>OX374617.1:0-10000000 GCA_947347705.1 Nymphula nitidulata | reverse complement strand
CAATTGAATGACAGGTTAGTGTTAGACATAGCAATAATTGATGTAATACAGTTAATAATAAATAGTGAAGTAAAGTTTTTTGTAAATAAACAAACGAGAATCTAATTTAAATTCTGTTTCGAGGGCTTGTTCGTAAGTTTTGTTAACTACCATCAATAAATTGATAAGCAATAATAATAACTTAAAGAACATAAATAAATCGATCGAACCTAATAATAACACAGAATGAACGATCGTTTCGTGATACTATCGATGGTATGTAGGATGAAAGAACGCTTCGTAATTTTATCGGATCATCTATAAATCTGTACGATTTGTTCTAGCTCAGAAATCTGATATTTCATCGCTATTAAGTACTAAAACAGTTAACGTCATTGTTGTAAAAATACTATTTATAATAGAATATAGGTATTTTTATCAACGGGTTGAAAAACAAAAGATTCTAAGTATGTGCCAATTTTATTTAGGCACTTCACACATTTTGTAAGGCCTGGCACAAATTAAACTCTAAATTGTGGCAAGTGTACATAGAGAATACTGCAATTATATCAAAACTGAAATTTCATCAAAATACAGTGTAGATTACATAATTGAAGACTATTTAAAGGGGAGTATAAGGGAATAATTATAAAAATAAGTATCTATAATGTCCTTTTACTATGATAGCCTCTATTCGGGTGCCCGTTGCATTACGAACAGTTGCGTTGTATGTTTTACGAACAGTGTTTAATCCAATATTACGTATCATCAATTATTATTTCTATTAAGATATATATATATTTCATGAACAGTGTAAATTGGCGTACCTAATGTTCCCACATAGATGAGATTTGCAGACGAATGAATGTCCCCTAAGGCATTACAACAAAACAGAGACTCGCCTCCACGAAGGCCGACTTATAAATGAAATCGTGATGCACAAAACAACTTTAATTTCAACGAATTAATATGTATTATCCTTTTAAATGGTATAAGCTAATTTAACGTATAAGGAAATCAAACTATTTATATACCCACTGAAGAGCACGCTTATATCAAAAGTCTTAATTTACCGATAACACTAAAATGAAACACAAAAATGTCTATAACAGCCCCATGACAAATCATAAAAACTAGATCTTCTTTGCGAATCATTGTAAATCAAAGAAAAAAGAAATACCAGGTTGTATTTGCCGGATGCTCCACAATTTCAAGCTGTGACATTAAATATTCGTGCTACACGCATTTGTGCTGCTTAATCACTATCCAACCATACCTAAAGATTAGACTAGTTGTTATAATGTTTTAGTTGTAGTCAAATATGATCAAATGTACTCGTGATTTTTTTTATAGACACCTGCAATAACAAGAAAAAATCACTTGATATTGTAGGTGCGTTGTCATCCTGAGGCCTAAGATGAAATACTGTCCATGCCCAGTAATTACACTGGCTACCTTTCCCTTCAATTCGAAACACAGCGAACTGTTTCACGGCTGAACTAAGAAAGGCGGTGGTATCTACCCAGATCACCCTACATACGAGCCTACCACCTATGCTTATTAATATAATATTATGAGCTTTGAAATATGAAATATGTGTGATGGCTCTGCCAAGTATGCTCGATGCCCTGGACAGATTGCAGAGTCGTGCTGCTCGTATCGTTGGCGATGTAGAGGTCACGAACAAAGTTGAGTCTCTGCATTTGCGTCAAGACATTGCGTTGCTCGGCGCCTTCTATCGGCTATATCACGGAGAGTGCTCTGAAGAGCTTTTTGACCTTATCCCACCTTCCGCCTTCCTACTCCGGAGCATGCGTGCCTGTCTTCGGAGTCATCAATTCACTGTCTCCACCTTATTACGCACAAAGAAATTTAGTAACTCGTTTCTTTATTGTACTGCCAGAACTTGGAATTTTTTGCCAGCACATGTGTTCCCTGCTTCTTATGACATGGATTCCTTCAAAAGCGGCGTAAAAAAGTACCTTTTGGGCCGGCAAGATGGAGGCGGCTAGTGCAGAGCCTAAACTGCACTAGCTGAAATCGTATATGGACTCTTCTTACCGCTTCACATCAGGTGGTTCTTTTGAGTAATTTGTCGTACTTTATATAAAAATATACGAGTCATGAAAATTTTTACCTATTAATTACCTATAGGTGCTACATAAAGCATCAGGTATGTTAATTTATAAATAATTTTCACTTTTATGTAACAAAAATGTTAACTATACAAAATTTCCAGAAACTTTAACGGCTTCGAAATATTTCCAAAATTTACTAATTAAATCAACGCTTATATTATTATTATTTATTACTTATACAATGGTTTATTGTCAAATTAAAATTATTTTAAATACATTTTATTTCCAGTAATATAACTTGTTGTGGTTAATTAGCGACAAAAAAATAACAGAGTTGTCTATCGTAGGTTTCATATTTTTTCCGTTACAAATACCATTTAATTTTATTTAAATTCCGCGATCATTTTGGGCCTTAACATGGAACCGGATGCCTAACATAACTAAAGCCATTCCCAAGTGTGATAATTAATAAATATAGGCTTACTAAAATTGCGAATTGCAATTAAATAATGTCTAATTTAATGAGATATAGTCCCGTTACCCTTCTTACAATACGATAAGATTTACGAATATTTACTAATCAAAACCAGTTCTAGAATACTTATTAGAGTTTTATTAACATAATAACCAGTATTTGATTAAGTGACATGAGATCGTTGACGCAGGAATCCCGGTTGAATTCATTGAAAACCGTTGTCCGGCACTTGACCTCTGCCACCGTCAATATTTTTGAACAATGTGCTAAAGTTTTCTCTCACCATTCAAAAGAAAACCATCTAGCTCGTAATTGCTAAATACGGTTATTCAATTGTTTCTTTCTCTATACTTATATTATAAAGATGTAAAGTTTGTAAGTTTATAAGGTTTGTTTGTAAGAATTCATCTCTGAAACTACTGAACTAATTGACCTGGAATTTGGCATGGAGATAGTTGCAACCTTGGTAAGGATATAGAATCCTTTTTGGCGCGATAAATGATATCCACGCGTTATTCATAAATATTGTACCAAATGCATCCATTCCAGCTTTAATAACTCCTCTCAAGTGTGGTACGAAGATACGCCGCCGTGCTAAGCTGTATGAGACGTCTATGCTAGCTACCACTAAAGCTACAGTGTGATGAAGGGAATAAAATGAGTGAAGAAGACGTAAGAACTATGTAGCATCTTGACCGATGGATGCGTGATCCGTGTAAGTAATGTGCTGAACTTAATCTAGCGCATAATGAACAAGAGTTGCCTAGGCATTCCATAAGTTCTTATACTGTCTCTATCATCGTTCTATTATTGAGTAATTATTTCTGTTAATTTGTAAAGCACCTCGCTTTCATTAGAAATCAACACTTCTAGTTGCAATTTACCATTTGCTTTCTGGTACATTTTTATCAAACTTGATATGAATATTAGTAAAGTACTCACTATTTCATTTCCTATGATCTTGAATCATTTTAAAATATATTGAATCGTGGTCGTGGTTCAATCATCAAGAAATTATTACATAATTGCGGAAAACTATCTTTAGCGGCGCGTGTCTCTACGGTCAGCCGCGCAACACACACGGGCACGCGCTCTTAACACCACAAGAGGGTAATTAAGCGTTATGCGGAAGAGCATTCATCATTATTCATTAACAGCATCACTCGGTGTCTGTTTCCTTGGTTTTTCAGTACAGGACCAAACTAAGATGAGCCGTTGCGTGCCGGCCGGATCCGCTCGTGTGCACAACACTCTTAAATCTTACATCATTCATTACTCTGAATAGTATTTAATATAGGTACTTGATTCGCTTTATAAATTTTAATATAAGCACTAACGGCACTATATGATAGTTTTTTGCACAGATTAAAAAAGGGAGAAATGAAAAAATATACCGCTATCTAGGTACATTATGAATAATTATGATATACAGGAAGGTTCTGATTCGAAACTTTATTTGAGATAGTTCTCTATTTTTAACCGACTTCAAAAAAAGGAGGAGGTTATAAATTCGTCTGTATTTTTTTTATGTATGTTACCTCAGAACTTTCGACTGGGTGAACCGATATTGGTGATTCTTTGTTTGTTCGATGCGGTCGAATAAAAAATGTTTTTAAATTGGGTAGTTTGGTTTTTACATAAAACAAACTGGAAAAATTAAGTCGTCTACGTATGCGAAATTGCGGATTTTTGCTTTCCCATGAATTTTTAGTGAAATGATACGATATTAGAAAACAATATAAGCTAACGGTCACCCATCTAGCTTTGCCCCTAAAAGTTATCACAAAAATTGTGAAAAAAAAATTTAAACAAAAAAGTCGGTGCTTCACTATCTATTGTTTCTGGAAACAACTTAGTACCAACTCCAAAAAATATGTTCCCAGGGGATGAGTACCTACAAAAATTTAATTATTTTATCCTTTTCAGTTTTTTGGAGTCGGTTTTCTAATAATCCGACTTAAGTTTTTTGGAGTCGGTAATCTTTGTTTAAATCTTTTTTTTTCACAATTTTGTCTCATATGTTTTTTATCTACAATCCGCTGCACACGATGTTTGTATGATGAGTACGGGCATTTGTTCACGAGTCACGGATGTTTATACTGTATGTTTAATTAGTATATTTCTGATATTTATATAAATATTATTATCAATTATAATGATGCTTAATTTGGGCTAGATAATGGGTTTGAGTGTAAGAATATTATGTTTAAGTATATTATTTATATATAATTTTACAACATATCCTTTAGGAGCTAGTACCCATCTATATATTATAGGGGTTCCTAAAGTGGTGGTACTAGTTAGGTGGGTCCTAAAGATTTTTTGCTTTTATTTATACTTTATAGCGGACCTCAATATTCAATTTAAATGCATGGCAACAAAGGATTTCAAAGTTGAACTTAAATGCCTACGGATAGCTATTCCCATATTCCAGCGGGAGCTCATTAAAGTTCCATAATGATTGCGGCATGATCCCAGCGGCTGCACCGCGGAATGACATCCAGTTTGCCATGTGACGGGATCTTGGTGTAAATATTTGAAATAAAAACTTTTAGCACTATATAAGATTAATATATGTTTATGATGATGAAACTAAATTATACTTTTCGTAAGTTATGATACTTTTTGTAAGTCATGAGAAAATTTTAAACAATTGAATAGTGCTGTGTAATTGAAACATTCTGCTAAATCTATTTAAATTTACGCAGTAGCAAAATAAGCCTCGTCTCATCTCAAAATCCACCGTTCTTATCTAAAGTGGGGTGGATTTTTGTGATAAGACAGCAACCGTTAAAGCTACAGGGAAATGTTAATTTTAACCTGCATATGTTAATTTTAACCTGCATTTACAGATTTCGGGGAAAATGTACAGTCTGCAATAAATTGGCCATTATACAAAAACTTTTCATGGCGGTTCTAAAGTCGAATTTTTAATAAGTTCCTTAATACCTTACCTTACCTTTTTACCTTAATGTCACCATTAAAGGATTATTTGTTTTGAATGAAAATTATAGATTGGTTACATTGATTATTAATTATAATCAAAGACTTCTGAAATTCTTGATAGAGGAAATCTTCAAATTGAGAACATTTGCACTTAATTAAGCGTACTTTATGAATATACACACCCGAAAGCTGCATTGGTGTGGTATGGTAACTGGTAACAGCACCCAATGCGACAGGTACCTACAAGAAAGGTATTTACTAATCTTTTGAAGAATCTTGAACAAAGTGGTTCGTTCAAACCATCTCGTCTACTGGACATAAACACGTAATTGCGATTTTAACCCATAAGAAAGCCTCACCAAAGGGGAGGCAAAGAATGGAATTATAAATTTTTATTAAAATTAATTAGTTGAAAATGAGGGTCAATTGGAGCTTGTAGAATATGTAGCCGATTTCAATGTTTAGATTTGTTGTATATATTTTCTATTATTTGAAATTCTTTTTTTCAGAAATTTTCATTTAGAATCTTAATAAATCCAATTTCAAAAAATCGTACAAGCCAATTTCAAAATAAATACAAAAAAAACATAGTATGGTAATTCCAGTTTGCATAAAATACTTCATACGAAGCGGCAGACATAATATTATCAGCAGGGGCGTATAGTTCTCGCATTACATCTTAGCGTCAATATTCGAAGACTTATCTTTTGCAGATAAGCAGAGAGCATAAAGGAGATAGTAAAATTTTCTATGGGATTTGGGCCAGTTCATGAGCACAATTTTTTCGTACAGTTATTTTTGTAAGAATTCATCTTATCTTATCATTTCCATATATCTTGGCTGAAAGAAGCCGCAAAATATATTATTTTAATTTACTGAAAAACATCACAGGGTTGTCATTTTGAATAAAATAAAATGTCATTGTCATGATACAAATTTATTTTTATTACGACTTTCCGTTGAAAATTGTCGTTATATCTCTTCATAGCCAGAAACCACCATTAACGGTCCAAAGAAAATCCTGTCAAAGTTCAGGAAAGCCATTCTCTTTTAACTGCTGGTGTGGTTTAATGTCGAGTCGTAATCGTGGAGGTTTATGAAGGTATTCGCAATAAAATTGAGTAAAACACCCACTTCACGAGTGCCATCTCTGGACCAGTCCTTGGACAGGCTTCTACGAGTGTTAAAATCGCAATCTCAGTGTTTATCACGAGAGTAATTTCTATTGATCGAACCTTACTTGTTTCCTTAAAGAGTTTTAAAACTCATAAGAAACTGGATCAATTGTCATAGAAAATTTTGTTGTAAAGTTCCCATTTTTTCTGACCTGACCCGATGAAAGTTTTTCCCAAAATCTGTGAAATCAAAAATAATGCATGGGATATCTCCTTAAAACGTCAGCCTGTAGCTATAGCTGCTGTAGCATACCCTTACTGTCCCATCTCAAAAATCTACCTACACGTAGGTATATGTTAGTAAGAAATTCATCAACTAACAAATCAAACATCATTAAATCGCAACACTTTTATTAAATACCTACCATTTTATTAACCCCGACGCAAAAAGAGGAGTGTTATAAGTTTCACGTGGCTGTGTATCCGTGTGTCTGTCTGTGGCTTCGTAGCTCCTAAACGAATGGACCGATTTGGATTCGGTTTTTTATTTGACAGCTGACGTGAGCAGTATGGTTCTTAGCTATAATTTATGAAGATCAACAGTTCAGGCGTTTAATGAATATCAGCTCATTTGACTTTAAAAGAGTTCTGCTATTTTTTACAGACCGATTGAATTGAAATTTGGTATACTGATACTTTGGTTGTATTTCCAAGACATGTTATGAAATAGTCTGAGGGATGCTCAATTCTTGAGAAACTTACAGCAGATTTAGCGTGTTTGGGCTTATAAGAATAATAGTCTCAATGAGATGGCTATTAGTGGTCCAAAGATGATTAATGAGGCCGGGGGTTACTTTCAATTTACAATTTTATATAATTTTACATATAAAAAGTTTGTGTGTCCACGAAAAGAATCGAATATTCGTGTTTGGTTAATTTTGAATACGAGTTCCGTCATGGCTTTGTGACCAACACTGCTCCTGCAAGCTCCTCCACACGCTGCACAATCAACTAATTATCGCAATTAGAAACTCTCCTTGGATCAAAAGAGTTCCATTTTTTTTTGGAATTCGTGTTCCAGTATAAAACTAATTTGTATCTAACTATTTAACTGAACAACAAATTACTTTAAATTAATGACTACTGTAAACTTTAGTTAAATTCCATGTGGAATCTTGACAATTCCTTTTAAAAACTGTCGTGTTTTGACAAATTCCGAAGTCTGCTGACCTTATACAGCAAAAGTATTTGCTTACAAACAACCCAATTATAACTCAAGATCTTGTAATGGTGTTGGTGCTTGAGAAAAAAACCAAGCAGGACGAATTTTATTTTACAGTCTTTAAAGCACTATTTCAAAGCATGTTACATGTTACATAAATACAAGTAATTTGATGCTCTGAGATCAAAGCAAACGTAACCGTTACTAATGCAGCGATGGTGAATGACACCGTGCGAGCTGCGCCTGCGTCTTTCGTGCAATTATCGATTGATTGCAAGAAAAGATCCACCGATATCATGGAATCATAACGCAATGCTATCGAAGTAGCAACAATACTTTAAAGAACCTTCAAAGTACACTCAAATTACAGAAAACACCGCGTTTTCTCAGTTTGTGTACAAAACTAATTTGTACATCAGTTTTTCCATCGTCAAGGCGAAGCAATATTAGTTTGACAAATTGAACGTACCAGGAACAAACTTCCGGCAACTTCTTGTTTATTACACGATTTAAGTAATGCTTTGCACGAGTCGGAGCGATATGATAGTCGCATTGCAGAATTGAATTATTTCAATCACTGTATTGAATCATTTTATAAAGTCACAAAATTTAGTTTTTTATTTATAAAATCGTTAATGACTTACAATTAATAATTCTTGTAATCTAGAAAATCTTAATTATTGTTATCATTCTTTTAACACAGAACCAATTGAGTAGTTCCATGTTAATGTTAAACTATCAATAATCACAATCAATCAATCAATCATTTATTAATTCGTTTGTGATACGTTTTGTCAATTGGTTGTTACAGAATGATAATAGGTACTTACTTAAGTGCTTCTGTCTGAATCTAATTCTAACATATTAAAACAGCTTAACATATTAAAATTTATTAGTATTATTATCTATACAAGCACACACGACACACGAAATATGAGTAGATGGTTATTGGGAATTCTGTCCCACCTCCGTTCGATCGGGCTCACGCCCTCTCTCACTTCGGTTGTACTGAATTCCCAATAACCATTGTATGTTTTTGTTCCATAAGTTTTTTGTCACAGTTCTAACAGCCGTACACGTTAGGTGGCGCTCGAAGTCTTATAAACTGATGGCTCAGAATATTTAAATATAGGAACATAAGAATTTGAAGTCATTGTGTTGAAGCTTTTGATACGCTACAAATAAGCAAGCAATTCGTTATGAAATTTGTAAAACAAAAAGAATCTTTAAAAATAGAATGTATTTGTCCAACATCTTCTAGTGAAAGTAAGCGTCATGGCAACTTACTACCTAACACTATTCGTTGTCTTGTCTGTGGTCCATCAAATTGTGGAAAAACAAACTTAGTGATTAGTTTGTTGTTGCATAAGAACGGTCCTCGTTTCCGTAATTTGTATGTGTATTCAAAATCTTTATACCAACCCAAGTATAAATTTCTAGAAGAAGTTCTACAACAAGTACCTGGTACATCATTTTACAAATATAATCACAATAGCGAGATTTTGAGTCCTCATGAAGCTTTGTTAGATTCAATTATCATTTTTGATGATGTTGCTTGCGAAAATCAAAACAATATTCGAGATTATTTTGCTATGGGACGTCATAAGAATATTGATTGCTTTTATATTAATCAAACTTACTCCAAAATTCCAAAACAGCTTGTGAGGGATAACTCTAATCTTATAGTTTTATTTAAACAAGATGATATTAATTTAAGACACGTTTACGATGAACATGTAGGTTCTGACATGTCATGGCCCAAATTCCGTGAAATGTGTTCTACTGTTTGGACCAAACCATACAGTTATGTTGTGATAAATAAAGACTGTGAGAAAAACAAAGGATGTTACAGAATGAAATTTGATACGTTTATCGTGTTAGATTAACATTCATAAGTGATTGTAACGTTGTTAATAATCACTTTCATTTGTGATTTCGAAAGGAGTAGAATTCTAAGCATGGAAAGAAATCTCAAAGAACTAATTGTAAAATCTGCAGCAGCTGTAAAAAGGAAGGTGAAAATGATAAAAGATGTAAAAAATTCTAACAACATGGCGCTGGAAACAATTTTTCAACCTATAGTTAATCCCCTTAATCAGTTGCTAAATAAAAGCGATGAAAAATATGAACAAGAAGAATTCGAGTATAAACCAACACTGAAGAAAAATAAGTACAGCGAAAGTGAAGAGTCGGATTCTCCCAACGAAGACTCTGAAAGACCTCTTAGTGAAGAAGAAAACTTAGATGGTGCTTGTATCAGCAAACCTGACAAAACCCTTACTGTTTCACCATTTACAGATCAAAATTTGAGTGCAGACTCGTTTAAGTCCTTTCAATCATCACCAAGCACAAAAGATCAATCTATATGGTCAGGATCATCTGAAATTACGAAAAACGTACCATATGGAATCAAGCTTGAGCGTGGAAAACTTATTCTTGGTAAAACACGAGTTTTTGACCGTGACCGCACCTGGCGAATTGGAAATCGTATTGTTAAGAAAACTCTTGGTTTAAAAGAATTATTATTTAAAAAATCACCAAACATGGAAGTTATAACGGAAGACGATTTACAAAATTATAAAATGTTGTTACTTGAAACGAATGCTCATAGACGTAATTTTGATTCAACTAAGGCTATAAACAGCAATAAAGGTTACAAATATATGCACATTATTAAACCGTTATTTAAATTCTCAAGAAGTGCAACTACGAGCACGGAAAGTCTTCCACTAGGAAAAGGATTGGAACTCTTGAAAAAAGTAAAAAAAAATACAGATTTGATTTATTGGGATGACCCTAACGAGCTAGTAGATCGATTAAAATTATTATTTGCGTCACGAGATGCTGGTAATACTGGTTTAGATAATGAAATAATTGCAATAATTGAGGAACTGTATGAAGCCGGCATAATCAACAAAAAATATAAGGAAAGTACATAAGAATAATTCAGCAGTTTACTTACAGTAAGCAGCTGATAAGCATTGCCATTGCAATGAATATAGACAAATTCGGTCACCACGTTCATAAGCGTTTACGATTATTTGAATACATAGATACCTTAAACGATTCTCTAGTAAAATCAGAAACGGGAGTCTACGATTTAAAATCAACAAGATTAAAAGGCTTGTTGCCCCCAGATAAAGACGACGAAGCTGTAAATAAAGGATATCTGGATGAATCAGTCCAGCACATGGAAAAAGAGTTGAAAAAAGTTTTGAGTGATGTTAAAAAATATTTGTC
Organism: Nymphula nitidulata; assembly: GCA_947347705.1. Lineage (NCBI taxonomy): Eukaryota > Metazoa > Arthropoda > Insecta > Lepidoptera > Crambidae > Nymphula > Nymphula nitidulata. Next base: position 9,988,945 of record OX374617.1, on the reverse strand, counting down.
GAATTTAGAAAAAGCTGTTTTAGATCGTTTGAATACCGTTTATTACACAAAAACAGAAATAGACCACTTAATGCAAGGTCAGTCGGACAAAAAATAATGAGTAAGCAAAACATTGTTGATGAACTTCATAGAGCTGTACGAAGAAATTTCCCACGTCGATGTACAATTATAAAAGCGATAGATGATTTATGGCAAGCTGATCTAATTGACTTTCAAAAGTATTCAAAATTCAATAAAGGATATAAATTCGTATTGGTAGTCATTGATGCTTTGTCGAAATATGTATGGGTTAATCCTCTGAAATCGAAATCGAAAAATGATGTTATGAATGCAATGAAATGTATATTAATTGATTCTCAGAGAAAACCAAAAAATCTGCAAACAGATGCAGGGAAAGAGTTTTATAATGAATCTTTTAAGCGATTAATGACCCAGTATAAAATAAATCATTACTCTACATATTCTGTAAAAAAAGCATCTATTGTAGAACGGGTGATAAGAACATTGAAATTACGACTTTATAAACAATTCAGCTTATGTGGTCAGTATCGATGGTTGGAGAAGAATTTAGATTCCGCTGTACAATACTATAACAATACTATTCATAGTACAACAAAATTTAAACCCATTGAAATAAATAAAGCCAACGAGATGTTAGTTAGATCTAACATTATTAAAACACAAAAACAAAACACAAATCAGAAATCTAAGTTTGTCCTTGGCGACCATGTTCGTATTAGTAAATATAAAGGAGACTTTTATAAAGGTTATACACCTAATTGGTCAACGGAAATATTTTCTATTGTAAAAGTTAACCATACAAATCCACCAACATATGAAATAGAAGATAAGAATCAACAAAGAATCTTAGGATCTTTTTATGAGTATGAATTACAAAAAACTAAATTCCCAGACCTTTACCTTATTGAAAAAATCATAAAACGAAAAGGAAACAAATTTTTTGTGAAATGGTTAGGTCTCAATGATAATGAAAATAGTTGGGTTGAAAAAAATGCATTGGTGTTTTAATATAAATTAACTGTCTTTGATCCACATAATCACTTTACTTGTACCAATGAAGAAAGGAAGTGGTATCATTAACAGCTTGATAAACAAAGTACCTTTTGAATTACATTTACCTGGGTATCAATTTTGTGGTCCTGGAACGAATCTTAAAAAACGTTTGCTAAGAGGCGATCGCGGAATAAATCAATTGGACAAAGCTTGTATGTATCACGACATTGCTTACACCAATAACGATTTGAACGTTCGACATAAAGCCGACTTAGATCTTTTGAACATGGCTAAAAGAAGACTAAAATCGAAAGATGCTAAAAAAGGAGAAAAGATTGCTTCGTGGATTGTAAAAAATGCAATGAAGGCGAAACTAAAAGTTGGTGGGGGTGTACGTTCATTTATGTCAATTGTGAAAAGAATACAATCACAAATAAAAAAATTAAAATCAAAAAACAATCATGCTGCTATTAAATATGCATATGCAGCTGCAAAAAAAATATTTGCTAATAAAAAAGGTGTTCGGTTACCACGCTGTATTCCACTTCCAAAAAGTGGAGGAATATTACCTTTGATTCCAATTTTTGCTGGACTGTCGGCCTTAGGTTCGTTAGCTGGTGGCGCAGCAGGAATCGCAAAAGCCGTCAATGATTACAAGGCCTCTCAAAAAAATCTACAGGAAGCTGAGCGACATAATAGAATGATGGAATCGGTTGCTCTTGGAAAAGGGGTGTATATTAAGCCCCATAAAAAAGGAGCAGGTTTATATTTGAATCCCTCAAAAAACTGATGCAGCGGCTGCCCAGACGTGCACTTACCAACTTGGATATATTGGAGCATGCACGAAGCATCCCATATTTTCGTGGTGTTTTTATGAGAGATACTTTACCTTCGAAACCAAGAAAAATAGAGTGTGGTATAGTAAATTTGGACAGCTCCGAGAATCCTGGATCGCATTGGGTAGCCTACGTTAAGCAAGTCGATTACACGGAATATTTTGATAGTTTTGGTAACTTGAAACCACCGTTAGAAGTACAAAAATATTTAAAAGATACGTCTCTAAATTATAATTATATACAACATCAGAGATTTGGATCAGTAAACTGTGGACATCTATGTTTAAAATTTTTAAAAAAATTTTGGAGAAGTCATTTAAATAAAGAATAATACTGTAATATTTATCAGTATTAAAATGTCTTTTACTGTGTCTATAACCGGAAAAGAAGCCTCCTTAACAACGTATTACTCACCAACCTTAGAATTAGTAGGAGAATATGAATGTGGGCTTTTATATTTTTCTACATTTAACTCCATTCCGAATATAGATGAGAGAAATAACAAGTTCTATTACGGTGAAAATGAAGTCATCGAGATTCCTGAAGGATCATATGAACTTCAAGATATTTGTGATTACTTGAGGAGTAATATCAAGAATACTATATTAAAATTATCTTGTAATAATAACACCCTGAAGACAAATATTTTCTGTTCGAAAGATATTCACTTTACTAACAGTGATTCAATTGGTAAAATTTTGGGTTTTGGTACGGAAACAATCAAAGCTAATATAAGTAGCGAGTCTAAATACCCTGTAAGCATTTTATCAACAACCATCGTGCGTATAGAGTGTGATGTTGTTAGTGGATCATTCGTGAACGGAATAGCGAGTCACATTATTTATGAATTTGTGCCCAACGTACCACCAGGATATCGAATCATTGAAATACCTAAGAACTTAATTTATTTTCCTGTTAACCAAAACTCAATAAGTGCAATAAATATAAAATTATTAGACTCTGAAAACAAGCAAATCAATTTACGAGGTGAAGAAGTACAGTTGTATTTACATTTAAGACAAAAATGTTAAACTTCAATAAAAACTATACTACATCTTCTAATCAAATCAGTTCTAAGAGAGCAGTTAAAAAAGAAAGACCTCTACAATTAAAGAAAAAACTAACAAAAAGCAATAAGGAATTCCTCAAGCTAGTAGGCTTATTAAAATGAACATTTTAAACATATCTCAATCAACTGCATGTGATAACAGCATTGAAAGTTTTGAATATCATTCTTACAAACCATATGTGACAAGTTTTAACAAGAATGATGAAATACGAATACCTATCAACCAACAAGACTTAAACGTGTTGCCCTCTCTCAGCACTTTGTATGTCGAGGGCAAGGTTGATGTATATGATAGCACTACGAAAACAAAAGTATCAAGTGTGCACTTTGTGAATAATCCAGTGCTATTTTTATTTCAAGATATTCGGTATGAATTAAATGGAGTCGAAATTGACAAAATTAAAAATGTTGGTGTTTCTGCTACTATCAAATCTTATTTGTCATTAAATGAAAATGAATCAAAATCTGCAAAAGTTTGGGGCTGGTCTACTACTGGTACAACCAATGTAAAGGATGGTATGTTCTCAGCCTCTATACCTTTGAATAAAATATTGGGATTTGCAGAAGATTATGATAAAATTGTTATAAACTGCAAACACGAGTTGGTATTATTAAGAAGTAACACAAACCTCAATGCTTTGAAATTGAAAGAGGGTGAGGTAGTTCAGGATATTATAATAAACAAAGTAGTATGGCGCGTGCCCCATGTTAAAGTGTCAGACCGTGAGAGAATTAATTTACTGAAGCATTTAGAAAAAGATAGAGCAATAACTATAGCATTCAGAAATTGGGATCTTTATGAGTATCCTTTGTTACCACAAACACGCAAGCATACTTGGTCTATCAAAACTTCGTCACAAACAGAAAAACCAAGGTTTGTTGTTGTAGCTCTTCAAACTAATAGAAAAAATCAGGCTAAATTATCAATGGCTGAATTTGATCATTGCAATATTCGTGATGTAAAAGTATATTTAAATTCTAGATATTTCCCATATGAAAGTTTGAATATTAGCTTTGCTGAAGACAGGTTTAGTTTATTATATGAAGAATATGTGAGATTTCAACAGTCTTATTACGGACGTCGTTCTGAACCGTTATTGAGTATAAAAGAATTCAGAGACATAGCACCCTTATTTGTTATTGATTGTTCTCGTCAACAAGAAATGTTGAAAGGTTCTATAGACGTTAGAGTTGAAATCGAGACTGATCAAGAAATACCGGATCAAACTGCAGCTTATTGCCTAATTTTTAACGATTGCATTTTCGAATATAAACCTTTAAGTAACATTGTAAGAAAAATATCATGAATAAGGATACGATCATAGTGGATGTGCAGGGGTTTAAAAACGAAAAAAATGAGTTTATTGTAAAAGAATTAGTCATAGGCACTCAAGAGCATACTCAAATATTTTTAATAAAACCACCTTATCCATTTTGTGCTTTGACACTGGAAGAGAGAAAACATGTTTGGTGGATAGAAAGAAATAGAGGATACCGGTGGAGTGAAGGTCATATTGACTATAGAGAATTTAGAAGGCTTATCATACCTTATTTTAAACAACGAAAAATTATTGTAAAAGGTGAAGAAAAAGTGAAGTGGGTGCAAGAACTATGTAGACATAAAAATGTTTTAGACATAAGCAGTACAGATATACCGAATTTAAATACTCTAACAGAACTATACTGTAAAGATATTTTTGCATATAATTGTTTTAACCATTTAAAATACTGTGCTTTAAAAAATGTTCTATGCATAAGAAAATGGTGTGTAGATAATAACATTAATTTTTAATTATTTTTTAGATGAAATAAGTATCGATTATATTAGGAAAGTAAGTAAAAAGTAAATTAAATATTGTGAATTTTTTATATGTATGACAAAATGGTGTGTAAAAAAATAATGTTACTTATTTAATTCATAATAAAAATGTATTTATTAAAACCTCTTTCATTTAAAATACAATTTGTCCTCAACTTTTACCGCTAGTTCCTATTGCATCAAAGAATGAATGATAGCATTTTTTATGCATTCATTAAAAATAGCTTTAATATAAAAAATGGAGCAACATGTTAACTAACCTAAAAACCATTTCATAGGGGTAAAGTAAAGAAAGAAATATAATTTTCTTTAACAATTTATTTCGATAATTTATATAATTCACAACATATTTCAAATACTTTCACACGACAACAAACTACGCTTCATTCATTGACTTATAATATATTAGTTTGATTACACATATTTTTAAAAAACCATATAATTGACATAATTTTAAATAATTTGCTTGGAAGTTTAAAGAAATATTAAAGAAACATTTAGATTATGAAATATAGCCCCATATGAGTATTTTTAACAAACTAATATGTTAAGTATATTACAACTTACTTGTGTTTCAGAAACAACTAGTATAACTGTAACCACATATTTTTTTAGAAATATTGCTAATAATTTTTTCAGTTTGGTCCATAATTTCATCACCTATATCTTTCACCACATATTGAGAACTTAACACAACATAGTCATCTTCAACATAGTCTTTAGCTCGTTGGGATCCGTTTAATTCCAACACTTTAATTTTAATTAGACGGAGTCCTTTTTTCGGTGCACTATTGATAACAAAAGAATGTGTCGCTCCATGATGCTTATTCAAAGTTCCTGGCGTGATGCTCCTTCTTTTACACGACGTTTTACGACGTCGCTGGCCCGTGTGAAGTGGTTTCGACTGATTCTGCATGTTGAGAAATTCTTGTGTAAATCCTTCTAGTGGATCTTGAGCACACTGGAATGAGTCTAAATATTCTTGAGGATAACTAATACACTCGTCATCCGAAATGGTAGTGATGTTTTTGAGTTCTTCGTTCTGTAACAAAAATGAATTTGATTTAAAACTTTTGAAATACGCAAAGTACTAAAGTATATTAGTTAGTAAGATAAAATAATTTAACTTACCGTCGTCATGTTTATATTTTTATTAATTTGTGTTGTGAATTATATAAATTACAGTACGTGTTTATTAGCTCTGCAACAACTCGTAGTGTCTGACGAAATAATAATAGAAATGTATCGGAATTAAGTAGGTACAGATTACCAACACATTGTTCACAACTTCACACATTACATTTTGCTTACTACCAATGTTTTAAATGCTGTCTCTCTCTTGCACTCCAGTAATAGGTACTTATTTCAATTAAGCGGTGGCGCGTGCGTTGTCAATGTCATCATAATGCAACGTTCCAAAATACAAGTTTCAACTTGATTTGTATAATGAGGTCAGATGCCTATTAGTTAGGAATATAAAATCAAACAAATTAAATTATATTTAATTATTATTTATTCTATAAGTATGTAGGTAGGTACATTTTTATGATAAACGTCCATTCTTAAGCTACACTAAATAAATTACAACTACTATAGAATAACATGGTACTACAATATAACTAATAGTAATAAAAGTGTCACAAAAAGTTTATAAAAATGTTAAAAATTAAATATACTAGTGTGTCCCCACGCTCTAGTAGAAATTTTATTTTTTGATATTAAGCGTTTATCATCATCACCACTCAAAGCTATTTTATTAACCGCACAAGTGAAAATTTCATGTTTAATTGATTTAAATAAAATATTTGTTTTACGTATAATATCGCCATCAAAGAGAGTTCTTTCATAATCTGTAACATCTAATTTACGGATAACATTTTTTTTTATGCCTTTTGCTTTTTTTATTGTACTGTCCACAGTTTTAATGCAATAAAGTTTTGAACGGAGCCCGACAAATTCTGTTATTATTTTTCCTGCCATTTCATCCTTAAATAACCCAGGAACTTTTTTATTCTGAATAGGTAAGTGAAATACATTTACTTTAGGAAAATTACATGTGTCAAAGTAAGACAGGAACTTTTCTTTCACATCACTATAAAAATCATGTGTTTTTACGTGATAAACAAAACTATCGGTGTCCGTATAACACATTTTCACGTTATTTTTGTAATATGGCTTAATAACAGAATAGTGGAAATCATACATGTGACTTTTAGATAATTCCAAAACAGTAAAACCAATGTATATGGGTTTATTCAAAATAATCTGTTCAGGTTTTAATTGCACCGCAACTAAGTTTTCGGTAAATACCGTCGCACTATGAAAATTTGGACGTGCAATAAGTTGCTGAGCATTTTTTCTTTTTTTTGTGATGTTTTTTTGATCGCACCACTGATTAACCAAATCAACTTTTACTCGTTTTTCATTATTTTCCAATGTTTTTCCAAATACACTATTATTTAAGAGTTTAAAAAAATCTTGTTCAAAAGCTGAGTAGCTTTTTTGCCGTAAGCTGGTGTTCAAATCAATATATTCTTTTAAATATGGACTTTGTCTAAAAGTTATGACTCGATGTATTTTTTTTAGTACCAAACCATGTTTTAAACATGTCTTCAAATGAATGTAATGTATTACATAGTTAAATTTGTCATATAAAGTCGGAACGAGTTTACTATTTTTTCCTCCTGGAGGAATACATTTTTCTGGACAAAATGGTAAATCGTTATGCAAGTCATGTAAATGTTTTGGATATTTTAAGTCGACTTCGAGAATAAACCCGTACTCAGCGTTTATCGAAATTGCATGCACGTCTAAATTATCAATTTCATGTTGCTCTAAAAACCTGAAATTCGATAAAGGTAAATATTGACACATACTAAAACCATATAAATTATTACAATCGATGTAAGTGATATAAGAACTAGGCTTAGAAAGATCATATTCAGGCATAAATTTATTATTTGCTTTAGCATATCTATGAGTGCATAAGCAAAGACCACCTTTTATACCACCTTGTAACATTCGCAACATAGACAAATCATCAATAAGTTCCAGTTGTACCCCGGTTTTCAATAGCATTGCATCAAACGATAAACTTGGCGCCGTCAAATAGAAAGCCGGATCTAACTGATAATGCAGTTTACAAGTACGTCTAAAATTTTCAAAAATGTCTGCTAGCAACAAAACATCTGTTTTTAAATATAAATCCGTATAATTTCCTAAATTACAGATTTTAAATGTTGACCAAACCAAATGTGCATGTCGATAATCTTCGTTAGTAATCTCTTGATCAGTAAGTATGCTTTTAAAACATTCCTTTTTAGGTAAAGAATTTTCTCTATAACGTTCCCAAGAGTCCATATATTCATAAGGATAGACACCTTTGCGAGTGAGTAACTTAAATTTATGTTCACTTGGAAAAAAACTTTTTAAGTGCCCAAATTGTTCTGGCTTTAGGGTATCTGCCAATTTACTTAAGCTGGTTCCTAGGAATTTAAATGAGTCAACAAAACGAAGTTGAAAAAACTGCTTGTTTGAAACTGGTACGAATTTTGTAAATGAAATATAATTTTCTTTTGTTTTTGGTATTATTTTAATATCTCCAGGTACGTTCCCCAAAGCTTTTATGAATAAGTGACAGTCGTATCCAGCTAAATTATGAAAAAATATTGGGATGAACGAAGGACGCTTATATTGTAAATTACAATAGGGGTGCGCGGCGCCGCGGTAGCGACCTGTAACATGGCAATGATCACGAACTTTATCAGAAAAAACAAAATTTTGGCAGATATGACAAAATATGGAATTCATAAAATTAACGTTGTCTTCCTCGGTAAATATCATGGGAGCGTTTGAACTTAGTTTTTTATATAATTTTTGAACATCTTTTATTATATACTCAACAAATCGCTCAACACAATCAGGCCCGCGGTGTGATACATAGCGATTATAAGTAGAGTCATCGCAACAAACAATGTAATATGCAAACGCGACAGGGACATGGTGATGTAAAACGCTAGTATTGTTACTTGTCGAACAGGTGGTATCAGAAATGGTTTGCAACATTGACTCAAAATCTGCATAGATACAAAACGGTACGTTTTGTTTACGATCATAGTTTTTAAATTTAATTATAGAGCCTCTGTCGGGTAACACTGTTACTACACCGCTACATAAATGACTATCGACTTCTTCCACAGTATTAAAAAATAAAAGACATAGATCACAGAAATATAACTTTCCGTGATGAGAAGTTACTTGGCTTCTAAAAAGTCGGGAACAATCTTTTATCAAACAGTAGTGAGCCTTAGTACCGTTTTCAAGCAACAACAGATGTATAATTTTATTATTACTTTTCTTTTCTATGTCTGATTTATATAAAGGGCCAATTATGGTTTTATTGTTTTTTAACCCATAAATTATGACCTTTATTGTTGTATTGTTTTGCTCAAACGTCTTTATATCCTGGAAAGTAACTGGGAAGCGCATCCCAGAAACATCTAACAATTCACGATAATTAGGATAGGAAGAAACTCTCTCAGGATGTTTCTTAGCTGGATATAAAGCTGCAGTCACGCACCACAGAAAACAGCATTTATCTTTATTTACGATATTAAGACATGCCTTTTTTAATTGAATTGATTTAGGCAATGGAATAAAGCTCGATCCCCCCAACGGCTGGTATTTATTTAGATTGACCTCAATATGCAAATTGTTTAAAAAAGTCCACCCACTATCGCGCTCTTCAAATTCCTCAATACATGTTTTAAGATAATTTACCATTTCGATATATACATTTTCAAAGTCGTAATTGCAAAACAATAGTTTATTTTTCGTGCCAAACGATTTAATTGCAGAAGATTTATCTTTAAATTGTAAAAATGTTGCTAGAGTTCAAAATTTACCTTCACACATGTATGAGTACTGAGAAATTCATCTAGTAATGACTTTAATTTGTTACGAATTTCATATAAAAATACGTTAAATGAAGATTTTTGTAAATCATTGATTGGTACTATTTTATATGTAATTATTCGATTACGAAATGCAGATGCTATGATTTCTACGCCTTCGCTGTGTTTTGTTGAACAATTGTTTTGTTTATGTAAATTACTTCTCAAGTGACCGACCCATGACTTACTTGCGACAGATACATTACAAATAGTGCATAAAGGCATTTCAACTATATTATGAAAGTATTTGAAGGAAAAAAATATTTGTGTGTATAGCACTAATGTACCTACCTAGCTAATTTTAAATGTATTACTTATAATGGGAAAAAAATTATTAATGTAAAGTATAATTTTTATATTCAACTAACTTAATACACATAAAATAAAAATAAAATGATTAATAACTATTTAAAATTAATTTTGTCTGAGTAGTGCACGGGCTCCGACTCTTCAAAGAGTGCCCACGCCTTAGCCAGGTACGCCTGCAGGGCCTCCCACGAGGGCGACTCGTCGTCGCACTGCAGCTTCACCGCCACCAGCGCCTTCTTGTAGCGCACATCGATAGGAGTCGACGCGTACTCTTTTGTTTTGTAGACCTTTAGATCTACAAAAAATTCTCCTGAGGATGGTGCTGTTCTTCGAGACGAGCCCGTTGAAACTCGACTCGTAAAGCTCGACGTCGCGGTACCGCTGCTGTTTTTGGGAATGTTGTTGACCGCTTCCTCTGACTGCAGAATATGGAACAGATCCTTTTTCTTATTCGCTCTGTAACAAAATATAAAACACTAAGTAACTATAACAAAACTATCGTAATACCTAATGTACCTACCTATTGCATATTATATTTTTTTACTATTTAAATTTTACTGAACATTAAATATAGTACTAATAACTATAATAAAATATTTTCTTCACTTATAAAAATAATATTAGCGTTACATGTTTTAAAATATGTACCTGTGAGATGTAGCAATCTGGTATGGTGCTGGTGAAGAGTCACGCTTGGCGGCCGTAGTTGCTTTACGCTTGGTGGCGGTAGCAGTGGGCGATCTCGGCTTCTTCTTTGGTGGTGCCTCAGAAACCACTGAAGGTACTTCGTACTCGGAGTCAGACCTGTGTTGAAATTATGTTTTAAGATATCTTTCGGAATGATACGCATACACAAATAATTACTATTTCATATCACTTTATATTGTAGAAAATAATGATGTGCTATCCACATGTGAAAGATAAATAAATGAAAGAAATGTTGAAAAAGTATTACTTACGCACATTTTAGTTAATGATTTGGTGTTGCTCTGATGGGTACTGGTTATCACTGATGGGTACTAGAGAGCACTGATGGGTACTGGTGAGCACTGATGGGTACTGGTGAGGACTGATGGGTACTAGCGATCACTGATGGGTATTAGTGAGCACTTTACCCACAACTACGGTGAATTTGAAAATAAATGAATTTCCATCAGTGTTGATGTTTTTATGTCGAAAAAAATTTGTTGTCATCAATAAAATCGGTCAAGTGTGAACGATTTTCCTAAAAACTATATAATTTTTTAATTAAAATTGTGATTCTTATTGCGAAGGCAATAAAGTCTCTAACATTTTAACAGAATGGACTTATTTCTGTTATAGTTCAGACATATTCAATATCGATGCATCAATTCTTAGTTTGAATCTTGTGTCAAATAAAATAAAATAATTACTTGTTTCACATCAACAGGCGCATAAGACATTTTATAATAGAACGTTTAATTACAATAACATGTTTATTAACCTACTTTGTAATTTTAGCTGCATGCGCTGATGGTGAAATTGCAATGCTTGCTTTTTTACTGCATAGGGACGTTCCAACAGAAATGAACATGGAGTTGGTAAACCGATTGATTCTACCAATAATCGAGTTAATATCATAAGAAGGTTATTAATTATTGTTCTTCACATGTATTTATATTCGTTTTCTTTCTTTATTTGTACTTATTACAATATATTTATATGTTTTAAAATATAATCATGGTTCAGTTCAAAAATATACTAATTCACTACACATACTTTTTACATTTCAAGTTTTATCCAAATCTGATAAGTCGCATTTACATGATTGGAAAACCAATAACCAAATTAACATTTTTATTTCATACTAACTGCATGCTTTGCAATGCCCGTAAACTGTTTGGTTTTATATAAAATATGTACTTAAAAGTTTCATCACAATATAATCAATGGTTTCAGAGCGCTTAGGGGACGGACATACAAACACTCATTTTTATTTATATAGATATTGAAAACTATAAGATACTTTTGTATTTCACTGAAGTTTCCATACAAAATTTCTTAGGATGCAAGTCATAGACATTCGATTCATACGAAAATGTATATGAAATAAAAATAAACTTTTATTCATTCGTTCATTCAAAATATTTTATAAACATAAACTCGGAATGTGCGAGAATATCGAATAATTCAAATTGACACAGTATCAAACAATAAAACCCACATCACTATTTTCTATTATAGTTCTAGAGACAGCCTTAAAAGTTTGCGTCTCTTGTGTAAGTGGAAATATTTCAAATTAGGAGTGTTTGTTACAGTCAGTTTTCAATTAAATTAGGTAATTATTCATGACTTACATCTTCTGGATATAATATAAGACCAATACTTTTAAAACAATAGCAAAGTTACCAGACCAATTTATAAAACTATGCTAATAATAACAAACTTATTTATCAACTTTGATAAAAATACCATGAGGAATAAAAATAATCCCAAGTAATTCAGTAAAAATTTCAATAATTCAAACCTTGTATTGTTTTTATAATTATTCTTCATAAGTGTATTATAAAATTGTTGTGCGTTGGCTCGACACCAAAGAGGCTAAGCTATATTATTATTTAATGTTGCTATGCTCCTGGAGTTCCTGGACTTAGCAACGCGCATGAAATGCAAGCGAGGCTTGGGTTCCATTTGCCACGTTTTCGTCCACTTGCAACGCGGACGACTCACGGTGACGACGACACAGCCATGTAGTGTTTGTGATTGAGACTCTATGTAATAATTTATAAATTACATAAAAAAATTTAGTAACGTTCTTATTCCTTGAAGAGAAATGAAGTAACTTCAGGTAAGTGTATTTTTTGTTGTAATATTCTAAAAATAATATACAACATTTTTAATGTTTGTCCGTGTTGTAGCAATAATAAATATAAAAACTAACTGAATTATTTTGTACGCACAATATTTAAGTACCTGCCTAATATATTATTAATCTTATCGAATTTTGTATTTATTATTGCAAGTAGGTGTTGTTGTAGGTACCAAAACCTATGCACCACGTGGCACTGATTATTAACTATTTAGATTTCAATTTGTAATATCTGTAAATTAGAAATATAGTATAATAAATTTAGAAATATAGTATTTCGAATGTTGAAACCACGAAGTGAGTTATATTGCAAAGCACCACGTGTAAGTTATGAAATTGATATACCTAGCTTATTGAATAAACGTTAAATAATTTCATTTTAATGTTTTTGATGCGTTTAAACGCCTTCTTTATTCAGGAGACGCGGGTTCGAATCCCGCCTGGAGCAATATGTTTTTTCATCATTTTGTTTCTTTATTTGTAATTGTTAAATAATTTTATCGAACAATTTAATCTCAATAATAAAATAAAATCAATCATTTGTATTTATTATTCCAAGCATATGCACCACGTGGTAGTAATTAAATGCCTACTATTGGAACACAAAATATCATCTTTAGATTAAATTCATTTGTAATTTATATCTTAACCAGTCGAGCCACAAAGGTATATTGTCATAGCTTCTAAGACTCCCGGGAGTCTTAGGTGTTACTCACATGCATATATGGCGCCAGCGCGGTCGCGGCGTAGTGTTTCATTCAATTTCCAAATAAAGCGTAAGGAAATAAAAGCATAATTTATAAACAGCGAATGACAAGAAATCGTTGGTAGCAAATTTTTTCCATTGCATCTTATTTCCTTATGTTAAATTTCAAATTTTAATGAGCCATCGTACCGCGTCCACACCCTTGCCTTTGTGTGTGGCTTGCGCCTTACGCGCCCTGACAAATTAATATTAGATAATTGTGTTTTACTATGAAAAATATTTATTTACTTACATAACTATTTTATTTTTAGATTCCTACTCGACAATGAAGTTGTGTTGGTGACTACAAGACAAAGTGTTTACTACTTATAAGCCATTTGTAAGTATGTGCTATCTTTGAATATCAACTTATACAAAAACATTTTGTAACTTTATAGGTCACGTGTAAAATTACAAAATATGGAAGTGTTTTAAGTTATTATTTAACCAATTTGTTGTTTTGTTTTAGATGAACAGACCCGGGTCCACCACTCACCACAGGCCAGGCTCCACTCATTGCAGCACCACAGCAATCACAACGTCATTTTTTTTGTTTAAGTTTTGAAATTAAAACAAAAGGAAAATGTTTATTACAACACATCCCATACTCCCTGTTTCTTACAGATATGATTATTTGGTAAGCAAGCAATCACATACAAGTTTACATACCAATATGTGGTTGCTTAAGGTAAAAGGTTCAACTGGTTGGTTTTGAGGTAACAGAGTAAGTAAGTATAAGTAGGTTGAATTAGTTAGCTAGCTAGAGAGATAGAGAGATACAGTGAGCTAGTGAGGCTTATAACAATTAGGTAGTTAGGAGTCTATTCGGTGCGTGATCTTACCCATGGGCTCGCAGGAAGTTACTTACCATGGGGCTTCCAGCCGAATAGTTTAGGAGTCTGTTTGGTGCGTGATCTTACCCACGGGCTCGCAGGAAGTTACTTACCATGGGGCTTCCAGCCAAACAGTTTAGGAGTCTATTCGGTGCGTGATCTTACCCACGGGCTCGCAGGAAGTTACTTACCACGGGGCTTCCAGCCGAATAGTTTAGGAATCTGTTCGGTGCGTGATCTTACCCACGGGCTCGCAGGAAGTTACTTACCATGGGGCTTCCAGCCGAACAGTTTAGGAGTATTCGGTGCGTGATCTTACCCACGGGCTCGCAGGAAGTTACTTACCACGGGGCTTCCAGCCGAATACATGTTAGGAGTCTATTCGGTGCGTGATCTTACCCACGGGCTCGCAGGAAGTTACTTACCATGGGGCTTCCAGCCGAATAGTTTAGGAGTCTGTTTGGTGCGTGATCTTACCCACGGGCTCGCAGGAAGTTACTTACCATGGGGCTTCCAGCCAAACAGTTTAGGAGTCTATTCGGTGCGTGATCTTACCCACGGGCTCGCAGGAAGTTACTTACCACGGGGCTTCCAGCCGAATAGTTTAGGAATCTGTTCGGTGCGTGATCTTACCCACGGGCTCGCAGGAAGTTACTTACCATGGGGCTTCCAGCCGAACAGTTTAGGAGTATTCGGTGCGTGATCTTACCCACGGGCTCGCAGGAAGTTACTTACCACGGGGCTTCCAGCCGAATACATGTTAGGAGTCTATTCGGTGCGTGATCTTACCCACGGGCTCGCAGGAAGTTACTTACCATGGGGCTTCCAGCCGAATAGTTTAGGAGTCTGTTTGGTGCGTGATCTTACCCACGGGCTCGCAGGAAGTTACTTACCATGGGGCTTCCAGCCAAACAGTTTAGGAATCTATTTGGTGCGTGATCTTACCCACGGGCTCGCAGGAAGTTACTTACCATGGGGCTTCCAGCCGAATAGTTTAGGAATCTGTTCGGTGCGTGATCTTACCCACGGGCTCGCAGGAAGTTACTTACCACGGGGCTTACAGCCGAACAGTTTAGGAGTATTCGGTGCGTGATCTTACCCACGGGCTCGCAGGAAGTTACTTACCATGGGGCTTCCAACCGAATACATGTTAGGAGTCTATTCGGTGCGTGATCTTACCCATGGGCTCGCAGGAAGTTACTTACCATGGGGCTTCCAGCCGAATAGTTTAGGAGTCTGTTTGGTGCGTGATCTTACCCACGGGCTCGCAGGAAGTTACTTACCATGGGGCTTCCAGCCAAACAGTTTAGGAGTCTATTCGGTGCGTGATCTTACCCACGGGCTCGCAGGAAGTTACTTACCATGGGGCTTCCAGCCGAATAGGTTAGGAGTCTGTTTGGTGCGTGATCTTACCCACGGGCTCGCAGGAAGTTACTTACCATGGGGCTTCCAGCCAAACAGTTTAGGAGTCTATTCGGTGCGTGATCTTACCCACGGGCTCGCAGGAAGTTACTTACCACGGGGCTTCCAGCCGAATAGTTTAGGAATCTGTTCGGTGCGTGATCTTACCCACGGGCTCGCAGGAAGTTACTTACCACGGGGCTTCCAGCCGAACAGTTTAGGAGTCTGTTTGGTGCGTGATCTTACCCACGGGCTCGCAGGAAGTTACTTACCATGGGGCTTCCAGCCAAACAGTTTAGGAGTCTATTCGGTGCGTGATCTTACCCACGGGCTCGCAGGAAGTTACTTACCATGGGGCTTCCAGCCGAATAGTTTAGGAGTCTGTTTGGTGCGTGATCTTACCCACGGGCTCGCAGGAAGTTACTTACCATGGGGCTTCCAGCCAAACAGTTTAGGAGTCTATTCGGTGCGTGATCTTACCCACGGGCTCGCAGGAAGTTACTTACCATGGGGCTTCCAGCCGAATAGTTTAGGAATCTGTTCGGTGCATGATTTTACCCACGGGCTCGCAGGAAGTTACTTACCACGGGGCTTCCAGCCAAACAGTTTAGTGGCTTTAACATTGTGATTACAGGCTTTCTGGTTATTGGGAATACTGTTCAACCGAAGTGAGTGAGGGCGTAAGCCCGATCGAACGGAGGTGGGACAGAATTCCCAATAACCATCTACTAATATGACACGAAATTCACTAATAAGATGTACCCAATGACGTATCTCTGCTTTAATTAATAGCTATTTTATACATCAATAGCCTATTTATAATAGATCCGAAACTGTAAACAGAGACATACTATAATAGTAAGCGTTATTTCACGTTAACGATAGCGTAGTACCGTTGGAATAACGGGACCGACCCACCGGCCCTAAGCTGTCGGCCGATCATCTCGAATTATACAACTTCGGCGACTTTACTATCAATGGGTTGCCTTCACTTCTCAACGCGGGCTCTCTGGGCTGAGTCACCGTCCAACACTTGTTACGGATATAGGTCAGTAGATGTGTATCTGTTTAGGTAAGACGATTATAGATATGATGATAGAAAGTACGAGTAGGTAGATAGATACGAACCGTTTTTGTATTGACTATTGTTAGACCTTTCCTAACTTATTACTGTAGCGTGATTTCCGTAAAATGTTATGAGTACAGAGCTGGTTTGAATAACGTGTTTTATTTGATAGAAATAGTACGCCATTTCCTTTACATAAAACTAATTCGTCTTTTTTAACCTTAAAAGTCCTTAATCTTAACGGGGTAACTCTTCACCTGATGGTGAGTATAGATACGGCCGACGATGGAAGCAAGTTACACCCGGATTCCTCAACCACAGAGGAACTGGCTAACTTACTTCTAACTGCCAGAACACAACAATGCTGTTAACATTATTGTTATGGCGGCAGACTTAGGTAAGATGTTAGACGATTTTTGGAGTCTTCGTCTCCAAAAATCGACTTTTTAATAAAAACATATAGATAATGTACAGAAAATACCACAAAATATAAAGGTGCGAAACAAAAACCACAAAACGCCCCCATGAGTTAAAGTGCAAGTTATGGCCTTACAGAAGTAAAACTTACTTGTGGCCGTAGTGTGGTGTGCCTAGAGTAGTAGTCGTGCTGGTAGAAATTTGTTGGCGAAATGGGTGGCCGGTACTTCTTATGGCCGTAGCCCATCGTGTCCATGGTGTGCATCTTGGCCGCACCGATCACCGCACTGGGTTACCGTCTGTAGCACCAACAACTTCGATTGCACTCGCGCGTTACATCTGCAACAATAATTATTAGTTTTATCTGGGATACAAAAGTAAACTGAAATGATATTCACAGTTTTTCACATTCTAGATATCTATGATGATTCATTCGAATACGAAATATATTTTATTATAATAATAAAGTGCTTTAATTATACTCCAAAAAGAAAAATATGCATAGACAATTGATATATGAAAAACTTAGGTGTGTGTAGCACAATGTGATGAACAGTTGTTGTAAATAAGAGTTATAATAATTAAAACTGTTTTTTTTATTTTCATTTCGCTAAAAAATTACCACTTTAAAGAGTGAAATATTAAAATAAATGTTTGAAAAATAATAAATATAAAGAAAAATAATAAATATTTCCCTTGGAAAGACACTTGCGTACATACCTGCACACTATTAATATATTGTGTGGCATTGTTTCTATACAAAAAACCACAGACAATTCAATCAAATCATCGTGTAGCAGCAATCTGAAGATTATAGCCATAAGTGAAACTTTCGTGTTTTAAACTCCATTGTTGCTACGTTTTTATTGTTGTATTCTTATCAATTATGTCACGTGTAAGGGAGACAAATGACCTGTTAAATTTCACACTAAAAATTTCCTCGTGACTCGTGAATGACAGGACAGAGGGCTGCGCCGACGCATGCCATGCATTCAAGAACGGGGTGAGGATGCGTCATGCATACGTGATTTGATCGTGGAGTAAATCAAAATAGGGATGCTTTGCTATAGCTATATTTATTATTATAGCTGACGGGCGCTTGCATCAATCGTGCGTACTCGACCCTGTCTAAACTTTTTCACACCCAAATGAAGAACCATATGCTGTACTCGTTTAAGTAAACACCCGACAAAAAATAGCTATACCTACTTATTGTCTTACATAATTAAAGTGTAAACCTTGCACTTACGTATATGTTTAGCAGAAAAATATACAGGGTGGTGCCGTCAATACGACAATAAATCAAAACACTTTCAAAAACATCTTATTCAATTAAAAATTTCATGGCGTTTCTATGAAACAATGCAGCCAATGTTACTTTACTTAATACAAATGTCATGAAATTATCAAATAAATATCATTTTTTTATAAGTGGCAAACCATTTCTATGAACTAATATAGCCTATGTTTCAATTTATTGTCGTAATGACCGCACCACCCTTTATATTTAGTTTGACATAAAAGCTCCATTCCTTATTGTTGTTAACACCTTAGTGTAATTTTATTATAAACGAAAGAAAAAAAACTGTACCTTTTACGGAATAACGGCTGCTTACAGGCTAAAAGAACGCGTGTAATTATTTTGAGTAACGGTACCGCCTCAACAAAGTCGTGGCGTAATCATTGCTGTCTCCGGTATTTACTTACACATGAAAGATAATAAGCAAAAAAGTTGTGTTCAAGATTGGATAGATAATGATCTCCTTGCCCAAAATACGAGATGAGTAACTTTATTTGAATACTAATGACTACTCAAACAAGGTTTGACAAGCAAATGAACGAAATACGTACACTGAATAGAAAAACTTTCGACTATCTGTAGCTCAAAAAAAAGTGACTACACATCCTACCTACAGGTAACACCTAGCCAAAAAATAAAGTTGCTTAAGATGCACCGTTTTGTTAAATCAAATAAACTGTAATTACACCTCGCCAAATTTTGGTTATTACTAATGTATAACCGAAGAAGTACCTGAAATAGTAATATAAAATAATAGGTAGATATATATCATAAGTTTTATTTTGACTTTATAATAAATGTTTCAAAGATAATTAGGTAAATGTCTAGACTAGAAACCCTTGAAGAAGATAAGAAAGGTCGCGACCTTTCACTATTTGGGTGAAAGTTCGCGAGTTCGCGTCCTGCCCTGGGACATGTCTTTTTTATTGGACCTAATATTTTTTTTTCAATAACCTTAGGTAGGTACCATATTTTATTTCATATGCGGGAGTCAATCTGAAAGTTGTTAGAAAATCAAAAACTGAGCAAACTAGGAAGTTACTATTACCTTTTAACCGATTTCCAACAGGAGGATGTTCTCATTTTGGTCGGTATCTTTTATTATTATATATTTTCAATATAATGCCCATTCAGATCAATACATAGTTGTAACCGATGCGATGAACCACTGAGAAAAGCACTTTGCCTACTCGTCCTTAGCACTTTGCCTCGTCGTCTCTTCGACGGCTTTTTGAAACACAGCCACTGCTTCCTCGGCGTCAATGAAACGTTTTCCTCAAAGTTTTTATTTTTATTCTCGGAAATAAATAAAATGCGCAAGATGCGAGGTCGGGGCTATATGGCGGGTGACCCAGTAATTCTACGTCTGATACTCGCCTAATAGTCGATCGTTCGCCTGGCGGTGTGCACCAATCAACACAATAGCGTTTTTGGGCATCGGTCAAATTATCAGGTATCCACCGGGCACAAAGATTCCTTATCGTTAACTGTTCATGGAGAATTTTGTACACTTGACTCATACCGATGCCTAAGCTTGTACGAATCTGCTAATGGGACACTCTCTTATCAGTCTATTGCATACGCTGCACAATACTGATGATGTTATCTTCAGTCGTCGCAGTAGAAGGCCGTCCCCCACGCAGATCATCAGTAAGATTAGTGCGACCACGTTTAAACTCGTTAAACCAGTTATAAACGGTGGCACGAATGGGGGTTTCATCATGAAAGGCTAATCTAAGTCTATCATAACTTTCTTGTTGACTTATATGACATCGAACGTCATAAAAAATCATTGCAAGATAATTTTCTCGCGTTAAATTCATGCTAACGTGACTCAGATAATTTTAAATTTGCCGCCAAATCGTGAAACAAATGTCAAAAAAATGTTATAAATACTCAACAATATTGGCAAAGAGATCCAAATTTAAACTTATTTTCTATGGTATTGTTTACAAGTGTGTGTGTGAGTTGTAGGCGGTTGTTAAGCAATTGAATATTTTAAAACATTATTTGTTCACAAAATGAATTTTTTACAAAACAGTCTTACACACAGGTACAAACATAATTTCGATGGATTTATTCAAAAATATTCATAGGAGAAGACTTCATCTCAGTAAAACTCATTAGATGTGTTTGTGATTGCGTATCTAATTGACGAACCGAGCAGCCTGGTCCAAAAATAGTGTTGAATCGGTGTTCAACGGTAAACGCCCGTTCCGCTCTGACATCGCTCGCTTCGGCTCGACTCTGTAAAAAGTTGAAGTTGAAACAAAGGTGGGATTTGAGTGAAGAGTTTTTTTTATACCACTAAGGTGGCAATCAAGCATACGACCCTCCTGATGGTAAGCGGTTACCGTAGCCCTTCAATCTATTCAAGTTTATATATAAAAACAAATAATATTTTACAAAGATAAGTAGAAGGCCATCATAATTTTGTCAATTGGTACACTGTTCTTAATGAAACTATGATGAGGCATAGCTTCTGTATGTTTTATGATGGTCTTACTTCATAGTGGCTATTTTCCAGCTGGTTTCCACCCAGTTATTAGCATGTCTAAGTATATTGCAGAAACATGCTAATAACGTTTTTTAAATATTTACAAGGGAGGCAAATAAGAAGGCACACGGGCCGCATGAAGGGAAGCGGTAACAAGAGGTTGTAATAAATAAATAAACTTATTTATTTCCACCATCTTGGATCATAGTGCAATAATCACCAGCCATATATACGTCCCACCACTGAGTACAGGCCTTCCTGCAGGGGAGAAACATATGAGGAGTTTGGGCCATAACACCACCTCGCTGGACCAATGCTGGTTGGTGGGGTAAAGCGTTGCATCAGTAACAACTGGGGCCAAAACGGCTTAATAGATCAAAGTATGTACAGAAAAAAAAACAATTATTAATTTATGTTGACAACATGGACAACAAAGTTAACAACAAAATTATGTTGACGACATGGGAGTCAAGTCTCCCTGCTCGCAACATAAAGCTTCCTTGATGAGCTTTAGCGAGCTTACGCACTGCAAGAACACATCACTACAGGCTTATTACTATTATAGAGTTATTTAATTGCCTTAAAATAATGGCCGCCTCTGTGGCCTCCTCTTCGGAGTCATCAATTTTATTCACTGTCTCCATCTTAACATCACGCTCAAAGAAATTTAGTACCTCGTATCTTTGTCGTACTTCCAAAACTTGGAATTCTTTGCCAGCACATGTGTTCTCTCCTTCCTGTAACATAGGTTCCTTCAAGAGAGGCGTTAAAAAGCACCTTTTGGGCCGGCAAGGTGGATACCGCTAGACCAGTGTCTAAACTGCACTACTTAGCTGTCTTCGCATATGGACTCTTCTTACCGCATTGTATCAGGTGGTGTTGGGTCAATTGCTGAGCTTCGTATAAAAAAAGAATAGAATAGAAGAGAAGAAGGCCAAGAGCTACCCCGTTAAGACTAAAAATATCATGACGCGTAAGTAGATATTTAAAAAACGTCATTTGTGTTTTCCAAAACAAATTTAATCTAATGAGTTTGATAAAAAACTTTTTGTATACCTATACGTTTAGGCAGGTTGTTCAGATAATATTATGAATATTCCCACGTTTTTTTCGAAAACTAAGTCACGAGAGTGAACGATTTTTTCCCTTATGTTTTGTTAAGTCACACCTTTATATATGTTAAGTACCTACTACCATAGTAGTGTTGACCTCTTCTCAAGGTCCACTGCACTGTGTTGGTATGTAGCCTACCATCGATTTATTATAGATGAATAATTGTTTTATAAATATATTTTTTCCTCAATGATGTGTCATAATCACAATTATTATTGGGATTAGACAAAAACAGTTGCGGCGTCGAAATTAATTGTTGATTGCTATCAGGAAGCTGTTTTGGTTTTTTGGCCATCGACCGTACAAGACATTTACGTTAGGATTTAAAGATCGAATATCATCGACAAAACACGACACAAGCTTCAGAGAACAATCATGTCTAATAGTATTTTTTTAACAATGTTTGTCCAGGTATCTACTACATAAGGGTGACGTAAGGATGATTGTAGCTAATCCACTACCATGCTCCTTGCGTGATAAATACTTATCGTATTTATTAACTAAAAATGATAAGGTATCTAGAACATCGTTCACAAGACCTTGTATTAGGCCACTAAAGGCTCTAAAAGAACACATAACACTATAAAATTAAAACAGTTACAACTGTATCACACACATCACCGCTACACAGCGCTAACCATAATGCCCTTACAGTTTTCGCACTGCACGGTTGTTACGCGTCGTTTGCACGTAAACTTGCTCAACTCCTGCGCAGGCCTTGTGCCAGTGCATCAGATGACGCACGAGGGCCATCAGCCGTGGGAACTGCTCGACATGGCTATAAGGGCTATTTCGTATGTAGACCAGCACTTGGCAGAAACTAGCGTCACGAGTTATTAATAGAAACTTAATCGAGCGATTAGCATTGATAATTATAATGCTTCAGTTACCCACTTACCTATTCGTAAGGTATTACAGAGCATTGTTTTATAGGCGCGAGATTATGTTCTATACTCATGTTTATTTACAATTTATTCCACTAGGTATTCTTATACGAAAATTTGATTATTGGTTTCAAAAGATTGGTTTTAAGCATATTACGTAGAAATACATTACAATCAAGACAGCTTAATTAAACTAAATGAGTAAGTAGGTATTGAAAATTCATTTCGAGTTTTAAAATACTTAATAGGGAATTCATTACCATTCTACATTAGATTAAAGAAGTGTAAGGACTGAAGCGAGTAAAAAATAAAGCATAATATAAAAAAAATATGTTTGTAAACAATATTATTACCTGCGAGTTCAATGCTTGGACCGGCCACATTTTAAGATCAATGTCAATGTCACCTTTCGATTCGCCAGTTCAGTGTTAAGCTTTATCCATAGTCAAATGTATTCAGGCAGTGAGATATTCTAGATCTGAGAGGACATTTTTATTTTAAATTTTCAATAATGTCAAACAATGCTCATTTGGTTAAGCCGCAGTAAAACTCCCGGGAGTCTATGATAATTAAAAACCGATCGTGTCTGGAATCTGCAACTTTTGTATTTTCTGTTGTTGATAAGACGTCGAGGGCTGAAATGTAAGTCGATCGTACATGACGGTATATCGTAGTTTAGATAAAACAGCAATAACAGTTAAAAAGATTGTAACAAAATATATTATCGACACGTTTTATATTTGTTTTCTATTGATTTCCTGTTAGTTGTGTCACATTTTTATAAGATTATTGAACTCATTAATATTCTACGTTGATTATGTAGGTTGTTCAAATGTTAAAAAATAACTTGGTATAGGTAGGTACTAATATACTTAGGCAGCAGATGTCTTGTTGAGTTTTGTTCATTCATTATTATAGTTAATCCATATATGGATTGAACCATATATGGTTGACCAGCCAAATATATTTGGCTGGTCAACAAATCTATGGTAGCCATATTTAAGTAGGGGTGAATGGGGTAATAGCGGACGCGGGGTAACTCCTGACAAAGTCGTTTACCATAGTAAATAATAATAAGTAATCTTTACCTGCCTTGATATTACGAGGTGGGTCTCCCTAAAGAACCCATACCTAGAGCCTGGCATTGAGCATGCTTAAATTGATGTAAAAACGGTCTTGTCCGATTACCCCGCGTCTGCCATTACTCCACTCTCCTAATTGATTTTCTCGTACACCAAATAAACGACTAGCTGGTCCAGTGGTCTGTCCCCCTTGCTTTACAGGCTATTTGGTCAGGGGTCCCGGGTTCGAATCATGGATGTTATAAGTTTATTTAGTATATCTCTTATCATACATACATATATTATCAATATTTCTCTGTTATGTAGTGTCCATAACACTGTACTTTATAGGCTTTTTATGTGTGAGTGTATGATTATTATTATTATTACAAATTTTTCCTATTCTGTCGCTCCAGTAAGTTACAATTACATATTCGTAGCCTAAAGCGTTTTTCACAACGCAAAAAAACAAAATTGATGTAGCCAAGCACTTCAAGCTAATACTCTAGCTTGACCGTAAACTATAGGTAAGGTAGTATTAAGTAACTAATAATTAGTTCAGTGTTCATTCATGTGACTAGCCCCACGCAATTTAGCGTAAAATTTACCTTGAATTAAACGACAACCGTTATAAAAACAGTCGCGAGCATTAAAAAAACAAGTAAGTAAATATCTATATTTTTTTTCTTCTATAATAGTTTATAAATTGTTTGTGTTAAATATATTCCTAATTCTACCGAACTAACTTGGATTATATATAATTTGTCATCAGTATATTAAAGTTACCCATATAGATAGATGGATTCTTAGGTGTACGCAGAACAATGATTAGGAATATAGAACTATTTTATTTAAATTTAATATCCAATTTGGTAGGTTAATGAACTTTCAAAGAAAAATATATTGATTTAGGTATTTGTGAGAGCTGCTTGAGTATATGACGTATGCTATTCGGAAGTAAAGATGATCCATCCACGTCGTGTTAGTTGTAAAACAATGGACCATAGAGGTTTCACGTGTTCTTGATCCCCGGTAATGAGAGTTCATTGTCACGACTCTAAAGTGCCGAACAAATAATAAATGGTAAAATAATGAAGGAAATAAAGTACCTATACTTAAACATTTTCACACAAATTGTCGTGTGAATTACCTTGCGAGTGTACAGATAAATTTTAATATGTCTTTTATTAATTTCTAATTAAGTTTGGTTGGAAAGTTATTAATTGCGTCTGATACGTAAATAATGACGCAGAAGTAAAGTTTATTTTATTTTAATCTGTCAAGCGGTGTTATCTCTTTGTTAGATTGACGTGTTATTTCTAGGGATATTTTTTGAACAACGCCCTAACCGTATGACAACCTAGTATCGTTTAAAATTCATAATAGATATTATGTACGAACTGAAATAAAATCTAATTTCTCTATAGCTGCCCGCGATAATGTTTACGTGCCTTTAATACTAATTACAATACTTTTTGATATTTAATAAGTTTTCATACTTATAACTTTTATTAATATTTTTTATGTAAGTAGGTACTAACGCGTTGCCGGCCTATCAACATTATGAGGAATTATATTTTGAGCATAGGAGACAGTCCACTTGCTACAAGTCCAACGTTTTCGCAATTACGTTTTTACTCTTACCGCAGGAACATAATATTACAGAGAGCCTAAGACAAGATTCCTTTCGATAATTATATCGCCATCACTAAGCAAATAATCGGATATTCTTCTCGAACGCAACTGTCAAATGCTACACATTTTCCATTTGGTGATAGCGATGCGATTGTCTAATTGCATCTTGTCTAGGACCACTGTAGAGTCATTTGAGTACGACCTTCGGTTAAGTGGAGTACCCTAGTGGAGGCTCTAAATTTTGATGGTAGGTACACACGACAGCACATCAAGCGTAACAGTTTGACCTTGAGGCCGCCCTTACTGCGTTCGTAATAGAGGCGGCTTTCGTAGTGCAACTGTTACACTTGATGTGCTATCGTGTGTACCTTAAAAATACTTAATAGGGTAGTTGACAACTTTTTATTTTATTTCATAAATAATAAGTTTATAACTCAAAAAGAAATATTGCAAAAGAAATAGTAATGTCTAAGATCAATAGTTCCACAGATATAGTGGTATGTTTGATGCGTTGCGGCGCATCGTCCAAAAACGCCCTATAGAAAATCTACGGAACAGGTGACGTCACATGTTCCCATATTACTAAGAAAGGTATGGGCATACTGACAAAATTGATAATGACTATGTATTAAGTATGTTTTTATTAATAGTTGTCATAATAATAGTTGTTTTAATTGATGTCAGCAATCTAATATCATTAACATTTTTAATAAATTTTGAAAAAAAAATATGACCATTTTTTTTATTGTCAAAACAGTACAAGTTCAACAATATTCCATATCTTTTAGGTAAGAATTATTTTTATGGATAACAGTAGCGTATATTTTCCGAATTCGTGAAAAATAGAGCCAAATTTAAACTTAGGCAACATCCCAATTACACAGATATATTTTTCTAGTTATAAAAACCTTTTTTGTCCACTTACACGAAAATATCAAATTGGCAATTCAAGTGTCAGTAGTCTTACTAGTCTTGAAACACTACGATAAATAAAGCTTCCGTTTTCCGTTTCATCGTGATTTATTACATCATAATAAAAACAGATAAATTGGTACTTAAATACAAGTAGAATGATTGTACAAAGAAAACAATGTAATCATAAATCAATGATTTAATCAAACAATTTAACAATATTGTCTTTATTTGGATAGTATTTTATTATCGTCAAGTTTTGTGTTATATTTATTATGCATTGAATTTGACTGATGCTTACGTGAATTAGTTTTAGTGATTCTTTATTTTATTGCGAACTGCTATAAATTATTGCTGCTATTTGATTGCTATGTGTATCTAAGCGGTAAAATTGTCTTTTTAAACTACTATGTAATTGTTGTACAGACGACAGTACATCAAGTGTAACAGCTGCACTACGAAAGCCGCCTCTATTACAAAGAGTATAAAAGCGATCTCAATGTCAAACTGTTACCCTTGATGTGCTATCGACTATCGAGTTCGATATTACTTTGATTTAAGGTTTATCTTATGTTTATCTAAATGAATAAATACACAAAGAAAATAATATGTCGACGTGCAAAAACTTATACATGATATTCTTATACAAGAGTTTAATTAATTTAAAATACCTCACTCTAGAGTTTTGTTTTCATTAAACCTACTTCTCTCACAAATGAATAACAAATGAAGTAAAATAAAGAAAATTAATTAATCAGTGTCGTGTTTATAAATAAAAGAAAGGCACGAACTTTAACTACCCACATTGCTTGAAATAATTTATGTAAATGGTATAAAATGTAAACAAGCCGATAAAATGTGGGTGAGCTAACGCGAACCTACCGGAATTCGGCCGAGAACGGTACACGCGCGTGAGACACAAGCAGATCGTAGCCTGAGGACACCGCTAATACAACAAAAGACCTTATTTTCCACCTGTACCAATGTAAATAAGGGATTAACACTACAGTCATAATCGACAGCTTCTTATACGTATGAAAAAAAACAGCAGAATTGATAATATGGCATAGTTACGGACGTCTTTATTAAATAGTTCTTTGTATTATTAAACAATCCTTTGTATTAAACTGCTTTCACGCAGAACACTGTAGATCTTTCGTGATTTGCAAATGCAGCGTCTGCAACAAACGCTTTATATATCATAATAAATAACGGACTTCTTGAAGTGTAAAAGCAAAGTTTTTATAAAGTTCCTATTTG
Organism: Nymphula nitidulata; assembly: GCA_947347705.1. Lineage (NCBI taxonomy): Eukaryota > Metazoa > Arthropoda > Insecta > Lepidoptera > Crambidae > Nymphula > Nymphula nitidulata. Next base: position 9,960,992 of record OX374617.1, on the reverse strand, counting down.
CAACGGCCGCTGGCGCAGCGAGCACGAAGCCGTGAAGCGCAGTTTAATCATCACCTAAGTGACCGGTTAACGACTCATTATTATTTTTAATACTGTGAGCTATGTTTCCTGCTGCCAAGTAGTTCCATGTCACGACGGGACCGGGCGTCCTCACGCTGGGGTGGACCTGCGCGGCCTCGAGATGACGCACGCAATTACACCATGTACCCGTGCAGTTATCTAATAATTATAATCATCACGATCTTATAATTTATAATTTGTCTTACGGTAGAGTAAATGGCCATGTAGTAATTAGAGATTCAATACTCGTAGATATGGTGTCGTTTTGCACAGTACCTATAAGCGCGGAGTTAACTTAAATGAAAAGAAAAAATATAACAAATCACAAACTATGATAGTAAAGCAAACATTAGCATTGACTCTAGCTACCAAAATTATCTTACTTCAGTTAAAGGACGTACAAGGTACGTAAAATATACATTATTTATTACTTTATTGAGAAATAAATAAAAAACTGATATCATTATTAATTTCCGACGAAAAATTACCACAACTATTCCGTGCTATATATCTATTAATTTGCCTGTAATATGTACGAAAGCTGTCATGATTTTTGCTCTTCCTAAGATTTCAAAAATCATAAACTATCTAACCATTTATAACTCCAGCAACTGCTTATCAACACCGAGACTGACTAGATAATTTTGACGGTGACTCATTCGTAGCTTCCTTTCATTATTTTATATCAAACAATCTTTATATTAATTTATTTCTTACCTTAGCTTTGTTATCGTAGTTCACACCGTACAATTCAACGTCACGAACGAAAAAACTGTTAACATTGATTGGATAAATTCCTACAAACAACTGTACATTTTCTAACACCAACGCATATTGCGTCACGAAAGCTATGAAAAAGTGCAACTGCCTGCCGCCTTTGTCGAACTATATATGCACGATTATCATTGAATGCTTTGCAAATTCTTAGAACTCTTAGTAATGTGTGTAACGTTATGTTGTCACTGTTATCAGTACCGGAAAGTCGTTTAGTATAGCGAACGCAGGCCTTTTGTTATACACAAAATAAAAAGTAAAATATTATCAGACTTAAGGTTTCGCATGATATCTTGAGTTTTAATTCCTTCAAAACTTTGGTTGTCTGGAAAACACATCTAGAGAAATAATAGGTTGGCTGGAACAGATATTTAAGAGATAAGTCCTTCCTTTCATACTACTATATGTTAACATCATGATTTATGTAGGCAGGTAAACATGAAAAAATATTAGTTAAGAAATGTAAAACAAATAAACAGAACAAATTGACCGAATCTGCATTTTAGGTCTCCTATCTTTATTGGTGAGTTACTTTACGATCAACCTTCGTTTAAGTTAATTTTGCCTGTAGAGACCCTAGTCTCATTATCTCTAGTCTATGCTAGTCTCCGTGAGCTAATGTTTACGAATGGTTTTTACTTGAAATGATCGCATGCTCATAACACTATGTATGTCAACAGTGGCGTCCCGCTACGTTGCGCACGCACAGTCTGAGACTCAGCCCGCTATTATACTACCTGTTACAGTTATCTTCATTACATAAAACAATGATATACTTAATATACAATATTGGCCTTACTCATAAATGCTAATTAAACCTATTTTACTCAAACACACTTAAAACATGCCGGGTTTCTCTCACTTAAAATTATGTCTAATGAAAATATACCATGATTATAAGTGTTTTGTTACCTGAATAATTAAAACGTTAAAATGAGCCGAGTTTGGCATTAGCGGAGTTTTCGGATGCAAGTTTGATACCGGTTCACAAATTTACCGTTTGAAATAGATATTTGCTGCTGTTAACAATTTTTTGACAAATGATTATAATCTCGCAAGATGGATTAGGAAACTGACGATGATCATAATAATAACGTGACTTAAACATCAATAATTAATATACATAATAACATACAAACATCCTTGAATCGGGAGCAAAAGTACGTACTCATTATGAAAATATCTTCTTTACGGGAATCGACTCTAGCCCCCGTAGCACGGCACTCTCACTGGGGAGTGGACAAAATTTTGACTCTCTCTTCGTCCGAGAGAAAGAAAGAGATTAAATACATTTTTTCTCCTAATAAGTGGACATAAATAGTGGAGTGAGAGGCCCGTGCTAGGCGTACAGGACCTCTGGTTGAGTTGCAAAATAAATCATTATTATGGACGCATAAAGTTTCCAAGTGGAAAGCTTTGTCTGCTCTCTATTGTGTATAATAAGAGAGTTATTCTAATGCCATAGTCTAGTAGAGTGTTATAATACGAAGTCAACTTTTTTTATTCGTCCTGTTCCCCTACAGAAATAAAAACAATGTTTACTTAAATGTCTTTAATGTTAAGTATACGGTAAATTTATATTATTCATTCATAATTGTTGCAACATCTTATCGAGGCAAGCACCGAGACTTGTTATGATTTAAATGGTTTAAAAGCTGTAATTACAGTCTGTCAATTTAATTGATTGAAGACCTTTTGATATTATAAAGCGCCAAGAACATATGAAACTTGAAGAAAAACCACAATACAATATATTATCGCCAAAATTGCAAGAGTCAAAATAACTGTAAGAGACGACACGGCTACTAAGTAGTTACTGCGGCTAACCAAATTAATAACATATTTTATATGTCAGTACATTTTATTACAGCAAAAAATAAAATATACCTAAGACGTTTCCCACAATGAATATCAGTCATAATTAGATCGAACTAAATATTACCCATAGACTAAGAATATCAAACAAAAGTAACAAAAAGAAGATCGAGAAGATCTTGTGATATCATCATTAAGAAGATGGAGTACATTTCCCAACTCATCTTCCATTAAAGAAATACAAATAAAGAAAGCAAACGATGAAAAAATTTTTTGGTCCAGGCAGGAATACAACCCGATTGTTCAATTCCCGCCCGGAGCATAATTCTTTTTTCGTTTTCTTTCTTTATTTATATTTCTTACAATAAAGTAGACGATATAAACGCACAAAATCAAAACATGTAAATGTCATCTTCTATTTTTTGAGTTTACCTAAAAATTACAAGAAACATTTTATAAATTATAAAGCTAAAAATTTTTGTCTTACTCGACTCTTTTTTACATTATTAATCTGAGCATTTTTAAAAAATTAAAGAAAAATGAAAACCGCCTATAGAACACTATTATGGAAAAAAATATTAAATTTAAGTAGGTACTTATCTCCAAAAAAACATATTTTTTGTAGTCGATGCTTCAATTTCTATTAATTTTGGATTTTGGAAACAACTTAGAACCAACTCCAAAAAAATATGTAAAGCCGACAGCTCATCAAGCGTAAGGCTTTAGTAGTGCAACTGTTACACTTGATGTGCTTTCGTCTGTACCTAGGAGATAAGTACCAACTAAAATTTAATTATTTTATCAATTTTAGTGTATTGAATGATATCTAGTGATAACTTTCTAAGGTGGGTGACCGTCAGCATATATATGTTGTTTCCTACTATCGTATCGTTTCACTAAAATCATAGGAAAGCAAAAATCCGCAATTTCGTATACTTAAATGACCTAATTACTATTTTTCCAATTTTTTTGATTTAAAAACCAAACTACCCAATCGATTTTAAATCAATTTTTGTGGAAAAAAAGAATCACGTAAATCGGATCAGTAATCTCGGCGTAATCGGCGTCCATACATAAAAAAACCAACCGGATTGAGAACCTCTTTATATTTAGAGTCGGTTAAATATGAGCATCTTGTTTTAGACAGCTTGCCTAAAACAAGATGCTCTTTATCAAACAAAATTTCCTTAATTATAATAATTAAACATACAAAAAAAAACCGTAACTAAGCTTCGCTGAAATTAAATGTGTGACGTTGATGTCTTTTCAATGAGAGCTCCGCGTGCTACGTGTAGTACTAAGGAGCTTCAAGCTGATATGATTATTAAGCGTAAATTACATTTAAGTTCAATTTTGTGGTTTTCTTAATTGTTTTATATTATAAACAACTTCTATATAATAGTTTGTACTTTACATAATTTTTAATAAGTTACATTATACTTCTACTAATAACAGGGACAAAATATTGTACCGAGGATGTTAATCATAATTTTCATACCGGTGATGACAGAAAATAAATTACCTTTTCATTCGACCCAAATAGGAACAACGGTACGCCCGTCCAGGAGTAGTCTTTAGTAGCGCAACGTCCAAAACAAACACTGCACTCGGTTCCGAACTTTATCATAAAAACGTTCGTCGTATAATATAAAGTCAGAAACAAATCGTTCGAATTTCGAATGTGGAACGCGACATCGGCGCAAGCGAGCGCAACCGTGCACAGATACAGTCCCGCCGGGTGTGCGAGCCACTTGCGCTTGATCGTTGAACTGGCTCTGAACAAACCGACCGCATGCACTCCTACACTGACAGACACCCGCAGCATACAAATCAATCGCCTCTCCAACGTGGCCGGCTAACACCAATACGTATATAACCTGTAATTGTAACGCAGAATAACGCGGGCAATGGACATCAAACCGCAGAGGCGGTTCGGAAAATGTGTTGTGGTCAAGAGCACGAGATAACTTAATTGATCTCTCTACGGTCGATACATCTACCGAAACGTTATCTCAAAATAGCTGATACTTAAAGATATGGACTAAGTAATATTCCGAAGCTGCCCCAGTTTTTCATTAGTTTATAATGAATGACAAATAACTTTGGCATGGAAGTGATAACAATTTTTTGGAAAAAAAACTACACACAAATGGTAATAGTGTAAAAAAATTGTGTAGGCTAGATAAAAATTAGAATCTTCTTATGATATTTTGTTAAGTAGAAACTTATGAAACTTATGTGTTTAATTATTATTATATTTCTTTATTAGGCAACATAAGGGTTGTGTATAACTACTTACTTTTTTATATTTATTGTTTATTTATATACATATAACTCTGGCTGTAAAATCCTGATTTTTAAAAGCCTACTTATTTACTTAACAGAAGACACGGATAAAACTCATAGAAATAAGATAAAATATACCATGGTTAAACATAACAAGATTGCGATGGAAAAACTAGAGGCTTAATTGGAGATACCGTGACAATGCGTTCGTAAGGTATTTTATTTATTTAAATGGTCAGAAATAAGAATAGCTAGGAGTAAGCCATGCTCGTAAAGGTATAATAACGACATCCTGCGGGTATCCTGGCCGCGGCCGCTGCCGGCGACCGGGCGTCGAACCCGAGGCGTCGTTCGCCGTGCGCCATATACGCTGTACTGGACCAATTTACTCGTATCAAAAATCTGAAAATAAACAATACGCAATACTCGTTATCAACACTAAAGAAAAAATAACTCAACATTCGTAATATTTAATATTATGCACAATTTTTTTACATACTCTATAATTATTTTAATGTTAAGACACTATAATTTAAGTGCTTGCCTGTAAAAGTATTTTAATGAACAATTTGTAGATAAATTTAAATTTTTGATAAAGTGCATTTATAACGCCTACTTTATTGTAACAATAACAAATACACTACAATATGTAATGTGTTATTGCAATATGTAGATACACAAGTAATTGAAGTATTTATTTAGATTTCTCTTATTCCTTCGTTGCTTAAAGAATGCTAATGCTATCCACAGGTAGTTAAAATGGTTTAGCGAACTGGCTACTATTACTCTACCAGTTTCGAGTGCTCTACCAGTTTTAGTAAGTACTCTACCAATGCTGTCTACATTGGTATAGTAAGTACTCTACGGTGCTACTATGCTGTTTTCCTAACACTACTTTTCTATACTGAGTCCACCATGGTCCAGTGTACTCGCGATGCCTCTAACCGGCAGAAATGGAAGCACATCGCTAAGATAGACTGCTCTCTTAGCGATGTGCTTCCATTTCTTGGACTGCCAAGGGAAAGTCTGCGATCCGGCGAACATCTCTTTATGTACCTCATCTGTGCAACCACGACCACTCTGACAAGAGACGAAGAAGACTTTTCTATCAGATACGATACGAGTACTCTACCAGTTTTAGTAAGTACTCTACTCTAGCAATGTTGGGTACATTAGTATTGTTAAAAGTATAGTTAGTACTGTACTGTGATACTATGCAGTTTAACCTACCACTACTAACCTACCAGCTTCGAGTGCTCTACCAATTTTTTTGAGTACTCTACTATGTCAATGCTGCCTACATTAGTATAGTAAGCAGTTTAGTTAGTGCTCTACGGTGCTACTATGTTGTTTTCCTACCACTACATTTCTACCACATTTGAGTACTCTAATAGTTTTAGTTAATACTCTACTCTACCAATGTTGTGTACATTGGTATAGTTAGTACTATACCGTTTAGTTTACCTTTGGCAGCACTCTAAATCACTAGATGTTTTTTTTTTATTATGTTTCTAAATAACTTTACCTCTTGTTTTAAATTATGAATTGCTTATAATAAGCAATATATTACCGACATCAAAGAAAGAACATAACTCAATATTCTTAATCCTAATATTATAAATGCAAAACTGTCCGTCTCTCTGTTACCGCTTCACGCTTACACCGCTGAACCGATTTAGATGAAATTTAGTATGGAGATAATTTAAGACCTTGCGAAGTACATGGAATACTTTTTGGAGCGATAACCTACATGAACGCGGGCGGAGCCGCGAGCGGCCACTAGTATTTAATATTATGCACAAATACTTTGTATACAGGGTGGTGCCGTCAATGCGACAATAAATTTAAACATGGGCTATATTAGTCCATAGAAATGGTTTGCCACTTTCAAAAATATCGTACTTATTTGATAATTTCATTACATTATTAAGATAACCGATTTAGATAAAATTTGGCATCGAGACAGATGACATCCGAGAAAGACCATAGGCTACCTTTAAGCGCGATAACTGATATCTACGCTGGCGTAGCCGTGGCGGCCACTAACCGTTTTAATCTTTTTATGAGATAGTAAGAGTTTTGCTACTTGTCGAGTCAAACAATGCCGCAGGTTTATTTCGCAATAGTCGGTAAACTACGGGCGTAACATCGCATAAGCCGAGGTTTCCCAGACCCCCTCCCATTTTATGTGCCACACAGGCTCTGTATCCCTGTTTTATTGCCTATTATATTAAACTACTAATAAATTTCACACGACTCGAGTCGAGCGAATAAGATGGCGACATTCCATGTAAGATTAACTATTTTTAAATCATTTTTTATGCTCTATGACTGATAATATTTGAAGTAGGTAGGTACCTATTTTAAGAATAATATTTGAAAAAATAAAAATGATGAGACATTAGTTATAACCAGTGATCGGAATAGGCTGAGTATATTTACCTACAGTTTGTAGAATAGATATAAAAATTGGAGACACCCCTGAAATATTTTTTTACCAGTAAATTTACCGGATCTTTAATTACGTGAATTTAAACATCTTATTATTAATATTTACCGCGTAACAAACATACAAAAAACGATCAAAAATAGTCGAATGAAAACCTTTTTATTTTGAAGTTATTAAAAATGAAGAGCCATGTGAAAAATTTTATAAGGAAGAATATTTACGCAGGAGAACTTTCTATTTAATTATTTTATGTTTGAATTTACGTAGTTAAAATTCCGGTAAATTATCGGTGAGGTAAACAATTTATTTTAACGAAGTCTCCGATTTTTATCTCTGTTCTACAAACTGTAGGTAAATATACTCACCCACTTCCGATCACTGGTTATAACATAAGCTCTTATGATGCTTACTTTGTGCTAGATAGTAATAGGTGTGAGTGTATGATTATTATTATTATTTTTAATGGTTTTAAGGTTTGAGGGGCTAAATAAAACACGGAATTATGAGCAACGCATGATAATTATATTCAGTTTAATTATTTTCACTAGGAATTTGTTACGACTGATTCGTAACACAGCAGAAAGAAGAGAGAGAGAGCAATGACAGTTATTTATTTGAAACGATCGATTTGAAACGTGTGAATATGAATGACACGAGATTTAACGAATGAAAGAACATTGAGTGGGGATTGAATGACAAGTTTACTTTTCAAACCATTTATAATAATGTTAAAATCAAAAATTAAGAATATTTGAAAGCACTGCCCCAACTTAACCGAATCGTAGGTATTTGTAAAAATACTCGTTTCGGATGTTGAAATAGAAATAGAATATTTCGACATTGTAGGGTGGACGTTAGCTCATAAACGCAAATACAGATAGATTCCTGCCTCAGGACGTGAAATTTTTCTAGTTTTATTATATTTTAATTACTAAGTTTACTTTGTCATTTTCTAGTTGTCTTTTGACATTTCGTATACTTAATGTAACATCAACACAAATTATTAGATTAAAGAGATATTTTTTTTCCAATTAAATTTAATATCAAATCCAACAATAATTTAATAATAATCTCTATCTGTCGTGCCTATCCTGATGTAAATATTGATACGTTAGAGGTATGATGTACAAATATTTTGTTAATTTAATGTTTGCTATTCATATAATTGTTTTCAACACCAGATGGGCTACCATCAGAAATTCTATCCTTACTTCAATACTTATTTGGTACGCCAGTGAAGGCAGGAAATTTATTTTAATACAAGAATTTAATTAAAAAACAGTAATTATTTTATAAGTTTATTTATAATTCATATTATTCATATATTCATTCATAATTTTATTTTATAAGTACTTAGGCACCAACTTATGAACTAGGAACTAATATAACCAATTTAAGAATACAGCACTCATAGTTTATCAAACACAACGCAACGGTCTTTTATTATTACATAAATTTACACGGGTAAATCATACGAATTTTTAACCTTTTGAATGAATTGCAACAAAAATAAGCAAAGAAAGCATTCGAAAGGTAAAAAAATATGAAAAAAAAGCTCGATTCAAAAATTACTTCACATCACACCAGTACTGTCGAATCAGGCTTCTGATCTTCATTACATAATCAAAAGTCCAGGGTAACAAGGAAGTTAAATAAATTTAAATATGTTATAATAACCTAACAAAGAAACCATCGTCATTACCTTGTACAAATGAAAACATATAATATTTTTTTCTGATCACATATTTCACACACACAATTTTTCTTCATACCTTAGTTAGATTATAAGATCAATTAAGTGATCTCATTATCAAAACAGAAGATTTTATTTTTTTATCATCTGTAAATAAATATTATACATCACTCATATCGTACTTATAAAGCTATTCATATAAATATTCGCTTTTTTTCTTTATATTATTAACACTTAAATATCAGTTTATATTTCTTAAACGGCTTTTGAATGCTATTCTAAACATAGTATATATACCTGTAAATATTTTGACACACTCAGTATAGAGCTAATTTTACTTTGTTAAGCGATTTTGAATGTTTTTAATGTTTTCTGTCATTAGGTAACATTAGTTACGGAATGAATGATAAGTATTATCTGATATATATTTATATCATAGTATTTTATCAGTCCGAAGATTTATTACACTAGTTTTATTATGACATGTGCTAGTAGAGTGTGATAACAATATAAATTTTTGAACTTAATGAAAACTATGAACACAATCAAATTAAATCACAAATAATTGAAAATGTCAATACTTAAATAAAAAACGATGCTGTAAGAATACAATGATTTTAACTTCCTAAAATTACTTATTAGAAACCATTTTAAAACTTTATGAAAAGTCTGTTGTTTTATTTTTCTTTTATTCTTCTTCATAGTGCTTTGATATCGCGTCAAGTATGAATTGGAACGTACTCGGGTTGATCCAGGACAGTCCAGAGGGTAGTACCATAGGGTCCAGACTTCTGGCGCTCCTGCTGACACTTCTCTCGAGGAAGTAGTCGTCGTAGGCCATGTTATAGTCCGGTAAGATAGGGTTGAATTTTGCATAATAGATTGCAGAGAAACAGGCGTACAGGAGCAGAGCTGCAGTGAACAACTGTGGAAGAAAACACAAAGTTATTCAAAAATTAGGTAATTAATAATATTAACCCAAAGGATTTATCAAATTAAAGGCTATACATATAATGCCAATCGCAACCTTAGCCATTGAGTGATGAACAGCTAAGGTTGAAAATCAATAGTATTTTTTATTGTTCTGAGCAGATTTTCTGACATTTGCTACATTCGAAAAGAGTAAAATTAAGTTAGAAGCACTTCAAGTACTTCTAAAACTTTTAATAAACACTTTATTTGCAAATAATAAATTTTAATTGAAATCTGCTCTTTGTGGTCTTGTTAAAACATTATACAGTTAAAATCTGCTGTAGATCCTCAGTGGCGAGATTGTTTGTTATGTTCAAGCTTTCCTAGGTGCTTGACCCGCGACTCTGGGCTGACTGCATTCATAAATCACGCTAAATTAGTGACTAACTCCCGATAATAATCTGATCGAACTGCCTTCAAGTAATTAAATATTTAGGCTAGGCTAATAGGCTTTGTAAATTATCTGACATCGTCAATAATTCTAGACTTCGTATTGTTAATTTTATCTCTAATATTTATTGTAGATAGTATACAGTGTTGAGTTGAAAATTCAATGTATTCTAATCAAGAGAGATTAAGTTCATAGATGATCAATTAATGTAGCTTTACTCAGGCAGAAAAGACCTAAAAGCTATTTATCTATTGACAATTGATTACAACTTACAATTAATCCCTAAAACAATTACCATAGTTAAAATATATACAGAAAAAATAATAGATGTTTTGAATGAATTGAGAGTTCACGTCGATTCGCATGAATGTAGTCCCAGGTTCAATACCGCGACCCGCACGCCTCGCCATCACCACCAGAACACGCTGTCAAGAGCTATGAACCAACACATGCCTATTACTTATAATATTTTAGGTGTCTCGAAAATTAACTATATGTTGCTACTTAAAATTGTAACTGCCACTTAAAACTTAAAATCGACGGAACCTAAAATGGATTGGGGGTCCATTTACTAAGGGTCAAAATATGTCATACGATATACCTATGTTCATCGACAATCGACTATGTGCCCAATGTCGACATAAGCCATAATATTTTGTAGTTTGTCAAACGTTAATATATATCCTATGAAAACGAAAACAGGCCTGAAGAAGAGAAAAAGTCTCCAGATGTGAAGTATTGAAATCATTTTTCGAATATGGATTTCTAATATACAATGGTGGCCGTTTTTTTTTGACAGAATTTCGAGTGACAGCGCGCGACTATGGTTTGGATGATGTCTCTGGAGTCTGGAGATAGGTACCTGTTGTGGGAAGTTTTTGTTCCTTAAACACAGGGCTTTACACTTTGCACTGCCGACCTTATTGACCCTGAACTAACTGATGTGTTCAAGCTTAAGGTAGAGGTTAACGTGTTTATACTACCTATTATTAATGACGTGTTTGTTATTTTGTGTAAATCAAAAAGTTGTTAATCATAGAATTAAATGAGATGGACGTTATTTACCTTATTATGTTCCTATGTTATTTTACCTGTAGCTTTTACTTTTCACAATGTTAGATTAATAAAGCGACTAAAACAAAGAAAATTACAAAAGCGAACAACAAACGACTGGACCGTTGATTAATTCAAGTAGCTTCTTTGCACAAATAAAAGGAAGTACAAGTATGTCTGATATTGCATATATGGTTTACGTAGGTATAAGTTAGGTACAGACGGCAGCATGTCAAGTGTAACAGTTGCACTACGAAAGCCACCTCTGTTACTAACGCAGTAAGAGCGGTTTCAAGATAGAACTGTTACGCTTGATGTGCTTTCTTCTGTACGTTGGCGAAGCAAAAACACCCGGAAGCATTTGATGATGAACCACTTATAGCAACCACGGTCACTAGAACCGTATTATTTATAATTATTATTTAGGCTCAACAAAGCACGCTTAGGAGAGTATGCGTGTTAATTGTGAGAAAATGGAATATAATACTGGCCACCCGTTATAATTTTAATTAATATGTATTCACAATATTATGTTCAAGTTATTTACATAAAAAAAATTACTACCTACAATGCAATTACGTAGACAATGTGAGAAATCAACGATACCTGAGTTCCTGGCTATGTACCGTGAACTGGTAGTAGAGACATCATTTTAAATATCATTAAAAAACCTACTTGTTTTACCGATTAAAGCAAGATAAAATACACTGGAGAACAAAAATTTGACTCAAAAGGTAAAACCGTCTTTTTTAGTGCTTTTAGTTAACTTTTCTTACAAAAAATACAAATTATATGACTTCTTAAAAAGTTTCATAAAGATACAAATTACGATAACAAATAATTTTCAACGTATTGTTGTACTTAGAATATGGTTTTAATATTATAATTGCAGGTGTTGAGTTGATTTTGTTGCTCACCAGTGTAGTTTTATACAAAGCACGATAAATGACTCAATACCACCTGATGATAAGTGGTAAAAAGATAGTCCATATGTGAAGACGGCTTGTGCAGAATGAACCATGAATCAACACATTGTCTAGCCGCCTCCACTTTGCCGGCCCTTAAGTACCTTTTCAGGCCTCTTTTGAAGGAACCTATGTTATAGGAAGGAGGGAATAGATTTGCTAGTAAAATATTCTTAGTTCTGGAAGTACGACGAAGAAACGAATTACTGAGCGAGTTACTGAATTTCTTGGTGCGTGATATTGGGTTACTTTGTGGATAAACAGCTAAAAATTAATGTCTCTGTTACCATATCTACAAAAGAAATATATTAATTGAGTATTTCAAATATGAAACATAAATATATCTATGATTAAATAAAAAAGTGTTGTGATTGATGCAAAAAATATTAGTTAAATTCAAAGCAATTGTAGATACGAGGAAAAAATTGCTATAGGAAACCGTGAGGACTAATCGCTTTTACAAGGTTCCACAAAATACACAATTCCTTGGCTAGACGGCGCCCATGCTTGAAGCGACATTGTCACAGGCAAATTAACGAAACTATGTCAATGTTATGCTGTTATACTGTATATTTGATAGTCAAATAACTTAATGGCCAGTTTTTCAAGTAGATCAATTAACAACAATATTTTTCGCTACGATGCGCTACAGTGCGCCTGAGGTCACAACTATTATCTACCTTAAGCCATATTGATAATGCTAATTTGACGAAAATATGTTTCCTGAAAATATGTTTTTTGATTTATTTGTTTATTTGACCTGCCAGTAATTACAAATTAAAATGTATCTGTAATAAATAAAACTTAACAAAACATATTGAGGCAAATGGAAAAAAGATGGGTTATTTTTTAGGATTCACATTCACAAATAAATAATAATTATTATTATTAAAACGATGAAAAAATTATATGCACTAGGCGGGAATCGAACCCGCGTCTCCTGATGTCCGGTCAGACGCGATTAGCACTACGCCACCGGAGCACTAGGTATAACCTGCTAATTTCTTCACCGCCTTCTATCCTTCTTGTTAACGTTTTTATAGCAACGTTTATCTCACCACTCATTAACAATGTGATTTGACTCTGAAACGTTAAGAAGAAGGATATCCTTAGGAAAGCGGTAAAGAAATTGATACGTTTTATACCTAGTGCTCCGGTGCCGTAGTAGTAATCGGTCTGGCCGGACATCAGCCCCCTTATTCTCAACTGTCGGAAAGAATTCGAATTTCGGAAACTCTATACCTGTCACTTTTTATCGCGCTGCGTCAAAGCGAGACGGCATGTGACTTTTCGAATCGAATCCGTGATCCCACAGTTGAGAATAAGGGGGCAGGAGACGCGGGAATCGCCCGCCCGGAGCATATAATTTTTTCATCGTATTCTTTCTTTATTCATACCTAAATTGTTACGCCTACTTTATGTAGGCGTTTAAACGCATCAAAAAACATTGAAATGTGATAATATTTTTTTTTAGTTACGAAAGCATGAATTGTTCTTACAAAATAATGAATAAGGACAGACGGCAGCACATTAATCGTAACAGTTTGACCTTGAGACTGCCCTTACTGCACTCGTAATAGATGCGACTTTCGTAGTGCAACTGTTACTACACTTTGATAATGAATATAGCCAGAAAGAATAATTATACCTATCATTTAAGTTTAACGTGACATAGGTCAAGATATAAACGTCTTTTAGTATAATCTTATGGATTACTCCATAAGATATACCTAACACAGTGTACAAAATCAAAGCTACGAAATGTGAGCAATAATATTACGTGTAAATTACTGTGGAAAAGATCTATCCTGGCAGGAATAATTGATAACTGGAAAGCGACATGAAAAAAATTGTATAAGGTACTGACACGCTTAAGAAAAAAAAAGGTAAAGCTTATAAATAAAGAAAAAAAACTATAAATAATTGTACGCTCCAGAAGGGAATCGAACCCGCGTCGCCTTGGGTCCGGCCAGACGCGATAACCGTTACGCCACCGGAACAATAGGTAACCTACCAATTTTTTTTATGCAACTAGATGACAAACAAGCTGACGGCCCACCTGGTGTAAGCGGTTGCCGCCAATAGACACCTGCAATAACAAGGAAAAGCACTTGATATTGAAGGTGCGTTGTTACACTGGCTACCTTTCCCTTAAATCCGAAACACAGCAAACTGTTTCACGGCTAAAATAAGAAAGGCGAAGATACCCACCCAGGCGACCCTACATATGGGTCTACCACCTAGTAAGATTTCTTCACCGCTTTCTACTTTTTTCAAGCAGGAACGCACATAATCAAACATTTAAATGTGAAGGTTAAAAAACCCGTAGAGTTATAAAAATAAATGAGGCTTCGCGAACATTGGGGCGAGGACAATAGTTAGGTCATTATGCTACAACCTTTACATTTAAATATTTGAACTGATTTCCACTAATACCGACCTGAAAGGCGCTCCAGAATTTGAAAGAACCCTCGTTGATGATCCAGTCGTAGTAGCCGGCCCAGGGGTCGGTGTACCGGCCCTGCTTCATCGGCTTGGCGGTCGTGGTGGTCGTCTCCTCGTGGTGATGCTCGTCGTAATAATCCTCGAACCCTCGTCCGCTAACAGCAGAACCATTCTTTGGCGAAGAGCGAATCTTGAATCAATAACAAAGAATAATTATGTGAGAAACAATACGTGGTGAGACACATAAATATTGGAATATTTATTTTAAATGGTACCCAGCTGATTTATTTAATATAACTGCACCCGGCATGATTTGCAATGCCCGTAAAGAGGAAACTATTAGGTTTTTTAATGAAAATGTTTTTATAATAAATGAACCTTCGCGGGCGTTTCCAAAATATCCTACCAAAGTTTCATCTTCGTTTCATGTATTCTGATGGTTTTGGAGCCCGTAGGGGACAAACATACAAACATTGATTTTTATTTATACTCTACTCTAGATGTAATAAGTAACGTTCGCCTTAATTTTTAATTTAGCAAACTTGCTGGTTGACTAATTGTGTTGGTATAAATACTTCAATGTTATTTTCTACCAACACGAAGTTGTGAGAAACTTTTATGTAGATTTTACATAATAATGTATTTCAATTACAGTAAAATTGAAATGAGGAGCTCGGTGGCGTATTGGTTTGAGCGCTCTGGTTTCGAATACGAAAACAAAGCAACTTTCGCCATGGTCGACCCTGGGATGGGTCAACCAAAATTTATAATCTCGAGCTCCTCCGTGCTTCGGAAGGCACGTTAAGCCCTTGGTCCCGGTTGTTACTACAACCGCTTTAACCCACCAACCCGCATTGGGCCAGCGTGGTGGTGTTATGGCCCAAACTCCTCATGTGTTTCTTCCATGTAGGAAGGCCTGTGCCCAGCAGTCGGACGATTATAGGCTGGTGATGATGATGATGAAAATTGAAATACATTGAATGTTCAATAAGTCCAATTCGTTTTCGAATACGATTAGGTTTTTGATTGTATAATTTTCTAATTCACGGCAGATTTTTAACCCTCAGATACCTATTATTTATCTTCCATATAGGTCATTTTGGTGTTTTCACAGATTTTTTATTAGTTAGTGTCAAAGTTTTCCTCTGGACAAACATCATTTGAGGATCGAAAAAACGTCCTTCGATAAATTTTACTACAGTACTTTGGATTTTGAATGACGAGATGAGATAAGATGGTACTTATTTTAGGGAAATAGTTAATTGATTAACAACAAAATATTAGGTAACTTGTTAAGATAAAATATTATAACTTGCACTACACATGCAATGTATGGTCCTCACCTACTCAGTAAACTCATGAACCCAACCAACATAATAAATAGAAATACTTAGGGGTTTTTGTCCGTGTCCTTCACACACAGCAAAACGCGTTGGCTAGCGGATGTATCATAACTACATATAAAGTAAAATATTTGGTTCTTTGAAATCTGCCGTAAATGTCATTAGACGCTGACTGCTTCGAAAAGTTTTTTTTTATTTCGATGAACGTTAGTGTAAGTATGATTAATAGAAGTAAGCAAAAACAATCATATATTATCGTAGATAACTATATGTAAGTAGTGTAACAAGTTGCGACACCAGCAAAGAGCTACAAACAACCATAGACAAGTTTACGCACCTAAACAAGTTGAAAGTTGTATTGAAAAAATTGTGGTAATTTCGAACACTTACTAAATGAAATAAAAGGATATGAAAACAATGCATTTTATTCATTTTAGTCATCATGTTTCACAGTAACATTTACTGCTAAGACCTACACAATCGATATATGAATAGAAATAGTGTTAGTTTTATTTTTCAAAATGTCCGGGTTCGATTCCCGAGGTAAATACACGTTTGTTTTAAAATGTATGAATGCAGTTTTTCTTATTACTAAAATCGATGACATGGTACGTAAGAAGAGATTTTCGTATGTCTTATAGTTTCGGACTTGCCCATACTCACCGATCTAAATGTGCCACCCTGTATATCTTAAAATAGATTATAAATCAACCGATTTCTATGGAGCATCGTGCAGATAGTGCTAATGAACCGACTGAACCGCCCCACAAACTTGCTCCATCTCCTCGCGGTCGCTGATTTGTTTGTCCGTCAGTTAGCGACACCCGGTCACCCACTTCAGGCTATACCGTTACAGTGACCCTGTTCCTGACGTAGCCACTTAGGCCCTTAGTTATGCTGAACATGTGAACTCATACGTCTACGTTTCATGATTCGGCTCATTGAGAAAGTTTTAGTCAGCTGGTATAGTAAAACTGTAAAACGCAGTATAGTTACAAGAAGGATAAACAAGATCAAATATTCTCAATGTTATACAAACTCGCATAGATAATCCTTCATAATCATAGAGAGCAGTGATTGGCAACCCGCGGACCACCACCGCACAATATTCAATATTCAACCCCAAAAATTTTATTAATTTTTAGCTTCCATGAATATTAGTAATATTCAAACATTAAATGAAATACATATGTATGTGTCTATAAATCATTATAAGAGCCCGACTTAGCTTAATTTTGCTAACATAGGGCGATCTATTATAGTTATAAAAAAAAATACTTCGCATTCGTCTTCATAAGTAGGTATGCTATTAATGTTAACCCGTTAAGCGTCAAATTCCAGACACAATTGATTTTTCAATTTTCATAGACCATCAGAGGTATTGAGAGATTAATTTATTATGTAAATTTTATCTATAAGTACATTAAAACTGTGTTAATCAACGCTTTTCTTTGAACCAAATTGGTCACCAACACCCAGGAATTAGGATATTCTAAATCACACTCCGGATTCAATGATAAATTTTCTTACCATGACAGCAGTAGAATTCTTGGTCATGTGATTGGTCCTCGCGCTTGCTCGTTGCTTGTTGATATTCCTGACCACGTCGAGGATGGTACGGAGGCCAGTAAGGAAAATCTCAGAAGGCGCCATATTCCATGTATTTGAAGTTTGCTCCTCAACTGGAAGACCACTGCCGTCTGGGTCGAGCCCATCATCGCTGAAATTATTGTAAAACTTCCATCATAAACATTTACAAAAAACTTGACCATTTATTTTTACTTAAACTTTACGTATAAAACGTTGTTTCATACAAGTTCAAACTCTTTAATTTCAGTAGTTAAGACACAGACATTTTATTTTCAGTAATTATGCTTATCACAGTAAGCAAGAAAGTATTTTAGAAGTAAAACTATGTAACAGAAAATTTACCTAACTAAAGAAAAAAAGTAAATGTATTTTGACCTATTTCGATGTGATTATTTTTGTTGATTGCACTTATGTTAATAAATAATACTCACAAATTGGCATAATACTTGAACTTGTTTTGGGGCGGCGTATAGGGCGTAGCGGTGTCGTAGCGGATAGTCGCGGCGGCGCAGACGCCGCCCGCCCACAGCGCGAGCACACACACCGACCACGCGAACACGTATATGAGTACACACCCTTTTGGTACCATTTCACTTTATATTTTTAAATACACAGATCTTAAAATAGTATTTAGAATTACAATAATCACAAAACTGCATATCATATATAATTCACTGATGTAAAGAATTGTTTACAAAAGAGCAAATTTTTCATAAATTTTCAGTGTGCACGACAGTAAGGCGCCTGTGTGACTGATAGTCTGGAAATGTCAACTTAACGGGTTAACTTTGTACAGTGAGAATTGGAACTATATTATGTGCAAACATCATGCGTGTTAATTGTGTGCTCGACGCGACGCAACTCGGCGATGAATAAATACCATTTAAAAAATGGAGTTTCTAAGTATTTATGTCTTAATTAATCACTATCTGATCAAAGAGTGGTGTTATAACCACTATTGAAGATGAGTTTTTCCCCGTGTCATTATTTTGTCTTCAGGTCTTTGCCAACAAAATTACCGTAGCTTTTTAACCAACTTCTTCAATTTTTATTCCATTTGTAACGTTTACTCAATAATATTAGTTATATTTTTTCTATAAACTTTTATTATTGATTATAGATTTTAAGAATTCTATTACCTGCTAAGTAGTGCATAATTACTTATAGGAAAGTCAATGAAAATACCTATTTCAATGTGTCGTGTGTTAAGCTACTTCAACTTGGTATATATTATCTATATCATGTATGTTCATAGTTATTGTCTTATATTTTCGCGAGCACTACAACATTTGAAATAAAATCAATTTACCGGATTTAACTTACGTTTAATTAGATGTTATATTATTGTTATACACCCGACGTTTAGATTACCTCACAGCGATCGTGGTCACGGGAAGACTGAAGATGTCAATTGTTTTCGATAAGACCAATACTTGTTCAGACATTATCATTCATTCATTTTCATTCATTTTTTATTCGTTATTGTTTCATATATGTTCAGACGTTATCTAATTAGATAGTAAAATCAGGTAACTATGGTCCAAAATCACGCAGCCTAAACTTTGGACCTTTGTATATACAAAACCATTGGCCAAATTGAGATAGAGTTTGATGAAGTCTATAGCACGTTAAATTATGAATAAGTTGTAGCAGTTGTTAAGCCTTAAAAATTAAGGTTTTTTTTTTATTTATTTTTTATTGGACCATAGAGACCTACGATGTTTTCTACAAAAATCCAGATAGAGTTTGACCAAGAAAACGTTCACTTTTTGTAATTTGGACTGTAGTTTTAAGCATATAATGCAAGAATAGGATTATCAGATGTAATATCAGTAAAAAAAAAATAAGATAAACAATCAAAATTCTTAATTATTATTAAATATTTAGAACAAAATTGAGATCAATTAAAAAAAATAAACTTTTCTTTAAAACTTAACAAAATCAACAAAAACTATTTTTACTATGTATTCAGACTATGATCATCATAAGAACAATTAGGAACATTAACATATAATAAGTATAACAAAAGTTATAAAATATAAAAAGAGGCAATTATTTTTTTAGTCATTCTTCAGCGAGTGATTCTGTCGTCAAATAAACTTCTTCGTCGCTAGAATCACTCAGTTTAGGTTTTTTATTTGTTTTCAAGTTTCTTGTTTTAAACTTTTGGTTTTAACAAATATGTCCTGAAAAGAAAATGGCGCGCGCAAAGCAAATTAAACAAAAAGTACACCAAGAAGGTGCCGAGTCCGAGTTTTGAATAAGTTAAAAAAGGTTGTATGATAAATTCGGCACCATGGAGGTATAAGTAAGGAGGTTTAATGACGTTCGGAATTCACAAACTTAGTGCACACGATGTTCTAAACTCAATTTTACTTTATCCTCTAGCGGATAAAAATGGCTTTTGCACTCAGATATCGAAGAGCAAAAATACTCTTTCCGAGATGAATTGAATTGAGCGATAAAGTAAATAAAATTGGTGTTTTTTTTATTAAATGTGTGTAAACAATATACTTATAAAGTTAGAATTAAACTGTCTTAAAAACTGTTAAAAAATCTTAACTCTTTTAAAAACTCTTCAAAAATAAGTTGAGATCGTTAGAATCAATCCAATACTGAAATATTTGAAATTATTAATTAAGTATATAAAATGCATTGAAACATAACAGAATGGCCGGAAACAGCTTCTTAGTCTTCTTAGGAAACCGAAGACCCATTCTAGTGCTAGCTAGGTTGTCACATTGATTCCTGGTCTGCACCACATGCTTAACAAAGTTGGGTTGAGGACAGTTGCATTTTGTGACGTATTTGTTTAGAAGCAAAATGACTTGTAAACGCTCCAACTACGCAGCGAGCCTGTGCTCTATGTAGTCTTACCGGTTACCTATTAAAAAACGCATAACGGTTTTCGCCATAAATCATTTTATGATTTTGATATCAGTTTATTAAAAATAAAGCCCTAATTTACGATTAGTGTAATAAATTCGATTTCAAAATATAAATACGTTAATTGTATTTCGCTTACAATAAATATTTTTATAATATTTATTGTAAGCGAAATACCATCTAAACCTAAACTCTTATGCATGCTTACAAGCATGCAAGCAGGCATGCATGCATGCAAGCATAATACCTAAACTCTTCTGCATGCATACAAGCAGGCATGCAGCGTGCAATAGGTTCTGCTCTTCTCCGGCACTGCGGGAAGTGCAGCCCTTCCGCCCTTGCGTAACGAGTCTCATGCACCCAGGCGACCTTCCGCAGCTTCGGCTTTTTGGATCGACATCTTAATATGTAAAGCGGCTTTACACCTCTGGAGATCTATGACAATTGAAAAAACAATTTTGTCTGAAATCTGATGCTTGACGGGCTATACTATACATTGTAGTATTCATTGCAGATAAAAAGACACATCTTCACCCTTTCGCTACTCATAGTCATTCGCTTTGTCATAAGAAAAGAATAATGTGTTTGTATGAAATTGCGATAATGTCCTATATTTGTTTAAAACACTGCGGGACAGTATGTACTTATGTATACAGCTTTTAGCGTTATAACAAGAAAGCTCCTATTATGTCTGGATCACTGTCCTGCAAAGTGTTAACTAGTAAGTAGCCCTATGTATAAGTCCTAACGTAGTTAACGAAAGACAGCAATTAAAATATAAAACTAGAAAAATTTCACGTCCTGAGGCGGGAATCGAACCCGCGACCACACTGCCCCTACTTAACCGAATAGTAGGTATTTGTAAAAATACTCGTTTCGGAAGTTGAAATAGAATATTTCGACATTGTAGGGTGGACGTTAGCTCATAAACGCAAATACAGATAGACTAGAAGAATTTCACAGGGATATTCCATGTCCTGGGCTGGGTGGCTCAGTTGGTTAGAGCAGTCGCCCGAATTGCGAAAGGTCGCGGGTTCGATTCGCGCCTCAGGACGTGAATTTTTAATAGTTTTATATTTTAATTACTAAGTAATTTTTCAAACATTTATAAATAATAATGTTAAAATCAAAAATTAAGAATATTGGAAAGACAGCAATAAAATAAAAAACACCATCGGTTATACTATACACATTTTGCTAATATTCAACCATTGATAACGATTTTTGTCTACAATTATTGGTTAAGTGAAATTCGGACCTAAGGACCTACGTTACCCACGTAAGTAGCGTCGGCGTCGCTTTCATAAGAATGCTTTCGTCAATATCCGCTTGTTGCACGCTTGCTTACAGCTTGCCGTATACGAGTATAAACTAAGCCCTGTCCACGGAAATGGCAAAATCGTATGCCACTATACAAATATAAAATATTTACAGTCTTGTTGACAGATCATTGTGAACCAAATAATAAAATACTTGAGTGTTAACATTCCCTCTGCAAATTTTGACAAGATCAAGATAAAAAATCAAGATAACTAACTAAGATAAAAACTATCCTTCTGCTTATCACAAGTAGTTCAGTGTTCTTTTCTGAGTTTCAGACAGTGATACAGTGAACACAAAAATGGGAAAAGTGAAATATTTAGCCCCTCTATACTTATTATTGCTTTTAATATATTCATCAAATGGTTTGACCAAAATTGATCCATTAGTCGAAACCCGATTAGGCGTAATACGAGGTTTGACTTCCTCAAAAGGTGACTATGCTATGTTTTTGGGCATCCCTTACGCAACAGTCAATGCGTCTAATCCGTTTGGGGTAAGTCTATTGTTTTTCCTTACCTGTGGCTTAACTTTTGGCAAAGTTTTAGCTAGCGGGACGGACGGACACGACGAATAAGAAGTTCGTTTTGACTATTTTGACAGTACCCTAAAAAAGAGATATTAATGTTTTAATAACTATCAAAAGACGTCCACATGTGGTAGCAATGATATTTTTTACTGTTTTCTACAAGAGCAAAAGAGGTAAAACACTATAACTACCTATAAATATTTTAAAAATAATGTTTCTCTAACCATATACACAACACATCGTTCGTTGCGTGATGCGTGAAATGAATATGAAAATAGTTATTTTAATTTTATTTTCAGCCGTCAATACCACATCCTGAATTT
Source organism: Nymphula nitidulata (assembly GCA_947347705.1). Classification (NCBI taxonomy): domain Eukaryota; kingdom Metazoa; phylum Arthropoda; class Insecta; order Lepidoptera; family Crambidae; genus Nymphula; species Nymphula nitidulata. The sequence goes on along the minus strand of OX374617.1, from coordinate 9,938,098 downwards.
GAATCAACTTTTGAAGCTTATGATGACTCCGCAAAATGTCCACAATTTGATGAATATAGTAATGAAATAACCGGTACCCTGGATTGCTTACATCTAAATGTATACGTGCCAAATACAGCCAGTTCCATGAATCGGCTGCCTGTGATGGTTTGGATTTACGAAGGAGGCTTTAGCAGAGGATTCGCAGGTAGATATGTTTATGGACCTAGTTTTTTGGTCAGACATGATGTCTTATTAGTAACGCTGAATTATCGACTGGGGCCTTATGGTTTCATGTGCCTGGATACACCTGACGTACCAGGAAATCAAGGTCTTAAAGACCAATTGACAGCATTAAGATGGATCAAAAACAATATTGAAGCATTTGGAGGTGATAATGAGAAAATAACATTGTTCGGACAGAGTGCTGGTAGCGCTTCCAGTGAATTGCACTTTTTGTACACGAAAGAGAATCTCTTTAGAAACATTATTCTACAGAGTGGTGCTGTATATGTAGTCGATGCAAATGTAAATGTCCCATTAGAAATTGCTAAACATCTTGGTTATAATACTGATGATGTAAATGAAGCTTTACAGTTTCTAAGAACAGTTAACACTGATTTAGTGATTGCAGCAATACGAGAAAGTAATATCAGAATTGGACCGTGCGTTGAAAAGGAGTTTGAAAATGTTGAACGTCTAATAACAGATCATCCTGGTTATACAGAGACTCCGAATGCAGCAAATACTTCGATTATGATTGGAGTCACAAACCAAGAAGGAATTAGTGTCCTTGCAAACCAACCCGCAGAATACTTTGAAACTGTAAATATGTTTTATACCCTAAGCCAATACTTTAATTTTGACCAAGAATACCTACAAAGGATGATAGACAATGTACGCCAATTTTATATAGGGGACAAAGATTTGAATGAAGATGTTAAGTGGGAATTAATTGACTTTGTTTCTGATTTCGGCTTTACACATCCGTCCATTAGACAATTTCATAAATACGCGGTGAGTGGAGTAAACAGAATATATTATTACATGTTTTCTTATAACGGTAATAGAAACCTTTACAAGAGGAGATACGGTGTTACTGATGGCGGTGCTGCTCACACTGACGAGCTTGGTTACCTGTTCGACGTATCTTTTTTCGATGAAATTCCCACACCAGATGACCAGCTCATTATTGACCGAATCACTACATTATGGACCAATTTCGCAAAATACAGGTACTTATTCATTTTACATATTATTTACGTCTTACATTTTTTTAAAAACGACAAGGGTACGGTCCACTTGATAGTAAGTAGTTACTGTAGCCTATACACGTTCGTAGCACCTTACGCTGCTACCGCTGCCTACGCTTTTTTCTCGGGGAGAAATCGGATTGCAGAGCTACCCGCCACTGGCTAAGCGACGGGAGTGTGTGGGCGTCGACCAGCGCTAACAGCACTGGAAATACCCACTAAAGCTTCAAGGTTACTCCACTGCCCTTCGCAGGGATACCCTGAGCTCTGCCAATGCAATTTCAGCAGTCCACTCCCTTTCTCTTGATTTTTATAGGGGCACTACCTACCCTATAAAAATCGTGCGAAAGCTTTATTTCGAAAGAAAATATAGGTGACGAGTCCCCCTACTCTCAACATAACGCTTTCTCAAAGAGCTCCAGCAACTTTACTCAGAAACATAACGGCTATTTATTTGGCTGTGATCTTCTGTAAGTAAATAAGTTGAGCGACGTAGGGTTTCGTCACTTAATCTAGAACACCTTAAATTAAGTGTAATGCATTGTGCAATTTAATAAATGTTTTCTTTGTTCTCTCTTTTCTTTTTTTCTGCCGTACGAAACCCTACGTCGCTCAACAATACTTCTTTACTTCAATTATATTAAGACCTTAACTAAATAATCCATCTTTTTATATTTTAATAACGTTTCCATTTCAGTAACCCAACTCAAGAGATTACAGATTTATTGCCTATCCAGTGGCCAATAATAACGGAAGAATCACTGAGTTACCTGAATATAGACTTGAAAATGGAAGTAGAGCAGAACCCTTATCACGAGAGAATGGCCTACTGGGACATATTTTTCATGTTGAACGAGAAATTCCTACCAGGATATCGCGAAAACTTATAATTGATTACTTATACATTTTATGACTGATGTATTATTTGCTTCATGTGACTTATTGATCTATTTTAAATAGGTACTTAAATTAATTAATTTTATTATTCTTACCTACAGTATTCTGAAGGACAAAAATTTTAATAGAGAAAACCAGTAAAAATATTACAATAAATATTATTTTATTTCAACACCATAATTAATCATCTCTAATTCACGTTGTGAGAGTGAACTATATTTAACATTCATTGCTTAGCAATTGTAGATTTCATTAAATACGTCTAGTCCACAACATAATCAGTATCATAACAAACATTTAGACATTAACCTATAAATAAATATATTTACAGATATTTAAAACGCAATATTAAAATTAATTTGATGTTGTATATTTTTTACTTATATATTTTTCTGCCGCTTCAGCAATAGATTTAGTCACTCGTCTCGTTATTTCATGTAAATTTTCATTAGATATATCCCAAGAATCAACTGATCTTTTTGCGAAAAATGTGTTGGTAGTACCGTCTGGTCTCCAGCTGTTGGGGTACACGATTTTATGTCTCAATACCGCTTTAATAATCAAAGCTCCCACGTATACTATGAAGTATACGCTAAAATAAAGCGGCAAATAATAAAGCTTTTTCCCTAAGTAATAATAACTGAACCTATTCTCACGAGGTGATTCGGTTGTCGTTGTCGTTGTCGTCGTTGTATGGTGATGATGATGATGGTGAAAAAAGTCGTGGTCATCAAAATCATGATGAAATTTAAAATCACCTGGAAAATCTGACGGAAAACCGTGGTCGTCCATTGGAGGACCTGACTCCATGTCTGGAGACATATCGGCTGGTGGTGGAGGAGGCATCATACCTATGTCACTGTCCTTCATATCATTTTCTCCTTTATTATCCCCCATGCTTGCATGTGGTTTGTCAAAAATCAAATCTGGATAATCACTTTCATGATCATAATTTGTAGGGCTGTGGTGGTGGTGCTCAGATACTGTAGGCTTATTATAATGATAGCCATGAAAAGCAGGTTTTTCATCTGTCACTGGTGAAGAATCTTCCGGAGATTTACTGTAGCTATAACCATCCATTTCCATTTCTGGCGATGATTCAACAGTCATTGAAGGCTTACTATAACTATAACCACCAAAATTAGTTGCTGGAAGTCCATCATCTTCATTACTTGATGGTTTATATGAATACACACTAAAAGGCTTACTTGTCGGTGGTAATGTAGGAAGAAACGATGGAGGCTTATACTGATTTCCCATGTTCTTAGGGCTGTCACCGTCATCAGAAATTTGGGTAAAATATGAGTCAGATTGAAGAGGTGACTTTGGCGCTTGATATATTGATACCGTTGGATTTAATAATGGTGGAGATGGCCCAGACGCTGCATTAGGTGAAGAAGGTGCATATGGTGGAAACGAATCGTAGCTCGGAGGTGCAGGAAAATCATCTCCGCTGGATTTTGGTGGAGGTGGAGGAACCAAATTAGCAACGGTTTTTGGGGGAATTCGCATTGGACCGGGTTGTTTTGATTTACTTCCATTGTCTTGTGGTAAATAGGGTTGAGCTGGATTATACCGATCAATAGCAGGACGTATTGGAGCGATATCTTGAGCTTCGCCTCTGATTGGGTTATTAATTTCTTTAAAATTATCTAAATTAGTGAACATATTATTGTTTTTCTTACTATTTTGGAAATCAGATAACACAGGTCTCTTTGTGATTTTTTTCATTTGAAACGGTTTTAAACTAACGTATGGGAAGCGTATATCGGGTTCTGTTCGAATAGCACGAGATTCATTTTCGGCTCCATTGCCAATATTTGTATCTAATCTGAAAAGAGAAAGTTTATTAGTTCTGTGAAATTAATGTAATTATAAATACAAATAATTAAATTGCTACAACTTACCCTGGTGAAGCAAATTCTGTATTCGTGAGATCTTCACCAGTTTTAGATTCTTTCTCTGTACCTATGTGATGTTTTAACTTTCTGAGATCGATATTAATCTGATCATTTGAATCAACGGGTACTTCTTTCCAATTCCCGGAATACTGATCACGTTTTTCACTGTTTATTATATGCCAAATATTTTCTATATCCCCCGGTGGTTGTTGTGTAATCGTAGTAGTACTCGTCGGGGTAGTCGATGAGGGGGAATATATAACTACCGGAGCTTTATTATATAGGTTGTTATACATATTAAAATAATCACTTTCACTTCTTGTTGATTCATCTTTTTCTGTTGGTACAGCGTAAATTGGACTCTCCTCCTTGCTCGATCCTTTGTCAGGAAAATAAACCGGTTGTGAGGTAGTGCTCGGTGTAGTTGAAATCGTGATTTGCTTCACCCTTTCCTTTTCCAATAGTTTTCGTATAGATTTTGGCATATTATTCCCACTGTCTGGCTCAAATTCGGCAAAAATTAAGTCAGGGGTCTTCGTTTTCGGAGTCGTAGTCGTAGTAGTAGACGAATTTTGTGTTGTGTCCATTCTTCTTATCCAGTTGTGATTGTAAAATGACGCAGACCGTGCTTCATTATAATCCGACCTAGGAGCTGGAGTTACAACGAACACTGATGGCTTCCGTATATTTAACGATATCGCATAGTTCAGTATGCACACTAAAAACGTACAACATGTTGCGATGTTCATTTTTAACTATATTCATACATTTGATTTATTTTATTCGCTCGTGTGCTACGGTCAAAACCTCACTGTAAAATGAAGAGTTACACTAAAGATTTTCAGATGTCACACATATTGAGGAGTTAAGTGTAAAACTATGATAATTTGTAGCGGTACTTCATTAAGTAGCACACATAAGGCACGATCTAGATGACCCGAACCAAACCTGCAATTTACACTGCCTATTACTTCAAATGTCACTCACAACCTGAAGTCGGAAGAAAGTGTTACATATTGGTTTAAAATATTAGAAAACTGTAATTGGACACGATAATGTTTGTTTACTTTTTCATCAACTAATATACACGATTAGATATCTATTATATTTACATAAGCTCACGTGATTACTGAAAATTGTTACATTCACTCCATTGACCTATTTTAAAACTACGTAAAATTATTAAATTTAAAATCAATTAGAATCCAAAAAATATTTTCATAATAAACTATTTTTGTTATTTACCATATTTGTAATATCATAGAGCATGTTAACTCTACTTTGACCGCACCATCTCTTGGCTAAAATGAATTCCTCTTGATTAAGAATGTTACAGATTGAGACGATCTATTCCTAACGCGTCACACTTCCCTCTTTGTGGTGTGACTCGTTAGGAATAAATATAAATTGTTGTCCTGTCGTGTAATACTCAATAGGTCAAATCTTTTAAAGAAATCTCAACCAGGAACGCTGGTACAGCTGAGGGTGTGACACGTTGCTGACGTTGCGAACAAGGGAATATAATGAGTTATATTATAAATAATATGTTGCTGTTCAAAATTTTTTGAGTTTTTTTTTTTTTTTTACAATATTTCTATAATTATTATAACCTAACAATGATCACAATAATACTTTGATATTACAAGTGAAACTTTTCGACTCACCCTTATAGACAATTTTAAATATAAAAAACACGCTAAGTGCAATAATTTATAGTTTATTTTTACATTTTTAATATGTAAGTCGGCACAAATGACCTCGCTGCAAGCTGTGGGTATAATCATAACTTCCAGAAAATTTCGTCTCAACTTAAACTATAAGCACAAGAAAACGATAACAATTGACGGACTTGATCAGTCTTATGAACGATGGAATACTTTATACATAATCTCTATGTATATAACCTACCTACGTAATCGAAATGGAAAATACATCCATCCCAATTAAGTAAATCATTTTCATATTTTTTTTTGACTAGGTAACTGATTACTTGAATAAAAAATTCGTACACAAATAATAAAACACGCCTAACGAGTATAGAAATCTACTGCAAATTGAAGCTAACAAAGCAATAAGTACTCCAAAAAACAGAACTTGTATAGTGTCGTATGTTCTTCACTGATTGATGATATCATAGGGGTGCCAGCAACCCTAGCATTAAAAGAACTTCGGAGACGAAGGATGAGAAACGGAGGCGACGCAGCGAGAGTCGCCGCGCCGTAGCGAGACTCGACGTAAAGAGAGTGGACGCAGAGGGAATGATTCAGTAAAATACGAAACACAAAGCTACTATTAAATTTTGAATTAATTTAGAACCCTTTATTTGGACTTACTTGCCTATCTATCTATAATAATCTATATAAATAGAAATGAATCGCCGAAATGCAAACACGACAGCACATCAAGTGTAACAGTGGCACTACGAAAGTCGCATGTATTACGAACGCAGTAAGGATGACGTCAAGGTAAAACTGTTACGCTTGATGTGATGTCGACCGTTTGTACGCACATAACTGCTCCAAATTGGATAATTATTTATTTTTTTGTTCGTTACTAGCAGGACAAAGTTTGTATATAAGATTTTTTAAACGCACGAAAACGTTCTCAAGACCTCTTACTAAAAAAATAGAATAGTGAATAAGTGGCCGTAAGTAAGTAGACAGAAGAAGACAATGGGGCAGATGTTCAATATTTAGACGAAACACTGGAATATTTTATTCATACTGATATGTAGACCGCAGATAAAAAGTTTTTGTGTCTTTTTTTCACTAGGTTAAACACCCGTGCGAAACCGGGTCGGGCAACTAGTAATAATAGAAAGCATTCGTTAGATCAACGAAATATTTTTTGTTTTTTTAATAAAGATCTTTAGTTTAATTTTGGTATTAAATTTAGGAAAACGTTTCATGGCAAGGCCTGCCATTAAACGTTTTCCTAAAGTTTTCCACAGAACTCTTTGGGGTACAATAAGTATATTGTCATCAGTACGAGACCACGTCACGACCCCGAAATAAGCTTCAGCCATATCTCTGGGGCTTATTTTGGAGGATAGGCCTCCTTCTTGGAGCAGTAGTAATTACTGCCGTGAGTGGTGGTGTTATGACCCAAACTCCTCATTTCTTTCTCCCATGTGAGAAGGCCTGTGCCCAGCAGTGGGGCGTATGTAAACTGGTGATGATGATGATGATGAATTACTGCCGTATGTAATACACTAACTAGAACCATTAAGTTATATTAATGTGTACTGAATTAAAGGAAAAATATTATAATGCTATACAAACTGCAGCTGACTCTACATGTACTATATAAGTATAGCGTTATCGTGTTGTATTTGATTATAAATCATTTATTAATGACTGTTGGTACCCAGAGTTATTCTGTAATTTAAACAGGCTTGCTAAATGAATCAAGTTACTTTAATTAGGTACTATCAACATTTATTTTTATTCATAAATATTTTAAACTTATTTCTCTATATACATTTTAAAACTATTTGTCATAACAGAATTTTTTAAAAATAATTTGTATACACAGTCTAGTCTACTATTATCGGTCGTCTATGCGTTAACTTTACTGTCCTCTTTCTTAGCGTCACTCGGGGTTTCGGTATCGTTATAAGCGAGGTTATCGACACCGGAATCACTACCGCCATCTATGTTGTCTGGTGTCACTTTTGCTTGTTGCTGTGAATCTGTTGCTTTCATTTTATCAGCACCGTTTTCTAGCTTGCTTTCTGTTTTAGCAATTTCTAAGATAGCATTAGCTTTGTCCCCGTCCATGCTATAGGCCTCTCTACATTCCACGTCCAAAGGTTTTGGCTTCTTCTTGTAGATGTCATTCTCGTCGCCAGCAGCACTTTTTCCGATATAGAATTTGTTGAATAAAAAGTAGATGCAACCGGTGAGCAATGTGGACGCGGCAAATATTTGATACGTTGGTCGCGTCCCAAAATATTTCATTAGGTAGCCTCCTATAAGACTTCCTGCTCCCCGTCCTGCAGAAATTAAGAGATAAACCCATTCAATTAATGACGATTTGGTTGCTCTACAAGATATAATATCTACACCCTAAATTTTAAATTAATGTATTCGCTAATAGCCGTCCTATGTCAAAAAAAATGAATTGTGATATAGGGTGCTCATAAAGCTTTTTCAGTAAGTACAGTCGATATCACATCAAGCGTAACAGTTTGACCTTGAGACCACCCTAACTACGTTCCTGCTAGTAATAGAGGCGGCTTTCGTAATGCAACTGTTACACTTAATGTGCTGTCGTCTGTACATATGCAACTTTTTGGGATTAACTGTCAAATTGTCAATGTTATTATTTAGATAAATGTTACTAAAGATTGTCGAATTGACCTTTAAATAATTACTAGGATTTGTAAATCACCTTTTTGAAAGTATTTTTGAAACAGTAGATAAGTTAATTTTACTGTGAGTTTTATCCTTACCAACTCCATAGTACAGCCCACCCAGCAGGCCCTGCACCGATGTGTCGGTGGTGGTAGAGGAGAGTCGCGCCGCGTACGTCACCGCAGCGGTGAACGACAGCGATGACGTCACCGACTCCAGCGCCTCGAAGATCAGGCACAGCCACGGGTTGTATATGAGCGAGTACCCTGTAAGCGATATTGGTACATAATTACAAGACGAATAAGTATCAAAGTCGTTATCTTAATCGACAAAGTTTTGTTGCCTAGCATTTTTTACTCCTAACATAACATCCTCGATGAACTCGCGGCGAGCTTACCTACTCGCTACAGAGAGAAGTGCCGGTCACCAATCACACTAGTTTCTTCAAGGGTTAGTCCGGCGTTTTAATAGAGTCGGTAGAAATTATTGATCCCTTATTATTCAGGGTAAATGTTTGGTTTAACAAATATAATATAGACCTTAGATTTTTATTCTTATTCCTTTCCAGCCCGCCGGCGCGAACATTAAAGAAAATTTGTGAATTAGATTCCTAATTACATAACTTATGAAAAATATAGTATAAGTAAATCGATCTTGCTATACCAAAGAGAATGTAATCACTACGCAAAGCAAGTAAACACTTGCTACTAGCGCATTTCAAAACATTACTTTTGATTGTCTTTTTTCGTTAAAAAGTAGCTAAACCGATAAAACCTTGCTATCATAGAAATAAGGCACCAGGTACTTAACTTAGTAGTCAATATTCGAAATAAGTAGCGATATTACAAATTTGACCCTTATGAATAAAACGATAAAGTATGTGGAAACGCGGTTTTAGTAAGGTAAAGGTTCAAGGGTGTTATCGAAAAAGTTACATTTCGCCCTTTCAATTATTCATTTTATTTAGTAATAGGTTTCCTAATAAAAATTTGGTATATCGTGGCTTTCTTCGTAATAAATGGGTTCACTGCGCCCTAGTTTTAAACACCTACGATTTTTAGGTGTATAATTGTATCAATACTTTAATTTACAAAAAATATTGGGATCAGTTAAGAGGAGCTCGGTGGCGTATTGGTTTGAGCGCTCTGGTTTCGAATACGAAAATAAAGCAACTTTCGCCATGGTCGACCCTGGGATGGGTCAACCAAAATTTATAATCTCGAGCTCCTCCGTGCTTCGGAAGGCACGTTAAGCCGTTGGTCCCGGTTGTTACTACAACCGCTTTAACCCACCAACCCGCATTGGGCCAGCGTGGTGGTGTTATGGCCCAAACTCCTCATGTGTTTCTCCCATGTAGGAAGGCCTGTGCCCAGCAGTGGGACGTATATAGGCTGGTGATGAACACCCAGCGGGCATAAATTGTTGTGGGCTGTTGTTTAAAAAAAATTAGATACGTAGTACCTGTTCGATAGCTTATTAGCTAGGTATATCTATTTAATTTAAAACATACGCGTCGTATAGAAAACTTCGTTAAGGTTTGTGATAATTAAACTCACCCAACAACCTGATAGCATAAAACACGAAGCCAATGAAGAGCACATTGGCATGCCCGAGCTTCCTGATGATCGGCCCAGATAGCACGAGCAGCGGCAGGCCAGCGATGCCGCCCACGGTGATGGTGATTCCCATGAGGGAGCGTGATGCGCCCAGGTCCTGCAGCAGCCAGAACAGGAAGCTCTCGATGTAGCCCCACGCGGTACCTAGAGCGCCGAGGGAAAATAAAACGCGTTTAGTGACAAATCTTTAAAACATACATGAATATAATTTATTTTAATAAGTACATAATAGATAGTAAAAAGGCCGAAGATCTAGTTAAGATCGCAGGTAGCCTCTGAATCATGGATGGAACGATCGTCATGAAAATCATTAGGGGAGGTTTTTCAGAATTGATCAGCATAAAAACAATTGATGTTTCGACCTTCTTGCTGATCAATTATTTTTGAAGCTTATAGAGCTTTTGGGTTAATTGGGAGTTAGTGAATAGTCATAAATCAGTTAAGCCGCTAAGACTCCCGGAAGTCTATGACAATTGAAAAATCATTTGTGTCTAGAATTTTATTCTTGAAGGGTTACATCTAAAACAATTGTAACAAAAACTCCAAAATACATAGTCCTAAAACAAATGTGGTTTTCATAAAATATCTACCAATATTAAAAAGCTTTTATTTTATTTTAGATAAGGTACCTAATTTCGTAATTTCTAATTGTAACTTAAATAGACATCTCACCCATGATAAAACAAGCAATGAAAAGCGCGACTATTTCCACATTCCTGAATACGGAGATGACATCTTTGAGGAGGTTTTGCGCAGGCTGTTTGAACTCCAGGTCGATGCTCAGCATGAGGGCTCCAGACGCTACTTTCAGAACCGCGTATAAGTAAAACGCGGGCCTGAAAATTAACGCAATTGTTTGATTTATTATCAGGGGTCTGAAAAGGCAGAGTTTTTAAGTAGATAAAGTATTAAGCTCATAGTATGGATAGCAAAATTTCGGGATTTCGGAAATTAAACATTTATAAAAAATATAAAACGTGAGTTAAACACCCAATTACTGCGCCATATAGGTACTTAGTTGGCGACCCATTCTTGAATTAAATAAAAATACTGTGAACTTATCATCTCGAACAAAATCACTCAAGTATGTACCTATCTACATAATATACCTACTACATAGTAAATACTAATCATTATTAGGGAAAAGAATCAGGTGTTTCACCTGATCTTGTTATATGTTTAATAATGTATGAAATTATAAAACCATATTTTAAATAATTTTCCAATTTCTAAGAGTAAAAGGCAGATTCATATTAAAATTTCATAGTAAATATGACGTCATGGGTATTTAAAATCTCTGCCTATTCCGAACTCTTGTTATTACGAGTACCTAAGGAGGTAGTTTTATTCAAGTCAAGTCAAGATCCATTATCTAAATATTATATAACACTAATAAGTAATATATTAATATAACACTTTTATATAACATTTGATTGCCTACCCAAAAAGATTTCATGTACCCTTTTTCATGATTTTTAAGAGGACATCAAAGTCATACTCTGCTATGTATTAAAGGTCTGAAGCAGACATTTCAAGTAACATCTGTGTTAACGTGGTAGAAATAGCTGACAAATGTCAAATAAATAAAACATTTCCTTTTCGCAGCGTCTATTCTAGTAGATGATCTACGTATGTAGTGCCTTCCTTGTACCCTTGATGTTACAAGCGTGACAAGCGTGTGTAGACTACAATTATCGCTGAGCAGGAGAAAAAGCATCTGATTTAATCGTTCTTTGTAATGTCTTGTACAGTTGACAGCACATCAAGCGTAACAGTTTGACCTTGAGACCGCCCTTACTGCGTTCGTAATAGAGGCGGCTTTCGTAGTGCAACTGTTACTTGATGTGCTGTCTTGTATACAATGTCTAGTATTATAGTATATTTCATGCTTACAGTATGGCTAATAGATAGTTGGTTGGTACAATGGTAGGTTAAGTATAAAATAAATATCAAAGGAGTAGTCCCAAAAATGTATGGATTTTTATTAAAAAAAACTGCAACAGCCAAATATTCGGCGCCTTTGTAACTATGGTCAAGTTTCGTTTACTTCTATGTCTAATAATGGTTCTAGCTAATAATGGTTAAATCGACGAATCATTTTGAATTTTGTACAAGTGAACTATACCTACATGAAAACGAGTTATTAGTATTTTTCCTCATTCAGGAGATTTTTCCTGATTTTTTGGGACACCTGGACAGATATAAACATCTCCTTTCTCCACACTAAAAGTTCATTCAAAGACACAAAATGTATGGGAAATTTCAAAGTTAATATTTAAACTTTTCATAACACCTTAGTATTTATGACTAATAGGTATATTAACATGTATAGATATCCGCTTGTTAATACCCATACCCTCAACACTTTGTATATGTAAAGTGCACAACATAGAAAAATAATTTTTATTTGAATTACAAAATTGGTTTCACACGAAAATTCTGGGAAATCAACTAGATAGGTACTTTATTAAAAATTTTACAATTATTTTTTTAAAAAAAGCTCATATTATTATGATATGGCTTAGTTTTATTCTCTTTTTTGGTAAGAATTAGCTTCCTAAAAATCATTACACCGTGGCATTGCCGACGTATTCGATGGTGTGCACCAAAAAGAGGTGATAGATAGGAGATCACGCCCCTGATACAGCCATACTGTCGCTGGACACCGTAGTCAGTTGATGTAAGCTTGCCTTAAGTCTAACTTACTAAGCTTACCTAAAGTCAGTGTAGCCCTTGCCTCGGCTGACATAGTCGATAAGCAGCCCAGACAGAGGCGAGGAGATCATGCCCCCGATGCTGCCATACACTCGCTGGAGGCCGTAGTCAGCGCGCTGTTCCCGGACAATTGCTATGACTGCGCCTTCAAACATTGCGAATGCTGTCCCGCCGATTATGCCGATGAACACACGCACCTGAAGCCCAATATTGATTTTCATTCATTAACTATAACGCAATATTTACTTAGCTACAATAAAATTTACAGTTAAAATTAATCTTGAAGTGTTCAAATCCAAAGGAGATTTTTCATATCCGGCCAAGTAGGTACATATGTACCTACACTATCTCAAAAAATCAGGAATAAATCGTTTTCATGCATAGTTTGTTTGATCAAAAGTTGACGTTTTTCGTCATTTTAACATTAATTTAGTACGGCAATATGACGGGGGACATAGAAGTCAACTAAACATCACCAAAGTGACATAGCCGCCATGATGAATATTTGACTGTGTTCCAGTTTTTTCTATATAAATTCTTGTTTAGTACCACGCAACAAAGCAAATAAAAAGAAAATGGACAATTAAACACTGTTCTGTATATTTTTACCTATTTTTCAGTGTAGTGTACATAGACCTGGCCGGGACTCCATACATTTTTGGAACATCTCTTTTTTTTCATACAAAAGCGAAGTTCATTGGATTATTCCAAGTAATCGGGAGTATAATAGTCGCAGCAGTTTGCAAAAGGTCGCGGGTTCGGTTCTCGTCCCTGGGCAGAATATTATCTAGTCTAGACATTTATTATAATGTTAAAATAAAATTAACAAATCTATTCGATTAAATTATATTACAAAAAAATTGCATATATAACTATATATATTTCTTACACATCATACTATCCGTGCAAATTTATTATAGACTTCATTAAAAACATAAAAGACCTTAATAAGTTTGTAGACTGTATTCAAATTAAAATATGATTTTGACGCGTTGCGGTAGTTTTAATAATAGAATGTCTAAAAAACACAATAAGTATTTAATAATATTTAATATACAAAATGCAAATATTATCACTCTCAGGTCACGTGTTATTGTTAGCATCAGACGCTGACAAAAGGAAAACCATATAAGCATAGCAACCTATCAGTGGTTGGTGACGTCACAACGGTAACGTTGATATTCCAAGTAACATATTAGGTATTATGAAGGTTTTAAAAGGGTTCTAGGAACCTTTCTATGGAAATATTCTCGTAAGTCCTAATAGGCTTAATACCGTTATATTAACATAACAATAAGTAACCCCCTAAGTGCAAAAAGGGCTCACGTTTTAGAACCTTTCTAAGAGCTACAACAAAACCTATAGCACAAATCCAGAACCTTTCAAACTATTTGCACAGTACCCAAATATATCCTTCATAACCTCAATTTAACGTTAGTGTAACCTTGCAAGGCAGCTTTTAAGTTCAAAATTAGTCTTGGATGTTACTCTATTACAACTTAAAACCTTTCTGATAGACTTGAATAAATGCCTTACCAGGACTCTAGGGTCTTGAAACGGTACTGTATAGGATTTTTTTACACAGAAACACTAATTGAATACCTATTTATAATGGCACCATTACCTGTAAGTATAACAAGTTTCAAAATAAAGTGTTGCATTCCTTCTTAATAATAAAGTAGCTTGCTTAAGTGAGGGAATCTTAATATATAGTGTGACTGGCACTTTATTTTGAAACTTAAGGATAATAGTGCTGTATACAAGAAGGACCTTTTGAAAGTAGAAAATGTTTAAGATATTTTAAGATATTTTAATGAATTTAACATAAACTCACTAACCATGCCATTTAAGTATCTACTAACCTTGATTGTCAATTGTAGTATATGCAAAATAAATAAATCAATAAATAAAAATATGTGGTTGGTGACATTAGATCTTGACAGTGGCTCCAAAGTTGTTATAATAAAAAAAATAGTTTTACGACTTATTTATCATTCTTAAATACTTAATATGAACAGATAGCAAAGCATTAGCCTTTTTACGACCCTTATATAACCTAAAGGCATTTTTACAACCTAGGGCCGAAATTAATGTTACTTGGGATGTAATAGCGTTTTGGAACGAAAGAAACGGAATTTCAGGGTACATGATTTTATAAATCATGAGTCGTATTAAAAAAATTATGATAACTATTTCGAGCTATAATAGGTACCTACTTATACACGGCATGAAAAACTTTTACGATATATCAACAATTTATGTTGACGATTTATGTAGAATTCACTGAACCTAAAAATAAGTTCAGTGCCACTGACTCCTTTTTTTGTAATTTATGTTTAAAGCGGCCCAATCAGATATAGCCTTGTAGTTCTAAAATGGTATTGCATTTATGTCACATTTTTTCTAAGTAGCACACGCAATTTAAATTCTTCAACTTAAAATGTCTCTGTGCTCTGTCATTTACTTAATACACCAAAATAGTTACATGAGAGAGCGTTAAGATACTGATTTTTTGATTACTAATATATATCTCATCAAAGTTTATGAAATATTAAATAAGTAAGTAGTTATCTATTCTGAGCAAGCCCATTATTATTTAAAAATCATTGGAACCTAGTCCTAACTAACACGTACCACAGAATAAATACCACAAGTTAAAAGTCTTCACTTCATTCACTTAAACTTTATACTTTTTTTTCGAGGAGGAATCTGATTACAGACCTACCCGTTGCTGGCCAGCCGACGGGCGTGTGCGGGGGTCATCTAGTGATCATAACACTACGAATACCCACTAAAACTCCCCTGTAACTCTAATGCCCTTCACGGGTTAGCCTAGGCTCTACCGAAGCAATTTCAACAGCCCACCTCCAGGTTATTCTTTGTACATACCTACTTTATATTATTATGTCAACATTGACACTCAGACAGTTTACTAACAGTAAACGGATAAGTTCATGTTTGGTCCGATAATATAGTTAATGAACTATACAGTCTGTTCCGAAAGTCCGAAATAAAATTTAAGGGGATAGTTGTTTCCTGTCAACAGTTACCTCTGAAAGTTTGACACCTCTCTGAACACTAATGCGTATCTTATGACACCCTACAGTTATACCACCCGAACAAACACACACACACACACACACACACACACACACACACACACACACACACACAGACACACAGACCCGCATATACTAGGTACGATCCCCTCAATCTAGAACTCTTAATTTTATTTCGGAATTCTGAAAGACCCGGTATACATTATGAACTTATCGTTGTATCATTTTGTTGGGGCATTAAAAATTATTTATTCATTATAGGTAGGTACTCTGTGATTTGAAGTTAACAACTCTTATGTAAGTATAAAGTTCTGTTAACAATGATTAAGCTCATAACTTTTTGCCTCGTCATCTTATATAATAATATTATATAACTCTACTACACCATAGAACATAAGAGCACAGAATAACTTATTGATGACAACGAATAGATATAATAAATCTGAACATTAAATCAATGCGTGTGTGCCTTCCTTATCTGGGACAAGGTTGGAACGTCTCTAAGAAATATTGCGAAACAATACATATGTAGTTAAGTTCTAAGCTTTTAAGCTTACCAATTAGTCCATGAAGACCTTTACTTACATTGAAAACACACATTATTTTTTTTATTCTTTTATTTTTTTACACAGATTCATAATAATGTTAAAATAAAATTAAGAATATCTTTCACTTGTTTTAAAATGTGTGCGTGGATATTTTCTCTACGAAAGGAAACTAAGAAAACAAGGTTAAGGACAAAAGAATTTGAAAAGAAATAAATCGTATTGTATACACTTGACCGATAATTATCATAATTGTATTTATGTAAGTAGGTATGTATGTTCTTGTTTGTGTTCGTCCATATCTCCGAAACTAGTCAACAAATTTTAACAAAATGAGGTATTGAACGCAAAGGTAGGTATCTGTGTCACTAAGTCACTACAAACTAATAATAGCAACTGACGGTAAACATATTGCCACGAATTTTCCTACAAATTAGAAAGTTCTGTACCTAAAAAATCAAACGGGATGTGGTGAAAAAAGAAGAGGTGGAAAGAGTTGTATGGATTTCAATAGTTGTGATGTCCAAGTATCAAAGCAGATTTTTTTGTATACCTACACACACAAGACCTGTTATCTATCCCAAAGTAAGCATCATTAAGAGCTTGTGTTATTCTTACCTACTAGATAACGGAGAAATACTGATAATAATTTGTATACAAATATATATATATAAATATACTAAATGAACCTTAGACCATAAGAACAAGAAATAAACATATAAACATCCATGACTCGTGAACAAATGCTCGAGCTCTAGGTGGAGCAGCTCTCTCATGTAGCTCTCTTTTACTACGTGGTAGGCCCAATGTAGGGTCGTCTAGGTAGGTACCACCGTCTTTCTTATTTCAGCCGTAGGTAAAAACAGCCAGTGTAATTACTGGGCATGGAAGGCATTTCCTCTTAGGCCTCAGGATAACAAAGCACCTGCAATATCAAGTGACCTTTCCTTGTTATTGCAGGTGCCAATAGAAGGCGGTAACCGCTTACCATCAGGTGGGCCGTCAGTTTGTTTGTCATCTAGTTGTATAAAAAATAGGATTATGGAGGGCAACATAGAAGTCAACTAAAATGTCAACAAAGTGACATAAGCGCCATGTTGCAGTTTTTTTTTGTACAACAGTTAAAAGAAAATTGAAAATTTGATTAAACACTGTTCTGCATATTTTTGCCTATTTTTTGTTTTCAAATACCTCACTATACATTTTTGGGACATTTCCTTAAAATATTATACACTAAAATTACTTTTCTTCTAATATTGACTAAGCTTATATAATTTTTATTCGATCCAGATGCTCGGGGCCAATTTACTTCAATGTTGAAATAATATGTCTTCAATACAAGGTAACCGTAACATGAGATCAAGTAACATTGTTTAAAATTTAACACATACGGCGACAAGAAGCATTAGAATACTACCTAATATCAAATGGGTTATATACCTATATGTATATTGGGGCGAATGATGATACTGTTGACGGATAAGTTGGAGATCGAACTGCGAAGGATCATAGTCCGATTATAAATGACTCTCATAGTGAGTAAAGTCACGAGAGCTCTTCGTGGAAACATTGCGTTGAAAGCGGAAGAATCTATTTGTTCCCTCTACAGCGCCGGCGATGATTATTTACACCAAATTTTTTACAGGGACAGCAATTCGTAAGTCTGAGTTACGGTTATACAAGATGTTTGGTACATGGAATACAGAGTGGTGCCGTCAATACGACAATAAATTAAAACATGGGTCTATAATTCAAAATGATTCGCAGATTTAACCATTATTCAATATAGCAATACGGCGGGCGACATAGAAGTAAACGAAACTTGACCATAGTTACAAAGGTGCCATAAAGAATATTTGGCTGTTGCAGTTTTTTTTTAATGAATATTCATACGTATTGGGACTACTCCTGTGATATTTGTTTTATACTTAATACAAACCTACCATTGTACCAACTATCTATGGCTAACTGTGAGCATATATACAATATTCATACACTCACACCTATTATCTAGCCCAAAGCAAGCATCATTTAGAATTTTAGAGCTTCTGTTATGGATAGATACTACCTACCTAACGGAGAAATTATAGAATAAAATATAGAAATTCCTAGAACTTTAAAAAATCTCTTATTCATTTGATAATTTCATGAAATTTCTATGAAATAATGCAGTAATGGAATAGTGTTACGTTGGCAGCATTATTTCATTCAAATGTCATGAAATTATCAAATGTTTTTTTATACCATTAAGGTGGCAATCAAGCATACGGCCCACCTGATGGTAAGCGGTTACCGTAGCCTATGGACGCTTGCAACACCAGGGGTATCACTTGCGCGTTGCCGGCCCTGTAAACACTTTTTCAAACCCTTTTTGAAGAACCCCATACTGTACTGTACTCGAATACGATATTTTTGAAAGTGGCAAACCATTTTTATGGACTAATATAGCCCATGTTTAAATTTATTGTCGCATTGACGGCACCACCCTGTATAGTACCTATTACTTCATAAATGTTATGAAATTATTAAATGAATAAGATGTTTTTGAAAGTGGAAAACCATTTCTATGAACTAATATAGCCCAAGTTTCAGTTTATTGTCGTATAGACGGCACCACTCTATATATAACATGCGGGCACCTACCCATGTTAACATGGTAATATAAATACTATGGTAGGTATTATCCACAATTCAAAATTGTAAAATTAATTTTGAAATTTCCCATACAATTTGTTTACCTGATCGAACTATTTGTATGAAGAAATTTTAAATTTAGAATACAATTTAGAATTTTTGATAATACTGGTAATTACTGGGTGTGAACGGCATTTCATCTTAAGTCTCAGGATCACAACGGACCTGCAATATCAACTGATTTTTCCTTGTTATTACAGGTGTCTACAGGCGGCGGTAACCGCTTACCACCAGGTAAGCCGTCAGCTTGTTTGTCATATACTTGTATAAAAAATATCTTAGTATTTATATGACTAAGTACGATAACATGGGTAGGTGCCCGCATGTTATGCTTTGTACCAAACATCCTGTATATGTAATCGGCTAATTGAATGAATAACAACTTAACATTACAATAACGACACATTTACATTGACAAAGGCACTCGTACATAGCACCTTAGTTAGGCACCTCTACATGCGTTGCCTTGCTTTACCGCAGGAAGACAACACTTTAGAGTACAAAAGGTTAAATTTATTTGTAATGTCATTATAAACGTTGGAAAACTGCCAGCTGAAAGTGTCCTGAATGCTTTTTCCTCTATAGCGAAAGTAATGCATTTGTCAAAGTAAACAAAAATATGACGATTTAAAGGAACTATTTAGGTGTTACAAAACACCATACAAGGTGTTACAAAAGGGTGTAGTCATATGACTACACTCTTTTGTAACACCTTGTCTATTTAAGGATAATATTTAAGGATTACTATGGAACAGCTGATTTCTTTTTTGCGATTTCGTAGTTGTCCTCAGAGTAATAGTTGTTTGTATTGATGGGTAGAATAAGCACTTAAAATATAGCTACACCTTTTTTAACACCTTGTATAGCTTTATTAGAAAGCTTTCGACTCCATCGAGACCTGGGCGGTTCTAAAATCTCTGCAGCGATGCCAAGTTGCTTGGCGATATATCCAAGTGATAAGATGCCTTTACATAGCAGCGACCATGACCGTCCAAGTACAGAATCAGCAAAGTAACCCTATTCCCATACATCGAGGAGTGAGACAAGGGGACGTCATATCCCCCAAGTTATTCACAAATGCATTGGAGGATATGTTCAAGATGCTAGACTGTAAGCGTCGCTCTCTCTTGAGATTTGCAGATGATATCGTCATTCTGGCCGAAACGCTGCAGGATCTTCAACAGATGTTGCACGACCTAGCCGAATCATCGCAACGCATCTCCGGATGAACTTGAATAAAACCAAAGTTACGTTCGATGAACATGTGATTCCGGAACCAGTTATGGAGCAAGGTTCTCCCCTCGATGTTGTTAAAGTGTATATCGGACAGTCTCTAAAACTGAGTAAAAACAATGTTGAGGTAGAGACCAATAGAAGAATTCGTCTGGGTTGGGCAGCATTCGGCAAACTACGTCAAGTTTTCTCATCGCCTATCCCGCAAAGCCTAAAGACAAAAGTCTTCAATCAGTGCGTCCTTCCCGTCATGACATATGGTGCTGAGACGTGGACACTCACTTTACAGCTGGTACACAGGCTTAGAGTCACTCAGCGATCTATGGAGAGGGCCATGCTCGGAGTTTCTCTGAAGGATCGAATTCGGATTGAGGTGATCCGACAGAGAACTAAAGTCATCCACATAGCCCATCGAATTAGTAAGCTAAACAGCCATGGCAGTGGGCCGGCCATGTTATCCGCTAAACTGACGACCGTTGGAGTAAGCGGGTACTTGAGTGGAGACCACGGATCGGCAAGCACGATGTTGGACGTCTTCAGGCTTGATGGAGTGACGAACTCCGCAGAGTGGCTGGATGAAGCTGGCCATGGATCGAGCCAAGTGGGGCGTTCGAATGGAGAGGCCTATGTCCAGCAGTGGACTGTTGTAGGCTGATGATGATGATGATAGCTTTATTATTATTATTTTTGCTATGAATGAATCTTATGCGTAAGTAAATAAATTTACATTTCAAAATCACAAATTCAGAAATATACATTTATATTTATTATTATTTTTGAAATATTTGTTCTTAAATCATTCTTTTTGTAGGCTGATTTCCAGCAATTCCAGCTAACAATAACTTGGTATTTCCGCCAAGAACGTCCAGACAATGAGGTGAATAATTGTGAGAAAATGGCAATGTTTTATAACTCCAAGAATATAATCTAAAATTAATTAAATTACGCGGTGTCCTGCATAAAGGTTCTAATTAAGATAGGTACCTAATATTTGTTTAACGTTCCGGCAGGACATGTTTGATAAAATCTGTATATGTATGAAAAATTCAAAGACCTGACTGACTAACTGACTGGTCCTAAAGAATGCTTATATTATTAGCTTAATAATTTCTTAGTAAGAAATCTTACTAAGAAAGGGTTTTTGGAAGTATCACCCCTAAGAAAATGAAATGGGGGGATGATTTTTCTACGAAACTTTTTATTCTCTGAGTCGATTGACTCGAAGATTGGTACACATGCTTTTAATTAAAAAAACGACGAAATGAGAGGGGCAAGATATTAATCACCCTTTCCTATAAATAAATAGTAACATTAACTAAGAACTTTACAATTAAACAATGAGAAGGGCTAGATTATATTAAGCTGCGATAATTAGAAAATCGTACTACGTTACTGTAGGCACGCACAGATTACTATTGAAATTGAAAGGTTCCCTTGCCAGTATGTATAATTGTATATGAAACTCAACAGTATCACGTGTCGTTCCGTGGTCAGTTCAGTTTCTCATATTACATCAATAGAGTACCTACATAAAAAGACCGGTTCACTAGGGCCTTATCTCTATAGTACTTTACTATTTCTACACTGAATTCGATTCAAGCGCTTAATTTACGGTGATGGTTGAGTGAGCCTAATTATAATTTTAAGTAGGTATACATTGAAGTGTCGCCTAGTCATAAAAATTGAAAATCCTGGAAATAAAACTGGATTTTTTTATATTATTCTTCGTAAGCACAGTTATAATATATAACAGCAATTTGTCACTCACGGTTTTGCTTAGGTTGTTAGACATTATATTATCTAATGTTCCTCATATTATAATAAGAATAATTGATTGAAAAGTAGTTATTGAATTAATTGTAAGAGTGCGATATTTTGTGCATTTGACTTTCGAATGGCGTGCCCAATCATTTCACTTTATAAATCTACCAAAATAAACTTTTATAAAATATTGACTACATAAATATATATTTTTATGTACTCACGACCGCACATCAACTCTATTACGAAGGTTACGCTTGATATGCTGTCGACTGTACAAAACTAATTAAAGATAATAGGTGAAAAGTTTTATAGTCAGGCGTCTATAGATATAGGTAGGTATCTATCTAGGGCCTAGATAGACAGTTTATTTATCGGACACATGTCTATGACGGCATCCATCATGAAACAAGAAAATATTTGCAAACAAGGCTTATAGCGTATGCAAATAAAATAAATAAAAAACAACAACAAAATACCAATCGTTATTACCTACTCATAACTGTTTTCTATGAGTACCTACTAGAATGAGAGATTCAATGATAAAATGCGATATTATTATTGAATTCTTCTCACGCGTTTGTTAGAAAACACATACAAAAACTGTGAGCAACGAGTCGTGCAGTAGGTCGGGACTAGGTGCAGTCGGAATGGGGCCGCGGGCAGTTGGGTCGTGCGGATCAAGTTCGCCATTAGCTCGTTAGCGACGATCGCCCGGCAATCTTTCCATTAACGGTTCCGCCTCTCAATCTGCATGCGTGTACGTTAACTCTCCACGTGTTTGACGTGCTCCCCTTGAAGCCGACTGTCACAGAATTAGGCAATCATGATCCACCTCGTACTCCATTAGCTCTATTACTTTATCCTCGAAAAACGTCGCCTTCCCGACCGCAAGCGCTCCAGCAAATTGTTTCTTATTAAAGGTATTAAGTATACAAACAAAGTTATACTTACAGCCAGATAAGCCCAAAATGTAAACACAGGGTCGAGTTCAACATGCTGCTGTTTATTTTCACACAAGGTTTTCCGAGGTACAGTGCCGGCGCAAGCGGCCGAGCAACGTGACAGTTGCATCGAAGATACATGCACTTTAACACCTTCCACCTCGAGTACCTGAAATGTTTACACAGCAATTAGAAAAAAAACAAATTATCTTACAACTAAATACAAATTAAAATTAAATACCTCATTGAAATAGTCTTGGCATTGATAGTTTTCCTCTACTTCTGTAGAGTTGCCTATATAAACGCCGACGACATTAAGCATCATGCTTTGATCATCATGGGCAATACGCAATTGTTGGGTTTCTTCTATATCTTTTTCTGGGCCATTATCAAAAGCATGTTCACCGCCGAAGACGCAGGCAGCGTCAGTAGAGTTATCTGTACAATCCAAGCGATAGAGTTGTGGTGCGGGGAAGAAAATCTCGGTGTCAGATATCTTTGAGATAGTCGTGTTAAAGTATAAATCGTTGGTCATAATTCGCGTTGTACTGTGATCTTTCTTAGGGGCCATGGTGTGGGTCAGGAGAGCTGATACAGTGTGCCTGTATATGAGCCGCTGATCATCGTTTGGTGATTGCAACTGTATTTCGTATGAGTGGCTATGCAATATCGCATCTCTCTCTTTAGCAGACATAGGAACCGGCAAATCACAAACAAAACCGCAAGATGCAATGCTGCAACAATATGGATTATGAAGTTACGTAAGAAAGCCGTTAAGACACGCATGGAACTTATTATTACTTATGGCAGATATTATCGATATGTTGATATCTAACTTTACCAAAATAGAGTTACTCATTTACGATTTTTTTTTCGTTTATATTATAATAATATTATTCTCATTGTAAACGTAAGCTCGGTTGTTTTAAAAATTTTAAAATAAAAACTTACGTGAAATTAACGTCATATGGATATGGGTGCAAGGACTCGCAAGGATAGTCGTGGATATGCATGAGGCGCAAATCGCCGTGGCAGGTCGCCAGCAACTCCACAGCGGGCGGGAACGTGATGGTCAGTCTACCCACGGGCACAGCCAGCAGGAGCAGCGCGGACACACCACCCAAAACAGACGACAGCGCCAACAGTAACTGTTAAATAATAACAAGAACTAAAGAAATGCATGAGGGACGTCACACGTCTTGATGATTTTCAGTAATACTTAGTCTGGCCATAAATACTGTTACAATTAAAAATAAACAAAATATTACATTTGAATTTGGAATCTGTCATTTTTTTGTCATTGTTCATCATTTTTTTGTCATTGTTCATTGAGTTTTCTCATTTTGGCGCCAATACATTGTACAATATTTTGCGATACTAAAATGGAGTGGGGTGATCCGAGCTGTGATTACATTACACAAAGTAGGTATGAAGCCAGCCAAATGCAATTTTTAAAACTCTCCATACGCTTGGTATTAGTAAAATGTTTGTGTACCGGGTTATTAATAGGCACAATGGGACCTCCTCTGTTTGTGACAGAAAAAGATCTGGCCGTCCACGTAGTGTTCGTACGAATAAGGTGGTCAAATAATAATAATAATAATAATAATCATTTCTTAACTGATAATTTAAAAAAGAATAGGGTGGTAAAATCGAAACATTTACTGAAGCGGTACGTAAAGGGAGGTCATAGAAAAATTTTGTTTACGGATGAGAAAATTTTTACAATTGAGCAACATTTTAACAAACAAAATTACCGTATTTATGCTCAAAGCTCTAAGGAAGCTTCCCAATCAGTCGACAGAGTGCAACGTGGGCACTATCCGACTTCAGTGATGGTTTGGTGGGGTATGAGCTATCAAGGAGTGACTGAGCCATACTTTTGTGAAAAAGGTATCAAAACCTCGGCACAAGTGTATCAAGATACCATTCTTGAGAAGGTAGTGAAGCCCTTAACAACACCATGTTCAATAACCAAGAATGGTCCTTCCAGCAAGACGCGGCGCCGGGTCACAAAGCTCCGTCTACGCAGTCTTGGTTGGAAACGAACGTTTCGGACTTCATCAGAGCTGAAGACTGGCCGTCGTCTAGACCCGATCTTAATCCGCTGGATTATGATTAATGATCTGTTTTAGAGAGTACGGCTTGCTCTAAACAGGCCCATCTTTTCCATTGGGCAATGTGGGCTAGTGCCCAGGGCCCCGCGATCCATGGGGCCCCAAGTTCCCTTTTTGGCAATTAAGATTTTGATTAAATTTCTATGGAAATATGGATGTATAGGTATATTGTATAAAATAATTGAATTGATGAACTACTCTTTTTTTGAAGTCGGTTAAAATAATAAAGTGCCCAGAGCCCCCAATAGGTTAAAGACGGCTCTGGCTCTAAACGCCATGATAATTTGTGGAGTCCCTAAAACAATCCGTACGACTGGCAGTAAAGAATTTACCCATGGAAAGAGTGCGTGCTTCCATTGATAACTGGCCTCAAAGTTTAAGGACTGTATTGCAGCTAATGGAGACCACTTCGAATATTAAACTAACACACTGTAAAAGTAATAAATGTTATTTGCAATAGAAATTTTTTTTTCCTTGTTTCAGTATATATGGCAAGACTAGTACAATGGTTTAATTAATTATCGACGACGCAATCTGCATTGCACCCAAATTGGGAAGTTATCATCAAAAATGTAAGCGATTTAGGTACTATTAAAGGGGTAAAAACAGGATGTAGCGTCGCACGGTTCGAACTGGATAAATTGCCATTTTAAGTACAAATACATATGCACTAGTATCATTTCATAATAGAATTTCGAAATGCATAGGCAATACCAGGCAACCAACTACATTCGTAGCAACTTAGTAAGTAAATTTTGATTTTCACCCGATATTTGGTTGGTAGAGCTTCCGCTTGTAAAATGAGTGGTTCTGCGGACTTATTATCTAATTTTTTTCATACAACTAGATTAAAAACATGCTGACAGTCCACCTGGTGGTAAGTGGTAACCACCACCTATAGATACCTGAAATAACAAGGAAAAATCACTTGTTTTTATTGGTGCGTATATAGTCACCCTGAGGCCTAAGATGAAATGCTTCCATGCCCAGTAATTTCGTTAAACAATCCTTTTTCCCCAAATCCTAAACATCAGTTTCGTTTCGTAGTGAATGTGTTTATTTTTAAGATGTTTATTAGGTTTTTTTGCGTCATATGTACGGTCACAACGATAGTCGATTAACACATCCAAGCATACAAAACGTCAGACATCTGTAAAAGAAAATTCGTGACCTATCATGAGTAAGAAAAATAACAACATCAAAATACGCATAATTTATCAATAGGCATTTTATAATTTCACACGTATCGGTAAAAAGAAACATGTATTTTATTTGAATTGTATTTATATTTATAGAGCTGCAGATTGTCGCGTGATATAACGCAACTAGGTGCGTTTCAAATACTTTGAAACAGTTAACAATCATTGTGTTTAGTAGTAATTCACCATTTGAAAAAACTATAATCTCATTATATAATATTACATCATTGACAAACAAACACAATCAATATTTTTTTTTAGAAATCGTACTCAATATAAATATGCGTGAGGGAAGGCCTTCTACTTCTGCGACGACTGAAAATAATATCAGTATTGTGCGGCGTATTATAGAGACTGACAAAAGAGTGATCTATCAGCAGATTCGCACAAGCTTAGGCATCGGTATGAGTTAAGTGCACAAAAAAAATCCTCCATGAACAGTTAGCGGTCAGGAAGCTTTGTGCCTGGTGGATACCTCATAATTTGACCGAGGCCCAAAAACTCTGTAGTGTTGATTGGTGCCGTGAAATGGTTCAAATATTTAACGGAGGTGACTCAAATGTTGTGTTCGATGTACTTACCTATAGACAGTTTGCTAAGTGGGTGTGTACTTCTGAGGAGTTGCCAACTAAAGTGAAGAGAGGATAAAGCGTGGGAGAAAAGATGGTGGCCTCGTTCTTCGGAAGGACACGTCATTACGCGACAATTGTTTTAGAGGATCGAAAAACAGTCGCTGCAGAGTGGTACACTAACTATTGTTTGCCACTTGTATTGGAAAAAGTTCGGGAGAAACACCTCTCAGTAGGATCCTCCTTCACCACGACAACGCTGCGTTGCACACCGCCAGGTGAACAATCGACTATTTGGCGACGTCAAACGTAAAATTACTGGATCACCCGCCGTATAGCCTTATTAACCTTGTTCCCGAAAAATACGGCCGAGCGCACCCTTAACGCATGTCTCTTGACTGGTGAAACACTCCCATTTTAATAAGACTCCGTAATACTAGACTATTTTTACCTCAAGTGGTGTCGTAAGAAAATTTTGAGAAAGAAAGAAAAAGAAAAATTTGAGAAAATCTATTGTGTCTAACAATGATATGTAGGTTACATATCATTGTTAGACACAATAGATTTTCTATTGCGTGTGAGCGCCAGGCCTATTATCTAATCTGTGGCCAGGCAGAGTAACTTAATTAAATTAGAGATGAAGCTCGTTTATTACTTAGAGATGAAGCTCGTTTATTACTTATTTTTTATTTCCTCATTGTTTGAGTTTATGTTTGGATTATTTTTCTGGATTCAAAATTATCATCATTGGACTACTCTGTAATCTTATCTTAAGAGGCTAATGCTTGTTTTCACTAACATTTTCCTAGCGCTAAGATTTTTATCTCAGTCTATCTAAAGGAGATAGAAAGAGACAAATGTCATTAAGAGTAACCTAAGCCTAGGGAATGGTTAGTGAAAACGGGCATAAGAATCTATCCCAGAATAATAAAAAATATGACGTTAGAAAAAACTTAGTTAATACCCAAGTACCTAAGTAGAAAACGAAGTACCTACCGTACTTCGTTTTAGAGAAACGATGACAATCGACTAAACTAAATACAGATTTATGAACACTCGTAAATAAACAATCAGTAAAGTGTTTAGTTGTTTTATGGATAGTTCTTGTTTTTCTTTCTTTCCGCGTTTTTACCTTATTCCTAATGATTTTGTAAATGAAATGAAGGTGGATTTAAAAAAAAGATTTCAAAATCATCTCTATTTGAAATTCATTACTTGCCTATGATGACTGAATAAAATAAGTGCATAGGTAGAAATTGTGTACTTGTCGCGTGCTAACCCTACATAATAATGTAATGGTGTTTAATAACGTGAATAAAGAATTAAGTAGTTTTGTATTACCATTCCTGTCAACTTCCTTGTTTGTACGATTCTCCTCGATATTAAAAATTCTACAAATTCTTTTCAATACTTCAAATTCAAACTAAAGATTTTGAACCCAGAATAAACTCATCATGTCTGAAGGTCTCAAATAAAACCCATCGCATGATACAAAACTAATGCGTAAAATAAATATTAACTAGTATAATATTGATTTCTCGGCAAATTATCCGTGTGTATAGTAAAGCGAACAGAGAGTAGATGTTGCACCTACGTGTGTTTATAATGGTAATGAAGAAGAACTACCTACACTGCTACAGCCTTTGCGACCTACTTTCTCTGTAAGACTGAATGGATTGTAGAAAACCAAATTTGTACCGAATCTATGGTATGGTTTCATATTATAACAAAACAGTGGCCCTAATTCTGGGAACACACTTTAATTCTAAATTTAAGTACAGTATATCTCTTTCTCGCAATAAGTCAAAGGAAAAAGATAGCAAGAATCTGTTTAGAGTTGTCATTTAAATTTAGATAGATTTCATAGAAACCATAGACAATTTTAGACGGCATGTACGGAGGTGCCTCCTAAACACTGCATTTTATCACGTTCAATAAGGTCGAAAATTGAACACACGTATCTAAATGTCAAATAATATGACAGCCATCCTTTTCGTATTCCTTTTGATAGAAAGAAATGCACTGAACTTAAATTTAAACTTAGCATGTGTTTACCAGAATTAGGGCCAGTGACCAGCTATGATACAAGTACTTTGCTACCTACGTAAGTAAACAAACATAAACTTAATGTTTATGAAAAGTAAAAAAATAATGTGTCTATAGAATTATACCACTAAAAAGATACTTCAATCATTGTTTGCATTTTTTTGTATCCATTTACAAAAGTTAAACACAACCTCAGTAATAGTATAAGAACAATTATAGTATTCAGTATAAACGGAATACTTCAGTTATTCAGTACCTAAGCTTTAAATTTTTTTCATGAATCAATAAACACAATTAGGTTACACTACCACTTACAACAGTCAAGTTGCCTGTTAATTTGTACTTTTCTTCATTGGGAAAGGAAGTATCTTTTTTTTAATTTTCTTATGTATAATTGTACTAAGACTTATGAATGACAGTTAAATTCAGTATAGTTTGGTAACCATACCGAATTTAATTGTCATTCATGAGCCTGAGTTAAAACAACTATTATAATGACATGGTTGTCATTAGTTGCTTTTACTCCTAGGACAATAAGCTTGAAAGTTTAAGTTATTTAGGCAGTATTTTGGGAGAAGGCAACTGCAAGTATTGTATATCTCGGAGTCTTTTTGTATGCAAGTAACAGATTACTAGAATACAAAACGACCTAGAAGGAGCAAAAAAATTACGTTAGGCATTAATTTTGAGCGAAAAATTAAAAAAAAAAAAATTGGTGTAGAATGAACAAAATTCATTATGCTTCAAAATCTTTATGATCACGAAGCAGTATACTTTCTAATATTATCAACTTCCTTTCGGTAAGTAGTCGACGGGATTTTTCGGGATTTTTTAAGTAATTGCGATTAAGATCCATAGCGAAAAAAATTGTACATCGGAAAAATCACTGACCTAAGAATTATAAAAAATAACCATTAGTTTTATTTACTGCAACAGTATGGAATCAGCCCTTGGAATCAACGATACAGTGGCCTCTGTGTTAGTCAGTGACAGCTAAAAGCAAGACCAAGTGATAGTCTATCTGTAGTTTTTAAAAAATATCCGCCATTTTCGTTTGTAAGTCAGATGCAAATGTCAGACTGACATGACACTCGTCATGACGGTTATTTTCACAATTTTTCTCTGTTGTATTTTGAAGTTTTCACAATTTTCTTAGTATTTTGTTGCTGTTTTTCTGGACTGTGTCGAGCAATTGCAAACAACACCTATCTAGTATAGTTTGGGCAGACAACAAGTGCAACGGACGATAAGTTTAGTACAAAATCCACCTTGTTCTTACAACTGGTTTGTGCAGATTTATATTTGTTAATAAAATAATTCGTTATTACCATTAATATGTCAATCTAGGACATAGTCGCTTACTTGGTCTATTTATTGCTCACAGGTCATGGTCAATCCGAAACGCTGTTGCATCCCTGTAGACAAATCGACTATAACAATGATGTTCCCTAATCAGAAAGGCGATGAAAATAAATTACGCAAAATGCACCGCAACATAAAATTCACACGCGTCATTCATTTATCGGCCTCTGGCAGCAATGGTGTTGCATCCTTCATTTTGAGGTTAAATATGTGTGTTTGTCGCAAGCTCTTCATGTAAAGTAAGTTGTTATAATATAATATAAAGTACTTGTGCTAACAATCACACCATTAATTTTAAGTCTTTACTTTGCAGCCAGGGAAAACATAGAAGACATTAATTCTCAAGGTCTACATGAATGTAACTGCACTGCAAGCGGGCTTTTGTGTCAAGTAAGTATCAAAAACATTTAATGTCAATAATAATATTTTATTGTTTGCATAGTCTCAATAATAATGTTGTATATCTGTAGGTTTGCATAGTCTGCACCCAACGGTTTGCTATTGGATGCAGACTATGCAAAAATCCATGTGAAAATCAATAGGGGAGGCATTTGTTCAGCAGTGAACTTCATAGCCTGATATGATGATGATGATGATGACATATCTTGTAGTGAAATAATGTGGTTTATTTATTAACATTAAATTAAATTAACACAATGCAGAGATTCCTTATTTTAAAGATTCACATTTATACTAGGCTTTTTGTAGTAATCTATATTTATGCAACTAATATATTATGTGTTTCATTACACAACCTTAGGAGATATCTCCTAAATAGATCCTAGATCTCCGAAAGGCTACCCTTTCGGAGATCTTTATCTTCTTATAATATTAGTGTAAATGATAACTAGGTTTAGCACTTTTATATTTTACAGAATAATTAAGTTGTTGTCAGTTTATCATTCAGTGCATGCCACCGAAAGTAAAATCCTGTTAAGTTTATTCATCAAACATAGCAAGTTTTGCAAAATGACTTTTATACCTACCAACCTCTTCCACAATAGTGTTTTGTTGAAGACAAAACATTGTAATACAGTCTTCAAATACAAAACAATACAAAACAGCCTTCAGTAAAAAATTTGATGGCACACATTGACTCAAACTGATTTCCTCAGAATGTAATCTATCTGTATGCCGAATTTTATCTAAATCGCTTTAGTGCATTAGAACTGAAAACATAATTGACAAAGAGAGTTACTTTAACATTTATCATATTAGTATGGATATTAGGATGTAAAATTCCATACTACTACTGTTCCAGTAGCCTAGATTTAGGTATATATTATACCTATCTAAGTTTTGAAGTGTAATAGAAAATAAAATATTCCAAAAGACCCAATCTAATTTTATGTATTTACAAAATTTCAGGTGAAACTACTGATGCTTTAGAGTCGTCAGACATACAAACGAGTGTGATCTCTCCAACAACCTTGAAGGTAATAAAAATATTTTTGCAATTTTAATAATTATCGTAACTAGAAGGTTAATTCTGTTAACTGATTTATCGTAATTAAATAAGAAACATTCAAGTCTAAGTTTCTGTATCGAAATGTCCTAAACCGTAAGTTATGGCATGTCCTGTCTGTATGTCCCGAAAGTGATGTACAGTCAACAGCACATCAAACGTAACAGTTTGTTCTGTAAACCGCCCTTACTTCGTTAGTCATAGAGGCGGCTTTCGTAGTGCAACTGCTACGGCCTGGCCACGAACTCACTGCACGCGCGACCTGCGTCTCGCGATGTCGCAGCGCGTCGTCATGACCGCGCAGTGGTTGAAGAGTCGTCACCGCCGCCGCCGCCCGTTCCCGTGGCCAGGCCGTTACACTTGATGTGCTGTCGTCTGTACTAAATAAATACTTTCAATTAAAATTGGTTTGAACAATATATTTTCAGTACTTATGATATGACGATAAATAAAAGATAATGTAAAGAAATCATAAAAATATAAACATTTTGATTTATTATTGATAAAATAAAATTGTTGTAAATTTCCAGAAATAGTAGGAGCAACTGCACCTACCAGATTCTCTTCGCCCACATTCTGCAAATAGAAGCTTCTACTCCGTTGTCACATCTAGTTTGTCAAGGTATAAATTTATTTTGTATAATGGTTTAATTTAATTGAACTAAAATCACTCAACTTTTACCAACTTGACTTGTTAATTAAATGTCAGCTCAATTGAACGCGTAGGCAGATCGTCTTGTACTGAAGAGTTGGTGTGATTGGTAGGTTCAAGGTATTTTTTTATGATGACATATAACCATAATGATTTCGGTTACAAGTAGTCATAAAATAAGTAATCTTGAACATACCAATTTTACAAAAAGTCACATAAAAGCTCCTTTTACTAAGAGATCTGTCTAAGCGTCCAATAGGTCCAATTAACTGGCTAATTTAATCAGATGGATGGCACGACATTCAGCCATCCACTTACACGTAATCATATAATTGAATGCCGGTGTTTAATGTGATATTATTTCAATAACCACCAGTGCCTCGTTTCAATAAAACCAATTTTAACTTAGAGATAAACACAGTTTATTGTTACTAAGTAGTACTTAGTAGTAGAGAGAAATCATAGATTGCTCAACCACAGACTACAAAAATATTATTATTTATTATTTTCCGCTTAGCGATAGCGATTATCGAAAAGCATCTTGTCTAAGCCCTCATATCAGACAGGCAGATGTTTGCAACATCTGCCCTACCGGGATTCGAACCCGTGACCCCTGACTAAGTAGTCTGTAGTAAATGTATTTCTTTCTTTCTTTTTTTCTTTCTAATAAGGACCACTCGGCCAGTCGGTCGACAAATTCTTGTTATTGTACTGTATAATTTAAAAACGTTATTATTTTGGAATTGGATTATTATCTTGAAAAATTTTATGAATTTTTGCAATTATTTAAATCACCAGTCTAACCAGGAGGATATGCACTAATTACAATGTTCTTCGAATAAAATCTAAGGAGGATATGAGTGCCTTACTTTTACTCCGCAAAAAGGTAGTACCTAATCCCTCCGTATTTCTGTTGCAGGTTGTTCACGAGGCGCGATTGCCGCAGCAAGCAATGCGGTGGCGGGCGGAGGCGCAAACTGGACCATCCGCTTTCTCATCCAGACTTGGCGGAACAGATCTTTTCCACCAAGTTCAGATAGAGGAGACCAGCATACAAGCGTCTACATTTACGGCTGGTTATGTCACCAGAAATCTTTTTGTTAAAATTAACTGCCAAGCTTCTTAACTGACGAGATTTCCAAATTTCATACTTTGGATTACTCTTAGAGAACGTGTAAATTTGTTAAGACGTAATCTCAAATACCCTACTGCCTCATATTAATACATTACAGGCCAAGCAACTCTTGGCACTTAAAAAGCGGAAAAGTTTTGTCGAATATGCAACAATAAATTCACAAAGTGTACACTTGTGATAAATACAGACCAATATTAATATTTGGACTCTTTTTATGCATGTAGTTATAAAAAGAAGAATTCTTGTGTAAAAATTATATTATTAATGAAGGAAAACGGATTAATAGCAATACTTTACTACAAATCCGTTTTCTATAAAAAAAATGAATATATTTAATATCAGTAAATTACAAATATTTAAAAAGCGTCTTAATGTTTATACTGATTGAATTCCTCCTTTTGTAATAATCACCTTTGAATTGTAAAAATAGTCATATTTGTGAAAGATATGAATTGCATTATGCTACATATACTGACAAGCCACCGATTTCAGACACAATTGGTTTTTAATTGTCATAAGCGTCCTGAAGGTATTCTGCGACTTGACTGAATTTATAGGTTTTTAATTATGAAATTGCCAATTTATGTGAAAACCACTGAGAAATATATTTCCATACAAATAATTTTTAATGTTAATGGAAAATGTTTGAACTGATTTTAAAATGGTGCTCAAAAACAGAGCTTATACTTTAAATATATACCCAGTTGATTAGTTTAACATTTTCTCACTTGTCAATACGATTGAAACATCTTTTAGCACAGTAAAGATCCTGGGGGAGTTCTTAAAAAAAAGTTATTGGTTTATAATCAATTTGTCACTTAATAATACGATTGAAATATATTAAAAATATCTCCAATCAAAACCAATAGTATTAGGTCATCATCGCCATAGTATGGAAACTGCACATTTTTATATCAGAAAAAGTATGAATTAAACTAAAATTTACTAAATACATAACCACTCCTTTTTGATTTTATAGATAATGCTACAGGTTGATAAGAATATCGTTGTAATTGAGATTTAAAATGAATAATGAATCTTAATATTACGTTAGTGTTATAAAGATATTTTTTTTTATACTTATTGTTGCTTATGTTGATTTATTGCAAATAACATCTAAACTAATATATTTAAACTGACTAAAAAGTTATGTATGGTATAAGATTTATTGTTGCTATGTATTAGGTTATTGTAATGTATTAGATTTAATAACTAATTTCATATTTTCAATTACGATTATAATTACGTATAAACTGGTAGTATTGCTTGTATTTTACACTGTTTGTTTTTTGTTAACTACTTTGTAATCGTTCCTTGAATTAAAATAAACCACTTCGAAATATCTCCAGTGTTTTTTTTTTACTTTTTCATTAGCAAATTCAGCCATAGTAATTTAAATAATTTTAGTGCTGTACTATTAATATCGACAATTCCATATTTATCGAGGTCGATACTTACAAGTCGATAGTTTACGTACATTACTACGAATGTTCTCCTGTCATTTCACTAACGCTTGCTCTCTCCAAGGCGTGTTTCCCATCTGTCTTTAGACATACTCTTTCTAATCTGTGTATGGAATTACGGATACATTTAGCAAAAAGTTGTATTGAAAAATCTCAATAAAGAAAGAAAGAAAAAAAAAAAGAAAGAAAAAATATTTTATTTAAATAGGCCACAAAAATGCACTTTTAAATCAAATAAGTACTAATCAGTGTCCTAAGGCTCTTCATACTGGGCTACTTTCACATGTAGGTCCTCTCCCGTGTTCAATAGAAGCAATCAGTCGTGCTGGGTGTGACCCGTGCGCCGCGCCATTGTGTCCACTCCACAGGCGACGCAGTAGCGGTCGCTTCCGGCAAACTATGACGCACGGGGCAATGTGACTTGCCTAACTACCAATGATGCTTGCAATGAAGATAGCAAACTATAAAATCTTTGTCTAGCTGCTATAAAATCAACCCTTCTTTTAGAGTAACGTAAAACCAAGGATAATATAATTTGGTCTATGGTAAAACCAATAGTTATTATAATTATATAAGTGGCTCCTAAAAAAGAAGTGCATAAAATGACCGCTCAATATATCTATAACAATATAATAAAACTGCATAATCGCCACAGCAACGTCTATTGACACGTGTAAGCAGAGTATTGCACCATAAACATGTATGCGGACCTAAAACTATTATGTAAACCAATCAGAAACTCCACCTATTGTTCAGAACTAAACCGTTGCGTGAGTCTCTCGGCACCGACGGCATCGGCATGCCTTATTTCTAACACCAATTATGGAAGTATCGAAATAATACAACATAATTTTTACCAAAATATTTTTATTATCTTCCAGCCTCTTGTCTGTCTATGTTATACGAATTTCAGTACCAGTAGTAAGAACTAGAAGTAGGTAGGTACCTACGATAACCGGGCAAACGGTAAATTTGGGAGCCAATACGAGCATTAAATTGTTAATTAAGTATCTAAATGTATGTCACTGACTGATATGTAATTTTAAGTCTAAATTTTTAATGATTACATAAGTATTATATATTTTGCTTTTCTGGAACAAACACTGAGATTGGTCAAGAGAAGTTAGCACGCTAAAGATGAGTCTTGCTTAGGGATACTATATTTGTCAAGAAGCCTTCTGATAAATCCCCATAGCGTCATTTTTTTCAAAAGTGAACTCATGCAAATTACTTGTGAGAAAATGCATAGCTATGAGAACTACCACCACCACCACCGAATAAGCGCCAAGAGCAAAGGAGATCTGGATTATAAATATTGGCGACGATGGAGGAAATCGAACTACTAGACCCTAAAAAGATACGCACTACAATACGCCGTCAATTGACCAAACTAGAAAACCCCTAAACATCATTCAAGTAAGAAACAAGAGTGAAAAATTTAAATAACCACTAAAATGGATTTGACAATATACAATAGGAAATAACTAAACTTGTACACGATGAACAACTTGACCAGGAACAAGAACAGCTACACATGCTGAACGGGACGCTCTCGAAACCGAAGGCAGATGGCAGTGCTGGTCACCCTAATAAGCACTTGACTTTTTTTATAAACAAGTAAATGAAAAACAAGCTGACGGCCCACCTGGTGGTAAGCGGCTACCTCCGCCTATAGACACCTGCATTAACAAGGAAAAATCACTTGATATTGCATGTGCGTTGTCAGCCATGCCCAGTAATTACACTGGCACCGTAACTGCTTACCATCAGGTGGGCCGTCAGCTTGTTTGTCGTCTAGTTGTATAAATAAAATAAAAAAACCTTCCCTTCAATCCGAAACACCCATACGGGCCTGCTACCGAATAAATAAAGTGATCTAGTAATTGCCTAGTGTAGCCTTGATAAGACATACCAAAATTGAACATCTATTCAACGATTAGATGAACTGAATAGTTGCTCGTATCGGATTTTTTAGATGCACATCACTTACTTATACTTATTTGTTGGTTAGGTTATCGAAATCGTTATTGAAATCGTGAAAAAAACAGCTATTCTTTCACTTTTTAGGTACACACCTGCCTACCCAGACGCCTTTCTTAATTCAGCCGTGTAACAGTTAGCTGTGTTTTGTATTGAAAGGAAAGGTATACAGTGTAATTACAATGCATGGACGGCATTTTATGTTAGTCCTCAGAATGACAACGCACCTGTAATACCTACCATGTGATTTTTTCTCCTTGTTATTGCAGGTGTCATAAGACGACGGTAACCACTGACCACCAGGTGGTTTGTCAACTTCTTTGTCATCTCGTTGTATAAAAATGTTTATAATACCTACGCAAAGAAATTAATATGAATAAATTTACAATCTGTCGTCTCATTTGCCATATTATAATAGGTAAACAATTAAATTTCCGACTGTACACAACACAATTTATAAATTGTAGTCGCCTCTGTTCACCTAGCTAGGTGAATTAACTCCAATGTGCACGAGGAGCTCGGTGGCGTAGTGGTTTGAGAGCTCTGGTTTCGATAACGAAAACAAAGCAACTTTCGCCATGGTCGGTACCGGGATGGGTCAATCAAATTTATAATCTCGAGCTCCTCCGTGCTTCGGAAGGCACGTTAAGCCGTTGGTCCCGCTTGTTACTGCAACCGCTTTAACCCACCAACCCGCATCGGGCCAGCGTGGTGGTGTTATGGCCCAAGCTCCTCATGTGTTTCTCCCATGTAAGAAGGCCTGTGCCCAGCAGTGGGACGTAATATAGGCTGATGATGATGACAAAGGATACTCAATGCTTTCACTTTGTTCACAAATGTGATGTAGCTCAAGTGATTTCTTTCCAAGGTGAACAAGTGATACTAAAGTTTCCTCTTGGTGCACCTGGGTGATATCACATAGGTGCACAAAGTGGAATAATCCAATCACTGGATTGTAGGTTAGGTACAGATTACCCTTTAATACAGGTAACTATTATTATAACAAATGTTAATTAAGTTTACCGCTATTAGATAGTAAAGAAAGTGAAAGCTACCAGATACAACGGCTACATCAATATCTCTAAACGGCGTTTATTTACATATCTTATAAAAAGTACGCACAGAAAGTGATACCTTACAAACTAACATATAAACAAATTGCCTCCGTAATAACGCCAACAGCGAGGCGACCGATGTAGGAGTACATAACTAACAATGCAAGGTAAAGGTTATATTGCCGTATTTACTCGTCGTGCGCGCATTGTGCCAGAATTGGATCCGATTCGCTCGAGGATTATCCCATATACCTACCGTTTATACCCACAACAATGGGATTTGACTCTGTTACATCTGTATCATTAGAGCATACCGGAAAACCTTTGGGAACTGACAAAGAATAATGAAGCATTGACTTCGATCCGAAATTATCATCAATGGCATGATTATGTTGTAACTACCATCACGAATCCGTCAATGTTAAGTACATGACTAGGTTTGATATTTGCGGTTACGGTCGTGCATCCGCTAATATTCACATTTATCCACTCACTTAATAGATTCGTCGCATAACTAGACTCAGCGTGCGTTTGTGTCATTTCTAAAGCTTATATTTTTCATTTTGTTTCAGTGGAATCTATATTATCTTTAAAGTATAATGGTGCAGATTAGATTAATTACCATTCAAGCTTCTAGTTGGTATGGACATGAAAAATAAAAAGTAGTAAAATTTCATACATGTAGCCACGGTAACTTACGATCAGGTGGGCCATACGGAAAGGCCCTAAACTATTAATTCTTTCAATCGGCGATATCCCACCGGAGGGCTATGATAATTGAAATATCAATTGTGTCTGGAATCTTATGCTTGACACAGCGAAGCATAGCCGAGATAAAAAATGTTGATTGACTACTAGATGATACTTACTCTGAAGTTGCCGATCTTGTCAGCGAGCATGCCTGCGAGCGGCGGCATCACGATGGAGATGACCGGCGTCACCGCAGACATAATAGCAGTCTCCTCTACATTGATGCCCAGTTCTCGCATGTGAATCGTCAGGTACGGATATAACACGAATAAAGCTGAAAACAGTTAGCTATGTTACAAAACCAATTTAAATCTACATACTTATAAAGATTTGTAATACACTTAAGTAATGAAAAATTGAATAAAAGACCCATTTTTTTCGCAGCACTACATGCTTTGCTACGAATACTGGAAATTATGTTAAAATACTGCAATATTATATGTAACTCTCATTTAGATTTTTTTATTTTGGTATTGTATAGTCATTTTAGGTTTTATAAAAACATAAGTATCGCTGATTATGAGTAATGATGGATTACCGGGGATTACCCCGAAAAGTTGCATGTTTTGGTGTTAATGACGTGCTATGACGTCCAATAACATAAAATTTTACTTTTATAAGCGTATACAATTTAGTATAATTTAGATATCTTATATAAATAAAAATACTTACTCGAGGCATGAACAAAAAATAATAATTTTAGCGGAATTAATTTCTTCAGCTTGAGATCATTAGAAATCCGCCTAAAGAAGGAACGTATAAAATGCATCATGGTGACCTAAATCTACTTTGTTTGTATTTATTATTGTATTCTCTGTTGGATGTCCAGCTCTAAGTGGGAAATTTCTTTGTCATCCAGCCTCCCTCATGTATGATCGTTTGTTGTTTTTCTTGATTCATGGAAAATGTTAATGATTGCCTTTAGATTCTGAAACAAAAATGCGCATGACATAAATAACAAAATATTTACTACTACTATTATTATTTACTACTGCTGCTACTATTTTTACTTGGGAGCAAAGAATCGACTCAACATTTGCAAAAACAACAAACATTCATTTCAATTTATTGAAATTAAAAGTAAGGACCTAGTAGTTATCTATGTACAAATAAACATAGGTGACAGGCTTCAGTCCGCGACTTCGTCTGCGTTATCCCACGGGAACACGTTCCCGGGATAAATAGTAGCCTATAAGATATTTTAGACTATAACTCTTTCTGTGCTAAATTTTATCCAGGTCCATCCAAAGTTTCGCATTTATTTGTAATAAGATTATTAGTAGGTGGTAGCCGCGTATGTTGCGCGTATGGCTAGTAGTTCGTCTGGGTAGATAGGTGGTGGCACTATCTTTCTTATTAAAGCAGTTGGAGCTGTATTTTGGATTGAAGGGAAAGGTAGCCAGTGTAAGTACTGGGCATGGACGGCATTTCATCTTAGACCTCAGGATGACAACGCACCTGCAATATCAAGTGATTTCTCCTTGTTATTGCAGCAGGTTATAGGCGGCAGTAACCGCTTACCACCAGGGGGCCGTCATCTTGTTTGTCATCTAGTTCAATAAAATATATATAACAAATAACAATAAACTGGTGGACAAAAAATCTTATCAAAGGGTAAAAGAATTTTTTCATTCTTTGGTTAACTATCTTCTACAAAAATACAAATACAAATTATTAACATTGACTAGGTCGCCTGGGTAGGTATTACCGCCTTCCCTATATCGCCCGTAAAACAGTTTGGCTGTGTTTCGAATTGAAGGGAAAGTCCGTGTGGCCAGTTTTCATCATAGGAATTTGAATTTGAATTTCGGAATCTCTATACCTGTCACTTTTAATCTCGGTGCGTCAAAGAGTTGCATGTGACTTTTTGAATCGAATCCGTGCAGTTTCTGAGTTTTTTAATCAGGCTTATCTCAATAGTTGTCAGAGGATTTTTCGATAAATAGTATTATAGTTGAGTTAAAGCAATTATTAGCTTTTCATAGTAATAAAAATTCGCCAATAATTGCTGTTATATTAGACTAATTAAACTTTTCGAAAAATCCTCTGATACCTTAATAGACTAGCCTGACTTGCTTATGCATGTACGAGTAGTCTTATTAGAATCTGTTACTTTGTCCCAATATTATCGCCTTGAAAATTTGTATGATTTTTTTAAAATACAACTGGATGACACGCAAGCTAACACAAGCCCACCTGGTGGTAAGTAGCTACCGTCGCATGGTTAGTGTTTTTAGAATCGGTTTGTACGTTTCCAATATTTTAGACTTAAGAGTTTATATAGAATTCCGTTCGACGTAAACGCTCTTAAAGTCGTCTTACTTCTTTTATAGTCAATTGAAAAACCTACTGACATATTACCTAATTTTATAAAATCTTTTATGGACGATTATACGATGAGCCAGACATTGAAATTATTTGCATTCGACCTTATCCCACCTTTCGCTTCCTACTCAGGAGCTCACATGCCGTTCTTTGAAGTCGAAGCAACATTCCGCATTCCGCACGAAGAAATATAATAACTCGATTCTCTTGTCATCGAAATCTTAGGATTCTTTACCAGCACATGTGTTGCCTCCTTCCTTTAACATGGGTTTTTTTTAGAATAGGCGCGAAAAATCATTGTATTAGCCGCAAAGGTGAAGGTGGCTATGGCGGTATCTGTATGTTCACGTTGTACTAGCTGTTTTCACATACTTACGGACACTCTTCTTAACCCTTATCATCATCGGCCCTGCTTCTAAATACAAGTTGCTTTCAATTCGTCATACTAAGATTTCATCCGCCTACGAAAGCAATGCCGCTTTCACAAAATTAAAAAAAGCTTTTAAGGACTAAAAAAAATTGAATGCCAT
Organism: Nymphula nitidulata; assembly: GCA_947347705.1. Classification (NCBI taxonomy): domain Eukaryota; kingdom Metazoa; phylum Arthropoda; class Insecta; order Lepidoptera; family Crambidae; genus Nymphula; species Nymphula nitidulata. The sequence continues at coordinate 9,896,498 of OX374617.1, read as the reverse complement.
GAATGAAAAAGCGATATCCTTTCGGTGGTCGTAAGAAATGACAATATGACATGTATTCTTAATACACAACAATAACCACAACGCACAACACCTAACAACAACAACGCGCGCGCGTGTTGTTTGTTGACAATATGACGTCAACAACCTTAAGGTTTTAGGATTTAGGTGCTGTAGGGCTGCAGGCGCAGATGGTGCGCACTGCGCAGTTATTTGCAGTATTTCGGTGCTTAGTATACATACATATACAGCTGTGTAAAAAATAAATAAGAAGTCTGTAAGAGCTCAAGGTCATGAGGACGATATACTACTTCATTCATCGTGGCATCTTCTCTTTTAGGTTTCATGTTTCATAGCCCAGTTTTGAGATAATTTGTAACGAAATGACTGCTTGTTTATTACACTCACGCCTATTCTCTAGACGGGACTCGAACCCGGGACTCTTGGCCAATAGCCTGTAGCTAGGGGTACTTAATTAGATACTGTGACCTGGGACTGAAACGTGATAGAGAGACATTTCTCCAAAGAATTACTTTGACAAGACTAAGTTGACTGTTAATTATTGTTTTTCTTTTGTTTATCTTAACGAGGTAACTCTTGGCCTTCATCTCACCTGATGTTATGTGAAGATAAGGCCGACGATGGAAGCGAGCTACACCCGGATTCCTCCACCACAGAGGAACTGGCTATCTTACCTCCAACTGCCGGAACACAACAATGCTATTAACATTATTGTTCTGGCGGCAGACTTAGGTAAGATGGTGGTAGCTAGCCAGGCGAACTTAGAAAAGCCCTACCACCAACCAAACCGAGCAGAAAAATTCTGACCCCACGGGAATCGAACCCTGGCCCTCTAGATCTGAGGTAGGTGGTCTCAACCACTAGACCACAGAGGCGGTTTAAATCATATCATTTAGATCTTTAATGATCACATTATCGTTTTTTTTCAAAACATTTTAAATAAATGTCTACCTCAATTTTATAATAAGAACTTGTAGAATATGTAGCCGATTTCAAAGTTCAGATTTGTTATAATTTTTTTCTATTATTACAAAATTTATATTATTCAATGCATTTACTTAACAATGAATGTCTTAAATTATCCACAAATTTTCAAGAAAATCGGTCAAGCCTATTTCAAAATAAATACAAAGAAGATAGTTATTAATACAAGTTATTAAAATTAGGTAATTCCAGTTTGCACAAAATACTTCATACAAAACGGCAATTTCATACGTAAAGATCTAATAAAAATATAAAGAAAATCTGCCAAAATGTCAAAATTATTATCTTAATAAAAAATTTCAGAGAATTGAGAAATCGGCCCCTAATAATAACGTATTTTATATTTCAGCTAATCAAACGTAAACAATTCGGTTCCGGATATACGAAGGCCATTTTATTTGACTCATCTCATTTCAAATGTGAATTAAATATCTCTATTAAAAGTTGATGAAAGATGAAAGATGTTAAAATTTATTTTGCCATGTCATGTCAAACACAAATAAGAAATCGGAAGCTTTCTTGTTTAAAGCCTTTAGCTATCTTGTTTGCTCAGACGAGATAAATACATTGGTACGTATTTCTAAAGATATATGGTTTAATAGTTTAATATTTAGAGGAGCTCGGTGGCGTAGTGGTTTGAGCGCTCTGGTTTCGATTACGAAAACAAAGCAACTTTCGCCATGGTTGGTCCCAGGATGGGTTAATAAAATTTATAGGTAATCTCGAACTTCCTCCGTGCTTCGGAAGGCACGTTTAGTCATTGGTCCCAGTTGTTAATGCAACAGATTTAGCCTACCAACCCCTCAATCAATCTCCTCATGTGTTTCTCCCATGTAGGAAGGCATGTGACTAGGAGTGGGACGTATATAGGCTGATGATGATGATGATGTTGGTTAAAAGAAGTATCTAACTACACTTACCTGTCTAAACATAAATTTAAATAGGTTTTAATTAATCGTAGCTTATGTACCTACCTATCATCAAGGGTATAAGATAAAAACCCACCAAACATAAAAATCCCCTAGTTATTTTTATGTACTACGTTGCCTGAGCTAAACAAAAAATCATAGACACGAGTGTTGTAAAAATGTCAGAGTTGAATGCTAAGTCGCTGCCGTTACAACACGATCCGCCGTGACATCGTGATTTTTCTTAATTATTTTAGAACTTAGTACCTAGGTAAATTGATGCGAAATTGTTTAGATGTCGTAATTGTTTAATTGTACGTAAATACACTACTACAGAGTTAACTTACATGATCTTATTGCTTAAACCACTGACACGACGGTGTAAATTAATGGTTTTATGTACTTTATTAACAATGTAGGTGTGTGGGTTTCTTTTACTTTGCCATCAAATTAAAACATTTAAAACGGTTCTATTAGATTTCATGTATATACCTATTGTGTAATCTTTATTTAGTAAAAGACACGATGTTTCTTTATGTAATGTGATGTGCCGGTGGTACGGTCTTACTCTTCACGCAGTCAAGGTAGTTTGGATCAAAAAAAATGTACTCTGTGGTTTTGATTGATAGCGTTGAATTTAAAAACATGAACAACGCTGCAGTTTTTCGGTTGTTTTGTTAGTCATCATTATAGAGGATAATACATACCTGCTCTCAAACGTGTAATAATAACTAAATACTATGTACTACTAAATAAATATTTTCTTATAGGTACTTAATTGTACTGTCGTCGTTGTTGGATAAAAATTTACCGCGATAAGTGACTAAGATCTTAAGTTAAAACCCAAATCAAAATCTGTTCAGCGGTTTTTGCGTGATGCACGCATAGACAATCAAAAATACAAAAAACAATTTCAAATCAACAAATTACACGGAACATGAATATAAATTTTATTAATTTAGATTCATGTTCCTTGTTATTGTTGATTTGTGTTCTATTTTAGATTCTAGATTACTTGTTGTTAACAACTATTAGCCGTTATGTACATTTAACTATTTACATTTTTATCAGTTTAATAAATTTTACCTACCTACTATAACTTCACCGATATACTTAGATATCTTGGTAAATTCGAATGGAGCTATTCATATAGATAATAATGATCGAACGTCTCTTTCGATCGTTTGATCATATAAAAATCAGTGTTACTGGACGAATACACAAAGACTTAAACCCAAATAGCGAATATTAATTTCTGTGAATAACTTAAATTCTCTCTACTCTAAAATTGCGATCAAAGTATTATTGTACGAATCAGTAAGTTAGTATTAAACTTAAATAGATAATAAATACTGTAAAAAAATATTTTTTAAACTTAAGGCGTAGGCCTTGAGCGTTCTAAATTTTATTAGGTACTTAAATAAAATACTTAGTAAACCTGCTAATGTGTTTAATGGTGTTTCTATTCCAGGATTCCACCTAAGACACTAGAAATCAAATATATCTTTAGTCCTAGGGTGGAATCGTCGTGATTTCGGAATTTATTTACTTTTTAAACGTGTCGTGACGTGAGTTCGGAATTCACTTGGGCACTAAGCTATCGAAAAGACTTGGGTGAACTTTATAAACTTCCAAGTCTGACTATCAACATTAGATTAGACATGGCATGAATTAATACCTAGGTACCTATTTCTAGTCAATTTTTTTTCAGGAATGTTCATTATTCTATTATCCTTTAATTTTGATTTTAACATTATTATAAATGTTTGAAAACCCCGCCGCAGGACGTGAATTTTTCTAGTTTAAATACATTTTCGTTAGTATTCTATTATCGCTAAGCATCCTTTTATAGTCTGTAAGTGGTCTGTAAGAATAAGTCCGTGAACTTTGAAGCTTTCGATACGAAACAACTTTCATTAAGAACAATACGGCTGCTGCAGCGTCATTGCAACTTATTTGAAGATTAAATAAAAGTAAGTATTTATAATATCAAACAGTATCCTCTGTGCTAGTATTGACTGGCACAGAGGATAGGTACCAGCCACTGGAATGCAAAATCATAGTAAAAAAGAGCATTATTTGTCCTCACTTACGTAAGATCGATCATCCTAATAACTGTATTTCTTTTAAGTTCTAAATAAGATTTTTTTTTAAAATAGTTTAGTTGATGTTTTAAAAATTATAATTTGTTTACTATATGTGTATTATTTATTATTCATCTACATTTTCTTGTTAGGTATATGTATAGAACCACACACTGTGCCCACTTTTAATAGATTTTCCCGTGTTCCTGACGCAGGTCTGCTGGTAGAGATTTCTTTTGAAATAAGCAGTGCCTTTGTACTCAACTGTTTTATGTGTTTCTTTTTTAGGTATTTTGTGTGTACATAAATGAATAAATAAATAATAATATATAAGTATTTTCTTTATGATCTCATTGTGATATGCAAGTGAATTTGTGAAACTTACTCAAAATATTGACCAAGCTCAGAAATATTTTTTTATTTATCTCTCAAAATGTTATGGGATAGGATTTAATATCTTACCTACTCCAAAATTTTGTGCCTTTAGAGATTGTCTTAGAAGTAAACAGTTAAAACAATATTGAATAACTTCTTATTTTATGAGGCTATCCAAATTCGTTACATAGGTTACGTTGAACATAGGCAGGTTAATTTATTGTTTTGTGCGTCACACACAATGCATGGACGAACTTGGATACAACTTAGTATGGCGGACTGTAATGTCAGTGGGTTGTTAGCATAGAACCGTGTTGAACACTAATAATACAGTTACACTTTCGTAAATAAAATATTATTAAAATAGATATACTATAAAATAGGTAGATAAGTATAAAAACGAAACTATAAAATAGGTACATACATACTCATTCAAGTACTGGTTTGATAGTTAGTTATTTGAGAATTCTTACTAATTAAAATATATCTAAACTAGAAAAATTTCACGCCCTGAGGCGGGGATCGAACACGCGACCTTCCGCAATCCGGGCGAATGCTCTAACCATCTGAGCTACCCAGGACTTGGGATATCCCTGACTGTGAAATTCTTCTAGTCTATCTGTATTTGCGTTATGAGCTAACGTCCACCCTATAATGTCGAAATGTTCTATTTGTTTGTTATTTGTTTTATTAGTAAATACTTTTAAACATTTACAATAATATTAAAATCAAAATTAAGAATAGAGAATTCTTAATTCCTGTACCTACAATAAAGTTTATAAAGTTTGAATTTATGAAAAATTTAATTTAAATTTAAACGAATATAAAAAGTGAACATTGGAGACTCAAAAAAACTTATAATTATGTTTACTTACCTACAAAAAAACAATTCGAACGGAATTGTTTTATAAAAACAATTCTATAGGAATTGTTTTAGTAACAATTATATTGGAATTGTTTTTTACATTGGAATTAGATAAGTAGTATTTTTTTGTATTGTTCTACACAAGGTCGATTCGCTAAATAGATATAGTTAGCTATACCTTAGTTGCGTTGAAAAAAAAAATACGGTTACAATATTGGTAATTACGAGTAGGTACGTATGTATCAAAATCACATCGATAGTAAAAATAGTGCAACTTACTTTACCTATATTAATTTAAATAATTCCTATATTAATTTAAATAATAATTGTAAAAATACTTGTTACAACTGTGGTATGGCTTTATTATACTTACCAATCCCTACAAAACGGCGATGTAACATGTAAATGACTTACAAGTCTAGAACATTATTTACATTGACGTACCCTCTACCAGCCTAAATATTATTTGATTTTCATAATGTTTTTAGTTACATTATGATTCGTGCCATTTCTTACGGAACAAACAGTATAAAAGTATAAACAATAAAACCACCGAATCACCGCATCACTTACCGTAGAATTGCAAATTAAAAAACCTTATCACAGAACTCCACGGCGAAAGAAGTTTTTAACGTCAATATCCAGTAAAATACACTAAAAACTTTTGCTAATTAATATTTTTTTCTTATATATTTTTTATTCACGCACGATATTATTTTTCGTGGTTTTAGCGAGTTGTGTATGGCGTGTTTTAGCTGCGGCGAGTGAGGCGCGTGCGCGGCCGCGAGTCCGAAAGTTTTGCGCGACACTGGCACAGACGCAACCCTGTATATGTCGACGTTGAAACGGCAAACACAATCATACGACGACTCCGAAGTACTTCGTCTATATAACTCCACAACATCAACGCAGTGAAAGGTACCCAGAGCGGACGGATTTCTACGCTGGCTACTGCGAGCAACGACCCACCAACCAGTCGAGTATCCTTCTCCCTGGCAAATATTAAATTAACTTATATATCATTGACTATTTATTAATTTGTCGGCTTATCTAAATAGTTTCTCGGTTCGGCTAAGAATGTTTGTTGCTATGGTTTGATGTCTCATCCTTCTTCGAATCTGACAGTTGTTTCCTCAGTTCATCCTATTTCTCTGTTGTTTCTAACCATCGGAGTTTTTCGAGTTTTGCACATAGGTCGATTATTAAAAACTAACATTTCGATTATTAAAAGGTTATCAACCAATACCTTAGCTACTAAGCTAAGATAAAAAGAGAAATACATCAGTAACAACAATTTAAACCCCCTACCCCCCCACCTACCAAACATGCACCGTGTGCTTGCGCCCACACTTCGAACTTGATCTTATATATTTGGGTTTATGATATATTTGTGTGTTTCCTACTTGAATTCAAGCAATTCAGGTAAGAGTTGTTATATTCTAATGTATTTCAAGTGTGTTAACTTCATTTGAACAAACAAATTGAACCGATACTATCGGAGTTATGCTATGGCAACGACAAGATTGTATTGTGATCTCTACGGGTGGCATTATATGACTCCGACTATGCATAAAATATCAATACATGGCGCAGAAATTATTGAAAATGCATTATTGCCAATAGGACACTTGTCGGAGGAAGCAGCCAAAGCCCGAAATAAGCATTTTCGGTTATATCGGGAAAATTATGCTAGTAAATTTTCAAGGGAGCATTGCAACCTTAATGTTTACAATAGATTATTGTTGAGTTCAGATACACTATAAAGCAGCATTAGACAAACAAAAAAAATCATTAAAGCAAGATCATTTTGTCCAGAAACAATAAATGCTACTACCAGCTGAACCAAACACAGAGTCTGATATATCAGAGGCAGAAAGTGAAGAATAAATAAATAGTTAATTATTATATTTGCTTAAGCCTGATGTGTAAAGTGTTAATTATTTGTACTACATTAAATTATTTTTAAATACATACAATAAAAAATTGTTCTAACTACTTAGGTATATTATAATAAAAATATGGTAATATTCTTAATTTTGTTGAATTATTAGCGTTTTGAGTCAGTAAAACATGCTTATTATACAAAGAACAATATACAAAATACACTGTAAAATATTTTTGGCCACCTAAATTCCTAAAATCGACTTATGTGCGTTGGTCCCCGTTGTTCCTGCAACCGCTTTAACCCACCAACCCGCATTGGGCCAGCGTGGTGGTGTTATTGGCCTAAACTCGTTATGTGTTTGTCCCATGTAGGACGGCCTGTGCGCAGCAGTGGAACGTACATAGGCTGGTGATGATGATTATAAATAATGATAATACATTAACTCCAAAAGTATACGTTTCCATGTGTTTAGCGTGCCGAAAGTTATTATTTTCCATATTTGCGTTTTTTTGTTTTCCTTTTGCATGTAACATCCAAATGCATGAAGGATGGATTTTTTAGTCAATAAGTTTCACACGTCTGTCAAGCGGCGTTATACCTCTGGAGGTCTATTACATACAATATCTAATAATAAATCTATTACATATATATTACAATGATAAATCTATTGTGTCTGCAATCTGATGCTTGACGGGTTAAATGAAGAACAGCCATTGGTATCATATTGGTTAATTACTTACCTCTATGGGTAAACCAGACACCGCTCTGTGTAGTATACCTAGTAACCAAAAAGTTTTTTAATATCACTCTCAACTCTCAACAATTGTTCAAACTGTAGGTATTGTCAATTATTACTCGTCCAAGGATTAAATAGTTTTTTATTTTGTTGTTTTATTTTTTTCGTCAATAAATAAAATATATTTTAAAAAGTAGTTTCGATGCACCTATATCTACATATGTACTATTTTATTTTATATGCAAATAAGACTTCAATTGACGTCACAAATATATCTACAATATAAAAAAGACAAGGCAATCATTGTGCTCCGTTGAAGATTATGCGGCCGTCTGCAGTCGGCACACGTAGGTATTTAGATACCTACTTGATTCACGCAGTGTATGTACATAGGTGTTTACAGATTCACATTTTAATTTTTTTATATATATATATATAACTCGATGACAAACAAGCTGACGGCCCACCTGATGGTAAGCGCGTGTGCGATGCGTTTAAGCGCCTACTTTATTATAATTTTATTATAAAAACGGCATATCACGGTAGCGTAGTGGTAATCGCGTCTGGCCGGACCCCAGGAGACGCGGGTTCGATTTCCGCCTGGAGCATAAAATATTTTCATTATGGCTACCAATCAAGGCTACCAGTCAACGTGTTAAGTTCTTAAGAAATTTAACTGTTACGTAGGTATAATAAATCGAAAGTGTAAGTGAGTAAGGTATGGTACCTTACTCACTTACACTATGATTTATTATCTATCAGCTACGATGTCCTACCTAATACAGAGTGATCAATAAATTAATTTAAGAAAAAAAATTACATGTTTCATTAACTAAGTGGAGATTTTGACAGGAACAAAAACAAAAAGTACAATAATTACAAAATTAAAAATTTTAAGTAACCCCCGGCGTCCATTAATCATCTATCTAACACCATCTCATTAAGACTATTCATAAGAGCCCAAACACCCTATATCTGCTGTAATGTTCTGAAGAATTGAGCATTGCACAGACTTTTTGATGATATAGGATCAGCTCAAAGTTAGTATGTCATGGGAATGTCACCGAAATGACAATACACCAAATTTGAAATCAATCGGATCTGTAAAAGTTAGTAAACTCCTATTATCAAGTAGAAAATGAGCTGATAGTCATCAAACGCCTGAACTGATCTTCATAAATTATAGCTAAGAACCATCGTAGTCACATCAGCTTTCAAACAAAAAAAAACGAATCAAAATCGGTCCATTCGTTTAGGCGCTACATAGTCTTTGGATGACACAGACAGACACACAGATACACATACACAGATACACCGATACACAGACAGACACGTCAAACTTATAACACCCCTCTTTTTTCGTCGGGGGTCAAAAAGTAGCGTATTCGGCGGAAATGTATTATTTAACAAGGAGCGTACGCAATTACTCTCTGTTCTTTAAGGTGGAGGTACTACATATATATATAAAATACCGACTAGAGAGGTAGGTATCTCTCCAGTCGGTACTAGGTATGATGACCTCTAAATTCGACTGGGACATTGCTACAAGTGTAGTAGAAGAGATAAAATAAAATGGACCCTGGCTAGTTTTCAACTTTTAGATAACATCTATCCTATACTACTACAACAAGGTATAGCTCGCCTACCTTGGACAAAATTTATGTAGGCCATACAAAACATATATTGCCTTCAAATACATTCCCAGAACATGGAGAAAGCTTTGAGGAACCAAAAGCATTTAGGCCTATCAGTCTCCAATCCATCCTTTTGAAGAAAATGGTGGATAACTACATACGGCAGGGGCCATTAAGGAACGGAGACAGCCCTGCACTATGTAGTAAGCAGGGAAGAAGCAGCTTTGGACAATAAGGTGTGCACTGGTGCCTTCGTAGACCTGAGGGTGCCTTTGATCATACTACTTTTGAATCCATCAGAAAAGCTGTCAAGGAGCATGGAGTCAGTCCCCACACAATTAGAAAGTGGATCAACTGCATGCTTGAAGGCAGAATCATTTACGCTGAACTACTAGGGGAAAGTCTACTAGTAAGGACCACAAGGGTCTGTATTATCTCCATTATGACTTGGTCATAATGGCCAACGGGAGATTGCCTGCCACTGTATCGGAGATTATGCAAAGTGCGCTGGGAAAACTAGAAGAATGCTGCAATACAAACCACTTGTTAATAATACTTGGTAAAACGACGTTAATCCCCTTTGCAAGACCGAAGAACCTACTCAGGTTCTAAACTTTGTAACCATAAAAATCGGAGCTGTCATGGTCTAGCGAAGTGAAATATCTTGGCATTACGCTAGATAAAGGGCTGATCTGGAAACTCCATATGGAGAGAATTGTGACGAAAGCTCAAAGAGAATGTGTCGCTCCACCTATGGTAAATTATGGGGGTTTAAAACCAAAGATAATAAAGTGGATTTACGCAACAATGGTGCAGCCTCTATTAACATATGGCAGCATCGTCTAGTGGCCTAGAACAAGGCTGGCAACTTGCAAAGCTGTACTAGGGAAGTTGCAGAGAACAGCATGTCTAGCGATCACCGGAGCGTTTAGAACCACCCTAAAACGGCAGCGATGGAGGTACTCCCCGACCTTCCTCCGCTGCACATAGTTATCGAAACAGAGGCTACGAAGGCTCTGCATAGACTTAAGATATCATATCTATGGGACAACACTAAACCTCTGTTAAAACACACAAAATGGGCAGGAGCGTCTCTTTTAGACGGGCATATGGGAATTAGAAGTGATAAAATAAGTCCCAAATTCGTATTCGACAAAAAATTCTAAATTAACTTTCCAATCAGGGAAGAGTGGAAATTTAGACCACTAGTCCTGAAAAGAATAGTCTGATTTGGTTTACGGATGGATCCACAATGGACTCAGGAACGGGTGGTAGTGTCTATAATAAAGATATGCAACTATATCACAGCATGGGCAATTTGGCAACTGTCATCCAGGCGGAGACGTATGCTATTATCCTATGTGTAATGAAAATTATAGAACAACGGACTAAGTTTAAAATAATATACATTCTTAGTGACAGCCAAGCAGCTCTCAAGGCACTCAGCTCAGTAAGACTGATCTGGGTGCCCGGCCATGTGGGAGTGATGGGCAATGAGAAGGCTGATGAATTTTCATGGAAGGGTTCAGAAAACACAAAGGTACGTGGGACCTGAGCACCTTCACAAAGTTTCAACAGCACAGCCATTATAAAGCATGTGAAAAACAGACATAAATCTGAATGGAATAAAATACGGGGATTAAAACACACTGTAGCCGAAACTTGTCCTGAAAGCTCTTTTCAGAGCTACTTTCTGTATCGGCTACAACTCCAAATCCTTCCTTGGGGAAGAGGTAGGAGGATGGAGTAAACACATATATGCAAACGGTAGAACAAAAGCTCGCTTCTTGATTAGGGCGCTGACAGGGCATTTTGCTATTAACCATATGCTACACAAAATGCAACTCTCCCCAACACAACTTTGTTAAGCTCTATGGTTGTACTGTTCGGGTCATTGCTATTATAAACTAGTAGGCACTAGGCACATATTTATAAAGTTAGAAGTACATAGTTAACCCATGGAAAGCGTCTGGCAATAGTCACCAAAAGGTTTCTGATAATCTGTACATACTAATATTATAAATGCGAAAGAAACTCTCTCCAACTGTCTGTGGTCTGTCAGCAGTATGGCCGCTCCATTGCTATGTAACGCGCCGAAAAGCCCATTTCCCCCAGGAATTTGAGATATTACTTGTGTTAAATGCTTGTAAATGACCCAGGGTACATATAAACTCTCCCACGCGTGAATACCATGTGTGAATACCATATATAGATTTATGACAATATACAATGTATTGATGTTCTTATGGGTTCCTGTGCCTAAAATGAAGCGATTTTAATTTAAGTTCATACGAAATGAACGGAAACCTGTAGACCACAGGCCCCACAGATAATTGCCGAGGTAGGTGCTCTTATTTCTCGTTTCAAAATATCACCATTGATCCGTTAGGGATTTTTACTAATTTTTCAGTATCGTATTCGCCAGGTCTAGTGCCTTCCCTCTAGCGGCTCCATCACTAGGTATGTATCCACAGATTGTTTTTCGTAAAAGGTAAAAATTATATATAGAACATCAATTTATCTGTTTTATTATATTAAATTCAATTCAGATCTTAGTTCACACTGTAGGTACACATATAATTTAATTAAGTAATCAGCCTTGTAATTTACAAATCTAAAATTTTAAAGAAATATTCAACCTCTAAAAGACCATCTTCTGGTAAGTCACTACAATGAATGGCATTCTGAACTTTTGTATTTCCTAGTCTTGCTCTTAGGGTATGCGGGCGTAAAAGTCTTGCAATTTCCTGCAAACAGTGAAAATCGTTATAATATTTTTCATAAATAATATTGATAATTATAACAATTTCTTAGCAAAGGTAAATTCATAAAATTCTCATATGTAGGAATACACATTAGTTGTACAGTTGACTACTGTGTGTAAGTTTAGTGTATGTTTCCATCGAATTGAAACAAAAAAACGTGACGTCGAAGTTTATATCGGCTTTTGTCTACCACGCAACTTTATGTGGTTGTAAGTAAGGTATTCATCAATATTTTTTAGTTTTGTAAATTGTAACTCTGTAGAAATAATTTTAAAACCTTAAAATATTTTTAAGGTTTTAAAATTTTAAAACCTTAAAAATATTATGCATATTCCCTATTATATAATTAACAAACGAATATACTTCAAAACTCGTTTATTTTCCTCACTTTCTAAGAGTAATATCGTATCGAATTTTGTTTCGCTACTTGAACGTGTCATGCGGTGTTCGAACCCCTGTAGTTTGAGTATTTGTTTGTTTGTTTGTTTGAGTTTGACTATGCATCGACACTAACAGATTACATTGTAGCTAAAACATTTTTTTCTCTTTAGTCCCCTTACTAGCCCGCTAGCGTATCCTCAACCTAAGATATTCCGCTTTATTACAGGTGGTCTAAAGTTCGACCTGGGTTAAACCTGATTCCGTCTTATCTACTTTTATGAACGAAACTGAGACAGCCTCATATTTAAGTCAAGACTAATACTACGACACAAATTAACTGATAATAAATAAATTATTTGTGGAGTAATTTTGTTAATGTACCACTTACAGGATCTGATGGTCCAACAAGTTTTCGAAATTCAACTGCTGTGTTTAAGCTTTTGTCTTTAGCGACTATTTCCATAGCCACACAGGGTCCACTTGATAATTCTTCAACCATACCCTAGATTTGAAATTAGAAAATAATATTACGTATCATAAAAACACATTTTTTTGCATTCTAATCTCCAAGGGGTTGTGGTTAGAAGGCAAACAATTATAGGGTACCTTATACTCTGGAACAATTCCTTTGTACACTTCATAAAATTCGGCAGCATTTATATTTTCAACTACGAACATATTAAGAGCTGTAACATCAAATCCACCTTCATCGATGGCTTCCAAAGTTGCCCCTAGTTTTCCTTCTCGAATAGCATGTGGCTTCACTATACACAATGTACAGTTGGATAAAGTGGCTGTCAGTCGAAGTCTGGTGGAGCGAAGAGGGGGTGGTGGGAAAAAATAGTCAATATCCTGCAAGATACAACATTAATATTTAAAAAAGAACGTTGTCATCTCTCCAGCATGAAAAGGGTGTTTTTACTATCTAAAAACTCAGAGCAAAGTTGCATTTGATCCAATGTGAGCAAAATTTGCGACGAATAACTCGACTAGTTATTCGTCGCAAATCTAAAACAAGAACCCTTAAGTAATTCCAATAGTTAGAAGCAGCACAGACACGACGAAGTACAAATTTAGTGAACTTTTAATTGAAAAATTTTACAATCAATTTTCAAAATTTTACAGATAATGTTCGTTAGAGAGCTTTGTTACTTATGATAGACCCTATCGATCGGTATCGTAATCGTAGAGGATGTTAATTTTCTACATTTGGCGGGTTCGATTCGCGGCTCAGGTCAGGTAAGTGACTTCTAATAAATCTGTGAATGCAACTATTGTTATTTCTAAAAATAAAGGAATGGTGCCTTTGAGTACCTATAATTTGCTAACTTCAATATTTAGGATACTTTCCCTCTGGGGGGCATTAGTTTGAGTCAATCTGTATAATTAAACAGGATATTATTTAAAGTTAAAGTAAAGTTGCAATTTCGTATACTTATAATGACTAAAATTGAAACGAGGCGGATTGTTATGAGTTTTTGAACATAGTTAAGTTCTGCAATAGTTAGTACCTAACATAGATTTTTGTGCTGATTTCAGGCCTGTGAAATACCAAATAAGGTGCAGCGCGTAATACTAAAACGGTCATGTTTGAAATTTAAATTCATTTTGCTCACATGTGAATGAAATGTGATTTTGCTGCGCATTTTTCAAAAGCCCCTTTCGTGCGAGAGGTGAAACATAATTTGTCTATCGACACCTGTGCTGATGATGTGATATAGGTAGGCCTTATAATTATAGATTTTATTTTACTATGGCCAGAGTTATTTTAAACTTACTAAACTATGATCACTAAACTTCGAATCCAATATATTCAGTACTTTCAAAAAAACTCAATCAAGGGACTAATTTCAAAAATAAATAAAAGACAAATAATAATAGAAGTAATAAGAAGTTAAAATGGAAATGGAGTTGGCGTAATATATTAGACAACGTAAGAAGCAAAGCGACAAATAGCGGATCCATTGAATATAGGTAAGAGTATTGATGGACTAGTAACTATTGGTCTATAGAAAAAAAGACGAAAAGCGAGATTTCCAAAGCCATTACTAGATTGTTAAATGGATATAAAATAAACACAATATGGTTTAATCAAATAGGTTAATAATTATATATTTTACAAAGTATTATAAATTAAAATATAACAAAACTAGAAAAAACAAACATTTCCATTTTTCAAACATATATAATAAGTTAAAATCAAAATTAAGAGTATTATAAATTGCTGTACTATAGGTATACAGATTTTTATGGTTTTCTTAAGCGTTGTAGGTGGGTACTTACACAAACTCTAAGCTTTGAACATAATTTAATATGAGTATTTCATTGCAGTGATTTTACCTCAATGGCAATATCTGAACTAGCTGCTGCATGCATACAGTTTCTGACTGGATCAGTACCATACAGTGCTCTAATAGTCCCTGGAGCTGCTTTCATTGGGTCTCCGTCTCCCACAGCCCCAATAAGAACTCCCACCGCATCTTTTCCGACTAATTCCAATCCGTAAACTAGCTGACCAGTTAGGTGTTCTAGCAAGAACCTGTCACAAATTGAAAATTTTCAACAAGGTGCTGAGTTTACTTACTCATTTTAAGCAATTTATTCAAGTAAAAGTACAATCAATATCAACAAAATGTCAGCAGTTTTATATAAATTATTACAATTTTATAAATTATTACATCTTAGCTTTACACCTACATTTATCTACTGAAAATCGTGTTTCGTCTTTTTTTATATACTACTAGATGACAAACAAGCTGACGGCCCACCTGATGGTAAGCGGTTATCGCCGCCTATAGACACCTGCAGTAACAAGGGAAAATCACTTGGTAATGCAGGTGCGTTGTCATCTTGAGGACTATGATGAAATGCCGTCCATGCCCAGTAATTACACTGGCTATCTTTCCCTTCAATCCGAAATACAGCGAACTGTTTCGCGGCTGAAATGAGCAAGGCGGTGGTACCTATCCAGACGACCCCACATACGGGCCTACCACCTAGTAAACTACCGTCTACTGGATTTCAAGCCATAATTTTACTTAAGCATAATAAGGCGATACCTTGTGAACCAACCCGTCAATTGCCATAGCCTCTAGTGGAGGCTATGGCAATTGACGCCGCTCGAGGGATTGAGTATAACGGCCTGGCCGCGGGAACGGGCGGCGGCGGCGTCTCGGCAACCACTGCGCGGTCACCACGACGCGCTGCGAGGCCGACATCGAGACAGCGCGCAGTGGTTGCCGAGACGCAAGACACAGGACGCGCGTGCGGTGATGTCGTGGCCAGGCCGTAATTAAACGGACGGATTAGATAACAGTTAAAACCAAGTATTTGTAAAATAATGGAATCATTATCAAAATAGTTTGTTCACCGAAATTGAGTTATTTTTTTTATTTAATGTATTATTTCCAATATGTCGATTCCGTTACACGCGCGCGCGAGGCATATTGTTGTCTTTTCTCGCGCTGAGAAGTGCTATCTCCGTCGCACGCAGCCGTCTGGTTAAATCAGCCGCTTAACTGCACAGCTAGCCCGTTGATTAAATGCCGGCATCCACTCAAACGGCTGAAGTACAACTAGCCAAGTCATGGAACGCAACGTTTAACCAGATGGCTGAACGTCTTGTCAGCCGTTTGGTTTAAATTAGCCATTCAATTGGACGCCTAGTAAGGTCATTTAAATCGAAGAGCTTTTGTGTGACTCTTTGAGTGATTGGTAGGTTCAAGGTTTTTTTATTTATGACCACTTAGATTAGAACTAAAACTATGTCGATTATAAGTGGTCATAAAAAAATAGCCTTGAACCCACCAATTAAACCAAAACTTTTCAGTACAATACGATCCATTCAATACGCCAAGTCGTTAAACGTTAAGTGAGTCTAGTTCAATTAACTATCGGGCTAGGCATTCAATTGGATGCCGGCGTTTAATCAACGGGCTAGCCGTCCAGTTAAGCGGCTGATTTAACCAGACGGCGGCGACATCTCAAGTTCGCAGTCACCCAACGAGCTATGTAAGGTGTTTCTCTGCAAGATAGAATCAGAAATGACGACATCCGTAAGAGAACCAAAGTCACTGACATAGCTCATATGATTAGTAAATTGAAGTGGCAATGGACAAGGCTTATAGCACGCAGAACAGACGTACTGGTAGGGCGTTAGTTCTAGATTGGCGACCACGTACCGATAAGCGTAAAGTAGGACATTGTCCCAGTAGATACGGACAGACGGCCTCCCACTGGATGGACAAACGACTTGGTCAGGTTCGCTGGGAGCCATTGGATGCAGGCTGTGCAGAACCGTTCCATTTGGAAATCAATGGGAGCGAATGTACATGCTTCGCTCTTGTACTATTTGCTTCACTCAATAAGTTAACAAGAAGAGGTTGTAGAGTTACCATGCTACAGATAAATAAAAATGTGCAAAGATAATACTTTACCACTCCACATGATGTGATTGCTGCATTCATTTTGGTAATGATTATTCACTCATCATCATCATCATCACCAGCCTATATACGTCCCACTGCTGGGCACAGGCCTTCCTACATGGGAGAAACACTTGAGGAGTTTGGGCCATAACACCACCACAATGGCCCAATGCGGGTTGGTGGGTTAAAGCGGTTGCAGTAACAACCGGGACCAACGGCTTAATGTGCCTTCCGAAGCACGGAGGAGCTCGGGATAACAAACTTTGATTGACCCATCCCAGGATCGACCATGGAGAAAATTGCTTTGTTTTTCGTATCGAAACCAGAGCGCTCAAACCAATACGCCACCGAGCTCCTCATATTCACTAATTGAGATTAAATATTCACACTTACGGAAATGTAGGGTCAGTTAGCATGTGCCTACAAATCTGATTAATGTCATCTGCTGAGAGTCGTGCTTTCTTCATCTTTGTGACACGCAATCCATTTTCATGTAAATGGTTCAAAATTTTTCCCACTATTGTTGTGGCTAATGGTTTGATTATTGCAAATGTTCTAGAAAAAATGATTTCAAAAATGAATTTTAAATTGTAAATATATCAATTAATAATCCAGATACTGTTGAATGATAATTCTTTCAAGTTTATGCAATAAATATAATGGATATAGTGAACAAGTTAAACAATAAAAGTCAATGGTTGTATTTAGCTATTCACTTTCATAATATTGCTAATTTTGATTTTATCAGATATAAGTAGATTCTTTAAATGGTACCACTACTTATAAGAAATCTCCCTAGCTCTGTGAGACTCTTTGAAAACAACTGAAACAATAGGTTCCTGTTGTTTAAGTTCAAGGTTACATTACTAGAGGTGAGCTCAATCTGTGCTGAGTCTATGGTGTTCTACAGAGGACAATTTTTTACTAAGATTTTTATTGTTAGTAGCATCAGCAGCAACAGCCTCTAATACGTTCCACTTCTGGGCACATGGCCTTCCTACAAGGCCTTCCTACTGGACTATGTTAAATAAAACCTGTTGACATGTCCTGGTTCTGGACTCTAAAATCCGGGGTTTTTACATGTCTTGTCCTGGTTGCCAAATTTTAGAGATGGCAACCCTGTCCAATTTATATTTCAATTTATTATAATTATGTATCTAACAATAAGCTTAAGTAAATTTGCTAACACATGAATTCTAAGTAATGCAATACTTGTAAAAAGGGAGATACGGATTAAATGGTTTTTTTATTTTTAATTATTATCCTAATTTCTAAAACTTGTAGGCAGTTTAGGACCAAGAAACTGACGTTTATCAACCACAGTCTCCCACTGACAACTGAATGACATTGGCCTAAAAATTGTATTTTAGAGCCAGCGCCCTGGTGCCATTTGGTTGCGCCGTTGACTCAGTCCTTACACTAGTAATATATAAGTCAATGTATACCACATAATAAATTGTAACTTACACTTGCATATCCTTGTGTAACTGTTTCCTTGTGTCTTCACATGCAAAATCTACAATTTTAATCAGGCGACCCAGAATGTATAGAGTACACCCAATGTAAAAGCTATTTAAAGTAACGCCATTGACTTTTACTCGTCGTACAAAGGTTTTTCGGTTTTTTAAATCATACATTTCTAAAGTATCATCAGTAGGATAGTAAAATACATTAAAGCGACGTATCAGACTAGCCTGATTGTCATACCACTCGCCAATAAATGAATATTTATCTTTGTATGCTCCTTCCTAAAAAAAATATTTTTATAAACTTAGTGCCATAATACAAACAAAGTTGGGAGTAATCGATATCTTGGGAGTAAAACTTTACCATATTATCGTAACCTAAAATTTTATTACAAAATTTTTTAGCTAACACGGCACGAGAGCTGAACTTATTTGTATTTCACTGTTAGCATTTATTAATCATGTATACACAGATCTTCAATTATAATTAGGCTAAGTAAGCATTGCAAGTTAAGTTTTTTTTGTTGTTCCTTGAATCAAATCAAAACATGAAACATCAACAAACAAAATTTGAATGCAATTTCCCGGTGTATTATATTCCTCTATGATGCAATTGTAAAGTTTGACACTCTTGATTGACATTCGTTCGATCTAACAGCGTTGCCAATACCGACGTCCTAAGTTCCCCAAAACGGGGAGTCAAAAATTGTCATAATAATTTAATAATAATTTTGGGTAGAAGAAAACTAGGAATTCCCACAAAATCCCCACAGATTTTCTTTAAATTTTTTTTTAAATAAAATCAACAGTTTTATATACCAACTTGTTATGATACCAAACTTTAGAAAAAAAGAGAAGTTACTCATTTCCAAATCATTCAATTTCTCCAAACATTCATTGACAGCTTTTTGTTTGAAGAATTAGACTAGACGCTCCCTTGTTTCTTAATCCTTTCTTTCTAGCCATTAAAGCTACCACAGTATTAGTAGTAATAAACTATTTCTGGTTGTAGCATGAGCATGATTTTATACCTATATGCAACTTTGGGATTTTTTCGACATGCACTGTTAATAAAAACAGTGGGCCTGATTCTAAAGACACACTTTAATTCTTAATTTAAGTACAATAGAATAATATCTCTTTCTCACAATGGGCCTAATTCTGGGAACACACTTTAATTCTAAATTTAAGTACAGTATATCTCTTTCTCGCAATAATCTGTTTAGAGCTGTTTTTAGAGATTTCAAAGAAACCATTGACAATTTTAAACGGCATGTACGGAGGTGCTTTCTAAACACACGGGCATCCTTTTCGTATTAATTTTGAAACAAAGAGATGCACTGAACTTAAATTTAGACTTAGCATGTGTTCTCCAGAATTAGGGACAGTTTCGCCCAGTACCTAAGTTTCAATTGCGTCGTAATAAAATTAACGCAATACACTCAGCTTCATGATAGACGGGAGTTCCCGGGATTCTTCAATAGAATTGTCGCCATGCTATATGTAAAAAATCGATTAGAAATTCCCCGCATTTTAGGGAATTCGCCACAAATTGGCGTGATACCCCCCAGCAGCGCCACAAGCCAGATTTTCAAAAGGTATAGCTGAAAAAAATGTACATTTATTGTTCTTTTTTGTACTTATAAACCAAAAATATGTACCTTCGTATTTACTGATATAAAACACATTAATGTGGCGCTGCCAGAAGGAGTACCTTACAGCAGCGCCACCTTATTATACTATATTCTAAGGAATATAGTAATAAAATAAATTTATGTACAATATGTTCTGGAAAAGTGCTATTTGATCATATATAACTAAACATGATTAGCAGCTCCGCTGCAAAGTTATGAGCAAATCAAATATTGTATAATAAAAGTTAAAGTGAAGTTTGATAAGTGAACTGCTTAGATTAGATTCTTACAGATGTCGCCTATAATCCAACAGGTGTTTTGTCTAACTGTCTCTGATATACCTACTTATATAAGCTAGTAGTTTAGGTTGGAGTACTCAAATGCAAGTATAAAATGTATTGGATACAAACAGGGATATTCTCCCTGTTTGTAGGTACTCAATAAATTTAATTTTGTTATTATAATTATAAATCTATACTGATATTATTATGAGGAGCTCGGTGGCGTATTGGTTTGAGCGCTCTGGTTTCGAATACGAAAACAAAGCAACTTTCGCCATGGTCGACCCTGGGATGGGTCAACCAAAATTTATAATCTCGAGCTCCTCCGTGTCTTCGGAAGGCACGTTAAGCCGTTGGTCCCGGTTGTTACTATAACCGCTTTAACCCACCAACCCGCATTGGGCCAGCGTGGTGGTGTTATGGCCCAAACTGCTCATGTTTTTCTTCCATGTAGGAAGGCCTGTGCCCAGCAGTGGGACGTATATAGGCTGGTGATGATGATGACTGATATTATAAAGCTGTAGAGTTTGTTTGTTTGGTTCACGACTGACCCACAGTCCAGCGACCATACTCCCAGTGGTACGGTGGGTAATTATTTATGATTTGATAAAATAAAAATTATTTAGGTTTTCAAATTGAATAATAATAAATATAGTAATGTATATTTAGGTTTCATTTAGAAAGATAATTTTATAAATGGTCCTATTATGATCCCGGCCGGCACAGTTCACGTCATCTTATGTTGAACGGACTCCATTCAACTTTTGAGTTAATTTCTACGAATATTCTTGTACACTAAGTATATTTAAGTTTAATATTATTTTAAAAGTGATTTCATAAACTGCATTTGTAAATGAATTCGGATAAGTATAAAGTAAGTTATAACAAATCTAACGTAACATCCTTTTTTTAACATAATTTTCGGCGGTTTTTTCTGTTTTACCTTTTCTAAATTACTCTTTTATTCAATGAATACGAAAAAAATACATATTAATCTTGAATATTTCACCTAAAGAATAAGGTTAAAATAGTATCGGAAAGGTTGGTCGGTCGATAAAGTTGATTTATGAAATGTATTTTTATTGGTTAGCCTTTCAATTAACTATAATAAACATCAAAAGATCTATCAAGTATATATCTTATGAAAAATAACTGTTTTTCATACCTGTCGTTTCGGCGGATGGTTAGCTTAAAAACCTTTACACCAGAAGGTTAGCTATCTAGGGTTAAAAAAACTTCATTACTTTGTATTAAGTTGCAGTCTCAATGTCGTAATAAAGAAAATAGTTAATTATTGTGAAGTCGTTGAAGGTCGCAGTCAAATGATAATTATAAAAAAAACCTTTTTTGTAAATTAGATTACACAGAAAAATGAGAAAAACATTTTTATAAAGTAGGACTACAAAAAGTAGGATTTCATTCAAAAAGATAAAATTTAGTGAAATTTGTCATACGATTCAAATTATTTTCGACAGTACCTACCTAAAATTCTTAACAACCGTGACTTCGAAGATGAATAAAAAACATCGATCATTGTGTAAACTTGCATTTCATTCACTTCATTGAAATAACTATATTTATAAATACCTAATAAAATTTAAGTCTTACTTCAGTCATATTGTTTAATTTATGTTTTTAGTACCTAGTGTAGTAACCCTTGCGTTTTCGCTCGTTATCGCATTCACCCAGTATACGACGACGCGGGAAGACACACGTTCGTTTCTTCTGGATGAGAGTGTGAGATTCATCTCGCAGCGTCTAAAATGACTAATAATAATAAACCCAACAATCCCTATTTCAGCTTTAATAGGTATAAGAGTGATGTATCTGATTGACTATATCTACTCTGTGTCATGAAGTAATAACACTCTTTAGTATACTGGTTTACTTTATAGGCTTGCCCGAAATTTTCACATATAATTTAATAACAATGTCATAGCGTCTTTCTTCAGTTAATTATTATAATTGACCGCTAATAAGGATGATGATGATGGTGGAAGACGAACCACCGTTTATCAACCAATAATAATTTAAGATAAGTCGCCTTAAACTATTGCCGACTTCAATGTAGCGGGCGTCGCGCCGACATAGCTATTATACAATATTTGATTTGCTCATAACTTTCTATCGGAGCTGCTAATCGTGTTCAGTTATATATGATCAAATAGCACTTTTCCAGAACATATTGTACATAAATTTGTTTTATTAATATATTCCTTAGAATATAATATAATAAGGTGGCGCTGCTGTAAGGTACTCCTTCTGGCAGCGCCACATTAATGTGTTTTATATCAGTAAATACGAAGGTACATATTTTTGGTTTATAAGTACAAAAAAGAACAATAAATGTACATTTTTTTCAGCTAAAACTTTTCAAAATCTGGCTTGTGGCGCTGCTGGGGGGTATCACGCACAAATTGGCAACGCTGCATCATTCTAAACTATAAACATGAAATTTTTAAAACAAAAGGCAAAGGAATCAAACTGATACTTTCACCAGTTTTATTTATTTATTTATTAGCTTTACAGTTAACAATTATTTATTTATTAAATTAATAAATACGTGTAACAGTCGCCTAAATAATTGTAAACTGTATCCATCAATGATAAAAATAATAATATAATATTATTCATACACTCACACCTAACGGAGAAATATTGATATTAATATGTACAGTCGGCAGCACGTCAAGCGTAACAGTTTGTCCTTGAACCTAGAGCGCAACGCACAGAAAATTTGTGCGCAAAGGATAAACATATGTCTCTCAGCGCCTCTATCTAACGTCTCTCTCTCAAGTACTATGTACCTACAATACTCGCAGATGGCCTTGAACGTGATCGCGACGACTATTAAAAGTATTTCTTCGTTATAGCCTCCGACTAAATATGTGTAGGTTTATAGGTAGCTATAGCTACAGCTAGCTACGTACGCGGCCTACTCTCTTCGCTTCGTTGTTTCAACTTGATTTAAAATTAAAGTACGGCTAAGACCATTGCATTAACTTAAAACAAAAAGTTTTCTACATATTGTAATGGCTAGTTATGATATTTTATTTACGCTACCTATTTATCAATAATGCTCAGCGTACTTAATTATTTCAATCAACTATTATTATACCTATTAAAATACAGGCTTCCTTATTTATTCATTGTTATTAACTTAAAAATATATTTCTATTGTCAGGTCATTATTATGGTCCATTGTTATGGAGAGAAATTAAAATAAACCTAAGTAAACACTTAGGTTTGTTTTTCTACATTTATTTAATGTTAATAAAAGAAATAAAAACATTTATAACCTTAATTTTTGATTTTGACATTATAAATGTTTGAAAAATTACTTATTAAGTAAAAATAGAACAGAATATAAAATAAAAATAGAATATTACGACATTGTAGGGTGGACGTTAGCTGATGAATGCAAATACAGATGGACTAGAAGAATTTCACAGGGATATCCCAAGTCCTGGGTGGCTAAGTGGTCAGCAGAGCAGTCGCCCGGATTGCGAAAGGTCGCCGGTTCGACATGTGCCTCAGGACCTGAAATTTTTCTAATTTTATATTCTAATTACTAAACATTTATAAAGTTCACCACCCATCATACCTGTAACTACTACTCATTCACAATATTTTAAAGACCTAACATTCTACTCTACAAATGTGAATAGAATACAAAATAACAATTTTGAAGAAAATAGACCTCACACAAAATCTTCGTGAATTTTAGTGTTAAAATAAATTGACATAAAAATGTAATTTCTGAGATTTGAACCAGGTTTCACAAGAGTGAAGACGAGCATGTAACGCTATGGACCACGGGTGTTGATAAATTCTTTTCGAATTTATTCATTGTATTTTACGAGACCCAGTGATGTGTGACGAAAGCAATTTTGAAGCTTATTACATCACTTTAAAGTTGAAATTATAATGATTGTAGCTTCATTTCATATTTCGGCTGTGAGCTATGATGGCTGTGTATACTAGTAAATGTATGAAATTGTAATGATTTGTTGGTGTAAATCACTATCAAAAAACTAATACTTACTTAATTGGATAATTTTCAATTATGTGAAGTAGGTATCATAGGTATGGTAGATCAATGTGGTAGATAGGTCTTTGTGCTTTGTTTTTTACTAATATACTTACTTGGGTAGATTCTAAATACAGTAAAAAGACCAATTTTAATTTGAGCTACCCTTTTCTATCTGGGTAAATTACCATACGACATAATATTATATGATGCAATGCGGTTACGTTTTCAATGGAATTTCGACTTTATATCTGATACTTTAGGTCGATTATTAATTACCAAGGTATGGCTCATGATATTTTTATCATTAAGTAGGCATCAAATTCGCCATTACTTTTTGATTTGTGTTAGTAGAGTTTATGGATGGTCTCAGGTTAGGTTAGGATTTGTGAAAGGATTGTGTAAAGTCGGGGATTATGGTTTAAATACATTTCAAAATTTATAGTTATATACTAGTCTAAGTTATGGCCATCTAAGTAAACGCTTCTAAAAAACTCAAAAGATTATCACTTAGATTAATTGTGTATAAATCTAAGGAATATCTTTAATAACTTTATAGGATTCAGTTAAATCCTCTATAGCTCAGTGGTAAGGTCGCGGGTTCGGACCCACGAGCACTCGTAGAAGGTAGAACGGACCGTGGACAAAATCTCTCTCCACCACCACCTGTCCACATACTAAGAGACAAATTAATGTGTTTTATTTATATAATTCTCTCTGACGAAGAGAGATCTTTTATTCACTCCTCCCGGGAGTTCGCCATGCTATGAGCGCTAAGAACATTTTTTTCTAGTTGAAACATTTTTCACACCATTATACCTAGGTACTTTTCTAACAAAAAATGTTCAGTCTTTTTCAAGATCATCATACTTACCTACTTAGGATCGATTTGTAATTTTAAGATTCAAAATTATTCTCATGTGTAGGCAGTGCAAGACCGATCGGTTTGGAGGTCCTTGCCCAATTGCTTAAGCTCAGCGGTGGGTATCTCTTATCTGACATGATGATTATGTGTAGGGATTTTAAAATTAATTGAAATAAAATAATAGTAGGGAATTAATAGAAGTTGGATTCAAATTTTAATACAAGTTTTTTAAGCTAAGAGTGCAAACAAGATATTAAGTCGACACACACAGACAGACAGGTAGACTGATCGGACTGATGCTACACCCCATGAGCACTGGAGAAAGTTTTTCAGTCCGTTAATTCATTTCATCTATTGACACCTAATAAATGTATATTTCCAGTCTGAAGTACCAGGCTACCATAAGTATATCTCCAAGAGCTCTGGCGACCTCACGAGGCGAGGCTCTGGCGAGGTTGTTAATATGACTAGTTTAAGAAGCTAACAGCTTTGTTGACAATTCCTAGACACTGGTCGCTACTAGTTCATCTGTGCCACTGGTGTCAAATTATTGTGTTAAGATAAATAACTAAAAGTAGTAATAACAAAACTGAAATTACAGGTGAAATGGGGAAGTGCTGTCTCTTGAATGTAAAAACATTTGGATTAGTAACTTTATAAGCCATAAGTGTATTATTGCAATTCAAATTGCATCATTATTCAGCCAAACACTCCATTAACATTCTGAAACTGCTACTTCGGTCTACTTCTCTGAGGTGAACTCTTTTAATCTCAGTACAAGTGAGGGTTGAATCATGACAATAAAATTACTTAAAAATACATTTTTTTTTGGACAAAACTAAAAACCAATTGTTTTTGCAATCCATGATTTGACAAATAAAAGAAATTCTTTATTTGAGAGCAATCAGGTCTAATTGGGAATGTGTAAGAAATAAGAAAGAGTCAAAATTGATTTAACATGTTTATTTAAAAGTTAACAATATTAAATTATAATTTTAATTAACCCTCAGCCTTGTCTTTGAAATATCACTAAAGTAACAGTACACCGAATTTCAAAATAATCGAATCTGTGAAAGATTATCATCAAACGCCTGAACAGATCTTCATAATTCAAAGTCAAAAACCATCTCAACCACATCACCTTTCTAACAAAAAAAATTGCATGGCTGACAATGGCACAGACAAACTTACAGATACAAAGACAGACACATAAAACACCCCTCTTTTAGGGTCGGGGGCTATAAAAAATAAAAAGTAATCTGTAGGCCTAGGGTAATTTTATGAATAACTTAGGTGCCTAATATTTAAATGGAATTAATTATAACAATATGCAGTTAAGTAGGTAGGTAGGTAGATATTAGTATTTTTAGCACCATTTTTCCTCCCTTATTCTTTTCTATAATAATTTAATGAAATCCAAAATAACTTTTAGAAATCTCTCTTTTACTAGTAGAGTTAAACATTTTTTTGTTTTATGCTAGTAATTTATTAATGTGTCAAACGGCATTATCCCTCCGGATGGCTACAACAATTGAAAAATCAGTTGTGCCTGGAATCTGATACTTGACAGGTATAGAAAAACCATTCCTATGATGTGAGAAATATTACTACCTAACCTATAAAATTGCCTAAGATGTATTATTAAATTTTGAACACCATTCTAAATCAAATAACCATTGCAATGAGAAGTAAGGTTTTTCATCTTGAATTTAAATAATAATAAACAACAATAGTAATAGGAGAAAATATGTTAGAAGACTGTTAGGTTTAGAAACTATTTAATTTATTATAATTTGGGCTAAGAAAATAATGATTTGGGTGAATTAACACCATTGCTCTTTGAAATTATATCAATTTCTTATCATAAAAATCACATAGATAATTGGATGGCTATCCAATTATTACTATTACTATTACTGTTACTGGTAAGCATTTGAATTTACAGGTCATGACAGTTACACTAATATCATGTAGGAACTTGGAAAACTGCTGTTGCTGAACAATTATGCACGTGTGAATATTACAGTTGTCCAGGCAGAGCTAGGTAAAGGAACCTATAGGGACAACTCTTCCTAACCTACTTTGTAATGTGGTGGTGTTATTAGTATTTTTACCAGGCCCTGTTGATCTTATCACCCCAGGAAACAAAAACTAATGTAATTATGTCTCTGGTTGCTTATGTATTGATTTAAAGTGCTCACTATTGCTAAGCCAAAATGTTGAACTAAGTATCTAAAAAAAAATATCTTCAATAACCTTACATTTTTTTTCGAAGTCAGTCATAAAATTATAAACTGAAACTTACTCTAACCTCTATGTGGTGGTCATTTATATACTTTTTGTAAAAAAAATATGTCTGTAGCTTTTAATATCTGTCAAGCGGCGATATACCACCGGGGGCGATGACAATGGAAGAATCAATTGTCTGGAATCTCATGCTTGACAGGTTAATATCTAATAAAATTCCATAAATATTAACACTGGCATCCACTCAACAATAGAATATCTCTTGTCTGGTTTGTGGTTACCTCCTTAGTTATTTCACAGACATAGGTATAGAATTCACTAATAACAAGAATTATGTGAACAAATACACGGAATACACCACACATCAACACACTATCTTGTAGCCACTTAAACAGCCTGGATCTTCATCTCATATTTAAAAACCAAAATTAAATGGTCTGCCCGCCACCTGCAAAGTAATATTTGTTTTATTAACCTGTTCATAAATGAACTGGATTGAGTCTTTCAGCTACTTAATATAAAGATGTTTTTAATTACAAAACTATACAAAACTAAATAGTAGCTGGAATCATTTTACAAATATGATTAGTTGGTTTATGTATACCAAATAATTAAACTAAGTAACCTAAGTAACCTTGCTAGGTTAATTTGTTTAGCAAAACCAAATACTTTTCATTTTGTTAGAAACTTAGAAGTTGAAGAAAATCAAATGACATTGACCAAAACCTGTTTCGTATACATATAGGTAAAAAATAAATGAAGCAAAATACTTTCATACACTTATATGGCGTTCATTTGAATGTTTACATTCAAAAACACGAAGAAAAGCGCAGTTTATTTAAAATATAGGTTGGTATGTCCCTGTTCTCTTAAAAACAGTAGAACAAAAGTAGGCGTTTTAACTTACCGATATTCGGTCGGATTTTCATATTATCTACCTATTTGTGTAGTGCTACTATTTTATTTTTATTCCATTCAAGTGCGTGGCCATTTCGTATATTACTTTACTTGAATATTTTTTTCAAAGAAATTAACATTTATCTACTAATAAAGTAAACAAGCAGTCAAAGTTGATTTTGTGATTTCGTATTCAATAGTTTGAACCCTTAATATTAGGTCGCCCCATACAATTTAGGTCTCAATACAAAATGGACGAGATTTTTCTATACTCAACTTTTAAATACCACAGATACAAAAAAAAAACTTCTAAACTTGAGCCCCAACTTCATACTTAAAAAATGCGATGTCATAGAAATTAGACTAAACTCTGCGTACAAATAGCGTTAGCTCAAACAATTCAACCAATTTTAACCAATAAACGCTCGAAGCATTCTGACAAGCTCTGCTATTGGTCAAATTCTAAAAGATGGTTGAAGTTGAACCAATAGCGAAGAGGGTGTGCTTTCTTTCTAATAGCTATACATAGCGTTTACTAGGGTTATATATACTGTTACGCTTGATGTGCTGCCGACTGTACCTATAGAAATATTAGAAATATACTAAATAAACATATAAATATGCATGACTCGTGAAAAACTGCTCGCACTCATAATACAAACATTTTCTCCTACCGGGATTCGAACACGGGACTCCTGACCTGACCACGTAGCCTGTATAACAAGGGGTATAGACTACTCGGCCAGCCAGTGGTCAAAATCAATGATGTCGTCGTCAATGATGGATGTCTGTTTTTTTTATTCATGGTTGGGTGTACCTATCATATTACAGAATTTCATTTGACGGAAAACTTTTCGATTATTTTCGTTCCGATTTTTTTTACTTCGTCGCAATCACGTTTGCCACTGTATCGTTTTACCTATTATTAATTTGTTTTTTTCGTTACTCCGACGTTTTATTTGGTGGAAAAACTTTTTACCGAACTTTGTTTGACCGAAGTAACGTTTGTTCGAAGTATTATGGTCCCGAACATTCATTACACCGCTGTTTAATTTGTCAAATCTTCATTTCACTTTTACAGAATTCAAATGCAAGCTTGCATGCGGCAAACATGCATGCAGAAATCAATCGTGCATGCAGCAAGTAAGCATGCATGCAGCAAGCAAAAATGCATGCAGCAAGCAAACATATGCATGCAGCAAGCAAGCATGCATGCAGCAAGCAAGCACGCATGCAGCAACCAAGCATGCATGCAGCTAGCAAAAGGAAGCTCCGCTCGCTTCGCTCGCTCCGCATTGAGTGGTCACAAGTCTTACCTAACCTAACCGGCAGTATTTAACACAAAGTGTCATTCCAGAATTCAGACAATTAGAAATCCGTGATAAATACTGACATTCATCAATACACTAAATAAATTTATGAATCAATACAAATTTCACAATTGAACAAAGTCCTTACATTCTTAATTTTTGATTTTAACATTATTATAAATGTTTGAAAAATTACTTATATATAAAATATAATAAGACTAGAAAAATTTCATGTCCTGAGGCGGGCGTCCTGAGTCCAACTTAACCGAATCGTAGGTATTTGTAAAAATACTCGTTTCGGGTGCTGAAATAGATTATTTCTACATTGTAGGGTGGACGTTAGCTCATAAACGCAAAAACGGATAGACTACAAGAATTTCACAGGGATATCCCAAGTCCTAGGTGGCTTAGTGGTCAGAGCAGTCGCCCGGATTGCGAAAGATCGCGGGTTCGATTCCCGCCTCAGGACGTGAAATTTTTCTAATTAAATTATATTTTAATCACGAAGTCCTTACAGCTCCTTGGAGTAAAAGTATTCTGTGCCTTACGGTGAGATTTTTATTTGATTACATAACTCCTGTAATGGCAATGATCGACTTCAAGGGTCAAGGGGTAGGCCTTGATCGTGAACGTCGTTACGGCTGAAACAGAGAGAGATAGAGATAAATATGATTCCTCAGTGCCAGGAAAAAAGACAACAACAGGTGCGTGAGCGCGTGTAACGTAACGTAAGCGAAGCGATAAAATCTTAGACCAGGAACATAAAGTGAAAATAATTTATCTACAAAAAACTAAATTATTTTTGAAAAAGCAAAGCTCTTGGAATTGATTGAAATAGTTTAATGCCCTTCTAATAAACTTGATTTGACTTTTAAATAAAATTTTATTTGCATAAATGAAAAAAAACGAAAAACATATTTTTAAGGCCAGAACAACAATAGTAAGAAAACATAGGAAAATGTTGAATATTCCCGAGGTTAATTTTCGCTAATTATCACTAAGATTAAGCCTTATTTTATAGTGTAGAAGAAGAAAACTTACGAAAATTACTGAGGATTTGTACGAATTGATTGGGACCTAATTATGTAGATACCTACTCTGTGACCCTACCTGCCAACTTTGACTGCGACCACTGTGATTGTCATCCATCTACAATTGAACGTTTTTCCATGGTTTTTTCCATATTAGTTGTTACATCTAAAAGAATCAATCAATCCTTACAAAATGGTAAGTTTAAAGTAAATAATTATGTACGAAATAATTTTGGGTTCACAGGAAAATTACTTTACTAACGAATCAAAAATGGCTGTAATACGACCGGAATACGACGGATTAATGAAAAATTGTTATTTATATGTTTTATATATAATATAATACATACTATTCAAAATCTATCTAAACTAGAAAAAAATCACGTCCTGAAGCGGGGATCGAACCCGCGACCTTTCGCAATCCGGGCGACTGCTCTGTCCATCTGAGCTATCCAGGACTTGGGATATCCGTGTGAAATTCTTCTAGTCTATCTCTGTATTTGCGCTATGTGCTAACGTCCACGTCCACCCTACAATGTCCCTTATGATGCTATTTGTTAAGGTGGATAACCACAAAAAAGTTCTCATAATCTTTCACTCCATAGTCACTTTTATTATAATAATCTTTTAATTATACGTCAACACTTGATTTATAAAATACACCAATTTATAACACTTAATAAAATTATTGTAATGAAAATATTGATTATCACCACAAAATCCCGCCAAACACTTCTGTTTCCGTATATAATTTGACAGCTTTGTCACGACCAAAGAGTAATGTATGGTCACGACGACGAACGTTTTAGTTTCGATTCGATTGAAACTTACACAATCGATTCGAGTTAGCAAGCTTTCGAACGTATGAGGCAGTGAGATTTTTTTTCGCAAAAGCGGCGTTCTAAAATACGTAGGACACCCTTTGTGTTTCGGTCAGCAACGAAGTCGATTAGCAAAGAGTGTCGATTAGCACTTTAGTGCCATGTCACACTGTTCAGTGTTCATACAAATTGTCAATAGTATGCCAATATGTTATTTAGACAAGGTACTTTAGTGTGAATCGACCTAGTACCATTGTTCCGCTTAAATTTTTGTAACGTATTTTGTTCTATAATTAACTAGCGACCCGCCCCGGCTTTGCACGGTTGCAATGCTTATGTAAATATTATGCATGTATTATACATATAAACCTTCCTTAAGAATCACTCTATCTGTTAAAAAACCCGCATCAAAATCCGTTGCGTAGTTTTAAAGATCTAAGGATATATAGGGACAGACAGACGGCGGATAGCGACTTTGTTTTATACTATGTAGTGATTAAACTTTACTCTTTACAGCCATATGATTACTTTGATAAATACACTTTTCTGTGCGAAATGTACAACGAGGATGCAGATGATATTGTGGAATTGACGTTAAACTTTTTCCCTTTCGACAACTCTGTGCAAGTTATAAATGCTAGAAAAGGCAAAAATTTATTAAAACGAGTACAATTGCCGACTTTGAATCTAGTGATGTTGCAAATAGGCAATATTGTCAATATATTTTCAAAACTGCTTCACATCATAGATTGTGCGCCGGCTACCCGTCGCATTTTATTTAGTAACGTAGAAAGGTAATTTCTTGCATTGAAGGTTAGTAGGTAACTACTTACTTCTAGTTTAAATAATTTTTACGTAATTACTTACATCATTTAATAAATATTTTCATAACCAAAATAACCCAAAATGTGGGTGGTGCATGCGATCTTTTTCGCAGTCGCCTAGCCGTCGCTCGTCGGGAACTTTAGGAACCAAGCAATAACGACGCCCAAATGACTTCATTGCTGTAATATTATAGATCTGTAATGAAATCATAATCGATAGGAAAAAACTTGCGCGATATGAGTAAGTGAGACCGGGGAACTCGATTTTCAGATTTAAGTTCACCCAAGACTAAGACAGCTTTATCACTGAGGAAAATACTCTACTTTTCGTACCATTTGCGAAAAAATTAACACAATAATAATATGAGATAAGCATTTATTAAAAATAATGGTAATTAAAAGTAAAAGTTACCATTCGAAACATTGGTCCAATTATTGATAGAGAGAGTTACATTTTTGTTTGGTACATTTATTGTTGATGAGTTGATTTGAGTATTTCTCTGTTCTCGCGAAAAACGCATCAAAACGCATCAAAACGCGGCAAATTCCTAGACTAATATTTTTTTGTCGGAAAAGCAAAGGCATCAAGCTCATACGGCCTCGTCGGTTTTCGTATTTTTATTTAATAATCATAACTGCACAATAAATGCGTATTCCTTTTTAAAAAAGATGTAATATAATGCTTTATATACAAACTCAATGGTGTAAACACAGATGTAGTTCAGTATAAATTTCGGTAAGTATTCCTTTAAATCACATTCTCCCCCTAGAGGATGAATGAAATTCAGTGGATACAATTTTCTTTCCCTGTTTTTAACAGATTAAAAATGACTATTGTTATGTTCGCTTTTTGTGGCATAGAATGTCACTTTTTTGAGCAAGTGGTACCTACAAAAAAGTAATTTTTTATATACACTGGTCATCACAAAAATCCGCCCACCTAAATTTTACACAAAAACTCATGTTTTAATATTTTGAATGAAAGAAATATTATAATCGTATTGTTTACTAAACCTCGTCATTATTTTTACAAATTACTTACTATATTATCAGTCTCTACTTCTGTAGTGTCTTCGAACCGCAGATCGACTGAGATGTAATCTTCGAGTGACAACTCGCTGACTAAAAGCCTCTCGCAGCAATGCCACACAACTTGGGCCGATTCAGCTTCAGTAGTATCCGTAATTCCAGGCTGATTTAATCCGAATTACAGCGGTAATCAAAAAAGTAAGAGTTATCAATAACAATTACACTGTTGCAAACACTTGTTAGCGAATTAAACAGGTCCAAAGTAATACTGACTCATTCATCAAACCGGCACTGAGCAGTGATTACTTTAAAAAAGTTTAATAAGTACGCTCAATTGCGTTAAGTTTTATGAGAATCAAATGTCAAACGTCTTATCCGACCTTAGACATAAGCAAATCTTACTTCAAAACGCTTATCTTTGAAATGGTAAGACCAATCGTGCAAGAACATGGTGTGTCGATTTTTGTGATGACCAGTGTATTTTCGACCTTTTGACTTAAAATAAATAAAATAAAATATGGACAATTCCCAAAACGTCCAATTAGTGGCCTATTGTTACGACAGTTTACATAGATACCTGTGCGAAAATAAATTAAAAATAATTATACTGTGGTAATTTTATTTTTATGTAAGGTTTTTATGTAAAATATTTTAAAAAATACAAAATTAAAAAAATTAAGTAACCCCCGGCGTCATTAATCATCTATCTAACACCTTCTCATTGAGACTATTCATAAGAGCCCAAACACGCAATATTTGCTGTAAGTTTCTGAAGAATTAAGCATTCCGCAGACTTTTTGATGGTATAGGATCAGCTCAAGGATAGTATGTCATGGGAATGTCACCGAAGTGACAGTACACGAAATTTCAAATCAATCGGATGTGTAAAAGTTGGTGAAACTCTATTATCATGTAGAAAATGAGGTGATAGTCATCAAACGCCTGAACTGATCTTCATAAATTATAGCTAAGAACCATCGTAGGCACATCAGCTTTCGAACAAAAAAACTGAATCAAAATCGGTCCATTCGTTTAGGCGCTACGATGCCACAGACAGACACACAGATACACAGACAGACACGTAAAACTTATAACACCCCTCTTTTTTCGTCGAGGATTAAAAAGATTAGGTATACCATATAAACATGGACGAAATAATATATAAGGTAGGTATTTTTTTTTTGAAAATTTAATTTTATGAAAATGTGCTTTTGGGAGGTTTTCCTTTTGGAAAGTTGTCTTTTTGGGAATTGTCCTTTTAGGAAGTCGTCCACATCAGTCAAAATAATTTTTGAAACTTTACCGCTTTGAAAAACTATGCCGGACTTTGCCACTCTGACCTTACTGATCTAGGCACCTTGATACATTTTATGACAAATAGAAACATTTTCAAGTTACAATAATAAGACATGTTACAAATATACATATTTATTCTGTGTTCTCACGTGTTACTGAGGGAGGTCGCCGACATAGCCCGAAAAATTGCAAACCTCAAGTGGCAGTGGGCAGGCCACATTGCAAGGGGCGGAAAGATTCTCTAGTGGCGGCCGCGTACGATGCATGCAGCGTTGGTAGGCCACCAGGTGGACCGACGATCTGGTGAGGGTCGCGGGAAGCCGATGGATGAGGGCAGCGCAGGACCGATCGGTTTGGAGACCCCTGGGAGTTTATGCCCAGCAGTGGGCGTCTCTTGGCTGAAATGATGATGATAATGATGAATTATTGCGGATCATTACCGTCGTTGGCGTAGATACAACAAAGCACGGGATCGCTTGTCGGACTGTGGCGGTCAAAAGGATAACTAAAAGATATAGTCTAGGACTCTAGGTATTTTATTTTACCCGTAATTATTTTCACTGTTATAAATACTGTTTCAGTACATTTGCACTCATCAAACCCGTTCCACCTAGTGCACACGGGAAAATAATAACATTCATAATGAAGAATGGTTTCCGAATAGTCCGTATGAAAAATGGTAAAATAAGCAAAGATTTTGCAATGGAACTTTATAAAAATATTGCCGGAAATAGCATGCTTCCGTGAGTCTAACTATTCAAATTATTATTATTGATGATGATGACCAGCTGGTCAAGTAGTCTGTACCCCTTTACTATACAGGCTACTCGGTCCCGGGTTCGAATCCTGGTAGGAGCATTTGTTTACAAGTCATGGATGTTTGTTGATTTATTTAGTTTAGGTATTTCTAATACAGGGTGGTGCCGTCAATAAGACAATAAATTAAAACATAGGGCATATATTAGTTAATAGAAATGGTTTGCCACTTTCAAAAACAGCCAAATGATGCAGCCAATGTTATATTATTTCATAAAAATGTTATGAAATTATCAAATAAATAAGATGTTTTTGAAAGTGGCAAACTATTTCTATGAACTAATATAGCCCACATATTTTAATTTATTGTCGAATTGACGGCACCAACCTCTATAAGGATTTAAGAGGTAACAACGATGATGACCGTTTTCGTTTCGTGTCGATTCTTTAGTAAAATAGGTACCTAAGTGCCTATTCCAAAGTTCATGTAAGATGTAATTTATCATTTTTACAGTATAATCATCGATTATGTAACAACTGGAGAAGTTATAGGACTAGAGCTAGTAGCACCCGATGCGATAAAAAAGTGGCGGCAATGCCTGGGAGCTACCGATCCAGCCGAAGCAGCTCCAGGTACATTGCGCAGACTGTACGGAGAAAATAAACTTAAAAACACAGCCCATGGCTGCAATACCATTGAAGATGCCACTGAGGTGTCTAATTTTATAATCTGTAGACCTGTAGACTCTGTAGTAGTTAGGAGTTGAACCTAGGTAGGTAAATACCATAGACAAGATGTTATTACTATTAACATCTCGTCTAAATTCTGTGATTGATTTAATAGATACTTTAGAGGTGTTTGGTACACAATATAACAAGCGGGCATCTTCTTACTTTTGTTAACATAGTTATTTAGCTACCTACCAAAATGTTATGAAAAGTTCAAAATTTCCCATACGTTATGTTTAACTTATATGAACATGGGTAGGTGCCTACTTGTTATGCTAAGACATCTAGTGGAGAGTGGCAAGTGCGTACCAAATATCCTGTATTATATATAATATGTAGGTAGAACCAGCTCCCCGTAGCATAGACCAAAGAATTCCTTGCTTGTAGATAACCGGGACTCAAACACGGGATTTCTGGCTTATTAGTACTTTAACCTCCCCTGTGGCCTAGTGGTTGAGACCACCTGCCTCAGATCTAGAGGTCCGGGGTTCAATTCCCGTGAGGGGCAGTTTTCTGCTCGGTTTGGTTGGTAGTAGGGCTTTTCTAAGTCCGCCTGGCTAGCTACCATCTACCGCCATAGCAATAATGTTAACGGCGTTGTTGTGTTCCGACAGTTAGAGATAAGATAGCCAGTTCCTCTGTGGTTGAGGAATCCGGGTGTAGCTCGCTTCCATCGTCCTGGGTGTAGCTCGCTTTCATCGTCGGCCTTATCTTCACTTACCATCAGGTGAGATGAAGGTTGAGTTAAAAAAAAAAGTAGACAGTACCCCTAGTGGAGTTTGAATCGAATCGAAACTAAAACGGTCATCGTCCACCACAACAGAGGCGCTGCTGCCTTTTTCATACGATGTAGCAGTTATCACGGGCACAATAGTTCGCTAGACAAGCCGGCCGTCGTCGTAATGTTAGTAGTTACCATAGACCACTTCTATCATCCTTGGTATATCGCAATCTAGCCATAATACTTAGATCAAACAAAAAAAATCTGCGCGTAACAATTTAGTTAGGTGCCTACCTAGTTAGTTATATTATTTTAAATGTACCTATACTAAAATAGCAATTTTTTGTAGCGTACCTACTTAGTATTTATGGGCGCTTTTATAATTTGTGACGCGACGATATTATCGTGGACGGCCACGGTACAACGATAACACAGGCAAGTGAGGCAAGTAAATTGTATGGAAATATATGAAGACGCTTTTAAATTTCCGTCAACGGTAACGGTTTAACGCGCACGTCCACACGTCCACGTCACGGAAATTTAAAAGCGTCTTTATATATTTCCATACAATTTAGTTCCCTGTGTTATCGTTGTAGCGTGGCCGTCCACGATGATATCGTCGCGTTACAAATTATAAAAGCGCCCAATATCATATCATTTCTACCCCATTGTTATATGCCCAGATGCTGGAAATGTTTTTCGGGTACGAGAAAGGGATACCCAGAATTCCATTTCGTGCTACATTCAAAGATTGTACATGCTGTGTGATCAAGCCTCATGCAGTAATAGAGGGAAACGTAGGGTCGATACTTGAGCAAATATCAACTTCAGGAAAATTCTTTATCGCCGCAATGGCAATGTTTTCTGTGAAATTAGCGAATGCTGAAGAGTTTTACGAAATATACAAAGGAGTTCTACCAGAATACGAGGTTAGTTATGGTGCAACAGCAACTAGTACCTAATGACCAATAAGATGAAGTCACTGAATAGGCACATTCATTGAGATAAAAGTTAAGAGAAAACTGCACCCTTATCATAAAGTGGTAATGGTTATGTACTAATTATACCAGGCTTGAAAACGCAGTGTATAGCGATCAGACTACACTAAAATCTAAACACGCAGTCGCGATCGTGATATAGAAGCGCTTTGGGTTGCACGTATCGATGACACTGTATTTATTATCAAATTCATATTCTTTGTAATTAATTTAGATATTTTTACGAGTAAGGAATTTTACACGATTGATTATCGGTGTAAGTATAGGTGATGAGATCATGTCGGTCTGTGTACAGAATCATTTATGAAACCTATCCAACTGCATATTAGACGAGGAGATGTAATATCTCCGAAACTGTTTACCGCTGCTATGGAAGACGTTTTCAAACTACTCGACTGGACAGGAATCGGCATCAACATCAACGGCGAGTATATCAGTCATCTTCGATTTGCCGGTGATATCACCGGACTACTATATAGTAGCCATGGCAGAATCCCTGGGGAATTGAGCATTATGCTCGGCGACCTAGACAGAACTTCCTGACAGGTGGGTCTAAAAATTTACCTACATGAAAAAGACAAAGGTTATGTCGAATATCCATGTCGTAGGTACGTACCTACCTAAGGGAGTAACAGTTACAGTTAGTAGTTCTGTTGTCGAAATTGTTGACGAGTACCTACCCACGTACCTATACTCGGACAGATGGTCCAGCTAGGTAGGGTCCAATTTCGAGAAAGAGGTAAATCGACAAATCTAACTTTGATGAATTTTCCGAACGCTGCCCGCGTTCGGAAAATTTCGTAAAATCTCGTCCAGAACTCCTCAGCGCCAGAAGTCGAAAGTCTTCGATCAGTGTGTGTTGTCAGTGATGACATAAGGCTGTGAAATGTGGTCGCTTACTAAGGGCCTTCTGTGCACTAAACAACGAACGAAGAGAACTAAAGTTACTATTATGATAGCTCATAGGATTAGCAAGTGTAAGTCACAGTGTGGGAGGGGCACATAGCCCCGGTTAAAAATTTAGCATGACGACCACGTAACAGAAAGCGCAAAGTAGGACGGCCTACCACTAGATGGATAGACGACCCTGGTCAGGGTCGCGAGGAGAAGTTGGATGCAGACTGCGCAAAACCGATCCGCTTGGAAATTGATGGGGGAGGTCATTATTCTAAGGGGAGGCCTTTGCTCAATAGTGAATTTCATGGGCTGATAGGATGACCATGAAAATCTAAAATTTAAGCTAACGCCGAATATACCAAATATAAAATGGGAATCCGCCACACCTCTGATATTCATGA
The DNA here is from genome assembly GCA_947347705.1 of Nymphula nitidulata. Lineage (NCBI taxonomy): Eukaryota > Metazoa > Arthropoda > Insecta > Lepidoptera > Crambidae > Nymphula > Nymphula nitidulata. Next base: position 9,857,203 of record OX374617.1, on the reverse strand, counting down.
ATAATTCTCATAAACTTATAACATTTAAGGCAATGTGCATCCATCTGGCTGAGGGTAAATGCATTGCATTAGAAGTTAAATGCTATGATGCCAAATTGAGCTGTGTTTGTGAATTTAGAAAATTATGTGGACCTAGGGATCCAGTAAGTCTCTTTTAAATGATAAAATTAAAATAGCTTAGTAATTAAAATATAATAAAACTAGAAAAATTTCACGTCCTGAGGCAGGAATCGAACCCGCGACCTTTCGCAATCCGGGCGACCGCTCTGACCACTGAGCCACCCAGGACCTGGGACATCCCTGTGAAATTCTTCTAGTTTATCTGTATTTGCGTTTATGAGCTAACGTCCACCCTACCCTAAATAAAATATCTTGAAACTTTATCGAAACTTTGAACATGTATATATACAATACAAGTTCGCAGTTTCGATAAAATTTCAAGATGTCGGTTATATCCAATGATTTTTGACAATTCAAAGCGATAAATAGCTTTATCATATCGCGTTTCGGTGGTCATGCTAGGCGGGCAGGCATAGAATAGAACAGTGCACAAACAGTTCAAGTGAAAAAAACAAAACAAAACATTGATTAAAAGTGTCCGAAATAACATACCGCCCGAACAGTCGTTTCAGAGTTGAGAATTTTATTTTTGAATGTTATGGATTCTGCCAGATAAGGAAACTTGAGTTTTCTGCTTGTATATTTATGTTAGTGAATTTGCTTATCGAAAATACTGATGTAATGAAATGGCCACATATTAAAATCTATCTATAATAATTATTTAAAAATATATGAATTTCTATGTCTCTTGGTCATACCATAACTTGAGAATGACTCTACCAATTTCATTCATCTTTTAGTTAGTATACTTTGTAGAAAGTTCGCACAGAAAGAAAAATTAACAAAATTGCACAGAAAATTAAATTCTACTTACGCCTGCAACGGTTCCTAGATTTTAAAACCAAACATATTTTCTTTACGGGCATTACAAAGCATGCCGGGTGCAGATAGTAAATAATACAACTTGAGGAGCTGTTTGTTGATTTAACTAAAAAGGAAACATAGATTGTTAGTTTAAAAGGAAACATTAGGAAATATACTTAACTCGAAATGTGGTTGTTGCACAACTAAAGAAAAACAATAAATATTAGGAAAAATGTTACTATATTTAGTGAGACCAGAGAAGTAATAAAATTAGTATAGTAATAAAATGACTTATAAAGAATCACAACTTAGTCTATATTTAACACAAAACTGTGGGACTGGGAATCTTTAACAATTTAATTAGGACGAGAAACTATAAATTATTATATTGTAATTTTTTCAGGATTTATGTCGACAGCTCTATCCAGACACAATTAGGGCACAATATGGTAAAACAATTGTACATAATGCAGTTCACTGTACTGATCTTCCTGAAGATGGTGAACTAGAAGTTGAGTACTTTTTTAAATTGGTTGCCAATGAATAATATATTATGAACAATGAATAAATTTCTTTTTGGAAGGTGATATTCATTTGTGCTTATATTCATTTTTTATAACAAAGTCATTGCCTTCTACTTCAATTTTATCATACATCCATTTTCTATTTACTCTGAAAAAAATAAGAATTATAATGTTTTATTATACTACTGCTATTAATTTTAAATGTTAGATAGTTCCAATACATTTATTTGCTACTGTGAACTGAAAAACAAAAGAATTTGTGAAGAACCCACATTGATTATTATGGTTGATATGATATTCGTGTGTGAGTCACTATTCTGGTAAGGGGTGAAAGTTTACTAGTTAATGAGCAAGTGACTATTGAAACATATTTTCGTATATCGTTCCTATATATATTTAATATATTTTTTAGGTTTATGGGTACTTTACAAATTAATAAAAACAAAGGTGTAATATAGCATGCATACCTGCATTCATGTCCACATTTGTTGGAGTTACACTTTACACAAGGAAAATGACATCCTGAGCATGTTTCATCTAAACAATCACAAAGATCTTTGCCAGTTGCTGCTATAAGACCACGCTCATTATAGATACTTTTGCTCTTACGGCTGCAAAATTCAAAACCTGATTACTATATGTCAACTCAATTTACTAACTCAAGTTGACTCAAATTGGGCTTAGCTTAAATTAAGTTGAGTCTGACTCAAATTATTAATTACGAATAAATTAACAAATATTAGCTTATATATGTATTAACATAAAGTTAGACTGATACTATTTTGTGAAGACTGTTACAACACTAATTTTGCTGTTACTAATTAACAGCAAAATTAGTGTTGTAACAGTCTTCAGACAAATACTTTGCATTAAGATGATTTAATCCAAAAATACATGATTACACACAATAATTCTACCTACTTACTTCCATTAATCATTATTGTCTCAATACAAGCCAAATCTGTTTTTCAATGTCTATAAAAAGTTTGGTTTAATGCGAAAAACAAAACAAATTGTTTACAAATTCATCTAGAAACAAAATTCAGTTTCATCTAGACTGAGGTAGTCAAATCAAGCTGTTCTATTTACATTAATTTCAAATAGAGTAAAATTGAGTCTTCATTTTCCAGTTGGCAAATCATATGACATTGTTTGATTGAATGTTGGAACTAGTAGGTACTTAGAGCATCAGCGTTAATGACAGCTTTTATTGCTTTAACATCAAATGATTTACTTATTTTAAACTACAAAGCATCAACTCAATGACATTGCAACAGGAGTACCGGAGTACAGGAAACTGGGTCAATCAAGTTGTTCCCTTGGAGGTATTATTGTTACCCTATTCATGTGCTTTGCTAAGTAGGTAGTACTTACTTAATATAATAACTTTTTCGATTCAATTTACGTCGTTCCCTCGCTGATGTTTCTGGATCAAAATTATCAAGAAAATGCATTATCACGTTTTGTTCTGAAAAAGTGTGAAAAATTGGATACAATCACTACGTTATGGGACAACAAACACAGCATAAAATTTTATGTCAATAAAATAGTTTGCCAATTAAGCCAATGAACAACAAAAACAATCAAGCATGGGCCAATTCTGAAGATGTTTGAATTATTGATCTGTGAGTAATGAGTATAAATAATCTTTCGACTTACAGTTTAAAATTATGTGGTCAATTTTCTTCGTCAATCGTCATAGATAACACACACAGACATCATTATCAAAATAATGGGCCTAATTCTGGCGAACACATGCTAAGATTAAATTTAAGTTCAGTCTACCTCTTTCTCTCAAAATAAATACGAAAAGGATCGCTGACTTAAAATTTGACATTTAGAAACATGCATTCAATTTTCGACCTTATTGAACGTGTTAAAATGCATTGTTTAGGAGGCACCTCCGTACATGCCGTCTAAAATTGTCTATGGTTCCTTTGTAATCTCTCTAAATTTAGATGACAGTTCTAAACGAATTCTTGCTATCTTTTTCCTATTACATATTGCGAGAAAGAGATATACTGTACTTAAATTTAAACTTAGAGTGTCCCGCCAGAATTAGGCCCAATATGACAGAACTTTTTAGTTTCTGCCAAAGAGAATATAAAACGCTACGCTAGAAGAGACGGGACTTAAAGGAAAAAAAAAATTCTATAGAACGTGCACGCCAGACTCATACCAATATAATAAAAATTCAGCCAACAGTCTGGCAACAATAATGCCAACATAAGCAATAAAATAGGGATGTGCTTAGAAGGGATTAGTAGAGATAAAGTTTAGATTTTTATCGATAGTTATAGGTGTTTGAAATTAATAAACAAAGGTACTTGAAAAACTTTTATATATTTATAATATACAATATATCAAGCTTGACTACTATGAGAACATGGTAGGTTGTTAGGTTGACGGTAGGCGTGTGAATCGTCCTGGATCGGCCATCAACACCGATTTGGATTCCGACTACACCAAAAATATGTCGCGATTTTGTTGTCGATTGGCACATACACCAAATCCTTCCCTGTCAATTGAACCCACTGTTTACATCTGCAAAAAAAATAAAGTGGTTTATTTAATGGGCACGACATCGATAGGGAAATAAAATTGTACAGACAGCACTATTTTTTACTTAGGTCGGTAGGTAAATATTACTTTTATGTACTAAAATTTGTACTAAAATCACTATTTAAACAATAATAGCTTTAGAATAGAACTAATTAACAGCCATTGGTACTTACCGATCATCATTGAGAGGAAATTCAGACATAATATGTTCGTTTTACATTGGCCGCCGGCGTGTCTTTAAATTACATATTTCTTAACTTATTCGTTTACTCATTTAGTTTACTTCACATCACACACAATCCTTTTTGGGTCAAGCTTATTTCTTGAGGCAAAACACTCGTTTTTAATAATAATTTACATTAATTTCTGATTTTAGAAAATTCTCCAACACAATTAAATGAAATGTCAAACGTTTTGAAAACAAGACAACAGCGACAGAGACAGATGACAGATATAAATCACCTGTTTATGAAGAGCGTCGACCACCATATTGATTGTATGGATAATGCCTTCTTTCGGATTGAGGCGGATTATACCGCCATTACTGAGCGTGCACGTTTCATACAATTTTTTCTTCTTACGAAGTTGCGCTAGACTGGTTTCTGCCCGAGATGTAAACAAATATGGCGACGAAGGCATTTGACCACAGATTAGAAAGAGTATGTCTAAAGACAGATGGGAAACACGCCTTGGAGAGAGCAAGCGTTAGTGAAATGAGAAATGACAGGGGAACATTCGTAGTAATGTACATACGTAAACTATCGACTTGTAAGAATCGACCTCGATAAATATGGAATTGTCGATATTAATAGTACAGCACTAATATTATTTAAATTACTATGGGCCTAATTCTGGGAACACACTTTAATTCTAAATTTAAGTACAGTATATCTCTTTCTCGAAATAAGTAATAGGAAAAAGGTAGCAAGAATCTGTTTAGAGCTGTCACTTAAATTTAGATAGATTTCAAAGAAACCATAGACAATTTTAGACGGCATGTACGGAGGTGCCTTCTAAACACTGCATTTTAGCACGTTCAATACGGTCGAAAATTGAATGTGCGTTTCTAAATGTCAAATTATATGACAGCTATCCTTTTCGTATTCCTTTTGATAGAAAGAAATACACTGCACTTAAATTTATACTTAGCATGTGTTTACCAGAATTAGGGCCTATGGCTGAATTGACTAATGAAAAAGTAAAAAAAAAACACTGGAGATATTTCGAAGTGGTTTATTTTAATTCAAGGAACTTTATATTAACAAACTAGTTAACGAAAAACAAACAGTGTAAAATACAAGCAATACTACCAGTTTATACGTAATTATACCTAATCGTAATTGAAAATATGACATTAGTTATTAAACCTAATACATAACAATAACCTAATACATAGCAACAATAAACCTTATACAATACATAACTTTTTAGTAAGTTTAAATATATTAGTTTAGATGTTAATTGCAATAAATCAACTTAAGCAACATTAAGTATAAAAAAACTTATCCCTAAAGCACTAACCTAATGGCCCTAATTCTGGTAAACACATGCTAAGTCTAAATTTAAGTTCAGTGCATTTCTTTCTATCAAAAGGAATACGAAAAGGATGGTTGTCATATAATTTGACATTTAGAAACGTGCATTCAATTTTCGACCTTATTGAACGTGTTAAAATGCAGTGTTAAGGAGGCACCTCCGTACATGCCGTCTAAAATTGTCTATGGTTTCTTTGAAATCTATCCAAATTTAAGTGACAGATCTAAACAGATTATTGCTATCTTTTTTCTATTACTTATTGCGAGAAAGAGATATACTGTACTTAAATTTAGAATTAAAGTATGTTCCCAGAATTAGGCCCAATATTTAGATTCATTATTCATTTTAAATCTCAATTACAACGATGTTCTTATCAACCTGTACCATTATCTATAAAATCAAAAAGGAATGATTATATATTTAGTAAATTTTAGTTTAATTCATACTTTTTTTGATATAAGAAATGTGCAGTTTCCATACTGTGGCGATGATGAACTAATACTGTTGGTTTTAACTTGAGACATTTTTAATATATTTCAATCGTATTCAATCGTGACAAATTGATTATAAACCATATCAACTTTTTTTTTAAGAATTCCCCCAGGATCTTTACTGTGCTAAAGATATTTCAATCGTATTGACAAGTGAGAAAATTTTAATGACTAATCAACTGGGTATATATTTATAGTATAAACTCTGTTTTGAGAACCATTTTAAAATCAGTTCAAACATTTTTCATTAAAAAATATTTGTATGGAAATATTTTTCTCAGTGGTGTTCACATAAATTGGCAATTTCATAATTAAAAACCTATAAATTCAGTCACGTCGCAGAATACCTTCAGGACGCTCATGACAATTAAAAACCAACTGTGTCTGAAATCTGTGGCTTGTCAGTATATGTAGCATAATGCAATTCATATCTTTCACAAATATGACTATTTGGACATTTTTATGTAGGGGGCTACAAAAGGAGGAATTCAATTAGTACAAACATTAAGACGATTTTTAACAATTTAAATATTTTTATTTTACTGATATTAAATATCTTCATTTTTTTATAGAAAACGGGTTTGTAGTAAAGTATTGCTATTAATCCGTTTTCCTTCATTATTGATATAATTTTTACACAAGAATTCTTCTTTTTATAATCACATGCATAAAAAAGAGTCCAAATATTAATATTGGTCAGTATTTATCACAAGTGTACACTTTGTGAATTTATTGTTACATATTCGACAAAACTTTTCCGCTTTTAAGTGCCAAGAGTTGCTTGGCCTGTAATGTATTAATATGAGGCAGTGGGGTATTTGAGATTACGTCTTAGCAAATTTACACGTTCTCTAAGAGTAAAACAAAGTATGAAATTTGGAAATCTCGTCAGTTAAGAAAAAGCGCCGACAAGCTTGGCAGTTAATATTAGCAAAAAGATTTCTGGTGACATAACCAGCCGTAAATGTAGACGCTTGTATGCTGGTCTTCTCTATCTGAACTTGCTGGAAAAGATCTGTTCCGCCAAGTCTGGATGAGAAAGCGGATGGTCAGAAAACCACAAAAATGATACCCATATTGATTGTTTAAAGAAAAGTCGCGTCCGCCATCTTGGATCTTGAAATTAGTGTTGTAATCTGAATCAGGACCCCTGAAAACCACGAAAATGATTCCCATATTGTTTTTTTTATAAAAGTTACGTCTGCCATCTTGGATCTTGAAATTGATGTTTAAAATTTTATCATAAATTATCCATACTAATGATTCTTATAAGTCCTACCACTTTCCTAGGTACTTATTTTGATTATTAAAAATGATCAACTATCTTAATCACAGGACTAATTTTAATCGACATTAATTTACATGCTGTCTAAATTTAGCTTGACATTTCTAATTTTAGAGATATTAAGACAGAACGTGTATGAATAGAATAGCGAATAGCTAAATTGAGTAACTAAAACCATTTTATTCCTGTCAGATTAAAATTAAGTTTAGTCCTGTCATTTTAGTCCGTTACAGAATAGGAAACGCAATTTGACAGCACTAAACCTAATTTTAGTTAAGTTTAGTCTAGTTTGTGCCAACAGAATCGCGACCAATAGCTAAATTTTATATATGTTACTAGGAGACCTATAAAATGATGTCACCTCAATAGACGGACAGTTTTCATAGTGTTTACATTACTGAGGGCCTAGACAAGATGCCATTTGACAATCGCTAATGCTATCGCTAAATGGAAAATGTATGGGATTTGACATTTACAATCGAAAGTCAATCGAGAGCTGATGTCAAATACATACACGAAAGGCATCTTGTCTAAGCCCTCTGGACAAGACTCCTTTCGATAATCGTTATCGCTATCACTAAGCGGCAAATGTATGGGATTTGACATAAGACATCAAAGGACTTTCCATCAGAAATGTCAAATCCCATACATTTTCCATTTAGCGATTGTCAAATGGCATCTTGTCTAGGCCCTCTGTGTTCAGTCAGCATTACTCCGATTTGTTCATTACCACAGATCAGTTATTAGTACGTAGTACGTAGCAATCTGTAGCGAGCTGGTTCATTGTTCTCTTTAGACATACTCTTTCTAATCTGTGATTGTTCATTACTACTACTGCGTAGCATCATGGGCCTAATTCTGGGAACACACTTTAATTCTAAATTTAAGTACAGTATATCTCTTTCTCGCAATAATTAATAGGAAAAAGATAGCAAGAACCTGTTTAGAGCTGTCACTTAAATTTAGATAGATTTCAAAGAAACATAGACAATTTTAGACAGCATGTACGGAGGTGCCTCCTAAACACTGCATTTTAGCACGTTTAATAAGGTCGAAAATTAAACGCACCTTTCTAAATGTCAATTTATATGACAGCCATCCTTTTCTTTTTCATTTTGAGAGAAAGAAATAGACTGAACTTAAATTTAAACTTAGCATGTGTTCGCAAGAATTAGGGCCAATAATGTCTGTGCTACTACTATAGCACTATAGTCTGTGATTAGATACCCAAAAGACTATATTCTTTGATTTTGAATAATTTGGATAACATTTCGACCTGAAGGATTCAACTAATTTCTTGAAATAAGTTTTCAGTTTCTAATAAATTATTAAATCTTACGAAACTTTAGTTTCAATTTGCCTCTTAGTCTATAATAAGTGACAGACATTTTCTGTAATCGGTGAGTAAAGCCTCTCCGTCACCAATATTTATTTTATTTGCCTTTGAATGGCAAGAATGTGCATAAGAGACATCTTTCGCGGTTCTTAAAAGTAAATACGGCCTTTACTTTCTCTAAGCGTACTTAACGCTTAGATTGTGGAATAAACTCCCGGCAGAGGTTTTCTCAAATGAATACAGCCTGGGTTTCTTCAAATAGGCGTAAAAAGGTTTTTACAGGGTTGCAACCCGCAAGTGATACCCCTAGTCTTGCAAGCGTCTAAAGGCTACCATAACTGCCTAACATCAGGTGGGCCGGATGCTTAATTGTCACCTTATTGCTATAAATAAAAGTGAAGATGCTTTACAATTTTTATGTGGAAAACTCGCTCCTAGCTTCAGAGCAGAATATCAGTGAAACTGAAGGGTGGACAGTAGTGGATATCTTTAAATATTTTCTCTATAAAAATATACAATTAAGAGAATGGCTGTACATTGTCACCCTTCTGGTGTCCACTCAATAATAGAATATCTATTGTATGATGGTGTTCAGTTCAGTATCATTGGTTTGAATATAGTTAATTGGTAATTAATTTCATTTTGTTGAAGGTTTTAGTACTGTTCTTTTAGTATAATTTTTTATGAACATGTCTGGTGTGCATCGCAGCTGAAAAAATGCAATTTAACCATTTAATTTCAATGTAAACTTGGCATTCAAATAATTATTGTTTATTTTTTTATTACTTTAACCTCAGCCAATTGCCAAGTTACAGTAAATAAACAATTTGACCAATTTATGTTTCCTTTAGACATATTTCATACATTTACACACTTGAGTCATAAATGGAATGCAATAAACGATTGAGTATTGAGTATAACTTGTGCAGAAAATTAAGAGGGTAGTTTCAGATAATGTGTCAAAAATGGTACAGTATACCAACTTTATACTCTCTTTATTGTAGTAGTCTAGATAAACATCTAACAAGAACATACCATACATCAAAAATACATACAGTATTATTTTTAATTATTTACTTTATTTCCCCCTATCTGCAATTTATGTTCAGAATAATGTGACTGTGCAATAGTTATGCTCTTAAGTGTGTATTATGTCCCTTCGCTCAACATTCCTTTTGGCAAAGGCCTCCTCCAGATATTTCCAGTGTGCTCTATCTTTAGCTGCCATCCTCCAAAATGGAACCGCAGTCAGTTTTAACTCATCCTCCCATCTCCGATGCTGCTGCTCACTACTCCGCTTGCCATCATGTGGGTACCACTTTGTAAAAATTTTGCTCCATTTTTCCTGGGGGCCATGTTGCATCCACCTCCACTTAGGCTAATCTATACATTCTGCGCAAGCCTAGTAGACTTTGTTCCATTCTTCTTCGGCATACTCTGAGTTTGTTTCTTTGAGCTTCATTGAGGGACCATGTCCCACATCCATAAATCAGGCATAGAAAGATATAATGATTGAATATTTTTATATTAAGATTCAAGGGCAAACTTTTGTTTTTCATGATCTCTATGAGGGCCCAGTATTTTTGCCATCCAGATACGAATCAAACTTGGAATTGTTCTTAGTTCAACCTGTCAGTTTTAATCACGGTGCGTCAAAGCGAGATGGCATATGGCATGTGACTTATTTGAATAGATTATGTTTTATTAAGATATTTTAAACATTCGGTGAGAGTTGACTAAATCTTAGACTCTTAATAACTATTCTAAAATTAATAAATAATACTTTCTAACTAAACTATCAATCCTGAACTTAAAGCAAGCAATTTTGAGTCGTCGCTTCAGAGGGGTATATTTTTTTAGTTTTGTTTAAAAAACTGGTTTTAATTTCTAAAACTCATATCTTAGACTTTTTTAATTTAATTTTCTGATTAACTATTATGACTTGCCCTATCACCCAATTCCAGCTTAACATAGACATCTGGGACATGCTGTATGTATAGACTGGCGTCATATTTACATACTAATAACTGACCCGGCAAACATTGTTTTGCCATAAAAAATATTTTTGTCCAAAAAAAAATTAATAAATAAATAGGAGCCGATTCTCAGACCTCTGAATATACATAATATAAAATTTCATAAAAATCGGTCAAGCAGTTTCGGAGCAGTATAGTAGTACTTTCTTACATTTTCGCGAGCACTACACATTTGAAATAAAACCAATTTACCGGATTAAACTCGCGTTTAATTAGATGTTACATTATTATTATTCACCCGACGTTTCGATTACTTTACAGTGATCGTGGTCACAGGAAGACTGAAGATGTCAGTTGTGTTTGATAAGTTTTAGGTTAACTACCGTCATTTTGTGTTATATTTTGAGCGGTCCGAATTACGCAATCATGAATCTAATTAAACGCAAGTTAAATCCGGTAAATTGGTTTTATTTCAAAAGGAGTATAGTAACTAAATTTGTGACGGAAATTTTAAATATTAGATTTAATTCTTACCAAAGTGCTATAACTAATCAGATTGCTTTCTCTACAGGTCAACAACAAACTTGTCATATTTATTTACATTGAGACACAATGGCTGACTCTAATACACGTGACCAGACTTCTGTAGCAAAAGTGCCTATGATATATGTTTGTGGAGGTAAGTTTACAAAGTTTTTACCTAACTGGGCTTGTGTATATGTAATAGTCAATCCTCGAAGCTCCGGCGCTCCTAGGTTTGACTAGTCAATCCTCAGGTCTGACTTGCAGGCAGTCTTAAGGTGGTTTTCCATCAAAGGGGCGACACGAGACGAGGCGAGACGAGATTTAAAATTTGTATTGCAAATTTTCAATCCTCGCCTCGCGCATCTTTGTGCGAGGTGTGAATTGAAATATTTCTTTGTGTAAAAATGAACCATATTGCTTCCGATGTAGAGTATAAATTTTAATGTGAAATTTGATATGATTTCGAACCCTAGGTGATTTTCCACCAGAGGGGCGAGACGATAATTGAAATTTGTATGGCAAATTTTCAATCCTCGCCTCGCGCATCTTTGGTGGAAATAGTCAGGATTGACGAAGATGTGCGAGGCGTGAATTGAAATATTTGTTTGTGTAAAAATTAACCGTATTGCTTTCGATATAGAATATAAATTAACTCTGCAACAGTAACACGCTTCTCGCGATAGGTTTATTGTTGTGCGATTTCAATTCTCCTCGTCACTCTGGTGAAAACTCACCTCGCGCGAGCTCGCGCGGGCTATTTTTAGTGGAAAAGGGTCAGTGCGATTTCAATTCTCGTCTCGCCTCGCCTCGTCTCGCCACTCTGGTGGAAAACAACCTTTAGTCAAAGCCCAAACAAATGAAGTTTTTCGGCCTCTGACTAAAGAATTTCCGTCAAACCTAGGAGAAACTAATTTGGTCAGGCAAATGTCAAAATGCAATTTAATGAAATCGGGGTTTGACCAGTCAAACTTCAATTAGGTATTAGAAAGTCTTAGTTTGTTATTAGGTGTAATAAAACGTTTTTATTTTATTTTAATGTTTATTTTTGTTATATTGTCATAGTTTTGAGTCCCAAACATGTTGCCGAAAACCATTTTACCAACTAGATCCTATTAATTTTTTTCACTTTTATAATTTTCATCGAATGAACTATAGATAGACCAAAAAAAGAAAAAAAAATAACCACGAAATCTTAGCCTTAGATTTCTAACCTACCACGGCCGTGTCGGGCTTCCACGGACAGTACTGTCAGCTATGCTATTCTGTAACAAAACTCGCATCTCACTTCGCAAGTCACTTCGATTTCATCTGTCAAAATGTTTGAAAATTTACTTTATTTGACAGTTAAATTCGAAGTGACTTGCGAGGTGAGGTGCGAGTTAACTTACAGAATAGCACAGCTGATCTCGTATATGTAACCTACCTAGATTTCGTGGTAATTTTGTTTTTCTTTGTCGACGTTTGACGGAGTCTGCCATTCGCTTCTAGGATCGACTAGGCAAAGCCCGAAACAGATCATTTTACTTTCGATGTTTGACTGAAAAGTTGGGAACTACTAGGTTTGACTAAAAATACTTGAATCAAAGGCCGAAATTGGAATTTATTTTGGGGTTAGCCCGAAGGCTTTGGTCAAAACTAGGATACGCCAGTCATTCCGCGAAGAGACTGCATATCGACCTTTGACTATGACATATATATGTTAATAAACTAATTTCATAGTACAAATAATATTACTAAACGGGCTCATAGTGCAAGTAAAGGTAATATGTTAATTATTTACTTCTTATTGAATGTCTTTCAGCAAATATAACATATGTATGTCGCTTGTCAGTTTCATATATTCGGGGCCAATTTAATGAGATCCAAATCATTGGATACATTTTTGCTTGTAGTGGCCTGTTATTTTTTTTACATAGCTTGCCATAAACCATCTTCGTATCTGCCTTTGGTTGAAGGAGGGGCATCATCCGAACAAGAGTGTTATGTATTGGAATTCATTAGAAAGCCTCTCAAGCTACCTTAAGCCTTGGTTAATGCTACTTAGATACTCAGTTTTAAATAAACGTCAAATTAAATGACACTTAAATTTTTTATGACAAGAGTGGCAAACAAACTGACAACCGCACTGATGGTAAGCAGTTACCGTAGCCAATAGACAGTAGCCTACCCTGAAAAATCAAGAGAAACTGTTATGTTGATAGTACAGGAATACGCTCCCATAATATCTCAAGAAGCTCTGGCGACCTCACTCACCACAGGAACATAACAATACAAAGTAATGTTATTTAGCTTGATGGTGGATGGTGATAAACAGGCATTAATAGTTATGGGCAAAGAATAACTAATTTTGTTTTTTTCAGAATGCCACAGGGAAAATGAAATTAAACCCAGAGACCCAATCAGATGCAGAGAATGTGGTTACCGTATTATGTACAAGAAAAGAACAAAAAGATGTATCCTTTTAAAATACTTAAGTCATTCATTGCCTTAACTATTTTTTATGCTATGGTTTCACATTTAACGCTTATGCATGAAATGTTTGACACTTAAACATGGGGAGTTTCTTACTGATTTACCTGTTTTGATATTAAATGTTTTGATAAATTGTACGAGTAAAAATATTACGAAATTAAAAGTAACAAAAATCTCTGTAGGTGTGTAGGTTATCTTATGTTATAAATAGCTTCACTATCAAAATGATGACAATGGGGTAAAAATGTAGGTTTTTAAAATATAATATCGAAATTATGAAATGGTACATACTAAAAAAGCTTTGCAAAATATTGTTTATGTATGGTATCGACCTTTTGAGGCTTAGAAACTTTCAAAACAGCGAATATTATATTCATGAAAAAAAAACATTTATACTTACTCGTACAGATCAGTAGTTCAGATTTCACACATTAAATGTACCTGTTTTTTATATGCCAACTGCGTGTAAACGCATAAATTACAAAGATATCAAGATAGTAAGGCCACGTTCTAGGAGACGCGGGGCGTCAGGCGGTACGGTGCTCAGAGCGGCTTGCGCGGCGACAAGTGTTTACTCTGTTTATTTATGGAGAGGCAGCGTGCGCCGCTGCCCGCCTCATTAGACGCGTAAAAACAAACAACTGGTAACTAACTAATTAGTGGTTTCGTTACGTCGTCCTCAGCGGCGCCCGCTACGGCCACCAGTCTGTCTGAGCTGTCTTGCATCCTGCCGCGACAGCACCGCAAACCCCGCACCTCTCCCTCCCCTTGCCGCGTCCTTGGCGGCGTCGCCACCAGACCATCGCTTCATCCGCCGCGTTGCGCCACCCACTACTTATCCCGCTGCGTCCTACTAGGCGTCGCGCGTCGCCCGTCGCATGCGACGCTACAATTCAAACGCCTGCAAAAACGCTTCTCCTTGAACGCTTCACACATCGTCGTATCACCGCGCCGCTAGACGCTCCGCGTCTCCTTGAACGTGGCCTAAGGTGTAACGGATCATTTTCTATAGAGCGTTTTTTCACAACTTGTAACCGCATCACAAACAACAATATTCATCAACTATGGACATAATAATATTATATTGTTATGAAATACTTAGTAAAAAGTTTTTATTTTATACAAGGGTCGGCAAATGACTCAACATCACCTGATGTGAAGCGGTAAGATGAGTCTATATTATTATGAGTGAGTCCATATTATATAAAAATAATAATTATGTGAAGGCAGCTAGTGCCATTTAGACACTGCTCTAGCCGCCTCCACCTTGCAGACCCAAAAGGTGCTTTCACGCCTTTTTTGAAGAAAGAAAGAAAGATAATTTATTCGGCATAAAAATATACAATATTAACAAAAAAAGTACACAGAAAATAACAATTTATTGACGAAACGGACTCCAACTCAGCATATGCTACAACCGGGGCTGCAACGCTAGTTTTCAGTTGGCGCCGGTTTATAGGAAAGGAACCCATGTTATAGGATAGAGGGACACATCTGCCGGCAAAGAATTCAAAGAAAGAAAATACGACAAATAAACGAGTTACTAAATTTCTTTGTGCGTTAAGTATGTTGAGGTGGAGACAGTGAATTGATGACTCCGAAGACCGGCACGCGGGCTATAAGTCGAAGTTGGAAACTAACCTGTTGTATTAAAAAGTACAAAATTTAAAATTTATTTTAGTTAAAACCCTGTCAAACATGATTGTCTTTTTCATTTGACATAAAGTGGTTATTCTTAATTTTTGATTTTAACATTATTATAAATGTTTGAAAAATTACTTAGTAATTAAAATAGAATAAAACTAGAAAAATTTCACGTCCTGAGGCAGGAATCGAACCCGCGACCTTTCGCAATCCAGGCGACTGCTCTGACCACTGAGCCACCCAGGACTTGGGATATCCCTGTGAAATCAAATCAAAAATTAAGAATATTTGAAAGCACTGCCCCAACTTAACCGAATCGTCGGTATTTGTAAAAATACTCGTTTCGGATGTTGAAATAGAATATTTCGACATTGTAGGGTGGACGTTAGCTCATAAACGCAAATACAAGATAGACTAGAAGAATTTCACAGGGATATCCCAAGTCCTGGGTGGCTCAGTGGTCGCCCGGATTGCTAAAGGTCGCGGGTTCGATTCCTGCCTCAGGACGTGAAATTTTTCTAGTTTTATTCTATTTTAATAAAGAGGTTACTTAGCCATATCTTAAATTCGAAATGTATTCGTACGCATTTTAGTTTTCCGGTATCATTTTGTCCTTTTTTGTTTCATTATCATAAAATCCTCTAAGATTCAGTTCCTAGAACAAAAAAACTAGCCTGAAAAATAATTTTGCAGCTACCACGCAAACAAGAAGAATAATAATTGATTGAGCTCCGCCAGCCACAGGCAGCTGCCACGGCTCGCTCGCTTCGTTCGCTCGGCTCGCCTCGCGCCTTTTTCTGTCACAGGTCTAACCTAAGTAGCATCGGACAAAAGAAAAGAAATGGTTTTGTTAATCAGATAAATGTTTTTGTGGATTATAAATAACACGTAAAAAAGTTCGAAAGAATCATATTATTTTCTTTTATTCATGTGATAATAGGTTGCAAAACTAAGCAGAATTCAACATAACTAAAATAGGTTTGGTTAGCGTTTATAAGTAAGGCGGATGAGTTTATTTTAAAACTTGCGAAAAAATTTGAATGTGCTTTTGTGTACGTACTAACAGCATGATTTTTTGTTCATTATGACATCAGTCACTGAGTGCTTATACATAGTTTGACTTATTCGAAATTAGACAGGTAAGTAATAATGTTTTAATCACTATTCGGCTTTGTGTTAGATATTTGCAACATCACAACCATATTCATAAGCAACATAATTTTAGGTGTATTAAGGGCCTAGTATTCCTTAAACACCTGTAGAAAAACTAGAAATCAATACGTATAGTTTCACCGTGTCCGTAAGTCGGGATAGAGAAAATATAAAGACAATTAGTGCTATAAATAGTAGAAAAATTTGTCCTGAACTTTCTCGTTCGTAAAACTACTCTCTCGTCTGCTATCAATTGTATGAAAACGAAAGCAGCGCAACTTTTATGTTATTAAGTAACGGAAACGTTATTTGAATATGATATCATTTTGATAGTAGTTGAATCGGAAATGAGGATAGTCTGCGTATTTTATATGTTAATGTTTTATAATCTAAAAACTGAAATTGTAGTGGTTGTATATGGAGTTCATACGCTAAACGCAGTAGTTACGTTTGACGTAGAATTCTCAGCATATAGCTTATTTCAAGTACACTTACGGACTTACCGAGTAAGTGTGTGATGTGATGTGTTACTGATAAAGATGGTGTGTTGTGGACTTGTGACACAGAACAAATAATCCGAGGTTCTAAGGAGCATTTACGTCTATTTTCATTATTATTCGCCTCAATATTAATAATGTTTAACGGTCTAGTCTGACTAACGTGAAGTAATCGTGGGTATATTGAAAAAACCAAAACATGAAACCCACGCGTCATTTCACAACATATCAATGTGTTTGTGATGTTTGGTGAAAATTTTCAACCTTTCAACCTTATTTCAGTTATTATTTTAATCACAAATTTGAATAACCATCTAGATTTTATTCTGGGCCATTATAAGTACCATTGAGTTATGTAGCATTTGATAGATTTCATTATATTCTATGCATCTGCTTCTGCAAGTCTTCTATGCAACTGCTTCTGCATGACTGAAATTTTTATTTTCATACTTATTAGTAATAAATATTATTATATTTTTTTCCACAGTCAGGATTTATTATTATGCCTCCTCTACTTCCATACTAATTATTTATATGATTCCTTAAGAAATGTTCCAGTGGTCGTGTTTGATGCGAGATAATACAGATATACTACTTGAAGCATATGTATAATATAACTTTAAGTGAATCCAGAGAAGTGTAACAAACAATATTATACTAATGTATTGTGAGACATTAAATTAAAAATGTAACGTGCTATAATGATCAACGATTTTTATTTCCAACATGCTGATGAGGCGAAATTGTCCCTTCTGTCTGATCCACCGTACCACCGACCATACCCCCAGTGGTACGGTGGGTAATTATTTAAAAAAAATCCCACCAATTAATAGTGATGTTTACATGTATTTTATAGGATTTTGTAGCACGATGCCTATTATCGCCCTTAGTCAACTTTTCGATTGTTTCAATCAATCAATAGAACCATGCCTACTTTATGGAACCTTCATACATAATATCGCACTACAAATAATCGCAACTTAACAAATTTTTTTGATAATGTATTTAGTTGCAGTATTATGCCTACTTTATTATAAGTGCGTTCTTAGAATAGCAAGTTGCCTACAAAGTGTACAATTAAAAACTGAAGTAATTATTATTTGTCATGTTATTTTTACCATAACGGTAAATTTACATGTTAAATGCCTACCTTGACTGTATTTTTTTTAATTTGTGTGTACAAACAGCAACACTCTTAACTGCCTGTTAGAGACGCAACAGATAGAAAGGTAGAAAGAGATGAATGTATTTGTACAAATACATGTTACATACAGTGTTTTTAGTTTTTATGAAACTGTTTGCTAAATACTGTGTAAAACTAATTTATATATAGTTTCTCAAAATCATTTGGAGTATCTATGTATGCCAGCTGGCGTTGGTGTACAAACAGCAACACTATTAACTGCCCGTTCGAGACGCAACAGACAGAAATTTCTGTCTGTCTTTTTACCTTTCTGTGTTTGTACAAATACATTCATCTCTTTCTAAAAGAGTGTTGCTGTTTGTACACCAGCGCCAGCTGGCATACATAGATACTCAAAATGGTTTTGATAAACTATACAGGGTGTACCAAAAATACAAATAAAGTAAAAAGGGTGTAAATGGGTCCCTTGTGTAGAGTTTATTACCAATGTATGACAACTGTAGTATGACATTATTACATGCTGAAAAATTAATTATTTTTGATAAAATAATAAAATAATCGACATTGATGCCCAGCTCTATTCTAAGTTCATTCCCCCTAACAGGCGTAATTACCTCCTACTCTTAGAAAGTTTCTACTCCTGGTAGCTAATATTTATTTGATCAAATATTAACCTAAAATAAATAACCTATAATTCCTCAATTCTAGTATTTATTTTACTAGGCTAAGTACAAAAAAGATAAATAGATATTAGATAACTTTATTGAATACTTTACAAGAATATTAGGTGAGTGACAATCAAGATAGGTATGAGTCAACATAAAAACCACAAATAAATTTAAAAGTTGCATTGAAGTAACAATCTGAGTAGGTAGGTTCTATCTACCTAATAGCTCAGATGAATAAACTAAGGTTTTAAGCCGTAAACCAAAAATTGAGTAGGTATGTATTTATCACACACAAGAAACCGTAACATCGATAAATGTGGTTAAAAATTTATCACGGATCAATCAATTAGATACTATGTAATTGTACTAGCACTATCCTACCATTTCGAAATAAAAAACAACTTACCTCGAACTAGAAACACTTTTTTCATACAACAACGCAAGATGACAAACAGCAACACTATTAACTGCCCGTTCGAGACGCAACAGACAGAAATTTCTGTCTGTCTTTTTACCTTTCTGTATTTGTACAAATACATTCATCTCTTTCTACAAGAGTGTTGCTGTTTGTACACCAGCGCCAGCTGGCATACATAGATACTCAAAATGGTTTTGATAAACTATATAAATTAGTTTTACACAGTATTTAGCAAACAGTTCCTTATAATATCATTTATCTTAGTTTAGTCCAGACGGAAAAAAAAACAAGTTTGAAACCCAGTTCTCATCTTTTAATACAAACTTAGTACATGTACCGTTTTAAACAGGAGACAAAAATTATAAAAGTACATTGTAGATATTTTTGGAATCGATAATATAATTTAAGCAATTATATTTTAAAGTACTACTACTTACAAAATGAAAAATCAAAACTAATGTGGCTCCATTAGTTCTATTTGTTTTTTTTTTTTTCAAAAATATGGATATAATAATAATAATGGATACATTAGTTTCAAGCTTTCACTTTTATAGACACGATATACAAGTTTACAGTATATAGGTACATTATTATGTACAAAGTATAAATCACCTAAAGACCGCATTAAACAATAATATTGAGTAATTATCCTTAGTTGGTGATATAATAATAGCAAGATTCATTGGGCGGGAAACTTTTATACATTTACCCCAAATTCCCAATAAAGAGTCACAAAGTATGAAACAAATCCCTAGCACAAGAAATATTTTAGATATGGAAGACAATCAAAGGATTCAAAATGTATGTATATAGGTATCTAAATTTCGTTTATGGAAGTTGATATGCCAATTTTTTTTAAGATTTGAGAGTAGATACGAGTAGATATAAATACTTACTTTATTTATAAAAAATACATATAAAAGTAATATTGTACATATCGTGATATACTTGAATATATTTTTAGTTTTGTAATATGTTTCATTGATATTTTAAGTATTCATTTCTTTAAAATGGACCACATTATTACGTTTTGTAAGATTTCTTTAATATTTTAGAAGTTTGTAAATAACTTCATTTGATGTAGGTTCTAGGTTTCAAAGAAATCTTTGTTATTTCTATTTAAAGTTAAAAATTACTAATAACAAATATTCTTAAGCCTATTAATGGAAGCAAATTTAACAACACTAAACCTATTTATATTTTAAATATTTACAAGTCACTGCACAATAATATTGAAACAAAATACAAGTATGTATATAATTAAAGCGCATTATCTTGTTTCACACTTCCGAGTCAAACCCTCAATAAGAATAATTACATCTTAAATAAACAACAAAAACAAATTGCACATTAAATATCCTACTTAATATATTTTGGCACTAATTATCTGTGGCACTATAATTAACTCGTGTTTCTTTATCCGGACTTTCACCACTTTCAACTGTCTTAAATTCACTGTCTTTTTCACCGTCACATATTTTTTCACATACCATTGGCGAGTCGTCATCATCTGAGGACTCCTTTCCCACAGATACATCGACCATGCCCGTGTTCGTGGGTTCTCGGTATTCCAGTTTAGTGGGATCCTTCTCATGCAACTTCCTAGCGAGTGACTGAAGACTGGCAAGAGAACTGGCACAATCAGTTGTGTCAATATCCGTCAAACTAACACCCGCGCGTTCTATTTCAGTAAATGTTCCAAAGGGCAATTTAAATAAACACTCTAACCGCATGACATGCATTTTACTCCTAAGATGTTTAGCTAGATGCCCATGTATTCGAAAGGCTATATTGCAATCTGAACAACGAAATGGTCTAGGATTAAATGATGTTGCTGCACCAAATGTCGATGTCATGGACACTTTGTTATGATGAGCACCTGAACGCTCGTGTTTTTGCAGATGACCTCTTGTTCGGAAACTTACAGCACATACACTACATCTAAATGGCCTTTCCATGTAATGTATATTTAGATGAAGTCTTAACTGAGAGGGTTTATTAAAAGTTTTGTTACAGAAGTCACAAACTCTGCGGCCATCTTCCATAAGGCGTCCTGGAGGAAAAGACGAGCTTTCAAACTCTTTTCCTTTTGTTACTTTAAAAGCAACACCACCAATCCCAATAACAACTTTCCGTGCAACCGGATCGTGGTCTAATGACGGAAGTTTTATAGATTCAGTCTCAGAGATATTTAATTCAGCACTTTTAACACTATCATCAATATTTATTTTTACTGTGTTATTATCTTCGCCAGAAGCATCTGTCAGATTGCTAAAAACTTCATCTTGTGATTTAATCAAATTGATTCTGGCTTGTTTTAAGTATTCAGAAACCACATGCTTTGCATTTTCTGCATTAGTATTACTTAATGCTTGTATTCTTTTTGAGTCAACACCAGTATTGGATGATGGTGTAGGATCCCTCATAGTAACAATGGGTTCCTCCTTAGAAACTGTTATTTGTTTTGACTCTTCTGTATCATTTGTTACTTTTGAAGCATTCACTAATTTAGGAGATAGTAAAGTAATTGCATTATTTTTAGTTGTCACTGACTTCTGGTCATTATCATTGCTATTTTCTACGTATATGACTTTATCCAGATCTATCTTTCTAACTTTTGATAAATTACATGTCAGCTGACTTTGTTTTATTTTAGAATCTAGAAGTGCTCTTTCAGTCAAATATGTATGCAACATCGGTTCTCCGTTAGACCACTGACTTTGAGGTTGCGGAAGTTTGGCTGTATTTGAAGCCAATGAAGCAAGAACACTAGATTCCCGTGCTGTGGGTATTTCAGGAATATGTGGTGATATTCTTGTTTCAGTTTTACTTAAGTCCATGGGTTCATTTTCTGAATCAAGAGATGCATTTGTTACAATTTGTTTCTCGGGAGTAAGTTCTAAAGTCGAATTTTCTAAGCCTGTCGGTGTATAAGGATATGTGGTAGGCCTTGCACTAGTCAGAAGGCCAGGTGCAGCAGACGAGGTAGGTCGTGAGCCACCAAGAGACAGTAAACAATGGGCTGCTTCATGTTCAGGCAACCGCGATTTGCACACTTCCGTGTCTGAAAATAATAATATCTGAATTAAATAAAATTTTACAACTCAATATCTTACTGAACAATGGATCATTCTGTTCTAGGCATCTCTGTCGTTGACTGTGTGCGAAACATTTGAAATAAAATCACTTTACCACATTTAACTCGCGTTTAATTAGATTTTACATTAATATTATATATCCGACGTTTCGATTACTTAACAACGACCGTGGTGACGGGAAGATTGAAGATGTCAGTTATCTTTATGAAGTTTATAAGTACACCACCGTCACTTAATATTTTAAGTGGACGGATTCACGCTTACGCAGCTCACGACCTGAGTTTGTCGGACAGTGTGAAGACGACTTTGAGACTTTATTATTCACAGGATGGGGTCCCAAGCTGATGGTACAAAAAAAGTCTCAAAACCCGTCTTTACTCTGTCCGTCAAACTGACACCGTGAGCTCCGAATGCGTGAGTCAAACACTTAAAATATAACACAAAGTGACGGTAGTAAACATATAACCTATCAAAGACAACTGACATCTTCAATGACGCATCCCGTGACCACGATCGCTATAAAGTAATCAAACGTCGGTTATATAATAATAACGTAACATATTAATTAAGCGAAATAAATCCGGTAAAGTGGTTTAGATTCAAATGTATAGTGCTTGCGAAAATATAAGACAATATCTACCGTTTGTATGAAACGTCGAAATTTGACGATAAACGAGAGTCAACAAACAGCGAGACAGGTAGAGGCGAGCAGAGCAATTGCCTGACGGAATGATAGACGGAAAATTGGCATAGTAGAGAAGAGGCCTATACCCAGCCGTGGTTGGAGATATGGGCTGAGAATTATTATTTTCTTTTTCCATCTTCGGTATAAATCGTATGAAAATAATGCAAATACAAAGAGGGTTTTTAAACCCTCAATCGACTAGCCAAAGGGACAAGCGCCAAAAATGGTAATTGTTTTATTCTAACCCTTACTAGGTGGTAAACCCGTATGTAGGGTCGTCTGGGTAGGTACCACCGCCTATTCTATTTCAGCCGTAAAAAAGTTCGCTATGTTTAGGATTGAAGCATAGTAAGATAAGAATCTTATCTTATATGGGGCCATGACTAAGTCACAGAGCACTTCGACCCATTGGGATCTTTTGTGCCTCCCCTGCGTTTACTCTTCCTGTGTCCAGAATATAGTTGCCATTAGCCTTACTATATCTTTAGGCAGAAAGAGTCTGTAGTCTTCTGGTTTTGGATATGACACTTCCAGAAGGCTCATTCTGGTTCTGGTCCGAGCATCACAATGACACAAGAGATGCGTCATTGATTCCTGACATTCACCACATGCTCGACAAATTTGTGTAGCGGAGAGTTGCATTTTATGTAGCATGTACTTAGTGGCAAAATGTCCTGTGAGCGCCTCGATTAAGGAGCGAGCTTGTGTTCTATCGCTTGTATAGATGTATTTACTCCATATTTCTACCTCCTGTCCTAGGAAGGACGTGGAGTGTTTTAATCCCGGTATCGGTAGAAAGGGCTCAGGAGCTACGTATGTGTTTTCTGAGCCCTTCCTTGCCCATTCATCTGCCTTCTCATTGCCCATCATCCCCCACATGGCCGGGCACCCAGATCTGTCTCACCCTATTATGTCTACCAAGCCTGTTCATGTTCAGGGCCTGTATAGAGTTTAGGACTAGATCTGAGTTGATGCGCGGTGAGTGAAGTGCCTTGAGAGCCGCTAGGTTGTCACTAAGAATGTTTATTATTTTTTTCTTAGTTCGTTGTACTGTCATTTACATGACGCATAGGGTTATTGCGCAAGTGATACCCCTGGTGTTACAAGCGTCCATAGTCTACGGTAACTGCTTACCATCAGGTGGGCCGTATGCTTGATTGCCACCATAGTAGTATAAAAAATGCATACCTACGTCTCCGCGTGGAATACAGTTGCAAATTTGCTTTGATATAGTTGTATATCTTTATTATAGACACCAGCACCTGTGCCTAAGTCCATCTTGGATCCGTCCGTAAACCAGATCAGACTATTCTTTTCAGGGGATGATGGTCTACATGTCCATTGAGTATGGAAGTAAAGACAAATGCCAGCCCATTTTGTGTGCTTGAACAGAAGTTTGGTGTTGTCCCATAGATCTGCAATCTCAAGCCTATGCCTCTCGCCATCTCTCGCCTCTGTTTCAATAAACAGCGAAGGACGGCCTAGGAGTGCCTCCATCGCTGCTGTTGTGGTGGTTCTAGACGCTCCGGTGATGATGTTCTCTGCAACTTGCCGAGTACAGTTTTGCAAGATCCCAGCCTTGCTCTAGGCCACCAGACGATGCTGCCATACGTTAATAAAGTCCATACCATGGTGTCGTATTAAAGCATAAGGTAGCCAGAGTAATTACTGGGCATATAAAGCATTTCATCTTAGGCCTTAGGATGACAACCCACCTGCAATACCGTTTTTATTTCTCATCCCAATTACTTAAATATATCAATAACACTCAATGCAATAATAATATATATGACTTCAAAACAAAACAGTAATAATAAACAATTATGTCTAAATCATTAATACTACTTAAAAAATAACTATAATAATAATTATTCGCATAAAAATGAGAACAATAGCTTTATTGTAAATGACAATGTTCTTGTGGGGCACAAGAAGCTCCGCCGGATTTCCAATGTTGTCACCACAGCTGATGTATTTGTCGAGGCGGTGGTAAGGGTTAAAATGACAATTTAAAAGAAATTAATACGTCTCCATTTACACAGGAGCTTCTTGATTTTAAAAAGCACCGTCCCAGAGGTGAACGTCGAGCTTTTGATAGTATAAAAACATATAGTAACTTACCGCTAGATTCTGTTTCCCCTTCATTTCCTTCGTCACCGTCAGAATCTGTTTCGTCGTCTGTTTCACCTGAACACTGATTTATCTCTCCGCCTTCACCATCATTGCCTTCATTCGGATTTATTCCCAATTCGCAACACTTTTTGTAATGAGCTTTACTTTTCATGTGCTTTGTTAAATTCCCTTTTGTTTTAAAGCTGAAAATGTATATTAGTTAATACTATATGTTAGCTTACAAGAATTCATAAATAAAATAATAACAAGAATTTATACTATAAAATAAAATAAAAAATACCTGAATGCACAGTGTACACACGTATATGGTCGCACGTCCGTGTGTGTACGAATGTGTTTCTTCAGCATGGATGGTTTTTTACATCGTATACCACATTCTGAACAAACATAGCGGCCTCTACCACGGCCACGTACATATGTATATTCTTCATTACTTTCAAATCCTCCTGTTAATTCCTTTTTAGTTGTTGGTATGCTATCGGAAAATGATAGTATATTTTCTTCGGACTTTTTAGTGTCAACCGATATTATCGACTGAAAAGTAAAAGTATATTCGTTTGTAAATAAATTCTATTTGATACGACAAAATTTTCATCGTATATGATTTTTAAAGTCAGCTAATAAATTAATTAGCCGATTAAATTTAACATATGCCTGTCTTAGAACTAGAGTTCCTCTAAATAACGTATACCTACGGAGCGTTGTAATCTGCATATTAGGTTCAAGCTACTTTTATAAGTATTACGTTTGAACAAAAAAAGTTAGAAAATAAACACTTATTTTCTTTATTATTTATAGAACATTAGTCATACATTACATACATTATATATTTGTAAATTAAGCACACACAAAAATACAATATACTTAATATTAACTATTAAAACATATTTTATGCCAAGGAATGTAATCCCGTCTCGATCAGTACAAAGTTTTAATTATTTCTTTAAATACGATCCTTCTTCACGGATTTTAGATTATTTTATCTTTTGAAGGGTTCAATAGGCAAAATAGTAATAACAGAACCCTTGTATTTTCGTTGCGTCTATCTACTTAAAAAGTATTTACATATAATACTCAAAATAAAATAACGGCCTCCAGAATTTTATTATTTTTTTAGGATCCTCCTAGTGTATCCAGTACCTTATTTATTTAGGTTAAATGGATTAAAAATTAATTTGTAATAAAGTTTTGAAAAAAAGATAAAGAATTTAAGGCACAAATAATGAAAAAATATAAGTACTTAAGAGATAACGTTTTAGAAAGAAGGCACAGTTTCTAAAATGCCGCTTTGAGATTAACCTTTTTAACAAGCTTTTATTAGCGACTTCATAAAAAGGAGGAGGTTCTATGGCCACTGTATGCATTTTTTTTATGAATGTTCACCGATTTCTCTGTCAATTGTGAACCGATTTTCAAAATTCATTTATTTTAACTTGCAATGTATGTGGGTATGTATGTTCGCTTGCAACTGCATTTTAAAGATATATTTTGCATGTATACACGTTTAGTTTGAATGACAATGGGCCTAAATCCTGAAGACACACTAAATCTTAAAAAGTGAAGTATATCTCTGTCTTTCAATAAGTATATTAAAAGATAGCAAGAGCTGTCAAATTAATATTAGATGGCTTTTAAAGAAACCATATAGATGCAGAATTTAGAAAGCAACTCCTTACATGCTTTCCAAAAAGTATAATTTTGGAAAGCATGTAAGGAGTTGCTTCCTAAATTCTGCATTTTATCACGTTCAATAAGGTCGAAAATTTCACACACCTTTCTAAATGGCAAATTATATGACAGCCGTCTTTGTATTCATATCGATAGAACGAGATGCACTGAACTGAAGAAAACGAGCGTCTACAAAAACAATTAGCTACCTCACT
The DNA here is from genome assembly GCA_947347705.1 of Nymphula nitidulata. Classification (NCBI taxonomy): domain Eukaryota; kingdom Metazoa; phylum Arthropoda; class Insecta; order Lepidoptera; family Crambidae; genus Nymphula; species Nymphula nitidulata. Next base: position 9,830,250 of record OX374617.1, on the reverse strand, counting down.
CCTAATAAAAACATCAACTACTCTCAATGGAAGACAACAAAAAGACTGAAACGAAAAGGTCCCAGTATTCCCAGAAATCTAAAAAATATTGTTAGCCCCTTACCAAGCATAAATCCTCAACACAGAAGGAAGTCTCCGAATATCTGGACACTTCACTGGAAATAAGCCTACCACTAAAAAGTACTAGCCCCAACTAAATATGAAGAGAAATCCTAAAACTTTAGAAGGGTAAAACACCAGACTACGATTTAATCTACGCACAACTACTCAAGCAGCTGCCTAGAAAGGGCATAATTCAGATCGCGGCAATCTACAACGCCTGCCTAAGAATGGCAATTTACCCCGCTCGACGAAAATTGCGCAGGTCATAACGATATCCAAACCAGGCAAACCGCTCCACGACGCAAGTTCCTACAGACCAATAAGCCTACTCCCTGTGTTGGGAAAACTCTTTGAAAAAATATTGCTGAACAGGACCCCTATCTAGCGGAAGTTATTCCTCTTCACCAGTAACTTTAAAAGCTGCTGCCTCACTCTTTCTTTCCGCTTCTACGATCGTACATACATAGTAGATACTTTGAGGTCAAATTAAACAACGAAGTCGCTTCTTTAAACGAAATTCTCTCAGGAGTGCCACAAGTAAGTATATTAGGACCCATCCTATACCTGATTTTTACCGTAGACCTCCCAACACACGCTAATATTATGATTGCCACCTATGCGGATGATACAGCCGTTTTGTCGGTACACGCGGATCCCGCTATAACATCAGCCAACATACAAACCCACATCCAATTCCCGATTGAAACGGCATAGTGTCTCTCCATTTACCATGAGATTTGGTGAAACCAGATGAATGGGTTACGTTGACCCACACCGATAAAGTAGTTTGCTATTTCTAATCACAGCAAATTTGATCGCCTCTTAGATTATATTTTATTATCTTAACTACAATATTAGAGTAAAAATTGTTACTTGAGTAATCACTTTAAAACACTTTTACTATTTAACAATACAGGCGTTATAGAAACTTACGACTGAAATTATTACTATGGACATAATAAATACCTGTTTAGTGTCTTTTGTATCTTTATTCCACTGTGATGAGTGAGTCAATATAAGATCCTGTTTCATAACCGATACAACCGTACTTTGCGGTCGATGGCGTGAGTCGTAAAGGGACATGGCAGATGATGTTGACAATCCTAGCGGGTCTGGCGTCAGCTCTGATAATAACTGTAAAAATTATGAACTTTTATTAAAATATAATTCTACGCATAGAATTTTCAATGAAATTTATATTTTTTCAATCCAAATGACATTTACAATTTTACAAAATATAAGTATTACAGATAAATAATATTTAAAATATACGTGTATTAATTTTAAAAAATTACCTGCCAGTTGCTGTACATTGACAAAAAATGTTGATTGGGTACGTAAGTAGGCTGCGGACGATTGATAGTACAGTAAAATACTTTAGTTGAACACTTCAATCCTAAATATGTATAGGCATTTCCGTTTAAGTAAAGTTGTCCATAAGCTTTCGCTGGTCGAGGTGTTTCAGGTGAGACCAGGGGCATCGTATTAGCGTTGGGCGTAATTCCATGATGTCTTTTGGGTGTAAAAGTGCCAGGTTTTAAAGGAAGAGTACTTGGTCTCAAAAATTTTGGTTTTCTTTCATCTATAACATTTTTGGCACAGACGTTTTTTTGAAAATAAGAGGTTTCGGATCTTTCGTTTTGAATGGAAACTATTGGAGACTCTTGTGCATTTGTATTTTTTTGAACATCTGATGAACTTGGGATCTGGTTATTATATATTTCTGCCTTGGTTATCAAAGTCTCAAAATTAAAATTTCTTACTTCAGTCTCTGGTTTTATTGAATTGACAAGTTTAGTTGCATTTGAATTTAGCTTGTCTTTATTTTTTAATTTATTTGATAAGTAGTTAGCATTTTCCTTTAAAATAGGAGTCCTTGTTAAACCTTCAGAACTCCTTTTCAAACTTCCTTCGTGTCTGGAATTGACTGGTTTGATCAAACCAGATGCATATGATTTAACTGTCTCAGATTCGTCAACCTGTTTCGCTTTTATTATAGGGACTGTAGAAATATAATGTGGTATAACACCTGATAAGTGTTCATGTTTTTGTTGTTTTTCAGTTTGTTCTAAGTGGATCGGCTTAAAATTTGAAGTCCTATTAGGAAATGAATCATAACTAGTAACTATAACATTTTTCGTCGATTGGACATTAAAACATGTGACATCGTCACGTAAAATTTTGGCCATAGATGTAATAGGTTCGGTATTCACAAAATTTTTTGGTTGTATGGATGTATTTCCAACATAGATTCCAGGAGTATTTGGTCCAGGTATTCCTGGAACATGTGGTATAAGTTTTCCTCCATGTAAAATTGTAGATGCGCCATTGGGTGACGATGATGGACTTAAAGGAGGCAAAGTCAAAGGGTTGAAAGCCGTAATGGCGCTAAGAGGAGGGAATTGAAAATGTGTAATATCATGTAGATTTGGAAGATTAGAATTCGAAACAGAAAGCCTTGGGGTTTGTGGTTGGGATGTTCCAAGCATATCCTTTGGTGTGGGAGGGTTATGTACAATAGTTCCTCCTGAATGTAAACCAGATCTAACTACAACACTGCTTGCTTCTAAATCACTAGTTAGTTTTGATGGAGAAAGACTTTGTTGAATTAGTATAGGAGATAGTTGATTTTTACTTGGTTCTATACGTAACGTTGTGGTTCCGCCGGAATGATTTACAATTTTCACTTCTCCACCAAACATTTGAAGTGATGCTGAATTGTGTCTCATATGTGGCGATAATTCATCGATGGATCGTAATCCTGTACTTGTTTCAATACATCTTATTTTTGGTTGAGAGTATAAATCTGCAGTACGTGGAGAAATGTTTTCAACCAATCTAGGACTATAATTGTCTGATCTACAGTCGATCTTTCTTTTTGGACTAGCCATGGGTTTTAATTTTATAATTTCGTTTTTTCTCGTTATTTCATTTGACGTTTTGGTGTCTACAAGTCTCGTATTGCCCAGCAATGGCCCTGGAGATGGTAACGGGGTTACTATATCATTACATTCTGATTTAATAATTACCAGGTTGTCGGGTTTATTTCTTAAAGAGGTTGACTTAATAAGTTGGTTGTTTGTTTTAGAGAAAGTAGTCTGCGTTTCAGGTAGTCGAACATTGATAGAATTGCTTCTAACAAATATGTTTTCAGGTCTGCTAACTTTTATATCTTTTTGAGTACCACAGACAGAAGTAGTAACGACGCTACCTTTACAGTAGTACATTCTATGTATTTCTAAATTATCAGCACTGCGGTATGTTATTTGACATAAAGGACATACAAAAAGTCCGTCAATAAACTCACTTGTAACAGAGGTCAAACCATTGGCTTTTGTTTTAAGTAGAAGATCTTTAATTATAGAACCCTCTGGATTTAGTGGATGTTTTTGATGATCTATTTGTGAAAAACTTTCAGAGTGTGACCTTTTTCTGAAATTGCTTTCTGTTTCGTTGCTATTTTTCGTTAAATTTAGTGGCGATGATGAGTCCGTTTTTAAATCCAAGGTATCACTTAGAAATTGCTTACTTTCAGCAATTTGTTTTATTTTACCATATTTCTTTTGTAATGGTGTATCAATAACATCTACAATAGCTTCATTATCTGATATAATTTTAGAGATATGTTCCGTAAGAAAGTCAGGATGTGGTGAAATAGTTTTCTTTAATTTATCTTTATCTTCGCTATCAGGATAAAAAGCCAATCTGAATTTAGGTTTATAAATGGCCTTTGATTTCTTATCATTAGTGGTCGAGTTTAAATTTATTAGTGCTATACTATCATTATTTAATTCAGGTGAAGAGAACTCTCTTATTTTCATAGATTCATTTCGAATGTTTGAAATATCGGATCCAAAATCGGAAAAAGGTGTGGGTGGCATGGATGAGTCACTATCTGATCCACAAGACAAATCTTCATCGTTTAATGCACCAGATATATCTGATCCTTGCAATCTTAATGCATGAGTTCTTGATCTTCGATGTTTATATAGATTAGATTTAGTTTTAAAGGCAAAGCCACAAGGTACACAAGGATAAGGTCTCTCATTTGTATGGGCTCTGATATGTTTTTGGAGTACGGAAGGCTTGGCACAGGATAACTTACAATAGGGACATATATAACGGCCTCCTATCCCGCTATTATAGGGTTCCCGGTTAAAATCATTTTCAAGGCTGTCAGTCTTATTTGAAAATTTATCAGTATAACTGGTCTGACCAGACATTTGAATATTATTATTTACATTACTTATCCTACTATTTTCATCGCTAAAATTAGTTTGTACATTTATCTCCTCTTCTTCATCGCCAATTTGTATATCTTGTGTTTCTTTTATTTTTTCTATTTCAGGATGACTTGATGCAATACTCCCATTTGAAATTATAGTATTGCAGGTGGATTGTACTAAAGTCGTATCTTTGTGTACATTTTCACCGACCTTGGTATTGGCTGGAAATACAGATATAGTAGATGCCATTTTTTTAAACTTCTTATGAAGATAGCTCTGGTCATTATTGTTTGAAAAGTTAGTATCCAGACGTTTTTCCTGAGTAAGAGGCATCGTTACCGCGTTATTTGTACCTGAAAATAAAACAAATTTTATGTACATAATTCGATAACACGTTGTTTTTTATTATTTTATAGGATATTTATATTAAGTATCATATATTAATATGATATATAATGTAAAAAATTCGGGATCGTAACCGTTTTTTATAAAAATCATAACACGAAATGTCATGATTTTTATAAAAAACACTAAGTAACTTTCGTGACTGAAATTATTGTTTAATAATAAGCTATTCTGTACCTATACAATTTTGTTTCATCAAAATTAACTCATTCAATGCGGCGACAAGAATTGCTCGTATTAACTGGGCTCGGACCGTTTTACAGACGGAACGCCGATCGGCGTGAGTCGCACCTAGTTGGGATATTAAATAAACGCCGACATGCGTTTACCGCACCGAGTAATGGATTTGTAAATTTTAATGCTTAATTCATGAGTAAACACCAGAAGTACGCAATTTGTTTTGCAGTAAAGGACATTTTAGATTAAAAAATACTATTTTAGTTGGTTTTCTGGAACTTTGCACAAAATATAACTTTTTGTTGATTTCCAATCTCAAATTTCGATCATGTATATCTCAGAAACTATGCGATTGCTTTCGTGGGGTAATAGAGAGGAAATTAATAAATGTCAAAATGGCATTAAATTCAACTTTTTAACAACGTGATTGTGGCTATCAACAGTTCACTTTTGGGCACTTATATGACATTTTTCTGCAATAATAATTTTATTTTTTAGATGTTATATTTTTACTATAAGCTGAAATGCTTTTGGTTTTGGGCCAGCTCTTGAGCACCATGAGCTCTAAACTTTATATCTCCTTTGTATCTGGTCATTGACTTTTCTTGCTGACTGCCACGTATTCATAAAAGTTTGACAGCCAATAGCCTAAAATTGCGATCAGATAGCCTTAAATCGCGATAGCCAATAGCCTAAAATCGTAATTTCTTTGTATACCAACTCGTTGAGTACACAAAGAAATTACGACCATTAGCTTTTTTCAGAAATAAGGTTTATACGAGGGTTAATTTAAAAGTTCTTAGAAAAAAAAAACCAGATTACTGGCAAATTACTAGTTTTATTCTAACTTTTTAAAATAGTGTCCACATCAATACATCGTTGCATTCGATGAAACCACTGAGAAAAGCACTTGCCCACTCGTCCTTAGGGGTCTCTTCGACGGCCCTTTGAAACGCAGCCACTGCTTCCTCGGCGTCGATAAACGTTTTCCTCGAAGTGTTTCATTTATTTTTACGATTCATGATAAAAATCACACGTATGGAGATCGGGGCTTTATGGGGGGTGACCCAGTAATTTTACCTCTGACGTAGCCAATTAGTCGATCGTTCGCCTGGCGGTGTGAGAAGAAGCGTTATCGTGGTCGTGGTGACAGAGGATTCTTCTATGAGGTCGTTTCTCCCGAAGTTGTCAAGACAAGTGGCAAACATTTGTTAGTGTACCACTCTGCAATGACTGTTTTTCGATCCTCTAAAACAATTGTCACGTAATGACCCGTCCTTCCGAAGAACGAGGCCGCCATCTTTTTCCTTTTTTCCTCGGAAGGAAACACGCACTGAGCAGACTGTCTTTTGGTTTCGGGATCTTAACAGTAAATCCAGCATTCGTCACCCGTAAGTATATTCCTATGAGGAGCGCGGTGGCGTAGTGGTTTGAACGCTCTGATTCGCTTCGATTACGGAAACAAAGCAACTTTCGCCATGGTCGAACCTGGGATGGGTCAATCAAAGTTTGTTATCTCGAGCTCGTCCGTGCTTCGGAAGGCACATTAAGCCGTTGGTACCCGTTGTTCCTTCAACCGCTTCCAACCCCAGCGTGGTGGTGTTATTGCCCTAACTCCTCATGTGTTTCTGCCATGTAGGAAGGCCTGTGCCCAGCAGTGACAGTAATCGGAAACAGTTAGTTAATTTAAAACAAACTTATGGAGCCAATCTTACCTCTGATCTGGCACCAGTAACTAGGGGAGTACCTCAAGGATCTATTTTAGGTCCTATATTATTTATTTTGTATTGTGCTGACATAATCGAGTGCTTAAAAAAATGCAAGTATCACATATACGCCGATGATATCCAGGTGTATATTTGTTTCAAACCTAGAGAATATGAACAGGCAGTTAGGGACCTAAATAATGATTTAAAAGAAATATCCATATGGTCGGAATGCAACAGTCTTATACTGAATCCCATCAAGACCAAATATTTATTATTTGGTACGAAAAAACAGTTAGCTTCCTTGCCAGGCGACTTACAAGTGGTCTTGAAGGAGAAATCTGTTGGTAGGGTATATGTGGCTCGAAACCTTGGCTTGAATATGGACGCCGCCTTAAGATATGAAAGCCATGTGGCCGAAGCAGTTCAAAATTGCTTTTATCGTCTGAAAGTGTTATACAAGGTACGACCTCACTTATCCCAGGAAATGCGTGTCCGGCTGACAGAGGCTTTGGTTCTCTCCAAATTAAACTACGCTGACGTTGTGTATGGGCCGCGAATTTTTGCTAGAACCGATCGATTAATACAAAGAGTGCAGAATGCATGTGCTCGGTTCTGCTTTACTGTGCCACCGCGATCCCATGTCACTCCTTATCTTATTAATAATGATATACTCAAAATGAAATCGCGCAGAAAGCTGCATCTCGCAGTTCTTCTGTTTGGTATAATTAACTCCAAAGAGCCACAATATTTATACGACAGACTCAACTGGATGGCAAGCAGGAGACAATGTGGAAGAAGGCAATGTTCACGGCAGTTGGCTACACACTCAGACGGGTCCGCGTCATTTAGGGGTAGCTTCCGCTATGCTGCGTCCAAAATTTGGAACAATATCCCCCCACCTATTAGGAATGTCAATTCTGTTAACATTTTTAAAGCGCGTCTGAAAGAATACCTTTTAGGGTTGCAGCGGGAGCTTGGGTATGTTAATCAAAACATATCCTATATATAGGAAAGTTATTCTTTAGGTTATTTTAGTGTAGTTTGCAATAAAAACGCTTAACGGGGGTAAGCTCATGTTGAATTGGATGATTGGATGTATACATTCTGATTGGATGTATACATTCTGATTGTATGCGCGTGCGATTGACCTGACGTTTCGATTACTTTACAGCGATCGTGGTCAGGGCGGGGAGACAAATGCTGTAGTCTTGGTTCCTTGTCGCGTGGTTATTTAGTTCTTAGTTCCTACTGATGTTCATATCATAAAATTATTTTTTCTATATTCTCTTGAGATTGTGCACGTTTTTGAAAATATTCCAGCATTTACTTTTAATTTTTTAGGTTAAGTTTCCGTTAATATGAATTTACGTTGTATCTGTAAACTTTGTATATCTGTAAGAGCTGGCTTGTTTGGCATCCTTATGTCAGGGCTCACAGGTGTCAGTCGAAAACCAGCGCTTGACGCATAGTCTGGCATATGCTGAACTGACGACCTACTTCAGTGCAACATAGATGCTATAGTAAATTAAGTACGGTTCGATAATTATTTGTTGTCCATTGAATAATGTCTATGTTTCTATTATTTTTTGTATTTTCTGTATCTATTATTTTTTTATAGCACTGAATAAACTTCATTTCTTTCTTTCTTTCTTCAGTGGGACGTATATAGGCTGGTGATGATGATGATGAAGTAGTATATTCGTTAAATCTCTAAACCATTTCACGGCACCAATCAACACGACGGAGTTTTTGGGCCTGGGTCAAATTATGCGGTATCCATCGGGCACAAAGCCTCCTGACCGCTAACTGTTCATGGAGGATTTTGTACTTGTACTGTTTGACTCATATCGATGCCTAAGCTTGTTCAAATCTGATACAGGTCATTGTTGTCAGTCTCTATCATACGCCGGATAATACTGATCACTATTGTTATCATCAGTCGTTTTCACAGTAACTGTAGAAGGAAGGACGTCCCTCACGCAGATTATCGGTAAGATTAGTCCTACCACGATTAAATACATTATCTAGCGTTTAACTAGTGTTTTATTGTGTTTGCACGACATGGGTCTTCATTATGAAAAGCTTAAATACACCCAAAGTCACAAAAATCATGTCACGAAATTTTTCTTGTGTTAAATTCATGCTGACGTGACTGAGACAATTTTCAATTTGCCGCCAAATCGTAAAACAAATGAAAAATAAATGTAATACATACTAATTATATAGACAGAGTTCCATTTTCAAAATTTAAACTTATTTTATATTATGTATGGTTTACAAGGAACAAGGTATAAAATCTTTCAGTGTCGCCCTCGTATTGAAACGTAACTAAGAAAAAATAAAAATAATTAATAATCGTGGACATTTACTGTTTAATTTGTTTCTAAAAGTATTAATATTTTGAAGGTGTAAATTAAACACTTTATGTATTTTGGTTTTTCAAAAATTGCGAACATAATGTGATTTTACAAATCTGCAATCAGAAACTGTTTATTTAAAAAAAAATATTAACACAATAACTAATAACTAACTGAAGCGATAGTCGCGAATTATTAATTAGTTTGATATTTTTATTTTAACTATAAATAACAACACTTTATGTCCAAGAAAAAGAAAATTATTTCCAGGTTTAGCAAATTTTATGCGCCTACTAATCCTCATAGTTAAGTATTTATAGTATCACAATAAAAACAGTAGGTAATATTGGAAATTGACGCAATGTCTATGTGTAATATTATTGTTTCTAATGGTTTACAATGTGACATCATCATGACGTAGTCAGAAACTGGCTGACGCTCGTTAAGAACTAGGATATCCCCACTTGCCGACAACGCTATAAGAAAAACATAGTTACACGTCGTATTACCTCGCATTGAGAACGTCTTTTTTTTAGTTCGAAGCAACTATTCCAGAGAAACCTTTTTTTCTAACCTATATGCAATATAATACTAATTGATCAACAAAATTTTTATAAAAAAATACAAATTCACGACTGGTGGACCAAATAATTATTTTTGTGGTCCAAATTATTAGTATTTTCTAGTTTTAAATAATATGACGATATTCGCTTGTAATATTTTATACATAATTATTTGTGTGAGGTATCTACGTATTATTTCATAATTTATAATAAGTTAAAATTATTAAACGTTTAGTCTATTGTAATATCTATAATTCTGTTGGATTTTGTATTATAAATAATCTGTAAGTACATTTATATGTTAACTAAACAAACAGCCTGTCTCTTTAAATCCATAGATAACAACAGCTATAACTGTATAGAATAATGTCTGCCTGTGTGCATGTAGATACCATCAAACTACGTGCAAGAGTGTAAGGGTACGACGACGTCGACCTCGCATTGCGCTCACTAGTTGTGGACGGCTCCGTTGGTGCGTTCCGAGAAGGCGTTTTAATTTCTGAGAACCGGGGACAAGCAAACCACTGCTAACGACGACGCAGTAAATAATAGCTTTTACACGTCACTCACACAACTAAACGTTCCACAATCAGAACATTCTGAATGTTCGTTGGTGATATCATACTGATTAATAAATGACTAGGCTAAAGTACCTAATAAATAAAAAATTTTACTTGTGTGATTTCCTTTAGGCTGAAAAGTATAAATCAAATTGCCTAATTAAGGCATTCAAGAGCAAAAAAGAAAATAAAAGTAGTACTGTCGTAATGAAACAAAGGAATCCCGGCGGTTGGCCGCCGCCCGCCGGCCTGGCGCCAAGCCAGGCGGCCCTGGTGACGCCTGTGTCGGCCGCCAGCACGCCGCCAGCCTACACCTAATATACGTATTTGTGAACCTCTTACTGTACGAGAGAGCGAATAGTTGCATTTCTTACTTATTATTTTGACCGTTACAAATTACTAATATGAAGAATATAGTTATGGTATTCTAAAAACTAAATCAATTTGGTATAATTATTCGAACAATAAACAAAACACAGGACTATCACTTGATCTAATATGTATACTATGTGTTACCAAAAAGATGAACATCTTTTACATTGGAGTACCAAACGTACAAGAGAACTTGCCGTAGTTTTGTTTATGTATTGAATCTCGGTTTTGACCTTTGAAAAAGTAATTAAACAACCTTTGTACCTATTTTCAAAAAGCTTTACAATTATCTCATACGTCACTATGACCGGGTCAATTATCGTGGTATCACGCATTACATAATAATACATATAAGTTCTAACGATGAATAGGTATAGAAAGATCACCCAAGTGATTTTTGATTTAGACGGATAGTTAAATACCACCAAACAAAAATTAACTAAAAATATTAAAATATTATTATTAAAAGTAGTTATCAAAATATTTTTTAAGTTACGGCCATTAATTCTAAAACTTAAAAAAATAATTCTTACCGCGGTATAATGAATCAGTCTCCCATTACATTATTGTTTTTTGATATCATTTGTTTACGCTTCCAGAACAAATGTCAACAAGTCGGATAGGCTGCATTTCACCCGCGCGCAAGTGAATCATCGTTAATAATTGCGCGACGATCCACGCCGCATATACATACGCACATACACACACCTGTAATATCGTCACACACGTCTTGCCGCTCATATACACTACCTACACTTTCATTATCGCGATGATTAAATGTGGTATAGATTGATTTATCTATATGTATGTTTATCTATTTTACTTTCAAGCGTATTGTGTATCCAATGACCGAACATTCAAATGAACACAAATCAAGCAACGCAACGTAAGATACAGGGTTCCACGCCGCGGATGACTGTACAACTGTTTGTACCAGTTGACTCGTTGGTTCGTTTCGTTCCGCGCGGCCTCCCCTCACCACCCGCGCATCACCCGCGCGCCGTTCTGACTGTGCTCCCTGCGAGTAGTGATTCATGTCGCGTTTTATCTATCTCTCTCCTTCACCGCAACCGGATCGGTCGTTCTTCGTAATCTATTTATACGTATCTATGCACGGACTTTAACACCGCGATTATAATGACATCTTCTGGGCAATGAAGGTATCCCGATTGTTGCAAGGCAAGTAAACAGGTACTATACGGAACAAGTATTATTTTAAGAACAATGAATTATGGAAGTATTTTTGCTTGTTATCGTGATTTGCTCTACGTCTACCTATCTATACATAAGCAACGCGAACGACACTGTAATTTTCATGCAGCACTGATTTCGTAACGGTTGCGCTCGACTAGAACGGTTATTGGCTTTGTACACACATACTTAGACGGTAACATCCATACGAGGGTCAAACTGAAAGTTCTTAGAAAATCAAAAACTGAGCGCAAACTAGCAATTTTTAGTTTTATTAAGTATATCTTTTCAAAAAGTGTCCATTAACATCAAAACATCGCTTAATCCGATAAAACGACTGAGAAAAGCACTTTGCCCACTCGTCCTCAGGGGTCTCTCCGATGGCCTTTTGAAACGCAGCCACTTCTTCCACGTCGTCTATAAAAAGTTTTCCTCGAAATTTTTCTTTTAGTTTCGGGAACAAATAAAAATCGCAAGGTCGGGCTATACGGCGGGTGCCCCAGTAAATTCTACGTCTGACGTCGCCAAATAGTCGATCTTTCGCCTGGCGGTGTGCGACGAAGCGTTTTCGTGGTAAAGGAGGATCCTACTGCGAGATCGTTTCTTGCCAACTTTTTCCAAGACAATTAGCAAACAATTGTTAGTGTACCACTCTGCAGTAACTGTTATTGTATCCTCTAAAACAATTATCGTGTAATGAACCTGTCCTTCCGAAGAATGAGGACCTCGTTGTCGCCTTTTTTTCCACGCCTCGTCCTCTTTTCACTTTACTACGCAACTCCTCGGAAGGAAAAACTTACTGAGCAGACTGTTTTTTCGTTTCGGGATCATAACAGTAAATAAATGCAGCTTTCGTCACTCGTAAGTTTGGAAAAGGAGTTTTTGGGCCTGGGTTAAATTTTGAGAAATCTATCACAAAGCTTCCTGACCACTAACTGTTCACGGAGGATTTTGTTTTTCTCAGACAATTTTAAATTTTTCGTAAAATCGTAAAACAAATAAAAAAAAAGTTACATTTCCAAAATTAAAACTTAATTTTTTATTGTATTTTTTACAAGTAACCAGTTCTAAAAACTTTCAGTGTCGCTCTCATATTATGGTAAAAAACACCTAAAGTCCTGAACATAGAGAAATATATTTTGATATACCTACGTAAGTAATACTATCATGAGTACTGCATATTTTAAAATAATGTTGTAACGTTGAAACGGCACTTTCCTATATTTAAATTATCTTGTGAACTTCTTACTATCAGTGAGACCCCTTTATCAACTCAGTTTACTCAGTAGGTAGTTTATTGCCTACAAACAAGCTCAGCGTCACTCTGCAATCTATATTTTAATAATCTATTTAGTGGTAAATATTTTATTGGAAACTCCGTGGCATTCGCTCTAGTTATATGAATATATAAACATAGCTACATTATATTTGCAATGATAATTGGTGGGCGCTTATCTGTAGTGCGGAGGCGATGACGCACGCTGTTTTATTGATAGGAGTCGCTCGATTGTGAACAGCTTGCAGGAAGCTTCTACGATAAACCTGTCAATGTTATTCCTCTAAAGGTAGTACCTGAATTCGTTGTATTAAGTACCTACCTACTTGTAATAACCTAAAACAGACTGTAGTAATTAATTTGAAAAATCAAATACCTAAGTATTACATAAGTAAATTTCAATATTTTGCTTGAGTTATCTATCATATCACTTAATGAATCACTATTTTAGTATCCTACGTCTGTAATTATGCTTATTTCATTGGTGATTTCCGTTTCTTAAGATAAATATAAAGTTAGATTCTTATTAAAACAATTCAAATAGCAGTTAATGCGATGCTATGACAGCTGTTTCGCGAGTGGCATGCGAAGCGCGGGGGCGCGGGGCACTTGTTGCGTTGTTTGGTTGGCGATCTCGCCTGTTGCCGAGCATATACGTCACGTTACGACCTTGAGCCACGCGGCACTGAGTCTTAAAATGGTCTTTCTGTTCTGCATAATCATTGAGAATATCATAAGGAGCAAAAAAAAATTCTTTTAATTTTACTTTACCAAAACTTACTTGCAAAATTGAAGGTAAATATGAGTGATGAACCATGTCAAAAACTGCATATTGAATAGTGTAAGTAATTAATCCTATAGCAATATTTTGGTACCTTTATTCAAAATGTTAGTACCTTTGTATAATCATTACTACCCTATATGTATACGTCCTACTGCTAGGTCCCAGGCCTTCCTACATGGGATAAACACATGAGGAGTGTGGGCTATAACACCACCATGCTGGCCCAATGCGGGTAGGTACCTTTGTATATTTTTTACGTTTTCTTAATTTTTTAAATGGTAGGTCAGAAGCGGAACCGCGGAACTACTGCCGAACCAAATTGCCAAATTTAAAGTATTTTAATTTGATAATCTATAACCCATTGTGTCTGGAATATGTGGTTTGACATGTTAATATTGTGTCATAAGTCATAACATAACTAATTTTTAGTATGAAATTAAAGTAATAAAACAAAACACCAACTGAAGGATTAGGCATTGCTTAAATATAGCAATTTCAATCTTTTGTCGCTATCGTACATAGCTACACCGAATCATATCGCATTATTAAAGTTGGTTTGGTCGGGCGCCATGAAGTCGCGTGGGCGGGAAACCCGTCTTGATGGCAGCGCGTTTACTGACTTGCCGAAATGAACATACACGATATATAGTATAAACAAACCGTGCCTTGAGTCTTGACTACTTCGCTGAACAAGTATCTACTATATTCAACAATTTTTTTATCAGTGTGATGTAGAAATTACACACTTATTTTATTCAATATTATACTGAGTATCTAATATCGTAGACAAGTAAATAGGAAGTGGAACCACAGTCAAAAGAAAACGTTAGCAATGAATGAACGTACAACTAAAAGAAAGTGTTATTTAGCACAACAATAACTATGAATATCAATTAGACACGACGAAAGGAAGATGGTGTACCTAGTATTTAATAAACAATATAATGTGAACTACAAACATCTATTGTAGTTTAATAAATACCAGAGTAACCAATTTCAATATAAATAATGAGCAAACGTTACAGAAGCGAGATTATCTGCTTTAATGAAAAGTTGACTAAACCAGTGTGCCGCCCCGCCCGCCACGCCGCGTCCGCGTCCGCGCCGGTGCAGCGTAGCCTCCCCACCTTGCTTGGACTTCCCTTAGAACCGGGTCATCGCCTGGCTGGCCTAACCGCTATGCCGCCGCCTCTACACTGACACAGCCGCACCCGTTCCACCACCAATTCTATCTCAGTGTAAAGCTTTCTATACACTATCTACGTCACATTCATTAGGTATAGCTACCTACTTTCATTATTGTTGCTTATTTCGACGACATCGTTGCTTATTTATAACATTATGAAAGAAAAATATCAAAAATATGCTTAAATGCGTGTACTGTATACAGGGTGGTGCTGTCAATACGACAATAAATTAAAACATGGGCTATATTAGTTCATTGAAATGGTTTGGCACTTTCAAAAAATCTTATTCATTTGATAATTTCATGACATTTGTATGAAATGATATAACATTGGCTGCATTATTTTATTTATTGCCGTATTGACGATGACGGCACCATTCTGTATAATATTTTTGTAACATATAGATACTGATTTAGGTAGATATTAAAATAAATAATTTATTTAAGTAGTAAATATTATTAGATAAGCTAAAGAAGTATCATTATTAAGACTTGATGAAATACATATGTATATGAAATAGTTATGATATAAGTAGGACTTAGTTCAGTAGCGATCGATGCGGGAGATTGGTACTGAACTGAGTCCAACAATCATACTATTAAAACTGAAATGGTTAACGCCATAATAGTAATAAATTAAAAGGCCAGCGACATTCCAATTACCAAATTTCTATAATGCACGGTTCAAAGACACATGAGAAAATTATATTTTTGTAGTAACCTGAAAGATGTGCTGTTGACTGTACCAACGAAAATTAGTGATTAATCTTAATATGGGCTTAAATTATTGGCCGTCCCCAATTTATTTCTTGTTTTTTTTTTGTTTGATAATTTGAATTATCAATAATTTTACTAATACCTACACAATGAACTAAATTAAATTACATTACGATGCACAAGAAAAACTTATATAGTTTGACTAGCGCCATCTAGGCTATCTATCGTTTATTTCTAGTTTAAATGTATGTTATTACTTATCTTTACAAGGAACCTATCATGGTACATTTATCTAAATGAATCTTAACCCTTAGGTAACTGTTATCATAAATTTGACAAATTAATGTAAATGGTATTTTGGGGGCCGCGCGGCCCTCAAACATTTTTTTTAAATTAAGTTCTGGAAAATGTTCGTCTTCCTTCTTCAATAAGAGTGATCTTAAGTGAACAGTGTTGAATCTCGGATCCTAGTTCGTCATCATCGATTAAACCATGAGTTGGTAGCTTAGTCGCCCCTTCATTGTCGCTATATTCTTCGCCTGGTTGGAAAACTCTCTGATTCGGAATTTGAATCACTCTTCATTTCTTTTATTCTTACAGTAACATTTAAGCATAGTAAATTTTTTGAAAAATAACCGTAAAAGTGGAAAAAAAAACATGAAACATCCACAAAAACTAGCCTAACTGGTATTGTGGGGGCCGCAGAAGATATAACGGTGGTACATATCTCAAGGTCCTGGTAAGAGCTACTGCTACAACCACTGTATCCGACGGGAGTCAGTGAATTTCATAAAATGGCGGCTGCACACAATGCATATATCTTAATAAAATAAAATAAATGTAGCGTGTGGGGGCCGCGCGGCCTCCACAATATACTAGTTGAAGGTTATTATTTGTACGTCATGTTTTACTTTTGCCGTGTATTTGTTAATTGAGGGTAGTAATATATTATCAGGATTTCATACATCTTTAGTGACGCTTTGCAAAGATCTTTATAATGAGTCACTAAACTTCTGTCAGTATTTGAATGCTGGTGTGATTGAAGTAGTAATTTGTTGACGATTACACAGGGTGGTGCCGTCAATACGACAATAAATTAAAACATGGGCTATGTTTGTTCATAGAAATGGTTTGCCACTTTCAAAAACATCTTATTCATTTGATAATTTCGTGACATTTCTATAAAATAATGAAGCCAATGTTATATTATGTGAAAGTGGCCAACCATTTCTATGAACTAATATAGCCCACTTTTCACAATTAATGGTCGTATTGACGGCACCATCCTGTATTTTATAATATCATTATAATTATTCGATGTATTTATCTTCTATAGAGATTAAAATTATCTATAGGTAGGACAACGAGACTACGTAAAATTGATAAAAATCTATCAAATTAATAAGTTTCCTTACAATTCATAAATAAATATTATTAATGCTTTTATAAAAACAACACTTTAAATAATAAAAAGTATTCGAGTGGCCATTCGGAGCGTGGTGCTCACACACAATAGAAAATATATTGTGTTGTGTCTGTTATGTGAATAATTTATAGTGAATAGAGATAATATTTAAAAATGACCAATTTAATTATTTGAATGTCTTACATACACATGCCTACATTTGCTTACATTTCAGCCGAGAGACGGCCACTGCGGGGCATAGGCCTCCCCCAAGGATCGCCAAACCGATCGGTCCTGCGCTGTCCGCCTCCATCGACTTCCCGCGACCCTCATCAGATCGGCGGTCCACTTCGTGGGAGGACTACCAACGCTGCGTCTCCCGGTACGCGGCCGCCACTCGAGGACCTTTCCGCCCCAACGGCCGTCAGTCCTCCTTGCAATGTGACCTGCCCACTGCCACTCGAGGTTCGCAATTATTCGGGCTATGTCGGTGTCCTTAGTTCTCCTGCGGATCTCATCATTTTTGATTCGATCACGCAGAGAAACCCCGAGTATAGCCCTCTCCATTGCCCCTTGGGTGACATTGAGCCTTTTTATGAGGCCCATTGTAAGTGGCCACGTCTCAGTTCCGTAAGTCATCACTGGCAACACACACGAATTAAAGACTTTCGTCTTAAAACACTGCGGTAGTTGGGCCGAGAATATTCTGCGAAGTTTCCCGAACGCTGCCCAGCCAAATTGGATCCGTCTATTGACCTCTTTCTGGAAGTTGGACTATTTGTTCCAGGTAAACATATTCATCAACTTCTTCCAGTGTAGAGCTTCCAACCTTTACAGGAGTGAGTACGTCTTGGAATTTGATATTATTTTCGTGTTATCCATGTTCATTTTAAGACACACTTGTTGGGAGACTCTACAGAGGTCGTCGAGCATTGTGCCCAAGTCTTCCAGGTTTTTAGCCATGACTACGATATCATCAGCAAAACGAAGGTGAGTCCTGTACTCGCCGTTTATGTTGATGCCAAATCCTCTCCAGGCCAAAAGCTTAAACACATCCTCCAACGCGGCAGTGAACAGTTTCGGCGATATAACATCGCCCTGTCTCACACCTCGCTGAAGACGTATTGGTTCCGAGTTTTGGTCCTGAATGCGAACTGACATAGTGGCGTTTTCGTACAGTGACTGCAGCACTTGGATATACTGATAGTCTATTTGGCATCTCTGCTGGAGTGACTGAAGCACGGCCCAGGTCTCGACAGAATCTAAGGCTTTCTCATACTCCACGAACGCTAAGCATAATAGCCGGTTGTACTCTTCGGTCTTCTGTATAACCTGCCGCAGCGTATGTATGTGGTCTATGGTACTAAAGCCTTTTCGGAAACCGGGTTGTTCGGGAGGCTGGAAGTCGTCAAACCTGCGTGCGAGACGATTCATTATAACTCTCGAAAACAGCTTGTAAACATGACTCAGAAGCGTGATGGGTCTATAATTCTTTAATTGGGTCCTGTCACCCTTTTTGAAGAAGAGTGTCACTACGTCACGATGGAGTTAAATAGCCTCTGAAGCGCTATCAGGACTGGTCGTCCACCTGCTTTCAAAAGCTCCGCTGTAACTCCATCGTCGCCCGGTGCCTTGTTGTTCTTAAGCTGTTTGAAAGCTACACTAATCTCGTACAAGCTGACGTCCGGGATATCTTCGGTGTAATGTCGGGTTAATTTGGCTCTCGGATCGGTGGCCTGAGTGACAGGTGTGCGCGATGTCGCGTAAAGCTGTCCATAGAAGTTTTGAATCTCGGCCAATAGCTCAGGTCGGGATGTAACCAATCTGCCGTCTTCTGTCTTCAGCTTCGTCAGCGAACTTTGTCTAAGCGTCAGATCTCTGGTGAACACTTTTGTTTTGAGCCCCTGTTATGCTCGATTGCCTCTTTAATACATTCTGTATTAAATCGGCGCACGTCTCGAGTTAAGGACTTGGATATCTGTTTATTGAGCAGCTGCCGACGAGCGTCTTCAGAAGACTGCAGTCCACGTCTTTCCTCCATGAGCTTTAATGTTGGCTCTGAGATTTTCTTACTTCTTTTGTTACGGTTGGGTTTGAAGAGCCCTGAACCCGCCTGAAGTTTTGTTTCCAGGCAGATGAAACGAGTAGTAAACTGAATAATTTATACGTAGACCGTTCACAACTGCGACGGGCCACTAAAACGATAGCTTACTTGCAACATAAACATAAATGAGAACAAGATTCAGTTGCACCAACTGACTGATGCTGGTTCATTTATCACACCGAAGACCTCGATTGTTTTTAAAGTAAAATTTAAAAATGCTATGTTTGTCACAGTCTGAATAATTGTTTCTTAGGATTGATAACCCCATTAAAAACTGTCAAAATAAATAGTAATCACGTACGTTTGCTGATGGCTTGTGCTCACAGATTACTTACTTATTACAAGTCATTCATTGAGCCAAATTCTGAAAGTACATTCTGAATCTTTAAGTACAGTATATCTCTTTCCCTCAAGTATAGCTTGAAAACTGAAAAGAAACCTAACAATTTTAGACGGCGTATGGGAGTGCTTCCTAAAACCCTGCATTATCACGTTCAATAAAGATTGAACATTGAACACACCTTGAAAATGACAAGCGATAATGCCTACCACCTTCTATATTACATTGTTGTTTTACGTTACTACAATGAATATGAAACATCAATGTACGTAAAAACACAGAATATGTTGTCCATCAGCATTTAACATTTGAGTTAGAGAATAAGGGGGCAGGTCGTCTAATCATCTTGTGGGAGGTCGCCCTCGTATACCTACGCTTACCGGTACGCGGTCGCCATGCTAGAACTTAACGCCCCATCGGCTATCCGTTCTGCATGCTTTGTAACTATGTGCCCTGCCCACGGCAGCACTGTTGCGTTAACTTGCTCATGCTATGAGCTATGTCGGGGACTTTGATTCTCTTACGGATTTCGTCATTTCTGATTCTATATCGTAGGAAAATACCTAACATAGCAACTTTTACTTTGTACTTTTTATACTTTCTTCAAAAATCATTCCCAAATCTACGAGTAGGCATATCCATACTAATATCATAAAGTCAAAAGTAACTTTGTCCGTCTCTCTGTCTGCTACGTTTTCACTCCTACGCAATAACCGACCATACAATATTATTTCTGGATTTAAGAAAGAAAACCGAAAACGCTTTGGTATTATAATAAGCGTCAATTACATCCAAAAGTAAATGTAATATTAAGGAACACCTATATACCTACTCGTAAAATAAGAAACGACACTTGTATCAAGAGAATGGCGTCATTCTCCACGAATTCAGTCGTTCTCATAACGATTTAAATACGCTATACCTACCTATGTATGAACGTGACAATAATACTCGTGATCGTGAGTCAGACAAAGCTGTAGCACTTGACCAAATAAATAACTATTCAATATTACAAGTCTTTCCTCAATAACGTTCATTGTAATATAAGATTTAGATAAAATATTTTTTTAATATTTACTTACTACTTGATGTACTTAATGTAGTTATCTTTATAGAACAATGTAATGAAATATTTCTTGTCTAGGGATGTAAAAAGTATAAATATCTTATGAAAAAACAATATACCTGCGAGTAAGTAATATACGACGATGATTTATGCATAATCCCAAAATAATTTAGCGTTAACTAACGCGTCACAATGAATAACAAATTGGAAGTCAGGAATCACCTTTGGAATATTTCCAATGTGCATTCCCTACACCTACACATCCTCTATTGAGATAATAAAAAATAGCCAACATAATTGCCAGCACATAATAATTCCTATTGCATTCACAATAAGAATCTTTTGCTAAATGTTATCATCGAATTTAATATTACTGAACACGTCATATCATACATATTAACAATTCACTTTTTATTATTAATAGATAGATACTACAAGTTATAGGTTCAAGCTCTATGCAAGAAAGCATTTAATTTAATACAGCTATAATAGTACTGTTTTTGTAATTCAAAGATTACTTCGTAAAGTTGATTAATAGGTTGAATGGAAAAATATTTAACTCCTTTACACACTTAATAAGAAATTTGTGATAATAAGTGATAACAAGTGTGATAAAATATTCGTGATAAACGATATCTCACATCAAAGATTTGACTAGAATACGAATTCTTTATTTTGGAGATTCCTCACTATGCTTATTCATGATTGTTCTACCTTTAGAGATTCATTGACTTTTATTAATTTAACGGCATTGCCCTCTTCGATGCGAGTAGATACCACCTACAGGGCTAGGCAGTATTTGCACTACCAGTAATTAAAATACGTAATTGAAATACAAATACGTATGTTGTATTTGTATTTCAATTACACGTAAAAATGTATTTTAAATACCTGACCGCTAATGTATATTAAATACCAGACCACTAATGTATTTTGTAGTTTTTATTTCAAATACTTATGGCTTCAAATACATTTGAACACATACATTTAGTGATTTTAACAATTGGTACGTGCTTCTGCAGAAAAAAGCGCTACAAAGCAATAGCTTTCGCAAGCAAAATGGTCATCTCTAAATAATGCGAATGATTAAAGTTGGCAACACTGAACTGTACTATGTGTCAAACTTAAATCACCAGCCGCCCCTGTAGCATGGCAATGTCACTGGAGAGTAGGCAAAAGTATGTCTCTTTCTTCGTCTAATAGAAAGAAAGAGATAAAACGTATGTGTTTCTTAATCCACAGGACCACAGCCCGTGCTACGGGTCCAAGACTTGTAGAAAGATTGTTCTCTTTAGCAGTTTTTATTCGTTCCCCAAGAAGAGGGTGCTGTTTCTGAAAGTACATTTATAATGGGTTCAAGGCTCTTCATACCTAGCCGCAAGAATAGAAGTAATAAAATCTCTGAGCCAACATTAAAGCTCATGGATCTTGAAATGGCTCTGCTCATTGGCACCTTAATCAACAGATCTCTAAGTCCTTGAACCGCGCGCGACGTACGCCGATTTAATACAGAACTTATTAAAGAGGCAAACGAGCGGAAAAGGGGTTCCAAAAATCTGACGCAGAGTTTGCTTGATGACGAAGAGAAGACGGAGGACGTCAGATTGGTTCCATCCCGACCTGAGCTATTGGCCGGAATTCAAAACTTCTATGGACGCTACATCATGCACACCTGTCACTCAAGCCACCGATCCAAGAGGCAAATTGCCCGACATTATATGTAATGTGGGGTTAATTTGAACTTGGATCGGTTGGAAGATAAAGGCAATAGAGGTTTTTCTGTGTGATCGAAACAGATTTATGATGAGATCTGCAGGAGAACTAAGATCACGGACATAGCCAAAAGAATTGCGAGCCTCAAGGGAGGACTGCCGGTTCGGCGGAAAGATTATCGAGTGGCGGCCGCGTACCAGGAGACGCAGCGTTGGACCACAATGTGGAACGACGATCTGGTGAGGGTTGCGGGAAACCGCTGAATGTGGCAGCGCGGTACCGATTGGCTTGGAGATCCTTAAGGAGGGCCTATGCCTAGCAGTGAGCGTCTCGGCATATACATGACATTTAAAAATCTAGTGTTCATGAAAGGAAGTTCTTCTTTTACTGATTTATAGAATGGCCTGGATTAGTTCTAATCTCTTTACATAGCCTAACATCAGACTGTATTTTGTATTTCAAATAAAAATAGTGAAAATACTGTTTTTTGTATTTTATAATTCAAATACACGACTTAAGAGTATTTTGTATTTCTTACTTCAAATAATAGGTTGGGGAAAAAGTTTCATCGCATTTTTTAAGAAAATTCAATACAATTTTTAATATACTTTATTTATATTTAACTAAAGTATGTAGGTACCATTTTGTACGATAACTTTTTGCCATCTTGTAGGTACATGATCCCATTGCTATAGAAATTTTGGGGCTTCTGATCAGAATACCGCGACTAGTGGTTTTGGCAGTTCTCTCGTGTTGTTAACCTGACACTGCCTAGAGAATTCTGAAGAGAGCGAAACAGGTGGAAATCTGAAGGTGCAAGGTCAGGTCTATTCGGCGGATGCATTAACACCTGAGTGGCTAAAGATGTGTGAGGTCTAGCGTTATCATGATGAAAAACCACACCCCTTCTGTTGATTAATTCCGGCCGCTTTCTCTCAACTTCTTGCTTTAATCTCATCAGTTGTTCGCACTAGAGTTCAGAATCGATGGTCCTCCCTGGTGGTAACAGCTCGTAATGAATAATGCCCTTCCAATCCCACCACACACACAGCATCACCTTGTTGCGAGTTAACCCGGGTTTCGCCACAGTCTGTAAAGCCTCACCAGCCTTTGACCACGACCTTTTTCGCACGTTCTTGTCGTACGCGATCCACTTTTCAGCACCAGTTATCAGCTTCTTCAAAAATGGTTCGATTTCATTACGTCGTAATAAAGAATCACAAAGAAGTACACGGTTCATTAGGTTTCTTTCAGTGAGCTCGTGGGGTACCCAAATATCGAGCTTTTTTGTGTACCCATATTTTTAAATGCGCCAAAACTGTTTTGTGGTCAATTCCCAGTTATTCAGCTACGTCCTAACTACTGATATGCCGATCTTGCTCCAGTTTTTCAAAAATGGCATCACTTTTATCCGTAATAGGGCGACCAGAGCGACGTGCATCTTTGACATCAAAATTTCCGGATTGAAAACGCTTAAACCAAATTTGTGCTACTCTCACAGACACTGCATAAGGTCCATAAACATCTTAAATTTTTATCGCGGCTTGCGTTGCATTTTTACCTTTTTTGTAGTAAAATTTTAAAATGTATCGAATTTCTTCATTAGATTTACTCATCTTGACAGTACGAAAAACACACATTTTCCTAATTTGAATTTGGAATTATCTTTTATAAAATCTAAACTTTTAATTATACCAAAACCAGCCAGATACAAATAGTACAGCCAAAGAGATTTTATTTCAAGTTCATACATACTATAATGCGAAAAGACTTTTTCCCCAACCTAATACATGCATGATAGTACCTATTTTTTTAAAATAGTTTAATTCAGCATTTTGTGCCCGGCCTTGGACCACCTACTACTACCTAGCACTTTTACCTACCTATGTCACCGTATTATTGTGAACATCGTTAGTATATGTATAATCTACCTCGCGAGATAAGAAACTGACGAAAAATTGTTTAAAAGAAACTTCGATAGTTTTTTAACTATCTATTTCAGCGGTATCAATCAAATAAAACTTGCATCAGTCATCCATCCGACGGAACGTGCCTTGCGCACTGGTTGGTTGAACAGTTGAACATAATATTTTCCTCCGACCAGCGCGCAAAGTAGGTAGCTTGGTCGTCATCTAGTTGTATATTTTTTTTTAACTTATTATGAAAAAAACGTAACAAACAGAGCTATGAACCTTCGTATTTGTGTACATCATTAGTCAATCATCATACCCAGTGAATCAGTAACCTAGATCTTTGAACATGTTTCTCTCTTCCAATACGTTCTGTCAGCTTAGTGGACTACTCGATCGGAAGTCGGCACTACTTAAAATGTGCGTGATGTACTAACACATACTAATATTATTAGTTTTGACTGTTCGTGATTATTATTGCATAGTTAATAAGGATGCTGAAATGTCAAAGTGGGTACATATTATTGCTCATGAAGTGGTAACCTCGTTCCGTATAAAAGTGTCAGAAAATTTGCTAAGCGAATTGTTAGATATAAGGTTCATAGAATTCTACAATTTAAAGTGAGACTTACTTGGTTTAAACTATAAAAAACTATAAAACTAATAAAAATAGGACCAAAAAATTATGTATGTATGACTCACCTAAAACCAGAAATGAAATATGCATCACAAACTTTCAATATCTGGTAACAACAACAGAACTATGACCGCCATTTGGGTAATCTGAAAACAGATATTTTTACATTAAAATGGTATTTGGGACAAAGCTGCTTAGATAAATCGTAACGAATTGTTTTAATTACTGCATCATCAAAACCTTCGCAATTTCGTTCTGACTTATTTAACGTCGGCCAGTCAAGGTGTTGACGCTTTTTCTCTTTTGATCGCTTGAAACTGGTGAAGAACACATCAGAAAAATTTAACGTAGCGTCGATATTTGAAACGAACGGTGGACTTTAGTGATGAATCAAAGAAATATAATTTTGTTGGAGGCTTTAATTTTTCCCTGTAGCAAAACAAAATGTCGCACGCGGTCGCAATCTGCAGGCCTGCCATGAAACGTTTCCCGAAGTTTCGGGCCAAAATTAAGCTTGTTTCGTGTTATTATAGACATTTATTAGGGAACCCTATTCTTTTGTTTACCTCATTAATGTTCGTATTAGTCTAAATTAAAGGTTCTTAATCTAAACAAACCTCATGGTAGGTTCGTGTTTCGTTTTTCACTATTTTATTCGTCTCCGAAGATTCGGATAGAATTTTTCACGGTACGAGGGTCAAACTAAAAGTTCTTAAAAAATTAAAAACTAAGCAAACTAGTAAGTTATTAGTTTTATTATATCTTTTAAAAATAGTGTCCATTCACATCAATACATCACTGCATCTGATGGAACCTCTGAGATAATCACTTTAAGAGGTCTCTTCGACGGCCCTTTGAAACGCCGGCACTGTTTCCTCGGCGTGCATAAAACGTTTTCCTCTGTTTTTCATTTATTTTCCCGAATAAATAAAAATCGCTCGGGGCTGTACGACGGGTCGCCTAACAGTCGATCGTTCGCCTGGCGGTGTACGACGAAGCCTTGTCGTGGTGAAGGAGGATCCTACTGTGAGATATTTCTCTCGAACTTTTTCCAAGATAAGTGGCAAACAATTGTTAGTGTACCACTCTGCAGTAACTGTTTTTCGATCCCAGATAGGTGGCTCTTGTCAGTCTCTATCATATGCCGCAGAATACTGATATTATCTTCAATAGTCGCAGTAGAAGGCCGTCCCTCACACAGATCTTTGATAAGATTAGTGCCACCAAGTTTAAACTCAATAAACCAATTGTAAACAGTGGCACGAGACGGGGCTTGATCAAGAAAGGCCAATCGAAGTCTATCATAATTTTCTAGATGACTTAAATGACATCAAAAGTCATAAAAAATCATTGCACGAAAATTTTCTCGCGATAAATTCATGCTGACGTGGCTGAGACAATTTTCAATTTCCCGCCAAATTGTAAAACAAATAACAAATAAATGTAATTCATACTCCAAACATTGGCAAAAAGTTCCATTTTCAAAATTGAATCTTATTTTCAATGTTGTATTGTTTACAAGTAACCAGTTCTAAAACTTTTAGTTTCGTCTTCGTAGCTGTTCTGGATTTTCTTTAAGTTACGCGGTACTAAGCTGTGTTGGAAATATAGCAAAGCAAATGCATGCTAATTTCGCGCTTTTTAAATATTTATAAATACCATGAACTTTGAGGCGTTAACGATCAGATAATACTTACACCTTATTACGAGGCAGTTGTCAGAAAACTTACTGAAGACCTTTAATATTACTCGGAACCTACTTATTATTTGTATCATTGCATAGTTCAAAGAATATTATAAAAAGTTTCGAACACTTTCAGTGTAATAAAGGTAATACTAACAGTTCCCCTTACTTTTAGTCTTCACCTTCCGATATTACCTATTAATAATGAGTTCAAACCTTAGTACATTCACCACAGAGATCTAAATGATGAAACACTGCGTTGTGGTCTATATAAACAGCGCTTATTAGCTGTTTGTTGGACGCATACGATTCTCAGAATACCCCCGAGCACGCGCCGTTGCTCGACGGCTGCGACGCGTCAAGCTTTTTCACATTTACGATTCCAATATTTCCAGGAAGTTTCCTTGTCCTCATACCAGTAGAAAGAGTTATTTTTAAATGTAAAAGGGCGTCGTTTGCTTATAATTGTTTTCGTTTTATTCAACAGTAGCTTCTGTCCGCAACTTCGCGCGTGTGGAGTTTTTAAAATAGATGTCCATTGAAGGTATGGTGGATCTAATAATTATTGGTGATTTTTTTAAAAATCGGTTTGTATGTGGGATATCCAAACTTTTCCTCTTTATAATAGATATCATTTCATATTTTCGGAGCTAGTATTTCAAAAAATAGGTTAAGTTTTCTGGAATAGTGCCTGGGACCATAATGCAGTTTTTAATGGAAATTCCGTCGCCGAACATTTTTTTTTACTCACACCTATTTATCTGACCCTAATTAAGGATCACAATATCAGAAATATACAAAATAAAGATACAAACATCCATGATTCGTGGGCAAATGTTCGTACCTACTCATCATGCAGATCTGCCCCTACCGGGATTTGAACCCGGGACGGACGGGTAAGGGACAAGCCACTTGGTCGGCCGGACGTCAACATTCGCAATTGAACGGAACAGAACACTACTGTCGAACTATGCGGAAGGTTATGAACATTAAATTCTAATGGTGTCTAATTTAATGTATAATATTATCCCACTCCCTTTCCGCTGCCACCATCAGTGTGAGCAGTCTCGCAGAAGAAGCTGATAGCCTCCCATACCCTCCTCTCGCTACCAACCATGGTGGCTCATGGTGGCTACTATGGATGGCAGTGAGAAGTGACCGCCCTGCCGCCGCGAGTGCCACACGAAGTTCGTGGCGATTGTGGCGCCGGAGTCCACAAGTGTCCTTGGCCGTATCGTCGGGTAAGTCGCAGTGAAACCCTCACGGCGTCGTAACATTCATTATTTACTACGAGTTTATCAGATTAAAGTCCTGATGATGCGATGGAAATCGTAATATTATTAAGTGTCGGTTATCTTGCATGATGCGGTCAATTACAAATTCTGAAAATTTCATTATTTGCTATTTTTAACTCCCGACGAAAAAAGAGGGGTGTTATAAGTTTAACGTGTCTGTTTGTGTATCTTTGTATCGTTGTATCTGTGTGTCTGTCTGTGGTATCGTAGCGCCTAAATGAATGGACCGATTTTGTTTCGGTTTTTTTTGTTTGAAAGCTGATGTGACTACGATGGTTCTTAGCTATAATTTATGAAGATCAGTTCAGGCGTTTGATGACTATCAGCTCATATTCTACATGATAATAGGATTTTACTAACTTTTACAGATCCAATTGATTTTAAATTTAGTGTGCTGTCACTTCGGTGACATTCAAATGACATACTAACCTTGAGCTGATCCTATACCATCAAAAAGTCTGCGAAAAGCTTAATTCTTCAGAAACTTACAGCAGATATACCGTGTTTGGGCTCTTATGAATAGTTTTAATGAGATGGTGTTATATAGATGATTAATGACGCCGGGGGTTGCTTAAAATTTTTAATTTTGTTACCATAAAGATGGCCTATTGTCATGGTGCGTTGTTATATACCCAAATTGTAGCAATGTACTTTAGATTACAGATATGATATCAGTTCATATGGAGGAGCTCGGTTTGTGCGTCAAATCATAATCATAAACATTTATTTTACTTAAAAACATGGTAAATACAGTTGTTGACAAAGCAACATTCACCATGGTCGTTCCCGGGATGGGTCGAACAAAATTTGTATAATCTCGAGCTTTTCCTTGCTTCGAAAATCGGAAGGCACGTTAAGCCGTTGGTCCTGGTTGTTACTGCAACTGCCTAAACCCTCCCACCCGCATTGGGCTAGTGTGGTAGTGCTATGGCCCAAACGCCTCATGTGTTTTTCCCATGTAGGAAGGCCTGTATAGAGCAGTGGAACGTATATATGCTGGTGATGAAACAGTTCATACAGAAAACAAAATCAAAACACAAAACATGATGGGCGCTACACAGCTCTGTATATATACGTTAAACACTATTAAAAAAACCTGGAATCTATTAAATAATACTGAATAATTTTTCGTCTTCTCTCATTATATTTACACTCAGTGAAATAGTTTTGTTTATCTTTTCATCTAGAAATAGCTTTATCAGATTTCTTTGGAGTATGAAAATGTAGGTATTGGTGGAAAGCCTTTTCTAAATTAGACTTTTAGATATCATCCGTATGTAACGTGATGGAAGTGACGCAATAGGTAGGTACATTATGTATAAGCATTAATTATGTAAGTATTGCGAAGGTGACACAAAACAATGCTTTATTGACCCTTATTGAATTAATAGCATCAATCGGTACCTAACTGTAGTGTAGTCACGTCAGCAAGCACTTCTCGAATATAGATTAATTAGTTGTGTGTTGTAATTAGAATTGTGACTATTTTGTGCTTTGGAAATGTGCTCGCTTATTTGACAGCAGGCAGCGCAGCGGTGCGCTAAAATGCATGCTTGCTTTCCATTCACTCAGCGAAACTAGCGTTTGACTGTAGATTGCAAGCGTCACGCTGTATCACTTTGACGCGATATCAACTTTAACAGTACAAATATATAAATAAATAAAAGAAAACACATTAACGTCGCTTGTCCCCAAGAATGCAATAAGGTTGAAAATTTTCAAGTTACTAATATTTTGTAGAATTGACAAGCCTGAAGAGTGAAGATGACAGCTTAGTGCCGTCTAAGCCCGGGGTGACAAGGGAGGTCGAAAGTTACTATGGACAGTTATATCCCACCACACCGCTATCAGTTCGGACGAAGACCCAAGAGCCAAATTAATATGACACTATATCAAAGATATCCCGGACGTCAGCCTGTACATCGGTAAGATTAGTGTGACCGCGTTTAAACTTATTAAGCCAGTTGTATACAGTGGCACGAGATGGGGCATCATCATGAAATGAAAGATCAATCTAAGTCTATCATAACTTTCTTGTTGATTTTTATGACATCGAGTCACAAAAAAATATTGCACGAAAATTTTCTCGCGTTAAATTCATGCTGGCGTACCTCAATTTTCAGTTCGCCGCCAAATCGTAAAACAAAAGACAAATGAATGTAATACATTCTCAATAATTAATTCTCAATAAATTGGCAAAGAGTTCAATTTTCTAAATTTTAACTATTTTTTTATTGTAAGTATTGTTTACACGGAACCAGTTCTAAAAACTTTCAGTGTCGCCCTCGTAAAGTCCTACAAAGAATATTCAATTCCGTCATACTCGAGGGTACAACGCCAAATCCGTGGAGCGAAGGACTGGTCTTCTTCAAAAAGGGCGACAAAACCTAATTGAAGAACTACAGACCCATCACGCTTCTGGGCCACGTTCACAAGTTATTTTCGAGTGTCATCACGAATCGTCTCGCACGCAACTAGGTATGACTTACAGCCTCCTGAACAAGCCGGTTTCCGTGAAGGCTTGAGTACCGTGGACCACATACATACGCTGCGGCAGGTTATACAGAAGTATATCTGACCAAAACAATCTTTATTTTGTATTTCTAGCTATGCAATAAAGAGATTTATTATTATTATTAGATTATTATGCTTAGCGTTTGTGGACTACGAGAAGGCCTTCCATTCGATCGAAACGTGGGCCGTGCTGCAGTCCCTTCAGAGGTGCCACATTGGCTCATCGGTATATCGAGGTGATGAGATGCTTGTACGAGAGCGCCACCATGTCGGTCCGTGTGCAGTATCAGTATAATACGAAACTTATCTAACTGCAGAGAGGGATAAGACAGGGAGATGTTATATCTCCGAAACAGTTTACCGCAGCGTTGGAAGATGTTTTCAAACTACTTGACTGGACTGAACTCAGCATCAACATCAACGGCGAGTACATCTACAATCCCTGGAGGAATTGAGCAGAATGCTCAGTGACCTAAGAACTTCCCGACAGGGTCTAAGAATGAACACGGACAAGACAAAAATTATGTCCAATATCTATGTCGCGCCTATATCAGGTGCGACATAGATATTGGACATATTTTTTTCTATCTGTGTATTACCTATATTGCCAAGTTAAGGCGACTTAAAAAAATAGCACCTAAAGACCAATGACATGGAGTCTCTCGTTAATGGGAAATTGAAAGGTCTCTTTTATAAGAGCAATGAAATAGCACCTAAAGACCAATGACATGGAGTCTCTCGTTATATATTTGGTTCCAGACTCACCCAAGATGCATTGATATGTGTCCTACTCGGATTTAAATGCAATTACGGAGGAAATAATAAAATATATCAGGCTTGACCATTTGCCTTTGGAATTTAAATAAAGTTGTCTATAAACCTAAAGTACGATAGTGCTATTTAAAATATTTTGCAACAACAAGTGGAGAAGCAGGAAATTCAAAGTACCTCCATCCCTTAGTTAATGCAACAACTTGCAAAAAGTTAAATTGCATTCTGTTTAAACTATAACATGTTTGGTTCCGGAGAATGCAATGCACAGACACCTGTCCAAGGTACTCGGCCGATTGAACTAACATCGGGCGCTCATTTCATTTTTTATTTATAAGTAGCGTGCATTTGCCAGACAGGTTCTGAAGTTGCCAAAGTACCTACATAAGAATCGGTGAACTCTTTTCAAGGTAAAGTTATAAAATACCAAATAGGATTTAGGATAATAATAACATAACTTTTGTGAAATTTCAAGAAATAAAGTAGGTAACAGGCAGTGATGAATGGAAAAGGATAACGAGTACACGAGCCTGCTCCGAACCTGTGGGACGGGTCCCACGACAACGCTTTTTGTCCCGGATTCTGTCGCACAGTTTGCCGCACTAATGAGAGAGTTCTACTGAATGGGAATTTACAATTATAATCATTCTTTTGCCATGATGTGTGTTGTTAGAAGTTAATTAATTTCTTTAGAATAAAAAAATCCTACAAGTGTAATTTTTTACTTTATGAATTGATTAAACAACTATTATTAACTATTGATACAGGCTGTGCCATGGCGATGCTAGGACAGGGAACACCCCCCATGCATAGACTGATTTTTACTCTCACAGAAAAATAAAAGAATGGTGTTGTCGCGAACGAAAAATGATTTGTAATTAGTAAGTTTCTTACTTTCTGTAGTTAGTAGGTTTCTTACTTATACGGTCAGTTCGCGTCCCGTAGGTTACGGGTAGTTTCTTCAGCCATTTTGACTATGAAAATAATTTATCTTTTACAATCATGTTTTTTTTTCCTACCTAAAACGCTTTCGTAAAACAAATATTATGTTTAAAAACTGAATTTTCATATCGTGTGAATTATATTACTGTGACAACACTATAGGGCTGGGCAACATTTAGTCAAATAAAAAAAAAACATTTGTCAGACCAGGAATAAATGAATAGACTTTTGAGTTGAAGTAAACTTAAATCATTAACGCCAAAATTAAAACCATCGAAAATATTAAAATTTTACTATCTATGTAGTTTTTGTTGATTGCGACAGGCTATTTTCCTATTCCATCTTCGCTGGTAAAGGTTCTTATACTTTTGATTATCCAGTATTATTATTACGTAGCTAGCTAGACGGATCTACGACGCAATGTTCAAGAATTCACACAGCAAATAAAAAAAATTGACTGAAAAATATCACTTCCAAACTAACAAATATTGGCGGATATTTTCTGTGGGCCTTTAGGTTGAGAAACACTAAAATGTCATATTAACAGTAACATAACTTTGTTTATGTAATGTATTTCATAGAAATACATAAAAATCAGCTATACAGCCGCTGTACGTGCAACTACTGCGTGCCTGCCCGCTACGCTGCCGCCTCTCTACGCGTCAGTTATCCACACTTCGGTCTTGACCCTCCCAGTGTTTTCAGTGTTCATTTTAACTTGTCGTTATTTTAGTTATCTTTTAATAATAAATCTTAACAAATCTAAAATATATTTTATTCAATAAGAGTCTACGACTCTGTGCGTCCGTTGTGCCCGCGTCGGCTCCTCGCCGAATCCACTTCGGTCTTGGTCCTCCCTTAAGTGTTTTCTGTGTTCATTTTAACTTGTCGTGCAAATGTGACGTGTTATTTTAGTTATCTCTTAATAATAATTCTTAAAAATTCTAAATTCTCTTTTATTCAATAAGAGTCTAAGAACTCTCTGTGCGTCCGTTGTGCCCGCGTCGGCTCCTCGCCGAATCCACTTCGGTCTTGGCCCTCCCTTGAGTGTTTTCTGTGTTCATTTTAACTTCTCGTGCAAATGTGACGTGTTATTTTAGTAATCGCTTAATAAATCTTCAAAATTCTAAATTATCTTTTATTTAATAAGAGTCTAAGACTCTCTGTGCGTCCGTTGTACCCACGTCGGCTCCTCGCCGAATGCACTTCCGTCTTGGTCCTCCCTTATGTGTTTTCTGTGTTCATTTAAATTTCTAGTGCAAGTGTGACGTGTTATTTTAGTTATGTCTAAATAAATCTGCAAAATTTTTAATTATATTTTATTTAATAAGAAACTACGCTGCCGACTCTCTGTGCCTCCGTTATGGCCGCGTCGACTCCTCGGCGCATCGACTTCGGTCTTGGCCCCTACCTTGAAG
This sequence comes from Nymphula nitidulata, assembly GCA_947347705.1. Taxonomy (NCBI): domain Eukaryota; kingdom Metazoa; phylum Arthropoda; class Insecta; order Lepidoptera; family Crambidae; genus Nymphula; species Nymphula nitidulata. The sequence goes on along the minus strand of OX374617.1, from coordinate 9,796,826 downwards.
TATGTGTTCATTGTAACTTCTCGAGCAAGTGTGACGTGTTATTTTAGTTCCTCTTAATAATTCTTTAAAATTCTAAATGATCTTTTATTTAACATTGAAACAGTCTCATGACAACCTCATATTTGACCGAGGTCCAATAACTCCGTCGTGTTGATTGGTGCCGTGAAGTGGTTAAGAGATTTAATGGAGATGACTCAAATGCTGTGTTCGACATACTTACGGGTGACAAAAGCTGGATTTACTGTTATGATCCCGAAAACACAAGACAGTCTACTCAGTAGGTGTTTCCTTCCGAGGAGTTGCCAACTAAAGGGAAGGGAGGACGAAGCGTAGAAAAAAAGTTGATGGCTTCCTTCTTCGGATCGAAAAACAGTTACTGCTGAGTGGTATACTAACAAGTGTTTGCTAGTTGTCTTGAAAAACGTTCTGGAGAAACGATCTCGTAGAATCCTCATCACCGCGACAACGCTTCGCCGCACACCGCCAGGCGAACGATCGACGACGGCTTGACGACGTCAGACGTAGAATTACTGGGTCACCCGCCGTATAGGCTCGACCGTGCACCTAGCCATTTTTATTTATTCCCGAAAATAAAAGAAAAACTTAGAGGAACGTTTTATGGACACCGAGGAAGCAATGGCTGCATTTCAAAAGGCCGTCGGAGACACTAGTACTGAAGAAAACACAAAGTCCTTTTCTCAGTGGTTCCATCGGATGCAGCGATGTATTTATTAATGTGAATGGACACTATTTTGAAAAGATATACCTAAAGAACTTTCAGTTTAACCCTCGTATGACTGTATGGTCTTTCATAGGGAGAGAATATAACAAAAACAACCTGTCCTCTTTGCTCGATAAGTAGTTATTGAAAGCATGATTTCTAAATATTCAGTGTACCGATGTATAAAGTTAATCCCCCAACTCCTTATTTGTTTCACCTATGTTTGAAAGCCCGTATTTACCGTATTTAGCAGTGGAGCGAAGTGCCTATAGACATTAATTATTCATGTGACAACATATAATAATAATAAAAATTAATAAATAATTTATTTCTTCAACAATTTTTAGCGGCCTTCTTTTTAAGTATATCTTACTTATGGTGTTAAACAAGTATCCTGACATTATATAGTATTGTTAACTAGGAAACTATATTTTACATGTATGTTTGGGAATAACAATGTGTGTCCGTCTTCTGGTTTGTTTGTCTTCTAAATACTGAGGGAAGATAGAATGGAAAATTTCCTTTCAGTAGATCGCTCAATTGATAAAGTTCAGTAGGGAACTAGGGAATCTAATTTTCTTAAATGACATAACTTTAAGTAGTAATCCGTTAAATAAAAATAAAAAAAATAAAACTTTATTTTAAATAACAATTTTACAAATACGTTTTTGCGTTAACAACTGGAGAAGTCAGTGACTGTGTCACAGTTATTAGCGCCCACCTCATTATAGCTATTCAAGACATGATCAGAAACATAAAATAAGCTTATTATGTACAACAACTATACATAAATTAGGAGTAAGTATGCGTGCGTGTGTAAACTCTTAATTAATCAAAGATTCAACAATATCATATTCAAGATCAAAAAGCCTTACTCAGGATATCCTTACACATAAGTTTTGAAAGAGGATAAATATTTAACTCTTTATAAAATTGGAGAAATGAAGTCATAGTGGTGTTTTATTAGTATTGTTCTAAACTTTGGAATTTGGCAGATTTCATATTTCCTTCTCCTATTTTGCAAAATTGAAGGGTCATAGGAGAGGTTCACATGTTTGCCTAAGACTACTTGTTGGATGAATAATTTACGGACAGAAAGAACTTCCGAAAAAGAATAAATTGAAATGGTTGGGTATCTAATAGGCTTAAAGGCGTTGGGCTCTTTCAACTTCCCGAAATTTTTCCCCGCCCCAGATGGGATACATACTGTACAGTATGTAATTAGAGATTGTGCTATGGCACACAATATATGTTGTCCATCACTTTTCTGGGGGTTTATTATTATGTATTTTTTATGCGATTTATGTATTTTTTTATGCGATCTTTGAATAGCGACGAAGCCCTTTGGTTTTTTTTTCAGAACTAGCTGATTCGACTTCTGATACAAACAGGCGGTTCTTTTTTTAATTTTTATAACATTTCAAGTTGATTTTTAAAATAAAATCATTACCATTACCTAAAATGTTCAATTATCTAACTTAAAAGTATTTTCCCTCATTTGACATTGCGATGAAACATCCTTTAGATTGTTGTAGTAATTAAACTAGTAATTTTAAAAATGATAATTGATGTACGACCATAGAGAGCGACATCATAATATTATTATTGTCTTATAAAGGAGCATTGGCTATTGTGGAATTATTTTGGAAGTAGTTCACTAAAGACAAAACCGCCTTTATTACATGGTTAGGAAAATACAGAGCAACACGTTGATCCTCAAAGGACCATTGTAATATGGTGCTAACGATCAAAAAAGGGTAATACTCATTTTATAACTCGACCAAGCCTTATTTTCTTAATTGCTTTTGTTTATTGAACGGGAATAAAGCTTCGAATACGCCACTGACTCTTATCGCCTAAAGGATTTGCCATCAATCAGTTTGATGCATACTATGACCGTAATTTCTTTCTGATGTTTGGATTATATTCGATTAAAAGGTGTGCTTGAGTTGGGGCGAAGATCGGCATGCGGCGGGGGCGGGCGGACGTGCCAAGGCAGGCAAGCAGGCAACATATTTACTCATACGCCCGAGGCGTAAATCACCGTCCATCTATTTCGAGTTGGACGGTGCGAGCGGGGGGCGCGGGCAGACGCCGATGCCGGTCTGGCGCCAGAAGGATTCCCCAGCGCCCCGCACCGCTGCCCCCTTCCCCCGCGCCGCATCGCTCGAGGTCACCGCGCACCCGTGCCGTGCCTTTCCTACTGTTGCGAATGCCTAATCTACGCCGACTCATTACTTAGCATATCCAAGCCTTAAGCGCTCCGGCCAGCTAACTTAATAACGAAGGAAGTGACTTTACTATCTTAAAGTCTTGATTAACGAAGTTAATAGTTATGATAACGTTGAAGTTTATCAATTCCCAATATCCTGCCACGTGTGTAAGAAGGTACCTAAGTATACTAATATTAAATTTAGCAAACTTTCTCACATATGAGCGAATAGGTAGATATTTTATCATAAATACCTATTTACAGCATCGAAAGTTCAATTAGTTACGTACATACCACGTTTAAAAATCACAAATTATTTTGTTTGTGTTTACCTCTTTAAACAACAATAGGTAAACATATTTAACCATTTCATGTATTACTTATGCACAATCAATCCTGATAGTTGTTAGTACGTAACATAATTGCATAATACACGTTGAATGTATACTCACTTGTCATTGTCCTCTGATACTTTCCGAGACGAAGCAAGAGCTGCGAGTTGTGAAGTGAGCAATCCGATCTTCCCTGCCCCCCGCCCACCCTGCCTCCACCTCGCAGGGATGCCCTGCGGTCATTGGTTACTCATACATCTTGCAAAACCTGTACCCGTACCATTACACCAATTTTAACATTTGTTTACATAATATACAACACTACACTGTTCATAATTTTAATCTGATATCAGAAAGTGCATATAAATTGTTAAAATACTAAACATTTAACTACAGAACGCATTTAAAACTAAGTATAATATGGACACAAATACACGAAACGTGCGGATCACAGACAGAAGGAGAATGAATAGGTGCTCTTGTCAACTGAAAGTATGTACACACCACGCACACAGACCTTTACACTTATGCTTTATACAACACATTGACAAAACAGAAATCAACGAGCGTAGTATCACGAGCTCACGGCGATATTTACTTTAATCCCCTTGTCATATGGCTGATTTTTTATTGAATAGGAAATTTACAACATACAAGGCGGTCTGACACTTTCGGACATTCGCTTCTGATTTAGTTTATAATAAATAATTGCTTGCGCCGCCGCGCCGCTTGCACACTAACAATCGCTCCCTGGGTTGTATTTCTAATTCAATGCTTGGTGAGCATTGGGTATTGCAATAAACTACATACTTGTAACAGGTCAAGAGTCTTATTGCGAATGCAATAAGGGCTTTGAGCAGTTAAAAGCTATGAGCAAGTGTGCTCCTCAATACGTACTCACCAATTTTTTAAAATGTGTTTTCTATTCTTAATTTTTGATTTTAACATTATTATAAATGTTTGAAAAATTAGTTACCTAGTAATTAGTTATCCAAATAAAAACCGGCAACTTCAAATCTTCAAAACTGTCAATTTTGAAGATTTGAAGTTCCCGGTTTTTCTTTTGATTCATCTACCTATCTACTTCAGCGGCGTCTCCTCAACTGGAGAATATCTGACGTGTCTGGAACAGTTTGGATTGTATGTAATAACTATAATCACTAACTACATCACAAATTAATAAATAATATATGCAACAGTATTTCAACTATAGCGTTGTAAAAGTTTTAATTTGGTCCTCTTATACAAACTATACTTTAAAATATTGCTCGTGCGATACTCACGCCTGCATATCAAGTTGTAACGTGGTGCTATAACAAAGCGATGTTATAACAACTCTTTTATAAATTTACTGGATAAGTAGGTATCTTTAAAAATGTAAAAAGGCGGCTTTCGTAGTCTAACTGTCATACTTGATGCGCTGTCGACACATCAACCATAACAACTCAACTCACGACTATACTTTAACAACAACATCAAATCAATTATCCTTGTTACTTCAATTCAATAAATTATTAGTGACAAAGAATTTTATTTATTACGCAAGTACAGAGAGTGTGCCGAATTCGGGCAAGTAAGAAGAGGTTGAGCATGTACTACAGGAGTAGGTAGAGATGGATGACTCCACTCCAAACCTACACACACCGTTACGTTACATTGGCGCCCAACGTGCGGCGAAATAATTTCAACAATAATCCGTAATAATCCGTTGTAATACAAGTAATTTTCCAAACGCAGTTCACTTGATGTGTAAGCTGTCTGCAAGTACGTAAAATTTACTTCGTTATTTTTGCATATAGGAATGAGAACATTTAATTATACAATTAATTATCAAATTACTAAAATTCTAGTGACGGTTAAGATGAGCCGAGCCTTCTTTCTAAACTTCTTACTTACTGACTCGCATTTTGCAAATGCACTTGCAGTAATACTCGTAGATTCCTGTTTTAACCGTGAACTAACAATGGTGAGTCCATTGGTATTTTATTTTCCCCAAAATTCCCCTGCATACTCAGATAGAAATTGTTTTGCACATTTACCTAAAAGTATAGAGATAAATGATGATGATGATAGAGATAAGACAAACAATATGCCAAAAAGGGGATATGTGTAATATTATTGTATAATTGGGATGTTGCCTGTTTTTTTTAAAAAACTTGATGACAAACAAGCCGACAGCCCACCTGGTGGTAAGCGGTTACCGCCGCCTATAGACACCTGCAATAACAAGTAAAAATCACTGCAGGTGCGTTTCCATCCTGAGGCCCGAATACGAGATCATGGTTGGGTGATATCTATCTACCGTATTCCAGTGAAGAAATTCCCTGTAATGTGCTCTGATACAGAACGGCACACCCGAGAGCAACCTCAGCTAGGCATACTTACAATTGACTTCTTTTAGGGTAATAATTATTTCAAAAAAAACTTTCTTACCATGGTCTACAGCACCATCTAGCGAAAACTCACGGAACTATCACGAAATACTATCAATTCATAAGACGAGACCTAGATTCCTTTATTTCTGGTATCGCAGTGTTGACAGCGCAAGCGCAGCGTCATTATAACGATTGTTAATAAATTGTTTTACCGTTACATAATTTGCTTATCACAATGTTTCTAATGCTTCCAAGACTTCCAACCGAAATGTCGCCCGCTATTAACTCCATCTGTATCTCCTACAGCGTCATTTTCAAATGCTAGGTCTTGATCGAAAACGAACACAAATGATTACGAAAAAATTAGGTATTTTTCTTTAATTCTATTTTGAGGGGTCTCTAATGGAGAGGGACGGATTAAAGCAGAGATATTTTTTGATCGCATCCATATTTCTCAATTTCTTCATGCTAATTAAAATTTTACGTGATGACTTTCCGTTTCGAAGATCGTTGAAATTTATATTATAAAAATAATTATTAATAAAGGATTATAAAACATGTATAAACGACTTCAAAAAGGAGGACTCTATCAATTCGGCTGTAATTTTTTTCAGAACCTCAGAAGTCAGAACACCGTCATTTATAAACCGATTTAGAAAGAATATCTATGCTTTCAGATTGGTTTCATATAAATTTTATAAAAACCGATTGGGTAGTTTGGTACTGGAATAATTTAGTCAATGTATGCGAAATTGCGGATTTATGCTTTCCTTTGACTTTTCACTAATACGATACGATATAGGAAACAATATATGCTGACCGTAACCCATCTAGCTTTGACCTTAGAAAGTTATCACTAAGAATTGTGAAAAAATACTTATCCCCAAGGTAACATATTTTTTGGAGTTGGTGCTTATTTGTTTTCAGAAACAATAGAAAGTGCAGCACCGACTCTAGAATATATCTTTCTATGTACCTATGATACGTACATAAATTTAATTATTTTGTTTCATTATTATTTTTAAAAAAATGTAATTATTATTTTTTCTATCTTGGAAACGTTTCTAATGATGATAAAATTAAAAAATTATTTCAATACTAAGCATTAACAATTACTATTTTTTTATATGTATACAGAATGGTGACGGCAATACGACATTAAATTTAAAAAAAAGGCTATATTAGTTTTAAAAAATGTTTTGCAACTTTCAAATACATCTTATTCATTTGATAATTTCATAACATTTCTATGAATTTCATATCAGCCAATTAGAACATTGGATGCATTAGTCGTAGTAGTGTTATCGTTACCACGCTGTATAGAAAGGTGCAAGCACAGCCTGCCTGATAGTAGATAAGCAGTTCTGTACAATCCACTGTACATCTGTAGATACTGTCCCTTAATAAGTATATTTGTATAAAGCTTGTGACTTTACATGTTGGCTACCCTGGCAAATTCAAGAGGAAGCTATATGTTGACAGCATAGGAAACGGTTTTGCGCAGCCTGTATCCAACGGCTCCTCGCGACCTTTGCGCTTTCCGGTGTGGTCGCCATGTCGCGTGCTATGATCCCTGCCAGTGCCACTTCAACTTGCTAATCCTATGAGACATATCAGTGACTTTGGTTGTTTTACAGATGACCTCATTTCTGATTATATCTCATAGGTTATCACCTAAGATAGCTCGCCACAGTTCTTGGATGACTGTGAACTTGTACAGAAGGCGAACCGACCACGGTAAGCGACCACGTTTCACAGCCGTGTGTCAAGTTGTCAACCAACACTGGCAACACACACTGGTCGACTACTTGACTTCAGGTACTGAGGATTTTTTCTCGAAGTTGGACCTACCTAGCTGGGCCATTTGTCCCAGGTAATTGTACTCGTCAACAACTTCGAAAACAGAACTCCCAACTGTAACTGGTTCCTAAGGGTACGTACTAATACCATGTACATTTTTAGACCTACCTGTCAGCAAGTTCTGTCTAGATCACCGAGCATTATGCTCAATTTCTCCAGGGATTCTGCCATAACTACTATATCATAGGCAAATCAAAGATGAGTGATGTAGTCGCCGTTTATGTTAATGCCGACCCCTGTACAGTCCAGTAGTTTCTAAACGTCTTTTAACCCTCTCGACGCATAACGACATTTACCTACGTATAACGACACATAGTACATAAACAGTTTACGAGAGATCTCCTAGTCTTACCACTTTCTGCAGTTGAATAAGTTTCATATCCTGATTCTGAACACTGACCGACATGGTGGCGCTTTTGTACAGCACCATCACCTTGATATACCGATAGTCAATGAGTCACCTCTGAAGGGACTGAAGCACGGACCACGTTTCGATTTCGGTTATACGCCTCGGTCTTCTGCATTACCTGCCGCAGCGTATGTATGTAGTCTACGGTACTAAAGGTTTTACGGAAACCGGCTTGTTTGGGAGGCTAGAAGCGTCAAACTTGCGTGCGAGCGAGACGATCTGTGATGACCTCGAAAACCACTTATAAACGTGGCTTAGAAGCGTGATGGGTTTGTAGTTCCTCAAAAAAAGTATGTAATACTAATTCTGAATTTTTACACGACATTAATCATCATCATCATATCAGCCGAGAGACGCCCACAGCTGAGCATAGGCCTCCCCCAAGGATCTCCAAACCGATCGGTCCTGCGCTGCCCTCATCCAACGGCTTCCCGCGACCCTTACCAGATCATCGGTCCACCTTGTGGGGGGCCTACCGACGCTGCGTCTCCCGGTACGCGGCCGCCACTCGAGGACCTTTCCGTCCCAACGGCTGTCAGTCCTCCTGGCAATGTGACCTGCCCACTGCCACTTGAGGTTCGCAATTCTTCGCGCTATGTCGGTGACCTTAGTTCTCCTGCGGATCTCATCATTTCTGATTCGATCACGCAGAGAAACCCCGAGCATAGCCCTCTCCATTGCCCTTTGGCTGACATTGAGCCTTTTTATGAGGCCCATTGTTAAGTGGCCACGTCTCGGTTCCGTAAGTCATCACACGACATTAATATTGTAGAAAGGAAAATTTTCGTAATGGTGCTAGATCAAAAAACGTCACGGGCTAACGGGGATGTTTTTTCTCCATAGTCAACGAAAAACACATATTGTGGTCTTCAGACCAGTTCAGATCCATATTAGTCTCAGAAGGAACAGTCAGTGTATGGTCCAAATATCTTTTGACCTTTAATAACACCTATTAGACACAATTTAATTGTTTGTCTTATAACTCAAAAATAAAATTGGCGAGGGTTCCACTTAAACTAGATCCAGATAGATGTAGAAACAGAGCTCAGGGTTGCAGCTGACACAATTGATTTACTATTGTTTGAGCTCTTTAGTACGAAAGCTTTACCCTAACAAATTAAAATTGGGTTATTTTGTTTTCATGACCAAATAAAAACTAAAAATAATGTTTGAATTAGATATAAGTCCCGGCGTATTTTGTGGTTCCGGCAAATATCTTTACATATTAAAAATCCTGCGTAGTTAAAGATTTTATACTTAATATTGTAACACCTGTACAATCTTCAAAAAATAGTATGGCAAGTTTACTATTAGGGTCAAGACACGCTGATGGACGGAGATCTTCGGTTCAGCCACACAAAACTGCACGATAGAATGGGAAGCCTTAAGCGCCCAGTCGCGTGTCGCCCGCCGTCGATCCGCTTCCCATACTATCGCGCTGTTTTAAGCTTTGTTCTCTTGATCGTAACGCACAACGCTGAGGTGTGCGGCTGAGGTCTGCGTCACGACGCAGCGATTACCATCTCTGCGGAGAAGAGGTCAGTTGATTTTCCCGCAGACACAGTTGATTTTGCCGCAGCTACCAAAGTAGACGTGTCAACATGAACAATATTTTTCAAATTTGTGATTTACTTGAGAAGGAGGAAGAAGAAGAATTTCTACTGCTTCTAAAAAGACAATTCTATTAAATTCTAACAAATTATCTTCAAACAACTCCATTTTTTCATCCAATAACGTCCGTGTCGCACACCGCAGTGAATGAACGAGAACAACGCCGTACAGTGCGGAGTACCCGCTCCCCACTTCAACGCGCTTGCCCTTCGCCGCAGACGCATATTTCGACGGAACAAGAGACCATTCCAGATGTTTTTGATACGATTATTGTGTCCGACGCCGCATACCGTGTACCACAGCGTTGTGCGTTACGATTAAGAGACCAAAGCTTTATATGGTCAAACTGTCGCGTCGATCGCCGCCGTCGTGTCTTGACCCTTAATTTTGTTTCTGCGAATAGCCTGGCACAAACACGCAACAATTTTTTTGTATTATAATAACAATGGTGTTGTTCTAATACAAAAAAAATGGTTACTTTTTTAAGATTTTTTTGATGAAATGTTATTTATTTATCCATTTTGTATTATTGAAATTACAATAAAAATTCCGATGACAAACTAATTTATTCAAATATGTTATTATAGTTGCACACATATTTAGCCGTTTTACAGGATTACTATTATAAACACTGTCAATAGAATTATATTGACTTTCACGTTCAAAACATAAAATAAACCTACAATTATTATTACATGAATAAAAAAACATTACAAGTAATTTGTTACCGATTTTTCAGTTTTAATATTACGTGTAACCTATTTTCGCGGCACCAATCAATCCAACGACATTCCAGCGTCGCCGTCTTTTTTATCGTTGCCTTCCTCTTTAGGTTTTTCATCTTTCTTTTTGTCTTCACCTTCTTTAGCTTTATCGCTATCCGAAGTGTTGGATGTGGTCTCTAGCGCTTTAAAAAATGCTTGCATATCGCCCGTATTAGCCGCGGAAGCTACTTCAGCCGGTAATCCAAATTGTGACATAACTTGACCCATTTGTCCTGAAGTTAGAGCTGAAGAAAATTGATTCGCCGCCTGCAAATTGATTTATGGAATTTTATTAAGAAAGAAACCAAGTTATTTGTGTGTGTGGTTAACCTAAGTGGTTATAGCAGGTTAGGATCCAAATAAAAAACTACAGAAAATAAAGATTTTCTTCAAGGTTTTCAATTAAAGTGCTGTTATTCAATTTCAATACGCTTATTAAATGGTTAATCTTATCCATGATTTTTTTCTAAAGTATTAATAATGTTATTCTCACCTGAGCTCAAAACTTTATGGGCAATCAAACTATCTTCGCTAGGTAGTTAATTAAAACGTGTCTTCAGGACATACTTTTCAAAGCAAACAAAAACGCAACAAACCCACGTCACACATTTACCCACAAACAATGTTAGTGCAATGCAAAAGAATCAATCGCAAAATAAAACCACATCGTGCACGGACAAAGCGTAAACGGAGCATTCATCGTTACTGCACACCCGCGACCGTTTCAAGCGGAAGCGCGGCCGGGAAGGCGGTCAGAAACAGGTGCGCAATGACGTGAGGTTTCACCTGAGCGAACTGCGGTGAGAGCAGTGTGGTCCTTACATCGTCGTGCGTGCCGGAGGGCGCGGCGGGCGGCAGGTGAGGCGCGAGGCGTTGAGCGGCGGCGGGCGCGCTGGCCGCCGCCACCGCCTCGGGCGACGTCAGCGCCGCCGCCAGGTCCACGCTCTCGGGCGGCGCGGACCCCAGGCTAGAGAAGTACCGCTGCAGCTCTGATAGGAAACGGAGATGTTTTATATCCAGCCAGCTATATGTCTCATTATCATCGCCAGCCTATATACGTCCCACTGCTGGGCACAGGCCTTCCTACATGCGAGAAACACCTAAGGAGTTTGGGCCATAACGCCACCACGCTGGCCCAATGCGAGTTGGTGGGTTTAAGCGGTTGCAGGAACAACCGGGACCATCGGCTTAACGTGCCTTCCGAAGCACGGAGGAGCTCGAGATAACAAACTTTGATTGACCCATCCCAGGATCGACCATGGCGAAAAATGCTTTGTTTTTCATATCGAAACCAATATGTCTCATAAAACCAGGAAAAATAGGAGATTTTTTTTTGAATCCGCGAAAAATACTAATAATTCGTTTGTGTACAAAAGTTGAAATTTCTCGTCTATTTCACCGTTATTCACTATGGCAATATGGCGGGCGACATAGAACTAAACGTCACCAAAGTGCCATAGGCCATGATGAATATTTGGCTGTGTCGCAGGTTTTTCTATAAAAATTCTTGTTTAGTACCACGCAACAAAGCAAATAAGAAGAAAATGGACAATTGAACACTGTTCTGTAGACATTACAAACATTATTAGACCTTTTTTTCCGTTGGAAAACCTTTTATAGGTACCCAGGAGCGAACGGAGCTGCCCCTGGGTTATGTGGGAGTCACCAGCTGAAGGCCGGCATACCCACTAAAAACCAACGCGTTTCTTCGAAACCGGCTTTGGCGCACGACAGGGTACTTTTCGCAATCGCTGTCATGCGCCAAAGACTGTGTGGCTAAAGCTCGCTACCGAGCCCACCAGGATTATTAGACCTGGCCGAGTCTCCATACATTTTAGAAACATCTCTTTTGTTGGCCGCCTGTAACATTTTGGCTGTGCCACTAGCTACACTAGATGTCTTCTGTGTCTCTTTTGTACTTTTACGTTATCCCACTATCAGCGGGCGATCACCTAACTGCATTGATATGATCATCGGTATTGTTTATGACGTCACGTTATATGGCATGCACCACGCGTCAATGATGTCATGAAGACACTAATGAATGAGTCATTTGTAAAAAACAGACTGTTTTTCTTCAAATTAATACTGCCAATATCTCTTTCAAAATAACAATGTGACATCATAAACAATACCGACGTTGATACCAATGCAGTTAGGTGGTCGCACCGCGGGCCCTATTTTCCCATTGGCCACTCTAGGCAAGTGCCTTGAGATCCGCGATTGATGGGACCCGCAAGTTCCTTTGTCATATTGGAGCCATTATGTTATAGCGCTCACCCCCCCTAATTCTAAACAGTCGGAAAAGATTAGAATATCGGAAACTATGCCTATCACTTTTTATTGCGGTGCGTTAAAATGAGATGGGATGTGATATTCGAATCAAGAATTTGAGAGAAGGATCCCTTATAGGTTAAAGACGGCGTTGCCTACTAGTATCCACATAACATAATGGTAGCTCTTGGCCTTCATATCACCTGATGGTAAGGCCTAAAATGGAAGCTAGCTACACACGGATTCCTCAACCACAGAGGAACTGGTTATCTTGCCTCCAAGTGCCGGAACACAACAAGCATTGTTCCTAGCATTTTTGTTATGGCGGGCGGTAGACGTGTGTAAGATGGTAGTAGCTAGCCAGTGGAACTTAGAAAAGCCCTATCACCAACCATACCGAGAAGTATAGAAACCTAGACTTCTAGATCTGAGATAGGTTGTGTCAACCACTGGACCACAGGGACTGTATATAACGGGTGCATCTTGTATGCGCTCACAAAGAAATGTCTCGATAATTCCTTAGAACAACTTACGCTGCGCACCATTAGCACTGGCAGTGTTTGGTGGGGTGGCTGCTGGTGCCGGCAGGTCACGTGCCCTTGCAGGAGTGCGCGCTGCCTCCGTAGTACGCGGAGCACTGCCACCGCGGGAACTCCCGCCACTTCCTCCAGAAGTTCGAGAGCCCGAGTTGCCACTACTGCTGCTGTTATTTCTAGAATAAAGTAAATATTACTGCAATCAAATATTAACATGAAACAAACGAGACATTTAACTGGGTATAGTGATTTATTTATCAATTTATAAAGCTTTTTATTTAGGCATGTATGATTATGATGATGTATTAAAAATTACATCTTAGTAAAATTAGTGCACCTTGATGTGTCATCAGAGCAAGCAGTTAAAACCTATAAATTCAAAGTACAGTCGACCACAGAAGTAGCTTAACACTTTAGTACCATGTCACACCGCTACTGCGCTCGTACTTAATAGTTGCTACCATACTACATTAACGCCATACTTATTGGGACGGGGTACTAAAGTGTTCAGCTACTTCTGTGGTCGACCGTACCTACATGGAGCGGGAGTAAATGTAATAACAAAGTGAGCCGCAGTTCTGACGGTCAGAATGACAGGTGAATGCTGAAAATGAACATGATAGATATCTTAAGATATTTAATATTTACCTAACGAAAGTACCTTCAATGTACTTTATGAAAATTGAATCTTATCAAATGCGACAAGTATTTAACAAGTATAAAAACTAGTTTTGACACCTGCAATTATTTATAGCAATCATTGTTTTCTATTTATACATCATTTTCAAGTGGTTTACCTTGTTATATACCATAAATATTATACCATAAATATTATACATTAACCCATTCAATGCCGACGGCGCCCATGGGCGGCTTAGACTACTTTATCGAGATGCCAAGGCCGCCCATGGGCGCCGCGATTTCAGAGACAAATATCTCGGTCAAATAACAATAAAAAAAGCTAAGATTTTTTTCTCTGCTCTATATTATTATAAATTATCCATATCCAGAACGGCCTGTGGATATTTAAGGTTTCAAAAAATGCTCATTCTAAATTTACATGCCGAAGCCGCCCATGGGCGGCTTGCTTAAATATTCAGAGTTTACCAACCTTTTAATGTTTTATAAATAAAAAATGGCAAGTAAGGAAAAGTAAAGCACGCATTGCGTTATGGGGTCATTTTTTCAATATACAATAAATTGAAACATGGGTTATGTTTGATCATAGAAATGGTTTGCACTTTCAAAAACATCTTATTCATTTGATAATTTCACGACATTTGTATGAAATAATATAACATTCGCTACATTATTTCATAGAAATGTGATGATATGTGAGGTGTGTTCATAGATTAATGCTAAATTACAATTAAATTATCTTAAATTCGCAACCCATTTGAAAGCACGGAAAGCGTTGAAAATTGATAAAAAAATATATATATTCTTAATTTTTGATTTTAACATTATTATAAATGTTTGAATAATTACTTAGTAATTAAAATAGAATAAAACTAGAAAAATTTTTTTTTTCACGTCCTGAGGCAGGAATCGAACCCGCGACCTTTCGCAATCCGGGCGACTGCTCTGACCACTGAGCCACCCAGGACTTGGGATATCCCTGTGAAATTCTTCTAGTCTATCTTGTATTTGCGTTTATGAGCTAACGTCCACCCTACAATGTCGAAATATTCTATTTCAACATCCGAAACGAGTATTTTTACAAATACCGACGATTCGGTTAAGTTGGGGCAGTGCTTTCAAATATTCTTAATTTTTGATTTTAACATTATTATAAATGTTTGAAAAATTACTTAGTAATTAAATTAGAATAAAACTAGAAAAATTTCACGTCCTGAGGCAGGAATCGAACCCGCGACCTTTCGCAATCCGGGCGACTGCTCTGACCACTGAGCCACCCAGGACTTGGGATATCCCTGTGAAATTCTTCTAGTCTATCTTGTATTTGCGTTTATGAGCTAACGTCCACCCTACAATATATATATTATTAGGTTGGGGAAAATATAGATTATTAGGTTCTTTTCGCATTAAAGTATGTATGAACTTGTAATAAAATCTCTTTGGCTGTACTATTTGTATCTGGCTGGTTTTAGTATCATTAAAAGTTTAGATTTTAGAAAAAATAATTCGATATTTAATTTGGAAAATGTGTCTTTTTCATTTGTTTCTCGTACTGTCAAGATGAGTGAATCTAATGAAGAAATTCGATACATTTTAAAATTTTACTACAAAAAAGGTAAAAATGCAACGCAAGCCGCGAAAAAATTTCCGATGTTTATGGACCTAGTGCAGTGTCTGTGACAGTAGCACAAATTTGGTTTAAGCGTTTTCAATCCGGAAATTTTGATGTTAAAGTTGCACGTCGCTCCGGTCGCCCTATTACGGATAAAATTGATGCCATTTTTGAAAAACTGGAGCAAGATCGGCATATCAGTAGTTACGACGTAGCTGCAGAACTGGGAATTGACCACAAAACAGTTTTGGCGCATTTAAAAAAAATGGGTACACAAAAAACCTCGATATTTGGGTACCCCGCGAGCTCACTGAAAGAAACCGAATGAACCGTGTACTCATTTGTGATTCTTTATTACGACGTAATGAAACCGAACCATTTTTGAAGAAGCTGGTAACTGGTGATGAAAAGTGGATCACGTACGACAAGAACGTGCGAAAAAGGTCGTGGTCTAAGGCCGGTCAGGCTTCACAGACTGTGGCGAAACCCGGGTTAACTCGCAACAAGGTGATGCTGTGTGTGTGGTGGGATTGGAAGGGCCTTATTCATTATGAGCTGTTTTCACCAGGCAGGAGCATCGATTCTGAACTCTACTGCGAACAACTGATGAGATTAAAGCAAGAAGTTGAGAGAAAGCGGCCGGAATTAATCAACAGAAGGGGTGTGGTTTTTCATCATGATAACGCTAGACCTCACACATGTTTAGCCACTCAGCAAAAATTAAGAGAGTTTGGCTGGGAGGTGTAAATGCATTCGCCGTACAGTCCTGACCTTGCACCTTCAGATTTTTTACCTGTTTCGCTCTTTTTCTATTCTCTAGGCAGTGTCAGGTTAACATCACGAGAGGACTGCCAAAACCACTTGTCGCGGTATTTTGATCAGAACCCCCAAAATTTCTATAGCAATGGGATCATGTTCTTACCTACAAGATGGCAAAAAGTTATCGAACAAAATGGCACCTACATACTTTAGTTAAATGTAAATAAACTATATTAAAAAATGTTTTGAATTTTCTTAAAAAATGCGAAGAAACTTTTTCCCCAACCTATTATTTTCACTTGACAAATTGTGGTACTAGTTGAGAACTAATTGGCGCCTAGTTTTGACCTAAAAACACTTAGGTTTAAGTTTAAAATATGATGTTTTGTTTGTGGTGTAGGTACAACGCCCAGAAATTGTGTATTTTTTTTTTAATTCCATTTTAACCAAAACTAGTTGTGCCCGCGACTTCTTTCGCGTGGACTTTCGGCGGCATATTTATTTTTTTAATAATAAGCTATTGTAAACTAAAGTGCTAAACTACAGTATTTTACTGTAAATAGCTTATTTAAGTACATTTTATACACTTTTTTAGTTCTTCCATCTTTCTTAAGATTTTGCGGCTTTGACACACGTGAGCATGTAGAGTTGCCCATAGGAAAAACATTTTTTTTAAATGAATACCTGCAACTTTAAGCGTCTGTCCTTGAGCTTTATTTATTGTAATATTCAGGGGAAACTGCACTCTTTTAAACTGAAATCAGTCGGAATTATTGGAATGGGGAATCAAAACATTTTCTCCTTTTGCTATTCCAGTCATCATTATAGCTTTCATAATGTTGTATTATGTAATGGTACACGGCTATAAATTACACATCTGGTGTAATTTGTAGCTGTGTACCATTATATAGCCTTGGCGCGTCTAGATTTCTCATTAATAGGACGGGAACACCAACTTTCAGTCTCAACTTATGGGAAGGCACACCTGATAATTTAAGAGTTGAGAAACTCTATGGGGTATGATGTGACTTGTTCAGTGTCCATAATATTGTCTACTTAGAGGTATCCGACAACATCCCCCTCCACATCTGACATAATTTGTTTGTTTAAATGGTTAACTATATCATTATTCAGCGCTAAAATTTCCCTTTCACACAGCCATTCCCGATTGCCCATATTTATTTGAAGATCAGGATAAACATAATTTTTAGGTCATCTGTGTCATCGACAGTTCGACTAAACTCACGTCTCAGTGTAACCATGTCTTTACTGTCTGTTGGCACACAATCTTCTCCGATTTTTAAGAGAGCAGCTGCATATTACCCTGCTTGAGAATCATTGCGAAGTTGTACTCGCATGTTTGTAGTGAGACAAAACTTTTAACGTGTACCCATAATACAGATGCTTTCAAACAGGCATTTATTTCATCTGCCGGCGTACACCTAGTAATATCCGGGAGGGTCTGTCTGAAGTCACCAGCTAAAAGTACCACCATCCCGCGCATGATACCCTGGTTGCCTTTGATATCTTTCATTCTGCAGTCTAGCTTTGATTGCTCTTTTGTGGGGCATCGTACATTCATCCCAAACCAACAGCTTATACTGCTGTAACATTCTTCCGCGCTCACTGCTTTTGCTAATGTTACATACTGTCATTTCCTCATGAGGTAATTTCAATGGTAGTTTTAGCACTAAGTGTGCGGTTCGTCCCCCACTAAGTAGCGTAGCAGCTATTCCAGAGGACCGCTGTGCTACTGCGTTGTAGTATGGCGTACTCATTGTGTATGGCGCGCGGCGCTTGGCAAGTTTCTTACTTGCGTTAATTACAGTTTCACGTTTTGTCATGACTCCGTAATTCTCTGTATTTCTTCTATATTTTTATTTGCTGGGCCGTAAGCTGTTTTGCCAACGTCATCACACAAAAACTTTCATCCCCTTTTTTAACCCCCTTTAGGGTAAAATTTTTACAAACTTTGAATGTTGTATTCATTAATAACTAATCAAAAGCCTAAAAAATAAGTTTCAAGCTTCTAGCTTTAAAAATTACGTTATTTCCATACAAACTTTTATCCCCTATTTCAACCCCTTACATTTTTTTTTCGCATTAAAAAGTAGCCTATGTCCTTTCTCAGACTCTAGACTATCTTTATACCGAATTTAATTTAAATCGGTTCAGTAGTTTAGAAACCCGCCAAGTGACCACTTGTGGCCGCGTTCCGACACCAATCGGCGTACTTAATTTATTTTCTTATTGATTGATAAAAAATCAACAGCTCCTTACATAAAAAGTATTTACGGCCTGGCCACGGGAAAATCATGGCGGCGAATATTGGTGCTTCTATTCGCGCGAATGAATCTAAATGTATGGAAATATACTAAGCAGGCCACGCGTAACGGCGACCGGCGAGGCAACCGGCGAGAATAGCCGAACGAATAGCGCGCGCGAACAAGCGAATAAAACAAATGTATGCAAAACTAGCAGGAGACAAATTCGTCGTTCGTCGATTTTAAGTTAGTTCATTATAAAAATGAACACGATTATTCGATGTATTTTAATAAGTATTAAAGGTAGGCTAATAATAAATAACAGTACGCCACGCTTACTGGCGCAGTAAACTGATAAGTTTAAAAAAAAAAATCCTCGATATTATCTCTAAACTTATCGTATTTTATCCTTTATGCAATTCGTGTACATACCTCACATTCTCTTTCAAATATAACGTCTTAGGCTACTCTCCAATCAGTGATTGAGAAAATGCATTCTAACGCTCGATATGTACTGATCGCGGCGACTGTCGTTGCTACGCGTGAAATTCGCGGCGGGCGAATATTCATCCAGTCACAATGCCGTCGCCGTCGCCCGTTCTCGTGTCGCGCGTCGGCGCCACGTAGCCGTCAGCGCCAGCGTTGCCAATCTGTGGGGAATTCCCCAAACTGCGGGGATTTTCAGTTCGATTGGGTAATTTGTGGGGAGAGCGTTTATGTGGGGAAAATGCGGGGAATTAAGACATTTACGCTAGAACTGAACTTAGAAGTAGTTAGAAGTAAAGTGATATAAAAAGTAAGAATAATTTATAAATTATGTAAGAATATTGAATTCAAGTTTAAAGCAATTTCACCGGCAGGAAGGTTTTACAGTTTATTTTATGGCAACATTTATGTCCATCAAACTTAGAGTATCATAGAAAACTTTCTCAAATGCATCTGTCGAAAGAAAATTTAGCGTTCTAAAGAATTTGAAAACAGAGAATCGCAATCGCCTGCACAATAATGGGCCTAATCTGGGAACACACTTTATTTCTAAATTTAAGTACAGTATATTTCTTTCTCGCAATAAGTAATAGGAAAAAGATAGCAAGAGTTTAGAGCTGTCACTTAAATTTAGATAGATTTCTAAGAAACCATAGACAATTTTAGATGGCATGTACGGAGGTGCCTCCTAAACACTGCATTTTATCACGTTCAATAAGGTCGAAAATTGAACGCACGTTTCTAAATGTCAAATTATATGACAGCCATCCTTTTCGTATTCCTTTTGATGGAAAGAAATGCACTGAACTTAAATTTAGACTTAGCATGTGTTTACTAGAATTAGGGCCAATGACACTGTAGTAGCGCTTATGACCACTAAAGAAGGTATTAAGAAGAAAGGATGGAGCCTAAAATTTGATTCTTCAAATGATATGTTGACAAAACAAAGGCATAATAAAGAGCTGAAATAAATACCTTGATGAAAATCATTAAATACTTAATAAAGTGTATGTAATAAATATATTTGATTTATAGAAACAGTACTTTTATTTCTTTCCTGAAAATTTGTGGGGAAAATGTGGGGAATATTGATTATTTTTCCCCAAAATTGGGGATTTTCAGTTAGGTTTTTGGGTAATCGAGACCGTGGAAGTTGGCAACGCTGGTCAGCGCGGACCGCCGCACGCGCGCCTCTCAGTTAGCGTTCTAGTGTCGAGCCCAGCGGACGCCTTCAGCGTGTACAGTCATGTAAAATCGTGATGTTGACACAAGTCGAGTGATCGAGAAGTACGCCGGAGAAAGCAAATGTGGGATATCGGATGCATCCCACATTTGCCAGTACCAGTATACAAAAATAAAGACGCAAGAAACAAATCCTGGGAGGATATTGTACTCACACTATATGAAAATGTCAGTAACTCGTCGAAAGTTCTAGCCGACATTCGAAAGTAATTAAAGAATTTTGGTTTCGTCATCTCTCAAAGTGTCGCATAATATGACAAATTCTCCTGCGACGGCTCTCTGCTCAATCAATGGATGAACATGAAGTCTTTGTCACAATTTTTGCTTTCTTTTTTGCGTCTGTACGGCGATCAGCATGATACTGAAACGTCTCGACCTGACTCTCAGCGCTGACAAACTACGCGCTGAGCTGTCCGCGCCGACGGTCAGCGTGACTCTAAAACCAGCCTTGTGAAATTTACTTATTACAAGTCAATTACAGGTTTTCTGAAAAAACATTCAATTATACGGACTCTGAGTGTCTGTGTGATGTGTGTGTATGATTTCAGACCAGCCAATAACATTTCTTTCTTCATTATAATTATTATTTATTTATTTCAGACAATTTATTATTTATTTTATTTATTGCATAAGTTCTTTTTGAAATGGACTTGCCCTTCACTTTTGCTTTGAGAGAAGTTCAGAGGGAATCGACGAAGTAGCAGGCTTACCCAGAAGGTGCCTTTTTAATCCTGTTTTGAAGGAACTCAGGTTATAAGCAGTAGGGAACACCGATACCGGGTGGGTTAAAGCGGTTGCAGTAACAACCGGGACCAACGGCTTAACGTGCCTTCCGAAGCACGGAGGAGCTCAAGATTATAAATTTGATTGACCCATCCAGGGACCAACCATGGCGAAAGTTGCTTTGTTTTCGTGATCGAAACCAGAGCGCTCAAACCACTACGCCACCGAGCTCCTCCAAGACACATTATTAAATTCAAAATTAAAATTAATTATAAAATTATGATTATTACATGTCAAAAATATTGATATGTTTAATACAGTTTTAAAAGCATACATGCACGTAAAAGTCAAGTCTTATAGTTATAAATTTATAATATATTGAATAAAAATTTTAAAATAACAATACAGAAAAATATTTATAACTGGCATAATCAACTTTATCTTCAAGGAGCCAGGGAGAAATCGGTGGTCGCTTCCAGTGTTAAACATATTGATCACTGAGACGTCTTTAAATATGTGCTTCTTGTCGGCTATAATGAAGTCAATTTCATTTTTGGTCCAAGCGTCGGGACTTCGTCATGCCCACTTCCTTTGAGGCTTTTTTTATACCACTAAGGTGGCAATCAAGCATACGGCCCACCACATGATGGTAAGTGATTACCGTAGCCTATGGACGCCTGCAACACCAGGGATATCACTTGCGCATTGCCGACCCTTTAAAAACCTTTACACTCTTTTTTTGAAGAACTCCATGCTGTATTCATTCGAAAAAACCTCTGCAGGGAGCTCATTCCACAACCTAAGCGTAAGTGGGAGAAAGTTTCTCTGAAACCGTACAGTACGCAACCTCTTTGGTTCCAATTTGTGAGGATGAATTCCCTGCCGGTGGAGAGCGGTGCGATGATACAAAGAGGCCGTCAGCATCATGTCAAATAGTTTCTCAGAACACACCCTGATATACAAAGGCTGTTTCTTAAACAAAGAGTTCATTGGTAATAATCCTTCTTTCTCAAGGAAGTTAACTATCATTTGCCTCCTATGATTCCTGCTCCCATTGCCATTACCACTACCGATTCACTTCACTTTAGCATTAAAATCCCCCATGACAACGTTATAGTGGGCCTTAGTGACAATAAAGTGTAGGGCCTACGCAATATCATTATATTGTACATCCACATCCAAAGGGTGTTGAGGTCAGGGCGTACACTTGCACTACCTTAAAAGGTTGTAACATCAGAATTGATAAGCCCCGAATCCTATTCATAGACCACCGCTTCATTACTAGAATGTTACGTGAGGCTATTGATTTAAAAAAACAACCTATTTTCAGTAGAGTAAATGGTTAGAGTTTACCTCCAGCTTGTGATCCCGTTATACGAATTATAAAGTCTTAAGCCCCATTTTACACCGTCTGACTATCAGACACCGTGAGCTCCGTATGTGTAAATAGGAAGACTCAAAATGTAACATAAAGTGACGGCAGTTAATTTATAAACAACTAACATCTTCAGGCTTTCCCTGCCCACGATCGCTGTAAAGTAATCGAATTGTCGAGTATATAATGATAATGTAAAATATGATGAAACGCGAGTTAAATCGCGGTTTGATTTCAAGCATTTAGTGTAAGAAAATATTGTGCGAAAACATTTCACCCGTTTGTATGCATATGTGGGATTGAGATTGAGGTGAAGACATTAAGATGATAAATAAAAGCACCTAGTACCTAGTATTAATATCTCATAAAGAACACAAAAATTAACACATTTTTAGGGCAGTAGCTATTTAGTAAATATAATATTAGGTGTTAGCAGCAAAGTTATTTTGGTGTAATATTTTTTTTTATTAATTTTAAAATCACTGTATCATTATCTCCACGTCGAAAGTTGCTTTGTTTTCGTAATCGAAAATTAAAGAAGAGCGCTCAAACCACTACGCCACCAAGCTCCTTAAATCACTGTATAATTAAATCACATTAAATTAAAATGCAAACATTGAAAGAAAAGGTTGACTACTTCTGATATTTTGGAAAATTTTAAAAAAATATGTATTTACGGGCAAATTTCATCTTGCAAGTAAATATATAAATTGAAATATATTTGTTTTATACATTTACACGATTTTGCACTATTATAAATCAATTTGGAAGTCACTTTCGCACTTCATTGCTTTAACGTTAATACACCAATGAAAATGTATTTTTTTGTAATAATTAATTCACAATAGTGTGCACTGTTCAATCGAAGAAATCACTCTGCACGTAAAAGATAAACAAAAAATTGTTTACGTCGAAATCTACTGCCTCATGCCAAAAGCGCCCATGGGCGGCTCTGAGTACTTTATCGAGATGCCGCAGCCGCCCATGGGCGGCGCGGTTCCAAATGTATGACGGCATAGGGGTAATATGCGTATATCTACGGGGGGCAATGAATGGGTTAATATATATTTTTCGCCTCACTAGTAGTTAAAATAGTAGGTATATAATCGCCCTACAAGAGGCCCTAAAACATGATTGCGCATTGTATTTTATTCGGACTAAAGACGAAATTCGCTTTAAATTTCCAATAGGAGCAAATAGTACTCTTGGTAATATTGGTATAAAAAACTATTGGTGTCGAAATTTGTTTTCTTGATTCTTCCTTAATCACTCTCATTTAATTTAAATTATATTTTGATGGGATTCATTGAATGTACATTTGTCTGATAAATAATAAATAGCCATAAGATATCTATTACATTCATTTTCAGCATTCACCCATCACTCTAAGCGTCAGGACTGCGGCTCACTTTATTAATACAATCATTCCAGTTTTATAGAAGTACTTTGAATTTGGTGGGTTAAAGGTACTAACTAGTATGTTGCTTGTACATTCCTTCATAAATACTACATTCATTTCAGCACCCTACAACAATACACCCATCATCCTGACCTACACAATACTTCATACTTTTCAAAAAATAAACTTTAATAATACTTTATTTGCAGGCAAATAATAAACAATGTTTTTATAAAAACTACAATATTAAGTTAAATCTTGATATCCCAAATCTTTTGTATCCCAAGTAATCCCAACACTAGTTGTGTTAAAATACAACTAATCTGCGACAATGTGTCAAAATTAGGTTGTTTAGGTTTAAAGAATTTTATTCTCATTAAGACATTTCATTGTCACTTATAATTATATAACAGATTGAAAACTGTTTGTGGTCACAAAAGCAAAATAAGTTTTTTTTTTGTTTAAGTTACAAATTAATCATTAACATACATTATAATAGTAATAAAAGTGTGAAACTACTGTTGTGTATTATATTTTTATAAATGTTGCCATTTTATATATTTTTTTTTAATTACATTTTAATGTTTTTAATGCGTTTAAACACCTACTTTATTGTAACAATTACAAATAAAGAAAGAAAACGATGTAATTAAACTAGTTTTTCTCACCTTAAGTGAAAGTTTAAAAATATTTGTAAAAATATTCTTTCAGATCATTAGAGGTGTTAACTTCAATGAGTGGTGTGATAAACGTTGCTATAAAAACATTGAAAAGAGAAAAGAAAGCGGTGAAGAAATTAGTAGGTTATAACTAGTGCTCCGGTGACGTAGTGATTATTGCGTCTGGCCGGAAATCAGGAGACGAGTGTTCGAGTCCTGCCTGGAACATATATTTTTTTCATTGTTTTCATTCTTTATTTGTAATTGTTACAATAAAACTTTTTTTTTTAGTTATTTGATAATTGTTGTCATAATTATTTATAGTAGAACAATAACTAGAAAAAATAAAAGTTTAGGTTAAGCTACAGAAAAAAAGATACCTACATACGTACTTGGAAAATTATGGCTACATTAAAAATGACAATTCTTAGGGAATATTTTCTTGATTTAAACAGCACTACTATATTAGTATCTCAACTTTCAGAGAACTCAAAAATAACTATGATGATTTAGAAACCTAAGTACTCGACTAATTTATCCTTACCCCATAGTCCCCAGTAATGATGACAGGCCACCAATTTGGCCAACACCCCCAAACAACTGCATCAATTGTTGCTGAGACATGTTATTTAAAAGATTTTGCAACTCTCCATCTTGAGCACCACCACTGGTTCCACCACGTCCTCCTGATGTAGGAGGATTATTCAAAGCTTCATTTATGCGACGACAGAAATCTTCATCTTTATCTGTTTTTGGTTCCTATGGTGATATTACATTAAAATTAACTAATAACATTGTGGTATGTTTATTAACCCCACAAGACACATATCAGACAAAGTGGGTTTTTAATTGTCATACGCTCAGGGAAGTCTTCGGTAGATTAAAAAAAGGGTAATTTTACTAAGCAGAGGAATTTCAGGAAAGTCCTGTACATTAAAAGTTTTATACTGGTCTGTGCCCCTTGCTATACAGGATACTCAATCAGAAGTCTCAGAATCCTGGTGGGGGCAAATGTTTGTATGAGTACGAGCATTTGTTCATGAGTCATGGATGTTTATATAGTATATTTGTAATATTTATACATATACATATTATAATCATTATTTCTCCGTTATCTAGTATTCATAGTACAAGCTCTTAATGCGCTAGATAATAGGTGTGAGTGTATGAATATTATTATTATGTTTAATCGTTGTGTCATCATCAAACATATCCTGCAACTAAGATGACACTGATTGAAGTTGGATAGAATATGCAAGCAATCAATTATGAAGTGGATTATTTCAAATGTGAGCATTTCTGTTGAAAGTCAAAATTTCTTTTCTTTTAGACAAATCATGGCAAATAACTCAACACCTGCTGATGTGAAGCAGTAATAAGAGTCCATAAGCAAAGACAGATAGTGCAGCTTGAACACTATTCTAGTCACCTACACCTTACAGGTCTATGGATAATTATATTGATAAATCTAATTGGTAATATTAAATTTGAACTCTTTATTTTCTGGCATCAACATCGGAATTTATCAGAATATGCAACATATAAACCTTTAATAATATGAAAAATATTTTATTCATACCTGCATCCAAAAGAAATATTTCTTAGAGAATGACTTGAATTTGAGGACATACACTCTGCCAGTGGTGCACTCGTTGACACGTGCAAATTCGCAATCATCAGGAAATATGAGAAGATCATCTTCAACTTCCCCTGTAGTCCTGTCTTTCCAACAAAAATGCATCAACGAATCTTCTCCTTGATAAACATACAGTAAACCCTTCCTTTTGTCTGGATGCACCATGCGCCCTTTCAGTGTCATTCTACCAGCGCGGAATTCCACCAAATGTTTATTACCTCCGGAACTACCACCAAGGGCTGAAGTATTTCCAAATAATGCTGTCGCCGACATTATTGTATGCTCGTACCTATAATTTTAAATTTATTTACTACCTGAAATTTATAGAGCAAGAGTCTTTCCATAAACTATGACACAAACAGGAAAAAATTGAATTCATTATGTCAGAATATCTACTCAATTCAAAGCCAATTAAAAAACTTTTTTCAATATTACTTTTTACTTAGGTACTATTTCTTACAATTTTGTTCAGTCCCAATAGCAACCAATGAAACCACAATTCCAAAATCAATCTTCACTAGAATTACAAATCTAGTTTTATCTAGGTTTGTGTATTTAGTTGCACTTTACTAAATAAATCTGTGACTTGCACAATTTTATTCTGTCATGCTCATGAGCATGAGCGAAACAGAAGGCAGAGCCACAGATTAGAAAGAGTAGAGCAGAGCGCACTACAGAACCCGTTCTAATTTTTTTATTTTTATTTATCGAAGCTTTGGCTGCTAGGGCCATTAGCTTAAACAGAGACTTATTTCTTCATTTATTGCATTGAAATACTTATGTAACACATTTCAATGCTTCAATGAGTATTCGACACGAAATATATCATGACAGTCACTTTATGCGCTTCTTGATGATCGTATTTCACATCATAATCACTTTTATTCTAATAATCGTTTAGTTGCACGTCAACACAAACACTTAGTAATAAAAAAACACCACTTTTATAACACAAAGTTCACTCCGACACAATTTTAATTATTATAATAAAAATCTTGCCCGACGCCATTAAAACGCGCCAAACACCACCACCCGTTCTTTCTAATCTGTTTCACCACAGATTTATTAACTTTCTCTATGGGTTAATGATTTAACCCTTATATGAGCGAATTTTCTATTGAAAACAAAAATAATAAAAAATTGTAGCTTAGCTACAAAATTTTTTGGGAAAAATAATAATAAAAAAAATAATTTAACAAATAATGAATATATTAAACATGAATATATACTCGTTAGAAACATTTTTAGTATATTTAATTTAAAAAAAAATGAAATTGTCGGTTGTCTATGCGTCTTTTTTACGTTGTTTATAAACCACACTGCGCATTTAAGGGTTAAGTATTTCTTCGTCCTATGATGTATTTAAACGGAGAGTGGGCCTAATTCTGAAGACACACTTTAATTCTGTACCTACAGTATATCTCTTTCTCGCAATTAGTCATAGGAAAAAGATAGCAAGAATCTGTTTAGAACTGTCACTTAAATTTAGATAGATTTCAAAGAAACCATAGACAATTTTAGACGGCATGCCTAAACACTGCTTTTTATCACGTTCAATAAGGTCGAAAATTGAACACACGTTTCTAAATGTCAAATTATATGACAGCCATCCTTTTCTTGTTCCTTTTGACAGAAAGAAATGCACTGAACTTATATTTAAACTTAGCACGTGTTAAAATATAATAAATATATTCTAGTTTTATTATATTTTAATTACTAAGTAATTTTTCAAACATTTATAATAATGTTAAAATCAAAAATTAAGAATATTAGCATGTGTTCTCCAGAATTAGGGCCATAAATCATTTTAATGTTTTTAAGTACCAGTGATATTCTTTTTGCCGAGTTTTAAATGTGAGAGGTTAATGCAAGAACGTAAAACGGAACTTGAAATCTTCATCAAACGTGCTGTTGACCACGGTGTTATAACTTCATACTAAAATAACCATATCATATACGACCAATTGCAGTTAACATTGAAGCATCCACTAGGACCATTCGTTTAACTGATATTTAATTTGGTCGGCTTATAATGGGTTAGAAATTCAGGCCCAAGTCGATAGATGATGACTCTATAACCATGAAAAAATAGTGACTTCGAAAAATATCAACAAAAAATATTTAAAACTTAAATGACATTTAAGATGTTATTTATTAAACCGAGAAATAATAATTACTTCAATTTTTTAATCAATATTAGGTAACTTTGATATTTTTTGACTTTTTCGATAATAATATTCTTACTATAACTTATATTATAATATCTTGCCCAAATCATCAATTACTTATTTAGAGTAGCGACCTATATATTGGGATTTGAACCAATTTTTTTTTCTTTTAAATTTTATTTTGATAATAAAAATACATAAATAATCATTTTTATGTAACTTTTGATTATATAAATTTAGTTTTTAAGAAAAAAAAGGTTCTATTAAGAAAATAATTTTTTGGTTGTCTACCTTCAGACAAAGAGTAATGTAAGGGTTCAAATCACCAGATATCGCTAAGCGACATATATTTTGTAGTATGGAGTGATGCCTCTATACCCGTATACACGGTGTATCAGAAGTACCCAAAAAAAAGAAATTCTTCATCGAAAACTCAAAATGAAAATGTCACTACTCTAGTGATCGGCTGTGAATGTCATTCAACCTAAAATTTACATCAAATTAATAGACTATATTTCCAAAGACTATAATATGTAAACTATTAGTACCGTCGATTCCTTCTGAGATGCAAAAAACTTTCTTTGCCGATAAAACTTATAGTACGATGCCTTAATTTCTAATACGATGACAAGTAATAATAATTTTATTGAAATAATCATTTATTTTTTAATTTTTATAACAATTATTTATCTTTTTGTTTAGGTGTTGTTTATTATTTTTAAGCAATAAATTGCTATTAGTATCGATTTCGCATATTACGTAAACACCTTTAAATAAATAGAGTATGTATAAAATCAAATTGCACTAATCTAACTAAGCACTCATCTGCTACCGCTTAGTCTTTGAAAATACTAGACTTGCAGCAGAATTCCCCGCCATTTGAAAAAATACACCTCGGGTTCCGCATTTATTTTTTAAACTTAAATAATACGTAAGTTTTCGTACATACCGGAGTATTCAAATACAGTGACAGGGTGGGAGGTACATATCTTTATCAAAAAATGCGCGATGTGAAAAGGTGTGATGTTATTTTCAAGCTGTTTTGTTTATGTCACAGCGCGATATTGCACAATCGAAGCGACGGGTCAAACGAGAACAGGGTTCAAAATTACTATTAAATGGAAATTAACTACGTGACGCATCGCTCTGGGTCAATAAAACTGGTTTTTATACCATTACGTGTAAAATGGCCTACCTGATGACTGCTGTTATAAAAAATTTTGTGGTATGGTAAGTCACTGACATAGCTCATAGGATTAGCAAGTTGAAGTGGCGTGGGCAGGGCACATAGCACGCTGAACAGACGGCTGGTTGGGCGTTCAAGTTTTAAAATGGCGACCACATACCGGGAAGTGCAAAGAAGGACGGCCTCCCACTAGCTAGATGGACAGAAGACCTGGTCAGAGTCGCGGGGAGTCGTTGGATGCAGCTGCCAAGAACCATTTCATTTGGAAATCGGTGGGGGAGGCCTTTGTTCAGTAGTGGACATCAGAGGTTGGTATGATGATGTTAATGATGATATGGTAGTAGTAAGTGGTCACAATGAACACGCATGTACTATTAACGTGCTGTCGACGGAATTGCCTACGCATTAAAGCGGGCCGAAGTCTTCACTTGGATTTAAAATGTACCGGCCTTCCCTTTATTTTACAAGCTTTTCCTTTAAATAAGCATGATCTAGCAAGGTTATTTGTCGGTTAAAATTAAATTGTAAGATAATGTAAGTACTAGGAGTTCAGAGGAGATTCAAAAATTTGGTTTACATTTTTTCCGATGAAACCCTAAACGCCCCCAAATGTGTCATTGGTTCACAACATTTTATTCAAAAGATTTTTTTTAATACTCGATATAAAAAAAACAGAGCAGAGTACTGCCGGATTATGACTAAGTGCCTATAAACTGTTGATTAGGTAGTGTTTGCGACCGTGCTCGCTTGGATATGTTTTTACTTATTTTGTAACCTACTTTTTAACGTTTAAAAGATGGATCTTACTGGGCTTTGAATGCAAGACAAGCATTTAACGGTTTGTTTTCGTCGTTGGCGTAATTATGTTACACTACTTCTTATACCACAGATACATAATAGTACAAATACAGAAGATTCACTCTGGAAAATCATCTTAACATTTAATTAAATAGCTCTTGCTTGCCACGATAATTAAATGCAATTCAAGTCGAACAGCGCTCTAATAACGCTCTTAACGAAAACGAAAACCTTGTATTGTTCTCGTCATAACTATTATTTTTTGGTACCAGCCTTAGCTTGGACCCAATAGTTATAAGGATACTAAAGTCAAAGTTGTTTATTGAATAGAATAGAATAGAATAGAAAAAAGTTTATTGGGCACAATAATACAATAATACTTAAATTACTTATTGCGATCCATACCTAAAATAATTTTACTAAACTAAAAAACTAGTTAAATGTTGACAATCCCTGTCATTCCCCGTACGCATGCGCAGAAGGAAAAAACAGCGGCAGCGCGCAGACTACCTATTTCAATTTCAAAGCCGCTCCCCGAGTTCCCGCTTTGTCGGCTCGTCAGTGTCAAAGAGAATATAAAACGCTACGCTAGAAGAGACGGGACTTCAAGGAAAAAAAAAATTCTATAGAACGTGCACGCCAGACTCATACCAATATAATAAAAATTCAGCCAACAGTCTGGCAACAATAATGCCAACATAAGCAACAAAATAGGGACGTGCTTAGAAGGGATTAGTAGAGATACAGTTTAGATTTTTATCGATAGTTATAGGTGTTTGAAATTAATAAACAATGGTACTTGAAAAACTTTTATTTAGTATAATATACAATATATCAAGCTTGACTACTATGACAACATGGTAGGTTGTTAGGTTGACGGTAGGCGTGTGAATCGTCCTGGATCGGCCATCAACACCGATTTGGATTCCGACTACACCAAAAATATGTCGCGATTTTGTTGTCGATTGGTACATACACCAAATCCTTCCCTGTCAATTGAACCCACTGTTTACATCTGCGAAAAAAATAAAGTGGTTTATTTAATGGGCACGACATCGATAGGGAAATAAAATTGTACAGACAGCACTATTTTTTACTTAGTTCAGTAGGTAAATATTAATTTTATGTACTGAAATTTGTACTAAAATCCCTGTTTAAACAATAATAGCTTTAGAATAGAACTAATTAACAGTCATTGGTACTTACCGATCATCATTGAGAGGAAATTCAGACATAATATGTTCGTTTTACATTGGCCGCCGGCGTATCTTTAAATTACATATTTCTTAACTTATTCGTTTACTGATTTAGTTCACTTCACATCACACACAATCCTTTTTGGGTCAAGCTTATTTCTTGAGGCAAAACACTCGTTTTTAATAATAATTTACATTAATTTCTGATTTTAGAAAATTCTTCAACACAACTAAATGAAATGTCAAACGTTTTGAAAACAAGACAACAGCGACAGAGACAGATGACAGATATAAATCACCTGTTTATGAAGAGCGTCGACCACCATATTGATTGTATGGATAATGCCTTCTTTCGGATTGAGGCGGATTATACCGCCATTACTGAGCGTGCACGTTTCATACAATTTTTTCTTCTTACGAAGTTGCGCTGGACTGGTCAGTGTCACCTCATCTGTTTCCGAGCTCAGTTGATCATAATTTCATAAAGTGTAGTCGCGTGTAATTTTATCTCTGATCGTCGTTATTCTTATTAAATATTGCGAGATAATGCTATGTGTATGCCATGAGTAGGTATGTTGGCATCGATTACAAGGACGATGACGATAGTATGGTGCGAAATGCGACACAGGCCGTGTCCGTCCCGACGACGGCCGTCGTTGTTGAGGCAGCAAGGAGGAGTAGGTACATTTTGAACTGCTTCTCTAATCTTAGGGCTATGTTGTTGTAAGTGTTATGTTGTTGTGTAAGATATTCATGAGAACTGGAAAGCTGTGTTGATTGAGTTAAGTGGCCCCGCTTGTTAGGTGAGCCGTCAGCTTGCTTGTCATCTTGCGTTGTTGTATGAAAAAAGTGTTTCTAGTTCGAGGTAAGTTGTTTTTTATTTTTAAGTGGTAGAAAAGTGCTAGTACAATTACATAGTACCCAATTGATTGATCCGTGATAAAGTTTTAACCACATTTATCGATCTTACGGGTTCTTGTGTGTGATAAATACATACCTACTCAATTAAAATTATTTTTATTTTTGGTTTACGGCTTAAAACCTTAGTCTAATCGTCTGAGCTATTAGGTAGATAAAACCTACCTACTCAGATTGTTACTTCAATACAACTTTATAATTTATTTGTGGTTTTTATGTTGACTCATACCTATCTTGATTCTCACTCACTTAATATTCTTGTGAAGTATTCAATAAAGTTATCTAATGTCTATTTATCTTTTTTGTACTTAACCTAGTAAAATAAATACTAGAATTGAGGAATTATAGGTTATTTATTTTAGGTTAATATTTGATCAAATAAATATTAGCTACCAGGAGTAGAAAAGTTTCTAAGAGTAGGAGGTAATTACGCCTGTTAGGGGGAATGAACTTAGAATAGAGCTGCGCTTCAATGTCGATTATTTTATTATTTTATCAAAAATAATTAATTTTTCAGCATGTAATAATGTTATACTACAGTTGTCATACATTGGTAATAAACTCTACACAAGGGACCCATTTACACCCTTTTCACTTTATTTGTATTTTTGGTACATCCTGTATAAAAAATGTACTCTTTGCTGTTGACTATGGTCAAGACCGTTCAAAAGCTAGAAATAAGTTGCACATTCATAGTAATTGTTTTTACGGAAAAATATATTTCTCGAAAACTTTTATTTTTTAATAAACAAATTATTGATGCCCAAAGTCAGGTACGATTTGGCCATAGTTCTTTAAGTTCAGCCCATTTCTTTCTCTCAAAATGAATACGAAAAGGATGGCTTTCATATAAAGTGGCATTTAGAAAGGTGCGTTCAATTTTCAACCTTAATGAACGTGCTAAAATGCACCTCCATACATGACGTCTAAAATTGTCAATGGTTTCTTTGAAATCCTCTTGAAATCTATCCAAATTTAATTGACAGCGGATGTGTTTAGCGGGTTTTTATGGCATCAGTGAAAATTTTTATTACAATAATTAAAAATTGTGTCGGAGTAAATTATGAGTTTTTTTTTATACAACTAGATGACAAACAAGCTGACGGCCCACCTGGTGGTAAGCGGTTACCGCCGCCTATAGACACCTGCAATAACAAGGAAAAGCACTTGATATTGCAGGTGTGTTGTCATCCTGAAGCCTAAGATGAAATGCCGTCCATGCCCAGTAATTACACTGGCTACCTTTCCCTTCAATCCGAAACACAGCGAACTGTTTCACGGCTGAAATAAGAAAGGCGGTGGTATGTACCTACCCAGACGACCCTACATACGGGCCTACCACCTAGTAAAAGTTATAAAGAGTTATAAAAGCCGCGTAGTTTTATTATTCAAATGTTTGTGTTGACGTGCAACAAAAAGATTATTAGAATAAAAGTGATTATGGTGTGAAATACGATGAGAACTTTTTTGTGATTATCCACCTCATCAAGTAGAACATAAAGTGACTATCATCATATATTTCTTGTCAAATACTCCCAAGAAGCATTGAAATGTGTTACATCAGCATTTCAATGCAATAAATGAAGAAATGTCTCTGTTTAAGCTAATGCCCCTAGCAGCCAAAGCTTCGATAAATTTAAAAAAAACTATAAGAACTCTGTGGTCCAAGGTTTTTTGTGCTGTCATCTGTGCATCTGTGTTTGTCAAAGCTCTAAAAAAATTATAAAAAAACAATTTAGTTTTATGAAATTACAGCTTACTTCATTGTTATTTTTTACCAAATAATTGTTTTTATGAAATCAGCCTAGGGACTGCGTTGTGTTTTTCTGAAGTGAATTTAAAATGAGTGGAGTTCAAACAGGTATGTAGAAGAACTTCATGAAGTCAAATTTTGATCTAGAGGACGTGATGACATCGAACTTACACTATATAATTATTTATGTTGTTTCTTTGCTTTTATCATAGTTTTGTGTCGTCCAGTTATCTCAATACCTGATATACTAATACATAGGTGGAAGTCTAGAATTTTTATTAGTCAGAAACATTAAATATTATACTTGTATGTTTTGGAAGGTATTTCTTAAACATTTTACTTTAAATAAATAACCTACACATCACTGTTTTATTAAATTTACATAAAAGTATTAAGAAAGAAAATGATTACACCAAAGTATTGTTAGTGATATCTTGTAATGGATATCTTCAAAGGAGATTTTTAATTTTAGTATAAACTTTAGGCTAGTTATTAAAGTACCTTTGAATAAACCTGTGACATAGGCTTAGAATGCTAATACTGTATTGGAAATTGAAGCCAAAAACCATTCATGTTTTTACACCCAAGGATATAATAGTTGTTAGTTCTTATTATTGAACACCTACTTATAAGAATTGAGTGCAAAGATATTGTCTCTCTACTAGCAGACCTGTAGCAGGAATAAGACTACACTGACTAGAATATGTGAAAAGAATAATTAATGCATTCTGCAGGGTGAACTAAACCAATAGTGCTTAATTTTAGTACTTTATGATTTTAGGTTTTATTATCCTAAGACACTGAATTTAGTAATCTTTCATAAAGTCTTGTTTTTCCTTCAACACCCTTTTTGCTTTCAATTTTTGTTTGGTAAATTGAAGAAGAAGATTTAATTTGCTTGCTAGTGGCTGTCACTACCACGTCTGGAGGTCTGTACAAACTAATACCCTTGTCTGCTCCATTGAAATGATGCTGATCGCCATTAATGAGTGGCTTGATTTAGTTATAAGTGGGATGAGACTTGCTTCTTAAATGTTTGGGTATAGCTGTCAAAAAATTGTAAAGAAAGCAAATGTTTGTATGATGAGTAAGAGCATTTGTTCACAAGTATGTCTATTTAGTATATATATCTACATATTATTATCCAATTTTCTCGGTTATCTAGTATCTAAGGGATGGATCATACATTGACAAGATAATGCACAACATAAGGGCTGCTAAGTGTGAAATAGATTGTTTGGTCACAGAATAAAAAAAAATTAATAACAAATTTATTTAATGATTGGATTTTTTATTTTGTTTAGACATCATTACTTGGAAGACAATTTGATAAAGTTTAGTAAATGTGTCAATTAGCATATATTCGGCGACATTTTTTAAAACTGACAATGCAGTTAAGGCTTTTAGTGCATTTAATGACTCATTCAGTCTCTTCTCTAATTTGTGTTTTTCTGTCATAAAGAATAATACTAATAACTGTCATACTCATAAGACAACCGGGAGTCTTAAGAAGCTTGTCAAATTTCATAAAATAATAAAGCTTGAGGTCAGCTTTATTATTTTATGAAATTTGTCAAAATACAAAAATTATGAAAATAGTGAAAAAAAATAGTTATAAGTTCCAATGGATTTCTAATTCTTCACTAGATGGGAAATTCAACATTGATTAAACACGGTTGTATAATTAATTTCAAAAATACACTGATCATGTCCAACACAGTCCTGTCCTTCAAAGGTCTAATACCTTTGAAGTAGCTTCAGCCTGAGATGTTGAGAATTCAACTTCAAAATGATGATTATGACGATGGTCATGGTCACAGGCTTTCCGCTTTGAACTCAGTTGATGGAATAGAATGTGTACTTTCTATGAGCACTTAGGTTCTTTCTGTTGTGTATTCATCATGGTTATCCATATCCTGACTCATCTTGTGTTTGATCAGGTTCCTTGACTTCTACCATAAGATACATTTCTAAGTATTCTTCAGTTACCATTCCATAGCTTTTTTGGAATGCCTTGTCTTTCTTGAATCTTCTCTCTTCATGCACTTTATTAAAATATTGTTCGACGTCGTGTGACGTTTCTGCGCGGTGTCCGGTAGCCGACCCGAAAACGACGAAATACGACACCTTTCGGCCAAAACTCTTCTATTAAAAAGGTCGACAGCAGTTCGGTCGGAACATTCACCACAAACGAATTAAAATTGACCCTGCGGCGGCTCTCCAACCGTTCGACTCTCAGGGTGAGGTTTATCTACACCCGTATGTTCTCCGCAACGTCCTTGGCCGTTCCAGAGTCATGCACACGGGACACGTCGTTCCGACGAATGAGCTTCCTCTTCTTCTCCACTCTGTGGAAACCCTCTTCGTCACACTGAGTCTGTAGCGGATACAATGTATGCACTACATCCTTTCTAACGACTTCCTGCTGCTTCGTCTCCTCTATATTTCGCCTCTTAGGGTGAGCACCCGGAGGCTTGGCTGCGGCAGCGGAATAAGCGCGTCGAGGAGTTGACGCAGTCGCACGTGACGGGCTCGGGGCGGCGGCGGGGCTCGGGGCATCTTGCTCAGTGACGGCGGTGGTCAGTGTTTATCCGAATCAAAACTGCATACGGATGCGTTTTGCGCCCCGCGACGGGTATTTACATTAGAAGCCTCGGGTGACCTACTTACCGAAGTAATGTTGCGTAAAGTCTTTAGCTCAGTACGCAATTCAGTCACATTTTTCTCTGAGACTTCCAATCTAGATACCACCTCGGCCAAACTAGCTTTTAAACATGTTATGTCCTTTAGCAGCCTAGTGGCGTCAAACGTGACGGGCGGTAACTTATGCAGCTCCCTCGCCACGAATACAGGCATGTCGTCCGGGTCGGTCACCTTCAACAAGGTGACGATGTCCTAGAGACTTTTCTCGCTACCATCCCTCCGGCGGGACGGCATCTGATCGGCCTTGCCAAGCGCTTGGAAGACGAGCGCCTTGCTAGTGCTAATCTCCTCCTCCTTAAAATTAGATTTGCAGATCTGCAGTATGCTGACCTCGTCCATAGTGTCGATGGCGTGCTGTATAAACGCCAACAGCTCGTTTACTATGAGTTGTTCAAAACCCATGGCAAATGATTTCCTGCAGCGGCGCAATCATGAATTTAAAAATTCTGCACTTTGTAGCGACGCGCGTCTAGTTGCGAGCGCGTTTCGCAACTGATAATTCCGTTCCCTCTCACTCTCACCACTCTTTTCGTTCGCCGTACCTATCTATGTTGAATAAGGAATCAAAAATTTTTTGACTATAAGTTATGTATACAGAACTTGGTACCTCTTTAGATCTCTATTCTTTATTGACAACCTCGAATAAGATTTGGGAGTCCGGAGCATCATTATGAAAATAGAAGCGCGAATATTCGCCACAGCGAATTTCCCGTGGCCACGCCGTTAGACTCCCGCGAGTCAATGGCAATTGAAAAATCTGTCTGTCTGGAATTCAAAGCTTCTAACGTGGTTTTTATTTAATTTTATGGAGACTTCAAGAGCGAGATTCCGTATTCATAATCAATGCCCTCAGAAATTGAAAAGTAGTGTTTCCTCTCTTTGTGATCAATAGCTAACTATTGACCACAGAGTAGTTTTAAATATATTGTTCTTATTGACTGTCCAGAAAGATACGCTCGGGATATTACTAGCTGAGTCTTCGTGCCTTCATTCGTAAAAAAGATAGATAAAGGCATATGGAACAAAGTATTTCTACAAATAAACTGAATAGACAGTAAGGTATCAATCACGAAATTTTTAATAGCAGATAACGAATTGCACAGCAAAATGTTGCAAGTCCGTGTTTTACTTATCATGTGTCATATGTAGATAGGTAGAATTGTCGTTTCGCGTCAAATACCTAATACTCTCAGAGATCTGAGCCTAATACCTATTGCGTATAGGTATGTACTGACCTGGGTGGTTAACAATTTAATCTACTAATATTAAAAAGCTGAAGAGTTTTGCAAAAACGGGGAAAAAATATTCCTTTTTAGAGCTTTTGTTGCGTGCGCTACGTAAACGGTTAAAGTTACGCAAAGATCATGTATTCTCCTTTAAATGTTTAAAAAAATCCACGGCAGCATACCTAATGTCTATCTTTTGAAATTGACTCACTATAACCATTTTTTGGTAATCAAATTTCGAGTTGTTATTTTCCGACATCCACGCGAACGAAGTCGCGGGCACAGCTAGTTCATTATAAAAATGTATCTTAAAATCAGAATGATTTTGATTATGAAGGTGCGAAGCACCATCTTAATATATTGGTGATGACTAAGCATAGGTAATAATTTACTCTGTACCTACAAAGACATGACTCATAACTCTCAAAAGGCATTAGTTTCAGCTATTTTTTTTTTATCTCATTCGATCAAGTTTACAGTGACGTAATTTTGGGTCTCCCTCCAACAGCCTCGCTCTCGCCGCTCGTTCACCGCCGGCGCTGTCAATAAACTTTGGCCGCACAAGGTGAGCCCAACTTCGCGTTGTTTTGTTCCTTGTTATCGAGTTGAAACCGGCATCGTTGTAAGTACAAGCCTTCGTGGAACATAAATATTTCGATTCAAAATTAAAATAAATAAATCATACGTTAAGAAGAAATTCCGATTTGGGGGTCACATTTATACATTATAATTGTGAAGATTGAAGCTCGCATGATTGTTGGTGAAAGTGGCAAACACGAGCAGTCAAGCAGTGGCGCGAGACGGGCGCGGGCGGGTGTGCTGACGAGACCGACGCTGACGTGCCGGAAGAAACCGACTCTAGTACGCCTGCTGTTCATACAATATTACCAATCAAACTCCACGCGTCGCAAAAATTGCGCTGTTTTTAAATAGACTGTACTTTCATAGGAACTATCATGTAATAGTTGTCGCATCAGTTCAGTGATCTCATTGTGGTTTCCGATACTAATGTGTGATGATATACTGTGTGTTAAGAAGTCTGCCGCAATGATTTAACAGCTTACATTTGAAATATGTTATATTTTCGCGGCAGAAGAGGCAGGTAGAGGGGAGGGGAATGGCAACTGATGAGGCGTCCACCGGAGGCGGAGAGCCTGCTAGTCTGGAGTATATGGAAGATCCTTACTTTGTGCCACCAGATGACGATTCTACGCCAAGTTTTGACGTGGCCGTTGACGAGTTAGACGAGGTGGAGGAGATCGCTAACTGGCCCCATGAAGAGCCTGAAGCTGAGTGGCGCACTCTGCCCGACCTCGCAGAATCGGCCTTATGCATTGAAACTGAGTTCTACATGGACAACCGGCGCCGTCGATTACGAATATTTAAAAAAAAGATGCGTGATGTGAGAGTTACGTTTCAAGATTTATCAAAGCCGTATCTTGCCAAAGTCTCCAGTCACACGAATTATAAAAAGTTTTTAGGTATCACCCTCGGAGGTTAGTTCTTTCTTAATATATTGGTATTCATTTTGTTTTAAGCTTTCAAAAAAATGGGTTACGAACTTTTTTTAAAAAATACTTCAACAACGAACGGTTCAATCTGGCTAACGTTTTTTATTTAAAAAAAAACACCTATTATCTAGCCCAAAGTAAGCATCATTAAGAGCTTGTTATACATACTAGATAACGGAGAAATACTGAAAGCTAGTAATAATATATAATATATAATATAATATAATATTCATACACTCACACCTATTATCTAGCCCACAGTAAGCATCATTAAGAGCTTGTGTTATGGATACTAGATAACGGAGAAATAATGATAATAATATGTATATAAATATAAGAAATATACTAAATAAACATATAAACATCCATGACTCGTAAACAAATGCTCGTACTCATCATATAAACATTTGTTCCTACCGGGATTCGAACCCGGGACCTCTTGACCGAGTAGCCTGGGGTACAGACCACTCGACCAGCCGGTCGTCACAATATGTATATAAACATTAGTAATATACTTACTAAATTAAATAAACATATCCATGACCCGTGAACAAATGCTACTCGGCCAGACGGTCGTCGAAGGTTTCTAGTCTAGACATTTCTCTCTCTTTATTTCAACGTTTATTGTAATATTCAAATAAAATTTCAGATTATACCTATTATGTCGGCGTTTAAATATAAGTACAAGCGCTAAGCCTCTCAACGTTTCATTTTATTATTAATTCATTTGGGAAACATACAAATTAAATCTATACTAATATTATAAAGCTGAAGAGTTTGTATGTTTGGTTGAACGCGCTAATCTCAGGAACTACTGATTCAAATTGAAAAATTCTTTTTGAATTGGATAGTCCATTTATCGAGGTATTATATAGGCTATATAACATCACGCTACCACCAATAGGAGCTGAGTATTAATTAAAAGTGTTGCAAAAACGGGGAAAAAATATTCCTTTTCAGAGCTTTCGTTGCGTGCGCTGCGTAATCTGTTAAAGTTACGTATAAATCGTGTATGCAGGAATTGTTCTCCTTTAAAAGTTTTAAAAAAAAGTCCGCGACAGCATATGTCTATTCTTGAAATTGACTCTCTAGTCTAGAACCATTTTTTGGTAATCTTTGTTCTAAAATAATTTACCATCTGCGAAGGTGTTTTTGTAAACATGATATTATCCTTATCGAAATAAATATATTATTCACCACAAGTATTTAATTTTGAGCAAAATTGTTCTTGACGTCATTTGATTTCAATGAGATATTCATTTAAAGAGATATCATAGTTTTAAAATATAATGCACGCATTTATGATTTTCAAGTCGTCGATCAATGCATTAATTGCAAATAAAAGGTGTTTTATAAACATGATTTCAATCCTTAGTCCACCGTTGTTATTTTCCGACATCCACGCGAACGAAGTCGCTGGCACAGCTAGTTACACATAAAATCGAACACAGTAAAATACAGCATAAATCAGCGAATTTTCTACAGGAAGTTGAAACAGACGTATAATTCAATTTCAATCAATAAGACATAATATTGCTAATTAAAGTTAAATAAAAAATATACAATATTTTTTGGTTGCTGGCCGCTGTAAGTGGGGGTGTGTGGGGGTATGTGGGGCTCTCACCCACCAAACTCCTCAGCGACACACCTTCTGAACCGCTTTTTGACGACATCACGGGATGGACC
This sequence comes from Nymphula nitidulata, assembly GCA_947347705.1. Lineage (NCBI taxonomy): Eukaryota > Metazoa > Arthropoda > Insecta > Lepidoptera > Crambidae > Nymphula > Nymphula nitidulata. Next base: position 9,755,793 of record OX374617.1, on the reverse strand, counting down.
GAAGACATTTCACCGTTGTGTCGTCAAGGCGGTTTGACCGCGCTCCGGTCCCTATTCAAAGTTTCGTTGGGGGGAGGAAATGAAGGGGATGAAAGGGTCTGTAACAGACCGACACAGTTAACCCCCACCAGACTCGTGAACCCACTGCGGTGACCTACTAGTGGGACCACAAGTAATTTTAAGTTTACTTGTGGTCCCACCGCTTCTCTCTTGACAGGTCTTATGAGATATTATGCAATATGGTTACTGTTATATTAGCCTGTCTAAGTATTTGCTTTCTGACAGATTATTTTTTAGGAAACATGGCTTAGGTTTTTATTTATACAGTGTTGAAGGCAGATTTTGTAGCCAGATGCCTACTATCGCCCTTTGTTAACTTTTCGATTGTTTCAAGCTTATTTGTATGATCTGAGGTGTCAAGCAATCGGTAGCACCATGCCAACTTTATAGAACCTTCATACATAAGATCGCACTATGCTTATAATCGCAACTAGACAAATATTTTTTTGATAATGAATTTAGTCTCAGTATGCCTACTTCTTGCATACTTTATTATAAGTGCGTTCTTAGAATAGCAAGTTGCAAACAAGGTGTACAATCAAAAACTGAAGTATTAGGTAATTATTTTCTGAAGTAATTATTTTTTTATTTTATAATGGTTTCTAACTAAACTAAACTGACAATGCGACAAAGAGTAATTCAGTCCGTTGATACTTAATAAAGGTATATTTCCAATTCCAATCTGAAGTACCAGGCTATCATAAATAGGTATATCAGATGTTATATACACATAAGAGAAGCGTAAGCGTATTAGATTAAATACTTAGTATCACATTTCCAAGTGTAAATTACAAGAGTACATTTAATTATCAACAGCTAATTACATACTTAAAATATTTATGGTCAAGAGCGAAGCGGTGGGACCACAAGTAAACTTAAAATTACTCGTGGACCCACTAGTTGGTCACCACACGTTGGGTCCACGAGTCTGGTAGGAATTAACCGAGGCGGGAGTCGAGAAAGTACTGCTAGTATTCAATAACCAAGGATTCTTATCTTTAAATGTATAGTTAACCTAAATCAATTTACTGTGTGAAGAAGACAAGGCTCGATAGTCTGACCCCACAGACCGGAAGGCCTGTAGATAGACTAGAGAGAGAGACGTTCTTATTTTTGTACATCAACAGATTGTCCCTACTGGATTAGGTTACATTACGTGTAGGTATGCCTTTTTCGTAATTTTCTGTTTTGTGTTGGTGTAGCTGAAGAGGCGATGCCCGCAGCGGGCGCAGGTGCGGGCGATGCGCATACCCCGGAAGAGCTGGTGGGGCTCACCCCCGAGCAGGCGGAGGAGATCCGCGGGGAATGGAGCCGCGAACTCGCCCGCGTTGAGGACGAGATCGCAACTCTGCGCACCGTACTCCAGAGCAAGGTAAAAAAACCATTAGTTATATTTACGTATAAAAAATTAGCTAATGGCAACTTTTTCTGACCCTGTAATGTTCGATAAGAAGGCGGGAAGTTTTTGTAGTGTACGTACCACGTGTTCAGTAATTCAGTTGATATATTTTTTATTATGTAATTCCTTTCGGAATAAGCATAACGTACTGTTACTTATATATTACATTAAGGTCATAAACACTTCACAATATTTTACTTACATAATAGATCAGGCAGATGGTATTTTCGCATACCTACTCGATACGTAAATTACTTTCATGAATGAAAGTGTCCACACTACGATTGCGACTGTCGGGACATCCGGGGTATCGGAATCTTCAAACCGCTTCATGCGCATCCATTACCCAGATCATGAAAAACAACTCCAGGCGCTACTTGGACAAAGCACCCCACAAGATCAAGACCCAATAGATCAAGCAATGTCCTCCATGACCCCGATGATCCAATCACGAGCGATAATGCCTTCGCATACACAAGCACGTCACGCTCTAGCTACACGACTTTTGTTATACACTGCATGTGCATTCGTCGCCCTCAGGTCTGTCGTTCCCTCGTGGTTCGAGCGCCCTGGAGACTAAGCAAAAAGTCCCCGGAAGGCGATCCCTGTAGAAAATCCTCTATAGGCGATTCGCCCCTAAAGCTAGAGTACTCACCAAGGTTCTCGTCTCTTTAAAATCCCATTTAAGCTGTAAAGGCCATCTACGGATAACAGCATAGTCAGTCCAAAAAAAATCTCTACTTACTCACTTTCTAACCTGCACCCTTATTCACAACTCTCTGAAAACCTTGAATATCGGAAACTCTATACCCGTCACTTTCTATCTCGAGACGTGAGTTTTCGAAACGATCCGTGATCCGACTTTGAAATTACCCTAATTTTCTTTTCTGATTTCTGATTATTGCAGTTCTTGCAATAATCAGAAATCAGATACAGACGTAGGTATACTTACATATATTGGTAGGTTACTCAATACAAAGCTCGATAAACATCGAATCGAAAGATCTCGAGCGCGTTTGCGTTCAACTGCCAATTTCCAGCAGCATTGTGCAAATTATTAATAAGTTTTTTTTATACTTTTATGTGTATAATCATAACGAAAAATTGTCGTGTGTTGCTTACTTACATAAAGGATTTCATACTCCTCAGATTCGTCAAAGTTCCGAACTAAAACGAAAACTTGGCATCACTGTGTGGAAGGAAATTACCGAAGATGTTAATCAGGGATTGAAAAATGTGAAAGAAAGCCAAGTGTAAGTATTTAATAAGTAGAGCACAGCAGCACTTGTTGCACATATTTAGTTAGATTTTAATTTCTAGAGGATTGGAACAATACACAGAAACTTAGCATGCAGTGCACTTGTAGATTGTAGACAAGCTTTTGTTTAGATTTTTCTTAGCTTTTCAGCATGCTATTTTGGGTTCTTTTTATTTCACTTTTGATTTGTTGTACGACAGCTATCAAACAATAGGAACACGCGTGGCCGCGCTCACACAAGCTGTGACTGAAGCACCCATGTAAGTGATGTTGTACTACAGCATACATAAATAATTAAAAATACCCTAAAAATTAATATCAAACATTTAGAATTTTTCTTGCATGGTTTTGCTATTAGTATCAGCCCCTTTATTCGCTAACGCAAATGACGACGCAAATGAAACGTTTCGCTTTCTTGTAGCGTGAAACACCAATATAGACTATAAAAGGTGGTGGCCACCGACACTATTCATTTATAGCGTTTAATTTAAAATATTAAAACTTGCATTTTTATGATTTAGTGCCTACATAACTTACAGATACACAATGTAAGCCTGAGATATTATAAAAGTTGTGTAAACGGTAATTATTCTAGTTATTATTGTATTGAAAAACTTGCCAAAAATCTGTTTTTTGTTACAAGTTATATTGTTTACTATTTATAGGTTAGGTGCATATATTGTTTGTTCTTTTATACATAGATTTATTTTTATATTTATATATGTATTTTACGTCTTTTTTACTGAAATAGCTGGGGTCAGTGTGGCTGAAGATAATAAGTTAAAGAAAACATTTGCTATTCATGACTCGTTTTGTCTGCCACAAACGGAATCTAACCGAAGAAAGCTCATCCATGTTATTTTATTGCTTAAGAGTGCGCCTAAAGCTAGAAAAAAATCAAATTTCACCCGCACCCCCCGCATCGCGAGCCACGATTGCAGTGTGTTGTCAATCAAGCTCGTCTAGTCACCTGCCGACGTCATAACATAGTATACGCAAAATATTCACATGAAAGCAACAGTATCTTCTTAGGAGTAAATGTAATGCATTTTTTGTCTATAACATTAATTATATTGGCTCAATTTAATATTGAAGTTTAGATTTTTATTGTTACTAGAGTCAAAATTAGGCCAAATTTTCGTCAAGGCGACACACAGTTAATTTACTAATTCAGCAATCTTTTTCAAATTAAAAATATGTTAAATAGTTGTGAACTTAAGATCTAAGTCTTGTTTGATTTTCCCGAATGAAATATAATGTATCCTTTTACTATTTATTTTCGCATACATATCAACTATCTGCATATATAATTTTTGTAAATGGTGCAACATACTAAAATCATCTCTAATTGCAAATCAATGTGGGTAATTTATTTGTGGGTGCTCTTGAATTATATGTAGTTGGCACATTAAGAGAAATAAAGATATGTCACTCATCTGGAAAAAGTTATAGATACGCTAAAGAATTTAATGAACAATCTAAAACAGAGGAATTGAAAAGGTACTATTTACTTTTAAAAATGAAATCATATTTCGTTCAAAATTTAGGTTACCATCAACTTTACTCAATATTGCTGCTACATCAGTTTAAACTAAATCATTGTAACATTAATAGCTATGCAGATGACAGTACAGTGCATGCTAGATAGATATTACGGTTGCCCAGGGGCGGGGCGCATTAAAACCGATAAAGAGAGAATTAATATTACCCTCAATAATATTGAGTTTAACAGACAGGGTTGTTGTGTTAACCTTTTTATGTCTAAACGGGGTTCGAATAATCTTGTTGAGTTTATTGTTAAAAACCACAACTGTGCGCGTTCACAACTAAAATGTCGCCTTTCATTTCCCTGAATGAAAAGCGACTGAAATCCAAATCAAAGAAACTACACGACGAGGTGCATTGATTTTTCACGGCTGACCAAGTATATCTGCTTTATAACAAAGGACCGATCTTGCGTGGAATATAACTCGCACCTGTTGGATTACACTCTACTATGTATATGCACTAGAAAGATTGCAGTGTTCGTGCTGTCCATATAATTAGTGATGTAGAGGTCACAAGCACAATTCTGCCCTCCTTATTGAAAAACGCAGTACTTGCAAAGAAGCGGTTTCGAGATAAACGCGCGAAACATATTTCTTGATATCTAAACAACAAGTCTATGTTATTTATTATATATAGAGTACCTAAAAAGTAAGAAAAAAATCAAGCTTTCTGTTGACATACTTTTTTTTGTACTTTAACTGTGTTATCTAAATAAAATGCGGAATACTGCGTTTTGGTTTACCATTTTGGGATAGTGGGTATCACAGTTTACTAAGGCCAAATGCAGTATCTGTGTTTATTACTGCAAAATTACCTAGCACGTGTTCAATACTGCGTTTCCATTTAGCAATTATGTACTATTTTCATACATGGTAATAGTTTAAAGTGTTAGCTTAAGTTTCTTATTGGTATACCAATAAGGTAATTAAGGTAACAATCAAGCATACGGCCCACCTGATGGTAAGTAGCTACCGTTGCCTATGGACGCTTGCAATACCAGTCGAAAATGTTGATAATCAAAAAACCAATCCTAAAAAAATTGCCATGCATAGCATATGCAAGTCAGGCTAGTGTAAGTAGCGAAAAAACTGTAAAATTAAAAAAAAATAGTAGCCCCTGGCCTCATTTATTAATTTAATTATGTACCTATCTATTACCATCTCATTGAGACTATTCTTATAAGGTCAAAAATAATATATCTGCTGTAAGTTTCTGAAGAATTTTGTAGTTTAAGATCAGATAAAGGTTAGTATGTCATGGGAATGTCATCGAAGTTACAGTACACCAAATTTCAAATCGATCGGATCTGTGAAAGTTAATAAAATCCTTTTATCATGTAGAAAATGAGCTGATACTTAGTCGTCAAACGCCTGAAATGATCTTCATAAATTATAGCTAAGAACCATCCTAATCACGTCGGCGTTTAAACTAAAAAACCAAATCAAAATCGATCCATTCGATTAGGTGATACGATGTCACAGACAGACACACAGATACACAGACAGACTCAGAAAACTTATAACACCTCTGTTTTACACAGATTGTTTGAATGGAACTATCGTTTACGGGAAGATTTTCCCAAAATGGCAATCGGTTTTGAGGGTATTATAATCATTTAATCGTCTCAATATCCCTCTCTTTCTTGAGATATGTTACGAGATTCAATATTTTGAACAGCACAAGGTATTAAACCCTGTTGGACTAACTTTATTCTGAGGAATAAAGTTAGTTAGCACTGGGAAATTTGAAAAAATGGACATACATTTTCTATGTACCTCAATATAACCAATATCTTTTATGTATGCCATTTCACCACTTTTCTTTAATTTATATTAAGATAATGATCTTCATATATGTAAAAATCTGAAACATCCATTGACCTCACATTGAAGTTCTCTGAATTTGCTAGTTGTACTAGTTGACACTATAATGTATTTTTGTTTTAAAAAATCTTATAGTAGATACCATATTTTTTTATTACAGAATTTACTTTAATAAGATTTTTTAATTAGGTGTAGTTGTGGTGATATTAAACCTATGCTGATCTGAAAAAACATTGTTATCATTAAATTGCAATAAAGTTTATTATGCCATAGGTGAATAGCATAAACCGTTACGGTGTTAGATTCTCCAACTGCATATTGATAACTGCCCTATAATATTGTGATTTTTATAAATGCATATGAAAATGTCGACCATCTAAAAAAGTTTTATTACAAATAAATCAAATACGAGTCAGTCACTAAGAAACACAAAGCATGATTTTATTTTACATATACTACGCCTACTGAGATTGCAAAGACAGTGCGATTTCTGCTCAATGTACATAAAAATAAGGTCGATATCAACAATTAAAAAGTGAGTAAACAAAAACTTGAGTTTGACACCTAGCCGTCATTTGAATTTTCAGTTTCATTTTATAGCCTTTTATTTTAATAATTATGAAAAATCACAATTCACAACGTTTCATTAAATTTTTTAAGCAATAATTTTAAAATATATGTACAATATTATGGTTTTTAAGTTATAAACTACAAATTATTCGCGAGAATATTGCCGAGGGCGCGTGAGAACGCAGAGACATAGTCTTCCCGTCTCAATGGAGCAGCCGCGAGTGAAACAAAACGAATATCATGCGGCCTACCATGCGACTGACAGAGACGGACGATGACGTTTAGCGCGGAAGGAAAATGGAGTATGCGCCAATATAGTTTTTTATTAATTACTTGCTAACCATAACATATATTGAAAAATCGCTAGTAGAAGCCCTCGGAAACATGGTGACTCACATATTTATCAATTTTCCCTGTTGTGAAGTAATGTGATTTGGACAATAAATTATATCTCGTTGAAAGTCAGAGGTATCTTTGTGAATTTTTTCTATCGAGAAAATTTTATAAATTCATGTTTTTGCTCTGACACAACCCTCACAAATATAATGTAATTACCATATTTAAAATTTCAGCTCATTTGGATTTGATTTAATATGATTAAAATCAAATCTACGATTAGTGATTTGCTTTATGCCCCCTCTTAATACACCGATTAGTGTTATTCGATTCGTTGATATTATTTTCAATTACATATAATATATATTACTCTGTAAAACCTATCTGGATTAATTAAAATTTACAACATTATAAATATTCAACAAAAGTCAAGTTGTATAGCAAAGTATTATATTTTATTACCTTGATGATTGTTTACACTGTATGTATTTAATCACTTTATAGTAAAGTAACAAACAAACAAAAACGAAAAATGTAGCGTTTATTAATGTTTTGTTTTACTCTCCCTAGATACTTTTTATCCAATCGGCTTTCGCCAGATCGTTGGTCCACCTTATCGGGCCTACCAATGGCCGTCAGTCCTCCTTGCAAGCCGGCAGTGGGTAGGCCAACGTGGCCTGCCCACTGCCACTTGAGGTTCTTAATTCTTTAGACGGCATCGGCGACCTTAGTTCTCTTGCGGATCACATCATTTCTTATTCGATCATGCAGAGAAACCCCGAAAATACTCTTCTCCATTTGTCTTTGGGTGACTTTGAGCCTTCTAATGACGCTCATTGTAAGCGGCCACATTTCGGTCCCGTTTGTCATCACTGGCAACACACGATATTGAGACTTTCGTCTTAAGTCATTGCGGAAGTTTGGCTAAGAATATTTGTGCCGTGAAGCTTCCCGAATGCTGCCTAGCCGAGTTGGATTGTCAATCGACCTCTTTCTGGAAGTTGGACTTACCAAGTTTGACTATTTGTCCCAGGTAAATAAATTCGTCAAAAGCTTCCAACTATCACAGGAGTGGGTACAACTTGGGAATTTGATATAAAATTCGTCTTGTCCATGTTTATTTTAAGAGCCACTTGTTAGGAGACTACAGAGGTCGTCGAGCAGGGTACTCAAGCCTTCCATGATCATAGCCATCACTACGATATCATCAACGAAACGAAGGTGAGTCATGTCCTCACCGTATATGTTGATGCTAAGTCCTCTCCTGTCCTTTAAGGTTGAACACATCCTCGTGAACAGATTCGGTAAAATTACATTACCCTGTCTCACATCCCACATCGCTGACGTAGTATTGGTTTCGAGTTTTGGTCCTAGAAACGCATCGGCTTAGTGGCGTTTTCGTGCAGTGACTGTAGCATTTGGATGTACCGATACTCTAATTATCACCTCTGGAGTAACTGTAGATCGGCCTAGGTCCGACAAAATGCTTTCTCATACAACAAAAAGCTTTCTCATAGACCACAGACGCTAAGCATAATGGCACGTTATACTCTCAGATCTTCTTTCTGTATAATCTGCCGCAGCGTGTGTATGTGGTTTATGGTACTAAACCCTTTTTGGAATCGGCTTTTTCGGGAGGCTGGAAATCGTGAAATCTACGTGAGAGACAATTCGTTATTATTCTCGAAAACAGCTTGTCAACATGACTCAGGAGCATGATTGTCTATAATTCTTCAATTTGGTCCTGTTCCTGACACCTTTTTTGAAGTAGAGTGTCATTACGCCCCCTGTGCCATGCCTTTGGCCTTGAACCCTGGAGATTTAAGAACTGTTCACGATCAACCTGTTTTCAAAAGCTGTGCTGTTACTCCATCATCGCGCAGCGCCTTGTTGTTCTTGAGCTGTTTGAGAGCTACACTAATCTCGTACAGGTTGCAACTAAATTATTTATAAAGCCACCACGCGCTGCCACACCACGAGAGCTATCTTTTTGGAAGAACCCTTGGCTGCTTAGGATGGGCAGGCATGAACCTTATCCTAGTCCCCGGCAACACCCTTTTTACTTTAAGTTTGTAAAACAAGATATCAAAAATGAGGTTGATGATAAAGCGGGTGAATTTAGTTGTATTTTTTTTTACCAACCCGACTCGGCCTGTTTTTTTTTTCTCAAACCAATATAATAGATGTATTTCCATGTATTTGTAGTTAAATGTGAACATCGCTTCGGAAATTTTAAAAAAACATGTCTTGTAACAGGAATGATACCTTGAAAATATTAAAATACTTAACTTTACTTACCTTTAAACGGATCTAACTCTGCCCGGACTTTGTTTACATATAAGACCTTATCCAATTTTTATTTTTCGTAGTCGCCATAAAAACAAAAAGAACCAGTTTCCTTACTAATTTGGTCATTGTCTTTTACTTGATAGATCTAATCAAATTCTTGCTAACATTTGCTTTTTTTCTACTGGCTGAGAGTGACGCTCATTTCAGCCCCTTAGCATAAAATCTTTTTCTTTCCTTTCGCTTGATAAAAACAGACTAATTATACTGTGAGAAATCGATATTCTGTACTCAAATTTAGATTTAGAGTGTCTTCAGAATTAGGCCCATTTAGAGAACCAGAGGGCCTGGACAAGATGACTTTCGATATTCGCTATCGCTAAGTGGAAAATGTATAGGATTTGACATAAACCGTCGAACGATTTCGGCCGTAAATGTCAAATCCCATACATTTTCGATTTAGCGACAGTGTCAAATGGCATCCTGTCTAAGCCCTCAGATGCACTGCACTGAAACTTAGCGTGTGTAAATGACATTCACATGACTGTTTGATTTTGTGTGTTATTATAACGCCTACTTTATCGCCTTTAGCGTGTGTAGGTACTTCAGAATTAGGTATAATACCTGTTGTATTAAATGCAGTAGTGTCTCAAATTCTAAATAAAATAAGTAAACAATTTCATTCGAATTTAATGTATGTTGTGGGCTGTGGAAGACTTGCACTGCTGCATGCTTGCATATTCATTTTGTTTTGAAATTGTTAAAAGTATGCTGTATAAATTTTTGTAGTGAACAAAAACAACAAATTATTCTTTAATCAATAAAAAACTAATTGATTACACTGCTGTGACCACTGAGCTACTTACAACTATGAATTTCTTCTAGGTTTTCTACTTCTTCTATAGTTAGTGCCTTAACGTAATGTCTCCAAAGCATTAAAGTCGCACGGCTTATCGTAGAAATCTCAAAGTCGAAAATATTGGAAACGAATAAACCAATTATAACAATACTTGCCATGCATACGCAAGTCAGGCTAGTCTTAATAGTAGTCAGAGGATTTTTCAAAAAATCTATTAAATAAGTACCAATATTTGGTGATTTTTGGTTCTTTAGCATGAAAAGATAGAAACTGTGCTTACTTATGGTTTACGCCGCACGAATTTTCATACAAACTTACAAGTCGAAAATATTGCAAATGAACAAACCGAATCTAATATGACTACGAAAAATCTAATAATAATTGAGTAAGAATTCAGAATTCACACAAACCAAAAACTGCCAATAAATTATTTATTATTTTTGTGAAAAATTCTGTTACAACTAATTAGACTATCATGACTTGCTTATGCATGTGAAGTCTTATTAGATTCGATTAGTTCGTTTCCAATATTTTCGATTTGAAAGTTTGTATGAAAGCGGCGTGGTTTTAAACCCCATTAACTATTTTTCGAAAAATCCTCTGATAACTTTTTAACCTAACCTCTCTCTCTCTCTCTTACTCTTTATGAGATAATAATGCGCTCGTATCTATTTCTTCTATAATAAAAAATATATTTTAATTATCAGATACCAAAAAACTGAATCTGTGATAAAGTCTACTGCGGAGAAGACGACCTCGATCCTGGGCGGCATCACGGCCGGCGTGTCGCACAAGCTTGGCCAGATGCGCAACTCCGAATCGTTCCGCTCCATCGAGGAACGCGTCGGCACAGCTTATGAAAATGTTAAGGTAAAACATCTCCAATCTATTAATTTCAATTATACACGGCGATGACAACAATACTACAATAAATTAAAACATGGGCTATATATATTAGTACATAGATTTTTTTTCAACTTTCAAATACATCTTATTTATTTGATAATTTCATGATATTTCCATGAAATAATTCCATGGAAATATGCGAAAGTTGCAGAACATTTCTATGTACGTTTTAATTTATTATGATATTGTCGATCACCACTCCGTGTAGCCTGAGGAACTCACTTGCGCAGTAATCTGACCGTTTTGGTTTAAAGGCAACTTTCGCTATGTTTGATTATGGATGGGTCAGTAAAATATTTGTAATCTCGAGTTCCTCCGTGCTTTCCGAAAGTTTCGGAAGGCAAGTTAAGCGGTTGGTCCCGGTTGTAACTGCAACTGTTCTAACCCGCCAACCCGCATTGGACCAGCGTGGTGGTGTTATAGCCTGAGCTCCTCATGCGTTTCTCCCATGTAGGAAGTCCTGTACCCAGCAGTGGGACGTATGTAGACTGCTGATGATATACCCTGTATATTGTATATGCGTTATTTCAATAGTAGAGAATGATTTTCTTTGGCACAGGCTGACATGACATTTATATGAGGTCAAATAATATGTCGAGGATACTCCAAATTGTCACAACATACTTAAATTATTTTTAACATTTCCTCACCATCATCATCATCACCAGCCTATATACGTCCCACTGCTGGGCACAGGCCTTCCTACATGGGAGAAACACATGAGGAGCTTGGGCCATAACACCACCACGCTGGCCCAATGCGGGTTGGTGGGTTAAAGCGGTTGCAGTAACAACCGGGACCAACGGCTTCACGTGCCTTCCGAAGCACGGAAGAGCTCGAGATAATAAACTTTGATTGACCCATCCCAGGATCGACCATGGCGAAAGATGATTTGTTTTTCGTATCGAAACCAGAGCGCTCAAACCAATACGCCACCGAGCTCGTGACATTTCATATTTTTTTTAATTTTAAGTATGTATATTTTTTTGAATGAGTTAGCTAGCCCTGTAATGGAAGCATTAAATAACCTGTAATTTATTTATTAAACAATTTTGTAGGAACCTAAAGTAATGTTATGTTAAATTAAGCTAGTTAATTGAATGATATAAAGTTCTGCTTTTTTTAAAAGTAAAGTCCACATTGCATGCTGTGGCAACCTTTAATTAAGATGTCACTTACTTGTATCACTGTTTATCTTGTTGGTTGTCTTAATAAATAAATAAAAAATATATATCTGAAAATTTTATGACTAAAAAAAGACACCTAAGGTACTACTCTATCCCTAATGAACTCATTAATCATTGGCAGGGTAAAGTTGCTTCCCGGTCCAACTCCACCCAGAGCTTCGACGAGGCGCTCCGTGACGCGAGCCGCGCAGCGAGCGGCGCCACCTCTCCCACTATTCCAGAGAACAAACCCTTGCCTTAAATCTCGCTCACATCACCACGCCGCTCAACGATCAACCATACCTATCTAAATAACTAACGGCTGATTCACTGAAACCCCCCGCGGGAGATTAAAACCAACAGATATTTTGTACTTACTTTAATCAGAGGTTTATATATAAAACTTATTTTTGACAATAAAATCAATGAACCTGGAATAGTTCTGAAAGTTCCTCAAAGGTATTATCGATAATCATGACCGTATAATTTAACATGTGCATTGTCATTTTAATTGTTAAGTTAAAAGAAATGAATTAGTTTATTTTGTGTTTTATTGCTGTCTGAATTTAGTCATTAGAGCGGAAATGGGGGACCCCATAATTTTAAGTGTTAGTTATTTTATTATCTACTTACGAGTTTTTTTATTACGTTGCGCTTTTTATCGTCTTGTTTAAGATAAATATATAATCGCGGCGTGGTTCCGATATGTAACACTTATGCATTTGCTAAATAAAGCCGATTAGCAAGGCTTCAAGTGTACTTCAAATAAATTCACAGTTTGTGTCTAAATATTGCATTCCAAAACTAAATTTCACACGATTGTTGCAGTGTTGTATGAATCTTTTCACGATCGTTCGAAGAGCTTATCTACTTCAGTGTTGTTGATTCAAAAATATAATTTCGTAATGTAAATATGGTAACACTTTTATATTAATGATTATTACACATGTTGTAACCTTGTTGTGCGACTAAGTGTGTAAAGGACACAGTAATTGGCCTGTCTGTAAGGTCCACGTGAAAAAATGATATTTTTATAAGATGCTTAGCTTTCCTTTACTTATGAAATATTTCCACTATTTACATTAATTAAACCTTTCAAGGTGGTAAAATAAATTTATGTATTAATTTGTGTGTATTATTTTAAATTCATATACTTTAGTATCACAAAAAGACACGGAAAATGCCACTCGCTTCAGAAACACCAGTCTCTGAACCAGTGAGCACGTTGCGTAGCCACGATCTGCCCCCTTATTCTCAACAGTCGGAAGGGGAAAATATATATACGAACTCTATTTGCTGTCACTTTTTATCGCAGTGCGTCAAAGCGAAATGGGATCTGACCTTTCGAATCGAATCCGTAATCCGACAGTTGGAAATAAGGGGGCTGGCTAAGACAGTTGTCCGACCGGAAATGATGAACAAGTAGAACTAGAAACGAGATAGCGAGCAGCGGGAAGCGAGTGTGTACTTCCGATAGTTTTTTCGCTGGGGTATAAGCCAGTGTGCGAGTGCGACGTGAGTTTACTCGCGCCACTCGCCGCAGAAATGACCGCTAGTTGGTCTCTCGGCGTGACAAGCGAGCATCGCTGAGCGAGTACGTACTATCTTTGATAGCATGTCGCTCAGCAAAGTAATGGAGCAAGTCCTCGCCCGCAGTGTGAACAGTCAGCGATCAACTATTAATATATGCGTCTCTTTTTGTTTACACATAATGTATATCTATCGTACCTACGTTTCTTGAGCGAGAAAGTAGCCGATAGTTAGTCGCATTCTCGCCGGCGCGCGGCGTTGTGACAACTGCCTTATTGTCATAATAGCTACATAATAAGTACGACACCGCTGCGGCACAGCATGCAAATGAATATTAAAATATACTTAGCCCTTAAGTTTCTGTCCTGTAGATACACTTAGGCGCTGGCGCGTGGCTAGTGGACTTGTCTTTGTATAGTATACCACACCTGCAGAGCAGGGCTTTAATACATTTGAATGTTCGTTCGCTTGCTGTCCCGGAGTGATGCCCCTGATGCCCTGTTGGTGAGGTCTTTGTATAGTATACCACACCTGCAGAGCAGGGCTTTAATACATTTGAATGTTCGTTCGCTTGCTGTCCCGGAGTGATGCCCCTGATGCCCTGTTGGTGAGCTATCACCTTAAGACCTCCCAGAGAATTCGCCCTTTCAAACCCCTTATTTACTAACTCAAATCATAAATGTCGGTGGATAAAATTATCGGGGTTTTTATGTAGACGACAGCACGAAAACCGCATCTATTACGAACGTAGTAAGGGTGGTCTTAAGGTCAAAATGTTCGGCTTGATGTGCTGTCGACTGTACATTGATGTTGCACAACGAAACGTTTCGTTTCATTGTAGCGTCAAACAGCAATGTATATAAAAGGTGGTGCCACCGACACTTGTGTCATTTTTAGCGAATATAAGGACTACTAAGTCTTATTGCTGTCAACTAATGTGGGTAGCTATAATTTTGTAAAACAATGAGACTACCTTGTTTGCTTCTAGCTAATCATTTAACGACAACACTCACACATCGAATGATTTTTTATTTATGGACATAATGAAGATACGTAGGTAGGTACGTTTGTCCTTTAGAGTGGGGAAATGAGGGATGGAAAGTTTAAACTTAGTAAAAATCTGTCTGAAGTCGGAATTTATGCATTGTTGCGAAACGTCTCGATCGAGTTAACCATAGACTGAGTTAGCGTTAGAAGAAATCGAAGTGTGCTAGTTTCGTACAAGTTTCTTGCCAGTAGCATTTTTTTTCACTACGAAGGTGGCAATCAAGCATACGGCCCACCTGATTTTAATCGCTTACCGTAGCCTATGGATCCTTGCAACACCAGGGGCATTATACTTACATTACCTACTCTTTGGGCAGGGGTATCACACTTGCGCGTTGCCGACCCAATAAAAACCTTTTCACGCCATTTTTTAAAAACCATGGGGTTCTTAACAAAATGGCGTGAACTGAAGCTGTGTCGAGAAAATGTGGGATAGGAGCATACGTGGGAGAAAGTTTGTCTAAAACCGTACAGTACGCGACCACTTGTTTGGTTCCAATTTGTGAGGATGAACTCCGTGCCGGTGGCGAGCGGCATCATGTCAAATAATTCCTCAGAACAAACCCCGGTTATACAAACAGTAGAACACATAGAAGGCAAAATCTCTTCTTAGGCTAAATGGTTCAATACCGCTTGTGAGAACAAGATGGACAATTCTCATAGACCTCAGTCTTTGGAGCACGTCAAACTCCAAGTACTCCAAGCTGGTATCTAGGTGCTCCCGCCCTTAGATGGCAACATTACGCCTGACTTGAGACTTATACAGTAACAGTCTATGCCCCGAAGAGAAATACGCCGCGTCCTATTGAGCACACCAAGCTTCTTGGGTGCCAAGCATCACGACAAACGGTTGCATTTTTCAATAATTGAATCGAAACGTTTCGATCAGTGTCGTGTTCAACTGTCAAATCGTATGAAAACGGTAACAGCGCCCTCATTGTGAATTATTGTAAACCAATTTTTAATTGATTTGAGGGTTGACGATTCTTTTCGTTTCATACGATTATAATCATAGACTAGAGACATCGTCAGCCGGGGTTTCAGTGTGTGCGTCCCACACGTCCCTCTCTTCGTTCCCCAGAAGATAAGACATCGCTTAAGGTGTTTCCCCTCCACATAAAAAGGGGACAGATAAGCACAAGCTACAGTCGGCCGTACACCTAAAGAGTTGTAGCTTTTCGTGCGTGGCGGCAGGTATTTAGGTTCCATTTTTTATTTAGCAATAGGTAGTACGAAATTAGGAATAATTGAGGATTTAACCTTCACAAAATGACATGCTGAAATAAATAAAACAAAATTATTAAATAAACAAGATTGTATTAAACCCCGTACACATAATTCTTCCATTATGAATCACTACTCTGTTGCAATATCAAATGCATGAATTAATATAAAAATAATGATAATTCTAGGTTTGTTTTAAGCCCTTCAAATTTAATTACTTTATTGTGAATTCCCAAAATATTTTTATTGAAGTGATAACAATTTATGAAAGCTATTTTACAGTTAAAATTTATACTTATGATGATACCAGCTCTGTAAATACAGACAGAAGATCATATTTTTGTTGCACCTACTATATTAATATTGAAATATATATTAAAACTCTTATTATTATTATTACAAATAAATTAATATTTATAGACGTGTAAGACAGATCTTTAGTAGAAAGCCCGTAAAGGTCCCATTGTTTGAAAGATTTATTGTAATAAAATACTTAAGGTGATTTCGGTGAATGTTGATATAGAATTTAGTAGACTACCAAAGCAGCTCTAGTTTTCCATTTTCGTAACTATGGTATGCAACATTATTTTACCCTAATTAATTAATAATAAATCGAAAATATTTTATGTGATTAGAACAATCTCATGCATGAATCATAGTTGCTTCAAATTCTATTGTACAATTACATGAACTTGGCAACAAATTAATTTTTTTTTATAAAGTATCATTATGGTGCCGCTTTGGTGTTTGCAAAAATTAGATCATTATATCTATACATAAGTAACACTTACATCAAACCGGTTTTATTGAATCAAAAGGAATGGCCATACATAAATTGTTTCTCGACATTTCTACAAAAATACCTAGAGATCAATGAACATTATGTACAATATTTTATATCATGTGATAGAAAAGGATAGAAGTAGGTACACATTCTCGATATCTTAAGATAAAACGATTGACAATGATATAATATCCATACCATTATTTGTGTCAAATTAGTAAAAAAAATATTCTGGTAGTAAAAATATTTATAATTAGATACATGGAATAAGAACTTTTTTATTGCATTTTGATCAAAGTAAGAAAATACATGACTAGATGTCTAAGATAGGTAAAAAAACATTTAAACCCTTTAATTTTATCTGCACTTTCACCACTATAAAGAAGGTATACCTATAATTTACAATCCAATTTGTTCAATATATAAATCTGAATGGTAACGTCTTACGAACAGGTGGTAATAATTAATACGACGTTTAGAAGGAGAAATTCGTTCGAAATATAGGAAAAAAATTACGTTACCCGACCGATTCCAGCGCTTTTAAATAATTAAAGAAAATAACCCGAAACCCGAAAATTGAGTGAGACATCAACTAATCCATCATTCAAAGGATTACCATAATTTAAAAAGGGTAGCCATATTTTAAAACGGTTTTACACTTAACGATGCCAGCTTGTGCGATCTGTATCCGATTAAATATACCTAGATACCCCAATTTTTAAGGTACCCGCTATGAGTTTTTATATCACGGTCGCGTGTAACCGCTACACCGTAAGCTTTAGATATCTTCATGAGTCAAATTTGGATACCGTTAACAATTATACCCGAATTTTGAGTTACCGGTTAAAGCGGTTTTTTAGTCCCTGGTCAATACTGTCGTTAGGTCATATGATGCTGCATGAAACGAAGGCTGTCGAAATCAATCGACAATCAATAGCCTCCGTCCATTGACGGTCGTAGATGCGTCCGTTGGCCGAATTATTGGACAAATTGCGAACAAACACTAAGTATCGATGGTTCTCCATGTCATCCATACTGGGAGCTACTCTAACGAATTCCGAAATTTAAGACATAAGATTATTTGATTATTCTGAAGTTAGACATGTTAGTGGCTTGTTTGTTGGTGAATGAATATTACATGGATTATGTGTTATGTTTTGGTTATTTTTTATTCATAAATTCTACTAAAATAACTCGGTCAATTTAAAGAACTATTAGGAATGGACTATTCCTACCTGGTATTTTGGAATCTGTTAAAGTGTAGCTCCTTACGACCAACGCGGATTATGTTAACCCAGTGTGATACCGGGCATGAGGTGGTTACCTCTGTCTCTAACTCGTTGGACTCGTATAAGACTTGGCACCGCGGTTAGTCTGATCATGGAGAAGTATATTGGCGGTGAGCCGGCATTTAACAACGCGCCGCGCAACTCTATGCGTCCCTCTGACCGGATGGTTATCAGAGAAGCGATTATACTGGTAATCTTTACCAATCCACAAAAATACTAGCGAACGTCGAGTTGGAAGGCTATTCATTCGAGTTAGCGCGCAGTTTCACTACTACGGTCATCATAGTTATTTAAATATGGCATCCTCAAGTTCCTATGAGATAGAAAGGTAGGTAGGTAAGTATACACCTACAGTGAGATAAATTTTAGGGCATTAACTAGTTATTAGTAATAGTCAGGAGAATCGTTGTTAAAAAACGAACGCTAATGGAGATATAAATAATGGAAACTAAAAAAGTTCCTATCAAACGAATTAAACAGAACCCAATTAGGGATAAATGATATGTTTTAATGCGTAGATTTTATATTACGAAGGTGTATAATATTATTGTTTTCTATGTAGGTATGGGATACATGTAAGTATACAAATGAACATATTTCTCTCCCTTTCTTTCACTTGCACAGGTGTCGTAGCCTCCGTTTACGTGAACACATGTAGGGTTTGTGAATGTGGCCTCAATACATTCGCATAGATATCACGTAAATTCTAAGACTCATATGAAGCAAACCATATACAACACAACTATTCTTTATACACACAGTATAGGTAGTCCCTGTGCAAATATATGAATATTTGTCATTCTAACATTACTAATGAAGAGCTTAAAGATGTTTTGATTCATTTGTTAGCACGGTCAACCCACATTCAATTATGCAACATTTAGACATGTTTCACAACATTTAGTTGTGAATATAACATGGCAATACCGATTGATAGGTGGTATTGAATACCAACAGCTTTATAAAATATATCACTTTGAAATTCATATTACAGTGACTACCAGATATCAAGTATTATTATATTGGAGCTCTTATAAAAGTTATCAAACTTGAATCATGATCTAATAATATTTAAAAGTATGATTCATTTAAGCTTATCGTTTCTATTCACAATGGGTAAGATTAAGCCTGATATATCAACGGGGACAGACCGTGTAGCATAAATGATATTACAAACTTGAATGTGGTATTCATTACAAGATAATAAGAGATACATTTTGGGAAAACACATTACACATTATTTCATTACGTAATAGTATATTCAACTCGCAAATTGAGCTCTACTATAAAATCTTAATGTGTGTTATACATCATGATTTATAGGTATGTATAACAGACATTAGGATTTTCCATTATTTACCCTGCACGTAAAATTTGGAAACTATTTTACTTTATACTATATTTATCAAAATCTTACACGTGGATTCTAAACAATTAAAGCAATTAATGTGCAATAGACAAACAATATTACACACTTCTACATACATTCAAAGCAACGTATTGTGGTTCGATGTTAATAACACGCCCCATGAATATGATAATATAAACTTAATTCTTAAAACTTTAAAATTATAATTTTTAGAGAAGCTCAAACATAATAACCATTTAGATTAGAGAATGCTATGGATTTTTGATCTTATATAACTTTTAGTGCTATCAACTAAAACTAAACTATTAATTAATATTTGTTCGAGCTTCTATTGAACTGATAGTTATTAATATTTCAAAAGCAATAAATTGACAAACAAATCAAACAATATACTTACAACTAAAAGGCGGTAAATACCGTATTTTTGGCCTCAAGGGGGTCTGCTATAAGTATAGAAATAATCTAAATTGAAGTACATGCTTAGATGAAATATATGGGCTAGAAAGTTATAATTATTGCATAACTTAAACTTTAGATAGACGTCTTTCAAAAATCTATTAAACTACAATATTACAACTAGATGTATTTCTAAGAAAAAACCTCGGTGATTTAGCGGTCTATCAAAATACACTCTTAATTTTAGCGCCAACGATATTTTAAAGACACAAGACCGCACGTAATACTACATCTTAAAATTTTATTATATTAATTACACTCAATGTTTCATTATAATTACATTTTGTGCTGAAATAACGCATGTGACAAAAATATTAAGTTTCACATACAAATAGCTTTCGATTACTGAATTATAATTGTAATGACAACATTAAAAAATTGACACAATGCGGTCCAACTGGATTTAGAGAGTAGTTTTGTTACTGGTAATATATATTATTCATTTAAGTTACCAATTGATACACGGGTACATCCAACGACTTAGGTCCGGTGATTTCAGAAAGAGAACCCTTAATTATAAGACGTATAACATTTTAAATTAGCCTTAATAAATATACATTTTGATAAAGTGAATTTTAATAAGAACTTACATCTATCAATCGTCCATTTCCCTTGTTTAGATTCATAATTATGTTAAATAACTTATTACAATATATTTCAAACCTATTAAAGTGAACAGATTATTCTATACCGGAGGTGTATGTACGCTTATACTCATAAATTATTTATTTGGCAGGCATTAAATAACAAGAATAGCACAGTAACGTAAACAGCAACCCAAACTAAACTACCAAGTTGAATAAAGATATAACTTGATTTTCTACTATTTAATAGTTGAGGCACTACATAGTTGCATCGTGTACAAGGCAATATAGACGTTTACAGTTAAGAATTGCAGTTGCCATTTGCAAATAATAATATCTACTTAGTCTTATACTAATGTATTATAAAATACTCTCGCAAGTGAGGCAAAGCCTTCTGTTTGGGATGGATATTGAACTTTGTATGAATTAGTCAATACTAGTATTTATATTATTTTTACATTGTCTTAATACAAATATGTATATAATAATGGTGAGTTCATTATATTGTCATAGACTAAAACGAGCCGTTGCGTAAATAAAATTAAATTATAATAGAAATAATTATACAGGGTGATGCCGTCAATACGAAAATAAATTGAAACCTTGGCTTTATTAGTTCATAGAAATGGTTTGCCAGTTTCAAAAACATCTTAATCATTTGTTAATTTCATGACATTTGTTTGAAATAAAATTGGACCATTTCTATGGTCTAATATAGTCCATATTTTAATTTATTGTCGTTTCACGGCACCATCCTGTATATTGTGTTTATTTATAAATAAAGTATTGGTAAAATAAAATTCCTATATAATAATAAAATATATATAAATGATTGATTTTGATCTACATTATATTTGGATCTTTATATAACATGACTTATACATAATAGATGGATTTTTCAAATGCACCTGGAAGGTCAAAACCGAAACTACAAGTAGGTAGCGAAAAATACATACAGCATTCCCGGGGTCCTGTTTGACAAAAACTAAAACTGCATCATTTGATTATTGAACAAATGTAAATTAAGAATCAAACCCCTTGATTTAAAAAAAAAACTGTATTGTTGTACCATCGAATAATAGTGTCAGTACTACTGACACTATTATTCGATGGTACAACAATAAACTAACAACTAAGCATCAAATTCTAGGAAATAGTGACGTAATAATATGGTAAAATAGAATGTTGATTACTTGTTACTGTATGAATCAGAGATATGATGCTCAATTTATCGCGTATTGATAGAGTAACTCTATGCAAGAAATGCATTGATAGTTTTTACCGCAAGCAATCCAATAATAATAATAATATTAAACGAGTTCGTTCATACATTTGCTAAATAACTGATAAAATTTAATTTTAAGCAAACAATTTTAATAATGAAGAAACAGTGTGTCCTTTTGTTTAGTTTGCTGTTTGACATTACATACATCACAGAATTAGATTCTTTTGTTTTTTTTTTTAAATTTTAACAGGCAGATTACCAGCTAGGAAAATTGTTTTTTTTATGCATCTTTAATTTTTTGCTCAACTTTCGTATTTGGCCTTCCACCCACTATCACTTGGAAAATTCACCCGATATGTTTATTCGTTAGATCAAGTTTGAAGAATACAATGTGAAGAACACCCTGAAAGAAACTTTAGGTAGAGAATGACAATAATTGTTATAAATCAATTGTAATTTATCAACAGACCTGAAAAATGTTCCAAGGTCATATGACTCACAAGTCTTAATACAGGTTGGTGCTGTCAATGCGACAAAAAATTAAAACATAGGCTATATTAGTTCATAGAAATGTTTTGCCACTTTAAAAACAAACATTCATTTGATAATTTAATGACATTTGTATGGAATAATATACCATTGACTGCGTTATTTCATAGAAATGTCCAGAAATTATCAAATGAATAAGATGTTTTTGAAAGTGCAAACCATTTCTATGAACTTATATAGGTCATATTTTAATTAATTGTCGCATTGACAGCACCATCCTGTATATCCAATTAATAAATTATAAACACTTGTAATTTGTTAACGAACTAAATTTTAAACAGTAAAATTTACGGCCGTCATCGAATTGTTTTGATGTTACTAGTTATTGCTTGGATGTCCCTCACACCTGTATGAATGCAGATCATTTTTTAATTCAAGATCTCATTAGATGTTCTAAAATCACGTGAAACTTAAACATTAAAATCTTCTAAACTGGTGCGAAACTGCATGTTTGACAGTGGCTACTGTAGTCACGCTGAGATTGATAAAAAAGTATTTTCTACGTCAATTTATTTTATATACTTTAACTTCACATTTTTGTCGGTACTAACATAATTCTCTTAATTTAAAACTCATTTTAAATGGTGCTATTCTTTTTAATTCCAGTAACAAAGAATGAGCACCGCATTTGAAAAACTCTACGAGAAGACACGACACCAATAGTATAAATTGTTTCTGTAAAGACACGAATTGTAATGAATGATTATTATTGCATGTTTAAAGGCAGTGTAGACACGTATAAAGATATACAATTTAAATATACAAATTTAAGTAGTACTAATTTTCTCGTTTATACGTAGCCATTAATTATTAGCGGATTTTGTTAAGTTTAAAATTTAATTTTGATAAAGTAGTCAATGAGATTTTTAACATTTTTTTACCGTTTATAAATTCAAATTAAGTATTTTTATGATAACTTGATAAGTACTTATTAGACAAAACAATGTGGCCAATAATGGTAAATTTTATTTGGAATTACCTTCATTGTGCCTCGAAAGCGCATTTATTTTGAAATAATTCTTCATTTTACTGTGGATTTCAGCAATTTATTGAACAGTTTATTGTCCAATCTTCATGCAATCAATCCTTAACTTGTTTAAAGAAAATTAAAATAAAATCAATTAAAGAATAAAGCCTAATTAAGAAACATTCACAGTGGAATTTTTATGAAGGCATTTCGTGAGATATTATCATTATATTTCGTTTCCGCAATTTAGGTCCGCAAGTCTAGGTTACCTAACAAAATAGCGTGCGTGATGATGTTAAGCTGCTGTAATTTAGTTAAGCTGTAAATAACATAATCTAATCAATCCGCGGTGACCGACCAGCTGCTTTCTCACTATGAACAGCTGCCTAACAATATAGCCGCTTCCAAAATAAATTGATCGAGATAAGATAAGATCAACAGATCTGATAAAATAATTTAATTAATGATTTTGTACTATTGCACATCATATTTAAAAATAATACATTAAGTAAAAAGCTTAGCTCTTGTAGTTTTATTCATCCGATATATTAGCTAAAGTACATATAAAGTAACAAGACCTCATTCGTTTAATAGTTCATTCAATCGCGATTATAAAACTATGAAACATTAACTGAACGAGAGTAAGCTAGATTGAACCCTAGGACGCCGCACATCTCTTCCTTAGAGTCTGTTAATTTTTATACTTGACGTTTTAAGTGGAAGAGATACACAATTGTCAGCTACGCGACTTATTAATTACCTATAAATAACTATACTGTAGAAAATGATAAGATAATATTAAGGTATATTTCTAGATATCCAAACACCAGGACAAGACAACACTGACTAATTATTGTTTTGTCTGTATTAGACACTTGGGAGTTCCACATTCTTAGACGTTCCACAAACATTTGTCAATATAATGTAGAAAGTCTTAAAGCCCGCTTATGATTGTCATCTTGCGTTCCTCCTATTATATTATAAAATAAATTTCCTTTGTGAAGTAGAAGGATACCAGATTAGAATACCTACACATTTTAAATGTAATATGTAAAATAAACCTTACCCCCAATGTGATAATATTAAAATTAACTTTAGGGTTGAATTTAGATGACAGCGCAACATGCAACATTGGGCCTAATTCTGGGAACACACTTAAATTCTAAATTTAAGTACAGTATATCTCTTTCTCGCAATAAGAAATAGGAAAAAGATAGCAAGAATCTGTTTAGAGCTGTCACTTAAATTTAGATAGATTTCAAAGAAACCATAGACAATTTTAGACGGCATGTACGGAGGTGCCTCCTAAACACTGCATTTTAGCACGTTCAATAAGGTCGAAAATTGAACGCACCTTTCTAAATGTCAATTTATATGACAGCCATCCTTTTCTTTTTCATATTGAGAGAAAGAAATAGACTGAACTTAAATTTAAACTTAGCATGTGTTCGCCAGAATTAGGGCCATTATCTCTGCGCGTAAATAGCAATATTTGTCACTGTCTTAAACAGGATATTTTTAATTTACACTAAGTCATTACTTTTTACAGAACCTATTGAATTTGATACTAGAACAATTTACATAGTTCTTAATTTTTGAATTTAACATTATTATAAATGTTTGAAAAAAGTTCGCCCGGATTGCGAAAGGTCGCGGGTTCGATTCCTGCCTCAGGACGTGAAATTTTTCTAGTTTTATTATATTTTAATTACTAAGTAATTTACATAGTTGTTAATTTTGTCGGTTGGCTGGCCCAGTTCTCAGTCCCCTTATGTACTAATCCAAAAATATGTTTCTCAGATTAAAGTATTATTTATTTATTTAAACCGTTACCTATATACTAGTTACGTTATACTAGTAACAAGTATTTATTGCAATAGCGAAAAAAATTATAAGGCGGGTGTAAATTGTATTTCACATTTTACAGATGAGTCTACCCAAACCAACTCGAATGTAAGTACTAGTTTGACTGTGAATTTCGATAGTATCTTTATGAAAGTATTGGTCGACAGAATTTTTGATATTATTTTCATTATGTTGCCAATATCGCGACTTTTTTTGATAGGTAAGTTTTACAATTTGTGCACTGAATAAAAAACTATGCTGTAATTAACTATGATCTTAATAATGTCATACGGCCTTACAAATAATCATTGTATAAGACTTAACAGTTACACAGTATTTTATCTAATTTGTTTGAAAAATATCTTAAAATATCTATGGGCGGGAACGGAATTCACGATATTCTGTTGTTGTTTTCATAATTTATATTTTTCTTACTTTCATACCAGTTATATTTCACCACCAGCCTATATACATCCTTCTGCTGGGCACAGGCTTTCCTACGTGGGAGAAACACAGTCATCAGTTAACTTTAGTGTTTGTTTATTTATGCTTGGAATAAAAAACAAACCTCCATACAAAACAAGGACATCTCCTTTACGTGCAGTATTTTTTTTCTGCCAAAAGTATAAAGCTAAGCACTGCTTCTAATATTTACAAAGTAAATGTTTGAATCTTTTATTCGAACTAATAAAATCATTTGAAGGAACGTGACAGAACACTTATTTAAGTGGCTTTTACAATGATTATTAGTAAGGCATTTTTTCTGTATGTGTATATGTCGCCGCCGTCTGGTTAAATTCGGCGCTTAGTTGGATGGCTAGCCCAATGATTAAACGCCGGCATCCAATTGAATGCCTAGCCCCTAGCCCGATAGTTAATTGAACTAGACTCACTTAACGTTTAACGACTTGGAGTATTGAAGGGAACGTCTTGTACTGAAAAGTTTTGGTTTGATTGGTAGGTTAAAGGTTTTTTTATGACCACTTATAACCGACATCGTTTTGATTCTAAGTGGTCATAAAAAACCTTGAACCTAACAATCACTCAAACGGTCACTCAAAAGCTTTTCGATTTAAACGACCCGCATAGGCGTTAAATTGAATGGCTAATTTAAACCAGACGGCTGACATAACGTTCAGCCATCTGGTTAAACGTTGCGCTCAATGACTTGACTAGTTACCTTCTGCCGTTTGATTGGATGCCGGCGTTCAATCAACGGGTTAGGCGTCCAGTTAAGCGGCTGATTTAACCAGACGGCTGCGGCATACACATACAACTATTTTGTGTCAGTGTAATAAAAAGTTTATAGGTAAGACCTTTATTGTGTATGTGTGGGAACATACATAACTATTTTGTCAGAGTAATAAATAAAATGTGTAGGTATTTACGTATTTAAGGCGGTACTTCACTCACAACGTAATATTATGTTAGGTACTTAACCTTTAGCCCCTTACCAGCCCTAAATCTAGTATCCGATATATGGGCACTTCACAAATTAAGCTCTCTTGAATTTAATGCGAGTACTTGATAGTAAACTTGCGAATGTTAGTTAGGCGGAATCATTCTATATACTAGTTGTAAAAACATCTTGTAATATTAATTATCACACGATTTTGAATAGGTAATAACTTTTAGCTACTTTGTACAGTCACGACTGCTATTGCATTTACAATCAGTCACGGTCAGCGAGAGGTCTTCTTCGACGGCGATCTTTCTTACCTATTCAAATCATGACTTCAAACCACTAGTATATTGTTAGCAATACTAACATGCTGTACATAAAGTTTACATGAGGTTATTCGAGCATAGGCGGCTTTTGGTGTTTCTAAGACTAGTATACATTACACACTGTGAACAAACAACGAGCAACGCTGAGTAAAGAAATAATGCTGGGAAACTTAAATATCATTATGATTTTTTGTTAATAATATGTAGGGTATAGGCCTTGACACAGAGGTCGTATACGTAAAACTTATGGGCGGGATTTAAAAACTTAAATGATAGAATTGGAACAGATATTAAAGTTTTGCTATGCAGTTCGTATTTAACGTTCAAAACAGGCTGAACTCTAAAATGTATAATTTTAAGTCGAAATAACGTTTTGTACAACTTCAAGTTCAAGTTTCGATTACAATTTCTTTTTTTACTCGTTCACTAGGATTCTAATGGAACATATCAAGGGGGCGATAACTGATCGACCTCATAGACACAACTGCAACCGCTGAGACAGTTCATAGCAATAAGTTTTAATGCTTTTTAAGGTAGGGGTGGTTTCACCTTTTTAGGGAAGTTAAGTAGCTCTACTGTGATCCTAAAAAGCATTTTAAACATTTGTTCGGTAAAGACTAGACATTACAGTTATTACTTATTATTTAACTTGAGAAAAGTAAGACTTCCGGTTAGAGACAACCAGACTCATAATCTCTGTCAGGTTAAGCGGTGGGTTAGGTGCATTAATCTGCTAAGAGGCATTATACCTCTGGAGGTCTATGACAATTGAAAAATCTATTGATGCTTGACGGGTTGAATTGTAAAAAAATATTGAATATTTCTAATGTACATTGCTGAGCAAAAAATTCGTCTCAAAGGGTAAAAAGTTATATTGTCCTCGTTTTACTTGAACTTTTTTCTGAAAAACTAAAAAAATAAACGAATTTTTTTAAAGATTCAAAGTCATACATTTCAACTTATTGTCGTACTTGGAATATGGGTTTATTACACTTGCAAGAGTCGGTTTTTTTGCTCACCAGTTTAGTTGCAAAAGTCTAAATGTATCAATGAAGTCAATCCTTTATTGCCCTAAGAAACATTCTGCATACCACAATAGAAGTTACCCGGTATCTTACACCGAATTCTTATAACTTAGGTGAATGAGTCGCTCATGTGAATACAACTGAGCTAACATGATTTAGAGGAACGTTCACAAAAATGAAGGCAGACTATGCCCGTGACTGTATACGTGACTTGGTATTACAATTTATTATGAAACAGCTGATCATTTTTCGCGATTTAAAATTTTTATCAAGTCATGTTTAGCGTCACACGCCTTCGTTTTCGAGAGCGTCTCCTCACATACGGTACAAAACGTGGATACACCGATTCAGTTTTATTTGACCACGTACAAAGCGTCGTACACTTGTGCCGCTCCCGAAGACAGCAAACACGAATATATAAATACAAGGAGGTATTTTCGCGAAATACGCGATAATCCTCGTTGCAGGCGGACTGGTATAAAAACAGCTAACACGAGTATGTATACAATAATAAGGAGGTATCTACGCGGAGTACATGACCTTCTTGGTGACGGCGTGCAGTCCGCGTTGCAAGGCAGCTAACACGAGCATAATAATACAAGGAGGTAACTTCGCGAAGTACGCTACTTTCTCGGTGACGGCGTACAGTCCTCGCTGCAGGAGGACTGGTGTGAAGACAGCTAACACGAGTATACAAATAGAAGGAGGTGTCTACGCGAAGTACATGACCTTCTTGGTGACGGCGTGCAGTCGGCGCTGCATAGCAGCTAACACAGTATACAAATACAAGGAGGTAACTTCGCAAAGTACGCGACCTTCTTGGTGACAGCGTAGTCCTCGCTGCAGGCGGACTGGTGTAGACAGCTAACACGAGTATACAAAAACAAGGAGGTATCCACGCGGTGTACATGACCTTATTGGTGACGGCGTACGGTATACAAATACAAGGAGGTAACTTCGCGAAGTGCGCTACATTCTTGGTGAGAGCGTAGTCCTCGCTGCAGGCGGACTGGTGTAAACATCTAACACGAGTATACAAATAGAAGGAGGTGTCTACGCGAAGTACATGACCTTCTTGGTGACGGCGTACGGTATACAAAAACAAGGAGGTATCCACGCGGTGTACATGACCTTATTGGTGACGGCGTACGGTATACAAATACAAGGAGGTAACTTCGCGAAGTGCGCTACATTCTTGGTGAGAGCGTAGTCCTCGCTGCAGGCGGACTGGTGTAAACATCTAACACGAGTATACAAATAGAAGGAGGTGTCTACGCGAAGTACATGACCTTCTTGGTGACGGCGTACGGTATACAAATACAAGGAGGCAACTTCGCGAAGTGCGCTACCTTCTTGGTGAGAGCGTAGTCCTCGCCGCAGGCGGACTGGTGTAAACATCTAACACGAGTATACAAATAGAAGGAGGTATCTACGCGAAGTACATGACCTTCTTGGTGACGGCGTGCACTGTGATCGCGCGGGCCATCGCGCCCGGCGTGCGGTCCTCGCTGCAGGCGGACTGGTGGCTGCCCTCGCCGGAGTCGTGCTCCTTCTCGACGAGGTGGTAGCGCGCGCGGAAGGCGACCAGGTGCGCGTAGTACGCGGGCGCCGGGATGGACACGGAGCGCGTGCAGCGCACGTACGTGTGGCACAGCTGGTACGTGAGGCACTGCAGCTCGTCCGAGCCGAAGTGGTTGTCGTCCCACAGCACGTGGTAGTGCGACGGCCGCGACGTGCCCTGCCCAACAATGTTTAGCGTCAGTTTCGATTTAAAAAGTCGGGAGTGGTTGTGTTATGTAACGTGTGTATAATACGTATAATGTAACATGTTATATTATTATTATTGTGTTAATTCTTGATTGTATAGAGTAGTGTAGTTAAATTTTATATTTTATTAAAAAAAAGATATTTTCATTTCATTTTATTACCATTTCATTACATTTGGATAACTAAACGGTATCCCCAAATTTCCCTATCATCAGTTTTCTGAATTGCTTCGCACTATGGAAGCAAAATTGCGTATTCACGTCAAAACCAGACGTGGCTGTTCCCTTTAATTTACATAAATTACACAAAACAATGTTACAAAAACAATATAACAAGGTGGCAAACAAGCGTACGGTCCGCCAGCGGTTACCGTATTCTATAGACGCTCTAGTGCCCAAGGTGCTAACACCTTGGGCACTACTCACGCACTACCCACCATATAAAAATCAAGAGAAAGAGTTTGCTGTTAGAAGTGAAAGCAGAATTAAAAATGATGTGTCTCTGAAGACTATATAAATTACATCGCACAAATTTTACTATTTCAATTAGTATTGAAAGAAAATTTAGATTGGCGATAAATAAATGGCTCCGAACATAAATATACATTAGTTTGAAAATTGGTATAGTTTCGACGTCATATAATGTCGTTTCATACTACCGATGAAAGCAATATGACTTTCAAAGCAACACTATTGCTTTGAATGGGCATTGTTTATTTTTTAGAAAACACTCTAATTGAAAAACCATTTCGAGGAATAGTATTGCTTAATATTTAAATGCTCTTAGAAAACTAAAATTCTTAATGGATACATATATTTTGGAGAAAATATATTTGTCCTTTGTTTGACCTTTGATGACGTCACTGTTGGCATTGTGTAGCAGGGTTACATTTGCGTTCGTAATGGAAAAAAAAGTATCAGTTGTTGACATTGACAGATGACATCTTATCTCTGTTTATTTTTTGCAAAATATATCTTTTTCCCTGAAAATAAATTCCTGGTTCTATAAATTTAAGTTAGTTATCTCTTTCGTTAAGCAGATATGAGTTATAGAAAGTGCTTTATTCCTACTTGTGAAAATGACTCTAAAAATAGCCCAGACAAAATATTTGTTCGTGTAAGAGAAGACTTGCGGGAAAGTTGGTGCAGAGAAGTTAATGCAGAATATTATAAAGTTTATACAATATATTGTTGTGAGGATCATATAAGCGTAAGTATTGAAGAAAATAAAACAATTATTTACTGAGATTCAAAGTGTCACTATAACCTCCATATTCTATTTCAAATGCGTGGTCTTTATTACATTGAAACATTCTCTATAAATATTATATTTTGATATTTCTCTTCGTCGACTTTACTTTTGATGTTTTGTTATATAGTCTTTATTGATTACAGCCATAGAAAGATTTGAAGAACTATTATAAACATAAATTAATGAAGGAGGAGCCAATATTAAAGCCTACTGCCACATTGAAGAACATAGCTATAAAACCTCTAGGTGATGTATGTAGTTTTGATTACTATAAGTCGGGTTTATTTTATTAATAAATTATCTAACTCATAATTTTTTTTTTAGATTCCAAGTACTTCTCAAAACTTTGAATTAAGAAATATATTGTTGCCAACTCAAAAAGACCTAGCAGCTCCAAAAAAAAGAAAACTTGAAAATGTTGACATGTCAAGTACCTCTTCAACTTCTACATTACCTGTAAAGGTATAAATACCTCGTCAACTTCTACATTACCTGTGCAGGTATAAATTTGTTATGTTCAGTGTATATCTCTTTTTATTTATGGTTTTTTATTTCTAATAGGTACATGTTGGCACACAATGTGAATTAAAAATGGTGGACAAGAGTGTACAATTCAAAACAAGAAAACGAACAACAGCAACTGAAGTATTTGAAGTGCATTCCTCACAGGAAATCTCTTCAGCAACAACTCCGTCTTTGTTTGGCTGTACATCGGAAACTGAAGATACAACATCAGAGAAAATATCTAAAAGTAAAATACAGATTCGAAATAATATGTTAGACATAATGTTCAAGAAACCTAAAATGTATTTAGGGTTACCAAAACAATTCTTATGGCTCATAGATTACATAGCAGCAAAAAGTTCATCACAAGTAGATTCTCTGACTCTTATTGCAACTTTATTCAAAATAAAGCAAAATGATTCTGTTGAAAGAATAAGTGATGAACTTTGTCTCTCAAGAACAAAATTGTCAATGATGATTTTAAATGGGACTGAAGTATTGGCAAACTTTTTTCAAAATCTAATTATTTGTCCTAACCAGAAACAAATAAAAAAGAATTTACCTCTGGTTTTCAAAATAAGATACTCAGATGTACAAATGATTATAGATTGTTTTGAAATACAAATATCGAAACCATCAGACCCACTTAAACAAGCTCAAACTTGGTCGCAGTATAAAAATTGTAACACAGTGAAATACCTAATAGGTTGCACTCCAAATGGATTGATAAATTTTATTTCTCAAGGTTATGGAGGGAGAATATCTGATAAAGCTCTTGTGGAGAAAAGTAATTTATTAGATGTACTTCAACCTAATGCTTTTGTTCTGGCTGACAGGGGTTTTAAAGAAATTGAACCAATATTAAATTCACATGGAGTCAAACTTCTTCGGCCACCAAGTGTTTTTACAGGGGTCAAACAATCTGTAGCTGAAACTCTACATTCAAAAGTTGTAGCCAGCTTAAGGGTTCATGTTGAACGTGTAATCAGACGTGTTAGAGAATTTGATATGCTCAAACCACATTCTGTAGTAAACTACAAATATGTATCATACCTAGACGAAATAGTTATTATAGCTTGTGGATTAATTAATTTGCAGGATGAAATAATAAAAAGTTGTTAACAGTAAACTATGTTTTATTTATTTAGCACTTGCTAATAATTTCGGAAATATATAATCCTTCCAAAACTCTTCAGCTTTATCAATAATATTCTTGATGTATAAGAGATCAAAGTCTTCCTCTATAATATGGACATTTTTCGTTATCTCAAATGATGGATCAGCAACACAGAATATCCCCTTACATTTCTTGCATGCAAGCATTTGGCAATGTAGCTGAGTCTTAAATTTATCCTGAATAATACTATTTTTTATGTATTTTTGTACAGATTTTTCTGAAGCTGGACATTTTACTTCTACTACAAAATCATTAGTTATGCCATCTGGAGATGCTCCTAATATACCATTAATAAGAACAAATCCAGATTTTTCAATTTTAATATTCAATTTTTGTTCTAATACTTTTAGAACTCTTTGTTCCAACTTTCTTCCCCGCTGAATGGCTTTGGTTTCAGGTACCTTATAGCCCCCTAGTATTTGTTGGACTAATGATCCATCTGTTCTGCACTGCGCAGCTTCATATAATCTAGATGCTGTCAGTCTCCCTTGACGGATATTGTGCCAATACTTATTGTCCGCTTGGCCGAGTGTCTTTTGGTTAATCCTTTCAACTACTTCCTTGCTTAAGTTTCTTTTTAAATATAGTTGAAAGTTTGGATATGTATGCACAGTATTTTCTTCAACAAATGCTATCATCATGTCAAATATATTTTGTGAGTCCAATACATATGTATCACTGAAATTGACTACTAATGATTTTTTCACATTTCTTTTTGCACATTCCTCCTGAAATTCCTTTAAGATAGAATGATCTTTTGAAGCCAATTTTGGTTTCTTTGCCTTAATAAAAATATCTTTACTAGAAATGTGTTGTGTGCGACCGCTTGACAGAGAGGGCTTATTCCAGTAGCATTTAATTTCAGTAGGTGATGGCTCTGAACTTTTCTTCTCAAGCCAGAAAAGAAGTAGAAGAGAATGCTTGCAGCCACCTACAAACAAGACATTTGCATAATCTATTATTATTGAAACATATTTTTTATAATATGAATGGTTTATGTTACTTATATCATTAATATACCTGCAGATGCTGCACAGTCACCACAAACTGAATCTATTATCAGGTCATTCACTTCATCTATTTTAGCAGTTACTGTATACATTCTATCACCTATTTTATGCTCAGGCACAATCTTGGCTTTAACTTTGCAGTAATTTCCAGTTCTGCTGACTTGAACATATCCAACAGCGGTGTTTAAATATGAATCTCGGGAAGACCTAAAAAACACAAGTTTGTAGATTTTCTGTGTAAAAATTTACAGTAGTAAGATTATGGAGCTAAGAAACTCGTGGCGAAAACTTTATTCAAAGGAAGTTATAACTACTTACATTAGGATTTTAGCTCCTCTTATTTCACCAACATTATGTTTGTTACTGGTCGCGATATACTCTAATATCATAACGTTTTCGATTTTAGGCAAGTTGCGGGAATCAGCCTTGACAAAGATATCAGAAGAGCTCGCCATAATCAATTTCTTTTTTGTAATAATTGAAATGAAAGAAACAAAGAGTAACGTGTTTGTAATTATTTAACAAAGAAGATAGTAAGCAAAGTAAGGTTATTATTTGTAAGTAAACATTAGTTGCATGGCACCATTGACACTATTGACAGTTGTTTTTTTTTTAGTCGGCAAAAGAACTACTCTGTTTCATGCCGATAGTGACGTCATCACACTCAAAATTTTAAAATTAAATATAAATTAAACTAACGATTGAAATGCAAAAATATTGAAATTAGTTTCTTAAAATACACTATTTAAACTAAAAAAAAATTAAAATCCATTAGTATATTTTTTTGAACAATGCCCATTGGGTCGCCCCGCGTTCCCTATAATATTCTATTTACAGTGAAATACCGGCGTTCGTTACCTGTATACCCTGGTGACTGCAGAGGTAGAAGTCGAACTCGGTGGGGTGCGTGATGCCGAGGTCGACGGTGGTGCCCGCGGGGATGTTGCCCGACTTGCCCGACTGCTCCTTCTTGTCCGCGCAGAACAGCCGCGTGTGGTGCCGCTTCTGCACCACGATGAACGTGATGCCCGGCTTGTATTCCGCTTCCAGCTATTCAAACAAAAGAGCATGCTTTTAATAACAATACTTTAAGGGACTCCTTAAACTAGTATTGGTTTGTACGTCTGGATTGGCCATAAGACATTATTAAAACTAGAAAGGACATGCATTATGAGTTTCTTTGATTTAGTGAGGATGGCTCCGCTGGTTAGAGCTAAAAGAGGCTATCATAATTGCATATTCTGTATTGATGTGAATATGTTACTTGGACGATAATGAGCGACCTTCTGTCATAAGTAACGGGGAACATTTTAATAATTATAATAACAATTTTTAATTCACATTCAAGTTATAAGAATAATTATCACACAAATGAATTACTTAAAATTTTTATAGACGGGAAAAAAGTTAAAATATATTATAATATTGATATAATATCCAAATACTGACCTTGATACACGCCTCTCTGACAGCAGTGAGCTCATGCTGCAGTACATGGATAAACTGTCCCTCGGATATTCCGTCGCGGTACATGATGATGCGGTGGGGCTTGAAGCCGCCCGTGCTCTTGTAGAACATGATCAGCAACTCCTGCACCATGCTGCTCATCTCGTGCACTATCTCTTGCCTGTAGGCGATGTTGATGCAGTTAGTGGCTATACTATTGGAAAAGGGTTAAAATCAACTAATGCTTTCACATAGGTTGCGTCCTACCGTACTTTAGGGGCAGTAGTTCAGGGAGCGCTGGCCACCATCCATGCGGATCTCGTCCACACATCCACTCTGTGATGCTCGCGAAAATTTTTGTTGCGTACAATTAGGATGTGGAATGAGTTCCCCACCATGGTATTCTCACAGCAATATTACATTGGATTCTTTAAAAGAGACCTTCTAAGATATTTGGGCCGGTAAAAGTACAGTATTCTATTATTAAAATGAAACACATTACTAATAAACATAGAGTAGTGTGCTTCAAATTTAAGAGAAATATCTAAGTAGGCTCTTTTTTCTAGTTGTCTACTTAGTTTTAAAATTAACTTATTAGTAAATATGATGCCCTAGGTAGGAGCGGGGGCAGAGGACCATAAAATATTTTATAAATAAACGTTCATGGTAATCTGTCCGATATGGACAACAATTTTAGTCAATTGATAGATTATCTTGTTTAACGACTAACGATTCACCAATATGAATTTTTTCATGATAACTTCTATGGAGCTTTGCGGAACTAGTCTTTGGAACGGCGTTTAAATGGGACATTAGAATAATTAGCAAATATTTGTATGAATTAAAGACCATTAAGTTTTTTTTGTATCTTGAATTTTTGACTCATCTCTTTATTTATTTTTTAATCTCAACGAAACTTCATCTCACTTTATGGTAAGTCATTCACATACACATCTGGCATCTTACCTCTAACTGCTAGAACACAACAATGTTGTTAACATTATTGTCTTAAAAAACCCTATTACCAACCAAGTCGAGTAGAAAATTTCTGACCCCACAGAAATCGAACCCCGGACCTCTAGATCCGGGGTAGGTGGTCTCAACCAGTACACTACAGAGGCGGTTAATACTAAATGTATTCAAACTGAAAGGAAAATTGATAGGTAAGTTTTGTGATGATCTTTCATAACTTACAGGGATATTTCAAGATTCCCCACAAAAAGAAAGATTAATTAAAGTAATCGGCAAAATCTTACCAAGTGAATTTGAAGAAGATTAAATGTCCGAAAGCGGTGCAGAAGTATATAAAACTTTAGAGAAAATGACTACAAATAGTATTGTTTTATATTCACGCGAGCACTACACATTTGATAAAAAACCGAATTTAAACTCGCGTTGAACTAAATGTTACATTATTATTTCATATCCGAAAGTGACCAATCACTTTACATTGATTATGGTCACGGGAAGGTTGATGATTTTAGCTGCCTCGTATTATTTAACTACCGTCACTGTGTATACCGATTCATGCATACGATGTCCTGTAGTCGTGCAATGTATAGACGAGCCTATAACTCTATTATTCTCATGTTAAGATCCCAAGCTGGTGGTTCATACCAACAATTTTCTCATCCAAACAAAAGGAAGCAGTGCCGGTGTTCTTTGGTGAGGAATGTTTGGAGCCATCCAGCGAACCTATTCGCTAACCTATTTTGACAGCTAAAGTGATAACTACCGAATTATTTGCTTTTCCAGTGGATTTCATTTTAACTCTCAAAATAAGTTAGCAAATAAGCCCACTGGTTCACACTCTGTCGACTTTGTTTCGAGCTTGTTTTACGTTAGCAATAGGTATGTCTCTTTTCAGCAGCGTCCCCTTTGTTTGACCTATGTATTGCTCACAAACTTGGAATCCTATCATGATAATAAACAAGTTACAAGTCGGTCTACCCACTGATCGACCAATGGATATCGTGAGCGTGAAAGACAAAAGTCTTCTCTATACAAATAAAATGCAACATCTGTTTGTACGCTTGAAGCTTGAAAACGGGCTGGCAGAATTGTTATCGTTACGAGTAAGGTAAACACATTGCCATAATTAAAAGAAGAAGAACTTCAAAACCACTACAGTTAGATGTAGTTTTTACTGTAAGGTAAAGTGTTTATTTAATCTGTCAAGCGGCGTTATACCTCTGGAGGTTTATGATAATTGAAAAATTAAGTGTGTCTAGAGTCTGATACTTGATTAAGAAGGTTATAGACTATCACGTTACGACCAAAGGAGCGGCGTAATTCGAGTTTTAGTGAAGCATGTCGTCGTTTCGCCACTGTTTTCGACTGGCTTACAATGCCGCAGGCTAAATGCTATGGCTATTATTCAGCCTTCCCGTAACCACAATTGCTGTAATAGAAACGTCGGGAATAAACTAATACTGTAACGCCTAACTGAACGTTTAATCCGGTAATGTTGGTTTATTCCCAAAGTTAAAAATACAGTCATGGACTTCCATGACTGTATTTTTAACTCTTCTTGGACCTGCCTTGCTTGGCCCATCCCCATAGGCATCCTATTTACTAAAAAACAGCTATTTATAAGGAATATCTCTAATAGGGAATATGCATGAAAAAATAAATGGTGTAATTTATGACAAAATGTGTAAAATTATACTGCTATTTGCCCGAGATATTTGAATTAGAAATTTCAGTGTAGCTGTCTCTTTTTAAAACCACTTTTTTATGAAAAATGTATGACTTTGTACACTGTGATGTCAAAGTTTATATTGTATCTCCTTTTCTAGCACGCAATTTTAAGTATTCAACAATATTTTTCTAACAATCTTTCATTTTTTAAATTGTTGCTTTGTTGCAACATAAAATTAATGCAAATTCCCTATTATTTAAAATTCATAAAGACAATAAAATGTAATTTCTAAGTATTATTCATTTCTTCAGTCTACGGTGTGTATTAAAGCTCGGCACACACAGGCCACCGCCGACAGCCACCAACACGCGTAACATGAGGAACTCTAGAATGTTTTTGACTATAGCTAAATATACTTTAGCTCGAGAAAAATTACAGTTCAGTGTAGTTTGAGAGATGTAGGATAAAGTGGTATTTTCCACTCGTGTTTAGGGGTAAGCACCTCCACCTTACCGTAAATTGCGTCTAAATAACACGTAAGGCCGCCAGAACTCAACGAGGAAGTTATGTAACAGGGAGACTAAGCTCCTATGCAGTTATAACGCTTCCTTGATTTCAGAGTAGGTAAAATGTGAGTAGCACCTTCAGTGTTACAAGCGCTATAAGCATACGCTTACTTAGGCTGGTTGTATGCTTGTTTGCAATGGTCCAAGGCCCAAGCCTTGGTTGTATAGAAGTAACAGTTCGTTCATGCTACGCGTGCAGTAGTCGTATAATAAAGATACGAGGCTCGCTGCTAAAATGTAGCCGTTGGCGGCCACTTGCTACATCAGTGCAGTCACTTGCAAAACATGTATACATTTAAGGCTTCAAAATAAGTATATGTCGCAGCCATGGGGTTAATTGGCCAGTTGATCGGACGCCTAGGCCGTTCATTATACACCGGCATTCAATTAAATCGTTGAAGGACAACTAGTCAAGTCATCGAGCGCCACTTTGGTCCGTGTCAGCCATCTGATTAAATTAGCCAGTTAATTGGATGCCTAGGCAGATCTTCTAGTGCCTTTGTGTGACTGTTGGTTTGATACGTTCAAACCAACATTCACAAAAGCACTAAACGGTTCAGTTATTTTTTTGACAACTTATAACCTAAATAAATCCACCAAAACCCGTCAGTATAAGCCGATCCGCCTAGGCGTCCATTGAACTAACTCTCAAAATGCCAAGTTTTTAAACATTGCGTGATTTTAGATCAATTAATTATCGGCCTAGGCATTGCATTGAATGCCGGTGTTTAATCAACGGCCTAGGCATTAAATTAACTGGCTAATTTAACCAGATGGCTGCGACATATACAACACGCAACACCTTATTGTTACATAGACACATATTTTAAAGCTTTGAGTGTGTACATCTTTTCAGAGCAATTTAAGAAAGTGACTGTAGCTCACCACTGTTTCGGTTTCCGTTGGTGGTCCGTGTGCTAGCCTGAGCCTTTAATTCAAAGAAGCAATTGCAAGAAAACAAAATACAGAAATTTTATTTGAATTCGTTTTAGTTGTAATTGCTTCTTGTTTGTCTGTAATGTGTACATGTGTTGAGGAATCACTATGATTTGGCATCATTATTTGCAATTTATGACTTTTTAATTTGTATACCTGTAAAATACATATACACAAAGTATATGATTCACATTCAAATAAAATATTCTCAAAGTAACTCCACAAGTCTGCAAATGTAAGATCGACTTATGAAAAGTTTGACCATAATAATTTGAATCTTATTATTGTATGATTTACCCGTCAAGTCTCAAAATAACACGTCAATATCTCGCGATAGGAAGAGTTACTTTGTTGAGTTAATGAGACAAAGTGGTCAATATTTTTTATTAAAATCAATCTTACATTGCGGTGTGTAATGTTCCCCATTTTTTGAAAGCACTTTTCAACTTTGCGATATTTATTTCGCAAAAATTTTAAAACTAGTCCATAATTCAAGATCGTAAAAAGCCTTCATTGAACAAAATTGAAAAACAATTTTAAAAATATATAACTAATTTAACATTATTAGGAAGTACTAAATTTATACAGACGAATTCTCCAAGTGTGTGGATGGCCTAAAAGAAAAAAATATAGACAGTAGTCTCAGCAGCGATTTGGAAAATTAGGTTTTCGATAAATAAATTTTCCTAGTCGGTAATCAAACCCGATCAATTAGCAAAAAAATAAACTCTTTTGTTACAGTAACAGCATTCAATAGTGGATCAAAATATGTAATCATCTGTAAAAGGCAAAGGAGGTAGAAGAGCTTATTTATAGCAATATTTTTCTTAAATGAGTTAACATTGTTTTCAAAGCATTGTTAATCTGATATCTCTAGGTTTGTACTGCTTATTGATTCAATGAAAAATATTCTACAAGGATAGTTTCAAGTCATCAATAAAAAATGTAATAAAATTGATCCTGCATTTTTTGTATTATTTTTCGCTATTTCTTAAAAATCATGGTTTCGGATATGACTATTATGAAACTACAACCCTAACCCTGGCTTCAAGGAAAACATCATATTTCTAAACTCAAATTCTTAATCATTAACCTTCTTTTTATAACGATGAACAGTTCATAATAAATGTTAATTGTGTGAATCTCAAACGAAATTAAATTTAGATATCATGTTTTACAATTATAAGCGCGATTTGAACTCTGCATTTATTAAAGAATAAGAATTTCTTTTTGAAAATTAAGGAAGTAATTGCAAAGTGAAAAATGGTATCATAAAATGGGCACCTATACTTCAGCCAATTTAGCTAAAGAATAAATGTAAAAAAAAAACAGTCATTTTTGTATGAGCAAGAAAGGTAGCATTAGCAAGTTTACATAAATTCTTTATCTAAGTTGGCTCAAGTATAGTGTGTTGTGTTGTGTTTTGTGTAAGAGCGAGCGCACATAAGAGACACGACAGTCTAAAGACAGACTATTGCTTCACCAAAATAACGAAGACGCGCAAACTTCGAACAAAACGTCTCATATACAAAATATTCTATACCTACAAGATGTGCACGGCGACAAGACAGACTTGTCTGTCAGAGGCAAGTCTGTCTTTAGACTGTCGTGACTCACGAAAGTCTAAAGACAGACTATTGCTTCACAAAAATATGAAGACGCGCAGACTTCGAACAAAACGTCTCATAGACAAAATTGTCTATACCAACAAGATGTGCACGGCGACAAGACAGACTTGTCTGTGAGAGGCAAGTCTGTCTTTAGAGTGTCGTGACTGTTATGCGCGCTCAGGCTAATGTGTTGTTGTACCTGTGTTGCTGAACGCGCACTGTGGCGGCGTAGCGCGAGGGATGCGCGTCCATGGAGCCGACGACGGCCGCGATCGACGGCTTCTTGTTGTCCCCGGCGGGCGGGTGGGTCACGTCCACGCCCAAAAATATCACGGGCTCGTTAAAAACCTGCACAACACACAGTTATGTTAAAACTTCACTCAATTACATATATTGAGTATAAAAAAACTACTAAAACTTCGGGTAAAATAACTAGGTACAAAAATATCAAACACTGGGGCGGGCACTTTTCACAATCTGTGTGACTACTCTGTCCACTAAGCTACTGAGGATTTCGGATAACCCTATTATTTCTTCAAGATAGACTTGTTTATGCGTTATTACAACGAATTCAACTAGATTAATAAAAAAAGTTCTAGGAATGTATAACTCAATAAAAAGCCTTTCAATTATAAATATAAAGCAAAAATATTTGTTTAGGAATTGATCATATTTTTCAATATAGTACGTTTATTATTTATAAAAAGTGGCGAAAGAGATTTATATTGTGTACTATACTTGAAAAGAGATACCATTGTGAGTTATAATTTTCGTTACTTAGCTATTTACTTTAGTTTATTTAAAATTATATGAAAAGTAAAATAATAACTTACTTTAGGACGTAATGATGGCACTAATATTGAATTGATGCCGCCAAGCTTTACGTTAATCTTGAGACAGAGGTTGCTGAGGGTTTGTGGTGAAGTCTTGTTTACGTTTTTAGCTTGTACACACTGTGTTGCCATACCGAGGACAGTGTCGCCAACGCGCTTTACTTCAGCTGTATAAAATATTACAATTTATTATTATTGTAAATTACTAGCGTAAGTAATAATATTTTGGTAAATTATTTATGTACTAAAAAAAGAGTCATAAAATTCATATAACTATGTCAATTTCACGTACCGTAAACTGGTGTCTTTCCCGGTAGAACTACAACAACTAGTTGTAGTTGTACAAAAGTGGATTTGAGGTATTTGAACATAGGCTCCACTTGGTCAGGTCCAGTGGCGTACTTGCAGAAGCAAGGTTGCCCAATGATCGGCATGCCCGCGTCGTTTGAGATCTTTTGGAGTTGCTGTGTGAAGTTCCTGTATCATTGAACGTTGATTAGTATAAGATGCTATAGGAAGGACGAGGAGCTGTATTGTGCTACTGGTAGGGGAATGACAAAGCCTGCACTCAAGATGAGCTAATATCCAAACCCTAATTTTTTTCAAATGTACACAGTTGGAAAGTCACAGAAAATTATTCCAACAGACGTGAAACCAAAGACTTACACAAAAAGAAGATTTCTACTTATTGCAAAAATATAAAATTGAAAATTTTAAGTAACCCCTGGCTTCATTAATT
This sequence comes from Nymphula nitidulata, assembly GCA_947347705.1. Lineage (NCBI taxonomy): Eukaryota > Metazoa > Arthropoda > Insecta > Lepidoptera > Crambidae > Nymphula > Nymphula nitidulata. Next base: position 9,713,480 of record OX374617.1, on the reverse strand, counting down.
ATCTATCTAACACAATCTCATTGAGACTATTCTTAAGAGCCCAAACACGCTATATCTGCTGTAAGTTTCTAAAGAATTAAGCATCCCGCACTTTTTGATGGTATAGGGCGCTTTTATAATTTGTAACGGGACGATATTATCGTGGACGTCCACGGTACAACGATAACACAGGGAAGTAATAAATTGCATGAAAATATATGAAGACACTTTTAAATTTCCGTGGATGTGGACGAATTTCAAATCAATCGGATCTGTGAAAGTTAGTAAAACCCTTTTATAATGTAGAACATGAGCTGATACTCATCACTCGCCTGAACTGATCTTTATAAATTACAGCTAAGAACCATCCTAATCACGTCAGCTTTAAAAAATCAGAACTTGGAATTCTTTGCCAGCCCATGTGTTCCCTCCTTCTTATAACATGGGTTCCTGCAAAAGAAGCGTGAAAAAGCACCTTTTGGGCCGGTTAATATACTTTTGTTCATAGTCAATAATTACATGACATACTGGCACACGGAGTTTTTTCGGTGCAAAATTTTATCTACATCCTCTATCCAAGCACGAGAATGGAATCTATATTATGTAGCCAGCTTTAGAACTAATGTTACCAATTTTGCATGTTAAATCCAGACTTTTATTCTGTTATTTTCTAGATTAAGGGCCTGTTTCTAAATTTGCCACACAGAGAACTTTATTAGCAGGGCCATAGAGTTCATGCTGTATTGAAAAATAATCAGGCATTAAACATAATGCAAATAAGAGCTCATAATATACCACTACGATTTTTGAGATGTGGGTAGACTATTCATTGGGTGGTTGTACATAATATACATCATAAAACTCACTTTAACGCATCTTCTCTGACAGTCCTCTGCGGTGCGAAGCATGCGATAGCCCACACCCTGATCTCGACTCCCATAAAGAACTGTTTTCCACGCATGTCCCACACTCCTTGATTTGGCAGAGCCTGCTATAGGGAAATAAGAAAACAGTGGTTAAAAGGAGTACACATTGGCCGCGTATGCAAAACGATGTTGCATAGACACTGATTTTTAAACCATGAATGTCTTTAGTTTTTTTTAAAAAAAAAATCCATCATTTCTATATCTCGAACATAGGTATCCCACTCACATCATTACATGATAACTCTATGTTTTATAGTTTACATAATAAGGAAAAATATAAATATTTCAGTATCCCGGTTAATGTATAGAAATAAAGATATTTTCCTCATAAAACAAGATCTAAATAAAACAGAAACACTGTATCAACAGAATTTTTGTTCACCCCAAGCAAACTGTTATCAATATCATAATGAAGCAATTAATTAAGCCTGATAAGGTGAATGTGCACCATAAATGTAAATAGTAAATTAGTATCCACCTAATCTATATATAATGTTATGTGAATTGTTATAGATAATAATAGTGTATTAGCTATACAGGGAAACAAAAATACACAATGAGTTATAAAAGCGCGTGTCTGGTGTTTGGCATTATTAAATCGAAAAAGTAAAACAATTACTTTGATATAATTGCCTTATCCAATTTTTTTTATACAACTAGATGACAAACCAGCTGACGGCCCACATGATGGTGAGCGGTTACCGCCGCCTATAGACACCTGCAATAAAATGTAAAAATCACTTGATATTGCAGGTGCGTTGTCATCCTGGGGCCTAAGATGAAATGCCGTCCATGCCCAGTAATTACACTGGCTACCTTTCCCTTCAATCCGAAACACAGCGAACTGTTTCGCGGCTGAAATAAGAAAGGCGGTGGTACCTACCCAGACGACCCTACATACGGGTCTACCACCTAGTATAGTATCCAAGTAATAGTTTAACTTTAATGTCATGTCTTCACATAAATAAGAATCATGGAAAAAATATTTCTGCATGGAAATAATCTGCAACCCAAAATATAAGCCCGCCACTGAACGGAAGGCCCCATCAGTTTCCATTTCAAAATGAGCATTTCTCTACATTTGTATGGACTAAGTATTTTAAGTCAACCGTTGTGGTTTCACATCCTTACTAGACATAAAAAAATATAGAATATTAAATGAAAAAAAAAATCGTACCATATAAAATAAACTATACATGACGAAACCAAAAATATATTTATTCTTTTATCTTGTCATATACGGTGCAGTGTAGAAGAAAAAGAATAATTCTCATTTACATTCAAATAATTAAATGTATAATATTGCATTTTAGATTTGATTATTACGAATGTTTGTGTAAAATATTGTTATTTTTATATTTATTCTGTTGATTTTAATATAATTTCAATTATAATATTGATCACATTTTAATGTTCACGGGTTAACTGATATAATTTTTTCATCAATTTATTTCTTTATTTGTAATTGTTATAATATTGACATTGATTTAGTAATATAGGATGGAATAATTGAATTTTTTATATATGGATCTTGAAATAGGTACTAACTAATTTATGACTTGCTGGTGTGTCGGAATTCCATTTATGTTAATCTGCATGTGTATTTAAACTAAAAAATAAGTAATATTTCTATAACTATAGAGAAACTTATTACTTGTCCGCCGAGTGAAGAGACGCGGCCGCCGTACTGGAGCTTGGGCGGCGGTAGCACGCGGCCGCGGACCTCCATCATGTTGTTGGAGATCGTGAGGCCGAACTCCTTCACGTACAGGTCTGTGTTGAAGTTGGCCCGCCGCACTAAGTTGTTGATCTCTCGTTCCCTATAAAATCATACTTCAAGCTATCCAAAGCAAGTAGATAGATCTCTGCTGACGCACGCATGTTTACGCATTTCGTAAATTAATAGCGCAATTCTTCTATCCCCAATTGCCAACTTGTTAAGAGCGTTTACGCCGCACGTCTTATCATACAAACTTTCAAGTAGAAAATTTGGGAAATAAACAAACTCATTTTAACAAAACTTCCCATGTATAAGCAAGTCAGGCTAGTCTAAAAAGTTACGATAAGGATTTTTCGAAAAACATTCTTAATATTAAGTAAGAACAATTTTTATCATTTCATACAAACCAAAAATTTCTTTTTGAAATATCCTCTGACAACTTTTTTAGACTAGTCTGACTTGCTTAAGAAAGTTCTTGAAAGTATTAATAAAAGCCGTAACCACTCTTAAAAACTACAATAATTTGTTTATAGACTGATTTTTTGAAATATTAGAGGTACAATATAGTATAGCCACATAGCCAATTAGCCAGTTTAAATTAGACAATTATTTACTATTGCTTTGATTCATATTATTTACTAGTATAATCCTATAAAATTATTGTCAAATCTCGTCAATTACACTAAGAGCATTGTAAAAATCGGTTCATTATTAAAACAGTACATAGGTACTTAAGCTTACTTTTCCTTGAATTATCAACATTCTATTATCCTGTAAAGTATAGCAAAGCATTGATATAAAGTTGAAACATACCTATCAGGCGCAGAGCGTGCCGTAGCTTTAATCATAGTTGATGTCTGCATGTCGGTCAATTTCTTAATGCATCTCTGTCCAGGTACAATGTTACATACTTCTAAGGGAAGATATGTATGTTTGTGTTCTTGGCCGACTTGCAAACAAGGCAAGTGGGGATATCTCAGTTTCATTTTATATTTATCCAAGAAATATTTGGCTACTGTACATTCTACAGTTTGTCCATTATCTAACTGAAGAGGAAATCTGTAAATTTAAATATCGTATTAAGATTTATACATACATACAGCTTGTTTCTGATCAAGATTGTGAAACAAATAAAATGCCTTTTTTACATTTAGGTACACGTCATAATTTTTTAAGGGTATACCACCAATCAATTAGGCAAACAGTGTTTTAACTGTGTCTATACACAAAGCTTCATCATATTCAAAGAACAGTTAAAAAAGATTTTGATTGTTGTGATGATGATGATAGACATATTGATAAGCTGTAAAATGCAGAAAAGTTCTAATTGACTTCAATATAATTAAATTACGTACGATTGCATTTGCGCAGGTCTTCGAGTGACATTGCACACTCTATATTTTCTCTTCATAGTACCACAATGTGTGATTTCTATTTTAAGACCTTTTATTTCCTTAGTAAACTTAACACGTTGTGAATCTGTTAAAGGTTTTCGCTGATCATTAATGTCCCGAATATCAAGCACTTCACACATGAACTCTATCACTGGTTGAGCCTTATAGAAGGCAGTAGCAGAAACTGTAAAATAATGTAAATTGTTGATTCAAACACATTTAAACAAACTGCAACCTCCATAATTATATATTTTTAATAAAATCGATGAGGAGCTTGGTGGTTTTTTGGTTTGAGAACTCTGGTTTTGTTCACTTAAACAAAGCAACTTATGTTATGTAATGATGGGTCAATCAAAATATGTTATGTAAAACTCCTCCGTGCTTCAGTAGGCATGTTAAGCCATTGGTCCCGGTTGTAACTGCAACCTCCTTAACCCACCAAACGAATGATGAATCAACACATATCATGCCTTGCATGTTGACAGCTGAATATATCACATGGCGAGTTTTATCATTTATTTTTCATTACATAATGTGAAATAACTAACCGACTTAATCAAGAAAAGAATCAAGATCTAGATGGGTGCCAAGTTCTGTGGTCACTTGGGATGTAATTCAATGCCAATATATGACTTGGCCATTTTTTTACATACGGCTACATTATATTTCCCAGTTAGTGTACTCCCTGTTTGTACTGGATATATACTATTAGGTTGATATATTTTAATGGTTTATATGGTAAAAATAGCCAAGTAAAATCTTGACCTTGAATTACCTCCTGGGTGAACACAGCACTTGGCACCCATATAGATCTTGATTCTTTTGTCATTGAAGTTAAAAACGACGCGATTGAACTTAGCTCTTATTGCACATTTATGATTTTGATAGGATATTATTACTTTTTTAAAGAAATTATTACTGTTTTTTTTTTGTTAATACTGTTATTATTGATGTTAATTATTAATATATTATTATTTAATAATAATCACTTTATTTTGCTATGTTTAAATTGTATTTTATTTTTGTGCAATTATCCTTAGAATGCTGTACTTTCAAAATATGATTATTTCTGAATTAATAAGAAACTAACTATTATTGAATCTATGACCTCACTTTCATACTAGACCATCATGAATAATTTTGGAGTTTTCAGATTGTTTCCTTTATTAATGCATAATAGTCTAATATCAAGTTTCTAGGTCATCTAGGAGTGGGTTCGGTTTTTGATGAGTGAGGCAGTCAGTCAATAAAAATGCCAGTTTTTAAATGTTAATATATCAATAACCTTTTGAGATAAATCAATGTAATTTTTATTTTTTTACGACATAAAATGTAGCTCAAGATGGTTCATGTAATATTACACACAGGGTATTGCCAGTTCCATTTTTTCTTGGCAACAAAAAATTGTGCAATAAGATTTAGGAAAAGTAAATCATACTACTACACTGGACTAATACAAATAACTTGGAGGTGATTTGATTATATGAATGTCATAAAAGCCGATAGTCAATTAGACCTGATTAATAAACAAATTACTTTTTATAGATACATTGAAGAGTCCAGTTTACTCTCTCCTTTTCAATAATAAACATAGTTTCAGATTTATCTGGTTTAACCCAGGTTTAGCTAAAATTCATGGTTTATAATATGACTATATGGAAGCAAACAATACAAATAAGGTTGAAAAATATGTGTCATACCATCAATGTTAAGCATCATTTTCCACTGACTAGGTCTTACAGACTGGTGAAAACCAAACCAGACCTCTCGACCTCCACCTAGTGGGTGGTAATATCCTTCAGGAGATGAGAAGAATGATCGTCCAACAGGTGTGTACATCATAGAAGGAAGGTGTCTCATAACTACGTCAAGAGCTAGAATGGCATCATAAGGAATCTGTCTTGTACGGCCCTCCAGAGCTTCTTCAAGAGCAAAAAGTGACACCTAAAAAACATCTGATTTATAGTTGCTGTTGATAAAGTGCCCAACTATGCAACTGGGCAATGAGTTTCACTGTGACAATTGCCCACATGATAAATTCAGTATAACATAATCCATATTTTAGGATACGGAAAGCTAGCTTGTGTATAGTATACATATAAAATGCAGTATCTGTCAGTCTGTTAGTAGGCTCATAGCATGAGAACAACAAAATTGATTTTGATGCAGATTTAACTGTAAATAAGGGGGGTATATTCAGGAAGGTTTTAGGTTCTATATCTTCATTAATGAAGCATGTCGTAATTTCACCACTATTTATGAGTGCTTATGGCTTTTGCTAGCTAAGCCTTATGAGAAACATCAAAACAAAGTAATAGAAAATTGTATTAAACAAAGGCCAATAGAGATTCTTCTATTTATTTTTTATTTAATTTTTTAATTACTTTACAAAAAATCTAATCTCCTAATTATTTCTTAGATGAATGCAGCTAGAATAAAAATAAAATTATTTATTAAAGTTAACAATATTAAAATATCTTACCTGTGCAACCCATTTGATGGTGACCCGGAAAACTCTATCCTTACCCTCCCCTGGTAGTATTACCTCCAACTCAACTCTGTCATTACCAATTGGTAATGGATCTCTTGTATATAAATTGTTTCTACCATCAAATACTGGCTTGAGTGCACCAAATATTTTGTTATAACAATGAACCATAGTTTCAACAATTTCTCTATTAACCTAAAAAAAATCTTTGTGTAAACAAAATAATAAAAAGTAAAATAATGTTAGTTATTATATGTTAAGAAGAGTATTCTTAATATAAACAGTAATAAATACATGGTAATGTTTAACAGCTTTTTTTTAAAAAAAAGGTTAGAAGATTACAGACAGTTTTCGAATCTAAAATATGTAGGTTTTCTTAGCATAGATACCTGGCCAGCCATGTCACAGGTGCACAATTTCTCAAAAGTCTACCCTTACTATGTTGTAATTTTATGATACCTACCAAGTTTTATAACTGACTTCAAAAAGGAGGTTCTCAATTCAGTTAGTTATACACTAATTACACTGAGATTTCTGATCCAATTTACAAGATTTATTTTTGTTTGATGCAGTGTGAAATAAAAATTTTCAAACAAACAAAAACTGTCTTCAAAATAATAAAAATCATAAAATAATTAATATTAAGTAGGTACTTATCCTCTAGAAACATATTTTTTGGTACTAAGTTGTTTCCAGAAACAATACAAAGTGAAGCACTGACTCCAAAAGATATGTTTCTAGAGAATAAGTACCTAGTTGAATTTAATTATTTTATCCTTTTTAATTTTCCTAAACATTTTCAATAGCAGAATGGAATATAGTAACAATTAAAACTAAAAGACTTTGGCTACAAAACAAAGAAAATTTTGCATGTATGTTAAACATACATATTATTATGTATAATGGTGAACACTGTCCCCTTTATCATTTCCCTATCAAAAATAATCCTAAAGTTTAAAAGTATATCGACATCATTAGTTTATACCTAAAAGTAATAGTACATAAGTTGATTAAATTACCTTTCTGGGACATTTATCAGGCTGTATATTAACATCATAATGATGAACAAACCCTCTTGGCATAGATATTTGAAAATGATTGGCCCGAAGCATAATCGGTCTTCCTTCATGGCCAAGATTGGGGCGTCTGGGGCAGGTGAGAACAGGTAAATCTGGTGGTGGGGCAGCTGCTGGTGACACCAGGGACATAGGTCCAGTAGCAGATGGTGTCCCTGGAGGTGGGGCTCCAGTGGTGGCAGCTGTACTAGATGCACCAGTAGCAGCACCCGTTGTGCCTGCTGCTGTGCTTACAGTGGCAGACACACCCACAGCAGCCCCACTTGTCTCCCCCGCTGGAGCTATGAAAGAAATTCGTCATAAAACACATGTCTACTGGATTACCTCCTGTCAATAAATTTAGTAATAACTTTTAATAAAATGCATTATTAAATTACAATGGGTATGACAAAGGAATAACTTTATTGTTTATGAAGATTAACTAATTTCAAAAATTATACCATGTGATTATTAGATTAGAGATATTTTTTGACCAAAATAAACCCTGTAACAATATAACACATTAAAACTTTAAAAAATATGTATTTAAGGTTAGATCAATTTTACTAAAGACAATCATATTAATTTCTACAAGGTTTTCATTCAATTCCTGAGTACACATAAAAATAACACAAAATGTTCTTATGCGTGATTGCAAATCCAATAGACTTGTTACAAAGCACAGTACTTAATTATTATAAACACAAAAGCGAAAAAAAAAGATTTTTTTATTCGACAGGACGATTTTATGGAATAAAGCATGCTTTGGCTAAGATTGAATTGTTTAGAATACAAAAAACGTCTATTGAAAAGTGTTTAGTAGCAAACAAATTATTTAGGGCACAAAGAAATGATGATGCTGCTATGCACCTAATACCATTGATGAAAATTTATTAAAGTTATTACTTACGTTGCCCAACGGGGTACATTTTGCCAGTAAGTTAATTAATGAATAAAAAGCTTAAAATTAAGAAATATAAAGTCCTCGTGTCGAAATTGCTAAAATGTGAAATAAATCAGTGGACTATGTGTTCTGTGTTCTTCATATTATGACATGTAAGGATGTAACTAAGCAAAAAGCAATGTTCCCAAATTATCGATTAACTGATCAAATAAACATTCAATTGATCACATTCGACTAATACTTAACGGTTTAAAGCGAAAAATTGATACTTAAATATATAAAATGAATTTATTCATAGTTTACTACGTAAGTGTTCATGATTATGTTACTTTAGTCCTTTACAATAATTATTTAAATCATTTGAGATAAAACGTTTAGTTAATACATCACAACACTATTAAAACTATGCATAGTGTATTTCTTTTTTTTTGTTTCATTCATCCTGTAATGGGAAGGCAAAGGGTACTAAAGGCCATACAGCCATGTCTTCAGTATTTATTTATTTCTTAATTTATTGCATTGTTACACATTTAAATACATCTTAGGAGTATTTGACGCGAAATATATGATGACAGTCACCATATGATGCTATTTGATGAGGTGGATAACCACAAAATAGTTCTCATCATCTTTCACTTTCATTCTAATAATCTTTTAGTTGCGTCAACACAAAGACATGTTTCATAAAACTACACCACCTTTATGACACAAAGTTAGCTCACACACAATTTTTAATTATTGTAATTAAAATCTTGACTGATACACACCACAAAATCACGCCAAACACCTTTGCGTAGTGTACGCTCATACGCTGTGACCTCAGAACAATGCTGTGACTATTCGTTAATCTGTGGCAATCGCGCTACAGATAAAACTTCATGACTTTACTCTATCGCTTGCTGGGGTTTTTTTCGCTGGTTAAGGTCTTGTCAGTCAATATTTTATAATAATTTAAAATTGTGTCTGAGCGAACTTTTTGTTTATAATTGATGTGGTTTTATGAACCAAGTGTTTGTGTTGACGTACAACTAAATGATTATTAGAATATAAGTAAATATATATGCCCTCTTATTCACAACTGTCGGAAAATATTCGAATTTCGGAATCTCTATACCCGTGACTTTTTATCACTGTGCGTCAAAGCGAGACAGCATGTGACTTTTTGAATCGAATTCGTGATCCGACAGTTCCTGAATAAGGGGGATGGTGTGAAAGACAATGATAACTTTTTCGTGGTTATCCACCTCATCAAATAGCATCATATGGAGACTGTCATCATATATTCACGTCAAATTCTCTCAAGATGCATTGAAATGTGTAATAAGAGCGTTTTAATGCAATATATGAAGAAATAAAGAAATACTATAAGGGCATTAGTTTCCTTTGCATTCCCATTACAGTGAGAATGAATGAAAAAAAATACTACCCATATGTATCCTCTATGTATCTCTAGTAGTCTAGTCTATGGTCCGAGGTGGTAGTAAAAGTAATCTGTGGTATTAAGCGAGTACGAGTATAAGCCGTAGATTTTGTTCAATCAAACTTCCTAGTAAGTAGTAAATTTATATGACTAGTGGCGCCATAATAGTCCAATATCTAACATCAACATTTTGCCGTATTATAATCCCGATTGAAAATCATTATCCCGAATTTTCCAAAGAAAAATATGTCTATCCCTGCTAGTGGTACATTTGTAAGATCAAAGGGTGTTGTTTCAGCCATAGCGAAACAATTAAAAGGAGTTAATTTAAAAGCAGCTAAAAGAGTCACTGTAAAGTTTGATCCATTCAGCGACAACGTAACCCATACAAGGTAGTTATCAATAATTCGATATGTAAATCTGTGCAAAGAGGTGATTTATTTATTTAAAGTCCCATTTTTTTTATCTCGTTATAACATACGAACTTCGCGTACTTCTGATGTGTTTTGTTGTAATAGTATGTCGATTACTATTCGCTGTTATTTTAACTTAGTTTCCATTATTTTTTTATTTCTAATATCATAAAAACAAACAAAAACCAGACGAAAGACCAATTCTATTGTCTAGAAGATGGACCTGCAGGCTTTTATGGAACTCAAGATTAATTTTAGACTATTTTTATATCTTTTCAGAAACCTGTTGCACTACTTAAGTGCACCAAAAATAAGCTTTACAAATCCAAACTGTTTACTTAAAACAGAGATAGTTTGTGATCGCAGTGAACCTACAATAGAAGTGACATTACTGCCAACTATAGCTGGTAAGGAAATTATAGTAATGGTCCAATTTTTTAATTTGTAAAGAGATTATAGTAGTAGGTATCTCTTGACAGCTGCAAATTTCTTGTTAAACCTACAAATGTTTTGCTTGGTTTGTTTTTAAGTAAAACTTGCAAGGAGCTCGGCGGCGTCGTGGTTTGAGCGCTCTGGTTTCGATTACGAAAATAAAGCAACTTTCGCCAAGGTCAATCCTAGATGGGTGAACCAAAATTTCTAATCTCAAGCTCCTCCGTGCTTCGGAAGGCACGTTAAGCCGTTGATCCCGGTTGTTACTGCAACCGCTTTAACCCACCAACCCGCATTAGGCCAGTGTGGTGGTTGTATGGCCTCATCCTAATGTGAGTCTCCCATGTAGGTAGGCCTGTGCCCTGCTGTGGGACCTGTTTAGGCTGGTGATGATGATGATAATGATGAAAACTTGCAAAGCCAGTGTTAGTATTTCTTTTTACATTTCAACACAATAATTGATTCTTTGAGAATGCAATAAAAATGCATTTAATCAATGAGGCCTTCTCAAAGATAGAGTCAATAGTCACTCACACACGTACGTAGTACTCACTCACGTAGTCACAAGTCAATAGTTTAAATAATTGTCATCAGCGAAGTAGCCATATATCAGACAATAATTTTTCCATTGCATGTGAGTCTTAGCAGGCTAGTAAGGGACAGCAGTTAAATTTTAATTCACTCAAGATTTATCACATTATGTTATATTTTCCTAGTACTTTTTTTATGTATCTGGTCAGAAGGTGATCACTAGTTTTGAGATTAAAAATTGATTTTTAAACACTATATTTTTTTTTCTTCTTTTGTTTAGGAGCTTTGATTGATTTGTTCAATCATATCAGCTCCATATTACTATAATTTTCCCGACTATTCCAACTTAAAACTAGAATTTACAAAAATTTCAATAATTTTAGCGGCCTCTGAAGATGGCTCAGCTAAGTTGGTTAATATACTAATATCATGTTGATTTACATTGATTAAATTATACACTGTCTCTTAGATGAATATTCCACTTATATTCCATTAATAATGATGTATGTCGTCCAATACTCCACAGATTGAATAGTTCAGGAATTTCATCAGATATTTAAATTTATTATAAACAGTTATATAACTATGTAAAAAAACAGATATTGATATAAATCAATGGGAGAATATCTGAATAAAGGCTATTATTATTATTATTAATGGAATATGACCAGTCTGTAAACTATCATTTGTTTCCCATAAATGTACTCATTTTTAAGGGTACTGCCAGGTGATCAAAATCAATGTTACATAAGAAGTATTTTATTTTTCAGAAACTGCCAAAGTAAGTAAGGTGACCTTCAAAAGTGGCAATCTCACTTGTTTAGAAATCTTGCAGCTCTTCAATAAATATGTGTCATCATTAGCCCCTGTAGAACAACCTGTATCTAGTACTCAAACAAAATTAGATAAAAAGAAGAACAAAAAGAAGTGAAGCAATATGGCACGAACCAGCAAAGGCAATTTGCATGTAGTGGAGGAAATTTATAATCAAATACCAGCTTTTACTGATGTGTTTTCAGAAGACACATTTTATATCTTTGTGATTTTTTTTGTGCTATCTACAATAATTGTCGCCTTCATGTTGTCTAAATTTATTACAATTAAACCTGTAGAATAGTATGTAAATATTTAAAGTAAAAATATTTAACATTTGTGTATTTTTTTAGATCCTTAAGCCGGGGCTCGACCGTGAAATGAATGAGTTCATTAATGAGCCCTCCTAACTCGCAATGATAATTTTCATAGTTACACTGCTCCGCTAACCACTTTCGCGGTCGAGCCTCAACTATGAAAATTATTGTTGCGAGTTAGGAGGACTCATTAATGACCTCGTTCATTTCGCAGTCGAGCCCCGGCTTTATATATAATAATAACTAATAATGTCATGTTGGTCACTCTGTCTTGTCTGGATTTATGTAGGTAAGCTAACAATATCATAATGTCAGTCTGTCTGTCAGCCTGTCTGCATCTGTCTGTCCGTCTGTATGTATCTGTATTATTAAATTAATGATTATAAAAGAAAAACATTTTTTGGAAAAAAGTAAATGTATTAATACATAAGTTTAGTACAAATTGCAACACATACATGTGTAAAGACAATATTTTGCGACAGGTAAAATACTTTTACTTAACTCAGAATTCTTGCGTTCCCCAACGAATCTGTAACAAGTAAAATATTACTGTAGTTATCATTTTACTAGTGGCCGCCCGCGGAGTTATCGCTAGTCCATTCCAGGGTCTCAAACAATCTCCATACCAAATTTCGTAGGCAACAGACAAACAGTATGGATGAATTATGAATGGACCAATCCATTGAAATGAATAATTTTTCAATTGAAGTTTTTAATAGCAAACATTACCGTTACGAACAGTGATATGTGCACTGTTTGCGTGCAATCAATTCGGCCCACACTTACTCGTGTGTACTCCTGTCAATGTACACACAAATGAGCGAAAGTGTGGTCATAACAAAAACGTTCTAACGGCCTAGCCACGGGAACGGGCGGCGGCGGCGTCTTAGCAGTTTACAACATTTTTCACGTCACTCATGGCGGCATATTACTCTCGTTGGCACGAATACGTTCAATTCGGTTCGTTGGTAAGCGCGCTATGTGCGCAAATTGTTCATTGTGGACCGTGGGGTATACTAACTAAACCATATCATTGTGCCAATCAAACAAAGAGTCCATTATAAAAGACAATTTACCTACTTATAATTGGCGTACGACATCTATAGCATGAAGAATAATTTGTATATGGTCTGATATCTTGAAAGAAAAGAAGACTTGAATAAATGTTCATAAAAGTTTTACAAAAATTGAAAATTATAGATAAGTGTACTAACCACTCCACCAGATGATGACCAACAAAATAATCTAGACTGGAGGATAATTTTTATTGTGCCTAAGACACATGGCTTTCTAGTGTGGGATATTGAATAACATGGTCACTTTAAGAGCTAGGTGTTTTTTATATACTCTATTGATGACAAACAAGCTGACGGCCCACCTGATGGTAAGCGGTTACCGCCGTCTATAGACACCTGCAATAACAAGGGAAAATCACTTGATATTGCAGGTGCGTTGTCATCCTGAGGCCTAAGATGAAATGCCGTCCAGTAATTATATTGTAATGTAAGAATGATATATGTATTAGCGGAGTTCTCCCTTTTTCTTTGTAAATTCAATACGTCAGAAGACTTCGCGACCGCCTCTGAGACCACCACCTACTTCTTGTACTACTAGTACTTCTCATTGGAAATATACAGACTGATTTAAAAAAAATGATTAAATTTATTTTTGTTTTAATTGTACTTTAGACTACAGGCCCGTGTCAATAAAATGGTGGGTCATTTGGAACCACCAGGTGACCTATCTAGAACGATATAAAAGCATAAAATTATAAGATTCAGCACTATGCCGTCACTTGTAAGCTGTCCAACTGAGTGCAGGTGAGAATTCAAAAGTACAGGTAGAGTGAGTACATTTTGATCATATATTTTTGTACGGCATTCTTACCATAGATAGATCCATGAAAAATAATAAGAAAACGCGCAGTGCCGTAAAAAAATGGTGAGCCACAAAGTCGGTTTTTTTTTCCGACAATTTCCAGGGTAAATTTGGTCATTTGATTTTGTACGGCATCAGTTTCATACTATTTCAATACTGCTTCTAATCCATTATTTCGCAACGCCGTATAAAAATCATGCGACAAGGGGAAAAAATCGAGGGTTGCAACCCCCTCTCTTTCCGTGGTCCAGTCCAGGGGGTGATTTGACACAACATAAAATTAATTTATTTTAAAAGTATTTTATGCATAGATAATATTTTTTCATATGCCGTACATTTTCGTTGGTCCAAAGGGAAAAAAAAGAAATATTCATATAACATATAACGAAATGTAAGGTAAAATTCATCACGATATTTTTTTATACGGCATTTAGATAGTTTATTTGTACTAATTTTCATAGTCTTTTCGTGATTCTAGGTTCTTAGCTAGAAACTACGTAAATATGGGTTTCTATAATATCGATTTATACCAAAATAAGGCCTAGTAAAGGTGCAATGAAGACGTTGATTCCGATAACAACTCAGCGACTGATTCCGATACTGAATAATTTAAAGAAAAACCATATTTTTTATTATCATCATTAAATATATCGAATTTTTCTAAAAAAATATTGTTTTATTTATTCATCATCATCACCAGCCTATATACGTCCCACTGCTGGGCACAGGCCTTCCTACATGGCAGAAACACATGAGGAGTTTGGGCCATAACACCACCATGCTGGCCCAATGCGGGTTGGTGGGTTAAATCGGTTGCAGTAACAACCGGGACCAACAGCTTAACGTGCCTTCCGAAGCACGGAGGAGCTCAAGATTACAAATTTGATTGACCCATCCAGGGACCGACCATGGCGAAAGTTGCTTTGTTTTCGTAATCGAAACCAGAGCGCTCAATCCATTACGCCACCGAGCTACTCTTGTTCTCCTCTCCTTCCTTATTTATTCACATCATTACAATGAAACAAATCAATTATATATATGTATCAATAATGTTTGAAGTATATATTAAACCAAAAAGTATACAAAACTGTTGATACTGTGATTGACAGTTTCAATTCTTGGATATAATATACACACCGTTTCAGCTCAGTTAGACGTCATAGTGATTCTATCATATTATCAATTGTTCTCTTCAAAAAAATATGTTAATGTCGTACTGTATCAGATGGCCATAAAGTACCCTTAAAATGGTAGCGTCATTTTCATCAGCTTAAAAGATATGGTCTGCATTAAAATGTACGGCATCATTTTTTCCTAATTTATTTATGTTAATACTTTTTAAAACAAGGGATAAAATTTAGAAAAGTGCTATATTTCATTAATCTATGATATTTAAACTTATGCAATAATTTGCAAAATTTCAGTTTTTGTATTTCTCTATAATTTTTTTTAGAACAGTTTCTTTTGAGCGGCAATTCTATATAACAATAGTATTTTACAATAGCATGTTAAAAAAAAAGTTCCCGGATCAAATGATTTTACAGGTTTTTAAATCAAGGATACGATGAAATTAAGATAATTATTGATAAACATTCAAATGAACAATCATTTTTTGACGGCATTATTTTTAATAGTACTTTTGAGTGCTAGATAATGTTTTGGAACAGAAGCCGTACTTTTTCAAATCACCCCCTGGACGACGGAAAGAGAGGGGGTTGCAACCCTCGATTTTTTCCCCTTGTCGCATGATTTTTGTACGGCGTTGCGAAATAATGGATTAGAAGCAGTATTGAAATAGTATGAAACTGATGCCGTACAAAATCAAATGACCAAATTTACCTTGGAAATTGTCGGAAATAAAAAAAAAATCCGACTTTGCGGCGCACCATTTTTTTACGGCACTGCGCGTTTTCTTATTATTTTTCATGGATCTATCTATGGTTAAGAATGTCGTACAAAAATATATGACCAAAATGTACTCACTCTACCTGTACTTTTGAATTCTCACCTGCACTCAGTTGGACAGCTTACAAGTGACGGCATAGTGCTGAATCTTATTATTTTATGCTCTTATATCGTTCTAGATAGGTCACCTGGTGGTTCAAATGACCCACCATTTTTTTGACACGGGCCTGTAGTCTACTTCTGGTAAGTTGCGAATCTATTGAATCTAGAATTTGGTAAAATGCTCTTGAGGGCGAAAATCAACCGTCTATTTTTTCCGCTTGTGCCCACGATGTAAACATACAAACAACTTACGAAAATCCCGAAAACTTTTAACAATCCGCTAGTTCAACATAATACACATTGAATTTTAGTAGAGCTACTTTGCTGCTACATACATTAAATTATAAAATATTTACAAAAACACTAAATATGCAGCAATAAAACAAAGCATTAAATAAAATGTGACTTCAGTTCAATTAGGAATTAATGCCAATATCTTAACTTACATCTTGATTTCTTGTCTTCTGTTTGCGTTCAACCAATGACGTCAGAGCTTCAGATCGCACAGCAAGCGAGTCGATTCTCTCAACAAGTTGCTGATACGGTGACAGTGGCTGAGCACCCATGACAACGTGCCCAAGCTTAGAGTCTATCTTAGCGTCGAGCCGGGCGTTGCGGATTAGGTTTACTATCCAACATTCTGCCTCATCAGGCTGCATGCTCAGATTTTCCGCCAACATGCTGAGAATTTAAAAATATAATGCTTATTATTTTTACCTTAGTTATATCTATTAACGAAGAGCTCGGTGGCGTATTGGTTTGAGCGCTCTGCCCGCCTAGCATGACCACCGAAACGCGATTTATCGAAACTGCGAACTTGTATTGTATATATACATGTTCACAGTTTCGATAAAATTTCAAGATAGCGGTTATATCCAATGATTTTTGACAGTTCGAAGCGATAAATAGCTTTATCATATCGCGTTTCGGTGGTCATGCTAGGCGGGCTGGTTTCTATACGAAAAACAAAGCAACTTTCGCCATGGTCGATCCTAGGATGGGTCAATCAAAGTTTGTTATCTCGAGCTCCTCCGTGCTTTGGAAGGCACGTTAAGCCGTTGGTCCCGGTTGTTCCTGCAACTGCTTGAACCCACCAACCCGCATTGGGCCAGCATGGTGGTGTTATGGCCCAAACTCCTCATGTGTTTCTCCCATGTAGGAAGGCCTGTGCCCAGCAGTGGGACGTATATAGGCTGGTGATGATGATGATATCTATTATAATAATGATACTTGCACTAAGTATACACATGAATGATAAGTACAAGTTAAAGTTAAAATAATGTAAATGAAGTACAGCTTTTGATTCAGATTTATATGCATAAATCTACAACTTGAATCTTGTAAACTCCGGATCGACGTATTTGTTTTATTTGGCATCAGATTTTGCAAATCTTATCGACATTGTTAGTTTTAAAGAGGCTGACATTATACTGTTGGGTATGAATTGCAATTTTAAATGCGGGTACTCACCCTATGCTGATTACTTGATGAATGCGACAGAACGTTTCGAAGATCATAAGACGGGCATTTTCAACGAACTCCTCCAAGCAGGCAATCAAGAAGAAATCAGTTGAAAGTACAGCGTGACACTGGTTCAGCTTTCTGCGGGCTGCCTCAAAATCAAAGTTGACGTAAAGATGCTCTATAAACTCCGTGATGGGGTCTCTATAAAAGAAATTGATTGAAATAACGTATTGTCACCGTTGTATACAAAGGTATTTAGATAATTCTATTAAATAGCCAAGACACTTCCGCACTCTAGTATAACTTTAAAAATACCTAAATATATTGTTTAATGCGAAATTTACTGATACAAAAATATTATAGTATATCATATAAAATATTATATTAATGTATGTTTTTGTTGCTGTATGTTTTTTGAGGATCTCGAGCTACACCGTGCTTCGGAAGGCATGTTAAGCCGTTGGTTCCGGTTGCTATTCCTTATGTGTTACTCCCATGTAGGAAGACCTGTACACATCAGTGAGAGGTACATAGGCTGGTGATAATGATGATGTCTAATTAATTTGCTGGTGGATATAAAGAACAATAACTTAATTCAAATGATTAAACAGATCATAGCAGATTAAAACTTTTTTTTACACAAGAGTGACAAACATCATATGGCACATGGCTTGCCTATTGGTAAGCATTTACCATAGTGTATATGTAGATGCTTATCTCATCACTCTGTAGTCTCTATTTGTATGTAGTCGACAACACGTCAAGCATAAAAGTTTGGCCTTGAGACCGTCCTTACCCCGTTCGTAATAGGGGTGGCTTTCATACTGCAACGGTTACACTTGATGTGTCGTCTGTACCTACGTGGTTAGATAGCATAATTACGAGTCCCTTTACAGTACGTTCAGAACTGACCTGTATGTGTAAGCTTCTTGCTGAATGACCTTGACAAGGTCCTTGAGTGCATTACGTCTTGATCGGTTTATGATAACCGCTGTTGCCAGGTACCGTAGGATATGCGGGCACATAGTTTGGATGGCGTTTAGGTAACTATAAACATTAAATAAACGTTACATATAATATATCATTTCGGGTTTGAATCTTGGTAGTGATATGTGATAAAAAATAATGGTCGGAGCAAGGTTTTTCAACAGCAGTAAGAAATCAAGGCAATGGAAATGGGCACGTGGAGTGCTTAGAATAAGCGTATTCCTACTTACAGAGGCTTGTACAAGAACATTTCGATAATCAAGTCACGTCCTTTCACGTGGTTGAAGAATACGAAAAGTGACCAATGAATCAGCCAGGTCCGCTGCTGGAGTGCTTGCATGTTGTTTGCGGTGGCGCCACCCCCGCCGTTATCAATGAATTCACGCAATTTCGTAAGGTCATCAAGCGCACCGTCCCAGTTTTGTACCAAAATCTCACTCGCCAGCTTACCCCACAGGACAGATAGGTAGTTCTGAAAATAAAAACTTGATTTGCAACACAGATTTGGTAATGAACTGTTGCAACAATAATAAAATGATATACTTACAATCACACCTATTATCTAGCCCAAAGTAAGCATCATTAAAACTTATGCTTATTTATAGCGTAGATATTTTTTTTTATATTAGAAAGACATACATAATATAAACAACTTTAACCCGAGATCGTTTTTATCACGCAAACATCTGCCCCGGCCGGGAATCTAATCTGGAACCCCTCGCCGAGTAACCTGTAGATTAGGGTACTGACAACTTTTTTCGATGTAGGAAAAACCTTTCTGTAAGGCTGTAGTTACTAGAGTTTACCTGGCCCCTAATTCTTAACTGTCGGAAAGGATTCGAATATCGGAAACTCTATACCTGTCACTTTTTATCGCGGTGCGTCAAAGCGAGACGGGATGTGACTTTTCGAAACGAATCCGTGATCCTCAGTTGAGAATAAGGAGGCTGCTCAATATTGCTCTAAAACGAAAGATCGTGCTGTTGTATACATACTAGGTTGGGGAAAAAGTCTTTTCGCATTATGTATGTATGAACTTGTAATAAAATCTCTTTGGCTGTACTAGGTATTTGTATCTGGCTGGTTTTGGTATCATTAAGAGTTTAGATTTTAAAAAAGATAATTCCAAATTCAAATTAGGAAAATGAATTTGTTTTTCGTACTGTCAAGATGAGTGAATCTAATGAAGAAATTCGATACATTTTTAAATTTTACTACAAAAAAGGTAAAATTGCAAAGCAAGCCGCGAAAAAAATTCGCGATGTTTATGAACCTAGTGCAGTGTATGTGAGAGTAGCACAAATTTGGTTTAAGCGTTTTCAATCCGGAAATTTTGATGTCAGAGATGCACGTCGCTCTTATCGCCCTATTACGGATAAAATTGATGCCATATTTTAAAAACTGGAGCAAGATCGGCATATCAGTAGTTACGACGTAGCTGAAGAACTTGGAATTGACCACAAAACAGTTTTAGTGCATTTAAAAAAAAATGGGTACACAAAAAAGCTCGATATTTGGGTACCCCACGAGCTCACTGAAAGAAACCTAATGAACCGTGTACTCATTTGTGATTCTTTATTACGACGTAAGGAAACCGAACCATTTTTTGAAGAAGCTGATAACAGGTGATGAAAAGTGGATCACGTACGACAAGAACGTGCGAAAAAGGTCGTAGTCAAAGGCCGGTCAGGCTTCACAGACTGTGGCGAATCCCGGGTTAACTCGCAACAAGGTGATGCTGTGTGTGGTGGGATTGGAAGGGCATTATTCATTATGAGCTGTTACCACCAGGCAGGACCATCGATTCTGAACTCTACTGCGAACAACTGATGAGATTAAAGCAAGAAGTTGAGAAAAAAGCGGCCGGAATTAATCAACAGAAGGAGTGTGGTTTTTCATCATGATAACGCTAGATCTCACACATCTTTAGCCACTTAGCAAAAATTAAGAGAGTTTGGCTGGGAGGTGTTAATGCATCCGCCGTATAGTCCTGACCTTGCACCTTCAGATTTCCACCTGTTTCGCTCTCTTCAGAATTCTCTAGGCAGTGTCAGGTTAACATCACGAGAGGACTGCCAAAACCACTTGTCGCGGTATTTTGATCAGAAGCCAAAAATGGTACCTACATACTTTAGTTAAATGTAAATAAACTATATTAAAAAATGTTTTGAATTTTCTTAAAAAATTCGAAGAAACTTTTTCCCCAACCTATTATAATTTATTATTTATTTTATTCATAACGGAGTAGCTCTTGGCCTTCATCTCACCTGACGGTACCAAGTAATGATGCGAGGCTACACCCGGATTCCTCAAAATCAGAGGTTCTGGCTATCTTACATCCAGCGGTCGGAACACAATAATATCTGCCCCTACGGAAGCCCGGACCTCTACACCTGACATAACTATGTGGTCTCATCTCAACCACTAGACAACAGAGAAAGCTAAAATTTCGGAAGCCTGAAAGCACACCTTTACATGCAAAATGTGTGCCAAGGCGCAAATGTTCGTATATTTTCCTAATGGGAAAAAATCTGATAGGTATTCGTTCGGAAAGTGAGGCGCGCGTTCAGGTCGACCGTCTAACTTAATTGGTATGAACATCAGTATTGTATATGACGTCACATTGTCATATTGAATTCGATTATGACAATCACACGATAATTATGAAAGTAAGTATGACATTCACACGTCATATTTGAAAGTAATAAAGACATTCACACGTCAATGAATGTCATTATTGAATTCAATATGACAATGTGACGTCGCAAACCATACTTATGTTCATACTAATCAAATTTGGCGGCCACCCTGCCGGTCCGGAAAAAATCGAATGCAGTCATTAGATTTTTTCGTACGCTCACGGAATTTCGAATCTGAATTCCCGATCAAGAGACCGCATTTGTGGTCCCAGTCTAAAGGCTTGACGCACAAATACGGATTCCTAATAAGGAACGGAAGCGTTCGTCATCGTGATAATTGTCAAATCGTATAAAAACGTCTCTGTTGTGAAATAGTGAAAGCCACTTTTATTTAAAGATTTGTACGCTTAAAACGAAGATGATCGTTTTCGTTTCCATTCGGTTGAAACTTATAGTAGGGGTACGAACGCCCGAACCCGAACGCGCGCCTCCATTGAGTTTTTAGTGCTAGCGTAAGGCGCATCGACATTTCGTTGCGCCGTTCGTTCGTTGCTAAAATACTGTTTTAGGGCCAACATCATTCAGTTGTCAGTGGGAAAATGTGGTTTTTGTTTCCTTGCCCTGTAGTAGTACAGTCGACAGCACATCAAGCGTAACAGTTTGACCTTGAGTCCGCCCTTGCTGCGTAATAGAGGAGAGAACACTTACACTACTTTCGTAGTGTAAGTGTTACACTTGATGTGCTGTCGTGTGTACATAGCGAAGAAATTTGAATCAATAAAATGTTATCGCCGCTGTTTAGATATTTCGTTGGCGCAAAAATAAATCTGTCTTAGCACAACACTACGCCGCGTCGGTGCCGCGGGAACTGCCCGCTGAGTTCATGCTCAGCGGGGCTACCGCCAGTCTATGATACCGCCTAACTTTATGAACGTAGAAAAAGGGCTTATGACGTCATATTGAATAATTATGACATTCACTGCCGTGTGAATGTGATACTTATTTTCAATGTGTAAATGTCATACTTGCTTTCAATCTGACAATGTAACGTCACAAGCCATACATAAGTTCATACCAATAGTTAGGCGGTTACTACGCGGGTCTGCCGGCGTCACGTTTTTTCCATTACGGAAATTTACGAACGTTAGCCCCTTGGCGCACATTTTGTATGTAAAGGCGTGCATTTAGGTGTCTGAATCTGGATTCCTAGTCAGGAAATCGTATTTCTGCGTTCACTCTTACGGTTCTATTTGGAAGGATGGTCACGTCAGACGAAGTCAGCTGTTTCATTTATTTGATTAATGAACTCCGTGGTAAAAATTTCAAAAACATTTTAAACTGATAGATCTTGTCTGCATAGTAAAAAACAAATGTAAAAAAAGAGGACTAATTTTAATAAAAAGCAATGTACCTATTCTAAGATTTATGTGACTAGTACAACCTTTTTCAATAGGTAAGTCAATTTTCAGTAATAAAAAAGTTAGGACTGTCAACTTGAGAGACACATCACCAAAGAGAATTCATTACAAAAAAAGTTACTAAGATGTCAGCAAAATTAACAGTCCATAAATTTGAGACAGGTCTTAATTATAAATCACTGCAGATAACTATTGAAGATGATTTGTCTGAAACTAAATTTAGTGAATGGTTGGATGGGAGAAATTTTCAAAAAAAGAAAGATAGCGAAAAGCCTTCTCGTTTGGTTGTGAAAATTGTTTCAGGCAATGAGATAAATCAATTTAACTTAGATTGTTGTGCTAAATTGATAAATAATCCAGACATAAATTTATGCCAAAGTACCTCTACTTGTAACTATAGAAAAATTAGTATTAAAAGTGATGAGTGTAATTTGCAGCCATCAAAAACTCATGAGAAAGGTATTGCCAACAGCTATCATGACCACCATGGTAATGAATCAATTGAAAAATTTAAGACTAGTAATAATCAGACGACCTTGTCTAACAGCCACTACATGCTTTCTTTGAATACTGTAAGTCCTCTAGAGTATAGTTTAGAGAAAGTAAAAGAAAATAATGCTCGCATTATGGAGAATATTCACATGCTTAATAGAACTTTAAATTACACAAAAAAGAAGGAAATAATGGATAAAGTTTTTCCAAAATCAATGCGGTCCTTTCCATGCGAGACATGTGGTAAATGCTTTGTTTATGAAACTGGGTTAAAGAGGCATTACACAATGAGGCATTCCATAATAGAATCGCGGCCTGGATGGCAAGTGGTTTGGACCTGTATTCAGTGCTTTCAAGTTTGGCCACTATATGATATTGCTTTGCAACATACTAAACAATGTTGCCTGTCTGAAAGTACGGACTGTGTAAGAGAGATAAAAACTTCATCGCTTCTGCAATGTGAATTCTGTGAGAAGGTTTTTACAAGTATACCCAGAATGCTTAGACATGCAAAAACACATACAACTGAAAGTAATTATGAATGCAATATATGCAGTGGAACTTTTACATCCTACAAAACTGCAGAAGAGCATTGGCTCAACTGTCAATGGCTTTGTACGAATTATAATTTTTCTTTACCTAAACTTTTATTATGTAATGCATGTGACCGGAAGTTTAGAAATTATGAACAATTGTATAGCCACAGGTGGGTACAACCATTATTAATAATCTTATTTGAGAATTGAATATTGGTACCTACATTTTTTAAATTATGTTTTCAGATACAAAACTGGTCACTTTATAGCTAAGATTAATAGCAACCACTTAGGTGCATATCTTTATCAATGTGAAGTTTGTGGTGATAGCTTTTCTTCCACATCACAGTTACAAACACATAAGAGGCAAAGTCACCCTTATCATAATTCCATTCCTTATAATATTGTGAGTATTATATTTACAGTCTTAACGTGGCAACTGACATGTATTTATGTATATTGTTATGTTTACATGGTGAGCATCTGTAGATTCAGTACAGCAAGCTGTGCCACTAGTTACACAGATTTCAATAGACGAATTATGTCACAGTAAAATGTCAAGATAAGTCATTAACTGTAAAGTATCTAGGTGGGTCCAGAACTTAAAATTCTTTCAAAAATATTTTTGTTCCAGGTTCAAAATTGGAAAGAATATGAAAACAACCAATATACATCTACTGAAAATAAAACTGATAACAATATTAACTAAAGACTTGTGAAAATACAAAACTTTCATAAATTGCTAATTACATAATATTTAAAAGGATCCCTATGTTTTTATTGATATAATAAGTGACTCATTATGTTTGTCTGTAAAGGGGCTAAGGCTACCAAGGATGATTTAGTTTATTGATATAAAATATGTCTTAACAAGACAGAATAACAATGTGACTAATTCTACATTAGAAAGACAACAGAACAGTAACTGGCATCATAACTTACCTTATCAGTAGGAGACATAACAAGTTGACAAAAGTAGAGGTAAGAAGCCGATTCTACATAATTTCCACACTCATACCTATACTTAGCTAGGCGGTACATGCTATCAATCATTTCAATTTTAAACTGAAAAAAGATTTGTATTATAATTTTCATATTAATAATGACAAAAAATATCAGATTAATGCTTTTAACTTCAGCTGTAGGTACCTCAAACTCTTTGTTTGTTGTTAAATAATTGATCAAAGTTTTAGGATCCCTCATAGTCTCCACAGTTTTCATGACATCATCTCTTTGCATAAGTCTCAACACTGGTTCAACAGCATCTTGCAAAATTTGAAGCTGAGATAGAACTACTCCTCTTCGCAATTTAATTTCCTGTAATTGTTTTATTACATAAAGATAACTTCATGATTAAATAAGAAGTATTTGCTTTTCTAAGATTACTTACTTCAGGTGTATCTTCATCAGGATAGAGCATTCCCCGAATATCAATAACGTAATCAATCATGTTAGTTTTGCTCAATATTTCTAATTTAGCTTGTAAAAGTTCAGACTGATCATAAGTCTGAAAATAATAAATTTATCATATTGACAAGACCAATACATAAAATTGTTTAAATAATTGACACACACTTCTTTATTAAAGTGAAATAATATTGATGACGATTATGTTACCTCCTTAGCAGCTAAAAACTCCAATAACGGAAACACAAGATGCCGGTCCAGATATTGGCCAATTTTAAAAGTAAGATCAAATTTTGAGTAACTCATTGTAATATCTGAATTCCTTTTGATAAAAACAAATAGATAGGTAACTATTAAAACTTGTGCTTACGATGTCGAAAAGAAACTATTATAACCTCAAAATTTCATTTTTTTGTGTAACACTTAACACATTTGTCACTGTCACGCTGTCACTATCACAGACTAGACAGAGTATGTCTAAAGAGTCACTATCCGGAAACAGATTAGGGTTTCTTTACTTTTTTTTTTGTTAACTCTCCCTATAAAGAGAAGGCAAAGGGAACTAATGCCCATGCAAGCAATGTCTTTAGTGGCTCTAATTTTGGAAAACACATGCTAAGTTTAAATTTAAGTTCAGTCTATTTCTTTCTTTCAAAACGAATACGAAAGGGATGGCCATCATATAAATTGACATTTAGAAAGGTGCGTTCAATTTTCGACCTTATTGAACGTGCTAAAATGCAGTGTTTAGGAGACACCTCCGTACATGCCGTCTAAAATTGTCTATGGTTTCTATGAAATCTATCTAAATTTAATTGACACGGCGAATGTTGTTATTATCGGTCGCCGAATTGACAGCTACAGATTCTTGCTATCTTTTTCCTATTACTTATTGCGAGAAAGAGATATACTGTACTTAAATTTAGAATTAAAGTGTGTTCCCAGAATTAGGCCCAGTATATGTTTATTTCTTCTTTTATTGCATTAAAATGCTGGTGTAACACATTTCAATGCTTCTTGGGAGTATTTGACACGAAATTTATATAATGACAGTCACTTTATGTGCTACTTGATGAGGTGGATAACCACAAGAAAGTTATAATCGTATTTCACACCATAATCACTTTTACTTGTGAACAGGTGCCACTAGTGAAAATATTTATCTCTAAGCTTCCTTGATTTTGTAATAATTTACCTACATATTCACCAATAGTATCATTTTCGAGGGATTTTTGAGGTATATGGCATTATACGAATTATATAAAACAATACAATTATTATTGTAATGACGTGGTTAGACAAATGTTTAAAATTCATGAAATATGTTTCTGCTTTATCAGGCCTTTGTATATTAATTGTTGACCTTTGTGTATTATAATACCTATATTGTGATGGTGCATTGTCGGACAGCCTTTAAATAAAGTAAATATTCTTGTCATTAGGTATGTGGTATACATACGGAGGTGCCTCCTAAACACTGCATTTTAGCACGTTCATTAAGGTCGAAAATTGAACGCACCTTTCTAAATGTCAACTTATATGACAGCCATCCTTTTCGTATTCGTTTTGAAAGAAAGAAATAGACTGAACTTAAATTTAAACATAGCATGTGTTCTCCAGAATTAGGGCCATTAAAACTTAATAATTGAAAAGAGTGACTACACGAGTTTGTTGCCGGAATCTTCTCGGTAGTTCTACTTTTGGAACCGGTGTAAATTCAGACAGACTGACAGACAGACTGACAGACAGACAGACTGACAGACAGACAGACTGATAGACAGAGAGACTGACAGACAGACAGACTGACAGACAGACAAACTGATGGACAGACGGACTGACAGACAGACTGATAGACAGACTGACATTATAACATTGTTAGCTTACGTAGATCCAGATGAGACAGAGAGACAAACGTTATGAAATTGTTAGTTAGTTAATATTATTTTATGTGATAGACATATGGGTTTTTTTTTGACGATTTGAAAGTGCTTCTTGGGGAGTCTAATTGAATAAAGATATTTTCATTTTTTTTTAATTTATTTTAATAATAAAACTACGCAACTTTTATAATTGAATGTTCGTTCTGACACAATTTTTTAATTATTTGTAATAAAAATCTTCACTGACGCCACAAAAACACGCCAACCAAACACTGCTTTTTTAAAATTCTTTCTCCCTACAATGGGAAGGCAACGGTAACTAATGCCCATACAGCCATATCGTCAGTATTTCTTTATTTATTGCATTGAAATGCTGGTGTTACACATTTCAATACAACTTGGAAGTATTTGACGCGAAATATATGATGACAGTCTCATTATGTGCTACTTGATGAGGTGGATAACCACAAAAAAGTTCACATCGTATTTCACACCATAATCACTCTAATTCTAATAATCTTTTAGTTGCACGTCAACGCAAACACTTGAATAATAAAACTACACCACTTTTATAACACAATGTTCGCTCTGACACAAATTTTAATTATTGTAATACAAATCTTGACTGACGCCACAAAAACCCGCCAAACACTACTTTATACTTTTTTTTAAAATTTATTCTCCTTGTAATGGGAAGGCAAGGGGTACTAATGCCCATACAGTCATGTCTTCAGTATTTCTTTATTTCTTCATATATTGCGTTGATACGCTGGTGTAACACATTTCAATGCATCCTTGGGAGTATTTGAAACGAAATATATGATGGCAGTCTCCGTAAGATGCTACTTGATGAGGCGGATAACCACAAAAAAATTTCATCGTATTTCACACCGTAATCACTTTAATTATAATAATTTTTTAGTTGCATGTCAACAAAACACTAATTTTACAAAACTACACCACTTTTATAACACAAAGTTTGCTCCGACACTATTTTTATTTATTGTAATAAAAATCTTGACACCCTAATTCTTTTTTTTGTTCATTCTACCTGTAATGGGAAGGCAAAGGGAACTAATGCCTATATAGCCATGTCTTAAGTATATATTTCTTCTTTGCATTGAAATGCAGGCGTTACACATTTCAATGCATTCATGCATTTTAATCTAGCACATTTTTTTATAATTGTATATAATCTTGACTGACACCACCAAATCCCACCAAACACCCCCTTCACGCACTTATTTTTTGTGCATTTTCCCAATAATAGAAAGGCAAAGGGAACCAATGCCCTTACAACCACGTTTTATTTTTTTTGATTTATTGCACTTGTATGCTGGTCGACATTTCAATGCATATTGGGAGAATTTGACTCGAAATATTTTAAACATCTTTGTATAAAAAAGGGAAGTCAAAGGGTCTTAACAAGACAGCCCTGTCTGATGGATTTCCTTTATTTCTGTCGTGAGCCTATTTAATTTTGGAGACACTGCGTCAAAGTCAACAATTGAACACACGTTTCTTAATGTCTTTGAGGACGGCCAACCTTTTTTAATTATATTGAGAAAACGAGATGCACTGAACTTAAAGATTAACACATTGTTCTACAGAATTAGGGCCATTGGGTCTGATTCTGAAGACTCACACTAATTCTAAATTTCAGTACAGTATATCTTTTTCTCGTAATATGTACAGTGCGCGCCACGAGTCACGAAATTTCGCAGAAGGCGCTAAATAAGTATCAGCTGAGGTAGGGTGTGAGGGGCGGGGTGAGTAACCATGACAACGGGCGACGCGCAGTGACTCCTTGCCGCCCTCCACCCGCGCACGGTTTAGGGTCGCCTTCAAAGAGTAATGTAAGTATAGGGGAAGTCGCCTTAGGTACCAGCGATAACACGACTGCCACGTAATTTCGATTATCGGACAATACCAATTTATAAACTATTCGTTTACAACGACAATTTTATGTGTATTGTTTATTTTAATAATATGTAAATAGTGGGCCTGATTCAGGGAACACACTTTAATTCTAAATTTAAGTACAGTATATCTCTTTCTCGCAATAAGTAATAGGAATAAGATAGCAAGAATCTGTTTAGAGCTGTCACTTAAATTTAGATAGATTTCAAAGAAACCATAGACAATTTTAGATGGACGGAGGTGCCTCCTAAACACTGCATTTTAGCACGTTCAATAAGGTCGAAAATTGAACGCACCTTTCTAAATGTCAATTTATATGACAGCCATCCTTTTCTTTTTCATTTTGAGAGAAAGAAATAGACTTAACTTTTTAAACTTAGCATGTGTTCGTAAGAATTAGGGTCAGTATTGTAAGTGTACAAGTACACATAGTGTTATTTAGTTTTGATTTAGTAAGTATATTTGAACTTAGTGTTTTTGACTAAAGTGTTGTGTATAGGTTGTATACAGGGTGGTGCCATCACTACCACAATAAATTAAAACATAGGCTATATTAGTTTATAGAAATGGTTTGTCCTTCAAAAACATCTTTTTCAATTGATAATATTAAAAATAAAGGTTTAGGAAAACCTTTTTTATTTATTGTTATAAACATTTCTATCCTACACACAGTGAATTTATTTTTAATATCATTTACACTTTTCTCTTCGATTATACATGTGCAGTTGACACCATTTTATTTCATGACTCGTGGCGCGCACAATAATAGGAAATAGATACCAGGAATTTGTTTAGTGCGGTCAATTAAATTTAGATAGATTTTAAGGAAACCATAGACAATTTTAGACGACATGTATGATTCATGCAAGGAACTTAGATTCATGTCGTTCAATAAGGTCGAAAATTGAACGCAAGTTTCTAAATGTCAAATTATATGACAGCCATCCTTTTCGTATTCCTTTTGATAGAAAGAAATGCACTGAACTTTTAGACTTAACATGTGTTCATCAGAATTAGGGCCATTGTCCTTATAATCTACGAAACAATTTCAATTTTTGTGTAGTAAAAAAATAATTGTTTCGTTTTTTCCTTTTTTACTTAATTTATTGGTAAGTAAATAAAGCAGATATAATTTCTATCTTTGCCGCAAACCTGACTGCATAATGTGACATTTATGGCCTTATAGGATTTAGTACCACTTCTGTATACACTGCCCTAAATTGCTGGTGAAGGTTTTTCATATTTTTTATAAAATTACTAAAGCTAGATTTTTTCCAGTATTTTTATAACATCGATTGTGAATATACCTTTTATAAATAATATATTGTTACCAGAGCGCCTAGACAAGATGTCAATCGATAATCGCTATCGCTATCACTAGGTGGAAAATGTATGGAATCTGACATAAGCCCTCGATTGAGTTTCGATCTAAAATGTCAAATCCCATACATTTTCCATTGTCAAATGGCATCATGTCTAGGCCCTCTGAGGGCCTAGACAAGATGCCATTTGACATTCGCTATCGCTATCGCTAAATGAAAAATGTATGGGATTTGACTTGAACTATCAAAAGTCGTTCGATGTCTTATGTCAAATCCCATACATTTTCCGCTAAGCGATAGCGATAGCGATTATCGAATGGCATCTTGTCTAGGCCCTCAGATTTTTAAAGTCCATAGACCTCTGTAAGCCTAGACAAGATCCCCATCAATAATCTTTAACTAAGTTAAGTGTATGTCAACTGATGATTTACCGAATAAAATAAAATGGAAATAAAATAAATATATTATCACCATCGCTAAGCGGAAAATGTATTGGATTTGAAATAAGCCCTCGAATATTAAGTCCCATACATTTTCCGCTTATGTAGTAATAGCGATTATCGAAAGGTTGCCTTGACTCTTGAATTCTATCGTGGTTATCCACCTCATCAAAGTAGCAGTAATCATATATTTGGCACCAAACTCTGTCAAGAAGCATTGAAATGGGTTACACTCTTAGTTCAATGCAATAAATAAAGAACTATATTTATGACTGGCTTAAAAGGTCTTGAAACCAGAGCCGTAAAATTAAATATATTTAAAAAAGTATACATACATGCCAAAGAAATTTTAAAATGTTTCTTGTTTCCCTTGATTTTATTTATTATTGTGGATAATCAAACAATTTATACCTATTTTACCCAAAATTTTGAAATTATCAGAAAAAAGATCACAATTTACCTCATTGTGATTATTACCTGGGACATTACTTGTGTTACAAAAAAGAGCGCGGTCAAACACCACTTCTAAAATGGCGTCGGGCGTTCTCGGTTAGAATGCGTCATTTATAGAAGCCGTCCCTAAGTATGTTGAATATGGCTAAAAATAGAGTCATTGCAGTAGTAAAGTTGCAATAGATCCTAGTAAAATGTCAAATACTGTTATTACTAATTATACTGACCTTAACGGACCTTCTACTAAGGCCGACAGTTCTGTTGTTGTTATTGTAAACAAGGATGGATCTCTTTCTGTCGATCAGAATTTACTTGGTACATTGATGGGTGAGTTTCTTCAGTCTTTTAATTAGTGCTTATGGTAAGTACTGTGTTTGTGACTGAAAACCTGTTTTCAGTAACAAACACAGTACTTATTATTGATATTATTATGTTTGAGAAAGTACATAGATTATCCATTGTAGGTCTATCATTGGTATCTTTACAATGCTTTTGATTGTATTTTTAACTACACTTAACATTATTTTGCTTCAAAAACCTGTAATAAATTTAGGAATTTCTGTTTGGAAAGAGTTACAGTAGTTTAATTTTTTGGCGCCAAAACATAATATTGTGATTTGTACACCTAATAAAAATAAGTAAATTATGTTTTTTCATAGGTAATAACTAGTTTTAATATTGACATGTTTAGTTGATATCTCTAAAAACTTATATTAAGCTTAATACCCTACAGGCACTGAGGGTAATCAAGCTGCTGGCATTAGTGTGGTCAGAGTTGGACATGAAGGTAGACCAGATGATGCTACAGACTCTGAATCAGAAGAAGATAAAATTCCTCATGTCACATTATCTGTTGACAGTTATTATGATGAACCCAACAGCATTATAAAATATGGTAACAACATTCCACTTATCTATAGCTTTTTTTGTTCATAAAATTACTAACTATTATAGTCCGTAAATAACTGTTTATATGTTTGTTTACCATTTGCAAATTAATCATTTTTGTAATAATTAACCTCCAACGAAAAAAGTGGTGTTGTCTGTGTATCTTTGTGTCTGTCTGTGGCATTGTAGCTCCTAAACGAATGGACCGATTTTGATTTTTTTTTTTTGTTTGAAAGCTGATGTGACTAGGATGGTTCTTAGCTATAAGATGGTTATGGTTATTCATGAAGATCAGTTTAGGCGTTTGATGACTATGAGCTCATTTTCTACATGATAAAAGGGTTTCACCAACTTTAACAGATCTGATTGATTTGAAATTTGGTGTACTGTCACTTCAGTGACATTTTCATTACATGCTAACCTAGAGCTGATCCTATACCATCAAAAAGTATGTGGAATGCCTAATTCTTCAGAAACTTACAGCAGATATAGCATGTTTGGGGTCATAAGAATAGTCTCAATGAGATGGTCTTAGATAAACGATTAATGAGGCCGGGGGCTACTTAAAATTTTTAATGTTATATTTTATTGATATAGAAATGTTAATCACATTTAATAATATGACATTACAATAAATGTTGTTATCATTTGTATTTTTATAAAGTGAAAATGTTACCTGTTAATAAAATAAAGACACTGCGATAAAAAGTACTATGTCCCAAATTTCTTATGTTAAGCTTCTTCTATGACCTTGTATCACATAATTCCTATCTCTAACTACTGATAAAAAGAGCTTGATGCCCATGAAATGCAAACAAAAGAAAAGTTAAATTGAAGTTTTCCAACTCATTTATAATTATTTTTCTTATTTCTAGATAGTGGAGCAGAAATGTTGCAATCTTTGAGAATTGAAACAAGGGAGAATAGTTTGGTTGGTTTTCAAAATGATCATTGCTATACACCATTTACATCACCAAGCCAGTCCATATCACAAACCAGCGATACATATTCAGGCTATGATGAACCTGTCATTGAAATAACCCATACTCCACCCCCTAAACCTGTTCCAAGTTCAAAGAAAATTACTATTTTAGAGCAACAAATCATTCCTAAAGGGAAAAAAATTGTTTTAAACCCGACAGAGTCACCAATCATAATTAAGGGTCATGATTTGCTTAACAAACCATTGCCCATTATACCAAAATCTAAAAATGTCAATGATTTAGAAAATGCTGACAATTTGAAAAAATCTGATGAAAGTACAGAATCATCATCTATTAGTTCAGGAGACAGTATCCCAGACAGGGATTCAGATTCAGACTATAAAGATACTAAAGACAGAAGTGGTACGCAGAAATTGAAAAAAGGCAAATTAAAGCCTAGAATACTGAAAAATGTAGCAGTGAATAAAAGTAAGTTGGACCCTAAAATAGCTTCTAGATTAAAATCAAACAAAAGTTTATTGAAGAAGCAAATTAAAGAGAAGGTTATCAATAAGAATATTGCTGAAAAAAAGCAATCTGATATAGATATCGAAACTTTAATCCCTACTACTGAGATACCAGTTGGTACTACTATTAGCAATGAACATAATAAGATCATTACAAAATCAACTCCAAAACCAGTGAAAAAAGAAAAGAAAACACCATCTCATGTTACAGCTTTGTTATCAGACATGACTTCATTGTTTTCTACACCTGATGTCATTAGAAGAGTGTCTACAGAAAATAAGCTACCATTTAAACCTGATAAGGAGTCTTCATTTATAGACAAAAAAGTATCACCAGCATCTAAATCAATAGAAACCATAAATGAAGTGAAAATGCAAGAGTCACCTAAATTATTACCTGAAAGTATTATAGAAAAGTCCAAACCTGCAGCAGTTGCATCACCTAAATATGTTAAACAAAAAGAGAAAACTATTGTTTCTACTGATAAAGTATCAAAAGGTTTTGAGCTTACTGCTACAATTCCTCAGCTCGATGAAGCCAGTTTGGCTCAAATTTTCCAAGACACCCCTAGCATTGCTACAAATCCTGTGAAAATGCAACCCAATATTTCAACTGCAATCACTATGAATAGCCCTGGCTTAGCTGGTCCTTTGTCTCCAACTTTAGACTTGCTTGGTGGACTGCAACCTGAAGAAGAAGGATTAACTGAAGATTTATTAATGCATGTAGCACAGTTAGTGGAAAGTTCAGAAAACTTGCAAGAAGTTATTGATAAGCAAGTTTTGGGTAAAGTTGACACAACAATCACAAAACCGCCTATACATACACATTTTCCACAGACCCCTACTAATAGTCTATATGCTCAAACTCTTACAAAGTCTGCTAAAAATGTGACAGTCCGTAAAGATCCCATAGAGATAGTACGACGTGACGGACGTGTTATTACTTTGCCACCCATAGAAGCACCTGCTACAAGAGCTTCAAAACGGAAAAGCCAAATAGAATCCACTAGTATTGCAGATGTTGTACCAACACCAGCACCTGAACCAGTTCTACCTATGCCTACTACTCCTGAACCACAAGTACAGGTTGTCTCAAAGCAATATGTTAATAAAAAGTTAACAACCAAAAAACAGGAGCAAGTAGTTCCATCACCAGTTGTTGATAAAATATCTGCAGAGTCACAAGAGAGCTGGAATTCAGAGGATGATCCTTACAGGTAAAAATTTCTTGTATTAATTAATGAATTAAATAACCATAAACAGAGTTGTGTTTTCCTTAACTTTTCTTATTTAGTAAACAATATGTATCTATAACAATCATTATTATTATATTTTTTGTGAGGGGTGTTTAGTTTTGGTGAGTATTATTTTTGATGAAAAAAATATGTTGGTATGGGAAAATGGTTAACATTGAAAATTATTTATTTAACATCACGTAACATAATTACTCTCTGTAAATTGAGTGAGCAAAATTTCTAATTATTTTTTGACTTACCATGACTACAAAATTATGACAAATTATTATTATGAAAAAATGCCCATAGAGTACAATAAATTATGCCTTTTAAAAACAATATTCTTTACTAATTGGTTATCAAATAGACAATAGTCAAAACTTTTTACAGCAGATGTGCTTTATGTCCTTTACATCAAGATAATACATTTTGCATGTTACATTCATGTCAAATCCAGTGAATGCAAGATGAGCTGAATTTTAATTTTATGAATATTAATATTGATTTTATGGGAATTAATCTCTCTCGCAATTTGCAAAGTTTGAACCTTTGATTCAATATGAAGAGGTTTTAGTCTCTGAATAAGTTTGAAGCTAATGGCCATTTGATACACTCGCATGCAAAGGCAGCAGTCTTATTTCTGTTCCTAAATTCCTAGGTGATGTGTTGTAAATAATAATAAAATTGTACTTTATATAATCAGTGTATAATTTTTTTGGTTATAGATTGTGGTGTATTTGTAAACAGCCACATAATAACCGTTTTATGATATGCTGTGATGGGTGTGAGGATTGGTTCCACGGCAAATGTGTTAATATTACAAAAGCCATGGGTCAACAAATGGAAGAACAAGGTATAGAGTGGAGATGTCCAAATTGTATCAAAACGACAAAGTCCCCAGTCAAATCTCTCACTAAGGTAAATGTTAATTTTTATTCAATATAATAATAATTATTATTTATCAAGAAATGGTAATTAATAAATATATTTAAACTGTTTTTTTTTTCTTCATTCTTTATACTATGGTATTACATTTACTAATGAGTTAACAAATCGTTTGCAGGCAACAGCAGTGCATAGGAAAAGTGAATCTGATACAGTAAGTACACCTCAAATTGTTACAAAGGATGCAATGTCTAAAACAAATTGCATAGTGTGCAAAAAAGGAGCTCGGGCCAGCAGTATCTATTGCAGTGATAGTTGCATTTTGAAACACGCCCAGGACTCCTTGGGCAATCAACCTACTAATAAACCAGGTAGTGAAACTGGGAAATCACAAGACAAGCAAAAACTTGATTCTAGGGTATGTTATTCATAAATAAAAATTATTTTCAATCATAATTGAACTTCAAAAATTGAATACTTAATAGACACTTGGGCTAGTTGTTAATTTTTCGAAATTAAATTACTATAATGTCTTAATAAGCTTTTGATGATGCTTACTTTGAACTTGTGAACATAATTAATGTGAGTCTAAGAATGTTATTATTATTATCATATTTATAGTCTAGCATATTATTATTGATGTTTTTATTCTAGGTTATAGTATATGAGAGAAAGACAGGAAGGTTATTGGCTGGACCAAACGCACCTACAGCAGAAAATTTAAAAACATGGCTACAGAAAAATCCTACCTTCGAGGTAGTGCGTCCGGGAACCCTAAGGACTATTAAACCAAATATTTCTAAAAAGAAACTATCAAATGAACCTAAAAAACTTCAAACTACACTTAATTTTGAAAGGATACCTCGGAAATCTTTGGAACAACCCTCCACAAGTAAAGTACTGCATCCTGAGCCAAAATCCAAATTTCAGCAGTCAGAAATGAAAACTAAGATACATTCAGATCCAAAACCAAAGACACCAGAAATTAAATTGAAAGCCCAACAATCTGATACAAAGTTGAAAGTACAGCATCCAGAAAAATCTCCTAAAGTAATTCCTTCACCAAAAGTGGAAGTGAAAGTACCACAGCCTAAAACGCCTATAGCAACTCGATCTCACCCTCAATATCCAGATACTCCAAAGGCCAGTACCTCAACTGCTAAGTTAGTAAATGAACCTCGTAAATTGGTTCGTGCGGCAAGTAGATCTCAATCAGCAAGTGATAAGGTAAGACTGCATTCAGATATCAATCTGTACTAATTTTAATCTATTGTATTATTAATAAATTATTAGTATAACATGCAGTAACATTTTATTAATAACTACTTTTTAGGTTGTAGTTTCACCATCAACATCGCGCCGAAAAGATCCACCAGATTCTAATAAGAAAGTGGATTCTTCAGATTTAATCCGTGAAAACGTTAGAAAAGCTTTGCAAGAACAGTTACATCAAAGAATGTCAGAATACAATGGACCAAAATTTACACAAGATGAAATAAGAAAGTTTTCTATTGATACTGAATTTCAACTGCATGAGCTGTTCCGAGATGTTGGCATGAAATATAAAGCGAAATATAGATCACTCATGTTTAATATTAAAGACAGAAAAAATCTTTCACTGTGGCAGAAAATCTGCGACCGTACAATTACTCCCAAGCAATTGGTAAGTTTTAGTGAGACATATTTAAATTAACCAAAAAGCGACGATTTGTCAGAAATATCACACAATCAATGACTTTTTTAGGTCCGTTTGTCTCCAGAAGAATTGGCGAGTCAAGAATTAGCCCAATGGCGTGATCAGGAAGCTAAGCACCAACTAGAATTAATCAAGAAATCTGAATTGGATTTATTGGCTGCAAGTAAAACTTATGTCCTTAAAACACACAAAGGAGAAGAGGTATGTCTAATTTTTGTATTTATTCCAGTTATTGCATGAAAAAATCAGTGTCAGTACATTTTTTGTTCCAATTCAGCTAACACAGAACATACAAAATAATGTTAGCTTTAGGATGGCCGAAATTTATCTTTTTCATAGTTTTGCTTGAATGTTAAATTATTCACTAGTGATTGCTATAATTAAGAAAAGTGATACTTTTTCCACAACCGGTACAAGGAGTAAACACCATAAACCTTTTGTAGTAGAATGTAGTAATATTTAGTTTTCTGTCATGTGCTATGTGAAATGTAGTTATGTTTAATACAGAAGATTTGGATCCTTATCTTATGGTAGATATCAATTTGTAAGATTTTTTTTTTTTCTCTCAATTTACAGGTAATGGAAACAAAAGAATCCGTTTCAACAGATTTAGATCCAAACGTAGCTGTTGAAGATTTGGTAAAAGCTTTAAATGTTTCTGCTGATGGCGAGGAAACAAAAGATGAGACTGCAGAGGATTTGTAAGCTATTATTTAACTCCCTTATATGTGTGTATCTTGTAGCTTTAATAATAAAATAATGTTTATGTATATTACTAATTTATTTGTAGAAATACGAGTAAAATTGATGGTTCAGAAAAGAAACATAACAGTAGCAGAAAAAGGAGCAGACTAGACAGCAGTTTTGAGCATACCAAAAAGGATAGACGTGATTCTAAACGGGACACGGATAGCAGAAAATCGAGGTTGTCAAGACGAAAATCTGACATTAAAGAAAAAGAATCTAGACAGGAAAGGAGATCTACAAGAAGATCAGAAAAACGAGGGAGGAGAGCTAAATCCGAATCGAGAGATAGATCTCGAGCGGAATCAAAAGAAAAACGTGACCATTCTCGAAACAGGTCAAGGTCAAGAGGGAAACCGAAGCGACGTTCGAAGTCTCGGGAACATTCCAGATCACATTCTCACAGTCGTGACAGATCACGCTCACGGGAACGGTCCAAGAGATCCTCGCCGTCCGACGATATTTCTAAACATAGAAGAAGGTCCCGGTCGAAACGTTCAAGTACAGATGACAAACACCATCATCGCTCTAGATCTCAAGATAATATATTTAGTAAAAGTAAACATGAGTAAGTATAAAAATTGTACTCATTTTTGTATGTCCTATGACAACTCTTATTTCTTTATAAGTTTTAAGTAAAAACTGCTCATTTGATATTGTTATACCAATAAGCTTATTATTCTTCAGCTCTACTGATTCTGATTCAGTGGAAAGACCTAAATCAGCAATGTTAAAAGAAGTACACCCAGAATATGACCCGCATGAACCAATGATAACATCTGCATTCTCAGAAGAAGATTTGAGGAAGTCCAGAGAAGATGTTTATGAAATCGAAGAGTTTGGTAATGAATATGATGCCTCAAAATCTTTCTCCATCGATTCTAATGTAGTGCTAAATTCATCAAAAAATGTTGAAAAACAATACAAAAGTTCAGGTAAATTCAATATACTTAATAATAATTATGAGTTAAATAAATGTTTTGAAATCAGGGATTTAAAAAAAATATTGTCAATGTTTACAGAAGCTGAGAGTGATCAAGAACCTAGCAGTACAGTGGACAATTCAGCAGTTATTGTATGGAACGGTTGTATCAACATGGTTGATGTCGCGAGATTTTATGTAGCTGCCCATGAGGTAATTTTCCCTATATGTACTTATAATAATATACTCAAGGTTGTTGTGATATTTTGTCTACAGTGTTTTTAATTTTTACTAACCTTCACTTGTCGACCATAGACTTTGAATTCACCTTTCAGTTATCTTATCATATCATCCATATACCGTGAAATAAAGCCTGGAGTAAACCAGGCCCGGTTTGTTATTTGTTATGGCCAATATAGTTAATAATGAATAAACTTATTTTTGATTGGTCATTAATTTTTATGGACTGTTAATAGGTATCTGGAAGTGCATCAGATTTGGAAGAAGATTTGAATGCTGAACTTGACATAGTCGGAAGAATAAACCCGGACACTGTATGGGATTATATTGGAAAAATGAAGAGAGCCAGTAACAAAGATATCGTAATATTGAAATTGCAAGCTGCAAATGATGAAGAAAAAATGCAATATATAGCTTTATATAGCTACCTTAGTAGTCGCAATAGGTAAGTTTATTTTATATTTTATTAAAAACAGTATGTACTATAAAAAGTTATACACTTGTGCCATTAACACTTTCTTAAATTTTGACAATCAATGATCAAATGAAATTTTAATTGCAATAATTTATTTTTAGGTTAGGTGTGGTGAAAGTGTCGAATACAACATCAGTAAAAGATTTCTATATAGTTCCTATTTCCGCAAACACTTCATTGCCTACGGTCCTGCTGCCATTAGACGGTCCTGGCCTGGGCGATGCAAAAACCCATCTCTTGATTGCTATTGTCATACGTCAAAGAAAAAAACGAATGGGCCCTAGTATTCCCAAAGATGTCATTCCTGCAAAGGTTAGTGAATAAAATATTATTTCCTATATCTTAACCTCTCCAAACGCGCCATGCCAGACTTAACTAAATTTTAACTGTCCATGTCATACATTTCTGCTTTATCCACTTTAAAGGATCTAGATCGTTGGTTCTATAAGTATGAATTTTTCACCATGAGTTCGATTAATTTAAGAAGTTTGATGAAATTAAAAATCTCTTACGCACTGAATATCCAATTCATCTAAAATATTGTTTGCATTTTTAAAATCTTGAGGTTATATGATACATCTTCGGCCGTGTATGGAACCATAGTTTCACATCTCATATCTTCTAACTACATTTAAAAAAAGTTAATGTTTTGTTATCTACCGCTTACCAAATCGTGCGCGAAAACATGTGACATGTATTGGAGTAGAGCAAAATTCGAAACGGAATTTTAGATACACGATTTTAAAATAGTCTTATTAAAATAATTTTATGATAACTATATCGCGCTTTTATGATAGTTACTTAACTATTTCGCGCTTTTATAATAGTTACTTAACTATTTCGCGCTATTATAATAGGTACAATCGCGGCCTAAAAATGTTTGTCAGTTTTCAAATTAGTTTCTCTGTCACACTGTGTCCAGTAACGGTTAAAATGCTAAGTCTAATTTTTGTGTAGCACCTATTCACTAAAAGAGTGTAAATGACTTTTCGCTGATGATGTGCATGCAGTTATAAACCCTAAGGTGGTCAAACGATCATTTTCAAAACTAAAATTAATAAAAACCTATTTATGAAACTCTATGGGACCAGACAGGTTATGCAACTTAGCTATTCTGTCTATTGATAATTGGCCTGATCTTTAAACTTTGATGATGTTATAGATTGCGGAACATAAAGCTCAGAGAAAGGATTTTTCTTAATAAATATTATATCGAAGTTAATTGTTATTTCATTGTAATGTAGACCCATGCTGTTGAAGATAAAATTGTCATTAGTGTTGGGTAACTAACTACTTAAGTGGTTGATTAAAATTAAACTAAGTACCACTTGACGATTTTTAC
Organism: Nymphula nitidulata; assembly: GCA_947347705.1. NCBI lineage: Eukaryota > Metazoa > Arthropoda > Insecta > Lepidoptera > Crambidae > Nymphula > Nymphula nitidulata. The sequence continues at coordinate 9,672,365 of OX374617.1, read as the reverse complement.
TGATAGGGCCCCATCAAAAGAATTTGCCACGGGCCCCAGATGGTATAGTAACGCTTCTGCTTATACACGACATGTGAATACATAAGAGTCACGACAGTCTAAAGACAGACTATTGCTTCACAAAAATAATGAAGATGCGCAGACTACGAACAAAACGTCTCATAGACAAAATTGTCTATACCTACAAGATCTGCACGGCGACAAGACAGACTTGTCTGTGAGAGGCAAGTCTGTCTTTAGACTCGTGACTCTCCTTTGTTAACGTTGAGTCTCACCATTTTGTGTCATACTGTTACTCAATGGGAACAACAAAACATATTCCCCATGAGTAACACCGTAACTGAAAACCATTATTTTTTCCCGTATGTATGTAGCTGGATCATCCCCTGAAGTACCAGGCTACCATATCTATGTAGGAGATGTTTAGCATACTCTTATTTTATTTATATAATAATCGTAGGGGTACGATAAATAACCTCTCATATACTTATGGTAGCCTGGTACTTCATTTATTTATTTATTTCTTAAGATACACTTAACAGACATTGACACAACATAATATAAATAACATATTAACCGGTTCATAAACTAGCCAAAGTCCAACACAAGTGTATACAGCCAATCAATGTAAATTGCACTTAAAATTAATTTCAATTTTAACTGGCGAGTGCCGAATCAATCGACACCTGATTCAGTAATGCATTTGAATGCCACCCTTTTGTAAGTTTGAAATTAAAAATATCCAATTCAGGACATTTCTGACCCAAAGCATTGTACATACGGCACATTCTAACAATAGGGTTGTAAAACGATGTGTTATTTTTATAAACGTGAAGCGCAAAAGTTTTATGTATCCGATAACGTGGCTTGATATCAACGGGATTCAGGGGATGATCCAGCTAGATACATACGAATTTGAACTATTACCCAAGAAGGTGTTACTTAACGGGAAAGCAGCGTTCTGTTTAGTTACACTGTCACTCAACGGGGAAAAAATAGTGGCATTAAGTTACGGTGTTACTCATGGGGAATATTTATCCCGTTGAGTAACAGTGGGACACAAAATGGTGTGACTCAACGGTAACAAAGGGTGACTCTTATGTGCGCTCAGCCTGACAGTTTTCCAAAACGTGTGAACATGCGTATTGTGCGTGCGCCGCAGGTGGGTCGTGAGTCGCGCAAGCGGTCGTACACGCCGCCGCTGGGCAGCAAGGGGTCGTACACGCCGCCCACGTCGCCGCGCCGCCGGCCCGCGCTGCCGCTGCCGGCGTACACGTCGCCGGCCCTCTCTACCTCAGTCAAGGATAAAATCGCGGCGTCTTTAGGTAAGTTCATTGTTTATGAAAATAGCTAATTGTGCATGATTTTTTAACATATTTAAAGTATACAAAAAAAAAAACACCTAAAAATAAAGAAACTTTTTAAAATATACAGGGTGGTCCCGTCAATACGACAATAAATTAAAACATGGGCTATATTAGTTCATAGAGGTTTCAAAAACACCTTATTTGATAATTTCATGACTTTTGTATGAAATAGTATTAAATAGCTGCATTATTTCATAGATAGGTCATGAAATTATCAAACGCATAAGTTATTTTTGAAAGCAGTAAACCATTATTAATGTTATTGTATAATTTGTATGATATTGCTTTTTTTTGTGTAATGTTATAAGCATGTGAAATAAATTATTTTTCAATTTCAATTTCTATAAACTAATATAGCCCATGTTTTAATTTATTGTCGTATTCACGGCACCACCCTATATATTTTAAAAAATAGCTAACCGACAGGCACTTTAAACTTTTTAACGCTCGCCAATATTACGGTTTTCTCGGTTTTTTCATTTACTTTTATGGATAAAATTACTTATATCTTTGCAATAAGTATAAGCGTTTGCGTGCATAGTTAGTATATTTTATGTTAACTTCAATGAGTGGTGGATTAATGTTGCTATAAAAATGTTAAAAATAGGGTAGAAAGCAGTGAAGAAATTGGTTGGTTAATTTTTAAAATATTTATCATTATCACTCATAATTGCGATAACGATATTGAAATGATTATTTGTGGTCTAGTATTTGAGGCCACCTACCTCAGATATGCGGGGTTCAATTCCCGAGGGGGCAGATTTTTTTTGTACGGTACGGTTGATGGGATTTTAAGTCCGCCTGGCTAGCTACCACCATCTTTCCTAAGTTGCCACCATAACAATAATGTTAACAGCATTGTTATGTTTTGGCAGATGGAGGTAAAATAGTTCCTCTTTGGTTGAGCAAGCCGGGTGTAGCTCGCTTCCATCTTCTACCTTATCATCAGTTGAGATTGAACCTACCTTGTTAAGAAAAATAATAATAAAAGTGTTTTAAAAGCAAGAAATCCCAGTTTCGAACCCCGGTAGGAGCAGATGTTTGTACGATGTGAAAAAAGAGAGCTTGAGTTTTTGAAAAAATTTAAAATCAAATAGTATTTTTCTCTTTTGTTTAATCGCTAAAAATTATCAATACCTAACTGTTAAAAATAGAGTAAAAACGGCTTTCGCCATAATTTGAATGAGGTGTTTACCTATAAGTGGCTATGCATTAAGCTTAAGATAAATATTTAATGTAACTAGTTATTAAGTATCAATGTAATAGCTGTTGGCAAACCAAATAAATAAAATATAAAAATAAAGCCAATACAATTTTACTATTCAACGAGAAGATAATGCTTTCTATACAAGCTTCAGTGGACAGGCAGCCTGAGAATTGGATTATAATTTAATGCATAACATTCTTTTGTCTATACAAAGCATGGTAAATGACTCAAAACCACCTGAGAAGAAGGGTCCCTAAGCAAAGACACTTAGTGCAGCTTTAACAAATACCAAAAATAGCAAAATGATAGTGGGCCTAATTCTGAAGACACACTCTAATTCTAAATTTAAGTACAGTAGTAGGTATATCTCTTTCTCACAATATGTTATAGGAAAAAGATAGCATAAATTCGTTTAGAGCTGTCAATTAAATAGACAATTTTAGACGGCATGTACAAATGTGCCTCCTAAACACTGCATTTTATCATGTTGAATAAGGTCGAAAATTGAACGCACGTTTCTAAATGTGAAGTTATATGACAGCCATCCTTTTCGTATTAATTTTGAGGGAAAGAAATGCACTGAACTTAAATTTAGACTTAGCATGTGTTCTCCAGAATTAGGGCCAGTGACCTAATTTGTAATCTTTCCTAGCTGCGGCCGATGACGACGAGGCATACAGTCCCGGTTCTTCGAGTAGTAGCGGGAGCACCTCGACAGCAGCAATACAACCCTCGTCAAATACGTTACGCTCCAAAATGGAAGAGCTCAATAGACAAATAGAAGAACAGAAGCAACAAATACTTAAAATGACGAGAACAGATTCTTCAGTCGGTGAGGTAAGTAATTATCATTTGTTTCTCAAATGAGTTTATATTACGAGCTTTAATGTTTCTCTAGAAATCATCAAGACACAGGTTTCGTTTTTAAGCTTTTATTCCTTTCGAACCCACCGTCTCTCCTCACTCCTCATGTGTTTCTCCGATGTAGGAAGGCTTGTGCCCAGCAGTGGGACGTATTAGGCTTGTGATGATGATGATGATGAACCCGCCGTATCGCAGTGTCACGACATAAAGTTTATTAAACCTCATCTATTTTTTAACATATCAGCTCTTATTTTTTTGTTATAACAATACTCTGAGTAATCTATACTTAATGCCAATAACTGAACTGCCCCCAGTGATGAGTGGTAAGGCGTAGTGCAGGTAAAATCCAATACATTTAACCATAGTTCACCAACCCACTTTCAGTTCTTGAAACATAAATTTCTAAATTGTGTCTTTTAGCATCTTCTTCATCTAGATCTATAGTTGTATTCTTTAGTATTCTGTTATCTTCTGTAGGATTGTCCGCGCCCGTGCGCACAATCCTGACTACCACATTAAACTACTGCACCACCAGATAGATAGATCATCATGGATTGCTACAACATTTGCAATCCGATCCTTACTTCCCTCCAAAAAACCAACTGAGTTCTTTAATGACGCAATATACGTTTCTTAATACGGCAAAAGAGTCAATCTCCATACAGCCACGTAGCACACAGCCTAACTGCATACAGCCAGGTAAAACCATTCGTGCGGCATACTGTTGAAGTTTCCTGAATACATGGATATGCCATCACGCTGACTCTCCGACATATAAGAAGTCGGTTAATTCGTACTCTAGCTATCAACAAAACAGCTATTCCCTAAAAAAAATATGAGAAAATGATGAAATCATTCTTAGGATAAAATACAAAGAGATGACTATATAGCACGTCATATTAATTTGATAATTTCATAACATTTGTATGGAAGAATATAACATTGGCTGTATTACTTCATATGAAGGCCCTAAAATTATCAAATAAATAAGATGTTTTTAAAAGTGGGAATCATTTCTATGAACTAATATACTCATGTTTTGATTTATTGTCGTATTTACGGCACCACCCTGTATATATCTCTCTTTGTCTGCCACGAATGCCATCTATCAAAAAGAACTATCTTGTTCAGTTTACAGCGAAAATTTCGCCGTTCGTTCCCTATTCCATCTCTTCAGGGCAACTACTCTTTTGGCATAAGGCTCCTTAAACTTGCTCGGTATGGAGATATGCTGCGATCTGAATTCCACGAACTACATCGAAACCGTGATCACAACAGCCTCACAGAAGCTCGGTGTCCTGAACAAGGTGCGTCGATTTTTCACGCCTGACCAATTATGCCTGCTTTCCAAAACTCAGGTCCGGTCTTGCGTGGAATATTGCTTGCACTTGTGGGATGGCCCCTCCTCGATGCACTGCACAGATTGCAATGACGTGATGTCCGTAAAGTCCGTATCATTGGCGATTTAGAGGTCACGAACAACCTTGAGCTACTGCAATTGCGTCGTTTAGCGCCTTTATGCTTGCTATATCACAGAGAGTGCTCTGAAAAGCTTTTCTACCTCATCCTACTTTCCACCTTCCTGCTCAGGAGCACGCGTGCCGGTCTATCACGTCATCAATTCACTGTCTCCACCTCAACATCACGCAAGAAGGAATTTAGTGCCTCGTTTCTTTGTCGTACTTCCAGAACTTGGAATTCTTGCCAGCAAATGTGTTCCCTTTCCCTCCTTCCTATAACAAGAGTTCTTTCAAGAGATGCGTGAAAAAGCACCTTTTGGGCCGGCAAGGTGGAGGCCGCTAGAGCAGTGTCTAAAGACTAGCTGTCTTCGCATATGGACTCTTCTTACCGCTTCACATCAGGTGGTGTTGGGTCAGTTGCCGTACTTTGTATAAAAAATAAAAAAAAATACCTGAAATGACGGATTTGTAAAACACGTCAGAAAGCCGATTTTATATATCTACTAAATTCTTACAAAATTACCCTTTTTGAATTATTATTTTTAAGCTTTTCTTTGTGATTTTCCCTGATACTTTTATTTTTAAATCACCACTGTATCAGAGCGAACATAAAAAAAAAGAATAGTTGAAATCAGTTCAGCCGTTTTTGAGTTTTAGCGCGACTAACGAACAGCATTTCATTTTTTTAGATAAAGATTACTATTAATATTTCCCCCGTTATCTAGTATCCAAATCACAAGCTCTTATATTATTGCTCTTATGTCATATAGGTATTATTTTATTGCAGTCACTTTATTTTTATAATTACTCCTGTTTCATTGAGGTCGTTTGAATTTCGTAACAGGCACATACTAGTACGTTGCTCGTACATTCCTTTAATATATAACTTATACATTTCTGTCACAAACGACTATGATACACCATAAAAACTTTAGTGATTGTGCCCACTCAGCATATATATTGTTTTGTTTTAGGATGAAGCCTATTCACCATCACGACCTATGACTCCACCATCGGTAGTACCATTGGCCGATATCGCTCTTCCTTCAAATTTGCAAGAGATCCTCGCCACCATAAAACAAAGGTCTGAACCGGTACCAACAGATGTAGACATGCGTTCTTTGCCTCCATAAATGTAATTAGATGTACACTAGATCTACCTTAGAAAATAAGCACAATGTCGGTTAATTTATCTACAATGCATTCTTTTATTTTTAAATATAATCATGTACATAGATATTACTTACCTAGCATTTTCATTGTAGACGTTTAGACGACAGCTTGATTTATAAATAGTCGAATGACTATAATGAACCCAATAAAAAGAAATATTTTTTTATTGGGTTCATTTTGTTTAGATACATTGTATAAAAGAGATTCGCATTTGTACACTTATTGTAATACCTACTGAAGTAGAAGCAATTCAAATCGAAAAGTTGTAGTTAATATTAAGAATTTTATTTTATATATTAATATAATTTTTAGGTTAAATGAGCCATAATGAATGTAATACATGTGCAAAGCATAATTTACCTATGTGCAATAGGAGTAATGCTATGGATGATGGAAGCTAAGGAAAATAAATGTAGACTTCATAATGGTATAAAAATGTATATAATAAAATAACTCTATGTGTACGTCATTTTGGAAATTGATAATATGGTGTACAAAATTTAGTTGATAATGTAGTGGTTTTACCTACTTAAAATATTTTAAGACAAATATATTCTATTATCTTATTTTGTCATAAGGAATTTAAGGCATGATAAATGAAATAAAGACATGTTTAATTCAACAATATTTTTATTTACATACTTTCATCATCATACAACGACTTTCTTGCTCTCGACTTTTTTGAATCATGTGACAAGAACTCATTATAATTTGAAATCTTTTTTACATTTTTAAACATTTCTTCTTTTAAGAATTTATTTTTAATCTTATTTTGCATAGCCATTATTTTTGTTTCCATAAGCTTTCTTCTGGGAATATGTCTAAGTGCATATTCCCATTTACCCGTTGATTTCAAATCTAAAAGTATTGGAAGCATATGATTTATATTCAGGTTCTTTTTCGAACCAGGAGCCCACTCTAAATACCGGTCAAGAGGCAATTTCGCCATTTTTAATCCATCTCTTTTGGCTCTGGATAATGAAAGAGGATCATTGTTAACCTGTAAAGAAACTAAAACATTTTAAAGTGCAATAAAGAGTATTTTATTTTGGACAAATATTAACTTGCTTATGCTATAATATACACGGTTCAATTTCTCTGTTCCAATTTCATTGCTTCAATGGCATTGACGTGTCTAAATACGTTTCAATGTGATTGTTCAATGCCATTAAAAGCTAAAATTCAAAGTTAGCTTTCAATGCGATTGAATCAATATGGAACATTGAATTGACCATTGAAACGTAAACACGAACATTGAATGACGACTTATTTCGCGTACGGCAACGAAGGAAGCGGGCGCATCTTCTGCTGCCAATTCCACCAATAAATTGTTTTTTTTTTTATACAGGATGGTGCCGTCAATACGGCAATAAATTAAAATATGGGCTATATTAGTTCATATAAATCGTTTGCCACTTTCAAAATCATCGTATTCGTTTGATACTTTCTAGATAATTTCTTTCTGGTATGAAATAATGCCGACAATTTTATATTATTTCATACAAATGTCATGAAATTATCAAACGAATGTGATGATATTGAAAGTATCAAACGATTTCTATGAACTATAATAGCCCATGTTTTAATTTATTGTCGTATTGACGGCACCACCCTGTATATACAATTAGATGACATACAATCTGACGGTCCACCTGTAATTTGTGGGCACACCTGGTGTTAAGCGGCTATCGTCGCCCATAGTCACCTGCTTTTTTATATACAATTAGATGGCAAACAATCTGACGGCCCACCAGTGATCTGTGGGCCCACCTGGTGTTAAGTGGCTATCGTCGCCCATAGACGCAGGAAAAAATGTCAGTATTGCAGATGCGTTGTCATCCTGAGGCTTAAAATAAATTGTAATGAGCTCCTTTGGTCATTCTTCGCAAAAGGTAGCCACCAAACGCCGAGATTTTCTCGCACAGAATAAATCTGTGCTATTAGTTCGCGTCGCCGCCGCCCGCCCGCCTCCATTGTGATTTTTACGAAACGAAATGCGACGTTGTCAGTTATAACGTAAAGGCATAGAGTAAGGTAAAGACGTAAAGGTGATTTAGATGTAAAATCTTATGTGGTATTCTCTAAAAAATATTGCTAATGGAAAAAAATACTCATGCCATTCTATTATATGTTGTCATTAATGCTAACTTTTATTTTGTGCTTTCATCTTGAGCTATTCTCAAGCTTGGTATCGACTTCGCGCGGTAAACCATCGAACATCGGCTCGCGCGCCCGCCGCGCACTATGAAGACGCTGCCGCCGCGCGAGCCAATTCGAACATTGGCGCGCTCGAACGTGCCGTGCGACGAACCACTTCGAGTCGGTTTTGTTTGGCGGCGCGGCAAAGGAATGTCAGTGCGATTAGCGCGCGCAGTTGGGACGGCTCTTCACGGATTTTAGTTGATGCGCGCGGCAAAAACATGGATATCGAAAAGTGTCGTACTTTAATTAGATTATATGGCACTAAACAATTTCTATGGAACAGTAATACGAGCATTCATTATGGCTAACAATCTATGATGATGTGAGTTAATGCATTTTATTAAAACTTTTGATAAATAATTATAAAAGCAGTAGCTGCACGTTGGCGACGTAAAACCTCCATGGATGCCGCGCACAAATGAATGCTCGTTAACGGAAATTGTGCGCTAAAAATGGCTCGCGAGCCCAAACACAGGTGTGCCGCGGTCGAACAATCGTGGTAACCAAAAAGAGAGAAATCAGAACCAGCTAACTACCCCCTATATGAGTAGCTATCACCTCAGTTCTTTGCAAGGTCATGGAACCAATACCTAGACTAGAAGATAACTCATTAATTAATGATCAATGACAATATGGTTTCTGTTGAAACAGTCAATGGGTGATCTATCATATTTACTGCATGTGTAGGGTGAAGATTGAGATGAAGAAATACTTATAAGAGGTAAATACTACAAGGTTAATTTATTTATCATCTTATTAAAATAGATAGGTGTTAGAGACCACAAAGAACACCTCTTTTAAGGCAATAGCTATTGTGTAAATAATATTAGATGATAGCTGTTAGCAGCAAAGTTATTTTGGTGTTCATTTATTTTTTAAGATGATTTTAAACTCACTGTTTATATTAAATCAAATTAAATTGAAATGGAAACATTTAAAATAAAGAAAAGGTTGAGCACTTACAATTTTTTTGAATACGTACAAATGTGTACAAATAAATGATGGGGTATGGGGGTAATGTACGTATATCTATGAGTGGCATTGAATGGAAGCCAGGATGTAAAACTATCTGCTTTAAATTGGTAATGTAAATATAAATACATTCCCACAAAATAAGGGTAAAAGTATTGATGGACACTAAACTTTGTGGCAGGGCCAACTCTCCTTATAAAATTGGCATTCTCCCTTAAATAGCTCCCGCTTTCCATCTCTACGAGTATCAGGATCCTTGGTGTTGATATCTCTAGCGACGTGCAGTTCCGCAGTCATTTGGAGGATAAAGTCAAGCTGGCATCCAAGAAGCTTGGTGTGCTCAATAGAGCGCGGCGGTATTTCTCTTCGGGGCAAAGACTGTTACTGTATAAGTCTCAAGTCAACTCACAGGTGTTCCCCATTGTGAATATATTTTATCCAGATGTGAGCGTAATTTAAATATTTTAAGATGCCTTACTGGTGTGTGGTGGGGAGCCCATCCATCTACTATGAGGCTTCTTTATAATTCTCTTATAAGAAGTGTTTTAGATTACGGAACCTTTTTATTACATCCAGGTAATGTTGGCGTGTTTGCAAAGCTGAATAATGTTCAAAGTAAAGCTTTAAGACTGATTACAGGGGCAATGAAATCTAGTCCAATAAACTGCTTACAAGTTGAATGTTGTGAACCTCCACTATCATTAAGAAGACAATTCTTATGTGATAGATTTCTTTTCCGTACCATCCAACTAAAATATCATCCTCTACTCTCCAAGGTGAGGCAGCTAGCTGAGGAGGTACACTCCTCCAATTATTGGACCCATAAGGATGTTAAATTACAAAATTTTGAAGCCCCCACTCGTCAAAGCTCTTGTCTTCCCCTTTATGAGCATATGTTTAGTGCTCTTGTTTTAAACCCGCAAATTGAATTCAGTTTAGGAATTTCCAAAAGTAGTAGTAACCAAAATTCCGAATTTAATAGCATTGTTAACAATAAATGGCCAGACTGGCATCACATATTTGTAGATGCTTCTAAACACTCTGATGACAGTTGTGTGGGTGTTGGAGTATTTCATTCTCAATATGGAATTGTGCAAAAAATCAAATTTCCACCTGAATCGTCGGTGTACACAGGGGAATGTTATGGTCTTTTTAGAGCGATTGAATACTCTCTCCTTATGAAACTATCAAATACAATAGTATTTAGTGATTCACTTAGTTCTTTACAGGCTTTATCAAGATATCCCTTCAAGTCACATAAACAGTCGCCAATAATTTTTGACATACGTGATCTTTTATTACAAGGATCGCAAAAGGGTTATAGCATCATTTTTGCGTGGATCCCTGGTCATGTGGGTATCCAAGGGCATGATAGAGCTGATCTATTAGCGAATGAAGCAGTACGCGATGGTGATATTGTTCCGTATAATAATTATTCTCATGATTTGGTCTTATTACCTAAGCAATATTTATACGAGGCTTGGCACCAGCTCTGGGTTGGGAATTCTTCCAAAGGTCAGTATTATCGTCTAGTTCAGGAGTCAATACCTCACAAACCATGGTTTGTTAAAGTAATTTTAAACAAACAAAATACTTCAACTTTATGCAGAATGAGAATAGGACATGTCTGTACTCCAGCGCATTTATTTAAGTTTAATATTGTTTCTGATCCTTTGTGTTCTTGTGGTGAATATGGGGACTTAAATCACATATTTTTTTCTTGTCCGTTGTACAATCGTTCAGATTTTATTTCGAAATTAATAACAATCCGTATACCATTTCCTACTTCCATTATCTGCTTACTAAAATATTATGAAATAAAGCCTATAGTACATGAAATTTTAGCTTTGTTTATTGAAAGTAATAATATTAAATTGTAATTATTTTTTTATTCTTTATAACATTTATGCATAATTATTATCGTTTATAGCTTAATTTTACATTTACTGCATAATAATATATTTAGTTTATAAAATTCCAATCCTTTTTCCAATCTTCCGTTCCATATTCTTTACATCCTTGTTTCCCAATTGTTTCCCTAACTTTTAACACATCGACACTGGCTAAATGCTTATAAGCCGAGCCACAAAAAAAAAAAAAAAAAAAAAAAAAAAAAAGTCTCAAGTCAGGCCCCATATGGAGTACTGCTGCCATTTATGGGCGGGAGCGCCTCGATACCAGCTTGGACCATTTGACGTGCTCCAAAGACAAGCTATGAGAATTGTCGACGATCCTGAGCTCACCAGCGGTATTGAACCTTTAAGCCTAAGGAGAGATTTTGCCTACTTGTGTGTGTTCTACCGTTTGTATAACGGGGCGTGTTCTGAGGAATTATTTGACATGATGCCCACGGCTGCTTTCTATCTTCGCACCGCTCGCCACCGGCAGGGAATTCATCCTCACAAATTGGAACCAAAGTGGTCACGTACTCTACAGTTTCAGAGAAACTTTCTCCCGCGTACGCTCAAGTTGTGGAATGAGCTCCCTGCAGAGGTTTTCTCGAATGAGTACAGCATGGGGTTCTTCAAAAAAGGCGTGAAAAGGTTTTTACAGGCTCGGCAACGCGCAAGTGACACCCCTGGTGTTGCAAGCGTCCATAGGCTACGGTAACCGCTTACCATCAGGTGGGCCGTATGCTTGATTGCCACCTTAGTAGTATAAAAAAAAAAATGAGATAATTTATACCTTATCAACCATACATCCAACAATATAAACAGCTTCAGGATCATATTTTGTCAATTCTTCACGACAATGTGGGGTCAGATATACCAACTTGTGTTTCGGAAATATATCTAAATAACTTTTTCTATGAATATTTAATGGGAACCATGATTCTTCTAATGATGGTATATTCTTTCTAAGTTGTTTCATAAATTCACCATTTAGGTTCACATTGCACATGTGAATATCAAATGGATCTTTATGTAATCGATTATCACCAAATACAAAAGTCATTTGTTTAGCAGCATTTAAAATTTCTCTATGGACCATATGTTCTTCATATGAACAGTCTATGATTACTGGTAGTCCATGCAACATGGCTTGTAATGTTCTGAAACATAAAAATATTTTAAAAACCTATGATCGTTGGTGGAAGCAAACTGTCAATACAAAAGATACCTGTAGTTATCAAAGTTGTTTATTGACTGGTCCCGAATTCTTAAGAACAGGGACTGATGGTTTAATCCATAAAGGATATCATCAGAGAATTCTTTATTTTCCTCAGGTTTTGATGTTTCAAATTCTTTTCTTCTTGCCTCTTTTTTAGCCTAAAATAAATGTAATATTAAGCAATACAAAATAAAATTACTTTTTACAATAAATCTGTGAAGAATGCAAATATATTTTTATTTTCTAATGTGCGTAAGATCTGGCAGGCGGTGGGACAAAATGATAACATCAGATCTACCTTTTCATTTTCTCTTGCTTTTTCTGTTTTCCATAAATATGTTAGATAATTGTTTCTTTGATTTCTACTATTCAATGACAATAAGTGCTCCCATTGGTGGTTTTTCATAGAACTTGGGGCACAGCGTCCATCTTGGCGCATTACTTCTACTTCAAGCATAAGAATTCTCAACTTCTTTTCCAACTCAGCATTATCTTTGCATAGTTCATGAATCAAATTTTCTGAAATATTTTATTTATTTTAATATTTAAAAAAAATAATAGAAAATCATTTTTTTAAAAGTATTATACACAGAGGACAGACGACATCTTTTACCAGTAAAATTAATTAATTACCATTTTGGTACAAATGAATATTATTGTAACTTTTGAAATAACCTTTACCTGTATTATCCTCAATATTTGATAAATTTCGAAAGGATTGATAAACAAAGTGATTATCTACAAATTTAACATTTTGAATTGGAATTACTTTCTTTTGCATTTTATTAACGGCAGAATATAATGACCTAATAAAAAACATGATGATTAAAAATTTTTGCAAATAAAAAAGTAAATAAAATTGACAGTTTATGTCACAGATCAGAACATATTTTAAAGGGCACAGATCACGCACAGATCCATAGAATAATATTACTCCGAGGACCACAGAGGGCCTAGAAAAGATGCCATTTGACAATCGCTATCGCTAAATGGAAAATGTATGGGATTTGACATAAGCCCTTGATTGAGTTTCTATCTAAAATATCAAATCCCATAAATTTCCCATTTAGCGATAGCGATTGTCAAATGGCATCTTGTCTAGGCCCTCTGATCACTTAGATAGGGTTCAGAGGGCCTAGACAAGATGCCATTTGACAATCGCTATCGCTATCGCTAAATGAAAAATGTATGGGATTTGACATTAACTATCGAAAGTCATTCGATGTCTTATGTCAAATCCCATACATTCTCCGCTAAGCGATAGCGATAGCGATTATCGAATAGCATCTTGTCTAGGCCCTCAGTTCAAGTCATCAACACATATCGTACCATAGAGAAATATAATAGTGTTAGTGTTTGGCGGGATTTTGTGGTGTCAGTCAATTTATTACAATAATTAAAAATTGTGTCGGAGCTAACTTTGTGTTATAAAAGTGGTGTAGTTTTATATACCAAGTGTTTCTATTGAAGTTCATACAGCAAAAAGATTATTAGAATAAAAGTGATTATGGTGTGAAATACGATAATAACTTTTTTGTGGTTATCCACCTAAACAAATAGCATCATATAGAGACTGTCATCGTATATTTCGCGTGAAATACTCCTAAGATACATTGAAATAAACACCAGCATTTCAATGTAATAAATGAAGAAATAAAGAAATGCTGAAGACATAGCTGTATGGGAGTTAGTAACGTTTGCCTCCCTATTACAGTGAGAATTATAAAAAAATAGGAGAGTTTTTGGCGGGATTTTGTAGTGTCAGTCAAGATTTTTATCACAATAATAAAAAATTATGTCGGAGCGAACTTTGTGTTATAAAATTGGTGTTGTTTAAAAAAACTAGTGTTGGTGTTGACGTGGAACTAAAAGATTATTGGCATCATATGGAGACTGTCATCATAAATTTCACGTCCAATTATCCAAACGTGCTTTGAAATGTGTAATTCCACCATAACAATGCAATAAAATAAAAAATAAAGAATACTGAAGACTTGGCTGTATGGGCATTAGTTTCCTTTGCCTTCCCTTTATAGGGAGAATTAACAAAAAAAAACAAAAGAGTGTTTGGTGGGTTTTACTGGCGTCGGTCAAATTTTTATTTTAATGATAAAAAATTGTGTCGGAGCGAACTTTGTGTTATAAAAGTGGTGTTGTTTTATAGACAAAGTGTTTGTGTCAAGTAAAAGGTTATTAGACTAAAAGTGATTATGGTGTGAAATACGATGAAAACTTTTTTGTGGTTATCCACCTCATCAAGTAGCACATAAAGTGACTGTCATAATATATTTCGTGTCAAATACTTTCAAGAAACATTGAAATGTGTTACACTAGCATTTTAATGCAATAAAAGAAGAAATAAAAAATACTGAAAACATGGCTGCATGGACATTAGTTCCCTTTGCCTTCCCTTTATAGGGAGAATTAAGAAAAAAAAAGAGTGTTTGTCCAGTTTGGCGGGTTTTTGTGGCGTCAGTGAAAACTTTTATTACAATAATTAAAAATTGTGTCAGAGCGAACATTGAGTTATAAAAGCGGCGTAGTTTTATTATTCAAGTGTTTGTCTTGACGTGCAACTAAAAGATTAATTAGAATAAAAGTGATTACGGTGTGAAAAACGATGAGAACTTTTTTGTGGTTATCCACCTCATCAAGTAGCACTTAAAGTGACTGTCATCATATATTTCGTGTCAATTACTCACAAGAAGCATTAAAATGTATTTCGCCGGCATTTTAATGCAATAAAAGAAGAAATAAAGAAATATTGAAGACATGGCTGCATGGGCATTAGTACCCTTTGCCTTCCCTTTATAGGGAGATTTAAAAAACAAAAAAAAATACAATATTTTTAGGTTAACTCGTAGTTACTTCTCTCTTTACCAATCTCTGAGTTAACATTTTAAGTATTTGGTCTGTTTGTATTTTATTCCGCAAAAAATATTTTCAATTAAAAGTAACGATTTTTTTATTTCTCAGGCCTGAACCTCACCACAATGACACTAAGTTCCTTGTTGCGCCGCACATTAGTAAATGGAACATTGTATTCGGCCGCAGCATTACGCTTTGCATCTACTCAATCAGAGAGAAAGGTTTTCTTTGATGTGTCGGCCGATGACGAGCCTCTTGGTCGTATTGTTATAAAATTGAACTCTGAACTAGTTCCTAAAACAGCAGAAAATTTCAGAGCATTATGCACAGGAGAAAAAGGTTTCGGGTACAAAGGGTCGTCTTTTCACAGAATTATTCCCGATTTTATGTGTCAAGGTGGTGATTTTACCAACCACAATGGCACTGGTGGTAAATCTATTTATGGGCGCACATTCCAAGATGAAAACTTCAAACTGAAACACACGGGGCCTGGAATATTGTCAATGGCTAATGCTGGTCCAAATACTAATGGTTCACAGTTCTTTATTACTACTGCTGCTACTCCTTGGCTAGACAAAAAGCATGTAGTATTTGGTGAAGTTGTGGAAGGTATGAATATTGTTAGAAAAATGGAAAGTTTTGGATCTCGAAGTGGTAAACCCTCTAAGAAAATTGTTATTTCTGAGTGTGGTGAGTTGGACTAGTTTTCCAATTGGTAGAACATGTATAAACATTATACATTACCAAAAGTGCTTATAATATTTGTAGTTAATAAATAGTAGCTGTACTGTTTTTGTCTGGCTATCATTCATTATTCTCTCATAAACATTTATCTTAGTGAACTAAAAATTAAAATAAATGAGAAGTAGTGCAAAAACCATCAATTTGAATCAAGCTTTAGGTTTAGTGTAAGTCTGCACTAGCAATACACATATTGCTTTTACCCTTGGTATCTAGTAAAAACAATCTAAACTTGTCCTATTACTTTGTATGTTTGATTTAAACTAGTAAAATAGGGATTATGTAAATTTTTTAGATGACTTTAAAATCAATACTACACACTACACAGTAACAATAAAAAACTGAAAGAATTTTAGAAAAGTATTAATAAATATTTCACTCACAATTACTTCAAGGTCATGCTAGACAAGGATACACACACACACACACGAACACACACACACACACCCACACAGTCTCACAAAATGAAAAATCAAACACACCCTACTCAGTAATTTCTTTCAGGAATGTACGAAACAAGGTATTTCCTAAAGTATCACACATACATTAACAGAAAATATGCCTAATTTTAGTAAATAAAATTTAACAATTTCGTATATTATCTTCAAGTCGACGTAGGTGGTATACAAAAGGAAATAGAGGCCAAAGTATGGATCACTCAGACGGCATGTTGGAGGAAAATTGAAACTTGAATTTATTCTTTTCTTCTTTTTATGTTTTTGTCAAGATCACTGTTTAACAAATTCAACCTTATGTTAAGCAATAATGCACAAAAATAATAATAATAATATGTATTTATTCAGTATAAGGTGATATTTTTTAAGAGCACTCTTACGGCCACCATGCGGTGTGAGTGATCCTAATAAATCGTTATAAATTTTAAACAGAACATGCAAATGAATTCTTATTTAACAATTTTTATCAATTTTTTGACGTAGAAATAAGAAGAATAACTGTCATACAGGGTGGTGCCGTCAATGCGACAATAAATTTAAACATGGACTATATTAGTCCATAGAAATGGTTTGCCACTTTCAAAAATATCGTATTCAATTGATAATTTCATGACATTTGTATGAAATAATGCTGTCAACATTACACTATTCCATACAAATGTCATGAAATTATAATTTTTGTTAAAAAAAATATGTTAAGCCTATAAAAATAATCAAACCAATCTTTCGAAAAAAATCTCAATATTTTTCGAAAAAAGGTAATTACAATTTTTTTAGCTTATTTACAAGGGTCGAACTGAAAGTTTTTTGAAAATAAAAAACTGAGCAAACTAGCAAGTTATTAGTTTTATTATATCTTTTTAAAATTGTGTCCATTTACATCAATACATCGCTGCATCCGATGGCACCACTGAGAAAAGCACTTTGCTCACTCTTCGACGGCCTTTTGAAACCCGCCTACTGCTTCCTCAGAGACGTTTTCCTCTTAAGTTTTTATTTTATGTACTGGAATAAATAAAAATCACAAGGCGGGTAACCCCATAATTCTACGTCTGAGTTCTGACGCCAAATAGTCGATCGTTCGAATAGTCGGTCGAGCGATGAAGTGTAGTCGTGGTGGCTGAAGGAGAATCCTACCGCGAGGTCGTTTCTCCCGAACTTTTTCCAAGACTAGTATAGCAAACATTTGTTAGTGTACCTACCACTCTGCAGTAACTGTTTACCTGTTCTTCTGAAGAACGACACCACCATCTTTTTACTCACGCTTCGTCCACTCTTCACTTTAGCTGGCAACTCTTCGGAAGGAAACACCCACTGAGCAGAGTGTCTTTTGGTTTCGTGATCATACCAGTAATTCCAGCTTTCGTCACCCGTAAGTATGTCAAACACAGCATTTGAGTCACCTCCGTTAAATCTTTGATTCAGGGGCGTATTCAGCTTTGGCGACAGGGGTTGGTCACATAGTCGTGATCAAGTCACAAGTTATAATTTAATTTTGATAAGTAAAAAGTGGGTATTTTATTAATAAATGTATCTAAGATCTAAGTAGGTACTGTACTTAAAAATCCTGACCTTTATTTGATAACAAAATATTTTTTTAAGACACTCAATGATATTGGCAAAAGAGTTCCATTGTGCCTCCTCGCCTTGTCCGGGGTACATGGTGAGAGAGAGATGCTAATTTCGTATGAAAACACAGTTTATTTTAGCCTGGTAACACTGGTTTCCCGCCATTTCTGCTCCAACTTCCATAGATTCCTAAAACATAGACGAATTACCCCCACCAGAGGGCGCGAGGCACGACTGCCATGGCGCATTTACTTTTGTCATTGCGTTGCTGAATTTCACAGTGATAACACGTTTAAGAGGTAATTCTGTCGAAATACGGGCCGATATGGATACCTCGCAGTCTAGTAACATTGGTAAGCGTAGGCGAGGAAAAAGCGAGCGAAGGAAAAGACGCAGATCATCAAGTTACTCTTCTAGAACATCGACAAGCCCGGATAGCTCCGTAGATCGGGCGAACTGGCGGCATACAGATAAGTCGAAAAAAGATTTTTCTCTAAATTCAACAGTTTTAGATCAATTGTGTAATCAAGTTCAAATATTAACGAATTTCATGAACAATTTTATGCAAAATACCGAACAACCAGTTCCAACAGAACTTCAAACCGAGGTATCGGAGGGTACAGCCCCCAAAGAACCTGCTGTTTTCTGTGAACGGGTTGATCCGGCGGAAAATAACGACTTTTCCTTTAAATCGTTACATACCACACTTAAAGATACTGGCTTAGGTAAAACTGATCAAGAACGTGCCGATATTATAAATTCTTTGCAGTTATTTGGATCACCTAATTGGGCAAATATAAATTTTATTGAAATTCAAAAAACTTATTTATCTAAGCCAGGATTTGTTGAGTTAGAAACGAACGATGATTTTAAACCGTTTGATAAAAATAAATTTCTGCCCTCAGTTGAACGCACATTAGCTGCTTTGTCCAATGCAGTTATAATGCAAAGAAATGTGCTTCAAAATAATGTTTCTCAGTTTTTAACGTGGTTTAAAAATTTAGAAAGTGTAACATTTGAAAGTTTAAGTTCAAAAATTAACGAATTATTATTTGAAGAAAAGGATTTTAATACTATTTCAAATGACATGATGCAAATTATATGTGGTAAACGGGCCTCCATTATTAATAACAGGAGAACCGAGCTCTTAAAGTCAATATCTAATAATTTTACGGTAGATAAATTTAAAAAGATACCGCCATCTTCAGAATTTTTATTTGAACCTGAACAATTTAATAAATTACTCGAAAAAGAGGGTGGTCCTAATAAAATTTTTCTTAAGCCGCAGACGGCTAAGAAAAATGTTTTGTCTAATAAAAGTCAGTCTAAATATTGGGGGAGTCAGTTTTCGCAACCTTTTCGGGGGGATACTAGTGGACCCGGAGTTCCCGGACCTTCGAGGAGCACTCAACGGGATGTATCATTTTGAGGTAAACGAAAACATCCTGGATCTAAAAAATCTAGTGGAAGCTGTCATAGCGGTGGCTCTAAAAGACGTCGCTATGATTGACTATCAATTTCAAGCGGGACGTCTAAAGAGTTTTCTCGGGAGGTGGAAAGCTATCGACGCGCCCCCGGTAATTTTAAAACTAATTTCAAATTTCCGCATACCGTTTACAAAAAAACCTCCTTTGATTTTACCAAATTTAAATTTATACCAAACATCAGACACACCACAGATGTCTTTGGAAATTCAGAAAATGATAAATTCAAAAATAATAGAGGTTGCTCCAATGACTCCCAGTTTTGTCTCCCCGATGTTTTTGATAGTAAAACCAGACCAATCATTTCGACCCATTTTCAACCTGAAAAGCCTAAACGAATACTTATCAGTAACGAAGTTTTATCTCGTGTCCCATTTCGAAATTCCAAATTTTCTTCAGCCAGGGGATTGGTTGACAAAAATAGACATGTCCCAAGCTTATTTTCACGTGAACGTGTCTCGAAGCTACAGATGCTTTCTAAGGTTGATTTTCAGACAAACTCTGTATCAAATGACTTGTCTCCCGTTTGGTATTGCATGCGCCCCCAAATGTTTCGCAATGATCACCAATTTTTTGGCACAAAAGCTACGGGAATCTGGGATGCGAATAATCGTATATTTAGACGATTTTCTAATAGCTCATCAGAACCCACGTTTGCTTCAGCAGCAGGTTTTGTTGACTGTACAATTTCTACAGGCTCTAGGTTGGGTGCTGAATCTCGAAAAATCCATATTGTATTCCACGCAAAATCTAGAATTTTTAGGCATCCAGTGGGATACATTGAGCAACAAAAAGTACCTTCCTCACCAGAAGGTACTCAAGCTTCGATCGGAGTTTCAGCGACTCCTGTCGAGGAAGACTTGCTCACTAAAAGAGGCCCAATCGATACTAGGTTGATTAAACTTTGCGAATTACGTAATACCACAAGGACGCTTACATTGTCGCCTTTTTCAGGATCACCTAAGGGCGCTTCGCAAAGAACGACCGACACGACGTCTCTTGTTACCAGAAGCAGTTACCAAGGAACTACAATGGTGGCAGCGATCGGTAAGCGATTTTTCACTAATACATTTACCTCGGATAACACATCATCTGGTTACCGATGCCTCCAAACAGGGCTGGGGGGCCCTGTTAAACGACACTTATCTGGCAGGCCAATGGGAACCACACCAACAGGCATGGCACAACAATCTCAAAGAGTTAGTAGCTATACAAAAGGCTATAGAATGTCAAGCGAACGACCTGCAAGGTGCGACTCTTCTGATACAATCGGACAATATGACAGCCTTAGCGTATCTAAAAAATCAGGGCGGTACGAAGTCTGTTCAGCTAATGAATCAGACTCGCCAGATATGTCGACTAATAAACGATCTCAATATGATTGTCACATACCAACACCTACCGGGATGCTTCAACGGCATTGCCGATCGCCTATCTCGGGGAAAACCAATCCCAGAGTGGCATCTCCTACCAAAAGTAACTTCAAAGATTTTTCTGACATTCGGGGTACCTCAAATAGACCTGTTTGCATCTGCACGCGCACATGTAGTTCAGCATTACGTGTCACTGGACCCTTGGGACGGCCAGGCGATATTCCACAATGCCTTCAGCAGGCAATGGGATTACCGCCTTGCATGGGTGTTCCCACCCCCATCGCTAATGCCAAGGGTATTGATACATCTCAACAGTTGCAGGGGTCTATTCATAGTGATTGCTCCTCGGTGGCTGAAATCGTTTTGGAGACCAGACCTACTGAACAGGGCCCTCATCGGGCCAGTACAAATAGAGAACCTGAGCGATACTCTGGTGGACACGACGACAGGTCGTCCACTGCCCAAGGTAACCGACCTCACTCTGGAGGCCTGGTTGATTGGAGCTGGGACCATCTCCTCCAAAGTTGGACCCCAGAAGAAAGAGCAGTTCTATTGAATGGTTGGCGTAAGTCCACTTTATTATCTTATAAACCAGCTTGGGGTCGATGGGTACAATGGTGTGCAAGCAACAATATTTCTGCTATAGCTCCTCAGGCTAGAGACTTGGCAAAGTTTCTAGCCTATCTTCATTTGAAGGAAAACCTTGCACCCTCCACTATTCACTTGCATAAATCTGTCGTATCTACAATTTGCGAACCTCACGTGGGCAAAAAATTAAGCGAAGATATTTTTGTAAGACGTGTTCTAAAGTCGGTTTCAAATTCTAAGCCAAAATTTAACAGAGTTCCTATTTGGGATCCTCAAATGGTTGTTCTTTGGTTAAAAAATAATGTCCCAGGTTCAATTACGCTTTTTGAGGCAAACAGACGCTGCGCAACAATTCTTTTACTAGCTTCCGGCAGGCGTGTTCATGATTTAACACTCTTGCATACTTCTCCCGCTCATCTAGAGGATGATGGTACCAATATAATAATGTGGCCAATTTTTGGGTCTAAGACTGATTCTGCTCAGTGTCAACAATCTGGTTGGAAGTTAATACCTCACAACGATCAGATGTTGAATCCAGTAGGCTGGATTCGTAAAGTCATTGAGCTATCAGCGTCAAGGAGAGGCTCACTTCAGCAACTATTTATTACAACCCAAGGTGAGCCGAAACCTGCTTCCAGAACTGTAATAGCAAATTGGGTAAAAACTATATTTAAATCAGCAGGTATATTTTCTAATACGAAGGATGAGCTTATACTCATTACCCCTCACCAGGTGGTAACAGACATTTCTCACCATGTACCCCGGACAAGGCGAGGAGGCACAATGAAGAGGTTTTACCTTCCAATAAAACCGCCATTGTGCTCCGAGCCTTGTCCGGGCGATTTAGTGCACCTGGTGAGTACAATGACAAAAGTAAATGCGCCATGGCAGTCGTGCCTCGCGCCCTCTGGTGGGGGTAATTCGTCTATGTTTTAGGAATCTATGGAAGTTGGAGCAGAAATGGCGGGAAACCAGTGTTACCAGGCTAAAATAAACTGTGTTTTCATACGAAATTAGCATCTCTCTCTCACCATGTACCCCGGACAAGGCTCGGAGCACAATGGCGGTTTTATTGGAAGGTAAAACCTCTTCATTTTCCAAATTTAATAATGAAAATGTTGCCAGTTTGTGTGATCGGTATCCGATTACATACAGATAGGTAGGTACCCTAATTTTTAAGGTACCCGTCTACGGCTATATCAGAGAAAATTTACCGCGGTAGTTTTCTTACAGTAAAGCGTGTGTGGCTACACTACGGTTTGTCCAGTGTGCAACATAGCGTAGTGGTTTGAACTCTCTCATTTCGATTACGAAAACAAATCTACTATCGCCATGTGATGGTCAATCCCGGACGGATTAATCAAAATTTGTAACCTCCAGCTGTTTCGTAATTCGGAGGGCTTTGGTCCCGGTCGTTTTTTTTTTTTTTTTTTTTTTTTTTATACAAAGCACGACAAATGACTCAACACCACCTGATGTGAAGCAGTAAGAAGAGTCCATATGCGAAGACAGCTAGTGCAGTTCAGACACTGCTCTAGCTGCCTCCACCTTGCCGGCCCGAAAGGTGCTTTTTCACGCCTCTTTTGAAGGAACCCATGTTATAGGAAGGAGGGAACACATGTGCTGGCAAAGAATTCCAAGTTCTGGAAGTTCGACAAAGAAAAGAGCTACTAAATTTCTTTGTACGTGATGTTGAGGTGGAGACAGTGAATTGATGACTCCGAAGACCGGCACGCGTGCTCCTGAGTAGGAAGGGGGAAGGTGGGATAAGGTCAAATAGCTCTTCAGAACACTCTCCGTGATATAGCCGATAGAAGGCGCTGAGCGACGCAATGTCTCGACGCAATTGCAGAGGCTCAAGGTTGTTGGTGACCTCTACATCGCCAACGATACGGACAGCACGACGCTGCAATCTGTCCAGGGCATCGAGTAGGTACTTGGCGGAGCCATCCCACAAGTGCGAGCAATATTCCACGCAAGACCGGACCTGAGTTTTATACAGCAGGCATAATTGGTCAGGCGTGAAAAATCGACGCACCTTGTTCAGGACACCGAGCTTCCGTGAGGCTGTTTTTATCACGGTTTCGATGTAGTTCCTGAAATTCAGATCGCAACATATCTCCATACCTAGCAAGTTGAGGGAGCCCTGTGCCGAAAGAGTCGTGCCCTGAAGAGACGGAAGGGGAAGGAACGGCGACATTTTGGCTGTAAACGCGCACACCTGTGTTTTCTTAGCATTGAACTCAACAAGATTGTTAGATCTCCATTCAGATACGAGGTTCAACACCCTGTCGAGCTCAATGGTAAGATTCTCTCTCTCCCTCTCGGTTACAGCGCGCCCAGCCCCTGGGCGACCGTAATATCCCCCATGCACTGTACTATCATCTGCATAGCAATGAATGTTTCCTAACGGAGTCATGTCATTGATATGAAGAAGAAAGAGCGTGGGGGATAGAACAGAGCCTTGTGGTACACCAGCATTCACTGACATGAACCGCGAAGCGCATCCATCTGCGAGGACACGGATTCTTCGCTCATGCAGGAAGCCGGCAATCCAGTTACAGAGCTGAGCGGGCAGACCGTATGCCGGGAGCTTGGAGAGAAGAGACCTGTGCCAGACCCGATCGAACGCTTTGGCAATGTCAAGGCTAACTGCCAGTGACTCACCACGTTTGTCAATAGCTTCACCCCAGACATGCATTAAGTACGCTAGAAGATCACCCGTTGACCGGTTCGGCCGAAACCCGTACTGTCGATCATTAATTAATGAGTGATCTTCTAAGTAACGGATCAGCTGGTGGTTTAAGATCCGTTCCATGACCTTGCAAAGAACTGAGGTGACAGCTATCGGGCGGTAGTTAGCTGGGTCTGATCGGTCTCCCTTTTTGGGGACCGGTTGCACATTGGCCTCTCTCCAAGATTCCGGCACACACCCAGAAGAGAGAGAAAGACGGTATAGCCGCGTTAAGACAGGAGACAACTCCGCTGCGCAGTTTTTCAGTACTATCGCTGGAATGCCATCAGGTCCACTAGCTTTCCGGACGTCGATTGACTGAAGCTCCGCACGTACATCACATTGCCTAATACGTATATCAGGCATTGTGTGGCCACAGTGGGAGAGTGTTGGTGGCTGTAAGTTGCAGTCATCGATTCGGGAGTGAGCAGCAAAGAGTTTTACCAAGAGATCGGCTTTCTCTTGCGGCTTGTGAGCTAGCGAGCCGTCAAAACATCTCAACGGGGGCAGCGAGGGTTGACAGAAGTTGGATTGCACGGCTTTGGCCAGACGCCAGTAGCTACGGCTTCCCGTAGGATGCGTAAGAAGTTCTTGGCCAACTCGTGCAACGCGCTGTGCATCCGCTCTGATGAAGGCCCTTTTGCAGGACTTGGTGGCGTTGTTATAGACTGCTTTCAGTGAGTCCATGTTGGGATCCCCGCAAGCTCGGCCCCTGATCCAAGCGCGGTATGCCGACTGTCTGTTTTCAACAGCTAAGGCACAATCGCGGTTGAACCAGAGGTTACGCCTACCCCTACTGATGAGATCGGAGTGAGGGATATAGTACTCCATCCCTAACATGATCTCATCAGCAACAGCAGTAGCGCTAGCGCTCGGGTCCAGCTCACTGAAACAGCGCTGCCTCCAAGGGACAGATGCGAAGTAATCCCGCATACCGTCCCAATCTGCCGACGCATAGTGCCAGATGCGGCGTTTGGCAACCATAGGTACCGGTGGCGACGCCCGTGGCACCCCAGCGGATACCAGGCAGTGATCTGATGTTCCCAAAGGAGCACGAACCTCTA
Organism: Nymphula nitidulata; assembly: GCA_947347705.1. Lineage (NCBI taxonomy): Eukaryota > Metazoa > Arthropoda > Insecta > Lepidoptera > Crambidae > Nymphula > Nymphula nitidulata. The sequence continues at coordinate 9,647,133 of OX374617.1, read as the reverse complement.
GCCGATATCCATCCGGGCGAGTCGTCAGCAGAAGGTCCAACAATGAGGGCGCGTGACCGACAATGTCTGGAATCCTGGTGGGCTGGTTTACCAGTTGGGTCAGGTCGTGCGTGAGAGCGAAAGCGTGGGCAGTTCTACCAGCATGGTCAGTTTTAGAGGAACTTAACCACGACTCGTGGTGAGCATTGAAGTCCCCTAAAAACACCAATTCCGCGTTTGGAAACTGCTCCTGCGCAACATCTGCCACCCGACTAAGATGTTCGAAAAGTCGAGTTGTCTCCATGTCACCGCTGTGGGATCTATAGAGGCACACGTAGATTCTGCAATGTGTGCCCAGGTCCACATGCACCCCAAGAATAGAGTAGGAAGGGTCCTCCAAACAGCGCAGACGGCGACAGCAAACATCCGCCCGGACAAACAAGCATACCCCGGCCTTCGCTTTGAAGGACTCTTCAAGAGCGTAGCCGGGGTAATCCAAGTAGCTAGTGTCTGCCGGGCGGAGTATTTGCGTCTCCGTCAAAAACAGCATTTCGGGTCGAGCCGTCTCGAGATGTTGGTGGACGGCATTGAGGTTAGCATGGAGCCCACGGATGTTAGTGAGCCCGACCTCAAACAGCGTGGTTGTGGTGGGGGTGTGCACCGCTGAACGACCGGAACTGTTTTTGAGCGCTGCCATAATTAAGATAGAAGGAGGAGAGGCGTGAATTGGGGGGACGTTGCCGCGATATATACGGTCAAAGCGTGAGGCCTGTTTCCCCAGGTAATAGCCGACAGCAGAGAAGCGCTGACCCGCCGAACGGAAGGGCCCCCGAACCCCCCCGGGAATGGCCGCCGGGACCCCACCACCCGATCACCAACCGGCACGACGGACCACCCCAAGATTATGCGTGGCATGATAGGGCAGCCTCACGAACTGGTTAGGTTCGCTTGGGCCCCTGTACTGTACCACGGGCGGCCAGCGGAACAGCCGTTTCTTCGGGTCTCCCTGGTCGGCGGGTCAATGCAGTCCACCTGGCTCTGGTTAGACGGAAGCAGTCACTGACCGTATTCATCGCCGCAACGTCCCCCCAAGCTCTGGTTGTACGCTGACTGATCCCGGAACGCGACCACAAGTGGTCACTTGGCGGGTTTTACGCCATGCGTACGGTGGTCACTAACCAGACGGGTGTTCAGACCCTACCACCAGTCGAGCAGTTGGTAGCTCGGTAATCCCTTAGTCGCCTCTTACGACACCCACGGGAAGAAATGGGGCGGTGAATTGTATTCTTAATCCGTCACCGCACGGACTGTCGTTACTGCAATCGCTTACACCTACACACCGCATTGGGCCAGCGAGCATGGTGATGTAGGGCCGAAAGTCCTCATGTTTCTCCCATGTAGGAAGGCCTGTGCCTAGGAGTGGGACGCAACTATATTAGGTACTTAGGTGATGTTTACAACTGACACCTAATTACCGGACAAAAGTACGGGACGTATGCAGGACGATAAACGATACGAACGTGTGCATTGAGTTCGCGGTAAATCCGCGGCGGACTTTATATTCGCGGAGCGTACTTTTTTCTCCGCCGCGGAGAAAAGGTGGCCGTAGAGCCGCCTTCTTCGTCCCAACCTTCTGCGGCGAATCGGGTCCGCAAGGGCATCTTCCTCACGGGCCCGTTCCGTAGCCTCCTTCTGCGAGACGACGTCCACGCAGAAGGTGGTCCGTCGTCTGCGCAGGCCCTAAGCCCCAGTATGACAACGCACCTGCAATACCAATTGACGTTTTCCTTGTTATTTCAGGTATCTTTAGGCGACGGTAACCGCTTAACAACAGGTGCTGTCAGCTTGTTTTACATCTAGTTGTAGAAAAAAAAACCTAACTATTTGTTTTTGAATCACTAGTAGGTACCTAGATAGTAAAGGACATGTTCTGAAAATGTATGGGGGCTGGTACTTAGCTACCCCCCAAGACAAAAGTTATATGAGAAGAAAGAGTATATTTTTAAGAATATTATGAGACAAAAACTATAATTTTTTATGCCTGCATATAAATAAAAAATATCATTTTATTCTGGTCAAAAAACTGTTATCCAGAGATGTAAAATTCCATTTTTAAAAATGTGACACGTCACAGACATAGTATAAAAAACGCCAATGTCGTCTATTGTCTTGTCAAATATTTTTTAATAACTAGGCATGGGGTTGATTTGGTTCAGCCTACGACTATTTTGCAATTATATTTTATTGTAAATGCTAGAAGAACTTGGAAAATTGGTTTCTGCACTTGTTTCTGACTAATAATAATGATTTTAATTTATTTTTTACTATATTTTGTCAGAGAAACTTTAATAAGAAGCTTAGAATTCTTGCATACACTTTTCAAAATTACTCAAAAATGCCGGGGTATCAAAATGAAAAAATGGTATATTCAAGATCCTCGGAGCATAAGCTTTCGCATAATATATAATTTATCGTGGGGGGCTTTCGAGTACCAATATCGAACATCTCCTTTATAGGTAGGTATACTTATATTTTAAAATGATAACAATTTAACAATCTGTTATAGGGTATTTGGAACAAGAAATGTGAAGACCACAGCATCAATTGAAAATTTTCAAGTTTTAATTTTTTAAAATAATAAATGTAAATTTTTATCTACCTACTGCAGTTTTAAACTTCTTTAACTCACCAGCTTTAAGGTCGATTCCCACATATCAGACATGCCTCAGTTCCGGCACAGATCCGGCACAGTTCCGTATCAGTGCTTCAGTGATTCAATTCACACATGTCAGTGCCCGCTCAGTTCACGGAGCTTCAGTGAAAACGTGTCCGTCGTCAATCGTGATTGTATTTCGTATCCATATACTTTGCATGAGATAAATCATCTCTAAATAGAGATAAAACTCTATATTCACGAACCAATTCTATTAATCGCTCGTCCTCTATTTTGTTTTTGTTGATGTCGGCGTCCGAGATCCGTCAGTGATCGGTCCGTCCGACAAAAAATATCGTTGTCGACGATACCTTCCGTGCCGGAACCACGCCGGAACGGACACTGAGAGCACTGAGCCGTCACTGAACGGACAAGTGGAGATACGTTCATAGATAATGTATGAAATAATATTTCGCACTGATACGGAACTGTGCCGGATCTGTGCCGGAACTGAGGCATGTCTGATATGTGGGAATCGACCTTTACACACTATAGAAAATATAGGTAGGTATTGTCTGATATGTGGGTACGTCGCTAATTGATACATGATATAATACAGGTTATACTACAGTATAAATATTTATTTTTTCACAAGCTAATGAGGCGCGATCCAGTTTTTCGTGAGGTTCAAATGTCTTCGACAAGTTACGTTCTTTTGCCCTTACGTTCCTATCTGATAAACCCACCATATATACTAACCAACTAACTGTGCCCGCGACTTCTATTGCGTGGACGTCGGAAAAAATATTCAAATCAATTTTTTAATTTGTTCCTTTGCTCTCTGGTGAAGCGACATTTCCATCTGACAGAGAAATCCATTGACGGATCTACCTACTGCTGGCGAAGCAGTGGGCGTGTTCGGGACTCGCCCAGCGTCTAAATTGACCCTGGGATTACCCGCTAAAACTCCTGGATAACTCGCGTGCCTTTCGCGGAGGCAGTTTGTGGTCTACGAAGAAAATTCACCAGACCCCCCCCAGGCAACCCGGCCTTAAGGCTCAGCTTCGCGCCGATGGAGATTGCCCAGAGTTAACATGGGCAATCTCAGACGTGGCGGACGGACGTAAGGCCTGGACTCCACCAAAGCGGAGAGGAGAGCTGATGCTTAGCACCTAGGGTAAATAATAATAATAATAAAATAATCATACACTTAAACCTATTATCTAGACTCTTAGTTCCCAAAGTGGTCCAGGTGGACCTCCAGGGGTCCACGGGAGACTCGACGGGGGTCTACGTTGGCGTGTCAAAAAAACGCATTTCTTGTTGAGTTTTGGGAATATGGTAGAAATGTAGCTGCAGGGGGTCCACCGGATCCAGCTAAATTTTGAAAGTGGTCTATGAGAAAAAATGTCTGGGAACCTCTGCTAGCCCAAAGTACCTAAGCATCATTATGACCTTATGTTATAGATACTAGATAACGGTGAAATAATTATAATAATAGGTACCTATACTAAAAATATTTGATATATATACTAAATATACATATAAATCGTAAACAAATGCTCGTACTTATCATACAAACATTTGCTCATTATTGTTAGTTTATTATTCTGACATTCACTCATTCACTAGCGTATATGAGAAGTAATCAACTAAGTGGGCGTTCCGGGTAGTGGACGTTATGAGAGTGGTAGGTAGGTATATTTAGGCAGTATTCATTTTTGTTGCAAATGCACCGATAATAACCCTCGCAGAATACCTCGTCGCAGACAGCTTTGGTCAGCTTTGCTCTACCCACTTACCAGTACATAATTATCTCTGTCCTCTTTACATATTATTATGTTGTACAGACGACAGCACATCAAGTGCACTAAGAAAGCCGCCTCTATTACGAGCGGTGAAAGGGCAAGAGGTCCCGGGTTCGAATCCCGGTAGGAGCAAATGTTTGTATGATAAATACGAGCATTTGTTTACGAGTCATGGATGTTTATATGTTTATTTAGTATATTTCTAATATTTATATACGTATTATTACATCAATATTTATCCGTTATTTAGTATCCATAACACAAGCTCTTAATGATGCTTACTTTGGGCTAAATAATAGAATAAGAGAATAGTGTTTGAATATTATATTATTAAATCTGAAAAAACTAGTGGACGTATAAGGTAATGCAAGGTAAAGTAAATAAAAGTCACTCTAAAATAAGTATGCAATTTTTATTAATCACTAAATGCAACAAATTAGGGAGTTGCTATCATCAAACAGTTCTGATGTGACTGAATGTAACAACTTATACAGCTAAGTCAGTATCAAGTCTTAAGAACTATTGTAATAAGGCATTTTTTAAAGATAAAACATTCTCTTCGATATCAAACTATTTATCTCTCTTAACAAATATATATGACAAAAATTTACACGACACCTTACTTGTCTTTTAGAGTTAAAATCTGAGATAAATATATTGCTTCCTTTAATATATTTTTATGTGCACATTTCTTTACTATTCACAGTGATTTTAAGATCTTTAAATAACATTTCTTGAAGGTACCTACAGTCGATAGCACATCAAAGGTTTTTCGATTTTATCGATCGACATATTATTATTATATCGACAATATCGAGTGTACGATTGATTATTAAAGTTGTGATGATAGTCACAATAGATTTTGTCGCTCGATAAATAACAATTAGCGCTTCCATCGACTAACCGAGCATTTACACTATAGGCACCCTAATAGTGTTCAATAAGCCTAATTGATATTATTAATTGTAACCACGTGCTTATTATTTATTAGCAGCCAAGAATTGACAGATTTTTGTTAATAGATACTAAACAAAAAAAACTTGAAATACGGCCTTGAAACCGTTAAAACTGCAAGATTTGTATTCAAGGAACAGCTGCCAGTTTTTTTTGATCCATTTCTTTTATTAAATAGGAAATACAACACACGCAAATAGCAATGGCAAAAAGTTCTTAAATTAATGTTTCCTGTGTACTTGCATTAAAATAACGTTTGAGTATATATGACCAAATGCAATATATCTCTTTAAATAAATATAGTTACATTGTTTGTACATACAACATGTAGTAAAAATAAATATTTACAAATTAAACTTGTATTATGAAAACTAAACAATCGTTCTTCATGCAGCAAAGACATAATTCACCATGTTGAGATCATATGTAAAAAAAACAGGAAAATTATTAGACACAAGTGTATGTGTACTAAATATTTTTGGTGCTTTTGTGCTCATTATATTCATTGAACTAAATAGTTAGTAGGTACTAAAGGAATGTTGTTAATAATAAGGTATTATCTATAGTTTATTGTTAAAAAATAGCTATTAAAATCACAAACATACAATGGTGCGCCGTAATTTAATGAACATAGTGTTCTTTTCCTTCAAATTGAAATTTACTGGCGGTGATATATTTAATGAATGCAATTTGGCTAGTATTAAAATACTTTGAAAAATATAGGTGAGCACTACTGTGGCGGGACCGATCTTTTTTGTTCTCCATTCGAAATAAAATTCAGAACCCTATGATGACATGGGCGAATCCCAGTGTACTGCTTAATTGCCACCCAACTGCGTTATTCAGGAGTAAATAAAAAAAAAAAACTATTAATTCTCCTAGTGACAATCACCTTTACACTTCGGGCTAGTAATGTTAGTTTTAATATCAGAAAGTAGTATTAAGTACACAAGTAAATATTTTACTTTTTACGATTTCAAAGTAAAGCAAATTATGTTGGGACTTTAAAATTCACATTTCACTTAAGAGTAGGTATGTAGGATCTAAAAATCAAGCCACTATTATATCGACGCACCCATGTCGCAGAACTAGATACTTACGAATTACGAGTGAGATTACTATTTTAACACAAGATTTACTATTACAATTGACATTATCGGTCGGGAAACATCAAAATTAAACTACCTACATACTATCGCAACCCTTCGCTATCGAGAAGCCGACACTAAACTTCAACAGGAGCTAAGAAGCGTCGAGACTACGTTTAAAATGAAACGGGAGCTAGAATTTTGCAATTTCACGCATAATGACATTTAAAATTACACATACGCACGATGACACATCCGCATAAAGACGCATATGCACAATTCAGTATTAGATGTGTCTAATTTAATAGAAGCATGACAGTACCTGTGATGCACACATCTCCATACCGTGGTTAAATTTTGGTTAACTCTTGTGGTTTTTTTGTAGCGGTATCCGTCGTGTAACAGGATTTGAAACCCTTTTTGATTTAAACAAAAATATAACTGGTTCTCCATTTTTATAGCATTGATATGATAATTAAAAAAAAAAAAAAAAAAAAAAATTGTGACAGTGCAAGTTTGACAGAGAACGTATTTACTACTTTTATAATAAGAATTTATCACAGATAAATTGAAGTGGCCAGCTAAAAGTACGAGTAAAACTATAAGTACATATAAGCATAATAAACCGATTAAAAAAGGTTAAACACTACTAGAGGGTACGAGTTGAGTTTCCGATGATGGTCGCGGGAAACCATCTTACGACTTTTATGATCATGATGAAAGCAGCATGGTGCAACGTGGTGTCGCATTACGCGTGTGTGTTATTAACATTTTGCTTGTGCGTCATTTTGCGTGTGTGTCATTTCGCGTGAGCGTCCTTTCGCGTGTGTGTCACGTTGCGTGTGTGTCATTATGCGTTAATACCGAATTTTGGAAGGGTCGAGCTCAGAGGCGCGGGTCGAAGGTTGCGGCGGCGAGGTGGTCGACGCTGTGGCCTCTGTGCGGTGCCAACGCCGGCGTCGGCTCCAGCGTCAAGTGGTGCGAGGAGGTGCGCTTGTGGCGGGACTCCGGCGCGGGGAAGTCCCTCGACCCAGTTCGTCTATGACGTAGAGCGCCGCGCTCTATGAGCCGCTTGCTCTCGTCGTCCGCGCACCGCGCCAGGGGAAGAACCGTCAGGTCGAGGCTCTCCATGCTCTTGAGCGCTAGCTGCTTGAGCTGCTCGAGGCTGAGGTCGCGCGAGTCGGCCCGCGAGTGTACCTTGGGAACAATTAACGAACGAAATAAAAATCATTGCATGTAAAGGAGAAATAGGTTTGTATGGGATTTGGGCCACCTTATAAGCACTATTTTTTCGTACGGTTATTTTTGTAAGAAAGATATCATTAATTTTGTCCATGCAGCCAGACATATTCATTGGGCACTAGTAAGGGGTAATATTGCATCATTTTCTATAGAGCATTTATTGACCACTTGTAACCGCCATCTCACACAAAACTCTATATCTAAGAAACTATTGCTTGCAGATATACTATTGCTTCTGCAATATTTATCAACTACAAGAAAAAAAGTTGAAAACTATCCTACTTAGCGTAGGTTTACTAGGTGAAATGGAATGCCGGTATGTAGCATCGTCTGGGTAAGTACCACCGCCATTCTTATTTCAGCCGTGAAACAGTTCGCTGTATTTCCGTTTGAAGGGCAAGGTAGCCAGTGAAATTAAAGGCATTTCATCTTAGGCCTCAGGATGACAACGCACCTGCAATATCAAGTGATTTTGCCTTGTCATTGCAGGTGTCTATAGACGGCGGTTATCACTTACCTCGGGTAAGTGCGTCAGCTTGTTTGTCATCTAGTTGTGTAAAAAAGGTACCTTGAAGTCGCGGCAGAAACTACCCTATTTAGCGTAGGTACCTTGAAGTTGTGGCAGAAACTACCCTATTTAGCGTAGGTACCATGAAGTCGCGGCAGAAACTACCCCATTTAGCGTAGGTACCTTGAAGTCGCGGCTGCCGCTGCGCGAGTGGCTGCGCGAGTGGTTGCGCGGCGGGGCGTCGTCGAGCGACCGTTGCCGGGCGCGCGGCTCCAGCTGGATGGTCTTGGAGTCGTGGCGGAGGTGCCGCGACGCGACCAGTACTCGAGCCGCGCCCGCCGCCGCGCCCGCGCCCGACCCCGACCCCGACCCCGACCGCTGCGAGTCCGCGCGCTGTAGCGGCGGCTCCAGGGGGCTCGTGCCCGCCGAGCTCGGGCCCGACCGGAACCCGCTCGCGTTCTCCGCGGACGGCAGCTCCTCGAATACTGCACACGTGATACGGATGCTAGTTATAGGTAATACGCATGGAAAATACAGGACGATGTTGTGATGAATTTACATGAATTATGTTATGATTGGGTATTACCAATCTTTCAAAAAAACTTTCAAGTTTATAAATAATTAAAAAGAATTTTATTCATTAGGCTAAAACTTAGATGATTTTCCTAAAAAATAGTTGATCTAAACAAATTAGCAAGTTACACTTTTACGTGGCTGTTAGTCAGATATTCATCAATATATTTCTAAAATTCTTTCAGTTTTGTAAATTTTACCGGTGTAGAACTAATTAATGTTTGCATTTTCCCCATCAAGAGCAGGGACTGAAAAACCGGTAATACGTAATTAGGGTACCTAGTTATAATTGTTAACGGTATCCAATTAAATTACCTATAAAGATATCTAATATTTATGGCAGCAGTATTTACTCGGATACCGATACCGATCGCACAAGCTGACAACGTTATGTGTAAAACCGTTTTAAAATACGTGTACTCGACCTAAAAATTAAGGTACCATTATTACGGGTACCCTTTAAATTATGGTATCCTTTGATGATGGATTAGTTGATATCTATTTATATTTTCGGATACCGTTATTATCGGTATTTATTTTCATCGGGTACCGTTACAGTATCTGTTTAAAAAGAGCGTTATGCCGCACGGCTTTTCATACAAACTTTCAAGTACCAAATATTGAAAAGGGACAAACCGATTCTAATAAGTCTTTATATGCATAAGCAAGTCTGACTAGTCTAAATTAGAGTAAAAACTATTTTTAACTTTTCATACAAATTATTATCGCCATTGATTTCTTTATTACTAGACTGTTCAAAAACATCCTCTAATAACTTTTTTCTAAATATCTGTCAAAGATAATATTATAAAATAAAATAAATAACTATTTTATATCAACTTATAAAGAATTTACTACTTACACTTATCGAGACTTATAATAGAGCCAGCTATATCTTTGTGAGGGTCCAAAGGCAGAGCACTTTCAAGATTTTTCCTTCGCCGCACTAGCCACCAGTCTGCTAGGAAAATGCCTAATGCGACGATTTTTATTCCTCCACACAAGCCGACGTATCTGTAATGATAAATGCATATTGTAATAAACACTGTATCAGATGTTTAAAAATATAAATTATCTGTATAACTTCATATGCGAAGCATGAGCGAAATTTTCACATTGTGTTCTAGATACCCATATTAACAACTTTTACTACGAGACCAACTGAGAAACCACGACAAAAAAATCAGCTGTAGGTACCATACATTTTCGTCGAGTCGGTATTAAACTTTTGTATGAAAGCTGTTTTTTTAGTGATTTCACAGCTGGTCCTATTGCAAAAATTTCGCATATGCTCTAAAAACGTAACATAATACATGACACTATGTATTCAAACTACTAAAATAGTTATTTATTAAACAAATCAAGCCCAAGTTACCTGTATCTGAATTGTTCTATGTCATAGAGCAGACAACGCCCCCCTTTCTCTCCACTGCAGGATTGCTTCCAAAGAATGCAGGTGGAGTCGATGAGGTTGCCGAAAACGATGGGCGCCGGTATATAACCGAACAAACGGAATATTACGAACTGCATCCCCAGAGCAAACGATCGTTCTTCTTCGCTAACAGACCTAAAAAATATTTACCATAAACTATCGATAACATTTCGTAATAAAATACAGTTTTTTATACCACCATTAATGAGGTAATGCCACTACATACGGGCCTACCACCTAGTATATGTGTTTGTGGTGCATCTCCCCGCCACTACCTACATACGGGCCTACCACCTAGTATATGTGTCTGTGGTGCATCACCTTGCCACTAGATACGGGCCTACTACCTAGTATATGTGTCTGTGGTGCATATCCCCGCCACTACATACGGGCCTACCACCTAGTATATGTGTCTGTGGTGCATCACCTTGCTACTAGATACGGGCCTACTACCTAGTATATGTGTCTGTGGTGCATCTCCCCGCCACTACATACGGGCCTACCACCTAGTATATGTGTCTGTGGTGCATCACCTTGCCACTAGATACGGGCCTACTACCTAGTATATGTGTCTGTGGTGCATATCCCCGCCACTACATACGGGCCTACCACCTAGTATATGTGTCTGTGGTGCATCACCTTGCTACTAGATACGGGCCTACTACCTAGTATATGTGTCTGTGGTGCATCACCTTGCCACTAGATGCAGGCGTAGACAAACCAAGTATTATATCTAAGGTAAATGCTGCATGAACTATGGAACAAGTTACGGTTTGTGAGTAGTCCTGCATCATCTAGGGGGCGCCCATGCACCTACCATATGTGTCTGTGGTGCATCACCTCGCCACTACATACGGGCCTACCACCTAGTATATGTGTCTGCGGTGAATGACCTCGCCGCTACGTGTTGTCCGTTTCAGATACATGAGTCCTGTGATGTTTTATATTATAATATCACAAGATGGCCGCATCGAAATATCGCATATTGTGATTATATTATGTCCATCCCTAGTAAAAATAAATTACGTTCCACACATTGCGTATTTTAAAATAATATATTTCGCAATGGTTTTTATATAAAATTTTAATGAATAAGTAGAGGTTTTTATTGAGATTTCAAGAAACATAACTGTTATATTTTCACAAAGATATTTAAAAAACAATATAAATTATTTTAATTTCATTTTTTTTCTCTCGAAAATAGCACGCGTGAAATGTGAAAATCTGAAGCATAACATTTGAAAAAGACTACAGTTTACTAGGTGGTAGGCCCGTATGTAGGGTCGTCTGGGTGAGTACCACCGCCTTTTTTATTTCAGCCGTGAAACAGTTAGCTATGTTTCAGATTGAAGGGAAAGGTAGCCAGTGTAAATACTGGGCATGTACGGCATTTCATCTTAGGTCCCAGGATGACAACGCACCTGCAATATCAAGTGATTTTCCCTTGTTATTGCAGGTGTCTATAGGCGGCGGTAACCGCTTACCATCAGGCGGGCCGTCAGCTTGTTAGTCATCTAGTAGTGTAAAAAAAAACAGTGTATGTGTGTATAGTAAGGTACTTACCTCAGCACGATCATGAGCAGCGGCATCTGCGTGACGGCGACCACGAAGGTCATGAAGAACAGCAGCACGAGGAAGGGGAATATGGTGGTGCAGGGCGGGTTGCAGGCGCCGGCCGTGGCCACGGGCACCACGGTCACCTCGCCGCTGTACTCGCGCGCGCCCGCCCGCAGCGCCGCCGCCGACGCGCCGCCCACCACCGCCGCGGTGCTGCCCACGCCGATGGTCTCGTGCACGCCTGACGAATACACCGCGCAACTCACGACTCAACACAATCTTTGGAGTATATAGACTCTTGACAACTTTTAAAGGATCAATGTAAACAAACTACTGTCACTTCTGTAAGAGTGATGAGCAAGAAAGGTAGAGAATGAAAGGGACAAACCTATACAAAATGACATTTGGTTTGTTTACAACAATTCTTCATCGAATTTGGCTCAAGTATAGACTGGAAAATCCTAAAATTTATGGAAAGTTCCCGAATCGAGGCTTTACTATAAACTGTTGGCGGCAAGAGGCACAATAGATCTTTTAGGTCGCAGTGATAAATCGGTCTCAAGTCGTTGAGACTTGAGACCGATTTATCACTCATGTCCGAAAAGCCCCAAATACAAATAATAATAAAAAATAAACACTAGCCAACTTAAACAATGTAAACAAAACATGTCATTTTTGAAATAAAATTGACGGTATCTAAATAATAAGTCTCAGAGTTCACTGTAATCACTATTCTACTATTCCAAAGTTATAGAAACTATTCTAAATTTATGGTAAATATGGTACCAAATTGATAAATGGTTAAAAATGGTAATATGTTGCCTATGGTAGCTAATTACACACTGACTAAGGACATAGAAATTAATTAAGTTACAAAAATACTGCGCAATTCTAGACAAAAATCCTATTGCTGAGCTGTTTGGTATAATTAGACCGACACGCTCTGCTTCGCTTTTTAACACTGTCATTTTTGTATGAGGGATAAGCAAGAATAGGGAAAGGGACAAACTATACAGAATTACATTTAATTTGTTTACATTTTTTTACTAAGTTGCCTGAAGCATAGTATCGTTTTACATTTTTGCGAGCACCACACATACAAGACGATCCATTCAATACGCCAAGTCGTTAGACTTAAGTGAGTCTAGTTCAATTAACTATCTGGCTAGGGGATAGGCATTCAATTGGATGCCGGCGTTAATCAACGGGCTACGCATCCAACTAAGCGGCGAATTCAACCAGACGGCGGCGACATATACACATCTTTTTACATGTGACGGTACCTACAAAAAAAATAGTGACTCACATGCGCAGTTTGTGAAGTTGTACCGCGAGGAGAAAGCCGCGCAGCCGGCGTGGCACGGCGAGAAGTACGTGAGCCCGTTGTTGCCGCACACCGGCTCCATGTCCGTCTCAGTGCACAGGCAGTTGAAGTTGCACGCCGCCGTCAGGTTCACTTTGAACGGCTCCAAGTTGCTGTCAGCGTGAACACAAGAACGTTTTACATTTATGTTTACATCAGATAATGAAAATAGGATCGAACCAGTGCCATTTTGTGAGTTATGCGCAGAATCCGCAATTTAATAGTACAGGTGACGCGGCCCAAACTATGTATGCTTCGGCGTTTTCGAACGATTTTATAGGACAGACTTTTTGTGAGCCATTGTTGTGTTTTTTTTAAATTACCTAATTTATTAATTTATACAAAGCATGGCTAAGGAGTTAAACACTATCTGATAATGAGCATATGCGAAGACGGCTAGTGCACTATGATAACACCCCCTACGGTCCGCAATGAACAATTTGCGCAGATAGCCGAAATGAACGTATTCGTCATATTCGTGTCAACGAGAGTAATGTGATGTCATGAGTGACGTCATTAAGCCGTGTTAACGCTGCTTACGAAAAAGAGGTAGTGTAGTGTGTGCGATAAAGACAAATATGACGTTTTGAATTTGAGTTTGTGAAAAATGTTGTAAGCATTTGCGTTTTGAGTTGATGAAAACTTGTTATCTTAATTTATTTACTACAAACACTTCCTAAATTTATTTTTTGATAAAAACGTAAGATATTTTAACGTTTTTGTTATGGACATTGACAAGAGTACGCACGAATGCGGTAAATGGTGGTTTGAATTGATTGCACGCAAACTGTGCACATAGCACCGTATTAAATTCGGTCAAGGCGTTTGTACTCTTCGTATCGTAGGCAATGTTGACGCAATGTGGTCCGTAACGACTGTTTTAGGTGCATTCCCCTTGCCGGCCTTATGGTGCCTTTTCACGCGTCTTACACAATATGAGCTGGTAAATAAATTAAAGTTTTGGAAGTATTACAAAGAAATTTGTTATTTAATTACTTCGTGTGTGATGTTGAGGTGGAGACAGTAAATTGATGCCTCCGAAGACCGGCACGAAAGGGGGAAGGTGGGGTGGAAAAAAGCGAAGCCTTCTCCATATTACGTGTGCATTTTAATAAAGAATTATTTTGCTTATTTCGGCCGACCAAGTACCGGTCCCTTGTGTTGTCAACCGGTCGATCAGTCATTGTCTTAACAATACCTAAGTTTTTCTTAATCAGTGACAGTCTCATTCAGCGAACGACCCAATGTAAACAGAAGTTGTCGGCCGCATCCGGCGATTGATTCTACGTAAGCTGTCCATTAGTTTTCGCAGTCACATAAATTTTTGTTTTGTTATTTATTATATTACGCGAAAATTTTTTCGTCTGCCTAATTTGTCTTCGTTCGTTAATTAGTTTCACAAAACGAGGGAAAAATGCTACGTGCCAAGGCGGTAAGATAGAATGTCGTCACATTTACATGTTTGATTTTGTGCGTTTATAACGCCTACTTTACTGTAAAAAATACAAATAATAATAAAAACATCGATGAACAAATTGTATGCCCCAGGCGGGAATCGAACCCGCATCTCCAGGGAACGGCCAGACGCGATAACCGCTAAGCCACCGGAGCACTAGGTGTAATCGAACTATTTCTCAATTATAATTTATTACATCGTTTTTTTTCCATTAATAGTAATTCTTACAGTGGAATTTAGTATTACAAATACACACAATATTCAACCTGGGTTAGGTTGAATATTTTCGCTAATCACAGCGACACAGCAGATATCAGAATAGACCCTAAGTACTCTCTAAAAGTAAATCAGAAGTATGAATGGCGGTTTGGATACCTAATACCAGGATAACCAGTCTACCCCTATCGTATAGATTTGAAGCAGTAGCACGGAGAACGCAAGAAACAGAGTTAAAATGGCCACTCTCCGCCCCGCCTAGTAGCGGACGCATGGGATACCGGTAGCGTAGTATCCGCTATACAAATGTATGTGAGATACCCCTCGGCGACCCATCTTCGAGACTCGCGTAGGATACTAGTCGTCTGTAAGTAGCGTATGTAAGAAGGGCCAAACAGTTGCGCGTGTTGTCTGTGTACGTCTGAGTAAAACCATTGCGACTGTAATGAAGATTATATGAATGTCCAGGCAGGCTATAGCAGAAGGTAGACAATGATATTACCTGTTATTGGTATAAGGGATAGTAGTGCCAGCCATCTTGATGTTATCGCAGCCGAGGAAGAAGAGCAGAGCGTAGCACGAGAGGCATATGGTGTTGGAGATTAGCACGAACTGCACCGCGCCTTTGGGCCGGAGCTCCAGCCTCTTCAGCAGGCAACCGCCCATGAAGATACCGATACATGCACCCGGGATAGCTATGGAGCCTGTTCATGAAATGTTAAGAAATTATCTCCTTATGTTGCAGACAGTAAATTAATCATAAGAAACGTTAACAAGAAATGCGATGGATCATGTATAGTATAGTTTCTTCAAGGCAGTGAATATTCAGTATTTTCAATAAGTATTTGATCCTACTTTTCCTCCTAATGTTTATTTTCAAATGCATAAATCAATAATGTATTTTAAAGCCAAAACGTAATTGGAAATAATTTTCTCGATAGCAATAAATCCCAAGATAATCCTTCTCATTCGTTGTTTGGCGTTTTGTAAGAAAGCCGACGAATATTTTAAACTCAAACTAAGTTTTTTAGAAAGACAAAAAAACTATTTAGTAAATTAGTTATTAAACAACGCTTACCGGTGAAGACGCTGGCTTGACTCTTGCCGAGACTGAACTGGGTCTCAAGGTACTTGGGCAGAAACACGACGAAGCCAGAGACTATCATCAGCTCCATACACGCGCCGAGGCACGTCACCACGTATACGGGATTTTTGAGCAAACGCCACATTGACACGGGTATATCTGAAGTGTAAAAATCATATAAATACCATCTTGCTCGCATTAAATATTTGTTCTTAAATTATTTTTTTTAACAATCACTTTAAATATCAGAGAAAATAGCGATTTTTTATATTGCTTTTAAATATTTTTTTGGATTTTTTCCACTTTGTTTATTTTTGTAAACTCCCTACCTTATAGTTGTCTGGTAGAGATGGCTTATAGTGTTAAATACCGCCTTTTTGGCATACAGCGTTGTTTTATCTCTGTGTCGTCGATGTAAACGTGCAAAATAAAGAATTTCTGTATGTGTATAATAGAAAATTACCTTTAATGTCCTTTCCATATCCAGTATCTTTAATATCAGTGTGCGGTTTGGGCTTGGCCGAGGAGGACCCGCTGGCCGCAGCCGCCTTCTCTACGAGCCTGATCTTCTCTTTCTCTCGCACCAGCACTTTCGGGAACGAAAAGAACGGTATCGCGACCAGTATCAGAAGAAGACCGCACAATAAAAAGCCGCCCCACCACATTCCTACCCAGCGATGATTGCCTGGATCTGTAATATAAAGACAAATGCTCATATTTATGTTGAGTGGCTCATATTTTGTAACTTTTTGTACAAAATATGTACGCTCAACTGGACAACTCATAGAAAAATACTTGCACGTAAATAGGTCCAGATTTTTTAAGTATTTTTTTAAAATTTTTGTCACATAAATCATAGTTTTTGTTGGATGCTATTCCATGAAATTAACCTTAAACCTTATCAGCGTCAACTATGCGCTATAGTAGTTTAATACAGGAAAGAAATTGTAGCTAAAAAAATATTTATAAAAATTGATGTCACGTTATTATTTCTCATTCTCTCTCTTTATTATTTAAGTAATTTAAAATATTCTTGTTTTATTCTTGTTCTGCCATGTTAATGTTCTATATTAACAGATAGTTATGTAGAGACCAATTCTTACCTATTGATATGATGGTACCCGAGAAAGAGTCCATGTGGAATGACAGCAGATATGCCCCGAGTAAGAAGCCAAGCACTGGTCCAAATGCTGCCATACTGTACATACAGCCTGCAAGCAAATTAATATGTCGAAAATAAACTCCTAAAGGGATATGAAACTACTTTTGGTTTGTTGCATTACCATCATAATAAATATATAACTTTTATGGCCCGACAAAAACAGATATTTGGGAGACACTTATCGATATAATCGCGACATTTTTTTGGTGTATTCATAGTTCAAAACGGTGTTGGTAGCCGATCGAGAATGATGCAAACGATACTAACCAGGTCATCAAAGTTAATTAATATTTATACCTCGTAATCCAATGTCAGTAGATTTCGAGTTCATCATTGAAATCGAATAGAATTGCTTAAAGGATATGGGTTTCATCCATCTTCAAAACGGAAGAACTGTTCGATGCGACGGGCTTTTTTCATGATAGTATTTAGACCTGTTTTTATTGTGTAATTCTTATTTAGATAGTAATTTATCGGAGAGGGCAGGTTGTTAGGGAAAAAGATAAAGAAAATGAAGGCAAAAGACATAGGCACGATACGGCATCAAGGCAGCGCAGGGAGGAAAGGCTGCATGCAGTAACTGTAACTCGCAGACATTGCGGCTTGAAACTAGGTCACTCTTGTTTTGTGCGCTCGCTAACGGAGCGGATTTCGCGGCAAATAACGCTGACTAATAGTTTGCCAAACTTTCAGCGCGGTGTTGCGTGACGGCCGTACCCCTCTATCCCATTAATTTCTTAATTCAATTTGTCACTTACTGCCCTTGAACTCCACAGAGGTTTCAATTTTATAAAACCTTTTAAGATGTGGCATTTATAAAACATGGTTGTAATTTAACTGTAACATTGATTGATTCTATGTTTTTGTCAACCATTTCTCTCTTACTAACACACCGCCAGCGCCGCGGTGCCTCATTAACAATATAGTATCGATTCCACAGAATAAGTATTGTGATTTGAGTCTAGTATAGATTTTATGAAATAAAATACTTTGCATAATATTAGCTATATTATCTTCTGTATTTTATAAGAGATATTATATACCTATCTATTGTAAGAAAAACTGTTCGTAAACTCTATGAAGGGAACATAATGAAGAAAAGATAATAACGTTTTTATCCTTTTTCATGAGTCATACCTAAACAACCCCTCACTATGTTGATAGACGGATGTGCCGCCGAATATTAATTTCGAAAGTATCCCATTTTATCGTATCGTCCTTGACATTAAAATGAGGCAGGAAGGAGCCTCGACGAGAACCCGTCGAGAGCTCTCGGTCTGGGCGCACCTGTGAGGGCGAGAAGAGCCCTATTAAATTCACCCAGCCGCCTCCACGTAAATCGCATCGAATGAAGCAGGTCACAAGTATCACAACATAAAAATAAACATCATCAAAAATCTGTTTTAATCCCAGTACTTGATTATGCTCATCGTTCAAAGCGAGTGGAACTAGTAGAAGTAATAACACTGGTGTCATGGTTATTTGATACGGATTAGCAAAATAATTAAAATATATAACAAAGAAAGCAAACACAAAAATGACAGATATAAATAGCTATCTGAGGGCCTAGACAAGATGCTTTTCGATAATCGCTATCGCTATCGCTAAGCGGAAAATGTATGGGATATGACATAAACTCTCGAATGACTTTCGATTGTAAATGTCAAATCCCATACATTTTCCATTTAGCGATAGCGGTAGCGATTGTTAATTGGCAATTTTAGAATTCCGATAACCAGAGGGCCTAGGTTATCGGAATTCTAAAATTAGAGTTTCATCTGTCAAGCTACACATTACAGACACATTCTCCCCCTACTAAAAAACGTCGTCAAAAATTAGACCTGGCTTAAAATCTCAGATCTATGATTTGAGCTTAAAAGTGATGCTGTCACTTTTATTTGTTAAATACAAATAACACTTTTTTACATTTGCATATGCATTTACATCATTTTATGGGTCTGGACCAAGAATGCACGGTTTTTCAGAGGATCGTGCCATTATTTTGTTACTGCTGTAATTTAAAATTACTTAGTTCTTGAAATGATTAGGCAAGGTATTACATTTTGTTAATACGGAACTGTTATTTAATGTTTATAATGAAGTAATACGTGCTGTTATGAAAAACAACTAATTTTTATTACTTGATCATCATTTATTCACTCTTTGTTCGTAAGACATTAATCATCGGTGCAAACGTGCTTATCCCTGTACTTCAAAGGAAAGAAAGAGTAGTCTAGAACATTCTACTAAAGGTTCGTAGTCTGAGACAAAATTTTAACATTTCGAGCCTTACCAGTCCACCGGCGTCGTCGGGTGTTCTCACACATGATATAAAATCTATTGTGTAACAACACCTGATGTGAAGCGGTAAGAAGAGTCCATATGCAAAGACAGTGCAGCTTGAAAGTTGAAACACATCTCCACCTCGCCGGCCTTTAAGGTGCCTTTCACTGCTTTTTTGTAGGGACCCAAGTTATAGAAAGGAGGGAACACATATACTGGCAAAGAATTCTAAGTTTTGAAAGTACGACAAAGACAAGTTAATAAACTTCTTTTCAGAGCACTCTCCGTATCCCCTCCGCCGATAGGAGGCGCTAAGCGACGCAATGTCTCGAGTCGAGGCAATTGCAGAGGCTCAAGGTTGTTCGTGACCTCTACATCAATACGGACAGTACGACGGTGCAATCTGTCTAGTCCAGCAATTGTTTATTCGATCAGTAATAGTAACTTATTACCAATGATTTTCTCCGTCTGACGTTAAATTTATCACTATCCTTATTATTTACTGTCTCCGCCTCAACATGACGCACCAAGAAATTAATTAAATCATTTCTTTGTTGTACTTCCAAGACTTAGAAATCTTTACCTGCCCATGTGTTCCTCTTCTTCTATTAACATTGACTACAGTTACTACCTAGACAATAATATGACAATGAACGAAGCGGAAAAATTATAATTTTTCAAGATGGACGTTGATGCTATAGCGGAATGAATCTTTTACATCTCAATAAATCCAAAACAAGATTTAAAAGAAGATAGTGGACAGTTTCTATGATTATTCAGACTGGAATTAGATTAGAATAATTCAAAAACTCGATCCCCTTTTATTCAATCAATCCATGTCGGACGACACGTATTTTTCGATAAACTCATGTTGCACACTGGACAAACGGTAGTTGGCCACACACGCTTTTCTTACCGGGGTAATTTTCTTTGATATGCGAAAGAAGACCGCCGCCGGAGCTATTGCCTACCGCCGTATGCTCTAATGATTCTAAAATGGCATTCAGAAATTATGGCCATGAATCGTGGATACACCTAGTTGTCGTTTCAATTATGGCCATAACTAATGGCATATCTCGGTAGTGTGGCCGTAACATCGCAATGTTACATGGAGAGGACGTACTTTCAACATGATTCAATAGGTTATGTGAAACTCTAAGTTACATTAAGGGTGGCATATACTTCGCAGAAAGAATCAGTCTCGCCATTCTGTGCGGTAATGCGACCTGCATTCTTGGACAGCAGACAGGAAGTATATTCCTGTTTCGCAAGGTTTATGTAGTGTTTTTTATTCAAAAGTTTTTTAGGGTAACTATCATTGAATAAACATTATGCTTCCAAGATGGATCACTGGAAGTAAGTGGACCATCATTAGGGAATTTTTTTAAAATCATTGAATGTAATTCTGCTTTATAAACTGTATTAAAAATAATCAACTTTACGATGGGACACCTCCTGCACAGAAAGCAAAAATAAACTTATAAAAAACACGCGTCGTATTTTCAACCATGCGTCAAGCAAGACATCTGTTTCCCATAAAGGATAGGCTATAATTAATTACGTAAAAACAGGTATTAGTTCATTTTGGCAATTATGATAGACTTGTAAGTCTGTAAATAGTATAGAGGATGTCCCGCACGATGCACCTTACTGCTAAAGTCAAGACTTTATATACCAAAGTATTAGATTTAAAAAAAAATGACAGAATAGTTTTGGGGTCTTGTGGTCTAATTCCTGTGTCGTTGCAGAAGACTAGATACATATTAACCGCATTTCGTTCCTTCACGCTTCACGATTGTACACAGCACTGTAGATCAAGTAAAACCCATAGACAATTTGTGGGGATCTTAATACGCTGCAATAAGAGTTATTTTATAACTGACGTGTTGTGCAATGGATGTGCGGCCTTCCAAGTTTTTCATAAAATGTTGATTATTCGGCAATAACACAGTATTACGAATTCGTAACATGTGAAGGGCCCCCATATTTGACACAAAAAAACTCAATTGATTTTCTAGGTGTGTAAGTGCCGGGGGAAGGGTCATGGACGAAAAGAAAAGTGGAAAAAATAATAGGTTCAGGTACATTACGTATTGTTTAAAATATTTTCTGAAACTGAATGCTCACAGGCAGACTTTGTTATGAAAAAAAGAAGAGAAATATTGACTAAGTGGACTTTTCTTGTCGAAAGTTCTTTATTGATAATGATAAGTAACGAATGTGTTTATTATAGTCCGATCAAATAAACCATATTCGGTAATATACTATCGCGATTGCGTTTAATATTGTACCTACTTTTAATAATATGAGAATTAAAACACACGTTCCATTTAGTTTTCTTATACAGTTGACAGTACACCATGCGTAACAGTTTGACCTTAAGACCGACCTTACGACGTTTGGAATAGAGGCGGCTTTCGTAGTGCCACTCTAACACTTGATGTGCTGTTGTGTGTACAGTGAAATACCTATTTAATAATACTGTAACAGTTAAGTGCTTAGGATACGGTTTGTGCCAGTGTGGTGGCATAAGCGTTAAGTTTGTTTCGAGTTGAATCGATAAGATGGCGTTATAATAAAAAATCGTTTTTTCGATTCGCTCTAATTGGTTGGTGGTGGAGCGGGTCAAGGGCACAGCTGTGCTAGCCCTAAAGTTGTTTAAGCTTAGTAATCGGTACTAGGGTGTACCCCCTGCGATACCGCATTGAAACTTACAATGTTGTCTATTCCAATTCTACGACTATTACGAGATTGGATCAATATACCACAATAACCTCTGATTATCCTACTACCCAATAATATTGTAAATGGGTTATTTTCATTAAAATTTTTGGCAATTGTTTTAAATTTCGCCTCATTCTCAGTCTAGATTTTGACGAGTATGGGTAAAATGCAAAATTCTGCGTCGAGTAAAAATATCCAACACATTCCAATAACGTTAAAGTGTAAGAATAATAACTATGTAGGGATGAAAGGTAGCCAGTATAATTACTGGGCATGGACGGCATTTCATCTTAGGTCTCAGGATGACAGCCTGCAATATCAAGTGATTTTTCCTTGTTAGAGCAGGTGTCTATAGGTGACGGTAACCTCTTACCACCAGGTGGGCCGTCAGCTTGTTTGTCATCTAGTTAAATAAAAATAAATAAATAAAATGTTTAAGTATGTTTTTTCCATTACAATAAACTTGCGTGTTTTTGGCTGGATTTAATAGCCAGATTAGATTTTTATTACTATAATGTGACGGGCATAACATTGGTGTAGTACAATTATGTGGAACATTATAATAATATTATGAAGGTTTATTTAGTTGGTTAGCTATTCATTTGGGTTCTACTGATAAATACATTTGGGGTCAAGCTCTTATGATGTCTATTTATTTATATCACTCAAAAAGAGATGTTAAAAAAATGTATGGAGACCCGGCCAGGTCTATGTACACCATACTGAAAAATAGGAAGAACACTATACTGAATAATATGCAGAACAGTGATCAATTGTCCATTTTATTTTTATTCGCTTTGTTGTTTAGTACACAACAAGAATCTTTATAGAAAAAACTGCAACACACGGGCTCGTTCCAAGCCTATACAACTTTTTACTCTAAGGCCGTTCCGTACCTTTGGGCATGACGTTAACCTGTCACAATTACCCCGTTCCGAGCCTCGGAGAGTTGCAACTTTTTGGCAATCAATTTTGATGGTTAAAAAACACTCTGACGTTTAAAATGTCATAACATCCGTCAAATGAGATGGGGTATGTCAAATCTCAAAAAAGGCACTTCTTATTTTTAGTTAACTTTCTGTGTGTGTCTTTCTTTGTGAATAAAAGTTTAAATACAGACTTAATACAGATAATTTAATGCGGAATGGAAGCCTTTAGATAATAATGGAAGTCCTTGTCAAAATTTGAGGTTATAAAAACAACTTGAGTCGTTCCACACCTTAGAGCAAGACAAAAAACAACTCGGAGTGTTTGGAGTGTAGGCTCGGAACGCGCCCCAGCCAAACATTCATCATGATGGCGCGTATGTCACTTTGGTGACGTTTAGTTGACTTCTATGTCACCCGCCATATTGCCACAGTGAAGAAAGGTGTAATCGACGAAAAATTTCAACTCTTGTACAAACAAACTATACACGAAAAGGAATTATTAGTATTATTCGCGGATTCGGGAGATTTTTCCTGATTTTTTGAGATACTGTACATATACTTGGCCGGATATAAAACATCTTTAGGTGTCACATCTTGATTTTAACGCTTAGTCCAGAAAAAATATCTCAGGCATGCTTATATAGGTGTCCCTTTGCCTTTCATATCCCGTCACAATGACATGATGGGTATCACGGACCACGGTGTCCGACTTCGGAGTGGAGGATGATCAACATCCGAAAAATAAGTCTTTCAGAATCCAATGGAGTAGCTTTTGTTTCCTGACCTGATGATGATGACGATGAGTTAGTTTTATTTATTTAAACGACTACGGAAGCAATAATAAATTCATAACTAATTTTTACGAGCGTGTTGTTTATTTCTGTTTTAGCAATTTTCGTTCAACACATATTATGAACACAATATTATCATATAGGTACATAGTTATTTTGAATATCATTCATAAAACCGTAACCGTAACGTTCCGCATTACTGGCAATGATTTTTTCTATTGTGTTATAATTACGCCCACGAGTTGAGTCGCGCGGTATTTCAGCAGAACGATAATGTTACTCTCCAACACCATATTTAATTTAAAAATTATAATAATATAACTTAAAACCTATAATATAACAATATACCCGTACTAATATGACATTGAAAACGATATGATGTAATTTGGCAAGGAGCTAGGTTACATCAGGGACTCCCAAAGTAGTCGACCCTTTGGGGTACAAATCTGTTCCCCAGGAGTCAACATATACGAAAAAGACGAGGTCTAAAAAATCTTAAAACGTGTTGTGTTACTTGTACTATCTTATTTTATGAATGACTAATATTTTAGGAGGAAGTATCATTGTAGTACTTACTTTTGAAAAACTCAACAAGTCGAGAGGCGTGCACGAGCAAACTAGAGATAGGATTTTGGCTCTGGGGTGAGATATCAGTCTATTTTGGAAATAATTACATGCAATAATTTGAAGTGTAATTTTTTCGTGTCAATTTCAAATACGTATGAGTAGGTACATTGAGTAGGTACGTGTCTATTTGAAAAGTATTTCGTATTTAAAGGGTCTTTCAAAATTAATTTACTACAATTAGGCACAGTCTAAAAATAAATGTATTTTTGAATTTTATTAAAGCAAATGCGATTAAGACGAGTGATATAGATATTGAAACTCTTTGCTAGTGATACTGTCTGGTTTGATTTTTAATTACTTTTGAGTACTGGCCACTCGTAGATAAATTAAATTAACATCTATTGTGAGTGACACTGGCAATATCACCACAGAATAATTATATATGTATCTACGATAAATATCACAATAACCACTTTTGTTTCAATAGCCGATGCAATTAAATTCACTTTGATATATGGACGTACGTTCTACGCACTTTTGTACCTACGTATCCATGATTCTAACCTTGAAGTCTATTGCTATTCTTATGATATCATCCGATTTCACCCTTATGGGTTGAAGTCTTATGGTACATAAATCGAATTTAAATCTTGTATGTATAGGCAGAACTATAATAAAACACTATCTTTTTTTTTATCAGCTAGATGACAAGTAAGCTGACGGTAAGTGATAACTGGCTGTACCTTTCAGTAGATACCTGAATCACTTAGTATTGCAGGTGCGTTGGTGGATCTTTTTTTATACAACTAGATGACAAACAAGCTGACGGCCCACTTCGTGGTAAGCGGTTACCGCCGCCTCCTGCAATAACAAGGAAAAATCACTTGATATTGCAGGTATCCTGAGGTCTAAGATGAAATGCCGTCCATGTCCAGTAATTACACTGGCTAGCTTCAATCCGATACACAGCGAACTATTTCACGGCTGAAATAAGAATGGCGGTGGTGCCTACTCCATGTGCGCCTACCACCTAGTAAATCCTTTGTTTGGTCCTTGTCGATGATTGCAAAAAAATATTGTATCGCGTATTTATTTGTTTGTTGTTTTTGTTGTTCAGCAAACAAAGGAGTTTGTATAATATTATTGATATGCTGTGAATAGTGTGATCGTCGGAATATAAACAGATTTATGTGGCAATGTATAAACAGCACGCAAAGAATAGCACGTGCGAGTTCAACAACCGACGCCTTGATGGATTCATTTATTAAATGGATCCTGCAGTTTTATAGCCGGCCACGTACCCGAATCACAAGAGGCTAGTTACTCCCGATTCCCGATCCCCACGCTCGATATTATTTATGTCGCGTCGCAGCCATATCGTATAACACGGCGTATTACAAAAAGGCGCGCCGGATTACGTCGCTGTAATGTAATGCGGCTAACTCACGTTCAGCCGGATTGTGGTGACGACTGACGATACGTTTTACAAAGCGGCGTCCAACGTTTAGCCTTATTGTTAGCAAGAAGCAATATAGGGGGAGTGTCGAAGGCAGATTGTATAACGGTAGTTATCTGTATAGGTAGATCGTCTACTGTTGATTATTTAGGTGATTGGTAGGCTTGAAATTATTTTTTATGACCACTTATAACCAAAATGATTTCGGTTTTAAGTGGTTATTAATAAACTTGAACCTACCAAACCAAACAAGGAAGACTGTTTGTTTGATTGGTAGGTTCAAGATTTTTTTTCTATGAACGCAAACTTTAATTCAGCCCGATTGAAATCCGATTGAACGTGAGGTAGCCGCATTACAGTACAGCGACGTATTTCATACGGTGGTTCTTTTGTAATACGGCGTATTCTACGATATAGCTGCGACATTTATCCGGTATTTACACTCCCTAAATCAAGGGTGTTAATGAAATTATAAAAGTAATCCTATTCACATCAAGTACGGGTGACTGATTTTTTGGTGTCTTTTAATAACTTAATTAATAAAACGGCCCAGGGTATAATTTTTTAGACTTTTAAATAAGCATTTAGAAAAATATCTTGCTAGACTAAAAAGTTATGCGCGTTGTTGGGGCGTTTAATTTATAATTTATTTATGTGGACATCGAACGCATTATTATTATAACTATTAATATAAATTTATTTGACTTAGATGAATTCAAAACAAAATCGAGAAACAGTGTTATTTGCTTTAAATAATTTTCGAATGAAAAATAGGAATGAAACGTTTTAGTCTGGCATTGGTACGATTAGGTTCAGTGACTCCCCGTTTCACATTATTAGCAGTTTACGAGTACATTGCGCGGTTACGGCCGTCTATATACAGTATGTTGCGAAAGTCCGTAATAAAATTTAAAGAGGAGGTTGTGTAGAGACACAAGCTCCTCCTTAAATTCTATGACGAATGACAAGAATGTCAAGAGTTAACTCTGAAAGCTACACAACTTTCAGATCACTTTTTTCCGATTAAATGAATAAAACCATTGTCCTGCTCGTGTGAACCCTAAAAAATGCGTTATATTGCGAATCGTACGACACACTACAGCTACCTACACGACACACACTCACGACCCATGCACATACTAAGACATCGACCCCCGCAACCTCAAAATTCTAAATTTTATTTCAAAATTCTGTAACACCCGGTATAAGCATGCAATATAAGTTTATACCTCCAAAGGTCGTTGGAGGACAGGCAAAGACAATAAAGTTTAACGTTCAAAGCTAAACTATACAAATATAAATCAAGACTCACCAATATACATGCTGGATGATTCAGGGCGGACATGATCGTCAACGTAAGTCGTGCCGAGTGTCAACAGAGGCGATCCACCACAGCCGAGGAGGAGCTGCGCTACCACAAACACCATAACTGGCACAAATGTGCTTGGAGTACTCTGTCGAAAACCGTTCACATTAAATACATAACACTCATATAAATATCATTGAATACTTGAAAATGTATACATACTTTTATACAATTATCGGGCCTGAGGTTGCTGGGTGGCAGACCTTGAGATAATCTTCCTAAGCCACCCATGTCCTGCTCAAGAGCTCTGGGTAATCGACAGATATTGTCATCTGACTTATTGTTCGACAACGTCTCACTGTTTGTTTCCGCTATGAAATGTGGAACAACAAACACTAGCGAACCGATACCCATTATTACAGCACCTAAAATAACAGGGGAGTTGGATTAGATTGTGTATGGAAGAAAAATATGAAGAATTGTATTGTGGTGGTTTATGCATACCAACTGCGATCCAAACTGGAATGTGTCTTCTACTGCCGAGATACGAGACGAAAATTACGGTGATCACATTGCCGATCTCGTAACTACTCGCTATTAGCCCCGAGAGACTCGAAGGTATTTCGAAACGTTTCTCGATTGTGGTGATCACAGAATTAATGTATCCTGAACTCAACGCTTGTTGTAGAGTAACCAGGAACGAAAGGAAAAATACAAATACCTAGAAATATAAGTAAAAGTTAGCTCTTCTTCAGGTTTGAAAATCAATACTCTGCACCGTATTATAAATTGAAGGTCACTTACTTTAATACTAGAAAATCTCTGGATAAAAAGCGGCCTCCACGATAGGATACCGCAGTCTCTTGCGTCATGAGGAATGTCTAATATTTCTGGGAACATTTGACGGGGTTTTTCTTTGTCCCTCTCGCGGTCTCTGTAGAGAACAATAGATCAATTTAGTTGACATTCTAGAACCGTTAATCATTCTTAACTTATCTAAAATTAATGGTATCAGATTTAATTTCGTTTTCTTTAGGTATAGTAAAGATTTCATATAGGCATAGAGTATAGTTTGGTAAGTGAAAGTAATACTTTGTGAGGTTAGCTCGCTCATTCAATGGCTGAATACCTGTCGCAAATGCCAACTGAAGGATTTCGGCTGTGGCATTTTCCGGGTTCCCGGGGCGGATGCGAGGGCGGAGGGGGCGTGCTGGGTCCAGCAGCGTCGTCTCCCCCGTTCTCTGCACAACCGGATTCCGCATACAGGCCTGTCATGGCATACATTGATTCTTGTCTCCTAATCAAAACATAAAAAGAAGAAATGATGTTAGATTAAGTCAGAACGGAAACGTGTGCGTGTGAAATAATTTGATCTAAGTTTTTCGAGGCCATCGGAATAGGAACAGAGCAGCAGCGTATAATATAATCTATTCTAGCCGTGGAAGTTAAGTAACTAGCTATTTTACGTAATACTGTCACAATGATTACACAACGAAAGCTGCAGACTAAGAGCGGTTTCGCACTGCGTCCGATCTGAATGCGATCCGAACCCGTGAAAATATAGTCCGTAGTAGCCGTAGAACTATTTCTATGGTTATTTACGCACTAGATCCGTCATCGGATTGCTTTCCGTCATTCTAGAATCTCCATCCCGGAGAAGACTTTTGACGGACTGAAGCAGCCATAGTATTATTATTTGTATGACAAAACACCAATATTCCAAAAGATACCAAACGATGGAATTGCTTAGATTTGTACCGGAGATCGGAGTAGTGCGTAAGCAATATCAGAATTCGGTCCGAGTTTTCTAGACCAATATTTTCAGGGATTCGGATCGGACGTAGTGGCGAAACCACTCTAAGTCACCGAACCTACACTAAGAGGATAAACCGTGTGCTACATCGTCTTGTGATGAAACTTAAACGATACGGAACTTATACAATAATTAATGTAAAAATAAATTCGATACAATGGCGTGAAGGTTATTAAAAACAAGAAACTAATAATACTGAATGTAAGGCGGGGAAAGCGCACACAGGAAATCGTGGGAAACAATTCTCTGTGCAGTGACGAGACTAGTGAATAACATCTTTTAAACGTTCACGCGAATATATTAGTTTAGACTTCAAATCAAAACGTACAAAATTAAATAATGTATCAAAATCGGTATGTAGGTATATGTCATATTATTATTGTTTTTCTAAAAAACACTAACCTTGTCGTAGTTATATTGAGGCCAATAGCCAATGCTGCTCCAAATTGTTTATGCCTTGTCAATAAATCACGAAACAGCAGATTTTTCCGTGAGGTTGCTACCAGTCACGGACATTTCACAGTTTTTAAATAAACAGAAGTGCCTAGTTAAACACGTTTCTATTGCATTCAGATTATGAAAAGGTGAGATTCATGTTGATTCACAATAATAACAACCTAATACAGATTTAATGTATATTTTACAGTCGACAACACGTCAAGCGTAACAGTTTGACCGTGAGACCAGCCTTATTCTCTTCACAATAAAGGCGGCTTTTGCAGTGCAACTGTTACACTTGATTTGGCCCTCATTGAGCTAGCGTGGTGGTGTTATCGCCCAAAGTCCTCAAGTGTTTCTCCCATTTAGGAAGGCCTGAGCCCAGCAGTGGGACGTATATAGGCTGGTGATGATGATGATAATGATGACAGTGTCTGTGATTTCTCCGAATCTTTATCGCAAATTTCATCTAAATCGGTTCACGG
The DNA here is from genome assembly GCA_947347705.1 of Nymphula nitidulata. Taxonomy (NCBI): domain Eukaryota; kingdom Metazoa; phylum Arthropoda; class Insecta; order Lepidoptera; family Crambidae; genus Nymphula; species Nymphula nitidulata. The sequence goes on along the minus strand of OX374617.1, from coordinate 9,617,266 downwards.
TTCAACGGTTAAGAAGTGAAATCGTAGCAGACTGGCGACTAACAGACAGACAGTTATTTAATAGAGTGATTAATAGTAACTGAAAGTCCATGCTAAGAAGGAACCACTAGGTTAGTAACTACGTTTTATACAAAACAGGACGAATTTCGCAAATCTTACACCTATATGTTTTTGATTTTATTTCATACAACTAGATGACAAATAAGCTGACGGCCCACCTGGTGGTAAATGGTTACCGTCGCCTATAGCAAGCTGCAATAACAAGGAATAAATCACTCATACCATTTATAGTTAAAATCAACCCTGTTTATCACAGGTATGGTTTAATTTCTATAACAAACAAATGATTCAGACCAAGTAGGCCTTGTGTCTAGTTAGACTGTGATTTGTCTCAATTAATAAAATAACTAATATTCGTAGCTTATTTTAGTTATCTTAAATTAATTTATTTCGCCATCGGCTTGTTGGTGTTGCTACACACTAGCAAGGCAACACGCACGCAACCGGCGACGCAGAGCGTGGATGTAATGTAAGTTAAAAATAAAAGTACAGCTACATTAATCAGTCAAATGGACTTAGCAGTAAACAAATAAACAAGGTGTACACGACACGCGAAAAGAATTAGATCTTTTTGTATATTTGTATATACATACTTAAAATTCTTTTTGCATGCCCGTTAAGAGGCTGATAAACGCCAACGACCTTGAGAAAATGAATTTCGAGGCCCCGCCCACTAATATTTCCGATAACGTGGCTCCACAATACTACACCGACAAGCCGCGTAACTAATACAACCTCAAAAGCATCGAGCTAAAAAAATGCCACTAGATGGCGTGCTCCACGTGCTTTATTCCATAGACCATTATTAAAATAGAAATGAACAATAAAAAACTAAACACTTATAAAAAATATGTGGTATTTTTAAATTAATGGTAAATATTTTACACGGTCAATATACTTATTTATACTAACAAATTTTATTAAGGGACCTATTATGAAATCGAAACATAAAAATCAGGGATGCAATTACAAAAGACAAATCATAATAGTTTTGACATACGTATTTTCATGTCAGCTGTTCTATAAATTAGAGCTCGACTTGAATAAATTTTGGTTTTGAAACGCCTTGTAAATTTTTAAGTGCATGGATAGCCCAATCCAACACTATGAGAAATAGCGAAAAGTACTCAAAGGACTCTCGAATACGTAAAATAAAACTAAACTGCATGATTGGATGTTTACAAAATATTCCTAGCCAGAAATCAAAACAGTTGTTTAAAAAAAACTCACATGGTGTATTACACCATTCGATTAGATTCCAAATCACAAAATTCAAGTTTCAAGTAGGTTTTGCTTTTATAAATTATGGTACAAAGTACGAAGCAGTATGCAAAAAGTTACTAGTAATCAACGAAACGTCGAACCAAATCTAAATTATTGGCGCGATGTTATTAAAACGTGAAGTGGATTACTTGCACTTGTTTACATTTTATTTCTTTTTCACTGTGGCCTTTAACATTACTTTAAAACATGTAGCAGTTTTAAAAATCCAACATTTCTCTTCCGTTTTCCATATGTAATATCTTCCCGGAATTTATTGTTCCTTGTATACCGCGATACTATCGAATCGTGTAATGATACAGTGCTTTTTTTTCAAAATTTAACGGGTTTTATTTCTACCTTAATTTTTGATTTCTCAAAAATCTAATGCTGCACTTTTAGTTTTGATCGAAATCGGTCCCGATACTCTTTTGAGTACTTTTCGCTATTTCAATTAGGAATTCGGAATCCATAATAGATTTTTTTTTATCTAAATCGTTTAAGCAGCTTTAGTTAAAATGTAAGACACAAAAAGACAGTTACTTTCGCAATTATAAATAAGAGTATGGATGTGTCATCTCATCACAGTAAAAATAATGTCCGTTCGAAGTAATAGAAAGATCAATCAAGTAAGTATTTATTTTTTCAGTTAAGAGCGTTTACGCCGCACGGCCTTTAATACAAACTTCATTTTTTAACGAAAAGTGAATGCCGTAACATTTCAATTATTAGTTCAATGTCGGAAAGGTATTAATGATATAGAACTGACTACAACAGCTTTTTAGTCATCACAGGAATGCGATGATTGATGATATATTAAAATGTGTGCTGTTTAATATTTATTCATGTTTCGATACAGAGTTTTGTCGATACAATAATAATCATCATCATCAGCCTATATTTGTCCCACTGCTGGGCACAGGCCTTCCTACATGGGAGAAACACATGAGGAGATTGGGCCATAACACCACCACGCTGGCCCAATGCGGGTTGGTGGGTTAAGACGGTTGCAGTAACAACCGGGACCAACGGCTTAACGTGCCTTCCGAAGCACGGAGGAGCTCGAGATTATAAATTTGATTGACCCATGCCGGGACCAACCATGGCGAAAGTTGCTTTGTTTTCGTGATCGAAACCAGAGCGCTCAAACCATTACGCCACCGAGCTCCTCAAAAATGGAAAATAATAATATTATTATGAAATATACTTTCTATGAAACTTTATTCGATTGTATCAAACAGTTAATGATTGGTTATTAGGTTAATTAAGAAATTTAGTTGTAAAATTCTGGAATAGTAATCTTTGAAATGATATACGAAATTGAAAAATTATGTGTTCTAATAAATACTCATCTGAAACAGTCTAGAGTATATTGAAATTTGGAACATGTTAGATTTTTTTATAGATTTCTTTCTGTAGGATAAGTATGTGATTATCTTTATTTATGTGCCAGCGTTCATGTTATATTTACCTCAAGATCCGAAGGTCTGATACGAATTTTTTTCATTTATTAAAAACTATATGTTTTGAAGACATTTATTTACATTAAATTAATAAAACATTAATTTATATTAATGATCTGCCTAAAGCCATACACGAAACCTGTGTCTTATTTGCCGACGACATATCCCTGCTAACCTCAAGTAAAAACGGTAGCGATATTTATGAAAAACTTAGTTTGCTTCTCACAAAAACTACAGACTGGTTAAATGATCACAATCTCGAAATTAATTATTCTAAAACAAAATTAATGACTTTCTATCCCCATCAAAAAACAGCTTTAAACTTAAAATTTAATTATTTTGGTAGAATAATAGAAACCGTTAAAGAATTCAGATTACTCGGTATAGATATAGACACTCATTTAAATTGGAAAGCTCACGTTGGTAGAGTTCATTCCAAGCTATCAAGCTTCTCCTATGCTCTGCGCGAAATAAAAAAGACGACGTACATAGAAACGGCAATTACCACCTACTATGCATACGCGCATGCTTGGTTGAGCTATGGAGTCGTTTTGTGGGGCAATAGTACAGATGCAGCCTCTCTTTTCATCTTACAAAAGAAGCTGATCCGAATCATAGCAAATATAGATCAGACTGACAGTTGTAGACCATATTTTCGTAAATATAGAATATTAACCTTGCCTTGTTTATACGTATTGGAGATATGTAAATTCATTAGAAAACATAAACAGTTTTATACAAAACGTGAAGACGTACCAAGTAAATACTCAATACGGCATAAAAATAAATTAGTAGTACCAACTTCCCGATTGAAATTAAACTCTAAAAGTACGTTTAGCTTTTCTATAAAAATATATAATAAATTACCCGACAATTTAAAAGCTGAAAATAATGACAAAATATTTATAAGACAATTAAAACAACTCTTGACAAATAAATGCTATTATGATATTAATGAATTCTTTATTGATAATACAAACATAGGATACTGACAATAAAAATAAATTTACATTGAAGTATATATAATGGTAATTTTGTTTTTTAAGTATAATATACAATAAGACATAATATAAAATATGATTTTACCCGACAATCTAATGAATGAATATAATAACAATATACTTTTATGACATTGATAACAATTCATGACTAGTAAATGCTATTATAAATATATATTTTTATTGATGATATTTACTATAAATTCAATTGGATTATTATTTAATTTATTTTATTGATATTTATATAATATTTAATTAATTGTAATGATAATTTATTATGAAATAGTTTAAATATAGAACAATTTATTGATTCGTGTAATTACATAGTACGTTTCCTCTCTCCTAGTCCTTACATTGCGTGCCCGTCAGGGTCCATAATACTGGTCTAACATTCTATGTAACATCCTATGTACATTATGGTTTGGCAATAAATGATTGATTGATTGATTGATTGATTGAAGACTATATGTTTCGGTGGCGTAGTAGATTGAGCTCTCTGGTTTCAACTACGAAAACAAAGCATCTTTCGCCATGGTCGATCTGGGGATGGGTCACCGTTGGTCCCGGTTGTTGTTACAACCTCTTTACCCCACCAACTCGCACTGGGCTAGCGTGGTAGTGTTATTGCCCAAACTCATCATGTGTATCCTGTGTTTCTTCCATGTATGAAGGCTATATACGTATACAGGCTAGTGATGATAATGATGATAAACAGTGTTACAGACTTACAGTATGTCTAAGCTAAACCATATAAATAATAAATAGTACATTTAAATTTAATCCTAACAACATTGCCCACAGATTAGGTACATTAACAAAAATTATAATAAACATGAATTGGGATGTTGCCTAAGTTTAAAATTGGCGCTAATTTTTATAAAATCGGAAAACATATGCTACCACTTTGTCTCACAGTTGTCTCCTGTCTTAACGCGGCTATACCGTCTTTCTCTCTCTTCTGGGTGTGTGCCGGAATCTTGGAGAGAGGCCAATGTGCAACCGGTCCCCAAAAAGGGAGACCGATCAGACCCAGCTAACTACCGCCCGATAGCTGTCACCTCAGTTCTTTGCAAGGTCATGGAACGGATCTTAAACCACCAGCTGATCCGATACCTAGAAGATCACTCATTAATTAATGATCGACAGTACGGGTTTCGGCCGAACCGGTCAACGGGTGATCTTCTAGCGTACTTAATGCATGTCTGGGGTGAAGCTATTGACAAACGTGGTGAGTCACTGGCAGTTAGCCTTGACATTGCCAAAGCGTTCGATCGGGTCTGGCACAAGGCTCTTCTCTCCAAGCTCCCGGCATACGGTCTGCCCGCTCAGCTCTGTAACTGGATCGCCGGCTTCCTGCATGAGCGAAGAATCCGTGTCCTCGCAGATGGATGCGCTTCGCGGTTCATGTCAGTGAATGCTGGTGTACCACAAGGCTCTGTTCTATCCCCCACACTCTTTCTTCTTCATATCAATGACATGATTACGTTAGGAAACATTCATTGCTATGCAGATGACAGTACAGTGCATGGGGGATATTACGGTCGCCCAGGGGCTGGGCGCGCTGAAACCGAGAGAGAGAGAGAGAATCTTACCATTGAGCTCGACAGGGTGTTGAAGCTCGTATCTGAATGGGGATCTAACAATCTTGTTGAGTTCAATGCTAAGAAAACACAGGTGTGCGCGTTTACAGCCAAAATGTCGCCGTTCCTTCCCCTTCCGTCTCTTCAGGGCACGACTCTTTCGGCACAGGGCTCCCTAAACTTGCTAGGTATGGAGATATGTTGCGATCTGAATTCCAGGAACTATATCGAAACCGTGATAAAAACAGCCTCACGGAAGCTCGGTGTCCTGAACAAGGTGCGTCGATTTTTCACGCCTGACCAATTATGCCTGCTGTATAAAACTCAGGTCCGGTCTTGCGTGGAATATTGTTCGCACTTGTGGGATGGCTCCGCCAAGTACCTACTCGATGCCCTGGACAGATTGCAGCGTCGTGCTGTCCGTATCGTTGGCGATGTAGAGGTCACCAACAACCTTGAGCCTCTGCAATTGCGTCGAGACATTGCGTCGCTTAGCGCCTTCTATCGGCTATATCACGGAGAGTGTTCTGAAGAGCTATTTGACCTTATCCCACCTTCCCCCTTCCTACTCAGGAGCACGCGTGCCGGTCTTCGGAGTCATCAATTCACTGTCTCCACCTCAACATCACGTACAAAGAAATTTAGTAGCTCTTTTCTTTGTCGAACTTCCAGAACTTGGAATTCTTTGCCAGCACATGTGTTCCCTCCTTCCTATAACATGGGGTCCTTCAAAAGAGGCGTGAAAAAGCACCTTTCGGGCCGGCAAGGTGGAGGCAGCTAGAGTAGTGTCTGAACTGCACTAGCTGTCTTCGCATATGGACTCTTCTTACTGCTTCACATCAGGTGGTGTTGAGTCATTTGTCGTGCTTAGTATAAAAAAAAAAAAAAAAAAAAAAAAAAACTACCCATAAAAACAATTCAAACTTAAAAGATATGAAATATTGTTAAATTGGACCCTTTTCGAAATAAAAAAAAGACATTTTTTTTCAAAATTTATCAAAAATGATAATGTAATTAGATCGCTGACATCAATTAAAGCAACAACTATTAATAAAAACATACTTAATACATAGTTATTATTAATTTTGTCCGTATGCCCATACATTTCTTAGTAATATGGGAACATGTGACGTCACATGTTCCGTAGATTTTCTATGGAGCGTTTTTGGATGTTGCGCCGCAACATATCAACATGCCACTATATCTGTGAAAGTATTGATCTTAGACATACTATTTCTTTTGCAATATTTCTTTATGAGTTATAAACTTCTTATTTATGAAATAAAAATAAAGTTGACAACTACCTTAATGCTGAGGAGCTAATTTGTGCTACCTACAATAATATAGTGGAAAGAGGACATATTTGAATCATGCATAGTTTGCCGGTACAAAAGTTGAAATATAGAATACTCAACACCGTGGACTGGAATGGACAATTGAACACCGTTGTACATTTTTTTACCTATTTTTCAGTAAACTGTGTATTGACCTGGCCGGGTCTAAATACATTTTTGAAACATCTCTTTTATAGCATATGATAAAAGTTCTGGTTTTAAAATTTACATATAAAAGAACCTTCAAGCCTAGGCTAGGCTTAAGCTAATTTAGCGTTGTATGCATTTAATAATCTAAAATTAACTGTGCCTGTTGTTCCCTCATGAATCACATTTTGTAACCGGAAAAACTAATATTATTAAAAAGAACAGAAACGAACCATTCGATATCTTGATTATTTTTAAGACTGCCGGGTCTGACAATCACGTAGGTCTATGAAATAAACCAAACTTAATTTATGGTTCTATAAAAAAACTTTGTTGAAATTTATCTTTGTATTATGTAATACATATATACAATACATATAAATACATAACTTTTTTTTTACTTTCCTTATCCATTATTAGATAAACAAAGAATAATAAAAAAATAGAAAATATATTAATAAAGAATTTAAAAATAAGAAACATGAACAACAAAGAACTAAAAATAAACATACATAAAAATTAAAAAAAAAAACAAAAGTAAAAAAAAATTGATACAAAAATATTTTTTGTATTTATAGTTTAATCGTTTTTTATATTTATATTTTTTTTACTTTCTTATTTGTTTAATAAAAACAAAAAACAAATAAGAAATAAAAAATACAAATAATAAAAAAAAAAGTTGTGAACCATTGAAGGATTGAACCCCTACCTCTCGGATAGTAAGTCGAGCATCTCAAACCCTAAACAATGGACGGAGTGTTCACTTCGAAATTAACTATCTAATTATCACAATATACTTATACATTTCCCTTCTAGTAAAAATAAACTTACTTTACAACTACAATCTGTGACTGTGAATCTGAATAGGTACAACTTTCGAGATGATTATGGAGTTTTTGATAGTTCCTAAAATTAGATCAAATTAGCTATCTAAAGAAAAAATTATCAGGTTATTATTGTGTTATTTACCCCTATACGAGTGGTTTTTGACTCTTTTTAGACCTTTTTCTTGGTTTTCCATGATCCAAAATAATATTTATACAATAAAAATTTTATTTCATAAATAATATTATTAATGAAATTAAATTTTCACAATAAAAATTTACGAAAATATATACTCATTTTTGTCTATCTACTATAATACACTCACATAGTAATCACTAAAACCTAAAATATAATTGTCTATTTGATATTTGCAAATTAAACCAGACGCAAACTGATTTAATTAAGAACCGCGAGCAAAGAAGCGACACAGGTCCACCTAGCAGCACGCCTCGGCGATCACTGTCGTTTCCTCTACAAATGAAAGAGAAGAATGGATAGTGGCGCGAGTCGCTATTGAAATCGGCTGAAGAATTCAGAATAAATTTATTTACTAAAAAACTAGCTACTTATTTGAAATTATAAAACATCAATATTATAAAATTTATTATAACAAGTTTGTTCCCTGAAAATCAGAAAAAAACCTTTGACATATAACGCAGAATTTGTTCTGCAAGCTGATTTCGATGGGTGACTTTGGCATTTTTTTTACACAAAGATTTTGATTATAATGTGTTTTGGGGACATGCATATTATTAGAAATATGTCCAAGAGTAACATATATTTTTTTCGCTGCGTTTATTTCAACAGATTGTGCTAAAAAAAGTTTTAAGTGAGGCTCAATTAGCAATTATCAGCCTCTTAATATTGAATCCGAATGTGTAGTCAAAAAAATTGCAAAAGATAATAAAAACAATGGAATGACATAAGCACTTAAGTGATTCGATACAGTTTTTTTTTTATGTCGTAACTGACATTAATCTACTGGCAATATGTGAGACACGGGCGGATTTTTAAAAGTAAAAGTCAACTAGTGATAGATGACCATGAAGTGCATGAAATATCTCAAAATAGTTTTCTTTCAGTATAGACTCATCATTATTTTATCTTTATGAACTCCACAACTGAACAAAGGTTTCCCCTATCGATTTCCCAAAAGAACTGCGCAACCTGCACCCTTCGGACCCCGCGATCCTGAGCAGCACGCGTAGTATGAGGAACTCGAGAAAGGTTTTGTTTACATCAAAATGTAATGTGGGTTGAAAATTTAAATTTCGATGTAGACAAAAAAGTGTACCACTCTGGAGTAAATGTTTTTTGATCCTCTAAAGCAAATGACGCGTAATGAACTGTTCTTCCGAAGAACGAGGCCACATCTATTTTCCCACGCTTCGTCCTCTCTTCACTTTAGTGGTTTAGTTGACAACTCCTTGGAAGGAAACACTCACTGAGCAGACTGTCTTCAATCATCGCAGTAGAAGACATATCATCGGTAAAATTAGTGCGACTAGGTTTAAACTCATTAAGCCAGATGTAAACAATGGCACGAGATGGGGCTTTATCATAAAAGGCCAATCGAAGTCTATCATAACTTTCTTATTGACTTAAATAATAATAACAGGTAATAATAATAATAAATCGTAAAACATTTCAGGTTGATGAGATGGTGATGGAAGGTATAACTCTTTAGCGGCAAGGAGTTGGAAGATAATTCTTCACATATTATAATACGAGCGTTTAGAACAGTTGTATTCTTTCAGGTTGATCGCGTGAGCTGATATGAATGGAAGTATTGAGGTAAACCTCCGTAACAGTTAAGAGTTAGATGATACTTTATCAATGGTAAGGTACCATAGAAAGAAACAATATTATGTCTTATATAGGTAGATAAACAGGTTATTTTATTCAATTACACTGGTATAACATACAATCAACTAACGTATGAAAATACTAAGGTATCAACCAAGCATACAGCCATGTAAAAAACAAAAGATAGAGTGAAGTTGACAGCATATTCAAGTCCCCTTGCTCCCAACACAGAACTTCCAAGAGCGAAACCACTAATAACGTCATCCACATAAATATTATTGAAAACCAGATATCGATGGAGAGACCAAACAAATAAAACGAGGTCAAATACTTTTATGGCAATTCAATCCAACAACATATTTCATGGAAACGGTAGCATGTATTACTTACGGCCGTTTACTAAAAATATTCTTAAATTTGAAGTCCGCTTAAATATTTTGTATGTATTAGTTTCGGAAGTCAAGTTGAGCGAGCACTTTTAAAAATTTTGGTGGCGTTTCAGTTCTTAGCGATATAGTATAATCAATAGTGCTATAGCTTATATTTCCATGAAATCCATTTATCAAAACTAGAACTTCTATTTCGGTTTGGTCTAACTAAAATCAATAACAGGGCTAAAATAAATATTGATTAGTTTAATGTCTGAGTGTGAGTGTTGAATTTGTCGACATACGTAGGATATTAAAAGATTAGCTATTTGAATGAGCCATCATATGATCTGATCATGTATAAAGTCCATATTACGTATGAGGTCAATAACAAAAGGACTAGGAAATCAGAACCGACATGGCAATTAAACGATGTTAGGTCTATGAATCAAGATAAATCTAAGACAGCACGCAATCAGCGCTGCTTATAAGTAGGTCATAATCATTTTACGGGTGGCGTACGTTCATAAATAAGAACGTTGATTTCGTTTTATGGACGGAGCATGAATTATTGCTATTGAATTACAAATTATAATGGCCAAATCGATATAAAATGTAGGTTACTTTTATTTTTAATGAGGCTTTTGATCCTTTAGATATAGATGGGTGGCGTATAAATAGCGCCGTCAAATAGATTGATCTGAGAAGAGCTCACATAAGGAGGCTGGTTTTATTATTGGAAAATAATATTCAAGAAATAACTAATAAATACTTAATACTTCTCATGTGTTTCTCCCACCTAGGAAGGCCTGTGACTAGCAGTGGAACGTATATACGCCTATATAGGCTAGTAATGATGATGATGATAAGGGTTCAACGCATTGTTTTGATTCACTACTGGACATTAAATTTTCACGAACCTGTGCCCTTTTCTGTGTTGAGGGGCGGCGTTGGTGCCGCCCGTGCTCTGTTGCCTTTCGCCTTCCGTCATGTCGGTGAAAATATCTGGGTCTCACCGCATGCCCATGCCACTCGCCACCTAACTGCTCCACCTGGACAACAAGAAATTATAATCTTTGAAACTTCTTTTTTGGAAAAAACATACAATCACTCATTATTGATGAGTTAGGTTGTAAAGTTTTAGCAACGGTTCTGGTAACCATTTATATGTATTATAAAATAAAAGCAAGATACGACATGTGGTAAAAAAGTGTTTATATCAAGACTGTTGTATTCTGAACACAACATTCATTGTGATTAAGTATCCTTGACGAAAACATAAAAAATAAGTAGATGCCTATTTTTTTTTAATTTTGCTACATTGAAATTATAGCAAAAACAACAATAAAAGACTTTTGTATGTATTGTACACACGACATCACATCAAGTGTAACAGTTGCAGTACGGAGGCCGCCTCTATACGAACGCAGTAAAGGCGGTCTCAAGGTCAAACTGTTTTGCTTGGTGTGCTGTCGACTGTACTTACAGGTTTTATTCCATTTGTGTTTATTATATTAGGTACTTATACCATAAACTGTTTATCTAATTATTAAAATAAGTCAAAAGAGCATGGGTCGGCTAAGTGCAAATAAAGTAACTAAATTGACGTTTCTAAGTCATTCTATATCATACTCATACCTTTCTTACCGAAATAGGAGGAAAGAGAGTCAGGTAATAATGATATGATAACAGAGGAATTAGACAAGAGGCCTTCGAATACCTACTTCCGACAATCGTTATCGCCAAGCGGTAAATGTATGGGATTTAACATTAGTCCTTCATAGACTTAGCGCAAGTGTGAAATCCCATACATTTTCCACTTAGCGCCAGCGATAGCGAAATAGCGATTGTCTAATGGTAAAAATTTGCAAATGGTTAAATAACCAAATAGTTATTTAATGACTAGTGACAACATTTTAAAGTTTATGAATACTTAGTAGGTCTCCCACAGAGTTCTACGGTTCATTTATTATTAGCATGGCAATATAGCAATACATTATAATGATGTTTCAGGCTGCGCTAGCCCCCCGCGTAGATTCCTTCACTTAAAATAACAACTGACTCATGATTTATTTAGAACACTCACGTGTTAAAAGTTTAAAACATCATAAAATTTCTTTTAGCAATACTGCGCTTTATTAATTTTTATTTTTAGCCCGTCAAGTATCAAATTCCAGACAAAATTGATTTTTCAGTTGTCATCATTTCGACGCATACTGCCAAACAAAAACACGCACAGCCCAATTCCATCATCTTTACCTTCACCTACTCAGACTCCCACAACAAGATCATCGCATTTCAATAATTTTAATAATCAATAATCGCTATAATCAACTATGGACTTAAGTCTGAAATAAATGAATAAATAAAAAATAAATAAATAAAATAGCTTAAGGGGCTACCTCGTGCACTTTACCGACACCAATTGATTGTTATTAATTATGGTGAATTTAGAACATAATAAACAAAAACGCTTTAGAGAATTGCTAAAGAACGGTATTTGTAATTTTTAAAGATGTATCTTGTATAAAGTGTCTACCTATAAGTAACCAAATTTTTTATTTTTGGTAAAAGTGGCCACATTCGGCATATCTTATACCGAGCACATCTCAAAAAATTACAAATACCATTCTTTAGTCATTCACTAAAGCGTTTTTGTTTATTATGTTCTATATTCACCACAATTAATATAAATCAAGTGGTCTCGCTAGTGTCGAAGAGGTATCGCCTTAAGGGGAAGTTAGGTTCCTATGCGGGATTTGACTTGGCGTTCAAAAGTCATTTAATCAACGTGGACTTTTACAAAGTGCTAGTTGACGTCAATAGTAATTAAGTTTTTTACCGCTCGCTGGTTTGGAAATTTGGAGCCTTCACTGGGAAGAGCCAGCAAGAAACTCAGTTGGCCGATTTATTAATCGTTTAGATAAATAATATTAACAATATATGTACTTATATGACATTATAACTTATAAAAATACCTCATCCCCTAGGAACATATTTTTGGAGTTGGTGCTAAGTTGTTTCCAGAAACCATAGATAGTGAAGCACCGACTCCAAAAATATGTTCCTAGGGGATGAGTGCCTACTTACTAAAATTTAATTATTTTATCCTTTTTCGTTTTTTGCAGTCGGTTTTATTTTTTGTGTAAATTTTTTAAGAGTCCTGCTTAATACAAAACGCGTTTTTCTTTAATATTTTTTTATACTCGAATAAAGCAAAATCAGCTCAGAAAATTTGACCGTTTTGATAAAACTTTTCAGTCGTTTGCCCACTATGAGTCATACTAATCTCATAGCTCATACCATAACTAGTAATAATTTTAAATTTGCACATAACGGACAGGTAAATCTGCGCGGTCATTGGCTTGAGAGAATGTAAATTATTCGATTTAGTAGTCATCGATCTTTTCGTACCTAAATTGTATTTGTTTGTACTCATTTTTACTTACATCATTGCGAATTTATTTTATGGAATATTCAGAATTATTTATACCGAAAACAATATAGAGGACGAATGGAAGGTTTCTTTACATACAGTTCAAATGATAATGTTAATAGTTACGTAACTTTAGTTAAGATAACTCATTTATCAATCAGAGTCAACATGTAACTTGAAAGAAAGATACACATTTTACGTTATAATTATAAACTACTAATCTTATACATAGAATGGCAGTGTGCATACCATTCAATTAAAATATACTGCAAAACTGGCTATTTAATATAGATACGTTATAAAAATATGTATACACAAACGGGTCACGCTTAACAACATACATTCGAAATTAACATAACTGGCAACACCTCAAGGACACTTGTCATTTTTACAGCCTTTCTTATTGTATTATTGTACTTTATTATTTTATTGTGTATAAAACAATGACAGACATACATAACACGTACAATAAGGTGATCTCCCACGCTTTGTGTGAGACTGACACGGCCTGAAGCATTATCATAACTGTGATTAACTGTCCACGTTGGGACCGTAACCTGACCGCGCACGGTATAAACTAGTACTATAATAACCAAACCAAACAATACAATTTACCTACAACTCGGTGATTGACATAAATAAAATACCACTAATCGCAAGTAAAAGAATAAAATAGCATAGGAACGCTTTCTTCTTTTACTACTACTACTGTAGCCAATAGAAAATATATTGTCTGATATGTACCTGCTGCACAGATTAATGTTGATTTAGAATACGGATTATGGAGAGAATTCTATTAAATATAGTAGATGAGTAATTTTGAGCTAATTAACTATGGCCGCACTGCAGTAACACAGCAGTCTCATGGATCTGCATATCCACTCTTACTCAATGGCTAAATTATTCCTAAGTAAATGAAAAAAATACAAGTTCTCTTTTGTCGTGCTATTCTTCAAATGTTGATTTCGACAAGGTTAGAATTAATATTGAATGTTAGTCTTTCTCCTGTGGTCTTAGTACAAAATTAGCCGAAAGAAATTCTTGTATTAAATTTATTAACGAATGTGGCCCAAATCAATAATAAATTCTTGCTGTCAAGTTACCATATTGCGTGGCATACATCATGAGGTAGATAGTATATGGGGTAAGAAAGCAGGTGTTTAGAAATCTTCCCTTAAATTATGAAAGTTTCGAAATGAAATGGTTACGGTGTGGAAGGACGCTATACTATGACACGCAGACGACCGCAATGGAGCTTAGGTCTTAACGGGATCACAACACAGAATGCCACAATGTTACTTCGCCATTGTAACATCTATAACAAAAACGGTGCGTCTGATAGTGACAGGTGGCAATGAAATAAGTTGTAATCTGTGCCAATTTAACGCGGAACATGTGGTTGGTTCAATGTGCATTGAAGTACAGTAACAGGTAGAATATGAATAAAGCGGTACAGTGTATCTATTTGCATTGATATAAAATACTTGGATACAGATGAAATCAACAAAAAACCCTGAATTTTAAATTGTAGTATCGTGGGCGCAAACCTGCATTATTACGTAACACGTTTGCAGAGTAAACTGATGCCAAAATTTCACTCCCGCACACAGCACACATGTTGCTGTCAGGCGGTCCGCGGGAGGGAGTGGGGAGAGGGGCCTTAATTAGCACGTATCTTATTTTTGTAAAATCATAATCAGCGCCTTTCATAATATGTTGATATCTATTAGCTACTATTGGAGATGTAAAAACCTAATGGCTATCTTGTAAAAGTAAGTTTCCGCTTTCTAAATGGTGTTTTTAGATTTTAACTACTACTTCTATTCTAGAAGAAAGATTAGTTTCCAGTTTTCAATGAGTCTGTACTTATGTTCTTGACTCTGGTGCAATGTTCATATTTTGAACATAATGTCACGTCACTATACAACAAGCAAGAGACGCCAATACCAGCTTATTCCCTTGAGGAGCCAAGCCCCTCTTGGTCACACTTAAAAAACATTTAGACGAAACTATTTGCTTTTCCTGTATGTGTCACTAAAGGTGACTAAAGTATGTACGAATTGTCAGTCTGTAAATTCAGCTCCGAATATAGTTAGGCGAATAATATCTGAAGAAAAATTTAAGGAACTTATTAGTACTCCACATTGCCCACTTCCGACTTGACTGACTCCTTCGCCACAGCCCCTAGCAAATAATGGCACGCTAATTACTTACACATACTTTCCTTTTAAATTAATCCATTACGTGTCATCCAAAAACAGATAATGAAATTAAAGCCATACAATGCCCTAGAAGAAGACCTAAAGTTAGGGATGTTTTGTGTGAATCAGGGCGTGTGCCCAAGGTTAATGTCGTGGCCGATTGCGTTGGGTCGATATTGAATAGGCACACCACCTTTTCGACACTACATATTAAAAACTGACTCTAATTCTAATACATAGTTTTAAATTCTTCATTTAAACTAAAATATTGGATAGTGCAAATGCTTTTTATAATAGCCCAGAATCAACACAATGATTGTAAAAAAGAATTGAGGAGCTAAAATTGCTAATAGCTTTACAGCCAGCGGTCGCAGGAGCGTATGTGACATTTAGATCGATCGTGGCCATCGTGGCCGGTCGCCTACAGTTCGGCCTCGGAGCCTTTCCCTCGTGATGACGTCGTTGCGGCAGCCTCGGAGATTGCTAGTGAAGCGGACTTGCCAGTTGCCACACTTATTAGAACACTGCTTTTGTACTAACCATATCTTAACTATTGTTCTTTAAAACGAAACAATGATGTTTGCAAATAGTATTTATAAAACTTTAGACTTAAAAATCTATTATCATGACGTGTCATCGCTCTCTTTGGGGCCATGACTTAGAATTTAGATATCTTAAGATTTATTAGTAGCTTAGAGATGTTTGTGTAGAGTCCGTGTTGAAAATTAGTAAATTTGGTCGTATTGGTAGGTCATTCATGTGAATGTAAAATGAATTATGAGAATAAGGTTATCAGGTGAGGGTCAGTAGCTCAGTAGCGGTGTGAAAACTGGTCTGTGTGCATTGAAACCGCAATTAGTATTTGAGGATCTGTACCGAATGCAGTTGTCTCAAAGAATATAATAAAATACATCATCATTATACAAGCCTATGATACATACGTATAATAGCGTAACGTTGTGTCGTCATTACCACGACCGACGAATGAATTTTTAGGTTTTGGAAATAATAACACTTTACCTCGTTCGACATAACTCGCGTTTAATTAGACGTTAGATCAGATGTTGTTACTTTCTTAGGTTTTGACTGTGGTTTTAGCATAAGATAGGCATTTATAACTTATTTTTATAGGTAGGTGAATATTTTCGTCTCGCTGGTTTTTTTTTGTTCTAGATACACAAAACTTTTCACATGTACAGTCGACAGCACATCACGCGTAACAGTTTGACCTTGAGACCGCCCTTACTGGGTTCATATTATAGACGCCTTTCGTAGTGCAAGTGTTACACAGTACACTACATTTGATGTGCTGCCGTCTGTACATCAATAATATTATAGACTGTTATGTGTTTACGACTCTACGTCACACAGTTATAACGACCGCTAATTTACTTGTGTCATAACGTGCATCTCGACATCTGTGTCATAAAACCGATAGTAAGCCGTGATATCTACTTGTGCAATACGTAGATTAGTATACTAATGATATGCGTGTACTATAAGTACAACGTTCCTAGTAAGAAAAAAAATAGAAAAGTAGGGAAAACTTGTATGTTGTTGTAAGAAATAAGATATGTTAGGAAGTATAAAAGGGACCAACGTAGAGAATTTAAATGCAATCTTTATAAATTATTCTCAGAGGTTTCTATTCTATCAAACCTTACTAGAAGCTTTGCCTTTGTTTACACACCCCTTCACGTTAATGGTGTAGGGGACAGAGTTACGGCTGATGTGTGGGAAGATTGTGATTCACTCATCAGCTTTAAACAAAACACATAAGTGACTCATGCCAGGAATTTTATTTCGCTGTCGACCACAGTAACTTTCTCGGATTGATGACTTTTTGGGGAATCCACGAATATGTCTACCTGCACTGCATATTAAATACCTCATTTTGATTTTACGACTGATTACAATAGTGTTTGATTTTTGTTGTGTGTGTTTTTGTTTTGTTTTTGTCGAGGAGCTCGGTGGCGTAGTGGTTTGAGCGCTCTGATTTCGATTACGAAAACAAAGCAACTTTCGCCATGGTTGGTCCCGGGATGGGTCAATCAAATTTATAATCTCGAGCTCCTCCGTGCTTCGGAAGGCACGTTAAGCCGTTGGTCCCGGTTGTTCCTGCAACCGCTTTAACCCACCAACCCGCATTGGGCCAGCGTGGTGGTGTTATGGCCCAAACTCCTCATGTGTTTCTCCCATGTAGGAAGGCCTGTGCCCAGCAGTGGGACGCATATAGGCTGGTGATGATGATGATGATGATGTGTTTTTGTTGCTATTTTATAAAAATATGGCGCTGGATGTGTACATCGAATATTGATTATATAAAATCATTCAGGTTATAAAAATGGTGTCTTATCCTAGAAGTGTCTTGACCTAGCATGGGATTGTTTAATATTAATTATTTATTTCAAATGTTACTGCAGTTTCATAAAGGTTACTCTTACTAAAGTGTTTCAGGCCAGGATATTCAAGCGTTCTTCTTTTTATAGAATAATCAAAAACGGCTATTTACTCCAATAAATATAATAAAAAATTGAATTTTTAAACTACAATACTATATTTTTTTTCCGATTAAAATAGAGAGTATTTGATTGTTTACCGTTGAGTCAAAGATTGCTTTGTTTCGAATATCCTGGCCCTGAGTTAAAAAACATACATAATATTTAAGTAAGCCCATAGTTACCTTTACTACGATTTCTTGATGACCCGCTTTTTTATCATTCCGGAATCTGTAACAAGTCAGACAATTGAGGATAAGACTTTATTCATAGTAATTTAACGTTCAACGAAGTATTAATAGGCCAATGTTCAAATATGGGGCACACTCGTAATCAATAAGTCCATATCCGCAATATGACTTATGTGACCTAACCAGCCGCCTGTTTCTATCCGAGTCAATAACAAAGAAACAACGTACCCTTTAATGGAATATTGAAAACAAGTACATACAAATCAAAGCGTTTGTCCTACACAGCAGTCGACTCGACTATATTTGTCCGAAGTCGGCCCTTGATTAAGGTATTTTTAGTTATTCTTATTGCTAGCTTTCTAGCTTAGCAGATAGACATTTTATTTTGCGAAATCAAAATTCGACGATAAGGACTTACTTTTTTCTGAAGAGGAAAATTACTAGGAAATAAGATCTACTCAAATTATAAATTATTAATAACCAAGCGTCCATCCGCTAAACAACTTTCGAATAAAATAAAATTGGTTGACCTTCGTAACGTAACGAATAACATGTTCTTACGGTTACATTATAGCCTTTAAATTAGAGGAGACGAAGATAAATTAATTACATATAGAAAAATCATAAAATGTAGGTTTGTATTGTAGTATTACGCACATGTAACGTATACATATACATTCATATTAGTGTATTTAAGTACTGATAAAGAACTGTTTCAACATAAAACCATAAAATAAAATGAAATCATAAACCTTACAGTAGCCTCGGCACTTATCCTTATCAGACGATCCAAACTAACTATGTTATACATAATGGAGATCGAGAATTGTAAACAGCGTTTACATGTCATCAATGTCATCACCACGTTTAAGGTTTCAATATCTTTAGTATTATTTATGTGATATACAATTCATTCAACAAAACTACATGAATTTTGGTGAATAAATGCCAAAAAGAAATTGTAAATAAATGAGAAATGGTGAGTAAAACATACATTTCTCTTGATATCTTTACAAATATAATTGAATTTCCGGTGTGAAATACCTTACAGCATTTGCAAATTTAAATATGTACCTACTAGCTGACAGCGCAAACGTTGTTTTTCAGACCTACTGAAAAGCAACGTTTTTCGATTCTCAGACCTACTGAATATACATATAATTTCATGAAAATCGTTCCAGCCGTTTCGGAGGAGTATGGTAACTAAATTTGTGACACGAGAATTTTATAGATTAGATAAATGTGATAGTATATTGTGAATCTTAAAATGTCAAAACCGATTTCAAAAAACTGAAAACGATAAAATAATTAGGTACTCATCCCCTAGAGATATATTTTTTGGAGTCGGTGTTTCACTTTCTATTCTTTGGATACAACTTAGCACCAACTCAAAAATTTCATTTTATTATTTTAACCTTATCAGTTTTTTGAGGTCGGTTTTAATTTTTGTTTAATTTATTTTTCACATTTTTTTACTGATAACTTATAAGGTCAAAGCTAGATGGGTGACCGTGACCTTATATTGTTTCCTACTATCGTATCGTTTCACTAAAAAGTCATAAGAAAGCAAAAATCCGCAATGTCGCATACGTAGACGACTTACTCATTCCAGTTATTTTAATTTAAAAACCAAACTACCCAATCTATTGAAAAAAAGGGGCCAAAGGACTGAGAAAAACAACAATAACGTAATATCTTTACTTACATAATGTTAGAAAATTAGTGGGATGGGGAGTGTCAATTAAAGATGCCAGGTGAATATGTTCAAAAAGTGGAAGAATTTATCGATAATAACATGGACTTTATCATCCTTGATAATAATAAAAATTTTCATACACTCACACTATTATCTAGCCCAAAGTAGGGCTTGTGTTATGTTATGAATAGTAAATAACGGAGAAATATTGATAATATATAACCCTGACCGAGTAGTCCTGTATAGTAAGGGTACAGGACTACAAGCAACTCGGCCAGCCGAACGTCAATGAAATGAAAATGAAAAATGAAAAAGAGGCGTGCAACTGCTGCGAATGCGCATGGCGCGCGAGGATAAAATAAGGTGAGCGACCGAGCGATCGCGGGTCAACGGCGGGCGAAGCGCGGCGCGGGCGCGTGTGGCAGGCTGGGTACACGACGACGACGACACCGGCACACAGGCGAGCATGCACGCTTCTTGCCACTGATTCATCACCCGTTGTGCAACTGGTACAAGATGAGACACATTGTCTACTCATTCGACTATTTTCATCTCAGGCGACATTGTTTTCGTATCGTAAACGTATGTAATTTTATACGCATTAGACGCCTATTCAATTGACCGCTCGCTTTGAAATATTCGGCAAAAATAGATTAGTGTAAAAACAGTTCAGTCAGTTGTATTACATTTGATAGGACGTTAAATGTACCCAACATTTCCCATTAACGAAGACTTGTCTTATGAAGTCTAAAACTTAGAACAGCAAGTTTAATAAGCCCACTGTTAAATTTAAAAAATCACTACGTTAATAAAAATATATGTATAAGCACCGCGCACCGCTTTTTTTATAACAAAAATATCTTGAATATCACCTTAAAAAAGGGTGTGATGTGTATGTGTGTGCCTAATAATAACAAGCCTTATGATGACATAGCACTGTAGAAGAAACCAAAGCAAACAAGTCTTATGTTTAAACATCACAGACTTAATTTTTTTACAACATAAGCAGCGGAAATATATTATTATGGCCGTGAATCTAACAAATCTTTAAAAATAACGCGGAGTTTGATGATCGACACAGTCAAGCGCCATGGTGAAGTCACAAATGAATTCCTAGACATCTAGATTATCCTATCTATTTTCCCAATTTTATGAGTTTTATAAGCGCAATAGAGAGCATAAGGAGAAAATGAGTGAATAGAATGAATGATAAGAAACTCCTCTGACTCTTAAGGGCATAACTCTTACGACACTGGGATTTATTTAAACTTCCTCAGTATAGAGATATGATGTGATTTGAATCTGATGAACTACACCGAAACCGTGATCAAAACAATCTCACAGGAACAAGGTGCAACAATTTTTAACACCTGACCATTATGTTTGATGTTTTGCATGGAATATTTTGCTCGTAATTATTGCTACGCTAAGTATCTCCTCAATGAACTGGATAGCAGCGTCGTGGTTTAGGTACATATTATTGGCTATGTAGAGGTCACTATAAGGCCTTAAGAGGCCTTGAGCCTTGGAGACCAAGACAATGTGTCGCTTAGTACTTTCTTTTGGCTGTATCATGACAATGTTGTTATTGCTCTACCTCAACATCACGGACCAAGAAATGTAGTAACTCGTTTTATTGTGGTAATTTCAAAACTTGGAATTCTATACCAGCACATGTGTACCCGTCTTCCTTTAACATCTTTTAGGAGAGGCCTGAAAAGACAACTTAAAATCATGGCAACCGGGATACATGCGCAATGTCGATTTCCATAGGGACTTCGACCTCTCAACCCTTACCCAGGACATGAAAGACGCCTCCAGGTGTTACTTTGAAAGTCCAAGTTTACACCACTCTAATCCGCTCATTTTTAAGAGCCTCGATTACTCTCCCGATGACCATAACGATCCTATCACGAGCGCAAATGACCTCGCACACACAAGCACGTCACACACCAGTTACATTTACGTTACACACCCCACCCCACTCGTCGAACAAGGGTGCGAAGACCCGGTCTACACTCGTCGCGTTTTACCAGGCACAGACACAACATCCCTCCATAACGCCTCACTTGAGCCGAGGTCCGCACCTGAGGTACCCTCAGGTTTGTCGCTCCCTCATGGCTTAGGCGTCCTGGAGACTAAGCAACAGCGGGACACCTCCTGTCGATGTCATATCGATTAAAAATCCTCCAGAGGCGAATTTTCCTGCTAAGGCTCGAGGACTCACCAACGTTCTCGCCTCCTCAAAACCCCGGCTAGGCTGTAAAGGCCATCTTAGGGCAATATTAATAGTCAGTAAAAAAAGTTTTCCATCAGGTGATGTCGTGTCATTAGTCTTGCTTTATGTAAAAAAGACGACGATTTGTGAAGGAGACCACTCGATAATTATGTATTAAGTCTCCGAATAAATTGGCGTGTTGACATACGGACGTTTAGAAAGATATCATTACTAAAAACGTTTACAAACCTAAAGTGATTTCAAAATTTCAGTTTATTAAATAACTTTTAATAATTTTGCGTTGAAATACAATCCAAATAGGATCGTTATTGTTGTTTATCATCAAAGATTCTTAGTAATATCTGAAATAAAAGCATGAAAATTGATTAGAAATGTCTCAGAACTGGCCTTTTCATTTGTAGTGAAAGCAAGAAAATTACGCAATCTGTGATTTTGAGAATGGTTCATCCGTTTTAATCAAACACAATCACTTCACGGGATAATTTTTTATTCTGTTTTTTTACCGCTGCGGTGAATTGTTTTATGGTTGATAACTAAATGAATAATGATGCAAATTAGGTAATAAAAAAATAAATAGGCGTTTTTCTTACAAAGTATTCTTTGGTTTTAGGAGGCATCTCATCTCATAAATATTTATAAAACTGGTAAGAAATATGAATTTGAAAAAAATCTTGATCTAAGGTCCTATCGTAGACTGAACGCAATTAGGATGCCTGCCGTGATTCGCCTTGTATAGGTACCTACCTACTCCACTTTCTACAGCGAACAATAGAATACCAACAAGTTTGCATATTTAAGCCTCAAAGTCGTCTGGCAGTCAAGGTATATTTTTATCCATAGTTTCGTTGATAGTAGATACTAATTTAACAAAGTATTCGCTTCTGCATAATTATAATTATAGAAAATCAAATCTGTTAAGTACTGACGACAGCACATCAAGTGTAGCAGTTGCACTACGAAAGCCACCTCTATTACGAACGGAATGAGGCCGATCTCAAGGTCAAACTGTTACGGTTGATGTGCTGTCGACTGAACGTTTCAAATCGTATTACTTCTTTAAAGTTAAGACAGGAAACATTATTCTTCATATTTTTTAACGCCAATAGAGGTCAATTGAGGAACTTATCAGTTTAGCAGTGAGCCGACGACCTCGCCATGTAACCGCATTACGCAGTATTGTTTGTTTGAAACAATGGACCATAAAACAGTTGCAGGATTGAATATCTTAGGATAGCTATCGCGAGGAAGATTAAATAGTTGTACCTAAATGCTTTGAACCGATGATCTACAAAAACCCACACCTAAAGTACCTTACGTTATTCAAGTAATTTTACATTGGTCTTCCTAGCCAAATCGGTGCTTGTATGTTTTACTAGATACTTTTCAAAATAGAAGGGACGGAATCAGGAGATTCCCTACCCGAAAACACCGAGAAATCTACGTTCTTTCATTTTCTATGAAATATTTTTTGCAATCCGACTTACGGTTTTCGAGTAATGCGCGGACCAACATACAAGTATACAAAAACATACATACTGAAATTTCGCATAGACTAACATAATTAAAACATATGCAATTCTGACAATACACACGGGTCGAGTTGATAACTTCCTATTTTGAAGGCGGTTAAAAAGTGTCTAATTTTCCAAAATCCTCTTAATACAGTCGACAGCACATCCAACGTAACATGTCATTTAAAAATTGACTCTTATCACAAAAGACTAACTACAAATGTTAATGTGTGTACATAAAATAGAAATAATAAATGTCTGTTTGCTTTTATTTAATGTTCACAGCTGTACAAAGATTCAAAGCCATAGTACCTAGCTACATTATTAATTGTGGTATAGGCTGTGGTATAGGCACGCCTGGTAAGTGAGAATGTTATTCTGCGGAAAGTGTGCACTCTACTTGATATACCGCGTGGCGAAAGACCAGTATTCATCTTTCAGTTAATGTCAAACGTCATCTATAGTGTATTTTCATAAAAAAATGTGTTCCGATTTGAGAAAACTGTGGTTTATTTGTAATTGTTACAATACAACTGTGGCTGTCAATATGATATAATCTACAAGTGAGTTTATAAAACTGTTTTGTGTAAGTACAAAAATATTTCACAATATATTTTAACAAATTTACATGTTTGATTTTGTGCGTTCATAACGCCTATTTGTTCTTCGCCCTTTTCTTTCTTTATTTGTATATTTTAACTCAGTGATGGAGACTCGGAATTTCTATGATCTGAGGAGAAAATGGACTGTGCAGGATTTATCTAACACCATCTGTGGCACAAAGGTAGGTACCTACTTAGTTAATTAAAAAAAAAAACTACATTACCAAAGTATTCTGTGAATTAATTAAAATGTTTAAAAACGATATTAACTTCTTGACCCTTACCCGCCTGCCGGCATCCACACAATAATAACATAATCAATAGCCTCTGGTTTGTACCTACTTCTATCCAGTAAGTATGTACATTTCCAATACAAAAATAATATACAGACAAAGACAGTGAAGCGAAAATAAATAGTGCCCGCTAGGAAGGACACTGCTTAGCGGCGACATGTTGGCATTGTTCAATGCGTGTTGGTTGTTTCTTTAACGTACATTTTTTATTTATAGCGTCCAATTTCATACAAATTTCGAAGACTTTTTTTATATAAGAATGAACTTCGTATAACGTCATGTCACCGTTTGAAAGTATGACATGTTTTTTCCATTGTTTGACATTTTCATATGTATCGTAAATAAAATACTTAGCTGGTATTCAATCAGTGCACACGTGTCGTTCGATTTACCTTCTTTAATTAACTTTATTCTGCGGAAGCCCCGTCTACTTTTGTCAAACCACAATAAATTGATTCGTTCAAGGCATTCGTTTAATAATAAACGTCTAGGTATGTATACGAAGGTGGTTGTAAATATATTTACATGAAAGTTACTTGTTCTATGTAGCAGCAACGACCTTGCAAGGACAACAATGTCTTCACTCCATTTTCAGCTTTCCGCAGTCTGTGTTTCAAATATTATTACTTTACTTAAGCACAGATGTCGTAAATTGCCTGGCTCTACGACAATAGATTTGAATAGACATTTCACACATTACCTACCTACCTGGAGGTACACCAACAGATTTTTGCTAAAGTTACGAATTGTATTGATAATGATGTCATGATTTAGCCAACACGTAAAATAACATATTTAATACAATAGAAATGTAATAAATATTTAGTATTATTTAATAGTTGAATTGAATGAATTATTAATTACTTATCAAGTTTTAATACTGGTTTTTACAACTAGCAATGTACCTACCTATTGCATTACTTGTTCTTGATCTTGATATCGTTTTGTGTGAGGTTCCAGTTGCATGCACTTATTTTTGGGAGCAATGGAAAGTGTTTTTAACAATTCTAATTATTGAACGGTGAATCATCAATATAGTATAGCGTAGACAATAATTTTATTGGTTTTCCAGAAGCCAACGGTTACGGGCATAGGATACAAAAAAATTAAAACCGACTTCAAAAAACTGAAAAGGATAAAATAATTAAATTTAAGTAGGTATTCATCCCCTAGAAACATATTTTTGGAGTCGGTGCTTCACTTTCTATTGTTTTTGGAAACCACTTAGCACCAACTCCAAAAAACTAAACTGTAAGCAAATAACGAATAAGTAAGCAGGCGCTGATAGCCACACGGTGCGGCGGTGGTCGCTTCGCCTTTGTACAATCTTACCATACAACCTATGAATATGAATGGGTGCTGTCTGTTCCGTTTTCCGATCCGATTAAACCAGGCGTTATTAGATATTAGACTTTCAATCTGAGCTGGAAAAGCTAAAAACTAGACTTTGAAAGTTGGTTTCAGTTAACTATTTCGTTCTGTTCACGGTCCGCGGCCCGCGCGATGACGATACCAATGTGCTTGCGCAATAGTTCTACTTGCGTCAGTCAGGCAGGCAGGGCCCGCTTGGTTTGCCGAACGACGCGGCCATTCGGGAATGACTGACTGACTATAATATACATTATGCATTTATGGTGATTTATCTCACACTCATTCTATTTCAATGTCTTTACCTCGAAGGGTCATTTATTCGATGAATCGTTACTACTTATTACTTCGAAGGCAGGTAGGTACGTTACTGCAATGGGTTTTCTGTCATTAAAATTAAAGTCTATAACAGTAATAGCGATATGAAAATAGAAAATATGATGAAACAATATGACAAACTTTTACTGCTGTCATCATCATCAGCCTATATTGTTGTATGTATACGTCCCACTGGGCACAGACTTTTCTACGTGAAGAGTTTGGGTCATAACTCATAGCACTACCACGCTGGCTCAATGCGGGTTGGAGGGTTAAGACATTTGCAGTAACAAACGGGATCAGCGGTTTAAATTATGGTTTAACGTGCCTTCTAAAGCACGGAGGAGCTCAAAATTACAAATTAAGATTGACTCATCCTGGATCGACCACGGTGAAAGTTGCTTTCTTTTCGTCATCATCCAACGAGGTTATAAACGTTAGAGGTAGGTATTATTGATCGTACGTGCATGGTAATTATCATCTTGCGGATGTTTTTATTAACCGACTTCTTTCGATGTTAGAGACCCATCGAAATAAAATTGAAAATACTACAAGGACCACACCATTTCCCTCATGGAAAAACGGCAACAAATGAGTTTGCAGTCTTTAGACGATGCGTAACTACTCGTATATCGGCATCAGCAGCGCAATAGAATACAGATATCGAAATCCATGCGACACGACACGACATTCGCCGCTTTAAAACTAACTGTATTAGAGAGGCGATGGAACGAAATAAAGGTTCCAAAGTCGCAAGGAAAGTGTCTGTTGGGCAACTCCAAATGACAAGCCTGAAGACTAAGTATGGCGGCTTAGTGTCTTCTAAGCCCAAAGTTACAAGGGAGGTCGAAAGGTTCTATGGAGAGTTTATACCACTAAAACGAATCACGCTATGAGTTCGGACAAAGACCCAAGAGCCCGACTGATCCGACACTATACTAAAGATATCCTGGACGCCAGCCTGTACGAGATTAGGGTAGCCCTCAAGCAAATTAAGAACAACAAGGCACCGGGGGAGGTGGGTATTACTGCAGAGCTTCTGAAAGCGGGTGGTACACCGGTATTTAAAGTCCTTCAAAGGCTATTCAATTCCGCCATACTCGAAGATACAACGCCACAAGCGTGAAGCGGAGGCCTGGTGGTGTTAATCTTCAAAAAAGGTGACAAAACTTTACAGAACAACTACACACCCATCACGCTTATAAGTCACGTTTACAAGTTGTTTTCGAGAGTTATCACGAATCGTCTCGCGCGCAGGTTTGACGACTTCCAGCCTCCCGGACATGCCGGTTTCCGTAAAGGCTTTAGTACCGTAGACCGTAGTAGAGAGTATAACCGACCACTTTGCTTGGTGTTTGTGGACTACGAAAAGGCCTTCTATTCCATCGAAACATGGGCCGTGATCCAGTCCCTTCAGAGGTGCCACATTGACTATCGGTACATCGAGGTGATGAGATCCGTGTACGAGAGCGCCATATTTGTCGGTTCTTGTACAGAATCAGTACACGAAACCTATCCTACTGCAGAGAGGAGTAAGACAGAGATGTAATTTCTCCGAAACTGTTTACCGCTGCATCGGAAGACGTTTTCAAAGTACTGAACTGGACAGGACTCAGCATCAACATCAACGGCGAGTACGTTACTCATCTTCGATTTGCAGATGATATAGTAGTCATGACAGAATCCCTGGAGGAATTAAGCACAATGCTCGACGACCTAGACTTCTGTCTACCCGTTCTCCCGACAGATGGGTCTAAAAATGAACATGGACAAGACAAAGGTTATGTCGAAATACCTACCCATGTCGCCACTATAACAGTTACAGAGTTTTCTCGAAGTACGTTTACCTCGGTCGGACAAATGGTCCAGCTAGGTAGGGCCAACTTCGAGAAAAATCCAATCCAACTCGTTCGGACAGCGTTCGGGAAATTGCGTAAGATCTTCTCGTCCAAAATTCCTCCGTGCTTGAAGTCGAAAGTCTTCGACCAGTGTGAGTCACCAGTGATGAGATACGGCTGTGAAACGTGGTCGCTTACTAAGGGCCTTCTGTGCAAGTTCGCAGTCGCACAACGAGCTATGGAACGAGCTATGTTAGGTGTTTCTCTGCGAGATAGAATCGGAAACGATGAAATCCGTAAGAGAACCAAAGTAACCGACATATCTCATAGGATTAGTAAGTTGAAGTGGGCAGGATACATAGCACGCAGAACAGACGACCGGTGGCTAGCACTTCAACGCCCCACCGGTCGTCTGTTCTGCGTGCTACCACGTACCGGAAAGCGCAAAGTATGACGGCATCCTAGTAGATGGACAGACGACTTGGTCAGGGTTGCGGGAAGCCGTTCCATTTGGAAATCGACGGGGAGGCCTTTGTTCACCATCGAGGCAGAGTCATTCGATGTAGCGCATGAAAATGAAGCCCATGTCCATCTAACAATAAAATATCTACAACGTTTATGATCGGTATATCAGTAAACAAACGACGTCATCATAGTAGTGATACATTAATGAAATGACGACGTAGATGATAGAGTATTATCACTGTGTTAAAGTGGATAAGTGAATTAAACCGAATTAGGTGTCATCATGTGGGTCATGATTGCCAACGGTTGATGCAGTAAACAATTTTTTACACATTGTAGGCAGCAAAGTGAATAATTTGTGAAGTACTCACAAACTATAGTATATATTCTATTATTAAGGAGCCAGGAGTTCAGGACAAGAGATGCCTACTTTGATTTCTGTACAAAGACTGACATATGAGTATTGGTGAGCAAATGCCAGCAATGGCAAGGCAAGACAATATCGGCAATGTTGGCTCAACACGTATTGCTGACTCAACGAAAATGTATTTGATTCCTTGGCTTGTGTTGAATATAAATAAACATAGAGAAGAACTAGACTAATAATAAGGTGAATTAGAATTATGAAGTACTTAGGCTTACGAAGTACCGGTACGTGCAGTACAGTACAGTATGTGCAAACCAGAATATTAAAAAAATATACAGAACCCAAATTATTAATTTCCTAGTTCATTAATTCAAGTTTAGTTAGTTTATTTTTTAGAAAATTTGGTCCCAATTCACATTCAGCCAGCAAATTAATACTCTTTTTAAATCTGATGAAAGACTTAAACTAAAGTAGGTATCTTTTATTTTATTATTTACTAGCTGCTAGCTGAACCCGGCTTGCTTTGCAATAAAGAGGAAACTGTTAGTAAAAAAATAATATCCAGGACTTTTTGTGGACGTCTGCAAAGTTTCATCACATCTGATCAATGGTTTTGGAGCGCATAGGGGACAAACATTGATATACTAACCAACCAAAACGGGGGTCATCAATTCAAATTAAAAAGTTTCAAAATTCAAATTGCTCAGGCTGTGCTCAAACCAGTGTGGATGTATAGTATCCAATTATGGGGTAGTGCAAGTGACTCTAATAAAAACATGTTGCAACAGCAACAAAAGAAAATTTTAGAAAATTTAAAAAAAAACAAATTTACTTTAGAAAATTGCACCGACTTCAAAACACTATAAAGCAACAAATAATAAAATGAAGTTAGTAGGTATCTTATAAAAATGTATTTTTTGAGTTGGAGCTAAACTGTTTCCAAGAACAATAGAAAGTGGAAGCATGGACTCCAACAAATACTCTTTATATGAGATAAGTATCTACCTACTTCATTTTAATTATTTGATTCTTTTAAAGTTTTGAGTCAGTTTATTTTTTAAAATAAATTTATTTTATATAAGTACAATAAAGGTTTATTTGGATTTCAGAAGACTAACAGTTACTTACCTATACATATAAAAATTTTGAAATTAAATTAACATTCAAAGCCCATTACAGGTCCCTCACAAGTGGATTAAGGTGTAGGTACATATCATAATAAAGTAATTTTTTCCCAGCATCAAGTTCCATATTCTAAATGACTTATGATTATTCAGGAGTAGTTCAAGACAACCTAATACATATTATATGAATGTGAATATAGCTACCTAGATACTTGGCCAGAGGTACACATTTTTGCGCGGGCGAGCGACGGCGACGCGGAAGCGCATGCATGCATACTGACCCACAATACACATCTGCTTCTGACCAGTGTTAAATACAAACACTTGAACTGATATTGATGTTGGTTACAGATGAACACACCAGAATTTTAGCATTCATATATATAATATGTGTGTTGGTTGATGTTGTTGTGGTAAGCAGCACATAAGCAACCACTGACAAGTCAAATATCTAGTGAACAAAATGAATTAAGCCTGTTAAGCAACAGATTCCAGACATAATTGGTTTCTAACCTGTCAAGCCACAGATTAGAAACACAGTTGGATTTTATAATGTCTCATGACCTTTGGAGGTCTCATGCGGCTGGACAAATTAATTGTCAAAAGACTCCTACGTGCCACACCCAGAGTCACCGAGTCACACCCAGCTTGAAAAAGTAAGCAAATACTTTAGTTTTTAAATGTTTTACTGGGTGGTAGGCTCGTATGTAAGGTCGTCTGGGTAGGTACCACCGCCTTACTTATTTCAGCTGTTCGCTGTGTTTCAGATTGAAGGGAAAGGTAGCCAGTGTAATTACTGGGCATGACGGCATTTCATCTTAGGCCTCAGGATGACAACGCACCTGCAATATCAAGTGATTTTTCCTTGTTATTGCAGGTGTCTATAGGCCGCGGTAACCACTTACCAATGAGGTGGGCCGTCAGCTTGATTGTCATCTAGTTGTATAAAAAAAAACAATCCATCCTGAGCAGGTTATCTGTCCATCAAGTGGGAGGGCATCCTACTTTGCACTTTCCGGTATGTGGTCACCATTCTAGAACTTTAACATCCCACCCTCCGTCTGTTCTGCAAGCTATGTGGCCTGCACACAACCACTTCAACTTGCTAATCCTATGAGTTTTGTCAGTGACTTTGGTTCTCTTACAGATGACCTAATTTTTTATTCTATCTCGCTGAGAAACCAATAGTATCTAATAATTATATTTTAATTTTAATATGTTGGTAGGTATACCTCAATTTTATTAGTTATACTGTTGCCCTGCCCTGTTCCTATTTTATTTGGGGTCAGCACAAGTTGTAAGCTTTCTCACAAGATAATAGGAGATCACTAATAAGAATAGTATCAGTATACACAGTCTATTCATGGCTTCCCCTCCCTATCACCATGAAATTAAAACCACAATAATTATAAAAAAAATAATTAAACTAGTAAAATACAGTTAGTTTACAATCTTTCTAAAAGTTAGGTCAATGTGTAACAAAAATAAAAATTCTAAATTAAAAACCTGTTCAACAACTATATTACTGTTAAAATGTCACACCACAGATTTCAGACAGTCTAATGCAACTTGACCAAATAAAACGTTCAGTTAAAAATATAAAATTTTTATGTAACTCCCGGCCCCATTAATCATCTATCTAACACCATCTCATTGAGACTATTCTTTTGAGCCCAAACACACTATATCTGTTGTAAGTTTCTGAAGAATTGAGCATCCCGCAGACTATTTGATGATACAGGATCAGTTCAAGGTAAGCATGTCGAGAAATACTACTAAAATAACAGTAAACCAAATCACTCGGATCTGTGAAAGTTTGTTAAACCCTTTTGTGAAGAAGGAAATGAGCTGATAGTCATAGAGCAGTATACTGAACTGATCTTCATAAACTATAGCTGAGAACTATCGTGGTCATGTCAGCTTTCGAACAAAAAAAATGAATCAAAATCGTTCTTTTCCTTTAGAAGCTACAGACTAACGCACAGAGACTGACACACAGACAAAATCAAACTTATAACACTTTTTTTTCATCAGGGGTTAAAATGAGGTAAGAAATTGAACATTTTCAGTTAATTTAGACCCATAGGCACTGATGTTATAACAAACTTTTCTCCCATAATACTCTAGAGTTGTCAATAATATCATAGCACAATGATACAACCATCAGGCCCTAATTTACATTTCATTTTTAAGATGCATTAGACTCCCAGGAGTCTTAAGTATGACAATTAGAGCCCAATTGTGTTTGGAATCTGGGGCTTGATACAATATAATAGAAATGTGCCAGGTACCCTATAACTATCCTATATTTACCAACAAGCCACAGATATTCAGCGGAGGAGAAATAACAATAATAACTAAGTGCCTATTATATAAGATGCAGTTTATTTTGTCAATTCAACTCCGTAGTACAGTTTTACATTAGGTTTATGCAGACTATGCACAAAAAAATGAGACCTAAAATATAGTAAGTACTCACCTACTACTACTACACGTTTGTTCTATGATGACAAAATATTAGAGTACAGTTGATTTTTTCAGTTCCAACTTCCGGCCCATAAAAAGGATTGCCAAATTGAAAGCATCAAACTAAAACAATCATCAAATCAAAGGAAGAATATTCTTGTTTGATTTAGATACAGCAGGTGCCTTTGGTACATGGTTATTGCCCTATTGTTTTTTAGAAATGCAGATAACGTGATTCTAGTACGATTTAGACAACCTAGGTCGATTTTGTTATCAATAAAATATCCATTTCATATGATTTGAGGGTAAATTTTAATTCTTTCGTCGTCGTTGAACAAAAATAGAACTGAATCGTCAATCATTCTTCTCACTTCATGTTAATTCTCTTGTGCCTTTGTATATAAATCGATATAAATTTTTTTACTTCGTTATAAATTCTTAACGATTATAGGTAGGTATACGAAAAATAAAGTAGACTAGCGAAGTTACTTACGTTCCCTTCTTTAGAAATGTTGGATAACCGAAGAGAAGAGATGGAGGAAAATGGTCACCACTCGTTTATCCTTTGTGTTGTGATAGGATTCAGCTGAACGCACAAGATTTCTAAGCACTTTATATTATTTAAAAACCTTTTTCGTTAATTCACAAGATTTTCTAAACGATTTAACAGAAGAAGTATTCACTGGTACATTTGTCAACAAATAACTAGAATTCGATACAAAGCGGTGCAGTACAAGTAGTAAAAGCGAACGCAAAAATCTTACTGACTGGTATTGGCTGATTTCCGTGTGAATGAAAGGTATGAAGTTGTCAACGAACGAAAAGCAAAACATCATAATCAAACAGCTGTTTTTCCTATACTAGCGACATCTGTGCATAATTTTTGTGTTAACAAAAGCACTGTATAGTAACGACATCTATAGAAGAACTTTTGAGTGTGGATAATTTGGTAACTACTTATTTTTTATAAAATTTGCTAGATGTCACTGTAATCATCATCATTTCAGCCGAGAGACGCCCACTGCTGGGCAAAGGCCTCCCCCAAGATGTCACTGTACTTCACAATAAAGAGTTATAAAGTATATGACAACTTTATAAGTAGTTACCTGCTGTAAAAGTATTAAAATATTTAATCGTATAAAATTTGTAAAGTAGGTATTTATTTTGTTTTCCCATAACTAAGAAACTATTTTAAAATTTGCCCCAAAAAAAATGAATAGAAAAGATCATTGGATAAAATAAAAGTACAAAGTTATGAGAGATTGTCTAATAAAGAATATCAGTGTACAACCAATATTGACATTGTATTTTTTTGGTTTTATACTAAAATCAACATTACATCAAAGTTAGATCAGTGCTAATAAAATTTCAGTTCTTTTTTTATGAAATAAACTTATAAATAACTTTTTTAAATACTAAATACAACAGCCAGTTTTAGTAGCATTATTTAGAAATTGACTTCATGTGGCCTCTTGGTCTAGGGGTATGATTCCTGCTTTGGGTGCAGGAGGTCCCGGGTTCAAATCCCGGAGGGGCCCATTTTTTGTTTGATTACTAGTTATTTGTTCTTTTTAAATAATTTAGCAGAGCACTTAACACTTTTTATATTATTTGAAGAGAAGTGGTACATACAAAATGCTATAATGTATGTCTTCCGTCGTTTATAGCTAGTTACAGCATATCAAATTGTTCACTAAAAAATCGCCTCTATTACGAACGGAGTAAGTCTCAAGGTCAAACTGTTACGCTTGATGTGCTGTCGACTTTACGGAATCGAAGATAAAATCATGTCTTTTTGGGGTTTTCTATGTGGGTATGCTCGGTGAGGAGCTCGGTGGCGTAGTGTTTTGAGCGCTCTGGTTTCGATCACGAAAACAAAGCAACTTTCGCAATGGTTGGTCCCGCGATGGGTCAATCAAATTTATAATCTTGAGCTCCTCCGTGCTTCGGAAGGCACGTTAAGCCGTTGGTCCCGGTTGTTACTGCAACCGCTTTTACCCACCAACCCGCACTGGGCCAGCGTGGTGGTGTTATGGCCCAAACTCCTCATGTGTTTCTTCCATGTAGGAAGGCCTGTGCCCAGCAGTGGGACGTATATAGGCTGGTGATGATGCTCGTCCTAAGTTTGAATCATTGGGCTTAGGATAATTACAAGCCAGATCAAGTTATACCTTACACAGTAATTAAAATATAAAACTAGAAAAATTTCACGTCCTGAGGCGGGAATCGAACCTGCGACCTTTCGCAATCCAGGCGACTGCTCTAACCAACTAAGCCCCTGATACCCCAGCAGGAGCTGGGGCAGCTGCTGATACCTTACACTTTTATATTTGTGAGTAAATGGTACCATAATATGGTTACATAGGAGTCATTTTACAATTCACGTGTTCCGCTTGATGATTCACTTTGTTTGAATGGACGATAACGTAATTTGACAGCTCTGATCCAGGAAAAGAGTTTCCGACAATCGACTATTTTCAGGCGGTTGAGAATTTTCTTAGGGTAGCGTTGATGCGCTTGGGCTTTGTACAGTTAGCATCAGAATAATTTGTTTTAAAAATTAACTATTCCGGCATAGAAAAGCAAGCGTATTATTACAACGTTAAAATCGCCTTTCGCCTTTCATTTGATAAAGATTTAAGTGATGCTACAAAGACCATAAGACCGCGCAAGGTTTTCAGATCAGGATCCTAACTTATTCCCTCTCTACTCTAGTTTAATAACTAGGGTAGTTAAACTCTTACCGGCTGGTAAGCCTAAAAAAATAGGAAGTACTTACTAGTTACTACGTAGCCGTAGCCGTAACCTATACACGGTGTTTGGTACATGGTATAACAAGCGGGCACCATGTTAACATAGTCATAGAAATACTAAGGTGTTATGAATAATTTAAATAATTTCAATGAAATTTCCAATTAATTTTGAAATTTCCCATTGGTACATTTTGTTTTACTGGGCGAAAATTTTTTTCATACAGAAAAAAATTGAAACTGAAATCTTAAAATAAGTATGTCATTCTTCATAATTTCGAACCAAGTAGCTAAAACAAATTTTTATCCATTTAGCTTCAAAACCAAATTTATATACAAAATTTCAACCCCCATTTCACCCCCTTAGGGATAGATAGAATATGCAAAAATCCATGGTCAGATGGTCACCTACACGAAATTTTATGTTTCTAATCCTATTAGTTTGGGCAGGCCAAATAAGTACTGTAGTATCTTTATATCTCTGTTATGCTAGTGTTTCCAACTTTGGTAAACAATACATACAATAAAACCTGCTTAGAGATTCTTTATAAATATAAAAAAAACGCTATGCCTCTATGTTATTTAGATGTAAAGATTTGATCAATTTTTTATGGATAACTCAATTTTTATTTTAAGGCGCCGAACTGTTAATGAAAACAGCTTATTAATCCGTGTAAGGTAGCCGTATGACAAATAAAAACCAATCGCGGTTAATTTTATATTTTTTCTATAGCGCCCTTTCAGTTTCAGGACACTTCCGGTTGCATTGTCACCTCACGAAAATTACTTATTTGGGGGCCTCAAAAATGTTCACTTACTTTTGTGACCAGTTAGTCATCTGATTATTTTAACCGACTTCAAAAAAGGAGACAGACGAATTGATAAATTCTGCTTGTGTGTTTGTTACCTCACAACTCCGTCCACATATCACTTACTCCGCCATTTATAAGCCAATTTGGAGAATTGTTTTTTTTACTTGCAAGGGTAGGTACACTTTCAGATTCGTCCCATAGATTTTTTTAAAAATTGTTTCACTAGTTTGGTTTAAAAATCAAAATAACTGGAATAATTATGTCACCAATGTGAGCGAAATTGTGGATTTTGGCTTCCTTGATACTTTCAATTCACCACTATCTCAAAAGCACAGGGTATAAACCGTTGAGTGTTCGAATCGATACCGTATTCCGACAGTTATGGATCAGGGTGCTGGCCTCCCTGCACAACTGTCGGAAAAAATCGAATAATCGAAAGGAGATGTTTCATATCCGGGCAAGTATATGTACACTATCTCAAAAATCAGGAAAAATCTCCTGAATCCGGGAACAAAACTAATAATTCGTTTTCATGCATAGTTTATTTGAACAAAAGTTGAAATTTTTCGTCAATTTCACAATTATTTAGTATGGCAACATGGCGGGTGACATAGAAGTCAACTAAACGTCATCAAAGTGACATAGGCGCCATGATGAATATTTGACTGTGTTGCAGTTTATTCTATAAATTTCTTGTTATGTGCCACGAAACAAATCAAATAAAAAGCAAATGGACAATTGAACACCGTTCTGCATATTATTACCTATTTTTCAGTTTACTGTACGTAGACCTGGCCGGGTCTCAATACATTTTTGAAACATCTCTTTGACTAGGTAAGCAAGGTATACATGCGGATATTGTGGTGCGTCAAAACGAGACGGGATATGTTTTGGAATTGAAAACCGGATTTGATTAGAAAACTAGAGTTTCTTATCGAAATCGAAAGGTTAATCGAATGTTTTTCCGGTGTTAATAAAAATCCTAATCTTGGTTGAATACTAGAGATTTAGCTAATAGAGCATTAAAATGAAAAAAATATCTTAAGGTAGCGAATAAATCAAAAATACTATGTTCAACAAATGGTGACCACGGAAACATGCTTTTTATACTTTCTATTCAACAGCCTCTTGTGGTGATGAAAATCGCTAACTGCGTAATAAATAATTGTTGATTTTTAGCCGTTTTAAAAAAAGGATGAGGTTCTATGTTCCACTGTATGTATTTTTTTGTATGTATGTTCACCGATTTCTCTGTCAATTGTGAACCGATTTGCAAAATTCTTTTTTTATTCGATAAAGTATATCTACTCCTGAGGTGGTCCCACTGTCACCAAGTCAGGATCTGATGATGGGATCCCAGGGAAATCGAGGGCATACCTCTAATTTTATAGCTACGTATTACATGTTTTACTTTTTTCCAAAGCTAGTATTTGCTTCTGTTAGTCATCATCTCATAATAATAATAAATAATAAGTAGTCTAAAAATGTGAAAAAAAAATTATTTACCAAAATAAAACCGACTTCAAAACACTAAAAAGGAAAAAATAAAATGAATTTTTTGGAGTTGGTGCTAAGCTGTTTCCAGAGACAATAGAAAGTGAAGCACCAACTCCAAAAAATACATTTTAGGAGGTAAGTACCTAGGTACTGAAATTTAATTATTTATTCCTTTTTAGTGTTTTGAAGTCGGTTTTATTCTTGCTAAAAAAATTTTTGAAAACAAGATTGAGAAGCTCGGTGCCGTGTCAGGATATTTTAAAAATCTTCTTAACGGGGTAGAGCTACCTCCGGTGTTCATCTCACGGTGGTAAGTACACCCAGATTTAATTGTAGTGGAACTGGCTATCTTACCTTCAATTGTCGAAACACAACAAATGCTGTTAACATTATTTATGGCGGTAGACTTAGGTAAGATGGTGGTAGCTACTAGCTCTCAAAACCCTCAACATCGTCGTCCGAAAGATATCCACTGCTGGTCAAAGGCCAGCCAATCATGGTAGGAGCAAATATGCTAGTACTCATTGTATGAGCATATTTGATAAGTCAATATCTGTAACACAAGCTCTTAAGATGCTTACTTTGGGCTAGATGATAGGTGTGAGTGTATAAATATTATTTATTATTATTACCTTTACCTATAAATACCAAAAAAATTCGCTCTTTGCTGTCACATTTTGACCCCGACATAATAACTTCTATTGTTGAAATGATAAATGGTGGTCCAGGTCCACTACCATGCATGACTATTTAAATTCGAATTTCAACTACTTAAGTAGACGAATGTTGACATCTCATTTGCATGTGTTTCATTTAGTATGGGCATAATGAGTAAGTATGTCCAACGCAAGTGTGTTAGGACTTATTTAAAGTCCTTGCAGGCTCGCGTTCGTCAGGCGATAAAGTGTAACAGCCTTATGTCACTTGGACCACGCAATTTGACGTAATTACAAATTACATGAGCATCGTACACGATACTGCGATCAAACAAGGAAACGGCGGCGTTACTCGAACATGGCGGCCACTGGCCCGTGAATGTTATGCAACATGTGTGCCATTTTTTTAATAATACCCAAATCAAGTTCATGATAAAGTACTAATCGTACGCAACGTGTTAAAGAATCTCTACATTAAATGATGTAATCAGTGGTTTATATTTTGCATCACTCTCTGAACTCAAAGGTTTGCTGGTAGAAAAAACAGTTTAGTGTTAAGCTCGCCTGTGTACATCTGTGTACTGTGTTGCATTTGTGGACACTAAAGAATCAATAAATTAATTGTATACTATTTTTGTTTCAAGCCACCTTCACTATTTAGCGTCGCTGCTATAATGTTTAAATTCCAGATATCTCTATTATAACGTTCCAGTAAGATTATAGTAGATTATTAACCAAGGGGATAAAGCAGTGTCTTCTGTTGCGGGTGGCGATTTAAATCGCGAGCGTAACGAAGGACTCGAGGTTTACTCCCGAGCGTAGCGAGGGTGTTAAAAACTTATATTATATTAAGTATATTTCTAATATCTATATACGTATTATTATCAATCTTTATCCGTTATCTAGTATCCATAAAACTTAAATCACGAGCGAAGCGAGGGATTTAAGACGAGTCCTGAGTGTAGCGAGGGATTTAAGTTCACCCAAGACTAAGACAGCTTTATCACCGAGGAAAATACTCTACTTTTCGTACCATTTGTGAAAAAATTAACACAATTATGTATTTGAAGTAAACAAAAACGCGGCAAATTACTAGACTAATATTTTTTTGTCGGAAAAGCAAAGGCATCAAGCTCATACGGCCTCGTCGGTTTTCGTAATTTTATTTAATAATCATAACTGCACAATAAATGCGTATTCCTTTTTCAAAAAGACGAAAAAAGCTTTATATACAAACTCAATGGTGTAAACACAGATGTAGTTCAGTATAAATTTCGGTAAGTATTCCAAATTTAAATCACATTCTCCCCCTAGAGGATGAATGAAATTCAGTACAATTTTCTTTCCCTGTTTTTAACAGATTAAAAATGACTATTGTTATGTTCGCTTTTTGTGGCATAGAATGTCACTTTTTTGAGCAAGTGGTACGAAAAATAAATATCTAAAACAAAAATATTTTATGTGTGAAATATTGGCAGAGAACATTATATGTTCTTTGGCAAAATTTCACACATAAAGTTATGTAGGTAACAAGAAGCATAGGTATACTATCTCTTTCTGTTTTAGATATTTATTTTATCTTACTGGAACGTTATTATAGACAACCCCTAATTCTAACTTCGAAAGCTGTTAAAAGTTATTCTACCCTCAAATTAGTTCGTTCCATCCTTATCTACTTACTGGCTTTAAATACAAATACGAACCTCAAACTATTTGCTATGTGTGTCGACGCTTTAGATTAACAAAACCTTAATCTATGGTTTATGTATAAGCTACCTACCGACAGCATGTTTAAATGTGCGTAACAGCCCGTTGCCAAACAATTAAATATCAAGGAGATGGTTTGCTCCGACTGTAAAAGGCACAAATCCCTTGCCTTAAAGTTTTCCTTGACGAAGTCTGGCGACCTAAAGTTCGCCAAGGAAAGTAACATAATAAAAGCTCATCGTTATCCGGCTGCAATATAAGAAGTTTCGAAAGTCGTGTGGGTCGAAAGTGACTTCTTACCGCTCATAAAATAATTACTTACAAGGAAAAACTGTTATTTTGTTAATGGATGAAAATACCTATCTACTTAGAATGTGATAGATTTCAAAAGTAATATAAGACGCAATGAGGAAGTATTCTAATTCCCGTTTTCACTAAATGTCTGCAGGTAAAGAAAACGGTAGAGTCAACTGGCTGCTTCTCTACAAGTTTAGAGTACTCTGCCAGTTTTAGTTGTTACTCTTTAATCGTGTCTACATTGGTATTGTTAGTAACACAGATAGAGATATATACTGGTAGTTAGTACTGTACTGTGCTACTATGCCGTTTCCTCTACCACAATTACTTTACAGTTTCGAGTACTCTACGAGTTTTAGTTAGTACTCTACTCCACCAATGCTGTCTACATTGGTACTGTACCGTGCTACTATGCCGTTTACTCTACCACTACTACTCTACCAGTTTCGAGTACCTACTCGACCAGTTTAGTTCGTACTCTACTCTTCAACGCTGTGTACATTAGTATTGTTAATAGTATAGTTAGTACTGTACTGTGATACTATGCAGTGAAACCTACCACTACTACTCTACCAGTTTTGAGTGCTTTACCAGTTTTATTGAATACTCTACTAGGCCAATGATGTCTACATTGGTATAGTAAGCAGTATAGTTAGTACTCTACGGTGTTACTATGTTGCGTTCCTACCATTTTTTTTTAGATGGCCCACCTGATGGTAAGCGGCTACCGCCGCCTATAGAGAAAAACCACTCGATATTGCAGGTGCGTTGTCATCCTAAGGCCTAAGATCAAATGCCGTACATGTCCCGTAGTTACACTGGCTACCTTTCCCATCAATCCGAAACACGGCGAACTGTTTC
The DNA here is from genome assembly GCA_947347705.1 of Nymphula nitidulata. NCBI lineage: Eukaryota > Metazoa > Arthropoda > Insecta > Lepidoptera > Crambidae > Nymphula > Nymphula nitidulata. The sequence continues at coordinate 9,576,232 of OX374617.1, read as the reverse complement.
ACGGCTGAAATAAGAAAGGCGGTGGTATACCTAACCTACCCAGACGCCCTACATACGGGCCTACCACCTAGTAACTCTGCTAGTTTTAGTTAGTACTCTACTCTACCAACGCAGATAATTTGAACAGTCAGATACCCGGATTGTGAAAGGTTGAGGTTTCAGTCCAACCTGGGGGCGTGGTTTTTTGGTTTCAATGCTTTTCTAATATGTTTAAAAATTTAAACAGGGTGGTGCTGTCGCCTGTCGCATTACGACAGTAAATTAAAACACGGGCTATATTAGTTCATACAAAATGTTTTGCAACTTTCAAATACATCATATTCATTTGATAATTTTATAACACTTCTGTGAAATAATGCAGTCAATGTTATATTATTTCATATAAATAATAATAATAATATATGCCACCAATCATATGTCATAAAATTATCAAATGATAATACATCTTGCATTTGAAAGTTGCAAAACATTGTAATGAACTTATATAGCTCATGTTCTATTTTATTGTCGCTTTGACAGCACCACCTGTATAATTTAAAAAATAAAATTAATAATACAAAAAAAATAATTATTTAATAGAATAATATTATAAAATAAAATTGTTTTTAAATTGTTTGTTTAGATCAGGGGTCTCCAAACTTTCCAGCCTTAGGGCCATACTGATTACTCCAGTAAGTTCCGAGGGCCAAAACCATATTATCATTGTTGCCGGTGGTAAAAAGTGAAATAGTCCACTGATGAAAAAAAAAGTCCGAAAAAGTACGCAACGTTTAAAAAAGGCTGCAAATGTTTTTGGTACTACTTATTTGTGTGAGAAGACCTTCTCCAAAATGAAGTACACAAAAAATGTTTACAGATCTAAATTAACTGATGAGCATCTTAAATCTCTTTTAATAATTATTACAAGTAAAATTAGTCCTCAACTACAAACTATTGTCAGTGGGAAATCTCAATTACATAAATCTCATTAGTATTTCATATGTCAGTATGCTTGTTATAAGTTATGTTTTTAATTAAAATGTATAAAATGTTAGTTGAATTCATTTCAATAATTTGTTAGTTATTATATACTGAAGTTAAATTTTCTGCATATTTTACATGTCTTTACTCATTACAATAAAATTCTGTGTTTCTTTATCCAACTTATCACAAAAACAATAACAATAAGCCTACAACAATGTTATGAGTAGTTAGCCCATGACCATATCAATGTAGATGTCATATTAATAATTATTCGACATTAAATTAGAATACTTCAGTAAACTAAATTTAATTTGCTATAAAAAATATGTTCTCTAAAAGGAGTTTTTAAGTATGCTAGCTCTCCGCGGGCCGGACAAAATCTGTCCGCGGGCCGGATGTGGCCCTCGGGCCGTAGTTTGGAGACCCCTGGTTTAGATCACCAAATCCTCTGCTGGGAGAAGAAACTTTCATAACCATCCTTGCTCCATGATGGCTGGGTGGCTGGCATGTGTCAGAGATTTTCTAACCAAAAAAAAAGTTTGTGTAATTTTTTTGTGATATCTTTTTTCTGAATCACAAATTTTACCAGCCCCCTTATTCTCTAACTCAAATGACAAGTTCCGGTGGACAAAATCTTCGGTCTTTTACGTATATTTTTTTATACAATAGATGAGAAATAAGCTGCCTACATTGGTATAGTTAGTACTGGTTAGTACTCTACCGTGCTACTGTGTCGTTACTTTCCCCGTCTTTAGCACCCTCTAAGCTTAGGAGACTCCCATCGACACATTTATCTTTCTCTACCTCCTTTAAATAGACAGATAAAATTGGTTAAAATTATGGAAAGGTTGGTGAATACGAGTGAAGTAAGTATTTTAAATGTTTAGAAACAAAAAGTACTACTGAAAAGAATGTACTTAAGGTAATATCACCTTTTATCTAGCATCATTATATTTTTAAATAAATAACGATGCATTGACTTGTGCATGTCATCTTGATATTTTACGAAGAAAAATTTGTGTTTATAGTTATATTAGTATCACTGCCTAGCTATTCATAATTATGTCATCTCTATGTGAAACGTATTATAGAGTGAAACACAGCTTAAGAAAGAGATTTTATTATCAATAAACAAGTCAAATCATCTCTATTTTTTTAATAAAGGAAGGTCAAAGTAGTAATAATGATTTCTGTCTTAGAAGTCACCTTGGCGTCTATACTATATGTTTCTTAAGCAAAATAAACACAGTTTTATCATAGCTGGGTTAAAACTAGTGTTATTGTGACATATTTTACTGTGGGCGATATTGCCTAAAGAAAATAAATGATTCATTATTATATTACCAGTTCACAGAATTTAATTAGCAATAGTGAGGTTACAGTGGTCATCATAGGCTATGCTATCTACAGTATAAATAAAAAGTGAAGCACCGACCCAAAAGAAATATTTCTAAGGGATAAGTATAGAGAATGCCATTAGGCGTTAAGTCCGCCATTTGTACGTTTTTTTATTGTACAATAAAGTTTAAATAAATAAGTACCTACTTAAATTAGCCAAAGACACCGACATAGCTCAAAGAGTTTCCGAACTAAAGTGACAGTGGACAGGACTCATCGCTCGCTGAACCGATGACCGTTGGGGCGGAAACCAGACAAAAAGTGGGGTTTAAACAAATATAATTTAAAACTAAAAGTTACAAATTGGTTGAAACAAATGGACTATGACTCTACTGAACTTCTATTTAATGGTTATTTTTATTTTTATTTTTTCATTTTTACTTCTGGACCATATCTTACCCGCTGTTCTCAAATAAGCCAATTAGTGAAACTGGATTTATCATATTCCTGGACATATTTTTGTACACAATATATTCTTTTTATATATCCTACAGTTATGGAATCAGCTATTGCATAATTTTTACTTACATTACTAACACAAATTACTTTATAAATCGCTGGAACCCTATATAACAGTATTATTAGTTAGGGTTTTCAGTAATTTTCATAAATGTTTAATCATTAGCCACAGACAACTACAAATAATAAACAAAAATTATAATAATAAAACACTTTAAAATAAAGTTCGTAGTGTGCTGCCCGAGCCTAGCGGCATCTGTTCTATCTGTACATACAGGTTTATTCCTAGTTCGGAGTCAGTGTTGGCTGGGCCTGGCCAGGGCACTATATTTATAATTATAATTGTAATTTATTATTAAGGAGAAAAAAAATCAACTAGTTGTGTACTAATTAACTCTGTATTTTTGTGTGTATTGTTTATTTTCTATTTCTAGCTATGCAATAAACAAATTATTATTATTATTATATTATTATAAGTTAAAAAAAAACGTTCTACAGTGGCGACCAGCACGAACCGGAAGACGCGGCGCGGGCAGGCCTCCAACAAGGTGCACCGACGACCAGGTGAAGGTCGCAGGTAGCCACTGGATGCGTATAGCGCACCACCGATCGTCGAGGAAATCATTAGGCTAGGAGGCTTTTGTCTGTGGACTATAACGGCTGAAATGATGATGACGATGATGAGTTAAAATTTATTTTTATCCGCAAATAAAAATAATTAACTTTACATAATTCATTGCAATAAGTCACTATTTATCATCATAAAAATCTTTAAAATCATAAATAGAATCAACATTAAAATAATTTCAAAAAAACAAAAATAATTTAAATTACATAATTTATTACAATAAATCATTATTGTCATCATAAAATTATTTTCAGTCATAAATGACATTAATTTATTAGTTAGAAATGTTTTTAATGTTGGGCTAAATTACATTGGACATTCTAAGCTTTTTATACAGCATGGTGCCGTCAATACGACAATTAATTAAAACATGGGCTATATTAGTTCATGGAAATGGTTTACCACTTTCAAAAACATCCTATTCATTTGATAATTTCATGAAATTTTTATGAAATAATGTAACAGTGGCTGAATTATTTCATAGAAATGTCATAAAATTATTAAACGAATAAGATGATTTTGAAAGTGTTAAACTATTTCTATGAACTAATAAAGCCCATGTTTTAATTAATTGTCGTATTACCATTATATGAGAGCTAGATGAATTTAATTATATTTTTTTCCAAATTACGGGTGCCTTACGCTTATTTAAATTCCTATTATTTAATGTTAATGTTGTCATTGGTGAGTAAAATTCTGGATGGTTCTTGACGAATTTACATGACTCTAGGATTTACATAGACGGAAGAGTTAGATAATAAAGTACGGCCTACATGAGTCTATTTGGTCTATATTTGTCAGTATTCTTTCACACTTCTTTTGTGATATTTTTTTTTTGTCTACATCACAAGTTCCCCCCTTGATGTATATACATCTCGAGTCTTTGGTTCCTCAATAGAATTACACCATAAGAGAGTATCGAATGTGTGCATGCGTAGTAAGCCGTAAGGGAAAATCTTAACAATCTTAAGTTGTTGGAGTGCGTAAAGAAAGGAGGACATTTTATTTGATACTCTTTGTAGTACTGTTTCCAATTTAAATGTGTACCTATACATCAATTTTAATGAATTTGTGCGTAAGTTTCCAATAGAGGCAAAGAAGGTAACAAATAAATTTGCCACTACCTTTGGGGTCGCATACTGTCTGTCTACTAGTTAGGCTGGACAGTTTTGTAATGTCATATGTATTTGTTTGTCTCATTACTTATGATCTGCCACATAGACCTGATATTGTTTTGTGTCTCTATTCTTAATTTAGTCTTAATACTTATTTTTTTGGATTAATTAATGTTTTTTTAAATATTTTGCAGGACTGTTTATAGTAAAATCGTATTTTTTTATTATTAGTTTTGGATACCAAGCCCTTAAAGAATCTTTTAAAGCTTTTATACTTACAAAACGACACATTAAGTCCAAAATCACTTACAATTTTTGTAAGTGATGATGATGACTAGGTAACGTCGGGTGTATAATAAATATGTAATATCTAATTTAACGCGAGTTAAATCCGGTAAATTGGTTTTATTTCAAACGTTTGAATGTAAATTATATCAATTGTATTCCAAAATCTCCGAGCAATATGAAATTGTATTTGATAAAAGACCTTTCTAATAAAAGTCACTCGCGTTTCCATAATATTTTTATTATTCCATGATGAATGAATATAGGTTAAATAAATGATGTTAATAATGAAGTACAAATAGAATAAAAATTGGATTTTCAGTTTATTAAGGCTGTAATGGTGAGTTATGTTTGTGACTACTCTATTTATTGCTTCAAGATTATCAAGTATAGTTCCGAATTTACTCTTATAAAGCTACGCTTAAATCTAATTACATTTGAAAAACAATCAAATTTCTGTTTTTTTTTTCAGTTGAAACTTTTGTAATTTTATTTTGTGATGTACCTATTTTTTTCAAGTACTAATTTTATCGACATTCAAACGCAATTATCGAGTATAGTTCTGAATTTACTCTTAAAAAGCTACGCTTAAATCTTATTTCATTTGAAAAACAATCAAATTTATGTTTTTTTTCAGTTGAAACTTTTGTAGTTTTATTTTGTGATGTACCTTTTTTTTTCAAGTACTTATTTTATCGACATTCAAACGCAATTATCGAGTATAGTTCTGAATTTACTCTTATAAAGCTACGCTTATATCTAATTACATTTGAAAAACAATCAAATTTCTGTTTTTTTCAATTGAAACTTTTATAATTTTATTTTGTGATGTACCTATTTTTTTCAAGTACTAATTTTATTGACAATTAAACGCAATTGTAAAAAAATCGTTATTGAATATATTGATATCATATGTTATGGTATTTATCTCATTATAAAAATGGTCAGATAGTAAGATTAAATAAAGAACTGAAAATGAATTGAAATATAATCATTATTCTAATAATAATGTAACATCTATTTTTTTATACAACTAGATGACAAACAAGCTGATGGCCTACCTGATGGTAAGCGGTTACCGCCGCCTATAGACACCTAATTAAACGTTAAATCTGGTAAAGAGGTTTAATTTGAAATATTCTTCTTCAATTATTATTCTTAACGCGGTAGCTCTTGGCCTTCATCACATCTGATAGTAAGTGATGGTAAGGCCGAAGATGGAAGCGAACTACACCCGGTTTGGACAACCACAGAGGAACTGACTATCTTACCTCCGGAACACAACAGCAACTGCCGGAGCAGAAAAATTCCGTCCCCACGGGAATTGTACTTCGAACTTCTAGATCTGAAGTAGGTGGTCTTTCTCTCAACCACTAGACCACAGAGGCTAATAAATCAGTCATCTGCTTAGCTCGTTGACAAAATACAGGCAATGTGCAAGCAAGTGAATGTATATTACCTATAAGTAGCTAGAGGCACAATTGCACTGTCAATATTGATTTGATAAGCTTGACCTTGTATCGCTGATTAGTTATGAAAGAAGTAATAAAATCCTAAGCCAGGGTCTGATTTGAATGAGAAATTGAAATTTCGAAAGCGGTCAAGTTCATGTTGGACCGCTTAAGGGGTCTAGTGGTTGAGACCACCTAACCGATTCCCGTGGAGGCAGAAATTTTCTCCTCGGTTTGGTGTAGGGCTTTTCTAAGTCCACCTGGCTAGCTACCACCTAGATCATAAATAAGCTCTACATAAATCTGCCGCCATAGCAATAACGTTTACGGCATTGTTGTGTTCCGGCAGTTAGAGGTAAGATAGCCAGTTCCTCTGTGGTTGAGGAATCCGGGTGTAGTTCGCTTCCATCGTGAGATGAAGGTAAAAGAGTTATCCCGTTAAGATAAAAAAAACCGTGCTGAGCGTAGAGTTTCTTTGCTTTTACCATGAACGACCAAATATCATAAAACCTAAAAAGCTCACATAATAATATCAAAGTTGTGGTTGAAATTGTTCTAAAGGTACCTAATTAAATCTTCAACGATATCCGAGGGTCTTTGAATTTTATATTTCTTCCTATTATTAAATACCTATTGAATTATATCGGCGATATGGTCAACGAAAAGCCTAAACTTTTAATTATTTTATCGAGTCTTAAAATACTCTTGAAAAAGTCAAGATCTAAGATTCCAGTCGTGTATGAGCTGCTGGTTCTGAGTAAAACAGGCAAGAAATTTTGCCAAGGCAATGTTATTCATTCTTTACACAATGATAGATGTTTAAATGATTTCATAATAGTTAAATGTCAAATAAACTGTCCATTAAACTGGTTCATAGTTTGTGGTTTATGAAACCTACAGTTACAAAATTCTAAAATTTATAGTTAGATTTTACGAGCTTTAAAAAGTAGCTATAAACTATGGATATAGAAATAGTTAACTAAAATTAATATAGGACAGAATAATAATTAAAGAATAAATAGTTTAAAATTACTTATTTTCTTTACGTCATTGTTATAATCATTCTATTATTTTAGAAAATTCCAACGGTGGCTAATGTATTTTTTTATGAATCTATAAAATAAGCCAACTCATCATCATCATTATTTCAGCCGAGAGACGCCCACTGCCTCCGCTAGGGATCTCCAAACCGATCGGTCTTGCGCTGCCCGCGTCCATCGGCTACCCGCAGCAGATCATCGGTTCACCTTGAGGGGGCCTACCAAACCAACGCTGCATTTCCCAACAACTAAGCCAACTACTTAGATGAAAATAAGTAGATAATTATACGAGCGGCATATGTTCACCCATGTGACTATGGTTGCTGAAATTGTTGTAAAGATGGGATAGGACGTTAGGTGTATTGACACTTAAGTCCCATTTAGTATCGCATCTTCACATAAGCACTGAAACAAATGAGGTTGACGATTAATTATCGTAATTATGATATTAATAAATAAACAAAATACTAACGAAGCAAAGTTAAGTTACTTAGTTTTTCTTTATTAAGTAAGTTTTTCTTACGTTTTCTTTTAAGTTACTTAGTTTTTCTTTATTAATGATATCTCCAAACCTTTACGTATATTTTGATAAAAACGGGATACGTTACTGGTCCCTCATAGTCTCATGGATAAAATAGACCCTTCAAATATGACTACACGTTTTTGTAACACCATGTATAAGGAATCTTACGGCCTGGCTACGGAAAATGCGCTGCGGCAAATAATAGCGCGAATGAAACAATATGTATGGAAATATACCAACTTCGCCATGCGTAACGGCGACCGACGACATTAGCCGAGGGGGGAAATTCGCCGCGGCGAATATTCGGGCTTCTATTCGCGCGAATGACCATGTTGATTCGTCTAGTCTAGCCGCGTAAGAGACGCGGAAGCATATGACAATTGAAAACCCGGTCAAAGTGAACGGAACCTAAAAACGTCCCTTATTTTGTTACAGCTAAGGATGTTATTAGAATTATTGACCCACTACCTCCTATTATGTAATCTGTGCCACTACTACATATGCACTAATTCTCAGAAGGTTCATGTTTAAAATTGGAGTTTTTAGGAACAGAAGCGTCACATTCAAACCTATGGAAAACGGTTTAATAATGTGTTCGACCCAATTCGACCCATATCACCCATTTGTACTATTTAATATGTACACCTAATTTAGTTTGAATAACCACAGCTACCGTTTTCTGTACCCTGACGTAAACATGGTTTTATTTTGATGTTTCGAATTAAACAAAAAGTACAAGAAGATGGTGTAGCATACTATTTATTAGATGGTGTTGTATATTTTTACTGTAATAAAATCATACTAAATAGCACTATATTACCTAAGAACATAACTGAACTGTTCATAAAAATGGGTATCCTATGACATATATTATTTAAAACAGTTTGGAATTCATAATTAATTAATTACCGTTTCACTAAGTGAAATAAATAAATATATTAGTAGTGAGCCATAGATGTACCTTATTATTAATACGTAATATTATGCCTAAATTAAACGAAGTCTATTACGATTATTAATAGACTAAGTTAAGCACATAAATTAGTAGCAGGGCGGAATACTAATTTTTATCTCGGTATTTTTATTCGAATATGCATATCATCCACAAATATTAAATTTTACTCATTCTCCTCGTTAAGTTCGATAAAATTTACGACAATTAAGTGTCAAGTTTATAAAGAATAATGCAGCTACACTTATGAATTTGCAAACTCAAAAATAAAGGGCGTAATTTATTAGTTTCGACACGACACATTAAATTTAAAATCAGCCGTCAATGTTTATCGTCAGAATCTTGTAAATTACCATGACTAGGAGCTGCTGTTTCCGAAAAACTTGTTCAATTGTGTTGGACGGTTCGGAAGTAATTATTCTTTACCTTAAATATCGGTGGCCTTAATGTAACGACTAGTAAAATAAATAATGTTTTAACGAATCTTCTTCAGCGACAATAAATAATCGTATGAAGGTATCTACTTGGTTATAAGTTCAGTAAAGGTTGACGTTTTGATCGTTGTCTCAGCCTGTATCTACTAACAAGTTCCTGTATAAAGACTTTGGGAGTTAAAGATTTCATATTAATTTATAAAGGAGCTAAAGTTTTCTTGAATCTTCGGAGCCTATGAGAGATTTAATTATTTATATATTATATTTAAATTTATGTATTTAATTTAATTGTGGGATGTTAACAATTTCAAAAAAAGTGTTAGTACACTAATTAATTAATTTACAATTCACCTTCTTCATTATACATGGTGTTACAAAAAGCTGTAGTCATATTTTAAGGGATTATTCTACCGATCAATACAAACAACGTTTACTAGACGCAATTTATAGAACAGCTGATTTCTTTTTCGCAATTTCGTAGATTCCCTTATAGTAAAAGTTGATTATATTGATGGATAGAATGTAAATGTAATTTATGAATTGAAATCACAAACTACAAGGGCTTACACGGGTCGATCGATGTGATTGTTAGACTATGTGCATAACCATTTTTCTATTGTTGGTAAGTGACAGGTGATCATCATCATCATCACCAATCTATAAACGTCCAACTACTGGGCACAGGCCTTCCTACACGGGAGAAACACATGAGGAGTTTGGGCCATAACACCACTACGCTGTCCTAATGCGGGTTGGTGGTTAAAGCGGTTGCAGGAAAAACCGGGATCAACGACTTAACGTGCCATCCGAAGCACGGAGGAGCTCGAGATAACAAACTTTGATTGGCCCATCCCAGGATCAACCACGGCAAAAGTTGCTTTGTTTTTCGTATCGAAACCAGAGAGCTCAAAATAATACGTCACCGAGCCTGCCTAATGAAGGGCAGGTGATCATGTGGAGACTATTAGTCGCTTAGCTAAAAATGGTCGTCAAAATAATCAGTCACCGCTGTGATTCATTTCACAATCAAGTTTAGTTACCGACTTATGCCATTAGCTGTTTAGTGTTTATTTATTCTGCACCATATTTTTAAATGAACTAGTGTCATACAATATTCAACTCTGTCAATAGCTGTCTTGCACGGCGATATGTTTGAAGACTAGCCGTACCACAAAAAACTTCCGTCCTGAAAAAGACGGGGAATCGGACTGTAAATATCAATAAGCGCTTTTGCTAGTAATAAAAGTATATTTCGTGAAATATTAAAATACAACTATTGACACGGACAGAAAACGTAATCAATATTAATATTAAATAAGATAGTATGAAAAACATAAATAATACAAAGAGTTCTGAACACGTACATACAACTTATTTTTTAATATGTTCGATTAGAAGTACCTACACTGTTTATTTGCCTTGGTTTCTATGGTTATGTATTACTTATGCATTAATCAATAAATACTATTTTAGGTTTTCGTAATTATTATCATATAATTTCAAACTCAACCCCCAAATAAAAGTTTTTTACTGAAAGTTACCTACGAATCATCAGTTTATTTGGATTGGTTTCTTCATGTATTCTTTGGCAATATCCGCATTGAAGTTTTATTGCGAAATTCGATGTTCGTAGTTATGTGATGGACTTTTGTCATCTCTAGTAGCTCTAACTCTTGAAGGTTCAATATTTATGCGCTAGTCTATTGTTAATACTACATTATAAAAAGCTATGTATTGTAGAGTTTGGTTGTCGTTTGTGTAATACTGTTTACATTAAAATAATACAAATATTACATTAAAATTACAGTTAAAAATCAAATAAACGTTGATAGACTTACGTAAATTTTACCCTATCTATGTATACTTAAGCACGTTGTATGTAAGTAATATATTGTATGTATGTATAAAATCTTTGGGCCCTGGATGGGAACTACTTTAAATCCTTTAGTTAGCTCATTTTACTAAAAAGAAACATTCTTTTGTTTTTGAAATTTGAAACAAAACCGCATTCAAAGACCTTCCAAAAGTCGCTGGTCTCACCCGGGAATCGAACCAATTAAAAATTAATAAAACAAACCCTCGCTATTTTATTAAACGAATCGGTAGGATTATTTTGCAGGATAAAATTTGTCCAACAAACACCTAATCTGTTGTACGAGATACCTATGAAATTGAATATTTAGTACAAGTTTTTTATTAACTACCTAGTACCTAGTTTTTTTTTATACTACTAAGGTGGCAATCAAGCATACGGCCCACCTGACGGTAAGCGGTTACCGTAGCCTATGGACGCTTGCAACACCAGGAGTATCACTTGCGCGTTGCCGACCCTGTAAAAACCTTTTCACGCCTTTCTTGAAAAACCCCATGCTGTACTCATTCGAGAAAACCTCTGCAGGGAGGTCATTCCACAACCTGAGCGTACGCGGGAGAAAGTTTCAAGTTTTAAGTTTGTTGTTTTTTTCTTCTGTAATGTTCATTTGTAACAAGTAAACCATGGATACGTTAGTTTTATTATCTCCCTAACATCCAAAGATATTGTATGAAGTACAGGTTTGCTAATGTTATTTATGTCTAAGTAGACAGTCGACGAGTCGTCGAGTCGAAGACAGTCGATTTTCAGTCGAAGTCTGAACACTTCGATAAGAAAATCATAAAATTGTAATAATAAATTTATGCACAATTCGTTCTTACACTAGGCAATCTGAGGAAAAGTTAAAAATGGAACGCATTTTTTATTGCAACGCGGGGCAAAAATTTGAACTTAGAACGACAACTTTCTACATTTTTAAAATGGTTAAAAATATTAGTTTTCACATTTTTCATTTCAAAAATAACAAATTATTATGAAACAAATTTTATCCTGAACAATAACCCTACTAATTCGTTTAATAAAATAGCGAGAGTTAACTTTTTAATTTTTAGTCGGTTCGATTCTAGAAGATATTTGAATGCAGTTTTGTTTCTTCTAAAAAATAAAGGAATGTTTCCTTTCCGTAAAATGAGCTAACTAATGGACTTAAAGTAGTTCCTCTCCAGGGCCCATAGATTTTTTACACTCTGTATACATATATATTCACACAATTCATTTTGTTGTTTGTTCTGTAACCAATCAGAAAAAATAATACTCTCTCTAAGAGGTGGAGGCCTGGTGTCTGGTATGACGGGTTATCTTAAACCTATTTCAAGCTCCAGTCTCCACAGTAATCATTAGTTAAAATTAATATATAGTATTTGAAACGTATTGTACTTTAAACAATAATGTACATTGTGAAGAAAAATAAAGATGATTATTACTGTGTTGAGTGAAAAGGGAAACTCATATTTAAAGACAATATCAAAACGAACCTGGTTCGTTTAAATATGAGTTCTAGACTACTACAGACACCAACAAACTTGCATTTAATTAAAAAAAAGTGCATCGAATTATCCCTCGATTAATTTAATGTAGAAATTATTCATTTTTTTTAAAGGAACCACATTTAAATGCTGAGGAAAATTTTGATAAATTTGAAAAATGTTTTTTTTTTCCACGCAAGTTTTATGTTCCTTTTGTTGTACTTTGTGTAAGTACTCACAAAATCAGAAGCCATCGATTTTCTATTGTATTTCTGTACCGCGGGCTGGTGAGGGATAAAAGGGTAATTTATTTTCAACATTTATTTTTGAAAAATTAGGTCTTTGTAGTCACGCTGTTACTGTGAAAAGTTGTGTTTCAAACTCCATATGAACACGTGTTGTTATTTAAAAAAGATCATAATAGTCTCACGCTCTATTAAACCTAATGCTGCAAAAAATAAACACGATTTCATTGAACACCGATTAAGTTTCATGTTTTTCGTATTATTTCATAGCTTGTAAAAATAAATATGGTAACAACGAAATATTGTAAAAGCTTAGATATTTTTCAAAGTATCTTTCAAACATTTATTGTTAAAAATATATTAATTTATTTCAACAAATTTTTACAATATGTAGGTATTTTAATTTTTCATTATTATTACCCGTTCTCAATCAGAAGGGTCTGGGGCTTTGACCAACAAAATAAAAAATTTTAAGATTTGGAAGTAAATAGTTTACCAAATTTCTAAAAACAATTTTTCCTAAGGTAAATTTTTAAATTTTTCCTTTTTTGACATGGCCATTTCCCCTTCTGATTACGAAAGTGTAACGTGAACAAAAGACATTCCCGATTCGCAGTACGATAGTCGGCTACACATCAAAATCAAGTTTTCCGCGGTTCAAGGGAAAACGCGATGCGTTTCGTGATCGACGGCGCAAGTACTAAGGCATGCACCGGCCATCCGCCCTCCTCTTTTTAGCTTCGCTTTTGCAATCTATATAAGGATTCAACTCCAACTCTTTGTTATCTGTGTGTCAGTGACCACTAAAGTGTTGTGTTGTGTATTCGTACCGATCCATAAACCAAGGTACTTATTTTGTTGTTGTTATTATACGAATACCGTGGTGATTGTATGGTAATAACGCGAGTCGACTCAACATTCATAGAGATATCAAATTAGACAGCTGTCAAAATTAATGTACAACTAATTAGAGTAACTTTACGTGCCCCGAGCACTCCATTTCAATTGTTGCCAAAATCAGTAATTGTTAATGGTGTAGTAAAATAACGCTTACTGTTTCACGCAACAGGTACAACAATAACGATACTGCTCAGTTAATTGTGTGCCGTTCCATCGGCTAGTGTTATTGTAGCCATTTAGTAAATTTCGGCAGATTAACTTGTGAAGCTGGTTTGTTATGGCTGGATATTTCAGTGCCCTTAACAGCTATCTCTTCTATGAATAAAACATAAATGATATCGTGGCGCATTGTTTGGTGTATACCACATATTTCTGGCACGATGTTAGTGCAGTATTTTTATCCGTAGCTAGTTTTCAATAGATGTAGAGCGAATGCTTTCCTCGCGCCAGCCGCAACCGGATCGCCAAGGAGATAGCTAGGAAATGTTAAACGAAAACCAAATAGAAATGTCTCAATTTCCGTAGCAACGCTTCCTCGCAAAAATGGTTGGATTCTTTTTGCTGAGAAATTTAAAATAATTTTGCTGTAAAGTTTATTACTTGTAAAAATTTAATTTGTGTTTGGAATTTAGTAGTGTGGTACTTAAGTGGTATTTTTTTACATCGATTTATCGATATGCGTTTTAATATAACTACTTGCACATTACGAATTGCAAGATTGCAATAATGATGCTGAAATGTGGATTACTTATTAAACTTTAATAGATTCTAACATTTTTTTGCCTAACTAAGTAAATGTTATTGTATTAGATTACATCAAATAGTTTCAAATACTCATCGATGAAAGATGTTCACGCACGTGATTTATTTACTTAACAACCGATTACATTGCAAGGAATGAAGTAATTAGCAAATAATAACATCGATTCCTAGTAACTGACCTCTATTGTTTTAAATATAAAAAATATACCACTTAACGATCTCTTGTTAGAATAAATACGTATTAAGCAACAGTTTGTCTTATGGAATTGGCCTTGTTATGAGATGCAACTAATCTCTGGCATTTGATTACCTTGTCAGACTTGATTTATAAGTGAATCATTGGGGTATTTTTATAGCTGGTCGAAAGCTTGAACCTTTTAGTTTGTCTTCTTGTGTTTTTCATTTCTATTTTCACCTTCAAAGTTTTCGAACGAGAAAACTGTTTGATTGTAATAATATATATTTTTTGACATTGACAGCACCATCTTGTATACTGATAGATATTTAATTTAATTAAGTTATTCTCTTTTGCTGACAAAAGTAACTTAAAACAGAATTTCCAAAATAAAAAATGATGTATGTTGACAATGATGTTTATTGTATATCGATGTATGTTGTCTTAAATATTACTTTTTAAGTTAAACAAAGATTGCGATTCTAGTTCAAATATGATGTCAAGGTCTCTATTAACTATTTGAAATAATAGGCTCGGTAGAAACATTATAACTTACTTATAGACTACGAGTCTATTTTTGTAGATTCTGAAGATCATTGGTTTGATTAAAAAGGTTTGTTTATCTATTACAGCCAACAAAATGCATTCCATGACCGTGGTAGTCCTTGCTTGCCTAGTAGCCGTAGCCGTCGCGCACACCCAGTACGAATACATCCCGGCAGAGGACTCACTCGACATCCCCAGCGACGCTGTCCAAGGCACCCCGGAGAACCTTAGGCCGAAGAGGAGTATACTGCTCTTAAAGAAGAAACTGCTCCTTGGTATGTCTTAGAAAACTGTTAAGAGATAAACTTCATTAGCTTAAATTGGGGAAAGTTATTAATGTCGTATTCTTTTTTCTGTCCAAAACCTGCTGATTGAACGCCTACGACGGTTCTTGTTATTAATTTTGTAGCGCCTATGATAGCAATATTATTGATATGGTTTTGAGTAAGGCGCTCACCCTGATGGTAAAAGATAACCTTCGCCTATAGACATCAATCAAGTGAAATAAAGAGTATTTGTATTGCAATTAAGCTCACAAAAAAGTTTGAATAGGTTGCCGAATAGAAGTTTTCATTTTCAGATATAAGAATGAAAAGCTAACGATATCATACCTACCTACATTTTAATAACTTTATAAAAAAAGACAACACAGTAATATTTTTTTTTAATGAATAAAACTCTGTAGTAAAATTACATGCCTATTTGATATTTTGGAAACAAATATAAGTTTTATCATCTTAGTATGAGCTATAATAAGTAGCTTGTTTGCATGGCGTCTCTGAAATTTCCAAGATAAACACTAGTTGGATTTACATTTTCCCAATAAAATTAATGAGCCCAAAATCTATAGAGGTTTCAAGTTACCAAGGCGACCGACGCCATAGAAGCCAGATTCTAGTTAATCAGGCCAATGCCGTTTTAGCACAAGCGAGGGTCGTAATCATGCAAACATGGGTAAACAAATCTCTGACGTCATTCTTAAAACCGACATGTCAAATGTTAATTGCTGCTATTTTAAATATTTGCTGCCATGTCCTAATTTGAACTATAATTACTTTAGCCAGGTTTCATGTTCCATCAAAACAAGTTAGTAAAAAAATTGCTTTTTAAATGGACAATATCTTATTGTCAGGGTTATTTTACTAATGGATTGCAAGTAAAATGTTACGTCTAAAGCCATTAATTTGTTGAATCTCATGTCTCTTTAGTCCTATTTGGATATGGTAAAATTAGTGCCTATATGTTTTAAAATTTACAAGTGACTTTTGCTGGCAAGAATACTTGACACTTTACCTACTACAATTTTGTTCATATTTCGATAAAAGGAAACAAATTGCAATATGACATGCATCAATAATTGAAATTATGGTATCACGCTTTAATATAAACACGGTAGCATGTAGAAAATAATTACCAAACTGTATAAATTTGGAACTCGCCCCAATGTCCGTGGGAAATTGGGGGTTTTACTGGCAAATTGGCAATTTCGAATATTTACTGTGGCGCACGTTGTACCTACGATAGTCGTAGTCGCTGCTCCGTGTATTGAACGCATTGAACAAAGCTACTCCAATTCGTAGGAACTAAAAAATAACAGAAAGAACTATGTTTTGCCACTTTTGTATTTATGATGTAAACGATGGATGAAAGGGATACAAGGGATGTTGAATCTCAATTCAACATACCTTTATTCAAAAATTAAGTTGGGTATAGATGTTTGCTAAATAACAATATCGTAACTGTTAGATGCCAAGCGTATTGCGGTATATTGCTTGTACACGAGTAAACTTACAAGGTACCGCACTCCGTTGCATGCAAATTGTGTGGGAAACCTATTGTGTGCTCGAAGATTGTTCATGTTATGGCTCGATCACAACTAGCAATGTGCTTCGAGCGCGCTTCGACGCGAGTTTATGATAACGAGTGTGCATTTTGTTAAATTTGCACGTATCCGTTGAACGCTCGGCCCTTTATCAGGAGTTTTTATAGGATTAATATAACCACGTTACTTCCAAATTTGGGTCATAAAATACCTTTCTTATATGGATCTCCAAATTTAGAAATAATTAAGTTGAATTTATGAATTTTTTAACTGCCCCTGGTTCGTAGTACTATGTTTCAGATTACCAAGTTTCATGTACAATTAATAGTTGCTGTTATCTAATAAATGTCTCGTTATGGTGAGAGAGGTTCCGAACGAGTAAATTAAGCGATAGCAAAATTGGCGAGTGTAGCCTCTCAATACAGTTGATGAGCGTTTCACCAAGTATGAGATTTGATTCAAGTTATTGTTATAAAATCAAACTACTTACCTAAACTTATTATAACAAAGTGAATTAATATTTTGATCTATATTAACATCTAAAGGAATCCCTCTCACACTTTGTAAAACTATACTTGGCCTTCTTATTAATTTTAATAAGAAAAAGCAAGTAAGAAATCTAAGTAAGTTCCAATTTAGTCAACCATTGTTTTTTTACCTTCAGTGCTGGGTATACCCAGAAACGTTGAGAATGATCTGTTTAGTCCACACGTTTATTAAGGTCTCGCACAGATTATGCAACACGCGTGGTCTAGGCGATTCTGAGGCGTGTATGGAGATATGGAAGCTCCCTAAGGTCGCGTCGGCTGCGTGGTTATTTGTCATAAAACGAATCTTAAACAAGTGTTGCCGACATTTGAGCCGACTTCAAAAATATATTCAGTGGATAAATATTCTATGGATTTATGTTACTGGTTTTGTGATTAAATGTAAATTGACTAGGTGACTCTAAGTAAATTATTTATTCCACAAATAATTAATATAAGTAATACTAATTGAATAACAATATTATTTTGACTAGTTATCATTGCATTAATACGATCTGCAGGTACATGAACGTTAAAATAAACATAGTAACCTTAACAACCGGCTCCTATTTGATTTGTATTTATTTAACTAGTCTGCATCAAAAATGTTACTTATCTTTAACCGGTATAATTATTAGCTATTTACAATTTAATTATCAGAAAAGGAAGGTTTAATAATGCTTTAATTTTAGGAATAAAACATAATTATATACCGATAAGTATAAAAGAAATATAAAACTTATTTTGTTTTACAGGTAACATATTATTAGGGTGTCTTACAGCTATGATTACAAAGTAATTAATAAAATATGTTACTAAAAAGATAAAAAAGCGTCCACAAATAAAATTTGATTAACATATAAATTACCATCGAACTAATACAAATGTTGTTATAATGTTATTCTCAGCGAAACAAAATGTGATATGAAAAATTGCAATTAAGTACTGATACTTTTAATAATAATATTAAATTATAAAATTATTAAAAAGTACCTACTGTATTTAATAAGATTTAAATTATAATTAATCTTTAACATATTTTAGTCGAATTCACAAATATAGATCTTGCTTATTAGGTTATAATTTGTCTTGGAGAACATCAAAAGCTAATAACGATGTAATATGATGTTAAGCTTTAGATGTAAACAATATAAAGTCTATGTAGGTCGTATTTTAAACGAATTCTCACAGCTAAATTCAAATTATAATATTCAATGTCGTGATTTCAAAGTAATTATCTAAAAGTAAGAAAACAAATTATATCTTTGACATAAGATATTTACGCATTTGAAAAAGTAAAGATTTTAGTGAAAATGAAAATATCTTTATTCAATTAGGCCCCCCAAGAAGCACTTTCGAATCGTCAACAAAAAAAACCCTTATGTCTATCACATAAAAATAATATTAACTAACTAACAATTTCATAATGTTTGTCTCTCTGTCTTATCTAGATCTACGTAAGCTAAGAATGTTATAATGTCAGTCTGTCTATCGGTCTGTCTGTCGGCTGTCTGTCCGTCAGTCAGTCTGTCTGTCTGTCCGTCAGTCAGTCTGTCTGTCAGTCGGTCTGAATTTACACCAGTTCCAAAAGTTGAACTACCGAGAAGATTCCGACAACAAACTCGTGTAGTCACTCTTTTCAATTATTAAGTTACAATGTTTAATTACACAGTAATAGTATTTAGCAGCGCAGTGTAATTTTTAACCTTCTAGAAACAATTTATATCTTTTTGGTTACAGGCGCATTAGGACTGAAAGCCGCAAAGGTCGGCGCGGTCGGCGCAGCAGGAGTGGCTGGGGCGCTGGCCCTCAAGAAAGCGAAGTCAGTCCCAAGCCATCAACATCACGTTGTTGTCCCGCATTATGGGTACAGGCTTTTTTACTAACTTTCATTCATACTAACATAGTACGCGAGACAGTATATTACACATTATACATGGTTTGTTATTGAGAGGTATTAGTCAATTAACAAAGGCTAGAATGGCGGGTTGAGAACTATGAAACAAAGGTAGCCTAGTAAGTAACCATACGATAATACGTCTTGATAACCCGTCGAGTACAGTGGAGAGTCATTAATTATACCAGGCCCAGAGAGCAGGATAAATCCATATTACATAGTGTTCATACGAACTGAGTACCCAGCCTAGTGCGCTGTCTCTTTAGGTCTAATAAGGGCGTTAAATACATAAGCGACATTAAATGCTTGTGGAAGCAAGGCAACATAATACATATTAACGCTTAATATATACAATGACACAACTAAGGGATAGTACGTAACATCAATAGTGACGATTTTCAGTTTTTGACCCCATCATCTTCCTAAAAGAATTTGAACCGCGTATGAAATACCATAAACATAGGCAACTTGCATATGTTCATGCTCTGCCAGCTATTTCTGACATGTAAAAAAACATAGTTGTTCTCCTTTTTTGTATCTCAAAATAAGTTTTCCTCTCACGATTAAAGCTTATAGTCTTTAATTGCAATTTAATGTTACTATGGTGTTGTCTTAGCGATGGCTTTCGTAACGGTACATGAGAAGAATTCGATAGCCGATTGACAATGAACTTCAATTGCCGATATCACAAAGTACTTCATTACGATTGACATTAGAGTTACTTAATGCAGTATTCAGAAACTTTATTTCTATTATACACTGTACTGGAACCAGTGAAATAGATATAATACGTATTTGATCTGCTAATTAAATTCACCGTAGGTAATTTCACGTATCACTGTTCTCTAAAAGATTAACAAAATCGTCCGTACGTCTAAAGGTTAAATCGGGCAGCCTTGATCTACGTCTGTGCTAGAGTAGGTATCATTTCATCAAATTGTGTCAATAGTTTGTGCAATATGTTACTCAAAGGTCGAATAATTTTAGTTGTAATTTAGTGCTACGGTACTATAGAGAATTTGACAACTATCCGTTGGTCATCGCACGTCCTACACACAAGCGATTACAAATCACTGAGATTCGACCAATCTGATACAAGAGTGTATAGGATGACTTGCAATTTTTTTTTTGAGTATGGTATATTTCAACATAACAATTATTCAAATAACCAATTTATTTTAACCTTTTGTCAGTTAACTCGATTTGAATATCAAAGCTCATTTTCTGCTAATTTGGTATTACAAAAGATGTTTAGATGTTTGATTTATTTTTACTACTCGCTTAAAGTCTTAGTGTTAAAGGCTACAAAATAACACATAAATTTTATACACAATAAATAATAATAAAAAACCTTAGGTTTCAGAACTACGAAAAAGTACCATTTCCTTTTATGCGTAAATCATTAGGTATATACCGGGTGTTACAGAATTCCGAAAGAAAATTCGGAATTCTGTGGTTGCGGGGGCGATACCGTAGTATGTGCGCGGGTTGTGTGTCTGTAGTGTAACTGTAGTGTGACGTACGATACGCGATAGTATTCATTTTTTAGGGTTGAGACACGAGTTGACAATGTTTTTCTTTTAATTATATCGGAAAATAAAAGTGGTCTGAATGGTGTCAAACTCTCAGAGGTAGGTAATACTTGACAATGTCTATTTATTTATTTTAGTTTCTATGTCTATTTATTTATAAGGACAACCAACAAGGTTGTCCTTATAAATAAATTACACTATTATATTCGATAGTAGTTTTATGCTTAACAGTATAAGTAAATGCATAAAATATTAATGCATGGACTCTTCATTAGGGATTTATAAAGTAACAAACTAAACGGAGAAGTTTTCGTACTCTAACTTAGTTTTTTTGCCGCTCATTATTACGCTCATTAATTAAATCTATTTTTAGTAAAGAACTGTTATAATATAACAATAACTTGATGTGTTTCTTTCACTCTTACTCTTACGCGAAATGAAAGAAAAACATGTTTAACAATGTTTTTTGCTTGAATAAGTTTAATGAGCGTTTATGAGTAAGGCCGTTTTAACAATTAGTGTGTGAAAATTTTATAATACAAAGTAACATTGTTAATGCCTTACAGCCATGGAGCCCATTGGGCAGTAGAAGTACATCATTGGTGAGTTCCTTGCTAGTACAGTGAGACATGGCACTATTTCTACAAAATTTTCAAGGCACAAATTTATTGTAGTTGAAGTTTTGGAGCAGGTGTATCGCACGATTTTGTAACTTGTTACGTTTTACTTACACGCGTAAACTTGTTAAGTAGACGGCCTTGAACTGAGCTTGTTCGGTGTTTTGTTTGGAGCCATCCAATTGTGTTGTTGTTTTTAAAGCATACTGTATCTCACTTTAAATAAATTTTTCACATAAATTGATCTGATACTTAGTAGTTTGTCATATTCTGCACATTATGCTTTTATGAATACTAGCTAGATTATAATACCGCGACAGATACGCAAACGCAGGCTACGCAGAAGATTGCTCTACTGTATTATTTATTTTCATTCACTTATTTTATTTTAGTGATTCAGACCAAAATACATGCAGTCCTATCATAAACTTATAATTTATATTATAATCATATTGTTTTGTAATCGTTATATTTGTTGGGCAAATTTTTTGTATTTATGTAAAATCTAATGCTTTTTAAATTTTCCTTATAGACTACTCACCATATCGTTTTTTTATTTATAAATTTTGACAGAGTAAGGTAAACACAGTCTGTGTCTCCGTATAACGTCCAAGCTTTTAGACTCATTTACAATTCTCTTATGTTATGTTTAGTTTACATTGCATGCAAAATATATGGCTCTGCTTTATTTGATTCGTTAACTTTATGTAACAAACATATTCATAGCTTGCTTTTTGGGTCAAGAGGACATCAAATAAGTTAAGTATGTTTAATTTCTGCAGACGGTTAAGAACGCATGTAAATATTCAATAGGTTCGAAGGTCATCCCACTCTGAGATGTAAAAGCATAGAGATGAACTTGATACATCATGGATGAAACAACTCGTTTCTGATCCATTTATCTTTAAAATGTTTTAAAAGGGGCATGAACTTAAAAGTAAATAACCCCTATTAATTATTCAACATATCGCGATATAATATCAGTGCGTTTGAACCTAATGAATTTTGAATAAATTTTAATAATTTTAGCAATAAACATCTGCGATGTCAACGTATTTATTATACATAAAAAATACGTTGGTTTATCCATACACGTATGGAAAATCCAACTTATAGTATTAATTTGTGGAATGCGGATTCCGTATTATAATTTTGAAAACAATTAACTTATTAAATAAAACTGATTTCAATTTTTTTTGTAATGAATAGCAGGACATGCTTGTTTCATACAAGTAAATATATCTTTATTTTTATTTAAATCGTATGTGATGTAGCAGAATCAAATATAATTGATTCACATAGGAAATAATGTGAACGCTAAATATTCTTACAGACGTGGATATAAATTTGGTTGTGGTCGTTCGGGTTAAATGATTCGTAGCATTTTATTGCCGTTCCTCGATTTAAAGTAATGTCGTCTTTATGCTTCGTATTTCAGCGATACAAACTTATAATAATATGATAATCTCTAATTTACAGATTTGGGTGGTCCGGTTAAGAAGTTGGCGGTGATAAAGTCCTGACTTGCAAATTTTCTGAAGACTACAGAGGAGCAATGTTCAGGACTAATTAATATTAGTAGTTACTTGAGAGTCTATATTTTGTGAGGCTTTAATTCGATGTGATGGACCGAGAGTCGACCGTAAAAAGACAAAATTCTTTTCTTATCATCTCTTGGCTATGATTATAGTCACAAAAGTGACATTTTCTAATTTACAAAAGCGCTTATCTAGCAAAACGTTACACAAGTGAAAAAAAGATAGGTATCAAATTCAGCGCTTTGTAAAATTAGTTGATTGGTCATACTATGTCTCCTTCTATTGATCATAATATACTTTCGACTCCGCTATTGGAAATGTTTAGCATTAAACTTAATGAAATAATGTGCTTTACGGTGCCATGTTGAACTAAACATTAAATTCAAGCGATCGCAGTTCAATTAATTCTTAGTTGCTAATGGAATGCTCGTAATGTTTTCCTACAACCCTTAACTTGTGAATGTTGAGTCCACTGCCATTACAGTAACGTTTGATAGATTTTAATGTTTTACTGGTTTTGATGTTGTTATAATATTTATAACAAGGGTCTTTTTATCTAGGTATATAGTTGTGTTATGTTTTCAAATAAAGTGGTAAATAATAATTAATTTTCGTTTTATTTTATTATTGTACTAAAATACTTCGAGGAAGTATTGGCTATCTATTAAATTCTAATAACATTATTTTTTTTTACAATAAAACCGTTTTACTTAATTTATTTTACTTATTCTATTTTCAAGTTTTTAGCATTTTATTTAGTTACCTATAATATTTATTATTCATTTATGTAGTTCATTTTTGCCTTAGGACTTTTAAAGGGAATCGAATAAAAATAAGAACTCTACGATTTAGATCATTTTCATATTGTGTTGTATTCTACTGGTCAGCCCTTCCATTTGATACTTATATTGAGGGGTTTTAAAAAAATATGTAATCCGCCATTTTGTAGCGGCGGCCGTCTTGGATTTATAATAATGCTGAATAATACATCACACACATGTCTGTCATGTCTGTCTGTCTGTCATGTGCGTGTGTGTGTGTCTTACATTTTCGCGAGCACTACACATTTGAAATAATATAAAACAAATTTACCGGATTATTGCTGAATAATTAATAGTATTGTCAACAGATATAAAGGTGTGTACAAACTTCAAGACCAATCGATCACCAGAAAGAGAGGTGAAATTTCAATGACTGGATTTGACCAACACATGACAAACAAAGCAAGTTGAATAAAACCGTTCAAAAACCGTATATAAATAAATTATATATGCTAGTAATTGGAATCGAAAACATATAAAATAATGAAATCCTTAATTTTAAAGTTAATTTGACAACATCAACAGCTTTTAACTAATCCGCTATCGGTCACGAGTCACGAGTGTGCTGCGTGAGCTCGACAGACGGATGTGCGAAAAACGCTTATACGACAGAACTGTCCTGCGTCTCACCAATTGAATTTCCTCATCGCCTATACCAGGGGTCGGCAACCTGCGGCTCGCGAGCCACATGCGGCTCTTTGGATGTGCAGCTGCGGCTCTTTAGTTTCATACACAAATATAATTTATTTTATGAAAAAAAAAAACATTTGAATTTTTTTGCTCAATTGTTTGTTATTGAAGTACAAGTTAGTGTTGTAAGTAAGTTTTTGTTTTAATTTTTTCCTTAACTGATAAGTAATTTGGGTATAAAAACATACATATATTTATTCAAAAAAGTATCGGGAATGGATGGTTTGGTTTATGGTTCCACATTTTTTTTTTATATTGGTTAGATTGGCACAACTGTTTTTCATTTTGGCGCGGTAGAAAGATTTGCCTCGCTCTGGTATCAACGTCTGCAACTAAAGATAACGCATCGCAAAAGTGAGAGAAATAGTGATTAAAAAACCTTTGAGAGAGATAGCAGTCGATCCGTACAATTTTAAATAATCACTTGGGTATGAAACATGTTGCCGCTCGGCTAGTCCCAAAAGACCAGAATTTTCTCCAAAAACTCAATCGCATGTGAGTCGCTGAGGACATGCTAGAACGAGTCAATTCCGACCCAACATTCATGAAACGCATTGTTACTGGTCACGAGACGTGGGTTTACGAGTTTGACATGCAAACTAGTCAACAAGCTTCGGAGTGGCGCCTTCCAGCTGAACTGAAACCGAAAAAACCACGCCAAAATAGATCAAAACTCAAAGTCATGTTGACTGTTTTCTTCGACTCTCGCGGTGTTGTGCACGGAATTCTTTCCGGAAGGTCAAACGGTAAATAAAGAGTATTATTTGAGCGTTATGCGGCGTTTAAGAGAGCAAATTCAACGAAAAAGGCCAGATTTGTGGAAAGAAATTTTCCACAAATCTGGCCTTTTCCATACAAACCCGACCGGTTTGTATGGAACAGCTGTTTTTTTTTCGCCATTCCAAATTTATCTTTTAACAGGTCGTGTTTTGGGTAAACAGCACTGTCACCTGCCTTCGCTTACGAGACGAGCCCCTAACACCCTGTATATGAATAAATAGATTAGTTTTAAATACAAAAAAAAAACTTTATTTATGCAAGTACTATTTATTGTTAGCAAGAAAACTTTATGTGGCTCTTTAAAAACTTTGAAATTTTGTAAATTGAAATTTTTGACTCTTTCGACTCAAAAGGTTGCCGACCCCTGGCTTATACCACAAAGCCTACAGACGAAAGTATTCAATCAGTGCGTCCTTCCCGTAATGACATATGGAATGGCACTGAAACTTAAATACTCACGTTACATCTGGTGCACAAATTTAAAGTCACTCAGTAATCTCCGGAGAGGGCTATGCTCGGAGTTTTTCCGAAGGATCGAATTTGGAACAAAGTTATCTGACAGAGAATAGACGACATAGAACCACCCACTAAATTGTAAGTAGGCCGAAGAGGCTGTGGGCCTGCCATGTTATCCGTAGAACTGATGACCGTATACTTCTGGTGGAGCAAGCGAGACCGCAGCTTGGCAAAAGCGGGACTCAGGCTCGACGGAGTGGCGAACTTCGTAGAGTAGCTGGCAGTAACTAAATGCGGCTAGACATTGGGGTCAAGGCAAGTGGCGTTCATATAGAGGCCTATGTCCAGCATTGGACTGTTTTAGGCTGATGGATGATGATAACAAGAGTAATGTCGACAATCAAAACAGTTCTGTCGCTCATACTTCATCGCACAGCCGCTTGTCGACCTCACGAAGCAAATTTGTTGAGCAGAGGCGTTCCTAGGCGGGAGAAACCTCAGGAGAAACACATGAGAAGTTTGGGCCATCAAATACACAACACAAGGAAAGAAAAAGTATTAAATTAATTTCCTTTCATTTTTGTTCTCATCAAAATTGGAACAAATCTTATCACTTTTCTGCGATATATATAAGTCGCAGCCGACTGGTTAAATCAGCCGCTTAACTGGACGCCTAGCCCGTTGAATAAACGTCGGCATCCAATCAAACGGTTATAGTAAAACTAGTCAAGTTATTCAGCGCAACGTTTAAGCAGAGGGCTGAACGTCAAGTCAGCCGTCTGGTTTGAATTAGCCATTCAATTGGACGCCTAGGCGGGTCGTATAAATCGAATAGCTTTTGTGTGATTGTTTGAGTGATTGGTAGGTTCAAGGTGTTTTTTTAAAATGACCATTTAGAACCATAATGATGTTGTTTAAAAGTCGTCATAAAAAAAATAACCTTGAACCTACCAATCAAACCAAAGCTTTTCGGTACAAGACGATCCATTCAATACGCCAAGTCGATAAACGTTAAGTGAGTCTAGTTTAATTAACTAATGGGCTAGGCATTTAATTGGATGCCTGTGTTTAATTAACGGGCTAGCCATCCATCCAGACGGCGGCGATATATATACACCTTTTTTATTAAGTCTAGTGCTAGGTTCTATCTATCTAAATGAAAATTCTACTAGGTACTTACCTGTAAATTACAAATTTATTACCTAAAATTTTTATTTTAAGTTTATTGATTAGTTGGTTTGAGTTTAGATTTTACGGCCGGGCGATAATTAATTAGGCATCTATAGATTTATAGCGGTTATTCAAAATAGGTGCAATAATTTACTTTTATAAATGTTGAAATACCTGTTCATTGGCTAGCGTTAACTAACTTCTGTTCTTACTGAGTAATTCTACCATATTTATTCAAGCATGGCTGGCTATAAAGCATGGCCACTGTTATGTTTGCTATTATGTGAATACGATGCACCAATTAAAAAAAAAGTGTTTTAATACAGATTAACCAAATAGTAAAAAAATATTTATCAAGTACTGTCAATGTACTGTCAATCGCAAAAGTAATTAAAACGCTTTTGACAGTAAATGACTGTTATAACGAAAGAAATGAGGGTTACATCTACTAAAAATAAGTTATAGACGAAAACGTTTAAAATTGTCTTTAATTATTTAACTTCAATGCAGGTACACATAGATAATTAGTAGATAAGAGTAAATAAGCCTCTTTCACTCCTATATTCTAAAAAGAAAGCTTATAATATAATTGATTACACTTTTGAAAATTATAATAATGTTTAACTCTGGCCCAGGGAGTTTTTGCCGCCATTTAAAGAGGTCGGTCGAGACTTTTATTATAATATTATTGATCACACTTATAATATAGTAGTTTATGAAACTGGTACATAATGAGGGGTATTATATACGAGTGTGAGTTTAAAAAACGAGCGAAGCGAGTTTTTTTAAAGCATCACACGAGTGTGTAATACTTAGTTATGTGCAGTTTCATACACTTCTTTATCTAATCTCATACATTGAATATATCAAATAAAAGATAGAGATTGATACAGTTTATTAATTGGTTATTGTAAGTGTGAACATTTTCTGAGAACGAAGTAGCATTTTTATTAATTTTCCACGCTAACAAGTCTTGATAACATTTATCGTATAATTTTCTTGACTTTACTGGTAGTAAGTAGAATAAGACTGACTGCTGCCGCAGTCTCTAAAATGTCGGGCGGCGTTAAATTTTCTTCACATTCACTATCAGACCTTTTAATAAACAATAATACTTATCCAGCGAACGCCAGTGATCGATAGTCAAAAGTAACACGAGGCAGTTCAAAAGTAACATTTTCATGTGTAAAGTAACATTAGTTTTTTTATGTAGAAAAAGACTGTAATACTGTAATAGTGCACTTTCTTAGATAAAAAATAAAAGTCTTCTTTTCCATTCTTTGAAAAGATCGTAACAATCTTTTGAGATCGTGAGGCTTACTTTTCAATAAAAAAGGCAACTATAACCTACTCCATAGCGTAGTTTTATGACTACTCGGTGTGTAAATTTTTTTGCTACTTTTATCTAGGAAATCCTAAAAGAAACATTTTAAGTCTTGTAACATGAAAGTAACATGAGAAGGTCAAAAGTAACATGAAACATTACAAAAGTAATATTTTGGCAACGCTGAGCGAAACACAACAACGAATTGCAAGGAAAAGTATTACGGCGCCAAAATTCCCGATATCACCGCGCATGCGCCAAAGCGCGCGCAGCCACAGATAAAAAATGAAATAGTGCTAACGAATTGGCGCAGTATTGTATCAATGGTCTGTAATCGAAACGTAATGAAAAAAAAAAAAATTTTATCATTATTGTGTTAGAGAAATAGTGTTATTAATTAAATTTTTTAATTTCATTTCGATATACTATTTGTAAAGTTCGTCAATATAAACTCGTTTTGAGTTTTATATTTTAAATTTTACGATGTGAGAGTAGATAAAAATAACATTTGATCACGCATTTAATAAGTACAATAATGTCTATCTCTGGCTCAGGGTTTTTTCCGCCATTTAAAGGGGACAATAAAGAACTTGATTATAATATTATTGATTACACTTATACTAAAATACTTTTAGCATAACTGATCTGATCACGCTTAGTAATATTTAACTCTAGCCCAGGTAGTTCTTCCCGCGATTTAATGGTGGGACGGTGAAGACTGATTATAATATTATTGATCACACTTATCATAAAATACTTATAACATATTTGATCACATTTAATAGGTATAATAATGTCTAACTCGGGCCCAGGGAGTTTTTGCCGCTAATTTATTGATAACGATCTCTACCATTTGCATTGATTTGGAAAATTGTATAGGAGTGAAAATTGTGTTATGTAATTATATTGGTGTAGTTTTGTGAAGTATTGTGTAGATGAGCAATACTTATGCAGAATGATGGAACTGAACTGGCTTGATACGGAAGACGATGAGAACTGTATCGTGGTTACGTGTCCGTAAATTTCTATTACGGAGAAATAATAAAATACACCAGCAAAAAAAATCGGGCCTAGCGCTAGGAACCAAAGAGAATGTGATCACGAACCTCGGCCCCAAAGAATACTCTCAACCCAATCCGATCTGTCAAGTAAAACTATCTAAGAATTCCGAAACAAAATTGAAAATACAACTTTTTTTAATATTATACTTAATGTGCCATAATAATATCACAAAGAAGGTAAATTACTACAGTACACACCATTTTTACCTTTCTATCTCTTCTCCTAGTTGTTGGAGGAGATTTCTTGTAGGAATAAGCAGTTCCCATTTAGGTATTATGTTGTACTTGTATTTTTATTGTTGCTTCTAGTATTTTGTATGAATAAATTGTACAATAAAAAGGCAACATATTGAATATTTTTTTTTAACACTACATGAAAAGCAAGCTGCCGCTAACAGGTGGGCCGTCAGTTATAGTATTATCTTACATTTAGTGACTTCCATCGCCCATAGGCACCTAATAATAATATTAAAAATAATAATTACTTCATATCACTATATTTGCTGACTAAGAAGTCAGAAGGCGGCACTCAGTTAGTACTCTCCATACCCTACACATGTCCGTACTATATGTTCCATCCACTAGAAATATGTTCCTAGTGGATGAGTACCTACTAAAATTTAATTATTTTATCCTTTTATCCTTTTCATTTTTTTGGAGTCGGTTTTAATTTTTGTTTAAATAATTTTTTTTGACAATTTTTAGTGATAACTTTTGAAGGTTAAAGCTAGATGGGTGACCGTGAGCTTATATTGATTTCTACTATCGTATCATTTCACTAAAAATTCATAGGAAAGCAAAAATCTGCAATTTCGCATATGTAGACGACTTAATTTTTCCAGTTTTTTTGATTTAAAAACCAAACTACCCAATGGATTTTCAAAAAATTTTTATGGGACCAAGTGGAAACTATTCCGCATCGAACAAAAAAAGAATCATCAATATCAGTTCACCCAGTCATAAGTTCTGAGGTAACAAACATAAAAAAAAACATACAGACGAATTGATAACCTCCTCCTTTTTTTGAAGTCGTTCAAAAAACTGCAACACTGCCAAATATTCACCATGAAGCCTATGTCACTTTGGTGACGTTTAGTTGACTTCTATGTCACCCGCCATGTTGCGATATTGAATTACGGTGAAATCGACGAAATATTTCATCTTTTGTACAAACAAACATTTATGAGATTTTATTGATAATGTGAGATAGTGTACATAAACCTGGCCGGATAGAAATATCTCCTTTGGACATGAAATTCACCCTTCATTAAATCGACGGGTGCAAAGTAAATAAAGTCAACTACAAATTCACGTTTTTCTTTTTATTGCATTTTCGTACTAATCAAACAACACGCCACAACCTGACATATTTTGTTTTGCAGATTTCACTTTATTTCAATCAATTTTCGAACGTATAAAAAGCCATCTACGCATGTTTTTGCAAATAGTACGAAGTCAATGCGACCATGTAACGTTGATCGTTTCTGCGCGGGGCGCGGGGCGGGCTCTCCGAGCGTACACAAAATGTCATCAGGCAGTTGACTCACATGTCACCGGCGCCGGCACGCTCGTACTTTTTTACGTAACTTTAAAAAAAAAGTTTTTGTCTATAACGGCAGCAATTTCGAGGTGTAATTGTAATCTCCATCTGCATTACTCCTTACAACCCTTAAAATGAATAAATAATGACGCAAATTGTTGGTGCAATTAGGAAGAACAAGAAAACAACTGGACATCAAGGAAACGGTTGTCGATCTTTTTCGATCTTTTCGCTCTCCTGCAGTGTAATTCACAAACAAAGATATTCGACATCGAACCTGACGTCTGACAAAGACGACGAGCTGCCATTGGTTTTGACGTTTGCGCACTGCGCTGCGTGAATTCGTATTCACTAATCTCTACGTCGGTCCCTTGGCTGTGTACGATTGTCTCTGTTTTGTTTATACGACATGAAGTACAATAGATATTTTTTGATTTCTTTTTGTTGTGTTAAAATTGTATCACAATGACTTCATTTAATATTTGATAGATTTTTTACATAGAGATATAAAAATCAACCGCCTTTTAGTTCCGGTTCACGCCGTGCTCGACGTCGGAACGCTGGTGTCGCCAACGGTTGTCAAACAAACGCCAAAAATATGACGGCGCTGCCGACAGCCACGAATTCATGGCTGCTGACTTTAGAGAATCGCATAGCTGTAAAGTTGCTATTTTGCAGATGCCTCTTTTTACTTTGCACCCGTCGACATATCACATGATTTTTTATTTTTGTCTTTGAATACATTATTTTAACATTGATACGCATTTTATTTATCTCCAAGACCACGGCTGACTTGTTTTTGACCGCGAATAAATTAACTGTATTAAGTGGTGGCACATTTTAGGTGGGGAGGTGTATCCTACAAGCTATGATTCGTTAGGCATATTATTTATTTTTGTTGTGTCCGGATACTTGTTTTATAAATATCAACAGCAGGACCTAAAAGATCAGTTGGTTAGAGTCAGTGAAGTGAGTTAGGTGATTGACTTTATACCTATATGTATTACGTTTTGACTTTATACCGAGAAAAATAAGGAACACGTTAAAATAAAACGGTCTCGACCTGGGATTTGGTACAATTGTAAGTAATGTTAAAGCAAACGGAATTTATAGTACAGTTTACGTGAACAATAATACATTATAAAGATTAGATGAATTGAAAAGAAGGGTTTGTTACATTTTGGGTTTGTGATTATTTCAACATTTCTCAATTTGATGCTTAAAACAGTAGAAATCTAATGCTGGATTTCACTACATTTGCTCAGCGTTAAAAGTCTATTAGCGATTTTTAGCTCAATCTATCTAAAGAAGATAGAAAGAGACAAATGCCGATAAGAGTCACCTAAGCTTAGGAAATGGTTACTGAAAACGGACTTCTGTTTTTAAACGAGTGTAATAAGAATTCTTAAAAATTATGCAATGTTTGTGTCATGAGATTATTAAATCATAATCTAGCTATATTATATATATTAACTTGTTATTTGAAAGTAGCTATCTTAAAAATAAAACTTAGGTGCATGTAAGCAGTGGTTTGTCTTCCACAAAGTGGCACACCTATTTATTGGATTTGATTCTTAAAATGTAGAGCTTTGAATTATTTTTAAGTTAATCATATAGGGATTTTTAAATTATTTCTTATTTCCCCCAGAATCCAAAATGAAAGTGAGCATCGTATTGATGGGAGTGCTAGTGGCGTGCGCTCTGTCCCTGGCGGCTGAGAATGGTCCGCTTGTGACCGCGCTGAAGCCCAGACCTGGGCTATCCGTTGAAGTGGAGAAACAAATACCCGCGGACCGATTCAAGAGGCAGTATTACAATTACTTTGGTTTTGGTAATTACTGTATTTGTTAGAACTACCTTTAACAGAAATAATAGAAAATGATACAACTCCAAAGCCCAAGCAGGACCTTTATTTACTATATCATTATCATCATATCAGCCTATGATGTCCACTGCTGAACAAAGGCCTCCCCCATCGATCTCCAAATAAAACGGTTTTGCGCAGCCTGCATGCAACGGTTCCCCGCGACCCTGACCAGGTCGTCTATCCATCTAGTGGGAGGCCGTCCTACTTTGCGCTTTCCGGTACGCGGTCGCCACTCCAGACGTCCGTTCTGCTTGCTATGGGCCCTGCCCACTACCAC
This sequence comes from Nymphula nitidulata, assembly GCA_947347705.1. Classification (NCBI taxonomy): domain Eukaryota; kingdom Metazoa; phylum Arthropoda; class Insecta; order Lepidoptera; family Crambidae; genus Nymphula; species Nymphula nitidulata. The sequence goes on along the minus strand of OX374617.1, from coordinate 9,543,098 downwards.
ATCAATTTACTAATCCTAAGAGCTAATTTATTTACTATATGCAAAACTGATTTTTCATGTTTTTTATGTAATATAATAATATTACAAAATATACTTTTAAAAGTAGCAGTTTTGGTAAAAATAAGTCTTTTACGCTACCTATTTTATCTACCTCAAATCAAGTAGGTAAGTAATGAAAGTAGTCCTTTAGGGCTTTATTGACACAACAGATTGATATTATATTTATTTAATCCTGAATAAAATAAACACTAGTTAAGTAGTATGTTAAGGATGCTACGATTCAATATGTGGATAATTTCTTGTTAATTTTGATTACCTTATTCATTTTCTTTACGAAAACCGTTAAAAAACTAACATATTAGGTTGGGGAAAAAGTTTCTTCGCATTTTTTAAGAAAATACAAAACATTTTTTAATATAGTTTATTTACATTTAACTAAAGTATGTAGGTACCATTTTGTCCGGTAACTTTTTGCCATCTTGTAGACATGATCCCATTGCTATTGAAATTTTGGGGCTTCTGATCAAAATAGCGCGACAAGTGGTTTTGGCAGTCCTCTCGTGATGTTAACCTGACACTGCCTAGAGAATTCTGAAGAAAGCGAAACAGGTGGAAATCTGAAGGTGCAAGGTCAGGACTATGCGGCGGATGCATTAACACCTCCCAGCCAAACTCTCTTAATTTTTGCTGAGTGGCTAAAGATGTGTGAGGTCTAGCGTTATCATGATGAAAAATCACACCCCTTCTGTTGATTAATTCCGGCCGCTTTCTCTCAACTTCTTGCTTTAATCTCATCAGTTGTTCGCAGTAGAGTTCAGAATTGATGGTCCTGCCTGGTGGTAACAGCTCATAGTGAATAATGCCCCTCTAATCCCACCACACACACAGCATCACCTTGTCGCGAGTTAACCCGGGTTTCGCCACAGTCTGTGAAGCCTGACCGGCCTTTGACCACGACCTTTTTCGCACGTTCTTGTCGTACGTGATCAACTTTTCATCACCAGTTATCAGCTTCTTCAAAAATGTTTCGGTTTCATTACGTCGTAATAAAGAATCACAATTGAGTACACGGTTCATTAGGTTTCTTTCAGTGAGCTCGTCGGGTACCCAAATATCGAGCTTTTTTGTGTACCATTTTTTTTTAAATGCGCTAAAACTGTTTTGTGGTCAATTACCAGTTCTTCAGCTACGTCGTAACTACTGATATGCCGATATTGCTCCAGTTTTTCAAAAATGGCATTATTTTTGAACCCCCGACGAAAAAAGAGGGGTGTTATAAGTTTGACATGTCTGTCTGTGTATCTGTGTGTCTGTCTGTGGCATCGTAGCGCCTAAACCAATGGACCGATTTTGATTCGTTTTTTTTGTTTGAAAGCTGATGTGCCTACGATGGTTCTTAGCTATAATTTATGAAGATCAGTTCAGGCGTTTGATGACTATTAGTTCATTTTGTACATGATAATAGGGTTTTACTAACTTTTACACATCCGATTGATTTGAAATTTCGTGTACTGTCACTTTGGTGACATTCACATGACATACTATCCTTGAGCTGATCCTATACCATCAAAAAGTCTACGAAATGCTTAATTCTTCAGAAACTTACAGCAGATATAGCGTGTTTGGGCTCTTATGAATATTCTTAATGAGATAGTGTTAGATAGATGATTAATGACGCCGGGGGTTACTTAAATTTTTTAATTTTGCAATTATATCCGTAATAGGGCGACCAGAGCGACGTGCATCTTTGACATCAAAAGTTCCGGATTGAAAACGCTTAAACCAAATTTGAGCTACTCTCACAGACACTGCACTAGGTCCATAAACATCGCAAAGTTTTTTCGCGGCTTGCGTTGCATTTTTACCTTTTTTGTAGTAAAATTTTAAAATGTATCGAATTTCTTCATTAGATTCACTCATCTTGACAGTACGAAAAACACATTTATAATAATAATATCTTTATTTCAGACACAAAAGATCCATATACAAATACAAATTTTCTTACAATATATATGTATAGGCACTATATATAATACCTAATTTCAATTTGGAATTATCTTTTTTAAAATATAAACTTTTAATGATACCAAAACCAGCCAGATACAAATAGTACAGCCAAAGAGATTTTATTACAAGTTCATACACACTATAATGCGAAAAGACTTTTTCCCCAACCTATTATTATGACATGTTTCTATATTATAGAATCAGATATTTTTTGTTACAGGTGGACGCCGTTACTATGATGACGACTCTGACGAGCGCGAGCGTTATTACGATGTGGACCGTTACTTCGACAGATCTGACGGGTACGATGATGGCTACTGGGAATACTAACACCAATAACACATCACCAGCCTATAAGCATCCCACTGCTGGGCACAGGCCTTCCTACATGAGAGTAACACATGAGAAGTTTGTGCCATAACACCACCACGCTGGCCCAATGCTGGTTGGTGGGTTAAAACAGTTGCGGTAACAACTTTTTTTTCTCGCTGAGGGGAAGCTCTACCGGCCTAACTCCTAACTCCCCTGGGAGGAAATGGAATAGGCGTGGGGCTCTTACCCACTAAACCCCTCAGCGATGTACCCAGCTTGCTGCGGAATGACGGTATTGCGGGGGACGCAAAGGCATGACATCCGCTATACCGTCACAAGCAGACGACCAAATACTGACAGTCCCCTCTCGTGGGGGCTCGCCCCCTAAACTTCGGTTGATCCGCACGCCGATACATTGACGCACGGACCGGGCTGTATAAGCCGCACATAGTCCCCTAACCATGCCCGCAGTCCTAACCATAGATGTACCGCTGGTCTGGCAGACCGGCAATCCACGAGCTGCAGCCACACTTTGACACCGTAGGAGAAAAAGGCTTGGAAGGACATAGGCGAAGTGGCCTCACTTCTAGCGCTCCTACAGCATCGCCATGCCGCAGGCCTTAAAGACCCGCCATTCCCCGACCCCGAAGGGTCACCGTCCCTGTACAACGCAAAACAAGGATGTGGGCCGAGGCTTAGCGGGGATGGGACTTAGGTTTGGAGGGTTTACAGCCGTTCCACCGCGCTGTACGGGGTCACAGCAGACCGACATACGGAGATGCCCATCCCGGGGCTCACCCACTCGAACCTCGTTGTGTGTACGGCTGGTCTTGTAGACCCAGCAACCCCGACCCTAACACAAGTTGGGGATCTCTGTCTGCACCTCAGACACCGCAGGAGAAGAAGCTTGGGAGGGCTTAAGTAAATATTGCCTGCACCCCTAGCGCCCCTGCTGCATGTCGAGGTGCCGCGGACTGATTTATCCGCCATACCCCGTCCATAGGCGGACCCCGGCAACGGTCAAAAATAGTCGCCTATCCGTCTGGGCCAGGACTTACACAGACATTTGGGAGAAGGTCACGGCTTACAGGTTGACGCGGAGCCCCAGAAGGGCTAGCGGCGGTCATCCCCCTGGGCACCAACCATGCGATATGCCCCGATACCGTAAAAGCCCACTGCCGGAACCAGTACGGATAGTAACAGACAGGACCGCCACAAAGTGCTGCTGGTCAACAAGGGCCACGGGGACGCAAGACGCATATCCGGGCACGTAAGAGCCTCGAGAAGACTGCACGCCCCGCGAAGCCGGACCAACGTCCCGAAGGACCGTTGGACTCTCTAGGGGTTCCCAACACTGCCGCATTTCATGCCTCCTCTGCCTGGGAGAAGAGTGCAGAAAGCAGCGACGAGCGAAACCGCTCCCAACACCGTCCGCCAGAACGGACCGCGATCTTGAAGGCCGCCAACCACCGAACCGTAGCTCCGCTGGCCTCCCAAGGGGGCCCCCACAGGGTGATTTTTTATAGAGGTTTTCTTCCTCGCGGCCCTACGCTAACGCACCAGGCCCCCGACCCCACATGACAGCAGGGCTACGGGGTTGTGTGTCCGTGCAATGCCCGCCTTTGAAAAGAGCAGGCAGCCACACCCAGTAGCTGTCCACGCCGGCCGAAGCCGGTACCCCCCATATCTGGAGGGCGTTCCCTTATCCGCAACCCGAGGGACGCGTCCGATGGCGGCATTGGAAATCGCACACGGAAGTTGCGGTAACAACCTGAACCAATGGCTTAGTGTGCAATCCGAAGCACGGAGTTGGAGTAGCTCGAGATTACAATTGTTGATTGAACCATCCGAGATCGACCATAGCGAAAGTTGCTTTGTTTCCGTAATCGAAACTAGAGCGCTCAAAGCACCACACCATCGAGCTCTTCAACATCAATAAGATTTAAGTAGCTTAATTTGTTAGACCAAACCTTTTTTTAATAGTTTATAATATACAACGCCCTGGCTGCTTTCTGACATACCTATATGTACCTCCCATTTGAGAGCTGCTAAACGGGTACTTAGGTATCTCAAAGTTACAAAAAACAAAGGGCTCAAATACACAAAATCGGAGAACGACATTGTAGGATATGCTGATACAGACTATGGGTCCAATCTCGTAGACCGCAGATCCTACACAGGTTTTGTGTTTATGCTCAGCTCGGCCATATCCTGGGAGTCACGCAAACAACGCACTGTCGCACTTTCAACCACCGAAGCAGAATATATGGCACTCAGCGAAGCATGCAAAGAGGCTATATATTTACAATATTTGGTCAAGGAAGTCTTTGAATACAGCAAAGCAATAACGCTGTACTGCGATAATCAAAGTGCACTTCAACTTACTAAGAACAACACTCACCACTCTCGCACTAAACACATCGACGTTAGGCATCATTTCATCCGAAATTCTATCGCTAGTAAGGAAATTATTGTTGAGTACATACCTACTGGCAATATGATCGCCGATGTCCTTACCAAATGTCAGACAAATATTAGACATGTAAAACTAGTAAAATGTTTAGGTTTAGTTTATGAAAGTTTAAGGAAGCGTGCTTTTCCTTGTTATTGCAGGTGTCTATAGGCGGCGGTAACCGCTTACCACCAGGTGGGCCGTCAGCTTGTTTGTCATCTAGTTGTATAAAAATAATAATAATAATAATAATAATATTTTTATTTCCTTGAGTGATTATATTGAGTATATTTAATTAGTGTTAAGATGTGTACATATTATAGGTGTAGGTTAGTGGTAGTTCTTGTGTACTTTTGATAATGCGTTTTCTTGTGTATAGAGGATGTATATATACAGGCTGTTTATATTACGGGGAGGTGTTAGACCAAACCTTTTTTAAATAGTTTATAATATACAACGCCCTGGCTGCTTTCTGACATACCTATATTTTTCTCTATATATATTGTATTCTTTTGTTACGTCACTTATTGTCTTGTCGAATTATATCATCACTGTGCTAACTCTAGAGAATTTTTTTTAACTCATTTCTCAGAATAATTATAGAAAAGCGAGTATTTGTAACAATAATGTTTTTTAATGAATGTGTCAAATAATTTTTCCGACAGATTTTCTTTTCAACAGATTTATACTTCAGGTACGAGTAAAGTTAATTATTTCTGTTTCAGGGACTAGTGGTGAATACAGTGCAAGGTGATCGAATAATTAGTGAATATATGAAAGTAAAATTACTTTCATATGTTTACTAATTATTCGAATATGTGAGCGTTTTGAAATATGTGACCAAACGCAGTATCAAAAACAGCGGTTGTGAAAAATTTACAATTGACAAGTAAAACTTGCAGTTATGGACTGGCATTATTGAATTATTTACAATAAATTGATGTTTTATCGACAATACGATGAGAAATATTAAAATAATAATAATAAATAAAGCATATTTCATTATTTTACCTATCTACAAGTGTGGTGGTGTCGATGTGCCCGGCGGGCTTGGGAGTATGATCAAATGTATGTATTATTAGACGATGCTACCGATTTAGGGCTAATTTTTCAATTTCATTATTTATCGAAATAATAGTTATTATGTAAATTTTATTGTCAATGTGGTCTAAAACAGAGGCTACCTCGAATCTGAGGCATGATGTCTCGTGGACACGCAGCGGCAGTTTTTTTTGATTCGTGCTATTGCCGAAAGTAACACTGGTAGCCAGTAAAAGTGAAAAATGACAAATAGGCGAATTTCGACAGGCAATGAAAGTAGTTTCTAATTTATTTAAGAAAAATGAGCAATCAATACAATTTCACTGGACTGTTAAATGATATAGAGTTCACTAAAAAGTTAGCAAACATGACAATGTCTGTACGGTTTTATCGACAGGGCGCAGTTAAATAATAATAGTAATAATATTCACATACACACCTATTATCTAGCCCAAAGTAAGCCTCATTAAGAGCTAACTGTGTTATGGATACTAGATAATGGAGAAATATTGATAATAATACGTATATAAATATTAGAAATATATAAAATGATAGTAAATTATGATATGAGTGGAAAATTACAGCCGAGGCGATATTACTTGCCCGATTCGTAGGCGAGGGCTACAAGAAAGCAGAGGCTGTACTGTAAAGGTGGTTTTCCACCAGAGGGGCGAGACGAGACGAGGCGAAACGAGATTTAAAATTTGTATGGCAAATTTTCAATTCTCTCCTAGCGCATCTTTGTTGGAAATAGTGTGGATTGACGAGAATATGCGAGGCGTGAATTGAAATATTTGTTTGTGTAAAAATGAACCGTATTGCTTACGATATAGAGTATACATTTCAATGTGAAATTTGATATGATTTCGAACCCTAGGCGATTTTCCACCAGAGGGACGAGACGAGACGACGCGAGACGATAATTGAAAATGAAAATGAAAATGAAAAAAATGAAAATGAAAATGAAAATATCTTTATTCAATTAGGCCCCCCAAGAAGCACTTTCGAATCGTCATCAAAAAAAACCCCTATGTCTATCACATAAAAATAATATTAACTAACTAACAATTACATTATGTTTGTCTCTCCGTCTTATCTGGATCTACGTAAGCTAAGAATGTTATAATGTCTGTCTATCGGTCTGTCTGTCGGTCTGTCTGTCGGTCCGTCTGTCGGTCCGTCTGTCGGTCCGTCTGTCGGTCCGTCTGTCCGTCAGTCAGTCTGGCTGTCTGTCTGTCTGTCTGTCTGTCAGTCAGTCAGTCTGTCTGTCTGTCTGTCTGTCTGTCAGTCTGTCTGAATTTACACCGGTTCCAAAAGTTGAACTACCGAGAAGATTCCGGCAACAAACTCGTGTAGTCACTCTTTTCAATTATTAAGTTACAATGTTTAATTACACAGTAATGGTATTTAGCAGTGCAGTGTCGCACAGAGTATAAAAAAGGTATATTAACGTACCAATAAGTACCTAATGACAAGAATATTTACTGTATTTTAAGGCTGTCCGACAATGCACCATCACAATATAGGTATTACAATACACAAAGGTCAACAATTAATATACAAAAACCTAATAAAGCCAATCAACTTTCATTAATTTTAAACACTTGTCTGACCACATCATTACAATAATAATTGTATTGTTTTATATATAATATCATATAATGCCATATACCTCAAAAATCCCTCAAAAATGATACTATTGATGAATATGTAGGTAAATTATTACAAAATCAAGGAAGCTTAGAGATGACCATTTCCACTAGTGGCACCTGTTCACAAGTATGACGCATGTGCCAGCCATCGTATTGAAATTTGTATGGCAAATTTTCAATCCTCGCCTCGCGCATCTTTGGTGGAAATAGTGAGAATTGACGAGGATATGCGAGGCGTGAATTGAAATATTTGTTTGTGTAAAAATGAACCGTATTGCTTCCGATATACAGTATACATTAACTCTGCAACAGAAACACGCTTATCGCGATAGGTTTATTGTTTTGCGGTTTCAATTCTGTTCTCGCCACTCTGGTGGAAAATCAGCAGCGAGATGATTTTGGTGGAAAGAATTGAGAGAGGGGCGAGACGAGGCGAGAATTGAAATCGCACTGACCCTTTTCCACTAAAAATTGCCCGAGCGAGAGCTCGCGCGAGATTCTTTTTTACCAGAGTGGCGAGATGAGGATTGAAATCGCACAACAATAAACCTATCGCGAGAAGCGTGTTTCTGTTGCAGAGTAATTTATACTTTATATCGGAAGCAAAACGCTTGATATTTACACAAACAAATATTTCAATTCACGTCTCGCACATCCTCGTCAATCCTGACTATTTCCACCAAAGATTCGCGAGGCGAGGATTGAAAATTTGCTATACAAATTTTAAATCTCGTCTCGCCCCTCTGGTGGAAAACCACCTTAACTCGGGCCCAGGGGGTTTTTACCGTCAGTTATTGATAATGATCTCTACCATTTACAATAATTTGGAAAATTGTATCGGAGTGAAAGTAGGGTTATGAAATAAAATTGGAGGAGTTTGGTGAAACAAGTGCCGGTGTAGATGAACGATATGAAGAATCATAGAACCGAACTGGTTTCATGCGGAAGACGATGAGAATTGTATCGTGGTTACCTAATTGAATTTCTATTGCCGAGAAATAATAAAATACATTAGGAAAATTTGGCCCAGTGCTAGGAACCAAAGAGAATGTAATCACGAACTTCGGCCCCAAAGAGTACCTACTCTCAACCCAATCCGATCTGTCAAGTAAAACTATCTAAGAATACAGAAACAAAATTGAAAATACAAATTTCTTAAATATACTTAATGTGCCATAATAATATCACAAAGAAAGTAAATTACTACAGTACACACCATTTGTACCTGTCTATCTCTTCTACTAGTCGTAGGAAGAGATATTTTGTAGGAATAAGCAGTTCCCCTTTAGGTACTATGTTGTCCTTGTATTTCATTGTTGCTTCTAGTATTGTGTTTGAATAAATAAAAGGTACAATAAAAAGGCAACAAATTGAATATTTTTTTAACAGTAGGTACATGACAAGCAAGCTGACGGCCCACCTTATAAGTAAGTGACTCCCATCGCCTATATACACCTAATAACAATATTAAACATAATTACTTCATATCAATGCTCTCTTAGTCAGAAGGCGGTACTCAGTTAGTACTATCCTTACTCTGCCCAGGTCCTAACTATTGTAATTCTAGTGATGAATCGTAATTCCGTAGCTGACTGTACTAGGAATTGAATTTCGTATATTTTACTAATATAACTTGATATTGATAATTATTAAATTTAGAAAAAACAAAAATGATAAATTCATAAAAAGAGATGTATCAAAACTGTATGGTCTATGTACACTATTTTGAAAAATAGATAAAAATATACAGAACAGTGTTCAAGTGTCAGTTTTCTTTGTTGCGTGGTACAAAACAAAAATTTCATAGAAAAAACTGCAACACTGCCAAATATTCATCACGGCGCCTATGTCACTTTGGTGACGTTTAGTTGACTTCTATGTCGCCCGCCATATTGCCATATTGAAAAACGGTGAAATCGACGAAAAATTTCAACTTTTGTACAAACAAACTATGCATGAAAACGAATTATTAGTATTTTTCCTGGATTCAGGAGATTTTTCCTGATATTTTAGGAAAGTGTACATAAACCTGGGCAGATATGAAACATCTCCTTTGGACATGAAATTAACGCCCTTCATTAAATATCACATTAAATTTTATTTTTGTCTTTGAATACATTATTTTAACATTAATACGCATTTTTTTTATCTCCAAGACCACGGCTGACTTGTTTTTGACAGCGTATAAATTAACTGTATTAAGTGATGGCATATTTTAGGTGGGGAGGTGTATCCTACAAGCTTTAATTCGTTAGGCATATTATTTATTTTTGTTGTGTCCGGATTCTCCGGATACTTGTTTTATAAATGTCAACAGAAGGACCTAAAAGATCAGTTGGTTAGAGTCAGTGAAGTGAGTTAGGTGATTGACTTTATACCTATATGTATTACATTTTGACTTTATACCGAGAAGACACAACACGTTAAAATAAAACGGATTTGGTACAGTTGTAAGTAATGATAAACCAAACGGAATATAAATGTTACGTGTCATATAATACATTATAAAGATTAGATGAATTGAAAAGAGGGGCTCGTTACATTTTGGGTTTGTGATTATTTAAACATTTCTCAATTTGATGTTTAAAACTGTAGCAGTCAAATGCTCGTTTTCACTACATTTGCTTAGCGTTAAAAGTCTATAAGCGATCTTTAGCTCAGTCTATCTAAAGGAGATAGAAAGAGACAAATGTCGATAAGAGTCACCTAAGCTTAGGGAATGGTTACTGAAAACGGACTTATGTTTTTAAACGAGTGTAATAAGAATTCTTAAAAAATATGAAATGTTTGTGTCATGATGTGATTTAATAATGTAGCTACATCATATATATTTAGTGAAAGAAAAAAATTCTTTGGTGTATGCAGTGGTTTGTCTTCCACCAAGTGGCACACCTATTTACTTATTTGATTTGATTCTTAAAATGTAGAGCTGTCAATTAATATTAAGTTAATCGTAGAGGGATTTTTAAAATAATCCTTATTTCCTCCAGAAGCCAAAATGAAAGTGAGCATCGTATTGATGGGAGTGCTAGCGGCGTGCGCTCTGTCGCTGGCGGCTGAGAATGGTCCGCTTGTGACCGCGCTGAAGCCCACACCTGGGCTAACCGTTGAAGTGGTGAAACAAATACCCGCGGACCGATTCAAGAGGCAATTTTTCAATAACTTTGGTGGTTTGTAATATGTATTTGTTAGAACTACCTGTAAGAGAAATAATAGAAAATGATACAAGCCCAAAGCCCAAGTAGGTAGGCTCTTTATTTACTATATAAAAAACTGTTTTTTTCATGTTTCCGATGTACTATAATAATATTACAAAATATACTTTTTTAAGTAGCGATTTTGGTAAAAATAAGTCTTTTGTACGCTACCTATTTTATCTACCGCAAATCAAGTAAGTAATGAAAGTAGTACTTAAGGCCTATATTATTATTATTGACATAACAGATTGATGATAATGATTAAAATAAACACTAGTTAGTATATTAAGGATGCTACGATTCAATATGTGGACAATTTCTTGTTAGTTATTATGATTACATAATTCATTTTCTTTACGAATACCGTTAAAAACTAACATATTATGACATGTTTCTATATTATAGAACCATATATTTTTTTACAGGTGGAGACGGTTACTATGATGACGAATCTTTCGTGCGCGAGCGTTACTACGAGGTGGACCGTTACAGCGACAGATCTGGCGGCTACGATGAAGGCTACGGGTAATAGTAACACAAATAACACATCACCAGCCTATAAGCATCCCACGCCTGGGCACAGGCCTTCCTACATGAGAGTAACACATGAGAAGTTTGGGCCATAACACTACCATGCTGGCCCAATGCGGGTTGGTGGGTTAAAGCAGTTGCGGTAACAACCTGAACCAACGGCTTAGTGTGCCTTCCGAAGCACGGAGTCAGAGTAGCTCGAGATTACAATTTTTATTGAACCATCCGAGATCGACCACAGCGAAAGTTGCTTTGTTTCCGTAATCGAAACCAGAACACTCAAACCACCACGCCACCGAGCTATTTAACATCAATAAGATTTAGCTTAATTATAGAAAAGCGAGTATTTGTAACAATAAGGTTTTTTAATGAATGTGTCGAATAATTTTTCCCACAGATTTTCTTTTCAACAGATTTATACTTCAGGTACGGGTTAAGTTAATTATTTCTTTTTCAGGGACTATTGATGAATACTTTATTCATGCGAGGTGATAGAATAATCAGTGAAAATATGTGAAAGTAATTTATAAGCGTTTTAGAATATGTGACCAAACGCAGTATCAAAAACGGCGGTTGTGCAAGATGTACCTACAATTGACATGTAACATCACTTGCAGTTTAGGACTGGCATTATTCAATTCTTTACATTAAATTTATGTTTTATCGACCGTACGATGAGAAATATTAAAAAAATAAATAAAAAAAAGCATATTTCATTATTTTACCTATCTACAGTGTGGTGGTGTCGCTGTGCCCGGCGGGCTTAGGAGTATGATCTATGTATTATTAGACGATGCTACCGATTTAGGGATTGAATAATATAGAGTTTAATAAAAAGTTAGCAAACTCGACAATGTCTGTAAGGTTTTAGCGACGGGGCGCAGTAAATTAATAATAGTAATAATATTCACACACACACCTATTATCTAGCCTAAAGTAAGCCTCATTAAGAGCTTGTGTTATGGATACTAGATAACGGATAAAGATTGATAATAATACGTATATAGATATTATAAATATACTAAATATAATATAAGTGCGGTAAGTTGAAAATTACAGCCGAGGCGATATTGCTAGCTCGACCCTTGGCGAGGGCTACAAGAAAGCAGAGGCTGTAATTATCAAAGCGCACGTATATCATACGACGTTTTATAACATATTTGCGAGGAAATACATAAAACTCGGACTTTCTTAAACGAATAAATCTTTAATCACTTGTTAAAGCAGTTATAAAAAATTGAACAATTTGTAAAATTGATTATTACGTTGCCAGTTGGCATCTTTAATGTTGTCAAGTAAATTATTATTTTTGTGTATTTATTACAAATAAATGGTTATAATTTATTGTCAAAATTAATTAAATTAAAGAATTTAATGTTTATTTATTATGTTCTATCTCCCTAAGATAATTTAATTTATAAAATGTTGACCACTTTTCTGACATAAAAACTCTTTGCTAAGATTTAAAAAAGTACCGTTCGTTTTTAGACGGAGCATCTTGATGAACCGTGCGTTTTACATTATAATAACGCACAAGTACGTAATGAGTATAATACAATATTGGGATTGGTGAAATACCAAATATTGGTGAGACCCTTTACGAGCAAATGTGTTATAAACATATAAACATCCATGACCCGTAATACAAATGCTCGTACTCATCATACAAACATTTGCTCCTACCGGCATTCGAACTCGGTACCTCTGATGGGTAAGTCTGTGACCATATCCCCAAGTCCTTGGTAGCTCAGATGTTTAGAGCAGTTACCCAGATTTTGAAAGGTCGCGGGTTAGATGCCTTTCCAGTACTTATTTTTTTAACTTAGATTTTTTCTGAATACTTATTGCGATTGTTTCTTCGTGCCACTAATTATAAATAGCGGTGTTAACTCATCAAGCATCAGATTTTAGACACAATTGATTTATCAATTGTCATAGACCTCCAGAGGTATAACGCCGCTGGACAGATTAATGTTCTTATTCAGGCTCTATTAACATTAGCTATACTCTACCAAAATATGTGTTAACACTTATGTGAATAATGTTATCTGTCTTATGTAAACTCTTAAATTTGAAGTGGTGATGAAAAATATTTGCTAATAACCCAATGAAGAAGGGATGTTATATTTTTTTTTATAAATATTCAACATGTAAATACATGAAAGCAACAACAGTTAATAAGCATTACAAAACCATTATTTATACCGAAAATTAAATGATGCTCACTATGAGTTTTCTTAATGCACTTTTCAGAATTATAAAAAAAAACTTCTAAATGCTCTTTCCAAATTATTGAGGAAAAATCAACAATAAAGTGCGAATAGCTTTATGACAAAGTCTGAAATACTAACTTACATATTAAATTTATTTTAAGAAATAACGCTACTTACAGAATTCAAACAATTCGCTATATAAAGCCGACCTAGCAATGGTTATTTCGTTTCGATAGTTAAACGTATGTTAGCTGTAGAATCTAGTCCCCAATGCGCTCTTGTAGCAACAGGGTTTTCCAAGCGGGACAAGATACTCAAAGCGTTCAAAAAGATGGACAGGAGAGCGGTGATTGTGTAGATCGTCATAAAGAACACTAAACTATGCCGTTATGGTCTCAGATTTTCGGTATCGGATTAATTAAATATTCTGGGGCTCAACAACAGTATCACTCTGAGATACCCATCTCAGAGTGGTCTCAGCCTGGTCACTGACGTCATGGACATCGAAAAGGCCGATGAATTAGCTAGAGTTGGGGCTCAGGGTCGTCAGATTGGACCGGAATTGTACAGATTGGACCGGAATTGTGGATTATGTACACTCGTGTTTTGACAAATAAATTATTTACTTACTCACTTAACCTTTCTGCGGAATCTCAAAGAACCAGGCCATGCACTTTCCCAAAAGCAAATTCACACAGGAGTCCTCCGAACAGTGGCTAAGGACACCTGGTTTGATACATTCAAAGTCTCTGATACATGGCTACCATGCTAAACGAACTGAAGAGCTGATAAAGCTCAGCAGGGGTAACGCGAGTGCCATGATCAGAGCTTTGACAGGCCACTGCAAACTGAACAGACACTTATTCAACCTAAAACTAAGTGATTCGGATGTTTGCAGATTCTGTGCACAGGAGCGTGAAACCCCAATGCACCTCCTTTGCAACTGTGGACCTTTTATCCACAAACGAAGCCTTCATCTGGGGAGACACATTATTGATCCAAATGAAATTAAGACCCTTGAGGTTGCGAAAATCCTAAAATTTATGGAAAGTGCCCAAATCAAGGCTTTTATAAACTATGGGCGGCAAGTCACAATAGATCTTTTAGGTCGCAGTGATAAATCGGTCTCAACAAGACCGAAAAGCCCCAAATACAAATAATAATAATAAAGGAAGTAGGTATATCAAACACTAAACTATGACGTTATGGCCTCAGATTTTAGGTATCGGATTATAATCCGAGTTGCATTTGTTTGATTTAAGCATGGATTGATTTCTTACAATACCCAATGCACGGTATGTGTCGCGACACATCTGCGGAACGTACGGCGCCGTAAGATGAATAAAATGCATTGTTTTCATATCCTTTAATTTATTTTAGTAAGTGTTCGAAATTACCACCATTACCACTATAGGAGGTTTATCACGTCTCTGTTCAAACCAAGACGTTCCATTCTCAAATGAGGTTTATCACGTCTTTGTATCTACATACACATACATAAACCAAAACAAAAAAATGCAGATAAAATATGTAAAGCAGTATAAGTAACAAGTTGCTACACCAGCAAAGAGCTAGAAACAACCAAAGAGACAATTTTACGCACCTTAACGAGTTGAATGTTGTGTTGAAAAAATGGTGGTAATTTCGAACACTTACTAAAATAAATTAAAGTATATAAAAACAATGCATTTTATTCATTTTAGACATCATGTTTTATAGTAACGTTTACTGCTTAAGACTAACTGCTGTATTTAAATAACAACAATAACAATGGACAAAATTTATAATAGAAATTAGGTAAAATATTAAAAATGATTGCTAATAATTACCAGACGATAACGAACGAAAAAAAGAAAAAAGTTTATTTGGTACCAAAAAAACAATAATAAACACATAATCTTCATGACATAAACATGGTTGCATTTACAAAGTGTGAATTTCGTTAGGAAATAGCATAAAGCCTGATGGTAACTACCACAGAATAGAGATGTAATTATTATGATGTGTTTTAACAGACTTAACTGTTAAAAAGTCTATATATAGTCTAATAATAAAAAGTAGGTACCCAACTAGCACATTAGCGTTAAAACAACCTTTATATCATTATTAAATCGGTTCCATTCAAATATCAAAGTGTTAAGCATACTTTTAGTCCGGTGTAATAGCATGCTCTAACACACTTTTAACCAAGAAAGAGGCCCACGATTTTAAAGGTAAAGGTTATAGTAGGCCTGTAGAGCAGTGTTATAATGGTGTCAAAGTACCTGCATAAAAGTGTTAATTCACTCTTAACTAACTACTTCAACCGTAATTACTGTGTTTGTAGTGGGTTGATTAACACTTCAACCGTTATTACTGTGTTTGTAGATGGGTTGGTTAACCCTAAAACTCATAGAAGAACGTCGGCTAAGAATATTTTAACGCTTAAACCTATTAAAAATAGTTGCTTGACACTTTAACGCGTATTAGTTATCTACATTAATCTCAAGTGAGATGCTCACTCATTTACTTATTAAAATTAAGTGACAATCTGCACAAGCTTTACCTAATGGCGAGAAATAATTGACAGATTGAGAATAGTATTAATATAGTAAGATTCAAGCTATTTTTTGTTCGTGAAGTGAAAACAATCTGCCGTTGTGACTTTACTGTAACTGTATACCATGTTTTCTATCTCAATTTCATCGCGCTCTGGATTTATTAAAGATTTAAGGCGTAGGGGTACTGAAGGGACCTTGAGCATTTAGGTACAACACCAAGCGACATCTATTCAGTGCCTAGGATAATACTATATACTTCAAGCAGACTAAATATCGAATAGTCATGCTGCTGTACCGATAGATGGCGTACACGGGATCCTGCCTTTTCGCCGAAAATTGTTTGACACCAGTAATAACAAGAAAAACAAAAATTAAAACCGACTTCAAAAAACTGAAAAGGATGAAATAATTAAATTTAAGTAGGTATTCATCCCCTAGAAACATATTTTTGGAGTCGGTGCTTTACTTTCTATTGTTTTTGGAAACCACTTAGCACCAACTCCAAAAATGTGTTTCTAGGGGATGAATACCTACTTAAATTTAATTATTTCATCCTTTTCAGTTTTTTGAAGTCGGTTTTAATTATTATTTAAAAATTTTTTTTCACAATTTTTAGTGATAACTTTCTACGGTCGAAGCTAGATGGGTGACCGTCAACTTATATTGTTTCCTACTATCGTATCGTTTCACTAAAAACAAAAATTAAAACCGACTTACTTAGTTTTAATTTCCGCGCATTATTTGAGAAAAGTACCTACCTACTAAACAAGCCTTGGCCACAGCTAGGCATTGACTTACGTTTGGTAGTATAAATTTATTAGCCGTTCGTCCATCAATGCCTCTTGCTGGCCGCTGCAGTTATATTTTGCAGCAACTAATAAGTTAACGTTTCAGTATTCAGTATTCACATATAGATAACAATAACTCTTCAATTTTTTTTACGAGTCATGGATGTTTGTACCCTATATTTATTTAGTTAATTTCTAATATTTATATAGGTACATATTATTATCATTATTTCTCCGTAATCCATAGTATCCATAGGCTAGATAATAGGTGTGAGTGTATATTATTATTATTAATCTATTTCAACTTGTTTTTATAATATAGGTAGGTACCTACTCGTTTAGTTCGGTCCCCGCACGGAACAATTGGAAATTTGGAAATGGTACGGCATGCGGCAGAGCGGCAACGTAGCGCGGCAGTTCCGCGGACATGCAACGTCGCCTTTCCGTGGTTTCAGAATAGAATAGAATATAATAGAACTTTATTGTGCATGGAAAAAGGTACAATTTTTTGGTCTCTTTAAAACAAGAATTACTTTTTCCTACCTTTTCAGATGTATACACAAAACTAATCAACGAAATATTTACCTATTTATAATCTAAAAATTCTTGTACACTATAAAAACACTTTTTTGTTAGCCAATATTTCACTATTTTTCTAAATTTCGGAAACGCTGGACTTTTAAAGTCATCTGATACTTAGTTTATTAAAAAAAAATACCTACACATTATAAAAGTGTTTTTAGTTACAAGCGTCAATTTAGCTGAAGGCTTATATAGTTTGTTTTTATACATAAAGCGAAGATTTCGATTAATAAAACGAAGATTTTGACTAATTACTTGAAACAAATAGCTATGTTTGTACATAAATAAACAAATATCAAAAATATACAGACAAGGGAATGTAAGCAACTCATATTTCCTAAAAAAAGGTCAACAAGAATAAAAAAAAAATGCAAACCTAAAAGAATATAGAAAAAAATATATGTTTATTCGGTTTTGATTCTTGATACACGGATCGTTACGCTGGGTGCTTTATAAATACACCACCGAAGCTAAATTTGAATTGTCCAAATAAGGTATTTAAATTTACTAAAAAGAGGGTGGTTGAATATCTGCACGGTTTCAATATATTTCTGTTGCACTATATTTAGTAAAATTTCACACAGTCCTCTAAATGTTGAAAAAAATGCCACTTTTGATCTATTGATTTCTTCTTGCCAGCCACTAATATCACTAGATGCAAGTATTGTCTTATTTTAGTATTATGATAGTCATTGCGTTTTATTACTGAATCACTATATTATTGTTGGTGATAACATTTGTTGTATTAGGTTGAGACTCAAACTAGCTATTTTAAATACTCTTACTGACTGTAAATCAATAAACAACACGGGGATATATTAACTATGGAAACGAACGCCTGACCATTATTGCGAGCAAAATATCCGTCCGTGGTAATCGTAGGCGCAAAGGTTGAAATCCATTTAAAACAATTTATATCCTTTATTTGTTGGCTTTTTGAAAAAAATGGACCTACTTGCTAAAGGCACGAATGCTATGAATAACTATACCGCGTTTGACACTAAACAAATACCTCGTTTAAAATACAAATTCGTATAAGCGAGATCGAGATCGCGACACTTTGAAATAATTTTGAGTGATAATAAGAACTAATTACTAGTATTTAGAACCTACTGGCTAAAATTCAACATATATGTTACATAATATATCAATTACAACATCCTCTATGCAGCATTTTCGCCAGAAAATCTGCTCGAAAACACCTTTTTTTCGTATATTCTCATTACCGAAGGGTAATGAGAATATACGAAAAAAAGGTGTTTTATTTTTAAAAAAAGGTATTTTTAAAAAAGGTGTTTTATTTTCCATAAGGGTTATTTTATTTTCCATAAGTTTTATCTTAAGGCGAAGGCCTTAAGATAAAACTTATGGAAAATAAAATAGGCACCTCAAATTTGTATAATTATTTATTCGTGCTACCTGTCTAACGGCATGGTGAATTAAGTGGCATCAATAGAATGACTAAAACAACAAAAATAATAAATTATTTTGCTATCTAATACTGAATAACCGAGCCAATTTATAGGTTATTTCAACAAAACAATGGCGAACCTACATTAAAGCTTAATGCCTTCACTTAAGTCATCTATTACACTTTTTGAGATAAAAAATCTTTAGTCAAGAATGTTGTGCAGTCTTTAGTATACTTAACAGTACTATAATAGACTTTAATAATTACACTTTCTGTAGTCAAGCCAATACAACCGGGTAAGCATTTTATAAACTGACTATATTAGGGTTCTTAAAAGAAATAAACAAAACCTGCAAGTATCAAATAATTACAAAAATAATTCCCGTTTCATATGATAATGTAAAAACTATCTAAAGATCAAAGTGATTATAAGATTCTTAACCACGCTAACATGAGGTTTTTATTTTTTGATGTACGTGAGAATTTTTTCAAAAGCTGTTTTTAAAAATTTTACATAATTCGTAACTAAATGGTAGGCCTGTATGTAGGGTCGTCTGGGTAGGTACCACCGCCTTTCTTATTTCAGCCGTGAAACGGTTCGCTGTGTTTCGGACTGAAGGGAAAGGTAGCCAGTGTAATTACTGGGCATGGACGGCATTTCATCTAAGGCCCCAGGATGACAACGCACCTGCAATATCAAGGGATTTTTCCTTGTTATTGCAGGTCTATAGGCGGCGGTAACCACTTACCATCAGGTGGGCCGTCAGCTTGTTTGTCATCTAGTTGTATAAAAAAAAAAAAAAAAAAACTTTACAAAACCTTTGCCTCTGAGTGTCAACTAACACCATTACCTTTACAATGTCTTTAAACTGTATCGGACTAACACAATAACCATTAGTAAATCTAACATTACAGCATAAACCTACATAAATGAGTTATTCAACGCTTTTAGTATCTTGCGTCATTGCACTCTTGACAAAGTCTGTTTTACGACCTATACCTTTACGTTATAGTCACTATAATACCTAAAGACACACAAGACACTTCATTGCAACAACTAAACAACAATAAGTGTTATCGGTCAGCAGACACTGTTGTATAGTTTGAGGTGTTACAAACGGGTTAAAGCTTTAGCATCTTAAATATACCAGCTGTAATCAACACTATTCTAACACTAAAAGCTGTCTAACATCGTTGATTAAGGTTCTACTACCACTGTTGGGGCTTAATTTATTTTCTAACTCCTCAATAACGCTTTTAGTTAGAACTGAGATATTTAGTTAGAACTGAGATATTTATATTATTACTCAGTTATACAGATTAAAGTTATATAAAAACCTTTAGTTGACACCAAAATGTTAGTTGGGTAGGTACCTACTTGCTGCTTCCAGAAACATAAGAAAGTAAAGAAATAAGATAAAATAGCAAATACCTCAAAGTTCACCATATCACTTGTCGAACATTATCAGACTCATCCTCACAAAGTAGGGGAACGGAACCGAATATTAGATACGTGCGCAATACTGGATGAGCAGCTATGCGATTCTCTAAGTCAGCAGCCATGTATTCGTGGCTGTCGGCAGAGCTGTCATACCTTTTGGCGTTTGTTTGATAACTGTTGCCGACACCAGCGTTCCGACGACGAGCACGGCATGAATCGGAACTAAAAAGTTGTTTATTTTTATTACCTTTATGTCAGAATCAATCAAATATTGAATGAAGTCATTGCGATACAATTTTAACACAACAAAAACGAAATCGATAAATATCGATTGTACTTCATGTCGTATAAGCAAAACAGAGACAATCATACACAGCCATGAGACCGACGTAGAGATTAGTGAATACGCTTTCGCGCAGCGCAGTGCGCAAACGTCAAAACCAATGGCAACTCGTCGTCTTTGTCAGACGTCAAGCTCGATGTCGAAAATATTTGATTGTGAATCACACTACAGGTCATTTAGGACAATTCAACCACACCGACGACTTCGACGACCGGCTCGCCGACTGGTCAGCAGTGTGATTCACAAACATAGATATTCGACATCGAACTTGGCGTCTGACAAAGACGACGAGCTGCCATTGGTTTAAACGTTTGCGCACTGCGCTGCGTGAATCCATATTCACTAATCTCTACGTCGGTCTCTTGGCTGTGTACGATTGTCTCTGTTTTGTTTATACGACATGAAGTACAATCGATATTTATCGATTTCGTTTTTGTTGTCTTAAAATTGTATCGTCTACGGCAAGTTTATTTGATTTTATTACAGTGATACATCTTGGCTCAGTACTTGACATATTTAAAGTTTTCTTAAAGTAATTGTAATAGACCAAACTTTCGTAAACCATTTTTGTAAAAGAAAGCAAATCACTCATTACTGGTTGCTTTCCTGCCCCTAATACTGGATATCCAGTATTGGGAGACACATCGATTGGGATATTTGTAGTTCGCAATCCGGGCAATCCGGGCGACTGCTCTAACCAACTGAGCCACCCAGGACTTGGGATATCCCTGTGAAATTCTTCTAGTCTATCTGTATTTGCGTTATGAGCTAACGTCCACCCTATAATGTCGAAATATTCTATTTCAACATCCGAAACGAGTATTTTTACAAAGACCTACGATTCGGTTAAGTTGGGGAAGTGCCTTCAAATATTCCTAATTTTTGATTTTAACATTATTATAAATGTTTCAAAACTACTTAGTAATTAAAATATATCTAAGGTAGAAAAATTAGAGGTAGAGCAGTCGCCCGGATTGCGAAAGGTCGCGAGTTCGATTCCCGCCTCAGGACGTAAAATTTTTCTAGTTTAGATAATTATATTCTAATTACTATGTTTTTGAGAATTTCAAACCATTTCTATGAATTATTATAGCCTATGTTACAAATTATTGTCGTATTGACGGCACTAGCCTGTATACCCAATATTGGATATCCAATATTAGGAATACCTTCTATTCAATATAGGAATACATAAAATTACATTGTTGATTTTTCTCATTTTGAAGATAATTATGGAAGAGATACAAATTTTCGGGATCGACCATTGCTTCATCGAAATCGAAACCCAGAGCACTATAACCACTACGCCCCACTGAACTGCTCCTTATTACACATACATATACTAAGATAATAACAATCATAAAAAAGAAATAGATCCTACATTTACTTTTTCAGAACCAATACCATTCGCTAGGGTATTTAATTATGTAACTCGTTTTGATCTTACGTGATACATGCCGGTATAAACACATATTGCCTTGCGATATTGCTGTCAGTAAGTTTAATAAAGATCGCAAATATACAATATTTGCAGTCTCACATGCCTTACATATTGACATTGCCACGTCAATTGGCATGATGATTAGAAACTAGTTAATTAAGAACCAATATAAAAAAAAAACTCTTCATAATTAAAACTTTGGAGAGTCATTTATACTGGTTGAATTTACACGGACAGCGGCGCCAAGATTTTGTCAGATCATATTTTAAAATAGGCTTAATTTTGCTACTCGATGTTCGTGGATCACGATCTTGAAGATTTTATACAAGACAGGTTTACTTTAATTTTACCTTTATTCTATCTATACTTCGGACTTCAAACTTCAGCAATAGCACTAATATATTGATGCTGATAGCAGACTCTAGTTCTAGTTTTTTTTAAATATTTGTTTCCGGATATGGTCCATATTAGTTAGTAGAAATGGTTCTTATTCTAGTTTAGTAATCCGCTTGAACGTCCAAAAACAACTAGAGGGTCAACAGTCCGAGGCTTTTTGAAGACGTACCCCCTAGGTCCTGTGCAGTCGCCGCGGCGCGAAAAAAAAATTCTAACTCTCTAACCAGACATTGGAAAAATACGCAAAAAATACTGTCGTCGAGCTAATTAAATAACAATTCCAATGATATATTAAAATGTATACATAATAGTAGTAAATATATAGGTAAATTGGCCGACAACTTGCCGCAGGGGGTAAGTCGGTCGTCTCCCGTCCTACATAGGCCCTCTTTTTACATAGTCGGTATGAATTTTTCTCATTTATTTTATAGTTAATGTGTAGGTAATTTAACTAGCTTTCTAATAATACCACATTTGTATATGCTAACATCACCAGGAAAAATAAAAAAAAACTTGAAAAAAAGTCTCGATTCCTCTAGATACCGGGACATAAACGCAAAGTGTGGCGGCCCATTGATATTATATCAATGTGGCGGCCCCCTTTTATTGCTTCTAACTTTTTAACCAAGTAACGGGGAAAAAAAAACAAAAAATACTGTCGTCAATCTGATTAAATAACAATTCTAATGATGTACTAACATGTGAAGCATATCTAGTAGAAGATTCTTTAAATTCAAAAACTAAACTCCGCATTTACCGCGGCGGCAGAAATTTTCGTCTAATTTTCGTCCAACCTCCCGTGTTAGTAGCTTATTCTACATTGTCGGTATGAATCCTTATACTTTATTTTATATTTAATGTGTAGGTAATTTAACTAGCTTTCTATCAATACCACATTTGTATATGCTAACATCTCCAGGAAAATAATAAAAATCTTGAAAAGTCTCAGTTTCATTAGTTACCGGGACAATTCTGACAAAAAGTGTGTGGTGCGGCCTTATATTATTGGTTGGTATGAGAAATAATAAAGTTATTTTTACAAAATAAAAATTACACGGGCTTTATTATTAAATAAACAACGTTATTTCGTAAAAATTTTATGTATATAACAAATTTAATATTAATAATAACTCACCAAAACCGTCGTACATAGCCGCGTCAGCGGGTCGGAACTTCGCACATTTTTAGAAAAAA
Source organism: Nymphula nitidulata (assembly GCA_947347705.1). NCBI lineage: Eukaryota > Metazoa > Arthropoda > Insecta > Lepidoptera > Crambidae > Nymphula > Nymphula nitidulata. The sequence continues at coordinate 9,519,557 of OX374617.1, read as the reverse complement.
CACTATTTAAATGGTGTAAAGAGTATGCTCTAATGATATAAAGGCTGTTTAATGACGAATATTTTGATGTATAATCAAGATTATCCACAAAAATTACATATTAACACAATAAAAAACATTAAAACACGGCACAGATGACAGCAACTTGTCACAGGTAAAAAATCTGAACTTTTTTTTTTCGTTTCTTATTTCGTTGTGGCGCAACCATAAATACGGGACGGCAAAGGGACCGTTGCGTTATACAGCTATACTCTTCAGCTTGATATTAGCCCTAATTCTGGCAAACACATGCTAAGATTAAATTTAAGTTCAGTCTACCTCTTTCTCTCAATATGAATACGAAAAGGATCGCTGACTTAAAATTTGACATTTAGAAACATGCATTCAATTTTCGACCTTATTGAACGTGTTAAAATGCAGTGTTTAGGAGGCACCTCCGTACATGCCGTCTAAAATTGTCATGGTTCCTTTGAAATCTCTCTAAATTTAGATGACAGCTCTAAACGAATTCTTGCCATCTTTTTCCTATTACATATTGCGAGAAAGAGATATACTGTACTTAAATTTAAACTTAGAGTGTGCCGCCAGAATTAGGCCCATTAGCGTTTAGTTTTTGCTGATCCGATTTTTGTGGAATTTTTGAAAAATAAAAATGTGCGCGTGGTCGGCGTGGACTTTTTGCGCGTTTTTTCTTGGTTCCAAATGGAACCAAAATGAAAGTGGACTTACGCGTTATGGAAGCGCGGTGACTATAGTCACCAAAGACTGTTTGGACGTGCAAGCGGCAGACACATAAATGGTCTATATTGGCTAGTAACAATGGTTCTTATGTGTCTGATAAATAAATGAATGAATGAATGAATTATGTGGATACCGTCGAATCCTTAGATCTTATGATCTAAAAGTCGAAGGATATTGACATCTGCAATATCAAAGAAAATATCACTTGACATTGCAGGTGCGTTGTTACCTGAGGCGTAAGATGGTAAATGCCGTCCATGCCCAGTAATTACACTGGCTACCTTTCCCTTCAATCTGAAACACAGCAAACTGATTCACGGCGTAATTAGAAAATTAATAACTACCCAGTACCCAGATGATACTACCTAATAATGATGAATGATGGCCAGGTTTAGGACTTAACGCGTCTTTTTACAAGTATGTACAGTATATACTTTACAAATCGATCGTAGGTAATCAGGTTTTTGATCTTAAAAATATGAGCAATAAAAGACATTGTAATGAAGTAAGACAGGCAATAATACAACCTTGACAGGACAGGTCATCAAACCTCAACCTTAACCTCTTAAATAGGTAAGCAGTTGGGTATTTACGTTATTTGCAGTCGAGTTAGATACAGTGTCATAAAAATATATACTAATGTGAAGACATTTAGGCGATAAAAAGTATCATACGTGTTTATCTAAATCTTGTTTCCTTAAATCTAAATGGCTTGAATGAATACGTAAATTCTCTCTATGTAGGTACATTCTCTAATAAAAAAACTAAATGGTTTAAATTATAAATGTTTGAGATATAGTAGTCTATCTCTCAAACATATATCAAAGAAGGTTTTTAATCATTCAAGCCATTTAGTTTTCTTATTAGAGAATGTAAATAGAGATATAAAATTAATGTAGGCCCACGAAGACTTGTACGGACAGTTTACTTAGCAACAAGCGATTTGCGTCGCTTTTTGAAAATGCTTCCAATTAAAACTTTACATATTTGCTTAGTTAGCCAATTATGACAACTAGTTAATGAATGAGACACGTGTAAGTATTTTATGGTGGTTATCGTTTGTCTAACTTAAGCTTAGTAATTTTACTCTTGATACAACTTGCTTATTAATATTAATAAATGTTTCTGATTTAAATTGTAAAACTAAAATCATACTGAAAATACCCAATTAAGTAAGATTATAAATCAACTTTAAATTTTGTCCCTTACCACACACACAAAAAACAAACTCAAAACTTTGTAGGCCGCTGGAAATTATGCATCTGTGAATTGCCCGACAGTATAATTTCCAGCGGCCTGTAAGATTTTATGCTTATTATACAGCATATGCACTAGTTTCCTACAAGAGCGCCTTATTAAGTAGCTGTCGTATTTTGTATATGAACGTCAAAATAGCCGCTAGTACGGCGGCCACCGGTCTTGAAGGAAAGCAGAAAATTAGCAGCCAACGAGGTGGCGAGCAGCTCTCATGCCGATAAATACCTCATTAATTCGCGACCAGCGTAGTTACAAATGATACAAATGTATCAGACAGGGGGTTTTCTCCGTGCATAACTCCGGTACAAAGTGGTAAAATTGGGTTTGACGCATTTGGTGCATTTCTCAACTTGTACACCATGCTCAAATGGTTCACTTCTCAACTTGTGCAGTTCTCAAATGGTGTACTTAGCAACTGGTGCACTTCTCATATGGTGCACTTCGCAACTAGTGCACTTCTCAATTGGTGCATATCGCAAAAGGAGCACTTTTTTAAAATGAGTGGAGATTTGGAAAATTGTCTAAAAATTAAAGAATCTTTAGTTTTTCGCAGGTAATGTTCTTGAAAATACAATCAATAAACACTTTTCAAGTAGATACACACTTACTTAAACTTAAACAATTTTCAATAATAATATAAAAAGTCACACGAAAGTAATAAAAAAATATGTAAGAAAGATTTACCTACTGAAAAAATAATAATAATAACAAAGTGATTATGCTATATCAAACATACAATTTTTAAGTACTTGTTTATTGCGTTTTATTAGGGGTTTTTATTTTATAAAGTGGTCTGGTAACCCAATATGCATGCGATACCTATAAAACTAAATGAGGTTAGTTAGAATAAAAAACATAAAACTGTCAAAACATTTTATTCAGTGTGTTGTTTTATGTTTTTTAAGCATTTAGGTTGATATTATCGCTACATATTTCTTGATTGTATATTCAATATTATAATAACTTGTTTTGCTATAAATATTATACTTTTTTTTTGCAGTAGGTAAATTTTTCTTACATATTTTTTTATTATTTTCGTGTGACTTATTATATTATTATTAAAAATTGTTACAGTTTAAGTAAGTGCCTACCTACTTGAAAAGTGTTTGTTGATTGTATTTTTAAGAAAATTACCTGCGCGAAACTAAAGATTCTTTCATTTTTAGACAATTTTCCAAATCTCCACTCATTTTAAAGAAGTGCTCCTTTTGCGATATGCACCAATTGAGAAGTGCACTAGTTGCGAAGTGCACCATATGAGAAGTGCACCAGTTGCTAAGTTCACCTTTTGAGAACTGCACAAGTTGAGAAGTGATCCATTTGAGCATGGTGTACAAGTTGAGAAGTGCACCAAATGCGTCTAACCCGTAAAAATGCCTTGTTAGAAAAATCTTTTGATAATTTGAGTATTTGTCTTCAGCTTTCATTATTTATCCACCTTTCTTATTTCAGCCGTGAAACGGTTCTGTGTGTTTCGGATTGAGGGAAAGGTAGCCAGTGTAATTACTGGGCATAGACGGCATTTGATCTCAGGCCAGCCTCAGGATGACAACGCATCTGCAATATCAAGTGATTTGTCCTTTTTATTGCAGGTGTCTAAAAGCGACGGTAACCGGTCACCGCCAGGTGGGCCGTCAGCTTGTTACGTTAAAAAAGTACTACAACGTTGAAAACATCTTATTTATTTGACAATTTCATGACATTTATATGAAAAAATATAACATTGGCTGCATTATTTCATAGAAATGTTATAAAATTATCAAATAATTACGATGTATTTGAAATTTTCAAACCATGTCTATGAAGTAATATAGCCCATGTTTTAATTTACTGTCGTATTGACGGCACCACCCTGTATAGAAGAGCATTCGTATGTTTATATTAGAAATGGGACTTGCTTTCCAGGACAAGAATTATATCGAGGTTCTGAAGCCTGAGCTTATCGAAGAAAACTTAACAATTACGGTGTGATTATCATGAAGCTACAAACTAATATTGAGTTGGTATATCTTATGCGCTTTTGATCTTGTGCGGAATTCAGTTCCCTAACTTTAGTTCCGAGTTTGCTAACCATACTCGTCAACATTTCATGTTTGTAATAAGGTTTTAATGAATATTGAACACCTGAAACTAGTCTGCTGTTATTATGAATTCTTAATACATGCTATTAATAATAAACACTTTCATATGTATCTGCGTACACATGACAAATGAAATGATACAGGCAATATGAATATGTAATACAATTGTCTGTCTGTCAAGTTATTTGATTATCTGTCTTATATTATTGTGTTTGCAAATTGTTTGATACTTTATTTATTGGATGCTGGTGTCAATCTACTACAACCGCTTATTAGGTATTTTATTTTAAATGACTAAGGGTTGTACAACACATTTTTACCAAATAACATTGAGAATAACACATTCAACATTAAATAATTGTTAAATCATTGTGATGTAAACCAAATATTTATCAGAAGGTCTTTTCTTCAATTAGTACACAATGACAAAGCATTATTAAAATTTCTAGGATATTCGATCGCTAATAAATAAGTGTGATGTGAGGCATCGAATTATTGGCATATCATGATAAGGTGGGGCGATGTATCCTCGGAGCGATGTGACATTATGTGTCGTCGCTATGTCCGGATACCCGGCCTATAAAAGTCTACAACAGGACCTCAATGGACAGTTGGTTAGAGACAGTGAAGTGTGTTAGGTGAATTATTAAATAGGTACGTTTTAGTAGAACTTCTCACTAAAAATTATCACTTTGAAATAGATCTCGCTGGAATCATCCATCTGAGATTTTTTATGTATTCTATGTAGGGTTCTAACAAAAGTAATAAAGATGTTACGTGACTTATAGTAATGATTAGATAAATTTGGAAAAGGGGTTTGTTACATTTTAGATTCGATTTAAAATTTTCTCAACTTGTTAAAATAAATAACATATCGACTTTTTGAACGAGTTTGACCAGTAGTCGTTAAAATTATGCAATGCCACATGTGTGATTCATAACTAGAAGAATGCTTAACCTATTTGTGCTTTTAAGTAGAACGTTACTGAAATATTTTATTCAAACAATTGGTATGTAATTGTCATAGACTCTCGATAGTCTTACGAGTATTGCGGCTTTACCAAATTGTACAAAAAATGAGAGTTTATTTTTCTCGCAGAAGTCAATATGAAAATAAGCATCGTATTATTGGGAGTGTTAGCTGCGTGCGTGCTGTCCCTGGCAGCTGAGACCGGTCCCCTGCTGACCGCTCTTCAGCCCAAGCCTGAGGTCTACGTGGAGGTGCCCGCGGAAGAAGGCGTTGCCGTTGTGAGACCAAAGAGGGGACTTCTTTTGGGTATGTAATATATTTATCATAAAAAAATAACATAGCAGATAGCTTAAAGGCTTATAGACAAGGGCTAAATCAAAAGTTTTCAGGACCAAAAGACATCATATATTTTTATAGCGAACAGCATAGAAGCTAAACTAAATGATGGTCACATAACGCACATTTTCAAGTTGTTATATGAAGTGAATCCTTAAGAAATTACAGAATTTCAGCGGATATAAATAGGATCTAGGAGGAATGTAATAGCTGTATTTTCCACTCGAATTTTCGCAGTTAAATAACATGTTCCTGCGGTGAGTATGGCTGAGGCACAGCTCACTGAGGAAGCATTATGTTAGGAGCAAGGCTGCCTCTTGAAGCCACATAAAGACTACATAGAGACTCATCTTGTTTTTTATAGGGTAGGCAAAGCGTGTGAGCACTATTAGTGTTACTTATAAGCGTTTATGTGCTACTGCAACTTACTATCAAGCGGGCCGTATACTTGTAATTTAACTAGTGCGCCAAATGATCCTTTTTTAGGATGTAATAAATCTCCATGACTTTCATCTAAATCAGTTCAGTGGCTTGGGAGTTAAAACCTAACTAACAGATAAAGTTACTTTCGCATTTATTATAATAATACGGATTTTAATTAGCATTAGTCATCATCATCATCATCACAAGTCTGTATACGTCCCACTGCTGGGCACAGGCCTTCCTACACGGGGGAAACACATGAGGAGTTTGGGCCATAACACCACCACGCTGGCCCAATGCGGGTTGGTGGGTAAAAGCGGTTGCAGTAACAACCAGGACCAACGGCTTAACGTGCCTTCCGAAGCACGGAGAACCTCGAGAGCCCACCCTGGGATCCACCATGGCGAAAGTTTCTTTGTTTTCGTAATCGAAACCAAAGCCCTCAAACCACATCGCCACCAAGCTCCTACGAGTATTAGAATTTAATTCGGGATATTTATTTTATCATGTAAGTAATATGTTTGTTAAAAGTTCCCGATATTCTATGATCGCGGATAGACAAATCGTGATTCGTGTGCGTTCACAATATTGTTATTTAACGGACGGAAGCATACGATAGTTCCATTATTACGTTATGTATTGATATATAATGTAAGAATTATACTTCCGTGTAGGAGGACGACGTATAATACCGTAAGTGTTTTGCTATTTCCTATCAAAGACTACAATATATAAAATATTTAATGCTTCCTAATTTATACTTACAGTACTCGTAGAAATTATAAAGTGTGCTGATATCAAAAATCCATTTAAATTTTGGTATATTATAGAGCAAAATTTTTAAAAGAACGCACGGGTATAAAGGTAGATATAATAGAAAAAGAAATTAATAATTGCAGACACAGACATTTGCAATATTACAAAATAAAAGTTTTTTACAAATGTAATCCCCTTGTGTGTTTAATTAATATGCACGTGTCGCTTCAGGTTGGACTACGTCTAATATAACTGTCCCGTGGGATATGCCACTTTCTATCCCTACGGGACTCGGGCTAATTGTAGGTATATATGCCTACCCGGAATGGTAGACACACGGATATGCTACAAGATTTGCATTGATGTAAATTATATTGGTAGAGATTGGAGCATGGTTATATATCTTATGGATTATGTATGGTAATGGTCTTTCATCTGTCAAACCAGCATTACAGACACAATTGGCTTTTTAACTGTCATAGACTCTAAGAAGTTATACGGGTTCAAGTGGTGGTGGTTCCTCCAGCCAATGACCTTCTCCATAATTTCAAAATCAACCTTTGTAAATTTACCCAAATCGCAAAATGATTTCTTGAGGTATTTTTTCGTGGAATCATACAGTTTTGGTTTTAACATGGATTTCATATGACTGCACACTCATGGTATAGACAGAGATTAATAACGTATATATGCCAAAAATAGATATAAAAGATGATTCTTGCTTTAGTGGTTTTCATTATTATGAGACTACTATTATTATTTTATAAAAAATAATTGATGTTCCTTAAATAAATAGAAGATAAATATTAAAAAGGTATTATAGAGAGTTTTCTTAAACTGTCAATATTATCTACCTTAAATTAAATAAAAAAAGAAGATTTTAGATACAAGTTTTACTGGATTGAATGGATGGAATAATATTGCCTAACTTTTAGATAACTTGATTTGTTATAAAGAAGTTAGGATCTAAAAGTTACTTAATATTATTAGTTTTTTTTTTTTATACAACTAGATGACAAACAAGCTGATGGCCCACCTGGTGGTAAGCGGTTACCGCCGCCTATAATCACCTGCAATAACAAAGAAAAGCACTTGATATTGCAGGTGCGTTGTCATCCTGAGGCCTAAGATGAAATGCCGTCCATGCCCAGTAATTACACTGGCTACCTTTCCCTTCAATCCGAAACACAGCGAACTGTTTCACGGCTGAAATAAGAAAGTCCGTAAGTATTATATGAGGTATCGTAACTTGTGGACTAGACTATTCAGATGGTTGTAACTTGAAATAAGTCTAACGATTATTTATTTACTTGAAAACACTCAGAGAATTTATTGAAATCTATAAAGTGAAGTATTATTTTATTTTCTTAATTTTTGATTTTCACATTATTATAAATGTTTGAAAAATTACTTAGTAATTAAAATAGAATAAAACTAGAAAATTTCACGTCCTGAGGCAGGAATCGAACCCGCGACCTTTCGCAATCCGGGCGACTGCTCTGACCACTGAGCCACCCAGGACTTGGGATATCCCTGTGAAATTCTTCTAGTCTATATTTCGACATTGTAGGGTGGACGTTAGCTCATAAACGCAAATACAAGATAGACTAGAAGAATTTCACAGGGATATCCCAAGTCCTGGGTGGCTCAGTGGTCAGAGCAGTCGCCCGGATTGCGAAAGGTCGCGGGTTCGATTCCTGCCTCAGGACGTGAATTTTTTCTAGTTTTATTCTATTTTAATTACTAAGTAATTTTTCAAACATTTATAATAATGTGAAAATCAAAAATTAAGAATATTTGAAAGCACTGCCCCAACTTAACCGAATCGTCGGTATTTGTAAAAATACTCGTTTCGGATGTTGAAATAGAATATTTCGACATTGTAGGGTAGACGTTAGCTCATAAACGCAAATACAAGATAGACTAGAAGAATTTCACAGGGATATTATTTTATTGCTGAAATTCCTCCAAAACTACAAACCACGTCTTATCTAAGGTAAAGGTATTACATTGTTTTTTTTTCGGTGCGTGTATTTATGTTATGTCTCAAACTCCTCATGTGTTTCTCCCATGTAGGAACGCCTTTTCCCAGCTGTGGGACGTATATAGGCTGGTCTTGATGATGGATTTACAGACTCATTCCCTTTGCCCAAGCCAAAGAATGTTCAACGAGTGGCATTTGAGCTCAACGTCAAACGTAACTACGGAGTGTACTCCATCCACATTAAAATGTGGTAGTGTACTTAGCAATAGAGCCGGTGCTGTCGTTTTCAAACAATTTGACCGCAGAATGTAGACTCGATAGTAACGTTAATGGAGCCTCCGTTTCTGGGCCTCTGCTTGCATCTGCTATGTGGAAACCTACACCTGTAATATTAAGAGAGTCACTTGATTTGACATCCTGGAGATAACATCCACTGGCAACACTTTTTCCTACTATCTCCAACATTCTCTTTATAAAAATACCATAAAGAGGCTACTCTCAATGACCCTTTAATGGTCACCATAATTACTCTATTTCTTTCATGATACTTATTCCCTAACCAGAACGAGGCCACGAAGTCATAATGTTTTCTATATCAAATGGTCTATGCGAGCCTTATTTTGGGAGTTGGGAGCAATTTTATTTAACAATTTAAACTTATCTTTCAGATATTGTGTCACATTATTATTTCCAGTGCCTCTTAAAAATAGGATCTTACTTAATAATATGCATATTCATACAAATATAAAAAACTTGTAATGAAGTTGGTTTTGGTTCAGTCCTAAATTATTTATTTAGTTAAAACGGGTTATTGTCTGTTCAACTATAACACTATGGAGAATCTTTGAATATTTAATATTATATATACTTAATGAACTGGTTTTGATCAGCATTAATACATACTTATTGTATAACGTAACAGATTCATTACAATACAAAATAATGTATTTTACGATTAATAAATTAAAAACCAGTTTTTGGATTAAGAAAGACTTCCTATTGAATTTGATGGCGTATTACAAGGGTCATTATTTTGTGAAAAATGTGTTTATCACAAACACGTCCCACTGCTGGGCACAGGCCTTCCTACATGGAAGAAACACATGAGGAGCTTGGGCCATAACACTACCATGCTGGCCCAATGCGGGTTGGTGGGTTAAATCGGTTGCAGTAATAGCCGGAACCAACGGCTTAACGTGCCTTCCGAAGCACGGAGGACCTCGAGATTAAAAATTTTGTTTAACCCATCCCGGGATCGATCATGGCGAAAATTACTTTGTTTTCGTAATCGAAAACGGAGCGCTCAAACATTAATCATTTTTATAATCCCAACTAATATTATAAATGTAAAATTGAGTTTGTTTGCTAGGTACGTTTTCACACCTAAAGCACACCCAATTTATATGAAATTTGGAATGGATATGATAGTTCGAGACCTTTTTGGTGTGATAACCGACATCGGCTGGTCGAGCGGTCTGTACCCCTTGCTATGCAGGCTACTCGGTCAAGAGGCTGGTGATGATTATGTATGACTATTGTTTACAGGAGCTGGTTTATTAGGCGCTGGTGCCCTTGGTGTCGGAGCTCTAGGCGTCGGCGCTCTAGGAGTAGGAGCCTTGGGCGCTGGTGTGATTGGCGCCAAAGTAGGCTTAGGCGCTGGGTTGGTTGGCGGAACCCTCGCCGCTAAGGCCTTCAGGGGCAGAGGCTACGGCCACGGCGGTTACTACACCCTTGGGAGCGGTTACTACGGAGGGGGATATTACGGTGGGGGATACTATGGTGGCGGCTATTACGGCAGTGGTTACCATGATGATCTCTACGGCTACGGGTAAGCATTACATTTCATAGGTATTATAATTAAAATAAGATTTTGTACACAAATATGCTAATTAAAAGATTTGTTATGATTCCTTGTGATTAACGTAATTTCAGAAATCAGCGCTACATGTAACGACCGACAGTTATGTGCATTGCTTTCTTCCTATTTTTGGTAGATACTAGATGCACAGATTTATTGTCATTATCTGTGTTTCAGGAGCTACTATTGGTGAACGGGATCTACTATTGGCGAATGAAGTACAAACGATTAATAAAATGCATTTGTTAGTGATTATGAAAGTTGTTAATATAGACGATAAAAACAGTGTTCAAAACGACTGATGTGCAAAAAGTACAAAATAATAATACTTAAAATAAAAGTGAGTAAAAATGATTTTTATTTTCACCTTACTAACTTTTGAATGGAAATTCGTAATTAGAATCATTATTAATTTAATTCAAGTTCATATCAAATGAAACTTTAGCAGATATTACTGAATTTTATTTTATCAATGATTTGTGTGTAAAGTCCTTATAAAGAAAAGTGATCAAATATTCAAAAGAACTAAATCTTTGATTCAAGCTTTGATTATATTATAATGAAAGGATTCAAGTAAGATTTTATAAAGAGATTGTTTAATTGCAAAAGTTTCATGTGCAATTAATTATCTTAGTCCACGATTATACTTTCCCAAAAATCATTGAATAGATTAGGCGAGTTCTTATAATATACTTAGATTATGACCTTTTTGTGGAGATATTATTAATTTCATAAGCTACTTTAATCATAACGTAGTTAAGTATACAGTATGTTACAAAAGTACCAAATTCAATTAAAGGGCCTGGTTGTGTACCCCGGAAAGTTTGACAGCTCTCAGACCACTTTTATTTTCCGATTAAATTAATAAAAAAAATACACACTTGCTTGCGCCAACCCTAAAAAATGCGTACTATCGCATATCGTACGAAACACTACATTAATACCACACACACGTACACACAACCCGCGCAGATACTACGATACTACTACCCAAGCAAACCCGAGAATTCCAAATTTTATTTCGGAAATCAGTAATACCCAGTATATAGAATAAATTAAGCTCCATGCGCTTAATATGTAGATGGACAAATGGAGCAATGTAGACTATAATAATAAAAATAAAACTTGATCACAATGAAGTAAGGCAACCAAATATAAAAGAGTACTTTCTTAGTATAAAATGTTTAACTGCATCTCACTTGAACGCTCGAAATCTACTGAAAACGATTAATAGCTACGCAGTCCGGTTTTTACTTTATACATTTGGTATTAAAAATCACAAAAATACAGACATACACACAATAGACATACAAACTAGGAAAATATTATCATTAAATAAAGCACACCAACAAAAGTCAGACATAGAAAGATTATATCGACGTAGGAAAACGTATTTGCTGTAAGCCGCAAAAAATCGAAAATACGTTTTTTACAACATTTTTATCAGAAAAAAATACTGCGTCGTTGGGTCTGGGTCTCGTATTTCTACGACGAAAAAAAAATCACTTACGCCGTAAGTATTTTGAACAATACTGGTGTTTTCTTTGCTGTAAGCCTACCAAAAATTAGTATTTTTGATGCATTTGTTGCATACGCCATTCTTGCGGTCAGCAAAAATTTCAAACTGATGTTTACGCCATTTTGACGGAATGAGTTAAATTACCTAATCCCAGGTCATACATACATGCCAGTGGACAGCATGCATACAACTATAGAACGTACGTGGCCCGCGTGGCGCCGGGCTAGAGTAGCACCTCCCCATCTATTCCCGTGGGTGTCGTAAGAGCCGACTTAGGGATAATCTTCCCCAGATGACGGCAACAGCGTTTTCTGGGTACTAGCGTATCACTGCGATCACTAACCCGCCTGCCAAGCGTGGTGATTATGGCAACCTCATGGTAAACTCAAATCCGGTAACTTGCTCTATCACCGGGAGGGCGACCATCTTTCCTAACGTGGTGTTGGGTTTCTCGTCCGCAAGTGCCTCATTAACAATATTGTGACAATTCGGAGTGTGTCAGCGAGGGTAGTATACTTTATACTCAGAATCACCAAACAGTATTCGCTAAAGGTCACAGATACAGGTGTACGCGCCGACTTCGCCACATCCGGATGATGAGGTGGAAAGTATGTATGAGGAGATATCTAGAGCCATCTGTACTTTCAAAACTCATTTCACTGTTGTTATGGGGGATTTCAATGCAAGGCTGGGCAAACGGAGCGAACATGAGCTGAGAGTGGGCAATTTGGCAGCGGAACCACAGGGAGAGCTGCGCACAACGAGCTAAGGAACGAGCTATGTTGGGTGTTTCTCTGCGAGATAGAATCAGAAATAAGGATATCTGTAAGAGAACCAAAGTCACTGACATAGCTCATAGGATTAGCAAATTGAAGTGGCAGTGGGCAGGGCACATAGCACGCAGAACGCACGGCCAATGGGGCGTTAAAGTTCTAGAATGGCGACTACGTGCCGGAAAACGCAAAGTAGGTCGGCCTCCCGCTAGATGGACAGACGACCTGGTCAGGGTCGCGGGGAGCTATAGAAATTTTTTCCCACTCAATTCACTTAAAGCAATACCATCAATGCAAGATAATTCTTCACTGAGGCTTACATCTATTAAGTTTTCTAAAAAAAAAAACAACTGTGACACTTACAACATTTTAGAGTTCTCAAAATAATAGAAATATTTTGATGCCATAGAAAGTTCTTGTGGTTAATGCGTTTTATAGGTCTGTAAAAAAAAACTCGATTGCTGTAAGCCACAAAAACACTGGTAATAAAAGACTTAAAAGGATATCTTTATCGTTAATGTATAAAACAAGAAAAAATAAAAATACGTTTTTAAAATCATGATTCTACGATACGTACTTTACGAGTAATGAATTTTTTATTGATTTTAGAAAAGTTTTTTGGCTCTGGTGAACATTTTATGTTTTGCGGCTTACAGCAAATACGTTTTCCGACGTCGATATCTCCCGATAGACGAAGGTGGACGAGGACTTACTAACATAGAAATGCTATATAAAACTCGCGCAATCCCTCATTCAACCTCTCATAGATTACGCTGACACGTGCTTTCTGGATGCCAATGAGGAGCTCCTCAACAACCTTAAGCGGTTGCAAAATGTGTGTAATCGTTTTGTCTATGGGCTAAAAAAGGACGATCATGTCGCTCAGTACCGTAAGGAACTTATGTGGCTCCCAATCCGTCTTCGTAGGAATACTCGGCTTTTATGTCTCCTTTTAAACATTCTCCGTGATCCATCCTACCCTGAATACCTGCAGGAATGTTTTACACTCTCACGTACTACTGATGTCCTTTGCAGACCCAATCTCAAACACCTACTTTACATCCCACCTCATAAGACTGATTTCTACTCCTATCGTTCATGCAGTTCGTTTGTGGAAACTACTACCGTCTGACATACGTGACTTGAACACTATCTTTCCTCTCTTCCGTAAATGCTGTTTATATCTATGCTATGTTATATTATATATATCTATGTTATATTATATTATATCTATGTTATATTATAGAAGTATATATGTATCGTATTTAATTGTTTATATTTTATTAGATTTTTAGTCAATTTATATTTATCCACACACTGTGTCTATATTAATAATTGTAACTAACATAATTATCCTTCTCGCAGGTCTGTTGGCAGAAATTTCTTTAGAAATAAGCAGTGCCTTTGTACAAAGATTATTTAAAAATTGTTTCTTTTTTATATTGTGTGTGTACATAAATCTATAAATAAAAAAATATTAGAAATTGACTAAATAAAAATACTAACATAGCCATCATATAAAAATCTGCCTGTACCGGAATTCACACCGGGACCACTAATTTAGTAGACAGGCTTACTGACAACAAATATATTGTTACGTAATACAAATATGTTACTTAAGTTCTAACCTATTATCTAATATTAATTCAAAGCACAGACTCATATAATGTTATTTTTAGGTTGGATATTTAATAGGTTTGAGTACCTATAAGCATATTTTTTTTTGTCAGTCGGCTTATTTCTTTGAAACACTTAATATTACGAGGAAAAGTCGGATATTTTCCATTATGTTTCAAACTTATAAAATAAATATATTTTTTGATATAACGCTGCTGTACAGAATTTGCGATGTCATGCCATAGTAGGTACTAAAACCAGCTTATGTAGTAATAAAAGTTAAAGTACCTATTATTTTATGATAGCTATAAGTAGCGCACCTGTATACCAAGTCATGTTTTCCTTGTTATTGCAGGTGTCTATAGGCGACAGTAACCACTTACCACCAGGTGGGCTGTCAGCTTGTTTGTCATCTAGTTAGTTGTATAAAAAAATCGGCCAAGTGCGAGTCGGACTCGCGCACGAAGGGTTCCGTATCAGTATCTATAAACAAGCGTCTACCTGTTGCCGTTATCAAGCAACAAAAATCACGTTTATTGTAAGGGAGCCCCCTTAAATATGTATTTTATTTTGTTTATTAGTATTTGTTGTTATAGCGGCAACAGAAATACATCATCGGTGAAAATTTCAATTGTCTAACTATCACGGTTCATGAGATACAGCCTGGTGACAGACGGACGGACAGCGGAGTCTTAGCAATCCCGTCCCGGGTCCCGTTTTACCCATTGGCTACGAAACCCAAAAAGTACCAAATTATTTATGTATAAAATTTCCACTTTCGACTTTATTACAGGTAAGATGACTAATTAGGTATGTCTACTCGCATTGAAAAAAAATGTACACTTCACGAACGTTTTTGTTACACCATTGGTGTTAGCCATATCGGGTTTTCGGGTCATAGAGCGAGTTAAAGTGCCTTGACAATCAACCGATATGCACTGAATTGAAATATTTGAAATAAACTCAAATAAAGTTTTTGTTAAATTATCGGACATTTGATGCTGTCATCATCATCATCACCAGCCTATAAACGTCCCACTGCTGGGCACAGGCCTTCCTACATGGGAGAAACACATGAAGAGTTTAGGCCACAACACCACCACGCTGGCCCAATGCGGGTTGGTGGGTTAAAGCGGTTGCAGTAACAACCGGGGCCAACGACTTAACGTGCTTTCCGAAGCACGGAAGAGCTAGAGATAACTAAGTTTGATTGACCCATCCCAGGATCGACCATGGCGAAAGTAGCTTTGTTTTTCGTATCGAAACCAGAGCGCTCAAACCAATACGCCACGGAGCTCCTCTTTGATGCTGTTCCCAATTAAAAAAAAACTGCTTAGTAAGTACGATACTTTAAATGCCTCTAGTATAATGGTTATGACTATCGCAATCACTGCATGGACTACCTATCTAATATAAAAATATAACAACTACATTCGAAAGCTGAATGCAGACGCGATGCGATGCGATGCGATGGATGATCACGGCACACGAATTCAAATATAATAAGAAGCTATTCATGATAAAAGAAATACTTCGTACCACTAGAATTATATACTTTCAGAATAATTCTTTTTGTGTACACAAAATATTTTTAAATTATTAATGTCATTTTAATCTTTATGATTGATAGCACGCGCATCGCTAATGAAAAAAAACTTCGATTAGCTACTTACTCAGAACAAAAGTATTATTAGACACTTATTTAACCTACGTACTGAAGCGGTACGATTATCACTTGATCTGAGATCAGCTCAAAACTTTATATAAATAGTAAGGTATTGCATTGCCATGGTATTATATTTTTTTGCATGATTTTGCTTGATATTACAGCCCCTTCTATAATAATTCTATCATTATCTCAGATTTCATAAGTCGTGTAGAGAGGTAATCATAATTATTATTGATTTTATTTCAATTACCTATGTTTCTGGCTTTCTAAGTAAAAGATCAGACGTAGGGACGTAATCATCTGAGAAGGTATTTCATTACTTGTATGTACGTCTTCTTCATGTATAATAAGCAACACATCAAAGATATCATTGCGGATTTTGGACCAATCTTATTCAATCGCACGAAGGGCGGTTTTCGTGTTGCAATTTTCATATTTGACGTGCTGTCGACTGTCTATATCTCCATATCATTAGGAACGTAGCCTGGCAACCCCCGGGCGTGTACATATTCAGATCGACGGATGCTTTTGTGAAGATGACACTCTGAAATCATAAAAGAAGATTTTCCTTCCGTAGAATAAAAATAGACAGGCCATATTCAGTATGTTACATTATATAAGATATCGGGAATATCTTACAAGATTTGCATCAAAAAACACATGTCTGCTACTAAATCGAAAATATGAAAGTATTTTATAACATTGGTTGCTTCGATTCAAAATAAGTTGTGGACAAAGATTGTTAATTCTTGGAATTTTAGTAGCACGAAGACGGCAAAGTATCTAGTTTAGATAAGTTTGGGTTTTAAAATCAAAATCAAAAATATATAACCAAATAGGCTCGCAAGAAACTCTTTCAAATCGTCAAAAATCTCATCTGTACGTCTTTAAAAAATGGTCTAACATATCCTAAATTATAAAATTGACAAATTATTATCTCATAAAATTGTATATGCGAAAGATATGCAAAAACTGTAAAAACTGGAAAGTAGAGAGTGAGGCCTTTGCCTACCTAGATTATACGGGAGAATAAGAGAACATCGGTCTTCTACTATAGTATAGAAGACCAATGTTATCTTATTCTCAACCCACATTAGAAGACAATCTTATCTTCTAATGTGGATTGTAGCTGTGTATGTGGCAGCAAACAGGTAAATAAAAATGCCATTCAGCAATTTTCAGAGCAGTGGCTATATGATAAAAAAGTACTCTGTTGAATCTCTACAGTTTTACTGGATCCAGCGCGTCAGTTCGAATGCTCTTGAGTTATTCCTAAGCTAGGTCAGTATAGTTTTTAACGTTGGCAGCAGGGAGGACGCTGCCGTCGAAACAGCGTTAACGGAGATGGATGGCTCCGGCCCACGCCATCGCCTCTTTAATCTCGCGTACAAAAGAGATATACGACTGTGCCTCGACTTCATGTTGGCGGATATTCGTATTTTATAGCACGCTCGCCTACAAGGTGTCCGACGGATTAATATCGGTAATGGTACATTTATACGCTACAATGGGAATATTGATGGACCAGTTTAATAACTTTTACAAAACTACCAAAATTTGCTGCGACGCTTGAGGGTCGTTTATTTTAATTATATTAAACTTTATCGGGTAATTTGTTGTTTACGCTATAGCACTATATTATATTTTATTTTAATTAAATTTAATTTGTTGTTTACGCTATAGCACTATATTATATTTTATTGATTATATGTAGAGTATTTGATTTTTTATCGTGTATATTAATTTACACGTTTTCAATAGCGGTTAATACATATTTATTTTTTTCCACATATTACAAACCGAAAATTATTATATAAACTTAAAAGTGCACAGTATTTTACACTCAGAATTAGTATTTTGCTTCATGTCAACCCAAGATCCCTTAAGAGTGCATTAATGAGACCATAGGTCTGTAGTTGTTTTGAATTGTCCAATTTGATGCTTGAAAAGATTTTTTAGTTCATTGAATAACTAAATAAAGACAAAACAATAAATATAACCAAAAAAAACCACCCTCAAGCATAGTAGTTGTAAAATTGAAAATCGCGATTTATTCAACGGCGCATTTTCTCGGTCACAGAGAACGCTTGGCAATGTTTCGATAAGAGCCTAAAGTAAACTTAGTATAAATTGAAGCGCACAAAAGCAGTTCTATCAGTCCAGAGCGAGCAGATCTGCGAGCGAGGCAACAATGACGAAGATTAATCATTTACCAATAATGACGGGACAATCTTATCTGACGCCAGTGATCGGATAAATCTATCCAACGTTTCTAGAGCTGAGTCATCACCGATTGTATATATGTCTCGTTTGACCTATGTTTATTATCTTCAGCCTTTTGTCTTGGCGCTATCGACATAGTTCGTATAAACTGTAGATTTAAAGCAATTCGCTTTGTTAAAGTTTTAGACTAAAGTGAAACTAAAGTCGAAAACTATGTAATATTGTAAAATTAAATTCCCCCTGATCTAAAACCCTTATACATAGAAGTTCTGATTGCTATATCAATATATTATAGTTCTCAAGACGGTGATGAAATGTCGGTATTTAAATTTAAGTACAACTTATTTCTCAAAAAAGATTAAAAATACAGTTCACTGTAAAGAGTTAGCGACATGCAAATAATGCTTTACGATCACTACGTCCAACAAAACCTCTGACTACCGAAAACGGCTTTAAATATGCATTATGTGTAACATTACCTTTACTAATAATAATAGTTTTAGTGGATATTCTCACTGCCGTTAAGATCAGGCGCTCGGCAACCTCCACAAACACTTTACATTAATGTCTATATTTTACTTTACACTTCTTCTTCTTCAAAAGTGTTGCAAAAACGGAAAAAAATATTCCTTTGTACAACATGATTTAAATCCTTAGCCTACCTACCCCACCGTTGTTATTTTCCGACATCCACGCGAACGAAGTCGCGGGCACAGCTTGTGTTATATAATAGTATGACTAATATCATATTGCCATATACCAAATTGATGATGACAAAATGACTCCTTAATAAATATTTTTATTTCGTGAACTAATACTGTAGGTAGATATATAAGTAGGAATTAAAAAAAAACTGTTATTGTAACTCAGATATTTTCACCGCAATTTCTACAGGTTTTTACCATTAATTTTAAATTTGTATTTGTGTTAACTTAATATTTTCTGGCGAAATTTGGACATAAAAAAAATTTTTAGACCACCTATATACTCGTAAGTACTATATTTCACATAAAATAAAAAGTTAACAGGGAATTGGGGGCCTTCAAAAGAGCCGTGAAAAAGCACCTTTTGGGCCGGCAAGGTGGAAGTGGCTAGAGCAGTGTCTGCACTGCACTAGCTGTTTTTTTTATACAACTAGATGACAAACAAGCTCCCGGCCCACCTGGTGGTAAGCGGTTACCGCCGCCTATAGACACCTGCAATAACAAGGTTTTTTTTCGCATATGGACTATTTTTAGTTTTTACCTCTGGCGGTGTTGAGTCATTCATTACCTCTTCATATCAGGCGGTGTTGAGTCATTTGTCGTGTTTTGTTTATAAAAAAGAAGATTGCGACTATTTTTAGTGATACCATCGTGTAACCAGTTTGCGAAATTCTTTTCATTATTTTGATAAAATGCATCACAAGTCTATATTTTTGAACTAAAAACTGATTTCGGGATTGTTACGGAAGAAGGTAGTAAACCGCGATCATCCGAACTTTTCAAATAAAACCAATAAGACCCCTTGTTTACGCTCTTTGTTGCCTCGTCCGCCCTTTTCTTTGTTCAAATCCAACTTTGTACTGTTCTTATAGTAATTTGTGGTCATTTGTTCCAACTATTTTCTTTATTGGGTTTGCCAACTTTTGTTACATCTGAATTCGCTAAGGCCTTTTTGTAAGAAACTATGGTTAAGTAGTTAATCCCTAATGCGCGATTATTTATTTTTTGTAAGCATAACTTAAGGACCTTTCATACACGTTCGTTTCGTTTTTGACCGGTTTTGGAAGACATAATAAGTATAAGTCTTAATTCACGAATAATTAAACAATTTTTTATTGTTCACCAAGGATTTGGGTGCTTAGCTTTGATGTCTTTCTTTTTTTTTTTATATACTTACAACTAGATGACAAATAATCTGACGGTTCACCTAGTGGTAAGTGGTTACCACCACCTATAGACACCTGTAATAACAAGGAAAAATCAATTGGTATTGCAGGTGCGTTGTCATTCTGAGGCCTAAGTTGAAATGCCTTCCATGTCCAGCACTTACACAAAAATGACATTTAATATCGTTAAAAAATAGTGACCATATTATTGATATTGTATTTAATTTACTATGACAACAATTGACTAATTATAACCATGACAATTGAATTTACGAAGTATTATAGTTTACTTGTCTTTTATTGTAACTAGCATGTAGATATGTACTTTAAAGCTTAATCTAATGCTGCCTAATTTCATGATTATTTTGACTAGGTGGAAATGTAGATACTTAATTAATATTAACATTTGCACGTCTGCTGCTGACAGACTGAATAATGCTCTTAGGGATTATAATAGCTCATACCCTGCTATGTAGTACTTATTCATGTGTACTATTTATATTATCATTCATGCAAATAAAAGATTGATTGATTGAAATATAAAAATTTGTGGTCTACTTTGTAATCTATAATCTTTCTTGTTAATTAACACTGGCTTATAGGGGTTGAATAAGGTCGCCAGAGCATATTTAGAAAGCATAATGTTGTTAGCAAGGGGAATTATCCTAAGCTATCGTCGCTTGCTCCAGTTGTCTTAATGTCATCATGTCAGATACGTCCTAGCGCACGATTTTACTTAAAAATGCCCTAGTAGGTAAATAAATACGTATTATAGTTTATACTAAGTAATACTTAGATAAAAAGCAGTCGCTCCAAAAAAGTCCAAAGATATACAAATACATACTACCAGGTTCATTATATTGATGCCTCATTTAGTAACGACTAGGTATATTCAGAGGATATTTTTCGCCTTTACGCCTTTACGAATATACTCCTAGCATGACGAAATGTGCAAATACGTCACATTAAGATTTGCCTATTATTTCGAGCAAAGGAAATAAAATTTCTGAGGTAATGTATTGGAATAACATTTATCTTTCCAGCCCACAACACTTTTTGGTGCGCAAAAAGTGGCAGTTAAATTTATTCCTGACCAAAATTAATTTAAATTTCGAACATTGACTTTTGACATTACGCTGCGCTGCGTAAACTGCTGCGTTTATAACTACACTGCTGTTGGGGGCTGTACTGTCGACCACAGAAGTAACTGAACACTTTAGTACCATGTCACAACGACTCTAGCGTCAATATAGTACGGTAGCAACTATAAAGTACGTGCACAAGATAGGTGTGACATAGTACTAAAGTGTTCAGCTACTTCTGTGGTCGACTGTACCAACAAAATGAGAATGAATCGAGTTAGCGCCATTTTTTGACATCACAGACTTGAAACTTACTTCACTTCAATGACTTTGGGTATGATTTACAAAAAAAATGCAACAAATTAAACTCACACCAGGTATTTTTATTGAAAATATAGATATTATTTTGGGTCAGGCTTTTTAATGCCATTCATATCACTTATTCGTTGATTAAAATAATTTCAATGAACGTTCGTCAAAAATTTACATAAAAAGGTACTTATACACATATGATAGTCTAAAATGTCATCGTCTGTATTTTAGATCAAGCTCTCTAAAATAATTATAATTTATTTATGTGTCACACCGCGAACAATGTATTTTTTTTAAGTTATAAGTAAGTATAGTCAATGACGCCGCGCCGCAAACACACACTTAATGACACATTCAGATTGAAATAATTAGAGCAAATTAAAAGAACAAAACTTGTTCTTTGTGTTCTTATCACTAAGACGTGATCATAGGCAAAGAATATAAACACTAACTATAAGAACCGAATAAAAATTTTATACCTCAGTAAGAGTGATTCAGTTTTATTCGCATCGATTGATAAAAGTGTTGACATTGGCTTTCTAGGCTTACTTTTTATTTGTAGTGTAATCTAATATTTTTCTTGATGAGTTAGGTAAAGCAGTAAAATATCAAAAAAACTTTATCCAATCTCCTCGGCCTCGATCTTCATTTATCCATCACCTTCTCATTGAGACTATTCTTAAGAGCCTGTAAGTTTCTGAAGAATAAAGAACCCAGCAGACTATTTGAATCTACAGCATCACCTAAAGGTTACCATGTCTTGGAAATATCACCGAATAGTACAACAAACAAATTGAAGAAAAAGATTTGTGAAAGTTAGCAAGACCCTTTTGTCAGGTAGGAAATGAGCTGTGGATCATCTAACGTCTAAATAGGTCTTTATAAATTATAACTTATAATCATGTCGATCACGTCAGCTTTCAAACGTAGACACCCGAATAAAAATCACAAGATAGTAAATATTTCTTTACACCCCCTGCTCGACAGTGCCAAATTACATAAAATGCAAACCTTACGAAAAGCAAGTCATTAAAGCCCCTATAACCCGCTGGGTTGTAATATTTTCACTTTTCATAGTTCTTATTGCAATAGGCTTATAGTCTAATTTCGTAATAATAGATCAACTAATACTCGAAGGACGGGGCCGGCGCCGCGTCGAATTTATTTGAAAATCGAACGGAATTTAAAAATCAAACTTTTTCTAAAATCGAGCTGGCCACGGCAAGCTGAATGGAACAAATTAGAAATTAAACAAAAGCCGCGAGTATTGTAAGACGCTGCAATAATATACGTAATAACTGCAAAGATTTTATAAAAATATATAAAAATAGAAGAAAAGTTATGTTAAAATGTCGAGTGACGAAACTGATTTAACTCCGGAGTCCATTAAATTGGATGCCTTAGACATTGTTCATAACCTACTCCCAGAGAAGTCAAAGTAAAAATACCTGAAAGCTACAACGATTTCGACAAATGGAAAACTGCAAAAGGTGCAAAGTCTGTGTCTAAATCAGTGCTTCTGAACGTCAATTTTCACTTTTAATTTTAATTTACTATAATATAACGCTGTTTTTAGTAGCCTTGCTTTTTTATTGTCTCGCAAAAGGTGAGAAAAGTAGAGTACTCTCCTCGGGGATAAAGCTGTTTTTGTCTTGGGCGCGCTTGAACCCCTCACTGCGCTCAGGACTCGTCAGGAATTAACTGATAACACCCTCGCTGCGCTCGGGAATTAAATCTGGAGTCCTTCGTTACGTACAGGTTTCAATATCGTGCCCTTGACATAAAACAGTACTTAATCCCCTCGGTGTATAATCTACTATTATAGTCTAAAATATAACAGATATTAATAGCACCTATTAGAATCTCCTCACATCATTCGGGACTTAAATAAAACCAGCAATCGCGCCTAAAAACAACTTTGCTCGCTTGTGTCCTCAATCTCTACATTTATTTTGTTAAAATTTTAAAATACTATCCATAATTATTATTAAACATATTCTGTCTAACTGTGATTTAACTAAATAACTTACATAAAATAGTCAAGATAGACGTCAGCGTCCGTACAACGCATAACAGAATATTATACGTTATACGTACGTTATAATACTAGGGGAGATTCGTTTAGAATTTTCCCAAGTCCTCCATAGCTTATCTCTAAAATATTTATTTATTATACCTACCTAATGTTAAAATAAAAATTAAGAAACGACAATTAGGTAATATATTTTTAGTAAAATAAGCTTGCTTCTGTTGCTAGTTAGGGAGGGATTTTCTTTTTTCATATTCACATTGTCTTAATATTTTCTATTTATTTAACTTTGGTATGGAATATTGTTTAGTTCTTGTTCGTAATTAGCCAGCAACCACATCTTAAGATCTCATTAAGTTAATTATTGAATTAAATTATCATAAAAAATAGAATTTGAAGCGATTATTATCTATGTCGGATTTGGTCGGATGAATATTTACTTACCTTACCTTACCTAGCATATATACATATCTTGATTACGTTGGAGCATTGGACGAGCAATATTATTGAATAAAGAACACAATAAGAATAACCAAAAAGAATATATCAATAAATAATAAATACAAAATTGTACCCTGAAGTTCGGTTGCTTAGTAACTTAAAGATATAACATACACTCATATCAGAGAGTACAATAAAGATTGAGGTTATATTGCGAGGAGTGACAAATGAATTTTTTATTTTCCCTATACATGAAAAGTAAATATTATAACGTAAACTTGCACAATAGTACGATATAGTACCTACATTGTTCACCGCGGGAAGAAAGTGAAAAATTACTAACAAGGGAGCACAATACTCCCGAATTGGGAATCAAACTTTCTCCCAAGTTCTACATAGTGCTCTATACTATACCTGTGAGGAGCATTCAAAGACTTGTTTAATTGAAATAAGCATTTTAATAGAATTTTAAAGAGATTATTACTTGTTATTTCATTGACTAATGCGAAAATTGGGCTTCATAGAATTTGAAACAATGCGGCATTGTTGGAGCTAGTTATGACTAAATTAAGTAAAGATTATGTTACAATTTGTACAGTTACTTACTTAATTTTACGCTTACGTTATTTATTTACGTTTTCGTAATTTTTTCTTCGCTTTTTACTTATTTTTACAGCCACCTCGCAGCGCGGCAAAATGCAGCACGAGTCGTGGTGGGTGGGTGTGAATGGACCGCGTTAGAAATGGATTTTGATATAACTTTTCCTCCCGCGAAAACACGTTAGGAATGGATTTTCATACAACTTTTAACTTTTCCAAAATAATAATAAAAATTGAAAATTTTAAGTAACTCCCGGCCTTATTAATGTAAAACCATCTCATTGAGACTATTCATAAGAGCCCAAACACGCTTTATCTGCTGTAAGTTTCTGAAGAATTAGGGATCCCGCAGACTTTTGATGGTATAGGATAAGCTCAAGGTTAGTATGTCATGGGAATGTTACCGAAGTGACAGTACACCAAATTTCAAAACAATCGGATCTGTGAAAGTCAGTTAAACCCTTTTATCATGTAGAAAATGAGCTGATAGTGATCAAACGCCTGAACTGATCTTTATGAATTATAGTTAACCATCCTAGTCACGTCAGCTTTCAAACAAAAAAAACTCATTCAAAATCGGTCCATTCGTTGAGGAGCTACGATGCCACAGACAGACACACAGACAGACACGTGAACCTTATAACACCCCTCTTTTTCCGTCGGGGGTTAAAAATAGCTTTAAAGTGAAGTTCAATCATTACTCATTCGCAGGTATTATAACCCTACCCATCCGATTTTTTTTTTTTTTTTTTACAACTAGATGACAAACTAGCTGACGGCGCACCTGGTGGTAAGCAGTTACCGCCGCCTATAGACACCTGCAATAACAAGGAAAAGCACTTGATATTGCAGGTGCGTTGTCATCCTGAGGCCTAAGATGAAATGCCGTCCATGCCCAGTAATTACACTGGCTACCTTTCCCTTCAATCCGAAACACAGCGAACTGTTTCACGGCTGAAATAAGACAGGCGGTGGTACCTACCCAGGCGACCCTGCATATGGGTCTACCACCTAGTAGAATTCCTGAAATTCTTATTGCAAGAACATAATGTCTATTAACGGGGTGTTTCATGTTTAATATACTAACAGATGATATATTTTTAATTGAAATAACATTCAAATGATAGATTTTTCATGAACTATAAAGACAATTTATCTAATTTCATTTTACCTAAAATTTTATTTCATATAACAATTGTTTGCTGTAACAACATTTATTATAACGTTTGTTTTAGAGAACTTTCACTTTGAATTATGTTCTTGTCATATAATCTTATATTGGGGAAAAAGTCTTTTCGCATTATAGTATGTATGAACTTGTAATAAAATCTCTTTGGGTGTACTATTTGTATCTGGCTGGTTTAGGTATCATTAAAAGTTTAGATTTTAAAAAAGATAATTCCAAATTCAAATTAGGAAAATGTATGTTTTTCATTTGTTTTTCGTACTGTCAAGATGAACTAATCTAATGAAGAAATTCGATACATTTTAAAATTTTACTACAAAAAAGGTAAAAATGCAACGCAAGCCGCGTAAAAAATTAGCGATGTTTATGGACCTAGTGCAGTGTCTGTGAGAGTAGCACAAATTTGGTTTAAGCGTTTTCAATCCGGAAATTTTGATGTCAAAGATGCACGTCGCTCTGGTCGCCCTATTACGGATAAAATTGATGCCATTTTTGAAAAACTGGAGCAAGATCGGCATATCAGTAGTTACGACGTAGCTAAAGAACTAGGAATTGACCACAAAACAGTTTTAGCGCATTTAAAAAAATGGGTACACAAAAAAGCTCGATATTTGGGTACCCCATGAGCTCACTGAAAGAAACCTAATGAACCGTGTACTCATTTGTAATTCTTTATTACGAACGTAATGAAACCGAACCATTTTTGAAGAAGCTGATAACTGGTGATGAAAAATGGATCACGTACGACAAAAACGTGCGAAAAAGGTCGTGGTCAAAGGCTGGTCAGGCTTCACAGACTGTGGCGAAACCCGGGTCAACTCACAACAAGGTGATGCTGTGTGTGTGGTGGGATTGGAAGGGCATTATTCATTATGAGCTGTTACCACCAGGCAGGACCATCGATTCTGAACTCTACTGCGAACAAATAAAAGCGGCCGGAATTAATCAACAGAAGAGGTGTAGTTTTCATCATGATAACGCTAGACCTCACACATCTTTAGCCACTCAGCAAAAAATAAGAGAGTAAGGCTGGGAGGTGTTAATGCATCCGCCGTATAGTCCTGACCTTGCACCTTCAGATTTCCACCTGTTTCGCTCTCTTCAGAATTCTCTAGGCAGTGTCAGGTTAACATCACGAGAGGACTGACAAAACCACTTGTCGCGGTATTTTGATCAGAAGCCCCAAAATTTCTATAGCAATGGGATCATGTCCCTACCTACAAGATGGCAAAAAGTTATCGAACAAAATGGTACCTACATACTTTAGTGAAATGTAAATAAACTATATTAAAAATGTTTTGAATTTTCTTAAAAAATGCGGAGAAACTTTTTCCCCAACCTATTATAATTCGCATTTTTACTCATTTTTACTTCAGGGCGAATCCGATTCAGTCAACCCCGACACCACGTGGTACCTTTCTGCCCTACCCCTAGAGTGCAATTTAAATGTGCGTAGGCATGGAGGGGCGAGGCGGCCCGCGGGCTGAGGAACAGGTGGCCATGAGCGAGACGCCGCGGCTGAGGCTGGCCGGCCAAGCCGGCCACCAAGCCGAAGCTGCGGTGCTGAGCGAATGCCATCTGCGACGATTACTTAGCACGCGAGGGACCGCCGCGCCGGAGCTCCGTAATGCCGGAGCCGTGACAGATCGCTTGTATTTTCGTCAAACTTGCATGTTGCATGCTTGCATGCTTTCTTGCTGTGAAATGATATTTACAGATTTGAATTATTACACTAAATGAATATTAAAGTAAATACATATTAGTTGAGAGGTTTATTATAGAAAATGTTCATTAGAGCAAATAAAATTAGGTAAAATGAAATTATAACAATAATACGTTAGATCAATTGATCGTTGTATTTAAAAAAAAATTGTAAAATGAGATTAGGTCAAGTGATTATTAGAATTTTTATTTTTATATCAATTAAAATTACACACCCCTATTAACGCTAGGCATGAGCATGTGGGCTGTATTATAGGCAGAAAGAAATGGAAACCAAAGAAAACCACGACTTATATGACACCAGTATATTGACAACTATAAAAAAGTCATTGATCAAAAACAGGAAATTGACAAATTTAAACATGTACAAAATGATAAAAACCAAGTAAAATGAGGCTAATTAGCCATAAGCAACAACCAAAACACTAAATAGTAGGTAACAACATATTAAATTAAAGTCCTTATTGTGCTATATTAGTGCTTGCCCGCCTCAATAAATAACTATATACGCCTGTATATAGTTAATTTCTCGCTTGTTATACTTTGTACCAAACACCCTTGTTTGGTACAAAGTATAACAAGCGAGCACCTACCCATGTTAACATAGTCATATAAATACTATGGTGTTATCAAAAATTCAAATTTGTGAAATAAATTTTTAATTTCCTCATACAAAAAGTTCGGCCACTAAAACAAAATGTATGGGTTTCAAAATTAATTCTACAATTTTGAATTTTCGGTAACATCATAGTATTTATATGACTATGTTAACATGGGTAGGTGCCCGCTTGTTATACCATATACCAAACACCTTATATAATTAATGACGTATGTTTTAAGGCATCAAATAGCACTAGTTTGAAGGACGTGACAACTGTACACGTGCTACAATCTAGTGTTATTATATTAGTTACTTGATACTGTCAACTACACCAAAAATTGAGTTACTAATTATATTGAAGCAATAGGATAATTTATTTTCAATTTAAATGGTAGTAAGACTTATAAGTACAGATAAACGCTGAAAGTTTCAGTTAAAAGACATCTAACTTAAATATATTTGTAGATACTATCATCAACTTTTGACACATGAGTCACAAAATTGTTAACAATAGCTTTTTTTTACACGCAAAAGACAATATTAAAAGTAGCGCACGTTCCTTTGACCGCACCAGTATTGCGAGCCCCGGAACATAAAATTTATATTGTTATCATAAGTTGTCTTAATGTCAAGGCTTTCCTACAGCCTTATAAAAAAGGTTGCAAGTTAATTTCTTTGTATTTACGAATAAAAGTACGATTTTATTTACATGTCGGTATGTATTATGTTAACTTATGTTCAATTAACTGGAGAATAAAAGTCGTATTTTCGTTGGGTCGCACCGCTGCTCCCTACTGGTATGGACAGGTCATAAATATCGTCACCGGCCCGTGTCTCCCCACACATATATAAAAAGGCTAGTTCTATTTAAAATACGTGCAGTAAAGTAACTTGTGGTTTGCATCGCTTATACCTCTGCGGGGCATGTCACGTTTATCTACGCCCAAATGTCATGCTGTCGCAGCTAAATGTCAGAATGCCCGAACATCGATAAAATGCTATCGCTGTTGCTATTTCCAGCGGCAAAGGATTTTAAGTGGTCGCCATTAGTACCCGCTTTGCTTTTAAGCACTTTTGTGGTTAGTACTTAAAATGTATGGATCAATTAAGTTCTCGAGATGGGTGTTTGTGGGATAAACTTCTTGACCAATTTTTCTTAATGTACTTTAATTTGGCGTGCGGTAATTCAGGAGCACATAATTACCGCCTCATATTAACTTTTCGTACCTTACTAGTCCACTCCGGGGCGCTCACACGCAATAGAAAATCTGTTGTGGACTGATATGTGAATACTTTTATTTAAAAACGAAGCAAAACACTACCTGGTAAGAAGCGATTAAAAAAAGTCTATACGCGAAGACAGCCAGCACAATTTGAATACATTTTGATTTTGAAGGAACTTATGTTATAGAAAGGAGAAAACAAATGTGCTCTGCAAAGAATTTCAGGTTTTTGAAGTACTTACGACAGACACATTATGGCATACATTAGCCTGGTTTCGTTTGCGTGTGTTTGTTACAATTGGTTCATCAGATTACGAATCAAGTTTGCCGTGAATAAAATCAAGTAAATAATATGAAATTGAAAATTTTAATAAATCCCCGGTTCTATTCTTATGAGTCTAAAAACGCTATATCTGCTATAAATTTCTGAAGAATTGACCGCCCCGCAGGCTATTTGATGATATTTGATAAGTACAAGGTTAGCATGTCTTGGAAATACCATCGAAGTAACAGTAAACGAAATTTTTAATCAATCGGATCCGTAAATATTAGTAGGACCCTTTTGTCAAGTAGGAAATGGGCTGCTGATAGTCATAAAACGTCTGAACAGAAATTAAACGCACACTTAAAAAAAAACAAACATAATAATGATAAATGAAATATAATTGAATAAATTAGATTAAAATGACTTTTCTCACCTTAACTAGAAGTTTAAAAATGCTTGTAAAAGTTCTTTTAGATCCCTAGAGGTGTTAACTTCAATGAGATTAACGTTGCTCTATAAACGTAAAAAAAGGGTAGAAGGCGGTGAAGAAATTGGTAGGTGTTCCGGTGGTGTAGTGGTAATCGCATCTGGCCGGACTTCAGTCTCCTGAAGTTCGGCCTCAACTCCCGCCTGTAGCATATTATTTTTTCATCTTTTTCTTTCTTTATTTGTAATTGTTAGATCTTCATTAATTAAAGTTAATATAAGAACCATCCCGATCACAATTTTTAAACAAAAAAAAACTAAGCAAAGCCGGTGCAAACTTCTAACACTCCTCTTTTTACATCAGGGGTTAAAAGAGTTGCAATACTGTATACACATTTTTACTGTGATTAGATGCATTCGCTTAGCAGTTTCAATATTCAGGCGCCATATAAAATACTCCACTAACCGGGTAGAGCAGCTTCATCGTGCGTTTTATTTATTTTCCTTTTTATTAGAAACGATATTTTCATAAAGAAAAATGTCAGACTAGAAAATGTAGACCCACAATCCAGGCAACTGCCCTAACCGCTGCAATACTGAGGACTTGTAAAAAATGGTGTTATGATATGAAACGTATTAAAATCAAAACCGTTTAAAGTAGGTTTTGTGCGACGAAAATATTGCTTTGCGAATGTGTATGCTTATTTAGATAAATTTCTGCGTCCCAATGTAACATAATCCAGAAGCTCTTTCGATTCCCTTCCATATTTCCGAACCAGTGGTAAAGACACTACTAGAAATATGTAAGTATTGAAATTTGATTGACGTCAGCCTCTTCGAATCATGGTATTGGAAGAGGCTGACGTCAATCTAATTTCAGTTCTATAATTTTACATTAGATAAGCATTGTGTAGTAACAATGAATAGACTTCGTTCTAGAGACTATCCATGTAACAAATTTGGATTTCTGATGAAGAAATTAGAATCCCCGAATTGTGATCTGTGTGGCGTTTTAGAAGGTATCCAACATTTGGTGATGGAATGTGCCCGGCATCAGGAAGAGAGACGCACGCTGCTCACTACATTACAACAAAATGCATGTTTTAGGTGCATTTTGGCTTAACTGGTGTCACAGGAAGCCAAAATTGTGTATCGCTTTATATGTTTGCCGCGACTTTCTTCCGAGCAGCAATGATTATTGCAATGTGATTGTTAGTAAGTTTTGAATAGGACTGACATATCCGTTAGGATGAAAGTCCTGTAAAAAAGAAATAAAAATAGACGTCAACAAGTTCTTAAAAATAAGTCTATGTTAATTAAATGATTTTAAATTGGATTGAATTGAATGCTTTATTTGGCTAGGTAATAGTAACAATAAGAAGGAGATGTTTCATATCCGGCCAGGTAAACTCCTCATGTGTTTCTGCCATGTAGGAAGGCCTGTGCCCAGCAGTGGGACGTATATAGGCTGGTGATGATGAAACGTCACCAAAGTGACATAGGCGCCATGATGAAAATTTGGCTGTGTTGCAGTTTTTGCTATAAAAGTTCACGTTCTGTACCACGCGGCAAAGCAAATAAAAAGACAACGGTAAATTGAACACTGTTCTGCATATTTTTACCTATTTTTCTGTATACTTAGACCTTGCTGGGTCTCCATACATTTTTGGACCATCTCTTTCATTTTTATCATCATAACACTACAGTTATGCGCACATACGTGCGTGTGTGGTATAACTGTAGTGTGTCGTACGATACATGCACCTATTTTTTAGGGTTGTCACGTGCAGGTGTGACATTGTTTTTATTAATTCAACCGGAAAATAAAAGTGGTCTGAAAGGTGTTAAATTGTCAAAAGTAACTCTTGACAAGGAAAACAACCATCCCCCCTAAATTTTATTTCGGACTTTCCTATCACACTGTATAGTTAAGGGTCCTTACACATTGCAACTTTTTGCAGCAATACAGCCGCGCGACTGCATCGCGACACCAGCGATAAACAAGTATTTATATCAATTCATACGTGCGTTTGCATCGCGTCTGTGTCGCTAAATGCAGCTAGGCGGCAGCTAGAATCGCGACAGCATCGCGAATGTATCGTCCTTTGAGTGGTGCGTGTGTGTAAAGGTAGACGATTTGCGTCCATATCGATACTGCTCCGCCGGTAGCTGCATAAAGCTACCAGCGGAGCAGTATCGACGTGTAAGGGCAGATTGTGAAACTTGGGACATAACACCAGCCATCATCATAATCATCTTTTCAGCCGAAAGACGCTCACTGCTGTACAAAGACCTTCCCTAATGATTTCTACTAAAATCTGTGCTGCACTACACGCATCCAGTGGCTACCTGAGACTACCAGATCGTCGTTCCACGAGTGTTATTAATTATTTATCTATAGTATTTCAGGCCCTTAATAAAGTTCTATATACTTAGTTTCTTACAGATACAAAGCTGCTACATCTCATTATTAGCATCGTAAAAGGCCATTATCAAACGCTATCAATCACCCGCGAGCATTAGTGAGGAGATATTTTGTTTATCATACAATGGATCGACACCGGCAGACAAAAGAGCGTCGAATGCACGCAGATCAGAACAATGGCGGGCGTCACATCGTTGGAGCCTGTCTGAATGATGAGAAACCGATAAAAGTATCAACTCAGAGGCGGAAAACTACCATGACACGAGGTTTTAGTCAGTATTTTACCAAATAGACAAAGAAGTGTAGATCGATGTGGTACTTTCCATTCGATTTTTTAACGCCTGGGAGGTAAGGTCAGTATTCAGTCACAAAATTCGGTTAACGTATTCGAAATTTCATTTTTTTTTATACAGAAACTTAAAAATTATTGGTCAATAAGCGTAAGGACCCAATCTATCAAATCTTGTGGGATATTTCACTGCTATTTGTCTGATGACAAGTTTCTCATAATTTTTGCTATAGTCAATAACGCGTTTTGAAACATCAGTTTTCTAAAACATCACAGTTATTTTTGAGCACTCAGAGAGCACAGATAGGTATCTATTACTGATGGTAACTGTACGGTCAGCTACGAAAGTCAATTAACACATCATGTGTTAATCTAGTTTCGTGGTTAATCGTACAGTATAAAAACAATCCAAACTTAAAAGATATAGGGTATTTTTGAAGTTGTTCAGTTGAGAAAATTCATAAAAAATGATTTCTTTTTCCAAAATTAATTAAAAAATGTTAATGATATTTGATTGTTGATATCAATTAAATCAACTATTATTATGAATAAAAACATATATACTATTACATAGGTATTTATTATTAATTTTGTAATTTTCCATGCCCATACATTTCTTAGTAATATAGGAACATGTGACGTCATTGTTTCGTAGATTTTCTATGGAGCGTTTTAGGACGATGCGCCGCAACACATTATAAGTACCACTATATCGGTGAAACTATTGATTTTAAGACATGCTATTAGTGAGTATCACACGTAAAATAAAGTATACACTATCTTCTTATGGTAAAAAATACATAAAATCATTTCACATTAGTTGTTTAAAATATCTAAACATCTAATATTTGGATCGGTGCGGTGTGCCATACATATTATACTTAACTACTTGAGATAATTGATCAGTGGTCATCAGAATATTAATACACTAAAAGGCTATTATCGAGTGCTATCAATGTATGGCTGTCGGATGCATTAGCGAAGAGATATTTTGTGTATCGTCCAATCGATCAACAAGTTCGCTAGCAGAACAAAAGATTAACGAGGCGTCATAACAATTGTGCAAAATTTCCTCGATATTAGCTCGTATATCACTACGGACTCACCAAGCAAGTACACACCAAGGACTCACACTTGGTAGGTCCTGGATCTACGGCAGTCTAGCGATAGTTCTTTCCAAGTTAACCAACTCTGTGGTCTAGTAGCTGAGACACGACCTCCTGATGACCTCGGATCTAGAAGGTTCAGGGTTGAATTCTCAAGTGGACATAAAAGTGATGCTAGATAGATTTGCTTAGTGGTAGGGTTTTTTATAAGTCCGCGTGGCTAGCTACAACCATCTTATCTGAGTTTGCCGCTATAACAATAATAAACAGCGTTGTTGTGTTACAGTAGTTGGAGGTAAGATAGTCAGTTCCGCTGTGGATGAAGGCAAAGATCTACCCCGTTAAGAATAAATATCATAGAATTGAAATTGTTTAGTGTTACTGATTTTTAACCTGACTGCTGTTTTATGATTAGTTCCTTGTCAACGCTGTTATGTGTTATTGTTATTCAGTCGGCCACACTTCAAGTGTAAATTATTAATCACTCATAGTACAAAGCTGTAAGGTACAGTCGTCCACACTTGCAAGTTGAAATTATTATTCACTCTTAGTACAAAGCTGTAAGGTACAGTCGACAGCACATCTGCAATTTGTAGTGCAACTGTTACGCTTGATGTGCTATCTTGTTTACATAAAATTTCAGTATTTACCATGATCTGTAACCGACCGAATAATTGGCCATAGAAATAGGCAAACTGGCTTTCAAGCGGTCAGTTCGCAGTATTTTTTTGCAGTCTCCACCTTTATCCAATTGATATACCTATCCGCATATTTCTGTATTTATTTAATAATTATGTACTTATTAGATATGTATTTATTAATTGCGTCTTTAACCATGATTATACATCTTAACGATATTTATTTTCATTATTATGTATTATGTGTATTCACATGTTATTGTATATTTAAATTTTTAAAACAGTTATTTTTGCACTACCTACCCTTTTTATCATTTTGGATTCATCTTTCCGGTAGACTGATTTTGTGCATTTAAAGTTTAAATAAATAAATAGCTAGAAAACAGGCTTTTAGAGGGGGTAGATTGTACGCGCAAAAGATAGGTCTTGTGGGTGCCGTAGCCGCTCCGCAAACGTTGGCTCAACTTTCCACTTTCATCCCTCGTAAGGGAAATGTTACAAACTATGTGCGGCCGGAAAACTACACATCGTATGTATATTTATGTAAAATAAATGTACTAAAAGTACTTTTAGTATTGTAACATACTAATAGCCGCCCGGCCCGCGGCTCTATCTGAGTGGATGTCGGTTATCGCACCAAAAGGATTATGTCCTTACTCAAGATGTAATCCATCTCCACGACAAACTTTTATCCATGATCAGTGCAGTGTACGAGCAATGATATGTCTCAAGTGAAAGACAAAGTCCAGTTTTGACAATAAGAGGCACGGTCTGTAAAAAGAAGGCAGAATTTATGTTATTGTTTGTGACTGTACACTGTTCAGGGGGTTGAATAGTGTAAGAAGTATTTTCAAAAATACTATGTTTTTTCTAGTCAAGACCTTTTTCTCAACACGAATTTCTATAAAAACTAAGGAAAAAATACAGTTTTATTTAACATTAATTACTTCATAGACTTTTATCCTATTAGGTGGTATCAGGACACTTGTGCGAAAGACATTTGCGCGAAAGACACTTCCGCGAAGCTATTTGCGCAAAAAGCCATTTGCGCGAAAGGACATATGCGCGAAAAGCCATTTGCTCGAATGGACAGATGCGCGAAAGGATATATGGGCGAAAAGATGTTTGCGCGAATGACACTTGCGCGAAAAGACGTATACGCGAAAAAATTGACTGCACCACATGTATAATTTCATTAAATTTAAATAACATTTCATGTCACAATAGTATATTATTTTATTATTTGATAGGACGACTAATTAGTATAGGTATTTTTCAATTGATACAAGTTTTGGTGAATTGCTTACTTTGTACGCTTGTATGTAAGAGTGTAATCCGTACCAATAGACGTTTTGTAATGACTAGTGACAGTAATGAATCGCCGTAAAACCTACTCCACGTAGTCTTGTCTGCCCTACCCCTAGAGCGCTATTTAAAAGCGCGCAGGCACAGAGGGACGAGGCGGCCCGCGGGCTTAGGAGCAGGTGAACGAAAGGCATCCGCGACAATTAGCACGCGAGGGACCGCCGGAGCTCTGCAGTGTCGAAGCCGTGACAGAAGTCTTGTGTGTTTTAGGCAAATTTACAAACACTATAAGAGGATTGCACTGATAATTAATAATTTCTGTACGTAATCTGAGTTCACCCATAACTATAAATCCATTTTTTCGCGAAACGCCTTTTCGCGCAAGTGTCCATTCGCGCAAACGTCTTTTCGCCCAAATGTCCTTTCGCGCATTTGTCTATTCGCGCGAATAGCTTTTCGCGCATATGTCCTTTCGCGCAAATGGCTTCGTGCAAGTATCTTTCGCGCAAGTGTCTTTCGCGCAAGTGTCTTTCGCGCAAGTGTACCAGATCCCTATTAGGCGACACTATATTGATTGGTGTAGTGTTATAAGATATTTTTTGCACGAAAATAAACGGTTGCGATTCCCAGCTAGCAAAGTTATATTTCAGAAATGTAGTAGGTCAACAGTTTCTGTTTTTATCAACACGGACTCAGAGATTCCTTCGAGAATTTTCAAATATTCCTATACTGTGAGATTTGGCTTTCAACAGACACTTGTAAAATTCTTCCTGTACTTTTTTCAATCTGGGCATTAATATTGTAGATCACTATATAATAGTATTATAATATAGTAGGGTTGTCAACTCTAAGTGTAACACTTGTACAGCCGACAGCACATCAAGTGTAACAGTTGCACTACGAAAGCCGTTTCTACTACGAACAGCGTAAGTTCGGTCTCAAGGTCAAACTGTTACGCTAGGTGTGACATAAACTGTACTCAAAATTTATTGAAATACTGTGTATTACAAATCCGTGATCAAAGTGCTCAGGCTGTTGTTTGTTTAATTAATCAGAAATTACTTTACAATGTTTTTATGTGAAATTTTTACTCAGTGTTTTTCTTTTAGCGGACGTAGTTTTATTGAAATAAAAACTTTCCTTTGATGGTAACGTCACCATCAAAGGAAAGTTTTTATTTCAATAAAACTCTATAGTCTTTGATAGTCTTGAAACGATGCTAACAGTCATTAGTTAGTCTAATTAGACAGATTCCGTCTATTTTAATTAATTCAAAACGAAAGAACTCAAAACGATAATGGTTTCTATTTAGTTTTCATTCTTTAGAACAATAATTATCAAAGTTATTAGTCTCTCTCTCATCTACTTCCATAGGAAAAAAAAGGTACCTACTTATTACAAAACAAACAGAAGTGTTATTGAAGAAGATCGACTGTCATCAGGATGTTGCTTGTTTAATTATAATGGAATTTTGAGATATAAGAGCTAAAAAGCGCGTAGTAATAAATAATAATTTATTTACAAAACCAAACAGACAAAACAGAGCTACAATATTTTTTTGACAAGCTCATAAAAGACTTGACATTCATCAACCTTAGTGGCCAATGTTAAGTTACAACAACACCCTCCCATAACATGGGCACGCCACAGAGCGCCATGACAGCCTCAGCTGGAAACACCAAGCTGCTCTGTGAAGGTTACATGTTTTACATGACCCAGAGACTTTGTAAAGATATCAGCTAACATTTGGTCAGTAGGTAAATAAACAATGCTAAGGTTAAGATTTTCTACTACCTCTCTGACAAAATGATACCTTACACTAATGTGCTTTGTACGTCTGTGATAAGCTGGGTTCTCTGCCAGTTTTATAGCAGACTGATTGTCGCAATACATTATTATGCTAACCGCAATACCAAGCTCACACAGTAACGCTATAAGGAATACCGTCTCTCTACAAGCTTCGCTTAAGCTTATGTACTCCGCCTCGGTAGACGATAGAGCAGTACACGACTGTTTATAGCAACCCCAAGAAATGGTATTGCCGGTATATTTGAAAACATAGCCTGTAT
This sequence comes from Nymphula nitidulata, assembly GCA_947347705.1. Classification (NCBI taxonomy): domain Eukaryota; kingdom Metazoa; phylum Arthropoda; class Insecta; order Lepidoptera; family Crambidae; genus Nymphula; species Nymphula nitidulata. The sequence goes on along the minus strand of OX374617.1, from coordinate 9,481,761 downwards.
AAGACTTGCGGTCAGAACCCGCAGCCCAGTCTGCATCTGCATATCCCTCCAAGACGGGGCTTACATCAGATTTCTTAAATACTAACGCCTTTTGCTTAGTACCCTTTAGATATCTCAATATGCGCTTTGCATGATTCCAGTGCTCAGTAGTGTAGCAGCTATTAAACTGACTCAAGTATGCCACAGCAAATGAAATATCAGGACGAGTAGTAACAGATAAATACATCAGGCTACCAATAAGTTCCTGGTAAGGAAGCTTAGCCTCAACGTGATTATTACTGCTTACAGAGGAACTGATATTAGTAACCATGGGAGATTTAGCAGCCTTGCAATCAGTCATTCCGAAACGATCAAGCAGTTTATCAATCTTATGCTCTTGGCTAAGTTTGATACAATCAACATCTCGCTCTACCTTAATTCCTAACATATTTCTAACCGGGCCTAAGTCCTTGACTTTGAAATGCTTAAGTAAAGATTTCTTTAAAGTTACTGCTAAATACTTATCACTATAAAATACGAAGAAATCGTCAACATATAACGCAATAATTACAATCGACTTACCAACTTTTCTGACGAAAATACAATCCTCTTGTTTTAATTGTACGTAGCCCAAAGAAAGTAGTACATTTTTTACCTTTTGATACCAGGCACGTGACGCTTGCTTTAACCCGTAAACGGCCTTCAATAATCTATAGACTTTGTTCTCATTTCCAGTAGTAATAAAACCTTCTGGTTGGTGTAAATAAATATCTTCCTTTAAATCGCCATTTAAGAAGGCAGTTTGTACGTCTAAATGATCAATTTCCAGATTATATTCTATAGCCAATGACAGTAATAATCTCATAGAACTATGACGAACGACCGGTGAAAAAGTATCTGTATAGTCTTCACGAAATTTTTGGGTAAAGCCTTTCGCCACTAATCTCGCCTTATAACGAGTTATGTTACCCTCAGAGTCCCTTTTCAGTGTAAAGATCCACTTATTCTTAACAATATTTTTGTCTAGTGGCTTATCTACAAGTTCCCAAGCTTTATGAAGATTAAAAGAGTCTATCTCTTCCTGCATAGCTTTCTGCCACAGATTTCTATCTTCACAGCTCAATGCTTCCTTTACACTACTTGGCTCATAAGGTTCAACAACATTACTCACATTAGCTACGTTACAAGTAGATTCCTTTTTTCTCGATCGTAAGTTGTATCGATGTCCAGTAATACCCTGCTCAGTGGTACTGTCAACTAGTGAACCACTGTCGGAACTTTCTTGATGCTCCGCGACATCATGAGCACCTGACGACTCAATACTAATAGATGGTTGCTCCGCCTCAATCGGCACGACATCCAAAATATCATCATCAGCATCTCCTGAAAGAAAAATAGGTAAATTTTCCGTTCTGGCTTTCGAGCGTCTACCAGGAAAAATAGATTCATTGAATACGACATCACGTGATACAATAATCTTATTATTTTCGGGATTAAACAAACGATATCCTTTCGTATTTTCCTCATAGCCTATAAAAATATACCTTTTACTTTTAGAGTCCAACTTTTTACGCTTAGAATCGTGTACATGCGCAAATGCTTCACAACCGACAACACGAAGATGTTTTAAACTAATCTTTTTACCTGACCACAACTCCTCAGGAATTTTTCCCGAAATTCTTGAATTTGGCGAGCGATTAATTAAATAAGCCGCTGTGTTTACAGCCTCAGCCCACATCTTATTATCTAAATTAGCATTAAAAAGTATACATCTAACTCTTTCAAGTAAAGTCCTATTTAGTCTCTCCGCTGCACCATTTTGTTGCGGGCTATACGGTACTGTAAGTTGATGCACTATACCCTTACTTTTCAGAAAGTTTGTCAAGTTCGAATTGACATATTCAGTTCCATTATCGGAACGTAGTACTTTAACGGTAGTACCACACTGATTTTCTACCAGTGTAATAAAATCTTTAGTGTACTTACACACATCACTCTTCCTGGCAATCGGATAAGTAAACACTTTTCTGGTGTGGTCATCAAGGAACGTGAGAATATACCTTCTTCCTCCAAGAGAAGTGGTGGGCATCGGACCACAAACATCCGTATGGACCAGGTCCAGACACGCCTTAGCCACCTGCTTATTAGGGATAGTCACAAAAGGAACACGGGTCTGTTTACCTTTGAGACATACATCACAAACTTCTTTCTGAAGATCAACCTGAAAATCAATATCATTAGCAATGCTCTTTAATGACTTTAAGCTTTCAAAGTTAAGATGACCTAACCTTTGATGCCAGATTTTCATATCAGACGAACCAAATCTAGTTAATAGATTAGCTCTACCGATAGTTGCAAGTTTGTAAACCTTCCCATGTTGCTTAGCTCTTAAGACTACATTACCAGACTTTATAAAATTACAATCTGTATTAGTAAACAAAATTTTTAAACCTTTTTGAGTCATACTATTTACAGAAATCAAATTAACAGTAAGATCCGGTACAAACATTACATCTTTCAAACTTATATTTACAATTTTACCGTCAAAGTTCACCGAAAAATAAATGTCACCTATACCGCGTACATCTAACATTTTGCCATTCGCAACACACACTTCTTTCGTCAAAGACGGCTTCAAGCAATCGAACCACTCACGACATCCTGTCATATGGTTCGTAGCTCCGCTGTCAATAAACCAGGAATGATTGTCGCTGTTATTGAGAACTGCCAAAGCAAGATTGGTAGATACTACACATTGTGCAGTACAATCTTTCTTCAAGTGACCTTTCGATCGACATTTCCAACACCACAGCTTCTTATCCTTATGTGACGAATAAATATTCTTTGATGTACCAGCGCGAGAATGCTTGTTATCAGGCGTACTATACTTGTTCTCAACACGCTTGCGTGTGAACAAACAGTCATCGCCAACACGCGCACTACTGTTCCATCGCTTGTCTTGTAACAATTTCTGTTTAACCATGTCTGTAGAGATCTCAACACCTGAATGTTCTAACGCCATAATCATAGGCTCATACTTCTCTGTCAAACCCTGAAGCATAATGGCAGCAAGGAATTCATCGTCAACAGGTTTCCCCAAACTTCGCAATTGATCCGCAATACATAGAATCTCATTAACATAAAACTCCATAGTATCAAAATCAACCAACTTCATAGAACACAAGTTACGTAGTAGTTTCAACCTTCTGTACAACCCTTTGTCGTCGTATGCTTTTTGCAGACAGTCCCATACTTCTTTAGCGGTTTTCGCCTGTACGATATGAGCATAACATGATTTGTCAACCGTTAGACAGAGCCTAGAACGAGCTTTATCCTCCCTGCGGGATTTTTGCTCTGCGGTCTCTCCAGTGACGATCTCACCAGTCACACTACTCCACAAGTTCTCAAAAATTAATAGATTCTTTACCTGAAAGCTCCAATCTCTATAGTTACCGGCTCCTTTTAGCTTTTCGGTATGACTTATAGCAGTGCTCGAATCCATATTTTAAAACTTGTAAATCACAATAAATTACTACTTATTTTTGGCCTGGAACCATAACCTAATGGAATTTTGAGATATAAGAGCTAAAAAGCGCGTAGTAATAAATAATAATTTATTTACAAAACCAAACAGACAAAACAGAGCTACAATATTTTTTTGACAAGCTCATAAAAGACTTGACATTCATCAACCTTAGTGGCCAATGTTAAGTTACAACAACAAATTACAACAAAATATTTAGTTTCAATAAAAATCTCAGTGCTTAATTTGTGATATATCTACATTACCCAGTAATTTTTTCCTTGCTATTGCAGATGTCTGTAGGCGACTGTAGTCACTTACCATTAGGTGGGCCGTGAGCTTGCTTGTCACCTAGTTGTACGAGAAAGTACTTAAACAACTTTTATATGAGTAATTTACAGTTTTATTTATGACAACAAATATGCACCATACCATATGAACCCAATTTCATGGAATTACTTATCATAGCAACGTGTTTGTAAAAGCTTTAATTATTTGTTATTTATATGAAAACAGCGTTCTAACCGTAAGCATATAAAACATGACAGAGAAATTTATGAATTATTTATTTACGGAACTGATTTTAGTATGTAATTACACATCGAATGGAGTATTCCCTTGGGCCACGAAAGGAAATAAACATTAGTCGAACCACGTAACAATATATCTCTAGTCTATAACCAAAACTATCTTTAGAACTTTGTTAATACTAACTAATCAATATTTTAATAATGATAATCAATTGATGAGTAAAGAACAATGAAGGTGTTGGTTTGTTTAGTTTAGGTCACTGCTCACTGTAATTTAAAGAAGAGTTAACGTTTATGATGGCACATATTAGGCGAATGAAAATACGATTAGAAAAGAATATATGTTTAATGTAAAACAAAATATTTAGTTTCAATAAAATATGCAGTAAAACTGACCACAATTATTACCTAATGTTGTCGCTATTGGGCTGCTAAGGGACGAAAAGGAAACAATTACTAGATTCTTTATTTTTGATTTTAACATTATTATTATTATATATTAATTACTAATTACTAGATTGTTTGGCAAGTCACCTTACCCCAAGTTTTTGAGATAATTTAAGGTGCGTATTGTTTTTGGAAGTGGTTGCAATAGATATCCTAGGTTGTCAAAGTATGCTGTTCAATCATTATTCCACAAAGTTTGTGACCCCTGTGCCCATAAAACAATCGAGGGAAGTTTGTTCTAGTGCTGTCCTCTTTTCCAAAGAATTTTCAACGCCCCATGTGTTGAAATTTTTTTTAAATATTTACATTCTTGTTACACAGTTTGAGTAATAAATGATATTCTATTCTATTCTATGGCGGTTTTCAGTTTTTCCCACGATTGATTTATCTTTCAGTTCTATTTTTATTATTTTAGTTTTATTTTTTCCGATTTTTTTTCAGTTATATCAGAGATTTACCTATATTGTCAATGTAAAACGTTTTCTTTACAATGAGTACCTACTTATTTTTTATGATCTACGTTCCTTTGATATATTCGTAGTACCAACAGGTACTAACTTTATAAGATGCATTAATAAAGAATATCAATAGATAAGTGTTTGATACCCTAATACTTATATTCTTCATGAATAGGTCGTAATTTTTACATTGATTTATTACAAACGAGATTAATTATATTAACCTTACAGACTTACTTTTATATCTACAAAATACTGAGATAAAATACTTTACGCTGAATGGTCTTCTCAAATTAAGTACGCTAAGTGAGATTACTCAATGGCAATAGATGTCTAAATTGAAAAATATGCGACACGATAATCATGAGATGTCTAGACAGATAATCTTATTACTATTCATAATGTTTTACGGACTAGAAATAAGCTATTCAATTTCACAGTTAAGTGTTACGTCATTACTTTAGATAACTCATAGATAACTTTAGCTTTTCGTTTAGTTTTTTGGGAATTGATACAGTCTTCTTTTTAAAATCTAAATAAGCTGTGTTAGCTTATATTTAAAATTTTGAGCTTTCGCGTTGCATTAAAAGGAATAAGCACTGTTTTAGCGGGTTTTGATGTTATTAGTAGAGCAACTTGGCCGAAGCGTTGAGAAAAAAAGGTCTTTAATGGTTGTATTAAAGTCCGCCAAGCCAATACATACTATTTCATTCACACATCCTTCTTATAAGTGTTAGAAATCATCGCCATCATATTATTATAAATGCAACCTTTTCTATTTCTTGACAGCACTGACTTACATACTATGTGAAGCGAAGACGTCTTTCCAATAGGTACTTATTTTAGAGCAAAAATAATCAGGGTAAACATTGAGATTCCCTACATATTTTTTTATCAGGTAAAAATATGCCTATACTCCTCGATATTGATTTTAAAGCAAAAACCTAAGGAACCTCACTACGCAACTTATCCATCAAATCAAAACTTGATCTGCGTCTTACGAAAGCTAATAGTTTACTTTTATCTACTTTAGTAATGTTTTTGACGATTATAAGTTTGAATTTCGCTTCCGTAGCAAGAACAAGTAGCCAACACCATAATTAAGTTATGTTATGTAGGGATTTACTTTTTCTTTGACAGAATTTAATTTGGCTCCCGGAATAAATTTTCACATCTTATGAGGAGTACGCCTGTATTTTGGCTGGCGTATCTAAAGAGAGTGCTTTAGATTTTTTGTCAATAAGGCGATACATTGAAAAAGTTGCTTTTTTATAGGTAATGCCATAGGCCGCTGAAACAGATCTGAAAATAAGATATACATTTCTTCATATTATCTTTATCTAGACAGGGGTAGAGCCAAAACACGTTATAGGATTTTGCCTCGATACATTTTATTTCCGAAAAGGCCTCATAAAAATAAGAAAACTTAAAATTATTGGCAATTGTATTCAATAGAAAATTCCTTTAAATAGATATCATTAATTTTCACAATAGTGCAGAAATAATATTTTTTTACTAGTGAAATTAGCCTAGAAATTATATTAAATTAAAAAAAAAATGTGAGTAGAAGTGAGCTTTGACCGATCATCGAGGAAGTGTTTAGGGGAGCATTTTGTCAAGCAGTGGACATCTTTCGGCTCAAATCATACAGTATGATGATGACAATTCCACGAAAATTTATCTGCAAAATGTTGGCTTGACTATCAATGTAAACAGATAATATTTTAAAAAGCTCAGCGACTGTTAGTTGTAAAATCTTGCATATTCCATATTTAGTACAACGTGCTATTAATTCGTGGTTACGCTTTCTATAGTTAGATCTAATCTTCACATTTTTGTCAAGTTTTGGGGATATGGTAGAAATGTAGCTGCAGGGTGTCCACCAGAATCAGAGGTTCACTAGAAATCAATGGGGGGCCTTTGTTCAGCAGTGCACTTCATAGATTGATATGATGATGATGATGACTTTAAAATATATTCATATTTATTTGTTTAGAACAAAAAGGTATAAGTGTATACCTGCAGTAATCGTATAAGATAATTTATCCGTAACGAAACTGAGATTTGAGTTGTAGAGACATCTGAACCATACACTACCACGTACCTTCTATGTAGATCTGAAAAGAATTTAGATATACACATATGTAATTTATAAGTTATTCAAAGCGTGCGCTCGCGTGCATCGTTCCGTATCGGACACTTCGAAGATAGCTCATTAAAGTGGTGGTATCAGGCAGGGCACAGTTTGGCAGGTCGGTCCAAGTTTTCGATGGGCTGAGTCAGCGGTAAAAGTTGTCTGTTTGGCACATCAATATGCACGCCGCCTGGCTCTCTGCCAATGTAGGATACGCCAATTGAATATTTTGGCTGCCCCAGGTCCCATTACACATCCGTGATACAAAACTTGTGATAAGTTTAATGGACTGGTCATCATAACTCGGCCAGTTCTGGACTCTTGTGGCGATATAGCTGAAGGTTTTCATTTGTATCAATGCCAATTGCAATATTGCGTATAAAGTCCTAAGAATATTATTTTTTGCTAGTTCTACATTAAGGAATATTCATAAATAATAGGTAAACAGAAAAACTAGAAGATAATATGAATGGTTATTATAAACTCGTCACCGCAGGGAACTGTGTTCTAACAGTTGCGCAGTGTGCAGCTTACTACAAATGACCGATAGTTGAAAAACATTCGCAAACAGAACTAATTTGAATGCAAGCGATGTTTTTCATAAACAGTTCAGGATTTTAGCTAGAGATGTGGATTTCATATGTTTTTTATTGAAACGTGTATAAAAATAAAATCACCCTTTGAAAAAAAACATATGTCTTGTTACATGTATTTTAGGATCTTATTATTGTAGGCACGGTTCTTTTAGTTATACAGTATGAATCTTTTTTTTAATACTGCCAGACGACAAACAAGCTGACAGTCCACCTCGAGGTAAGTGGTATTATTAATGGTTAGTGGTGACTTTTATTGTATCGTTTGATGTTTATTCTGCGAACCCTTTTTTATACCAAATGGGCGGCAAACAAGGCCACTGCCCGCCTGGTGGCAAGCGGTTACAGTAGCTTATGGACGCAGTAACCCGTGGGCACTACTCACTCGTTGCCTGCCCTGTAAAAGTCAAGACAAAACGTTATGTTATATGCATAGGAAACGAACCCCGCTGCTCGCATCTGACAACCTTACTCACCGCTGCAACAAAGCGGTCGGCCCATATGAAGGGTTGTCTGGGTAGTAACACCGCCTTTCTTATTTCAGCCGTGAAACAGTTCGCTGTGTTTCGGATTAAAGGGAAAGGTAGAAAGTGTAATTACTGGGCACGGACGGCATTTCATCTTAGGCCTCAGGATGACAAAGCACCTGCAATATCAAGTGATTTTTTCTTGTTTTTGCAAGTGTTTAAAGGCGACCACCGGGTGGGCCGTCAGCTTGGTTGTCATTTAGTTGTTTAAAACAAACAACACTACAAACTATATAGTACAAGACATATGGGAACAAAATGTAGCTTACACAAAGTACAATCATTAAGTCTATTTGGATTTGAACTTTGCTTCAAGAGTACAACTACAAAATTAATTACTTAGAAGACCTAACAATCGCAAAAGTAGTAATGGGACCCGTGTGTCTTATGTGTGTAAGTTTCTTAGTAGTTTTGATGTAGAAAATAATGTTTATAAAACTTTCTAATGTTAGAAACATTCTTTTCTATCTTAGTTATCGTGTGACAGCTTCACGCAGATGAGATAGTAGTATTTCGGAAAGTGAAAAGTATCATTTGATACACTGGCGGGGTTACCAATATCTGTATTCTTTTTCCAATTTAATTTAAACATACTTTCAATTATAAACTGGTGCGTGTGAAGTAGCAAGCTGACGCCCCTGACCATGAAAAACAGGGGAAAATCATTCAGTATTACAGGTGCGTTGTCATCCTGAGGTCTAAAATGAAATTCCCCTTTCCCCTCACTCCGAAACACAGCGAACTCCTTTCCGGCTGTAATAGAAAAGTCAGTAGTACCTTCCCAAACACCCTTCCACCTAGGCGGTCTTAAGATTATATAAAATACTGAGTAGCACCTATCAAATAACAGTCTTAACGTACTTAAGTTACTCTTATCACAGGCCCTGCAAAAACTGAACCCAGCTGTGCTCTTTAATACAAACTAAATGAAAATGAAAATGAAAATATTATTATTCAATTAGGCCCACCAAGAAGCACTTTCGAATCGTCAACAAAAAACCCTTATCTCTATCACATAATAATTGCAAAATTAAAAATTTTAAGTAACCCCCGGCGTCATTAATCATCAATCTAACACCATCTCACTAAGACTATTCATAAGAGCCCAAACACGATATATCTGCTGTAAGTTTCTGAAGAATTAAGCATTTCGGAGACTTTTTGATGGTATAATGGTATAGGATCAGCTCAAGATTAGTATGTCATGGGAATGTCACCGAAGTGACAGTACACAAAATTTGAAATCAATCGGATCTGTAAAAGTTAGGAAAGTCCTATTATTATGTAGAAAATGAGCTGATAGTCATCAAACGCCTGAACTTATCTTTTTAAATAATAGCTAAGAACCATCGTAGTCACATCAGCTTTCAAACAAAAAAACCGAATCAAAATCGGTCCATTCGTTTAGGCGCTCCGATGCCACAGACAGACACACAGATACACAGACAAACACGTCAAACTTATAACACCCCTCTTTTTTCGCCGGGGGTTAAAAATAATATTAACTAACTAACAATTTCATAACATTTCATACTAATATCACATTGCACAACCATTGTATTTTGGTTAAACAAAGCTTGATTTTAATATGTGATATTCAAATTTTAAATACCTGCAGGCACGTGTACCTTTATTCCTAACTAGTACCTGTAAAATTTTAAATTTTCCTTTTAATATTCAAGCACGGCAGCACATCCCTAGGACCGAAGTTTGCCAGTCGTTGGAGCAAAGGAAAAAGTGTAATTATGCGAAGAATGGAAATTCGTTGCACCTAGTGTTTTCCGAAAGTAGATTTTAGAATCTGTATTATTAAAATCTTGACATTGCATATTCGTGTTTCCGAGAACTCCGCGAAATGAAATTTTACTCTGAAAGTATCGCATTCAGCTTGAAAATTATCACTTGGTTTTATAACGTTTTATTGGACTGTGCAATGCACTAATTGCTTTACATTCAAATGCAATGGACCGCGGTAATGCCTATTTCAATATTGAGAATATTTTTGGGAAATTGCATAAAATGTGATTTTAAATTCCTCTATTCAAAAAACAAATTAGTTAAGAGAATGCAAATTTCTACGATAGAAAAAAAAATCAAAAATGAATAGTACGCTACCGAACAGTTTGGTGTTATCCTCGTTATATTAAATTGTTCCCATAGGAATAGGAGCACACCAGGAGTCGGAGGCAAAGCTTGCGATTTATATGAAAAATGTCAGAATAAATCCTGTATGAAGTTGAATAGCTTATCACACCCTTGCCACGATATGTACTCGTCTGTTAACTTTCAATAAATAAAAGCAATTGAGTAGGAGTGACATATCATATCCCACAGATAAAGCGAGGTTTGAATCACATGAATATTTAGAAAAACAGGCTATCTAGACTCAGATTTAAAAGATTGGATAGTAAGAGGTCGCCTGATGACTTTTTTTTTAAAGTTTGGATATTGTTTGAGATATCTTTTAGACATTTATTATGATGTGAAAATAAAATGATAAAGAAATTAATGTTGTTATTTTTTTTGGGAAAGGCAATTTTCATAGTAACTGTGAAACCTAATAATACTTATTTTTAATAATTTATTTCAGCAATCATTAGACATGTACCTATACAGTCTCCTGTACATCTTGTATTTTTATGAGAATTTTCCATAACGAGGCAGAGGTAGAGACGTCTGACTGGAGCATATTCTTATATTTTATTCAACGGCTCAACACAATCCGATAACTTATAGAATCTACAGCTAAGCTTGCACTCAACGCAATACCAGTACCAAGCAAGTTGACGGTTTTACCGTCATTTTACTTGTAGAGTATTTACTCTAGGGGATTTCCCCTATCACTTTCCAATGATAGTTTTTCCGATACTGCGATATCGAAAATATATAAAATCATAATAGGTCATTATTTGAATTTTACTAACTTTGAGCTTACTTAGCTTACTTAGATTAAAGGTGTGTGTTTTATTATGATTATCATTTATAGGTGTGTGTTTAATTATTTATTTCTTTCATCCAATATATAAAATGCTCGTGTCACAAATTTAGTTACCATACTCCTCCGAAACGGCTTGACCGATTTTTATGAAATTTTATATGTATATTCAGTAAGTCTGAGAATCGGATACTACTTTTTTGATATATTTTTTTATGGCGAAACAACGTTTGCGGGGTCAGCTAGTAATATATAATTTTCTATGCAAAAATATTCTATAGATTCGTGACTTGAAGATGCCTTTTGTACAGACATCTTTACTACGTAAAATAAATATACCTTTTAGATTACTTGTTATTTGGAACCGCTGCTTTTTGTGCTGTATTAAAATATATATTCAAAATATTCAATTACAAAACTTGCAAATATCTTGTTTAAAAGGATTTAATTCCATATTGTTCTAGTTTTCAAATTGGTTGCAGTTGACTAATCAATGAATTATTTTACAAAAGCCAAAACATAAATAGGAACAGTTTTTCCGATAAAAAATCAAAACCCCTCACATCACTTGTAATAATAATACTTATAAGACGACCGGCTGGCCGAGTGATCTGTACCCCTTACTATACAGGCTACTTGGTCAAGAGGTCCCGGGTTCGAATCCCGGTAGGAGCAAATATTTGTATGATGAGTACGAGTATTTCTTCACGAGTCCTGGATGTTTACAATAGGTTGGGGAAAAAGTTTCTTCGCATTTTTTAAGAAAATGCAAAACATTTTTTAATATAGTTTATTTACATTTAACTAAAGTATATAGGTACCATTTTGTTCGATAACTTTTTGCCATCTTGTAGGTAGGGACATGATCCCATTCACTGGCCAAAAATTACATAGATAGGTACTCAATGCTACCGTTAATTAAAATATTAAGTAAAAATCCATTAAGTTTGGGAAAGTTAAGGTTATTAATATAAATTAAAAGGACCGTTATTGGATGGTTAATTATAAAAAGACAATACTTAACATCTTGCAATGACCCCGCAGTCATTTAATTATATTTTCGAAGCAACTGTTCAGTATTCGGCAGTTAAGCACCTAACTGGCCACTATAGGCTACTATACTATGACGTAGAGACGCTGTAATTACAAAGGTTTCATTTTAATTACATACGGTAGGTACTCGTCGCTCAATTTTCGCATACTCCTTAAAACAACGCGTGAATTGTCCTTTGAGTGTTAAGTTCCATATTAACATAGTAAGGAACCCATTTCCATTATCATCCCCAATTTTGTGCTCGGGAGGCACTTAAGCACTTAATGGATCTCGGCTCCCTGTAATTTACAGGGACGTTGGATTGAATAAAATCGTAAATCTTAACACCAAGCGCTGAAGGTGTTATTACGCAAAATGATTCGCAGTCCTGCCTCAATGTGCAAATCATCTTCCGCCTAAATTAGGCAGGCGCATTATGCTATCACAATTGCTGAACCACATCACGGAGACTATGTAACGAAGGAGATATTAAAATGCTTTCAGCCTAATAGGGGCTTGAGGATATAGCGTGGGCGTACCATTACTTTTAGCATAAAATTATTGCCTGTTAATTTATACTTCTTAGAAAAAGTATTCTTGACTAAAATAAAAATACATAAAAATATAAAACTGTGGCGGGTCGAAGATAAAAATAAAATACAAGCAACCTCCAACTTCCTTTGAAGTAACTTTTACGTTAAAAATAAACAAAAGTAAAAAACAGCAAAAATTTCTATTGCGCGTAACTTTCTATTGTTTCTGAAAATAGTCTATCACCAAATCTTAACAATATAAAATAAAAAAATAAGTAACCTCCGACCTCATCAATCATCTGTCAAATACTATCTCACTGAGCATATTCTGAAGCGCCCAAACACGCTATATCTCCTGTAAGTTCCTGAACGTACATGATCAGCTGAAGGCTAGCGCGTCTTGGAAATACCACCGAAGTAACAGTCAACCAAATGTCAAATCAAACGGATGTGTGAATGTTAGTAAAACCCTTTTATCATATAGAATGAGCTGAGAGTCATGAAACGCCTGAACTGATCAGTTCAGACGTTTGATGGCTCTCAGAAAAATATTCTTCGCACAAAACCGGGTAATATATTAAAAAATATTATTTCCTTGCAAATTACTGATTACATTTCCAGTTTTGTACGAGGATGTAAATATTCTTCCTACATTACTTGGTTATGCTCAAAGAAATCGTTATTCCGTGTACAAAACCAAGGAGGTTCTCCGAGTAGTGTAAATACCTTCCCAACACAGACAGACACGTCAAACTTATAACACCCCTCTTTTTTATCGGGGGCTAAAAAACAGTTAAGTAAGAACCCCCTCCTTTTTGAAAAAGGTTAATGATGCGTCAACAACACGGCATTCAAATTATAGAAGACTAGTCTAAAAGGATTATATGATATTGCTGCAGCACAGTAATAAAATTACGATCTAAAATAAACTAGACGGAGTGGTCTATATTCACTCCGCCGCTGCTCCAGTAACAGACGATGCGGGCAGAATGCAGATATCCACAAATAAAACAAATCAATAAGACCTCTCACCTTAAACAGAAGATGAGAATATAAGTATGAAGAAAATTGTTATGAATTTATTTATTTCGTTCACAGCTCTTAAAAATATACATATATTCTTAATTTTTGATTTTAACATTATTATAAATGTTTGAAAAATTACTTAGTAATTAAAATAGAATAAAACTAGAAAAATTTCACGTCCTGAGGCAGGAATCGAACCTGCGACCTTTCGCTATCCGGGCGACTGCTCTGACCACTGAGCCACCCAGGACTTGGGATATCCCTGTGAAATTCTTCTAGTCTATCTTGTATTTGCGTTTATGAGCTAACGTCCACCCTACAATGTCGAAATATTCTATTTCAACATCCGAAACGAGTATTTTTACAAATACCGACGATTCGGTTAAGTTGGGGCAGTGCTTTCAAATATTCTTAATTTTTGATTTTAACATTATTATAAATGTTTGAAAAATTACTTAGTAATTAAAATAGAATAAAACTAGAAAAATTTCGATTTTTTTGCAGGTTCGATTCCTGCCTCAGGACGTGAAATTTTTCTAGTTTTATTCTATTTTAATTACTAAGTAATTTTTCAAACATTTATAATAATGTTAAAATCAAAAATTAAGAATATTTGAAAGCACTGCCCCAACTTAACCGAATCGTCGGTATTTGTAAAAATACTCGTTTCGGATGTTGAAATAGAATATTTCGACATTGTAGGGTGGACGTTAGCTCATAAACGCAAATACAAGATAGACTAGAAGAATTTCACAGGGATATCCCAAGTCCTGGGTGGCTCAGTGGTCAGAGCAGTCGCCCGGATAGCGAAAGGTCGCAGGTTCGATTCCTGCCTCAGGACGTGAAATTTTTCTAGTTTTATTCTATTTTAATTACTAAGTAATTTTTCAAACATTTATAATAATGTTAAAATCAAAAATTAAGAATATATGTATATTTTTAAGAGCTGTGAACGAAATAAATAAATTCATAACAATTTTCTTCATACTTATATTCTCATCTTCTGTTTAAGGTGAGAGGTCTTATTGATTTGTTTTATTTGTGGATATCTGCATTCTGCCCGCATCGTCTGTTACTGGAGCAGCGGCGGAGTGAATATAGACCACTCCGTCTAGTTTATTTTAGATCGTAATTTTATTACTGTGCTGCAGCAATATCATATAATCCTTTTAGACTAGTCTTCTATAATTTGAATGCCGTGTTGTTGACGCATCATTAACCTTTTTCAAAAAGGAGGGGGTTCTTACTTAACTGTTTTTTAGCCCCCGATAAAAAAGAGGGGTGTTATAAGTTTGACGTGTCTGTCTGTGTTGGGAAGGTATTTACACTACTCGGAGAACCTCCTTGGTTTTGTACACGGAATAACGATTTCTTTGAGCATAACCAAGTAATGTAGGAAGAATATTTACATCCTCGTACAAAACTGGAAATGTAATCAGTAATTTGCAAGGAAATAATATTTTTTAATATATTACCCGGTTTTGTGCGAAGAATATTTTTCTGAGAGCCATCAAACGTCTGAACTGATCAGTTCAGGCGTTTCATGACTCTCAGCTCATTCTATATGATAAAAGGGTTTTACTAACATTCACACATCCGTTTGATTTGACATTTGGTTGACTGTTACTTCGGTGGTATTTCCAAGACGCGCTAGCCTTCAGCTGATCATGTACGTTCAGGAACTTACAGGAGATATAGCGTGTTTGGGCGCTTCAGAATATGCTCAGTGAGATAGTATTTGACAGATGATTGATGAGGTCGGAGGTTACTTATTTTTTTATTTTATATTGTTAAGATTTGGTGATAGACTATTTTCAGAAACAATAGAAAGTTACGCGCAATAGAAATTTTTGCTGTTTTTTACTTTTGTTTATTTTTAACGTAAAAGTTACTTCAAAGGAAGTTGGAGGTTGCTTGTATTTTATTTTTATCTTCGACCCGCCACAGTTTTATATTTTTATGTATTTTTATTTTAGTCAAGAATACTTTTTCTAAGAAGTATAAATTAACAGGCAATAATTTTATGCTAAAAGTAATGGTACGCCCACGCTATATCCTCAAGCCCCTATTAGGCTGAAAGCATTTTAATATCTCCTTCGTTACATAGTCTCCGTGATGTGGTTCAGCAATTGTGATAGCATAATGCGCCTGCCTAATTTAGGCGGAAGATGATTTGCACATTGAGGCAGGACTGCGAATCATTTTGCGTAATAACACCTTCAGCGCTTGGTGTTAAGATTTACGATTTTATTCAATCCAACGTCCCTGTAAATTACAGGGAGCCGAGATCCATTAAGTGCTTAAGTGCCTCCCGAGCACAAAATTGGGGATGATAATGGAAATGGGTTCCTTACTATGTTAATATGGAACTTAACACTCAAAGGACAATTCACGCGTTGTTTTAAGGAGTATGCGAAAATTGAGCGACGAGTACCTACCGTATGTAATTAAAATGAAACCTTTGTAATTACAGCGTCTCTACGTCATAGTATAGTAGCCTATAGTGGCCAGTTAGGTGCTTAACTGCCGAATACTGAACAGTTGCTTCGAAATTTTCATAATGCCAAACTAAGTATACGAAGTTTTGACTAGATGAAAGACATGTCTTGATGCAGGATGTAAACCCACGTCCCATTACAATCAGGGTGACGGCTCTAATCACTATTCGTGGGGGCCTTATTTTTTTTAAAGTAATTTCAGATTAATTTCTAGCAATTTCTCGCTCGAAGTCATCTTTGCTAAATTGGAGAAAAGTAGACGTATTTTTGGAAATCTTTAAACGGCTCGCTGCTGCAGTCCAGTAAATTGGCTGGAGGACAACTAGTCAAGTCGTTGAGCGAAACGTTTAACCAGATGGCTGGACATGGTCGCAGCCATCTCGTTATTTCAGCCGTTCAAGATTTTTATTAAACTGAAATCATTTTGGTTATAGACGTCATAGAAAAAATAACTTACCACACACAGTAATTTCAGTACAAGACAATCAGTCTATTTCCTCAATTGAGCTGACTTTCAATACGCCAACTTGTTAAACATTAAGTAATTCTAGTTCAATTAACTATTGGCCTAGGCCCTAGGCAGTTCGTTGGATGCCAGTGTTTTATGAACAAAATTTTATGGTTATTTCATCAGATGGCTGCGTCATAAACAACTCTTATTAGATTATAAAGAAAATTTTAATTAATTTTCTATATTAAAAAGTAAAGTAAGGAAATTTCTGAATTTAAAGCTCTGTTGTACCTTTAAAGTTGGTCCTAATGTACGTATACGTAGGAATTATATTTAATGTGTTAATATTATGTGGCACGAGTTTTGTCACAAAAAAATTATTGTGGCTCCATTAATCACTCGTGAGTTTAATAACAATACGTCTCTATCGTTTTACTGTCGCTATAGTTACGATAATTTATGGGTTAGGGTTTGGTAGCTCGATAGAAATGGAAATAGCCTCACTCATTCGTAACTTTGGCAACAAAGAAGTTCCAATTCTTTCACGTTGAGGGTACAAATGGGATAAGTTTAAGAAAGCAATCGGCCTTATATGGTCGTTATGGACCACTACCGAGAAGCAGGCGTGAAACCGTTCGAAACTTTCCTTTATTGCTTCATTTCGTATAATTCTTGTGCATTGCCGTTTGGATAACAGGCCGAGAGAGTCGAGTCCACGGGGTATTTTGGGGCTGAATAAATATTGAAAAGGCAAGAAACAAAACGGTGTGAAGTCCAACCGCGGTGAGGCGGACGGGTCGTTAGGAACAAAATTAATTACGAAATAGTTCGCAAAACTTTTAGGTTGATGTCGCCTCGTCGTTGGAATAATTGTTGCTAATTGAGTTCTATGTACCTGACATCAAGGGTGATGCAGATGAAGCCCGCTCACTACAATCTGACGAGTCAGTTTTTATTTAATTACATAACTTGTTTGCTCGGACATTTAAATCATGTCATGAAAAGTTAAATACAGGAACTTGAGGAAATTAAATATTGTTTTTGAAAAATATATACATAGATATGGGTACCTAGTACCTACTTATTTGGTTTTCTAAAAAGTAAAAAAGATAAGACACCAGATATTTGATTTTGAATACATTAGCCACTAGACTGGGACAGTTTAAATTTTTAAGGAAATAAAACACAATCAGACCTATTACTTAGCCCAAAGCAAGCATCTTTAATAGCGTATGATATGGATACTAGATAACGGAGAAATAATGATAATAATATGTATATAAATATTAGAAATATACAAATTAATCATATGAACATCCATCACTCGTGAACAAATTTTCGTACTCATCATACAAACATTTGCTCCTACCGGGATTCGAACCTGAGACCCCTGACCGAGTAGCCTGTATGGCAAAGGGCACAGACCACTCGGCCAGCCGGTCGTAAATCTTAATTCTCAATTTAAGGCGCTACATCGAAAAGAATCGCACTTTTATATGTAATGCCATAGGTCGCTGAAAGGACTTAAGGATCTCATAATCAGACATACACACTCAATTAAATATGAAGGCGATCTATCAAAACATTGTTTAAGTTTTTGACCTAACACCGCTGTTCTGTTTTCGGCCGCCAAATAGTTCCCTGTGTTTCGGATTTAAAGGAAAGGCAGCCAGTGTAATGACCCTGTCATTACACTAGCTGCATGGAGGGCATTTTAATTAAGGCCCCAGAAAGACAACGCACCAGCAATACCAAGTGTTTTTACTTGTTGTTGCAGGTGTCTATATGCTACGATAGTCACTAACCACCAGGTCGCCCGTCAGCTTGTTTGTCATTTTATATGACAAACAAGCAGTATAAAAAATATGTCGGGGATATTGGGGTGCTTTTACACAAGGCTGTGTACAATCAGCATCAAAAATTTAATTTCATTCGTACCGATTTGATCTAGAGGACATAATGTATACCTCATTTTGCTGCTTATTGTACATTATTAATCAATTCTGCTGACTGAGGGTGGTCAATGCCAGTCAGCGAGCCTGGCCTTCATAACATTTTATAACATAATATAAGCGGCCTCGTTGGCAGTTACCGCGTTCGTTATTACCCCACTCTACTCTATTATTTTATTTTCCTTTGAAAGTGATTGGTGCCGCGTAATATATTAGAAAAACTAATTAATTTAATTACTGCGCATGGAAGGCATTTCATCTTAGGCCTCAGGATGACACCGCAACTGCAGTTCCAAGTGATTTTTCCTTGTTATTGCATGTGTCTACAGGCGGCGGTAACCACTTACCATCAGGTGGACCGTCAGCTTGTTTGTCGTCTAGAAGTATAATAAAAACTCTATGAGGTCTTCCAGGAGTACGGTCGAACTCAGAAGTAGTACCATGTCGCAACAACTATTGCGTTCATATTCTTAGCTGCTTTTATTGTACGATCGCAATTGTCGGTGTGACATGGTACTAAAGTTTTATGCACTTCTGAGTCGACTGTACGTGTTGTGTCACAGTCAGCAGCGAAATAATGATAAGTTCTGTATTTTATACCATTTTTTTATACCACTGAGGTGGCTATCAACCATACAGCCCACCTGATGGTAAGCGGTTACCGTAGCCTATAGATGCTTGCACCAGGGTATCACTTACGCGTTGCCGACTCCGTGAAACCTTTTGTCAAGCCGTTTTTGAAGAACCCCATACTGTACTCGTTCGAGAAAACCTCTGCAGGGAGCTCATTCCACAACCTGAGCGTACGCGGGAGAAAGAAAGTTTCTCTGAAACCGCACACTACGAGACCATTTTAGTTTCAACGTGTGAGGATGAATTCCCTGCCGATGACGAGCAGTGCGATGGTAGAAAGAGGCCGTCGGTATCATGTCAAATAATAATCAATGCGATGGGGATCAAAATAATTTATTTTATCTTTTTGACGCTGACTGGTAAGTACATTTAACTGTATAGAATTTTAAGTCATATACGAGTTTTGAAAAACTATTTTAGTGTAATGGTGCTTCGGAGATTAGGGCTCGGTGAAACACTTGGGACTTGGCCTGAAGCCACTGCCGAGGCGGAATTTATTCCCTTCAGCTATAATCCCCTTAACATACGTTACGAGTTCATTTTTACATTTATTTGGTTAACTTAAAGCAGTATGTTAAGCTCGTTTTCTTTGTTTAAAGTTAAATCGTTAGTATATAAAGTTGGCATGTAAGTATTTATTAAATTTAAAGGTAATTTTTGGATTCCTAATACCCATTCAAAAAATATTCTTTGCTTGAGATGATTCACCTTTTTAGTGTTTTGAAGTTGGTTTTTAGTATTGTTTGATTGATACTATTTAAGGTCAAAGCAAGATGGGTGACCGTCAGCAATATTGATTTATTTGTCGCATGTTTAAATCTGAAAAGGAAAACGGACAGACTGACTGAATGACGTATCAACGCACAGCCCAAACCACTGGGTCTAGAGATACATTTTTTTTATAGCACTAAATGACAAACAAGCCGACGGCCCACCTGGTGGTAAGCGGTACAGTGCTAGAAATTCGAAATTTGGCACACAGGTTCCTTTTATGAGGTTTCGGGATGCACTAAGAAAGGATTTTTCAAAATTGACCCCCTAAGGTGGAGAAACGAGGGTCCATAGTTTGTATGGGGAAACAAGATTAGTAAGACTATTTTATTCGAAACCTCAAAGGAGTAGTACGGCTATCGATAAATGAATAAACTATTACTTCAGTTTCTTTAAAATTCAACTCCTAAAACGCGAAAATAGGATGACAAAGTTTGAAAATCAACATGTGTATTTTTTGTTTGGTTTATTGGGTCGTCCATTACAAAAACAACAACGATTTTGAAAAGAACTAAATCTGTTAATGTATCATTATAATTATTAATACTAATATTGACCAAGCTCTCTAAAGCTTACTTAATTAATTAACGATGTGATGATGTCCATCTTAAACAATAATGGTATAGGTTTTACATAATTCTTCAGCAAAGTTCCTCTGTTCTGCTCTGAAACCTACCAATTTAATAGCAACGTCTGATTGCGTATATCTTTAAAATTCAATTGTATCTTCAATTGCGCAAAGAAAGTCCCGCTTTTTTAAATTTTAAATTACCCCGAATTTGTCGTGAGCGAAGCCGCGCCCGAAGCTAGTACATAATATAGTTTGTCGCTATCGCTTGTCTGTTATTTTTAAGGAATTCTGTTCTCTATCTTCAAAGACCACTACTGAATTAAATTGTATCCAATTTTAGATTTGATAGAGAAATCTCAATAATATACACAAAAAATATATGGTCGAATTAAAAACCTCCTCCTTTTTTAATTCGGTTGAAAAGAGTCTTAACCTTTAACTAGTCGCGTGGGGTCCATCGGACCCCAAGCGACTTAGATTTTGTCTTATTTTGGTAAATATTTTGCGTACGCGACTGTGCGTTCAAGTAGCTTCCTAGCTCAAGCGCCCCTCTCTTCTCGGTGTTTTGCTAGGCGCTGCGTCAACTACACGTGCTATATTGAGATGCCTGGGGTCCAACGGACCCCGCGGGACTAATAGTGTAGTACAACTTTGGTGAGTATGCGATTTAATTAACTTAAAATTTTAGTTTACTAGATGTTTATTAAATATTTACAGATAAAACATCAAGATGGGAGGCCGCCCATTGAATGTAGACGACATAGAAGCTATTCTAGATGAAGATGACGACCTGGAACCCTTCGATGAGACTGACGACGAGTTGGGCATGGAAGAATACTCTTTTGAACAGCAAGACCGCAGTTTTGACCCTGAGCACAGTGCAAGCGAATCAGTAAATGAATCAAGTTGACTTGGACATTCTGCGACTAAACGATTTTTCGTTATTAGCCAAACCAAAAGAACTTTAATTCCCACTCTGCCACGGCCTTTGAAAAGACGACTCCTTACAATAGAACCTTCAACTTCCGGAAGCAATTCAAGTGGCTCCAAGGGCCGTTGTTATCTATGTTCGAGGTCTAAGGATAGAAAAACAAGAACGAAATGTGGGAAATGCAATAAATTTATGTGTAATGATCACCACACCAAAGTTTGTGATACCTGTGATAAATAATTTATAAGTATTTTTCAAGACTGTTTTAGGAGTATAATATTGTTTTTTTTTCTCAAATTCTAATTTTTTGTAGAAATAAGATGCTGTTCTTAAAGTTCCTTTACAAAATAAATATTTGCATTAACTAGTTTTGTTTATTTTTCACAAATAATAATGGGGTACACATGGACCCCATGCGACTAACAGTGTAAGTATTTCGACGCGACTAGCAAAAGGTTTAACAAAGTGTTAAACTTTCATTTCCTAATGAACCTCAATCATGGTACCGTCAGCTATGATATGAATTACCGTAACAGAAAATTAGCCGCTGAAATAATTTCAGCTCAGCTTTATAATTTATTTACGTGGCTATTATATTATGCATCGGGGCGGGCGTAGGGGTGCGGGCAGACACGCCGGTGTCTAATTAACATTGCTAATGAATATGTAATACGTGCCATCTAATTGAATTACCTTGAAAGTAATAATTGAATGCAGCTTCATGGTTCACGGATGTCGGGGTAAGAATTTAATTTGCTAGGAATTAAAACAAAAAAATCGTTGGATTCTAGCAGCTAAATTAGTGTTGGTTCAGTGTCCTGAGCGTGAGTTTTATGCCAAACGTAATTACGTCGTAAATCTGGTGGAGTAAATTCAAGAATGGTTTTAGGAGCTTTTTAACAGCGACGCCAGGGGGCCGCGTTTGTCTCTTCGTTTTCTGTATGACTAGACAGATGAAGATTTTTTTTAGAATTATTGCACAAGAAATTACTTAATGCTGTCACGACAGCATTAAGTAATTATCTACACATTACCCTAGATACCGCGAGCTCCGTATACGTGAATCTGAATTCTCAAAAATAGCAAAGTGACGGTAGTTAATTTTTTTTATGCAAAGCACGGCAATCGGCCCAACACCATCTGATGTGAAGCGGTAAGGAGAGTCCATATGCGAAGACAGCTAGTGCATTTCAGACACTGCTCTAGCCGCCTCCACATTGCCGGCGCAAAAGGTGCTTTTTCACGCCTCTCTTGAAGGAACCACATGTGCTGACAAAAATTCCAAGTTCTGGACGTACGGCAAATAAACTAGGTACTAAATTTCTTTAACCTTGACAAATATTAGACTTACATTAGTTTACTTATAATCTTAACAAAGATATCTGACTATAGTCTATAAAATAATAATTACGGAAAAGAAGTTTTATTTCAAGAAATTCCTTGTATTCAAAATAGAATTTAAATATAACACAACATCATGGACCGATTCACTTTAATATAATGCAATTAATTATTCAGTGTTTTATCGAGCTTATGGAAAACTCCTATTCCAAGTTTACCTGCATTAGTTATTCTTGTTTTCTCCCGAACTTTTGTAAAAACGTCAAACTAACTTTTCCAATGAAGTTTATTTAGATTTGAAAATAGAGGTCTTTTTCATTAATAATTCCACCAAAGATTAAGTTTTCAATCCCGTGGGAGTCTTACAAATTTATTTGCAAGTTGTTTTTAGGTTCAACATCACATGAAAAACTTCGTAATGGTAATTGATTTGTTAGACAGCCAATGGTTTCTCTCTGATAAACATATATTTTATCATCTCAAAATATTTACTACCAGAAAGAAACTAAAAATATCTTATAAATAGCAAAAGCTTGTACGATACCATAAAATTTTATTTCTTACTTCAACATCTTCTGTCCGTATTTTAAGTCGCTCGTGTTGCTATATGAATTTAAGCCTTTCAATTTATTTTCATTCAATACGACACATTAGATGATTGAAAAATGTAATTAGTGTAAGGCTTTAAGCTAGGATAAACGTAGCTTAGTGGATAGAAAAAAGCGTTATTTTAGAGAATTAGTACAGTGCTATGGAAAGATTATTAAAATAAACGAATTGGATTTTACACAATCCATAATTAATATATAAAGCCTGAATGTTTCTTTTAACCACGGTAATGTTCCGTGGTAAAGCGGTACGTAGAGTCCATACCATAAAGTATATTGTCGTTATGCGAAGACAGCTAGAAGATACACTGTTCTGGCCGCCCCCATCTTGCCGGCCTGAAAGATGCCTTGATTTTGGTGAAGAATTATTTTATGAAAAAAAAATGTATATTTCAACTAGACATTTAGAGAATGTTAGAAGCTACCAGCTCCAAGTTCGACACGAGTACATACCTCCTCACCGTTGGATAGAAATTATTTCGAGACCATTACCCTCACAGCTGCCACTCGGAACTTTTATGTGTCTGCATCAAAATACACTTAGCCGCGCTTGAATCCCACATTTGGGAGGTTCTTTTAAAATATTCACAATGTTGCAAAGGTATCATGTTGGCGTAACATGGGATAAAGTTATCATTTTCTTCCTATTTTTAGTAACTTTTATCCTGCACATTTTTTGGTGAACACAATTTATCACTTCCAAGTGCAGTGACAGTAATAAACTTTATTGTTATCAAAATAAGCAAAATATGTTAATTAAACCACGAGTACACTTTTGTTTGGTAATTTTTATGTTTCTATTGACATGTTAATTAATTTTCTCAAAAATATAATGTAACTAGGACCACCCGTGTGGACGTGGGCGCCAAGGATAACTTATGTCTTTTTTCAGGATGTTATCTATCTCGATGCCAAATTTCATCTTAAGAGTGAATTAACAAATGGATAGACATAATTACTTTAGCATTTATAATATTCAAAGGAAGTGACAATTATTTTTGTAATTAAAATATAAAACTAGAAAAATTTCACGTCCTGAGGCGGGAATCGAACCCGCGATCTTTCCCAATCCGGGCGACTGCTCTAACCACTTTTTCAAACATTTATAATAATGTTAAAATCAAAAATTAAGAATACGACAAAAATTTATTAAGCTTTTATAAAGCAAGCGACGCGAAACTGTATTGCATTGAATGTAATTTGTCTAGTGGACAGGTGAGAGCGACGGACGTGTGGACTGAGTGCATTTCAGCGTTAAGCGCTTTTAAAATAACCAGCATTATTTTATTTCGGTCTGTATGTTTTTCATAAGGTGCATATGAATTGGAGTATTTCCCTGTCACGTGACGACGGCACAGGGAAAGAGTCAATTGATATGCGCTCGTACGTTACGTCACGAACTTTCGACGAAATGTTGGTGTCATGTAAACATAAATTTGTTACGTTTCTGTTAGTATTCCACGCTGTTCTTGACAACAATGTTCTTGCCTTAGACGTTTAGGCATTTGTACCTTGATTGCTGTCTCGTGAAAATTTGACAATCGGCTTGATCATTATTACTCCATACTTGCATTGCATTATATGTAGTAATAACATTAAGTCCAATCATTTAATTAATAACATTAGATATGATTGTGCGTAATAGTCTAGAAAAGAAAGTATGGCATAATTTTCACTCAAAATATGGTCTTTGGCAAAAAAACGGAATCATTTTGATAGCACATGCCTCTCAGCCAATAATGAGGAAAAAGGAATTTAGCTGTCAAACGCGACCACTTATCGATTTTTTTTCTCGAATGTACCTGAAGCGTAAACTAGAGTCGACAGATTTTCCTTCATAGCAGAGAAATAATATTAATTATACGTAGAAGTGCCACCTTCTTGAGGAAGTAGGGGTTCTAGCATTGTGTAACGAGCCCTAAGATTAACTTGGATAAGAAGACTATGGTATCAGGGTGGGTCGAGTGGTAAGGTTTTTTCGACCTTTATTCCAGTTTACATTATAATTACAAGTCATATAGAATTAAGATATTTAATCGTGTATACACGTTTGACGACCTTTGGAAGTTTTAAATTAAACTTGCAAACTTCAGGCTGTTAAACAAAAGCATTTAAAAAAAGAAAGTTCAGGAAACGTTAAACGAGTCATTAGGAAGTACTTTTAAATCAAAAATACTGTATAACACTATACGGAAAGTTCGTCGCGCCGAGTTTAGGTGTTACGTAAAAACATAAAAGGTAAATAGCTACTTTTCGTCGCGAGCCACAAAGTAATGGCTGGGACAGGCTATTGTGCGGTGGCCTTGTGACCTGGTATTTTTCCTTTGACGGAGTGCTCCCTGAATATTCAGATGACATTTGGACAACTAAATTATTCATATTCTCTGAACACGCTCGTGACGTTTGGCGACTCAGCAGAAATATTTCTCTCTTTAAGCATTGTGGTGGCAGCAAAAGCGCTTCGTCCGTTCCATATTTTTTTAGTTTATTTTAAGCTGGGAGATACATTTTTGGGTAAAAGTGGCTGTGGTAAGTAACACATTTGGAACTAGTAATTACTATCTGTATTTCTAAAGGCACGGGCCTTGATATGTTATATGATATCATTTTCTTGTTCATACAAGAGCAACTTACACGCAGATATTAGTTAAAAAATTGAATGGCATTATTGAATGCACGTCTTGTTACACCTAGGAAAGTTTTGAGACAAAACTTGCCTTATAAGATCAAGAATGTTATGTGATGTTTAGAATATGCATGTCATTTCTTGATTCAATTTAATTGTGTGCTACAGGCAAGAAACTTGCATTATGTAGATTGGCCTTAATAGTGTTTATATTGTTGGACTAGAACATAGAATAAAGTGGTCAGTAATATACCACTGATCTAAATAAAAAAGCGTTCGTTTCTATTTAATACTTCTGCATGTGCATCAATAGTAGAGTGGTTTAAATATTCTATCGACGTGTAAGTAGTGAATTCTGAATTCTGTGTAGAGCAAAATAAACTGTTTAACGATAAATATCTATGTAAAGCTTCTCACTAAGTAATGTAAATTAATGGAAATGTTAAAAAAATTGTAAATTGCATCATTTAATAACAATAATATTATCAATAATTTGGACCCCTGACGCAGTTCACATGCATTAATATAGTTTATTATCTTGTAATTTCTCAAGCCCCGAATAACCCCTGGGGGCTTTATGACAATTAAAATCAAATGTGTCTGGAATTTGTGGCCTTACAGGTTAAGTGATAAAGCTATAGCTATGAATATGTGATTGAACTTACCTTTTCACAGCACTCCCATATTTAATTTATTTTTGTTTTTAATTAGAATATTTTATCTAACATATTATTGCTTTTATTACTCTGTTGTCTGGTATCCATAAAAGAAGTTTAATTTGGAAAAGTATATACAAACTTTTTAAAAAATGCCACATTTATCTAATTTAAAAGACTTTCGGCTTTTTTAGTCGGCACGATTAAGATGTGCGATAAAATCAGGTTATGTACACTAAAATTGCTATTTCAATGTGAAATAGCAATTTTACAGTAAATAACCTGATAACCTAAACAGAATAATTTATTTACCCGTTTTTATTGCAGCATCAGAGTTAAAGAGATGGTAAATAACTCACAACCAAATAACTATAAATAAGGAACCGAGACGTGACCGCTTACAATGGGCCTCATAAGAAGGCTCAAAGTCACCCAAAGAGCAATGGAGAGAGCTATGCTTGGCGTATATGGAGAGGGCTAGGTCGCTGAAGTATAGCACTAAGAATTGCGAGCCTAAATTGCCAATGGGCAGGCAGGCCACATTGCAAGGAGTAATCATGGCCGGCGGGCGGGATGTCCTCGAGTGGCGGCCGCGTACCGGGAGATGCAGCATTGGTAGGTCTCCTACAGGTAGACCGACGATCTAGTGAGGGTCACAAGAAGCCGATGGATACGGGCAGCGCAGGACCGATAAGTTGGGAGATCCTGTGCCCAGCAGTGGGTGTCTCTCGGCTAATATGGTGATGATGATGAAATAACTTTGTAGCATCGTGTTTCAACGTCGAGTAAGGCTGCCAGAGCTCAACAAGGAAGCGATATTTCGGCCATACTGTTGAATGATCGTTTCTTGAACTTTCTTCTTTGAAAGTTACACAATTTAAGATGAAGCAATAATAATAAAGAAAAATTTTCACAGATATTGTTGTATACTTCTGTGCAAGTTATAAGGATATTAAAAATTCTTTAGAATTCGTCTAATGTAATACAAGAACTTCGACGTTTATCGACGAAACATTTCAAATTGAATCTTTAGATGGTTGCAAATATAAACAGGGAGGGAAACTTTTAACGTTGGAGATTTGTTTTTACTAGCCGCACGGCCGGCCGTGGCGGGCGTCGGGAGAGCAATTAAATATTATGACCTCGTATTTGCATAATATTGGGGCGAGTACTGTAATAGAAATTTGTACGGAAAGGTGGAATGCGCCATGAACGCTGACCTGCTATTTAAGTCGGATTGTAGCCGTTTTCGAGGACTTTTTGCCTGTAAAAATTGCCTCTGCAAAATTGCGTTATTGCTTTTCCCGTAGCTTTTATTACGTACACTGCATTGTTTCAGGGAAATATATCTCGATGTATATCGACGATAGTATCGAAACAGTAGTTAAAATAGTTTTCAAATTTTCGATAATTATTTCGTTTTGATATGACTTTTTCCATTTCGAAAAGTATTTATGAGTATCAATTTATCCATACTCTTTATTGTACTTGAAATACATTTTTGTGATACTCACAATATAATTAGTAAGCTCGGGTAGTCTTTTCTTTATTATCCTTTCTTAGGATGTAGGTAATTTAACTCCGTCCCGATCTTCATCATAAGCATCTTAGGAGTGAAATCGTAACAGAGAAACCGATAGGGCTACTTTCCAATTTATTCATTTCTCATAATGATAATGATAATAATATTCATACACTCACACCTATTGGGCCTGATTCTGAAGACACACTTTAATTCTAAATTTAAGTACAGTATATCTCTTTCTCGCATTATGTCATAGGAAAAAGATAGCAAGAATCTATTTAGGGCTGTCACTTAAATTTAGATAGATTTCATAGAAACCATAGACAATTTTAGACGGCATGTACGTGCCTCCTAAACACTGCATTTTAGCACGTTCAATAAGGTCGAAAATTGAACGCACCTTTCTAAATGTCAATTTATATGACAGCCATCCTTTTCGTATTCATTTTGAGAGAAAGAAATAGACTGAACTTAAATTTAAACTTAGCATGTGTTCTCCAGAATTAGGGCCATTATCTAGCCCAAAGTAAGCATCATTAAGAGCTTGTGTAATGGATACTACAGGGATATATGGTAGATAACAGAGAAATAATGATAATAATATGTATATAAATATTAGAAATATACTAAATAAACATATAAACATCCATGACTCGTAAACAAATGCTCGTACTCATCATACAAACATTTGCTCCTACCGGGATTCAAACCCGGGACCTTTTGACCGAGTAGCCTGTATAGCAGACCACTCGGCCAGCCGGTCGTCAAACATGATAAAAACAACTCATGATAAAAATCATTTCAAACAGCACAATGTTTATATCAAGTAGGTAGGTATACAAGAGCTGCAGTTATGAGATTTAATTTCGTGGGATAAGGAGCCGCACAATGGCACGGCAAAGGTGTACTTGTCCATAATTTGGCAAAAATCTTGAGGGCCCCTCGAGAACAGGACGGCTGTCTTAAGCACACGTACTAAAAGTTTCTAAGAGCGGGCGTCCCGAAGAGAAATCTCCTCGGAAGTCTTGAAGATTTATCGCAGCAGTTACCGTGACGCAGGTATTTTCGCTCTCGCTAACTGAGGGGAAAACTGACCGATACCCGGCACATATTCCCCGGCTTGTTTTTTCCTAAGCCAGTCTTAATCACGAAAACGTGTTAAGCAAGATCCGAGGAAAATATGGCGTGTGTGAGCTCGCTGTAAGTGGAGGCATGATAAATCAAGCTGTTTGTGAGGATAATAGACTAGGATCGGGGCTAGCGAGAAGCTTAGGCCTATATACTTAACTTTATGAAGGAAACATTTTTAGTATGAAATCTCGGAACTATGGCGTTCTTACTGAAAAAAATTCGTTGTATAACTATACTCTGCGAATTTGTAACTTTTAACATTGTATTTGTGTCTATTATTAAGACTGGAGTAAAAAAATGGTATGAGATAATTGAAAAGGCACAATTTGTGTTATTATTAATCAACTAGCTTTGCCTGCGGCTTCCCCCGCGTAGATAAAAAAAATAATCCTTTTTCCATCAAATCGGATGAGTAGTTCCTACACTACTGCATCTTGTATCTCCAATCAAATAATGTTGCACTAATTAATTTTGAATTAATGAAAGCTCTACAGAGTGGTGATGACAATAGGACCATAAATTAAAATATGGTCTATGGTAGTTCTTAGAAATGTTTTACAAGTTTAGAATACAACTTATTCATTTGATAATTTCAAGACTTTTGTAATTTGAATTTAAAATTATTAACATCAAATGCAAACGTTACAAAATTTTCAAACGAATAAGATGTAGTATTTGAAAGTTAATTTCTATGAACTAATATAGCCCATGTTTTAATTTATTGTTGCTTATTTACATTTTAATGTTTTTGATGCGTTTAAACGCCTGCTTTATTGTAACAATTACAAATAAAGAAAGAAAACGATGAAAAAATTATATGCGTATGCGAACCCGCGTCGATTACCACTACGCGACCGGAGCACTAGGTATAACCTACAAACTTCACCGCTTTCTACCCTTTTTTAAAGTTTTTAAAGCAACGTTTATCTCACCACTCATTGAAGTGAATACACTCATACTTTTACAAGCATTTTTAAACTTCCAGTTAAGGTGAGAGAAGCTATTTAAATCACATTTTTTTGTTGTTGTCACCACCCTGTATATGACTATGGAAATGGGCGCTGCTAGAAATGTGGACACCAAGGATTCCAATGTTAATAGTCTTGGAACTGTGAAGCCACGGCAAATGGTTTTTTACGGCGAACGTGCAAACTTGTACTTTTTTTAGGTTTTTGCCTGAGATAGGTCGACTCAAATCAGAGATTGGCTAGAGAACTCTCGATTTCAGACACAAGTTGATTGTGCCTTCCCTCCATTTTAAACGAAAGATATTATCACAGTTCTCAGCAAACACTCAGTAGAGTTATTAAACAAAATTGATATTACTGAATATGACTAATGTCAGCATAATATTGAATGTTTTCCATAAACAACATGCCTTTGACATACAAAAGACATGGAACTACTACAATTTACCTCTGTTTTTATTCATCTGCCGGATTGAAAGCTATAACTCGTACATAGAAACACATTTGCACCTTTAGACAGCACTGTGCGATGCACCGTATCGTAACGACTTCAGCCCATTAGTTATTAATCTGTGCCATTAGTGTGTCAGTGTAAAGGATGTGATAAACCTTGCTGAGTTTTTTTTCGTATACTGCCAGATGACAAGCAAGCTGACGGCCCACCTGGTGGTAAGTGGCTAACGTCGTTTACAAACAGCTGCAGTAACAAGAAAAAAAATCATTTGGTACTGCTGGTACGTTGTCATCTTAACTTAAGGCCTAAGATGAATGTCTTTCTTGACCAGTAAAATCACCACTCCGGAATGTTACAGAATTCAATTTATGAGTGTACAACATATGTACCAAAGTTGTTTATATTTTTTCTTTTACTTTTATTAGATATGCTTTAAAGAATCACTCATCGTGCGGTTTGCGAAATCCATTCTAACGGCCTGGCCACGGGAACGCGGCGGCGGCGGCGACGGAGGCGGCGCCGGCGGCGCGGCTGGCGAGGTCGCCGGTCGCTTAGTACATTTCCATACATTTGTTTTCATTCGGGCGAATAGAAGCGCGAATATTCGCCGCGGCGAATTTCCCGTAGCCACGCCACAACAGTTGCTAATCAAGTCGTCGTTATACGGTTTTCTTGCAGCTGTGTATTGATGATACTCTCGTTCGCGTTAGAAAGAATACATTTTAGATGGGAAACGTAATGACCACAATATAACGTTTTTTAACGCCAAATCAACTCTTATTTACAAAAATTAAGCCTTGTATCCTGTTTAAAATGTATTGACGCAACGTGATTTTCGTTTTATAAACTAATAGAATTTTTAAAATACTTATCTTTCTTAAATTCTTTGTTAGCAAATACTGATGCTCTCTTCTCTTCACAGCGCAAAAGTGTTTGCTTATGAAACTACTCTATTCTGCGCTCTGTATTAACAAGTTAAAATATTGCTTGTTAATTTATTGCTGAGTAATATGTTGTTTGGATTTCAAGTTGAAAATTTGCAATTGAATTTTTTTATTTGTATTAATAAATGCAATCAGTTAAGAAACCACCAATTTTTTCCATTAGGAAGGGAAACGAAGCAGCTTTTGATAAATAGAACACAACACAATTTTCTAATACTAGGTATATAACATGAGATTTAAATAAATTTTTTCCTCAAACAACAATATTACATGTAAGTATACCTTAAAAAACAATATTTTTCACAACCTCTTAATGTGAAAATTGGACTAATTTTGGAATCAGATATTGAAGATAAAAATTATTTATCTGGTAAGTACGTTCTTACTTCTGAGAAATATTATATTTAATCACCGTTTATTAAGATAACTTTACACTGGCTTGTTATGTCTAGTCAATTGTTTAAAACATTTTCATTTTGATTTGGTATTTATTCCAATTACAGGCGAACTGGATTATAACTTTCCAAGTCATTAAATTCGTAACTGAATTGTTGGGTAAAGATGATGTACAGGTTTATTTGTAAATATAATTGACAGACGACCCGCCCCTCATTATGTAACTCTACTGTTATGAAAGTAACTCTGTCTGTCTGATAAATGTTCACTCCTATCAAGAGTTATTTTGGCTTGTACATTCGCTTGTATGTTAATTATGATCCTAAAAAGATTAAATAGAAATAGTTATTTCTTCAACAAGTGAGCAAAGTTATTTTTTGCTGCGAAAGCTGTATTTAAATCACGGACGAGCAAAGTAGTCTAGAATTTCATATTCATATTTCATTCTGAAATAGACTATTGCTATGCGATTCTCTAAAGCCAGCAGTCTTGAATTCGTGGCTGTCGGCAGCGCTGGCATTCCTTTTGGCGTTTGCTTGTTGCTCGTCGTCAAGCTCGAAGTCTAATGTTTCTGTTTAGTAAATCGAACTGCTGCAGTGGCGTTTGAGCACAGCGCTGCGAGTATTCGTATGCACTAAGTAATCACTACGTCGATCTTTTGGCTGTTTATGTTTGTCGATGTTTCGTTTATACGACATGAAGTACAATCAATATTTTTCGATTTCGTTTTCTTATCTTTAAAATGTATCGCAATGATTTCATTCAATATTTTATTGACTTTGCTGAGCACTGAAAGTGATTTAAAGACACATGAAAAATAAAAAAACTTGCTCTCGAGTAAAACATACAATTTTTCATCTCTCCTAGCGACAAAAATATTAGGATGGAAATGTCATGTAATTATCATGGCAAACCATTTATATGAACTAATATAGCCCAATTTACTGTAGTATTGAAGGCGTAGAGTGGTTCTCAGGAACTACAGAATTGAAAAAATATTTAAATGTGTTGGATAGTCGATTAATGGGACTATCCAACACAAAAATAATTTTTATTAGGGCGTTAAACCAAACAAAGAAATAAACAAACTCTTCAGCTTTATAATATTAGTATAGATAAAAGGCAATTTTTTAATTTATTGAGAACTATTACAAAAGCCTGTCCCATTCAGAAACTCAAAATCCAGCTTGGTCATTCAATGGGGATGATGTCTCATTATAAAATATCTAAAATTAATTTTATATTGGAATATTTTATACTTACATGTAATTAAATTTGTTTTGTATTAAATTGTATTATACAGTACAGTGAACATAATTCCAGCGAAATATACCTACCTACTGAACATTGCTGAAGCCATGTCGTCATCAATACGCATAGCTGTTACTAGATTCTCCGGTCGAATGGCATGTGAGCGGTGCCATTATTATGATATTAGTGGAATCAAGTTATCATTACTGTGATTGTTGGGAATGGCACTAATTGGGATGTTGCCTAAGTTTGAACATTGTGATATTTTTCACAAATTCGGAAAATATATGCCATTGTTACCCATAAAACATTTCAAACTTTAAATATATGGAATATTGTTGAAGTTGTATTGTTTAAATAACGGTATTTTTTTCCGAAATGTTAGTGATATAAGATTGCTGACATCAATAAAAATAACTATAATTACGACAACTATGAATAAAAACATACATATTACATACTTATTATAAATTTTTACAGTATGCCCATACATTTCTCAGTAATAAAAAAAAAATTACTTAGTAATTAAAATATAATAAAACTAAAACTAGACTATATCACGTCCTGAGGCAGGAATCGAACCCGCGACCTTTTGCAATCCGGGCGACTGCTCTGACCACTGAGCCACCCAGGACTTGGGATATCCCTGTGAAATTCTTCTAGTCTATCTGTATTTGCGTTTATGAGCTAACGTCCACCCTACAATGTCGAAATATTCTATTTCAACATCTGAAACGAGTATTTTTACAAATACCTACGATTCGGTTAAGTTCGGGTAGTGCTTTCAAATATTCTTAATTTTTGATTTTAACATTATTATAAATGTTTGAAAAATGTTTATTAAATAAAAAAATTCTATGGAGCGTTTTTGGACATCAATTGAGAAAACCTTTAAAAGTAATAATATTTTAATGCGTACTGACAATTTTTAATACATAGCATGATCTTTTCACGCCTCTTTTGAAGAGACTAATGCAGTTTTATAAATAGAGTTTGAGATAGTTTATTTATTAATAAAAGTTCTATATTATTATTACGGATCTTAAGAAGGGATTAACAACTTTAAGGCGTATACTCGCAGATATATAATGCTAATACATATGAACATAGTCCTAAGCCGGGAAATGTTTGTGGGCACTCCGCCCTAGGATTAAATGGTTCCGATCAACTTGTATTACCTAAATATATACGTTTATTTGTACACTTTAATAACATGTCTGTGAGTTACCATTATCACCGATAAGTTTATAAACTCTATAATTGTTTGCTGATGCCAAAATACACATTTAGAAGCCTGCGATCACCCAAATCTTAATTAGTAATAAAATAAAATAAATACTACAAATTATAATAACAATAATATTCATACACCCCGTGATACACCCACACCTATTATCTAGCCCAAAGTAAGCATCATTAAGAGCTTGTGTTATGATAACTAGATAACGGAGAAATTTTGATAATAATATGTATGTACATAAATATTAGAAATATACTAAATAAACTTATAAACATACATGACTCGTGAACAAATGCTCGTACTCATCATACAAACATTTGCTCCTACCGGGATTCGAACCCGCGACCCCTGACTAAGTAGCCTGTATAGCAAGAGGTAGAGACCAATCCGCCAGCCGGTTGTCTACATTATCATCATTATCATCACCAGCCTATATACTTGCCACTGCTGGGCACAGACCTTTCTACATGTGAGAAACACATTTACACTACATGGGAGAAACACATTTATGTTTATTTATTTATTTATTCATTCATTAATTCATTAATTCATTCAATCTTTATTTCATTAATTCATTTAATCATTCAATCATTCAATCATTCAATCATTTATTCATTCGTTCATTAATTAATTCATTCTTTTATTCAATTATTCATTCATTCATTCAATTATTAATTAATTAATTAATTAATCAATTAATTCATTCATTCAATTATTCATTCATTCATTTATTTATTTATTTACTTATTTATTTATTAATAATAATTAGCACGGTTTAACCACTAACACTAATTATTCAGACTTAAAAATAGAAAATTTAAAGGCTACACATGTTGTCTAGTTAATTAATTCAATTACAATATAAAGATAAAATAAAAATAATAATACAAAATAGTGTCAATTCAATCAATCGTTCCCAATAGTGATTGATCACGCATACATCACGCATTCATCTCACAGTACTGCAGGCATTCTGATAAAATCTTCTTCCATTCATCAGCAAACAGGTCACAGTGTGGAGCCGCAGCCAGGAGAGCATTGAAGGCACTGAGAGTTCGAGGAATCGGAGACTGAGAGAGAGCTACCGTACGACACAGGGGAACAGCAAACAGTTTATGCTTCCTGCACCGAAAGTAGTTGCTGGGAGCCCAAAATCTGCACAGCCTCTCGTTAAAATCAGGGGCATCAATGATTCCCCAGAGAATCTTACACATTGTCACCAGCTGGTCGTTCGATCTTCGGACCTCCAGGGAATTGTACCCAAGGCAACCTAAGAGAAACTTAGTCGGGTACATATATGGATAATATCCGTAAGTGCGCTTATACAAGTATCTCAGGAAAGCCTTTTGTACCTTCCTACATGAGGAGTTTGGGCCATAAAACCATCATGCGGGCCCAATGCGGGTTGGTGGGTTAAAGCGGTTGCAGAAAAAACCGGAATCAGTGGCTAAACGTGCCTTCCGAAGCACGGAGGGGCTTGAGATAACAAATTTTGCTTGATCCATCCCAGGATCGACCATGGCGAAAGTTGCTTTTTTTTCGTATCGAAACCGTACCGCTCAAACCAATACGCCACCGATCTCCTTCTTAAGTTGTCCACATAAGTAATTATATTATCATGTTTGCAATGCTCTAAAGTTAACTCAATTTTGAGTCTCTAATTTTAAATACCCATTGTCCAAGTATAAATGTAGTGTTGGCAAACGTAAATTGTAACTTAATAAAGGAGGTTGTCCATCTTACTATGAAGTCTTGCCCCACCTTTAAATATGACACGTCCAAAAGTGACTCAGGGCGGAATTAGATATAATTAGAACAAAGTATTTTTAGATACCAATACATTTTTGATTAGAGATGTAATTTCTAAGATATACGTAAAACATAATTGCAAAATTAAAAATTTTAACTAACCCCCGGCGTCATTAATCATCTATCTAACATCATCTCATTAAGACTATTCATAAGAGCCCAAACACGCTATATCTGTTGAAAGTTTCTGAAGAATTAAGCATTTCGCAGACTTTTTGATGGTATAAGATCAGCTCAAAGTTAGTATGTCATGGCAATATCTTCGAAGTGACAGTACACGAAATTTGAAATCAATCAGATCTGTTAAAGTTAGTAAAATACTAATATCATGTAGAAAATGAGTTGATAATCATTAAACGCCTGAACTGATCTACATAAATTATAGCTAAGAACCATCGTAGTCACATCAGCTTTCAAACAAAAAAAAAACCGAATCAAAATCAGTTCATTCATTTAGGCGCCAGCCAGACACACAGATACACAGACAGACAGGTCAAACTTATAACACCCCTTTTTTTGTCGGGGGTTAAAAACCGGATTGTAATGACAATTAGAACACTAGCAATGTTTTTCATCTGTCAATAATTATTTTCTTCCTATATAATAAACTTGTTCAATCCAACTAACTCTATTTATTTATTTATGACTCATCATAATTGTAATGACATAATAATACCAAAACATCAATAAAAATTCATTGAAATACCTTTTTTAGCTTTACATAACATAAAAAAGTATTTGTTTTCTATGAAACAAAACGCACTGGTCAACGGGTTACACTGACTAAATATTACAATTCCGGAATGAAAGATTTTTGAAGATTTTGTTTAAGTTGTCGATATAACCTTAGCTTTATACTAACTCAAACTTAACAAATAATATATCTATTTATGAGGTATTATTGAAAATATTGTTTTGTTGGCCATTCAACTTGGGTTGGGGAAAAATTGTCATCCTCCTTTGATTCCATGTCGAGTGTAAAAACAACGAAAAACTTTTCAATAAGTACTTAAGTCTTTATGAGAAGTCATAATTTTAAGTAGGATAAATTACGACGAAGTGCAATTTGGTATTTAAAGCATTCCCTTAAGAGTCGTTTACGTGAGCCAGCGGTTGAGCCGCGCTCTGAATGCAAACTTGGTGCTATCGCGTACGTAGATCTGGCTTCAAGCCAGTCTGATTGTGCGTGAGTTCGAGCGAACATAATGCCTTTAGCCGAGTTAAAATTTGATAAAGTTTGTTTTTGAACTAATAAGAATACGCAAGTTTTCCTGCGCGCGTTGTTTCGTAGATTTCACGGGTTGCTGCTTGAGCTGGCATATTGGCAGAGAGTAAATCGAAACCAACATCTCTTATATTTAGCAGAAACTTCAGTGCAGTACTTTACTTCAAATTACCGCAGATAATTTCTGTAATTTTGAGATATGAATGAAGTTATAAGAATATTGTCATTTAAGTCATATGTAAGTAAAATTTTGTTCTGATACCACATATAGCTTATTGTTTCGTCATCATCATTTAACTTTAATTAATCGTTTTTCAAAACGCAACATCGATATTTCGACTACCATATGGGCAGTGACAAAACGCAGCTTTTCGGCTGTCATGCACTCTGTATTAGCGTTTCTGCGCGTGAGTCGAGGGTAGTACACACACACATCATAACCGACATCGTAGACGCATACATGTCTAACGCTTTCTCATCAAAAATATTCTCATAAAATACTGTGTTTTTGCAAAATACGTGCAATCCTAACCAGCTGGTGAAGTACCGAAGGTGGAAGGTCATCGCAAGCAGTGGCAGCATAAGGCACGTGAGTGCATTATAATTGTCTCTGTTCCACTTCATATCGGAACATCGATTTTATTTACATCGTGGACTGTTTAAGTCTGTCCCAAAGGTAGCATAAAGCCACCATCAGTTAAATCGATCTTGATGCGTCAGGTGCATTTGCTTAGGTCTTTCGCTTAGGAAATGAATGTCGTGCAAGGTATATTTTCCTTTAACCAAGTTTACAAAACGTCATTATATCATATCGTTAATCTATGAAATCAAATTATAAATTTATAGCAAGAGTAATAGGATAAGAATAAAAAAACTGGCCAATTGTGAGTTGGCGAGTCTGACTCGCAATTGGCCAGTTTTTTTATGAAGTTTTTCAGCACGAAGGGTTTATAAACCATTATCTATAAACAAGCGTCTACCTGTTGCCGTTATAAAAAATCACGTTTGTTGTATGAGAGCCCCCTCAAACATTTATTTTATTCTGTTTATTAGTATTTGTTGTTATAGCGGCAACATAAATACATCATCTGTGAAAATTTCAACTGTCCAACTATCACGGTTCATGAGATAAAGCCTGGTGACAGACGGACGGATGGACGGCGGAGTCTTAGTAACAGGGTCCCGTTTTACCCTTTGGGTACGGAACCCTAAAAAGGTACTTGAGTTACAAATAACAGTGAGTGGTCAGCATAAGTAAATTAATCTCTTAAAAAAAATAAAGTTAATTTTAAGGTTTTTCATATTCATATTTTTATATTGTGTTAACCTACTTTCGTTGCTAACTGTATGTCTGGTAATTGTTGTGCACCGCTTTTTGAGTTATCTGTTTAGTCCTTCTCTGGTGAACTGGTGTCCGCGTAACGTCCGCCATTTTTTTAAATATTAATAATATTCATACACTGACACCTATTTATTATTGTATTATTTGTGCAATAAACTTTAATTAGATAAAGGAGTTTCGAAAATGTATTGAAGTTGGCACTTGATCTCAAAGGAGTTGGAACATGTTGAAAGAATATGTTTATTAAGGATATTTCTAATAAACGTCATGATTGAGGAGGTCGGTGGGAGGAGCTCGGTGGCGCAGTGGTTTGATCAGTCTGGTTGCGATTACGAAAACAAAGCAACTTTCGATATGGCCGATACCGAGATGGGTCAATCAAAATTTATAATCTCAAGCTCCTCCGTTCTTCGGAAGGCAAGTTAAGCCGTTGGCCCCGGTTGTTAATGGAAACGCTTTAACCCACCAACCCGCATTGGGCCAACGTGGTGGTGTTATGGCCCAAGCTCCTCATGTGTTTCTCCCATGTAGGAAGGCCTGAGCCCAGTAGTGGGACTTCAATAGGCTAGTGATGAAACGTCATGATATCTATATATTTCCGTTATCTGGTATCAATACCAAAAACTCTCAACGATGTTTTTTTTTCAATGTTTTTTTTATTATATATACAACTAGATGACAAACAAGCTGACGGCCCACCTGGTGGTAAGCGGTTACCGCCGCCTGTAGACACCTGCAATAACAAGGAAAAGCACTTGATATTGCAGGTGCGTTGTCATCCTGAGGCCTAAGATGAAATGCCGTCATGCCCAGTAATTACACTGGCTACCTTTCCCTTCAATCCGAAACACAGCGAACTGTGTTTTGTTTTTCCGCAAAATAGTCAAATAATATAAATCCTTATATCACTTAAATTTAAAAGTTTGATTTTGTGCGTTTATAACGCTAACTTTATTATAAAAATTACAAATAAAGGAAGAAAACGTTGAAAAAAATCCATTTAAAAAACCTTATAATACTTTTAAAAAATACTGCAGAATCAATATGTGTTTCTTTCACTGCAGGATTGTATATTAAAGACACAATAGGATATATATTTTGTGATAAAAGGAATCGAATTCCGTGAATAAAGTATAAACGTTACAGATGGTATCTACCAGAGTAAGTACCTACTCAGATAATTATGAAATATTTAGGGTCAATTTTTCAATCCTGAGATGCAAATTTATACAGAGAATAACTTTGACAAGTCGACAGTGCAGAATAATTATGTCGATTTTCTTCAATAGAATCTGAAATAAACTCTAAGTGACATTAGAGTATTTTTGACTCTTTGGACTAGTTATTAGAAATGAAATAGCTTTTTTTGTTTGAAATCATAATAAACTTCATATTAGTCATGAATGGCTTAAATCTTAAAGTTTCGAACAGCTTGCTGCAAATAACTTTAGTACGATTCTTAAAAGTGTTTTCAAAGACCGTATAAAATTATTACTTGTTAAAACAAACTTTTCGTTGAAATCTACTCATAAAACGGTAACATTTCAAGTTATGCAAATGTTCCTACTATACATTTTGAAATATTTTTATTCCATCAGTTGATATAAATATACAAGGAATGCTACATTTGTGTAACGTTTGAAGTAAAAAATATTAGTTTAGAAACAATTTTTTTTTGATTTGTCTATAGTATGTTGTTACTTATATATCATAAGAACTGCCTTAAAATCTGTGCTTATTTGCTGACTTATTTTGTGAGTTGCAGTGATAAACATCGTGTTATTTGCGTTTCTATTTCTTCGTTACAAATCAAAATATCACAGATGTTAAAATAAAGTTTTAGTGAATCTGTCAATGACTCCGCGTTTATCATTTTAGCTGACATAAAAGTTAGCGAAAAGCCTAAAACTTAAAAAAGATACCTTTTTTGTTGTTGGAGTAGGTGTTGAAGGAGAGTGGGACGCTAGATGGCGGCCTACGGGCGCCTACTGCATCCCTAGTGTACTTTTTAGGGCTACGGGTGACAGCAAAATTGATGAAAGGCTCAAAGAGCGCCCATAGCCGCTGCCAGCGCTGCGGATAGGAGGATACACGGCAGGGGTTTCAGTGGGTGCGAGCCCCACACTCCCCCGTGTTCCTCCCCCAGGAAGATGGGATACCGCATACAAGCGTTTTCCCTGCCAAAAAAAAAGAAAAAAAAAATGCTGAAGTAGCATATTTCGATATTGTATGGCATACGTTAGATTCTACTAAAAATACAGATGGACTGTAGAAAACTCACAGGGTCATCCTTAGTTCTTAGTAGCTCAGATGGTTAGAAAAGTCACTCGAATGGTAAAAGATCGCGGGTTCAGTCTACGCCTGAGCACATGATTTTTTTCTAGTTGAAATACTTGTCTAGATACATAAAAGGGTTTTAAAAAAAATCACGCAAGTTTTTTTTCTTTGTTTATTTAGGGGCTTTTGTTACAACACATGTCAGCCCCATCGTTCCCTATTCTATAAATAATAGTACATACATTTACGACGTTTCGCGAACGGAAGGGATTCCTGCCCGCCTGGCATGACCACCGAAACGCGATATGATA
This sequence comes from Nymphula nitidulata, assembly GCA_947347705.1. Classification (NCBI taxonomy): domain Eukaryota; kingdom Metazoa; phylum Arthropoda; class Insecta; order Lepidoptera; family Crambidae; genus Nymphula; species Nymphula nitidulata. The sequence goes on along the minus strand of OX374617.1, from coordinate 9,440,132 downwards.
AAGCCATTTATCGCTTTGAATTGTCAAAAATCATTAGATATAACCGCCATCTTGAAATTTTATCGAAACTGCGAACATATATATATACAATACATGTTCGCAGTTTCGATAAAATTTCAAGATTGCGGTTATATCCAATAATTTTTACAGTTGAAAGCGATAAATGGCTTTATCATATCGCGTTTCGGTGGTCATGCTAGGCGGGCAGTATCCAGAAAAAAGACTTCTGATAACCATTATGCAGCTAGAGAAGTCGGATCAGCCAAAATGCTTATAAATGCACCCAAATTTTGCATATTCATGTTAAATTTATGAATAATTGAGTACGCAAAATACTATATGAACCAAAGAAATTGGAATGAGATAAGCGTTGCTTGTGACTGGATAGAAGCCAGACTCCAATACTGTACAAGCATCCAATGCTAAAATACTTTATCTTCATTAGTTATATGTGTTACTGGCTGAAAACTCGTGTACATTTCGTTCGTGTCAACTTAGTTTTCTGAATAAAGTTTTAATTGACTGTTGCCGTCTATTACGCACCCGAGACCAGACCAGACCTTTTGTGCACATGCAAATTTTGTAATTTTGTTTTAATTTTGGTAATTTTTAGGGTTCCGTACCCAAAGGGTTAAACGGAACTTTACTAAAAGATGATGTATTTTTGTTGTCGCTACTTATAACAACAACGACTAATAAACAGAATAAAAAAAATATTTAAGAAGGCTCCCATACAACAAACGTGATTTTTTTTGCTTGTTTTTGCCTCGATCGCGCTTATTTACATTGTATTTACCAAAGCAAATGTGAAACGTTCCCTTGTAGCCACCATTTAGGTTTATTTTTCAAAACATATGCTGATATCTTTGACTATAATATATAATATTACATATTTATTAAGTTCAAATACCATCAATAAATAAAATAAAAACTTTCTAAACTGAGTACATATATCGATCGGTTTTTGACAGCACCTAGATACAAAGACGTTACTATGGCAACCATCTAAAGGAACGTGTTTTCCGCTGTCGGACGCACGTTTTTGATTTAGTTAGTGCCTAAGCAACTTTTCATAAAACATCAAAAATGTTTGTTGGACAGCGGAATATACGTTCTCATAGATGGTTGCCATAATAACGTTTTTGTATCTAGGTGCTGTCAAAAACCGATCGATATATTTACTCAATTTAGAAAGTTTTTATTTTTTTATTTTAAGTAATTTGAACTTAATAAATATGTAATATAATTTTATAATCAAAGAAATCAACGTATGCTTCGAAAAAACAGCTAATTGGCTGCCGTTTAAATGTTTCGCGCAACACACATTGTGCGAAACGGAATTTTTGGTTTAGCTTTGGTAAATTAGCGCGTTCGGGGCCCAGTTAGACCCTTGTTTATAGATAATGTACGGAACCCTTCATGTGCGAGTCCGACTCGCACTTGGCCGGTTTTTTTAGTGTAATCCTCTCGGTGGGAGGACAAGATTTTTTTATATTAGTCCTATTCATCGCTCAAAGAGAAATCACGAATTCTCATAATAAAGAGATTGTAATATTGTTATTATTTTATCAACTGACCCGATTTTGAACACACACAAAATCTCATTTTAAGTGCAGTTTATTTCTTTCACCCAATATGTTTGGGAACTAAAAAAATTAGAACCAGTTTTTTTAAATTAAAATAGCTGTTATAGAATATATTTGGATGGTACTTCTTAAAACGTAAAGGACATGTTCCATGTCCAGCCAGGTATCTCAAAAATCAGGAAAAATATTCTGTATTAAAATATCAATAATTCATTTTCATTTATAGTTTACTCGTTTTAAGTTTAAAAATGGTTCGTTAAATTCAATAAATAAATAAATAATATCCATACACTACACACACCTGTTATCTAGCCCAATTATGGATATTGATAACGGAGAAAGAATGATTATAATATGTATATAAATATTAGAAATATATTAAACAAACATATAAACATCCATGACTTGTAAACAAATACTCGTACTCATCATACAAACATTTGCTCCTACTAGGGTTTGAACCCGGTTCCTGTTGACCGAGTAGCCTGTATAGTAAGGGGTACAGACCTCTCGACCAGCCGGCCGTCAATATTATTTAATATAGCATTATGGCGGGCGACATAGAAATTAACTAAATGTCACCTACATTATATAAGCACCATGGTGAATAATTGTCTGTGTTGCATTTTTTCTATACAAGTTCTTGTATTGAACGACTAAACGAAGTAAATAAAAAGAAAAATATTTTTTTCATACTACATAAATGTTCTCTAAAATCACAAAATTATTGTTTCGCCGGTATCGACGTTTTACATTGTGATTTACTTAAAACAGTCGGTAATGGCAAAATTTAAATTTACGGATGGGTATCAGTGTCAAAAGTATATTTCAATCTAAGTTTATGTACATATTGTTGTCTATTTTCCTGTGTGACTGGATAGGGATATAACTAAAATCTACTTAAATATTATAAGTATTTGGGTGTTGCTTAGTGTGCGTTCCCCTGCCAAAAGTAACAGACTTTAATACTTAAAGCCTAACGGCCTGGCCACGATTGAGCGGACAAAGCTATCCCAAGTGTCAATTTTTTTAAGTTTTATTGCCAAAAACACAAAATCATTACTGAATATAAAGGATACCCCTAAGGAATGGAGGGGAATCCCTTCAAAAAGTCTATAATAACAAATACAAATTCATCTATAATCCACTATAAACTTATCAGTTGGGATCTGTAGAATTAAGTCATTAGTTAAGCTAAAGTGGCTCAATCCCTATGGGTATGTTAGTTATGCGTGAAGCCCAAACAATGTTCTAGTGCAAGATGCTATGATTTAGTGATGTTACAAAGTTTTAGTGGCACTACGAAGATGTTTTACTTATCTACATAAAATAAAGCGTGACTTTCAAGTGAAAAACGAGCGCTCCTTTCCCATGAACCATCGTAATCCCGCGAGTAAAGTACAAATTAAATTTATGACTGCATAAAATTACTCGCACACCTTTAGCGAACATCAAGCTGTATAAACGCGCAAAATCTGCCTGACTCGACCCGCTCATTACATATTCCGTTTCGGCGAGCGAATATTTCGACAACAAACATTATGGTAATATGGCCGCATAACGATCCATTTTACACCTGTTTACGTAAACACGTCGCTTAAGCTACGGAGACGATTTGGTTGCTAACGAAAACTTAATTCTCATAGGATTATCAGTAGTAAGCCCCGGCAACATAGCTTGTCTATTAACTTTGTAGTTGGGATGTTACTACCATGGAAACCGACCTTAAGAAACTTTTAAATTTGTACTACTGAATAATGTAATTCATTAACTAAGTGGAGTTGACGGAAAAGTGTGTCGTTATTTTCTGTCACAGGTTTTCTTGCGCTCCAGGTGCTTCTCATGGTTGCTTTATAAAAAAGGTCAATCATCCATTATATAAAAAAAAAAAACAATATTTGTTTAAAGTAAAATGTACCTCAGTAAAAGTATATTTTTGTCAGATAGACATTGGTACCCAATCATCTGTTTTTAAACTTTTTAATAAGACGTACAACAGACTTAGTTTAATTTGTTATGCCGCGTCAGACTCCCGGGAGCATGAAACAATTAAAAACCTGTCAAGAATATAGCGCGCTACGCACGGGAGGAGACGCGGGGGACGGCGGCGCGTCGAAAGTTTATGCCCACTACTGCCCTGTTGGAATTCTCTGACTGCGATCGCGACATAATTTAAAATTAACATCTTGTTTGTTCCGACTTTGTAATTCTTGATAGCATTAAATTAGCCCGTACCTAGTCCACTTATTTAATACCACCAGCATGATATCCATTGTCTGGAATGACAGCTTAGCTGATCCTTTTTGTGTCTTTCAAATGGGATGATGAAGGACAATAAAATTAGTGCTTGCAATCTTTATTAAATGCAATAGAAATGTCTGCGGACTTAAGATGCTGACGTGGGTGGTATATTTAGTCATCATTACCTCTTTCACGATTTTATTTGGAGTCTGCGCAATATGACTTATTATTCCGTTCTCGTCTATATTTTTTCACTCCTTTATAAGCCATATCATCACTCACAGGGTCCAGTCTCTCTCTTCCTTAATTGACCACATATAACCTTTGTCGTCAGATGCCCGTCATTTATCTCGATATCAGCGTAATACTCGCATCACAAAGAGATTTACTGTCCTCACGCATTTTATTCCCAAAATCTGTTTAGTTTGTGGATAAGCCTTTAATCTGAGTAGTGTGTGCGCGGGCACAGAGCAGTGATTTGTGTAAAAAGTGACAAGCACTCGGCGTAGCCCGCGGGTTGGCGCGGCTCGCGGCGCAGTGACTCTAGGCCTCTCCGCCGCCCCATTGTTGGCTTACATGATACACAAACACTCGTACATTCGTTGAGAGTGCACTTCTTTTAAGATGTCCTTAGATACAGTACAGATTTGAAGAGAATATTTACATGAGTTACCTAAAAAAAACATAGCGTCCTTTGAGCGAATATACATAGACTTCTTAAAAAAACAGTGATATCTCTTAAGCTTCATTAAACATAATTCTTGAGAAATGGATCTCTACAAAATACTTCATTGCGTCTGGTACAGACGACAGCACATCAAGTGTAACAGTTGTAATACGAAAGCCGCCTCTATTACGGAATAAGGCCGGTCTCAAGGTCAAACTGTTACGCTTGATGTGCTGTCGATTGTACAGTTACATGAAACAATTTGTAAACACTTTGACTCTCGTGTGCCTCATTCAACTTGCAATGAGTGCAACTGTCGGTCAAAAGTAGATACACTATTTATTGCACGTTCATAAGCTTAAACCAAATTATACAGACACGGTGTTATGCTTGTAGGTTACCTACTTAAACATTATTAAATAATATCAAACTTCTGTTTTGATTTCAAAAATATAATGGTGGTATTTTGTTACACGCAAACTGTCTGAGTTTACAAACTGTGTTCATGTTTTTGCACATTATCTACAAATTTGTTAGTCTAAACTGTAATATAGGGATGAGCGCTGTCGTCTGAGATACAGGCTACTTAATAACCTAGTTAATATAAATAATTATGTAGTGTAGATATAAAGTAAAATTGTATATGCGAGTGTAAGTACAATTATTTGATCTGTATAATATTTTGATGGTTAATAAGTATATACTATAATTATTTTCTAACACAAGATTGGCTTTGAAACAACTCCGCACGACAACATACTTGGTGTACAGACTGTTTTTCAAAAGGAGACAATGAAAACATTAAAAAAAAATACTACCAGTAGGCAGTTCACCAACGGAACAATCGCACATATGTGTATGTAGATACATTCGCACACTTATGAGGGAAGTGACAAGCACTCGCCGCGCTGCGAGAAGCCACTCCGACACACTCAATTGTTGCCTCACTCGATGCATGAAACCTTACAGTTATACCTACGCGCTGCAATACTAAGTCTATTGTTATTTGGGGAGGGTCTTTGTCTTCTATTTGCTCCCTCATACATCACCACAATAAGCGCCCTTAATATGGTCACTCATTGCGTCAGCGCGTCTAGACCTATTTCTTATAATTGGACCTAGTTATACAGAAACGTTCTAAGTTCTAACCCACAAGGAGGTCAACAAGCTCGGGCTATATTATGTTCAGTAATTTTTTATGCAGTAGTGAAGACAAAGACACTGATATTCAAGGTGTATATCTTGATCCTGTTTAACCACAAAATGCTCAAAAGCATCCAATAAGAAAAAGAAAAATATGTACTACTATTTCCAAATCTTAAGTACTTTTCAATGTAATTACTGGGCATGGATGGCATTTCATCTTAGGCCTCAGGATGACAACGCACCTGCAATATCAAGTGATGTTTCCTTGTTATTGCAGGTGTCTTTAGGTGGCGGTAACCGCTTAACACCAGGTTGGCCGTCAGCTTGGTTGTATAATAAAATACTAGGCGTATGTGGGGGTCGCCCAGCGCTAAAATGACAATGAGAATACCCACTAAAACTCCCCGGTAACTCCACTGCCCTTCGCGGGAGTAGCCCAGGCTCTGTCGAAGCAATTTCACCAGGCCACCCCCAGGCTACCCAGCTTTACGGCCAGGTTTCGCGCCGTTGGAGATTACTCAGAGTCACGTGGGCAATCCCAGACGTAGCCCACGCAGCGGCAGCGCTTAGCGCGCAGAAAGACGGGCAATCACTGACCGGCTCCTCCCGCCCACCTGTCTACGCCGGTTAGGGGCGGCCAGAGGATCCTATTCCCGCTTCATCTCCGGTGCCACCTTCTGCGTGAGCACAGTCTCGCTACCAACCATAGCTCTTACCATGATTGGTAGAGAGAGTTCACCAACAGAACAGTCGAGAGAGCACGAAGTTCGCGGCGCTCGTGTCGCCAGGCCGAAAACTCCACAAGGGTGTGCTCGGCGGTATCTTCGGGGGAGTCGTAGTGATGACGCCACGGCGTCTCCTCCCGACGGGCGATACGGTACAGGTAGTGACCGAAACAGCTGTGTCCGCTCAGTACCTGTAACACGCGGTGGGTGAGGCTGCCCAGCCGGCGCCCACCCACTCCTCCAACACCGGACGGTCATCCTAAGGCCTAAGATGAAATGCCGTCCACACCCAGTAATTACACTGGCTACCTTTCCCTTCAATCCGAAACGGCTGTTTCACGGCTGAAATAAGAAAGGCTGTGGTTCCCAGACGACCCCACACGGGCCTACCACCTAGTAAAAACGATAACCAAATACTACGTCATAAAACGTCTTCCTGGTGAGTTTTAAAGTGCAGTAATTGTTTATTATCGACGGCCATCTGGTCAAGAGGTTATTACGCTTTTTGTCTGTGAAAAAAGAGTTCCTGGGTTTGCATCCGGTAGATCCCAGTATATTTGTATGATATTAATGAGTAAGAATATTATTTTTTCATGAGTCGTGGATGTTGTATGTTTATTTAGTATTTTATTATGTACGAAAGTTAACGATTATTTAGAACTCCTTAACAACGATGTGTGTACATACAAAATTTGTGTTATGGTTCTACGTAAAACCGATATCAGTTTGAAACAGTGTTAGGTAATTGAACTCGTTACGTCGGATCAATAGCGAGTCAAAGGGTTCAGTGGTTTGAAAGTGTGTGTTCCATAGGCTAAGCAGCTTATTATAGACAAATAAGAATGTAGACTTGAATTATTATGTAAGTAAGGTATGCGCCAACGCTACTTTTTAAACAAAAGAATAACGGATATCATGCCGGCGGTTTTAGAAGGAATAAGTGTTTTCAGTCGCATTACCAAAAGAAGAACAGCCAAAATGGTACCAAAGGTTGAATTTGTACAGAGACACAACTAGCGGGAAATCTATTGATAGCTTTTATGTTTACTGTGAAATGGAACATAAATATACCTAGTGTATCCTGTGTATAACGGAATACTTGATTCTTGTTAAAAAGTTACATCGCATTTCTATGCAATTACTGCAGACACAATCAAATATATCAGCCATGGCTAGTTATGTTGGTACGATTGATTTCTTAGAATAAAATGTGTAGTACTTGTGATATTTTGCGTAATATGCGCATCTAGATGGTTGGGTACAATTGTAACGAAGTTTAAAATGATAGTTTTATGTTTATCTTTAACCCGACTTGCCATGAATTTTCTCTGTCTAAAGTTGATCGATCTAAAGTTCCTCGCACCGATCCCCAATAACAATAAAAGCAATCTGCAAAACAAACAATGCGTCTATCAAACTTGGCTTGTTTCGCGCAACGTAAGTTCGGCAGATGGCGTGGCGGCCATTAAATCTCCTATTCACTGACGACACAGCAATCATATCACTTATTATTTTGAAGTCGTTATTATTAAAAGAAATTTAGAGGAAATTAAGAGTCTTAAACTCGAGTCGCTGAAAGCGAAGTTATAATTAGATACACATGAAGTAGGTAACTAACTTTGTAAAACATATATTCGTTTGCTCTTGAAAATGTGTGGCTTCAAGTTACACAAACCTAATTCTCTTAACCTACTATAATTTTGCGCCGTTAACTCATGCAAATATTGCCACTTTCTTTGGGGGCATCGATCGGTTTCCAAATTCAAACGTTTAGTGAGATCAAGTCCTTCAAGAGAGGGGGGTCCTTCAAGGGGCGTGAAAAAGCACCTTTTGGGCCGGCAAGGTGGAGGCAGCTAGTGCATTGTCCGTTTCTGCACTAGCTGTCTCCGCATATGGACTCTCCTTACCGCTTCACATCAGGTGGTGTTGGGTCAATTGCCGTGCTTTATATAAAAAAAAAAAGATTTACTAAAATAACTTCCCAATCAGCATCATCGTCAAAGGAAACTCGCGAAAAAATAATAGTGATATTGATTTCCTATCTATAAATGAAATACTATGATTTTTTAAAAGTTTTTTGATAATTTATTATTAAACGAGTACCTGTTCAACTACTTTAATTGCTGACTGGACATTTGACCGAAACACTAGACTTTTAATGTGGATAAAATTTACCTAGGTATCTCAATCGATTTTATCGCTTAGCTGAATAATATGTCATTCTGATGTTTGAAAAAAATCGTCGTGTATGAATCGAGAACCAAAAATCGATAGTATGCGTTTAACCTTAGAACCAAAGCTCGGATTTGCATAACACGGGCCGGATCATCGGCTCTGATTGTTTCGATGCCAGTTACAGCGCCATGTAATTTGTAGGGATTCCGATGAATAAATAGCCTAACATTTATAAAACAATTCACGATACGAGTCCCGACGCGTTACGAAGCACCTACTTATTTTATTTAATAGTCTTACAAATGGTAGAATTAGTAAGCGTCAACTATTACGTAGGTACGTCGTTTTGTATTATAATTTACGGTTATTAGCATTAATAACGTTTCTTTGACCTAATTCAAATATACAATATAGTTTCTTTCGGTATTTAATAAAGTAAAATAGGTTTTTGATTTTAATATTCACGGAAGCGGATTTCAATTTCTTTACAAACATACTAAAACTAAGATAGTTTTATGTCTATGAATGTATAGTCTCACAAGAGCATATCTCAATTGTTCAAACCATGTCTGTTTTTAATACAATGTTATAAAGCCGCGTAAGAATTAAAAGCAGCCTGGAGTAAAAAACGCACGGCTCGTTCAATTGTTCAAACTCGGACGTTGCAACGAGGCTGATACGACTTCGAGCAAATCGGCAAGTCGTGCCTTTCTCGACGCCATCGCCAGTCTGCCTTTAATTTGTAACTGGCCTTAAAAGGATTTTTTTTTAAATAAAAAAGTGGGCGCAAAGTAAAAATAATGAAGAATATTTTTTTACTCACTGAATATCAAATTTAATTTCTACTGGGAATCTCAAATTTTGAGCGACTGGGATAGCACCACCACCTTTTAGAAGATCGCAGTTAAATAACATAAGTGTGTAGAGTTATGCCTGCGGTGAGTCGGAGATTATTGAGAAAGCTTTATGTTCGGAGTAGAGGGTCAATTCTGGTATTTATTTACCTAAACTATTTGGTATCGATACTATTACGGTTTTGATATAAAAAAAATACTTTGCTAACATTGCTTGAAAAACGCTAATAATTGAAACTTTTAAAAGTTGAAAAATTCGGAATACGAAAACGTTGTAACTGAAGCTTTTTTGAATCTTTTCAGATCAAAATATAACAGCAGAATTAGCACGCAGATCTCTCTTCGTCTTCGTCTACTTTGCCGTCAAAATATACTTTCGATTGATTTTAAAGGTACTACGAGCGTCTTTGGGCTACGGTAGCCGCATGTCAGGCGAGACATAATAATATGCTTGTTTGACACCCTTGTAGTAGGTATTTATAAAACAATCTGCTGTTGAAAATACAGACAAGTGTTTGAATCATATTAGAAACGAATTTTCCTCACCACAGCTAATGGTAAAATGATTATTGTGCTACAATAGTCAGATAATGGCTCATCATTTGTTGTTGCGATACTACAAAATACAGGGCGGGTTTCATCCCGATAATATATCACCTCTTTGTTGGAAAAAATGCGTTAATATTTCGCGTGGAATTTCATTACTGCGAGCCTTGTTGGCTTTCAAATAAATAGGCGTTTTATTGCCTTTCCTCTCTTCGCTGTTCGATATTGTAGGGTTTAGATTAAATAACGCGTAAGCATATTATTTTAGTTTTACCGGAGAGATGTAATGCAGCAAACATAAAAATAGATTCATCGGCTGTAATGCTATGAATTTGCAACTTTGTTTCCGGTGGTCATTAACCCACGTGGCTTGTGATAAAAATAATAAATTTACAAACTTATGAAAACGTCTTTCTCACCTTCTGCATAATATATTTTCGAGCAATTTTGTGTACAGAGAAAATTTTACTCGAGGGAGTCGCGAAGTGGGGTGAAAATGAGATATGCAAATAGGCAGTTGAGCTTTACTCCGCTCGCAATAAGGCAATGAACGCTTGACAAATAGTATTATGCTACGATTGCGCGTCTAACAGATAATATGATTACTTAAATGGATAAGCTGGCAATGCGTTGATTGTTTTGGTTTCATATGCTTTAATTATACAGAAACGATTCCAAGTTCGATACGTAAAAGTGTACGTGTGTACGTGCGATTGAATTGTTACTTTTCGCATAAATTCAATTTCCTGTTCCATGTAATTTTATGTCCTTTGTTATCGAAAATGTCAAAGTAACAAGCGGAAATCGAATGATTATTGGGAACTATGACAGGTGGTTGGAATATTTACTGTGAAAATGTGTCGTACAGTTTGATATTATGAATATCGTATGTAATATGTATACTTCACCTACGGTTGCTAAGGTTATTTTGAATCTTATTAAATATTAATCTGTGACCTGTATGAGGATGTTACAGTCCCTTATTCCATATATCCCTATTGATATATCCCAACTGATAGGGATACTGAAGTTTTTTTTTAATTTTCGCTACTGGTCACCTTCTGCTCCATATATCCCTACTGGTCCGCTCTGGTAGGGATAGTTTGAATTATTTTTTCCATTTTCCGCTACTAGTACGGATAATTTTTAATGGTTTCTTCATGATTCATAGTGAAAGAAAGCTTATTTATACCCATATTATAATTATGAATGAATAGTATGCTAAACATCTCTTATCGAATTGGGGGCTATTTACTAATATAATATAATGAGAATAAAGGGTTACTGCAATCACTTTAGCCCATCAACCCAAATTGGACTAACTCATAAGATGTTTGGGTAAGGCCTGTACCCAGCAGTGGCACGTATGATGAAGACGATGATTATTAATCTGTGAAGTGCCTACTCACATATCATACACAATAGATTTTCTATTGTGTGTGAACGCCAGCTGCCTGGTAAGGGACGAAAGCTCAAGGTATAAAATAAGTAGTTAAAAATAATATTGATAATATGTTGGTTAGTAACCTCTATATTGTCGGTGGGCGAGCAAGACCGCGTAAGATCAGTTTGCAATACCGCGTATGTGTTTTTTGTTTATTCCACAGGATGGAATAAAAAGTTAATATCTTGGATATTTCTACACATTTCTTTGACTGAACTTGTTTGGGATTTCTCTGGGTGTTGTTTAATGAGAATCTAGTATAAGCAAATCAGCGCTAAGAGCCCGCTGACGCGATATTTCAATTTTGCGACTTTTGTAAATACGCGGTGTTGCAAACTGCTCTTACGCGGCCTTGCACTCCCACCGACGATATTAGTTTTTACCTACTACGGTGCTACGGACTACGTTGCTACGAGAGTTCCTTCGGCCTACGTAGCCACGACAGGTGCTACGGACTCCGTAGCTAAGATAGTTGCTACGAAATAAATTAACGTTTAACAAACTTTTCTAAGCTATACATTTGAAATATAGTTGTATTTTTTATGAGCATACATCTGTCAATTGATAAATTATGACGAACGGTATGATATTTTTGAAAACTGACAGTAAAACTCGACAAAATAACCATTCTGTCGACAAGATAAAAATTGAAAATTTTATGTTACCCCCGGCTTCAAAAATCATCTTTCTAACGCTATTTCATTGAGAATATTCATAAAAGCCCAAACACGCTATATCTGCTGTAAATTTCTAAAGAATTAAGCATCCCGCAGACTTTTTGATGGTATTGGATCAGGTCAAGGTTAGTATGTCACGGGAATGGCACCGAAGTGATAGTACACCAAATTTCAAATCAATCGGATCTGTGATAGTCAGAAAAGCCCTTTTATTATGTTTAAAATGAGCTGATAGTCATCAAACGCCTGAACTGATCTTCATAAATTATAGCCAAGAAACATTTCAGTCACATCAGCTTTCAAACAAAAAAAAACCGAATCAAAATCGGTCCATTCGTTTAGCCACTACGATGCCACAGACAGACACACAGATACACAGACAGACACATCAGACTTATAACACCCCACTTTTTTCGTGGGGGATAAAAAGTCGAATTTCGTTTGTCCATTGGTCTATGCTCTCACTACATTTTCTTCAAGGTCAAAAAAACTTTTGTAAATAAAATTATAATTTAAATAAAGTTATTTTTTGCACTATTCATTTCTTAAGTTTTGAATATTGAAAGAAATATTCTTGTTTAACCGATACTGCTTAGATTCAAACTGTCCAGAAGAGGACGATGCATTGCTGAGCTATGTCTTTGTATGTACGTCCACCGAGATTCGTAGCCTTCGGGCTTTGACTTGATATATTGCTGTCGATAGTTTTTTCCTTAGCTGGTATTTATTTAGTTCTTTCAGGCTTTGCTTGAAGCCGCATTTCAAAAAAGAAAATGTTCTCCACTTTTGACGCGAAGGAGTAAGTAACTACATAATGGATAAACAAACAGTTTAATGTAGAACACTTTTAGATAGCCCGAACCTCTAATTTAAAATATTTGTTGACGGCCGTTTGGTTCAGTGTCTACTAAAATAGAGGACCCTGGTTCAAACCCCAATAGGGGCAAATTTTGGAAGATGACTATGGACATTTATTTACAAATATCAAAATAATAATTCGTTCAACATTGTTCTTCCGATCGTATTAAAGCCTAAAATAATGTTTCCGAGCATTTTCTTAACGGCACGCGTTGAAACACTAGTGCCAGATTTACAACTTCCCCGCTGTGCACGATATATTGCAGGCCTATGCTCTTGCACTTTTCTTCGCGATTCATTTACCCCACCTCCTATAAACTCTGAAGTCACGGCTGCGAAGTCCCTGGCTCATGAGTTATTGCCTGAGAGATTGTTCGAAACTCTTAACAATTTTGCTTTAGGTACTCCACCTACATATTGTTGTATACCTATATTATTTAGCAGATATGTGCCTACCAGAAGTGCCCCATATTTCATGGAGTCTACCAAATTTTTGTAGTATAAATGTAACGTTAAATTTTAGGAATCAATCGTATCTGTAAAAGTTAGTAAAATCCTATTATCATGTAGAAAATTAGCTTATTGTTAGCAAATGCCAGAACTGATCTTCATACATTATAGCTAAGAACCATCGTAGTCACATTAGCTTTGAAACAAAAAAAACCGAATCAAAATCGGTCTATTCGTTTAGGCGGTACGATGCCACAGACAGACACACAGATACACCGATACACAGACAGACACGTCAAACTTATAACACCCCTCTATTTTCGTTTGGGGGTTAAAAACTCTCGAGCGTACAAAGTTAAATAATTAGTGAGACAAATCATATTTGTCTTTAAATTTCTACCTTGCCAATCGCACATTAGAACAATAATATACGTTGCGTGAAATCGTATAGCCAATAGCTATTAGCCCTTATAAACAAAAGAATAATGTATTTTTCTTACCCGAAGCCTATTGTCTTCATTTGTATGATAATTAATCTTCTTCGACATTTAACGTCAAGAGCTTTGATCACAAAGGAGTAGTCGCCCAGTAACGGGGTCATTTGAGCTTTGTTAGCGAGGGCAAGAAACGATTTTGATCTCTTTGTTTAGTTTTGAAATACCACTCCGGCTACTAACGAGGCCGTCCTGTAAAAAAAAATCATTGGACACAAGGTCTCGATTGAGGACTCTCAAGTCTCAATTTTTTTTTTATTAGAAGATCAAAAGATCATATTTTTATTGTTGTTTCACATTTGATGTCGTTTTGTTTCCTACAAAAACGACAAAACGAAAGAAACTCGAATTTTAAATTTTTATAAGCACTGAATCTATAAATGGGAAAAGTAATATGTTGCCAATTTTAATATTTCTATAGGTACTTTGAAACACACATTATTCACAGCTCTATTCTATACAAGAAATGCGTTAAAATAACGCTTAAAAATTTTGTTTGTGATTGCTCGTTATGTTATTTTTTTGCCTCATAGCGATCAAAAATAAAAATAAATGCAATAATGTGGAAGGAGAAAGTTTACTCGTTAAGTAGGTACGGTCGACCACAGAAGAATCTGAACACTTTAGTACCATGTCACAACGACTCTAGCGTCAATGTAGTACGGTAGCAACTATAAAGTACGTGCTACTTCTGCGGTCGACTGTACGTTTATGCGAAAGCGCTTGGTGAGAAATTAATCTTCCATTTGCTATGAATGTAAGGGCTAGTTTAATATAGTAATCTAGTATTGTATATTGTGTATTTTTAATTTAAGTACAGCCATGTTGTGAAAAATGAAAACATCTACATAAATAACCTTAAGAAGTTAGGTGGAAATGGAGACAAATAGTAATGAAAGTAGTGTTTTTATAATAATCTCGTGATACTCTTCTGTATGTAGTGTCACGAGGCGGTTCCATTAGAGCGCGCAGGGATGTGGCAATATTCACGGTGGAGGTGATTAAGGCGATTATACACTCCACAGCCGTCGGCGTGGATTAATTTATTAACCGCTGTTTACATGTCGGCAATGTGAGAGGAGCTTCGGTGAACCACGTATTAAAGCAACTCGCGATGTCTATTACATAAGGACATGAAATTTATAGATATTTACAGAAGGCTGGCTCCATAGTAGGCGCACGCAACACTGACACGTACGTTCAGCGGCAGGCGTTCTAAAATCGAACGACCGACATACTTTCCATCTTAAAATTAAAAAAATAAAACTATAATTATGATTGTGTCCAGAGTCCGCGCCACAAAAGAACTCCCGTAGACGTGGCACTGTAGCCGATGAAAAAATGTTGCCAACATAGTGCTCTTTATCTACCCATTCGTAACTAGTTTGCGATCCAGGACCACAAAATTCACCAGCCCGGCGCCGACCTGTTGGTGGATGTAGAAATTGGGTTATTTGTTCCGTAATAGTCATCATCATCATCACCAGCCTAAATGGTCCCACTGCTGAGCACAGGCCTTCCTACATGGAAGAAATACATGAGGAGTTTGGGCCATAACACCACCACGCTGACCAAATGCGGATTAGTGGGTAATAGTCACCTCTCTTTGGTGGTCCGTAATAGTCACCTCTCTTAAATACACTCAAGGAAAGAAATGAGGTGGCTAAATTTTAAGTACGAAGCCATAAACCAGGTGACAAGCATTATTTATTAACAATAATTTAATGATCGCAATTTACAGCTGAAGAAATGAAAACGAAATGAATACCGATATTCCTAAAATGCGGATAATTATCAATACAGTGTTAACTTTAACTCTAATGTATGTGTCAAACAGCTTATCTTAACAGTTTATCTTTTCGACGCGGGACTTCTTTGGAGGCGTAGATTATAAATTGTAACGCTTAAGTTAGCATTTGGGCTTATTAATTTAATTCATAACCCAAGCTATTATTTTTAGTTAGGTTAGTATACTTGCTTCTACTACAAGGTAATTCAATGTTTAAACATATCTTCATGCAAGGAGCAGGTACTGCGATGTTTGAATTTGCTCATCGAGCCCCAGGGAGCGAGCAGAGCGATCACATGAGCAGCGTAAACTTAATCACCGAGAGCCAACAGAAAGCGCGACGCTATAACGTTTGTTCAATATCCTCTCTGATTGAGTCAATCGATCTACATGCCATTCATGCTAACGCTTGTCTCTGTTTGTTATGATTTTATTGTAGACTAGTTGTGCCCGCGACTTCGTTCGCGTGGATGTCGGAAAATAACGACGGTGGGGTAGGTACGCTAAGGATTTAAATCATGTTTATAAAACACCTTTGCAATTAATGCATTGATCACACCGCCCGCGCCCGCCCGCTTTGAAAATCATAAATGCGTGCATGATATTTTAAAACTATGATATCTTAGTAATTAAAATATAATAAAACTAGAAAAATTTCACGTCCTGAGGCAGGAATCGAACCCGCGACCTTTCGCAATCCGGGCGACTGCTCTGACCACTGAGCCACCCAGTACTTGGGATATCCCTGTGAAATTCTTCTAATCTATCTGTATTTGCGTTTATGACCTAACGTCCACCCGACAATGTCGAAATATTCTATTTCAACATCCGAAACGAGTATTTTTACAAATACCGACGATTCGGTTAAATTGGGGCAGTGCTTTCAAATATTCTTAATTTTTGATTTTAACATTATTATAAAGGTTTGAAAAATTACTTGGTAATTAAAATATAATAAAACTTGAAAAATTTCACGTCCTGAGGCAGGAATCGAACCCGCGACCTTTCGCAATCCGGGCGACTGCTCTGACCACTGAGCCACCCAGGACTTGGGATATCCCTGTGAAATTCTTTTAGTCTATCTGTATTTGCGTTTATGAGGTAACGTCGCGGTCGCGGGTTCGATTCCTGCCTCAGGACGTGAAATTTTTCTAGTTTTATTATATTTTAATTGCTAAGTAATTTTTCAAACATTTATAATAATGTTAAAATCAAAAATTAAGAACTATGATATCTATTAAGATATTGATTGAAATTATATGATGTTGAGAACAATTTTGCTCAAAATTACATACTTGTGGTAAATAATGTATTTATTTCGAAAAGGAATTATATCATGTTTATAAAAACACCTTCGCAGATAGTACATTACTTTAAAACAAATTATATTAACAAAAAATGGTTCTAGAGACTCAATTTCAAAGAATAGACATATGCTGTCGCGGACTTTTTTAGAACTTTCAAAGGAAAACAATTCTTGCATACTTGATTTATACGTAACTTAAACCGTTTACGCAGCGCGCGCAACGAAAGCTCTGAAAATGAATATTTTTTCCCCATTTTTGCAACACTTTTAAATAATGCTCTGCTCCTATTGGTGGTAGTGTGATTTTATATAGCCTATATAATACCTCGATAAATGGACTATCCAACACAAAAAGAATTTTTGAATTTGAATCAGTAGTTCCTGAGATTAGCCCGTTCAACCAAACAAACAAACTCTTCAGCTTTATAATACATAGTATAGATTTCATTGCTATTAAACAATAATTTACAAAAATGAAATATTCTTTAAGTTGTTTCCTTTATGTTTTGATCTATAATATGAGCTGTCCACATATCAGACAAAATAGATTTTGTATATTGTTTGTAAGAGCAATTTGGTTAGGAACGAAATATTAAATGAAATTATCTGTATTATCTCAAAATAAAAAATAAATAATATTGCTTTACTGTAGTTTTCGTATGAAACGTCTATTTTTCTCAAATGAAAACAAAGAGAAGTAGCTCTTTCATTCGTACGTAGGTTCTTTATCTATGTCTAGGAAAAGAGCCTTTAAACTTCCTTAGCACCAAGAACAGACACGGGTTTCGTCCATTCCCAGCCACAGGCGTGTTTGACTTGCAACGTTGTTTCGATTAACAATGTTTAATTGGATTTCTAACAGAGGGGGTTAAATAAAGATTAAACTTTTAAATCTTTCTGTAAAAGGTAAGTTCATTGTTACTCTTTATCAAATTAAACAGCTTTTTATTAATATTAGAGTCATTCACAAATGTTTTTGTAGGTACGTAAATTATTTTAGCAATTAAGGTCGATTAACTGTTTTTGTGTTTGTATCTTTGTATTGTAAGTTTATGTATTTCTATGTTAGGTGAGAAGTTGAAGTAAAAGATGAACATTTCACTTCGTGTATTGTATCACGCACAACACTAGTAAAAAAACTATGCATTATTGTAAATTCAATACCATTCGCTAATGTAGCTGTGCGTAAAGATAAGTCACGGTGAGAGTCACTTCCGTCCGTTTTCACAAACCATTCCCTAGGCATAGGTGACTCTTAAACGTCATTTGTCTCTTTCTATCTCCTTTATATAGACTGAGATAAAAATCGCTAAGAGACCCTTAAGAGACCCCTAAGCAAATGTTAGTGAAAACGAGCATTAGAGTTTCTGATTTCTCGAAGTTTTTTTCTCGAATTTCGAGAATTCTTGAGGTCAATTTGTCGGGTCTTCTCGGATCTCGAGTCTTTTAATAAAAACCGCTTTGTTAAAATGGAATATTTTTATTGCACCATAATCATTATTTTGCTGTATTTGATACTCTCTTAGTTAAGCAAGGAAACTACTTTACTGAACAAATAGGAATAGATTTAGTACTTGTGAAAGACAGACCTCCTTTTGTATATAATTATATCCTGTATAACAGTCTATGTGTCGTACTCCTTAAAGTCACTTGCTGTTCTTCCTAACCGTGTTGTACTATATTTTTCGGTCTTTTTTATATATTTTATGTTTTCCCGTTTTACCAATACACACCCTTCTCTTCCTAATTCGCCTTTTTCTTTGCTGTCCACGACACGCGTTAATGATCTATCACAAGTTCTACCATGTGATAGCGTGCACTGTGCCACGCAACAGCTATTCGTTACCTCTGTAATCCGTACTCTGGAAGACGTCTTGGCATCCGCGAGGTTACAAAACCTACCGTCACGTGGAATGGAACCGTCCAGCGCGAACCCTCATCGCACCAGCATAGAGGTAAACGAACTGTGACGCTTAACAGAGGCCGTAGTTACTTTATATAAAAATTGTAGACCAGTCAACACAGACATAGTCGTTTTTAGCGGTGATATCACCGATTGGCTATTATTTAAAAAACCCATTAATGACACCAAAGCTCCGAAGCAGAATGTAGCTCTATGCGTTACGCCTTGCGCAGTGCAACACGCGAGGACGTAAAGACATTGCTGCTTACGGCAGATGATCCTAAGGTTATCATGAATAATTTAGGATTGCATTTTGCTCGTCCAGGAGATATACACCCGTATTCACGACACTATGAAGTCACACAGTGCCCGCGGATGCACAGGGTGCCAAATTCCTATTCATAAACAATAATTGAGTGACAATCGGCACTATGCATTTGTCATAATGAACACTTAGCTAAGGGAGCCTGATAGCTATTAATCAACGCATAGTGTCTAACTCACCAAAGAGAATGTAATCACTACGGAGTTTACGATAAAAAGCAAACAAACAATAAAATTGAAATGCCAGTCAGTGAAGTGAACTACGTAACACTAATCAACCAATCACAGAGCTATATTCAACGCTATGCGTCCGCATAGTAAAGATTAGTTTGAGTATTGTTTGTGAATTGAAAGTTTTCATTTTGCATAGTAATGCGAAATAAAAACTTAAAACCAACCAACCAACCCTTAACCCGTAACTCAACCCGTAACCTTAGTTACGAAATCGGTTAGTAAACCGATTTGGTAACTTAGGGACATCGCTGGTCAAACTAAGATAGGATAAGATATGTATTTATTTTTGACGTAAGTCCTCCAAACGAACTAATTTTTATACGTACGTACTGTCAAATTAGTAGTAATGTTTGAATTAAAAATCGACCATCAGACGGGCCGAGTGGTCTGTACCATGATTTCTCCGTTATCTAGTATCTATAACACAAGGTCTTAATGATGCTTACTTTGGGCTAGATAATAGGTGTGAGTGTATGAATGTTATTAATGTTATTATTATTATTAAAAAGATCAGGGTAACATTGTCAGTGCAGTGTATTTTTTTTTATTAAAACAACCTTTTTCATTGTGATTGATGTTCTTATTGTGATTTGATTAGCTAAGATATGTCAAACTTAAAAATAATACATGAATAATGTCAAGAAATTTTTATTTACTTATCCCATAAAATCCTAATATGTGGTCACATCGACCGTAGTATTTCTTCACAGCAGTTTGATTTGTATTTTAAGTGAAACTGTACATTTGTTCATACTGTTCGGTGGAGCAATAGTTAGTTAATTTTTTTTACTAACGAATAGGCTATAGCAATTGTCTAGTTCTCAACCAAATGTTACGTAAATTGATTTATTTTTATGACACGCGTTTCAATTGAGGGACCACCTTTAATCGATTGAAACTTTTGAATAGCTTCTTTTACAAACTAGAGATTGAATTTACATTGGTTCTAGTACTTTTACTAACTGTCAGTAATACCTATATTTTAATTATTACTGTTGTTCTCACTTAATATGAATTTATCGCGATCAATTGAGGGACCACCTTCTACATGCTACTTTTTCTTACTGACTTAGCAGGAAGGAGTGACAATTAATGAAATTAGTTTTACAAATCTTTTACTAAGAGTAGCCATTTACAACAGTTGTTAATTTTAGGTAGATTATTAAATATGGATACCGGTCAGTCACGATGAGGGTCCACCTTTAACCGAATGTAACTTTTGAGTGCCGACTTTTACAAATTAGAGGTTGAATTTACAATCGTTTGAGAACTTTTACTATAGGCTGACACAATCAAAAGCTCAAAATTCCAATGTGGACCCTCAATGGGAACGCACATTATTTATTTTCCTCTTTAAAATAGGATCTGATGTATTATAATTACATACGAGAAAATACAATTGATACAATTGATCTTAGGAAACTTAAAAAGAGTTCTGGCAAGTTTCAAACGAAATTTTCCAGTCCGTATTATTTGGTATTACAAAAACAATGTGCATCGTAAAATATCCGCAACAAACCTTTTATAAACTTGTCCGTTTCTTTGTTACGAGAATGGACCGTTCACAGTATGAAATTTCATGTAGCTCAAAGAAAAAAGAGCGGGGCTAAACTTTAAAGTGGTTTCATAGAATAGTATTTACGCCATGCCAGTGGCCGGTGAAACATCCTCCGTGCATACAAATCAGTGAAACTGGCCGAGTTTGAATAAAACTTTGCAAAATTAACTTTGATCGCGCTTTAATGCCCGTGTCTGTTGACCGAGGTATTAAATTGCACTTTATATCTGCGCCATCTTCCTTAAACTAGTGTTTGAATGAGTTTCGTGTAAAGTTTAACTCATTTTGGCGCACTCCTCTGTAAAGAAACTAATGTTAAATTTAACTCAGTCAGTTACCGCCTTTCAGACTGTTGATCTCTTTTAAAGATAATTTATGGACTTTGTTTATGAACTTTTCTGGATCGAATCGGGATTCTGGGGTCTAGTGGCCAGTGTGAGGTAAAGTCACATGGATGGCCATGGGGATCGTGTCTACGTACGGCCGTAGGTTGAGGTGTTCCGTACGTATTAGTTTTTAGTTTTATTATTGTTTTCTATTTATCCAGTAGCCAGTAGTTCCGTCAACATGAATTGTGCACACACTTAGAACCTTCGTATTTCGTGCATGCAACAAATGGATTCTGTTGACTTTATTTTTGACACGTCTTCACAGTTTTGCATGACTCTCTGAACGCTGCATGATTATAAGCTAAAATATCCGTAACTTTTATGTAAAGAAAGAAAAAAAGAAAGAAAGAAAAAAAATTTTATTTCAATAGGCCACAAAGAAGCACTTTTAAATCTATTTAAAAAATATACTCTTTTTAATCAACGAATAAAATCATATTTTGAACGTTGCTTGACTGTTTATTTGATATTGATACCGACTTCATATAAAAACTAAATACGCCATCATTATGGCAAATTGTTGTCATGAAAGATATTTTTTGCATAACTATCACGCCATAATGGGTTGCCACATAACTCGGGGAAAAACTAACATCAGGGAATATTACGAATGCAACTGAGCCGGAATCAGAAACTCATTTCGAGAAAATTACATGATTAAAGATTACACTGATAATAATTATACCAAATATAATTGTAATTAATATAATGAATAACAATGAAAAAATGTAATTTATTATTACTGTGAATCATTACAATTAATAGAAACTCGAGAATAGTGTAGGTGAGTTGTTTTTGCTGGAATATCTATTAACCCCGTAAAACAAGACTTCTTGAATTTGGAAGAAAAATCTGAATCATATGCGGTAAGTAGGGTTGCTAGAGCTCTTTTCAATTGCTTCAGCAATGTGTCCGAATGCCACGGTCTCTTTTTATCGTTACAATTTTGGCCACCTCCAGGGGCTTATCCTCACACATTGGAACCGTATTGGTCACGTATCAAAGAAATTTTCTCCCGCAAACGCTCAGGTTGTGGAATGTGCTCCCGCGTGTGTATGTGTGTCCGGAGCTTTGACTCGGCTTTAAATTTTTACAGTGTGGGCAACGCCTGAGTTACAAGTAACAAGCGTCTATAGGCTATGATAACCGCTTACCATGCTTACCATCAGGCGCACCCTGTGTTTGTTTCCTTCCCTAGTAATATAAAAAAGGTACAATATTCACGTTCAATATTTTATAAGCTCTTTACATACAATAACTATCTATATAATCGTGTAAAATCTAATTACCAAGAAATAAGGAACATAAAACTAAAACATTAGCCGTCGTCGCCGGTAAATATGTCTAGTTTGGAAGGCTTTAAATATACTGCTTGATTTCCCAGGTATTCTGTGTGGCGAATACCGAAGGAAGGCGCGGGCATTGTTTGCTTTGACACCATAAACTGAAATAAAAAACGATACTGTTAGTGAGAGCGGCGATAGTGGACGTAAATGGAAATATGTTGATTCGAGCAGTTGTACGCTTTAGCTGAAATAAGGTATTACAGTGTTTATTTCAATTCTGTATTTAAATAACATTGTTAAGATTTCGATCAACAGAAAGTACAATATTATAAACAACGGTTTGTAAAAAAATAAGGGTTGGTCTTGGACTGTCTAGAACACAATTTGACAGCATTTGATTTTTGCCTAGAGCTTAAAGTGACTACTACATAATCGGTCTGTCACTCAAATCTACATAACACAAAATGGCTAATACCGAAAAACCCTAGAACACATTTTGCTTACTGTTGTCTTTTGTTTTTGAATGTACAGGCGAGGTCAAATATAAAAATACAGCACTATTTCATAAATTATAGATATATTATGTTAATTCATATGGACAGTAAATTAAAATAAAATGAAAAGTCACTCCGCCACTTAAATAACTTTAAAAGAACTTTCACGATATTAAAATAATTTCGGTACTTTATTTTAACTCTCTTTTTATGTCTTCTTATCTTTGAGAAAATCGATTAGTGCAATTTATTTTTTATTAATTTTGTTAACTTTCGCCAGCATCTTCTATTAAAAAGAATATCTTTTTTTTCTTGTTCTCCTGTTTCATAAAGGCATCTGACATTGACATGTTTTGGTATCCTGCTTCTTTTTTTAGGTTGAACAGAAACTCGAACACAAAGAGGATTAACAAGAGTATTGCTATAATGGACTATTGTACTTATCTGTGAAGTGATATTGTTTATCTTTATTAGCTCATCACATCACCTCCATCATATAATATTATTTTATAAGTAGTACTTAACTTCAACAGACAGGTAAGCATTAAAAGATGGAAAATAATTTTTCTACCCGAATGTCTAGACAATTTATGTTCATGTCACGATGCTATCTAGAAAAAATATGCACTAGTCAATTTGTGTTGACAGATCGATTATGTAGTAGTCACTTACCTAGCTGAGATTTTAACACGTTAGCATATAATCAGAGTAAATTGCAAAATTAATTATGAAATGAAACGCCCTTTCTAGGATTTTAGGCTATTTATAGCTGTGTTATCGTTTTGCTGTTCTTTGAGCAAACATCTAAATTACAGTACAAATTTTTGTTACACACATCATACATCCGATACCTCGGAAAATTTTCTTTAAAGTCCTTAGAATTTTGCCATTAGGGGATAACGTGGGCGTAATGTAATAGCAAACATTTCAACCCTCGTTAATGAGCCCCCCTTATTCTTGATTGAGCTTAAAGCTAACATTATGAGGCATCCTTACAAAACGTTCACATTTAAGCCTGTGGTAAGTGGAAAATATACAAATATTTGGCAGGCAATTTAATTATATTTTTCTTTGTGTTTCTGATTTATTACCTACAATTGTGTTACAAATAAATCAATTTGATTTCTGTTTATAATTTATTTAAATTACAGAAATCAACTGTACAAAAATACAATTCAGTACTTCTATGAAGACCAATATATATTTATTTACTTTTTTATGGTGACCGCATGTTTTCTGTACTTTTCAAGCTTGTATAATTTTATTTGTGAGGCAAAAAAATTTGGACCGAATAGTTGGAATGGACTACCGGCTGACCGAGTGGTCTACACCCCTTGCTATACGGGCCGCTTGGTCGGGGGTCGCGGGTTCGACTCCCGATAGTAACAAATTTTTGTATCGGTGGTGGTAGGTTTGCATTTATTCACGAGTCATGGATGTTTATATGTTTATATAGTATATCTCTAATATGTTTATACATATTCTAACCAATATTTCTTCTAGTATCCATAGCACAAGCTCTTAATGATGCTTGTGAGGGCAAAAATATTAATTAATAATTATTATATTATAGTAAGCCCTGTCCCGCAACAGCGCGAAAAGCTTTTTTTAAATAACGATATTAAAGTTGCTTCAAAGAGTCAGGCAGCTAGTTTTTTATACATAAAAAAACACCTTTCTGAATAGTACTGTTTGCGAAGATGGTATGCAAAGTTTGGTCTCATTTTGAAGATTTCTTCAGTGTACTGTCGATGCATTAATATAAAAACCGCCTTTCGATAAGGTGGATACGACCAGCTCATAATACATGTATGTTTAGACACGAAAATGTAATGATTTTACAGATTTAAAATATCTTCTACAAGATTTGTTTTGTATTCTACAAATAGCATGAATACATACATGTCTTTTACGAATCAAATAATCCTATTTCATCGTCCCGATGATTGAGTTGCCCCAGAATATAATATGAGTGGTTTGTGAACCACAGGAGGTGTAGCCCCAGAACATAACTCCATAACGTAATAAGGAGTCAACCAAATTACCACCACCACCATGCGTGCTTTATGAATACCTAGTAGGTGTCCTAGTATTTTGTCCTGTCCATAATAAACGAAATTATCAACTCTGTTTAAGTGTTTTCCTAAAACATTATGCGTCAATCGTATGTTCGATGTCAGTGTCTGAATAATTTTCTTTCATGACAGTGATTACTATTTAGTCGTTGTAAGTATGCATGATTTTATTTTTGTCTTAAATGATGATTAAATTATTTTAACTAAGCCACTGAATTACTGACTCAAACATACTGCATAGCCGCATTCCAGTATTTTCTAAAAATCGCTATCATAAAACTGCTATTCTAAACTAAGACAGACATCGAATTTCTGACGCAGATATTAGAGAAATGGTACTCGTAAAAGAAAGATCTAATCTTGGACAAACATATAACTTAGCTTAGTGGCGCAGTAGGTACTCTAAGAAGGAGTAAACATTAAGTGAAGCTTGTTTCAATATAACTAGAGTGTTACCTTTTTCTCGCAATAGGTATTGGGAGAAGGCGCTTTAGGCCGTCTCATAGTCCTGAATGGGCCTCCGAATGAGAAGGCTGGTTTATTTTTCTTAACATAATTGAAGTTGGGGTTATGTTGGCCCGGTCCCGGAAAATCTTGTGGCTTCACTTGGTTCGCCATATTGCCTAGAGTAAATGCTGGAGGACGCCTAGAATGAAATTATATTTGCCTATTATTATAAGCTTTGTATGAAAATTAAATAATTTTAACCTTTTAAATTGATTTTAGTTTTATATTTATACAGAGTAGCTTCTTTCTGCGACTATGAGTGTGTTACAGACACTAATTTATCTCTGAGGCAAATTACACCCAAAACCGTTCTGCTGTTCTGGAGTGATTAAACGCATTCATCCTCAAACTTCATAGTTTTACTACTATTATAACACTTAATCCCAGAATATATATAAATGTTTCGTCTAGACTAGAAGTTTCATTAATATTATAGATCTCGTTATTGTTGGAAAAATGTTTTTAGTCAGGTATAAAACAATATCGATATAATTCAGTTTATCTTTAAGAGGGCGCCTAAAGCTAGAAAAAAATCAAATTTCACCCGCACCCCCCGCATCGCGAGGCACGATTGCAGTGTGTTGTCAATCGAGCTCGTCTAGTCACCTGCGGACGTCATAGCATAGTATACGCAAAATATCCACATGAAAGCAACAGTAGCTTCTTAGGAGTAAATGTAATGCATTTCTAGTCTATAATAATAATTATATTGGCTCAATGCAATATTGAAGTCTAGATTTTTATTATTACTAGGGGAAGTTGTTAAATTAGACCAAATTTTCGTCAAGGCGACACATAGTTAATTCACTAATTCAAATTTTTTTTTCAAATTAAAAAAAATAATCAATCGTTGTAAACTTAAGATCTAAGTCTTGTTTGAATTTCTTGAATGAAATATAATGTATCCCTGTACTATTTTTCGCACACATATCAACTATCCACTGCATTAATAATTTTTGTAAATGGTGCAGCATACCAAAATCATCTCTAATTTCAAATCAATGTCGGTAATTTATTTCTGGGTGCTCTTGAATTAGATGTAGTTGGCACATTAAGAGAAATGAATATATGTCACCCACCTGGAAAAAGTTACGACTAAAATAGATACGCTAAAAAATTTAATGAACAAACTATTTACTTTTGAAAATAAAATCATATTTTGTTCAAAATTTAGGTCTTCATAAACTGTACTAAATATTGCTGCTCCATCAGTTTGAACTGAATCATTGTAACATTACTAGCTATGCAGATGACAGTACAGTGCATGGTAAATTGTTATTACGGTTGCCCAGGGGCGGAACGCAGTGACACCGAGAAAGAGAGAATCAATATTACCGTCGAGCTTAACAGGCAGCGTTGTTGTGTTAGTTAAACCTTATTATATCCAAATGCGGTTCGAATAATCTTGTTGAGTTTAATGCTAAAAACTACTAGTGTGCGCGTTCACAACTAAAATGTCGCCTTTCATTCCCCTGCCTTCTCTTCAGAGTATTACTCATGGAGATATGCTGTAATCTAAATCAAAGAAACTACACGACGAGGTGCATTGATTTTTCACGGCTGACCAAGTATGCCTGCTTTATAACAAAGGACCGATCGTGCGTGGAATATAACTCGCACCTGTGGGATTGCACTCTAATAAGTATTGGAAAGATTGCAGTGTTCGAGCTGTACATATAATTAGTGATATGGAGGTCACAAGGACAATTGAGCCTCTACGAGCGAGCTTATGAGAAGCGCCTTCTATTGGCTATAATAATGAAGAGTGCTGTGATGAGCTTTTAGGCCTTATCTCACCTTCCTTTTTCCTACTCAAGTGCACGCGTGCCAGTTTTCGGAGCCATCAATTCACTGTTTCCACTCCAACATTACTCATACAGACGTTTAGTGACTCATTTCTTTGTCGTTCTTCCAACACTTGGAATTCTTAGTGGCTGTCTGCGCTTAAATACTCATCTAATCGCTGTACATGAGGTGGTGTTGAATCATTTGTTACGTTTCAACACCACCGTCAAAATGTGTTTTTTTGATGATTTAAAAGTGCTTCTTTGTGGCCTATTTAAATAAAATATTTTTTTTCTTTCTGTTCATTTAAAAAAAGTGTCAGTAAGCTTGGCACAATGATGTAGCCGGGCACATATATCGAGATGCTCACTAATATTGGTCAGAGAGACATTGAAATTTAATTTTTTTAAATGTACCAACAAAAAATACTCTCATACCGGCGACACCGCCATGCATTGAGTATATCTAACAGTGCAAGGCCGCGCCGCTTTGACTTTCTGGACCGTAACGCAGACCTCTATACTAAATAAAATGCAAAAACTTTAGAATCTCATCTCAAAAATAACTTTTAAAAGGTTTGATTTGTTTTTCTAAAAATAATAAATATTTTAGATATAAAATCAAAAAAGCTACTGAGGTTATGCTAGAAATATGGTTTTCAATGACTATCTAGACCTAAGGTTCTCCAAACCGATCGGTCCTGCGGTGCCCCATCCATCAGCTTCCCACAATCACCAGATCGTTGGTCCACCTTGTGGGGGGCCTACCAACGGTATATGAGTATAGTAAAATTTGAAAAAATGTTTCAAAGGGGTTTCTAATACTACCGATGATTAAAGTAATACCAAATTACTAAAATGTTTGTGTCCGGACTTTTAATAGGTACAATGAAACCTCCTCTGTTTGTGACAGAAAAACATCTGACGGTCTACGTAGTGGTTGTACGGTGGCCAAAGCAGTAAGGGAAAGAATTCGAAGAAATCTTGTCCGAAAGCAAAAGATTTTATCTCGTGAGATGAAGATAGCACCTAGAACTATGTCGCGTATTTTAAAAGATAACTTAGGATTTGCAGCCTATAAGAGACGTACTGGTCATTTCTTAACTGATTAATTTAACTGATTAAATTAAATTAAATTAAATTAAGTTAGTTAATTGAGTAATATAAGTAGTCCTGCTTTCTTTTAGTTAATTTCTAGTCCACATTGCATGTCGTGGCAACCTTTAATTAAGATGGCACTTAGCTTTAAGTTTTTTATTTTTGTCTCTAAAATTTTGACATGTATCAGTGTTTATCTTGTTGGTTGTCCTAATAAATCAAAAAAAAAAAAAACTGATAAAATCGAAACAACTACTGAAGCGGTACGCAAAGGGAAGTCACAGAAAAATTTTGTTTAAGTACGGATGAAAATATATTTACATATAAGGTACCATTAATTTAAATGATTACGTGTCAGAAATCGCCAAAACATTTTTCATACATTTTGTACTGAAAAATGCTAAATTAATTCGTAATATTATTTCGACAACTTTCGACACAACTGGTGAACCGCAATCACTCTTAGTACATGCCCTTTCTATAAAATAGTGCAGCCAATGTTCTGTTATTTCATACGAATGTCATAAAATTATCGAATGAATAAGATGTTTTTAAAAGTGGCAAACCATTTCTATGAACAAATATATCCCGTGTTTTAATTTACTGTTGATTATCTCACCACTCATTGAATTTAACACCTCTAGTGATCCAAAAGAAATAAACTTTAACTAACATTATGTTATGACATCTATAATGTATTTTTGTTATTAATAATCTTATAGTAGATACCATATTTTATTTACTACAGACTTCGCTTTATTAAAATTTTTAATTAGGTGTAGTTTTGGTGATATTAATTCGATGCTGATCTGTAAAAACATTGTTATCATTAAATTGCAATAAAGTTTATTATGCCATGTTTATAATAAACTAAAGTGTTGGATTCTCCAACTGCATATTGATAACTGCCCGATAATATTGTGATTTCTGTATTATAAATACATATGAAAATTTCGACCATCGAAAAAAGTTTTATTACAAATAAATCTAATACGAGTATGACTTACTCGGAAACACAAAGCATGATTTTATTTTACATATACTACGTCTACTGAGATTGAAAAAACAATGCGATTTCTGCTCAATGTACATAAAAATAAGGTCGATATCAACAATTAAAAAGTGAGTCAACAAAAGACTTGAGTTTGACACCTAGCCGTCATTTGAATTTTCAGTTTCATTTTATAGCATTTTATTTCAATAATTATGAGAAATCACAATTTACAACGTTTCATTCAATTTTTAAGTAATAGTCTTAAAATATATGTACTAAATTATGGTTTTTAAGTTATAAACTACAAATTATTTGCGAGAATATTGACGAGGGCGCGCGAGAACACAGAAACATAGTCTTCCCGTCTCAATGGAGCAGCCGCGAGTGAAACAAAACAAATATCATGCGGCCTACCATGCGACTGACAGAGACCGACGATGGCGTATAGCGCGGAAGGAAAATGGAGTATGCGCCAATACAGTTTTTTATTAATTACTTGCAAACCATAACATATATTGAAAAATCGCTAGTAGAAGCCCTCGGAAACATGGTGACTCACATATTTATCAATTTTCCCAGTGGAAAAGTAATGTGATTTGGGCAATAAATTGAATCTCGTTGGAAGTCACAGGTATCTTTGTGATTTTTTTCTATCGAGAAAATTTTATAAATTCATGTTTTTGCTCTGACACAACCCTCACAAATATAATGTAATTACCATATTTAAAATTTCAGCTCATTTGGATTTGATTTAATACGATTAAAATCAAATCTATGATTAGAGATTTGCTTTATGCCCCCTCTTAAGCGAACTTTCAATAGCTGCCTGTAAAATTAGAGACAATTTCTTTTTTACATTTGGCAACATGGAATCCGATAACACTTTTCTTAGATTGTGCCCGTTGTTATACTGTAATATAATTAAACGTAGTAGCTCTTTAAAATCTGTGGCCTTACTGCTTTTAGCTATTTAGCTAATGTTAGCAGTATCAGAATCTACGGAATTTTGTTAATTATTTTAACGTAATCTGTGGCGTAAACACGTTTTTTATGAGTGGATCTATTAATGGTTTCAAAAGCATTTCTGAATATTACTGAAGGACAAATAATTCTTAAAAATTGTAGGAAAAATTAAATAAACGTCTCAAAATGTAATTTAGTACTATTCAAATCGACTGTTTATTTTATAGCTATCAAATTAATCAGTAGTCTACCATATTATATTTTGAACTTGACTAGAAGTATATACTACATATACTACAAACCAGTATAAACCACATTTAATTAAACTCTCCTTTAAATTGACAGTTATTATAATCATTATTTAAAATGAAGTTTTATATTATCTTAAGTAGTAATTACTACATACCTATACTAGTAATTACCCAGTAACTACCTTTCATTACACTTCAAAATTCTTAGAATATAAGGAAATGCTAAAGTTTTCAAGCCAGACACCGCTTTGACACGGCTATACAATGTTATTTAATACAGTATTTAAAATTTTATAACATACTTGCTAGGTATTGGTGGACAGTACATATTAGGCGGCGGTGTCCATTGGTCCCAAGCTTCGTATGGTGGTCGAGCAGCCGGCCTCATGGTATAAGCAGGGGGTCTTTTGTACCGTATATTTATAGTGCGTGGGGCGTGTGCACCAGGCCCTGGTACTTTTGTTTTGTCGGATACTGGGTCAATTTGCGGAGTCATGACGCCATGGGTTATCTTGAATTGACCTAAAATATTGCTCGGAGTTATATTTTTCAAAAACTTTATCTCTCCTTAAACCGGTTATCTCTCCTTATACACGTTAAAGGCTATTTCATTCGGGTGTGCTTTGGTTGAACCTTGGTGCCAGATGGCAGTAATGATTTGGTGGACCATGCTGACGTTAAAATTTAACGACATTATCATCGTTATATAATGATTTATGCTGATAATTCCTCATTTAACCATTTAATCTTTGTGGTATTTATTCGGTGAACCGTGTCGTCGGTAAATAATACATTCTGTAATAATTATTTCGTAATTACATTCTACGGTGAAACGTGATTTCTGTGTACAATTGTATCGTTCAAAAAGTAATTCTGTAAATGGCACGGGTTCACTTCAACCAATGCAAACACATAAAACATTTGTTTTATGGGAACACTTACCGCTTCTGCCATACCCTTGGACATTGAAAATTGGTGCGAATGGTGCGGTAACAGGCTTCTGAAAGCTTATTGGTGTTTGGTGACCAAAGGTGTATGCCGGTGCTCGTTTTATTTTCGAAAATCCCCTTCCACCTACGAAAATCAATCACTTGAGTACATACTTGAAAGCTTTACTAGAAAAGCCCGTCACCAAAGTGATGAGTTTGAATAACTCAGAGTTCTGGTCAGCACAGCACAGACAAAGAAAGCACTTTTCTAGAAGCTTGCGACTGATCAATACTATATTAATTAGACTATAAAAAACACAGCTTTAAACAGTGTCAGCTAATCTGAGAGAGGTCATCAAAAAATAAGTCCTATTAAATTCAGAGGTGTAACAAAGGAGACTTCTAAGAACCATTTTGGTTAAATTGATCAATAGAATTATAGGAATCCAGTTCAGAAACTTCGAAGTATTTTAATAAAATAATATGATATTGTTTTCCAAGAAGTAAGTTATTTAGTTTATCTCTGCCCCGAATCTCGAGCTCAAACAATAATAGCTTACCCTTTCGAAAGTATTGTGTTATTGACGAAGTTATATTAATATTTGGTGTATCCTTACAGAATTAAGAAGCGTTATGTCTGTTGCTTAGGAGACAATTGTTTATCCTACTAACTTTGGTTGTTGACATTACTATCTCACGAGAAGCCACGTAAGCCCCATAAGATCTTTTGTGTCTTACTTCACTTCTTTTGCATGTGAATAATATACCGAAGACCGGCTGGTCGAGCGGTCTGTACCCCTTGCTATGCAGGCTACTCGGTCAAGAGGTCCCGTGTCCGAATCCCGGTAGGAGCAAATGTTTGTATGATGAGTACGAGCATTTGTTTACAAGTCATGGATGTTTATTTTTTTATTTAGTATATTTCTAATATTTATATACATATTATTATCAATATTTATCCGTTACCTAGTATCCATAACACAAGCTCTTAATGATGCTTACTTTGGGCTATAGAATAGGTGTGAGTGTAAGTATATTATAATTATTATTATACCTACTATTTAAAAAAAACCTCTGGCAACATTAAGTAGTCATAAGACATATACTTAGACACAAAGAAATTCAACTCTACCTGTTTTTACCAGCGATATTGGGTTATGTTGATATCCATTATGTTCTTTAAAAGTGCCTTTGGCAAATAGTAACAACTGTTCAATATAGTTAGAAAAATAGGGCATAGTGCTATTTACAAAATTGTAGCACCAATAATTACAGCAAAATAAATAAAAATCCAGAATTACAATTATATTATAATAATATTCATATTTCACACCTATTTATTATCTAGCCCTGTAAGTGTTTTTATTTTAAGAACCTGTGTTGTGGAAATCAAAAATAAAATTAAGAAACGTGCTGTTGGTATCCTCTCTATCACAGTCTGTTTTAGGATACAATTACCACTTAACTTCTTTAATGTTTAGCCAATTTTTAGGTAAAGCAATCAAGGCTTAATTCTAATTGTATTGCAGAAGGTTCAGGTTCCATTGTTTACTTGGTACTCACAATATATTTCAGGAGGTTCATAGTGCTGCGGCCCCGGCATGGGTGCTTCTCCTGACACACATCCTCTACGGACTGTTGGTTTCGTTGGCCGTTGTTTTATTAATTTCGCTCTACACTCCCATCCCCAAGGCATTTTATTATTATATTAAAGTAAAGTCGTAGATAAAAAGTTTTGGTCAGTATTGATTTTATACTTTGACACAATTTGTTTTTATGAATCAAACTAAAGCATAGACATTATGAAGTTAAAACTTCTTTGTATGTTTTCACCAACGTGTAAATAGAGTTTTATTAAAGTAATTATTAACTATTTTATTTAAAGCACGTAAGGTGGCATTCTTCATGTTCTTTATTTTACTTTTTTCATAAAACTGCGCCATTCATAAGGGATACTGCAGTGATTCTATAGTGATAATATTCTCACACTCATATATCTATTAAATAATAGAAAAAAAATACCAAATTTATGGCATCGTTACAAGCTAATCAATTAAAAAAAAAAGCTATCAATAACAAATTATTGATAAAATGTAACAGAACAATATAAATAATAATATGTATATAATTCCAAATACAAATATCCATGATTTGTGAAGAAAATGTTCGCACTCATCACACAAATTCTGCCCCTGCCGGGATTTGATCCCGGGACCTCTGGTTTGCCATTGACCACTCGACCACTTTGTGGAAATTGAGACATACATTTAAATCCTCTACTTATTCAACAATGCTCAAAAATAGTAGGTTATGATAACAGTGCGGTAGGTATGTTGGTTTTTAGTAGACGAATCTAAGCCTACTATAGTTACGAGTTTGTAAATACCAATATCCGCACGTGTGTCATACAACGTTATTCAACAGATTAGCGAGAAAACAGTACAATAATAATACAGTAAGTACAGCACAGTAATAATATTTTTTGTGATTGATGTAGAATGTAGATAAACATTAGTTCCATTTGTGCGCACTAGATGGCGCTGTACCGAAGCATGTCATTTCACAAGGGTTCTCGCCTCTTTAAAACCCCAGTTATACTGTAAAGGCCATCTGCATGCGGCCAACAGCAACCGTCCGTGCAAAAAGAAGAAAAAAGAAAAGAATCAAAATATATTAATTTTAATAAACAATTGAAACAATATTTAATAAATAAGTGCTTTTACAAACTAGATGAATATTTGATTTTAAAAAATGAATAAAAGGTGGTACCTACAATAATTATAATTCTATGACATATTTTCCGGTATCTAAAATAAGTCATTTGGTACCTATATCAATAATAAGAGATGCTCAGGTAAATACTTTAGTTAATTATAAACATATTAGGTTTTATATCTCATAGCCCTATTACTCAAGTTTTTTTCTTTTTTGCAATACCTGTCATAAAAGGTTGCTAAGTTTTAAGTGCAATACTTATTGTAAATTAGTATAACACCTACTAACTGTATGTACACTTAGTGAGCAAAATAAATATTTGACTTTGACTTTGAAAAAATCTAATGCTTTCGCGATAAATTAGACTGATTTTGAAACAGAATACGTGCAAAAATTGTTATTTGCAAACTCGTGACTATGATAAGTACCTACTTGATTTCGTCTCGGGCTTACATTCGTCCATTCGTTTGTAAAAACCGACTTACCGCCCAAGTATCATAAGTAACTATTGATACACTGATTTTCACTAACCATTCCCAAGGCTTAGGTGACTCTAATCGACAGTTGTCTATTTCTATATCCTTTAGATAGACTGAGATAAAAATTGAAGACACAACAGACTTTAAACGTTAAGAAATCGTTAGTAAAAACGAGCATCAATAGGTATACTTAAATGTTACTAGGCGGTACCTACGCAGACGACCCTACATACGGGTAGGGTCGTCTGCGTAGGTATCGCCTTTCTTTTTTCAGCCGTGAAACAGTTCGCTGTATTCGGATTGAAGGGAAAGGTACCCAGTGTAATTACTGGGCATGGACGGTATTTCATCTTGAGCCTCAGGATTACAACGCACCTGCAATATCAAGTGATTTTCCTTGTTATTGCAGGTGTCTATTGGCGGTGGTAACCGCTTACCACCAGGTGGGCCGTCAGTTTGTTCGTCATGTAGTTGTATAAAAAAAATGTAATTTCGGCTTGCAGATGTTTTAGTTACATAAACTATTTTCTAAGTAAAGGTGATTACTATAACATTATGAGCAAGTGTTTATGTCTAAGTGTTCCAATTCATGGTCCACTATCAGTTCTCATACAACTAGGTCTATCTATAAGTACCTACACTAAAAGCTTTAGTGAAACTATAATCCCTGCCCAATAGAGTTCTATTGGATCGAATGGAGATTAATGGATTAGTGAGCAACTTGTGCACACATCACATTATTATGTTGTCCGAATGTCCCTACCGACCTCCTTATATTCTAAATACAAAAGAAATATGAAAAAACTAGGGGTTCAAACTGGAAAAATACAATTTTTTACCCCCAACGAAAAAGGACCCCTCTTTTTTCGTCGGAGGTTAAAAATAGTATATTTCCGTCAAACTCATAGTATGTTATAAGTTTGACGTGTCTGTCTGTGGCATTGTAGCTCCTAAACGAATGGACTAATTTTGATTCTTTTTTTTCGGTTTGAAAGCTAACGTGATCAAGACCATCCTTAGCTATAATTTAGCGTTTAATAAATAGATAAACAAGTTCATTTGCATTAAAGGTACACATGTACTATGGAACGTTTGATAACTATCAGCTCTTTTCTTACTTGTCAAAAGGGTTTTATTAACTTTCATAGTTTTTATTTACTTTTATTGAAGAGTAGGTACAATTATATTTTATGCTAAATATCTCAATCAATAGATGAAGTTTTTTTTCCACACACTAACTTTGGCACCTCCATTCCCCTCATGCCTAAGGGTTGATTTTCAAAAATTTCTTTTAAATGGCGATATCCCATTGATTTTAAATTTGGTTTACTGTTACTTCTGTGGCATTTCTTAGACACGGTAACCTTGAGCTGATTCGGTATCATATAATAGTATTCGGAATGCTCCATTCTTCAGAAACTTACAGCAGATAGTATAGCGTGTTTGGGCTCATAAGAATAGTCTCAATGAGATGGTGTTAGATAGATGATTAATGAGGCCGGGGGTTACTTAAAATTTTCAATTCTATATTACTTATTTTTATCTCTTTAATATTACTAATGTATGTATTTCTTAAAAAAATGGGTAAATGCTTCCTCCCATATGCGATAGCCTGCCAGATGACATTATAGACAAAAAACCGAGGACTTTGATGGCGTAGTGGTTTAAGCGCTCTGGTTTCGTATACGGAAACAAATCAACTTTCGTCGTGATCAATCCTGGGATGAGTCAATCAACATTTACTATCTCGAGCTCCTCAGTGCTTCGGAAGTCACGTTTAGCCGTTGGTCCCGGTTGTTCCTGCAACCGCTTTAATAAACCACCAACCCGCTTTGGGCCAGCGTGGTTGTGTTATGGCCTAAACCACCCTAAACTCCTCATGTGTTTCTCCCATGTAGGAAGACCTGTGCCCAACAGTGAAATGTATATAGGCTGTTGATGATGACACAAATAACTAATTGTGTCAAGTTTTGAAGAGTTAAAGATAACCCGCTTACCATCACGTCAGTTCATCTCTCATTTGCATTATGATTATCAAGTACACACTTTAATTTTAAATCAAAAAATTTTGTTCTTTCAATAAGGAAAGTTTTCAAATAATTTGAAATTTAGGAAAGTGATTTCCATTTTTCTTATAAGTAAAAGTACTTTGATAAATGTTGACTTTAAGAAAATGTTGACATTAAAAACTTTAAAAACAGGATGTTTAATGCGTATTAATTATATCTCAATGGCGTAGAAACGCGAGCGTTAAAATACTATGTTTTTTTATTATTTTATGTATGTTATTGATCAAGTCACATGGAGGATCAAATTTTATTAGAGTAAAAATATTTACTCTTTCACTCTTAGTTTTGTCTTATATTTTCGCGAGCACTACACTTTTGAAATAAAACCAATTTACCGGATTTAACACCGTTGTTTCACTCTTTTTGTTTTAAGCAAAAAAAAATTTTTCCAGAGATTCTTATTATTAAAAATTTATTTATGTTTTATATATTTATTTATAAATATTTGAATAATACCTATTGTCGCGGGTAGAAAACCTTCATGTTTTCGTTTATGTTATTATTATAAGTTTTGGGTTTTTACTGACGTTGTCACTCACTCTCTCTTTTGATGTCGTAAATTATCGTAATGTTTTTTCTAAGTTGATTTTATACGTAATAAATTTATCTCTAATACGCAAAGGTTTTCTCAATCGTATTTAGGGCAAGGCGCTACGCCAGTCAGCTGTGTATTTATCCATCTCAGAACCTTAAGGGAACCCTCTTCCCACACCTATTTAGAAAAAAAATTCTACACTAGTTAAAATATGGGGTGGGAACAAAGTCACTGGAGTCAGTGGGACGCGTGAACTATTTCAAGTCTACATGGTTTTGATAATTTTTTTGAAGATTAAATTATTAACTTATTAATAGATAAGTTTGTAATTATATTTCATTAAAAAGATTATTGATTTAAGCTTCTTAACTAAATGTGTTATCTAATTGTGTGTATTCCTAAAATATATAAAACATGTCACAACCTAGAAAGAGCACTCGAAATTGTAGACCTACTTCGAAGAATAATGTTTGCTATCAAGAGAGTTTTACCTGGTTCATTGCTGTCCTCTGAGCTCTGGGCAGCAAAATTGAGCAAATGCCAAGGACGCGCGCCAAGCTTGGCGAACTTAAAATATGCTCCGGATACTGGCTAATGATGCATACGGAAACGCATCTCCTGACCTGCTTTGATCCACTTTACCCTCTTAAACTTTAAGAACGCTTAAGCCGCACAGATTTTCATACAAAATTTCAAGTCGAAAATATAGGAAACGAACAAACCGATTATAACAAGACTTTACATGCATAAGCAATTTAGGCTAGTCTAAATAGTTATTAGAAATATTTTCGAAAAAAGTTCTCATGTTCTTAATTTTTATTTTAACATTGTTGGCTGTTGTTGTTTTGACGTACCTAAGCTTATAACGCGAATTCAGATAGACTAGAAGAATTTCACAGAGCTAGCAGAGGTAGATCAGATTGTTAGAGCAGTCACCCGGATTGTGAAAGGACGTGAAATTTTTCCATATAAACACTCATAATGTTGAGAAAGGGCAATTTTTAGTTTTTCATACAAACGGAAAATTGACAACAATTTTCTTTCCGAAAAATCTTCCGATAACTTTTTGGACTAGCTGGAGTTGTTAGAATCGGTTGGTTCGTTTCCAATATCTTCGACTTGAAAGATTGTATGAAAAGCCATGCAGCATAAACATTCCTAAGGAAAATTTTAAACGTGTTCCTATCATATTTACTATAATGACAGGATTTTTTTTTAAGATGCACCTTGGATTTCAACCAAGCAGTAATCGGCTCAAACATTAACGGCAGTATTCATAATAACGCAATAAACCTTTTTTTAGTAAAATTTAATTGTGTTTTTTCTTTTTCATTTTGCATTCGACTGAAAAAAACTTCTATGACTTTTATATATAAAGGTGTGCGTATAGGTATAGGATATAATTTTCAAATTCTTTGGATCTAATTTTCATGTGGTACGAATAGATAACCAAAACTAATTACCACAGAACACTCTTAGTACGTCTGTGCTGTCCCTATAGAGTATGCTGTGATATGACCAAGTAAACTTTCGTTTAATTCTCATAAGGAACCTAATTTTGTTTTCAGTCTTAGCGGAAAAATTACCAGCTTATAACTGGAAACATATTCAACTACAAAAAAGTGTTATTTAGCTACAATTTTCTGTAATTTGAGTGGAAAATACCGCTATGTAAAATACCTTTCCCATTATTCTAAATAAATTGTGTTACCAAAATTAAATGTTAACGAGATGTTAAACTAACGACATCCATATCACATAGTTGCCAGTAAACTATACGAATACTTAGCTTGGAATTATTACATTTCTAACAGCCACCAAAAGTCGTTTCAGAAACAAATTAGTTTGCGTGGACTTATGACTTTAAACAGAAAATGTTTACTGCAAAATACTAACTCAGGTAATAACAACTCCCCGGGAGAGGGAACGGAAATTAGAAACGTCTGCAATCTGTAGGGTCGTTCACCCATAAAAATAAAAATTGTTAACTCCCGCCAGCCGGCCCGCAGCGAGTGACTAAACCGCACCGAGGAACGGTTCTCATCACCATTATGTAAATGTATTGCACTAGGAAAATAATTAATCTAGCTCTGATGCCATTCATGTGATTATTAAATTAGATCTAATTAACTACCTACAGCTTCGTCATCCGCCGCTCCAGTGAAATTAGAATTACCCAGCATAAAAGATTATTGCGTTATACCAAACTTAGGCATAACTTTATGAAGCTGCAAGTTGATATAAATTAGCAGATTTAGGAATTTAGTTTTGGCTGCCTCTGCCATTCTTGATGAGGCCAGTTAATTTACTTAGTGCAGCGTCAGTGTCATGGCTTCCACATTACGCTTCGGTTTAGAAATTTCATGAAATGTGGCTGAACTTTCATTAAAATTAAAATTTGCTTACTTCGACGCAGACTCAGGCCTCAGATATTTTTCACTCTCAGAGCTGTTTATGCTTATTTTAAAAAAAGATACCTTCCACTCATAAGATAGTAATTAATGTTGTATCTGCTTAATTAAAAAAGACGTTATAAGTATACTTGACTGCATATTGACTGTCGGATCAGCTTCAATTTTTATTATTTTATTTTTAATACTATTAAACGAAAAACTAGCTGACAGTCCACCTGGTAGTAAGTGGCTACCACTGCCTATAGACATCTGTAATAACAAGAAAAAATCACTTGGAATTGCAGTTGCAAATTAAAATGGCGACACGAAATGTGAAAAAGAACGTCTACGGAGGCGGTAGCGTAGCTAAGTGTAATGAATATACCTACTTGTTTTTAATCTGTACCTGTGATTTTGCTGTAGATTATTTTTTCATCGTTTCGCACTAGCCCTCTAACGGGTAAAAACTAATTCTTAACTCGAGCCTTCTTATCCAAAGATAAGAATGCTAGAGTTAAGATTTTTTTAAAAAAAATATACGTTTGAAATTGAATATACGTTGCAAAATATTTGAAGTTAGACATACTTATAGTAATGTATAATTGTCTATTAAACCAAAACTAAAAATAAATAAATTATGACTTTCCTAATTGCTACGTCTGCGTTAAATCTTTTTTATTTAACTCCTGCAATAAATAATCAACCATTTTGTTTCTTTATATTCAATGTACGTCGAGAAATATATATCGTTTGATTCAAAACTCTGAAATGGTGAAAAAATATGAAGACATAATAACAAGGAAAATATAAAAATTCTATTAAATAATATTCAATAATTTTGGGTTCATTTACATTAATGAGCTCAATGGGTTGATTCATGTTATTAATAGAAAATAAATCTCAAACAAAAGAGCAAAGCCTTTCGACATTTTAGAACCTTTGATCATATCTTAACATAGATGTTTAATATTACGTTACTTAGGTATATTAAAAAGCAATCTCATAATTAGGCCTTAACATTAAAGTTTCAAGTATGATTTAAATCAAACTAAGAAGATTCGAGGTCAAGGATGAAGGCTTTATACATCAAAGGGTTGGTCTCCACTAGCCAAGAGCCCTTGACGGCTAACGAACGGCTGGGAGAAACGCTACCACTTGTACTAGTTAGCGACTGAGTGAGTAACAGCCTTAGTGGCCAAGGTCGGAGAAACTTGAACCGTGTATCGTGATCATAAAAAGTGCGCATAGTAAATTTTATGATGAATTGCTTTCTTACATTTAAAAAAGTTCTTGTCATGTGTGTGTTATTTATTCTATTGGCTAATAAGTTGTATTTTATCATCATCATTTCAGCCGAGAGACGCCCAACTGTTGGGCATAAGCCTCCCCCAGGGATCGCCAAACCGATCGGTCCTGCGCTGACTGCATCCATCGGCTTCC
Organism: Nymphula nitidulata; assembly: GCA_947347705.1. Classification (NCBI taxonomy): domain Eukaryota; kingdom Metazoa; phylum Arthropoda; class Insecta; order Lepidoptera; family Crambidae; genus Nymphula; species Nymphula nitidulata. The sequence continues at coordinate 9,398,754 of OX374617.1, read as the reverse complement.
CGCAACTCTTACCAGATCGTCGGTCCACCGGCCTACCAATGTTGCGTCTCCCGGCACGCGGCCGCCACTCGAGGACTCTACAAAAGAATGTAACCGGTCTACAGACATCGCCGTTCACCAGGCAAATGTGCACATGTACTCGAACACTCAGAATAGCTTTTCTTATGTAACCATATCACACCAACTATTGCGCTCGTATAAGAGCTGTTAAAGTGTTAGGCTATTTCTGAGTTCGACTGTACCGAACTGGGCCTTTCTCTCCCGTATCCCAGTGACTTGGCGCTGCTGACTGGAATCTAGAGTCTTATTAGCAGCTGATGAGAAATCCGCTAGAGGCACATAATAAAGCTCGTGGGTGCTTCTCAGATAGCACTAAGATTTTCCACAAAGTGCCTACAATCGTTCACCTACCATAAAAACTTTCTTTAAATAACACTAGCTTGAAGAATGAAATCGGATTAAGTTTACATTGTTACCTTCGTGTATGTTTATCAGTTCACTCTGATATCCTGGTGCAATTCCAATTGACTAGCAATAACCTGTCCTCTCAAAGTATCTGCTGATACCGGGAAGCGAAATGAACAAGCAGCACGGGCATAATCCGTTGCGTTGAGTTCATAAAGATTACATATCTACGAACATACTCAAAATAAATACCAAACACCAATGCGCCTGTGTTTTTGTCGCGAGACATTTTCTAACCATAATGGCTTTAACCTTTGGTAATGCATAGCTTGAACGGTTAATATTGATAGATTTAGGATAGCTGGATATCTTTTATCCACTTAGTCTCTAATATTCGGTTTCCCCTTGTTCATCTCTGACGAACAATCTAAATGTAAAAATATCAACCTTATCCATTTTATTCCATCAGATCTAACAAAATAGATCAGAAGTAGACTTTACTGCATAATTTGTGTCTATAAAAGGCCGATGATACTTTATTATACCACCAGTGGACATTCGGAGCGCGTTCGCAACGTTCTCAAAACTTCCTGTATTTGTGTAGACACGTAAAATAATGCGTCGCATGGATCGGAAAACCAATACAGACGAATGCAGGTGGATATTGTGTTATTTCGCGTGCATGAGTGGAATCATACCTTCGACGTTCACTTTGAATATAGGCATGTTATTTGCTAGCAATTGTGAGCGTCGGTATATTCGAGATATTGTTTTCTAGTATTATTGGCGTGCAGAAATATTTTGAAACGATTTTATTTAGCTTGAACTGTTTGTTTTTATTGGTTTACTGAAAAAAAATCAAAGAAGTACCTTTTTAGCTCGGTTACAACCATATCGGTAATATTTAACTACGACAACTGTACTGAAAAATATTGCAAGTTTAAATAATAATAAAAGTTGTTTTGTAAAATATTTGAAAGTACTTAAATAATTTTTATTCATAATACAGTCTGCACCGTACTGGACCGAAAGGATTGGTTTCGTCATGTACTGAAAAAATGACTGCAGCTACCTATAGATACGCAAACGAGGTTTATTAATAATACTTATTAAATTAATTTTGAATAATAAGTTGCTGAGAGCATTGCTGTATATCGGATGTAGTTACCGTGTGAACCGGTAGTGGTAACTAAATAAATTGGCTGTGTTACATTACAGCAGCTACCGACTGACCTGGTTGTAATAACCCAACACATTGGCTGAGAAAACCGAGTGACATTGCAGCAGCTACCGAGTGACCCGGTTGTAGTAACACAATACATTGGCTGTGAAAACCGAGTAACATTGCAGCAGCTATCGAGTGACCCGGTTGTAGTAACCCAACACATTGGCTGTGAAAACCGAGTAACATTGCAGCAGCTACCGAGTGACCCAGTTGTAGTAACACAGAACATTGGCTATGAAAACTGAGTGTCAGCTTTCACACTGCAGCAGCTACTGAGTACAGCGATTATAGTTCCAATGTAGCACTCATGTTAAATGCCGAGTAAACCTGCTGTTAAGTAAGTTAATTGACTAAACGAGGCCAACTTTACTCCGTTGTTACTATTGGAGGAAAATGTGTTACAAATAAAGAAAAATTTTAAACAATTGTAACGGTTAAATAGAAAAATACAACAAAATAATTTTATTAGGTTTTCATATTGAATAAATAATAAATATAACTGCAATGTAATAATAATTTTATATTCATTATGTAAAAATGTGATAATATAATTATGTAAAATTAATAAAATACTTAGGTTAATTCTCTCTTTACAGTACATTTGTAAATTAATGAAATGTATAATTACAATAATAATAATAATAATGTGTAATTAATGAATAATTACAATTATATAACTATCATCCTCACTTGTACTTTTGCCGTGCCCGACAGGGTCCGTAATAATCTTTATTGAATATAGTGTAGCGTAAGAACTTTTGTTAACATTATGGTGTGCAATAAAGTATTGAGTATTAATATTTAATTAGGCGGAAAGTTCCGAATGGCGGCCGCGTACCGAGAGACGCAGCGTTGGTAGGCCTCCGACAAGGTGGACCGACGATCTGGTGAGGGTTGCGGGAAGCCGATGGATGCGGACAGCACAGATCCGATCGGTCTGGAGATCTTTGGGGGAGGCTTTTGCCCAGCAGTGGGCGTCTCTCGGCTGAAATGATGATGATGATGATGAATATTTCATAAGCAATGACGCACAGTTGACTTATTTGTTTTTAGCTACAAACTGCAGGTGCTATGTCGACAAACAGGCTGGGTTATTTTCTACACTACAGTATCTTATTTATTTTTGACCATTACATTACATTTTTTTCAGTATCTGTTTGTTTGTTTGGTTCAAATTTAGTAATTGAAATGTACCCCTTTCCTTTTCACAGATTGATCTGATTTTGGTACAAATTTTTTGTTCTGATGGGGATACAATTAAATATAATATTAATCAGTATCATTGTTTATCCAATATGGCCTAGGCCTTTTTTTTCTAAACCGCTGGTTAGATGGACCAGCGGACCGCCGCGTCGGCTAGACGTGGGCCTGTGCAGGGGTCGCCCAGCGCCTGATCATAGCGGCACTGGGAATACCTGCTAAACCATTCCGGTTTCCCAATGCCCATAATGGAGATGACCCGGGGTTTGCCGAAGCATTTCACCGAGCCGCCTCCGGGCAGCCCGACCCTAGAACCGACCAGAGCCAGTCCTAGGGCGGGGCACCAGGCCTCACCCCGGGTCGGTCGCGGCCATAGCCGCGTCCGGTCCCGGTGTGAGGCCCACTCGGCCACCCCAAAGACCCTAGAATGGCAACAGCGCCAAAGGGGGTTGCCCGGGGAAAACCCAGGGCAACCCAGATGGCCTAGAAAGCCTATAAAAATCTGATTTTTGGTACAATTTTTTTGTTTTGATGGTAATACAATTTAATAATAATATTAATGAGTATCATGGTAAATCCAATATGGCCGCCACAAAATAGCGAATTACATATTTTTTCACAGCCCTCTCATTATGGGTATGATAGTTAAGAGAGGAAACCTTAAGAGAAGAATGGGGTGATTATGAACGCGGGGTAATTGCGAACGAGGCAGCTCATATCAAGATAGAGAAAGGATTAAGAGACCATGCTCCGTGCCTGACATTGAACAGGTAGGCCCGTATGTAGAGTCACTAGGTGGTAGGCCCGTAGGTCGTCTGGGTAGGTACCACCGCCTTACTTATTTCAGCCGTGAAACAGTTCGCTGTGTTTCGGATTGAAGGGAAAGGTAGCCAGTGTTTCTGGGCATGGACGGCATTTCATCTTAGCTGCATGCAGGATGCATAGACCTGCAATATCAAGTGATTTTCCTTATTAGTGCAGGTGTCTATAGGCGGCGGTAACCGCTTACCATCAGAGAAGAGAATTTCAACTATACACTTTTTTGCAAAAATCTGAAATGAAATTTAAGGGGGTGGTTGTGTTCCTTGTCAAAAGTTACCTCTGAAAGTTTGACACCTTTCTGACCGCTTTTATCGACCAATTAAATGAATAAAAAAAAACATAGTCCTGCTCGTGACAACCCTAAATAATGCGTACCATTTTTAGGTGCCTTTGTTTATTAATTTCAAACACCTATAACTATCGATAAAAATCTAAACTGTATCTCTACTCTACTAATTCCTACTAAGCACATCCCTATTTTGTTGCTTATGTTGGCATTATTGTTGCCAGACTGTTGGCTGAATTTTTATTATATTGGTATGAGTCTGGCGCGCACGTTCTATAGAATTTTTTTTTCCTTGAAGTCCCGTCTCTTCTAGCGTAGCGTTTTATATTCTCTTTGCTACAGTTATACCACACACACACATTTTTTATTTTGAAATTCTTTATCACGGTATACAGGATTGTGCAGTCAATACGACAATAAATTTAAAAATGGGCTATATTAGTCTATAGAAATGGTTTGGCACATTCAAAAACATCTTATTTATTTGATAATTTGATGACATTTGTATGAAATAATTTATTATTGGCTGCATTATTTCATAGAAATGTCATGAAATTATCAAATGAATAAGATGTTTTTGAAAGTGGCAACCCATTTCTATGAACCAATAAAACCCATGGTTTTATTTATTGTCGTATTGACGGCACCAACCTGTATAATTAAATACTCTTGCTCCGAGAGAAGTTAAGCGGGGCTCGCCGATGTAGTGAGCTTACCCAGAAGGTACCTATTTAATCTAGCTTTCAAGGAACACAGGTTTAAAAGCCGTAGCACCGTGCGCAGTACAAAAGATGACGAAAGGCGCTTAGTGCGGAGTTTCTATCAAGATGTACGCAACGTCGTTCAAAATTTATACTTAGAGTTTAATGTCAACTAATTGGTTATCATACGTTTAAGTTAGTGAACATTGATAGCAAAATGATTAATGTGACGTAAGCTAACTAAATCTCAAGCGCTTCGCACAGCTAAGTCAATTATCTTGTCAGTTGCGTGGCCGTCCTGCGACTACAGATGCCTCAGATGTTACAGAGCTGGCACAATGCAGCTATTACGTGGACCACTCCGGTAATACCTATTAGCGAGAGACCGCTTACCCGAGCCGTTTCTTCATTTGACAAGGTTAAATTAAAACAATCTACCTGCTGTTGCGTTATTTTGATATGAAAGTAATAATGATTGCTGTCAAGTCACTTTTCGATACGCGCGACAGTAGCGCAACTTTTCTAGCCATTCCAGCCCGATGACTTTTACTCTACAATAGAATATTGATTATGTCTGTGGGCAATCCACAGATTACACTCCATGCTTTAGTAGTACGCAATCTGGTGAAAATAACGAAGTGGTTCACGCTGTACCTATTTATTTCTAACAACGATCGATATTGTAACGAATATGAACAATTGACTTACTTCATTGAAATCTTGAGATATTCGGAACTTTACTTGACAAGTAGCTTTCCGAACATTCAAGATTCCCCTAACATTAGGTCACGTTCTAAAGCAAGAAAGACTCTCGATAGTTTTTCTGACTGATATAAAAATAAAATAAAAAAAACAATCATGCCATAAATCCCGATCTCAATTCTATGCACATTTGCAAAGAAAAATAAGTTTGTAATTTTTTTTCTAACATTCTAGTGTTTTGTTCCACATGCTTCCTAATATGTTATACCACGGATGATATAAGTATTATTTGTTCCATGGTTATACCATGCAAAATAGAAATTACTTTATACAGGATGGAGCCCTCAATACGACAATAAATTGAAATATGGGCTATATTAGTCCATAGAAATGGTTTGCCACTGACAAAAAATTCTTATTCATTTGATAATTTCATGAAATTTGTATGAAATAATGCAGTCAATGTTATATTATTTCATACAAATGTCATGAAATTATCTATTGATTATGATGTTTTTGAAAGTGGCAAACCATTTCTATGAACTAGTATAGCCCATGTTTAAATTTGTTGTCGTATTGAGAGCCCTGGCATCCTGTATATTATTATAAGAAAGTCCCAAGAGCATGTCAGTCTAGTCATTGAAATTTAAAATTGATTGATACGGTCGACCACAGAAGCAGCTGAACACTTTAGTACCATGTCACAACGACTCTAGCGTCAATATAGTACGGTAGCAACTATGAAGTACGTGCACAAGATCGGTGTGACATGATACTAAAGTGTTCAGCTACTTCTGTGGGCGACTGTACATTATCGATTTGTACCTACTCTATGTTTAATTTTAAACGTTACAAAGTTCTTTAAACCATTGTCAGTAAGAGGCACTCCTCAGGCGGTATGAAATAGACATTATTGTGTTACCTGTTCCACTTTTTTAGAACGCAAAATCGTTGTCTTATTTGAAGTAAAAGAGAAAGCACTTCAAAGGGAGATTAGCGTGGGGTTAAGATGATCCGTAAGACGACGTAATACACCGACATATCCGCTCTGCTTCCCACTCTGCTAGCAAACATCAAAATTGATAAAATTAGTTGTGTAAAAGGTTACGCAAAGAGACATACTCCCTTTGATATTTAATTTCATAATATATCAAAGTGAAGTCTACGTAAATAAATATTTATACAAATTAGGTATGAGTTCAGGTTGTTGGAATATGCTCCCTGTAGAAATATTTAAAGTATAATAATAAAAAAAAGAATGCTTGCCAACAAGCTTTCACTAGTGACTTCGTCTGAGTAGATTTTGGTAAACTTTAGTGTTTTTTTATACAACTAGATGACAAACAAGCTGATGGCCCAACTGGTGGTAAGCGGTTACAGCCGCCTAAAGACACCTGCAATAACAAGGAGAAATCACTTGATATTGTGGCCTAAGATGAAATGCCGTCCATGCCCAGTAATTACACTGACTATCGTTCCCTTCAATCCGAAACACAGCGAACTGTTTCACGGCTGAAATAAGAAAGGCGGTGATACCTACCCAGACGACCCAACATACGGGCCTACCACCTAGTAAAAGTTAGTAGTCAGTAGTGTGCAGTCATAAGATAAATAATATATACTTTTCGCTTTTTATGTCATTGCAACAGGGATCAAAACCGTTTATATATTTTGTCTGTTGACTGTACTATAAATAAAGTTGTTTCTAGACAAATTTCACTCTCCCAAGTCAACGGTAAAGTTTTTGAAAATATTTATAAGTTACTAATTTCCTGTGACTGTCTCTATATTTTATGAACTTGCTTATACCTTTTTACGAGTTCTTTTTAATCTATCGGTTTTTTTATATATTGGAAGTTATTGAAGTAAAGAGTAGCATGGGAAGCAAGGTATATTTTCACCTCTCCAGCAGCAATAAAGTTCTTTTGCTTCGTAAAATCTCGAAGAAAAACCGGTTTTTCCAGCGAGTGTAAGGCAAAGTAAGTTTTTAAATAAATTTGAGATAGGCAGTAGCGCGTTCCGAAATTCAGGACTAGCGCTAGTCGCACAACTATGTAATTAATTATTTTAGTTTATATGCTTAACTATTTTAATTTATGGACGTTTTCTTGAAAAATAATAATAACTATATAATTCATGTTACATAAAAATATAATTCGTATTTATTTTTCAAAAAAATGACATGCACTGTAATTTCGAAACGCATCTCAAAAATAGTCTGTATAATCTGTGGACAAAGCAGGAAAAATAAATTCAGATTGTTTTGATTTTTCAACTTGTGTTTATAATTAATTGTGTTTATTTTCTTAATTTAATTACAAAAATGAGTTCATCGAGTGATGAAAATGATTGTTTAACGCCTGAATTAATATTGTTTGTGTATCTCACTTATAACAATATTCTCGCCGGAGAGGTGAAAAGTTATATGTTTCACACGAGAGCAAACTTTTTTGTCTCGTGCCTTTAAATCACTCACTGCGCTCAGTAGTCTAATTGTGAATCGCTCGCGTTGGTTCGTGATTTAACATCAGCACTCGCTACAAAAAATAATTTTGCTCACTAATAACACTTGTTGAACAAATAACTATTGTTCGTCGTCAAAAATGTGTGCTGACTAATTTTTTTCACAAATAAAAAGTTTAGAAGTCATAAAGAAATATTGCAAAAGAAACAGTTTGCCTTATATCAACAGTTTCACAGATATAGTGGTACGTTTGATACGTTGCGGCGCGTCTTCTAAAAACGCTCCATAGAAAATCTACGGAACAAGTAACGAGCATACCTACTGGCAAAATTAATACTAACTATGTAATATGTATATTTCATAATTGTGCTACTACTAATTATTTTAATAGATGTCGGCAATCTAATATCATTAACATTTTTTATAAATATTGGAAAATAGGCCATTTTTAAATTTTTTTAAACAGTACAAATTCAACAATATTCCATATTTTTTGAGTTTGAATTGTTTTGCTGGGTAACAGTAGAGTATACTTTCTGAATTTGTGGAAAATTGCGCCATATTCAAACTTAGGCAACATCATAATTTGGAACGTATGTTTGTAATATAGTATTGCAAATCCTTATACAGCTGGATTAGGTAAGTAGGCACCTTATGATAAATTCATAACATCGTCACCCCCTCTTAACTACTCTCGGAGCAAGAGTAGGATCAAGAGTGAACTAATTTTTAATAAAAAAGATGCAATATATCTACGAGTATTAGGGCTTTAATAAAAAAATTACAAAATTTTATAGATGGATGTAAACAGGGTGGTTCCGTCAATACGACAGTAAATTAAAACATGGGCTATATTAGTTCATAGAAATGGTTTGCTACTTTCAAAAACATCTTGTTCATTTGATAATTTATGACATTTCCATGAAACAATGCAAGCAATGTTATATTATTTCATACAAGTGTCATGAAATTATTTAATGTAGTGGAAAGAAATAAAGTAAATAGTGCATTATCAAAGTGTTATTTTATTGTATGATCCACCTACAGTCAAAGTCGGACATAACAATAAAATCATGATTGTTAAAGTGGCAAACCATTTCTATGAACTAATATAGCCCATGTTTCAATTTATTGTCGTATTGACGGTACTGTCAACATGTCGAAGTTTTATAGAATTGTTTTTAATTCGAAGTTCCATATTCAATCTATTAGCAGCTAGTAACTCGATAACGTTAACAGCTGTCACAGTAATTTCGCTGACGCTCACTCACTCACCTGCAAGTCGTAAAGTAGACGGAGCCATCAGCGCGCATAGAGCCTCTATGCTCATACTGAGGCCTTAATTAATTTACTGACTTTAGTCCTTAAGAGCTTGTTATTAAATTAGCTTCCAATGAAGTTACCTATACTTAATCAGATGCAGGTAGCACGTGAACATCGTGCTACTTCAGATATTCAACCAGATCGGATTGTCATTCAAAAACATATATGCAATACAATCGATTCAGTTTTCAGTTAAGTATAATCATCGGAAACTAATTATTATTTCATATTAGTTTGTTTGCTTTCCCTTATAAGTAGAATCTTTAAGCCAAAGAGAATATAACACTTGTTGCTGATAGCTTATCAGCCTTTTTGGTGTTTTTATATTTTTGTACTTTTTTATGTGTCAGTGGCTTGTTTTGCTATATGTCTGTTTTTTGATAGTTGTCAATATACTGGTGAAGTGCAAAGACGTGGTTTTCCTGGTTCCCACTTCTTCCTACCATTTAATATACAGTCCACGGGCTCCAGCCTATCGTTAACAACACTACTTTAAGCTACTTGAAAATTAGCTGATCCATAGAGTGATTTTAGTTGGCATAGTTATTTTAATTATGTCACATCAATGAAGTCATCAGCTGTCGACAGTTAAGTGTCATAAAGAACTTAAAACCCTAACAACCTGCTGGGGGCGTTTTCTCACAAAAGATTATCTATTGCGATTGGTTTTATGGGTACTTTACAAATAAAATTTTTGTTTTCCTTTAATCATCAAAATTGTATTTCATTACAAGTGAAGAATTACAAGTGATAAACTTAAAAATATTTTATAGTCTCGACTTTTCTTGTCAGGGAAATGTGCGTTTTGTATCTTATGGAATATTTTTTTTTTAAAGGGCCTCATACTAACTTTGTAAAGAAGTACTTATATCACATTGCAGTTCAAATTTCTTAGGAATGTAAGCCCAAGAAAGGACGGCTCCTTTGAAATAACAATAAAAAAACCGGATGTCATTAGCCAATACCTATTCACTTATAGTTATAGCTCCAAGGAAAACATCGTATTTTTGGAAGTTATCTCAAATGTATTGTTAATGTACCATTTGATGCGTTTGTTGGCTTTATGTGAATGCGAACAATAAAAGTTGGCGGATGCTACAGTCATCTCACGCAATGGTCACCTGTTTGTCTATTGTCGGTGTTGTACTTTATTGCTTCACAATATATTAAAGAAATAAGTAGTGATTTTCATAAAATTAGCAATTTTTTAGTTGTAGGCCTGGCCTGGAACTAGGAACTGCGAGAAAATAAGAACAAATTAACAAGAATGTAATTATTTATTCAAAATAATATTCATTTATTAAATCAAAAGTAGAGGTTTACATTTGATGTGGTCATCATCATCGTCATCATATCAGCCGAGAGACGCCCACTGCTGGACATAGGCCTCCCCCAAGGATCTCTAAACCGATCGGTCCTGCGCTGCCCTAATACATCCATTGATGTGATCTCTTTTAAACAAAAAAAAAATACGTTGAGGACTTAGCTGTATGCGCTCGAACCTTTTATTTTTTCGCTTCAAACAATTAACAGCTGAAACTTGACATAAGCAATATAGCGGGACTAATTTTTTTAATGATTTTGTTACATTATAATCACTCCACGGATTTTTGAACACATGTTGTCGATTCAAAATCATTATTTTTATTACTTAACAATAATTTAAGACAGGTCAATCAACATAATTATGTTATTTTGGTATTCCAAATTCAAATTAATTCTATCTCTAGGGATAGAATGAAATTCTGTTCAACATTCTCTCCCTGTCTTGTAAAGGCTTTTATTGACTAATATTAAGTTGAGTGTACTCGACACATAATATGTCAGTTTTGATCAGGTGGTACGATAAAAAAATATTTAGATTAAGTACAGGATTCTAAGAAAAACTTTTTTAGAACCCTGTACTTAATCTAAATAATTTTATATAAGTGTAGAGGAATATTATGTTAGCAGTTAAAATGATGATAAATGCTCCCTATTACGACTGCATACGGTCCGTTCAAAGTCTAGAAGTAGTAATAGTAGATTATTAACCAAGGGGTAAAGCAGTGTCTTCTGTCGCGGGTGACGATTTAAATCGCGAGCGTAACGAAGGACTCGAGGTTTACTCCGCGAGGGATTTAAGACGAGTCCTGAGTGTAGCGACTAGCGAGTAGGCTTGTGTAGTACATGTACTATGTACTACTAAGACGCAATTCTTTCATGTGAACGAGAACGAACTATTCAGTTTTGGTTATTCAAATCGGTCTTTTAGGACAGTATAGTTCACCATTCTCGATACCATCGGGTCCCGTCGGAATCAGTCGTGATCAAGAGTTGGTCGAGTCAGAACGAACGAACTGCTTCGACTGAGCGAGTTGAAAGATAAGAACAAGCGCACGTGCGAGCGTGATGGGCGATGAACGATCACCTGACTTAATCCCACGAACGAGAGAGTGTATCTCAACTCTACTTGAAATATTACCTTATTTTAATCGCAATAAAATCTATGGTCCTAAGCCTGTAGGGAAGGGTATGAAGGAATATCAAATATTGCAACCATTTATGTACGATAGTATAGTTCGACAGGTCATAGTGATCGCTGAACTAAAATGAACTAATAGTACTAGAATAACGACCTAGTTCCTTTGAACGATTATACTAGAACGGTTCGCTCCATTCAGTGAACGAGTATGAACCAAGACTACTAGCGAGGGATTTAACTATTTAAGTTTACGCAAGACTAAGACAGCTGTATAAATAGGAAGGTTAGGAAGGTCTATTGGGGAGAGATTAATAAAATAAAACTGCAATTATACAGATTCTAGCTGTATTACGAGGAAGTCATTTATAAATGGCTTACACATTACCTAATGAAATGCAAGACAAAAAACGATAGCGTGATTTAGAATCGCCTAACGCCATCTATTGAAATAATTATGTACTATATTTATATTATAATATTATTAGGTTACAACAAATGATATCGCGATTGAAAATGGTTCAACGCCGTCTGTTATCGTTTGTTGTAACCAATATTACAGGTTTTGTACTAAATATATTATTTATGTAATACTATGTATTAATATATCTGGACATACTTTTTTTTTTTTTTTGTTAAGGACATACTGCAATATGTCCTTGGTGGGCGGTATTATCACCGAGCAAAATACTCTACTTTTCGTACCATTTGCGAAAAAATTAACACAATAATAATATGAGATCAGCATTTATTAAAAATAATGACAATTAAAAGTAAAAGCTAACATTCGAAACATTGGTCCAATAGGCGTGACGACAGCATCGAATAATCAATGATTTAATGATTTTAGGGGAAAATATGCATTAAAAGGATTTAAAACACTGATTCGGTTTTAATTAAAAACCTGAGATTATTAAGATTTTCACTAAATTAAAAGACTAAAATACTGCAATCCGCCATTTTGACTGAAACACCAATCACAGCGCATGACGTCACGCTTAGGTAAACAAACATCTCTATCTTGTGTTTTGTTGTGACTACTACCGATATATAACAAAATAACGCATTTGAATTGATTTTTTATTAGTGAAAGTGTGATTTATCCACTCCACTCGACTCTAGAACACGAATTTATAACAATGGAACCAGGCTTTCATAAGGCAAACAGCTCAAATTTGCCTATGATTGATTTATTGATGTTGGGCGATTTCCTCGCAACAAATAAAGAGTTTTGCTCATCTGAGTTAAACCACTTTGTAAGTAAATTTTATATTTATCCTTAGTACTAGATACAAATACAACTTGTTTTGAACTGGTAGGAGTTTATTTTACTTTCAAATGTTATTTTTACAATAAACTTGTCATTGTTAATTTTTGAGGTTAACCCCCTTGCAGCTGAAAAAGCTACTCTAGAGTTAATACCCGAAAAAACTTCTGTAATTAGAAAGCACCTACTAGTATTTTTCTAGTTTCAGAGTAAGTTAACTGACAAACAGACATTTTACTTTCAAATAATGCTTAATTGTAGCCTACTTTGAAAACTTATAATTTTTGATTTGATAGTATGTATGTATTTGTTCTTATTAGTTTCTATTATTTCAGATCTTCAAGACCATCAAATGGGGGTGATGCAATCAGTCATGTGCAACTAAAACGGGAGGAAACATAAGTACAATAAAATGCAAGATTTGTCTACAGCTAAAAGTCTATGGAAAACAATATGCTGTTACATTGATGGTTGATGAAGATGAAGAAAAAGTAAATTCAATTGATGACATGATTGTGTTGCTGCCCAGGGCGAATGTAATCATGCTATAGCACTGCTTATATGGGTCCATAGACGAAGCGAAGAACTTTCATGCACTGAAGTTCAATGTGGCAGAAATCAAAGCTCTACCTTCAAATCAAGAGTCAGCACTACCTTGAAATTTATATATTTTAAATGCTTTGCTCAGATACAAATGCAAATGTACCTAAGTGGACTAAAAAAGTTTTACTTTTGTGTTGCATGCCCAAATTTTCCCACTTGTCAAAATGTAGAAATTATATGTGTAGCCTTTGATAATATATATATGTCAGGCTCTTCTAGAAAGTATTATTACATTTTGGAAATCCCATGTGTATCCCCTGTTTGTTATATAAAAGTATATAAAATAAAAATGCCAAAATTTCATGTGTGTTTTAATTAATAAGTGAATCTTGTATATTAATTATTCTATATATTTTCTTATTTGGGACATATACAAACACCTTGTTGGGTGTTGTTATTGATGTGTTTTTACGTTGAGGCACTGTACATCACTTATAAATTTTAGACTTCAATTTTTACAGACGAAATATGCAATGTTTGTTAACTTTCCTCTGAGCGCGCGTAGACAAAATTTGATGTTTACCTAGGCGTGACGTCAGACCCGACGCCATGACACTTTGAGCTGTTTTCGCGCACTATTGAATTTTTTTTAGAAAAATGGCTTTAAACTTAGTGAAACGTTAGTTTATTACCGAAATAAAGATTTTTTCATAAATAGTAAATGTGTACATACACTACGGAAGAGAATTTCAAAATCTTTCGTCATGCCTATTATTGATAGAGAGAGTTACATTTTTGTGCGTATTCCTTTTTCAAAAAGATGTATAATTATTTATATACAAACTCAATGGTGTAAACACAGATGTAGTTCAGTATAAATTTCGGTAAGTATTCCAAATTTAAATCACATTCTCCCCCTAGAGGATGAATGAAATTCAGTACAATTTTCTTTAATAAAAATGACTATTGTTATGTTCGCTTTTTGTGGCATAGAATGTCACTTTTTTGAGCAAGTTGTACGAAAAATAATATACACTTCATGTAGCAACAAGACTCGATTAAAGACTGCACAGCGAGCTCTCTGAAAGGAGAAACTATGAATTTCATCTACCTAATAGAATTTTTAAAATTGTAAATGTTGTCCGTAATGAAAATTCTTTCTCGGCGCTGTTACTGTAATTTTAATTGAAAGTTTTATAATAAAATATGGATTCGTAAAAACTTGAGTAATGAAGTGATATTTTTATGCAGCTTTGCAACGCATATAAAGAAAAATATTTTAGATGCCGCATTAGAGAAGATCAGCCTGAAATTCATACACCATCCAAATTTATGGTGATTTCCAGACTCCAGCTGACAAGGCTGCCTACATGGGTACACTCAAGATGGAAACTCGTGAGAAAACTGCGGTGACCACGCCTGCTGCTGCATCATAGTCCTGAACGTCTTTGGGCTAAGTTATTTTTAAGTTTTTTTTTCTTTTTTTTTGTATTAGAAAAAATGTTACCAGCAGGGTATTGCTCAACTTTTCTTTATATACCTATGATAATTTATTGCTTTGTACGCAAACACATAATATGATCTTTCTAGATTATTTGTAACCCCCGACGAAAAAAGAGGGGTGTTATAAGTTTGACGTGTCTGTCTGTGTATATGTGTATCTGTTTATCTGTTTGTCTGTCTGTGGCATCGTAGCGCCTAAACGAATGGACCGATTTTGATTCGGTTTTGTTGTTAGAAAGCTGATGTGACTACTATGGTTCTTAGCTATTATTTATGAAGATCAGTTCAGGCGTTTGATGACTATCAGCTCATTTTCTACATGATAATAGAATTTTACTAACTTTTACAGATCCAATTGATATGAAATTTGGTGTACTGTCACTTCGGTGACATTCCCATGACATACTAACTTTGAGCTGATCCTATACCATCAAAAAGTCTGCGAAATGCTTAATTTTTCAGAAACTTACAGCAGATATAGCGTGTTTGGGCTCTTTTGAATAGTCTTAATTAGATGGTGTTAGATAGATGATTAATGACGCCGGGGGTTACTTAATTTTTTTTATTTTGTAATTATTATATACAAATAGATAAAAAATAACCTGACTGCGCACCTAGTGGTAAGTGCCTACCGTCGCCTATACAATGTGGCCCAGGCGCAAGTGACCGCCCAAAATATTTTGAATATTCATGAAAAATTATCGAGAAAAACCTTTAAAGGGGGAGTCTATCTGTATTATTTTTCAAGTTATTCACTTTTAAAATTTTTGAGTAGATTCACTGACTTGCTTTACATTTTTTGTCCCTTTAAAGGTTTTTTTTCGAAAATTGTTCATGAATGTTCAAAATATTTCGGGCGGTCACTTGCGCCTGGGCCACATTGTATAGGTACATCTGTAATAACTAGGAAAAAATTACATGCATGCATGCATGTTGTCATCCACAGATCTAAGATAAAATGCCTTCCATGCCCAGCACTTACAGTGGCTACCTTACTCTTAAACACCCCTAAAATGCTTTACGGCCGAAATAGGAAATGCAGTGGTACGTACCCAGAAGCCCCACATAGGCCTACCACCTAGTATCTGCCAGTTTTCCTTGATTTTTTTAAAAATACAAAGCACGACAAAGGACTCAACACCAACTGATGTGAAACGGTAAGAAGAGTCCATATGCGAAGACAGCTAGTGCAGTTCAGACACTGCTCTAGCCGCCTCCACCTTGCCGGCCCGAAAGGTGCTTTTTCACGCCTCGTTTGAAGGAACCCATGTTATAGGAAGGAGGGAACACATGTGCTGGCAAAGAATTCCAAGTTCTAGAAGTACGAAAAGAACTGTGACAAATGATATCATGTAAAACTCATCTTGTGGACAGCTAAACTAAAAAGGCACATAAAACTTTATTATTTAATTTGATTGGTCTATTGGTGTTTTGTCAGAATAATAATAGTACATTTCGATACAAGCGTGGAAAGTATGTAATTTCTTCACGAGACCTTCGGCTTGGGTCAACTATAAAGACATTAAAGAAAATGCCGCATGAGTATCGACCGACGTTTTTTAATACATTGGAGTAAAAATAAAACAACGGAAGAACAATAATTGTTGAAAGTGACATTTACAATTTGAAGGGCTTTATGGTTTGTTTCACACCATTGGTTACTACTTTACAGTTCTGTTTTTTTTTTTCTATGTTTAAGGGTGAAACTTTTTGTTTAAAAACCTCCTTCATGCATTTGGATGTAATATGCAAGAGGAAAACAAAATGCACTAGTGTGGAAAATAATAACTTTCCGCACGCTAAACACTGATGGAAAAATCTGCTTATTGAGCAAAAATATATAAAATAATATACATGCTTACCTTACGTGACTTTTATTTGGTTCTCTGATTTTTATTTTATGTGTTACTTGCGTGTAAGCATACATATTGGATGTTATTGTCTTGTGAAAGTTACGACATAATAATCTTCTTGAGCCATTTCCGATAGCGAATAACTTGTAAAATCGCCGAGGCGCCTTAAATCGTCGGCAATTAAAATTGATAATCTTCTCTTTATTAATAGCTAGTAAATACTTATGTATTTCATTCGGCTATCTGAAAATAAAGGTATCGGATTAAACTACGACGTTTGACTTCGTAATTTCATGAAAACAAAAGCGGAAAATGCCATTCTAATTGAGGTGGTAGGCTATTCATATTAAACTTAATAAATATAACAAATAAAAATAACCAAAAACAATTTTCGGAAATACGACCCAAAAGCGCAACTAATTGCACGCCAGATGGAGCCAAACATTAAATCTAGGAATTTAGAAAGCGAAGGCTGGGAAAAAAATAAATATAAAGGAACACTATTGAACAAAAATTAAATATCCTACTGAGCTTAGCTCGTAAAATAAACAAATGGCCAAAATACATTTGTCTTAAGCGGCCCGGGGTGAGTCGTAAATTGTAATATGAGGAACAAATATAAAGACAAGGAGACATAAAATTGATCTTAACAGACGGCAAAAAAAGGTTAAAATTACAATCTTTACAAATTAGATACAAAAGAACCCTCGTTCTATTGAGCAATTAAGAACTCAGTTATGAGGAGTAAAAAATTATCTTAAGACCACATGTTATGCAGAATTGGTTCCGCGAACTTCGGGGTGGGTGTTGTCTAACGAACCAATCAGAGAAATTGGGTGGGTCAAAAAGTGGGGAAAAGGGGATGTACCAAAGGCCATGTCAGAAACTTGGTGGTAGGATAGGCATTCAGTCTAGAATTGGCCATAGGGTTAGCTAGACAAGTCTTCTAGAGTCAGTGTTGACATAATCTACATAGTTGGTAACTAACCAACAATAAGACTAAATTCAGTGATTCAGAAGGTTCCAGGGGTGCATTTGGTAACGTACAAATTTCGATACATATTCCACTAAATTCATCCTAATATAATTGAAATTGCGTGCCCGGAGTTAATCCAGACAATGATAAAAATTCAACTCAATAAATCAGTTGTCCATTACAATAATATAACCTAGTGAAGACTAGAGAAGTACCGTAGTTGATAGGTAAAATAGTAATGTGTTCATGATGATGATGACAATGATGTTAGTTATGACATTCAATAATTCATAGTAGCATTAGATTGGATACCTACTTGTATTAATTTATTATTGGGTTTCTAAGTGCATTTCACCTAATAGATTATTGTATAATTATGGAGATTTACGATTCTAGTTGTATAATTCATTAATATGGGAGAATTATGAAAGTAAATAAGTAAAATTCTGAAACATTAGCGTACATACTAAATTTAAGGTATAAACTGTAAAATAAATTGTAGACTACTTTACCTCCATTATAAAGCAGGGTTATATGAATGAAGAAGTCCAATTCTATTTTATTCTACAATCTTACCCATTAAGGTACATAAACAAATCACAACCTACAAGCGTACCTTCAACATTTTATCATTGTAATTATGTAAACGAATGAATTGTTTTGCAAAATCTTAAACTTTTCCTATGTAAATTATATATTTTTCGAGATAGATTTATCATAATACAGTGAAGACAATTCATTGAACTTGTTGTTACGAAATCGAAGATTATAAGGCATAAAGTTGATAAAGAGTCACAATTGAATGTATTCAGTGATTAATACCTCCCGATTGTAAAATAAACCTCTGAGATTTTAAATACTTTTAAGTATACCTACATGCTTTGTTGTAACTCCGTTTTGTGTATCTGATTAAATAAGTTAAAATAGAATTTACATAATTTGTAGTTAAGAGTGTGTGCATGTTTCTTTGTTTGTTATGTGCTAGATTATAAGTTCAAGCCGACAAGAGTTTTTAGTTTGAATGTTCTATTTTCTCTTGATCATAATGGCTAGGAATGGAACATTCGGTCATCCACTATCGTGAATGATCTAAATAATCCAAGTTTCGTATATTGCATAAATAAATTAATATTTATTAACATAATATTGAGTTTCCTTCTTATAGTTATAAAACCCCTAGCTTGATGGCATAGATAAGCGAATGTCATAAGACCACCCGCGGATAGCACAGCCAATTAATAAGATGTTACAGTCAGAATCAATAGACTTTATACCGATGGACAGACACTCGCTTATTTATATCAAACAGTACTCGATAATTAGGGAATTGCAGAATTCTATACGCTAACCTCATTGATGCAAAAGCAAGAGCGTCTAAACTAGGATTGGCTTAGATGGTTAGAGCAGTCGTCCAGTTTATGAAAGGTCTCGGGTTCGATCCCCGCCTCAGGACATAGAGTTTTCTAACTTAGATATTATTTTTGATTGGCTAGCTTAACTTATTCACACGCAGCAGGACAATGGGCTACGATCCACACTCATAGTACTATATTAGAAGTACCAGATGGTAAACCGTATAACTTAGGGTTAGGATTTAGCTAGGAGGAGAGCTAGGTCTGATGGAGATTATAGTGTACGAAGCAGCGAGACAGTAATAGCAGAAAGGCGAGCCGAGCACCCATGCAGAGCAACTCTTCAGTTAGGGTAGTGGTTTGTATAGCGAGTATACTTGATTGATAGGAGAATTAGGCCAGGTCTTGTAGTGTTGAGAGTATCCAGTGCTGTGAGTTTAATGTTTAATTTCTTTTGTATTAGAGTCAGGAGAACTGCTCCAAGGGACGCGGGCTTACTAGCCTCGACTAAGTCGTTTCGCAACCTTCCGGGGGGGAGCGTTCGGCCGATATCGACTGTAAGCCGATCCCTGACCTCATCAGGTCAATCGGTACATAGTTTGTGGCGGGGCTGCGGCAATTCTGAGCGTCTGCAATACACGTCCCGTCTTGACAATTGACCTTCGACCTTAGTTTGGCCAAACTAAACCTATATCAATAATACAAACAATACAATAAATCCATGGTACTGGGCGAGGTAGCTAAAAGCACCTATATTGATTCCATGTCTTCGGATGTGATGAAAATGAAGCTTCTCAGCTTATTATAGAAGGTCATTGTCCGCCCTATAACCTGACGACAGGGCCGGTTACCGGCGTAGGTTTCCCTAACGCTAGAGTGAATTGGTGGCTTACCGGCGATATGAAATCGCGCACCTTCTAAACACCTTAACTCACGCCATCCGAATCACTTACTAGGCACACACATTGCCTATTCACATAAAAGGCTGCTTATCAATTATATACGACTAAATGGCCTCAGTAACACAAGAAGTATTACGATACTCGCCAAGTAAGCTCGGTGGAATGGGTAGGTGTCTGAAGCTGATCCAATACGACTTAATGTACCGAGAAAAAAAAAACTTGCTACGAATACTAAATCTTGTTAACTCGCACAATCAATACTCTCTTCGCTACTGTACTCTCTAAGCCAACTTATGTATTTGATATACACAAATTATAGACATGAATGAAATCTAGACGACGTACCACCACAGAAATGGTGCCGTGACCAGAGGATCCAGCTACGTGTTCGGAGCAACGACGCGAATGGATTAGAACCTATTTATATTTATATATTTAAAAAAAAAATACACAACGTAGGAACACATTATCGAGTACTAAAAGTTTGCTTTCAGAGATGCCACGGACGGACAAATTGTGCATGTTTATATACCAATGTGTTTAGCTAGATATCACGAGAAGGAGATGACTTCACATAATTCATGTGCTAATGTTTGATTGTGTAACTTATGAAATATGAGATTTCAGATTACCGGGTGGAACGCGAGGAAATACGACAACAGACGTTTTAGAGATCACTAATTCGGTAGTTAAATTAATTTTTCTTCAGTCGCGCGTACTTTGACGAATTAGTATAGTATAATAGTGACCGTACTAATAGTAGCCGCGAAATTGACGACCGGTATATTTAATAAAATGTCAGAACGTAGAGGTAGACGCGTAGAGAGACGAGGTAGGTCGAATGATAAAGGTAGTAACGCCGAGAGATCAGAGGAGCGGACCGAAGGTGTAGGGAACGCGACATTAGAATTGTTATTGCAGCGGATGAATGAATTTTATGACAAATTACAAAAGCTTAGTTCAACTAATAAAGACGAACGAAATGGGTCACAGAACGTACTACCACGCGAGATGGCTGGGGGAGAGAGTAGTAGTGATATTGGAGGTCAATCGCGTGAAACCGTCAGTCCCACGTCTGCGACTTCGCTAGATACGAGAAATATATTCGTCATTCAGCCTAGATTAGATCATTAAATGCTCATGATCGAGAGGTAGATATTGCTTTAGAATGTGTCACGGGACATGCGCGGAAGGTCATGGAATTGTATGCAAAAGGATGGTCTACATTTGCCGATTTTGAGGCCGACTTTAGACGCAACTACTGGACCGAACAAATACAGGAATCTGTGAGATATAGATTGATTAACGCAGTATATTTAGAAGACTCAGGAGTCACGTTGTCGGAACATTTCGCCGAACAAGCGGAGTCGATGCAGTCATTGACAATTGAATTTAGCGAGCGGGATCTCGTGAATTCTATAATGCGACATTATTCGATAGATATCCAACAGTTATGGTTTACTAGAACGGAGGAACCTACTTTATTGAACGGAGCGAAATTCCTTAGAAGTTTAGAGCAGAATGTTGTCACGAAACGGCGGCCTTTCGTTACGAGTAATTATAGCAGCAATATCCACAAAAATAAATACATTAGGCGGCCAGTCACTGCTACGATGTCAGCTGGCGTATGGCAGGATAGACGAGGATCATCGAGAGGTAGGGGAAGTCGGCAAGGGCGGTTAGGTTATAGGTCAAATTATAATAGGGCCGCGTCATCTTCAGTTAGAGGGGGAGGATTTCACCCCGCAAGGCACGCTATCACTTTTGTAAAGGACGGTGAGGCTTCTGTTCCATTGAAATCTGTGGGGGAAGACAAAACAAAAAACTGATGTCCCCTGCACAGGGAAGTCCTAAAAACTTATCGATATGTGAAAACGGGGAACTAAGGACTTTAGAACGCGTAGATAATAATGTAGCTTACAAGATTCTAATTAGATCCGGTTGGAAGGTAGGACAAGGCTTAGGAATAAACGGAAGAGGTATTAGGCGGCCGTTGAAGAGAAACGTAAGTGAGGACGATTACGATTTTAAAACAATAGCAAACAGTATAGGAATCTTATTAGAGGATCAATTTTGTAATATCGTAGAGTGCGACGAGAGTGTAGCTATATGTGAGTCTTGTAAGAATAGAGGCAGAGAGGTGTACACTATTTTTCATGAGTTAGACGAGACGGGTGAGATGGGAGATGATTATTCGTTACCTAAATTACCTGAAGTATGTGTGTGGTTGTATGGGAAGTATATGAACGCGCTTATTGACACCGGAAGTCAGATCAGCGGGATCATGAGAGAATTGTATGATTCTATACGGAGAGAGTGTGGAGAATTATCCGAGGTCGTTATCCCAACTGTACAGGTACAAGGAGCGTTTGGATCACGTAGTGAGAGTACAAATCGGTTAGTGTTAATAGAGTTCAAATTAGGTAGCACTTTAGTTGAGGCACCTGTGTTAATTATGCAGAAGTTACCCAGATCTTTAATATCAGGTTATGATTGGTTAGAGCGTGTGAAGGGAGTCGTAAATTGTGGTAAAGAACGGACGTTAACGATCGAACACTTGGGGGTAAAATCCAGTATCAGATTAAATTCAGATTGCGAGGTCGAATGATTAGGGGGAGAGACGAATGCCACGGTCATCGGCTTGATGTTAAGACAAAACGCTCATGCAGTAGAATGCCCAATGTCAAACGATAAAACAAACAGTAATGACAGTAGGAAGGGTTTTTTAAATGAAATGAAGTTGAGTAACGAACAAAAGAGACTGTTGTCACATGTATTGGAAGAGCATAGGTAATTATCAGAGACGCGACCCGGTCACTTGCAAAATAATCAAACGTATAGAATCAATAGGAACCTCTGAATCACAATACTACTGTCTTGAGGGAGGAATACTTTATAGAAAGGATATACACACAGGGACACTTAGGTTATATGTTCCAAAGGAACTCCAGGCGGATCTGATCATTAATATACACGAGGAGTTAGGACATTTTGGTCGGTATAAAATTTACGCTTTGATGAAACGACAATATTATTTTGCGGACATGTTACGCGAGATAGGGCGGATAGTGCGAGCTTGCGATGCATGCCAAAAGTCTAAACATGCGTTAGAGACGCATACGGGGCCCATCAAGACAGTATTGGCTCGTGACGTTGGAGAAAAAGCTTTTTGCGACATTTACGGTCCTTTACCCGCAGGAAAGTACGGGTATAAATATATTTTCGTTATACAGGACGCTTTCAGTAAGTTAATAAATTTGTATCCTTTGCGTAGGGCTGTTGGGAAAGCCACACTAACTTGCGTAAAGAAGTTTCACGAAAAGATAAAAATTAGGTCTCTATGTTCTGATAGAGGTGCGAGTTAGGCAATTAGGTATAGAATTAACACATACATCAGTGAGAAACCCGCGGCCAAACTCAACGGAAAGAGTGAACAAGGAGCTCGGGCGGTTATTCCGGACTTATTGCGACAAATCCCATCGTTCCTGGGTAGATTTATTACCGAATATTGAGGATTGCTATAATAAGGTGACACATACGACGACGGGTTATACTCCAATCGAATTAGTATGGGGAACTAAAACCATATTATCTACCGATTTTACTAGGCAAGGACAAAATAGAAACGAACGTTTGGTGGAAACGTTACAACATATGCGACAACAGGCTCGGGTGAATATGGATAAAGCGGCTGCTATTAGGGAAAACTATTATAATAAAAACCATAAACTAATTCATTTCGAAATAGGAGACTTAGTAAAGCTTAGGGTTTTAGCAAGATCAGACGCGGATAAAAAGTTAACGAAAAAATTCATGCGGTTATTCGAGGGGCCATTTCGGATCGGGGCAGTTCCATAAGACAACGTTTATACATTGATCGATATGCAAACCAATAAAATAAAAGGAAATTATAACGCGATACACCTTTTCCGCTATTATCTAAACAAATAAAAGATGTTTCAACATATTGACTGACCAATAAACACCGGTGACAAAAAAAAAAAAAAAAAAAAAAGAAAAGAAAAAAAATTAACAAAGAATGGATCACAAACAATGGGAAGGGCCAGAATTTTATTGCGTCCTAGCTAAAAAGCTAACAAGGACTGCTGTGCGAAAGTTTGGGGTTTCGTGAGATATAGTAGATGAGTGTGAGAAATTTTTTTGTAGAGCAGCATCCAAATTTAGTCGAGGTTTATGAGATAGAGAAGTGAAATATATTTTCAAACATGGTTGATTGTGGGGTAGGGTGAAAATAGAGTCTAAGGATGTTTCAAAATCTATTTGGGGGAGTGTGAGGTGGTAGGCTATTCATATTAAACTTAATAAATATAACAAATAAAAATAACCAAAAACAATTTTCGGAAATACGACCCAAAAGCGCAACTAATTGCACGCCAGATGGAGCCAAACATTAAATCTAGGAATTTAGAAAGCGAAGGCTGGGAAAAAAATAAATATAAAGGAACACTATTGAACAAAAATTAAATATCCTACTGAGCTTAGCTCGTAAAATAAACAAATGGCCAAAATACATTTGTCTTAAGCGGCCCGGGGTGAGTCGTAAATTGTAATATGAGGAACAAATATAAAGACAAGGAGACATAAAATTGATCTTAACAGACGGCAAAAAAAGGTTAAAATTACAATCTTTACAAATTAGATACAAAAGAACCCTCGTTCTATTGAGCAATTAAGAACTCAGTTATGAGGAGTAAAAAATTATCTTAAGACCACATGTTATGCAGAATTGGTTCCGCGAACTTCGGGGTGGGTGTTGTCTAACGAACCAATCAGAGAAATTGGGTGGGTCAAAAAGTGGGGAAAAGGGGATGTACCAAAGGCCATGTCAGAAACTTGGTGGTAGGATAGGCATTCAGTCTAGAATTGGCCATAGGGTTAGCTAGACAAGTCTTCTAGAGTCAGTGTTGACATAATCTACATAGTTGGTAACTAACCAACAATAAGACTAAATTCAGTGATTCAGAAGGTTCCAGGGCTGCATTTGGTAACGTACAAATTTCGATACATATTCCACTAAATTCATCCTAATATAATTGAAATTGCGTGCCCGGAGTTAATCCAGACAATGATAAAAATTCAACTCAATAAATCAGTTGTCCATTACAATAATATAACCTAGTGAAGACTAGAGAAGTACCGTAGTTGATAGGTAAAATAGTAATGTGTTCATGATGATGATGACAATGATGTTAGTTATGACATTCAATAATTCATAGTAGCATTAGATTGGATACCTACTTGTATTAATTTATTATTGGGTTTCTAAGTGCATTTCACCTAATAGATTATTGTATAATTATGGAGATTTACGATTCTAGTTGTATAATTCATTAATATGGGAGAATTATGAAAGTAAATAAGTAAAATTCTGAAACATTAGCGTACATACTAAATTTAAGGTATAAACTGTAAAATAAATTGTAGACTACTTTACCTCCATTATAAAGCAGGGTTATATGAATGAAGAAGTCCAATTCTATTTTATTCTACAATCTTACCCATTAAGGTACATAAACAAATCACAACCTACAAGCGTACCTTCAACATTTTATCATTGTAATTATGTAAACGAATGAATTGTTTTGCAAAATCTTAAACTTTTCCTATGTAAATTATATATTTTTCGAGATAGATTTATCATAATACAGTGAAGACAATTCATTGAACTTGTTGTTACGAAATCGAAGATTATAAGGCATAAAGTTGATAAAGAGTCACAATTGAATGTATTCAGTGATTAATACCTCCCGATTGTAAAATAAACCTCTGAGATTTTAAATACTTTTAAGTATACCTACATGCTTTGTTGTAACTCCGTTTTGTGTATCTGATTAAATAAGTTAAAATAGAATTTACATAATTTGTAGTTAAGAGTGTGTGCATGTTTCTTTGTTTGTTATGTGCTAGATTATAAGTTCAAGCCGACAAGAGTTTTTAGTTTGAATGTTCTATTTTCTCTTGATCATAATGGCTAGGAATGGAACATTCGGTCATCCACTATCGTGAATGATCTAAATAATCCAAGTTTCGTATATTGCATAAATAAATTAATATTTATTAACATAATATTGAGTTTCCTTCTTATAGTTATAAAACCCCTAGCTTGATGGCATAGATAAGCGAATGTCATAAGACCACCCGCGGATAGCACAGCCAATTAATAAGATGTTACAGTCAGAATCAATAGACTTTATACCGATGGACAGACACTCGCTTATTTATATCAAACAGTACTCGATAATTAGGGAATTGCAGAATTCTATACGCTAACCTCATTGATGCAAAAGCAAGAGCGTCTAAACTAGGATTGGCTTAGATGGTTAGAGCAGTCGTCCAGTTTATGAAAGGTCTCGGGTTCGATCCCCGCCTCAGGACATAGAGTTTTCTAACTTAGATATTATTTTTGATTGGCTAGCTTAACTTATTCACACGCAGCAGGACAATGGGCTACGATCCACACTCATAGTACTATATTAGAAGTACCAGATGGTAAACCGTATAACTTAGGGTTAGGATTTAGCTAGGAGGAGAGCTAGGTCTGATGGAGATTATAGTGTACGAAGCAGCGAGACAGTAATAGCAGAAAGGCGAGCCGAGCACCCATGCAGAGCAACTCTTCAGTTAGGGTAGTGGTTTGTATAGCGAGTATACTTGATTGATAGGAGAATTAGGCCAGGTCTTGTAGTGTTGAGAGTATCCAGTGCTGTGAGTTTAATGTTTAATTTCTTTTGTATTAGAGTCAGGAGAACTGCTCCAAGGGACGCGGGCTTACTAGCCTCGACTAAGTCGTTTCGCAACCTTCCGGGGGGGAGCGTTCGGCCGATATCGACTGTAAGCCGATCCCTGACCTCATCAGGTCAATCGGTACATAGTTTGTGGCGGGGCTGCGGCAATTCTGAGCGTCTGCAATACACGTCCCGTCTTGACAATTGACCTTCGACCTTAGTTTGGCCAAACTAAACCTATATCAATAATACAAACAATACAATAAATCCATGGTACTGGGCGAGGTAGCTAAAAGCACCTATATTGATTCCATGTCTTCGGATGTGATGAAAATGAAGCTTCTCAGCTTATTATAGAAGGTCATTGTCCGCCCTATAACCTGACGACAGGGCCGGTTACCGGCGTAGGTTTCCCTAACGCTAGAGTGAATTGGTGGCTTACCGGCGATATGAAATCGCGCACCTTCTAAACACCTTAACTCACGCCATCCGAATCACTTACTAGGCACACACATTGCCTATTCACATAAAAGGCTGCTTATCAATTATATACGACTAAATGGCCTCAGTAACACAAGAAGTATTACGATACTCGCCAAGTAAGCTCGGTGGAATGGGTAGGTGTCTGAAGCTGATCCAATACGACTTAATGTACCGAGAAAAAAAAAACTTGCTACGAATACTAAATCTTGTTAACTCGCACAATCAATACTCTCTTCGCTACTGTACTCTCTAAGCCAACTTATGTATTTGATATACACAAATTATAGACATGAATGAAATCTAGACGACGTACCACCACATAATGACGTAAAAACAATTCACGGCCTATTTGAAGAATTCTATGCTATATTCTTCATCTAAGCAGTAGAAAATTTCATAAAATATTTGTCGCCTAAAATTCAATTTACGAAAGTAGAGGGCTTAGTAATATCTACACATAAAACAAGATACGGCATCCTATAAATTAAACTCGGCCTCGGGTTAGTACTCACTGTCCCGCCTCTAATCTTGTATAGCAATCACTCAGCATGCCGTCCCAGCATCCGATTGCAAATCCGGCCTAGTCGCCGTACGATCCGTGTACGATACACCGCTATCTGTTATTATGATCTAGTAAAACGAACAAAGAATTTTCATGGAAGCGATTTTAGGTTCCAGGGTTGAAGGTTGAGTATGAAATTATTGGCAATTACAATAGCGATAACAATCGATGACTTAACGTGCTCTCTTATGTAAGAAGGAGATTACGAACTGATTGAAAATGCAGATACAAAAGCCGTTATTTAAATAGTACCCACAAACCAGGCCCAATATAATAGTCTATTGTTGACTAAACCCCAGCGAGATGGGAAGAGTAGAAAAGTGATGAGTGCGAGGAAATACTCATTAATCTTAGATAAGTGCAAACAGTGCAAACGGCAGTAATGGGGTGTGTGTTATTTATTAGATTGCTCCTTTAAACTCTTATTCGTTGGGAATGTATGGTCCTCATGGTCAAATGTACTCTGTGTTCATGGTTTCTATGAGTGAAGTATCTACTTAGTTTTTACTTATAACCTTAAGTCAAGTCAAGGTTCACGTCAAGGTATATTAAATTCTCTTGTAAAAGTCAAGACTGTGTGATGCCATTTTAACCACCAAAAACACGACTTCTGTCCATCAATTTATAATCTCGAGCTCCTCCGTGCTTCAAAAGGTTAAGCTGCTGCCTGGCCCCAATTGTTACCTACTGTTCGGGACTCTTTAGTTTGTTTAATAGTTTTTTACGATGTTCGATTGTTTTTTATATGTCAGATTTTGTCAACACAATAAAATGGGAATTATACGGGATAACTTGAAAATCTTATAAGTTTGAATACTTCACTGTGCGAGTGTGGGTTGGGAGAGGCGGATGCCAATCACGTTTTCTTTTCGTGCCCAAATTTTAATCATGATAAGCTTTTTGAAACTCTAGTCAAGTGTAAATATCCATTACCTACTAGTATTGAAGTTATCTTGTCTAAGCTAGATTTATGTTCTATTAATATAATCACTTCCTTTGTTGCTAGTAACGATTTAAAAATTTAGTATTAGCTGTTAGTTATTGGTCCCATGCATTCTCATCCCTTTTGCCGCTCATATGTATCGTTGTGTAAATAATATTATTGTAGGTATTTTAGTTTTTTGTTTGTAGCTTAGTTGTAGTTTAGATCATAACAATGTTTTTCCTTTGCTTCAGGCAGGCGTGTCCTGAGTCCTGATTACCTAACTTTGTTCGTTTTTTTTTGTATTCTCACGCTGACGTGACGCTGGCAGAATGTTTTTTTAAAAAGAAAACCTTTGCCATGAATAACAAACTTACTTACTTATAAGTTTTATTGCGAGTCGTCTCTGTAGGGTATTTTTACACCGATTTCACTTACCACGGTGCTAACCAAACCAGCCCAGCCCCAACAAAATAATGGCGACCGTGACTGAATTAAAAAAGAGCCGAAAAATTTGCCGTATGGCATTTACCATCGCCGCCAAGAAAGTAGAAGAGGCCATTCAAGAAGAAGAACCAGGTCTCGAGGTTAAAGGGTTGTTCGACTCTCTAAAAGCAAAAGCCGAACAGTTATTTGATGTGGATACCGCTTTAAAATCCTCAGTCTTGTCGGAAGAAATGTCAGAGGAGGAAATGTTTTTCATTTTAGATATCGAGGAAACCACTGAACGCGAGATGCGTTTCAACATCCTCAAGGCCAAATGTGAGTCTATTTTTTTACACTTAAATTTATTGAAAAATTCAAACGATGATGACAGCGTTAAAACTGCTTTAGAAGCTCATTCTAGTAGGAGAAAATTTCAGTTACCAAGTTTAGATCTAAAACAGTTTGATGGTAGAGTGGAAAACTGGATTGGGTTCTGGGGACAGTTTCGCAAGATTCATCAGGATACGTCGATAGATGATGACGATAAATTTCAGTACCTCATAAAAGCTACAGAGCCGGGTACATCTGCCAGGGAACTAGTAGAAAGTTTTCCTCCTAGTGGTGTAAACTATTATAGGGCAATCGAAGATCTGAAAGCTAGATTCGCTAAAGATGAGCTGATTATACAACACTATGTCAGAAAACTATTACAGCTCGTATTGTACCAAAATAGTGATAAGAATGATTGGAGTTTGCGTGCTTTATACGATAAGTTAAACACTCAACTAAGGGCTCTGGAATCACTCGGCGTTACAAGTGATAAATACGCTGCAATGTTATACCCCTTAATAGAATCCACTCTACCCGAAGACACACTAAGAGTTTGGGAGCGTTCCACTAGAGATAAGGCTAGCGATGAGCTACAACAACTGATGACATTTCTGAAAACGGAAGTTGAGTGTGATGAGAAGGTTAAGATGGCGAGAAATAGTTTTATTGAAGGTAGCTCTCATAATAGGCAACCTACGGCATGCATCATAACAACTGACAAGAGATATGCTAATAAGAAGTTCGGTAAGCCTGATTTGCCTACGGGTTCTTTGCAAGAAAAGGTATTGCTTTGTATTTGGTGTGATAAATCTACACATAGGAGTTCAGAGTGCATTAGTACTAAAAATATGACATTATAACAGAAAAAAGAACACTTAAAGTCTAAAAGAGCATGCATTATTTGTCTCAAGATTGGTCATTTCGCTAATAATTGTCGCAGTTATCCAAAATGTTTACACTGTACGAAGCGGCATACATTTATTATGTGTCCAAACGTAAATAAGCAAACCGAAGAGACAGCAACGTCAAGTGAGACACCTAACGTCATGTCAAACACAAGTTGCAATAATGACTTGACACAGAAGAACGAAGGTTATAGAGAGTCAAGCCAGGTTTATATTTCTCATAAAAATTCTACTTGTTTATTACAGACTATTTTTGTAAACCTATTTAATAACGACAAATGTATAAAAGTGCGAGCGTTATTTGACAGCGGAGCGCAAAAATCATATATTTCAAAGCGTGTTGCGTCGTATTTAAGTCTTAAGCTAGTAAGTAATCATACTTTTACTCATTGTCTTTTTGGGGGCGTTGAAACTACTGTCGAGAATCATAAATTGTATAAATTTTGTATTAAAGATCTAGATGGTAATTTTGAATTTGTTATCTCAGCCTACGATAAAGAGAAACTTTGCGGTTATCTACCCAAGCTTACGGACCCGTTAGTTTTTGAGCAATTACAAAAATTTAACATTAAATTAAATGACTGTGATACAGAGAGTTACGATATAGAGTTGTTGATTGGCGCAGATCATTACGGTTCCTTATTCACTGGTGAGGTAGTTCAGGTAAATGAGTCGCTAGTTGCTATGGGTACTAAATTGGGATGGATTTTACAGGGCGTTACAACCACTTCAAATGTTTACGTTCCCGGTCATACTGCAGCTAATTTTAATGTTATAGCACAACTTTGGGATTCGGTGTCTATTGGCATTAAGGATCCTGTGCAAACTAAAAAGAGAGAGGCAATTGTAAATTCCCAGCCGCTATCTTACGGTGCAGATGATGTTGATGTGTTATCCCAGCCTGTTACGCCTGCATTTTTCTTACAGCCTTTGTCGTGTAGTGAAGTTGTCGACTTCGATCAGTTAGATTTTAAAAGTCTCAATTTACGCGTTAAATATTTGCAGAAATTAAGAGACGACCTCAAGGTCCGTTTACGTAATGACTACCTTGCTTTTTTGATTCTAAGAGGTAGGGACGGTACGCATGATTTAAAGGTAGGAGATGTAGTGTTAGTCGAGACCCCCGAGAAATGTGTACGATGGCCGCTAGGACGTGTTTTAGAATTACACGAAGGTCGGGATGGTGTGTGTCGAGTAGCCACAGTTTGGACTTCTACAGGCGTGCTTACTAGAAGTGCTAAAAAATTATATCCGCTTGAGTGTATCAGTTGAATTAACGTTCGCATTTCCTTACATAATTTTTATATTTTTATTTATATAGACTGGTCTATTTTCAGTTGTAATTATTAAGTTAAAAAAAAAAATTTTTTTTTTGTCCCTTGGGACTCGGATGTTCGGGACTCTTTAGTTTGTTTAATAGTTTTTTACGATGTTCGATTGTTTTTTATATGTCAGATTTTGTCAACACAATAAAATGGGAATTATACGGGATAACTTGAAAATCTTATAAGTTTTATTGCAAGTCGTCTCTGTAGGGTATTTTTACACCGATTTCACTTACCACGGTACTAACCAAACCAGCCCAGCCCCAACACCTACTAACACGCATTGGGTCAGCGTGGTGGTCTTATGGCGCTCGTGTGTTTCTCTCATGTGGAAGACCAATGCCCAGCCGTTGGATGTATAAAGGCTGGCGATGATGATGATTACCGATTTAATAATACATTAATTTTTGAAATCTCTCAATAGACGTAAATTTTCCAGTTTCTGTCCCAAAATTATTTTATTAAATCTGTCTAAATAATTTTGCGGTATGATGTTATACTTTTAGATGCTCCCGAACGAATTATGCTTACGCTATTGAAATGCCATCTAACTTTTGCCATAAATACCAGTATGCCAAGATTAGGGGGATGTTGGGGAAACGTATAACAAGTTGTTTTTCCAGTTTTCCCCTCGCAATGTCAAAATGTTCTTATACCTACAGATGGTTTTAAATTAAATTTAATAAAATCTCGGATAAAATATATTACATTGTCTAAGCGGACTTCCATTTTGTAATGTGTAATGTATTTTTTTGATATATTGAGCTTGTTTTGTGTAATATTTGAACGGAAAACAAACATTGGAGTTCCAGGTGATAAATGGATGCCGCAGTCAATATATGCATGCGGTAATTGAGGTAGCACACTGTAAATAGAAGGAGGCTTGTATAAGCGCCGGCACGGCAGCTTAGATTCTGTAAATAGATATAAGTTACTGAAATAATACAACAGTAGCGTTGCATTCTGAAATAAAAACCGACCAAGTGCGAGTCGGACTCGCGCACGAAGGGTTCCGTACTATTATCTATAAACAATAGATAATAGTACGGAACCCTTCGTGTAGTAGTAAGGCTAATGGCATCTATATTCTGGATACAGGAAGAGTAAACGCAGGAGAGGCACAAAAGATCCCAATGGGTCGAAGTGCACTGTGACTTAGTCATGGCCCCACTATAAGATAAGATAAGATAAGATAAGATCTATAAACAAGCGTCAACCTGTTGCCGTTGTCAATATCGATCAAAAACAAGCAAAAAAATCAGCTTTGTTGTATGGGAGCCCCTTAAATATTTATTTTATTCTGTTTATTAGTATTTGTTGTTATAGCGGCAACAGAAATACATCATCTGTGAAAATTTTAACTGTCTAACTATCGGACGGGCGGACGGACTTAGTAATAGGATCCTGTTGAGTACCTGTAGCTTAAATAAAGTGACTACATAAGTAGAACAAAACCCAGCCAAACATAAAAGTGTATCGAGATTCGAGATGCAGCGTTTTGTTACCATCAAGTAAACTGTATTTACTTCACGCGTAAGTTTGGTTATTACTATTGTAACCAAAGAAGTTTAGTTAAATGTTTTTTCGTGTGCTGCTGCAGAAGATTTTAGCTAAATAACTTTCTATGTTTAGCATTAAGAAGTGTTATTTGGCTGAAATCTATATAAATAAAAATCAATGTTCGTATGTTTGTCCCGTATGTGGTCCGAAACCATTGGTCAGACTATAATGAAACTTTGGCAGGGTATTTTGAAGACACCCGCGAAGGTTCTGAATTATAAAAACTTTTCATTATTTATTTTTGATTATAAAACCTTACAGAATTCTTTTTACGGGCATTGCAAAGCAGCTAGTAAATATTAAAAAACTATAATATCGTGTTTGGCACGGTATTTATAGCCACTCTACCCAAAGAAATGTTATGAATGAACTGAAACGTTGTTCAACACCTTAAATATTTGTATGTAATACAATATTTGTGGCAACGTTGTAGGTGCACATATTGCAACATTTTAATTTAGTGTAAACTGTGCCCAGCTGTGGGACGTATATAGGCTGGTGATGACGATGGTGTATGAAGTAACATTTTAAACAGATTGAAAATATTTAAAACTATTTATTCCGATTATACACAGATACTCAAAACGCAACTATACGATCCTTTACCGCTCTTTCTTGCACGTTGTGAAGTATTTTTTTTTTTTTTTTTTTTTATATAACTAGAGTATTAAAACCGCTCCGCAATAATATTCGCTAAAATTCTATTTTAACTAATTACTCACACAGTTTTATGTTAAGCTCGCCTGTGTACATCATGTTTTATTTTGAAAATATTGTTTTTAGTTGTTTTGTGTACAATAAAGAATAAATAATAAATAAATACTCACTGCGAGTGTATTTAAACATCTGAAAAACTAAATTCACTTTTGTGTGCATAAATGAAAACAGTTTATATTTACAGTCCAACAATGAAGATATTAATGGAGTTTTCCCGTGTAAGCAGGCTAACCGCCATTGAGTCCTTTCCTCTCTTTCCAAAAGCCACACACTGCTGCTCTACTGTTGTAATTATTTTATTATTTAATAATAAGGCTTTATTTAAAAATAAAAATTTTCGTAAAGTATTATTTAATATTTAAATCATTTGGATTACATTTCGGTAAGAAACACGGGAAGAAGCAAAGCAATTATTCATCCCTTGTGAATGTACAGCCGTTAGCAACCCACGTCTCCTAACGTATCATTTTAATATTGAAACTTTTAATGTATACAGTTCTAAATAGAATTTTGTGACATAATAATTCGAGTTTTACTGTGCTTGTAGGAGTGCAGGAACGTGACGACCTGCCTGAATGGGGGTCATCTAACTTTGTCCATAAACAAACGACGGTTGGCTACAGTGACAACGCTACAAATTATCGTAAAGTTGAACCAAGGTTCCTTTTACGCAATCACATAAAAAAAATACATAGAGTGACTATTCTGTAGAATAACTAAGTAAGTATAAGAATACAAGAAAATTATTATTTTTCCCCAAGAAGCATGGAATAAAATGGAAACCAAAATGTGACCTATACGAAATTGCACTCATACCATTTAGTATGGAAAAGAGCCTAAAAAGAATAGGTATTCCAGTATACCCATTTGTCGACCCATTAAGTTATTACGGGCATTTTAGGCAGATGATTTCGGCAGAAAATTTTTTGAGCGTGAAATTTTTCGACACTACATACTCAAAACGGAAAAGGTGAAGCTCTATTAAAAATGGCTAAGTACATGATAAACTTAATTTTGGGTACATTTATATTAATTTTAATCACTATAATGCTCCGTGTTAACGTGCTTATCCTATGTAACATTAAATCAGAACGTTAATTACGAATGGATAATATTGTTAAATGACTAGGATTATTTTATCTCACAATTCTATTTAGAAGCTGACAATGGTTTGCTCAGAGCACAATGCGATAGTATTTTATTGGGGCCACAAATCTTCATTTGGTAGTATTCGGCGACGCCCAGGGCCTTTAGTGGCCGCACACATGAACAAAAACATCACCATTTATGTATGATTTACGTTTCCCAATAATTGCCTACCATACAGCGGAAATTGGATTTACTGATTTTGTTTACTCTTATGTGGAATAGCACCAAATATATTTTTCATCTCTTATACTCTAAAATTGGGTCATTGCTTAGAGTATCAAAGAGAGGTTTCATTGATCTAAATATAAAGATTCGTTTTACAAATGTGATGTATTTCGACGTTGCACTTATAAACATACTGTTTTTTTTCAATGTGGTGTTTTTCTTCAAGCCAAAAGAGACAACTTACAACCTGTTCCGCTCATCACCATCTTACAGATGTGACGTCATTTAAATGCCTACTTGCAGCACTTTCGCCATTATTTCTTCTTCTTCTTTTAATAATGGCAATGTGTTTATTTTAACGATAACGATTCTGCCAGCCCAGAGTTTTGACCCAGCATGTGTATGGGAAAATATTATTGCTTTGATGTAAAAAAAGTCTGTTGTGATAACTTGGGTTAGTATATTTGGGTTAATCAGTAGAGTATCTGTAAAAGACAAACATTAAATATAACACTGACTGTTAGGAAAAATTTTGTTAGAAGAAGTTTATTTGGGTAAAGTTTTATATTATTACATTTAATAAATTTAGCGAGGATAGAAAAAACGTCCGGGGATGATGAGCTAAAAGGCTGCGGAATTTTGGCTACAGCAAGGACATCATACAATTTAAAATTAGTATTATATTTTGGAGCATTCAAAAAAATATGGTCCAAGGTACCATCATTCGTTTATCCTGAAGTTAAGGTATGACAGGTGTCAGTTTCGTAGTACTTTTTGTTTTTAAAAAATAATTATTAAATTTCGAGGTTTTTAAGTTTGTTATATTGTGTGGAATGGGACTGGAACACTTGAGCTTTAACACTTAAAGGCTACGTCCCATAGAAACGAAAAAAAAAACAACTAAAAATAAAATGACACCGTTCGTATAAATTTTCTTAAAAATATCAGACAATACTTTTCCTACTCATAACTTGAGACTTTGATAAATAGTTCTATTGTTTTTTTTTCTAAACTTAGTGTTTGCTATCTATTCTTGGCTTTAGATTATTCTATCTAAAGCGTTATTAGGGGTAGTCTTGTCCAGTAATTGAGTTGTGTATATCGATTTGTTTTACACACTCATATTATAAATACACTAATATTTCCTTTTTAACTTGCCTCGAGAAATGAAAAATTAAATAGAAAATGTATTAAAAACATAAGGACTAGAAATATTAATATCGAACATACAAAGAATAACTACATGTCCTCATTTTTATTAAAGCGGTTGCAGAACAACCGGAAACAACGGCTTAACGTGCCATCCGAAGCACGTAGAATTTCGAGATTACTTTTTTTTATTAACCCATCCCGGGATCAACCTTGGCCAAAGTTTCTTTGTTTTCGCTATCGAAACCAAAGTGCTAAAACCACCAAGTCATCGGAATACTCATTTTTATATTTTTATATATTTAAATACATTATTTCTATATTGCATGACTCAAAATATATACATTTATTTATTTAACAAAGGTGTAGTAAATCGACATTAGATTTTAGCATGTTATACCAATGTCAGTGCTTAGTTTTATTTCATCGAGAAATTTTTCATCATAATAGTCTTCGTTCATACAGACCTTAATCGCCTGAAAAATCGTTTCGCGTTTTGAAAAAAGAAAAAGACGATAAAAATTACCCTATTTTTTACACTTCAAAAGTTCAGCTCGATTTTGTTTTGGTTTGCATTGAAGTTAGATTAGTCTGAAACTTTTGCGATGCAATTTTTTGTTGTATTACTACGCCTCGAGGTAATAAAAGCCAATAAGCAGCTAAGTATTTATTGTGCAGTTAGGAAAGTTTAGGCGGCGTAAAAGGTTTCTATCAGCTTCGTGCAATATCAAAGAAAATTCGCTACGAGGTGAGGTCTTTGCCACTATAACGTACAATAGTTATGATATGTCGATACATTTGTGGGACAAACTAATGCTCAGGCGGGAAATTTATAGCTCGTCAAGTTGTCAGATAAGTTAAATATCGTAGGTATTTACTCGGTTTTCCTGCTCGCTTTGTTAATAAATACTAACACTTCATTTGGCGAGGGCGAGCACTCGGGATACCGACGCCCGTGTTTATTTATTCCTTTTTTAAAGTCAATAAGAATGGCTGTTCATTACGATTTATAGTACACCTCTCGTAATATCGATTAGTTTTTTTCGTTTTACTTGCGAATTCTATTACATCAGCGCGTTTATCGTTAGGAGAAGTTAATTAACGCTCTTTTTACAATATCAGGGGTTTGTGCTTAGATTCAGAGTGAGCTTGATTTAAATAAAAATAAGCTGACTCAAACTGATTACTATTTTATATGCGGAAGTTTTAATGGATGTTTGTTTCTCAATCAGGCCAGAACGGCTAAACAGGTCTGAATGAAAATTGATACAGAGAGAGAATATAGTTTGAAACTTTCACTTAAGCTATTTTTAACATGGGAATGCGTTCCTATGTACTGAAAACGCAGTCGAAGCCGCGAGCGAAAAACCAGCAGAGGCCTTAATCAATTATGAATTCAATCAAACTGTTTCTCGGCAGCTTTACGTTCATAATATCAAATATATGCGGCTGTGGAGTTCCTCTCCTGCACGAAGTTATTAGGAGAGGTCGACTTTATTTTCTCCGTCCTTAGCTCTATTTTAAATAATTATTTATTTATTATTTCTGTTATTTGTATTATATTATATCAACTTCTCCGTATTCGTGTACCCTATCTGTTAACTTCTTGCCTGGAAGATATAACTTATTAGCTTTAGGCTGCCTTTTATAAGTAATGATAATATTCTTACACTCACACCTAATATAAGTTTGAATTATTATGCGCCCTATTTAAACTTAGACAACATCCTAATTCCCGTTGATACTACATTTCTTAATATTAATTCTGGGCTCAGGCACTACTGCACCTCACCCGCAGTAAATTGAATTTCTAAGTTATTCTCCAACTCGCGAGACTGAATGAAGTGAGCCCGAGCTGTTGTTTCAAGCAACTCGACTCGTTGATTGGGGGGGAGGGGGGGGGGGAGACTACCCCCAAACTTCTTGGTCGCAACACGTAAGTGTTTACGTGTTTGGCAACTTGACGCAATGCCCTTGAAGATAACACTTTCTATTTTCTAAACGGATTGAACTCGATTCCCCTCGATCGAGACTTGAATCTATAGAACCCTTTTTGCATTCTTATTTCGTGATTTTATTGTTTTTGTGAAAATGAATTTTCTAGTATTTTTACATATCAATTATTAGTCGGTAATTGAAATGTATGTCTGAATATTATATGATTATAGAGATTATAACGTGTATTAAAAAAGGCTGCAATTTATATTGTTACTTTTAAGTAAAATAATTTAAGTTGTAAGATAAGTTGTTTTTTTAATACACGATTTTTCAATTCAGTATTAATAAAATCAATGAAAAAAAACAACTGTAATGTCTGTTATTCAGTTGGCAATTTATAGATAAACCACCTTTAATCAAACCATCAAAACAGCCCATATTTTAATTAATAAAATTATAACCTTATTAATTTAAGCCGCTTGAGAAGGAAATTAAAAACCAAATTCAGAAATTATTTGATGTGCCACGAAATTAGGGCAAACGTATTCGGAAATTGATTTTCTTTTGAAGTACATAAATACTTCTGGGAAGTAGTAGGTACCTACTTACCTAAATTAATAAATAAATTGGATTCATAGAATATATTCACAATTATGTTTTGGTGTCGGTAAACTAAGTCAATCTTGCCAGGACATTATTGTATTTTGTATCGTTTAATAAACGATACAATATACAATAATGTCCTGGTTTTAAAACGCGACACCTTCTCTTAGTTATGCTATCTTTATAGAGTATTGCGTGCTACATTCGAAGAGCGATTGCGATTATTACGAAAAAGGGGATTTTTAAATATTATGTAAAATATTTGAAAAATATTTCTTCTTATACTATCGATTATTACATTGATTTTGTCTTTACTTTGGTCTTTATTTGACAAGAGTTGGCGATACTAGTTTCGACGACTAAAAAGTTGTTAATTTTTATATCTTTATGTTAAAGACAATCAAATATTGGACGAAATCATTACAATACAATTTAAACACAAAAAAAACTCAATCGAAAAATATCGATTTTAGCTAGATACTTCATGCCGTAGGTATTTCTAAAACAGCGACGAACATACACAGCCAGGAGATCGATGTAGAGAGATGTTAATAAATATGCTGACGCAAACCGCTGGTCTCAAACGTCATGAATGAGCTCTTTCCGTCTTGATCAAAGAAATGATACAGAAAATGATGAAGAAAATAATTAAAAAGACCGCTGAAAGAAAATTATAGAACTTTTGTTTCTGAATATTTTTTGTTATGCCTTACCCTATAATTACGTATTCATAAAGTTTTTGTCCCACTTTGACGCGACTTTGACGGTAAATTGCACTTTCATGCGTCGTATATTCTACAAACAACACGTTTCTATTAAACACAAAGGAGTCAAGTCTGCGTTAGTCGTTCTGAGTCACAGTGACAGCGAATCCGCTTATCTTAATTACCTTTCTAGATGCGATCAGACGGAATTTATCCAGGGGCCACGTGGGTACTGCGCGCCAATCTAGTGAATCGCATGACGCGCCGCACCGCCCCGCAGCTATGCCCGGCAGGGATCTTTGTGTAGCTATGTTTATATCCATGTTCTGGATACGAAAGCGAGTGAGATGTTACCAAGCTTATCTTGTAATATCATACAATTGGATTAGACATTCAATTGGACTTTCTTCAATTTACTCTAGGTGATACTATACCAAACCAAGAATAAATTTATTAGTTTATTTTGGTAAATTTTGCTTTAAAAAAAAAATGACAATTCATACATTTAAGCTCCGACACAAAATGACATGACAGACCCACCATACCCCTGGGGGTAGGGTGGGACTGAACCATACCACCGTAGTGCTGTGCACTATATGTTTACAGGTTTTGCTTTTCTAAATATTACGAACCTGGTGCTAATAGCTTAATTCTTATTTTTTTTTAAATATTTGTTTCTAATTAAAGTAAACCGAAAATGCGACAAAGAGGAAGTAATTCAGTCCTTTGATTCATTTGATCTGTGGACACCTAATAAATGTATATTTCCAATCTGAAATATACATTTATTAGGTGTCAACGGATACGGTACCAGGCTACCATAAGTATATCAGAGGTTATTTATTGTACCCCTACGATTATTATATAAATAAAATTAACAGTATGCTAAACATCCCCTACATAGATATGGTAGCCTGGTACTTCAGGGGTGATCCAGCTACATACAGACGATATTTCGATTGAGTTATCCTCACTTTTAAATTAATGACAATATTGTCAATTTCTAGTATCTATTTTTTTCTATTTTTCCATTAAATCCCAGCACCCAGCACTACTAACGGTGGTATGGTTCAGTCCCAACCTACCCCCAGGGGTAGGGCTAGGGGTGTGGTGGATCTGCAGCGCAAAATGAGGGGTGTTACAAGTTTAAATCGTCTCTCTGTGTGTCTGTGTATCTGTCTATGGCATCGTAGCTACTAAACGAAAGGACCTATTTTGATTCGTCTCCTTTTTAAGACATGATTGAGATGGTTCTTAGCTACTTATGAAGATCTGTTCAAGCAAGTTTGAGTACTATCAGCTCATTTCCTACATTAAAAAAGAGTCGTACTAACTTTCACAGATCCAATTGATTTTAAATTTGGTTTACTGTTACTTCGGTGGTATTTCAAGACATGCTAACCTTAACTGATCCTATACCATCAAATAGTCTGCGAGATATTCAATTCTTCAAAAACTAATAGCAGATATAGCGTATTATGGGCTCATAAGAATAGTCTTAATGAGATGGTGTTACTTTTATAGATGAGGCTGGGGATTACCTAAAATTTTCACCTTTATACTATATTAAAATTTACTGTCTGCTTAGTAGTTAGTCTTTTCATTTCAAACATTAAAATGAAAAAATGTACTATAGAATATCATTACATAAAATAATTGTTTATAGCTATAGCAAAGCAGTATCTATATCTAGCCAACAGGTCGTATATTTTTCACTCAATACTTTACTTACCACTTTTATTTAACTTGATCAGTTCGTTAATTATTTCCCAGCTCACCTGTACCTGTCACTTTACCTGTACTTTATTAGGTTATGGTTATTATGAAAGAGTAAGTAATGTTATAATGTTATTAAAGAGTAAGTGAGACACGGAAATATAATTCTATTTGATTTTGATATAAGCATTTTTAAATACGAATTTACCAGTAGGATAAAATTTATTTTGTACAATTTTTACTACTATGAAAAAAATTTCATAGTAGTAAAAATTAATCCAAAAGGATACCGTATCATTCCATATTATAACGAGTATGATTTACTATTTCAAATTGTCATTTAAAAAAATATTTTTATCGATTATCTTGATTGCGGCAGGCTGGTAAGGGGTGAAAGAGTCAACTACACGTGATGGCAGGAGCGAGACAATTTACTGAGGCGAGGATCATAATACATTAATTTCCGTCCCACTAAACACTTGTCTAGTTCAGACTTACGGAAGATTCCGGTGCCGTAGTGCTGACTGACTTCGGAACACAACTACAAAATCAGGTGAAGAAATGAACGTAGGAAATATAAATAAAATCAGAGGGCAACCCTGAATAAATCAATCCGAAACTACGACGAACAAAATGGTTGTATATGCTTAAACTTAAGCTCTGTTTCGATTTTGAACCTTTTGTTTGGGCTGATCGAGAACATTCATGATGTGAACTAAAGAATAGCGTTCGCCAATAATTATTTATCTATAATTTAAATTGGTCTGTAACTTCAGAAAAAAATTCATTGTAGTGAAGCTATTTTATTTGCAGGTCTGCAAATAAAATAACTTCTAAAAAACAAATGACACTCAATAAAATAAATAAACAATGGGAATACACGAAGAAAAAAAGTCAGCAAAGCAGATGAACGAAATAACGTTATGTTTTTATATCACTAAACGAAAAATAGTTGACGGTCCACCTGATGGTATGTGCTTCCACCGCCTAATATACCTGCAATAACAAGGAATCACTTGTTATTGCAGTTGCGTTGTGATCCTGGGGCCTAAGGTGAATTGCCTTCCATGCCCTTTAAATTACACTGGGATATCTTTCCCTTCAATCCGAAATACAGCGAATTGGGATGTTGCCTAAGTTTGAATTTGGAGATATTTATCACAAATTCGGAAAATATATGCTACTGTTACCCATAAAGACAATTCAAACTTAAAATATATGGAATATTGTTGAAGTTGTACTGTTTTGAAAATTTAAAAATGGTGATTTTTTTTTCAAAATTTATCAAAAATATTAATGTTATTAGCTTGCTGACATCAATTAAAACAACTATTATTACGACAACTATCAATAAAAACCTAATGAATACATAGTTATTTTCAATTTTGTCAGTATGCCCATACATTTCTTAGTAATATGGGAACATGTGACGTCACCTGTTCCGTAGATTTTCTATGGAGCGTTTTTGGGCGATGCGCCGCAACACTACAAACATACCACTACATCTGTGAAACTATTGATCTTAGACATACTATTTCTTTTGCAATATTTCTTTATGAGTTATAAACTTATTATTTATGAATTAAAAAAAAAGTTGTCAATTACCCTATTCAAGAAAAAGGGGCTGGTACTACCCAGACGACCCTACAAACGGGCTTATGGCCTGTTAAAGTAGTAGTAGGTATATTTTTGGCATGTTGTACATTTTAAGTGTTGTATGCTATTGTAGCTACCTACTTTTGGGACTTGTCATGATGCTCTAATGGTATTTTAAGAAGCGACACCAATACAGATACAAAGTAAGATTTCATCTCACTATGTGATACAAAGTGTTTGTACAACTTGATATTTTTTGAAAATTAACATAAATTATGTAGGAATGTAACTAGTAAAGTTATTATAATATCATGTAGTCAGAATACAGGTAGAGCATACAGAAGTTGACACCGCGGAAAATTGCATAGTTCCCTTGAGAACTGTAATCCGAATTCAAAGCAATCAAGTCACGGTTAAAGCATAACTGTTCGTATGTATTGGGAAGTTACCAGCTTAAAATAAATAAGTTATATAATCATTAATCTGGATACATTGATATTATAATGCCGAATTTTATTTAAATTTATTTTAGGAGCTCGGTGGCGTATTGGTTTGAGCGCTCTGGTTTCGATACGAAATACAAAACAACTTTCGCGATGGACGATCCGGGATGGGTCAATCAAAGTTTGTTATCTCGAGCTCCTGCGTTTTTCGGAAGGCACGTTAAGCAGTTGGTCCCGGTTGTTCCTGCAACCGCTTTAACCCACCAACCCGCCACGTGGAAGGCCTGTGCACAGCAGTGGGATGTATATAGGCTGGGGATGACGAATTAAATTTACAATAAAAAGTACATAAGTCTATTTAATTGCTTTTGAATTAATGAACAAAACTTGAAATACTATACTATAAACTAACTTTAGATTTTTATACAAAGCATGGAAAATGACTCAACACCACCTGATGTAAAGCGGTAAGAAGAGTCCATAAGCGAAGACAGCTAGTAAACTTGATAATAAACTCCCAAAATATAAATCAAACAAAAAC
The DNA here is from genome assembly GCA_947347705.1 of Nymphula nitidulata. Taxonomy (NCBI): domain Eukaryota; kingdom Metazoa; phylum Arthropoda; class Insecta; order Lepidoptera; family Crambidae; genus Nymphula; species Nymphula nitidulata. The sequence continues at coordinate 9,354,789 of OX374617.1, read as the reverse complement.
AAATTACTTAAGTATTTACATTATATCAATTTGTTCTAAAAACAAAATACCTATTTCAATGAAATCTAGAAGCTTTGAGTGGAAACTTTGTTGGCATATTAATAAGTTTGTATTGCTGTATGTTTCCCTAACTAAAATAAAAAAATATTGCTTCAATATAATTTGGGGTTGCCTACTTCTACTTAGAATTTAAATTTTGTTTTATACTTTCTAACAGAAAGATGCTTCGATGTGATGTTACATGGATTCTTTTGAAAACATGGCGCATAACTCAAACTTGAGTAGCTAAATCTAAGAACACATTCCAATGCCTTAATTAGACGAGCAACACGGGAGTAGTACAGATCTTTGGTGTTACAAGGATGTCCCATATGCTTGTTACTTATCATTTCAGCAGAGGAACCCCCACTGCTGGGCATAGGCCACCCACAAGGATCTCCAAACCGATCGGTCCTGCGCTGTCCGCATCCATCGGCTTCCAGCGACCCTTACCAGATGCTTGCTACTCACCTTACTACAACACGTAACATAATTGACGCCCATTCTGAAAGCCATTATTATGGTTCATCATATACGAACAACTTATTGAATGGATGCAATACTGAAATCGAGGAAGAAAAGCTGTTTTATGTATGTATATTTTTTGCGATTTCAGCGTTGTTTTTGTACAAAAATCATTATGAACAACATAAAATGATTAACCATATTAATGGTTTTCCGGTCGTGCGTTAATTACGTTACACGTAGTATAAAAAGAAGTGCAATAATACAATTTAATTAATTTTTTTTTTTTTATATACAAAGCACGACAAATGACTTAACACCACCTGATGTGAAGCGGTAAGAAAAGTCCATATGCGAAGACAGCTAGTGCAGTTTAGACACTGCTCTAGCCGCCTCCACCTTGCCGGCCTGAAAAATGCTTTTTCACGCCTCTTTTGAAGGAACCCATGTTATAGGAAGGAGGGAACACATGTGCTGGCAAAGAATTCCAAGTTCTGGAAGTACGACAAAGAAACGAGGTACTAAATTTCTTTGTGCGTGATGTTGAGGTGGAGACGGTAAATTGATGACTCCGAAGACCAGCACGCGTGGTCCTGAGTAGGAAGGGAGAAGGTGGGATAAGGTCAAAAAGCTCTTCAGAGCACTCTCCGTGATAAAGCCGATAGAAGGCGCTAAGCGACGCAATGCAATCGCAGAGGCTCGAGGTTGTTCGTGACCTCTACATCGCCAACGATACGGACAGCACGACGCTGCAATCTGTCCAGGGCATCGAGTAGGTACTTAGCGGAGCCATCCCACAAGTGCGAGCAATATTCAACGCAAGACCGGACCTGAGTTTTGTAAAGCAGGCATAATTGGTCAGGCGTGAAAAATCGACGCACCTTGTTCAGGACACCGAGCTTCCGTGAGGCTGTTTTGATCACGGTTTCGATGTAGTTCCTATAATTCAGATCACAACATATCTCCATGCCGAGCAGGTGTAAGGAGCCCTGTGCCGAAAGAGTGGTGCCCTGAAGAGAGGGAAGAGGAAGGAACGGCGAGATTTTGGCTGTGAACGCGCATACCTGTGTCTTCTTAGCATTGAACTGAACAAGATTGTTAGATCCCCATTCCGATATAAGGTTCAACACCCCGTTGAGCTCAATGGTAAGATTTTCTCTCTCTCTCCCGGTTTCAGCGCGCCCAGCTCCTGGGCGACCGAAATATCCCCCATGCACTGTACTGTCATCCGCATAGCAATGAATGCTTCCTAACGAAAGCATATCATTGATATGAAGAAGAAAGAGTGTAGGGGATAGAACAGAGCCTTGTGGTACACCGGCATTCACTGACATGAACCGCGAAGCGCATCCATCTGCGAGGACACGGATTCTTCGCTCATGCAGGAAGCCGGCAATCCAGTTGCAGAGCTGAGCGGGCAGACCGTATGCCGGGAGCTTGGAGAGAAGAGCCCTGTGCCAGACCCGATCAAACGCTTTGGCAATGTCAAGGCTAACAGCCACTGACTCACCACGTTTGTCAATAGCTTCACCCCAGACATGCATTAAATACGCTAGAAGATCACCCGTTGACCGTTTCGGCCGAAACCCGTACTGTCGATCATTAATTAATGAGTGATCTTCTAGGTATCGGATCAGCTGTTTATTTATGATCCGTTCCATGACCTTGCAAAGAACTGAGGTGACAGCTATTGGGCGGTAGTTAGCTGGGTCTGAACGGTCTCCCTTTTTGGGGACCGGTTGCACATTGGCCTCTCTCCAAGATTCCGGCACACACCCAGAAGAGAGAGAAAGACGGTATAGCCGCGTTAAGACGGGAGACAACTCCGCTGCGCAGTTTTTCAGTACTATCGCTGGGATGCCATCAGGTCCACTAGCTTTCCGGACGTCGATTGACTGAAGCTCCGCACGTACATCACATTGCCTGATACGGATATCAGGCATTGTGTGGCCACAGTGGGAGAGTGTTGGTGGCTGTGAGTTGCAGTCATCGATTCGGGAGTGAGCAGCAAAGAGTTTTACCAGGAGATCGGCTTTCTCTTGCGGCTTGTGAGCTAGCGAGCCGTCAGAACAGAACAGAACAGCGAGGGTTCACAGAAGTTAGACTGCACGGCTTTGGCCAGACGCCAGTAGCTACGGCTTCCCGTAGGGTGCGTAAGAAGTTCTTGGCCAACTCGTGCAATGCGCTGTGCATCCGCTCTGATGAATGCCCTTTTGCAGGACTTGGTGGCGTTGTTATAGGCTGCTTTCAGTGAGTCAATGTTGGGATCCTCGCAAGCTCGGCCCCTGATCCAAGCGCGATATGCCGACTGTCTGTTCTCAACAGCTAAGGCACACTCGCGGTTGAACCAGAGGTTACGCCTACCCCTACTGACGAGATCGGAGTGAGGGATATAGTACTCCATCCCTAACATGATCTCGTCAGCAACAGCAGTAGCGCTAGCGTTCGGGTCCAGCTCACTGAAACAGCGCTGCCTCCAAGAGACAGATGCGAAGTAATCCCGCATACCGTCCCAATCTGCTGACGCATAGTGCCAGATGCGGCGTTTTGCAACCATAGGTACCGGTGGCAACGCCCGTGGCACCCCAGCGGATACCAGGCAGTGATCCGATGTTCCCAAAGGAGCACGAACCTCTAGCCGATATCCATCCGGGCGAGTCGTCAGCAGAAGGTCCAACAATGAGGGCGCGTGACCGACAATGTCTGGAATCCTGGTGGGCTGGTTTACCAGTTGTGTCAGGTCGTACGTGAGAGCGAAAGCGTGGGCAGTTCTACCAGCATGGTCAGTTTTAGAGGAACTTAACCACGACTCGTGGTGAGCATTGAAGTCCCCTAAAAACACCAATTCCGCGGTTGGAAACTGCTCCTGCGCAACATCTGCGACCCGACTAAGGTGTTCAAAGAGTCGAGTTGTCTCCATATCACCGCTGTGGGATCTGTAGAGGCACACGTAGACACGGCAATGTGTGCCCAGGTCCACATGCACCCCAAGAATAGAGTAGGAAGGGTCCTCCAAGCAGCGCAGACGGCGACAACAAACATCCGCCCGGACAAACAAGCATACCCCGGCCTTCGCTATGAAGGACTCTTCAAGAGCGTAGCCGGGATAGTCCAAATAGCTTGTGTCAGCCGGGCGGAGTATTTGCGTCTCCGTCAAAAACAGCATTGCAGGTCGAGCCGTCTCGAGATGTTGGTGGACGGCATTGAGGGTAGCATGGAGCCCACGGATGTTAGTGAGCCCGACCTCAAACAGCGTGGTTTTGGTGGGGGCGTGCACCGCTGATCGACTGTAAGTGTTTCTGAGCGCTGGCATAGTGGGTGATGGAAGAAAGAGAGGCGTGAATTGGGTGGACGTTGTAGCGATATAGACGGTCAAAGCGTGAGGCCTGTTTCCCCAGGTAACAGCCGACAGCAGAGAAGCGCTGACTCGCCGAACGGAAGGGCCCCCGAACCCCCCCGGGAATGGCCGCCGGGACCCCACCACCCGGTCACCAACCGGCACGACGGACCACCCCAAGATTATGCGTGGCATGATAGGGCAGCCTCACGAACTGGTTAGGTTCGCTTAGGCCCCTGTACTGTGCCACGGGCGGCCAGCGGAACAGCCGTTTCTTCGGGTCTCCCTGGTCGGCGGGTCAATGCAGTCCACCTGGCTCTGGTTAGACGGAAGCCGTCACTGACCGAATCCATCGCCGCAACGTCCCCCCAAGCTCTGGTTGTACGCTGACTGATCCCGGAACGCGACCACAAGTGGTCACTTGGCGGGTTTTACGCCATGCGTACGGTGGTCACTAACCAGACGGGTGTTCAGACCCTACCACCAGTGGAGCAGTTGGTAGTTCAGTAATCCCTTAGTCGCCTCTTACGACACCCACGGGAAGAAATGGGGCGGTGAATTGTATTCTAAATCCGTCACCGCACGGATTAAATTTTAAGGAAACCCATTATTTTTGATAGAAATTTGTAGACGGGTAATGTAACCTAATGATACGAGTTTAATCGTTATATACCTACCGTTATTTTAGGTATTACATTCAAAAATGGCTATATCTCAAATAAATAATAATATAATTTTAGATTATCGGTGGGATTTATTGTTGCTATCAAAGTAATTTCCTATGACTTTACTTTTCCCATAGGTAAAAAATGTTACTCAAACAAGATGCTGTATTACAATAAAGATACTAAGCACACAAGATGTAATATCTTTCGACGCCGCCGTACATTACTTGTCTAAAGTTATGCTTATCATTTTGTTTGTGCTTTGTACAGAACACCTATTGAATTGTCGTACGTATTATATTTATAGGTATACGTATTAGATTACTGTTATTTTTCTGTGTCTGATTATCTCAAAGAAGACCTCTAAGTTCGAATGCCTGTGTGTGAAAAAATTTTGAAAATGTATTTAAACTTAAGTTTGTGACATAATTATATTTAATAGTTATTTTAAGTATCGAATTTTGGAATGACACGGTTAATCCTTTAATGTCCAGACGTCATCAATGTATGACATAACAATTAAAATTTAATTGTGTCTGGTTTATCGGGCTTTGATGGGTAAGACTAATAAATTTTAATGAGTGAAAGCAAAAAATGTTCAAAAAGACATAAATACCTAGGTAAGTTTAATAATACTGTTACGAACTTTGTTAACCATGTTAAGATTCTCATTTTGGTTTCGAACGAAGTTCAAAGAGTATCTTTATAAGTCTGGCTTACAAAGAAATATCTCGATTATTGCTATGTGACTATATGTTTATCTGTACACCTGGTGCCACTCAAGCGTTGCAAGCCCTGATAAGATGAGGAAAATTAATTGTATTGGCAGGATAGGATGACAGGTTCCTATTTCAGGTGTAATTTGCACAACGCTTTATAGAAGTACTTACTTTATTTGATTTGTATGATATGATATTCAATAGGTATATATCTAAATACTGTCTTGAGCGACAGACAAGGAAGGTACCTCCTTCTAATATCGCAGCTAAATTGTTCCTGCTGTGGGCGAGTAAGGTTGGCATAGCTCATTGAGGAGTCAAGCCTTGTCTTCTACTCTTTTGTATTATTTTATGTGACGTTCTTGTTTTGTTTTTTTAGTAGATAAAATTTAGTGATTGCATCTTTGATGTTGTAGAACCATGTGATCATAAATATCTGCACAGTTTAAAAGAGCCATTCTAAGTTCTAACATTATATTGGTAGAAACATAAGTTGTTTGTAGCATCACTTTAATCTTTTACAAGTGAAAGGCGATTCTAATTCTATATTAATACGGTTTCTTTTCTAAAACGTCATAGTTATTTTGAGCACTCTAAAAGCATAACTTATTCTGATACAGACTCTACTATTTCAATGCATTTTTTTCAACACTGCTTTGGTTTGTAACAAATAAAAATATTGGGTTACAAAGTTATACACACTGTTAGACTGGCGTTAGGGAATCGAATTACTATTTTTCATCCAGTTTTGTTTAATTTAGTTTCGTGGAATGGAATATTGCAATAATATCAAACACTGTAACTGTTTGATACTTTCGCAATATTCCTTTCCACGAATATCTTCTAATGTTTGGAGCAGTGTAAGCTAATACATTCAGTCAAAAAAGTATCGGGAATGGATGATTTGTTTATGGTTCCAAATTCAATTTTTTGTTTTTTTTTTGTTGTTGTTAGATTGACACATCTGTTTTCCATTTTGGCGCGGAGTTTGAGTTGTATCTGTTATTTATATGAAATACAGTGCTGTTTTTAGTTATATCATATCTAGCGTATTGCGATGCGAATTTCATAATGGACAAAAACATCGAACAAAGAGATTGTCTTAAATTTTGCATCGCCAATATAATTTCGTGTTCGGAGTCACTGAAAATGTAACAGAAGGCTTACGGTGAATCGACTTTATCAAACACACTCGCTTATGAGTGGAACAAAGCGTTCAAAAGCGGTCGAGATATGATGGAAGATCTGCCTCGCGCGGGTCGCCCAACGCCCAATGCCTGATCGTATTGGCACTGGGAATGCCCACTAAAACTCCCCGGTAACTCCACTGTCCTTCACGGCCTTTTTTTTCCCCGGGGAGAAATCTGTTTACAGACCTACCCGTCGCTGGCGAAGCGACGGGCGTGTGTGGGGGTCGCCCAGCGCTAAATGACACTGGGAATACCCACTAAAACTCCCCGGTAACTCCACTGCGCTTCGCGGGGGTAGCCCAGGCTCTGCCGAAGCCCTTCACGGCCTGGGCTCTGCCAAAGCAATTTCACCAATCCACCCACAGGCAAGGCCAGACCTTACGGCCAGGTTTCGCGCCGATGGAGATTACCCAGAGTCACTTGGGTAATCCCAGACGTGGCGGACTGTGCAATGCGTGCGCGGGGGCCACCCACGCACGCGGCCGCGCCTAGAGCACAGGGAGGCGATCACTGCCTTCTCACGCCCACCCGCCTACGCCGGATAGGGGTGGCTAGAGTATCTGCTTCTCGCTCCCTCTCCGTTGCCTCCTTCTGCAAAAGCACAATCTCACATAAGGCCGCGACAGCCTCCCACACCCTGTCGCTACCAACCATAGCTCTTACCATAGTTGGCAGCGAGAGGTGACCACCGCCGAGCACCTCATGAAGCTCGCGGTGCTCGCGTCGCCAGGCCAGGCACTCTATATGGGAGTGCTCAGCCGTATCGTCGGGGGAGTCACAGTGATGGCACCGTGGTATTTCCACCCCGACGGGCGATACGGTAGGTACAGGTAGTGACCGAAGCAATCATGTCCGGTCAGTACCTGTACCATTCGGTAGGTGAAGCTACCCAGCCGGCGATCAACCCACTCCTCCAAAGGTAACGTACCTACACACACACACACACACACACACACACTCACACACACACACACACACACACACACACACAGTAAGTACCTACTACTGGAACTGTCTGTGTGATAGGCAGGAATATACTTAGTTGTTTGTTTGACTGCTTTAGAGTAAAAGCCGCCAAAACTGAAATAAAACATTCTCGAATAGTTAAGGCGCGTCATGACTTAATAAGTACCTAATTTAATTTTGTCGACCGGTCTTTGACACATTCCTACTGATATTATGAAAGTGAAAAAAAAATTCCATCTGTAAATCTGTTTGTCTATCTGTTACTTTTCATACCTAAGCCTCTGACCCGATTTAAATGAAGTTTAGCTGGAGGCAGATTACATCCTCGAAAAGGATACGTGGGACGGCGCCACGTATGGCAATATAGTTTATGTATTTTTAAAAAATAATATTTTGTATATAGATTCCTACATTCACATCTATCATCTAGCCAGAATTCAACATCTTTGAAAGCTTGTGTTATGGATACCTACTACTACTACTACAATAAAATATACACATACTTAATGGTTTGACGACTGACTGGCCGATAGGTCTGTATCCCTTGCTGTATAGCAACCCCTGACCAAGTAACCTGTATAGGTTACTTGGTCAGGGGTCCCAGTTACAACTCCGTATAGGAGCAAATGTTTGTATGATAAGGATGAGCATTTGTTCACGAGTCATGGATATTCATATGTTTATGTACTATATTTCTAATATTATATAGGTACATATTAGTATAAATATTTCACCATTATCTAAGTAGTATCCACAACACAAGCTCTTAATGATGCTTAATTTGGGCTTGATAATATATTTAACCACATTACCTATAATAACTCGTGGAAAAAATAATAGTGTTCATGTTCAGCACATAAACATCAACCGCAGGATTCCTGCCAGCCTGGGATCACTGGTTTAGTTAACAGCATTAATAAATACTACACTCGGTCGTCGATATGTACTTTTAATAAAAAGTAGGCTGTAAAAGGCTCCCTAAAACGTGAGTATAAAGGATGTACCTATTATTTATCATACTAATATTACCATAAGAAAGTCGGCTCATTTATCACGAGGCCTCTGACTTTTCTTTTAAGGTCAGGGGTTACTCTAGGGTTGTCGATTTCATTAAATTATTTACTAGGCGTCTTATGAATTTTCTGCAACACACTTAGTGTAATTCTCTAAAGACCGCCAGGTAACACATTAAAGAATGTTGAACTGGAATGGCTAAGTTAATGGTACGTCGCATACTCCAGCAAGGAGAGTTTAAATGTTTTCGTCTATAAGTATCCATTATACTTATACATCCAAAGAATACATCTAGGTAATGTTTTCTGTAATTTCTATGAATAAATTAGTGCTACGAACTTTATTTCGGTATTGAAATTTCAATTTAAGATTACCATTACATACGTCTACTTAGCTGATTTTACGACCCATGGCACAACAATTTACAGTTCCTGGTGCCTATTCTGCATGCCTATTGCATATTCAATATTCTGAATAGGCGCAAGCACAACGAGAGAGTGGTGAAATTGTCAACAGATGTGTCGTTCACTCTGACGAGATTGTTCGAAACGAGTCCCCGTGAGAGCACCATAGTAGGAAATAATCATCTAACTTTGATCATCAATATAAACTATGCATGGAAAGGACACCGCATGGTATGACAGCGGCACACTTAGGTAGGTAAGTACATTTTTTCGGGCACTGATGATTATGGTGTTGAAACCAAATTATCTGAAGAATGTTAAAAGGTTAATACAATTTTTTTTAATGGTTACTGTAAATAGATAGTTGATTGTTATAATTTCTCAAAGTTTTCCTCATTATCACATTCGTTCAATATCGCGGCAGCCCCATCGCACAGCCGCAAGGTTGTAAAGTACGAAACCAAGAATATCTGTGTAAAATTTGTTAACAAAAGACGGAGAGTTCATTTTTCTGAAATATTGCCTCTTGGGTCGGTCATACGTTCATTCGAAATGTAGAATAAAATATTACTATCCACTCACCTTCTAGTGGGAATATCTTTGTGTACTTCTCGAATGCTTTTCAACAGTGAAAGTTTGAAACAAAATAACAACTTCTTTCACATTTAACGCCGTTTAGTATAATACAAGGCTAAAGCAAATTTCTGGAACTTTGAGGCGGCACTCGAATTACTTATGTAAAGCCCAAGATCCTGCAGCGTAATTATTACGTTCATCTTTTCTTAGAATCAAAATATAGATAATTTATAATTGATATAGATGATGATATAATACAATTGTTATTTAGTATTTATTAGGGATAACAAAATAATAAGAGAAGGGTGGTACGATCAAAACCAACTTTTTCTGCGGGAAAATCTTAAATCACGGAAAAATTATGGTATTTTCAAAAATTTGGTAACCCTGAAGAATTTTTCTGTTAAAAATTATCTATGAAAATTGTGTTTTGATTAAAAACAGATTGACGTTGTAGTCACGCAGGGGGATCACGGGCTATCAGTAATGAATTTAATTTTTTGCTATGTCGTGCTGCAAAAAGTTTCTAATATTATCATCCTCTAATAGCTTTGAATAGAAATTGGCTTAGCAAAATTCCCAAAAAAGATGAAAGCGTGTTTATAGCAGTTGGAAATATAACTTTAAAGGGTTTATTCACGGTGCAATTCGTCGTAACCTGTCGTTTCAGATCGATCGAAGCGACAAATCGAGTGTATGTCCATTTACTTGATCGAAGATAAAGGGAAATCACAACAAATACCCATGCATATCGTAACGACAAATTCATAGTATATAGCTCTTCATGATCTACGATTCGGATTTTTGTCTCACAGAGTAAATTTTTTTATAAGGGTACAGAGACATCACTCGAATATATTGGTAATCTAAGCCAGTAAACTACGAGTGATTCTTTCCAATAATAAAACTTATTTTTTTTTCTTGAAAAGAAAAATAATGTAAATAAAACATTAGTTGCAAAAAGTTTATTTATTTATTTTTATTTTCGAATCAACATTTTTTATCCTGGCGATAAGAAATGTTTCGAACCCATATCGATGCTCTTAGTAATTAATAATTTACTGCCACATAGATGTTACATTATTATTATTCTAATTAAACGCGAGTTAAATCCGGTAAATTGGTTTTATTTCAAATGTGTAGTGCTTGCGAAAATGTAAGACGAAAAGAAGTTCGTTTTCCATTTTTAGAATAGGGCACGTAGGTACTAAATTATTTAGGTCTTTGTCCGCGATGGCACGTCTGTGTTCAAATCGAAGTGACCCGTCGTTGCTATCGATCACGGCGCGTTGCGATCGATCGCAATGATCCATCGCAACGATGAATTGCACCGTATATGGGGCCCTTAAGTTTCCTACTATATTTATTGATGCATTATTGTCTTTAGTTACAATGTAAAGATGTAACACTAATCACAAAAAATAGTACATCCTACACCTACACATGTCAAAAGCTAATTTTATAATGCCGCGCTTACCTGAGCGCCCGCCGTCAAGGTATCTTTATATAGAAATTGACGCAATTGATGTTTAATATCGGATTAAAAAACACCTTAGGGCAGGATTAGTCACCTAGATTGTCAAAGATGACTGGTTCGCATCCTGGCCCATCACATGTCTTTTAACTACACACGAATTTTTCTAAATATCTGGCAAACTTATAATAGTGATAAAATAAAAGAAAAGAAAAGTTAAGGTACCATTTATTCCTCAAATATAATTTCACTCATAATTCACCAGAGATACTGATTACCGAACTCTGTATGCAAATCTAACTTATTGCCTAGGGTCCCTATCTAACAGAAGAAACATAACAGCGAGGAGCTACCTATATTGTATAACATTTAATAGGGAATATATCGGACTCTTGGGGAAGCTCGGAGTTTAAAATTTAAATCTGTGTGTGGTCTACGAGTTAAAAAAGTTTGGCGGTAAAATACACCGCGGATTTTTACATAACCAGAAACCTTTTGAAGGTGATTATAGAATAAAAATGAACCACTGGAGAGCAACATTGACTTCGTGTAAAAAACCAGCTGTTTCATACATTTTGGCAAAGTTGGTAAGCATTACTGATTAGTAGAAAATAGTCAAGTTTTTTCGCGACTTCAATATTGCTCCAATAGAGAAAGTTGTTCATTTTGATGGTTTCAATCACCTCCTAAAAGATTTCGGGTTATTCCCTGAGGATCACATTCCCCGAGGATCCTGTCCCGGAGGATCACGATTTGTTTTTACCTTCATGAACTTAATCAATACAAGTTAGCTTAAAACTACCGTCAGCAGAAAAACTGGTCAATCTTTTAATATGTTAATTATTGTAGTCATAAATTATAAAATGTAATTTGTTATTAAGTTAGAATAATTTGGTCATAATGTGTTTTTTTTCATAAGTAAATTGTGTTTTTAAAACTACGATCTAACATTTATTTTAAATAATAATAAAAAATACATATACATAGTTATAAATTTTAATATATTTTTTGCTAACGGTACAAGTTAAATACAATATAAAAATAACATAAGTAAATGTTAAATCACATTTATCGCATTCGTGATCCTCCGGGACAGGATCCTCGGGAAATGTGATCCTCAGGGAAAAACCCAAGATTTCTGGTATAATTAAGCGTAGGTATAAGATACGAATTGAGTTTTATTAGTCACTTTGCACGTCAAATTAATAACAATTTTTGTATGTTATTTATTTCAGTTATTTATTTTGTGGTACTTATGCTATGTTTTGTTCACACCTACATGTTGTATGAACAAAACATAGCATAAACAAAATTAAAAATCCCCCCATCGCCAATTTAATGAACTTTAATGTGCCAAGAATCTGCCACCCACATTTATCAGAAACCAAAGAAGTTTTTATTACATGTGACTGCCCGGCAGTCTGATATAGGATGAAATATTAGAATCTTCTTCAAGCCTTCAGTGTACCTGTTTGTTGGGTCAACAAACACATTTATTAGCTAACCGTAAATCAGAACGCAAATAAAAGAACACTTTATACAAGTACAAAATAAGTAGCAAACTTCTTTATCCCGGTTTGAACACGCAATACGTGTCTTAATCGTAAAAATCTACTAGGTAGCTGTGCACAGACCCGATGTGGGTTTATCTTAATTGCGTCCTAGCGATGCGATCGGCCGCGATTTATCTGCGCGACCGACGGACTCGCGGCGCTTTCAGCGGCACGTGCGGTAAGAAGTTTAATGATAGCGCTCGGAATCTACCGTCAGCTTTTGTTGTTTTTGTTTTAAATTTCGCTAGTTACTTTAGATTTCTAGACCAGCAGTAGGTACCTCAAGTGGAAGTTTTTAATTGAATCGAAACGTCTTGATCTTTGTTGCGTTTAGCCGAGTATGAAAATGACAATGAAATAGCGAACTGCTTCATTGCTGAAATAGAACAGGCGGTAGTGCCTTCCCAGAAAAGTCTACAAGAGGGTCTACTACTTACCTATAACATACGTCACGTTATAGCTTAAGAACGTGAAGGCATACTGCGACTAAATACATTCAATCGGTTCTGAGCAGCCTCCATCCACCAGCTCCTTGCGATCCTTACAGATCGTCTGCACATCTATAGGAAGGCCGTCCTACTTTACTAAATACATTATCAATTAACAAATGTGTCAATTTGCAGTTATAAGTAATTATGTATGACGGTTCCTCAAAGTTGGCATGGCGCTATAAATGGCGTGTAATTATTAAAATGTCAGCTAAGGGCATCGTGCTACAAAATTGTTTTAGTCCTACTCTGGCATCACCATAAAAGTTCAAACTTCTTTCGTAAATACACTATGACTCGGCGACGCTTTGGCGGCGGCTTATTCTTCAATCTTCTGATCTTCCTAGTAGTATACTATTCTCTCTTGTTTTTTATTAAAAGAAATAAAAAATAATTAAATAAATAAACTAATATTCGATACGCAAGAGAGAGAGAGAGAGAGTATGAATGTTGCCTCGCTTGATGAAAGAAAGAAGTGACATCGGAGCGCGGGCAACGAGTAACGGCTAGTCAAAAACATAGTTTGAAAATTGGAATTTTCCTTCTTTACTGTGTCAAAAATAATTTTTTTTTAAATACTCGTTGTTCTGATGCGGACCGGAAATAGGTTTGAATATTCTTAATAAGTGACGTTAGCTTTATAAGAGGACTACGTTATGTCTATATCTACGAATGAAGCAACGAAATATAATTAGGGACCACTGCGTATTCTTTAATATTCACTAGGTACTTATTATAATCGTTTTTGTGTACCTAGTCATTTATTATATGTTTTTATGTAAATTTGTTATGCGTGTGTGATGAATAATTTTAAATAAATGTTTATCTATCTACCAATTTCATTCGTTTTCCAAATTTTGGATATAATTTATGTTAGTCTCCTCACATAGCTATGATATCCAAGTTATATCATTTCTTGAATGTCATGCATTCAAGAAATGATATAACTTGGACCACCAGCTTAACGCGGTCATCAGGTATTTTATATGGCGAAACGTCTTGTATTTTTCTTATAGTTACTTGTTTGTAACTTATTCGTTAAAGGGAAATTTCTATATGTATACAAAAAAGGCAAAAAATCGTATACGACTCGCTCGCCCGAAGATACAAGTTTGCAAACTTCCCCAAAATCATGACAGCATAGGTGGCAAGCCCTCCTGCAGCGACCTTGCTTGCACGAATTGCATAATTGTGTTACTTAGCTGCGATCTTTAGTCGGGTGCTCAAAAACCACTACAGTGAGGTATGCCTTAAGTATTATTTTTAATTTCATAGGCAGTTTAATTCCCATAGAATCCGATCTTCCAGATGTGAAGAACTTTGATTCGTTGCTTCTCCTGCTTCTGAACCCAAAGAGCCTTTGGTCTGACACAAATAGACTCTCATATACTTAGTTAAACCGGCACTCGGATAACTTGCGCGCATAAACCTCGCTTTACAAGTGGTTTTACTGCCGTTTTGCACTTTACTTGATATACATTAATGGTTGAAAAGCAAATAGTCGTTAGCTTCCAGTTGGCACGGGCAATGCGGGCCGCGTTAATTCTGTACGGGGCGACACCGACGGTTAACGTGTCATTGTAATGGTGCGCTTAAAATATTGCACTTAATAGTAGTTTTATGATCAACTAATTTTATCAGCCACGACCGGCTTTTGCACCAAGAAATTGATTGGTGGATCGAAGCGGAATTATTCATTGTTGTGAAAACCAGGAGCCATTTAAACGGATAATAACAGACATTGACGGATGAAATTGCTAGGTATTTATATGAGCTATTTCCTTTTAAAGTGGATTTTAATGATAATGCATTATTGAACGTGGTTTATACACTTACTATATTCAATAAAATGAAATATTACCATTTTATTGAATAGAGTAAGTGATACTCACGGACTCACTTATGGAGCTTGATGGCGTAGAGGATTGTCGCTCTTTGAATCGAAACCGATTACGAAAACAAAGAACTTTCGCCATGGTTCGTCTCGTATGGGTCAATTATAATTAGTAATCTCGAGCTCTTCCCTACTTTCGAAGTTTGGCTTTTGCCTTTTTTATAGAAAATATTGAGAAATATTTCCAAAAAAGTGGAATGTTTGATATGTTGCAGCGCGTCATCTAAAAACGCTCCAGCGGAACATATGACGTCACATGTTGCTTTACGAGTATTGTCAAAATTAATAATAACTATGTAATATGTGTGTTTTATTCATAGTTGACATAATAATAATACTTTTAATAGAAGTCAGCAATTTGAAATCATTATATTTTTTTATTAATGTTCTAAACAATATACCTATCATAAAGTTTGAATTGTTAACAGTAGCTTATATTTTTCGGATTCGTGAAAAGTAGCTCCATATTTAAACTACGGCAATCATCATCATCATCGTCATCACCAGCCTATATACGTCCCACTGCTGGGCACAGGCCTTCCTACAAGGCAGAAACACATGAGGAGTTTGGGCCATAACACCACCACGCTGGCCCAATGCGGATTGGTCTCTATTTAATCCAAGGCAATATCCCTTGATTGCAAATATTACTAAGGCAATATCCCTATTTAATAAGAAGTTTTCTTTAACGACCTTTATCAACTATTAAGTAAATAACACTAAGAGACAGTGCAATATGTAAAATTCATCAGTGACATCGTTGTAAAACCTTCAAAATGCCGTTTCTCACCCGCAACAATAGACTTTATGATATTCCATTCATACCACGTTCCGGAGCGAAGAGGCGATAATGGTTACGAATAAAAATTTATAGGGCTCGAAATGGCCTTCTATTCTGTTAAGCTCCATCTCAATTAAAATCCTATTATCAAGTAGAACGGCGGCGCCATGTGCGCTCAACTGCGGCCATAAGTATTATTAACAGAGAATTATAACAGTTCGCCGATAACTTGCTCAGGTCAACAGATCTACGAGTCCATTTGGGCCTGAGCCTATGGAAATACGAAACTTCTCGCATATGTTGTAATCGTATGCATAATTTTGGTCCTTATCTTTGCGTACAGTATTGCCAAGAGAGTTTATATTCCAATTTGTTACATCAAAGGGTATCTATATTACAATTTAAATACCTAAGCATTACGCGAGGGTTGTAATAATTATCTGAATTAGGAGAATTTTGGAGGTTTATAAATTTAGGTTATCATCCTAAGCAAAGTTGCGAATTAAATTGAGTTTGATAATCATAATAATTTGTTAATATATAATCTGTCGTATGATCAGTATGTTAAATTGGACAATAGTATAGTTTCAAAGTTTTACTAACAGTCACCTAACTGAAACACAATTTTATTCATAGCACTAATAAACAGTCATGCCGCTCTAAGTATAATCACAAACTATTACGGTCGTTGTGGACAAAAACTGGGGAAATTATGCATTTGCGTGAAAAGCTTGACTGCTTCCAATGGCCATGAATATAATGAACATCGTTAGTTACATACAAAGCGATCGTTTATAGGAGTGGTTGATAAAATTTCAAATTGTATCACTGAAATGGAAGTACCTACTCATTTTAAGAAATAAGGAAACTACTTAAAACTGTCAAAATGTGGTTACTGAATAAGAATCGTATCATAACCTGATATGTACAGGAAAGTAACGCTCCGTCTGCGTAATCATATACAGTTTTGTATATATGGTCGAGAAAAACAGCCGACTAACAAAACAAATACGGCTCATATTTAACGTACATTCTATCAGGATGGCATTCGGAGTTAGAAATGAGACGCTTCAATCATGAATAAATGTTGACTTTATTAATGATATTGGTATACTTGGTTACATAGTTATGTATAACACTTTAGGTGCAATCAACATTTGTCACTTTTTTATTATTCACTCCTTTAGTTTTCTTATGCTGCGATCTTCTGTACGGTGAAGATATTACTCCAGTCGGGCACTCAAAGTTTCAGTGGTACCTCTCTGATACTCATCTCTATTATCATCATCATCATCATATCAGCCAAAAAACACCCACTGCTGGGCGGGGTCTCCAAGCCGATCGGTCCTGCGCTGCCCTCACCCACCGGCGTCCCGCGACCCTCACCAGATCGTCGTTCGTTCCGCCTTGTGGGAGACCTACCAACGCTGCGTCTCATCTCTCTATTTGGTTCCTAAGCAAAATTATGTATTTATTTTATTTTATCGATCTATACCTAAGTTTTGCTGTATACACGAGTACAGAGTTTTGCTTGGTATCGAATAAGACTGCATTTACGTGTGGACGAAGCACAATAAAAACTATTTTATCTCTATCAAATGCACTCGATTTACGACATGGTTTAGTTTGACACAATACTCTAAGCACAAATTCCTTGCAACTCTTAACTTCAGTTGCGGGTGAAAACTTATGCGACACAAATATGAAATAAATATAACAACACACGTAAGTAATAGGGGTTAAAGTATGAAGTTGCCGTTTTATTGTAATAGGTACTTCGAATTGACATAGAACCTTCATGGTTTGAGATTTTTGAGTGAAACATTTTTCAAATGGTACCTATGAGGTTCTTCTTTTAAAAAATGTGCAACATTCGATTATAAATTTTCAGTTGTTTTTTTTATTTAGCTTAGACAAGAAAGATGGATACTTCGAAAATTCGAGTTATTTTTGAATACGAGTTCCGACGCGGAACTAACGCGGCAGAAACAGCTCGCAATATCAATGTTGCGTTTGGAGAGGAGACTGTTAATAAACGCACCATGCGATTTTGGTTTACTCGCTTTCGTGATGGAAATTTTGATTTGAAGAACGAACCACGTGGAAGACCGCCCACACAGGTGAATAACAATGAATTGAAAAAGATAGTGGAAGCCGATCCGAGCCCAGCTACCCAGGAATTAGCGGCATGGTTTAACGTTACCTTACCAACAATATTGACTCATTTGCGTCAAATCAATAAAATAAAAAAATATATGAAAAATTGGTGCCTCCTGATTTGACTGATCTGCAGAAAGAAACGCGTGTTGAAACTTTTGTTGCCTTGTTGAATCGATACAGAAATGAAGGACTATTGGATCGAATGTGATGAAAAGTGAATTCTTTACGATAACCGTAAGCGAAAAATGCAATGGCTGACCCCAGGTCAAACGCCGCAACAGTGTCCTGAAGCAAAGCTTACCAATAAACAGGTAATGGTAACTATTTTGTGGTCTCAGCATGGTGTTATTCACTATTGCTTTCTCCGATCTGGTCAAGCAATAACGGCAGATATCTAATGTGCCGAACTCCGAACAATGATAGCAAAACTTGCAGTGAAACAGCCCCGACTCATGAATCGATCTTCACCGTTGTTGCTCCATGATAACGCGAGACCTCATACGGCACGAGAAACCGTTTTAACTCTACAGGAACTGCAATTAAAAACCATTAGTCACCCTCTGTATTCGCCAGACCTTTCTCCAACGGACTACCATTTTTTTCGTGATTTGGACAATTTTCTACGTGATAAAAAGTTTTTTCCCAGGAGGCAGTACAAAATGCTTTCACCGAGTTTGTAGAATCTAGATCTCCAGAGTTCTATCGCAAAGGCATAAATGACTTTCCTATTAGATGGCAGCAATGTATAGATAATAATAGTAGATATTTTGATTAAATAAATATGTTAAATTAAAAATAAACGACTTAAAATTTTTCAGTACAAATCGGCAATTTCATACTATAGCCCCTAATATTTATTTCCTATTACAAGTTCTACTTTATACCGGTTTATAGTTACATTACAACACCTCTAAGGACACAAACTTCCAAGAAAAGCTAGAGGTAAAATTACTTTGTTCAGTTGTCTCTACTAATACCGGTTATGTCAGTCAATTTCCTCGGACATAGGTCTTTTGTGGAGGGAACCTTCGTTGTTTCCGGGTAAGGAGGTTAATGATCGAAGAGGTGGCATTCGGAATTCAAAATTTATTACCCCCATTTGGATGCAAGGTTACACAACAGTACCTTGTACAATATGTTTGGATCAAATGAATAATTTGTTATTTGCTTTGTAAGGACCCAGTTTCTCTCGCAAATATAATGCCAGATAGTTTGTCTAATACTAAATTAAAAAATTAGGTACATCGACAATTAAAATTCTGGCTTTACAGAAAGCTCCATCTGATGAATAAAACAATAAATTACATAAGGAAGATTTAATTATCATCATCTTCATATTAATTATCTCGAAAGTAAATTGGTTTCACAGAATGCGCAATCTGATAAAAAGCAATAACTTTTATAAGGAAGGTATCCCAATTGAAAATCTATCTATAAACTCGGTCAGGCCTCGGCATTGACTTGGTAAAATTAATCTTTAGATGTTGATACATATTCCTTAAAGTAACTTCCCGTTGTTACTCAAAGACCTTTTTAGATTTTTAATAAAACAAATAGAAAATCTTGAGGATCGTCTGCACACTTGGACCAGAAGGTACCTATGCACTCCACAAAATTCTCCAAGTGCTCATGAACGGTTGTAGCCGCTCGTCTTTGGAACTCTATCTGTACGCGCTTAAACTTCAAATGCAAGGAGCTGTGAACGATAAGATACGATATATTGAAAAACTTCAATACAATCGGAACTATGTTATTTTATTTCAGCGAGATCTTTGTTAATAATAAAGAAGAACGCATCTCATACATTTAAATGAGATTAAATTTAAGAGAGTTCCTTTTTATGAGATTTGGACCTGCTCAAAATCCTCAGTTTTTCAAAAAGTTAAATTCTTAAAATAAGTACATGAACTGATTTAAGCGTAAAAATATTATATCATACCTATACAATAGGCTTGTCTGAGCGAGAGAAAGTTATGACAACACATTTGGCTGTATTGAATTGTTACCTATTATCCCGACTCCAAGCAACCCGATCAATGTCTTTTTGCAATTTTTCACCATCCTTGAGATCTTTTACAGCTAGATACAATTTACAGTAGCACGTCATTATCTACGTGGTCAAAAGCTTTCTAAAATTAAAATAAGCAGCGTCGACCTGTGCCCCACTGTCCATAATCGGAATCACGTCAGCCGTAAAGTTGAGTAGATTTATAGACGTACTTGGTGTCGGGCGGAACCATGCTGCACCTCTGTCAACTAAGCACTTACCTGAGAGTATAAACTCTTGTGAATAGTACACTCAAAGACCTTTGCGGGCGTCGATACTACCTGCTTCCGGCCTGCGACAGTAGATGAGCTACCCGTTGGCACTAGAATAACTCGCTTAGGTTTCTATCTTTCCAGATCCAACGTCGACGCTAGGCAAAGGTTGTTAATGTGCAGCAATGGCTTAGCCAATACTTCCCGATAGTCTCTAAAAATGTACAGCGGCATACCGTTTGGCCTATAGAAGTTTTGGGTTTCAGTCGCTGCAGAGCATTCCGCACATCTTTCAGCGCTAACTGATCCAGGCGCACGCTCACGCCTTATTTACCGACATACGCGGCGCTCGCTACACTTACTTTAATTATACATGACCCGAATAATCATTATTTTTATAAGACGTGGGTGACGCGAACGGATCGCCTGATGTTAAGCCGTCACCCTGGATCCTATAGATGCTCGTAGCACATTGGGTACTTCGGCGTTGACTGTGCGCGTTCCTAAAACCATCTAACAATTCATTCTATTTCTGGGTCAAAGAGTTCCCACGACAGCATATTTATTTTTTAATCCCAAATGTCATTAGGACAATTATTAAAAACATTCCGAATTACAAAACGCTAAAGTGAACTTCATTAGTCTTGCTTGGAGCTCATTTAAAACTAAATGCTAGCATTTTGAATTACCACTTCACAAGTTTTATTATCAGTTAGCCGGTGTTGCAATGAATAATAAGGAGTTAGCCAGCTGGCAAGTTAGTCGGGCTGGGTGTACGTAACGGATAACTTAAGCAGCTGTCGTCGGACTTTCACAAGATATCGAACAGCTGAATAGCTGGCGGAAAAATCTAGCATTGAACATTTGAACACAGGAAGTTCTCAATAATATATTTTGTTTGATATAGGTATTTACAGAAAGACTATAACCTTATCGCTATCAGTGGAGGAATGTTTTACTACCAAACAAACTCTGTACTTGTAACTAAATTATGACTTTGGATTTCTGTAGTATTCTCAAAACCTTAAAAAAGACAAGGTTTATAATTTGGAAAACTCAGAAGGCACTTAATTAAAAATGTAAAGGTCATCAATTTTGATAATCCATCACAAAAACCAATGAACAAGGAAGAAAAATGGAACCACGGAAAAACAGATTATCTTCAAATGATAGATAGTCCTATAACTTTGGACATACGGAAACTTAGTCTTATATTTTGTACCTGAATATACACGCTGTGTATATTCGGATCTCAGGTAATTAAATTACCTGTATTAAGTATCCCAATAAATTATCAGCCCGAGGTTATACACGACTACACTTAAGTTAGGCTCTCGGCATTAAGTATTTATATAATAAACATCTCTTGTTACTATACGGTATTTTAGTAAATGGTGTAGGTACTTCAGACTTTAGTAGAGAAGAATTATCAACCAGAAAAATTTGAGCAACGATTATCAGTTACCATCTTTACATTTTACATTCATACTCATGGTAAAATGGTAATAATGAGTAACATGAAACAAAACCACGATCTTAATTTAATATTATACACCCGAACGTTTCGATTTCTTCACAGCGATCGTGACTGATCACTGGAAGACTGAAGATGTCAATAGTCTTGGATAAGTTTAGGAGATAGCTACCGTCACTTTGTGTTATATTTTAAACATTTTACTACGTTCAACATGAATTTATACTATATTTAATGAATAAAACCTTTAAAAGAGAAACCAAGCAATAATTTAATTTTTCATACTCAAATGATTCCGCTACTCAAGTTAATTGCTTACGAGTACTGAATCTACACTAATATTTTGTTTGTTTGGTTGAACGCGCTAATCTCAGGAACTACTGATTCAAATAAAAAAAAATATTTTTGTGTTGAATAGTCCATTTATCGAGGAACTATATAAGCTATATAACATTACGCTGCAACCTATAGAAGCTGAGCATCAATGAAAAATGATGCGAAAACGGAAAAAAATATTTAAACTTTCGTTGTGTGCCCTGCGTAAACGGTTAAAGTTACAGAAAAATCACTTTTAAAAGAGAAGCTTTTCAGCATATGGAATGCTTTTCCTTTAAAAGATCTAAAAAAGGCTGCAACAATATTATAGGTATCTATCATTGGATAGACTCACTCTAATTTTTTTAGTAATCAAATTTGTTTCTAAATAATGCATTGTCTGCGAAGGTATTTCTGTAAACATCATATTGTTTCTTATCAAAATAATTAATTATTCATTAGAAGTATTTAATATTGAACAAAATAGTACTTGACATCATTTAATGTCAATGAATATCTTGAGATATCATCATAGTTTTAAAATTACTGCGCAACAATCATCAAGTAAGTACATACCACGCACGCATTTTAAGATATACATTTCTTTCCGTAGTTCCACTCCTACTGATCATTTTTTCTTAAATAATACAATAATTGCGAAGGTTTTCCTATTAACACGATTTAAATCCTCAAATAAATACTCAAGTAAAATGATGTAACGATACGTAAGACATGTTGTTATTTTCCGACATCCACGCGAACGAAGTCACGGGCACAGGTAGTATAATATAAAATAAATATTTTCATTACCGACCGATATTTAGCGCAGCTTGTAATATCAGCAGAAGCTGTAATAAATTTACAATTTAACCTTCCACCGCGAGTATTCACCTCACAAATTTCGTTCCATATCTTAATTAGCTATCGAGGGTCATTAGAAGCTATTGCTCACGAAACGCTACCTTGATTATGAGGGTAAACTGTTAACTTTCAATAAAAATGACGCGGATTTTTGAAATTATTTTGTCACTTTCAAATTTTTATCATTTTATAAGCTTGCATTATGCGAACTTTGTCGTTAGGTATGCTCTACAAGGGAGTCTAGAGAGAATTGAAGCGCGCTACATACGTAAGTACATCGTAAAAGCACTTTCTGTTCGTACCATCAATAAGTTCGCCCCTATATTGTTCCTTAGGGATTCTTGTGGTCCTAAATTTTCACAACTAACTCCCATGTGGAATTTAATCGTAATCTTAATTTTTGTCGTGTAGCTATTAAATGCGCAACTTTATTAAAGACCACCAGATCGCTTACATAAAGGATAACACACGGAACTGTATACTTTTTGCTTTGTTTGCTTGGAGGTACGCGCGGTAACTTTAGACCAAGGTGGTCCGCATTATGTTGCAAGCACACTGAAAAAAATACTGTTGATTACCTAAGTATAACTTTAAAAATATGGCCAGGTACTTACCTACCCGCCGCTGGCTAAGCGACGGGCGTGTCGTCCAGCAGTAGCAGCATTGGAAATACCCACTAAAACTCCCCGGTAACTCCACTGCCCTTCGCGGGGGTATCCTGGGCTCTGCCGAAGCAATTTCATCAGCCCACCCCCAGGCAACCTGACCTTGTGGCCAGGTCTCGCGCCGATGGAGATTAACCAGAGTCACTTGGGTAATCCTAGACGTGGTGGCTTGTGCAATGCGTGTGGGGGCCAACCACGCACGCGGCCGCGCCTTCGGCGCAGGCTTCTCCTCACACCCACCCGTCTACGCCGGATAGGGGCGGCTAGAGCATCCTCAGAGTAATGCACCTAGCTAAACATAAAGGTGCCTAGAGACACTCCAGTTTCATTAAACCAAATATAATAACACTTCGTCAAATTTTGATTATAACTATTGTAACCAGAAGACGCAGCATGGGCAGGCCTCCAACAAGGTGGACCGACGACCTGGTGAGTGCCACAGGTAGCCGTTTGAAGCATGCAGCGCAGAATCGACCGTCGTCGTACAAATCCTTTGTCCAGTAGCTTTGTCTAGGATCTTTAGGCTAAAATGATGAACAGTTATTAAAGATGCTTTGGATTTGTGGTTTCGTGACACAGCTTCAGTCGGGCTGAATTAAACAACTTTCTGAAGACCAAAATAGGACTTAGCATGATTACTATATTACTCTCATATCGTTTTCTAGGATAATCTTGTCAGAGATAATGAAGTTTTCTTATAACCTAAGTTTCAAAATGATAAATTTCTTCAATAATAAAATGAGATCGTCTAACCAAATC
The DNA here is from genome assembly GCA_947347705.1 of Nymphula nitidulata. Lineage (NCBI taxonomy): Eukaryota > Metazoa > Arthropoda > Insecta > Lepidoptera > Crambidae > Nymphula > Nymphula nitidulata. Next base: position 9,330,731 of record OX374617.1, on the reverse strand, counting down.
TATCTTCTTGAACCTGTATGTATATCATCATAATATTAATAGTGAAGCAAAATCTTTGTACCCCTTTTTACGTAAATTGCTTATAGTTTATAGAGAAAATTAGTGCAGAATGCTATTTTTTTTTAAAGTTATGCATAAAAAACATTAAATCAATAATAAAAACATTACAAACACTATAATTGACACACACGCTTATAAGTCAAATTGAAGATATATCAATATTGTTTGTTAGTTGTCTATAATGATACTGAATGTCAAACATAACCATAAGAAAATAAAAATCACAAACAAAATAAAAAAATCTTTGATTATAGTGAAAGTATAAATTTTGACAATAGAACCTTATAATCAAACTTATAATTTAAATTAATTAAGGTCGATTTTCGAGCACAGGGCGACCACTAGTTCTTTACTTAATAAGCGTCAGCGCCAACTCTACGTAAACTAGTTGATGTGTCAGCCTTAGCACCAACCGATAGCTAAAGGAACTTTTAGTTAATTTAAATATTCATAACCTTTTACTACATTGTTAGCTTAACTGAACCTATTATGGTTAGCTATTACTACTTGTATCGCGTGCTCTCCTGATGTAAATGTGGTCGAAGGGTGGGTAATAACCATTCGTGCTTATCAATTGACTTCAAAAAGAAGGAGGTTTTCAATTCGACTGTATTTTTTGTATGTTATCTAATATCTCCGTCAAATCTAAAGCCAGATGAAAGTTTTAGTTTTTTTTTGGTTGAATGAAAAGTTATACTATGGGATTTGTCTATTTTTTTTTATACAACTAGATGACAAACAAGCTGACGGCCCACCTGGTGGTAAGCGGTTACCGCCGCCTATAGACACCTGCAATAACAAGGAAACGCACTTGATATTGCAGGTGCGTTGTCATCCTGAGGCCTAAGATGAAATGCCGTCCATGCCCAGAAATTATACTGGCTTCCTTTCCCTTCAATCCGAAACACAGCGAACTGTTTCACGGCTGAAATAAGAAAGGCGGTGGTACCTACCCAGGCGACCCTACATATGGGTCTACCACCTAATTATATAGTAAGACCTTCGGAGATGGAGGCTAGGAGTTCCGGAACGATCAGCTGTCAAGAGAAACTAAAATAAACCATAATATTATATGTATGTATTTCAACTGACTAACTGTGGTCCATCTAGCTTTATTTTTAGAATTTTTCACAAAATAATAACGATAATTTTTATTTTAACATTATTATAAATGTTTAAAATATATATTTACTTAAAAAAATATCCAAACTAGAAAAGGAACACCCCGGATTGTGAAAGGTCGCCCCGCCTCAGGGCGTGATTTTTTTCTAGTTTAGATATTTGTTATGTAAATAATAATGATATCAAATTGATTTTCAGTTTAACGGATAAAACCCAAACGGGTAAACGGACAAAAGCCTAATAATGAAATATTGTAACTGCATAACAATTATCTATTTTGATTTGTAAAGATTTGTTACAGTAGAACATTTATCGACCATTTATCATTTATCATATCTACATTTATAGCATTTAATTTGGTACATTTAATATTTAGAACATTTAATTTGCCAGGGGTCCCGGGTTTGAATCTCGGTAGGTGCAGATGTTTGTATGAGCATATTTGTTCACGAGTCCTGAATGTGTATATGTTTATCAGGTATATTTGTTATATTGATATAAATAATAAATAATACATAAAACGTATTATTATCAATATCAATATCTCTCAGTTACCTAGTATTCATAACAGAAGCTCTTAATGATGCTTTCTTCGGGCTAGATAATAGGTGTGACTATTTGAATATTATTATTATTATCTATATACTTGACTTAAATTGTTTTATCTTCGTTTGATTTTTTATTGAACATAGTATACTTAAGCCACAAAGCTTCGTACTCAATCTCGCCTTTTCATTGCCATTAAGACCGATTCATCCCCGAATTTTGAATTGATGTGCAAATTGTGCAGAAGATTTGGCAACATTGTTAAAATTTATAGCTAAAATCGAGTAGACTTCGAATAGTTATAGCTCATGACACACAGCAAAAGAGTTCAGTTGGCAGGACACACCAAAAGACGCAAATAAAAATCAATTAGCCTCTTTATAAGCTAAGATACTATTATTATTAAGTACGACAAAGAATCAAGTTACTAAATTTCTTTGTGCGTGATGTTTAGCTGGAAACAGTGAATTGATGACTCCGAAGACGCCGGTCTTCGGAGTCATCAATTCACGCGTGCTCCTGAGTAAGAAGACAGAAGCTAAAATGAGGTCAAAAACCTCGTCAGAGCACTCTCACCTTTTAAGCATGTGAAGTAATCTGTGATGTTAATTTAGATTTAGATTTATTTATTTCATTTTCACATAATTCTCATTGTAAAACTATGTTAAAAGAAATTCGTAATAACAATTGTCAATTTGTATAACATAAAATATTAATTTAAATAATAATAATAATGTCACTAAAATGTAACGAAATACTTCGGTTACATTAGGAATAACCAAATGTAGCAAGGTCTAATTACAGTTCATTTGATTTAACAAAACTTATTATGGCTAGGTGTCACCCTAAATTACGCAGTCGCTTTTTTTCAGTGTAATTGTTAACTCACTGGACCATGACAGCTCCGTGTTATATAAATGCAAGTCTTAAGCCTTGACAGGTTCCTCTACCTTGTAAAGGGGATTACAGTCGTTTTACTTGGGTTTACTGACAGGTGGTTGGTGTTACACCAGTCTACACGAGTGAAAACTAGATGTTGGTCGTCTTTGAACTATTAGTTTACGGCTACCGTCAACTTATTTATTAGATAACGTTCAAAAATAGTTAACTTACAAATTTTTATTTTAACGTTCAGACATGTTGTAAAGTAAAATATACTAAATTTAATCTACTATAATTTTGTTATAAATACTTTAGCCCTAGAAAAAAGGATCTACCACCAGTTCCAATTGGGATGGGAGATCCTTTTAGAGAAAAAAATCTAAGAACAAAACTCTAAAAGGTGTGCAAATCTGCCTTTATGTATTGCAAAATAAACTAACAGTATCGTTTGAAGAAGACAATATTGAATTATGACTATGTAAAAAGATGTATTCACTTTCGCACATACTTAGTGCAAATATAGTTTTAAAAAATATACATAACTATTAAGGTAACGTGCCCGGGAACATTCCCAGGCATTTGGGAATATAGGGAACGTTCCTGGGAACGGCACATCACTAGTCCCAGCAAGGGGACTCGTCTCTTCTCCTTTGCAGTCAGTCAACACAACGCTTATCTTGATTTCTTATAGGGGAGGCAGCGCGTGAGTAGTGTCCAAGGTGCTACAAGCGCGCTGAGCGTCTCACGCTCGACAGTCTATATGCTACGTTAACCGTTTACCACGGAGCGGACCGTTTCGTTTATTTGCAAACCTTTGAAGTGTAAAAAAACAGAAAATTTTATATTTATACTATAGTGTGAGTTACCGGCTTGTAGGTACTTTTGATTGTTATGAATGTGACAGTGAAAGATGGGCGGAGGTGTAGACGTCGTATTTATCATCAGTAAAGAAATAGCTTTATAAACTTCAATTCTTATTTCTTTTCCTTTTGGTTATGAGACGGATTTAAAAATAGTTGTAATAAAATATAGACATGAAAACTAATTTCATATCAAACAATTTGTCCTATAAGTTAACAGAACCAAGGCTTTTAAATATACTATACTTACGAGTATTCTCGTAAGTCAAGCTAACTTTGTTGCTGTATGTCCTACTGAGGATTTCGCGACTTTCTTATACGGACTCCTTGCGCGAAGCGAGAGCATCAATTCTTATGGAAATCTCGCATATTCCCTATACCAAGCTTGTGCGAAATTCAATAAAGAAAATAAATATCCAGAGGATATGAAATTTAATTTTTTGGAGCAATTTGCTGTATTATGTGATTTTACACTGTTTCGCAGTCAGATTAGTAGGGTACATAAATCTACAGATAGATTATCATTTTCATCATTATAGCCGAGCCACACTCACTGCTGGGCATAGGACTCCGTGCAGGATCTCCAAACCAAAGCCTTCGGTCCTGCGCTTCCCGCATAAAGAATTTGACAAAGCGGTCTTGTCGCTGGAAGCGATATCATGCGGCGGGGAGTTTACTAATATTAATTATAATAATAATATATTCTTATATTTTCTAGTAGTTATCTAAAATTTATTTACATTTATTGATACAAATACAACATTTGTTAATGTATTTATAGAAATACGATAATTATTTTCAATTTCAATAAATAATTTTTAAACGAATCCCTGTTTCCCTTGGTCACGCCAAAACATGAGAACGACTTTACCGAATTCAATCATCTTTTTTTCAAAGCTTTTTAATACTTTGTAAAAGATTGTTACGGGAAAAATTTAAGAAAATTATACAGAAAATTGGATGATTTCAGAAAACTCAACGACTATTTTAATTTCATGCGTTTGACAGTTTTCGGGTTTGATGAATGTGAATTTAGTAGACAGCTGTTTTTTTACGCAACAAAAGTGTTTGATAGTCTCGCTAAAACTTATGTTGAATTATTAATTTTTCATTTGTTCACTTGATACAGGGGCTTTCAAAATAATAGAGAAAATCTAAAGAAGGAAATCTAATCTAAGGAAGGCTTAAAATAATAATTTAAAATTGTCTAACTGAGGTGCTTTATAAACCTGTCATTTCTTTCATTGGATCTGATTACTTTTAATCATGCCGCGTTCGCGGCAGACTAAAGGAGTATTTATGTACCTACTTTAGACATAGTCTTACTTACTCTTTCGCCTTATTTTAAAACGTGTGGTCCTAAACTGATGCTGTCACTTTTTATATTATACAAAGCACGGCAAAAGAGTCCTTATGCGAAGACAGTTATTGCAGTTTCGTTCCACACTGCTCTAGCCGCCTCCACCTTGCCGGCCCAAAAGGTGCCTTATCACGCCTCTTTTTTATTTGTTAGAAGAAAGAGAGAGACAGATGATTTGCTAAAAATAATTTCTTCATTTCTTTGTTCTTTATAATTTTCTCATACGTTTTTAGGAAACGGCTTTTTGATGATATGTCGAGTGACTGATTTTCATGATTTTTTTTTTGTCGTTACGGCTTTTGCTTGGCGCATTTCAGTTCGCCACAGTAAAGTAAATGCCTTGCTGCCATGTGACTGACTTACATCTATTTCAATGAAATTAAAACTTTGGGACCTTATTGAACCTAATTTATATTTAGTATTTCATTTTCATAATAAAAAAAACTGACTCAATTAGCGCAAATGTTGAGACAACATTTAAAAATATTGATACTGAAGCGGTACGTGGTTCACCGGGTCAGCTAGTTAAATTATAAAACAAACAATACTTATGAAACGTATATCACGGGTTGTACGTAGTTATAATAAGGAAATGTGACTGACAAGCTGGTCTTGTATACCTTCACTCACATTTGAATATTGATTCCAGTAAATATGCAGATGAGATAAATATAGATACATTAATTCAGACACATTATTATGGCACAAATTTAATCCAAAACCCCATCACAAACGTGCTGCAACTGCTCATTGTATATTCGATGCGTCTGTTTTACATGCGGATTTCTATGGCTATGAAGAAATAATTGAGCTCAAATCAAGAGCATAAAAAGTCGATAAAGAGGCTTATTGACTTTTTTATGCTCTTGATTGGACCTCGTTTTACGACACGTATAACCAGCGCGTATTATAAAGTTCGCTATATTTAGAAGGTGTTTAGTTAGAAATCACACCTATTTTTAAATCAACTTGTTAACCGCGGTTATGCTATCATAATGTCCATATTTTTTTCTTTAATAATATAATAATAATATTTATACACTCACACCTATTATCTAGCCCAAAGTAAGCATCATTAAGAGCTTGTGTTATGGATACTAGATAACGGAGAAATAATGATAATAATATGTATATAAATATTAGAAATATACTAAATAAACATATAAACATCCATGACTCGTAAACAAATGTTCGTACTCATCATACAAACATTTGTTCCTACCGGGATTCGAACCCGGGACCTTTTGACCGAGTAGCCTGGGGTACAGACCACTCGGCCAAGCGGTCGTCCTAATAATCAATACTAATATCAATAATGCGAAAGTAACTCTGTTTGTTTGTTAAGTTGTCACTCTTAAGCCGCTAAGCCGATATGAATAAAACTATAGCAAGGAAATGGATTACATCCAGATTACCGAAACCTACGCGGGCGGAGTTGCGGGCAGCCCCTAGTAGTGATATGATTAACTAGAATTTCATTAATATTGTTTTAAAAATAGGAGTGAATTTTGGCAAACAGAGTATGGAAATAATTTGTTGCATAATTCTTATTTGCACTAAGAGTACCTACCTACACGAAAGATTTGCTTTATGTTTCGAACAGATATTTGTGAAGTGCTCACAAGCGGCTTAAGCTACTGTTTTAGGCACATAATAAATGCATACCCTAACTTTTAAATTATGCACTACTATATATATACACACGTACAACAAAAAAATAAGAACCATGCGAAAATAATTCAGCATCACCAGTTTATATACGTTTCACTGCCGGGCACAGAACTTCCTACATGGGAGAAAAACATGAGCAGCTTGGGATATAACACCACCGCGCTTGGTAGGTTACAGAGGCTGTAGGAACAACCTGGACGAACTAACGGCATAACGTGCCTGCCGAAGCACGGAGGAGCTTCAGATAACAAATTTTGATTGACCCACCGCGATCGACCACGGTGTAAGTTGCTTTTTTTTAGTAATCGTAATTTTTGTTGGAAATTTATTAAAACTAGAAAACTTAATTTATGCCTTTTTTAAAATATATTAAATTATTAATATATAAATATTTTAAATATATTTTATTATAATAGCATTCATCTATAGAGGCAAAAATCACATTACGAATTCAAAGTTTTTGAGCAATTAATTTTACATGCGTAGCATCTCTACTTGGTCTGCGTAACATCTCTACTTGGTCTGTACCAGTTACTGCCATTGCCAGAGAACGGAAACACCAATCCTCATCAGACTAAAAATAACAATATACTACATCACGGTGTAGTATATAATTTTGAGGTTCTATGAAGTGCACATATATCTTTTCAAATGTGACTGCTCGTAGTCTGGATGATTTATCTGCATTTAAAATTAAACCATATCAAATAAATATCGCTTATTTAGATCTTTTTAAGAGTTGAATAACATATTTTTATTCTAAATTATATAATTTAGAATAGGAGAATAGTTTAAGTTATTTAATTTGATTATCTGGCTATCGGCGAACTATATTATCCAATATACGCGCTAAGCAATGACCTTTTTATTTACACCTTCAAGCTGCATGTTGTGTTACAGTTGTGCTTCTAATAAGTAACTTAGAGGAAGGCAAAGGGCTTTTAGTATTATGTTTAGTCACGAGCAATAATATAAAACTACTTCTGACAGTTAGGCATCCATAATATATTATTATTCTATAATTAAGGCCAGAACCCACAGAGCGCGGTGCGGGCGCGATGCGGGTGCAGTACGGAGCGGGTTGATATTGTAATGTTAGATATATAGAATTACTATTTGTATCCTGTTACCTAAAGGGTACATTAAAATTCTAGCATTACGCTGTGGGTGCCATAAGAATCATGAGCTGTCAAAAATGGATACATAATATGATAGCTCGCGACTGTCGTCCATGTAACCAAAAGTCTGCTTAACTTTTATTTTCTTAATTTCAGTGTTCCTGGTTAATTATGTGCCAGATTACATCGACCATATTATCCTGTCGGAAATGATTTCCCTCGTTTGATTGACAGCGTTTAGCAAGAAAAGGATCAATTGGCTCCTTATGGCTGCGTCACAGGCTGAGAAAAGGTTTTATGTGCGGCTTAATCTACTCTTGCGGGTTCCATTAATTAGGTTAGTTGGACGCCATGCGCGCTTCTTGCGGGTACATTTGATGTATAACATTGTTATCGGGCTATCTTTAGTTCCAGAAAAATAACAATAAATAATAAGATGTTCTTATCTTTTTATTTATATGCAAATCAACGCGGGCATAAGGCCCGTCTGATGGTAAACGGTTATAGTAGTCTATAAACGCTTGTGGCACCTTTGGCACTTCTCACGCACTGCCTACTCTCTGCTATCTTTATAAAGTCAAGGGAAAGCAATTGTTAGCAGCTTAAGAGACGAGCTCCTGTAATCCTAACGTAATACTTTCTTTAATGAGCTCTGCTACCTCACTCGCTGTAGGAACACATCACTACCAAGTAGGTTGTGTTATTTCACTACAATCTTCTGTAAGGTGGAGGTGGTATTAGTGGTCCCGAGGCCTATAGGCTTTTACGCTATTTTTAAAGCTAGCCTATGAATTAAGGGGCTACAGCGGGTAAAAGCCTAAAAAGGCTTAGAGGCCTGTAGGCTGGGCCTTTTTCATTGCCTTTTTTTGTCTACCCGAGGACTATAGGCTTTTAACCTTTTTGTAGGCTACACGCATATTTAAAAGGCTTGAAAGGCTAAAAGCCTATAAAGATTTTTAGTCCTTTAGGCTAGGTCTATTTTATTTCTGTTCGAGTATAATAATCGTCAATTTAATTAAACGATTTTAAATATTGTTTCAAATTGCATGAATGTTTTTTACTTTATTATTATTATTTAAAGTTTATTCCACACAAAATTTGATACAATAAGCACTCTTAACACTAAAAAGCCTCGTTTCGTTTTCGTTTTTATTAAATTTGAAAATAAATACAACACAAAAAAAAATCTTGTTTAATTCATACTAAGCCATAATCTGAATAATGGCTATAGCCTTATAATAAGTCTACTACTTGAAAAAGACTTTAGTCGCAAAAAAGCCTAAAAGGCTTTTAGGCCTATAGGCTTTTTAAAAACCTATAGACTTTTTAAAGTGAATAGGATTTTAAAAGCCTACTATTTTATCATGGTCATAAAAAAGCCCCCGGGATCACTAGGAACGTGTGAATGAATATTTATATTCATTCACACGTTCCTAGTGTGTTTAAACTTTAATTTGTGTTATAACACAAATGTTAAATAACGCCATTAGTAAATAGCTGTAACTATATTACATTGTGATATTACATTCTTGTATAAATGGTTCTGAAAATATGTTCGAGAATTTTCCGTCCTTTTGTGTTATTACGCGGTCAGTGCTGAATAATGTGCGATGTTTCCTATTGATTGGGCTATTTTGAGCGTCGCCGTCGGCTCAGCTCATGGTCTTATTGTAACGAAAAATATCACGTGCGCTTTTATTGCTAACATAATAGCTGTCTTATTCGATGATTGTGTTCTTATAAAGCGACGATTATCTGACAGACTCAAATCATTTAGGTTTCATTACCATGAAGCCTTCATTTATTTTTTATGAACGTAATAGGTATTTATTAATGTAATTGTACTTGTACTTCTTAATGTAATGTAATTGTACTTCTTAATTTTTGATTTTAACATTATTATAAATGTCTGAAAAATTGCTCTGACCACTAAGCCACCCAGGACTTGGGATATCCCTGTGAAATTCTTCTAGTTTATCTGTTTTTGCGTTTATGAGCTAACGTCCACCCTACAATGTCGAAATATTCTATTTCAACATCCGAAACGAGTTTTTTTACAAATACCTACGATTCGGTTAAGTTGGGGCAGCACTGCCCCAACTTTGTAGGACATTGTAAGACATTGTAGGGTGGACAAACGCAAATACAGATAGACTAGAAGAATTTCACAGGGATATCCCAAGTCCTGGGTGGCTCAGAGGTCAGAGCAGTCGCCCGGATTGCGAAAGGTCGCGGGTTCGATTCCTGCCTCAGGAAGTGAAATTTTTCTAGTTTTATTATATTTCAATTTGATCATGTTTGCTACAATATTTAACCTAAATTTATTTTGATTTGGCCTTTATATATCGTCATAAAATTATAATATTTTTAAAATATATTTACTTGAATAGCACGCAACCTAAAATTTTGATTGCGTGATTAGTGTAATGTATAAATAAGTCAAATAAATTGGTCAATATTTCAATGCGTCATAGCAGACGTGAATTAAAATACTTTTGAGGAAAAGTGACTGTATTGTACTTAAATATAATTATTTCGATAGCGGTTATCTGAAATCTAAATTGTGTTTGGTTCGTAATGTAAGAATAAAATGTAGAAAATATATTGAGCGGTATTTTAGTATTTCAAATGGCGCGGAATTTTTTGTTTGTTGCCAGATCAGGCGTTATTTCTTTCTTCGACCCAATTCTATTTATAATAAATAGCTCCCTATTATCGGATGAAATCGGACAACGACTGCCCTACACATCCGATTTCATTCGATAGTTAAAATCGAATGTTGTGAATTTCGTGCTAGCGCGCATTGCGGTAAAACATTTGTACGGGTTTTCCCACAAAATCTGTAAACTTTCATAGATTTTTTTGAAATAATATTTTATTTTAAGTATTTTAATAAGTATTGTAATTAGACGAACAGCAGTCCGGACCAGTTCTAAAGGATTTATTGCCTGTGATTATATGGCTTTTTTAATATTAAAATGGGCTTGCTCTTGGTACTAATCGTGCTCCGAGAGAAGTTGGGAGGGGGTCGACGATGTAGCGAGCCAAAAGGTGCCTTTTTAATTCAACTGCAGAAGCTATATATATAAATATAAAATAAAACCATAGAAAAAAATATAGTTTTTTTTTCGAAAATCACTACCGAGTTAAATTTAAATGAAACTACCAGGTGATCATGAATATACAGGTGTTTGGACAAGATATCATCATCATCACCAGCTTATATACGTCCCACTCCTGGGCACAGGCCTTCCTACATGGGAGAAACACATGAGGAGCTTTGGGCCATAACACCACCACGCTGGCCCAATGCGAGTTAGTGGGTTAAAGCGGTTGCAGTAACAACCAGGACCAACGCCTTAACGTGCCTTCCGAAGCACGGAGGAGCTCGAGATTATAAATTAGATTGACCCATCCCGGGACCGACCATGGCGAAAGTTGATTTGTTTTCGTTATCGAAACCAGAGCGCTTAAACCACTACGCCACCGAGCTCCTCATGACAAGATATTTTTTTTATATTTGAGAATTAATTATACTATCACCACTACTACCTTTGTTTTCAGGTAGGTATTCAGTTCTTTAAAGCCAAGATATTTCAGACCCCAAGTTTGTATAAGTTATTTAAATTTATTAAAAAATACGCGTTGCGTCAAAAAGTATATATTTTATAAAATTACCCACGTGTTGACACAATGGTGCTTTCAAACAGCAATTTTGCGTAAACTGTTAACCAAGTGGGTTATAAATTCTTAGGGTTACTGAATGTAGGTTTAATAAGTTGCTAGCAGGGTGTGGGTACAAAGTTGAGTGCGTGCGTGTTTTTAGTATCTTTATTAATATTTTACTTTAAGCTTGAGTAAAATATGATAATATACAAAGATTGAAGCTTGAACAGGCTTATTAAATGTCATTGCGCAGAATAAAAACAATATTCTGCGCAATGACTCAATACTCTACCACTAGGTGGTAGGCCCGTATGTAGGGTCGTCTGGGTAGGTACCACCGCCTTTCTTATTTCAGCCGTGAAACAGTTCGCTGTGTTTCTCAGTTGCCAGTGTTATTACTGGGCATGGACGGCATTTCATCTTAGGCCCCAGGATGACAACGCACCTGCAATATCAAGTGATTTTTCCTTGTTATTGCAGGTGTCTAGGCGGCGGTAACCACTTACCATTAGGTGGGCCGTCAGCTTGTTTGTCATCTAGAAGTATAAAATAATAATAATTGAAAGTTAAAGTTTTTCTCACTAAGGGTTTCCTACGTTTACCGCGTTGCATTAAATTGACAAATCATGTGAAAAGTTAAGGAAAATTCATACGCCATCATCAAAATAAATTTAATATCTAGTGTACCTACCTCTCAAACTATGCCGTAACTCTTCACGTTAAGCATAAAACCCACATTCATCAAAATTTACTTTTGTTAAAATAGTGTAGCTAAATTTTATAAAAACTAATAAACATACTAAAGTAAAACTAAATTAAATACAAGCCAATATGCATTTTAAGGCTGTCAAATAACGTTAATATTATCACTTCATCTCTAAACGTTATGACCTTTCCAACATCGTATGGATTAACTCAGCTGGTGGGTCCCCTCTATTAATGACCTGCATAGGTACCTATTGTAACTAAACTTCAATAAAATTGAGTTTCACAAGAACATCATACTAACCTAACCAACAAAATACAAAATTAAAAATTTTAAGTAACCCCCGGCGTCATTAATCATCTATCTAACACCATCTCATTGAGACTATTCATAAGAGCCCAATCACGCTATATCTGCTGTAAGTTTCTGAAGAATTAAGCATTTCGCAGACTTTTTCATGGTATAGGATCAGCTCAACGTTAGTATGTCATGTGAATGTCACCGAAGTGACAGTACACCAAATTTCAAATCAATCGGATCTGTAAAAGTTAGTAAAACCCTATTATCATGTTAAAAATGAGCTGATAGTCATCAAACGTCTGAACTGATCTTCATAAATTATAGCCAAAAACCATTTTAGTCACATCAGCTTTCAGACAAAAAAACCCGAATCAAAGTCGGTCCATTCGTTTAGCCGCTACGATGCCACAGACAGATACACAGACAGACAGGTCAAACTTATAACACCTCTTTTTTTTCGAAGGGGTTAAAAATTAGATGTGCAGTCATTATTTTTATATCATCATACTAACTTAACTAACAAAAATATTGACTGCACATGTAAAAAATTTGTTGTGCAAACAGTCATATCGGTATGCTAGAAAATATAATTAGTTGCCGATTCAAATATTTCCCTTACTTAAATAAAAAGATATATTTATTGACATATTTATTTCAACAATTACAAATAAATAAAGAAAACGATAAAAATTATATGCTCCAGGCGGGAATCGAACCCGCCTGGGGTCTGGACAAACGCGATTACCACTACGCCACCGTAACACTAGGTGTATCCTACCAATTTCTATACCGCTTTCTACCCTTTTTTCATCGTTTATATACTTTATTTATTCATTATTATTACGACCTATAAATATATTATGTTCACGGGTCATGAGAACTGGATCACTTATGACAAGTAACGTATGGGCAAGCTCATGCTCAAAGTACCAACGAAAATCTCTACGGATTGCATGGCGAAAATCGGACTGATGCGCAATAAGAGGATGTTGTGTGAATGATTGAATTGGATTGGAAGAGCATTGTTCATTATGAGCTTTTACCGCCACCCCGCGCTAAACTAACAATCGGAATTCTGTGGACAATAGCAATTAACTAGAGAACTTGGGTGAACAGCCATAATCTTAGGAGTCAGTGATAACTTGACACCGCGTGAGGGAACTGATAAGTTGGAATTTTTCGATCAAAAATCTAAAAATTTCTACCGCTAAGGGACAACTAGTGACTATACCTACAACATGCCAACAAGCTTTTAAATAAAACTGTATTGACGAAACGAAAGTTTCAATTTTATGATTGGTGTGAGAATGTTACTATAATTTTATAATCTCGGAAATAATGGACTTGAGTCAAGTCTATTATTTCTATTCGTTATATTGTTATCTGGCAGGTATTGATAATTAGAATAGCCGCCCGTAGATCTTCGAGGAACTTGGTATTGATATAAATAAAACTGTTGCGTCACACCACTGTCTCACTAATAATTAAAGCGTGGTAAAGTAACATTTTTTAATTTAAAACTTACAGTGGAAATTAAGCTTTACTATTTGGACATTGTACACGTATCTTTCTTATACCGTCGCGACAGAGTCTAAATTGCACTGACACTAAGCTAAAATATGGTTTTATCTTTTGATGTGTCACGAGAGAGATTGGTGAAAAATTCATGGAATCAGACAAGACACCGATAATTTTACGTAAGATGATGAATGAACATAAAAAGATAGACATAATCTTTTAGCAAAATTACCTATTATAAGATGACAGTTTAGTAAAAAACTATATGGATAGTACATACCCTCTATTATTAATTAATTAGGTACATACATCATAATTGGTAAGTAATTAATATAAAGGTTAAATACGATCCAAATTTTTCAGATTGAAAGCTGCAATTCAAAGCACAGTTGTTAATTATTAAAAATATTTTCGACAAACTTTATCCTATTGAGGCAGTAACTTTTTAAAATTAAAAAATTAAAAATTCTTTTATTGCTCAATTTGTCAGTTACATGTTATGTTGAGGCAACCCCAGAAAGTAAAAATGATACTTGTGTTGGGGTTAACTCGCTCTTTCCCAAGACTTAACTACTATTGAGAACAAAGATGATACACAAGGATCTAACTAACATAAAATTGTGTTATTAATCTATACAATGTAACAAAATATATTGAATACATAATAATAATAAACCAAGCTATACGCGCGCATACAAGTGTTGAATGAAAGTAAAAATATATGTAGGTGTAGGTAGGTGCATTCCTAAGAGTATTGTGCTATGTTTTTGTCTCTGTGTGTGTGTGTGTGTTTATTTTTTTATTAACAACATTGTACATAAACGAGGATCTGGCGACGCATTGGCGCTCAGCAAATACTGTACGAGTAGCCTGTAAGGGCACCACATTATGTGTTCGCCTTTTACTTAGTTTTCCAGGATCAAATGGTAGTTCCTTATGCAGCTTTAATATAAGATGTAGAATGTATAGTTTTCTAATAGTCAGAAGGCGGCAGAGCTGATATAGATCCCACGTAGGAAACCTGTATGGCTTAGAGTACATCACTTTTATAAGTGATCTTTGGGCTCTCTCAAGATGTAGAAATTTAATTTTTGTGGCGCCGCCTCTCTTCACTAAATAATGCGCTATGCTACCTATTGATTCCGACTATTTCAAGCCTCGGCGTCGCGCCGTCGTCGTCGGTGCCGCCACCGGCCTAATTTATCTTCATCGATGAGTAAAAAATATATATTGACATTATATAGATCAAATTTTGAATTTGAGGAAAAATAATTGATGGTTACTTCTAGACACTTGGAGATTCTATATTTATTTTCTATTTCTTATATCCACCACTTTCACGGGAAATTCTATTGTAAACATTAAGTATGAAGTAAAAATAAAACAATTTTCACACTTACCTAAAAAAAAAACTTGTAATAAAAAAAACTGGATAAGTGTGAGTCGGACTCGCCAACCGAGGGTTCCGTACAAATTTTATAGGTACATATTCGACAGTTGAAAGGCTAATAAATGACCAAACTGAAAGTGACCTATGTTTGTTTCATATCCTATTAAAATATAATATGTATGGGTACAAGACATTTAAGCAGGTAGGTACCTATTTAGGATTGTGTTTATTTACAAAACGTTAAAAAAAGGACTAAGTAGGTAGGTAGGTACGCATAACAGTGCAAACTGTTAGGTACTACATATAAACATGGCAAAAGTTTTTATTTTTATTCTTCGTCATAAATTGAAAACTATACACAATAAAAATAATTAAAAAATTTTAAACAAAAATTAAAACCGACTTCAAAAAACTGAAAAGGATGAAATAATTAAATTTAAGTAGGTATTCATCCCCTAAAACCTATTTTTGGAGTCGGTGCTTTACTTTCTATTGTTTTTAGAAACCACTTAGCACCAACTCCAAAAATAGGTTTTAGGGGATGAATACCTACTTAAATTTAATTATTTCATCCTTTTCAGTTTTTTTGAAGTCGGTTTTAATTTTTGTTTAAAATTTTTTTTTCACAATTTTTAGTGATAACTTTCTACGGTCGAAGCTAGATGGGTGACCGTCAACTTATATTGTTTCCCACTATCGTATCGTTTCACTAAAAAGTCATTGGAAAAGCAAAAATTCGCAATTTCGCTTATGTAGACGATTTCATAATTTCAGTTTTTTTAAATTTAAAAGCAAAGTACCCAACTGTTTTTGAAAAATTATTATGGGACCAAATGGCAGCTATTCCGCATCGAACAAAAAAAGAATCACGTAAATCGGATCAGTAATCTCGGCGTAATCGGTGTACATACATAGAAAAAAAAAAAAAAAAAAAAACGTACCGGCCGAATTGAGAATCTCCTCGTTTTTGAAGTCGGTTAAAAATCTGCTTAAGCTTGTGCCAATGAAGCCCTTTCATATGACCCTGTTTTTTTTGTGATTGAATTGAAATTATACGGTTTTCTGATTTTTTTCTTCTGTACAGAGTCATCATCATCATCATCATCATCATATCAGCCGCGAGACGCCCACTACTGAGCATAGGCCTCCCCCAAGGATCTCCAAACCGATCGGTCTTGTGCTGCCCTCATCCAACGGCTTCCCGCAACCCTCACCAGATCATCGGTCCACCTTCTGGGGGGCCTACCAACGCTGCGTCTCCCGGTACGCGGCCGCCACTCGAGGACCTTTCCGCCCCAACGGCCGTCAGTCCTCCTTGCAATGTGACCTGCCCACTGCTACTTAAGACTCGCAATTTTTTGGGCTATGTCAGCGACCTTAGTTCTCCTGCGGATTTCATCATTTCTGATTTGATCACGCAGAGAAACACCAAGCACAACTGAGCCGTCTTATGAGGCCCATTGTAAGTGGCCACGTCTCAGTTCCGTAAGTCATCACTGGCAACACACACGAATTAAAGACTTTCGTCTTGAGACACTGCGGTAGTTGAGCCGAGAATATACTGCGAAGCTTCCCGAACGTTGCCCAGCCGAATTGGATCCACCGATTGACCTCTTTCTGGAAGTTGGACTTACCAAGTTGGGCTACTTGTCCTGGGTAAATGTATTCGTCATTAGCAGGCTCCTTCCCAACCTAGGAGGCCCTAGTGTATCATGCCGCAAGCTGTACACTGGGGTAGTAAGATCTATGGCCCTCTACGGGTCGCCGATATGGGCCGACACCTTATCGCCACGCAACGCCGCCATGCTTCGCAGGGCCCAGCGTGCAATGGCCGTAAAAGTCGTACGCGGCTACCGCACCGTGTCATGCGACGCCGCGTGCGCACTCGCCGGAACTCCCCCATGGGATTTAGACGCCAAAGCACTGGCCACCATTCACAGGCGCAGCGCAGAGGTGCGTAAGGAAGGTCTACGTCCCCCGCCGGAAATGGTTCGGCGCTGGAGGGACAGGGCCCAAATGACGACTATGCGAGCGTGGCGGTTACGCATGGAAAACCCTATTGCAGGTGCACGCACCATTGAAGCAATACGGCCTAATTTGGTCACATGGACCCGCAGAGGGCATGGTGCGCTCACCTTCCGGCTGACCCAGGTGCTGTCCGGACATGGATGTTTTGGCAGCTACCTTCACAAGGTCGCCGAAAAGGAACAGAACCCGCGCTGTCTGGAGTGTGGCTGCGACGAGGACACCGCGCAGCACACGCTGGAGGTGTGTCCGGCGTGGTCAGCGCAGCGCGCTGCCCTCACCGCAGTTATTGGTATGGACCTTTCCCTGCCGAACATCATTCATAAGATGGTCGGCAGCGAGACGTCCTGGCAGGCGGTAGCCGATTTTTGTGAGAATGTGGTGTCACAAAAAGAGGCTGCGGAAAGAGTTCGAGAGGCAGATCCTCTTGCGAACCCTATCCGCCGTAGGAGGCTAGGCCGGGCAAGGCGGCTCTTTGCGCACCTGCTTCAACCGCCCTAGCTAGGGGTGTGGAGTGGTGGTGGGGGGCTCCACCACTCATCCCAAACACACTCCGCTGACGGTGTGAGAAGTGCCAAGTACCCGCGGCACTTCCCACCAAAAAGAAGAGTTCGAAAGAACGCCACAAGGCACGACCGAGATGTGTGCGACGAGCTTCCTCGGTAGCGCCCCACAAATGTGGATAGCGGGTACAGTCAGTTTTAGTGGGTATACCGGCACTTTACACCGGTGACTCCCACATAACCCAGGAGGCAAGCTTCCGCCGTTCTCCCTGGGTACCCATAAAGGGTTTCTGACTAAAAAAAAAAAAGAAAGGTAAATGTATTCGTCAACAACTTCCAGTGTAGAACTTCCAACCTTTACAGGAGTGGGTACGACATGGGAATTTGACCCACTTGTTGGGAGACTCTACAGAGGTCGTCGAGCATTGTGCCCAGATCTTCCAGGTTCTTAGCCATGACAACGATATGATCAGCAAATTTAAAACGAAGGTGAGTTATGTACTCGCCGTTTATATTGATGCCAAGTCCTCTCCAGTCCAAAAGCTTAAACACATCCTCCAACGCGACTGTGAACAGTTTCGGCGAAATAACATCGCCCTGTCTCACACCTCGCCGAAGTTGTATTGGGTTCGAGTTCTGGCCCTGGAGGTGGACTGACATTGTGGCGTTTTCGTACAGTGACTGCAGCACTTGGATGTACCGATAGTCAATTTGGCATCGGAATGACAATCGGAATTCTGTGGACAATAGCAATTAACTAGAGAACTTGGGTGAACAGCCATAATCTTAGGAGTCAGTGATAACTTGACACCGCGTGAGGGAACTGATAAGTTGGAATTTTTCGATCAAAAATCTAAAAATTTCTACCGCTAAGGGACAACTAGTGACTATACCTACAACATGCCAACAAGCTTTTAAATAAAACTGTATTGACGAAACGAAAGTTTCAATTTTATGATTGGTGTGAGAATGTTACTATAATTTTATAATCTCGGAAATAATGGACTTGAGTCAAGTCTATTATTTCTATTCGTTATATTGTTATCTGGCAGGTATTGATAATTAGAATAGCCGCCCGTAGATCTTCGAGGAACTTGGTATTGATATAAATAAAACTGTTGCGTCACACCACTGTCTCACTAATAATTAAAGCGTGGTAAAGTAACATTTTTTAATTTAAAACTTACAGTGGAAATTAAGCTTTACTATTTGGACATTGTACACGTATCTTTCTTATACCGTCGCGACAGAGTCTAAATTGCACTGACACTAAGCTAAAATATGGTTTTATCTTTTGATGTGTCACGAGAGAGATTGGTGAAAAATTCATGGAATCAGACAAGACACCGATAATTTTACGTAAGATGATGAATGAACATAAAAAGATAGACATAATCTTTTAGCAAAATTACCTATTATAAGATGACAGTTTAGTAAAAAACTATATGGATAGTACATACCCTCTATTATTAATTAATTAGGTACATACATCATAATTGGTAAGTAATTAATATAAAGGTTAAATACGATCCAAATTTTTCAGATTGAAAGCTGCAATTCAAAGCACAGTTGTTAATTATTAAAAATATTTTCGACAAACTTTATCCTATTGAGGCAGTAACTTTTTAAAATTAAAAAATTAAAAATTCTTTTATTGCTCAATTTGTCAGTTACATGTTATGTTGAGGCAACCCCAGAAAGTAAAAATGATACTTGTGTTGGGGTTAACTCGCTCTTTCCCAAGACTTAACTACTATTGAGAACAAAGATGATACACAAGGATCTAACTAACATAAAATTGTGTTATTAATCTATACAATGTAACAAAATATATTGAATACATAATAATAATAAACCAAGCTATACGCGCGCATACAAGTGTTGAATGAAAGTAAAAATATATGTAGGTGTAGGTAGGTGCATTCCTAAGAGTATTGTGCTATGTTTTTGTCTCTGTGTGTGTGTGTGTGTTTATTTTTTTATTAACAACATTGTACATAAACGAGGATCTGGCGACGCATTGGCGCTCAGCAAATACTGTACGAGTAGCCTGTAAGGGCACCACATTATGTGTTCGCCTTTTACTTAGTTTTCCAGGATCAAATGGTAGTTCCTTATGCAGCTTTAATATAAGATGTAGAATGTATAGTTTTCTAATAGTCAGAAGGCGGCAGAGCTGATATAGATCCCACGTAGGAAACCTGTATGGCTTAGAGTACATCACTTTTATAAGTGATCTTTGGGCTCTCTCAAGATGTAGAAATTTAATTTTTGTGGCGCCGCCTCTCTTCACTAAATAATGCGCTATGCTACCTATTGATTCCGACTATTTCAAGCCTCGGCGTCGCGCCGTCGTCGTCGGTGCCGCCACCGGCCTAATTTATCTTCATCGATGAGTAAAAAATATATATTGACATTATATAGATCAAATTTTGAATTTGAGGAAAAATAATTGATGGTTACTTCTAGACACTTGGAGATTCTATATTTATTTTCTATTTCTTATATCCACCACTTTCACGGGAAATTCTATTGTAAACATTAAGTATGAAGTAAAAATAAAACAATTTTCACACTTACCTAAAAAAAAAACTTGTAATAAAAAAAACTGGATAAGTGTGAGTCGGACTCGCCAACCGAGGGTTCCGTACAAATTTTATAGGTACATATTCGACAGTTGAAAGGCTAATAAATGACCAAACTGAAAGTGACCTATGTTTGTTTCATATCCTATTAAAATATAATATGTATGGGTACAAGACATTTAAGCAGGTAGGTACCTATTTAGGATTGTGTTTATTTACAAAACGTTAAAAAAAGGACTAAGTAGGTAGGTAGGTACGCATAACAGTGCAAACTGTTAGGTACTACATATAAACATGGCAAAAGTTTTTATTTTTATTCTTCGTCATAAATTGAAAACTATACACAATAAAAATAATTAAAAAATTTTAAACAAAAATTAAAACCGACTTCAAAAAACTGAAAAGGATGAAATAATTAAATTTAAGTAGGTATTCATCCCCTAAAACCTATTTTTGGAGTCGGTGCTTTACTTTCTATTGTTTTTAGAAACCACTTAGCACCAACTCCAAAAATAGGTTTTAGGGGATGAATACCTACTTAAATTTAATTATTTCATCCTTTTCAGTTTTTTTGAAGTCGGTTTTAATTTTTGTTTAAAATTTTTTTTTCACAATTTTTAGTGATAACTTTCTACGGTCGAAGCTAGATGGGTGACCGTCAACTTATATTGTTTCCCACTATCGTATCGTTTCACTAAAAAGTCATTGGAAAAGCAAAAATTCGCAATTTCGCTTATGTAGACGATTTCATAATTTCAGTTTTTTTAAATTTAAAAGCAAAGTACCCAACTGTTTTTGAAAAATTATTATGGGACCAAATGGCAGCTATTCCGCATCGAACAAAAAAAGAATCACGTAAATCGGATCAGTAATCTCGGCGTAATCGGTGTACATACATAGAAAAAAAAAAAAAAAAAAAAACGTACCGGCCGAATTGAGAATCTCCTCGTTTTTGAAGTCGGTTAAAAATCTGCTTAAGCTTGTGCCAATGAAGCCCTTTCATATGACCCTGTTTTTTTTGTGATTGAATTGAAATTATACGGTTTTCTGATTTTTTTCTTCTGTACAGAGTCATCATCATCATCATCATCATCATATCAGCCGCGAGACGCCCACTACTGAGCATAGGCCTCCCCCAAGGATCTCCAAACCGATCGGTCTTGTGCTGCCCTCATCCAACGGCTTCCCGCAACCCTCACCAGATCATCGGTCCACCTTCTGGGGGGCCTACCAACGCTGCGTCTCCCGGTACGCGGCCGCCACTCGAGGACCTTTCCGCCCCAACGGCCGTCAGTCCTCCTTGCAATGTGACCTGCCCACTGCTACTTAAGACTCGCAATTTTTTGGGCTATGTCAGCGACCTTAGTTCTCCTGCGGATTTCATCATTTCTGATTTGATCACGCAGAGAAACACCAAGCACAACTGAGCCGTCTTATGAGGCCCATTGTAAGTGGCCACGTCTCAGTTCCGTAAGTCATCACTGGCAACACACACGAATTAAAGACTTTCGTCTTGAGACACTGCGGTAGTTGAGCCGAGAATATACTGCGAAGCTTCCCGAACGTTGCCCAGCCGAATTGGATCCACCGATTGACCTCTTTCTGGAAGTTGGACTTACCAAGTTGGGCTACTTGTCCTGGGTAAATGTATTCGTCATTAGCAGGCTCCTTCCCAACCTAGGAGGCCCTAGTGTATCATGCCGCAAGCTGTACACTGGGGTAGTAAGATCTATGGCCCTCTACGGGTCGCCGATATGGGCCGACACCTTATCGCCACGCAACGCCGCCATGCTTCGCAGGGCCCAGCGTGCAATGGCCGTAAAAGTCGTACGCGGCTACCGCACCGTGTCATGCGACGCCGCGTGCGCACTCGCCGGAACTCCCCCATGGGATTTAGACGCCAAAGCACTGGCCACCATTCACAGGCGCAGCGCAGAGGTGCGTAAGGAAGGTCTACGTCCCCCGCCGGAAATGGTTCGGCGCTGGAGGGACAGGGCCCAAATGACGACTATGCGAGCGTGGCGGTTACGCATGGAAAACCCTATTGCAGGTGCACGCACCATTGAAGCAATACGGCCTAATTTGGTCACATGGACCCGCAGAGGGCATGGTGCGCTCACCTTCCGGCTGACCCAGGTGCTGTCCGGACATGGATGTTTTGGCAGCTACCTTCACAAGGTCGCCGAAAAGGAACAGAACCCGCGCTGTCTGGAGTGTGGCTGCGACGAGGACACCGCGCAGCACACGCTGGAGGTGTGTCCGGCGTGGTCAGCGCAGCGCGCTGCCCTCACCGCAGTTATTGGTATGGACCTTTCCCTGCCGAACATCATTCATAAGATGGTCGGCAGCGAGACGTCCTGGCAGGCGGTAGCCGATTTTTGTGAGAATGTGGTGTCACAAAAAGAGGCTGCGGAAAGAGTTCGAGAGGCAGATCCTCTTGCGAACCCTATCCGCCGTAGGAGGCTAGGCCGGGCAAGGCGGCTCTTTGCGCACCTGCTTCAACCGCCCTAGCTAGGGGTGTGGAGTGGTGGTGGGGGGCTCCACCACTCATCCCAAACACACTCCGCTGACGGTGTGAGAAGTGCCAAGTACCCGCGGCACTTCCCACCAAAAAGAAGAGTTCGAAAGAACGCCACAAGGCACGACCGAGATGTGTGCGACGAGCTTCCTCGGTAGCGCCCCACAAATGTGGATAGCGGGTACAGTCAGTTTTAGTGGGTATACCGGCACTTTACACCGGTGACTCCCACATAACCCAGGAGGCAAGCTTCCGCCGTTCTCCCTGGGTACCCATAAAGGGTTTCTGACTAAAAAAAAAAAAGAAAGGTAAATGTATTCGTCAACAACTTCCAGTGTAGAACTTCCAACCTTTACAGGAGTGGGTACGACATGGGAATTTGACCCACTTGTTGGGAGACTCTACAGAGGTCGTCGAGCATTGTGCCCAGATCTTCCAGGTTCTTAGCCATGACAACGATATGATCAGCAAATTTAAAACGAAGGTGAGTTATGTACTCGCCGTTTATATTGATGCCAAGTCCTCTCCAGTCCAAAAGCTTAAACACATCCTCCAACGCGACTGTGAACAGTTTCGGCGAAATAACATCGCCCTGTCTCACACCTCGCCGAAGTTGTATTGGGTTCGAGTTCTGGCCCTGGAGGTGGACTGACATTGTGGCGTTTTCGTACAGTGACTGCAGCACTTGGATGTACCGATAGTCAATTTGGCATCGCTGGAGTGACTGAAGCACGGCCCAGGTCTCAACGGAATCGAAGGCTTTCCCGTAGTCCACAAACGCTGACCATAATGGCACGTTGTACTCTTCGGTCTTCTGTATAACCTGCCGTAGCGTATGTACGTGGTCTAGGGTACTAAAGCCTTTTCGGAATCCGGCTTGTTCGGGAGGCTGAAAGTCGTCAAACCAGCGGAGACGATTCGTAATAACCCTCGAAAACAGCTTGTAAATATGACTCAGGAGCGTGACAGATTACTGATGGCTGTACAGATTATTAAAAGTTTAAAAAATCTTCAAAAATATTTTGTCACCCTATCAATTATGACCGCGCATACCATTGCTTAACTTCGATGATTGATTACTCTCCGAAAAATCTGAAAACTAAATAAATGTATATAGTTTTCAGATTTTTCTCTGTGCTTGTAGTATAAGAAAAAAATACTTGCCAAATTTCACAGTTCTAGGGTCAACTAAAAGTTCCCTATAAATTTTGATTCCCGAGAGTCGAAATGTGCGTTTTTTGCGGCATAAGCGACCGTATCTTTTTTCACATTAATTTAGGAGTTTGATTTTTAACAGTTTCAAGGAACTGTAGACCTGAGTATATGGTTTTAATTACAACTCGATACCTCCACGTGTTCCCGAGATAAAGGGTCTTGACAGGCAGACGGACGGACTAACGGACGTACAGACAGACAGTCGGACAACAAAGTGATCCTCCAGGGTTCCGTTTTTTCCTTTTGTTGTACGAAACAGTAAAAGCAACACCTTCAACTTGTGATATAGAGAGTGTACCAATAAGGCTCGTCGCATTACCTCGCTAAGTTACGAGGCTTAATCTTTGTGCGAAATATATACCAGTCTCATTGCCATTTAAATCAGAAAATTGGCCGACGAAACGAAATATTAATAGTTCAAAATATGTAGGGGATGAGGAGGAAAATGCCGAATAAAACCTATACATTGTTCTCCACACGTTAAGTAAGATTGGACCGACGTGAGTCGACGAGCGTAGCGTATTGGGACCAGGCAATCTTCAACGATTTCAAGATTCTAACGTCTCTAGTGTCTTTGTAGCGTCTGATGCCCTTCAAGGATAATGCGAAGGTCTGAATCGGACCTAGATGGTCTTGGTGAAGAGAAATTGATAAATATCGGTTTTGAATTACTTTAACTCAATGGATCTTTAAAATCTGATGAGCTTGTGGAACATGCCAAACTTAATGTTCCATCGCGTTTTCCTCGTCACCCGCTAAATAAAACTTTTGAGATACCTAAGTTTAAAACGAATAATGGTGGAAATGCCTTTTTTTCGCTGCTGCACTCGGTATAACTATCTGAACAGTGGTAATACTGATGCCATTGACATTTTTCCCGACTCATTATCCAGATTTAGGAACAACATCCAACAGCTCTTGGAGACGACATGATGTAGCTAGTAAGTTTAAACTTACAGTAGTAATCTGTGGATGTAGTTTTCATTTTATTGTTGTTACTTCTTGTTAGTTGATATTGTTATTGTCTGCATTATTAATCTTTTACTGTTATAAACGATGTGTACGCCTATTATAGGTTTATATAAGAATATTTTTGGCAATATTTATAAATAATGTAACATATGTATACAGTTTTCCACTCTAACCCTCTTTTTCCTTGCTAGCTCACTGGCAGGCGACACAATAGAAAATCTATGATTGATATTGTTGAAAATATTTGAATCGAACAACCGATTCTAAGAAGACTTTCCAAGCATAAGCAGTCAGGCTAGTCTAAAAAGTTGACAGGGGAACAATTTTAACTTCTTCATACTAACCAAAAATCGTAAGAAGTGGTCAATTTCACATTTGCTCATACAAATTTTTGACAATTGGTAAGTGTGGAGTATTCTATCTACCGTAAGTTTTAAACTTAGAATTCATGTCATGTAAACATATTTTATTTGAAATCCTCCAACTACAGCTTTACCTGGCATATAAATGTAACTTATAGCGAAGTAAAGTTCACAGCATTGCTTGAAAATGCTATCAATACACCACCGAGTAATATATTTAGGTTGTCACTGACACAAAAACGTAACAATAAATTACGTAACGGAAAGATGCGGGTCCGTGTTTACACGAGCATTTAGCTCAGTCGACATCACTTCGGCAAAAACGACTCGGCGATTTAATTCTTCTCACGTCCATGCCACACACGATAATAAAACACATGTGTTATAGTTACACTGCGGCGCTGTTGCAGCATGCTCGAGTAGTTCAACTCATTGTTTTAAAAATTGAAGCTACACCGGTAGTAAGCTTTTCATGTCTATACGCCGTTTTCAGTCAATATATGTATAAGAAAAGAAGACACACATTTTTTTGTACAACTTAGTAGACTGATGACAATGAAACTGACAGCCCACCTGATTTAATCGGTTAACGTTAATTGGTTAACGCCGCCTGTAGAGCCCTGCAACAACAAGGAAAATCACTTGATGATATTGATATTGCATATGCGTTGTCCTCTGTATTTATGGAACAATAAACAATTTGATTTGATTTGAAGTCTAAGATGATATGCCGTTCATGTAGCGTCTAAGATGAAATGCCCTGCAGTGTGATTTACTAACAGAAATATTCGACATTGAGCTGGAATACTGACAAGACGACAAGCTACAGGCCGCCATTAATTTTGATCTCTACTCCGATCTCTAAGCTGTGTAGGTATGTTTGTCGCTATTTTAGATAAACGTCTTGAAGTAAAATCGATATTTTTTTCATTTCGGTTTTCTTGTGTTCAAAATGTATCGCAATACTTATAAAAAAAATCATCTTTTTAGTTCCGGCTCACACCGTACTCGTTGTCGGGACGCTGTGTCACCAACGGTTGTCAAATGATTGTCAAACAAACGCCAAAGGTATGACAGCGCTAAAGGTATGACAGCGCTGCCGACAGCCACGAATTCAAGGCTGTTATCTTTAGAGAATCGCATAGCTGTTACTGTTAATTACATTGTAATTAAACATATTTTTCATGGTGGAGTTGCCCAGGACGATTTTTGATTTTTGTTTTCCTTTAGAGATATACAATAACTGTAAATTGAATAAGAATAGTCTTGACAAGTGAGATTACCTAAAGGTTAAATAAGCCAAAATTAGATAAATACTTAATAATTGTAAGCATACCAAAATCTTTTGTATAGGTTTGTCCGGTTCACGCGCTACCTTTCTCGCTCATCCATTACACATACAAAAAT
Organism: Nymphula nitidulata; assembly: GCA_947347705.1. Classification (NCBI taxonomy): domain Eukaryota; kingdom Metazoa; phylum Arthropoda; class Insecta; order Lepidoptera; family Crambidae; genus Nymphula; species Nymphula nitidulata. The sequence goes on along the minus strand of OX374617.1, from coordinate 9,303,945 downwards.
TACAGTGGTATGTTTACATTCATTCTTTATCTAACTTGGCTCAAGTATAGAAGAAAATAGGGTTATCAAAAGTAGCTCAGCGCTCAGAGCAGTCACAATCCGGATCTCGGCTCAGGACATGATTTTTTGTTGTCGTTTAAATATGTTTCTAGGTACGCTGTGTATATACAAACGGATGGAATTTTTTTATACCTATAAACTTCTCTAAGAATAGAATACATTTTTAGTCATCAAACACGTAGAAATCTTCAAGAATATCGCAAAAACTATAGTTCAATGTCGATGAAAACTGGCAGATAGTAATTTACACTCATTTTCTCAGTTTTCTGAATAGGAATTTATTCAGAGATGAGAAAATTTGTCTACCTAAATCCACATTTACTTGTTGGCCTTTGACTTGAATTAATAACGTCAACTAACACAAGTTTTTACTGTAGGTATACTTAAATGTCTTTGATAAAAATCATCATCATCACCAGACTATATACGTCCCACTGCTGGGCACAGGCCTTTCTACATGGGAGAAACACATGAGGAGTTTGGGCCATAAGTCCACCACGCTGGCCCAATGCGGGTTGGTGGGTTGAAGCGGTTGTAGTAACAACCAGGACCAACGGCTTAACGTGCCTTCCGAAGCACGGAGGAGCTCGAGATAACAAACTTTGATTGACCCATCCCAGGATCGACCATAGCGAAAGTTGTTTTGTTTTTCGTATCGAAACCAGAGCGCTCAAACCAATACACCACCGAGCTCCTCGATAAAAATATTTTTGCTAAAAATACATTAATTTATTTATGGATGTTATTTCGCCGCATAGACTTTATATTCACAAGAAAACTTTACCAGCTGAATACTCATTTTTTTACTTTTGATAGGCGTAAAAATATAACAATTAAAATCTTTCCTGCAAAAAGTTGAATCAAAAGAACATTTTGATGAAAGTCCCAAGTTCGAAAGTTCATTCGCCCGTAAAGAAATAACCTAAATTGTTTTCGAAATTATTTTGTACAATTATCGTAATAACACTTTGCTTTTGTTTCAGTAGGTAATTGAAAAATTTAAAAATGTTTATGCCGTTATTGTTTCTTCCTATTCGTAATTCTGTACAATATGAATTCTACACATTTGTATTTGACCACAACCGCTATTCTTATGGATAAGTCGATTACGTTTCAAATTTTGAAAAAAAAAACTGAAGAAACTATAAAAGAATCATAAATAATATTATTTTTGTAAGCAATTTTTGTAAGTAATATTCAAAATGTTATATTATGGTACGGCGATATTATACTCTATACATACACATAAGTTTTTATGATTGAATTCCGTAATTTTAACATTCATTTATTCAAACAAACTACAAAGTCACAAGAAGTGCAGATAGCATCTTTTCTGACATGATATGAACATTTATTTGCATACAAACAGTATGTATGTTGAAGTTGCTAATTGTAGAATACGACAGGTCGTTATCTGCCTAGGTCGATCGTCTAGAAGTGTAGAGTTTTTGAGTAATTGATATGAAGACTGTTTATTTGATTGGTAGATTCAAGCTTTTTTTATAACCACTCAAATTGAAATGATTTTGGTTATAATGTGGTCATAAAAATAACCTTGAACTTACTACTCTTTATCTCTTTATATCAGGTCTTATAATATTGTCCTAGTATGCGTTTGTAACTTTTTTGGACATTGGTATCTATTACTTCGAGTGCAATAATAAATAAATCAATTATCGTTAGATGAAAGAATACAATATTAAAGATACTATGTGCAGTATTAAGCATGTGCTGAAAGGACTTCCATTAAATGAGCAGTGCAAGTTCTTAGGTCTTTGCAAAACTGAAGCTCCTGGTAACTTACCGTACAACAAGTCCTACGTCAGACGTATCATAAAGTGGTGATGCCAGCCTTTCTGGACTAGGTATTTTGAATGCAATGGGGTGCCTCGACTGACCATAACCGTTTGTTTATGTAATCATATTTTTTTTTAATTTCAATTAAATACTAGGTGGTAGGCCCGTATGCAGGGTCGTCTGGGTAGGTACCACCGCCTTTCTTATTTCAGACGTGAAACAGTTCGCTGTGTTTCGGATTGAAGGGAAAGGTAGCCAGTGTAATTACTGGGCATGGACGGCATTTCATCTTAGGCCCCATGATGACAACGCACCTGCAATATCAAGTGATTTTTGCTTGTTATTGCAGGTGTCTATAGGCGGCGGTTACCGCTTTCTATCAGGTGGGCCGTCAGCTTGTTTGTCATCCAGTTGTATAAAAAAAAAAAAAAAAAATATAAAAAATATAGATCGCCGCCTTTCTTATTTCAGCCGTGAAACAGTTCGCTGTGTTTCGGATTGAAGGGAAAGGTAGCCAGTGTAATTACTGGTCATGGACGGCATTTCATTTTAGGCCCCAGGATGACAGCGCATCTGCAACATCAAGTGATTTTTCCTTGTTATTGCAGATGTCTATAGACGGCGGTGACAGCTTACCATCAGGTGGGCCGTCAGCTTGTTTGTCATCTAGTTGTATAAAAAAAATAGAACGAGCAGTATAAATAATTGAAAATTCAAAATTGTTGTTTAACAAGCAAGAAATGCCTATGGTTTAACAAATAGGTACCTGTACGACATAATTTATGTATACAAAGGAAAAAAAATCAAACGCTTAGCATAAAAATGATAGACGTTTAAATATATGTTTTTCCCTCAGTATGGGAAAGTAGGGTGATTGCCGTATGTGGCGTAATTTTGAACGAGGCTGTATAGTGTACAGTGTACGTAAAACAGAAATAGATGGTTGATAATCTCTATCTACTGACTGAGTGCCAATGCCAAGCAATGAGCCTGGATTTCTATTCTTATTAGACATGGACCGCGGCCTCATTCGGAGTTACCACGCGTTCATAATCACCCCAATTTACTTTACATATAATCAGTCTTGACGCACAGTCTGAAGGTTGTTTTTTGACTCATCTAAATTTAGGCATGATAAATTTACATACATAAACCAATATTTAAAATTCTAAATGGTACGTAAAACATAAAATACATTAAATATTTTTTGTTGTTGTTTAAATATGTTTCTAGATCAGCTGTGTATTTACAAATGGAGAAACATTTTATAGTTATAAACTTCTCTAAGAATACAATACATTTTTAGTAATCAAATATGAAGAAATCTTCAAGAATATCGCAAAAAGTATAGTTCAATGTCGATAAAAACTGGCAGCTAGTAATTTAGACTTATTTTCTCAGTTTTCTGAACATTCATTCAGAAAGCTGAGAAAATGTGTCTTCCTCAATCCACTATTACTTTAATTAATAACGTCAACTAACATAAGTTTTTCCGGTATACTTAAATGCCTTTGATAAAAATACAATAATTTATATATGGATGTTATTTCGCCGCATAGACTTTAATAAATAACAGTAGGTGTTCCATTTTACTAAAAAATTAAACGACTCAGAGTAAATTGTTCTTTTTATATATATTTTTATTAGATGATCAAGTCAACTCAGTAAGTATACTCATTCTCTAAAAATACGTAACAAAGCTTTCAAGTAGTTGCCTATCGGTCTTGCAAACATAGGCCGTCCGTTCATGAATAGTTAAAAGCGGGGATTTGCTAAGGCCCCATTCACAATACGAAAACTAAATACAAAAAGAAATAAATAATCCATAAAACAAAAGATACTTTATTATTGACAAACAATTGTTTTTCAAGGAAAACTATAAAAGTAATAGCATTACAAAACTAATACCACTCTCTTTATTAGATAGAGAAAGTAGCGCACTGCGCGATTTTTACCTCTGATACGTGGATTTAGACGCGGTTCATGCCAAAATAAGAATCAGTTTTACGGTGTTAGTTTCTTCAGGCGTCTGTGTGAGCTTAGGTTTATCGCTGTGAAGGCATGCGCGGTGACTCTCCGCGGGGCAGCCAACTCACAGTGGCGATGGGTATCGCGCGGAGCCCGCCCGCCTAACGCACCTACCACGTCTAGTTTCACTCATACTTACGTAAGTCTTTACCGGGAATTGAAAATCACAAAATTAAAGACTATGGTTTCATTTTCAAATAACACTGTCGAAGTATCTAAATAACAGTAGTGAACAATATTTAAGTGAGTGAACACAATCTGTGTTTGTTATATTGGAGTGGAAAATAATTCCCCTAATTGTACCACCATTCTCTCCAAGGTAAGTGAGTAAAACCTATTAGCGAAAGTCTCACATAATTGTCCAAACTAATTATTTCCTTTCAATACTCTTTTCAAGCTTTGAAATTTATAAATTGTTGTTTAACTAGAAAAAAGTTTTATTTCAACAAATGAATGAATGTAAATTTTATCAATCGCAATATTAAATGAAGTTACCCAACACATATCAGAAACAATAGATTTTCTAATTTATGTGAGCGCCAGCGGGCTGGAAATGCACGAAAGGTTAAAATTTGAATGTCATATTATATTAATATTTTCGGTTTAACAAGATAGTAACTGTGATTATCTTAGTTTTTATAGGTAATTTAAAGCAACATCTCACATTTGAAAAAAAGCATGTACTGTGTACCTAATAGGTATTTGATTACCTAGTGATATTAAAATATTCAAGATCAATCAAATTTAGAAATAGATTTGGCAAGTCTACTCTGAAACACCTCTTTCAACTTAAAGGTATTTTTAAACATTCAAGAGGCTATTTCTTCATATTTATGTTATTCAAAAATGAAATGTATGATTTCTTTTGAACTTAGGTAAAAATTACACTTTAAAATGTACTTTTTACCTGAGTTCACATGACACATCTTTGCTATAACAATTCCATCTTTACAATCCACTGTAAATTCATGGATTATAATTCCATTTACTAAGCTTGTTCGATCATTATTATGTTGATTACGTAAGCAATTTGCTATTAATTATTATGGAACATTTGAAGATAAGTACGCTAGGTGTGTTTTACATAGAACCAACAAAACACCCCAATGCCACGTATTAGCGAGCGGTACTTATTCCTTGGTCAAGGTTACTTTGTTGTCTACAAATAACTTAAATTTATGGACTAAATAACGATTTTTTTTTTCTATTTATTTCTTTTTTACACGTGCTACCTCACCTACTAGTCCAAATCCCTCTCTGAACTCAATGGTTTGCTGGTAGAGAACGCAGTTTTGTGTTAAGCTCGCCTGTTTATATCATGTTTTGTTTGATAAAATTTGTATTAAGTTAGTATTGTTTTATATTTTCGCGAGCACTACACGTTTGAAATAAGAAGAGAAGCTTATGCACCCGGGTGAAAAAACATAAGGTGACGTAAAGCACAGGCGCGAAACGAAGTCGGTAGTGTGTGAACACGCCCTTGACGGTCCCAATCACTTCATCAGCTTTGATAAGCCCCAACACCTCGCCAAAGAACACCGGTTCATTCCTAGAACGATACGAGGCTATTAAAATCAAAAACATCCTAGTTTCAATAGAGATTGGAGTGCACCACCAGCTTGTGATCCAACATGCGAATCATAAAGTCCCAAACTATCCTCACACTGTTAAAAAAAATGACACCGTGAACTCCGTATGCGTCAAATGAACCGCTCTATCTAATAGAATTATAACCCATGAATTTATTCACAGTGGATTGTAAAGATGGAAGTAATAACAATGTTATGGTAGTTAACTTATCAAAGACAATTGACATCTTCAGTCTTCCCGTGACCACGATCGCTGTAAAGTAATAGAAACGTCGGGTGTATGATAATAATGTAACATCTAAGTAAACGCGAGTTAAATCCGGTTTAGTGGTTTTATTCCAATTGTATTTACATATATCAAACTGCGAGTTAATTATTTTAGTAAAATCCACTTATTATTTTGGACTTTATAACGGTAATGCTATCACGTAAAATACGATAACTTTTGTGTGACTGTCATTTATTATGGTTTTTGGACAAATCAGGCGTAAATCAACATTGATAAGAATGGCCGCGGAATTCAAATCAATGTCCATTGTATAGGTATATTTATCTTCATACGTAACTGAAGGGGCTATTGACAATTAACACGTTTATTGGAAGGGGTTATTAAGACGTTTGCTGTAATTAATATTATTCATTTATTTAAGGACTCAATCAAAAATATCAATTGAGTTGAATCGTTGAATGAATTTAATTCAATAATCTTTTCATTCTTTTAATTACAATAAAGATAGAGAGCAGACCGTTATCTGTCGGAGAGCATGTGTGTGATTGATAGATTTAAGGTTATTTTTATGAGAACTTTTTACTAAAATAATTTCGGTTTTGAGTAGTTATAAAAAACCTCGAACACAACAATTAAATAAAAACTTTTTAGTAGTAGACTATTAACTACGGCGGATAATCTTCGGTAGGAACCGATTCAACCGGCAGATAATTATCTGCTGAATACGGCCATCGGCCTTCGACATATTTCATTACAATTATTTAATCTAGCTAGGCAGTTATATTATTTTTTAGCCCGTGCGTTTTTTTCCCCAACTATATGACAAACAAGCTGACGGCCCACCTGATGGTGAGCGGTTACCGCTGCCTATTATAGACACCTGCAATAACAAGAAAAATCACTTGATATTGCAGGTGCGTTGTCATCCTGGGGCCTAAGTTGAAATGCCGCCCATACCCAGTAATTAAACTGGCTACCTTTCCCTTCAATCCGAAACACAGTGAACTGTTTCACGGCTGAAATAAGAAAGGCGGTGGTACCTACCTAGACGACCCTACATACGGGTCTACCCCCTAGTAAAAATAATACATGGATAAAAAATTATAATAATATATTCGCGGTTTTCTGCATATAGTTTGTGTGTTTGCGTTTCTATGTGCGTTCGCGTGTGCTTGGTGTGCGCATGCGTATGGGAATAATATATGGGTATAAAGTGACATATAACATCATAGCATGAATTGTAACTGTTTTGTTATAATAGTTAACTTTAATTGGACAATGGGTCTTCAGTTGCTCTATAGTCTAGGGTTTACAACTACTAAACTTAGCGAACTGTTAGCCTTGTTGTAAAGGAAAAAAAGGTCCAAGAAAGAAATGTAATTTGAGAAACTAGTGTGTATATTCTACATGAGACAAAAAAATAACGAAAATCAAAACCGTCTTCACAAAACTGAAAAGGATAAAATAATTAAATTTAAGTTGGTACTCATGCCCTAGAAACCTGTTTTTGGAGTCGGTGCTTCACTTTCTATTGTTTCTGAAAACAACTTGGCAACAACTCCAAGAAATTGGTTTCTAGGGGGTGAGTACCTACTTAAAATGATTTTATCCTTTTCAGTTTTTTGAAGTCGGTTTTAATTTATGTTATTTTTTTTCAGTTTTAAGTGATAACTTTCTAAGGTCAAAGCTAGATGGGTGACCCTCAGCTTATATTGTTTCCTTCTATCGTATCGTTTCACTAAAAACTCATATGAAAGCAAAAATCCGCAATTTCGCATACGTAGACGACCTACTCATTCCAGTTATTTTGATTTTGAAAACCAAACTACCCAATCGATTTTTTTAAAAAAATATTGTACCAAATGGCAACTATTTCGCATCGAAAAAAAAAGAATCACGTAAATCGGATCAGAAATTTCGGCGTAATCGGTGTACATACATTGAAAAAAAAACATACCGACCGAATTAAGAACCTCCTCGTTTCTGAAGTCGGTTGAAAAGATGAGTTTGTTTTTATAAGCACAGAGTTATACTGAAGCTGAAATTGCCTGAAATGGACCTTAAGTATAATGAGTGCGTTTGAAGCGCGGGGAAGCGATAAGGGATCCAGCACCTGTTTTTAAAAGTTCTTTAGGCATACCTTCCTTGGGAGAAACACGTGAGGAGGTTGGGCCATAATAGCACTACGTTGGCTGGTCTATAGCTTGGTGATTGAATATTATTATTATTATTATAAAAAAATGTTCTAGTGCGCCGGAGTTCTGGTAAAAAACGGTAGATAGATTTGCTAATTTTGATATACTCGCTTCTCTTTTATCCAAATGCTTTGAATGAACTGAGTGAAGCCTGCATCTACGGAACGCTGTAGAGTGTTAGTAATAAATACTTGTTTCATATTAAACGGGAACGTAATACCCTTGGCGTCTAAGTTTTGTTAATCCTCGTACGTTGGAGGGTTACATTCTGAATTTGTGAAATGTTATATTTGATACAAACTAGTCTTGTTTAAATTATGGGTAAAACAAATTATAAATCAGTTTTTGTTTGATATATAGTGAACACAATTTTAACTTAGTGAAAAAGAAAAAATAACACAAGCAGAATATACTCGATTACATGTACTATTTTTATTATTTTTTATTGGGTGACAGGCCCGTATGTAGAGTCGTCTGGGTAGGTATCATCATCATTTTTTATATCAGCCGTGAAACAGTTTGCTGAGTTTCGGATTGAAGGGAACGGTAGCCAGTGTTTTTTTTTTATACAACTAGATGACAAACAAGCTGACGGCCCACATGATGATAAGCGGTTACCGCCGCCTTTAGACACCTGCAATAACAAGGAGAAATCACTTGATATTGCAGGTGCGTTGTCATCCTGAGGCCTAAGATGAAATACCGTCCATGCCCAGTGATTGCACTGGCTACCTTTCCCTTCAATCCTAAACACAGCGAACTATTTCACGGCTGAAATAAGAAAGTCTGTGGTACCTACCCAGACGGCCCTACATACGGGCCTACTACCTAGTAAAAATTACTGGGCATGGACGGCATTTCGTCTAAAGGCCTTAGGATGACAATGCACTTGAAATATCAAGTGATTTTTCCTTGTTATTTCAGGTAACCACTTACTACCAGGTGGGCCGTCAGCTTGTTTATCATCAAGATGTTAAAAAAATCAAGAGTTGATAAGCGATATTATAATTATTAGTTGAGAATTAAGAAGGAAAAGATTGTAACTCAAGAAAATTAAAAAATATTAAGTACTCACTTAATAAACGCTATTCAAAGATACACAATATACGAAATTTTAAACCTAGCTCTTTAAACAAAGCACCGCAGCATCTACCACGGTAGATACCTAGATACACAAGTATGAATATCTCTTAGAAATGAGGTGCCGTCCTTCATACGAAGCGAAGCACACCTCGCTTTGTCTGAACGAGGAAAACGGGAGAGATTTGTTTTCAATACAATAACTGGCTTTTACTCTGGGTCACTTTAGATATCTATGTGCAAGTGGGTCAGGGATCGACGGAGTTGCACCAATGCCACAAACGTTGGTGCACTTTCAGTTTTTGTGTGCAAGTGAGAGTGCCAAAAGTTTTTGCGCAGTGCGTCTCTTCTCGGACTGAATATGTATGGGACCAGCTTGCCAACTCAAATTCGGTTATTCAGCACATTGCAGTATTATTATTGAATGCTATCTCCCTAGTGAAGTATTCTTTACACATGTGAGGTGAGGATGAACTTTTAAGAGCGGTAGGGACGTGTAGTATTTTTTTCACTCGATTTCCAGCCGACTGTGGTAGAACCTACTTCCGACTTACAGGTAGTGTTGTCAATATTAGGGCTTTCTCTTGATGTTTACAGGGTAGACTTCAAAAAACCAATCTAAATAAATAAATTTATATTGTATGAATAAAAAATACATATTTTTTTATAGGTTTTTTTTGTGCGTTGTGGCGAAGGTGCTACATCTAAGCGTTATTTATATGCTAAAGTAACGGTTTTTTGGCGCGCGTACCCTGGTTCGTTTACACAACTAGATGACAAACAAGTTGACGCGGTTCACCTGGTAGTAAGCTGTGACCGCCGTCTTTAGTTATTGCAGAACGAGGAAAAAATACTGCAGGTGCGCTGTCATTCTGAGGCCTAAGATGAAATGCCGTTATTGCTCAGTACACTGGCTACATTTTCCTTTAATCCGAAACATAGCGAACTTTTTCACGGCTGAAATAAGAAAGGCGGTGGTAACTACCCAGACGACCCTACACACGGGCCTACCACCTAGTGTGTATAAAAAAACTTAGTCTTTCATTCTGTTTTGCCATCCTTGTAAGCATGCAGGTACTATTACAATTACTGTGACTTATAATTTAGATTATATAGAAGAATTGTAATAGTTGCTTGCTAATATAAAGAACATCAAAATAAGAATGTTCAAAGTATATTTAATACTTAGCTACATTTTTCTTTTCATTCTTACGATAAAATATAAGATAATTGTGTGTTATATTGCCAGCTCCTGCTTTGGGAAGCCAATAAAAAAATTATCGTCGTCATCATTTCCCAAAATTCAAAACATCTTTATTCAAATAGGCCACAAAAACACTTTCAAATCGTCAAAGACTCATTTTTATAACCATCACAAAACATATGTTATGTCTGTCTGTCATGTCTGAATTCAATCGAAATACGTTCACTGCTGGACAAAGACCTCCCCTAAATATTGTCATGATGATTGGTCATGGGCTACACGCATTCAGCGACTACCTGCGACCTTCACCAGATCGTTGGTCTGCCTTGCCTACGCTACGTCACTGTAAAATCTTTTCACCCTAACGGCCATTGGTTCTGAAGTTGGAAAGTATAAAAATGAAATTGCATAATAGAAGCCTCGTTACCTATTGTCCGATAATATCCAAAATGGAAGCCGCGTCACATCTGGGATGTTGTTCGGTAATATTCATCTCTTTCAATGTAAGTACTTTACGTAAAATTGAGCATGAAAATTATCATTTCTGTTATTCATTGGCGTGTTGTAAAATTTAAAATTTAGGTCTGATAAACTGACTTTTATTTTTGACATTTAAATTAGTCTACACTAATTACTAGAGGAAAAAAAATTTTAACATTATAAATTATTATGCGCTATCTGTTGAAATCGATGGGGTCCGACTGGTCTAAACAAATCTTCTGCAGTAGGTAATAGTAGACCCATTTTGGTTTAATATACTATTACATACTAACTTTAGAACTATATACTTGAAATCCTTGTAACATTCAAAAAGATATATAACTACTTCATGTAATTTCTGTTTTCAATCATTTGTTCCCGGAGTTTCTCTTGTAAAGTGAATAAAACTGGCTCAAGGCTCTACTTGTTTTATTGTATAATAGTAATTTTCTTCTTAACCCTTAAGGGAAATCAACTGTGCTAGGAAAAATCAGAGTGCGTATTGGTTTTTTTGTATAAGCGATAAAAGAGTTTTTTCGCAGAGTAAAATAGCGGAACTGATTGAAAGAAAAAATTAAATTTGGAAGAAAGACAATTCATAAAATTTTAATAGAAAACCGACCCGAGAAAACGAACCCGGGTGTTTTTAGCACTTTCATCTTAGGTGATTGTTTTATTTTCTTTTCTTGTATAAAGTTTGTAGATTTATATTAGTAATTATATTTATGTATCATAATTATATTTATATTTTTTTATTTATTAATATTTATGTAGGTATAAGGAGCTCTGTGGCGTAGTGGTTTGAGGTATTTCGCCTTAAGATAATTAAGTACCTGAATATTTGATGGTAGTATAAGTAAACGCTGTTGGTTGTAAAGAATAATAATGTATGTAATATAATTGCTTTTGTTGAGTTCTAGTTCTTACGTATTGTCTACTGACCAGAACGTTATTTTTAAAAGGTTTATTTGTGGAACCGTGTAAGACTCCTGGGAGCCTATGACAGTTAAAAACCCATAAACCGAATATATTCTCCCGTAATTACTCAATTAGCAAACATACATGTATATTGATGGGAGCGGAGCGACTGCAGGACCGTAATGCGTGACGTGCCTTGTGGGTTTATATTGATTACATAGGATCATGCGCTTATGTCACCATGACCTCACATATATTAGTTTTATATAAATAAGTAAGCTAGAAAAGCATTATTTGAAACTAAATCACTAGAGTCACTATGTTCTTCGTTTTTTTTTATTAACTCTTAATTGCACAAAAACACAACAGGCATTTTTACCAGTCAACCCAGTAGAGTGACGATAAGAGAAAGTTATAAATAAATCAAAGAAATAATATACGAAAAAGGACAGGCAGGTATCAGCATAATCTTTATTAAATTAAAAATTTACCTAATATTACTCGATACCCAGAAACAGTGCGTTTAATAAGACCGACGCAAACTAAAATATATTTCACATATTATTACCTATTTCACTCTTTAGTGCACTTTGAAGATTGCAAAAATATTATGCAGGTAAAAAGAAATTAGCAAAGGTGAACCTGATGTCTTTAGGAGGTCTTTTCCATCCCATCTATAAATGGAATGCAGGGAACATATGGGTTAATATTTTCAAATTGTAAATAAATAATCATGAATAATTCGTTTTAACTGAAGGGCGGATGACTTCAACGCAAGGCTAGGCAAACGTGGCGATGATGAGTTGAAAGTGGGGCAATTTGGAGCTGGAATCCGGTACTTTAGAGGTCAAATGCTGGCCGATTATATGGAGAGGGAGGGACTCTTTATGATGAACTCCTTCTTTAAAAAACGGCCGCATCGAAAATGGACCTGGAAAAGTCCGGATGGCGCAACGAAAAATGAGATTGACTTCATAATATCGACTAAGACTCGGATATTCGATGATGTCTCAGTGATCAATTCGTTTAACACGGGGAGTGATCACCGAATAGTACGAGGCACATTGAATCTCAACGTGAAATCCGAGAGGTATCGACTGATGAAGTCTACGCTCCGCCCTGCAGCTATCCAGATCCAAAACCCCGAACTCTTTCAGCTCGAACTGCAAAATCGCTTCAATTGCCTGGAGAACTGCCCAGATGTGGACACGTACAACGACAGGTTCGTGGAAGCTGTTCTTACGGCGGGTTCAGGGCTCTTCAAACCCAGCCGTAACAAAAGAGGTAAAAAAATCTCTGCGCCAACTTTAAAGCTCATGAAGGAAAGACATGCACTGCAGTCTTCCGAAGACGCTCGTCGGCAACTCAACAAACAGATCTCCAAGTAATTACTTGACCCGCGACATACGCTACTTTAATACAGAATGTATTAGAGAGGCAATCCAGCGAAACAAAGGCTCCAAAGTGTTCGCCCGAGATCTGTCAATAAGACAGAGTTTGCTGACGAAGCTGAAAACGGAGGATGGCAGATTCGTTACATCCCGACCTGAGCTCTTGGCCGAGTTTGAAAACTTCTATGGACAGCTTTACGCGACATCACGCACACCTGTCACTAAGGCCACCGATCCAAGAGCCAAATTAACCCGACATTACACGGAAGATATCCCGGACGTCAGCCTGTACGAGATTAGTGTAGCTCTCAAACAGCTTAAAAACGACAAGGCGCCGGCCGTTACAGCCGAGCTTCTGAAAGCAGGTGGACGACCGGTCCTGAAAGCTCTTCAGAGGCTATTTAACTCCATCATGCTCGAGGGTAAAACACCAAAGGCATGGCACAGGGGCGTGGTGGCACTCTTCTTCAAAAAGGGTGACAAGACTCTATTGAAGAACTACAGACCCATCACGCTCCTGAGTCATGTCTACAAGTTGTTTTTGAGGGTTATTACGAATCGTCTCGCACGCAGGTTTGATGACTTCCAGCCTCCAAAGGCTTTAGTACCATAGACCACATACATACGCTGCGGCAGGTTATACATAAGACCGAAGAGTACAGCCTGCTATTATACTTAGCGTTTGTGGACTATGAGAAAGCCTTCGATTCTGTCGAGACCTGGGCCGTGCTTCAGTTACTCCAGAGATGCCAAATAGATTCTCGGTACATCCAAGTGCTGCAGTCACTGTACGAAAACGCCACTATGTCAGTCCGCCTCCAGGACCAAAATTCGAAACCAATACGACTTCAGCGGGGTGTGAGACAGGGCGATGTTATATCTCCGAAACTTTTCACTGCCGCGTTGGAGAATGTTTTTAAGCTTTTGGACTGGAGGGGACTTGGCATCAACATAAACGGCGAGTACATGACTCACCTTCGTTTGGCTGATGATATCGTAGTCATGGCTAAAAACCTGGAAAACTTGGGCACAATGCTCGACGACCTCTGTAGAGTCTCCCAACAAGTGGGTCTTAAAATGAACATGGATAAGACGAAGATTATGTCGAATTCCCATGTCGTACCCACTACGGGAAGCTACGCAAAATATTCTCGGCCCAACTACCGCACTGTCTCAAGACGAAAGTCTTTAATTCGTGTGTATTGCCAGTGATGACATACGGAACCGAGACGTGAGACGACAATGGGCCTTATACAAAGGCTCAAAGTCACCCAAAGAGCAATGGAGAGGGCTATGCTTGGTGTGTCTCTGCGTGATCGAATCAGAAATGATGAGATCCGCAGGAGAACTAAGGTCGCTGACATAGCCAAAAGAATTGCGAGTCTCAAGTGGCAGTGGGCAGGTCACATTGCGAGGAGGACTGATGGCCGTTAGGGAAAAAGGTCCTCGAATGGCGGCCGTTTACCGGGAGACGCAGCGTTGGTAGGCCCCCCACAAGGTGGACCGATAATCTGGTAAGGGTCGCGGGAAGCCGTTTAATGAGGGCAGCGCAGGACCGATTGGTTTGGAGATCCTTGGGGGAGGCCTATGCCCAGCAGTGGGCGTCTCTTGGCTGATATGATGATGATTATGATGGTGAAGGGCGGATTGTCGTAATAATTTCCGATTTTCCAAATAAGGATAATTAAACTTATTCATCATCATCATCATAATCAGCTTATGAAATCCACTGCTGAACAAAGGGCTCCTCGTCTATTTCCAAACGTCGTCCATCTAGTGGGAGGCCTTTTGCGCTTTTCTGTACGTGGTCGTCATGCTAGAACCATTCTGCGTGCTATGTGCCCTGCCCACTGCCACTTCAACCTACTAATCCATTGAGCTATGTCAGTGACTTTGGTTCTCTTACGGATGTCCTTATTACTTACACATTCTATCTCGTAGGGAAACACCTAAAATAACTCGCTTCATAGCTCGTAGGGTGACTGTGAACTGGCAACACAAACTGGTAGAAGATTTCCGACTTGAGGCACTGAGGAATTTCGGACTAGACCCAATTAAACTTATTATTATTTATTAGAGAAAACCACTTATCGGATTCAATCCGCGCTTATTAAGAAGTTAGTATTTACACACTAAAAAGTGTGATTTTATTTCAAATATGTTTTGCTCTCAAAAATATGACACAATAATTTTTAATTTTGTTCACGATCCCACAATTTTGTGAGCTCGTACGGGATCGCAATAAAATAATACGTGCGTCTACAACAGTACAATGCGCTGCGTCTGGTGCCACCACATGGCGAATAGAGCCCACAGCAAAAGTAAGGTTGTCACTTTTACCATCTCGTAGCCATTATTGCTTTGTATTAAAATATATAAGCACTTAATGTCGGCGGGCAAGGTCAGTTTGGCAATATTATGTTTTGCAAAGTAAACGACGTCATCGCTAGTACTGAAGGACACGCTGAAAGCTTGGCCAGCAAACAGTGTGTCCCAAGAGGCAGGCGCATGCTCTCCATGACTGAGGAGTTACCCCTGACGCACATATGCATATCTAATACCTATAGACTAACAGCCGTGATTCCAGATATTGAAGACAATCGCTACATAATTATTTCATACAGAATCAACCGCATTATGATTACGGTCTCGAAAAACGTATTTCATTTATTCATAACTCCGCAACGAAAATAGAAAACCAGGAACCTGTTGGTTTATTGACTTCAAACAGCAGCAAAAATAGACTCGTTTACAAATCAAATAATTACTCGTCCTTAGAAAAGTAATTAATTTACGGTAATCTAAAACGTTTTATTACAATTAAGCATCTTGAAGCCTGCTGAAAAATCCTTTAGCAGAAAGATAAATATTTTTCTTGCAAGGTAACTTTATTCCAGTATTTGTTTTCCTCTTTCGTTTATTGAATTTATGTTAACAGAACGAGTTCTTTTGAAATTTAGAGTCTCTTTTTGCGAAGTAGAAACAATTATTTTAAGTCAATAGATATGTATTATTATAATATTGGATTATTGGAATTGGAGTGAGAGGGGTTGTTTATGGATGGTTTTTTTTTTTTTTTTTTTTTTTTTTTTTTTATACAAAGCACGACAAATGACTCAACACCACCTGATGTGAAGCGGTAAGAAGAGTCCATATGCGAAGACAGCTAGTGCAGTTCAGACACTACTCTAGCTGCCTCCACCTTGCCGGCCCGAAAGGTGCTTTTTCACGCCTCTTTTGAAGGACCCCATGTTATAGGAAGGAGGGAACACATGTGCTGGCAAAGAATTCCAAGTTCTGGAAGTTCGACAAAGAAAAGAGCTACTAAATTTCTTTGTACGTGATGTTGAGGTGGAGACAGTGAATTGATGACTCCGAAGACCAGCACGCGTGCTCCTGAGTAGGAAGGGGGAAGGTGGGATAAGGTCAAATAGCTCTTCAGAACACTCTCCGTGATATAGCCGATAGAAGGCGCTAAGCGACGCAATGTCTCGACGCAATTGCAGAGGCTCAAGGTTGTTGGTGACCTCTACATCGCCAACGATACGGACAGCACGACGCTGCAATCTGTCCAGGGCATCGAGTAGGTACTTGGCGGAGCCATCCCACAAGTGCGAGCAATATTCCACGCAAGACCGAACCTGAGTTTTATACAGCAGGCATAATTGGTCAGGCGTGAAAAATCGACGCACCTT
Source organism: Nymphula nitidulata (assembly GCA_947347705.1). Taxonomy (NCBI): domain Eukaryota; kingdom Metazoa; phylum Arthropoda; class Insecta; order Lepidoptera; family Crambidae; genus Nymphula; species Nymphula nitidulata. Next base: position 9,287,279 of record OX374617.1, on the reverse strand, counting down.
GTTCAGGACACCGAGCTTCCGTGAGGCTGTTTTTATCACGGTTTCGATATAGTTCCTGGAATTCAGATTGCAACATATCTCCATACCTAGCAAGTTTAGGGAGCCCTGTGCCGAAAGAGTCGTGCCCTGAAGAGACGGAAGGGGAAGGAACGGTGACATTTTGGCTGTAAACGCGCACACCTGTGTTTTCTTAGCATTGAACTCAACAAGATTGTTAGATCCCCATTCAGATACGAGGTTCAACACCCTGTCGAGCTCAATGGTAAGATTCTCTCTCTCTCTCTCGGTTTCAGCGCGCCCAGCCCCTGGGCGACCGTAATATCCCCCATGAACTGTACTGTCATCTGCATAGCAATGAATGTTTCCTAACGGAATCATGTCATTGATATGAAGAAGAAAGAGTGTGGGGGATAGAACAGAGCCTTGCGGTACACCAGCATTCACTGACATGAACCGCGAAGCGCATCCATCTGCGAGGACACGGATTCTTCGCTCATGCAGGAAGCCGGCGATCCAGTTACAGAGCTGAGCGGGCAGACCGTATGCCGGGAGCTTGGAGAGAAGAGCCTTGTGCCAGACCCGATCGAACGCTTTGGCAATGTCAAGGCTAACTGCCAGTGACTCACCACGTTTGTCAATAGCTTCACCCCAGACATGCATTAAGTACGCTAGAAGATCACCCGTTGACCGGTTCGGCCGAAACCCGTACTGTCGATCATTAATTAATGAGTGATCTTCTAGGTATCGGATCAGCTGGTGGTTTAAGATCCGTTCCATGACCTTGCAAAGAACTGAGGTGACAGCTATCGGGCGGTAGTTAGCTGGGTCTGATCGGTCTCCCTTTTTGGGGACCGGTTGCACATTGGCCTCTCTCCAAGATTCCGGCACACACCCAGAAGAGAGAGAAAGACGGTATAGCCGCGTTAAGACAGGAGACAACTCCGCTGCGCAGTTTTTCAGTACTATCGCTGGAATGCCATCAGGTCCACTAGCTTTCCGGACGTCGATTGACTGAAGCTCCGCACGTACATCACATTGCCTAATACGAATATCGGGCATTGTGTGGCCACAGTGGGAGAGTGTTGGTGGCTGTAAGTTGCAGTCATCGATTCGGGAGTGAGCAGCAAAGAGTTTTACCAAGAGATCGGCTTTCTCTTGCGGCTTGTGAGCTAGCGAGCCGTCAGAACATCTCAACGGGGGCAGCGAGGGTTGACAGAAGTTAGATTGCACGGCTTTGGCCAGACGCCAGTAGCTACGGCTTCCCGTAGGATGCGTAAGAAGTTCTTGGCCAACTCGTGCAACGCGCTGTGCATCCGCTCTGATGAAGGCCCTTTTGCAGGACTTGGTGGCGTTGTTATAGGCTGCTTTCAGTGAGTCAATGTTGGGATCCCCGCAAGCTCGGCCCCTGATCCAAGCGCGGTATGCCGACTGTCTGTTTTCAACAGCTAAGGCACAATCGCGGTTGAACCAGAGGTTACGCCTACCCCTACTGATGAGATCGGAGTGAGGGATATAGTACTCCATCCCTAACATGATCTCATCAGCAACAGCAGTAGCGCTAGCGTTCGGGTCCAGCTCACTGAAACAGCGCTGCCTCCAAGGGACAGATGCGAAGTAATCCCGCATACCGTCCCAATCTGCCGACGCATAGTGCCAGATGCGGCGTTTGGCAACCATAGGTACCGGTGGCGACGCCCGTGGCACCCCAGCGGATACCAGGCAGTGATCCGATGTTCCTAAAGGAGCACGAACCTCTAGCCGATATCCATCCGGGCGAGTCGTCAGCAGAAGGTCCAACAATGAGGGCGCGTGACCGACAATGTCTGGAATCCTGGTGGGCTGGTTTACCAGTTGGGTCAGGTCGTGCGTGAGAGCGAAAGCGTGGGCAGTTCTACCAGCATGGTCAGTTTTAGAGGAACTTAACCACGACTCGTGGTGAGCATTGAAGTCCCCTAAAAACACCAATTCTGCGGTTGGAAACTGCTCCTGCGCAACATCTGCCACCCGACTAAGATGTTCGAAAAGTCGAGTTGTCTCCATGTCACCGCTGTGGGATCTATAGAGGCACACGTAGATTCGGCAATGTGTGCCCAGGTCCACATGCACCCCAAGAATAGAGTAGGAAGGGTCCTCCAAACAGCGCAGACGGCGACAGCAAACATCCGCCCGGACAAACAAGCATACCCCGGCCTTCGCTTTGAAGGACTCTTCAAGAGCGTAGCCGGGGTAATCCAAGTAGCTAGTGTCTGCCGGGCGGAGTATTTGCGTCTCCGTCAAAAACAGCATTTCGGGTCGAGCCGTCTCGAGATGTTGGTGGACGGCATTGAGGTTAGCATGGAGCCCACGGATGTTAGTGAGCCCGACCTCAAACAGCGTGGTTGTGGTGGGGGTGTGCACCGCTGAACGACCGGAACTGTTTTTGAGCGCTGCCATAGTTGAAGATAGAAGGAGGAGAGGCGTGAATTGGGGGGACGTTGCCGCGATATATACGGTCAAAGCGTGAGGCCTGTTTCCCCAGGTAATAGCCGACAGTAGAGACGCGCTGACCCGCCGAACGGAAGGGCCCCCGAACCCCCCCGGGAATGGCCGCCGGGACCCCACCACCCGGTCACCAACCGGCACGACGGACCACCCCAAGATTATGCGTGGCATGATAGGGCAGCCTCACGAACTGGTTAGGTTCGCTTGGGCCCCTGTACTGTACCACGGGCGGCCAGCGGAACAGCCGTTTCTTCGGGTCTCCCTGGTCGGCGGGTCAATGCAGTCTACCTGGCTCTGGTTAGACGGAAGCCGTCACTGACCGCATCCATCGCCGCAACGTCTCCCCAAGCTCTGGTTGTACGCTGACTGATCCCGGAACGCGACCACAAGTGGTCACTTGGCGGGTTTTACGCCATGCGTACGGTGGTCACTAACCAGACGGGTGTTCAGACCCTACCACCAGTCGAGCAGTTGGTAGCTCGGTAATCCCTTAGTCGCCTCTTACGACACCCACGGGAAGAAATGGGGCGGTGAATTGTATTCTTAATCCGTCACCGCACGGAGGAAACGTACCTATCTAATCGCACTCAAGAAGAAGTAGAAAACCATAATTATCAATCGGGCTTTATAACTAAAATTCGATCTGACATATCAGATGTCAAAATGTCTATACCGCAAGGAAGCGTCATTGGATGTATACTATTTTTATTATACATAAACGACCTTCCCAAGATTTTACCCCAAAATACGACATGTGTGCTCTTCGCGGATGACATGTCAGTTATATTTCCTTGCGATAATGAAGATAGTTTAAATTCTAACCTAGATCAAATATTAAATAATATATCACACTGGCTAAATGACCATAACCTACTAATAAATTTCTCTAAAACTAAACTTATACAATTTAAACCTTTCCAGAAGCAGCCACTTAACATTGAATATGGTTCTGGAAACAATATTTTAGAATGTGTTCAGGATTTTAACCTATTAGGAATAAATATAGATAGCAACATAAACTGGAAGAGCCATATAAATAAAATATCCGGAAAATTGTCTAGTTTCACCTACGCATTATATCACTTAAAAAAATCTACCGATCAAAAAACAGCAAAGATTGCTTACTATGCCTACGCCCACTCCTGGATAGGCTATGGTATTATATTGTGGGGTAACAGCACAGACGCCTCTAAGATATTCCTTATTCAAAAGAGATGTATACGAATCCTTGCAAATATAGACGTGACAGAAAGTTGTAGACCCCATTTCCAAAATCTTAACATTTTGACCTTGACCTGCCTATATATTTTGGAAATCTCTAAATTTGTTAGGAAAAATATTCACTTATTCCCCCAAATAAAAGACCTCTACACAGGAACAATGAATCTTAGACATAAAAACCGCCTAGCCTTACCTCGATCAAACCTTAAACTCCATAGTTCGGGTACATATGCCCACGCCATAAAAATTTATAATAAACTTCCCAAAGCCGTTAAAAATGAATACAAAATAAATTCTTTCATAAGAAAATTAAAAAAGTTTTTGTTGGAAAACAGTTTCTACTCTATGCAGGAGTTTTTTGAAATTTGAGCTTAATTTTGTTAATCAGAATTTAACTCGAAATGTAACATGTTTCATATATAATTAATGTATGTATTAATGTTTTCGTCTGCTCTGCCCCATCCATAAACTATGATGCTCCCGCTATCGCACCCATTACGTTTTCGGAAACTCTTTCAAAATATAAATTTTCAACTCCCATTTTAAAGCGTGTTCCTCGTGGTGCGCGCATCTCGGTTGCGAGGAAACTTGCAGAAGAGATACGTGCTACCGTCTCAGAAAATTCAAAATCTGCCTGGGAGCATCTTCTAACTTTCCCATTCCGTGTGCTGCATGTCGTTAAAAATCCATCCAGCCGTGCATCACTTACTTCACGCATCAAAGAAAACTGTGTATCCAGTAGCCTACCGCCTAAAGATCCCATTCATTCACATACTATTTTTAATCATAATTTATACAAATCAGTAGAAAATAAGATCAATGATGGTGATATCAAGGGTGCCACTCGCCTTCTGTTTTCAAGTGACTCTATAGCACCAGATTCTGCCGACACTCTGTCTACATTGAAAAGCAAGCACCCAAATTCATCTACTACCCTTATTTTGCCCGAACAACCTTGCAATAGTGATAATTTTCTTCAGGTCTCCAGTGATGTGATTCGCTTGGCGATCAATTCCTTTAACAGCGGCTCTGCTGGTGGTCTCGACGGCCTCACGCCTCAGCATTTAAAAGATTTAACTTCTGTTGGCTGCGGTGAGGCTGGTGAGTCGTTGTTGAAGGAGCTGACTGTGCTTGGTAACCTTATGCTGAAAGGTAATGTTAATCCTGATATCGTTAGCGTCCTCTATGGGGCCAACCTTTGCGCACTTAAGAAAAAAGATGGTGGAATTAGGCCAATTGCGGTCGGTACGTGTTACCGTCGCCTTGTCGCTAAAACCTGTTGCAGAGCGGTGACAGAAAGCCTCTCAGATTATTTTCAGCCAACTCAACTAGGTTTTGGTTCGAGGGGTGGTTGTGAGGCTGCTGTACACGCTCTGCGCACTTTCTTGGACAATGAGTGCGGGGAGGTTGTCCTTAAGGTGGACGTTAAAAACGCTTTTAATTCTGTGGACAGGGCTGCTCTATTGAATCAAGTGCGATGTAAAACCCCATCTTTATACGGTTTTCTTTGGCAATGCTATAGTTGTCCTTCTAACCTACAATACAGAGGTAACTTGATCTCTTCTTCTGTAGGCTGTCAGCAAGGTGATCCCCTCGGTCCAGCCATTTTCAGTTTAGCTATTCATCCTATTCTCCAAAAACTAAATTCAAAATTAAACGTATGGTATCTTGACGATGGTACCTTAGGTGGCTGTACTGATTCAGTTCTTGGCGATTTGCGTACACTCATTCAAGATTTTCATTCGATAGGTCTCGATTTAAATTTCTCAAAGTGTGAATTATTTATTTCAGATAAAATCACTTGCTTGCATCGGGACGAAATCATTTCTAAATTTAATTATTTGGCTCCTAATATTACGACTGTTGATAAGAAATCGCTCCGTCTTCTCGGTTCACCCATTTTAGACGATTCTGTACCTTTTTTTGTAAATGATAAAATTCTAACCTTCAAGGATTTATGTGACCGGCTTCTCAAAATTAATACTCATATGGCATATGTAATTCTCCGCTATTGCCTTTTTGTTCCAAAATTTATGTATACTCTTCGTTCTTGTCAACTTTGGAAATTTCCTGACCTTCTTTCGGAACTAGATGGAAAAATGAGAGAAACTCTTTCAACAGTGCTAAATATTAATCTTTGTGACCGTTCTTGGTCACAAGCTTCATTACCAATACGTTTCGGTGGTTTAGGTATAAGAAAAATATCAAGTGTTTCTTTACCGGCCTTTTTATCCTCCATATATAGTACGCGTCCTTTAGTTGAAAAAATCTTGAGTGAATGTTTAATTACTTCTGAAGTGTCCTACTTGACCGAAGCCAAATCTAGCTGGTCAGTGGCCTGCCCTAACTCAGACTTTCCTATTTCCCCCTGCTCCCAGAAACAATGGGATGGGCCTCTCTGCGAATTGGTGCGGGATAATCTTTTAAACACGTCAACCAGTTCAGCGGATCGAGCCCGTCTCTTGGCTGTGAGACAGTGGGAATCTGGTTTATGGCTACAGGCTTTGCCTTCGTCTCATTTAGGTACACTTCTTGATCGCACTGCATTTCGTATTGCTACCAGCTTGCGTTTAGGAACCATCTGCAATGTCCCTCACCGTTGCCGTTGTGGTACTATGGTCGATGATCTTGGTCACCATGGCCTCTCTTGTGCAAGAAGTGCAGGTCGGTTTACGAGGCATGCCGATATAAATGATATCATTCGTCGGGCTCTTGCTACCTCCGGGGCTCCCGCTGCTCTGGAGCCTAATGGCTTAGCACGCGATGATGGGAAGAGGCCTGACGGAATGACTCTTGTTCCTTGGAAGATGGGTAAGTCTTTGGTGTGGGACGCTACTTGTGTCGACACCTTAGCCATGTCCCATCTTTCAAATACTTCATCGACACCAGGATCAGCTGCTGCTTCTGCTGAATCCCTCAAACGGCGCAAATATGCTGGTTTATCTGGGGACTACATATTTGAGCCATTTGGGGTCGAGACTTTGGGACCTTGGGGGCCAGGAGCTCATCGACTTTTTCGGGACATTGCAGGTCGTCTTTGTGAAACTTTAGGTGACAATAAGGCTGGTATATATTTCGCACAAAGATTAAGCATCGCAATTCAGCGAGGTAATGCGACCAGCCTTGTTGGTACACTTCCTGTTTCGCAAGATTTAGGAGGTGTTTATTATTTGTAAGTTCTTTTTTTTTTTTTTTTTCTAATGTCACGTTGTAATATATTTAGGATTAATTAATTATTTATTTATATTAATAAAGATTAATGTAGTTTATTAAATGGAATTGGTTAAGACTTATTTGCAAAAATATGCTTTAAAAATTAAGAATTTATTGAATGATAGTTGATAGTTGAATGATAATTAGTTATATAATTTGGTATAAATTAATTTGAATTTTATTTAAAAGTATTTAATAATTTGATTTTAAAAGAGTATAATTCATTTAATTTGATATTTAAACTTGATTGTAAATATAAAATGATAATTGCTACTTTATTAATAAGTTTTATGTTAATATTGTTATGTCCTCACAGGGCTCATGTGTTAGAACTTAAATGTATATTAGACCTTAAATGTTACCACATGTAATGCAATAAAGTATTCTATTCTATTCTAATTTCTATAAAAAATATATAACTGTTATAATGTTTGATTGTATGCTCATCTGATGTCATTCTCTGCAACTTAAATTAGGCTATTTGCATCATTCCACATCAATAACAAAGGTATGGAAGCGGTAAATTTTATAATTTTTAGCCGATCGAAACATTTTTGACTTATTTTAGCCGGGTACGAATGAAAATAATGAATAACTTGATTCCGAAAGCCATTATAACGGTTTTTCAAACACAGAATCCTAGTTTTTTCAATAACAAAGATTATAATGTCGGATTTCTCTCATATCCAGAATATCAAACTCCGATGAAGATACAGAATAAAACTAATAATTATTATGAAATTTTTCCGGTGAACAAGCTTAGCTTCATGCTCGACAAGCCTACAAGAGGTTTTCTACATGGGTATACGAAAATACCCCAGTAGAGTGCTCAAAATTGAGTGGTATCTCTATGTGCATAGATACCCACTCTTTTTTGTATAATTTAATTTCAGTAAATGAAATTATCTTTATTGAAAGCACTTTCAAATCGTTAAAAATCCTATTTGTATCACTATCACAAAGAATATACTAAACAACAACGTCATAGTAAGCGTTAATCTAAAAATATTGTTTTGAAGTTAAACTACTGTTTCCATTATTGTTCAAGAGTGTATCGAAACGTGAAGGTAAAACGTATACACGTTGTTTTTCACCGCAAAACAAACACGAATGCTTTCATCCGTGAAACGAACGTGAACGGGCAAAATTGTTGTTTAATATCATGATTTTTAGAGTAGGTACTAAATACATAAATTCATAAGTATCCGTGATGTAATGGTCGCTTAAGTAAAATATTGGGCTTTACTTATGAAATTGATGATTTATATGAATAAAACTAAGAAAAATAATTACTTATATTTCCATAGGTACATACGACAACACATCAAGTGCAACTGTTTGTACTACAAAAGCCAAGGTCAAACTGTTACGCTTGATATGCTGCCGACTGTAAAAATATTTTTTATTGCTATTTATATGAAATAGATGTTTTCAATTACATTCCTATTGATTGTCCTATAAATTATTGATACAATAAAAAGAAATAGGAAATACCATATAACCATATATTATGTAAAAGTTACATTTCGAAAAAATGAGAGAATAAATCAGCAACTTCATAGGTAATTATTATTAAACAGGTAAATATCGTAGGTATTACACACTCGTGTGATGCTTTTAAAAAACTCTCGTGTATAATAACCCTCATTATGTACCAGTTTCATAAACTACTATTTTGCTACAATAGTCAGCACTTTTTTTTCAAACAGATTCTTGTGGGATCCTAACCTGAAAAATATTAATCATGATATTATTTAACATACAAGTAACGTACCGTTTGGAGTTGAGACATTGGGACCTTGGGGTCCAGGTGCTCATCGACTGTTTAGGGACATTGCAGATCGTTTGTGTAAAAGTTTAAGTGACAATAAGGCTGGTATGTATTTCGCACAAAGAATAAGCCTCGCAATTCAGCGAGGTAATGCGACCAGTCTTATTGGTACACTTCCATTTTCAGTAGATTTAGGTAGTGTTTTTTATTTATAAGTTCGGTTAATTTTAGTTTATTTATAGGCCTAAGTTTATTTTAATTTTTATTTCCATTATGTATTTGTTTCTAATATAATATTGATACTACATACAAGTTCTAAAGGATTTTTATATACTGGAAAAGGTTCATTTGACTCTGACTACGAAATGCAATACAAATCACCCAACTACACAATCAGCTTAGAACTTTGACCGATGTTCTTTATACTTAATCGCACGGATTTTTTGTGGTTTTAGAGTGAAATGTACAAGAACACACAGACAGGAAGACATTGCTAGATGGATATTTCCTGAATGGCAGTGTAGTTATAGGTAGGTATACATCTTCTATTTGCTTAACCCCTCTGCCTAAGCACATCATAATTGTGCCCAATTCTACGATCGTCTTGCATAACGCTCCAATAAATTTCAATTGAAGTTGATTTTGCGTCGGTATCATATTGAGATTCTCAATAAATAAGCGGTACCTCGGAATGAATAATAAATAGTCGGGATTGTAGAGACCGCCTAGTGCAGTATAATTAAATTATAAACCTATCAATTGAATAGGCGATAATGGAATTTCCTGATATCCTTTGAAGTTAATATAATTTGTTAGTTATTGATTATGCAACTGAAAGATAAGCAAGCTGATGGCGCACGTGGTGGTAAGTAGCTAATTTCGTCTATAAATATAAGAAATAACAAGGGAAGAAATGAATTACAGCTGCGTATAGTGTCTCTTCATGCTCGCGCCTTCGTCACTAAACGTTGTAGTATGCTTGTTCGCATTAATTTGAGGAATGGCAGCCAATCGACATGCAATAAAATTTTAAACTTGCAAGTATGATCCAATAAAAACATTGTTACTCAACGCTTTTTGGTGAAATCTCATCACTGCCTAGAAATACATATATATTTAAACCTATAGAAAAAAAACAAATTCATTTCATCGTTCTATATATTTTTAAGTAGAGAAATACGTTATAATTATAACAATTAACTTTATTAATTTAATTCATCACAATGGCAGATTACATAAAATACATCTTTTAAAACTTAAAAACTGGGTGAACCAAGTATAAAAGAATGCAAGCACTTTACATTATTATTTCTTCAAGGTGAAGGTGCCCTACCCCATTCGGGTCCCAGATCTTGGATTCAAGCAAACACTTTTCTTATAGCGCGTTAAATAATTACTTATTAATTAAGCGTTAATTAAAAGTAAATAATTAATGCTTAATTAAAAGGAATCTATAACGTGCTCTATACATATAAGATCTAAAGGAATCTGTAACGAGCATCTCGGTAGCGTAGTTGTTTGAGCGCTCTGGTTTCGATTACGAAAACAAAGCAACTTTCGGCATGGTCGGCACCGGGATGGACCTGCTGAATTTGTATTCTCGAGCTCCACAGTGCTTCGGAAGGCACGTTAAGCAGTTGGTTCTGGTTCTTACTGCAACTGCTTTAACCCGCCAACCCGCATTGGGCCAGTGTGGGGGTGTTACGACCCAAACTACTCATGTGTTTCTTCCATGTAGGAAGATGGCAGTGCCCAACAGTGGGACGTATATAGGATGATGATGATTTAACGTGCCTTATGGAAAGTGTTTGCTGAGTAATTAATTAAAGCTTAACCCTTTGAAGCCCGATGAACCAGACACAATTGAATTTTAATTGTCATGTCAACTTAATCGATAACGTGCTTTAAGAAAAGTGTTTGCTTAAAACTTAGATCTGGCGCCCGACTGCAGTATTATTGCAACCATTTCTCTTAATTTTTACACGGTAGGCAACGTGTGAGTAGTGCCCAACCGTTTACTATTAGGCCGAGCTATACGCTTGTTTGCTACCGAAATCCAAAAATCTACGTTTTAAAAAGACTGCGTTCATTTAATTTTTGAGTTTCAACGAATTAATTACGGTATCCCAACAAATGGCAGTGGATCAAGCGAAGCTCGATCGGAAGCGGCAGTAATTACTTCGTTAAGGTGCCACTCATTAATGCGGCCCGGCTTAATTAATATCTAAATAGGTGTACTTTGCCGGACCAATATGGAGCTCATTTGAAATCCAATCATACCGGGTAACGATAACTCTACCGCAGCAACCGCGGTTTTGATGTTCCGTCGGCTAGTTAATGCTGGCAGTAAAACGGCGGTTTTTAATTCAATAGCATTTTATGATTTCATGCAGCTACGCATATTGAATTTTTGAATCGAAATAAACAAATATGTTTCGCTTATTGCGTTATGCTGTTAATAACACCTCCACAAACAGCAGCTGACTGTTTTTGGTAGTTCGACATTAAAAAATAATATTATAAATACATATTACAAATTATATTTAAAAGGCAAAAAGTAATTGAATTTAAAAACTTGTGTAACATCAACAAAATGAAAGAACTCATGAAATCTCAGTAAGTAATACTTAAAGTTCAATTTTAACATTGAATATTAAGTATTACTTACTAAAGGGAAATTGGTAAAATGCCGTCAGAGATAAAGGATAACAAGGCTTATTTTAGTAGGAACATATTTTCACATCATAAATATATAAAAATATTTGTATTCCATACAGTTCACACGCGCTCCGGATCAGTTTGTTGTTTTAGGAACAATAATAATTGCGGGGAACATAATCGAACTTGTAAATAGAAAATAATTGAGTTGGATTTGACGCCCAGAGTTGTGTTGCCACAGCGGAGAGAAGCTGTATTAATTGCTTCCAATGAAGTTATCAAAGTTAGTTTGGGGTGGGTGACTAGTCATTTGAGTTACAGACGATGATGAGGAATAACAAGGAAATATCAGAAAGTCATTCTGATATAAACAACATGAATACACCTACATATGGATACATAGTTAGATAAATTGGAAAACATGTGATTTCTGTAAATGTGCAGGCGAACAATCTGATTGTTTGTGGAAGATCAAAATGATAATAAATTGCGATTTCCGAGAAATATTACACTTTATTATTACTAATAATATTAACTGGATGAACAATAACGCTGATTTTGAAAAAAAACACTACATAATTATTATTAAGTACATATTATTATGTGTGTGCTATTTTTTATTGGCGGGGGCTATATAACAAATCTTAATTTACTAGCTGGAAATTAACGAATTTTTTTCCAGGCAGTAAAATTGATTATTTTGACGTCATTAGAAAAATCTAATACTTACAAAAATAACATTAAGATGAATAAGTAGGTATACATAATATACATGTCGACGTACAATGTAAACCGGTATCAAGTTACGATATCTAGGCACCCATCGCTTCGATTCATGATAAAATGGAAAACAAATTTCCAACATAAATCATAATGTTTTATTATTATCACATACTCGTATACCACCAACTGAGGCTCATATATACTGAGTGATCAATCTTTCAACGTCACTCATACAATTTGTTTTCTACCATCATTAGTCTAGTAATGATAATGTTATGTCGATACCTCCACGTTTTACGGGATGATAAGCTCCACTCTAAAATAGATATATTATTTAAAGATAAATATATTATGGCGCTGGATTGAATTTCATTATGCATTTAGCAGGTTGAAGGTTTGGCTTTCGTGTATTTTATATAGGGTGGTGCGGTCAATACGACAGTAAATTGAAATATGGGCTATATTAGTTCATAGAAATGGTTTGCCACTTTCAAAACATTTTATTCATTTGATAATTTCATGGCATTTGTATGAAAAAATATAACATTGGATGCATTATTTCATAGAAATTTATCAAATCAATAAGATGTTTTTTAAAGTGGCAAACCATTTCTATGAACTAATATAGCCCATATTTTTTTTTTGTCGTATTCACCGTACCAGCCTGTATAAGTCAAACAATGTAATGGCAGAGAGTGAAGTAACTCCAAACGTAGGTAGGGTAGGAGAGAGTGGGGTAACTCCGGACAAGACCGTTTACATTATAAGCGCATGCTCAATGCCAGGCACTAGGTATGGGTTTTCTGGGTGGCCACATACAGAGCCCACACACACAGGCAAACACAGACCTCTACAGACAGACACAGGGTCTCAGGGTCGGTACAGAGCACTGTATCAAGGCAGAATTAGATTATCAAGTTTTATTGTTTATCAGAAAGAGGCCGTGTACATCACGATATTAGAGGATAGTTGATAATCTATTTACTCGGAAACCCATTTATCATTAGGTGGTAGGCCCGAATGTAGAGTCGTCTGGGTACCAGCGACTTTCTTACTTTAGCCGTGAAACAGTTCTTAATTCTCAGGATATTAACGTACCTTCAATATCAAGTGATTTTTCCTTGTTGTTGCAGGTGTCTATAGGCGGCGGTAACCGCTTAACATTAAGCTCAAGGTAAGCTTGTTAGTCAACTTGTTGTAATAAAAAATCATGCCAGGCGCTGCGCATTATTTTTTATGCTTTTCCTATCAATATATACCTAGCATCGTTCGGAGTTGTTACCCCGCGTTCATAATTACCCCATTGTCTCCTACTCTCTCCACTGTCTCTCCATCTCGTCTCTCCACTGTAAGCACATGTTCATATCATCATCATCATATCAGCTTACAAAATCCACTGCCTACCCCAAAAGGCCTACCCCATCGATTCTAAACGTTTTGCGCAGTCTGCATCCAACAGCTCCCCAGACACTGACCTATTATCCTATTATTTTTTTGTCAGTGCACTATATTCATATTTATATAATGCATTAGGTATTATGTATATTTCTCTGTTATTGAGTAACGTTGAGTTCCGTTGATAACTAAAACTCCTAATTCTGGTTAAATTGGGCTATATAACTATATATTTTTTTAATTTGATATTTTAATTATGGAATAAATTTGTTTACCATCAGGTGGGCCGCCAGCTTGTTTGTCATCTAGTTGTATAAAAAAAAATATTATTAATCTCTTGTTAATATTGGATAACATGATTCATAGCTATACTACTTTTTTCCGAGCACACAGTTGTATGATTTTATAATCATAATTATGGATTGGACGGTTTTGTACTTTTTATTACGTAAGTACGTGGGTGTTATGTTGGCTGAAACATTTACACCTTAATATATAGTTTGCTAGGAATTTTTAAAGTTGAAATATATTTTCATTTATTCCTCATTCGTATACTGGTTTGATTAACTTTCAAAATTAAAAACCTTTTATTTAAAAAAAATGGAATATTACGAGTACAACGTAATAAAATATCCATAATTCCATGCAATAATCCTGACGCTATATTAATGGAGTGATTTTGTAATGGGGATTACTTTGGAATTCAATAAACTGAGCAACTTAAAAATACTACGTTAGCAACTAAACATCCGTTTTGGTCGACCATTCAACGATTTGTCGCCGAAATCAGATTTTTAGTCGCTCACTTAGTATTTTTGTCGATTAGGTTATGTTAGTATCATGCTCAGTTAAATACAAGCCGATTACTTTTACTAGATAGATTGATCTACGGCCGCCGGTTTCTATCCACAGATAGAAGTTAGTTTGACGATAAATTTCTCTGTGGTCGCACTTGAAGATTATTTATTTAACTTTTAACAATATTGATTAAAGTCACTTGTATTCCACCCGGTTTTAGTTTACTCGTAGCATAAGGCAGAAGGTAAAAGTTTCTCCCCGGATATCCATTATCACTTTTAGAAATGTGATATTTAATCCCATCAATTTCCAATGGGATAGGACGCGTTTTAAAGAGACCATTGAAATGTTTGAAAAAGCATTGGGTATGTTAAGCCTACTGGAAAGCTTCCGCTTTGTTTCACGTACAATATTATGACGTGAAACAGAATACAAATGTAATCCAATATAACATAATATTGGAAAATATTTGTATCTAAATATGAAAATTTTCGAAATTCGTGTGGTGCTGTCCTGACAATTGTTAATTTAGTTGCAATGGAACGTAAAAAATGATTTAAGTGATTTTGGTGACAATGAAAAAAACCGAAGTTTTTGTTGACATTAATTGGCCAAGTCCATATGACAATTAAAAAACAAATGTGGCTGGAATGTATGTCTTAACGGGTAAAATGGATTAAATGATGGTGTAAGGATGGTATAAATATAATTTTATAGAATACAGGTTCGCTTCTTAACTGTTGCGCTCACAGGCCATTTTGCCTCTAACCACATGCTTCAGAATAGGCAACTCACCCCACACAAGTCTATCGAGCCTGTACCAAGCATTAATGAGGAGCAGAAATCAATGGAATATCTCTTGAATCAGGATTTGAATCAGAACTGATTTGAATTGTCTCGGAATTAACTTGTCTATGGGCAGAAGACTCTGTAGTCTTCTGGCCAAATATACTCGTAGAGAGACAGTAAAGTCAGCTTTATTCTGGAGATAGGAAGATTAAAAGCAGGGGAAACACAAAAGGTACCGAAGGGTTGAAATGTATCATGACGTGGTTACTGTCCCGTAATACGATAGGATTGGCTTAAATATTTAACATTAGTAAAAAAAATTATTCCATAGTGTAATAAATAATATTTAGGTACTAAACTGAACATAAATTTGAGTACCTTTGTTATCGAAATGAAGGTGCTCAAAGAGGACCGCACTTGAATATTTATTTGTCACAATCATGTACATTTAAATTGATATGTAGCAGGTGTTATACATGTCAGGCACATACGCCCTGTTAGGACACTTCTATGCCTTTACCTGCACAGAAAGAGTTTTTAAACACAGTACAGTCATTATTACGCTCCTTGCCCACCCTATCTCAAAAACAACAACACATTATAAATGACTCCTAGTGCAATTATTTTACTGACCCCTGGAGATCTTACTCACCGTGGGCACTACAAAGTAGTGTCGGGGCTGCGGTATTCTGTAAGGTAGAGGTTCTCCTTCAGTCAGACGCTCTAATTTTGAGGACTAATGAAAAATGAGTGATATGATCTTTTGTAAACTTGCGCCCCTTACCAACATAGTAAAAAAAATATTCTTCTAATAATAACTACCGAAATGTGGGCATAAAAAATAAGATAACCCATAATTAATTATATTCTTCATACGTTCCCGTTTCCATGACAAGGTTTTTTCTTCATATTTTTCTAAATATCCGTAATTATTCCGATGTTAAATTTTATACGTTGGGTTCACCCAGCAGATCCTTTAAGAAGTTAATAAATATTTCCAATGAAAAATTTCAAAAAAATACCTAGTTTTGACCTAATCAATTAAAATGACATTAATTATTGTAATCTTCAAAAATTAATCCGTTCCACAGTCATGATCCAATTAGCAGGCCCTTCGTTCATTTTCCGCAAAATACTAGCCACATTTAATACTGTCGTCCAAATGAGCGGCACGGATTTTACATCGCTGCGTGATAAATAACAATAATTTCATGCCCCGGGATTTATAATATTCCCGGGACGAATATCGCGCAGCCTCATCTGATGTAATCAACTCCATTGTTTTCTTTGCTATTCACGTTGTTTATTCTTTTACAAAAAAAAGGTACTTGTTTTTCATATTATAACAGTAACTTTAGAAAGAATTTTCTTCCGTTATTTAATAAAATACTGCTTAAGTTTTAATGAATATAATATTCGCTTTATGTATTTAATATCAGTACAATGGAGTTTAAAATGTAATGGAAAAATTAAGTTTCTTCTTTTGTTCATCTTAAATTTACTTTACCTAATTACATATTTAATATTATAGATCTCTGTCTTTATTTAAATAGTTAAATATGTGCCTTGCACCTCATAGCAGCACGCCGGTGCTCACACACAATATAAAAGAGATATTTAATATAAAATAAGTAATGAGCTAAAAAAAATACAATGATAAAGTAAAATATCTAAATATTGGTATTTAATTATGCATTATAAATAGCAGATATTTATATGTTCACCAATTAAATTGATCATTTTTTGTAAAGTGCTAAGTGCTTTGTAAGTTCAAAAGTGTTAAGCGACTTTCTTTTCAGACCGTACCTTTCATAAAAATCAGCTTATCGCTTTGCTCGTTTGCTGGTTATACAAGTAGTTTCCTATTTGCTTAGAAACTAATTAGGCTTAAGCTACTCAAGTTCGTATTTTTTTTTTTTTACAAGAGAGAAAGAAATAAAGCTTTGTTAAAATTATTAAGCGTAAAATTTTACACAATTAATAACAATGTTACCTACAGATAATAAGTGTCCGAAGTGATTTTGAAATGGGTAAAGCTTATTTTAACAGTCAGTTTCACCTAACGCACATAATACGTTTTAATCTGCATTACCCAATAAATAACCCTTGAAACCTCTGTAATTAGCAAGAAAAGGGACCAAAAAAATTGTTGAGCGAAACCTTTTTTTTTGCCTAAAACATAAATCTTACTTCCTTGGGAGACCAGGCAGAAAGCATATACACTAAAATGAATCGTGTTTTCCTCTTCCAGCTTCACATTCTTTTCGGGCTTAGTTGTATTTCATGGGGTATTCAACGTATTCACAATATTTGTTGTTTTTACTGTTTTCACTCGTAATTTTTTTTATTTATTTTTTATTTATACAATTAGATGACAAACAAGCTGACGGCCCACCTGCTAGTAAGCGGTTACCACCGCCTATAGACACCTGCAATAACAAGGAAAAGCACTTGATATTGCAGGTGCGTTGTCTTCCTGAGGCCTAAGATGAAATGCCATCCATGCCCAGTAATTACACTGGCTACCTTTCCCATCAATCCAAAACACAGCGAACTGTTTCACGGCTGAAATAAGAAAGTAATCTTAAAGTCACACGGCAAGTGTAGAAATCTCCAATCGCTCGAGAGCTTCATGAAACACACGACTAATTTAGTGCTATACGTACTTGGTTTGAGATTGATTTTGATATTAATTTATTTATTTAGTCCGCTCGTTGGCTTCAGGAAAGGATTGGTTCCAAT
The DNA here is from genome assembly GCA_947347705.1 of Nymphula nitidulata. Classification (NCBI taxonomy): domain Eukaryota; kingdom Metazoa; phylum Arthropoda; class Insecta; order Lepidoptera; family Crambidae; genus Nymphula; species Nymphula nitidulata. The sequence continues at coordinate 9,269,488 of OX374617.1, read as the reverse complement.
CGTTCAATGTGACCTTTGCTTCTGATTACGAACATTGCCAAAAATAGTTATCTTTTAGACGTCTTTAAACTGTATTTTTAATTGCAAAGAATCCTTTTAAAATGATTTTAAATCACAAATTAATACAATATTTGGCACTCAGACGTAATTTGCACCATTCTTTCTTATTAAATCTTAAATAAATTATAAAAATGTATGAAGGCACCTTTTTTGAGTTTTTGATAATGATGCCATACATTTCAGCTACTCATTTCGAACAAAGTTTTCGTTTTACAATTACTTAAGGTTCTTAATGTATTTCTACGTAGATATGTCTAACGTCGTCAAGTAATTAATAAGAGTAGGATGGATTTATGCACAATATCCCAATTTCATTTGATCTTTGCGAAGAACTTTTATTCTGAATAAATAAATAAAGATTGCCTTTAAACAGTTTTTTTTAAATGACAATATTTAAAGCTCAGATTCAAAAATAATTACTTTAAGAAAATAAAGAAGAGACGTGAAATGACGCCATTTTGTTTTGTTATAAAGTTATTATTTCTGACTTATTCCGGGTAGTAAGTTTGAGAAATTTCAACCATTTAAATGTCTAAGATTTTCAAGCACCTAAAATGTAAAAAAAATATTCAAGAATTTATCTTACAATCATGTGAAGACTTCGGTATCACTGTTTCATTTGTGACAGCTCAGCAACTGACAAAGATTACAATCATTATGGATGCCACTTTAGACAATGTTTAATGATCCACGCTGTTTATCGATGCGAATGGCCGCTTCCGTAGGTAATAAATTTTAATGAAAATACTTAATTGAAAATACATGGACAGCGAAACGGGAATTAAAAAGACATAATTGTATAATTAGATATTATTTTGTTCGAAAAATATCTCTAATTATAGAAAAGATAATGTAGACAAGAAAAACACTCGATTAAATGTCGTAAAACAATGGCGGAGCTCTTAATGTAACCGAGAGCACTCACAATGACAGTCCCTTTTATGAGTGCACAGATAGGGAGAGTCCTATCAAAATTTAAATGCGTCCCATTTCGCCGTATTGAGATTAGGTTTTCGTAATGAAAATATTTTTCTTGTATACAGAATTTTGATCTAAAAACGCCATTCAACTCAATTATTTTTACATTACCTACCTCTTTAAACGTGTATTTATAACTCCTAAAAATTAAAGACAAAGTTGTATAGCCACTCATACGGTAGCGAGACGGGAAAATATGGCTCTTTCATAAAATCCGAGGTGTCATTTCCTTTTGAATAGTTCGTTATATCCGAGCCGTGCGCGAAGCCCGTATAAAAGTCTGGTTATTCAGACTATTACGAGTTGTCCCTACAATCCTAAGGGATCATTCCCGGCGCCTGTGTTATAAACCGGACACTAAATCTCGCCTCTATTGACAAATGATGGTGCTCGTTACAATACCGTATCGTTTTCCATGCGCATCGCGTTTTATATTTCCTCATACCTATTTGAAGTATCGTCATAAACTCGGTATTTCTTTTACCGAACGCAAAGATTGAATGGCCCTTCTGAATGTAGAAAAATTATATTACATTTTCCTCAATAAATAAGATCCTTTATATTGGCATCTTTAACATAATCTTATTTCATCTACATGTATATAAAACGGTGAACACATAAGAAGTATTAGTTGTAGCGAGTCTTTATTGCTGAGGAGAGGAGACAGCAGCAACTCGTACATTAACGATTCCTTTGCAAATGGCGTTTATTTTTATTCTCGTATCTCTTTGAAGAAATCTATAGATTTTACTTGATAACTTTGCCGTTCTACGTATTCCTGGTAGGTTTTATTGCTGAAAGTTAGTTGAAATTTGTTTATTAATAAGTACTTACATCCATATCTGCTGTTGCTGGTAATATTAATTATTTGATGTATTTTCACGATATCAATAATAATAATAAAATTTTACAAATGAAGTATCTGTAAGTGTTTTAATTTTTATTGGCATTCCTCTAAAGTAATTAATCTTTAAACAAAATTATTTTATTTACCTTAGTTTTTGAATCTTCTGATTGTTTTTTTTTCTTCACGGTAAATAAAATAAACAGTACATAATTTACATTGAATCCAAGTTAGAATAAGTATTCATCTATTTCAAATATCATTTCATTGAGGTCCGTAATAAAAAAGATCCCCGACATATAAATATATCGGTCTTTTGTATGCAACTCCGGTTCTTTATTCAATACTATTTATGTCATTTACAAGTGGGGAAATTTATCACGGCTCGATAAATAAGCATATATATAACCCCTCTGTGGCAGGGTTCATAAATCACTCGGCTGAACCCCGGTATTCTTTGACAAAAGTACCATCATAAATAAATAAATACGCCTTCACACGCCCAGATTTCCGCGGGTTTCGTTGAGGTGACAAGATATTTTTATTTGAGTGAAAGCATTAGTTTTATTTACTTCCTCTATCCCGCTATTACTCGTATCTTGCTCCAACAGCATTCTATTAAACATTGAACAGTTCGTCTGTTGTTTCTTTACATGTGGATTGGTACGTCGATAATTAAATGTAGGTAAATCATATTAAGTCTTCATTCACTCGCCAGCCTACTACTGGCCTTCCTACATGGCAGAAACAAATGAAAAGTTATTCACCACCACGCCCACTCTACTTCTTATTTAAATAACTTAAGTCTAACTAAATAAATTCATATCAAAAAGGCAACGTCAAGGTACCTACTTTTAAAACGAGGGATATTTATTATCTGTAATAATATACATGCAGCCATTATAATGGCTATCATATTATCATAAATTTACTATTATTATATATGGATTGAAATGTCTAGTAATTAAATAAAAAAAATGTCGTATTACAAGATTATGCACATACAAAAATAATATATAAATAATTCCTTTTGTGGCTACGCGCGTAAAACAAAACTTTTGCGAGCTCAAAAGACAACTTTTGGGAACGAGCATTGCAATTTGTACAATATTAACATAACAAGGAAATGTCTTAATAATAAATTTAGCTGACCCATACAAAACCGTTCCTTTATTCAAATACAAATGCACAAGATAGTATAAACGAAGAAATTTATCTCTTTGTATTCGGGTGTAGCATCGTAAAGTGGAACTCTTACACAAGGGTATCGAATGTACCGCAAAGGACTCCGTGAAAGGGTTAAGTCCATTGGAAATAATCGCCTTTTTCAGGTGAGTCTATTAGACAGGGGTATTGCCGTCTTTATTGATTGTGAGATAGTGTCGTAAACTACATGATACGACTATACTAGAACAATTTAGATCTTTTAGTACTACAAAAAATTACCTTCAACGTACTATCCTAAAATTAATATCATGAATGCGAAAGTTTGGGTGGATGTTTGTTACTCAATCACGCCAGGACGATTGATCCGTTCAATGAATAAAATTTGGCCGTTTGGCACGGAGAAAGATTAGTCTGGGATAGCACATAACTAAAAAATTTGACGACCGGCTGGCCGAGTGGTCTGTGCCTCTTGCTATACAGGCTACTCGTTCAGAGGTCCCGGATTCGAATCCCGGTGGGATCAAATGTTTGTTTGATGAGTACGAGAATTTGTTCACGAGTCATGGATGTTTGTATGTTTATTTAGTATATTTCTAATATTTATATACATATTATTATCAATATTTCTTCGTTATCTAGTATCCATAACACAAGCTCTTAAGGATGCTTATTTTGGGCTAGTAATAGGTGTGAGTGTAAAAAAACTTACTTTTTCTCTCGTGATTGCGTTCCGATGGGATAATGCAAAAGCCACAAAATCGCGGGCGGATGCTAGTTCTTAATAAAGAAACAAAGCAAGTTACAAATTACGCAGTACAGTACAGTCTCAGTTCTTAAGTAATATCAAACCTAAAACTCTGCCTGTTCTTTCTGACTTTCAATTTATCGATCTTTACTAGCCGACCTGGCGTGTCCTCAAAAACAGAAAACTTATTGCCTTTGGTTTCTAAGCACTTCACACATTACGCCAACGGGGCTTGCCATTTAAAATCACTTCATGATCCATTTCTGCTATAAAATTGCACACATTAAAAGCATTTTAACCAAACACGGAATACTTCACAAAAACTATTGTTCAGAATAAAATGCTGTGGCGTGCGAAACTAAGCTTTTTAAATTGCTTCACAGTTCAATGTTTATACGAACGAACCATGAAAATGCACTGCGTTTTGTTTGTATTGGTAAAAATCTCGGAGCAAACATTTTGCTGCACAGTTTACGAAATCGCAAGCTCTCAATGTTCGAATAACACTTTTACGCTTAGAATATCTTAGGCGTGTTATACACACACCCACATACACATTCGAGTATTCAGGTTTCGGGCGAATCGCGGCGGGCAGGCGGCTGCAGAAATCGAATACGTGTAGAAAATGTTAGACAAAAGAACCGCTCACCAGCCTCTGATCATTTATGCCGAACTATCAGGTTTCAGATAGGTATATCCTGTTCAGCATTTATGGCTGCGATATTTAGTAGTAAGTGTTTAATGTTACTAGGATTGAAATAAAAAATGGCTACTAGACTACATTACTGACATTTATTTTTAGCGTCATTAACAACATTAAGAATAATTATTCCATCGATCCAACGCGAAGAGAAAGATTTACGATACGTTGCGAGTGTCTCACAACGATACACACAATGCAGTTTTGTATCCCTATTTTGAGTTCTACGTCAAACGTATACTATATGAACTCTACATTAAGATATGGCTTTCAATACTGCACAACAATGCTGCTGTTGTTTTCATTGATCTGACAGTTGAATTTAAACGCGATAGTAACGTTTTACGGGCATCAGAACTTCTACGCACTGCCATTTTCTTCTATGCCTACTCTATCTGTTAATTGACACAATACTACAATTTTTTTTTATTTTTTTTATTCTGAATTGAAAGGTAAGACTTTCTGTTAAATATAACAGGCAAGTAAAAACAGGCAGCTAAAATAGGTAACAGAGATAGGAGTGTTGTAGAACGGGGGTAACTCTAATAGATATAGATAAGGGGCCCATGTTCAGTCTCCTTCTAAGCTAGCAAAAATATAAATTATTATCAACTATCCGTTAATATTATATAACGCCGTCTTGGTTCAGAGTCACTCCGTATTTGCTTCAAAAACGAGGAGGTGTCAATATGGTTAGTTTGTTTTTTTTGCATATGTTTATAGGGGGGGATAAGTAACTACTAAAATTTAATATTTTTTTCCTTTTTAGTGTTTTGAAGTCGGTTTCAGTTTTTGTTTTCCTATTTAAAATAAAGACCCAAATAACAGTACACACCAGTTTAGTTAAAAATATCTAGTAATACCTAATAAACGTAAACATTGTATTTTTTAGAGTAATGAATAACAAATAATAAAGCTGGGCTGATTCGGGCTGAGTCACAGTTCCAGCCTCACCTAATCTTTTTTTTTTAATTTTCTGATATACGAAGTTATTTACTACATAAATCAATGTCTACAAGAAATTAGTAATAACAAGGGAATATGGAATATTCTCCTCGCAATAAGTACCTACTATGTGATGTTATCATTGTAAAACAACTATAGGTAGTCGTACTTACTGTACTTAGGTACTATTAATTTCTTAGTACAGTCAAAGCTCTTTCATTTACGATTTTGTTATTTTCTTAAGCTCTCTAAACTACGCTAAGTAGCTCTATGCTTGAGAACCAAAGCTCTGGACGTAAATATAAGCTAGCGGAGTGTTATTTTGTGACATGACTCTCTATAATAAGACTGAGTTTTTTATTAGCAGCAGTTATGAAATTACAATTTCATATTGCTTTCCAAAATGATTTTTTAAACAGGCATATTAATATGAAAGACACGGATAAAGTTATAAAACTTTCAGCCGAACTGATCAATTGTTGTTAAATTATAAATAATTAATCTATAGATTCATGGTTTTATTTCTGAAGAAACATAGAAACAGCTTTTTGAAAGTGAGGAATGGGAATTTTTATCACTAATTACAATATTATAAGTATGTATAAATATTTTTGTTTAAACATTGAGTTCAATTTATTTAAAATATTTGCAACTGTAGGTACTTACCTATATTAGTACTTCCGCTTACTAAAGTTACCGGATATAAGTTGCCCTCAACGAAGGGCGGGCTGGCACCTTCAATTCTCAGCGGAAATGATGAACGGAATCGGCAAGTAAAAGGCATTAAATCTGTCTGGGCGTTCGATTTGCATTGGGAAAATTGCATTTTCGAGTTGCCGGCGACAAGGAGGCGCCTGCAAATGTTTGCAAATGCTTTCCAAAGCTTTGCTCTAGGATTTTACTTAGTGTGGTAAAAAGCAACGAAGTGACAAAGTGACGTGGAAGTTGGATTCACAATATAAAAAATGTATTATTTTTATGATGTATCTTTTAAAAGTTATAATTTAACTCTTAATACTCCACCATGGTATTATTATTTCTGACTAAACCAAATTTCCAAATATTATCTATGAATTTTCCCAAAAGAAGAAATATGAAATAAAGAATTCATAATTCAAAATTGACATTTGAAACAACAACGTAAAATTTTCACAAAAATAAGAAAAATTCTAAGTGAAAATCAAAAAATATTCAAACAGTTAATTATATAGAACATAACTATTACAAAGTGTTAGTAGATAATAATGGCCTGTTGTTATACTGAAGATTGTGGAGAGTATGCTGTGACTCCCATGCTGATAGCACCGTGTCTGCCAACCAAATGCTGTGAAGATCCCCCAGATTGTTACCCATGCTTACCACGTTGCCCCAAAGATCCTCAACTCGTATATTGCTGTGAAAAGCGACCATGTCGACCTCGAACCCCGATTTGCTGTGATCATATTGACGACAGGCGTGACAGTACACCGCCTCGGCAGCATTGTCCCCGTCCTTCTCCTCGCCAAACCTCTTCATGTACGGCTCCACCAAACTGCTGCCCGACTTGTTGCAGACCTATGAAAACCAAATACGTCATTCCTTGCTACCGTTACGAAGACGGGCGAATTGTAAGTACCTATTAATTTTCTGTGTAGTACTTTAATCTCACACTACCTCATCTATAGATGTTGGTAATTTTTCAGACATGTTTATTAGGAGTTCCTGAAACCAAAAAACTGGTCAAATATTAATTAATGGTTTTTGGTTTCAGGAACGGTACGTTCCAAGTCTACACGGTAGACTTCCTATGACTGCTTATCAAAGAAATGGTATTCAAGATCAGATTCATGGATATAGAGGTGCCATTCGATATTTATGTGCTGGGCAATGTGCTTCTGGATGTTGCGTTCATACTGCGGTTGAACCTTTACAGAGAATCTATTCCAAAGTGACGAAAGAAGTATTGCCTATCAAAAAGAAGAAGGATAAGAAATGATATCATTGTGCCTTTTCTAGTAATATAATTGAGATTCACGTAGACGAAAATTGTGATAAAATGCCCACCAGGTAAATCCCCTGCCATCTTCTGCACTTAAATGTAATGGGCTTCAAGATCAAAAATTTTCTGAAAGTGGTGGTATATCGCATATCCGCAAGTGTTGGCGGGATGCAGTTTGGAGTGACAAGCCCATAATGATAGCTGTGAAACCAATGAAGAAACTTCCTGCATTAGTAAAAAAGACGTAAACCCCAGGTATAATCAGTAAATAGTTTATTAATATTGATTGGACTAGCTGGGCAATTACGATACTGCGATAATTTTATTAATAAAGTAGTATATAACTAGACCCCAAAAATAAGAGAACCTTAAAAATGATGGGATGAGTTTAATATTTGTAAGAAAATGTTGAAATTAGTTTTTTCAAGTTCATTTATCGCCATGATTATGCAAAGAAGTCGGTCCATGATTTTACCAAATTGGAAATTGATTAATCACTCTTCATAAATTCGTAGTATAGATTGTCTGACGAGTGAGATAGGTTTAACAGCTGTACTATCTGGTCGATTGCAGGTGACAAAACTACCAGTGTCAGCGTTTAAGCGCAATGGGATGCAAGACCAGGAGCACTCGAAGCTTTTGGGCACTACGAATTTTCTCGTCAGACATCCTCGTGACGTATCAATCGAATGCAACATTTGCACTACGCCAGTCAAAGCAGCTGATCCTGCAAAAGTGCCTTCACGCCAAGAAAAAACTATTCTAGGGTGTTGCTTGCTCAAAAAGAAACCTTTCGAAGTATCTTTAGAAGACATACTAGATGATTGAATGACATCTGTTAACTTGAAGTAACGAGAGGAGAAGGGCTTACATAGACCATTAAAATGTTTCAACATCTGAGATATTATGCCTTGAAAAATTGAGGGTCTCGTAATAAGCTGGATTCGTCCCACGTAAGCGGATTTCCAAGTATTATAAGAAGGGTCAAAGTAATCTGGGATTTGGATAATTTTTAGTTGAATCAAGGAGATAGAAATAATTTTTGTCTGTAGTTGAATCTTTAAATGGCAATTTTGTATTCTGTAGATTTGTATTATGTAAATAGTAGGCATGATTTTGAAAGTAAGTAAAGGGGAATTAATGTTTTTCTGGTGTAAATCGATACTTTTGGTCTTAATATCTATAATAATGTATTAAATTGAAAATATATTTAGGGTCACTTTTTATTGTTTCAGACGAACCAGCCGTCTGTGTTAATGAGGCGAGCTTGTGAGGTGGCGGTAGGGGCACGCGAGCGGTGCAAACCATTCGTCATGTCTTCGTACAGAGCTGACGCCGACCAGGTGGAGCAGCGATACCACTCTGAAGATGAACGGGTATCTCACCGTTAGTTTATGTACCGTATTTATCATTTCCTGTGCAGTTTCACATCAGACAAGCTGTTGGAAATATAGGAAAAGCTGAAAAATAAAACTTCCTTCTTCGACTATGACGTTTATAGTGAGCAAAAGCCAACAAAATACAATCGTAAAAAACCATAGAAAAATAGATATATCAAAAACATAAATAATATAAAAGAGGTCGATTTAGCGTAGTCAACACACGCTTTACTTAAAAGTCCATCTCGTTGTTGTTACAAATATAAACCATGCGATTCCATTAGTTTTGTATTATGATGTTTGTGCCGTAGAGTATCCTAGAGTATACCACTGATAAAGACAATCACGTTTAAGCAACAAAACCTAACAATGCATATCAGAAACTTAAACTTATTATTAAATTCACTTAACATTCTTTCGCGCACCTGTACGACGGTTCTGTCTCTGTCGACAAAACTCCGTGTGAATGTAGCTAAGCATATGGCTTGCGGATAAGTACTGAACGTTGCTCGCGTACTATAGATGCCATGCCAACGTAGCGTAGTATTTGTCCGAGTAATGACTGAAAAAACGAGAAAAAGTATAGATTTTGCTTGTTTTTAGGGGTTCGTGCCCAAAGGTTAAAACGGGACTCTATTACTAAAACTCCGCTGTCCGTCCATCTGTCTGTCTGTCACCAGACTGTATCTCATAAACCGTAATAGTTAGACAGTTGAAATTTTCACAGATGATATATTTTTGTTGCCGCTATTTAGACACCTGCAATAACAAGGGAAAATCACTTAATATTGCAGTTTTGTTCATTTCGTTGTCATCCTGAGGCCTAAGAGTAGGATAGTTTGCCTTTTTACTTGCAGACGGGTGTAGTGAAAGCAACCATCAACGAAATAGGCGACTCAACTGCGACTGATCGCTCGTATTGGAGATGTACAGACGACAGCACATTAAGTGTAACAGTTGCATTACAAATACATTAAGGGCGGTCTCATAGTCAAACTGTTACGCTTGATGTGCTGTATAGAACGTGAAAGCGAAAATTTGTCCACTGATTTATACGGTATAACGTACAGCGGTGCGCACTTTCATATTAAACATCTGAATTATACACATATAAACTTACTTTATAAAACTCTATTTATTTAGAGCACCAATAAAACGTGATGTTATAGTTTTTGTTTGGGAGAAATAAAATAATTGATTATCTAAATATAAACCTCTCATTACTTAACTTGCTAGGTTAAAGTATTCCGGTTATAGACGCTATTGAAATAAATAATGCAAGTTATATATTATCCTTATAATAAGTATTATCTACTCTAAATAAAATAAATAAATAAATATTCTGTATTGCGCATATGAGACAAATTTAACAATACATAGTGATAAACACAAAATAGTACAAATGGGCGACCTAATTGCTAAAAAGCGATTTCACAATTAAAAACACATAAAAACGCATTATTTCTCACTTATAATATCGATAAAAGTGTTACTTAAATCGTCATAAAATATCAGTTAAGCCCAGAAGTATTCTCTGAAAAATTTACATTCAGTTCCGGTTTAAGGTTGAAAGTCCGCCACCTGAATTAGTTCCCACGCAATATCGTTTCGAAGCCATAGCAAAACGTCGAATAATCGTCACTGATGCTGTGGAAAAATTCAATTTCATTACGAATCCAGATTCCAACTAGAAAATAGAATCCGAACTGAACTTTGAAATTGAAACTGAAACCAATATTCAAATGAATGCTATGGAAATATTTAAGATTCATTTATATTTGATATTATTGAAACACAGGAGTTCTCTGCTAAAAATTAAATTGTTAAATATTCTGGACATTGTATTGAATACTTTAACCTCGTTTAAATTGTTGAACAGAACTTGAACCTATTTGATATTTATGAGGTTTTTCTTTTGTGTGACTAGGTGGTAGGCCCGTATGTAGGGTCGTCTGAGTAGGTACCACCGGTTTCAGATTTAAGGGTAAAGGTAGTCAGTGTAAATACTGGGCATGGAACGGCTTCAGCTTAGGCTTCAGGATGACACCCGCACCTGCAATACCAAGTGATGTTATCCTTGTTATTGCAAGTGTATTTTGGCTACAGTAACCACTTACAACCAGGTGGGCCGTCATCTTGTTTGTATAAAAAAATGTAAGGTCATACTAATATTAAGTAGCGTAGAAACAATTGGTTCATTTAATTGGATTGAAGGCCAGTAATACATAATTATTGTTGTTATTTCATTGTTTGCGTGATGACTACCTGACTCACTGTCCAGGTAGCATTCATTAGCATTGACAAATCCAATTGTACTTATATTATTAACATTTACCCTTACCCGCCCACCGGCGGGTTCACACACTATAAAACAATTGTATGATATGAGAACTTCACATTTACTAAAATGAGGTCGTCATTATAAATTTTTTATTTGAGTTTTTAACTATTTGCCTGTCATAGACCATTAATTTTTTTTTTTTTTTTTTTTTTTATACTACTAGATGACAAACAAGCTGACGGCCCACCTGGTGGTAAGCAGTTACCGCCGCCTATAGACACCTGCAATAACAAAGAAAAGCACTTGATATTGCAGGTGCGTTGTCATCCTGAGGCCTAAGATGAAATGCCGTCCATGCCCAGTAATTACACTGGCTACCTTTCCCTTCAATCCGAAACACAGCGAACTGTTTCACGGCTGAAATAAGAAAGGCGGTGGTACCTACCCAGGCGACCCTACATATAGGTCTACCACCTAGTAAAATACCTACCTTTGCGATTATAGTTAATTATATCATTGAGAATAAATTTGACTACGTCTACAAGTAGGGTGTTTAAAAAAAATACGGCATAAAAGCAAAGAAAAATGTAATTAAACATAAATAAAACTGTTTTTGTTAAATAATATTGGCACTTTTTTACTAGAGCTAGTAGGTACGGTCACCTACAGAAGTCGATTAACAATTTAATACCTTCTCACACTACGTCATTCACAGTGCTTATAAAATAATAATAATAATAAATCTTTTTTGTACTAAGAACAAGTCACAAAAGTAAATTGTAGCCCCGACTCCTAAACTAGTATGAACTGTATTTTAGGAGCCAGTTCCTTCCCAATAAAGTTCAGAATATTATAATTCGTAGGTACAGCAAGAGGATTTTAAATATTAATTACTCTTTTTACCAACAAATACAATTAACTTTTTTAAGGGAAAATTTGACAACTTATGTGAAGCTTTGTTTTGATTTGTATTTATTATGTGAGTGTATATGTAGGTTGTGTAAGGTGAGAGTATGTGGTGTAGTGGAGGTCTCTCTCTCTCTCTCTCTGTACAACTTATACAACACACAAACACACGACTGCGATTGTATCACACGATCGTGTGATGCAATCTAATTATTCTATCACCTTCTGTTCCATATTTTATTGCAATAAAGAATTGCATTGAATTGAATTGTGTATGTGTGTGTATATGTGTGTGTGTGTGTATGTGTGTGTGTGTGTGTGTGTTGAATAAATAAATTGAATAAAGAATTGACAAGAGTATGCCAATAGGTTATTGTGAAAAGGTACAAGGTACAGTGTTAATCGACTTCTGTTGCTGACTGTACAAAAACATGCTTTTATAATTGAAATTACGTTACTTCCGACAAAAATAGTTTTGTTGTGATCTTAGAATGTATGACGGAAACCGATATTTAAATTGATAGATTTATGCGTGCATGGCACGTTTGTAAACTTTTAAATAATCGTCTAAAACTTACCTACTGCAATAAAATCCATCCAATCATAGAAGTTTCTCAATTCATAATATAACAAGCAGAGAAACTTGACGGTAACACAGTTCTTACGAATTTCTAAATGAAAACATTTGAGAATCAACTTATCCTCTAAATTAGAATTTTAATTGAATCTTACCAGTCGTTTGCGAACAAATTACGTAAGATTAGACGTTATTTGGGGGCCGACCGACGGGATGGTATGTTTTTAACTTCGACCGCGTTGCTTCTTGGACCGCAATGTTTATTTGTTGAACGCGGTGAGGGTTCAGATAGGGATTTATTTCCAACTGGGGCTCAAGATGAGATCCTCGTGATTGGGCTCCATAATCCGCCCTCCCACACCCGACTGAAGCAACACTTGAACAAAATGACTTCTATCTTTTTGAACATTTTATTTAATGATCCGCAACCTTCGTGTTTTAATTGAACCCAAATCTCAATTCGTGACAAACTGTTATCGGTGCTAGAATCGCCATAAATCAATCAAGTGGAGCGTCGTGACGTTCCATTTTCCGAATGGACGTTCGTTCTTCGTGAACATCGGAATCTTTAGATCTCCCTCGAAACAATATGGAGATTCGGTGCTGATAGCTCCGGAAATTTAAAATTCGCTTTTCTGCCTCCCTCACTTTACGCTTTGTAATTAACAGAAAGCGTGTTTATTACACGATACAAAACTTTCCGGTGAGATACGATTTTCGCTTTTTACCTAGAAGTTAATTCATTTAGAGGCCGACTCGAAAAAGTTATCTGCTTATGCAAATAACGAGATTTCTGTCTTGTCGTTGAGCGATTTTCGTAAACTTTTGCACGGCCATCGCTTTGACCTAGATTAAGTTTACATTTAATTTTGTGTTTGTTGAGTTTAAATGAGCTTTGTTTTGTTTTGTTTTGTTGCAATATTTTTATTTGTGTACACAGGGTAACTGTTGCTTCCACTTCGAGAGGAAAAAACAAGAGCAGTCTAGCTGCTGTGCGATTCCGTCTCCCGACTGCCCGCGACAGGCTTCGACCCCGTGTCACCACTGCGTGTCAAGTCCTCAGTGCCAGTACAGAGACTGTTTACACACTCGAGTTGTGGATTCCCCCAACCATTGTTGTTATTTTTGTTGATTTAAATTTTTGTGATCTTTTACAATCATATTTGCCTAAACAATTCGGTGACTGTGTTATTAAAGTGTTTGTTTAGTAAACATCTATTTGATTCAATTAGGATATTGACATGCTGAAACAAGCTTCCCACTACCTAGATAGGTAGATTTAAATCATTGTCTCTTCTCGGGCCAGTTATATCTATCATTAATGGTACCTATAAATTAGATAGTAGATAAGTGGTACTGGTTAACCGGAGTGGAAAGACAGAGCTACCTCAACCAAAAGATTTTTTGGTACAGGTAGCTCTCTTTCTAGTCCGATCAATTAAAACGAAGGGAAACGGAACAACTATTTTTCTTTCTTAACGATCCAGCTTTTGATTGGTGCAAACACCCTATATAGGTTAACTCTCCAGGTTCAGATACTTTTGTCTTTAAAAATCATATTATTTTTATTATTTTAAAGTATTATAATTTGCTATTAATATTATTTGACATGATACCGACGGTCTCTTTTCTATCATCGTACACTGCTCGCCACCGGCACAGGGAGTTCATCCTCACATGTTACCAAAGTGGTCGCGTACTGTACGGTATCAGAGAAACTTTCTCCCTGGTACGATCAGGTTGTAAAATAAGCTCCCTGCAGTGGTTTTTTCGAACGACTACAGCATAAAGTGCTTCAAAAAGGGCGCGAAAACGTTTTTACAAGGTCGGCAACGCGAAAGTGATTCTGGTTTTGCAAGCGTCCATAGACTACGGTAACCGCTTACTATCGGGTGGGCCGTATGCTTCATTGCCAACTTAGTGGTATAGAAAAGTACTATCTATATTTCTGGTTTAAAGGCATATCGCTACAAGAAGACTTTTTCGATATTCGCTTGTTTTCTGATATTTACTGGTTTTCGTCACCAAAGTGGTCATTCTGGGAAGTATTCATATTGGGAAATGGTCACCATGGGGATTAGCCATTCCGAAAAATGGACATATTGGGAAGTGGTCATTATAGGAAGTGGGTATTGTGGTCCTAAAGGAATTTTTAATATAGGCACTTCAAATCGAAATCCACAGAAGTAGATTTTGCAAATTATTGCACATTTCCAGAAATGTGCAATAATTTCTAACTTAAAGTTACCTACATACCTTTTAGAAAGCATGTCTTATCATGGACTACATAAACGCAATACATTATTTGCCAGTATAAATGGTTCCCTAGTGAGAAAATAATAAACAAAAGGCCTCTTTTACGACCATAAAGTAAAGTAGCAAGTACCTACTTCAATTACTTTTTTTTATACAACTAGATGACAAACAAGCTGACGGCCCACCTGGTGGTAAGCGGTTTACGCCGCCTATAGACACCTGCAATAACAAGGAAAAGCACTTGATATTGCAGGTGCGTTGTCATCCTGAGGCCTAAGATGAAATGCTGTCCATGCCCAGTAATTACACTGGCTACCTTTCCCTTCAATCCGAAACACAGCGAACTGTTTTACGGCTGAAATAAGAAAGGCGGTGGTACCCACCCAGGCGACCTACATATGGGTCTACCACCTAGTAACAAGCCACGCTTTACTTGCCAGTTTAACCGTTTATCTCCCCGCCAGCGCCTCCTTAACAATAGATTATCTATTGTGTCTAGTTTGTGGTTACTTGACAAATTACAATAGGTAGAAATTCCATTAATTTACCACTGCTGTCTATGTATATTAGAGAACAATAAAATAGGTACAAAAGGCAGGGTCTTACAATCATCACAATCATTGGCAGGCTCCTACTCCTTTTTGAATCACCATACTCTGACGTGGCGCTAGGTCTGGTACAAACATTCTTAATATGAAAATCATGTCTTTCATTGTTCTATCTCATTGTTCTATTTTTCACAAAGTGTCCCTGTTAATAATTTATAACTGATCAGAGACAAAGCTCCTGAAAAGCGTGCGTATTTTTTACCAATTTATCAAAACTGTAATAAATAAGCTCTTAACCTATGATATTTATAGGTCGAGTCTTAAACCAATGCCCCCCCGGAGGGAAAGAATTCGAAATATTTGAGTTATCAAATTATACCCGAAGGGAACATTCCTTTATATTTAGAAATAACAAAAACTGTGTCTAAGGATTTATTAAAAGCCACTTCCCTGGATAAGGATTTATTAAAACTCGTTAAAATCAGTGCTTACTTATAATAATATATTTATCTAATGTCAATTTTTAAATACTTATCTTAAATTATATTTCACATATTCAAATCAATATTATTTTGTTACAGGTAAAGAATTCTACAGTGCATAAAATCCATGAAATCTAAAGCAAATACGTGGTGGAATGTGTATTAATTAACAGAACAACTAAACAATGGAAGAAGCGTGCGTTTGATACTATAAAAAACTGTTTTCGAAGTTTTTCGGAGTGTGCTACGCTCAAATAGCGTGCCCCCAATGTGTAGATTACAAAATGCAAAAAGGGGGTGAGATTTGTGCTATTTTTAGTGAAGTGAGGTGAGGAATGAGAAGGCGGCGCGGGTGGTCCGCGGGACGAAGGCCGCGGTGACTGCCCGCGCGCACCATGCGGCGGGCTCTACCGCTGCTGCTAATAGCCGCCGCGTGCGCCGCTGCGTCTGCGCAGATCGCTTGGACACCTATATTTTTGGATGGCAGCAGTGAGTACTGAACTAAAACATTATCAATTGAAAGTTACCTGAGGTAAGTCTGGCACCTACGAGGCGTAATTAATGTAATAGGATAGGATGTAATAGGAAATAGTTTGTAACGTAGACATATCAATATGTAACTATTTGAGGAACACAATGATTATATTTGATTGATTTCAAGTTGCATTTCGGCTACCTATACGTACTTGCCCTATAGACGGACTTCCCCGATGTTAACTGACCTAAAATAATAATAATAATCATTATTTGCTTAAGAACATGGTATATAAGATGTTACAGTCCAGTACAAAGAACGCATGTCTTGCTGATTTGCATTCAAAATATTTTAACACAATTATGTCATTTAATAATTATTGTCAAAAAAATCATCTAAATAATAAAAAAAAACACTACTTTACGAACACAATTAATTTATTTTTAAATAAATTATTTACAAATTTTATCAATTTAATTTCATTAGGGATTCTATTATACATAGTTAGGCAACTTTAACTGACGCACTTAATTTATCTGACTAATCAGGATCACGTTGAGGTCTAGAGATGACGTCAATTGCTTTCAAAAATATTTTTTATGTCCATTTACAAATTTCATAAATGTATAATGACTGAAACGGTAGCAAAATAAGGTCTTAAAGAGAAGTCTGGTGGGATTCCACAAATAACTCTGATTAGGGTTGCCATCCGTCCGAGTTTCCCCGGATTTGTCCTAGTTTAGAGGGCGTCCGGAAAGCGTCCGGGCGGGGCTTCATTTGTAGTCAGGGTTTTAAAAATTTAAAGTCTTGGGCCGCCCGCGACTCGCACTGTGCCCGCACGTCGCGATCAACCGACGAACCGACTCGCTAATCGACTATGTTTTATAAAAACCTGTTGACGTGTCCGGGTTTTGGGCTCTAAAATCCGGAGTTTTCACACGTCTTGTCCTGGTTGCCACATTTTAGAGATGGCAACCCTATCTCTGATACACCTCCTACACTCCTCCTATCCTCTGATATTCTCTGATACACTTACTTTAATGAACTTTCGTTTTAAAGCGGCAAATTAGATTTTTCTTTTGTGATTTTTTAATTTATCGCTCTGTCTTTTACATAAATTGAAATTAGCAAGGTGTAACACAATACTTTTTGTATAAAATTTATTACATTCTGTGTCACTTCGCCGATCGACCTTTCCTTTTGTTTCTTACCAGCTCGCCGGCATCTACTCAACAATAAATGGCTTACTGTGTCTAGCTTGTGGCTTTCTTTTTCCTGGAAATTATGACAGTTAAAAGCATCTTAGAATTAAATTTTAGTTTCTAGAAATTTCTCAGCATCGTCATCATTGTCATCTCTTGTAATTTTGATTTATATCAATTCTAGTAAGTGATGTAAGGGATTCCATTCCTGTATCTAATTATATTTACTCGGAACCCTCAACAAATGCTTTAGATTCCTTAAGATTAATTGGACACTCCGAATATTATTGAAATATTAGGCGAGCTGGTACTAAGTCTAGAAATATTGATATTACATAAAAGTGTTTATCTTCGCGAACATGAACATTTTGTGTACGTGTGCGCCCTCGTATTAGCTTTTATGATATCGACTCAGCGGGATATTGGCCGTCCGTACGGTCGAACTTCCGAAACTATCATATTATTATTAAGGTTATTCCCCATGCACTACTCCGGTCTCCTTTTTACGTGGAGATATCCTTTTATCTTTGGCACGATAGTTCGATCATGAAGCGTGCAATAATGGTTTATATGGGGTCGCCAACTATGTGGAATGAAAACTTTTTCCGCCGTAATATTTTTACTAAATAAAATAAAGACTAGCAATCTCAAAGTCATTTTTTCCGTTTCTTTATTTGCGTGATGTGTGTTGTACAATAAAGTGATATACTTAAATGAGAATATACAATAAATAATAAGTACTTAAATGTTGAGAGCTAGTATTTATGTGCCAAGAATCTACTTCTTCAAAGGGTTCTTATTTTTCCAATGCATCCGTTAACGGCCCATTTTCCTAAGGTATTCCTTTTTTTTTTCTCGCTGAGGGGAAGCTCTGCCAGCCACTAAACCCCTCAGCGATGCACCCCTTTCCTGCTTACTGTCGACCGTGCGGGTATAGACCGCAGACACTACGTCCGCTTGCCGACAGAGCAGTGTGACCTAAAACGGTCCCGCCTTGTGGGGAGGCCTTTGAGAAAGGCTCCCCTCGATCCGACTACGTTTTTTAAAGTCAGCGAGCCGGTGCATTGACCCGCCGACTGGGCTGTGCAATCCAGGCACGGTCCCCAACCGCGCCCAGAGCCCAAGAAAAGATGTAATGCTATGACGCGGGCAGCTGGAGGCGCTCATAATGCGCCCTCCTACGCCCAGTGCGCCGACGACGGATGGCGGAAGTGGCGGCAGCTTCCCGCGCACGTTCTGCCTCCTCCTTGGTGGTCATCACCCTCTCGCAAAATGCGAGGACTGCCTGCCACGACCTGTCGCTCTCGATCATCTTAGAAACGACGGTCGAGAGGGAGAGGTCGTCTCCAATCACGGCGGTCAACGCTCGCCGTTCATTCGCCCATGCGCAGGGCAAACCTCCAGTCCTAAGGTATTCCTAGACTAACAATATAAACCCACACTTCAGATACAACGCGCTTGTGAGGTTCCGAAAGTTGATTTGATCATAAATCAATTAAGTACCGATTGCCGAAAATGACCACGTAGGCATAGGTCCAGTATTTGAAAATTTAGTGATTATTTAAATAATAATAGCCAAGGACCACTGAGCTTGGCTATTATTATTTTTAAATTATGTAAACAACCTTCGTATATTGTAAATTCATAGATTTCTTCTAGCTGCTTAGTCTTCTGACTATAATATTCTTTGCAGGTCAAGTAGACTTATGGACTCAGTCATCGACGGGATGCGCATGCCCAGGCGGCGCAGGCGAGGACTGTGCTTGCTGCGTGCGCGATGGCGCGTGTCCGTGCGGAGACGTGGCACCAGCCCGCTGCGCGCAATGTGGCCTAGAACAGTTTTGTGCGAACAGTGAGTATTTTGTATGGATTTAAAAGAAATTTCAAAGTAATGGACCTCTGCGCGCAGACATTTTTTTTTCTTTTTTTTTACACTCACACCTATTATCTAGCCCAAAGTAAGCATCATTAAGAGCTTGTGTTATGGATACTAGATAACAGATAAAAATATATAAAAATATGTATATAAATATTAGAAATATACTAAATAAACATATAAACACCCATGACTCGTAAACAAATGCTCGTACTCATCATATAAACATTTGTTCCCACCGGGATTCGAACCCGGGACCTCTTGACCGAGTAGCCTGGGGTACAGACCACTCGGCCAGCCGGTCGTCAAACCAATCGACATTAACCAATCGACTTAACAATAATACTTCTTCTTCTTCTTTATTTATTGGCCTCTCGTCATTCCGAATTTTGCCAATGTCAAGTAACTTGCGGCATCGTTGTACGGTGATTGGGCAAGACGAATTCCGGCCCGATAAAACAAAACGGATGCTGTCAGATGTCTGTGGATGCGCACAACCTGTCGATTTCACAGTCAGCCGGCAACAACCAACAATAATAATACTTATTCCTCATGATAGATACTGACAACCTCCTGCATTTTTGAAGTAGGCGTTGTTTTTATCCGTCCAATTATTATTTTTAATTAATTTATAGGTTCATTATTAATTTTTGATCATAATTGACGATAGATGTCACTGAGCATGTCGTATTTTTCCAAAATATCCTGTGAGCAATAGCTTTGCTAACAAACATTTAAATTTTATTGTTGCCGCTAAAACCCACGTTTTATTAAGTGTAAATAAAACGTTTTAAAAGGTTTTTTTTATAAATAAATGTAAAAGAGATTAGTGGTACTGCCGTGACTGAATTATTTTTAGGCTAAATTACGGGTGTATCGCGTTTTAATCCTTACATTTTTGGCAAATGTATAACAAAATGCTTATAGGTAAAGTTCGATGTGACCATGTGATGCCAAAACCCACTCTATCTCACAAAATAAAACCGTCTCTAATAAGGCGCTACATAGTTGACCGACACGACCTCAGCAGTACCTAATAGAAGTCACGTCTATTAAATAATATATTTTTTGACCTTTGTTCTAATCTTGTCTTAATCCTATAAGCTATTCAATAACCTAATAGTGCTTGTCTTTGTACATTTGAAGTCGAATATCAAGTTACAAAATCGGTTCAAGGAAAAATAAATTTTATTTTTATTTTTTGCCTCGAAAAATTAACGTTGTTGTTTGAGTAAAGACTTGTATTTCTACTATCTTAAAGAAATCCGTCTTGCCTTTAGTTTTAGATTCATTACCTTTCAGAACTGTAATGTTTACGCAAATTTTATAACTTGGCACACAGTGCGCTGTGTTTACACTTTACTGGTTTAGTAACTCTACAGTATTTATAATAGGTACCCACTTATTACAAAATTTCTTTCTGAATATCACGTATAACGATGTGAATTCGGTGTGGCGTAGATAAGGCCAATTAAAACTCGACCGAGAACGATTAAAGACATTGTATAATGTTGCAAATATTAACCCACACAATGGGAGACAATTGAGAACGGTCTGTCTGGTGGTACCCGCACATCCCTCGGGTATTGAAACCCAAATAATGTTTACCTTTTCCTTGAATAGCGGACCATTATTAACCCTTAGCTAATATCAAACCTTTAGAATGCTTTTACTCGCCCAACGACATTTCCATCGCATTTTTGCCGTTGGTTTGGTCACGTTCCATCCTCCATTTTCTGATTATTATTTGCTTTTTGGTCTTAATAATAAACAGTTTTCTAACAATATTATTTTTTTACTTATTGATGATTACGTACCGTCCGAAGCTCCTACTTAACAAACACAATAGCATTTTTATTTTGTAAAAATTTAGCGGCCTGGCAGAGGAACAAAGTATAAAATAGTCTAACATAAAAAACTTTTGATTTACTGACGCAGAAAAATGTTATTATTAAAGAAATTTTTAGCAGGTTTGATGACTAAATTTTACCTAAATAACTATATATAAGAAAATATTTTTTTATTAAAATAGTTAATAAATAGATTTATTTAAATTATTTTCACGGTATTTTCCTCTCATACATAACAGCTACTTTTATTATTTTTAAATTAGAATCGAGGCAAAGTTATCATTTACTAGCTTATGATACAAAACCATTTACTTCCATCACTATAGTAATATTATTACTGATAGAAAAATAATGGAAACAATTTTCTCCCATAGTGTGCAACATCACCATCGACTCCCGTATTCTCAAGACAAAGTCCGGAAAGACTTTTGGTCAGATAAAGTCGCCTTCCATCGAAGGTCCAGGGTCATGTTCGTATTTGCTCCAACCTGACGCCGGGCAACGTGTTGAAATTCAACTGTATAGACTAGTCTCTGTGGGCAGATTTAATAGCAGCAGGTGAGTTTAGTTTTCTAGACGTTTTGTAAGTAGGCTTAGACTTTGTCCAGTAAGGTCAAAATCGTTGCGAAACAACACATACTTCAAATTCGCGTAATGCTTCTGGAATTCTGCATCCTTAGTCACAATTGTTAGAACACGGATTGGATTTGAACAAAAACGTCTTATCTCGCTTTAACGCGCTGTGACGAAAGTGACATTGTGGCAACCTACCAAGAAGGTTGCATGTCACCTACTTGCCCATCGACGCCTTTCTATACTATTTTACTTTTTATTATTCTTTTGTTTTTATGTGTCACTATTGTCTTCTATATTTTTCCGAGAGTAAACGATTTTTCACACCACCTGCTCGACAATGCCATATTACATATCATGCAAAACTTGCGTAAAGCAAGTCATTAGCCCTTGGCTTTAGCCGGGGTGTAATGTTGTACAGATTCACTTTTCATAGTTCTTATTGCAATGGCCTTAAAGTCTAATTTCGTAATAATATTCTTAATTTTTGATTTTAACATTATTATAAATGTTTTTTCTAGTTTTATTCTATTTTAATTACTTCGTAATAATAGATCAACTAATACTCGAAGGCCGGGGCCCGGCCGGCACCGCATCGAAGTTATTTGAAAATCGAACGTAATTTAAAAATCAAACCTTTTTTAAAATTGAGCTGGCTACGGCAAGCTGAATGGAACATATTTGAAAATTAACAAAAGCCGCGAGTACTAAATGACGCTGCAATAATATACGTAATAACTGCAAAGATTTTATGAAAACATCAAAATAGAAGAAAAGTTCCGTTAAAATTTCGAGTGAAGAAAGTGATTTAATACCCGTGGCCATTAAATTGTATGCCATAAGCATTGTTCATAATCTATCCCATATAAGTCAAAGGAAAAATACCTAAAATCCTACAAGGTGCAAAGTCGGTGTCTGAATCAGTGCTTCTGAACATCAATTTTCACTTTTAATTTTCTAAAATAAAACGCTGTTTTTATTAGCCTTGCTTTTTTATTGTCTCGCAAAAGGTGTGAAAAGTAGAGTACACTCCTCGGGGATAAAGCTGTTATTGTCTTGGGCGCGATTGAACCCCTCACTGCGCTCAGGACTCGTCTGAATTTCTTCGCTTCGCTAGGAAATTAACTCATAACACCCTCGCTGCGCTCGGGAATTAAATCTGGAGTCCTTCGTTACGTTCTGGATTCAAAACGCGCCCGTGACATAAAACAGTGCTTTATCCCCTCGGTGTATAATCTACTATTATGCTGTACGTTATTGTTTTCATAATAATAATTAAACTTCGAGTCGCATCAATTCTGCAATTATAATAAATACTATCCCGGGTTCGATTCCCGGGCAGAAATGTGGGATAACCGGCGACCACAACATAAATATCATTTACATGTTTTGATCTTGTACGTTTATAATGTCTACTGTATTGTAAAGAAATACTAATAAAAAAAGAAAACGAGGAAAAAATTTATGCTCTAGGCGGTAATTGAACCCGCGTCTTCTATGGGGTCCGACCAGACGCGATAACCGCTACGCCACCGGAGCACTAGGGGTAACCTACCAATTTCTTCACCGCTTCCTACTTTTTAACATTTTTACTGCGACGTTTATCTCACCACTCATTGAAGTTTTACAACCTCTAGTGATCCGAAAGAATACTTTAACAAGCATTTTTAAACATTCAGTAAAGACGAGAAAGCCAGTTAAAAAGCCATTTTTCATCGTTTTATTTCTTTATTTGTATTTCTGACATAAATATTTTCGATATTCGACTGTTTTCCGACAGTCTACTGAATAAGGTTGCTGGACGTAATATATGAGCTCATAGTCTGTTACTATTTTTAGAACATTCCTATTATTCAAATACGAGTAAATGTATAGAGACAGTATTTTTTTTGAATTGCGATAATATGATGATGATATCCCGACACGTGCCATAAAAATTATGAAATATCAAAGAATGTTTTAGATACCCCGAGTACAGTACCTCCTGACTTATTTCGAGGGTTTCTTTCGATTGAATTGGTAGAAAAGAATCAGTAGAGTAGGGTTCAAGGCTGTCACACACAGACAGCTATGATCAATGTCCCGACAAATTGAATATTTCGAGCCCGAGGCTTTCAGAGGACTATACAACCAAAGTATCTAAATGCATTGACTTAGTGTTTTCTATGGGTCCACGTGTTTGTGAGTTCCGTTCATAGCTTTTATTGTTGAAATAAAAAGGAATTAATATCCCTACTTTCAAATTACAAAAATTGTTATTTCAGGGGTTTTAAATACAAAAATAGTCCTTATTAAAAAACGAGTTTTCAGTTCCAAAATCTTCATTCTTATTAATTTCAATAAGTGATTTACTTGCGGATAAAGCTGTGATCGTACAAAATGTGTTGATATAATATAAACTTCGCCTTTAATTTTAGGTGAAAGTTTATTGCAAAGTTATACTTTCCCGTATGTTATTCTCATTTTCGAGTTGCTCTGGTGTTCAGCAGAGCGGCAGGGCTTAGGCTACCCCCGCAAAGGGGAGTTTTAGTGGGTATTCCCAGTGCGTCATGATCTGGGCGACCGCTACACACGCCCGTCGCGTCTTGATTCTTTCCCGAAAAAAAAACTTACTGATTGGCTATGCGGATTCAGGTTTAGTTCAGGTAAGTCATGTCGCGGCAAGACAGGAGAGAAGCGTCTAGGCACATCTTAGTAATTTCCTGGTAAAGCGCGACGAGTGTAGACCTGCCCCCTTATTCTCAACTGTCGGAAAATATTCGAATTTCGGAAACTCTATACCTGTCACTTTTTATCGCGGTGAGTTAAAGCGAGACGGCATGTGACTTTTCGAATCGAATCCGTGATCCGATACTTAAGAATAAGGGGGCGGATCTTTGCACCCGTGTTTGACAAGTGCGGTGTATAACAAATATGTGGCTAGTCCTTGTATCATTTCAAACATTCTTTGGTCTGCATAAACGAGTCGGAGCTTTTACATCGGGAGAGTGATCGGAGGCGAAACAATGAGAGTCTTTGTTTGGCAACGGTGAAAGTCCTTGTAGAGATCGACATTGCGCATGGTGCGCCCGGTGGTTATGCGCATGATTTTAGAGACAGGCTTTGTTCTATAAGCCTTGATTTGTAATAAGGTATAGGTTGGAGGTTGGATAAGTAGTCGTCTAAAATATGTATACATTTAAGGCATACAACACCTTACTGCTACTATAATCGAATCCATAAATACAAATTATGTATGCTATGAGTGTGAACATCTTAACAGACGTGACTGTATTTATACGGACAGCGAGATATTATAATAGACACATACCCAGTGTTGCCAACACTGTCGCCAACACTTGTACTGATACAAAATAAAATCATAAATTGAATCAATAATATAGTATAAAGAGAACTTTTTCTTAAATCAATTTATTAAAGCATCATTTGCACCTGGAAACACTCTTATGGGTTTCCGTATTAGGTTTGTACCGATATTCTGTGGTTTGATTTTTTTCTTTTCACCAACCTGCATTGGGCCAGCGTGGTGGTATTATGGCCCAAACTCCTCATGTGTTTCTTCCATGTCGGCCTGTGCCCAGGCCTATCTACACTTATCTATAAAAATGTTGAGCTATTGTAACTATTACACTTTAGTGTGCTTAATTGTTAGGATCTCTACATATATAAGAAATGACATAGGAATAAAGTTGTATGTTAATTAAAAATAACGATGGTAACTACTGTTATATGAAACAATGTAATCAACAACCTAGAATTTCAATTATCAAATAGTTGTAGTTGGTAAGTAATCTATTTATAAGTTATCCCCTATACATATCATGCAAACTTTCCTTCCTTTCCATAATTTCTGCCTATAACATCAGCAGTTCCTATTCACATACAACAGGTACTTTATGAATCCACTGCTCCGAACTCAATAGATCGGATGTTTGCTTCAGTTGCTATCGTATTATGGGAACTACCAAGGCCCATCAACACATATCGGGTCGGTCATGAGGAAATAACCAGGACTTCCCATGTATTGCCTGTTGGTTAATTTAGACCCTTCAGCTCTTTCTTAAATGCCTTACTAAAATTTAAATGCAGAAAAGTTACATATTTCTTGTAAAATGTTTGATAATAATCATCATCATCACCAGCCTATATACGTCCCACTGCTGGGCACAGGCCTTCCTACATGGGTGAAACACTTGAGGAGCTTGGGCCATAACACCACCACGCGGGCCCAATGCGAGTTGGTGGATTAAAGCGGTTGCAGTAACAACCGGGACCAACGGCCTTACGTGCCTTCCGAAGCACGGAGGAGCTCTAGACTATAAATTTTTGATTGACCCATCCCAGGATCGACCACGGGGAAAGTTGCTTTGTTTTCGTAATCGAAACGAGAGCACGCAAACCACTACGCCAACGAGCTCCTCTTGATAATAATAAAAATATAAATATCGTTTGACTAAACTTTGCAAAGACAGGTTATTGACGTACTACTAACGTTTCTGTATGAATAAATCTATAAATAGGCCCGTTTTCTGTTACTGTATGATTTGATGACAGTTGCGTGGGCGGTTGGATAGAACTGGGTGGAGCTACAGCAGTCAAAAGCGCTGGAAGTGCCGCAGAAACGCGTCTCTGTGGCGCCAACGAGCGATACACACCACCTGTAGTTTTGTTTGCTGATCACGGCGCATCGAAGTTGGAATTTAGGTAAGGAAAACAGTTAAGTAACTGTATGTATTTTTTTCTTACCTACCTTAACACCTAACTAAATTCACTGTCTGATACCTGTTAAAGCTTTTTGTTGACCTGTACACTACCTATTTTCAAATGAACTTCCCCATCATCTCAAAGATTCAAGCATCTCATGAAATCACTATCGAGCTTATTCATGTACCTACCTACGTACGTCTTCGTCCTTTCGCCCCGCAGCCTAGGAGTATTTTCCTATAAATTTCCCAATGCACACAGCACCATAAAGTTAATAATAATTAGCACCAGACGAAGATTTTGGTAAGAGCTCGCGGATCAACCACATTTGCCGCGCCCGACGGATTACATTTTAGTGTGTCAACCTGACCAAACATGGTGCACTGCCTGGTCCTCATTGGAGATCACACGTAAGCACAGCGGTGCGAAAGGCAGACTATATTAATCAGCCAAGCAATGTATTGAGATGCTTGGATAAGTACGACCTATTACACTGACATAACATATATTGTAGATGCCGCCAATTGATAGGTATTTATGTTTCCAAATTGCTAGGCTACAAGCCGATTAGATAGAAAATACCTTGGTGTTATGTTGGATTTTAATCTCAGCTTGGCTAAAAATATATCACATTTTACTGCCTACTTGTCATTATTTCACCTCCAATAGCATATATGTGTCTATCGATCAGCTATAACAGTTATACAAATGAGTTTGGATAGCGCAGGGAAGTATTATCATAATGCAGACGCGCCAGTTAGTCGAGGCCATAAAAACGCATGTCTATGGCACGCTGCCAACTAGCGTTACACCATAGTTCTATTCGCTATAACCTTTGTCATTTCTTCTGTTTTCAATAATGGAAATGGTTATTTGAAAACGCAGTCTCAGATTGGCATTTAAATTGTTTTCGTTCATTTTTATTTTTCATCTTTTCTAATTTCTGTGTACTTATGTATCCAAGCGCCAAATTCTCATGCAATATCACTAAGTAAATAATTTACATAAATTTAATTACATTTTTTAGTAATTAGAATACTATCCTCTTAGGCAAATACCTTAATTACTTTTTTATAATTATAAGTTAACCTTATCTACTTAGTTATGATACTGCCCTCATAGCTTGGACAATTACTATTACACACGACAGCTTTCTTTTTAAATCATTAATTGTTGTTGTGTTGTCAAGTGATTTTTCCTTGTTATTGCAGGTGTCTATAGGCGGCGGTAACCGCTTACCATCAGGTGGGCCGTCAGCTTGTTTGTCATCTAGTAGTATAAAAAAAAAAATGTTACTATAAAAACATTTCCACTGTCCAATTTACATTAAATATGAAATTGATATTAAAAGTAGATTACGTTAATCATTAGCGAAGAGTTATACTTGGAACTAATGAATCCGGCCCGAATGAGCAATTTATTCATTACATTAATTTATGTCAGCTAATGAGCGTGACAGACACTCAAATGTATTATTTCCAAATAAGTGAGGCGACACTGCTTCGCAACGAATTCGGAATCTATTTCCGCTTATTTCGGATAAGCTAATTCCAATGTGAATAGGGATGGTAGTAGTTTAATCACAATTTGGTGGTAAGCAAACCAAATATTTTACGAAAACTATTAAAGCGAAGCGATTGCCGTTAGTGGCAGCCCTAGATAGGGACAAAGAGTCGTCGCAGCGGAACCGGTAATGCACGATTCAGAATTGCGGCCGGTCTCCGCCACTGCAAATGCTCGTGTCAGCGGCAACACTGCGTCACGGTTTTATGAGCTGCATCTAATGTCAGCACAGCAGACGGGATTTGAGCAATTTTAAGATGAAACGTCCTTCAACAGAAATGGAACATTTTAAAACCAATATACTTGCATTACCGTGACACCAGAGTGCTGTGTTGATGTGTTGTGTGTGATGCTACTAAAATAAGCTTGTAAATTTTTTAATTCCTGATCTGTGTCTTGCACCTTTGCAAAAATGATAATCAATACCTTATAGATTATATGTAACCAAACTAGTTACTGAGTGTTCTAAACATCACATACGTTTAACACTCAGAATTCATATTTGCAATATATTCCCTACTACAAAATGTCAGCGATTGTTCCGTTGCTCGGTATACGAAGCGTGTCTAATGCCAGCAGACGCAGAGAATATGCTAAATTACAACGGCAACATTACTGCCGCCTCAGCACAGCTACTCTGCTCCGCATGGTTTACGTTAAAAGTAATTTGGGTTTTTTTTTCATTTTTATTAAAAGCGTTATTAGTCTGAAAAGCAAATAACATCATTATCCACGGATATATTAAGATTTTCCTTTTGAAAAGAGTCGAGGCATGTGGGAATTATTAAATGAAAAGCAAACATTTCGTGTTTAATCATTTTATAAGAACGTTCGTTTTTCGGTAATGCTTTAATATATTTACAGAATAATTGGCTCCGTGGGATTAATTTTATGTAATTTGGTTGTTACATATATCAATAAATAATGGAAATGTAATATAATTTTTATTACTAGGATAACAGAGAAGACTGTGAGGTCGCAGTTCCTCGCTTTCTTTAGCTTCACATCTTTAAGCAACACCCAAGGAGTGGGATTTCACCCCCGTGGTGGATCCAGGATACCTCACACAGGTAAAGTGTACAATATTTTCATTTTATATCATTTTAAAGTGTTATTAGATATTAAGAAATCTCACATTACAATCTTTGTTTGCACGCACACACAGAGGGTATCTTTCAAATATATTTGTATTTTATAATTCCAATTATAATTTGTAATTCAAATTTCTGAAAATTTTACAGATTTATTAATTTGTACTTTGTTATTCCTCTTTTCAATAATGTACATAAAAATGAATCAATGGAATGAATAAAATAAATATCATTCCACCTTATAATTTATTTCTGAAATGAAGGAATTTTTATTGAAGTCGCGTTGTTTGAAAACACCGAGTAAATATTTTGTATTTACTAAAGTGTACGAGCTGACCCAGAGTTATTATAGAAAAGTTTAAGTATATGTCTATTTTACGATCAGATGCGGACAGTATAAAGTGTTGCGGACCTCTCACATTTTAAGGTATAAGATATTTAAAAGCCAAAGTGAGGTTGGCTTTATGAAAAGATGACGCCTTTTGGGAATTCTACCTACTTATTAAATAAGCTTACCATAGCGTATTCCATATAAGTCACGGTGCGTTTCCATCCTTACGTACATTTTGTGCTTTTAATCAGCAACAAAGGCAGCTGTTTACTAAATATAGCTACTTAGTAATTAAAACAAACATTATTTACATATTTATAATAATGTTAAAATCAAAAATTAAGGAAATATAGCTACATTTAGCCTCAACGTATCTTTGGTCAAAATGATCCTACCATCACGGTATTTTTTGCAAACATCGCAGTGTATGTTACGAAGAAAGTAGCAATATAATACGTTTACTTTATGAGGCACGTCTTCTTTTATACATTATAGGTTACGTGCTGCAAATGTTGCGCATGCCCGATATATGGTAGATCTCGCACCATAAAAAAGCCATAAACGAAACTTTTCTCTCAGAGTAATAAAAAAATGTAGTTATTAGTATCATTTTGGTTATTTATTGTGTAAATTTATAAAAGACTAGTCTTTTATAAATTTATTGTAAACATCGTATCACGTTGAAATCAAACGATTTGGTCCGCCACCATCCGTTTTGCTTTGATAAGGCATTTTTCATTATCAGTAAAGTACCCACAAAGGGAATACAGAGGTATTCTATTGTGGATTATTCCGGAGTGCTGGTAACTGACAAAAATCTTAGATAATCGTTAGTTGTTTATAAAATTGAATGGAACAAATTTTTCATTGATGTTGAAAATTAATAACCAAAATGATACTAATAACTACATTTTTTTATTACTCTGAGAGAAAAGTTTCGTTTATGGCTTTTTTACCTTACAAGGTATGAGTATAGATTGTGCTGATAAAATATGTATAAGGATGTAGATATATACTACTGTCTCTTGACGTTATGCCTACTAATTTACAACTTCGAATTCACCATAATTATTCTATTTGCGAGAATCCCGAAATACCAAACTTTAAAATATATGCTAAGCCTTTTAACTGAAAATTTCACAAGCTTCCTATGATATCAATTGACAACATCCAAAAGTTCCTTGGTAGGGAAAACCTATGAATTCAAATGCGGCAAAGTAATGTAAGCTTAGATATTCATGTTTAGTAAACAAAGGTTTCGAGGCAACGTCGAAGGTAAAATATTCATCGAAACTTTGCCAATGGCAGTTGGAATATATTCTTATTCGTCCCTTTTGTAAGCAACTTTACTGGAGTACCTATGAGATTATTAAAAATAAACAGTAACGTATCAGAGTGGACTTTTTACAAAAATACTATATTATTTTTTGATTCAAATGTAATTTTGGCATCATCTGACTTTTTACTTGTTCTTAGTACCTGCAAGTGCTTAAAAAGATCAAATTCAATTGTTGTTGTTTTTTTTTATACCACTAAGGTGGCAATCAAGCATACGGCCCACCTGATGGTAAGCGGTTACCGTAGCCTATGGACGCTTGCAACACCAGAGGTATCAGTTGCGCGTTGCCGACCCTGTAAAAACCTTTTCACGCCTTTTTTGAAGATATTACTTGTTGATTATAGTTGTTGAGTTAAGATTATGTATGTATACATTGATTTAAATATAAATTCAAAATTTTATATCAATACAAAAAGTAATAATAAGTTCTTTTCACAAAATCTTTTAATGAAGAACAAACCTTTAAATAAGTATATATTATTACAATAGGAAAATTTCCTGTGGATATGTAGGTTTCTATGTCGAAAATTTACTTAAAGTTTTTTGTAAATCAAAAAGCTTTTGTGACACATATTTTGTCTCATATCGGAATTATGAAAGCTTTTTTATGACTGCATATATTTATAGTCTAGCAGTTACTATAAAATAACTTCATTTCAAACATTTACCCATTTTTTATGTCATTGACATAATTTATTTTGCCAATGCGAACATACGATGCCACTTCTTGCCATGTGATTTCACTATTTGGTATCTATAATTTTCTATGAAGCGTTTTTATTTAATGACTAGTATTATATGCCATAGCTCCGCAAACACATCGCTATCTCTATTAAACTATTATTTGCGGATATACCTACTATTGCCTTTGAAATAT
Organism: Nymphula nitidulata; assembly: GCA_947347705.1. Taxonomy (NCBI): domain Eukaryota; kingdom Metazoa; phylum Arthropoda; class Insecta; order Lepidoptera; family Crambidae; genus Nymphula; species Nymphula nitidulata. The sequence goes on along the minus strand of OX374617.1, from coordinate 9,237,761 downwards.
TTATTTACTATTGATATCCTTTTTTATAAGAAATAACAACACAGTGGTCAGTTATCCAATTAAGAAAATAGTGAATAATAATTTTTAACAATTCTAAAAAATGTAAACTTGTTAACGAAAGCACGTTTTTATGTACGTATATTTATTTGATTGTTCCTCGCCCTTTTACGCGCCACCCTCTTTATATAAAGGCCTTGCGGAAAAAATATCAAGTGCTATTTTCGCTTGTGACCATTGATTAAATCACCATTCTTTGTTACCTTTAAGTATGCTATATAAAACTTTCAAGTGTGCGTACATGACCAAATCTAAAACTATAAAACATTGCAAAAAACTCTCTAAGGAGTCAGTGGCGCATAGGTTTTAATAACTGAAAATGCATTATGAGATTTTTGTGATAAGAATTTTCATAGCCAGAAGGAGAGTATAGTTGAAAAAAAAAATTACACCTGTTTTATTACACTTACCAAGTGTCCCAAAGTGAAATTTTTTTGTGGGTCCCGTGTCTCCTTTAAGTATTTTTCGCCTTTTATGTTATACATATTTTCTTCTTCTCTTTTTGAGAAGAAGAAAGTAAAACTAACAACTAACTAACTAACGAAAGTGTAACATAAAATAAAACTTTACAAAGAAAAAAATACAGCTGAACTTTCGACTACCTTTAGCTCAAAAAAGTGACTACATAACTTAGGGTAAGACCTAGCTAAAAATAAAGTTGCTTAGTTTTGTTAAATCAAATAAACTGTAATTACACCACAAAAATTTGGTTATTAATGATGTTACCGAAGAAGTTTCAATTAATATTTTTCTCAGTGTTGCGTGTTATTAGTAGAATGAAGTAAAATTGGAACAGCCTATAATACGACAGAGGTTAAGGACCTACCAATATCACGACCTACAATAATTAAGAAAAGTAGAACGAATAGGTACTTTACGTATCAAATTAATTTAATATCATAACGGTTAATATGATTCAGTATGTATATTTGAGGAGCTCGTGGGCGTAGTGTTTTGAATGCTCTGGCTTAGATTAGGAAAACAAAGCAATTTTCACTGTGGCTGGTCCCGGATGAGTCAAACTGCATACAGGCGACAGCACATCAAGCCTAGCCTAGAAGCGGTACAACTGTAACATTTAATTTGATGTGCTGTCATCTATCCATTTATATTATATCTTGCAATCTTAATAATCTGAAGTACCCATATTTGTAGTAAAAAAGTTTTTATTTCGATTGTGTGGGCGTCGTAGGCTGGTAACGGATGAAAGTTTCATAATTAAAAAGATATCTTGTTTTGATGGTCGCTACCCTTGTCTCCTAAGCGGGCAGAAGTCCTGGGTTCGAATTCTGGTAGAGGCAGATTACGATAAGTACGAATATTTGTTCTCGAGTCATGGTTGCTTGTATGTTTATTTAGTATGTTTCAAATACATATTTTTAAGTTCAAAATCAAAAATATATTTATTCAAGTAGGCTCTTAAGAACCTCTTTCGAATCGTCAAAAATCACAAAATATGTATATCTAATTAAAAATGGTCTCACAATGTCATATTGTCTATCTGTCTGTCATGTCTGAATTTACACCGGTTCCAAAAGTTGAACTACCGAGAAGACTCCGGCAACAAACTCGTGTAGTCACTCTTTTCAAAATATAAAGTTACAATTTTTGTGGTTACATTATTTAAATATTTTGCTGTGCAATGCCGTACAGAAAAAATAGTAAAAGTATATAAAGTTAGAAACGACATACAAACTTAATAACAAAAGTATTAACTTTATTTTAAGGCTGTCCGACAACGCACAGTCACATCACAATACATATTATAAAATTAAATAAATCAAATATATATATTATAAAATTGGCATATCTCGTGAAAATTGGAGTACAGTTTCTTTCGACACAAATTTGTCATTCATGTAATCGTTTATAGTGTAATAACCTTTAGTTTGGAGGGTGTTTTTGACTAATAATTTAAATTTATGTAGTGGTAGTTTAGTAACTGCTTCAGGAATTTTGTTATTAGCGTATACCTTGCCCAACAAAAGAGTTGCGTGTTTTTTTTAGTCTACAACTTAAAATCGCTAACTTATTCTTATTTCTAGTATTTATATTATGTGTGCCAAAATTTTTTTTCAAAAGTGTATTTGTTTTGATGAATATAAATTATACAGTTGTATATGTATTGGGACGGTACAGTCAGTATTTTTATTTCCTTAAACAATTCCCGAAGTGAATCTCTAGAACCTAACTTATAAATAGATCTTATTGCACGTTTCTGTAGGACAAAGAAAGTTTGAATATCGGCTGCTTTGCCCCACAGCAAAATACCGTAAGACATGACACTATGAAAATACCTGAAATACACCAGTCGAGCTGTGTCAACATCAGTTAAGTATCTAATTTTCCTAACTTTCCTGCAAGAGTTTCTATATGAGCAAACCACTGTAGCTTAGAATCTAACGTTATGCCTAAAAATACAGTAGTGTTTACTAATTCAAGTTCTTCATTATTCATTTTTAAATAGGTTTGAACATTTTTCACATTAGGTAGGGAGAACTTCACACACTTAGTCTTCTTAGTATTCAATTGCAAATTTTTCGAAGTAAACCAATCTAAAACCCTCGAAAGGGCACTTTTGAGGGTTTTCACGATGTAAACCATCGTCAAAACAATTCTTTGTTCGGTCAACTTTAAATATGAGAGAGGTATCATCAGCAAACAAAACAATATCACAAAGGTTTTTAACAAAGAAAGGTAAATCAATAATATTAAAAACAAAAAAGGCCCAAAAATAGAACCCTGTGGAATTCCTATCCTCAAATAAGACCCTGAAGATTTGACTCCATTGATATAAATCTTTTGAATTCTTTCACTTAAATAAGATGAAATTAATTTTAAAGCTTTGTCCTTAATACCATAATGACGCAGTTTACGTACAAGAGTATCGTGTTCAACACAATCAAATGCCTTGAAAAGATCACAAAATACTCCGATGGCATCCTGGCGCAACTCCCAAGCTTCGAAAATATGCTTGAGAAGCGCAACATCAGCATCGGTAGTACTACGACCTCTAGTAAAGCCATATTGTTCACTATGGAGGAGTTCATTTTTAGTAAAGTACGTCTGTAATTGTTCTTGAACTATTTTTTCAAATATTTTACTTAATGAAGGTAAGATAGAAATAGGCCTAAAGTTAGTTGGGTCACTTTTGCACCCAGATTTAAATAAAGGTATTACTATACCGTGTTACATTAAGTCTGGAAACACCCCTTCCTCAACACGATTGTTAAATATTACAGCTAAATAAGGTGCGATATTGCTTATTATGTTCTTCATTACTGCCACTGACATGTCCCATACATCACAAGACTTTTTTTGTTTTAATTTAGTGAAAGTCTTGATAATGTCAGAGGGATTTACAAACTTAAATTTAAAGCAAATGTCAGTTTCGCATGGTGCATATTTTTTCAAAATTTCTTCAGATTCAATTGGAGAAGAATTTAAAGTAGATGTTGTTATAAGAGGTATGTAAGTAAAATAATTTTCAAAAGCACCGGCAACATCTGCTTCTGAATTTAAAATGACTTCATTGATTTTTAAGCTAATTTTAGAATCGCGTGGCTTAGATTTACCTGTTTCACGATTTACAACTTCCCATGTAGCTTTAACTTTACTATTAGACTTGATTATTTTATCTTTTATATATGAAGATTTAGCAATAAAACAGACCTTTTTGAATAGCTTTGAATAATTCCTCACATAGTCAACAAAAGAGGGTGTGTGGTTATACTTCCTAGTCTCGTATAATTCATAAAGTTGGTTTCTACTTTTATAAATACCTCTAGTGGCCCACTCATTGAAGTTGAATTTAGTGTTCGACATGAAAGTTTTAATAGTGAAGGTTTTATCAAATTCATTTTGAACACAGTCAAATAGGTTATTATACAAAACGTCAGGATTATCATTATATTTCTCCGTTACATAGTATCCATAACACAAACTCTCAATGATTGTGCCAAATTTGCGTTAGATATAGGTGCGAGTGTAGGAATATTGACTAAATCAATACAATAGAATAGAAATTATATTACAGCTTTATTACCTTACTTATTGTCTAGAATAGATTTTCTTCAAGATGTCACATTTGCGAATGGCGTTAGTACGACCCTCGTCACACGCGTACGCGTAATTATGTATTTTTCCTGACAACATTTCAGCAACTCCTTAGGATTTGCACAATATTGTATTTAGCCATATAACCTACAATCATAACTTTTTGTTTTACAGTTTTGTAAGGTATAAAATCAATAAAAAAAAAAAGATTTTTAAATAATATACATTAAATTTTTTTCAAACCTTCAAAAATGTAGAAAACATAAATAAAATCCGACTTATCCGAATAACGCAAAAATAACTTAATAATTTATGTACTACTTATTGAATATATAGGTATTTTTGAGAGTTGGTGCTATGCACCCATAAACTAACATTTTTTATACCGTTTTCGTGTTTTTAGTGTTTGAGTCCGCCATAAGTACAATTTATGTGGACATTACATTTAAAACTAATTAATAACGAATCAGAATTTAAAAAAAGCAATCGAAAGAGGAAAATATTGAAAAATATATAAAATCTTTTATTTAAAAGTGCTGCAAAGCGCCTACTTCAGTGCTATTTCAAATACACACGACACGAGCAGAAAGGAAATCCTATTTTAAAGTTTTATTGCTGTGCACACCAAGAAATTGCAGCATGATGATGTGACAAGACCTTCGCGGTAAAGAGTGAAGTAAATTGTCTTCGCTAACTCGAGGGTGCATTTCGCCACGTTTCTCTTCGTCGAGAGCTCTCCACATTTCCACATTTATTTAACATTTTATCCGCTACTGGCTTAACGAAAAATTATACAGGAGAGGATTGATTTCACCGGATAAAACCGACTTCGCATGACCGATAGATTTTATGATATTCATGAACCGATCGGCAGCTCTGATTCCAATTTTAATTCGGGAGATTTAAATATTTTGAAGAGAGGATTTTCTCTACCACGTAAAACACTGCCGGTACTTTGCGTTTTAATTGATTGGGCTTTATAAAATAAATATTTCCTGCTGCAGCATTATATTAAATTTGTGCCGTTTTATTGATAATTCTTTTCAGCCTGCAGCTAGATCAACCGACGAAATTATAGAACTTTTGTTAAAATATTGTGACGAATAGTTTTCCCTTTCTGGGATGTCATCAAACAAGATGAATTTTACGGCTAGAGCTCTAAGATGGAATCATTGACAATTGCCAGCCAAGCCACCTTTTATCTGGGTGTCTAAACATTTTTCGGGTAATGATGAAAGTCCCTTTCTTTTCGTTATATGATTTTGATCATAGAGTCTGCATTTCCTGCTTTAGTTTCATCAACATTTGCTAGTAGAAATCAGAGTTCATAACTTTGCTCTGCGCCGATAGTTTTGTAAATGTCGGCTTATTGCGTTTTATTTCGGGTTTTTCACCGTCTATAAGATTTATCTTTGCTTTGACCGGTATCTTTTGATGTTCGAACACTTCTCAAAAGTAGCGGGGTTCCACCCTTGCTTTAAGCTGTTTTACGTTCTAGTTGATGTTTCATTTGTTTATCGACTGTCGGCTCTGTTGAACTATTCAACCACATGGACACATTGGAATGTGTTTACATTACGTATTCTGTAACACAACGTAAATAGTATTTTAACACAATGGACTTCATTACGTTTGTACGAGAATCGTAAATGAGAATGCCAAATAAAGCACTCTTTTGTACACTCAGATTTTCCTGAAATGATTCTAAGCTGTTTTACTCAGCATTCAAATATTATGTATTAAATACTAGAACAGGTATTACGTAAAATAATACATATTCAGGTAAATATTCAGGTAGGTGGTAGATGAAACCTCTGGAGGTCTATGACAATTGAGAAATCAATTTTGTCTGGAATTTGATGCTTAAGGAGTTAATAAAAATATATGGTTTTTAGCATTACCATAACTACTGATATGCCCACGATGAAATTTCCAGATTTAAAATGCCAAAACAATATAAATGAAGCCGTATAATTGCATAAACTGTAGAATATATTCGTGTTTATATTGCATTTATTTTTAATTTGTAAAACCTCATGTTTTAAAACAGAGAAACAATTGCAAATGGTGCAAATTTTAATGTTACCTTTAAATTTTTTACTGAAGTTGTGACGAGCCAGGTCACAAATAGTACAAACAAAGAGAATTGATAACAACTTCACACGTACACAAAACGAAAACTTTCTTCGTACCTTTTTAATTTTGTTGTATTTTCTAATTCCATCGTACATGGTTACGCTTATCTGATACGAAAATCGTTAACGTGATGTTTTGATGCAAAGTACAACCTAACGCTAGTAGAACAAGTTGAAAATGTGTAGGTACTTTCTATGTAACAATACTAAACGTGAATGATTTTATATTATTTTACGTTTTACGGAACTTGCCAAGTAAGATACAATCTTATGTGCCAAAGTGCCTAGTGTAAAGTAAATAGCAAACTCCAGTTTACGATTGCCATTCGAGTTAATAGCAGACGAGATATAAAGTTTTAGACGTTATTTGGAACATGAGAAGGAAAAAGGCGGAGCTTTTTTTGTCTGTAGAACAGCATATTCTGTGGCGTTTTGTTTTTCATATAATTAACTCTATGCAAATCAAAATTATTAAATTAAAACTTTATTGATTACAAAAAAGTTTAAATAGTATTAAAAGATCAAAATACTCAATACTCAATCGTTTATTGCATTCTGCTTAACTTTTGATTAATATCCAAAAAAGAGGCCTTAGGTAATATATTATTTTATAAAAAATATACGATAACACTTATCAAAAGAACGTTTTCTTGTTCAAGATGTTTTGTAAGTGGCAAAATTAATACAGGAATGGCTTTTTCAAATGTTAAGAATAAATTGAAAATGGAGAACAGAGAATTTTTCAACTGTTATAGCCCTCCGGAGGGATAGCGCCGCTTGGCAGATTAACATCTAACCCACTGCTAGGAAATGTATGCTAGAAATACATGAATGGGGATTTTTTTATACAACAAGTTGACAAGCAAGCTGATGACCAGCCCAGCTGGTGGTAAGTGATTATGGTAAAGCTGCTAGGTCTGATGCAATAAGAACGAGGACCGTCCGAGATTACTGCCATTTTTAATTTCCCAAGTAATAGGATTTGAATTTAACGTCATCATCACAATCTATAAACCCCATTTATGGGGACAGGCCCACTTATGGGTACATGAGAGAAACACATGAGAAGTTTTGGGCCATAACACCACAACGCTGCTTGCCCAGTGCGGGTTGGTGGGTTCAATCGGTTACAGTAAGAACCAGTACCAACGGCTTACCGTGCACTCCGAAGCATGGAGGAGCTCAAGATTAAAAATTTTGGTTGACCCATCTCGGGATCGAAAGTTGCTTTGTTTTCGTAATCGAAGCCAAACCAACCAACCATACCATTAAATGATCGAGCTCCTCATTTAACTCCGAATTTTGAAAAAAGGAAAGGTAAGCAAGGAATATTGTATTTCTATAAGGAAAGTATTCAATTTAAAACCCAAATTTTCTTGTGGAGAAAATTCATTGAGTAATAGAAACTAAATAAGAAGAACTAATTGATTACCAAACAAAAAATATCTCTATACCATCTTCAGTAGACGCGTAGATTGATGAATATGAAATAAAAGTACTGTATTTTGATAAGACGAGGCGTCGTCCTGTCTGGTCAAGAAATGGACTTTAACTACGTATTACGTATCCATTACCAGCCTGCTTGCGTGTTTTCAACAACAGAAAACCTATTGTGTCTGGTTTTTGGGCACTTCACAAATTCACAAAACCATTTATATATAAAACAGTTTTAAATTGATAAGGTTTTATTAAATATTGAATACTAAGCCTCTCAAATGGTTATTCCATTTCAGTATTCTTTTGTTAGTATTAAATCCACTATCGTCAAAGCCGCCACCGGCATATCGATGTCTGTTGTCTAGCGCACACGAGAGAACTGAAACAATTTCGCTACAACATCGAAAGTACGAATTTTATTCAAATTTAATATATTTAAAATCACCTTTCGTAACCATTGTATCTTATAGTGCTTAAATAAACTTGGAATGTCGAGTTGCTGTAGATAATACTTTTTAGATGAAAGGTGACTTCCCCACATTCGTCAAATGAAATGACATAATTTTAAGAATAGTTGTTTTTGTTAAAAAAAAATGCACTTATCACACTTATTAAGAAAGAGAAAGTTTTTTGGTAAGGTCGCCCTTTGTACAATTCACTTCAATGTTATGTTTATCATGTTTTTATCTGTATTTAGTTGAAGTAGATGTACAATAACCTATAAATAAATAAATAATTATTATCAAGACTTAATGAGGAGTGAATGAGTTAATGGATATAGGGCAACTTTTCACTCAACTAAGCAGCCCGGGGGTGTATTATGAGCTCTCAGTTTCATTTGGTTTAATCCCTGGTAATTTTTTGCTACAACATAAACTCTATGACTCTGCCAATAGAGTTCAGTGTGTAGTATAACTCGTACTAAGCCATAATCTGAATGAAAATAAGAGCTTAATAATACTTGCACCCCCCAGATCACTGAAATATTATATTTAGAGATATTGTAATACAATGATAAATTAAAGGAAAAAAAACAAGCTTGTTGAGAATGTGTGAGTTGCACAAATGGCTATTAAAGGTCAACGGCCAGCCACGCTTGATCGTATACAATTACACAAAGTATTAACTACTTTAGGCTCCCATATGGACGTGCCTGTGTGCACGTGCGCCTATTATCACTCGTTGTACATAGTCCTAGGCTTCTGCACCTATCTATTTATTTCTTAAAAATATCTGACGGTATTTCCGAATGCCACATTTCTTTCTTTCTTTGAGAAGCACATGTGTTCCCTCTTTCCTATAACATGGGTGAAAAAGAGGCGTGAAAAGGCACTTTATGGGCCGGCTAGAACAGTGTGTTTCAAGCTGTACAAGCTGTTTTCGTTTAAGGACTTTTCTTACCGCTTTACGTCAGGTGGTGTTGAGTCATTTGCCGTGCTTTCTATAAAAGAAAATATGTCAATGATTCTCAGTAGCAAAATCTGTTAGTCTGTTGGTTTTCTGGTTTAAAATTATAAGTTTTTTATCACAGATTGCGACTGGCTATACCAGGATGTGTCGTGTCGTGCTCCCGGCTCGTGCGTGTTGGCCAGCCCCGGATACCCTGGCCTGTATCCACCTCACAGGAGATGTCGATACCTCTTCGCCACCAACTCCGTTAATACACGTGTCAAGATTATCTTCACTTCTATATTGCTTCCCAGAAAGTGAGTATTATTTTACCTTTAAACCTAATATTAAATAATTTTATCCAAACCCATAATATGTACTTGTATTTTCATCATTGTTTTAGCGTAGGTTATCTTAATTGAAATTTGGCATATTAAATTTCAATTAAATTCAATTAGTTTGGCTTCTTAAATTTGAAGTCCTCTTAAATATTTTAAGTATCGTCTAAGCCAAAACTTTGCATTCTAACAAACGTTAAAGCACTACTTAAAATATTAGTGGGACTAAAAATTTACCTATGCAGGTTTATACTATTTTATATCTTTAAAAACAACAACGACATCAAAAATAATTGAGTTCGTCTTCAAGCGGAAAAGATTTATCGCAATAATCTAACAATATATTAATGTTAAAATGAAAGCGTCGGACAGATAGCAACGAGTTAACTTTGCCACTTGACAAATGACAGATAGTCGGGTAATTAGTGCGCTCTGCCGGAGACATTTTGTCTCCGTCCCCGCCGCGGCCGCTCACATAAATCGGCACACAACTCGTAGCATTGTTTCTGCGACAGCAATATTTAATTAATGCTTAGCTTGCGATGCCAAATATTAGTCAGTGTAGTAAATTCGTATCTTACTATTTGTTTTAGCCCATAAATTAATTACTGTACCAACTACACGTATTGCTGCTACGTTTATTGCTACGGACGCTTTTAGAATCGTAGCACGTAGCATTTTCGTAGCGCGAGCAATATCTTTATAAAAGTAAAGCATAATTTCGCTTATAAAGTATGCTTTTCATAAATTATTACAAGATTGATGAGCAATCCTTTTACAATGACCGTGTACCTTTTTAATCTTTTTTATTTTATTTATATTTAATTACTAGTACTAATTTTTGTTATTCTGTTAGCAACTGTTAACTCAAGACGCATCATTATAAAGTTTAGCGGTTTTATAATGCGATTATGTACAAATTTTTATTAAGATCATTATCGTGTTAAATAAATAAACGATAATGTATTATTCAAAAAAAATGCGCTTCCCGTCAAATGACATGTCTTTTTTTCCAGTCTAGACATCTTACTCATTAAAACACCTTAACGGACTAAACATACAGAGTGCGGTGCAGGAGCGGTGCGATCTGTGCAACAGGGTACTTGAATTAAAACATTACAAAAATCATCCCGCCCCGCCTAGCACCGCGCCGGCACCGCCCATGCACCGCTCCCGCACCGCGGTCTGTGGGTTCAGTCATAAATTTACAAGTGATAAATTTATAGACAACTGTCATCTTCTACAATCTTTGCGTCTATTTCTTTTACAAGAGTAAATATTGAAAGTATTGCTCACAAATTGTAAATTTAAAATTTATGTATAATGTCTAAAGTGCAATAAAGAATATATAGGTATTTCTACAAGTTTCTCTTTGACAGACTGGCTATTGACTAATCTATTACCGATTGAGGTTAATTCAGTTTTACTTGATAAATCTCTATAGTTAATGTACATACAGATGGTCGCACATCAAACGTAACACATCAGATGGAAAACGACTCTTTACTCTCTGATTACAATGGATTAAAATACCCACAAAAAGAACAAACAAAGTAAAGTCGAATATATTAAAATCAGCAGTATGTTGATGTTTTTGACTCCAAGCTACTTAAGTGCTGAATATTCAAATCACATATAATTTATCCGGGTAATAACTTAGATAAGTAAACTATTAATCTGTCAAGCGGCGCTATACCTCTGGAGGTATTGACAATTGAAAAATCAATTGTGTCTGGAATCTGGTGCTTGACGGGTTAATCTATAGAAAATATTGTCAAACTTCAAACTCTCTCTGAAATATAATACCTAAACTTAATTATTAGATAAAACCGTTACGAATTATAGCTTCTATCAAAACAATTCGCAAAAGAGTATAGTAGAATATGGAAAATGAGTCCTTATTAGCTTTGGCCAACAATAATTTGCAAAATTAAAATATTGTTGTGATATTTGATCAATATGTAAATAACATAAATGATAATTAAGACAATTCGGTAGATAAAAACAAAAGCTTGTTCACAAAGGCTATCAAATGAAGAAACAAAATAAAAAAAAACATATACAGAATTGTATGATTGCAAAAGTGTCAATGAGTTGCTGCGAACACACGATACTCATACATTCCACATGAGAAATGCCCTCCCACGGGATAGCAGGAATTGCGTAATGCAATATACATACGCAATAATAAAAGTGAAATCGCGAGCGAATGGCCTCTTTCGTTAATATTTGAACAAGAATTTTCTGAAGTCTTCACTCCACCAAATCTTTTGCTATTTCGGTTTTCCGTTGGCGTTCTTTCGGAAACATTTTTATCAAGCACCCATATGAAATCCAGTCATTTTGAAAGGCCTGCGAACAATCGTTTCAGTAAATAAAAGGACCGCCCTATCTCCCTTCCACCCCTGTGGGCTTTCGTGTGCGACTGAAAATTTACGACGGGGCCATTGACTTTAAAGAGTAACATGTTCACTCCATGCTCAGTAATAATCTTTGGATGTAGAACAATGGAGTGGCATTTAAATTATATTATTTTTTACCGAGCAAGAATACAAAATAATGAATACATATTATTATTATTATTGCAATAAAGTTGTCAGTCGAAAGTATTAAAGCTAGCTTGATAGTACAGGTTTAGCTGTTTAGAAAACCGTGGTCTATCTATTTTTGCAAGGCTAGGAGTATTAAATATCCACTTGTTGCTAGCTTAGGCAGTAAAGAATATGAGTTATCTTTTAACTAGCACTGTGCTGTTTCTACGGACCAGTAGAGCAAATTTTATACAAAGCACGGCAAATGACTCAATACCACCAGATGTTAAACGGTAAGTAGAGTTCATTTGAAGACAGCTAATTAAGCTTGGAACACACATTTCTAGCAGCCTCCACCTTCCGGCTCATAAGGTGCCTTTTCACGCCTCTTTTGAAGAGAAAGAAGGAAACACGTGTGCTGGCAATTAATTCCATTTTTTGTAAGTACGTCAAAGAAACGAGTTAGTAAACTTCTTTATGAGAGTTGTTGAGGTGGAGACAGTGAATTGATGACTCCGAAGACCAGTACGCGTGCAGGAGCAGACGTACCAATCCCTTCCTACTCTCCTGAGTAGGATTTTCCCAAGAGCACGTGACTTAGCGTTTATAGGGTAGGCAACGAGTGAGTGATACCTTTGGTATTGCAAGCGCCCATAATAGGCTAAGGCTTAAGGCTTACCATGAGATGGATCGTACGCTTAGTTACCACCTATAATACAAAAATAAGCTTTACCAGCAATATATAATTTCATGATAACATAATAAGTCGTAAAATTCAATACCAATTAAGAAACGAACTAAAATAATCCGCGTTTATCCTTGATAACGGATAAACAAAAACATAATACCGTATTGATTGGTAATTAAAAAAAAATATAAAAAATTCAAGAATGTTTACATAATCTCTTCTTACCGCTTCACATCAGGTGATGTTGAGACATTTGACGTGAATTGCATAAAAAATAATTGTAATAATAATTCCTAAACAGTTAAGGGTGATATTGTAGAATAGAAACCCGCCGTAAAACTATTCCTTTATACATTTCCACGAAGTTCTACGAATTTACGCCCTTCGCTCTATTTCGACATTGATTAAATTACTACTCCATTTATTTACAATAATGCGTATAATTTAACATTTCGCAATTTTATTAAATCAAAATATTTATGATTATCGACAATACAATTTGGTGGCAAAAAGGTTTAATTATACGATAAAATTTTAACATAAAGGTTTCATTACTTCTATGGATGCAAGGATAGCCAGTACTAGGAATGAATTCAAATATTCTTTATCACACAGGCCGTTAGACAAAGTTGTCTTTTTTAAGACAAGGGATGGAAACAAGCCGCTATCGTAGCCTAAAGACGCTCATTGCATCTTGGGCACTACTCTTGCTCTGCCTGCAATTTAGAAAATCATGATGAAGCGTTTTGGTAACAACATAGGAGACATCATATTAGCCTATTGCAGTCCACTGCTGGACGTAAGCCTCCCCAAGGCTACGCCATTAAACACGATCTTCAGCTTTTCTCATCCAATCACCAACTGCCAGCTTCTTAATATCGTCGGTTTACCTAGCAGAGGGACGCCCTACACTACGTTTGCCGAGGCGTGGTTCTAGAACCTTTCTACTCCACCGGTCTTCGGTTCTGCGACAGATGTGACCGGCCCACTGCCACTTCAACTTGCTATATTTGTAGACGATATCAAGCACTTTGGTCTTCACTTAGGAGACATTTTCTCTTAAATTTTTATTTACTTTACTTGTCTGATTAAAAGTAAGCACATTGACGATGGGTGCTATAATAATTAAATAGTACCTACTTTGCATGACATCCTTTCATCCAAAATCTATTTTGTAATATAAAATATATTTTTAGGAATCATACATACGAGGTTCCGAAAAAACTTTGTTTGTAAGGAGTTTGCGAACGACAAAAGACTTCCTCGAAGTCCCTCGTCTGCGACTTCGAGGAAGTCTTTTGTCGTTCGCAAACTCCTCGTGAATTATTACGTTTTTGAGGAATTTTTGGATGCTGTGTACGTTAGATCATACCATCCAATAAGATTTATTTTTGATGGACGAAAAGTCTGCTGAGGAACTACAGTTCCTCAGCAGACACACCTCGAGGTACACCTCGACTGTGGTGGCTCTTATACTAATTAGAACAGTCATCCATGTGCAGAAGTTTGCTTTGAGATGTACTTGCATCCTCATATTTTTTTTTGTAAAAACTAATCACCAATAGTCTTTATCGTTAAGAGAATTTAGCTCATTCGCCGTAAAAACTTATTAGCTTTTGCGTCATCTTTCTCGTCATCTGATAGACTATTGCCGTCTTAGTTTATATATTATTTGCTATTACTCTTTCACAAATGTACATATTTCAAAGAATAGCTTGCCCTCTTTTAAATTTAAATTTATCTCCGATTGAAAGATGCCTAAAGATTTTCATGCGAACCGAAACGCTCCAGAAAGCAAATTTTAAAATTCCTCGATGAAGGCAGGTTATCTGTAAGGCTTTCAGCGTCAGTCAACTTTATTATCGTCGTTTTGCTTCTTTGAATTTCACCAATAGGCAGGTAATGCCCATTAATTATTACAAGTACCTACCAAGTAATAGGGCTTCGTTATTCGATATCGGCAAAATACCTTTTCTATTCGAGACGGTGTTAATTAAAACCTTGATTAATTTCCGTTCCAAACTAACGTTGGTTTAGAAATAATAAACAGTAATCAAAGGCAATATTTCAAATAAAAAGTTAAACATTTCTAAAAATAGATTTAAAATGATGGTCGCACATTGTTAAGTATTTCAACAAATCCTTTTTCCACATAACAGCGTACAATTTGAACCGTATTTGTTTCAATCGCACTTATTCTGAGATAAATCTCTTAAGAGCACTGAAGTGAGAGAAATAAAAGTGCTATCTCGCTGCAATACGTTTTCCTACATACGTATACTAATAGGTATACTCACAAAATAGTGCTACCACTATTCCGAGGCTTAAAGCAAACTCTAAGCTCTACAAAGAAATTACGAGAACTTATCTCTACCGTGAAATATTACTCTGGCACTTTTTTTACCAATACGGAATAGTTCGGTTCATTTCATTACAAGTTCGACCAAAATGCATTTTCGTATTTTTAATCGACTGCGAAAAACGTATATGTATAAAATTAGGTAGGTAGGTATTGTTATGTAGGTATGTTTAAAATTTAGAAAAATCTTTTTTTATTTGAAATGATATATTTTAAGATTTATTATAATCAAAATCGGCCTAGGAGTTTGGTTTTAATATTAAAATAATTGGAAAAAAATCATTAATAATATTTTTTTTCCCAATTCTTTTAAATTAATAATTAGTATTCTTAATTTTTGATTTTAACATTATTATAAATGTTTGAAAAATTACTTAGTAATTAATGAAAATGTAAAACTAGAAAAATTTCACGTCCAGAGGCGGGAATCGAACCCGCGACCTTTCACAATCCGGGCGACTGCGACTGAAGTCCTTGGTTAGAGCAGTCGCCCGGATTGCGAATGGTCGCGGGTTCGATTCCCGCCTCTGGACGTGAAATTTTTCTAGTTTTACATTTTAATTATAAATAATTAGTGTTTATAACAATTCATGTTACGTTCCAGTAAGTATACTAACAGGTTGGTCCGTCATGAATTTCGATGAAATTCTTCAGATATGGAGAACAGAACTCCTCACTAATCAAAAGACATGGTTAACGACAAGTTAAACATTAGTTATGTATTTCAATCAGAGAATGACTGAAAGTCGATAATGCTGACGGTGAGCCACCTCACCCTGGAAATCGACCACATTTTTTTTATCACTCCAAAACACTTTAAAGGCAAACATGATATTTTTGGAGTTAGTGCTAATGCCTTTTCCAGAAACTATAGAAAGTGTAGCACCCACTCCAAAAAATACCTTTCCTGTATTAGTTATGTACGTAAATTTAAATAAAAATAAAAAATACGAATAAAGAAAACGATGAAAAAATTGTACGCTCCAGGCGGGAATCGAACCCGCGTGTTCTGGGGTCCGGCCAGAACGTTGCTATAAAAACGTTCAAAAGTAGAAAGCGGTGAAGAAATTGGTAAGTTACACCTAGTGCTCTGGGCGCAGCGGTAAAGTAGGCGTTATAAAGGCACAAAATCAAACATTTAAATGTACATAAATTTAATATTTTTTTGCATTTTTAGTGTGTTTAAGTGGATTTTTGGTTTTGTTTAATATTTCATGTCATAGTTTTAAATTCATTGTATGGCTACCTTATTTTGCTTAGAACTGGCAGCAATAGATCGAGGAATTCTCTTAAATTTCATAGACGACAAGGTGCACCGGTAATCGTTTACCTCAAGACTTCCAGGTGCTTCTTTGCCAAGTTCTTGTTATCGTGTGGTTTGCCAACAAAAACGGCATAGGACTAAGTAACACTGATGAGTATATTATACATTTGTAGAAAAACTAATTTTCTTTTCTACCGACTATTGTGATTAAACTACTGCGTAGTTCAATACTATAATTATTTAGTTAATAACAATGAAAAAACTGTCTTAAAAGCAACGCCCAAGGTGGTAAGGACTCCAAATGAATTTTTTTTTGTAACTATTCCATAGGAATGGGTGATCTAGTTTTTGTTAATAGTTGGTACAAAATTTGTCGTTTTTTCCTGACAAACCGATATACTCACCGGTGTGTCTAAGCCCTAAGGTCTGTTGGCTTTATACCCACTACACCTGGCATTCTACAAATACGGATGTACTACTAAGTCATTTTTCCTTTTCGATTGGTTTCGAAGAAAAGAGAGGTATGGTATCTATGTATTTTTATATTTATTTTGTGTTGTTACTGATAGATGGTGTTGCAAGTTTGTATAAATATTCGTTTATTGGGCATCTCAAAGTCAGACAAAAATAATTGTGCTCATCGTCTGTGATATTTACATCTTTACATCCCAAGATCTCTGCCACTCCAGGATAATGTATGGCTCGTCTTAATTTTGCACGTATTGCCACCAGACTAAACATATTTATTTGTAGAAAGCATTACTCCCATAGTCGCCCGTGACTAGCGGTGTAATGACAGTAGAAATATCGCCAATACGTTGGGTATGGTGTCGCAGTCGCTCCAGTTGCAGCTTTTGCTAGTTCATTGATTTGTCCTGGAAAGTGCCACAGCACAGTTCAGGCAAAGCAGCTATTGCGCGTGATATGCTGTTTTGTAGGGAAAATGTACAAGAGAAATGACTGTTTTAATATTATGTGCTTGCATATCGATCATGTCGTTCGACATCGGATTCTCTTGGACTGCATAGGTACACATCGATAGTTAGAGAACATGTATCTACGATATTCTATCTCTTTGCAATATTTGATCATGTTATGAAAAGTTGAAGCTAGTCTTCTAAAAGATACTATTAAATTGCATAAATTATGTGTGATTGTCTTTTGCAGCCATTGTGCCACAGATTATCTCTCATTACGAGCCGGCAGCTCTCCGTCCGCCCCACTTCTTGGCTCTTTGTGTTCCGAGAGAACGGCCACTTTAGAGCAACCTGGACCGAATTTATTATTGGAATTTAAGTAAGTATACTTTAGCAATTGTCTACTTAATTAACATCTAAAGCTTGATGTATTTAGATAGCCGTATGACAATGTGATTTTCCTTTTTTAAAAATTACGTTGGAAGTTGGAATTTTGGGACCGAAATGAAATTTACAACGCGGTCTAATAAGTACGTCAACCCCGAAATACCAGTTTAAATTATTTAATTTTCGAGGAAATCATGTTAAATGTGCCCTCTCTAACGACGACTTTAATGACAATAAACGCTCGAGCGTATCATATGCCTGAATTTTAAGCCCGTTTTATCGTATTATTAATTTTAATTACACTTCGGGAAATTTTGGTAATATCTTTAGTTTCACTTCGAAACGTGCTAAAAGCGGTAACACCATTGTTAAATCGCGCTTTCTGTGAACGTTGAGAGAATTATAGCCGGACCAAGTCCCATTTACAAGCAATTTCCTTCGTAATGTAGGAGCTGGTGGTTGAATTTCTGACTTGATTACTCAGCTCGGGGCCGTTAGTTCCGCCGTATGACTACAACGGCTTCATCGCTAAGTTGGAGTTCATCGAGAGAGATGACAGCAGCGTGCCTCCTCCCACTGTCGTGCCAGCATCGCCGCCTTTAGCCGCCTTGACACATCTCATACAAAATGGTTAGTTTACGAAGAAGTTCGAAGCTATAATAGAAAATAATGCAATAACACTCCCTAATAATATTCATACACTCTTACCTATTATATAGCCCAAAGTAAGCATCATTAAGGGCTTGTGCTATGCATACTAGATAACAGAGAAATAATGATAATAATATGTATATAAATATTAGAAATATACTAAATAAAAATAAAGATCCATGACTCGAAAACAAGTGGTAGGGGCTGCCTTTTTAGAGATTTTTAATTAAAAACAAATTATTTTCATTGCAACAACTTTCTAGTCATTATTAATAAGTTGTATCAAGTTACTAACTTTAAAATTATTCTCCTTGCCAGAAATTATTAATATTAAAGAACAAACTCAACAAGAGTTAAACGTCAGAGATCCACGGAACTTTATTATATTCACAAAGTAATAAAATAGATGACTAGCTTTTCAGTCTCCAGAGAGGAAGTTACTGTGAAAACAATTGAGCTCGCAAAAAACGTAGAGCTTGCTAGTTTATTACGAGACATTCAAGCACTCGACCGTGAGAAGTAGGATTACTTCAACTCTAGACCTCTGACCGGAGTACAATTTCAGTTTCCATTTCGCTGGAGAACATTGTCTAGGGGCATAATAATGAAGTTCGTGTTATATGTTGGTTTTGTCTTTATTCAGTGGATAGGGTGGCTGCGGTGGAAAGTAACGTGGTGTCGAATGAGGTGTCTGGTAACAATGGACGAGTGGGGTGCGGCGCCAGTGTGCGCGGGTACGGCGCGGGCGGGGCGAGGTCGGGTCACTTCGACACGAGGGCCAGCGGCTGGCGGACTCAGTGCGCCATCCATTTGCTCGGCGCGCCAAATGATGTCGTCCAACTGTCGCTATTTAATTATAATTTAAGGTGAGTTCATTGACAATAACTTTTTATCTTCATCACTATACTTAATACGCCCCACTGCTGGACATGGCCTTCCTACGTGGGAAACACTTGAGGAGTTTGGGCCGTCACACCACCACGAGCCCAATGAGGTTTGGTGATTCAAAGCAGTAACAAGCGGCTTGACGTGCCTACCAAAGAGCGGAGAAGCTCGAGATTACAAATCCCAGGATTGACCAAGGCGAAAGTTGCTTTATTTTTGTAACCGAAACCAGAGCGCTCGAACTACCAACGAGTTCCTCGCCTTTTTTTGCAGTTTTTTTTCAAAAATGAAAACAGAAAAAATAAAATAAAATACCTTTATTTAATTAGGCCCCCCAAGAAGCACTTTCGAATCGTCAACAAGAAAACCCTTATGTCTATCACATAAAAATAATATTAACTAACTAACAATTTCATAATGTTTGTCTCTCTGTCATATCTGGATCTACGTAAGCTAAGAATGTTATAATGTCTGTCTATCGGTCTGTCTATCGGTCCGTCTGTCCGTCAGTCAGTCTGTCTGTCTGTCTGTCTGTCTGTATGTCTGTCTGTTTGTCTGTCTGTCTGTCTGTCTGTCTGTCTGTCTGTCTGTCAGTCTGTCTGAATTAACACCGGTTCCAAAAGTTGATCTACCGAGAAGATTCCAGCAATAAACTCGTGTAGTCACTCTTTTCAATTATTAAGTTACAATGTTTAATTACACAGTAATAGTATTTAGCAGTGCAGTGTCGCACAGAGTATAAAAAAAGGTATATTAACGTACCAATATGTACCTAATGACAAGATTATTTACTGTATTTAAAGGCTGTCCGACAATGCACCATCACAATATAGGTATTACAATACACATGTTTTTTTTTTCAATAGCCCCAAAAGTTATGTCAAAAAATCTTAATAACGCTTTAGTAAGTAAATAGTCAACATCAGATCATCTGAGCTCTGAAAAATATCTGCACTATTTCAGGAGAGCAATTCTAACACTATAATGTTGGAATCGTAAAATAGTTTGTAACATCACTCAAATCTTTAAAAAGTGATAGGCGATTCTAAATCAGCAGTAATAAGGTTGCTTTTCTAAAACACCACAGTTGTTTTCGAGCACTCTAAAAGTTTAGATAATTCTGATGATGACTACCATACCGGGTGTTACAGAATTTGGAAATAAAATTCAGAAATCTGAAGTTGTGAGCGGTCGATTTTTTTATTTTTTTTTATTTGTCAATATTTTATTAATTTAATCGGAAAATAAAAGTGGTCTGAAAGGTGCCAAACTTTCACAGGTAACTCTTGACGGGGAGCATATCCACCCCATTAAATTTTATTTCGGAATATACTTGAAGTGAAAGGTAGCCAGTGTTATTACTGGGCATAGACGGCATTTCATCTTAGGCCTCAGGATGACAACGCACCTGCAATATCAAGTGATTTTCCCTTGTTATTGCAGGTGTCTATAGGCGGCGGTAACCGCTTACCATCAGGTGAGCCGTCAGCTTGTTTGTCATCTAGTTGTATAAAAAAAAAACTGTATAGCTACGGCAGTTCCACAGGACAAGATCAGCCGTAACTGAAAATGCTTACTATAATTATAGTATTTTCATATAAAGCTATTATTCCCTAAGTAATCATAGTAAGGTCGGTGGGGCGGGTTGCCATCCCAACCAAGGCCTAGCATTTATTACAACATAAAATTAAATTTTAGAAAATAATAGTAACTTTAATGATTATGTAAATAAAACAATAAAATACTGTGATAAAAAAAGTAGTCCAAAGGATAATATTGTAATATAAGTCATATTTCGATACTGTTTACCTACTTTGTAGGATACTACGGATATATTTATGAGCCTGAAGCTGACCCAATAGTAATATATCCTCCAACTTATCATTGCGCAGTATGTTCTCCAGGTGTGGTCGAAATTTATGGATATTTACACTATTTGGGTTGGCAACGTGAACAATTGCGTTACGTAGGGAAGATGTTAATTTATAAGGATTCGTACCGTCAGCAACTGAAGTAAGTGATCGCTATTGACACTTAACCTTTATTGCTCTCTTAATAAGAGTCATGAATTTTCAATTTTATCAATTAAGAATGAAATTAGGATTAGGATTTAAATTCACACCTACAAGGTCCAAATGTCCGCGTAATGGAAGGTGGTAAATTTAATTTGTTATTTCTAGCTTTTAGAAACTTCAAGAATAAAATACAATTTTCCCTTTTTAATGTGGTTTCACTCAACTTTAATACATTATAGCATATCGGGTTGATAACTTTTTCTATTCAAAAAAAATATTTTTTTAATTTTTGCCTACAAAATGAGTTGAAATAGCCTCCTTAACTTCATTGTCGACTAAAAATTTTCTTCCCCTTAATTTTTTTAAATTTTTAAATAAAAGTCGCTATTGTCTAAATCTGGACTAAAACGTGGATGAATAAGCGCTTCAAACCTTATTTGTGTAAAGCTACCATCACAACTTCACTCTTGTGAACTGGCGCGTTGTGTTAAAAAAGCAACACCTTTGAATAATTTTACTCGTCTTTTTTCCTTGATGGCTTCTTTCAGTCTCGCTGATATAAAGGCGTAGCACTCTTCAGTGATTATGGTACAATCAGCAATAGAAGTGGATTAACACTTTAGTACCTTTTCCTAATAAATATTGGCATGCACTGACAATCTGTATGAACACTATGACCGTACTTTTTTCTTTGTAATCAATTTCAAAAAATCCTTCACATTCTTAAACCTTGTAACTATCAGCTTTACAGCCGATGCTGATTCCTTAAGCTTTCGGGCCGTTTTTGTGCCATTGCATGGTCACTTTCTTTTACTCAGACTCATATGCACTCATAACCGCTCCAAAATTATTGAAGGATCTACCACCCCGCTCCAAAAAGCAAAAAAACATATTTTGCCGTTTGATTCTCCATTTTTGGAGCTTTCTTGCGGATTTGGTCATTGTTTGTTGAACGATTGCTCGTAAACGACAGAATTCGAGGAGGATAATCGCCGCAGAAATACAATAACTTAGTGTTATTTAGCTGAAATCTCCTGTAAAGATAACACTTAGAAAGTTGTTACCGTTGTAAAAGAGAGAAAAAATGTTCTAAAAATTACAACAATGCCGAGTAAGCATCCTTACTCAAACCCATTCTCCATTCAATGATTTCATCCTCCATACCGTAGACTTTAGACCTCCCCTCATAAAATAAGTTACTAGTTTTTAATTTAATTTGAAATAAAGTGATCATGTTAACAACCGTTGATAATTAGCTATCGTTAGTGCGTCATTATAAAATAAAATTGACGTATACAAGTAAATATTGTTAAATTCTTCTGAAGCAATTATTCCAAATTTATATATTTCTTTCTCTTCTAGGAATACTTTATCAAATAAATTAATCTAACTACGTTTTCACATCATGTCGTCTTTTTTTATCATTGGCAACTCTTATTGGCAACCAAACCGCCAACCTCAAAGTAATATGGGAAACGTCCGTACCAGCTCTACTACTAATTGCTTTTGATTTCTTTGCCTTCCTTAAGCTAAGTCCAGCGATTTATCGAAACAGTTTCTATTTAGCGAGAACATAGTTTGAGGTGAAGTTTATATTGCAGATTACAAAGTTGTCGATCTCATATTGAGGTTATAGAAGGATTCCATGATTTTGGTGGAAAAGAGAGGGGAGATCGGACTGAACGAGGGGATCGAGCCCTTCTTAGGGTATGCGGTCCTTCGGTGAGGGAAGCGAGGGATCCCTCAGGAAGATTTCTGCTTCGCCAAGCTGTGACGTCAAAGGGTGCTAATTTGACTATTCTGGTGCGACGCGCTGCCACACAAAGTGTGGATGAGGAGGAGTTCGTTGATGGTGCTTTCGCTTTTCATGACGGTGAGTTTTAAAGACAGCCATACATTAGGCGCAACACGCCACTGATAAGAAAACTCTAGTATATTTACCTATAATTCGGGTTACTAAATAATTTTAGCCTGTCACAAAATATAAGGAAGAAATAATTTTATTATATCCAGTTTAATGGCATTGTTACTACTATATTAAAAAATATATTAATTAATGCTCCGTTATAACCATCATGAAAATACTACAATATCTCTAAGTAAAAAACAAGGAACAAAAATTCCTTAATTAATCACGTAACAGATGTATATATCAGAAAGTTTTATATGGCAGAATTACATGAGGGCACAGCATCTCCAGATGCTACATGCGCAGCCACGCACTACGGGCTGGCGTCTCCCAAGCATGGAGGAGTGTCAGCGCCCTCTCATCATCATATATTTTGGAACATCGAAGAAAGACTTCAGTGTTCTCACCGATTCATACCAGCAGCCAACCAGAGTGTCACCATCGAGGTAATAATAATGTATCAAGCAATTTAATTATTACTAGAATTCCAGAATTAAAGTACTTATTAACCGACTTCAAAAACGAGGAGGTTCTCAATTCGGCCGGTATGTTTTTTTTTTCTATGTATGTACAGCGATTACGCCGAGATTACTGATCCGATTTACGTGATTCTTTTTTTGTTCGGTGCGGAATAGCTGCCATTTAGTCCCATAAAATTTTTTTCAAAAACAGTTGGGTACTTTGGTTTTAAATTTAAAAAAACTTAAATTATTAAGTCGTCTACATATGCGAAATTGCGAATTTTTGCTTTTCAAATGACTTTTAAGTGAAACGATACGATAGTAGGAAACAATATAAGTTTACGGTCACCCATCTAGCTTCGACCATAGAAAGTTACCACCAAAAATTGTGAAAAAAAAATTTTAAACAAAAATTAAAACCGACTTCAAAAAACTGAAAAGGATAACATAATTAAATTTAAGTAGGTATTCATCCCCTAGAAACATATTTTTGGAGTTGGTGCTAAGTGGTTTCCAAAAACAATAGAAAGTGAAGCACCGACTCCAAAAATATGTTTCTAGGGGATGAATACCTACTTAAATTTAATTATTTTATCCTTTTCAGTTTTAGAAGCCGGTTTTAATTTTTGTTTAAAATTTTTTTCACAATTTTTTATATTTTAATTCCTAGTTACAATGTTCGTGTCAAATTCAGTTCAGTATTTGTGGTTTATTTAGTTTATGTGATATGTTATACATCAAATTAATAAGCTACTTCCTAATTATATTTAATGTAGTTAATTTTTTTTTAAAATTACCTTAACGTAAAATAACATTTTTTGCTGTGATTTCTTGGACAATTTGATACTTCTTAGTTATATTACTTGAAATTTAATTCAATAGTAAAGTTACTTTCATCAGATTTAGGAAAACCATCGACTAACTTTTAATATTGTTATATACGCATATAAACACGATTGTCACGTCAAATTAGCCATAAACATCGTATTCCACTTTATTAAATATTAACCGAAATGTTAATTAGTAGTAATTTCTTAATTAGTAAGTTTATTAATTAGAGCTTCATATTCAAAGACTGGCTTGATTTAGAGGAAGTGATTGATATTATTATGCGGATTCAGTCAATCAAGTAAATCAATCATTTAAAATAAAACCAATTTACCGGATTTAACTCTCGTTAAACTCGCGTGGGCTTAACTCGCGTGTTGCTCGCCGTCGCTTATCAAAGACATTTGACACACAAGAAGACTGAAGAGTAATTGAAACGTCGGGTGTATAATAATAATGTAACATCTAATTAAACGCGAGTTAAATCCGGTAAATTGGTTTTATTTCAAATGTGTAGTGCTCGCGAAAATGTAAGACAATACTACAATCAAGTATTTTTAAAGGTTTTTAAAAAAATAGACGGGATGTCTGAAAAATTCTAGTATAGACCTCTATGCTATGCATTCGTAAAGAATGATATTTTTTAGAATACAACTTAACTAGTCTGTGGAAAACTTGGCACCTCAAAGTTATGGAACTTAAACTTCAACTTGCTAAGTTTGGAAACTCCATAATTTGTTGTATTTGGTACCCACAATGATTGTGGATACCAAATACGTTACTAAATACGTTATTCCATTTTTCATTGGTTTGAATTGATAATGGTTGTCACATGGTTGGTACATTTGCCTGTAGCTTTTTGTAAAAGATTCAGGTTAGAATGAAGCATCGCCTTCATTTGAATAACCCAATCTACAACGTGTTTTTGGTAGCTCATAGACAGCAACACAATTAATTTTCAAAAGTTGACACGTGGCTAGAGAGCTGGATATTTTAAATTCATTTTTAAAAACTGCTGTGTTTTTTCTCAAACCAAATAAACCGCACCAGCGAATTCCATTGTGAAGGTTAAAGTTATACATTGGCATGGAAATTAGATTTTATGCAGTGCTAGATTAATACTGGTATGTTTGGTCAGATTCAACGGTTGGATCGTATGTGGAGCGCAGAGCCCACGGGGACAGTGGGCGCATCCGGATGCAGAACGGCATGCGGCGACGCCGGCTGTGAGTGCCGCGCGATCACGCCTCTGCATTACCACGACCACATCGCTTTGGTCGCTGGGGACGGCACGCACTTGTCGTGTCTCTGTGGCGACTTTCAGGTAAACAATCTAAAGTCAGTTATTCCCTTTTCGGTGGCAATATCAGTTTTTCATAGTCACACTAAGTCTAACCTAAATTAGGCGCTGTCTATAACTCATGTTATGATCATTAATTTATCACTCTAAAATGTGTCCAAATAAATGGTCGTTATTTTAGGGGAAGAGCTTATATTAAATCTTCGTCATCGTTTTTAGTTGTCACTAGGTCAAATAGCAGTTTTATATATAAAAGTTTAGCTTTAAAATAAATCTATATGGAATTTATTACCTCTTAGATTAAGTATATCAAGGTTGCAATTTGTGAAACTGGCTCATCATAAATGACTTAAGCCAAGTGACGAAACTCCTTAGTCGCATCGCATAGCAGACAAATATACACATAATGCGTATTTACTAGGTATCTCATTGGTTTACATCGGAGCTTCGTATTCGCGAGTGGCACAATGTAGGAGGTGCATGGATTTCTCTCTGCGTTTATCTCTCCACTCCAACGTTAAAATCGTGTATGTATACGTATATTCCACCGCTGCTCGAACATTCATTTAATCTCTAAAATTAAGCATACCAACACAATTATTACCTATCCTATTATGTAGCTCCTATTAAATAATTCAATTTATTCGGGTATTACAATCATCGAATCTCCCAGGCAGTTTTAATATCTATACGTAAATATTAATAAAGACAAGTCTGTTATATCTCTTTGCAGGTAGTATCTATTAATTACTTGTATTATTATATTATCCCCCGCCGGCCCTAGATTAATGAGCTAATCACGAGTTGTCGTTGAGGAAGACTTGTGCCCAACAATACGATTTATAGGCTAATTAAGGATGTGCTAAGGTAGGAAATTGGACAAGTGCATTGGGAGAGAATAATTGAAATTATCCATACTACGTACTTCATTTACCATTAATTCTAAAGTAATATTGTCGTAATAGTAGATAGATATTCCTTTTTTAGATGCTCTCTGCATTTAATAATTACAATACAATAAATGAGAGTATTAATGATGCAAATACAATATTTTTTATTTCAAATTGTCGTTATTTATATTTCAATTTAGTAGGTAGAGTTATTGATAATATAGAAATTCTAATAGTGAAGTTTTGACATAATTAAGTAGTAATGGTAGGCAACTCGTAATTATTAATTGCCTTAGGTGCTACGAGCGCCTATGTTACGGCAACCACTTATCACTATACGCATATTTTAACCCTTGTCGTATACAAAAATTTAAAAAAATGTTAACATAACGTTATCTAAATTTTCCAAATTTAATACATCGAGATATGAATGAGATGCAATAATTCTCAATACCGACGTAATTCTTCGAAGTACAATTATTCTCTTCGTGGTTAAATCAAAGGTAGACATTTTTGACGTAGGTACCTACAGTTAAACTTTTTATTTAACATTCATTTTTAATTTCAACGACATGTTACAAAGCTATTCGAAATCATTTCTTTTTCATGTCAGTGCTAGTTCAATGGAGTTATTCCCACTATGGCGCGTTTGCGATTGTTGAATTCTCGCTGGAATTCGTTTGACTCGTATGCGTCATATTTTTCATTCCAAGATTCTTTGTTTTCAGGCATCGAAGCCTGGCTTCTGATTCCACTAGGTTATTTGATGTTACACCGTTTCTCTGTTCTGTTGATTACTGAAAAAATGGTGTACGAAATGGACAAGTAAATATTTAAATAGTTAAACTTAAACTGTATATCAATTGAAACACAATAATGAGAATCAGAACATACATGTATAGATATTCAAATTGAGGGCTAAAACAAATACAACCTCGTGTAAGTACCAACAAATTAAAACAAGATTTAATGAAATCAAAAGTGGGTAGTTCAGAGGACTTAGAACTAATACTACTTATCTACACAAGGCGCTTTGAAAGAGGGTAGCAAATAAATTAATCGTGTTACACAGGGCCTTGTGCTAACACAGCCGTGGGAAGAGCAACCCTTCCGTAGATCCGTAACCTACGCTCCGGCTTGTACGATCCGCATAATTAACTAAGAGGGTTACTATCGAGTATTAAACAGCAATAAAGCGAGGAAAACCTCTCCAAATGTACAGGCTTCCAAAAACAAATATGACCCTATATAAATCTACAGCAATCGCCACTCAGTCGTTGAAATATAATCTTGTTACAGCAATCTCTCGAATTTAATCGTTCGAGTTGATCTGGTTGATGTTTTATTTACAAGTTGATTCAATTTGTTCAGTTAGCACTCTGTTAACAATTTCTCTCGCTATAAACTTTCAAGTTTCTCTTGAATCGAACGACAATTAACTAATTGCTGTTAGCGACTTAGGTACACAGTAAGTTGACGTTATCAAAAAAGTATTGGGGTTAACTGTATAAGTGTAGTGTACATTTCTATGAAATGTGCAAGAGCCAACGTAAGAGTTTCTTTTCCATTTTCATGATTACGCCTAGTGTGTCAGTCGTAGAAGCTTGCGGTCGAAGTTACAAATATGGGGTCGAGTACTTGGTACGTAGCTTTTATTTTCCAGCTACAGAGAGCAGCCGCATAATTTAATTATTAACAGTGCTTTACCCCTATCATGAGTTGACGGTGAGTGCGCGGCGCTAAATTATTACGAGAAGGTATTGTAGGAAAATGAACTTTAAGCAACATCAGCCGTAGCCGGTGAACGTAACCATCGACGCTCATAAAACACGGCTAACTGGCGACATGTCATCCGTCCGCCCCGGTTATTAGCGGTGGCCCGGGGCACGGCCCGGAGACTCGCCCCTGAAAATTCAATTACTTAGTCTGGCTACGTATGCGTATTGCGTGCCAGCTACATTGCACGACGAATTTGTCCATACGATACACGTGAAGTGTCGTCTTATAGCCAGCAATAAAGCTGCCCAACCTGAGTTTACAATATAAAATGTAATTTTCTTCTAATCTTATTCCTATCGTAAGGATTTCTTCTGGTATATCTGGTTTTTCATTTTAAGCAGGCTACGATCCAGACTGAATTAAGTCAAATCCAAGTCATTTTGTTCTAGTGAAAATATCTTTCTTGCTTACAAACATTTATGATTAGGTTAAAATACTTATTGAGAAAATATTGAAAAGCCTCCCTTAGCCCAATCGTTAGTAGATAGTTGTTAAAATACTTGTAATGGTGTTGAAATATAATAATTTCGTCATTTTGAAAGAATATGTAAGCTTATAAGGCAAAAACAAAAACATTATGAGAAATTCATAGGTTATCTCAAATCCTCTGTAGCTTAGAGTTATTGCCCGGATTATGGAAGGTCGCGAGTCCACTTCCCATCACAGAACGTGACTTTCACCTAGTCTAGATACTTGTCTAAATATAATCAAAATTTTTAAGAACTAAAGTTTTATTTAAAAGATAACGACATTTCTCCGTGACATTTGGACGTAAGCCTTTCTTATGAAAATAGCGCATTACTCATTGAATACTACCGATGACTTCTTTGGAGTATGGTATACATAAATGATCACGTTTGTACTGTCGTGGTCATAGTCGACTAAAGCTCTAAAATAAGCTAAAAATACTTTCCCGAGAGGGCCTGTCGAGAACTCTGAGAATTAAATTTCTAGCATAAATTCTTACTGTTTAATTTTAAACTTGGATTTAGTGTCTTTTAAGGATTAAGGTGATCTTTATTGATTATAAAACTTTTAACAGTATTAAGCACCTACTTTAATTAAGATAATAAATTATAAATGATGTAGAAAAAGGGAAATTACGTAACTTTTAGGCAACTTTAAAGGGAATTAATCAATCTTGACGCATACTGAGTTGATGACTGGGCTACTGAAGGCGATGTATAAACACTTTAAACATTAGGCGGCGTGGTTGCCTGTGGTGGTCCGGAGCTGGACGAGCGTGCGGCTGGAGTACTCCGTGGCTCACTACACGTACGCAAGCCGAGGCTTCGATTACGCGGCCGCGTACAGTTTCAACGATGACGCCATGTGCGGTCTGCGCACTTACACCACTCATTCAGGTACGCCAATCTAAATTATCTGTCACAAACCTATTCATAATACCATTTCTAATGTGATACGAAAATAGCCCAACGTAATAACTTGACGATGTCTTCCAAATGGGAGGATTGTAGGTAATATATTGAGAAGGATCGCTACAGAATGCCGATCGCTTAAAGCGAAAGTAAACAGTTCAATTTGACATTCGGTCCGCGTCTCGGGAGGGCGTTCGGAAAAACGCGACGGATATTGTTCTCGGCGCGTCCGAGAACATTCCGCGGCACGACCCAGTTTCACGCCACCCCGGGGTAGCAGTGAATCGAAAAACCTTGAACATGGTCGTAAAGTTCCAATTACAGCGTGCTATTGCGGCGGTTTGTGTCTGCCTTTTCATACCGTTATTGCTCACGTAGATTTTCCTGTCGCATTTAAAATTTGTTGTCTCCACTCAGAACGATTACTTTTCGGCGTGTAGGTGAAATATCATCGCGGAACGTATCGGTGACGGGAAGCCTCAACGAGTTTTTTTATCAGCAGTGCACCTGGGTTCTCGACTCTAACGTCGAGAGACAACTCTTCATAGATATCTCATCGGAACAGGTAAAGTCTGTTAATCAAATTACTGCCCAATTTAATCCGTGGGGCTTTAACCGTTATTAAGGAGTCAAAATTGAATTTCTAGCAGGAAGTAATAAACTGACTTAAATAAATTATCCAACCTGAAAAATACTGATGACTTTTAGAATCAGTATTTCATTTTCCTTGTTAATATTGAAATATCGTAAAATTCTTCCTGTGGTATTTTATCAAACAAATTAAATTAAGTGTTGCGTACTCCTTAGAAACCGTTTTTATAGGCTTTTTAATTTGTATTCTTTTATTTTTGATATAATATTGTTATTTGGTTGTCGTCACATTTTTTTAGACCTGGATGCCAATTAAGCTGATAGCCCATCTGGTGGTAAGCGGTTACCGCCGCCTATAGACACCTGCTATAACAAGGGAAAATCACTTTGATATTGAAGGTGTGTTGTCATCCTGAGGCCTAAGATGAAATGCCGGTGATGGTTATATTCGTTATGTTTGCCTACTTGTATAAGTATTGTTATTTATTATTGTAAGTTAATTGAAAGTATATTCATTACTATCCAGTTCTAATATTTTTTAACATCTGACTTTTTTCTTAAGGAACTCGTTAAATAGCCTATACTATAGGTACTTATGAGTAATTGTTAGACCTACATGTTAAATTAATTATTATTGACCTATACAGGTTTGTGCCGACAATACGATAATAGATTATAACACGGGCTATATTACTTCACAGAAATGGTTCGCAACTTTTAATAAATTCTTAATCATTCGATAATTTCATGACGTTTGTATGAAATAATTTAACAGTGGCTGCATTATTTCATAGATTTCTGAAGGTTGCAAACCATTTCTGTGAACTATTATAAGTCATGTTTTAATTTATTGTCGTATTGACGGCACCACCCTGTATAATCAAAGCATATAAAGTAATACAGACATGACTGAGAAGTTGGGAGAATTCTGTTTTATATAAATAAATAATTTAATAAATGAAACAGAGTTGTAACAATTACTAATAAAGAAAGAAACACAATAAAGTAGGCTTTTAAACGCATCAAAAACATTAAAATGTGATTAAAAGAGAGTTTTCCAAAGTTTTCAGTAGATATCTTGTCAAAGCACTCAAGCGGATTGTCGTGGGTTCACTTTGCATGTTAAATTTTATTTCTAGTCTAAGATCGATTTATAATAGCTTACAATATAATTATTGCTCAAATCATAAACTAGCAAAGAACTGCTCCATATTATTCCAGTAACATTTGTAACTGTTCTGATTGTAATATCATAATACATTAAATATAATTAGGACAAGTCATGCGGTTCATGGAACATCACTCTTCACGAGTGGTCTGGCAGCGGCGCCCACAGCGATGGCGGGCTAGCGGCAGCCGCGGGCGAGCTATTGTACACCTTCTGCGCACGGCATAAGAACCACACCTACACGCTGCCGTGGCGGCTCAACACTGTCGTCATAAGGTTAGTAATGTCGCCATGAGTGACTGATGAGGTATTCGTGCACTTTCTGCTCTTGACAAGTGGTAAGTGTGCTTCAAAAGGTAATATTTTCCATTTGCTATGAATTTATCGGCTTTACTTTTCGACTCTTACCAAACCGCTGGCGGCGGTTGCCGCTGGCAAAAATAATAAAGTCTTCACGCAAACAAATACATACAAATTCTAAATGTCGAATACTATTTATTGGCCAGTATTTTCACGCTCATAATATTTCGAAAAGTTCGCGTCATCACTTAATAATTGTTATTTTGCTGTCAATTTTGGACATCTGCATAAACATTGATAAATATTTAGTGTCTGATATATCTGGAGTGCTTCAGATATTAATAATGGATTTAGGAATTAATGGATATATAGGGTGATTGTTCATTAATACCGTAATGTCGTGTTTTATAATTTAAATAAGGAACTAAAACTAATCTGTGCAGCACTAATTTAACAGACACTATTTTCCACTATGTATGAGCCCGCCAGCAAAATGGTAAGAATGGAACGCCAACAAAAATAATAATGTCTTCACGCAAACAAATACATATTAATTCTAAATGTCGAATACTATTTATTGGCCAGTATTTTCACGCTCATAATATTTCGAAAAGTTCGCGTCATCACTTAATAATTGTTATTTTGCTGTCAATTTTGGACATCTGCATGACTTTGTATAAGTACCTACATACTATTGACTATAGGTACTATTTAGGCGAGATATTAGTTATATCATACAATCATACAATTTACAAATACATTCAATTCAAACGGATAATAGTACATAAAACTAGTGTTTTTACAGTTGATATTATCATACCTATTATTAATCTATTTTGTATAATAATCTTACCATTCGTTTATCAAAGCTGTCAATTCCTATTGAACCCTTCCAATTTGTCACTTGAGCTGAGCCCGACAATATGACGACTGTCAATAGTGTCAATATTCCAGATAAAGTATCTCATAGGATTTCGGTGTACTGTCTTGACTTGCTTACCCTTTGATATTTGATATCAGGGTAGTTCTACACGCTAAGGAATTTTCGGTTAAAATAATATAAAAATGTGCTATAAACTCATCTATAAAGTATTTGTATTTCATAATCTTATTTTTTCCTATAACTTGTTGGTCACTGAAATAAGAAAGAGTTGGTTACTAAAATAATTTTAAACATTTAAATTTTATCGACTTGATTATGAAAATGATAAAATAATTTTATGAAAGTGCCAAATTATCAGGAACCCGCAATGTCCTTCGTAACCAAAATCTATTCAAAACTGTAACATGTTTATTTACTACAACATTAATCTATGATATAGAACGTAAGTGAGGCAACATGCGAACACAATAAATAATATATTTGGAACATGTCGGATGCTATTAACAAGTAAATTAACGATCCTCCCGTTTCACAAAGTACTAAGTATTTTGGTGACACACCCATCTAATATACGCTTTAAGTAGGTCATTATACATTCCCCTTGTTCTTACGACAAGCAGTAATATCTCGAGTTGGCTGCGTAATGAATACGAAATGAACAATAATAGTTTCCTCATTTCTAGAACTGGCAAGTTTAAATTGCCTGTTGATATTTCGAAAAGCTAATGTCTGTTTTTTTTGTTTAAAAATTTGCAACTACAACGAGTAAATTTTCTGTTGATTAACCGACAAAAATACGTAGTGGGTAGGTAGCTATATGAAATTTTATAAAAAAAATAAAACTTTCTTAATTTTTGATTTTAACATTATTATAAATGTTTGAAAAATTCAGCTCAGTTGGTTAGAGCTCTCGCCCGGATTGCGAAAGGTCGCGGGTTCGATTCCCGCCTCAGGACGTGAAATTTTTCTAGTTTTATATTTTAATTAACTACTATGAAATAAAACTTGATGAAAAACTCCTATACAGGGTGGTGCCGTCATTACGACAAATAATTAAAACATGGCCTATTTAGTTCATAGAAATGATTGGCCACTTTCAAATACTTTTTTTTTTATAATTTCATGACATTTATATGAAATAACGCAGCCAATGTTTTATTTTATACAAATGTCATGAAATTATCAAATGAATAAGAAGTTTTTCTATTCTAACCATTTCTATTATCTAATAGAGCCTATGTTTTAATTTATTGTCGTATTGACAGCACCATCCTGTATAAGGCTGGAGATGATGATGAAGTTACAATTTTTCTAGCCGTCATAGATACATTGAAGTGTCAAAACCTTAGCGCATTATTCTCCAGAGTATTGATATTTATAGCTTTATTAACGCCCACATTTTTGTGCTCTTTAGTGGAATATATGTAGAGTCTCGAGTCAAACAACAACAATACTCAATTTTTATGCCTACACAGTTTTTACTTTTAGCAACTTTTATTATCTTTACCATAAAAGTCGAAGCGAACTTTCAATGGTGAGTCAGTTTATATGGGTATTTTCTAAGGTTTAGTTAACCTTACTAAGGATAACCTTAGAAAGCTGTAACCAAAGGTTAAGTATACCTATAAGAAGTACACCTACACCACTACTTACTGTACCTAACTATAACAACCTTAAAATTTTCTATAAATTGAAACACGTAGTCGTTATCCTAAACGAACACTCATAGAAAACGTGCGCCGAGCAAGAATGTAAAAGAAATGAATTTCTTTGACTCTTTCATGCGTACAGGGAGCTTTTAACTGAATTTTAACCATTTCTAAAAGAAAGGAAACACCTTTTGGGGTCTTCCATTTGATAAATTATTTATAAGGCCTAATGCTCACACGACAAATAGGTAGGTACGTGAAAGCGTATGTTTGTATAAATGTACGTAGAAAGATCTTTTTTCTTTGTGCATATAGAGAAACCAGAAACAGGGTAGAACGTGGTATGTTTCCGAAATGTTTTCATTTGTAACTTCAGAATGACGATGTGTGAAAACACACATTTGCCGATAAATTGAGAGTTGGCAACAAAAACATTTATTGTGCGGCGATGATGGTGATTTAGATTCAACATTCTGAGCCTTTGGTTCTCTCAAATGTTGTTATTTCATTTATATGACAGAAAT
Organism: Nymphula nitidulata; assembly: GCA_947347705.1. Taxonomy (NCBI): domain Eukaryota; kingdom Metazoa; phylum Arthropoda; class Insecta; order Lepidoptera; family Crambidae; genus Nymphula; species Nymphula nitidulata. The sequence continues at coordinate 9,202,991 of OX374617.1, read as the reverse complement.
TGATTTACATATGAAAACAACAAATGGTTTGCTAATTATATTCAACGAATGAAGACGATTATAAATTGGATATTGTATACTGTTGTAGATATGTACCTATATCACTAGGAAATAGTTACTTACTTTTAATTGGTTTAAGTTTATGATAATAAAAATTTGGATTATGTTTGATAACTGAAAAGACCACAAGAATTTAAATTAAACATATCGTATTTATAGTGGTTTCATAATTTAATTGTTTGTCAATTTATGACACGTAAGAAGGACAATATATTTTGAATAGTAAATTTAACTTTGCGAAATACAAACTAAACTAATGGAATAATGGAATAACTTGTACAAAAAATGTGTTGCGCATAAATTATGAGATATGGAGCCTTCCTACCTCCCGAGTTTAGTTATAACCGCCATAATCTAAATTCTGTACCTTAATATAAAAGCCTTGCATATGTACGATTATGGTAAGAAATGAATGATTGTTTTATTGCTTTTATTTCCCCATAGGCTTATAGCACTATCGCGGCAGCAGCCGTTGTATAGGATCCGGTGGCGGTCGCAGGTGGTGCGCGCCAACAACCGGCTCGGGCCCCCGACGCCTGCGCCGGCGGCCTCGGCCGGCACCAGTAGTCTGGCATACAACATGGGTCAATTATATTTGCTCCTGCTCTGGGTTGTTCTAAAGGACAATGTATGAAGATGGTAAGTGAAACTCTAATTAACAAGAATCAATGATTAATAGGATGATCAAAGTAACTTACCTGTAAGTGAACTTCGATCATTATTATACGATGTTAACGCCTCGTCTGATATGACTATGTAGTTTATGCATTAAACGTACCAGTGAACACGATCTTTAAAGTAAAAAATAAAATAAGTTTTTATGGTACAGCCACACTGAAGCTATGGCAATACCAAGTAGCTAATGTCATTACGTTCAAAGTAAATAAGTGTTACCTACTACTACTTCACTGATATGATGCACAGGAAGAAGTATGTAGGTAAAGTAGGCAGGTACCTATTATGATAGGTAAGTATTGGGTATTATTTAATTTTCATTATTGATAAGGGTGGGAAACTCAGTAAGTAAGAGGAGGGTTACCCTCAGACGAGGCGTTAACATCGTATAATAATGATCGAAGTTCACTTACAGGTAAGTTACTTTGATCATCCTATTATACTCATTAACGCCTCGTCTGATATGACTATGTAGATGTTGAAAGTAATAGAGTACAATAATGAAAATAAACATTTATTGTTAAACATAACAATCAGACTTAATATTATGTAATGTTATTGTGTAATGCCTAGATAAAATTTTCCCTTAAAGGTTAGACATAATAATATTATGATTTAAGAATACAGTTGCTAAAGTTAGTTTCCTCTTGTAAGGGGAGATTGTAAAATTTAGCAAAATTGTTAGATTTTTTAGTCCACCCCGCAGTCATTTTTATTAGGTCAATACTAAGACCTTTCCTATTAGCACAAGAAGTAGCTGCATGACGGGTACTATGCGCACTAAACAAACTGGTATCAACCCCTGCTTCAAAGAGTACATCCTTTATCCATCTACTAAGTGTATGTGTAGAGGCTGGTGAATGAGGTTTCTTATATGATAGAAATAAATTCTTGTGGTTTCTACGTAACCTCTTTGTTACATTAAGGTAATCACATAATGTCTGTGCAGGGCAAATACTTTCATTTTCCTTAAAAAATGGCAACTTTAACAGAGGTTGTGCTCTGTTAATTTTTGAAGTTTAAATCAATTGCGGGACCCTTATATTTTATGCCAAAATCATTAATAAATATGTTATCAATTGTTATGAGAGAAAAGGTTTGTAACCTCTGGGCAGTGGTCAATGCTAATAAAATCAATAATTTTTTTGAGATAATTTGTAAATCAAGTTCAGTATTTGGGTACAAGTTAGATAAGTAATCTAATATCACACTTGGATCCCAAGTATCATTGTATTTAGGCTTATTTGGTCTTAACTTATAAATGCCTTTGAAAAATCTAGTTATATCTTTGTTTACCCCTAATTCACAATTTAATAAAAGTGAAAGAGCGGATCTTGCACTATTTAGTGTACCATAAGCTGCTCCACAATGAAATTTATTTGTTAAAAATTTTAGTATATTCGGAATGGAAATATTAACAGGGTCCAAATTATTAAATTTACAAAAAAAATACCACTGTTTATAACAGGAGTCATACTGTCGTAAAGTATTATCTGATAAAGAATTTAATATAATAGAAACACTGTCCTGAGTGTATCCTTTTTTCAAATACACCTTGCTGATAACATCCCTGCAATTAGTGTAAGGCTGTGATACAGAGGATGGTGAGACCTGAAAGGTGATAAGAGTAGATTTTTATTTGGTTTTAAATATACTATCTCGGATACCAACATTGTCCTAAAAAGGGGATACCAAGCCTGAGAAGGCCAATCTGGCACTACCAGTATGCCTTCAGCAGAATCTTGTTTAATTTTACATAAACATCTCAAAATTAATGAGAAGGGAGGAAATGCATAAAATTTATGATCTGACCAAGAGATTGTAAATGCATCTACTGACCAGGAATCTGGTTCAACATGCCAGGAAACAAATTTTTCACATTTAGAATTAATCCGTGAGGCAAATAAATCTATTTCTGGAAGACCCAACTTCCTAGTAATCTTATTGAATGCATAAGGAGCTAGTTCCCATTCAGTTTCTGTATTAGTTATCCGAGAGTGAAAGTCTGCTTCTGTATTCTCCTTAGAGGGTATATAAGACGCGAAAATATATAGTTTCCTAGTTTCACAAAACTGCCATATTTTCCTTGTTAACTTGTTTAGGTGAGGAAATTGTATGCCACCCATTCTGTTAATGTAACAAATAACAGTAGTGTTATCTGTACGTATTAGAATTTCACAATTAGATTCGTGTTTTGCAAAGCACTTTATTGCAAAGTAAACAGCTAGGAGTTCAAGGTAATTTATGTGAAACTTTCTTTCTTCTAATGACCAAAAACCATGAAGTTTTTGTGGACCACATACAATCCCCCAACCAGTCCTAGAAGCATCAGAAAATATCTCAAGCTTATAGTTCCCATGTCTGATAGGAGCAGAACATGTTGGTATAGATTGTATCCACCATTTTAATTCATGGACAATTTCTTGAGATATTTTCATCTTGGCTTCATTTATTATAAATCCCAACGACTTTAGGAAGTTACATGAGAACTTTATATCAGACTGACATTTCTCCCTTGATGGTGCTATAATTAAAAAATCATCTAAATAGTTAACTAGAATTATATTATGTGATCTAAGATAGGTTGTAATTTGTCTCATTAATTTAGTAAACACATAAGGTGCTGTTGAAAGTCCAAATGGTAAAGCATTAAATTGATACAATTTCCTTTCAAATATAAAACGAATATATTTTTTCGACTGTTCATGAATTCTAACTAAAAAATAAGCATCTTTCAGGTCAATTGTACCCATGAAATTATCCTGTTCTATTAACTTAACTGCTGTCCTAATATCTTCCATTTTAAAATGAGTCTTATAAACAAAATTATTAAATTTCTTTAAGTTCAAAATAAATCTAAAGGAACCATCTTTCTTTGGAATTATAAAAATCTTTGATAAAAATTGTTCAGTAGAAGGTGTACATTCAGATATTGTACCAGTATTTAATAATTCATTAATGCAAGTCTTAATCCTACATTTTTCAACAACAGAAAATTTATCATTTAGTGGGATAAGTGACTGTTTCACCTTGCCTATGAGGGGAATTAAGTACCCTTCCCGGACCCATTGCAATATTTGAGAATTTTTGGTAAAATTCCAATTTTCACAAAAAACTGATATTCTACCAGCAATAGGTACCTCTACATCCGGCGACGTCGGTTGTCTACTGGAACTTGTCGTCTCTCCTTTTCTCCCAGTTTCACCATGTTCCTGAAATGTTGACGATGCTGACGTTGGCGGTTCAATTGAGACATTTTTGCTTGAGGTTGTCGATTTAAAGTTTTGTAATTTGTCTGCCCGCCTTGTTTTCTTCCACGAGACGGGCTCCAGCTGTTTAAATGTTTCTTTTTTACCAATTCTTTCTTTGATTTTTCTAAAGTTTTTGCTTCTCGAATAATTTCACTTAAATTTTGTCCAAATAAGTTACTATCTATGTTTGTTCCTTCCAGTGATTCTTTCATGTTTTTATTGAGGCCTGGAAGTATGACTGCACGCCTTGTCTGTGACTCCATGAAATGTACATCACACAGTAGGCGTATACAATTTGAGAGTTCCTCAATAGTGGAATCATTATTATAGCCATCCCCATCTATATATTTTTGCAGAACCTTGCTTAGTCCAGATATTGCATTACCAATCTGATTTTGTTTTTCACATAGATGTTGGTCTCTTTTAACGGCTTGCGTAGATAATGTTGCTCTAATCTCCGGGTTCAATATAGGAGCAGAGGTGCAACAGTCTTTAATAGAATATATATTCTTAATTATATCTTCCTTTATGTCTTTATCGAGGCCCTTCTTCAGAGTTCCTTGCCATACACTTATAATCTCTGGCGCCAGAGTGAAGCTGTTTTTAACATCTTGGACCACACCAATCTTTTGCAGGATAGAGGATGATAATGATGTCACTGTTTTAGGGGGGATATTTTCCTCATCACTATCACTATCGAATATCACTCGACGCCTCTTGATGGGAGGCGGAGGCGATTGAATATCATCTGAAAGATGAGTATGGTGTATGAATGTAATAAGTTATCACATGTACTCGCTCGTAGTACCGTATGATCAGATGCAAAGAATTAAAATGTAAAAAAGGTAGGTACAATTCGTAGGTGTCGGTCATGTCATGACTTGCTTAGTACCTTATATTGACCTAAGTATAGGCGCTCGTCCTATCGCGAAGGTCTTATTTCCTTGTATATTCGCCCGTAATATCGCAAGGAAAATTAAAAAAGGTAATCATGTTTCATATAGGCGCCCGTCCTATCGTAAAAACATGAAAACATAAATACCTAAATAAAAAACAAAAAAACAAAATGGTTGGTGCGCCGCGGAACCGGCACCTCGGCGGGAGCGGTGCTCATTTTTGATCGAACAACCTCACATAAACTATTGAATTTTGTAACTCGTACCTTCTGAAGACGACTCCAAAAGTTTTAATAGCTTTTCCTTTAATTTTCTAGGCTTTTTATCCATGATTCTTTCGATGTTTAAACTTCTACGAGTCGTTTCACTGACACGAAAAGTCATAATGACATTAGCTTCTTGGTATTGCCATAGCTTCAGTGTGGCTGTACCATAAAAACTTATTTTATTTTTTACTTTAAAGATCGTGTTCACTGGTACGTTTAATGCATAAACTACATAGTCATATCAGACGAGGCGTTAATGAGTATAATAACCATTTATTGCATACAAAAATCCGTTGACGAAGTAAGTTAAATTTTAAATGAAACTATTAAAATAGCCCGAAGGACTTGATTCGGCAAAAAAGATTATTGACTGTTTTAAAATCTAGACTGCCACAGAAGTATCAGTCATTGAATTAATTTTATAAACATTTGAAAATTGTCTAGGTATTCACATTAGCAACGGAAGATATATAAATGTTTTCAAAGCACCTGAATTCTAATTTTTTTCTTATGTGGCAAACTATATTTAAAAACGCTTACGTAGAGCAATGAAACGGAACTGATATGAACCTTATTGAAATGATTTTGTATACTATAATACTGTTGTACGTGTTCTTTCATTAAATTTATCGACTGTTTCGTTACAAATTGATAACCCTTACCAGCAAAATTTTGTGGTCAAGTGCATTTATTTACCTCGAACAAAGATGTAGTCATCTACAATGGTGAGCAAAAAGTCGACTCAAAACTTTCGAGGATAAACCCATATTCCAACCAAGTACAACAATAAGATTTTGTATCGTTATAAAATTTTCTTATGAAATCAAAAACCTTTATTGTATATTAATTTACTGTAGAAAAAAAAGTTAACTAAAGTATGAAAAAAGAGTATTTAAACCATATTGAGGCCATTAATTAGCATTGTTAATTACTTTTGTATACGTTTAGTGTCAAGAATGTGACAAACTGTTTTTATTTTGTTCCAAAGCTTCTAAAAGAAGATCAACGAGGCATGGCGATCTCTCTAAAGTTGTTACCGAGTAGCAACAAATCAAAGAAGAAAAATAGAAAATTTAAAAGTGAAATGAACAACCGGCGTTTTATATTTATACAAAATAAACTAAAGTATCTCGAACAATTCTTTGTGTCGAACTGAATAACGAATCGTGAACTTTTACAGGACTGTGCTTTAAAACTCATAAGAATAATTTCAAGTGACTTTACGTAGTTGCAATTGTTCAAAAAAGACTTTTTGTATTCCGCTGGTTAGACAAAAGTGTTGTGAGTGCACATTTTGTACAGTAACGAAGAAAGAGAGGTGAAAATGTGTAAATAGGTAACTATGGGCCTTTAGACTAGACTAACTGTGCAGTAGAATATAGACTTAAATGCAAAAAGCACTGAAAACATTGTACGTTAGTCAATATACCAAAGTAAAAAACTTACGAAGTACGTTTTATAGAGTAAAATTCTGTTCATTGTTCCAATAAATTGTTTTATAAAGAAATTGAGTACAACTAACAATTTTCTTGTTCCTTTTGTGTTTATTTTACCTTGACTGTTATTTTTGATGTTTAAATAATGAATAGAAATCTGACAATTTATATTTAATATCTTAATATTCATGTCAATTACAGAATCTTAGGTACTAAAGTTTGCTTAAGATTGAATGAAATACCTTATTACACTTAAACTTCGGGAGTGTATCTTTATACTTTACTTTTAAAGTTGATCCTCGTTTATGGTTATTTAATATCTTAAAATTCTTCGGAATTATGAACACTTGCCTTAACAAGTTTGGTAGAATAATCACATAAGTAATATAAGTAATTACCAATTGAGAATTCTGTTCTTATTTTATTATTGCTTGATTAGTTAGACTTGAGACAAAGAAGCGACTTCAGGTCTTCCTGATCTATCAGATGAATATTAAAGGAGTATGGAAAAGTAAATATAACTACGTATTGATACAATTTAGTTTTATTTTCGTTAACTGTTTCTTAAGTTTTTCAATGAATTGCGACCTATTTGTCTTTTACGAATCATTAAAAATAATATTATTTATTTATTTATTTTATTAACTAAGGACTGATTTTTCAATCCCCAGATAAGATTTTTATAGAGAACTAGATGCACCCGGCTATGCTTTGCAATTACCGTAACGTAGAGAAAAAAATGTTATTTTATTATAATAAAAATAATAATAATCCAAGAACCTTCGCGGGCGTCCCCAATATACACCACAATCTGAGCAATGGTTATTTTTATTTATTTATTTAAAATACTTCGACAAGTTGATAGTTAATCTATAGAAAGTCTATCATTACGTCAAATTTATTCTCTAGATAAAAGTTATCTGAGTATTGAAAAATCTCGAATAATCTACACAATTTAATTCATGATGAAAATGCCACTAAAATTAAGGAGCATAGTAAGAGGAGGAGTAACATAGGAGCCTATTTATTGTTCTCCTTGTTAACATTATTCAATCATTTTACTGTGTATTACTAACTAAGTAGAAGCTTTTGTTGGGAACATAGTGATTACTAATTTGATAGTTTTATTTTATAGACACCTATATCGCACCACCTGCACTGGCGTAATATTGTCACATATTCAAAAAGTCTTTCAAAAGAAGTCTTAGACCATAAGAGCAAGTTATGGTCTAAGGATTCCCGTGGACTGCAAATTTTTGAGTCAACAAAGTAATGCTCAAGAATCATTAATTAAACGGTCACAACTGCCTTAGTAATGTTTTGTTATAACAAAGCACTCTCACTGTCCTCTTGATTCGTGGCAAAACTAATGCAGTGGCATTATCGCACTTAGTGCAAAGATATACAGACATGTTTAGCTTATTTCCGCAATTATTGCTTAAGTGATAGTGTTGCACTGGCACTTAACTGGCGCCTAACTACATTGGTAGGAGCATAAGTATAGTTTGTGACGTCACATTGTCATATTGAATTCAATAATGACATTAACTGACGTGTGAATGACATACTTAATTGAATTCAATATGACATTTTGACGTTTTAAGAAATACTGATGTTCATACCAATAAAGTTACAACCGTCTGAATGCATTGGTCTGAAAATCGGTATTGTTTATGGCGACAATAATATTGTTATTTCGTACTGCCCTTGATTCTAATATGGGTTTCACAGCAATACTATTGAAATGGCTTTGAGTAAGGCGGCCGCCTCGCGGGTAGTGCGATATTTGTATATTAATTTTAGTTAGCTGGTAACGACAACATCGAAACCAACAAAAGTAAGTAGGTATCTGTAATTTTTTTGTGTATATTTGTGAAAAAATGGAATATTCATAGATTATCATTTCTGTATGTATGTTACGTGATTCAGGGATGTAATCCTAATATATCTTTGTATCTAAATAAAGTTTATTGCAGGGTACGCTAGCTTTGAAATTTGATATATATTAATTTAAATCATTTATTTGATGAAGTCCGTTGTGAGTCCATTGTTTCGCGTAGTCCCGATTTATTCAGTTAGCTGTTTCAGCTCAAATAACAAATAAAATTTATATTTTAGTAAACGGCACAAATTAATAAATATTACCAAAATAGTTGCGAATTTATTGTAATTTTAAGTAATCTTTCCGAGTGAAAATGGCTTCACACACCGCGTCGAATACTTATGCTGCTGACGGTGCGTCAAAAAGTGGTGTCAAAATTATTTCACGGCCCACTATAAGGACTTGATCATTGTTACAGTATAATCAAAACTATATAAGTATTATCTGAGTTGTTTTTAATTGCCTTGAGAAGTCGACCGGCCCAAACTGTATACCCGCAGTGAAGCAGTAGGTATGTACCTGTATTGGGTCCTATTCATACTCTACCATTGTGATTTTCACATCAATGATTTTGAGGATTTTGATACTGATCGACATTCTATAGAACAATAGAATGTCTATCAGTATCAAATTAGATTCAGAACGATCTGTAATTAATAGTAGCTTGGTTAGATGTTGTATTACATCAAGATCATGATACTTTACTTAATTTTTTATTTAACTTCTAGCACGCTCTGGCATTATTACAAAAACTATCTATTATTTAAGTATATGATAGGTATTTTTTGTAATGTTAATAGCAATATTGATTTTTTAATAGTGGCTGCTGTTTGCACTTGTATATAATTTCATCTAAATCGGTTCAGTGGCTTAGGAGTTACAGAAAACAGTTAACGAAACAGAAAGACAGCTACTTTCACATTTACAACATTAGTAATGTGTGTATAATCATTGTCTATTTGCAATTAACATTGATTTAATTTTTTTTAATGAATGCTAACGATACCTAGGTACTTGTAACAAATATTTAATATACTAAAATTAATTATTCGATGCAAATTCCTAAATCATTATTTAAACCACAATTCACATGGTTTATTCATACTGTATTAATCATTTTACGAATAATACAGTAGTTATAATATCAGTAATCAGGAAGATTATTCACTGAAAATAATTATGTAAATTGAAATGTTATTCAAAATTGATTCGCTTTTAGCATAATGCAGTAATTTAAACAAGTTTTAGGCTAAATTCAATGTTACTTTATATTTTGTACAAACAATTCATGATAATAATAAATGATCACATCTTATAGTGTAACTATTATTAGTTTAGATGTGTAGCTGTAAATAGTCGATTAATACTCGAAGTTAGTTTCACTAACAAAATGTTAATTTTAGGTAGATGGTTCCATTGGATGATTAAAATAATGTTTGTTACACCGAAATAGATAAACTGAATGCAAAATGTGTATTATTTACGACCCCAAACCTAAATTTAAGTTTTAAAATATTACTAGATATCAATTTATCAATTACTAAAGTTAATACCATAGAATTTTTGAAATTGTAATTTACTAGAAGTTTTTTTTAAACAAAGCACGGAAAATAGCCTGATGTGCAGCGGTAAGAACAGTCCATAAGCGAAGACAGCTATAATAGCGCAGCATGTTTTTTCCCAGTTGGCGTACTGAAATTTAATACAATGAGCTAACCTAACAAACCAAAGAACTCATTTCGAAGCTTCATTCATTTTGAACTTTATAACATAACAAACCAAAGTACTCATTTCAAATAAAGGAAGCTTTTATTTGGTACCTTTTTTTACAGAACTAAAATTTAATTTTACCTTTAACGTTAATATTTCGTGAACCTACCACTGCTTAGATGCCAGCTCAAGTAGAAATAGATATAATATAATATGAAAAAAAACCATATTATCACTTTTTCTCATTACCCTCCAATACAGCTCAAGATGTGTAACGTCGCTGTTGGTTGGAGTCGCCGTCGGTGCAAGTAAAGTAAGTATTATATATAATCTCTACAATAAGGTACTCTAATGTGATCGTGATTACGTTTATGCTATGGTAAGTAGTGAATATGATGAGAGTGAAGAAGTAGACAAAAGATCATTAAACAGTATTCATTAACAATATGTACTATAATAGTTACATTTTATTCTGAATTAGATATGATACACAGCTCTATAAGTAGGTATTACATGGACGTCAAAAAGCTAATGATTTACTAATCACTATATCGACGCAAATCATGAACAAAAAATCATAATGCCCGCATAAGCAAATGAATTTTCTCATTAGTAACTAGGCTTAGACCGTATTCTTATGGTCTAATTAACTAGGTGAAAATGAGCGTCCTAATCCGAATATTCTTAAAAAATAGTCTACTAGTAAAAATAATGTGAAATACCTACTAACGCCACGGTTATTGCCCTCAAGCAAGTTAGTGCTTAAAATAAAGCATTCGTATTCTGTGATTTACGGGCTTGCTTCACTAAATCGTTTTTATTGCTGCGGTTATACAGGGTAAGATGTTACAATCACTTTATTGTTATGCAACAGTGATCTGCAATAACTCGGTGATTATGACTTTTGCTGTCAAAATAAGTTGGCAAATAAATATATAAAAACTATCGGATCTACCGTCACGTGCATTGTTTTAAATTGAAATAAAGCACCCTACCATGAACGGCCATAGTAAGCCACTGAGCTACCGATGACTCTTTTAAATTCTTATAATCTTACCGTCGAAACCTTTAAGTCAAAAATCTTCGTCTATTGTGCAGTCGCACAACAAGCTATAGAACAAGATACCTATGTTAGGTGTTTCTCTGCGTGATAAAATCAGAAATGATGACATCGTAAGAGAACCAAAGTCACTAACATAGCTCATAGGATTAGTAAGTTGAAGTGGCCGCGGGAGGGGCTCATAGTTCTAGAATGGTTACCATCGTACCGAAAAGCGCAAAGTAGGACACCTTCTCACTAGCTGGACAGACGACCTGGCCAGGGTCGCGGGCAGCCGTTGGATGTAGGCTGCGCAGAACTGTTCCGTTTGGAAATCGATTGGAGAGGTCTTTGTTCAACAGTGGACATCATAGGCAGATATGATGATAATGATGATGTTGATTTTTCCGTATTAGGTTATTTAATCTTTTAACGTCTAGACATCATAATTCTAACCTATGTCAGGCATGAAAAGGTTAAGGTAACCACTCACCTTACTATGATGATTCATGTTTATATTAGGCTGCAACCTTAGAATAAAAACTCTAAGGCTGCAACAAATTGTGACAGGTTTGTCAACGCGCTGATGGTGATGCAGTTGCCAAAATCGCTTAACAGCAAGCGCACCTTGCTGAGCGGGTGCTTGGTCGTGGGTTCACGTCTTAATACAATATTCACAAAAGCTTCAAAACAAGTATAATTGAACTTTAAAATTCTTAATAGAAAAGGTCTTGGCCTTCATCTCACCTGATGGTAAGTGATGATAGGTTCTAGGATGGAAGACTCAACCACAGAGGAACTGGGAATCTGACTTCCAACTGCCGGAACAACAATGTTGTTGTCGACCTTTTTTATATTATTTATGTTTTTCTATGGTTTTTACGATTGTGTTTTGTTGGCTTTTGCTGGTAGTCCCTTTCTTCTCCGAATATCGATCGTCCGAAAATCATAATCCCTAACACGTTTGCTATAATCATCACTTTTCATAATGTTCGCGTATACGAAATCGTATATTACCTAATCGTCTTCAGTTCTAATGCTTTTGTGTTCTAAGATCGGGTGCTATAATAATTAGATATCCTAATTTTTCTTGTTATAAAGTCACATGTCCTAAGTGTATATTGTATAATGTATGTTAGACCGAATGGTGGTTTAAAATAATATTGTTAGTCCGAATGATGGTTTATAATAACATTGTTAGTCCTAAAACATATGTTTAAAAGAGGTTATGTTATCAATATCATAAAGCTTAGTTATTATATGACTTATTATCAAGAAATCATTTTATTTCCTCTTTTAATTTATAATCTTTGTCTCCAAGGCCGTATTGAAAAACGTTTCGTGAAGTTTTAATCTCTTCAAAGACATTCAATTACATTGCTACATAATTTCCTTTGGAAGTAAGATTTCACATTAATTCTGTCACTATCTAAAGAAGACGCGGTGTAATTTCGTGCCAAATGAAGATATTCATTCATATAACAGTCACACTAATTGTGGTTTACAAGACAGCTAAACAATCACTCTGTATGAAAGTTGAGAAGAAACAATGAATTAATTACATACCACCAACATTACTTGAAACAATATGTACCTAAGTATCGTAATTAAGTCTTTATGAAGGTCTATTACCTACTACTTATAAGCACTCTAAAATTAGCGTAAATTCATTATAATTCAAAATTAAATCCATTGAAAAAGCGTCCTAATTGTAAAAGTCATTACGACAGTTTTACGATAGCCAAAATCATTTATAGCAACTTTTGTAAGTTACAAACTTAGGTAGTCTTGGCCTTAGTTCTATAGCTCCCGCAAAGAGTTATAATGGCAATGAAGAACTTGTCTTCTTTCGCAGAGGTGCATGCCGAGGGCTTTCTTACCACCATCAGGAAATGATGTGAAGCGCTGCTAAGCTAAGCGAGTAGTAGTATCATTGACTTCTTGAGGACATTATTTGAAGAGTCTAAGAAATGTGTTAGATTTGTAAAAGTTTGGCGTTACTGCGCTCATAATAAAGGTGGCTTTCGATATACAACTGTTGCACTTGACGAGCTGTCGTCTGTACATGAACCCATGAAACAATGAAGTATCTGTATTTAGTGGAATGATGGTTGTGTCTGCAAAAATAGTATCGGGCATTTGTTACTGATACACTATGCATTACCTTTTGTCTTAAAAAAATAACTTATTATTAAAATATTAACCTATTGTTGATTCCACGTTGCGGGTTATTGTCACGTAAAAAGGTCATGATTAAAAAATGAGTTTATCATCTCATCATGTACGAAACTTTGGACTTTACTAGTCTCGTTGGAGTTGCTTGAAGAGTTAGCTCTGCATTTTAAAATAAAGTCATGCATTTTAAAGTTTGGGAGGCTGTTATAACATTTGTCTAGCTAATTTCCTAGATATTCTTGTTTTAACGAAGACCTTGCAGATAATTTGCATAAAACCCATTTATTGGATTACCAGGTAAGTCCGGAGCAGAATATGTATCTATTGTAGGACATGCATAAAACATAAGTCCGCAGAGGGGTCGTGTGCAAACACGGACTGATGTAGACTCATGTTTAGCGTTAGATTTCGTGAGTTTAGCTTAGTAATTAACGTTGTTGTCAAGGTGAGATGGGAATCCAAGGGAAAAGAAATAACAAAGCGAAATGTTCATGGACTCCCGTTGAGTTCGGACCGACACATAATAGCAACATATGCTCGGCTCAAATCCAATTACGGAGTTTTAACGAACTGCAAACTGTCCCGAAAAAGTTTCGGATTTGTTTAATCATTATTATAAGCTCTATCTGGGATTCTCATTTGCGAGACTTTAAAAATAAACTTTGAAAAGAGTTAACAGAATGAATATTTGCCGTGCCCGCATGTAGTTTAAATTGCGTTTCCTTTGAGTGGGTGCACAAAGACGTTGGATGCGAACTTCATCCGACGGGAAGCCTTGCCAACAGTCTTTTTCAGGAGTGCCAGTTTCGAAGTGGCTCTGCCGCGAATCAAAAGCGTCAAAGTTGGCGACGAATTCTCGAGCAGCTCTCTTATAATTTGGATTTGCATACCTACCTGTTTTTAGAGAATAGCTTTCTCTAAACATCATAATTTCAATTATGAAAGCTTAGTTAAAAAATAATTGATTCGTTTATTATTTATCTCTCTTACTAATGAGTATTCAAGTACGTTTGATTGACGTCATTAATTTGTATCTTAATATTAATGAATTTTCTACCATAAGATTATTTAAAGATTATTTTAAGTGTCACCAGACTAAAATAATCTATAACTGTATGCTTATTGCTTTAGCATGATGGAATAATATACCTACTTAATTGAAAATAGAAAGATTAAGAAGGTATTTACACTATTTGGAGAACCTCCTTGATTTTGTACACGGAATAACGATTTCTTTGAAATAAACCAAGTAATGTAAGAAGAATATTTACATCCTCGTACAAAACTGGTTCATTTGCAAAGAAAAAAAAAATCTTAATGCATTACCCGCTTTTGTGCGAAGAATATTTTTTCCTTGTACATTGCTAGTAATGTAACTCGGTAATGTACGACTAACAAGGGTTTAAAATCCTTGATATTACGCGTAGCTTTACTAGCACGTGCCTTTAAGTACAAATGCACCTCACACTTGCGACAGAACAGAACACAAGTACAGAAGCAAAAGCACTTCACTGCGGAACCCGTCGTAAAAAGAAGTTTCCGTCTTAGAAGCCTCAAAGGCCACGGCGGAAGTTTAAAGAAAGGCAGGAATCGAACATTTCCAAGTAAAACTTTCAAGCGAAGCTGATCAAACCGATAGAGCTTCGCCAGTATTTGCCCTCATGATTTTATTAACTTTAGTGGCTCGTTAGACTTTGTTGTTAAATCGAATGATCATTTGACAACTCTGTAGGAATGTGGTTTTATTATTAACTTAAATGCAACGTAAAAGGCGATAGAATTATAGTTGGGAATAAATGCGAGTAGGTACCTTGGGTATTTTTATTAGGGTGATAACTTGTGAAGTTTGTTTCGGCCAAAACAGAGAGGGATAGAGATATTACTTCACAGCGGGAGGAAATAAGACAGCAATAGCTCGCCTGCGGCTAAAATAAGCGAAAAATAAATAGCTTAATAATTTATATATGTATAAAAACTCGTTAAGGAATTATTAAAATATTTCTTTCTAATAAACAAAATTTGTAGTTTTAACTATTTAGTCCTTCGTTTGCTAACAAAACAGAAAAAAGGGAGTGAGATTTTTTGTTTAACGAGAAAATTATTTTCCTTTATGTTTTGACTTTATTCATAAGTAAACTCAAACATATTTAAAACCAGAACAACACTACGAAAAGTGGGATTTTATTTAATTGTTATACTCTTTCATTTAGAAGAGCACTACTAGAAATGTTGTAGACACATTAAAGGCTATGCTAAGACAATTTTAATCTTAACTTTAAATAAAATCTATAAGTTTTCACATTTATAACACCTACTTTATTGTAAGAAATACAAATAAAGAAAGAACAAAAAGACAACAACAACAACAAGACAAAATATACAACAACACACACACACACACACACAAACGATAAATGATTTAGATGTGATTAAAATGGCTTTCCCATCTTTACTGAAAAATGTGTGAAAAAGTATTCTTTCACATCACTTGAGGATCTGGAGAAAACTTCAATGAGTGGTGAGATAAACGTTGCTATGAAATGTGAACAATAAAAAGTGGGTAAGAAATTGGTGGGTTAGACCTAGTGCTCCCACCGGAGCCGGATCCGTAGCGGATATCGCGCCTGGCCGGACCCCAATAGATGGCGATTCGATTCCAGCCTGGAGCATACAATTTTTTCATCGTTTTCTTTATTTATATTTCTATATGTTTTGTTAAAATGATTTTCAGAATTATAATTCGGCACAGATACACATTATTTCATTGCATATATTTGTATATGTATTTTCTATATGATGTCTGTCATTGCGAATAAAAATCTTTATTAAAAATGCCGAATATTCGCGTAGTGTCCCCATAAGAACAAGCCTAAAGGTTCTTTCATTGATGATTACAAATAGGTCTCTAATTATATAAAATGTATTTCCACTAGCGTGTGTTCTTGTCAGGAAACGGATATCCGTTTCCGTTTCTTACCTACCCACGGTCTTGAAAACATAATAAATATATGTATAACACAACAGCGTAGTTACCAACTACAAAATAAAATACTAATAATTATTGGATAAATAACTAACTTCGTGGTGATTAATCTTTCAATGCTCATACGGCAACTTAAGTTGTCATAACAATTACAATTTAATTGTGTCTGGTTTATCGGGCTTTGATGGGCTTAAGCATCAGATTAAGATATGTGTTTATAGTTCTACTTACTCGGTTAGAATTTCATTTCTTTAAGTATGTACTAATATTGAGAAAAAGAGATTCACTGATCGTTAAATTGAATGTTCTCCAGAATCGGAGCCTTTTTGTCTACGGGGTCAGGCAACAATGAACGTCGTATTAAAGAAATGACTCGCTTAAAGAAAAGTTTTTGGAGGTAAATGTCTAAAAAAATTGTATACCAACCATCGCAACATAAAATATACTTATATAATAATAATAACAACAATTTTATGTTTTGTGTATGTAGATAAAGTGTTCAATAATAAAAAAATCTTGAAATGCTTGTAAAAGTATTTATTTATTCGGATCACTAGAGGTGTTAAATTCAATGAGTGGTGAGATAAACGTTGCTATGAAATAGTTAAAAAAAAAACATACAGACAAATTGATAACCTCCTCCTTTTTTTAAAAAGAAGGGTAGAAGGCGGTGAAGAAATTAGTAGGTAACACCTAGTGCTCCGGTGGCGTGGTGGTAATCGCGACTGGCCGGATCCCAAGAGACTCGGGTTTGATTCCCGCCTGGAGCATATAATTTTATATTTTTTCAAACGTAAGAAATAAAACTATACTATTATAAATAAAAATAAAATATAACTACCTCGTTAAATATATTTGTTGATCTAAAGTAATTACTTATTAACGAAAAATATCACACAACTTTTTGAAAAATTCGACTCATAATGTGAATACGAGGAAAAACCATACGTAAACTTGTAGTAGACACTACTCGTCTCCGCAGAATAAACAATAAAGAGCTGAAGGACTCTTAGACCTTATCCTTCCTACCCCTTTCTACTCAAAAGCACGTGTCGTTCTTAGGAATCATCAATTCTCTGTCTCCAGCGCCTCACATTACGCACAAAGAAATTTTGTCGTTATTTTCTTTGTCGTATATACATTCAAAACTTGATATTGTATGAGAACTCTTTGTAAGAAGAGATCATATAAATACCGGGTGGTATAAAAGACAGTGGGTGGAGGAAACGTACCCTTAATATAGACGGTGGCAAATTTTACTAAAACGAAACATTCCTTTATTTATAAAAATATTTAAAACTGCATATAATAAGATTTTTGAAAAATCACCAGCTTGAGCCGGGAATCGAACCGGTGAAATGTGAAAAAAACATACTGTATTTTATGATACCAACCTAAAGAGTCATACATAAGGAGCAATTTCTTTTAAACAACATAGTATCTTAAATTAAAGATTGTAAAAAAAAAATTTTTGCTGTAAAGCTTTCTCTCAAGAAAATAGGTAGTTCACTTAACTTATGAATTGCTCAAAATGAGACCCATTTTCATTTTTCGCACAGACTTATTTTTCGACTAAATTTGCTACAAGTCCTTATCCCTCCTACCCTTTCCTTCGCCATTTATATCGAGTTATTAATAAAGAAATTGATCCTTATAGCTGACTCTTTCGGTTGGTATCATAACATACAGAATGTTTTTTTTTTGTCACATTTCACCGGTTCGATTTAAAGGTTAAAGATTTTTTTAAAATCACCTGTATGAGCCGGAGCTCAAACAGGTGATTTTTCAAGCATCTTTTATGAACTGGAGTTTTAATTATTTTGGAAAATAAAGGACTGTTTCCTTTTAGTAAAATTTGCCATTATCAATATTAAGTATATTTTTGGAACCGGTGTAAATTCAGACATGCATGACAGACAGACAGAGACTATGACGTTGTTAGTTAATATATTTTTTGTGATAGTTATAAAAATGTGTTTTTTGTCGATTTGAAAGTGCTTTTTTGTGGCCTATTTAAATGAAATATTTTGTTTTCTTTCTTTTTTTCTAGCCTCCATCCACGGTCTATTTTTTCCACCCTGAATATATCACAACTTTACTTAAAAAAATACATCTCCGAAAACAATACCTTCAAAGTTCTTTGAGACCTTACTAATAACCAAACCACAACAGTGTAAAAGTAGTGTTATTAGACTGCACTCTTGGAGGTGTATCTACACTTTACATTGTTATAATAGTAGTAGTAAATTATCAATATAATTTAGTATAGCCATCGCAGTAATACAGGAATAATGAATAGAATTAATTTAGTATGCCGGTCGTTAGTGTCGGCTACTGTCCAGCAACTTCATAAACCCATTTAACTAAGACAAATGAACTAACTGGTTTCCAGAAAATGGAAAATAAAGCCCCTCTGTAGCCGGATTTTACATACAGTGAATTCGATTCCACTATAAATTGTAGCTACAAAGTAGAAGAACAAAAAACACTGTTGCATGTCGAACGGGTCAAACTGTATGGTCTGCCATAATTTATGATAGTTATTGTGACATGGCGCATAATACTAAAGTGT
The DNA here is from genome assembly GCA_947347705.1 of Nymphula nitidulata. Classification (NCBI taxonomy): domain Eukaryota; kingdom Metazoa; phylum Arthropoda; class Insecta; order Lepidoptera; family Crambidae; genus Nymphula; species Nymphula nitidulata. The sequence continues at coordinate 9,184,046 of OX374617.1, read as the reverse complement.
AAAGCTACCTAAGTATGCAAAAGTATTTGCCCAATATTGCATAATTAATTAACAACCAAATCACGTAATCATTAATAAAGTAACTTACATTATTAGTGGTGGCAGGATGAGAAAAGCTGAAGAACGTATACACGTTCTTCAGCTTTTCTCATCCTGTCACCTTGTGGCGCAACCTTGGTCTACCAGTGGACTGCAATATGCTGAAATGTTTGTATGTTATAATAGGTAGAGCGCTAACAGGGCTAATGATGATACTATGTAAGCTTTTGACTCCATGTACTTAAACCTATGAAACAATAAAGATGTCTGTATATTTACTTCTGTGTTCGACCAAACGTTTACGGAAAGTACAGTAAAAAATCCAAGATTTTATTGCACAACTTTGTCCACGAATTATGTGTGCTTGTCAAGTTACAGCCTTTAAAGTTGAGCTAAGCCTCTAAGTCGAGCTAGCTGAGCTAAGCCGTGGCCAAAGGCATAGACAGACGGCCGGCCATGGCAAAATTATATGGCATCTGTATACCATGGAACGCTTAAAATGTGGATTATTGTAGACTAATTACGCTTAGCGATTTGTTCCTGGGGTAATCATCAAGAAAGCAGGGAGTTACATGCGAGGCGTATGCTTGTAAGCCACCATTAGGGGAAGGAAGTCCAAAGTGGTTACCTCTCTGAAGCGTTCAAGTCCCTGTGTACGTGTGTGTTGAGCGGTACACTCGCACATTTTCACTAAGAAAATATGCGAGTATAGCACGAATGGATGGTCAGTCCGCCTAGCATGACCACCGAAACGCGATATGATACGATATGATAAAGCTATTTATCGCTTCGAACTGTCAAAAATCATTGGATATAACCGCCATCTTGAAATTTTATCGAAACTGCGAACTTGTATTGTATATATACTGTTCGCAGTTTCGATCAAATTTTAAAATAGCGGTTATATCCAATGATTTTTGACAGTTCGAAACGATAAATAGCTTTATCATATCGCGTTTCGGTGGTCATGCTAGGCGGGCAGGTGGGCGCCATAAGCATGCTTGTCATCTAGTTGCTTAATGAAACCCTGAACGTCTAGACGGCTTGCGTGCAAGCCTTTTATCCTTACAGTGGGTAATTTTTCCGGTGGTCAAGAGTTGTTAAGAAAATGTTATTTGTGATCTTGCCTTGTAACGCCATGAATAGACATTGAAGTTATTGTATTTAGAGGGCTGGCTTGAGACATAAGCTGCCTCTTTTTGTAGTATAAGCATCATCAGTCTTAGATCAGGTTTTTAAATAAAGTACGACAAGTAATTTAACACCGTCTGATAAGAAGCGGTAAGAATAGTCCATAATAATATGCGTAGACAACTATTGCAGCTTTATCTCACTGCTCTAGCCGCTTCTACTGTGCCAGCTTTTAAAGAAAGCCATGTTATAGGAAGGAAGGAAGGGATGCTCTTCTACTTTATTAATTTTTTTGCGGATTTAATTACATTTCAAAGATGTTTTTATCCAAATTTAAGTTGTAAATACCTTTCTATGTGTTCGCTATTTTATTTTTCCACATTCCGTTCTGATAGTGTCATTGACATATTGACATATAATTACGCCACTTAAGGTTAATTAATGATGTGGTTGAATAAAAAGGAAATGCATAAATTTACACACAAGATCTTAGGCTCTATGTCATCGAAGATAAATGTCGTAGTGATGTCTTGTAACTGCTGATAGTAATATTTGTAATATTAATATGTAACATAAAATTATTTAGTGGAAGAGTGGAGTCCCCTGGTCCAAGCACTCTTTTGCCTTAATGGAGGCTCCGGCCACCAATTACTGTAATACAAAACTTTTTATTGAAATAAATTTATTATTATTATAATTATGTTCCAGGTTTTTTATACACTAATTAAGATGCAAAGCACTACAGTGTTTACTATAGATTGTGAGTTGTATTGTTTGCATGTCTGAATCCTCATAATTAAGCGTCATAATTATGAGGACTTAGTAGTACCAACAACAACAGGACTGAAACGTCTTGTGTTAAGTCTCTTAATTAATTACACAAGTGAGCACACATACCTAATAAGGAGATCACACTCATTATGTTCACACACACTCATATACACTTCATATACACTCGTTAAATTTTAATATCTTTATTTTTATTTCTTACTAGTGAACATCCGAAGCTCCGCCAACGTGGTTGTTGGTTAAAGCGGCAAAAGTAGCCTAGGTATATCCTTTCTCAGGTTGTAATCTATCTTTATGCAAATTTTCATCTAAATCATTTCAATAGTTTTTTTTTATACAACTAGATGACACTCAAGCTGACGGACCACCTGATGGTAAGCGTTTACCGCCGCCAAAGTCACTTGATATTGCAGGTGCGTTGCAGTTTCTGAGTAAAAATGTAACAAACATGTAGACGAAGTTACTTTCGCATTTATAATATTTGTATGGATAGTGTCTTTTTTAAATAAATCGGTGTGACTGACTAGAAAATGCTTGTCACCAGGCATTCCTTATGCAAAAGTAGCTTTGAAGCAAAATTAAGCAACTTCGAATGCAATAATTCAACTTAATTTCTCTGTCGAAGAGCGACGTTTTGTTTGAATCGTAATATAATAAATGAATCATATTAAATTTCTTTTTGCTTACACTTGTTATTGTCTTAATCGACAGCAACATTATCGGTCGCCGACAGCAACTGATCACAATACCATAGTAATACTTTTTTTACACTCACACCTCTTATCTAGCCCAAAGTAAGCATCATTAAGAGCTTGTGTTATGGATACTAGACAGCGGAGAAATAATGATAATAAAATGGATATAAATATTAGAAATATACTAAATAAACATATAAACATCCATGACTCGTAAACAAATGCTCGTACTCATCATACAAACATTTGCTCCTACCGGGATTCGAACCCGGGACCTCTTGACCGAGTAGCCTGTAAAGTAAGGGGTACAGATCACTCGGCCAGCCGGTCGTCCGTAATACTAACCGTAAATTGAAGTAGAATTGAATTGAAGTGAAGTTGTTGATATTTACCATTGACCTGCAGTGAAAGCACAAAAATAAAGGTAGAAATTATTTATGTACAAAGTTAGGCTAAAATATACTAAAAATCTATCTTTAATATAAAACTTAACAAAATTATTATATGGTAAAAGCTGCAAATTTCAATAATTACTTCTAATTGTAATTGACAGCACGCTATTTTTAAAGAGCCTATACCGTCTTTACTACCTTTTAGTCGCTACGTATTTTTTAATTCAATATGCATTTTTTTAAATTTGCGACGAAACTTGTAAGCCTCTCGCCACAAATAACAAACACAACATTCTGAAACTTCTAATCTCTTAACATATTACCGCTAAATTCTAAAGTGCCCGTCTTTGGTTGATTTTTAGGTTGTATTTAAAAAATGACCTTTCTTTTCTCACGCAACTAAGTCAGAGTGTAGGTACTTACTTTCCTAACTTTTGTTAGAAATTGACAAAATAAGTTAACGGAGAAATTAACTTGTACTTCTCTTTTCCTTAAGATAAGTAGATACCTAAGTAAGTAATCATATTTCTTTCCTTCGTGTATGTTTGCTGGAATAAAAAGCCTTAATCTATGAAGCTTAAATCTAAACAAACATTTAATTTTTGGAGGGGCATCAAATAAGCTTGTGATGATTTAAAAACTTAGAGTTATTTGAACGAAACAAATGTTATACCGCCCTGCTGTCATCCTCCGAGCAACCCTATGAAGTATATCTAAAAACTCCGCTAAACCGAATTAAATTTCTCATCAGCCCTCATCATGCCGGCCCTTATGCTCGCTCGCACAAGTTAAATTAAACTAATTATCATAGTCTTCGCCGACGACATCTCTTAATCGACCCTCTGACAGGGTAAAAGTTCCACATTTGTTAATTGGAGTTAGAATTACAGTCCGTCTTTTCAGTTTTAAGCAGCTTAATGCTCTTTCGCTAATGAAGTTAGGAAATTAACAGATGTGTTCGTTAGTTTCATTATTATAAGAAGAATTCCTAATAAGCTCGTCAGCGGCGCAGACTTTATTGTTATTACGTTTAGTATTTCTAGCGAGAGAAAATTGAGTTGGCTTATTATTAGTTTACTATCTAAGTAATAAACGTTAATTACCTGACGGTATTCCTCTAATACTTCATTAAAGCAATTGTCTTGTTTTGTTATCGAATAGACCTATTCGAAACAAATAGAAATGGTGTACAATTTTACTCTTGTACTTCGTAATGAGTTTATTCTCAAAATCAAAGCTATCTTATGGGTACCTATATCAAAGAATCTAAAAACTCAACATTGTGTTAAATTGAGTTAAGTCTTGTTGCCAAGGATTCTAAACTGATCAGTTTCAAAACGAGCTTGGGAACACGGTAGATATTGCGCAATAAAGTTAGTTTTAAACTAGTCTTTGACTCTGCACATATAAAATTGACGGGGGCCGGCCCATCAGGTGCGTGGCGCCCGCCAAAGGGTAGTCTCTCTCGCCCCATTGCACGACAAAATTGCTTCGGAGCTAACGCAAACTAACCGTATTTCACACCAAACTGATCGATTTGAACCCTTACTTTAAAAGCAATAATCGCCAACCAGTCACGTGAATAAATTACAACTGTGAAGTGTGAATTGATTCATTAAAAAATATGTGATGTTCCTAACATGAAGGATAGGAATATTATAATACTACCTAAAGCTGTTTAATGAAGTGTATTTCCTCCGCCGAAAGGAGCTAAATTTTTGGGTTGGGATTTTCATGTTTCTCGCTTGATAAAATAATAGAAAGGTAATAAATTGTTTGATGGCCGGTCTAGTGGTCAATCCGGAATCTTCAGCTGTACGAGCTTGTTCACGAGTAATATTGATTTTATTTTCTAAAAGTATAATCTCTTTTAAGAAGATGATTTCTTTATCATCTGATTGTGATGAAACTTCAGTAAGCTGGTTAAATTACGCCCGCAACATTACCTAGATTATAAAAGAAAACAGTTTTTTTACATGGCATTGTAAGGCATACTAGGTACATAATAATTGTCATAAACAAGCTCTAAGCTTTGCTTAATTAAGACTAGATAATAATAATTGGCGTAAGTCAGCAAAAAAAATTGTCTAAAAGTATGATTTTCAACCAGTATAAAGATTATAAATGACAATAAACAGATTATTAATACTATCCAGGAATACGCGGTTTTAAGCTACGTAATTAAACCGACAAGTTATAGCTCAATTAATACCAAAACTTCTATGATAAAGTGATGTCACTATAAGGTATGATAAACACACTTAATTTCACAGGTATAAATAAGTGTAATTAAATACTTCTAAGGTTTTAATTAATCTTCTGTCCGTAAAAAAATCAAATTCTGCAGCTATTCGATTCTCTAAAGTCAGCAGCCTTGAATTCGTGACTGTCGGCAGAACTGTCATACCTTTTGTCAAATGGTGTCAAATAAACGCCTTATTTGACACCATTTGACAACCGTTGGCGACACGCTAGTTCCGACGACGAGCACGGCGTGAGCCGGAACTAAAAAGTTGTTGATTTTTATATCTTTATGTAAAAATCAATCAAATTTTGAATTAATTCATTGCGATACATTTTAAACACAAGAACAACGAAATCAAAAAGTACTTCATGTCGTATATCTAAAACAGTGACAATCATACACAGCCAAGAGATCGACGTAGAGATTACTGAATATGCTTACGCGCAGCGCCATGCTCAAACGTCAAAATCAATCAAGATCGTCGTCTTGTCAAACGTCAATCTCGATGTCGAATATTTCTGTTTGTGAATCACAATGCAGTAGATAGAGTCACCAGTAGACAAGTTGACACTCGTATACTGTTGACTGTATAATTTGTTTCACTTGCAGCTTTTGTCCAAACATATCTAGTATAAATAGGGCTTATAATATTGTTTATATAACTAACAGTTTATGGTCTTTTACAATTATATGAAGTAAATAAAAAAGAAGAAAAATCACAATACTGAAAGTGCTTTTGACGATTTTTTATACCGGGTTACAGTTCTGGGGTTGCGGGGGGTCGATATTGTAGTATGTGCGCGGGTTTTGTGTGTGTGTGTATGTGTATGTGTGTGTGTGTGTGTATGTGTGTGTGTGTGTGTGTGTGTGTGTGTGTGTGTGTGTGTGTGTGTGTGTGTTACGCATTATTATTTTTAAGGGTGGTCATGGCCAAGTGTGACAATGATTTTATCAATTTAATCGGAAAACAAACGTGTTCTGAAATCTGTCAAACTTTCAGAGGTATGTCGTGACAAGGTAAATAGCCACCCATAAATTTAATGTAAGACTTTTGTAACATACTGTAAAACTAGACAGACAAACAAGCTGATGGTGGCTAACGTTGCCAAAAGACACCTGCAATATACCGGGTGTTGAAGAATTCCTCACACCAAAAATTCTGTAGTTTGTGTTATTATATAGTTTTATTGCCCATAATTCGTTTCCACGTAAGTTTCAGTTTGCAAAATAGTTTAGTTCAGTAAAGTCAGTGTACCTACATCGAAAATACGATTTTCAAGTAAAAATTTTTGTGCGTTATATCTCCTTATTCAGTACATTGATTAAAACAAAAAAATGTATGAATAAAAAAGCGAAAACCATCTCCGACGCAGAGCTTGCGTGGGACCACCGGAGTCTCGCAACGTAGGTGCCGCCGTGACAGAAACCATGCCTGCTGTATGCTGAATGCTCGCTTGCTTGCATGTTGCATGCTTACTTGTATGCTGCATGCTTGCATGCATGCTGCATGCTTGCTTGCATGAAACATATTTCATGCTAAAAACAAAAAATATTTCAGGGTAACAAAATAAAACACAGTTCGTAATCCAAATAATATATGAATCACAATTACATTTTCTGTTATAAAAATATAGTAGTAGTATTACTACGTACCGTTATACAAGGCGGTGCCATCAATACGACAATAAATTAATACATAGGCTATATTAGTTCACAGAAATAGTTTCCTACTTTCAAAAACAACCTATTCTTAGGATTATTTCAGGACATTTCTATGAAATAATGCAGCCATTGTTATATTATTTCATACAAATGTCATGAAAATATCTAATGAATAAGATGTTTTTGAAAGTGGCGAACCATTTTTATGAATTAATATAGCCCATGTTTTAATTTATTGTCGTATTGACAGCACCACCCTGTATATGGAAACATTTTTTTTTAATTTATTTGTTAACAATTCTATAGATATACACTCATACATTACATATAGCCGTACACGGAAACCTTAAAAGGTTTATCTGTGAGGGCGAGCCGTTTATGTATTAAGATGTTACTTAATTTTACATAGAAACATTACACAGTGTCAAGATGCGAGTTTTTTAAAAAATGATCCTTAAGTAGATTTTTATACTTTCGTGATACCACATATGATGCCTGTAGATTGACAGGAATATCATTGACATAAGATGGTATTATATACTCCAAGGTTCTATAACCATATACTTACATTTGTGATTTTGGGGAGACGATATCTATAGGTACGCTGGATTTGTCTCAAGTTAGCAGGTCTTGATATTTCTTTGAGCATTTATGGCTTATTAACCTTAAAGTAAGTAAATTAAATTTGACTTTGTCGAATATATTTATAACTTAACAATATTGAAAAATGGTTTTGTCTTTTTTGCATTTTTTTGTAATGTGTTTTGGAGTAATTATTTTCAAAATTCTACGTTGCAGTCTATAAATATCGCCTATATAAGTTTTATGTGTCAACCCATAGCTACTTAGGCCATAACTGATGACATAGTCTGCCATAGAAAGGTTTTATTGAATGGTTTTATCGATAACTTAATACTTTACATTTACACAAGTTAGTTCGATATTTTCGTTTTGCTGGTAGTCAAAATACCTTCAAATAATTTTCTTTATGAAAGTTCGTTCGATAATATTGAAACGGTAATGATTAACTATTCAATTTATTAAGAAAAATAGATTGTCTCCAGTTTCATTAAAACTCGTGGAATAGTTTTCTGTGTAATGAAATTTGATATCATAAAAATATGTTTTCTAATAGAAACTCACAGATTATATGTATAGGTACTTTCTAGGTAAGCCTCCATCCCACCTCTCTCAACTTCTCTTAGAGCAAGAGTAGGGCGGAGAGCCAGTCCATTTTTAATTTAAAAAATATAAAAATAGAATGTATTAATTTAAAATATGAAATGAAAATATAGACTTTGATTGCTACTTTTGCCCAGCCTTATAGACACTTCGTAAGTACGATCACCAAGTTCCGAAGTGAGAAGCAATTAATCTAAAGCACTTTCAAACATTCCAGCTTCCTGTTTTACCATCTTGACATAAGCCAAAGTCAAATGGCATTAAAATGAAGATATTAACCTATCATGAAGTTAAATGGTCCACTTATTATTGTTAATGATAAAACAATTAAATTCAAGTTGGCATGCAGCGTTCCTTAGTATATGTCCGCAACTGGAGGTTTGGTATTATTTCTTTTTATTGTGTATGATATTATATATCATGACGAATGGTACTTCGATAACGAGGTTTTCTGTTTATTTATATTGAATAGTACAATTTACTGAAATATTAGCATTTTTTAATTTTGTAAGCAATATGTACTCTCTTATTATGTATTATCTGTCTCACTCATCTGATTGGATAAGTCAAGTATTTTTGTGAAAATCCTTAGTTTGTAAACTAACTATCTATCTATCTATCTTGCTCTTTATATAATCTATTCATAGTCTATAATATAAAAATGAATCGCAAAATGTGTTGGTAAGCGCATAACTCAACAACGCTTGGACCAATTTGGCCAATTCTTTTTTTAAAATGTTCGTTGAAGTTCAAGGATGGTTTTTACGGCGAGAAAAATTCGAATAATTGCCGGAAAAACCATAAAACAGCCCTTTACTTTTTCCCATACAAATGTTTTCTAACTAAAACGTAGTCAATTTGAGCTTTATTGCTATTGTATAAAGTTCATATTAAATTACAAGCACTCACTGTTGTCTAAGTAATGTAGGTGTGATCCTAACGTCCCATCAAACCCAATTGATTTGTGGATCAAGTACAAAGATTATATGTGTGATGATATTTTGTATCAAATACGGAATAGAATAGGAAATCCAAATATACAAATCAGTGAAGAAATTTACAATGAAGCATTGATTTCAATTGAGGACATGTGCTTGATGATGTCAAACAAACTATTAATTCAATTAGGCCTGACCGCGCACAATCGTCGAATGCATGATGCTTTTAACCAAGAGTTGCATCGAGAAAAACTGTATGGTCTCAACACTTTGAAAGAATTAATTCAAACAAATGTTCCACTGTTGAATGAACAACAGAAGTATGTATTTGATACTCTTATGAAGGTAACAAATGATGAAACTGGAGGGATTTACTTCTTAGATGCACCTGGTGGTACAGGAAAAACTTTTTTGATTTCATTAATATGAGCAACAATTCGCTCACAAAATAAAATTGCACTTGCACTCGCTTTGTCGGGAATCGCAGCAACTTTGCTTGAAGGTGGTCGAACAGCCCATTCAGCACTAAAATTGACATTAAATATGCAAAGCAATGAAACTCCAACCTGCAACATTTCGAAGAACTCTGCAATGGCAAAGGTTTTGCAGCAATGTAAATTGATTGTTTGGGATGAATGTACGATGGCAGATAAAAAATCTTTGGAGGCTTTAGACAGAACCTTAAAAGATCTACGAAGCAATAATAACCGATTTGGTGGTGCAATGATTTTATTAGCAGGAGATTTTCGTCAAACATTGCCAGTGATTCCACGATCAACGCCAGCTGATGAAATCAATGCATGTCTAAAGTCCTCCAATTTGTGGAAACATGTCAAAGTACTTCATTTAAGCAAGAATATGCGTGTCAAGTTGCAAAATGATCAATCTGGAAACATATTCTCTAAACACTCATTGACATTGGTAATGGCAAATTTCCTATAGACATGTTGACTGGCTGCATTAACTTTCCTCAAAGTTTTTGTCAGTTAACGCAATCAAAAGATGAACTTATTCAGAAGGTGTTTCCAGATGTTTCTCAAAATTATGATTGGTTGAGCGAACGAGCTATATTGGCTGCAAAAAACACAGATGTAAATGAATTAAATTTCAAAATTCAAGAACAAATTACAGGCGAATCGAGGATATATAAATCAGTTGATTCGGCTACTAAGAAAGATGATGTAGTCAACTATCCACCGGAATTTTTTAACTCGCTGGATTTGCCAGGATTGCCACCTCACAATCTTTAATTAAAGGTTGGATCAATAGTTATAATGTTGCGAAATATCAACCAACCGCGTCTTTGCAACGGTACACGGTTAGCGATAAAAAAATTACTAAACAACGTGATATAAGCAACTATACTCAAACGAAAGTACTTATAAAGGAGAAGATTTTCTCATACCGCGCATCCCAATGATTCCGACTGATGTGCCATTTGAGTTTAAACGACTACAGTTTCCAGTGCGGCTTGCTTTTGCTATGACCATAAACAAGTCCCAGGGGCAATCATTAAGTGTTTGTGGTATTAATCTAGAAAGCCCATGTTTCTCACATGGTCAATTGTATGTTGCCTGTTCCCGTGTTGGAAAACCATCAGATTTGTTTGTCTATGCGCCAAGTAATCAAACAAAAAACATCGTATATCACAAAGCACTACAATGATAATAAAACTGATTTCTGTTAATAATTATGATTCACATGATTAACAATAAAGCGATTACTTACTTTTGAATCCTTATATATGTTTCATTTAATTATTTTTTATTCACAACGCCCTATCACCAGGGAGACGGTTCTGTTCAGGAGAATTTTTAGCCACGACTATAATATACGTAGGAACAAAAAACTACCACATTACAAATCTTTATGACAGGACGAAGTCTGTCGGGTCCGCTAGTCTTCTATATAAATAAAAATCTGTTTGTATGTATTTGTCCTCTACGCATTCTGAAACCATTGATCAAATTGTGATGTAACTATGATTACGGTGACCTGAGGACGTTCGCGAAAGTTGCTGGATAATAAAATCTAACAGTTATCCCTTTAAGGACATTGCAGAGCATGCCAGGAGCAGCTAGTAATCATATAAAATAAAACCGACTCCAAAAAACTGAAAAGGATAAAATAATTAAATTTTAGTAGGTACTCATCCCGTAGGAACATATTTTTGGAGTTGGTGCTAAGTTATTTCCAGAAACCATAGATAGTGAAGCACCGACTCCAAACATATGTTCCTAGGGGATGAGTAGGTAGTACCTACTAAAGTAGGTAGTAACTCATATTGTTTTCTACTATCGTATCATTTCACAAAAAAAAAATTTTTTACGATTTTTAGTGATAACTTTTGAAGGTCAAAGCTAGATGGGTGACCGTCAAGCTATATTGTTTTCTACTATCGTATCATTTCACTAAAAATTCATAAGAAAGGAGATATCCGCTACTTCGCATACGTAGACAACTTAATTTTTCCAGTTTTTTTTGATTTAAAAACCAAACTACGCATTGGTTTTTTTAAAAAAAAATATGGGACCAAATGGGAACTATTCCGCATCGAACAAATAAAAAATCATCAATATCGGGTTCACCCAGTCAAAAGTTCTGAGGCAACAAACATAAAAAAAACATACAGACGAATTGATAACCTCCTCCTTTTTTTTAAAGTTCGTTAAAAACTGAGCACATTATTTAATACTGGTGACGGTTTGAGCGGTCTCTAAAAGATTATAGTAATTATTATGTGTAACGGATTTCCCTCTGTCTCCAGTTTCATCAAATTAGGCAAAATAATACGGAACGTAATTTTCATGACAAGTAATTTAAGACGCCGATTGTGTTCGTTAATGTGGTATTATTCCGAGAGAGAACTTTTCAGTAGATAACAATCTAAGTACTTCAGTGAATATCTAAGTTAATTAAACTTTCGTAAGAAATAAGGAAATACAAATTTAACAACAACCATTACATTAAAAGAATTCTTAAAACTTCTTCATATTGTTACAGTAGATCTAGTTCTTCCAAAAATTTTATATATCAATATCTAACATACGAAGTGTGTGAAATAAGTAATGAGACTGATTTACTACTCTTCGATCTGGAAACACTGGGCACGCGGCACGTGAAGGGTAGGTGGTTAGGCTAACAGCCTCAGATCTAACAGCTAATAGTGTCTACTGCAAATATGAACACGCTAGAATTGTTCTGCCATCCGTAGTTTTTTTTGTGAGAAAGGGTTTTTTAGTGCGTTCCAAAGATGAGTGACACCAATTTCGTGCTTCTGTGTGCTGCTTTAGATTTAAACACAGTGCAACGGAAATATTTGAAAAACTGCATCAGGGCTATGGAAACAGTGTTTTGTCGACAGCCCAAGTTTAAGTTAAACCAAGTTCAAAAGCCCAAGTTTAAGTTTGGCTTAAAGCATTTTCAAAATGAAGAAATAAGCTTTGCATCTTTAAAACCAATGAAAATGTTAACAGGCGATATTTTGCGTTCAGATCCGTCTTTAACAGTCCCACTGCCCGTTAAAAATTTGAAAAAACTAACTAAAGGATTCTCCGCTATCCGAGCTCCAGCATTGCTATCAGGAATGGAAAAATAGTCTTCAGCGATGTGTGGCTTCCCAAGGAATTTACTTTTAAGGAAACAATATCAATATTGGTGTTGCAAGCGTCCATAGGCTACGGTAACCGCTTACCATCAGGTGGGCCGTATGCTTGATTGCCACCTTAGTGGTATAAAAAAAAAAAAAGTATTTTGTTTCATTTAATTTTATATCATTATTATCGAAATAAAAAAGGCTTTATTCTTACAGTAAAACCTCATACCTACACATATTTTATGATACTATCCTAACCATATGTGAGTGAATTATTATTATACTTGCTAAAACTTTTCATTTTTTAGAAGCAATTTAGAAAAACTAAAATATTCGATTTTCCATTTTAAATTCATTAGTAAATAAACAAAGGACAAAAAGAAGTTTAAGCAACATAAAGACGTTGTTTACTAATATAATGATTTCCCCATACTTCTTCCCCTAACCAATACCCCTAGCAAGAACATTTTTTTAAGTCTTAGTTTCTAATGAAAATCGTGTCATTGACATAAAATTTCCGTACAAAAAAGCTGACGTACATTACTTGATCCCATGACAATTCGAAAATTAAAAATTTTAGTAAAAGTGGCACTGTTGCCTGTCAGCTCCAATCCAGCCTTGGGAATGGAAATAGTTTTCTTTTTGTTTATAGGGGCTCGGCGGCGTAGTGGTTTGTGCGCGCGTAGTGGATTTCGAAAACAAAGTGACTTTTGCCAAGGTCTATCAAATTTTCTGATCTCGAGCTCCTCCGTGCTTTGGAAAGCACATCAAACCGTTGGTACCAGTTTTTACTACAACCGCTTTAACCCTCGAACCTGAATTCGGCCAGGTGGTGTTATGGCCCAATTCAGGTTCGTGGGTTAAAGAACCCCTGTGTAATGTGTTTCTCCCCTGTAAAAAGGCATGTGCGCAGTGTAGGCTGGTGATCATAGTTTTCTCAATGAACATTGAATTTGACGAGACTTTTTGGTAATGCAAGGTAGAGCCGCTGTCGTCCATTTCCAACGTTCTATAAGTAAGAAAAAATGAGTGAGGTTAGCAGTTACCGCAATGACAAGGAAAATTCACTTGATACTGATATGGCGTTGCCATCCTGAGGCCTAAGATGAAATGCTGACCATGCCCAGTAATTACACTGGCTACCTTTACCTTAAATCCAAAACACAGCCAACTGTTTCACGGCAGAAACAAGAATGGCGGTAGTACCTACCCAGGTGACCCTACATATGGGCCTACCACCTGGTAAAATAAAAATATAATATAATTCACTGTATAAGTACACACATGTACATTGAAATTAATTTTAAAGTCAACGATTTTATCAAATGAATATGAACTTTGCAAAAATTTGAGGTCGGCTTTCATTCATATGAAAGTATATCATGAATAAATAAATGGGTAGCTGCAGTAGAAATTTACAAAATTTCGTGAATGCTCCATGAAATTTAAATGATCCATGCAAAATTACAGGAGCGTGTTACAAGCATTGCAGAAACTGAGAACGCTTCCTTGAAATATATAGCTCTATATTAATGTAAGTTAGTACGTGCAGTGTTATTTTTATTATGAGCACGTTGCTCATGAATTCATAAAATACAGTATTTAAAGTAACTTCTATTGAATTTTTATGTAACTCCACCCCATTGGAACCATCCTTCTGAGTCCAAACAGCAATGTCTGCTTTATATTTCTGAGCGATTGAGCATCCTGTATACTATTTGATGCTAAAGCATCAGCTAATAGGTTAGCATGTCTTGGAAATACCACCGAGGTGACAGTTCAAATTTCAAATCAATTAGGAACTATGAAAGTAAGACTCTTGTGTCATGTAGGAAATGAGCTGATAATAATCAAACGCCTGAACAGATTATTGTAAATTACAGTTAACAAGCATCTCAATCACGAAAGAACACGATTTGCTGAAAAAAATTGAAATTACGATAAAAAAACAGCTGTTTCATAGAAACAGTACCCCTAGCACGAACATTTTGAAATTTCGATTTATATCAATACGATTACGATTCAGAATATATAAGTGTTTATGCTAATAATTGTAATGAAAAAATTTAATATCTACACATATTACATTTTTTGTAAAACAGCCGATTTTTTTCGCAATTTCATATTTATTTTTAGCAAGACGTGTTTTTGGTGACCAGTACTGTTAGGTTGACTATTGTGTTCTCTTTAACCATGTTACCGGCTTTCAGAGCACATCACTCGTATACGAAAAACAGTTTAATTCACATGTCGGTCGGCTACAAGCCCACAACGACCGTAGACCCCTTAAGCTTTGGTATGCAAATTGCAGGGCAGTATTGAGCCCCCGTTAATGTAACGTGTCGACCATTAGGACCGGCACTGTCGCCTGTTATGTCCTTTGCAAAAAGCGAATCATGCGAACATTTAATTCACTCGAGTGGGTATTTTTTTGTACAGTCTGTACTTTGTTATTTCGAAATTTGTAATAAAAATAAGGTCATAGCTCCGGTACAGCATGCGATAGAACATTAAAAAATAGGCATATAAACCTGTTCCGTAGATACAAACAATAGCCAACAGCAACGACGCGCGGCAAGTTGTCTTGTTTTTGTAAAGTATATCTACAAGTCACGAATTTAACACCATATTTAAAAGATAGTCTCAATACTCAATCATTTCACGATCACGATTTCAATCACACGAACGCACACGCGCACGCACACACACACACACACACACACACACACACACACACACACACACACACACACACACTGCAATATTCTGATAAACTATTATTAGTTATTTTGTTATTATCTTTGCAATATCTTTTGTTATCATTTAATATCATCTCACGTTAGCGTCCTGAGAACTGAAATGCAAGAGGGCCCTGGTGACCTGTAACTCAGGTTTCATTGGAAACCTTTATCAGGCACAAGTCTCCTCACAATGCCGGTCATTTATTTAGCAAATAAATTTACAAGTAGCTCTGTATTTTAATTAAGTGTACCTATTGTGATGAGAAAATAAATAAATATATTATTATTATCATTATTATTTATTGCAACCATAATGTAGTACATAGGTGTTCTACATAAGTATACAGATCAGATTATGGACCCTGTCGGGCATCGCAATGGGTAGAGGGGAGGACGACGTCTTACTCATTTAACAATTACCAATTCTTTAAACTTATTTACGTGTATGCATTTGTGTATAACAGTTAATAGATAAATAAAGATACTTTTATATTTTTATTTATTTTGTCGTTTAGGTAGGTACTCTCGGAGATTATAATAGCATTAATGTAATAAATTTTTTTTAAGGCATTTTATGAATATTGACGTAGTTTATTATAGATCTTGATTGATATATTATCGTTGATAGATAAACACAGATTTAGCCGAACAGATGGAACAATCAGCTTATTTTTATACCTTAGGTAAGTATAGAATATTTTGTAGGTACATCCTCGCGGCATAAATTTGCAAGTAAGTATCAAAAATTTTTAGGCAAGGCAGAGAAAGAATTTTATATTTTTGCAAAAATGGTTTATAGCTTTTTATTTGTTCAATGTTTATTTGTAATGCGAACAAGTTTCTTTTGACAGGTGAACAGAGAGAGTCTGCTTGTAGTACTGGAACGTGCCGTGTAGGTGACCTATGACCTCTATTTTACGTTTATTAAGTAAACAGTCCTCCTATCAAGATGTAAATTTTACGTTTGTGTGATATAGAAGGACTCAGAACGTGTCATTGTACGCCCACACCATACCCCAATTTACCTTCGTTACTAAAAGCACAGATTAGATAATAGTTAAACTAATAGTCCCGATCTCCTTGCTGCGAGGACTGTTTCCCATCAACATAATTTAATCAAACATTGTCATTTGTTTACAAAATTATATTGTTTTACTTACCGTAAAAATATTGTAATTATTATCCTAGATAAATAGGGACAGTTCATGAAAGAAGTGTCCTTTGCCTATAAAGACGCAGAGTTAAATTGTAAATTACATAAAGAAGATCAAAATATTTTTAATGTCTATACCACAGAACAGTTACAAATATAACTGAGCTCGTTCTGAGCTGTTCTACATGGTAATAGCACGAACTGTTATTATTTTGGTTACATACTATATCTCAAGGAATGATATTGGGATAAAATAAGTTTAATGAGCGTTCGCGAGTAACACTGTGAAAGACAATTTACAAATTAAAATTACAAACGTCAAATTAGGTAATTTCAGACATAATAACTTCGCAAGTTACAAGAGAAATGTAGAGATCATCTCCTTTTGTTAATTTTGCTTGAAATTCTCTATAAAGTCTCCAAGACTGTGTCTATCAATTAACAAATAACTTAGCACATGTAATATTTCTGAAAGTGTCACAGACACTTGAAAAGATTCTTGAATCGTTGAAATTATTTTAAAAAAGGGCCACGCTTAACGGTGAAAAGCAACTCACGTATAACATTGCCTTAACAACCCACTGAGAATATATGTGAGAAAACTTCTTGAGTAGGTACTGGTACAACGTGTTTTGTATTGCAGCCATCGCGCAGCTAGTCTCGCGAGCGCTGTCTGAACAATCTCCTAAATAGAAAAGTTTTAATTCGCCGAGGTGTGATATCCCAGAGCGGGAACTTCGCTATAAACAAGGCTGGATCTAGAACATTCTGGAGCGGTGTTTCATTAAAACTTGATTTATTATTATAGTAAAACCTGCTTGAGTTTTATAAGATGGCTATTTCACAGTTAGTGATGTAATTAACTTAAATACAGCTGACTTTAATGAAGATAAAGTTATTTAAACTTAAAACAGAGTAAAATATTTTGTTTATAGGGGAAATAAATACCAACAGACTGTAGGTACCTATACTTAAGTGGAAGTGAAACTTTTATTGGAGACATGGGTTTAAAATTGGATTTATTCAATTGTCTAAGCAATAAGATTGAAGGGCGTGATTAAGGAATGTTTAATATACGAGTAGAACGATGCGCTGTAGAACATAATAAATATGTACAAATAGCGCCCTCCATTTTAAACGCACAAGAACAAAAGCACGCAAAACACAGGCACTAACCACAAAATAATATTTATTGCTAGTATTATAGATGCTAGCCAACAGTATAAAGACATATTTTATGTAGAGTTATAAATATGACAACTACACTAAAGAAACATAGGTACATTATAGTTCTTACTCATCTTACAAGTGCTCACTACTACCGTGATTTGAATCTGGAATCTCTGATTTTGTAGACAGTACTTTTATTAATCGACCAGACCAGTTCTGGCCACTTTTCATATATAACTACCTCATAGACATAGCGTGGACATACTCTCACACATCTCAGACCCACCATACTCCTAGCCATACCCCTGGGAGTAGGGTGGGACTAAACCATACCACCGTAGTGTTGTGCACTATATGTTTCCAGGTTTTATTTTTCCAAATATTACGAACCTGGTGTTAATAGCATAATCCTTTTTTTATTTTATAATTGTTTCTAATTAAACTAAACCGACAATCCGACAAAGAGAAAGTAATTCAGTCCGTTGATTCATTTGATCCGTTGACACCTAATGTATATTTCCAATCTGAAGTACCAGGCTACTATAAGTATATCAGAGGTTATTTATTGTGCCCCTACGATTATTATATAAATAAAATTAACAGTATGCTAAACATATCCTACATAGATATGGTACCCTGGTACTTCAGGCGGCGATGATCCTATATAGCTACATACATACGATATTTCGATTGAGTTATCTATCTCACTTCTAAATATAATGACAATATTGACAATTTCTAGTATCTATTTTTTTCTATTTTTCCATAATCTCAGCACCCAGCACTACTAACGGTAGTATGGTTCAGTCCCACCCTACCCCTAGGGGTCTGACTTGCTCTCACAAGCCATGTTGACTAGGTGGTAGGCCCGTATGTAGGGTCGTCGGGGTAGGTACACCGCCTTTCTTATTTCAGTCGTGAAACAGTTCGCTGTGTTTCAGATTGAAGGGAAAGGTAGTCAGTGTAATTCCTGGGCATGGACGGCACTTCATCATAGGCCTCACTTGCAATATCAAGTGATTTTCCCTTGTTATTGCAGCTGTCTTTAGGCGGCGGTAACCGCTTACCATCAGGTGGGCCGTCAGCTTGTTTATCATCTAGTTGTATAAAAAAAAGAAAAAAATTTGACAAACTCAGATAAGTTTGTCACATGGCTTGTGAGAGTAAGTCCACTCTCGACTGTGCATCGCGTCGTGTCCTTCAGTTGAGTTCAAAATAACCTGAACGTATAGTCTATGTGTACCCGTAAAAGCGCGCTTTGTTGGGGGCAGCGCTTTTATAGAATTACTAGGTGCACTCGGCTAGCCTTGCAATGCCAATAAAGAGCAAAAAAAGGTTTATAATCCTGGAATCTTTGCTGGCGTCTCTATAATACACTACCAAAGGTTGATCACAATCTTATCAAAAGTTTCGCAACGCTTAAAGGACAAACAAACGTTTGGATATTGATATGATTTTAAATTATATAGATTTCTTTTGTGCACGTACGTACGCATGGCGATTTCAGGACAAACTCACGATTCATTTGACTTGATTTGAGATCTCAATACATATGCCTATGTGTGTGCGTGCGTCTGTCATCGTTCGTTGTATGGAGCCAATCTCGTGCAGGTTACATCTCTTCACCTGTTGATTCTTAGGTTGACGATTACATTTGGTTAATAAAATTTGACGCTTAGACTAGGACAATATTTAAGACTGAGTTATTTTCTCATTTATAATGTGAGCATAGATTAGTTATGCAAAATAAATTTTAATTTTAATGAGTAATGGACACTAATTATAACCCAAACTCCTCATGTGTTTTTTTATTTATATTTATTTATTATTGCATCAAACAGTCATGCATTGACAAAAATGGTTTTGAGATACAATTTTTTAAGTATAAAGACCAAAACAGTGCCTAAAAGTTAACAGACAAATTGAAATATTACAGATTTAAGTTAACATGATTGGACGCAAAAAAATAATAATGTGAGGAGTACATGCTGTGGCAAATCAGACGCAACACTTCTTTTTTGTGATTACGATGCGGACTAAACCGTCCGTCTAGACTTTACCGCCTAATCTGCAACCACATGCACATAGGTTTATTGCGCAACAAAAAGAAAAACAAAACAGTGAATTATACTTTTAAACAGGCTATAGATAGTGAGACAAAGTACACTTTAGCCTATTTTTTAGCTTGGTAAGAGACATATTAAAGAGGTGTTTCTCCCATGTATGAAGGCCTGTACCCAGCAGTAGGACGTGTACGGGCTAGTGTTGATGAATGCGCACTGTGAAATTGCTTGTTATCCCAATGGATGTTAATTTAATCTTTATAGCACAGTAAAAAATTTTACAAACGTCTAGTGGCATTCTCTACCAGTCAACCAGGGGCTTAGAAAACTCAAAAACAGTGCACAGCGAAAAAAAAAATTTATTATGAACAAACTAAACTTCAAAGTTAAAATAGCTTTACATATGAAATAAACTAAATATATAAATATACTATATTTTACATAAATTCTTACATATAAGTATCATAACTATACAAGCAAATAAAAACTAATCGATACATATGAAAAACCAACTAGTAACTACTCAAGTTATTTAATGAAATATTCACGCAATTTCATTTCTATATTTTTATTATATGTGGGAAAGTGTCATGTCTGTCCTTCTGTCTACTACGTTTTCGCTACTAAAGCAATTTATATGATTTTTGGCTTCTAAACAGACAGGCCGCATAAGCCGCAAGCGGCCGTTAGTAAAAAAATGTTGTGTATTTAACAATTTACTGTGTAAAAGTAGAACATTTTAAAAGTAAATTAAAAAGAAAACAATCACAAAAGGTGTGGCTTATTTCTAAAAAAATCTTGCAACCCCCCTGGCTTGGTAAAATATTATAAAGTATATTATATATGTCAGTGTCATGCTTTTATAAAGAATTGTCTTGTCATGTAGTGGTCTTTCATTAAATATTATATTCCCAATATGATCGCATTTTAATAAGAAAATACTAAACTGGCGACGAGAAAATGACTACAGAACCACCAAAATTGAAAAGAACACGAACGTCTATTCGGGCGCAACTTACCCGGGTAGAAAATTAACTGGGAACACTTACGTACGTAGATGAATTTGATTATGATACACGCCTAAAAAATCTTGAAACATACGAAACGAATTTTAATCGTACACAGACGGAAATTGAAACCTTGATTAGCGAGACTGAATTAGAAAATGAAATTGCGGAACGTAGTACTACAGAAGAAAGCATTTTACGAATAAAACTCAGACTGAATTCCTTGCGTTCCCGTCCTACTTCTTGTAACCGGAACAACGCTGCTACACCTACACATAATTTTACAATTCCTAAAGTAAATTTTCAACCCTTCCATGAAAAGGAAACTTTCAAAAATTTTGTTCGACGGCTAGAAATGTTCCTTAAGTTAAATAATTGCCTTGAAAACGAAACTCGTTCTTATACCTTACTCACTGCCTTATCACCTGAACTATACCAGAAGGCCCACGATCTGTGTGCTCCTCAAGAACCATGCGATTTAGAATTCGAAGAATTAGTTAAACTATTGGGTGACTACATTGACCCTAAACCTAGTGTGTGGGCGAGACAACATAGATTCATTTCTCGAGTGCAAAACGCTTGTGAATCTATTTCAAATTATTGGACCCCTATATAATGGCTATATAACCGCTGGAACCCTATATAACAGTACTATTAGTTAGGGTTCTCAGTAATTTTCATAAATATTTAATCATTAGCCACAGACAACTACAAATAATAAACAAAAATTATAATGATAAAACACTTTGAAATAAAGTTCGTAGTGCGCTGCCCGAGCCTAGCGGCATCTGTTCTATCTGTACATACAGGTTTATTCCTAGTTCAGGGTCAGTGTTGGCTGGGCCCGGCCAGAGCACTATATTTGTAATTGTAATTGTAATTTATTATTATGAAGAAAAAAAAAATACCAACTAGTTGTGTACTAATTTACTCTGTATTTTTGTGTGTATTGTTTATTTTCTATTTTTGGCTATGCAATAAACAAATTATTATTATTATTATTCTTCGGAATTGAAACATTTAGCTCAAGAATGTGAATTTGTATGCACTAATTGCAATAAGTCAATTGCGGATAACTTTTTGAGTCTACAATTTATTAGAGGCATACGTGATGGTGAAATTCGCACACAAATTGTACAAAGGCAAAATACTGTAAAATACTCAGAGCTAGTGCACTCGGCATCACTGATGGAAATAGCGAAGAATGATAGTAATGCTTTGAATGTTACACACTGTTCGGATGTTAACACCATACAATATAAACAACAATATAAAAGAGCATTCCCGGATAAAAGAGTGTCGTTCTAAGAGTTAAAAGGGAAATGCTTCCGGTGCGGTGGCAACAATCATAGAGCGAACACATGCAGATTTTTAAATGACATTTGCTCTAAATGCAAGAAACGCGGACATATAGCAAAAGTATGCTTACAGAACCCTAATATTAAACCTAACAATCAAATTGAAGAAAACTACACAGTACACGAAGAGGACATATGTGACATGAACATTATAAGTTCAAATTTAACAGAAAAATTTTAGATGACAGTTTTTATTGAAAATAAAAAACCTTTATGGAGCTGGATACTGGCGCAGCGTTGTCGTCTATGTCTTATAAAGATTTTAAGGCATTAAATTTAAATAAAAAAATCTTTAGGACCGATATAAAGCTCAAAACCTACACAGGAGAAATTATTAAACCTTGTGGTGTTACCTATGTTACATACTCTTACGACAATCAGACAGCTCATGGTAAATTATACATTATTGAACAATCAGTGGAGCCTATATTTGGAAGAGCTTGGATTCGTAATATGAATATTAACTTATCTGATGTGAAAAAGGTTAGTATCGATAATGACAACAAATTAGATGACTTACTCACGGAATATGCATGCTTATTTGACACTAATTTAGGATGTATTCCAAATTTCAAAGGTCGGTACAGCATAAAGGATGGTGCTTATCCGGTGTTCATCAAACCGAGAAGAATACCATATGCATTGAAAGAAAAGGTTGAAGAGGAAATTAAAAGGCTGTGTAAAGAAGGGGTAATTACTAAAATTGATAATTCTGAGTGGGGAACCCCAATTGTCCCCATAGTTAAGCCTAATGGCTCGCTTAGATTGTGCGCGGACTACAAGGTGACGTTGAACAAGATTATTATGGATGAAAAATATCCTATACCGGTGATCGAAGATATCTTTAGTGAAATGAACGGGGGTAAATACTTTTGTACTCTGGACATTCGACAGGCATACCTCAATATGCAGATTTCAGAAGAGAGTTCTTTGATGCAGGCTATAAGTACTCATAAGGGGACATTTAAGGTGAACCGTCTTATGTTTGGTGTTAAGGTAGCACCTAATATCTGGCAAAAATTCATGGATCGTATCTTACAGGGCATTTCTGAAACAAAGTGCTTTTTCGATGACATTATTATTCAAGGGTCGACACGAGAACAGTTGCTTGATCGTTTACAGCAGGTTTTCCAAAAGATTAAGGATAACGATCTTAAAATAAACAAAGAAAAATGCCAATTTTCTCAAACAAGTATAAAGTACTTGGGACACATTATTGATGAAAATGGTTTACATAAAAATAAAGAAAAAGGGAAGGCCATATTAAAAACTGAAAAAACCAAAAAATATTAATGAACGAACCTTTTTAGGAATGGCCAATTATTACAACAAATTCATTTCTAATTTGGCAAGCAAGGCTTCGCCTCTCAACTCTTTATTAAAGAGGAATAGTGACTTTGTTTGGACTGGCGATTGTGAAAAAAGTTTTGATACGATAAAAAAAGAAATTGCTGATGATAATGTATTAATACATTTTGATCCCAATAAAACATTAGTGTTAGCTACTGATGCTTCACCTATGGGTCTAGGTGCAGTACTCTCTCATCGACTACCTAATGGGGATGACAGGCCAATTTCCTTTGCATCACGTTCGCTCAATTGTAGCGAAAAGAAGTATAGTCAGATTGATAAGGAAGTGATGGCTATATATTGGGGTCTTAAAAAATTCTACCACTATTGTTATGGCAGGAAATTTATTTAAGTCACTGACCACAAACCTTTAACAACAATTTTTCACCCAGAAAAAACCTTACCTTCAATGAGCACTATGCGCCTTTTTCATTATGCCCATTTCTTATCAGGCTTTGATTATACCATTGAATATAGAAACACTAAGGAAAATTGTAATGCGGATTATTTGTCACGATTTCCAGTGGACACGCCAGATCATCAGTTGGACCAACACTATGTTTATTTGCTTCAGCAAATACATGCAATATCAATGAATCATGATATGATAGTGTGCGAAGCAAAGAAGGACGCTGAATATCAAACCTTGATTGAGGCCTTAGAAACAGGCACAGATTTAAAAAGATTCGGGTATAACAATAACGAACTTACCTTACACGATGGCCTTATATTCAAAGGTACGAGGCTTATGATTCCAATTACCTTACGTAAGGAAACATTACATGAACTTCACTCAGGACATATAGGAATTTTAAAAATGAAATTACTGGCTAGGAGTTATGTTTACTGGAGAAACATAGATAACGAAATTGAAGAACTGGTTAGCAATTGCCGAGAATGTAGAATAAAACAGAACGAGCCAGCTAAGGCACCACCACATCACTGGAAGCAGCCATCTGACCCTTGGCAGCGAATTCACATTGACTTTGCGGGCCCTATTGGTAATTACTACTTATTCATAATAGTTGACGCTTATAGCAAATGGATTGAAGTTATTCCTACTAAAACTACAACGGCTTCGTGGTGCATTAAAACTCTCGAAGAGGCTTTCGCTACGTTTGGACTACCATATACACTGGTATCTGATAACGGAATACAGTTCACTTCAACAGAATTTGAGAATTATTTACGACAACACAATATCAAACATAAAAAATCTGCACCATATCATCCGGCCACTAATGGGCAAGCAGAGAGGTATGTACAGACTGTCAAAAATTCACTTAAGGCCATGAATAATGATAGGGGTGATATACATAGCAAGTTGTTGATTATAAAAAGACAGTTGAGGCGTACACCTCAGCGAACTACCGGAGTGGCCCCATATGAATTAATGTTTGGCAGGAAAATTAGAACCCGTTTGGAAGCGTGGTTTGGGGAATGCAGCCGTACAATAACCCCGACAGTCAGGAATGATGATCTGTTGAGATCATTCCAGCCGGGTCAAAGAGTTCAGGCCAGGAACTACGTCCTGGGTATTCGCAACTGTTCGTCGGAGGCTAGGCAGACTCCATTACGAGCTAGAGACTGACCAAGGAGAGACGTGGAAAAGACACGTAGATCAATTGCTGGGCACTAGCGTCTCTGCCAGCCACTTAAATTGAGGGGGAAGACTATTATATATGTCAGTGTCATGCTTTTATAAAGAATTGTCTTGTCATGTAGTGGTCTTTCATTAAATATTATATTCCCAATATGATCGCATTTTAATAAGAAAATACTAAAAAGTATATAGACATAAATATAAGGACTTATAACTTTTAAAAATAAGGTAAAAATAAAACAGATGACACCAGACATATGGGGAGATATATGTCCGTTTTCACTAGGCCATTCAAAAACACTAAAAGACCCTAAACGCTATGCAAATGTAAGTGAAAACGAGCAATCGTGCTCTTTAAAACTTTTTAAAATAAATAATTGTCTAACAGTGACGTAATAATAGAGGACGGAGGCAAAGAGATCCACAATATGACTGAACCAATAGTGAAAGAGTCGAAGAAGCGTCGGTAAGAGTGGGTTGCAACCAAACTTGAGCAGAGTATGGAGATAATAGCATTGCTGCAAGGTTCGTCGAAAGGACGGGCAAACACAAATCGCTCATGAATACAGGTAGCATGGTATGCAGGGTTATACAAAATGTTAAACAGTATACTATTACTAACAATGCGGGAATTTCTACGATGGCGAATAGGAAGCACATCGAAACATTTACGCAGCCCGAAAATGAAACGCAACGTGCAATACACATATTTTCATCTCGATAACATTAAGCTTGAGGCCCAAGTATACTTTGAGTGCTGTGTTGGAAGTACAAAAACTTAATTATACACGTGCGGGTAAATGCACTACCCTTTAAAAATCAAACCTTTATACCTTTTACCATCAAGTAGGCCGTGTGCTTGTATGTCGTGGTTTATGGTAAACATAAAAATGAGGTACACAGACATAGATAATAACATCAATAATAAAATTGGACCAAATTTATGCCAAAATAATCCAACCCACAATGTGTCAATTTTGAAATGCCAAAATGATCCAACCCACAATGTGTCAATTTTGAGATATCAATGTATAAAATGGACCCTATTTTCATGTGGCAAAGACTCGTTTTCGTATCTATTTCCTAAAATGAGTAAAAATACAAGTATACCAACCTACAACTAAGATATTGAAAAAAACGTGCAAAAAGACAACAAGCTATTTGAAACATCAATGAGTATCCTGCCAATGGCATGGAACATTTTGGCATAACTAGGTCCAATTAATCAAACTGTAATAAAAGCTGGTGCAGCAGTAAAACATTGTACGTAAAAGTTTATGAATATGTTAGTTTTAAAACGAACCTTTGTATGCTAGTGTCGCAAAAAGTATATTTCCGTTGGTTATTTCTCTTTCTAAAGTTTCTTAAAAATTTTGTACTCAGCATAAAAGAGAAAAAATAGTTATTTCCTTGAAATATCGCAACACTGTAAGCAAGCTTTAAGCTTGTTTAATATAACATGTTTTGTAGAAAATTAGAGCTTTTTATTGGAGGCCTTGCTAGGGTACTGGAGGACGTAATTAAGTTTTCAATGAAGCTGAAATCTGGTTTCACGGCAAACACTGCGAACAAACTAGCCTCTCTCGGGTCCAAGTTCGTGGCAGCCTCGCTTGATTTAATATGTAGAGTTCGCGTTTTACCGATAATTTAGTTTCTACTCCACAGAAATTTATAGAATACTGAAATTAGATGATTTAGTGTTAAACTAATATTAAAAATGATGCTTCTCAGCGTTTGGTTTCACCAATAGATACATGACTTAGAGAATGATTGTTTCATATAACATGGACTAACCAGGGCTTCGTGGCAAATATGATAAAAAAGGTTGTATACCGTATTTTAAGAATATGAATTATATTGATTATGCTATTATATATTATGCATATAATAGGACTTTGTTTTCTTTATTGGAATTTCTGAGATCGAGTTGGATTTTTCATGTTATTTATGCATCAAAATTCATTGTGTTTTTTTCAATCACAATCATGTGTTTGTTTCCTTGTTATTGCAGGTAGCCACTAACCAGTATAAAAAAACTGACTTTAAAATGTTTTTATTTCTGTAAAAATGACATTAAAATTACTAATTCGTCTGAAATACTTGTGACGCATGTAAACGCATAAATTACATGGCTGATCCATCACACTGCAAAACAACATCTTGATGCTTAATGTTTCTAAAACGAAATACATAGCATTTGCCCATCGATCCCACCTTCTTCCACCATCAACACTAGGCATCACCGTTCACTCCTGTCCCGCAAACTCGTCAAATTGCTCTTGCCCCTCTCTCGAAAGAACCGATACGATTAGGTACCTCGGTGTAGCCTTGGATCAGACCCTAACCTTCAATCCCCATATACGTTTGCTCACTACAAGGACGCATAAACTAATTCACATTTTTAGAACGCTTAAACAAGTGGCCAACAAAAAAACTGTTAGGATGGTATACTCTGCCCTATGTCAATCCATCACGGATTACTGTTTCACCTCTTGGGGTGGCGCAGCAAAATCTCACCTCATCTATCTAGAGAGAGCTCAGAGAGCTATTCTGAAGGTGAGTGCTGGCTTACCCTACCGGTACCCCACAACTACCCTTTACATTATTCTACAGACTGTACTTAAAATGCATTCCCAACTTCAGTACAAACCAAACCTCAACAAGGATAAACGACGAAAATGATCTGTCTGCCAGGGTGTCAGTCTAAGGTCTGGCCACTCCCATCATTTCTTCTGTTTTCTAGGTTCATATCTATATAATAAAATAAACAATATCTTGTCCATTTATCCTCTTAAAAAATCAGCCTGTAAGAGTGCTGTCACAAACTGGCTTAAAGTCATGGATTACCGGCGAACGTGGATTACACGAAAACAGAAAGTCTGTTCCATATACGAATATGAAAAAGGTAAAAGAAAGAACAATTAAAGGAAAGAGATTGGAAAAAGGCGAAGGAAGGTTAAACAATTTTCACAAAAGGATTAAAAAAAAACAACCTAGTTATTAAAAAAACAAACTGTTTTTTTATTTTTTTATAAACACATAATTTAACACGTTTAATGCGGCACCACATATGCTAAACTTCCCAAAGAAGCGACATGAGCTCTATGATTCTCACGTTCAATTTCACTATGGTGCGACAAGAACTATATTTGTCCACATTAGTAACTGAATTTAAAGGTCAATAACTTTGTGAAATTTTAAGATATTTTTATTAATCTTGTAAATATATTTAAGTTTCCACAGCGTGAATCGCCCCTAGTTTTGTTTTGTATTTACATAGATATAAGAAGTATTGTACCTTTCTGATTTCATGAGAATCAGTTTGCCATGCCGCACTACGTTGGTTAAGCACTAGTGATGGGAAAGGGAATTGTTCAGTTTACTAGGGCGCTTTTGCTTAAAAATTAACATTGGATCAGACATCCAAGGTTACACCGAGGTACTTAATCGTATCGGTTCTTTCGAGAGAGGGGCAAGAGCAATTTGACGAGTTTGCGGGACAGGAGTGAACGGTGATGCCTAGTGTTGATGGTGGAAGAAGGTGGGATCGATGGGCAAATGCTATGTATTTCGTTTTAGAAACATTAAGCATCAAGATGTTGTTTTGCAGTGTGATGGTTGAGCCATGTAATTTATGCGTTTACATGCGTCACAAGTATTTCAGACGAACTAGTAATTTTAGTGTCATTTTTACAGAAATAAAAACATTTTAATGTCAGTTTTTTTATACTGGTTAGTGGCTACCTGCAATAACAAGGAAACAAACATATGGTATCGCAGGTGCGTTGTCATCCTGAGGCCTAAGATGGGATAATCCCGATGGGAGCAAATGTTCCCAACCGAGTAGCGTGTATAGCAAGAGGCACAGACCACTCGGCCCCTTTGTACCCGTTGAGTTACACTATTTTGTGTTACACTGTTACCCCTTAGGAAAAAAAAAGCCCGTCGTCAGTTCATAACAATGTTTCGTAACTTTCAAATACATCTTATTCATTCGATGATTTCATGACATTTCTATGAAATAATGGCTGCATTATTTCAAAGAAATGTCACAAATATTGTAAAATATGAACCGATCTACTAGATAGGTTGACAATTTACGATACAATTTAGTAAATAAGCAAGGATGTCCAAAGTCCATATGATTTTGCCTGCCAAAAATAAAGTTATGCAATTGTAAGTCGGTAACGGAGTTTCCCTGTCAAAAGTTTGGCAGGCCGCCCAAACAAAACTTGTTTCAACTTTTACTTGTTCATTACGAAATACAGGTTTCTGAAAAGTGGGCTTAGTGGTCAATGTCAGGAGCAGACATAACATTAAGGTTTGCAAGAAAGTTTATAGAGCGTTTAGATAAAACAATTACAAAATAAAATATTAATCCATTTATATAATATTTCCTTGTACACAAGCTAGTTTAAAATAAAGTAAGACATCGGGTCTAATATGATCAAACGATCTGCGTATTTTATAACGGAATTTCTTCCGGCAGACCCACAAAAGCAGAAATAGAAATATCTAAATATCAGCCTAAATCTGTCCCACTGCCGCGCACAAGCCTTCCAACATGGGAGAAGCACATGACGAGCTTGGGCCATAACACCACAACGCTGGCTCAGTGAAGGTTGGTGGGTTAAAGCAGTTGTAGTAGATAACAACCGGGACCAACGGCTTAGCAACATATCACAGTGCCTTCCGGAGCATGGAGGAGCTCAAATTTTAAAATTTTGATTAACCCATCCCGGGATCGACCATGGTAAAAGTGACTTGGTTTTCGTAATCGAAACCAGAGCATTAAAGTGGTAATAACATTCATTTAAAAATATATTATTAACACTTTAATTGTAACCGTAGTCAAATTTCACGTCTGTCTGTTGTTAGTTTTGGTCATAGTCGACCCTATTCCGATTACCGACTTTAAAAAAGTTTTTGACCGGTTTCATACAATTAACCCGTCAAGCATCAGATTCCAGATACAATTGATTTTTTAATTGTCATAGACCTCCAGACGCCACTTTACATATTAAAGGTAGAAGTAAGGAAGAAGGTAGGTAGAAGTTTATGCTGTAGATATTGCAAAAAATAAATTGTGTGGTAAGTACAACCTGGTAGCACAGCACAATTAATACAAATTTTATGCCGTGATCATCATCGTCAGATTAGCTATTCCGTACTATGTCTTGTTCTAACACTTGTCGAATTTCACTTGCAGAAATATGACAAAATATAAATTATCTATCCCAAGGATTATCCAAGCAGTATTTTTTATTAGTACGGCCATAGGATATTAAGGCGTAGGGATACTGAAGGGACCTTGAGCATTTAGGTACAACACCAAGCGACATCTATTCAGTGCCTAGGATAATACTATATACTTCAAGCAGACTAAATATCGAATAGTCATGCTGCTGTACCGATAGATGGCGTACACGGCATCCTGCCTTTTCGCCGAAAATTGTTTGACACCAGTAATAACAAGAAAAACAATGAAGTCGGTTAAAAATTTAAACCGACTTCAAAAAACTGAAAAGGATGAAATAATTAAATTTAAGTAGGTATTCATCCCCTAGAAACATATTTTTGGAGTCGGTGCTTTACCTTCTATTGTTTTTGGAAACCACTTAGCACCAACTCCAAAAATATGTTTCTAGGGGATGAATACCTACTTAAATTTAATTATTTCATCCTTTTCAGTTTTTTGAAGTCGGTTTTAATTTTTGTTTAAAATTTTTTTTTCACAATTTTTAGTGATAACTTTCTACGGTCGAAGCTAGATGGGTGACCGTCAACTTATATTGTTTCCTACTATCGTATCGTTTCACTAAAAACAAAAATTAAAACCGACTTCAAAAAACTGAAAAGGATGAAATAATTAAAATTAAGTAGGTATTCATCCCTTAAAACATATTTTTGGAGTCGGTGCTTTACTTTCTATTGTTTTTGGAAACCACTTAGCACCAACTCCAAAAATAGGTTTTAGGGGATGAATACCTACTTAAATTTTTTATTTCATCCTTTTCAGTTTTTTGAAGTCGGTTTTAATTTTTGTTTAAAATTTTTTTTTCACAATTTTTAGTGATAACTTTCTACGGTCGCAGCTAGATGGGTGACCGTCAACTTATATTGTTTCCCACTATCGTATCGTTTCACTAAAAAGTCATTGGAAAAGCAAAAATTCGCAATTTCGCTTATGTAGACGATTTCATAATTTCAGTTTTTTTTAATTTAAAACCAAAGTACCCAACTGTTTTTGAAAAAATTTTTATGGGACCAAATGGCAGCTATTTCGCATCGAACAAAAAAAGAATCACGTAAATCGGATCAGTAATCTCGGCGTAATCGGTGTACATACATAGAAAAAAAAAAAAAACATACCGGCCGAATTGAGAACCTCCTCGTTTTTGAAGTCGGTTAAAAAATAAATTGGAATTGCAGGTGCGTTGTCATTCTGAGGCCTTAGATAAATGCCTACCATTCCCTTCAATCCAAAACACAGTGTGTTTCACGTCTGAAGTAAGAAAGGCCGTGGTACCTACCCAATACGTAATACGACAGTTGTAAAAAAGGGGTCGATCGGATATGTAGATACACCCAATACTTTAGGTAAATTATTACTGACTATTATGTAATAATACAATTTAATCTCTGTGTCGGTTATTACTCTGTGCATTAGAAAATGAAGCGCGTCTGAAGGCATTCCGTCGGTGAGCGTGCAAGACCGTATAAGAGCAGTTTGCAGTACCGTGTATGTGCTTTTTTAACCGACTTCAAAAACGAGGAGGTTCTCAATTCGGCCGGTATGTTTTTTTTTTTTTTTCTATGTATGTACACCGATTACGCCGAGATTACTAATCCGATTTACGTGATTCTTTTTTTGTTCGATGCGGAATAGCTGCCATTTGGTCCCATAAAATTTTTCTCAAAAACAGTTGGGTACTTTGGTTTTAAATTTAAAAAAACTGAAATTATGAAATCGTCTACATAAGCAAAATTGCGAATATTTGCTTTTCCAATGACTTTTTAGTGAAACGATACGATAGTAGGAAACAATATAAGTTGACGGTCACCCATCTAGCTTCGACCGTAGAAAGTTATCACTAAAAAATGTGAAAAAAAAATTTTAAACAAAAATTAAAACCGACTTCAAAAAACTGAAAAGGATGAAATAATTAAATTTAAGTAGGTATTCATCCCCTAGAAACATATTTTTGGAGTTGGTGCTAAGTGGTTTCCAAAAACAATAGAAGGTAAAGCACCGACTCCAAAAATATGTTTCTAGGGGATGAATACCTACTTAAATTTAATTATTTCATCCTTTTCAGTTTTTTGAAGTCGGTTTTAATTTTTGTTTAAAATTTTTGTTTATTTCAAAATATTGAAGAAAAAAGTATACACAGTTTTTTGACTGAACTTGTTTAGGATTTTCTGGGTGTTGTTTAATGAGAATCTAGCATAAGCGAATCAACGCTAATAGCCTACTGGCGCGATATTTCAATTTTGCGACTGTTGTAAATACACGGTATTGCAAACTGCTTTTACGCGGTCTTGCACGCTCACCGACGATTACCTACTAATCCTGTTAGAAGTACCTTCCTTGTGAATTGAATTAGCTTCATATCCGGCTCATCATTGACTTTGAAAAGTAATTGTATTTTCAAATAAAAAGTTCTGCCTAGGTACTACTTAGTTTTAATTTACGCGCATCATTTGAGAAAAGTACCTACCTACTAAACAAGCCTTGGCCACAGCTAGGCATTGACTTACGTTTGGTAGTATAAATTTATTAGCCGTTCGTCCATCAATGCCTCTTGCTGGCCGCTGCAGTTATATTTTGCAGCAACTAATAAGTTCACGTTTCAGTATTCAGTACATATAGATAACAATAACTCTTCAATTTTTTTGATGAGAGTCATGTATGTTTGTACCCTATATCTATTAAATTTCTAATATTTATATAGGTACATATTATTATCATAATTTCTCCGTAATCCATAGTATCCATAGGCTAGATAATAGGTGTGAGTGTATATTATTATTATTAATCTATTTCAACTAGTTTTTATATTATAGGTAGGTACCTACTCGTTTAGTTCGGTCCCCGCACGGAACAATTGGTTTGGAAATGGTACGGCATGCGGCAGAGCGGCAACGTTGCGCGGCAGTTCCGCGGACATGCAACGTCGCCTTTCCGTGGTTTCAGAATAGAATAGAATATAATAGAACTTTATTGTGCATGGAAAAAGGTACAATTTTTTGGTCTTAACTTTAAAACAAGAATCACTTTTTCCTACCTTTTCAGATGTATACACAAAACTAATCAACGAAATATTTACTTACCTATTTATAATCTAAAAATTCTTGTACACTATAAAAACACTTTTTTGTTAGCCAATATTTCACTATTTTTCTAAATTTCGGAAACGCTGGACTTTTAAAGTCATCTGATACTTAGTTTATTAAAAAAAAAATACATACACATTATAAAAGTGTTTTTAGTTACATGCGTCAATTTAGCTGAAGGCTTATATAGTTTGTTTTTATACATAAAGCGAAGATTTCGATTAATAAAACGAAGATTTTGACTAATTACTTGAAACAAATAGCTATGTTTGTACATAAATAAACAAATATCAAAAATATACAGACAAGGGAATGTAAGCAACTCATATTTCCTAAAAAAAGGTCAACAAGAATAAATAAAAAATGCAAACCTAAAAGAATATAGAAAAAAAATATATGTATATTCGGTTTTGATTCTTGATACACGGATCGTTACGCTGGGTGCTTTATAAATACACCACCGAAGCTAAATTTGCAGTGTCCAAATAAGGTATTTAAATTTACTAAAAAGAGGGTGGTTGAATATCTGCACGGTTTCAATATATTTCTGTTGCACTATATTTAGTAAAATTTCACACAGTCCTCTAAATGTTGAAAAAAATGCCACTTTTGATCTATTGATTTCTTCTTGCCAGCCACTAATATCACTAGATGCAAGTATTGTCTTATTTTAGTATTATGATAGTCATTGCGTTTTATTACTGAATCACTATATTATTGTTGGTGATAACATTTGTTGTATTAAGTTGAGACTTAAGACTGAGACTAGCTATTTTAAATACTCTTACTGACTGTAAATCAATAAACAACACGGGGATATATTAACTATGGAAACGAACCCCTGACCATTATTGCGAGCAAAATATCCGTCCGTGGTAATCGTAGGCGCAAAGGTTGAAATCCATTTAAAACAATTTATATCCTTTATTTGTTGGCTTTTTGTAAAAAATGGACCTACTTGCTAAAGGCACGAATGCTATGAATAACTATACCGCGTTTGACACGAAACAAATACCTCGTTTAAAATACAAATTCGTATAAGCGAGATCGAGATCGCGACACTTTGAAATAATTTTGAGTGATAATAAGAACTAATTACTAGTATTTAGAACCTACTGGCTAAAATTCAACATATATGTTACATAATATATCAATTACAACATTCTCTATGCAGCATTTTCGCCAGAAAAACTGCTCGAAAACACCTTTTTTTCGTATATTCTCCTTACCCTTCGCCTTAATAGCTTTATGACAGGCTAACGGACGAAATTCGTGGGCTCATTGTTACCCCTGGGAACAAAACCTAAATCTCACCAAGTAGGTATTTTATTTCAGAGTGAACATAATTTATCAACAATTTATAAACCTTTATAATAAAATTAGTACCTCTATATTCGAAAACGAAATAGATAGCTTTTATTAAATTTTACGGCAACCTACTCACGTAAAGTTAATAATACGAAAATAAGAGGAGTTTTATAAAATTCCCTATATTTTTAAAATGTGTACCTACGACCGCACATCAAGCGCAACACTTCAGTTGGAAATCGACACTTATTGAAGTACCTAAACATGTTAAGCTGATGCTGCTTCTAATATTGGTCTTTAAGTATGAAATTGCCTTTTCGTATGAAATATTTTGTGCAAACTGGAATTACCGTACTAAGTTTTGGCTTAACCGATTTATTTGAAACTGGGTAGATAATTTTAAATGCAGTGAAAATAATCAATTTTTAAATAATAGAAAACAGCGGCTTCATATTTTAATTGACTCTAAATTTTCAACTAATGAATTTTAACAAAAAATAATAATTTTATGTGTAAAATTCTGCTTATACTGCACTTTGAATATAAACTATTATATTTTAGGTAGATATTGGCCCTAATTCTGGAGAACACACGCTAAATCTAAATTTAAGTTTAGTGCATCTCTTTCTCTCTTTAAACAAAAAGGATGACTGTCATATAATTTGACATTTAGAAACGTGCGTAGAATTTTCGACCTTATTAAATGTGATAAAATGCAGTGTTTAGTAGGCACCTCCGTACATGCCGTCTAAAATTGTCTATCGTTTCTTTGTCTATCTAAATTTAATTGACATCTCTAAACAATTTCTTTCTATCTTTTTCCTATTACATTTTTTTTATATACAACTAGATGACAAACAAGCTGACGGCCCACCTGGTGGTAAGCGGTTACCGTCGCCTATAGACACCTGCAATAACAAGGAAAAGCACTTGATATTGCAGGTGCGTTGTCATCCTGAGGCCTAAGATTTAATGCCGTCCATGCCCAGTAATTACACTGGCTACCTTTCCCTTCAATCCGAAACACAGCGAACTGTTTCACGGCTGAAATAAGAAAGGCGGTGGTATCTACCTACCCAGGCGACCCTACATAATGGGTCTACCACCTAGTAATTGCGGGAAAGATATGATATGATCTTAAATTTAAACTTAGAGTACTTAGCAGATAGACTAGAAGAATTTCACAGGGATATTCCAAGTCCTGAGTAGCTCAGATGGTTAGAACTGTCGCCCGGATTGCGGAAGGTCGCGTGTTCAATCCCCGCCTTAGGACGTGATTTTTTTCTAGTTTAAATACATTTTTATTAGTAAACAATTTTTCAAACATTTATGGGTCGCTCCGTTCCCTATAATATGGTTGAGCGGATGCGTCATACTTGTGAACAGGTGCCACTAGTGGAAATGGGATTTTTGAGGTATATGGCATTATAGGATATTATATATAAAACAATACAATTATTATTGTAATCACGTGGTCAGACAAGTGTTTAAAATTAATGAAAGATGTTTGGCTTTATTAGGTCTTTGTATATTTATTGTTGACCTTTGTGTATTTTAATACCTATAATGTGATGGTGCATTGTCGGACAGCCTTTAAATACAGTAAATATTCTTGTCATTAGGTACTTATTGGTACGTTAATATACCTTTTTTTATACTCTGTGCGACACTGCGCTGCTAAATACTATTACTATGTAACTAAACATTGTAACTTAATAATTGAAAAGAGTGACTACACGAGTTTGTTGCCGGAATCTTCTCGGTGGTTCAACTTTTGGAACCGGTGTAAATTCAGACAGACTGACTGACAGACAGACAGACAGACAGACTGACAGACAGACAGACTGACAGACAGACAGACAGACAGACAGACAGACAGACAGACAGACAGACAGACAGACTGACTGACTGACGGACCGACAGACGGACCGACAGACAGACCGATAGACAGACATTATAACATTCTTAGCTTACGTAGATCTAGATAAGACAGAGAGACAAACATTTTTGTTGTTAACGATTCGAAAGTGCTTCTTGGGGGGCCTAATTGAATAAAGATATTTTCATATTTTTTTTTTATAATAACGTTAAAATCAAAATTAAAGAATATTTGAAAGCAATGCCCCAACTTAACCGAATCGTAGGTATTTGTAAAAATACTCGTTTCGGATGTTGAAATAGCACATTTTGACATTGTAGGGTGGACTAATTAGCTCATAACGCAAATACAGATAGACTAGAAGAATTTCACAGGGATATCCCAAGTCATGGGTAGCTAGCTCAGATGGTTAGAGCTGTCGCCCGGATTGCCTCAGGACGTGAAATTTTTCTAGTTTAAATATATTTTTATTAGTAAATAATTTTTCAAACATTTATAACAATGTTAAAATTAAAATTAAAGAATGTAGAGTGTATCTTCAGAATTAGGCCCATTAATTTAAATTACCAAAAAAACTGCATTGGAGAAAAAATTACAATTTCTGTTTAAAGACATGTACTTGTATAAGGGCGATCGCTAATATGAGTTACTTACAAAAATGCTGTTACTAAGGTAATGTATAATTTCTGTACACCGTACAGAAAGATTGAGATCACTTTCTACTTGTAAGTACGTACAAAAACCTAATGGTGAAAAACATCACAGAAACAAATTTGATTTAATTTTCCGCAGTTGAAAAGAGCTACGCGTGTGAACAAAATATCCGTGCTTATGAGCAATGACGTCACACGTGTGTAGTTTGGCTAAAATCAAGTGGGTTCGCGCTGCCGATTCCGATGATTCCTTTGTGTCCACCGTGAAATCCACAGTGAAAGGCTGATAAATCTGAGCGAATGGACAAATGAGAATTGTTAGGTAGAGAAGATACAAATACTGTCTGATTATACGTAGGAGCTGAAAGATAAAAATACATTGTCATAATTGCAGGTTTCTAAAATTTTTAATATTATAGAAGTTGAAATTATTATTCTCAATGAGTTAAAATATACTAAGTACCAAAAGTTTTTAAGTTTTTCCAAAAAAAGTCATTCATTTTCAAGCCCATTTTTGTTTATAAATAATAATAATATGATGAATAGTATGTTCCCATTGAGTAATGAGATTCTAATATCAGATTGGTCTTATCAAAATATTATTAAAATCGATTCAGTAGTTGGGTTTTTAAATCAAAATAAAATGTACAAGTTATTGCGGACTTTTGCTTTAGTGTGACTTTTCTGTGGTATGTACGTTAAGATACAATATTGTTAGAAACAATATAATATGCTGACGATCATCCATCTAGCTTTGACCTTTGAAAGTTATCACTTAAGATGGTTGAAAAAAAATAAAAACAAAAATAAAAATAGATTTCATGACATTAAAACAAAACAATAATTAAATCTAAGTAGGTACTTATCCTTGGTAATTCACTTTCTACTGCTTTGCACCAACTCCAAAAAATATCTTTTTTGGGGATTAGGACCTGATTTTTTTTTTATTTTAGTGTTTTTTAGTTTTTGCGCAACAAATTACGATGCTGTTGTTACTGTAGCTGCTTTAACCCACCAACCCGCATTGGACCAGAGTGGTATTGTTACGGCCCAAATTCCTCATGTGTTTCTCCCATATAGGAAGGCTTGTGTCCAGCAGTGGGACGTATAGGCTGGTGATGATAGGTGCAGTGTCACCTAGTTTAAATATAGACATCTTTAGCGGTCACCATCTTCTTAAGCCAAGTACTTGAAATACCAATTACAAATAACATTTTTAACAAGTAATTGAAATACAAATACAAAATACGTATTTATATTTCAATTGCGTATTTTTATTAAAAGTAATTCAAGTACAGCCGGTTGGGCTGTACTTGAATTACTTCCAGAAACAGTGACCGCCGCCGTATTAACGCCGTATTATTTATTATGTCTATTATCCACAAACATGTTCCAAATGATGCTTAATTTTTGGTTTGTTAAAATTGGTAAAATAGTATAGAGAGAAATATATATTATTATTAATATAGAGATTTGATAATATGACAAACTAGATTAATATATATTTTTTTTCATAATGACCCTGTATTTGGATACGTAGAGTAAAATTTTCTCTTAGATGCGTACTAACTAAAATCGATCTTAACATTTCTTCATTACTACTTATAGTCGCAAGTTTTAATATCACCGTGAAAGAAATTTTGATTATTACAACGTGTGCGTCTATTCGATGTAAACATATTCAATCATACGCTAGTTTCTACCGTTGTTACTGATAATAGGATATAGGGTAGGTAATAGGTAATTAATACCCTAATTTCTCCGCTTTATCTGGTTTAAGCAGATGACTTCGTGTCAATTAATCGAATAATTTCGCCGTGTTCGCTCGCCAAATATTGAACAAAGATAATCTATCTACACGAGCTATGGAAAGCGATTCGTTTGTACGGAACGAACGATGTGAATTAATATTGTTTCGCATTCGATCCTTTGACCAATCCATCTGCAAAGCCTTCTCATACAATATTATTTGAGTATTCCTAATAATCCATTTTGTATTTTTAGTTTGCCAGCTTAGAACGTAAAACCTGCATCAATTTTTTTTTGGTAATACTTGTTTTAAATAGGGTGAAAAACTAGCATACGGGCCGTCTTATGGTAAGCGGTTGCCGTAGCCTGTAGACGCTCGTAGCACCTTGATCACTACTTACGCGTATTGGGTAGCAAACAAGCGGAAGGACCGCCTAATAGTAAGTGGTTGCCGTAGCCTGCTGACGCTCGTAACACTATGATCACTACTCACACGTATTAGGAGGCGAACAAGCGTATGAACTGCCTAATGGTAAGCGGTTGCCGTAGCCTATAGACCCTCGTAGCACTTTGATTAATTTAAATATATTAATAGTAAACAAAAAATTAATAGTAAGCTTTATGTTTACTACATAAGAGAGAGAGATGTTCCCATGCTCCCAATATAACGTAAACAGTCCTATTACGGCGGTAGTCAAAATACAAGCCTGTTGCGAAGATAATTCACGTCGTGTTTTATTCTTGTTTGGTTATCCAAACAAGACTCAAACACGAACATAAAATACCTCCGTAATAAGCACAGATTTTGAATACTTAGCTAATATTTTCTACATGAGCTTCAACACTTCACAAACTTCAACGCTTTTTGTATTCCTTTATTTTTTTAAAACTAAGTATGTCCTAAAAGTTAACCACGACAAATAACGTAGAAACGCCACATTGAGCTTCACAGTGGTGCAATAAAATGGAACCGCTACTTTTCAAACGGTTAATCCTTTTCAGTGTTACAAGCACAACGGATAAAAGAGGTCATTCAAAGCTCTCATACGAGACTAATACCGCCATTTTGTACTAGGGACTCCTAGCACAAAATGGCGGTATTAGTCCGATACAAGTGTTTGCGACAACATACACTTGTATTGAGGATTTAATACACATCGCAAACGTACCTATCTTTTTGCTAATATTCGGTCCGATGTATGTGTTACTATGTATGTGTATGATGTATTGACGACCGGCTGGGCAAGTAGTCAGTACCCCTAACAACAGGCTACTCGGTTAGTGGTCCCTGGCACGAATCCCGGTTGGGGTAGATATTTGTATGATGAGTATAAACATTTGTTCACGAGTCATGGATTTTTGTAGATATGTTTATTCAGGTAGCACATTTCTAATATACATATTATTATCAATATTTCTCCGTTATGTACACCTATCCATAAGACAAGACTTAATGATGCTTACTTTGGACTAGAGTCTATGAATATTGTTATTATGTCAGTCATCATCATCAACACTACTGCAATGGGCACAGCCCTTCCTACATGGGAGAAGCAATCTATGAGGAGGACTATACAAGTTGTATCAGAATAACGAATAAAAAATTTATTCTTTATCGAAAACTTAAAATGAAAATGTCACTTCTGTAGTAATCAGCCTCTAGTAATTTTAGGTTGACATTCACAGCCGATTACTAGGGTAGTGACATTTTCATTTTGAGTTTTCGATAAAGAATTTATTTTTTATTCCTTATTCTGATACACCTTGTATAAGTAACTAATAAAAAAAAGAGTTTTTTTTTTCAAAATTGTGTGTCAGCGACGGCCGTATAAATGACGTCGGTCGTCTGATACTGGGGCTCAATCGCCGAGTTCCGCTCGCGATCAACGCGCTGAGTTCTGCCTTCATTTCATCTTCTATCATTATGTAACATCTCTGGCCGCTCCCGGGCCCTTTAGGCATATGGCCGGGATTCTCTTGAGTCTGGGGTTGGATTGCCGCTGTGACCCGCGGCTGCCACGGCTGGCCGCTACAGCAGGCCGCCTCTACAGGCCGCCTCTACCTGCAGGCCGACAGGCTCAACAGACTGCCGATGCCGCAGCCAAGCCGCCTCAGTAAGGCCGCCTCTTTCACCGTCTCACGCTAGTCTCTCTACTTTTTTTCTTATCTTAGTACCTTTCTCTACACCTCACTTACGCGTGTGACGTGGTGCTTGACGCGAGTGATCAAAACGTCCCGTTGCGTGTACCGTTTACCTTGTCGCGTGTGTTTCTCCCTTTGATTCTACTTTTTACTATCCTTTGTATTATAAATTTTCTATTGTAGTGTTAATTTGTAGCTCATTATTGTGTAATTTAGAACTTCTCCTATTTACCAACTCTATCTCTCACTACCTCTCTCTCTTCTCTTTGTGTTTCTCCACTGATCCTTTATATCTATTCTCCTCGCGAAAGTAGGTGTAATGTGACAATATGTCTTGAAGCGTATTCACGGAAACAATATGTTCAGTATAAAAATGTTTACTCGGAGGAAAAGTTTAGAAGACAATGTGACACATAAAAAACAAAAGAATATAAAAAAGGGAAATACAAGTAGGTAATATCAAAAGATGTCGGTGGCCACAAGTTCTTCGGCCCAAATATAGTGTGAGTCTGTGGAAACTATATAAAGAGTAAAAACATCGGAGGTGCTAAAGATCTCGAAGAGTCAAAGTGTAGATTTAGTTACAAAGACATAGTCAGGTCCCATTATAGGTAAGATAATATAGCTTCTAAAATCACTGTATAGGTACTATTGCTAGACTACTTCTTCGACTTTATAACAAAACAAATCCATTTAGCAAAACAACTGATGTTCTAACTAAATGGAACCCCGTTAATTAAAGCCTTATTTTGACTGTAACAATATTACTTACCCCACAACATTGTTCGACGGTGCAAGCAAAACTCGATTACATTTAAGAGAAGTCGTATATTTTGTCCTGTACAATACCCTCTGCACAAATCTGAGAGTAGCGGTAACGATAACGTCAGTTTCTGTGTTGTAGATAATGAAAGTGAGGAGCATTTTGTAGCTTACGATGGTTTCATAAAAAAGGAACCGGGATCAGAGAGCGATGTGAATAAATAATCATAGACAATAATCTAATTACACATTGAGTATTAAGTAGTTAAATCTTGTGTATTTTTAATTTATGAAGCAGACATATAAGACACAATAAAGTATTTTTAACCGACTTCAAAAAAAGAAGGAGGTTATCAATTCGTCTGTATGTTTTTTTTATTTATTTTTATTTTGTTGAATGTGAGCCAACGAAAAGACATGGCCAAGGTTCCATAGTGACTTTGCCTAGTTATCAATTTCCGTTTACAGTAATGTTTAGTATCATTATATTTTGCTAAATACCTACAGAATAAAATAAAATAAAATAAAAATAAATCCCAAAAAACTTCGCACTCAGGAATAGCAAACAAAAATAGTTTTGTTACAACGCATTGTGATCAAAACCAAGCAAAATGTACAATATTATACTTTCCTATCGAATTTCGAACTGACATTATCGATATTTCGATTATTATAAATGCCATTTTTTTAACATGTTCACTAAAATATGGACGCGCTTGTTTCACTTGATATAATCCTACAACAAACAATATTATATCATCATAAGTGAAAACTGAGAAATCGATTAAGAAACTGCAATGATGACAGCTAACAGCTAATATCACTTATCAGTGTAATAAGTTCTGGTTTTTTTTGTGATAAAATACAATTAAATGATGTTTCAAAAATAATTTTATCAATAATTTAATAATTAATCATTTGGAGTTTTTAAAACAGTACTCTTACATTGTTATATTATTATGTATTTAGTGTTTTGCTAAAATTTTTAAATTATTCAGTTGTCTGTGGGGTAAGGAACGACAAATGTAAAAGTATAACCGGAATTCTGCAATAAGGACTATTAATTTAATTTAAAAAACTGCGAAGTTCTACAGGATTATAAATACACGATAATTCATTATTTTATTTTTATAATTTGATACCTTAGTTAAATTGCAGCAATTGGCCATGTCCTTTTTACTTCGAAAATATAGCTCCGATGGTTAGAGATTCCGGAAGGTCGCGGGTTCTGCGGTAATTTTTTTTTAGTTCAGATACATTTTTATTAACAAATAACTTTCCAAACATTTATAATAATGTTGAAATCAAAATTAAGAATACTTAAAATATTCAAGGGCCTCGAAGAGGTTCGAACATTTTATATGGAGACTGGCATAGATACCTAAAGGCCGTTATTTTGAAAAGATAAGTTGTTTCGAAAGTACTACATCACGTGATATTTAGTTAAATACGTAAGTTGTTGTAATCAATTCTATAGAATAACACTACTTACATCATTGGTGCCTATAATCAAGATATATAAAAAATGAAAATTTTAAGTAACCCCCGGCCTCCATAATCATCGATCTAACATCATATCATTGAGACTATTCTTATAACCCCAAACACGCTATATCTGCTGTAGGTTTCTGAAGAATTCAGCATCCCGCAGACTTGTTGTTGGTATAGGATCACTATAAGGTAAGTATGACATTGGAATGTCATCGAAGTGACAGTACAGAAAAATTTAAATCAATCGGTTCTGTGAAAGTTAGTAAAACCATTTTATTATGTAGAAATGAGCTGATAGTCATCAAATGCCTGAACTGGTCTTCATTAATTATAGCTAAGAACCATCCTAATCACGTCAGCTTTCAAACATAAAAAAAACAAATCAAAATCGGTCCATTCGTTTAGGAGCTACGATGCCACAGACAGACATACAGATACACAGACAGACAAGTCAAACTTATAACACCACTCTTTTTTTGTCGGGAGTTAAAAATGGCGGACAGTTTGGTATGCCAAAGATGTTCAAACCCCTATAAGAGAAGTTTGAGTATTCGGTTGTAAGTGATGCATTTATATTATTACTAGGGACCGCCCGCGGCTCCACCCGCACGGATGTGACTTATCACACCCAATTCCTTTCTCAGG
This sequence comes from Nymphula nitidulata, assembly GCA_947347705.1. Classification (NCBI taxonomy): domain Eukaryota; kingdom Metazoa; phylum Arthropoda; class Insecta; order Lepidoptera; family Crambidae; genus Nymphula; species Nymphula nitidulata. Next base: position 9,139,967 of record OX374617.1, on the reverse strand, counting down.
ACTAATCTATTTCCATCCTAAATTTCACCTATAACGGTTCAATGGTTTAGGAGAGAAAACGTATAAAACAGTCAGACAGTTACTTTCGAATTTTTAAGATTACGATGGATGCTTTAAGTAATTTATACTTAATTATAAAAACACTGCTAACTTAAAATATACATTACACAAATAGACACACACTAGCGGACTGACTTTTTGTTACAACACAACAAACAAGCAAGTCCTTAAATACACTAATGAAAATTACTTTAAATATTACCTTTTTTTGTGAAATATTCTCCGTTTTCATCTAATAGTGTTTTATTTACGGTTCCCAAACATAGTCACTCTCTAAGGATCTATTAGAGTCACTCAACAAGCAATGGAGCGATCTATGTTATATAGCTCTACGAAATAGAATCAGAAATAAGGACATCCGTAGAAGAAGTAAATTAATTGACATCGCTTATAAGATTAGCAAGTTGGAGTGGCATGTAGCACTAAAATTCCTTAATTTTACACCTTTGTAAAAGTTTATTTATTTATTTTACAATTTAAGCATACCGACAGCACATCAAGCGTATCAGTTTGATCTTGAGACCCTTACTGCGTTTGTAATAGAGGCGGCCTTCGTAGTTCAACTGTCACACTATATGTGATGTCGTCTGTATATATAACAATAACAATCCTATTACGGTAAGTCAAAATCACCGCCTATTAAGTACGGAAATTTATTCTTGTTTGAATAACCAAACAAGAATAAAACACTGAAATAAAAATACCCTAATTATATAAATACTCATCTCCGTAATAGGCGTTAATTTTTCATTACCGCCTCTAACGTATTTTTTACGTTCCATAAAGTTTTGGCTGTGCGGGCGAGATTCCTTTGCTTTTGCACAGCCTCAATTCAAAAAAATAAAAAGTCTTTGACAGAAGACGTCAAATGATGACATTCACATTCGACCCGACCAGGGGGGGTCAACTGTGCTTCTATTGGTTGGTTCATTCGGTGGGTTTAGTATAGAGATGTCAGTAGAAAAAATAAAATCTATTTATTCAACCATAAGGTGGCCATACTGAGCATTAAAAAAAAACTTTTCTGTCAATTGGCGTCCATTTTTATTTTGAGTTGTCAATAATGTCGCGCTTTAGTGAGTTGGGATTGAAATTTTTTAAAAAGGCAATATCAATAATAAATATGAAAATAAATGTTGAAATGCAACATATCGACGACAGAACATTCAACTTTAGTATTGTACCAATTCCCAAGATCGGAATCACAGAGTACCTACTTTTATGATTGGAATCTTCCAACATTCATCGGTGAGTAATATTTGTATTAAGTAGCCGTTTACCTAGTATCAAATTTTATTTAAGCAATCTTTCTTTCGCAAAAATTATATCAAAGAAGACAGACATAAAAAATAAATTATAATATTGTTACCTTTCCTCAAAATTTCATAACGGTTATGTGCATTTAGAACAACTCCAAATATAATTTATGTTTGGCTGGCCGAGAGCACGATAAAGAGTTGGTTACACAGTCAAAATAATAAATAAAAACAAAATTATTATGTAATATTTCTTGAAATTTTAAATGATTTTTCTGATATACATATAACTATCCAAAGTCAAAGCAGTAGATTGCGAAACTCTTCCTTTTTAAGTCAGTTTAATAAAAATACGTGAGATTTTTTTTTTGCCACTTTACTAATTTTTCATTGCTACTTTTTTTATTATGAGATTGTATAACCATCATAATTGGCCCAAATTTTCTTTGCATAGTAATAATATTGTGGTGTTTTCAGTTTTACAGAGTGGGCAAAGTTCTGTTATCCAAATGGAAATTGTGGAATTCAATTGAGTTGATAAAACTCATTTAACACAGCTAACAAAATATTTTGCTCCAAACATAATTATTCCTGAAAGTACATTTCTGAAAGTATGTACCTACAGTTCTCGAGGATGAAATAAAAAAGAAAAGGCTTATTTCATATGCAATTCCTTTAGAAGTTTTCTAACGTAAGTACTAAATAAAATACAGCTTTGCTTTCCTAGCTCCTTTATCAATGTATGCTTTTATTAAAATATGCACCGAACACAGGCTTTTAAAATATATTTATTATTTATCTTATTATTTCAGGTCCAGGTGTACTTGTTGCCACTATTTGCAATTTCAATAGTGGAATTAAAATAGTACTGTCTAGCGTGGTACTCCATCACAAAATTACATAATCACGAATTTAAGGCCACGAAAAATTGGGTAGCGAGGAGCGTAGCGAGTTAGCTGGTATAACTATGATTACAAAGCGAAGTGAGTGCCATGGCTGTAGTCGACGAGCATCAGAATCGATATAGGTTTGTTATAATTGAAACTATATTAGTAAATTCATGCTTGATTACAACACTAATTCTTTTAAAATCTTCAATAATTTAATGCTTATTCAATAAAATTATAATGCTTCTTTTGAATTTATCTCTTACTCCATTATTATTTTTTCAGACATAGCAAAGTGGAATCGTATCCAACAATACCTGGACAACAGGTACCCGTTCTCTAATAAAGAGTCAAATATATTCAAAAAATAAGCAGACGATAAAATTTAAGAAAGCAGCGCTAATTTTTATTCACACTGCTTCAGCTGGAATGTATTCCAAAGTTACACAAGGTATAAATATTTTTTTTATAAGACAAACATGGCAAATAAATGTAAAGCCTGCCTGATGGTAAGCTGCTACCATAGCCCTTTTATAAGAGAAGTTTTCAGTAGCTTGGGCAAAGCTTTTAGTAGCTTGGCCACTGCTCACACGTCGTTTACTCTTTTTGTCCTATACTTGTCCTATACTCTTTTCTTTCAGTCTTTACATACTTCAGTGTAATAATTATCAAGCGTAAATTATTGCTGTAAATAAACATTTAATTTTCTAATGCCCTACATAAATTGCAGTTCCACATCAATCCTAGCTAGAAACAATTTATCTTTTTTTTCAGGTGAGCTGCCCTTGATGCCCTGGACACAGTTAATCTCATAAAGAAATCCAAACTAACTGTTTGACAGTCTGAGTGCCGATTCGGAAAAGGGGGAAAAAGTTCGGAAGATAAATATTTTATAATAGTTTCATGAAAATATTCCAAATGAGGGTTCATTTCGAATATTTTTATGAAAGAATAACCCTTTTCAAGTCCTATCACTTCAGCGATGCAAAAAAGAGCACCTTTGTATTAATAGCTTCAAACTATAATATAAGTGCAAAGATTGCAGCTGGCATAATTAAAAAGAAAGCATCCTGAAATTGGCAGCTTGTCCACAAGACGGCCACAATAAGATGTTTAGGATAATTGTTTTGGATGTTTTTTTTTTTTGTGATGTGTGAGGAGTAATTGTAGATCTAATTGCAATCCAACAGTTTCACGGTTTTTTGTAGCCCTAAAGACAAGTAGTAGTTATGTTCAATTTATCTTCACCTAGCTTGTGAACAAATTGTGATACTTATTAAGATTTAACTTTGTATAGTTACGTTATAAAAGCTTACGTTTATCCATGTAACATCTATACATTTGATCATGTATCCACAAACTTTTAGTTGTGTTGTAAAATGAGTGTTTAGTTATTGACGTCACCTACTAAAAGTATTATTGTTTTTGTCTAGTACCATTTTTTTGTAACATTACAGACGTCATAGAGAAACGTAATAAAAATAATGTTTTTTTTTGTACAGCCGGGGAATTTTATTATCTAGCAAGTTAAAGATTTATTGTTTTTTTTTCATATTATAACGGCAAATGAGAGAACAGTTATTTTCAATCCATCAAATTTCTTCGTAATAGTTCGTGTATCGCTATTATTAGACTAAATGCAAATATTCGTTAACGTCCTAAATATTTAATTCCCTGACTGTACATGGTACTAGCCTGTATAGAAAAAAACTAAGTTAGGGGTACCTATTATATTTTATAATAATTATCATCATGATTTTAGAGACTGGAAATCAATTAACATAATTAAAATTGATAACATTACATAAAACAATAATTTTGTTACAATATGTCTTTAAATATGAAATTGCCGTTTTTATTTTAAATCAATTAAATGTAATGTGTTAGTTGAAAATGAAATTATAATGGCCAATTAAAGTCTCAAACTATTTCCATACCAAATTTCATTTTAATCGGTTCAGTGGTTGAGGCGTAAAAAACGTAACAAGCAAACAAACTCACTTTTGCATTGCTATTATTAGTTAGGATTTGTAGAATAGAATATCTTTATTTGCGTCAAACATGTATGTGTATTTAAAATAAAATAATAATTTTATAATAAAGTTGGTTTTATTTCAATATTTTATAAAATCTCTTTTTAAAAATTGGGGAAAGGAATGATCTGTCACTTTCAAATTTCGCGCCAATCCGCGCTACTGAAAAGTTTCCGGTGGGTCCCACAAGCGGCGCTGGTGTCGTATTTTGTAACCGCCTTTTTTGTATGAAGTTGGCATTCTTCTCCTTGGAGTAAAAGTGTTCTGTGGACCCGACCCATTAACAATGGAAGTTTAAATATTTTATTTTACGTGAGAAATCCTCACCCATCTTGGGAATTATGCCCTAAAATGGCATAATAACAATATAATTGGAAAAGTAAATACCACAAGAACAATTTGGTAAGAATATTTTTAATTATTTTTTGAAATTCTAAAAACCACACTTCTTTGAGGTTAGATCTTAATGCCGTATTCCTTGTTTTAGGAGTATGCCGTTTTAGGTGTTTTAGGAGTAGCGTATTACTTGTTTTAGGAGTACGCCGGCAAACAACGGGGCAAACAACGGGGTAAACCCCCGTTGTTTGCCCCGCAGTTTTACGCTGTTTTACATTGTTTCACGCTGTTTTACGTTGGTTAACGTTATTTTTCGTTTCCCGCCTGGTTTTTTGGAACGTGTTGTTTGCGATGCTTCACTATTGCACGACACTTAACATGAAAAGTTGAAGCTTTCACTCTCCACGCATGGCAGAGGAGCCCTGACTTGCCTGGTATCACCTTCCTAGCCACAAGGTATAATCACCTAAGTATCTCCGGCCGCAGGTATGCAGTTTCCTCCCATAGCTGTTTAATGTAATAAAAATTAAATTCAGTATATGAACCATAGGTACAATTGCAATGCAACTTCTTTATAACTCAAATTTATCATCTAGTATTATAGGGTATTTATTTAAAAATTAAATTTATAAAAGTGAACCGTTTTTTGGCCATAATTAATAAACACAACAAAAGGGATTATTGATTTTTATTCCAACCAAGCCCCCCTTATGATTAGAAGTCCATATTCTGCTTAGTAGCATCTGTGTGCAGGTGAGTCTGGCGCCCGAATTTTCATTTTATTATATTCTTACTTTCTTTATTAAATTTGACTCATCTATTCCAAATTTTCAATTCATAACCTTAAAACATTCATTACATTTTTTTGGTACATAATAATTTAATTATTTACAATACATTTGACGCCGTAACTAAATTTTATTTACATTACACGCCGTAATAGGACTGTTTTAGTTATCTTTTATTAATAAGTTCTCAACGTTTTTTCATAACAAAAATAATTGGAAGATTTACAAAAAGCCGTTTTAAAAAGAAAATTATCGTTTTCCAAGAAACGCTCGAAGTTAATAAATATCAATTTGCTTAATTGCTTCACTGAGAATTGATCAAAGAAATGGAAATTTCCACTTATTAAATAATCACGTTTAAGTAGTAACAAACCGGCGCTTGTAATAAGTTATTTTTTTTTATTTCTTTTCATGCCAATTCTTTAATTGCAATTTATTGGTTTGCTTGATAAATTTGATGAGCGTTTGTGAAAAGAAATCAAATTATTACATCATAGCTTGCTTGAGTTCATATAAACTCTAATTTAGAGCACTGGATAAGAACTTAGGTACATATGTTCTCAGCCAAATAATCATACTACTTTGTAAGCAGCGTTGTATTCTTGCGGTTAGCAATAATTGTCCCTAAAGTTGTTAACCCATTTAATGCGGCGGCAAAAATTGCTCGTATTAGCAGGGTGCGGACCGTTTTAGAGATGGATCGCCGATCGCGGCGTGAGCCGCACCTCATTTGGATATAAAACAATCGCCAGTACGTGTTTTCCGCACCGAGTAATGGATTTGTAAATTTTAACGCCTATTTCATAAGTAAACACAGAAATGCGCAATTTGATTTGCATTAAATGACGTTTTAGGTGAAAAAACATTATTTTAGTAGGTTTTCTGGAAGTTTGCACAAAACTGACCTCAAATTTCGATCTTGATATCTCGGAAAATATGCTATTACTTTGGCGGGGGACGTGTTTGAGGGATAGATAGGACCCCCCTCTCCTTCTCCACCCCCAAAACCCCAAAATCGTGGCTTTGTTATGTATTTTTTTACCAAATTCATCATATTTTCATATCTGTCATCATGAGAAAACGGCAATCACAGGGCTGTTGTACTGTGAAATGATATGCACGTATTGGAAGCATTATTTTTTAGGATTTTATTTGGTAAAGTTATGAGCATATTGTGTTTAACGCCGATCGGTGTATGCCGCACCTGGATGTGAAATGGAAATACGCCGATCGGCGTTTGCCGGAGCGAATGTGTTAAGAAAGCGTTGTGGTATCAATGATGGGCAATGATGTCAACTCAAGACTAGCTTTTTATTACAGACGAGAAATGCATGAGTAACGTAGCGTCTACAGACTACGGTAACAGCTTACCTCTATATAGAGCATTGTTTCTCAACCGGGGGGTCGCAGTCTGTTGAAAAATTATATAGTAAAAATTAGTTATTAAACGTATAAATAAACTTTTAATTAAAACATTATTATTATTTTATAGTCGCTTTTTACTTAACTTTTTGACTTTTTTGTGGGTAATATAATAATAAAAATGGTTGAGAATCTATGCTCAGGGGGCTATATTTTTGCTTAACTTGTACAGGCTATACGGTAACAGCTTACCTTTAGAGGGTTGTAGGCTTGTTAAGCGTTTACATGCTATACGGTATAACAACTTATTTATATATTAATTCAGTATTTGCTATAATTAATATTAAGGGTACTTTTCCTCCAACCGTACCTTTTTTCCATCCTCTATATTAAAAGAAAGAGATATAACTACCTATATATACTGTACAGGAATTAAGATTAAGTGCGTGCTTTAGAACCTGACTGACATATTTCTTAATTTTTTTTCTTATAACTGTCCACGCCGTATTAAAAAAAGGCGCACCGGATTGAAAAACGTCGCTGTTATGTAATGCGGCTAACTGACGTTCAGCCAGATTGTGGTGACGATACGTTCTACAAAGTGGCCGTTAACTTTATAGGCAGATCGCCTATACAGGGTGCAAGGGGCAGGGTTTTTAATAAATTTGAAATAGCGAAAAAAAATCAGCAGTCGATTCAAACAGGTCGTGTTAATTTTACAATTTATATGAAACAGTTGTTTTTTTTTCTCAATTTCAAATTTATTTTTCAACAAGTCGTGTTTAGGGTTACCAACCCCCTTATTCACAACTGTCGGAAAAGAATCGAATTTTGGAATCTCTATACTAGTCACTTTTTATCACGGTGCGTCAAAGCGAGACGGCATGTGACTTTTCGAATCGAATCCGTGATCCGACAGTTTCTGAATAAAGGGGGCAGCACTGCCATCTGCCTTCGTTTTCGAAAGCGTACACCTTACAACCTTCATAGTAGGTACTGAAGATCATTTAGGTGATTGGTAGGTTAAATCTTTTTTTAATGACTACTTATAACCAAAATAATTTCGGTTTTAAGTGGTTACAAAAAAACCTTGAACCTGCAAATCAAACAAACAGTCTTCCTTGTTCACTATCTTCCCGTTTGCACTTCTAATTTTTGACATTAAATTTTCTTATCTTTCAAAGCGGCGTATCGACGATTCGTATGTGGGCCTCGCCTTACTCATTCAATGTGGCGTTCTTTATTTCAGCCCAATTGAAATATTTGAAATCCGGCTGAAGGTGAGGTAGCCGCATCAAAAAACACGGCGATGTTTTTCAATCCGGCGCGCCTTTTTGTAATATGACGTGTTCTACGATACTTATGGCTGTCAACATCATCTGCCTATATACGTCCCACTGCTGGGCACAGGCCTTCCTACATTGGAGAACACACGAAAAGCTTGAGCCATAACACTACCACGCTGGCCCACCTAACCTACCAACCCCGTAGGTTAAAGCGGTTGCAGTAACAACCGGGATCAATGGGCCAACGTATCTTCTGAATCACGGACGAGCTCGAGATTATAATTTTCATTGACCCATCCCGGGATCGACCATGGCGAAAGTTGCTTTGTTTTCGTAATCGAAATCAGAGCCCAAATACCACTACGCCACCGAGCTTGTCCTCCAGGCTCGTCCTTATGTCTATGAAATGTCGAAAATGACACCAAATTTATAAAGTATTTAGTTTTACCTTGACATTAAGAGGTGACTACATACCTACTACTGTTTCTGCCTCATCATAACTTGGCATAAGTTTAATTATAGTGACTGAACTCTCTAACTAGTTTTGGTAACTCATTTCTGCATTGGGGCCTTAATTAAAGTTGTAATAACGATGAATTTATTACGGTGCTGTTATGACACTTTGTAACGTAATATTTATGATAAGTATTTGACATCACTCGGTCCGTACCTACCCCTAGCACGAATACTTTTAAATTTCGAAAAGCCATCGTATCGACATCGAGTAGTTACGTTTTCTTTTGTCTAGCTTTTGTTTGAAATTTTAAGCGTGCGTGAACGATACGTTGGCGATTCGAAATTTAAAAATGTTCGTCCTAGGGGTGCCGAACTACACCTAAATAAATTGAATTGTATAATAATAATAATCATTTATTTCGGACCTTTTTTTTACATCCATATTTGTTAGTAACCATTTACTTAAACCTACGTTAGTAACATTATTAATTACATTGGAATAAAATTACAAAAAATTGAAATTAATACATAAGTCATACATAAAGGAATAAAAACCGTCAATTAAATTAATAGAATATATATTTTAACATGTCAGTATCATTTATCATTAAATAGCAGTCATTTGGCGGCACGGTTGGACACTATAATATGAATTGAATTCAAATGTTTCAGCATCGGACCGTCCACCCTCTGGGCTATACCTTGCAGGATGCGGTTGCTGTTTGTTTATAATAATGCCCCAAAATTACTTTGAGTACCTACTATTCCTTCACAGCCAAACAGCGAAATGCTCCACGATTTTATAGGTATGTAGATACAAGAGGGGCTAACTCCTAATAAAAATGAATTTGAGAAGTTCTTAATGCGTTGTTATTTGTCCTGGTTTCATCGTATCCACTCACCCTTGCACTAAGGAATCTGAGTTGAGTATATATACTACAGTGTATATATATTGAGTATTAATATATACGGAACAAATAACAACGCGTATACAAGATGGTGACGACAATAAATTAAAACATGGGATATAAGTATTAGTTCATTTAAATGTTTTGCAACTTTCAAACACTAGTAATCCAAACTAAATGATTTTTCAAACATTTACACATGTTAAAATCAAAATTAAGAATATTTCAAACACTTTTCATTTATTTGATAATTTCATGAGCTTTCTATTAATAATATATCATTGGCTGCATTATTTCTTAGAAATGTCATAATTTTTTTAAATGAATAACATGTATTTAAAAGTTGCAAAACATTTCTATGAACTAATATAATTAGTCCGTGTTTTAAATTAATGTCGTCATCACGCTGTATAGCCCATAATCACCGTTTTATTTTACATCTTACCTGAGAAGAAACCAATAGACGCTTGCAGTATCAGATGATCGCTTTTGAAACTATTGGAAAGCCTCTTTTGTAGTAGACACCCTTGGCTGTAATCTCTGGAGGGGGAATCCTCAGCACAGTTCATATTACCTGAGAATTCGCAAAAGAGAGGTTCTTCACAGACAGGAAGTTGCGTCCCATCAGAATGTAACTAGTTCTCTGTGTCAAATAGTTCTTATTGATATTTAGGCAAATCTAACGACACCGTTTAATCTAAAATCCATCAAGCCGTTTAGGCTACACAGCGTTCCAAAGAAATACACATACATACACCTAAAATACATAACCCTCCTTCTGGTGCAGACTACTAAAAAGAGGTAATGATGGCTCAGTGGTTGTAACAATCACCTAGATTGTGGATAGTCGGGTGTTCGTGTTTCGCCCCAGGAGATGTCTTTTTTTATTCTCTAGACATTTTTTCAATATCCTTCAAACATTTATGTTAAAATAAAATTTAAGTAAATGTAATATTCTAACCTAGCATTATTTATAAATGAATTATCCTTAAATGAGTCCTAATATAGTAATTACATTGGGGGGAAATAACAAAGTTTGTCACTTGTGAAACTTTAGTAAACATTATTAACACCAACTGGCCCGTGTTTATTTTGCAATTAAAATTGTAATTAAAGCTGCCTTCAAATTATATTTGTAATGACATGATCGGTAGTGATAAACAAATAACGTGGTACACTTTACACTGGTCCAATTTGAATAATCTATTTAAATGAAGAAGCTGGTTGACTGACTCATCAACGCCCAGCCAAAATTACTAAAGCTAGAAACATGAAATTTGGCCAGTACTTTACATAGATTTACGTACATTTATTTTTTTGAAGTAAAGACTCACTACAAAAAACTTTTTCTTAATTCAGCCTCATTCCTTAATTCGATGTGCAAAATTTGTATGGGGTAATACCTCTTTAACTAATATTGTCAATACTCAAAAGTCAATCATTTATTGCAACCATAATGTAGTACATAGGTGTTACACATAAGTATACAGATCAGATTATAGACCCTGTCGGGCATCTCAATGGGTAGAGGAGAGGACGACGACTTACTCATTTATTAATTACCATTTCTTTTAACTTATTTGTGTGTACATGCATTTGTGTATAACACTTAACAGATAAATATAAATAGACACTCTTATATTTTAATTTATTTTGTCGTTGAGATACTCTTGGAGATTCCTCCTGATCCCTCAAATATAAATACATACTCAATTAGTAAAATTAATAAATACTTGTATAATATGCATTACTTGTGCTAATCGTAGGTATGTGGAAATTATGCTTGTATTTATGCTTGTAATATTTTCTATATAAATATTGTTTTTATTTTCTTGATTTTGTGAATAAACATGATTTATTTAATTAAGGATAAAATCGTTTTAAAAACTTGTTTAAGTATGTTGTATTTGTATCAAGCCACCAATTATAATAACAAGAAAAATAACGACTCATTTTTAAGTGCATTTTAGATGTGTAAATTTAAAATTGTACATTATATAAGTTTTTATGACCATTTAAAAACACAAGGGTCCAACGGACCCACGACTATAAATGTGTAAGTATCTTCCACCATTACAGTTAAGGGTTAAGCACAAGTATAGACGTGGCCTGATGTCGCGCACACATACCTAAGAGGGACTATAAATGTAACATAATAATGGAATACTATCCAACATCTCAAGTAAAATTTGTGCCTCCTTCACGTCGTGGAAAAAATGGGTTTCGTTAAACAAATCTACAACTAGCTCTGAAGTTTAAAATTTAAAAAAAAACGCAGCTTTTATGACTTTCCTTTGATTTTGAAAAATAATTTGCTGCGACACGCAGGCCTTACTGCGTTGATTTGTTGCATTTTATAATTATTATTATCATAATTAAAAATACGAAGTATATATTCATGATTAGTTTCATGTATTTTTGTATAGGTACCTACTTAGGTACTAAAATATTGTATAGATGTAAGTGTTTTTTATCTTCGATGGTGTACTTTCATAAATCATTACCAACCTATAAACGCCCCACTGTGGGCACAGGCTTTTCTTCATGGGAGAAATACCCTGGAGGGCTGGCCCAATGTGGGTCAACTGGGACCAAAGGCTTGACGTGCCTTGCGAAGCACGGAGGAGGCTCCAGATTACAAATTTTAGTTGACCAATCCAGATTGATTATGGCGAAAGTTGGTTTGTTTACGTAATCAAAAACAGAGCGCTCTAGCCACTACGCCACCGAGCTCCTCAGACTATACTTTAGTAAATAATTAAAATAAAAACAAATGAAACAATAACTAGTTGGTGCACTGTGCCGCAATTCTTGTGACAAAAAATTTGCGCTCTAGTGTATTCATGCATCATCATCATCATATCAGCTGAGAGACGCCCACTGATGGGCATAGGCCTCTCCCAAGGATCTCCAAGTCGATTAGTTCTGGGCTGTCCGCATCTATCGGCTTCCCGGGATCCCCACAAGAACGTCGGTCCACCTTGTGGTCCTCCAATGGCGGCCGCGTACCGGAAGACGCAGCGTCCCTACCAACGCTGCGTCTCCCGGTACGCGGCCACCACTCGAGGACCTTTCCGCCTCAACGGCCTTTAGTCCTCGTTGCAATATGGACTGGCCCCTGCCACTTGAGACTCGCAATTCATATACAAATTATATAATTCATATATTAATTCAATTCATACACTCACACCTAATTATCTAGCCCAAAGTAAGCATCATGAGCTTGGTTAGCCTTTCTTAAATAAATGTTAAGGCAATGACAATAATAGCTTACGATTTGTATATTCTAAAATGAATTATGTTATATCTTATTGTAGCGGTCCGGAGTTTAATGTCAGCCGGCGGATGGCAGTAGAGATGCGGGTTGATGACGGTGTCTTCGCCGACCGCCTGCCTCGTGTTGATAAAGGCTTACTACGTATTAGGCACAGCTTATTTAGTATTTTCCCAACAATTTACATAAGCCAACAAATAAGACCCTTGTCTCTGTAGTCTAAATTGGATTTCCTTATTGATCCGTAAGGTGGGCGAATGCAACAAATTAGAATTAGCCGAACATTTGCGGCTTTAATATTTAATGTTGTTGTTATTTAATGTTTAGTTGGTAAAATTAAAGAATTTTCAACAAGCATCAGGCCTACTCTGAGACTTTTTCCGGAGTTTTTGACCAAAATTTATAGATTAACCATAAATATTAGGGAACCCTGATTTTCTGTTTTTAAAGCCATTAGAGAGCATGTCGAGGACAGAGACAAGGCCGAAAGGGTTAAAATATCTCTAAATCCTTCCTACGGGAGGAGGTAGGAGGATCGACTAAATACATCTATGAAAACGGTAAAACACAAGCTTTTGTGTTACACTTTGAGTGTTTAGATTAACGCATATGGAGCTCACGGAGTCCGTTATTTCCCTTAAAAGATGCAAGCATGGATCAGCAAGGCAGTCTCAATATTATTGATGACCACTTATAAAAAAACCAACGCTTAATTTATATTTCTAATTAATTTTAAAAATATGTAGCTATTATTTTACTACAGACTATTAAAAATGTAAGAGACAATGTAATTTTAAATACTTAGTAAGAAAACATTTTATCTGATGGGACTCTTTAATAAAATTGTAACTCGTTAGCTTCGACAATGAGACATAACATTTAAGTGGCGATGAAGTCAGCTCAAGTACGGTTTCAGACAATGCACCCGCCTCGGATAGTCAAGGAGACATTGGTAAACTTACTTATTATTTTAATAGAAAGGCTTTTCTTGGTGATTGCTCCTTTTAACTTTACTAATATTTTTTAGACTTAACGTGTGTAAAAATATTAGTAATATCTGTACGTGCGTACGGAACAGTTCAATCTCGTAGCCGCCTCTATTCTGTTCATAAATAATAATAGATAGATACCTAACCATTGTAGCTATTGTACGAACGAACTGATTTTTTTATAACCGTCGGACGTCACATAAGAAATAAAGGCTACGTAATTGTTAAAGTGCTAAGTTTGATTTGCTTGCGAGTAATAATGCGATATACCTATAACTCGACAGTCGTGTCATGAATAACTCCGCTTCGTAAAATAAATTTAAAAATGCTCAATTCAGTAACCAGCCTTAAGTGAATTGTATTCTGTTATTGAGAAATAAACCAGAGTTGTTTTGCAAAACATTTGTGAGTACAACTAATTTCTACGATTTGTGAATAATATGATTACCAAGAAATAGCGTTAGACAGCTTAAATAATGAATGGCTAAACGTCTTTTGAGGAGGAAGTTGAGACGAAATTCCATCTTAAACTTATTTTCCGCAGTAAACTCTCCAGTTAAGAAAATGTCAGAACAGTTTACGTGACTTCCCAGTTGAAAGCGAAATGACGTTAATTATTCAACCTGCCTGGACTTTCCGCATTCCTCAAGTGAATTTCTTAAACTATTTATTATCAGTTCTATATCCTATAGGCAAAGTTCTTCAGAAAAAGAATGTACAGAGGCGACAACACATCAAGCTTGAGACATTGACACCACTCTTACTCTATTTGTGATAGAGGTCGCTTTCGAAATGCAATGGTTACACATGATATATTGCCGTCTGTACGTTTTAAATTTTTGGGAAATTCTTCTCCAACTCTTACAAAATGGCGATACCAATATTGGCCGTTCCATGAAACAGTTGATCATCAACACTGTCTGTAACTCAACATAACGCACAAAGAAATTAAGTATCTAAGTAACTCGTTTCTTTGTCGTACGTCCAAAACATATAATTCTTTTTCATTCCTCATGCTCAGAAAGCAGCGTTTCCTTGATCTGAGTATTGGGAGGAAAACGCTAGTTCCCACCACCGAGCGGGAAAAACTCATACTAATTGCTTCCTTACATAGGGCGGGAATAAAAAATTTAAAAATAGAACTGTATTTGGTTACGTACAATCTGTGATACAATGAAGAAAAAAAAAGTATTCGGCTGAATGGCCAGTAAGTAGGCGGTAACGCGATGTGTTCCAAATTCCAAATTTAAAAATACAGTTCTCAAATTGTACTAACGTTACAATTAATTTTAAATAGGTTCTACTCGGAGGAGCTCGGTGGCGTAGTGGTTTGAGCGCTCTGGTTTCGTTTACGAAAACAAAGCAACTATCGCCATGGTCGGTCAACCAAAATTTCTAATCTCGAGCTCCTCCGTGCTTCGGAAGGCACGTTAAGCCGTTGGTCCCGGTTGTTACTGCAACTGCTTTAACCCACCAACCAGCACATAACCGGCCAGCGTGGTGGTGTTATGGCCCAAACTCCTCCTGTGTTTCTCCCATGTAGGAAGGCCTGTGCCCAGCAGTGGGACGTATATAGGCTGATGATGGGGTTCTACTCATGTTAGGAGTATTTTTATTTATAAATTTTATTACAAAAACTATTTTTTATTTTCCTTGCATTTAAAATGAAAAGTAGAGTGCTACACACGGGTAAAAGGAATCAAACCCTACTCGGACTATAGCCGCCCTCACTGCGCTCGGGCGTCTAACAACCTCGTAGGGATTGATTCCTTTCCACTCTTATAAAGCAATCTACTATGCCAGTACTTGTGTTTCCTTATTTCTTTAATATAGGATCCTTCAAAAGAGGTGTGAGTGGGCCAGGGTCAATTGAGACGCTGAGCCAGTCTCGCACACGCCCACTGCTTCGCCAGCGGTGGGTAGGTCCGTCAATGGATTTCTCCTGGTAAAAAAGGTGTCTATAGGCGGCGGTAAGCCGCATACCATCAGGTGGGCCGTCAGCTTGTTTGTCATTTAGTTGTATTAAAAAATTCATCCCGTATAACAACAAAAAAGTTTAGTATGACACCTGGATCTGTTTCGCGATTTCAAACTAAAATAATATCCACCTACATCAAGCTTGTCTTTATTGACCAAAATGAAAACACCAGAGACCAACATTACGGTATTATGTGCCTTCCAAGTAAGAAGTAGTCCAAAATCACCTTTAATCGGTCACCCGTCCAGATCTTGGAGAACATTAGTTTAGTTCTGCAATCATTCATGTTTGGACATCTTCGGTGCACATCAACTATGTAGCTCCTCATTCTGCTCTGGTAAAAATTGAAGATAGTAAGTATGTATTTGACTAGGTGCTTTCCACTGTGTGATCTTCCATGGCCACGAGGAACGAGGAACTAGACTTCCTTCTTGTGCAAAGTAGATAAATTAGTAAGACCACAAAAACGGATATTTAATAAGATTTTCCTAAATTCTGTGTCTTTAAATAGTACCTATGATAGTGAAATTTGAAATACTTTCAGATTGGTCCCATAGATTTTTTTCAAAGTCGATATAGGTACTAGTTTGTTTTTAACCGACGTCGAAAACGAGGAGGTTCTCAATTCGGTTGGTATGTTTTTTTTCTTTGTATATACTTACACCGATTACGCCGAGATTTCTGATCTGATTTACGTGATTCTTTTTTTGTTCGATGCGAAATAGTTGCTTTATGGTCCCATAATTTTTTTTTAAAATAAATTACTAGTTTGGTTTTCAAATCAAAAAAACTGAAATAAGGAAGTCATCTGAGAAAATTGTGGATTTATGCTTTCCTATGACTTTTTAGTGAAACGATACGATCATCATCATCATATCAGCTGGGAGACGCCCACTGCTGGGCATAGGCCTCCTCCAAGGATCTCCAAAGCGATCGGCCCTGCGCTGCCCTCATCCAACGGTTTTCCGCGACCCTTGCCAGATCATCGGTCCACCTTGTGGGGGGCCTACCAACGATGCGTCTCCCGGTACGCAGCCGCCACTCGAGAACCTTTCCGCCGTCAGTCCTCCTTGCAATGTGACGAAGGTGAGTCATGTACTCGCCGTTTACGTTGATGCCAAGTCCTCTCCAGTCCAAAAGCTACACTTTCTATTGTTTGTAAACTTAAAAAAAAAAATTTATGGAGTAATTACCTAGTTAAACATCATTTTACCGTTTTGATATCGGTTTCTATATTTTTTTTTTTAATTTTAAAAATACGATATTGTACTTTCCGGAACTTTAATAATTAGCGTAGAAATAAACAAAAACGCCCAATTCTTTGATCTATTTCTTCTTAGCATTTTACCGAAATATCGCAGCCGTGTCAAGAAAATCAGGAACCCATTTAAGATGTCGTACCTGACAAGGCTTAGAAAAACAATATCAGAACCAAAATTTCATATTTGGCTTTGATCTCGAAAAATTACTTGTAAGAATTGCTCATTCCGGGACTCCTCCTGCCTTGCATGTACTTTAATGGGAAACTTTATAGAATTACAAGTAATTTAGAATATAAACAATGAGAATAATTTGTTTTTTGTAAATGGAGTTCCTTTGTGACTGGGAGGAAACGACGCGGCGCTTGCGAATGTTTGTACGGCTCAAACAATGAGTTCGCAATTTGCGGCGGCGACGTTCGCTTTGTTGATGCGAATCAAAACCTGAACAAAATAGAATTTAGCTCGACAGAGACGTGTTTAATTATTTTGTCCTAAAATATAAATTCGTAAACCACTTCACGATACGTATTTCTTCTTTATAATGTTCTCTTACCCTTTCAACATTTATTTAACAAAGTTTCCCACTACCACGGTGACTTAATTTATATATTAATTCAGTACTAATATAATAATAATGACGACCGGCTAGCCTAGTAGTCTGTGCCCTTGCTACTCAGTCGGGGGTCCCGGATTCGTTTCCCGGAGGGAGCTTATTATTATGTTTGTATAATGAGTACGAAAATTTATTCACGAGTCATGGATGTTTATTTAGTATATTTTTAATATTTAATTACACATTACATATTATAATCATTATTTCTCCGTTAACTAGTATCCATAACACAAGCGGGTGTAGGTGTAAGAATTAATGTTTCCTTTCAGTAAAATGAGCTAACTAAAAGTTTTAACGTAGTTCCCCTCCAGGGCCCAAAGATTTTCCACACTGTTTATGCAAGACCATCTAAATATGTTAACATATCCAATAGCGATTGGGTATAAGTTTTTGCCCGCAGCTCCATGGAAATGATTTTTAGTGGGTCAGATGTATCGCAATTAAGATCTATCGCGGTGACGTGCATCGAAGTATAGTTGATTCGCAGTGTCAGTCTTTCGAACTAACGTGCATCGCAATCTTGTAGCATCGTATTAGCATTCATCGGTATTTTGTGAGTCGAGATTCCGTATTTGACTCATTAAATGAACAAGATGTTTTTGAAAGTGACAAACCATTTCTATGAACTAATGTAGCCCATGTTTTCATTTATGTCGCATTGACAGCACTACCCTGTATAACTCTGGCCGCCAGCGGTCTAACCTGGCGTGGATTTGGTTATCCCTCTAAAGGTTAGTCAGACAGAGTTACGTTCGTATTTAATGTTAATAATAATAATATCATAATATGAGTCAAATACGGAATCTCGACGCACAAAATACCGATGAATGCTAATACATTTGTATATTGGTTGCATTATTTCATAGAAATGTCCTGAAATTATCAAATGAATAAGATGTTTTTGAAAGTGGGAAACCATTTGTATGAACTTATATAGCCCATGTTTTCATTTATTGTCTTATTGACGGCACCACCCTGTATATAAACTAAACTCCTTTACGTACAATGTACAAGCCTCTATGAATCTAAATATGATGCAAAACATGTCAATTAAGAAAAAAGCTTTATGAATTTGATAAATGATTCTATATGAATTTGATAAATATTATTTAACTTTATATGGCTCATAACAATCAGGAAATAGGTAAGTGTAATTGTTGTCAAATCAAAATCCAAACTTGAAATAACGGTATTATCACAATTTTACTAAAAGCTAGCACATAGGTACTTAAGTTAAGAAGACAACTGCGAATCCCTTATCTAATGAAATATCGATAAGTTGCTATCGGAATTCAATTATTATGAAAGTTATATCCGCGCTAGGAAAAGTTCACTAGCGATGTTATACATTAAATCATGTTTATCTATCTGACTAGGGAAAAAACGGGCTTGGTGTCCAAGGGCATGTATTTCTAATTTAACGATTCGTACGACGATTAATATCTTTCAATCATTAACCACCTGTAATGTAAAAAGAAAGAACGGAATTAATTGTTACTTAAATTAGAAAACAGTAAAAGTCTTTACACATTTAATTTAAAAAACTGAGTTATAAATTAAAAACACCACCTAAATCTTGTGAAAAAGGCAGTGTGCCAATAAGGCTGGTCGCATTACCTCGCTGAATTGCAAGGCTTAATCTTTGTGAGAAATATATACAATCCTTACTGTCACCTAAAGCTTCATATAGATGATCTGCAAAGTCCCGAAACTGTGTGCTCGATGTAAAAATAGAATTAAGAAAACTAATACTAGGGTCGAAATTCATATATATCTCATCAGCCTGTTTTCCAGTAGTTAAACGTTTAGTTCGGAAGACCACTTGATCTTGAAACATTTAAATTAATTACAACGAAATAAAGAATTATGCTAAGTACCGACATTGTTTTAAGCTTATAAATAAATAAAAAACACGGTAAAGTACCGAATGAATCGTGCAATTGGGAGCTGCAGAAAAACTGTTCGCTGAAACCTCTGTCCACTTTAGGAAATGGGTGATTGTATCGCTGTTTCTCTCTTTCTTTGGTATGTGTTACCATTTCTATAAAAGAAAATTGAGCTCTCAACAGTCTTTTCTTTAACTCTCGTACGTATTAATTAGCCCACATTAATGATACCTATATAGTAATAAGAGCTTGTCTTATAGATAACGGAAAAATATTGATAATCATATTACGAAAGTATATATAAATATAAATGAAAGTGTATAAATGAAAATATAGATCCTTGTACGAGAGCGCCACCATGTCGGTCCGTGTACAGAATCAGTATACGAAACCTATCCAACTGCAGAGAGGGGTAAGACAGTGAGATGTAATTTCTCCGAAACTGTTTACCGCTGCGTTGGAAGACGTTTTCAAACTACTGGACTGGACAGGACTCGGCATTAACATCAACGGCGAGTACATCACTCATCTTCGATTTGCCAATGATATAGTAGTCATGGCAGAATCCCTGGAAGAATTGAACACAATGCTCGAAGATCTCGACAGAAACTCCCGACTGGTGGGTCTAAAAATGAACATGGACTAGACAAAGGTTATGTCGAATACCCATGTCGAATCTATACCAGTTATAGTTGGGAGTTCTGTTCTCGAAGTTGTTGACGAGTACGTTTACCTTGTACAAATAGTGCAGCTAGGTAGGGCCAACTTCGAGAAAGAGGTAAATCAACGAATCCAACTCGGATGGGCAGCGTTCGGAAAATTGCGTAAGATCTTCTCGTCAAAAATTCTTCAGTGCTTGAAATCTAAAGTCTTCGACCAGTGTGTGTTGCCAGTGATGACATACGGATGTGGTCGCTTACTAAGGGCCTTCTGTGCAAGTTCGCAGTCGCACAGCGAGCTATGGAACGAGCTATGTTGGGTGTTTCTCTGCGAGATAGAATCAGAAATGAGGACATCCGGAAGAGAACCAAAGTCACTAACATAGCTAGTAGGATTAGTAAGTTGAAGTGGCAGTGGGCAGGGCACATAGCACACAAAGCAGACGGCCGGAGGGGCGTTAAAGTTCTAGAATGGCGACCACGTACTGGCAAGCGGAAAGTAGGACGGCCTCCCACTAGATGCACAGACGACCTGGTCAGGGTCGCGGGGAGCCGTTAGATGCAGGTTGCGCAGAACCGTTCCATTTGGAAATCGATGAGAGAGGCCTTTGTTCAGCAGTGGACATCATAGGCTGATATGATGATGATGATATAAATATACCTACTAAAAAAACTTTCAAACATTCGCAGACTCGTCTATAAATTATATAGATATGATATATTTACGTGATACATCATGAGAAGAGGTTTTCTCATCACCGCAATAGGTAATGAGAAAACCTTTTTTCGTGATGTAACAGACTTCCTTTTGGCGCAATAAAGGTTATCCACGCGGGTGGAGCCGCTGGCAGCTACTATAGTTTACCTACCATAATATTTCCTGGTGTGACTTCGATTATGTAAAAATTAATAAATAATAACGGACAACAATATTTTGTAATAATGACAGATATTAATAAAATATCCAAATATAGATTTTATAAATATTTATCATTATTACAAAATATTGTTGTCATGCTCATGACAACTCTCTACAGTTATGCCACACACACACAACTCGCGCACATACTACGACATCGACGCCCCGCAACCCCAGAATTCCAAATTTTATTAAGGAATTCTATAACACCCGGTATAGTTACATACAACAATATTTTAGGAATGATATACCTAAGATAAAAGTTAACTTATTAGGTAGGTAGTACCTACACTTACCCCATTTTTATATTTTATTACCTATAAGTGTTGTAAAGATTGGCACCAGATTTGTAAATATTATATACCTATATAAAACTTAGCCTGAATACATTGAAACTTGTGGTACGTCTACCACAAGTTTCAATGTATTCAGGCTAAGTTTTATAAAGAAATAAATTTATCTTTTTGTTCTATCTTTAACTTCCCACTTCAAATATAATGAGAAAATAGTAAAATTTCACAAATAATCTACGAGTTCGTAAGCAAATTAATCTTTTACACGAGTAGGTACTTACGTAGGTAGGTACGGCGAGAGGTGACCGCCGCCGAGCACTACACGACCTTCGTGGCGCTCGTGTCGCCAGGCCGGGCACTCCTCAAGGGTGTGCTCGGCTGTGTCGTCGGAGGAGTCGCAGTGATGACACCGCGGTGTCTCCTCCCGACGGGCGATACGGTGCAGGTAGTGACCGAAGCAACCATGTCCGGTCAGTACCTGCACCATGCGGAAGGTGAGGCTGCCCAGCCGGTGCCCAACCAACAACGGTGTGGAGGAGTGCCCCCAACACCGGACGGATCACTTCGATCGTCCTGCTGGGGTGGCGAGTTCCTCACCCCATTGGCGCATAGACTCCCTCTGCGCCAGGGTACGAACCCGCCTCACTTCGTCTAGGTCGATTCGTTGCCCCCGCTCTCTTGGCCGCCGCCTTGGCGTAGCACTGGCTTGGACCTTTTTGGGCTCGGGCTTTTGTTTGGGTTTTTTATTGGCTTGGGTGGACCTGGATTAGCATCTACTTTTACCCCTAATGATGGGATATTGGTATTGGTATCATTAAAATTTAGAAATGAATTTTTATAATACCAATATTTTACCACCTTGGTGGTAGACCCATATGTAGGGTCGCCTGGGTAGGTACCACCGCCTTTCTCCGTGAAATAGTTCGCTGTATTTCGGATTGAAGGGAAAGGTAGCCAGTGTAATTACTGGGCATAGACGGCATTTCATCTTAGGCCTAAGGATGACAACGCACCTGCAATATCAAAAGCTTTTCCTTGTTATTGCAGGTGTCTATAGGCGGCGGTAACCGCTTACCACCAGGTAGGCCGTCAGTTTGTTTGCCACCTAGTTGTATAAAAAAAAAACTTATCTTTATAAATAAAACTGGTTATAAAACTGGTGCTTTTGGTAAGAAAAATCCGATATCTAGTTAACGTGTTAACGAAGCTAGATTTGGGCTAGATAATTGGTGTAATTGTAGGATTACAATTTAAATAATGAAGTAGTATTAAACTATTTAACTATTTTATAAATAAAAAACCAACGATTCAGGACATATACTGAGAAAGGAACAACATAGGTACCATTCTCAAGTCCATCGTAAATTAATCACACTAGTCAAGCAACTATTGAAGTCTCTTTAGGCTAGGTGACATTTTATTTGAATGTACAAGAGCAGTCTTGCAATCAAGCAATCAATAGATAGCCCCGTGTGCGATGAGGACCACGCTCTTAATAATTGTATTAGAATATCTACCTTTAATACTAGTTGGTAGGATCGTATATAGGATCATCTGATTAGGTACGGTCGACCACAGAAGCAGCTGAACACTTTAATACCATGTCACAACGACTCTAGCGTCAATATAGTACGGTAGCAACTATAAAGTACGTGCACAAGATCGGTGTGACATGGTACTAAAGTGTTCAGCTACTTCTGTGGTCGACTGTACCACCGCCTTTCTTATTTCAGCCGTGAAATAGTTCGCTGTGTTTCGGATCGAAGGGAAAGGTAGCCATTGTAATTACTGGGCATGTAATGCATTTCATGTTAGACCTCAGGATGACAACACACGTTTTTTTCCTTGTTATTGCAGGTGTCTATAGGCGACGGTAACCACTTACCGTGGGTCGTCAGCTTGTTTGTCATCTATTTGTATAAAAAAAACACTTATATATTACCATATCAATGACTATATAAACCATTTCAATATTATTATCTTTATTATCCTAACTGTTATGGACAATGGTAATATCTATACTTATATTCTTAATTTTTGATTTTAACATTATTATAAATGTTTGAAAAATTACTTAGTAATTAAAATAGAATAAAACTAGAAAAATTTCACGTCCTGAGGCAGGAATCGAACCCGCGACCTTTCGCAATCCGGGCGACTGCTCTGACCACTGAGCCACCCAGGACTTGGGATATCCCTGTGAAATTCTTCTAGTCTATCTGTATTTGCGTTTATGAGCTAACGTCCACCCTACAATGTCGAAATATTCTATTTCAACATCCGAAACGAGTATTTTTACAAATACCGACGATTCGGTTAAGTTGGGGCAGTGCTTTCAAATATTCTTAATTTTTGATTTTAACATTATTATAAATGTTTGAAAAATTACTTAGTAATTAAAATAGAATAAAACTAGAAAAATTTCACGTCCTGAGGCAGGAATCGAACCCGCGACCTTTCGCAAAAATTACTTAGTAATTAAAATAGAATAAAACTAGAAAAATTTCTCGACATTGTAGGGTGGACGTTAGCTCATAAACGCAAATACAGATAGACTAGAAGAATTTCACAGGGATATCCCAAGTCCTGGGTGGCTCAGTGGTCAGAGCAGTCGCCCGGATTGCGAAAGGTCGCGGGTTCGATTCCTGCCTCAGGACGTGAAATTTTTCTAGTTTTATTCTATTTTAATTACTAAGTAATTTTTCAAACATTTATAATAATGTTAAAATCAAAAATTAAGAATATTTGAAAGCACTGCCCCAACTTAACCGAATCGTCGGTATTTGTAAAAATACTCGTTTCGGATGTTGAAATAGAATATTTCGACATTGTAGGGTGGACGTTAGCTCATAAACGCAAATACAGATAGACTAGAAGAATTTCACAGGGATATCCCAAATCCTGGGTGGCTCAGTGGTCAGATCTATACTTATTTCAAAAAAGTTCGTTCTAGTGACCTCAATAGTAACCCTTCTATGCTCTCTTAAAAGGTCGGTTTGCGGTAGACTTTTTCCTAATGGGGAGCATGTAATTTGGTTGATATCGACCCAAAACTTATCTGTTTAGTCGGCATCATGTATAAGTAGTGTAAAAAAAACAATACCTAACTATTATGTCACTTTAAAATGAGTCTTGGCAATGGATTAAATAGTGGTATAATGGCTCTGCATCGAGACATAATAATTTGTAGTAGTAGTGATGTGTTTTGCAGTGATAAGGATATTTCTGCATGGTATCGAGAGTCTTAGTGCTGATCTGGGAAAGCGTCGACCCACTGTTTTTATATTCAACATGGGTTGACACTTGACATAGGTCCCACGCGATGCTGTGCGAAGCAAATTTGGACCAACATCGAACAATGCTGGATTTTCAATTTCCTACATAGTCCGGTGACGCCCGATATTCGAATGTTTCGAATATTAGCGTTGCGCTCCTATTTACAATCAAATCTATTTTTGTTATAATTGCACTTTTTCATGTGGAATTCGGTGAAATACATGGGAACAAGAGAATCTTAAATGGCTTGAGTAAGAGACACTCGCAAGATTAAAGAACTAAATATTAGTTTAAGTTTCTAAATTGAGGTGAACCTCATAAACTTTGTTATATAGACTCGGTGCTTCTTTTTGTTTTCAAGATTTAATTGCAGAAAGTATTAAGAAATCTCTATTTAAAGCCTACAAGTAAGTGATAGCGATACGAAAAATGTAACGTTTTCAAGATTTAATTGCAGAAAGTATTAAGAAATCTCTATTTAAAGCCTACAAGTAAGTGATAGCGATACGAAAAATGTAACAAAAAGATATAAAATCCCTAGTATACCTTAAGATAATTCTGTGTTTTTGGATTAGACGCTACCAAAAGGAGATAAGATGATAATCAACTCTAATGCAAACACTGAAAACGTTTTACTAAAAAATTGCGAGAGTTACGCATACGGTTGCATACTCAATCTCAAAAACAGGTAATACGTGATCGTACACTGACTGAAACCATTAAACAACCAGTTTAATGAAGTTGACATTGAAATGAGTATTGTGGGCTATGACGGAAACCAACGCAATACTTAGGTATAAATGAATTGGAGAAAGAGAACAATAACCTCAGACAAGAATTAAGTGAAATAAAAGAAAATTCAAAATTGCTAATATATTTTAATAGGCTATAAAAAAACTTTAGTACTATATGATGGACTTAACAAAACAAGATACGAATCTGATTATGCATTTCATGATCGAGTACCTACTTTACGCATTGTATGATAATACATGAATAAACTTAACAGGTTATATTGAAGAAATAAGTTGCATATGAAGGAGATACTCACGACGCCCCTTAAAATTCAATCTCCTTAGTAAAAGGATATCAAAACAAGTATTGGAATGTGTATAAAATTTTAGAAATACTGGATTGTTCTTAATTTTTGATTTTAACATTATTATAAATGTTTGAAAAATACAGATAGACTAGAAGAATTTCACAGGGATATCCCAAGTCCTAGGTGGCTCAGTGGTCAGAGCAGTCGCCCGGATTGCGAAAGGTCGCGGGTTTGATTCCTGACTCAGGACGTGAGAATTTTCTAGTTTTATTATATTTTAATTACTTAATACTGGATTGCGCAAGAGACGCAAAGGGCCTTAAACAACGAAAACAAAAAAGCAAACTTTCAAACATCACCACATAATTTGCATAGAATCACTTGTGAGGACCTATAATTGGCTTTTGTTATTTATTTTAAGTAACTTAATTTGTTGTAGTGGAGTACTGTTGGTCTTCCGAATAAATAAATAAATAAAAAAATTGAACAACAAAATGGATACATATTATCCAATAAAGATTGAAATGACCTAACTAATTTGGAGCATTGCTAATACGTTGACCGCATTTTAAATTATTCCAAAACATCTTAATAATTTTTCATTACAATGCGATCACACATAATCTCATTGTAATTGAAAGTATTCCTGGGACTAGCTCAGCCGATGCCGGTGTTCCAAGCAATTACGGTAACGGTCTGTTCGTGTGTCAGCAGCTTGCGCCGTATTAGTTAAACTTTATACGATTTCCTGGAGCCAGGAAACCCAATTAGCAATATCATCCGGCCTGAGAGCGTAACGAGGGCGGCAATAAGCACAGTCACAACAGTTAACATACTGCAAATTGCTGTTAAAACTTAATTTCCTTGTTACATCTGAAATGGGAGATAAGTGGTTCAACGAATTGTCAAAGATTTGCTCAGGTTTATCCCTTCACCTGACCGGATAAGCCAGAGACAAGAACGTGACGTGCAAACAAATTCCGCTGACTTTTTTGTGTTGCCAATAATATTAACAATCCCAGAGCCGAGCTGTGAACGCATGTGAAATTTTAGATATGCGTATTTATCTGTCACAGTTTTATTTTTAATATACGGGTAGGATTAAATAATATATTTTTTATTTTAGAAAAAATAATTATGTTAATCGTGTGAGCATTACTTAATATAGTAGTTGCATTTTTATCTATCTATATTTTATCGAAAAGCGTATTATTATTACGATGGCATTTCTTAAAGAGTTTGACCTTGAGACCGCCCTTACTGCATTCGTAATAGAGGCAACTTTCGTAGTGCAACTGTTATAC
Source organism: Nymphula nitidulata (assembly GCA_947347705.1). Taxonomy (NCBI): domain Eukaryota; kingdom Metazoa; phylum Arthropoda; class Insecta; order Lepidoptera; family Crambidae; genus Nymphula; species Nymphula nitidulata. The sequence continues at coordinate 9,113,100 of OX374617.1, read as the reverse complement.
TTTTACTACTTGTCGTCTGTATTACCAAAATACAGACGACTAGTAGTGAAAGTAACAAGTAGCAAAATACAATAGGTACAATATTAAATAAGAAGGAGTGTTTAAGGGTTCCATACATTAGAACTTGCTGAAAAATTAATTATTTTTGATAATAAAATGAAATGGTCGACATTGAAGCACGGCTCTATTAAAGGTCCGGCAAATATATTTCCTACTATTTATAAAAACCACAGATAAAATTTGAATGACATTAGCGGCCAATCACTAGAGTTGTGATATTTTGATTATGAGTTTTCGATAAATAATTTATTATTTTGGGGGCATTTTGAAAAACCTTGTAAACCGGGCGTTACAGATATCCGAAATATTATTAAGAATGTATGGGTCATTATCGTAATATGTGCTAGGGTTGCGTGCGCGCGCGCGCGTGTGTGTGTGTGTGTGTGTGTGTGTGTGTGTGTGTGTGTGTGTGTGTGTGTGTGTGTGTGTACATATATTTAGGGTTGTCACAAGCAGGACATCTGAATTGCCTAAAGCGATGTTGCCTTTGCCTATATATTTTGCAATATTTTTACTCACTACGCCAAAGTGTCATAATTTTACGCTCAGTAAACAAATAGGTTGACCTACCTGCGGCCTTATTCACTAACAAACTTTGATAGTATTCAGTGATGATCACCGAATAAATTATTGAGATATACAAAGCGCCGTCCCCGGAGAATAAAATGATAATTACAAAAATGCTGCTTTTCAAGAAAAATAAAAAACGTGTTATTGTCTTTTGCTCCTATAATACTGGACGCAGGCTTATGATTGATAGCTTTGAATAAAGTTTATTTATTAATTAATTGTTATTTATTAATTATTAAAATACAGATAGTATTCAGGAAATAAAATAATAATAAAAAAAAACATTGTTTTTTGGTATATAATATCTGTTGTCGATACACTGGCCGTTTATTGTATTTTTTAATATTTAAATTGTGACATATTTCATATTGTTTTTATTGACACTTGCCTTGTTTTATCGGTCTTATTAAAATAATTGAAGAGAAATCATCTTTTTATTTCTCCAACATTTTTGGTGTCAGAAGTATTTTTTTTTAAAAGATTACCATGCTTACTAGAAGCCAAAAACGTGCCGCAAAGGGTAATAATAGTGACAAAAGTGGAAAAAGTGCCCCTATTTCGACAAGATCGTCTGCAACTGTTCAAGCCCAAGTTCTTGAAGCAGAAGCCCAGCACCTGCGTCGTATTGCTGATTTGGAGCAAGCAGAACGCGAGCGAGCCTTGGCCGCGGAACGAGCCGTGGCAGAGGCAGAACACCGCGCACACATTGCTGCTCTAGAAGCTCGAAGCGGCTGCAGCCGATCTAGTCGTAGCTCACGACTTGTGGGAGATTGGTTTGACAACAGATTTGATGGTACTGTATATCCAATTTCTTCCTCTATGCCGTCTCAAGTGACTATAGAGACGTCGCGCGCCCCTATCCTAACGCCTGTGCCACATATAGCACCTACGGGCCCGATAGCTGCGCCGCCTAAGGACGTCACCTCACCTCCAATACGGCAAGAGACTAATGTACAGATAGCATCACCTTTTCAAAATTCAAATCAGTTACATGAACTCCCTAATCCCACCTCACTTACCTGCACATCTGCTTTACCTCATGCTGATCATATAAAGAATATACCTTTTAATAATTCCTCTCACTTTAGGGCTCCCGTGTGCACGCATGCGCCTATGGGTGACACATTCAATGTCACCGCACCCGCTAAGTTCCCTGGAACCATCGGGGTACAACGGAACTGCTGCGTGACCGCTTCAGCCGAAGAGGATACATATTTACAAGCACAAAGCTTAGGTACTCACCACACTAGCAAAAATTATTGTTTGCCTGAGACTAATAAATTTAATGCTACTTTTAAATCTGACACATTACAATTAGCTGAAGCGGTCGCCGACATCGCTGCGGCAGCTGCTCGTCGTGTCCAAAGTCCAAAGGTCAGTGTAACGTTACCTATTTTTGACGGGAAACCGACAGACTGGCTTTTATTCAAACGAATGTACGAGTCTACTAGTGCCTCGTATTCGGCGGTAGAGAACTTAGCAAGGATTGGTGCCTCTTTACGTGGGCCTGCTCGTGACGCCGTAGCTGTACTTTTAGCTACGGCCTGCGACCCACTTGAGATAGTTAGAGCCCTCGAAATTCAGTTTGCTAGACCGGAACTCATAATCTTAGCAGAGTTAGCCATCATCAGAATATTACCTAAAATTTCTAATCTCGAGTCTGCTAAAGAAATAAATCATTTCGCTTGTAGGGTGAGGCATTGTGTAGAAGTTGTGCGGTTTCTCAACGTATCCGAGTATTTAGCTTCCCCAGAACTGTCCAATGAAATTATTGGAAAGTTCACTAACTCACTGCGGTTTCGTTGGGCGGATTTCGCTTTTACGAAGGAACGGGATCCTGTGAAAAAATTTCGGCTGGAACTTTTGTCGGAGTTCCTCATAAATGAAGCAAATTTAAAATCAAAATATGATTTTATTTTCGAGCCTGTCAAACGTGACATTTTACTTAGAGACGCCAAGCCCGTTAGATGTCATGTTACTTCAAATGAATCTATGACTTCACCGAAAATAACAAATAAGGTTTGCTCATTTTGTAATATTAAAGGTCATGTTATTACAGAGTGTGGAGCTTTTAAATCGATTACTTTAGAGGAGAGATGGCAATGGGTGAATGAAAAAAAGACTTGCCACAAATGTTTAATTAAAGGCAATCATTTTTATCGAAATTGTAAGAATTTTTTTTGCACTGTCCTTAATTGTCAGAGTAAAGGATCTCATCACACATTGTTGCATAGGGACGTTACACGAGCAAATGTAGGTCATATCAATAACGATACAGATGAGTTGGTACCACTTGACACTACTCCCTACTCCGATATATCCAATGCAGAGCGTGCGGTGATTACGCACAATTATACCCAACCATCTCCGCGACGCCCGTTATTAAAAGTAGTTCCTATTAGTATATCAGGACCCAAAGGTACAGTTAATACATTCGCACTTCTCGATGATGGTTCCACCATTACTTTAGTTGACGCCTCGATTTCAAAAGCAATCGGTGCTACAGGGAAACAGTCGCTTCTTAGGGTGAACGGGGTAAACGGTATGACTAATGAGTCGCTTGCCACCTTCGTATCTTTAGATATAAAAGGGCATAACAGCTCTCAGTCTTATAAGCTAGAAAACGTTCGATCTATACCAAATTTGTCTCTTTCAAGTCAAACCGTAAAAGCTGCCGATCTAGAATCTTATAATCATTTAACGGACTTAGTTGATAAATTGAGCTATGATGAGGCCAAGCCCATGCTTCTCATAGGGATTGACAATTGGCATCTGACCGTACCGCATGCTGTCAGACGAGGTAAGCGATCGCAACTGGCGGCAGCGTTGACCTCACTTGGATGGGTTCTTTTCGGTTCGTTTCGGTCTCAGTCGTCACCTTTAGAGTTCGTTAACGTTCATCATTGTCTTAACGAAGTAAATTCTCTAGAAAAACAGCTTCAGGAATATTTTCATATTGACTCTTTAGGAATTTCTAAAAAAGATTATTTATCTGACAATGATAAACGGGCCCTAGAAATTATAGATCTTACAACCAGGCGGATGCCCGACGGTAGGTTTGAAACCGGTCTTTTATGGCAAGCTAATGTGTCTGATGTACCCAATAGCTATGAATTAGCACGTTCGCGTTTTATTTCTCTAGAGAGGAAAATGTTTAAGGATCCGATATACGCCGCAGCATATCGCGACAACATTCACGCGATGTTATCAAAGGGCTACGCGGAACCTTGTGATAATGAACCGGATCCTAATGCAACTATCGTTTGGTATTTACCTCATTTTGGTGTGGTACATCCACAAAAAAAAGAAACTGAGAGTCGTTCATGACGCCGCCGCGACAGTCTCTAACGTGAGTCTTAATTCGATGCTCTTACCTGGTCCAGATCTTTTCCAAAATTTATTAGCTATCCTTATGAGATTTCGTGAGGGTAAGATAGCCCTTAGCGCGGATATAAGGGAAATGTTTCCCCAAACTAAGATCAGGAAAGAGGATCGTGACGCACAAAGATTTTTGTGGCGTGACTGTCCAGATCAACCTTTGCGCAGTTATCGAATGTCGTCAATGATGTTCGGTGCTACTTCCAGCCCATTTACCGCTCAACACCTTAAAAACCGCAACGCTTACGAGCATGCGCAAGCGTATCCAGCTGCTGCCGAAGCAATCGTTAACGATCATTACATGGATGATTATCTCGGCAGCCTTGACTCTGTGGAGGAAGCGGCTAAGCTAGCTTCGGATATCGTTCACATTCACGCTCAAGCATGCCTCGAAATGAGAGCCTGGACCTCGAATTGCAAAGAGGCCCTCAATTCACTTCCTCGCGAACTATGCTTTTCCGATTCCTCTTCACCGACGGTACGTGTTCTCGGAGTGGCCTGGAACATCACTGACGACACCTTTTGCTTTCCCATCAAGTCTTTCGACCTTTCAATCCCTAAATTAACAAAGCGTATAACTTTATCACATCTCATGAGCATTTATGACCCTCTTGGACTCCTGACTCCAATTGTTATTGAAGGGCGGATAATATTTCAAGATATATGGAGACTTAAAATTGAGTGGGACCAAGAGCTACCTCCCGCCATCGTCAAGAAATGGCAAAACTGGTATAACCGTCTGTCTAATTTATTCGGGGGGTCGGTACCGCGACACTATTATTGCAATAACATTGTTCACTCGCTTCAATTGCATGTTTTTGCGGACGCCAGTCAGCTAGCATATGCCTGCGTAGCTTTTTGGAGGTATGAACTTTTAGATGGAACGGTCGCACTGAGCCTAATCGGGGGTAAAGCCAGGGTATCACCACTGAAACCTGTCTCTATCCCTAGGCTAGAATTACAGGCAGCCCTAATGGCAGCTCGATTCTCTTCTTTCATAGTTGATGCTCATAAGCGAAAACCAGTTCAACTTTTCTGTTGGTCAGACAGCCTCACTGTCATGAAGTGGTTACGCACGAACGTCACTTCACTTAAAACGTTCGTCGCACATCGTGTAGGTGAAATTTTGGAGCTTAGTAAGGTAAATGAGTGGCGTTATGTTCCGACATCTTTGAACATCGCCGATGACGCAACGCGAATACCGTTAAACTTTGATTTTTCATCAAGATGGTTCACTGGTCCTTTATTTTTGTTAAAACCTGAATCTCAGTGGCCCCTCGAACCATCGTCAGCTCCCCCATCACTGGGTGTAAGTGAGATGAAACAGACCACTGTTTCACCTTGCTCTCATGTTTTAGCTTTGAATATCATAAAGTCCATTCCAGAACCACAGGTTCCGGAACCTACTCGCTTTAGCAAATGGTTACGTTTTGTAAGAGCGACGGCCCGAGTTCTTCAAACGGCAAAATATTTTTCTTCTTTAGGCCAATCTAGTCGAAATTCAAATTTTCGCAGTCGAGCCGGTTCTGTATCTGCATCGCATTCCAAATTTCCTATGCTAGATGTTGAAGATCTGAAGTGGGCAGAACGGAATATCTTTTTGCGCTCCCAGTTACAATATTTCAAGGAAGAGTACTCCGCCTTGTTGAATGGAAGGCCATTACACAAACGCAGCAAGCTGCATAAAGTTACCATTTATATTGACGAGGATGGGCTGATGCGCCTCAAGGGTCGGATTTATGCAGTCGAAAATGTGGACATGGACAAAGACCCCGTTATCCTTCATGGCAAAGACTACACGGCGAAGTTATTGATCGGCTTTTACCATCAAAGGGCTGCACATTGCGGAAGCGAAGCTGTGATAAATAGCATACGCCAACGTTTTCACATGTTCGGAGTGCGATGCGCAGTCAAATCAATCTTACAGAAATGCCTTGAATGTCAGTTAAAGAAGTCAACGCCCGATTGCCCAACAACCGGGGATCTACCACCGGAGCGTTTAGCACACCATATACGTCCGTTTACGCATGTCGGATTAGACTATTTTGGACCTGTAACAGTCTCCGTCGGAAGAAGGGCAGAAAAACGCTACGTAGCACTCTTCACTTGCTTGTCAGTCCGCGCGGTGCATCTAGAAATAGTAGGTAGTCTAAGCACTGATTCGGCAATTATGGCTTTGAGGCGGTTTATAGCCAGAAGAGGAAGCCCAGTCACCATCTTTTCGGACAATGGAACTGCCTTTGTCGGTGCGAACCGCGAGCTCAGGAAACTCTACGTCGAACCTGTTCAGGAGTTCGTGACAAATCAGTTTATCAGATGGAAATTTATTCCTCCGGCCGCGCCATTCATGGGTGGATGTTGGGAGCGCTTAATACGGAGTGTAAAGACAGCTTTATCTTCTACCTTAAAACAGCGATCGCCTAATGAAGAAGTGCTGCATACATTTTTACTAGAGGTAGAAGGCATTATAAATTCTCGGCCTTTGACGCATGTAGATACAGACCCGGACTCCGATCAGGCAATTACGCCCTTTCATTTCATACTTGGCACGTCGTCAACATACTCGCCCCTTGCCCAAGTAGATGACTCAGATCTGGTCCGGCGGATTTATTGGCGGAAAGGCTTACGCTTGGCGGACCATTTTTGGTCCCGTTGGGTTAGAGAGTACCTTCCTTCACTCATTCCCAGAACCGCGACGAGTCCAACATCAAACATAAACGTCGGTGAAATTGTACTCATTGCCGACGGTAACCTCCCAAGAGGTGTGTGGCCACGGGGTCGCGTCACGCGAATAATACCTGGCTCAGATGGGATAGTGCGAATTGCCGAAGTTATTACGTCTCATGGGGTCTTGCGACGACCCATTAGAAAATTGGTTCGTCTTACCGCTGTGAACACACCTCCATGAAAGTCTACTATGGGTTTACTGTGTGCAGGCACACCAGGGGCGAGGATGTTGTCGATACACTGGCCGTTTATTGTATTTTTTAATATTTAAATTGTGACATATTTCATATTGTTTTTATTGACACTTGCCTTGTTTTATCGGTCTTATTAAAATAATTGAAGAGAAATCATCTTTTTATTTCTCCAACAATATCCATTATCATTTTATTCTTCATACAGCATGACCCGAGTCAAATATTGCACTCGTTACTTGTCATTTTATTCTACTGCATTTATCATTGTATAGTGGGAATATAAAATTTTTACGAGAACATAATTGTATGACTGTTTGTCATACTAACAAATAAGAATACATTTCTAAAATGTTATATTAAAACAAAATCTCGTAATTTAAGGCCTGTGTTAAATCTATGAATACTATTATAACGTTTTGTAACTTCGTGAAATAACACTATAAAAATTCCAAAAAAATGAGCAGATGTATTACCACCTACAGATGTTAAAAGTGGCATAACACTTAAACTAAGATATTGGCAGTTATCATTTTATTCAGCGGGGACGGTGAAAGGTGGCTTTTGTTATGTTCAAATCTTATACTTAAAATAATGTTATTTGACTTAATAAATATAAACTATTTCCATAGCGACACCATACTGTATTAATTTACATAAAACAAAACAATATATTGGAAAACGACATTATAATATTAATATATAACATGTAACCTGAAAAGGATATTACGAGTTGATTTATTGTTTCTCAGTACAAAAACAGTATGAAAAATGTTTTTGGCGATTTCTGTCATTTCTAGTATGGGGATCAAAAGTATGGGGATCAAAAGACTGTATGGGAATACAGTCTTTTGATCCCCATACGAAGTAGGATCGATAGGCATAAAATATTTTTTCACTTTTTAGCACTTTTTCGCTGACCTACATTTTCTCAAAAATTGGTGAATGCTGCTCAAAAAAGCTTAAAAGTTATGGATGGTCTCGTAGGAACGTTTTCCTGTAACTATTACGGTTAAGGTACCTGCCCTCACTGGCCTGTCTCAAAAATCCATCCTGTATTTATTTGCTATAAAATGTTATACATATTAATTCGAATTTATACAGGTTGTTTTGTAAACACCATATCAAGGGCGCACCTACCCATTTTAATATAATCATACAAATACTATAGTGTTAACAAAAAATCAAAATTGTAACATAAATTTCAAATTTCTTCATACAAATAGATCGGTCAGTTAGACATAATGTATGGGTTTCAAAATTATTCAAAGAATCTCGAACTTTTGGTAACACCTTTGTATTTATACAGGGTGTTAGATGGACGCTCTTGAATACGAAGACAGGTGGCAGTGCTGGTCACCCTAAACACGACTTGCTTAAAAATAAACTTTAAATCGCGAAAAAAAATCGGCTCTTTCATACCAATTGTAATATCTACACACGAATAATTTTTAACAACGAATCAATATCCAACTCTTAAGCTGAAATTAATGTTATTGGACATCCAATTATGGTCTAGCTAAATACCAGTGTAAAGTAAAATAATTAAATGTCCATTATGTTAAATTCTTGCTGGATTTGTTCGTTTGAACTGAAACTATATAATTATGGCTTGAACGCGCCTTTGTTCAGGTATATACAATTAATATAAAACCATGTTTTTAACCGACTTCAAAAAGAAGGAGGTTGTATGTTTCACTGTATGTATTTTTTTTTGTATGCATGTTGACCGATTTCCCTGTCAATTGTGAACCGATTTTCAAAATTATTTTTTCATTCGATAGAGTATACTCCAGAGGTGGTCCCATTGTCACCAAGACAGGATCTGATGATGGGGTCCCAGGAAAATCGCGGGCACACCAAAATTTTTAAATGCACGTGTGACATGTCTTACTTTTTTCCAAAGCTATTCAAGTATTTGCTTCTGTTAGTCATCATCTCATGTTGATGAGCTGATGATGGAAGGTACAACTCCTTAACGGTTAAGAGTTAGAAGATAAATCTTTCACTGTGTATTTCAACCAAGGACTGAGAGATAGACAAGTCAAGCTGACGGTCACCCATCTTGCTTTGACCTTAGGAAATCACTTAAAATGTGAAAAAAAAATTAACAAAACTAAAACCGACTTTAAAACATTAAAAAGGAAAAAATTATTAAATTTCAGTACCTAGGTACCTAAGCTGCTAAGCTGTTTCCAGAGACAGAAAGTGAAGCACACCAACTCTAAAAAATACATTTCAAGAGCTAAGTAGGTACCTAGGTACATACTGAAATTTAATTATTTTTTCCTTTGCAGTGTTTTGAAGTCGGTTTTATTTTTGTTAAAAAGGTTGTAGGTAACGAATAAACAGTCTGATATTAGAATATAAGCAAAATTTTATAAATCGTCTGTTTTTTAATTTATTTATTATGTTTGTACTTACTGATCTTCTACTTTTTTCACTTGTATAATTATAATAAAGAGAAAATAACAAACTGCTATTTTTTGAAGTACCTACATAGAGTGATCAGCTGATCAGTCTGCTGCCTACTAAATTATAGGAAAAAAGTAAAAAACTCAAATTATTATAAGTAAAGTTTAAAGTTGTATACTTTGATAATAATAATTTGAGTTAGATTTGATCATATAAACCCTATCAATTTCTTCTAGTCTCTTTATTTTCATTAGAAGCTAAGGTATACGCTCACAATGTCGAAATATTCTTTATAGGTAGCAATGATAATAAAAGTTCCTAATGTAAGTACAATAAAGCCCGCCAATTCATTCAACATCTCCTCTTGTCATTTATGTAATTTGATATATATTTCACGAAAAGAAAAAACCGTACAAATAAAAGACAAAACAAGCCGATGTTTCCAGCGTCGGCACAACATCCATCATGGCTCTTACGCGGCAAATCGCTGACAATATCGATTACTGAGAAGAAAAAATAATATTTATGGGTATTGCCAGTCAACTTCGCACACCGTTGCTCCCTTGTTTGTTTCACTTTTTCAACTCCCAAAAAAACAAAACACATTTTCGTGCAGTAAATACTCAACGCAAAGTTTTATGTACGAGGACGTATTAATGCGAGTGGCCTTTCGTAGACATATACTATGCCTGTATGGGTAATAGGTACAATTCAGTTCTAGAAACCTGCAATCATAGATAAATGAGTTCTCGTAATAGACAAGCCAATAAATAAGCATTAGGGCCTCCCCACATTCATCGACGCGAAATCGTATACGAAATAAGGGCGTTACTATTGCCCATCACCTATCGGCTCAAACGACTCGTCACGAGACGACTTCGGCCGATGGCGAAACAAGCAGTTTACCAATTAGCTGATCATATCCTAACGGCGTTGAAAGTAGTCGAATGCCCACGTGTCGGCGTCGGAAACAGCCAATCGACGTTGGACAGCAGTCAACACTCGCATGATTTTAGCAACTGAACGTTGCGGACAGAATACTAACGGTGTTGGCGCGACGCTACGACCGCCGGACGTAAGTGGCTTTCGCAGGAGTCGACCCGCACCCTCAGGTTTGTCGCTTCCTCATGGCTCAAGCGCCCTGGAGACTAAGAGTCAGCGGTACACCTGCCCCTAGTGATTGGAAATCCTCCAAAAGCGGATTCGCCCCTCAAGGCTTGTGGACTCACCAAGGTTCTCGCCTCCTTAAAACTCCGGTTACGCTGTACCTACAGGCCAGCTGCGGCTAACAGCAATAATCCGTCCTAAAAAAAAGAAGTCGACTGCCGATTGCATGTAAACAGCCGTCGCAACAGCTGAACGGCGTTAAGCCGAGTAATGTGGTGATACGCACTCGACTTAAGCCGAATCTGCGTCGATAAATGTCGGGAGACCCTTACACTCATGCATACTCTGTATATGTATTTTTTAATATAATAGCATGATAGAGAGACTCGTTCAGTTTTCTAATATTATAGATTAACAGAATACTTACCTGCTTTACTTAGATATTGTCTATTTAAGTAATAAATTAGTTGTGTTTTTGAAAGCATTTGAAGATTTTTGGAAAGACTGTTTTCTATTTGAAACCAGTAAAATGTACTAAAACTTTTGTATTTTTATGACACAAGGACAGAAAAGTCTTTCAAGATAAAGTGCTTAGTTTTCTTTTAATTCTTGTTTTTTTTATCTTAAATTCGACATTGTGGCAAACTAGCGTACTGTCCACCTGATTAGCTTACCTGAGCATAGGTGGTGAAATATGGTGGTTAAATAGACGCTCGTAGCACCTTGGCAATGAATGAAGGGCCGGTCTACCTTATAAGATATCTCTTTAAATGTAGCTCCTTTGGAGGGAGGGCCCATCAAGCCAGCCGGCCCTTCACGTCACACCATATCGTGCCTGGCATGTCATTTGCCACTACAAGTATCATTAAGCTTCCATTTATACGAGTATTATAATCTAATACGAAAGTAATGATTGATTCACGTAAACTGATCGGCTATTTAAGGTTCTAAGTAAATTTACTCTTGTTACAATGTTGGTAACCAATAACAGGCTCCAACTAGAATCTTCAAAGATCTGAACCTAGTTAATAGTAATTTACTGGTTCATTATCTAACTGTAATGGCGGCTGTAAATTCAATTTGCCTTATTTGCGACTCTCTGATGAAGTCACGAATACTGCTTGCTATAATAGTCTAATAAATCTAAAGACACATTGCTAAACTGATTTCTATTGTAACGTATGAGAGTGTTTTCGTGACCTAACAGGAAAACCGATATTTCCGTTCCTATTGCCTTTTGTTCGCGCTTCGTAAATATTTGTCGATTATGGACGTTTTCAATTGTAAACCTGCAGATTATTTTCCATTGTACTATACAAGAGCTAACTACTTATTTTAAAGTGAGTATTTTTTTAATGTTTTTGTATTTGCATTAAGTATTAAAATTATATTTCTATTATACTCTCTCCTTGTCCGAGAGGGTTTAACGTGTAGTAACGCTGATTGTACCAGCGCCGATCACAATTTTCAAAGCTATAAAAAAAAAATTGTTTCTCTCATATGGTAACACTAAATGTATGTCATTACGTTTTTTGTGCACAGCGCTGTCACTTGGTTCTCTCATTAAAATTATTAATTTAACAATTTAAACCAATAAAAAGTACGATCTGTGATCAAATTTTAAAGAATTATTAATCTAGTGTTATTATGTGTTCACTAATAACAGGATATCGATGCAGTATTTTATTCCCAAACACGGTCAGGTATTCCGTTAGCAAACAAGGTCAAGGTTTGTTGTGAAAACGTTAATATTATTTGGAGATTGAAGGTATGTATTTAATATTACATTATCGTTACGTTATCCGGTGAGAAATAATTCTCACCGGATAACTGGTAATATGAAACGTCACAGAATTAATCTGTTAGAATATTATGACATAACCTAAAAATATCAAAATAATACTACTAAAATCTAGCTAAACTAATTACCTAGCAATATAACCCTCCAGATATTATTGTAAGAATTTTTACAAGGCTTATATAATACTTCTAAAATCTAGCTAAACTAATTACCTAGCAATATAACCCTCCAGATATTATTGTAAGAATTTTTACAAGGCTTATGATTTCCGATATTTTATAGGTTTTATCAATTTACACACTACTTTTTCTTGTATTGCCAATATTTGCCAATGGCATGTAAAATATTAAAAACATCAATAATAGCTCATTTTGAGCGATAGACAAAAATGTATACCTATTTAAAGTGCTTATGCAGTGTTTTATTAGTGTTTCTAATTAGATTTTTGGAAATAAAAGGGAAAAAAAAAGGAGTAAGTAAATCACCTACTTTGGACAGAAAGAAGATTACAAAAAGTGAAAATAATATGACTTTTTGGATAACTTTATCTGTTCTGTGGTAACTACAAGTGTCATATACCTATCTATTACCTAAATCTTTAACACCCAGATGTCTTAAGTGACAATTATATATAACATAACAAAGACAATTAAAATTATGTCTGGCATATAGGGTTTAGAGAGGAAATTGGAAGAAGTAAATTTTTATGATGAGAAATACCTACTCAAGGCAGGAAACAAGACTCATATTAAGTGCCTTCATTAATAGGTGAATGAACAGTAAGATTATGCCTTAATTTAAAACTTCTACCGTCAAGTACATATAATGGTTACCACATTATTTACCGGAGCATGCGCTATCACATTGCGGTTAGACAACGCTCTAAATGGTATGAAATTACATGAAATAGATTATAACATTTATCTGAGTATGCGCTATCACATTGCGGTTAGACAACGCTCTAATTGATATGAAATTAAATAAAAAAGGTTATCACATTATTTACCAGAGCATGCGCTATCACATTGCGGTTAGACAACGCTCTAAATGGTATGAAATTATATGAAAAAGGTTATCACAATATTTACCCGAGCAAGCGCTATCACATTGCGGTTAGACAACGCTCAAATGGGTATGAAATAAAATAAAATAAAAAAGGTTATGACATTATTTACCAGAGCATGCGCTATCACATTGCGGTTAGACAACGCTCAAATTGGTATGAAATTAAATGGAAAAGGTTATCACACTATTTACCTAAGCATTTGCTATCACATTGAGGTTAAACAACACAGTGAAATGAAAATGATTATCACATTACTTGCCTGAGCAAGCGCTATCACATTGCGGTTAGACAATGCTCTAATTTAAATGAAAAAGAAATGAATGCTAATAGATAACCTGGGCAAATGCTATTACATTGTGTTAAGACAATGCCCGTACTCTTGTTTTAAAACTTCTACAGTGAAGTAGAAATGAATTTATTGATAACCTGGGCAAGTGCTATCACATTGCAGTTAGACAATGCCTGTAATCTTCTTTAAAACTACTATCACACTGCGGTTAGACAACCAACTATTTAGCTGAACAAGCATTATCACACTAGAGATGTACACTGCAAATGAAATGCAATATACACTGAAAGAAACAGTATAACTAATACCATAAAGTAGATTTAAAGGCAATCACTTGAACAGGTCTAGCTACTATGGCTAGACCCTTGCACTGAAATAGAAACTTCTACTAACTTCCATCAAGTAGATATACAAAGGTACAGAGATAAAACAAACACAATATGCCAAAAAGGCAATCTTATTGCTAGAAGCGATCTCTACCAGACAACTATAAGGCAGAGAGATTACTCAATATGAATAATTGTGATAGCTACAAAAATGTAAAAATAGCCATTAACCATATTTAAAATATGTAACATAAAGTACCAACCCGCATTGGGCCAGCGTGGTGGTGTTATGGCCCAAACTCCTCATGTGTTTCTCCCATGTAGGAAGGCCTGTGCCCAGCAGTGGGACGTATATAGGCTAGTGATGATGAACATAAAGTAGCTGTACATGTAATTTAATAATCAGAACCAGCCCCATCACCTTGCGGACTGACTGACAAATAATTCTACAATAAAGTACCGGTAAAGTTTACTTATTAACTTGGGCCAATGTTTGTCACATGGGGGCTAGATAATGCTGCCGCATTTAATTAATAATTTTAACATCAAGATATATATTATGTTATTCTATAACCTGAATAAATGTTATTCTATAACCTGAAAATTGCTGTAAGTTATATAAATGTTTATCAATAGCCTGAGGAAGTGCTATAAAATTTAGCTACACAATGCTTTTATGGTTCATCAAAACTTTACCCTCTAGCATACCGAAATGATATTCAATGACCTGAAAAATTGCTATCATTGCTATTGTCTGTATGAATGATCAGCCATTGATAAATACTTAATAAGATTATACTATCTGTCAAGCCGCGATATACCTCCGGGTGGCTATGATAATTGAAAAATCAATTGTGTCTGGAATCTCATGCTTGACAGGTTAAAGCTACACAGTGTATTCAAAAATCAAACAGCTGTTCAAACATAAAGAAAATTTATAAACCTTCAGTGACCATGAAAAACAGATCATTGGTTGCAACAACCAGTTACACACAGCAAATACCATAACTTTCCTACTTTATTTAATCAACAAAACCACCAGAAGATTCAGAAACAAGCTTTCAGATATTGTTTTAATAATTCCAAATAAAAACATTACTTTAGAAAAAAAAAAATTACAGTTACACAGATAAACTAGTAACCCAATTGTAATAAAATGATGGGATTTTTTTTCATTGAAATGTCACCTTATGAAGTACCTCATTGCACAGATTTTATGAAATGAATAAATGAGATAAGACAGAGAAAATAAGAAATGATTATTATAACTAATCATTATTTCAATTCCATTGCAATATTTTCTTACAATACAGACCTAATAAAGTGATATAAATGATGCCCTATATTTTTAAAAGAACTTGAAAATTAAGAGTATTTTCACAATTCTACTTGTACAGAATTATATAAAATAGCTAAGTTGAAATTAATAACTGTTGAAATAAACTTGTCTATTAGAAATGGAAATGGGTCTTAATAAAAAGACCATTAGGTATAATAACTACTCAGAATTAACAACTATATTTTATGAGTAAAAATAATTGTTATGATAAAATAAGAAACATTATCGAGAGTACATAATACCACAGTTGTTGGATACATGAAAAGCGAGGGGGGGGGGGGGGGGGGCATAGATTGAATCCCCACAACAATAATAAATATTAGACATTATTGTACTTAATGATAGTACCGATTGAATTTTTACAAATTTTATTTGTGGTATTTTTATAAAAAGTCATCTTGCTTGACACAATACGAGAAATTGATTTATTGCTATGTACTTAATATATAAAAGTGTCCATATGAAGTACCTACTACCGGGTGCAATTCACACAAGGTTTTTTATTTTTAGTTCTTTTTTAGATACTGAGCTTAAATCAATGATTTATGTTATTAAATTTATATCCAGCTTATCCTAGCCGCAAATCAACTATCGGTCAAGTATAAAAACAAGGAATTGCAATATTGACAATTATTAATGTTGAAAAATGACAATATGATTTATTATTAGAAATATAATGGCCATTTGGTACAATGTACCTATAAATAATATAAGCATCATAGTTATTTATCCTGTACATATGGTGCGCATGCAGGCATAATGAATAATCATGCACATAGGTATCGAGTAGTGGCCTTTCTGCAATTATGAAATAAAAAATTTCACATTAAATTTCATCAATAAGAAGTGAAATATTGGGACAAAATAATAATATGTGCATGACATGCCAGCAAAAGTTTTTTGTATGTACTAAAATAAAAGTCAAATAATTAAAATATAATACATCAATAATCAACCTGATCATGGTAAATACCTACCTACTTAAATATATATATATATATAACAATATCATAACACCTGTAGGTATAGTAGAGCATTGTGCTTTATATAACAAATAAAAATGCCTAAGTCAATGTTTTGTAAAAACAATATCATTACTTATATGGTACCTAAACTATATAAAATGAATAATACCAGGTCAACATTACAATGACCTAAAATTGAATTGATTTAAAGATAAAAAACATTTTAATCGAAGAAGCCTCTTCAGTTGACTGACATACATATATGATTTGGAATCCAGAACTGGTATTAAAAATATTTAATGCAATAATAAGGCAATGATAAATCAAAAATGTTATTAAAGGACCTCATCAACTGATTTATTACAATTCATGATTTGAAAGCAGAAAGACTTCATTAAACATCAAGTAAAATCATTTAAAAGTGACAATCAGTAGTGACCACTATCGAAATAATAAAAACCTATGTAACTAGGTACTTTACAGCCATATTGTATCTAAAAATCTTTTTAAATGAGGATAGAAATGTATCCTATCTTGTCACTTTCATTAAATCATAATAAGACAAGTACTTTATGAATACACTTATATCATAAATAAATCAATAGAAACAATTATAAAAAACACAAGATTTCATGAATTCAATCTAAAATTCATTTGGATCAAACTAATGTTGCAGGAAATGAGTATTAGTGGTTTTAACTGTCTTCTCTACTCTTATCACAAGATATGCTTCGGTGTCGACCGCAAGCCGATTTGGTTTAAATATTGATTGAGTCAAAAAGCCAACAGGAGTGTTTACATACAAAATTCAGTCTATTCTGAAACATTTCCTGCAATAAGCATATAAATGTCCCATTCGGCATTGCTAAAAATTTTAAGCGATAGTTAAAATAACAATTGTGTTTTTTATTTTTTTATAGGGTTTTGTATAAAGATCTAATTATTTTGTAAATTAATTAGTAAGGTGTTGGACTAAACATCTATACTAATATAATATAGATATCTAAATTCTATTTTTTCACAACCCCATCTTCAAACATCTACACGTTAAACCCTCTCGGACAAGGAGAGAGTATAATTATAAGATTAAACGAACTTACCTTAAGTGAAGTTCTATCTTAATTATACGAAGCTCCTTGTCCGAGAGGGCAGTCCCAAAACCCGCCCACTAATACAAGTATTATCCCAATTGTAGGGTTGTTCCAAAAATAATCTTCGAACGTAATGACATACATTTAGTGTTACCATATGAGAGAAACAATTTTTTTTTATAGCTTTGAAAATTGTGATCGGCGCTGGTACAATCAGCGTTACTACACGTTAAACCCTCTCGGACAAGGAGCTTCGTATAATTAAGATAGAACTTCACTTAAGGTAAGTTCGTTTAATCTTATAATTATAGCTCCTTCCTTTTAATTGCAACCTTACTTTTGATATTCTATCGTGTTAGCAACATGACCCGCTACGTGATGCGGGATAGAAAGAAGGCGCGCGGGGTGGCTTCGAGACCATGGCAGAGTCCCCGCTCCTCGCTATCAGTGACGGACGTGTGCTTAACTTTTATTAATTATTTGGTTAATTAAATATTTTACATGTGTCGAGACTATTTTATTATTAACACAGCGGTGGGATACTACTCATAAACCGCCGAAATTGGACTACAGTGAGCTTTTCTTATTATTAGTGGACAAACAAATAGTGAACCTAAGTGATAGTGAAAATGTCGCGGTCGTCGCGAAGTCGCGAAAGTTCAGTTTCATCGGAGACGAGATATACTCCTCCGAGGAAAGTACGCCGAACAAGATCGCGTACGCCGGAACTGGTTTCTGTCCCGGGGTTCGACCCCAGTCAAGAGGGAAGCTTTGTAAAAGAATGGCTGCGTCATATCGAAGACATCGCGACGGCATGCGAGTGGAGTGAGCGCAGGAGACTGTATCGTGCGACCCAGGCTTTAGAAGGTGAGGGCAAAGCATGGTATAATATTTGGTCACCGAAGAGAAGGACGTGGAAGTACTTTATGCATGACTTATTTATTTCCTACCCTAGAGAAGCAAACTTTTATAGCGCTATGGAGAATATTTTGAGCTACAAAAGCGTAAACGCTAATTCGCTCGTGTTTTATGACGGTCGAATGTCTGCAAAAATCAATCGTCTTGTTGTGATATTGTCGGAGAGACAGAAAATGGACACCATGCTGGGAGGTATAGTAAACAAAAATATTAGCGTAGTACTAGAGGGATGTGAAAGTATGCAGTCAATGGTTATGCAAATGTCTAGGAGATCGCTAAGTTTTTCTCAAAATAATGAGTTGAGCCACTATCAACAATCTCGCGATAACGCACCGTCGCATACCGAGCGCGCTTCGAACAAAAAGAAATCTCACACGTTACGATAACAAAACAAAGGCGTCTTGTTTCAAATGCGGCAAGCCGGGACATCGACGATTTGAGTGTAAGTCGAAACTTACTATTACTGGTGAGGTCATTCCGACCAAACGCAGTCATCTAACAACGCCCACACCTAATTCAGACTCTAACATAAACAATGGGCCGGTTCAATGTAAACATTGTCATCGCTACGGACACACAGTCGAGAAATGTTTCAAGAAATTGAAACATGTCAATCTCTGCGTTGATAAGTGGTAAAATAGTCAAGCACGAGTTACATTAATAACATACCCGTTCAAAGTATAATTGACACGGGAAGTTCTGAGACTTTTATTAGAAACAATGTAGCGCAAAGACTTTGCTTACATTCAAAACCAACTACAGCACTTTTAAGCGGAATCAATGGAAGCATTGTCGCAGCCGTTGGAGTTACAGAATGTAAATTGATTAGTGAGGGTGTCGGCATCGACATTACTCCTTTAGTCGTGAATTATAACGATATTCCAGTACATTTGCTAGTTGGTCGAGACATCTTAAAATATCCTGGTATTGAGATAGTAGCTAACAAAGGTGGCGTATACATCAAGCAAGAAAAATTAAATGAAGTGAAACAGATCGTGTTACCTTGATGATATTGAAACAGGGGTATTATCAAAGAATGGTATAATCGATTTTAAAGAGTTGATGCACCGAAACTGGGATCGCGTTTCAACATAATTGAAAGACATTGGATTTTCAACAGTTTCTCAAGTAACAATAAAACTTAATTCTGATAAACCCATATTTTCTAGACCTCGCTGATTGCCTCAAGTCGAGAGAGAAATTGTAAAAGAAATGATAGCAGAGCTTTTGGAAGCCTACATCATAAAACCTAGTATTTCTCCTTATGCGAGCCCAATGTTACTAATCTTTCAGCTAAGACAGTTCTTAGGTCTAGCGAGCTACTTCAGGCGATTTGTTTGTAACTTTGCAACCAAGTTTAATCCACTCTACAACCTGTTGAAGAAAGATGTTGATTTCAACTGGAGCTCAGATTGTCAGCGAGCATTCCAAGAAATAAAAGATATTCTTACCCAAAGACCAGTTCTAAGCATTTATGATCCTCTGGCGGAGACTGAAGTTCACACCGATGCATCGAGTGTTGGGCTGGGGCAATACTACTTCAAAGAAATGAGGATGGCAAGCTACACCCAGTGGCATACTATAGCTGGCGAACGTCACCGGATGAGACGAAATATCATTCTTATGATTTAGAAACTTTAGCGTCCGTACAGGCACTCAAACATTTCAGGGTGTACTTAATCGGCATACAATTCAAATTGGCAACAGACTGTAGTGCTGTCAAGGCTGCTATGACTAAGAAGGATATAAATCCACGAGTGGCTCGATGGTGGATATACCTGCAAGACTACAATTTTGATATTGAATATCGTCCGGGTCAACAATTGGCACATGTTGATTATTTAAGCGTGTTTGTCTTGCTTATGTGTTCACAACAGCAGAAAATTTACTTGAATGCCAGACGGCTGATGAAGAATTGGCAGGAATCGTAAATATTCTGAAAGAAGGAAACGATGAAGGAGATCGTGACCAAAATTTTAATGATTAGGAGGTTAAGGAGGGACACCTTTACAGGAAGACGCCGGAAGGATCCAAATGGGTTGTACCACGAAACGCTAGATGGGGGGTGTTGAGAATTATGCATGATGAGAGCGGACATCAAGGTGTCGATAGAACACTGGCTGCTATTCGGGGTAAATACTGCTTCCCCCGGATGAGGAAGGATGTAACAAAGTATGCCAGAAATTGATTTAAATGGCTGATTGGCAAAAGTGATACTGGCCGGAAGCCAGGGCTGCTTCATCCAATACCTAAAAGGGTGAAACCCCATTTGACGTGGTACATGTGGATTACCTTGGCCCGTTTGTGAAAAGCAAAGAAGGGTACCAGTATGTTATTGCTCTGCAAGATAGTTTTTCTAAATACTGCTTCTTGGAAGCGGTGGCTGAAACGAGCACGAAAGGTGTGATAAGAGCCTTAAAGGCTATGGCGTATTTATTTGTGGTAATGGTATTCAGTTAGTTTTAAATTCACTAAATCTGCCCAGAGCTAATGGACAGGTAGAGCGTTTGAACAGGTCTATTTTAAATACGTTGAACGCTATTATCAGGGATGAACCAGAAGAGAACTGGTGTGAAGCCCTGGCAGTCACACAGCAGGCGTTAAATAATTCGGTGATCAAAGTCACTGGCAGAACTCCGAACGAGTTGCTGTTCGGCTATAAGCCGACAGCGCTGTGTGAGGCGCTTTTGGTAAACTATCTCACGAAGGCAGGTGAGAGGCTGGACCTTAGAGTCACAAGAGCAAAAGCCCGTGAGCTTTTGGACGAAGATCAAAAGCGGCAGATGCGGCGTTTTAATGCGAAACGCTAAGTGAGATCTCCATATAAAACTGGAGATGTGGTGTTGATTTGCATTAGCAAAGGGAATCCAGGATACAAATAGTTAAAAAGTTGATTCCGGAGCATCCCCTACAAGGTGATGAAAGTTCTAAAGAACGATCGATTTGAAGTGTTGGGCACAAGACCTAATGGCAGCACTCACAGAGTGACGGTCACTTTTGAAAATATGAGAAGTTGGCCGGCAGAACAAATCTCTGACTAAGGTCAGGCAGAAGGCAGACTGTGAGAGGATTGTAACCCCCTCTCCTGTATTTTATTTTAGTTAAGGCTCCGAGGGCGAAGCAGTCATCAGTATGGCCGTGTTAGCAACATGACCCGCTACGTGATGCGGGATAGAAAGAAGGCGCGCGGGGTGGCTTCGAGACCATGGCAGAGTCCCCGCTCCTCGCTATCAGTGACGGACGTGTGCTTAACTTTTATTAATTATTTGGTTAATTAAATATTTTACATGTGTCGAGACTATTTTATTATTAACAATCGTTTGAAGGCTATATAATACTAGATATACATACAGAGTTAGGAAAACTACTTGTAATAGTAACTAAATAAATAGGTCTTTTGAATTGTTGTCAAATGATTATATTATATTGTTTCAAAAATTAAATTCTTTAGGTACTTTAGATTCTGATCTAAAGGAATAATAATAAGACTAGGTACTCTATTGAAAACCACGCAACTTCTAAAATCTGTTACTGAAGAAGGTTATTTGGAATACTTTGGAGGGTAAGGAGAACCTAATGAATCCATTTTATGGGAACTTCATATCACATAATGGTTTTTAATCCATCTGCCAGATGAAGGTCCTATAAAGGTATTTGAAATATTATTCGGTCTCGTAAGATCTGAAAAGCTCATGATTATGACGCAAGTAGAGAGCACGCGTATATTATGAGGTGTGAGCAAATTAGTACGTTTTGAGTACCTACCTTAAACCTTCTCATATAAATATTTTATGGTAATAAAAAACATTACTAAAAAATCATTTTTATCTGGTGTGTTACCTACACTTGATGTGGACTTTTGATTATGATCTTATTTTGATTGATTAGAATAGGTACTATATTATTTTGTAAGAAATACTGCTAACTGCAGAGATTTCAAGCTACTCAGATGCAAATCAGCATCACTAATATATTCAATTATCACGAAACTAATGTATGAATCTTGGAGCAGGTAGGTACATTAATCATAAGTTGGACATGCAGCTATCGAGCTCGGCATCTACATTAGCTAGCAAACTCCCAAGCGTGTACACTGTTTAATTTACACAAGAAATCTACGTGAGCTTCCCCTCGAATAGAAACTCTCTAAAGACTGAAAACTCTTAACGCTTCGCCACTTGCACAATTTATGGCCACAGGCTGACAACACAGACACTGTTTAAAGTACGTGTACCCACCATAACATGGTTTTCCACACCCCTCTACTCCAAATCATCTAATGATCACCGAGGGGGCGAGGAAACAACAACTAGGATCTATTGCGAGCAGGCTTCCTGTAAACCAATATACAAGCGAGGGAGACGCGACACGACTGCTGATGAACTTTAATTACGCGACCAACCAACGTGGAAGCAATTGCCTGGTACATTAGCATAATCATTTTGCAGTTCCACCGTGGTTAATTGATGTGAAATTGTCAATGTACAGGGTCTTCGGGAGCTCTAAAATTTAAGCTAAGCCGTGCTACACTGACCGTTTTCTGCTACCTATGTGATAGACGTATAAAATTTGTACTTCATTACTAAGTGGAAAAAATAAAAGTATAATTGTTGTTGTAATTAATTTTTCAGAAGCAACACAACATACCAGGTAAAGTTACAACTTTGTACTAGTATTACAAATTATCGAATGCAAAAATGTTTGAAGCAAAACCATGGCAATTTAAAACCTTATTCTTGTGTTCTTCTCTTTAGTGGCTTAAAGTGATGCTCGCGGACCGCTTGGTTGTGTAATCATTTGAATGTAGTGTTAAAAAAAATATAAACTATTATAAGAAAAACAAGCACAGAATATACTTCTAACTCGACATTTTTTTATATATTTTAAATATAATCTGAAAAACCTCTGAAGAATCACAACATAATTTATTTTTGATTATTTTTCAAAGAAAGATAATATCAAAAATTGCTTAGTTTCGAATATCCTGGCCTTAAGTGGAGCCTTCCTTTATTGGGTGTTGGCATTACTATTTTCTGCACTAGTGCGAAAATATCAGCTTCAAGGTGACACCCAAGGCGAAGGGTAAGGAGAAAATTCGAAAAAAAGGTGTTTTCGAGCAGTTTTCTGGCAAAAATGCTGCATAAGGGATGTTGTAATTGATATATTATGTAACAAATATGTTGAATTTTAGCCAGTAGAATCTAAATACTAGTAATTAGTTCTAATTATCACTCAAAATTATTTCAAAGTGCCGGGATCTTATTCAAATTTGTATTTTAAACGAGGTGTTTCTTTAGTGTCAAACGCGGTATAGTTATTCATAGCATTCGTGCCTTTTGCTAATAGATCCATATTTTGGCCAAGTTTCAAAGGGCGTTTGCCCTGATATGATTTGATATGAATACAAAGAAAAAGTATATTGTAAGAAAACTTTTCAATTCTATACCTGGCTTTTTGTTATTTATTTTAAGTCATTTAATTTGTTGTTATAGCTGTTGGTCTACCGAATAAATAAATAAATAATCAGCATATAAAAACAAAAATGTTCTAGAAGTCCCGGGTTTTTTGCAGGAGTTACGAGGTACATTTAAAATTAAAACTTTTTACCAATATTAGTGAGTATGTATTACATTCATTTATCATTTGTTTCAGTATCATACTCACACACACCAGTGTCACTGAACATCAGTATTGTGCGGCATATGATAGAGGCTGACAAAATAGTTACCTATCAGCAGATTCGGACAAGCTTAGGCTTTGATGTAAGTCAATTGTACAAAATCCTTCATGAACAGTTAGCGGTCTGGAAGCTTTGTGCCCGGTGTTATACCTCATAATTTCACCGAGACCCAAAAACTTCGTCGTGTCTCAATTACTGTGATCAACATACTTACGGGTGATAAAAGGTAATTTTTTTATACAAAGTAAGGCAAATGACTTAACACCACCCTATGTGAAGCGGTACGAAGAGTCCATATGCGAAGACCGCTAGTGCAGCTTGAAACACACTATTCTAGCCGCCTCCACATTGCCGGCCCATGAGGTTCCTTTTCATGCCTCTTTTGAAAGAACCCCTATTATAAGAAGGAGGGAACACATGTGCTGGCAAAGAATTCCAATTTTTGGAAGTTCGACAAAGAAACGAGTTACTAAATTTCCTGTTATGATCCCGAACAAGAAAAAGATAGTCTGCTCAGTGGGTGTTTCCTTCCAAGGAGTTGCCAACTAAAATGAATAGAGGACGAAGCGTGGGAAAAAAGATGGTGGCCTCATAATTCGGAAGGACAGGTCATTACGCGACGATTTATTTAGTGGATCGAAAAACAGTAATTGCAGAGTGATACACTAACAACTTGTTTTTCACTTGTCTTGGAAAATTTTCTGGAGAAATGACCTCGCATTAAGATTCTCTTTCACCACGACAACACTTTATCGTACACCGCCAGTCGAACGACCTAATATTTCGCGACGTCAGATTTCGAATTACTGGGTCACACGCCGTATAGCCCCAACCTCGCACCTTGCTAATTATTCCCGAAACTAAAAAAAAATCTTTTGTCTAAAAAAATATCTACATTAGAAAGAAAATTAAGTAAGTAACTAAAAAAAAACCATGCCATATATTACTTGAGTAGGAAATATAACAAACATAAACATAAACATAAACATAAATAATGTGATTAAATAATCACATTATTTATGTTTAACCTTTAACTGTATACTTACTTAAATTCAAGTATAAAGTTAAAGGTTTACAACTAACTTTCTTGCAAAATTTTATGAAGATTCACTGATAATGAAGTCATCGAGTGTCGTCTCATACGATTTACTGCTTTTACGCTTAAAGTACCTACTTTATGCGAATTATATTGTAAATATCAATAATTACCCGCACGTGTGTCATACTTTTTTCAACAGATTTGCGAGAAAACAGTACGGTGTTATGATAACGTTCATTCGTCATCATAACAACCAAGAGACACCCACAGCTGGGCATAGGCCTCCCCCAAGGACCTCCAAGTCAATCGGTCCTGCGCTGCCCGCATCCAATGTGTTCATATTTTTTTTATGTATTAGACAGAAAGTAGCAATAATCTTTGATGTTTCTAATATAAAATTGGCGCTCATTTGCAAATGGCGCCACGGTCGCGTGTTGAAAATTAGAACCACATCTTAAGTCTGATTTTCTCTTTAGCGCTTCCAAGAAGGTTCGATAATTATGCCTATTTATAGTCATAATATGAAACTCCTTGGTTGAATTCTGATATTTAGCGTCGGAGTATCCTCCATCTTTCTTCGGCAATCTACAATATAGCGGTAAAGTGTACAATTAGTATTAAAACATAAATAAATATATTATTTTCAATATATATTACTTCTTATTATTTACCTCATTGATTGAGGTGGTAGATTTATTTCTAATAAGTTTGCTACGCGTCATTAACTTATTGAAAAACTATGCCTTAGTTTTCCTTGCCGACCCTTACCTTAGCGAGATTTATAGCGGATTATCCGGCATTCCCAACAGTATGGAGCTATTTAAATTCATATTATATTACTTTATTATCTCTTTACATTCTAGTTTGTTAGTAGTCGGTGAAGTATCCACAGAAGATACAATAGATTTTCTATTGTTAGGGCCGAAATGTTAAACAAAATTTAACAGCATATTTTTGTATAGTTGTCAAAAATTAACAATATTTTAAAAATTAAAAGTTACTTATTTAAATCAAAATATATTAAATTGTAGTTACTTTCATGAAAATATGAATCTGATATCCATCCTATATTTGATCACGCGTTAATGGGATCACATTGACACCATGAAAATAAGAAGTGTATACAGTGTATAGTGTCATAGCATAGTATCGCAGTTAAATGCCTTCAAAGGTTTGGTCACGTGGTCACATTAGACGTCGTGAAAGTATGAAGTTTGAATACCCACATGATGGATATGCAATCCAAAGTTACGGAGATTTATGATTTGAAAAAACTAACAAGTAATCGCATATGGCGACACGCCGAAAAAATATTGGGACTCGATATGTGGGTGATATTATTATACAAGATACAAAATTATACAAAATCTTTTTATCCCTTTACAAAATTGTAAACGTTTGAAAGATGCCATATGCGAAGGTCAAATAGGGTCAAATAAACTAGCAATTTTATCGGCATTCATTGTTTGCGGTTTGAAATCTTTCATTATTATATTTGATTTTTATTCTGTTTTTTTGCAAATAAATATATTTAAGAGCTCACACATAATTACAATAGATAGAGTAATGTAAAGTTAGTGACTTTTAACTTGTTCGAGCATTCAACAAACTAGCCATGTTTCTCGTGTGGAAGTTTTGTGTAAACTCACTCCTCCATTTTACACTTATCGCTTAAGGAGATGATTTGAATAATTTTACTAGGGGATTTCATAATCTTCTCTTTTCAGTCTCTTATAGCGGCTATGGAATAATTTAAGGCAGTCAGTCCCCTTATTTTGTGATGTGATCCTAAGGTTAGTGGTTCTGTTTATTAACATGGAACTGATCAATTTTTAAGCTAAAGAATAAAGTTTCTACAGTTAAAAATAGTACAAGCTTTTAATATCTTATGAAAACTTTAAGAATTACGTAGGCTATATAGATTACCTAGTCAATCCCATACTTGCAATAGGGAGCTCCTATGGCAATTTATGTTTGATTTATTAACCTACTTATTACTGAAACTAATTATTTTTGTTTCGGAAATCGTTGACTTTAAAGCCATATTCTAGGAAAAATGTAAAAAAGAACATGAATGGCCTGGAAAAGCCGGAAAATGGGTGGCGTTATAACGCCCGGTTATTGGTAAATAATTTCTATTAATTTAACTATGTAACTACATCACATTACTAACATTATAATGGTGTGGACGTAAATTGCGACACATAAAATTATAATATTTTTACATATAGTGCAACAGGTTCTGAAGGGACTAAAATTGCCGACAGCATTCTTTTGGATTGCCTATAGATTGGTGTACTGGACCAACCACTCTATTACATCATCGCTCAACATGCACTAATAATAATCTTAAGAAGTTTTTTTGACCTTTTTTTGGTACGTTTATAATTATGGATTGTGCCTGTATCGTTACACGTCGTACTGTACCCCTAGCACGAACATTTTTAAATTTCGAATCGTAATCGTAGGTATCGTTCACGTACGCTGAAAATTTCAAACAAAAGCCAGGCAAAAGCTAACGTAACTACTCGATACGATTGCAATTCGAAATTTTAAAATGTTCGTGCTAGGGGAACTGTTGAGAACTTCTTACTCCGAGAATACTTACAAGATGGATCAGGTAAAGGACTTGTCAACAAAGTATCTCAAAATGTAGAAAATATCTCCTGATCTTGTAATATGTTTTGTTTGTACCTACTGCATACGCTTTTGGTCATCATGACATGACAGAGACCAGGGAACATCATATGGAAAATAAATATTTTACAGTCCTTATTTTACTCGACTTTAGTATTGCGTTTAACTCAGTAGACTTTGACGTTCTTCTAGGTGTTCTCCAAACATTAATTCTTCCTTGAAATGGTTCGATTCCTATCTTCGTGGTCGCTCGCAGCGGGTCCGCCGTGAGGAGACATTCTCTGACTGGTGTGATCTGGCCGCTGGTGTACCTCAGGGTGGCGTCCTATCCCCTCTTTTATTTAGCATATTTATTAACTCTCTTACTAAAACCCTTTCCTAAATTTCATCTCTATGCAGACGATTTGCAAATTTATCACCATTTTGAACCGGCTGAGATGGAGTCTGCGATTGATTTTATGAATCATAACCTTACTTGTATAAGTAACTGGGCAAAGTCATATGGTTTGTTAATCAACCCGTCTAAGTCTCAGGCTATGATAATTGGTAGCAGACATTTTCGCAATGGACTAAATTTATCTGCTTGGCCTCCTTTGCTACTAGACGGTGTTACAATAGCCTACACACAAACTGCGAAAAATTTAGATTCCAATCTTTCTTGGCATGCTCACATCAATGAAATAAGTCGCAAAGTGGACTTTCCTTTACATTCGTTGCGATGCTTACAAAATTGC
Organism: Nymphula nitidulata; assembly: GCA_947347705.1. Classification (NCBI taxonomy): domain Eukaryota; kingdom Metazoa; phylum Arthropoda; class Insecta; order Lepidoptera; family Crambidae; genus Nymphula; species Nymphula nitidulata. The sequence goes on along the minus strand of OX374617.1, from coordinate 9,084,767 downwards.
CCCTGAAAACGAAGATCGTTCTCGCGCAATCCCTCACTCAACCACTCATAGATTACGCTGACACGTGCTTTCTGGATGCCAATGAGGAGCTCCTCAACAAGCTTGAGCGGTTGCAAAATGTGTGTATTCGTTTTATTTATGGGTTAAAAAAGTACGACCATGTCTCTCAGTACCGTAAGAAACTTAAGAAAGAAAGAAGAAAGAAAACTTTATTCAGCTAATTTTAAAAATAAACAATACAGTCATACATAAATAGTTTACTAGCGCTGAAACGGACTACCACTCAGCTTATGTCACAGGCTAAGCCGTGACGCTGATTTTCAGTGGTATCCGGTGATGTGGGGAAGATGGCGACATTAAGTGGCTTCCTATTCGTCTTCGTAGGAACACTTGGCTTTTATGTCTCCTTTTTAACGTCCTCCATGATCCATCCTACCTTGAATACCTGCAGGAACGTTTTACTTTCTTACGTCCCACTGATGCCCTTTGCAGACCCAATCTCAGACACCTGCTTAACATCCCACCTCATAAGACTGATTTCTATTCCTATTCCTTTACCGTTCATGCAGTTCGTTTGTGGAATCTACTACCGCCTGACATACGTGACTTAAACACTATTTCCGCATTCAAGCGACGCGTCAAAGAACACTATCTTTCCTCTCTTCCGTAAATGCTGTTTATATCTATGTTATGTTATACTATATATATTCTATGTTAAAATATATTATATCTATGTTATATTATATAAGTATATATGTATCTATTTAATTATTATTATTTTATGTTAAGTCAATTCATATTTGTTTACACACTGTGTCTACATTAATTTGTAACTAACATATCCCTCTCGCAGTTCTGCTGGCAGAAATTTCTTTAGAAATAAGCAGTGCCTTTGTACAAAGATTAATTTAAAATTGTTTCTTTTTATAAACTGTGTGTACATAAAGTAATAAATAAATAAAATAAATAAATCATCGAAACTTTCAGAAAAAGTACGGTATAGGTGCACGGTCGCTGCTGGAGCCCTTAGTTAAGACCCTTAGAAAGTATTAAAAATTATTTGTAATTTATTGTAAATGCTAAAATACCAAAATAGTTTCAAAAGCAATGAAATAAAGAAACTTGAAAGATTTTGCAGTTACCTATACAAATTCTTCAAAACCAGAATCTTCATCTGTTACTCGGGCGTTTTTGTTTTCCGGTGAATAATGATAATTTCTATATGTAATTAAATATTGTAATTTATCCACGACCTCGTTCAGTTCAAGTCCTATTTTAATAATGAGTGAGCAAAAAAAATAACAGTGGGTAGACGTCGATTTTACTACCGGGCGTTATATATGAAAAATCGTGATATTTAAACATGTTTATGCTTACGCTATATTACAGAAGCTATTATTTACGAAAATCTACTATACTGTTCAGTATCACGATTATCTCAAATAAAATATACCGATAATTTTTAAACACATAAAAGTTTGAAAAGAACAATATGCACTTTATCAAATTGATTGCCGAATTGTCAAGGAACTGTTTCTGATTACAGTAATATAAAACAATCCTAGCATTCATAAAAATATCGCATTTATTTCCATCGCTTACTTGTGGCGTTGTAAAGATCAGTAATAACGTAGGTTAATACTAGAGATAGGTAATATAATCTTTACCATGAAATTCTATAGCATACCCTTGGCACAGTTACGTTGAAAGGTGCGAAGCAATGAGGGGCTAAGGTGTGTATTATGATCCAGCCACCAAGTGCCTGTAATAAATGGGTTCCATTACCTTTTTTATCTGCTCTGTACCCCTAGCACGAACATTTTCAAATTTCGAATTGTAGTCGTATCGTCCACTCACGCTTGAAATTTCAAACAAAAGCCAGACAAAAGCTAACGTAACTACTCGATACGATGGCTATTCGGAATTTAAAAGTGTTCATGTTAGGGGTACTGTGCATAACCCAATATTTACACTACCCTACGGTCGAAAAATCTACTGTCTAATAAGGCAGAGGTCCCTGGTTTGAAACTTCGTAGGGGCAGACTTTTTGTAAGTACGGTCGACCACAAAAGTAGCTGAACACTTTAGTACCATTTCACAGCGACTCTTGCATCAATATAGTACGGTAGCAACTATAAAGTACGTGCACAAGATCGATGTGACATTGTACTAAAGTGTTCAGCTACTTCTGTGGTCGACTGTACAATTTTCTAATCATGGTCATTAATTTGTGTATGTTTATTAAGAATTTATATTTTTAATATTTACATACATTTAGAACGCAGCTTAAGCCAAGATTACACAGTGCAATCTGCTTACTTAACAGTAGACAACTATTTTACCTGTGTTTTTGCATAATAAGTAACTTGACTCGCTTCACTCGATCATACAAATGCGAGCTGCCGGTGTGAAAATAGGCGGCTCCTACACTCGTGTACTTGCTTCTTTCGTGAAACAAATCTCGTGTGTAACATAATGTCTTGCAATTTTTGGCTCATTATACACGTCTGGCTACAGTTTACCAATAAAATCGTCAACTAATCTTACGTCGATCTCTAATCTGTGTTTGTTTGTCACTGTTTTAGAGATACGACATGAAGTACAATCGATAATTATTATTTAGTTATTTTTGGGTTTCCAATGTATCATAATGACTTCAATGATTCAATATTTGATTGACTTTAACATAAATATAGGTACTATAAAATAAACAACCTTTTTAGTCCGCTGAAGCCGCGCTCGTCGTCGAAACGCTAGTGTCGCCAACGGTTGTCAAACAAATGCCAAAAAGTATGCCAGCTGGCTTTCGCAGAAAGAATTGCATAGCAGGATTCTTGTTGTACGGTAAGGGAGAGCGCGTGACAATTAAAAACAAAAAATATTATTGTAAATCGTAAAAGAGTAACTAGTATGATGCCGTCAGATTATTTCACAGTGCGAGTATTTGTACTGCAGTAACTGGCTATGCCAGCTCACACGCTAGCTCGCCCCGTCTAACCAGGCCTTTAACTCAGAGGCAATGCTGCCAAACCGCATAGGTGTCCTACCGCATAACAACAGTGCACCCTTCATGCACGTTCTGTCGCGGCGGTTTATTCCACATTATTTCTCTTGACTCCTTTTAATATTCAGACGGTGTAGCGCTGCGCCACAGAGAATACTGAACATTTCAAGACTAACTACCAAACGCTGTGCAAACGTCTGAAATGCATAGGTTATTTGTATCGTTCGCATGTATTCGGTCAATGACAGATTATGTTGAGGCTTAGCTTCTTTTATGATCTTAATTTAATAGTAATAATAATAATACATTCACACCTATTATCTAGCCCAAAGTAAGCATCATTAAGAGCTTGTGTTATGGATACTAGATAACGGAGAAATAATGATGATAATATGAATACTATAAATATTAGACATATACTAAATAAACTTATAAACATCCATGACTCGTAAACAAATGCTCGTACTCATCATACAAACATTTGCTCTAACCGGGAGTACAGACCACTCGACCAGCCGGTCGTCAGAATAGTATTTATCTTAATTGGAATTTGAAATCAAAATTAATCTAATGATGTCCATTATATAGTTAGTGCTAAGGTAAGCTTTCCAAGTTCTATAGGTAAAAGGTACTTTAATCTTTATATTCATGATAAATTTTCTAGAGGAAAATTTGACGCGTAATTAATTTGGGAGAAAGAACGACGTTACAAAATAAACATCATTCAATGAAGGCTAAATCCCAGTCACGTAAAATTTAAATATCGGAAATCAATAATCATGCGTCATCCATTCTAATTATCTCTACTTAGATCAGTGGGATTTTATTCTTATCTTTCTGAGGGATTTTTTTCGTAATTATGACGTGAACATCCCATATTTTTCAAGTTTAATCTGCTATGTTAACATAAAAGGTTTTATCTTCCATATATTTATCATAAATTAAATAAATTAATGGGCTGTATGGTATAGCGGTTAGACCACCTACCCACCTCAGATCTAGAGGTCTGGGGCTCAATTCCTGTGGGGGCAAGAATTTTCTGCTCAGTTTGCTCGGTGATAACGTTTTCTAAGTCCGCGCTTAGCTATCTACCACCATCTTACGAAGGCTTACCCCCATAACAATACTACTAAGTGGTAGACTCCTGTAGGGTCGTCTGGGTAGGTACGGTCTACCACAGAAGTAGCTGAAAACTTTAGTACCATGTCACAATAGCTATGGAGTTAATAAAGTACGGTGGCAATTAAGTACGAGCGCAAATAGTCAGTGTGACATGGAATTAAAGTGTTAAACTACTTCTGTACCTCCGCCATTCTTATTTCAGCCGTGAAATAGTTCGCTGTCTTTCGGATTGAACGCAAAGATAGCCAGCGTAATTACTGAGCATGGACGGCATTTCATCTTAGGCCTCAGGATGACAACGCACCTGCAATATCAAGTATTTTTCCTTGTTATTGGAGATGTCTATATGCGGCGGTAACCGCTCACCACCAGGTGGGCCGTCTGCTTGTTTGTCATCCTAAGAAATAGATAAATAAAAATAAAAATCTTTATAGTTCATCATCAGCCTATAAATATATGTCCCACTGCTGTGCACAGGCCTTCCTACATCGCAGAAACACATAAGGAGTTTGGGCCATAACACCACCACGCTGGCCCAATGCAGGTTGGTGGGTTAAAGCGGTTTGTTTTTATACAAAGCACGACAAATGACTCAACACCACCTGATGTGAAGCGGTAAGAAGAGTCCATATGCGAAGACAGCCAGTGCAGTGCTAGTGCTATGCTAGTGGTTGCTGTAACAACCGGGACCAACGGCATAACTTGCGTGCCGAAGCACGGCTCGAGATTATTTTCATTAACCCATGCCGGGACCGACCATGGCGAAAGTTGCTTTGTTTTCGTCATCGAAACCAGAGCTCTCAACCCACTACGCCACCGAGCTCCTCTAACAAATTTATAGCTTTAAATTTATAACTTAAAAATATTTCCATGAATCTTGGTGGTCATGATTATCTAACTCTATTTACGAAATTAAATCATTAACATACACAAAGAACGTAAATGTTTCATGGATATTTTCAAAACATTTCAAAGACGTGGGCACGAGAAAATATTTATGGAGCACATTGGAATATAAATAATGGTTAAAAGAAATATGCTAAGAAACTTGGAGACATAAATATTTCAACGTCCCCTTTTCGAGCATACCTACCTAATACAGGAGATGCGATTTATCTCGGAGTTATTACTGTTTTGGAACTTTTTCCATGGCTTGTCGCGGGCCGTTTAATAGAAAACTGAATTAACGTTTACAATTTATGAAAATGTCATAACTACACGTTCATATTTAATTACCATTTTAACACTGTCCAGTAAAACCTTAATGGTGAAAAATAGCGCAGCGATCGTTTTTAACCAATAATATCCTTAAAAGAGGCAGAAATGTTAAAGTTATTACTCACTTTTGCGTTAACTGTTCTCCTTAAATTCTGCTTCTTTAATGTTACTGCTTACTTTTAGCATATATTATATTATTACCTTCTTACATATTTGAATCTTACGAATAATTATTTTATGTAGGTACGAGTACCCATAAAGTCTCTATCATAGCTTCAACAAGATTTTGCTTCGGTAATGATGACAAATAGGTCTCTCGGCAATGTTGCGTGAAGCAAGCGCAATAACGTTGTAATATTCTTTTTCCAAAAAAGGCTACTAATGATGGGGTAAAAATAAGTCCGTATGATAAACTGGGGAGATCAGAATCGTAGGTATTCAGCCGCTTAATAGCTCACTATGTAAGGTAGGTTTTTTATACAGCTAAATGACAAACAAGCTGACGGCCCACTTGTAAGCGGTTATCGTTGCCTAAAGACAGCTGCAAGCTGCAATACCAAGGAGAAAATCACTTAGTATTGCAGGTATTTTTAAGTGAGATGGTCGGTTTTTGTCCGTGCCGCCAAATAAAAGACTATTTATGTGAAATTTTTAGATGCGCTATAAACGCAACAAAGATACGCCAAAAACGCGTAACGTTATAGGTTGCAGGACTGGCAAAGACAGTGTATTTTATGGTTTAGATTTAGTAGGTTTAGTAGTTTTAATGATGGCAATCTACATCATTATTACACTGTATAAGAATAATATGATTGTTTTCTAAAATTGGTGTTCTTTTAAAAACAAAAGTCGTTGATGATATGTATAATTTTTTACTGGGTATTAATGACGTTGAAAATTATATTCTTATCAATCTTGCATCATAAAGGCCATTATCGCATATTTACCGCTAAACTCTACTAAGACATACTCGTATTAAATGCCCGCATTATAATGCGAAACCAAGATTATAATGCAAAACTAAGAAAAAGATGAAAAGACCAGAACTAACGTAATCATAATAGCTGCCTTGTCCCGATCATGGCGTAGGATGCAGGAAATTCCAACAGTAATAATATTTTTTTCACGATTAATAGGCAAACATTTGACTACAACCACACCTGATATTAAGTTATAGCCTACGATCATACAAAGAATTGCAATTTGTAAGTTTCGGGAAACAGACCAGCAAGCAGAGAGTTAAACTGCTTGGCAGTTCGCATTAAAAAGGACTTGGCGAAATACTTTGGCAGAAGCATCCCATAGGTGACGGCAGTACATATTTCACACACGATCGAACTTGTTATTTATAAAGTAACAGCTGTTCAGATGTGAAATACCGCCTCACCCTAGAGAGGATGCCGAGTTTTTTTTCGGCAGTACTTGCTATGGACTCAATATAATCGCCGAAATTCGTACTGGACGATATTTTCTTCATGTCAAGAAAATGCAAATGGTCGCATTTGCATCTTGAAGTTGGACAAGAAAGTTGGACTCAGATGGAAAGGACTCCGTTTAGCGAAAGACAGACACGCTGGAGTTTTGGTCGTATTGTTTCACTTATTGGCATGACCCCAGTCAGAGCGCCTGTAGACTCAAATTCAAGCCTCCAATCATGGCCTCTCTACAAGACCGAACATATTCACTGGTGATCCTTGCATTGTTGAGGTATCTGTCCGCAGCGGTGCTATCATACGCATATCCAAAGGTTCCGGGTATAAGCAGATCATTAATTTGCATCGCAAATAGGGTTGCGGATAGGACCGATCCCTGGGGAACTCCAGCAGTAACTTAATGATCATACGAGTGTCCCTCGATCATTAAGTTAGAAGAAGTAAGGAAGCTTACTTAGTAGGCTGCCATGCCAAACCGTGTCGAAAGCTTTGGAGATGTCAAATGACGAAATCCATACTGGTCACAGAGGAAATCATTACTTTCGAGGTATGCAAGAAGTTGAGCATTCAGTACGTGCTCAATATATTCTTACAGAGTATGGACGTGACCGAATTAGGCCTATTACAGTTAGCAGAGTTGACACGACTTCCCTTTTTGGACGCCTGGAGTCTATAGTACCATTGATTTGTAAATGAGCCCTCCGCAAAATTTTTCCGCTGGATTTGGAAGATTGGTAGTAGGCTTTCTTTAATCGGTATTACTACAACCGGTGTTAAACCAAGGGCGAGCTTTGCTACCTGAAGGAACATCTAAATAAGGTATAAAATTTGTTTTGTAAAACACAGCACATTTATTGCGTTTTGTATTTGGTACAATAAAGAGTTTATGAAATATTCCATACCCTGACGTATGAATGAATATGATAATCTTAGGTTGCTCATGCTCATTCCCCTTGAGCAACTTTAAATCATCATATTATTATTATTATCACTTCTAGACTTTTTCAAAACACCACTATGATTGTCCTGCGTAACAACCGGGATTAATAGCTTAACTGTCCCATCCCGGATCCGCCATAGTGATTTATTTTCGTGATTGAAACTCAAAGTACTTTAACTACTACGGCCAGCAAGATACCCTTGGTAGCTGGAAAGTTTATATCAATTAAACTAAAATTATTAAATTAAACTAAAGTAGAAAGTAAATAATACACAATTAAATGAATTCATAATTTATTACTTCATCATAAAAACTTTTAATTTTTAATCTTATCACTAAACAATAAATAAAGGAATTCATTTCAAGTAAGTACTTACTCAATAGAAACTAGCGGCAAAGGAATCGCCACCATTAATTAATATATGTTACAGTTTCATGTAGTGTACGTTATAAATAAAAAAGTTCTCAGAAGTAACTGTACAATGGTAAGTAAAGTACCGTCTTCAAAATACACCTTATTATTTTGTTTTTGAAGTATTTTGATTTCGGTTTTAATTTCTGATTAAATTTTTTGGTCAGTTATTGCAAAGTGGACAGATCATTAGGGGAGGCCTTTGTCCAGCAATGGTCTTTCGGCTGAAATGATTATGATGATGATGAATCATTCATTTCTGATGGTCTATTGTATATTGCATACGCAGTTTGTCGTAGTTCGAAAAATACTCAATAACTTCGGCCCAAACATAATTATGTAGTTATTATATAAAAAATAGGTAGGCGCCCATTTTCCTTTGATTAATTCAGTCGGTTCGTAATACGTCGGTTCGTTACATTATTTTCAACCTAAAATAGAAAACTTACAAACATTATTGGATGAACAGCTAAAGGAACGCTATTGAGTACCTACACTATTATTATCAATATAAAAATGATATAAATATTTACAAACCTTGCAATAAAATTAAAACAATAAATATCTACATTTAAATATATTATTATTTCAAACAAGTTGTCCTTAAGGATATTTTCTGTTACATTCTATTTGTTTTTATTCCTACTAGTAGATACTTCGAAGCTTAATGATTATGCAACTGATCTTCTTCACATAGAACCCTGGGCTGGTACTAAAATCATATAACTTTATATAGCATATTTTAGCTAAGTTGCGGCGCGGTAGTTACTGAGTTCATCTTAGGCCTCAGAATGACAACGCTCCTGCAATACCATGTGATTTATTGCTTGTTTTTGAAGGTGTATACAAGGTGTTTGGTACAAAGTGTAACAATCGGTTATAACTATAACAATTAGTGTTGTCAAAGTTTAAAATTGTAAATTTGTTTGACGGACCGAACTTTTTGTATGGAGAACATTTACAATTTATTTAACAATTTTGTTTTTTTGATAATACCTAAGTATTTATGACTATGTTATTATAGGTATGTACCCGCTGGCTATCCCTACTATGTACCAAACACCCTGTTGGTATAGGCGATGGTAGTCACTTACTACCAGGTGGGCCGTCAGCTTGCTTGCCATTCCATATAGCTGTATATAAAAATATACTAATGTTTGAAAATTTCTCATAAAATTGACTTAAAATAAATAGTTCACCAGTAAAATGCACCACTCCCTTCCAAGGCACTGACTCAAGACAAGCGGTCTCGACATACGATCGTAAACTACCGATTTATGTCGAGACTTCTGCCCGAAGGCTCTGTGTTCAACGGGGAAAACAGTTGCAACGTCTGCCTGTCTGTTGTCTGTCTATCTGTACGCTTATAACACGAGAACTAGTAAACGGAATTTTATATTGTTTTACTGAAAGATAGCGTTATTTAATTTGGAAAGGTATAAAGCTATGGAATCATCGCGCTATCATCAAATGGAAGAAAATTAGGCTTCAGACACCTAATTTCTGTGGAAACCTCCTACGCGGGTGTGGGTTACAGCTAGTCGGAAATAAACATGGAAGACATAAATATAGAATTATTATAAAGTTTTATACGAAAGATTACATTTTCAGGCCCCAACTTTTCTTATATTTTTCTTAGAACAGTCTTTATTTCTCTTGCTTTTTATATCTGCTTATACAACACTTTTGATTTAATAATAAAATAAATTATAAATTGAAGCGTCAAACTTGGGGCACCGTTTCTTGACTCTTTTCATACAATACACAAGTTAAGATGGTGATAGCGATTAATACTTCCATAAATTACACGTCGACATTATAAATACAAACTTGTACGAAAGAACTTCTCAGAAACCAGACCTCGGATGAGCAATATTTTCGGACCAATAATCAACGGCTCTTCCCCGGTATCCTTTGTGACTTTCAAATCGGCAAAGTTGGCAAGGCGCACATTTTATATTTTATTACAATTCACGCTCGGTCCCCGAGAGCGAAGGGTTTCTCAGCGTTGGTTGTCAAGTAATAAATTCCGTCTTTCCTGAAAATAAACAAAGCTGGGTCATTGCGTACACTAAAACTTTTCTACAATGCACAAAGTAAAGTTTTGCCAGGCTAGTATTTAGTTTATTGTATTCAATCTTGCCCCTTACTATACATAAGTGTTCTTATAAGGTGTTGTTAGTATTGTGTTAATTTTGCTCATTACTTGTTAATATTGTGCAATCAATCAAACTATTATACATTATTATGCAAAGTTGTTACTGTTATATTGATATGATATATATGGCAAGCCATCTAATCGGAGTCTATCATAAAAACTGACTTCCGTGTTTGCCTTCATACATTTTCATAAAATTTATACGCACCTGTTAGGTACCCTAGCAAAAACATTTTTATATTTCGAATCGTAATCTTATCGATCACGCACTTTTAAAATTTCAAACAAAACCCAGACAAAATGTGCGTTTTTATAATTCGTAACGCAACGATATTATCGTGGACGTCCACGGTACAACGATAACACAGGGAAGTAGGACGTGATAACGTCCACGTCCATGGAAATTTAAAAAAGTCTTTATATATTTCCATACAATTTACTTCCCCGTGTTATCGTTATACCGTGGACGTCCACGATAATATCGTTGCGTTACAAATTATAAAAGCGCCCATTCTAACGTAACTATTGGATACGATGACGATTTGAAATTTAAAAGTATTCGTGCTAGACGTACAGAACATTTTTCTTACAAGAGTTACTGTTTATGATGGGCTCGTTAGGAGGATGGCTAGTTAAACAGGTGACTGATTATAATGGTTTTATTTATTCACTTAACAGAACCTCTACACAGATTACCCGACATTGTATTATATGATCCCTGGAAGTGTTGCCAGTAACACATTGGCTATTTCCAACTATTACCATGCATGAAACATCCTCTCCTTTTTATATAAAACATTGAAGAATTGTGATACAATAACGGAGTTACATTCAGAATACTGGGTATCCAGTTATGGTTACATGGTGGCAATTATTACAAAACAAAATATGTATCAATGTCTTTACAAATGAATGATAGTGTATTTTCACACTTAATCATGACTTGATCAATCAGTTCTGATAATTGCAAAATAGATAATATGATTAGGTACATAGTAGTTACTGTGATCAAGCTTACATAATCAAATCAAATCAAACATAGGCATGAGTAACTTATAGTTAGTATGGGCCGAAACTCTAAAAATCAAGACTAAACTTAGGTAACATAATTTAACAACTTTTGACATAACTCAGTACATAAACCTTAACCAATTCAACATGAACTCAGTATACTGATTATCACCTTAAGGTTATTTCTGCAAAGAAAAGAAATATCTTATATTTATTCATATGAAGTCTCTATAACCTTAAGGTGATAATCAGTATACTGAGTTCATGTTGAATTGGTTAAGGTTTATGTACTGAGTTATGTCAAAAGTTGTTAAATTATGTTACCTAAGTTTAGTCTTGATTTTTAGAGTTTCGGCCCATACTAACTATAAGTTACTCATGCCTATGTTTGATTTGATAAAAACTGTCTTTTAGGTCCAACACGGAGAAGTATGATTTGCCATTAAGGTCATCAAGTATTTCATCTTGAGACGGTATTTGATACTTTTCGTCAGATATTTGTTCATTCAAGGATTTTGGGTCAAGGCAAATTCGCATAGTACCATCTTTCTTTTCAGCAATAACTAAGGGATGAGCCCATTTGAGTGGTCGGTTTACTTTACGTATGACCTCAGCAATTTCCAAGCTGTTTAGCTTATCATGTAGTTTTAGTCTTAGGTGTCTTGCTACTCTACGAGGTGCGAATGTTACTGGCTGAGCATTAGGCTTGATCGTTATATGATATGGTTCATATGGAAATTTCCCCAGGCCCTTAAATACAGACTTATATCTTTGTAAAACTTCAGCTTTACTATAAAAACATGTTTGTGAATGATTGCATTCAATTTTGTTATTTGTAGATGTCTTACAATCACCAGCAGCATTGGCCTGCACTTGGCATAGCTTCTTAACTAAACCTAATTTTTCACAAGTGGGTAAACCTAGTATTGGTTTGTCATTTGACTGGACTACAATAAAATTTAGTTCATCACAAATGTCTTTTATTTGTGTGCACAATTTAATTGATCCAAGAGTATCTATTACATGGTTACCATATGCAGTTAATTTAATATTAATTGGTGACAGTTTAGGCTTAGTAACACTTTTATTGTAAATGGTATCAAATATGTAGGACGGCAAAATGTTCACCATACTACCAGTGTCAATCTTAAAATTAATTAATGTTTTGTTAATTGTACCATATACATACCATTCTTTTCTAATGATATTACTATTTACAGAGTTTATCACAATGGAGTCTAAAATCAGGGAACTGTCACTGTTATTGCTGTGAGTAGACGACTCCCCATCAGAGGATTCAGCATTAATATTGTGAACATGAGACTTATGTTTATCATTTCTCATCTTATTGTATTTATATTTCTTACAACCGATTTTAAAATGATTGAAACCTTTGCAGAAACTACACTGTTTATTGAAAGCAGGGCACTTATTTTTGGAGTGAACATAACCACACTTTTTACACTTATATGTTTGTTGATTAAATGATGAATTCAGCAATGGCTTTTGATTAGACATACTGTGACGAAATGCATCTACAAGAATAGGCTCAGAACCCATGTCCGTAACTTGAGATACGCGGGCAAGATGTGATTTACATATGTTCAGTGTACCTTCTAAAGTTATTATTTTCCCTGATGAAGTGCCAGCCTCGAGTAGTCTGTCCAATAGGCTTCTGTCTTTTACCTCAGAGATCAGCTTGTCCCTTACAGCATCATCACTATTGTCAAATTCGCAAGATGCAGCTGCGTTTTGTAATTGAGTTGCATACTGCATTAGTGTTTCGTCTTTCCATTTCAGTGAATAAAACTTATACCTTTCGTATATGATGTTTTTAGCTGGAGCAAAATGAGCAGCAAATGCCGCTATTATATTGTCATATTTTTGTGTTTTTTCACTTTTGTCTTTGAAGGTTCTATAAATGGCGACACCGGGCGGTCCTAGTTGATTTAATAATACAGCTATTTTTACTTCGTCTGTTTCAAAGTTTTTCTTCGATGCCACCATGTATATCCTGTGTATTTCTAGCCAGTCTTCCCATTCTTTACTGAGGTTATCGGCATTATAGTTAAAAGTGTACGGCGCACGGAGAGCATGGCCGTGGTCCGACATTTTGGTATTCTCACTTTGAAAGGTTTAATTAGTACTATGTAATCTTCTTATTGTCACTTGTTTCCACCTGACACCATGTTTATGATGGGCTCGTTAGGAGGATGGCTAGTTAAACAGGTGACTGATTATAATGGTTTTATTTATTCACTTAACAGAACCTCTACACAGATTACCCGACATTGTATTATATGATCCCTGGAAGTGTTGCCAGTAACACATTGGCTATTTCCAACTATTACCATGCATGAAACAGTTACTGCAATTGAAAAAAGAGTGGGGTTGAGTCTGTTTTTATCAAGATATAATAGGAAAAATCACTTTTATGCTCAGGGACTGGCATGAGCGCAACTATCAGCCTGAAAAAAAATGGAGTTACCTACCCCACGTTCTGTATTAATACTGTCCCATACTGACTCTTATGTACAGTCGACAGCACATGAAGCGTAACAGTTTGACCTTGAGACCGCCCTTACTGCGTTCGTAATAGAGGCGACTTTCGTAGTGCAACTGTTACACTTTATGTGTTGTCGCCTGTGCAATATGAGTTTTATATACTATGACTTTATTTAGATCACTCTTATATGCTTTAAGCAGCAAAAAATCTGATTGTAATTAATTAACGAGATAATTTATGTAGATACACTCAAAAAAACGGACCAAGAGTCCCAAGAGTATCCAATAATGAATTATTAATAAAAAATAAATTGCTCGTAGAAGTGACAATTTATTTTAATATTTAAACAAAATTATTTTAAGAGATAAAGTTGAAAAATAATTTCCTAAAGTCTATACAAACATCGAAACTCGTTGCATATTCCATAATTGTGAGACTCTTGTCCTTCTCATCTCTTCTGTATTTCTATAAATACTTCAACTCCCAATTGACCGCCATATAAGATTTTATTTTCATTCGACGGTGTTTTTTTCTCTTTATTTAATTTAAGGGCTTTGGTCTTATAATACATGTCAGTCCTATTGTAAACTAATATTTATTACTACCATACCTAATAGTTTTAAGCTAATAATGAATTTAATAAACTACCATTAAAAAAATATTAACAAGAGAACATTGACAACTACCGATGTCGCAGAGTAATCTATAGAAACCAGATAGAGGTTCGGCTTATAATATCCGACGCTCTTTGTCCTTGTGACTCCTTTTCCACACAAACACTCCACCACCTATTTTATAGCTGCCCCCGGTTCAACGTAACAAGACAAAACCTCATAACGACCTGTAACCTTATGAACATCGACCCTCATAATTTAAACCAAATTATTGAAAAGGCTACAACATCTGAGCTGTTGCTGAGCCACATTAACTACTTAAGTAATAATCTGAAAAACTTCAACAATACCTAAGTAAATAAAACCCGAGCAAGACATACAAACACGGAATAGACGCCATATTATACCTTCATCTCACACAAACACACACACGCACACACACATATGCACACACCCACACACACACAAACATATACCTTAACCCACAAACTTCTTCATTTACTAACTTTTAATATTACTACATCATAATCATAATTAAACTAATTACATATAAGTACTGCAATACCAAATAAAAACAAACAATACCACCTTTAAAAAACAAGCTCATATAGACAGGTGTAGTCCGATAGCACCTATTTATATAAAAAAGCATACATAAGATTAACTATTGAAAAAAAATATATGTCTTGAAAGGTACCGATATGTAAGCGATTCAGTTGTCGCTGACCTTCATTCCTAAGACACTCCGTAAACAAGTGTTGGATATCTTCAATATTTCCACAAATATCGCAATTTGGCGAGTCAACCTTTTTCATAAGGTAAGTATGATTGGTTGGTGGTAAATAATAGCGTTTCATACTAGTTGAAAATTTTACAACAAACAAACTTTATACGCGTGTTATAAATAACATCATCCTAGTGAATACTCGAGTAAAGTCGATCCATAGGCTCAAGAGGTTTTAACATGCCCTGCCCGTATTATTGAGAGGGTTCGGACCCAGTTCTATTAAAATATTTCCGGAATCAGATAACATAAATATAATACTTCCAAATAAAATTAGGTGGTTCGATACAATCATACATTTTCAAGTAAAGAGTATTGATTAAATGGGATGTATTATAAAAAAAAATATACGTAGATAACGTTTTAATTTTATTTTATTTATTTAAAAGTAATAATGACAAAATTAGCACTTTAAATATTGCTTAGATATCTTATAGAGCGGCTTCCCAGTAAACGACCCTCTCCATAAATTCTACCCTGCCCGCTCTTACAATACAATCAAACGAAATGATGAATAATTATGGCCCAAAAAGGAAATAATTTTGGATTTATTTCTGTGACTGCTACATATTGCGTAAAGGCAAATTATCTTTTTTTAGTTATTAAAATATAATAAAACTAAAAAAAATTCACGTCCTGAGGCGGGAAACGAACCCGCGACCTTTCGCAATCCGGGCGACTGCTCTGGCCACTGAGCAACCCAGGACTTGGGATATCCCTGTGAAATTCTTCTAGTCTATCTGTATTTGCGTTTATTAGCTAACGTCCACCCTGCAATGTCGAAATGTTCTATTTCAACATCCGAAAAGAGTATTTTTACAAATACCTACGATTCGGTTAAGTTGGGGCAGTGCTTTCAAATATTCTTAATTTTTGATTTTAACATTATTATTAAAAATACTTAGTAATTAAAATATAATAAAACTAGAATAATTTTTCAAACATTTATAATAATGTTAAAATCAAAAATTAAGAATATCTTTTTTTTATATTTGGACCTCGTACAAAGTAATTCTTATTAGCAAATAACATGCTGAATATGCATATTCATAATGTACCAAAAACAAAGTAGGCATAATAAGAAAACATTTACTCAACGTAGACTTTTACGAGTGCTTGTTGCTGTCAATAACAATTAATTATCCTACGCGCTGGTTTGGAAAGGGAAAGCCTTTACTGAGAAGAACCAGCAAGAAACAGAGTTGGCCGTATCTTATTATTTCTAATAAATAATATTATCATGAATTTATGTCACATATCGTCTTAGCTATTGGTAATTACTCAGTACATGGTTATTTATTCCAACAGTTATTATCTGCGATACACAATCTAATAATTAATCTTGTAATATGGTGAATAATAATAACATTTATTTTATTTTCATTAAATGAATGATATTAAAAAGCTACTATTAGGGTTCAGTTACCGCCTTAACTCGTCTACTCTAATTCTAGTATCCTTATTACTATAGTACATTAGAAAATCTTGCTTATGAACTACTATTACGTCTTTCTATTCTCCTGTTGTGTAGGCACACGACAAGTTTACTTTATGGTTTTCCCGTTGTACCAATCGCAGGTACTAATAGTTTATATGTCCCCTTACACACATTCAAAACAGATTTTTCTACAAGGACAAGTACATTGATGTTTCTTTGTATCAAAACCCCAGCTGGGTAACACCTCCTTTCAATATTTTTTATACTAACAGAAGCTCTGACTGCGTTTCATTATTGTAGCTGAATGAAACCAAACTTTGCGGAGTAATAAAACAATGGTGTATACTTATTATTGTAATTTTTGGATATTTTTGTGATAGATTTATGAAAATAAGACGTTATTGTTTCACTTTTTTCAATTGAACGAATATTTCTTACATTATGACCTATCACTATATTTGTATGATTGCAGGGAAAGGCGATGTTCACCACTACTTGTCTGACTTTCCTTGACGTAAAAAAATTAAAGAAAAATATATATTGACAATAATTAAATTTTGGAAGCTCCAAATCATCCTTAGTATTTGTAAAATCATCTATTTTTATAAAAGGACTTTCCATACATATTTCACAAAGTTTCACCATTGTAGTACACAAAAATTCCCTTCGTCCCTTTTAATGTCAATCATTATTCCTTGATATATGTAATATGTAACGGTTTTACGAATATCACTCATCGAATAGATATGAATTTTCGCAAATGTTACAGACGTGTTATTGAGTCAAAAAAAAACGACCAAAAGCAGGTCTACCCATGTCTTTTAAGCCGACTTCAAGGAGGTTTTCAAGATCAGATTTTGTATGTCAGGCTACACTTTATCTCCATAAAATCTAAACCGATTTCAATGTCGATTATGCGAAACGGTATACTATCAGATTGACCCCGAGTTATAGAACGAAATTCCTTAACAAACAACAGACAGTAAATCAGCGACTGACAGACAGACAAGTCGATAAAGCTGATGGGTGATATGGATGCATAATAAGCTTTGACATTGGAAATTTATCACGAAAAGTGTGAAAAATAAACATACGTATCTACTATCCGACTTCAAAAAATAATTCAACTTGTAATCATTATCATTAAATGTACAGACGTCAGCACATCAAGTGTAACAGTTACACTATGAAAGCCGCCTCTGTTACGAACGTAGTAAGGTAGTAGTAAGGGCGGTCTCAAGATCAAACTGTTACGCTTGATATGCTGTTGACTGTACATATTTTTTGGAGCTGGTGTAATACTTTTTATTGCCACCGCTTAGCACCAAATTCAAGAAATATTTTATAATAGATGAATAATAATTTATTCCTGTGGTTAAAACGAAAAACGCTAAAAATTAACATTTAAGAATTTTATATTTTTTTGCGTTTTTGGTGTTTAAAGTCCGTTTTTAGTTTTGTTTGTAGAATACTAATTTTGTATTCATTTTATATAGTTAGCCGACTATATTATGTTTAATTTTTACCCTTAATAATAAATCACAACTAACTGTTCTCTTTAAAAAATAATGCTTATAATTTCAATCCCTCTTTAGGGTCTTTAAATAGAAGCCCAAACAAAGCCGTAACAGAACAGCCGACAAACGTACACACGTTGTTTCTAATGTTATTAATGAGGTGATATTTTACCTAGGGATGTGTAGAGTAATGCGGGTGTGGCCATACGTTAAATTCCAAAGTTCGCAGTACGTGAGTACGCGATAAAATATTAGGGAGAGCAGAGAGTATTCCTGTCACGTAGCATACTCTTGCGCTGTATATTGTTACTTACGCTTTTATAGACATAATTCTATCCGGCATCGTACATTGATAGCGATGTACTGTAATTGAGAAAATACTCTGATTTCAGCCGAATTCAATTAACACCAATGGCAACAAATATGATAGTTGTGTATATCCTTGTAGGTAATACAATTTAGCTTTATCTACATCTATCGTATTTCGTAGTGCAAGCAATTCTGTTTTTTTCTTTCAGCTACACTTTTGAGAACTTTTATGTCGCAAGCGTTGGAATCTAGACTTTCATCTGTTTACTTCTCATTCCACTTTGTATTTTAGATATTTTTCTCTGAAATCTTCCCCCTAATCCTATTTACGTATGTGTTTGGTCACGCTCGCGCCAGTACTTAGGTATTATTTTTTTAGGTAATATCTTTCTGAGAATGAGATCTTAATGTGAAAAATAAACTCTAATAAAATAGTTTTTAACTGTGAGTTTCACAGTAAAAAATTTGCAGCAATGATTCTGCAATAATGATCTATACCTACATATATTTAGTCTACGCATATGTCGTTTAGGTAATTCTAAAAATGTGCCAAAGCAATCCAACATAAATAATCCCTTTCGGCCGTCTTCTAAACCAAGTTTCGAAACCAGTTTGAAAAAAAGACATGTTTATACGTGGATTATTATAATCGCACAATCCCTCACACACATACTTAGGTACTCCACACTCAAGATAAAACTTACTCTTTCAATACACTGGCGAACGCTAATCACAGTTAATTTTATATCACACTAGCTGACCCCGCAAATGTCTTTTGCCATAAAAAATAAAAAAATTGACCAAAAATAAAAACAAAATAGATAGGAGCCGATTCTAAGACCTACTGAATATACATATAAAATTAAGCCATTTCGGAGGAGTATGGTAACTAAATTTGTGAGTCGAGAATTTTATATAAGACTAGCTGACCCTGCAAACGTTGTTTTGCCATCAAAAAAGAAATGTTCAAAAAATAAAATAAAAAATAGATAGTCGCCGATTCTCAGACCTACTGAATATACATATAAAATTTCATAAAAATCGGTCAAGCCGTTTCGGAGTAGTATGGTAACTAAATTTGTGAGTCGATAATTTTATATAATAGGTTGGTGAAAAAGGTTCTTCGCATTTTTTAAGAAAATTCAAAACATTTTTTAATATAGTTTATTAACATTTAACTTAAGTATGTAGGTACCATTTTGTTCGATAACTTTTTGCCATCTTGTAGGTAGGGACATGATCCCATTGCTATAGAAATTTTGGGGCTTCTGATCAAAATACCGCGACAAGTGGTTTTGGCAGTCCTCTCGTGATGTTAACCTGACACTGCCTAGAGAATTCTGAAGAGAGCGAAACAGGTGGAAATCTGAAGGTGCAAGGTTAGGACTATACGGCGGATGCATTAACACCTCCCAGCCAAACTCTCTTATTTTTTGCTGAGTGGCTAAAGATGTGTGAGGTCTAGCGTTATCATGATGAAAAACCACACCCCTTCTGTTGATTAATTCCGGCTGCTTTCTCTCAACTTCTTGCTTTAATCTCATCAGTTGTTCGCAGTAGAGTTCAGAATCGATGGTCCTGGCTGGTGGTAACAGCTCATAATGAATAACGCCCTTCCAATCCCACCCAGCATCACCTTGTTGCGAGTTAACCGGGTTTCGGCACAGTCTGTGAAGCCTGACCAGCGCCTTTGACCACGACCTTTTTCGCACGTTCTTGTCGTACGTGATTCACTTTTGATCACCAGTTATCAGCTTCTTCAAAAATGGTTTGGTTTCATTACGTCGTAATAAAGAATCACAAATGAGTACACGGTTCATTAGGTTTCTTTCAGTGAGCTCGTGGGGTACCCGAATATCGAGCTTTTTTGTGTTCGCTTTTTTTTTAAATGCGCCAAAACTGTTTTGTGGTCAATTCCTAGTTCTTCAGCTACGTCGTAACTACTGATATGCCGATCTTGCTCCAGTTTTTCAAAAATGGCATCAATTTTATCCGTAATAGGGCGACCAGAGCGACGTGCATCTTTGACATCAAAATTTCCGGATTGAAAACGCTTAAACCAAATTTGTGCTACTCTCACAGACACTGCACTAGGTCCATAAACATCGCATTTTTTTTTGTGGAGTGTGTTGCAATTTTACCTTTTTTGTAGTAAAATTTTAAAATGTATCGAATTTCTTCATAAGATTCACTCATCTTGACAGTACGAAAAACAAATGCTAAACACACATTTTCCTAATTTGAATTAGGAATTATCTTTTTTAAAATCTAAACTTTTAATGATACCAAAACCAGCCAGATACAAATAGTACAGCCAAAGAGATTTTATTACAAGTTCATACATACTATAATGCGAAAAGACTTTTTCCCCAGCCTAATATATATTATATTTTATTTAGCTATAGGTACACAATACAATTTTTAACTTAAATCGATATTAAAGAATCACGGTATTTACTGATGTAGTGTTTTTACTGTCAAAAATTCTATGATGATAAGACAATAATATTGAGCCGGTTTGAGGTGGCAAGAAAGTAATAGGTGATAAGCGTTGGGAAAGCTGGTAAGGCTTTGCCCAGCAGTGGAAAAGCACAGGTTGATAGTTATAATAATAATAAAAAATCTTCGTTATGGTGTAGTTTAATCTGTCAAGAATGAAATCGCCATACCCGTAATGTATGTCAAAGCCGCCCATGATGAGTGTCTCTCCGGTACCCTCGCAGGATCCCTGGTAGTAGAGCTCGTCGTAGTCCTTACACCGGACGGACGTGAACGGCACATCCGACGTTATTGATTCGGAGAAAAACATGTGTGCACGGTTGTGGGCGCAAAGACCTGAGGCGAAACAACAAATTGTACATGAATACTACAGAATACGATGCGACTGTCTAAAGCTAGGAGCTAGGCTGAGGAGCTCGGTTTGAGCGCTCTGGCTCCGATACGAAAAACAAAACAACTTTCGCCATGGTCGATCCTGAGATGGGTCAATCACAGTTTGTTATCTCGAGCTCCTCCATGCTTCGGAAGGCACGTTAAGCCGTTGGTCCCGGTTGTTCCTGCAACCGCTTTAATCCACCAACCCGCATTGGGCCAGCGTGGTGGTGTTATGGCCCTAACTCCTCATGTGTTTCTTCCATGTAGGAAGACCTGTGTTCATCAGTGGGACGTATATAGGCTGGTGATGATATCTTAAGCTAAATAACGGGTAAACAAAAATAAAAGCGGCCAAGTGCCTGTCGTGCCACGCACATTGTAGGATTAAGTATATTATTATGCGGACATGAAGAGGTTTTGTTGTTTGGTTTCAATTCTAAACATTTGGTTAAGTATTTATTTGTTTTTTGGCTCTATTGGCTAAGCCTCATCAGTAAGACTCCCGGGAGTGTGTGACAATTTAAAACCAACTGTGTCTGAAATCTGTGGCATGACATGTATCAAAGGAAGTTTCTTAAAATAATCTTAACTTAGGTAAGTATGTATTCTTCCTGCGGCAGGCAAGGCAAAGAGAACTGGAGTCCATACAGCCAAGTTTTACTCCAGCTGTTTTTTTTGCGTAAAAATGAGTCTGTCTATTAGATTTTGATGCATCTTGGGAGGATTTTATAGTTCGAATATTCCCAACATCTGTTGTTGAATTCGTGTTTAAACATAAAATAAAATGAAAACAATAATAAGCGATATGTAGCTATATAATTATAGGTTATTTATGCTATACCTTTCCTTTTTTATAGCAAAGGTAGTATTAATTACCCACAAAATATACCCTCAAAATTCCCATGTATTTAACACTCATATGTATGGCCCTTACAGAAGTAGAGATATATAACTTATTTATATATAATATTCTGGACCTCTATAGTCAATCCCACAGCCGGGTTGGCGAGTGCCTCCGTTAGGGTAGAAGTCGATGTGTCCCAAGGGCGAAGCGAACCCGAGGTAACCGCCACACGAGTGGATCACTTCCACGTGTCGGGCGTCATGTTTGTCCAGGCGCGCGTCTTTGTTGCTCAGCGTGAATAGAGGCAACGCTGGATCTAGACCTGTAGAAAAATGTATTTAAGTATTACCTCATACAAGTATAACGATACAAACTAAAAACAAACCTAACCAATAAAAATCACTAAAAAATAAGCCCCTGAATTATTTTTTTAAAAGGCGCGCATTTTAATACTACTTATGAGGATTTTGCGCACGAAAAAAGTATTGCGATTGTTAGCAATGTTAAACTGTACCAGGGCCAGAATAATTAATTCACGTATTTTTTTACGTATCAAAAATGTTGCATTTACCTGTGATTGTATCAATGGGTCCTTCCCTAACATAAGCGCCAGCGATACCCACAACGTGAGCCCCGAGGCTGTGTCCTATGAGATGCATGTCGTCCATAGAGACTCCTTCGTCAATGAGGAAGTTCAGGAACTCAGTGAGTAATCGGCCGACCATTGCTACGTTGTAACTGGCCAGGATGTAGTTGACATTAGCCGCATTACCCCAGTCCACTACTATTATGTTTAGATCGCTAACATTTAGGTACGCTGCAATACAAACATAAAGTGTGAATGTTAAGTATTTTTTTAAATCTGACGCAATATAGTATTTTTCATAAAAAAAACCACTAAAGTAACAAAGAGAAATTATGAACTACCTAAATCAATTTAATAATAAGTTTTGATTTCAACGTGATTAAAATGTTTGTAAGCTTTTATTATTGTATGTTATTTAAAAGTCTCAAATGTTTGAAGTCTAAACTCTATCGAAAAGTAAAGAAATTGTACCTAATGATTTCGACATCAGAGGATAAATGTCAACTGATTCCGTTAACGGAAAGATTAGAAGAACTTCATGGGGTTCGCTAGCTCAGTGGTTAGAGCAATCATCCAAGATCATCATTAGAGATTGTTAAAGTTCGCGGGATCGCATGCCGCCCTAGGATCAGTTTTTCTTTTTTCTAAACTCTACATTTTCCAAAATCAGTTTGTTGTTAAAGTTTATTATTAAACTTAGTAACAATGTTGAATAAATATATTTTAAGTGTTCTCATGTAAAGTGAATTTGTAAATTGTTAATGAAAATAAATGTCTTAAACCTTAAATAATTCAATATTAATAAATAATTGAACACAGTAAAAGACACAAAATATTATTAGTAATAACTTGATATAGCACCTTCACTTTTCAAAATAACACTCAAACTAAGCCACTTCTTGTTTTTATTAACATATCTTAAATAAATAAAATATAGCGAAGATGACAACACAAACCTTCCTTAATCGATTCAGGCATGGGACTGTCACCGTGATTCAGCCAGCCATGAGTGAGCACTTTTACTTTTTTGCTGAAGTCAAAATTTGAATTCAATAGAGACGACGAGTCATTGATTTTGAGAACTTGGAACTCAAATGGATTACGTCTGGAATATAAAACAAATAGGTAAAGTTTATTAAGTATGAAGGTTTATTACGTTTTTATAATCTTTCTCTAAAATGCCCAACAGTCCACGGTTGGTCTGTTGGTCACTAAATCCTTAGTGACTTTATCACGGACTGTATAGCTATAGCAACCGTCGTTGTCTAAAATAAAATATTGTTTTATAACAAAAGTCAAGATTTCTTTTTAACTGATTTTATTATTCTTAGTTTTGAAAAATTATCCGACATTTCGACATTGTATTTGCTGTTCATGTATAATATTATGTCATAAGTCATAATTGAGAATATTTTTTTCTTTCTTTCTTTCGCAGCAAACATCACAATTTTTCTCTCCAAAGAAGTTGTGCATTATGCAAATTTCTGTCAGGTCAGCTGTTGAGGACACAAAACTCCAAAGCATGAGGAAAGTTTCTCCGTGATCTCGCCAAGAATTACGTTTATTAGTTGCCTCATCTTTGCAAATTGCCAGCGCTGCCAAACTAACTTTGACTGATGTCAGCAGCTACTTACTTTGCAGCAAAACCTACATATTCATATATAACTTGGACGCATTAACCAGTCTGTAGGTGATTTCACTAGGTACCTATATAACATAGGCCACAGAATGTTTCATATTTAATTTAACATTATGTCTTCATTTTCTATTCGAACCGTCGCGTGCATATGTCCATATTTTGCACAGTGTTCAGTTTAGTCTGGCATTTTCATGAAACGTATTACAACATATAGTATTTCAATATAACGATCTCTTTTGCAAAGGCTTTTGTAAAAAGCTTTTGTAAGTATAAAAACTATAGGCGTATTTCAATAGTCGTGCAAATAATTTTTCAGTCACATAAAGAAATAAAATACGAATAAACGTTCAGAAAAGACACACATTGATGCTGAAATGCAAACCCTTTCAATACTGAGACTAAAAAACTGAATTCTAAATAAGTTATTTCCCTAAATTAATGTAATAGGTTGGGGATAAAGTTTCTTCGCATTTTTTAAGAATATTCAAAACATTTTTTAATATAGTTCATTATCATTTAACTTAAGTATGTAGGTACCATTTTGTTCAATAACTTTTTGCCATCTTGTAGGTAGGGACATGATCCCATTGCTATAGAAATTTTGGGGCTTCTGATCAAAATACCGCGACAAGTGGTTTTGGCAGTCTTCTCGTGATGTTAACCTGACACTACCTAGAGAATTCTGAAGAGAGCGAAACAGGTGGAAATCTGAAGGTGCAAGGTCAGGACTATACGGCGGATGCATTAACACCTCCCAGCCAAACTCTCTTAATTTTTGCTGAGTGGCTAAGGATGTCTGAGGTCTAGCGTTATCATGATGAAAAACCACACCCCTTCTGTTGATTAATTCCGGCCGCTTTCTCTCAACTTCTTGCTTTAATCTCATCAGTTATTCACAGTAGACTTCAGAATCGATGGTCCTGCCTGGTGGTAACAGCTCATAATGAATAATGCCCTGCCAATCCCACCACACACACAGCATCTCCTTGTTGCGAGTTAACCCGGATTTCGCCACAGTCTGTGAAGCCTGACCGGCCTTTGACCACGACCCTTCAAAAATGGTTCGGTTTTATTACGTCGTAATAAAGAATCACAAATGAGTATACGGTTCATTAGGTTTCTTTCAGTGAGCTCGTGTTTCCGTAATAGGGCAACCAGAGCGACGTGCATCTTTGACATCAAAATTTCCGGATTGAAAACGCTTAAACCCAATTTGTGCTACTCTAACAGACACTGCACTAGGTCTATAAACATCGCAAATTTTTTTCGCGGATTGTGTTGCATTTTTACCTTTTTTGTAGTAAAATTTTAAAATGTATCGAATTTCTTCATTAGATTCACTCATCTTGACAGTACGAAAAACAAATGCAAAACACACATTTTCCTACCTAATTTGAATTTGGAATTATCTTTTTTAAAATATAAACTTTTAATGATACCAAAACCAGCCAGATACAAATAGTACAGCCAAAGAGATTCTATTACAAGTTCATACATACTAATATATAACGCGAAAAGACTTTTTCCCCAACCTAATATATAGATTATCCCCTCGAATTCAGGATCACTTGATTGGGCAAGCATCTACAGAAGATACTTATTTTGTGGTGCCGTGTTCCAGCGGTATGTAATGTCGCCAAAGCTCGGTTACTTGTGTTGGCAGCAGAAGGAGTTGATTATACTAAGTTCAAAGTAACGGGTAAGTACCTCGTAAACAGCCTAAACTGCACATCTTGCTCGTAGACCCACCCCCACCAGAAGCGAGTTTCGTTGAGTGGGGGTATCGGTGAGTGCTGCTGCACACTGGCCAACCACACAGGGTCGTAAGGGCTGGGTGCATCCCACTCGATAGCAGATACTCCTACATGAAAAACAAATTAATAGAAAAATAAGCATGACAAAAAAAATATGAAAAAAATTGCAGCTTTTAAAAATATAAATGTACTTCAAAGATAGTTTCGAATAAATAAGTAAATGAATGAATGCTTCCGGGCGAGTCGGTTATCCAATTGTCAATTTTTACATTCTTTTTTCTTTCAAAATGGATGAAAACAGTACTCCTATTGAAAGAAATATAAATTTAAAATTGAAAATTTTAAGTAACCCCCGGCCTCATTAATCATTTATCCAACACCATAATATCGTTAAGACTATTCTTATGAGCTATAAGTTTATAAAGAATTGAGCATTCCGCAGACTATTTGATTATACAAAATCAGCTCAAGGTTAGCATGTCTTGGCAACACACCAAAGTACACCAAATTTCAAATGGATCGGATCTGTGAAAGTTAATAAAACCCTTTTCAAGTAGGAAATGAGCTGATAGTCGTCAAACGCCTGAACTGACCTTCAAAAGAACCATCCTGAGCACGCCAGCATTTAAACAAACATAACCGAATTCGGTCCCTTCGTTTAGGAGCTACGATGCCACAGACAGACACACAGTTACACAGTCATACACGTCAAACTTATAACACGTTTCATATCACAGACAATGATGATGGTCAGTGGTTTTTAGAAAAGCTATCTAAAAAGTAACTTAAAAGTTCTATTCTTTTCTATCTTTTTTCTATCCCCATTAAGAGAAAAAGAATTTAGTTGCTGTAATCAAATTTAATCGTATTATTTGAGTCACGGTGGATTATAAATATATTAGATACATTTTTTTTTACACAAAGCTTGGCAAATGTCAAAACTCCACCTGATGTAAAGCGGTAAGAAGAGTCAATACCTATGCGAAGACAGCTAGTGCAGTTTAGACACTGCTCTAGCCGCCGCCACCAAGCCGCCGCCGGCCCAAAAGGAGTTTTTTCACGTCTCTTTTAAAAAAAACCATGTTACTGGAAGAAGGGAACATAGGTGCCGGCAAAGAATTCGAAGTTCTGGAAGTGCGACAAAGAAACGATGTACTAAAATTCTTTGTGCGTCATGTTAAGGTGGAGACAGTAAATTGATGACTTCGAAGACCGGCACGCGTGCTCCTAAGTAGGAAGGGGGAAGGTAGGATAAGCTCGAAAAGCTTCTCAGAACACTCTCCATGATAAAGCCGATAGAAGGCGCTAAGCGATGCGATGTCTAGGCTCTATAGGCTGTTCGTGACCTCTACGTCGTCAATGATACTGAGTTTTTGGTTTTTTTGGGCCGGAAAGGTGGAGGCGGTTAGAGCAATGTCTAAACTGCACTAGCATATTGGCTCTTCTTACCGCTTCACATCAGGTGGTGTTGAGTCATTTGTCGTGCTTTGTATATAAAAAAAAATCAAATCGCAACATCCTTTTTATTTTTTTGTAGACCTCTATATGACCTCTATTATTAATTCTTAAACGCCCAAATGGCATTAAGTCATCCCATAGATAGACAATTAAAAATAATTTGTGTATTATATTAGGGGTTAAAGTATGAAATTGCCGATTTGTACTCAAAAATTTGATATTCGTTTTTTTTTTATTTATGATATTTATTTCATTAAAATATCTACCATTATTATCTATACATTGCTGCCATCTAATAGGAACGTCAATTATGCCTTTGTGATAGAACTCTGGTGATCTAGATTCTACAAACTCGGTGAAAGCATTTCCTACTGACTCCTGGGAAGAAAACTTTTTATCACGGAGAAAATTGTCCAAATCACGAAAAAAATGGTAGTCCGTTGGAGCAAGGTCAGGCGAATACGGAGGGTGACGAATGGTTTCTAATTGCAGTTCCTGTACAGTTAAAACGGTGTCTCGTGCAGTATGAGGTCTCGCGTTATCATGGAGCAATCACGGTGAAGATCAATTCAAGAGTTGGGGCTGTTTCACTACAAGTTTTGCTATCATTGTTCGGAGTTTGGCACAGTAGACATTTGCTGTTATTGCTTGACCAGATCGGAGAAAGCTATAATGAATACCACCATGCTGAGACCACCAAACAGTTACCTTTTTATTGGTAAGCTTTGCTTTAGAACACTGTTGCGGCGTTTGACCTGGGGTCAACCATTGCATTTTTCGCTTACGGTTATCGTAAAGAATCCACTTTTCATCACATGTCACATTTCGATCCAATATTCCTTCATTTCTGTATCGATTCAACAAGGCAACACAAGTTTCAGCACTCATTTCTTTCTGCAGATCAGTCAAATCATGAGGCAGCCATTTTTATATATTTTTATTTTATTGATTTGACGCAAATGAGTCAATATTGTTGATAAGGTAATGTTAAACCATGCCCCTAATTCCTGGATAGTTTGGCTCGGATCGGCTTCCACCATCTCTTTCAATTCATTGTTATTCACCTGTGTCGGTGGTCTTCCACGTGGTTAGTTCTTCAAATCAAAATTTCCATCACGAAAGCGTTTAAACCAAAATCGCACGATGCGTTTATTAGCAGCCCCAAACGCAACATTAATATTGCGAGCTGTTTCTTACGTTAGTTCCGCGTTGGAACTCGTATTCAAAAATCACTTAAATTTTCGAAGTATCCATCTTTCTTGTCTAAGCTGAATAAAAAAAACAACTGAAAGTTGATAATCGAATGTTGCAATTTTTTTAAAAGAAGAACCTCATTGAAAAAAGTCTCACTCAAAAATCTCATACCATGAAGGATCTATGTTGATTCGAAGTACCATTACAATAAAACGGCAACTTCATACTTTAACCCCAATTATTATACTATAAGATTAGACTACATGGATCAAGTGACTGATGATGACTGTGGATTAATATCATTTATTTTCTCTTTTGTAGAACTCTATATGACCTCTGTTATTCCTAACTAAATGGCATTAAATCATGCCATAGACTATTAAAAAATAATTATTTTTTATTTTTTTATATCATAATTTATTTATTGACTACATGGTACGACATCCATTTGTCAATTTTGTTGACTTTTAGTGCGAAGATAACAATATAATGTTGAGTGTAAATGTAGCGATACTAACAGAAAAGTTAAAAATAAATAACAAAGACATATAACACACAAGAAGGTCAGGTAGCATTTTCGCGACATTAAATTGATAAGACTAGTTGTTAAAGTTCAAGATTTTTTTCTATTAAAAAAATGAAATGTAATATTATTATGTTGGTTATTTTATAGAAAAGTTTGGAAGTCCTAGTGACTTCCAAACTTTTCTATAAAATAACAAACGTAACGCTATCAAAATGGTGTCTTCATTAGCCTTAACACTGTGGTATTAATTAGAAACCTGCCCATATTTGTAGTCACTGCTATAGGTGCAACATAAATTAAATCCTTCATTATGCAAACGCATGGATCCTTATCAACAAAAACAGTTCTTGGCATTCACCAGGCTTAGCACTCAAAATGCGTAGGCGCATCGTGTTATACCCAGTGAAAGTACCTCGTGGCTCCGCATAGTAACGTTATTCCTGATGCAGATTTTACGACCGTAGTGCCTTATAATAAGGTTTAAAATGCATCGCAAATGGACTGTAGATAATATTTCTGCTTTGTTATTGGTCAATATTTTAATACACTTTATGATAGAAAGGATGTCTATCCCCGTCGTATTTACATTTCTAGCGCGTTCTGTTACTATTTTATTTAAGTTAATTTTACAGGCTCTTAAGAGCTTAAATTCATTAACATAGATAGACAGAAAGTAAGTATAATTACTGGGCATGGACGGCATTTCATCTGAGGCCTCAGGATGACAACGCACCTGCAATATCAACTGATTTTCCCTTGTTATTGCAGGTATCTATAGGCGGCGGTAACCACTTACCATCATCAGGTGGGCCGTCAGCTCGTTTGTCATCTAGTTGTATAGAAAAAAAAGTAAGTACCAGTAATTTTACATACGTAAAACTGGGAATTTCGAAAAGTTTTTCTTTAATATTTCAAGCAACTGGTATTTTTTGTTTACAATGGAGTAAGCAGCTTTTAAAATATTTTAGCAATTAACGTAGTAACCACATTATTATTTACCTACTAATAGATTGTCTAAGTGTGGGTAAGGATTTAAAGGTTAAACTAATAAAATCATAAGGTACAATAAACATAATGCGATATCAACTGTAACCAGAAATTGCGAGGAATCGCATTAACATTTAAATTTTCAAAAAACTTTGGAAGCTGATATGTATATTTATTTTTTTAATTAGGGTATTAGACAATGAATTATTAACACCAGTAAAATTTCACGTAAATGCGATTGAGCTTTTGTGTGTTAGAGCTGAGGCAACATCTGTAAAAAGTAACTTATTATGTAATTATTTGTATTAAAAATTATATTACTTATAGCTTTTATAGACTTAATAACGACTACAAAAAATTAACTTCAATCTAAGAAAAAATTAAAAGTGCAATGTACCTACTTTTTATTTAGCCTTGAAAAACTGAATAAGCTCTAGTGAACACGATTGTTCATCAGTTTTCGATTTAACCCACTAGAAATAAAGTCTTCCTTGATATAAATTAAACCTAGTTATTAGGCCGCTGATAATTATGGGCGGCCTAATAACTAACCTTAAAACAAGACTTAGAAATTCCAACTCTTTCAGTAAGAAAAGCGGGCTATAAAAGGAAATAAAATCCAAAAAGAACAGATTTTGCACTTAAATTCATAAAATAGAATTTCCAATAAACTTAAGAGCGACTAAGTATACACGTTGCCGCTGTGAATAGCTCCTTATGTAGGTATATACTGGATAGAAAAAGTCCGCCTTTGGAGAGAAAGTATATTTGCCAGCACATTAAGCGTAACAGTTTGACCTTGAGACCACCCTTACTCCGTTCGTAATAGAGGCGTCTTTCAGAGTGCAACTGTTACACTTGATGTGCGGTTGTCTGTACCTTAAGATGGTGAGCTTAACTCAAAGAAAATGTTCCTTTTATTTCAAAAAAGAGTAAAACTACATTCAAAGATATGTTAGGATTCCCTTCCATGGTATAATGAATGAATTAAATCTTCGATTATTCGCTTCATGGGAAATTGGGAATTCGATAAATTGTCATTCTTAGAGATTCAAAGAAATGTAGTAACTTATCTTTACTTTTTCGCACCTATCACAATAATTTTGAGCAAACCTTGTGGTGGTATGGTAGATATCGCTTCTAGCGATAACACCGCCTTTTTTGCCATATTGTGTTTGTTTTATCTCTGTCTGCTCCTTATGTAAATGTGAAAAATTACGAATTTCTTTTTATCTACTTACCTATCGTTTCTTTGTCGTACTTCGAAAACATGGAATTCTTTGCCGGTACGTGTCTTCCTTCCGAAAACATGGGTTCGTTTTAAAGAGGCGTGAAAAGGCACATTTTGAGCTGGCAAGATGGAGGCAGCTTGCAGTGTGCTTAAACTGCTTCAGCTGTCTTCGCATTTGAATTTTTCTAACCGTTTTTCGTCAGGCGCATGATAATATTCATATCTCCTTTAAATGCTGCTTCGATAACGATTAATACGACAATAAATTAAAACGTGGGCTGTATTAGTTCATTGAAATGATTTGCCACTTTCAAAAACATCTTATTAATTTGATAATTTCATGACATTTCTATGAAATAATGCAATCTATGTTACATTATTATACGGCACCACCCCGTACATATAAGTACAAAGTACATAGTAGTTTCTTTTACATAAGTGTTATGATCTCTTCTGTGTACTAAGTTATTTTAATTTTAATTACGCAAAAACACGAAGCAATTCCATGTTCCTTGTAGAAAGTAATTATCAAACTAGGCATGGCACCAGTAAAATGTATATTTTATCATTATTATATCTTTTCTCAATTACACTGTTTATTTGGATTTTAACTTCAAAAAACTTTTTTCCTTTAATCTACCTTTGCCTTGCTGTCTCCAGCAGTGCTTATCCATTAATTATAACAGACCGGCTATCTGTAAAACTTCTCAAAGTTACTTGAGTAACTGGACGCAAACGTAGGGAATAAAAATACTAGTAACATGACCAAATGACATCACAGTCTTTCACAGGGGTGTGTTTTTGGTCCAATGAAATCAAGAACTTAGTAATTTTGTAATAAATAAGTATAAAAGGTGAGTTGAACAAAGAAGACTTTTCCTAAGTTTCCGTTTTACTTGCAATATTTCTACAAGTTACCTTGTAAATATTCTTAATACTTCTTACTTTATTATTACACACATTCTGTTCATAGAACGATGATTTTTGGTCAATTACATAATTTATAAAAATTAATTTGCTAAACACAAATTTTTTTCGTTACTTTATTACTGTTAAGTTTTTTTTCTTTTGCGCTGGGTTTTCCCTAACTTCTTTCGTAAGCTTATTTCTCGACTTCTTTGATGGACATCGGTTTGAGTCAAGTCATTTACCAACTATAATAGGAAGGTTAAAGGTAAGACTATGTACCATACAACATGCTCAAATAGGTACAATAGTCAATCACTGGTGGCTTTATACGTGTGTAAAATTTAAACAGTATTTCTATGCACAAGCCACCAAAAATGTGACTTGCCAACACAATGTGTATTAAGTTATATAAATTAATTAAAATCTACAAATTTCTTAAATTACGTAATAAAAGGCGTGGTAGTTCAGATGGTTTTAGCAGTCACCCGTAAGTATTCGGTCCCCGCCCAGTACATGATTTTTCCGGTTTAAATGATTTTCTAAGTATCTTCAAAAAATTTTATTATGATAAAAGCATAAAATTAACGTTATTTACAAACCTGTGTAAATAATAAATATCAACCAGATCATTCCAGCTTTTCTTCTCGGCCAGACATTCGATTCACTTGTAACACTAACTTTCCACACATAGAAAAACTTTTTTAAATTGTATACAAGTTGCAACGTACATTTTGAAGCTATTGGTAGACCGCCGGCAAGCACTTGCACATTTTCACTGCCCGCTGGATCGAAGATAGAATTCAAATTTACGTAGCGGTATCAAACCGATTGCAATTCATAGAACGGCGCCGGCGCACGTCTGCTCATCGGTAATATTAATCAACTTCATTCTATTGAAATTGCAAAGCATATGTAAGGTTTTCCTATCCCGTTATGACAAGTAGTCTGTGAAATCAGTAGGTTTGATTGCACAGGTAGTAAAAGTGAAGTTTTATCATACACAAGCCATTTTATATCCTTCGTGCACACGAATTATGCTGATATTACATTGAGTAAACTTTATGACGTCATGATGCCGTTGGATCTCACCATGCCAAGGAGTGCTGTTTATTATTTTCAAAATAACCCAACAAAACCATAACGGAATGACACTTCAGACTTTTGTTTCGTGTGTCGCTTATTATTCATTATTATTCCTAATCATAATCACGTGAACAATCGAGTTCCTTTAGCAGAGCAAGTGTGACGCAGTGATGAGTGCAATAGCCCCGCCTCAAGGAAGTATGGAGGGCCGGTAGGTCAAGTCAGAGGTCCCCAGTTCGTATCCCGGTAGAGGTTTTTGTATCTGGGGGTGGGTTGGTGAAATTGTTCCGGCAGAGCCTTGGCTACCCCAGCAAAGGGCAGTGTAGTTACCGGGGAGTTATAAGTAGTGGGTAACCCACCTACCCGTATTGGGCCAGCGTGGTGGGTGGTGTTATGGCCCAATCTCCTCATGTGTTTCTGCCATGTAGGAAGGCCTGTGCTTAGCAGTGGGACGCATATAGGCTGATGATGATGATGATTCCCAGTATCCTTAGCGGCGGGCGACATACGACCCTCGCCTAACCAAAGGCGAGTAGGTCTTCAATCAAATTTCTCCCCGGAAAAAAGGAGTGTTTGTATGATGACTGCCAACATTGGTTCTAATGTCATGGATGTTTGTAATTTAATTAGGAATATGTATAAATAATTCCACAGTACAAATTCATATTCATACTTGATTTGGGCAACCTAATTTTAATAGGCGTGGGTCTTAAAAATTAAATATACATTCTTAATCTTTGTGATGAGGATAATGACAGTAAAATTAAATTTATTTTTACGTATTTTTCGACATTTCCCCAAGACTTGCTGATTTATAGCGTGAAAGCCGTTCTGACATCCATTTTAATTTAGATACTGTGCACACTTAGAACAACTGTTTACGATATCTTAACTTATCGAGGGTTGTATCAACGACATACACAAATCATGACTCCCAGACATCATTACCTTGCGAAGATCTGTCGATATTGTTAGTTATATATGATAGAATTAATGAAATTCTTTAGAAATTCAGTTGTAAAAATATATATTGTGACACACACGGAACAGACAAAAAGTAATCAAAAAAACAATATAATAATTGACATAGAACTAAAAACTTAAATTAAAAGTAAAAGGAGTTTGCCTAGCCTATACAACCTCTAACACTGCCCCTTTGTGTAGGCACTAGCAACTCCAGTGACACCAGTTTAATGAATGACAAACTCAAATACTAAAGCTACCGCCATTACCATCAAAATACATTTAAGCTTTTTACAAAAGATTGATGCTTCTCTTTAGTGAGCGCTTTAGTTAACACATCTGCTGCTAACTCAGCTGAGGGTCTGTACAGTACTTTAATGATACCTGCATTCACAGACTCGCAAATGAAGTGATAAAGCACGTCAATGTGCTTGGTCCGTTTAAACGACTCATTTATTATAAGTTTGTGTGTACTCTGATTGTCGTTGTACACAGCTACTGGCTCTTGTGGGTTTATGCCAAATTTTAACTCACTAAAGAAATTTCTAATGAATTTGGCTTCTCTAACTGCAGAACCTAGACTATAGAATTCCGCTTCAGTTGAAGACAGCGCTACAACATTTTGCTTTTTGGCTCCCCAGTTTAATAGAGAATCCCCTAATAAGGTCAGTACGCCAGAATATGAACGCCTATCTGTTACATCTCCGGCCCAATCAGCGTCACACAAGATATGTATCTTATGAGGTCCATGAGGTCCTTTACGTTTAAAATTAAGCCCAAACTCTTTCGTACCTTGCAAATAACGTAATACTCGTTTTGCAGCTACCCAATGTTTCTCATTGAAACATGTGTTATACTGGCTCAGTTTGCTGCAAGCGAAAGCAATGTCCGGACGTGTACTAACAGCTAGGTACATAAGACTACCGATTAATTCCTGATAAGGAAGTTTATTGTCACACTCTGAAGCCTTTTCTAAATTAAAATGCACCTCCATTGGAGTAGAAATAGGCTTACATTCATTCATTCCAAATTTCTGTAATAAGTTTTGTACATAAACAGTTTGTGACATTTTCAATGTGCCATTGGGTCTATCCCTATCTATTTTAATGCCGAATGCTTGCTTAACAGGTCCTAGTAATTTAATTTTAAAATTTTTGCTTAATGAATCGTAAAGTTCTTTCTTGCCTTTTATACTATTACTAAAAACGAAAAAATCATCGACATAAAGCGCAATGATCACTTTGTCCTTGCCAAAATCCTTCTGATAAACACACCTCTCACATTTTAATTGTGTGAATCCATTACCAATAAGAACATTGTGAACTTTTTCGTTCCAGGCGCGACTTGCCTGTTTAAGGCCATAAAGACTTTTCTTCAATAAGCAAACTTTGTCCTGCCCCTCAATCTTAAAACCATCTGGTTGCTCCATAAAAATGGTTTCGCGGAGGTCTCCATTAAGGAAAGCGGTAGTAACATCAATGTGTTCGATGTCCATATCAAACTCAACACCAATAGCAAATAACGTTCTCAGAGTACTATGCCTCACTACAGGAGCAAATGTTTCCTCATAGTCGACACCATAACGTTGCGTGAAACCCTTTGCAACTAATCTCGCTTTATATTTGGAAAGGTTTCCATCAGCATCTGTTTTCTCCTTGAATACCCATTTGCATTTGATCACATTTGTATTCCTGGGTCTATCAACTAATGTCCAAACATTGTGAGACCTAAGAGAATTATATTCATCTTTCATTGCCGTAAGCCATTCTGTGGCATTCTCGGAATTGATTGCTTGATGATAAGTTTTTGGTTCATTACGACACATAAGTGCTTGATGTGTGAAATAATTCATCACATAATCATCGAACCATGCTGGAACCCGACGCTCACGAGTAGGTCTATTATTATTGACTAATGTTTCTTCTTCGACAACAGTATCGTTATCAAAGTCATTGGACGTTGGAGAAACTGTCTCATTTACAATAATAGGTTCATGAGTATCATCAACTACATCATGGTGTTGAACAGGTATTTCACAGCTATTATCGACACATTGGTCAGAGTCATTTGGCACAATTATATTTGGTGCATCGTACCTATAAACATTTTCAATAATATTTGTGTCTCTAGAATTGAAAGTATTAGAGATATTATCTTTTGAAGAAGAATACATAGTATTCTCAAGAAAAACAACAGATCTAGCTCTTATAATTTTCCCAGTATCTGGGTCAGCTAGACGATATCCATCGGAATGACCACAATATCCTACCATAATGTAACCTTTGGCTTTGGCATCTAATTTCGAACGCACTTGCTCGGGAGTCAAAGCATATGCCCTACAACCAAAAACACGAAGGTGACTTAAGTCTACTTTCGACTCAGTCCAAAGTTCATGTGGTGCGGCTCCACGAACAGCAACAGTGGGAGATCGGTTTTTTAAATATACGGCAGTATTAATTGCTTCCACCCAAAAATTCTTACCGATACCAGAATCATGAATCATGGTTCTTGCTTTTTCCATTAGAGTCCTATTAAGCCTTT
Organism: Nymphula nitidulata; assembly: GCA_947347705.1. Lineage (NCBI taxonomy): Eukaryota > Metazoa > Arthropoda > Insecta > Lepidoptera > Crambidae > Nymphula > Nymphula nitidulata. The sequence continues at coordinate 9,047,712 of OX374617.1, read as the reverse complement.
CACTAACACCATTTTGTTGAGGTGAATAGGGAATGGTGGTTTCATGAATAATTCCGGATCTAATTAAATAACTTGAAAATAATTTGTTGCAATATTCAGTTCCGTTATCAGACCTAAATCTTTTTATTTTAAGATTTGTTTGGTTTTCAACCAATTGTTTAAATTTAATAAAAGTATCTAAAACAGTTTTGGCATCCTTACGTTTCAAAAAATATACAAAGGATTCGCGTGTATAATCATCCGTAAACGTAATAAAATAACGATATCCGCAAAAACTCGGCACGGGTAAAGGTCCACATAAATCCGAATGTATTAAATCAAGTTTGCAAGAGGCTCGATTCTCTGAAACTTTAGGAAAGGATGTCATTTTATGTTTCCCTTCAATACAAGGAATGCATGACAATTCATTTTTCTTAAAGTTTACACCTGTAACTAGACCATCCCTAAGTAGAGTCATGTCCCTAACATTAAGGTGACCACGACGACGATGCCATAGCTGGAGGTCATTTTTAGCTATTAAAGCTACATTTTTATTCGACGACTGAACCGCATTCGTAGAATGTATCCTATAAATACCGTTAATATTTTTGGCTACAAAGCCACAAGAACCAGTAACCTTACAGTTCTTATAAGCACGACAGCTATTTTCATCAAAGACTACTGTGTATCCCTTTTTAGTAATTTGATGAACAGAAAGCAAATTAGTGACCAATTCCGGTACATACATAACATCAGTAAAACTCTTAATAGTACTGTCTTTAATATTGACACTAACATCACCTACACCTTGACTAAATATTTTACTTTTATTGGCAACTGTTATATCTACGGACTTATTGTCATTAAAACTAGTAAACCAACTTTTACGATTTGACATATGATTTGAACAGCCTGAATCAATTACCCAACTGCAATCATTATCAACATTATTAAATAAAGCAGTATGGAGAACACTATCATCTTCTAGAACAACACTACACTCATTCTTCTTATTCTTCTTTTTCTCATTTCTGAGTTTAGGGCATTTTGGTCTAATGTGTCCTTGTTTATTACAATTGTGACAAACAGGTACAAATTTCCCTTTAGAAGTAGAAGTAGACGCTAAGGCCTTTTCAGAATCTAAAAGTGTTGCTGAAGAAAGCTCAGATTTTTTAAATTCTCCTCTTAACAGCTTTTCTTTTACAAAGTCAACGGTAAGTTTAGTTTGAGTACCCTGGATTGCCATAATTAATGGGTCATAGTCTTCAGACAGACCTAACAATATCCATTCAGCAGTCTCTTCGTCATCAATGGGACAACCTAAATCGGCTAATTCTTGTGTAACGGAAAGAATGGTACCAATATAACTATCCATAGAATCATAATTGACCAACTTAGTCTGGGTAAGTTTACGTTTTAATTGCAATCGACGACTTATCCCTGAATGCCCATAGGCCTTTTGCAAATTATTCCACGCTTCAGCTGCAGTTTTACAGTTTTTGACGTGTGGATAACAAATCGGCTTCACCGCTAAACATATTTTAGCGTAGGCGCTTTGGTCAAGTAATGGATCTAAAGCTATAGGTGGATCACTTACAACATTCCATAATCTTTGCTCTATAAGCAAAAGTTTCATTTGGAATTTCCAATTTCCGTAATTATCTTTTCCATTTAATTTATCTACATGTGGTCCAAAACTACTCATATAAATTGGATTGAACACACCTGATGTCGACGACGACGGACTAACTGGAATAGTCGGCGGCAGTTGCACATCACTATTATTCATTGTAAATAAATAAATCGGGAATTCGATAAAACTGTTATAAATTTTTACTTGATAACTTGAAATTCTAATTAAAGGCCCATAACCTGATAGAATTAATGAAATTCTTTAGAAATTCAGTTGTAAAAATATATATTGTGACACACACGGAACAGACAAAAAGTAATCAAAAAAACAATATAATAATTGACATAGAACTAAAAACTTAAATTAAAAGTAAAAGGAGTTTGCCTAGCCTATACAACCTCTAACAATATAGGTACCTCTATAATGCGTTGGTATTTAATGTCAATTTTAAATTAACATATTTTTTAATCGCCAAAACCTTCATAATAATAATAAAAGTTTACCAAAGTTTGGAAGTTTCATAAGCTTACATTATTATTATGGACGTATTGGCGATTTTGAAAATGGATGCAATATTAAATTGTCAATTCGAGTAATTTTTAGCACGTCAGTAGTTGATAAGGTAATACATAATAATATCTCCTTTTTTTTTTTTTTTTTTTTTTTTTTTTTTTTTTTTTTTACGCTGAGGGGAAGCTCTGCCAGCCAATCCTCCCTCTCTCTGGGGTGGGAGAAGGGGGTGTGTGTGGGGCTCTCACCCACTAAACCCCTCAGCGATGCACCTCTTTCCTGCTTGCTGCCAACCATGCGGGATTCGCCGGAAGCCTTACGACCGCTTGTCAGCAGGGCAGTGTGGCCAGTAAGGTCCCGTCTCTGTGGGGAGGGGTTGTTACCAGCCCCTCCTCAAGTTGACTGTATTTATTTTAAGTCGGCGTACCGGTGTATTGGTAGCGCCGACTGGGATGTGCAAGCCAGGCACGGTCCCCAACCGCGCCCGGAGCCCAGGAAGATACTATACTTATGTGGGCGGATCTAGGCGCCCAAAATGCGCCTTCCTTCGCCCACTACGCCGGCGACGAATGGCTGAAGCCTCGGCGGCAGCCTCCCGCTCACGTTCTGCCTCCTCCTTACGGCTCATCACTACTTCGCAATAAGTAGCAAACGCCCGCCAAGCCCCGTCGCTCTCAAGCATCTTGAGGACTACGGTCGAGAGGGAGAGGTCGTTCCCAATTACGACTGCTAACACACGGCGCTCTTCCGCCCAGGCAGGACACGCCTCAAGTGCGTGTTGCGCTCCCTCGTCAGGGCAGCCGTCACAGTGATGGCATGTGGCAGTCGGTTCCCTTCCGGCGATCCGACACAGGTACCCCCCGAAGCATCCGTGCCCGGAGAGCATCTGTGTCATGCGGAAGGTCAGGACTCCGTGCGACCTCTCCACCCACTGTTTTAGAAGCGGCCCAACTGCCCCGACCGTGCGGACCCCAGTGCTGACCCGCGCGAGTCGACGCGCCCACCACTCAAGCGCCTCTTTGCGCAGCTCGGCCCGCTGTTTCTCCACTTCGCGTGACGCCGGGTCCTGCCCTCTGGACCGCTCCTCCTCGCGCCAGAAGTATAAAGACGCGAGGGCCCTCGCTTCCAGATCCCAGGGGACGGAACCCGCCAGGACCGCCGCCGCTTCACCGGAGATCGTCCGATATCCCCGTATTGCCCTTATCGCCATCACCCTTTGTGGTTTTCGTAGGAGGGCAATTTCCTGGCTGTTAAGGGTATCAGCCCATACGGGGGCGCCGTAAAGGGCCATCGATCGGACGATTCCGGCGTACAACCCTCGGCATGCCACGTCAGGGCCCGCCAGATTTGGCAGAAGCCATCCCAGAGCCCCAGCCGCCCGCATTAATTTGGGGACTAACTCCTCAATGTGGGCTCGAAATCGCCATCGGCCATCGATTCGCAGCCCGAGATAGCGGAAAGAGGTCCCAATTCTAATCTGGACTCCACCGACAACTATGTTGGAACCTCTCGGTGGCGCTTTGCGAGGACCGTGAAAGCATATGGCCTCCGATTTCTCCAGTGCCACCTCCAGGCCCAGGCTCCGGATTCGGTTCACCACTTGCGCAACCCCTGCGGTTGCAAGGATTGCCGCGTCCTTGTACGTCCTCCCTCTGGCGAGCACCAGTGTGTCGTCGGCGTAGCACACTACACTGATGCCCGTCAAGTTTGCACCCCGCAACACTGGGTCGTACCCAATGTTCCACAGGAGCGGCCCGAGGACCGACCCCTGTGGGACACCGCACGACACTGTTGTTCTGCCCAGCCCCAACCCAGTTTTATAAACGACTATCCTTTGTTTTAGATAGTCGGTGACCACATTGCGGAGATATACAGGCACTTGGTGGTGCTCTAGCGCCTTTTTGATGCATTCCCAGGGAAGGGTATTAAAGGCGTTGGCGATGTCAAGAGACACCGCCAAGACGACCTCGCCCCGGGAAACCGCCTCTTCCGTGGTGTTTTTTACCCTAAGGATTGCCCCGATAGTGGAGCGCATCTTTCGGAAGCCAAATTGGCACTCGGATAGGTCTGGCCCAACCTCCTCCATGTACTTTCTGAGGCGGGCAGCTATTATGCGCTCCAGAAGCTTTCCCGCCTCGTCCAACAGGACAATAGGCCGGTATCCCGATGGTGATTCAGGTGGGCGACCTTCCTTCCGGAGGAGTACTAGTCGGCCCACCTTCCACTGTTGAGGGAAGACTCCCTGGCGTAAACAGGCTGTGAAGAGTTGCCTCATTCGGTCCTCCAGGGGGCCCAGCGCAAGTGCCCAGACTTTGCCATGCATTCCGTCGGGGCCGGGCGCGGTGTTCTTCGATTTCATGCGCTGCACTGCCGCACCCAGCTCTCCCCTAGTAACCTCAGGCACCTCGTCAGCCCTCGGTGTGTCCAGCTCTGCTGACGGATGCGGCATACCTGATACTCCCTGGCTCTCTCTGGGAGGGAAGAGGGCGGTCACAACATTACTCAGTACCCGGGGCTCCAGGCTCTCCGTCAGAGGGGGAGCTCATGCGCGCAATTTGCCTCTCACCGCGCGGTAAGGCCTGCCCCATGGGTCTTCATCTAGAGTTGCTAGAGCCTCCTCTCTCGCGCGCGTTTTTGCGTCGGCGATTTCGGTCTTGAAAGCCCTTCGCGCGGCGTTGTAGGCCTCGTATAGTACGGCCTCCTGAGCCCCGTCCCTGCGACTCCGTCTCCGGCTACGGGCGTACTGGCGGCGCGCTGCGACGCAAGCTCGCCGCAATTGTGTCAGTTCGGCTGACCACCAATATGCCTGACGTCTGGAGCCAAAGTGCCTGGCCCGGGGCATGGACGCATCGCATATTTTCGTCATTGCCCTCCGGAACCAGGTTACCTCCCCGTTTACCTCCACCTCGGAGGGCGCCGGGACCCACGCCTTGACTGCCACCGCATCACGGAGCACGTCTTCGTCCATCTGCTTAAGGGCCCAGCGGGGGCCAACTTCTCTACGGGTGCATCGGGTTGGACTGTCGGGTATTATCCAGGGGGAAGAGGTGCTGAACTGTATATATCGGTGATCAGACAACGTTTCCTCCCCCTCGAGGACCTCCCAGTCCTGGATACGGCGATCGAGATTTGGGCTCGCAAGTGTTACATCCACGATGGAACCTCCCTGCGGCCTGACGCACGTTTCGACCGATCCCCTGTTCACTACGCTGAGTCCCACCAGTACTGCCCAACCTTCGAGCATTTTACCACGGGCATCTGTTGCGCGGGAGCCCCATGCCGTCGAGTGGGCATTGAAGTCCCCGGCAACGAGCGTTGGTAGTGGAAGGTGTCGGCCAACGGTGGCCCCTACCGCATCCAGCAGCTGCTCGAACTGGGGACTGTTCCAACTTGGGGGACAGTATACCCCCACCACCAGGGTACCTCCAATCTCAGCTGTCACATAGCCTTTCCCCCTCGTGATGCTGTTTAAGGGAGCCGATCCCACAGTCCTATTAGTATGGAGAGAATCCCCTCACTGTCTCCGATCCAGTCATCTCTGGCCGGGACATAGTACGGCTCCGCCACTATGACCACGTGTATCAACCATTGTGCTACGCTTTGATAAAGCAGATCCTGCGCTCTGGCACAATGGTTAATATTCGTCTGGAGAAATCGTACTGGCACCATTTAACAGTCCATTGCCATCGGATCCTCCAGTGCCCCGACCTGATCGTCAGGGTTTGGGGGCAGCGGGGCTACTTTTGCTCCGACCGCCTGCCTTCTCATTCTGCGCTTGGGCTTCAGGGGGGAGGCTTTGCACGCTAAGCTCCCTACCCTGTGGTCAGCTGGCTTTTTAGTCTCCTCGCAAACTGGGCAGTGTGGCGCCGCCTCGCATTGGGCAGCCTTGTGTCCGGCCTGGCCGCAGCGGTAACATAACATACTGCGGTCAACTTCCCCCTCGCACATGCCTCTCACGTGCCCCGTCCTCATGCACCTATAACAACGCGTCGGTCTCTGCTCGAGGAGCTTCACTCGGGCCGATACCCAGCCAACTAAGACCCGATGAGCCTGCGCAACTTTGTTGGCTGTTGCCGCTGGGCATTTTACTATAGTGACGCCCATGCCTGTCGCGTCGGGCCTAACCTGGCCGGCCTGAACTAGGCTCGGGGAGCACTCTCCAGCTCGAGCAACTGCTGCGGCCACCTCTTCAGATGTTACCGAATCATCCAGGCCTGAGATGCGGAGGTCGGCTGTTTTGATAGGTCTGGAGACTCTGACATCCTCCTCCGAAAAAAGGCCACGGAGCTGTTTGGCCAGCGCGTCAGCCTTTTCACCATTTGCGGCACCGGCAATCTCAAAAATTCGACCACCTGTGGCCGTCTTGCGGCAGTTCATCTGAGCAACGCCTATGGACTCAAGACTAACACGGTTTCTCGCCTCGCTGATAATTTGCCCGTACGTGAGCCCTTTTTCAACTGCCCCCGGCTGCAATGTCAGGACCACAGCCACAGAGCGGGGGGGTCGGGGAGTTGCACGCCTGAGCTCAGGACTCGGCCTTTGTTGGCCCTCTTGCCTTTCGGCTTGTGGTACCGGTAGGTTGACCGCCTTCTTCCTTTTACCATTTTTTCCTATAACGGTCCACGGCTCCTCCATGGATTCCGGTGCTGGCGGGAGCTGGCGGGTGCACTCCTGTGTAGGGAGAGGCAGTTTTGCCGCTTTCACCTTTGCATTTGGGCCGGCTTTTCCCTTTTTAGGGTTAAACCCGAGAGCACTTTGTTCATTGCCAGCAGCAGGAGCCGCTTTTGATGTCGCCGACGGTTCCCTGCTTGGGCCAGATGTCGGTTGGACCATGTCCTTCTTCTTCTTGTCGGCCGCAAGTGGGGGCCTGGAATTTTTCTCTGGAAGAAGGCGACCGCCAACTTCAAGACCCTCGAACTTGGCGCTCACCATGGTCCCTACTTGCTCCATGATCATTTTCATTAATTCCGGCAAGGGCGGCATAGTCTGCTCCTCTCGGGGAGGCCCCTTTGGGTCCATTCTGCTTGGAGCCACTGGGCGCGGCGGCGGCGGTAAGACTGTCCCTTCCAACTCTATGGTTTGGCTCGGGGTGGGGCAGTTTGTGCTGCTCAGGAATTCAGCACGCATCGCCGCCATTTCCTCCCGCAGTTCAAGAAACTGCGCTTTGAGGCGGTGGTTCTCAGCCAATAAACCGGCCGTCTCCTCACTCAACGTCCTTACCGCTAGTTCGCTGGTTGCCTCCTGAATGTCTTCGACGGCCTGTCTTAGGCTGCGGACGAAAGTACCTTTCAAATTTCTTGATCTGTCAGCCACTCGACCGATAATAATATCTCCTATTCTGAGTCAGTCGCACCGGCAATAGCTATGGTGCTCAAACAGGGGAGCCAGAAAAAGATACGTTTGAATTGGATGTGAAACCGGCAATACTGCAATCAGACGTTGAAACCTTTGAGTGTAAAAAGCGTCCTATATCTAGATGTATCCGACTACACACAATAACGAGGAGCCGAATCACAGCGCTTGCGATAACATTTGGAGATAAAAGCGGCTGGGGCGGAATCTGCGGAGCAAATAAAAACACGGTGGGAATTTCCAAGGCCCAGGAAATTGAGCTGCACCGGATATCGTCGCACCGGCGACGTGCGACCGAGGGCGGCGGCGTCCGGCCGAGGTGGGTTGTCTTCATTATTTCTTCATTCTTTCACGTTTATATTCGCTTTTTTTAATAAACTTCTACTACAAACTGACTCTTTAATTCGCCCCGGGAACTCTATGTTACTTAATTTTAAGTTTATATTCAATATTTACTTCACAAGATTTTAAATCTCTATTTCATCTCCAATTTAAAATGAAAACAAAATTGATCAATCACATAGTTAGGCAGACGAAAGCATTTTTTCATCTGCCTATCTAAACTTAAAATGTGATTTGGATTTTTGAACTTATACCGTGACTAGCACAAGTGAAAGTGACTTATGGAACTGAAGAAAGGTTTCGTCAACATATTCTACTCCCATACGTGAGAATCCATTTAAACAACCTAACAAAGCAACTTATGAATAAGTAGAAGAAAAAATAACCATTCCCACTTGACGCACATGTGCGACTACTGCGACGCTAAGTTTCTTCGCCGGCAACACTTCAATTTGGTGAAGAATGTTTAATTTTCAGGCTTTATTATGTAAAAGTCTACTATGACACAAAAATACCTGGAGGTATTTAATGCTTATTGATTTTTGAAACAGGCGTTACTAAAGTTACAAAATATTTAGCTAAGTCTGAAGATTAACTTAATACCTCTAAATATAGCTACAATGAAACATAACTCTTAATGATGTTTGGGCTAGACAATAGGTGTGGGTGTCACTAATTATGTCATATATTGTATTTATTTGGAACACGCAGTTACAATATTATTATAATAAATATAGAAACAATGAAAACAAACCATATTATCATATCCATACTAATTATATAAATGCGAAAGTGTATCGAGAGTCCCGGGAAAGGACATTGAATATTTTTATCCTAGATATAATCTGCTAAAGGGGCGAAAAAGGGGGTGAAAGTTTGTATGGGGAATCAATAAACGCTGAACCTCATTGCTAATTTACCAAAGAGTTATAAATATATTATACTAGCTGACCCGGCGAACTCTGTTCCGCCTTAAAGGCAACAAATAAGCAGATTTTGGAATTTGTTTTTTTATTAGAAAAAATACAAAAATAAATTAAGTACCTACATTAATCATTCATTATTATGTCTGTATTTCAGTACATAGGTTGCTCTTCACTTAAGTACCTTGTGATACACAACATTTTTCGTTTTATTATTAGGCGCAAAAACAAACAACGCAGATGGATTTCTGACCCGTGAACATGCCACATATAATTGACCATGGAAAAAACATGGATGTTCTAGATTCAAACCACAAACTTTTAAGGATTGGCCTTGTGATTTGTTGATGGTCATGGCAAATGCAAGACGGATCGGAAATTGAAGTCTTTTAAATTCAAACGGCATATCGGTTGGGATCATCGGTATCCTCGGAATGAGAACTTCCTCACTTTTGAATTTTCCTTTCAGTATCGTCACGTAAATTACATTGTTCATCAATTTTCTAACCACCAAACGCGTACCGTTGCACAGTTTTGGTTGGTTTATGTTTCGAAGCATGATTACTACGGAGCCAACCTTTAGGCGTAAATTGTGCGGTGCTAAGCCAGGCACATCCAAGGAGTTTAAAGATTCAATTGGATAGTTGGTAGCTTCATCTTCATTTGTGACGCAGTCAATAGATTTGAATGAATGCATTGTTCCAATGATCTTATTTTGAATTATGTAGTTCAGGTCATCTACATCTTTATTCTTAGCCGCTAAAATTGCTCGCTCACTCAACTACTTATTCATTATTTTTTAGTTAGAAATAATGTTTCGAAATACATTGTTGATAAGACAAAATTACTTAGCTGCCCCCTTATTCTCAACTGTCGGAAAATATTCGAATTTCGGAAACTCTATACCTGTCACATTTTATCGCTATACGTCAAAGCGAGACGGCATGTGACTTTTCGAATCGAACCCGTGATCCGACAGTTGAGAATAAGGGGGTTCTAGATGCGCGTTTTGTTGTTCCAAGTCTGATGCGTTTTTGGTTTACCACCTTTTATAGTTCACTTCACTTTTTATTTAAATTGGCAATGATTGTTATTTATTAAATAGAAACTCGAAACAAACACATCAACCGGTCGACTTCAAAATTAAAAATTTTCAACCATACTTAACCATAGACAACATTACGTTTAGCTGTCAGTTGCGTGTTGTAAATTTTTTAACAAATGAACGGCCACATTAATGTTTTGACTGATAATTTTTTTGATTTGCTGTCAGTTGCGTTTTGTTATTCCATGTCAGTTGCGTTTTGTTATACCACGTTTTTATCCTATTCACGTGACGTCCCACGGGAATAGGATAAAAAGTATCCTATGTCCGTCTCCTAGTTCTAAGCTATCTCTCCAACAATTTTCAGCCAAATCGGTTGAGCCGTTCTTCAGTTATAAATAGCGTAACTAACACGACTTTCTTTTATATATATAGATAAACGATTTACAGACAACTAATTCCGGGCATTTATAAATTTCATATCAACGTCATGACGATTTACATTATTTGAACAACGCAGCATTCGCATCCGCACATTTTGGCAACTTACTCGAAAAGTGAGATGATGAAATGATATGGCCTATTTAATTATATTTTTCTTTACATAAAAAATGTACTAGGTGGTAGGCCCATAAGTAGGGTCGCATGGTTAGGTACCACCGCCTTTTTTATTTCAGCCGTGAAACAGTTCGCTGTGTTTCGGATACAGCTGACAGCCCACCTGGTGGTAAGCGGTTACCGCGGCCTATAGACACCTGCAATAACAAGGAAAAGCACTTGATATTGCAGGTGCGTTGTCATCCTGAGGCTTAAGATGAAATGCCGTCCATGCCCAGTAACTACACTGGCTACCTTTCCCTTCAATCCGAAACACAGCGAACTGTTTCACGGCTGAAATAAGAAAGGCGGTAGTACCTACCCAGGCGACCCTACATATAGGTCTACCACCTAGTAGTTACCATACTAATGTTAAAATAAAATCAAGTATATTTTTCTTAACATTAATCAGTCTATGAACTAGGCTAATTTAAAATTAATCTTTCTTCCGTTTAGATATACAATTACAGTTGGCTTTAACAAGAAATTTACAAAAACCAATTGGCCTTTATTAAAAAACAGTAGCTTTAAGCCCCCGGTTAATATTTCAGCCGTTTCGGGTTTTAGTCGCTTTATTCATATATGTGACGGAAAATTAAAAACGGGTAACAGCGGGTCGAGCATCCATAATTCAGACGGAGGCGCGGGCGTGGACACGCGGGTCGCGGGTATTTAATAAGTTCTTCGTTTATACCGCCGCTACATAGAAACCAGACAGTTTTTCTACACACACACACTCCTATTATCCAGCCCAATTTAAGTATTGAGGTCGTGGTTTGGATACTTGAGAGTGAAATATAGATCTAGAAGTGTATCAGTAGGTATTATTAGGTAGGTATATTAGAAATAATTGTACCTACCTGTACTTAATATACACACTACAAACATTCATGACTCGTGAAAAAATGTTCGTATTCATCATTAAAAACATCGGCAAGCGACGAAATATTACATTGAGTCAAGCCGAAAGCCATCAATATTTTTATGGTCAAGTGGTAGTCACTACCCTTGTCTACTAAACCAGTTGTGTCGGGTTCGAATCAAGGTAAAGGCAGATGATACTACGGGCATTTGTTCACAAGACATGCATGTTTTATATGTACTTAGAATATTTATAGAATTTTCATTATTATGATCTATAATTCTCCTTAATTATATGTTAACGTTATTATAAATGCGTAAAAAATATATTAAAAAATAATTATAATGAATAACGAAATAGAAAATTTCAAAATTGTTGGATAGACGTCAGCTTATAACTCAAATACAGATAAACTAGAATAATTTCACAGAGTTATCCCAAGTCCTTGGTAGCTCAGATAGTTAGAGCAGTCACCCGGATTGTGAAAGGTCGCGGATTCGATCCCCGCCCCAGAACGTGAAAATTTTCCCAGTTTATATATTTCTGCGTTTAGGATCCATAAACTAAGCTTTAATTATACTTAATTTTTTTAATAAGTAATGAATAGGCGTGGTTATAACTAGTGGCCGCCCGCATCTCTGCCTGCACAGGTAGTGGATGTCCTTTCTCTGGATGTAATTTCATGCCAAATCTCATCTAAATCGGTTCGGCGGCTTATGAATGAAAACGAGGCAGATAGTCAGAGTTGCTTTGGCTTTTTTTTATTATAAGTATGGATTTGAGTTTTATATATAGTTATTTGTATCTGCGGGGCGACAGCCTAACTTTATTGGTATGAACATCAGCATTGTATATGACGTCACATTGCATATTGAATTCAATTATGACAATCACACGTCAGAGGAGGTCTGATGCTGCACGTTGTAGGTCCGGTGTCAGCACGCGGAAGCGTAAACAGGACAGTCAGTTTGTGGCAATTGCCAGTTTTCCAAAACTGGACTTTGGACCCCAAATCGGGGTTTCACCAACACTGATTTCAAAAGATCATAGAATACTCTTACTAAAACACGTCTAATGACGACACGTAAAAAATAACTGTCGGTTGCGAATCAAATTGTCGCACGGAGACCGAACAGAAGAGTCGACCTTCAGGCCTCGCAGCCGGTCGCAGTGAGGAGCTCGGTGGCGTATTGGTTTGAGCGCTCTGATTTCGATACGAAAAACAAAGCAACTTTCGCCATGGCTGATCCTGGGATGGGTCAATCAAAGTTTGTTATCTCGAGCTCCTCCGTCCTTCGGAAGGCACGTTAAGCCGTTGGTCCCTTTGTTCCTGCAACCGCTTTAACCCACCAACCCGCATTGGGCCAGCGTGGTGGTGTTATGGCCCAAACTCCTCATGTGTTTCTCCCATGTAGGAAGGCCTGTGCCCAGCAGTGGGCGTACATAGGTTGGTGATGATGATGACACGTCAGAGGTGCGTTCCGAGCCTACACTCCAAATACTCCGAGTTGTTTTTTGTCTTGCTCTCAGGTGTGAAACGAAACAAGTTGTTTTTATAACCTCAAATTTTGACATAACATACACTGGTCAATATTGTCACATTTATTTCGTAACAAAATAATAGAAAATATATTTTTTAATAACCACAACCCTATGTATCAAGACATCACTATCTTCATCAAAACAAGGAGTTCCATCATTAACTAAAACTAATACGAAGCCTTCCATTTCGCATAAAATTTTATGTTAAACTAACAATAAGCCGTATCTTTTTGAGATATGAGATATCCAATCTCATTTGACAGATGGTCACAAATCTCGTGACACGTTTTATCCGTCAGAGTGTTTTTAACTATCAAAATTGATCGCCAAAAAGTTGCGACTCTTCGAGGCTCGTAACGACGGAACGGCCATAGAGTAAAAAGTTGTAGGCTTGGAACGCGCCCCAATGTATGAAATAAGTGAAAGCAAGTATGTCATTCATATGTCAATGGATGTCATATTTGAAAGCAATTGTGACATTCACACGTCAGTAAATGTCACTATTCAATATGACGTCATAATATACCAGCTATGTAAGGCGGTCGCTCCGCAGGTCGTGTTAAGGCTCTAACGTCTAACTAAACCAATAGGTACTTGAGATTTTAAGTAACATACTTACTGCTCGTTTTACTTACTCTTGGGATTTTAAGAAGTCCGTTTGAGCTATTACTTAATTAAAAGAGCTTTAAGTTCATTACGTACGTAAATTCGCTTTATAGAACACAAATACAGAAAGTCAAAGAACGCAAATTCCCAGCCCCCCATTTCTAAAAGCTTTCTTTTTGATTGGTTGTTGCTTTATCTATGTCGAGCGCAACAATAGTGACAGGGACAAATAATCCATCATCATGCCGAACCTCTGTATTATCAACGATTGATTATTGGAATAAGTTATGGCTTTGATGTAGTAGTTTTTAGAGACAGTTTATTTCTGTGTCATTTCCGCCCTTTCTGGGGTCATTCTATTGGAATAAAGAGTTTAGTCATGATGACGTAGAGGTTACGTATTCTATGGTTAAGTGCCATAGCTGATAATTATAACACTGCTCGGCCACAGCAACTGAACTTACATTGTTCAGGACCTACCTAATAAGTATAGATATATCTGTAGCAGAAGGCCTAAATAAGCATGTTTAAATAAAGTATACATTATCTACATAGAAAATTCTCATGACTTGGGGTGCGGAACGAACCCGCGACCTTTCACAGTCCGTGTGACTGCTGTAACCATCTGAGCTACCAAGAACTTTATGAAATTCTTCTAGTCTATCCGTATGAAAGACGAGATGAATTTCATAAAGTCCATACCTTATAAAAGACGATTTCCATATTTTTTTATGAACTAATATTCAAAAGTAGTCTTAAAACCGTGCTTTCCAGATACACTTTACAATGATTATGTCATTTTTGTCACAGTAACTACAGAACAGGGCTTTAAAAGCTTACTTTTGAATGTCTTATGAGGACAATTATACAATACCTATATCTATAATAAATTTACAGACTTATAATTTTATCAAAGGAATTTTACAGAAACAGTAAAACAAATAATTGTTCATTGTATTTGTTGTTGTTGTTTTATTGGCTTTTTCAAAACTTTTTATTTGCATCTTGAGTGGCTTTTGTTTAACAGTAATCTTTTGAGCCTGAACTTCTTTTATATGATAAAAAAGTTTACCAAAAAATTTTTTTTGCTGTATTCTTTTTGCTTAACCCTGTTGTCCCTTACTTGCCCCCCAGAGTGACCTTAACAATAGAATATCTGCTAACAATAGAATATCTGCTGTGTCTGGTTTGTGCGTTTCACAAATTAATTTGTAAAACTTCGGAACTACGTTTGTTTTACAGTATACCAGTGTCAAATAGAAATAGAACCTGCTGCATTAGAACTGCAAGTGTACTGTGCCTCAAATGCAAGCCTTGCTTCAAACTTAAGTACGGCGTTTAAGTATCGAGTATATGACTGAATAAATAAAGCCTACTTCATAATCTAGCACAAGTCCTGGTGCTGTTCATGTTTTTGAAAGAAGCGTTTTGGAAGTAGTCGAAAGGTGCACTCGGGGCTCTTAATAAGTAGCTGAGTTGACAGACTTGACATGCCACTAAATATGGGCTGCCTTGAGACTGCAATGCACCGACAAACTGTAGTTGAAGTGTTTTCTCATCTTGATATGTGGTAACCTTCTAATAGGAGTATGGAACAAGTTTAATATCAGACAAATAGTCATAATGTAAAATATAAATAATTGCTTTTAATGTACTAGGATACCTTCTACTTTGTGACCTACGATAGACGATTAGAATTTAACCATCCAACGCCATGTGTCTGATAATGTTAATATTACTGTGTTCATCATCATACCAGCCTATGATGTCCACTGCGGAACAGAGGCCTCCCCATCGATTTCCAAATGGAACGGTTCTGCGCAGCCTGCATCCAACGGCTCCCCGCGACCCTGACCAGGTCGTCTGTCCATCTAGTGGGAGGCCATCCTACTTTGCGTTTTCCAGTACGTGGTCGCCATTCTAGAACTTTAACGCCCCACCAGTCGCCCGCTCTACTTGCTATGTGCCCTGCCCACTGCCACTTCAATTTGCTAATCCTTTGAGCTATGTTAGTGACTTTGGTTCTCTTACGGATGTCCTCATTATCTGATTCTATCTCGCAGAGAGACACCTAACATACCTCGTTCTATAGCTCGTCGTGCGACTGCGAACTTACACAGAAGGCCCTTAGTAAGCGACCACGTTTCACAGCCGTATGTCATCACTGGCAACACACACTGGTTGAAGACTTTTGACTTCAAGCATCGAGGAATTTTGGACGAGAATATCTTACGCAATTTCCCGAACGCTGCCCCCATCCGAATTGGATTCGTCGATTTACATGTTTCTCGAAGTTGGAACTACCTAGCTGAACCATTTGTCCGAGGTAAACGTTCTCGTCAACAACTTCGAGAACAAAACTCCCAACTGCAACTGGTATGACATGGATATTACTACGACTGTGGTATTATTTCTTGAATTAAAATATTGTGAAACCAGTTTTCTGCGTTAAGGTCTCTAGGGCTCCATGCGTTGTATTGGGAGTCGGATGAGCTACCTCCTATGCTGGTAACACTCTTGTATTGCCCACTCATAAACTCTAACACTTGGTAACCGCTTCAAATCATGCGGAAAGTTTAATTATTTGCTACATATGGTATAGCTTCGATAACTCTCTATCAAATAAGAAACATTATTATGTTGTTTATTACCAACTCCAATACCCTTTATTCGGCAATAATACAAAAAGTTATTTCTTTTTCTTGTTAAGTCTTAGCACGTAATTAATTAGGTGCGTGCTGTAGAGCCTTTAATATCTTCGATCTCTAACAAGCTCAATGAGATCTCCGAGATCTCGAAAGTTATCCTTGTCGGGAACGAATATGTGGAAACAATACAATAATATGGCTGATTGATATGGCAAGGATCGTATTAAGAATAAGATTAAAGATGGCGCCACAAAAAACTACTCATTTATACACTTTAGTATTCCAAAACAAAATTGAACACCAATTGTTGAGATTACTTATCTACCAATTATATCAATCATGCAGGTATTTCTGAGAACCTTTCCAAAGAATCTCTGAGCTGCCGTACTATTAGCACGACCGTATTTTCAACAGCTGTACCTACTTCTTGACACCGTGTGGCTACCTAGATACTTTGACAGAACGCCCCAGCAGGCCGTCCACCTCCAGCGCAGCGTGGTGAAAATATAGCTATAATTATTATAATATTATGGATTTTTTGGCTTTAAATATAAGTAATATGCACGTAATGTTATTCTGGTAGTGAAAGAAGAAAAAATACCGATGCAGCGAATACTTAGGCATAAGATTTTACTAACACAATTCAAATAAACCTTGGTGGAGGATTCGAAACGGGTCAGCCGTGCTGTGAACCCGACCCGCTCCCACAAAAGTTGGACCCTTACTCTCCCGAACATAGAAAGTCAATTCAAACCGTTAACTTTTTTAAAGTGCTTAAGCGGCACCGGTCCTTTTCACCCATTGATTTTTCACTCCGCACTTAGTTATCGTTATTCTTACATCTACCTTTAAGCCTTCAGATCATTGCGTATTCAAATCTCTTTAAGTGCTCGCATACATTATATCTTTTAGAAGAGTTCCTGAATCAGTAGACCGAATTTTGTATTGTACACACAGCTAAAGTATTCTTGGACGCTTCCAAGAATAGAAAGTGGTAGGGTTAAATTATGACAATAAAAAGAAGTTACTTAGAGTCCATTTTAATGAATTATAGTAAATATCCTTCTGATTTTGTTGTATGGCCAAAAACTTAAAATGAAAATACCTAATTGCGAAGACTTGTACTGACATTGTATTACATATTTTACTTAAACGAGCATATTTTTAACTTCATTTTATTCTCCACAGCACACTACTGCTTCAGTAGCAGCTTAATATCTTTAACATTTATTAAAGCACACAAAATCTGGCTTAGTTAGAGGTGGCGCCTAAAA
This sequence comes from Nymphula nitidulata, assembly GCA_947347705.1. Taxonomy (NCBI): domain Eukaryota; kingdom Metazoa; phylum Arthropoda; class Insecta; order Lepidoptera; family Crambidae; genus Nymphula; species Nymphula nitidulata. The sequence goes on along the minus strand of OX374617.1, from coordinate 9,030,399 downwards.
CGAAAGACGTAATAAAGTTTAGTGAAGCAAATCGTGTGCCGAGGCAACGAACCAGGAGATTTCCTGGCGGGCTCGCATTCGCTCTTAGATTGTAATTTCCCTGGGAATTACATTACATCATGCTACGTAAGAATAAGTTGTACCTTATGTAGTGATTGAAGATTGGAATATTTCGTTTCTTACCAGCCTGCCGGCGCTCGCATGCAATTTAGAAGATGTAGTAAGTATTTAATAATATGAACACAAGATACTTTATTTATCTGCGTATAATAGACAAAGCATTAGTACCTGCCAGGAAACCTCTCATAAAAATGTGTAGTGGACATTAAGTGGCTGATCGGGGCGGCTCAATATTTAAATATTCAATGGAATAATTTACCTACAGGACTAAATCTCCACTGTCTGCTGGGATTTTGTTTAAGTCCCGGTTCAGTTAAGCACTTAACAGATATGTTTTTATTAAAACGATTATTATTCTATTTCTTATTTTTGGCCAGAATAGAATCTGTAATCTCCAAAAGTTTTTTAGAAACTGAGGATACTTCTTGTTATTATAACTATAACCATTATTTTCTTTTCTATTTTATTCGTCTTTTCATCACTTTTTTCCGATGTTGGTAGAGAAGAAACCTACCTACCTAATAAAGTTTTCTGCCGCAGACCGCTTGACCAGCAGATAGACTTTTTGTTAGTAGGTATTTATTCTCGCACTAAGGAAATTTTGCCTCCACAATAATATCCCCAAAACTAATTCTATGATTCATGTGAAATTATTAGAAAGTTAAACCATCACCCTAGGAAATAAAGTTGAAATAAAAATGAATGGATTTCATTTTTATTCGTTTAATTTTTTCTATAAAGCACGGCAAATGACTCAACACCTCCTGATGGAAAGCGGTAAGAGTCCATATGCGAAGACAGCTAGTGCAACTTAAAACACACTATTCTAATCTAGTCAGTTCTACCTTGCCAGCTCATGAGGTGCCTTTTCACGCCTCCTTTAAAGAACTCATTTTGAACCCATTTTGAACCCATTTTATAGGAATCCTTTCTTAAGGAAAAAACATGTGCTGGAGAATTCCAAGTTTTAAAAGTAAAGAAAGAAACTAAACTTCTTTATGCGTGATATTGAGGTCAAATCCCTGCCTATACAACGGAAAAAAAAACTGTGAATTGATGACTCCGAAGAACGGCACAGGTACTACTGTGTCGGAAGGGTTAAGGTGGGATAAGGTCGAAAAGCTCTTCAGAACAGTCTCCATGATAAATCCGATAGATGGCGCTAAGCAACGTCATAAATTTTCTTCTTCACCAAACTGTATACGTCCTACTGCTGGGCACAGGTCTTCCTCTACGGGAGAAACACATGAGTAGTTTGGGCCATAACACCACAACGCTGGCCCAATGCGGGCTGGTGGGTTAAAGCAGTGGCAATAACAACCGGAACTAACAGCATAGCGTGCCTTCCGAAACACGGAGGAGCTCGAGATTAGAAATTTTGGTTGGCCCATCCCGGGATCGACCAAGGCAAAAGTTGCTTTGTTTCCTAATCGAAACCAGAGCGCTTCAACTACTACGCCACCGAGCTCCTCAACACCAAAAATATCACGAAGCAATTGTAGAGGTTTTAGGGTTTTTGTTATATCTACATCGCCAATGATATGGACAGCACGACGCTGCAATATGTTCTGTGCATCAAGGACGCTGCAATCTGACCAGTGCATTGATCCCACAGGTGCGAGCAATATTATACCCTGAGTTTTATAAAGCAGGCACAATTGGTCAGGCGTGAAAAATCGACACACCTTGTTCAGGACACTGAACTTTTGTGAGGCTGTTTTGGTCACGGTTTCGATGTAGTTCCTAGGATTCATATCGCAGCATACCCATGGAGATACCAAGCGAGTTTTTGGAGCCCAGTGCCGATAGAGTATTGCTCTGAAGAGTGGGAAGGGGAAGAAACGGCGACTTTTGGCTGTAAACGCGCACACCTGCGTTTGTGTTTTCTTAGCAGTGAACTTAAAAAGCTCATTGGATCCCCATTAAGGTTCAGGACCCTGTTGAGCTCAATGGTAAGATTATCTCTCTCACTCTCGGTTTCAGCGCACAAAGCCTCTGGGCGACCGTAATATCCCTAATGCACTGTACTAACATCTGCTTACAGCAATGTTTGCTAATGGAAGCACGTCGTTGATATGAAAAAGAAAGAGTGTGGGGGATAGAACTTTAATGTTATGAAAGTTTTAGACATCTAAGGGATTATTTCCGTGGGAAGAATTTGATTTTCTTTGAGGTGATTGATGATGAATAAAAATAGCTAACATCAATAATAATTACCATAACTTTTTACCAAAACAACGGTAATTAATTTATACTCTCTTCTAAAAAGTAGAGATTATAATTCTATATAACTTTTCTAAGATAAGTTTAGTTTTTGAACAAAACGTTGTCGTAAGGCTAATTCAGGTTTGATTTCTTTTTCAAAGTGTTACAGGAATTTCATTAATATTCAGGTAAAGGTTTTCCGAATTTTATTTATATTTATTAATTTTCACAACAGGGTAGTTGACAACTTTTTTTTATTTCATAAATAAGAAATATATTATACAGGATAGTGCCGTCAATACGATAATAAATTAAAACATAGGCCATATTAGTTCATTGAAATGGTTCGCCACTTTCAAAAACATCTTATTGGTTAGATAATTTCATGACATTTCTATGAAATAATGCAGCCGATGTTTTATTATTTCATACAAATGTCATGAAATTATCAAATGAATAACATGTTTCTGAAAGTTGAAAATCATTTCTATGAACAAATATAGCCCATGTTTCAATTTATTGTCGTATTCAACGACGATTCAAATTCAATTCGACGGCATCACTCTATAAAGTCAATAAGTAATATTGCAAAATAGACAGTACGCCTAGGATTTCATCTTTGGACTTTGAGTTTCTAAAAGCATATTCTTTGATTTAAAAAAAATCCTAATCTGTTTATAAATGACATAGTATTGAGGCAATAAACAAAAATAAATACAACCGAATTGATAACCTCCTTTTTTGAAGTCATTTAAAAAATTAATTAAATTTACCAGGGGCCAGAGGTTACTTAAATTTTTTGATGTTGTATTTCCCTTGTTTTCTTTTTAGTGTTTGTAATTAAGTATTAATCATATCAATACCGACAGATCCTATCAGTACTATGATGAGTAATAATAACTTAGGTAAATGTGTTGTGATCTAATCGGCAGGACATTTAGAGCATCGTCAACTGTGTTTGAATATTCAATGGAACAATTACTGGGCCAAATCTGTGTTGTCACGATTGGATTATGACGTAATACTGCCACCATGTGTAATATGATTACACATATAGCCAGTGAAGTCACAATGAAATATTAAACAATATCTTCTTTATTAATTTAGCCTATATTCTAAAGTAAGTCTGTCTTTCGGTCTATTACGTAGATTAAGTCGATATATTATTTAGATGTATGATTATTAAATAAATATTATAATATTCACACACTCACACCTGGACCTGTTACTTAGCCCAAAGTTAGCGTCATTAAGAGCTTGTTAACAAAAGCCTAGATAACGAAGAAGTATATTGATAATAATGTATAAGAAGTATAAATATTAGAAATATACTAAATAAACATACACACATTCATGACTCCTTCATAGCTGATAGGAAACATCGGAGCCCTGATCGAGTAGTCTGTATAGTAAGGAGTACACTACCACTACTACCTACTACAGTACCTCTCGACCAGTCAGTCGTCATCAATTTATCTCAACTTTATTTCAAATAATGGGAGAAATTTTGGCAGACCTAATGTCATTAGGTAACCAAGTCGACCAGTGTTGAATCTGGAATGTGAAAAAGAAAGAACATATCACATGATGGTAGCAATTGGCACCTGTCACTCAATACAGGCTTTGTTTTGGCAAAAACTTAGTATATACCTTAGGTAACGGGCGTGGAAAACTACTATGTATTTTAAAAGTAATATAGGTAAGTTAGGTAGGCCAATCCAACTCGGATGGGCAGCGTTCGGGAAATTGCGTAAGATCTCGTCTGAAATTCCTCAGTGCTTGAAGTTGAAAGTCTTCGACACGTGTGTGTTGCCAGGATGTGAAACGTGGTCGCTTACAAGCTATTTTAGTTGTTTCTTTGCGAGATAGAATCAGAACTGATCCGTAAGAGAACATAGCTGATAGGATTAGTAAGTTGAAGTGGCAGTGGGCAGGGCACATAGCACGCAGAACAGACGTTGGGGTTTTAATGTTCTAGAATGGTAATCAGGTACCGGAAAGCGCAAAGTAGGATAGCCTCCCACCAGATGGATAGACGACCTGGGCAACGTCGTGGGAGCCGTTGGATGCAGGCTGCGCAGAACCGTTCTGTTAGGAAATCGTCGCTCCCGCATCGATTCCAAACAGAACGTGGACGGTCCTTTGTTCAGCAGTGGACATCATAGTCTGGTATGATGATAATGATGATGACAGATATTATCATAATAGGCGGGTTTTAATGAATTCGTATAGTAGCTGAAATTTAATATCATCAAATATATCACATATCACACATAATTATATCATTTATCACATTGATTTATCTCAAAACGTCCATTAGGTACACTATAGAAATAGTCAATGTAGTAGATAAAACACAACGCTCTTCCGAAGGCGGCAACTCGTTGCCATCAAATGGGTAGCAATTCATTTAATGAATCGTTTCAATTTTTAACAATAGGTTCTTATCTTACTTTTAATTAATTAAAACTGGGACTTGAGTGCACGGCGCCTGTCGCACAATAAAATCCCAGTAAAAACACATTGTTAGTAAGTCAATTTATTCAACAGTTGTATCTATCCGAATATAAATTATAAATGTGAAATTTTTGAGAGAACTATCAAATGGATCTGGATGAAATTTGGTAACGAGATAGATTTATGGCCGTAATAGCACAAAGGCTACTCTTTATCTCGGGAATGCGTTCCCTTGGGAAAACGCAGATATGGTCGCGATAAATTCAGAAAACCTTATTAATCTGAAAACTGTAGTATCTTTAACTGGATAAATGCGACGGTGACTCACTCAATAAATATTAGGAGGTGCAGACAACAAGTTTCTGAATTCAATTGTTAGAACGCTGCCTATAAATAGGCTTTATCCCGCATTATCTTAGATACATTAATATATTATGTATCTATTATGATATTATCACTAATCTGTGTTCCATGGTTCCATCTCTCTTGAAGTCGCAGCAAAGATTTAGTTCAATGGTTGTTGTACACCGTTATAATATTAACTATGCCAAAAGATCGGCTCACTCTGAAAAGAATTATCTTCATTTGGCTACGGAAAGCTGTGCAAAGCTCGTTAGGTCTATTTCTTCTGATTTTAAGTGCATTCAGTTAATTATTCAGATCGTTGAAACAACACTGTTGTTTAGTTAATTGGTTGCATGTCAGTATTCATTTAAGATTTCATTTGATTCCTAATGATTTTGAATCGATAGACATTATATGCCCTGATACCTTAAAATCGTGTAATTATTTTTTGCCAATGCTTGTGACGCGACCAATGTTGTGGGCGGTCGGTACTGGGCCCATGAATTAGCGTAGACCGAGAGGTATCGTGTCGTCACTTTCTATTACTTACTTACCAGCCTTTAAACGGCCCATTGCTGGGCATAGGCCTTCCTACAGTTACGTTTTGGCAATATGACGAGATCATAATTATCTAACGGTTCAAATGTATATGTTATTCTCATATAAACAATCATAGCCTATGTAAGAAATACTTTTGTCATGATTGTTTATATGATAGTTGGCTATCTGCTTATAGATATTAGAAAATGGATACCATGTAAACAGAGTAAGACTTTTGTTCGCTCAAGGTCAGTGAAATAATACCTTTCCATAAAACCTAATGTTTAAAGTGACAAATTACTGTGCGGAGTGATGGTCTCGTAAATCTGTTCCTTGTTCTGGTTTATTTGATTAGGTGGACGGCCTGGGGTGCCGGCCCGGACTTAACAGGGTTTATTGCTTTACTAAATAACTAGCCCGGTGAGTGCAGCCGCAGTCCCTTGTGAATGATTTTTATTACTTACCTCCCTGAGATATTGAATTCGAGTGTCAATTCTAAGTATTAGTTTGAATATCGACTGTTATCCCAACCTCCTTGTATAACGCAATATCGACGATCAAACCTACAGTTTATTAACAAGTAGTTTTGTTATGATCGTTTTTCTTACTTTTTCTTTAGGATTGACGTGTTTTATTTTTCCCTTCAAATAGTGAGAAGGCCGGCAAGTGAATGGGCTACTTTTCATCCTGGTAAATTTATAGGTTCCCTAGGGATAGGTATTAAAGAAAAAGAAGTACGTTTTTTATGAGTAATAGACGTGATTTTTTGCCTAGAGAGCAGAAAGTGAGTCTACTATGAGTATTCATCTCGAGAATTCGAAAGGGTATTTATAGACATAATTAAAAAAAATGTCTTTTAGTGGGGGTAAAATTGTGGTGTTTTATGAATTTAAGTAATTTTATATTAATTAGCGACATTGAGACATCCTTACTTTAAATATTATTAATGCAATGTCTGTCTGTTACATTATCATTCCTAAACAACTGAATCGATTTAGATGAAATTTGGCGTGGAGATAGAATACTTATAACCTTAAAATACTTGAGTCAAATAGTTACTACGCTATTATTTCTCTTAATTGAAGGTATACAATAATAAATTATTTTTATTTCGGTCAATGTTGTATACCGCTTCCCCCGCTAACACACGATTGAAGTCTAGAGCAACCTCTATCAATTCAAACGCATGGATCGATGGTGATGTAATTTAGCAGGAGTTTATCGAAATTATATCGCTACAGGATATAATCATAATATTAATATGGGGAAGAATATACACGAGCGAAACAATAGTTAGTGTAAGAGAACTCTACATTATATACTTCAATGAAGAGCTCAGGATTTCGTGAAAAACTACTTCAAGTGCTTCTTAAAATTAATGCCTTTTTTAAAAAAATCAAAATCAATAAATATTATTGAAAAACGATATCATTAATTACAAATGGGTTCTGTTTTGTTTCAATTACACGGAACTCTAATGTATCAAATCAAGGTGGCTGCTTAATAACGTTTTTCCGCGGACATAAGTACAGTTGGCAGTATCTGAAGCGTAACGCGTTGAACTTAGGACCAACTTTATGCAAACATCAGAGGAGTGGTTTTTGCGATTTCGTTGTTCCACTTCTTGTGTTCTAGACTGCTTGTGCAATAGGTAACAATCAATAATTGCTTAACTACAGCTGTTTAAAGCGATTATCGAGTTCTATGAATTAGTTACCATTAACCTCCTGTTATGATCAATCTGCAAATTAATATTGTTTTAACCGCAATAAAATTTGTGTATATTTCTTTACAATAAATTAATCCCACTAACTCAATTAAGTGATTGGGTTTTCACATATTTCAGCTTAATAAATAAATGTTTTTAATAAGTGTTGATTAATATTAACTACTCTATTATGGATCGAGTTTATTTCAATATAAACGGAGAGAAGTACAGTGGTGAGTTTCATCTCTAATTCATTATCAAGTTTCGATCAAATATAAATATAGAAATGTTTGTAGTAAGTAATAGAATTGTTATTTATGATGCTAGTACGGTAAGTTGGTTGTAACAAACTAGTAGGCGAATGTAAGCCCGCGAAGAAGTCTATGGCTAGTCTCAAGTTTGTAAATACCAATTTCTGCACGTGTATCAAACAAAGTTTTTCAACAAATTTGCGAAAAAACAATACTATGGGTATTATTATTTCGTTCATATCAGTCGGAAAGTAGCAACAATCTTAGAAATTTCTAATATGAAAATCGAGCACTTAAGACAAATGTATTGAACATAAACGCTTTCAAGGTGCTTCAATTATCAAGCCAATTTATTCATCCTCTGAACGTAACCTCCTTGGTTATCGCATTCTGATATATTTTATATGGAAATAAAAAAACCGTAATAGATACTCAATATAATAACTACGTCCCACATACGTATTTGCATGGCATCACAGCGGTGCCACAACAGTTACAGTGCTACATTAGTGCGGTAAAGTAGATTACCCTACATTGTATGGCGTGTAATTTTTAACTTTCGAACAATGTTTACAGGCTTCGTAAATGCATTTTTTTTAAAATGTGTTGAAAACATTTAAAACAATTACATTGCTTTTAATTTGTTAAGACGAGTAAAGACTCGCAGGAGAAGGTTTAAAATAATTTCCAATTCGTGAAGTCGCTATCATTACTTCAGATTTATAATGAATAGCAACTTTTATAACTTCTTCTAATATTGAAATTGTTATTTTCCCCCTTGATAATTTACGTCAATAGTTGAGCTATTTACGATTTGATACAGCATCATGTTTAAATACAACAAATAAAGATCCCAGGCAGGCTAATCCTCATCCCTTACCAGTACCTAAACTGATTTCTTTGCAATTTGTGGAAAGGTATTAATAATTCTACAGATCATAGGGATCAAGCGTATACCATATCACTTTGATATTTTTAGCCGTTTAAAACAGAGACTTAAGTCGTTTTCTTACTACTTCAAGTAGTTACGCTTGATGTCTGTTCGTCAAAAATTATCAGCATAAACCTAAAATCAGTGCAATCGTGGAATTGAATATATTGTTTTTCACCGGTCTGGAATCTCATGCTTGACGGGTTAATGTCAGAGGAAACTGGGTACGTTTGTGACAGTGGGCGGTAGTGACAGTCGTTGTATTAGCGAAATTATAAGGAATAGTGCGGGGGGTGCGAGGGGAGAAAGAAGCCGCGTGCGCGTCTGAACAAGTGTCACAGTGTTGCGTCAGCCGCCGCTCAAACCTAGTGTTTGTAGGGGTCTGTGTTACTTTTCGACGGTCAAAAGTAAGTATTTTTGTTCGTTTACTTTTTTAATGTATACAGATAGACTGATGAGTATTTTTATTCGTTAAAAGCTAAAAACTGGCTGTGAAATAGAAGTGATTCCTTGTACGTAGGTTATACCGTATCGTCATGGCGATTTTATTTTTGTGAACACGTGCGTTGGGTACTAGTGTGCCATATTTCCTAGGGACGGTTGTGACACAAGTCAAAAATATTTTTTTGCTTCTAGATGCCCAGAAATCGTATCAGAAAGACCGAGAGAAGAAAATATGACTTCGAACAATATGAGAGCGCTTATAATGAAGTAAAACGTGAAAAATCAATAAGAAATAAGAAGTAAATGCCTTGGGAAATGCTATTCCTCCTTTATTTATTTTTCCACGGGGTCGTTACAACGATAATTTTTGAGGGACGGACCAGTAAGATCGATCGGAGCTGCAAATCCTTCAGGCTGGAATGCTGGATGCAAGATGCCTCAATCCATAGTATTTCTAGAACATTTTAAGAAATTTTCTAATGCTTTTTTAACCCATAAAGTCTTGCTTGTGCTGGATAACCATTCTTCACATGTTTACATAAATATTAGCAAGTAATGATTGTTGAAGATTACTTTATAATTGTGAATTAAGCAAATATTCCTACAATAAATGTGATTATAGACTGTTCTGTTATATTTCTGAACCTGTCACTACTAACCCCAAGCACTGTCACAACTACCCCTGGGATGTGGTCCGTTGTGACACTTTTCCTCTTTTTAAAAAAGTTGATCCTGACAGTTAATAACTATATTTAAGGATAAAAATTAAGTACTAGTATGTCGGTGAAACTGTACTTTGCCATAAATGTACCTTTCTTGTCAGCTAACTGGTATACTAACAAAATTATGGGCGATCAAATAAAAAATGGCACATTCGTACCCAGTTTACCCTACACCGCTTTTATTGCCATTTTACCATTGTTTATACTATTTAAGCTGGTGGCGAGTTCTCTGTGGATACAACGCTGAATGAGTTCATCCGCCGTCATGCTGAGCTCCGCGGTACCAAGTACATGTGTCAAGAGGGGGGATGTGGCGCGTGCGTCGTCAACGTGCGCCACGCTAATCCAACCACCAATGAAATTGTATCATTTTCCGTAAATTCTGTAAGTAACTGAGATTTATTTATTTTTTATTATTAATATTGCGAGAAATTACTTCATTCTTCCAGTTTCTATCTTTATTTAATTTTTATCTATAGCTTACTTTTTCTGACGTTCTGTGCTCGAACAGCAAATATTACTAAAGCAAATCTTCTAACTGCCTCCTTTTAGTGCCTCGTAACAATAATGTCCTGTAATAACTGGGATATCACGACTATAGAAGGTATTGGAAATAGAAAAATTGGTTATAATATTATACAGAAACGCTTGAACCATTACTTTGGGTCTCAGTGCGGGTACTGTAGTCCAGGATTCGTAATGAGTATGTATAGGTCAGTGTATTTTCTTAAGAACTATTTGATTCATTTACTTATGGTGCTTATTACAACTACCTACTTTTCAATTTTCTTTTTAGTTTAGTGCAAAGTACCAGTCATCATTTGACAGAAAAAGAAATTGAAAAATCCTTTGGTAGCAACTTATGTCGTTGCACCGGATATAGGCCAATTTTGGAAGCTTTTAAATCCTTAGCAGTGGATGCGAATCCAGCCATTGTTGACAAACTAAAAGATATTGAAGATTTCGACCAAAGCATGATATGCTCTAAGTCTGGAGCTAAATGTGGAGGCTCATGTAAATCAAAAGAGCTTATGGAGTGGTGCTTAGTAAATATCAAAAGTGATTCAAATACCATATTACCAAAAAAAATTAGGCTAGCCGATGGGAGACTATGGTTTTCTGCAAAAGATATAAATACAATTTTTAAAACCTTAGATGACACTGGTTATGATTCATATATGTTAGTGGCAGGTAATACAGCTAAAGGTACGTCGTAAGCAAATGTCAAATGAATATACATTACACAAAGTTGAGCGAGTCAAAAAGAAGGTGAATATAAATCTAATTTCTTTTAGGGGTCAGACCGATGATTTCTTATCCAAAAGTATTTATTGATGTAAGCAATGTTAAGGAGTTAAAAGAACATTACTTGGATGTAAATCTGGTGCTTGGTGCTAACATATCTTTGACTGACACCATGAATTTATTCAAAGAACTCAGTAAGAATAAGGAAGAAGATTTTTGGTATTTGAAAGTCTTGTACAAGCACTTAGAAAAAGTGGCTCATATTCCTGTGCGAAATGTTCGTATTGATTTTTATTTAACAATTAATAGTTACTGTAATATAAAATCTTCTATATCTTAACTTGGACTATCAAGTTTAGAAACGTTTTGATTTCTTGTAATACTTTACGTAATCTGAATTTCAGTTTTCATGCGCATAAATGAAATTGTGGAGCTGTATTAAAACCTCCAGGTGTGCTTCATGGTAATTTTATTTGATTTCAGATTGGCACATTGGGGGGTAATTTGGTATTAAAACACAATCACCCCGACTTTGAGTCTGATATATTTATTTTGTTGGATTGCGTTGGTGCCACTATTACTATGAGTAAGCTAGTATGAACTACAATGAAATAGCTTGAAAAACAGTTTTGATGGATAAATGTTCAAACTAAAAAACATGTCCTGGGGAAAGATGCACAACCGCGAACGTTTTGTAACCACGTATAATTTCGTTTCTTTGAATGTAGGCGTTAGCTTAAAGCAGTCACCCAGATTGTGAAAGGTTGCGGGTTCACGACCCACCCCAGAACATTTTTATTTCTAGTCTACATTTATCTTAATCATATTTTTAGTATTTAAATTGTAATGTAAAATTAAACTTGAAGATATAATAATATGCATAATTTATTATTAAATTAATTTATTTTTATTACTGTAGTTGATCGCCGACAACAGCGAACGGAATTGAGTTTGACAGAATTTCTAAAAGTTGAGCTTGAAGGAAAGGTTTTGACTCAAATTAAGCTACCACCACTATCAAAACATTATAAACTAGTAACACACAAGGTAATGAAACTGATATTATGAGTCGTCATTCACTATTGTTCTTCATTTACCATAATAATAACGCTGACTTGTTCATTGTGCATAAATCTGTGTATTTTATAGATAACGCCGAGAGAGCAAAATGCCCATGCTGAAGTTAATTCAGCTTTTCTATTGAAATTTGATATCGATACAAATCAAGTATTGAAAGCTAGTATTGTCTATGGAGGCATAGATTCTTCATTCACGCATGCATATAACACCGAAAAATATTTGATTGGGAAATATATTTTTAATAATAGTGTATTGCAAGGAGCGTTACACTGTTTAAATACAGAAATTTGTCCTTCAGAAAATCCATCACAACCTTCTACTAAATTCAGGAAAATATTAGCAATTAGTTTATTTTACAAGGTAAGTACCTAATAAACTTAATTTTCAATTCGATTTTAAATTTTATAAGTTTTAATTTTCATGCTGTGGTGTTTTTACAGTGCATTTTAAAGCTATGTCCATCAGATATATTGAGTTCCTTCTATAAATCTGGTAGTACCACAACATATGAAGATAGACCACCAGTAAGTCACAGTTATCAAGAATACGATTCAGATCAAAAAGAATTTCCTATAACACAACCACTTCTCAAAAGAGAAGGTATGATACAATGTGCTGGTGAAGCTGAGTATAGCGATGATATGCCAGCCATAAAAAATGAAGTGTTTGCTGCTTTTGTACTTTCGAAAATATCTAAAGGAGATATAGAGTTTATTGATACCACAGAAGCTATGGTATGTAATTTTATATCACAATAAAATAATAAAAGGTCACAAAAAAGCATTAGGCCCGCTTGATTTAGCTTTTACCATTGAATTTACTAGAAAATACTAACTACTCTAATGCTCTATCTTTACAATTTATTTAATGCCAGTTTATCAAAGATGATATCTTATTTTATAGAAAATTGATGGAGTGATCGAAGTGTTAACGTCAGCAGATATTCCAGGATTTAATAACGTTATAAGAATTGGATTTATCCTTATGATAGAAAGAGAGGAACTTTTAGCAAGTAGTAAAATTTCATATTTTAATCAACCGCTAGCTTTAGTTGTTGCTAAAACTCAAGCTGTTGCTGACCGTGCATCAAACTTCGTAAAGGTCAGTTACAAAAATATTTCTAAGAGACCCCTCGTGCTTACAATAGAAGATGCAATACAAGCACCCAAAGAAGAGAATCGCCTTAGACGATATGATGGTATCACCCCAATAGATAGAGGGACAAATGTAAAAAAAGTAATCAAGGGATGTTTTTACAGTCCATTGCAATATCATTTTATGATGGAGTTGCATTCAGCCGTTACAGTCCCAGTTGACGACAAATTAGAAATTTATAGCTCAACTCAATATTTAGATCTTGTTCAAACTGTTGTAGCACAAATGTTGAACATGCCAGAGAGCCTGTAAGTACTTTTATACGAACGTAAATTATTAAAATCATCACATAAGAAATAAGTATTCGGTAATTTGTGAAATTATTCATAAGAAATATGTTTATTTTAGAATCACTGTAAAAAATCGAAGATGTGGTGGTGGGTTTGGTGGTAAAATAACCAGATCCAATTTTGTTGCTTGTGCATCCGCCTTAGTAGCTAAGAAGTTAAATCGCCCTTGTCGCATGGCAATGCGTATGCCCGACATTATGCGTGCATTAGGAAAACGCTGTAACACGAGATTAGATTATGAGGTAATTATACATTAATATTATTATTTATATTAACTCACTAATATTAAATGAATGTTGCATTTCATACTTTCGTGGTTAATAACATACGAAATGGAATTATACTCGGGATATCAACTTTATTTCGGGATCTCAGTAGTTTAACTTTTGGAATCGGTGTAAATTATGACATTAGTTATTTAACGTAAATTCAGACATGACAGACAGACATTATGACATTGTTAGCTTACAGTATTTTTTTGTGTTAGACATGTATATGGAATTTTCAACAATTCGAAAGTGTTTCTTGGAGGCATAATTAAATAAAGAATTTTTTATTTAATTTTATTTCAATGACACATGCAACTGTGTCGAAATGTCGGAACCAACCAAACCAATTACATGGTAAAATCCGGAATATAATTATATTTCTATATTAATATTGTTTTTTTTTAATTTATGGTTGTTATAGGTGGGAGTAGATAGTAAGGGTGAAATACAATACATGGATGCTGTGTTTTATGTAAATGATGGAATATCGCCAAACGAAAATGAAAACGCTTACTCTACTAACTCATTGAAAAATTGTTATAATCCAAATCGTTGGAAAGTAGATTCATTTAGCGTTTTAACAGATACACCTTCAAATTGCTTTATGAGAGCTCCAGGTTTATTATCATTAAATTTATTAATAAATTTTGCCTTATTATCGAAATCAAATGTATTTAAGCTAGTTATATTTTTACATTTAAGGTGGTTTTGAAGGAATCGCTGCAATTGAACATATAATGGAACATATTGCGATAGAATTAAAAAGAGATCCAATCTTAGTCCGTGAGGTCAATTATCGCAAAGAAGATAATCCATTACCAGCACTTGTACCGCAGTTTAAAAAAAGAACAGATTACGAAAAACGTCAAAAACTCATACAGCACTTTAATGAGCATAACCGATGGAAGAAAAGAGGAATGAGAGTAATAAATATGTCAATTCCATCGGCATACCTAGGTAACTACTGCGCGTTAGTATCAGTATATCATGGTGATGGAAGTGTTGCTGTAAGTATTGGTGGAATTGAGATTGGACAAGGAATATTTACAAGAATCGCTCAGGTCACCGCAAATGAGTTTCAAATTTCCATTGAAAACGTGTCTATTACACCTGGGTATAATTTTGCTACACCAAATAATTATGCAACTGGATCTAGTATAACCACAGAATGCTGTGCTTATGCAGTAATCAGATGTTGTGAAGAAATCAAAGCAAGGTTAGAGCCTATTCGTGCTGCGATGCCAAAAGCTACATGGAAAGAAATAGTGTTTATTGCAGATCAACGTGGAATCAAACTACAAGCAAACTATCTAACAAGTCCAAATGACCCACGGCTAATTAATTATTCAATATTCGGTATAGCAACTACTGAAGTTGAAATAGATGTATTAACTGGAAGGAAATGGATAGTGCGGGCTGATGTATTTGAAGATGCTGGAAAAAGTATAAATCCAGTTTTGGATGTGGGTCAAGTTGAAGGTGCCTTTGTTCAGTCTCTTTCTGCGTGGACAATGGAAGAAATTAAATTACATGATCATACAGGAGAACTTATAACAGATAGAACTTGGAACTACAAAGTTTTTGGGGCTCTGGACATACCGCACGATTTTCGCGTGTATTTACGTCGACACTCATTAAATCCAGTTGGTATTCTAGGTTCCAAAGGTTAGATTTAATGTTTTTTTATCACATTATACTTTTTTCATTGATCAGCAATAAGCTTGAGTTATTTTAGAAGTAGTGTGTGTGCTTGTTTCATCTGATTGCTGTGTCTCTCGTAGAGACTAACTTGGATTTGTCACAATCTAATAATTCCACATAATAATATGTCAAATTCAATCTAATTAAGTAGGTAATGTGGAAATGTAGAATAGTGTAATCTAATATATAAAATTCTCGTGTCACAAATTTAGTTACCATACTCCTCCGAAAAGGCTTGACCAATTTTCATGAAATTTTATATGTAGGTATATTCAGTAGGTCTGAGAATCGGCTACTTACTATCTATTGTGTTAGAGGTTGAATAGGCTAGGCATACTCCTTTTACTTTTAATTTAAGGTTTTAGTTCTATGTCAATTATTATATTGTTTTTTCGATTACTTCTTGTCTGTTCCGTGTGTGTCACAATATATATTTTTACAACTGAATTTCCAAAGAATTTCATTAATTCTATCATTTATTTTTTATGGTAAAACAACGTTTGCCTGGACAGCTAGTATCTTAAAATATTCTGATTTTATTGATACGTAACCCGGCGTAGCGAGAGAAGGACCAACTAACTCTGGTTAGCTACGAAATAATTTACGTCCACTGTAAAATATTTTTTTATAAGTTTCTACCCCCCTCTTAGCTAAAAATAACAGGTGTTGGTGCCTACCACCTTTTATATACATAGCTGTTTCACGTTGCAATGAAACACTAACATTTCGTTGTGAAACGTCAATGTAATAAAAGCACCGAATATTTTATCCACCGACAGTTTTAATTTGCGTTAATCATGAGGCTGTGATGACCTAACTTCACAAAATTTGTAGAGTAGGTACTTACCTACTTTTATACATGTAAAAGTGGGTAATTTTAGAATATTACTAGCTGACCCCGCAAACGTTGTTTTGCTATAAAAAAAAACCCAAAAAAAATTGATAGGACCCGATTCTCAGACCTACTGGATATATTTACATATAAAATTTCATGAAAATCTTTCAAGCCGTTTAGGAGGAGTATGGTAACTAAATTTGTGAGTCGAGAATTATATATAGGTACTAGATGACCCCGCAAACGTTGTTTTGCCATAAAAAAATAAAAAAATGTCCCAAAAAAAATAGATAGTTGCCGATTCTCAGACCTGCTGAATATACATATAAATATCCCAGCTGTCCCGGCAAACGTAGTTTTGCCATTATGAAAAAAAAATCCAATAACAAAAAAATAGATAGTAGCCGATTCTCAGACCTACTGAATATAAAATTTCACGAAAATTGGTCAAGCCGTTTTGTTTAAGATTAGATTAGATTAGATTATAATTATGATGACGATCCAAGATTCAGAGAAGACCTTATTGAAGCATTATAATATTTCAACTTGAATTTAAAATCTTTTTAGCTGTCAGCGAGCCTCCTACATGCATGAGCTACGTCATAGTGGAAAGTTTGAGAGCAGCCATTCAAGCTTCCAGAGGCGATAGTGGTTATGATGCTGATGAATATATTAATTTAGGTACCGTTATTAATAGAGTTGTTAAGCTTTAAATAGAAAAAAAAATATACCCACTGCTATAATAAGGTATATTTATTGCAGATGTTCCCGTTACAAATGAACATGTCATCAAAGCAACTGATGTGAAATTTGAAGAATTTTTATTAAATTAAATATCAGGGTATAAATTGCAATAAAATTAATTGGAATTGTGTTTCATATAAATAAGAAGGTGTAATGAATCCCTTAATTCTTTCAGCTAATAAGTAATTAGACATTATTTTACATTTCGTAACTATAATTAATATTAAATATGATCTCTTTATTGCTTTCTGTTCTATTTTGTCCCCATTCTATAATGCCAAAATTCGGATAGCAGATAAATTATGGTTAGACAAACATTATGTTAACGCATGGCTTACAATTTTAATTATGACCTCTAGACATAAATCATACGTACACCACAACAACAACAATAATACCTACATGATATTTAACTTTGATTTTTTTTATTTGTGAATTATTCAACAACCAGACACAATTTTATGTTGCCATAGAGTCGCCCAATGGGCTAGTAGGGTAGGTAGGGTAGGTAGGATATAGAAAGTTTGTTTTTGAATCTTGTGGTCCATCTGATAGTACGTACAGTCGAGCTCAGAAGTAGCTTAACACTGGCACCATTATCACAACGCTTATTATTTGCTACAAATATGAAGGCAGTTATTGTGGCATGGCAGTAAAGTGTTAACCTACGTCCGTCCCCGCAATCAAAAAAAAATACATAAATTTGTCTCTCTCTTTGTCCAATAGAAAGAAAGAATGTCTCTTCGTCCAATAGCTATGACACATTTTGTCTCCTTATAAAATAGAAATAATGGGTGGAGAGAGATTTCGTCGTCGAGAGGTGAATAATTTATAGTTTTGTTATAATGCTTCATTTTTTACACTATCGAAATATGTAGGTCACACGACATCAAGTGTAACAGTTGCACTACGAAAGCCGCCTCTATTAGGAGCGTAGCAATGGCGATCTCAAGGTCAAACTGTTACGCTTGATGTGCTGTCGACTGTACTTGGATGAGTAAGTTTCATAAGGCGTCACGTATTTAATTTGATATCAAGCGAAGCGAAACAAAATGTAGACAGGTGTCATTTTACACCAGCCGCCTGCGGCGATTCGGCTCAGCGTACGAGAAAATTGCTTGTTAATAACAACGATTAATATAAAATATCTCATTTGTAACAATTACAAATAAAGAAAGAAAACGATGAAAAAATATATGCTACAGGCGGAACTCGAACCCGCGTCTCCTGATTTCCGGTCAGACTCGATTACCACTACGCCACCGAAGCGCTAGGTATAACCTACTAATTTCTTCACCGCTTGCTTACCTTTTCCAACGTTTTTATAGCAACGTTTTTCATCAACGTTTATAGCAACATTGGTTTTCTTTCTTTATTTGTAATTGTTACAATAGTATAGACGTTTAAACGCCTCAAAAACATTAAAATGTGATAAAATATCTCATTCAAATTGTATAATCGCACAACTCGATTTTCATACACATAATTCATCTGGCCCAATAAAATATGAATCAAAGCCTTCAAACAGACCCGACAGGTATAATAAGAGACGAGTCCCACTGCTGCCACCAACATAACGTTTTCTCAATGAGTTCTAGCGACCGTAATCACCGCAGAAACAGCACAATATTTTGTTTATTAGTAACATTATTATCCCCCTGTAAGTTAACGACTCAAAGGGATGTTGCCTAAGTTTGAATATGGCGCTATTTTTTACAAATTCGGAAAATATACTCTACTGTTACCCATAAAAACGAGTCAAACTTAAAAGTTATGGAATATTGTTGAAATCAGAAAATTTCAATTTTCAAAAATTATAATTATAAGATTAAACGAACTTACCTTAAGTGAAGTTCTATCTTAATTATACGAAGCTCCTTGTCCGAGAGGGTTTAACGTGTAGTAACGCTGATTGTACCAGCGCCGATCACAATTTTCAAAGCTATAAAAAAAAATTGTTTCTCTCATATGGTAACACTAAATGTATGTCATTACGTTCGAAGATTATTTTTGGAACAACCCTACAATTGGGATAATACTTGTATTAGTGGGCGGGTTTTGGGACTGCCCTCTCGGACAAGGAGCTTCGTATAATTAAGATAGAACTTCACTTAAGGTAAGTTCGTTTAATCTTATAATTATACTCTCTCCTTGTCCGAGAGGGTTTAACGTGTAGATGTTTGAAGATGGGGTTGTGAAAAAATAGAATTTAGATATCTATATTATATTAGTATAGATGTTTAGTCCAACACCTTACTAATTAATTTACAAAATAATTAGATTTTTATACAAAACCCTATAAAAAAAATAAAAAACAATTGTTATTTTAACTATCGCTTAAAATTTTTAGCAATGCCGAATGGGACATTTATATGCTTATTGCAGGAAATGTTTCAGAATAGACTGAATTTTGTATGTAAACACTCCTGTTGGCTTTTTGACTCAATCAATATTTAAACCAAATCGGCTTGCGGTCGACACCGAAGCATATCTGGTGATAAGAGTAGAGAAGACAGTTAAAACCACTAATACTCATTTCCTGCAACATTAGTTTGATCCAGATGAATTTTAGATTGAATTGATGAAATCTTGTGTTTTTTATAATTGTTTCTATTGATTTATTTATGATGTAAGTGTAAAGTAATTGTCTTATTATGATTTAATGAAAGTGACTCATTTAAAAAGATTTTTAGGTACAACATGGCTGTAAAGTACCTAGTTACATAGGTTTTTATTATTTCGATAGTGGTCACTACTGATTGTCACTTTTAAATGATTTTACTTGATGTTTAATGAAGTTTTTCTGCTTTCAAGTCATGAATTGTAATAAATCAGTTGATGAGGTCCTTTAATAACATTTTTGATTTATCATTGCCTTATTATTGCATTAAATATTTTAATACCAGTTCTGGATTCCAAATCATATATGTATGTCAGTAAACTGAAGAAGCTCCTTCGATTAAAATGTTTTTTATCTTTAAATCAATTCAATTTTAGGTCATTGTAATGTTGACCTGGTATTATTCATTTTATATAGTTTAGGTACCATATAAGTAATGATATTGTTTTTACAAAAAATTGACTTAGGCATTTTTATTTGTTATATAAAGCACAATGCTCTACTATACCTACAGGTGTTATGATATTGCAATTTAGAGCTAATATATATATATATATATATATATATATTTAAGTAGGTAGGTATTTACCATGATCAGGTTGATTATTGATGTATTATATTTTAATTATTTGACTTTTATTTTAGTACATACAAAAAACTTTTGCTGGCATGTCATGGACATATTATTAATTTGTCCCAATATTTCACTTCTTATTGATGAAATTTAATGTGAAATTTTTTATTTCATAATTGCAGAAATACCACTACTCGATACCTATGTGAATGATTATTCATTATGCCTGCATGCGCACCATATGTACAGGATAAATAACTATGATGCTTATATTATGTATAGGTACATGGTGTAATGGCCATTATATTTATAATAATAAATCATATTGTCATTTTTCAACATTACTAATTGTCAATATTGCAATTCCTTGTTTTTATACTTGACCGATAGTTGCTTTGCAGCTAGGATAAGCTGGATATAAATTTAATAACATAAATCATTGATTTAATCTCAGTATCTAAAAAAGAACTAAAAATAAAAAACCTTTTGTGAATTGCACTCGGTAGTAGGTACTTCATATGGACACTTTTATATATTAAGTACATAGCAATAAATCAATTTCTCGTATTGTGTCAAGCAAGATGACTTTTTATAAAAATACCACAAATAAAATTTGTTAAAATTCAATCGGTACTATCATTAAGTACAACAATGTCTAATATTTATTATTGTCGTGGGGATTCAATCTATGCCCCCCCCCCCCCTTGCTTTTCATGTATCCAACAACTGTGGTATTATGTACTCTCGATAATGTTTCATAATTTATCATAACAAATATTTTTACTCTTAAAATATAGTTGTTAATTCTGAGTAGTTATTATACCTAATGGTCTTTTTATTAAGACCCATTTCCATTTATAATAGACAAGTTTATTTCAACAGTTATTAATTTCAACTTAGCTATTTTATATAATTCTGTACAAGTAGAATTGTGAAAATACTCTTAATTTTCAAGTTCTTTTAAAAATATAGGGCATCATTTATATCACTTTATTAGGTCTGTATTGTAAGAAAACATTTCAATGGAATTGAAATAATGATTAGTTATAATAATCATTTCTTATTTTCTCTGTCTTATTTCATTTCTTCATGATGGTGAGGTACTTCATAAGGTGACATTTCAATGAAAAAAAATCCCATCATTTTAATACAATTGGGTTACTAGTTTATCTGTGTAACTGTAAATTTTTTCTAAAGTAATGTTTTTATTTGGAATTATTAAAACAATATCTGAAAGCTCGTTTCTGAATCTTCTGGTGGGGTTTTTGATTAAATAAAGTAGGAAAGTTATGGTATTTGCTGTGTGTAACTGGTTGTTGCAACCAATGATCTGTTGGTCATGGTCACTGAAGGTTTATAAATTTTCTTTATGTTTGAACAGCTGTTTGATTTTTGAATACACTGTGTAGCTTTAACCTGTCAAGCATGAGATTCCAGACACAATTGATTTTTCAATTATCATAGCCACCCGGAGGTATATCGCGGCTTGACAGATGGTATAATCTTATTAAGTATTTATCAATGGCTGATCATTCATAGAGTGATAGCAATTTTTCAGGTCATTGAATATCATTTCGGTATCCTAGAGGGTAAAGTTTTGATGAACCATAAAAGCATTGTTTAGCTAAATCTTATAGCACTTCGTCAGGCTATTGATTAACATTTATATAACTTACAGCAATTTTCAGGTTATAGAGTAACATAATATATATCTTGATGTAAGAATTATTAATTAAATGCGGCAGCTTTATCTAGCCCCCATGTGACAAACATTTGCCCAAGTTAATAAGTAAACTTTACCGGTACTTTATTGTAGAATTATTTGTCAGTCAGTCCGCAAGGTGATGGGGCTTGTTCTGATTATTAAATTACATGTACAGCTACTTTATGTTCATCATCACTAGCCTATATACGTCCCACTGCTGGGCACAGGCCTTCCTACATGGGAGAACCACATGAGGAGTTTGGGCCATAACACCACCACGCTGGCCCAATGCGGGTTGGTACTTTATGTTACACATTTTAAATATGATTAATGGCACTATTTTTACATTTTTGTAGCTATCACAATTAGTCATATTGAGTAATCTCTCTGCCTTATAGTTGTCTGGTAGAGATCGCTTCTAGCAATAAGATTGCCTTTTTGGCATATTGTGTTTGTTTTATCTCTGTACCTTTGTATATCTACTTGATGGAAGTTAGTAGAAGTTTCTATTTCAGTGCAAGGGTCTAGCCATAGTAGCTAGACCTGTTCAAGTGATTGCCTTTAAATCTATTACATGGTTTTAGTTATACTGTCTCTTTCAGTGTATATTGCATTTCATTTGCAGAGTATATCTCTAGTGTGATCATGCTTGTTCAGCTAAATAGTTGGTTGTTTAACCGCAGTGTGATAGTAGTTTTAAAGAAGATTACAGGCATTGTCTAACTGCAATGTAATAGCACTTGCCCAGGTTATCAATAATTTCATTTCTACTTCACTGTAGAAGTTTTAAAACAAGAGTACGGGCATTGTCTTAACACAATGTAATAGCATTTGCCCAGGTTATCTATTAGCATTCATTTCTTTTTCATTTAAATTAGAGCATTGTCTAACCGCAATGTGATAGCGCTTGCTCATTTAAGTAATGTGATAATCATTTTCATTTCACTGTGTTGTTTAACCTCAATGTGATAGCAAATGCTTAGGTTAATAGTGTGATAACCTTTTCCATTTAATTTCATACCAATTTGAGCGTTGTCTAACCGCAATGTGATAGCGCTTGCTCTGGTAAATATTGTGATAACCTTTTTCATATAATTTCATACCATTTAGAGCGTTGTCTAACCGCAATGTGATAGCGCATGCTCTGGTAAATAATGTCATAGCCTTTTTTATTAAATTTAATTTCATACCAATTTGAGCGTTGTCTAACCGCAATGTGACAGCGCTTGCTCTGGTAAATATTGTGATAAACTTTTTCATATAATTTCATACCATTTAGAGCGTTGTCTAACCGCAATGTGATAGCGCATGCTCTGGTAAATAATGTGATAACCTTTTTTATTTAATTTCATATCAATTAGAGCGTTGTCTAACCGCAATGTGATAGGGCATACTCAGATAAATGTTATAATCTTTTTCATGTAATTTCATACCATTTAGAGCGTTGTCTAACCGCAATGTGATAGCGCATGCTCCGGTAAATAATGTGGTAACCATTATATCTACTTGACGGTAGAAGTTTTAAATTAAGGCATAATCTTACTGTTCATTCACCTATTAATGAAGGCACTTAATATGAGTCTTGTTTCCTGCCTTGAGTAGGTATTTCTCATCATAAAAATTTACTTCTTGTAATTTCCTCTCTAAACCCTATATGCCAGACATAATTTTAATTGTCTTTGTTATGTTATAATTGTCACTTAAGACATCTGGGTGTTAAAGATTTAGGTAATAGATAGGTATATGACACTTGTAGTTGCCACAGAACAGTTAAAGTTATCCAAAAAGTCATATTATTTTTACTTTTTGTAATCTTCTTTCTGTCATAGAAAATACAAAGTAGGTGATTTACTTACACCTTTTCTTTTTCCCTTTTTTTCCAAAAATCTAATTAGAAACACTAATAAAACACTGCATAAGCACTTTGAATAGGTATACATTTTTGTCTATCGCTCAAAATGAGCTATTATTGATGTTTTTAATATTTTACATGCCATTGGCAAATATTGGCAATTCAAGAAAAAATAGTGTGTAAATTGATAAAACCTATAAAATATCGGAAATCATAAGCCTTGTAAAAATTCTTACAATAATATCTGGAGAGTTATATTGCTAGGTAATTAGTTTAGCTAGATATTCTAGATTTTAGTAGTATTATTTTGATATTTTTAGGTTATGTCATAATATTCTAACAGATTAATTCTGTGACGTTTCATATTGCCAGTTATCCGGTGAGAATTATTTCTCACCGGATAACGTAACGATAATGTAATATTAAATACATACCTTCAATCTCCAAATAATATTAACGTTTTCACAACAAACCTTGACCTTGTTTGCTAACGGAATACCTGACCGTGTTTGGGAATAAAATACTGCATCGATATCCTGTTATTAGTGAACACATAATAACACTAGATTAATAATTATTTAAAATTTGATCACAGATCGTACTTTTTATTGGTTTAAATTGTTAAATTAATAATTTTAATGAGAGAACCAAGTGGCAGCGCTGTGCACAAAAAACGTAATGACATACATTTAGTGTTACCATATGAGAGTAACAATTTTTTTTTATAGCTTTGAAAATTGTGATCGGCGCTGGTACAATCAGCGTTACTACACGTTAAACCCTCTCGGACAAGGAGAGAGTATAATGAGATATCATTTATTGCTTACATCAATTAAAACAACTATTATTATGTCAAATATGAATAATAACGTACATGGACTCTTCTTACCGCTTCACATAAGATGGTGTTGAGTCATTTGAAGTAAAAATATTACAAAGTTATTATTAATTTTGTCAATATGCCCCATACATTTTTGATAATATAGCAACATGTGATGTCATCTGTTCCGCAGAGTTTAGACGATGCGCTGCAACATATCAAACATATCGCTTTATCTGTGAAACTGTTGATTTTAAACATAGGTACTGTTTATTGTGCAATATTTCTTTACAAGTTCTTAACTTCTTAATTATGAAATAAAAAAAGAGTTGTCAACTACAATATTGTATGCCTTGCTTTATGATGTCGGCCAAAAATTGATATTTTAGAGTGATTCTGTAGAACAAAAACTTGCGATGCGTGTATTCAGCTTCAAATGTTAAAGGAGATATGCAACAACCAACATAAAAAATACTTTAAAATAATGTTACCATGGCAAAACTACCTCGGCAAACGGAGTGTAGCGTCCCTCTTCTAGGTGGACCGACCACAAAAGAAAGTGGCAGGTGGTGGCTGGATGAGGAAAGCTGGAGACCGTGTATGACGTAGCCTTGGGGATGCCTACGTCCAGCAGTGGACTGCAAAAGGCTGATATGCGTGTATGTATGTATGTAATGTTACCAATTAAGTACCCGATAAAATATAAAATATTGTCTGTTGTTATTTAGTAGCGAACTCCTGTAAGGTGGTGCTACCCTAATCGGGTGCTCAAAACTTTAGTGGTAAATCTTATATTTAGTAGGTACTTACTTTAGCTTGAAAGAAAAATATTTCGTTGTATATGCGAAAATTTAATTGAAATTGAATGAATTCGAGCGCAATATATTTTAATGTGGTATAAGCTACTAAGCTCGAGAAGGAGCTCGGTGGCCTAGTGGCTTGAGCGCTGGTTTTGATTATGAAATTAAAGCAACTTTCGCCATGGTCGATCCCGGGTGTCAATCAAAATTTATAACTTCGAGCTCTTCCGTGTTTCGGAAGGTACGCTAAGCCGTTAGCCCCGATTGTAACAGTATTATGGCTCAAACTACTCATGAGTTTCTCCCATGTAGAAGGGCCTGTATTCAACGGTGGGTGAGTATGAGAGTGAGTACGAGATTAATAAACACCGACGCAGAATCGATCAATAGTAGAACTATCGAGATAAACATCTCATCAATTCTTAAGCAGCACTGTCTAGTAGAACTACTGGAAATACCTATAGACATATTATTACCAGTAGTCATGCAATCCCTCTTTATTACTAAACGACAGACACTCCATAATACCTGCTGTTTTATTCCACGGAAAAAACTCCAAAACAATTTTACTATTGGTGGTGACAATTATTTATAAATTTCTGTTCATTTTACACCATATTGATTTGAAGTGGAAAGCGTGAAATTTAATGCAAATGTTATTTTTTCGGGGAACCCCCTGTCACTTTAGAACACAAGTTTTGTAAAAACGCATGAACTTAAAATTCCCTTTTTGCCATGTCCGTGTTACCAGCGTTTACTAGATTTACCACACCTGTAGTTTTAGTTTATTACTCACTTTTCTGTAAGTAAAGCGACTACGAAAGCGAAATAGATGTGTTGACCGCCAGAAAGTGGATAGTTCCGACTGATGTATAACATGTCGGATACAGCATTAATCCAGCGGCTCGGGCGGAATCATTTTATTAATCAGCTAGAGGTAGGGCGATGCTGGAAAAACACTCTGAAAATGCTGGAAAATTGCACATTATGTCATTTCAATGAGGTCGAAAATATCACTAAGAAAAACATCGTAGTTTCTCAACGAAAAGTTTGGCAAACGAGCGTTCGGTCCGCTTGATGGTAAGCAGCAATAATTACATTACTCTTTGGTAAGCAGTTACAGAAGCGAACAGACAGAAACATTGTATTGGTCGAGACAGATAAAGATAGAGTATAACTGACTCAGCGGGAGGAAGAGGACAAAATAGCGATCGCGCGTGTAAATTAATCAAAAATACACAAATTATTTTATTGAAAAATTACTATAAGGGTTACAAAAAAAACGCTTCTACACGATAATGAATATTAATGTTATGTACTAAGTATTTAAAGTAATTTCCTATGAATAAAAATTATTGTTTACCAATAATCTTAAGTTTTCATATTTCTAATAGGTCGTTTCGGGATTAAAACATATCGAGGCAAAATGCTTCAATCGTATTCTTAATTTTATTTTAATCTTATTATAAATATGTAAAAATATATTTACATAGAAAAGTATCTAAGCTAGATAAATTCACGTCCTGGGACCCGCGTCCTTTTCAATCTGAGTGACTGCATTAACCTGCTGCTTTTTCTTCTAGTTAAGATATTTTTCCAAGTAAATATATTTTCCCATTGATCGTGTTTTCGTTCTAAACGTGTCTACGTAAAGATATGAAGATATACATTATATTATCTGATTTTCAGATCCGTAACATCTTTCAGCGACCTTATGACATTACATATGAAAGTGCTAATTTTTCGAATGTATCGCCTTAAGAGAAAGCGTTATATAATAATAATAATCATCATCACCTCAACGCACCTGCAATATCAAGTGATTTTACCTTGTTATTGCAGATGTCTATAGGCGGTGGTAACCACTTACCATCAGGTGGGCCGTTAGCTTGTTTGTCATCTAGTTGTATAAAAAAAATTAATACACTCGCACCTATTATCTAGCCCGAAGTAAGCATCATTAAGAGCTTGTGTTATGGATACTACTAGATAACGGAGAAATAATGATAATAATATGTATATAAATAATAGAAATATACTAAATATACATATAAACATCCATGACTCGTAAACAAATGCTCGTACTCATCACACAAACATTTGCTCCTACCGGGATTCGAACCCGGGACCTCTTGACCTAGTAGCCTGTATAGCAAAGGGTAAAGGCCGCTCGACCAGACGGTCGTCAAGTTATGTTGACAGCAAAGGAGAGTAGTCCCCCAGCTCCTAATATAATGAGCTCTGAAGACCTTACTCGTCGCAGACACACAAAATTGCAAAGCATATAATTTACCCGCTAAGTATCTTCTGAAATATAAAGGAATTACCCCAGATGAGTTAGAGTCAAAAACTAGCGTAGTTGTCCAGCGTGTGTGCATATCAAGCGAAACAGTTTGACCTTGAGACCGCTCTTACGCCGTTAGTAATAGAGGCGGCTTTCGTAAGGCTACTGTTACACTAGATCTGTACCACCATGTCATAATGACTTCACATTGATCACAAAATATCGGACTGAAGAAACGAGAACAATACGTAAGCGTATTGGAGCGTGAACTCAAGCCATAGATACTAAATGTATGAGATGTTATGTGCTTCAAATCACAGAAGTATCCGTAATCAGTGAAATGAAGTATGTCAAGTAGGATATTGCAATATTTAGTTACTAGACACTCACTAGATTAGTAGATACTTGTTGTTCTCGTGAAGATTTCGACATTATAGCAAGTGAAATCTGTTTAAAACTACATACAGTCTAGTATTTAAGTTTACTTTAGTTATTTTTGTACCTTATTCACTGCATCCTGTTGCGTGCCTCATAGGTATCTACTTATCACGGTGAGAATCTCGGTGGCTCTGGTTTCGACCACGAAAGGAAATCCCGGGATGGCTAAATCAAATTTTTTAATCTCAACCTCCTCCGTGCTTCGGGAGGCACGTTAAGCCGTTGATCCCGGTTGTTACTGCAACCGCTTTTAACCCACCAACGCGCATCGGGCCAGCGTGGTAGTGTATTTATATAACAAAAACGATCAAAATGTCGATCTTGATATCTTTTTAGGTGACTTCAAAAAGGAGGAGGTTTTTTTATTTTAACCTTGTCGAGTTTTTGCCGAGAAGCAATAGGCAATCAATGCATGTTGCATACGCTCTCTCTCGCAGTTTGAACGCAATCATAATAACCTACACTAAAAATTGCTTGTTGCATTAAAATTATGATTGAAATTACCAATTTCCTTAAATGTAGTACCTTTACGTATATTCTTTGAGGCTTAAATAATGATTTGAGCATAATCTATCAAAATAATTCTACAATCAGGCTGATAATTTATTCAATATTCAAAGTTTGTTCTATTAATTTAATTTTGTTTGGTGTATTCATTAATTATATCATTAGATTTCACTTAACTTGCCTCAAACAGAAGCAACATTCATTAAAATGTTTCAGCACAGATTTCTGCACGGAAATAGCGATTACCTACTTCTTTGACAATTGCCGGTCAAAGGCGCTTACAGCGTATCTCATAAAACTTTTTTATGATTTTTATATTTTTTACATTATTTATTTAATTACCTGATTAAGAATTTATTACTGGCACATCATAAACAACTTTAATAAATACAGAATTAAAAGCAAGATCATTAAGATGTAGGGAGAGGTGGTATGAAAGGGGCATTTTTGTTGTAGAGGCTCTCATAAATTAATGAGATAATATTTCGAACAGGTTGGTGCTGAATAGGAATCCTACATTAATCTTACTTTTGAAATAAGATGCATTAGTGACCCTTTCTTTAGTCTTAGTTGTATACTTTCACCGTTTAAGTTGCATTGTTAAGTTGCCCCTATTATAAACGGCATGTAATGAAACGGACGCGACCATTAAATTTATGAAAGAGACAGTGCGTAATATCGACGAAAAATCATCTTATTACATTTCTGTATACAAAGTTAATATAAAAAAATACTTCTACAATGACTATTTAACGAAATGAAATTTTGTCATATTAGCATTCTACTAATATTATATTCGTAAAAGGTTGTTTAGATGGATGTTCACGCCAAAACGACTAAACAGATCTATGAAACTTGGTACAGACATAGATTATAGTCGGGTTGAAAATAAGGGGATTTTTTTTATCTGCAGGATTGCGTTATTGCAGATAAAGTCGCGGGCGGAAGCTAATCTTTAATAAATAATTTTATAGTGTCTCAGAAATGTCATCTATCGAGTCTTCATTAACCGTTTCTTTAATTTTGTGTGCATCGACACGCGTTCATCATTTTTAAACTGCAAAGATAATAAATTATTACTTGAAAACCTACATGAAATACCGGTCATGAAAGGGTCACTTATGAAAAGGCGTCCCATTCATAACTGTTCAGCAATTTGAAATAAAAGCTGCATGAACTTAGTTCAAAGTTGTAATTATTTTTACGTTTTTTTAAGGTTAATGTAAAGTGTTTGTAAGATAATAACGTATGTAGCTCTATCTAACTTTAGGTTTTCCATAAAATTAAAGCCCTTCACTTTTCCTCGCATCGTGTTCCTCATTGCTGATGATATAGTTACCCGAAGCTTTATACCTATCATTTGTTGATCATCTTCCATACTATACTTTTTAATTTTATACCATATACGGTATACGTTATTTTATCCCATAAAATGTACAGCATTAAAAAGCAAAACAAATTCTGCGAAAAGATACACGTTGTAAGCACACGCACGCATAGCACCTGTTAATATCGCGTCGTTTCTCAAAAGAGAAACTACTGATAAAAACGAGTTTTTACTCTGCTTTATCGGGCAATATGGGACTGGAAAAAGAACAAAGGTCGAGGTGGCATTTATTTCAGCGTGTGCCAATTGCGCCCAGACTAAATAGATTAGGTTTGCAGTATTGATCCGGACTATTCCTAGATATGCAGCCGATCTAAAGCTAACTTCAGTTTCAATATTTGATTTCATTGGTCTGCGAGTTTTAGATTAGCGAAAATATTATCTTTTGACGGGAATTATTGTCGTATACCTGAATTCACTGAAATAAAACCTTTTATCTGTTCGGAAAATTCACTCTCATAATATAATAATAATAATAATAATAAATATTCTTTATTGCACACAAGAGACAAATTCAACAATACAAATTAGAAAACACAAAATAGTACAATTGGGCGACCTTATTGCTAAAAAGAAATTTCTTCCAGGCAACCTAAGTTGATATACATATTATGAAGAGGGAGAATACAGAAGGGTGCAAGAAATAGAAGGAATAAATAAAATGTATATGTTTGTACATAATGAAAGTAAAACACGTAATATGATATACGAATTAAATATACTTACATATTATGCAATAAAATACACAGCTAATGAGTTAAATGTAAGAAATGACTTTTTACTTGATGCTTAAAAGAATCCAATGTGCGAGCTCCCCTGATGCACTATGGCAGAGAATTCCATAACCGAACACGTTCACGGAAAAGGAATAGGAAAGGAAATCAGTGGAGTGAGCAGGAATATCCAAAGTGAGATTAAAACAAGAACGCAAAGGACGAACTAAAGAAGAGGAACGAAGGGAAAAACAATTTTTGAGGTGAGATGGAGAGGTAGGAAGGAATAGAACAGTGTAAAGAAGAGTTAGAACATGTAAGTCCCTACGTCGGCGAATCAGAAGCCATTAAGTTGCGACCGAAACTTCGATACATGATCATATTTCCTCAAACCAAAAATGAACCTGATGCAAATATTCTGCAGACGCTCAAGCTTATCAAGAAGTTCCTCCGAAAGATCGGCATAACAGACGTCAGCATAGTCGATTATGGAGAGCTTGAGTGACTGAGCCAGAGCAACTTTAGTACTAATAGGCAAGAAATTTCGAAGACGATTGACCGAATCTGCAGCAAACACCTTCTTCCTGACAGTCTCAACTTGAGGACGCCATGATGAACACTGGTCATAAATGACACCTAGGTTTTTCACAGTTTTGGCAAATGGAATTTCAGTGCCACCAAACATAACAGATGACAAAACACCTGGACACAAAATAAGGACTGCCGATTATGATGGCCTGTGACTTTGACGGGTTGACAGCAAGACGAAAAGATCTACTCCAGCTATAAATCAATTCGAGATCATTATTAGTCACCATAATAGCTTGTGAAAGATCTTGTAATGGCGCCTGAGTATAAATCTGCATATCATCAGCATACAAGTGTTAGCAACATGAAAGTGACTGTGAGACGGAATTAATAAAAATATGGAAAAGTAGAGGTGATGAAACGCCACCCCGAGAGACTCCGGCATTAATATTGCACCACGTGGAAAATGACTCTTCTACACGTATGCGCTGCCGACGCCCTAGCAGGTAACTTTGGAACCAGTCAACCACGGCCGGAGATATGCTCAGAGACTGCAACACACCGAGGAGAATGACTCAACAGAATTGAAGGCGTTACTAAAATCAAATAAAGTTAACAAAGTGAGCTGACGATTCTCTATACCCCGGTGAATGTCGTCCGTAATTTTCACCAGAGCAGTAGTCGTCCCATGACCCGTGCGGAAGCCAGACTGAAAGGGATTAAGGAGATTGTTTGAATTTAGGAAGGAAATAGAGTAGCTCGGTGGCGTAGTGGTTTGAGCGCTCTGGTTTCGATCGCGAAAACAAAGCAACTTTCGCCATGGTTGGTCCCGGGATGGGTCAATCAAATTTATAATCTCGAGCTCCTCCGTGCTTCGGAAGGCACGTTAAGCCGTTGGTCCCGGTTGTTACTGCAACCGTTTTAACCCACCAACCCACATTGGGCCAGCGTGGTGGTGCTATGGCCCAATCTCCTCATGTCTTTCTCCCATGTAGGAAGGCCTGTGCCCAGCAGTGGGACGTATAAAGGCTAATGATGATGAGGAAGGAAATATGTTGCCGATAAACCAACTTTTTAAGGACTTTGGAAAGGAAAGGAAGGATGGAAATAGGACGGTACTCGGAAAAAGAGACCGGGTTGGATTTTTTGGGGAGCGGAATTATATAAGCATCCTTCCAAGCGGAAGGGAAAGTGCGAGTTGCAATCGAAGTGTTAAGGATGTGAGTAATTAGGGGCAAGGATATCAATTATGGGAAGGATCATGTTACGACTAAGAGAGTCACTACCCACAGCACTAGAACTTATGGATAGTACGGTTTTCTTAACATCGCAGTCCGCAAATCTATTAAAAGAAAAAAGAAGAGAAGTCAGGAGTTGGTAAGGTGGAAAGACTCTGCAGAGTGTCGATCTTGCAACGACTGTCAATGATTGTTAATTCTAGATGATAAACAATCAATATTATGAACCTTGGACGAAAGAATATGTGGATCAATAAATTTCATAAAGTACGCTTTTATCTTTGACAGGATTGAAAACTTTAAAAAAACTTTTTTTTTCGCTTACTATTGTTTCTGGCAACAGCTTAGCACCAACTCCAAAAAAATGATTTTTAAGAGGTAAGTATCTAAGTACTTAAATTTAATAATTTTTTCCTTTTTAGTGTTTCAAAGTCGGTTTTATTTATGTTTATTTTATATATATTTTTAAGTGATTTCCCAAGGTTAAAGCTAGATTGACCGTCAGCACTATCAACTTGGCTGTCTCTCATTCTTTGGTTGAAATACATAATATTAGTTCATATTATCGTATATACCGTACCACTGATAAAGCGGTATCTAACTCCAAACCGTTACGGAGTTTTATCTTCATCATCACTTCACCCGAATAACCCGATAGACTACAACTATTCGTCAATACGTTCCAAATTTTAATCGTCATCAATTTACATGCTATCAAAATTAATATCACTTTATTCAGAACTTTTACATAGTATAGTAACAATTGTGTACGATAATGGCTGCATCAGTATTTATCTATAATATTTAAAGACTAATATTCTTGCTCCTAATCGTTAAGGAGTTAAACCGTCCATCAGCAGCTCATCAACATGAGATGATGACTAACAGAAGCACGTGAATATCTTTGGAAAAAATTAAAACGTCATTCGAGGTGATTGAGTATACCTAGATTCACAAGCATTTGTTTACGAGTCATGGATGTTTATATGTTTATTTATTATATTTCCTATATTTATAGGTATACAAATACATGTTAATATCATTAATTCTCCGTATCTAGTATCCATAACACAAGCACTTAATGATGCTTACTTTGGGCGTATGATTATGAGTGTATGATTATTATTATTGAGATACCGCCCGCCAGGGGAGCTGCTTAAATTTTCATACAAAAAATAACGATATCGATACGATATTAAATGTTTGTGCCGGAGGTATTGGTAACTAATTAAAACTAATAGTCAAGATCGCTATGTTGTTGAAAACAAGCACTGTTTAGTTAATGCTAAAATACATAAATTGATGTAGCGTATTTAATATAATAAATAAATAAAAAAAACCTTGCCAAAAAAAGTGGTAGTAACTAAATTATCGTCATGTAATTAGGTAAATATTACAAGCATAAAATTGGTTTGACGGCTCCGTGAGGCATAAAGTCGTTTGAAATACTAATAAATTGGGATCAGCTAATTAATTTCCATTGCTTGCTCGTTATGAGGAACAAAATCTCGTCTTCTTTGAATAATCATCATCCAATTGGATTAGTACCTACCTAATTCTTAATATGTAATTTGAAAAATATAGCTATACTTATTTTTAAATTGAATACCCCTACGCTTAAGAAAATTGCAAGTAAGTAATATGTTTTGCTTTAATATACATATTTCACACTGATAGTCGAGAGTGAAGCTAAAGCCAGGTGATAATTCGTGCAGTCAGTATCAATACCCACTGATTGATCGAACCTTCACTTGCTGTTGGATGCCATCCAGCAACCTGTTCGAGCTTAGAAATTTAGTGAAAATATGTAAACTATTAAACCTTCCATCTCGGTTATTATGCAGGTACCTAAAATTTTTGTACGATATAGTCATCACTAAAGCTTGTATTTTGTACGACAGAGTCATCACTAAATTAAACAACTTCTCATATTTTATCACATCTTGTCTACATTCTCTCGAATAGTTTTTATCAACAAACTCACCTCATCGTTTTTTTTTCATATTTTGTGTATTTTATCGAAATCCTGTTAGATCGTTGTTTTATTTACCCATAACATTGTCTCCACGAAAGATTTAGTTTGCAACATATATTCATTAAATGCGGGTACAGACCAATCGACTAGCCGGTGACCGGCTAGTCGAGTGGTCAACTTGGTCAACCCGACAACTTTTGACTGATGTATTTAATTATTATGATTTGATATCTACTTATGCAGTCAAATATTTTAAGTATGTAGGACCATGTGCAGGATATCACACCTTTTTTAATATATTGATTGACTGTCACTGTACCTTCCTTTTGTCATGATTATGTTGCTCTTTAACTTGTCACCAAAACCTTAGTATTTTTCTTTCTCTTTAATTTCCTAATATTCCTTCATCCTACAGTCCTTACTCCGATACATTTTGTCCGTTATTATTATTGCAATAAGGTGTCAGCACATTCAACAGGAATATCTCATTGTCAAGTTTGTCACCTTTTAGACCACTTTTATTTTCGGATTAAATTAATAAAAACACACCTGATCGTGACAACCCTAAGACGTGATACGCTACACTACAGTTATACCACACACACAACACACATACAAACAACCCACGCACATACTTCGAACCCCAGAATTCCAAATTTCATTACGGAAAATAGCTCGTTACTATTAATCTGTGTCGTTACTTTATAAAGATAGGTAAGTAAGTACTTGTGTTGTGATATAATACCCAATGAGGTCTTCATCTGGTTTTACTTGCACCCGTCGACCCTGCAACATATCCCAATATTATATCTCAGTTGATTAGTAATATGTGAAGTATCCACATATCAGTCACAATAGGTATTCTATTGTGTATGAGCGCCGGCGGACTACTTAGTATGGGAAGTAAGGTTAATGATTTATGCTAAAAATATAATACAAGAAGAAGCCACAGTCCTATACTGACTACACATTTGCTATCGTGTTCCAATAAAAATTGGCTTTAAAAGCAAATACTTGTTCAGAGTGAGCGGGAAATGGAAATTTTATTCAGTTTTATAGACTTATTTTCAGCTAACTTCGTTTGTATAAAACATATTAAATGCAATTTTCGTATGCCGAAATTCTGAGAAAATTTTGAAAAATGCTACTTTAGGAATAGGGTCGCTATTTCGTTAGCGTCATTATTTGCCCACTATAAAACTGACAGGCGCAAGAGGCACGTACAAGTTGTGTTTGCTATCCATTCAAAAGATTTGAAAAACAGGCAAATGTTGGCTGTTTTTATGTTTTTAATTGTCTCTGGCAACTCGCTCTCTTGAATTTGGCGTTTATGAACAAATCTAATTAAATTTGTCTTCCTCAATTAAATTTATTCGATACGTTTTCAAGTCTCTATTTTGTTGCCCACGACGTCCTCGAAGATCCTGACAGCATCATTTCGATTAAATGTCGCGAATAACTGTTTTGGCTCCAGATAGTGAATTTCACGTTGGATCGAAAATTCCTAGATTTCTAATTAACTTGAAACTCAGTGTGTAGAGTTCCGATATATTTAACAAAATGAATATATATAAAATGTTTCACTAAGCATACCTTCTCGTATAAGGCAAAGTATGTCACCCCTAAAACGCTTGGTTTCGAGTTGTACCTGTGCCTATGTGGTTATAATAAATCTAATAAAACTCTACAGATGTCGAGTTCTAGAATTAAAGTTTTATCAACCGTACTGTTAAGTGAAGCTTAAAACCAATTTATTAAGGCGTATAAATAGATCATGCATTTACGCTCACACGAGGACACAAAATGGTGTACTGTAGCTAGTTTAATGTTAATTATCCAAAAATAATGAGACTCGATATTATTATGTATTAAATAGCGATTATATAATTTTGTCTAAATAGATGTATCGGCATATAGGGCTTAGTTTTCCTGGCTTTAGATTGAGTGCGCTTAATCTTTTTCCAGGCGTAATTATTCTAAGAATAGAGGATCTTTATTTTACACCACGCTTTTTAGAATCCCGATTTTGCAATTTCGTCTACGTAATCATTATCAAACTTAATAATTAATTATAAATTACATTATAAATTATAATAAAAGATACTTTATAATATGATATGTGCTTATATATATTTTTTTATTTTAATTAGGCATAACCCATATATTATTGTTAGTATCATTGTTTCATGAACTATGTTAATAATAACTATTAAATATTTCATGCAAACTCTTAAAAGCTTTGTCGTTCCCGCTTACATACTTTCCTTAAAAATCGCTCCCACAATTCCCACTTTCTCGCAATCCTTCTTATTTCATGGTGTCAGGTTATGGAACTCGCTGCCTGCCGGTTTTTATTTTGTTTGCATGTAGTTTGTTTAGTGTACTAACAAACATATTTTTTAGTAAGAGTCGATTGTATATCTATTTTCCATTTTTATTTTATATATGTATAAACTTACACCGCGCATACTCTGAAGAATCTGCCTTTCTTGCGTTTTTCTTTTACATGTCTGCTGGAAGAAATTTCGCAACGAAATAAGCAGATTCTCTGTACATATTGTTCGTCTTATTTCTTTATAAAAATTAAATTGTGCCTTATAATAAATGAAATGAAGAAATAAAAATATAATACTTTATATTACTAATACTACCAACTTTTTATCAAGTTGCTCGTGTTTCGTTTTAATGTACCTACCTACCTATACCTACTGCCCGCGAAAGTTTCAAGCAGGGGCAATGTTGACCCCAGAGTAACATTATTTTATGGCACTTGTTCAAAAAGCTCCAACAGTGGCTCGTTCGAGGGTTCTATCCTGTTCTGTAGAGAAATGTTATCCTTAAGTAAGCTAGTTAGATACTACACTTAAGCTAGACACCATCAATACTCTTATAACAGAAATGATTTTCATTTAGTTTAGGGTGAAGGTTTCTTAAGCAAAATAAATTAATGTAGATTTACAACTAAAATGACGAAGTAAATAGGTCAAGACTACGTCTATAAGTGGGCACGCCACAGAAATATCTCAAGATATTCCCAAGGTAACGCCTAAGACTCCACTCAATCTGATTTGAATTTAAAATACTTCCCGGGGAACAATGAGTGTGCCATCATTTCGGCGAGCGTCTCAGTATTTACGCCAATCCATCACTGCGCTATCAAAAGCTTCCGCGGACGCGTTCTCCATTATTTATTACCACTCATATTTTATATGTATAGCTAGAAATGTACCCTACTCTATAACTTTGGACAATGAACACAAAAGCAGAAGCAAAGATAAATTAATTCTTTTGTAAAGTTTTGTTTAATTACAAATTTTCCAACTTTAACGAGATAACAAAGTCATAAAGTATAATACGGATTTTAATAGCCCGATACTGTTGGGAACTCCGGATAATCCCCTATAAATCTCGCAAAGGCAAGGGTTACCACAGAAAACTAACTTGACATTAATATTATATCTATGGCTATGACTTTTTACTGGGGCCATAATTTTTCCATAACTTCCTAATGCTTTACAATTTTATTATTTTATAAGCAACTGCCGTAAAATGTAGGACGTACGGCGCAAAAGATAATGAAAAATACGTACCTACGTAAGCTGTTATCACCAGCTCAATAATAATATACATCATCATCATCCTACCAGACTATGATATCCACTGCTGAACAAAGGTGTCCAAGTCATCAGTCCATCTAGTAGGAGGCCGCACCCCGGATACTTTGCGCTACCTGGTAAGTGGTCGCCATTCTAGAACTTTAACGCCCCACCGGCCGTCGGTCCTGCGTGCTATGTGCCCCCCTTTTTTTTCTGAGTGGAATCCGCTTACGGACGATTCCCAAAACCGCTGGTTAGGTGGACCAGCGGACCGTCGGCTAGACGTGGGCCTGTGCAGGGGTCGCCCAGCGCCTGATCATAGCGGCACTGGGAATACCTGCTAAACCACTCCGGTTTCCCCATGCCCATAATGGAGACGACCCGGGGTTTGCCGAAGCATTTGTCGGTTCTAGGGTCGAGCCGCCTTCGGGCAGCCCGACCCTAGAACCGACCAGAGCCAGTCCTAGGGTGGGGCACCATGTCTCACCCCGGGCCGGTCGCGTCCATAGCCGCGCCCGGTCCCGATGTGAGGCCGCATGATATGTGCCCTGCACACTGCCACTTTAACTTGTTAATCCTATGAGTTTTGCGCATTGGGGGCACTAGTCGAATTATGAAAAATCTGATCTGCTGTAATTGATTCTACTACTAAATTTGTATTTATTTCGGAATTGGTTACTAAGGAGTGCTTGTAGACAGCTCTTCGAGTCGGAGATAATTTTACTTTTATTAATTAAAATTGCAATAGGCTCGTTCACCAGTGAAACTAAAGCCATCATAGAAACATTCACACTTAAAATAAACATTTTTGTGGGTATCCATACTGCCGATTCCACATGACCTTTATAATCTAAGGGTACAATACAAAGAAATGACAATCTAGCACGTCAGTTATACGTTAGGTCTTAGGTCTACCTAAAGAGTATAAGGACTGTCTGCCCAGAAAGTATATAAATACTCCTTTTGTCTACCACGAACTCATCTATTGAAAGTAACCATGAAAGAAATGAGAGTTTTATGAAGATTTTCGATACTAAATTCTTACAAAATTTCCCTTCTTGAATTATTATTTTTCAGCTGTTCTTTGAGATTTTCCCTATTAGTTTTATTTTTAAACCATCCCTTTACTAAAGCGAACAAAAGAATAATTGAATTTCGTCAAGCCGTTTTTTACTTTTAGCGAGAGTAACGAACAGCATTTCATTTTTATCTATAAGAAAGGTATGAGAAGAAGAAGAAGATTACTGCTGGCAGCAGTAGTACCTTTTAGTAGTACAGTCATACTACTTAAAGGAAGCTAAATTTGCAAGTTACGGTTGCATCTGTTTTAATAATAATTAAATCTTGTCGTGAGACTCTTATTGGCTTAAGTGTTTTATCATTGTAATAAGTGTACGCTGATTTACGTAAAAAAGCTGTTGAGTTTCCAAATAAATAGAAAAAAAGAGATACATATTGCAAACAGCAAGGTTCACGTTACTTAGGAATTATTTATCTGCGCTTACCTATTCTTCCTGATCCGGTGGACGTGTTTCTATCTCTGCCAGTCGTCACGCGTGGTGTTACTCTTTAATGGATATTGTCAATCAGTGATGTCTCATGGGAAATTACAGAGACAAGGAATGTAGACCATGACACAATACTTAAGCGGGTCTTTAATACATTGTCAAAATTTATATCTTTCATTATAAAAAGCCATCCCATTCCGTAACAAAATAAGAATGAGAAACTAATTCTCCCTTTAATAATTTAAGGACAATGAAACCGACTTAATTGTCAAAATCAGTTCCATAATAACCAAATAAAATAGGGACAAATATCTAAGTTGAATGGAAAAGAAAAGTATGACGGAGGCTCTCAAAATCCAGGCATCAGTTAAATGAACTTCGGAACAAATTATGTCGGCGTTTATCTTTACGTGATGTCCTGCGACTATGCTACACGGATTACTTACTTAATATAAATATTTAAAGATAGATATTTTATTATAAGTAGATTATGCGCAAATGTAATTGGATAATTTATTATTTTATGAAAAGCTACTTTACAGATTTTTTAAAGACTCAAACCCCTTTCGATCTATTGTCGAGAATAAATAGGTACATAAGTAGGTACTTACATATTTTTGTGGTTGTAATTGATAATATGAATCAAATATGACCATGAGGAGAATAAAAAATGCCCTGTGACTTGTAATATTTTTTATAATACTACATCTGATTGTACAGTCGACAGCCCAACGAGCGTAACAGTTTGACCTTAAGATGAGACCGCCTTTACGCCGCTCGTAATAGAGGCGGCCTTCGTAGTGCAACTGTTACACTTGACGTGTTGTCGTGTGTACCAATCCTTATCCTAATAATACATTTTTTTGATCGATTGACCTTTAAGCTTTCCCTTACCAGCCCACTGGCGTCTGTTCAACAATTAGAATTTATACTGTAATGAATGAAGTCTTGCAGTTCAATGATTTTTTTAAATCTAATACAAATAAAGAAAGAAAACGATGAAAAAATTGTATGCACCAGGTATGCTTCTTTCTTCATTTGTATTTCTTACACTAAAGTAGGCGTTATAAACGCAAATATCTAACGGTTTAAATCAATAGCTTTGAAACTGTAGAATAAATAGAAACCGTTTGTCTAATAATTTTAAAAAAAAAGTAAAGTTTCAAGTATTATGTGTAAAAATGTGGCTTCCGGCCTTCTGCATTTTGCTATAAAACTAGAAATAATAAATCCTGTGTTAATCTGCTTAAAATAAGTGTTTTACTAAGTATCTTTCCAATATCACCGTCAGAAAAACGCAACCTGAACAGGTTATGGGCCCAGGAACGCTTGTCTGGCAATAAAATAAGAGGAAAGTACAAATAAAAACCGGCAGGCAAAAAAGTCGAGAAAATTGAGTAAAATTTTAACATGGCCGACGAAATATCAAAAATTGAATTGCTCGATGAAAACTCGTCGTTCCAGATGTGGAAATTCCAAATATGCATTTTGTTCGAAGCTAAAGGTTTAACTACCATAATGAAAGATGAATTTTTGAAAGAAAACGAAGATAAATTATTAGATGACAAATTCGTGAAAATGGACGCAATGGCAAAGCACGTGATTTTACAAACAATAAGCAAAAAACATATACCAATGCTATTTGAGTGCAAAAATGCCAAAGAAATGTTTGATAAACTGTGTGAGTTGTTCCAAGGCAATGAAGAACGGAACAAAATGTCACTTTTGCAAGAATATTACAACCTTAGATTTCTTAAAGATTTTTCTATGACAGAAAATTGCACCAAGTTAGAAAATATTGTTTATCGTTTGAGAAAACTTCAAGTTCAATTAGACGACAAAATGGTGGAATCGAAAATACTAACTTCATTGGACGATAGTTACCAAAATTTTATAACTGCTTGGGAATCGACTCCTGTGACCGAACGGTCCCTTAACAATCTAAAAGTGAGGCTTATTGCAGAGGAGGAAAGACGAAAGGAAATTTATGCACCTGTCGCTCTTGCAGCAGCCTCATCATCAAGAACAAAAGTCGGTAAATACAATAATAATTATTCTCATAGTAATAAAACTCATTATAATGAAAAAAAAGGTCAGAATTTAAATGGAAAGAATTGTTTTATTTGTAGAAAACCAGGTCACTTTGCAAAAAACTGTAAAAATTGTTGCTCTATATGCAAGAAAACTAACCATAAAGAAAAAAATTGTTATTTTAAAAATAGGAATACTAATAATTTGTCCAATCCAAAAAATGTAGCTCTGTTAACTTATTCTAGTTCCATGAAGTCGGAAAATTTTGTAATTGATTCAGGATGTACAACTCACATGGTGAATAATAAAAATATGCTAACTAACATAAAACTAAACAACACAGAAATAGGTATAGCTAAGCAGAACTATAGTATGCATGCTGAATGCAAAGGAGATTTTTTAGGTAAAAACTGTATTGTTGAAAATGTTTTATGTGTACCAGATCTTACGCGTAACTTATTGTCAGTTTCAGCTATAACAAAGAATGGTGGTTCCGTATACTTTAAAGGCAATAGTGTTGAGATCAGTAGCAGGGGTAGTAAGTTAAGAGGAACAAAGGAGCCTTCAGGGTTGTTTACCATAGATTTAAAAAAGGGGCTTGAAGAAGAGTCATTGCTTACTCATAAAACTAAGAATAATTCTGCCATAATGTGGCATAAAAAATTAGGACACCCTGGGAAATATGTAATGAAGATTTTACCTAATGTTGTGGATGGCATAAAAATAGAAGAAATAACACCAGAACAAGAACAATTGCTAGATTGCTGTGAAGTATGCCTTAAAGCTAAACAGACCAGACTACCTTTTAAGACGGAAAGAAAAAGAGCAACAAGACTGTTAGAGATAATTCATACAGATGTGTGTGGACCCTTAGAAACTCAAACATGGGATGAAAAACGTTATATATTAACTGTAATGGACGATTATAGTCATTATACCAAAGTATACCCATTGAGGAATAAAAGTGAAGTACAAAATTACATAAAAAGCTATATAGAAGAAGCGGAAAGAGAAAAAGAACATAAAGTATCATTAATAAGGTGTGACAATGGAGGTGAATATACAAGCAAAGACTTTAAGTCATGGTGTGAAAGAAAAGGAATTAAATTAGACTTCACTATACCATATACACCACAGCACAATGGGAAGGCAGAACGCCTTAATCGCACAATTGTTGAGAAAATAAGGTCCCTATTATTTAATTCAGAAATGAATAAAGAAATGTGGGGAGAAGCTCTTTATTGTAGTGTTTATCTACTAAATCGTCTGCCTAGTGAAAGCATAAAAAACAGAACTCCTTATGAATTATGGAATCAAAGAAAACCAGACTTGTCAAATGTACAAGAGTTTGGATGTGAAGCTTATGCAAAAGTTTTGGGTTCCAATAAAAAACTAGATTCAAGAACAAAAAAGTATATTATGGTTGGTTATGCTATTAATGGATATCGTTTATGGGATGAAATAAAACAAAAAGTAGTGATCGCTCGTGATGTAGTATTCCATAGTAGACAGCCAAACCTGAAAATAGAAGAAAATTTGATTAAGAACATAAATATATCATATAATGAACAGAATGATTTTAAAACAGATGATGAAAAAGATGAAAGCAAAATTATAGATGAAACGCAGGAACAGGAAATGTCTGCAGAACCTGAAAAAGAAGAAATAGGATTAGAAAATTTACAAAGTCTAGAAAGCAGTATGAATAGTTTCTATGAAAGTGGAAAATCGGATTCTGAAGAAACTATTAATGAAGAAGAAGAAATAGGTCGGGGAAAAAGAACTAGAAAAATACCAAATAAATATAGAGATTATGTGCTACTAACCTACAATGAAGTAATGCAAATGGACAATAGTGAACAAGAAAAATGGCAGAATGCAATGAAAGAAGAATTAACATCGTTAAAGGAAAATGGGGTTTGGAAAATCGTAAAAAAGGAAGAAGCAAAGGAACATAAAATTCTTACCAATAGATGGGTTTTTCGTATTAAAGAAGATGGGAATTATAAAGCTCGATTGGTGGTTAGAGGAAATGAACAAAGAAATACTGACTTTGATGACATATTTAGCCCTGTTGCATCTCAGTCAGCCATCAAAACCTTATTTGCCTTAGCCACATTAAAAAACTACAATATAATGACATTTGATGTCAAAACAGCATTCCTAAATGGTGAGTTAAGAGAAGGAGAAGAAATATACATGACACTACCTCATGGTATAAAAGAAGAAAAAGGAAAAATATGTAAATTAGTAAAATCATTATATGGACTCAAACAATCTCCCAAAAGATGGAATGAAAAATTTCTAAAATCAATGTCAGAACTGGGATATGAACAAACAAAAAATGAGTCATGTATACTTAAAAATAGAGATGCTTCAATAATAATAGCAATG
Organism: Nymphula nitidulata; assembly: GCA_947347705.1. NCBI lineage: Eukaryota > Metazoa > Arthropoda > Insecta > Lepidoptera > Crambidae > Nymphula > Nymphula nitidulata. The sequence continues at coordinate 8,986,387 of OX374617.1, read as the reverse complement.
TATAATGACGATGGGCTAATAATTGGGCAGAGAACAGAAGAAATCAAAAACATATTAAAGGGAATAAATAGTAAATTTAAAATTAAAATCACAGAAAAACCTACATCATTTTTGGGTATGGAAATAAAACAATCTGCAGATGGATTGTATCTGTCACAAACTTCATACACAAAGTATATTTTAAACAAGTATCACATGGAAAGTTGCAAACCAATTTCTACCCCATGTTCCAGTGATTATAATGCTGTAAAGAAAGAAGAAAAAGAAAAGATCAAATTTCCCTACAGAGAAGCAGTGGGAAGTCTGCTCTATTTGTCAACAAAGACACGTCCAGATATTGCATATTCAGTTGGTGTAGCAAGTAGATATATTGAATCACCTGAAAATAAACATGTCATTGCATTGAAGAGAATTTTCAGATACCTGTCAGGCACCTTAGGAGAGGGTCTGTACTACAAAAGAGATGGCAATTTAGAAATGACTAGCTTTTGTGACTCAGATTATGCAGGAGACTTAGATACAAGACGCAGTACTACAGGCTATGTTATAATGTTGAACAATGGACCTGTGGCTTGGTGCTCAAGACGACAGCCTATAGTGTCATTATCATCCACGGAAGCAGAGTTCATTGCTGCAGCTGAGTGTAGTAAAGAAACAATGTTCTTAAAATCCCTGCTACTAGATCTCAAAACTAATGTTAATGTTGTATTTAAAATTGATAATCAGAGTGCTATCCAGTTAATAAAAAATGGTATCTTCAACAAAAGGTCTAAACACATAGATGTTAGATTTCATTATATACACGAGTTGTACTCAAATAAAGAATTTGAAATAAATTACTGTCCAACAGAATGCCAAACATCTGACATATTAACTAAATCACTTGATAAAATTAAATTCTATGAACATAAGAAGTACTTAGTTAATAAGATATAGTTTGTAGTCGTTTTTTATTACATTTACTGTAAATTTGTAACTGTATGTATTAATGTTTGATTTTGTTTGTCATTCTTTTAAACAGCAAGTTGTGAGTGATGTAATTGATTGCAATAATATAACACATTGCTAAGTTAATTAAATTTATTAAAATACCTAAATTGTAATTTTATAATAGTTGTCTAAAATTATTTAGTTGCTTAAACATTGTTTGAATGTTTATTTTATTGATATGTACCTAAGATACTACCTAAACTACTATATTATACTTGATAACTCTGTTTAATACTTTAGAATAGTATTTTTTAATATGATATGTAAAATTTTAGGTACCTATTAAATAAGTTTTATGAATCATTAGTTTATGCAAAAAAGAAAAGGTTGTAAAAGTAATTTAATTTTTTTTTTGTTATATAATTAAAAATTGTTTTTTACTTAAAAAAATTTGTTAATTAGGAGAGGGTGTAGAATAAATAGAAACCGTTTGTCTAATAATTTTAAAAAAAAAGTAAAGTTTCAAGTATTATGTGTAAAAATGTGGCTTCCGGCCTTCTGCATTTTGCTATAAAACTAGAAATAATAAATCCTGTGTTAATCTGCTTAAAATAAGTGTTTTACTAAGTATCTTTCCAATATCACCGTCAGAAAAACGCAACCTGAACAGAAACTACCTGTACCTCTAGCACGAACATTTTTAAATTTCCAATCGCCATAGTGAAATTTCAAACAAAAGCCAGATAAAAGCTAACGTAACTACTAGAGACGATGGCGATTCGAAATTTGAAAGTGTTCGTGCTAGAGGTACTGGATACTAACCTTCTTTCATACGGCACTTTCGGAACTTACCTTCGCTTAACAATATTTTTTATCTGTTGCTCTTTAAATAATATGCTACTTCCTTGCTACTTAATCTAGGAATTCATCTCTCTTTTTAGCTACATTTTTTTTTATAATTTTGACCTAATATAACGCTGTATCTAATAATTCGTGTAGTAGCACATCACATGAGCAATGATGGCTGGCTATAAAAAAGTATTACGGGCCAGGTGAGAGCTCTCGCTCGTAAAACCATCGTAGAGGCGCGGTGGACATTATGAAAGTATAACCTTCAGCGACTAAGGGTGGTTACATAAAGATACAAGCCTGTACTGGGTCTATGGATCTGAAACTGGTAAATTGTATTCCATCAAAATATGAATGTAAAAATAAGTGTTATTTTCAAGTACCTATGTGACTTCGCCGATACTATCGGGGTGTCAAGTGCTGAAGATTTTTTTTTTAAGAACACAACATTCTAAAATAAATTCAAACAACGATACTTCCTTGTTTCTTTTTAAATACTAGTTTAATTTTTTCACTAAGCAGAAAACTTAGAACACATTGAAGCTCAAGATTTGACCTGGCTCTAATAATACCTGTACAAAAAGTTTAATATAATATTTCAATATCTGTCCTCTTTAACCGAATCCAAAAAAGGAGGAGGTTCTCAATTCGGATGCGGAATAGATGCTATTTGGACTTCTAAAAATTTACTAAAAATCTTTAGGGTAATCGTTTTTAAATATATATAACTGGAATACTTAAATCGTCTATGTATGTGAAATTGCGGATTTTGCTTTCCTATGCCTTTTTAGTGAAGCGATACGGTAATAGGAAACTATATATACTAACGGTGACCCATCTAACTTGAATCTTAGAAAGTGATCACTAAAAGGACAATCCTGTCTTACATTGTTGATATAGTAATTTTTAGAGAAGGTAACATAAGATATAAAGTTTATAGATCCTTTTATTCGAATGTAACTTTTTTATGAGTTTGTAATTTTTTTTTTTAGATTATTGTTATATACTCTCAATAAAAGCGTGAGACTTTGCGACTTCGGCTCTACAAAAATATTAGAAAGATGACATTAAGTAACCATTTAGAAGCTCTTACTTTTTAATCCTCGTTTAGCTATTATATTATTATCCTTATAGGTATCTGAATGGGGATCTAACAATCTTGTTGAGTTCAATGCTAAGAAAACACAGGTGTCCGCGTTCACAGCCAAAATGTCGCCGTTCCTTCCCATTCCCCCTTCAGGGCACCACTCTTTCGACAAAGGGCTCCATAAACTTGCTGGGCATGGAGATATGTTGCGATCTAAATTCCAGGAACTACATCGAAACCGTGATCAAAACAGCCTCACGAAAGCTCGGTGTCCTGAACAAGGTGCGTCGATTTTCCACGGCTGACCAATTATGCCTGCTTTACAAAACTCAGGTCCAGTCTTGGGTCGAATTTGCTCGCACTTGTAGAATACCTCCTCGGTGCCCTGGACAGATTGCAGCGTCATGCTGTCCCTATCGTTGGCGATGTAGAGGTCATAAACAACCTTGAGCCTCTGCAATTACGTCGAGACATTGCGTCGCTTAGCGCCTTCTATCGGCTATATCACGGAGAGTGTTCTGAAGAGCTATTTGACCTTATCCCACCTTCCCCCTTCCTACTCAGGAGCACGCGTGCCGTTCTTCGGAGTCATCAATTCACTGTCTCCACCTCGATATAACGCACAAAGAAATTTAGTACCTCTTTTCTTTGTCGTACTTCGAGAACTTGGATTTTTTTGCTAGCAAATGTGTTCCGTCCTTCCCATAACATGAGTTCCTTTAAAACAGGCGTGAAAAGCACTTTTTGGGCCGGAAAGGTGGAGGCGGCTAGAGCAGTGTCTGAACTGCACTAGCTGTCTTTGCATGTGGACTCTTTTCCTTACCGCTTCACGTCAGGTTGTGTTGATTCATTTGTCGTGCTTTGTATAAAAAAAATTGAAGAGAAGAAAAAGTTCCTTTTTTTATCTCAAAAGTTCACTTCGATGAGAAACTTTGAAACGGGATGAAAAGTATAGTATTTTATCATATCATTTTAATTATGTATAGTATAATAATGAAATAAGTCTGTAATTGTCGCAGCCGTCTGATTAAATTAACCACGTTATGGGACCCTTAGGCTGTTGATTAAACGATGACATACAATGAAACGGCTGAAAGACAACTAGCCATGACATTGAGCGCAACGTTGAACCAGATGGCTGAACATCGTGTCAGCTACGTATATGATTAAATTAGCCATTCAGTTGGATGTCTAGGCAGGTCGCCTAAATCAAAGAGCGTTTGTGTGATTAGTGGGTTCGAGTTTATTTGGTTTGAAATCAATTTGGTTATAAGTGGTCATAAAAAATAACCTTGAACTTACCAATCTCACCAAATTCCGTCCAAACGGCGTCCTAGACACCAAAATTCTTCAGAGATTGGTAAGTTCAATGTTATTTTTTATGATCACTTATAGCCAAATTGATTTCAAATCGTTTAATCAACGGCCTAGGCGTCCAATAAAGTGGTTAATTTAATCAGACGGCTGCTACATATAGATACTTATTTCATGGAGCTGACTTTGAATATGCTAAGTTGTTAAACGTTGAGTAATTCTAGTTCAATTAACTATCGGCCTAGACATTAAATTGGATTCCGGCGTATAATCAACGGCGTAGGCATTCAATTGTATTATCCTATACGTAGCTATACAAATACTTCAGAGTCACTACTATTTAATGTTTTCTTTGTCCGTCAAGCATCAGATTCAACACAATTGATTTTTCAATTGTCATAGCCCTCCGGTGGGATAACGCCGCTTGGCATTACTTACCTATTATTTTTTTCTAACTTAGGTATCATGGTTGTTGGTCTAAGTGACGTCATAATACTTTATTTAACAATACTACCATATACGAGTACTACGACCTATTCTGATTTTGCGCCAACAAATTAACCTAACAAAATATTTGTACAGATTTTAAATAATATCCTAATTATTCCTAATTTTGAAAAACATTAATACAAAAAAGAATTCTTCCATACTAAAATATTAATTCAGTGCCTGTAACATTTTTAATTTTATGTTATTTTCTTGAAATAATTAAAGGTTTTACACTAGTTTCATCACTTTGCAATTACTAAAGCAATTCAAAGGAATAAATTAAGCTAACTTACATAGTTTAACTTTTAGAACCGGTGTAAATTCAGACATGACAGACAGACAGAGACTATGACGTTGTTAGTTAATATATTTTTTGTGATAGTTGTAAGAATGTGTTTTTTTTTTGACGATTTAAAAGTGCTTCTTTGTGGCCTATTTATATAAATTATTTTTTCTTTCTTTCTTTCATATAATAGAAGACTCGTCGAATGTCCACTCGGTAAACGTTATTAACCCTAGAAAGATAATCTTATTTTTTAGTACTAGAAAGATAAACATGCGCCCGAGAGGCGCCCGATTTTAAAACCCAATTTATATTAAACCTTTTAATATTGGTTTGGCGAATTAAAAGAATCCTTCGATAGGTCATGGAAAAACACGGGTGCTGGTCACCATTAGAAAACCAAGAAAATAAAGTAAAGTACCTCGTTAAATCAATGTAAAATATAGGCACACTTACCTAGTTTGTTTCTCGTCGTCAATCCAGCAATCTTTCCCTTATTCGAGGACACCTTCACTTGATTACTATGTTATGTACCTATCTCCCGGGAGAGAAATTAAATATATACGATTTTTTATGCGAGCACACAAGTCTCAGTCGGTTTTGAAATCTGAATGAATCCTGAACATAGCTGCGAGTCTATGAACTGGACGGTCGGTAATATCTTCGGTCGCACCAACTTCACTCGATCCATTCTTGAAGCGCTTACTGATTAAAAGCGCGCGTAATTTAAAATAGTAGAAGGGTCGAGTAGCAGGTACACAAAAGCTTCAGACTTTCGACTATGATCACAAACACTGGTTTTTAGTGTACCTAATCAAATTAATATAACGAGGAATATCAATGTAAGGCATCAAATGAGATCAATCAAAGTGGCGTAACCATATGCCCCCGACCTTGAAAGATTCCTTTCAAAAGGTAGAAACAAACCTTAAAGTTGCATTCCAAAAGAAAAAACAATTCGAACCTTACTGCAATAAACTACCTACTGCTGATACGTTGGGAAATAGTATCGACAAAACAAAAACATTATATGTACCATATATACATATAGCTGACCCCGCAAACGTTGTTTTGCCATAAAAAAAAAATTGACCGAAAAAAAATAGATAGTAGCCGATTCTCAGACCTACTGAATATGCGTATAAAAATTCATAAAATTCGGTGAAGCCGTTTCGGAGGAGTAGGTATGGTAAAATGGTAACTAAATTTGTGACGCGGGAATTTTATATATTAGATAAAATCAAAAATTAATTTATAAATTAACTTAAAGTTATAAAAAAAAAAACTATCGTTAAACTATTTCTATGCATGCCGTTATTGAGTAGGGATTGGACATAGCTTCACCGTCGGTCTCTGGTAGACACCTGCTTTTGTTTTCACCAGAGCGACGCGAATGACACCATCTTTGCCCTTAAATGTTTCAACAATGATACCTAGAGGCCACAATAACGGAATTGTGTTATCCTGCATAACGACTACTACCATTCCTTCCCTAATAGGAGAAGTAGGCAAATGCCATTTTTGAGAAACTTGAAGTGTATTTAGATATTCCGCACGCCACCTCCTCCAAAAGGATTGTACGACTTTATCAAGCAACTGGTAACGCTGAATTAAATGCGATGGAGAGTCTTTGACAGGAAAAGCTGGTAAAAGCTTAAGAGGGGCAGTGTGCAAAAAATGCGCGGGAGTTAATGCTTCAAGTTCGGAAGGATCTGAACTTAGGACAGTTAATGGCCGGGAATTTAGAACGGATTCTATCTGCGTCAGAACAGTAGACAGTTCTTCAAATGTGAGTATCTGAAGTCCAATAGTTTTAAATAAATGCGTCTTAATACTTTTGACTATACTTTCCCAACACCCACCAAAATGAGGTGCACTTGGTGGAATAAACTGCCATTCTATACGGTGTGATGACAATTCCGTTTGCCATAAAGGCTTACATTCTTTCCAGAAAAATAAATAGAGCTCGCGGAGATAGGATCGCGCTCCAACAAAATTGGTACCGTGGTCAGTATAAAGACATTGCACTTGACCGCGGCGTGCCAAAAACCGCTTTAATGCTGCTAGAAAACAACTTGTACTCAGATCGCCAACTAACTCGATGTGTACTGCTCTTATCGTGAGACAAGTAAAAAGGCAAATATATGCCTTGCGAGATTTGATACCTCTACCTCGGTACGGCGTTATATAAAATGGCCCTGCAAAGTCGCAACCTGTATGAAGGAAAGCTTTTGTACCTTCTGTAACACGTGCAGGAGGTAAGTCTGACATAATAGGAGCACTGGAACGAGGTTTGAAACGGAAACAAGCATTACACTTAGAAATTATAGAGCGAATAACATTTCTGGAGCTGAGTATCCAATATTTCGTCCGCAGAATGGACATTAATAGTACGGGACCAGCATGCATATTACGCTCATGAAAATGAGAAATCAACAACCGAACAACATGATCACTTTTCGGCAATAAAATAGGATGACGATAGTCATAGGATTCCGACGAATGTGCCAATCTACCACCAACACGGATAATACCATCCTTTAAAAATACTTTTAATTTAAGAAGCGATTTAGAGCAAACTTTACCTCTGCGTAAATTTTCAATGTCAGTACTAAAATGCATAAGTTGAACTGCGCGAAGGATTTCAAATTCTGATATATCGAGATCGGAATTAGTGATAGGCCCAGTCCTCCCTTTTATAAACTTTAAAACATATGACAGTATTCTAAGAAATTTAGCCCAGGAGGAATGATCAAGAGCCAGCCTGTAAGAAATTGGCGCGTTAGGGGCGGAGGATATAAAGGATCCCGTCGTTACTTTTAATTCAGGGACATCTAGAGACCCATCTCGTACATGGAAGGGTTGTATAGGCCATTCTTCTTTACGCAAAGAGGCCCATGGCGGTCCATTAAACCAGAGAGGATGGTCTACGAGCTGCGCAGGAGTAACCCCACGGGAAAGGCAATCGCTAGGATTTTCAAGGCCTTTCACGTGGTAGAAATGCTCCGGAGATAAATTGTCGTGTATTTTTGCAACACGATTTGCAACGAACGTTTGCCATTTATGTGGAGATGAATGAATCCAACTCAAGGCAACCGTCGAATCTGAAAAGGCGTAAACCAAGCTTATGGGGTAGCGAGATGAGTATGTATCGTACACTCTCTTAATTAAATTAGAAAGCAGCAGAGCTGCACATAGCTCGAGACGTGCGAGAGAAACCACCTTGAGTGGAGCAACTTTGGACTTCGCAGTCACAAGAGAAACGGTAATATTATTTTCGGGAGAAGTAACATGCAGATATACAACTGCCCCATATGCCTTTTCGCTGGCATCTGCGAAACCCAATAAAATTACACAACATTGGTCATAGACACCAATATGTCGTGGGAATTGTAGTTTTGACAAAATTGGCAGCTCGCTTTCATACCTTTGCCATAGCTTTACTATATGCGGGGGAGGTACAGAATCCCAGTCTAATTTCAAGAGGAAAAGAGCCTGTATCAACAGCTTTGCATACAGAATAACTGGCGCGACCAGACCCAGCACGTCGTATAACCGGGCAACAGAAGACAACATATTCCGCTTCGTACATGGACGATCATTTGATGCTATATTAAAGGCAAAAACATCCTCAACTGGAAACCAGCGAAGGCCTAATATTTTAAGAGTGTCATCTTTATCAAACTTTACACTTTGAGCGAGTCTAAGTGACTCCGGTATCGTTTCGAGAATTTGTGAAGAGTTACTAGCCCACTTTGCAAGCTGAAAGTCGCCAGCCTTGAACATGCCGATCAATTGGTGCGATGCTTCCATAGCTTCCTCTAAGCTTAGGAACGAACTAACGACGTCGTCCATATAAATATCTCTGTGCACTACCACTCGTGCCAAAGGGAACCGCAATCCTTCATCTTCAGCCAAGCGAGCAATAGTGCGTAAAGCTAAGTAGGGTGAAGATTTTAACCCAAAAGTGACGCGATTAAACTGGTATACTTGTATTGGGTCGTTTTTATTAAATCGGTACAAAATACGTTGATATGGACGGTCCTGGTCTCTCACAGCTATTCTGAGGTACATCTGTTGAACGTCAGCGGATATAGCAATTTTAAATAAACGTAAGTTCAAAAGAATAGTGAAAATATCATTCTGAAGATTAGGACCTGCGTGTAAAATATCATTAAGCGAAATTCCGTTATCAGCTGTAGCGCTAGCGTCTAAAACCGGCCTAACTTTAGAAGTAACTTTGTCTTCACGCAAAACAGGATGCTGTGGGATAAAATACCCTTTACTACAATCACTGTCAGAAGAAACGGGCGACAAATATGATTTTTCTAAATAATCTTTAATAACTTCATCGTAAAGCGTCTTAATGACAGGCTGTGATGAAAATCTGCGTTCCAAATACAAAAATCTGCGGTGCGCTATATCGAACGAATTACCTAGGGAATTCGGGTTATTTTTAAATGGGAGTGCCACTTCGTACCGACCAGAAGTGTCTCTGGTGGTAGTATCATTATAAAAATCTTCACAATATTTATCATCGACACTAAACGTTACCTTATGATCAACTTCCTCAAGCTCCCAGAACCTGCGAACGAGAGACTCTACCTCGCACGGAGAAACTGAACAAAAGGTGAGCGACGACAAACCAGTCGTAGTATGACACGGTGCTTCTCCCAAGATAATATAACCCAAAACTGTCTCCAAAGCACTGGGGGATCCAATCTTATTGTCATACTTACGAGAAAGAAGTAAACGCGCGAACAAATCAACGCCTATTAACAGATCGATATCTCCAGGGGTAGCCCAGGTATCATCACTCAGTGAAATATCACCGAATGCATCTATACAACGCTTGTCGACCTGACACGTAGGCAGCTTGCCAGTGATTTGATTAAGGACTAATGCCTCGATAGAATATTGCGATGAGAGGTTAAATTTGGAACGTAATACCAATTGGACTGAGCCCTTAACTGCTTGAAGTGAACCACCGATACCTTGTACGGTCATACTTGGTGGAACACGATTAATGTGCAAACCCAAATTCAGGCAGCACTTTGACGTGATGTAATGTTTTTGCGAACCAGGATCCAATAAACATCGAACCAGAACATTCCGCCCATCTCGGGCCGTCAAGTAAACCTGCGCGGTGGCCAAGACCTCGGTCCTAAAAGATGAACCCATATTATGCAATGAAGTTGACGATAAAGTACACATAGATAACTCCGAATCATTCGTACCAGCATCGGGTTGCTTACTGTCTTGAATATCACTATTTACGACCACTGTGGCCTTAGTTGGCGTAAACATTGATAATGATGCGCCTTTGTTTTCAAAATGAAGCAAGGTATGGTGCCTTGCGCTGCATTTGCGGCAAGAAGACGAAGATTTACAATTATATGACGAGTGTTGCGAACTCAAACAATTGGAACACAATCGGTTCGATCTAGCAAATTTATACCTATCTGTAGGTGATAAATTTAAAAAATGTTTACATGAATATATTTTGTGCGGTTCACCATGGCAATGAACACATTTCTCAACGGCCAAAGGTTGTGAAGAAACAAAAACCGCATGTGATCGTATGGCACTTCCACTGCTAGTCGCGGCCATTTTGGTGGGCGGGGGTACAGTTACATTGCGACCGGGCAGTGTGGTGCGTGTACGATGCATTATTTTTACTTGATCATTAATAAATTTCACAAAATCATCATATGATGGCATATTGTCTTTAGTGCCACACAAAGATGATTCATATGCCTTAGCGGTCTCCGTGTCCACCAATTTTAAACCCATATAAACAAAAATCAAGTCGCATAAATTATCAATTTTTAATTGTTTAAGCGCAGCTATAGTTGTTGTAAATTTGTCAATAAAATTCTCTAATAAATTAACCGAAGGACCATTCATAGATTTTAAAGCGAACAATTGATTTAAATATGATGTAGCCAAAGCGCGATTATCTTGATATTTGTTTATTAACGCATTCCAAATTATAGAATAATTCTCAGCTGATGGAACCAAGCCCGCACATATGTTCGAGGCTCTTCCCGTGAGATGATTCATCAAATAATGGACGCGTTCAGAGTCAGACAAACTATTGTTTTCATGGATAACACGTTTAAATGTTTCGTAAAAAAATGGAAAATGTTGTATATTGCCATCAAACTGTGGAAGTGATATGCGAGGGATTTTAATCAATTCATTTTTATTTTGCGATGTTTGTAAGGCACTTGTAGAAGCCATGGATTGAGCACTGACATTAGAGTGTAACTTAGGTGTAATATTTATTGTAGTAAGTGACGATTTTATGAATGAGTACATTTCCTCAAAAGAAGTCAGAGTTTGATAGTTAATTACATATTTCGGATCATTTTCCAATTGCAATAAATTAAGCTCATCAACTATATTAATATACTCGACGCGCCACTGATCAACCAGTTGGGCCTGAGCAACAAAATTACTGCGTGCCTTTTCATCCTTCAAATTAGGAAGAAGATTGAATGTCCGCTGCAATGAACTAAAATATTGAGCCCGCTTAGCTTCATTAAGTTTAATTTTACGTTCTATAATAGACATAGTTACAATAACTTGATATGATAAAGATCAGTTAAATAGATATTAAAGAGGAGCGTGCGAAATAAACAAACACTACACCACACTACAGAACGCGCGATGATTTATAGGTAGGTATATATGTATTTATGTATAAAATAAGACCTAGATACTTGGAATCGGAACTGGCTAATACACATGCGCCCAAAAGCTAGCAATATAACTTAAATTATAAAGGATATAAGTATACTTTATAATTCAAGACAACATTACCTATTCGTAAAAATTATAGAAATTTTGTTTGATTTGTCTTTGAAAGATTCCGGGAAGATAGATTTATAGGTACGTACTAAATGTTAATGAAATGTTAAATTGTTTTGCAGGTGAACAATTTTTATTTATAAGCGTAAACAAATATATATACTTAATTAAGTTTGCGGAATTTATGCGCGAGCTGATGCGTTTCATTAAATAATCACCATGCACCTATTTTATTTAGAAATATGTAAACAATAGCGTGTCAAACTCACAACTGACTCGCGGATATTTAGAGATTGATAATAATATTATCGATATAATCTTAACATTATGTTGCTAACTGTACCCACAAAACAATAAAAAAAAATCGTAAATATTGCGAGTAATTGCGGAGTAATAAAATTAATTTGCAATAAGTACCAATTAATAAATTACTCACAATAGTTTAACGATATACGCGGCGAAAATTACCCACTAAGTATTACCTATGAGTTACGAAAATATTTATACATTAACGTGTAAAAAAAAAACTTGCATGAAAATATGACTATACTTGTATGTGGTGAGATAGCATCTACCTATATCAATCTGTAATTATGTACTTATTAGGAAGTTTCTAGTATCGTAACAAATTTAAAGAGGGTATAGGTAAAATCTTTAGGCGTAGGTGCCTACGCAAAATTATAAACTGACGAATAAGATAGTTAAAAATGATCAAAGTATCACCCGATACATATTCCAAATAATATTTTTCTGCCAAATAACTACGAATAAGAATTTATATTTGAAACTTTTACCTCCAACCACTTGATAGTATGTGCGACTATCGTCTGTATACAGTATACAATAAGGTTCGATTTGCTATGACAGGAATGTACTTTGGAGACGAGAAATTTTAGTTTTCCAACAGTAATCTCGGCCGAATGACCAAAAATATGGTTTGGCGAATTAAAAGAATCCTTCGATAGGTCATGGAAAAACACGGGTGCTGGTCACCATTAGAAAACCAAGAAAATAAAGTAAAGTACCTCGTTAAATCAATGTAAAATATAGGCACACTTACCTAGTTTGTTTCTCGTCGTCAATCCAGCAATCTTTCCCTTATTCGAGGACACCTTCACTTGATTACTATGTTATGTACCTATCTCCCGGGAGAGAAATTAAATATATACGATTTTTTATGCGAGCACACAAGTCTCAGTCGGTTTTGAAATCTGAATGAATCCTGAACATAGCTGCGAGTCTATGAACTGGACGGTCGGTAATATCTTCGGTCGCACCAACTTCACTCGATCCATTCTTGAAGCGCTTACTGATTAAAAGCGCGCGTAATTTAAAATAGTAGAAGGGTCGAGTAGCAGGTACACAAAAGCTTCAGACTTTCGACTATGATCACAAACACTGGTTTTTAGTGTACCTAATCAAATTAATATAACGAGGAATATCAATGTAAGGCATCAAATGAGATCAATCAAAGTGGCGTAACCATATGCCCCCGACCTTGAAAGATTCCTTTCAAAAGGTAGAAACAAACCTTAAAGTTGCATTCCAAAAGAAAAAACAATTCGAACCTTACTGCAATAAACTACCTACTGCTGATACGTTGGGAAATAGTATCGACAAAACAAAAACATTATATGTACCATATATACATATAGCTGACCCCGCAAACGTTGTTTTGCCATAAAAAAAAAATTGACCGAAAAAAAATAGATAGTAGCCGATTCTCAGACCTACTGAATATGCGTATAAAAATTCATAAAATTCGGTGAAGCCGTTTCGGAGGAGTAGGTATGGTAAAATGGTAACTAAATTTGTGACGCGGGAATTTTATATATTAGATAAAATCAAAAATTAATTTATAAATTAACTTAAAGTTATAAAAAAAAAAACTATCGTTAAACTATTTCTATGCATGCCGTTATTGAGTAGGGATTGGACATAGCTTCACCGTCGGTCTCTGGTAGACACCTGCTTTTGTTTTCACCAGAGCGACGCGAATGACACCATCTTTGCCCTTAAATGTTTCAACAATGATACCTAGAGGCCACAATAACGGAATTGTGTTATCCTGCATAACGACTACTACCATTCCTTCCCTAATAGGAGAAGTAGGCAAATGCCATTTTTGAGAAACTTGAAGTGTATTTAGATATTCCGCACGCCACCTCCTCCAAAAGGATTGTACGACTTTATCAAGCAACTGGTAACGCTGAATTAAATGCGATGGAGAGTCTTTGACAGGAAAAGCTGGTAAAAGCTTAAGAGGGGCAGTGTGCAAAAAATGCGCGGGAGTTAATGCTTCAAGTTCGGAAGGATCTGAACTTAGGACAGTTAATGGCCGGGAATTTAGAACGGATTCTATCTGCGTCAGAACAGTAGACAGTTCTTCAAATGTGAGTATCTGAAGTCCAATAGTTTTAAATAAATGCGTCTTAATACTTTTGACTATACTTTCCCAACACCCACCAAAATGAGGTGCACTTGGTGGAATAAACTGCCATTCTATACGGTGTGATGACAATTCCGTTTGCCATAAAGGCTTACATTCTTTCCAGAAAAATAAATAGAGCTCGCGGAGATAGGATCGCGCTCCAACAAAATTGGTACCGTGGTCAGTATAAAGACATTGCACTTGACCGCGGCGTGCCAAAAACCGCTTTAATGCTGCTAGAAAACAACTTGTACTCAGATCGCCAACTAACTCGATGTGTACTGCTCTTATCGTGAGACAAGTAAAAAGGCAAATATATGCCTTGCGAGATTTGATACCTCTACCTCGGTACGGCGTTATATAAAATGGCCCTGCAAAGTCGCAACCTGTATGAAGGAAAGCTTTTGTACCTTCTGTAACACGTGCAGGAGGTAAGTCTGACATAATAGGAGCACTGGAACGAGGTTTGAAACGGAAACAAGCATTACACTTAGAAATTATAGAGCGAATAACATTTCTGGAGCTGAGTATCCAATATTTCGTCCGCAGAATGGACATTAATAGTACGGGACCAGCATGCATATTACGCTCATGAAAATGAGAAATCAACAACCGAACAACATGATCACTTTTCGGCAATAAAATAGGATGACGATAGTCATAGGATTCCGACGAATGTGCCAATCTACCACCAACACGGATAATACCATCCTTTAAAAATACTTTTAATTTAAGAAGCGATTTAGAGCAAACTTTACCTCTGCGTAAATTTTCAATGTCAGTACTAAAATGCATAAGTTGAACTGCGCGAAGGATTTCAAATTCTGATATATCGAGATCGGAATTAGTGATAGGCCCAGTCCTCCCTTTTATAAACTTTAAAACATATGACAGTATTCTAAGAAATTTAGCCCAGGAGGAATGATCAAGAGCCAGCCTGTAAGAAATTGGCGCGTTAGGGGCGGAGGATATAAAGGATCCCGTCGTTACTTTTAATTCAGGGACATCTAGAGACCCATCTCGTACATGGAAGGGTTGTATAGGCCATTCTTCTTTACGCAAAGAGGCCCATGGCGGTCCATTAAACCAGAGAGGATGGTCTACGAGCTGCGCAGGAGTAACCCCACGGGAAAGGCAATCGCTAGGATTTTCAAGGCCTTTCACGTGGTAGAAATGCTCCGGAGATAAATTGTCGTGTATTTTTGCAACACGATTTGCAACGAACGTTTGCCATTTATGTGGAGATGAATGAATCCAACTCAAGGCAACCGTCGAATCTGAAAAGGCGTAAACCAAGCTTATGGGGTAGCGAGATGAGTATGTATCGTACACTCTCTTAATTAAATTAGAAAGCAGCAGAGCTGCACATAGCTCGAGACGTGCGAGAGAAACCACCTTGAGTGGAGCAACTTTGGACTTCGCAGTCACAAGAGAAACGGTAATATTATTTTCGGGAGAAGTAACATGCAGATATACAACTGCCCCATATGCCTTTTCGCTGGCATCTGCGAAACCCAATAAAATTACACAACATTGGTCATAGACACCAATATGTCGTGGGAATTGTAGTTTTGACAAAATTGGCAGCTCGCTTTCATACCTTTGCCATAGCTTTACTATATGCGGGGGAGGTACAGAATCCCAGTCTAATTTCAAGAGGAAAAGAGCCTGTATCAACAGCTTTGCATACAGAATAACTGGCGCGACCAGACCCAGCACGTCGTATAACCGGGCAACAGAAGACAACATATTCCGCTTCGTACATGGACGATCATTTGATGCTATATTAAAGGCAAAAACATCCTCAACTGGAAACCAGCGAAGGCCTAATATTTTAAGAGTGTCATCTTTATCAAACTTTACACTTTGAGCGAGTCTAAGTGACTCCGGTATCGTTTCGAGAATTTGTGAAGAGTTACTAGCCCACTTTGCAAGCTGAAAGTCGCCAGCCTTGAACATGCCGATCAATTGGTGCGATGCTTCCATAGCTTCCTCTAAGCTTAGGAACGAACTAACGACGTCGTCCATATAAATATCTCTGTGCACTACCACTCGTGCCAAAGGGAACCGCAATCCTTCATCTTCAGCCAAGCGAGCAATAGTGCGTAAAGCTAAGTAGGGTGAAGATTTTAACCCAAAAGTGACGCGATTAAACTGGTATACTTGTATTGGGTCGTTTTTATTAAATCGGTACAAAATACGTTGATATGGACGGTCCTGGTCTCTCACAGCTATTCTGAGGTACATCTGTTGAACGTCAGCGGATATAGCAATTTTAAATAAACGTAAGTTCAAAAGAATAGTGAAAATATCATTCTGAAGATTAGGACCTGCGTGTAAAATATCATTAAGCGAAATTCCGTTATCAGCTGTAGCGCTAGCGTCTAAAACCGGCCTAACTTTAGAAGTAACTTTGTCTTCACGCAAAACAGGATGCTGTGGGATAAAATACCCTTTACTACAATCACTGTCAGAAGAAACGGGCGACAAATATGATTTTTCTAAATAATCTTTAATAACTTCATCGTAAAGCGTCTTAATGACAGGCTGTGATGAAAATCTGCGTTCCAAATACAAAAATCTGCGGTGCGCTATATCGAACGAATTACCTAGGGAATTCGGGTTATTTTTAAATGGGAGTGCCACTTCGTACCGACCAGAAGTGTCTCTGGTGGTAGTATCATTATAAAAATCTTCACAATATTTATCATCGACACTAAACGTTACCTTATGATCAACTTCCTCAAGCTCCCAGAACCTGCGAACGAGAGACTCTACCTCGCACGGAGAAACTGAACAAAAGGTGAGCGACGACAAACCAGTCGTAGTATGACACGGTGCTTCTCCCAAGATAATATAACCCAAAACTGTCTCCAAAGCACTGGGGGATCCAATCTTATTGTCATACTTACGAGAAAGAAGTAAACGCGCGAACAAATCAACGCCTATTAACAGATCGATATCTCCAGGGGTAGCCCAGGTATCATCACTCAGTGAAATATCACCGAATGCATCTATACAACGCTTGTCGACCTGACACGTAGGCAGCTTGCCAGTGATTTGATTAAGGACTAATGCCTCGATAGAATATTGCGATGAGAGGTTAAATTTGGAACGTAATACCAATTGGACTGAGCCCTTAACTGCTTGAAGTGAACCACCGATACCTTGTACGGTCATACTTGGTGGAACACGATTAATGTGCAAACCCAAATTCAGGCAGCACTTTGACGTGATGTAATGTTTTTGCGAACCAGGATCCAATAAACATCGAACCAGAACATTCCGCCCATCTCGGGCCGTCAAGTAAACCTGCGCGGTGGCCAAGACCTCGGTCCTAAAAGATGAACCCATATTATGCAATGAAGTTGACGATAAAGTACACATAGATAACTCCGAATCATTCGTACCAGCATCGGGTTGCTTACTGTCTTGAATATCACTATTTACGACCACTGTGGCCTTAGTTGGCGTAAACATTGATAATGATGCGCCTTTGTTTTCAAAATGAAGCAAGGTATGGTGCCTTGCGCTGCATTTGCGGCAAGAAGACGAAGATTTACAATTATATGACGAGTGTTGCGAACTCAAACAATTGGAACACAATCGGTTCGATCTAGCAAATTTATACCTATCTGTAGGTGATAAATTTAAAAAATGTTTACATGAATATATTTTGTGCGGTTCACCATGGCAATGAACACATTTCTCAACGGCCAAAGGTTGTGAAGAAACAAAAACCGCATGTGATCGTATGGCACTTCCACTGCTAGTCGCGGCCATTTTGGTGGGCGGGGGTACAGTTACATTGCGACCGGGCAGTGTGGTGCGTGTACGATGCATTATTTTTACTTGATCATTAATAAATTTCACAAAATCATCATATGATGGCATATTGTCTTTAGTGCCACACAAAGATGATTCATATGCCTTAGCGGTCTCCGTGTCCACCAATTTTAAACCCATATAAACAAAAATCAAGTCGCATAAATTATCAATTTTTAATTGTTTAAGCGCAGCTATAGTTGTTGTAAATTTGTCAATAAAATTCTCTAATAAATTAACCGAAGGACCATTCATAGATTTTAAAGCGAACAATTGATTTAAATATGATGTAGCCAAAGCGCGATTATCTTGATATTTGTTTATTAACGCATTCCAAATTATAGAATAATTCTCAGCTGATGGAACCAAGCCCGCACATATGTTCGAGGCTCTTCCCGTGAGATGATTCATCAAATAATGGACGCGTTCAGAGTCAGACAAACTATTGTTTTCATGGATAACACGTTTAAATGTTTCGTAAAAAAATGGAAAATGTTGTATATTGCCATCAAACTGTGGAAGTGATATGCGAGGGATTTTAATCAATTCATTTTTATTTTGCGATGTTTGTAAGGCACTTGTAGAAGCCATGGATTGAGCACTGACATTAGAGTGTAACTTAGGTGTAATATTTATTGTAGTAAGTGACGATTTTATGAATGAGTACATTTCCTCAAAAGAAGTCAGAGTTTGATAGTTAATTACATATTTCGGATCATTTTCCAATTGCAATAAATTAAGCTCATCAACTATATTAATATACTCGACGCGCCACTGATCAACCAGTTGGGCCTGAGCAACAAAATTACTGCGTGCCTTTTCATCCTTCAAATTAGGAAGAAGATTGAATGTCCGCTGCAATGAACTAAAATATTGAGCCCGCTTAGCTTCATTAAGTTTAATTTTACGTTCTATAATAGACATAGTTACAATAACTTGATATGATAAAGATCAGTTAAATAGATATTAAAGAGGAGCGTGCGAAATAAACAAACACTACACCACACTACAGAACGCGCGATGATTTATAGGTAGGTATATATGTATTTATGTATAAAATAAGACCTAGATACTTGGAATCGGAACTGGCTAATACACATGCGCCCAAAAGCTAGCAATATAACTTAAATTATAAAGGATATAAGTATACTTTATAATTCAAGACAACATTACCTATTCGTAAAAATTATAGAAATTTTGTTTGATTTGTCTTTGAAAGATTCCGGGAAGATAGATTTATAGGTACGTACTAAATGTTAATGAAATGTTAAATTGTTTTGCAGGTGAACAATTTTTATTTATAAGCGTAAACAAATATATATACTTAATTAAGTTTGCGGAATTTATGCGCGAGCTGATGCGTTTCATTAAATAATCACCATGCACCTATTTTATTTAGAAATATGTAAACAATAGCGTGTCAAACTCACAACTGACTCGCGGATATTTAGAGATTGATAATAATATTATCGATATAATCTTAACATTATGTTGCTAACTGTACCCACAAAACAATAAAAAAAAATCGTAAATATTGCGAGTAATTGCGGAGTAATAAAATTAATTTGCAATAAGTACCAATTAATAAATTACTCACAATAGTTTAACGATATACGCGGCGAAAATTACCCACTAAGTATTACCTATGAGTTACGAAAATATTTATACATTAACGTGTAAAAAAAAAACTTGCATGAAAATATGACTATACTTGTATGTGGTGAGATAGCATCTACCTATATCAATCTGTAATTATGTACTTATTAGGAAGTTTCTAGTATCGTAACAAATTTAAAGAGGGTATAGGTAAAATCTTTAGGCGTAGGTGCCTACGCAAAATTATAAACTGACGAATAAGATAGTTAAAAATGATCAAAGTATCACCCGATACATATTCCAAATAATATTTTTCTGCAAAATAACTACGAATAAGAATTTATATTTGAAACTTTTACCTCCAACCACTTGATAGTATGTGCGACTATCGTCTGTATACAGTATACAATAAGGTTCGATTTGCTATGACAGGAATGTACTTTGGAGACGAGAAATTTTAGTTTTCCAACAGTAATCTCGGCCGAATGACCAAAAATATGGTTTGGCGAATTAAAAGAATCCTTCGATAGGTCATGGAAAAACACGGGTGCTGGTCACCATTAGAAAACCAAGAAAATAAAGTAAAGTACCTCGTTAAATCAATGTAAAATATAGGCACACTTACCTAGTTTGTTTCTCGTCGTCAATCCAGCAATCTTTCCCTTATTCGAGGACACCTTCACTTGATTACTATGTTATGTACCTATCTCCCGGGAGAGAAATTAAATATATACGATTTTTTATGCGAGCACACAAGTCTCAGTCGGTTTTGAAATCTGAATGAATCCTGAACATAGCTGCGAGTCTATGAACTGGACGGTCGGTAATATCTTCGGTCGCACCAACTTCACTCGATCCATTCTTGAAGCGCTTACTGATTAAAAGCGCGCGTAATTTAAAATAGTAGAAGGGTCGAGTAGCAGGTACACAAAAGCTTCAGACTTTCGACTATGATCACAAACACTGGTTTTTAGTGTACCTAATCAAATTAATATAACGAGGAATATCAATGTAAGGCATCAAATGAGATCAATCAAAGTGGCGTAACCAAATATTATTCTTTTTTTTATAACTTCAATAAAGTGTTACATTATTATTAAGTATATAAAACACAAATGCGTATTAATATTATTTTATTCTAAAAAAATATGCGGGATTTATCAAATCCCTCCAAAAAGTAACAAAAATTAGAAGTCTTCCCTAAATAGATAGAAATTTTAAAAAAATAGGTAACATTTATAGTATTTTGTCTTAATAATTAATGAAACACATTATAATCAATCTCAAATGCCAATAACATACTAAAAAATCAATAATCATAGACAGTTGTTGCAAACATCTCTTTTATGCCCACCACACACTGTCTTTTACATTTGGTACAAATCATTTTAGACATCCTTTTCTTTTTTTTGTGTACATAGACTACAATAACGCTGAGCTTTAGCTGAAGGTTCTTCATGAGCTTCTCCAGAAACATCTTGAGTAGTTTGTGGCAGGAGATTTTCAATATTTTCTCTCAAACGTCTTGATAAAGTAGGGATTTCTAATCTAGATGTCGTCCATGGAGTAGACAGATCAGTGCTTAGTTTTTTCACATACTCTCTACGGTTCAATGGTTTTTCTCCTTTTAATAAAACATTGTGAGTGTAAATAATATAAGAGCTTACAAAAGCTATGTTCAAAATGCCATAAAACATTGTCATCGACCGATGACAATCTGTTCGTCTTCCTAGAACAAGACATTTGCTCTAGGAAGGTCAGACCTCAGAGCAATACCGATGACGAGTACACCTCATCTATGTACTCGTCATCGGTATCGCTCTGAATATCGTCTTCACTTATATGGTCCTCCATCTCGCTGTCACTGCCATCATCTGCACCTTCTTCTTCTTCGTTCAATAAAAATACTATATCTCTATCTTCCAACACTCATCTGCTCGCCAGGATGATAAAATGTTTCTCAAAATAATAATGAATAATTAGTTTTTAATAATATACTTTTATATTTACCGTACATAAATATAAATAAGTAAAACGTCACCAAACTAAAATCACAAATAAATGGATGAAAGTTACGAAGAAGATAAACTTGCGCCTTTCGAGCGCCACGCATCGCCATAGCAAAGAAACTATGGTACTTACCGGACAGGAGCTGTCGTCTCTCGGCGGAGTTGAGCGACGACTGAGTTGGCTTGAAAACATAAACACATACGCGCGTCGGTTGAAAAGAGACAGTGATATTTTATTTTCGCGGGCGCCTCCGGAGCGCACGTTATCTTTCTAGGGTTAATGAATTTAAAGTTTCAACAGGTAGGCGGCTAGGCGGTGGGTACGCACATAGGAGAAAGGAAACCTCTCATTGTATATTTAGCGCATGGGTCAGCCGGGATGTTCGTTTGCCGAGTGGGCAGGCGGCTTACCAACGATATCCTAAGCCTCGGACTTTTGCATTATAAACTAAGAACTGGCATGCATTATAAACAAAGTAGTGTGTACTTTACTGAATTAGTTATAGGAAGTTTAATCTGTAAAGTACTTACGTAGCCACAAAACCGCATGCAATAGATGTAATACAATCGGCGCCGCACATGTATAGAATAGATATTATGTTGCTGATCGAACGTCGGCGAGGCATTCTGGTACTAAGTGTTCAAATTATCTATGTACTTTTGCCTAGAAAAAATGTTTTATATTTAATATATTTCACTGAATCTTTATTTTAAAAATGTAAATATATTGTTATGGCGGTGTACCTAGCGTTATGGCCTTGCCCAACTTTGAAGTCAATTTTCTCGGACTAGAGACGTTTTCAGCAGACTGTAACGCGTTTTCAGTCTGATCTAGAGCAAACTCGATCACATACTAAATAATAAAATTTGACCAAGTTTACACCGATGTACGAGCTACAGGGGCCGTTTTCAGGCGCCTAACACATGTTTTCAGGTGTTTTCAGGACCCCTTAAGGCCATTTCACGCCCTTATGTAAAATTCCATAAGAGTGAGTGAGATAGAGCTAATGCTAGACAAGAAAATGAAAATGAAAATGAAAATGAAAATATCTTTATTCAATTAGGCCCCCAAGAAGCACTTTTGAATCGTCAACAAAAAAACCCTTAAGTCTATCACATAAAAATAATATTAACTAACTAACAATTTCATAATGTTTGTCTCTCTGTCTTATCTGCATCTACGTAAGCTAAGAATGTTATGTCAGTCTGTCTATCGGTCTGTCTGTCGGTCCGTCTGTCCGTCAGTCAGTCTGTCTGTCTGTCCGTCAGTCAGTCTGTCTGTCAGTCAGTCTGTCTGTCAGTCTGTCTGAATTTACACCGGTTCCAAAAGTTGAACTACCGAGAAGATTCCGGCAACAAACTCGTGTAGTCACTCTTTTCAATCATTAAGTTACAATGTTTAATTACACAGTAATAGTATTTAGCAGCGCAGTGTCGCACAGAGTATAAAAAAGGTATATTAAAGTACCAATAAGTACCTAATGATAAGAATATTTACTGTATTTAAAGGCTGTCCGACAATGCACCTTCACAATATAGGTATTACAATACACAAAGGTCAACAATTAATATACAAAGACCTAATAAAGCTAAACATCTTTCATTAATTTTAAACACTTGTCTGAGCACGTCATTACAATAATAATTGTATTGTTTTATATATAATATCCTATAATGCCATATACCTCAAAAATCCCTCAAAAATGATACTATTGATGAATATGTAGGTAAATTATTACAAAATCAAGGAAGCTTAGAGATGACCATTTCCACAAGTGGCACCTGTTCACAAGTATGACGCATGTGCCAGCCATCGCTCCGCTCAACCATATCATAGGGAACGGAGCGACCCGGCACACGACGCCACCACCGCAGAAACTTATAGAGAGCATGACATCTTCCAGCAACCACAAAATCAATGAAATGCTATTGGTGGAAATAACTATATGACATTATAAGTTACAACCAAGCATTTTTGTCATTTATATAATCGTTAATAGTATAGTAACCTTTGGACATTAGAATTTTCTTAATGTGAATTTTAAATTTGTCAAATGGCAAGTCTAGTACGTTATTAGGAATCTTGTTATAGTAAAGTATGCTTTGACCCATAAAAGTATTAAAAACTTTATGCAGTCTTAGAGACGGTAAGATCAACTTATTTTTATTTCTTGTATTTAATGCATGTACATCGCTGTGTCTTAAGTAGGAATTTAAATTTTGACGTACAAAAATTATGCAAGCATAAATATATTGAGAAGCCACTGTTAGTATATCTATTTCTTTAAATAAGTCTCTAAGAGATGTTCGAGCAGCAAGGCAGTAGATTGCTCTAATTGCACGTTTTTGCAAGATAAATACTGTTTCAATGTCTGCTGCTTTACCCCACAGAAGAATACCATACGACATAATACTATGGAAGTAACTAAAGTAAACCAAGCGCGCCGTGGCAATATCAGTATATTGCCTTATTTTTCTAATAGCATAAGCCGCGGAGCTAAGTCTACTACAAAGTGTTGTGATGTGAGGGTTCCACTGGAGTTTCGCATCGATTGTAATGCCTAAAAACGTGGTGGATTGAATTAAATTTAGCGACTGATTATTTAATTTAATGTTTGTATCCACTTCCCTAACATTAGGTAAAATAAATTTAATACATTTAGTTTTCTTTGCATTCAGTTGTAAATTGTTCACAGTAAACCAATTCATTACTTGAGATAGCGCATTGTTTACGTCGTCAAAGTTAACTTTATTTCTATCACATTTAAAAATTAAAGAAGTATCATCTGCAAACAACACAATCTCACAAAATTCCTTAGCAAAGAAAGGCAAGTCGTTTACGTATATTAAAAATAAAAAAGGCCCTAGAATTGAACCCTGTGGAACTCCCATTTTGACATAAGACCCTGAAGATTTTGTTCCATTGATGTCAACTATTTGAGTTCTAGAACTTAAGTAAGATGTGATTAACTTCAGAGCTGAATTTGTAACCCCATAGTGTTGTAATTTTAAAATTAGCGTCTGATGGTCAACGCAGTCAAATGCCTTTGATAAGTCACAGAATATACCAATAGCATTTTGTGAACTCTCCCATGCATCAAATATGTGCCTTAACAGCGCTACACCAGCATTAGTAGTAGAACGACCCTTTGTAAATCCATATTGCGCACTATGGAAAAGATTATTTAAATTAAAATGCTAAATCAATTGTTCCAAAATAATTTTTTCAAATATTTTACTAAGTGCTGGTAAAATAGAAGTGCAAGGACAGAAGAAGAACCTTCAGGAACGGTCGCGAAAAGACAGCGCGATATGCTAGACAAGGACAGAAGAAGAACCTCCTGGAACGGTCGCGAAAAGATAGCGCGATATACCTACAACACAAGAACAGACAAAGAAACATCGAGAATTGTCCTAGTCTTCATCGGCTATACAGGGTGGTGCCGTCAATGTGACAATAAATTTAAACATGGACTTTATTAGTCCATAGAAATTCATTCATTTGATAATTTTATGACATTTGTATGAAATAATGCTGCCAACGTTACACTATTCCATACAAATGTCATGAAATTATTAAATGAATACGATATTTTTGAAAGTGGCAACCATTTCTATGGACTAATATAGCCCATGTTTAAATTTATTGTCGCATTGACGGCACCATCCTGTATAAGTACTTGTGTCGCAGCATGTACTTCCATAAGGAATATTCTAGTATTCTCGATTAAACGAAGTAATGTTGTGGAAGCTTCGAGAACTATCTAGTAGTATTCGGCGGCTATATAAATAAGCACTTGTGACGCGGCACCGGTATTCAGTTCTATTTAGAATTGCCAAACGACTACTTTGAAGCGATATCAGTGCAAGTGTTCCAGAGCGACAAGTGATTTATTAGTAAGTGAAGTTGTAATTAACATCTTATTTTAGCGAATTAGTGTTATCGTTATTTGTGACTGTGTTTTTAATAAACGTGACCTCTCAATTGAATTGGCATTTAAGTTACCACCCAGCCCGTATTTTTTTTTTAAATAAACTAAAAATAGAAGAGTAGCTTGATTTATAATATCAACAAGTTTTGAAAAATAATAATACAAATAAGTGTGTTTTTTTTTAGATTGAGTCACGTAGGTAAGGGTCGGCAACGCGCAAGTGATACCCCTGGTGTTGCAAGCGTCCATAGGCTACGGTAACCACTTACCATCAGGCGGGCCCAGTGCTTGATTGCCATCTAAGTGGTATAAAAAAGGGTGGGCTACTTGACTCAATCTAAAAAAAGTAAAAATACTAGTAGTTATTTCCCTAATCAATAATTATGATACCTACTTAGACATAAAAAACTAGAAATTATATTAATGTATATTATATGCAAGCATTCTCTCTGACAAAATTATTTACATACAACATGTAACTAGGATAAAATATATTGTGTTGTATCAGTTTAAATTTGTTCTTTAACGAGTAAATGAAAAAAATACACAAAATTTACTTTAAAAAAAGGTTATTCCAAGTCAAACAAAGGATATAATATTTATCAATAGAAACTCTTCAAACGGTTTTTTCCATTATGTATACGGTGTACAAATTAAATTATTAAATTTAATATTGGCAATAAATCACAAAGCATTTACGTATATAAACATTATTTAATGTTATTGTCTGGTATTTTGTATTTGTTATTTTTGGACATAATAATCTATAAGACCTTTTTTATGAATAAGAAAATGAGAAAAATGGAGGACAGGCGTCATATTTCTTGTCCATTTATTTTCCCTTTTTTGTCGGGTTTTCTCAGTGAATAATACCATCATAAACGTAAACTATTGGTTTAGCTATGGGTGTGAGCAAGATTTACGGCCTTGAATTTGAGGATTTTATTTATTTATTTATTTATTTATAAAAAGTACTTGAAAGCTTACAGACAGGTCCAAGCGCTAACAAGTTAGGGTTAATACATGATCAATCTAGCATTTCATTAGATATATACATTAAATTACAATTATAAAGATTATTAAAATACAAAAAAAAGTCAAATTAATCAAAATGTCAATAATAATGTCAATATGTTAATTTAATTAGTCAAAATGTCAAACAGAATAAAATAATGTCAACTATACCAATAAAAATAAAAACAACACAATTAAAATGTCAAACACACAAATTAACAATTATTAAGAAAAAAAAACAATTTAATAGTCATTTGAGTTTTAAAACGTCAATTAAGGTCTTATGGAGTTTATTATATAGATCTCCGAGGCGGTCAGCAAAGATGTCAATATCAGCGTGCCGAGCGAGAATGTCCCCGAGCAGCGTAAGTGCGCGTGTAGTAGGCGCATACGCCCCAAACCTGGTGCGTGAACTAGGTCGAACCAGCAAACGCGGCCGTCGACGAGGTGCCACAGACCCCTCCCCATCGCAAGGGATATAGCTGGGAACCAATAGGCCCACCCGTTCCAAAGCCACTGGGCTATCTACCCTATGGTGGATTACAGATAGATAATGCCTAACAAGTAGCATTAACCTTCTACACTCAAGAGTCTCCATATCCACCATACCAGAAACAAACAAGGAGGGATATAGATAGGGGTAATAACCGTATTGTTTCCTATACAGCCAGCGAGCAAACTTACGCTGGATCCTTTCCACCATAAGGACATATTTGTTCTCATAAGGATCCCATATAACAGCTCCAAATTCAAGTCTGCTACGGACATACGCGTTATACAGTACCCTTGCCACTCCCAAATCATCAAACTGACCAGCAGTCCTCATCACAAAACCTAATACTTTACTAGCCTTCTTACAGATTGTTGTCACATGATTATGAAAGTCCAATTTAGAATCTAACATTAAGCCTAGGTCACGAATATCGCCAACACTTTGTAGCGGAGTGTCAAATAATTTATAAGTACTTTTTACAATATTACGCTTACGAGCGAAAGTAATCATTTTACATTTGTTATTGTTAAACGGAAGACGATTCCGACTACTCCATTCAGATACTGCGTCAATATCACTTTGCAGAGCAACAATGTCTAATACATTGTCTATGCCTAAACATAACTTCAAGTCATCTGCGAATAAAAGACACTTAGCAGAACAGACCTGCTCTGGTAGGTCATTTATGAAGATCAGGAATAGTGTCGGCCCTAGGGTACTACCTTGACTTACACCCGATCTGGTGTAGTAATAATTAGACTCGTAACCATGCGCTCTGACAAATTGTCGTCGATTATCGAGGTAACTAGAGAAAAACTGGAGCAGTTTGGGTGTAAAGCCTAAAATTGCTAATTTTTGTAAAAGTATGTCATTATCTACCAGATCGAAAGCTTTCTTAAAATCAAAATAAGTAGCATCGACCTGCCGGCCAGCATCCATTTCAGCATGTATGTAATCAACGTGTGTTACAAGGTTTGTGGTGGTAGAACGACCTTTGCGAAAACCATGCTGACTACAGTGCAATAGATGATTAATTTGCTTGCCAATTCTCTGATTCAAAATTGCCTCAAAGATTTTAGCGAAGACCGAAAGTACTGCTATAGGTCTAAAAGCAGCAACATCTATCCCGGCATCCCCTTTTGAAACCGGTGTGACACGCGACAACTTCCACTGCTCTGGATATTTAGAAAGATGTAGACAGAGATTGAAAATGTATAAAAGAGGTAGCTCAAAACTTGATATGCAATCCCTGGCTAAAAATACAGGGATTCCATCCGGACCACTAGTAGAACGCGGCTTAAGGCGTTTTACTGCCGTTCTCAAATCAACTACATCAACCGCTATGACGGAAATGGACGTGGCATCAATGCTCGTATAAGCCGCCTGGGCAGCATTAATGGGATCTAATACCGGTATTTGGTTATGGAACACTGACCCAAAGTAACTAGCAAAAGCGTCTGCTGCAGCTTGACCAGTCACGTCGTCACCACGATATATGTAATGATCCACCTGTCGCTTGCCTCTCTTCCTATCACTAACAAATTCCCAAAATTTTACCGGATCGTCTCTTATATTCTTTTGTATTAATTTAAGATGCTGCTGATATGCGTTGTCGATTAGTATTTTCGTATGCCACCTGTAGTATTTAAATAACTCTCTGTTGAATTCCTTACCCTCTAACTTATACCTTTTTAGATTATAGTGTTTATTTTTTATGTAACGTATTATTGACGACCGCCTGGCCGAGTGGTCTGTACCCCAGGCTACTCGGCCAAGAGGTCCCGGGTTCGAATCCCGGTAGGAACAAATGTTTGTATGATGAGTACGAACATTTGTTTACGAGTCATGGATGTTTATATGTTTATTTAGTATATTTCTAATATTTATATACATATTATTATCATTATTTCTCCGTTATCTAGTATCCATAACACAAGCTCTTAATGATGCTTACTTTGGGCTAGATAATAGGTGTGAGTGTATAAATATTATTATTATTATTATTATTATTTCAGCAGTATACCACTTTGGGTATACATACTTTTTGTTATCAGTAAAACCAATTTTAATAGGTACAAACAAACTTATGCAGTCGTACAATTTAACATAGAATAATTCTACAGCTGAGTGTACGTCAATTGTAGTTAATAGATCGGACCAATTAATTTTAGCCAAAGCAGCATACAGTCCTTGGAAGTCAGCCTTATGCCAGTTCCAATTTGGACTAGCTCCCGGACGACAAAAAGGAGGTGACGTGGCTGGTGGTGGCAATGTTCCGTAAGGCAGCATGACTGTCATTTCTAACGCAGGGTGATATTCATCAATGGATACGAGAGGGTCCATATCAGTGGCCACCACAATTTGATCAGGTTCAAGATCACTCAGCACGAGATCCAACATACCGCCACGATTGTTAAATACATTATTGTGTTGCCTTAGGTTACAATAATCACAAAAAAGACTAAACTGAGTCTTAACATTAACACTACAAGAATTTAAGTTAAAATCTCCCATAATTAATATATCCAATGAGGAGTACGCGCAAACCGCATTCTCTATGCATGTCAAGACATTCAAATATTGTTCATCGTTATAGTTAGGAGGTAAGTATACAACACAACATATAAATTTCACACATTTCAAGCTAATAATAGCGAATATTAATTCTTTGTCAGGTGTTAAACCATCAATATTAGTGATTTCTCTCACAGTATAGCAATCACGTACTGCTAGTAAGACTCCTCCCCATCCGGCATCACCCATGCGGTCCTTACGTAAGACCACATAACCAGAAGGAAAAAGTTCACCATCAGTTACGGAACTAGTCAAAAATGTCTCAGTTAATGCAATAATGTCAAACTTCATCTGGGCTACACTACTATAAAAACCACCAGTCTTTGTGCGTAAACCGCGAACGTTTTGGTAACAAATAGACACTTTTTTAAATCTTCGACAACTTCTACGGATTCTTTTCTTTGGTACGAAAGTTCTGGCGCCACGGCTTGATGCATATATCTTCCGCCCAGTTGGCAGGGGACATGACGCAATCCGCATTTTTGGCTGGGACTCCCAGCTTGAAGGATGCATACCGTCCACGCGACTTTAGCGCCTCTACGGTGCAAATATCACCTTCACATACAGAGCTTAGATGGTTGCGCACCTGCTCAGCAGTGGTGCCTTCTTGGACATAATATAGGTGGAGATACTTCCATCTTTCAGCAGCACACAATAGAGTAGCCCCTGGCGCAGCAGTTCCCCGAAGGACGCCAGGTAATGAAGCACGCTTGCGCCTTTGCTTGACCTCATTCCAAACACTTTCAGAACCTTTATCCTCATGACTTTGGGCACCTAATAGAGGAATAGAAGCAGATAGAACCTCTCGTGTAGATACAGGGACCGAGATTGGAGAACTGCGAGACATATCTGGTATACTATCCGTAACAACATTTCTCTTTTTATTCTTAGGCGAAGATTGTATTAGCGTTAATTTTCGAGGCACCTGCGTAACTTGAAGGGATTTGGTCGTACCCGGGGCCGCTAAGTGTTTTTTAGGAGCCTCGCTGCTTCCTGATTTTCCATTGGTAACAGCCATTGTGTTAATTTTATTTTCCAACTCATGAATTCTGTTTGTTAGGCCTTGTACTTTATCAAATATTTCGGATTTGAAAGCTAGAAACTGGTCAGTGAGCAATTTGCCAATTTTGGTTGTTAAACGTTCTTCAAAATCATTCTGGATTTCTATTAGTTCCTGGACAACAGAAGCTTGCATAGTAGCAAAACTTTCCCTTAGGCTGGGAGACTGTGACTGTGAGTAATGCTTTCTGGGACGGTTTGCAGGACAAGGATGGCAAGCAAGCCTAGTGGTCACCATAGCCTATTATAGACGCTCGTAGCAGCTTAGACTTAAATTATTTTATTGTATATCCAAGCATTCTCTGTCATGGTCAAAGTCTATAATATGGTCTATTATTTATAGCCGAAGCTGCTCATGCGTTTCTCCCATGTAGCCCAGCAGTGGGACGTATAATAGGCTGTTGATGATGATGAAGCATTCTCTCTGACAACATTTTATACAACTCTTGTCATATAAGTTGGTTGGTTGCCTGCCCAGTAAAAATCAAGCGAAAACCATAGGTATGTAAATACCATAGGGGACGAGTCCTGGACATTGCGCTTTCATAGCGAACTCTAAAGTGAAATTCACTGTCTGGAATATTCGACTTTGAGCTTCACGACGAGCCGCCATTGATTATATTATTATTTAGCCTCCGTCTGAAAAACAGCGTCACGGCTACAACATCCCCGCCGTGACACTTTTCAGCATATTCAATCTACTCTAAGGTGACACTTGCTGAGCCGGGGTCTTTTTCGCTGCTGTACGGCTGCTGACATTATTATTTGTATGACATTGCTTCTTTTGTGTGTGTAATGTTATAGTATGTAAAATAAATTATTTTTCAATTTCAATTATGACGTTTGAGCACAGCGCTGCGAGTAAGTGTAAGTATTAATTAATGATTGATGACGTTGATCTCCTGGCTGTGTATGTTCGTTGCTGTGTGTAATCGATATTTCATTTTTCTTGTGTTAATAAGGTAAAGATATAACTTAGTTTCGGCTCACGCCGTGCTCGTCTTCCGAACGCTAGTGTCGGTTGTGAAATTTTAATGGTTGTCAAGCAAACGCTAAAATTTATCACAGCTCAGTCCTCAGCCACGAACTGTGGGCTGCTGATGGTGCTGACTTTAGAGAATCGCATAGCTGGCCACCTTAATCGTCGCAGACGCGTTCGTGTATTATGTTCTTTGTCGCAGGTTTTGTAAGATAGAGGTTCTAGCTCAGAGTTGGTCTCCCTCATGACTCAAGTGCCCTGGAGACTCTAAGCGTCAGCGGGACACCTCCCCCGGAAGTGATTCCTGGCGGTTAGAAATTCTCCAGAGGCGAATTCGCCCCTCAAGGCTTAAGGACTCACCAAGGTTATCGCCTCCTTAAAACCCCGGCTACGCTGTAAAAGCCATCTGCGGCCAACAGCAATACTACGCCCAAAAAAAAAACAGAGTTGGATTGGATAATAATACTGTGCCCTGCATCTCTTAAAAAACATAAGGTAAAGGTTTTGATGCTGATACTCTACAACTAGCTCTTGTGAAATGTTCATGGATCCTCTGTACCAAACAATAGGTCTCGGATTCGAATCTCAGTATAGCCAAATTGTTTGTAAGAAGAATTTTGTTCTTCAGTGATGGTTGTTTACCTACTTATTCAGTTTATTTATAAGATTAAAAAAATATATAATTGAGTACGTTACTAACCGTTTTCTAGTATCCAAAACCAAAGCACTAAATAATGCTGAATTCAGATATTAGAATGAATTAATCTCATATAGGTACTTATTTATGGCTTGTATTTAACTGAGCATCATACTAACCTAACACCCACCCACCAACCTGGTATGAAGGCTTAAGGCGCCCACTTGCTATTTTTTAGTTACTCAATTTATGACTATCCCTTATTTATTAAAAAGTCTTAAATACTGGATTGGATGACATGCCTGATAGAGATACGTAAGTCCACACTTCCAACACAATCATTATGTATAACAATGAACCTTACAAAATATCGCTACGATCAATTAGCACTACCTCGTAGTGTTCCTGCGGTGAGAAAGAGCCAGAGCTCATCGAGGAAACAGTGGGATTTGTTATAATAGCGCTTACTTATTGTTACAAACGCTATTTATAGGCTACAGGCTACGTAGATGGGCATGCTTGTTTCTAATCCTTGTTGTATAGTTTTAAATAACTGTATATTATATTTTCAAGTACAGTAAAGAGTATAGAAATGAATCACTAAATTATTTTACTATTTTACTTTACAGCTTAAAATTAAAGCTGTACAAACACATTTACTTTAGGCTAAAATATGAATTCACAATGTTGTAAAAATAAAATGGAAATGAATCCACCCAATTATGCTAGCAAACACCACAAGTTAAGATTTCAATTACACCACTAAGCTAGCGTATCAAGGAGAGAATTTAATTAGAGTAAATTAACATCAGGCTCGCTCTATTTGATAAGCACCCTCGCTTGTTGATAAAAAAAAATCCTTTTTGTTAAATAAATAATTACTTATGTGTGTCTTTCCTTCCTTTTTCCATTAAAATTTTCTTTAAATTGCCATACCTTTGCCATATGTAATAGATTTGTAAAGATGTCACGGAATAGTCTATTATTCTTTGAAATTTTATTGTTACGAAAATAGACGTCCTTTACGGACCACTACAAAGAACTCAAAATCTAATATAAATTTACTCTATGATCTAATATGCCTTGGCCAACTTCAGCAACATACATGTGTGTATTGTAGGGCGACTTTAATTCCAAATAAATTAGAAGCTAGTAAAAGAACAAAACTATGGTCACAATAAGTACCTACAGGATTTTGAGGAGTCAAACCAACACTTATATCTGTTTTCACTGACCATTCCACAGGCTAAGGAGAATCTTACTTAACGACATTTGTCTCTTTCTATCTCCTTTAGATAGTCTGAGATAAAAATCGCTAAGGGGCTCTTAAACTCTTAACGCTAGCAAATGATAGTGAAAATGAGCAACACCTTTTTACTAGTTATTTATAAAGGTTATGTATTAAAGATGAGTAAGAAATCAATAGTTATTTTAATCCCGCAATGGAAAAGACTGTATTTAAAAAAAAATTAACATTCGGTTATTTATAAAACTCAAAAAAATTTAGTAGTTTAGTGTTTCATATCATAATGTATTTTTGGTCTAATTTCGGCGCTGTTCAGTTATCTATTGGTTCATAAATAAAGCTCGGGTAAGTTTGATTCATTTAGAGCTAATCCTATCGGCCACTCCCGAACTATCTAATTAGCCAACCAATTTGTTTTGGCCCTCACTAATCTGGAGGCTTGGCGACTTGTCGCGTTGATTGAAAGATTGTGAAGCGTGTTCTTACGGAGATACTTGATTATATTGCAGATAATTTTGTTCCAAGTCGATCGTTTTCTCATATTACACGAATGGAAGTTGGACAAAATATAGTTTAGGGTGAAGATGTATGTAGGATTGTATCTTATCAAGAGTTTGTATCTTAATGTATATAATATATAACACATTTGCTCGTAAAGGGTATCTTATTTCACCAATTTCAATATCGTATTGTATCTAATTACGTACTTGTGCGTTATTGTGATGTAAAACGCACGGTTTATCAAGATGCACTGTTCAAAAAACGAACGGTACTTTTTAAAATCTTAGCAAAGAGTTTTATGACAGAAATGTGGTCAACATTTTATGAATAAAATTAACTTTGGGAGATAAAATATAATAAATAAACATTTAATTCTTTAATTAAATTAATTTTGATCATAAATTACAACCATTTAACTGTAACAAAAACACAAAAATATTAATTTAATTGACAACATTAAAGATGCCAACTGGCAACATAATAAGTAATCAATTTTACAAATTGTTCTAATTTTCTGATTTATTCGTTTATAAAAGTCCGAGTTTTATTTATTTCCTCGCAAATATGCTATAAAACGTCGTATGACATACATGCGCTTTGATAATTACAGCCTCTGCTTTCTTGTAGCCCTCACCTACGGCTCACGGCTCGGGCTAGCAATATCGCCTCGGCTGTAATTTTCAACTTACCGCACTTATATGTAAGTACTATTATATGTGCGTCTACTTTGGTAACTTCATGTAATCATCATCATTATCACCAGCCTATATATAATACATCTAACTGCTGAGCACAGGCTTTCCTACATGGGAGAAACACATGAGGAATTTGGGCTTTAACACCACTACGCCGACCCAATGGGAGTTGATGGGTTAAAGCGGTTGTATTAACAACCAGGAACAACGACATAACGTGCCCTCCGAAGCACAGAGGAGCACGAGATTGAAAATTTTGATTGAGCCATCCCGGGATCGAACATGGCGTAAGTTGCTTTGTTTTCGTAACCGGAACTAGAATACTCAAACCAATAAGCCACCGAGCTCCTCATGTACGATTTCATCAATATATTGCGTTTGATACGAAATAGGGACGCAATAGTAGACATTCATCGCAACGTATTCGCTTCACTTGGTAAATCTTAACAGACTTTGGAGTAACTGTAATTGATTAAACAGTATAGTTGGTCACTCAAATTGGTCATTGATTAAAGAGATTTGTCAAGCTTGAATTTTGGGGTTTATGAAATCATTCATGTATTTAAGTTTCTCTTAAATACAGGTACCTATATTGTCGGTACGACAAAGCAAGGATAAGCTGCTGTGCTAAACTTATATTTTTTCAACTTTATTATTATGTATTATGATGTTGAAATAGAATATTTCGACATTGTAGGGTGGACGTTAGCTCATAAACGCAAATACAGATAGACTAGAAGAATTTCACAGGGATATCCCAAGTCCTGGGTGGCTCAGTGGTCAGAGCAGTCGCCCGGATTGCGAAAGGTCCCGGGATCGATTCCTGCCTCAGGACGTAAAATTTTTCTAGTTTTATTATATTTTAATTACTAAGCAATATTTCTAAGATAATAATTAAAAGTTAATGTATGCTGACTTTGCCCTCTGCGTGCCTGCTTTACCCATACACCTGTGCCCGCTTTAGGCCACCCCCCCGGGTAAAGCGAGCACTTGTAAGGGTTTCATATTTGGGTTCCTATTTGATATTCTTAAGACAAATGAATAATTAGAAAATATTATATCAAAGTACTTTAAATTTGTTATTTGATCACGTTAAAAGTTAATTAAATTTTACATATTCGTACTGGTTTTTTTTTACTTTTCCTTACCGTGCCCGCTTTGGGTCCCCTTCCCCTAGGTTAGTATAAGTAAATATGCATAGTAAAAGTAAACAATAAATTTATGGATATTTATAGATACGTTTTATAAAAGTATGGCTTTACTGAGTTATGCTTTATAAAAGTAGGTATGTCATACAAAATTATGAATATGGTCATTTATGCATAATTAAAATCTGCGTTTCAAAGTATGCTTTATAAAAATATGGCAATTTTTTTTTTTTTTTTTTTTATACAACTAGATGACAAACAAGCTGACGGCCCACCTGGTGGTAAGCGGTTACCGCCGCCTATATACACCTGCCTAATAACAAGGAAAAGCACTTGATACTGCAGGTGCGTTGTCATCCTGAGGCCTAAGATGAAATGCCGTCCATGACCAGTAATTACACTGGCTACCTTTCCCTTCAATCCGAAACACAGCGAACTGTTTCACGGCTGAAATAAGAAATGAAAATATTTATATGATTATGGGTTTTATTATTATGTCTTTCAACAAATCTGCGTTATTATGTTTATGCGTTATTATAACTTTGCTAAAAACTATTATGCTTTTTAATTTTATGCCTTATGATGTATGTCAATTGAAATTATGATAATAAATATTATGCGTTTCAAAGTGTCACCAAATCTTGACTGTCAGTTAAGATTTTTACGGACTTTTTTTTTTATATACAACTAGATGACAAACAAGCTGACGACCCACCTGATAGTAAGCGGTTACCGCTGCCTATAGACACTTGCAATAACAAGGGAAAATCACTTGATATTGCAGGTGCGTTGTCATCCTGAGGACTTAGATGAAATGCCGTCCTCGCCTTTCCCTTCAATACGATACACAGCGAACTGTTTCACGGCTGAAATAAGAAAGGCGGTGGTACCTACCCAAACGACCCTACATACAGGCCTACCACCGAGGAAAAACTGATACCATCAAAGCCCGCCAGAAACTCTTTTTTTAAAGTATTAATAGGGAAAAGGCTTAAGCCAATTATATCCACTATGTAGGTATATGTATTATTATAAAAAGCTAGGACACCTTCGAAAATAAAGCTCTATAAACATCAAAACACAGCAAGATGATTGTGTTATAAATTAAAATAAAAATGCATTCGGCAACGTTGAAGTCTCGAAGGGTTCCATGGGCGCAGCATGGAATATCTGTATAAGGGCGGCGTAGCCAAGTCCGGGGAGTGAAAGCAAGAAGATGCAATAAAAACGACTCATATGTTCTGTTTTGCGTGTATATTTTTCACTAAGAATATAACCTGGGTGGGCAAAATTGTAATTTTTTATCAACCCTGGCTCTATTGTTTCTGGGCTATTGCTCAGATAGTAATATTTCATTACACCCAGGACTGGGCAAGCACCCCCTGCATATCACCCTTACGTAGTTTTGTTTTATTAGTAATTAAATTTATTAGCTATCAAAGTTGCGAGCGGAACATAAAAACGGATTGAGATGCAATTCTTAAAGAAAACACAGCTTTATCTAAACTCCATACAGATCTCTATCTTCTATCAAGTAGGTACTTGGTGATTTGAAATTGATTGCTGACTTTTTTACAGTAAATTGCAATCAAGGACCACTTGTATTGCAGTAAAGGCGTCGAGGTATAATCACATAAGTCTCTAAAACTTCCACATAACAGTGAGCCCGCCGGCCGCCGGACTGGAAAGGGATGAAAGGTTAAAACAATCAGAAAGATGCAAACTGAACAAAGTTTGCTAGGATTGGACTGGTGGATTATCGGTAAAGCGTCGGGTGGGCGGAATACGCCTGCTCTAGTCCCCATTAGATGGGCAATTTGTTTGGCTGGTGCCCCATAAGCCCTTAATCTCGCGCAGCACTCCGCCATAGTATATATTAGCTAACAGTGGTGTTATTTGCACCAAAATACCAGTTATATACAATACACAAAAAGCCGCAGAAAGAATCCTTCAATAAAACACACTGATACAAAGCTTCCTCTTATTGTTTGGAGCATGCGTGATTACGATTTAACTAAACATTTGTATCGGAGTTTGTATACTGCTGATAATTCTTTATTGTAAATACAGTTCAAGTGATGCCACCATTCTGGCACGCTTACGTACTCGCATTTTCCCCTTTTAAGTACGAAAATAAAAAGGCCGGTATCAATTTCATCGTGAAAGAACTGTGGACGAAGAACGTGAGTTTTTAAAATGTACGTCTCTATTGTTCAGTTATTGTTACAGTTTCCATGAA
This sequence comes from Nymphula nitidulata, assembly GCA_947347705.1. Lineage (NCBI taxonomy): Eukaryota > Metazoa > Arthropoda > Insecta > Lepidoptera > Crambidae > Nymphula > Nymphula nitidulata. The sequence continues at coordinate 8,948,244 of OX374617.1, read as the reverse complement.
TAGTTTTGCGTGGCATTGTCGCCGTTAGAGATTTTCTTTGGAGTTCTTGTTCTTAAAAAAAACAATCGAAGTTTTTTAAGCCACTGTTACTCTTTTTGTTACGAGATGTAAGGAAGGTGATTTCGGTCAATATAATATCACTACACAACTTGTGGTACTGAAACTAGCTCACTCGATGACCTCTACGTCAAACTAATGGTTAAAACCGCATTGTTAGTTCAAGGGGTGGCGAGTAGATAGTGTAGAGTCCGAACAGATTATCGAGATGTTTGTATATATACTAGAAATCTCGTCTTAATCCATTTAAAGCAGAGGTTCTCAGACTTTTTTCTCATAGACCACTTTCAAAATTTTGCTGGTTCCGCTGGATCCCTAGCAGCTACATGTCTAACTTATTACCAAAATTCGTCAAAAATGTTTTTTTTTGTCCCGCCAACGTAGACCCCTTTCGAGTCTCCCGTAGACCCCTGGGGGTCCATCTGGAACCACTTTGGGAACTACGGATTTAAAGCCTAATTTTTTTGACTATAATAATTGAATTATATGAACCTGGTAAATGAGTTCGTAAAAAAGTAAAATAAGAATTAACCCTAGTGTATAAGTGCTTACAATATACTCCCGGAATCTTCTGCCATATAATAATTATTCTAACATAACGTTATTACAACAGCTGTTCCTTTGTAGGTAGTGCCTCTACATTGTAGGCTCAACGACAACAAAGACCTAAAATAACATATAATGAACGAGCAGAGAATTCAACATCGTGAACACTGGGGAATACTTCCAAAATTTGATGTTGCCGCTGTAAATAGATGAATCATAAGGCTGTAGGAAGACATTAATATACATTCTAACTCGTCCATTAACACATTAATCACGCCTCATAAATGCTTCGAAACACAAAGAGGACGCCTTGCTTGACTATAACGCTTACAATGGATAGCAGTTGTGGTATGACTCGTAGGTTTATCTTTATCTTATAGATAGGCGATACCAAGAGAGTGACCCAGACGACCTCTGGCCGACGTCCAATCACGAAAAACAACTGAGTTTTAATTACTGTTATATGTGTAACAGTATAAGACATATATTAATCCTTAATCCATTCGTAATAGAGGCTGATTTCGTAGTAAAACGTGGTAAAACTATGACACCCTGATGTGTTATCGTCTGTCCCAAGTTTGAAAAAGAATATGTAGGAAAGCTCCTACTTACTTTTACCTCCCTAAAACAATGGTAAAGCATGATCTTGCTATGAAGTTTGTTTCTTTTTCCAACACTCTTATAGTAATTATGAGGTGAAACGGAGAAGTCGAACGATTCGATTTTTTGGTTCTTTCTTCTTTTTCAAAACAAGTATTCTCTATTTTCGCCTATTCTGTATACTTAGTTCTATAAGCCTTACGAACAGTTTCATCGCAGTCTCGCAGATGATACCTAACACAGTGTCTTTTGAAGCACGTGTGCATCTCGCCCTCGCTCCTTTGTAACCACTCGACTTTGTGATGCAACTCAAGAGTCGCAAGACCAGGTACCTCAACAGAGCACGTGCGTCACTTGTCGATGACATAAACATCGCATGTAGGTGCCTATTTGGAATTAATTTTAGTTTTAGCGAGGTGTCTTTAAGAATTTCAATTTTAAACTACGATAGAAGAAAAAAAAGGAGTTTTAAATTATTTAACAGATTTTTCGTTGCCATTTAAAGGCGATCTTAACTAACATTGTGTTAAAAATTAATGACGTTGTTGTATTCACCTCATCAAAGTATAGCGTCATGGGGATTGCATCGTAAATAGGTATTTGGCTCTTGTATTTTTTCCTAAGACGCATTGAAATGTGTTATTATAATAATATAGTTGAGCTCGACAATTAGACGGCATAACTAAACATTTATTATAATACCGATACATAATATATAAACATTTACCAGTAGAAATACATTTTTTAAAGTTGTTTCATGTACTTGATAAATCATAGTTATTTTTTTATCAGCAGCCTATAATACTACTTCAAGAGTATAATAAAGTTTTCACCTATTTTGTTTTGTGTACAAGTTATTATATATCTTTTGGCTTGTCATTTTCTTCTCTTTTTTGTATCTATTAGCCATCAACCAATCACACGGGCCCAGCAGAAAATCAAGCGTTGTGGCTCTGCGTAGCGATGACATCATGCTGAGCTGCCCCCTTATTCTCAACTGTCGGAAAGAATTCGAATTTCGGAAACTCTATACCTGTCACCTTTTATCGCGCTGCGTCAAAGCGAGACGGCATGTGACTTTTCGAATCGAATCCGTGATCCGACAGTTGAGAATAAGGGGGCAGGTCACCCTTTTGGTTACATCTGGTCTCATATTATTAATCTCTTTTGTAATTTCCTAAAATTGTGACCAAATAAACGTCTTTTCTTTCTTTCTTCTTTCTTATTAAATTTAAGTTAGGTATATTACGTACCTAACTTCAATTTAATATATATCTTTTGGTGTTGTGAAAAGATCGTCTCGTAAAAAGGTATTTTGGAGTCGGTGCTTCACTTTCTATTCGTTCTGGAAGCCGCTTACCACCAACTCCAAAAAATATCTTTTTATGAGATAAGTACCTACCGACAGTGAGATAAGTAACTTCAATTTAATTTTTATAGTGTTTTTAACCGACTTCAAAAGTTGGTGCTAAGTTGTTTCCAAAAACCATAGATAGTGAAGCACCGACTCCAAAAATATGTTCATATGGGATGAATGCCTACTTACTAAAATTTAATTATTTTATCCTTTTCAGTTTTTTGGAGTCGGATTTATTTTTTGTTAATTTTTTTTTTAAGTTGGTATAATTTTATAAATTACTTTTCTTTATATTTTACATTCCATTTAGCTAGAGTCTCATCATCATCACCAGCTTATATACATCCCACTGCTGGGCATAGGCCTTCCTACATGGGGGAAACACATGAGGAGTTTTGTGCTATAACACCACCACGCTGCTGGCTCAATGCGGGTTGGTGGGTTAAAGCGGTTGCAGTAACAATTAATCGGGACCAACGGCTTACCGTGCCGTTCAAAGCACTGAGGAGCTCGAGATAATAAATTTTCACTGACCAATCCTGGGATCGACCATGGCCAAAGTTGCTTTGTTTTCGTAATCGAAACCAGAACGTAGTGGTTTCACTACGCCACCGAGCACTTCCTTTTGCAATCCGACGTAAATTTTTTGAGATATGCGGGGACAAACATATAAAAATATAAATATACATAACATACACTTATGAACTTTGGCACCCATGCTTAGAAGCTGGTATAGACTTACATATACAAAAACTGTGCAATTCCGGAAATATTACATACATACAGGTCGAATTGATAATTCCTTTTTTTGAAGTCGGTTAAAAATATAAGGCGATACTAAACTAGACAGAAATATTTACACAAAATTGGAGATTCTATTTATTATCTGTGGTGAGTGAACGTACAGACAAAAAATAAACTTTGTGTATGAGCAATAAAGATTTGAACATTAAAAAATTATACCTTCTACTTATGATTCTGACTTCTTATGATAATATTATTTTATTTTACAAGACAACATGTTTCAATACGTACCTACGTATTAAAACATGTTGTTCTTTTTGTTGTCCGTTAATTCTAAAGAAATGCCAGAGTAGAACAAAGCTAGTTTCAGTATGTATTTGTCTGTAGTAAATGCGGCAATGTAAGATCCAATCAAGCACAGTGTAAAGGACGGCGCACGTGATTGCACGATACGGAGTACAAAGACGTTTGAGACATTCGCCAATATCATCAGTGCCCATAGCATGGCTTTAGCTTCTTCCTAATCACATTTCAAATCCTAAAAGATATTGCAGTGCGGTTTTAGCTATTTTGGCGACGGGCTGGCCGAGTGGCTATTATAATCATTATTTCTCCGTTATGTAGTATCCATAACACAAGCTCTTGATGGTGCTTAGTTTGGTCTAGATAATAGGTGCGAGTGTATAAATATTATTATCATTATTTCTCCGTTGTCTAGTATCCATTACACAAGCTCTTAATGATGCTTACTTTGGGCTAGGTAAATAGGTGTGAATGATTAGATGGTAGATTTGGGAGACATCCTGAGTTCTAAACCAAGAAAACCATATTCGAATCTCGATGTGGAAAAATTTTTTAGGGCCCTCTCCTGGTTTATGCCAAACCTGAGAGGGCCGAGTGGGCGATGCCGGCGTCTTTACGCCGGAATTCTGAAGAGCATGGCCCTGTACCATGGCCCATCTGGGCAGACGCAGAATGCCACCAGCATCCGGGCGCCCCAAAGGGCCATCACACAACGAGTGGCGCGGGCCTACCGCTCGGTAAGCTTCGCACTGCTCATCACCTCGCCGTAGAGGGTGGCCGAGCACTCACGGTCACCCTCTGGCCCCCCTCCCCGCTGGGGCGGGGGTTGAAGTGCCCGCCGCCTAGGCGGGCAATTGCCGGTGGAGGACTGGAAGTAGAGGCTCTGCCGGTTTCCCAGTCCTCCCACTACTTAAGGCGATGAGGGAGTGCCGCTGGGTCGTTTTAGTAGGTAGACCCGGGAACCGTTCCTGGGGAGTCCCACATACCCCTCTCGTCCCCCGACGGGAGGGCATGCGTAAGGCATTTTTTCCCAGCGAAACAAAAAAAAAAGGTAAATAGGTGTGAGTTGAATAATAATAATATTATTATTATGTTGATTAAATGTAACAATTTATACTATGATCATATTTATACCTACAATGACTAGCCTATGGACTGTGGTGGATGAACAGGTTATAGTCAAATATCGCAAGGAATGAAATAAAAAGAATTTTAAGTAATAACGTAGATCACATTTAAATGCTTGATTTTGTGCATTTGTAACGCCTACTTTACTATTGGTAACTGAACTTTGGACTACCTGCAATTTATAAAAATGCTAATCGAATTGAGAACCTCCTCCTTTTTGAAGTCGGTTTAAAAGGGCACTGCATTCAAAAATTTTTATTTATATTACCACTAACATTGTAACTTCGTATTTTGAAAAGAGTGACTACACGAGTTTGCTGGCGGAGTTGTCTCGTTAGTTTATTTTTTAGAACCGTCGTGAGTTCATATATGACAGACAGATAGACAATATGTTAGACGATTTCTTTAATAGGTATAAATAATTTAAAAGATAGATACAAATTTGTGATTTTTGACGATTTGAAAGAGCTTTTTAGGAGCCTACTTCAATAAACATATTTTTTATATTGATATTGTAAGTACAGTACAACACACGTCAATACTAATTTATTTGATTTAGGTAGGTAGTTATTATATCTTATCATTATAATGGGGCTGTGACTACGCCACGATGCACTTCGACCCGTCGTGACCAGTTTGCCCCCCCCCCCCCCCCCCCCCTGCCTTCCCGGGAATTTTATCCCGAATACAGCTGCCATAAGCTTTACTATATTTTTGGGGTGAAAGAGCCTATAGTCTTCTGGCCTTGGATACGCCACTTCTAGAAGACTCATTCTGATCCTAGCCAGGGCATCGCATTGACACAAAAGATGTTCAATCGATTTCTTACTAGGTAGGTACAAAATCACACCGATCATATTTATAACCCAAATAAGACATCGAAGCTTGTGTTATACAGGGTGGTGCTGTCAATGCGACAATATATCTAAACATGGGCTATATTAGTCCATAGAAATGGTTTGCCACTTTCAAAAATATCGTATTCTTTTGATAATTTCATGGCATTTGTATGAAATAATGCTGCCAACGTTACACTATTCCATACAAATGTCATGAAATTATCAAATGAATACGATATTTTTGAAAGTGGCAAACGATTTCTATGGACTAATATAGCCCATGTTGAAATTTATTGTCGCATTGATGGCACCAGCCTGTATATACATAGATAACAGATATCATCATCACGATCACCAGCTTATGACCCACTGCTGGGTGTAGGGCGTTCCTACATGGGAGAAACACATGAGGAGATTGGGCCATTGCGGGTTGGTGGGTTAAAGCGGTTGCAGTAACAACCAGGACCAACGGCTTAACGTGCCTTCCGAAGCACGGAGGAGATCGAGGTTATAAATTTGATTGACCCACCCCTGGACCGACCATGGCGAAAGTTGCTTTGTTTTCGTAATCGAAACCAGAGCGCTCAAACAACTACGCCACCGGGCTCCTCGATCAGCTTACTATCATCTACCGGGACTTATTGAATCTGATATCTCTGAGTTAATAGACAGGGTTTCTGACTACTCCACCATCTAGTCATCAAACAAATCATAAGTAATATTAGCTTATCTTTACCTACACATAAATAGAGATTAACGAAACGTTACTGTTACTGCCAAAGAAAAGTCTCCGAATTCAATCATATTCAATTACGAGTTGTTTTCCTCTGATATATGAAACAGCATCCTTGAGTTGCCCTGTTTACGTCTGCTCGGTTTTTTGACGTCTCTGTAATTCTGTTCTGTGATTATCTACAATAGTGCTACGTTTTCTTGAAATATTTAAGTTCTTGACTCTGACAGATTCATTCCTTTCTAATATTTAAATACAATTCAATAAAAAGCTTCCTGTTATTTAGACACATCAGTTGCACTTTAATATTATGAAATTATAAAAATTAATATTTCTTTTAAATGCTTATATATTGTGTCGTCCAAAGTACGAGTAAGTTATCTAAAATTGTCAAATATATCTACAGAGTGTTCCCAAAATCAAGAAGAAACAGTGCCGAGTTCGAAAGATTTGGTACCTACATAACAATATTCAAACACCAAATAAAAACGATCTAGGATCTATTTAATTATTATTATTTTTCAGCATTACCCGCCATAAGCACCGTGAGCACTCCACGTATTGGCTATAAATCCCTGAGTAAGTGGGCTCCGTCACGCCACTAACATGACTTATGGACTGGCCGACAGCGGTGAGCGCGACACTTTTTATTTAGGATGCCACTAGTACCTCACTATTAATCTTCTAAACTGTTTCTACAGCGTGAAATATAATCCCTTCGAGACGTTTGTGGTTTTAAGTGGTAAACCGACTTCTGCAAGAGCGTGGAGCAGCCTGCAAACCGAGCTTGGACTTGATTATCAAGGGATCTCAGATTTAAAAAAAAATATAAGTTTAAATTATTATATTAAGTATTCAGAAAAAACTTGAAACATAGCTTATTATATTCTTTTCATATCATAAGCCCCCATTACAAAAAAAAATAAAGTTATCTTTCTTATAAATTTAATTAAAATTATAGGATCAAATCTCACGGTCCCCGACGACTTTTTTACTTGTTTTTATTACATACTTTATTCACGAGACAACCACCTTTAATAGGTAGGTACTGATATTTTACTATTCGAATAAATTTATCACTCCTTCGTAAGATAAATCTTAGTTGGAAGGCTAATATACTTTAACCCTCTACATAAAATACGAACCCTAAACAAATTAAAATGGATATCCTGGTTCCTGAACGAGAGACCGCCAATAGTTTATTGATTCTCTCATTCATTTCTTTGTTCCAGATGTGGTCCGTATTTGACAAAATTCAATTTACTTTTCGACACGTTACTAAAGAGATTCCAATTTTCTTCCAAATTGAATAAGGGTTTACGTCCCATTTCTAATAAATCAGCCAAATCACGCTACAACTTGGATATGTGTTTTGTGTGTTTTCGAATGGACTAATAGCTAATACGATCGATAGACACAGACTGGTTCTTACCCTCTATTTGCTATCAAGTTAATCGTTCGATTAAATTAATACTACATACTTATATTTTGATACATAACATTCTTTGAGTTACTTATTTCTTTTAGCAGTTCAGTTTTTAGTTATTAATAACATAATCGTCGCTTTTTATATTTAAAAATACTCGTATGGTGTTGTGCTAGTGGTGTGTGGGTGGACGTAAGCTAAGAACGTAAAATATGAGAAAACTCGAAGAACTTCATAAGGTTCTGTCATCTCCCGGTACCTACTAGTCTAGTGGTTAGAGTAGTCGCAAAGTAAGGTCACAGATTCGGACCCTGGACATGTATTTTTCTAGTCTATAGTTACATTTTATAATTCTTTGTATTATTCTCGATAAATAATAAATTGGCCTTTCTAACTACTCCGTCATTATGGCAATCTAGGCGATGATCTTACTTAACTAGACGAGCGATGGATACCTATTCACTTTGGTGCTGGAGTTTAAACGGTAACCACTTACCATCAGGTGGATCGTCAGCTCGCTTGTCATCTAGTTGTTTAAAAAAATCTCCGTGCTGTTTATTGTTACCCACAAAATTAAATAACAAAGTAACAATTTTTCATACTCTAAACTGCGTGAACATAAAGTAAGAGATGGCTAAGATTTAAGATGATATATATCTTTAGCACAACTTGGCAGTTTCCAGTTGCGTGCCAAGTTAAATGTCAGTCAGAATGAAACTTTTAACACATGTGTACAACACGACGTGTCGCCGTGCTCGCGATGTGAGGATTAGAAGGATTACGTACAAGTTAGCTCAAATACATTTAAAATGACCAATCGGAGAAAAAGTACATAACGCTACAGCTATTTTGGATTTCGCACAAAAAGTAGCCAAAATCATGAGGAATGACTTTCCAGGTTCTCCGGGCGCATCGAAACAAAATAAACCACCATTTCCATGATCATTTTTCCTTTTATTAACGTATCGTGCACTTCTGCCTAGAAAATCAAACACAGTCCAAACTCGAAACTAGCGATTGTATTGATTGACGATTACAAACGTCATAACCTTTTACATATTGCACTGCGCCAAGCCGAAATTACCACTTTGAAACAACCTTTTGCCGTTTTCGCATTATACTAGATACACCATACAACGCCAAACGCCATGCTGATTTATGACCCATATATGTATTTTAATATAAGGGCTGATTTTTCAATCGTCAGATAATTTTTATTTTTTATCTAGAGAATAAATTTGTCGTTTTTTAAAAGATTTTCTATAGTGTAACTGCGTCAACTTGCCAAAGTTATAAATTGGATAAATCTAATCTGGGGATTTAAAAATCAGCCCTAAGTCATTTAATAAAAAAATTTCAAGTATATAAAATCAGAGATGTCGTTGATTACGATTTTTTTTGTGACTTTCTAACTTTTCCGTCTTGAGGCCGAAACAAAAAAAAACATCTAAATCGGTCAATACGTACTATAAATATCATCAAAACAACGGGTGTTTTGATAAAAAAAATATATGAGAAAATGGTAAAATCATTAATATTTCTAAGGCTAAAATACAAAGAAATGACAATCAATACATTGCAGCACGTCAGTTATACGTTAGGATTAGGTCTGTCTGCCCATAGAGTAGGTATATAAAGCCCATAGGGTATGCATGTAATTATATCGCCATCTATTAAAAGTAACCCGAAGTGGAGATAAAACTTAAAACAAATGACAGTTTTATAAAGCACGTCAGATAGTCGATTTTCCATACTAAATTCTTAATAAAGTGCCCTTCTTGAATTCTTATTTGTAAGATTTTAGAAATGTCATTTCTATGAAATAATGCAGCCAATGTTAGATATATTATTTTATACAAATGTCATAAAATTATTAAACGAATACGATGTTTTTGAAAGTGGAAAACCATTTCTATGAACTAATATAGCCTATGTTTTAATTTATTGTCATATTGACGGCACCACCCTGTATATATAGAAAAAGATAGAGAACAAAACGGTGAAGAAGAAGATGCTCCATCTGTTGTTGCAACTTGCAAGTAGTAGCAATGGCCAGCAAAATCAAGAACATCACTCGATATTTTTTATTTGAAAGAGCCCTTACTACTTATTAAAACTCACAACATCAATATAAAAACAGAGCAATATAAAGTAAATTACTTTCATAAAAATCTGGAAATAATAATCTCATTATTATTTCAAGCCTCCTTCACCGTCGTCATCGTTAATTGATATATCCATCCAAAACCATAGCCAAAGTGCCCCATGTCTACAGCAATCTTTGTAAACAAGAAAATTAAACAAGATAAGCTCTTTATATTTACGAGGTAAGTCGCTACTCCTTATTACCGGCGAATACAATTACGCAGTCGCAGCAATTTAAGAAGATCTAGTGCCGTTTAATTACACAGGCATAAATTGCCTTTTGAACAGATAATTTCTTGGGACCTACTGCTTTTATAGACGCCGCGCGAAATTTATAACTCGCTAAAAGCGGTGTTCTGTCCTGTTGAGAAATTATATTGACAATTACAAGATATCAGAAGATAAAAGTTCTATCTATATTGGGCTGGTAATAAAGCAACTAAAGCAAAAGACTAATTACCATTATAATTGTAAAGCGTATAAGTACAAAAGTTATACGACATCGATTTGACATCTCTTTTCTTTATAATCTAAATATCTGGAATACAAGCTCTTTTTGTATCTTACACACATTAGACAATCTACTATGACTCCTTTATGAAGGTACTTAATAAAATTCATAGTCATCATAGCCTATAAATGTCCCACTGTTGGGCACAAACTTAGAAACACGTTTAGACGTGTTGAGCCATATGACAACACCACGCTGCCACACCAACCCGCATTTGGAGTTGGTGTTTGGCCCAGAGTTGGTGAAATTGGTTGCAATAACCACCAGGTCAACGGCTTAACGTGCCTTCAGTGCCACGGAGGAGATCACAAATTTTGATTGGCCCATTCAGGATCAACCATGGCGAAAGTTGCTTTTTTTTGTATACGAAACCAAAGCGCTCAAACTACTGGTTACCACATCGGCAATTTTTAAACACTATGCTGTATGTTTTCCTTTATTTCATTTTTTCTTTCTAATTACGTTCCCCAAAAAACAAAGAAGCATCTATTCCTTAGGTAGGATGAATGTTAGCATTTACAAGCTAACAATGTTAGCTAACTCAATATTAACCAAAAAGTTCCTACATAGATAAGTATTTAATTGCACGCGTAATCGGACTCCAATTAAGAAGTCATTTTACACAAAGAAACGAGTGCAGGCCTTTAAAACTTCCCTCATTATAAAGTGGGTAAGTATTTTAAGTTAAAACCAGCGCTCGGGATATTACGGGCATATAAAATACGTTAAGTTAGAGACAAGATTAACATCTTATATCAACAAAAACAACTAACTGATCTCACACCCGTTCGCCCCTTGATAGTTTAAATGGTTCTGTTCGCCCCTTATTTAAAAATGATTAAAAGTACAGTTTTCAATAAACTTGTTTAGCTACTAACTATCGCAAATTAAAAGCCGGAGCCGGAGCCGCAGCACACATTTATTGAAAGCAATATACTTACGCAGAATTCAACAAGTTACAGCAAGATTTTTTCAGTGAAAGCCTTGAGACACGTTTCATACCTTAAACGCAATAAAGCTAACCAGGCACATGTCACATACGTATTATACGTATTATTTTTAAATCATATCGGAGACAGTGCGTATTTTTACTCCACAAAATCAGTAGGTGCCATTAATATAACATATTACAAGAACAAAATAACGATTGTGCAGAGATGGCAGAATTGGTGCCATTGAGAATTGGTGATATTAATGACACCTTGTCACAAATCGAAGAAGAATAATTTATGCACTTGGGCATGGCCAGGCTAGAGTAGTAAAGAAAGGGTAAGACTCGACTAAGCTTGGTGAGTTCAAATTCGAATCTTACAAAAAGAAAGCTTAAGCAATATTTTATATCGCCATTTACCAATATTCAATCCGTCGCTGTACCAATAAAAATTAGTACACTTACCTACAGCAATGTGTGCAAACGAGCAATGAAACGGTATTGATTTATTGTGAATATATCAAAACAAGAAAGTTTTTAATCGTTTCGTTCAAAGCTTCGAAACATGCAATAGTAGTAGGTATGTATACGTTCACAAATTAACATTTCATTTTCTACTCACATTTGAATGTTTGATTGTGTGCGTTAAGCACGCCTTGTTTACTGTAAGAAATTAAATACAAATAAAGAAACACGTTGCTATAAAAACGTTAAAGTAGAAAGCGGTGAAGAGATTGGTAGGTTTATAACTAGTGCTCCGGTGGCGTAGCGGCTATCGCGTCTGGCCGAACCCCAGAAGACGCGGGTTCGATTCCCGCCTGTAGTGTACAATTTTTCATCGTTTTCTTTATTTCTATGTTTAATACTGTTTTGTTTTGCCAGAATTTTCGAAAGTAATTTTCTGATTTTATTTTTATTTTATACACAAGAATGTTAAGAAATAAAATTAAAATCCTACAATTTTATGGCAATATTAAACCATTTACCTACTACAAAAGAAACTTCTCAGCGGATCACCGTCTTTTTTTTTATTGATTATCTAGCTAGATGATCCTCAAAACATTTTTACTAATAAAAGCGATTACTTATTAACTAACAAAGAATCGGAAATTCACTTTTTCCTTCTGGTTAGTTAGCATTAGCATTCTGGTTAGTTAGGTAGCCACTTCATTTAGATTCAAATATTAAATATTCCAAAAATTTTTATGGATATGCACGTCCATAAAAATACTTGGAATGGTTTGTTTATTTAAATAATGGTAGCCGTTCTATTTATTTTAGGCACTAGATACCTAGATGTTGTGGTAATTATTGCTTTAACAATCAAATGAGTGTGCTAAAATATGTATACGTGTGTCTACGACATAAATAAATGTTGTAATAGGTAATGTTGTGAAGGCGTCCTCTATAGTTCAAGCTTTACTAAAAACAAATTCCAAGGCGAATATTAGATCATTAAGTATCTAATAATGTTTTCCAGCTAAGAAAATGTATTTAAACAAGCAGAGCAACGCTGATTAAATCCCAAGACATTTTCCTGGGTGCTTTATTAAATATTTGCTCATTCAAAACATGCTAAATTAATTTCAAAGAATTAACTTATTGTTTCGGACGGATTGGACGATACTCAGACTTTTCAAGTTAAGAGATTTCACATCGTAATAAACGTTTTGAATTAATAACTATTTACCATAAAGTCCGTGTAAAGAATATTTGATACGAAAGCAAGAATAAGATTTGTATTATCAACAAAGATAAGCGCTTAAATCAAATTTCCCTTCTCATAAATCCCATATTTTTCGAAGCGTAGAGATCTACAAAAAGATAATTTATAAAAGTGCCCTGAAGCTTATTTATAGACATAAGTAATGTAAAATTAATTTCAGAGTTCCATAACATGCGAAGAGAACCCTTAGTGTGACACGTATGTCTATTTATGTCCATCCGTAGGTATGCTACAACCTATTTATTCCGATTCCGTCGCCTTTGAACCAACTTAGCTAAAAATTTTGTTCAGACAAGAAATCAAGTAACGCGAAACCAGAAACAATAATAACAGTGACAACACGAATTTTAATTGCTACGGAACCTAATATGTTTGATGTCCCTGGTTAGCCATGAAACGTGTCTCAAGGCGTTCACTGAAAAAATCTTAGTGTAGCTTGTTGAATTCTGGGCAAGTATATTGCTTTAAAATCTTTTAATAAATGTCAGCTGCGGCTCCAAAGTGATAAGTATGAGTATTTCGGGTCACGCATCTAACGAAAAATGCTGTGTCAAGAGGCTCTCATAAGCTCATAACACCAAAGTTTTCTTGTTGAATCATGATAGACGCGCCGTTTATTTTTCATTATAATCGTTGGAAGATTAATTTCAATGGATCCAGGGAAATACATGAATAAATTTCATCAAAAGGCCTTACGTATGAAATCGCCGAGTTTTCGTACATGCTTGCTAGTTTGGAATTCCAAATTCAAGTTTATAGCACAAAGGCTACTAAAAAATATGTCAAAACCAAAAAATGGGGATGCGAACCAGCGACCTTTCACAATTCGGGCTGACTGCCCTAACCGAACTCTCGCGGATTTCGGTGAAAACAATGAATTTCTTTTAAAGTAAAACTTTATTTGAAGTATTTTTTTAAAACCAACGATTCAGTTGAGTTTTGCTTTTAATACTTTATTTTCCGCGCGGCACCGCCTAGATGTCAGTTTCTAACTAAATGAAACTAACATCCACGCGTGCGTTTCAGCGGTTGAGGGTTGAAAACTTTTTTTTTCGCGGAGGACTCCGCTTACAGACCTACCCGCGGCTGACGAAGCGACGGGCGTGTGTGGGGGTCGCCCAGTGCTTGATGGTAACGGCACTGGGAATACCCACTAAAACTCCCCGGTAACTCCACTGCCCTTGCTGGGGATGGACTGGGCTCTGCCGAAGCAATTTCACCAGCCTATGAGGCGTGAAAACCTAGCAGACAGACGAAGAGATAACCAGAGTTAGTTTTTCGCATGTTAAATGTTAATATGGATTATAAAAATATATGGATATAAATTCTTTATTTTGTTCATAACCAAGAAAATTACAGAGATAAAACAAACACAATATGGCAAAAATGGCGGTATTATTGCTAGAATCGATACCAGACAACCATAAGGTTGGGACTTCACTCACAAATGGTGGTGCTATTACCCATAACTTTTCATGTTGAGTTTCTCCCATGTAGGAAGGCTTGTGTCCAGCAATGGAACGTATAGTAGGTATAGGCTGGTAATGTGATTTGTGATGAAAGATATTAAAAAAATATGGCGAAGAAAACAATGGTGTCCTGGAGAGGGATGCCCGACTTTCTTACTTTTTCGACTCGAAACTGTCGACTTTCGACAGTTTCATTTGTCTAATTTTATAATAAAATCAATAAAATAAAGCTCAGTTATGTTTTAAAAAGACAGTTTTTTGTTGCTCTTTCCGCCATTGGTTCTTACTATGACATCGTATGTCCGTGACTATGAATAAATCAAACATTCGTGTTATGGTTGTCTTCACCTATGATATACCTACACGCATAAATGGACACAGTTTTGCTATTGTGAATGTCACATTTTTACATCTGTAAGTAAAGCTATGTTAATTTTTAGATGAGTGAATCTTTTAAAGTTAGAGTCATTTTTGAAGTGACGCTTCTTATGCGGCCGACTGTGCATATTTTTTATTCTGGCTTCTCTTTATAGCCAGCCTTAATAACTTACCCTGTTGGCTATATGTTGTTTATTAAACAACACTATAGATAGATACCTGATAAAAGTTTAGTTAATATTACTTATATTTAAATGCAAATTCAAAGTTAGCATAATAATATTCATTGCAAGTTATTTTGGGGGTTCCTGGTAAAACTGTGAGTCTTTGTTGGCTGTGTCCATTATATTATGAAATACCGCTAAACTTCCGCTCGGTCTACACTGTAACTTGTTGGAACACTGTTATTAAATCATAAACAGTGAACACCTAGGGAAAGGCGAAACCATAATAATTTTAGGTGGCGCAGGTAATGTCTATGCAGCGGCATTTTTCTGAAGACTTTAGGACAAACTTATGGATCTATTACACGCATTCATACGTAATAGTAAAAGCCAAAATGTCAATTTAACCATCATCATCATCATCATCACAAGCCTATATACGTCCCACTGCTGGGCACAGGCCTTCCTACATGGAAAAACACATGAGGAGCTTGGGCCATAACACCACCAATCTGGCCCAATGCGGGTTGGTGGGCCAAAGCGGATGCAGTAACAACCGGGACTAACGGCTTAACGTGCCTTCCGAAGCACGGAGGAGCTCGAGATGATAATTTTGACTGACCCACCCCGGGATCTACCATGGCGAAAGTTGCTTTGTTTTCTTAATCGAAACCAGAGCGTTCAAACCACTACGCCACCGAGCTCCTCATACCATATCAATATATCCTACCTACTAATATTATTAATACAAAAGTAACACGGTTGTCTGTCTGTCTGCTAATTTAATCGCAATACATACTT
The DNA here is from genome assembly GCA_947347705.1 of Nymphula nitidulata. NCBI lineage: Eukaryota > Metazoa > Arthropoda > Insecta > Lepidoptera > Crambidae > Nymphula > Nymphula nitidulata. Next base: position 8,932,386 of record OX374617.1, on the reverse strand, counting down.
AATAGGTTGGGGAAAAAGTTTCTTCGCATTTTTTAAGAAAATTCAAAACATTTTTTAATATAGTTTATTTACATTTAACTAAAGTATGTAGGTACCATTTTGTTTTGGGACATGATGCCATTGCTATAGAAATTTTGGGGCTTCTGAGCAAAATACCGCGACAAGTGGTTTTGGCAGTCCTCTCCTCTCGTGATGTTAACCTAACACTGTCTAGAGAATTCTGAAGAGAGCGAAACAGGTGGAAATCTGAAGGTGCAAGGTCAGGACTATACGGCGGATGCATTAACACCTCCCAGCCAAACTATCTTAATTTTTGCTGAGTGGCTAAAGATGTGTGAGGTCTAGCGTTATCATGATGAAAAACCACACCCCTTCTGTTGATTAATTCCGGCCGCTTTCTCTCAACTTCTTGCTTTAATCTCATCAGTTGTTCGCAGTAGAGTTCAGAATCGATGGTCCTGCCTGGTGGTAACAGCTCATAATGAATAATGCCCTTCCAATCCCACCACACACACAGCATCACCTTGTTGCGAGTTAACCCGGGTTTCGCCACAGTCTGTGAAGCCTGACCGGCCTTTGACCACGACCTTTTTTGCACGTTCTTGTCGTACGTGATCCACTTTTTATCATCAGCTTCTTCAAAAATGGTTCGGTTGCATCGTCGTTATAAAGAATCACAAATGAGTACACGGTTCATTAGGTTTCTTTCAGTGAACTCGTGGGGTACCCAAATATCGAGCTTTTTTGTGTATCCATTTTTTTTAAAATGCACCAAAACTATTTTGTGGTTAATTCTCAGTTCTTCAGCTACGTCGTAACTACTGATATGCCGATCTTGCTCCAGTTTTTCAAAAATGGCATCATTTTTATCCGTAATAGGGCGACCAGAGCGACGTGCATCTTTGACATCAAAATTTCCGGATTGAAAACGCTTAAGGCGATACCTCGGCGGAACTAGCGACACCACTTCATTTATATTAATTGCGGTGAATATAGAACATAATAAACAAAAACGCTTTAGTGAATGACTAAAGAATGGTATTTGTAATTTTTTGAGATGTGCTCGGTATAAAATATTCCTCTACATGTAACCTATTTTTTCAGTATTGCCGAAAGTGGCCACTTTTAACAATAATAAAAAATTTGGTTACTTAAAGGTAGACACTATAAACAAGATATATCTTTAAAAATTACAAATACCGTTCTTTAGCAATTCTCCAAAGCGTTTTTGTTTATTATGTTCTAAATTCACCATAATTAATAACAATCAATTGGTGTCGCTAGTGTGCACGAGGTAGCCCCTTAAACCAAATTTGTGCTACTGTCACAGACACTGCACTAGGTCCATAAACATCGCAATTTTTTTTTTGCGGCTTGCGTTGCATTTTTACCTTTTTTGTAGTAAAATTTTGAATGTATAAATTTCTTCATTAGATTCACTCATCTTGACAGTACGAAAAACAAATGAAAAACACACATTTTCCTAATTTGAATTTGGAATTATCTTTTTTAAAATCTAAAATTTTAATGATACCAAAACCAGCTAGATACAAATTGTACAGTCAAAGAGATTTTATTACAAGTTCATACACACTATAACGCGAAAAGACTTGTCCCCAACCTAATAGTATTCACCCACCTCTTTACATGGGGTCATGCGTTGACCACTAGATCTGCTCTCTGGGGCTCCTGATTTTTTAGGACACTATTTAGTAAAATTTATTAAATTAGTACTATTTAGTAAAAATTTTAATAAATTCTGTGAAAATTATATTTTTAAGTAAATTTTTACATTATGTAATAAATAATATGAGAATGTTTGATGTACTTAATAGCTACTTACAAAATACAAAGCCAAAAGTTACCAGATAGGAAAGAAAGTTATGTAAGTATTCGTATTGTCGCGGCACACAGTTATGTTCCGCAACTTTGTCGTTTGTAAAATCTTATTACGTATTAAAATGAGTTGAGCTTCGAGACGCGTTACTTTTATACACAATGTAGGTACATAACGTAAATAAATAAATAGTAGGTAATAACCTAACCAAATAGTAATATAACTCTTTTCTTCAGCCATCAGCTCTTCATGATTTATCAGTAAATTATTTGGTGTATTATATATGATGTCCAAATTTATGAATAAATATTCAAAAAACCCAACCTCTCTGTATTTTGCAACCATCTGGTTAAATCAGCCATTTATTTAGACTCCTAGGCCGTTCATTAAACGGCGGCATTCAATTTAATGGCTTAAGGACAACTAGCCAAGTTAACGAGTGCAACGTTTAACCAAGTGGATTGTTTAGTACGCTTTTATGTGATTGGTTGGTTCAAGGTTTATATTTATAACTACTTAAAACCGAAATAATTTTGGTTATTGGGGTTACAAAAAACTAATAAAGAACCTACCAACCACACTAATACTCTTCAGTCGCCGAGGCGTTCAATTGAGATGACTTTCAATAGTTTCAATTGGGCATTTAATTTTATGCCGGCATATAATGAACGGCCTAGGCGACTTATTAACTGGCTAATTAACCAGATAGCTGCGACGTATACGGTATTAAACCATCAAAAATTTATTACTAAAACAAAGTTTGTTTTCTTCATTACTATAACAAAAGTTATCTCAATAGTATCCAAGCTTCAATGAAAATTAACTAAATAAAGTGATTAGTGATTACGCACCATCACAGGATTGGGTATGCATTCGACAGCACATTCAACCGAAACAGTTTGACTTTGAGACCGCCGTTTATCACCAATCTATTTATTATACGTCCTACTGTTGTTGTTGTTGGCACTGGCCTTCCTGCAAACTTTTCCCAACAATGAGCATTTACTTAATTAAACCTACAATCAACTTCTTTATTATTTAATCCAAATATTTCATCAACAATTTTAACTCCCAACAACATAGATGAATTTTAAAAAATAATTTATTTATGTTGTTTATACTTCCAATTGTCTAATACTTACACTCAACATGCTACTTATATTATGGTTTTGTGCAAAAAAAAACTTTAAAATAAATAAATAAAAGCTACTTTTTTTCTTGAATTTAATTATTTACTTTAAGTTTTTATGTCCTAATGTTTAATTTTTCTCTGTGTGTAATTTAATTTCTTCAATCTTCCTAATACGAGATATGCCAGTTAACTGCAGTCTGTGAAATCTTCTCTGATTAATGTATTACTACAACTATGTTTTTGTTCATGTTTTCTAATGAAATTATTTGTTACCCTAAAAATAAATATAAAAAAAATGTCGCACGTGGAAAATACATTGTTTCGGACGATTCAAACTCATTCACTACCGACGTACAAAGATTGCGAAGTGTATATTGGTATTCCAGTGGCATCAAGTGGCCTCTCGTCCATCGTGTTGACCGGCGCCAGCTGCCGCCTCTCCAATATTGCGCCGTTTGTGTGAGCAGTGGAGGGTCGCAATCTCTAACAGATTTTTTTCTCTCAAAATTTTCTCACGTGGCTACAGTTTTAATTTGAGAGTCAACAAACGTAGCTAGAACCTGTAAATTTATAATCAACGCAATAAAAGATGATTATGAACCTGCCAAACCGTTAAATTATTCACTTTCGTACAGTCGAACGCACATCAAGCGTAACAGTTTGACTTTGAGAACATCTTACTGCGGTCGTAATAGAGGCGACTTTCGTAGTGCAACTGCGACACTTGATGTGCTGTCGTTTGTAGCAAACACCTCGTATATTATAGTATCCGCCCGCGGATTCACCCGCGATTCCGCCCCCGTAAATCATATCATAACATTCCGCGTATTGACGCGCAAGAATAAGATTTTTTTAAATTAATAATCAAAGCACTTTTAGTCCTACATAATTTGCTAGTTTATAGCCTTACAATGCAAATAGAGTAGGCGATTTAAAAAAATACAAATTAGTTCAAGTATCAATCAAAGTGTTCTAGTGTCAATGAATAGCGGTTATCGCGCCAACAGCCTATATCATTCCTCAGAATATAATCTCAGACATCTCAGAATTCATAACGTAACAAACAGACAGACAGAAATCCTTTCGCTTTTTTTCAATATTATAATGGATTTCTCTTTCACTAATAGTTTCATTTTCCTCACTGACTAACTCTAATCGATCAGCATATGTCTCTAGAGAATAATATATATATAATAATGTTTTACAGAACTTTATAATGTTTTGCCGTAGATGACGGGCTATAGCTGGAAGAGATCTCTAATGAGGATAAGTCCTCTCTTGCATACATTCATTTTTATTGTGTATTTGGTGTAATAAAGAGTTATTAATTATAATAATTACTAATTTTATCAAACTATCATTTAGTCGCGATTACAAACTTTCGTCGTAATATACTCACTATTATTTACCTTTATATCTATCTAACAAGTATTTCTATCTCTCTAAATATTAGAATTAATAAAGCTACTGCTTGTACATACATTTAGTAGTACAAGAAATTTGATATTCCATTATAATAAATGGATGAATGAATAATATAGTGGTATGCTTATATTTCCTTCGAAATTGATTACCTATTATCTCACTTCACTTCAAAGTTTCTGAGTTAAAGAAATATGAATAAGAAATAAAATACTTAAACATTACTTCAGTGACGAAAGTCCCGTTTGCGAGGTATTACCATAATATTGATCGTGCGCAATTCTCTTATCTTAGTGACAACATTATTAAAGCAAATTGTTTGCTTATGAAATTGAAATCTGTTCTTAGGAAAGTGCTTCATTACATGCGAAATCAGTATACATGTCGCCGCCGTCTGGTTAAATCAGCCGCTTAACTGGACGGCTAGTCCATTGATTAAACCCCACCAGACTAACGCCGGCCTCCAATCGAATGCCTAGCCCAATAGTTCATTGAACTAGACTCACTTAACATTTAACGACTTGGCGTATTGAATGATTCGTCTGGTACTAAAAAGTTTTGGTTAATTGGTAGGTTCAAAGTATTTTTATGACCACTTATAACCAACATCTAACGATTTAAAAGTGGTTCTTTGTGGCCTATTTAAATAAAATATTTTTTCTTTCTTTCTTACATCATTATGGTTTTAAGTAGTCATAAATAAAACTTGGTAAGTGGTTACCGCCGCCTATAGACACCTGAAACAACAAATAATAATAAAAAACACTTGTTATTCTTAATTTTTGAATTTTACATTATTATGAATGTTTGAAAAATTACTTAGTAATTAAAATAGAATAAAACAAGGAAATTCACAGGGATATCCCAAGTCCTGGGTGGCTCAGTGGTCAGAGCAGTCGCCCGGATTGCGAAAGGTCGCGGGTTCGATTCCTGCCTCAGGACGTGATTTTTTTCTAGTTTTATTCTATTTTAATTAACACTTGTTATTGCAGGTGCGTCGTCATCTGGTGCTGTGGCCTAAGATGAAATGCCAGTAATTAAACTGGCTACCTTTCCCTTCAATCCAAAACACAGCGAACTGTTTCACGGCTGAAATAAGAAAAGCTATGGTACCTACCCAATTGACCCTACATACGGGCCTACCACCTAGTGAACCTAGTAATTTGGGCAAAAATCAAGACATAGATATCTAGTTTTTTATTTATTAATTTGAATAAGGATTATATCGATTATACAAAAATCGGGTATAAAAAATATCAGCAGCCCGCCTTGCACACTATTCCCGCGCGTTCTACCCTATACAGATCAAGAGAAAGCATTATTAGAATACAGCCTAAGAGACCAGGCCCCGTACTACCAACATAACGCTTTTAGGAAAGCAGAAAGACAACACTACAATGCAGTACTCTGCGATAGAATATCGCAGCATTGTAGTGTTGTCTGTAGGTAAAGATGCTACAAAGCTCAACATAAGAGTGGAAAATACCACTTAACTATCTTATGTCACGCACAAGAGAGGTAAGGCAAAGCTTATATAAAGCACAAAGTTGCAAGATTATTATTTCAAAATTAATTTTATTCTACCCTAAAATAGCATTTTCGCTTTAAAGTTATATCTCTCTATATCTATAAACTTCCAATATTAGTTTATTTAACTAGTATCTATGTTTCTAATATTGTAATATTGTATCAGTTTGTAAGCTTATTTAGTATATTTAATAATATTTATATACTATGTGTTCCGAAAGTCCGAAATAAATTTTAAACGGGTGGTTGTGTTCCCTGTCAAGAGTTACCTCTGAAAGTGTAACACGTTTCAGACCACTTTTATTTTCCAATTTAATTAATTAAAACATTGTCATTCTCATGTCATGACACTCACAACCCGCGCACATGCTAAGATATCGACCCCCCTCCCCCCCCCCCCCCCCCCCCCGCAACCCCAGAATTCCAAATCAAAAATCATTCTACTTCGGAATTCTGCAACAGGCGCTTTAAAATAATATATTATTACCAATTTTTACACTATTCACACGCGCAGGTGTGAGTGTGTGAATATGTTTTTATTATGTAGGTAGTTTAGTTTCAAATGAGACATCGCTATCAAGGAATTTGATATTCGGTTTATATCTCAGTCACTATTATTACTGAACACGAATAGTAATGTAAACATGAGAAATTGGCCAAGTGCACGTTACCAGATGGAGTGGCGCGCCGAGACACCCGTGTGACTTGAATAGTAACAGCTTGTGGGAAATATTCTGATTTCCGTAAATTTTATGTTGCGGAGTTTTCAATTGAGAGGTGCGAGGTTTTTTATTCGTTCTTCGTGTTTGCGTTCTATTTACATGCAATTTGAAAGAAGTTAATAATTAAAGTATTAAAACGACTTACGCCTAAGCATATGTGGTTGTTGTTTATTATTAAACTTTTTGATGTATTATGATGTCGTTAATAATGTAAACACTTTTGACTTATTCCTTAAATAAGCTTCCTTAAGTAGCTGTAAAATATCAAGACTTATTATTAATTCAGCATCTCGAAATTAAAAGTTCGTATCTACCTAGGTATTGAGTTAAGTATAAAAAAAAACGTAAGTAGTTATCCATGACACATTGACTCAAATTTGAAATCCACGATGTTGGCTCTGCTGAAGTGAGAAACGTGTTTTTACACGTAACACAAATCCGGAATTCCGGTTTTTTGCTTTAGGCTTAAATAAACAAACAACTTTTATTATCTTTCATTTGTCACAGGTAGTAGAAATCCTAAAAATATAAAAAGATTCTTGGAAATAGGTAGTCATTTCATTTTCTTATTAAAATCCAATATAAATATCTTCAATTTCAAACGGCATCATGTTTTCTGTTACGGATAAGTACAGAAGGTAATAAGGAGAATAGCCACAATTACAAGTAAATATACACCACCTATTCCGATCCTTGCGTATGAGTTAACATAAAAAAGATTTATGAATTTTTAAGATTCGTAAATGGGTTTTCATAAAATATGTTGAGTGTATTCGTCAGTATAATAATACTTCATTATAATGCTTGAGTCTGTCGAGGCAAGGGAATCAATTTAACATATTTATGAATACGACAATTCGATGTTTTTACATACCGAAAGTACATTTTCGCGGTTACTGGGTGACATATTATATTATGTTTTTATTTTGTTCTGTTTAAAGAGTTTTCATCATAGCTATTTCCTAAATTTTAATTTTCTTCTTTTGAATTGGTCATACTTACTAATAAAAGTTGTAGTTACGAACTTCTATGAAAAAGTTACAGAGAAAGACAAATGCGAGTGCCGTCGGAAGTCAGGTGAAACTACAATTAACACCAGGCAGGCACTTATCATGCCCGCCGACTTGAAGAGTTTAATATTCTTGCTACTTCATTTTTCACAATGAACTTGGTTCATTTTAACAATGAAGCCATTAGTATTTGAAAGCCTAGAGAGCGCTATAAATACTTAATTGCAAACATTTGTAACTAGTTTTTGCCAAAAGAATATGATTTTTACAGACCTTTTTTTTATTGTTGATAATTATTTTACAAAAATTCTTGGATAATGATATGGGTCATAACATAATTATAACCCACTAACTTTAAGACAGACAACCAAAGTTAACGATGTCAAAGTAACTACCACAGAAACTACTATAAAGACTATAATTTCAATTTCAAATATCAAATTAATTGAAAACACTCATAGAGTACCTAACCGTTTAAATTGGCTAAAGTTTTACTGGCCAGTATTTTACCAAATTGCGAAGCCAATAACACTCACCAACTAAGCAAACCAAATCAATGACACCTGTTACGGGTTCACTTTCATTTTACTTTTTTTATTCCAAAGCGCGTGGCGTTATGCAAATATTAGATATTTCACGGTACAATATTCCGTAGCAATTTACAGGAAAATTGGGTAGAAAAGCAATTGATATTCTGATCTCGTTTGGGAATTTTCGCGGGGAATTCCGTTGAATTCACTCCTGATTCACGTGGAGCACACATCACGCCTCCACGGAATACTGACAATCACAAGAAACACACAGCAATCTTATTAAATTGTAAGTCAACTGCGGTGGTTCTGTCTCAATACCTTACACCTACAATAATACACCTTTGCTTAATTAAAATATAGCACAAAAAGGACGATGCTCAATACGAAACATATATGTAGACCAATAAAAGTATTATCCTCCTTTATTTCTATAAATATGTAGGGATATAAAATTAATTATTTAACAACAATCACGTTTAACTTTATTTACATTATGAGCCTTTGTAATCTATTTATTTATTAAACATTTGATTGCACAACACTCTTGCACAATGGGCGGCCTTATCACTAAGAGCGATCTTTTACAGGCAACCTTAGGATGGACAGGATATAAACTAAGAGGGTAAGGAAGTTGGCGATGTATGACGTTACTACAAAAATAAAATGTTCCAACTATCTAATTTACATAAAATACATATATAAACATACATATTAATATATTAAATAAATACATACCTATAGCTACATCTATAAATAAATACATATACCTATTTCAACATCTGCATATATAAATATGCAGATGTTGAAATACATGGTTACGTACAATAGTAACAAATAAAATTGTTTTACAAGGCTCTTGAACGCACTTTTCGTCTGAGCTAGTCTTATCGCAATAGGGAATGCATTCCACAAGCGAGCAGCTTACACGGTGTACGTCTTATTGTAGCAATTTGTGAAATGCATCAGTGTCGACAATATTAAATTTTCTGATGACCAAAGAATTCGTGAGTGGGTGTCATCGAGAAAATTAAATCGCTCTTTTAAATAAAGGATTATTCGGAAAAAATAGGATAGTAAAAAGAAGGGAAACGATGTGGGCATGCCGGCGAAGACGAATAGGCAACCATTTAAGCTTTGCGCGAAGTCCTGAAACATGGTCATATTTACGTAACCAAATATACCTTAACCTTATGCAAACATTGTAAAACCGCTTAAGTTTTTTCAGTTGCTCTTGGTGAGATCTAGATAACTAGAATCAGACAGCATCACAACACGACACGTCAGACAAATAAATCAGGCTTTAGTCGTAGCTGCCGCCATCCTGCCGTCCCACCGCCCGCGCCGTAGCACATGAGTAAGCATGTAGCCGTAGTAGTCTGTACCATACATGGCCGTAGCACCGTAGCATAGCTGCCGTCACTTGACTTAAAAAAGTTGTGATGTTGTATTGCATATAATAAGTCAGATTAATCATTTTTTTTTCTTTCTTTCAAAGTAAGTTGGATATTGTGAAATACTTGCTATCTCATTAATGCGACATATAGATGTGAACGGTAGCCGTCACGTCAGACAGCATCACAACACGACACGTCAGACAAATAAATCCGGCTTTAGTCGTAGCTGCCGCCATCCTGCCGTCCCACCGCCCGCGCCGTAGCACATGAGTAAGCATGTATGTATGTAGCCGTAGTAGTCTGTACCATACATGGCCGTAGCACCGTAGAATAGCTGCCGTCACTTGACTCAAAAAAGTTGTGTTGTTGTTTTGCATATACATTTTTTTCTTTCTTTCAAAGTAAGTAGGATATTGTGAAATACTCATTAACAGAAAATGTCGCGGTAGGAGATTAACCCAAACCTATTTCACGATGCTGTCACGTAAAAAATGTCTAATAACATTAGACATATTTCAACTTTATTAAAATAGCCTTACATTAGGATAGAATTATGACCATTATACATTCGTGGAATACTTTGGTGGCATGTAGACATGTTCTTAATAGCGGTAAGTATTTAATAATGCGAACATTCGCGCGATTCACTGATAAATAAAGTGTCACCCGCAGAAGATTAAATGCCTGCTGTGGTGATGTACCACAACTGATTCAAATTGATATAATATGTTACACACATGCTCAGCAGCGTAAATAGAATTAGCAGTAAATATTTCCTAATAGGGATTATCACATTTTACCTAGATTTTTGTTGTGCCAGTGACGTAAACACACATCACATTATAATGTAATGCTCACTGCATTACATTATAATGTGATGTGTGTTTACGTCTGAGGATAAAGCAATAATAATTATATCAAATAAATTAATTAAAATTAAGTGATCATTATGACACAGTTTGGGACTCATTATACAAATACAATTTTAATGGACAATTTAGGCTATCGGTTTGTTTTGTATATTTATTCATACGTAATAAATATTTTAAAAAATCATTATATATTAGTCTTCTAGTGGTAATTTTTGCCTACCGTTGTTTTCATACAGAATGTTGACCAACCCTGTAGTGTCCAATTCACAGGTATTCGTGTGCTATCTCCGCCTTGCAATACGATGATCCCCAGTTTAGGACGTGGTATTCGTGGTTTTAAATTAGCTACTGCAAGTCGCTTGCAAGGCCTTACAGTCACTTGGGTTGCTCTGTCCAAGTCGTAGATATTGATAAGTTACTACAGGTTGCGTAAGAGCATTGCTTAGGCCAAATATCGAATCCTCTCGTACTATCATGCACCTGGATCGACCTGATCCTGGTCTACTGTTTTTTTTTTTCAAAGTTCAAGTACAGAAAAATGTCTAATTCCAGTTTTAGGTTGTTTACGATTTACTAACTGTACATTTCAACTGAAAAGTTTTTTTTTTATTGTACAAATAAATATATTACTTTTTGAGATATTACGGTTTATGAGGGTTTTTGATACCGTCTCAAAGTTGTTTTTGGTACAGTAATACATTTTTGGAACTAATTGATTCCAAGTCAATCATGTTTTTTCCGACTTCAAAAAAAAAGTAGGTTATATGTTCCACTGTGTGTATTTTTTATATATATGTTCACCGATTTCTCTGTCATATGTGAACCGATTTTCATAATTCTTTTTTTATTCGATAGAGTATACTCCTGAGGTGGTATCATTGACACCAAGTCAGGATCTGGTTATGGGATCCCAGGGAAATTATCTCCAAAATATACATTTTTAGGAGATAAGTACCTAGGTATGTACTTAAATTTAATTATTTTTTCCTTTTTAGTGTTTTGAAGTCGGTTTTTGACTGCTTTACTATGAATAATAAGTAATGTTTAAAGCATGAAACATCGAATCTAAAGAGTGTAATATTCCTGATATAGGTACTTACCTATTAAAACCGTTGATTGTGCGACTTATAAACAAATTAGGTACCGGTAAGAAAAATACCTACACAAATATAATATTATGATAAGAAGGGAACAAACATTGAAGTATCGCCCTTGTTGACATCCTTCTTGATTTAGTTTTATATCATAGCTCTCTTTGTATTTTTTCACCGGATATTGCAGTGCTTCTTTTCAATATCCTTAGGTACTTCATCTCTCCAAGTATAAGATCCGTAATATAATTTAAGGCTCTACAAGGCTTGCGCGCAATCTAATTTCGATACCACTTTCATAGCCAAAGCAATTTTTATAGAATAATTTTCTTCTAGTACGCCTTTATAATGAGCTGTTCGTTTTGTAAATAGTACCTATAGAATATGTGGCAAATAAAACTAATAAGCGGGGTTAGTACCTCCTGCCCTAGGTGCTACGAGCGTCTATAGGCTATGTGGTAACCGCTTACCACCAGGCGGACTGTATTATACAGGTTGGTGCCGTCAATGTGACAATAAATTTAAACATGGGCTATATTAGTCAATAGAAATGGTTTGCCACTTTCAAAAATATCGTATTCATTTGATAATTTCATGACATTTGTATGGAATAGTGTAACGTTGGCTAATAGTGGTTAAATTATAAGCTTATAATCAACTTATCTATACTAATATTATAAATGCGAAAGTAACAGACGGACAGACAGCTGTCGTAGAATAATAAATTGAAAATTTTATTGATGTAGCTAAATATTAAAAGAAACCTTGTAAAACGGGTCACCTCTAGGTAACTCATATTGCATTCAGCTCCCAGGACTCACAAAATTATTCGCTCTCTGGTAAAAATATTATTTCCCATCTGATCGGTTGTCATGTTTTTATTTGTATAAAAAAATTTAGCTAAGTACGTAAAAGTTTCCAATTTATAAAGTTATTGCTGAAAAGCGAAGAACATATAAAAAACACTATATATTTATGACTCAATATTTTTAAAAGCCTTGTTTTACTCTTTGAAAATTTTTACGGCACAGTGATATTCTGATTCTGATGCCTATCCTATCGATCCATCGCGATCCATCCAGTACGCGCCTCCAAGCTCGTACTGTATAATTCGCTTGTTCGTAGTAACTTGGAGTAATGGAATTTACTAGGTGGTAGGCCCGTATGTAGGGTCGCCTAGGTAGGTACCACCGCCTTTCTTATTTCAGCCGTAAAACAGTTCGCTGTGTTTCGGATTGAAGGGAAAAGTAGCCAGTGTAATTACTGGGCATGGAAGGCATTTTATCTTAGGCCTCAGGATGACAATCTGCAATATCAAGTGATTTTCCCTTGTTATTGCAGGTGTCTATAGGCGGCGGTAACCGCTTACCATCAGGTGGGCCGGCAGCTTGTTTGTCATCTAGTTGTATAAAAAAAACCTTAGATCATCTATGATCTGAGTCAGAAACGCTTTCTGTGGCATTAGACTTTTTCTTGTAATTTGGCTAAAATTATGTTACATTGGTATTTTGTTCCTTGACTTTTGGATGTGTCTGAACTGCATTACCATTGAATTTTACCGCACCTTCAGTGTTGCCAAGAGAGCTTCAACATTTCGAAGAATATAGGAAAAACTTTGTTCCATAATTCTATCTATTATGTATAGAGCATTGACTTTTTTGTATGAAGCTTGATGTTATGTATGTTACATAGCATGTTGTCATGTCTTATTAATTGATAATTAAATATTTTATGGAACGGGGGGCGTTATATTGGTGATACATTAAATAAAAAATGTCCAAATATTAATTCGAATAAAAAATAACACAAAAAGGTATAAAGGTATTGTGTAGGTATAGCTTGAATGCGTCATTTTTTTTAGTTGAAACAATGTCGAACGTGTTTAACTTGCGTATCCAGAAATGTTTAGTTGTTTCGTGAAAATTGAACTTTGTTTTCAACAGTTTGGATTGGTTTGCCAGGTTTAGGCCAAAACCCATACTTTTGTAGTTATACGTCCTTGTATTTAGGTTTCAGTTGTTGGATTTGTAGATATTTAAACTAAGAATTTAAATATAATTAAAATGGCAACAAACGCCTAAAAATCTTAATATTGGTTGGGGAAAAACTTACTTCGTATTTTTTAAGAAAATTCAAAACATTTTTTATATAGTTATTTACATATAACTAAAGTATGTAGGTACCATTTTGTTCGATAACTTTTTGCCATCTAGTAGGTAGGGACATGATCCCATTGCTATAGAAATGTTGGGGCTTCTGATCAAAATACCGCGACAAGTGGTTTTGGCAGTCCTCTCGTGATGTTAACCTGACACTGCCTAGAGAATTCCGAAGAGAGCGAAACAGGTGGAAATCTGAAGGTGCAAGGTCAGGACTATACGGCGGATGCATTAACACCTCCCAGCCAAACTCTCTTAATTTTTGCTGAGTTGCTAAAGATGTGTGAGGTCTAGCGTTATCATGTAGAAGAACCACACCCCTTCTGTTGATTAATTCCGGCCGCTTTCTCTCAACTTCTTGCTTTAATCTTATCAGTTGTTCGCAGTAGAGTTCAGAATCGATGGTCCTGCCTGGTGGTAACAGCTCATAATGAATAATGCCCTTCCAATCCCACCACACACACAGCATCACCTTGTTGCGAGTTAACCCAGGTTTCGCCACAGTCTGTGAAGCCTGACCGGCCTTTGACCACGACCTTTTTCGCACGTTCTTGTCGTACGTGATCCACTTTTCATCACCAGCTTCTTCAAAAATGGTTCGGTTTCATTACGTCGTAATAAAGAATCACACATGAGTACACGGTTCATTAAGTTACTTTCAGTGAGCTCGTGGGGTACCCAAATATTGAGTATCCATTTTTTTTTAAATGCGCCAAAACTGTTTTGAGGTCAATTCCCAGTTCTTCAGCTACGTCGGCACTACTGATATGCCGATTTTGCTCAAGTTTTTCAAAATAATGGCATCAATTTTATCCGAGTTAGGGCGACCAGAGCGACGTGCATCTTTGACATCAAAATTTCCGGATTGGAAACTCTTAAACCAAATTTGTGCTACTCTCACAGACACTGCACTAGGTCCATAAACATCGCAAATTTTTTTCACGGCTTACGTTGCATATTTACCTTTTTTGTAGTAAAATTTTAAAATGTATCGAATTTCTTCATTAGATTCACTCATCTTGACAGTACGAAAAACAAATGAAAAACACACATTTTCCTAATTTGAATTTGGAATTGTCTATTTTAAAATCTAAACTTTTAATAATACCAAAACCAGCCAGATACAAATAGTACAGCCAAAGAGATTTTATTACAAGTTCATACATACTATAATGCGAAAAGACTTTTTCCCCAACCTATTAGTTTGAAGTGAAATAAACCATTATTTCACAAGTTTCAACAGTTTCATGTTAAGACAGGTATCCGTTTTATTTATACAACTTTTACAACATATTTATTTATACAACAAACAAGGAAGAAAGTGGTAGTGATGGTCGTTATTAGAAATTTTTCTATTGAACTCTCTACGAGTGTAGTAACTGAAGTACCTCATGTAACTAAACGTTGTTTATGCAATAAATGTAAATACAAACAGCTGGGTGTTAGACACCATGAATTGGCCATTAAATTTATTTTCAGATATTTTTGTGACTCTGAATTAACTAGCAAAATACTATTAAAGAAATCTGAAAAATTAAGAAATATTTGTCAAATAATAGATTGTACCTAATCGGGATTAGCTTTTTAATTATTAATTGCTGTTTAAAATAATAAAATATTAAAAAGTTAGTAAAGGTGAGGAAATAACAATCTGTCAAGCGGCGTTGTCCCTCTGGAGGGCTATGACAATTGAAAAATCAATTGTGTCTTGAATCTGAAGCTTAACGGGTTAAATATGAATGACAAATTAAATACCTCGTAGCATTTTTAAGTATTTATCGCCAAATTACATTGTCATAACTTTGTTGCTGCCTTATTAGTGTGCGTAATGCTTGTAATTTTATACAATAATAATAATAATAATCATACACGCATACCTATTATCTTGCCCAAAGTAAGCATCATTAAGAGCTTGTGTTATGGATACTAGATAACGGAGAAATAATGATAATAATATGTCGTGAACAAAACATTTTATCCTACCGGGACTCGAACCCAGGACCCCCGACCGAGTAGCCTGTCCAGCAAGGGGCACAGACCACTCGGCCAGCCGGTCGTCAAATAATATACCTATTTATACGAATTACCAACAGTCGTAATATTCCAAATAATAATATTAACTCATTCAGACTAGAAAGCTAAATTTGTAAGTTACGGTTCTATCTGTGTTTTAACAATAACTTTTTGTTAAGGACTCAGTAAGTTAATCATGTCGTGAGACTCATGTTGGCTTAAGGGTAACATTGTAATATGTGTATCTAAGTTTTGTAAAAAAGCTTTTGAGTTTCCAAATAAAAAGAAAAAAAATATTACGGCTGTTCCTCATTACAGCTTTACAAATAAAAAAACTGAGTATCTTCCAGTTCCATTTATTGTTTGCATTCCACTTATATTTATATTCATAACTAGACAAGAAATAGTTCCATCTTTGCAGTGGTTCGCTACGAGGCGACCCAGATGGCAATTTGTCATTTGCCGCAACTTGAGAACAGGAATTTGAATGCAAACACTAACATTTCTACTTATTTCAAGAAACGAGTATTTGCTCTATTCATACCATATACCTATTCATACACGGGTAATTTATGTCAGCAATTAACTATCAGGGAAATCCTTGAAGTTGACGAATTTAGAATATAATATAAGGTTGGGGAAAAAGTCATTTCGCATTATAGTATGTATGAACTTGTAATAAAATCTCTTTGGCTTTACTATTTGTATCTGGCTGGTTTTGGTATCATTAAAAGTTTAGATTTTAAATAAGATAATTCCAAATTCAAATTAGGAAAATGTGTGTTTTCCATTTGTTTTTCGTACTGTCTAGATGAGTGAATCTAATGAAGAAATTCGATACATTTTAAATTTTACTACAAAAAAGGTAAATATGCAACGTAAGCCGTGTAAAAATTTGCAATGTTTATGGACCTAGTGCATTGTCTGTGAGAGTAGCACAAATTTGGTTTAAGCGTTTTCAATCCGGAAATTTTGATGTCCAAGATGCACGTCGCTCTGGTCGCCCTATTACGGATTAAATTGATGCCATTTTTCAAAAACTGGAGCAAGATCGGCATATCAGTAGTTACGACGTAGCTAAAGAATTGGGAATTGACCACAAAAGAGTATTGGCGCATTTAAAAAAAATGGGTACACAGAGCTGATAACTGGTGATGAAAAGTGGATCACTTACGACAAGAACGTGCGAAAAAGGTCGTGGTCAAAGGCCGGTCAGGCTTCACAGACTGTGGCGAAACCTGGGTTAACTCGCAACAAGGTGATGCTGTGTGTGTGGTGGGATTGGAAGGGCATTATTCATTATGAGCTGTTACCACCAGGCAGGACCATCGATTCTGAACTCTACTGCGAACAACTGATAAGATTAAAGCAAGAAGTTGAGAGAAAGCGGCCGGAATTAATCAATAGAAGGGGTGTGGTTTTTCATCATGATAACGCTAGACCTCACACATCTTTAGCAACTCAGCAAAAATTAAGAGAGTTTGGCTGGGAGGTGTTAATGCATCCGCCGTATAGTCCTGACCTTGCACCTTCAGATTTCCACCTGTTTCGCTCTCTTCAGAATTCTCTAGGCAGTGTCAGGTTAACATCACGAGAGGACTGCCAAAACCACTTGTCGCGGTATCTTGATCAGAAGCCCCAAAATTTCTATAGCAATAGGATCATGTCCCTACGTACAAGATGGCAAAAAGTTATCGAACAAAATGGTACCTACATACTTTAGTTAAATGTAAATAAACTATATTAAAAAAATTTTGAATTTTCTTAAATAATGCGAAGAAACTTTTTCCCCAACCTATTATAATATGGAGGTAAGCATAATAAATGCAGCGATATATGAGTTTGCACAAACGACAGATAAATAAATATATTAGTAACCACATTTTGCAAGAAGTTATAAAATCCAGTGGTTGTATTTCTAGTATTTTGTGTGTGAAGTTTATAATAGGTAATGTTTAAGTGCTTTACTTGTAAGGGTTTTTTTAATGATGTAAATCATTGCGATGGATTTGATAAGCTTCACTTCACTGAGAAGGGTTATCGCAAACTTGGGCCAGATCGGCGGAGCGGCGATTGTGGGCAACTGCTATATGGAGTTGGCCACAATGTAAGGCACTTACAAACGCTCGCTCAGCGTCGTCACCCTACCGAACCCCTTGATGCCGATAACACTGAAGCTTCATCTCTCAGTGTCGTACTGGCTGAAATGCGAGGCCTGAAGAAGCAGTTGTCTGTTTTATCTCTAGCAGGTATAACAAATTATAAGTACACTGCACAAGCTCAACAAATCTGCAGATGATAAAGTTATTAATTTGCCAAAGGACGTTAATTATGCCAAGAATTTCTTAACATGTATGTGTGTGTTTTTCTACTTATTATATTTCATTAAGTATTGACCGATATTGCTCCACATTTATTTCAGTTAAATTCCCATTATGATGTCGACTTCTCGTAATTTTGACAAAAATATTAATACTATACGAGGGCACTGAAAGTTTTTTAGAAGTAGTTACTTGTAAACAATACAATAAAAATATAAGTTAAAATTTTGAAAATGGAACTCTGCCAATATTATTGAGTTTAATTAAATTATATTCATTTGTCATTTGTTTTACAATATGGCGGCAAATTAAAAATCGTCGGAGTCAACTCAGCATGAATCTTACGGGAGAACATTTTCGTACAATATTTTTTTATGACTTGATAGACTTCCATTGGCCTTTCATGATGAAGCCTCATCTTGTGCCAGTAACACTGTTTATAACTGGTTTAATGAGTTTAAACGGTGGTCGCATTAATCTTAATGATGATCTGAGGGACGGCTTTCTACTGTGATGATTGAAGATAACATCAGTATTGTGCGACGTATGATAGAGAGACTGACAAAAGACTGACCTATCAGCGGATTCGGACAAGGTTAGGCATCGGTATGAGTCAAGTGCACAAAATCCTAAATGAACATCTAACGGTCAGGAAGTAACTTTGTGGCCAGTGGATACCTCATAATTTGACCGAGGCCCAAAAACTTCGTAGTGTTGATTGGTGCCGTGAATAGTTCAAAGATTTAACGGAGGTGACTCAATTGCTGTGTTCGACATACTTACGGTTGATGAAGGCTGGATTTACTGTTATGATCCCGAAACCTTTTTTTGTTTGTTTATGCAACTAGATGACAAACAAGCTGACGGCCCACCTGGTGGTAAGCGGTTACCACCGCTTAACAAGGCAATAACAAGGAAAAGTACTTGATATTGCAGGTGCGTTGTCATCCTGAGGCCTAAGATGAAATGCCGTCCATGCCCAGTAATAACACTGGCTACCTTTCCCTTCAATCCGAAACACAGCGAACTGTTTCACGGCTGAAATAAGAAAACCGAAAGACAGTCTGCTCAGTGAGTGTTTCCTTTCGAGGAGGTGCCAACTAAAGTGAAGAGAGGACGAAGCGTGGGAAAAAAGATGATGGCCTCGTTCTTTGGAAGGACAGGTCATTACGCTACATATATTTTAGAGGATTAAAAAACAGTTACTGCAGACTGGTTCGGGAGAAACGACCTCGCAGTAGGAATCTCCTTCACCACGACACCGCATCTTCGTACACCACCAGGCAAACGATCGACTATTTGGCAACGTCAGACATAGAATCACTGGGTCACCCGCCGTATAGCCGCGACCTTGAGATTTTTATTTATTCGCGAAAATAAAAGAAAAACTTCGAGAAAAAAGTTGAATGGACGCCGAGAAAGCAGTAACTGCGTTTCAAAAAGCCGTCGAAGAAACCCCTAAGGACAAGAGGGCAAAATGCTTTTCTCAGTGGTTCCATCGGATGCAGCGATGTATTGATATGAATAGACACTATTTTGAAAATCTAAATATATATAACTCAAAGGTGACTGACTGACTGACATAGTGATCTATCAACGCACAGCCCAAACCACTGGACGGATCGGGCTGAAACTTGGCATGCAGGTAGATGCTATGACGTAGGCATCCGCTAAGAAAGAATTTTGATTAATTCTACCCCCAAGGGGATAAAATAGGGGATGAAAGTTTGTATGGAAAAAGTCAATATTCCACGCGGACGAAGTCGCGGGCACAGCTAGTAAATAATAAAACTAATAACTTGCTACATTGCTTAGTTTTTTACTTTCTAAGGACATTCAGTTTAGCCCTCGTATTGCATAGACGGCCACATTTATATGCCGTTCAGAGCTATCCAAGTTTATACGACCACATATCAATGAACATAAACATGAGCATGAATAAGTATAGTTTTACGGTCAGCGCCATAAATCCAGCGAAGACGGTCATTACCTATAAGAGAAGAGCAGACTCACGGGTGAACGTAAGACGTTTTAATAAAATTATATACTCATAATATAACCTATTTCGTTTTAGTTAGGTTGCCCTCAACTGTGTGCCTGGTCTAATCTTTTATAAAATACTACACCCGGCATGCTTAGCAATGCCCTTATATAGAAAACTGTTAGGTTTTATAATAAAAAAAAGGTTTTGTTTTATATCCAGAAACTTTCGCGGGCGTTACCAGAATACCCTTCAAAGTTTCGTCACAATTTGGTCAATGGCTTCGGAACGCATAGAGGACAAACATACAAAATCGACCGGGTAGTTTGATTTTTTATTAAAAAATAACTGAAATAAATAAGTCGTCTAAGTATCTGGAATTGCGGACTTTTGCATTATGTCTTTTTACTGAAACGATAAGATAGTTGAAAACAATATATTATTTTGATAGTTAACGCTAAAAATTGTAAAAAAATATATTAGTAAACAAAATCTAAAAAACCGACTTCAAAATACCGAAAAAAGGTAAAATAATTAAATTAAAGTAGGTCCCTATCCCCTAGAAACTCAGCTGTTTATTTATTTATACAACTAAGCAAGCGGTTAGGCGATTCTCACACGACACCGCGCACCGCCGCGGCAGGCGGTGGCGGTGATGTGTCTACACCTTGCGGGATCCCCATGTCTGAGAGACTTATGAGTGATACAGAGAATTAGATCTGGATTTGTTCTACTGAATTGTGCTGAAATCAGAATTCGTTCCGTATATGAAACGGAAATATAAGCTTTTCTAACCGACCTCCAGCCAGCGGGATATTTACCAAAACTACGTCTGATGAACTATAAATTGGTATCAACTTTTAGATCTATATATGTGCTGTTCATTAAAAAAAATCATTCTTCTAACGTCCTTAATTCAGTCACAATCAAGCTGCAAAGAAACCTCCAGTTTGTGGACTTTTTCTCCTAAGGACGTTATTATTGCCACTTTTACACTAAATTTATAAAATTTAAACTATTTACGACTTATTTTACTTAAATTACCTATCATTGATTCTGTCCTGGCATTTACCACATGCTCGACAAAGTTGTGTTGGGGAAAGTTGCAAAGGTGGTAAACAAGTGCCGGATTGTAAGCAGTTACCATAGCCTATGGACGGTTGTACCCTCCAAAAACGATTGAAATGTAGCAATGAACAATTTATAGTACCTAGTTATCACTTCAACTATCAAAATGAGCTAGAGAAGGTAATCTTACTCACTTCAGGAAGACAACTCAGTCGATAAGCGAAGAGAGGTGCAGCTTGAATAATAATTTATACTGTTCCAGCCGCCTCCATGTTGCTGGCCTAAAGGTGCCTTTTCACGCCTCTTTTGAAGTAGTATCATTTGGCGACGATTTAGCTTCTCGTGAATTCAAATGTAAAATACGACTATGCTAAAAATGATGGAACCAGTTTTATCTATATCATTTTTTTATTTCTTTTTTAACATTGTTCTTACTTTCAGAATCTTTACCATCATACTTATTAGCTGTCGCTAGCAAATATGTTTATGTTGTTTAAATTTTTTGATGTTTATTCCACCGCTACCGTCTCGTGTAATAAATCATATGAATCGAGTAGGGATATATATCATATGATTGAAAATCTTCCGCCGATCCACAAGCCAGATTATTGAGGCGGGCTCAACGAAACGAAATCCACTGCATTGGAGCCTATATTGCCGACTACCTATTGCAGAGGTTTATATAAAGATTTGGCAACAGAAGTATCGCTTGAAATTGTACTGCGGTGGAAACTGACGAGATGCAACGCTAAGATTCAATAATCGTACATCTTGGGATTTTGTAATGTTTCTGTGTATACCGTGCCAAAATCATGCAATTCCCTTAATTTGTTTCTCTTTTCTTGAAATTTCGTTTCAATATCTAGTAGTTTGTTGTTGGGTTGAGTTGCATCATGTGAAATATTTATCTTAAATAATAGTTAAGCTTTTGAAATATAATGGATAATCAAACAAACTTCCTTGTAAATGACGCGTGACTATTATTATACGATGTGATTGCCCGAGAAATTACAATCATTTACTTGTAGTAGTAGCACGCATATAAGCTACCATCGTACACAATTTTAAAGCTATAAAAGAGCAAACAAACAAAAAAATACCTCTCTTTTCTCCGTGGATATATAAGTCTTGTCATTCATATACGTTTGACCATAGCGATACCTTGTCACTAATCAGTTTTCGTCTAAATGGTGTAATGGACATATTAAAAATAAATTATTTCAATAAATGTTTTTTCTCCGGTCCGGGAGGGACTGTAATCTCTGTGACGAATCACATCGTTTACTAATAATCGAACGTCTACAGGTAAGTTCGTTTGATTTCCCATTAAACTTCGTGATTCGCCCTTCTAGATCACAATTATTTACTTGTAGGATGTTTAAAGTACTGCGAAATAGCGTATGAAGTAAGCGAAGGAACAATTAAAGTTTTTTCAACATATTTGCTCAAAAATGCATTTACGAAGTCTGTATACATACATATAAAGAAAGTTAAATATTACGCACCATATAGCGGAGCGTGCGATACAACGCGCTTTACTTGTGGTAATCAATCTAACACGCTGCGAATGTGTGCGGTTGTAGGAGGGGCGATGATGCATGCAGTACAATGATGCAAATTAATGTAAAAAGCTTATTAAAAAAATTTACAACAGATCGCCTCACTACATAAATCAGGATAGACAGAAGATATAGGTAATATTTACAAAAGTGGAAAGACAAAAGATAACTAAATAGGTACTCTTAAGTAACACGCAACGAAAAACAGTAAAATTATTCTACAAAATTATAACAGCCAAACTGTAACCATGGCAACTAGACAGGAATGCCAAGAAGTCTATCGCCGGCCGTGCTCGCTAACTCCAAGGTCATAGAGGCCTACACCATAAAGGCGGGATTGCAATGTAATTAGAAAATATATTTACATAAAGACTTAATGATAATGGAAAAATGAATCGCGGTGAATTATACATAGGTATGTGGACAGGATCCCCACACGTTAACACGAGTGGCGTTAACATTTAAATTTTAACAGATGGAAATAATATAATTTTTTAATAAAATAAATAATGAAACAAAAAATTATTATAAAACTTTCAGTCACAAAATTGATTTTATCTTAGGTTAAAAACCGTATAAAAGTAAATCTAAAAAACAAATAATTATTTAAAAATACTGAACCAACCTCACTATGATAATGGGTGGTCAACTTTCGACCTTTACTTTTCAATCTTTCCATACTGACGATACTTGAAGCGACTACAAGTAAATAATTGTAATCTCGAAGGGCGAATCACGAAGTTTCGAAGTTTAACAGCTTATGTAATGTAAGCATATAAATTAGCTTTTCACAGAATTTCCCCACTTCTTCGGATCCGTTCATGCGTTTGAGAATTGGGTACTAGTTATGGAGAGTACATACGAATTACCTTTTGATGTCTATCCATCCTCGTGCGTTGCCTCCTCGGGAGTCGGGATATCAACGTTTATTTTATGAGCTGCGATAACCGGCTTAACTCTTTACGTCAAAGCTTCTCAGCCTAATATCTTTTCGAGTTGTCCTTACGCGTACTTCGAGTGTGTAATTCGCTTGACATAACAACCCAAGTTTTATTACTTGTTTCCTTACTCCCATCTCGGCCGAGATTTACTGACGTCGCCGGAAACATTTCCCTGGGAAATGAATAGAATATTATTTAATAAGAATGCTTTGATCTTTTCTGACATAATTTATTAAAAATGCTAATCCATTGTTACTGGCGTTAAAAAAATATCTTACGTTCCTAAACATAAAGTCTTTTCATAAAAACAAAAATCTCCATAGAGCGTTATTTTTAAGGTAACGCGTCTGAAAAGGCTCTCCTTGAAAGATTCATTTTAATTAAGTTTTTAAGAGAAGCGAGCCGAGACCTCGGACTTTGCTACCTACCAATCTTCATTAGGTTTATTATTCCCTTGTATATAATCGCTTAGATGACTTAGTGCTTTTAAAGGTACCTACCTAAAGTGAGTCGAACTACTAGGAATTTTAGGACGCGTTTTTATATTTATGCACCTCTATCATTATTATATATAACGTAACAAAGGCAAATGCCGTTAATTATCATTTACCATTGTGCCGGAAAATGTTTACATAATTTCACTGTAGATTATTAAAATGTATTATTTCATTCGCTATGTTTCACATCGTCACTCGAACTTTCGCAGCTTTGTAACGAGGGCGGTATGATGATTTGATTTATTCCTAAGCCCCATCGCCATCTACTTCTATGAATGAAACCGACAGATAATAATATATTTTCGATGGTAGAATATTATTGATAATTTTCGTATCTGCATGTTGGCACTTAAACCTTTTTTTTATCAAGTAGTCTGTGTAAAACAATAACTTTCATAAGTTATTTAATAATGTAGTGCATACCTATAATTTAAATGCATTTATGATACTTTAAAAAAAACAAATGTTGCAATGTAACTTACCTTTATGTATTTAGTTGGTAAGCCTTAAATAAAAATAAAAATAAATAATAATAAACTTGTAATATTCTTAATTTTTGATTTTAACATTATTATAAATATTTGAAAAATTACTTAATATTTGCGCCCGCGATTGCGAAAGGTCGCGGGTTCGATTCCTGCCCCAGGACGTGAATTTTTTCTAGTTTTATTGTATTTTAATTACTAAGTAATTTTTCAAACATTTATGATAATGTTAAAATCAAAAATTAAGAATATTTGAATGAAAGAACTGCCCCAACTTAACCGAATCGTGGGTGTTTGTAAAAATACTCGTTTCGGATGTTGAAATAGAATATTTGGACATTGTAGGGTGGACGTTAGCTCATAAACGCAAATGAAAATAGACTAGAAGAATTTCACAGGGATATCCCAAGTCCTGGGTGGCTCAGCGGTCAGAGCAGTCGCCCGGATTGCGAAAGGTCGCGGGTTCGATTCCTGCCTCAGGACGTGAAATTTTTCTAGTTTTATTGTATTTTAATTAATAAACTTGTATTTGGTTTTTCAATGATAAAAATATTCAATAATTTCTTACTTTCAATTAACTTGTGGAGTGTAGAACATTGAAGGAAACATGAGCTTTGCTACATACAAGAGAGCGAAAAACTAATATCGCTGTCAATCTATTTAGGGACTATGACTGTGGTCAAATATGTATCGTGCAATCTTTGTTATAATATGAATTTCACTTCACTTCAGTTCAATTCCACCAGCTGATACCAGCCATAAAATAGCTAGAATGGGGCCATGTTCTGAGAAAAACGTGCAAGAAACGTTGAAAATAAAAAGTAATAAAAATTTGACTTAGGTATAGTTTTGTGAAACAGTTCTAAAGCACATATCATACAGTATAGGTTGCAACATCGGTCAATTAAGTATATATTTTTTTATTTCGCTATATCTACACTAGGTATTCAATATAAGACAATAATTATAAGCAAAAGAAAACAATAAAATTATTATTTTTAATTGATAGTGTAGGTATGTACCATACAGAAGAGTGTATTTAAAATCAATGTAGGTACTTACCTAAGTATAATTTAAAACTAAGTCTAATAATTTTGATTGAGTAATATAGACAGAAAGCATTATGATTCTGATTTCCTTTATACACTAAAATAATATTACAACTTAGTAATTAAAATAGAATAAAACTAGAAAAATTTCACGTCCTGAGGCAGGAATCGAACACGCGACCTTTCGCAATCCGGGCGACTGCTTTGACCACTGAGCCACCCAGGACTTGGGCTATCGCTGTAAAATTCTTCTAGTCTATCTGTATTTGCGTTTATGAGCTAACGTCCACCCTACAATGTCGAAATATTCTATTTCAACATCCGAAACGAGTATTTTTACAAATACCTACGATTCGGTTAAATTGGGGCAGTGGTTTTAAAATATTCTTAATTTAAACATTAACATTTATTATAATGTTAAAATCAAAATTAAGAATATTACAACTATTATTAATATGAGACTTAGGTACTTAATAACTTCAAGGAAGGTAAATAATTGATTGACCTGCCTAGTGAAATAATAAAAAATTCCAACTTTGATTTAAAAGTTCCTTAATGTATTGCAAGTCATGTTTTGAGACTAATTTTAATCAAATGTAGTTTTGTAAAGGCATTTATCGTTTTATTTTAAAAAGCTATATCTGGCTTATATTTAGCTAAATGTTATTGTAGAGTCATCACTCTACCTACAATAACATTTAGCAGTCAATGCAGCTACATTTCACAAGTTTAGTCGAAAGCTTTCTGCCAGCTACATGTATACTTATGCAAACTTGTGGACACATAAATCTCGAACATTCACTAGATTGAACAAATCGGACCGGATGAATTATTCCTCATACTTTTGCGTCGATGTAGGTCTTGAAGAGAAACTTTGTTTGATAATCCGGATGTAAGGAAAGTCGTTTGATGTATTCTTATGTGCTTGCTACTTTAAATAAAATCAGTATGTATATAAAAATAAAATATGATTAAAATGGTTTTTCTAACCTTAACTGGAAGTTTAAAAATGCTTGTAAAAGTATTCTTTGGGATCACTAGAGGTGTTAACTACAATGAGTGGTGGGATAAACGTTGCTATAAAAGGTAGAAAGCGGTGAAGAAATTAGTAGGTTATAAGTACCTAGTGCTCCGGTGGCGTAGTGGTAATGGCCGGACACCAGGAGACGCGGAGAATTTTTTCATCGTTTTCTTTCTTTATTTGTAATTGTAACTATAAAGTTAGTGTTTAATTTGATAAATTTAAATAGTTCACTGAATGGCATGCCGGGCACGCATTAATTTTTTTCAAGCTGTTTTTTGTAAGACCTCCGGAACTCTTATGGCAATAAAAAACCTATTGCGCCTAGAATCTGTGCCAGGCTTAAACAATTTCCTTTATTTTTTAATTTTTTAATTGCCGTTTTCTTGATGAACTCAGGCAGCAAGGCATTGTTTTATTGTTGGGTCTTCTTTATGTTGGAGGTGCTTTAATGTAAGAAATACCACTATATACTACACTACCTGTACCCTGCCACGCTTCGCAGTGGCGCGGTCACTGGTACACAGCTGATCGTTAAAAAAACTGTTTTCTCGCGGTCGCAGATATGTGACTGATGCAAAAAATAGATAAAAACAATCCTTGATGCGGATTTTATATCATGTTAAAATTTCGACTCAATCGGTGCAGAACTTTTTGAGTTTTTGAAGCGTACACAAACCAACATAACATTTATATATATATAGATTACCGAACGGCTGGACGAGTGGTCTGTACCTACCCCTTGCTATATAGGCTACTCGAACAGAGATCCCCGGGATCGAATCCCTGTAGGAGCAAATGTTTGCATGATGAGAACGAGTATTTGTTCACGAGTCATGGATGTTTATATGTATATTATAAATACTGCTATTAATATTTCTCCGTTACCTAGTATCCACAACACAAACTGTTAATAATGCTTATATTTATCTCTGGTCTATGATGCTTACTTTGGGCTAGATAATAGGCGTAGGCGTGAGTGTATGAATATTATTATTATTAATACTAAGAACGTAAAAAAACAGTTTTGCAGAATAGGTAAATGCAAAGAAAACATTATAAAAAAGAGTTTTTTTTACAACCTTCTTTCAATGATCTGTGGGTACCACTCTGTACATTTCATATCAGTAGAAAAATGACGGAATCAATCAGCTTTTACTTATATACATAAGATATGAAAGATATATGAAGATACGAAGATCTCTGAAGTACTAACAAACTAGACATCATAATAATAAAATTCTATTGGTTAGAAGAGGCTGGCGGGCTGGTATAGGTTTGGTTGAGCGGTTTGCGTTTTATGGTGTAAGTAATGTAAAAAAAAAAGTCAGTATGAGAAAAGTTTTGTCGCTTTTCTAATACTGACTTATTTATTTTTGTTATACTTGTTTTCATTGAATGGCAACAATGTATGTACTACAGACAAAGGACGCTCCTCTGCGAAAGCTCGGTTTGTTTCTTCTAATAGCGAAGTTTAGATTTGTAGAATCTCTTAATACTTCGAAAGTTTCGCAGTTTGGCAGCTTTCCATTTTATTTGTCCACCTACAATATAGCTTAGCACTTGTATCGAATGTATTAGGTACGTTTGCTCTATACCTACAATCATGTTTGAAAAAATGTACCTAGGTACAAACTCAAAGCTTCAAAATATTGATTTTTAGGCTCTCTTTTAGTATTATTCAGGTGTTGTACCTATTCATATTATTAAAGTCTTAAAAGTAGTTAGGTATGCGTCTTTTTAGACTGTACATGCGATCATTTTTTTTATCCTGATAACTAAATTAAGTTTTATTATATAAATGGACAAAGGTGAAAAAAAAAAATTCTATGAAGATATTCGATATTCTCAACTCGTGCACTTTGCCTTGTCTGACAATGAAATATCTATAATATAAAAATGAATCGTTGACTGTGTAGCTAAGTGTAAATCTCAAGAGCAGCTGAAGCGATTTCGCTAATTCTTTTTTTATAATATTCCTTGAAGTACGAAGATGGTTCTTACGGAGAGAAAATTTTAAAAAATTGCCTGACAAAGTCTAAAAACAACACTTTTCTATACTCCCATACAAAAGATTCGTAATTATACTTAAATCAATTTGAACTTTAATACCATACCATAAAGTTTAAGTGTGAGTGGAGGGGTTCCGGGAAGGCAAAACAATTGAGTGACGTTAGTATCGTATAAATATTGGACACGCGGTACGAAGTTCGCCGGGTCAGCTAGTGTTAAATAAAACAATAATCTGTGAAATATATTTTTGACATATGACAGGTCTTGGAAACGTTACTTATGTCATCCAAATAGCTACAGGTTTACTCAAAAGAAAAGTAAAAAAAAACTCATAGTTCCCATTTAACTAGCAGTTTTTACCTGCATTCCTGGTGGTGTCTACTCGGGTAGGGTGATCAATATCACACTAATCGAGTGGGAGACATGGATCATCAGTTCTGTTTAGGGATGATAAACCTATAGTAAGAACTGAAAAAATCCGCAGTTATTAGGTGAATAATGAACTATTTGCATAGAATCAGCTGTCGTAATAACTTTCCTTTTTGTACCTACCTACCAACTAACAAGTTTCGCCAATCGTCAAATAATATACCTAAGCAATTAAACGAGATTATTTAAGCCAAACTTTATTTACTTATCAATCGAAAATCTACCTGTCAAAGACAAACAATGTTTATAGCTTTAAAATGATTAACTTCAGAATGAAACACAAACACTTCACTATTTTCGGTAGATATTCTACCTTATATTACTATGTTCATAGTAAAGTTTAGACTTCACAAACCTTTGAACATTAATTTAACTCATTTAACTAACAAAACTTTGTCCTTGTAGTTGTTAGATATTAAACAACTTCATACTTATTTTATTATTTGTCTGATGCTAAGCTTTTACAGATAGGTAGAACGTTTATATTGAAACAACCAAATCACTACTAAGAATGATTTTTTTTATACAACTACATGACAAATAAACTGACTGCCCATCTGATGGTAAGTGGTTACCGTCGTCTATAGACAAAGAAAAAAATCACTTTCATCCTGAATTCCTGAGGCCTAAAATGGAATCTCTGCCATGGCCGTACCTAATAGCTGCAGAGCTGCTGAACAAATTATGGTCTTGATAGCTTGGGTGTTAAGTAGGTATCTAAATATCTAGGTTTCTGACTGTATGCATCAAAATCATCTGAGTTCCCAGCATGATCCAAAATATCTGAACTGTTTCAGAAAAGCAACTCTAACAATATAATGTTATGGTTGAATGTTGTTTGTAGCAGACTTACATTTTTAACAAGTAATAGGCGATTCTAATATGTAATAATTCGGTAATTTTAATAATACTATGATACTCCGATAATTTGATGATCCCTTGACAAAAATAAGATATGAAAAAATTTTAACAGAATCAAAAACTATGGTCACAATAGTTGTTTGTTATACGCAAGAGTGCAAAGTTGATTTTTAACCGCGTGCTCAATTTTGATGACCGAGCAAGCGAAGGATTCAAAAATTAGAATCCTGAGCGTTAGCGATAGCGAGGGAATCAAAAGAGCACGAGGTGAAAAATCTTTGCATTCGAGTGCAACACGTTTCATCCCACCTCAACAAGGAAATGACTCAATGCAAAAAAAAAACATTTGCGCATTATTAACAGTTTCAGTCAATTCTGTTGCCTTCAAATAAACTTCTTCGTCACTAGAATCACTCATTTTAGGTTTTTTACTTGTTTTGTTTTCGAGTTTCTTGTTTTAAACCTATGGTTTTAACAAATATGTCGTGAAAAGAAAATGGCGAGCAAAAAATTAAACAAAAAGTACACCAAGAAGGTGCCGAGTCTGAGTTTTTAACAAGTTAAAAAAGGTTGTATGATAAATTCGGCACCATGGAGGTAGAAGTAAAGAGGTTTAATGATGTTTTGAATTCACAAACTTAGTGCACACGATGTTCTAAATTCAATTTTACTTTATCCTCTAGCGGATAAAAACAGCTTTTGCACTCAGATATCGAAGAGCAAAAATACTCTTTCCGAGTTGGGGGGATGAAATAGTAGATTATTAACCAAGGGGATAAAGCAGTGTCTTTTGTCGCGGATGACGATTTAAATCGCGAGCGTAACGAAGGACTAGAGGTTTACTCCCGAGCGTAGCGAGGGTGTTAATGCTATAAATAAAAATAAAGTAAAATGCGTGTGTACAAATATATATTGGTAACCAAGTAACAAGCTGTCAAGAAGTGACTTAGAATAAAATAATTTTAAAAAACAATTAAGATTATAAAACTAGCCAGTATACAACAGTTAAAAACTTAAGTCACGAGCGAAGCGAGGGATTTAAGACGAGTATTGAGTCATCATCATCATCATCATCACCAGCCTATATACGTCCCACTGCTGGGCACAGGCCTTCCTACATGGCAGAAACACATGAGGAGTTTGGGCCATAACACCACCACGCTGGCCCAATGCGGGTTGGTGGGTTAAAGCGGTTGCAGTAACAACCGGGACCAACGGCTTAACGTGCCTTCCGAAGCACGGAGGAGCTCAAGATTATAAATTTGATTGACCCATCCAAGGACCGACCATGGCGAAAGTTGCTTTGTTTTCGTGATCGAAACCAGAGCGCTCAATCCACTACGCCACCGAGCTCCTCTCGAGTACTGAGTACTCCTCCCTCGAGTACTGAGTGTATTATCTATTATTATCTTGTATTTGGGGCTTTTCGATCTTTTTAGACTGATTTGTCACTGCGACCTAAAAGATCTATTGTGACTTGCCACCAATAGTTATAATAAAACCTTGATTTGGGCACTTTCCATAAATTTTACGATTTTCCCAACCTCAAGGGTCTCAACTTCATTTGGGTGAATAGTGTGTCTCCCCAGATAAAGGCTTCGTTTGTGGATAAAGGGTCCACAGTTGCAAAGGAGGTGCATTGGGGTTTCGCGCTCCTGTGTACAGAATCTGCAAACATCCGAATCACTTAATTTTAGGTTGAATAAGTGTCTGTTCAGTTTGCAGTGGCCTGTTAAAGCTCTAATCATGGCACTCGCGTTACTCCTGCTGAGCTTTATCAGCTCTTCAGTTCGTTTAGCACAGTAGCCATGTATCAGGGACTTTGAATGTATCAAACCAGGTGTCCTTAGCCATTGTTCGGAGGACTCCTGTATGAGTTTGCTTTTAAGATAGTGCATGGCCTGGTTCTTTGAGATTCCGCAGAAAGGTTCTGGTCCAATCTGTCGTCCCTGAGCCCCAGCTCTGGCTAATTCATCGGCCTTTTCATTGCCTATGACGCCAGAGTGACCAGGCACCCATCTCAGAGTGATTCTGTTGTTGATCCCCAGTGTATTTAATTCCTCCACGCAGTCTTTTACTAATTTTGAATGCAGTGTATTCGCATTTATAGCATTAAGCGCTGCTTGGCTGTCGGAGTAGATGTAAATTCTTTGGTTAACGTAGTTCCTTAGGCGGTTAGCCTGCACACATTCAATAATGGCGTAGACTTCCGCCTGGAAAATGGTGGCGTATTTTCCGAGGTTGACGCTTTTACTAAACCTTGGTCTGACTCCATACACCCCACATCCTACGTTGTTACCCATTTTGGAGCCATCTGTAAACCATGTGAGGCATCCAGCTTCGGAGGGAGTAGTGACTTGTGGATAAATGTTGTTTTGGATATTCACCCAGTCCTCCCTGCTAAGCAGTTCAACTGTATAGTTTTTGTGGAAGTTGAGTTGTGGTAGCATGACGTCAGAAGTCATTGCTAATGGAGGTAGTTCAAACACAGCTTGATGTAATGATCGCAGTGTTTGAGATGCCCATTGTGCTTTCCCAGAGACGCCTGCCCTATACATTCCAGCCTTTGCCTCTTTTCCAATAAATAGATCCAGAGGCGGTAGGTTGAGAAGAGCATTAAGGGCTGCCGCCGGGGTTGTGCGCATAGCACCAGTTGCCATCAAGCACGCGGTGCGTTGTAAGCTGGTTAGCTTATTGATGGTTGTTATTTGCCTGACTTTTTTCCCCCAGACTACGCAGGCATACGTTAGCATCGGCCTTACGATGGAGGTATAAAGGCATAGGGCGATTTTGGGGTTTAAGCCCCATCTCGTCCCTGCAAGGCGGTGACATATTCTTAAGGCAGTTGTTGCCTTTTGGATTACGTTGTTTAATTGTGTTTCCCAAGTCAGTGTCTTGTCAATTGTTACGCCCAAGTATTTGACTTCTTGGGAAAAAGGTATGGATGTTCCTTTAATAGTTAGTGTAGCAAGCTTGTTTAGCTTGCGCTTCCTAGTAAAGGGCACTATAGTTGTTTTGGAGGGGTTAACCCCCAGTTGGTTGTCTGCGCACCATTTGACAATGGTATTCAGAGCTCTTTGTAGTATTGATGATACAGTGCTTTGGCAAGGACCTATAACGTAGGCCACTACGTCATCGGCATAGCCCTGCACATCAAAACCCATTTGAGTTGTTTTTGTAACGAGTTCATCCACAACAAGTGACCAAAGCAGTGGAGACAGTACGCATCCCTGCGGACATCCCCTTGTTGTCTTGAAACTTCTTGTTATTCCGTTTAGATATATCTTAACAGTTCTATTAAGCAGCATTGACTTTATCCACCGGGTCGTTGTGTCATCGATCCCTTTGGCTCCCATACCTTTGGTAAGGGATCCAATAGTGACATTGTCAAAAGCTCCTTCAATGTCGAGGAAAGCACACAGAGCTATCTGCTTGTCTTCCAGAGCTCTTTCAATCTTATCCGTAAGTTCAAGAAGAGCAGTTTCCGTGGATTTCCCTTTTTTATAAGCATGTTGCTTGGAGTGTAAGGGGAGTTCCTCCAAAGGTCCTTCCCTTATGCATTCGTCTGACTGAGTGTAGCGAGGGATTTAAGTTCACCCAAGACTAAGACAGCTTTATCACCGAGGAAAATACTCTACTTTTCGTACCATTTGCGAAAAAATTAACACAATAATAATATGAGATAAGCATTTATTAAAAATAGTGACAATTAAAAGTAAAAGTTAACATTCGAAACATTGGTCCAATTATCGGCCGTATCGGCCGGCTGAAAATACGGCCTCGTCGGTTTTCGTAATTTATTTAATCATAACTGCACAATAAATGCGTATTCCTTTTTCAAAAAGATGTATAATGCTTTATATACAAACTCAATGGTGTAAACACAGATGTAGTTCAGTATAAATTTCGGTAAGTATTCCAAATTTAAATCACATTCTCCCCCTAGAGGATCAATGAAATTCAGTACAATTTTCTTTCCCTGTTTTTAACAGATTAAAAATGACTATTGTTATGTTCGCTTTTTGTGGCATAGAATGTCACTTTTTTGAGCAAGTGGTACGAAAAAAATATTATGCTATTAAATTATATTACTCTGCCTGCAATTATATTACTCTATTAGCATTGCAAGCCAATTTGATATTTTTTTAACATTCCTATGAAATAATGCAGCCAATGTTATATTATTTTATACAAATATCATGAAATTATTCAATAAATAAGATGTATTTGAAAGTTGAAAAACATTTCCATGAACTAATATAGCCCATGTTTTAATTTATTGTCGTCACCACCCCGTCATCTACTATACCACGGCTTACATTTATTTTCCAAGTTTTACCTATGTATGGGAAATCGGACACTGAACAGCGAAAATAATATTGTACGTATACCTACTAGATTTATAGTTACATCTGCAGCAAGATTTGTTACATTGTTATTCTTGGGGGGAAAACCAGGACACATCCTCCTTCGCCAGAACCCGAAAAAGTTTCGGGGCTAGATACTTTTATTCGGATTTAGCATACGGGGTCTCATGGGTCAAAAGTTTCCAAAGCAAACCAGCGTAAACTCGTGACAAAGTGACGTGTTTACCGAGACATATTTCTTCGAAATATTTATTAGAGAATACGATCGAATACAACATTTTATATTAGATACATTATAACTTCTAGAAAAGAGTAAATAATTATTATCATCATCATCAGCAGCTTGTTGGCGCCCCAGTGCTCGGCACAGGCCTTCCTACATAGGAGAACCACCTGATATAGCTTGGGCCATTACACCACCACGCTGGCCCAATGCGGTTTCATACATTACAGTACAAAAAGATGCTATACTTAACAAATGTAGAATAGTCCGAAAAGTTTTACAAGAAGACCATAATAATTAATCCCTAAACACTATCCGTTACAATTTTACATGATCTGAGGTCACAATCAAGTGACACGTAAAAAAAAAAAATGTACAGGGAGGTGACGACAATACGATAATAAATTAAAACATGGCCTATATTAGTTCATTGAAATGTTTCACAATTTTCAAATAAATCATAAGCTGATATTAGGGGAACCGAACCTAATATTGGATACTTTTTGAAAACTAGAAAAAAATATCAAAATAATTAATAAAAATATTTATTTATTGCAGTCATAGTAAAAAGTATCTTATTGGCTAAACATAACAAAAAGAAATATTTTTTTAACTCCACTCATAATCGGTAAATATTTTTCCTTCTTCGAAATTGCAAAAAACAACAATATAATCTTATGTACCCCTATATTGGATAGTAGGTATCCTTAATAATGGATATCCAATATTGGATACATAACTCAATATTGGATGTCCAATATTGGGTATAACTCAATATAATATAAAATATAAATTAATCCGTGAGACACAGTTAAATTATGAATTAATTGCGTGGTTTAGTTGCCATTACGTGATTTTCGTTCGACAGCGGTTTGTTTACCAAATAGGACAAGTAAGGATGAACAGACTTTAGTAATCGACGTGTATCCCAATACTGGATATCCAATATTAGGGATAGCAAGGTATCCAGTAATGAGTTAAGTCCCTACATTTACGAAAATTGTTCACGAACTCTTTACCTACCAAAATTATCAATTAAATGCGTTAAATACGTCTAAATAACTATGTCCCTAGATAATACGTACCTTATAACAACAAATAAATGCACTTACCGGTGTTTATAATACTTTGGAACACAATATTAACAAATAGTTAGATGAACAAAAACGTTCCTTGAATTTTGACAGCAAACTGAAGCTAGATGTGGCGCTGTTGTCGTAAAAAGCATTGAGTTTAAATACTAACGAAGTAATTTTGGAATGTTACGATAGATAGCATTGGTAAGGTTAGGAAATTGGTCTATCCAGTATTGCGCACCTATCCAATATTCGGTTCGCTTCCGACAGCTATAAACGAATTCCTTCTATCTTTTTCCTATTGCATATTGCGAGAAAGACATATACTGTACTTGAATTTTGAATTAGAGTGTGTCTTCGGAATCAGACCCACTTGCTCTAGCCGTCTCCACCTTGAAGGGCCAAATAGTAGATTATTAACCAAGGGTATAAAGCAGTGTCTTCTGTCACGGGTGACGATTTAAAACGCGAGCGTAACGAAGGACTCGAGGTTTACTCCCGAGCGTAGCGAGAGTGTTAAAAACTTAAATCACGAGCGAAGCGAGGGATTTAAGACGAGTCCTGAGTGTAGCGAGGGATTTAAGTTCACCCAAGACTAAGACAGCTTTATCACCGAGGAAAATACTCTACTTTTCGTACCATTTGCGAAAATAATAATATAAGATAAGCATTTATTAAAAATAATGACAATTAAAAGTAAAAGTTAACATTCGAAACATTTTGGTCCAATTATCGGCCGTATCGACCGGCCAAATACGGCCTCGTCGGTTTTCGTATTTTTATTTAATTATCATAATAAATGCGTATTCCTTTTTCAAAAATATGTATAATGCTTTATATACAAACTCAATGGTGTAAACACAGATGTAGTTCAGTATAAATTTCGGTAAGTATTCCAAATTTAAATCACATTATCCTCCTAGAGCAGGGGTCTCCAAACTACGGCCCGAGGGCCACATCCGGCCCGCGGACAGATTTTGTCCGGCCCGCGGAGAGCTAGCATACTTGAAAACTCCTTTTAGAGAACTTTTTTTATAGCAAATTAAATTTTGTTTACTGAAGTATTCTAATTTTATGTTGAATAATTATTAATATGACATCTACATTGATATGGTCATGGGCTAACTACTCACAACTGTAGGCTTATTGTTATTGTTTTTGTGATAAGTTGGATAAAGAAACACAGAATTGTAATGAGTAAAGACATGTATAATATGCAGAAAATTTAACTTCAGTATATAATAACTAACAAATTATTGAAATGAATCCAACTAACATTTTATACATTTTAAATAAAAACATAACTTATAACAAGCATAATGACATATGAAATACTAATGAGATTTATTAGGTTGGGGAAAAAGTCTTTTCGCATTATAGATGTATGAACTTGTAATAAAATCTCTTTGGCTGTACTATTTGTATCTGGCTGGTTTTGGTATCATTAAAAGTTTAGATTTTAAAAAAGATAATTCCAAATTCAAATTAGGAAAATGTATGTTTTTCATTTGTTTTTCGTACTGTCAAGATGAGTGAATCTAATGAAGAAATTCTATACATTTTAAAATTTTACTACAAAAAAGGTAAAAATGCAACGCAAGCCGCGACAAAAATTTGCGATGTTTATGGACCTAGTGCAGTGTCTGTGAGAGTAGCACAAATTTGGTTTAATCGTTTTCAATGCGGAAATTTTGATGTCAAAGATGTATATCGCTCTGGTGGCCCTATTACGGATAAAATTGATGCCATTTTTGAAAAACTGGAGCAAGATCGGCATATTAGTAGTTACAACGTAGCTGAAGAACTGGGAATTAACCACAAAATAGTTTTGGCGCATTTAAAAAAAATGGGTACACAAAGAAGTTCGATATTTGGGCACCCCACGAGCTCAATAAAAGAAACCTAATGAACCGTGTACTCATTTGTGATTCTTTATTACGACGTAATGAAACCGATCCATTTTTGAAGAAACTGATAATTGGTGATGAAAAGTGGATCACGTACGACAAGAACGTGCGAAAAAGATCGTGGTCAAAGGCCGGTCAGGCTTCACAGACTGTGGCGAAACCCGGGTTAACTCGCAACAAGGTGATGTTGTGTGTGTGGAGGGATTGGAAGGGCATTATTCATTATGAGCTGTTACCACCAGGCAGGGCCATCGATTCTGAACTCTACTGCGAACAACTGATGAGATTAAAGCAAGAAGTTGAGAGAAAGCGAATTAATCAACAGAAGGGGTGTGGTTTTTCATCATAATAACGCTAGACCTCACACATCTTTAGCCACTCAGCAAAAATTAAAAGAGTTTGGCTGGGAGATGTTAATGCATCCGCCGTATAGTCCTGACCTTGTACCTTCAGATTTCCACCTGTTTCGCTCTCTTCAGAATTCTCCAGGCAGTGTCAGGTTAACATCACGAGAGGACTGCGAAAACCACTTGTCGCGGTATTTTGATTAGAAGTCCCAAAATTTCTATAGCAATGGGATCATGTCCCTACCTACAAGATGGCGAAAAGTTATCGAACAAAATGGTACCTACATACTTTAGTTAAATGTAAATAAACTATATTTAAAAATGTTTTGCATTTTCTTAAAAAATGCGAAGACCCCAACCTATTATGTAATTGAGATTTTCCACTGACAATAGTTTGTAGTTGTGGACTAATTTTACTTGTACCAATTATTAAAAGAGATTTAAGATGCTCATCAGTTAATTTAGATCTGTAAACATTTTTTGTGTACTTCATTTTGGAGAAGGTTAGTTATATAATATGGTTTTGGCCCTCGGAACTTACTGGAGTAATCAGTATGGCCCTAAGGCTGGAAAGTTTGGAGACTCCTGCCCTAGAGGTGAATAAAATTCAGTACAATTTTCTTTCCCTGTTTTTAACAGATTAAAAATGACTATTGTTATGTTCGCTTTTTGTGGCATAGAATGTCACTTTTTTGAGCAAGTGGTACGAAAAGGTGTTTTTTCATGCCTCTTTTGAAGGAACCCATGTTACTACACGGTTCAATTTACGTTCAATATTGCTTTCAATTTCATTGCTTCAATTACATTGGCACATCTAAATACGTTTCAATGTGATTGTTCAATGTCATTGAAAGCTATAATTCAAAGTTAGCTTTCAATGCGATTGAATCAATATGGAACATTGACACGTGTAAACACGAACATGGAACGATGACTTATTCTGCGTACGGCAACGAAGGAAGCGGGCGGGCGCTTTTATGCTGCGAATTCCACCAATAAATTGTTTTTTTTTCTATATGCAATTAGATGACATACAGTCTGACGGCCCACTACCCACTAGTGATCTGTGGACCCACCTCGTGTTAAGTGTCTATCGTCGCTCATAGTAACCTGTAATAACAAAGAAAAAAATATTTGGTATTCCCAATGCGTTGTCATCCAGAGGCTTAAAATAAAATTTATTTTATGCCCAGTAATTACTCTGGCTACCTTACAGAGGAAACTACAAACGGGCCTTCCACCTAGTAAAATTCTCAAGGCTTCTTTGGTCATTCTTCGCGAAACATGGCCACTAACGCAGAGATTTTCTACTTTATTTTTAACAGACGAATTTGTATCAAAATCTATTCAGTAGTTTGGTTTTTAAATCTTAACGGCTTAACCCTTTGCTTAACGCGTGCCAACTACGAGATAACTTGTAGTGCGGATCTTTAGTAGATTTTTTTGGGCCTCCTATACA
This sequence comes from Nymphula nitidulata, assembly GCA_947347705.1. Classification (NCBI taxonomy): domain Eukaryota; kingdom Metazoa; phylum Arthropoda; class Insecta; order Lepidoptera; family Crambidae; genus Nymphula; species Nymphula nitidulata. The sequence continues at coordinate 8,893,070 of OX374617.1, read as the reverse complement.
ATAATTTATTTACAGGCACTACAGGTAACGTCGGATTTTGAACGTTTGGCATTAGCAAAGAAAACACATGAAAAAATCAAAGATCAAAATTTTAATGGAAAAAAGATATGACATGACAAACATAAGTGGCAGTACAAACAAACAAAGGAAGACATAATTTCGTCTTATCTGCAGTAGGAATTCAAAATTTTGCTAACATAATGCCGGAGTTTTTGGATATAATGTGCAAAAATAAGAGTCGCAAAGAAACAATCTTTGCGAGTCTTATTTTTGCACACAACACAAGGTTTAGTTGGGTTGCTTTTCTTTTCTGTAGGTAGTATATATTCCAAATAATGTTAGTTCTTGTCTAGCTCCCGAACTCGGCAAGTTTCTTCCACATTTTTCTATGTCGACTATGAGTATATTCGCCTACGGTTATACTCGTAGTCGGCATAGTCTAAGGCAGTGGTCGGCAAAGTACGGCTCCAGAGCCGCATGTGGCTCTTTGTCTACTTAAGTGCGGCTCTGGTACAAATATCCACGGTAGGCGCAATAATATTTTCATTAAAAAAAACTTGGTAAGAAACAAGTCTTATTGATGAGAACTTGGAACCATGTCTAAAAAAAGAACAACATACAAACCTGACTTACTTAAACTTTCCATGGAGATGAAAGCACATAGTTCGCATTATTACGTATGAAATTTAGTTTTATTTAGTGTAGGTACTAGGTACTTATTTAGTGTAATAACAGTTTACTAAACAAGCAGATTTGGCTTCCAATTTTTTTTTTATTTTTTTTTTTTTTCTTCAAAAAATGATTAGTTTTGAAGTCGTTTTTTATTTTTATTTAAAAAATGTTATTTTATTACGCATTCATTAAACATTAAACTATCACACTGCACGCACGTATTCTTTACGCGACATCGCTACGAAAATGAACATTGAATGTCTTGTTGAATATTTTGTGTGTACCTAAATAGGCAATCAATGCAATGTTCAATGCCTTTGAACCGTCTAATATCAGCTTTATGATCTTATTCATTTGATTTGTGATGTGGTGCGCCTGTGTTTGTGATGTGTTTTTGATGTATTTCCATGTTTTAATTTACTGTCGTTTTGTCGTCAACAATCTGTAAAATAAAAACTCATCATTTATTTATTTATTATTTTAACCCCTTGCTAATTTTATTACCAGCAACGAGCTGAGATTTTAACAGAAATACATAACAATAATTATTATTATTGATACACTCGCACCTTTTATCTAGCCAAAAGCACAAAGCGATTGTGGATACTAGATAACGGAGAAATATTGATAGTAATATTATTGTATACAGGTTGGGGCCATCAATACAACAATAAATTATAACATGGGCTATATTAGTGCATAGAAATGGTTTGCACCTTTAAAAACATCTCTTTCATTTGATAATTTCATGACATTTCTATGAACTAATATAGCCCATTATTCAATTTATTGACGGCACCAACCTGTATATAAACATTAGAAATATACTCTTATTAAACCTTATTTCTATGATCTTAGTTAATAAACTCGTACTCATCATACAAATATGTACTCCTACCGGACTTCGAACCCGAGATCCCTGACTGTAGCCTATATAGCAAGGGGCATAGACTAGATATGCAAGGGGTATAAAACACTCGGCCAGCCGGAAGTAATTACGAGAGAGAAGATAATGACACAAACAAATATATCGAATTTGCTGTTTCTAGGACGATACATCGAGGTTTCAATTTCAATTTCAATCTTTATTGTATTCCAAAATATGTTACATAGATGTTAAATATTTAAAATGCCAGTACAATAGTGTAGTAGAGGTGTAGGTAGGTATCTATCTACTATCTATAGTTTTGTTTAGGGATGTTATGGAGCTCCGTAACCGTAACCGAAACTGTCGGATATCCGAAATAAAAAAATATCCGAAACCGAAACCGATATAAAAGTTTCGGATAGTTTCGGTCAAGGTGGATATGGGTATAATATAAATAACAAGTTACGACCGGTATTTGTTTGGGTTTGTCACAAGTAAGGCGTCACTTGTCACACAGCCACGCGTGTCTCTTACAGTTTGCATTGTTTATGACTTATTTTGTGATGGTGGGTGTGAAAACGTTAAAACTTATTATTTACGAGTGCCTACTTACCTAGTTTCGAAGTGTTGTGTAAGTAGATTGTTATAATCTTGGCAAAAGGCAAAATGTGTCCTAAGGAAAACCCTCTACGATGCCCTGGACAGATTGCAGCATCGTGCTGTCCGTATCGTTGGCGACGTAGAGGTCGCGAACAACCTTGAGCCTCTGCAATTGCGTCGAGACATTGCGACGCTTAGTGCCTTCTATCGGCTATATCACGGAGAGTGCTCTACTTTTGACCTTATTCCACCTTCCCCCTTTCTACTCAGGAGCACGCGTGCCGGTCTTCGGAGTCATCAATTCACTGTCTCCACCTCAACATCACACATGTGTTCCCTCCTTTCTATAACATTTGTTCCTTCAAAAGAGACGTGAAAAGCACTTTTTGGGGCGGCAAGGTGGAGGTAGCTAGAGCAGTGTCTGAACTGCACTAGCTGTCTTTGCATAGTTCGCATATGGACTCTTTTTACCGCTTCACATCAGGTGGTGTTGAGTCATTTGTCGTGCTTTATATAAAAAAAAGTCTAGTTTAATCTGGACATTTACGTTGAAATAATGTAATCATATTTAAAATGTTTGATTTCGCGCGTTTATACCGCCTACCTATTTGTGATTGTTACAGTGAAATTAATGTAGTATCTGCAAAATGTAAACAGTGCGGTAAAAACTTTTCACCCAAAGGAGGCAGCACTACATCTCTGAAACTTCAACTTAAACCAAAAATCATTGTTAAATATTGATGAACTGTTGTTACTGGAAAAGGATACTCATTTTTTTACTATCCGTAACCGAAAATATCCGAAACTAGCGGATAATCAGAAATAATTTTATATCCGTAACCGTAACCGAAACCGAAACCGGTAAAATATTATTCCTATATCAGTATCCGTATCCAGATCCAAAATTTCATATCCATAACATCCCTAGTTTTGTTTAAAAGCTCAAGTATGGGAGTTAGAGTAGCTGCACAAAGACTCTTTTCTGATTAGGTTTCCTATCACGAATTCAGATACGGAATTCCGTAAGCCTGGCGCAGAAATTCGATTTTTTCCCTACCCCGAACACGTGCGTTACTTTCGAATCAAAACGAATGTCGTGTTTTTTTTCACAAGTAAAATTACGAACATTTACGCCTTGGCTGGCACAAATTTTGTATGTAAAGGCGTGCATTCAGGTTTGCGAATCTAAATTACTGACCAGGAAACCTAATCAGGAAACAGTATTAGTGCGTCCACACTTAAAGTTTCAACCAGCAAAATTACATTTGTATTTATAAAAAGTTTTTCTTGTTTCATTAGGTTAGATAGGTACGCGTGCAGCATCTGCACTGCACACGTAAAAAATTTTATATGCCGCTGATTTTATTCTCGGAGAATTTTTTAATGTAGTCATTAGGCTATGTGGGTACAGTCAGCGACAGAAGTCGATTAACACTTCAGTAGCTTTCCCTATAATATGGCTAAACGGAGCAATGGCAGGCACATGCGTCATACCTGTGAACAGATGCCACTAGTGGAAATCGTCATCTATAAGCTTTTTTGATTCATAGGTAAACATTTACTTACCTATTTACCAATAGTACAGTTTTTAATGGACTTAGACGATATATGGCATTATAGGAATTATATCAAACAATAGCAAAGCTAGTCTTTGCCAGCACATGTGCTCCCTCCTTCCTATAGCATGGGGTCCTTCAAGAGAGGCGTGAAAAAGCACTAGTGGAGGCGGCTAGTGCAATGTCCATTCTGCACTAGCTGTCTTCGCATATGGACTCTCCTTACCGCTTCACATCGGGTGGTGTTAGGTCAATTGCCGTGCTTTCTATAAAAAAAACTATTAACTACATTATTATAGTGTTTAAAATTACTTACCTGTTAGTAAATTATATATTTGAAAACTCATTAAATTTTACCTTTGTTTTATTAAAAATAACATTATTGTGAACTAATTAACGAAATCATTTCAATTTAATAGCTCGTGAACTTGTAACTATTAATTTTTTATTTTGTAATGAAAGATGTTTGGCCTTTGTCTATTAGCTGTTGACCTTAGATTAAAAGACACAGACAGACTGACAGGCAGACCAACAGACAGACCGACAGACAGACCGACAGACAGACCGACAGACAGACCGACAGACAGACCGACAGACAGACCGACAGACAGACCGACAGACAGACCGACAGACAGACCGACAGACAGACCGACAGACAGACCGACAGACAGACCGACAGACAGACCGACAGACAGACCGACAGACAGACCGACAGACAGACCGACAGACAGACCGACAGACAGACCGACAGACAGACCGACAGACAGACCGACAGACAGACCGACAGACAGACCGACAGACAGACCGACAGACAGACCGACAGACAGACCGACAGACAGACCGACAGACAGACCGACAGACAGACCGACAGACAGACCGACAGACAGACCGACAGACAGACCGACAGACAGACCGACAGACAGACCGACAGACAGACCGACAGACAGACCGACAGACAGACCGACAGACAGACCGACAGACAGACCGACAGACAGACCGACAGACAGACCGACAGACAGACCGACAGACAGACCGACAGACAGACCGACAGACAGACCGACAGACAGACCGACAGACAGACCGACAGACAGACCGACAGACAGACCGACAGACAGACCGACAGACAGACCGACAGACAGACCGACAGACAGACCGACAGACAGACCGACAGACAGACCGACAGACAGACCGACAGACAGACCGACAGACAGACCGACAGACAGACCGACAGACAGACCGACAGACAGACCGACAGACAGACCGACAGACAGACCGACAGACAGACCGACAGACAGACCGACAGACAGACCGACAGACAGACCGACAGACAGACCGACAGACAGACCGACAGACAGACCGACAGACAGACCGACAGACAGACCGACAGACAGACCGACAGACAGACCGACAGACAGACCGACAGACCGACAGACAGACCGACAGACAGACCGACAGACAGACCGACAGACAGACCGACAGACAGACCGACAGACAGACCGACAGACAGACCGACAGACAGACCGACAGACAGACCGACAGACAGACCGACAGACAGACCGACAGACAGACCGACAGACAGACCGACAGACAGACCGACAGACAGACCGACAGACAGACAGACATTATGACCGATATGACAGAGAGACAGAGCGACAAACATTGTGAAATTGTTAGTTAATATTGTTTTTTGTGATAGATATAAGGGATTTTTAACGATTCGAAAGAGCTTCTTCCTACCTAATTGAATAAAAATATTGGGTCTAATTCTGAGATCACACTTTAATTCTAAAAGTACGGTATATCTCTTTCTCGCAATAAGTCATAGGAAAAAGATAGCAAGAATTTGTTTCGTTTAGATAGATTTCAAAGAAACCCTAGACAATTTTAGACGGCATGTACGGAGGTGCCTCATAAACACTGCATTTTATCACGTTCATTAAGTAATTAAAATAGAATAAAACTAGAAAAATTTCACGTCCTGAGGCAGGAATCGAACCCGCAACCCCCAACTGCCCCAACTTAACCGAATCGTAGGTATTTGTAAAAAATACTCGTTTCGGATGTTGAAATAGAATATTTCGACATTGTAGGGTGGACGTTAGCTCATAAACGCAAATACAGATAGACTAGAAGAATTTCACAGGGATTTCCCAAGTCCTGGGTGGCTCAGTGGTCAGAGCAGTCGCCCGGATTGCGAAAGGTCTCGGGTTCGATTCTTGCCTCAGGACGTGAAATTTTTCTAGTTTTATTCTATTTTAATTAGTAATTTTTCAAACAATTATAATAATGTTAAAATCAAAAATTAAGAACGTTTGGTCGAAAATTAACCACACGGTTCTATATGTCAAATTTTATGACAGCCATCCTTTTCCTTTTCATTTTGAGATAATGAAATGCACTGAACTTAAATTTATACTTAGCATGTGTTCTCCAGAATTAGGGCCATTTTCATTTTTTCTAAAAAATAAACAAATAAATATTATAAACAAAAATGTTTTATTACAACAACCTTCATACTTAGACCATTTACATTATTAAAACTATCTAAAAAATCAAGTGCCTACTAACATTTTGACGACTATACTAAGAGCAATACCAATACGATGCTCGAAACTATCAGTCGACCACTATACAAAAGCACTCTGTGCTTGTAGCCGTAACAAAAACACTCTCTGCTTGTAGCCGTAACCACAGATTAGAAAGAGTGCCGTAACAATTAGCACTCGAATAAACTTTTGAAGCGTTCCATTAAAATTGATTTGACTTAGAAAAAAGGTTATACTCAAACATAAAATTCTTATAGGTACCTACATTTACAAAACAATCTCCTCACGAAATAGTGGTCTTAGTCTTAAGTCTGTGCATCTGTGTATCGAGTATGTATGGCTGTATGGGCATTAGTTTCCCTTGCCTTCTCTGTAATAGAGAGAATAATAAGAACCTTCACGAAAGAGTTTGGCGGGATTTTGTGGTGTCAGTCAAGATTTTTATTACAATAATTAAACATTGTGTCAGAGCGAACTTTGTGTTATAAAACTGGTGTAGTTTTATAAACCAAGTGTTTGTGTTGACGTATCGAAACAGCAAAAATCTTAACTGCCCGTTCGAGACGCAACAGACAGAACGGACAGGCAGTTATGAGTGTTGCTGTTTGTACATACAACTAAGAGATTATGAGAATAAAAGTGATTAATAATGGGCCTAATTCTGGAAACACACTTTAATTCTTTTAAGAACAGTATATCTCTTTTTCGCAATAAGTAAAAGAAAAAAGATAGCAAGAATCTGTTTAGAGCTGTCACTTAAATTGAGATAGATTTCATAGAAACCATAGACAATTTTAGACGGCATGTTACGGAGGTGCCTCCTAAACACTGCATTTTATCACGTTCAATAAGGTCGAAAATTGAACGCACATTTCTAAATGTCAAATTATATGTCAGCTATCCTTTTCGTATTCCTTTTGATAGAAAGAAATGCACTGAACTTAAATTTAGACTTAGCATGTGTTCACCAGAATTAGGGCCAATGATTATGGTGTGAAAGACATTGAGAACTTTTTCGTGGTTATCCACCTAATCAAATAGCATCGTATGGAGACTGTCATCATATATTTCGTGTCAAATACACCCAAGATGCATTGGAATGTGTAACGCCAGCATTTCAATGTAATAAATAAAGAAATACTGAAGACATGTCTGTATGGGCATTAGTACCTACCCTTTGCCTTCGCATCACAGGGAGAGTGAACAAAAAAAAAGGTGTGTTTGGCGGGATTTTGAGGTGTCTCTTTGACTAGTTATAGTTATCTGTGGTGGTGTCAGTAAAGAAAGATTTTTATTACAATAATTAAAAATTGTGTCGGAGCATACATTGTGTTATAAAAGTGGTGTAGTTTTATAAAACAAGTGTTTGCATTGACGTATTCCTACATACCATACAACTATAAGATTATTAGAATAAAAGTGATTATGGTGTGAAAGACGATAAGAACTTTTTTGTGGTTATCCACCTTATCAAGTAGCATCTTAAGGAGATTGTCATTATATATTTCGCGTCAAATACTCCTAAGATGCATTGAAATGTGTAACACCAGCATTTCAATGCAATTAAAGAAGAAATAAAGAAATACTCAAGACATAGCTGTATGGGTATAAGTTCCCTTTGCCTTCCTAGTACAGGGAGAATGAATAAAAAAAAACAAAAAAACGATTTTTGATTCTGTCCTGTAGGGATGGGCGAATGCAAAATAAATTTCGATATCGGTGTATCGTAACGATATTTTACTTCTTGAGCTCTAAGTAGTGTAAAAAATATCAATATTTCGACGTATCTATTTTTCAAACGACTCAATACTACTTGATGTGAAGCGGTAAGAGGAATTGTTAATTAAGTCAAGACAGCTAGTGCAACTTGAAACCTCCTCCTCTACAAAAGTTATCTTTTCACGCCTCATGGGTTCCTGCAAAAGCAACGCAACCCTGTGATTGATTGCACTTCAGAGAAACACAAAAGTAAAAATATAAGATAAATATATTTACGTGTAAGCAATGACATACAAAAAGAGCGAAGCGAAAAAAAACAAATGTACAAAACTATCAAGTTTTGACACAACTCTTAATTTAAAGGTGACAAGCAGATGATTACAAAGAATATATAACTGTATAAAACCTCATTGTTCTTACACTCCTCCTTAATCTCAGCTTCCTCACACTTCATTCACTCTTACGCCCAAGCCTTGTACACAAAACTCAAACTTCCCTCGCAACAAAGGTTTCGTAAGCACATCTGCAAACATATGCTGTCTGCTTATACTTGAGCTCTATTTCACCATCTGCAACAGTACATCTCACAAAATGATACCTAATATCAATGTGTTTGGTGTGTTGATGTTGCACTGGGTTTTGTGCAATAGCTATAGCTGATTGACTATCTGAATACAGGGTAACAGGTTTAGAAAGATAACCTAACTCCTCTGTAAGCCTTCGTAAGAAGATAGCCTCTTTTGCAGCTTCTGATAGTGCTACATACTCAGCTTCTGCGGTAGACAACGCAACTGTGCGTTGTTTCACTGATCTCTATGATATAGCTCCTCCTTGCCATAAGAACGCAAATCCAGAATATGATTTTCTGTCCAGGTCTCCAGCATAGTCTGCATCTACGTAACCTTCAATAGAAGATTTCACAATTTGCTTCGAAAAAGTCACTCCATGAGTTTTAGTTCCTTTAAGATACCTGAGTACTCTCTTAGCTGCTATCCAGTGAGGTTCAGCATGTTTGTCGTTAAACTGACTTAGGTAACTGGTCACGTGTGCTATATCTGGCCGAGCACATACAGCTAAATACATAAGTGACCCAACTAATTCACGAAATGGATACTTTTTCCCTGAACTCAGATTTGGATCTGGAACTTCAAGACGTTGACCTGGTACACTTGGTGTAGCAACAGTCTTGCAGTCCTCCATATTGAATTTCTTCAGCAACTTGTCAATATACTTCTCTTGACTTAAACTGATAAATTCTTCTGTTTGCTTAACATTCATACCTAGAAACAAATCTACACTTCCAAGATCTCTCATCTCGAAAGTTTTTTGTAATTCCGATTTTATTGATTCTCTTTCTCTTTCATTATTCCACAGAATAAGAATATCGTCAACGTAAATCGCTATAACCATCAAACTATATTTATTTCTTCTGATGTATACGCATGGTTCGTTTTCTGATCTTCTGAAACCAAGTCCAACAAGTGCTTGATTCAATTTCTCATACCATGCTCTAGGCGCTTGCTTCAAGCCGTATAGAGCTTTTTTCATCAGGCACACATGATTCTCTTTACCCACTACTTCAAAGCCTTTGGGTTGTTTCATGTATACTGTCTCAGTTAGATCACCGTTTAAAAATGCAGTAACGACGTCCATTTGATCTATTTGGAGTCGATTTTTAGCAGCAATGGCAAGTAGCAACCTCAGCGTGCTATGTCGTACAACAGGTGAAAAGGTTTCGTTGTAGTCCACACCTTTAACTTGGGTAAAACCTCTTGCAACCAGTCGCGCCTTAAATCGCTTCTTATTCCCCCCTTCTGATTTGATTTTAAGTATCCACTTAGAGTCAAAAGCAGAGTGGCGCAGTGGAAGCGTGCTGGGCCCATAACCTGTGATTGATTGCACTTCAGAGAAACACAAAAGTAAAAATATAAGATAAATATATTTACGTGTAAGCAATGACATACAAAAAGAGCGAAGCGAAAAAAAACAAATGTACAAAACTATCAAGTTTTGACACAACTCTTAATTTAAAGGTGACAAGCTGATGATTACAAAGAATATATAACTGTATAAAACCTCATTGTTCTTACAAACCCACGTTTTAAACCATATTGTTAAAGCCATGTTCATAAAAAAATTGACAAACATTCGTAACTTGAAAAATTTAACACTTATCTGACAGTTTTATTATTTAAAATACTGTATTCGAAAAATAAAGCAAATTGATAAATCTAAAAGAATATCTGCGATAAATATTGATTATTTTATGTATTTGTCAATATTTTGATATATCGATATTTTTTACCCAAGCCTACCTGTTCCGCCTCTAATCTGTGATACTGTTATGATAGGTTCTGTTCTGTGTTTTCTCTGTACGGCCAAAGGACTTGCATCCAGGCTATGTAATTATAATAAAAATAAAAAAAAGTTTTCACTGTCACTCACTCACCATCTTATAGTAATCTGTGCACTCACCCTCACTAACCCATCGATAGGAAATATATTTAATATTTACAATCTCTTGTCTTCAATATTTTTCACTCACTTACGTTTTCAACTTGTAAAGAGTACATTCTAAGTGTATTGTTGTAAACACTTAAATTCTACTACAAATTTTTAAATAAATTCTAAGTATGGCTCCCTTGCTGGAAAGTAAGAAAATCCTTGAATTCCTAGAACTGGTCGGTCGTCTGAAGGTAAATTTATGTTTTCATTGCACATTTGCTTATTTATATAAACAAGTGTACTTTTGTCACTATGTAGTACAAAACACGACAAAGACAAAAGTTTAACCATTAAGTTGTAACCATTTTAAGTTATAAAACTTAAAATTTATTTCAATTGCAGCATGTGAAACGAACTGGTTGGGTGCTGTGTGATATTGATGAATGTGAGTCTATAGCAGGCCACATGTATCGTATGGGATTGATGACTTTCCTTCTTACTGAAGACAACAATCCAACTAATTTAGATCGTCTGAAGTGCCTTCAAATAGGTAAATTAATTACTTTTAATATTACTGCATTAGAATTGAATATGCTATTACTAAATAACACTATTAAATCTACCAAAAAAGTAAGTGAGAGGACACTGACCAACTTTTTCTATCATTATTTTCTGGTTAGCTTAATATTATAATTGTATTTCATAAATTTCACGTCTCGTTTCCCTGCCTCAGGAAATGATTTTTTTCAAATTTTGATATTTTTATAAGTATTATAATAATTGTCATCCACATAGTACCAAATTGACACCGTTATTGAGATTTCTTGTATTTATTTACCATATTTAAATTTTTAGCTCTAGTCCATGATCTAGCTGAATGTATAGTTGGTGATCTCACACCACACTGTGGAGTCCCACCTGACGAGAAGCATCGTAGAGAAGATGAAGCAATGAAAAAAATTGCGGAGCTTACTGGTATAGCTGGTGATAGAATGTATGACTTGTACCAGGTAATTAATTAACTTGACTTAACTATATTAATAGGTAAAGTTGAAATAACTTATGCTATGCAAAAAAATGATAGATAATAGTTCTAAAAGATAATGTATCATCAAACTACAATTATTCAGGGGGCTTAAAAGCAGTTAAACCTTATTAAGCCCCATTTAATTATCTGTACCCACAAACCAGATACAATATTTGACGACTGACTGGCCGAGTGGTCTGTACCCCTTGCTATACAGGCTACTTGGTCAAGAGGTCCCGGGTTCGAATCCCGGTAGGATTTGTTTACGAGTCATGGATGTTTACATGTTTATTTAGTATTTTTTTTTTATACAACTGTATGACAAACAAGCTGACCGGCCACCTGATGGTAAGTGGTTACCGCCGCCTATAGACACCTGCAATAACAAGGAAAAGTCACTTGATATTGCAGGTGCGTTGTCATCCTGGGGCCTAAGATGAAATACCGTCCATGCCCAGTAATTGCTATTGTATTGTATTGTTAATATTTCTAATATTTACATACATATTATTATCATTATTTCTCCGTTATCTAGTTATCCGTCCATTATCCATAACACAAGCTCTTAATGATGCTTACTTTGGGCTAGATAATAGGTGTGAGTGTATGAATATTATTGTTATTATTATTAATATAGACATTGTAATGCCTTACATAAAGCTCTTAATCCCCCAAGCAGTGTTATCCCACTGGTGGGCTGGAACAATTGAAAAATCAATTGTATCTGGAATCTGGTGTAAGTGCATGAATATTATTATTATCATTCAATTGTTGAAGAAACACCAAGTGGGCTGTTATGAGGCAAATAGAGATAAGGACATCTACCTCAATTGTGATTGTTCATGTGTATTAATACAATATTATATTTCCCATTTGAACTATTTTTGTGCAGAAGAAATGAAAATAATTAATATTGAATATCATTTTTTTTTTTATACTAAGCACGGCAATTGACCCAACACCACCTGATGTGAAGCGGTAAGGATAGTCCATATGCGAAGACAGCTAGTGCAGAAATGGACAATGCACTTGCTGCCTCCACCTTGCCGGCTCAAAAGGTGCTTTTTCACGTTGAAGGACCCCATGTTATAGAAAGGAGGAAACACATGCGCTGGCAACGAATTCCAAGTTCTGGAAGGACGACAAAGAAACGAGAAACTAAATTTCTTTGTGCGTGATGTTGAGGTGGAGACAGTAAATGGATGACTTTGAAGACCGGCACGCGTGCTCCTGAGCAGAAAGGGGGAAAGTGGAATAAGATCAAATAGCTCTTCAGAGCACTCTCCGTGATATAGCCGATAGAAGGCGCTAAGCGACGCGATGTCTAGACGCAATTGCAGAGGCTCAAGGTTGTTCATGACCTCTACATCGCCAATGATACGGACAGCACGACGCTGCAATCTATCTAGTGCATCGAGGAGGTACTTGGCGGAGCCATCCCATAAGTGGGAGCAATATTCCACGCAAGACCGAACCTGAGTTTTGTACAGCAGGCATAGCTGGTCAGGCGTGAAAAATCGACGCACCTTGTTCAGGACACCGAGCTTCCGTGAAGCTGTTTTGATCACGGTTTCGATGTAGTTTCTGGAATTGAGATCGCAGCATATCTCCATACCAAGCAAGTTCAAGGATGCCTGTGCCGAAAGAGTAGTGCCCTGAAGAGAGGAAAGGGGAAGGAACGGCGACATTTTGACTGTAAACACACACACCTGTGTTTTCTTAGCATTGAACTCAACAAGATTGTTAGATCCCCGTTCAGATACGAGGTTCAACACTCTGTTGAGCTCAATAGTAAGATTCTCCCTCTCTTTCTCGGTTTCAGCGCGCCCAGCCCCTGGGCGACCGTAATATCCCCCATGCACTGTACTGTCATCCGCATAACAATGAATGCTTCCTAATGAAAGCATGTCATTGATATGAAGAAGAAAGAGTGTGAGGGATAAAACAGAGCCTTGTGGTACACCAGCATTCACTGAAATGAACCGCGAAGCGCATCCATCTGCGAGGACTCGTATTCTCCGCTCATGTAGGAAGTAGGCGATCCAGTTGCAGAGCAGATCGGGTAGACCGTATGCCAGGAGCTTGGAGAGAAGAGCCTTGTGCCAGACCCGATCAAAAGCTTTGGCAATGTCAAGGCTAACAGCCAGTGACTAACCACGTTTATCACTAGCTTCACCCCAGACATGCATTAAGTACGCTAGAAGATCACCCGTTGACCGTTTCGGCCGAAACTCGTACTGTCATCATTAATTAATGAGTGACCTTTTAGGTATCGGATCAGCTAGTTATTAATGATCCGTTCCATGACCTTGCAAAGAACTGAGGTGACAGCTATTGGGCGGTAGTTTGCTGGGTCTGATCGGTCTCCCTTTTTGGGGACCGGTTGCACATTGGCCTCTCCAAGATTCCGGCACACACCCAGAAGAGAGAAAAAGGCGGTATAGCCGGGTTAAGACGGAAGACAACTCCGCTGCGCATTTATTTAGTACTATCGCAGGGATGCCATCAGGTCCACTAGCTTTCCGGACGTCGATTGACTGCAGCTCCGCACGTACATCACATTGCCTGATACGGATATCAGGCATTGTGTGGCCACAGTGAGAGAGTGTTTGTGGCTGTGAGTTGCAGTCATCGATTCGGGAATGAACAGCTAAGAATTTTACCAAAAGATCGGCTTTCTCTTGCGGCTTGTGAGCGTAGCCGAGCGAGCCGTCAGAACATCTCAACGGGGGCAGCGAGGGTTGACAGAAGTTGGACTGCACGGCTTTGGCCAGGCGCCAGTAGCTACGGCTTCCCGTAGGATGCGTGAGTAGTTCTTGGCCAACTCGTGCAACGCGCTGTGCATCCGCTCTGATGAATGCCCTCTTGCAGGACTTGGTGGCGTTGTTATAAGCTGCTTTCAGCGAGTCAATGTTAGGATCCCCACAAGCTCGACCCCTGATCCAAGCGCGGTATGCCGACTGTCTGTTGTGACGGACCACTCCAAGATATGCGTGGTATGATAGGGCAGCCTCACGAACTGGTTAGGTTCGCTTGGGCCCCTGTACTGTAAATCTATCTATGATATTTTTTTTTACCTTAACGGGGTAACACTTGGCCTTCATCTCACCTGATTCAGTCAGCATCGCAATTCAGTGAAGATAAGGCCGACGATGGAAGCGAGTTACACCCGGATTCCTCAACCACAGAGGAACTGGTTACCTTACCTCTGACTGCCAGAACACCACAATGCTGTTAACATTATTGTTATGGCGGCAGACTTAGGTAAGATGGTGGTAGCTATCCAGGCAGACTTTGAAAAGCCCTACCACCAACCAAACCGAGCAGAAAATTTCTGCCCCTACGGGAATCGTAACCCGGACCTCTTGTTCTGAGGTAGGTAGTCTCAACCACTAGACCACAGAGGCAGTTAAATTCAAAATATAGATGTCCTTAAAGTCCTCATTAATTGAATAATTAGAGAAATATCAAAACGAACAAAAATATTCTGCAATACCATCTATACCAGTGACTGTTGGTGTACTTAGAGTAAACTATCTGTTTTGATTATTATATTTTTTTGATAGAAACTTCTTTTAAATGGTGCATCCATTTAAAAGGCATGATGATAATAATGAAATTCCCATAACACAAAAATTGCATGCCACCAAAATGGCAATAGAAATTTATGCTGTATAGTTTCATAAAACTATGATGTACCATAATATACCTATAATTGGAAGTAGAATTGTTAAAAAATTATCACATCAGTACAGCTCCCTATTTCCTGTACTATGGATTATTATAACATATTATCTTGGAAACAATATTACAAAGTGTGGTGCCATTTAAATTATCATTTTCAAGAATTGTATTATCAATAAGTAGGCACCTACGTATACCTACTCACTCCTAAATAACAGCATGATACAGTAACATTTATTTATGCAATTTTTTATGTATCATATTCATCATTATCTTCCAGATACTGTGTTTATCACTTAAATTTAAGTATAATAGGTACTATTGATAGATTAAAGGTCAAAAACAATAAGGTTGTTGTTTAGGACAATAAATTGTGCAGTAATGTTAAATAAAACATCACTTTAAAAAGTTTTGATTCATTACATAAAACAAAAGAAATAAGTCTCTTAATTTGCAGTGTTTTTCAGACAGCTCTGTGTTACCCACTCAGGCCTAATTTTTCAATCCCCAAATATGATTTATCCCGAGAATAACATCTGTCAACACATCAAAATTATTCTCTAGATAAAAATTATCTAAGGATTGAAAAATCAGCCCTTAGTCAAATGTTACTATGACATTTTAAAGTTAAATCCAGTAAGTCTTTCTAAGGAGCAAGTTCAAAGCTCACAAACTAAAGGTTGACTCAATTTGGGACTTGCAAGTTTTTTTATTTTATTTATACAACTAGACGACAAACAAGCTGACGGCCCACCTGATGGTAAGCAGTTACCGCCGCCTATAGACACCTGCAATAACAAGGGAAAATCACTTGATATTGCAGGTGCGTTGTCATCCTGAGGCCTAAGATAAAATGCCGTCCATGCCCAGTAATTACACTGGCTACCTTTCCCTTCAATCCGAAACACAGCGAACTGTTTCACGGCTGAAATAACAATGGCGGTGGTACCTACCCAGACGACCCTACATACGGGCCTACCACCTAGTAAAGCAAGTCTTTTGCCATGGCTTTTCAGAGGTCTAAACGGTAAGTTACATATTTATTGATAAAATTATACATATGTTTCAGGAATACGAAAAGCAGACTTCACCCGAAGCAGCATTTGCCAAAGACTTGGATCGCTATGATATGATACTTCAAGCATTTGAATATGAGAAGCGCGAGAATGCGCCAAAAAAACTCCAGGAATTTTTCACTGCTACTGAAGGAAAGTTCCAGCACCCATTTATTAAAGAACTAGTGAAAGAACTGTATTCGCAAAGAGAGGAGTTTGAACAAAAAGAGGTGATAAATGGTGGTACATAAACACTCTTTGCCTCCGTAGTGTTTAATATTAAAAACACACTACAGTATTACACCATTACTTTAAGGAGAAAGGATTAAGTCCTAAATTTTAATATTTGAAACAAATAATAAGCTTAATTTTTATATTTATAAGTGGTCAACAATTTTAAACAATCCAATGCATTTGATTGTTTATTATATTTAATAACTAAAAAACATTATGTGGCCATAATTCGTTGATTTTTACAATTATTCAATGTACCTAAACCTTAACTAGCGGGTCTAGTGTCGATAAAAGAATTTGATGTATTATTTGTTGTGTTAGCAAAATATTTTATGTTTAATTCTGTTATTTTTCATAGATTATAAAACTAGAACAGTTTCTAAATGGTTCAATTTCGTTAAATAATTATTTTCCATTAGATATTAATTTAATTTATAACAATTTATTCCTGAAAGGCAGTGTGTGCATGTGTGTTTTTTTCTAAAGTGCGGTACACTTTATTGTACAGAAATATTTGCTTACCGATATTTATAGTAAAGCATAATAAAAATGAAATTTCTACAAAGTTATATAATAACTTGAATATACTTTCCCATGTGTACCATGAGTAGGTTCTTATTTATACAAGCGAGTTCTCCAATTTATGCTTGTGTACCTTTATTATGTCGTAGTTTGAAAGATATTACAGGTATTACATAGCCAATTTATCTATTTAGGTACCTACTATATTATTTTAATAAGTACTCTACCTACTCTTACTATTTTCCCGACATCGTAAAAAAATGTAATAACTTTTTTATTGTGAGTAATAAAAGTTCAAAGAAACAAATTAGCAATAGATTTTAAATTGCGAAAGTCAGCTGCACTTATCTTACTCAAGCAATATCGCACACATACTAAAGACTGTACATCGCACGTAACACGTGACCATTGTAATATAATAGACCTCATTTCAATTGTGATATTTTCCCTTCGAAAACACTTCAATGGTTACTTTAACGAATAAAATGCGAGCGGCTTCAAGGTTAAACCACAGTCTATAAAGTATTTACGCTGTGGTTAAAGTATACGTTTCATGTACAGTCAACAGTACATCAAGCGTAACAGTTTGACCTGTAGACCGCTCTTACTTCGTTTGTAATAGAGACGGCTTTCGTAGTGCAAATGTTACATTTGATGTGTAGGTACTTACGTTTCAGAGTCTAGTCTATACGATCTATACGTTAATGTATGAGGATTGTCGGACCATGAGTAATTACTTCAAGTATTTCTATTTCGGTAGGTACTTCGATATAATAGACCCTACCTTGAAAACGATTAAATATGGCAAATACTCGTAACTTTATTGGAAGCATATAAGTGCAATTTGTGTAATTATTAAATAACTTTTTTTTGTTATGGCATAAACCCAAGAAACCAAAAATATTTGTATATGCTCTAGGAGCTTTATTCCTTTGAATCTGTCCTTAACCAGAAATAGTGCAATATCTATCTAAACTGGAATATATTTCCAGTCCAGCACTGACTATTAGATCAACATTACGTGCATCGAGAAACCATCCATATGGTCTTAATAATTAAGTTGCTATTATAATAAACCAACTTGAATATACGATGAATTCAATAATGCCGTGAGAGCTTCTGGTAAGGTCCCAGTTAATGGTAATAAGTCTATTATTAATCCTATAGTGTTACAACAGGCCTAATTCTGTAGAATACACGGTTAATTGAAATTGATGTTCAGTGCATCTCTTTCTCATAATACGAATCTAAAAGGGACAGCTGTCATATAATTTGACATTTAGATCTGTGTGTTCAATTTTCGATCTTATTAGGTAACGAACGTGATGAAATGCAGGTTTTAGAAAGCACCGTTTCTGCTACTAAATATAAGTTATTTGACAGCTCCAATTCTTGCTTATTTCCATAGACACATAGAGAGATAGATATTAGAGTGAGTCTTCAGAATTAGGCCCAATGCCTGTTAGTGGTGTTTTATTAAGTATTTAAGGGTCCGTAGTCCCTAGTACGAGCATCGCTCGATAAAAAAAATGACATTTTATCTCGACATAAATACTGTTAAATCGAGTCTGCGAAAATTGGTCGATCGATAGATTTTATTGTAAATTATAGTAGATGCCTTTCTATAATCGCTATTATCGCTTGTTCAATTTTCGACCTTAATGCAGCTTATTTGAAGAAACCTTGAATTCCTTCTAAAATTATCGATACAAAAGCTGTCTAAAAAGTAATTTGACAGTTTTTTTTTTGCTATTCTTTTGAAGTACTGAGAGAAAGAGGAATACAGTAGACGTCAAGTCAAGCGTAACATTTCGACCTTGAGAACGATCTTACATTATTCGTAATATCGTAATAGAGACGGCTTTTGTAGTTCAACTGTTACACTTGACGTGCTGTCGTCTGTACTGGACTTAGATTACTAATATGGTGACGTCACTGCATCTCGCTCTCTAAACTGGCGTGGCATGCCAGATAAAACTTATTTTAGCAGTCCTAATAACTACAATGTATATTTTAAACTTCGGATCGACAATTTGACATTTATGACAAATTATCTCACTTATTTATGTTTTTAAATACCTTTTAAATTTGACTGAGCCTAAGACACTCGGTTTTATATTAAAGTGTAAGCTTATACAGAATGATGAGAACAATACGACATAATTAAAACATGGGCTATAGGTACCTATTCGTTCATAGAAATGTTTTGCAACTTTCAAAAACATATTCGTTCGATAATTTCTTGATATTTCTATGAAATAATTTAGCATTGGCTGCATTATTTTAGAAAGGTATGTTTTAATAAATTTATTGACGTATTGTCGTCAGCACTCTGTATAATCTATGCCCTGTAGCAAGACCTTGTTTAAATGACACGTAATAGATATTTATATCCAATATAATATTAATCCCTATTAATATTGTGGTAAGTTTTAATTCAATTTTTAAGGTTATTAAATCTGGAGTACCCACATTTATTTAATTTTTAAGGTTATTTAATTGTATCTAGTTCTGGAGTACTCACGTTTGATCTAAATTTTAGTACCTACTTTGCATCTTGTTCTCTCAATATGCATGCGAATAGAATTACTGTCAATTTGTCATTCTGAAAGGTATGTTCAATTTTCGATCTTATTAAACGTGATCGATAAGTGTCGATTTTAGGAGGCACCTCCCTACATGAGAGGGGTCCTTAGTTTTATGTGTTGCAATCCTTTTCATAAGCCTAAAAGGGAAAGAGATAAACTTTACTTGAATTTTAATTAAATCTCTTTAAAATCGGGTCCATTATTGGAGCAAAAATGCACAGCTTTACCTACCTAAGCATTTAATGCATGGCATTGTAATTACTTAATTTTTCGGTTTCCAGTCCTAGAAAAATGTAGGTAGAAAACACATTTGGATCGTTAGATATGGCCTGACATCTATTATTCTGTAGTTTTATATTTTTGACAAAGATAGATGGCCAACACTCTTGTCTTTTGTTTCACGCCATTTGTTAAACTTTGTACAAACTATACCTACAATGTAGAATGTTGACGGTATATCTAAAGATTTAAACCTGCAGCAAGCCAAGTTAACTAGCATTTTTGATGTCTATTTTTATGATCTGGCATTACGCCGCGCCGTGGAAGCAATAAACTGGAAATCGTTCATTTTCAATTTCTTGTCATATCACGAGTAACATAATTAAAAATAAAAACATACTGTTCGGGTACACACAATATTACAATACCGACCTACCCGTTTAAATAATGGTTTAAAAAAATGTCTTGTTTCTCCTAATGAATCCCCTAATCTTGTTACTGTTGTTTGTTTGAGTAGAATTACAAATTACCGATTTCAATGGACCCTGTTTGATGTGGAATGCTTGTACGCACAATGCCATTTGAAGCATTATACCAGCCTCTGTCCACTCTCATCAAAAGTACCTACATCTTATCTTATAGTGGGGCCATGACTAAGGCACAGTGCACTTCGACCCATTGGGATCTTTTGTACCTCCCCTCAGTTTACTCTTTCTGTTTCCAGAATATAGATAGGTAGGTACATATAGTTACCTATACTTTAGCCAACTTAGATAAAAAAATATTCTTTATCTAAGTTGCCTGAAGTATAACTAACACGTACATTATTGTCCGTTTTCAATAACCATTCTTTACCTTAGAGTTACTTAAGTAACTCAATACGTATTACGCTATTCACTGTTGCCAAAGAAACAATCAAACATTAAATCAAGGTATTTTCTCAAAGTCAATAAGACAAGGTTGGAAAGATTTTCTCTCGTGGGTTTTACGGCTTGTGTATAGCTACAAGTGCTGCAACAGAGTTACAAAACTTATGACGGTCAATTTGTTTTAAAATACCTACTTTTGTTAGGACGTTAATTTGTTTTCCAAACCAATAATGATTTGTGTACCTAATGTTTATAAGTACCTAATTAAAAATCAATAAAGCGAGCTCAAATTATTGTTGTCTATTATAATTACCTTATCACTTACTCCTACCTCCTACAATATTTATTACGTATCTTGCTTCTAAACAAATTAGGTGGTTACTACAAGCTCTAAAATAGATTCCAATAACAAAATATTCGCGTGATTACCAGTTCGTACATTGTCATACCTAATGTTTTTAAAAATCGGTAGATAGGTTTGAAAACGGTTGCGGGAAAATGAATGAATATTCCCGCTCAAATTCAGGGCCTGACTGATGAAACACAAATACCTACTACCTGTGGTGGGTACCTATTACCTATACCTAGGTACCTACCCATAGGACCTCCACCAGGTTGTGAAATACCGACAGACAGATTGGCAAAACTTAAGGGGTTCCTCACTTTTGTTGCGGAAAATGTGGTGTATTTTTTAAAGCATGTTTTATATTGCTGACAGTTCTAGTGTTCCATAGGCTTTTAGGCTTTTTTTAAGGCTAGCCTATGAATTAAGGGGGCTACAGCGGGATAAAAGCCTTGCTAGGCCTTTTTTATAGCCTTTTTTGTCTACCCGAGGACTATAGGCTTTTAGCCTTTTTGTAGGCTAGGCGCATATTTAAAAGGCTTGAAAGGCTAAAAGCCTAAAGTGTTAATAGTACATTATGGTACAAGTGTGTAATGTTGGTGATTACCGCTGAGACGCATTTAGGCCCGAGCCGTCAGGCGAGGGTCTTAAGGAGCCGAGGACGGTAATCATCAATACACACGTGTATCATACAACGTTTTTCAACACACTTCTGAATAAAATAATACTTAAATAAAAAACCATTTTACATAGTAGATAAAAAGTTTATTTAGAGAAACAATTAGTAAATGTGCAGTTAGTAAAATTATAATTAACTATTTTTGATGATATAGCGGTCTCATCAGATAGATTATTTACTGAAATACTTTCATGTTCTATTGTTATTTGTGATGGTTCATTATTCGTGTAGGTAGGTGAAATCCAATCATTGGATGTACTTGGTATTTCGCTAGTAGGATGCGTCTCAGAATCAAGTTTAATTCTTTTTGTGATTTTCGCACAAATTTCCTTCTTGTTTTGTATGGAATCTTCTACGTATGATTCTGCTACATTGCTAGATCGCCACACGCCATGTCGCTTCAAAGTCATTATATCAGCTCCTGAATTTGCCAGCAATGTAGCTGAAGTTCTTCTGAAACTATGTCCAGTGTAGCTCTCAGCATCTACTAAACCCAAAAACTTAGCGATTTCTTTAGGCATATAACCAAATTTGTTTATACCTATAGGCTGACAGGTACATTTACCATTCTGGTAATTTAGAAAGAAACGGTCATTTTTTGTTTTTGGTGAACGCAAACTTTCATACTTCTTAACAATATCATAGAATGGACCGTGTATGGTGAATGACCTAGGTATTTTATTTTTCGTGATAGGTATCTTCACTAAAAGCATCTGGCCATGGTTTTCTATATCTTTTACAGTTATATTTGTTAATTCTTGTATCCTACAGGCACCAGTTACACCAAATATTAAAGCAACCTGAAACAAAAGAAACAATAATTAAAGTCAACAAGCTGCTATTAAATATTTAATTAAAATTAATTTAACTAACCTTTGTAGCCAAATATTGGTTAACTGGAGCATCTTTAATAAATTTTTCAATATCGTCAGATGATAAAACCTTTGATTTTTTGCTTCTAAATCCATTAGATAGTCTCTTTAGATAAGCTGACAAATTCGAGTATGTTTTTAAGTCCACTCCATTCTTTGTTCGGACTGTACTTTTTAACATTGAGTAAATACACCACAAAGAGCTAGGTTTGTACTTAGAAGATAATTCTTTAAAGTACGCCATGAACACATTTTCTGAAAAAGACTGCGTATTCTTGTTGTTCTGCCATTGTATGAAATTTTGGTACGCTAATAGATATTTTTCCTTTGAGTTTTCTGGTAGTAAACTTTCCATAACGTTCTGGGCTTCACATCTTATATCGGGCGGTGTACAACATAAATCATTTTCTTCATAAATTGTATTTGCAGACATCTTAATTAATAACTAACTAATCTAAATAACTTCAAAAGAGAAAACGAGACGAGTTGTGAAAAATGTTTCGTAATGGCGGGAAAAATTAATCAGTTTTCCTATGCGCGCGCATCGGCCATAGACTAAAAAAATGAGGTTTCTTTTTTTTGTGCTTTTCGCGGATAGCTTTTTAGCGCAAATGTAAGCGTAACTCAACCAATAATATTAAAAAAAACTATTACTCACTCGTGAATAATAGTAATGAAAAAGTCACAGTTTGATTATAGGTGTCATTATGTGCCTAATTGCCATGGGATTAGAGCCACTTTATGAGGAAGTGTGTTGAAAAGATTATTACTCCTTTAGGCTAGGATAACAATAAATAAAAATGTATTGTTCGTGTATAATAATCGTCAACTTAATTTTAAGATTTTAAATATTGTTTCAAAAATATAAGATCTTCAATGTGCTTGTCATCATGGCTAAATTTTATTGGAAATAATATACTATAACAAGTACTTATTATTTCCAATTTCAAATAATATTCGTTTTCATTAAATTTGAAAATAAATAAAAATAAATACCTACAATACAAAAATAAATTTTAAATAAAGTCATAATCTGAATAATGGCTATAGCCTAAGCCTACTACTTGAAAAAGACTAGTCGCAAAAAAGCCTAAAAGGCTTTTAGGCCTAGGCTTTTTTTTTAAACCTATAGGTTTTTTAAAGTGAGTAGCCTTTTAAAAGCCTACAATTCTATCATGGCCCTAAAAAAGAATAGGTTTAATTATAGCCCTAAAAGCCTATAAGCCCCGGGAACACTAGACAGTACCTACCTGCCTAGGTATTTCAAATCTTAATATTTTGTCAATGGAGATGTTGGCCAATGACTTATACTGATGACCCTTACCAGGCGCAAAATAAGGCTTACAATCAACAATAAAATATCGGCCCACCTGGTGGTATGTGGTTTCCTTCGCCGTTACCTGACATCACATGGTATTGTAGGTGCGTTGGAGACATAAGTTAATTACTGTGCATGGACGGCATTTCATCTTAGGCCTCAGGATGACAACGCACCTGCAATATCAAGTGATTTTTCCTTGTTATTGCCGGTGTATAGGCGGCGGTAGCTGCTTACCACCAGGTGTGCCGTCGGCTTTTCATCTAGTTGTATAAAAAAATGTGAAGTGCCTTTCATGTCCAGTAATTACAATAAAGAAATAACAGAGATTTACAGATTCGAGGTGTAAGTAAACATTTTTGTTGGCATTTGGATTGGAATAGACACCTAAGGATATTTCAGGTGCACCAACTTTAAATCTCTGGTACAGCAGAATATGAGTATGACATTCAGACTTTTTTTGATTTCTGATTCACAAATTAAGGTTGCTCTATGGGACCACTCTAAGTATATCTAGAAAACAAATAATATTAAGAATATCGATCTCATTACCTAAAACAATATAACAGCCTTGATGTGTTTAATGAAGCAGTTTGAGGTTGTTTGTTACACTAATGATACTACCACATTCAGACTACACAACATACATTAGGTGACAATATTCAAAATGGGTATGTAACATAGAATAAATGGTAATATCACATAATCTCTTTAGCTGGATACTGCTGAATGAGGAGCTTTGTATTACCACATATTTTAAATTAAATATAGATGTAACATCTTGTCCATATTGACTCTAATATCTGCAATGTGATTGCGATATATTATATAGAAATATAACTGTACCTACCAAAGTACGGCAGACCTATGTGAAATTGTATAAAACTAATATGAACTGGAAGTAAAATGAAAATAAATACATCTATTTTGTACTTTCACAATTTTATTGTACAAAATTGGGTATTTGAGTAATGTACAGACGACAGCACGTCAAGTGTAACAGTTGCACTATGGAAGCCACCCTCTATTACGAACACAGTAAGGGTGGTCTCAAGGTGGACGCTTGACATGCTGTCGACTGTACATACAACTCTATTCAGTCAAATAACATTAAGATTTGCAAAAATGCTAATATGTAGTGACAGACAATTCCTATTATTTATTTAATTATCTACATCATTGATACTATTCAAATTGTAGTCGTTGAGTGGCACACTTGTTCACACATGTTAACAAAGAAAACCACAGCTTGTTATTGGGTAATTTATTGTATTAGGCTTTAGTTGAAACTGAAATTTTAGTATAAACTTGTAAATGTAAATTAAATGATTGCTTATGTATCACATGAACAATTTCAGCTCTCAGCAACAAAGCTCAAATGTTTAGTGTTCATAATATGGAGCAGTCAAAAATTTATTATAATTAATTTACAGCTTGCTTCTGATCATTACCAGCTGCTTCTTGCCCCTCTTTTTTTCGCTGTTTTTCTCTCATTAATTCAGCATCCCTGGAAACAGTGCAAAGGTTTACGAATGAAATACTAG
This sequence comes from Nymphula nitidulata, assembly GCA_947347705.1. Taxonomy (NCBI): domain Eukaryota; kingdom Metazoa; phylum Arthropoda; class Insecta; order Lepidoptera; family Crambidae; genus Nymphula; species Nymphula nitidulata. Next base: position 8,867,710 of record OX374617.1, on the reverse strand, counting down.
CATACTTAGTCAATAGAAACTATATATTTATTCACAAGGTTGTACAACCTTGTGAATAAATATATAGTTTATAATTAAAATGATTAACAAATTGTCAATGTTATTGTTTTTCTCTCATTAATTCAGCATTCATGGAAACAGTATAAAGGTGTATGAATGAAATACTATTGCTTATCTAGTCAACAGAAATGATATTTTGTTTCACAAGGTTATACAATTGATTCACAACCTAAGTCAATGTTAATTTTCTAATGGATGTTACAAAATAACATGCTTAGTTACACAATCATGATTTCTTCATTCAACCTTTCATTCTTTACCTGTTTGCCAGCATCTTCATTATTATTAGAAACCTACTGTCATTATTGGTTATAGGTACTCCACAAATGAGATATACATAATTATGTACCATACTTAGCATAAATCAAATATATTTTTTGTACCTATGTTTCCTTTCTTGTAGGGACATGCCAGACTTATCACTAGCATTCTTCTTCCTTTGCATTTCTTGTTGTTTCTTCTGATTCTTGGCACGAGCCAAATCTCTTTGATTTCCTCCTGGAAATTGATAAAAGATTAATTATTTATGTAGGGATTGTTTAAAATAGTAATATGTTCAAGCAAATACTCTGAATTCTGAAAAATACAAAATAGAGTCATGTTTGAAAAATCATCAAAGCGGACGAATCAATTTTTCTCAGATGTGTCTAAGCTGAACTAGAAATAGTACGGCTGCCCAAATTCAAAACCTAGTAACAAGTGATTTCAAAAAAAAACCGTTTTTGGCATTTTTCGCCTTACTAGGCAGTATCAATATGATGTGGACCTTAAAACGCCCAGTTTCTTACGTAATTTTAAAAATATAATTTAGCAAGTCTGAGCAATTTGGCATGACTATAAAAAAAACAATGAAGTACCAATTCTAAACATAGTATGTCAGAATACAAATTTAAAACCCTAGCAACTCAACCGACTTACTAAGTTATGAATTTGCAAAACCGACTTGCTATGTTTTGAATTTGGCACCGATTATAAAATCAATGAAATGTCATTTAGTAAATCCAGTGACACCGTCGCACGAGTGTTTCGCTCCAAGATATCAATATATAAAATGAGTTTTATGCAATTTTATCGATCCAGGCGTATAATGCGTGCTTTGCAGAACGAAAACATTGCAGGTAAGAAATAACTTATTCATTATACTCGAACTGCATAATCGCTTCGATTGCCTGGAGGACTGCACAGATGTGGACACATATGACGACAGGTTCGTGGAAGCTGTCCTTACGGTGGGTTCTAAGTTCTTCAAACCCAGCCGTAACGAAAGAAGTAAGAAAATCTCTGAGCCAACATTGAAGCTAATGGAAGTAAGACCTGAAATAGTTCTGCAGTCTTCTGAGGATGCTCGTCGGCAGCTCAATAAACAGATCTCGAAGTCATTGACTCGCGACATACGCCGATTTAATACAGACCGTGTTAAAGAGGTAATAGAGCGAAACAGAGGCTCCAAAGTGTTCGCCAGAGATCTGTCGCTTGGACAGAGTTTGCTGACGAAGCTGAAGACGGAGGGCGGCAGACTTCTTTATCCCGGACGTCAGCCTGTACGAGATTAGTGTAGCTCTCAAACAGCTCAAATACAACAAGGCACCGGGTGACGATGGAGTTACAGCAGAGCTTCTGAAAACAGGTGGGCGTGTGGTCCTAAGAGCTCTTCAGAGGCTATTTAGCTCCATCATGCTCGAGGGTAAAACGCCAAAAGCATGGCACAGGGGCGTGGTGTCACTCTTCTTCAAAAAGAGTGACAGAACCCAATTGAAGAACTATAGACCCATCACGCTCCTGAGTCATGTTTACAAGTTGTTTTCGAGGGTTATAACAAATCGTCTCGCACGCAGGTTTGACGACTTCCAGCCTCCCGAACAAGCCGGATTCCGAAAAGGCTTTAGTACCGTAGACCATATACATACGCTGCGGCAGGTTATACAGAAGACGAAGAGTACAACCTGCCATTATGCTTAGCGTTTGTGGACTATGAGAAAGCCTTCGATTCTGTTGAGACTTGGGCCGTGCTTCAGTCACTCCAGAGGTGCCAAATTGACTATCGGTACATCAAAGTGCTGCAGTCACTGTACGAAAACGCCACTATGTCAGTTCGCCTCAAGGATCAAGACTCGAAACCAATACGACTTCAGCGAGGTGTGAGACAGGGCGATGTCATTTTGCCGAAACTGTTTACAGCCGCGTTGGAGGAATTGTGTTTAAGCTTTTGGACTGGAGAGGACTTGGCATCAACATAAACCTTCGTTTTGCTGATGATATCGTAGTCATGGCTAATACCCTGGAGGACTTGGGCACAATGCTCGACGAACTCTGTAGAGTCTCCCAACAAGTAGGTCTTAAAATGAACATGGATAAGACGAAAATTATGTCAAATTCCCATGTCGTATGAGGATCGCGGGAAGCCGATGGATGCGGGCAGCGCAGGACCGATCGGTTTGGAGATCCCTGGGGGAGGCCTTTGCCCAGCTGTGGGCTTCTCTCGGCTGAAATGATGATGATGATGATGAAACTTTTTGTATATGAGTTTGTTTAGTCTTTACCTTACCTCAGATAATCAAATTGAGAACCTAGTAAACCGACTTGCTAAGTTTTGATATTGTTTTTATAGTCATGTTTGGGTAAATTTTCAAATAAAAATAGAGTGTGAGCGATTAAAGTGTATCCATAACCTCTAACACGATTACGAGTATCACAAAATACAGTCAACAATATAATGAAACTTTTCGTCAAACACCCCAATCGCTACTATTTCTGGTTTCGTCGGGCCAACGAATTAAAGTAGCCCACCTGTTTTTTGGCTCTCCTGAACATTCTTGTTAGAACGAGTTACTATGTTTTGATTTTAAGCAGCCGAGTAGTGGTGTTGTAATACAATAGAATCTAGAATATTCTTAGGGAATGTAATCCTAGTAGTCGTAATATAATAATAACACGTGAATTAGAGCTGATCGGGCTACAAGTATTAAAACAAGCGAGGTACTTACGGGTCATCCTGGTTTAATTTCCTTAAAATAAGAAAGTTGAGTCTGTAAATTAAAAGAGCCCGGACGATACGCTAGTCCGGTCGAAACCTAGGACAACGCACCGCCCTCTCTTTATACGATGTGGAAGAAACTTTGAAGACAACTAAAAGGGAAGCTGGCCTCAATTAGAAGCCACGGCCAGATGTTCTCACATACAATACAACCACAAAGCACAAACAAAATGATGATAAAATAAAATTAATGATGGCGGACACTAGTGTTGTACAGACTGGGAATAAATTGAATGTATTAGTGTTTGAAACATAACTATCGATTTATGTTAAAAGAAATAATGAAAACATTAAATTTTTTCACATCGCAAAAATTACGATGTAAAAAAAGTGAATGTGTTGATATTCTTTATCAACAAAGACTGTATAAATAATCAGATGGCGGCTTTTCTGATATGACATTAATTATTGTGAGTGGGATCAACAGGGTTTACCGTGAATTTAATTAAATAAATTGTTCAAAACAAAGGTTAAGTTTGTTTTATTATATTAGTTAGTAGTATAGTTTATATTCATAATTTGAAAACTTGAATGAAAGCAGATAACATTCAATGAATCACAAATTAGTGATTTAGGTATTTACGATATTTAATGGATAGTCCGTCTCCTTGGTAGAAAAAATTACATTTACCATGACATTTACAGCGGCAAAAGAAACTGAAGACCTCACCTCAAAACAAGTTATTGCTCCGAGGACCTCACAGTGTATAACAGCCACAGCCGGCGTAACTAACAGTATATTTAACGTCGGCTCTCGAGTGGTATGATGGTATCTCAGAACAATAAATTACTGTCCTGAGGATGGTATAATAAACACCTAACACAGAGGAGGTCAGAGCTCCTGGGTTCGAATTCCGATATAGGCACATATAATTCTAATTATTATTGAGCACCAAACTTTTCCAAGATGAGTTGAAATGTTACACCTGTTTTAGTTATGTTAGTCTATGCAGTATAGATTCTCGGATTTAGGATTTGATGCTAATAAAAAGGTGTCTAATTAAATGTGATGTATTACTACACCTATCGGCCGATAGTTGGCCAACTATTTAGTTGAACGACTTATTTCGATATAATGTGCGGGCTATCATAAGATTCTATGCCTATTAGACATTCTGCGATTTAGTTGGCCAACTTGAAATTGTATATGTGCGGTGTCTCTTATTGTTTGCATAAAATTGTGATTCTGACTGTCGAGACTTCCCCTATACTTACATTACTCTTTGGTCGAGACTGAGGTCGAGCGAGACCACAGAGTGCTTTTGTGACTAGAAGAGGCGACTCTGGAGCGCGTTCCAAGCCTACAACTTTTTACTATAAGGCCCTTCCGTGCCTTTCGACATGACGTTTGGCTGTCACAACTACCCCGTTCTAGCCTCGGAGAGTTGCAACTTTTTGGCGATCAATTTTGATGGTTAAAAAACACTCTGACGTTTAAAACGTTATATGTATTAGTGACCATCCGTCATATACGATGGAGTATGTGAAATCTCAAAAAAGAAATTCTTATTTTTAGTTTACTTTTTATTAAAGTAGTAAAGTAAAAGTTAAAATACAAACTTAATACAGAAAATTTTATGCAGAATGGAAGACTTTGTATTAGTTTTAGATAATGATTGAACTCCTTGTCAAAATTTAAGGTTATAAAAACAACTCTTGTCGTTCCACACCTTAGAGCAGGACAAAAAACAACTCGGAGTGTTTGGAGTGTAGGCTTGGAACGCGCCCCTGCTGTACCAGTATCTCTAGTCTATGACTCTGTCTGTCAATGTGTCAAATAGTGTCAATATGTCGGTCAATACAGAAGTACATCTGAGTAATAATGAAAATACTAAAAGGAACGATAAATCAATGAAATCTTTATTTTCCAAACGAGATGACTGTTCTCACGTGTCTTGCTACTGGTAAGTATCAGTTGACAAGTGTTTATTTATTATTTTCTTCTACTAGAGATGACGGTTGCCTAATTTTATTGCTGTTTTGTTTTACGCAGTGAAGAAAATGTATGGAAGTTATGCCAGGATGCTTCGTTGAGAGTTCCGGAGGAATTGGATAGGTGCTACGTGGTTTTCATATCTAACCCTTGCCGTACGGTGCCTTTGTGGAAACAAAGGGCTGGGCGTGAGGACGACCGCCTTGTAATATGGGTGTGTACTTACCTGAATTGTGTCATATTATGTACAGCGCTATACACGACTACTATATTTAAATACAGTATTTTGACAACAATGACCCTTTGTTTGCACTGTTATGAACTGACCTACTTATTGATTTCAGGATTACCATGTTATATTTCTATATTCTTGGGACTGCAAAACATGCCTTGTCTATGATTTGGACTCTGAATTGCCTTTTCCAACATTTTTCCATAAATATGTCACAGAAACATTTCGCACTGATCAAGTCTTAAAGTCAGACTTCCATAGGTAAGTAGTATAATAATAATAATAATAATAAAACCTTTTATTTACTGTTAGCATTACAATTTCTTAAATATTAAATTCAACAGCAACCTTAGCCAACACTTTGTCTTTCGACAAAGGCCTCCTCCAGGGCTTTCCATGTCTTCCTGTCTCTAGCGGTCCTGTCCCACAGCAATCCTGCGGTCTGTTTTAAATCATCCTCCCACCTAACATTTTTTCGGCCTCTGCTTCTCTTTTGGTAAGAGACCACCATTTAGTAATAGTCTTTGTCCTATTTGGTTGTTTCTCTCGTATAATATGTCCCGCCCATCTCCATTTAATTCTTATTGTTTTGGTAATAGCCTTGAATTTTGTTTTCTCTTTGATCGTTTTTAGTTTGACCTTGTCTATCAGCCTCACACCCAGCACACTTCTCTCCATTGAGTTTTGACAAATATTTAATTTGTTACTCATTTTTTCAGTGAGAGACCAGGTCTGGCATCCATATGATAGGCAAAATACAAGAGTTGTAAACTTTCCTTTTATCTTTAAGTGCTATATCTTTGTTTTTCATTATTTCTTTCAGAGACCAGAATCTTTTCCATGGGTTATTGACTCTTCTATCTATTTCTTTTTGCATTGTGTCTTTTGTGGCTATTATAGTTTGACCCAAGTATAGGTATTCCTCTACATACTCTATTTCTTCTTGTTTCACGTATATTTTAGATTTTTCATGATTAGTCATTACTTTTGTTTTTTGTGAATTTATGGACAGTCCAATTTTATTGCTTTCTTCTGCAAGTTGCTGGAGCATTGTTTCCAAACCATTCTTGCTTTCAGAAAATAGCACTATGTTGTCAGCAAAACGGAGATGGTGTAGGATTTCTCCATTTATTCTCAGGCCATATTCGTTCCAGTCCATTTTTCGGAAAACCATTTCCAACACGGCAGAGATCAACTTTGGTGAGATTGGGTCTCCTTTTCGTACCCCCCGCTGTATTGGGAATTCTTTACTTGTTTTATCTAGCTTTATAACTGCAGTACTGTTTGAATATATTTTCTTTAGGATGCGGATGTATTTGTTGTGTATTCCTTGTTGATGCAGTGCTTTCCATATAGCAGTATGAGCCAATGAGTCAAATGCCTTGGTGTAGTCAACAAAACCTATGTAGTAGTATTTTTGATACTCTTTGTATTTTTGGAGTACTTGTTTCACAACATGGATATGATCTAAGGTGGAAAAATTCGTTCTAAATCCTGCTTGCTCTCTAGGTTGATTTTCTTCTAGAGTGTTGTTGATTCGTGACAGTAGTATTTTAGAGAAAATTTTATACAGATTGGACATGAGGCTGAATGGTCTATAGTTTCCTATTTCTTTCTTATCACCTTTTTTGTGTAGTAATATTATTTTTGATTTAGACCATTCTAATGGTATGTCTTCTGAATGTAAAATATTATTAAAAATGTTTGTTAGTGTGGGTGCAGTTTCATCAATTGTAGCCTTTAGCAATTCATTTGTGATAAGATCTTCACCAGGTGCCATATCGTCTTTTTGAGTTTGGATAGCTTGACGAGTTTCCGATAGTAATATTGTTGATATGGGCTCTTCTACCTCTCCTGAATAGTCATAATTAAAATTCCTTGTGTCCATTCCATCTCTACCTCTATATAATTCTTTGTAGTATGTTGCTGCGATGTTGGCTATCTCATCTCTATTCCTTACTTCCTTATTTGTTTTATCGTTAATACTTGGCATCCACTCTTTTGTATCAGATAATTCTTTGAAAGCTTTCCTGACACCTCCTGTTTTCTCTATGTGTCTCTGTATTGTTTTTGCCCTTTTTTTGTTTCTTTCTTTCCTAATGTTTACATTTATAGCTTTAATTATTTTTGTGATTTCTTGAATGTTCCGTTTTCTGTTAATTAGGAGTAAGTAAGTAGTAGGTAAGTAGTAGATGTCTTTATTTTCTGAATAAAAATATGTACCTACTGTTCGGGATTAAGGTCCAGAATTTCAAGTTCTCAAAATGGACACTAAATCTCTAATATGTTTTACAGGTAAGTAATCTTAATCCAGCCACATTACATTCACTTCTTGACCTGGTTATGGTGAAAAACTTAAGGGACAATATTATGTATAGACACATAAACAATAATATATTCATATTATTAACAAATACATATTTACATTATTTAAATTGTAGACCTCCTGAACTAGTAAATATTAATTTATAATTTTGCAATGAAAGATGTTCTAAGTCACTAACAATGATTCTGTCATAATTGTTAGTTTTTGCCTTTGTGTATTATGACTTTTGTATAGTATAATACCTTTATTGTGATTGTGGATTGTCGGACAGCCTTAAAATAGAGATAATACTTTTGTCATTAGGTATGTACTTTGTTTGTACAGACGACAGCACGTCAAGTGTAGGATTTACACAACGAAAGCTGCCTCTATTACAAGCGCAATAAGGGTGGTCTCAAGGATTACCTATGTTAACTATCAATTTTTAGAAAACTAGGTATATCAATTTACTTAAATTTAGAATTAAAGTGTCTTCAGAATCAGGCCCACTCTAAGTTTAAATTTAAGTACAGTATATCTCTTTCTCGCAATGTGTAACAGGAAAAGATAGCAACTGTTTGTTTAGAGCTGTCAACTAAATTTAAATAGATTACAAAGGAACCATAGACAATTTTAGACGGCATGTACGGAGGTGCCTCCTAATCACTGCATTTTATCACATTCAATAAGGTCGAAAATTGACCACATGCTTCTAAACGTCAAATAATATGACAGCCATCCCTTTTGTATTCTTATTGAGAAAAAGAGATGCACTGAACTTAAATTTAAACAGCATTTATTTGTTCTCCAGAATGAGGGCCAATGACAATGCAAACATAAGAATTACGTAAGGTTATTCTAATCGAATTCAAAATTTACTTTTAAACTTCTTTTTACTTATTATTTTAGGGACAAATAACGTTGTTTGACGATAAAGAATATTACGAGTTGATTTATTGTTTTTCAGTACAAAATGTATGAAAAAAGATTTTGGCGATTTCTGACATTTCTAGTACTTATACCTTAAATGCTCTCATAGTCTTGATCCCAATATGAAGTAGGATCGACAGGCATAAAAATTTTTATTTTTATTTTTGCACTTTTTTAGCTGCACGAATCTGTGAATGCAGTTCAGAATATCTTAAAAACGTTATGGATATGGTCTCCTAAGAACATTCTTCTGTAACTATAACAGTTCAGGTACCTGCCCTTACTGAATACTGATCCGTCTCAAAAATTCACCCTGTATATGCAGAGGTTTTCTCAAACGAGTACAGCATGGGGTTCTTCAAAAAAGTGCAAGCGTCCATAAGCTACGGTAACCGCTTACCATTAGGTTAGGTGGGCCGTATGCTTGATTGGCAACATACTGGTACAAAAAAAACTGCCATTTTCTGAAAACGAAACTGAACGGAACTGAAACGGCGATCATATTGCTGATATACTTTCAAGTTTTATTTGGCAAAGTTATGAGCATTTAAAGCCGATCGGCGTTTGCCGCTGCGAATGGGTTTTATTGCGCGGAATTCCTATTTCTTAAAATGGGATAGTTATCACTGAGTATCTTAATCTGTGCAATAATCACAAATCACAAAGCCACATTTGATATTCTTCTCTTGAATTGACACAGGTGTTTATGGTAATAGGGTAGTTGACAACTTTTTTTTTATTTCATAAATAAGAAGTATACACACAATAAGAAATATTGCAAAAGGAATAGTATGCCTAGGATCAAAAGTTTCACAGATATAGCGGTATGTTTGATTTGTTGCGGCGCATCGTCCGAAAACGATCCATAGAAAATCTACGGAACAGGTGACGTCACACTATATTACTAAGAAATGTATGGGCATACAGACAAAATCAACAATAACTTAGTATATTATAGTCGTAATAATAATAGTAGTTTTAATTGATGTCAGAAATCAAAAGTCATTAACATTTTTGATAAATTTTGGGAAAAAAATACCATATTTATGAATTTTCTAAACAGCTCAACTTCAACAATATTATAATATATTTTAAGTTTGAATTGTTTTTATGGGTAACAGTAGCGTATATTTTCCGAATTTGTGAAATATACCGCCATATTCTACCTTATGCAACATCTCAATATTCTCAATATGTGTGCTTCATTTTGAAATAAATAACCTGTTTGAAAACTTATGCTTCATCTAATTTTTTTTTTTATAATTTTATACATTATAATTATAAATTATTTTTTTGTTGAGTTATTAAAAGAAAAATCATATTCCATAATAAATTTTCAGATTCTTTCGTGTAGTGTCTGCAAAGCAGTTCTTGCAGAACTTTGCATCGGATCGGCGTCACATGAAAAGGCCTGATGGGTCCTGGATTAAGCCTCCACCACCGTATCCCGCTATCTGCACCGCATGTAAGTGTCTTATTGATACTATTGCGCGCCATATACTCGTTTTATAGATGTGTGAAAATCCATAAAATAATACTGTTAACAAACCAAATTTTGCAAAGGTTGATCTCTGAAAGGTCACTCAATTTTTTTTAATCGTGAGCTCCACCGTGCTTTGGACGCCTACCAAACCCTTCGCAGCAATTAGGCATGTTTAGCCATTTATGAAGCTAATCCGTTAGTTCTTGTTGCCACTCCCACTGCTTTCACCCACCAACCTGCGGCTAGTGTAGTGGTATTATAGTTTCTCCCATGCAGGAAGCCCTATCCGTATACTGGGCCGTAGGCATGTACTTGTATGCTGTTGATGATGGTAATGGCCCTAATTCTGCAGAACACATGCTTAGTCTAAATTTAAGTTCAGTGCATCTCTTTCTCTCAATGTGAATACGAAAAGGATGGCTGTCATATGATTTGACATTTAGAACCGTGCGTTCAATTCTCGACCTTATTGAACATAATAAAAAGCAATGTTAAAGAGGTACCTCTGTACATGCCGTCGAAAATTGTCTTTGGTTGGTTCCTTTTAAATCTGTCTAAAATTGACAGCTCTGCACGAATTCTTGCCATCTTTTTCCTATTACATATTGCAAGAAAGAGATATACTGTACTTAAATTTAGACTTAGATTGTGTCTTCAGAATTAGGCCCACTGTCTAAAAATGTTTCAGTGATATGTCACTTTGGTCGACTTTATAGTAACTTTCAAGGGATGTAGTCCGGTACCGCTAGGTTTTTAGGTTCCAAAAATATTAAAGTTTATGATTTTTTGCATACAGTTAGTATACTATTTGACTAACCTAAATCATGATTTTGTGTCATTTTTGATGGTTGCTAAGATCTCAATTTAGGTATTTGTCTTTTTATGCATTATTTCGTTAAAAAGAAAATTAGAGTTGAAAATTTAGCTTCCATGATGATAACAAAGTCATTACTGACATACATAAACTTTTTGTGCCATCTCACTCCATGGGAATACTGGATTTAACCAAATACTTACCTATCCCTGTAATAGCTATAGAAAAATATTAAAGTTGGTGAAATAAGTGTTAACAGTTCTCTAACTCTAGTATCTATTGTTTAAATCATTTTGTGTCATATTCATCCATGGTATTCGCGACTATAATTTTTTTCCTATTTCACCCCCTGTAATAGCCATAAAAGAAAATTCAAGTTATTAGAGTTTATTTCTTTATTAATGTTATGGTAAAATGAAGCTCTATGCTTAATTTGTGTCGTTTTTATCCATGGGATTTTGATTTATATTATTTTCAACATTTTTGTGCGAAGAACACTAGCGCGGCCACAGCGCGGCAAAGGAGCGCGTAGGCATTCACTGGCTCCGGCGACCGGCTGCCGGCCGGCCGGGAGCGAGGCGCTATAATTTGTTTGTTGTTGTACGAGTAGTGACTTGTGATAATTGCATAGAAAATGGAAACTAATATAACATGTCTTATTTGTGGGCTTATGTTGGGTGGTAAAGCTGTAAAATTAAAAGAAAGGATTTTACGTAAATATACACACATTACCATTACCCCCATGCCTTCATGAATTGGAAGCGCGCCGCCCATCGGCGGCGGCGACACCTCGAGGAAGTACACAGCCGCCCGCCCTTGGGTGACCTCGGCATTTCGACATTCGCTATTTTTTTATATGTTTTAAGAGCAGAGTGATTTGTTCGATTAAAGAGCGCATACGATGTGAGTTAATTATTACAAAAAATACATTTTCATTGGTGTTATAGCGATGGAGTGTTAAAGTGACTTCCGAATTAATTTATAATAGTGCAAAATCGTGTCAATGTATTAAATAAATATTTTCGAAATAACATTTATATGCATGGTAAAATTTCCCTGTAAATACAAATTATTTATATATTTTTTTACAAAAAATCAAAATCATAATGAATTCATTTTAATTTAATTAAATTATACAGTGATTGAGTATCTCGGTGGCGATGGCGTAGTGATTTGAACGCTAAAGTTTCGATAGCAAAAACAAAGCAACTTTCGCCATGCCCGAGATGGGTCAATCATAATTTATAATCTCGAGCTCCCCCGTGCTTTGGAAGGCACGCTAAGCCGTTGGTCTCAGTCGTTACCACAACTACTTTAACTCACCAAACCGCTTTCTATATACAAAGCTCAGCAAATGAGTCATCACATCTGATGTGAAGCGGTAAGAAAAGTCCATGTGCGGAGAGAGCTAGTGCAGTTTGAAAACACACTGTTCTAGCCGCCCCCACCTTGCCGGTTTTTTTAACACTTCTTTTGAAGTAACCCATGTTATAGGAAGGAGGGTACATGTGCTGGCAAAAATTTTTGGAAGTCCGACAAAGAAACGAGTTACTATACTTCTTTGTGCGTGATGTTTAGGTGGAGACAGTAGCTTTGATGACTCCGAAGATCAGCACGCGTGCTCCTGAGTAGGAAAAGGGAAGGTGGGATAAGGTCGAAAAGCTCCTCAGAACACCGGACCAGAGTTTTGTATAGCAGGCATAATTGGTCAGGTGTGAAAAATCGACGCACTTTGTTCAGGACACCTAGCTTCTGTGAGGCTGTTTTGACCACGGTTTCGATATATTTCCTCTGATTTATGATCGCAGCATATCTCCATACCGAGCAAGTTGATGTAGCTCTGTGCCGAAAGAGTAGTTAGTGCCCTGAAGAGACGGAAGGGGAAGGAACGGCGATCTTTTGGCTGTAAACGCGCACACCTGTGTTTTCTTAGCATTGAACTCAACAAGATTGTTAAATCCCCATTCAGATATGAGGTTTAACACCCTGTTGAGCTCAATAGTAAGATTGATTCTCACCCTCTCGGTTTCAATGCGCCCAGCCCCTGGGCGACCTTAATATCCACCATGCACTGTACTGTCATCCGCATAGCAATAAATGCATATCATTGATATGAAGAAGAAAGAGAGTGGAACAGAGCCTTGTGGTACACCAGTATTCACTAACATGAATCACAAAGCGCACCCATCAACGAGGACACGGATCTCCGCTCATGCAGGAAGCTCGCGATCCAGTTGCAAAGCTGAGTGGGCAGACCGTATGCCGGGAGCTTGGAGAGAAGAGCTCAGTGCCAGAACCGATCAAAAGCTTTGACAATGTCAAGGCTAACAGCCACTGACTTACCATGATTGTCAATAGCTTCACACCAGACATGCATTAAATATGCTAGAAGATCACCCGTTGACCGCATTGACCGAAACCCACACTGATGATCATTAATTAATGAGTGATCTTCTAGGTATCGGACCAGCTAGTTAATTAAGATCCGTTCCATAACCTTGCAAAGAACAGAGGTGACAGCTATTGGACGGTAGTTAGCTGGGTCTGATCGGTCTCCCTCTTTGGGGACTGGTTGCACATTGGCCTCGCTCCAAGATTCCGGCACACACCCAGAAGAGATAGAAAGGCGGTATAGCCGCGTTAAGACGGGAGACAACTCCACTACGCAGTTTTTCAGTACTATCGCTGAGATGCCATCAGGTCTCGTGCAACGCGCTGAGCATCCGCTCTGATGAAGGCCCTTTTGCAGGACTTGGTGGCATTGTTATAGGCTGCTTTCAGTGTGTCCATATTGGGATCCCCATTGACTGGACCTGATCCAAGCGCGGTATGCAGACTGTTTGTTCTCAACAGCTAAGGCACACTCGCGATTGAACTAGTGGTTAGGCCTGCCCTTACTGACCAGATCGGAGTGAGAGATATAGTACTCCATCCCTAACTTTATCTCACCAGCTCACTCAGCAGTAGCGCTAGCATTCGGCTTCGACTCACTGCAGCTAACAGATGCAAAGTTATCCCGCATACCGCCCTAGTCTGCCGACGCATAGTGCCAGATGCGGCGCTTGGTCACCGCAGATAACGGTGGCGACGCCCGTGGCACCCCAGCAGAAATCAGGCAGTGACTCGATGATCCCAAGGGAGCTCGAACCTCTAACCGATATCCCTCCGGGCGATAACATCGCTTCCGTCTGACTAGTGCCAGGTGGACTGCGTTGACCCGTCGGCCAGGGAGACCTGAAGAAACGGCTGTTTCGCTGGCCGCCCGTGGCACGTGGTACAGGGGCCCAAGCTATCCTAACCAGATCGTGAGGCTGCCCCATCATGCCTCGCATAATCTCGGGGTAGTCCGTCGTGCCGGTTAGTGACCGGATGGTGGGGTTCCAGCGGCCATACCCGGGAGGGTTCGGAGGCCCTTCCGTCTGGCGGGTCAGCGCTTCTCTGCTGTCGGTTGTTACCTGGCAAAACAGGCCTCACGATTTGACTGCCAATATCCATCCATGACAGCGACAAGTAATGTGTATGGTCGTACAGCGGTGCACGACTCCACTACAGCCACGCTGTTTGAGGTCGGGCTCACTAACTTCCGTGGGCTCCATGCTAATCTCAATGTCATCTACCAACATCTTGAGACGGCTCGGCCAGCGCTGCTTTTTTTGACGGAGACGCAAATACTCCGCCCGGCTGACACAAGGTATCTGGACTATCCCGGCTATGCTCTTGAAGAGTCCTTTAAAGCGAAGTCCGGGGTATGCTTGTTTGTCCGGGCGGATGTTTGCTGTCGCCATCTACGCCACTTGGTGGACCCTTTCTTTTCCATTCTCGGGGTGCACGTGGACCTGGGCATTCATTGCCGTGTCTACGTTTGCCTCTACAGATCCCACAGCGGTGACATGGAGACAACTCGACTTTTTGAACACCTTAGTCGGGTGGCAGATGTTGCGCAGGACTAGTTTCCAACCGCAGAATTGGTGTTTTTGGGAGACTTCAATGCTCACCGCGAGACGTGGTTATGTTTCCCCAAAACTGACCATGCTGGTAGAACTGCCCATGCGTTCGCTCTCACGCACGACCTGACTTAACTGGTTAACCAGCCCACCAGGATTCCAGATATTGTCGGTCACGCACCCTCTTTGTTGGACATTCTAATTTTAATATTTTTTTACACTTGATGTGCTGTCGTGTGTACATATAAGTAAGTGTCGTGTGTATAATGTATAAAGTAATTATACATAAAAAATATACCTACTTATAATACGAAATTGTTATGTTCTGTACACTTATTACTGTCACCACAAGGATTGATAAATTTATACTTATATGTACACACGACAGCACATCAAATGTAACATTATTAATGGTAAGATCGGATAATCCGAAATAATTTCATATCCGTTTTAAAGCCGTACACAATTAAAAATTTAAGAGCATACTTTATTTGATAAATAAAACAAGTGCGGGTAAGTACCGCATGTTGTGAGAGAAATTATATAATAATATATATAGGTAACCTTTTTTTCTTTTTTTTTACGGGAGGCAAAGACTAGTGCTTAGAAATATGGACATCCCATTTCTCTGAAGCTGATTGAACAATTCTAGAGATAGTAGACTTATTAATAGACATACTTAGTAGTAATAAAACAATTATATCTCTAAAATCTTATTTAAAAAAAATTACCGTGCGGCGCCCTATTTCTTCCCGTGGGTTTCGTAAGAGGCGACTAAGGGATCTCTGAGCTATCAACTGCTCCACTGGTGGTAGGGTGTGAAATCTTGGTTAGTGACCACCGTACGCAAGGCGCAAAACCCACCAAGTGACCACATGTGGCCGCGTTCCGGGATCAGTGGGCGTACAACCAGAGCTTGGGGAGACGATGCCGCGATGTCATCGCGGAACGTAACAGCCGGCCGTAACAGTTGCAATACGAAAGCCACCTCTATTACGAACGCAGTAAGGGCAAGCTCAAGGTCATACTGTTACGCTTGATGTGCTGTCCATTGTACAAAACAACAGCAGGTCAGCTAACCGTAATATGAGAAAAAAAACCAATCAATTTTCAACCTAAACGTAATCGGATCAAAGTACAAAAACGTTTAGCTTAATTCGGGCGTTTGTGTTAACGTGACCTTCGGTTGACTGTTCCTACTTGCTACTCTTTGCAAATGTGTGTAAATGCTCCGTGCAGTACACAACGCGCGAGCGAACTAATATTTATGTAGGGAATCAAATATGTTTTTTAAGTATATCATGAATTAAAGTGACACAAAATTTAATAGCAGATATTTTATGCTTTTATGATATTAAATGTGTAAACTCTAATAACTTTAATATTTTTTTACAGCCGCTATGGCTTGGAAAAGCTAAATAATTAAATATCTTTATAACCCATGGCTTAGTTTGGCACAAAATCATGTCAGGGTCATAATTAGGTGCCCTGAGTTAGGTTGTATTTGTTTTATAAACTATAATATTTTTTTGACACTTTTAACATATATTGGCCCCCCTGTCAATTTGCACTGGACGAAAACGACACACACTTAGTTTGCACACAGCCTAGGCTATTTTACACACAATATTAGTATCATTTGACACATTAAATTATTTTTGGCAGTTTTATTTATATTTTAACATTTAGGTCACAAAATATTGAATTACTGAAAATGCAATAGCAAGATTTGACACAAAAATTAAATATAAGCTTTTTAGGTAGAAGTGTATCCCCTTGCAAAAATTCAGAAACTTTAGAATTTTTGGAACTTAGCACCTCAAAATCGCCTAGCCGTACCGGACTAATGTTTTTATGATATGCTGCTACAAAAATAACATTATACCTGGCTTTGCAATCATAAATAAATGTAATAAACAGGATATTTATCACGAAATTGATTTACAGCAATCAAAAACAAAAAATATTTTATATTTTCTGCATAGACAATTATTTAAAAACTACCGTAGATATAGCTTATTTATATTGTACACACATTCTTTGTAAGTAGTAGGAACCATAAACATTACATAAATATTTTCGGCCATAAGTAGTGTTGGGTAGGACACGGTTTGAAAATGAGTTTGTAAGAGTAGCCTCTTTTTTCTACTGAGCCAGTACAACGTCCCACTTCAAATGAGGCGAGGCGTTCATAAGCTCGGCAGTACATTTGAAGCGATGAGTACAAATGTAACATTTGAAGCGTATTGTGTATTTGTGTGGCTCGGTAACAATAAAATGTAATGCCTCGCTCGCGTTCGTCTCTCTCAGGCTCAGTTCTTTCGGTGAGTGAGTGAGTGAGTAAACGCGAATACCGCGACATAAAATGTGAAGTAGTACATTTTAAAATTGTGAGCCACTCTTACAATGTGACGTCATGTCCCGTACAAATGTAATGCCTCTTGTAAGTCCTACTCAACACTAGCCATAAGTGTGTTTTGAATTTGACCAGGGCCCAGGGTGTAGCGTGCCCATAAATAACAGTTACATTTTAATCGTCTGTATTTCATTATTGTTTTTGTTAGTTTGGAAGAAAAAAATTGTGTACCTATGTTTATCCTGTATACATGTTTGCCACATTTTCTTCTGTCTTACCCTACTGTACAATACACGTTGATCATATTTATGAAAAAATTAAAAATTATGATCTTAAATTTCATTGTAGTTACGGGAAGATAAAAATGTTGACTAGTGTATTTATAATCCTGTCTACATATTTGCTAATTTTCTTCTGTTTTGCCTTACTTTGCAGTAAGTTTGATCGTTTTGTTTTATTAATGCATTAAAATATTCCAGATTCAACACACAATTTAGATGAATATATAAACATGGATATTGGCGTGGGCCCCGGACAAGTATTCAACTTAACTGAGTTTGTACAACGGTTCTATAAGATAAACAAGTAGTACAAATGTGACATAATTAGATAGTAAAATGTTATTATTTACATAACCCTTTTGGTTTATGTTTTTGTTGATTATGTTTTAATAATCCAGGTTAATTTATATATTATTATTTTCCCATACTCTACTGAATGGGCTTTATGCATTTATCAAACAGTTCTAGTCCTAAGAATGCAGTTAGTTAATACATTATCAGGATAAAAAAACAGTATATACATATAGTATTCTATTATAAAATCATAATCTCGAATAAATAAGTATAAAATAACAGGGCTTTAACAATGGATCTTGCTAACTCATATCTAAATAAAGTGTTTATTCACAGCACTAAAGGGCTTTGAAAAATTCTGTACCGCAAAAATATTCTCTACCACATGTCACAATATCTTAAATAAAGCACATAAATGACGCGGTAATTCAATGACATTTATTGACATTTCTGTAAAGGTGGTTCATGGTTTTTTTATCTCGGTGTATGATAATTTATTATAAAAATGTCTAGACAGGAGAAAGACATGTTCTTCCGATGCTTTGCAAAGCTACGACCTTTCACAATCTAGGAGATTCTGGAATTCGACATGTGAAGGTACACGTCAAAAATCATATTTGGCACTCCCAAGTCCCCATTAGCTAAGTAGTACCTACTTAAGGCAGTTTCCCAGATTGTCAAAGGATGTGGGGTTCGGACCCTAGGACATATACCTAATTTTAACAGTCTAACCATAATTAATAATAAATCTGTTGTTTGTCTTTAATGTCATCCTATGTAGAAATGGTCAGTAAATGATTCAAAAAACTAAAATATTTCTCTACTCATTTTAAATAATAAATAACTAAAATTATATCAAATATATTCCCTTCAATGATTAGCTAATTGCCATTATTAGATAGTTAAATTCGAAGGGTAGTTATCTAATGTAATAGAGAAAGCTAGTGCTTAAATTTCAATTTTATAAAATTAATATGTAATTAATAAGTAAGTAAATTTGATTGTCTTTTATTTATTCAAATATTGTGGTTTGATGTTACAGAATATATTTTATTCTAGTTAGTAAAGTAAAGTGTTAATTAGATTATATTAATAACTTTTTACAGTGTGATATCTACATTCTAAGCTTACACAATTAACAATTATAGTCCTAAGACTTTAAATTTTTATTCCTTTTGTTATTCGTACAAAAACAAAAATACCGATAAGAAATATTTTATTAATTGATAAGCATGTCTTCCTTCATAAAAGCATACTACTAGCATCGATTCGGTAAGTAGTTACACGGGAAGTACATAGGAATACAACGGGAGTCAGGGGTTGCTGCGATAAAAACAGTAAGTTGCGATAATTGATACAATCTGACATGTTACTTTCCTGAAAAAAGGTTTTTATTTTAATTTCATTGATTTAAGTCAAAAAGCGTCGTGGAGTGAGTGTCTTACTTAACATATGTAATGCAACGAACCAACGAGAAATACCTACCAAAATTAAAATATGTCTAATGAACTTTGGTGAGACGGTTAGGTGTCCAGCTGACGCTTAGAGTCGCGCTCGAGCCATAAGAGATGGCCCATGAACAAAAATGACCGCATGGAAAAAAGACCAGGGAGCAAATCGTCCACATATATAAATGCCCTAATAGCAAGTCATCATCATCATCAAAATATTAGGTTGGGGAAAAAGGCTTTTCGCATTATAGTATGTATGAACTTGTAATAAAATCTCTTTGGCTGTACTATCTGTATCTGGTTGATTTTGGTATCATTAAAAGTTTAGATTTTAAAAAATAAAATACCAAATTCAAATTAGGAAAATGTGTGTTTTTCATTTGTTTTTCGTACTGTCAAGATGGGTGAATCTAATGAAGAAATTCTATACATTTTAAAATTTTACTACTAAAAAGGTAAAAATGCAACGCAAGCCGCGAAAAAAAATTGCGATGTTTATAGACCTAGTGCAGTGTCTGTGAGAGTAGCACAAATTTGGTTTAAGCGTTTTCAATCCGTTTGAAAAAGGTCGTGGTCAAAGGCCGGTCAGGCTTCACAGACTGTGGCGATACCCGGGGTAACTCTCAACAAGGTAATGCTGTGTGTGTGGTGGGATTGGAAGGGCATTATTCATTATGAGCTGTTACCACCAGGCAGGACCATCGATTCTGAACTCTACTGCGAACAACTGATGAGATTAAAGCAAGAAGTTGAAAGAAAGCGGTCGGAATTAATCAACAGAAGGGGTGTGGTTTTTCATCATGATAACGCTAGACCTCACACATCTTTAACCACTCAGAAAAAATTAAGAGAGTTTGGCTGGGAGGTGTTAATGCATCCGCCGTATAGTCCTGACCTTGCACCTTCAGATTTCCACCTGTTTCGCTCTCTTCAGAATTCTCTAGGCAGTGTCGGGTTAACGAGAGGACTGCCAAAACCACTTGTCGCGGTATTTTGATCAGAAGCCCCAAAATTTCTATAGCAATGGGATCATGTCCCTACCTACAAGATGGCAAAAAGTTATCGAACAAGATGGTACCTACATACTTTAGTTAAATGTAAATAACCTATATTAATAATTTTTTTTTAATTTATTTAAAAAATGCGAAGAAACTTTTTCCCTAACCTATTATGTTATGAAAGCAAAACAGCGTCAACACAATATAGGTGCCTATTTTAAAAAATACCTAACATTCTGGGTCCAAGTTTTATTTTAAAGATCGCTATAGTAATTCTATGATGTCGTATAACTTTAGTAAATACCGTACAGTAAAACCTCTTTGTTAGCCATACTAGAACATGAAAAAAAATTTTTTTTTTAAATAAAGCATTCTGAAAAAAATTTAATTTTTGGTAGGTATCTTTTTATTAAGTCAAGGGTACTTTAATTTGCAGGCATATAGCTCCCATAGCTCATGACTATACAATTTGTAGTGGTTTTGTAAAACGGATATTTTGTTTGGACAATGGACAACGGACAAACGGATATATATTGTGGATATTTTGCTCTGAGAACTAATTGATCCGAATTCAAAATAATTCATTTATTACAAACTAATTTAGTCTTTTGAATAACACTTTTGAGATTGATTAAAATAGTATTGAGGAGCTCGGTGGCGTAGTGGTTTGAGCGCTCTGGTTTCGATCACGAAAACAAAGCAACTTTCGCCAGGGTTGGTCCCTGGATGGGTCAATCAAATTTATAATCTTGAGCTCCTCCGTGCTTCGGAAGGCACGTTAAGCCGTTGGTCCCGGTTGTTACTGCAACCGCTTTAACCCACCAACCCGCATTGGGCCAGCGTGGTGGTGTTTTGGCCCAAACTCGTCATGTGTTTCTGCCATGTAGGAAGGCCTGTGCCCAGCAGTGGGACGTATATAAACTGGTGATGATGATAATGATGATGAGTATTGTTGCACTTTTAATAAACTTATTTTGGGTTTAAATAATTGTCCGTTTGTTTACAAAACGAAAAAAAGAGGTATTAGTACTTTTGAGACTAGGTTTTTTAGAAAATGTTAAATATTCGCGAGGTAGCGAGCGCCTTAAGTTTTGAAAAAGTAGTAGACTAAAGGTTGAGGTATGATGTAAGGAATGTCACTGTGGAAGTTTATTAATGATTTAATTAATCCTGTATATTTGTTCTAGTTTTGACTGAATGTAGTCCTTGTTTACCTTGAGTGATATAATTAATGTTTAAGTAATTTTATTGTAGTGTATATTGTCGCAAAGTAGCTTTTGTATATTGTTAAATCTATTTAATAATTTTGTATCAACTTTTATACACTCTTTTTAACCTTCCCTAGCACCTTTAGTGAGTTATACAAGTATTAATATTATTATAATATATAAATGATTATGATTAATTAAATAACTTATGAAAATAAACAAAAAAAAAATACGAAATTATTGAACAACTAATTTCTGTCCAAATAACTTATCAATCTTGACTTTTTAAAATGAAATTGTCAATGCTATTATATGCCTAAAACGGTTTATATAATTGAGCATGTGCGCTTAAAATTAACAAAATATTCAAATGTAATTAGTATTTTATTATAAAATGTTTTAATGTCCCCTATATCCTAGTAATAAATAATGTAAAAACACAAGGTTTAAATATTGTCCTCATTATTACTTACTGTAAGACTTACCTGTTATTTGCCAAGAAATTGTTCATAATTTATGTAAAATGTAATTAATACATAACCAATACTACGTATACATACGTACTACAGATAGGTATGGATTATAGTAGATAACGCAACGCAAGAAGGAAGCTTAGAAGGTTGGTTTGCTCCAGTGACTTGTCTACGAGCAAATTTAGTGATGTGAAAACCCTTGCATATAACAAAATTCAGACCTTGATTCAATGAAATTGTAATCAAAATTACAATTAGTTATAGTAGGTACTAAGAGTACCAACATCACAAATCTTGCAACTTTAATTAAAGTTAAATTTTGAGATAGCGATTAAAATGTGACCCTCATTAGTCTAGGCGGGCTGGTTGCGTAGTACGGGCTTAGACGACCCGACGACGGGAAAGTAAAAACGGTCGTAGGTAGAAACCTACGAGTTAGCATCACCTACAACAAGAATGGCATGCGTCATCTATTCCTATACACATCTGTGGTATGTACCCTCCCTAAATTACAGGTGCAGAATAATTTTACATAATTAGGTATAATATGGTTTATTATAACAATACTAGCCTATAATACAAGATTTTCTATGCGACTTGCGAAAATTTTAATATTTTTTACAGGATCACACATATTAAAAAATAGTGTGGTCTGTTCAGTAGTACGTATTCTACTGCGGTGATCTCCAGGCGATTTTTTAAAATGTTAAGATATCCATTTAGACACCCAATCATTTTTATCTTATACTATTTATAAATCCCTCCTACTTTTTTGGATAAACGTTATAAATTAGAATAAACAGAGAAAAAAATCTTTACCCGGGGAAATACCGCAGAGGAATAAAATGTATCTACTCCTTTTTATATACAGAAGTTACTTTTAAAGATACGAAACAATTAATATTGACTAGACGATAATTATATTTTTGTTATGAAATTAAAATGATGTTAAAGTGTATAAGATCTCAATATTGCTTTATTATATTTGATTGCTGTTGACTGAAAAACAAATGTGTAATATAGGCGGATTAAGATAAATTTACGATTTTATTCGGAAACATGCTGTGTGCCTACATGGTAAGCATAGTGCCTGTAGGAGCACTTTAAGTTTGGATCTTACTTGGTCTGATGAATGTTACGTGTTTTATCACTTATCTATATAGTTACATGAAAGCGCGCCCCGAATTTATATTCAGCGATTGGCCAAAATAATAAGAGTTATAGTCTGGTGTGGTCCAAGTATAATCCAAGCTTAAACTATTGACAAGTGTTTTGCTCATCTCTTAAAACTTAGTCCGCTACTGAATACTATTTTATTAAGTTAAATCTCTTATATTCTAGTCCCCTACCTAATAGTTGATTGCCTACTAATTGTAGCACCCTGCCCAAGGCGTAGCTGGACAATTTATGGGACCAAACTAATTCGAATAGATGTGGTGGAACCCGTTGTAATGTTTTAAAAACCAGGGGTTTCTGAAAGTCCCACTGGTTACGCCTTCCTCCTAATATTTAAAATAATCCACATATTCTCTACGCCTTTGAAACTTTATCTATTGACTGAGATTACTGTGAGTAATTGTGCTTGTGCTTTTAATGTACCAAGTTACATGTTATAATTTAAGATTTATCAAGCTAAAATAAACACCACACGCTAAAAGTATCGTTTTATTTTTTACTACAAAATCAACAAGGCAACAACTTGTCCATAAATAAGTCACTAGTATAGTCATGTTAGTATTCTAATTATATCACAGATTATTTGGTAAGGATTTCTGCTCCATCTTCTGTTACAAGTATGGTGCGTTCTGTTTGGGCAGCTCTGGAACCGTCTTCTGTAACGACTGTCCAGCCATCTTCCAATATGACAGTGTTTTCGCTGCCATGTGAAAGAGCTGGTTCTATGGTAAATGTCATTCCAGCCTTCATTAAACCAGGATATCGGTTTTCTGTTAAATAAAAACGGTTTTTTAAATAGCTCTAGTTGCAGTGTTAAATTTCTTATTTGTACACATAAATCGGTGGCAATCTGTCAAGTTTTTTTGGCAAAGAGATCCAATACCTTACATCCATGTTAGAGGTGACTTATTGTTTCTGTTTGTACTTACCTCCATTTATTCAATTGGTTAAGTTATGATTTACTAAAACTTCAACAGAATAAGACATTTGCAAATATTATACACTAGTTCGATTGGTTCCTTCTTCGCCGGATTCTAAGTTTGTCGGATTCCAAACTCGTCGGATTATAAGTTTGTCGTTAAACACTCATGTTCGATTTGTTCCTAATTAGATGACAAATTAGGAAATAATGTCATGTTCATAAACTTGGGAGTTTGGAATAATGGATAGGTAGGCTAGGTACATCAAAAGATTTTCTTTATTTATTTAGTACCTTTATATTTGAAATTTATTAAGAGGGGGCCTACAGCAAATCACTAATCGTAGATTTTATTTTAATCAGGTCAGATCAAATCCATATTTTCAGCAAAACCGACAAGTTTGAAGTCCGACGAGCTTGGAATCTGACGAGATTGGATTCCGACGAACTTAGAATCCGACTAGCTTGGAATCCGACAAACTTGGAATCCGGCGAAAAAGGAACCAACCAAATTGATTCCAAACAGGTGGAGAATTTTAGGAGAACAATCATAATAGTTAGGTATAGTCTTTTTATTTTTATACAAAGCACGCCAAATGACTCAACACCACTTGATCTGAAGCGGTAAGAAGAGTCCATATAGGTACGAAGACAGCTAGTTTAGCTTGAAATCTGAACACTTGAACACTGTTTTAGCCGCACCACCTTGCCGGCCCATAAGGTGCCTTTTCACGCCTCTTTTGATGGCCCCCATGTTACAGTAAGTAAGAAACACATGTACAGTAAGAAGGAAACACATGTGCTGGCAAAGAATTCCAAGTTTTTGAAGAATGACAAAGACACAAGTTCCTAAACTTCTTGGAGCGTGATGTTGAGGCGGAGACAGTGAATTGATGACTCCAAAGGCCGGCACGCGTGCTCCTGTGTAGGAAGGGGGAAGGTGGGATAAGCAGTCTTCATGATATAGCTGATAGAATGCGCTAAGGTATCACTACAGGGTATTATTACAGTTTAAGTCTCACTTGAATGATATATTTCGGGTGGCCCATGAAAGTATGCGCCAATGCCGTGTCCCACAAATGCAGGTAACACAGTAAGGCCATTCTTCTTAGCACGGTAATATATTCTGTTGCCAATTTCATTAAACGGCACATCCGGACCGCAACATTTTACAGCCTAAAATAAAATATAGTAAACTTGAAGGCATACCTACTCTATAGAAATTTAAAACAATACAAAGAAAACTCACAGTTTGAAGGCATTCTTCAGCTACTTCTATAAGTTCCAAACCTCTATCATCAACATTACCAACTGGAAATGTTTTTGAACAATCTCCATGAAAACCATTAAAGAACACCTAAAATTATAATAATATTGTTGAATATTCAATTAGAGATAAATATAAAATATTAATACACCTTTTCCTAAACAGAGTGCAAGTTAAAATTAAAGTTATTCCAATGAAGAACTTTACTGGGCTCACCACATTCTACGATTGACCTGGGGCAGATATTCTCCAATGTCTCCGGTATGTATAGTATAAACTGCCATAATCTACCACAGATCTCTAAATATAAGTGAATTCAATTAAAGAAAATTCTTACAGTAATATCCACATTGACTATGTCGCCGTCTTGCAGTGGCCTAAGATCTGGTATACCATGCACAGCCACATTGTTTACCGAAGTGCACACACTTTTGGGAAATCCTTTGTAATGTAAAGGAGATGGGTATGCTCCTGCTTCTATCGTTAAATTATGGACAAGTTCATCAATTTGATCTGTTGTAATATCAGGCTAGAATGGAAGACAGGTATGTTGTTAAACAGCATTGCAAGCTGAAGCTACAGAAATAATTACTAATGAATATGAAAAAATGTGAAGTAAATAGTAAAGAGAAAATTAACAAGAATGATTTTATACTTTATAACTTAACTAAAAAAAAAACACACCCTTGGCCCTTTTTAGAGGAACATCTATCTATGGGTACAAAAGTAAAGTAACACATATAAGTTAGATGTTTCATCACACATTTATTTTCCCTCCATATCAGAAGCATAAACAAGCAAAATGCCCTTAGGGAATTAGCAACATGATGGTAAAATGATCCTTTTGATACAAGTTTATTTTTGTTTTTATTATTTTTAAGCATGGAACTGTTGTAAAATATATAACTTGCTGAGTGGGACTTGGAGATTTAAATAGAACAATACTTTTTAAAATTATAATTAACTGAATATTGTATTTAACAAACCTTTATGAAACTCTGTACTGTATTCAGAATTGAATATGCTAATTTACAGCTAGTATGCATGCCATGCAACTGCTCAGCATCTTTAATTTCCGGTCTCTTGGGTATTATCAACAGTTTACCAGTTATATAATCAGGTGGTGAGATGATGTTTGGAATTTTTCTACTTGGAGTTGTTTCCACAGGATCAACTATGGCATATACTCCAAATCGTTTACTAAACAATAACAGAAAGTACATGTTAACTTTAAATAGGTTCTTGTAAGATGGTAAGCGCTTCTTAGTTTAGTAAATTTTAAAATGGTAAGCAAAGTAAGGTAAATATATAAACAAAATTTTGTGAGGAAAACTTACAGTAACTTGTTCTTGATTCTTGGATTTAGGGCTCTGGGAACTCGCATGTCGGGAACTAAGTATATTCTACCGTGCTATGAAAAAAACATGCCCTACTAATCGGTTCTGAGAAAATTACTATAAATTGTATGGTATGGTAATGTTATTTCGGAATTGTTCTATAGGAAACAGAAATCAAAAGCAAGCCTGAGTGCACGAACTATAGATAGAGGTATTCCTGTGTGCATTTGCTTACGCATATGTTCTCCATAAACGACCAAGAGGCCTAAAAGCACTTAGAAATTTCATTATTCCTAAATAGTAGGTATAGTGTACTTTTAGTCTATACACTTACACAAATAATTTAAATGAATTAAATAATTAATAAATTTCCTAAATAGTCTAATGTCCATAGGCTATACACTTACACAAATAATTTAGAAAATAAACCAAATAAATCCTTTTTGTTGTCCTGAAAAATAAAAAACTTTAAAATTTCCCTCTATTTTCACGTTTTATGTAGTTGTTTTTAAGTTCTCTGTATTTCAGAGAAGGCAAGGGGAACTAATGTCCATACAGCCATGTCTTGAGTATTTCTTTATGTCTTAATTTATTGCATTGAAATGCTGGTGTTACACATTTCAATGCTCCTTGGGAGTATTTGACACGAAACATATGATGACAGTCTCCATATGATGCTACTTGATGAGGTGGATAACCATAAAACAGTTCTCATCGTCTTTCACACCATAATCACTTTTATTCTAATAATCTTATAGTTTTACGACAACACAAACACTTGTTTTACAAAACTACACCACTTTTATATCACAAAGTTCGCACAGACACATTTTAAATAAAATCTTGATTGACATCACAAAATCTCGTCAAACACTCTTTTTTTGTTATTTCTTCCTGTAATAGATAGGCATAGGGTACTAATGCCCATACAGCCATGTCGTAAGTATTTTTTTATTTCTCCATTTATTGCATTAAAATGCTGTTATTACACATTTCAAAGCAACATGGAAGAATTTGACACGAAATATCATGATGACAGTCTCCACGAAAAAGTTCTCAACGTCTTTCACACCATAGTTACTTTTATTCTAATAAACGAAAACCCAGCGGCCACGACCTAAAGCGATATCGAAAGGTCCACCATAATCAATAGCCTCACTTGAGAAAGGCTTGATTTTATTTACACTATAAGCCGGTAGATCTCCCATTAACGGTGCGGGAGCCGGTTTAGGTTTAGCCCGAAAACACCTCATACATCCTACGATCACAGTGCGAATAGTTCGTTTTGGCGAAAGTATCCAAAACTCTTGCGCAAGAATATTATGAAGTGTCTGAGTACCAGGATGCATTAGTTTACGATGATACTCCCCGATAATCAGAGTAGTGAGGCGATGAGATCGCGACCAAAGCAGAGGATGTTTCGTCTCAAAGTCTGCGTCAGCATGAGCCAAGCGACCGCCCACCCTCAAGAGACCCACATCGTCAAGGAAAAGCGACAACTTACGCAAGTTTTTCGACAGGCGATTGGGGAATCCCATTTTCAGTAAATCAATCTCCTGCGAAAAGGCCTCATGCTGTGCATGCTTTATTAAGAAATTAAAAGCTTTATTTATTTCAGAAACTTGCAAATGCCAGACTATCTTACTCTCGGCCGAAGAACACTTTGAATTTGCAATAAAACGGAAAATATACGATACTTAGTAATTAAAATATAATAAAACTAGAAAAATTTCACGTCCTGAGGCAGGAATCGAACCCGCGACCTTTCGCAATCCGGGCGACTGCTCTGACCACTGAGCCACCCAGGACTTGGGATATCCCTGTGAAATTCTTCTAGTCTATCTGCATTTGCGTTTATGAGCTAACGTCCACCCTACAATGTCGAAATATTCTATTTCAACATCCGAAACGAGTATTTTTCCAAATACCTACGATTCGGTTAAGTTGGGGCAGTGCTTTCAAATATTCTTAATTTTTGATTTTAACATTATTATAAATGTTTGAAAAATTACTTAGTAATTAATATATAATAAAACTAGAAAAATTTCACGTCCTGAGGCAGGATTAGAACCCGCGACCTTTCGCAATCCGGGCGACTGCTCTGACCACTGAGCCACCCAGGACTTGGGATATCCCTGTGAAATTCTTCTATATATTGTATTTTAGACGAAATGACGTAAATTAAAGTTCAATAAGACGCGACAAAGTAGCACAAAAATGTTAATTTGTAAACGAATGAAGTAGACACTAACCTTGGGTTGTGCTGCTGTGATGATCAGATTCAGACAGTCGCAAGGATGGTTCAGGAACCCTGTGCAGGCCAGACTTACCAAGGGACACCTCTTACCTGGCTATCTGATACGTCAAACCTTCAGAATGCGCCCTCCTTCAACGCCAAATATACACTTTTGTATGTGAAATAATGCACGACGATATTTATAAAAGTTAAGTCCGGATATTCACTGAATAGCGATAAGTTTACGATAAGACGTTGCCGCGACAGCGCTAAACGTCAGAGCGACTAGAGGACAAACCGACGAGAGCAGTAATACGTTATATTTTGAAGAGCCGAGAACAACTGATAAATGCTGCCACACTCTAAAGTAAATACAATAAAAACCATAGACTGAACAATAATATTTATCACAAGAATATGTCACAATACAAATTAAATATGGCGGGCTAGCAGAATTGACAAGTTTACCAACATTAGAAATAGATAGTATAATACGTCCGATTATAAGACGTGAACTTTCGTATTTATGTCCGACCGTACGTGCTCTCTTAACTTTATGGGCATATTTTTTAAATTTAAATGTTGGTACAAATTCTCTACATAAATTATTTTGTAGGTCCTAAGGTAAGGTAGTGTCGATGTCCTGATTTATATAGTCTTTATTTGCGACTTTCTGTGTTTGTTACTTTGTTGTTTGTTTTCCGACTTGACTAATATAATTAATTTTATACGAAGAAAACAAGTAACATATATATTTCTTACCGGTCTAATTTCAGAATTAACATAGTTTATTCCCATTAGCATGTCACAAAGTGAGTAATAATTATATAAATAATATAATCATCATCTTTTAAAGACTACCGCATTACATTATTTGTTTTTATTCCTCAGATTCTGAAAAGCCTTTAAATCAAGATGTCACTGATCCTACTGGACCCGCGGCACGCAAAGGTATTCTTATATCATTCAGGACCGGAAAAACTATGGAAATTCCAGAAAAAGACATTGTAAGTACCTAAATGTAACCTATAAAGAACATTAAAAACCAATTGAAATGTTCTGAAAATGCATGTAGGGTGTGGTAATAAACTCTTCCAAGTTTTAAATTAAAAGGAACAGTATATCACATATTTTTAACACCAAATAATTTTTACTCAAATAAGTTTTTACAAAAATAGCATAGTTGACATCTTTTTTTATTTCTTAGTTAAGAATTATAAAACTCAATGAAATATTTCAAAAGAAATAGTATGTCTAAGATCAATACTTTCACAGATAAAGTGATATGTTTGATGTGTAGCCGTGTATCATTCAAAAATGCTCCGTAGAAAATCTACGGAACAGGAGATGTCACATGCTCCTAAGTTATTAAGAGTTGTATTGGCATATAGTTAAAAATAATAATAACTATAAAATATGTATCTTTTAATTCATGGTTATCATAATAATAGTTGTTTAATTTATGACAGCAATCTAATATCATAAACCCTTCACACAGGAGATTCCAGACACAATTGTCTAAATTTAAGTTCAGTGCATTTCTTTCTCTCAAAATGAATATGAAAGGATGGCTGTCATATATTTTGACATTTAGAAACATGCATTCAATTATCAACCTTAAAGAATGTGATAAAATGCAGTGTTTAGGAGATACCTATGTACATGCCGTCTTAAAGTCTACGGTTCCTTTCGACGCATAATGCCAAAAAACGCCATTTATATGCAAAACGCCAAAAACGTGTATTGCCAAATTCTGGTAATGCCAAACACGCATAATGCCAAAGCTGCATAAAAACTAAATACGCTTAATGCCAAACACCTGTATTGCCAAATCCTGGTTATACCAAATACGCATAAGGCCACAGCTAAATACGCAAAATGCCAAATACGCATCCGCTGCGTACTACTTACTGTTAACTAATATAAAATATAATAATAAACTTTTAATTGATATCTGATATATTTATCCCATCAAAAACATAAATGTGGACTCGTGGTCCCACTGCTTTTGTCCCACTGATATTCGATCACATTCGTTTTCGTCAGAAATCAATTTTAATTCCGCAAAAGTCCGGTATGTTGGGTTCGTTAAGCATAAGGAAGGGCAAAATCGCCCAGAAATAGGAGGCTATGTCGAATAGCAGTGGGACAAAGGCAGTGGGACCATGAGTTGCTTGGAAATGAAGGCCAAGTTTAATATTATAATATATGCCTTGGTTGTTGACTTCAACGACAAAAGAAGTGAGATATAAACGACAAAGTGGCATTTTGCGTTTCGGCACCAAGCATTTCGGCATTCTGCGTATTTGGTATTATGCGTATTTGGCATTCTGCGTATTTGGTATTATGCGTGGAGTTTTTTTTCATTACGCAAAACAACAGTGTGGCGTTTTACGTTTTTGGCATTATGCGTCGAAAGGCTATGGTTTCTTTGAAATCTATCTAAATTTAATTGAAATTCCATATATTTTAAGTTTGAACTGTTTTTATGGGTAACAGTAGCATATATTTTCTGAATTTGCGAAAAATAGCACCAGATTGAAACTTGGCAACATCTCAATTCTTTTAAATTGTTGACTGTGTTAATTTTTTCTCACTGAGTGTTCCAATCCTTTAGTCATAGTCATAGTCAATTGTTTTCAATGTAGGCTTTCAACAAAGCACTTATTGACGTCAAAATATAAACATGAAATTTAATATTATTTAACTACTTAGTAGAATTTAGAAATATAAATTATTACTAGCTTGTAATGTATTTATTACATATCGAGTAGGTACATACCTACCTACCCTCGTCAGTATAACTAAAAACTAAAATAACTTTTATTGCCATGGATGTTTGTCTTCGGTGAAGTCTTTGACCCTATAGTATGCCTTAGCAATCAGTTGACTTTTAATTCTCTCCTTGAATTGTGTGCCCGTCCAAGTTAATAGGTCGTCAGGTATTTTATTATAAAACTTTATGCTATTCCCTACAAATGAATTACTAGATTTAGCAAGTCTGAGCTTTGGAACTACTAATTTATTTTTGTACCTGGTATTCTGTCTGGTAATATGTCTGCTTTAGTATAAGTCTGCTGAAAATAATTATTATTACCATAAATTTTATTTCTTTGACACTCTTCAATGCTTCCAAAATTTCCTCTGTCTCTGCAAACTAAAATCTATCTCGATCAGGCAATTAAATATTGCCACTCATTGATCATGCAGATGTCTCTTCATTGGGTTACACTAAGGCGCTGATAAATAGGCTAGCATGCTTGCAAAATCTATACTTGCATCAAATTTATTTTCAATATAAAGAATCATTAAGTCTCCACATTTTGCAAACAACCCAAACGGCTTGTTTTCAGCACTGCTGAAATGGTAAAGTACTAAATTTATAATTCTCAACTTTTCTCAATCTTTCCTTCCCGTCCTATCTCTATAAACATTTTCCCTTATCTAATGAAATTTGAGGAGCTCGGTGGCGTATTGGTTTGAGCACTATGGTTTCGATACGAAAAACAAAGCAACTTTCGCCATGGTCAGTCCCGGAATGGGTCAATCAAATTTATAATCTCAAGCTCCTCCGTGCTTTGGAAGGCACGTTAAACTGTTGGTCCTGGTTGTTTCTACAACTGCTTTAACCCACCAACCCGCATTGGGCCAACGTGGTGGTGTTATGGCCCAATCTCCTCATGTGATTCTCCCATGTAGGAAGGCCTGTGCCCAGCAGTGGGACGTATATAGGCTGGTGAAGATGATGATGATGATGAATGAAATTTGTCATTGTTATTTAGTCACTCTCCTCAAAATCCCATCCTGTAAATCCCATATATCAATTTGTTTTTGGTTTATGCCATCATTGCGGTCAGGAATATGCATAAAGTAAAGTGAACTTAGGTGGCTCTCCTAATATAGGCATAAGAGAAGTGTAAAAAATGCACTACTATTCATGATTTCTTTGCCTATATATAGATATTTGAGTTTCACTATTATATTTTATGTTATTGTGCCTCCATCTTTGGCTACTTTATTATTTTTAATTACTATTGTTATAATAATTCTTACTCTGGGACCCTTCGACAAAACACAGAAGTTTGATTCACTATGCTGAACTAAAATTACTTTAAGTTCCTCAACTACCTATTTAAAACAGCATCCTACTGCGGGGGCAGGCCTGGTGACCTGTAACACAGGTTTTTTTCTTAAACCTATCTCAGGCACCAGCCTCTCTCACTTTGGGATCATTCCTAAGATCAATTGTGATTATCTTAAGCAATCATATTTCATAAGATCCTATTGTGAAGAGGAAAATAAATAAATATCTTATCTTATCTAGGACTTCAATTACAGACTTGAGTAGATGTTTCGAAATCTTGGCTGATGAGAGAGAGAGAGAGAGAGAGTGCTTCTGTTTCTTCATATGTTGATGCCAGAGTAAAGAGACAATGAGTAAGCGGGATGATCTATTATTCTCTCACAATGAAACCAACAACAATCAAAGAAAAACAACACAAACAAATGATTAATTACAAATATTGAAAGAAATAAAATAAAGCTATTATTTATATATTATTATTAAATACTTATAGCACGGCCTAATAGGGATTTTCAAATTAATATAAATAATAATAATAAAGAGAATGATAGGTATTTATACAATGAGAATCTTTATCAATAAAATTGAAAAACATAATGTTACTTCCCTGGTCATGTGATACTACGCGCGCTTACGCGGCTTAAAAAAATAAACATAAAAGTTCATTTTTATAGTCATCTTTGCCCTTTTTCCTACCTTTTCATTTATTCAAAAAATAAAATTTACAGGGGCTTACCAAGCATTAATTTAATACATCATTTTAATGACGTAAGTTTTCAACCATCACTTTCTTGCCATATCTGACTGAGTATGGTTTTAATTTTTTTCAGCTTGGGAGATGTAGGTTTGTTGGTGAATTCGAAAAACTGAATCGTATAGGCGAAGGGACATATGGTATTGTATGTAAGTGTTGTTTTTTCTGACTAGTATACTTTTATATTGAAATTTAATTAAACTCTAATCTTAGGGTAGATATTATGTCATAATTATAATAATATCCATACACTCACGCCTCTTACTCGTATCTAAAAAATAAGCATCATTATGAGCTTGTTGTATGGATATTGGATACTAGATAACAGAAAAATTTTGGTACAGTGCGCGCCACGAGTCATGAAATAAAATGGCGTCAACTGCGCATGTATAATCGAAGAAAAAAGTGTAAATGATATTGAAAATAAAATCACAGTGTGTAGGATAGAAATGATAATAACAATAAATAAAAAAGGTTGTCCATATAAAACCTTTATTTTTAATTATTATCAATTGATTAAGATGTTTTTGAAGGTGGCGGCAAACCATTTCTATAAACTAATATAGCCCATGTTTTAATTTATAGTCGTATCCAAATAAGTGGCTTATTGAACCAGCTGGCTGCGCCATTGGTATATATGTCGCAGCCGTCTGGTTAAATCAGCCGCTGAACTAGACGCCTAGCCCGTTGATTGAACGCCGGCGTCTATTCAAACAACTGATATAAAACTAGCCAAGTCATTGAGCGCGACGTTTAATCAGATGGCTGAACGTCATGTCAGCCGTCTGGTTTAAATTAGCCATTGAATTGGACGCCTAGGCGGGTCGTTTAAATCGAAAAGCTTTTGTGTGACTGCTTGGGTGATTGGTAGGTTCAAGATTATTTTTTTATGAACCTACTAATTAAACCAAAACTTTTCAGTACAGGACGATCCATTCAATACGCCAAGTCTTTAAACGTTATGTGAGTCTAGTTCAATGGGCTATCGGGCTAGGCAATTAATTGGATGCCGGCGTTTAATCAACGGGCTAGCTATCCAATTAAGGGGCGAATTTAACCAGACGGCGGCGACATATATATGGTCCTCCACATAAGAGGGATAAACAATGAGAAGGTTGATAAATTAGCAAGGAATGATTGTGAAAACTAAAATGGGGGACATGAGCCCTTTTTTACACATAAGAATTTTATTTATAATAGTTACTGAACTAAATGGTGAACGTGATATACTTTACAGACCAGTACTTGTATTACAATTATAATAGTAGCAGCATTACATGTTTGACATGATAAAGGATATAATTACTTTAACTTGTTATGGTTAATAATTATTATAACCATTTTGTAAACTTTGAAAAAAACATGGACATTCAAAAAAGTTTCAATAAAGGCTACTATTATTATTAACCATTTCGGTTGAAGAACCACATTAGTTCTGGTGCAATTTAAAGTTATAAACTGTATAAAATAACTTTGGTTTGATAAAAGAGATGTTCTAAAAATGTATGGAGTCCCGGCCAGGTCTATGTACACTATACTGAAAAATAGGTAAAAACATTCAAAACAGTGTTCAATTGTCCATTTTCTTTTTATTTGCTTTGTTGCGTGGTACAAAACAAGAATTTTTATAGAAAAAAATGCAACAGCCAAATATTTATCATGGCGCCTATGTGACTAGGTGACTTATAGTTAATAACGGTGAAATCGACGACAAATTTCAACTTTTTTGCAAACAAACTATGCATGAAAACGAATTATTAGTATTTTTCTTGGATTCAGGGGATTTTTCCTAATTTTTTGAGATACTGTACGTATACCTGGCCGGATATGAAACATCTCCTTTATTACTATAACAATTGGTTTGAATTTGAAATATCTAAATTTATCACTTTAACTTTAACATAGAACATTCTGATACTTCTAGTATTTATTTTTACATGTATCTTGACTGTGTTTAGACAGGGCGAAAGACAAACTTAATGGGAACATAGTGGCTCTGAAAAAAGTAAGAATGGATGTGGAGAAAGACGGACTACCCTTGAGTGGCCTCAGGGAGATCCAAGTCTTGATGGCCTGCAAGCATGAAAATGTCGTCCAGTTAAAGGAGGTGCTTGTTGGGCGTTCCTTAGAAAGGTAAGTGTATTAATTTACGAGAATAATATCGATTCTGATATCAAATCGAACCCGCGTCTTCTGGGGTCCGGCCAGACGCGATAATCCGCTAGGCTAAGGCCACAATACTAGGAGCCTCGCGTACTGCTACGTGCCAAGCGACACGCTTAGTGACTGATCCTAGCGAACAAACGTATTTCATACTATCCGACCCGGCCACACTGTGAGCGACGCGCCTAGCTTGGTGCCTTGTTGGTCACCAAGCGAGTCGCGAAGCTAGAAGCCTTGTAATGTGGCCATTGTGTCTCTTGTAACCAAGCTTAGCTTCTGGCTTGTCACTAAGCTTGGCACGTATAGTGTGGCCTTAGCCCTACGCTACCGGAGCACTAGGTGTAACCTACCTATTTCGTCACTGCTCTCTACTTTTAACGTTTTTATAGCAACATATATACAATAAATTAGGCGTTATAAATGTACAAAACCTAACAATTAAATGTAATTATTTATTTAAAATAATATTAATTTAATAAATCAAAAGAGAGGTCTACATGATTAGTCATTTTTTATTATACCAAGCACGACAAATGACTCAACACCACCTGATGTGAACCGGTAAGAAGTCCATATGCGAAGACAGCTAGTGCAGTTCAGACACTGCTCTAGCCGCCTCCACCTTGCCGGCCTTACATCTTGTGACTTTTTATGAAAAAAAAATACAAAAAATAAGAGTTGGCTGTATGCCCTCGACACCGTTTATTTTTCTTAGGGCCGATTTTTCAATCCTCAGATAATTTTTATCTAGAGAATAATTTTGACATTTGGCAGATTTTCTATAGATTAACTCTCATCTTGTCAAAGTTATTCTCCGGTTAAACTTTATCTGGGGATTGAAAAATCAGCCCTTAAAATAATTAGCAGCTGCAAAAATATTGAGACTTGTCTAGCTATTTATGTGATTTTGTAATTTTATTTCAGTATTTTCCTGTCTATGGAGTACTGTGAACAGGACTTGGCATCGTTACTTGACAACATGTCTTCACCATTCACCGAGTCTCAAGTGAAGTGCCTCATGCTGCAAGTGCTGAAGGGCTTAAAGTACTTACACTCGAACTTCATCGTTCACAGAGATTTGAAGGTGTCCAATCTCTTGTTAACAGATAAAGGATGTGTTAAAATAGGTAAATTATTTTAAAGTTACAAAGTCTATCCAAGGAGCTCGGTTACGGAGTGGTTTGAGAGCTCTGGTTTCGATACGAACAAAGCAACGCTCCTCTGTGCTTCGGAAGGCACGCTAGGCCGTTGGTCACGGCTGTTCCTGCAACCGATTTAACCCACCAACACGCATTGGGCCAGCGTGGTGGTGTTATAGCCCAAACTCCTCATGTGTTTGTCCCATGTAGCAATGGGATGTATATAGGCTGGTGATGATGACAAAGTCTATTGGCTATTATAATCCCTTACCACCAGGCAGGCTGTCAGCTTGTTTGTCACCCTTGTCATATAGATTAAAATAAAAAAAATACTAGCTCAGATTGTGAAACAGCTTTGGTTCTATGGAGTTAGTTGCCCCTCTGTCTTGTACTCTTTCTTACCATATTTTATTCTGTACCGGCTTTAAAAAATGGAGTGTCGCAGGTGACATCGCGTAGTCCGTGTATTGAATTGAGACAGCCCTTAGACTATACATACGGATCGTACCACGCCCCGCGCGCCGCGCAAACCCCCCTCGCACATCCCGATACCCACACATAGTCGCGGGTTATGTTTGTGTCGTTTTTTCGCGTTACAGTACACATATATACAGTGTGTCTGGTCACCAGTGTCCGACCCGTTAAGGCGAAGCAATATGATCAATTTTATCGACAAATCCACCATAATAAGGCATTTTGCCCCTACTGTTTTGAAATAGCGGCAATTTTAATTTTAGTACGGTTGGGTTCATTTATTTTGTTATATCTACCCATGTAGAGGTCCTATAGTAAAAGTGGTTTCGTTCGATAGCTACAAAAATAGGCAATAAGCTAATACTAAAAAGTATAACAAAAACTCCCCATAGAAATCCTAAAAAAATACTTGTAACTTAAAAAGTGTAAAAAAAATGGTTGTTTTTTTACTTTTTAATTGTTTTCCAAAAAACTAGCGTAATAACATACCTTATTTTATACATTTTTAGATGCACTAAGGTATTACCTACAAACTGATGTCAAGACTTAAGCTCTAAGTCAAATAGTTTAATATGAATAATAATATTCACTCACTCATACCTATGATCTAGCTCAAAGTAAGCATCATCAAGAGCTTGTGCTATGGATACTAAATAACGGATAAATAATGAAAATAATATGTATATAAATATTAGAAATATACTAAAATAAACATACAAATATTGACGACCGGCTGGCCGAGTGGTCTGTGCCCGGTGTTATACAGGCTAAGTAGTCTGTACCGACCAAGTGGTCGGGAGGTCCCGGGTTCGAATTCCGGTAGGAGCAAATGTTTGTATGATGAGTACGAGCATTTGTTCACGAGTCATGGATGTTTACATGTTTATTTAGTATATTTGTAATATTTATAATACATATTATTATCATTATTTATCCGTTATCTGGTAATCATAACACAAGCTCTTAATGATGTTCACTTTGGGCTAGATAATAGGTGTGAGTGTATGAATATTATTATTAATATCCATGACTCGTGAACATAGGCTCGTACTCATCATACAAACATTTGCTCAAAACCGGGATTCCATTTATTCTCACTAGTTCGATAAGTCTCACTAGTTCGACGATCGAACTATGAATCGAACTAGTGAGAATAAAGGCGTGATTCGGGTCAACGGGTAGTTTTACACATGTGCCAAAAGCAGCAGTCGTAAACATTTAATTGTTTCAGCTGACTTCGGCCTAGCGCGATGGCTGGGCGCCCCCGCTAGGTGCGCCACCCCTCGCGTGGTCACCCTGTGGTACCGCGCCCCCGAGCTGTTGCTCCAAGCGCCGCGGCAGACCCCCGCCCTTGACATGTGGGCCGCGGGCTGTATACTTGGCGAACTGTTGGCCAATAAGCCGCTGCTGCCAGGAAGAACAGAGATAGAACAGCTCGAGCTCATTGTGGACTTGCTCGGTGAGTACTCGGAAATTATTCCGATTGACATTGAGTAAAAATATGTAAAAAATTTGAAATAAATAAATAAAACTAGAAACTGGATTCGAAACACTAACTCCCATATTCATTAACGCTCAATAAACCTGTTTTAGATAAAACACTGCTATAATATGTTTTATCTTTTTCCTTTCTCATACGAGTGAGAGAAACAAAATACTTTATAAGCCTCATATAAGTTCACTTGTTTTTATGAATACGGGGGTAAATATGTATTAATAGTTATTAAATTGAAGTACTTATCTTATTGTATAAAATCTCGTGTCACAAATTTACTTACCATTACTATCTATTTTTCATACCCCTAAGTGATAAGGGTGGACAACCCCTAACATTTATTTTTTATTTTTTGCACAATTTTTTTTTATTAAGTGGCATTAAAAATACATACAAGCCTAAACTTTCACCCCTTTATCACCAACCCCTATTTTTTAATAGCAATTTTAGTAATTTAATCATTTTCACCCCGCTCGATAACTGATCAATTATCATCACTCGGTAAGTTATCCTCGCCAGTCGTCTACCGGTGTCACTCCTCACCCAGTAAACAGCATGGAGTAGGGTTGAGACTGAAGCCGGTCTCCTGTCTCTATTACACAATAAGCCTTCTCTCACTCCCTACACAGTTTTGGGCCAAAATTCCCTAGAAATAATTTATATGGCAAAACAACGTTTGCCGGGTCAGCTAGTATGATATAAATGTATTTTTGGAGTCTGCTTCATTGCTTGCTTTGATATGTTTATGAGATATCGCATAGGAATAAGAGTTGAATTGAGAACTTCCTCCATTGTCAACTTGTGTTTATATTGAGTATGTCTGACGGTGGCTTCTTCGTTGAAGCTTAATTGAGGGAATTTTCAATACATTCATTTTATACAATCTCAGGAACACCGTCCGACGCGATTTGGCCCGAGTTCAGCGCTCTCCCAGCGTTACAAAACTTTACGTTGAAGCAGCAGCCGTACAACAACCTCAAGCAGAGGTTCCCCTGGCTGTCCGCCGCTGGACTCCGACTGCTCAACTTCCTCTTCATGTACGATCCCAATAAGAGAGCTACAGCTGAAGAATGCCTGCAGAGTTCGTACTTCAAGGAACAGCCTTTGCGTAAGTTCACGATAACGGCGATTCATCATCATCACGGAAGCATTCATTCACAGACCTACCTACTTAGAAGAAACACACGAGCTTGGCCATAACACCACCATTAGTGGTGGGTTAACGCGGTTGCAGCTTGCTTTCCGAAGTACGGAGGAGCTAGAGATTACAAATTTTGATTGACCCATCCTGGGGACGACCATGGCGGAAGTTGCTTTGTTTTCGTAATCGAAACCACTACGCCACCGAGGTCCTAAATTATTAATAATTTGTGATTAGTAATCATTTAAGTGCACTTTCTCTACAACTGGATAATAATATACCTACTGAACATTATTTTATTTTCGTGGAAATGCTTCCCATTGTTGAATATAAAATTAGAAGGTTTCTGAGTTGAGAAAGCACGTCTAAATTTATAGGTACTTGTCGACACACATGTTATTTTATATAAAAAATAATGACATTCGTGACTCACCTGAGTTTTGATACAGGACGCACCTCAGAAATAGAGAATTCAATTAGACAGTAAAGAAAAATGTGATATCCTTTGTAAAATATTTTTTTATTTTTAATTTCATATTTTATGATAATTAATAATATAAATATCTCATCAAGCATCTCTAAAATAAATATTTAGGTAAACTATTCAGAAAATTGAATCTAAAATTATACCAGCCTTCATTGGAACTTTCAACTATTTCAATCGTAGTTTACTATACAAGCAACGGTGACTATCATTTGTTGCGTAGATAAAACTGCGATAAGGCTAAAAAAATTGCCTAAGATGGTTTGGGATAAAAGGTTTCCATCAACTTTAATATTCTTCTATTCTAATATTCTTCCCCTAGTAAATTTATTTATGTATATCTCTTTTAATAAATGTTAACGTTTTTGCACAATAACTGTAAATTTGTTAGTTTAAATAGGGATGAGCGCTGTCGTCTGAGATACAGGTTACTTAATAACCTAGTTCAGTCGCAGATGTGTATAATATAGATATAAAGTTAAATTGTACCTTTAGCAGTAAGTGCAATCTTATCATCTGTATGTTGTGTTGATAGTCAATAAAAAAAAATCTAAATCTAAATATTGTTTCAGCTTGCGATCCCAAACTCATGCCAAGCTTCCCTCAGCACCGAAACATGAAAGGGCAACAAAAGAATTCGTCGAATTCCCTGAACATTCCACTGTCAAACTTGAACACTGGCGCCAATGACCAGACCAACAACTTGCCAGCCATTTCGGATCTGCTCGGATCACTAGTCAAGAAACGAAGATTAGATTAGAAGCAGCTTTAGTTAGTAAGTTTAAACTAAGATAATAATGAAGTCGAAATACATGGACTATGAAAAACAATTAAGTTTTATTTTAAATATAATTGTACACTTATTTTCATCAAAAATATTTTTACGAAAGATTTTCTTATGTTGCTATTTTTTTAAAACTTAGTCTGACGATGCTTCTTCATCTCCCGATAGTCCCATTGCCTGTCTAAATTTCTGATACTTCTGTGACGTGATCATTTCGTTACTCTTAGCTTTGATTTTTTCTTTCTGAAACATGAAAAGTCTAGTAGAAAATAATCATGAACCTATTTCGTCATTTCATAACATTTATGAGTCTTTAGAATGGTCTTACCATTTCTTTTTCCTGTTTCTCTATATTCTTCAGAGTGCGTACACATTGTGAACAAAGTATGATGCCTTCCATATGATTTATTGTCTTCTTCCTGTGGTGA
Organism: Nymphula nitidulata; assembly: GCA_947347705.1. NCBI lineage: Eukaryota > Metazoa > Arthropoda > Insecta > Lepidoptera > Crambidae > Nymphula > Nymphula nitidulata. The sequence continues at coordinate 8,826,033 of OX374617.1, read as the reverse complement.
TGTTTTAACCTACAAGAACAGACGATAATTAAATTAAAGCAAAGTATGTACCTATAAGTCTGTACGAAAAAGGCACATATTGTTTTATCTAATATAAACAGATACCTATAATAAGCAAAAACATGATATCCATGCATGGTTTGGGATAATATGAAACGATATGCTAGGGACCTGTAGGTACTATTCACAGGGACATGCCGCAGAGATCCACGTGATATGTCTGCGACTTGGTGAATGTTGCTCGATATTTGCCTTTCCACTCTCCCCAGTTGTGACCGAGATGTCGCCTGACTAAACTATTGCCATTTCGCGGAACAGCGAAACGTTCTCACTAGTTAAGCAAAGCAAAAATTGTCACCGGCCGCCGCCGCCGGCCAGCCATATAAATTTCATGTCGCGGGGAAAATGTCCTTTAGTGAAAACGGCGCATCAAACGTCTTACAAGAATGTGCCTTTAGATATTGAAGTTGTAAAATGAGACCTCGGAGGTCTTCGTAAGAGTCTTCTTCTTCTTTTCGTAAGAGTTTGAAAAACAAAATACGACAGCAAGAAATCGGATCTTCAGTTTTTGACGGAAATAGCTTTAAAAACTGCCAAATCCGATACTTCGTTTGCGTTTCGTTTTTTGGAGTAGTTCTGCTTACAATTTCCCACAATAGTCGCATTGCAGCTTGTCGGAGCGATGCGTGATCACATGCCAACCCAGCTCCCGGTAGGTGGGATACCGTTCGGTGCAGTGAGGACAAGCGATCTTGCCCTCTGATCGTCCGCCATTGCTTTGATGTTCTACCAGCTCCTGTGATGTCTGGAAGTTCTGGTGGCAGCTTGTACACCTGAAATACGAGGAACGGTTGGTAACTAGGAAAATGTTTGAACTATCTATTTACTGACATACGTTGTTTTGAAAATAGACCATATTTTAAATGGAATAAAAATATTTTAGTGGCTATACCGAAGCAAGTTGGGGCAAATGTTCTTTGTTTTTTTATCCTAACGGAGTAACTTGGCCTTCATCTCACCTGACGCTAAGTGATTATAAGGCTGACGATGGAAGCGGGTTACACCCGGATTCCTCAACCACAGAGGAACTGGCTATCTTACTTTTAACTGTCAGAACACAACAATGCTGTTAACATAATTGTTATGGCAGTAGACTTAGGTAAGATGTTAATATTACTACCCTATAATTAATAAGCTTTCGAGTATACGGGCGTAAGGTACACGCATCAAGTGTAACAGTCGTGCTACGAAAGCCGTCTCTATTACGAACGCAGTAAGGCCGGTCTCAAGGTCAAACTGTTACGCTTGACATGCTGTCGAATATACATTAAAATGTGCTTACATAAATATATTAGGCTGGAGATGATAGGCCATGTGCTCAATAATTCTTTTCGGGTAAAAGTAATGAAATTTTTTCTCGCAACATGACACGTACCCCGGCACACCATGACGGTCTTTATAGTGTTTCATCAATGACCTAAAATGGAAACCTTTATCGTGGCAAATGCAACATTCCATTGTATAGAATAAGGTGATTTGCTTATCCAATGCGGCCCCTTGCCGAGCCGGTCGTCCGTCTATTAAAACTACAGGATCTAAAGTCTCTTTTATATCCGTTGATTCTGTTCTGCTTTCTCTTTTGTTGTCTTCCTTCTTCTCTATTACTTGAACTGGTGGCTTATAGAGCATAGATGGACTATTCAATAAATATTTATCGACCTTTTCCGACCTAGCAAATTCTTCTAATGGCATTGCTTCCATAAACTTCATGTCTGATGGCGACTTTTTCTTTGGAATCGTTTTTTTATTCGACGTCACGTCACCTTGTTGATGATCGGGAGGTGTTTTAGGCTTATTTAATTGTTTCTTATTCGATTCCATTAAATTTTGTGATGATAGGGATGTCAGTGCTGAATGAGGGGGTTTGTTGTCAACTGCTTGCTCTTTTTTCTCTTCAACGAATTTAATTTTATGGAAGTCCAAAAACTTCTGCGTTTTTTCCACTTTTACAGAGTATAGATGCATCGTGGCCACCTGCTGTAAACAGTCGTGGCATATTGCTTTCGGTAGGGTGTCATCTGTGCGTACCTGGCAATAGAAAAAATCATAAATTAGAAAAATAAATGTAAGCGTCTAGTTCCGATTTTCTAGTCCTACCAACGAGAGGTGCAACAGCAATTTGAGAGTCTACAAAACACCCTTAAATAGGTTCCGCTGTCTTGGTTAGGGAACGCAGTGGACTTGAGATCAACAAACATTTTTATTGTTGCGTTGCGAGTAGGTAGGTACTACCTATTGTAATCTCCGGAAAAATATAAACGATAAGAAGAATAGAATAATGAAATCAATTTGTATGCCATAGCATTGATTAAACTCATCATAATAAGCAATAGGAAAGTGCTTTTATATAACCTGTGCATAAAACACATATACTTATTTAAATAATACCAGAAAATAGTATACAAAAACGTGTCTATTCTATAACTCTCTAGATAGGATTCTATCTGTTCTAACTGCGAATCTGCGATTACACCTTCCTATTTCCTACTTAGAATGTTAGGAAATAGGATAATGTAATAAGTCCTTTAGGTACTCCTAAGCTATAAAACACACCACCAGACACAAACATCTATCTACTATATAACGGAGAAATATAGTAGAAAAAATATTAGAAATTTACCTTGCCCCTGCCTTGATACGAACCCGGGACCACTAATTTAATAGACAGGGGGCACTGACTACGCGACCAGAAGGCTGTTCCATTATGTAAATAAATAATTAAAAGCAGATTAGTTAGATTTATTTGACATATATGTAGGTAGTCCTTACTATAATATCGAAGAGTCTTTTAATTTTCCGCTTCACTTCGGTACTAAGTGGCTTCAGCTTCACTACATCTGTACAAAGGCACAAACGACATGACAATTCACGAACAATAGTTTTCTCTAAATAGGAAAAGTCGTTCATACTGGTGATTTAAGTACGTTAAATGGTTTTGTACATTGCGCATTTAATGTGTAAAATTGATGAAATTCGTTGAATTTTTATTTAGCCATGACAATATTGTTATTGTGCCTACTCAATCTGCTAATTTTGATGAAGTACGACAACGCCATGTTGTTGACATTTCGTATCAATAGGCGGCCAGCGTTGAAACAATTATAATTCGAATCAATCCTATTTCATTGGCAATAGCAATTTGTATGAAAAATAAGGTTGAAGTTAGATTTTTTTAAATCAATTTCGACGTCCCATACTCTAGTCGCTACACGGCCCTTGATAGGAATACCTAATAGAAGGAGCCTAGGAGGATGTTGCGTACTCCTTAGGCCTGGCGCATACATACAATTTTCAGTTGAACAACTATTTTGTTGTGGTTCTTAAGTTTGTAGGATTATATTATTATGAACGAGTGCATAACTACTATCAACTCTATAGTTGCTTGATAAAAAAATCAGAAAGCTTTATCGATCTGATTTTGAATAAAAAGTTGGACAACTATCGATCTTGTATTGTAGTGTATTGATGTGCACATAACATAGACAAAACATTTGATTCGCGACTGTTTAGTCGATGTTATTGTAACGATGTACACAATTCACACAATATCATCGAACACAATAGGGGATGATCAAACACGTAAATCGATTCCATTTCTTTTAAAAATGTTATCGATTCCTGCTTAATAATTGATTGGGTTTCATTAGGGATAGGGTCACCACTACAACTGTTTTGAACTGTCACAGGACTCTGTAAAATGGATTTTATACGTAAAAGCTCATGTAACGAATTTTGAAATTGAAACACTTAAAGCATGATAATATACAGGGTGTATGGGGGACGCTCATACACCCTGTATATTATATATAGAATACGAAGGCAGGTGGCAGTGCTGGTAACCCTAAACACATGCTAAAAAAAATCCTATGTAGACTTATAGAATAGAGACGTTTTTGTATACTATTTTCTGGTATTATTTAAGTAATTATATAAGTTTTATGAAAAGGTTTTATAAAAGCACGTTCCTATTGCTTATTATGATGAGTTTAATCAATGCTATTGCATACAAATTGATTTCTGATTTTGAACAGCTGATTTTTTTTCGTGATTTTAAATTTATTGTTTAGCAAGTCGTGTTTAGGGTGACCAGCACTGCCACCTGCCTTCGTCCCCCTAACACTCTGTACTTAAGTAGGTAGTCAGAGCACCCCTGTCTACTAAACTAGAGGTCCCGGGTTTGTATGCCGACAATTCAAACCCGACGACAAACAGATGTTTGCATGATGAGTACGAACATTTACGAGACATGGACACGGTACTTTTATACAAAATACCCACGTTAACTTAGTTATATAAATACTAGTGTTATTAAAACTTAAAAGTTCTAAAATTAATTCCGAAAAGAGATGTTTCAAAAATGTATGGAGAACTATACTAAAAATAGGTAAAAATATGCAAAGCAGTGTTCACTTGCCCATTTTCTCTTTATTTGCTTTGTTGCGTGGCACAAAACAAGAATTTTTACAGAAAACGCATATTATTACCTATGTCACTTTGGTGACGTTTAGTTGACTACGCAGTCGCCCGCCCATATTGTCATTTAACGACCTCTAAGTTCTTCTAAGTTACTTTTTTAATTTGGTTAACATGATGGTGCTCAATAGCGATTTTCTGTCCACCGTGATCCGAGTTTATACAATTTATAATTGACTGTTCAAGTACATCACAGAGTAGGTAGCTGATATTGGTGTTACTAGTAGGTTCAAAGAAAGTAGGTACGGAGAAGATTAAAATGAATAAGATGTTTTTGAAAGTTGCAAATCATTTCTATGAACAAATATAGCCCATGTTTTAATTTATTGTCCTATTGTCGGCATCACCCTGTATTTGACTATGTTAACATGGGTGGGTGCCCGCTTGTTATGGTAAGTACGAAACATACCATAACAAAGTTTAAGATGGATGTTTGTAAATTAAAATGCATCTAATAACTACATAGTTACCTTTTTATATGCTTAATTACCTATCTACCAGGGGAAGGGGGGGGGGGGGGGCATGACGGGGTAGCTAAGGGAAATAACAAAAATACAACATAATTACTATGTTTATTGATCTGATTAATTTATGACACGTTATGTCATTAATCCAAATATGATTTGGTACAGTCTTTGGATGATCAACATATCACATTTTTTAATAATTAATAATTAATAGGAACATTATAAAAAACCATCTTGCCCCATACTATGGGGTATGATGGGGCAATGAAATTGGGGCATGATGGGGAAGGCTAGTCGTTCTCACAAAACAAACAAATGTGTATTTCTTCCAGATCTTCAACGTCCACGCCAGCGCAAGCGTTGTGGGCCCAACGCCCACAGAGCTGGCAGCCTACCCAAGGTTCTGACGATGATAAAAACCCAATACCCCATCTTGCCTCTTAAGATCACTCTGAACAAAAAAAAGTAACTATTAAAATGTTTGACGGATTCCCACAAACAACGTACCATATTAAAATAAACAACACTAGTAACCAAAGATCAAAAAGTCATAAATGGGGCGATCATAATTACCTTAAAATAATGACGTTTATTAACCTTACGAAAAATTAGATCGACGATACGCTAAATCAGTTTTTCGTTTGTAAACAAAAGTCGCGTACACTAACGCTCACAGTTTCTCTCGCACTAAGGGTTAGTTGAGTGAGGCTTCCTGTTGGCTTATTATTCTTATTATTTATACACTCACACCTATTATCTAGCCCAAAGTAAGCATCATTAAGAGCTTGTATTATGGATACAAGATAACGGAGAAATAATGACAATAATATGTATATAAATATTAGAAATATACTAAATAAACATATAAACATCCATGACTCGTAAGCAAATGTTCGTTCTCATCATACAAACATTTGTTCCTGCCGGGATTCGAACCCGGGACCTCTTGAACGAGTAGCCTGGAGTACAGACCACTCGGCCAGCCGGTCGGCTTATTGATTTATATTCACAAACGTCTAGTTTCTTCATGCGTGCGGTACCCCGTCTTACCTCGCTACCCCGTCATGCCCCCCCCCCCCCCCCCCCTTCCCCTAAGTATATCTCTCCGTTACTGAGAAGTATCTTTATCACAAGCTTTTAGTGATGCTTATAATGTGGGCTAGATATTATGTGTGAGTGTAAGAATATTATTATTATTACCTTATAGACTAGAAGAAATTCATAGGGCTATCCAAGTACTTGGAAGCTCAGTAGTTAGAGTATACACCCTGAATTTGAACGGTTGCGGGTTCGGATCCCGTTTCAAGACATCTTTGGTTTCTAGTTTAGATATTTTTTATTATTATACTTTGTTTCTCTCACTTTGAGTGTTTTTTTTATAGGTACAATTAGATGACAAACAAGCTGACGGCCCACCTGGTGGTAAGCGGTTACCGCCGCCTATAGGCACCTGCAATAACAAGGAAAAAATCACTTGGTATTGCAGGTGCATTGTCATCCTAAGGCCTAAGATGGAATGCTTTCCATGCCGTAATTACACTGGCTACCTATCCCTGCAATCCGAAACACAGCGAACTGTTTCACGGCTAAAATAAGAAAGGCGGTGGTACCCACCCAGGCGACCCTACATACGGGCCTACCACCTAGTGTGTAGGTAAATACATCTTTTCAGACGTGACTAGGTACCACCTAGGCAAGACCGGCAGTATAATATTACGTATAAAAATCTCCCTTGGCGTGTATCGTGTATAGGGCAGGGTCACCTCTACCTGGCTTCTACGTCCAACATAAAATTGGTTTAATATTAATTTAATGCTTCAAAAAGTTTTGGTTATATTTCAAAACGTTGAAGAGCTCGGTGGCGTACTGCTTTGAGTGATCTGGTTTCGGTTATAAAAACAAAGCAACTTTCGCCATGGCCGATCCCAGGATGGGTCAATAAAAATTTATAATCTCGAGCTCCTCCGTGCTTCGGAAGATACGTTAAGCCGTTGGTCGCGGTTGCTTGAGCCCACCGACCCGCATTGGGATAGCGAGGTGATGTTACGACTAAATCTCCTCATGTATTTCTCCAATGTATACCTAAAGGCCTGTCCTCTAGTGGGACGTAGGTATATAGGCTGGTGATAAACTTCATAAAGTTATGAACTTAAATAATTTAGAAAATCTATTCTGTAGTAAGTACACCTACTAAACTTGTATCATTATTATCCTTCTATAGGAAGTGGCCTAATATGCCCCTCAAGATAAAAAAAAATCTAGAAACTATTAAAAAGCCAAGACTCAATTTTAACCGACTCCAAAAAAATGAGGAGGTTATCAATTCGACTGGTTATCAATGCATCATTTTGCGATGAGGTGCTCACGCAGAAAGAATCCGCGGAAAGGGTGCGGGAGCAAGACCCTGCCGCCAACCCTATCCGCAGTCGCAGAACTGGCCGGAGTCGGACAATAATAGGCTTCAGCCGCCATAGATTCAGGGACGGGAAACAGTGGACTAGGGCCCCATTGCTTGCAAACACGTCGTCCTTTTGACTGGGAGAGTGCCGCTACACGGGGATTTTCTCCACCCGTTCGATGGGTCCAAATGGACAGTCGCAAGTCGCGACTCAGAAGAAGGAGCTGAGGCAGCTCATCGCATTCTTCTCGCGTCGTCTCAGTCGCGTCTTAACAGTGGCTTAGTGTAAAAGTCAATTTTTAGTGGGTATGTCAGCTCTTTATCTGGAGACTTCCCACATAACCCAATAAAAGATGTTCTGTCTTTAAAAAAAAGATATCACAAAACACCCCACAGAACTTAGCAAAAGCGAAACAATGATTCACTAATAGCATGCACTGCCTACAATATTCCTCGATAGATGTTAGAATGAGACTCGCGTATGTAAAATGTATGAAAATGAGTAAAACGTCGTATAAATAAATATACATGTCGATATTGATAAAATTTTTCCAAAAGAACATACTATCAGATGTTCATGTTTACTGCTTTAATAATAATTTATATAAATATTCCAAAAAAAAGTGAACGTAAAAGCTAATAGTAAGAAGGTGAAGTATATGGCTGCCAAAATAGCACTTGATCGCCATCTAAAGGCATTTTACGGAAATACCTAATTGAAATACGAATATTTCTAAACTTTAATAAGCTCACTGTGTCGTGTCTATTATTACTCTTCTACCAGATTTAGTAGTATTACTATTTTATTTCCCTGTTTTTTTCTTTAAGATTGAGTAGCCTGACTAACATAGTCGCACAACATTGTTCGTTTCTAAAAAATTCCAGAGATGGCGCTATAGGGTTCTACATCGCGCTATCGTTGCTTAGACCCTATTAATACAAGAGGAGTCAGATCCATTGAACCGTTATCAATCAACAACATAACAGCTTACCACTTAGAAATTTTTCATACAACAACTACCATTTTATATGGTATTATTTTTTGTAAACGACTGTTTATTTTAATAATAAATAGTTCGTTTTTATTAGACATTTATGACCTTATTTACTACTCTAAATATAAATAAATATTTCGTTATATTTATTCGATGATTATTACCGTAAATTAATGTTAATTATTAATTTGGTTGGAAATAATTGGAATGGAATCTCTCTCTCTCTCTCTCTATCTCACTGTGGTAGAACTAATTTCAACTAATACAGTCTGACCTCCAAGTTCAACCAAACTCAAAAGATTTATTTATATTATACAAATTACAAATATTTTGATTAAAAGATTTAATAAATCTCTCTTTTATGTCTTTAAAAAGAGCTTTTGTAACTCAGGCAGGTGATTACTAAGACACGCAATTTCAAATCAAACATCAACCAACACTCCTTTATATTATTAGCAACTCAGTTGTTCAAGTCAAGGACAACACAATATTTTCAATCATCAATTTCACTGAATTATGTCAATTGTGTTGTTAAAGTTTTATTACATCATGAACTCATGAATCATGATCATAAACTTGAGTGACAACATAATTTAGTATATTTAAATGAAAAGTTTTTAAATGGGATACCTACCTACTTACTGTCACATTTTAGGTAGATTTTTTTTTTTGGATGGGATATTGTCTTATACAATCATTGAATTTAACAAATGAATAAGATGTTTCTTCTATGAACTTCTCCATTTCTATGAACTAATATAGCCCATGTTTCAATATATGTATTGTCGTATTGAGGAGCTCGGTGGCGTAGTGTTTTGAGCGCTCTGGTTTCGATCACGAAAACAAAGCAACTTTCGCCATGGTTGGTCCCTGGATGGGTCAATCAAATTTATAATCTTGAGCTCCTCCGAGCTTCGGAAGGCACGTTAAGCCGTTGGTCCCGGTTGTTACTGCAACCGCTTTAACCCACCAACCCGCACTGGGCCAGCGTGGTGGTGTTATGGCCCAAACTCCTCATGTGTTTCTGCCATGTAGGAAGGCCTGTGCCCAGCAGTGGGACGTATATAGGCTGGTGATGATGATGATTGACGGCTCCACCCTGTATAAAGGTATTTTTTATATTATAGTGAATCTATTGTAAATATTTTATTTTCTCAAAAAATGTGGCAAATTCAATCGATCAAATGTAGCATAGAGTAAATGTCAAAAATGTCAAAATTAGGTACTGGTACGTATGTACCATGTATGTACGTACGACGTATGTGTGACTGTCTACACTTCATTCGGATAGCCGCAGTAAAGTAAAATGTTAATTCGGTCAATCGTTTATAGGGCTATAGTTCCGTCGGATGAGAACGAGTAAAAAAAAGTTTTTTGGTCATCGGCAGTTACTTTTAGGAACATGTAGGTACGGGACTCCTTAGCAAACCTCCATAAATAGATCCACCTTTTCATATTTACGGTCATATAATCTTTTATGTAGTTACGAAAAATAAATAATTGACAGCCCTATCACGCACGTGTCAGTATAGGAACACACGAGGCAATTGCTTCAATGTTAGCAGCCCCATGCGACGGAACAAGCAAGCCGTGGCTTTAGCCACGTCATAAATGCACGAGTCTGGGTTAAAATTTAATTTGAGCCCTGTAAGTTGTGAGCTCCTCCGCGCGCCTTCGCTTGGCTGCGTTTAATTGAGGGGAGCAAATACCAGTCTTTCTTGTACTTGTTTTTCAAAACATTACAGTGTGCTTTAAAATTAACGACCGTGCTAACTTACGCTTTAACTGCCGTAAATATTATGCAACGTCACTGGTTATGTAACTTTTGTATTTAAAGTGTGTAGGAGCTGTTATGAAATAAGTGTTATTGAGATATATACTCATACCTACCTTTTTAACTGACTGTTTGAAATTTTACCGTGATATTAAAATTTATTTACTCGAGTTAAAAAGAGATAGCACGAAACATAAAACAACAAAAGAGTGACTACAAGAGTTATTTTCCGGAATCTTCTCGGTAGTTCAACTTTTCGAATCAGTGTAATTGAGACATGACAGACAGACAGACATTATGTGATTGTTAGCCAACGAAAATTTAGACATGACAGACAGACAGACAGACATTATGACATTGTTGGATTTTTGACGATTCGAAAGTGCTTGATGGGGGTCTAATTGAATAAAGATACTGTCCTGCTCGTGACAACCTTAAAAATGCGTATCGCATGACACTACCATACCACATACACAGTCACGCACACGACACGCACACGGACACGCACACGCACAAATTTAGCGATCTAATCGATATTGGGTGCGTTCCACAGAAAATAACGTCACATAGCGTTCGATAGCTTTTGTAAGCAAAATGGTAACTGCTAAAGACTTCAATCTTTAAAGTTGGTAACTCTGCACCTGTACTGTACCTTAAAATTAAATCATCAGGCGCCCCCGTAGCATGACAAGCTCTTTGAGGAGTGAACAGAAGATATTTTAAATTCATAACGAGGTAGTTCTTGACCTTCATCTCACCTGGTAAAAAGGCTGAAGATGGAAGCGAGCTACACCCGGTTTCCTCAACCACAGAGGAACTGTGAGGTATCTTAACTCCAACAGAACTGCCGGAATTCAACAATGCTGTTATAGTAGATTATACACCGAGGGGATAAAGCACTGATGAAGCACAATCTCTCTTCTGGGTGTGTGCCGGAATCTTGGAGAGAGGCCAATGTGCAACCGGTCCCCAAAAAAGGAGACCGATCAGACCCAGTTAACTACCGCCCAATAACTGTCACCTCAGTTCTTTGCAAGGTCATGGAACGGATCGTAAACAACCAGCTGATCCGATACCTAGAAGATCACTCATTAATTAGTGATCGACAGTACGGGTTTCGGCCGAAACGGTCAACGGGTGATCTTCTAGCGTACTTAATGCATGTCTGGGGTGAAGCTATTGACAAACGTGGTGAATCAGTGGCTGTTAGCCTTGATATTGCCAAAGCGTTTGATCGGGTCTGGCACAGGGCTCTTCTCTCCAAGCTCCCGGCATACGGTCTGCCCGCTCAGCTCTGCAACTGGATCACCGGCTTCCTACACGAGCGGAGAATCCGCGTCCTCGTAGATGGATGCGCTTCGCGGTTCATGTCAGTGAATGCTGGTGTACCACAAGGCTCTGTTTTATCCCCCACACTCTTTCTTCTTCATATCAATTACATGCTTCCATTAGGAAACATTCATTGCTATGCGGACGGCAGTACAGTGCATGGGGGATATCACGGTCGCCCGGGGGCTGGGCGCGCTAAAACCCGGAGGGAGAGGGAGAATCTTACTATTGAGCTCAACAAGGCGTTGAACGTTATTTCTGAATGGGGCTCTAACAATCTTGTTGAGTTCAATGCTAAGAAAACTCAGGTGTGCGCGTTTACAGCCAAAATGTCGCCGTTTCTTTACCTTCTCTCTCTTCAGGGCACTACTCTTTCGGCACAGGGCTCCTTGAACTTGCTCGGAATGGAGATTTGCTGCGATCTGAATTCCAGGAACTACATCGAAACCGTGATCAAAACAGCCTCACGGAAGCTCGGTGTCCTGAACAAGGTGCGTCGATTTTTCACGCCTGACCAGCTATGCCTGCTTTACAAAACTCAGGTCCAGTCTTGCGTGGAATATTGCTCGCACTTGTGGGATGGCTCTGCCAAGTACCTCCTCGATGCACTGGACAGATTGCAGCGTCGTGCTGTCCGTATCATTGGCGATGTAGAGGTCACGAACAACCTTGAGCCTCTACAATTGCGTCGAGATATTGCGTCGCTTAGCGCCTTTTATCGGCTTTATCACGGAGAGTGCTCCGAGGAGCTTTTCGACCTTATCCCACCTTCCCCCTTCCTGCTCAGGAGCACGCGTGCCGGTCTTCGGAGTCATCCATTCACTGTCTCCACTTCAACATCACGCACAAAGAAATTTAGTGGCTCGTTTCTTTGTCGTACTTCCAGAACTTGGAATTCTTTGCCAGCACAGGTGTTCCCTCCATCCTATAACATGGGGTCCTTCAAGAGAGGCGTGAAAAAGCAAGGTGGTGTTGGGTCAATTGTCGTGCTTTTTATAAAATAATAATAATAAAAAAAAACTGTTTTATGCTACAGGCGCGATATAGAATCCTGAACGTAACGAAGGACTCCAGATTTAATTCCCGAGCGCAGCGAGGGCGTTATGAATTAAGACGAGTCCTGAGCGCAGTGAGGGGTTCAAGCGCGCCCAAGACAAAAACAGCTTTATCCCCGAGGAGTGTACTCTACTTTTCTCACCTTTTGCGAACAATAAAGACAAATAAAGCAAGGCTACTAAAAACAGCGTTTTATTATAGTAAATTAAAATTACAAGTGAAAATTGATGTTCAGAATGCATTGATTTAGACACAGACTTTGCACCTTTTGCAGTTTTCCATTTGTCGAGGAAAACTGCAAAAGTAGTATTGTGTAGGCTTTCAGGTATTTTTCCTTTGACTTATCTGGGAGTAGATTATGAACAATGATTATGGCAGTTAAATCACTTTCGTCACTCGACATTTTAACGGAACTTTTCTTCTATTTTGATATATTTTCATAAAATCTTTGCAGTTATTACGTATATTATTGCAGCGTCTTACAATACTCGCGGCTTTTGTTTAATTTCAAATGTGTTCCATTCACTTGCCGTGGCCGGCTCCATTTTAGAAAAAGTTCGATTTTCAAATTACGTTCGATTTTCAAATAAGTTAGACGCGGCGCCGGCTGGGCCCGGCCTTCGAGTATTAGTTGATATATTATTAAGAAATTAGACTTTAAGGCCATTGCAATAAGAACTATGAAAACTGTACAACATTACACCCCGGCTAAAGCCAAGGGCTTTAATGACTTGCTTTACGTAAGGTTTGCATGTTATGTAATATGGCATTGTCGAGCAGGTGGTGTGAAAACATTATTGTTATGACAGCAGACTTAGGTAAGACGGTTGTAGCTAGGCAGGCAGACTTAGTCCTACCACCAATCAAAACGAGCAGAAATTATTTGCCCCCACGCGGAATAGTTAAAAAGAAATAAAACGCATTTTGTCTCCTAAAAAGGATTTGGAGAGATTTTGTCCACTGACCATGCTACTGGTAAACGATGATGTATCAGAAACAGTTTTAATTAATTTCAAATCAAATTTTTTTCTCGTCACGTTTTGAATCCGTATTGATGCTCTTTGTAATTAATAATTTACCGCCACTTAATTAATGAAAAGAAGTTCGTTTTCCATTTTTAAAATAGGGCACATACTGAATTATTTGGGTCTCTGTCCGCGATAGCACATTATTTTGTGTACCTATCCGTCGTTGCGATCGATCACAAGCGACCGATCGCTTGGTGCGTTCCATTCGATCGCAACGATTCATCACAACGATTGTAAAAATGAAAAACGAACTTCTTTTCATTACTTATGTGGCGGTAAATTATTAATTACTAAGAGCATCGATACGGGTTCGAATCCTGGAGAGAAAACTTTGTGCACAGACTAAGACAAAAATCGAATCGTAGATCGCAGAGAACCATACACTGTCCGATTTGTCGTTACGTTATGCATGATTGCATGGGTTTTTGTTGCGATCTCCGATATCGTTTTCGGTCAAGTGAATGGACATACACTGTCGTTTCGATCGGTCTGAAACGACGGATCGTTACGACCTTAATATTCACTTAATACTCTTTCTTGAATTTACCAAGCCAGTAAACATAATAATATATCAAAGTTTTTCTTTCCAATCGATTCCTAGCTTTATTTCTCTCTTCCAAAAGCCACACAAATGACGGTGACAAATACAACAGATCCCGGAACTAATGTTCCTAATCGAAAGAAGTATATGTGAACATAAGGGTCTGGAAGGATAAAATGTGTAGAATCATTTGCCGTGTAGCTAAAAGGTCGTGTAATAAGTAAGGGCAGAGTTGTTTCGTGACGAACCCGCATTTTTTCAGATGTTTGGAATTTGGGATCGGGTGGAGGTCAAGTGTACATACATAGAGGTATAAAATCACTTATCCGGACGGCATGTATTCGAGTCACGCGTTTTGTTTCATGTATCATTTTGTTTGAGTATTATAATACCAACCCACTTGTTTTCTTTAAGGACATGGTATAGGCATGTTCTATGAATTTCATCTAGTTCTAGTATTTCAGTTTTCGACTTAATCTAAGCTAACGTCTACATTCACAATGACGAAATAATTAATTTCAATACCAATACAACTAGGTAGGTATTTGTACGATTTGGTTATGTTGTGTTTTCATTTGTATCTATATTCTTCTTAATTATAATTATTCTCCTGAGATCATATCATAAGGGTAACATTAACATAACCTATAAAATGTTTTAGTTTTAATTATTACGTACCAAAAGCTTCTAAGTAGGTACCTGTGTTAATCTTTGCTTCGTATTCACCTACGAGTACGTGCTCATCAATCTTTGGCGTTTCTCTTCCATCAACTAATTACAAAAACAGTTTATCTATACTTAGTATGTAGGTACAACTTCGGTTTTTCACAAGAACTTTAAATTTAAAACTTTTTCACTCTTACAGAATTTGACTTACCACGAGATGTCTAGTTTAATAACAAGGTTGTCGATTGTTACTTTAATCTTCCAAAATTTATGTGTAATAATTGAACCATTTTTTTCGATAAAGCAAAGCAACTTTCGCCGTGGTCGATCCAGGGATGGATCAATCAAAGTATGCTATCTCGAGCCTCTCCGTGCTTTGGAAGTACGTTAATCCGTTGGTCCTGCTTGTTCCTGCAACCCCTTTTACCCACCAACTCGCATTGGGCCAGCGTGGTGGTGTTATGACCCAAACTCCTTATTTGTTCCTCCCATGTAGGAAGGCCTATGCCCAGCAGTGGGACGTATACAAGGTGTTTGGTACTCGTTATAACAAGAGAGCACCTATCCATGTTAACATAGTTATATAAATACTAAGATGTTATCTAAAGTTCAAAATTCTAAAAATAATTTGGAAATTCCTCATACATTTTGTTTAACTATTTGTATGAAGTTTGAACTTTCTTTTACTTTTTTTAATTTTTGGTCACACTATAGGTAGTATTTATATGACTATGTTAAAACATAGGTAGCCCGCTTGTTATGGTTGAAAAACGGAAACACCAAGCACCCTGAACAGGCTGGTGATGATTTTTGCGAATTTTAGTAACTTATAGTTAGTCTGTGCTTATCGTAAGGATGCTTGTATACATATATGTACTTCGCTATCGTTAACTTAATATAACAATAGTCAAAGCTACGTCTTAATTTGGGGGGCATGGGGTCTTCTATTACCTACCTAAGATATTTTAAAAGTTCTATTACGAGGTGATTTTTCAAACTTAATACCTCCTAAGATATTCGTCCGAGTTGGATTAGAGTATTATACTGGATGCGATTCCCATATTTACCCAAATTTTTTCCTCAGCAAAGCGCGATATGGGTTTTTCGTCACGTGTAAAACAACAGGTATCAAATAAAAGGACTGCTGGTAAAAGTAGCAACTGACCATTAAAGTTTTGTATAACCTCTTAAATTACTGCTAATTATTTTATTAATCTCAATAGTACAACAAACAAGTGTAATGCTAAGTTTTGGTTAACAATTGTGATGAACAAAGATAGGTAGGCGGGTAGACCTGTCCGCTCCACGCAATCACGTCCCGCGGGCGATTTACCGCTAGATTATGGGAAGTCGGGATTGTGACACAAACTTCGGACTTTGCAAAGCGGGGTCAGCTACGGGAAATTAGAAATTCCGCCCTCAGGCTTTCGCGAAATCCATGATTCCTATTCAACAATTACGTAAAGGTCCATCTAGAATACGTAACTGCTCTAAACTACCAATGCTGAAGCGTACTTTATTTAAATCAACTAACTACTAGATTTATCTGTCCTAATTCTACTTAAATTATCTA
Organism: Nymphula nitidulata; assembly: GCA_947347705.1. Classification (NCBI taxonomy): domain Eukaryota; kingdom Metazoa; phylum Arthropoda; class Insecta; order Lepidoptera; family Crambidae; genus Nymphula; species Nymphula nitidulata. The sequence goes on along the minus strand of OX374617.1, from coordinate 8,809,673 downwards.
TTAGGTGTCTTACTATGAAGTTGCCATGATACATGATATTGGACGTACCTACTAGTCATTATGTGATTGGACAACCGGCTAGCTGAGTGGTCTGTGCCCCTTGCTATACACGCTACACGAATCAGGGGTCGGTCCCAGACTGAAATCCCGGTAGGAGCCAATATTTATATGATGAGTGCGATCATTTGTTCACGAGTCATGGATGTTTATATGCTTATTTAGTATATTTCTAATATTCATATACATATCATTATCATTATTTCTCCGTTATTTAGTAACCATAGACAACACAAGCTCTTGATGATGCTGACTTTGGGCTAGATAATAGGTGTAAGTGTAGTAATATTATTAGTTGTATTAATTAATACACTAAGTTCGCAATAAAGATTTTAATTTGATATTATTATTATTATTACTGTCGATGCTCTTTTGAATTAAGAAACTCAAGTCGAATGCAACTCGAATGCAAGTATCGAACGCTTCCATCGACAATTTTCCTATTTTTAAATCGCCGATGCACGAGATCTAAGAATCTACATTTTTTGCGAGGAGATCAAAAAATAATAACTTGTAAGTATATTTATTCTTCGACAACCAAAGCACTTACCGTAAGCAAAGCATTATAGCTAATAGCTTATCGCCCTACAACACTCCTAAATCCCCAAATCGTTATCTACTAATAGTTGGTTGCACAAGTTGCTAATCGCTGTTCATTATGGCGTAGATACCAATTTTCAACCAGTAACAGCTACTGTAGATACAAATTAAATTTCCACAGAATTGATTCTGTTGATTTCTGATGATGAGTTTCTACATACTTAGTTCATCTTTTGTCAGGGCTGCTATTAACTTGTGATGAGTTTTGTAAGAAGTCACGTTTTTCAGTTTGTCACCAGGTTTATCTGCAAACCTTCTCTTGAACTTCGAAGATCCTCTCTTCTCATCTTCGAAGATGTCCTCGACTTTGTCAAAAATGACTCTTTTCATTTCTTAAGGGGGTTTATGCCGCACGTTTTTTCATACAAACTTTCAAGTTGAAAGTATTGGAAACGAACAAACCGATTTCTAACAAAACTTGATATGCATAAGCACGTCAGGCTAGTTTAAAAAGTTATCAGAGGTTTTTTCGAGAAGTCTAAACCTAATTTAAGATATAATAAGGTGTTTGGTACAAAGCATAGCAAGCGGGCACCTACCCATGATAACATGGTCATATAAATACTAAGTTGTTATCAAAAATTCTAAATTGTAAAATAAATTTCAAATATCTTCATACAAATAGCTCGGTCAAGAAAACAAAATGTATGGGAAATATCGAAATTAATTCAACAGTTTTGAATTTAATTTATATGACTATGTTTATGGGTAGGTGCCCACTTGCTATACCATGTACCAAACACCTTGTATATATATTTGAAATATAAATAAAACTTTGAAATACTAAAATTGTTTTCGCTTATTTTCTAATAATAACTATGTTTGATATAAGTTCTCTGATGTATGTACCCAACTAACTTTGTTCTCATGAAAAGTAAGAATTCCATACGCGTAAGGTCTGAATTTGGTTCAAATTACTACAGTTTGGCTTACAGGCTTAGCGCATTCATCCGTTGACATCAGGACTAATACCATCGATATATCTTCTCACTCAGATAACCTTCGATTTCTAGTGCTATATTTACCTTTGTCTCACTTTAGCCATGAACGGTAGGGGTAGAAGCATATACCAATACTAAATGGGCCCCTAACCCCTAACGATTGAGGTTGGAGAGCCATTTGTCTAGTAATCCGTACGTAAAAATGGTAGAAATCAGTCAGCCAGGAGGCCTGCGGGCTTATTTCGCTAGCTTATTTTAGTGTTTTATAACACATTTGCTCGTAAAGGGTCTCATTTTCACCAATTTCAATATCGTATTGTATCTCATTACGTACTTGAGCGTTATTGTAATGTAAAACACATGGTTTATCAAGATTAAGAAGTTTTTATGTCAACATTTTATGAATAAAATTAACTTTGAGAGATAAAATATAATGAATAAACATTTAATTCTTTAATTTTATTAATTTTGACAATAAATAACAACCATTTATCTGTAACAAAAACAAAAAAATATTAATTTACTCGACTGGCAACGTAATAATCAATTTTACAAATTGTTCAAATTTTTATAACTGCTTTATCAAGTGATTAAAGATTTATTCTTATAAGAAAGTCCGAGTTTAATTTATTTCCTCCCAAATATGTTATTAACGTCGTATGACATACGTGCGCTTTGATAATTACAGCCTCTGCTTTATTGAACAATCAAACTAGCTTACCTGTAAGCGCTGTTCGATTGAAATTATTACGCCTTCAGCTCACCGGGAGACGTAACTATTACCTCAGTAAATAATACCATCATCGTGGACGAGACAGCAGCAGGTTTAATTGAAATAAAAAGTCAAATACCCAAATCATTGTGATATCTTGATTTGTAATGCCGCAATGATGACGGCCTACCTGGTGGTAAGTGGCTACCGTCGCTTCAGTTATACTGTAGTACAGTCAAAGTAAGTAAGCAAAACAGGCTGCTGACTGATGAACTGACTTTAGAAACTTAATTGGTCATTGGACATCGGTTTCATGTTTTATTTGAACTTTTTTGCATTTTGATGTTAGTTCGAATTGTGAATTGTTGTTAGCTTTAATTTTGTTACTTTGACAGTGAAGTTCTTCATCTTGTTATTAATGACCTTCTAATAACTTCGTAACAAACATTTGTGCTATGGCTGGCAACATACGCACCTATTCATTTTCTGAATACATCAACCATGTTTTTAGCAGCCTGTTGTTTTCACAACGCTGTTATCTAACTTGTCTGAAGCTAGAGGGATTAATTAAAATAATTTCCAGTTCATTTGGCACAGACTGCGCAGTTTTCAAAGCAGTCTGATCTAATATCCAGTTTTTTTATCTTATTAATGTAGGATGCTTTTTTGAAAGCTTATATACGTTAATAGTGCCCAGAGGTTACATATCGGATATATGTCGTCAGGATATTTGGATTTTAAAAAATGTGAACCAACTATAGCATACCTACCTAGTGCTCGTGCATTGTCGGCTGACTGATTGTCTTGATTGAATTCTGAATATTTCTAAATAAGAAAGCTAGTTTGCACATTACCTTGGCTGAAAGAATCTGCATGCCACTTATTATTATCTTCTCGCGAAAGGAGAATGCCCAAACATGCCCACGATGCGCAATAATCAAACGTGTTTCAAAAAAAATCTTTCAAATTATTAGTAATATATTGTTAATTTAAATGTAAAAGCTCAGTGGGGTTAAAAAGTTAAATTAATATGAAATTGTTGCACTGACTTCCTACTTCGTATACTACATCATTAATCTGTGGTGTGTGTGTGTGTACTTCATTCACCCTACAATGGGAAGGCAACGGAAACTAATGTCCATACAGCCAAGTCTTCAGTATTTCTTATTTCTTCATTTATTGCATTGAAATGCTGGTGTTACACATTTCAATGCATCTTGGGAGTATTTGACGCGAAATATATGATGACAGTCTCCTTATGTGCTACTTGGCAAGGTGGATAACCACAAAAAAGTTATCATCGTATTTCACACCATAATCACGTTTATTCTAATAATAACCTTTTAGTTGTACGTCAACACAAACACTTTTTAATTATTAAAATAAAAATCTTGACTGACACCACAATAACCCGCCAAACACTCCGAAATTAATCTGTGGTAAAATACAATATATTTATTTTGTCGTTTACTTGAAAGACAAAGAATTTACGTGTTTACAGCCGCATCGTAAGTTTCATTAATAAATCGAACTAGTTTTAATAATTGACTACAAGTTTATTTAATTTGTACTGCTTAATAATGTAAGGTACGTTTCAAGTATGTATAATTAGTAAATAAAAAAATTTTAGAACTACCAGCCTACCGCGCCGCCTTAGATCCTGCCTGTTGAACCAAAACTGTTAAAGGTGTCTGATGAACTTGTTTTTTTTAGTTTCTCATTATTATTATAACTGTTTAGGTAGATTTTCATAGAGACGTAACGACGAAGACAATAAAAAGACATTTTAATACAAAGTCAAATAAAGAGATATCTAAGATGTGGATGTATATTATAGGTACCTTTGCCTTCCCTTTGTAGGGAGAGTACTAGTCTTTGCCGCTATTGTATGACATCTGGTGAACATTTTTTATATTGTGTCATTAACTGAACATTTTTAAAAGCGTGGTTTAGCGAATCAAGTGTCTGTGTTGACTAAAAGTATCACTTTTTGAGGTACATACTTGTAGGTTACCTGTAGATTTCTGCGACTGAAGAAATTATTATATTGTTAATTTCTGCATATAATCCCAAGATGCATTGAAATGTGTTTGCAAAAAAACCTAATGAAATAATTGGCTGGATGTTTATACCTTTACCTTCGTCTGCCCCTCTAGCTGAATGAATGGCTATTACTGTCAATTTGTCAAATATTTGAATAATTATACCCTCAAAATCAGTACCAAAAATTATGATTTCTCTAAACTGCCACACCATAATTTCGTGATATTTTCCCTACATAATTTATAGATTTATTCCATTCTTTGGCACTCATTTCATTGAAGCGCAATCATGGCCCAACTTTCATAGTAAAATGGGCATTGTCCTTTAACGATTCAGCCAAGATCTTGTGAGACCGTAGACCCAGTCTCGCGAGATTGGGTATTTTATACTCGAAACGTAGGTATGCAAATGCAAACATTCATGTCGTTTTTATTTAAAAAAAAACTAAAATTCTAACCGGATATGGTAATAGGTATATGGAAATGGATATGGTATTTGCTACCTGCATTGTAGAGAGCAGTCGAGCAACCGGGGAGTTCCCAGCACTGGGTGACACACGCCCATCGCCTAGCCAGTGATGACGGGTAGGGAAAAAGGTGTAATAATGTGTAATGTGCCCTGGCCACATGTGCTTCTCCCATGTAGGAAGGCCTGTGCCCAGCTGATGGTGACGGTGAAGGTGTTAAAACGACGCGTCCACACACTAGATATATCTGGACTTGTGGAAAGCGGTACCAAGCCGTAAATATCGTGACACTTCGTGTGCCGTCTACCGTGTGCCGTGTCGAGCAACGGAGTGGAAGCGGAAGCCTATCAAGCCGAGGCAGCAGGAACTAGCCGGCTAATCCCGGCCAATTAATAAACCTTCCGTTTAAATATTTTATTTTTAAAAACTCGCCTATTTTTATAGCGGAAATAGTATTCACGTGGTGACGACCACATTAGCCTGTTTTATTTTTAGGAATAGTTATAATTTTAATTATCCATAGACCAAAAATTACAGACAGGCAGTGTTATCGTTAAATGTTATATTTGTTTAGGTTGGATACTCGCTTACTGTGTATCTGTGAAGTACCGAGCCACATATTAGACATAATAGTTTTGCTATAGTGTGTGACCGCTGGCGACCTAGTAAGACTTGGAACATTGGCAAAAACAAATGGTCACCTACTTTCTCGATGGATAGGTGTCTAATCATAAATCTAATTTTTAATTTGAATATTGTTTCTGCTACCAATTGATAGTTTTCTTTTGTTGTACACATGTAAGTTCTTTTATACCTATAGATATTTGTAAATAAAGGAGTAGATATTAAATAAATATTTTCAATGCCTATTTATCTACAGTGCTGTGGATAAATGGGCATTAAAAAAATTGTGAAAAAAAAATTTTAAACAAAAATTAAAACCGACTTAAAAAAACTGAAAAGGATAAAATAATTAAATTTAAGTAGGTATTCATCCCCTCGAAACATATTTTTGGAGTCAGTGCTTCACTTTCTATTTTTTTGGAAACCCCTTAGCACCAACTCCAAAAATATGTTTCTAGGGGATGAATACCTACTTAAATTTAATTATTTTATCCTTTTCAGTTTTTTGAAGTCGGTTTTAATTTTTTTTTAAATTTTTTTTACACAATTTTTAGTGATAACTTTCTACGGTCGAAGCTAGATGAGTGACCGTCAACTTATATTGTTTCCTACTATCGTATCGTTTCACTAAAAAGTCATTGGAAAAGCAAAAATTTGCAATTTCGCATATGTAGACGACTTAATAATTTCAGTTTTATTAAATTTAAAACATTTAATAAAACTGACCAACAGAAACCCAACTGTTTTTGAAAAAAAAATTATGGGACCAATGGCAGCTATTCCGCATCGAACAAAAAAAGAATCACGTAAATCGGATCAGTAACCTCGGCGTGATCGGTGTACGTGATACATAGAAAAAAAAACCATACCGGCCGAATTGAGAACCTCCTCGTTTTTGAAGTCGGTTAAAAATGCAATAATTATTGTTACTAGCATGCAAGAATCTTTGTAACTAACACTTCTATGGACTCCGGTCTGAAATAAACTTTTCTTATTATTAAATCATCGTTGAAAGTTGTTTGAAAGCTTAAACTTAAGCAAAAAATAAATAAAGCTTAGAGTTTTTTTACAAAGTCCTTCTTAGATGTTAAAGCGCACAAAATTGTACTAGCACTAGTCCTACTGAGAGGTAAACTGTATAACCTAACCTAAGTGTGCGAAAGTTATGCGATAAAAAGAAACCGTTTGTAGCCGTTTGTAGAAATCATTTTTTCTTCTTGCATTAACACTGAGGAAAATTCAACACTAAAAGCTTGTCGAGTCGGTAGTAATGTAGGTATTCAAAATCAAAATTATAATTTTAATTAATCAATCTCTAACATACATTACAAATTCAAGTGTCCACATTGAATCAAAATAAAATTATAATTTTAATTAATCAATCTTTAATATTAAAATTTAAGTGCCCACATTAAACCGAGAAGAAACTTACCAATGTGACTGGCTTCCAACAATTAAGATTTCAATTTCTTTTGTACATGCAGATTAGAAGATATTTATTTAAGTAATAAAAAACCGACTTCAAAAAACTGAAAAGGATAAAATAATTAAATTTAAGTAGGTATTCATCCCCTAGAAACATATTTTTGGAGTCGGTGCTTCACTTTCTATTGTTTTTGGAAACCACTTAGCACCAACTCCAAAAATGTGTTTCTAGGGGATGAATACATACTTAAATTTTTTTTTAAAATTTTTTTTTTATTCCATACAAAATACCATAAGTTTGACAATTTCAATACGGTGCCTCATAAACACAAGTGGTTTTTCTGTGCACCGTAACTCTACGTACAAATTAATTAAGATAATAATTTCATACACGCATTTTAAAACACAACCAATTTACAATAACACTATAATAATTTTTATAATCAAAAAGCAGGTAGGAAGACATTTAGCTCCCCGATTACTTACAACAGCGCCAATCGGCGTTCGCTATTTTGTACTGCGCTAATATACAGCATGTTTACGTTTGTAAAATACTTATCAATAAATATGATATTATTAGTGATGTTAGTAAGTATTATTATAAAACTGGTTAATATAAAATACTAATTGATATTTGTTGTAAATAAAAATAATAAATATTATAATACTGATGTGCCATTTATAATTATTATATTAGGCTGTGCAAGATTATATTATTATTATTCTATAGGTTACTTTATATTTAATTATTAAGGAAGTATTTTATCCTTTTCAGTTTTTTGAAGTCGGTTTTAATTTTTGTTTTAAATTTTTTTTTCACAATTTTTAGTGGTAACTTTCTTCGGTCGAAGCTAGATGGGTGACCGTAAACTTATATTGTTTCCTACTATCGTATCGTTTCACTAAAAAGTCATTTGAAAAGCAAAAATTCGCAATTTCGCATATGTAGACGACTTAATAATTTAAGTTTTTTTTAATTTAAAACCAAAGTACCCAACTGCTTTTGAAAAAATTTTTATGGGACCAAATGGCAGCTATTCCGCATCGAACAAAAAAAGAATCACGTAAATCGGATCAGTAATCTCGGCGTAATCGGTGTACATACATAGAAAAAAAAAAAAAAAACATACCGGCCGAATTGAGAACCTCCTCGTTTTTGAAGTCGGCTAATAAAAAGAAAACGGTTTTAACGCAAATACTTCCTCAGGCAGTAATGATACTGTGTAGTTGAGTATTTCCTAAGACCAGCTGGTAGTCGAGTGGTAAGAGTAGGTAATATATTTTGAGAGTCCCTAATTCAGGGTATGCATAAACAAAAAATGAAAACAAAGAATCAACTATCATCCTCACAACTTTTTTGCACCTCATTCAGTGTTTTCTCAAAGTAAGTAAACTTTATATTATGAAAATACTGATTGTTTTAGTTCATATGATTTTCTAGATGTAAATAAGTACCCAATCGTATTTTAATAAAGAAGTTCTAATAAGATTGGGTAGTAATGTGTTTGAATTATTCTGAGCAACAAAATCTGATCAATCTTGAAACAAACTTGGAAGATGTTACAAACTTAGCCTTACAAAACAAAACTTAGTGAATACAACGCGAGATCAAGACTAACAACTGAAATCATACGATTGCTGAGATTGGTATAATATAACAACGGACGACGCAAATTATTAAATATAAATACCGTTTGAAAGATACAACAAGATGTTTTATTTTACTTATCAAAAGTTACTAAGTTTATCGAGTAAGCGTTATCTTGGGAGCAGGGGGGTTCGTCCACATAGTATACATAGCACTTTCTCATGATTTTTGCAGGGTAACTATATAGGCAACTTGCACTTAGCCTTAAAATAGTTCATCACCAGCGTACAAACGTCCCTCTGCTGGGCACAGGCCTTTCTACATGAAGAAACGCATAACGAGTTTGGACCATAACACCACCACACTGGCCCAATGCGGGTTGGTGGGTATAAGCGGTTGCAGTAACAACCGGGACTAACTTAACGTCGCTTTTGAAGCACGGAGGATCTCGAGATTACCAATTTTGATTTAATCCTCCTGATCGACTATGGCGAAATTTGCTTTGTTTTCGTCAGCGTTCAAATTACTACGCCACCGAGCTCTTCCTCCATTAAAATACACACATTGGTTCTATTTGCACCAATATATAGTCGGAGCATCGTCTTTTCTTGGTTGGTTCTTTGATTATGTTATAGTCACTATACTTTGGAGCCAATACACCTATGTACCTTACCGCTCATCTATGTATTTACTGTTGGTGTAACGGGGTGTGTTCTAAGGATTTCTTTGACATGATGCCCACGGCCTCTTCAATCATCACACCGCTCGCCACTGGCAGAGAGTTCATCCTCACAAATTGGAACCAAAGTGGTCGCGTACTGTACGGTTACAGAGAAACTTTCTCCCACGTATGCTCAGGTTGTGGAATGAGCTCCCTGCAGAGGTTTTCTCGATTGAGTACAGCATGGGGTTCTTCAAAAAGGCGTGAAAAGATTTTTAAAGGCAACGCGCAAGTGATACCCCTGGTGTTGCAAGAGTCCAAAGGTTACGGTAACCTCTTACAATCCGGTGGGACGTATGCTTAATTGCCACCTAAGTAGTATAAAAAAATGTGTGTACCGGTCTCGTTCAGTACGAGTCCTTGGACATAAAATTGACCTAACGTCCAAATAGCCAACCGCAACACACACAGTGTCGGTCTTTGTGATACGATCAAAGGCGAGGGGAATGAAGGGGGCATAAGTGAGGATAAATTGGGCCCAGCATCGCTACCAGCGGGTAGGTAGCAATACTGGACGCAATTTATTTGTAAGAGTAATGTAGAGCGCTACACATTGGGTCGCGTCAGTCAAAGGTCTGATGATGTGCGGCTTGTCATCCACTATTTCCGGTAGGTTTACTGTTCTGAGAACATTTAGTAACTGTATAATAAGCCTAACTGCGCAAATTGCATAGGCGTAAGATGAGAGAGCGGGTAGGCAGTCTACATACACAATGTATCTGCTCGCGACTAAACCATTCAAAATTCTTGGCCTTGTTTGGTAGGGAAGTCCGTTTCTAAGCAGTGAACCAGTTTGAGTGCAGAGCTGTAAATTCTGTCTCATGGGGAGAGCGGCCCCCCATAACGGGGAGCAGCGGCACAAATCGCAACCGCGGTTTGGGAGAGCGGCTAATTTACACCAGAGCCGCTTGACGTAGACTAGGTAATATTCTCTTTAAGAATTAGGATCGCCGCGCCGAGCCGTACTGTCACTAACAATTGTCATTTAAATATTTATTTTTTTCAAAATATATTATTCACCCAGCTAGTGCATTTTTAAACTTTCGGTCATTACAAGCTTATTGTGTCTGATATCGATCACCTTTACCATTAGTACATTCCCGAATTAACTTTTGGAGGCTATTAAGTAATTGAAAATTCAAACCTAATTTACTATGTTTTTTTCACATTAACTTTTAAAGAAAACATCCAGATATATTAAAAAAACTGAGGCGAACGTCCGGCCGAAGATTGGGGCCAACTTGTCCTCCATAATCCATTCACTTTCAGGAGAAAAGCTGGGAAGCGAACGCACGTTCGTTATAATACTATTAGTTACGGACTGTTGAGCACTATACCTTCCGATAGCTATGTTCGGCATTCCAAACCCCTAATATATTATTAAGTCGATCCAAACAAACTAGGTGGTAGGCCCGTATGTAGGGTCGTCTGGGTAGGTACCACTGCCTTTCTTATTTCAACCGTGAAGCAGTTCGCTGTGTTTCGGTTTGAAAGGAAAGGTAGCCAGTGTAATTACTGGGCATGGAAGGCATTTCATCTTAGGCCTCAGGATGACAACGCACCTGCAATACCAAGTGATTTTTTTCCATGTAATTGCAGGTCTATAGGCGACGGTTACTACTTATCACCAGGCGGGCCGTCAGCTTGTTTGTCATCTAGTTGTATATATACAACTAGGTATTTTCTCAAACTTGTTTTCTTTGCATCAAAATAAGTTACTACATCCAAATAAATCTTTGGTCGTATGTACTTATGTTTTTTTCAGTTGCTGCATACGTAGAGTAGAAACCTTCTGATGACTTGCATAATGAGTTTAGTTTCAATTCCAGATTTTTTAATCATAATGTATCACAAAAGGTATTTGATTCATTGTAATATCGGATGGCTTTTTAGCTTGTTAGTTCCCAATTTAAATTACAGGCACACGTGTTCATTAGTGTTCAGTACTTGTAACTAAACAAACAAAACTGATATTGGATGCTAAACAATTGTTTGTAATAATAAGTAGTTTGTTTCAGTTATTGCTTGTTAATGCAGATTTTTCAATGTGTTATTACGAAATAACATTTTCGAACAACAATATTCATCAAATATACCTTAGTATATTAGAATTATTGCTAGCAACCCAACAAATAATTTAAGTTAATTTTTATGCTAGCAAGTTAGCAAAGCACTAGACCTTGTATCCTCCCTCTTGCTTGCCACACGTATGGACATCCTTCAATTGTTATATTTTTTATACAAAGCTCGGCAAATGGCTCAACACCACCTGATGTGAAGTGAAGAAGAGTCCATATGCGAAGACAGCTAGTGCTGCTTGAAACACACTGTTCTAGCCGCCTCCACCTTGCCGGACCATAAGGTACCTTTTCACGCCTCTTTTGAAAAAAACCTCTCTCTCCCTCCCGAAGGAATGCCTCTTTGGTATGTTAAAGGAAGGCGGGAACACATGTGCTGGCAAAGAATTCCAAGTTTTGGCTGTAAAACAAAGGAAAACGAGTTACTAAACTTCTTTGTGCGTGACGTTGAAGTAGAGATAGTGAATTGATGACTCCGAATACCGGCACGCGTGCTCCTGAGTAGGAAAGGGGAAGGTGGGACAATATTCTATGCAAGACTGGACCTGAGTTATGCAAAGCAGGCATAATTGGTAAGGCGTGAAAAATCGATGCAGGTCCTTGTTCAGGACACCGAGCTTTCGTGAGGCTGTTAATAATATTTTCTATTACGTCTAAGTATTGTCAACCCAAATAAACCAGAGAAATATCAAGCTGTCTTTGACTAAGCCACCTGCAATCTTTCCTAATCAATTTAAAATTTGTTTTGTAATGCCTTCAAAATTACTAATGAAGAGATTAGTTTCAAATTCTGAGAGATCCATGAACTTTTAACTAATATTTAATACAGGTAAATACTAATGATAATAGCTATGTGTTATGCCGTAGAAATTATTCTGATTAAGGATTACATGTTCAGTGTGGCGTGCATAGGCAATTTACTCTCGTATCGCTTCAGCTGCGGCTCACGGTACGAATGCGGCGGTGAACGGTAAGTGCCTGGGTTTGACGCTTCGATTACGCCGCCCTATATGTGTAGTACCACCTACTTATACGTTAATTTGACATGAAGGTTTGTTTTCCGAGATACTGTTGCAGATTTATCTACACGAATTTCTAAGGTGATGATTTTGTAACATATTACTAGATGGAAACAAAATGCATCTCTATGATATGTTAACACCTTCATACCTACTATACAAATTGACTGTAACCTTGACCACATCACTTCCGATACGTAATGACTCCAATTTCTTATACCTAGCTATACTGCTCTGTGACAGTTTTTTTTTCAAGATTAGCGAAGAAGAGATAAAACCCACACTCGGGTTACTCTTTATTCTCAATAATTCCCAGAAACAGCAGCAGTAATTAGAAAAGTCGGATGAATACGCAGATTTTTTCCGACATACATGTGTGACAAGAACAAATTCATTCTCTTTCCCACAATCGGCTCTGTGTTATGCTCACTTAAGGCGTGTTTAACGCTCCGATTCCGTATCCTTTAATTGGTCCCATCCAGACAACTTCCGCGCGTAATAGCATACATTTAGAAGCATTTACAATGTTTTGGCTGGTGGTTAGTTATGGATGTTTAGAAACAATTAACATGTCATGGATTGAAATGAAATGGAATGAAATGAAAATGAAATGAAAATATCTTTATTCAATTAGGCCCCCAAGAAGCACTTTCGAATCGTCAACAAAAAAACCCTTAAGTCTATCACATAAAACTAATATTAACTAACTAACAATTTCATAATGTTTGTCTTTCTGTCTTATCTGGATCTACGTAAGCTAAGAATGTTATGTCAATCTGTCTATCGGTCTGTCTGTCGGTCCGTCTGTCCGTCAGTCAGTCTGTCTGTCTGTCCGCCAGTCAGTCTGTCTGAATTTACACCGGTTCCAAAAGTTGAACTACCGAGAAGATTCCGGCAACAAACTCGTGTAGTCACTCTTTTCAATCATTAAGTTACAATGTTTAATTACACAGTAATAGTATTAAGCAGTGCAGTGTCGCATAGAGTATAAAAAAAGGTATATTAAAGTACCAAAAGTAGCTAATGATAAGAATATTTACTGTATTTAAAGGCTGTCCGACAATGCACCATCACAATATAGGTATTACAATACACAAAGGTCAACAATTAATATACAAAGACCTAATAAAGCTAAACATCTTTCATTAATTTTAAACACTTGTCTGAGCACGTCATTACAATAATAATTGTATTGTTTTATATATAATATCCTATAATGCCATATACCTCAAAAATCCCTCAAAAATTATACTATTGATGAATATAGTTAAATTATTACAAAATCAAGGAAGCTTAGAGATGACCATTTCCACTAGTGGCACCTGTTCACAAGTATGACGCATGTGCCAGCCATCGCTCCGCTCAACCATATTATAGGGAACGGAGCGACCCGGCACACGACGCCACCACCGCAGAAACTTATAGAGAGCATGACATCTTCAAGCAACCACAAAATCAATGAAATGCTATTGGTGGAAATAACTATATGACATTATAAGTTACAACCAAGCATTTATGTCATTTATATAATCGTTAATAGTATAGTAACCTTTGGACATTAGAATTTTCTTAATGTGAATTTTAAATTTGTTAAATGGCAAGTCTAGTACGTTATTAGGAATCTTGTTATAGTAAAGTATGCTTTGACCCATAAAAGTATTAAAAACTTTATGCAGTCTTAGAGACGGTAAGATCAACTTATTTTTATTTCTTGTATTTAATGCATGTACATCGCTGTGTCTTAAGTAGGAATTTAAATTTTGACGTACAAAAATTATGCAAGCATAAATATATTGAGAAGCCGCTGTTAGTATATCTATTTCTTTAAATAAGTCCCTAAGAGATGTTCGAGCAGCAAGGCAGTAGATTGCTCTAATTGCACGTTTTTGCAAGATAAATACTGTTTCAATGTCTGCTGCTTTACCCCACAGAAGAATACCATACGACATAATACTATGGAAGTAACTAAAGTAAACCAAGCGCGCCGTGGCAATATCAGTATATTGCCTTATTTTTCTAATAGCATAAGCCGCGGAGCTAAGTCTACTACAAAGTGTTGTGATGTGAGGGTTCCACTGGAGTTTCGCATCGATTGTAATGCCTGATTATTTAATTTAATGTTTGTATCCACTTCCCTAACATTAGGTAAAATAAATTTAATACATTTAGTTTTCTTTGCATTCAGTTGTAAATTGTTCACAGTAAACCAATTCATTACTTGAGATAGCGCATTGTTTACGTCGTCAAAGTTAACTTTATTTCTATCACATTTAAAAATTAAAGAAGTATCATCTGCAAATAACACAATCTCACAAAATTCCTTAGCAAAGAAAGGCAAGTCGTTTACGTATATTAAAAATAAAAAAGGCCCTAGAATTGAACCCTGTGGAACTCCCATTTTGACATAAGACCCTGAAGATTTTGTTCCATTGATGTCAACTATTTGAGTTCTAGAACTTAAGTAAGATGTGATTAACTGCAGAGCTGAATTTGTAACCCCATAGTGCTGTAATTTTAAAATTAGCGTCTGATGGTCAACGCAGTCAAATGCCTTTGATAAGTCAAAGAATATACCAATAGCATTTTGTGAACTCTCCCATGCATCAAATATGTGCCTTAACAGCGCTACACCAGCATCAGTAGTAGAACGACCCTTTGTAAATCCATATTGCGCACTATGGAAAAGATTATTTAAATTAAAATGCTTAATCAATTGTTCCAAAATAATTTTTTCAAATATTTTACTAAGTGCTGGTAAAATAGAAATTGGACGAAAATTACTAGGATCCTCTCTATCACCTGATTTAAATAGCGGAATAATCTTACTGTATTTCATTAAATTAGGAAAAATACTTTCATCTATACAGTTATTAAAAATTTGCGCGAGATAAGGGGCAATAATATCAATGATATTCTTAACTATTTTCACAGATACATTACATAAATCCCCTGTATTTTTCAATTTTAGGGATTTAAAAATTTTAATGATTTTTTGAGGAACAACATGGGTAAATTGGAACGTCTCACTACACTCGGGCACACAATGCCTCAGGATGGAACTTGCTTCAAGAGAAGAAGAATCTAAATGAGATGTTGTAATCAAAGGTATTTTTGAAAAGTAATCTTCAAATATGCTAGCTATTTCGTGGTCAGAATTAATAATTTAATTATCTACATTTATTGTGAACGTGGTGTTTCGTGATTTGACTTTACCAGTTTCACGGTTTATTATATTCCATGTAGTTTTTGTTTTGTTATTAGATTTTTCAATTTTGTCTCGGATGTGTATCGATTTGGCGCGGTTACATATCTTTTTGAAAGTCTTGGAATATTTCTTTACATACTCATGAAAGTCCTTATTGTGATTGTATTTCTTTTGTGCGTATAATTCATACATCTTATTTCTACTTTTATATATACCTTTTGTAGCCCAGTCACCAATTTGGTGACTAGGCTACAAAAGGTATATATAAAAGTAGAAATTATGGATTACAAGATTATGGATTACATTTTATTTTGTATGTGCCGGAATCTTGTAGAAAAGTCAATTTGCAGCCGATATGTGATAAAAAGGGAGACCTGCTGATCCGTAACCTAGAATATTAATGATCGACCCTACAGATTCCAGTGGAAGGGATCTTCTAGTATATTAATGTTTAATACATCTCTGGGGTGAAGCTCTTGAAAAAGGCGGTGAATCAGTGACTGTTAGCCTCAATGTTGCCAAAGTCGTTTTGATATTTTAGTATTTTCTTATTAAAATGCGATCATATTGGAAATATAATATTTAATGAAAGACAACTACATGACAAGACAACTCTTTTTAAAAGCATGACACTGACATATATAATATGATACAACCAGATGACAAGCAAGCTGACGGCTACTTACCACCAGGTGGGTGATAAGTGACTACCGCCGCTTAATAGACACCTGCATTACCAAGGAATGATTTAAACAAATGTTTCCTAAAAAATGATAGTGTCATGTCAAATACTGTGAGAAATTATATAATGTAAAAAAAAATATAAAACAAAGGACATCTAGTTATTTATTTAGGTACATACAAACCTACTAAAGAAAAAACTACTGTGTTGTAAGTAAATGAAGTACCTATGTACGTAACATAACTGAATTACGTGCGTAGCAAGAAGAAACACAAATTGAAATGTGGACAAAATTAATTTCACCAACGATCATTCTTTTCTATGTTAATACAAATGTTAATTTCACCAACGATCATTCTTTTTTATGTTAATACAAATAGTTATGCGGTGTAGTACGTCTAAGAGTTTAAAACAAGGTATCTGATAGTAAGTTCCCGTTATAGGTACTCGACGACTATGAAGTGAGCGCTCTAAAGTTACTACAAGTTATGATACCATTTATTACACTTTATTCAATTGGGGTCTGAATTTTCCATCCTGGGATAACATTCATCCACAGGATAACTTTGAAAAATTGACAGAATAATCTATAGAAATTTGAAAATCATTTCGTGAATAGATAATAGATATCGGGAAATTCTAATTCTAATTCTGTTTTAGTAAGTACTTAGTAGGTAATTTTTGGGAGTAAGTGCTTCAGTTTTTAACACGCTTTTATTAGTTTCACCTGTATGTTTGTTTGTTTGCATGTATGTATGTAACCGACTCTTTGGGGCTCAAGTTTGCCCCACTTTAAGCGATCAGATTTACTTCAAATGTTGTAGACTTATCAACGACCACCGACAATACAATATTTTGATAAGCTTATCTCATTATCCTGATTAGGATTGCCAGGATTAGTGATTTTAATACAGGTCCTTTGCGTGAGAGTAAACGATGTTGGCAACATAGAAAGCCTTGAATATGTTTTCTATCGAGATGCAACTGTTAACACATCTGTACATATTAAAGACGGTTTTATAGCAAATCGAATTAAAAAGTGAAAAATAAAATATAGTTTAAAAAAACTAAAGAAACACGCTTGAATAGCAAATCGAACTAAAAATCAGAAAATAAATTTAAATTTATATTTTATTCAACGGTTATAAAAAGTATACTTTCTCATCAATATGTTTCAATAATTTTCAAAAATTCTAAAATAAAAATAAAGTTATGTAAAGAAAATTAATTTCATTGTAAAAAAGCGTGGGGTGCTCGATATCGATTGTTGTAAATATATAATTAGTAGTTATTTGTAAACATAGAGTTAGTATAGAAATATGATATAAAAAGCACCCCACGCTTTTTTACAATGAAATTAATTTTCTTTTCATAACTTTATTTTTATTTTAAAATTATTGAAACATATTGATGAGTTAGTATACTTTTTATAACCGTTGAATAAAATATAAATTATATTTTATTTTCTGATTTTTAGTTCGATTACCGTGTTTTTTTGGTTTTTTTAAACTATATTTTATTTTTGTTTCTGAGAACAGCATAGCAGCAACTTCCAAAAATACCTGTCTTATTATTTTAAGTTGATTAGTGGTTTCAGTTCTTTTTGTTTAACTTTTTTTCGCATGAAGAAAATTAATGTTGTCTTTGTAATTAAGGCGTTACTAAATTCAGTTAAACCATTTGTATGTAACAAATGGTTTAACTGAATTTAGTAATGTCGAAATCATTTAAGATTTGATGGAGATAGCGTAGATTATTATTGTGTAACGATACGTAAAATTACAAAGCCATTAAAATACATTCAAAATTGAGAACTTCCACGTAGTCTGCTGTAAAATCAATATAATGAAAAAAACAGAGCCAATGAAATTCGCCAATATTGCAACTGATGACGCGTAGCTCGTGCTAGGGTTGCGGTTCAAACGTGGAACTAATCATTCGCTTGAGTAGTGTCATGAGTGATTCCGAATACAGTAAAAAACTACCTACTAATCTTTACATCCAATAAATATTTTTTGCCTGCTGTCAACTTATTGGAAAATGGCAGAATAAATTAGTTGAGAAGTTTCCGCTTCTGGCCTTTTGACAACGTATCCTACAATGTCCACAGAAGTGATCTAAACGTTCACCGGGAAACTGATTGCTCTTCCAATTGAGTAATCGATCGCGACGGTTTTTTCTAATAGTATACTTATACGAAGGTACCTTAGACACGATTGACGATAGGCATGCATTGCGGTGACTACATGAATTTATATTCTCGGAATTATCGTCAATATTTGGAATAAATAGGTACAGATTATCAAATGTTATCATAAAAATTACTATACTATGGAATTAAAATAACGTCTCTACAAAACAAAACATTATATTCCAGCCCTACTGCTAACAATAATTGAAGAAAAAATAATTTATAAACAAATCTATCAGAATGCTTTCTCTTTTGATTTGCATACTGAATAGAGACATAGTACCTCAGATCATAGAAATAAGCATAATACCTATGTTGCGTATGCGGCAATTACAAATGAACGTTAATCCTTTTCAGACGCCAAATGGCTGTTCATTCACAACTATTAATAATACCGGACAGCTTTATAGTGGTTTAAGTGAGATACAATATTTCGCTTTGAGAGATTAACGAACTATTTAAGACTTAGTTCTGGACAGTGAATATTTTAAATCATTATTCGTCTGTGCCTTAGTAGGTATTTGGCCATCGACTTTGATAGAAGGTCAAGGAAAGATCCTTTAGCTCGTTGTTATTACTTTTCAAATAAAACATTGCCTATTAATAAAACAAATATTGAAATTAAACTCATCAAGAACAGTCGTTGTCTCAAGTGAATTTTAATTACATCGTATATTTTAACTATTAATAATTATAATACAATTTTCTGATGGTGATTCTATTTTAAAAATTAGAATGTTTAATATTCTTAATTTTTGATTTTAACATTATTATAAGTTTGAAAAATTACTTTGTAATTAAAATATAATAAAACTAAAAAAATTTCACGTCCTGAGGAAGGAATCGAACCCGCGACCTTTCGCAATCCGGGCGACTGCTCTGACCACTGAGCCACCCAGGACTTGGGATATCCCTGTGAAATTCTTCTAGTCTATCTGTATTTGCGTTTATGAGCTAACGTCCACCCTACAATGTTGAAATATTCTATTTCAACATCCGAAACGAGTATTTTTACAAATACCTACGATTCGGTTAAGTTGGGGCAGTGCTTTCAAATATTCTTAATTTTTGATTTTAACATTATTATAAATGTTTGAAAAATTACTTTGTAATTAAAATATAATAAAACTAGAATATTTTTTCTAGTTTTATTACATTTTAATTAGAATGTTTAAGTTACATTTTATAGTACAAGTAGTAGTACACTTAAAAACTCCCCTCTAATATAAAACGCGGACTAAAGTTAGTCCTGGCTGGTCTTCAACTGATGCTGTCACTTATATTTGTTAAACGAAAGACAGTGACAGGTTTGAGACTAGTACTAACTTTAGTCCGCGTTTTTTATTAAGAGGGAAAGGGTTCCAAATAGTTCTCTCATATCGGATACAAACCGCTGAATGAACTTTCAAAATACTCAAAGGGGATTTTAAGGTCGAATGTAGAAAATTAACGATATTAAAATAGTTTTAAACAAAGTTTTCACTATTGTAATGTAAGATATTGTGAGCAATATTTAACTATTGAGTAATAAAAATGAAAATAAATTACAAAAAAAATTTTAAACAAAAATTAAAACCGACTTCAAAAAACTGAAAAGGATGAAATAATCAAATTTAAGTAGGTATTCATCCCCTAGAAACATATTTTTGGAGTCGGTGCTTTACTTTCTATTGTTTTTGGAAACCACTTAGCACCAACTCCAAAAATATGTTTCTAGGGGATGAATACCTACTTAAATTTGATTATTTCATCCTTTTCAGTTTTTTGAAGTCGGTTTTAATTTTTGTTTAAAATTTTTTTTTCACAATTTTTAGTGATAACTTTCTACGGTCGAAGCTAGATGGATGGGTGACCGTCAACTTATATTGTTTCCTACTATCGTATCGTTTCACTAAAAAGTCATTGGAAAAGCAAAAATTTGCAATTTCGCTTATGTAGACGATTTCATAATTTCAGTTTTTTTTAATTTAAGACCAAAGTACCCAACTGTTTTTGAAAAAAAATTTATGGGACCAAATGGCAGCTATTCCGCATCGAACAAAAAAAGAATCACATAAATCGGATCAGTAGTGTCGGCGTAATCGGTGTACATACATAGAAAAAAAAAAAAACATACCGGCCGAATTGAGAACCTCCTCGTTTTTGAAGTCAGTTAATAATGAACAATACAATATCATACCATACAAAGTGATGTTAATTTCGAGAAGAAGGAAAGAACTTGTGAATTAGACGACCGGCTGGCCGAGTGGTCTGTGCCCGTTGATATACAGGCTACTCGGTCAGGGGTCCCGGGTTCGTTTCCCGGTAGGAGCAAATGTTTATATGATGAGTTTTTTATTTATTTATTTATAGATTCACAGTTACAGTTTTACATTTTTACATCTATCAAACTGCATAGCAGTTTGTCTTCTTCTTCTTTTATAATAATGGCAATGTGTTTATCTTAATGATAACAATTCTGCCAGCCCAGAGTTTTGACCAAGCATGTGTATGGGAAAATATTATAGTTTTGATGTAAAACAAGTCTGTTGTGATAACTTCGGTTAGTATATTTGTGTCGGTAGTGCATAGCAGTTTGTCGGCAGACTGCGAGCATTTGTTCACGAGTCATGGATGTTTATAGTTTCATTAAGTATCTGCATTTTTAATATTTACATACAATATCCATAACACAAGCTGTTAATGATCCTTACTTTCTGGTAGATATTGTGAGTGTACGAATATTATTTTTATATTTTTTTACATAGAAGTTTCAAAATACTTTCAATGTTTAATACTTTAAAAATAATTTAATAATAATAATATCTTTATTTCAGACACAAAAGATCCATATACAAATACAAATTTAAGTTAGCACCTTATCAAAGCAGCTTAGTAAAGAAAAGAAATAAAGTAAAAAAAATGTTCCCTCAAAATGTATAAAATCGTCAAATCCTACTTTGAGAGTACTTAGTCTAAATAATAGAAGACAAAACTGTACAGTCAACATAGCTTCTCGCGTAAAAGGCATACCAAAAATTCAACATCTACTTATTTATTATCACTGTAGGTATTAGATCGATTCAAAGTACAAAGTGTTATATGAATAAAACATTTTGTACTTTTTGTACAACAGATTGAAATCTGTTGTCAAAAGTACTTTTACGAGTACCTACTCTTAAAACTGTTCAAGACTTCTAGTGTATCTAAAATAAAGTCTTGTTATGAAATAATTTATGAAATCCATGTATGAGAAACTGCTGCTTAGTAAATACTTAGCATGAATTAGAATGTATTGTCAGCTAGAATATCTTTTTACACATCGGTCATCATCATCATCAGCCTATGTACTTCCCACTGCTGGGCAAAGGAAGAGCGCGGTGGCGTAAAACAAAGCAACTTTCGCCATGGTCAATCACGGGATCAGTCAATCAAAAAAGATGTTTCATATCTGGCCAGGGATATGTACCTACAATATCTCAAAAAATCAGGAAAAATGTTCTGAATCCGGGAAAAATACTAATAATTCGTTTTCATGCATAGTTGGTTTGTACAAAAGTTTATATTTATCGTCAATTTTACCGTTATTCGATATGGCAATATGGCGGGCGACATAGAAGTCAACTAAACGTCACCAAAGTGACATAGGCGCCATGATGAATATTACTGTGTTGCAGTTTTTTTACTGCAACACAGAAATATTCATCATGGCGCATTTGCAAATAAAAAGAAAACGGACAATCAAAGACTGTTCTGCATATTTTTATCTTTTTTCAGTACAGTTTACATAGACTTGGCCGGGTCTCCATACATTTTTGAACCATCTCTTTTATAATCTCGAGCCAACGTTAACCCGTTGGTCCCGGTTGTTACTGCAACCGCTTTAACCCGCATTGGCGACGTGCCTTTCGAAGCACGGAGCAGCTCGAGATTCTAAATTTGATTGTCCAATCCCGGAACCGACCACGGCGAAAGTTGCTTTGTTTTTCGTAATCGAAACCAGAGCGCTGAAACCACTACGCCACCGAGAGAGTACTCTCCTCTTTTCTATACATCCGGTACTGTACTACACAAATTATCTTATTTCTAATTTTCAATAAATCATGTAATAAGTATATTTTTTTGTAAGGCTTTTTTATAATTTTGTTTTCAGCGTACCAGACAAATAACTGATTTTAAAAGTAAATCATATACGAGTATAATCCAAGCGTGAAAAATGGGTGTAATAAATTTCAAATTTACCTACAATACAAATTGATCGATGGATTGAGTTGAAAGTACAGCTTTTTAATATTCAACAAGCAAAGGGTTAATCTGTATTGAAACCGACTTGTCAGTCTGGCTGGTTCGGTCATACTGTTCCAAGCTTATTTCGAGGTCAAATATTATGGTACATTTTACGACCAGAATAATCTTTGCATTAGGTACTTCGTTTTCCTTGCTTAATGAAATCACATATTGAAATGCTCACTAACAGTTTGTTTACGTTCTGTTAATTACACTGAACAACACAAAATTAGTTTTAGTAGATCTCGCGCCAAATATTTACTTCCCTATGAAGTTGCATCACGCAGTATTGCGCAGCTGCCCACAGCTACCGGCCACACTGCGTTATTCCGTCGTTCTGTATTTTGATGGTGCGCAGTGAATCGCCTCATGTTCAGAGCGAACTAGAAGTTTGGCGTGACCTATTACAATGCTATGTACAGTCACGACAAATAACAATGTACCCGCTTGATTCCCGCTGTTCGTGGCTCTTATTCCATTTACAAAAAGAGTCACGAACAACGAGAAGTTGGTACAACATGTTCTTGCTAGTATAGAGACGTACAAGTTAAATTTCAGATGCCTTTTACAATTTCGTAATTCTCTTGTACGGTGGCTCTCTTAAATTACAATAGGGTATTTGACAACATTTTTTTATTTCATATATAAAAAGTATACCAATAGATAATGAATATTGCAGAAGCAATATAATACCTGCAATCAATAGTTTCTTCTCTATAGCGATTTGTTTGAGGTGCGGTTTCAACTTATCAAAAAACGCTCTGTAGAAAATGATGCGGAATTGTGACGTCAACGACTTGTGACAACGCATGGACAAAATTAATGATTTATTTGTAATTTATGCGTCACGCTTATAAATAGTGTGAGCTCAGATAGAAAGAAGAGTGTGAGCAATCTAATTATATAAATTTAATGAATTTTTAGGTGTGGTCTGTACCCCAGGCTACTCGGTCAAGAGGTCCCGGGTTCGAATCCCGGTAGGAACAAATGTTTGTATGATGAGTACGAGCATTTGTTTACGAGTCATGGATGTTTATATGTTTATTTAGTATATTTTCTAATATTTATATACATATTATTATCATTATTTCTCCGTTATCTAGTATCCATAACACAAGCTCTTAATGATGCTTACTTTGGGCTAGATAATAGGTGTGAGTGTATAAATATTATTATTTATTTTGTTTTTTATTAAAATTTCTAAGCCACATAAGTTCGATATCATATAAAAAAGCAAAGCATTTTTAGTTATATTTTCACCCTACATTTTCACTTCTAGTCAACACCCCTATTCTGTTGTATGGTCACTGTTATATTACAACTACAACCAAACAAAAAAGAGAAGATATAGAACTACAATTGATATTTCTAAAATGGAAATTGCAGTACATCCATACGTACTTAATACTTTTAACGTAATTTAAACTTTCTGTTTTTTAAAATATGTCAACATAAACCAATATTTTGAAGTTATTTTTAGACATCATCATCATCATCTACAGCCTGGCACAGGCCTTCCTACATGGGAGAAAAAAAACACACGAGAAGACATGATTATATAGGTATGTTATTCTTTTTCTTTCCAAATACATTGAAACGAATGTGAGAGAATGATCTTAAATTTAGTTTTACATGATGTATTTTAAAAAGTATTTAATCTAGAAAAACCAGATAGAAAAACATCACAATCACAAGGACATCCCAAGTCCTCGGTAGCTCAGATAGTAAGAGCAGTCACCCGGATTGTGAAAGTTCGCAAGTTCAGTCCCCGCCCTAGGACATGATTTTTTATAGTTTAGATACTTTTCCAATCTTTTACACATTTATTATAATGTCAAAAATAAAATTACGCCGTTTTTAAACAAAATTAATGTACAACCGACCGAATACAGAATCTGTTCCTTTAAGTAAGCGGTAGAGTTCAATATTATTATATCCTTTCATTTTATTCGTAAAGTTCGTTGCATTTTCATCGCCTATATCTCCAAATGGAGCTAGAACAGCATAGTTTTATAGCAGTGTCAAGGAAATAGAGTCGGTTTCTAAAATCTAATACATCACCTCGTTTGTAGCTGGATTGGTCTTACAAAGTGTACAGAAAATGTCCGCAAGCTTTAATTTATTATTCGCGTTATAGTTAGATGGTTTCGGAGAACTTATTATTTCTTGTTAAACATTTACTCAATTCTCTTCTATTTAAGTGTAATAAATTTTTTGTTAGATCATTAGCTGAAATGGCAATATTAGAGATAAAAAAGTAATGATCAATACCTAGATATTTATTTTTAATATCTTTACGCGACGTATTTACACACGAGTATATCAAGTTGAATACTTTATACTGTGGGAACTTTAAACCGTTGTAATAAAAGTGATTTTTCCACTTCACTTTCCGCTGTGTGTAGAAAAAACTTTATGAAAAAAAAAATTCCAAGACCAAGGAACACCTACTTAGTTGAAAGTATTTGATTACAAAAATTTAGGAAACTAAGAGATTTCTAGATGTATTGTGTAAAAGCGGATCGAAATAAATAATTCACAGATATTAAAATTTTACTTCT
Organism: Nymphula nitidulata; assembly: GCA_947347705.1. Taxonomy (NCBI): domain Eukaryota; kingdom Metazoa; phylum Arthropoda; class Insecta; order Lepidoptera; family Crambidae; genus Nymphula; species Nymphula nitidulata. The sequence goes on along the minus strand of OX374617.1, from coordinate 8,784,494 downwards.
AAAGCGTCAATAAAAATCAGTGATACTGGCGTCTTCAGCATCCCCTCCGTAGTCGTAGCGACGAAAGCCGTAGCGCCCGTAGCTTCGTAGCGTTTCGAGCATCAGTGCTACGAACGCCGCGCTGCTGGTCGCTCTAGCGAGTCCGTGAGCGATCCACGACTGCTCGAAGCGCCAATTACATTTATCAAACGAATAAAAGTTGTTATAAACTTTCCTTTGCGGATAATTACGCTGCTATTACAATTATAGCAGAATATCCTGTTAAGTAGGTTACGTCAAAATGTTTGTGAATTTGTCAATAAACTTTCTTATAAGTTTAGCTTTCGTATAAAATAATTGCTGGATAATGAGGCGGCGACATTTTATGTTCACATACTGAAAAGAGCTTGAGCAGACGTTCAACATGATACCTTTGCTCGCTCTCAAATTAATTTGGATGACTGTGACATTTTTCATTAGAGGTATGTAAATTAGTAAATTAAGCACTATTTAACTCAGTCATCTCATGTGAAAGAATTAATTCTTATCTTACTCATAATCACCACCCATCAATGACTCACTGATTTGCATATTAGACACATAACACATAGATCTAAATTGAAACATTAAATTGGAGTTGAAACTTCAATAAAAGTATATTTTCGTTAGTTTGGCATACAAGGTTGTCCTTAATACTTTGTCACTCTTGAGTAATCGCTACTGCAGTTTTATATGCTACATTTGTGCTTACTTACTTTATGAAAGTATACACTGACTCTGAAGAAATACGTTCAAAAGTAAAATATACTAGCAAACATGTCAGATAAAAAAAATTTTAAACAAAAATTAAAACCGAAAATTTTTCACAATTTTTAGTGATAACTTTCTACGTTCAAAGCTATATGGGTGACCGTCAACTTATATTGTTTCCTACTATCGTATCGTTTCACTAAAAAGTCATTGGAAAAGCAAAAATTCGCAATTACGCATATGTAGACGACTTCATAATTTCAGTTTTTTTACATTTAAAACTAAAGTACCCAACTGTTTTCGAAAAAATTTTTATGGGACCAAATGGCAGCTATTCCGCATCGAACAAAAAAAGAATCAGTAATCTCGGCGTAATCGGTGTACATACATAAAAAAAAAAAAAAAAAACATACCGGCCGAATTGAGAACCTCCTCGTTTTTGAAGTCGGTTAAAAATAGAATGTCTATTGTGTGAGAGCGCCGGCGAGCTGGTAAGGTATGAAAAGCGAATGTGGTCATGTCTAATTTATTTTAAGTAAGTCGCAATTTTAAATTATTAAAATTCTTAACTCATGAAAATATCGTTACTGAGAAAATATGAAATTGATAACATAGATATTGAAGTAGACTTTGAAGTAAAAAAAATTAGACAGAAATCAAAATAAGATACTTATTTCATTTATAATGCCCACGGGTATGGTTATATAATTATTTCATATAGATTTTTACTGAAAAATGTCGCAGTAGGTAATTCATTTCATACCCGCAAATTTTATCATTTCCGTCTATAATGAAATGAAGACGAGGGCTTTCCATTATAACGTTCACTGTTCGGCACGTTTAATCTGAAATAATTTTTTCTTAAATGAATGTATAAAGGTATCTCTTAAGATTATGTTATTTTCCCAATAGGATAGTAGTACTAACATTATAAATACGAAAGTTTGGATGTTTGTTACCCAATCACGCCAGAACGGCTGAACGGATCTTGATGAAAGGAGATGTTTCAGGTTTATATGGCGTCCCGGCTGTGAGTATGTACCTACAATGGTTTTTAAGTTAGGGAAATAAAACATTATTTTTCAATTATTTTCTTTATATTTTTGTTGTTTTTCCGTACAAAATACTTTCTCATGATAATTGATAGTTTTATAATTATCAATATATTGGCAACGCCATAACGTCAAACTTCTAAATTATACCATCCATTTTTGTTGCAGAATTTGGTTCCCCATCCTTTAAATTAGGACCAAGTATGCTGGCAATACATTCATTTATAGATCTTGTGATGATCACAATAATAAATTCCATATGATAAATTTTTTTGATAAGAGTTTATTGAATTTTAAACGGCAAGTAAAAGACTTATTATTTGTTAATAGTTGAATTTCTGTAGTTTTTAAATTTAAATGTATGTCATATTTTTAAAATAATTTAATATTGTTCTTTAATGTTTAATTAATTTTTTCCTAAAATAGGTATCAATTGTCATTTCAATCTTATTTTTTATTTATTATGAGATATGTCTGTTGTTACTAATCTGTGGAAACTTCACTGATTAATGTATAACTAACTATGTTTTTTTTAATGTTTTATAATGTAATTGTTTGTTTCTCAAATAAATAAATAAATACCACTCATAATATACAGAAGAAAGCAAAAACTTTATTGATCTGTCTATCTGTCTGTCTTTTATTAAGTCCATAATTCCACATTCCTAGGTACCAAAAACAAACTTTTTCAAAATATGGCCACAGATTATAGAGATTATGTTTTGATATAGCCTCTTTGATTGGCATATTTGGTTTTTATGGATGCTTTAAAATATTTTTGTACGTGGCTTAACGGCCGAAAATATCACGAAAAATAATTTGTACTGGTTTTAATCATGTTTTAATGTACTGTACATGTTCAAAGCCGAAAATGAAACATCTCCTTTGGCTCAAATATATATTATAACACGGATTCAAGCATAGAATAGTTTTTCTCTCGGGAATGCGTCCACATGGGAAAACACAGACGATGTCGCGGGTTGAAGCTAGTGCTTGATAAAATACTTCTAAAAGACTTTTAAAGCTTCACTTTCTATACTCTTTGACTTTGTAGTTATTTCTTGAATCATCCCTTTCAACGAATCTCACTCGAAAGGGCCTTATATACAACATACAATCTCCTTGTATGAGGTTCCAGTATCTGATGAATGATATTTGGTTTTTATTTAGGTCTTTACTTTGCTAGTTTACTTATGTGTAGTATGAAATTAGAATTTTGTAGCCTAAACAATTATGAAAAGAACGAATCTATACCTAATACTTAGGTCCAATTTTTGAAGTTTATCTTCAAATAAACGTAATAGGTATTTTATAAGTTATCGTAAATTTGACACCCGGCCAATATAAAAAAGAGCACCGAACTGGAAATCTGCCCGGGTGGCTTACACTGAAATCACTATTCAATTAAAGCACAACATAATTAAAACGTCAGTAATTATCGAAATTTTGTAAGCAGTTGTTGACTTTATAATTTTCAATAAAGTTTCATCCAAAAATCTAACGAATTAAATATTATGTATATATATGTAATTGATGAACCAAATTTTAAATAGCGATCAATTCCATTTGTGAAGTTGCTATTGTTTTGGAGATGTCGGCGGGCTGGTAATGGACGAAAGGTGTTATAAGAACTTATTGTTATAGCCTGGGCTGCATTATTACATATACGAAGCAAGTACTATCTTTGGCTCCAACTTAACTTTTGCGAAAAGTACCCAAAGTTGTTATCGACCCTTTCTATTACGTATTTATAAATTTCTGGGCTAGGCTTAAATGAAAATCAAGAGAAATATTGTCGTCTTAAACTCTACTTAAAAAAAATGGTGGCAAGATTTCGAAACATGTCTAACTTTGTATAGAAAAATACATTATCCTAGGGTTTGATCCGAGACTCAAGATCTTTCGCGAATCGGAATCAGGGTGATTGCTCTAACTACTGAATAATCGAGGTCTTGGCAGAACTATTAACCCTGCTTCTTACGCATTTTTTTTTTCATACGAAAACTTTGACAAACAAGCCAGAAAACGCATCACCTCATGGTAAGCGGTTAGCGTAGCCTATAGACTCTCGTAGCATCTTGGGTGGTGGTAAAAAAAAGAAAAAGCGTTACTTTTACAGCACAAGAAGAGGGCTCGTCTCTTATACTCTTTCTGCTGTGTGGGGGAAACAGGGGTGCTTCCAACTTCCAACATAAAGCTTTCTCAATATAAGCTCTAGCAACTTTACTCACGACGGGAGCACATCTCTATAAATTAGTGTTATTCAGATGCAATCTTTTGAACTAATTGAAATTAAAAGTATATCTAAATTATTGTGAAAACCTTGTGGCGACCAGGACACATGTACAAAATAACTACCTTTGGTTAAAAATAGATGGATGTTCATATGTGGGAATAATCCTAAATATAGAAATCAGAAGCAAAAAATTTTATCTCAAGGAAGAAGTCATCAATATTGCAGACATCACATATAATTTATTTCGCGTTGTTCTGCCAGATGGATATAATGATGATGCTATAGAGGATGGTGACTGGAGGAAACAGGGAGAACCTGTATTGTGGTGCAGAATTAGAGGCCTACGTCCAGCAGTTGACTTCAATAGGCTGATACATCTATTCCTTCATTTTATTTCTTTGTTTTGTACTCTGATACGAGCGATATAAATAATGTACCATTGTACAGTATAAACAGCTTTTAAAATGTTTGTCACTTATATTAGCAGTGCACCATTCATTTTATATTGTACTATTTTATTGTATATAGCGTTAACTTTGATAGTAGCACAGATTTTACGATGCGTAGGTCACGGGAACATTGCAGAGTTAAATCTACATTTGTTTTTTTAATAGGGTTACCAGTACCAAACATCAAGCTTTATGTAATTAGATTGTACGGTAGTACAATCTAATTATAAAGCATAATTAACAAAAAGCTTGATTAAATATTTTTCCTATTGATCATTAATGAGGTTCAATAGGAAAAATATTTGATTTCTTTATTTGGCACTCATGGGTTGATTGGAAGAGATGTCTTATAGAGATGAGTTCACTCTTATCAACTAATTGTCATTATGTATGATAAAACTTTGTTACAAGTGCAATAATACACTTTATACATTAATTAAGAAAATGTAATCGAAAACTGTGAAACTAAGTTATTTGTTTTAATTATATTCAAAACAATAACCTCTTACTATTCAAGAAATGGATTTCTACTTATTCACAGATCTTGTTACTATATGAATAATACAAATCATAAAGACATCGTTAACTCGTGTCTGGAATATTGGATTATACTGATTTTGGTGAATATTTGGGAAACTCCTTACGCTGGCTTCCTAGCTGAGATTTATTTAGAAACAATGATATCTACATTATTGCATAGACGGAGTGGTGCCGGACCTGCATTGCATACTCGTATTTTGCACTAGAAAGTGGTACAGTCTTTTGCTTTGTGCTTTCCCAACAGACAAGTCCTCCTGCAAGTATGAAAAGAAATCTAGTGTTTAACTTACCATCACACACATCTCCAATATGATCTGCATTTGCATACCCGAATAATGTTCAGCTTGTTTCCTTAATTGATAATGCGTTATGCCTTGTTCCGTTATGCTTTTAGCTCACTTAGCACACAATTTCACAACAGCGGACGCTGTTGTGAAATTGACTTTCAATAATTTGCTGTGTAATAGGTTTGTATGCTATATCTGAACTTGAACAAAGTTTAGCTAAATACAGCAGTGAACCTATTATTTTTTACCGAGTCACTCAGTGGAGCATAGAACTCCTCTTCAGGCTCAACCAATTTCAGTTTAGTCTCTAATGGTGTATTGATTCTTGCAGTTTCCCGTTGCAAACTCTTGTTAGATTTCTTATTAGTTTTAGTTGAATCCCATTACCAGCTCCATTTTCTTGTTAAATTTTTATTCCTCTGTCAGTAGACAGAGGAAACAAAAAATTACTACATACTTAAATCCTTTATTTCAAACTTTCCAACCCCGCTCTAGTGCCATTAAGTGATTAGTTAGTGTATATTATTATATTCTTAGATACCCCACATTGATAAGTAAGTTTAGTGTACTGCATTGCATGCGAAAAAGTAAGAAAAAAATCATTTTATAATTTAAATTTACGACAAGTTACATCATTACAAATTAAAGGCCGGCAAGGTGACGGCTAGAATAGTTAGTTTAAAACTGCACCTGTCTTAGCATTTGTGTATTCTTAACTCTCTGCCGCTGCTTCGTAATTTTAAAAAGTTTAGACAAAATACAAATGCAAGTAATCGCTTCAATTTCGTAACTATGTTTGAAATGGATATAAGCTTTTTACTTAAAATTATGATTGTTCAATACTAGCTCATTTTTAAAAGTTTATACTCGTGATTATAGATATTTTAAAAATGAGCTATTAAAGTATAATAAGTAGGTATTGTTTATTTTCATAAGAGTCTTAACGTCCCACGGTTTTTCATACAAAGTCGAAAAATAGTGAAAAACGCACAAACCATCTTTTTTTAATAAGGCTTTCCACTGGTATAAAAAGTAGACAGAGGAATTTTCGACAAACAGTATTATAGATAAGTAAGAACAATTTTAAATTTTTCATACTGACCCAAAATCGCCAATAAATAAGTAGGTATCTACTTTTTATTACACTTTTCGAAAAATTCTCCGTATTTGTTTTCACTAGTCTTACTTGCTTAAACATGGCAAGCTTTGATAGAATCGGTTTGATCGCTTCTAATATTTTCGACTTGAGAGTTTGTATGAAAATCCGTGAGAATTAACGCTCTCAAGAAATAAATCATAATATTATTAATAATAATACACACTCACACCTATTATCTAGCCCAAAGTAAGCATCATTAAGAGCTTGGGTTATGGATACTAGATAACGGAGAAATAATGATAATAATATGTATATAAAAATTTGAAATATACTAAATAAACATATAAACATCCATCACTCATGAACAAAATTGCTTATACTTATCATACAAACATTTGCTCCTACCAGGATTCGAACCCGGGACCTCCCAACCAAGTAGCCTGTATAGTAAGGGGCACAGACCACTCGGCCAGCAGGTCGTCAAACAGTCAATCGGTCGGTAATTGCAACTAAAAAACAGAGACAGTGTACCGAAACACGCGTTTTGTTCCGCTTTATTTTTCATATGAGTTAACATAACCTTACTTTTAATAGTATTTTTATCCTCCAATAAGTTTTTAATTGCCAAACTTAGCTGCATGCAATTGACTGTGTTTATATAAACTTGGTTCATTCCCGAAAACAATTAGTCGAGGTGGGTATTTGATGGGAGCTTATACATGTCCCATTAGGTTAGGATTTGGAAGGATTAGAGACGAAACTGGAAATAGTTTCACTATAATTACTTTTAATTTCATAACTACTACGTTATACTGTCACCCCAAAATTCTAGAAATTTCTTTTTCTTTTGAACATTTGAATTTTGAATAGTAAATTTTATTATTAGGAATTGAAATTGTTTGAAGGAGAATAAAGTTTTATTTTTATTTTTGGAGTATTTGATACTACTTCGTATTGTCTATACTTACATCTATTAACAAAAATGAGAATGCCTCACTTTAAAACTACGTCTTGAATTGAAACCAATTCGTCACCACTACAACGGATTAAGGCACAAAAAGTCAATATTCTATTTGATCTGCCAGTCTTGAATTAGTAAATAAGCTTAAGGAGCCTGAAACTGTTGCGAGTATTTCCCAACAACTTTAAGATTTAAGGCACTAAGGGATTAATATCACAGAGCAATGAAAGCTAAAAAGAATTTAAAAATATATTGTTATTACATATGTGCTAACAAGACAAAGAAAAGTAAAATGCATACCTACTGATAAAAAGTAACGGTCTTGCTCATAAACGTTCAGTAAACCTATTTTAGTTAATACACGACGTGTTGTTTCGCTCTCTCCTATGCAAAATGAAAAAGACAAGCCATGTTTACCAGTGTTTTTAGTTTAATCGGTTAAACATATTCACAAATGCAGTTTTATTTTGAAAGGGTTTTAAAAGAGTCTAATACTTATATGATCTATGAGAAGAGACAAAATCAAACCTAACTACACAACAAAAAGATGTGAAGTCAAGGCAGTTTTATTGAAAAAGCGCCTCTGTCCTCTGTCCCAGTTCTAGAGATCCAGGCATAGAGTATATTAAATATTATTGGTCTGTGGTTCAATTCCCATAGGGATAGAAATATTCTGCTCGATTGGGTTGGTGGTAGTAGGACATTTCTAAGTCCGTCTATCTAGCTACCACCGTCTTACCTAAGTCTGCCACCATAAATGTAGTTGGAGGTAAGATAGCTATTTCCTTTGTGGTTGAGGAATTTGTGTGTATGTCGCTTTCATATTCGGCATTATCATCACTTACCATCAGGTGAAATAAAGATCAAAAGCTACTCCGTTACGAATATAAAATATCACAAGCCCGGAAGTTGTCTAGAAGTTAAAATAGAAAATTATAGTTAAATATGACTCAATTATATCAAATATTGCTTTACACCATTTTTTATACAGGGTGGTGCCGTCAATACGACAAAAAATTAAAACATGGGCTAAATTAGTTCATAGAAATGGTTTGCCACTTTCAAAAACATCTTATTCATTTGATGATTTCATGACATTTCTATGAAATAATGCAGCCAATGTTACTTTATTTCATACAAATATCATGAAATTATCAAATGAATAACATAATACACCTTCAGTTAACCGGTATGTAATTTTAACAATAGCGATAAAAATTTAAATTTTAAGCGAAATAAACAATTTCATAAACATGCATAATTATGTATATGTTATACAATACAATGTATGTGTGTAATGTACCTACGTTGGTTGACGACCGACTGGCCGAGTGGTCTGCGCCCCTTACAATACAGGCTACTCGCTCGATCGGGGGTCGAATCTCGGTGGGAGCAAATGTTTGTATGATGAGTACGAGCGTTTCTTTGCGAGTTATGGATTTTTATATGTTTATTTAGCATATTTCTAATATTAAGTTACATATTATTATCATTATTTGTACGTTATCTAGTATCCATAACACAAGCTCTTAATGATGCTTACTTTGGGCTAGATAATAGGTGTGAGTGTATGAATATTATTATTATATATCCAGATACGGACAGCTAGGTTTATCTTTTAATATATTCGGTAATATTTTATCCCAAATTGGGTTAGAAGAGTAAAAAGGGTTGTTTGTGATGATGAAATCAGTAATCATATAACGACTACACATTTGTGGCCCCATCCAATTCGTACAATGGAGAAAGAATTCTTACTTATCCTTGAAGGAGGTATAGAAATTTGTGAATTGAGGAAATTGTTTAGCATGTAGTATTGGTTAATATATTAATACAAATAATAAGTATTGATGATAGAGATACTTATGTTCTATCTGTATTCTTATTCTGAAGATCTCTGAATGATAATAGTACCTACAATTGGGAATCGGTAACCATATTTCAAAGAACATCATGGTCGGCAGGGTTTTCACAGGATTATGACAAAATTCACTGACTTTTAGCCGCAGGCTACACATTTTTGGTTTTCAATGAACCGCGATAAGAAGGTTTTAATGAACATCGGTATTATCGAATAAATGGGACGGAAACCGTACAGGGTCTATAGGCACACTTTGAAGTTATCTCATTAATTTTGCCAGTTTATAGCATCTCAAAGGACTGAATGTTGGTAATATTTATGATTTGGTAACAATATGGGCGTATAAGATGACTTGCGTAATTTGGTCTGTCCTTAAATGATTGTCAGCCGTCCTTTGATGCCCAGCGAAACGAACTGGTGTCAGTTACAAACTCTGAAGGTCATGGATATAAGTATATTTATTTATCCCCTAAGACTTTGTTTGGAAGTCATGAGTATTACTAAATCTTTACTTACAATTGGCATAAATAAAGTTATTTAAGATAAGCAACTTTATTTATGCCAATTTTTTTTTTTATACTACTAGATGACAAACAAGCTGACAGCCCACCTGATGGTAAGCGGTTACCGCCGCCTATAGACACCTGCAATAACAAGGAAAAATCACTTGATATTGCAGGTGCGTTGTCATCCTGGGGCCTAAGATGAAATGCCGTCCATGCCCAGTAATTACACTGGCTACCTTTCCCTTCAAACCGAAACACAGAACCCAAATTGTAAGTCTTTTAATAATTATTTAGATTTATATACCTATAGTATTTGTGAAAGTTCAATCAAAAGGAAAAAAATACAGCATCTGTGTTTTTTTTGCGAGAAAAGGGTTTCTATTCAACTTTCAGCTGAATACGTAACTTAAATATTATGTCAAAAGTAAATTATGGGGAGTGCTTTGATGTTCACCAATATCAATTTTTGACTCTGTGATTACTCAAAATATTTATGTCTTTAAAAACAAATTAGAAACAGATACCGAATCCGTTACGAAGATACGATTTCTATCACACATACGACGGACGTCGCGATTAAAACGGAAGATTGTTACTATTAGTTACAACCCAAATTCCATAGCAGAAAAAGCTTAGATACATTTTACTCGTTTTGCGCCACAAAAACGGCTAAGGTCGTGAACGCTCCACATAAGAATGGTTATTCATTCGCTTTATATTTTCAATGAAACAGCTTAGACCCTTGTCACTGATGTCAATTTCAACCCACTCTGACATTTATTTACACTATTTAAAGCAATTCGTGGTCGAGAAAGTTTAAGTGCAAAGTTTAGTTTTTCTCTGCGAGGTTTTGTTATTTAAAGTGCACACATTCAAGCGCTCACGCTTTTTATTGACTGACATAGAAAAGTGGTCGGTAGGTTTATAGGTATTGAACTAAATTTACTATTCATAAAAATTTAACTTTATAAATCCTTAACATTCTAACAGGATCTTATTGAAATTTGATATAATTTTGTTAAAGTCCACAAAATTATATCAAATTTCAATAAGAAGCTGAAGGCTGAATTATTAAAGAATAGAAGCAGACCATAAGATATCACGAAAAATTCTCGATCTGGATAAAACTAATGGAAGTGCTTTGTTTTTATTAAGGTGAACGATACAAGAAAACCATTAATCATTACGTTGAGTGTATGAAAACTTTTTAGCATAGTCATTTTGTTTTTTTGTCTTAAGTTGTGTTAGTACGAAATTACCTAAATATTTCCTGGAATTAAGCTTGTTATTTTATCCTTGTAAAATAATAATAATGTACAATAATTGTGTAATGTATAATATAAAAACATATCGTATAATGATCAAAACATATCAATCAAATGATATAGTTTTGTTTAATATAAGACTTATTTATATAATGATGGAATCGTATAATTTGAAAACACATATTTTTAAACGTATAACATTGAGCTAAACTTATTTAATATAACAGCCGTTTAATAATGATTTACGTGATATAATAATTAGAACACATAACATTTATCTAGTATAAGAACATTTTGTATTACATTCATTTACGATAACACTATTTTTGTATAATACTTAAAACATATAATAATTACTGTAACGGATATCGGTTTTTTTATTAAACTTTATTCTACACAATTACAAAGTTAGGTAATCTTAATAGAGATTCACTTATGTAATTAAATATAACAAAGCGAACGTCGTGGGAAAGGGATACGTCACTGAACAGAAAAGCCAACGGTATTCTACGTGTTACGATCATGGGCGCGTGGCTCGCTCTCCCTGTGCGGCGCAGGCGGTTTACCCCGCGAGAGGGGGTGCGCGGTGGTGACCTGCGCGCATGTGCAGAGTCGTCGCCGAGGATGATGCAACATTGGGAACTAAGTAAATGCCGGAGCGTAAGGGCTAGCTCTACAATCTAATTCATATATTATCATTTAATATAAAGAGTATTCATTATTTTATTGCTATCAACTGATTACCTAATTTAAATTAACTTATCAATAATAACATACCTAATAGCAACCACTCAAGTAGCCGCGGCGGTGGTCGTCAAAACCACCTGCTCCTCAGCTCGCGGGCCGCCTCGCCCCTCCGCGCCCTCGCGGGCTTAAATTACACTCTAGGGGTAGGGCAGACAAGACTACGTGGAGTCGGTTTTGCAGCGATTCGTTTCTATCACTGACACTGTATACCAACAGATTATTATGTCAATTGATTGATATACCAAGTGAAGATTATATCAATCAATCATTATTTGAAATGTTATTATCTTAAATAATAGTTATATAAAATGACGCGTATATCAAATAAAATTATATGAAATGAACGATATATTAAATGAGGTTTTTTTTTAAATGGCATTATTCGTTAAGAACGTTATACTAAATGGTATTTAATAAAATGAAGATTATGTTAAGTAAACGTTATGTATGATAAATAATATTATGGTAAGTGTTGGTATAACAAATGATTATTATGTAAAATGAACGTTATTAAAGTTCAGTTATATCAAATGTTGGTATATCCACTGAGACGCTCCCGTGAAGGACAGACCTCCTCTTGTATATATATCTTGTTTAATAGTCTATGTGTTTTCCTCCTTAATCTATTCTTGTCACTTGGTCTTCTTCTTAACCTTGTTGTAGGTACTATATTTTTCGGTCTTTTTATAAATCTCTTATGTATTTCCGATTAACATTTATACACCGATCTCTTCCCAATCCGCCTTTTCCTTTGCTGTCTACGACACTTCCCATCCTTACAATTTAGACATAGCAACATAAATTGGATTTACTGGAAAGCTAGTAGATGTATCTACTTAATTGTCTAGTGTAGGTAATAATCGAAGAGAAATAGTAGTCGCAATTATTTTCTTTACCAGATAAGCTAGATGAGGGTCAGAATGAGATGTACTTAATGGAGTTGCTGTGGTAATGAAATGATTAATCTTTTATCTATTATTCTATCGTTTTCATTGTTGCGGTATTTGAAAGTTGGATACGTAGAAATATAAATATAATGTTGGATAGCGATTTTTATAATAATGAGATCGTCGCGGAAATCTTTAAGGGGGGACTTAGTCCAGCTAGATGTCATTCGGCTGAAATGATAATGATGCCAAGACACAAATGACCTGATCCAAAGTTCAGGAATTTTTTGAAAATGATATTTAAAATCTTTCGTTTTCTATTTCATATAACTCCTCACCATTCAATGCAAATTTGTATTTGAACAAGATGTGAAAAGTGATTATGTAGCCTACGACGTGTACTTACACACATTAGCAAAAGTAGGTTGACAGTTCATAACCCTTATTGTTTGAGTAATAAGATCTGTGTACTATGAAAGCGTTCGCTTACATTTCCTGATAACACGTTTGCCTACAAAATGACGATTCACTCTTGTTTCGAAGATGGCTAAATTAGAGCGTTAGGGAAACAGATGCGGAGACAGAGATTTCCACTCCTTAGCTGTGCACAAATTCAAGACTTTTTTTGTACACACGAAAGCACATCAAGTGTAACAGTTACACTATGAAAGCCGCCTCTATTACGAACGTAGTAAGAGCGGTCTCAAGGTCAAACTTTTACGCTTGATGTGCTGTCGACTGTACAACGCCGGTAATTTCTACTCGAATTTGATGCGCTTGCCTGTAACATGTTCCTTCACCATACAATAGATCGGAGCAAAAAAAACCAGTACCTCGTAATGTTCTTGTTGTGAGTAAAGTCGCCAGAGTTACTGTGCAGTGTGTACAGAGCCCAAAACTTTGATAAAAATAGAATCAAGCGCAACTTTTCTTAAAATAGGTATAGTTTGTGGAGATATTAAAACTTTGGAATTTTAGTTTCTCTTATGATTTGTTTTTCATACATTATGAATAACGTGAAATACCTAACTATGATATTTGAAATATTGTAAAAAGTAAACAAGACGATATTATTATCAGTATAATGAGGATATAACGCGATATTACATTGCCGAAGAAGTGTGACTGACAAATTGCCAAACAGCGACAGGAACTCCATGAATTCGCTCATGGAGTTTTGATAAGAGGTTAACTTTTGTGAAACAAGATCTCAAACTTGTATTACGTAGTTAGCACTTGTTGCGAAACAAAGGAAGGTTAGATTAAAGATTTGGGGAAAAATCTGATTCTCTTCTAAGGTATGCGTTAAAAAGGTTTGGATGTTATTATTTCGGTATGACTTTTAACCGACAGTATTAGTTCTTAATAAACACTTAGGTATCATGTTTTCTCTTTACGTTATATATAAAACAAAAAAATAAAAACAGCTTAAGTATTTAATTTTTTCTAAAGATGTTAAAACCGACTCTGATTGCAGATAAACTTATAGTAAAAGCAATTCTAATCTTACAGTATTCTTCAATTTATCAATTTAAGAGTTGGCATAAGAATTGATAATTGATCAAGATGGCCGTGTAACGGCTCGTGTGTTTTTGTCTTAGTATGAAGTAGCCACAGGACAGGAGCGTCTACAGGCTGGTAAGGGATGAAAACTTAAAAAAAACTTTTTATTGATATAAGTTGTGATTATTATATTATTTAGTTTAATTTGATATAAAAATTAAGAACATTACAAATATTTTACCTTTACGTTGGCATAATACAGTATTTGAATTCAACAATCAGCAAGCCTACTATGAAATGTTTTTCGAAATTTTGCAGCGTTTAACTTTCCATTGAACCCATTTTCGCTCTGACAGAAACCAAATCCCAAGGTGCATGCCTATATATTCTTGCTGTAATAAGAATTTGAGTTGCATGCAGCGGGAACACAGAAGCTGGCAGTGCGTTCTATTCTCTAGCCTTACGCATTATAAAATATGAGGAAAAGGGCTTAGTACGGATATTTATTACGTTTATTAGAACACCCTATTCTTTCGTTTACCTGACGAATCTTCTCTATTAGTCCAAACGAAAGGTTCGTGTTTCGTACTTCAATATTGCGCTCGTCTACGATATTTCAGATATTTTTTTTTATGGTAGAGGTGCTGCTGAAACGTAAAGCTTTTTGTTCATTTAAACAATAAAATGGGCAATAAAACTCAATCAACTGCAGTCACAATTTACGAGTTCCATAAATACGCATTTCGGGCGGTGAAACTAAAATTCTGGTCGATGAATAAAACTATGCTTGTTTGTGAAGTTGTTAGCCAACTTGTTAAAATTTTTCGTTTTGATTCGGGATAAATCGGTGAAATGCATTTTACTGGAATATACGGTTTTGCTGAGTTATTGATGTATTTTATAATGAAGGGTAAGCTATGAAATACTTAAGTTTGAATGTTTTTGGCAGTAAATCCACCGTCTGTTATATTAATTAGACGTTCAAAATGAAAATCTTTACCAGCGTGTGTTGCCAGTGATAATAATAATAATAATAATAATAATAATAATATTCTCACACTTACTTGCCGTAGTATGGATGTGAATTAATTGTTTTAACTTTAACTCTCCATTAACTACTAACTAAAACCACCTTTTCATTATGTGGAACTGCATTATAATTCGTGGTATAATGAGGTTTGTTTGAATTGGCCGCAGTGATCAAGCGTAGCTACCTGATTATAATTTGATAAGGACTCATAAACTGTTTTTTTTGTTAATTCTCCCTATAAAGGGAAGGCAAAGGGAACTAATGCCCATACAGCCATGTCTTCAGTATTTCTTTATTCCTTCTTTTATTGCATTAAAATGCTGGCGTAAAACATTTCAATGCTTCTTGGGAGTATTTGACACGAAATATATGATGACAGTCACTTTATGTGCTACTTGATGAGGTGGATAACCACAAAAAAGTTCTCATCGTATTTCACACCATAATCACTTTTATTCTAATAATCTTTAAGTTGCACGTCAACACAAACACTTGAATAATAAAACTATGCTGCTTTTATAACTCAATGTTCGCTCCGAAACAATTTTAAATTATTAATAAAAATCTTCACTGACGCCACAAAAACCCGCCAAACACTCCGCTATTTTTTTTTCAACAGGTGCGCTGTGCTGTGACGAGGAGTACAGACTGGTCCGGCACCTGATGCAGAAGTACGATGCGTCAGTGCGGCCGGTGGAGAACTCCTCGCACCCTTTGCTGGTCACCTTCGGTGTTTCTTTACACCATATCATTGATGTGGTAAGTATGTAATAAAAATCGCTGTAATATAATGTATTTGCTGATGATTGCATACAGGATTAGTTTTATAGGTTTTAAGTAATTTTATATCTAAAATTATATCAATATTGACTGCTTACAATCTGACTGACAGTGCCATTTACATTTTTTCAACCCGCGATGAAAAAAGAGGGGTGTAATAAATTTGACGTGTCTGTATGTGTATCTGTGTGTCTGTTTATGGCACTGTAGCTCCTAAACGAATGGACTGATTTTGATTAGATTTTTTCGTTGAAAGCTAATAAATTATACCTAGCTAAGAACCATCCTGAACACATTAGGATGGTTCTTAGCTAGGTATAA
This sequence comes from Nymphula nitidulata, assembly GCA_947347705.1. Taxonomy (NCBI): domain Eukaryota; kingdom Metazoa; phylum Arthropoda; class Insecta; order Lepidoptera; family Crambidae; genus Nymphula; species Nymphula nitidulata. Next base: position 8,768,241 of record OX374617.1, on the reverse strand, counting down.
TTTATGAATATCAGTTCAGACATTTGACGACTATCAGTTTAATCTACAACGTATCTCCGACAGTCATTTCGCCGTTTGACCCTTCGCCAACAAAACGTTTCGAAAGCATAGCGATCGCCTTACATTTTGTGGTTTTTTCTTTTTCTTTTTTTGACACGACTCCCGCCTACGTACTTCTGTCGGCGAATAACGTTGTGTCGGCGAATCGTTATTCGGTGAAAGATTCTGACGGTGAACTGCCCGATCGGTAAATGACACAGAAATTCAATTAAATTGCTAAATTGTTTATACAAAAGCAAAAAGGAAAAGTATCCTTTGTATGAAGCGTGCACTTCAATTTCGATAATATTTACATAACAAGATTCTCTTATTGATATAAATTAGGTTACTCCACTCTATATCTATACAAAAAATCTATTTCCTTTTTTCTTTTGACATGTTTTGCCGGTTTCGGCCGTCATAGATAGGCACAGTCGGACATCTGTGGGTATCTACGTCATAGCCGATTTTCTCCCCACTCTTTCTTTACACCTACTGAATTGAAATTTTGCCAAGGTGCGCAAATTGAAAGCCTAACAAACTTAATATAATAAGACACGCTCTTGTCTCGTATAAATGAAGTTACGGACTTATTCAACTGAAAATAGTTCTCGCAGATGAAAGAAAACAAATGTCTCGACTCAATGAAGAATCAAATATGTCTACTTCAATATTTCTAAATTACAAGTTTCTTAATTAGGAAACATAATAAATAGACCTATAAATTCTAAATCGTTTCTTGTATCTGCTATAAGTATAATCTTTACCTCTTTGCCTAATAATGCAAGTATTGCCATTACTCTAATTAATAGGTTGGGGAAAAAGTTTTGTCGCATTTTTTCAGAAAATTCTAAACATTTTTTAATATAGTTTATTTACATTTAACTAAAGTACGTAGGTACCATTTTATTCGATAACTTTTTGCCATCTTGTAGATAGGGACATGATCCTATTGCTATAGAAATTTTGGGGCTTCTGATCAAAATACCGCGACAAGTGGTTTTGGCAGTCCGCTCGTGATGTTAACCTGACACTGCCTAGAGAATTCTGAAGAGAGCGAAACAGGTGGAAATCTGAAGGTGCAAGGTCAGGACTATACGGCGGATGCATTAGCACCTCCTAGCCAAACTCTCTTAATTTTTGCTGAGTAGCTAAAGATGTGTGAGGTCTAGCGTTGTCATGATGAAAAACCACACCCATTCTGTTAATTAATTCCGGCCGCTTTCTCTCAACTTCTTGCTTTAATCTCATCAGTTGTTCGCAGTAGAGTTCAGAATAGATGGTCCTGTCTGGTGGTAACAGCTCATAATGAATAATGCCCTTCCAATCCCACCACACACACAGCATCACCTTGTTGCGAGTTAACCTGGGTTTCGCCACAGTCTGTGAAGCCTGACCGGCCTTTGACCACGACCTTTTTCGCACGTTCTTGTTGTACGTGGTCTACTTTTCATCACCAGTTATGAGCTTCTTCAAAATTGGTTCGGTTTCATTACGTCGTAATAAAGAATAAGAAATGAGTACACGGTTCATTAGGTTTCCTTCAGTGAGCTCGTGGGGTACCCAAATATCGAGCATTTTTGTGTACCAATTTTTTTTTAAAATGCGCCAAAACTGTTTTGTCGTCAATTCCCAGTTCTTCAGCTACGTCGTAACTACTGATATGCCGATCTTTGCTCCAGTTTTTCAAAAATGGCATCTATTTTATCTGTAATAGGGCGACCAGAGCGACGTGCATCTTTGACATCAAAATTTCCGGATTGAAAACGCTTGAACCAAATTTTTGCTACTCTCACAGACACTGCACTAGGTCCATAAACATCGCAAATTTTTTTCGCGGCTTGCGTTGCATTTTTACCTTTTTTGTAGTAAAATTTTAAAATGTATCGAATTTCTTAATTAGATTCACTCATCTTGGCAGTACGAAAAACAAATGAAAAACACACATTTTCCTAATTTGAATTTGGAATTATCTTTTTTAAAATCTAAACTTTTAATGATACCAAAACCAGCCAGATACAAATAGTACAGCCAAAGAGATTTTATTACAAGTTCATACATACTATAATGCGAAAAGACTTTTTCTCCAACGTGTGTGTGCGCCGTATTATGATGAATGGCAGTGTACGCGGTAAAGCCAAAATTGGTTTGTGAGACACTGTCTCTGTCTTGGTTCTGTTGTGTAATTTGCAATAATTATAAAAAATAGATAGATAGATAAAAGATTTATTTTCATTTCTTCATCACACACAAATACAGTTTGAATTTCAACAAATCAGTTACTTAGGTATAACAGTACACACAAACAACAATAATTGTGTGCGTTGTAGAAGTGCAAAAGGGTAGCAACTCAGGGACTGGATTTTGTTTACACCGCGGGATGTGAACAAAGCACTGGTATTCTGCTACAACCCGATAGCTTCTTGATTTTAAAATGTAACAGACAGTAGCACACTAAATAAAATAAGATGTATAATAAAAATAAATCAACTAAAACGGGGGCTAGTGTAAAATGTTTAATATGTGTGTACGCTAATGATAAGATTTATAAAACAATGTGGCACTCATGAGTCACAATCACAAATAATAGAAATATTTAGAATATATAGTTCACATATAGCAGAAACAAACAAGTCCATACTCTCTCTATTCAGATGGCAAATTCCGCCACCGAGTACCCCCTTGGAATACCCAGACATTGCTTTTGTAAAATATATGATTTCATATGTTTTTTGAAAGAAAACTTTGATGACAACTGTCTTATAGGTGGCGGTATGTTGTTCCAACATTTGGTACCTAGGTAGCGAAAACTGCCAGTGAAAGCAACAGTCTTATGTGGGTGACATTCCAGAAGACAAAATAAATAAATAAACAAATAAATAAATAATTTGTTGATTTGATTTGTTTCATAGAATTATTATATCATATAGTCCGTTTAAGTCTATTATTGGGGTAGGTAATCAAGTTACCGTTTCATTTAGAGCCTAATAGTCTCTCACATAAATTAATTAATTAGCTAGTGTTTATCTCGCTCCGCATGAATTAATACTACTACATAAATTTAAGAGTAGTCGAATATGCAACATGTTTAATGAACAAAGATTAAATTAAATACGATATGGTGTCTGATGCACATCATCTAATATTCAGTACCCCTAGCACGAACATTTTTAAATTTAGAATCGCAATCGTATCGTTCACGCACTCATAAAATTTCAAACAAAAGCCAGACAAAAGCTAAAGTCACTACTCGATACGATGGCGATTCGAAATTTAAAAGTGTTCGTGCTAGAGGTATAGATTTTAAATGTTAAACTAACGATTTTATAATACATCGTACAAGGGCGGGTTTATTGCTAAAGTAGTGATTTCCGAAAGGCATCCTTTTAATGGACACAATAGACAAGTAGTATACGATCTGATGATAAGTCTACAGAAATCCAGGAACAAGACGCTCTTCAAAAAGGAATTGCGTGAATATGTCTTAAAATCACTTGACTAGTTACTAGTATGTTATTTCATCTTCTTGATTTTTCTTATGTATTGATTATTTTATTATTTGCATGTAGTTTTGTTACTTATGTGTAGTTTTTTTTTTATACAACTAAGTAGATGACAAACAAGCTGACGGCCCACCTGGTGGTAAGCAGTTACCGCCGCCTATAGACACCTGCAATAACAAGGAAAAGCACTTGATATTGCAGGTGCGTTGTCATCCTGAGGCCTAAGATGAAATGCCGTCCATGCCCAGTAATTACACTAGCTACCTTTCCCTTCAATTTACGTAGTATATATTATAGTTATATATTTAGTTTATTTGATATGTATTATTTGTTTAGTTTAGTTTGTTCTAAATATTTTTCTTTTTTTTTTATTGCTGTGCACCGCTTATTGAGTTTTCTGCTTAGCCCTTGGTTGACTGGTAGAGAATGCTATTAGGCGTTAAGTCCGCCATTTGTAATTTTTTTTATATTGTGCAATAAAGTTTAAATAAATAAAAAAATAAATAAATTAGTGAATTCGTTTCACAAGTCCTTTAAATATATCCTGCGACTAAGTTTTTTTATGAAAACGAGTAAGTAATGCATTCCGTAAAAGAGCTGCCTGAACTGTAAAAGACTTTGCATATAAAGTGGTGAAATAAATATTGGAATTCCTAATATTACGATCTTCAAAGTCCTTGAAAATTTAAATATATTAGATACTTATTAGACTTACATAAGGTACCGATAATTCGAAAAATTATAGGTATCTTTATATCTTTAAGTTAGGAAGGCAATAAAGCGTCGAAAAGGGGGACTTGGCAACTACTTTAGTTTACTGTGACTTTCTTTTTTACAAGAACTCTTTTTAACCCCCGACGAAAAAAGAGGGGTGTTTTAAGTTTGACGTGTCGGTACTTATGTATTAGTTAACTTTCACAGATCCGAATGATTTTAAATTTTCAATTTGTAAGATAACACATTGCCACATAGAAAAGAAGAAGAAGAAGAAGATTTTAAATTTAGTGTATTGTCACTTCGGTGACATTTCCGTGATATACTAATCTTGAGTTGATCCTATACCATCGAAAAGTCTGCGTAATACTAAATTCTTCAGAAACTTACAGCAGATATAGCGCGTTTGGGCTCTTAAGAATAGTCTCAATGAGATGGTGTTAGATAGATGATTAATGAGGCCGGGGGTTACCTAAAATTTTGAATGTTATATTTTATTTTATACAACGAGATCGACAAACAAGCGGAAGGATCACCTGACGGTAAGCGGTTACCGTATCCCATAGATGCTCGTATCCGTAACTCAAGCGATACTTGTACCCTCCTACCCCCGTGAAAATCTAGAAAAAAAGTTATGTACAGCATAAAGGTTGAGTCACTCTGTTTCCAATGTAATGCTTTCTCAGTGAGCTCTGGCCACCTTACTCACCTCATGAATAAAACATTACAAAGTGTAAGGAGGTGTTATCCCAGTTTCACCATTGTCATTATTTCAGCCGAAAAACGTCCACTGCTGGACAAAGGCCTTCTCGCTAAAGATTTCCGCGACAACCAGTCATGTGCTGGGCTTCCTGCGACTTCACCAGATCATCGTGGGGCACTCAAAATTAGAACGAAGCCCACAAAGACCTCAATTTTACCTGCTTTTGATTATGTGTGTCCCTACCCATTGCTTTCAAAGTTCCACTAGCAGACTCAGAAATTCCAGCACATTCGTGCCATAATATTCTATTTCCACCTCGAAGTCTATTCCCATCACATAATTCTATGTTAGTACTATCAAAGGGAACTCGCAAAATTTCCGGCGTGAACGTTTTATTTAATTTCGTCACTGGTGCCTATGTTCGGGATTGAATCACATTTCTACGCTAAACGCAATAAACCTACTATTGCGACACATTATGTAAATTTCTCCTTGACATTCCGCCGCCATTTGGTACATCATTGAATAGTCACTTCGATTCTTGAGTGTTACTTCATCATTTTGATGTCTTACCGAACACTCAAACGCTTATTTTTGAGGCTAATATAAATATTTTTAGTATTGGGATGTTGCCTAAGTTTGAATATGGCGCTAATTTTCACAAATTCGGAAAATATACGCTACTGTTACCCGTTTGTTTTGAAAATTTAAAAAATGGTAATTTTTTTTTCTAAGTTTACCAAAAATGTTAATGATATTAAATTGCTGACATGTATTATTATGACCACTTTGAATAAAAACATACATATTACATAGTTGTAATTGATTTTGTCAGTATGCCTGTATATTTTGTAGTAATAAAGGAACAAGTGAAGTCACCTGTTCCGTAGATTTTATATGGAGCGTTTTTGGACGATGCGCCGCTACACATCAAATATACCACTGTATCTCTGAAACTATTGATCTTAAATATACTATTTCTTCTGCAATGTTTCTTCATGAGTTATAATCTTCTTATTTATGAAATAAAAAAAGTTATCAACTACCCTATTGTCAAATTCCAAAATTTGTATTGGTAAATATATATATATTACGTATGAGCGTTAGCGTCGCAACGGTTTTTCGTACAAAATACAAACTCTCAAGTCGAAAATATTGAAAACGAACGAACCGATTGTAACAATTGCCTTGCCATGCATAAGCAGGTCAGGCTAGTCTATATGTCGCAGAAGTCTGGTTAAATTAGTCGTTTAACTGGACGCTTAGCCCGTTGATTGAACGCCGGCATCCCATGAAACAGTTGAAGGATAACTAGCAGACTACTAACTAACAGTTGAAGGTCATTGAGCCAAACGTTTATAACCAGATGGCTTAAAGTCGTGTCAGCCGTCTGGTATCATTCAATTGGCCTAGGTAAATCGTTTAAATCGGAGAGCTTTTTAGTGACTATTTGAGTGATTGGAAGGTTCAAAGTTGTTTTTTATGACCACATAATAACCAAAACGATGTCGGTTATAAGTGGTCAAAAAAATACCTTGCAGTCACCGATGAAACCAAAACTCCTCGGTACAAGACGATCCTTTCAATACGCCTAGTCGTTAAACGTTAAGTGAGTCTACTTCAATAAACTATCGAGTCAGGCATTTGATTGGATGCCGGCGTTTAATCGACGGGCTGGGCATCCAAATAAGCGGCGAATTTAACCAGATGGCGGCGACAGACATACACTGTCTTAAAAGCTGTCACAGAGCGCGTAATTAACGCGCGTCAGGGCGTTAGTCTGACGCCGCGTTAAAGCGTCAAATTGTGGTGTACTATGAACGGTACTAGCCGTCAAGCAGAGCACCGGCGTTAGCAGTACGCAACACTCTGTCGCGGCGCTAGGACGCTTTGACGCCGGGCGTTGTATTTTTTTACAGATTGTGTTTAACGCCCGACTGCTCGTTTGCTACAATATTGCAATTATGACTGAAAACTAATAGACTTGATTCGGAAACACCTATGTTTATATAATACGATGGATAATACTTATAAAAATGTAACAATAAAGGCAAAATTGTAAGTATAAATCGGAAAAGCAATCAATACGAAAGTATGTAAAAAAACGATCTTCATGTGATGAAAGTTCGCGACCCAAACGATGATATTCTCCTAATTCCTTTCTCTTTTCAATAATAAAGTGAACATAATATACTCTTTTTTTTCATGTTAAAGCATATTAAAGTATAATTCTTCCAAATGTGAATCACTCCACATCTCAATAGCACACAGACTTTCCAAAGACTGGTAGTGATCTGCACTGCGCTCTGTTCAATGGTACGCTGTGTGTGACATGAAAGAACGCGACGTTAAAACGCAACGCTATTGACGCTCTAACGCGGCGGTAAGTACACGTTCTGTGTAATTAACGCGCGTCAGGGCGTTAGTCTGACGCCGCGTCTGTGCCTCAGTTATTGAAACAGCATTTGGCTTGGAATCAATAAATAAAATTGGTAAAATAGTTATTATTTGATCCAAAAAAAATTTTAAGAAAGAAATTCGGGATCGTTCGTTACTAAGTATCACTTTATGCATCATCAAGTAATGGTTATATATGAGTAAATAAAAGCAAGAATTTCTAAGAAACAGAAAAGATATCTTTACTTATTAAAAACTAGTGGCCGACCGCGGCTCGGCCTGCGTGGTTATCGGTTATCGCTCCAAAAAGTGTTCTATGTTCTTCTCAAGTTCTCAAATTACGTCCTTACCGAATTTCATCTAAATCGATACAGTAGTTTAGGCGTCAAAGCGTAACAAACTCACTTTCGCATTTTTAATATTAGTATTTATAATACATATTAGGAGTGTCGGACGCAGGACACAGCACGAGAGACTCGGATGCAAGATGCAGTACGAGAGTCGCGGACGCGAGAGAATTGACAAAGTGTGGGTGTTCCCGTCCTCGAAATCACAAGCGTCTGTAGGCATATTTGCATCACTACTATTGATGCAAATATGCATCAATAGTAGTGATGCAAATATATATCTTATCTTATCTTAATACCTACAAACCTGAATATTGTTACGGGCTAGGTGTAACTAAAATGCCAATTCAATTGAGAGATCACGTTTATTAAAACACAGTGACAATTAACGGTAAACAATAATTAATTAACATGAAATGTTAATTATAACGTTACCGAATCAAACACGGCACTTAATACAACACTAATTAATATCTTATTGCACTGAAAAACTCGCACTGATGTCGCTTCAAAGACATCACTTCGCAATTCCAAATACAACTGAATGCCTGTGCCGCGACACAAATGCTTATAGCTGCCGAATACTACTCCTAGATGATTCTCGAAGCTTCCACAATATTAATTCGTTTGATCAAGAATTCTAGAATGTTCCTTATATGGAAGAACGTGCTGTGACATAATTGCTTATACACCCGCCGAATACTACTAGATAATTCTCGAAGCTTCCACAATATTACTTCGTTTAATCTAGAATGTGCCGTCTAAGGAAATACATCTTCCCTAACTTTTTTTCTTGAAGTTTCTTTGTCTGATGAATGGCCGCGAAAAGTTAGCACGCTGTCTTTTCGCGAACGTTCCAGAAGGTTCTTTTTCTGTCCTTGTCTAGCATTAGCTCTATCTCACTCACTCTTATGGAATTTTACATATGGATGTTAAATAGCCGTAACGGGTCCTGAAAGCGCCTGGAAAGATGTCATCGGGTTAGTTGACTCCTGAAATGGTCTGAAAACGCATTTTAACCTGCTGACAACGTCTCTAAGTCCGCGAAAATTGACTTCAAGGTTGCGCAAGGCCTCACGCTAGGTATTACAAGTATATCAATCTTCGGTTAAGTTATATATGGTACTTAATACAGCTTGTTAAAAGAAATTATATTTAAACACGTCTATACCTATAATCATATATTACTAGGCGGTAGGCCCATGTGTAAGATCGTCTAGGTATGTACCACCGCCTTTCTTATTTCAGCCGTGTAACAGTTTGCTGTGTTTCGGATTAAAGGGAAAGGTAGCCAGTGTAATTACTGGGCATTGAAAGCTTTTCATCTTAGGCCTCAGGAGGACAACGCTCCTGCAATATCAAGTGATATTCCCTTGTTATTGCAGGTGTCCATTGGCGGCGCTAGCCGCTTACCATCAGGTTGGCCGTCAGCTTGTTTGTCATCTAGTTGTATAAAAAAAACGTATTCACGTACAAAAATAATCTTTTATCATTAACAAGCCCGCCGGGGGCACAAATACAGGGGTACCTTTACCTTGTCATGTCTGATGTGTACTTTACATCAGACTTATTAAAGTTCTCAAACGAAATAGGTACTGTAACTTAAACACATCCAATTACCTTAAATATGTGTACTTAACGAAACAACGGTGAATATTCCCAAACGTTTCAACACAATAACGAAAATGCAAACACGCCATAACGCAGAATTAATCTCACTTGTTATGATTAGGTACTTCAAATGAAATTTTAATAATATTCTTATAATGTCACGAAACACACGAACAATGAATCCCACAAGCGACTTGGGTGAAGTTTCCTTTTCAAATGTTTACTTAAAAAATGTGTTGGTTGTAGCACTGCGAAAGCCGTCTTTACTACGAACGCAGTAAGGGCGTCTCAAGGTCAATCTGATACGTTTAATGAGCTGTCGACTGTACTTCATGAACTTTTAAAGATATTTGGTCTTTGTTGTCAGCAAATATTTGGAAACTTGGTAGGTTCCTTCTCATAGAAACACATAATTCAATTAAAATAGATTTATGAAGTGACAATTTGTTACTTTTTGGGCCAGAAATGCCCATCATCTAGATAACAGACACTAAATAATAAAAAGTTTTATATCGTGCGTTACTTTGGTTTCATGATATTAATTTACAAAAGGCGGTTTTTAAATTCTCACATCACATACATTATAATTTTGAATTTGAAATTGAAAGATAATCTATAGAAAGTCTGTTAAAACGCCAAAATTATTATCTGGAGTTATATGGATATACTGGATATTACGAAATGCTTTAAATTCGAAGGTATTTTTGACAGGCCACAGTTATCTCTTAACGTAACCAATTATCAATTATCTCGCGCACGGGCCTTCCCACATGCATGTGAGAAATACACAAAGAGTTTGGACCAAAAACCCACCACGCTGGCCCAATGAAGGTTGCTGGGTTATATCGGCTGTTGTAATAACCAGGACCAAGAAGCACGGTGGAACCCGATATTACAAATTTGGACTAACGCATCCTGGGATCGACCTTTTTTTTGTGGCAGGGGGAATGCGTAATGCACTGTCCTGTCTTCTGGAGAAATGTCAGGACTCCATGCCATCTGTCCAACCACTGCTTAAATATGGGCCGAACTGCCCTAATGACGTGGACCCCGACACTAGGTCTTCCGATTCTCCGCACCCACACCTTTATTGCTGACTCCCGTTCCTGGGATCGACCATAGCGAAACTTTGCAAGCTCCTCTATCGTCAGTAGGGAGAATAATTTTAGCGTTACGAAAAATTATCTTTCAAATTGTTAAAGTTAGTCTTTAATAAAGTTAATTAATGTTTAAATTCATGATATGATACCAAAGTATAATAAAAGGTATTTCAACACCCAATAATGTGTGTACATTTTAAATATTTATGTGGCCTTGACAAATGAGCGTAGCTTTTAACTCCATTTACAATGGAGCCTTTGGAAAAACTCCAAGAGAGAATCAAGGGGTGATTATTTTGAACGAATTCCACAATAATACGCACTAAGCGATTAACGCTTAGTGCGTTCCATTGTGGAAATAGTTCAGTACAGATTTGATATGCCCAAGAAAGCGGTTCTCGCATCATAGCCCGTTTTAATTCCATGCCTCGCCGTTCCTGTGCAATGAAAACTTCTTGGGATATTGCTTATACCGCGAAGAAACGCCCGCTTCAATAATGTAGACCTTGCCCTTAGATAGGTAGGGCCGCAATTTTCTCTTGTCACGAAGATTGATGTTCCGATTGGGTTCAAGAAAATAATATTTTATTCTTAATATGACATATTTTGCAAACCTTTACCTTAGAATTAATTTAATTATCGTGACATTGGTATCAAAGGGCAGTGTCGGGCAAAGTTCTTTATAGTGAAATTCAATTTTACCAGCCAATTATTAAAATTAATTTGAAAAAGGGAATGGAGACGAATATATTTAAAGTAATTTCAGATCTTTTCAGATTTTATGTAATATATTTTTTTTACTCCTACTTCCCAACTCCCGGGGAGGAGATGGAAGAGGTGTGGGGCTCTCACCCACTAAACCCCTCAGCGATGTACCTACCTTGCTGCGGAATGACCATATTTCGGGAGGCGCTAAGAGCATGCCATCCGCTATATTATTATCGTCACAAGCAGACGACTAACGACTGTCAGTCCCGTCTTGTGGGGGGCTGGCCCCAAAATTTCGGTTGATCTGCGCGTCGATACAATGACGCACGGACCGGGCTGGACAAGCCGCACATAGTCTCCTAACCATGCCTGGAGCCCTAACCATAGATGAACCGCCCGTCTAGCTGACTGGCAATCCACGAGATGCAACCATACGTCGCAGCTCCGCTGGCCTTAAGAAGGGCCCTAGTGCACTTTAACACTGCAGGTGAAAAAGCTTGGCAGGACTTAGGACAGGTGGCCCTTGCAATCCTACAGCATCGCCATGCTGCAGGCCTTACATCTCCCGAAACCGAAGAGCCACCGTCCCTGTACAATGCAAAACGAGGATGTGGGTCTAGGCTTAGCGGGATGGGGCTTAGGTCCGGAGGGTTTACAGCTATTCCACCGCGCTGTACAGGGTCACAGCTGACCGACATACGGAGATGCCCATCCCAGGGCTCACCCACTCGAACCACGTTGCGTTAGATATTTTTTCATTATAAAAGTATTGTATTACAAAATAACAACAAAAAAATAGTAGTACCACTGTTCTTGAAATAGGAAAACGTTGTTTTGTGAGTGATAAATTAATCTCAATTTCCAGCCGTTTCCAGACAGAGTGGTCCCACTCTCCTATCCTATATGCACATATGTACATTGGGCCGTACTAAATCAGGCGAAATGGCCTTCATTATGAATCGTGCCCGATGCCTATTCACAGGCCTGCTGAGTATAATGGATGTGAATATGCAACAATGCATGCATTCACGCCACGACCGATTAAACCAACGCCATTCAAATATTTTTGTCTACAAAGTTCTTTTTCAATTAATTTATTCGTGAAAAGATTGGACGCAGATAATGAAGACGCCTTTCGACACCAAGGATGAATAGCTAGTTAGGTGAACTTGTCAATGGAGTTTTTAGTTACTCATCAAAAAAGTCTCTGCTGGAGTTTAATATTCTTTTTCAGATAATAACTGAGAGATTATGTTTGAGTTTCCTTCAGCAGATTTTAGTCTATGAGTTCTTGCAACAAAAGTTTTATTGTTCCATTCACTAATGATTAAATATTCGTCATCCTCATCATTCATTCGTAAGAATTTTGTATGTATTATATATAGTAAATTTCCACTGCCTGATTCCATCTATAATATTATTATGTAAGTATTATCGGAAATCTGTATAATTCACATTTGCCTCATACACACACACACGTGTGTTTTGTCCGTGCGGTGACGGATTAAGAATACAATTCACCGCCCCATTTCTTCCCGTGGGTGTCGTAAGAGGCGACTAAGGGATTACCGAGCTACCAACTGCTCGACTGGTGGTAGGGTCTGAACACCCGTCTGGTTAGTGACCACCGTGCGCATGGCGTAAAACCCGCCAAGTGACCACTTGTGGTCGCGTTCCGGGATCAGTCAGCGTACAACCAGAGCTTGGGGAGACGTTGCGGCGATGGATTCGGTCAGTGACGGCTTCCGTCTAACCAGAGCCAGGTGGACTGCGTTGACCCGCCGACCAGGGAGACCCGAAGAAACGGCTGTTCCGCTGGCCGCCCGTGGTACAGTACAGGGGCCCAAGCGAACCTAACCAGTTCGTGAGGCTGCCCTATCATGCCACGCATAATCTTGGGGTGGTCCGTCGTGCCGGTTGGTGACCGGGTGGTGGGGTCCCGGCGGCCATTCCCGGGGGGGTTCGGGGGCCCTTCCGTTCGGCGGGTCAGCGCTTCTCTTCTGTCGGCTGTTAACTGGGGAAACAGGCCTCACGCTTTGACCGTCTATATCGCGGCAACGTTCCCTCAATTCACGCCTCTCCTCCTTACATCACCTTCTATGGCAGCGCTCAAGAACATGAACGGTCGATCAGCGGTGCACACCCCCACCACAACCACGCTGTTTGAGGTCGGGCTCACTAACATCCGTGGGCTCCATGCTAACCTCAATGCCGTCCACCAACATCTCGAGACGGCTCGACCGGCTATGCTGTTTTTGACGGAGACGCAAATTCTTCGCCCGGCTGACACTAGCTACTTGGATTACCCCGGCTACGCTCTTGAGGAGTCCTTCAAAGCGAAGGCCGGGGTATGCTTGTTTGTCCGGGCGGATGTTTGCTGTCGCCGTCTGCGCTGCTTGGAGGACCCTTCCTACTCGATTCTTGGGGTGCATGTGGACCTGGGCACATATAGCCGTGTCTACGTGTGCCTCTATAGATCTCACAGTGGTGACATGGAGACAACTCGACTTTTCGAACATCTTAGTCGGGTGGCAGATGTTGCGCTGGAGCAGTATCCAACCGCGGAATTGGTGTTTTTAGGGGACTTCAATGCTCACCACGAGTCGTGGTTAAGTTCCTCTAAAACTGACCATGCTGGTAGAACTGCCCACGCTTTCGCTCTCACGCACGACCTGACACAACTGGTAAACCAGCCCACCAGGATTCCAGACATTGTCGGTCACGCGCCCTCATTGTTGGACCTTCTGCTGACGTCTCGTCCGGACGGATATCGGCTAGAGGTTCGTGCTCCTTTGGGAACATCGGATCACTGCCTGATATCCGCTGGGGTGCCACGGGCGTCGCTACCGGTACCTATGGTTGCCAAACGCCGCATCTGGCACTATGCGTCGGCAGATTGGGATGGTATGCGGGATTACTTCGCATCTGTCCCTTGGAGGCAGCGCTGCTTCAGTGAGCTGGACCCGAGCGCTAGCGCTACTGCTGTTGCTGATGAGATCATGTTAGGGATGGAGTACTATATCCCTCACTCCGATCTCATCAGTAGGGGTAGGCGTAACCTCTGGTTCAACCGGGAGTGTGCCATAGCTGTTGAGAACAGACAGTCGGCATACCGCGCTTGGATCAGGGGTCGAGCTTGCGGAGATCCTAACATTGACTCGCTGAAAGCAGCTTATAACAACGCCACCAAGTCCTGCAAGAGGGCATTCATCAGAGCGGATGCACAGCGCGTTGCACGAGTTGGCCAAGAATTACTCACGCATCCTACGGGAAGCCGTAGCTATTGGCGTCTGGCCAAAGCCGTGCAGTCCAACTTCTGTCAACCCTCGCTGCCCCCGTTGAGATGTTCTGACGGCTCGCTAGCTCACAAGCCGCAAGAGAAAGCCGATCTTTTGGTAAAACTCTTTGCTGCTCATTCCCGAATCGATGACTGCAACTCACAGCCACCAACACTCTCCCACTGTGGCCACACAATGCCTGATATCCGTATCAGGCAATGTGATGTACGTGCGGAGCTGCAGTCAATCGACGTCCGGAAAGCTAGTGGACCTGATGGCATCCCAGCGATAGTACTAAATAAATGCGCAGCGGAGTTGTCTCCCATCTTAACCCGGCTATACCGCCTTTCTCTCTCTTCTGGGTGTGTGCCTGAATCTTGGAGAGAGGCCAATGTGCAACCGGTCCCCAAAAAGGGAGACCGATCAGACCCAGTAAACTATCGCCCAATAGCTGTCACCTCAGTTCTTTGCAAGGTCATGGAGCGGATCATAAATAACCAGCTGATCCGATACCTAGAAGGTCACTCATTAATTAATGATCGACAGTACGGGTTTCGGCCGAAACGGTCAACGGGTGATCTTCTAGCGTACTTGATGCATGTCTGGGGTGAAGCTATTGATAAACGTGGTGAGTCACTGGCTGTTAGCCTTGACATTGCCAAAGCTTTTGATCGGGTCTGGCACAAGGCTCTTCTCTCCAAGCTCCCGGCATACGGTCTGCCCGATCAGCTCTGCAACTGGATCGCCGGCTTCCTACATGAGCGGAGAATACGCGTCCTCGCAGATGGATGCGCTTCGCGGTTCATGTCTGTGAATGCTGGTGTACCACAAGGCTCTGTTTTATCCCCCACACTCTTTCTTCTTCATATCAATGATATGCTTCCATTAGGAAGCATTCATTGTTATGCGGATGACAGTACAGTGCATGGGGGATATTACGGTCGCCCAGGGGCTGGGCGCGCTGAAACCGAGAAAGAGAGGGAGAATCTTGCTATTGAGCTCAACAGGGTGTTGAACCTCGTATCTGAATGGGGATCTAACAATCTTGTTGAGTTCAATGCTAAGAAAACACAGGTGTGTGCGTTTACAGCCAAAATGTCGCCGTTCCTTCCCCTTCCCTCTCTTCAGGGCACTACTCTTTCGGCACAGGCCTCCTTGAACTTGCTCGGTATGGAGATATGCTGCGATCTCAATTCTAGAAACTACATCGAAACCGTGATAAAAACAGCCTCACGGAAGCTCGGTGTCCTGAACAAGGTGCGTCGATTTTTCACGCCTGACCAGCTATGCCTGCTGTACAAAACTCAGGTCCGGTCTTGCGTGGAATATTGCTCGCACTTATGGGATGGCTCCGCCAAGTACCTCCTCGATGCACTGGACAGATTGCAGCGTCGTGCTGTCCGTATCATTGGCGATGTAGAGGTCACGAACAAACTTGAGCCTCTACAATTGCGTCGAGACATTGCGTCGCTTAGCGCCTTTTATCGGCTTTATCACGGAGAGTGCTCTGAAGAGCTTTTCGACCTGATCCCACCTTCCCCCTTTCTGCTCAGGAGCACGCGTGCTGGTCTTCGGAGTCATCCATTTACTGTCTCCACCTCAACATCACGCACAAAGAAATTTAGTTCTTCGTTTCTTTGTCGTACTTCCAGAACTTGGAATTCTTTGCCAGCGCATGTGTTTCCTCCTTCCTATAACATGGGGTCCTTCAAGAGAGGCGTGAAAAAGCACCTTTTGGGCCGGCAAGGTGAAGGCAGCTAGTGCATTGTCCGTTTCTGCACTAGCTGTCTTCGCATATGGACTCTCCTTACCGCTTCACATCAGGTGGTGTTGGGTCAATTGCCGTGCTTTGTATAAAAAAAAAAAAAAAAAAAAAAAAACACACACACACACACACACACACACACGCACACACACACACACACACACACATTGTAATCAGCATTTGACATGTCTTTGTCTTTTATTCAAAATTAATTTGTCTTTTACTTTATTTTATTTCAAAATTAATTTGTCTTTTATTGCAAAATTTATTTGTCTTTAATTTCAAAATTAATTTATTCATATTTTTATTATTATTGTTTTTGTCCATGTGAAGAGAAGAAGATGTATAATTTCGCTAAACAGATTATCAATAGACATCAATTTGGAATGCAACTAAAATTTTAATGGTTTAAATAGCTAATAATAAATAGTACCTACTTCTTTTACTTTAATAATGTATAATTCTAAAAAGCAAAGTGAAAATCCTTCATTGGCTAAAGTTTTATGTATCATAGAAAAAGTGTAATCTGTTTTAGACCAAGCTGTGGATTTTTGTAAAATAAAATAAATAAATAAATAAATAAATAAATTACGTATTCTATCAAAAAAGTCTCGACTGTATATTTAGCACACTTGCCCTCAAACGATGACTTACTAGTCATGACTCATGTACGCCTAGGACAAAGGCAGTAGGATCATTTTTCAAGAGGGAAATCTTTACAGTTATTCATAACATTAAGCCAAATTAAACAAAGTTAAATGCTTGTGTTAAGGATACTAGAAAGAACAAATACCAATAATAAAGTACTAAGTATACAAACAAATATCTGTCCTAACGGGATTTTATCCCGGGACCTTTGGCTTACTAGAATAATTAGTGAACCTAGTAGGCATTTCAATTGAATACTTTTCTACCACATTTTTGAGACGCTGTTTGTTTTCTATGTATGAATTATCACAGAAGAAACAGTAAAATCGAAGAATCCAACTCGGATGTGCAGCGTTCGGGAAATTGCGTAATATCCTCTTGTCCAAAATTCCTTAGTGCCTAAAGCCGAAAGTCTTCGAGCAGTATGTGTTGCCAGTGATGACATACGGCTGTGAGAAGTAGTCGCTTCTAGGGGCCTTCTAAGCATTTAATCTTAGTAAACGGTAAAAAGGTAGAGTGAACTGGCTACTACTCAACCAGTTCCGAGTGCTCTACTATTTCTAGTTTGTACTCTACTCTATCAATCCACTTATTCTGCCCAGAGACAAACAGCCTCAACTGTTTATTTGTCAACATCAAAACAGTTAACAGGATTCGACTATGACAATTCCTGCGACAGGCGAAAGTTTGTCAGCACTCCGTCAGGATAAAAGGAAATAAAAACGTTACATTATTTATTACTAAAATCCTCTTGACTTAACACCGTTCCCTTGCGAATAAGGAGCAGGACCCCCAGCACGAACACATTTAAATTTCGAATTGCCATCGTATCGTGTAGTTACGTTAGCTTTTGTCTGGCTTTTGTTTGAAATTTTAAGCATACGCAAACGATACGATAACGATTCGAAATTTAAAAATGTTCGTGCTAGGGTTACAGTACCCCTAGCACGAACATTTAAATTTCGAATCGCCATCGTATCGTGTAGTTACCTTAGCTTTTTTCTGGTCTTTGTTTGAAATTTTAAGCGTACATGAATGGTACAATTAATTACGATTAGAAATTTAAAAATGTTCATGCTAGAGGCGACTTTTCAACAACGTAGACAACGCGCGTGTAATAAATACCATTTATGCGACTTTCAAGCGTCTGTAGATACTAGGCAACGCCATCGCGGGCCATTAGGCTGGTGTATGCTTTCTTGCTGGTTTACTATGTCGTAAAAATAAATTATATTATATTTTACTAGGGAACGAAATCATCATACGAGAACTTGGTACGATAAAGTATTATATTATTATGCCTAGTTATTGTTACTGCTAATTGAATAAAACAACTGAATGAAACATTAAACGCGTTAAAGACAGACTTTAGGTCTCGAAATGGGTAAGCTCAGAAATTGATGGAACGAGTGCAGTTTGAGCTAGTCGTTTGCAATAACCATAAGATGTCTTTTTATGGGTTCATGATTTCAATACGTCTCTAATTTTTTTATACGGTGTGAGGGCAAACGACCATAAGGCCCGCCTACCTGATGGTAAATGGTTGCCGTAGCATAAAAACGCTTGTAGCACCTTTGGCACTATTTGACTACCCTGTAAAAATCAAAATAAAACTTTATGTAGACAGCATAGGAGATAATAACGCTTTCTCAGTGTCTCTAATTGTGATCTTTTTTCTTTTCTTCAGGAGGAGAAAGACCAGTTACTGACTACAAATTGTTGGATCACCCAAGTATGGATCGACCATCATCTGAGATGGAACATTAGTGATTTCGATGGTATCGATGTCATTAGAATACCGTACGAAAGGGTTTGGAAGCCGGATATCATACTCTATAATAAGTAAGTCTTTTGAAGTTTTGATGTCATTTTGGTGTCTCAATATGAGTGCACTTTTTCATTTAAAAATAAAAGCATATAGTTTTTGAGCGAGCTGTGATATTTTGTTAAGTACGGAATAAAATACTGACAATAATGACCTCCATAGATCTGTTTACAGGCTTTTGGTCCATCCATGAAATTTTTGAAGAGATTTTCACAAATATATGGCTATATCTCGCCGATGACGTATAAGATCTCGGCCTTGAATTCACAAATTGTTTCTGGCTTATTCACATAAACTCGAGTTCAAAACCCAAAAAAAAGAAATCACACGGCGTTAAATCGTATGATATTGGTGGCCAATTGACATCAGATTTTCGTTAGATGATCTGGTCTAGAAATCGTTGCTACAATAAATCGATTGTTTCATTCGTGGTTTGGCGGATGGCACCAACCTACTGAAACCACATGTCCTCCATGTCCATGACACCCAGTTCAGGCCACAAGAACGTTATCTGATCCTGTAACGAATGCTAGTTTTCGCCTATTTTTGTAATAGGTAATATGTTCGCGAGAACACCTTCGATAGCTCACGAGATTTTAATGAATGGTCACTGATCTTAATTTTTCTTTGGTATACGCCAGGCATTGGTTGCCCAAGTATTAGGTAACATAATTTTTGCTACTTTAAATACTTTTCTAGCGCGCTCTTTTGTGACACCCTTTCTAAATAAAATTCGGTATATTGCTGATTTTCATCAACTTTCAAGTCACCCATCTTTAATTTACTTTGCTTTCAATAGGCCTTCATATAGTTTACCATAACGCGGAATCGTTTGACTTATAACGGCAACATTTTAAATGAATACTACCAACGCCTATTTAGGACGATAAAACTTTCTCAATATTTCGTGAGTGCACAGACACACCAAGCTAAAGAAAAATTTATAAGAAATTGGTTTTACTAAAAATATTTTTAGATAGTCCAGAAATTCAATCCCCGAACCACATAATAGGCTGGCAGAGGTAATCACAAAATGGACTGGGTAACTGAATAGGTATCATTGTTTTTCCACAGAACAGAAAACGTTTTTTGTACGGGGGATTTTTCTTTAATTGGATTCCTGGCCGACAATATTATCAGGAAAAATTGTCTCTTCCTTTAAATTATTTGTTTCTCTACATACATAAATGAAGCAAAAGTGAGTTATTGTTTATTTAGGCATCGAAACTGTTTTTCGTGTTTTATAATTGATATTTTTTTGATAGTAATCATGTGTTTCTTCCATGTATAGGAGGCCTGAGCCCTACATTGGGGCGTATTATAGGTGGTTGATAAAGAATATATCTAAAATAAAAACAACCTCAATGCTGTTTATACAGCAGATATAAGTAGGCACTATAGGTACATCCTACACGGAATGTAGAGGTCGAAACATTGCTTCTATCGGTCTATTATATCGAGTGCTCTGAAGATCTTTTCGACCTTATCCCACCTTCCCTCTTCCTACGCAGGAACACGCGTGCTGGATTTGGCAATTTTATACTGTCTCCACCTCAACGCTCAAAGTAATTCTTGAGGTATTACTTTCAAACCTTTTCTGTAACATGGGTGGGTAAAAGAAGCGTGAAAGACATCGTTTGGCCCGGCACGTTGGAGGCGATAGAAAAGTGTGTCTGTGCTGTCTTTGCATATGAGCTCGCCATATCGCTTCTCATCAGGTGTTGTTAAGTCATTTGCCCCTTGATTTGTAGAAAAAAGAACCCTTATTACGCAACGATTATAACAAAATGTGATGATCATAGTATTTATAAAAGAGAACAAAGGAAAAGATTTTTTTAATACAATTAACTAGGTGACAAACAAGCTGAAAGCCCACGTGGTGGTTAGTAGTTACAGTCGCCTATAGACACCTACAATAACAAGGAAAACATCACTTGGTATTGCAAGTGCGTTGTCATCCTGAGGCCTGAAACATTTTTTTAGTTTTACGTAATAATGTCAAGAGAATGACGTCACCAATTTTAAATTTTATGATGAGAGTATCATCAAAATGGACCAACTGAAGAATAAAATAGATGTGCTGAAATTTGTCATAAAACGTGAAGTCTCATAAAATGGTAACGACATAGCAGGCAGGTTGTACATAGTTACTTTGCCACTCGGAAATTGGCTTGGAGACAAAACTAATTGAAAACATTTCCCGGCTAATATAAACATATAAGTTATTGTGCGTTTGACTGAATATTGAGAACAATTTTAAATTACTGTGAATACCAAGTATTTTATTCTGTGATGAATAATACGCATAAAATCTAATTATATTTGGTCTAATTAGACCAAATATAATTAGATTTTATGCGTATTATTGAAGAATTCTTAACAACAATATGACACTGTATTCGTGATTAAGCTTTAAGTAATGTGATAAGTAAATCGCGTACAATATTTTATATACTTAGTCAATATTTCATACTTATTTCATATTTATTTATTCCATTAACAAAACATTGTGTCGAAAATACAAATTTAGAACGTAGGTAACACATAACATTAAGTAGTAAAAAAAAACCTTCATAATATGTCAAAACAATAGATAAATCATATCGTTTCAATAAAAATATCTTCGGACGACAGGGATTGTGTCACGATTGATACGTGATCACGGTGTTAGTTGCCTGATTCATTTATTGTTTTATTTTTCTTCAGGCGACTGACACCAGAATCACAGAATTAAAAATTTTTTTTTCGCAGTTTTAGCTACGAAACAGACAGGTTGTAATGATCGTGGGTTATATGAATCAGCAATTTTAATATGACATCTAAAAAACTTTTGGTCAGTCATATTTGTTTGAAAAATTTTTTTATCTGTGAAGTACCTACTCACAAGCTAAATACAATAGATTTCATATTCTATTGTTGAAAAGTCGGCGGCGGGTTGCCTAGGAAAAAGGTTAAAGATATTACAATTATCTTGTGAGAAAATAAGTATACAGTATACTTTAGGATCAATTTTACTACTGCCTTAAAAGTACTTTATGTACAGAGAAAAAAGTTAATCGTAAGGTTAAAAATAATAAGTACTCTACTTACAAAAATATATGCTTCCACACAGAAGGATCAAAAAGAGGATTTCCTTTTAGTAATTTCACAAATATTTGTGTATAGGCTCAGGCTTTTAACACTTTAGGTTAAGTAGACAAAGTTCAAGCGTGCCGTATTATTTCAGCGCTGACCCAAACTACCGTTCGGCGGTGATCAACACAAACGTGATAGTGAAACACACGGGAGAGGTCACCTGGCTCAGTCACGGTATCTACGTGTCCGTCTGTGATATCAACGTCGAACAGTTCCCGTTTGACGTCCAGCTGTGCACTATGAAGTGGGCTTCTTGGACTTATGACGGTTTCCAGGTGAGAAATTTAATTTTCGATGTACACTACCTACATGTCGCAGGAGATCTAATATAAAATGCCGTAGGTAAAATATTAGACATAGTATTTTAGCAAATAATGGACGGATTTTATTATATTGTAAGACACAAGTTGGTCCATTGAAATACCATAAGTAGATTAGTTAAAATATTTATGATGACATGTTTAGGTAGCTGAATAGAGACACACATGAAATATATATAACAGCATTATAGAACGAATGAAGTGGAAAATAAGTCAATAAAATGTAATGTAAATATTTTCTTTGATTATAAACAGCGCTATTAGATAGAAAATACCAACAACCTAAAAACTCAAAACCAGGTATTTGAAGATCTGATCAATACAAACAGTTTTTACTAAGGAAATAATTCTGAAATTGTGAAAAACATTAGCTATTCCATACAAAATGCTATATGAACTCATTTGAAAATGCATGGACAGCTGATTTTTTTGCACGATCTCGTAGTTGTTTCCTTAGTAAAAGTTGTTCGTATTAATAATATATTTAAACGGCTGTTGTTCTCTTTAGCCTGTGTTGGTGATCCGTTGAGATAAAAAGTAAAAAAACTATCGTGTACAAAATTTGATGTGGGTATTTTGCAACCAAAAGGTTTATTATTTATTCGTAGTTCTGTGTTTCGTCGATATGTTTAAAATTTTAAAAATAGATACGTCAGGAATTACATTTCAATTTTTTTTACACAATAATTGCATACAGCCTGTCTGATGGTAGGCGGTAAACGAGCTCTATAGACGCTTGTAACTCAAGATTACATGCGTTGCACAAAAATGTAAATTATTTCTAATATTTTTGTTCCTTTTTACTGACTATATTTTATTGGGGACCGATTTTCATCGTCAGGTATTATTATTTTAGAATAAATAGACGTTTTGACAGTTTTTTTTAGATTGACTGTGAGCTTGCCAATGTTATTCACCAAATAAAAGCTACCCGAGTATTGGAAATTTGTTATTTTCAATGGTGTCATAAAATATTAGATTGCTAGTTTTCACCCGGAGCCTCGGGAACTACTCACGCGCCTACCCTGTAAAAACCAAGAGACAGAGTTATGTTGACAGCATAGTAGATTGGTCGTTGGCTCCCAAAACACGCTTTCTCTATGAGCTCTGGCGACCTTACCCGTTATCACCACAGGAAGACAATTAACACTACAATTGAACTAGTGTAAGGTAAAGGTGCTCCCTCAGTTGGGCGCTCTAAATGCCAATATGCCCTTCCCCTTTTGGAATACATATAATTCCTTTAGGGTATTTGATCAGCCACACCAGCCTACACTTTCGCAAACTTAGGTACCTACTTACATCTATGCTGTAATTTGATTCTCCTTAGTCGTACATCTAAAAGTTTACGACGTGGAAGTAGATTGAGGATTCATTAGCTTTGTCTAAGTAGTAGGGGGTGGAGAGCCAGATTGATATAAGTTTTTATTCTTAAGCTGTGGAGGGACAAAACATTAATGGGAAATATTTAATTATTTTTTTCTTGTTGCAATCAAATCCTATTTAAGAACGAATTAAAAAAGGAAGATGTTCTCGATTTGTTTGTATTTTTGTGTTTATGCTACGCGATATCGCTTTAACATCTAAAGTAAATTCGTTATTTTTTTAAAAAAAATCTATATCTTTACAGTTAGGTACGAGCGGATTCGTAGCGATCTGATGATCTTCGAGGATAGATAACGGAACCACTCAACAAAGAACAGGCAATCAATAATAATAAAAAATGATATAGTCTGTATTTCATTTAGGTATTATTATAAGACGAGGTTCCTATAGGTATGTAGACTATGTAGTATTAACAAATGTTATTTAGATTGAAAAATGTCATTGATATTTATTTAGTTTGCTTGCACTGTTGTCTTCACGTTAATCCTGTGTGTTAGTTGATACTACCAGGGGAAACTGTTGTTTGCGTATGTATCACAAATTGTTTTCAAATTCAAATGTTAGTACAAAAGCTGTAGTTTCCTTATTAAAAAGAAAAAAATAATTGTGGTCAACAGTTGGATAGTGATAATTAAATGACATGTATTTCGTATGATATGAATTGATGAGTACGAGTATGAGATTGCATGAGCTACAATCTATGGCTCTATCTAAGACTGACACTAATTCTTCGTAGTTTCTTTAGAATTAAAGACACTGAACATGTTACAATAATATAGAGTATCATTTCATAAAATATTAATAAACTTTTTAGAATCACCACTTATTGTTACCTGAATGCCCATGAAGGAAAACATTGAGCTTATTTGGAACAATAAACCAATTTTCGTGTACTGAAACAAAAGGCGTACTCCTCTCATTACCTAAATGGAGGTATAATATAAGAGACTGCGAGCCGTGAACCTTTTAACGGTATTCCCGTTTTTGCAATATTACTTAAAACAATGCTAATTTTTCAAATTTATTTTTATTATGATTGTGTTTACTCTAATTTGTATTCTCGCTCGTTGTGTCCAGACTTTTTGTTAACTAACAAAAAGTCCTTAAACATAATAAAAAATCAACATTCACGCGTACCTATTATCTAGCCCAAAAGAAAGCATCATTACAAGTGTTATGGATACTAGATAACGGAGAAATTATGATGATAATATTTATTATATATAAATTGGAAAAATCTTCTATAATATAAAAATGAATCGCAAAATGTGTTGGTAAGCGCATAACTCAACAACGCTTGGACCAATTTGGCCAATTCTTTTTTTAAAATGTTCGTTGAAGTTCAAGGATGGTTTTTACGGCGAGAAAAATTCGAATAATTGCCGGAAAAACAGCCCTTTTCTTTTTCCCATACAAATGTTTTCTAACTAAAACGTAGTCAATTTAAGCTTTATTGCTATTGTATAAAGTTCATATTAAATTACAAGCACTCACTGTTGTCTAAGTAATGTGGGTGTGATCCTAACGTCCCATCAAACCCAATTGATTTGTGGATCAAGTACAAAGATTATATGTGTGATGATATTTTGTATCAAATACGGAATAGAATAGGAAATCCAAATATACAAATCAGTGAAGAAATTTACAATGAAGCATTGATTTCAATTGAGGACATGTGCTTGATGATGTCAAACAAACTATTAATTCAATTAGGCCTGACCGCGCACAATCGTCGAATGCATGATGCTTTTAACCAAGAGTTGCATCGAGAAAAACTGTATGGTCTCAACACTTTGAAAGAATTAATTCAAACAAATGTTCCACTGTTGAATGAACAACAGAAGTATGTATTTGATACTCTTATGAAGGTAACAAATGATGAAACTGGAGGGATTTACTTCTTAGATGCACCTGGTGGTACAGGAAAAACTTTTTTGATTTCATTAATATGAGCAACAATTCGCTCACAAAATAAAATTGCACTTGCACTCGCTTTGTCGGCAATCGCAGCAACTTTGCTTGAAGGTGGTCGAACAGCCCATTCAGCACTAAAATTGCCATTAAATATGCAAAGCAATGAAACTCCAACCTGCAACATTTCGAAGAACTCTGCAATGGCAAAGGTTTTACAGCAATGTAAATTGATTGTTTGGGATGAATGTACGATGGCACATAAAAAATCTTTGGAGGCTTTAGACAGAACCTTAAAAGATCTACGAAGCAATAATAACCGATTTGGTGGTGCAATGATTTTATTAGCAGGAGATTTTCGTCAAACATTGCCAGTGATTCCACGATCAACGCCAGCTGATGAAATCAATGCATGTCTAAAGTCCTCCAATTTGTGGAAACATGTCAAAGTACTTCATTTAAGCAAGAATATGCGTGTCAAGTTGCAAAATGATCAATCTGGAAACATATTCTCTAAACACTCATTGACATTGGTAATGGCAAATTTCCTATAGACATGTTGACTGGCTGCATTAACTTTCCTCAAAGTTTTTGTCAGTTAACGCAATCAAAAGATGAACTTATTCAGAAGGTGTTTCCAGATGTTTCTCAAAATTATGATTGGTTGAGCGAACGAGCTATATTGGCTGCAAAAAACACAGATGTAAATAATTTAAATTTCAAAATTCAAGAACAAATTACAGGCGAATCGAGGATATATAAATCAGTTGATTCGGCTACTAAGCAAGATGATGTAGTCAACTATCCACCGGAATTTTTTAACTCGCTGGATTTGCCAGGATTGCCACCTCACAATCTTTAATTAAAGGTTGGATCAATAGTTATAATGTTGCGAAATATCAACCAACCGCGTCTTTGCAACGGTACACGGTTAGCGATAAAAAAATTACTAAACAACGTGATATAAGCAACTATACTCAAACGAAAGTACTTATAAAGGAGAAGATGTTCTCATACCGCGCATCCCAATGATTCCGACTGATGTGCCATTTGAGTTTAAACGACTACAGTTTCCAGTGCGGCTTGCTTTTGCTATGACCATAAACAAGTCACAGGGGCAATCATTAAGTGTCTGTGGTATTAATCTAAAAAGCCCATGTTTCTCACATGGTCAATTGTATGTTGCCTGTTCCCGTGTTGGAAAACCATCAGATTTGTTTGTCTATGCGCCAAGTAATCAAACAAAAAACATCGTATATCACAAAGCACTACAATGAGAATAAAACTGATTTCTGTTAATAATTATGATTCACATGATTAACAATAAAGCGATTACTTACTTTTGAATCCTTATATATGTTTCATTTAATTATTTTTTATTCACAACGCCCTATCACCAGGGAGACGGTTCTGTTCAGGAGAATTTTTAGCCACGACTATAAAATACGTAGGAACAAAAAACTACCACATTACAAATCTTTATGACAGGACGAAGTCTGTCGGGTCCGCTAGTACTAAATAAACATATAAGCATCCATGACTCGTAAACAAATGCTCGAACTCATCATGCAAATATTTGCTCCTACGGGTTTTCGAACTCAGGGCCTCTTGACCGAGTGGACTGTATAGTAAGGGGTCCAGACCGCTCGACCAGCTGGTCGTCAAGATATGTATTATAAAACCCTATTCTTTCTTATTATATTTTTTTAATGTTATTCTTCTAGTCCAAACGAATGAAAATAAAATTTCACGGTAGCTTTGTTTTGTATTATACCATTTGGTTCGTCTCCGAAAATCGGACGGTTTTTTTAATGGCGAGGGTGCCATAAAGCTCCGAATATAGGTTTCTAGTTTTATTCATTTTACAATTTAAATCAATTGGAAAGCGAGTAAAAATTGGATTTCAAGTTTTTATTGTCCGATAGATTGACATGTTGAAAAAGTAAAATTCTTTTAGAGACCTGTGCCTACATAATAAAATAATATGAAAATGTAGATTAGTTATTCGCCAAAATGCGACATTTCATCATAATCACCTTTATGATGGTTCGAAACTTTGGAGAATGTTACATGGGGGGTTTGCTGATTTTAAAATTCTTATTTTTGAAAATAATCCCTTTGTCCCTATGGAATAATAAATATAAAGATCTCTACAGCAGTGGATACCACGCTTTCTCAATACATTAATGCGACATTAATTGAAAAGTAGATACCTTAGTACCACATTTGTAGGCCATGGCCACGTATAGTTGTATTACAATCATCATGTCTACATGACGATATACTTACAATCTTTGCAGATACTTAACACAAATGGCTTTAGCAAACTTAATTTTCTTTGTTCGCAATATTTCTTTGCATGAAAAGAAACGATGCAAATAATTCTGAGTCGTTTGCAATTCTCCAACGGGAAATCAAATCGTATTTGCCTTCACAGTTAACAAGCGATAGTCCCTAGCGAGATTGCTATGACCACTTTATCTCATCATTTAATGATGAGTTCGAGTCGGAGGAAAAATTTCTGTAATTGTCTGTATAAGTTAGTTTTGTTTAATATTCGTTCTAAGCTCCGTACTCATACTTTTAAACTAGAAGCACTTCTGTACTCATCGGCTAAATAAAACAGCAATGTAGGTATTTTATGTATCAGACAAAGAGATTTAAGATTTCTAAGCACGCTTGTAATTTTGCATATTTTTATCAGTAATTTGCGACTTTCATTTTTCCTCAGTAAGCCGGCGTTAACACCTTGCCGAACGTTACATTTCCTTCCAGGATCGGCAGGATTATACCGATATTATAAAGGATGTGGGCGTTTCAATATCAAACTCTTCAATATTTGAAAGAATAAGGAAAGAGTGACTACACGAGTTTGTTGCCGGAATTGGGTAGTTTAACTTTTGGAACCGGATAAAATTCAGACATGACAGACAGACAGAGACTATGACGTTGATAGTTAATATATTTTTTGTGATATGTAGTTATAAAACTGTGTTTTTTGACAATTAAAAGTGCTTCTTTGTGGCCTATTTAAAAAAAAATATTTTTTCTTTCTTTCTTTCAAACTCAGTGTATGTCTCATTTTTGACAAAAAAGCTGGTCACTAAAACTGTCTCAGTTTTAAAGGCGTCCAATTTCGAAATAAGATATTACTTAGTCGTCAAGAATATCAGTATAGGAAACTATAGTTTATATTAAATTGTTACATAAATAACTATTGTCACTATTGTTAATTAATCATCAGCCTATATACGTCCCTGGGCTGGGCGCAGGCCTACCTACACTAGGGTTGCTGAGGATTCCTCTTCCGCTTCCTCATAATGCGGAAGTTCCGCAATATTTTAAGTTCCTCATCCGCTACCGCTTCCTAATAAATAAAAATAAAAAATTCCTCTTCCGCTATCGCTTCCTCAAAATTTAAGAGGAATTTAAGAGGAATTATACTGCGCATGCGTATTCGTATTCATGGCAACGCACACGCCGCGCAGCACGATGCCGGGCCGAAGGGTCAGCGAGCGAGCCATTCTCTCCCGCCACCCGCGCTCTTCCTTGTTTCTTTTGACAATTGACATAGCGTTGTTTTGTTTAAAATTAAAAGAACATTTTCCAGTGGACCATTTAAATTATACATTCAGTCAAAAAAGTATCGGGAATGGATGATTTGTTTATGGTTCCAAATATTTTTTATTGTTATTTGTTGTTGTTCTTAGATTGGCACAACTGTTTTCCATTTTGGCGCAGAGTTCAAATCAAATCAAATCAAAATGTCTTTTATTGAGGAGTTGCATCTGTTATTTATATTAAATACAGTGCTGTTTTTAGTTATATCATAACTAGTGTGTATTGCGAATTTCATAATGGACAAAAATATGAAATAAAGAGTTTGTTTTAAATTTTGCATCGCCAATGGAATTTCGTGTTCTGAGTCACTGAAAATGTTACAGAAGGCTTACGGTGAATCGACTTTATCAAAAACACGTGCTTATGAGTGGTACAAAGCGTTCAAAAGCGGTCGAGATGTGATAGAAGATTTGCCTCGCTCTGGTAGGCCATCAACGTCTGCAACTGAAGTTAACATCGCGAAAGTGAGGGAAATAGTGACTTGAGAGAGATAGCCGGCGAACTTTCTGTATCTCACGAGTCGATATATACCATTTTAAATAATCACTTGGGTATGAAACATGTTGCCGCTCGGCTAGTCCCAAAAGACCTGAATTTTCTCTAAAAACTCAATCGCATGAGAATCGCTGAGGACATGCTAGAAGCCTAGAACGAGTCAATTCCGACCCAACATTCATGAAACGCAATGTCACTAGTGACGAAACGTGGGCTTACGAGTTCGACATGCAAACTATTCAACAAGCTTCGGAGTGGCGCCTTCCAACTGAACCGCAACCGAAAAAACCACGCCAAAGTCGATCAAAAGTCAAAGTCATCTTGACTGTTTTCTTTAACTCTCGCGGTGTTGCGCACTCGGAATTCTTACCGGAAGGTCAAATGGTAAATAAAGAATATTATTTGAGCGTTATGCGGCGTTTAAGAGAGCAAATTCGACGAAAAAGGCCAATTTGTGGAAAAAAAATTCTTGGATTTTGCACCACGATAATGCGCCTTCGCACAAGGCCATCATTGTGAACGACTTTTTGACCAAACACTCAACAAATACCATCGAGCAACTACTATATTCACCAGATATGGCTCCAGACGACTTCTTTCTTTTTCCTAAACTCAAATTGCCACTTCGTGGCACCCGTTTTCATTCGGTAGAAGACATAAAGGAGAATTCGCAATTCCGGAAACAGCGTTTAAAAAATGTTTTGATGATTGGATTATTCGTTGGCGTAAGTTTATCGTTTCTGAAGGAGCATATTTTGAAGGTGATAAAATAAATTTGGATGTATTATTGATCTTTTCTCTTTACTTTCTTGACAGAATAGTATATTTCATATCATCCTCTTCCTCATCCGCTTCCTCATCCGCATCCTCATCCTCAAAAAAATATCCTCATCCTCATCCGCATCCTCTAAATTTGTGCTTGACACTTCCTCTTCCTCCTCCTCTTCCTCACAATCACTTCCTCAACAACCCTATCCTACACGGGAGAAACACATGAGGAGTTTGGGCCATAACACCACCACGCTGGCCTAATGCGGGTTGGTGGGTTAAAGCGGTTGCAGTAACAACCGGGAACACCAATTTTTGATTGCCCCTTCTTTTTTTCTAGCCTAGCAAGAATGAAATCTTACGAATTGTATGCAATATTTTATTAATTTCATAGATTAAGTAAAAGAATGACATCTTTTGTTCGTTGGATGTTGCAGTTTCAATAGGTAGATTTTGGTGAAAACATATCTGAAGTCGTAATATCGAGCATTGATCTCAATGTAGGTACAGCTCTGTACAGCGCATTGTAAGGTTTTTATTTTCATGACATTTTTCATTAACCTTTCTTTTGCAAAAGCGTATTCGTACTTTACAATAATAATCAGTTCCATTGTGTCTTACAAACACGTAGGTCTTTTTTTATTACGAATGTACAATGCTGTGTAATATTACGCAGCATTGTACATTTCTAGGTATACCTATATAAACCCCACGGGTCGCGTGGCCCCCACTCGCGCAATGCTAAGGCCGCCTCGTCTGAGATTGTCCATGGTAACTCTGGGCAATCTCCATCAGCGCGAAGGCCGATCTGTCTGGAGGTGGTCTGGTGAATTTGGTTCGCAGACCCCAGACCACCTCCGCGATAGGCACGGGAGTTATCCAGGAGATTTAGCGAAATTCCCAGGGTTAATTTGGACGCCCGCTACTTCTTTTGGAAAATAAGGTATAGGTAGTATTGTCTTAAATTTTCGCGAGCACTACACACGGGTCAACGTCGGGTCAACGTCGGGTTTTCAACGTCGGGTGAATAATAATATTGTAACATCTAATTAAACGCGAGTTAAATCCGGTAAATTAGTTTTATTTCAAAGGTATAGGTATCTATGTGAATTGTGTTTTGATTCCTTATTTATTTTAATATAGAATACCGCGGCCAAATAAAATCACGTTAGTGCTGTCATACGGTGAGTAAGGTCGCCAGAGCTCATCGAGGAAGCTATGTATTGGAAATTGGGATTATGAGGGGGGGAACTTGGAACTTGGGGGGATTTTTACAGCGTCAAAAAGGTCGTGTATAGATATTACAATTTGTATGAAACAGCAAATAAATAAAACATTTTTTTTTTGCGATTTTCTAATTTATTTTCTAGCAAGTCGTTTTCAGGGTGACCAGCACTGCCATCTGGCTTCGTTTTCAAAAGCGTCACCCTAACACCCTGTATAAGCGTCCTTGTTGTTGTAATATATATATAAATTTGCGCATAAATATAACTTTTATTTCAAAGTTCATTCAACATATTCAACATGATCATCATCATCATTTTAGCCGAAAGACGATCACTGCTGCTGGACAAGAGTCTCCCCTAAAAATTGCCATGACGATTGGTCAGACGACCGGATGCCCCTTATTATACAGGCTACTCAGTCAGGGATCCCGGGTTCAAGTCCCGGTAGAAGCAAATGTTTGTATGATAAGTTTACGAATCATGGATGTTAATATGTTTATTTAGTATATTTCTAATATTTGTATCTACAGTATGTTGCCGTCAATACGACAATAAATTATTATCAAAACAGGAGCTATATTCATAGAAATGGTTTGCCACTTTTAAAAAACATGTTAAACATTTGATAATTTCATGACATTGCTAAGAAATACTGCAGGTCTGCAGCCAATGTTATATTATTTCATACAAATGTCATGAAATTATCAAATGAATAAGGTGTTTTTAAAAACTGACAAACCATTTCTATGAACTAATATAGCCCATGTTTCAATTTATTATCGTATTGACGGCACCAACCTGTATACATATTTTTATCACTATTTATCCGTTATCTAGTATCCATAACACAAGCTCTTAATGATGCTTACTTTGGACTAGATAATAGGTGTGAGTGTATGAATATTATTATTGTTCAAGTACATATATTAAATTAAACTCCACTACTGGAACTCAATCGGTCAATATAGGTATATAAATATGAATTAACAAGAAATCTAAGAATAAGTACTTTAACCCGTTAAGCATGAGATTCCAGCCACAATTGTAATAGCCGATTTTTCGAATGTAATAGCCCCCCGGTGGTATAACGCCGCTTGACAGTTTTTTTTAATTTTTTTTATACAACTGGATGACAAACAAGCTGACGGCCCACCTGATGGAAAGCGGGCGAGGATCTAATGGGGGCGGGGATTTAATGGTTTTTGCTTTTTTAAACTTTTTTTCATAAATCTAAGAACATCCTTTTTGTTTATAATGACGTTTAGAGACATTACCATAATCTGTTATGAAATGGCTGTGAATTAAATAAGAACAACGGAATTAAAAAGGTCTCTCGGTCAGTCACGCAGCACTTAAGTACTTAATTGTTTTTATTACGGGTTAAGCCCGCGTTTTTGTCTGGCATATTCATATTGCAGTGCCCTCGTCATTTTGTACATGAGTTGTCGCTTTTGGGGGACAAGCCGCAAGATTTTGTGGTGTGAGCACAGGCATGAAATTAGAGTTGGTTGTTATATTTACCCTAAGCTAAACTATTACAATATGTTATGTGTACCCAACTACCCATTCTGAGAAATACCGTGGAGATGTCGGAATGAGAAATACACACTAAAACTAAATGAAGTCATGGTTTATCTTTTTGTCACAAGTTCACAAAAGGTGATGATAACACCGAAAAATGTCCATAATTAGTAATATACATATAGGTATTCAGGCTGGTGCCGTCAAGACGAAAATAAATTAAAAGATGGGCTATATTAGTTCATAGAAATGGTTTGCCACTTACAAAAACATCTTATTCATCATTGATTATCAATGCTATTCATTTGATAATTTCATGACATCTCTATAAAATAATGCAGCCAATACAAATGAATAAGATTTTAAAAGTTGCAAACCATTTCTATGAACTAATAATAACTAATATAGCCCATAGTAATTTTTCAAACATTTATAATAATGATAAAATCAAAAATTAAGAATAACATAGCCCATGTTTAAATTGATTGTCGTATTGCTAGCACTACCCTGTAGAAGGGGAAATATCATTATTCTTATATTTCTCGTATTTTAGTAGGTATTATGTATGTACAGTGGACAGCACATCGAGCGTAACAGTTTGACCATGAGACCGCCCTTACTCCGTTCGTAGTAGAGACGGCGTTCGTAGTGCAACTGTTATACTTGATGTGCTGTCGTCTGTAGCTTTGTGAGTTTGGATGTAGGAGGTAATCTACGAAATGAATAACTTATCCGATTTCAAAAATTCAATTAAGGACAGACAATTACAATGGACCTCCATTTTAAAATCACCTCCACGAAGGCGGAAAAAGGTTTTTTATGTGAGTTGGTTACAAGATACCTACTTAGAAATTAGAGGCGCCACTTTCGTTTTGACACGTGTTAGATACACGTGTACTCGTGAGTGTTTCCAAGCTCTTTATATCTTCTCAACGAAGCCTAAGCGGATTTCGTATTGTTCCGCTTCAATAGGTAGTAGGTACCTTCCTTTTAATATCCATTTAAACGTGGTACAAAATAATATTTTTATATTCATGGAGTCTGCGAAATTGAAATATACAGGCTTATCGCTTTTATGCGCCTATGTGTTTATCAGCTTAGGCGATTTCGAAACTCAAGGACTAATTTAAAAATCTAACTAAAACAAATACAATCTATAATAATAATAATAATTTATAATAATAATAATTTATTGGTAACAAAAACAGATAGGTACAAAAACAATAGTGTTCGATAATGGCCGCATTAGTTTACAAAAACTGTGTCGCAGTCATTAGCGCCTACCTCCAGGTTACTCTGTGATAAACATTCTTAATCCTACAAAAAGCTATTAATTTCTAAAATCAATGTGTGTGTGTGTGTGTGTGTGTGTGTGTGTGTGTGTGTGTGTGTGTGTGAGGTGTGTGTGTGAGTTGTGTGTGTGTGTGCGTGTGTGTGTGAGTTGTGTGTGTGTGTTTGTGTGTGTGTGTTTGTGTGTGTGTGTGTGTGAGAGAGAGAGAGATTGGTTGATTTGTATGTATGAGTTAAATTTATATCGTCATCAACTTTTACTAAACTTAAGTTAGGAACTTAAGTTCACTATATATTTCTCAAATATAACCTTCAACTTTTTTACAACTTCAATTTATATCACCCTAGGTTACCTGGAAGAAATTGCTTTTTAGCAATAAGATTTCCCAATTGAACTGGTTTGTGTTTGTATCATTATATTATTTAGTTTGTTTCTTAGGTGCAATAAATAATATTTATTTTCATTTTTTTTATTACACATATTACCAGCCATATTTCTTTAGTCGAATTAAAAATCTTTAGTCTATTTTGTGTATGATATTACACAAAGCTCTATGCTCTAAAGCTATGAGGAGCTCGGTGGCGTATTGGTCTGAACGTTAAGCCGTTGATCCCGGTTGTTGCTGCAACTGCTTTAACCCACCAACCCGCATTGGGCCCGCATGGTGGTGTTATGGCCCAAACTCCTCATGTGTTTCTCCCATGTAGGAAGGCCTGTGCCCAGCAGTGGGACGTATATAGGCTGGTGATGATTACACAAACAATTGC
The DNA here is from genome assembly GCA_947347705.1 of Nymphula nitidulata. Classification (NCBI taxonomy): domain Eukaryota; kingdom Metazoa; phylum Arthropoda; class Insecta; order Lepidoptera; family Crambidae; genus Nymphula; species Nymphula nitidulata. The sequence continues at coordinate 8,733,162 of OX374617.1, read as the reverse complement.
TAGTTCTTCGGCTTTTTTCTTTATCTTGCTAACTTATACGTTCTTATAACTTTGTTGAAAAATATAATATACTTAATATTATTATTTATTTATTTGGATCACCAACAATTGAGTGCACTCACATCATAATTACAAAGATAAGGGAAACAATTTTATTACTTACTAGCGGACCCGACAGACTTCGTCCTGTCATAAAGATTTGTAATGTGGCAGTTTTTTGTTCCTACGTATTTTATAGTCGTGGCTAAAAATTATCCTGAACAGAACCGTCACCCACCCAACCGTTGTGAATCAAAAATAATTGAATGAAACATATATAAGGATTTAAAAGTAAGTAATCGCTTTATTGTTAATCATGTGAATCATAATTATTAACAGAAATCAGTTTTATTATTATTGTAGCGCTTTGTGATATACGATGTTTTTTGTTTGATTACTTGGCGCATAGACAAACAAATCTGATGGTTTTCCAACACGGGAACAGGCAACATACAATTGACCATGTGAGAAACATGGGTTTTCTAGATTAATACCACAAACACTTAATGATTGCCCCTGGCACTTGTTTATGGTCATAGCAAAAGCAAGCCGCACTGGAGACTGTAGTCGTTTAAACTCAAATGGCACATCAGTCGGAATCATTGGGATGCGCGGTATGAGAACATCTTCTCCTTTATACTTTCCTCTGAGTATAGTTGCTTCTATCACGTTGTTTAGTAATTTTTTTATCGCTAACCGTGTACCTTAGCAAAGACGCGGTTGGTTGATATTTCGCAACATTAAAACTATTGATCCAACCTTTAATTGAAGATTGTGAGGTGGCAATCCTCGCAAATCCAGCGAGTTTAAAAATTCCGGTGGATAGTTGACTACATCATCTTGGTTAGTAGCCGAATCAACTGATTTATATATCCTCGATTCGCCTGTAATTTGTTCTTGAATTTTGAAATTTAATTCATTTACATCTATGTTTTTTTGCAGCTAATATAGCTCGTTCGCTCAACCAATCATCGTTTCTGTAATTTTGAGAAACATCTGGAAACACCTTCTGAATAAGTTCATCTTTTGATTGCGTTAACTGACAAAAACTTTGAGGAAAGTTAATGCAGCCAGTCAACATGTCTATAGGAAATTTGCCATTACCAATGTCAATGAGTTGTTTAGAGAATATGTTTCCAGATTGATCATTTTGCAACTCGACACGCATATTCTTGCTTAAATGAAGTAGTTTGACATGTTTCCACAAATTGGAGGACTTTAGACATGCATTGATTTCATCAGCTGGCGTTGATCGTGGAATCACTGGCAATGTTTGACGAAAATCTCCTGCTAATAAAATCATTGCACCATCAAATCGGTTATTATTGCTTCGTAGATCTTTTAAGGTTCTGTCTAAAGCCACCAAAGATTTTTTATGTGCCATCGTACATTCATCCCAAACAATAAAACGCTTTTGGTAACTCGGTTTGTGTTTGACTGATGTATTGACGTGAACACTGATGCATTCTATCTTGCGTGCCGAAAGTAATTCATAAGAAACGCGAGTTTCGGAACGCGACATTAAACTCCTTCAACTATGTATTCTGTGCTCCAACGCACACACGCACACTGTTTTGATAGATATGATCTTTGACGTTAGGAACACACCTACATTGCTTAGACAACAGTGAGTGCTTGTAATTTAATATGAACTTTATACAATATCAATAAAGCTCAAATTGACTACGTTTTAGTTAGAAAACATTTGTATGGGAAATAGAAAAGGGCTGTTTTTACGGTTTTTCCGGCAATTATTCGAATTTTTCTCGCCGTAAAAACCATCCTTGAACTTCAAAGAACATTTTAAAAAAAGAATTGGCCAAATTGGTCCAGGCGTTGTTGAGTTATTCGCTTACCGACATATTTTGCGATTCATTTTTATATTATAGATAGATAAACATCACATGCAAGAACAAAAACTCTTTATTAAATATGAGAGGAAAGGCATAGCAACAAATTAATGGTACATATCCTTAATACTTCAAATCAAAGTCTTACAAATATTTAAAAAAATATGCAGGCGGCTTCCTTGCGTATCGAAATGAAGGTCAATTTGATCACTAAAACCATTTACGATTCTGCAAAATCTTACATATTCACAAGACAGTTCTTCTGAGTGGCGGACAAAGTGGTGTTATGTGCTTGCGTGGAACTCTGGGAGGAACACGTAGGTTAAGAAGACCTAAAAACTGTGGACAATCTTACTTATTATTAAGAAGTTGACTAACGAATTTAGCATCACTGAGACACCTTCTCTTAGATAGCGAACTCATTTGTAAAAAAATTAGTCTATCTTTGTAAGATTTTGACGACCAGCGATCTGTACCCCTTGCTATACAGGCTACTTGGTCAGGGGTCCCGGGCCTAAATTCCGGTAGGAGCAAATGTTTGTATATGATGAGTACGAGCATTAGTTCACGAGTCATGAATGTTTATATGTCTGTTAGATAACGGAGAAATACTACTCTGTCATGAAAGTACCGGGAAAATACCAATAATACACAAAATGTTAGTTATTCATCCAAATATATTTTATCACCTTCAAAGTATGCTCCTTCAGAAACGATACACTTACGCCAGCGAATAATTTAATCATCAAAACATTTTTTAAACGCTGTTTCCTAATTGAGTTCAGTTCTCGCCGCAAATTCTCATTTATATCTTCTACAGATTGAAAACGGGTGCCACGAAGTGGTAATTTGAGCTTAGGAAAAAAAAGAAGTCGGCTGGAGGCTGGAGCCATATCTGGTGAATATGGTGGTTGCTCGATGGTATTTTTTGAGTGGTTGGTCAAAAATTCGTTCACAATAATGGCCTTGTGCGAAGGCGCATTATCGTGGTGCAAATCCAAGTATTTTGTTTCCGCAAATCTGGGATTTTTCGTCGAATTTGCTCTCTTAAACGCCGCATAATGCTCAAATAATATTCTTTATTTACCGTCTAACCTTCTGGCAAGAATTCCTAGTGCACAACACCGCGAGAGTCAAAGAAAACAGTCAACATGACTTTGATTTTTGATCGACTTTGCCGTGATTTTTTCGGTCTTGTTGACTAGTTTGCATGTCAAACTCGTAAACCCACGTCTCGTAACAATGCGTTTCATGAATGTTGGGTCGGAATTGACTCGTTTTAGCATGTCCTCAGTGACTCTCATACGATTGAGTTTTTGGAGAAAATTCAGGTCTTTAAGGACTAGCCGAGCAGCGGAGAGAACAAATTTTGAAATAATTTAACCTTTCTTCATAATTGAAAATCCTTTTGCCCTGGTAAATAGAATATGTTAAATGCCATAGGAATCTTTTCTGGATACTTTCAAGTTTCTTTTTATACACATCATAGAAGGGACTCCAGACCACACTGCTGTACTCCAAACCACTGCGCACAAATGAATTATATAAGAGGATTTTAGTTTTGGAAGATTTAAAATCTTTACAATTACGTATAAAGAACCCGAGACTTTTAAAGCCCCTTGAGCAAATTGAGTCAATGTGCACATTGAACCTTAGTTTGCGGTCCAGCCACACTCCGAGATCCTTAACAGTATCGACGTCTTTTAAAATGTCATTACAAATTTTATATTTGTAGCCTGCAATCATCCTTTTTCTTGAGAAGCGCAAACAGAAGCACTTAGAAGTATTCAAGTCCATTTTATTTGATACAATATAGTGAACAATAAACAAATCATCCATTCCCAATCCTTTTTTGACTGAATGTTAATATTAAAATACTTATATAAATATAAGGAATATGCTAAATAAATATAAAAACATCAATGACTCGTGAACAAACGTTTTTACTCATCGTTCATATAATCACCCGTTTACCGGGATCCAAACCTAGGACCTATATGCAGTGTGATTCACTAACAGAAATATTCGACATTGAGCTTGACGTCGAGCCGCCATTGATTTTGACGTTTAAACAATAGCGCTGCGCTTATGCGAACTTTTTCACTACAACTCTAAGTCGATCTCTTGGTTGTGTATGTTTGTAGAGATGTCGCTGCCATCTGGTTGAACTCGCCGCTTAGTTGGATGCCTAGCCCGTTGATTACACGCCGGCATCCAATTGAACGCCTAGCCCGATAGTTAATTGAACTAGACTCACTTAACGTTTAACGACTTGGCTTATTGAATGGATCGTCTTGTACTGAAAAGTTTTGGTGTGACTGGTAGGTTCAAGGTTATTTTTTATGACCACTTATAACCAACATTGTTTTGATTCTAATTAGTCATAAAAAAAACCTTGAACCTACCAATCACTCAAACAGTCACACAAAAGCTCTTTGATTTAAACGATCCGTTATAAGCGTCCAATTGAATGGCTGATTTAAACCAGACAGCTGTCATGTTCATCCATGCGCTCAATAACTTAGCTAGTTGTACTTTAGCCATTTGATTGGATCCGGCGTTCAATCAACGGGCTAGGCGTCCAGTTAAGCGGCTGATTCAACCAGACGGCTGCGACAGAGATATGACATGAAGTACAATCGATATTTTTCGATCATACACTAAAGTATTTTTATAAGCTTTTCGCCACCTTTGTTAATCAACTTTTTCTTTTTTAAGTTAATTCTTAAACTGTATCAAAGATTTTAAAGCTTGGTTCACTGTTCTTATTATTTGACTTTTAAATTGCAATGCTCCCCTTTTAAAATCCTCTTACCCAGCCGATATATTGCGCGAAATCCAGATCGGTACTGAATTCATTCACACACTATTCAGGCTTCTTACGGTTCACTTCGGAATTTAGTTCGTTAAAGGAAAAGTCGTGAATACCTAAACTTGACTTCAGATGCACAGCTGAGGGAAATAAAATCTCATTATTTTCATTATTCACGTCATAGAATCAAAAGTTTATGATCTAATTTAAGTAAGAGTATGTAAAACATTAGGTACATCGTTTTTTAATTCTTTTTATGGGTTGCAAGTTGCAATCAAGCATAAGTCTGCTTAATGGTAACTCAAGCGGGGATTAGATACACGTAGTTCACAGTTAGTTCCGTTCGCAATGTTAAATAAACTTTAGGAAATGTGTAAATCTTTTATTGGAAATACGATCTTGTTATTACTGCAAATTCGCAACAAAGACTATAAAATTGACACGCCAGTTACGACATTGGTATCCTAAGTACCCACACTGACTAATGTTTGCAGCGCAGGACCGATGGTCGTGGAAACAAGGGGAGGCCTTTGTTTAGAATTGTACGTATTTTGGCTGAAATGATGATTATGATTGCGTTTGTGTATAGATAGTTTATATTTAACTTCAAATTCAGAACGTGTCAGGCATACACTAAAGTATTTTTAATAGCTTTTCGCCACCTTTGTTAGTAAACTTCTGGAATCAATTGTACGAGACGAGAGAATTACACGAGTTGACTGATATTCCTAAAAAACTAATAATATATCTTTCTTTTAATCTATACAATGAAGTTCCACAAATGTTTGAATCAATCTTATATAGCAGTTTAGCACCGTAGATTCATAATAAATACATTTTTATGCTTTAGTTAGATTTAAAGAAGCAATTCGACGAAGGTGATACAACGAATTACCAGACAAACGGCGAGTTCGACCTGGTGAGCTTCGACGCTATCAGACACAATCAGTACTACTCGTGCTGCGTGGAGCCCTACCCTGACATCACCTACGTCATCAAACTAAGGAGGCGGCCCATGTTTTACGTGTTCAACCTCATCCTTCCCTGCTTGCTTATCAATGGCATAGGTAAGATGTATTCTATGGTCTTACTTAATAAACGCCCATCAAACCTATTTCAGTTAAACATACCTAAGGTTTATCTTTTTCATTTGATACATGAGTGAGAGAAACAAAAGAAAGATTAATTATGTATGTTTTTTGTTAAATGACGTACTTAGAGTGATGTTCTTTTTATAATAATATTTCTTCATTCTACTCAAATTTGTATGACATTGAGGTCAAGCATATTGAACTTATCAAAAAGTTAGAAGTTAATTTGTGTTTTAACTAAAATAGACTTAATAAGTCCTCAAAACTACACAAGAGAGAATAGATGTGATACAGATATGAATAATGACGTACATAGTGATAACAATAGTAATATGAATAACTCCTTTAATAATATTAACGTTGAAGATAATCTAAATTATCAAAATAACTAATTGGCGCGATATGTGGGCGAAGGCAACGATCACGACGAGTAATTACCTCGCGCCTATATTTACTCCGCCTCACCTATATATATGACATTGTTCTTATTATAGTTATAATTATATTAATATAGATATAATAAAGGCAGGTAATGATTTTTCAATAATTTTCTAGACCGAATTTGTAGGTTGGATAGATCATACCAATGATCATATTATAGGTAGGCAGGCTTTTAATTTAAACAAAGTTAGTGATACTTATAGCAGTGATAATTGATATTTAATTTACCTTCTCAAATCGTCCGTGATCCGTACATAGTTCAGAATTTTAAATCGTAATAAATATCCTAGAAATTCATGCAACAATTTGTTAAATTTCTAATATATCAATCCTGTTTTTTGAGATAAGTAAAAATCTAATGAAATCAACAATATTATAGGTTGACATAACTAATTGAATTTAATTTGGAATTTCAACTTGGATGTTAGTTAAGTGTGGCCTGAAAAATTTCATTGGCGAGTTTCACACTAGGCAAGTTGTCCCTAACCCGATTGAGTAGAATGTAAAATAATAAACAAGATTCTATGACATATGAATTAGTGCGGATCTGTAACTGGTTTACTATTTTCTACTTATTTGTCATATTTTTATAATAGAAAACTGTTGATATACCAATAAAATAAAAAATATTAAGAACTTTCTGAAATATTACGCGAAGCATGTCCAAGCTCTTAAAGCTGTGCGACGAGCTTTCTAGTCTTACCTTAATAAAGGAGAAGACCGCAAGCCGTTCGTTAAATATTTTATCTCTGCCTGCAAATTCAGAGCGCTGAAATTGATAAAGTTAAGGCAACACTTTATGAACATTGCCTTAACTTTGATAATTTTACCGTTATTGGCATGATTTCTGTAATTGAATCTGGTTTTTTATACGATAAGGGTGGGAAACAAGCGTACGGTCCGCCTTAAGGTAATGGCTTGGCAAAACAGAAATCGGGGCTGAGCGTAAAATTCATGTCACGTGTTGATGGCGTGTTCTCAGCATGCGAATTACTATGACTATAGGAAACACCACACAGAAACAGTCGCGTGAAGCTGGACACAGCGGGGCACACCAGCCCGCTTTCTGTGTGGCGAAGGCTTAACCGGTTACCGTAGCACAGGGATGGCGAACCTTTACCTATCAACGTGCCATTTTTCTAAAAGAAATATTTATTGAGGTCATAGACGTGCCATCAAATAATTTTGACTTTGTGATTATTGGGAAAATAATAGTAATAAATACTATCAACTCAAAACTTTTTATGTACTACAGAAAAATAGGAACATTTTGCAATGTTTCAATTATACGAGTGTGACAGTGTGACTTCTGTTGTTGCAGATTAGATGGCAAATAACTTAAGTTAGGATTGTAAGATGTTACTTTTAGCAGAATGCATGCTGACCTGGAGTCATCTGTCAAAAAGTTTCTAACAAAGTCTTTATTGTTATTTATTCTTCTAGGAAAATAATGACTCGCAGGCAGAGGTTGATCAAAATATTGTTAAAATAGCAAGAGCTAGCTTCTTCAAACAATTAAGTGTGGCTAGTGCACAAAATATTTTTTTTTTACGACACAATATTTTACCATAATTTACAATATTTTGCCATGCCATTGGTTCGCCATCCCTGTAGTAGCAAATAGATGGTCGTAGCACCTTGGACACTACTCACGTGTTGACAGCATTCTGAGACGAGCCCCGCTGCTTCCAACCTTCCAAGCGTATTACCTCCGGAAGATAATATGTAGTTACTTTTTATACAAAAACAGTTAATTTAAGAATTTATATGATGTCATATTACGAGTAATATGAACAATTTGTATGCCACGCAATATAACGCACCCATGAAATAATATTACACAGGGAACATATTATGTACCCTATTACCCCTGTAATGAGTTCTTGATAGCTGTATTCTGGGGCACAACTGATAGAGTAAGAGGCACAAAAGATCCACTGGGTAGAAATAGTCCATCAGGACTATTGCTTCTGTGCTGTCGATAAGAAAAGATAAGTAATATTGCTGTCCATCTATGAAAGGTACCTATTTCCAACATATTGCAAACAAAGACTTGATTTGGAGCTTTTTGCACAAATTATGAGGTTTTTTTTTATGTATGTACCTTCAAACAATATTAGGTTCTTCTTAGTAACTGTCTTTGTGGTTGTGAGATGTGTGTGATCTGTTTAATTTATACACTAACTACTCTACAACTTTAAAGAGACTTCATTTTTATAGGCACATTCAATCTTAATCATTGGAAGATAATTAGATAATATAAAGTAATTAAGTGTAAAAGCGTCTATAAAAATGTGTATGAATAGCGATTTTGTTGTGCAGTAAAATATGTAATAAGGTATATACCTACTATACCTAAAGTAAACTGTAGCCCAATCTAAAACACGTTTATAAATAATAAATAAAAACAAACGAAGCATATACACCACAATTGCTTGATTCTATAACGTAAAATCTACCTAACGAGCATAATGTGCCATGGTATTAATTTAGTAATTTTTATTCCTAGCTCTTCTTGTATTCTACGTGCCGTCAGAATCAGGGGAGAAGGTGACGCTAGGGATAAGTGCTCTTCTATCGATGACGGTTTTCCTGATGACTATTCGGGATACCCTGCCGCCTACAGAGAAGACGCCACTCATAAGTAAGGATGCTACATATTTATTGTGACATCACTGATCTGATATTTGAATCCATTAATTTTAACTTTAACGTTAAAATATTAGTATTAGGCTGAGGTGATAAGGTTACCTATGTGTTAAGTTATATTTTCAATTATTAATTGAAGTACTCACAAACCACACTAGATGGTAGGCCCATATGTAGGGTCGCCTGGGTAGGTACCACCGCCTTTTTGTTTCAGCCGTGAAACAGTTCGCTGTGTTTCGGATTGAAAGAAAAGGTAGCCAGTGTAATTACTGGGCATGGACGGCGTTTTGTCTAGGCCTCTGGATGACAACGCACCTGGAATATCAAGTTTTTTTTCTTGTTATTGCAGGTGTTTATAGGCGGCGGTAACCGCTTACAATCAGGTGGGCCGTCAGATTGTTTTTCATCTAGTTGTACAAAAAAAAAGTAATCACAAACCAGACACAACAAATACTAAATATCTGATTGAATGCCGGCGGACTGATAAGGATCATTTAGTTGATAGTAATTCGGAAAAACTAAACGTACCAAAGGGATAAAAATTAGATAATAATACTAGACCTAGTTGGTACCACATCTGAAACATGATAAAAGTTATGAGACCTCTTAGAGTCAAGGAATTGAGTTTTAAACTTTTCGAAATCATCCACCGAATGTAAGACAATTTCTGTAGTGAACGAGTTTAGAAGTATTTTTCTGCAATCAAAATTTATTGCGGTGATTTTCTTTAAAATATTACTGAAGCAGAGTTTTTATTTGCTGTAAGTAATTTAATAATCTAGGTCATACCTACTACGCAAGTCGAGAGACAACATTGTCTGAGTATAAAAAGAATGGGTTTCCGCTTTAACACACTCTTTGTTTTGGCAAGAGACGTTTGAATACACAGTATAAACATGTCAAGTAAAGTAAACATTATATTTCTTTCTATTAGAGATTTGTATTTAGGTTTTTAAATTTGGTATTTTCGTCAATTCCCCAGAGTGTGTATTGCGTTATTTTCTAACAATTCCAATTTTGATTCTAATATTTTTCTGAGAAATAAGTGTACCTACTCAATTACGAAATCGATCAATGTCTTAAGATACTAACAACTTTTCATAAGTTGATAAATTTTAACAAAAAATAATTTTTAATTCGTACACTGTCTACTACTAATTCTTGATGTTCTATAGCAGGACATTCCATACAAGGCCATATTTAAACTGCTAGGTAGGTAGCTATATGTTTTAAAGTATTATATGTGTAGTAAGTATTTAAGTAGTTAAGTATTATAAGTAAAAGAACAACTAGCTAAATCTACTAACAACACCAAATGTTTATGGAAATCAATAAATAATATTACACAATTTAAAAAACAAAAAACACCAAATTCGGAACTACTTACTATTAAGGATTCTCCTCTAGAATCAGGTAACTATATAAATAACTATTTCATGAATATAGGGAAGTCTTTAGCTGAGGACATTATTTCTAAAACTCAGACACAGTCATCTAATATGGAACACGATTCCCTGAGCTCTCAAGTATCTTCTTTAGTACTTTTGGATACTGATAACACCGAAGTTCTAGGTTTGTTGATGGGTTTGGACTCTAATAGTGCCACCGGTTGTGATGGCATTTCTATAAAATTCCTGAAACTTATAAATCATTTAATTGTTCCTATTATACGTCACTTGGCTAATGTTTGTTTCCGTAGCGGTATATTTCCCAGGGCTTTGAAAAAAGCTTATATAACACCCGTGCATAAGGGCGGAGAGAGAGACGATGTTAACAACTATAGACCCATCTCCGTGCTTCCTTCAATTTCAAAAATTCTAGAAAAACTGATAAACAGCAGATTAATTAAGTTCCTGCATAAATACAAAATACTGTCAGACCGACAATATGGATTCAGAAAAGGTCTTTCTACTGAAGATGCGATATTAGCGTTAACATCCCTAATTACAAAGAAGGTAGACTATAACCAAAAATGTTTGACAGTATTTTTGGACCTTAAAAAAGCATTTGACACCGTCTCTGTTTCTATCCTTATGCACAGACTGGAAAATATTGGTATTAGAGGAACGGAATTAGAATTATTTAGAGACTATTTATCTAATAGAACGCAATGCGTAAAAAATTAATGAATATATCAGTAATGAGGTCACAGTAACATACGGAGTTCCACAGGGAAGTGTGCTTGGCCCAACTTTGTTCCTTGTATATACAAATCAGCTGTGTAACTTAAAAATTATAAACGGAGAAGTTTTTTCATATGCTGATGACACTGCCATAGTCTTTACTGGTGATTCCTGGAATAGTACTCACATGGCTGCGGAGCGAGATCTATCTAAAGTAGCGGAGTGGTTAAGTTCTAACTTACTAACATTGAACATATTAAAAACAAGTTACATTTGTTTCACTAAATGCGCTAGAGCCCAACCCGAAGCGAACTTCACTCTTAGGATTCATAAATGTAATGCTGGATCTTCGGCTTGTCATTGTCCGGCTCTACAACGGATCGATTCTGTTAAATATCTGGGGGTACTAGTTGATCAAAGATTATCTTGGCATCCACAATTTAGATTTGATGGTTAAAAGAACTAGAAAAATGATTTGGATATTTAAAAAACTGAGACATGTTTGTTCTAAAAAACTTTTTAATCAGATCTATATTGCTCTGGTTCAGTTAGTTTTGGCGTACTGTATTCCTGTCTGGGGTGGAGCTACAAAAGTTAGGTTTCTCGAGGTTGAGAGAGCTCAAAGGTCCATGATAAAGGTAATGTACTGTAAACCATATAGATTTTCATCCGATGAACTATACAAAATAAGCCATCTACTTACTGTAAGGAAACTATATGTTCAGCAGTCAGTTCTTAAATTGCACAAATCCTTAAAATATGACCCAATCATATTAAATAAAAGAAGAAAGCACTATGTTGCTCGCATTAACCCTACAAAATCAGCTTTTGCTCAAAGACAACACGTAATTCAATCAGCTCACTTGTACAATTCAATTAATAAAAGATTAACAATATATTCTATGAATTACTATAAATGTAAAGTTTTAATAAATAATTGGCTTCAAACACTCGATTACAAAGATACGGAATCTTTATTGCTTTATCATACAAAAGGTTAAGTACAGCAAACACACACGCACGCACACACACATACACACACACTCGCTCACTCATTACACACGCACACACACTCATACACACACGCACACACACACACACACACACACACACACACCCCACATGGATACACATGCATAAAAAGAGACATTAGAGAGAGAGAGTAATAATGTAACTATAGAATAATAATTATATTTCGCTTACTTTACTACTATAATCTTCACTTATGTTTAAATATATATCTTGTTATTGAAGAGCGGGGCCGCCTGGCACAGGTATATGAAATACTTAAAAGGTGTGTCCCAGCCACTATTTGTTAATTTTAGCATAAGTTATAAGAAATAAAGTTATAAGTTAAGAAATAAAGTTATAAAGTTATATGTAATATGGTTATTTTAATATTTTTATTCTGTTCGCAGGTCTGTATTATGGAGTTAGTACGTGTCTAGTGTCTTTTTCTGCTTCACTTTCCGTGGTTACTCTTAACATATCGTACAGGCGAGTTTTATTACTATTTATTATTAAATACTGTAATTATATCCAGTACGAAAAGAAAGTAGCAATAACACCCCTCTTTTTTCGTCGGGGGTTAAAAAGCACTTTCATCATCATCAGCCTATATACGTCCCACTGCTGGGCACAGGCCTTCCTGCATGGGAGAAACACATGAGGAGCTTGGGCCATAACACCACCACGCTGGCCCAATGCGGGTTGGTGGGTTAAAGCGGTTGCAGTAACAACCGGGACCAACGGCTTAACGTGCCTTCCGAAGCACGGAGGAGCTCGAGATTATAAATTTGATTGACCCATCCCAGGACCGACCATGGTGAAAGTTGCTTTGTTTTCGTTATCGAAACCAGATCGTTCAAACCCCTACGCCACCGAGCTCCTCTCCTCTCTCGAATAAAGAAAAAGCACTTTACCATTAATGTATTATTCTGTTGTGACACATCGTAAATTAATGTTTGTAGTCCTATAACTCCATGCAGGCCTTATATGAATAAGTGAGAAGTAGGTACTTTCGATTATTATGATTGGCCTACCCTACGCCTTTTCCAATATCAATCGCATATAAGACAACGCTCATTCTATCTGTACATGGAAATGTCAATAGTTCTGGATGTGAACCCACATAGGCACCCAAAAAACAAAACAAAAAGAAAGCCAAAAAATCAATTCTAGAAATATTCTTACACTAACACGTCACACCTATTATCTAACCCAACGAAACACATACAGAGCTTGTGTTATTTATGGGTGATTTACTACTTAACAGAGATGTATATGAATATTGTAACAATCACAAATAAAGAAAGAAAATGATGAAAAAATATATATGCTCTAGGCGGGATTCGAACCCGCGTCTCCTGATTACCAGCCAGACGCGATTACCACTACGCCACCGGAGCTGTAGGTAGTTCTTTCCCTTATCAACATTTTTATAGCAATAAAAATATTTCTTTCCTTTTTAGAAAAGGAAAGAAAGCGGTAAAGAAATTCGTAGGTTGTACCTACAGCTCAGTTGGCGTAGTGGTAATCGCGTCTGGCCGGTAATCAGGAGACGCGGGTTCGAATCCCGCCTGGAGCATATATTTTTTCATCATTTTCTTGCTTTATTTGTAATTGTTACAATAAAGTAGGCGTTTAAACGCATCAAAAACATTAAAATGTGATGTTTGTAATATTGTTAGGAATATATCAAATGAACATACCAACATCCTTGACTGGTGAACAAATTAATGTTCTTACTCATCATATAAACATCTACCTCGCCGGGATTCAAACCCGGGATCTCTAGTTTTTACTGACCATTAAACCAGACGTCCGTCAATTGTATTTTAGTACAAAATTCAAACAATGCAAAGTTGCATTAGACTCGTTACAGACACGTATTTTCCGAGCAAATAAATTAAGCTTTCAATTAATATTGCCGCCCACATTTCACTGTAATATTTATAGCAATCCAATTATTGAGTCTCGGTGATGTATTGAAATTAATTGATATTTGATTAATTGTGTACGTTTTGCTAAATAAAGATTTGTTATAGCTGTAATAATGAAATAGTTTATAAAAGTTGTTAGCTAGTGATTTTACTATTTAATTTTTGTTAATTGAATTTCAATAGTATTTTGACTAAACAAAAAGTTTTATTGTAAAGGATAACTGTAGGTAGATACAGAAACTTTCATTTGGAGCTATGATGATAATGATATTCATACACTCACACCTATTATCTAGCCCAAAATAAGCATCATTAAGAGCTTGTGTTATGGGTACTAGATAACGGAGAAATTATGATAATATGTACCTATATAAATATTAGAAATATACTAAATAAACATATAAACATCCATGACTCGTGAACAAATGCTCGTACTCATCATACAAATATTTGCTTCTACCGGGATTGGAACTCAGAATTCTTGACCGAGTAGCCTGTATAGGAAAGGGTACAGACCGCTCGACCAGCCGGTCGTCAAAGCAATAGAGTAATAATGAATTGGATTTCAGAATACATTTTCATGCTAGGTACATAATACGCCTAAATTCCGTCTGAAACGCCGATTACAGTTTCAGAAGAGTCCTACTTTGATCTCTTCACCAAGTGGCTTCCATTTTAAACGCCAACAATCTATTTCACTTTTAGGTTCATATTATACTTTTGACGTTACTTACAAAAAATATATTTATAATTCAAGTACATTACTGAAATTGAAACGATAACCTAATTTCAACAATACGGCAAGCAATTTAACGTTAATATCAAGCATTCAAATTTAGAGGAAGATATCATTTGTGTGATAATAATAAAATTTACATAAAATTCCTTACAATTTAAATAATAACAAGTGCGCATTTATACAATTTCCCTGAACTAGGCTGAGGCATCTGCTTCAGGCGCTTAGCATACTATTTTAATGCTCTAGATACAAGAAATAAAAACGGAAGTGATTATAAAAGTGAAAAAAATATATATTTATAACAGTCCAGTCACAATACCAGCTATATAGCTAAGTAGGCCTTAATGATTTTTAATAAGTAATGCCCGAATATGTATTACTAGTTGTAACCCACGGGAAAGGTACATTATTCCGAGAGGAAAAGTTGATTGTGTGCTACTCTAGACTAAAATCTATCTCTGTGCTAAATTTCATCTAGATCCGTGCGGGAGTTCTGGCGTGATTGAGTAACAATCCAATCGATTAGAGAGTTAACATTGCCTTGAACGTGGCCAAGAGAGAGAGAGGGATAATGATACGAATTTTCATCGCAAGGAAAAAATTAATAGTTCACAAGCACGTCATTTCAGCGGCAAATTGTAAATTATACATTTATTAAAAAAGTAACTGATTTTCATGAAATCTTTTGAGAATAATTCCAATATTTTACTGCCTTTCTCATAAACTTTGTTTGGGTTTTAAATGTGCGTCCGTTTGCTTATAAAATGGAAAAAGGGGAACGAGAAGGATCATCTTTAGATTTTTAGGGTTCCGTACCTCAAATGAAGAGAACTGAACTCTCAGAGCGACCGCACATAAGAGTCACGACAGTCTAAAGACAGAGTATTGCTTTACAAAAATAATGAAGACGCGCAGACTTCGAACAAAACGTCTCATAGACAAAATTGTCTGTACCTACAAGATCTGCACGGCGACAAGACAGACTTGTCTGTGAGAGGCAAGTCTGTCTTTAGACTGTCGTGACTCATGACAGTCTTAAGACAGACCATTGCTTCACAAAAATAATGAAGACGTGCAGACTTCGAACAAAACGTCTCATAGACAAAATTGTCTATACCTACAAAATCTGCACGGCGACATGACAGACTTGTCTGTGACAGGCAAGTCTGTCTTTAGACTGTCGTGATTCTTATGTGCGCTCAGCCTTATAGGATCACTTTGTTGTCCATCTGTCTGTCAAGACCCTTTATCTTGGGAACGCATGGAGGTAACGAGTTGGAATTAAAACCATATACTCATGTCTACAGTCCCTAGAAGCTGTGGAAAAGTCAAACTTTCAAGGTAACGTGAAAAAGATACTGCAAAAAACGTAGTACATTTCGACACTCATGGGATTTAAAATTTGTGGGGTACTCTCTGTTGACCTAGAACTATGAAATTTGGCAGGTAATAATGTCTCATACCTACTACAAGTACAGGGAAAACCTGAAAACTATACATTTGTAATCAATCATTGCGGTTGAGCAACGGTAAGCGCGGTCATAATTGTATGGGTGACCAAAACTTTTATACAATTTTTTTAAAACTTTTACTAATTTGTACAGAAGAAAAAAAAACTAAAAGCCGTATATTTTTTATTAAATACCCATAAAACAGGATCTTTATGCAAGGAATGGGGGTCCAGATTTCGAAGGGAGTTAATCGTGTCATGTGGGGTATTTGTATGAAAGGTCTTCATTGGCACAAGATTAAACAGATTTTTATTTTTTTATTTCTCGAAGTATAGTTTTTGATTTATGACGAAGTATATAAAAAAATACTTTATGCTGCATAGGTACCTAATAGCTTTGTTGTATACTTAACAATTTGCACTGTCATTCTTACCTATATACCTTATCCTTTTTAAAATTTAGTAATTAAAAACAGTCCTAAATAGGTACCTACCTCTACTAAAGTGTCTTGTAGGTACCTATTAGTATTATACATATTATATTATTATGGTCACTTTCAGTTTAATTTAGTTCATTCATTTTTAGTCTTTCAACCGTCGAATATGCACCTACAAATTTGTACGGGACTCTCGGTGGGCGAGTCTGACTCGCACTTGTCAGTTTTTTTTCTATAGAGAAAATTGTCTCCATTCGTGCTATGGCTTTTTTGTAAAATTCTTTATTGCCTTGTCAACTCTAAAATATTCAAAAACAGAATGGTGGTATTTTTAAGCTCAATTTACAGACGACTTCCTCTGCACCTTGTGCTGTCTTCTTAGTCTCCATTACAGTATGCCAATTCTTACCAACTACAACAAAAAAGTATTGCAATGAAGAAGAATAGTCCGCGTCAGTGCGTTTGTTTTTTTATCGGGGGTTGGTATCTAGGCAATCATACAGACGGGGGTGGGTTGGTGAAATTGCTTCGGCAGAGCCCAGGCTACCCCCGTGAAGGGCAATGGATAACTCCATTGCCCTTCACGGGGGAGTTTTAGTGGGTATTCCCAGTGCCAATACGATCAGGCACTGGGCGACCCCCACACACGCCCGTCGCTTAGCCAGCGCCGGGTAGGTCCGTAAGCGGATTCCTTTCCGAAAAAAAAGGCAATCATACAGACACAACAGTAGTAGGAAGTACTTAATTAAATCCTTCCTAAAAATGCCGAAAATTCGAGAGATATCGCCCTAAAAATGCCCGACGTTACTTGTAGATTTTTTTATAATTTAGCTTCATTTCAATTATAAAATACAACTGCAACTTATTTAAGTAGCTTTGCTCCGAGGACGTATTATATATAACATATCATAAATTGAGGATACAATTAATTTATCATCATTTTCATTTTACACTTAGGTACTTTGTAGTCACTTCAATTTATGTCGCTTAGCTTCTTAACGTTTCATGTCGTTTCGAGGAAGTCCAAAGCGTATTTCCACGCTTAAAAAGTATTTCCACTAATTCAGGTAACTGAGAAAACTCACGGGCGACTGCAACTGTAATTGAAGTAGTATACTGTTATTCAATGTTAGAAATTAAATAATATTTGTTAGGTATTTGTTCTGTGAGCTGTTATTTATGACTGCTAAACGTCACAATCTAAACTTTTATGCTATCTTAATGCCATAATTAACTTGTCCGTCATTATTTGCTGTACAACGCTGCAGTAATTGATAGAGAGATAGAAGAGATATTGTCTTGTCACTTCTGTTGAAAGCTGCAGCTATATCTGACTGATAATTCTGCTTCCACTATGACTGTAGTATCTAGTCTATACACGTCATTGATATGACGAGTTGTAAGTGTACTTCTCAATTTTCCATTACCACAAAAACAGCGTGGTTTTATTATCATTCAATTAAAATAAGTTTGGATTTATCATGTTTGTAAGAGAGATTTGATACTTATGATTGATACTGTCGATTGATGCCATTTAATTCGTTCGGTTCGGTTCGATTACATGGTGGTGCGTGCTTTTTTTTATTTTCGAATGTAGTTTTATTTCTTTTCAAAATGAAGTATGTGGAGGCTTTAAAAAATCCATCCTGCGTAACCCGCGTATACCTAGTCGTATTATCATGGTAGTGCCCGAGAAGACAGTTGATAAAGCGAAACGCCAAACATTATAATATTATACCGACCGCAGTTTCGTTTCTGTACTCGTATTAACTACAGTTAATCTTATGAGAATTCTTAATGGAAGCTGCTACCATTACCATTACTCGAATTCACTGGGACATATTTAAGTAGGTGCCCTTTGCTATACCTACATCATTTCATTCATTCATGTTTTTGTATACCATTTTATTTTAAAATCCATCCTTACTTATTTTATTGTATTTAGGCGAATATTTGCAACATCCAAGCAAAATAAATTGTTAAATTGATTATTGGTCCAGTCTCTCACACAATGGTTCATACACTAAAATCAATGTACCTACTTACACTATATTGAAAATTGTAACTTTTGTGAGAGAAAATAAATAAATATTCTATTCTATTCTATTCTATTGGTGAAAATAATAATAAAAATTACTGGAGTAGGAGACAGTTGATAAAACTTTAGATTTTATCCATTTTGATGATCAGTGTCTAATGAGGTATACTAGAGTCTTCACTCGAATAGAATAGATTGCCATATGTAGGTAATATGTCATTATCATCATTTCAGTGTATGATATCACTCTTGATTTTATTATGTTATTTAAGTAATTTTAATTACGAAAAGCTAATAAAAGCTTTTCGTTTTGTACTTATTACATTATGATTAGAATATTTGTAAGTAAAGTAGGTACATAAATATCCAGAAGGCCAATAACAATGTTCACTAACTGAATTTCATTATTGCTAAAAAAACATTATCATTAAAATAGATAGCAACGAGATCTTTACGACCGCCTTTTAAATTATAATGAATTGCGATGATGATCGAATAAATAACCAACTTTAATGAAATTTTCTTTGTTGCTTTAGACAGTGAAATCTATTCAGTTCTGTCTATCTGCTCAGTAAAAAAAATATTTTTTTATTTATTAAGTATCTATATGTAATTTTACTAATAAGCCGTCAGCTTGTTTGTCATCTAGTTGTATAAAAAAGAGTGTTTATTTACTTAAATATACTAATTTAAAAGCGGGGACGCTATACTTTCTCTTTAGTTTACTTTGTAGGTATGATAATATTTCCCTTTATTCTTTGATAGAAAAATGAATAAAAATAGTAGATTATTAACCAACGAGATAAAGCAGTGTCTTCTGTCGCGGGTGACGATTTAAATCGCGAGCGTAACGAAGGACTCGAGGTTTACTCCCGAGCGTAGCGAGGGTGTTAAAAACTTAAATCATGAGCGAAGCGAGGGATTTAACACGAGTCCTGAGTGTAGCGAGGGATTTAAGTTCACCCAAGACTAAGACAGCTTTATCACCGAGGAAAATACTCTATTTTCGTACCATTTGCGAAAAAATTAACACAATAATAATATGAGACAAGCATTTATTAAAAATAATGACAATTAAAAGTAAAAGTTAACATTCGAAACATTGGTCCAATTATTGATAGAGAGAGTTACATTTTTGTTTCGTACATTTATCCCCTTGGTCATCTACTAATTCCTTTTTCAAAAAGATGTATAATGCTTTATATACAAACTTAATGGTGTAAACACAGATCGGCTGCTTAAAATCAAAACATAGTAACTCGTTCCAACAAGAATGTTCAGGAGAGCCAAAAAACAGGTGGGCTACTTTAATTCGTTGGCCCGACGAAACCAGAAATAGTAGCGATTGGGGTGTTTGACGAAAAGTTTCACTATATTGTTGACTGTAGTTTGTGATACTCGTAATCGTGTTAGAGGTTATGGATACACTTTAATCGCTCACACTCTGTTTTTATTTGAAAATTTACCCAAATATGACTATAAAAACAATATGAAAACTTAGCAAGTCGGTTTACTAGGTTCTCAATTTGATTTTCTGAGGTAAGGTAAAGACTAAACAGACTCATATACAAAGTGTTTCATCATCATCATCATTATTTATAGCCGAGAGACGCCCACTGCCCAGGGATCTCCAAACCGATCGGTCCTGCGCTGCCCGCATCCATCGGCTTCCCGCGATCCTCACCAGATCGTCGGCCCACCTTGTGGGGGGCCTACCAACGCTGCGTCTCCCGGTACGCGGCCGCCACTCGAGGACCTTTCCGACCCAACGGCCGTCAGTCCTCCTTGCAATGTGGCTTGCCCACTGCCACTTGAGGTTCGCAATTCTTCGGGCAATGTCGGTGACCTTAGTTCTCCTGCGGATCTCATCATTTCTGATTCGATCACGCAGAGAAACTCCGAGCATAGCCCTCTCCATTGCCCTTTGGGTGACATTGAGCCTTCTTATGAGGCCCATTGTATGCGGCCACGTCTCAGTTCCGTAAGTCATCACTGGCAACACACACGAGTTAAAGACTTTCGTCTTGAGACACTGCGGTAGTTGGGCCGAGAATATGCTGCGAAGCTTTTCGAACGCTGCCCAGCCGAGTTGGATCCGTCGATTAACCTCTTTCTGGAAGTTGGACTTACCAAGTTGGACTATTTGTCCCAGGTAAACATATTCGTCAACAACTTCCAGTGTAGAGCTTCCAACTTTTACAGGAGTGGGAACGATTTGGGAATTTGACATAATTTTCGTCTTATCCATGTTCATTTTAAGACCTACTTGTTGGGAGACTCTACAGAGGTCGTCGAGCATTGTGCCCAAGTCCTCCAGGGTATTAGCCATGATTACGATATCATCAGCAAAACGAAGGTGAGTCATGTACTCGCCATTCCAAAAGCTTAAACACAATTCCTCCAACGCGGCTGTAAACAGTTTCGGCGAAATGACATCGCCCTGTTTCGTTTCTTGATCCTGGAGGCGGACTGACATAGTGGCGTTTTCGTACAGTGTCTGCAGCACTTTGATGTACCGATAGTCAATTTGGCACCTCTGGAGTGACTGAAGCACGGCCCAAGTCTCAACAGAATCGAAGGCTTTCTCATAGTCCACAAACGCTAAGCATAATGGCAGGTTGTACTCTTCGGTGTTCTGTATAACCTGCCGCAGCGTATGTATATGGTCTATGGTACCAAAGCCTTTTCGGAATCCGGCTTGTTCGGGAGGCTGGAAGTCGTCAAACCTGCGTGCGAGACGATTTGTTATAACCCTCGAAAACAACTTGTAAACCTGACTCAGGAGCGTGATGGGTCTATAGTTCTTCAATTGGGTCCTGTCACCCTTTTTGAAGAAGAGTGCCACCACGCACCTGTGCCATGCTTTTGGCGTTTTACCCTCGAGCATGATGGAGTTCGAGTATAATGAATAAGTTATTTCTTACCTGCAATCGTTTTCGTTCTGCAAAGCACGCATTATACGCCTGGATCGATAAAATTGCATAAAACTCATTTTATATATTGATATCTTGGAGCGAAACACTCGAGCGACGGTGTCACGACACTCACGACGATTTACTAAATGACATTTCATTGATTTTATAATCGGTGCCAAATTCAAAACATAGCAAGTCGGTTTTGCAAATTCATAACTTAGTAAGTCGGTTGAGTTGCTAGGGTTTTAAATTTGTATTCTGACATGCTATGTTTAGAATTGGTACTTCATGGATTTTTTTATAGTCATGCCAAATTGCTCAGACTTGCTAAATTATATTTTTAAAATTACGTAAGAAACTGGGAGTTTTAAGGTCCACATCATATTGATACTGCCTAGTAAGTCGAAAAATGCCAAAAACGGTTTTTTTTAAAAATCACTTGTTACTAGGTTTTGAATTTGGGCAGCCGAGATATAGTTCAGTATAAATTTCGGTAAGTATTCCAAATTTAAATCACATTCTCCCCCAGAGGATTAATGAAATTCAGTACAATTTTCTTTCCCTGTTTTTAACAGATTAAAAATGACTATTGTTATGTTCGCTTTTTGTTGCATAGAATGTCACTTTTTTGAGCAAGTGGTACGAAAAAATATTTTAGCTATAAAACAAGCTTGTAAATAACAATTAAGTGTGCTAATATGACCTTTATCGCAATGACTTTAAAGTGTTTTGTAGTGTGAACGTATCGTGTTGCTCGTAGAGGAGTGAGAGGGCAGCCGGTGCCAGCAGTGCTCCGCGAGTTGGTGCTGCAGCGGCTGGCGCGCCTGCTCTATATCAACTTAGATACGGACATGCCAAAGGTAAGTTATAGTTACCTCACTAACTGACCCCTCAATTAATGAGTAGTAAGTAAGTATTTTTTTTAGTTTGCTTAAAATTATATAAAATAAATTGCAACCCATCTATTTTTTTTATAATTTATTGCCGAACATCTATTGTGTATAGGCGTCAAATAACTATTCAATAAAATTAAAAAAATAAAACTAAAATCACCATCTCATAACACAAAAAGGCTAAAATAATAAAAGAGATGTTCCAAAAATGTATGGAGACCCGGCAAGGTCTATGTACACTATACTGATAAATAGGGAAAAATATGCAGAGCAGTCTAACAGAAAAACTGCAACACAGCCCTACACAGCCAAATATTCATCATGACGCCTATGTCACTTTGGTGACACTTAGTTGACTTGTATATCGTCCGCCATATTGCGATATTGATTATCAGTGAAATGACCCAAAAATTTCAACTTTTGTGCAAACGAACTATTGATGAAATGGAATTTTTAGTATTTTTCCCTGATTCAAAAGATATTTCATGATTTTTAACCGACTTCAAAAAAAAGGGAGGTTATATGTTCCACTGTATGTATTTTTTTTTGTATGTATGTTCATCGATTTCTCTGTCAATTGTGAACCGATTTTCAAAATTCTTTTTTCATTCGATAGAGTATACTCCAGGGGTGGTCCCATTGTCTCCAAGTCAGGATCTGATGATGGGATCGAGGACAAACCAAAATTTTTATAGGCACGTGTGACGTTTTACTTTTTTCCAAAGCTATTCAAGTATTTGCTTCTGTTAGTCATCATCTCATGTTGATGAGCTCATGATGGAAGGTACAACTCCTTAACGGTTAGGAGTTAGAAGATAATTCTTTCACTGTGTATTTCAACCAAGGGCAGACAAGTCGGTAGTGCTGACAGTCACCCATCTTGCTTTGACCTTAGGAAATCACTTAAAAATGTGAAAAGAATTGTTTTTAACAAAAATAAAACCGATTTCAAAACACTAAAAAGGAAAAAAAACACTTTCTATTGTCTCTGGAAACAGCTTAGCACCATCTCCAAAAAAATACATTTCAGGAGGTAAGTAGGTACCTAGGTACTGAAATTTAATTATTTTTTCCTTTTTAGTGTTTTGAAGTCGGTTTTATTTTTTTTGTGATAGTGTACATACAACTAGCCGGTTATGAAACATCTCCTTTAAGTTTTATAATTTTAAGGAGAATTTTTTTCTTATTTTGAAGGCAGTGCTGCAGTTTCTAATGTTTCTGGATTCAAATTGGATCGCTTATTAAACAATTGTATACGTTTCTTCTCGTAATCTTCGTAAGTATGATCATATCTCTTCATTTCGAAAAGTATTAAATTGGCTGACAATTCGTCAACGAAGGGATCTTAGAATACTGTCAACTTTATTTTCTATATTAAATGATCCATATGCTCCCGAATATCTGAAATGTAAATGTATTTATCCATTTTTAGATATCTTAAAATATTTATTCGCATTAATATGTATATGTGTATTCACATGTTATTGTATATTTAGATTTTAAAACAGCTGTTTTTGCACTACCTAATTAATCATTTTGGACTCAAATTTCCGGTTCACTGGTAGAGAATGCCTAATGGCATTAAGTCCGCCAAATAGAAACTTAGTTTGTGCAATTAAAGATTAAATAAATAAATCTATAAATATCTTTAAATTAGATTAGTGGAAACTTAAATTTGATTAAATGTAGCTTTTAGAAGTTCTTAGTTTCGTTTAAAGTTTTTGATTTTTTTTATTGTTTTATAAAATGTAATAGATCTCCGCTATTATGTACTCGATAGCAATCTCGTTTGGCTTGGGAAAGGGTTTGATGGTAGGTACAGTTAATTTCTGTCTATTGTTCAATAAACTTTATAAACAGTTTGTTTTCTGAATGTCCTCAAAAATAGTTCGATATCATTTTAGGCGTAGATGTAAAAAACACCTTTCAACTATGGTTGTAAAACTTTAATCATTTTCTGATACGTAGGTATTTACGGCTTTGATGCGAAGAGAGCTTTTATGCTGGCCTATAAAACAAAATTCTGAAGTTTGTTTAGGATATAGGCTTAAAAATGGCATTCATGGGCGCACCATTTGGCCCGCACGACCCAAATGGATCGCTAACTCTCAAAAATCCGCTCATGAATATTTAAATCCGCGCAGAATTACAAACAATTGAAACACCATCTTGCCGCTATTGGTGCGCGGGCCGAATGGCGCACTCGTGTATGCCCCCCTGTACAAATTTTGAAGATTTGTTATTCCAAAGCATAATTTTATGAATGTAGACAAAGAAGTATGATAGCCAAATTCATTTTGTATTCTCCGCGCAGCGTTGATCCGCGTCTTACCTTTTTCACTTTTCCACCAGACTATTGTACAGAGGTTGAAAAGAAATAGGTAAATAAAAGCGCAAAATACATGCGCGCGGGACGTGACTAAAGTTTAATTTTCACTTCTTTGACGCGTATATACGCAGATTTAACAAATCGTATGTACATGTAAACATGGTATTCAAATCAAAAAAACATGTCAAACTCCAGGGAGTGAGATTTCTAAAGAATAATATATTAAAAATGTATATCGGCACATTAACATTATTGGACGTGACTTCTAAAAATCTCATTTCTATTTAGATTGATATAAAAAACAATATCGTGCAGGCATTGAATATTAAGGATATGAAAATTGCGCAGTATTCAATCTTTCTCCGATTGAAGTTTTCTTTTACTTTACGACAGCTTCCCTTTTAGCATAAACAAGGGCCACCATGAGCATAACAACGATGATCATCCACAACTCTGTAACGTCGTAAAATATTTACATGAGAAAACATTTCAAAGAGACTGTGAAAGTGTGAGCGATGACCGCCGCAAGGTCGACAAGTTTTTCTTCCTTTTTTCAGTCTTGTATGAAGGATATGGATCGATCCGACTTTTATGTCTGAAATACTGTCATATTGTGAGAATAATGTAAATAAATTTGTTTTAGCCCTATTTTATTTGTGAGGTCAAGTAGCTTAATAACCGCGCGGCAAAAGATTGGAATATTATGTTACCGTCTTTTACGGCTGCCTGTCCACTGAAGCTGAGACGAGCGGAGCGTAGCATTGCTGAAAAAACGAAAATCAACCTAGCTACGTTGCTTTAGAACACTATTCACTTTAACTCTTTCATAGATGGCTCATCTCTGCCACTCTACACTTCAAATTTTGCTAGCATTCCAAAGAATATTGTAATTCTTTTAGCAATAAAGAACATATTTATTTATTCAAGAAAGCTTCGCTCCGCTCGCTGTATTGGACAGCCACTTATACTTTTCTCCGGGCAATATTACTTTTGCTTTACCTAAGTATAGTTGGGGGACCTTTAGATTGATTTACTCATCACGGCGATATAATATATGTAGTAGAAATATCCAAATGAACTTCTAAATGGAAACTACTTTTGAAATTATTATTTTAATAAGCCGTATCTTTAAAGCCGATTGGATTATCGATTAATTTTCAAAAAGAAACAAGTTTTATCCGAAGAGCTTTCGATGAGTAGGTAAATGGCCTTAATTCATTATTATTTATTGGTGTTCAATAATTTCCAAAATAATGGACAGTAGTTAATTTTAAAGTTCAATTTAAAATTGACTACTGTCCATTATATCTTCATTAAGATGTTAACCCATCAAGTATCAGATTCCCGACACAATTTATTTTTTAATTTACTTTCCCTTAGAACACTTCCCCGACTGTTGACAATCATAAGTCAGTCAAATCATATGAAGAGTAAGATCAGCCGCTATCGATCGACAGTTGTCGCCAAAGATGTGATAGATAAATTGACGTTTTATAAAATCATTAAATTGCTATTCTTTAATAGATTGGAATATGAAACGAAGACAATGAAGATGTAGACTTAATTGATTTAAATTTTTATTGTAAGTCGCCCCAAGGATTTAATTTTTTTTATAAATTTTTGACGGAATGTGATGACTTTGCATAAATTTTATTATTATTCTTGACAGGGTGAGGCCAGTACGGTGCTGTCGGGCAGCGCCGGGGTGCAGGTGAACCCGCGCACCGGATCGCGGCTGAAGGCAGACGTGCGCTGCGATGGCGCGCCCATGCCGCCACCCTCGCCTCGTTTCGCAAGACACAACCACAATCACCTCGGTGAGTCTATGATTTACGTAAAGGTACCTTGAAGCTACACATTAAAGTTTCAAAGAGCAACAGACAATGACCACATTACCGGGAAGAGTAGTCCAAACTCCAAAGTTTAAAATCATAATGTTGTTCAATGAGTTCTACCTGAGATATTACAAAAGCTGCCTATCCATTGCTTTCCTAATTATTGTTGGAGACTTAATTAGAAGATACAAAGACTCTTGGTTATCTTATCTTAGCTTATATTTTTTTACAATTAACCTAATTTAGGAAAACTAATGTAAGAAACTAATCTAGTAATACACCACACACATCAAGTTAATCTCAGTTATTTTATAAAAGCAGTATCTATAAAGTAGTATTTACATTGACATCAAAACACTAAAAAGTATATAACCAAAACACATCAAGTTAATCTCAGTTATTTTATAAAAGCAGTATCTATAAAGTAGTATTTACATTGACTTCAAAACACTAAAAAGGGTATAATAATTAAATTTAAGTAGGTGTAGGGTGTACTCTTTGGGTGTAGGTACGAGGGCGATACTGAAAGTTTTTAAAACTGATTACTTGTAAACTAGACCATAAAAGAATAAGTTTAAATTTTGAGAATGGAACTCTGCCAATACTGCTGAATATGTATTACATTAATTTGTCATTTCTTTTACGATTGGGCGGCAAATTGAAAATTGTCTTAATTTCGTGAGCATAATTTTAACGCGAGAAAATCTTCGTCCAATGATTTTGATGGCTTACGATGTCATTTAAGTCATGTTTCTTACCTTCAGATGTATCATCATCGCCAGCCTATATACGTCCCACTGCTGGGCACAGGCCTTCCTACGTGGGAGAAACACATGAGGAGTTTGGGACGTAACACCACCACGCTGGCCCAATGCGGGTTGGTGGGTTCAAGCGCTTGCAGGAACAACCGGGACCAACGGCTTAACGTGTTTTCCGAAGCACGGAGGAGCTCGAGATAACAAACTTTGATTGACCCACCCCAGGACCGACCATGGCGAAAGTAGCTTTGTTTTTCGTATCGAAACCAGAGCGCTCAAACCAATACGCCACCGAGCTCCTCCCTTTGCCTTCAGATGTATACAATGATATATAAATTACTAAATGGATACTTGATAATCACTCTCCTCGTCAATCTCTAGCTAGAATCATTGTATAAGACATAGCGAATTAAAATTACAACAAAACATCTTCAAGTGATTGTGGTTAGGTAACACGTCATGAACATTTTCATCCATTTTCATTTTGTTTTTTTTTTCATTTCTTTTGGGCCTACGTAATCACACCCTCTAAATGAACCTACCAGCAAACTGAACGAGCCATCTTACTAGCGCGACTCCTCATTCTCGCCACGTACAACTTGCTCAACATCGCTCTAATCTGAAATTTACATATGAATCTGTAAATTGTAAGCAGTTTCTTCAAGTCCTTGTTTTTTGGGTATATGAAAATAATTCGAATTTTGAGCGCTCGGCTGGCTTAGCACCTCCACCTTAGAAGATCGTGGCTAATTAACACTACTTTGTTGGGCTATTTGTCTTCTATATTGTCTCGCATAACTCATTCTCGTGATTTTTAAGTTGTATACAGGCTTATAAAATAATCTTTCACATTGAGACTTACATGCACATTGTCATAGCGATCAAATATTGCAGTTGATTTACGTTTGAATCATGTACCCGCGTACCGTTATTTATTTACTATAAACCCCGTGTAACACCCTTGTTGAGTTGGAATAAGTTGTATGATCGGGTAGGTAAACCCGAGACGGGTCTGTAATTCAATATTTGTGCTACCGTGATCTATCTTGGGAAGTGATCCTCCACGGAGCCACGACTGACACGAGGTTTTGTACTATTTTTATCACGTTTTCCGCAAACTTGGAAATGCTGAAGCATTGGATAGTTTTGCATTGATTGTGTAGATTTTTCTTATTATAACTAGATGACAAGCAAGTTGACGGCCTATCTGGTAGTAAGTGGCTACCATCGCCTTAGACACCTACACGAGGAAAAATCACTTGTTATTGAAATGCATTGTTATCCTAATTTTTAAGATGAAATGCTTTCAATAGCCAGTAATTATACTGGCTACCTTTCCCTTCAATCTCTAACACAGCGAGCTGTTTCACGGCCAAAACAGGTAGGGTGGTGATACCTACCCAGACGACCCTACATATTGTGAGCCTACCTAAATGTAATAGCTTTTTGAACGAAGTTGCAAAATTTTTCCTTGCATATTTTAATATTGAATGAAACCTAAAACCTATTATAAAATTGTACATAGGTAACTTAAGCAATGTTTGCCAATTAAGAATATAGGATATGTAAACATAAATATATTACTCAGCCTTCACTTTAAGTTCTGCTTAAATTTTAGGTAAGTACCAAGTCTGAGGACGACCTAATTTTTTTTTTTATTTGCTCGTACAATTTTTGACTAGGACAATACTTTAAATATTTCGTATTATTACAGGGCCTCAAAATTTAAGATGTGTTTTAATTGTCGGCCGATTGGCATTTGGTGGGGATTTTTATATCAGAAGTCAGTTATGTGTCTTACCCAATGTGGATAAACGTTGTGTATAAACGCTTGAACTTTACCATTTGGATGAATACTTTAGGACCGCATAGAGGACAAACCCACAAACATTCGTTTTTATTTTTCAAGATAAGTCTTGTATACACAATATTTAAAACGACAATTTAAGACAATTCAAGTAATAGTAACACACCAACCGAAATGAGAATCTCCTCCTTCTTGAAGTCGGTTAATAATAATAATAAAAAAAGGTTTCGTTACTCCCAACCTTTTTAAGGGATGTAAATAATTCACTGAATTTCTATTTCAAATTTTAAAGACTGATTGAATCTTTAAGTTTATGGTCCAGCCATTTCAAAAGTTAAAAGATAAGTTAATTTTGTAATTTAGTTTGTTGTTTTAACCTTTCGACATACCAAGCCGCCGGAGCGACTCTTCAGCAACAAAAATCCTATTGTGTCAGCTTGTGGGTACTTCACAAAGGTATTGTCATTTAATCGCGCGTCTTCTGTTTCTGTTGTATTTCAGCGCGAGTTAGTCGAGCGAAAAAGATTTGAGTTCATAGTCCCAGAAAAGGTCCAAACTAAGAACGCGTACTCCTAAATAACGTGACTTCAACTGACTCCTGTTTAACGTTGCGGAAAAGCTGGCATAGATAAAAGCCCTGTGATAAAAGTATTATAATGTCCTTGGTCGTACCATTTACACGCCAAGTTTCTAATTTTGATGTTTCGTACAGGCGAAGTTTATTTTTAGAAAAATATTTAGACTAGAAATTTTCATATCCTGGGATGGGAACAGAACCAGTGACCTTTCACAATCCAGATGAATGCTCTGATGATTGAGCTACTGAGGCCTTGACATAAACCAATTAATATTTTCTAACTCTCACTAAAAAAATTGCTTAGCATTAAGAGTCTCTTAGCGATTTTCATCTCAGTCTATCTAAAGGACATAGAAAGAGACAAATGCCGTTAAGAGTCACCTAAGCTTAGGGAATGGTTAATCAAAACGGACATTAGTGTTATAAGCTAACGTCTATATTATCTTCGCAATATCGAAATGGTTTCGATGCTTTTATATATCTAGCAAACTTTTTAAAAATGTTAAATAAAAACAAAGAAAATACAATTTATTTGTGTGTGAAAAATGTTAAACCTATTTAAGAGCATCTAATTAAGCCATAACTAATGGCTTGTTACAATAAATCACAATTGTAATATCCGAGTGCTGCCTAAATATTCGTCAGAACCACTTAAAGCGGATTATGTACAGGTGAAATATAAGCCTATTTCCGCAAGCCTAAGCAAAGTGCGATGAAGTAGTAGTAACTTCGATAACTTTTCCATCAATTCTTGGCTAACATACATTTGTCGAGGCAGGAGAATTCCTATTTGATTAACAAAATATATTCGGCAAAGAATGGATTCCAGTGAACCGCGAGTACTGGGGTCCAAGTGACCTGATTATCAACTTTGTTACTCGCGGCAGTCAGATGCGAGCGAGGGTTGATCCGAAGTAATTTGTTTACCTGCGTTGCCGCGTGTGGCTGTATGAGATTAAGCTAAATTCCACCCGGCTAATGTATTGTTATCTTAGAAATAACAATTATCACAAATCTTTTTTATTACCTTGCACAAAGCTTCACGTGTTTGGTTATCGCTTGCCAGGCTATGTTGACTTTTTTATCTTCACTTTTACTAAAACTGTAATGAAATAAAAAACAGTACAGCTCTAATTAAGTTTTTTTAGTAACAATCCCAACTTAATAACCGCTATAACGTAAGAATTAATGTTAATCACAGTTATAATTCGTGTATGAATCATAAAAATTACCCTTACCAGCCAGTATCATCACCAGCCTATATATACGTCCCACTGCTGGGCACAGGCCTTCCTACATGGGATAAACACATGAGGAGATTGGGCCATAACACCACCACGCTGGCACAATGCGGGTTGGTGGGTTAAAGTAGTTGTAGTAACAACCGGGACCAACGGCTTAATGTGCCTTCCGAAGCACGGAGGAGCTCGAGATTATAAATTTGATTGACCCATCCCGGGACCGACCATGGCGAAAGTTGCTTTGTTTTTCGTATCGAAACCAGAGCGCTCAAACCAATACGCCACCGAGCTCCTCCCAATACGCCACCAGCCAGTATACTATACCACAATACTATATTATGTGGGTACTTCACAGAGTAATGTAATATTTTTTTTTAATATATATATGTATACACATACATAATAATAATAATACTAATCATACACTCACACCTTTGGTATGGCAAAAGTAAGTAAATATTGAAGAATCAATAGTATATCTGCCATCAGTAATTACCTTCTTAGATATAGCGTTTTATATTTTTGAATGGAGCAAAAATTATACATGGAAAATGATACTGAATACATACAAAAAATAATACACTGTAGGTGTTTCAGAATCGCTATTTAATGTTTCATTTCCTCTAAAATTTACCCTGAAATTTTATCTGATTTCTCGACTATAGATTGGAATGATTTACTTAAGCGGGGTACTTTGGAGGAAGCACTTGGTTTGTTCTATTCGATTTTGATAAAAATTAGAGATTTACATATTCCTAAGCGGTTAGTCAAACCTTCCCGATACCCGAGGTGGTATAACTCGGCACTTATTAAAATCATTAAGGAAAAATATAAATACTTGTCCAAATACAAAGTCTACGGTAACATTTCTGACCTTACATCGTACCGATTACTTCGTGATCGAGTAAATAAAGTTGAACAAACATGTTATAAGGCGTACATGGCTACTGTTGAGACATCAATTACTGACAATCCAAAAGTATTCTGGTCCTTTGTCAAAGAAAGACGAAATAATAGTAATTATCCATCGAGTATGTCTTATAACGGGACAAGAAGTGATGATGGCCAGGGTATCAGCGATTTATTTGCTACCTATTTTAATTCGACGTTTCTTAAATCATCGATTCAATCCAACACTTCTGATCAAAAAGTTAATGATGTCATCTGTGATGGTATCTTAAGTACAATTTATATTGATCAAGATGACGTAAAGAAGCATCTTAAATCTCTTGACTTAAATAAATCGGCTGGTCCTGACGCTCTTCCCGCTATGTTCTTGGTGAGGTGTGCTGACGCACTAGCGGAACCTATAGCGCTGCTTTTTAGACGATCAATTGCTGAAGGTGTATTTCCATTATGCTGGAAATCCGCATTTGTGTCTCCTATCCACAAAAAGGGTCATAGGGATGAGGTGGAGAATTACCGTACAATATCCAAGCTCTGTCTTCTTGCGAAAATACTCGAACGAATAGTTTATGGTCAACTATATAGCCACTTGAAAACCAGCTTTTGTCATCAACAGCATGGTTTCTTGAAGGGTAGGTCTACTATATCCAATCTCATACTCTTTACCAACTTTGTTTCGGAGACTATGGATGGCGGTGATCAGGTTGATGCCATCTACACTGATTACAGTAAGGCATTCGATCGGGTCGACCACAACATTCTATTACAGAAACTCCTTTGTTTGGGAATAAGAGGTGATTTGTATAGATGGTTTTCCTCGTATGTTCAGAATCGAACCCAGGCAGTGGTGCTCAATGGTTATACGTCAGCTTGGTCTACCATACCTTCTGGAGTTCCACAGGGATCGCTGTTGGGTCCCTTGCTGTTTGCGGTTTTCATCAATGATATTAGAAACTGTTTTCATCATTCCCGCTTCCTGCTCTTTGCAGATGACATGAAAATCTACAGGTCGGTAAGGGATCTATCAGATGCCATGCTTTTGCAGGAGGATCTTACAAGAGTGACTAACTATTGTAAGGCAAATAATCTGGATCTTAATATTAGTAAATGTATTGCAATAAGTTTCTGTCGAAAGCGGAACAAAACAACATACAATTATGCCATTGCGAACTCGTTTTTGCATCGTGCGGACAGGATTCGAGATCTTGGTGTTCATCTAGATAGCCAGCTCTCTTACGATAATCATCTTGATGAAATAATAAAGAAGGCATCCTCGTCCCTGGGTTTTATTATTCGTAATAGCAGTTGTTTCACTACAATGAAGCCGCTGAAAGTTCTCTATTGTGCGTTTGTCAGGAGCCAGCTTGAATATGCCAGTCTAGTGTGGAGTCCAAATTATGCGCATCATCGTCTCAGATTGGAAAGAATCCAAAAGAAGTTCACTAGGTTTTTAAGTTTTAAATTCAAAATTCCGTATATGGACTACAAAGATCATTGTATTCGATTCCATTTTATTCCACTTGAGGTTCGTAGAAAGATAGCTGACATGCGTTTCTTGTTGAGAATAGCTCAGTCCAAAGTTGACTGTCCTGAACTTTTATCAAAATTAAATATAAATATTCCACCTCTTCATTGCCGTCCAAGAAGTCTACTTCACGTTCCATTCTCACGTACAGTGCATCATAGCAACTCTTATTTGATTCGAGTCGATAGACAATTTAATGATGTTTGCAGGGAAGATTGCAACAACAACATAGATTTATTCTGTAGTAGTATAAGTAGTGTTAATAAAATGCTGGCAGGTGACTAAATGCTGTATAATTTATTATTGTGTATTTATTATAGCATTGTTTTAAAAAAAAAAATGTAAGTATATTTTAGTAATGTAAGAACTTAGGATTTAATTATCAGTGCTACTTGTGGAGGCTTGTTACTGGCTTCTTGCAATGTATTTTTTTGTATATTTCTTCATGTAAGCTGTAAGCCCCCCAAATAAAATAAAATAAAATAAAATAAATTTTCTCTGAAAAGAAATTCGAGCCTTATCCGCTATTTTTTTTAAATTGTTAGCTCCGTAGTACTGGATAATTGCAGAATCGTGCTGTCCGTGTCATTGGCGATGTAAAAATGCGTGAATAGGCACTTATTGCGAGTATATCGGCAATACGACACTCTCAGGTACTCTTTGTAGCATGCGCCTTATATGTCTGATAATGTCACGTCAGTCTATTTCTATCCCTTACTTATCAACTTTTTAATTATTTTTTTATTATTATTATTTATTATCAACCTTCCTTCCGCCAGTTTTCATTAATAATGGACTGACAGGCGGAGACCCACATCCGCTTAAAAAGAGCATTAGAAAACATTGTGAGACAAATCCTTCTTCGTATTCAATTTTATGACCAGGATTCACTCCAGCTGGAGATAATGTAGGTCCCGTTGGTCATGCGGTAAATCAGATAGCTCCTTACATTGTTTGTAACCACATGTTATAATAAATATTATGACTTGAAGTTTAAAAGAGCTGTCTGTGTAAGTATCTACTGATTATCAGTTTCAATATGATAGGAACTTGTAGACTTGAGATGACATGAAAACTTGTCGCCGTATAATCAAGGAACTTTAATTGATGTAGAAGATTATTAAACTAAATAGGTACCTATTAAATCATCTACGTTCAAAGTAAATTGTTAATCGTCCCAAAGCTGTGTTAGGTAAAAAAATGACGATTGAACGAGATAAATAGCCGAAGAACGAGAAGAAGACTACTAAAGCCATCTTCCTTGGTACCACAAGTGCTTAAAGAGTTAAAAAGATCTAAAAAATGTACGAAAAAGCAAATTTTAACATATGTCATCCAAAAAAATACAAATGATTAATTAAAATTTAGGCTATCTAGTTAAATTGTTGTCCCATCTCGGGATCGACCATGGCGCAAGTTGCTTTGTTTTCGTAATCGAAACTAGAGCTCTCAACCACTACGCCACCGAGCTCCTTTTTTGTAGTTTTTTTATCTATTCTCCGGATCTGGTAGCTCCCAAAACACACCGGATTCGCCGGATTACCGGACCCACCGGCCTTGATTGAAATACCTAGACACATAAAGTGTAACAGTTTGCATAACGAAAGCCGCCCTATTACGTATGCAGTAAGGGCGGTGTTAAGGTCGAACTGTTACACTTGGTGCTCTTGACTGCATCTACCTACAATAAGGACATGAATAAATAAATAAATATCTCAAAATATCAGCTTCGAAGTAATAAACTCATCAAATGCAGATATTTACATTTTGTTAAGAGCTTCATCATCACACATATATGTTTGGATTAAAGCTAACCAAACACTACTAAAGCCCTGAGACAAAACGCTTTTGATTGCACCATAATAGGCCGATGGTAAATTATAGTCACGGCAACTCACGAAGTGACCAATGCCAAAATTGTTAATGCAGCTCTGTAAAAATACATCAAATTGTCAAACAAAGACTTGTTCTCCAAAAAAATTACAAGTAAAATCTATTTCGTTAGGCAAATGTAATAATAATGACTGTCAAACTAAAAAAGATTTCATATTTTTGATTTTTTTTATTCCGTGACTTATGATCAAAGTTAAGTATTTTGTATTTTTTTTTAATTTACACTTAACTATCGCGATTTTTTCTTTTTTCTTTAATTGACTAGCTATAGGTATGTTTAATCATAAGAAACAATTGGATATTGTCCTTGAAATAATCATTAAAATGGTTCCAAAGCATTTGTTCCTGCCTTTTGCTATCTGAGGGGATGAGGAGTAAACAATAAATAGACCAATAAACCTCCTGGCAACATCCAAAATCCTAATCCGCATGCTTTTCCAAATTCAAAACTGTGCACAGAATACGGTCCTCATATTTTGCCCACTTAACTCCACCCAGTGCCCGGTCTACGTGGATTGTCGCGAAAACACGCAAGAAGGGTTCTCTTTCATGTATTTTTCGAATTACATTTGAAAATGAACGCAACAAAAAAGTTGTATATTCGAATTTCGAAAAATACAGATTTTGTGATGAACCTACCACAAGCACAAAACAGAAAAGCACACAAGCACTTGAACCTTTTCGGGAGCTTTTTAAACTAAAGCTGCTTTCACTTTGACTGGCACCCAGCGTGCATGAGAATGTTTACCTATACGAAACTAGCGAAGCGTACAGACGACAGCACATCAAGTGGAAAAGTTGCACTACGAAAGCTGCCTCTATTACGAACGCAGTATGGGCGGTCTCAAGGTGTGGACTGTACATAGGGATACTGAAAAACTGTGGTAAAGGCTGATACTGCCGCTACGATACAGCTACCGAAAATATAAGTATTACTAGAAGAATAACTATGCCTGTGTGAATATTTCAATGAGATTTCAGTCTAAGCGCTAACGGACTTAATTAATTAAAATTTTACTCCTTGGATGATCCTCGTAATAGCTAAACTTTGTTTAACCATATTTTTACACGAGACATCCTCGGATTTTTTGTCATATTTGTTTTCTGACATTCGATATGTGTAAGAACAAGACATAACACGGAATAAATGATCAAAGGAGTAATTTTCTAATTAATTAGGCCTTAAACGTAAAGAGATCCAGAACCTGAGTCCCAGATTGGAGTGGATTCTAACCTGGATATTGGAGCGGATTTTTCTACGTTTCTAATTTTGTGTTATTTATCAGGTGGGTCAGGAGGGACGGCGACGGGTGGTGGCGCGGCAGGCGGCGAGTTGTGTCCGACGACATGCGCGCGCTGCGCTTGCTGCGGCTGCACGCTGCGCGAGGCGGCCGCGCGCCACGAGCAGCGGGTGGCGGCTAGCGAGCGACTGGAGCGAGCAAACCTGGAGTGGAAACAGGTTACAAACTATTTTTTTGTACAAAACATGACAAATTACTCAACACACCTGACATGAAGCGGTAAGAAGAGTGATTACGCGAAGACGTTTGTTTGAACTTAATGTCCTCACCACCTTCCCGGCCCAAAGGTGCCTTTTCACGCCTCTTTGTGCTATTTTTTTAAGATAGGATTACTTTGAACCTCAATCTGGTCTATTGGTGAAGATGATATTCACAATTGAGAGAGATTACTCGTACACATTAAGTAAAATCATAGAATTAGCTTCTATCATTAATGTTAGCTCATTTGAACATTAAATTTAGTTTTTATGTTCAGAAAGTGTTTTATGTGTTTTATATTTTAAGTTGTTTTTTTTCTAATAAGTATGATTGACATGTAAAGGTTGAATTTTCTAATGTCAGTAAAATTATTAAAATGGTTTAAAAAGGCCATTGAAATGGTGTAAAGTGTAAAATTATTGAAGCGACATTGTATAGCTTCAAGGCACTGAAAATTTAAGTAGCAAATTCAGCCAATCAACCATTCAAATATTCCATAACATTTTTATTGTTAGTTTGAAAGTAGGTATACGCTTTTGTGAAAGTATTTATAATAATTTTATTGGTTATTCTGTTTATAAATTAAAATAACATTTCTATGTACCGTAAAATTGCTTACCCTAGGTATTTTGTTTCATGGTGCTATGTATTTTAATAATCAGTAAATAATATAATAGGTTTATCATTGATAGAGTACTTATGGCCTGAATGTTACCTAAGAAAATACCTATTAAAGAATCTCGCAATTGTAAATATTAAAAATATCATCATCATCGTCATGACCAGCTTATATACGTCCCACTGCTGGGCAGAGGCCTTCCTACATGGGAGAAACTCAAGAGGAATTTGAGCAAGAACACCTCCACGCTAGGCCAATGCGGATTGGTGGGCTAAAGCGGTTGCACAAACAACCGGGATCAACGGCTTAACGTGCCGCCTTCCTAAGCACGAAGGAGCTGGAGATTAAAAAGTTTGATTGCCCCATTCTGGGATTGACCATGGCGAAAGTTGCCAAAAGTAAGCCAAATTGTATGAACATCATCGTAACAAACACCTATGCTACGGTAACCGCTTACTATACCATGATGGCGTCGACAATACGACAATAAAATAAAACATGGGCTATATTAGTCCATAGAAATGAATAATTTTATAACATTTCTATGAAAAATTTAGCCATTCTTGTATTATTTCATACAAATGTAGAATAAAAAAGGAAAAATTAGAACTTTCTTCAAGATAAATCGAAATTGCTGTATTGGCCAAATACATGCGAGCAGCGGCCGGCAAAAGTCGTATGAAAATCCATATCTGTCGTGTTTTATAGCGTCCGAATAAATTACTATGTAAACTCATATCTGCCGTATAATGGAAAAATTAAAAATAGAACGATCTTTTACTCCGAAACATGGTAACCAAGGAGATAATTAATTAAAGATAGTATTCAAATTTCGAACTAGCTTGCAAATAAAAAGCCATTTATTGAAAAAAAAAACAAATGGAACACTTTGGCGCGTGAAAAAATATTTTTGTTCGTTGCTCGTTATTGATTTAGTAAATTGTATTTGACAAAATGAGTTCAAGTGAAGACAAGGAGTGACATGAATTTACTTTAACGCCACCTGAAATTCAAGAGATAGCAAGAGCCGTAATAGAAAACTAGTTGCCGCCAAAATCGAAAAATAAATACAACCTATGAATTAGGAAAACCTATGAAAAGTTATGCCTAGGTACTACTTATTGTTTTAATTTCCGCTTATTATTTGAAAAAAGTACCATTAGAAGCCTTAGCCACAACTAGGCATTGAT
Source organism: Nymphula nitidulata (assembly GCA_947347705.1). Lineage (NCBI taxonomy): Eukaryota > Metazoa > Arthropoda > Insecta > Lepidoptera > Crambidae > Nymphula > Nymphula nitidulata. Next base: position 8,694,564 of record OX374617.1, on the reverse strand, counting down.
GGACTTACGTATTTGACACGTTCGTCCATCAATGCCTCTTTTTCTGGCCGCTGCAATAATGTACTATAGTGTCGTATTGTGGTCACCATCCTGTATATAGTGTAATATGAAAAAAATATATATTAAAAGAAAATGTTTCCCGTACTCAGAAATAGTTTAACACTTAAATACCATATCACAACAACTATATTTCTTTGTTGAAGAAGCTTTAATTAGTATGAACGCAATAGTCGGTGCCTTAAGGTAGATACTTCACTACTTCTGAGTTCGAGTCTCAAATAAATGAAAAAAATATCTAACCAAACTATTTCGGTTACACTAGATAGTGATAACCAACATTTGGCGAGGTGTAAATTACATATTATTTCACACAACAAAACGATAAACCATTATTAAAATATAAAACTAGAAAAATATCACGTTTTGAGGCGGGAATTGAACCCGCGACCTTTCGCCATCCGGGCGACTGTTCTAACCAACTGAGCCACCCAGGACTTAGGATATCCCTGTGAAATTCTTCTAATCCAATCTGTATTTGCGTTTATGAACTAACGTCCACCCTACAATGTCGAAATGTTCCATTTCAACATCTGAAACGAGTATTTTTACAAATACCTACGATTCGGTTAAGTTGGGGCAGTGCTAATATAAATGTTTGAAAAATTACTTTGTTTCTTTTTTCAAACATTTATAATAATAATCAAAAATTAAGAATAGATGAACCATTATGTTTTGCTATGTATTACCCTTGATAAGTACTTAGTCACCTTATGAAGCTACAGGTAGTCAAAGTTTTATATTTTTTTTTCAGTACAATAAGTGTGTCCCTAAATTAAACTATTGAACAGGTGGCGGTGGTGGCGGACCGCGCGCTGCTTGCTGTGTTCGTCCTCGTCACTACTATATCCACGGCTGCCATTTTGCTGCCACAGCTTAAAAACCTGCACGTCGGAAACACACCTCTAAAGCCGCCTACTTAAAGTCTACTTAACCCTGCACAGGGCGATCAGAACATAACCAACGAATTAACGTTTAATTGCAACAACAAGACAATGGCGCACTAAAATGGCGCCAATGAACTTCATATTGGATCCAAGCTGGGAATTTGTACACAAGGTAATAATGTTTGAAATCAAATTGATCTCAAAGTGGTTTATATTAATTATGACGATTATAAATGTTCATGTAGGTTTTGATATAAGTAGGTTTACATAATTATTGCCAGACATGTTATTAAATAGTGTGTCGCTGTCGAATATGAGGTTTGTGTATTAATTTATTATGTAAACACGTAGTAGATACAGCAGACTCTACAAAGATAATTTTGGCGCTTCCAGTTCATGTTTTTCATTTGTTTGATAAATCATCAAACTATGTTGTCAACTACCATGTTAATACAAACAGGTTTTATTTGTGATGTCGTAGTGTAGTTGTAGTAGGTACGTAACACATTATAACTCAATTTTTATGTATGTAGGTGGTTTTTACTAGGTGGCCGTGTATTTCAGCCGTGAAACAGTTCGCTGTGTTTCGGATTGAAGGGAAAGATGGCCGGTGTTACCGGTCTTGGATGGCATTTCATCTTAGGCCTCAGAATGACAACGCACCTGCAATATCAAGTGATTTTCCCTTGTTATTGCAGGTGTCTATAGGCGGCGGTAACCGCTTTCCATCAGGTGGGCCGTCAGCTTGTTTGTCATCTATTAGTAAAAAAAAAGTAAAATTTTCATATTTCAGATACCGATAGATATAACCTGTTATTTTATTTAATTAAATATTTTATTCATTCGACTTCTAACGAAGACAATTAACAAGATTCAAGTAATCTAGGCTGCAACGCCAAAGGATACAATTTAAATAAATCTTTTGTGCTAAATGTTTAAAAGTCAATTAATGTTGTTGAAAATTCAATTTATATATTGGGGAAATCTCTTCGTTAGGAAATAATTAATTGTGCCAATTAATTTTAATTTATTGTACTCTAGCATTTGTTTTATAGCGTAACCAATATCAGCTGTCAAAGTCTGGAATTTATTACGTAAATTTAATTATAGTGTCTTGCTTTAGTTAAGATTTGGAAGGCCTGTGCCCAGCAGTGGGACGTATATAGGCTGGTGATGATGAAGTTTTAATAGGGATGTTTACTGTATCCAAATTAAAATATAATTCGGACGCTTAGAGATACCGCAGACTTACAATTTTAAGTTGGCTGACTATCAAACAACGAAATTACGTGCTTTCTGATGCCGCAGACTTAGCCAACTTAGTTGGTAACAGTATTGCTAGCGCGGTGACGTCTCCGAGAAAATGTGCATCCGATAATAAGTGACAGATTAGAGCATGGGAAACATTATACTCTACATTCTAAACTGAAATATTACCCAGATACCTTAGTTTATACTGACCCTTAAAAACTTTCTTTACGCTACACGTGCCTTATGGTCAATAAAATATACAGGTCTATCTATTTTTATTTATTTTCACTAAGTTCTACCCAATTGTCAATTTTTTCTTTATATTAACGTCGGAGTATTGCTTTAATTTTTTTTTGTAAAAGGCTGGACTTTTTTGGACTTCGTCGATCAGCAGTTCTATTTTTTCATTTAATACAAGTAGAGAATGCGATTGGCTGGGGGGCGGCTGCGTGTCGGGTCGGCAAAAATCCCAGCGTGGGGAAATCACGCGCACGCCGCCATCTTGCCGTGCGACTGACCAACTAAGTTGTTATAGTCTGCGGACTTGCATAGTACGCCCGTTCTAATAAGCTATCGGCCGATAGTTGGCCAACTATTTTAATGCGATCGTTTAGTTGAACGAATTAGTTGGATATGATGAGCGGGCTATGATAAGATCTATGTCTATTAGACATTCTACGATTTAGTCGGCCAACTTGAAATTGTATATGTGCGGTGTCTCTTAGTGGTAGTTTTCATAAAAGAAAACTTAAAAAACACAAGAGTCTAACACAAGAATATTAAAAAAAACTAAATGCAATTAAATCTCTGTCAGGTCACGTGACAACGAAGACCAATCTCAGTGTATGACGTCACTTGCTGTTAGCATCAGTGTTTGTAAATAAGTGACGTCAAAGCGGTCACGTGACATGTACTAGCTGTGTGACTAGTATTTTGCAGCAAAATTAGAAACGGAATTTAAGATACATGATTTTTAAAACAGTGGTCACACACGGCATGAAATACTTTGCCGATATTTGTCAACTTCTCTATTCTTATTAAATCCTTATCGTACGTTCCAACTAATGATCAGGATGGCCTTGAGTAGTTATTTTCAACTTGTTCTATTCCAATCGTAACAGTTGTTTCTGACCCTAATCTAGATTCTTTGTATTCGTTATGAATATCTAAAAAATATTTTTTTAGATAATATATATTAGGTACCGTGTTCATCATTTAATTTTTTTGATATTTTTTCGCATTAAAAATATGAGTTGTATTTATTAGGACAGACGAATATTTTACTGAGTGATTGAAGATATCTTTGTTATTACAAATAAACGCGATTTATTGTATTTATGAAAGTTTATATTCGCTTAGCTAAATATATTAAGATAGTTAAGCATGTAATTAACTAGGTACGCAAGTCTAGACAACTTTGATGTTAGTCGTTAAACTAGTAAATATACCTACTTAACTAGAGTATGCTCAAGGTTGTTGCCAAATATTAATAGCAAGTTGTAAATAATAAAAATGTTGTTAATTATAAGGTTAATCGGACTGTAAAAATATATTGACTGTACAAATATGATAATAATAATAAACCTCGGAATATTGTGAATTTTGTTTTTTTAATACCCCTTCAAGCTTATAAGAAATTTATGTAGGTGTGTTTTTTTTTAAAAAATAGTGGTAAATAAGAGAACGACCGCCTAATGAAAAGAGGTTAAAGTCTATACGCGCTCGTAGCACCTTAGGTACTACCTGCTCACGCATCGTCTACCGTTTATTACTGTGAAATATATAAAATTTATAAGTTTCGGCCTCATTAACCATCTGTCAAACACCATCTCATTGAGACTATTCATAAGAACCCAAACACGCAATATCTTCTGTTAAGTAGTTTCTGAAGGAAGAATTAGGGACCCCGCAGACTTTTGGATGGTATAGGATCTGCTCAAGGTTTGTATGTCATGGGAATGTCACCGAAGTGACAGTAATTTTCAAATCAAGCGGATCTGTGAAAGTTATTAAAACCATTTTATCATGAACAAAATGAGCTGATAGTCATCCAACGCCTGCTGCACTGATCTTCATGAATTATAGCTAAGAACCATTCTAGTCACGTCAGCTTTCAAACAAAAAAAAACGAATCAAAATCGGTCCATTCGTTTAGGAGCTACGATCCCACAGACAAACACAAATACACAGACAGACATGTCAAACTTATGACACCCCTTCTTTTTCGTCGGGGGCTAAAAATTAGGACGAAGCGTTATGATGACAACATACGAGACAATCTCTTTTCCCATCATAATGCTCTTTCAATGAGCTCTAACGACCTCTCTCGCTGTAGGAAATCAACATTATTAAGTTATTTTTTTTCTTTTTTTTTATAATAATATATATACTAATGGTTATTGCACACAACAGACAAATTAAACAATACAAAGTAATAAGCAAAGCAGTACGGTTAGGCGAAATATAATATTTTTGGCTTCTCTATTGCTTTGCGATCGTTCCTGTTATAATAGTTGAAAGCATGTGTGTAAATAAAATAAATAATATTTTAGGTAGTGTTATTTAGCTGCAATCTCCTGTAAATATAGAGGTGCTAATGGTGCTAACCCAGTTAGTCGCTCAAAGTTTTCTTGGAAATCGCTAATATCTTTTAAAATGGTTAATGTAATGTAATGTAACAAAACTAGAAAAATTTCACGTCCTGAGGCAGGAATCGAACCCGCGCCCTTTCGCAATCCGGGCGACTGCTCTGACCACTGAGCCACCCAGGACTTGGGATACCCCTGTGAAATTCTTCTAGTCTATCTGTATTTGCGTTTATGAGCTAACGTCCACCCTACAATGTCGAAATATTCTATTTCAACATCCGTATAATCCATAATTAGCTTAGGGAATAGTTAGTCAAAACGGACATAAGTAACTATAGTCAAAGACAGTCAAATGCTTAAAACCTAGACGTCGGTAAAATGGCAGAATGAAACGTAAAAAAGAGGCGATATAAAAGAGGAGATGAAAAAAAGTAGTACTTTAATCGCCGGAGGCAGTTCTAAGCACTTCACTTCACACTTAGTAACTGGAGAAAGCAAAAAGCTATTCCAAGAATCCCTTTTTCATATGGATATCCGAAACCGCGATTTCCATTACCTGATCGTGTAGATATGTGGGCTAGATGCCGAATAAGTGTACAAAAAGTTTAATATTACCGTTTTCAAAATTTTGATAAATATCATGCTTGTAATTTTTACATAATAGTATTATAATAACATTCAAACACTTACACCTATTATCTAGCCCAAAGTAAGCATCATTAAGAGCTTGTATTATGGATTCTAGATAACGGATGAATATTGATAATATTATGTATATAAATATTAGAAATATACTAAACTCAAAAAAACATTCATGACTCGTGAAAAAATGCTCGTATTCGTCATACAAACATTTGCTCCTAACGGGATTCGAACCCGGGCCCTCTTGATCGAGCAGCCCGTATAGCAAGGGGTACAGACCACTCGACCAGCCGGTCGTCGGTCAGTATTCTGGAACTTTCTGTAGGCTACCTAGGTACCTAGTGTCTACGGAAAGTTCCAGATTCCAATATGTAAGTGGATGTGATTGAGAATATAATATTTTACTAATGATAGGACGTTAAGCTCTGAAAGTGTGTCAAACTGAAGGACAATTAGTTTAAATCAATTCAACATTTTTTAAAGTCGACATTGCCTCGATAAAAAGTGTTTCGAAATGTCGTAGGTAATCCGTAGTATGTAATAGGTTGGGGAAAAAGTTTCTTCGCATTTTTAAGAAAATTCAAAACATTTTTTAATATAGTTTATTTACTTTTTACTAAAGTATGTAGGTACCATTTTGTTCGATAACTTTTTGCCATCTTGTAGGTAGGGACATGATCCCATAGAAATTTTGGGGCTTCTAATCAAAATACCGCGACAAGTGGTTTTGGCGGTCCCCTCGTGATGTTAACCAGACACTGCCTCGAGAATTCTGAAGAGAGCGAAACAGGTGGAAATCTGAAGGTGCAAGGTCAGGACTATACGGCGGATGCATTAACACCTCCCAGCCAAACTCTCTTAATTTTTGCTGAGTGGCTAAAGATGTGTGAGTCTAGCGTTATCATGATGAAAAACTACACCCCTTCTGTTGAATAATTCCGGCCGCTTTCTCTCAACTTCTTGCTTTAATCTCATCAGTTGTTCGCAGTAGAGTTCAGAATCGATGGTCCTGCCTGGTGGTAACAGCTCATAATGAATAATGCCCTTCCAATCCCACCACACACACAGCATCACCTTGTTGCGAGTTAACCCGGGTTTCGCCACAGTCTGTAAAGCCTGACCGGCCTTTGACCACGACCTTTTTCGCACGTTCTTGTCGTACGTGATCTACTTTTCATAACCAATTATCAGCTTCTTCATAAATGGTTCCATTTCATTACGTCGTAATAAAGAATCACAAATGAGGACACGGTTCATTAGGTTTCTTTCATTGAGCTCGTGGGGTACCCAAATATCGAGCTTTTTTGTGTACCCATTTTTTTTAAATGCGCAAAACTAATTTGTGGTCAATTCCCAGTTCTTCAGCTACGTCGTATCTACTGATATGCCGATCTTGCTCCAGTTTTTCAAAAATGGCATCAATTTTATCCGTAATAGGACGACCAGAGCGACGTGCATCTTTGACATCAAAATTTCCGGATTGAAAACGCTTAAATCAAATTTGTGCTACTCTCACAGACACTGTACTAGGTCCATAAACATCGCAAATTTTTTTCGCAGCTTGCGTTGCATTTTTACCTTTTTTGTAGTAAAATTTTAAAATGTATCAAATTTCTTCATTAGATTCACTCATCTTGACAGTACGAAAAACTAATTAAAAACACACATTTTCCTAATTTGAATTTGGAATTATCTTTTTTAAAATCTAAACTTTTAATGATACCAAAACCAGTCAAATACAAATAGTACAGCCAAAGAGATTTTATTAAAGTTCATACATACTATAAATGCGAAAAGACTTTCCCCAACCTAATATACAGAGTGGAGCCGTCAATACGACAATAAATTAAAACATGGGCTATATTACTTCATAGAAATGGTTTGCCACTTTCAAAAATATTTTATTCATTTGATAATTTCTTGACATTTCCATAAATAATGCAGCCAACGTTTAATTATTTCATACAAATATTTTTTTATTTTTTTTTTTATTTTTTATTCATAGGCACAATTACAGACAACAGATCAAAACAATTTTACAAATAAAAGTAGCTGGAAGACTGAAGGTGAACCTGAGGTCCAGTTACAAAAGTGCACAGCTTTCAATAAGTACTTTGACAGTAAACAATCAACAATAAAATACTCAAACTTAATAGAAATACTATATTTAACTAACCTATGCGTTATGGAGTGATTGAAGTGATAGCCCTCCTAAACACCTGAGGACTATCGTTAAATATATCGCATTCCGAACATATTTTATTATAGTAATGACACATTCTGCATATAGGATCATTTTGTGATACATTATTCTTTGACAATGGCATATAAAACAATTTAGGATTACGCACAGACCGAGTCGGCACCGCAAAATGCAGCTTCAACAGCAAGCTACCGTCATAAGATCCGTTGGCAATCTGACGGAGAGTACATAGATCACTGACAATTCTACGTTTTTCCAATGAGTGCATATTAAAATGTGTTAGGCGTTCAGAATAGTCCTTTATTTTCTTTCTTATTCCGTTTTTCACACAAAGTGCTCGGATGAATCTCCTTTGAACAGCTTCTATTCTGTCTGTATGAGTACCGTAGATAGGAGACCAAATGGAAGAACAGTATTCAAGAGTACTCCGTACCAATGATGTGTACAATAACACCCATGACTTTGTATCCCTAAACGGTTTAGCATTACGAATAACAAACGATAACATTTTATGGGCTTTATTACATATATAATCAAAGTGAAACCTAAAAGAGAGGCATTCATCATAAAAGACTCCCAAATCTCTAATAACGTCAACACGATCAAGTTTGCATCCAGATATTCTATAATTGTATAATATGGGATTTTTACTTTTTGTAAAGGAGATCACTCTACACTTCTCTATATTTAAGAACATATGGTTGAGATCACACCAACTAGCAATCGAGTCTATATCATTTTGAAGGGCCCCACAGTCACTTAAATTTTCAACACGACGGTATATTTTTAAATCATCGGCGAAGCCTAAACATTCACTTTTGATTAAGCCTAACAAATCATTAATGAATATCAGGAATAAAAGTGGCCCCAAATTAGAGCCCTGAGGAACCCCAGACTTAAGAATAAATGGTGCAGAATCATAGCCGCTCAAAGTTACCAGTTGTGACCGGTTTAGAAGATAGGAGGCGAACCAACGATACAAACTACCATGCACACCCAAGTGGAGCATCTTTGCCAAGAGTATCGAATGATCAACACGGTCAAAGGCTTTGGAAAAGTCTGTGTATATAGAGTCAACTTGTTTTCTACAGTCAAATGAATCACACAAAAACGTTGTGTATATTAAAAGATTAGTTTTAGTGGATTTACTCTTTACAAAGCCATGTTGCTTCACACTTAATAATGGACTGACATGGCTGTAAAGGCGCTGATAAACAATAGATTCAAATATTTTGCCAAACCAACTTAAGACACTAATTGGTCTATAGTTTGTCACATTTTTTTTGTCACCAGTTTTGTGTATGGGTGTTACTTTAGTAGTCTTCCACAGCTCTGGAAATACTCCGTCATTCAATGACCTATTATAAATAATGGTTAAAGGAGTAACCAAAGCCGGAGCACAGAAACGAATGAATATTGGCGGGATATGGTCCAGTCCAGCACCCTTGGCTACATTGACACCCTTTAACTCGGCCAATACAGTGTCTGACTTTATTTGGAATGGCGCCATAGTGAAAGCTGAAGGAGAAAAATCAGGGCAATACACGACCGATGCGCTAGTGCTGTAGACAGAGGAGAAAAAATCAGCAAATAAGTTTACTATATCACCACCATCACTAACCTCGCGCCCCTGAAAATGCATTATAGTGGGAACAACGTTTGTTAGTTTTTTGCTCTTAGTGTAGCGCCAGAATGATTTTATATTTAGAGTTAAATTCTTTTCTATTTTGTCTATATAATTTGTGAAACATTGGCGCATTTGGGCCTTAGCACGCGATCTAAGCATGGAGAATGTATCAAAGTCTCTTGGATTGTGAAAACGCTTAAAAAGCTTGTGATACTTATCTTTTTGTCTAAGGGTTTTCTTTAAGTACAGGGAGAACCATTGAGGGTAACGATTATAATGGAACTTCTTTTTCGGTGTGTGTGTGTTAATTATAAAATACAGCTGGTCGTAGAAAAATTCTACAAGGTCATTACAATTAAGAACACTGGCATGATGGCACCAATCAATTTCCCGAAGCTCCCTGATGCAAGCTTCATAATCTGTCTTACGATAACAAAGTCTCTCAACAAGATCATTGGGGCGGAGGGACGGAGTTTCAATGTGATGAACAAGCTCAAAAGGGGGATGATGTGCATCAAGACGACTAATGGGCGTTGTGCCATCAAGCGAAAACAAGTCAGGGTGGTTAACAATAGCTAAATCTAAGGTTTTATTATTTTTATTCGTAATAAAATTTAATTGACATAAATTGTTGGAATGGAAAAAATTGTACATTACTTTTGATTTTTCACAGAAATAATTTATTGGAGTCATGGTTTCCACTGACCATCTAAAATCTCCTAAATTGAAGTCGCCCAAAATGCAGGTAATTTGACTAGTATGCTCGGTGATTACCTTTTCACAGTTATTGACGAAGCTGAAGAAATCAGTATTAGGTATATAGTCGGGTAGATATACTGTACACAGATTAATAATTTTATTCTTCTTAATATTAATTGTTACCCACAAATCCTCAACGTAGTCAGACTGCCAACCTTCCATTACAGTAAAATTATATTTTTTTAAAATTCCGATTAGTACACCACCTCCGTGATGCTTATTAAAACGTTTTAAAAACCGTCCGTCACGATCCCTGCGCGTAACCGTGTACCTATTGTCAAACAGCTCAGATGAAAGCACAGATTCATCTAGCCATGTTTCACTCAGACATACTATATCATAGTTATTACATAAAATAGTGTTGTAAATGTCCACAGTCTTACTCTTCATACCTCTAATGTTCTGATAATAAATGCTTATTTTCTCTGTTAAAAATTAAAGTTCAATAGACAATGTTTTATAACCTATATGTTTTATTGAATTAAATCTAGGCTGCCGACAGTTCTGATATGTATGTGCTGAGAGTCTGGAGATTTTCGAACATAGACCCGGCCATTACGAACCCAGACAAACTGATAGTTCAGTCTCTTAGCCTTTATCCTCGCTGCAGCGTGCAAGGATCTGTTGGCAGGTGACAGGTGTTCGGATACGTAAACCGGCTTTTTTTCACCGGCAAGCCCCAATAGTGCGGTGTTTAATTTTTGTTGAGGGTTTGCTTTATTATACCTATATATAGCTGAGTAAAACTCATCACGACATCCTACGCTTTTGAACTTAACTATGATTGAACGTGGTACTTTACTTTCTTTGTTCTGTTTGGCAACCCTTACGCAATTGATCACATCCTCGTCCTTCAAATTGACACCGATAACAGAAGAGCACTGACTTACGAGATTCCTCAGGCTTTCGCTGTGATGTTCAGGGACGCCGTGTACTTCCAAATTACTATCTCGTAGATATTGTTCTGTGTTATTTAATCGATAGGACAACTCCTCAACAGTGGACACCAGTTTTAATGAATCCTTCTTAAGCGTTAAATTCTCTTTAATTAAGTCGTTTATTTCATTTTTCATTTCCTCGTGCTTGGTATTAAAAAAATCAAGGGACGCACGAAACTCCTGAATCTCCGTTTGAATTGGCAACAGTTCCTTCTGTAATATCTTCTTAAACATTGATGGTAGCTCGGTTCTGATTGCAATTAAAACTTTCTCAACGATGGTGGACATAAAGTGATCGCCCTGCTCCCTTGTATCACAGATGGATGTAGATGAGACTGGTTTAGGTCCACGTCTACGTTCGGTTACGTTTTCAGACTTTGTGTCATATTCCCCGTCGTGAGATCCAACATCGGGTGGCATGTTATGAGTCGTCCTAACAGGAGTGTTTGTGTTGTTCGTCTTTGGCTGCCTACTTCTGCACTCATGGCAAACCCATTCAATCTTATGCTCCCTGGTCATGGTATTTCTAAAACGTTGTATGGAAACATTCGCGCAGTCGAGGTCGTATGACTTTGAACAGTCTTTGCATTTTAAATGCTCATTATTTGTAGTTTTTCGGCAGCATCCCCCACAAACAAACTGAATAGGTGCCATTACTTACTCAAAGCCTCTCAAAGAAAAAAAAAAAAATGGTAATCACAAGATGTCGCGTCTGCGTTGCCTTTTCAATGTCCGGTGACGCACCTTCTGTAGCTAGTGACCCGGCGTAGATCGCGCACGCCAATATAGATCGAATGTCCTTGTTGCAACCGTGCGAATCGCGTAGATTCAATAGACCGTAAATAAAAATATTTTAACAGCTGACCGTCACTTTATCACAACTGATAATAGTTTTTAGGAATTTATTGGATAAACTCACGTTATATTGTTTGAATTTATACACAATACACCCACTGCACTAAGTTAGACATTAATTAAGTAGTTTTAGTGTGAAATACGTGTAGATTATATTTTTAATACTGTATATTATGGGGAGATTAACGGAATAGGTGTTTACTGTCTGATGTCAAAGATCAGATGATGATGATATCATGAAACTATCAAATGAAAAAGATGTTTTTGAAAGTGGCGACCCATTTCTATGAACTAATATAGCACATGTATTAATTTGTTCTCGTATTGACGACACCACTCTGTATAGTAATCTTCTCGAAGTGAATAAAATGCTTAATTATTTATTTGCATTTCTTGTTGATGATAAGCCTTACAACCTTTATGAAAGTACAGTCGACAGCACATCAAACGTAACAGTTTGACCCTGAGACCGCCTTTACTCCATTCGTAACTGGCTTTCATAGTGCGACTGTTACACTTGATGTGCTGTCGTCTGTACAAATAGGAAGCCTCTGTGCTATTCTGTAACGAACCACGCATCTCACCTCGCAGGTCACTTCGAATCCAACTGTCAAACAAAGCATAATTACCTTCATACATTTTGACAGATGAAATCGAAGTGACTTGCAAAGTGAGACGCGAGAATATAAATTACAATTTAATAGACATTCAAACAAAATGGGAATTTTACAAACTTTATAGATAGTTACGAAATTTACAATATTAAATATTATATTCTCGATTAATTTAATTCGAAATTCAATAAATTAAGTAACGCTTTCAAATTAAATTTATTGATTAAATAAATGTCTATCGAAGGAAAATTCCAAGGAAGGAAGGACTTTTATTTAATTAATTTATACGCATAATTGAGTTTACAATATCGACCCTTCATACAACAAAAGTAACGAAAGCCAATTTTGGTCAAAATTACCTTATATCGCCATTCATTATATTGAGTTTTTCGAGTTCTATCGATGTGTCTATTCAAAGTGCACAAAGTCGCAAAAATATGTCCTTTACGACGTAGTCCAATCAATAACAAAAGCTCGGCTATTTTCTCGTAATGAACAATTGAGACAGTGATTTTTTAAAATTAATGCTGTAAAAGGCATACCTACTTATGCTACAAAATTCGATACAGTATGAAAAATAAAACAATGTAGGTACTGACGTTTGACGTAAAGACCACAATTTTTTCAAACAAGGCTTTACTACAATCTAATAATGAAAGATTCTCGAAATATGTAGTTTCCCCTAATTATGTCACAATACCCATAACTTAAAAATTTACGAGCTTTAAGGTGGTTTTCCACCAGAGGGGCGAGACGAGGCGAGGCGAGACGAGAATTGAAATCGCACTGACCCTTTTCCACTAAAATTAGAGCTCGCGCGAGGTTATTTTCCACCAGAGTGGCAAGGAGAGAATTGAAATCGCACAACAATAAACCTATCGCGAAAAGCGTGTTTCTGTTTCAGAGTTAATTTATACTCTATATCAGAAGCAATACGGTTCATTTTTACACAAACAAATATTTCAATTCACGCCTCGCACACCCTCGTCTATCCTGACTATTTCCACCAAAGATGCGCGAGGCGAGGATTGAAAATTTGCCATACAAATTTTAAATCTCGTCTCGCCTCGTCCCGTCTCGCCCCTCTGGTGGAAAACCACCTTTAGAGTAGAATATAAAAAAAATGTTTTAAAGCCAACTACTGCAGTTAGCTCTGTAACTAGCAAAGCTACATCATCTAGAGTTTTAAATAGAGCGACTTAAGCGATTGAGAGTTTTAAATGATGAAGTAACATAATAATTTGTACGTTAATTTTATAATAAGCTGTGCAAAAAATATCAGTTACCATTTCCGGTTTTTTGTTCGTCCTGTAAAATTGATGGTTCGGATTTTATTATATTTCTTATTTATAGGGTCGCTATGGTAATTATCACCAAAAAACTCCTTCACCAAGTACTTACGTAATTTTAACAAAATTTCTGTGCCAAATATTTATTAAATATTTACATTTAAATTGGTAAATTCTTTTAGACCAATTGAAATATATTTAGGTAGGTTAGCATTAATCTATCCTAAAATATAGACTCTATTTATAATTTTACACCTACACCTATTATCTAGCCCAAATTAATTTATGGATACTAGGTAACGTCCCTAGTGGATATCAAACCCGGAACCTTTCACTTTGAGTAAATAGGTATACTGATCCCTCGACTAGACGCTAACATACGCTGAATTCTAGTTTTTGTACAGACGGCAGCACATCAAGTGTAATAGTTGTACTTAGAAAGCCGCCTCTATTACAAACACAATAAGGGCGGTCTCAAGGTCAAACTGCTGTTACGCTTGATTTGCTAATAATCTTTATTGCACACAAGAGACAAATTAAATACTACGTCATCGTAACAAACACAAAGCAGTACAATTGGGCGACCTTATTGTTAAAAACCAATTTCTTACAGGCAACCTAAGGTGATATAAATATTACGAAGAAGGAGAACGCAGAAAAGGTGCAATAAATTGAAGGAATAAATAAAATATGTATGTTTGTACATAATGAAAATCAAAGACAAAATACTTATAATATAGGTACTAATTAAAAATATTATGTGATACAATACCAGTGAAATAAAATACACTGCTAATAAGATAAATGTAAGAACTGACATTTGAGTTGATGCTTAAAAGAATCCAATGGGTGAGCCCCCCGAGCGAGTAGGGTATGCGAGTTGTACTTGTACGCAATTGTTCCATACAAATCTCCACAATATTAGAACCTATACCTACATAATTAAATGGGTGTTGGTATCGATGAAACCATAGAGGTTATGTTCTGTTATAGAAGATACAAGTCAACTCGCAATTAATAGCAAAACTAGTAGTATATTTTCATCAATTTACCATAATTGTCATAATATCAAATTCTCAAATTTTACAGTACTTACATCATTGCAATATTGTGGAAAAGTGTGTTTTTGTAAGTTTAACTTACCTATATTTATTGGTTTGTGATCTTTAATTTTAAAGTTTTTAATTTTACATTGCTGTAAGAATAAGTATTAATTCCCAGCCGATAGTACTTATTAGCTACAATCCGTACACCTCCAAAGCATCGAGTATTTTATTTTTGGTAACGAAAGCAGTTGATCTACAAAATATTAGTCACAGTTATTTCAAAATAAAGATATTGGATAAAAAAATTAAATACAGAATGCTCTATTTTTAACTTTGAAGTACATACATTATAATCATTTAAAATGAAGAGGGAAAATGAATAACATTTACGCAAAATTTTCCCCCTAATTTTCCTAATCGTTTTCTCATAAGATTCCATAAATATACTTACATAAAAGTGTAGAGATTACGGTAACAGCTGTAATATAATAAACTTCTCCCCCAACGCCTGTCGACCCAATTCGAGTCACTTGAAACGAGCAAGTGTCAAAACTTGATACAGCCTTGACCTATAAATAAGTCAATGTTAAGGACTGTTTAAGCTATTTAGGGAAAATAGTTATATTTGAAAGATAAAGATAATTTACTCGTCAGGACATGCGTGTCATTAATTACAATTTACAAGGGTCTGATGAAATTGATATTAGGCAGCATCAAAAGATATAATTCATCATTTATCGTTTTGCTGCTGTACACTGTTATTATTAACATGTCTTGCCAAGATAGGCGTAGAAAAATATATTCGGAGTCCAAGTTGCAATTTTATTAAATATAAATATAGTGATGAATATAGAATGTCAATTAAATGCATTGAAAAGTTTTTCTTTATCTAAAAATAGTCCCATAATTTTGCAGAAACTGCTAAAATTGTATCGTTGCAAACAATCGTTTAGAAAACTGTAAGAAAGATTGCATTAATTATAAAGCTTTTAGTGTCAAAACTGTTGTTACATTTGCAATTCATGAGTTCACGAGAAAATATCAGCTGTCATTTTATATGTTTAGGTTTAGTAAAAAAGGTGTAGGCACCATTTATTCAAATAACCCGTTAGACTAAGTACTAGATCAGACCATTACCATTAATTTGTTTTATCGAAATTCGTTAAATGAAATCAAAAAAAGATTTTTATTAAACGAACAAAGGGTTTGTTTTAAAAACCTTTTACCGACCCTTTTCTTTTTATTCTACTGGGGTGGAACACGGGAATATAGTCCATTGTTAATTGTTTGTTTTAAGATGAGCGGTTAAAAAGCATTCTGTAAAAAATATATGGATAAAGATAGTGATGTTTTTCACTCGGACTTTGGATAAACTATTGGTATAACACCTCTACCTTACGAAGATCCTAGTCAAATAACGCTATTACAAATACAAGTATAATACAAATACTTACAAATAATTTATATCTTCAACAATTTTTAAATTTTTATACATAGGGGTTGGGGCCTTCTTTTAAGTATTACATCTAGCTCTTCCATAATAATATCATACAAACACCTATAATGAAGAACAAAACGTGCAGTGAGATAGGTTGCCAGAGCTCATCAAGGAAATATCGTGTTGGGAGCTGAGACTCGTATCCTATGCTCTAAAGCGTCTAAAGGATTCGATGACATGTTACGACGCCCTATCTTTTGAAAAGCGGCTAGTCAAGGCGTCCTTACCTCTTAATAAACATGTTACTCCGTCAGGCGTCCCGGGTTCGAATCCCGGTATGAGCAAATGTTTATAATATGATGAGTGCGAGCGAGTCATGGATGTTTATATGTTTATTTCGTATATTTCTAATATTTATGTACATATTATTATAATTATTTCTCCGTTATGTAATGTCCATAAGAAAAGCTTAATAACGCTTACTTTGGGCTAGATAATAGGTGTGTGTGTAAATATTATTATTATGATTACCATCAGTCGGGACTAGGTATTCTTCTTTGCCACATTTGTTGAATATAAAAAAATTAAGCAACGCTACCTTAAGAAACTTTGTCAATTTTACGGAGAAACAGAATGTTGTAAAAGAAATTAAAAATTATTTAGATGCAACCTCCTGTGAGCCGAATGTGTTTTATCAATTAGGGCGCGACGCCGCGAAATTTCAGCGGAAATTACGGCTGTACAATCATCGGCATCAGTGACTGGTCATTTTTGAAAGTGCGTGCTCATTGAAAAAATATAAGGTAAAGTAAAATATAAAGTTAAATAAAGTTGATAAACAAAAAAGTTTGTATACACGATATTAATTATAAAAGCTAAGAAGTTTGTTAGCGTAACACTTCCCACAGAAAAGATAAAACCTCTTTTATCTGTTCTGTGACAATCCCTGTAGTCAATTAAAATTTTAAATCCCGAGCTCCTGGTTGTTACTACAGCTGTTTTCACTCCCCAACTCACATTGGGTCAAACCTCCACATGAGGATGAGTGGGACCCACATGAGGGATGAGTGGAGTCGACATGAGGATTTGGACCATAAGATCACCAGGTGATCTAAATCCTCATGTGGCTTCCATGTAAGAAGGCCGATTGGGTATGTGTTTATGTAGAGAGTCCTCGCCCACGTTAGTCAATCGGATTTTTTTCAGCGAAAACAGACAAACTTCAATATTGAAAGGGTCATATCTTACAAAAAAAATCGTCGTACTGGACCGATTGAAATCTATAGCTACCCATCAACACAGTTATAATAGAAGTCTTTTACTTATCCTCTGATCCAATATTTCTAAGAGCTTTTTATATGAATCATTTATCTCCAAAAATATATTTCTGTATTTCGAAAAGATCTAGTAATAAGATTATCTTAGGGCATTCAGTTACTTCGTTCTAGACACTCGGGTTATTTATCTATTACCTACGTTAGGCATTTTCCACAAAATATGGAATAATATTTCACTAGAAAAGACTGTACTTATACTGCGTGCGCAACTGACATGGAGTGCGAGTGTTATGTACTTTTATATTTAAATGATTGTGGTAATTGAATATAATCTTATTTTTATTTTAAGTGCATAAATGTTTGAAAGGTATGTAGAAAACATCTAGACTAGAACAAATCGTGTCTTGGGGCGTGCCATTGTGATGGTGGACAAGGATGAATTCATAGGTCAGGTATACCAAGATCTCGGTAGCTAGAGGTAAGACGAGTAGTCTGGATTTAAAAGATCGCGGGTTCAGTTTCCGCCCCTGTTAATGGCATTTTTATTAGTCCGAAGATAATAATTGAATTTGGTTTTAATAAAATATGTTATCTTGTTCAATCACCAATTCAACATATACGGAGTGGTGCCGTCAATACGACAATAAAAAGAAACATGGGTTATATTAGTTCATAAAAATGGTTTGTCACCTTAAAAAATATCATATTCATTTAATAATTTCATGACATTTGAATTAAATAATATAACCTTGGCTGTATTATTTCATAGAAATTTCATGAAATTATCAAATGAAAAAGATGTTTTTGAAAGTGGCAAACCATTTTTATGAACTAATATACCCCATGTTGCAATTTTATTGTCGTATTGACGGCATCACCCTGTATAAATAATAACATACCTAGATGTAATGTCCCGCAGTTTTTTGCCACATCACTAGAAACAGACTTGTACTTTTGTTGCTATTTCTGCTGCTAAAGTTTTTACGTAATGGACAAGCGGACATCTACATTATAAGACCCAATGTTAGTTTTTGCCCCTACTACGTTTATAGCTCTTCTAGAACAAGAGACCCGAGCCCACGTCGTTGCCGACAAGCAAACACCCGGCTAGTGTTCTAAGTTGGTAGATATTAGAATAGCTATATCGATAGACTGATCGTAAAAAAATGTGTTTTGATGAAAATTATTATAATTATTATCATCATTACGTTTAATCCCTTAAGTTGTAAAATAATTTATAACTAAAGAAACCGTGTTTACATTGAGATTTTTATTTTGAAGTGCAGTTAATAACATTGATAGATTCTAATCCCTATATTAAAATTTAGTAAGTGTCACACAAAAGGTTTTGATTAAGTAGTTCGTGTATCATACACTGATGTTACAACATCCAGATGGGATGTTAGATGCAAATTTCTAAAACCTTTAATCTTGTAGAAATTACGATACCAAACTTAAAAAGGGATATAGTGTATTGTATCAACGATAAATAAAATAAAATAATGTTTATTGCATGGATAACAAATTAATAAACCCAATTTTAAGACCAATAATAATTTTCACATCAAGTCCAGTCCCCGTGGTATAGTAAAGTTTGTCCCTCTCTTCGTCTGGGCCGATTTTTCAATCCCCTGACAAAACTACAGATAGCTACCTAAGGAATAAAGTTATTACACTGTTTATTCGTCCGATATAACTATCTGACCGTTTAGGTCTTCCATAATAACGCCAGCTTCAGGTAGTTGAGACAAATGTATAGAGGACACTAATGTTAGAGCGGGACAGACAATTTCTTTGTTTGCTGTTAACTTCACATCTATTGTCAAAAACAAGCAAGCATCTGGCATCTTATTTCATACTACATTCATACATACATCAAGTTCTGTGGTATTTTATTTGAAACTTAACATGTAAGTGCAATCTATAGCCGATATCAATCAAGAAACCTTAGCTCATTTATGCTTCCTCATGGAAATGAAAAAATTGTCAGAATTCAATTTTTTCCTCAAAGATGTAATTGCAACAGTACCTAATTTTTTTTATAATACGACATGAAGTGGAATTATTAATACCGCCAAACTATATAGGAGCAGTGATATAGAAACTCATAGCGCAAAGAATCAGTGATTGGCAGCTGTAGCATGGGAGGAATACAGTGGTTTCAGTAACAAAATTAAATATGTATTTTTTGTGATTTCGTTACTTACATAATTTATCTTTTACAAAAGTTTGCAAATATTGCACCGATTCTTTAGTAAGTCTGAATCTACGACGGAATTCTACTGTATACCATTTTACATGTGTTTTCTAACATGTTTTGTTATGAAGTATTTGACTCACCCAGAAAGCACAAGCATAATTAATCTATAGAATAAGCGGTTATCTGGCCGTCAAAGGGACAGATAGATTTATTCTTAAGTTAAGTGAATTATTCGTCGAATAAAGTCTATCTGACGCTTGAAAAACCCACTTTTTGCTATCTATCGAATAAACCCTATCTGACTGTTTATCTGAGCATTGAAAAATCGGCCCTAAGTGAAGAAAGAGGTAAAACACATTTTGTCTCCTAATAAGTAAACATATGGCCCATGCTACGGGTGCAGTACATATAGCCGACGCGGACTAGCCTTGTACGAGCGGCGTCTTTAATTGGTTTGATTTGGTAGAACGTTTTTGGATTTACCTAGCTACTTTTTATCACTGGATTTTATTTACTATATTTTACTGCATAAAACAAAATTTTCTTTCACTGCTTGCTTTATTTGTTTGTAATATGTTTCAATTACGTACTTTAAATTGATGTCATTTTTAGTATGAAAAATCGTACTAAAAATTAAACAATAAAGACATCAATAAGTAGATAACTAATGGAATAAAATTACATGAGTAACCAACGTTTATACAAAATATACAATGCAAATGATTGCCTAATGATCCACTGCATAAAAAGATTCACACACGTGCCTTTTTGTGGCTTATTTCAAGCCCCATGAAGACACATTAGTTCATTTCGTTGACGACCGGCTAGTCGAGCGGTCTGCTATGCGATTCTCTAAAGTCAGCAGCCATGAATTCGTGGCTGTCGGCAGCGCCGTCATACTTTTGGCGTTTGTTTGACAACGCACGCAGCACGGCGTGAACCGGAACTAAAAAATGGTTGATTTTTATATCTTTATGTAAAAATCTATCAAATATTGAATGAAGTCATTGCGATACAATTTTAACACAACAAAAAAGAAATCAAAAAATATCGATTGTACTTCATGTCGTATAACCTAAACAGAGACAATCGTACACAGCCAAGAGACCGAAGTAGAGATTGGTGAATACGGATTCACGCAGCGCAGTGCGCAAACGTCAAAACCAATGCCAGCTCGTCGTCTTTGTCAGACGTCAAGTTCGATGTCGAATACCTTTGTTTGTGAATCACACAGCTGTACCCCTTGCTATCGGGACCTCTTGACCGAGTAGCCTTGCTATGAAGGCTACTCGGTCAAGAGGTCCCGGGTTCGAATCCCGGTAGGAGCAAATGTTTGTATGATGAGTACGAGCATTTGCTTACGAGTCATGGATGTTTATATGTTTATTTAGTATATTTCTGATATTTATGCATATTATTATCAATATTTGTCCGTTGTCTAGTATTCATAACACAAGCTCTTAATGATGCTTACTTTGGGCTAGACAATAGGTGTGACGGTGTGAGTGTATGAATGTTATTATTATTTTTAAATAAAAAAAATAAAAAATAAAAATAGTTATTTTTTTTATGTCAAAAATATTAATATGTGGAAATTTTTACTTACTATACGACTATATACGTACGAGTATTACTGTTGTCTTTTTCTTGATCCCTGAGGAGAGGAGTCATATCTCTATACTTCTCTGTCCCATAATACGACAAAACTGTATTAAAATATTCCTGAACGCACGAACAAAGTCACATCGAGGTATCAACAACGAGGCTCACGTCAATGTTACTTAACATAGTTCGTACGTCTCCTAACAGATGGAACTAATTTTGCTTGTATAAAGACTTTCACCTGTATTTATAAAGTAGTATTTAGTTGTTGCTAAGTAATGTCTTATTTAACTAAATCATTATTTTAGGTTGGAATTCTTCCTTAGAAAATTTTAATCTATAGAAGAGTTATTAACATTTCCTCCCTAAGCTATTGTCCATATGCCCCTGGCGCTCACACGCAATAGGAAACCTATTGAGTTTGTTAAGTGGGTAAATCACAGTAAGCCTTGATAATTTTGTTTGCTTTTTTCTTTATCCTATCAAGGCACACTGTCTACACACAATGGATTTTTGATTGTTTAAGGCGGCTTACACAAATTATTGGATCGCCGTCTCATTGATTGGAGTTACTAAGTACCTATGTTGAACTGTATTGTAACAATTAGTGTGTTATAACACAGTTCCAGAAATGTGTGTAGTATAGAAATTGCCTAATAATAAAAAAGCTACTTCCAATCCAAAATGAATGCGTTAAATAATTAACTGTGATATTTTAAAACCTATTCAATGACTCCCCTCTAGACGGAAAGCGAAGAGACTTTTATATAGTTTGGTAACAAGTGTACTTATTACCTACTACTCTATGAAAACATATTTCAGTACATTTGGTGGTTTAACATTCAAGTGAAGTACCTATTCAAATTTTAATCGAAATATCTTATAAGCATTTTGCATCACTACAGTGTGAACAATCGCAAGGCCGCAAGGCTTTGTGCGGGGAGGCTTTACATTTCGCTGACATTACTTCGGGCGGCTAATGTACATATACCGACGCTTTTTGTTCTCACTCATAAAAACAACTTAAAAAGGTATTCCGAGGTTTCAGGATTATATAAATTGTCCCGTTGAAGAAATTCCCTTGTAAGGTATAAAGGATCATGTTTTGGAGGTTGTTTCGGATTCATAAAAACAATACATTAACATTATTAATTTTACGGAAGGTACGCGTGAGTTGTTATCTCTGGATATTCATAAGTCGAGCGGGCCAAATGGTATACCGGCAGTGGTGCTGAAGCAGTATGCTCCTGAGTTGTGTCCCATATTGACGCGCATTTTCGGTCTTTCGTACTCCACCAGGCAACTTCCGTCTTCGTGGAAGACTGGGCAGTTTTCCGAGACGGAACTTGCCTGGTGTGCACCATGTGTTGTGCACCCTGTGCCCAAAAAGGGTGATAGATCAGACCCATCGAATTACAGGCCAATCGCTATAACCTCATTCTCTCAAAGATGATGGAGCGCGTCATAAATACGCAACTCCTCAGGTATCTTGAAGATCACGACCTGATGAGCGACCGCCAGTACGGCTTTCGACACAATCGCGCGACGGGAGATCTTCTACTGTACCTAACACACCGTTGGGCCATTGAGAGTCAAGATGAGGCATTGGCTGTTAGCCTAGATATAGCGAAAGCGTTTGATTGGGTGTGGCACAGGGGTCTTCTTTCGAAGTAACCAACTTACGGGCTACCTGAGGAGCTGTGCAAACGGGTCGCTAGCTTTTTGTCTGGCAGATGCATAAAAGCCGTCGTTGATTGCAGTTGCTCGAATAGCATGGATATTAACGCTGGCGTCCCGCAAGGGTCGAGAATCGAGAGTTCTCTAATTAGAGTCTTCGATTAGGGACGACTAAACTTAGTCCAAATTAATCCCACTAAGACACAAGTCTGCGCATTTGCTGCTAAAAAACCCCATTCGCTGTGTCTCTACAATTCCTTGACACACCCCTTTCTTTCCACCTCTAAGAGTATAGGGATCATTGGTGTCGATATTATCTCTAGTGACGTGCAGTTCCGCAATCATTGAGGAGATAAAGTAAAGTCAAGATAAAGTTGGTTCTTTACTCTAGTGGCTCGGTGGCGTAGTGGTTTGAGCGCTGGTTTCGATTAGGAAAACACAGCAACTTTCACCATGGTCAATCCCGGATGGGTCAATAAAAATTTGTAATCTAAAGCTCTTCCGTGCTTCGGAAGGCACGTTAACTGGTCCCGGTTATAACTATAACCGCTTTAACCCACCAACCCGCATTGGGCCAGCGTGTTGGTGTAACGGACCAAACTCCTCCTGTGTTCCTCTTATGACGTAGAAAGGCCTGTGCGAAGCAGCGACCCGCTGGCGATGATGATGAAACTACATTTTTTCATAAAAATAGATCACATTGCAATAATACGCGTTTCACATGCTAAGAGCTCGATCCCATATCTCTGCCCCACTTTGATATAAAGTTTTCTCAAATAAATAGTTTTAAATACTCTATATGTCACAGCTCTAGTTCTAAGAATTAGAAATTCACAGCGATCGCGGGGCAATGCGGCCTACTGACCCGGCTTTTTAACTTATTAACTAGCCTCTTCCAAGAGGAAAATCCGCTGATTCACTTATAGGTAGTACGTGTATCGCTCGCCCCAAACTTTTCACTACCGCTTTTTACAATTGCCTACTTGATATTTTTTCCTCATATGATTAACATATGAAGAGAAGTCTCTTAGTCGCAATTGCGAAATGGACATAATTCAGGAACATTATATGCATAAACAATTATATCGATCTTATCGTTTGAGGATATTTTCGGGAACTCTTATTTTGGCGAATTTGCTTGGGCTAGATTTTGTGGAATATTTTATTAAAATTGCTTTATTTATTGTATTAACCCGTCAAGCATCAGATTCCAGACACAATTGATTCAATTGTCATAGCCATCCGGTGGGTTAAAAATTTCATGAGGTAGGTACCAACGTGACTGTCTAGTTCTCATTCGGTCTTAGGGTAAGGTCGCCAGGTAACAAGAAAATTGATCTTCTTTGCTTTGTAATTGCATACTAAACTATAGCAAAAAATACTAGGTACTTAATGGAAAATATAAAACACAAATTTTCAAATCTTTATTTTCCGATTAGTTTATAAAATTAGCGCCTAAGTATTTGAATGAAACATGAATCGTGTTATTGTGATAAAATTAACTCCAAAATATAAGAAATAAAGTTGAAAACCGTCAGTATGATTCAAAAGTTATAATTTGCATATTAATAATTACGAAGTCAATTTAAGGAAGAATGAAGTTCAGTTTTTATTTTAGGAGGTGCTTAATCAATTTTTTTAATAAATACAGCGAGTACTAGCGGGAACTTTTCCAATTTTCGTCCGAATTTATGGCCAAATTCGCTTTGTTGAGTAAGCAACAACTTGTACTTCAAGCGCCGACTCACGATCGCATTTTAGTTGACTGACATACTTATTCCGCAGTAGAATGTCCGCAACCCGTTGTGATGGTAATAAGAGATTTGCTCTATATTTTATGGCTCTATCCGAATTCATAAATAGATTTGCCCATGATAATGTCGGAATTGTTAAAGTTTCCATATGTCTAATTATAAGCGTACAAAATTTAAAAATTGGATTACGCATTAAGCGAATCGGAGACGTTGAGAGTATAAAACATAACTTGTAGACAAGATTTTTGATTGTTTTAGAATGAAAGGGTTCAGCAGTTTGAGATTTGATTAGAGATGGGTTATAACAGGCAAATTTCCATACCTGTTATGCCTGTTACTGTTACATAAAAATAACAGGACAAAGTAACTGTTAAAAAATAACAGCCTGTTATTTTTTTTTGTTAATTCTCCCTGTAAAGGGAAGGCAAAGGAAACTACTGCCCATACAGTCATGTCTTAAGTATTGCTGTATTTCTTCTTTTATTGCATAAAAATGCTGGCGTAACACATTTCAATGTTTCTGGGAAGTATTTGAAACGAAATATATGATAACAGTCACTTTATGTGCTACTTGATGAGGTGGATAACCACAAAAAAGTTCTCATCGTATTTCACACCATAATCACTTTTATTCTAATAATCTTTAAGTTGTCAACATAAACACTTGTTTTATAAAACTACACCACTTTTATTTATTTCTAATTATTGTAATAAAAATCTAGACTGACACCACAAAATCCCGCCAAACGCTCCTTTTATTTTCTTTTTTATTTTAGATACCACCTAACAGATACAGAGAAATCCCGAGCAAAGGAATAGTTCATGTGCTTATTATGGTCCTTTTTCTCACGCTAATAAGTCATAATTATCTTTATCCTTATACATCTCGGCGAAAACATTATTCACGAGGTATAGAAAAATTAAAAAATTGAAGATGACTCTGTATGGCCTAAATTTAATTTAATTAATGACTACGGTCAAGATATTTTTTTTAATAACTGTAAAACTGTGCCTGAGCTAACATCGTGTGTTGATTATTACAATTGAATGTGAAAAACGTTGAGAATTTTATCTTACTTATCCACCTAATCAAATTAGTATCATGGAGACTGTCATCATACATTTCGCGCCAAACTCTCTTAGGATGCATTGAACTGGCAATTGAATCCATTAGTTGCAGAAGTAAAAAAAATTTTAAGACATGGCCGTATGAGCATTAGTTCCCCTTGCCTTCTCTGTAATAAAGAGAACTAAAACAACAACAACAAAATTAGGTGACCAAATAAAGTTGTCATTCATTATTGTGGAAGTCAATTAAATTTGTTAGAATAATAAATAATAGGTGCATCTCTTTCTAACAATATTCAATCACCTAAGCAAGAATGAGATAAAAATAATTACCTAACCAAATGAAAAAGATCGTATTTTCTATAGTTAAAGTTTGTAAAACACTAATAATTTTATTTGTTCGACTTTTAAATACTAGGTGCCTCTCTTTTTAACAAGGTTCGAACAAATATAAAAGAGTGAGATACAAAATGTTATTTTTTAACAGGTAGGTATTTTAGTAACAGTAAGACCGGTTGTTCCTGTTATTAACAATAACAGGTAGTATTGCTTGTTCCAAGGAACTGTGACTCAAGGGTGCCTGTTATTTACATCAGGGGTCTCCAAACTACGGCCCGAGGGCCACATCCGGCCCGCTGACAGATTTTGTCCGGCCCGCGGAGAGCTAGCATACTTGAAAACTCCTTTTAGAGAACTTTTTTTTTATAGCAAATTAAATTTAGTTTACTGAAGTATTCTAATTTTATGTTGAATAATTATTAATATGACATCTACATTGATATGGTCATGGGCTAACTACTAATAACATTGTTGTAGGCTTATTGTTATTGTTTTTGTGATAAGTTGGATAAAGAAACACAGAATTGTAATGAGTAAAGACATGTATAATATGCAGAAAATTTAACTTCAGTATATAATAACTAACAAATTATTGGAATGAATCCAACTAACATTTTAAATAAAAATATAACTTATAACAAGCATAATGACATATGAAATACTAATGATATTTATGTAATTGAGATTTTCCACTGACAATAGTTTGTAGTTGTGGACTAATTTTACTTGTACCAATTATTTATTAAAAGAGATTTAAGATGCTCATCAGTTAATTTAGATCTGTAAACATTTTTTGTGTACTTCATTTTGGAGAAGGTTAGTTATATAATATGGTTTTGGCCCTCGGAACTTACTGGAGTAATCAGTATGGCCCTAAGGCTGGATAGTTTGGAGACCCCTGATTTACATTAACAGGCATGTCTTGTTCCAAGGAACAGCTGTTATCTGTTATTTTTAAATACATGTTTTTTTTCTCTGTTACGATAAATACGCCGCACCTCTATTTGATACTAAAAATGGAACGGAATGTACATTTATATAAAAAGACAAGAAACTAATTTAAAGGTCCATTTACACGATGCAAGTTTTTTGCCTGTACAATACAATTAAATGAAAATGGGTTTAATAGAAATGTGTTGTTAAGACCATGTAAGTCATTTCTTGCTTCAATTTAATTGTATGCTTCAGGCAAGAAACTTTCATCATGTAAAAGGGTCTCAATGCATGTAATTACATAGAAGAAGTAACTTACAATGAACTATTAAAGATTTAGTTATTTTTTCCTTAAAGTGATCTGTTTCATTTATTAATTCGATTCGCATTGCCGGATCTTCACGAAAGCTATATCACCTATACAACAAAAGCTTAATTTAATTTTATCATACTTCCAATTCTAGGCTTAGCTTATTTTGATAAATGAAATCAACACACTCAAGTTGGTAGCCAGTCCACTTTTAAATATTTTTATTCTTAAAACGTAGGTATTATATTTAATGCGAGATATTAAATTTAAGAACTAGACTTGTATATAAAATCTCATGCAATCTGCCACTGAAAGGAGGTGAAAGTTTCCCCTTTACGGACGGAAATAACTGTCCCCTACAGCCAAAACCACCTGTCATAAACATGTGCTAAAAGACATCTTTGGGCGTCATTCCAAATATTTTTATTAAGTTACCTATACCTTCAAAATAGTTTGAAGTTTGAAACCAGTTAAGTTATCTATGAAAAGAATGAAACACCCTTTAAGCAATTCTTTTTTGATGAAAAGAAGTACAGATATTACAATTGTATCTATAAAGATAGCGAAAAGCTCAGTTTTAACGTATGACAGGTAAAACAACAAAAGATATATGTATATAGGGTAGAAAAATCTATGGGCCCTGGAGGGGAACTACTTTAAATTCTTTAGTTAGGTCATTTTACTGCAAGGAAATATTCCTTTATTTTTGACAAGCAACAGTCCTTTAAACGTTGAGGCCAGTTATCAATACTCGAACTCTTTCCATGGGAAAATCTTTTACTGCCAATCGTACGGATTGTTTTAGGGACTCCAAATTATCATGGCGTTTAGAGCAAGCCGTACTCTCTAAAACTGACCATAAATCAGAATCCATAAGATCGGGACTAGACGA
This sequence comes from Nymphula nitidulata, assembly GCA_947347705.1. Classification (NCBI taxonomy): domain Eukaryota; kingdom Metazoa; phylum Arthropoda; class Insecta; order Lepidoptera; family Crambidae; genus Nymphula; species Nymphula nitidulata. Next base: position 8,666,318 of record OX374617.1, on the reverse strand, counting down.
CGGCCAGTCTTTACCTCTGATGAAGTCCGAAACATTCGTTTCCAACCAAAACTGCGTAGACCGAGCTTTATGACCCGGCGCCGAGTCTTGCTGGAAGGACCATTCTTGCTTATTGAACATGGTGTTGTTAAGGGGCTTCACTACCTTCTCAAGAATGGTATCTTCATACACTTGTGCCGATGTTTTGATACCTTTTTCACAAAAGTATGGCTCAGTCACTCCTTCATAGCTCATACCCCACCAAACCATCACTGAAGTGGGATAGTGCCCACGTTACACTCTGTCGACTAATTGGGAAGCTTCCTTAGAGCTTTGAGCCTAAATATTTTGTTTGTTAAAATGTTGCTCAATTGTAAAAATTTTCTCATCCGTAAACAAATTTAAAAATTTCTGTGACCTCCCTTTGCGTACGCTTTAGTAGTTGTTTCGATTTAACCACCCTATTCTTTTTTAAATTATCAGTTAAGAAATGACCCGTACGTCTCTTATAGGCTGCAAGTCCTAAGTCATCTTTTAAAATACGCGACGTGGTTCTAGGTGCTATCTTCATCTCCCGATCTTTTGCTTTCGGACACGATATCTTCGAATTCTTTCCCTTACTGCTATAACCACCTTTTTCGTACGAACACTACGTGGACGGCCAGATCTTTTTCTGTCACAAAAGAGGAGGTCTCATTGTATCTATTAATAGGCCGGTACACAAACATTTTACCAATACCAAGCGTATGGAGAGTTTTATAAATTGCACTTGGCTCCATACCTACTTTGTGTAATGCAATGCAATCACAACGATTCGGTTATCTTTATCACCTCACTCCATTTCGCAAAATATTGTACAATGTATTGGCGCCAAAATGAGAAAACTCAGTGGAACAATCATATAAAAATGAGAGATTCCAAATTCAAATGTAATATATTGTTTATTTTTAATTGTAACAGTATTTATGGCCAGACTAAGTATTTATGCCCTTTTGACTGCGAGTCCTGGTCAGGTATTACTAAAGAGTTTTTAGCTTTTTCTTACAACTGTTGGTACTTATCGCAATTAGTTGGAGCTAAACAACAGTTTTATTTTTAAACTAGAACGATGCTCCATTCTCTTTTCTATAGCAAGTAAAATATTTAACGCTCCAGAAAAGCAACAGATGAAAACAGTCGGCTAACTCAGCGTGAAACTCGGGCTCAGCAGCGCGAGCGGTGTACGACAGTTTGTACTACGTATACTCGGACAATTTGAGGTAATTTCCACTAAAATAGAAATGTGTGGACGTATGTTATATGAAGTAGCGGTTGAAAGAATAACTTATGTGAATAAAATGTTGTCTGCAATCTTCCATGTCGGATCACTTTGAACAAGCACGAAGTTGTTGTGAGACAGAGTTAAATTTTCAAAAACTGTGTGTAAAAATGGAATAAAAATACTACCTATCTAAATCTAAAAGTTTATTTTATAACTTTAGTGAGTTTAACACTCACTAAAGTTATAAAATAAACTTTTAGTCCATTCAAAGGCATGCGCCCAAAACCCAATTTTTAATTTTCTATTTCACACCTGCTGTAGGGTAGCGTAACTTTTCGCCATAAATGGAAAATGGAAATACGAATATGATACGATATAATTTTTTTATTAGATATAATGCAGCCAATGTTATATTATTTAATAAAAATGTCATGAAATTATCAAATGAATAAGATGTTTTTGAAAGTGGCAAACCATTTCTATGAACTAATACTTCTAGCCCATGTTTTACTTTATTGTTGTATTGACAGCACCGCCCTAATTATCTGAAGAGGAAGATAATTTTAGATATTGAATTTCAAAACATTTAAATAGAAAAAGAAAATGTATTTATTTCTGCTAAATTTATCAATGAATAAGATTTTTGTTGCACAGGACGGTTTTGATATGTAAAATATCGAAAATTTAATTTAAAAAAATAAGCTTTCAATTTTTCAATTTTCATGCATTTATATTTTAATAAACGCAAAACACTATGTAGTCCCGCCACTAGTCTTTGAGTCCCGCACTCCCAAATCATTCAAAAGCGGGTGGATGAAAAAAGGGTCGATGTTTTGCTAATGTCGTCGATCTAAATATTAATTGAAATTTCTGAATAAATTAAACTGTCAGAAAAATGGAAACTTTTTCTGAAAACATTAAATATTGAAAATAGAAAAGGAACTACAATTTACTTTAGACGTTACTTGCTACTTCCGTTTCTCCGTCGCTGTCTCTATTACATTACAGATTACGAGCCCATTCTGTCAGGCTATTAACAACCTCCTACACAGGGTGTAAACAATAAGTGTCAGCGAGCATTTAATCCTCTAATTACGACGATATATCGGAAACATGTTACGCAGCAAATAATGTTACGGGTCTATAATAGAGATCGGACAAATTTGCGTCATTGCTCGCAATAATGTGGGCATGACTCCAAAATTAATCAAATATGTAATCATTTAATTAATTTCTTACTTGACTTAAATTTTAATTCCTAGTCAATAAATACAAAAGTTTGTTAAAGTATAGATTTATTAAAGAAAATAATCAGTATTTTTTCCAAATTTTCTACAGTCAGTCTAGTTCTTTTTACAAATATACTTAAGTGCTGAAAAACTCCGCTCGCACTCCACTGATGTTAATGGGGCAAACTTAAGTAGTTTTACAGGAATATTATTATTCCAGTATAATTCAGAGTTTATTTTCTGTTCTAAGTTGTGGGCGATAACCTCAAAATCAGGATTTCTGTCAACAACGGCTTTCATTTTAGTTTGCAATCGGTTACCTATTTCTCCTGGTATACTGTCCAGATTAGTTAATATATTTCTTAATTTACTCAAAGTATATTCAACAGTATTCGAAGAAGACTGTAAATTCTCTATTACAACCAAAATTGATTGGAAATGTTGTGAAATAAAGTGTAAATTGTCAACAACATCAGCCGACTGCATAATCTGTTTACATTTGCGGACAGATACACTATCACGATTGCTAAATGTTTCTATAACTCTTTTTACTGCTGCAAAATTTGTATTATAATAACATGCCGCTTGAATCCAAGTACCCCATCGTGTGATTACGGGTTGAGGTGGTAAGGGTATGTTTGGATTCATTTGTCTAAACATAGCAATTCTGGAAGGAGCTTTGGAGAATGTTTTCTTAACATAGGTGATCAATGTGTTAACGTCTTCAAAGTTTTTTCTTACTTCTTCGCAAAGTCTATGAATTCCGTGTACCAAACAAGTTATATGCAAAATTTGTGGATATTTGGTTTTAATTTTTAGTCCGGCATTTAACATATAGCTTACCGAATCACTACTAAACAAAAATGTTTTTTTGAAATTATCTTCAGCAAGGTCTTCCCACAGTCATTGTAAACTTGATTCAAAAAAATTTAAGATTGTGGAACCGTTTACCTTATCCAAAACTTTAGATGCAATCAAATAACAAGTAGTAGGCTGATTTTTTTTCAAATTTCTAACCAAAATATGTGCAATTTTGCGGTCTAAAGAATCCTTAGTCTCGTCGATTGAGACCCAAAAGCATCCATTTCTTAGTTTTTTTCGAATTTGTATCACTTGTTTTTCATATACCTGTTTAAATATTATTTTTCTCATATACGACTCTGAAGGAATTTTAAGCCCGATGCAATATTTCTCCAAAAAATTTCGAAAGTAAGTATTATTTAATTTGTTCCATGGTATATTTGCACAAATCATCATTAAAGCCAAATCATAGCAAAAAAAATCTTCTTTAGAAAGATCATGCATTATTTTCAAGTGTAACTTGCTTTTCGCATGTCTGGTGAAATGAGACTTTCGAGATGTGTCAATTTCAATGTTACATAAATTACAGAATAACGTCAAACCATTAAATGAAAATTCATCATACCCCTCAATCCAATTCCTAACTGTATCAGATCATGACGCGACATATTGTTCAACAAATTCCAACAAATTGACCAACAAGCATGGCTTGGATAGTATTAAACTGACATGAGTCGACGGCATGTTTTTATCAATGCAATTTTAATATGAGTGGCCAGTTTATCTGGGCACAATCTAAAGAGGTTCATCTCTACGATAAGAACCTAGACTTATCTATACACTTAGTACTTAAAGCAGGGAACGAATAGTTACATACTCCGATATTAAAATTTCTTACTATTATGTGGTTTACGTATATTCATATGAATTTTTCTATTAAGTTTATTATTAATACCCAAAACTTTTCAAAATTATTCAAAGGTATCGTTTTCAACATAATACGCAATTTGGTCTCCTTCGTGCATATACATGTGGTATCTCTTATGGCTTGAATTTCTAAAATAAACATTGACTTTTTATATAAAATACAAATAGAAATAAATACAGCCAATACTATTTTACATGCATAGTTCTTAGTGCATTTAACCATGAACTTAGTAATTTAGAATGGTTACCTTGATTATCGTCGCATTTAAATTTACGAATAAGAGCGATTATCATTTCCCAGCTTTCATCGAATTTTGATGAATCGATTTGTTTCAAGAGAAACTTCAAACACCTTTCCTTAAAGTTTAAATTCCAGCGGTATAAAGAAATTTCCTTATTCCCAGCAGAAAATGAAAATATATTTTATTCAGTATCTGCATACTTGTTTGAATTTATATCACTGTACATACGCATTTTTATACCATTTCCAAGTCGTATTATATTAATTTCTATTTTCGCCATTAATTCGTTACTAAACTGGCGATATTCCGGACCCATCAGTAAAGAAAAGCCATTTTTTAATTTTGCTGCCGTTTAGGTACGGTACGAGCGTAATTTAGATACGGCAATTACGACTGTATTTTGACAACTATCAATGTCAAAATACATATATTAAGAATAAGTAAATCCACGGCGGTTTTATACCTATAGAACTAGAAAACTTTTTTGTCAGAAATAATAATCATATCTAGCAGGATAAAAATATGGACGAAAACGATAACCACTTTTGATAATAATTGTAAGCACGTATTTAACTATTATCACCGGAAATTCAAATTTTATTTCAAAAGTAAAGCCTGGCAAGCCCCGTATAAATCAGGTCCAAATAGGCACTTGCCAAGCTTTAATTAATTGATTAACATTTTGATTAATTTTGGAGTCATGCCCACATTATTGCGAGCAATGACGCAAATTTGTCCGATCTCTGAATTAATAACTAAATGGCATAAACATTTGAGTAGTGTTCTTTTTTAACTATAAATTTTAAAGAAATATTTTAATAAAGTGAAATAGTCACCAGCCTATAGACGTCCCACTGCTGGGCACAGGCATCCCAACATGGGAGAATCACATGAGGACTTTGTTCCATAATTTAATACCACGCTGGCCCAATACATGCGCATTGGGCCAGCGTGGTATTAAATTATGGATTAAAGCGTGGGTGGGTGGGTGGGTTAAAGCGGTTGCAGTTACAACCGGGACTGGGCTTAAAATGTCTTCCGGAGCACGGAGAAGCCTATATTACAGATTTTGATTGACCCATCCGGGATCGACCAAGGCGAAAGTTGCTTAGTTTTCGTAATCGAAACCAGAGTGCTACACCGTGTAGTGGTTTGAGTTTGAGTGATGATCTGGTAGGGTCGCGGCAAGCCGATGGATGCGGAAAGCGCAGTATACGCATGGCGCGCATGGCGAAGGCCTACCTATGCCCAGTAGTGGGCGTCTTTCGGCTGATATGATGATGATGAATGAATATTTTCCATTCGTAAAACCCTGCTTGTATATTGCACTTTGAATATAAAGTTTTATAATTTAGAAAGACATGCATTTAGAATGTTTTGAAAAAAAAACAGCATTTAAAAAAAATCTCATCTTTTTGACGAGAAAATACAGGTTATTTTTCTTTGATACTGTTTCTGATTTAACTAAATATTATATTACAATTTACTGTCGTATTGACGGCACCCCCTTGTATAAGTATATATGTTATCTAGCCCAAATTACTAGCTTCTGTTATGGATATTAGATAACGGAGAAATATAAATAATAATAAATACTTTTGTAAATATTAGAAATAAACTAGATAAACATGTAAACTCCATGAGCCATTATCGGAATTCCAATCCGGGATAAACAAAAGATACACTTATTAGAAAAATATTTTTTTGAACGTAATATTACACTATACAAAAGGGCTGGAGAACAAGCATACAGTTTGCCTGCTGGGGATCGGTTTCTAAAGCCGCTTGCATAAAAGCGTTCCTTGATTAGCACCGGCTATAATTACCGAAGGAACACAATAACCGCTGCGTTTGTAGTATAGTATATTATCATGCGTTAATAATTTAAAGACTCTTTTATTCGTCCTCACCAACCGTTGCCTTGTTTTATGTTTCTATAACCAATATTGGTCTCTTTCTATCTAAAGGAGATAGATAAAGATAAATATATGATCGATAAGAGTCACCTGTGTGTAGGTGTTTGGTGTGAATGGGCATTTATCTTCTATATTAAATTCCGTTACCTTATAGCATCATTGTACACAATACAGAAAAAAGTAATAAAAGCCTTGGAGGGATATGGTGTAAACAAGCATTCACCTATATTAAAATTGAGCTTCCATATGGCACACAATACAATAAAACAAGGAGGCAAAATTCTAAATTACCTACTGGCAGAACTAAGAGGCCTCTGACATAATAGTTCATAATTAATCTCCTGAGGCTGCTCTGTCATATTATTAAATTAATGAGTCGGTGAACTAACCGAAATTTAATTAGCAGTGGGCTACATTATTAAAATTATTATTTGTAAATGAAGCAGTCTTATAAACCACAAGCAAAAGCTTTCATAAAAATAACAGATTAGGTACCTAGTTAAATTAGTTTTTGATTTAAATTTAAAAAGAATTTTATTTGGTGTCTTTACTGCTCCGAGTCCGAGCCCGTTAAATATCTTTCAATTTTCGTGAACTAGAAAATATTGATATTGAAAAATAATAATCTTTAGAAAAGCAATGGAGGGCTTATGTAAAAATGTAAAACTTAAGTATAAATTATGTTTTTAGAGTTGGAGTTTTTCTTATATCTTATACAGATGAAAATCGAGAGACTAGATTATAGAAAAGACTAAAAATTGCACTAAAAGGCTACATGTCGGTCGTTTCGGCCTGTGACTTATTTTATCCTAAATATTCAATTACTATTGAAATCAGGGACTAGCCGATTTCAATACACTGGGAGAATTGTGCCGGCAAATGTCATCAAAGCACATGACCGAGTCCCTTTATAACACTAAGCGTTATTAAATTTCAAAAAGTTTGTTTCAATGTTTTCATAATAAACCACAATAAACCACAGCTAAGACATTACCATTTTCTATTGCGTGTGAGTGCCGTGCCACGCGCGAAGTCCTGAGTTCGAAGTCCGGGTACCGGGAGATGTATGTATGACTTGGTCACAGACTGATAAGTTTCTAATTTGTGTATTTAGGTATGTTTCTGTTTTTTTTATTTACGTATAGATGAAAAACAAGCTGAGACGGCCCACCTGATAGTAGGCGGTTACCCCGCCTATGAACACTTGCAATAACAAGGAAAAATAATTTGATATTGCAGGTGCGTTGTCATCCTTGATCAAATGCCGACCATGCCCAGTAATTTCACTAGCTACCTTTCCCATCATCCGAAACACAGCGAACTGTTTCACGGCTGAAATAAGAAATGAATGGTACCTACCCAGACGACCTTATCAATATTTCTTCGATATAATTATTTTTAATATCCATAGCAGAACCTTTTGATGATAATTAATTGCGCTAGTAATAAGTGTGTGTGTGTAAATTTGTTGAGGACACAGCAACTTGTGTTCCAAAAAGTGTACGAATTTCATCACTTAGAAGCCCACTGACGCAGGCATAATATATAATATCTTTTATGTCTGATATGTGACTACGCCACTGATTAAAAGATCCACACACACACCGACGCCATTGTTGAAAGTCGTTGAAAATGAAAACCCTTTGTCCGCAGAATATCAACTGAAAAGACCCTGATCTATGACTATGAACTCGGAAAAAATATTTATTTGAATGAAAAAAGTTTTGTATCGAAAAATTGATTCGAGGACGGGATTGTTTATCATAGACGTTGCAAAATACAATAGGACCCTGATATGCAAGCAACCGCGGATTTGTAAAATACTAGAATGTAACTAAATTTGATTTAAAAAATTGTTTAGTTTTTGAATTTTTGCTTATATATTTTGATTATTGATAACGATAAAATAAATATTTATTTTGATTTTTATTCGCTTTGATTAAAAACTTTTTATATTTTCCTTTTCCAAAACAAACTAAATGGAACCCGACAACATATCCACTATTATTATTCATGATTAGCTTTTCACTCACTGAATATTTCTGTTTCTGAACGACTGAACATTATTCAAATGAGCATAAGAAAGGCAAAATAAGTCTACGTCATCATTAAGATCATTATGATAATCCGTTGGTATTCTCTCTAGTTAACGAGCGTTACTTTGGAAGGCTAATATTTTGAACCGCCGCGAGATTTTTACTTATTTTTAATGATTTTGAGGCAAAAATAAAATTAAAATTCCGTCAGATATTAACTGGAAAATCTAGGGAAAATATTTTCTTTGGAGTTTTTGGCATCTAAAACGCCAAAAAAAACGTAGCTACGACCAGTTGGTGACGTGGGCCTGTTGCTTAGAAGAGGATTGTAGTAGGGTGACTCCTGACAAGGCCGTTTACCATAATATGATATTGCTGCAGCGGCCAGCAAAACAGGCACCCATCAATGCCCAGATAGGGCCAAGACTTGTATAGTACTTATCTCAAATAATGCGCGAAAATTAAAACTAAATACAATTACTCTAGAAAATCAATGACGAGCAACGAAAAACATTATTTTTTAATGAACCAAAGCATAAACTAGCTAGAGATATCACCAAAGTGTTCCATTTGGTTTTTTTTTTCAGCAAACAGTTTTCTATTTGCAAGTCAGTTCGAAATTTAAATAATAGTGACGTTTCGGAGTAAAAGATCGTTCCATTTTTAAATTACACGGCAGATATGAGTTTACTTAATAATTTATTTGATATTTGATGTATAATGTATATTTTAATAACATATACCTACCGAAGTTATTTTCTGTCGTTGGCGAACAAGCTCTGCGTCTAATACACTGGGTTAGACCGAGATTAAAGTGAACTGCTGTATTCATAATATGTAGGCGAATGTAAATCAAAAGATGTAGCGACCATTTTTCTACAAGTCTTCCGTTACTTTTCTATGGGTTAAAGGGAAGTGAATACCTCCGTAAGGGATATCCTCCCGGATCCAAAATACTGCTCTCAGTTCTGAAAGCGAGCGCGTTTCTTTATTATTTTACATTGCTGAGCTTTACAAAAATACATAATATTTTTGTTACTTACATGAAAAAAGGGCTTCGTGGGCAACTGAGCCCACACACCACTCATCCCGCGGGCTCAGTTGACACCATTTATTCTCACCTCTCAGCTCTCACCTTTTATTTTGTCGGGGGCGACTTGGACCAATAATTTGCCAAGTGGTCTACTCAGTTTTCCTTGTTACTAAAATCAATGACGTGGTCCCTAAGAACAGATCTTCCTATGTCTTACAGTTTCAGACTTTACCATACTGAGTTGAGTATAGCGGTAGACAGTGGTTAAATGAGCCCGCGGGCTGCGTTGGCCGAGTTGTCCGAGTCGCCCCCAACATAAACAGTAGCGGTCAACGGAGCCCGCGGGATGAGTGGTGTGTGGGTTTAGTTGCCCACGAAGCCGAAAAAAGGTACCTAATCGTTTTGTCATAACATTTCATAGCTAATCATGAAAATTTCGAAAAAGAATTACGGTTTTTAATGTAGTCGTAATTAAAAATCAGAAGCACCGTTGATACAATACAGTGTTTGTAAACCTACTAATTTATCCAATTTAAGTAATGAATTTTGTGGTAGCTCGACAAGCTATTTATTAAAACCTATGAAATTGTACTGATTTTAATATATAATGTACTGGTGGAAAATATGAAACCTAGGAAAATAAGGATTGCACGGTACCTGTTTGCGCTGGTTCTCCTTAGGCCACCGTTCGGGCTAGATCTTATACGCCGCGTTTCACTGTACTTCTTTTCTTCGGTTTATATTTGGGTGATTTTCCGTTCTTTTCACGTGCTACGCTGACCGGGACCCCAGTACACGCAAAGTAGGAGAATTATACGATAATCTCGACTACTAAGAACCGATAGCTCTTCCCGACGCGAAGGTGATGTTGCACGTACGCGAGATGCGAAAGCAGTAATATAGCGGTTTTATTTGACCACCGAATGACCTTGTCACGGAGTTTTCGATGTACCGTGCTTTGGATGTGATAGGGAACAATTTCAGAGTGGGTATGTTGGGAATGTGGGAAATTTGAATCTTAATACCTAACATAATCGCCCCCCAAAGAGCTACCCAGCTCTTTCATTTGATCCTTATGCTGAGTTACCTTTAAGTTAGTTGTTATATTCCTTAACATTTTCATACTACCTATATTACTTGAATAAACCTTTAAATGTGCTGATGTTCCTTAAATGATGATTTTCCTTTTAATATAATAAGAATTCCTTAATTAAATTTTACTTAGCTCAATATTTATATGACTGCCAGTACTAGAAGTTTACTGTGTCACTGTTAGGCAGTGGACACACCTTTGAAACGGATCTAAGGCAAGTTCCTGTACCAACTTTAAGCTCCACAACCCTAACCACATCATCAGAACCTGGATGCAACTTGAGAACACGAGCCATACGCCATTGTAGAGGTGGCAAGTTGTCCTCTTTTAGAATGACTAAGTCGCCGACCTTGAGATTAGGCTTAGAAGTATACCACTTCCAGCGCTGTTGCAAGTTGTGTAAGTATTCATGTTGCCATCTACGCCAGAAATGTTGAGAAATTTGCTGCGTTAGTTGCCAGCGCTGTAGACGGGAAGATGGAACATGTTCGAAACAATATTCCGGAGGTGCTAGAAGTGGTTGCCCTATCAAGAAATGTCCAGGTGTTAATGCTTCCTGGTCATTTGGGTCATTGGATATAGGACACAACGGCCTAGAATTAAGAACAGCCTCAATTCTGATAAAAACTGTGGATAACTCCTCAAAAGTCAGAGGTCTATCCCCTATTGTACGTTTGAAAAGCTGCTTAGCAGATTTGACAGAACTTTCCCATATGCCTCCCATATGTGGACTATACGGCGGGTTCATATGCCAATTTACGCTGGTTTTGGAGAGCTCGTCACCCAATTCCTTGAAATTTTCCTTTACAAATGCTTCGGCCTCGGATAATTGGCGTTTAGCCCCTTGAAAGTTTTTACCACAGTCGGTATAAACATCAGATACTGCACCGCGTCTAGAGAAAAACCTGTGAAAGGATGCCATGAAAGCGTCCGTCGATAAATCTGACACAACTTCTAAATGTATCGCCTTTACGGCGAGACAAACGAAGAGGCAGAGGTAAGCCTTCCCGATCTTGGCACTTCGTCCGCTCGAGACTTTCAGATTGAAAGGCCCGGCGAAGTCGATGCCAACCTTCAGAAAAGGTCTTACTGGACGCACACGATCAGGAGGAAGATCCCCCATGAGAGGCTCGATGGGTTTAACTCTGAGCTGATTGCAACGTCGACATTGAAAAATCCGATGTCGAACTACACGACGTGCGGACAGAATCCAGAACCTTTGTTGGAGAATAGCGATAAGGTACGAAGCACCTGCATGTAAATGTAACCGGTGATGATAATCGATAAGTAAATTAGTAAAATTATGTGATTTGGGCAACAAGATTGGATGCTTTGCTGAAAATTTAAGGTTGGAGTTCTTGAGCCTGCCGCCCACCCGAAGCAAACCTTCCTTATCTATAAATGGGTGGAGACGACAGATTGGACCTTTCAAAGAACGCCCCGCTTGGAGTGCCTCAAAATGGCCGCTGAAAACCTTCCTTTGAACGAATCCTACAACCCTATGCAAAGCCATTTCCAATTCGTGAGCCGTTAGAAAACCTGATCTTAAATTTTTTGGATTACGAACGTTAGATATAAAGCGTAGCGACCAAGCTACGACGCGAAGAAGTTTAGAATAAGAACTATAGAGATTTGTGATGTCATAAGAATCATCAATGTGTACTGACGCGCTGAGATTAACTTGACCGCAGACCTCTGGAATTTCGGTTGGAGAACACAAATTAGCAGGCCAAGTTTCAGGATTATTCTTAAGCCAACCTGGTAACCACCACAAGGCATGACCAACAATATCCTGTGGTAATAAACCGCGACTAGCACAGTCAGCAGGATTCATTTCACCAGGGACGTGTCGCCATGTGACGTCAGGTAAGAGTCCCTGAATACGAGAAACCCTATTGCCTTCAAAAACCTTGAGCTTGTGAGGAGGTGTAGCTAGCCAGTTAAGAACTATACTGGAATCGCACCAGACGATTGTACTTGAGATCTTAATGATACCGTCTAAAACTTCTTTAGCATGATTAATTAATTCAGCTAGCAACAATGCACCAGATAGCTCAAGCTGAGGAATGGTACGTCGATGTTTTGTTGGTGCAACCCTACTCTTGGCCAGCAGTAAATGAATATTGACATTGTCATTAGAATCCTGTACCCTCAAATAAACGACAGCAGCAAAACCCCTCTCTGATGCATCACAAAACCCTATCAAGTTAAGAGAAACATAACTTCTACACAAAATAAACCTTGGAATGTATGGAATATTTAATAAACTGAAACCCGAAGCGAACGAATTCCATTTCTGAGATATATCCTCCGGTAGAGGATCATCCCATGAAATCTCCTTGTGAAGCCATAAGCATTGCATAATGCTTTTAGCATAAAAGATCACTGGAGCAAGAAACCCGCAGGGATCATATATCCTTGCAATGTTAGATAAAATGTGTCTTTTAGTGGAGCATGGTGTGAGTGACCCTATGCGAAATATAAAATTGTCAGATTCAGCTCTCCATTCCACTCCCAGAACCTTAAAAACCTTATCTCCAGACTCCTCAAATCGGTAGGGTACCTCCAGGTGTTCAGTGGGATAACCTTGTAAAATTTCTTTCTTATTACTAATCCACTTCCTTACAGATAGACCACCTTGGGATAAGACCTCGACTATCTGACGCTGCAAGTCCTTGGCTGCCTCTATATCCTGTGCACCAGTTACCACATCGTCAACGAACGTGTCTTGCTGCAGTGCGAGCGAAGCTTCTGGATGTGTAGACTCGTTAAGCCTTGCTAACTCGTGCACTACGCGCATCGCCAGATAAGCAGAACTAGTGACACCGTAAGTTACCGTGGTGAGCTCAAAGATTTCCAGAGGCGCATCTGGAGAGTCACGCCAAAATATTGTTTGATATTTGCAGTCATCATCGTGTAATCTAATCTGGCGGTACATCTGTTTTATATCACACGTAAAAACTACCGAATGTGTTCGAAACCTTAGAATGATGTCCTCTACATTCTGTTGAAGCTTTGGCCCCGACATGAGAACCTGGTTTAATGAAATGCCTGAATTACTGGGAGAGGAAGCATCAAAGACTACGCGGAGCTTTGTGGTACTGCTACTTTCCTTAAGTACCCCATGGTGGGGTATGTAATAGCGAAGTTTAGATGAGTCGGCAGGTATCGACCTCATGTGACCCGCTTCCAAATAATCCGCCATGAAAGCTACATAGCTGTCCTTTAGCTTACTGTCTTTCAGCAGCCTACGTTCAAGGTTGTAGAAGCGCTTCAAGGCGTTAGAGCGAGTGTCACCGATCGGCTTCCGAATGTGCTTAAAGGGTAACCTAACAATAAACCGTCCAGACTCATCACGAGCATGAGTATCCACGAAATGCTGCTCACATAACAAGTCCTCAGGGTCGCGCACTGCGGATACCGGAGGCTCCTCGGTCTCCCAAAACCTGGTGAGAGCATTGTCCAGGTCTATACAGCAGTGCAGCGAGGTGTTACCTTCCATATATGTGTGCCTAGTAGGAGCTTTCCCTAACAAAACCCAGCCAAAAATAGTACTGTGAGCCGTTGGCAACCCTGGACCCAGGGTATAACGCTTACCATCAAATACCTCGTTAATAAGATCTGCCCCTACAAGAACGTCAATGGGTCCGGGTATATGAAACCTTTCATCGGCTAAATGTATGGAAGCACGAGTACATTTATCGAAAACTGAGGAGGACACGGGTATACTAGGCAAAAGGTTTGTAATATGCTTCATTATTATGGCTGTGGTGACTAAAGGCATTTGTGCTTTATCCTTGAGAGATTGGAGAACGCATTGTGTTCTACCATTGGTACGTTGCTTAACAGTACCTCCTACACCAACCAAAGTCCCTGACATTGTGCGAGGCAGTTTTAGTTTTTGTGCGAGATTCTCCGTAATAATGGACACTTGCGAACCACTATCTAAGAGAGCTCTAGCCTTATGAGTGTAACCGTTGACATCCTGGACCCCAATAATAGCCGTTCCCAAAAGAATAGTAAAGTTGTTTGAAACTTCACCAGAATCAGACTGGACTGTGGAACTCAATGACGACACAGCAGCCTCCTTGACTATCGGAGCAGGATTCCCTTGATTATCCTTAAGATGCAATTTTGTGTGATGCTTTCCTTGACATAAAGAGCATCGACTTTGAGACAAGCATTTTTTAACTGAATGTGGTCGCAAACAATTAAAACATAAATGTTCCTTTATCACAAACTCCCTTCGTTGAGTAGGTGACATCTTATTAAATTGTTCACAGTTATAGAGTATGTGACTGCCTTTACACATGTTGCAAACTAAAGTGCTAACTGTCAACGACTTAGTTGCAATGGAATGAGTACCGCTTGAAACATTGGAAGTTTTAAAACTACCAACTGTTTCCATAACCCTGAGTTGATTTTCCAAGTAATCTAACAATGAATCAAAACTAGGAATATCTTTAGGAGATGCTAAAGAAAGTTCAAATCTACTGCGAATATCGGACGGTAATTTCCTTAAAATTATATGAAGTAAAATAAAACTCCATTGTTTTACTTCAAAACCTAAGGCGTTGAGAGCATGAGTGTTCTCCTTTATAATGTTTACAAATTTCCTTAGACCAGAATTAGCATTATTTTGATTAAGTGAATTTAATGATAAAATTGACTCTAAATGTTTATCAGCAATGAGACGCTTATTGTCATAGCGCTCTGTTAAAATAGTATATGAAATGTCATAATTGTCTTTAGAAAGTTCCAAATGTTTGATCAAATTATATGGCTCTTTGCCAAGAGAGTTAATTAAATAATGCATTTTTTGAACCTTATTTAAATCACTATTATTATGTATTAAACTATCAAACAATGCTATAAAATTTGGCCAATCAGTATAATTACCATTGAAGCTATTAATCTCTATTTTGGGTAAACAAAAGTTGCTTGATTTATTCGATGTTTCATTCCTTATTGGTGTTTTGATATCACTTGAATTCGATGAATTTGGAAAAATGTTATCCTTAAGTACTTGTATAGAATAAAACATGTCGAAGAATTGTGTAAAACGTTTGTCAATTTCATCCTGAGCTTTGGACGAAGTACACTGAGATGAATAAACCGTATATGCATCATAAAAACGATCGCGAAATGTTTCCAAATCGACCAGTCTGGCTTTCAAAGCCAGTACAAGTTCTTGATTTTTATTAGGATTCGCGTGAATATCAAAAGCTAACTTGTAAACACTGCTTAAAAACTTCTCACAAACAGTCATAGAAATAGATTGCGGAGATTTTTTAGTAGCTTGTTCATACGAAATATCATCCTTTCCCATGTTGAAAAGTAAAAATTAATTCGTATTAAATTGTAAACAATTAACCTTAAAATGACAAGTCAAAAAATAGAACACTCAGCACAGATAACAGAAATATGACAAATGTCACAGATTAAACAAACAATTTTGTTGAAGAAGCGGATGCGTTCCAGTTCACAGCACAGATTATAGAACAAAAAGTGTTTGAATCGTTAATTTAATCTATGTAGCATAATAAAAGTTTTACTACTACCCAAGTTAAACTACCTTACAAAAATAAACAAAATATTGAAAAAGAAAAAAACCTTTAAATTTATGAAAAGATGATTGTACCCTTGAAATAAAGTATTAAGATTCGACTGAAGGACCATGGAAAATATGAAACCTAGGAAAATAAGGATTGCACGGTACCTGTTTGCGCTGGTTCTCCTTAGGCCACCGTTCGGGCTAGATCTTATACGCCGCGTTTCACTGTACTTCTTTTCTTCGGTTTATATTTGGGTGATTTTCCGTTCTTTTCACGTGCTACGCTGACCGGGACCCCAGTACACGCAAAGTAGGAGAATTATACGATAATCTCGACTACTAAGAACCGATAGCTCTTCCCGACGCGAAGGTGATGTTGCACGTACGCGAGATGCGAAAGCAGTAATATAGCGGTTTTATTTGACCACCGAATGACCTTGTCACGGAGTTTTCGATGTACCGTGCTTTGGATGTGATAGGGAACAATTTCAGAGTGGGTATGTTGGGAATGTGGGAAATTTGAATCTTAATACCTAACAACTGGTTTTATACATAATATTCTTTTGTCTTCAACAGTAGATTATCTATTGGGCCTAATTTGTAGGTTTCTCATAGATTTCATTACATACTCATTTTACTCCGATTGAAATACTGCTGAACACGCAACGGCTGTAATAAATAACAATTTCCTTTCCTCTATGTACATAATATATTTACTGTGTAAGACTTTGCTTCGTGTTCGTCTCCGAATGACGCCTATTGGAGTCGTACAGAACATTAACAACATAGTTGCATTTCTTTTATTGCTTATAAAGTATCGCTTCGAGACTATCTACGACCATTTATTGAATAGTAATATAGTTGATAACGTTTGTAAGGCTGAAAAGCCTTTGGCTGTAAAAAGATTAACAAAAAAGGTGAATTCAAAAGTAGGCTCAAAAGACTACCATGAAAAAATCTATATAAAACTTCGGAGAAAAACGAAATGGTGGAATACGTAAGTAATAAAAAAAAGCTGGCATGGGGTTATTTCGATTTGAATCTTTATTATAAGGCGATACATTGAAAAAAATCTCACTTTTATAAGTAAGTAGGTAATGCCATAGGTCGCTGAAAAATCTTATAAATCTGAAAATCAGATATTGTACATTTCCACATATCTATAACTAGACATGACTAAAATCAAAACACGATTAAAGGATTTTGCCTCGATACATTTTATTTCCGAAAATACCTCTTAAAAATAAGAAATCTTAAGATTGATGGGAAGTAATAGTAATGTAATAATATGTAGCCAATCGAAAATAACTTTAAATGTGTGAAGCCCTGTAGATGTGTTTTTATTTGTAATCCATATAGTTTTTTTTTTTAAATAATTTGTGTATTTTCGCTTACTTTACACGCGCGATTGTTATTTTGTCAGCGTTATACCGCTGGAGGTCTGTGACAATTGAAAAACAATCGTGTCTGGAATATGATACTTGACGGGTTAAAGTACACTTTTAAAAGGTGGTCTATGTCTAATTTTTAGAGGACGTTTCATGGTAGGCCTGCTGATTTGGACCCGTTTTTTCAGTGTATATAATCTTGGTTGGACCCGTTTCTAACTTGCGCCGTATTTCATCGTGCAAAACTCACAATAGACTCTGCAATGAATGTACAATACTTCGCGCTGAATGGCCTTTGCCTTACCTGAACGTTTGCTCTTCCACTTACCTACACCAGGTTACAAGTGTTTCCTGAAAGAAACTAAAAAAAAACATTTTACTTTTCCTAGTCGTTATAGCAAAATGCAACATCGATCGTGCACTTAGACTATTTAAATATATTCAGAAGCAAATTATATATTACTAATATATAATTTGCTTCTGAATATATTTAAACACATTATTCCACATTATCATTTTAGTATCCTCTTTGTGTTTACAATACGTACAGACATATTTATTATTGCTACTGACTAAACATACCTAGCAATTATAAGGGTGGATAATTTGTGCTTTAGTTATTAGATTACTGTTTCGCCGAATGCTATTTTTATAACCTCGACTATAATTTAGTAACGTAATGTCAGGTGACGCAGTGCCAACCAAATACCTTACTTTTAAAGCTATGTATAGGTATACCAACTCAACTCATTCAAGCATTGTAATGAATTTAATTTGTATTCATTATACAAAAGTTATCTAGTCTAGTAAGTAAATGTAAAGTGACGCAGCAAAACTCATCTCTCTCAGTATGATCAAGCAGCCTCGGAGTTCGGTAGACACGTGGCAGACACTCGGTACACAAATGTATGTTTAGATTGAGTTATATGAATATGAAGGTGGCTTCTCAATCTAAACGTTTGAATAGAGGTATTTCACTACAAAATCCAGGATCGAGGCTACATATTTTTTTATGAAATAACAAAAATATAAAAGTTGAAAACAAAGTCAATGTTGAGATTTTGATATCTACTATTCTGTTAATAGTTACGAAACATCGTAAGAAAAGGGAGCAGATGTGTGCTTCAATAATCTGCGGAATCTGCATTTAATATAGGCTGGAATATTTCGGGACTCTCGGCAATTCCAGTAAGTAAGTATGTCTGATATTGTGTAAGTTAGGCATTCCCACATATGGGTCCACATACTTGTTTTTCACGTTCAGCTATGTTATCCTGGTAAAGTAAATTTTATCGACAAGATATTGCGAACATCTTAAAATTAACCAATACCTAGATTTATCTAATACATATATAAAATTCTCGTGTCACAAATTTAGTTACCATAGGTACTCGTCCGAAACGGCTTTTCGTGAAATTTTACATATTAGGTCTGAGTAGGCTACTATCTATATTTTTTTTGTCATTTTTTTTATTATTTTTTTATGGTAAAACAATGTTTGCGAGGTGAGCTAGTCTAATATATAAAATTCTTGTGTCACATATTTAGTTACCATACGCCTCTGAAACGGCTTGACCGATTTTCATGAAATTTTATATGTATAGGTATTCAGGATGTCTGAGAATTGGCTACTATCATTTTTTTTTGGTCATTTTTTTATATGATCATAAAAGCTTGTCGCGCTATTTACTTGTGTAAATAAACTAGTACCTATTTAATTGAGCGACAAGCTTTTATGATCATATAAATTGTGTATAATGAGGTTATTAGTAGGTAGATATACGGTTAAAAATTTTAAAGGAAAATTTTATTTTCTTCTTTTTAGAGTATTTGAATAAAACCTTTTTTTAAAAAAGGTTTTATTGCTTTTATTTCCGGGTAGAAATATGAATTTGGGGCTATACGGCGGATGACCCAGTAATTCTGCGTCTGACGTCGTCAAATACTATAGAAGTAGGATTTTACAGCGAGGTCGATTCTCCTGAACTTTTGCCAAGACATGTAGTACATGACAATTAGACAATTGTTAGTGTACCATTTTGCAGTACCTAACTGTTTTTCGATCCTCTAAAACAATTATCGCGTAATGACCTGTCCTTCCGAAGAACGAAGTCACCATCTTTTTCCCTCTCTTCGTCCTTTCTTCAATTTTCGTCATCTGTAAGTATATCGAACAGTATTTGAGTTACCTCCGTTAAATCTTTCAACCATTTTATGGCACCAATCAACACGACGGAGTTTTTGGGCCGCGGTCAAATTTTGAGGTGTCCTCCTCCGGGCACAAAACTTCCTGACCGCTGTGCCTTTGCTATATCTGGACTAACAATACCTCACCTTGACTTTCAATGGCAAGGGCCCTACGGTGTGTGAAGTATGTTAGAAGATCGTTCATAGAGTGACTGTTGTGAACGCCGTATTGTTGATGGTTGCTTAGATAATATTTTTCTCCTTCTCATTTGTCCTTTCAGGTGTCTATAGGCGACGGTAACCACTTACCACCAGGTGCGCCGCAACTTGTTTGTCATCTAGTAGTATAAAAAATTCTCCATAATATCAACTTGCCCCCCCCTGGCCCATGGGCTGGCGACGCCCTTGCTGACCGCTAACTGTTCATGGAGGATGTTGTGCACTTAACTCATACCGATGCCTAAGCTTGTCCGAATCTGATAATAGGTCACTCTTTTGTCAGTCTCTATTATACGCCACATAATACTTATGTTATCTTCAGTCGTCGCAGTAGAAGGCCGTCCCTCATGCACATCATCGGTAAGATTAGTGCGACCACGTTTAAACTCATGAAACCTGTAGTAAACAGCGGCACGAGATGGGGCTTCATCATTAAAGGCCAATCGAAGTCTATCATAACTTTCTTGTTGGCTTAATATGACATCGAAAGTCATAAAAAAATCATTGCACAAAAATAGTCTCGCATTAAATTTATGCTGACGTAACTCAGACAACATTCAATTTGCCGCCAAATCGTAAAACAAAAAACAAATGACAAATAAATGTAATACATACTCAAAAATATTGGCAAGGAGTTCCATTTTCAAAAATTAACCTTTTTTATTTTGTATTGTTTACAAGTGACTAGTTCTAAAAACTTACAGTGTCGACCTCTTACCTACCTATAAAAAAATTCTTAGAAGAATTTAGATGTAACTTTGAGTTTCAAATTATATTCAGTTCATCATATAAATAGTAAAAATATGCTTATGAGTTTAAAAACGGGTAAAAACGTTCTGTCGCGCTTCACAAACATTCAGGAGACTAATTCAATCACTCATCCAAATTACCGACGGGTGCGGCAGGGGCGTTGGTAAATTATGCAGGCACATTTTTATTAAATATAATATGTAAATAGGTACTTATTTCATCAAATGCATCTTTATTTTCATCAAAAGCGCATTATTTTACTAGAGGTATTTACCTACTTGTAATATAGCAGTTAACTCACGACAAACGTTTATTTCACGTGAATGTTGTGAAGAGGATTTTTCTTACGGAAGTGACATTTTTCTTTCAAAGGAAGAATATTTCATAAGCGAATGTAAGCATTTAAGTTGACCTTGTGTGTACGGGGAACAGGGCTATTCTGCAATAGTTATGGAAAATAGTCATGATCTAAAACGACACATTTGACGATTGCCCTCGTTATAGAATGTGCATCTAAATTTGAGCTATTCTCTCGTATATTTTGTTAAAACCAAAAAGAAGTTATATTTAGGGAATAAAATTTAAAAAAAATTACAAAAAATATTCCAGACAGATTATGGATCATTCAATTCAAACGTTTAAAGAAACGGCCATGACCTTCATCTCAATACATTCTCACTTTATATAATGAAAAGGGCCGATGCCTACCACTTACATAGCTGTATCACGCTACAATGAAACGGCATTGTGAAACATAAAAACACTGAAGATTTTATCCATTGGTACTTGTCATTTGAGATAGCGGGGGGCAGAATTCGTAAAAAACTGTCAAAGAAATTTATCGGCTCCAATAAATGCCTTTACATATTTTGTCCCTATTACATCAGGCGTAGTATTTGCTGTTACTTTGATGTGAGGAACAAATGGAAATATAATAATTCTTTAAGCAATTACTTAATGTGGAATGGGTAATATCCTCAGATCATAGAAATAAAATATCTTATACCATTCTTTATGGATAACACAAATATACTCAAGCAGATTTTCATAGTTGATTCTGATAAGTACATCATTATTATAAGTACCTAGGTAGTAGGTACCCAACTATACCTACCTGTGTCGGTTATATTACAAACCTACCTACCTTTATTGAATTTTAACGACAGAAATATTTTATATTTTTGGTAAAAAAACTGAATAGGTATCTGCTGTTCTGACCTTTCTTCTTTTGGTTAATTCGTTAAGCTGCGTAAGACGCCCGGGAGTGGTTGACAGTTAAAAACCTATTGCGTCTGGAACGTGTGATTTGACAGGTCAAGCTCAAATTGATAATAAACTTTTCTAAAGCGAAGTAGGCACTCCTACTTCGCTTTCATCTTCGTCAACGGTCCAACAGACTTATTAAGTCTGATTCTGTATCTCTGGTTCTATAATAGCAGATGGGTATGCTTTCCAAAATGATTATCATATATATAAAATTCATGACTCACAGTTTTAGTTACCATACTCTTCCGAAACGGCTTGACCGATTCTCATGAAATTTTAAATGTATATTCAGTAGATCTGAGAATCTGCTAAGTATCAATTTATTATTTAATTTTTGGTCATTTTTGTACGGCAAGACAACGTTTGCGGGGTCAGCTTTGCGTGTATTCTAAAGATAAAGTATTCTACCTACTTCAAAATTCAATATCGTTCGCGATTGGAAAAATGGTTCCAGTAAGCGGAACTGACAGCAGGTCCAGATTTCGAAGCTTCTCGTCTAACGGAATGCCGTCTCCTCCGCCGGAGGCTTGAGTAGAGTAGAGCACTTATACTTAAACAACGGAAATATTTTAATTCTATTGTACAGTTACAAACAATAACATGTACCCACTTCTTGCTGTTCGTGACTCTTATTCTGTCTACAATAAGGTTCATGCTTTTGATCGTGACTGGACCTACTTACTCTGAATACAATTATGTTTACATTTACAATTGACGCGTAGTAAGCTCAATACGAAGAGAATTCTTTGCTTATATTTTACCAAAATGCTTAAAGTAGGTACAGTCGACCACAGGAGTAGCTGAACACTTTAGTACCATGTCACACCGATCTTGTGCACATACATTATAGTTGCTACCGTACTATATTGATGCTAGAGTCGTTCTTAGAAAGTCGAATTAGTAATGCATTTTTGTTACAACCAAATACAAATTAATTTATGGTAAAATAAGGTGGACTTTTTTATTTGTAAATTATTTATTCAAATACAAGCATATTTACTGTACTTAGATATTGTTCAATTCTCTTTTTATTTATCCCCAGCAAGCGTAAGTGAAATTTAAAGACTTACTGCCTTATTTATAAATGTTTATCAAATCTATTTTGTTTATTATGAACAAAAACAAAAATACAATAATGGTTTATCAATGAAAACGTAAAGGCGTCAGGTGGGCCGTCAGCTTGTTTGTCATCTAGTTGTATAAAAAATGAAATTTTGTTTTTGTTTTCTATGCAATTTTCATTCAATCACGAAGAAAGTACTACTAACTTGTATTCGTCTAATTGTATCATAATTGATATTTAATGTGATACTCTACCAAACCCCAAGTATTTAATTAAAGAAGATTGATGTACTTAGAGGTAATTTTATTCCGTAGATTGCGTCGATGTCCCGATACCATAGTATGCCTATACTTTATCATCACTATATCAACTATATTTATGTTTTTGCACGAACGGCGGCAGGCGGGCGGATCCTCGCTTTAACGATGAAATGATTTCAAAGATAAATAATAATAATTGATTGCGAAAACGAGAAACACGTATCTACTTTCCTATATCTACACGACTTTAATGAATTTATTGTCTGAAGTCAATTTAACTTTCTGTTTCTGTTGTTACTGTAGATAGGTTATTAATGTTTAAAGAAGTGAGCTTATTAAAAGTGTTTTCATTATAAGTATATTGAAATATTATAAAGTATCGAGAGTTTTAAGTAACCTTTTTCTGATTATAAAATATTTGTCATCAATGATCAGCAAGATGAATCAATTAAAATAGTTTGGAAAATTTACTTTGGTTTGTTGACATAATTAAATATCATTGCAATAATATCTCAAGCTGTATCTTTATAAAAGGTTCTGTATATAATATGTCTTATTCATTGATTAATAATAAGACCTTGAGTGTTTCGAGTTCGGCAGCTTTACATTTTTAATGTCAATGTTTTAATTTTATTTTCATCCCCCCATCTCGGAAAAAGTATTTTTGCTCTTCGATATCTGAGTGCAAAAGCCGTTTTTATCCGCTAGCTAGAGGATAAAGTAAAATTGAATTTAGAACATCGTGTGAACTAAGTTTGTGAATTCAAAACATCATTAAACATATTTACTTATACCTCCATGGTGCCGAATTTATCATACAACCTTTTTTAATTTGTTAAAAACTCTGACTCTGAACCTTTTTGGTGTACTTTTTTTACACCGATTTAGTTTCCTCGCTGAGGTGGGATGGGATGTTATGTGTTGCACTCGAGTGCAAAGATTTTTCACCTCGTGCTCTTTTGATTTCCTCGCTAACGCTCAGGATTCTAATTTTTGAATTACTCGCTGCGCTCGTGATTCAATTTTAGAATCCTTCGTTTGCTCGGTCATCAAAATTGAGCACTCGGTTAAAAAGTAACTTTGCACTCTTGTATAACAAATAACTATTTTTTTTGAATAAGCAAGATAACTATTTAATGTTAGCTAAGCTCTTAGATATACGTAAATGCTTTAACGCTGAACCACGTCTTTTTCAGGACCATAATGAATAAGTACTTCTTAAAATATGTCTCCCAGAATGACCAATTGCCAATATGACTGAAGAAGGAATAAGCAGTTAAAATACTTAGATAACGCATAAGAGGCTTAAGTGAGCATCGGAGAAACAAGTGGCTATCGAAAAATATGAGCCTATTTACGCGACATTTTTGAAAAGCGCAGATATCGCGCGTTTGTTTCGTTACGAACGCAAATGAGACGCGCTGCAAACGCGTAAAAACAAAATAGCCTTAGTTTATAGAAAAAAATAATAAAGAAGCCCGCCCTATTCTATGGGCCGGCCACTTAATCAAAACCAAAACTGTTCCGTTACAATGGCCCCAGTTTAAGCATTAGCGCACCTTCATAACACAAATTGGACATTCCATTAGATAACCATATTGCACGAGACCAGGCCTGAGCAGCATTAGGTCCCGCGGGTCAATTGCAGCATTATTACACAGCTATTCACTCTGTCCACTCATCTCACAAAGGGACCCTCAAGATATCAAAAGATAGCACTACATGTGCCAGCTAACCACTTTTTCATCGATTTTTCAGTAGAACAATAGCCCGGCATTGCCAACATGTTTATCCAACTTTTGAAATAAAATATTTTTCCTCACATTTGCTTAAAAATGCATTTACGAAGCCTGTATACTGTATACATTGTTCGAAAGTTAAATATTGCGCACCATACAACTGAGCATGCGGAAAAATAGGTAGACTGAAATACCTGTTTTACCACATCCGTTATATGGCGCCATGCGTAGTCTTTACGGTTTTTTAAAATTTCTTTCAAAAATATAAAAAATTCCACCAAGGAGTTTCACATTACAAGAATAAATAGGCTGAATGATCGAACCTTTTTGGAAGCGCCTTAGCTCAATACAAATGTCTCATTTTAATAAATGAGATGAAAGATTTCGTTCTAATAAGATGAAAGATTTCGTTCTAATGAGATGAAAGATTTCGTTCTAATTTTCAACAAGCGCACGTGGCGCCATCTAAAAATGTGCACCATTTTTTTTTCATCCACTTACACTTTTATATCATCATTCATCATTACCAGCCTATTACAAATTCCACTTCTGGGCACAGGCCTTCCTACATGGGAGAAACACACGCGGAGCTTTGGCCATAACACCACAACGCTGGCCCAATGCGGGTTGGTGGGTTAAAGCGGTTGCAGTCCACTACGCCACCGAGCTCCCCCTCCCCCTTCCCCCATGCCACCGAGCTCCCCACTTTTATATAGTTCACCTGAACTGAATAATAATTTCGGAGACGAACGAAATAGTAAAAACTAAAACTAGAAGCTACCATTTTGATTAGATTTTTTAAACCTTTCATTAGGCCTTTTTTTTTTTTTTTTTTTTTTTTTTAACGGGGAGAAATCTGTTTACAGACCTACCCGTCGCTAGCGAGGCGACGGGCGTGTGTGGGGGTCGCCCAGCGCCAAATGACACTGGGAATACCCACTAAAACTCCCCGGTAACTCCACTGCCCTTCGCGGGGGCGGCCCAGGCTCTGCCGAAGCAATTTCACTAGTCCAAACCTTTCATTAGGCCTAATAGAAAACAATCGCAAGTTAAATGGAGTTTTCCCGATAAACATAGATGTTTATGTCACTAAACACGCCAATTTTAGTCTCCAAGATCAATGGTTCGAATTTTCGAAACCACATGTTTTTTGTTATTTATTGTCTTTGACATATTATGGTCTAAGTTTATTTCATTTATTTGTTAATTTCTTCGTATACTGATCTAACTTTCTAACTTTAAGTTATTGCAATATGTCGGCGGATCTAAGTTACACTGTGTGTGCATGATACTTCTTGTAGTTACGAGAAATGTTCTGAATTATTCATGGCCAGAGGAAGCGTAGTGAGTGTCCTAAGCGTTATGACATATTCCATTAGAAAAGTATTGCAGATAATAAGTATGTTGTACTGTCTGCTGCAAAAGGAGCTCACCGCCTTAGTAATTGGAGTCTAGTTTCAATTACGAAAACAAAGCAATTTTCGCTGTCATTGATCAGGGATGGGTCAATCAAAATTTGGGATCTCGAGCTCCTCGGTGCTTCGGATGGAGGTGGCCCTAGTTGTGAATGTAAGCTTCACCCGCACCAACCCACTTTATTCAAGACAGCGGCAGTGCAGCATGGCGATAAATATGGCTATAGATAACTACTGGTGTTGCTCCCGTGGAAGAATACCTGTGACTAGCGTGTATAGTAAAGGATGTTCAAGATGCCGATGGTACGCTCGTAATCGTAATCTTATAAGTTTGTACCCATACCTCTGCCAGACAATCTTATGGTGAAAAGGATTTGTGTAAACTTTAGATACGTATAATAAAATAATTATTTTAGTAATTAAATTATATTATAGTTAAAAAACTAGCATCAACAAAAACATGTTTATTATAATAGATAGAGGTACACCGTTGGCGCCTATCAGTAGTAGCCGAATCTAAAGCTCAAACAACAAATAAAAATTCCATGTTTTCAACAACAAACCATTACTGACATTACTATTAGTGTACCAACCTATAGATACTGTAGGTATAGGTATGCATTAGTGAGATTCCACTGGAGCGAGCGTATACCATAATCGGATGAGTGCATTCGAATGCAAATGATTGGTCTCAAATTGTGAAAATGACGTCATGAGTACAATACGCAAACATTCAACGAAAACACAATACGATTAAATGTTGTCCGATACGGGTCGAATTTGCTATGCTTAACATTTACGGGTGTCTATCAAATTGGAAATGGAGGTGACTTTACAAAACAGAAGAGATTTTCCACACTCGAATTCAAAGCGCCCGACTGTGAAAAGAACTGCGAGATCAAATGGAAGTGGGCAGGCCACATTGCAAGGAGAACTGACGGTCGTTGGGGCGGAAAGGTCCTCGAGTGGCGGCCGCGTGCCGGGAGACGCAGCGTTGGTAGGCCCCCACAAAGTGGACCGGCGATCTGGTTAGGGTCGCGGGAAGCCGATGCATGCGGGCAGCGCAGGATCGATCGGCTTGGAGATCCTTGTGGGAGGTCTATGCCAAGCAATGGGCGTTTCTTGGCTGACATAATGACTGCGAAAGCACCTCCACCTTATGGATGGTAGCAGCAAATAATACTTTATTGTGATGAGTAAAGCCTCTAGAGCTTATTGAAGAAGCTTTAGGTTGGGAACAGGAGGTGATTAGTCTCCTTTGGATCATATGCTGGTTTGCAGTAAGTAATATATTTGCATATGAAAAAATATTCAATACTTACTGCATTATTCACTGAGATGATGGTAAAGATTAGATCTATAGATTATTATCTCACTTTTCATTTGTTTTGATAATTGATCGTTTATGTTTAAAATGTGTTTTTGTGCGAATATAGGTATTTCCGAGTTTGCAGCAAATTCACAAATAAAAAGAGCTCTCAGCGTCGTGGAGCGATAGATTGAAGCCAGTGAATCGGACCATATCTGTAGGTTTTTATTGAACTCGAAATGAAATTGATCACGACTATTTTTGTTAGGTAACTATACAGGGTGGTGCCGTCAATGCGACAATAAATTTAAACATGGGCTATATTAGTCCATAGAAATGGTTTGCCACTTTCAAAAATGTCGTATTCATTTGATAATTTCATGACATTTGTATGGAATAGTGTAACGTTGGCGGCATTATTTCATACAAAGGTCATGAAAGTATCAAATGAATACGATATTTTTGAAAGTGGCAAACCATTTCTATGGACTAATATAGCCCATGTTTGAGAGGATGACAATTTTTGCCCCAACCCAAGTTTAATGTCCAACAAAACAATATTTCCAATAATACATCATAAATAGAAACATTACTTTTGGAAACAGTTGGAGTTAATATCAAGTTAAGGTTTTGTCGGCAACTTAAATAAAATGTTCAAAAATCTTTCATTCTGGAATTGTAATATTTTGTTAATAGAGACAATTGACCAGTGCTTTTTGTTTCATATAAAATAAATACTTTTTTATGCTGTGAAAACCTTAATAGGTGTTGTGTTTATTTATAGATTTTTTGTATTATTATTTCATTACAATTATGATGAGTAATAATTAAATACAGTTAATTGGATTGAGCCAGTTTATTATCTAGGATGAAAAAACCGAAACGCACTTTGACAGATGACAAACATTGCAGAAGTTTTACATGTTAGTACAAATCGGTTTTATTTTACATATATATTACCGCATCTTTAAACAAAAATGTATTGGTATATAAAGATACTAGGTCATAATATTAATTAATTGCGCCCTGAGTCACATACTAAGATTGGCATCCTCCTTCATTGTCGCATTGACGGCACCACCCTGTATATGTGTATGAGTGTTCAGGGAAATACTAAAAATAGATTTAGTATCGACATATTAAAAAGTGTTATTAGGGATTACCTCATCTTTTATACAAGCGTTTTGTTTATAAGATGAGTTTTTAAAAATAAATTATAAATTTATGATACCTTAGATCTATCTTATTGAAGAATTCAAGGCATACTTACTTACTTCCCGCAACATCATAAATATGATGTCCATCATTGGTGTAATGAAATGTAAATAATCGAGAAAGTTTTGTATTTCAAATAAGAGTTCTCTTATCTTATTATGAGGGCCGTAACTAAATGTCTCGATGCACTTTGACCCTTCGGGATCTTTTGTGCTATTTCTGACATAACTCTTCCTGTGTCCCGAATATGGCTGCCATTATCCTCGCTATATCGTTAGGCAAAAAGAGCCGACTGACTGCTTGCTGGCTTTGGATATGTCACTTCCAGGATACTTATTCTGATGCTAGCTAGAGCATTGCATTGATTTAAAAGATGTCCCATTGATACCTGGCCCTTGCCACACGCTAGGTAGAGTTATATTGGGAAGAGTTGCATTAATATATAGACCAACAACTATTTGTTCTGACGCTGTTCAAAATTTTATTATGACCTAAAGAAATGAGCGTTTCAGTTTGAAATCGAAAAGTTCTTTGTACGGTCTGAAATGATACGTAACACGTTGTTCTGACTGGAATTGCATTTTGCAGCCGGAGCTCCACAGAAAATGTCAATGCACAATGCATGCAATATTTATTTGGTATAAGCCACAATTCTCTTACGCGTTTTTATTTAACCCGTCAAGCATCAGATTCCAATCACAATTGATTTTTCAATTGTCATAGACCTCCAGAGGTATAACGCCGCTTGACAGATTATTAACTAGTAAATAAAATAGAATAAAACTAGAAAAATTTCACGTCCTGAGGCAGGAATCGAACCCGCGACCTTTCGCAATCCGGGCGACTGCTCTGACCACTGAGCCACCCAGGACTTGGGATATCCCTGTGAAATTCGCGTGATACCCCCCAGCAGCGCCACAAGCCAGATTTTGAAAAGTTTTAGCTGAAAAAAATGTACATTTATTGTTCTTTTTTGTACTTATAAACCAAAAATATGTACCTTCGTATTTACTGATATAAAACACATTAGTGTGGCGCTGCCAGAAAGAGTGCCTTACAGCAGCGCCACCTTATTATACTATATTCTAAGGAATATAGTAATAAAATAAATTTATGTACAATATGTTCTGGAAAAGTGCTATTTGATCATATAATATGAACACGATTAGCAGCTCCGCTGCAAAGTTATGAGCAAATCAAATATTGTATAATAGCTATGTCGGCGCGACGCCCGCTACATTGAAGTCGGCAATAGTTTAAGGCGACTTATCTTAAATTATTATTGGTTGATAAACGGTGGTTCGTCTTCCACCATCATCATCATCCTTATTAGCGGTCAATTATAATAATTAACTGAAGAAAGACGCTATGACATTGTTATTAAATTATATGTGAAAATTTCGGGCAAGCCTATAAAGTAAACCAGTATACTAAAGAGTGTTATTACTTCATGACACAGAGTAGATATGGTCAATCAGATACATCACTCTTATACCTATTAAAGCTGAAATAGGGATTGTTGGGTTTATTATTATTAGTCATTTTAGACGCTGCGAGATGAATCTCACACTCTCATCCAGAAGAAACGAACGTGTGTCTTCCCGCGTCGTCGTATACTGGGTGAATGCGTTATCGAGCGAAAACGCAAGGGTTACTACACTAGGTACTAAAAACATAAATTAAACAATATGACTGACGTAAGACTTAAATTTTATTAGGTATTTATAAATATAGTTATTTCAATGAAGTGAATGAAATGCAAGTTTATACAATGATCGATGTTTTTTATTGATCTTCGAAGTCACGGTTGTTAAGAATTTTAGGTAGGTACTGTCGAAAATAATTTGAATCGTATGACAAATTTCACTAAATTTTATCTTTTTGAATGAAATCCTACTTTTTGTAGTCCTACTTTATAAAAATGTTTTTTCTCATTTTTCTGTGTAATCTAATTTACAAAAAAGGTTTTTTTTATAATTATCATTTGACTGCGACCTTCAACGACTTCACAATAATTAACTATTTTCTTTATTACGACATTGAGACTGCAAATTAAGACAAAGTAATGAAGTTTTTTTAACCCTAGATAGCTAACCTTCTGGTGTAAAGAACTTCTGGTGTAGTGAACTGTGCCGGCCGGGATCATAATAGGACCATTTTTAAAATTATCTTTCTAAATGAAACCTAAATATACATTACTATATTTATTATTATTCAATTTGAAAACCTAAATAATTTTTATTTTATCAAATCATAAATAATTACCCACCGTACCACTGGGAGTATGGTCGCTGGACTGTGGGTCAGTCGTGAACCAAACAAACAAACTCTACAGCTTTATAATATCAGTCATCATCATCACCAGCCTATATACGTCCCACTGCTGGGCACAGGCCTTCCTACATGGAAGAAAAACATGAGCAGTTTGGGCCATAACACCACCACGCTGGCCCAATGCGGGTTGGTGGGCTAAAGCGGTTATAGTAACAACCGGGACCAACGGCTTAACGTGCCTTCCGAAGGCACGGAGGAGCTCGAGATTATAAATTTTGGTTGACCCATCCCAGGGTCGACCATGGCGAAAGTTGCTTTGTTTTTGTATTCGAAACCAGAGCGCTCAAACCAATACGCCACCGAGCTCCTCATAATAATATCAGTATAGATTTATAATTATAATAACAAAATTAAATTTATTGAGTACCTACAAACAGGGAGAATATCCCTGTTTGTATCCAATACAATACATTTTATACTTGCATTTGAGTACTCCAACCTAAACTACTAGCTTATATAAGTAGGTATATCAGAGACAGTTAGACAGAACACCTGTTGGATTATAGGCGACATCTGTAAGAATCTAATCTAAGCAGTTCACCTATCAAACTTCACTTTAACTTTTATTATACAATATTTGATTTGCTCATAACTTTGCAGCGGAGCTGCTAATCGTGTTCATATTATATGATCAAATAGCACTTTTCCAGAACATATTGTACATAAATTTATTTTATTACTATATTCCTTAGAATATAGTATAATAAGGTGGCGCTGCTGTAAGGCACTCTTTCTGGCAGCGCCACACTAATGTGTTTTATATCAGTAAATACGAAGGTACATATTTTTGGTTTATAAGTACAAAAAAGAACAATAAATGTACATTTTTTTCAGCTATACCTTTTGAAAATCTGGCTTGTGGCGCTGCTGGGGGGTATCACGCTGAAATTCTTCTAGTCTATCTGTATTTGCGTTTATGAGCTAACGTCCACCCTACAATGTCGAAATATTCTATTTCAACATCCGAAACGAGTATTATGTCGAGTGTTTTGTGTTTGTTGTTTGTTGTTGTAATTTTTCAAACATTTATAATAATGTTAAAATCAAAAATTAAGAATCGTACATTATTAACTTACTGCACCCGGCGTTCTTGCAATGCCCGTAAAGAGATAACTCTTAGATTTTATAAAAATAAAAATTTTCCTGGATTAAATTACCCTACCAAAATTTCATCACAGTCTGATCAATGGTTTCGGAGCGTTTAAGGGACACACATACATACATTGATTTTTATTTATATAGACTAAATGATGTTGTTCATCAAATTATAATATGATTTGATGAAGAACATCGGTACAAAAGGTTTTTTTGAATATAGTAACCCGATTACTCAATTGGGAGAGTAATGGTCGCGGATTGATTCAATTGACTGTTCCAACCATGGATAGATAGAGTATAATGTTGTTACAAAAAGGAATATAAACCATTTATCTCGATGGATTGTAAACTATGCCATGCATTACACTGTTTTTAACCGACTTCAAAAAGAACAAGGTTATTAAATTATTAATTTTTCATTGCCTTCTGATTATGACACGACATTAATTAATAACGTGTTGTTGTATATAATAATTTTATTTGTATAAAAATACTACAACTGTATGAGTGGTAGGTACTTTTAGTAATTTAGAACGAAAATTTTATTATCTTTTGTCTAGTTATTTTGTATCGTTTATGTATTTATTATTGCATTTTCTAATTGTTGGGATTTAATTCAATTGTTTTCATATTATTCTATTGCATGAAAGGATTGTAATACAGTGCATTAACGATAGTCGCGGTTTTTAGCCCCCGTTAGTAGTTTTCTTGTAGTTCTTTACTTCTATTTACTATTA
This sequence comes from Nymphula nitidulata, assembly GCA_947347705.1. Lineage (NCBI taxonomy): Eukaryota > Metazoa > Arthropoda > Insecta > Lepidoptera > Crambidae > Nymphula > Nymphula nitidulata. The sequence continues at coordinate 8,633,267 of OX374617.1, read as the reverse complement.
GTTATTTATTTTAGAAACAATTATTTTAATTTATTTATTAGGTATTCATTGACAAATAGTGTGTACAATATAAGTAATAGGTAACTCTGTATAACAGTTAACAATTTATTTCAAACAAAGGATATTTTAAAATTAAAAGTGATGTTTCGAATAAAGTTCAGTGGAACATTGTGGGGAGATAATATTTCTGTTCACATTTACAAACGTTTCAATCTAAGTACTAAGTTAAAGTGATTAATATTGACACGAGAGCATTGATAATTTTAATCGTAAATAATTATGGTGCTTATAACGCGATCAAATAAGTCGCAGTGATAACCTAAAATCATGTCAGAACGGGCAATAGAATTCAAAGATCACTTTATAATAGTTCTAAGTAGTATTCTAAGTAAGTATATTATGGACATTTATGCTAATAACCAGGTCCATCAATGAATATTAAACAAAAGTTAACAAATGCTATTTATCGTAATATTAAAATCAGTCTTTTATATCCAATAAGTAAAAATACTCTCTTTGATTTACTTCGACAGACTTGGCAATACTTATAGCCTTTAAATTACATATCTATCTCTAAACATGAGCGATTATTCTGTATACTTATCTCTTTATTCTGTGTGTCGGGAACAGCAAAGGATAAGGCGGATTTGAGGAGGAAAAGGTTTATTAATAAACTCATACAAACAGAGCAATATTGTAAGACAGAAGACGTAAAGCAGAAGTGACAAGAATAGAGTTAGGAGTAAAGACATAGACAATATAAAACTACTCTACAATACGGTGGAAGTCTGTCCTTGACATAGTTTTAGGTTGTTGAAGTTAATAGACTATCGAGGTCTATCCTTATTCATTATTTTTGGTAAACGGTCCGTTTACGAGGAGGGCCATGTCAAGGACAGACCTCCGCCGTATTGTAGAGTCGTTTTATATTGTCTATGTCTTTACTCCTAACTCTATTCTTGTCACTTCTGCTTTACGTCTTCTGTCTTACAATTTTGCTCTGTTTTTCTAAGTTTATTGTATATTAATAAACTTGTAAAAACAGAGCTATATCCTCAAATCCGCCTTTCCCTTGCTGTCCCCGACACTGTGGTTGTAGTGTTTCGTTCCTGCGGTGGGTAAAATTACCAGAGCTCAATGAGAAAGCTTTATTCTCTTGACTTTTAAAGGATAGGCAACGCGTAAGAAGTTCAGAAGGTGCTGCGAGCGTATATAGGCCACTGTGACCGCTTACCACCAGACGAGCCGTACGCTCGTTTGCGGGTCTTTCCCTGTCCTCCGATCGGAGCTTCGATTGGTAGAAGGAGCGGGAATATTTTTTCCCATTCCTCCGATTGAATGGATTTTGTTTTTATCACTTACTTAGCTTAACCAAAAGTACAGTCAAGGCCATTATACTGACCCTGTCCTCCGATCGGAATTCCGATTGGTAGGAGGAGCGGGAACATATCCCATGCCTCCAATTGAATGGCTCATAGAATTGAGTAGTTAGATTTTTTAGTTATTTGTTATTTCATATGAATATTTACTTTTATACTGGAAGGTGCTACAGTAAGATTATAAGTAGCACCTTCTTGGGTAAAATCACTGTTCATATTCGTATGTATGTAGCTGTATCATCCCCTGAAGTACCAGGCTACCATATCTATGTAGGAGATGTTTAGCATACTCTTATGTTATTTTATTTATATAATATTCGTAGGGGTACAATAAATAACCTCTGATATACTTATGGTAGCCTGGACTTCAGGGGATGATCCAGCTACATACATACGAATTTGAACAATGATTTTACCCAAGTTACTTAACTGGAATACAGCGCTCTGTTTAGTTACACTGTCACTTAACAGGGAAAAAATTTGGCATTGAGTTACAGTGTTACTTATCGGTAGTATTTTTCCTAATGTGTAACAGAGTAATACAAAATGGTGTAACTCAACGGGAACAAAGGAACATTTTTGTACACACGACAGCACATCAATTGTAACAGTTGCACTACGAAAGCCGCCTTTATTACGAATGCAGTAAGGGACGTCTCAAGGTTAAACTGTTACGCTTGATGTGCTGTCGAGTGTACTTAAATGGAAATTCATACCTAAGCAAAGTCACTATGGAATCTTGGCCATGTCTTTTTTATCTAAAGTCAGTGTCGGAGTGTCGGCTCCGTTAATGCATCGAAGAAAAAAAACAAAACCAAGACATGGGGAAAAATATTCCCGCTCCTCCTACCAATCGGAGTTCCACTCTTAGGACATGGTCTGTATAATAGGCTTGACTGTACTTTTTATGAAATTAAGTAAAATATAAAAACAAAACCATTTAATCGGAGGAATGGGAAAAAATATTCCCGCTCCTCCTACCAATCGGAATTCCGATCGAAGGACAGGGAAAGGCCCTCGTTTGCCACCCTGTCGCAAAAATAAAATTAAATTTTCGACTATAATAAACGTGATAAACTAAGGTCTTAGGAACTCCGATTTCTATAATTGTTTAGGGTAATAAAAAAGCTGTGGATTTATTGCAGTAATTTGACAGTTATTATATTTGTTATTCCTTTCCTTCGCATATTGGGAAAAGAGATGTTAACACTACTTCAATTTAGATTTATTGTATGTTATCAGCGGAGCCATTGTCCTATAAAGATACATTGTAACTAGCACTTCAGTGAAAAGATAAGCCTTCAAATAAAGTAGGTCCTATAAAGCCAAACAATTAAAACGCTTTAAACTTAGATCACATGATATATAATTGCATATAGATCGATACTATATGACTATTTATCTCCACAAGAATCATATGATCAACTTCGCAGTTGGCATTAAAAATAATAAATGGTTGCTATTATTGCATACATTTGTTTCTGGACGGACACATGCAATTTAGATTGCATAATCTAAAGTGGGTGATAGACGTACGAGCAAGTACGCGTACTTATGGCTTGACGACCTTTTTCGCTTGTGTGTCACCATAAGTACGCGTACTTTAAAGCCGCCGAGCAAAATCGTCGGCGATCCAACCGGTTTGAAATCTTGCTCGTAGCTCGTCTTGGCTCGTACGTGTGGCAGCACTGCGAGCCGCAAGCCGCCATTTTGTAAATTAAATAATAATAATTTTGCCGCCCTTTTGTATTTTTTTTGTAAATTTTATTGCATTCTGAAACAATTATGGAAATCTTCCTTCTCTTCGTGTAACTTTCTTACTAAATTCACATGTGATAAACGCTCTCTTTTCGTAAGCCAGTTCTTTACCCACTCTTTTCGACTTCGTATATTTTTTTTAGTTTTTAAAATGTAATATGATATAATTCCTAAATAACACAAAGCTTCTTCTGTCGAAGACATCGCAATACAGAGTGAGTAAGCTTCACGTGTGTCACTAACGTCGAGCCGAGTAAGTTCGCGATCTTAAAAACCGCGTAATTTAAGTTCGTATGTCTATCACCCACTTGATGAGTAAAATAGGGGAAGGGAGCCCAAAGCTGCCTTAACCGTATCAAACGTTTGTGAGAATGTGTGAGTGTATCGAATGACTGGCCATCGACAAATCCGCTACTCGTGTTACACTCACCCGGCTAAGAAAGGTACCCGCTTTGGGTTCCCTTCCCCTAGTCTTATTATTTTTTCTAAACTTCTGGTATTCTCTCAGGGTATCTGCCTGGTATGCAGTTCGGGTTATTAGGGTTGTATTCCCAGATAAGATACTCGGGCTCATTGAGGTAAAGTGGGGGAATTTCGTCACTCGGCTCAGTCTCATGACCAAGCAACTTATTGTTACGTTCCAGAAGTTCGTTCACCTTAGCCTGGGTTTCATTTGAGATGTCTGCAACGTATATTCGTATATATTTAATAATTAGAGGAAATTGCCGGAAATTTATTAAAACAATAAGTTTTACGCTAGGTAATGAGATAAAATTACGATTTGAAATCTAAATATAGAAGTTTTTCATGGAAAGCTACATTTCAATAATTTGTTGTTTAATGATATGATATGGCAGCAGATCGGTGGCGGGAGTATCTTGGCGGCTATGTGTTTTGAGCTCTCTGGTTTTGCGAAAACAAAGCAACTTTTGCCATGGTCGATGCCGGATAGGTCAATAAAAATTTTACGTAATCTTGAGCTGCTCCGTGTTACGGTACGCACGTTAATCCATTGGCCCCGGTTGTTACTGCAATACCAACCCGCATTGAGCCAGAATGGGTGGTGTTATAGCCCAATCTCCGCATGTATTTCTCCCATTTAAGAAGACCTGTGCCCAGCAATGAGATGTATATAGGATGATGATGTGTAATGTGTCTGAGATGTGATTAATGTATGCATACTTACAAGTTCTGCGCAAATCAAGTTTGAGAACTTTCCGGTTCTGCTCAAGAGCTTTTATAAGAGTTTTCTCTGCTTCTCCAGACAAATCGTTAGCTGCCATATCAAGTCTGGTCAGCCCTCTGTTGAGGCTAAGTAAGCCTGCCATCTAGATATAACAAATCAATATGACATTGTTTTTTCCCATGCAGGAAAGTCTGTGCTCAGCAGTTAGACGTATATAGGCTGTTAATTATGATGATGATGGGTATAATTCGACGAAAGTATCACTATGATCTTTTATTTCATTGAGTTATTAGTGTAGTACCCACAAAATAGACACAATAGATTTTCTAAGTTAGAAAAGACTCCAGCCAGCTAGTGAGAGACTAGGTAACGTATACGATAACGTTTTATAATACAACAATATACTAATGATATCAGAAATATTATGTAAGTCTTGTGAAATTCGTGTTTATCACACAAACGTCTGCTCCTAGCGTGACTCCGACCCGGGACCTTTAGTTTAGGAGCCACTCTACCAGACCATCATTTTATAATAAAATATATATCACCAGCCTATCTTACCCCACTGCTGGGAACAGGCCTTCTCATATGGGAGAAACACGAGGATTATAAAATATGATTAAAGGTAAATGCGATTTTAGCAAATTAAACAAAAGTGCTGATAAATAAAATTGTTTTGAAAGCATTAAATTTATCAAAAGTGCTATAAATAAATTTTGCAAATGAACAAAAATATCCGAAATTGATTACCTTAAAATAAAAAAAACTTAATAGGAGAGATGAATGACGTGATAGGCGATACCTTTTCAGCAGAGGCACCAGAGAATCCACACGAATTAACGATCAAAGTTTGAGGTTTCTCTTTACAACGGACAAAGGCGGCTGCAAATGTAGTTGCGCATTGGAGAGACATCGGATTTAAACTGAAATCTTCAAAGACCGCTCAAAAAATTCAAATCAAAATCACTGTTAAACATAAAAATACGAAATAGCAATTACAAACCTAAAAGTTCAATCGGAGCAGCTGGTTTCATTTGCAGTGCATAGGCTATACCCTGTACACCAAGCTCTTTAAATCGATTGTTAGCAATCCTAACACGCTTAACGTTTTTATGAACATATATAAAACCACCCAATGCTTTCATGCCATAATCACCTATCTTACAATGATTAAAGTCTAACTCCTCAATACTTTCTTTTTTCACAAGATTTTGCAAAATTATCTTTACTTTCGAGCAGTCTAAATTACTTCGATTGATACGAAATATTTGTAAATGCATCAAATCTTCCAGGCCCCTGCATATAGATTCACAGTCAGCCATAGAGAATTCAAAAAATCTAGTGTCATATCGGTCTTCCAGGTTATTTAGACCAAATACTAATGATATTTCCTGAAGATTGTAAAGTTTCATAAGGACTGGTTCCAGAGGAATATGATCGTACACTTTTGGCACACTGTAAGGACAAGAGTCTTCTACAACATCTTCATATTGAATAGGGGGCAATGGTTGGCGGACCATTTGTAATTGGTTCAATCCTAACTCGAAAATGTAAGGACTGACCTAAAACATTACAAATTTAACTATTAAAAGCCAAAATATACGGGAAATTATATTACGCTTTCCTATATCTTTTACCAATTTAGCAAGTTCTACAGCATCTTCCTCAATAAAAACATCAGGATTCACATTCTCTAAGTAGTCTTGGAGACACGTCGACAAATACTTTCCTTTCCAGTACCCGACACCAAGCTCTTTTCGGCTTGGAAATTTGCTTGCATATGACCTCTTCCAATACTGTTCATCCTGAAAAACGAAAGGCTTAAAATTATAATGATACCTTCAAATGACTCTAACTAAGCTTGCAAATTATGTCAGATACTTTTATGTATGGCACGCTGTATTTCAGAGGTATATCATCAGGGAATAAGTCCATGAGCATATCCACATCTTTCTGCAAGATTATATGTAAAGGATTAATTCTATGGAAGACTCTAGACAGAGCCAAAGCAGCGAAGTAGGTGAGCGGCGCGGGAGTAAGACCGTCATCCCATTCAAAGTCTTCTGCAACAATTTTACGGCTTGTTTCTGATACGCATGTTTTCATTACATTGCTCGTGGAATACGCTTCTCGAGTGTTTTGAGATACGACGTAAGGAATCTTCATGATTATGTCTCTTTGTCTTAACTTAAACTCGCTCAAATGGGTTTTTCATTTCAAAATACTTTTATTTTTCCTGGATTGTTATTATAGGTGAAATGTTTTTATTTACTGACATTGACAATACTAGATAATCTTTTTGACAGCTCAGCTTCAAAAACCTGAATTCCATTTAAATATTTAAAAAATAATTAAAACGAAACAAGTTTACAAATTCACATTCAATACACAGATTTATATTGATTTATGTATCAACAATCATAAAAGTAACTAGGAAGTTTTTCTTTATCTAAGACTTGAATAATATGTAACTTCGCATTCATGTGTGGTTTGATGTTAAAATGACTATATTAAGAATAACTGCTGCGTCTTTGTATAGAACGGGCAAGGTCCACAGCGTAAATATTGTATCGTCGGCCGATTCCGTCGCGACTCGGCAGATCTCGGTCCAAAACATAGCCGGCATGTGTTTGTATTGCGCTGACATTTGTTGTTGGTATACCAAACGGAGTGCGCGAGAGTTTTAGGAATTAATTTTGTGTTGAAATATAAATAATAATGAATTCTGATAATAAAAACGCATCGAAAGGCCAAAATACCTCTCAGTACACGAGCTACAACCCGTGGAATTTACTGTTCACATCGAGATCGCGCACAGAAAGTGAGAATAGCGTAAACTCGAATAGCTCCCAAAACTACCAGTCAGGTGAGTTCTTTTTATTCGTGATTTTATAGCAAGGTCAGGTAAAATAGCGTAGTCATTATAATATCAGACGTATTAATATTTAATAATTTATTACATATGTTAACTTCTGTTGCTACGGGGCGAGATCTAGGTAGCTCGATGTAGATGGATAAAAATAAATTGATTAAAATATGAGACATTAAGTCCTTTACAAGTCTTTTGTAGTTTTTTGGACATTTTGGTGCATTGAAATATTAAGTTAAATTAAGTGAGTGCTTACTATGTAATATTATTGTAGAGACATAAATGCATTTCACATTAAAAGAACCTCATTAAAATATATTATACTAGTGGCTGCCCCTTGCTCCGCTCACGTGGATGGCGGTTTTTCGCTGCAAAAACTATCCTATGACATTTGCAAGGTCTTTAACTATCTCTATACCAAATTTAACCTACATCAGTTGAGTAATTTAATCGTAAAGAGGTAACAGACAGACAGGCACAATTTTGCATTTATAATATTTGTATGTATATGGATTTAAATTTTCAGTGAACTAAAAGTGATATTTCGAAAAAAAAACACCTTTTGTGTTTTACATTGTCTTAATATCAATAGGATAAGTTAATACTTAAAACTCGCTGCTTTTAAATAGTAAAAAAGTTCTAAATAGAAATATTAAATTGCTTAAATTTATGTGTAAATAAAGTATTCGTTGATATGAGTACCTAACTATATTATCTAAAATAAAAAAAGAACTTAAAAGCAATTGATATTTGATGGAACGCAAACATGTTATTGCCATTAAAAAGAACCATAACCGTAAACTTGTTTCAATCAACGCAAGTTGACCATGAAAGTTTAACCGGCAATTTGATAAAAAACTCATTTCTATATTTAACTTTACGTACACGCGGCTGCAGATCAAGTGAAACACTTTGACAACTTAATCCTTTGTTATTGCTACGAAGGAGCGCTTCTTAATCTAATAAATTAAATTTGAAGTGCTGTCAACTGTACCAAAGAATATATAATATACAGACTGCACGCATGTACGCCTATTATTATTAAGTACGTACTAAGTAAACATTAATAATTATTCTTAAATATAAAGAAACCCACATTGTACCAGCGTGGTGGTGTTATGGCCCAAACTTCTCATATGTTTCTCCAGAATAGGAATTAAGGTCTGACGGTTCCGAAATCGATTGGACTTATCTTATTTTATTCCCTATATTAATTTTATACCTAAATATTCGGGACATTCTACTGGTTGCTATGCCCAGCCGTGGAACGTAAAATTAAGTATAAAATACAAATGAAAAGGACCAAATACTTCTCTTCTTAACATTGCTTTACTAAAGTAAAAGTATAAAGCAAATAAGTTGATTGGTATATAAAATATGATAGTACATAAATAAATACCCTATGTTTTCTTAAAGTGATAAAGATACTAAAAAAAATATTTTAAATAATTTTAATGTGAAACATTTTCAAATAACACTCAACTAAGAATCTTTTTGTAGAACTTACTTGCTAATTATTTAGTCACGCCTTATTGAAATATTATGAACGAAACACCAAATGTTTTTGTGGCTTTTCTAAGACGCTATAACGTCATTCGTTAAGTTAAATAACAGACATTCTTGAATTAATAAAGGTTCTACTGGTACTACTTAACAAAACGTGAAATCTAGATGATAATGCAATCTATTGCAATGATCAATAGGAAGATTCATAATTATCAGCAACAGAGATGTAAAAATGATACCATGGCGTTTTATCCTTAATAGAATTCAAGGTTTAATGAACCAGTATAGAAGAATCATTGAAATTCTGTAAAGCACGGGACCGTCGCTTTCGTGATGCCTAGAAAGCAGTAGTAGAATCAATCTATTGCAATGATTTTTTTCAGGCAAGAAATTCATAGCGTTAATACATAATAGCGTTCTCTCAAGTCGTAAGTAGCTTGTTGCAGATTCGCCTCCCGCCCCAGACCATGTTTTGTTTGAAGTCTAGACATTTTTTTTATATTTTTCAAATATTTATTCTATTGATAAAATATAATTTAAGAGAATATGATATGCTTGTTTGTAGAGAAAAACACTATTTATTTTAACTATTCCCCAATGCTGTTGCGTTAAAAGGTTCGAATGTTAAGGAGTAGTAAGTTTTATAAGCTTTTCATTGACCTATAATATATATTTTATTTAATGTTACAGGTGCTCAATTCGGTGCTCTGCAAAGGCAAACCAGCAAAAATAACGAAGAATATCTGTGGATGATGTAAGCATTTACATTCTATCTTAGAACTAGTTCTATGCTTAGAACTAGTATTTTATCATCTCAGTTTGTATTTCATTTGCGCTATCATTACCATTAAAATTTGTTATTGTATCCCTATAATATCTGAAGATATTATGAATCATCAACGAATCTAGATAAATAACAAAACTGCAAATAAATAATACTTTAATATCAAGCTACTTATCACGGAGTTGCTGGGTGACTTCTCGTCATATTTTCTTAGATTAGTGACTCATCACTGCTTGTGATGTAGATACATCTACCTAAGTCAAGTTGTACGTATATTTTTATACGAATAGAACTTTTTCCTTGCAGCTCACCAACGCCGTAAAAAGGTTCACTCTACTTAAATAACTATTGGTGAGCGTAAGCGAGTGTGCGAATGAGTTTTAGATCTAATTCGCTTTCCTTTATATCCTTTACACCATGTTTCTCTGTCAATAACTTTTCCTGATTTGAAAACAATCATCATAGCAACATGATTTAAAAATAATATCATATCTCTACCAAATAGAGCTGTTACGATAGGTATATTAATCATACTTAGCAACACATGATATGGCTTTAATATCATTGCGATACTAACAGTTTGGTATCTATTTTAAAAACAATAAATCATAAAAACATCGCTTAGTCACATCTAATTTATTTATATAGGGAATGATAGGAAAAAGCAAAAAAGTTTTTCTTATTTGTATTTAGTGTAATTTTTGGTGCAACAGATTAAAGGTAAGACTCACAAGACTCTACCCTATTATGTTCATTATTGATTACGATTAAATATGCACACACAATTCCAAACCTGGGGTCGAAATCACCTATTTACCGAACCCTTCAACAATGACTCTACTTAATCACTAAACTTATTATTTATTAACCGACTTCAAAAAAAAACTTTTTTATTTTTTTATGTTTGTTACCTCACAACTTTTGACTGGATGAACCGATACTGATGATTCTTTTTTTGTTTGATGCGGAATAGTTTCCATTTGGTCCCATTAAAATTTTTCTAAAATCCATTGGGTAGTTTGGTTTTTAAATAAAAAAAAACTGGAAAAATTAAGTCGCTTACATATGCGAAATTGCGGATTTTTGCTTTCCTATGAATTTTTAGTGAAATGATACGATAGTAGAAATCAATTTAAGCTCACGGTCACCCATCTAGCTTTGACCTTCAAAAGTTTTCACTAAAATATGTGATAAAAAAATATTTAAAGAAAAATTAAAACCGACTCCAAAAAACTGAAAAGGATAAAATAATTAAATTTAAGTAGGTACTCATCCCCTAGGAACATATTTTTGGAGTTGGTGCTAAGTTGTTTCCAGAAACCATAGATAGTGAAGCTTTACTTTTACCTTCTCCCGATTGAGGGAAGCCATTGGGGAGAAGTTGGCAATAAACCATTGAGAGAAGGCCCTAACATTAATAAAGGTCGATCCTACTCTTAATTACTTTTTTTTAATACAATTAGATGACACACAAGCTGACGGCCCACCTGGTGGAAAGCGGTTAACGCGGCCTTATAGACACCTAATAGACACCTGCAATAACAAGGAAAAATCACTTGATATTGCAGCTGCGTTGTCATCCTGAGGCGTAAGATGAAATGTGTCCATGCCCAGTAATTACACTGGCTACCTTTCCCTTCAATCCGAAACACAGCCTTAATAACACATACACCTACCTTAATAAGTAACTAAATATACCTTAATAAGTAATTGGTGATTTTTTAGGACATTTTGTTTGTACCTACTAGTTTACAAATAAAATTATCCTTGTTTGTCTGTTTATCTGTGCCAACACAACGTAGAGTCCAACAAGCGTCTGTTAGCTGCGGTAATAGCTAACAACCTGGCAGAGCGTATGTTTGTTCCTTCTGACAAAGAAGGTATTAAATATTTATGGACATCATAAGTCTGGTACTCTATTTTAGAGATAATTGACCATGAAATTTCTCTGAGCACAGCATGCATCTTAAGTGGCACAAGGAATACTGAACGAACGATTGCAAAAGGCTTATTAGTAAGAATGGTAGATGTAGAAGGTCGACCACTGCATGACGCTTCGCTTGCTGGTATCAGTTCTGTCTCACACCATCGTCGTATGTGTGAAGGAGATAAACTGAATGTTTCTTTGCCGCTCAGCGGTGTCGAAACTATGGGTTGCGTGCACCCGCGCAGCGGCGGCGTGCTCTTGCTAACAGTTAGCGGTTGGACCACACGCCAATACACAAGTATACTGTGATCTTGGTTGAAAGTGACAGTGACTTAATATGGAGCACGTGTAGTTGATAACAACAGGATAACGACCGGAGGCGAGCTGCTTTGGTTCGTAATATTTGTTTACGTTTTGCTCCAAACAAAATTTGCGCAAAAAAGTTTTACTTTTGGTGTGATTCTGTGATATTACTCTAATCATTTTTGTCGAATATATAAAGTTTGCAATTTATAATTGTAGATATACATACCGTTTTAATTCACTTCAAAAAGTATACAATCCAAACCTAAATTTAACAGTATGTATATTCTTATTCCATCAATTTTTAACATTAAAAGTTAGAAAAGTTAAATATTTAATGTCTACGCTTATTCCATAGCAATATTATCATATTACAAAAACAAAATTTGATAATCTGAACTAGGTCGTGATGATGACAGAGATGCAAAACACAAGATACAATAAAGTTGAATTTCGTTTAGATAAATTATTTAAGTAACCACAACACAAGCGTTGCGTGCACGCCCATCTTTGCTTATTATCAGAGTCAATGTCAAATATAACCTGTTTTAGTTTGTATGCATATGTAACATGTTTACAGAAAAACTTTATATACTTTATCCAAATTTAAAACTATATTTTACTATTCATTTTTTGTGTTAAAGGTGCAAACTTATTATACGTACAAAATCTAACGCGTACATTCTACAACTTTAGTTTTTTACTGAGATTTCGTAATTAAAATAACAATCCTAACATTTATAAATTGACTCGTATTGGATACAAAGGTCTAAGGTACCCTCACATCCCAGAGTAGACGTTACACAGTCTTCACTAAATCATTATGAAGTAAACCGCAAATTAAACTAGTTGTCGTAATATCAGATAATTCAGCTACTGTTTATACATAAGTAGCTTACGTTTCAAGGTCCGTTTACCTTTCTTGTTGTGTCATAAGTATCTCTAACATTATGTTGTTTGATTGCATTTTTGTAGACCATACAGCTCAATATACGTTGTGTTCTAATGCACATGAATAGTGACATTTATAAAATGAATTGAGTTTCCCGCACGCGATGGAACTTATTTAACTGCATTATTTAATTATTTGCCAATCAAATGTTGACATTCAACTTTTTCCTGCAGTAAAGTAGGACAAATAATTACTTGCTGAGATTGACTAATCCAAGTAGAGCATTGTCTATGCCAAGATTGCAAAATAATTGAATTGAGAAAAGAAAACACTGTTTTAAAATAAAACAGCAAAACTTGTTAAGGATAAGTTCAAAAAACGTTGTGTTAGTTAAAAAATAAATTAATTATATTTACGAATTTTCATCGGTAGGACTGAGCCGACACTATCCACGTAGGAACGCAAAATATGTCCATGACAGGGGATAAGTCGTATGCCACTACGCCAAATGATTTTTGTTGGTTTGTTTGTAAGCTAACCGAGGTGCAAGCAAGCAGCAATACAACATGCGGATATTGAAAAAATCGTGTATATGAAGCGATATAAGATTTAAGCCTACCTTCTTTTTGTTTACAAATAAGTTAGAGTTGATAATCTGTAAAGTATTTTACACCAGTTTAAACACGAATGGAAACTATTTTCTTGATATAAAAACATCCGAAGATGAATTTTATTTTTTCCGTTTCATATTGTGCTTACAACCAAATTAAGTTTGCTAGAAACGCAATAAATAAACTTTTGGAATTATTCTCTAAAGATTTTACAGAAAATATGTTTTTAGTGGAGAAACTTGACTTAGTTCATATGAAAAAGACATAATTGTTAATGTCAATATCATAAGAGATTGTTGTTGGTTTTGAATACTTATAAATTGTTATTTTGAAGGTGACCTACAACTAAGCATGCATTTTTCAACTGAAGTCATAATTCTTGCTGTTAAGGTTGCTATGATAAGAATTATTCTGAATCCTGATAATACTTATATAAAGATGAGATAGCGCTAAACGAAAATAAGTACGATTATGCTTACTATAAAATATATTGATATTTAGCTTTATCTAAGAACTTGTTATTTAGGTACTTACTACTTACTTATACGTATGATTTTAAAAATATATAAAAATAACCTTCATATCGATAATTATTGCTAAATGTTTGTTAACCCAATGTCATATTATTATACTTAACATTGTTGTTAACCTCGTTGAGTTCAATGCTAAAAAAACACAGGTGTGTTCGTTTATGGTCAATGGTCCAAATATCGCCGTTCCTTCGCCTTTCCTCCAGGACACAACTCTTTCGGCACAGGACTCAAACCACTTGCCAGTTAAGGAGATATGGAACTACTTCGAAACTGTGATCAAAACAACTGCACATTGTCCTGAACAATTTGATTCAATTTTTCACGCCTTAAAAATTATGTTTGGTTTACAATACGCACGTCCGGTTTTTCGTAGAACAATGCTCGTTTTGGGGTATTAGAGGATCCATCCCACAAGTGATGACTCCTCTAAGTACCTCCTTGATGCACTGAACAGATTGCAGTATCGTGCTGACCGTATCATTGGTGATGTAAGAGTCATGAACAGCCTGAGCCTCGAGACATTGCGTCGCTTATCTCCGTCTATCGGCTGTATTATGGAGAATACTCTGAAGAACTTTTCGACCTTATCCTACCTTCCTCCTCTTACTCAGGAGCACGCGGATGGGTCTTCAATTTACTGTATCCGCGAAGTTTCTTTGTTGTACTTCCAAAGCCTAGAATGCTTTACAAAGACGTGTATTCTCTTCTTCCTATAACATGGGTTCCTTCAAAAGAGGCGTGACCTTACTGGTCGGCAAGGTGGAGGCGACTGGAACAGTCTGTTCATGCTGCCGAAGCTATCTCCGAATGTCGACTGCTTCTCATCAGATGGTGATGAGTCATTTGACGTATTAAGAAAACAAAAAATCTTTTTATTGCACTTTAAATGTTTTGAATAACGTTTTGTAAAGGTGGACTTATCTCTATAAGAGATTGCTTACAGCGAACTCATCGTACAGAGTGGTGACGACATTACGACAGTAAATTAAAACATGGGCTGTATTAGTTCATAGAAATGGTTTGCAACTTTCAATAACATCTTATTTATTTTATAATTTCATGACATTTCTATGAAATTATGCAGCCAATGTTATATTACTTCATAGACATGTCATGAAATTACCACTCTGTGATGTTTGTGTGTACATCTAGATGCAAATGACCAAAAATTACATTCACAAATCTAAATAGGTAATTGTATATAATTCATATATTGCTTAATAACCCGAGACTGGTTTAATCTGATGTTTTTATAGTGTCTATCTCAGCTTATTGCGTATACATAATTCAAAAATATATATATAAAATATGAATATAATACCTACTCCAAAAACTAATTTTGTTTTTGGTACACAAAAAATATAAGTTATGACTACAATCTTACATGTACAATAGCTTCAGGATTTTCATATACTTACTTGTAAGTCAAGAAAAATAATTTAGTTGAAATATATCAAATAATTAAATAACACAAGTATAGGTAAATACACACCAATAGTGTTCCTTTAATATATTAAGACAAAACCATGATTTGACGAAAGACGAGGACCAACCTACTGAAACAACTAATAAACTTACTTAATCATAAGATCATACATAACACTAAACATACAACACATTAATTTAACATACATAGGTACTTTAATCATTACTAAGTTATCGTTCGTAAATAATTACGGGTACGATAACTTAGTAATGCTTGTATCAAACATTTAATTAATATTTTACGAAATTATAGACATGGTGATAGGCTTATCGATTATAGTGTAGTATAGGATCAGATTTCTGCAAGTACTAAAATAAAGTACGTCAGAACATTAGATGTGACAGTATGTACTGCATCACGACATTTAAAGCATCAAAAAATTAATTAATACGAGTGAATTTGTCTAAATAAACATGTTAAAACACTAAAAGTGATAAATAATAAATTCAATACAACAAACGTACAGCCAAACAATTTGCGGTATCCAAGATGAAATTTACTCTTCCTCGTTGGCTCCGCTCCATCCTAGTGTAAGATACGCGATGAGTTGCAAGTAAAAGTTCCTGCCAAAATGTAAAAAACAATGGCAAATAATAATAACTGATAATATTGGTAGCACATTTGTTCATTACAATTAATATACAACAATAATCAACCGGTCATATTGCTAAAAAGTAATTGACACAGAATGCCATAAGTAAAATTTTTAAATAAACATTAGCTTCTAACGCAAATACAAATGGAATTTAGGAAATGGTTTATCCCAAATCCGTGGTAGCTCAGATGGTTAGAGCGACTGCTCTGTCCATCTGATTATGAAAGGTCGCGGGTCTAGCCCCCACCTGAGGGCATGTTTTTTTTTATAGTTATAATATATTTGTTAATGTCATAGAAACATTTCTTTCGTCTTATTTAAAAACAAGCCGAAGTAGTTTAGAAGTAGCTTCATTTCCACGTGGTAGGAATAAATTATTACGATTCAACTAACCTTATTTTGGGCACAGAATACGTTTAGGTATATTTTAGTAAAGTGATTTTTATTTTAAAACAAATCTGTACCGACTCGATAGTTTGAAGATCATTCATTTTCCCTACATTTCTCACATCTAACATCTCGTACAATCGATCGTTTACTCATTACTGTATTCATCGCTGCGATTCTTTTATCTTTGTGTCAAATAGATCTTTCTTCAGATGTATGTTTACAGACGTGACTAATTAAAACTAACTTAATAAAATTTTGCTTGCAATACTATTAAAATTTGTGTGTGAATTTTGGCTTTAGTCTTGCATATAACTACGTAGTATATCTATGATTGTGCTGTATCTATTGTTTTTTTTGAAGATTCATTTCGTGAGCTTACACTAAAATGATTTAACGTCAATTATATAACGTTGTTATATCTTCAAATAATTTTCATCTAGCATTGTAATTTCTGCTTTAGTTTTAATTTTTTAAATATTTAATTGTTGATAGAAATTATAATCTTTATCACAATGTCTCAGTTTGAGACAAGAATATTCATAGTTTCTAGAAGAATAGTAATATACACCTTGTCACACAATGGCTGCCATGTAGAGAGAGAGAGGTAGAGCTTAGTCGTATTATGTACTCAAACAGAGCGTCCGACCTCCATCTTACAGAAGATCGCTCCTGTAGCACGTCAGGTCGGTTGAGCTCACAGAAGAAGCATTATTTTGGGCGCAGGGGGACTTAACCGCAAAGCTCTCGACAGAACTCTACTTCATGGCAAAAAACTGTACAAATCAACTGTATTCTATAAATTTTAAAACAACCTGAAATATCAAGAGGTGGTGTTTTGTTTACACGTGAGTAGTTCCCTTAATATTGAATCGTTTGTAGGCATAATCAAATTATTAATCATAATCATTAAGATATTAAGTATAGCAACTATATTTTACAAATTATTTTAATAAAATCTATAAGCTAACTTTACGTTATTTAACATCGCAAAGAACAGGCGTTACACATAACATGTGTAACCCCTGTTCTATAATGAATTCTTTTCATGCAGGAATGTAAACTGTGACTCTTGCTAACTTGAGCACAAAACAGATGTTTTCTTTGTGTAACACTTAACAGATATTTTCATAATTATATCTAGAAATATACTTCGAAACAAAAATAATGAAGAATATTTTACGTGATATTTACTCGTGCGTGTCGCTTTTCAGATGATTGTCTTTTATTAATCTATTTAGGGACTTTTGTCCTGTTGGATTTTGCCCTTTTGTCCTGTAAAAAGATTAAGGGTACTATAGAGCTACATATATTATTTTTATTTCAAATTATTACATAAAGAGAAAGTGAATCGTTTATATGCTGTAATCACGTCAATTGTTTTTGTTCGTTATCATAATATCTTTGTGTATATTACTATATTGTTGGCCTATACTTACCACTGACGAAGTTACTGGCTTTACGAAACAACAACTTCGCGATTATAAGGTTATCTACATTGATATAAGTGTCGCTTTTAAGAACAGTTCCTAAGAAGTAAAAAAAATAATATCTACATCTTTTGACATAGTATAGGTATTTAATGTAAAAAAAACTCATAAAAAATCCTAAAATACATATTAACCGATTGAGCAATTGACGTCAACACAAAATATTTTACTTCGAGATTTCCAAGGTTTTCTTTCCGATTTAATTACCTATAACGTGTTCATACATTTTATGGCAAATGCTTAACAAATAATGATTATTCACAGTCATTATTCCTTAGATAAAATGTATATTTGTTTTCATTACATCTAGAGAGTACAATTGATTGGAGTTTTAGTTGTAAATTGCTATGGACATTCCGATCAATTCAGCCAATTAATTTGTCAAGCCCCTCTTGTGATATGTTTTTACACAATACAATATAATATATATTTACAACGCAACAAGGAAGAATACAAGCTACATCACAGTCTTATTTCAAATGCGAAACTCAATGCGATTTGAGCATTTCTTTCGCAAGTATCCAGTATAAATTCTTTTTCGCTTGTTGCAGGTGGCGTTCCTAGTTGCACGGACACCGAAAGCAGAGCTCGGCCTCAAAAAAGACCGAGATTTGGACAGTTTTAGTTGTTACGCCTGCGACAGATTGCGCTATAATGAACTGTTTTGAAACGCCCGCGGAACATCTAGTACGAAATACTGAATGACACCATGATGTTGGACCAAGTTGCGTTTGTGCCCACGTGGTTTTTGATGGCGTGGCTCGGCGCCTGCATACTTTTTAGCCCTTTCGCAATATTTTTTGTGGTGTGTTTACCGCAGTTGCCTCTCCTAGTCGTTAGAAGGGCCTGCCATATTCCATTTGAGTATATCTGACGGTATGCAGTGTGTTGGGAAGTGAACATATTAGCGTATGTGCTGATATGGATCGATTTATAATAAGGTTTAGTTTGTATTATAGTGTAAATTTAATATAAGTTTTATAAATGAGTAACCTAATTAAAACATTGGCTTTAACATTCTTTGTTTTTAATTTGAACATTATTTCAAACAATTGAGAAATATGTCTCTAACATAGAATAACTTACAACTAGATAATTTTCGACTCTAACAAGTATATTACCGAAAATAGAAATGGTCTAAGTACCTAAGTAGTATATTTTATTGCCAGTTCCCACGCTGTTAAAGACCTAACTATAAAAGTTGATGTCTAAGAATTATTTATAGCGTTATCTGGTAATTTAGGCCTCTAGGCCTTTAGGGGTTTTGGTTCTGGTTATCTTAGGCCTCAGGATGACAACGCACCTGCAATATCAAGTGCTTTTCCTTGTTATTGCAGGTGTCTATAGGCGGCGGTAACCGCTTACCACCAGGTGGCCCGTCAGCTTGTTTGTCATCTACATGTATAAAAAAATAATTAAATGAGCATTTGTAAAGAAATACATTATATTCTGTAGACACAACCCCAACAACAGCGTTAAAAATAACGCTATCTAAACAAGATAAATGGCGAATAAAATATTACTTTCTACTTACCATCCCGCAATTTTTTTAAATTTAATACTAAAGATAAAAAATAAACCTTTCTGACTAAAGACTAAGTAATAACCTACTTATTTTGGTGCAAAATAAGTAACTAATTCTAATAATAAATATTTAAACAAAAATATTAAAAATATTTTTGGTAAAACTTGCAGATATAAAATGAAAATAAAAACCTACCAAATGTGCAAAAAGCGTATCTGCATTTTTATGAATCCAATGGAAAGGCTAAATCTTAAAGATTAGTATCTCAAAGTAAATAGAAACCATACTATCTTTATATTTTGTAATGATAATAATAATATTAATATTCATACACTCACACCTATTATCTAGCCCAAAGTAAGCATCATTAAGGGCTCGTTGTTATGGAATGATAAAATAAATATGCAATATTGTAAGAATAAGTAATAGTAATTTATTGTCTTGTTTTAATGTGTTTCGTGATCTGTATTTGATTGAAGATATTTAGTTACTTAGTAGGAATTGAGACTTGTAATCTAAATATCATTTCGATCAGAATCATAAAAATATAAGATGTTAATCTCAAGTTCGGTGGGTTGGTTCGATTCCTGGTCGACGATTTTTAGGAAATCAATGTAAGTATGCAGTTTTCTACAATAACGATATGCTATAGCTAACTGTCTTATATTTTCTTTATTTTTGATTTTAACATTATTATAAATGTTTGAAAAATTACTTAGTAATTAAAATAGAATAAAACTAGAAAATTTTTTAGAAACTATTAAACTATTTTTAAACTAGAAATTTTTCTAGTTTTATTCTATTTTAATTACTAAGTAATTTTTCAAACATTTATAATAATGTTAAAATCAAAAATAAAGAATATTTGAAAGCACTGCCCCAACTTGACCGAATCGTCGGTATTTGTAAAAATACTCGTTTCGGATGTTGAAATAGAATATTTCGACATTGTAGGGTGGACGTTGGCTCATAAACGCAAATACAAGATAGACTAGAAGAATTTCACAGGGATATCCCAAGTCCTGGGTGACTCAGTGGTCAGAGCAGTCGCCCGGATTGCGAAAGGTCGCGGGTTCGATTCCTGCCTCAGGACGTGAAATTTTTCTAGTTTTATTCTATTTTAATGTCTTATATTTAATAATTTAACTTAGTACGTTCCAAGTAGGTGTCATAGTCATGGCCCATTCTGTATGATATGTATACAGGGTGGTGCCGTCAATACGACAATAAATTAAAATATGGGCTATATTAGTCCATAGAAATGGTTTGCCACTGTCGAATACTTGTTGTTCATTTGAAAATTTCATGACATTTGTATGAAATAATGCAGTCAATGTTATATTATTTCATACAAATGTCATGAAATTATCATTTGAATACGATGTTTTTGAAAGTGGCAAACCATTTCTATGAACTAGTATAGCCCATGTTTCAATTTATTGTCGTATTAAAGCTACCACCCTGTATATCTATATCACCATCACCAGCCAATAATGTACGAATATATATCCTATTGCTGGGCACAGGCTTCCCTACATAGTAAAAACACATGAGGAGGCCATAACACCCCTACGCTGGCCCAAGTGGGTTGGTGGGATGCGGTTGCAGTCACAACCGGGACCAACGGCTTAACACGCCTTCCGAAGCTCTCGAGATTAGAAGGATCTCGAGATTATAAATATTATGGTTGACTCATCTCGGAATCGACCAAAACGACAGTGGCTTTATTTTTGTAATCGAAATCATGATTCACACTTAATAAACTTGAAGGTTGGTGCTATGAATAAATATTAAGTATTTCTATTTACAATTATACGCAGCACAAAGGCCTATATAAAAATGTACCTAGTTATCATATCTGTGACTTATCTTAATTGCTACTTATTATATCTTAAAATACCAATATAACAAAACGGATAACACTAAGATATTTTATCAAGTGGAGTATAAAATACCTACTTTATTATAGTCTTAACTCAGTTGTAAATGATACAATTTCGTTTATGGCATATAAATATGGCGAAGGTTAACAGTATTTGTTTCTTTATTATTGTTCTATTCAAGTTAGCTTGAAAAGGACATTAAAATTTAATCGGTGCTTCTCCACGGATGTACAAAATGTTACTGTAGATGGAGTTACAATGTTATTATTTGACTGTCAAAAAGGTTTTAAAGTTGACAGATTTTTTTCAGCAACTCTCCAAATGACCTCATGTATTTTTTTTTTTCTTAGCGGGGTAACTCTTGACATTCATTTCACCTGATAGTAAGTGAAGATAAGGCCGACGATGGAAGCGAACTACACCCGGATTCCTCAACCACAAAGGAACTGGCTATCTCACCTCTGACTGCCGAAACACAATACTATGACGGAGTGAAACGTTTCGTCTGCAAATCCAAAGCTCTTTTCTATAAATACCAGACAAAATAACCAATTCTGCTTGGTCATAAAGAAATAACTATGACCCCAACCCCACTATTGAATCATTTGTGGTATTTCGTAGTCAGCAAAACGTTCGTCGACGAAAACTTCATCGGAAATGCGTTCCACACCGTTCTATCTACTATTAACATTTTTGTTATGGCGGCAGACTTACGGTTTACGGTTTAAGATATTTATTATCATTAAGAATTATACATAAATTCACTTACATGAGAAAAACACAATAACACAAAAAAGCACAATTGGAAAGACGTACATAATTATTATGACGGTACGACGAGACTTAGGTACGATGTTATTAGCTAGCTAGGCGGACTTATAAAAGCCCTACCACCAACTAATACGCGCTGAAAATTTCAGCCTCCACGGTAGTAAGTAGGTAGTCTCAACTCAGCCACCGCCACAAAGGGGGTTACCTGATCATAAGTGGTAAGAGGAGTCTACAGGTGAAGACATCTGCAGCATGAACATACTGTCTTAGCTGCCATTTTGACGGATCATAAAGTTGCCTTTTCACGCATCTGTTGCTGGATCCTATTACAAGAATGAAGAACGCGTGTTGTGGTAAGGAAATCCAAGTAAGGCGAAAATAACAATTCGAAATAACAACTTGTTACTCTGTCTTATTTTAATTAAAAAAAAGAACTGTCCACGAGCCTCTTGGATATACAAACCTAGGAAAATTTCACTGAGAAACTTCATGTTTATCGGTTTTAATATATTTGCGTTGCTTGATCCTGGATCCTTGTTGCTGGATCCTATTACAAGAATGAAGAATGCGTGTTGTGGTAAAGAAATCCAAATGAGGCGAAAATAACAATTTGAAATAACAACTTGTTACTCTGTCTTTTTTAATTAAAAAAAAGAACTCTCTAAGAGCCTCTTGGATATACAAACCTAGGAAAATTTCACTGAGAAACTTCATGTTTATTGGTTTTTAATATATTTGCGTTGCTTGGAAATAAAGTGCTGGAAAAGGTTAAAGTTCAATCACAAATATCATATGCGTAATAAATGGGTCTTTTTTTTCTCTGCGTTCGCAAATGCGTACAAAAACCTAGCAAGAGAAAGCACCACGATACTGAAACAAACATAGAAGAAAAGAAAATTAAAAATAGTTCTCTCCATGCTGAATTTCATCTAAATCAGTTCAGCGAGATAGGAGTGAAAGCGTTGATAGACAGAGTTATTTTTGTATTAATAATAATATTACCTGCGCCGATATAAGAGAAAAATTTTAGATTTAATAATAAAAATTATCATAAAATTATAATCCAAGAACCTTCGCGGGGATTTTTAGAACACCCTTCCAAAGTTTCATCACAATCTGATCAATGGTTTCGGAGCGCATAGGGGACAAACAAACAAACATTGTTTTGATTTATAAAGGTTACTAGAATGTTCTTAATCTTTGATTTTAACATTATTATAAATGTTTGAAAGATTACTTAGTAATTAAAATATAATAAAACTAGAAAAATTTCACGTCCTGAGGCAGGAATCGAACCCGCGACCTTTCGCAATCCGGGCGACTGCTCTGACCACTGAGCCACCCAGGACTTGGGATATCCCTGTGAAATTCTTCTAGTCTATCTGTATTTGCGTTTATGAGCTTACGTCCACCCTACAATGTCGAAATATTCTATTTCAATTCTTCAATCAATTCTTCTTTCAATTATTTTTTCAATTTTTTTTGATTATATTTTAGTTACTAGAATGGATTATTATTTATGTATAGCATCAATACGAAAGAACTCAGAGCGGCGGAAATCAAAACGACGTCTAATTAAAAGGAATCACTACATCGTGGGCCATCCCTTCTTCCAATCGTTAAAATCGAGAAAATTCTAACGACAACAATTTCGATTACGCCTTGATTTATTGGTTTTAAATTTCTGGAAGGTTGTCTGGCCTTCTGTTTGCAGAATATATCTCAATTTATACGTTTATCTTATCGTTATTATCATATCGAAGCCTTGTATTGATTAGGATTAGGGTAGAGTGGGTAATTACGGACGCGGGGTAACTTCGAACGAACTGTTTCTATCACTAAAAAAAATAAAATTGCAATGAGATGCATCATTTGTTGATATCAAATAAACTGTAATTATACCTAGTTAAATTTTCGTTAAAACTAGTGTACCCGAAGTAGTTTGGCTACATATTGTTTCCGTGTATAATGATAGTAAAGCATAATGAGTAAATACTGAGTGCCTGACATTGAACAATCGTCTCTTTCTCAGCCAGCAGAAAGATTATCAACTCTCCTTTTCTATAAAATTAGTACACGGCCTCGTTCAAAATAACCCAGTATTCAGAAATACCCCACTCTCCCCTTACCAGCCCGCAGGCGCACGTCGCGACTTCAACAATAGAGCAGACCTATTGGACCTAATTAAGAGTATATACGTCCCACTGCTGGGCACAGGCCTTCCTACATGGAAGAAACACATGAGGAGTTTGGGCCATAACAGCACCACGCTGGCCCAATGCGGGTTGGTGGGTTAAAGCGGTTGTAGTAACAACCGGGACCAACGGCTTAACGTGCCTTCCGAAGCACGGAGGAACTCGAGATTATAAATTTTGGTTGACCCATCCCAGGGTCGACCATGGCGAAAGTTGCTTTGTTTTCGTATTCGAAACCAGAGCGCTCAAACCAATACGCCACCGAGCTCCTCACATAATTCAGCATAATTAAGAGTACTCACTCTAAATCTTAATTTAAGTACAGTACATCCCATCAAAAACATAAATGTAAAAAAAATGAGCCAAGTTCAATATTGAATAATGCGTCTTTCTCGACTTGACCGACAAAAGAATCTACAAAGATCTATAGGGGTGCCAAGTTTTGTGGTCACTCGGGATTAATTCAAGCTTTTTGATTTTGACTAGGCCATTTTTTACGTACCGGCTATATTATATTTGCCAGCTAGTGTACTTCCTGCTTGTTACTATTACGTTGATATTTTTGGTTTATTGGTAAAAAATTGCCAAGTCAAATCTTGAGCTTTAACTACATCCCGCGTGAACACAGAACTGGCACCCATATAGGTCTAGGTTATTTGTCGATGAAGTCTTATTATGTCTTGTTTTATTACACATTTAAGTTATTGATGGGACATCATTACTTTTTGTAAAGAAATAATTATTTGACGTTGTTATTATTTTCTTAATAATAAATGTTCTTCAGTTTTTTTCGTTTGAATACATTGCCTTAGCGCAATTACATTGGCGCGTTGCTAGTACATTTTTTTAACTTGGCTGGACACGCTACCGCGTGTCAAGATCTCTTTCTCTGATTAAGTTTAAGTTAGAGTATTAAAATAGAGCTGTCAAATATAATAATATAATAAATAGATAGCTTCAATAGCGTAGAAATAAACCATAGACAATTTTATAAGGCGTGCAGGGAGGCTTGTACGCCTTGTAAAATTGTCTATGCTTCCTAAATCCTGTTGTGTTTGTGTTCATATTGAGAGAAGGAGATGCACAGAAATTTATTTAGATTTAGCGCGTGTTCTACAGAATTGGGCCCATTTGTAGGTACTTCACAATATAATCTGAATATACCTACGTGTGTAAAGTTAAAGTCTAATAAAAAAGGGATTGTCCGTTGGTTTTGTGGAGAAATAAACAAATTAGGTATGGTTCAAAGTATTATCCTTTTGTCCCTTATCAGCCCGCCTCAACAATAGAATGTCTATTGTGTCTGGTTTTTGGGTACTTTAATTAGGAAAATGTTTTCATAACAATCAAATAAATACCTACAGTAGGAGACCTTCGATTCATTCTTGAAAAGGGGCAAAGTTGTCTTGACCCGAGATGACCCAATTGCATAACATAATAAGCAATGTATATTATTCTAAAAAATATGAATAAAGGATGTTTACATATTGGTGATCCAAAATATTTCCGAACTTAATAAATAATGACACATATGACACAGCTGATTAAACTGAATTTTATTTGATTTGCATATTCCCCGTCTCAATAATATATAATTTGATAACAAACCTTTTTCTGCAATAAGACGCTAACAGCCAATGAACTTATTCTTATTTATCCTTACCATGCTTTAGACATAAAATTAGTTGCGTCAATACTTAAGATTATACATTCCAAGTGCATCAAATATGAAAGTAGTAAGTAGGTATGTAATAAGTAAGTACCTAAGTGTTTATATTATAAATTATAACTAATTTACCTCCAAAGCTTAGCTTATCGGGCGTCACAACTGTAACAGTCGATAAGAACGAAATAAATGGAACATACCTAACTTTAGATAACCCCTACGAAGATACCATATATTTTGACACTCGATTTGAAACAAAGTCGTATGTTGTGAGGGACACTTCACATAGTGAATAGGTGAGGTAAAACTCCTAAGTAGGTATAACGGCGGTTTAAAATTGGCACGAATTACAGCGGTTTTTTAATTTTCAAATTCGTGATATTCTCGTTTAAAAAATATAATGTTAATATTTCGGATGAGTAAATTCCACTTTGATGTACATATGCTTACTCAAACGAGAATAAAACACGAAAGTAAAAGTCTTACCTTAATATAAAAAAAAATATCTTAACGTATAGCATTTGAAATAAGCCAGTATAAGTTAGTGTAATTACTGGGCATTGGCGGCATTTCATCTTAGGCCTCAGGATGACAACGCACCTGCAATATCAAGTCGGAGCTCTCTGCAGAGGTTTTCTCGAACGAGTACAAACAGCATGGGGTTCTTCAAAAAAGGCGTGAAAAGGATTTTACAGGGTCTACAACGCGCAAGAGATACCCCTGGTGTTGCAAGCGTCCATCATAGGCTACGGTAACCGCTTACCACCAGGTGGGCCGTATGCTTGATTGCTAACTTCGTGGTATAGGTATAAAAAAGTGATTTTCCCTTGTTATTGCAGATGTCTTTAGGCGGTGGTAACCGCTTATCATCAGGTGGGCCGTCAGCTTGTTTTTTATTTAGTTGTAAAAAAAAAGTTTCAAATTCTCAGAATTAATTGTATTATTCGACCAGATTCGACACATTATTTGTACGAAGTGAATAATATTATTATTACGGATGCTACAAGCTGCCAGATGGCACTGTTTTGGCGACGCTTTCGACACTTGCTGTGTGTATATAAACTAAGAGATAGCCTTATGTTTTAATAAACAACTATTATAGCTATATTTAAATTATAGGAAGTATTGAGGAGCTCGGTGGCGTAGTGATTTGAGCGCTCTGGTTCTGATTTCGAAAACAAAGCAACTTTCGCCATGGTAGGTCCCGGGATGAGTCAATCAAAATTATAATCTCGAGCTCCTCCGTGCTTCGGAAGGCACGTTAAGCCGTTGGTCCCGGTTATTACTGCAACCGCTTTAACCCACCAACTCGCGTTGGGCCAGCGTGTTGGCGTTACGGCCCAAGCTCCTCATGTGTATCTCATATGTAGGAAGGACTGCAACCGCTTTAACTCATCAACCGGCATTGGGCCATTGTGGTGGTGTTATGGCTCAAGCTCCTCATGTGTTTCTAACATGTAATGTAGGAAGGCATGTGCCCAGCAGTGGGACGTATATAGGCTGGTGATGATGATGATGATAATAGGATAGTGAAGAAGAAAATGGCCTTTGAAGAAGAAAGCGACCTTTTCAAAGTAGTTCTAGTGTGATGAATACTCATCCACCCTAACTCTACTTTAAATTTAATTTATTAAGTCATTTCGACTTAAGTCTATCTTTGTTTATACTTACATCAATATTTCTCGATATCTTATCTCCTGAATTACTCAGATAGATATATATCTACGCAATAACATGTTCATATTTAGTTGCGGTCACATCCAAATATACAGTCGGTGACATAATTACGAACTGTATAGGTAATTCAGGCAAAGATGTCTAAAAATGAGTAAAATGCATAATTGATTTATGTCTTGGTGAGGTCATTGACTGTCAAACCTCTTTCTATCAGGAGTCAATGCGTTGGTGCTGACATGACAGTAAAGTATTCAATTTGCTATTTTATATAAGATAGGAGCGCGTCTTCCACTCCGATCAATTGAACGAATGAACTATATAGTTGATCAGAGTGGAAGTCAATTCAGGTAAAATTCCTATGGAATTAAATAGATGATTATATACATTTTTCACTAAAGTTTCTTTCCTTTTTGTTCCTATCAAATCAATTTTGATTTGAAAAAATAAACTCAAGATAAACTTTTTGCCTGAAAGATTTTACTTATATTACTAGATTAAGTTGTGTAGATAGGAATAAATTAGAAGAATAATGAGGAGCAAACAATCGTGCAGTCTTTTTGATGGTAATCGGTTACAGTAGCCCTGTTCCAAAAGTCTGAAATAAAATTTAAAAGGGTATTGTGTACCTTTTATTTTCACAAACAAACGCAAAACGCGCATGATTTGAGCAAGAAATGACTTCCATAGTCTAAACAGCACATGAGACTATGGAAGCCATTTCTTGCTTCAATTTTGTATGCTACAGGTAAGAAACTTGCATCGTGTAAATGGACCTTAACGCGCAAAGCTCAAATTCAAAAATATCGTTATTAAAATAACAGCCAACCCTAAAAAAGCTCCTTCAAATCGTCAAAAATACCAAAAAAAATCGCTTGTGCATTACATAGGTACGGTCAATGTACGGTCGGTTTACTAGGCGGTAGACCCATATGTAGGGTCGCCTGGGTAGGTACCACCGCTTTTCTTATTTCAGCCGTGAAACAGTTCGCTGTGTTTCGGACTGAAGGGAAAGGTAGCCAGTGTGATTACTGCGCATGGACGGCATTTCATCTTAGGCCTCAGGATGACAACGCACCTGTAATATCAAGTGCTTTTCCATGTTATTGCAGGTGTCTATAGGCGGCGGTAACCACTTACCACCAGGTGGGCCGTCAGCTTGTTTGTCATCTAGTTGTACAAAAAAAAATTACAATACAATGTAAATCTCAACTTACACCGGTTCCAAAAGTGGAATTACCGAGAAGACTCTGGTAAGAAACTCATGTAGTCACTCTTATCAAAGCTGCTTTTTCAATGAGCTCTAGCAGCCTTAACCTTATTCACCGTATATTCCCTATTTAGCCGCAATCTTGCGTGATTCGAGTGGAAAACACCATTACGCCCTTTCTCTCCTTTTTTCATTCTCCAAAATTAATTAAAATTGAAAAGGCCACCCACAGTTCTACCAAAGAAACGATTTCGATAAACGAGTTCATGAGTGTTGTTTATAGCTATCGAGCCGCCCCAATATTTTACCTTCTTTTTAGAATGTAGACAGCGATATGTTGTTTTCCATTAAAATATCTTATTGGACTTCTTTTGTTTGTGCTTTTATAGATTGATGTCAAAAGGGAATGTTCATTTTAAACGTTCTATTATTGGATATCAAAATTCTTTGTTAAGCTTCCATTAGATAGGTATATTCTTATATACTGACTAACATTTGAAAGTCTCCTTAATTATCGTAACCATAGTAGCATGTGTGAAAATATCATAAAGTATCAGTAGTTCCCTAAAGCCAAAAGCTTCCTAAAGTAAGTTTGAAATGTCAAAAACTTAGGCCGTACAGCAATTTTGTTTTACAAAAATCAACATGCGTTACTTTTTGTGAAATGATACTACTGGATTCTGATTGTTATAACATATTTTCAATCTGAAGCCTTGTGTAATAGCACAATGCACAATGGAGCTAAAATATTACAGGTGCTTGCATTATAATCATGTTATGAAAAACTACTATTCTTTATTTGTGAAATATCCCCAAGCCAAATAAAACAGATGAAGCACTTTATACTTTCATGGTTCTTATTAACATTTGAATTAGAGTTATATTTGGGATATTTACCATGTAATTTTATTGTTACGAGTTCCGGATTTTTCGGCGCACTTGCATCCGCCATGATCACGGGTTGACAAAAGTCTACAAATTACATGGTAAATATCCCGAATATGACTCAAAAACTGAATTTCGACAAACATAACTCTAATTCAAACAACAGATATTCTATTGTTCATTAGTTGTAGCCATCACTGCAATATCATCAGCGAAACGAAGGTTAGTCATGTTCTCGCCGTTTATGTACTCGCCGTTTATGATGATGCCAAGTCCTCTCCTGTCCAAAAACTTAAGCACATCCTCGTGAACAGTTTCGGAGAAATAACGTCGCTTTGTATCACATCCCAGCTTGCTGAAGTTGTATTGGTTTCGAGTTTTGGTCCTGAACGAGGATTAAATTAGTGGCGTTTTCGTACAGTGACTGCAGTACTTGGATGTACCGACACTCTAATTGGCATTTCTAGAGTAACTGTAGAACGGTCCATGTCTCGACAGAATCGATGGCTTTCTCATAGTCCACAAATGCTGAGTCTGCGTAATAGCAGGTTATACTCTCAGGTCTTTTTTCTTTATAATCTGCCGCACCGTACGTATGTGGTCCATAGTACAAAAGCCTTTTTAAAATCCGGCTCTTTTGGGTGGCTGGAAGTCATCAAACCTGCGAGAGACTCGATTCGCTATAATTCTCGAAAACATCATGTAAACATGACTCAGGAGCGTGATGGGTCCATAGTTCTTTTATTGGGTAGTGTTCCTGTCACTCTTTGTTAAATAAAAGAGTGTTACTATACCTCCATGCCATGCCTTTGGTGTTTTACCCTCGAGCATGATGAATTAATTCAGGACTGGTCATCTACCTTCTTTCAAAAGCTCTGCTGTAACTCCATCATCGATCAGCGCCTTGTTGTTCTTATGCTGATTGAGAGCTACATCTCGTACAGGTTGCAACTATAATCATCATTTTTAAAGCTACCGCGAGGCGTCACTACTTATTTTTGGAAGTAGAACCCACAGCTGCTTAGGATGGGATTATACTTAGGATGGGCAGGCATGAACATTATCTTAGTCCTAGTCAGCACCCTTTTTAAACTGTATATATGTAAATCACGATGTCGAAAATAAGGTTGATGATAAACCCAGTGAGCTTAGGTGTAATAAACTCTTATTCTTAAAAATCCACCTTCGACTTGTTTAATTTTTTCAAATCTAGTCATATGTATAGCATTCTTGTTCCTAAGTACCGGTTTCTGAGTTGAGAATTATTATTTATATACTTAAAATTATTTCCGTACTATCATACTGTACAGCGCCATCTATACGCAGATATCAAATTCAGCGCTACATCTGCAAGCATGCTCTTATTTAGTTATGTTAGTGCTATGGGTTAAGAAAGATATACTGAGATTGTGTTAGATGGCATTAATAACAAAATTAAAGAATTTGATTTTCAGGTACCTACTTAGTTACTTTAATTTTTATTGTAAAAAAGACATAATTTTATTTAATTTTCAATGCATTTTTACTGCGCTTTCAGTCAGAACCAATATATGTGCACAAAGCAGATTTTGGTTTGACAACGACAAAATATCAAAATGTCATGTTTCTCTTGTTTTTGGAAACAACTTAGCACCAACGCCAAAAAATATGTTTCTAGGGGATGAGCATCTACATAAATTTAATTATTTTATCCTTTTCAGTTTTTTTGAAGTCGGTTTTAATTTTTGTTAAAATTTTTTTTTGCACAATTTTTAGTGATAACTTTCTAAGGTCGATGCTAGATGGGTGACCGTCATCTTATATTGTTTCCTACTATTGTAACGTTTCACTAAAAAGTCATAGGAAAGCAAAAATCCGCAATTTCGCATACGTAGACAACTTACTGATTACAGTTTTTTTTTAAATTAAAAACTAAACTACCCAACTGATTTAAAAAAAATATATATGGGACCAAATGGCAACTAGTCCGCATGGACCAAAAATAGAATCACGTAAATCGGATCAGTAATCTCGGCGTAATCGGTGTAGGTACCTACATACATAAAAGAAGAAAAAAACATACCGGCCGAATTGAGAACCTCCTCATTTTTGAAGTCGGTTAATAACAAAATTAAAGAATTTTATTTTCACGTACCTACTTACTTACTTTAATTTTTATTGTAATAAAATTATAGTTTTATTTAATTTTTCATGCATTTTACTGAGCTTTCAGTCGTAATCAATATGCACAAAGCAGATTTTGGTTTGAAAACGACGAAACATCAAAATGTTATGAAGCTCATCGCGTACGGCAAAAAACTACCTTTTTTGCCGTACGCGATGATGCCGTTTTCAAACCAAAATCTGCTATGTGCATATTGATTCCGACTGAAAGCTCAGTAAAAATGCATTGAAAATTAAATAAAACTATATTAAATAACACTATTACTATTATGAAATTTATATAAATAATTAGGAATACAACGAATAAAGAAAGAAAGAAAGAAAGAAAACGAATACTATTATTCGCATACGCCGAGTATTCATTCGAATAATCGTTTCTTTGTCGTATCCAGAATTTGGAAGTCTTTACCAGCACATGTGTTCCCTCCATCTTATAACATGGGTTCCTTCAAAAGAGGGGTGAATAAGCACCTTTTGGGCCCGCAAGGTGCATGGAGGCGAGCAGTTCACTTCACAACAGGTGGTGTTGAGTCATTTGTCGTGCTTTGTATTTGTACTTTGTATACAAATAGATATTCGTATACGATGAATATCATTATGACTAAGTACTTTTACGAATTTTCTGAGTGAAACAGAATGCAACGCGCGATTCTCTGTATGGTTGGATTTATTAAATTAAATAAAGTTTATTGTAAGTTATTATACTCTTTACTTTATTGCACTTAAAAAATACAAAAAACAATAAATTTAAAAAATGAGTTGCAAGAGTGGACTTATCTCTATAAAAGATTTCTGCCAGCCAACCCATAAATCTGTGAGGCATCACTTTGTGGAAGCAGGCAGAACCGAGTACCTACATCAAAAATATTAATAAAACACTATAAATACATTACATACATACATGATATATGACAGTAAGATGTATGATAAAACTTGTAATGAATAAGCAGTGATTTGTGCTAAGTAGTGATTCTCCAAACAATGTCTGCTCGTAAAGTTAAGTATACTTAAGTGATATTTAGAAGCAAATGCTTACAATCTTAAAAAGCTCGCCTGTTGCCGTTGATTTTTAATTACTTGTAAGATAAACGTTAAAAAAGCTATTTTTCATTCAATTTTTTATTATTCATATTCGTATTCGTTTTCGACGAATATTTAATTTGATATTCATATTCGTTATAGTACGATTCGTTGCCTCCTATAAATAATAATTAATCAACCTAATTAACGTATAGTTGGCATAACTTCTTACACAATATTAAAATTAGATCAGGACTATTGCGTTGCAGAAATAGTGGCTGGAGTATTTTCCTCCTATACCTATTAAACATGAGCGCTTGATATTATCTACTATATTATCTACTAGTATTATGTCTGTATTTATTTGCAATATTGATGTTAAATATTGATGGTACGCTATCAATATTCAACATCAATATAATAACTTAGAAGTTGAATTGGTGTGAAAATGTAAAAACATTAAAATCAATTTTGAAATTAAAAATTGCAATCTACATAATATAACGTGTCATAGTAACGAAAATAAATAATTACAATGAAATGATAAAAAATATATATCCTAAAATCTAGGTAAGTAAGTATTTCCGTATGTAAAAGTGTGGTATGTTATATCTAATATTTTGTGGTTATTTGCATTTTTTCTCGTTTTGAATTTTCATCATCATCATCATCACCTGCCTATATCACCAGCCAGCCCACTGCTAGGTTCCTTCACCTAGCATCTTCCTACTTGGGAGAAACACATGAGGAGTTTGGATCATGACGGGCTGGCCGAGTAGTCTGTGCCCCTTGCTATACAGGCTACTCGGGCAAGGGTCCCCGGGTTTGAATTCCGGTGGGATCAAATGTTTGTATGATGAGTACGAGCATTTCCACGAGTCATGGATGTTTATACAGGATGGTGCCGTCAATACGACAATAAATTAAAACATGGGCTATATTAGTTCATAGAAATGACACCTTATTCGTTTGATAATTTCATGACATTTGTATGAAATAGTATAAAATTGGCTGCATTAATTATAATAATATAATAATAATAATAATAATAAACTTTATTGACACAAAAACATGTACAAAAATATGTAGTGAAACCCCTGACTCCCGTGCTAGGCTACAAACCTGTGTTACAGAAGTCAGTGCCCACTCACTCTCTATAGTTTACTTTATATACCATATAAATAACATTTTTATTTAATTTTTATTACTATACATTACATTTATTTTGATTTACTGTGTGATTTGTGTGTGTATGTGTGTGTGTGTGTGTGTGTGTTGTGTTTGTGAGTGTAAGTGTTATATAGAAGTCCTAAGTAAGATTTCTGTTTCAAAATAATCCAACTGAAGTAACCAACTTTTGCATTTATGTTTCAGCTCACGGCTAGTCATAGGATGTATATTCAATATTTTATTTATTTTGTTGTATAAATGAATGCTCATACTACATTGCTGTCGCTTTGCAGAGGCTGTTTGGAATTTCAGGGGATGACAGATATTTCTAATGGTGCGGTTTTTATTGTGTTCAGTAAATGGAGTAAGCTTATGTTGCTTTATGAGGACTTGGAGTATGTATAGCCGCCGAATCGACAGCACGTTACATTTCTCATAAAGCTGTACTGTGGGAAATCTGTATGGACTGAAAGTCATTACTTTCAAAAGTGACCGCTGAGCCCGTTCTAGGTCAATGAGAAACGTTTTACAGGCGCCACCCCAAACCCCGACACAGTAACCCAGAACTGACTGCACCAGAGCATAATACACGTGAAGTAAAAGATCAAAATCAGCTACATATCTTAGTTTTTTAAATATCCAGATGAGTTTTCTGGTACGGGAAGTTAATAGGCTAATATGTGAGCGCCAATTTAATTTGTCATCAAGTATGATGCCTAAATATTTTACTATTGTTGATCTGTTTAAGGCTAGACAATTACAGTGTGTATTCGTGGAGGCAAAGGGGCCAGAGCATGAGTGGATCTGTAGTTTCAAGCTGGGGGGAGAGTTATGCGCAAAGGAGAATTGAAGGTAGGTCGTTTTGGTGACATTCAGTGTAAGGGAATTCTTCCTTAGCCAATGACATACTTTAGTTAGACCCATGTTGGCTGTCAGTTGAGCCTCTTTCCAAGATTTACCGTGAAAAGACCAATGCAGTATCATCAGCATACGTGAAAATTTTGCAATTTATAATTTTTTGCTGACAGAGGTCATTTATGTATACCAGGAAAAGGCTCGGACCAAGAATACTGCCTTGCGGAACTCCATAAATTACTGGCGCTTCCGCACTCACATGTTCACCAATCTTGACCTGTTGGGTGCGATCAGTTAAAAAGTCTCTAAAAATGTTTAAAACACTGCCTCGAACTCCTATGCGATTGAGCTTGTCTACAAGCATGGGAATCGAGACCGTATCAAAGGCCTTAGCTAAGTCCAAAAAGACTCCCAAACACTTGTGACCTAAGTCAGTTTTTTTAGTGATGTACTCTGAAAGCTTACTCACGGCATCATCGGTACTCTTTCCCGAACGAAAACCATATTGTGAATTTGAGAGAATAGAATTTTGGTCAAGAAATGATATCAGTCGGTTGTTTAGTGCCTTTTCGAGAATTTTAGAAAGGGAAGACAATACTGAGATAGGCCTATAATTTGATACATCAGTCCGAGAGCCCCCCTTGTGCACAGGAGTTATTAGTGATTTCTTAAACACTTTTGGGAATACTCCTTGGGAGACGCAAAGGTTGATTAGGATGGCTAGTGGTGGAACTATAGTTTTCTTTGCTAGTTTCAAAAGTTTTACCGGAATAGAGTCCCAACCAGTAGCGCTATCATTTTTGAGATTTTCAATTAGGGTCTCTATTTCAGCTTCATCAGGAGAAAGAAGAACCATAGAATTTAAAATGGGCTGACTCTCACAAAGAAATGCGTCTGGGCAAACAGTTGTATGATCAATAGCATCAGCAAGTCTTTTACCTATATTCGAGAAGTATTCATTGACAATCTCAACATCACAATTGGCTCTGTCCTCGGATGGTAGAAGGTCGGTTGCGTTTGACATTGGCTTTGAGATATCTACTACAGATTTTATAGCTTTCCATGTCTCTTTATTATTCTTAGCAGAGTTGAGTTGATGTTTTTTTCAGAGAAAGGTCATGAAATTATCAAATGAATAAGATGTTTTTGAAAGTGGCAAACCATTTCTATGAACTAAATATGTAGCCCATGTTTTAAATTATTGTCGTATTGACGGCACCACCCTGTATATCTATCCATGGTTGGAGTATCCAGTCGAATCAATCCGCGGCCATTACTCTCCCAATTGAGTAATCGGGTTACCAATCAAAAAAAGTATTTAATAGTCATATATGATTTGATGAACAACATGATTTAGTCTATATAAATAAAATTCAATGTATGTATGTTTGTACCTTATGCGCTCTGAAACCATCGATTCCCGTGGGGGCAGTAATTTTCTGCTCGGTTTGGTTGGTGGTGGGGCTTTTCTAAGTCCGCCTGGCTAGCTACCACCATCAATAATGTAATAATGTTAACAGCATTATTGTGTTCCGGCAGTTAGACGTAAGATATCCGGAACAATAGAAAATTTGATGAAATAAAATGTATTTTGAGAGCTATACCTAAAACGACCCACTTACTAATATTCACAGAAACGTGGATTGTTTCTGACGAGGATGCTAAGCTGTACCAGCTTCCCGAGTACACGCATGCATACAACTACAGAAAGGCAAGCAAGGGTGGTGGCGTTTCAATTTATGTTCACAACTCAATAAAATTTCAAATAACAGAAGATATTGTCGAAAACGGGAATCACTTTTTGTGGATACAGTTAGAAAAGCTATCTCTTGAGGTTGGAGTTGTTTACAAGCCTGATGGGAGCGCTGACATCGATAATTTTCTATCAGCTTATTCATTTCAATTGGAACAGCGAAGGCGGGCTATAGCTTTTGGCGACTTCAACATCGATTTGCTCAGTAAAAACAATTATGTTATGCAATATAAAAATGAAATGAAAGAATCCGGTTACGAAATATTGAATAAAATAAATCCAACCTACTGTACACGAGAAACAAATACAACAAAGACTATAATAGATCACATAAGCACAAATATAAGTAATCACTCTTTTAGATTTTCTATTATTGATTCATGTCTCTCGGACCATAAACAACTATACCTTGAAGTTGGCAAATTAGAACCCGAAATAAAGAAAAAAAGTCAGTACACCGCACTCGACTATGAAACGTTCTACAAGAGCGTATCAGAAGGTATGTGTAATGATCACTATGACTACTGTGACCTGGAAAAAATTATAATCGAAAACATAGAAAGCTGTAAATTATTGAAGACAAAAATACTTAATACACCACAGAAAGATTGGATAAATAAAAATATTATTGATAGCATAAACGATAGAAACAGATTTTCGAAAGAAAGCAAACTAAACCCAGATAATAAAGACTTGAAGAAAACACTTGAAGAAAAACAACATAAAGTTAAGGACATGATTAAGACATGTAAAGAAAAATACTACCACAAATTATTTCATGACACATTTAATCAACCTAAAAAAATGTGGGAACTAATTAATACTCTGGCCGTAAACAAAATTAAAACCAGCAATGCTCCCCCAAATTTGTTGTCTGATTCTGGTATTATTACAGACGGTACAGAAATATGTAACTTGATTAATTCCTTTTTTTCATCTATTGGTTCAGAACTAGCCAGTAAAATACCTCAAAAATATCACACTGATTCTAGTAATATTATAACGTACGGCCGCAGTTATTCACACGAAATAACACTTCATGAACTAAGACCTACCAGCGATAATGAAGTTAATAAAATTATAGACGACCTAGATTCTAACACAAGCACTGGAATTGACGGGATCTCCACTAAAGCAGTAAAATGTCTTAAAAATGTAATTGTCGAAAAATTAGTTCAATCAATAAACAAATGTTTGAGCCTGGGTGTATTTCCTGACTCACTTAAGTTTGCTAAAGTTACCCCTATATATAAATCTGGATCCAAACATGACCCGAGTAATTACAGGCCTATATCAGTTTTGCCCGTGATGTCAAAAATCTTTGAACGAATTTTATACAACCGACTTAACGACTATGTAACTGAGAAAAAAGTTTTAACCGACCAACAATATGGTTTCCGTCCTAAGTCCAGTACACTAACAGCTGTTATTGACTTAATCACCGAAATTAAGACCAATATTGATAAAAAAAATATAACATTAGGTATATTTGTTGATTTAAAAAAAGCTTTTGACACAGTAAGTCACCAAAAACTAATATTAAAACTGCACGATATGGGCATCAAAGATACGGCTTTGGAAATGTTTAAATCTTATTTGCATAATAGGTGCCAAGTTGTTAGGATTGCTGAGTTTATGAGTTCTCCTAAAGATATTTCATGCGGCATTCCTCAAGGCTCCATAATAGGGCCATTATTGTTTTTAATCTACGTCAACAACATGAGTAAAATAGGACTTACAGGACACCTCACATTATATGCCGACGACACATGTTTGTTTTACTTTGACAGATCTACTCACACTATAACCACTAACGCGCAAAAAGACCTCAACATCCTGAGCGAATGGCTGCTGTCCAACTTATTGACTATCAACACAGCCAAAACATCATATATGATTTTATCCGCTAAAAATAAAGAAATTCCTGACTTCGCGCCACTTAAAATTAATGGTGAGGTTATTCAAAGATCACACCAAGAGAAATATCTAGGATTACTGATCGATGATAGACTAACGTGGAAATCTCACATCGAGCTTGTCAAATCAAAGTTAATGTCCGTACTAGGAGCACTTCGAAAGATAGCACATTGTATACCAAATAAAGTTAGACCACTTCTATATAATTCCTTAGTAAAATCTCATCTTGAATATTTAATTGAAATCTGGGGATCAGCCGCACCAACTAATTTGAAATCGTTGCAGAGATCACAAAACAAAATTATAAAGGTTTTGTTCCATTATCCATTTCGGACGCCAACTAAACAACTATACGGCAAGACCAACATAATGGATCTATCCCAATTATACAAATATAACACATGTTTACTAGTAAAAAAAATTAGTACAAATAGCATTAAATGTAATTTACAACTAAATATAAAAAAAAATACACATAATCTTCGAAATAAAAACAAACTTCAACTAATTACGACAAGAACTAATTACGGGAAAAAGACAATATTGTTTGAGGGAGCACAGCTGTTTAATCGATTACCCCAAGATGTGAAGAGTTGTGAGAGTATTAATACATTTAAACATAAACTTAAGTTGCATATCGTAGAGAGTACCAGAGAATTAATATAAAATCTTACTGTATTTAGTATAGTAATTAATTATTCTATCTGTATCTCATTATAAGTGAAATGTAAATTTCTTATGAGATTAAAGTTCTTTAAACCTAAACCTAAGATAGCCAGTTCCTTTGTGGTTGAGGAATCCGGGTGTAACTGGCTTCCATCGTCGGCCTTATCTTCACTTACCATCAGGTGAGATGAAGGCCAAGACTTACCCCGTTATGGTTTATAACAAAGTTATGAGACCACCACGCTGGCCCAATGCGGGTTGGTAGGTAAAAGCGGTTGCAGTAACAACCGGGACCAACGGCTTAACGTGCATGCCTTCCGAAGCACGGGGGAGCTCGAGAACAGAAAGTTTGATTGACCCACCTCGAGATCGTCCGTGACGAAAGTTGCTTTGTTTTCGTAATCAAACCCCTTAGCGTTCAAACCACTACGCCACCAATCTCCTCTTTGTTTTGAAATTTATAATGCATTAATCCTTTTCTCTACCAACAAAAGATATCTTAAGATTAAGGAGCCGATCGAGACGAAAAAATATAACTTAACTAAGTTGCCCAATAAAAGTTTCCTATTTTATTTTTGTGCAATGTCGCTATTTATAACTAGAAGTGTATCTAAGAAGCTTATCAGTTAGTAGGACAAAGCGCGGTGCCGTTGCATTCGCCAGCAAGGACGCACGCGCAGATGTAGAGACGCCGAGCGATCTGGAAATGAAAGTAAGTTACATAAATATTTTTGGCAACAGCCAAAGTATTTCTCCTTCAACTTTCTCGAAATTTGAAGGTATAGCTACTAATACTGAACGTAACATAATTTGAAGACAATTGGCGGTTTGATGTTGGCAAATTTTTTTAACTGTCAATTGGCTTTGGGCTTCCGTATACCCAAATAAACAATCAATGCTTGCCAATATCAAATGGTAACATTTTGTTACTATGAACACGGCAGGAGTAAATCGTATTTTTATACGCTTGTTGACATCCAAGCTGACGGCCTACCTGGTGGTAAGCGGCTGCCGTCACCTATAATAGACACCTGCAATAACAATAAATAATGACTTGGTATTGTCATCCTGAGGCCTAAGATGAAATGCACAGTAACTGGCTAATGTGACATAACCATAATACTGTAAAATAATAATACTGTAACCTAACAATAAAGATATTTTTGTTTTTTTTAACTACACTGACAAGTTTTAAAGTTGGTGGCGCACCCAACCAGATGGCCCACCACCTAGTAATGAAGATACTCGATATTGAAATAGTCTTAGATACTTATTAAAATTTATAGTCTGTACTTTAATTTATGAAGTACGGACAAAGCACACATTAGGTTTTTGATATTGATAAGAAGACGCCTATCTATTTAAATACTCATGATTTATCAATAAGCGTCAAATAGTTTGTTTGTCAATTCATCAACATCATACCAGCCTATGGTGTCCACTGCTGAACAAAGGCCTTCCCATCGATTTCCAAATGGAACGGTTCTGCGCAGCCTGCATCCAACGGCTCTCCGCGACCCTGACCAAGTGGTCTGTCCATCTAGTGTGAGGCCGTCCTACTTTGCACTTTTTCGATGTTTTAATTAGTGCCCTAAAAATAAACCAACTATATAGCAATGTTTTTGAAATGAATTCTTCTTTATAGCAATGCCATATTATTATTACATATTTTAAGCTGTGATTTTATAATTTAACAATTCTTCGTAACTGCTGTTATATTACATAATGATCTTCCTTTTAAATATCGACAGATGGAAATAATCATATATTTATAAGAAGCTTTTACGTTAAGCAAACCTCTATGGTACAGGAGTGTTCTTTCTAGTATATGGACATCGTTGTACTCAGGAGAGGTGCGCGTGCGCCACCACAGCGCCGCCACTCCGCCACCACTCGCCGACGCGCGCAAACATGGCGACCCTGCTATTGCCTCTCCAAGTGAGTATACAGCCTATTCATTTTTGAGCCTAACCTAATTTTTAAGCCTGACCTCATTTTTTTAATCGTATTTATCAGTTACTGCAACTGCACTAAAATATTGGTAAACTCAAAATAATTTCTTTCTTATGTTACCACTTCAGTAGTTCGAATATTGACAATATATTTGTCCAACTTATGTAGTTGCAAACCAATTTTTTTTCGGCGGGAGAACTAAAGAACAATCTATATAGTACCTAACCTTTTTATTTGTATTTACGTGATGATTCTATTGCAACTTTTTTTAAATTTGATCGTTTCGTCTAAAACATTTTGAAACTATGGACTTATTACTTCGATTTTTAATTTAAAAACTCTCAGGAGCAAACATTACGACCATTTTATTAACAACCTCGGTTGCAAAACCACATCCATCATCATCTCTTTCATCATAATACCTGTATCGCGTCAACGTGATGTTAACTCATTTGACATTGTCTTAGAATTAAACGTTGGATACAACAAGAGGAATTTAGTAATTCAAAAATTGTTCACGTTATAAAAATTATTCTCAAATTTTACGCATCGTTATTTCCTAGGTAAGAATACTTTACTTATATGTTATAAAAAATAAAAATAATATTCTTGGCACTGTAAGATAAACTCATCTGCTAACTATTTATTTGTTTTTGATAAATGCCATTTGTTATATTTTACTTCAATACACTTAATATTTCAATATCAGATCGTATACTTAAACTGCATATTGTTAGCATAATAATATTTATTTTAGTATTGTCATCAACAAGACCATCGGCATCCAATTTGCGTACTAAAAGCGTTTGCGTAATGTTTCATGAAAATATTATAAAGGCGAATTTATACTGGGACGCAGTACCAGTCTAATTCAAAAAAACTTGATTGTTTAGTTAGCGAACTCAGATTCATTTGAATCTAAACTAACTCAACAGTTACATAGTATACGCGTTTTTGTCGGTTTATTTACTAACGTACTCTTGTGTGATTGCTTTACAATGGCCTGGAGTGACAGTATTCATGCCCTAGTGAATTGCGACTTGACAATATGAATGATTTGCACGAAAACAGCTCACAGAGAGTCGCGTGAGCAGACAATGTTTATTCGCAATAAATAAATAAAATTATTGCTAATAAACATTGTCTGCTTACGCGACACTCTAAATATTTTTTTTTATCGATAATATTTATACCCAGCAATATTATAGTTACCATAAGTATATGTATGAACCTTATCAGGATATAGCCTACGGCTAATTCTTCAATTCAGTGCATCAGTTTATTTTTCTACTTTGGAACTTTCTGGATTTTCTTTGCTCTACTTTAAAACAAGATGCTTATATATAACAAAAATATGATAGTAATAAACTTATGGACAGACGACCTGGTCAGGGTCGCGAGGATCCGTTGGATACGGGCTGCGCAGAGATTTACAAATGGAACGGCCATTGTGAAATCGATGGAGACGCTTTTGTTCAGCAGTGGACATCATAGGCTGATATAATGACGATGAATAAACTTAACTTGTAAAATTTAATAATATTCAATATAATATTGATTATTATATTATTTCATTTTATTTTTGAGATTCTTATTTTTATTGTTTTCAACTTTATAATATTATTATTTCAGATTCCGATCAGCTTTTTAAACAGTTTATTTCAAAAGTTTGAAACGATTAAGTCGACTTACAAGTAATAATAATACTACATACACACGAAGTTTGTTAAATATATGTATACCTATACAAGTGCTAGTCTCAAAGGTAGTACTACCAATTATTTATTGTTAATAGGACTCTACTATGTATATTTACTTAATTTTAAATGTGACAACTACTAAAACACAGGCTTATATTTATATACTTTATGAAAATTTTGAAATACTTTACTTACGTAAATTGTTACATTTCGGCAAAATTACGTTACGATAAAGGACTTCTATCTTGATAAATAAATTATTGTAAATAAATAAACAGGTTTAGTATTCTTGTAGGCTTACTTTTATTAACCGTAAAACATTACACCAATGTTTACCAACAGTATGCCCTTGCAAGGAGTCTATTTGCTTAGCCTGCTAAACCAAGGACCCCATAACGTTTGCAACTCTATTAAAATTTATAATGTTAGTATGAATAAGTTAACTATTATAAAGTGCAATGTTTGCTTACCATTCCCAAGGTTCAATAAAAGTTTTTAGTTATATAACAGTGTAAAATTATGTTCTGAATTCAGGTCTGCAATGTAAGATTATATTAGGCATGCCCGTCACCACCACGGAACACAAATCCTTGCTTACCAT
Source organism: Nymphula nitidulata (assembly GCA_947347705.1). Classification (NCBI taxonomy): domain Eukaryota; kingdom Metazoa; phylum Arthropoda; class Insecta; order Lepidoptera; family Crambidae; genus Nymphula; species Nymphula nitidulata. The sequence continues at coordinate 8,589,954 of OX374617.1, read as the reverse complement.
CAGTGCATCAAGAGTAATTTTGAAGTTTTCAAAACTCTATAGAGTTCACAATAAACTATCAGATCTTACAAAAAGTTAAAAGCATTTCAGCTTAAATGGCATCATCCCAACACAGCGACCAACTACTCTCAGTTGGGCATGGGTTCGCACAATAATTCCTGTGGTCGTTTATAAAGAGACAATACATTCCAGCCCAAAACTTTATAAATAAAAGTACTAGTAACGCAGAATAAGTAATAATGGTCCCCTGAGAGGTGTCTCTGTGCGATTTCTGTATTCTTTCTACTTTTTCATAATCTTGTAAAATAGACCTAACGATCTTTTCGTTTTCTAATTTGTTTATATTTTATTATTATTTATTTAACACTTTGTGGTTTTATTGCACCTAATTTGTTATGATCTTACGGCGAGTAAGGTCAGTAACTAAATATAAATTACATACTTAGATGACGCGTTATTAATTAGTGTGTCGCTAAGGTTATTTATTAATCAAAATAAAAGTTATGCAATCACACAACTAGCGTTTATGTTACTCATGAATTTTTATTGCAATTCTATACACATATTTAAATTGTTGCTTGGGAACACTAAACTTTTCGGTTTTGTGAACCAAGGTCAACCAAAAATAAAGTATACACATTATTTAGAAAGTTCATTACTGTTCAAATATATGCTACAAGTTACACCGCTTATCAGTGTTACCCCTGGTTGAAAATAATACTGGTGTTTAATACTTGGACTGACGAACTATTTTACTACTTCTTACAAAAATCATCCAAACTAATATTACAACAATGTCCTCTGTCTGTCTGTTAAGTTTGCGCTCCCAAGCCGTTAAACCGATATAAAAAATGAAATTTGACACGGCGATAGATGACGTCCAGAGAAAGGACATAAACCTTTTGTAGCGATAACAAATATCTACGCAGGCGAAGCCTTGGAAGGACATAAAACTAAAGTATTCCTATCATAAAAAAAATATAATAATAATAAGTTACGGCTTAATTCGGAAACCTAACACTGATATTTTTTATATTCTCATTTCGCATGCGTCTTTATCCGTAAGCTACTTTTAATATTCTTCTTAAGGGCATTATAAAGTACCCTCACGTGTATTCTAAGTAAGCTCTCGTTTACAAACAAAGGCTTTCGAGGTTTGCGACCATAGAGCATCGCAACTTTCGATGTAAGTAACTCTATGCGCCGGCGCAGGTCGCCGACCTCGCTGCACGTTGCATTTACAGGGAATATCAATGATGCTCGGTAGGAACATTCATTTTTCTTTCACTTACAGTCTTTTCATTTAAAAATCGCGGCTTTGTGCAGCTTACGTACTGCGATTCAGTAACGAGTCGGCATTGGCATTTAAAATGTCAATAGTGAATTTCTGGTAACTAATGAGTCACATATTAGACTTGTTTTCTTAAGCCTTTCAAGTACAGCGATTCGCGGAAGAAACAAAACCTTTCTTGTGTGAGACTCCTTGCACCTCATTAAAGTCTAATTTTAGCTTCGTACGAGATCACACTTCTGGCAACTTTGTTATTCCTTCTTAGTTAGTTTACTACATTTATTATTTAGTAGACAAATTGCCTTTAGTAGCCTAAGATAGTAAAAATAAAAATAGGTTTTAGCTTTCATTCATTTTGATAAGCCTAACTGTCGTGGACAGCAAAGGAAAAGGCGGATTGGGAAGAGAAGGGTGTATATTAATAAAAACGGAAATACAGAAAAGATATAAAAAAGACCGAAAACTATAGTACAATGGTTTGGAAACAAGAGCAAGTTGACAAGAATAGATAAAGGAGCTAAGCACATAGACTATTATACAGATATATATACAAAAGGAGGTCTGTCCTTCACATAGCCCTCCTCGTAAACGAATGTTTACATAAAAAATAAAACAAGGACGGACCTCTGCAGCCTATGGAAACACTACCTTGAAACTGCTTGCAAAACATAAAAAAACTAAACAATCTTCAAATAAAAAACTAATCTAACTAACTTAGGTCTAACCTAATTAACTTGCGCACCGGGCGCCTCATGCTACCACCAGCTGTCCTCACGTCTGCCACTCTAACGACTCCATCCCGTCCTGGGTAAACATTGGTTACTCTACCTTTTAACCATACCCCTCGAGGCAAATTGGAGTCACATATGATCACTGTATCGCCAACTGACAAATTGCGCGATGACTGAGACGTATTTGGTACTCGCCGACATAAAACTGGTAGGTACTCGCGCAGCCAGCGATGCCAAAAATGGTCTGCCAAACGCAATGCTTTCTTCCAATTAGCTCGTCTTAGAAGGTCATCGTCAGTGAGATCGTGGGGGCCCGGCAGGGCTGACGATTGGCCGATCAGAAAGTGATTAGGAGTCAAAGCTGGGGCGTCATCTACCTCCACTGAGACATGTGTCAGAGGACGCGAATTTACTATGCTCTCAGCCTCTATCAGGAGCGTTGACAAGACTTCTTCGCGAGGGGCTCTTTGCTTCAGCGTGGCCGATAGAGAGCGCTTGACGCAACCCACTAAACGCTCCCACACGCCTCCCATCGACGGCGCCGCAGGCGGTAGAAAGTGCCACTCAAATTGATTGTTAACTGCAAAATCCATTATGCGTGGTTGGATCGTCTGCCACTCTCTCCGAATCTCTCGACTAGCGCCAACGAAAGCAGTTCCGTTATCGGAAAATATCTTGATGGGACAACCACGTCTTGCGATAAACCGCCGTAATGCCATGATGGCTGAGTCCGCCGATAAACTTCCAACTAACTCGAGGTGGACCGCTCTTGTTGAGAAACACGTGAAAAGAGCAACCCAGCGTTTTTCCCGACGTCGGCCAACGGCAACCTCGATCGGACCAAAGTAGTCCACACCAGTAACAGAAAACGGGCGTTGATGATGAATGAGGCGTTCTCCAGGCAGGTCTGCTATAGGTGGAATAGACGGCCCAGCTCTCTTATTCCGGCAAACTTGACAAGACGCAGCAATCGCTCGAACCGTAGGGCGTAGGCGAGTTACCCAGTATCGCTGGCGAAGCTCGTTGACCACTGTCTCGCGGCCAGCATGACCAGCCCAAATGTGATAATGACCAACAATGAGTCTAGCAATATGGTGGCGACCATTGAGAATTATAGGCTGCTTGACGTCTTCCGATACGTCGCTGGCAGCATTGATCCGACCGCTAAGTCGAAGTAGACCATCATTATCCAGCTTGGCAGATAATTTCTTTAAATTGGCATCGTCCAAACCTTCTTGACAATGCCTCAGCAGGTGCAACTCAGCGCTTTTAATATCCACAAAAAGTAGCGGGTGCAGCCCTCCTCCTTGGCGAAAACGCGTCTGAGCCGCTTTCTCTCGAAGAAGACGAAGGTACTGATGAGCTCTGGCGGTAGCACGGAGTAAACGAATCCAAGAACTAAATCTAAGAACATTTGGAATAATATTCGATCTCTCTGGTCGAAATTGCACTACAGGTAAGGTAACAAAGTTATTCTTAGGTTCTAAAAAGACATCACCATCAGGTTCTACGGGAAAACTAATATGTCTTGACAACAAAATATCTGGACCTTTTAACCACCGATCCAGCGATTCCAGTCCACGTTGCGCGAAGCGAGTGGCATCATCAGCCACATTAGACAGTGTCGGAATCCAAAACCATTCGTGTACTAACGTCAATTCAGAAATCTCTCCCACACGATTTCGCACAAATGTTCTAGAATCGCTGGCAGCTCCTCGGATCCAAGCCAGGACGGTTTTCGAATCACACCAGAAAAATCTCTTAGACGGGGAGAAATTTTGTTGTTCGCAAATCGTCTTTGCTAACCTTACGCCTAACAAAGCGGCTTGCAGTTCGAGTCGAGGCACAGAAACTGGTTTCAGTGGCGCGACTCGGGACTTACTCATGACGAAAGCAACTTTAACAGAGTTATCTGCGTAAACAAAGCGCCAGTAAGCGACGCAAGCATAAGCTTGATTGCTGGCGTCCGAGAAAATGTGCAACTCCCGGTCGACGGGACCAACAGTGTTAGAGTAACAACGTGGCGTGGAAAGTGTTTTGATGGTTGCTATGCTACGGTACCATTCCCCCCAATGGCTACGCTCACTTGAGGGTAAAACGTCATCCCAATCCTTGACTAACTGCCAAGTTCTTTGGAACATAATTTTACCTGAGGTGATAATAGGGCATAAAAATCCTAACGGGTCGAAAATCTTCATTAAATCCCTTAAGACTTGTCGCTTAGTCAATGCCTGCAAATTAGGCTCAGTAATATTAATTTTGAAAATGAAAATATCACTATGCGGAACCCAGTGCATCCCCAAGACCCGTAAGCCAAACCCTTCTAAATTCATATCGACATCTTTGATCTCTTGGTTGATCAAATGCGGAGGCAATAACTTAAGTGCCTCAACTTCGTTTGACACCCAAGAACGCATCTCAAACCCACACTGTCTATGGACGTGAGCTATATTGGCAGCTACGCGAGCTGCATGCTCCACGTCGTCAAAACTTCCTAGGTAATCATCCATGTAATGGTTTTCCATGATAGCTTTAGCTGCTACAGGAAATTCAACCTCGAAATCTTTAGCATTTCTATTCTTAACATAAATAGCAATAAAAGGTGAACATGATGCGCCAAAGATTAACGATGACATCCTAAATTCTTTGACTGGGCCGTTAATGTCCGTTCGCCAAAGGTACCTCTGACAATTACGATCACTATCCCGAACCTTGATTTGGGAGAACATCTCCCGTATATCACCTGTCAAAGCAACTTGACCTTCGCGAAATTTTAGCAAAATTCCTAATAGTGATTGTAATAAATCTGGTCCCGGCAATAAAAATGAATTTAAGCTAACACCGCGCGTCTGAGCCGCAGCATCATGCACAATACGCAGTTTACCAGGCTTATTGGCGTTGGTAACCCCAAAGTGCGGGAGGTACCAACGCTTTGAGAAATCTTTAGTAGCATTATGAAGATCTGAGGCCTCCTCGGCGTAGTCCTTACTTACGTACGCTTCTATATTACCGGTGTACAGTTCAAAATAGCTCCTATCCCGCTTGAAACGACTAGTCAAAGAATTTAGTCTACTTAAGGCATGATGATAGCTATCTGGCATCCGGCTCGAAGGACCAGGATGTCGTGGACAGCAAAGGAAAAGGCGGATTGGGAAGAGAAGGGTGTATATTAATAAAAACGGAAATACAGAAAAGATATAAAAAAGACCGAAAACTATAGTACAATGGTTTGGAAACAAGAGCAAGTTGACAAGAATAGATAAAGGAGCTAAGCACATAGACTATTATACAGATATATATACAAAAGGAGGTCTGTCCTTCACACTAACTATTTCTTATTATGTCTATTATAAACTAAATATTGAAATTACAGCTATGTAAATAAAAATTGTAAACTAACCGTACGTACGTAGGATAGCGTTCAAACTAAATCAATGAATTTTGCAAACATATTCAAAATTGAATAAGAGGCTCTCGTTAATTAATATAAATTAATTTTCCTTAGCTATCAATTAAGACATTAAAGTGATGATGCCTTGATTTGGCATGGACGGCATTTCATCTTAGGCCTCAGGATGACAACGCACCTGCAATATCAAGTGCTTTTCCTTGTTATTGCAGATGTCTATAGGCGGCGGTAACCGCTTACCACCAGGTGGGCCGTCAGCTTGTTTGTCATCTAGTTGTATAAAAAAAAAAAACGACTTTTGTCGGTAGTTCCTAGTTTAATTAACGACTCAGAATCGTTTGTCAATGAGCTAGATGGCGTAGTGGTTTGAGCGCTCTGATTTTGATTACTAAAACAAAGCAACTTTCGCTTGGTCGATCCCAGGATGGGTGAATCAATATTTTATAATCTTGAGCTCTTTCGTGCTTCGGAAGGCACGTTAATCCGTTAGTCCCGGTTGTTACTACAACCGCTTTAACCCACCAATCTGCATTGGGCCAGCGTGGTGGTGTTATGGCCCAACCTCCCCGTGTGTTTCTGCCATGTAGGAAGGCCTATGCCCAGCAGTAGGACGTAGGGTGATGATGAATCGTTTGTTGAAGACTGAATCAAAATAATTGAAAGCATTATATTATACCATGCCTCTATTAATTTATATATAATTCAAAGCGGAATCAGTTGTGGTGATTTAATTAATACGTAATTGATTCATACGGCGACCTTTACATACTTACGTTCCATTTCTTGGGCCTCGAGAGTAGGCGTGGTTGACGACCGCATGGCATTGTCTCGATCAGTTTCCGGATCGAATTGGGACTAGCATGGCCATTAGGGTTGTCAAGTACTTGCAAAAAAAAAGAAAACAGACATACCTTTGAGGCTCACATGTCCACCATACCATTTATGATTTTTATTCTCTTTACATTTGAAATTTTAAAGAATGAAGGCGCCATTTCAAAAATTTATACGGATGAATGCACAAATGATCACGTTAGTTCGATTTATATAGTCTTAGAGAAAAATACAAATATTTCTTAGAGGAAAATAAAATCGGAGAATGTACTAAGTCAAACATGACAGATTTGTTTTCTGCTCCGATATTTTAGAAACATTTAGCAAGCAGCACTGTTGAATAAGGGAATTCGAATATTGACAGCCCTGTGATCATGGCTTGAACGAAGGAATGATTATAATTTCACGGCCCCCGTGACCCACGATTGTAATCAATACTGAGAACAAACATTTACATGCAATTTCAACGACCTTACCTGCTCATGACTAAATTTACAATACCACCTAAATTGTGGGCATTTAATTCACGGTGTACTAAATAAACGTAAGAACAATAGTGTAATATTACGAGTATCTCAAGAATTTTTATTATAATGATGCGAAAATACAAATTATTGTATGGTTACCTTCATTAGTGATTATTTTTAGTGTTTAGATTCTGACTTTGTTTATAGAAATATTTACTTGTATCATTTTTCTTTGGGGTGGAGGGATTAATAACTTGAGTCACAGGAATCTACCTAGTTCAAATATTGGCCCGCCATAAGCACTATTGAGAAATAAATAAATTGTTATTAAATTATTATTACAATATTGAATCAAATAATTCTTCAACGACATTAAAAGGGTCATGTTCTTCAAAACAAAATCTTGTTCATAAAATTTTATGTTTTTGTAATTTAATTTAGGTTGCTTACCAAATACTGTTTTATTAATCTGTAGTAGGTAGTAAGAAGATGATTACCTATATTACTTTTATAAAAGCTGAGAGAATTAGCTAAAATTTGACTTTATTTTTCTTACTTCGGCATCTATAAATACATAGGTATATTTATTGGCTTTATTATTAATTGAATTGATCATAGAAAATTTTGTTTCGAACTAGTCTTCGTAACGTTTAATCGATTAATCAGACCTAATACTTAGACATTTTATCATCACCCGTTATTATCTATATAATATACAGGGTGATGACGACAACACGACAGTAAATTAAAACATGGACTATATTAGTTCATATAAAAATGTTTTGCAAATTTCAAATACATCTTATTCATTTGATAATTTCATGAAATTTGTATGAAATAATATAAAATTGGCTGCATTATTTCATAGAAATTATATAAAATTATCATAGGAATAAGATTTGAAAGTTGGAAGAGAAAATAAAAGTATTTGAAAGTTAGAAGACATTTCTATGAACTAATATGGCCCATGGCCCATGTTTTAAGTTACTGTCGCATTGTCATCACTCCCCTGTATAAAAAAACTCTTCATTCGTTTACGAAGAAAAATTCTTCTCTAAATTGTAACTTCACCAGTGATAAGAGATATAAAATGTATAAAAGGGATCTCGTATAAGTCTAGTACTCTTCATTCGTAGTGGGTTGATAATATTATTCTTCGTTGGCTAAGCAAAGCTCATAAGGATCAAGTTATAATTGTGGAATAAAATTCTTACATTCAACATATTTTACCAGCCAACTGGCGCTAACTAACAATAGAAAAGTATTGTTATTTATTATGTGGGTAAGTGCTTCACATTACTTTTATTTGAAGGGATTTCTGTATACAAATTTTATGTGAATTCACAATGACGAAAATATAAGAAATGAGTGCGACAATGGCGTCAAGCGTTGTTTGGGCGTAGATAAATGTTCATCAATATCTGGAACAAAGACACCAACATGCAAAAGCTGTCTCACAGCGTTATATAAATTATATTATCATTTTGTCTGTTTGTTAGACACGCCCTGACCTAATGCTTTGTGTTTCGCAACTCGGTTGACACGTGCAATTCAGGCCCGTGTGAACATAAAATAAATCGTTCGATATTCAACCTTATGGTGCCTTTATTAAAGTTGAAAGTGTGTTAATCTACTTGCATTACACTGAACGTTTTTTAATCGTAGAGGGTGCTATTAAGGCAACTCATGCTGTCAAGTTAAAATTAATAAAATTACATATGATCACATATCAATACTATACCCAGTTATAATAGCACTATGCTTATAAAAGGAAATTTGACCTGATTATTTGGCTGAATTGAACGGAAAAGGTACCTACGGAGTTGATTAAGTTAAAAAGTAATAGCACCAATTTCAGTTATTTGTAAATCTATATTCATTATTCAGTGCTTACCTCATAAAGCTATATCGATGTCAAATACCTATTATTATGCGCATTGTAATTTTATATACATCTTGGCTTATTGATTAGAAGTCTTAATTTCGTTACACCTTATGTGAGTAAATGTGTACGTATTCTGTGATGACATAATAACATTCAATAAATCGGGAACGCGTGGCAAACGTGATGGAAGCGTCCATAGGCTACGGGTTTAAAACCGCTTACCATCAGGTGAGCCGTGTGTTCGATTGATACCATAACGGTATAATTAAAAATTCCCCTGCAGTTCCCTATAATACTAAGTTCTACAATTTTAATAGGTGGGGACAATCAGGCAGGACAATGCTTGTATATCCATTCTTCTAATGAATCAATAACTTCTAGCAGTTACACAAAATTACACAAAAGAGAAATATTTAATATTACGGCCTGGCCACGGAAGCGTAGTACGAGGTGGCGGCGACAGCGGCGACCGGCGGCGCGACTGGCGAGTTCGCCGGTCGCCGCTACGCGTGGCCTGCTTAGTATATTTCCATACATTTGTTTTCATTCGGGCGAATAGAACCGCGAATATTCGCCGCGGCGAATTTCCCGTGGCCAGGCCGTAATTACGATACGAATAAGTACCTACTTTATAAAATCACTAGTGACCACCCGCGGCTCTACGCGCATGGATGTCGGTTATCACGCTAACGGCCTGGCCACGAACTCACTGCGACTCGCGAATCGGCAAACACTGCGCGCTGTCTCGATGTCGGCATCGCAGCGCGTCGTCGTGACCGCGCAGTGGTTGCCGAGTCGCCGCCTTCGCCGTCGCCGTCGCCGTCGCCCGTTCCCGTGGCCAGGCCGTAAAAAGATATCCTAGGTCCTTTCCAGGGTCTCAAACTATTCGGTTCGGCGGCGGTGGTAACAGACAGACAGTAGTTACTTACGCATTTGTAATATTAGTATTCCATAACCAAATAAATAACTTAAACGATACTTGTTAGTTATGTACACTCGACATCAAGCGTTAACCTTGAGACCGCCCTTACTCCATTCATAATAAAGGCAGCTTTGGTAGTGCAACTGTTACACTTGACGTTCTGTCGTTTGTACTTAAATACAAAACTAATTTCCTGAAACATACAAGCAATCGTGTACAAAAAAATGGACACAGAAGACTGTGTAAGATCTGGATATGTTAGATTCGTATCTTGATTTGATTGATTAGTAATGAAGTTGTTATACAATGGCACGGTGTGTATTGTATACTGTGTGATGAACTACTTAAACCAACAAACCTTTAGTAATTATTCTAAGGTACACCAGAATTTTCAACTTACTATAGTGGTCGCCTTGTGCTTAAAATTCGACAATAATTTAAATTATAAGTTTGAACATTATTATGGTTCTATTGTCATAGATTAATCAGAACAACAAGTCTCAGAACAATAAGTTATTGTTCTGAGATTAATCTATTCTCAATTTGACATATTTCATGCGTGTGTGTGAGTGAAATACATTGGTAGTATTTGTAATGTTTTAATTTACTATTGATTTAATGTATTTTTTATGCATAATTTTAAAAAATATTAGCATTTTACACTCCTTCTCTATATAAACTATAAGTGTGCGAAATTTCATACTCTTCCGTCCGCGCAATTTTGATAAAAAGGGGTAGGTACAAAGTTTTTGCTCACGTATTAATGTTATGATGATAAATATCGGTCGCCGTGATAAATAGGTATGGAATTTAAAAATTTTATATATCAATACTAGGAATGAAATTCATTAGATAGGTGAATTAATAAAATATGTTTTAATTATAAGTGAGCATTACATTGAAAATAGTTGCTTACAAAAAATATTAGGCTAGTGAGCGTAGCAATTCATAAATCAGAAACATTGTATTGTAAGCATGTCGATATTTGCTACAGTTATGAGATAAATATTACCTGCGTATTTCTATGTTCAAGGCAAATCCTAATTGCTCTCTTTACAGTAGCCGCGTAAGCTAATACAAAAAACAGGTTTTAGTCGACACGTAAGGAAAATTCTGCAATATAAATGTAAAATTGTAAAAATCAAAAACAAATACTCTCAGAATTAGATCAACATTTAGTACTAAGTCACAGTGCTAACCTACTCGTCGAACATTATTCTACGAGTAGGTACTATGGTAGTTCACTGGCCTAATATTTTTATTGATTTTAAGGCGATATATTGAAAAAAAACGCTTTTATAATGTAATGTAATAGATTGCCGATAGATCTTACGGATCTGAAAATCAGGTACACATAATAATATCTTCATATCTTTATCTAGACACGAAAACCAAAATACGACTAAAGGATTTTGCCTCGATACATTTTATTTCCGGAAAGACCTCTTTCTTATAAATAAGAAAACTTTTATTCAATGTTGTCAATTTTTATTCAATGGGAATTTACTTTAGAGAGTAGATAATAATATATGAATTATAATCGTGCAGGAGCTTTATTTTTTTGTAATCTTTATAGTTATTTTTTAATAAAATAATTTCTGTATTTTCGCTTACTATACACGCGTGATCGATATTTTGTATTTTAGGCGACTTCAAAAAGGAGGAGGTTATAATGTTCCACTGTATGTTTTTTTTGTATGTATGTTCATCGATTTCTCGGTCATTTGTGAACCGATTTTCAAAATTGTTTTTTTTATTCGATAGAACATACTTGTGAGGTGGTCCCATTGTCAATAAGTCAGGATTAGATGATGGAATCCTAGGGAAATCGAGGGCAAACCTCAAATTTTAAAGGCACGTATGACATTTTTTATGATATGATTGATAGAATTTACGTAAAAAACAAATAGGTAAAAGACATAATGATATTTATTTAGTATTATGTGATAATTATTTAGTATTATGTTGTGTGAAGCGAAGGGCTCGATGCCATAGTGGTTTGAGTGCTCCAGTTTCGATTACGAAAAAAAGCAACTTTCGCAATGGCTGATTCCGGGATGGGCTAATAAAAAATTCCGTGCTTCTGAAGGCACGATAAGCCGTTGGTCCCGATTGTTACTGCAACCGCTTTAGCCCACCGATCCGCATTGGGCTCGTGGTGGTGCTATATTGGTGGTGGTAGATTATAAATTTGATCGAACCATCCAGGGGCCGACCATGGCGAAAGATACTTTGTTTTCTTAATCGAAACCAGAGCGCTCAAACCACAACGCCACCGAGCTCCTCATCCTGTGATGAGTAAAGCCTGTAAAACTGTTACACTCTAATCAACCTACTAATAAACTTAATTCTCTAATATTCCAGGTCTTCTGCCTCTTGGTGGCAGTATTGGCGGAACCCGCGCCAGCTCCAGGCAGAATACCGAAGGTGTACAATGCGCTGATCACTTCGAACCAGAACCTTGAGCCGAGCAAGGCGTACCCGGTCTACCAGCCGGTACTTCATGACTTCAGTTTCCCATACCAGCCAGTGTATTATGGCGATTACCCTATTGGCAATGTAAGTAACAATCAGAATTATATTACTCATTTTAGTGTACCTTCATGGAAATTTATCTACTTTTGTACTTGGTCGTGACATTGCAACGCTTAGTTTCTATCGGCTTTATAATGGAGTTCTGAGGAGCTTTTCGACCTTATCCCACCTTCCCCTTTCCTACTCAGGAGCACGCGGTCCCCCGAGTCATCTATTTACTGTCTTTACCTCAACATCACACATAAAGAAGTTAAGTAATTCGTTATTTTGCCAGCACATGTGTGTCCTTCCTATAACATGTGTTCCTTCAAAAGAGTCGTGAAAAGGCACCTTAAGGGACGGCAAGATGGAGGCGGCTAGATCAGTGTGTTTGAAGCTGCACTAGCTGTCTTCGTATATGGACTCTTCTTACCTTCACATCAGGTGGTGTCAAGTCATTTGCCATGCGTTGTAAAAAAAAAAGTTTCTAAAGTTCAATCTACATGTAACTCAAAATATTAACTAACCCCCTCATCAATCTAACGTTAACAGTTCTATCAAGGCAGCAGTCAAAATCAACGCCTATTACGGAGGTATATTCATTTCGTGTTTTATACGTGTCTGGACAACCGTATAACAATAAAACACGGAAATAAAAATTGTTATAAGATATCTATAAAGTATTTTTATACTACACCTGATCGGATCAGTAGCTATGATGTTAAAATATAGTTTATTGCATATATTATACACAGATGTGCATAGCCAAAGTTAGGCACGCTCAATAACTTTAGAATAAAGGTTCTAAAATTAAAGCGTACTGCCGTGAAAGACCTAGGTGGCTATTTTTACTATCCTTGCATTAAAATAAATAAAATATTTACACGAACTTAAGGAAAGCTCGCACTAATTATAGAAATAATAGGGAGTGCGAAGTAACAAATCTCTTTGGTGCAAGTTTTCTGTATAAACCTATATTTTAATTTTATAGGAGCTCTCAACGAATAGAATAGAGTAAAATTTTATTGTATAACTGTGTATAAAAGGTCTTAAAATATAAATAGTGCTTACAACAGTTTTATCCATTTCGGACATACAATATTTACTTAATGTAAATTGAGTAATGAATCTTTATAAGGTATCTAAAACAATTTTTAATTCTAAATTTCATCATTATAAAATTCACTTAACTGTAATATGCTTTTGAAATCAGCCATATTTTTAATTTAATTTGGTATTCTTTTCCTTCTAGTTGTTTAATACTAACAGGCAAATGATTAAATATTTTTATTGCAATGAAGTAGGTACTCTTATGGTACATTGTGTTATTTCGAGCCCCGGATAATCGACTTTGAGATTTAATTAATTAAAACTTACTTTTGTCTTTATATGTCAAATGTAATTTATAATTATACCTTTTTATGTTTATTATACCTTGTTATATTACCTACTAAATTGCAATAATACCTATATATTCTCAGGGACTTCAACCTGTACCCGCTGCGCCACCTAGTGAATCAAGTCCCGTTCAGCCGGCGGTGCCAGCAGCATCACTGCCAGGATCCGGAGATGCCAAATCTGCTCCTACTGAAAGTCCACCAGCTAGCCCCGAGCCTACTAATACTCCTGCCGAAGACAAACCCACACCATCCCCACCACTACCTCCAAATACTCAGTCACCGATACCACTGAACCAGTTCGGGCTCCCACCCCAAGTCCTACCCTTAGGGCACATTGACCCAGCCTACAGCGGATTCAACCAAATTGGGCCCTTCAGGTATACTTATCCGAGCCTTCGATTCTACGATCCTTTTGATCCTTATAGTTTCAACCCATATGTCAACTTTCCACCATTATACCGACCGCTATCCAACGTATTGACTCCAGGCTTACCTAGCTTTTCCGGCGTACCACGTGTCGCTGGTGGCGCTCCCACACAAGCGCCTAATGCCCCTGCTCCTGTCCCCACCTCTCAACCTGCCCAGACGCCACCATCAGAACCAAGCGATCTAAGCGTGTTGAATTACGCATCGAATGATCCAGCGATACCCAATGTACCTCCGCCTCCCTTACCACAAGGTGGACTTAAGCCTGACAACTCGGAATAGTATTGTAGCTACCCTATTAATTTTAAATTTTAAGCGTCCATCCATCGTCTTGTATCATATAATCATATATTGATATAATTAGTAACTAACTAAAGGTTGTGTTCGGCTTTAAAGATGGGATAACTGAGGCGTGATCAAGTTCCTGGAGATTATTATTATTTATTTGTATCTTTTTTTATAATAATTAAATAGCAATATCTTTGAAAACAGACAACTTATTTCGACGTTTTTCGTGATGACGATGTTTATTTTTATTAAACATGATACAAAAATTGTTTGAATGAATGACGTTTTATTATCGTAATTGTAACAAGTTGGTAATGCATTGGTTTGAAAATTTTTATTGCTTGTGACGTTTCATATTGTCATTTTATACCGCCTATGAAAGCCATTTCCGCTTTTCCAAGCACTACTATTTATATGTAGCTTTTTATTTATTTTATTTATTTAATTAATCAGGATAACAACAATCTATTACAGACTGGTACTTAAATCTAAATTCTAATAAATAGGTCAATTACAGTTATCCACTAAGGATGCCATCTTAAAGAGAACACATAATTTGTTGTGCTTATTAAAAATAAATATAATAATTTGTTTATAATGAAGTATAAAACTAAAGCCGATAGGGAATAAATTTAACAAACCGGTAGTGAGCGTGAGACAAGACAAGTTATAAATAGGTACTGTATTATATGCTGTATAATGGTAAGTATTTGGCTGCACACTACAATAAATTATCAATTATGTCAGAAACTTATGTATGAGTACAAGGTGAGTATTTGATTTGTGGCTTTGCTGGTTACAGTCATCAGTCTTGGTATAAGTACACCTTACGGCGGATCCACACACACGCCCATCGCCTAGCTGGCGACCAGTAGGTCTGTGATCATATTTCTCCCCAAAAAAAGTACACTTTATGCACTTTTAATAAGTAAGTACTAGTATTTTTCAATTACTTTACTTACTTACAATTCAGTTAATATTATATTCTCTAAAAACAGTTTCAACTTATGATAAAAAAGTCTGTATTTTTCCTAAGATATACCCACCTATAGGTATATTAAATAAAAAGACGAAGGAAGTTCCTTTTTTTTATTTGGTAAGTAAGCTGTGTCACTAAGAACCTAGATGAGAATAATACTAAGAACTCTATTGCTTATTTTATATGACAACAACAAATTGTCCTGGTTCCTAAACATGAAACATAAAAAAGTGTTTGTATGATTACACAAAAATAACCGCATTCGAAATGAAAGTTCAAGAAAATTTATTATTAACAACATTACTCGCACATCCTTTCGTTTGTAAAACAATTAGAAAACTATAAGGTACTGATTCTTTCGGTAGTATTTATTTTATGTTTATATCCGTATCCAACGTAAGGCTTATAAAAATATACATCCCAGACGATACCCCGCATCATCTCTACAGGGATGTACCACTCGAAGAAATAATAGTAGTATATTTCGCTCTGATAGTGGTATACAATTCGACACGTGCAAAATGCAAATTTCATTGCATGATACCTCACTATGTGATCATAATTAGATTTAGCTCTTACATACACACACGTTGGTTCTTCGGTTATATTCAACCATCCCTAAAACAAAATAAACAAAAGGATGTTGGACCATTGTGAAATCATGATTTTGTTCCTTAGCTTTTTTGCTGTTAATCAAAGGGAAGTTGAAGGGAAGCTAGGGCAAAGGAGTTGATGATGTGGCGAGCTTGTTCAGAAGAATTAAATCTACATCATCATCATCATCATCACCGCCAGCCTATTAATATTTCACTGCTGGGCACACGCCTTTCTTCATGGGAGAAATACATGAGAAGTTGAGGGAAATAACAGCACTACGCTGGCCCTATGTGGCTTGGTGGGTTAAAGCGGTTGCAGTAATAACCGAAAATGGATGTTATGTTAAATCTTACGCTAAGAATGATTTAAAATTGTGTTAGAAGTTTTACCGAATAATTGTTTTAGTTTAAAAAACATAACTACCTTGGTTTTCATACCTCCTATTTAACTCTAGTAAAACATGCTATTTACTATATATGAGATAATTCAGTCTATATGCTAGTAGGTCTATCAAAGGATTTTCCATTTTTTCCGGAATTGGCAATAAAAACTTAATCTAAAATGGTCACTTTGGTTGAAGTCGACTGTATAAAAATGAGGCAAGTAGGAACTTCAGTTTTGCCGCAACCTTATTTACGAGTAAGCAAACCAAAAGCTCTTATAATCATATCAGATGCCCACTGTTGGGCATAAGCCTCCCCCAAGGATTTCCAAGTCGATCGGTCCTTAAAAGCTCTCATAATAATATTAAATTCATTTTACTCAAAAAATCAATTAATTGAATATTATTATATTACAATCATAATAACGAGGTCGCTTATTCAATGAATTAAATATTGAATTACGATAAATTTAAGAATGCTTTAACAGCTGATGGTGAGGCACAGGCACGAGGGGCAAATATGAGCGCGAAGCACAGCATCTAGATGGGAGTCCGTGTTTTCTTTATGCCAGATTATCTTCATAAACTGTGACCTATTACTATAAGTAGTTATTATTATACATATACACCACCTGATTAGAAGCGGTAAGAAGAGTCCATGACAGTTAGAGCAACATGAACACACACACAGTTTCACTCCTCTTTTGAAATAGCTTAAGTATGCTATGGGAAAGAAGGAATAATTATCTGCTGGTAAATATCATCTTTGTGTGTGATATTGAGAGGAGGAAATAGTAAGTTGATGACTACGAAGACCGGCATTGGTACTTTTTGGTAAAAAGTGGGAAGGTGGGATAAGGTCATAAAGCTCTTCAGAGCACTCTCCGTGATTCAACCAATAGAAGCAAATTTTCTTGACGTCTAAATCGCCAATGATATGAAAAGCACGACGCTCAAACTAGAACCATCTCACAAATGTAAGCAACATTTGCCAGAAGACCACACCTGCGATCACAGGAAGCATAATTGGTCAGGAGTGAAAAATGACGCACTTTATTTAGGACAGCTTTTATGAGCTGTTTTGATCATGGTTTCAATGTAGTTCCGGGGAGTCAGATCTTAGCATATCTCTGTGAGCAGGTTGATAGAGCCCTGTGAAGTTATTTAATTTTGTGCACTGCAATGGATTTGAATCGAATTATCAATATCTGACGCTTTATTTGCTTTTTCATTATTTACTGCTATTTACCTTTATCACAAACGCAGAAACTTGATGTACAAAACTTCAATATGCCCACGATTACAATAAATATATCAAATGAAGCCGCTTCAGTCAAGCTGCCTCTACCACCGCTGCCCCATCGCCCGTCTACTTCCTCCTAGTACACTGTCTTCCTCTATCCTTTTGGGAGTGACGCAAGTGACGCTATATCCAAACGCTTCGCGAGTGCTCCTATGTTCGATCATCATCATAATTTCAGCCTAAAGACGGTCACTTGGCAGTGACCGTTTTGTCTAGCGACAAAAACCTCTAAAGATTTTAACGACAATCAGTCCAGTGGTGTGATTCTGTAACGAATCTCGCACCTCACTTCGCAAGTCACTTCGAAATCGATTGTCAAATAGAGCAAAGAATGTATAAAATTGCTCTATTTGACAGTTGAATTCGAAGTGAGGTGCGAGATTCGTTACAGAATCACTAGGCTGCGCTGCATGCTTCTAGCGGCTAATTCTACAGTTCTATGTGTGTGTTGCACAGCCCTATTCTTCGACAATAATAATAATAAAAATGCTTTATTCACGAAATATGCGTAATGCATACAATAATAATCATAATAATGAATAAAACAAACTTACCCTTATAATTAATTTACCACGTAGGTCATCCGATATGAAAGTCTTATGCACCATCAAAACTTTGTACCTAGTCGCGCATTGTCCAAAAAAATATTCACTGTGTACTTCATCGTCTGCAATCAATCCAATCAAATATCGATCAAAATCAAAAACCTTTTCTAGTTTCAAAAAATGAAAAATATGTGTACGTAGTAATTAAAATAGAATAAAACTAGAAAAATTACAAATACAAGAAAAAAACAAAAAAGCAAAAACAAGATAGACGAGAGATTAGACGACGACGATAGAGATTTGTCTTTGCAAATACAAGATAGACTAGAAGAATTTCACAGGGATATCCCAAGTCCTGGGTGGCTCAGTAGTCAGAGCAGTCGCCCGGATTGCAAAAGGTCGCGGGTTCGATTCCTGCCTCAGGACGTGAAATTTTTCTAGTTTTATTCTATTTTAATTACTAAGTAATTTTTCAAACATTTATAATAATGTTAAAATCAAAAATTAAGAATATATGTGTACGTTTTTATCTGGAATTTAAGTTTTAAATACACTGTGTAGGTACTTCAATCCAATGCCTTAGGCCTAGGTAGGTGTGTTAATAAAAATTGCCCTTATCTTGTTTTACTGTTTATCGGAATAATTAATAAAAATATAAACTTACCTGACGATTTTTCAATATTTGTAAATATGACACTATTCAAAGCTGTATAGGTTTTGTAACAAAACGTTTTACCGCCTGAAATGTATATAAATGCTTTAATAATGAGTTGAAACAAAAAGTGATAAATTAGGGCTTTTACTTACTATGCATCAATATGATATAAGTTATACAAATACACAGACGGGCTGACATGTTTTTAAGTGGACTAATAACACTTAAAGCAGAATACTTATACTTGTTATTGAATTGAATTCAACTGTATATTTTATTTAAACGCTATTGTCGCTACCTTTAGTAACAAACATCACAATATACACGAACGCATTGTAAATATTTTCATTTGCGAAATATTTATTTTCACAGATAAGTTACATTTTCAGTATTGAATGGAAGATAGTAGTTCGAAGTGAAGTTAAAATTTTAGTAGTGTCTTCAAGAAATTAAGATGCAGTTCGGATAAGAAAACAATCTTAAGTGAAATATTTTATGACTAAGCTACATCTTAAAAAAATATTTACCAGTTAATGCCTTCTCTCAACTCTAATGGCAAACACCACTCGAAATATCGATATGTATAAATATATCCTAAGTAGTTGTACACTACAGTACTAATACATATCGTAAATTTTATAGAATCATAACGTACCCAACCTACTGTATCAAAACTTTGTTTGAAAATTTAATAATCCGAACAGTTTTAATGTGTAGTCAAAACCTGACAGCATTTTTTTTATGTTTCGTCTCAAGAGACGAAACATAAAAAAAATCACTCACAGTGCTCAGTAGTCTATTTTGGAATCAGAGTCTAGACTAGTTTGCTTTTTCGTGATTGAAAGTCAGCACTCGCAGCAAAAACTTTGCTCACTTGTTGAACAAAAAACTATTTTCGTGCCACGCATGTCAACTTCTTCATGCTACGCATGTCAACTTCTTCATGCCACTCATGTCAACTTCTTAACTTCTTTATGCTACGCATATCAACTTCTTTATGCTACGCGTGTCGACTTATTCATGCTATGCGTCTCGACTTTTTTTAACATTTTTTTATAATACTTTTTATTGCTTTTAAAAAATTACTTTACTTACTTGACCATATATCACGCTATACCTACAATATTCAACTTTGTTGAAGTCAATGAAGTATCTATTTTTGTCAGTGTGATGCTCTGACTGGAATGAGAGAGAATGAGCATTTGAAAGTGGCGTATCTAAAGCCAGAAGAAATAATACTTTTGTGTTTAGATATGAAAATAAAGAAAACTTTTAAAAGTAACATCTTTTATTCTTATTTTCATATTACGTATTTTATTTGCCTATAAACGTAGCTTTAATAATAAGAATGGCTTTAAGATAAAATAAAAATACAAAGTTCACTGTTATACCTATATATTCGTTTTATGAGCATGTTGTTGTTTTTTTTTCAGAAAAATATTAAAACAAAATTTTTTACTACAGCCGAAAGCTTGATTTATTATATTAGGTGCTTAAATACATCAATATTCAAATTAAAATTACAATTGAATGTTCAACCAAATCACGGCCTACGGGCCACTCGACAATATTTACTCAACTAAAAGCTGCGTTTAGGTTTCACCACGCGATAAGCCCGTGATACGTCCTAGGTGTCCTCCATAATAGGCAGTAGTATGGTAAAATTAATGAGCATGCCTGTTGTTTGTGATACATTTATCAATATTATCATATCAAAGCAAGACCATGTTAGAGATAATGAAACAAATGCTAATGTGTAACCTGCGGATACACAGGTTGCTTCTTTTTTTCTGATAAATCTTGTTTATATTAAAATTTATAAAAGAAGTACCTTTTTGTGTGATTATTTAAATTAGGATGAGTACTAAAATTAGATTTTGTTTCCACGTATTCCTGCCTGTCTGTGTATGTAGAGAACCAAAGTCGCTGACATAGCTAGTAGGATTAGTAAGTTGAAGTGGCAGTGGGCAGGGCACATAGCACGCACAACAGACGGCCGGTGGGGCGTCAAAGTTCTAGAATGGCGACCACGTACTGGAAAGCGAAAAGTAGGACGGCCTCCCACTAGATGGACAGACGACCTGGTCAGCGTCGCGGGGTGCCGTTGGATGCAGGCTGCGCAGAACCGTTCTATTTGGAAATCGATGGGGGAGGCCTTTGTTCAGCAGTGGGCATCATAGGCTGATGTGACGATGATGCCTACCAGTAGGGATAACTGAGTAGGGATATGTGAAGCAGGGGTTATTTCTTTGGTAATTTTAGATTGTTTTTTTTCCTTAAAACTGTACCATTATAATGTCTAAATACTTTATAGGCCTTTATTTAATATTATACACACAGCCCGGTATTGTAATCGAATTTTCAATGATAACTATTTTGTTAAAAAGAACAGCACAACATTTTAAGATTAATATTTATTCTATTAGATTCAATCAAGTACAACTTTAAATCAATTTTCAAACGCTTTTCTCAGCTTCAAACTAATTTTAAACAAGTGTGTCTTACTTTTAAAACTACCATAGAGTTTTCAGCGAAAAAGTAAGCATTTAAAGTATTGTCATGTCCAACAAATCCAGCACTCCTCAAATTTTAAGCGACACTTATTTAAGTGACATTTATCGTAGGCAGAGATACGGCTGCTATGAATTCCGTTTATAATTAAATTTATTGCCATTCAACTGTCTTGGGCCCGTAGAAATACATATCCCAGTTCATGCCACCAATCATGTCCTCAGGGATATACCACTCGTAATAGAAATATTTGTATCTCTTCTGCGAATGACAGTACGTAATCCTCGGGACGCAAAACTGGAAGTTGAATGCTGTGCTCCGGAACAAGTCGTAATCGTAAGCAGTTGCTCTAAGACAGATACACGTCGGTATCCTAATGATGTCTAACCATCCCTGAAAACAAAGTTCAGTTATTATCCATAATGTGCTGTCTACGATACCATTATCATTTAAGAATATGACATAGTTATGAATAAAAACATGATTATGTTGCTAGATCACCGAGGTCGGGACATCGTCTGATCGCTGAATATTCTAAATAAATTATAGTAAATAACGTATTAACGTATCTAGGCTATAATATTATTTTTGTAGAGTCTATCCATATGCTACGGCATTATTTACCATCAGGTGAGCCGTATGCTTGTTTCCCACCCTTGTAAAGATTCTGAGAATGAACACTGAGTGTTGTCCTAAAGCGTGATGCAAACCATGATGCGCGTTTTTTGTCTTTTTGATGTTAAAAATTACACTGAACACTAGTATTTAAAACTACTTGATATTTTGTTAGTAAACCCAAAATTTTCTAGGATCTTTGCAAAATGTGATTAATGGTATCGCAACATATGTATATTCTTTTATACTGGTTTTTATCGTTTAATTTAAGAAAAGTACAACGTAAATAAGTTTTAAGACTAATAAGGTAGGCAGTAAAGTAGGATAGGTAGTAGTATACCTAGGATTAAAAGGTTTCTAAATATCTATGTCGTTATTTAAAAATATAATTGATTGCTATTCAAACTACATTGAAAATTATTGAAAAAATAAATGAATTTACAGCGCGGCCACTGTCAGTCTAGCAAAGTAGGTATTCATGTTCGTACTTTATTCCTACATCCTTTATTATCAGTAGAGATGTATTTGTGATTAATAATTTCCTATAAAGTAAAATAATTACTTCTTTATGATTTAAAAGGCGCTTTTAAATAGCTGTGTTGCACGTTATCCACTACCTGTTATAAAATATGGTATAAAGTTTGATATAGATAAAACCTAATTCAGTCTCTATCTTCGTTTAATACCAATAATGAAACGTTCTCAGGTTTAAATCCCCCCCCCCCCATATTCTGTGTTGGCCGTCCTTTTAGCATTCAGATTGAAAGAAAGAGATGAACTGCACTTGAATTTAGATGCTTCTTTAGACTTCAGATTCAGACCCATTGATGTGAAACTTATTCTAAGTATTCCCGACCATTTCCACTGCCTTCCATAAGTACACTTACCCGCATTATCAGTTTCCCCAATACTTGTATGTGGTCTAGGTGTACATGAGTGTAGAACATTAAATTCTTTTGTTTGCAATGACCAAAGTTATATTCACTGTGGACGTGCTCTGAAATTATTAGCCGTAAAGTAATTAAAGGTATAATTAGGCGGGCCTAAAAATTAACATGGACAAGAGAAAGATTATGTCCAATATCCATATCATGTCATGCCATCCCTACAAATCCCTACGAATCAGAAATGACGACATACGTAAGAGAACCAAAGTCACTGACATAGCTCAGAGGATTAGCAAGTTGAAGTGGCAGTGGACACGTGGCTAGGCAGTGGACAGGGCACATAGCACGCAATATGGACGACCATTGTGGTGTTAAAGACAAATGCCAGCATGGCGACCACGTACCGAAGAGCGTAAAATAGGAGAGCCTCCCAATTGGTGCACAGACGGGGATCAGGATAGTGGGGAGATCTTGGATGCAGGCTACGCAGAACTGTTCCGTTTGAAAATCGATGGGGGCCTTTGTGTAGCAGTGGACATCATAGGATGATATGATGATGAAAGTAATTACGATAATGAAATTAATAAATAAAACTGATCTAGTCAGGCAAATGAGGGGCATAATTATTATGTCCTCGTTCATGAACTAGGCAATGAGCAGGGATAGGGGCAAAGCGGAGCGATGTGTATATTCAATACAAAACATATTGTAAAAAAACTAAAAATTAGAAATAAATAAAGTTACTTACATGGGCTCCTAAGTTTTAAACATATTTTACAAGTACCTATAAAAAAGCATTTATTCAAAATCTTTCATAAATTGATATTTTTTTGTTTATGCTTCCAGCTTAAATATATATTATATTTCAATGTGAGAGGCCCAGTTAAAAATCACCAAAGGTAAGAAATATTTCTTTGTAAGTACTAAAGTACTATATTTCTATATTTATATTAATAGGTTGGGGAAAAAGTTTCTCCTCATTTTTTAAGAAAATTCTAAACATTTTTTAATATAGTTTATTTACATTTAACTAAAGTATGTAGCTACCATTTTGTTCGATAACTTTTTGCCATCTTGTAGGTAGGGACATGATCCCATTGCTATAGAAATTTTGGGGCTTCTGATCAAAATACCGCGACAAGTGGTTTTGGCAGTCCCCTCGTGATGTTAACCTGACACTGCCTAAAGAATTCTGAAGAGAGCGAAACAGGTGGAAATCTGAAGGTGCAAGGTCAGGACTATACGGCGTATGCATTAACACCTCCCAGCCAAACTCTCTTAATTTTTGCTGAGTGGCTAAAGATGTGTGAGGTCTAGCGTTATCATGATGAAAAACCACACCCCTTCTGTTGATTACTTCCAGCCGCTTTCTCTCAACTTCTGCTTTAATGTCATCAGTTGTTCGCAGTAGAGTTCAGAATCGATGGTCCTGCCTGGTGGTAACAACTCATAATGAATAATGCCCTTCCAATCCCACCACACACACAGCATCACCTTGTTGCGAGTTAACCCGGGTTTCGCCACAGTCTGTGAAGCCTGACCGGCCTTTGACCACGACCTTTTTCGCACGTTCTTGTCGTACGTGATCCACTTTTCATCACCAGTTATCAGCTTCTTTAAAAATGGTTTGGTTTCATTACGTCGTAATAAAGAATCACAATGAGTACACGGTTCATTAGGTTTCTTTCAGTGAGCTCGTGGGGTACCCAAATATCGAGCTTTTTTGTGTACCCATTTTTTTTAAATGCGCCAAAACTGTTTTGTGGTCAATTCCCAGTTCTTCAGCTACGTCGTAACTACTGATATGCCGATCTTGCTCCAGTTTTTCAAAAATGGCATCAATTTTATCCGTAATAGGGCGACGTGCATCTTTGACATCAAAATTTCCGGATAGAAAACGCTTAAACCAAATTTGTGCTACTCTCATAAACACTGCACTAGGTTCATAAACATCGCAAATTTTTTTCGCGGCTTGCGTTGCATATTTACCTATTTTGTAGTAAAATTTTAAAATGTATCGAATTTCTTCATTAGATTCACTCATCTTGACATTACGAAAAACAAATGAAAAACACACATTTTCCTAATTTGAATTTGGAATTATCTTTTTAAAATCTAAACTTTTAATGATACCAAAACCAGCCAGATACAAATAGTACAGCCAAAGAGATTTTATTACAAGTTCATACATACTATAATGCGAAAAGTCTTTTTCTCCAACCTAATATATACAATCAAAGCTGTTAGACTTTAATAATGTCCTTACATTCTTACCTTCTGTTAACGGTGAGGCAGATAATGTATAATCTTTTAAACTTGTAAAGTACTGCCATCCAGACGCTGGAACTGCTGTAATTATAATATTAATCGCTTATTCTAGTGATGTATTTATATAATTAAAAGTTCTAATTTTCCAATAGAACACTTTCACGATAAAGCTTGCTCTGTTTGAGATCAACAAAACATGTGTGTATTTTAAATTGAATTATATAATGAGCATTTATGAACAATCTTTGATGAAAATTAGTACCTGCCAGCATTAAAAAGTAGATGAAAAACATTTTCTAATAGATCACTGCTTGAAAAATGTTGATTAGTTACTAACGTCCAAACAATAAGATGCGTTGTTTTATAATCTTGCTATAGTCTTATTTTAAGTAAACTAATAATCTGTTTTATAAACTTGCAAGACAAACAAGTAAGAAAGTAAATAATTCTAATGTAGTCATAATAGAGTTATGTATCTGCACGATATTATGTTATTGTTTTTAAATTGCTGATTTTAGATAACTCTGTGTATCTCTTACTTTTTCACTCCTAAGCTGCTGAACCGATTTAGATGAAGTTGGGCATGGAGATAGACTATATGCTGAGAAAGAACATACGCTACCTTTTCAGCCGCGTGCGGTCTCTAGTGATAACATAAAAAAAAATTGCAACTTTGAAAAGACAAAAATATAAAGAACCGTAACACCATGTATACACAAAACATTATATCTCTTTACCATAGATCAAATTCACAGTCGAAAGTGAACTGTCGTTCTTTAATGTAGTTAGTGTGAAAATGTATGCTTCTAGTTATTTCTATATCGTTATTGTTTTAATTGTTAAACCTAGTCACCAGGTAAAATTTTTTATTATTATTTTAAGAAACAATTAAGTGAATAACATATCCGTATTGTTTTATAAACTAAATTCGTAGAGCTGTAACCTGAAACTTCTGATTTTTAGATACAATGTCCTCGTTCAAAGTGTGACCGTTTTTAAGTAAAATCCACCCATTATAATTTTTATTTTTGTCATATAGAACTGTCCAGAAGAAGTTACCAAAACAGGGATAAAAGTCATATGGCATGAAAGTCCTGAGGCAAATAATGTTGAATCTAATCCACAATGTTACTATAATGATACATTAATATTAAGAAACTGCACAAACGAAGCGTGGGTTCCTACACTAGATAGACTAGAGCCGTGCTACAAGATCGTCAAGCATATTAACACATTGACATGTCCACCAGGATTTAAGAAATTATCACCAAAGTTAGATAAATATTGTTATAAAGTTAGTGAGCCATCTGTTTGGAACCATCCTTGCCTAGAAAGTGGTGGAGCAACAATTATTACTGAACTAACAGAAAATGAAATCGAATCTTTATTAAGTTCATTGCATTCAAGTAAATATCATTCTTTTTGGTTACCAGCACGACGTGAAAAAATTTTAGCTCCAGTAGTCTGGCACATTCCAGGATCAAACTGGGGTCAAATTGTGACCAACACAGAACATCTACCGCTCAAAACATCAATTTTAAAAAATTGTTTGCTCTTTGATACTGTTAAACGTAATTTAATTACAGAAAACTGCAATGAAGTATATCCAAATCTTTGTTTTTACATCAACGACTTGAATTTTCCAGCAAAATGTCCCGAAGGATATTATGCTTTCCGACACATTCTAGATGAAGGTAAATGTTTTGGAATAGAAAAATCTGATAAACACCTAACATATGAAGAATTTAGTGACACGAGGTGTCAAACACCTATGGGAAATGGAAATAACACGGCTTTAAGGACATTTATTTTTAGTAAAATAGCCGAATCTACATATCTTCCAAATAATGAATGGTGTTGGTTTTCAACTTTCTTTGAAAATAATAGTGATTCAACTTCTACATCAATAGAAGAAATCGAAATAATATCAAGATGGAGAAATGCAATTAACAATATGGGGACCATAATTTTATTGGATTCTTCAAAAAGTTTGCCGTGTATGGCTTGTGAAACTGATATTATATATGACGAAACTGAACTAATTTTTGAATATAACCCGAATGAGAAGAAAATATATCTTACTGTTTACTCTCCGTCAGGATTATGGAAATATAATAGTGACGATAAAGGTATACAATGCTTTTCTGATGCTAAAGGATTTTTTAAAGTCATAGATGTATATGAGTCAATACCTGAAACAAATTTAAAATCAATAGAGTCAGAAACTTTGAAAATTGAAAAAAGTACTTACATTATTGATTTGGTAACTGACAGATCAGCTCGCTATTGGTGTGAAGGACATACAAAAAAATTTTCATTGATTACTACAAAAAAAATTATTGTTAATCCGCACGGTAATGATGTCCATGTATTTTCACTTGTTTTGGAGACGTTTATTCATCTAAATGAGGTAGATAATATTATTCAACTTCAAATCAACGAACTCATAAATATTATAGGTAATATATTTGGAGCCGAAAAAGTAATATTAATGGATGTGTTAGATTACAACGATAAAAATGTTGTAAAAGTGTTGTTGCATCTACATATACCTATTAACAATACCTATTTAAATGAATCTCTCAATTTACTTAACACATACAAATCATTAAAGGAAATAGTTGTTGTTGAATTCCCAAAATACAATTATACATTCGTTAATATGTCGAGTTCCGTATATTGTTTACCAACTACTTCTCAAGATTCCATATTACTTAACTGGGATATAGCTCCTATTGGATATATTTCTTCTCCAAAGGAGTTCTGTTTGCAAAGTAATGGTTTACCTGTGTATAGATATTGTCATGGATCATATCTTCTTGGAAGTTTTTGGGGAGATGTTATTGGAAAATGTGACAAAAGTTTTGAACCCTCTGTAGCCACCACATTATTGTTTAATTTTGTACAGGGTAATATGGCAAATAAATTTGCTTCTCAATTTCTTACCGTCGGATTAGAGTTTGTATTTAATGATACTAATATTATAATTCCCGCAGATATATATTATTTATCTGTATCATTTCAACAAATTTTACATATAGCTAGTATTAATGCTACAGGCATAGATACTGATATTGAGAATATAGCTTGGATTATGGACAGAATAATGGTACTCGATAAAAAAAGTTTACACTTAGCGCAAACTCTTAATTCTACAAATGTAATATTAGATTCAATAAATAATTTTATCTCAATGATCACAAAAAATAGACTAACAACAACGAAGACGAGATCAATAATTGATTCTTATCATTTAGCCGTTCAACCACGATTCGTTATACAGATATCGCTTCCGAATATTTCTAACATTACAGGTATTGCTATAATAAATGAAAGGAATTCTGAAGATTTTAATGATATGCTAATACAACCATTATATAAAAATACCACTTTGGAAGAGGTACTGTCCATAAAAAATTTAGAAGTAGCAACTTGGCTACCACATTTTGCTTTGAATACTCTAATACAAAACAACAATGAAACTAATGATTCTAATGAAATCAACGACATGCATATAGTGATAAATGTCTATTATAACGACGTCATATTTCAGGAACTAAATAGAAATAAATATAAAATTAATAGTCGAATTATTGAAGTTGTAGCGCCAGGTTACGTCACAAACCAATTATTTTCCATACCTTTACTTTTTGGGCCAATATATCAAAACAATTTGCCCAAAATATGTGGTTATTGGGACTTTCATAGTGAAATTGGAAATATATCCGGTTCATGGTTGAATCGTGGGTGCATTTTGTTGGCAAACATAAATAATATAACAATATGTGAATGTTATCACCTAACTCACTTTGGTCAATTAATCAATGTAAATGGGAATACTGGCAAAGATGACAATACTATTGAAGAACATCACAGAAAAGCTTTGAATATGATTACAATAATCGGCAGTAGCTTATCACTCATAGGAGTTATAGGAATTTGGGTAACAGCTATTGTTTTTGATATGTGGAGAAAGAAAACCGGCACAAAAGTATTACTTCAACTTTCGACTGCAATTGCTTTACCATTGCTATTAATTATTCTTTTTAATATAGACGAAACACTACTTTCAGAGAATAAAGAGGAATTACCCTACATTAAGCAAATATTTTGTATTATTTTAGGGGCGCTATTCCACTATTCTGTTTTAGCAAATTTTGTTTGGATGTTAATTGCAGCTGTTTTACAGTTTATCAGATATGTTCGAGTGCTAGGAGTATCGAGGCCGTCTAGATTTATGTTCAAAATAACAGTCCTAGGCTGGGGTTTACCTCTTATTCCTGTAATTATACTACTCATCGTAGATCGACAAAATTATATTCCAAGTTCTGAAATGAAGCGACCCATATGCTACCCTAGTGGAATTCATATGCTAGTCGGCGTTGTAGTACCAGTCTGTATTATTCTAGTTATTAATATAATACTTTTCCTTCTCGTAATAAAGTCTATTTCAAAAAAATCTGAAATGCGGATTACTGATAAAAGTCTCGTCTACGCTCAGTTAAGATTATCCATATTTTTATTTTTCCTTCTAGGGCTCACATGGGTTTTCGGTGTATTGTCATTCTCTGGAAGCGTCACCTGCTCGTATCTGTTTTGCTTAACCGGTACCGTTCAAGGTTTTGTCCTGTTTATATATTTTGTGATATGCGATCCAACAACAAGAAATTTATGGATCACCGTAATGAAACCCCAATTTGTTACGACATCGAGAAATAGTATTACCACTATTAGTAGTGGATAAAATCTATGTAAAATTATTATTGAAGTATACCTATTAATATCATTCGGTTTCTAACGCTTTATCTCTTTCACTTCGTTTTTGACTCATATTTACTTATTTACTTTTCTTTTTCACAGATTTTTTTTCTTTCTAATTTCTGATTCACTGCCTGATACTATATGATAACAGTTACCAAACATACCAGCCCTTACAAATTATTTACATTTTCACCTAAATATTTAACTACAAGTAACGAACTTGACTAATTTAGATTGATGATGTAAAGAACTCCAAATATTTTTCATCATGTTTGTTTGATTTTAACCAGCGTTTCGGATGTGAAACTAAGAAGGAATTTCAATAAACAACATTTTTGAATTGTAGCCTTTTATTGTCACGAAAACTTGACGACGAACAGACCTATACATAAATTAACACAAAAAAATGTATACTATTATCTTTATAGTCATGATCTTTGGTGAGTATACTATAAGAGTAGTTCTCCATTTGCAAATAGTTTTTTTTTAAGTAATAAGCTTGGAAAACAAGTTGAAAGTCAGCCCGAGATGGTACCATCGGTTTCCGCAGCAGACACTTGTAACATAAGAGCATTACTACGTCGGGCTTTTCAGACCATGTGAGAAAACTTTATGTTGTCAAGGCGGACAAGTTCTCTACTCTCAACTCATCGCCTCTTCAATGATCTTAGGCAATCTTAATCAACGCAGAAACGTGATATATCTGTAGTGTTATTTGACTACAATCTTCTAGGAAGTGGAAGTTTTCAAAGGGTCAAGTACTGAATAGCACTACTTCCATAACCTTTTAGCCTTTGGATTACGGGTACACCACCATGGCGATCTGGAGAATTTGCTGCATCCACACTCGAAGTAGTTTTCCCTGAATACTAATTATTCTGTAATATCAAAACGATATTTTGATTGTACATCTTACACTAAAATATATTTATTTTGTTTTTTTCGTAATCAATTTGACAAAAAATAATAATTTTAATTCATTAGCATCTGATGCTAGAAGCTGGAGAGCAGTACCCACCAACCAGGCATCATTTTCTCAACGGAGACAAATCGCATTAGCTAAAGACGAAGTCACCATAGCAGACGAACTTTTGCCACGAAGTAAGAGTAATGTACTAGCAAGGAGTTCGCGGATTGCCACTGGAAGCCAACTATAGCTCGCTATAGATGTCGACTGATACCAACTTTTGACAGGCAAATTTTGGTCACTGATCATCCGCGAACTAACTTGATTACAGCTACACTTCTATTTGTATCACATCACATTATGTAAAGCAAACTTAGAATTCTTAATATAATAATATTCTTACACTTACTTTAATTATCTAGCCTAAATTAATCCTTTAACTCCCAGATAGCATGATAATTATGTCTGGTATGATGGGTATAAAAGAGAGCATCGTTAAGAGCTTGTGTTATAGAGACCAGATAGCTTAGATTACGAATACAAACATTCTACCCTATCTAACTCTTTAGTATAAGAGCCTACTGAACTTCTGGGTAAACAGATAGGGGTGTTGACCACTCGAACAGCCACATAATCATTTTCAGGTGCACAAGATAATAAATTACTTTTAGAAAAATGTTTACTTCATATCTAGTCCTTTCCTCTTATTATAGATGAAATCATATATAATGAGAGGAAAGGAGCGATGTGTTCCTAATAGGCAGCTTAATTTAATATAAGTGAGTGTCAGAAGCTTTACTTGATACCGAGAGGATTGAGATCTCTAAATATTTTATATTATACGATGAACATTATTATCAAATTCATAAAATTTTATACTGTTCCCTCAGCGGCACTGCATAGTATTTATAAGTTTGGATGGTGTCGCCCCGAAGCTACTGCTAAAGTGTTTCTGAAGAGAACTGCGTACATTCACCTGCCATCCTTTCAAAGCGCTCAGGCTGAATATATCTATGTAAGTATTTTATCATTTTCATAATTTTTTCATCTTCTGTAATAACAGAATATCGTAGTAAAATAGTAGTCGACTTACAATGCGCTGAACACTACAGAGGTACGATAAGCCACATATTAACTCATCTTCTTGGTAACCCTAGGTAATGCGCTACGTAGATACTATGGTTGTATAGAAGCTGTTCTATGGCGATTTCGTAGCACACTATTCCTCAGAACCTTAGAACAATAACACCTCGGAACAATAATTGTTCTGAGCACTATTCGATCGTTATATGTATTTGGCAAGGCTAAAATAAGAAGGTTACGAGTTTAATTATAGTAGGTTCACACTAAATGTAGTGATAGAACCTCCTTTATGAAGTCGATTCGAGTCAAGTAAAAAATTTATAATAGCCATATATTAATGACATTTTTTATTTATTTTATACTGATAAATATCTTTTTAATTTCAGCTTTTGGAATTCCATGACACGCAGAGGTTTAGACTACAGTGTGTCGTATTAAAGATAATGGTGCCTAGCAAATACTTATTCAGAAGATCTCGCCTCCCAATATATTATTGTCAAGGAACACTCTACTACGTCATGTTCATGTTTATACAGAGAATGGAAGTGCATGAGCTGTTCTTACATTCCAAACTAACGATGCCTGCTGATATTCATTTCGAATTTTACCATCCACCTTCATACGATACTTATGCAAAAGAAATATTTCACGAGGCATTGTATTATTAAACTAAGTACTTACTTAACATTTGTATTATTAACCTGTCATTTTTTATTATCATCTGCAGCCTTTATACTACCTCCTTATGTCTTAAGGCTGAGCGCAGGCCTCGCCTTAGATTAAAAACCTCTTGTTTGGGCTCTTACACCCTTTTTTGTATGGGAAAAGATGCCGGGACCCACTAAACAACCACCGTGCCGCTTTCTAACGAAAATATAAGTCTGGTGACTTAGGTTTTGTGGTAAACAGTTAAATATATAAGCCTTTATTTTTAGCCAGTAGGTTTACACACTAGATCGAAATCCAAGCAGTAGATATATCTCTTTCTCTCAATATGTACCAATTGGCAAGGATGATATAAGATAAACAAATTTATTAGATTTATATATTTAAGACAGTACGGAATACGTATATCTGTTACTGCTAATGTCCGAAGTATGGTCAATCCTAAGATTTATCGATAACTCCTAGCATTTACCGGTAGGTTAGGTTAGGTTATTGTTGTGCTTTTCTCGTAAATCCTACGATTTACAATAATTCCAGTTTTTACAGTAACATATCCATTCTACCCATTGATGTATCCCACATTATTTATTTTAGGCATGGTAGGGTACAATAAACTAGAAGTTCGGAGTGACGTAGGGTAAGTATTTTATATTTTTAAGGTACTAGGTAAGAGGAAAAATTGAAAATTCTGAATTACTGCAGAATATTAGTTTTAGTGTGCCAGATTGGTATGTGGAGCGCACGAGGCGGCCGCAGCTGCTGGCGGAGCCGCGTGCGCGCACCAACTTGTTGAGGGAGGCGCCGCTCACGCGCGCTACTCGTGTCATTAACTTTATTGACGAGGAACTAGACCTATTCACGTGCTCCTTGAATGAACTCACAATGGTTGCTCTCTACAAGGTGTTATAAAAAGGTGTAGTCATATTTTAAGGGCTTATTCTACCCATCAATACAAGCAACTTTTACTATGAGGACAACTACGAAATCGCGACAAAGAAATCAGCTGTTCCATAGTAGGGTCAATGTTCTTACTCGACGCAATGTATGGAACAGCTGATTTCTTTTTTGCGATTTCGTAGTTGTTCTCATAGTAAAAGTTGTTTGTATTGATGGGTAGAATAAGCCCTTAAAATATGACTACACCTTTTTATAACACCTTGTATATTTGTAGTTTTAGGTTAAATATTTAAATAGGGAAATTTTCTTGTCGTCACTTCACTATCGCATTAGGTTATTATCCTGTAATGATAGTTGTGAGTTTGAGTGTAAATAAAAAAATAAATAAAGATTGGTAAAGGATACAGAAAATAGATTAGAACCGGCAAATAACTAAGTGACGATAAGGCCGGAGATGGAAGCGAGATTCCTTAACCAGAGAAGATATGTCTATCTGTAAAAGTAAAGACTGAAATTTTTCTTCGATGAGCCTTTTTTCTAACTACAGTGATCATCAAATCCCTTTCAATTTCACATCTATTGCTACTTGAAAAATATCACTGTGACTTTATTCTTCAGCTAGTGACCAGAATCTCATGGCAAATTGGGATATAAAAAACTGCAGATTGCAATACTGGGGAAATGGGACTTAACTGTCTTGATACTTTTAATTTTTATTTGTTTTTCAGACATGGCAGTAGACATAGGTATTAATTACTTTTACTAGGTTAAGATTACTTATGATATGAACAATTATGATTGCTAACATTTTTAATTCATTGCGATAAAAAAAAGTTGTTGTCAATTACAAAATAGAACAAGATTGAGAGGGGCAATAATACTATCAAAGTGCTGTTTGAACTTTGATGCGTTATTAAGGCGAGGTTGTAGTACTTTTTAAGTTTTTTAAACATATTTTAAGCATTTTCGACACTCTTTACCTACGATATTTAGGCTAAACTGTGGCTTGCCCGACCGCAAGCCGATGATTCGCTCCGCGTTCGCCCATGATTCGCCGTATAGTCGTACTGGAAACTCCTACAAAGACGTTGTAATATTAATATAAGTGACAAAGAGTAAAAATATAGGTAAAAGTATCAAGATGGTACAACCCAACTTACCGGTCAAATCTACGACGCGCTTTGTAATCGAAGATTGCGATTAATTTACACCTTCTTCTTCACGTATTTTACGATACACACTGAGAACAATATTTCTTGCTTGAGATCGAAGTGACTTTTTCGACATTTTCACAATAACAAAATATATGTTTTGAGAAAATACACAAAAATCTTACAGTACTTGACAAACGCTGTACATTGATTTGACAGATAACAGTTGACGTTGCCATATGAAAATCATAATTATATTTATTTTTTTATTGCCATGAGATTCTGGTAGACCTGTAAACACTTCAAATATTGCGATAGATATATATCATAAAATGCACACATAAAAAAATGGAATTGTTTATTATCAGACAACGTAGTCCATAGAGGTCAACAATCATTTAGCTGAAAAACTATTGTAGTCTAAGAGCGGTTTCGCACTACGTCCGATCCGAATCCGTTCTGAACCCGTGCAAATATGGTCCTTAGTAGCCGTAGAACTATTTCTATGGTAATTTACGTACTAGATCCGATCTCCGCTCCTGAATTGCTCGGATTTGTATCGGAGTAGTCCGCAAGCAATATCCAAATTCGGTCTGAGTTTTCTAGATCAATATTTTCACGGGTTCGGATCGGATTCGGATCGGACGTAGTGCGAAACCGCTCTTATACATTAAAATTAAAGATGCTTAGTGAAATACAATTCAATTATAGCGCCTAACAGCCACCTGTAATACTCATCAAATCACTGTATAGTGAGGCATGCAGTTTGTTTTTAGTTTGACATAAAGAAAATATACAAAAAAAAACTATATCAAGGGATCCTATGTCTAGAAGACGTGACAGTATGAGCACGCCGACTCAAAGATCCTCTTAAAAATATGTAATGGGTGGACCAAGGGTATTTGTATCACATATACATAATACCCTTGTCCACGCTCATACCAAGAGATTTGTAGAGAGTTCATCTGTTATATCGAGAGAAAAAAAAGACACTATACACATACTATTAATTTTTTTTATTTTTTATTTTATTTATTAAGGAAAAGCAAACAGCTACATTATAAATGCTTATTTCTAGAATTAGTTAAACTAGTTTATCAATAATGCAGCCCACAGCGCTAATCACAGCTTACCAATATAAGTATTAATTATTAAGAATGCCACAGATAAGGAAACGGCCAGCAGAAAATTTGTAGTACAAACAAGTAATAAATTATACAATAAAAAATCTTGGAGCATCTTACAGATTAGAACGTAGTGAGAATTAATTAATTACTTTACTTCACCAACATCATATCAGCACATGATGTCCACTGTTTGCTATACTAAGAAACTAACCTGACAATTTTTCCATAATATTTTTTTAAAATTTGCATTCAGTACAGTTGAATATATCAATATCATCGAAATTTTTATTATAAGACTCTGCCATACGTCTAATAGGAGCGCGCTGTCCTGTGTTTGTATGACATGTGCCCAGAGCAAACAAGCGTCCAGCACGCAGTTCTCGCTTTAAAACTGTTCTAGGAACTACATAACATAAGCTGGTAACCAGCTCAGTGCAGTCAAAATAGTTGTTAACAATCTTATACAGCGTAGTGGCTTCGAGGTACTTACGTCTAAAATCAAGTGTTAATAGGTTGTATCTGCCTAGCAACTGATCATATGACAAGTAACGTTTACAACACCGGTAGTGCATAGCACGTAGGAACTTGCGTTGAACTTTCTCAATAGCTTCAATGTATTTTTTGTATTAAGCTCTATATTACACGATTTAGGTACTTTACTTACTTTGGCTTAACAACTTTGCGCATGTTGTAAGAAATCTCATTATTTTTAATTTTAAGTGATTGATTGTACGATTAGCGTCAACAACAAGAAAAATATTTACCGCACACTATTCTCCAGTAATTGTGTATAGAAAATATTGATCTAGTTCAGAAATGTAAACTACAAAAGCAATAAACAGTGTCATATTTACATTCCTTAGATTGTTTTCACTGCAACATCCAGTAATGTTGTTGCTATTTACACCATACTCCACACAAGACTAAGTGAAAAAAGTAGCAGTTTTCTTAATAACGGGCAAAATGAACGTTCTGTATTTAGTCATTATTATCGAGATGTGTGAGTAATTAGTTTATTTACACAATACAATTGAAATTGCGTCTCTTATTTATAAATGATCCAGTGCCATAGCCTGTGTGTCATATGATAATATACTTATTACTTGGTAGAATAAAAATAAAAATGTGTATAGGTAAATTAGGGTCTATTCTATTGTTTTAGTTACCAAAAAGATATGTCTGTGCATTTTACGCGACTTTGCGATTTGCCACGATAATTTCAATCTCAAACCAGCTGATGGAGTGCTAAAAGAACACACATTCACATGGCTGGGATTCGTACAATACACACACGGTACGTAAATCAAATTTTCACCTCTCATAAAACTCGCAGCACCGTCGTCTACTACTACTAATACTTTACTAATTTGTGATTTTTAAAGGCAGCCTTCGCAGCAAAAATAAGTTTGCTCACTTTTAGTGAACTAATAATAATAATATTCACACAGTCACACCTATTATCTAGCCCAAAGTAAGCATCATTAAGAGCTTGTGTTATGGTTACTAAATAACGGAGACATATTGATAACTAGCTGTCCCAGCGAACTTCGTACCACCCCAGCCCAGATGGTGTGATATCGTGTCAAAAAAGAGCTATTTGCTAAATTCACTTTCATCAAACGCGCGAACCGGGATTCGAACCCGGGACTCCTGACCGAGATAGCTTGTATAGCAAGGGGTACATATCGGCCACCCAATCGTCAAACTAATAACTAATAATAGCAATCTTTATTAGTATTATTATATTTTATCTCTAAATCTCAAAGTTTGTTAAATCAAAACTATTTCTATAAATAAATGTTAAGAGCAACCGGAAAGTTCTAGCAAAAAACACTGTTTGGACTTCGGCAGTAAAAAATACCCATTCATATAAAAAGTACCTACTATCAGACTGATTAATATACAAGTCTCAAAAAATATTTAGAGCTCCTCAAATT
Organism: Nymphula nitidulata; assembly: GCA_947347705.1. Taxonomy (NCBI): domain Eukaryota; kingdom Metazoa; phylum Arthropoda; class Insecta; order Lepidoptera; family Crambidae; genus Nymphula; species Nymphula nitidulata. The sequence goes on along the minus strand of OX374617.1, from coordinate 8,552,519 downwards.
CAAAGTGGCTAGGCAATATTTGACATAAAAAAATCATCCAATTACAGTGACTACTGGTCTCCCTCACCACAGCAAGGCGCCAAGGGTGATCCTTATACAAAAGCAGTTCGCTCTTGGCACAGCCATCGATATGCTTCATCTACCGAAAAACTACAAACTGTAATGTATTACCTACCAAAAACTAATGCTTCTATTTTTAATTTTTGCAGAACATGTTTTCTGGTTATTCGTTCTAAATTTTTAACCAAAATATAAACAATCGACACTAGTGCCGATTTCACCGCTTAACTTAAAATTATCAACTTTATTTGTGACGATACAATGCATGTTATGCGGCTACCGTAGGTGTACGTAGGAAAACTATAGCATTTTATGGCAGAGTGAGGGAGTAACTCCAAACGCGGGGTAATTTTTAACGAAGCCTTGTCTACAATGATGTACAGCCATATTAGACAAAGATAGTTGTTGATCTCTTTCTGCCGGCGGAAAGTGAGACCCATTTTCAATGGCAGGCACTCTTTACTAAGTTTTATTTTTAAGATCAATACTTCACATTACCAGCCTATATCCATCCCACTTCTGGGCTCAGGGCTTCCTGCATGGGAGAAAACATGAGTTAGGCCATAACACCACCACGCTGGCCCAATGTAGGTTGGTGAGTTAATGCGGTTACAGTAACAACCGGGACCGATAACTTAAAGTGCTTTCCGAGGCAGGGAAGAATAGAATAGAATAGAATATTTATTTATTTTCTCTCACAAAAGTTACAATTTTCAATATAGTGTAAGTAGGTACATTGATTTTAGTGTATGAACCATTGTGTGAGAGACTGGAGCCTGAGATAGGTTTCCAAAAAAAAAACCCGTAGTACAGGTCTCCAGGCACCTCCCCCAAATCAATTGCATCATGGTTGCCTAGGTACATCGTTGAACATAATAGTATACGTTTGTTAGGGAAGAGCTTGAGATTACAAATTTTGAATGACATCCCGGGTTCGACCATGGCAAAAGTTGCTTTGTTTTCGTAATCGAAGCCAGAGCGCTCGAACTACTGCTCCAGCGAACTACCCACCGCCCACCACATAAGTGTATTCTATTTCAGAGGTCATGCAATATTTGGTGACTATGAGCGCGATGAAGAAGATTGTGGGCTGACTAGACAACAGACCAAGCTTGGGGTCAAGTGCCCCCGTGCTTACATTGAGATGCCTATCGTCGATATAACGCCCCATCCGGAGTACTCCAGGTCAGTCGACATTTGAATCTGTACAGTCATGTTTAAAAATAGGTATACATTGAAGGCTTCAAAATATGTACCTATACCTAGAAGCTTTGACTGTGAACATTTTTTCTGACGTGCTTGTATATTTCGGTGTTCGACTAAAGAATCAAACATAACATGACCGACCATTTTATATGAAATTAATTAATTAGCCTCGAATGCGAAAATAAAATGCGAAAGTAGCTCTGTCAGTCTGTCTATGTTGTTTTCACTCCAACACCGCTGAACCGATTTAAATTTGGCATGGAGATAGATTGCATCCTGAGAGACATAGACTAACTTTTGGCGACATAACCGACATCCGCTCGGGCGGAGTCGCAGGCGGCTACAGTACCTAAATAATTGATATGAATAATATAAGTACCTAAATAATTGATATGAATAATAATGTAAGAGTGACTACACGAGTTTGTTCCTGGAATCTTCTCGGTAGTTCAACTTTTGGAACCGGTATAAATTCAGACAGACTGACAGACAGACAGACAGACAGAATGACAGACAGACAGCCTGACTGACTGACTGACTGACTGACGGACAGACGGACCGATAGACAGATCGACAGACAGACCGATAGACAGACTGACATTATAACATTGTTAGCTTACGTAGATCCAGGTGAGACAGATAGACAAACAATATAAAATTGTTAGTTAGTCAATATTATTTTATGTGATAGACATAAGTGTTTTTTTGACGATTCGAAAGTGCTTCTTGGGGAGCCTAATTGAATAAAGATATTTTCATTTTCATTATCATTTATTTATTACATAAAATATTTCAGGTTTGGTGTTGGGAACAGTCTGACGTTGGTTAAATTCCTTCGGCCAATGAAATCACGTAAGTTTATCCCAACACGTTAATTCGTCATAATAGGTTTTAGTCGAATCAAAACGTCGGGATCTGAATTACTTATTACGTACAACTGTCAAATCGCATGAAAATGAATGAAAGTAGCGCCTCTTTTTAACCGACTTCAAAAAAAGGAGGAGGTTATCAAGTCGTCTGTATGTTTTTTTGTGTTTGTTACCTCAGAACTTTTGACTGGGTGAATCGATATTGATGATTCTTTTTTTGTTCGATGCGGAATAGTTCCCAGGTCCCATAAAAATGTTTTGAAAATCCATTGGGTAGTTTGGTTATTAAATAAAAAAAAACTGGGAAAATTAAGTCGTCTACGTATGCGATTTGGATTTTCGCTTTCCTATGAATTTTTAGTGAAATGATACGATAGTAGAAAAACAATATAAGCTCACGGTCACCCAACTAGCCTTGACCTTCAAAAGTTATCACTAAAAATTGTGAAAAAAAAATTTTAACAAAAATTAAAACCGACTCCAAAAAACTGAAAAGGATAAAATAATTAAATTTTAGTAAGTACTCATCCCTTAGGAACATATTTTTGGAGTTGGTGCTATGTTGTTTCCAGAAACCATAGATAGTATTTTATCCTTTTTAGTTTTTTGTAGTCGGTTTTAATTTTTTTATAAAGCATGGCAAATGACTCAACACCACCTGATGTGAAGCAGTAGCAAGAGTCCATATACGAAGACAATTACTGCAGCTAAAACATACTGTTCTAGTCGCCTCCAACTTGCCGGCTTATAAGGTGCCTTATCACGCCTCCTTTGAAGGAACACATGTGCGCCTTTTTTTTCAAAGTATTTTTAAAATTACATTTTATTTATTGATTTGAGAGATAAACTATTGACATCGAGACGTTTAAATTCGATTAAAACTATTAGAGTACTTCGTACCTCGAAGGAATTTAGGACTACAACTATATGACCTCAATTCAAATTTTACGCTTTTCTTTAGCAAAGTAAAATACAAGATCCGTTTTATTTTCAGATTACATGGTACCCGTATGCCTTCCATCTCTGGGCGAACGCATGAGGAAACGAAAAAACAAAGCAGTGTTTATGGTGGACTATATAAGCAGTTAGTAACAAATCAACTTTACTTTTTCCTACTTATTTGCTCACACATCAAAATTAATCAACTTTCCGAATAAAATTACAAGATAAATACAAATTACATTGAAAGCAATGTTTAAGAAATCCAACTTAATATCCGTATGTCGACAATTCCAAACTTACAAGCGGTATTGAACCCTGAAGCATTAGGAAAGATTTTGTCTCCTTACATAAGTTCAACAGTTGTGTTTTGAGTAATTCTTAGACGTGATGCTAAGGCCAGGTTAAACTTAAGTTGACATCTGGGCATTGAAGGATTTAATCCTTCAATGCCCAGATGTCAACTTAAGTTGCCATAACAATTAAAATTTAATTGTGTCTGGTTTATCGGGCTTCAAAGGGACCACGGCACTACTTGCCACCGGCAGGGAGTTTATCCTAAAACGTAATAACAGAAGTGGCCGCGTACTGTACGATATCGAAGACACTTTCTGTCGCGTACGCTCAGGTAGTAGAATGAGCTCCCTGCGGAGGTACAGCATGGAGTTCTTGAAAAAGGGTAATTGCAACGCGTGAGTACCCAGGCGTTACTGCTGTTGATAGATAGCCACAGGACATGACGACATCTCGGTGTTGCAGGCGTCCATAGGCTACGATAACCGTTGAGAAAAAAATACCGAACTTAAATATTAATGCTATCAATAATTTATAGATTATTTTTTAGGCTGCAATTTATAAGCAACGTTGATAATTTCAATTAGTTACTTTTTTGCAGCTGTACCAAGAGATTTTGACACAGAGAAAATGGGCAAAAAGACATTAAAATTGTTTACTCATAAGGATTGTAGACGACACCGCATGAAGTCGGTAATACTCCTTTTTATTAACTTTATAATTATAAAGCAGTTGCAGTCATAATTTTTAGCTAAAATTTAGTGCATCTCACGAAATCAAGATCCACATTCGTACAGTAAATTTCAAGCTAGACAACGACCAGTAACCCGAGGTTAGGTAAAGTTAATAGTGTTTAGTTTATTTATTTAAAAATTTATGTACACACAATAAAAAACAACAATGAAAACATAAACTAGGACAACAGAGTACAAGGGAACTGCTTATTCCTAAAAGAAATCTCTTCCAGCAGCCCTACGACTAGGATAATGAATAAATAATGGTAGAAATGGTGTGTACTAAAATATAATCAACATGATAATTATATAAATAATATGTATATAAACAAAAATTTCCATCAATACATACATACAATGAATACAAATATAACTTAAAACACAAAATAATAATAAAAATAAAACAAGTAAAAAGAGGATTATAGAATGGAAAGATAATGTGCTTTAACTCGTGATTTGAAAATTGATACAGTTTCGCAATCACGGATAGCGGACGGAAGTGAGTTCCACAGTCTAACGGCGTGAACAGAGAAGGAATAGGAAAAGAAATCAGATGTATGGGAAGGAAAATTAAGGATAGAACGGAGGTGACACCGACAAGGCTTATAGAGAGACCAGGTATAAGAGAAGCTCTCACGTAAGTAGGAAGGATACAATGGGTTATGAAGGATATTAAACAGAAGACAAAGGACACGAGTATTCCGACGATGGCGAATAGGTAGCCACTTGAGACTGCTGCGATGTTGCGAAATATGGTCGTATTTCCGAAGCCCAAAGATAAAACGGATGCAGAGATTCTGCCAACGCTCCAACTTGTTCAGCAGTTCCTCACTGGCATCGAGGTAACAGTCATCAGCATAATCAAAAATTGGTTGGATTAACAACTGTGCCAGTGTAATTTTTGTTTGCAAGGGCAGAACATTTTGAAGACATTTTAGCGAATGAAACGAATAATGCACCTTTCTACTGACTTCGTTGACTTAGTAGATCCAAGATAGGTTAGCATCAAACACGACACCCAAATTTATCGCAGTATCAGCAAGGGTAATCGGGGTGGAATCAAAGAGAATTGCAGGAAGAGTAGAAAAATCTAAGGAGTTACGAATGCGCCGACTGCCAACAATCAAGGCCTGCGATTTATTAGAGTTCACCAGCAGACCAAAGCTAGAAGCCCAGGCGCTGATGCGTTTTAAGTCCTCATTTAATGAAGCAATAGCAGATATAGCATCAGATGCAGAGAAATGTCTGTAAAGCTGCAAATCGTCAGCATACAAATGAAAAGTCGAAGAAAGGACATTAGTGACAGAATTAATGAAGATAGAAAATAATAAAGGGGAAAGGACGCCACCCTGGGGCACCCCCGCACGGACTTCACACCAATCAGAGAACAACTGATCTTGGCGAACGCACTGTGAGCGACCCCGAAGATCAAACCAGTATATGGATGAAGAGGAAATATTAACTGACTTAAGTATACCGATTAAAACATCAAAATCGACGGAGTTCAATGCGTTAGTAAAATCCAAAAGGACAAAAGCAGTTAGTTTTAGCTGCCTAAACTTAAGCTAACCCTGAGTGTAACCGTAAGCTATAGACGTAAGTAAAATTATTGGACTGCATATCAGTCGGTATCCTAATTACATTTTGTTCTGGTAATGTTGTACATTTGTTAGATGTACATTATTCATTTATTAGATCAACTTTACTGTTTGAACGAGTAACAGAAGAAAATAAGTAGTAGGTTACTAACGACTATTTTTTTTATACAACTAGATGACAAACAAGCTGACGGTCCACCTGGTGGTAACCGCCGCCTTTAAACACCTGCAATAACAAGGAAAATATCACTTGGTATTGCAGGTGCGTTGTCATCCTGAAGCCTAAGATGAAATGCCTTCTATGCCCAGTAATTACACAATATAAATACTTATACTGAATATGCAACAAATGTTAAATGAAGCCGTCACGATAAGCTTAATTCAAGTTTTTCGCTGAGTACTGCCGCAAAATCTTTATCCACTTTTCCTTTATCAGAGACTGGGTAGCGAGGGTGTAACACACGTACTATGCAGCTCAGGCTGCGGTGTGAGGCCCGGCGCGCCTATCATCAGCCACTCCTCTGATGGTATGTTCGAGGTGATCGGCCTCGCAGCCGGCGGCGCCGCGTGCTCGCGCCGCTCCATGCGGCACCGCCTCAACACTGAACCGCCGCTGTACATCGACGTCTACCCTTACATAACATGGATAATTAATGTTATCACCGCTCATATACTGCCCCGGCCCTACTCACATAACTTCAAGCTAGTTGACGGAGGATCAAGTGAGTATCAGTAATTATTTTGTGGTGTGGAGCAGTTTGCTGTATTTTGATGTGAATGGAAAAATTACACTGGCTATAGTTAAAAACAGAAAGTATTTATTCTAAAGTATTGTTTCTTTTCTCCAGTATAATAATTCTTTATTTAAAATGTGAACGCACCTGCAATATCAAATACCTAATTTTCTTGATATTGCTATAGAGAATGTTAATCAAGTACCATTAGGCTAACCAATCTTTGACACAAAAAACATATCAAAAGAAACTCAAACAACTTATGCTTTTATTGAAGCAAATTTTTGATTTCATAAATTAACTGTTTTATTTTTTAAGCAATGGCTGTGAACAAGGGCAATTATCTGAGATCCAGAAAACTTCAGAAGTCTGGGTGGAAGGCAAGAACCTACGTAAGTGGCAACACCTGCTTCAAGAGCATGAAAAGACAGCGGTTGACTGCTTTTTTCTATTCAGAACAATTCGAAGTTAACGCAGATCCTGCTGCTAAGATGAATGTGTTGATGAAGGTACATTTTATTATTCCATCAATTTTACTATTCTATCGTTTCTAGGTGTAATTTAGCATACACGCAGTTAACAGTGGTATGAAATCTCAAATCAATAAGATATTGTTACCTTTTGTTTATTGTATATTATGAAAATATTTGGGGTCCAGGAGCTCACCGACTTTTTAGGGACATTGCAGGTCGTCTTTGTGAAACTTTAGGCGACAATAAGGCTGGTATATTTCGGACAAAGATTAAGCCTCGCAATTCAGCGAGGTAATGCGACCAGCCTTATTGGTACACTTCCTGTTTCGCATAATTTGTAAGTTTTTTTTTTAATGTCACGGTTTAAGCTTTGTAAATATTAGGTTAGTGTTATAAAGATAAGTTTATTTTTATACTTCATGTTGCTCAAGTTGATATATTTTAATATTTTACGAAGATATAAATGATAAGATGAGATCTAAAATATTTGCCGCACTTTGACGTAATCTACATCACTTTAAAAATGAAAGACTATTACCAAAGACTAAGTATTAATGTCAAAGATTTTCTTGGTGCTTATAAGCTTTATAAGCAGACCACATTGCAATTAAGAATAGGGCTTGACCATTGTTTATAATTTTAAAGTCAGTTATTAGTTAGATCAGTAATTTTGATAATAGCTAATAATTCTAATAATATATACAAGGTGTTTGGTGCATGGTATAACAAGCGGGCACCTACCCATGTTAACATAGTCATATAAATACTATGGTGCTATCAAAAATTCAAAATACTAAAATTATTTTTGAAATTTCCCATACATTTTGTTTTTGTGGCCGAACTTTTTGTATGAGGAAATTTAAAATTTATATTACATTTTTGAATTTTTGATAACACCATAGTATTTATATGACTATGTTAACATGGGTAGGTGCTCGCTTGTTATACTTTGTACCAAACACTCTGTATATTAAGTAATAATTTTGTGGTACATATCCTAAAACTTTGCTTTTTTATTCATCAGATATCAGCCGGCATTGAGTGTACGATAGTTTGCGCGCGCTTGCTCATGCCGAACCGTTTGGCCGAGCCAAAGATCGATGGCGTCGGCGGCTACAACATCTCCATCCAATTCACCACCGAGTGGTTCCCTTATACCTTCTACTTCTCCTTAGGACTCACCGGCAAGAACACGACTGAAAAGGACTTCTATACATGGATCGGGGAAAGGAAAGAAGGTTTTTGGAAGAAATAAATTTCTTTATTTACTTATGTACTATTTAATGGTTGTTTTTATTGAATTCTCACCGTTAGTACCAAGTATATTTTTGAGCTTTATATTTCAGCCTTAATTTCACCTTCTGTGTGATTAATAATTTTATTAGGTCATTATGTTTGGCAAACCTATGCACATAAAATTAACTTCAGAAAATTAACTTTATCATACTGCATCAGAAAATTAACTTTTCAAATCTTTGCATGATAAAATCAGAGCGTTTAAGTTTTTCAAGTCAGGTTCTCAAGCGTTCAAGTCGAAAATATTGGACCGAATCTATTATAATAAGACTTTATATGCATAAGCTAGTCAGGCTAGTCTAATTAGTTATCAGATGATAATTAAAAAAACGGTAGTAATACTTGAATCAATTTCCAGTTTTTATCGCCAATAATTATATTGGACTTTTCGAAAAATCCAGTGATAACTTTTTATGCTAGCCTGTCTTGGTTTATGCATGGTAAGTTTTGTTAGAATCGGTTTGTTTGTTTCCAACATTTTTGACTTCAGAATTTGTATGAAAAGCCATGTCGCGTATGCGCTGATAATAAAATTGTATATAAATATTGGAAAAAAGAAAAAAAGAAATATTGTTTATTTTACTAAAACTAACTATCCCAAAATGTAGGTGCGGGTCCTAGCATAGATTACAAAATTAAGCTAGATAAATAAAATACTAAAATGGCATGAAATTATCTATTTAATTTAAATAAAATGTAATTTTAAGCAGATTCCACAGATATAGTGTCTTCATCGTTTAAGCCTTTGTCCCCAGTGTCAGCACTCGGGAAGCTAGATGGTGGGAAAGGTGACGGGGGAGGAGATGGCGAGGGAGACTGTGGGAAAAGAGGATTTGACGGAAACTGAGGGAACTGTGGGAATTGGGGTAAAGATCCTTGGGGGAACTGTGGAAAAGATGGGGAAGCTCCCGAAATTTGTGAAATTCCAGGGAAATTTGGGAAATTATTTGCTGGAGGAGACTGTGTGGCCTGTGAAGATTCTGGAGCTTCAGTAGAAGATTGTTGGTTTTGTTCTGGGAATTCTGCTGAATCTACTACGGTAGTATCAGCGTCGCTTGCTGGATTTTCTGGAGCATTAGGGACCTGTCCGACAGGCCCTGCAGGAGTTCCAGCAGGAATACCGGCAGGGATACCGGCCGGAATACCAGCCGGGAAACCTGCTGGAAAACCAGCGGGCGTACCCGCGGGGAATCCGGCTGGGTAACTGGGAATACTGGCAACTGGAAGCTCAGGAGCTACCGGAGACAGCGACGGGTAGTACACACCGCTTGATGGGTAGTACGAAGCTCCAGTAATCGGATAGTACGCCGGCTGAAGAGGGGCAAAACCAGTTACTTGCGGTATTTCATATGCAAATTGTGGTTGAACTCCAACTGTGTAATGTGCTGAAGGTAACTGAAAATTAACAATTTATTGATATTATTATAGTGTTTTGATCACTAACATCAATCGAGTCAATGTCCTATCTAATGCTGCGTTACAAGGCAAGATATCAGAATGACGTTGAAGTAAAGGGGTAGTGGATTTGACGTTGATGGACTTAGTAATGCTTATGATCATGATTTTCAAAATAAGTCAGCGAATAAGGTTACGTGTAGAGCGAAACTTGTAGCTCCTAAATTTATGATTTTAAATGCACATAAACTGACTATCCATTAATAATAAAAATAATAATATTCATCACACCTATTATCTAGCCCAAAGTAAGCGTCATTAAGAGCTTGTGTTATGGATACTAGATAACGGATAAATAATGATAATAATATGTATATAAGTATTAGAAATATACTAAATAAACATATAAACAATCATGACTCGTAAACAAATGCTCGTACTCATATACAAACATTTGCTCCTACCGGGATTTGAACCCGGGACCTCTTGACCGAGTAGCCTGCATAGCAAGGGGTACAGACCGCTCGCCCAGCCGGTCGTCATTCTTTCTATGGCTACATTTTTTGAACCTATATGTTATTATGTTGTTGATCAGTAACTTACAATATAATTTATTAAAAACTTCAATAGACAAACATTAATCTCTTACCAGCCTACCGGTGCTCACAATAGGACATCTACTGCCTGATTTGTGAGCACTTAACAAAAACAAAACTAATGTAATTACATTAAAACATCAAAATTACTGATATGTAATTGTTTGGCGTAATAAGATAATGTATATGAGACCCTGACACTCACCGCATTGATATACTGTGTGCTGGAGTAGGCGACAGTCTTGGTCTGCGGAGGGATGACCGTCCTGAGCAGGGGGGAGGCGACCAGCGCGCCGGGCCACGCCACGGAGCCGGCGTAAGCGCCGCCAACTACCGCGCACAGCAGAACCACCAGCATCTAATTCATAACGTCACCAATATTTCAAAATAGAGTGGAAGTAAAATACTCTGCCTGAAATGTGGCTTAAAATATGTCTCTTCTATTATTTTAGGTAACTCTATATTGCTAATATACCGTAAACTTGTACTGTAAATTAAATATTCTATCAGCAAAATATAAATATTATGTAGTCATATTAATATCTAATGAAATTAAAACAGGTAGGCATATAATGAACAACATAATTATATATTTCAATAAAATTATGTAAATACAAATTACGTATCTACCTTTTGATTTTATTTTACTTTTAATTTGAAAAGTATTTAAATTAAAAAAACTCTATCCCCTAAACGAGTACAGTATAGTGTTCTTTAAAAAAGGTGTGAAAAAATTTTTACAGGGGCAGCAACGCGCAAGTGATACCCCTGGTGTTGCAAGCGTCCATAGACTACGGTAACCACTTACCATTAGGTGAACCGAATGCTCGATTGCCACCTTTGTGGTATAAAAAAAAATCCTCAGGCGGACTGAAACCGTGTGACTGCTCTAACCCTCTGAGCTACCAAGGACTGGGATAACCCTGTGAATTTCCTCTAGTCCATCTGTATTTGCGTTAAAAACTAACGTATGCCATCACAATGTCAAAATATTCTCTTTCATTTTAATATTTTCAAACTAAAAATTTAGGAAAATATTAAAAAAACACAACACAAAATCAAACATTTAAATTTGATTCATTACTAATGTTAAAATAGGCAACTTTTGTTAGCCTTCAAAACATTTTACTAGAAAATTGAATCATCGCTCGTTTTAATACATTTAATTGACTAATTAGTGTGAACACTGAAAACTTGAAACAGCCGTATACTCAAACCCTTTTTAAATTTGAAGTCTTCTTAAATATTTAAGGCATTATACAAAGTCAAAGATTACTATTGACCAATACTTGATGAATGCTATTGAGAACTGCTTAATTTTAATTAAGCAGTTCTTATGCTCGTTTTCTCTAGCATTAGCTTAGCGTTTAGAGTCTCTTAGCAACTTATAGCTCAGTCTATCTAAAGGAGATAGAAAGAAACAGATGTCATTCTCCTAAGCCTAGGGAATGGTTAGTAATAACGGACATTAAAATGGGACTTAACATTTACTTAAAGTCCCGCTTAAAGTATAAGGCGTATTAAATTTTGGGGTTTGCCAAGATTCTTTACTATGATTTAATTAATGATTTTATTATTATTATATTCAAAGTACTCTTCTCAATCTTGCGTAACATAAACTCCTCCATACTTAAGGACAATACTTAGTTGCTTAATAAGTTTGTGAGAGTCTGATGTCTGAAAAAGATTTCACAACAAACTTTTGTTACAGGTCATCAGGCAAAATGACTTCAAATTTAAGTCGATTTCAGCAGGCTTTCTGCCTTATGTTAATAAATTTTATTTAAAAGTACAGTCGACAGTACATCAAGCGTAACAGTATGACCTTTACTCTGTTCGTATTGGAGGCGGCTTTCGTATTGCAACTGTAGCACTTGATGTGCTGCCGTCTGTACATTCCATTGTGATCCAAATTAAGAGTCAATTAAAATTCTGAATTCCCAATAAACTTTATAAATGTTAGAGACCTTTCTTTAACTCTTCAAAGATAATTTTAGATTTTACCCTCAGCTGTGCATTAAAAGATTGGAAATTATGCAATTGGCGACCTCACACTCTGTCTATTAGTATCACTGTACTGCTATAATACAGGGTGGTGCCGTCAATACGACAATAAATTGAAAAATGGGCTATATTAGTTCATAGAAATCGTTTGCCACTTTCAACAACATCTTATTAATTTGATAATTTCATGACATTTGTATGAAATCATTTAACGTTGGCTGCATTATTTTATAGAGATGCCATGAAATTATCAAACGAATAAGATGTTTTTGAAAGTGGCAAACTATTTCTATGAACTAATATAGACAAATTTTTAATTTATTGTCGTATTGACGGCACCAGCCTGTATACATTTGAATGCATAATTTGAAATAACAATTATGTTGGATCAAAATATTGCAATATTCATATTTAAAATAACACCAATTTAAATGCAAACACAACCCGTGATTACTTTAAAACAGGCATTTAACATGTTTGATTCACTCGCACTTCACTACATTAAATTTAAAAATAGATTATTGTAATCCACTATACTTCACTGCACCTATAATAAAATAACACTAAGAACGAAGGTCACAAATATACCTAGCTATTACAAAAAAATGTTTTATTTTAATTAGGATTTACTAGAACCGGGTCCGTACCTTCATGTCGGAATCTCGGGATCGAGTTCGGTATAATACCCACGATGATACTTGTACGTCTCTTATATACTAAAAGACTCGCCCACAACCGAAGAAAGAAAGTCGCTAGATACGTCTCCGAAAAATTTGTATGCACGCTCGCTGCGATAAGTTGTTTTCGTCTTAAATCTTCTGTAATGTCGATAAACTGAATATTTACCAAGGATTTTAAGATACATTCGATTGTAATGTAATGTAACTCAGGAAGGTAAGGCAATATTTAGCAATTCCACCTTACAGAAGATCACAACTAAATACTCGTAGCACTTCTTTGTAGTGTTCCTACGGGAAGTAAGGTTGGCAGAACTGTTCGAGCAAGCGATAACTTTGGATCAGGGGACTAGCTGTCTAATAACGCTATCTTTATAGGGTAGACCACTCGTGAGTAGGACCCAAGTTACAGTCAACATAACACCAATCGTAACAGTTTGAACTTGAGACCGCCCTAACTACATTCGCAAAAGAAGCGGCTTTTGTAGTTCTGTACTACGAGCATCTATAGGCTACGGTAACCGCTTACCATCAGGCAGACCGCAGGCTTGTTTACTATCCTTATCGTATATACAGTGTGCTCCTTGTCAAGAGCTGTTTTAATTAATAGCCGGATAAATTAATAGAATCCCTAATGAAATTAAACTGTAAAATGTTAATTTATTTAAAAAAGAAATTGTATTCATGGGTTAGTGATATTTTTAATTATTATTTAAAGGATTTTTTTGACTATAATTGTTTAATAACTAAATTTTGTTAAAATATTTTGCATGCAAATCAGCAAGACATGTAACATCTTTTATAACTTGTTCTTAAACAAATAAAGATTATTATTATTATTCAAACATTGTCACATCTGATCGTGACAGCCCTAATAATGCGTAATATCTCGTAACGTACAACACACTATAGTCACACCATACACAACCCACGTACTTACAACGATATCGACTCCCTGCAACCCCAAAATTTTAAATTTTATTTCGGAAAGGAACGGTTGTTCCTTTTTTTGTAACAACCGTTATATAAAAAGGATACTGATTCTAAGGTATACTTTCATAAACAAATGGGCTTTAACTGTTTTTATTTTTGAACACATATTGTATGTGGTTGTCCTGGAACATCAATATTAAAAGCGCGTTTAAGTGATAAAAATTATTTCAAGTTCTTACATGCGGTTCATATTTACAGATCAAATGCATCCTACAGCAATGTTACAATAAAATTCATAATATTGAGGCTGTTCTAGTAAGGTTTTATATCTTATGTGCATGCAAATAAAGGTGCCTACAAAGCTGCTGTATTTTTGACGATCGGTTTGTTTGGTGGAATCACAATAAATGTGGAGGCAACCTCTACTAAGGGTCTGGCATTCAAAACAATTAACAACTCCTTGGTTCGTCGAAAATAGTACACAGGATTGGGCCGTCAATACGACAATAAATTGAAACATGGGCTATGAGGAGGTTCATAGAAATGGTTTGCCACTTTCAAAAACATCTTATTCATTTGATAATTTCATGACATTTGTATAACATAATATAAAATTAGCTGCATTATTTCATAGAAATGTTAAGAAATTATCTGAAGAATAAGATGTTTTTGAAAGTGGCAAAGCATTTCTATGAACTAATATAGCCCATGTTTTAAGTTATCGTCGTATTGACGGCACTACCCTGTATAGTCGTAGTGGTTCACGCCATTTCAACTTTTATATAGTACTATAATTCTCCTAGTCGTAGAGCTGCTGGAAGAGATTTCTTGTAGGAGTAAGCAGTTTCTTTGTACTGTGTTGTCCTTGTTCATTGTTGCTTTGTTTTGTGTGTGTAAACATAAATTGTTAAATTATAATATCTAATTGGTCTGGTTTCTGGTACTTCGCAAATTAATAAATGAGGATTTTTAATAGTCCATCTATTTATTTTATAGATAGGGTCTGCAAATTCTACAGAGTTGACAGTTATCAAAATTTCTTACTGGTTTAAGAAACTAAACAGAAAATACATTATTGCAGTATTCGTTGCAATTTATAAAAAAAAACTTTGAAAAAGAACCCGTTGCGCTCTGTAAATGTCAAATCAAAATAATTTCAATAGCGTCAGTGATTAAATTCTTTTTGACGAAAGGTTATGACCACGTTTAGTACGTAAAACAAGAAGCGATAGGAACGAAAGAATTTGTTATCGACAAATTATTGAAATTACATGATAATGACAAGTCATTAAGCCTCAGAACATTGTTCTGAGCTTTAAGCCATAAAATTGAATCATAAAGAGAAAGAAAACAAAAAAATAACTTGGTGAAAAAATATAATGTCGAAAAATACTGATTCAGTTAAGTAACGTGTATTTTGTTATAAATAAATGAAGAAGGAAATGTAACCCCAAAACGGTTTCATTAGATAATACCACATTGTAAAAAATAAATATTTTCAATTGGTGCAAAACTTTATTTAGATTTTTTGTACTTTCTAATACCATAATATTCCTTAAATAACTATTTTAATCCTTTAACAAGTTGATTTATTAATATACATATCGATTAGCATAGTAATAATTTACATAGAGAACACAACTATTAATAAAATACATATGTATTAATAAATTGTTCTACTTTAAATGTGATCTAATTCACTGCTTCATTTTTATTTATATCTCAGTTGACGATAGATTTTTTTAGATGTATTTTATTGAAAAAAATACAGTTTTCAACCTATGATGGTTGTTGTCCTTTCTCTGCCTCAATATCAGGAAAGAAGAAGGCCATTATTTTCTCCTTGTATAGTTTGACCACGGGCTTGGGTACCTCGTGGTGCAGAGGGTGGGCGCCTCCGACGTACGAGCGCGACCACATGTTGCTAAACATTTGCAAGAACAGCTGGAGTAGCTTCATTTGAGGCATCTTTGATGCCTCACTGTACTTACCTGTGAAATTTAAGTTTATTAGACTCGTAATCGTCTCGTGAGCTGACATACCTTTTTACTTTTCATTGTTTTCTACAAAAACCATTTCCACTCCACTTTTGTTGTCACGAGAATTTAATATTTGCGTTTATAATCAGTAATTACGTATCTATCATTTACTAAATAAACCGCATTACAATTTTTATCAATTAAAAAATGTAACATTTTCTATGTGCTTTACTTTTATGCTTTTTTACACTTGCCTCCTCCAGTTTGCCTTCTGAAACGTAAATTTAAAATTTCACTGGATCTCTCAACATTTTGTTCAGGGATTAAGAACGCCACCACTTCAGCATTTCTATTTGTTAATCGTACTCTAGTAGTATCCTGGAATAGATATGGATTGTTAATATAATATGTACAAAAACTACATTAAAACAGCATGCAGAATTTCTAATTTAAGAGAAATTTATAATTATTATAAATGTGATAATTACGTGTCAATAAACAGTACAAAATTTCTCCCAAAATGGGAGTATTTTTATATGTATGTATTAACGACAAGGGTGGCAAACATGCGTACAGTCCGCCTGATGGTAGGCGGGTACCGTAGCGGCTACCCTACAGACACCCGTAGCAACTTCGGCACTCCCGCGCAGCCTGCTCAATAACAATCAAGAGAAAGAGCAATCAGCGTAGAAGACCATTCCCCCTGCTCTTAATATAACGCTTCCTTGATGAGCTCTAGTGACCTACTCAGCTCTGGCAACCCTACTCACTGCAGGACCACACCACTATAAGTGTTACTTATCTGCGATCTTCAGTAGACTTGTAGGTTGTTACTCTGAAAAAAATGACAACTGAACTTTCGACTACCCTTAGCTCTAAAAAGTGACAACATAACTTATTGCAACACCTAGCCAAAAATAAAGTTGTTCGAAGATCCACTATTTTGTTAAATAAAGTAAACTGTGATTATTCCTCGGTAAATTTATATTTTTTTAGTGCATAGTTGGTATAATACCCTCAAACCAACCTGCGTAGTGTTCAGAGCTTCACCCGATGACAAAGAAACCATATTTATCAAACAAAATATAAAACGTAAAACCGCAATTGAAACCATATGATTTAAATTTACTTCAACCATTGCTTATTCTGCTAATTGGAAATGTAGTTCCAATAGAGATAATGTCTTGAATAAACGATTCGAAGCCTCAATGTCTGTATATATAATACTATGGTAGTTATTGTATTCATTAGCTATCTTCGCATTGTTTTTTGACAAACGATAATATTTTACTTTTTATAGTAATAATATTATCCAATACCAATAGTGTGAATCGAGAAAATCATTGCTTACTGTTTAGCGTTGGTTAGTTCGGCCAATAATAACAAACGCATATTTACGACATAAGTATATAAGCTTTCGTTTGGAGACAGATTTGTATACCATTAAGTGTTTAATCCCAATAGTCAGTGAGATCAAAAAAAGTTGTAGAATTTCCAGATTTTCTTATGTCTTTAAAATATATTTTATCGTTTAAAAAAACTTTACAGTTGGTTTTAACGATCAATTATATTGTAAAGATATGTTTAATGTACCTTACATTCCCTTAAAAGATGAAAAGCCCTTCAATTAAACTTTAACATCTTAATTTTACACCAAAAATTAAGGCTAGTAACGACCAATCTACGACAATTACTTTATTATACATTTTAAGCTGCATTGACACTTTTGGGGCTCGTCAGTGATACAAAAATACTCAACAACTTTCGAAAGTTATTCCTCAGGACGTACCGTACAAGGTTGCTCTACATCTACGGCGATGATCGGCTGACATTTAGATATCTCTCGCTGACATTTCTACTGGACTAGTAGGTACAATTACGTAGATATTTGACTCGTTGGGGCTTATTGATTAACGAAATAATGGTGATCGCCTCCGTTTTTTATGTCACAAAATAGCGCTTTTTTTAAGACTGCATTTTAAAAATATATTTTTTGGGATAAATGCTAAGAACAATATTGTTCTTAAGAATAAATGTGAGGATTTGTTTTATTAGTTTTAACAAAACTTTTCGGCTGTTTTCTGTCAAAACGAAAAAAAATCCGACACAAAGTTGTCAAAAATTTCCTAAAGTGTCTCAGATCTTACTTTGAATTATTTAACTTGTAGTATTACAAAAATCTTAATTCAATGAATTCACTTTACACAGAAGCTTCATGTCTCATAGATCGTCCAAGACTTTTTTACTTAGTGCATAAGAAATGTCAGGTGAACCTCCTATAGGTAAGTTGTTCATACAACAATTACCTAAAATATTATTTTAGTGCGAATTCCAAGTGTATTAAAGTTTTGTATGGTTACTTACAGCGACTGAATCATCTGCCCAAACCAAAGTAATCAAAAAGACTAAACGAAAAAGTAAGTTAAAATTATACAAGCAAAATAAATATCAGGAATATGAACACCATAACAAGTGTAACAGTTTCGCTGCAAAATCAAATATTTTCATGTATAGTAAATACAATTATCTACTTAATAAGAATTCATTGGCAAAGTTGAATTTACCGCTTTGAGAATTATTTTCCAGCCAACCAATGAGTATGAGTATATGTAGTATTTATTAGGGTAAGCGAGCAACAGAAAAGTGCAAAGGTAGTTAAATAGAAATTAATATAATAAGCCAAATGCACGTTTATCCATTATCATCATCCATTATCTATATTCTATGGTCTGCTAGTTGAGTCTCTTCTCAGTAGAATTTCGTATCTAGATTATTTGAAGCCCTTTCCCTCCGTATGGCATAGACGTAATACGTATATTATTTTCATAGAGCAAAACTTATCTACACAATTTTACTTTAATTTCCGTTCTGAGATTGGCTACAAAAGTCACTGTATGGTATAATATTTAAGTTTTAGTGTCAATATGGAGTTTTCTATTGATAAAAAAAAGATGTAGACTAAAACAAATCACGTCGCGATGCGGGATACGAACCCGTGACCTTTCACAATCCGGGCTATCTACTAGTGTTTCTGTTTTTACGTTATAAACTAAATAGTGTCTGTTTATTAAATTCCAACATACTATTCTTTTTTTAAGTAATTAATAAAGTTTAATGTCGTTTATGCCTTAATACAAAGCTTAAAATGCTTTTAAAAAGCAACATTTACATTGCCCGCGATAACCATAGGCGAGTTGTGATTAATTCCACCAATTTCAGTGTAAGAATAGGAAATTATTAATGAACACACACTAACAGTATGTCACGTTTTATATTGGATAAGAAAACACTAACTACTAGTTACTACTGTTTTATGTATTGTTTTTTAAACCTCTTGTTTGTACTCATCAATAGATAAACTACTAATTTCCAGTAACTAGTAGTTTTTTTTATTTATCTAAGTATATTTTTTTTTACAGTGATTAGATATGTTGATGTGCAATGTACATTATTTTGAACTTTGAAGGCTCTAACAGCTCGACCAAAAATTTTAATAGCTTCAAATTATAGCTTTAAATATAATTAAATTTTGTGACAGCGAATATGCACCTATACTGACTTATATTGCCATGGGCCAAGCCATGAGCAGTGTAATCGATCATAAATTAAGTAAAAAAAATTTTTAGGTATTCATTGAACCTCGTTCGTTTTAATATAATTATTACAAGTGGATGGACCTGTCCCGGTTTTGAAGGTTTTTTAATGAAAATTTCGCCACCGGGGTCAAAGGTCAAGTTTGTGTAAGGTCGAGGTATCCCCTTGCGCTTTAATGGGTTTTCATGATTTTTCCCTAATTTTGAGGTCAAGGGCCCTGTTCAAAGGTCAAGGTCATTTGAGGTCAGGGTCCCCCGCCCATTTCCGCACCCTAGTACTCCCACATCCCCCGGGTCCAGAAGGTATGTATAGGGCGTTATTTTAGGGTCAAAAATTCAGGTCAATGGTCACTTGAGGTCAATGTCTCCCATATAAACATTCTTTATAATGACCCCTCCTACCCATTTCCACTATAAAAAGTGGGATTATCATGGCACCTCAAATTTTCTAAAAAAAATTAAGTCCTAGACCCTTAGTGCCCCATTTGCTATACTCCAACCGGCATATCTTTATACCTAAACTTGACTTTGGTCGAGAGTGAACCTTCTTAGAATTATTATATGTAAAGATGTAATACTGTTAGTAATAATGTACTATGAAGAATATTTCCCGATGCGCGCCGCCCCCGCGTGTCGCTTTTCCTTTCAGCCCGGGAGCGCGACTAGTCGGCCGCCGGCCGCCGCGTGGCGCTCAGCTCGCACTCTGAGTTCGCTCACAATTCGCTCACTCAACGACACTGTTTACTCACATTTGACAGCCCGCAAGCACTACACACGTACGTCTCAATACTTCCTTGTGCTCGTTATTTCATTCACCCGCAGCCGGTTCCGTCATCTCATGTATCGGCTTACATTCGACAATGCACTTCACGTTTCATAAAGCACTGCACTCAAGTTAAACTTATTTCCTATAATACCATACCAACACATAAAGGAGTTGTTAGTATCATAGTTTTTAAGCTTAACATGACAATGCTTATCATGAAATACTTAGATAACGTTTTTAATTAAACAGTTTACTACGAATCATAAATGAGACTTTATTATCCTATAATGCCCACACGTAATACAATACGTAATAAATCTTAAACATTGACAATTAAAATTTAATTGTGTCTGGTATGTCGGGTTTGCAGAGGTTAAAGAGAGTATACATTCTATAAACATTTCGTGACTATCTGTAGTATGAGAGTTAGCTGGTGTTAGGCCATCGAAACTAGAATATATCTCATTTGTTTTGAATATATTGTTATCTTATCATCGCTTTAATGAAAAATTGTTTTTGCAAGCAGCATACCGTATGGCGGACGAAACGGCCACGGACTGCCTGTTCGAGAGGCTGCGCTTGCACCAGCTACGTGCCCCGGACTCCGTGGAGGTGGCGCGTGCCATCACCGCTCGCATCAGCTCACGACTCACTTCTCATGGTAAGAAATTGATTTATCACGAGTTATAGTAGTAGGTAGGTACATCAGCGTTCAATTACATGATCATTTACAAGACAACTACAGTTTACAGAATCGAAACATCATGTAGCCGTTGCTATTCTTGGTCTTTGTGATTATTTATTAAACTTATACTAAATATACTTTGCATAGTATTATAACAGTATAATTGGCATGAATTTGTAATTTTTGACTGTAGGAGTGAGTTACGTTTGAAAATGTAGGTATGTTTTAAGTTTTCAGCAATTTCATGGTATATTTGAATACAATATTTCAAAGAATCCTAACGTTCGCTACGAGCTGCTTAGGTATATCAGTTTCAGCCCGCGTCATTGTCACGTCCACATTATTGGAATTACTTCCCGCTCCCAGATGCTAAGAGCAAACTGACATTAACAATCCATGCCAAATTCTAATGCAGTGGCACGTGGGATACGCCGCACACTTGAAAAATAGTACGATATAATGTAACTCCTAAGTTATTCGAACCTCATGTGTACATATCCTCAATGAAAAAAATTGGGGCATAATTATGAATTAAATAATGTAACAAAAATTTATGAAAGGAAATGGACTGGGGCGCAACTATACATTACAGAAGTTTGCAACCAAATAACACTACTATAGTTGTAGTATTGATTTCCTGCAGTGAGCTTATGAGCGGTTACGTGGCACGGCGTTTCATGCAAACGAATCGGTTTGTTTATTTCATATATTTATTTCATATATGTCGAAAATATACGTGCGACATGAACGCTCATAAGGTGACCATCGTTGATAAGAATTAGGGAGAGCTTATCGATGAAGCGTTTTTGTTTTTTTTATAGTTACAGCAAGGATAACCGTGGCCCAAAGGCGTTCGTAGCACCTTGGGACACTACTCACGCGCTGCCTACCCTAAAAAAAAAGCAGAGAAAACGTTGACAGAAAAGGAGATAATTCCCCGTGCTCCTAACATAACGCTTTTTATTGAGCTTTGGCGAACTTACCGCAGGAACACAACACTTCAAGTAAACACTTTTTCTGTAAGGTGGAGATACTACCCCAGTCTACCGTTCAAAATTCAACTGCTACCACTATGAAAGACAAATAAAGAACTCTGTCGGCTCTCTCTCTTCCCTTGTTTTTATAAAGTCTTCTCTTATTTTAACGAAAACGTTTCCTCTTGATATGTTACAGGCTAGGCAACGCGTTCCTATTATTCTGTGGTAGTACGTTTGTCTACGGTAACCGCTTACCATCAGGCGATATGTTTGTTAGCCACCTTGTTTTATACAGTCCGAAATAAAATTTAAGGGTCTTGTTGTATTCCTTGTCAAGAATCACCTCTGAAATCTTTCAGACCACTTTTATATTCCTATTAAATTAGTAAAAACATTTTTTTTTATACAACTAGATGACAAACAAGCTGACGGCCCACCTGGTGGTAATCGGTTACCGCCGCCTATAGACACCTGCAATAACAAGGAAAAGCACTTGATATTGCAGGTGCGTTGTCATCCTAAGGCCTAAGATGAAATGTATAGCCACACTTGCTAGTGACAACCCTTATGCATACTTTCGCGTATGGTACGACACACACAGCTATACCGCACACACACGCAACCCCAGAATTCCAAATTTTATTTCGGAATTCTGTAACACCCGGTATATAGAGAAACAATTTTATGTTTACCTCGCCCTTTCTTAGTTAACTTCTGGGTAACACGTTAGATCGTCGACACTCTCTTAACTTTTCTCGGTGCAAAAGTAGGATCAAGAGCGAGCCTGTTTTAATAAAGAAAATTTATCTATTAGTGCAGTCAATAAAGCCTTTTGCTTCCGAAATCTTTCAACCGTCATCGATTTGCGCAAAAATTTGGGAAAAGTTATTGTATGCCTCAAATATCAAAAGTGACATGGTGCCAACTTACGCTTTTACCCTGGGGTTGGATGCCACTCCTTCTCGGGGGCTGAAATTTTAACGGCGAAAATAACCCCGATAGAAAACCTAATTCTAAGCAAAAAATATTATATGAAGTTTTTTCGTCTGCCCCATACTTTTTAAGTTATTCGTGATTGAAAACTCCCCATTTTCATTAAAAAATTACACTTTTCATCAGTTTTTTACGAATAACTCGAAAATGTAAGAAACATAATGGTAGCTTATAAAAAAACAAAGAGATTAGTTTTTTAGAAATATCCTAGGTGCAACATATAGGGAGATATGGTTAACGAAAGGAAACTTTTTTTTGTGAGTGCTCGAATCGGTGAATTCAACTTGAAATAATGGAAAAATATTCGACTTTAGGGGCTATAATAATGCTAATTACAATTATTGTAGTGCTTTCAAGACCTTTAAAATGAGCACTGTACAAATTCAATTGCATTTAAATTAAGCGACATACAATGCCAAAAAGATTGACTACTCAACTATTTTAAGAAAAAAATAAAATGACCCTCACGACCCCCAGAATTCAATTTCCTCCTGCAATATGTTTTATTTTAGTGTTATTCATATGCTCAAAAATTTAAGCATGTTTTTTTAATAAAAAAAAATAACTTTTTTTAAAAAATAACTTCGAAACGGTAACAGATACGTAAAATTTTGTACAGAACATAGAAGATTTTTTTTTATTATTATTTTTTATTTTGTGCGATGAATAATAAATAAGACATTGGCGATTGAAATTGATACCGACGTGCTAGTAACAGCTGGTCTGAGCCCTTTAATCTTTTAGTTTTTAAAATCTAAGAGCGCCGAACCTCCGAAAATCCCTTAATCTTGTAGTCCATCAAATTACCTTTAAAAATGTTTTTTAGATGGGACATGATGATGATGATCATGATGATCAATAGCATAAAAATTGACGGAGATATCGTCAAAAAACCATTTTTTATTTTTTCAGAAAAATTTTTGGAGTAAGCAATTTGTACCTATAAAATTTGGCGAGGAAGAAGAAATCGGACATAATAATAGCTCTGATAAAGAGTTGTTTGAAAAACAGGATGTAATTTTTGTACATTAATAATTGATAAATTAAATAAACTTTAAAATGCTTATTATAAACTAATAAATTGAACTATTATTAGCCACGATGCACTAGTATAATGTTTTAAAATCGTACAAAATGATTTTTCACCAATTTATACATACAAGGTAATTTTTGGGGTTGAAAATTAGAACTAAGTAAATAAAATAAAATATATCATGAGCAGTGATAAAGATTCTAGAAAACTAAACCAAATAAAGCTGCTAAAAATGTTTTTAATTGATCCTAAACTTAGGGGTTGAAATTAAACAATAAATTGATAAATTAATTAATTCATAAACTTGTAAGTATTCAGGTGTATCCATTTTTATTTATCTTTTGGAAACCCTAAACTGAAACAGTTAAATCTGCTAAAAAATATTTTTTAGCAGATAGTAGTTTTTATGGGTTGAAAATTTACATTTAATAAATAAAATATAAACAATGAGCACTAAACAATTCTTTGTTTCGTTAATGTGCAATCCCACATGACAGGGATACCGTTTTTTCCTGATTTTTTGACGACTTTACGGGGAAGTTTTTAAGGTTTGAAAACTTTATGGAAATCATAAATCATGCTTCGAAATGTTAAAGAATATCTATTTATCTACAAAACTAAATAAGATTCCATTGATAAAATGCCTAAATTAGCATTTTTTTTTAATTTTCACAAAAGGGGTTGATTTCACTCCTAAAACGCAAAAAGCGCAATTCCACACAATATCACAAACAAGCCTGCTCCCAAATTTTCAGAAAAATCGATGACGGTTGAAAGACTTCGGAAGTAATAGCTTATTTTTACCTTTATTGACTGCACTATTTATGTATGTAGGAATTAACCAGTTTACTACTGCTGTAGCCATTATATACAACCTTCACCAATATAGACATTCCAATAGCTGCGAAATAGTTACTGTACCAACTTACTTTTAATAAAACTTTTTGATTCGTTTTCTTTCTAAATTATAATAGAAGCTTCTTTCACCAATATTTAAAATTCGAACTTTAGAATGGACATTGGAGGGCTGGTGGGCGTTGCCGCAGGCACAGCTTGTGTTTTAATAAAGTATCTACCTATATGATAAAGGGATAATCTGGGAATCTTGAATACTTGATTGTTTATTGTAATCTGTATCGGTTTTGGAGTACTTCTTGCAACATCATAACATGCCCTGCATCCTAAATTTTATCGTCCAAACGTTTCGTTTTAGTGCACTGATAGCGAAGTTTACGTTATAAGAAACTCAACCAGGTATTCTCACCAAAATATCAAAAAAAAATTATAGACCAGTAATGCCCTGCAAATAAATAATTTTGTTGTTTTGCATTGCTCTCTTGCAACCTCAAGAAATAATTTCTTCTCTGGCATCTGTACATTATTCAAGCCGAGATACCATTTAATTTATGAGTAGGGTAAGAATTTTATTTTCTATTGAATATATACAGGGTGGTGCTCTCAATACGACAATTAATTAAAACATGGGCTATATTAGTTTATAGAAATGGTTTGCCACTTTCAAAAACATCTTATTCATTTGATAATTTCATGACATTTGTATGTAGTAATAAAACATTGGATGCATTTTTTCATAGAAATGTCCAGAAATTATCAAATGAATAAGATGTTTTTGAAAGTGGCAAATCATTTCTATGAACTAATATAACCCATGTTTTAATTTATTATCGCATTGACAGCACCACCCTGTATAAACGATATGCATAACTTGTATAGATTGCTTGCATTTCTGATTTCAATATTATTAAAAAAGTATGAGTAAAAACAAAGGCATACAACGTAGGACTTCAAATAGTTTTATTATGGAAAGTAACAAAACTTAATGTTTAAGTACACAAATCGTAAAGATCTAAAATCCGCAATTTATAACCAGCTTATTTCTTACCCTGACAGCTCTGAATCCCGTACGTTTGCATTTAAATTGCGAATTGGAAAACTTAAATGACTACCTGACGAGACAGTTCTCAGGGACTCGCCTTATTTAAAAGTAGTATCTTTTTGTACACTAAAACTAGGAATAATACTTTTAACTCTTTTGTACGAGTCATAAATCTTTTCACATAAGTATTCAAATATAGTGCGATCTTATTCTAGTATCTATAACAAAGGCTCTTACATATCAGCCTATTGAAGTCCACTACTGGATGTAGGCCTCCCCAAGGCTGCGCAACAATACATGGTTTCCAGCTTTTTACATCCGGCCATCACCTGCCACCTTTTTTTTTATTTTATTTTCATTTATTCGGGATAACAACAGCATACATACTTAGTCCTTCCTCGTCATCCTTAGTTGTATTTCTTATATAGCTAATAACAGTGTATCCTCATGCGCATCATTTAAATGTTTAAACTTTTGTCTTTTTTAATTTTTAGGCTTTTAGCCTATTATTTTACGCTGTCTGATATTTTTAGAATTCCTATTTAATTTTATATCTACTTATGTAATCTCTATAAAGTGAAGGCAATTGTTTTTAGTTCCAATAAAAATATTTTCAATTTGCAATTTTCAAAGGGATCTAAATATTGTTATTAAGGTACCTTTCCTAGTACCTATATAGTGTAGGATTAAGTGCTAGCATTTACTTAACGCGCTCTGTGGTAAATTTATATCCATACGTCCAGTAAAATCTGTAAACCATAGAACAGCTGAGCACTACTGTTAATAACAAAAAATCTAAACCACCAAATCCAGATTAAGTTCATACAACACAAAAATAAGAAGAATATGTTAAAATAAATCCGAATGTTCAAATTGTTATGAAGAAAGAAAGTGAGCTACACATTTCACCATTTCTGTTAATAGCATCGGTAGGTATGTGTGTTTGTTTTCCCGGGCGAGTTTAATCAAGAAGATTTATATTTATTCTTTGGTCCTTTTTAAGGCAAAATAACGAACAAATATTACTTATTATATACTTTTATCCAAAATAACAAATTCAAAATCAATCAGTCAAATGTTTCGAGTTAAAATCTGTATAGGAAGCGAATTTGTGCAAATCGCGACACCAGCGCAGTCTTTATAGGTAATTAAGTATTGTCTTCAGAAAGAATCAAAAGCTATGAAGCTTTTGGGACAAACCCGTTTCTTCCCCGCTTGAAGTATTCGCCCCTGAGAGAGATAGTATTGTAAATAGGGTAAAATTGACGTATAAGCTAAGAAAATTATTGAGCACCACTTTTAAGTGAAGAAGTTCTTGATTTGTCTTTTTTATTCTGATTTCAAGAATATATCTATTTTGTGCCTTCTAAATCGAGATAGGACTCAGTACAAATATGATATTAGAATAATTATTATTGAGAAAGGAACAACACCAACTATTGTATAGGTATTTAAATTTGCTTCCAATCCTACCGGCGGCGAACATTTATAAAATTAATGGTTTTCCTGACTTATTCAAATGTCAAGGTTACTGCAATGTGTACTATTATTATTTTTGTTACAAATTACCGGCATAAATGATCACTATTAATATATCAATGTAAATAAACAACGCGCTTGTCTATACCACACGATGTTACGGAATCGTTATGGAAGTAGGTTTTGGCAAGGTGCCCATCATTATATGTTGATGGTACCTATATCACTCAGTAAGAGCCGAAGAATACGGGAAAGTGATAATTGAACTTTACGTTGTTCTGAGACCTACGACACTTCGTTCCAGTCCTATCGTTTGCGCAACTGAAACATTGTGTCTGCCAATTTTTTCTTTTCCTTCCTCTGTGAACAGGTGCTGACACACGAGAACAAATGTTGTAATATTTCATTTTTAGAAGAAAACTGGGCGTGTTATATCTAAAATTTACACTTTTATGTTTAATGTTTCCTCTGCTGCGACCGGCCAGCGCTCACATACAATAGAAAGTCTGTTGTGTCGGATATGGGTACTTCGCAGATTAATATTTGTTCATAGCCAATAATGATATCAAGAGAAAGAGGCAGGGAATAGTGTCATTTTCCACTTAATTTTTGAACGCCTTATAGCCCTTTACAGCAGCTGAATAACTTTTTCTGTGCTGTGTTTTTGGCTGCGGCGAGTAAGGTTACCAGAGCTCATAGAGAAAATATTACATTGGATGCTAGAGAACTTATTACTTTCATAATGTTTTTTTTTATTTGATTAATAAGTTTATAACGTCATAAAGAAATATTGCAAAAAAAAATGTATTCTTAAAATCAATAGTTTCACAGATACAGTGGCATGTTTTTTGCAGCACGTCGTCTAAAACGAATATTAACAAATTTTAGAAAAATATTGATTAATACCTTACTTACAACCACATAAAGTTGCGTGTTATACCGATAGAAAAGTATTACACACTCGCCATACATATTTCATATAAAATGTTTTATATTAAAATATAAGTAAGTACCAGTAATTTTTTTTATGAGTATAAATCGGTTCGTGTTAAATAATCGATTGAAACGAGCGTCTATAAGCGGTAACCGCTTACCATCCGAAGGCGGGCCGTAGGTTTCGTTGCCACCCTTATTGACTATCGTATCATCGCCAGCCTATAAACGTCCCACTGCTGAGCACAGGCCTTCCTCAATGGGAGAAACACATGAGGAGGATGGACACATGTCCAGGAGTTTGGGCCATGACACAACCACGCTGGCCCAATCCGGGTTGGTGGGTTAAAGCGGATGCAAGAACAACCGGGACCAACAGCTTAACGTGCCTTGCACGGAGGACTATCGTATGAAAAAAATTAAATAAGCATATGAATAGGCCGTCGCACGTCGACGTTCTTTCAATACTAATTTGATTTAAACCTTTTTTATTTAATATTTTATTTGAGAATACTGAGAATTAGATCTTGTAATAGGATGACTCAAGTAACAGGCAGATCCTAGAGCTTATAATAAGATATGTTTGTCAATAAATCATCACATAAGTGTGCCTACTATATCACCAAAAGTTTTCGTAACCTTAACTTATCCTCGCACTATCAAGATTCTTTATTGTATGCCACCAAGAATCTCTTATCAATTTAAAAGGTAGCTATTAAAACAGTTAAACTTTGGCAGTAAAAACAACTTTTTGCGTGACTACTGGGTATTAATAGCTATCAGAGGCCCTTAGAAAGTTTGTACAGTAAAGCTAATAGCTTTATTAATATCTACTTTCTTCATTCTTTCGGTTTTTACCGTTTAGTCTACCGGCCTAACTTCTTCTACGGAATAAAAAAGTTTCGAATAAGGATAAAATTCTCGAATTAGGTAATTACAATACGACATTTTTATTTAATCCTTCAACATTATCTATTAGACCATTATCTATTAGACCATTATTTTTTTACATAATTTATTTTGAACTCAATCAATACCTATTATGTGCCCAAAAAATGTAAAAGCTGTTGACAGACATTTCATTTGGTCACAGTGCCGATGACTACACATCAGATTAAAATGTATTGATTGCTTATTCGTATGACAGATAAAAACATGATTATTTGTATTGATATATAAAATTTATTTAATATTTCACGAACTAAAATCAACGTTATTTTATTGCTTGTTGTGAAAACTACCAAATATTTTTTTTACTTTTTTCTTACATAATTTGGGTTGGTTTACCAACTGAAGTATATTCTTTGCCTATTCTATCTTTTTCTTCTCAGTTCTCTTTGAAGTTAGAAGATATATTATTTTGAATTCTCATGTTAAAAGATATATTATTTTGAAAGTTGTTTAATTATTTTATCTACATAATATATTAGGTTTTTTATTAGCAATTAGTATACACCACTGATAAAACGAGGACCAATTTTATAAAGGTGCAATTAATAAATGTAATTACAATAGTTATATAAATTAAATATCATTTTCCGTTTCTGGTTATTTGGAAATTCCATCTAAATTATTAAACAACGTAATACTTTAAACAATAAAACCGACTTCAAAACACTAAAAAGGAAAAAATAATTAAATTTAAGCACCTAGGTCAAAAATAATTAAATTTAATCTCCTAAAAATGTTTTTTTTTTGGAGTTGGTGCTTCACCTTCTGAGTATTGTTTCTGGAAACAGCTTAGCACCAACTCCTTAAAAATACATTTTTAGGTGACATAGGTAGGTACTTACATTTAATTATTTTTTCCTTTTTAGTGTTTTGAAGTCGGTTTTATTTATGTTAAAAAACACATTTTTTAGTGATTAACTAATGTCAAAGCTTGATAGGTGGCCATCAGCACTATCGACTTGCCTGTCTCTTAGTATTTGGTTGAAATACATAATATTGTTTCATATTTCATATAATCATATCGTACCACTGATAAAGTAATATCTAACTCCAAACCGTTACGGAAACCGTTACCGTAATCATCCGTTCTCCCGAAAAACCCAGTAGATACAATTAATTGTCAAGACGTACATGTAATATTTAAAGAATTATCTTCCAACTCCTAACCGTTAAGGAGTTGTACCTTTCATCATTAGTTCACCCGAACAACCCGTAAGCAGAATACTATTCGTCAATACGTACCTATAATATTTAAAGAATTATCTTCCAACTCCTAACCGTTAAGGAGTTGTACCTTCCTTCACTAACTCATCAACATTAAGATGATAGCTGACAGTAGCAAATACTTGAATATTTTTGGAAAAAGTAAAAAATGTCATACATGCCTATAAAATTTGAGGTTTGCCCTCGATTTCCCTGGGATCCCATCATCAAATCCTGACTTGGTGATAGTGGGGCCACCTCAGGAGTATACTCTATCGAATAAAAAAGAATTTTGAAAATCGGTTCACAATTAACAGAGAAATCAGTGAACATACATACAAAAAAAATACATCCAGTGAAACATATAACCTCCTTCTTTTTCTTGATATCGGTTAAAAATGTAAACTACTGCATTGAATGTCGTGTCGTTCACTCGTTACACCAAGTCACCTCAAAATAATAAAACTCCGTGCTGTTACAAAACTCTTACTGTTACTCTTCGCGCACAAAATAAAACCATTCAAGCGAGACTTCGTTCATGTACAGTCACCTAAGGGTTTAGACAGCTACAAATCAAGAGTAAGTATACAAAGCCCGGTAAATGTCTCGACAAAAATATGATATGAAGTAGTAGTGAGAAGAGTCCATAAGTATGTGAGTACAGTTAGAGTTAGTACGGCTACCTTCTGGACCTATAAGGTCTCTTTTCGCACCACTTTTGGAGTAACCATCAAAGAAACAAGTTACTAAATTTCTTTGTACGTGACGTTGAGGTGAAGACAGCAAATTAATGACTCCGAAGACTTAAGTCAATGAATAATTAGTCCTTTATCCACAGTTGAATCTCTACTAGGGCTCTACAGAATACCTATAAAAATTCCAAAAACAATAAAGACCGCAATGTTCTTAAAAGTGTGGATGAAGTAATTTACAAGAATTAATAGCAATAGTTTTTTTGTCGAGACAATATTATAAATTTAAGTATTAATATTACACCAGGCAATATAGCAGATGATTTACGTCGTCGTAAATTATCTGATCGGATCTGAGCAGGTCCTGGGTGGCTCAGTGGTCAGAGCAGTCGCCCGGATTGCGAAAGGTCGCGGGTTCGATTCCTGCCTCAGGACGTGAATTTTTTCTAGTTTTATTATATTTTAATTATTACGTCGTCGTGTTTAAAACATTTAGAACAAATTAAAGTGACAGAAACAAATACAAATCTGCTATTACTTAAACTACTGTAGTTTGTAAAAAAAGTATAAAGTTTACAGCTACTATATCAACGTAAAGATTAGACAATGTTCTGTCATAATAAGGAATATCGACTTGCACTAGCGCCGCACATTCAAGTTGGCCAGTTTATGGATATCCATTTACTTATGCATTTTCTCAAATCTGCAACAGTTACAACATAATAAACGACAATTAAACTATACATATTATGCAGCTATCTCCTAGTCGGTCCCTTTATCGTTGAAGACATGACTCATTTATCCTCAAAATGTAGTCACTTTATGTATAAACCTTATGTTTCAAAACACTAAATTAAATCGAATAACTTTGTGTAACAATTCCAAATATAAATATGTGAATGGCGATTCGCGAAGTGACGTAAATTTATTGGTTATTCGGCGTACGCTAGACTATGAAAAGGTGGTACAGGTCGTAGCCATAATGGATATATTCACCGGCCGTTATAGGACAAATGATGCCAGAGACTAAACACATCTTCGCGTAGAAAGTTAACGTTGTTCATTAATATTAATAATACTTATAGCCAAATACACAATACAGAATCTTTTTCCAATAATTATAATAAAATTTTCTCACAGTTATTTACACATTTAAATAAAATAACATCTTAAAATACAGTCTGCTGTGTTTTCACTCCTAAACTGTTGGTTCAGCAGTTTAGGAGTGAAAACACAGCAGACATTAGATGAATAGTAAAGTTTACGTCCTAAGAGAGGATAAATGCTACGTTTTAATCCGATTTTGTAGCACGATGCCTACTATCGCCCTTAGTTAGCGATATACCTGCGATAAAAGTAAAAAAGTAGGCGATCTTATGTATGAAGGTTCCATAAAGTCGGCATGGTGCTACCGATTGCTTGAAACAATCGAAAAGTTAACTAAGTGTGATAGTAGGCATCGTGCTGCAAAATCTTTAATGCGATAACCGATTTCCACGCGTACTGAGTAATAAATATATATAAAAAGTATAAACAACACATTAGACACGCACTTCATTCTTGCTTCAACTTAGTGTGTTAACTTTAAGTTAAAACTACAAGCAAGAAACTTTCAGCATGCAGATGGGCTTTAAAACTTGAAAATCTACTTATGTGAGAAATTAATATAAAATCACATAACATAACATAAATCACACAAATTGTACATACCCAGATGCATACTTAGTATTTTTAAGAGAAATGCTTATTTTATGGCAATTACAATAAACTGCCAAGTAGTATGCATAAGGTATCTCAAAAAATGTTTAAGAAAACAATAACTCAATGGTTGAGACAAAAGTTATATTACAGTGTACATGAATATTTGGACGATTGAATTGAATTTAATGTATTATGGTACTAAAAATTATAACGGATAAGAATAAAATAATTATTGAATATTTGAATTAAATTTTTGTATGTTTTAATGATAATAATGAAATAATGTAATTTATAATAATATTGATATAGAGAAGTAATGAAATTAATTAATTTGACATTCTTACTTAGGAATTATATTTGCATGCTTAATTAAGTGGAGTACGTGTGACTTATTTTATTTGTAACATCATTTGTAATACCGTATTCTTGCAAATAAATAATATCTTATATCTTAACTCTATTTCTAAACTATCTGCTATATGAGTCAAAAATCGCCGTGAAATCCATATTTTGCCTGTAACTACCGATACACAGTTTGCTATCGCCATTCGCGATGCACATTAAATCATAAGGCGAGGTGTCTACTGCGGCAAGATCGCGTGCTTCACTAATATATCGCTAGGGTTTGGTGCATTGGGCCCTTAGCCAAACGGCAATACCGTGCCGCCTTCCAGAGTGTTACCATTAATTTGTATAGGGAAATGATTTGTGTTGTTAGCCGGCTCCTTAATACTAGGGGTGGTTTTTACCACCCTTTGTAAATTGTACGGCGCGCGGGCGGCGCGGCGGCGATGCGTAAACACTTAGCCCGTTGACACTCATTGTGCCAACGGGTGGCAGGCGCGAGCTTCGATCGAGGAAGTTAATCCGAAGTGGACACACATTGAAAATAAAATTATTGTAAACAGGCGACCTCAATGGTGTTGTAGAGACATCCGTTTCCCGGGTTTATTACCGTTCGGGCTAATTCAGGAATGAAGCATAAATGTGTTTCTGTGGACTTCAGGGATGTCACCTATGGCCTAAAGACCCCTACTAGTTCTAGTTTGATTCTGAAATATTCTGAACAATCGTTAGAATTCCTTTAATATTAATTTGGTTCAGAATCACTCTTTTCGTGACCAACCACTGGATGTAGATTATTTGACTCTTTACTGCAATTTAAAATTGCAAAAATATAGTGCATGTAGGTACCATAAGTTAGCTGGAGATCTCTTCCAGCCAACCCATAAATATGTCAGTTATACTGGTGAAATGCAGGCAACGCGAAGTGCATTTAAGACATCAATCTCACACTCACTATAATATACTTAAATCTCAATTATATATTAATTTATGAATATATTTTAAACAATCAATTAATACAATATTTGTATAACTAACTATAACAATACTATATATTTAATTACATATCCATACAATGATACTGATATAATCCTATCTAAAGGTAACTAAAATAATACATACAAATATTATTAATATGACACGTGCAATGATTATTTTGTGATCTGTGGCAAATATAAGGAATCACTTTTTTGTAGATTCTTTTTAAATGAAGGACTCTCTTGGACAAAAATCGACAGACTGTTCCACAATTGTGCAACGTGAAACTAAAGGAGTGTAGCGAAGTTGGTGAATAAATATGTTTCCACAGACAAGAAAACAGTATTGGCACTCACATAAACCTAAACCTCGGCGACCAAAATATCAAAAATTACAAAAGCAATTTATTTTGTTTATAAACATCTTAGATCAAAGACATCTAATCAAGATTATCATAGACCGGTGATTAAAATTGTTTACACGAGGCCCGATCTATTTTTGCGATGGTATAAATCAAGAGTTGCCTTGACATTGATCGCGCTGCGCGGACGCAACCTTCCAGCCATACTCACACAGTGCTCTTGTCACTCTTAAAAATTTTTTCAAGAACTCAGCTTGAACCCTAATTCACTTTTTTATACAAAAAAATCAAATGGTAACAGTGTACTGGAGTTGGAGTAATAAGTTTAAAATAAAACGTGGTACGATAAATAAAAAATCTAAATGTTAATACATATAAACTATCTGTAAATGTTTTGTAATACCAATAAAATTGTACTTTTGAGTTTGCTTATGTCGCAGAAAAGAATCTGTGTCTATGACAATTGAAAAACCGTTCCGTACCATTATTCGATAGCGGAATCTTAGTAATAGGGTCCCGTTTTACCCTTTCGGTACGGAACCCTAAAAATTGTGTCCACAATATTATCTAATTCGCAGGTTGATTAATTTTTAGTGTCAAAATACTCAGCACTGAATTCAATCACAACTATCTTAAATGAAACATCATACATATTACGTCCCTAAAGATGCGAGTATGTTGGCGCCGAATTAAGCCAATTGAATGATAAATAAGTTATACGCTAAAGCAGTCCATCAAAGTGTATAATATGCCAATACTCTGGCAATTATTGTGTTCTGGCTGTTATTCTCAATTAAGGCGTAATCAATTCTACTCGTTCTTACATCGCTGTGCATACAAAATAACCAGCGATTTTTTTTTGAACCGCAGCCAAAATCCACCACGTTCAATTAAAATACGTCTATGTTGTACCGCAGATAACCGTTGTCATGTCCATTTATATCATTTCCAAGTCATCGTATTTGTTAATTTACATATAATAATTTTAGAATCTCTATACTATTAAATACAACGCCTGGCCTGTCTGTCTGTAACGGCTTATATGCTATTATACCTTAGAAACCAATAAACTGCTGTAACTATAAGATAGGTGCTTTTATAGGAAGATTTTTGATTATTTACCATCACATTGAGATCAAAGGGGGTGGTGCAATTAGAGTACGCCGGCGTAAGCTTATGACATAGACAACAAAGTTTTCTAGAAAATATAAAATGCCACTTGCCTTCGAATTCTACAACGAGAACATAATGGGATAGTCAAATAAGCTTTAATACCCAAGCACACGCTTGACGGACCGTTGGTACAGTTACAACAAAATGCACATAAAGGATATGTTGTGCAATTTCTCTTGGCTTTTGTTGTATTTTGTTTTTTTTTTTTGTTTGTGGATAAGCGGGGAGTTTTTGGCTTTCCAATTTTGTCGGTAAGGAACTTAGGAGTTTCGAAATCATTGCGATGTGCCTGATACTTCAATTACGACGTAAAAAGAAATACCAATTGTGTCTGCTTAAAATATTAGAGATTAGTGGTGAAGTAATTTTGAAATTCTTTATCAAGCCCATCTCGATTTCCTACTGTTTATTTGGCAGTGACAGCTCGGGCATGTTTATAGTTTTGTCTTTGGCAGTGTGTTTCAATGTTATGATGGTTGTAAGAGTACTCTTGTGATAAGCAGTTGTAGTAATATATCATGTTAAATCTACATAATCTATTCCTACTAATATGCCGTACATCACTACTATTAACAGTCTCCGTGTTGCTAATAGGGCCTTTCGTAATTATAATGTCGGAAAATTCGAAGTTAACATAAATTATCCACCAGCTGGAATTTCAGTCTATAAACCTACACTTTTCCCACGCGAAACACTTTGACTGGAATCTTTTATTGGATTACAGTGACATACATTCGCTACGTTAATGACACAACCCACGGTACATATTGCTTTAATGCCACCAGCCTCCCAAAAACGTAATTGAGTTTAAACATGTCACTTGTACTGGAATTTCAAATAAACTAAGCTTCAATGCTTAAGCTTTCAAAATTAGTTTCATATACATAGGTATATATAAGATTACGTACAATGCCATTTAAGCATTTCAATTAGAATACAACTTTATTCATACAGTTTCAGTCCTATTTTTTTTTTGAAACGTTTGATTCAACAGAAGTTAATTTGTAGGTCATTTAACATTTTGTCTCTTACCCGCCCGCTAGTGTCTCCTCAATTTTATTGTCTCTGGTGTGTGTATTGGTACTTCACAAATAATTCGACAAATAATGTTTTCCAATATGAATATGACACTATTCTAATCTATGTGATTAACAAGAAAGTCTGTCGAGACACGAGCGTAAAGTCGAAAATCATGAATTTTGGAATAGTACAGTCATTTTATCTAAAAACCCTTCTTTAGCTAAAATGATCGCCCCCGCAATGTTGGTGATAATATTGGCTCCCCGGCCAACCTCAGAATGAAACGGAATAAGCTGGAAAAATGTATTAACCCTGATTTTGGCATTCTAAATGTTGTCTCAAAAGTCTCATGAGGTCACGTGTAAGTATTCTTAGATAATTAAGGTCATAAGTCTCAAAATTTTATATATATCGCTTCCTTAGCCTCGTAAAAGTTGTCGAATATAAAATTCTCTTCAAATTTTATTTACAAAACGCTTAACAGTTTTTAAGATAGAGCGCGAACAGTACGGAGAGCTCAGCTCAGCTCATACATTCAAAATCAATTCATCGAGATACTTGTCAACCTCTGTTTCGTGTTTTAAGTGAAAAGGTCAATCCTCATCATCATATAAGCCGAGAGACAGCTGAACATCGGCCTTCCCCAAAGATCTCCACATCGATAGGTCCTATGCTGCCCGCATCCATCGACTTCTCGTGCCCTCACCAGATCGTCCGTTCAACTTGTGGGAGGAAATAAAAAAACAAATAAATAAATATGAATGAAGCAGTCAATAGGTACAAAAAATTCTTGCGAATATTTTGGGCTCAGTTTAAAAACGTTGAAACGTATGAATAATCCTTGTGTTTTCAATTTCTCGTAATTTATCACATTATCAATGGACAGCCCTAAACAAACTCTTCTATGAACTGACCAGATGACGTACTTGGGACACGCGTGGCCCCTTGGCCTGACGCCAACAGCGGCGAGACCGAGACGGCCTGTCATTACGAATTCAATACTAGGGTTTTCTACAATAACAAATATGACGACATTAATTTATTAGAAATTTTATTATCACTCAACCTGACGAAGCGCCAAATTCGTTTGATATATATTCTTATGCATATAGAGAAAAAGAAATGGTGTCTCAGGTTTGAAGCTAATGTTTATCAAGATTGAATTAAACAGTCGCCATCCCTGCAACCTGCCAACTAGGCCATTATTACTATGATACAACGATACATAAACAACTACGTACTTGAACTGATTTATGCATTCTTCCGCAATGGCGTTATGTGACACTAATATGTCACTAGTACATGCACGATAGGTAAGCGCACGTAGAAAAAGTCCAACTATTTGGCACTGCACCCTGAATGAATATTTAGTGGACAGATTTATTATTTTGTTTTTAATAACGTAATACGATATATTTGATTTGGTAAATTTTTGATAAATATTTTTGTCTAGAACCAAAGTCACTGACATAGGTCATAGGATTAGCAAGTTGAAGTGGCAATGGGCAGGGCACATAGCACGCAGTACGGACTTAATACTTACCTATAAACGGATACAATTAAATTTTAACTGAGTAATCTATATCATACATTTATGACGTCTGGGCGTTAAAGGATTAATTACCTATATCAATGGAACAGAGGCTATGTATCCAGCTAAAATCTTTTATAAAATTATCATTACAGAGCGATGTAAACATCTCGTATCAACATATTTAGTCCTAGCAATGGTTAATTAAATAATTATTTGA
The DNA here is from genome assembly GCA_947347705.1 of Nymphula nitidulata. Lineage (NCBI taxonomy): Eukaryota > Metazoa > Arthropoda > Insecta > Lepidoptera > Crambidae > Nymphula > Nymphula nitidulata. Next base: position 8,514,201 of record OX374617.1, on the reverse strand, counting down.
CGGTTAAATTAAATCACTGCAATTGGGCGCGTCACACAGTCGGTTGTAGAGTTATTATGCGGGAATGTTGTTATTTACAAAGATAATTTTTAGATGGTTGGGTTGCAAAGAACACTAGACGGCCTCCGCCCGTGCTCTGGCTACAACAAAACATCACACGTAAAACGTTGTCGCCTGCGGTCATGAGCCCCAGTGGACCAGGGTCTTTGTGACGCGTGACATTTATATCGAAATGTAGTCTTTTCCTTACTTGAACCAATTCCTATATAGGAAACCTGTGACAATATGGAAAGACGTACCAGCAACTATGTAGAAAATTGAGACAGGTGAGGGTTGAGAGTAAGACCTATGGAATACTAAATTAAAAATAAAAGGATAATGACCAAGTATTTATCACTGGTCCCATTTTTTTATTTTCTTTAAAGCCACAGCTTTTTCCTTTAAAACATGATTGATCTAATACTGACTAAATTTTTATATTTCAGAATAGAAGGCAGGCAAATTGTCATGTCCTCATCATACGTATACCACCATAACCGACACTGTCTTAAGTACTAAAACGAAACAATATACAGATGCGGGCTATTTCGGTTTTTAGGTTATCGAATTTTTTTATTACTTTAAAACTCTGTTTTAAAAATATTTAATGGTGGTAGTATTTGATTTGGTTATTTATAAACCGTATTAAAAAGGTTTGGCTTTAATGCAGCTGTGTACTAGCGTTCATACTTGCTGGTCATTGTCCTTTGTCGAATGTTCACAGTACTATGAGGCAAAGTATGCCTGAAAGACAAAGTGCCCTGCACACCGTTCTAACTCGTAGCCCAGCTTTCTAATAATTCTCTGCTTTCCTCAAAGAATAGGCCGTTATGATACCCGCCGTAATATTGTTTACTTTGGTGTCTATGGTGATCTATGAATAATAGTAGGTACTTTTTAAATTAATTTCATCTGTAAAATCAATGAGAAATTGTATGAAATCTAATCAATGAGGTATAATTATCAAAGAAAACAAAGTTAATAATTATGACAAAAATAAGTTAATTCAATGCAACCATTTTTTTTTAAGACTACCGGGGAAGCATTACGACAGTTAAAATACCATTGTGTCTGGAATGTGTGCTTGATATGTGAGGAAGTAATATCCATAATTTATAATTAAAACTTGTTTAATTTTGGTTTCAGATAAGCACGTGCGTCAAAACGCGCTAGACAAGCTTTGGACCAAGCAGTCGGGAGCTATTCAAATGCTACTCTCAATATTGGAAGTAAGTATTGCTTAAAATAATGTGGTTACATTAAATAATTATTTATATAGATATTTATTCTAGAATTGATTAAATGTTTTGAAATTTTCAGAGCACAAGAGATACACCTACATCAACATATATTACTTCAATATTGAGGGAAGCGTTATGTCTAAAACAGGGCAAAGGAAAAAAATGCACCGGTAAATATTATATATTATTACTTAAATTGGTTATTAGGTATTTACGTTTTATGAGGATTTTAAAATATACTATTTAATGAATTAGTACCCATACCCATTGAAGCACCACCAACCAAGAGAAGAGACAACAAAAAGACAGGAAAAGAAAATAAAGCTCCTCTAGCTAAGAAGGGTACGTGAGTCGTGTGGCGCTTAAACGCGATGACGTCAGCAACCGCTATTAACAATTTTATCACTATGTAACAGAATGTTTACTACCACGTTTTAATAAAAAAGCTTTGCATGAAACAACTCAAGCATTTTATAAAATTATCATCACAAAAGTAACAGTGCAACAAAAAAATTTCCATTGCGTTGAATCTGTGATGCACTTAAATTGAACAGCTGCTTTATTGGCCTCTCTATTATTCACGCCCAAGTAGACTTACTGACATTTAAGACTATCTCACAAATGTATACATGACAGTATTATTCGATACCACGACCTTGTTATTCGTCAGTAAATAGAGATCGTAATCCAATTGGTACTACCCCGCTATCACAGCTACATTCAATCAAATTAACGTACATAAATTGGAATATGACAGCTCTGCTATTGCTGAAGTATTAGGTCCGACCAATTTATTTGACGAATATTGCTTCTTTTTACGTGTTCTTTTATTTGCTTGTAATATTTTATCAATGATTCCTTCGTAAATTCTTTGTAAATGATTTTAATGATATGAGTTATTTTTATGAAGTCTAAAAGTTTTGATTGCATGAAATGTCCAACTTTTATCTAAAAAGATATATATTGAACATCGTCGGTGTGGATTTCAGCAAACAACGTTGCCCGACAACAATGTGCTCAGCACTTTATATCAATAAACGGGACGCAGGCAGTGATTCGCATGCTAATCTCGACTCACGGCAAGCGCGACAGCAACGTTGGCACCGAGCTGATGCTGCAGGACCTCGTGTGGATCCTGGCCTCGCTCGCCCCTAGAGGTACGGGCTCTAAGTTGTTCTTGCTTCGTTCCAGCGAACAATGTGGCCCGTCAGCAGTGCGCCCAGGATTTCATCGAGATGAAAGGAACCCAAGCAGTTTTGAGAAAAGTGATCGGGACAATGCATGACAAACGAGAACGTCACGCTGGTACCGACATAATCGTGCAAGATCTCATCTGGATCTTGGCACCACTTAGCTCTCGAGGTTACAGACGATGAAAATGTTAATTTATAAGTTATCAATATCAATTCAAGCGTAACAGTTGTCCTACGAAAGCCGCCTCTATTACGAAAGGAATACAGTCGCAAGGTTAAATTGTTACGCTTGATGTGCTGTTGATTGTACATTTAACTTCTGTAGTGTTTGGATGTACATTTTTGGTCAATTGAAATACGTTTCTTAGGCCTCAGGATGACAACGCGCCTGCAATACCAAGTGTTCTTTTCCTTGTTATTGCGGGTGGCTATCAGGCAACGGTAACCACTTACTACCGGGTGGGCCGTAAGCTTGCATGTCTTCTAGTTTATAAAAAAAAAGTTGATATAGTTACAGAACTTTAAGATTTAAAATCATAAATGGAAATCTAGTACTTAGTATAAAAGCTACATCCGAAATTAATTATACACCCACCCTCTAAAACACCACATTTCAACATACTTATTAGAAGAATCGAAACAAGGCAAAAGTTAAGAAAAACTCATATTGTATATTATAATACTTTTATATCATCTTAATTTTAACATTATAATCAATGTTTGAAAGTGTTCTAAAAAATGTCTTAACTGAAATAAAGACACATATCCTTGGGCGGGAACAGAACCCACGAAGCCATTGCGGACTTGGAGACGCCAACTAACTTCTTCTTTCTGATTTTACATACTATGATAACGTCAATAAATCGAATTATTATACAGGTGGTGACGGCAATAGTACAATAAATTAACACATTGGCTATATTAGTTCATAGAAATGTTTTGCCACATTCAAATACATCTTGTTCGTTTGATAATTTCATGACATTTCGTCGATGGGCGTGCAAGACCCCGTAAGAGCAGTTTGCAATACCGCGTATTTACAAAAGTCTCAAAATTGAAATATCGCGCCAGCGGGCTCTAAGCGCTGATTCGCTTATACCAGATTCTCATTTAATAATACCCAGAAAAATCCCAAACAAGTTCAGTCAAAGAAATGTATAGAAATATCCAAGATTTTATCTTTTTTCTTTCACCTGTGAAATAAACAAAAATCACATACGCGGATTGCAAACTGCTCTTACTCGGTCTTGCACGCCCACCGACGATTTCTATGAAATAATGCAGTCAATATTATGTTATTTCATAGAAATGTCATGAAATTATCAAACGAATAACATGTACTTGAAAGTTTGAAAAACATTTCTATGAACTAATGTTGCCATGGTTTAATTTATTGTCGTTGGTTCACCATTCTGTATTTCATCGGCTGGACGAGTAGGTATTTTTACAAAGTCTTCGATTTTATTAGTTCCGTCAAGTTTTGAACCAAGCTTTAGATGCATCATTATTTCCGCAACTTGTGTTGTTTGTTTCCGCAACAGTATAATTTTTTAATTTATCGTATTTTATCGTCAGTTTCTCTAATTAACATATAGAGCTAAAATATTACCATGTGTTCTGTAGCTAAATGATGAAAGTGACGAAAACAGATCTTAAAATGTAAAAACATAGCTGGCTACAATACCGTTGAATAGGTATTACTCTTTGGTTATACTAATTTCACATTTAAGTAAGAATAATGTTGTAAGATTATTCTCCGACCCTTAAATAGGTACCTAAATATAAGTATGTTTTAAGTTATGTCTATGATTGGAGAATTTATGAAAATATAACATGTTAATTTTTTATTTTAATATTTACAACGTGTTTAACGTAATTTGCTTCTTTTGTTTCAGATACTAAATTCGCAATGAAAGTGAGAATGTTAGGTTGTGTAAGAACTATGCATCTAATATTAAAAGGTCACTTCACAGACAATAAGCTTATTTTCCCACTATTAGTTATTATGAAGCAGCTTGCGAAAAATTGTAAGTTTAAACAACAGCTTAAGATTTTTTATTATTTGTCAGCCTGATCTGATTTTTATTTTTGTTCTGATTTTTTAATTTTAGCTGTGACGACCTCAATTTTGATTCGTGATGGAGTGATAGCAACATATGAGAGAGTTCTTGTCAGTTTGGGATTTATACCTACTGCAAGACTGCGGCTCTGTCTTGATGCTATCGACTACTTCAGCAAAAACAGTTAAGTGAATAACAGTTCTCCACGACACAATTATTTTATCTAATAGTACGGTCATCAATGTGATTAATTATTTCTAAGTTACATTAGAACACAATAGAACAAGCACATGGAACGTTCACTACATAAGTCGAGATCTGTCACACAATAATGAATATCACCGAGACATATTTGGCCACCTACACAGATAATAAATCAATTGCTTAATGTTACGACCTTGCCCTTTGTTGACATTTTGTTCTAAATCTATGTTGCATGTCCAATGTGTCAAATTGCTCTTGAGTCATACGTGCGTAACTCACACAGAGGTGTGCTGCATGCAGATTGTGAAGACAGGCCTATGTAGCGTGCTCCTCAGGGTATTCGACCGGTGGGACCGCTACGAGGGCCGCATGAGACTCAAGATATGCGCACATATTTTGCAGACCCTGCAGCACCTTTGCAATATAAGTATGTATGTCTATATTGTTCAACCACTTAAAAGTTCATAACAAATTTCCTGACTGTAATAATTAAGAAGCCTTATGTGGCATGTTATGTTTCCTATTTCACATTTTCATCTTAGCAGCGACAGTTTTCTAAGACACACTACAAAATATAATAGTGTAGCGCAATTTGATCGTGGTTCGTAAATAAGCCTATAATATTCCTCAGAGGCTGGTCGTCGAGCGCTGTGCACAAAGAAGCACGTGCAAACACTTCATCGATTCTGCTCGCAGTGTCCTGATGAACCGGAGTTTGATGGGCTTCTGGCAAGAGTTTGCTCTGTCATCACATTATGTCTGAAACATCAAGCTTTGCCAGTACCCGCATCAAGTCCGGCTTCGTTTAATCTTAATCCTATTCTAAAAGGTACTATTTTAAATGTAATTTAACTGTTTCCCATAATCAAGGAACTGTACGCTACTACAATAATACACTTATTTAGGTACAAATACTTTGTGGCCATGTCACGAAGACGAAGAAGATGCAGCTTATTCAGATTCGAAAACTATTAATTCGGATCTTGATGATGACGATCCCGATACAGATATCGATGGAATAGATGAGTTTCCTGATATTGATTTTGATGAAAATGAAATTAAGTCCGAAAGTAATGAAGAAGAAAAAGCTTTTATCAAGAGCGGTGATAGCTTACAAAGCCAACTTTGGATTAATCCTAATGAGAGAGATATAGAAGACTTAAAAAAGTTAGTAGAAATAATACAAAGATATAAATAAAGTCTCACTAAAATCGCCTTTCAATTTATTTTTGAAGTATATCCCTGTGATTAGTGAGGTTTTCAAAGCTCTAAAAAGAAAAGGGCCTCATGACTAAAGCAGGTATAAGACATAAGGAAAAGCAGCCCGCGAACTGGACGTAAGACATCTACCGAGCAAAGTAGACGTTATAATATACTTACATTACGACTCTTATCTCAATGCGATAAGGCTGAAAATCATTTTTATTTTTTGATACTGACTTGACTATACTTTCAACATAAATTGAGAATTATTGCAAGCCTTTTCTTATATAAATATTTAAGTAAGGTGACAGTGGTGAAAATCAATCAAATAAATTGATTTCAAGTCGCATTTTGGCTGCCTATAAGAACTTGCCCCATAGAAGAACTTCCCCGCTGTCACCTTAAGTATTATCTAAACAGTTATCTTAACTTTCAGATATTTTATATATTTTAAAGAATTTGGATCATACAACAAACAAGTAAGACTTGTTAAAAGTAGATCAAATTCACGAGGCTCTATTTTAGAAGACTTCCTCGGCTCCCAAAGTGGGGGCAACAAGACCTTCACGTCAGCTCTAAATTTGTCCTTGACTGCCGTGCTAGGGAATACAGATTATGATAATGTTCAAAGCTGTTCTCCGTCCGGGTCATTATTTCAAGGCTGCCAAAAAATTCATGAAAGTACCTGTAAGTGATTTTGTTTTATGTTAAAATGAACTATTTATGGCTAGATTTAGTGCTTTCCAATATAGTATCTGAAAACCTATCCTAATATACAGGTTGGTAACGACAATACGACGGTAAGTTAAAACATGGGCTATATTAGTTCATAGAAATGGTTTGCAACTTTTAAATACATCTTATTCATTTGATAATTTTATAACATTTCTATGAAATAATGCAGCCAATGTTATATTAATTCCTAGTAAGAAATGTCATGTTATTATCAAATGAATAAGATGTATTTGAAAGTTGCTAAACATTTCCACGAACTAATAAGATAAATTATTATGTAAGTAATTTATGATCGAAACCACTATCTGGAATCAGTGAAACTTGTCCTTATTAATTATTATCAAACTACATAGCATTTAGTCACAAGCACTTTTCACCTTCATATATGTATAACTTTTTAGCTACTACCTCCTGCTCTTCCCTAAAAATCCACAAAGACATATCAAAATACAGTCCATTCGCGTCTGTGTATTCTACTATTTCGTCAAGGGTGAAGAGCGTTATTCCATTTGTAAAAGTAGCCTACCCTGACATGACGGGCGGGCAAGGACTCAACCAGCCTGAACCATTGAATAAAATGGAAAGAACTGCCTGCAGGTAATGAAATGACTTACCACAATTATATTTTTCATGCAACGCTTTTCGTCAATATATGTATAATTTATGAATTACTTAACGTAAAATTAAAATTCCAGAACAAAACTTTTGTCATGTGTAGACCGAGCGATCAACCCTGAAACCTATATGAATGAAACTGTGTACGACTTAGACCAACTAACCAGCGCCGGCACTTCAACAGAAACCGCAGCACAGAAAAGGTAATGATGGAAGGTGATGAAAAGGTGGTGATGTGGTGGTGATGAAGGCACCTTATGGGCCGGCAACGTGGAGGCGGCTGTAACAGTGTGTTTCTAGATGCACTAGCTGTCTCCGCATATGGACTTTTCTTACCGCTTCGCATCAGTCATTTGCCGTGCTATAAAAAAAATTACGAGGAACTAGATAACTATAATATTAGTCTGTACTCAGTCTGTGGGTGTTAAGGTCTATACACTAGCGAGACAATGTTATAAAGATATAATGGGATTAAAAGTAAAGATAATTTAGACGTAGCAAAAACTTCAAATTGTTTAGTTTCTTTTAGACTTTTTAAAAATTAAATATCTATTCATTTCACATATATTTTGTATTTCAGTTCTGACGGGATACTTCTCACAAATAGTGATGAACAAGAAATCACGAAAGTTAATAGTTTTTCGTCTCGATTATGTTTTGAGTCAAGATTTGAATCAGGAAATCTTAGAAAAGCAATTCAGGTAATTGCCGTTTTCTTATATGTACTTATATACATGTATTATTGTTTCCTCTTTGTTAGAGAGTAGGTGCGAGAAAAATATGATATTTAAAAATAGCAATTAACTGACACTGACAATTTGTCCTCCATATACACTTATTCCACTTACGAGTACTTCTTCATATCCTGTACCCCTTGTGTAAGTTTCAATCGAATCGAAAGGAAAACCATTTCTCAAATCCATATATAAGGGTTTTCAATAATTCACAACAGAGGCGCTGCTGCCGTTTTCATACTATTTTACAGTTATCATGACGACGAACATTTTCGTTGCCTTTACTAACATTTAGGGGTACTAAATATATCATAAAATTCTCGATCCGTCATCCATGAATTCTCTTCAGGTAGGTCCGAGAGAGTACGAACTGATCTTGATGCCTGATGTGAACTCCACGAAGAGGCACCAGTGGTTCTACTTTGAAGTGCGTAACATGCAGCAGGGCCGCCCTTACATCTTCAATATCGTCAATTGCGAGAAGTCTGACAGTCAATTCAACTTTGGCATGAAACCAGTTATGTTTTCCGTAAAAGAGGCGGTTTTAGGTAGACCAGGTAAGCAAATTTTGATTTTCGCAACATTTAATAATATACTTCGTTGTGTTATCTTATAAATAGGTAGACTATTTCTTAAAGAAATCAATAAAATATTCCAGGTTGGGTGAGAGCGGGCTCTGATATCTGCTACTATCGTAACAGCTACCACTACGCGAACCAGAAAAACCATAATAAATGCTACTTGACAGTCACGTTCAGCATTGAGTTTCCGCACACCAACGATGTCTGCTACCTAGCCTACCATTTCCCTTTCACATACTCTATGATGATGGTAATTATTAGTTTTTAAATTTTTTACTACTTTTAATTAGCATAATAATATTTTAGTTAAGGTCTCATTTTGTCTTATTTACTCTATTACTACTTAGACCCGCATCTGGCAATGGAGCTTGCAACTGCCAGCCAGTGCATATCTTCGTGTGGAGCCGCTCTGCTACTCCCTCAACAATAACGAAGTTCCTTTACTGACTATATCTGCTGAAGACACACCCACTAACCCTATCGTGGTAAGTAGTAATTACACTGAAACATACCCTTTCACATCAACATAGATCCAAAATGTAACACAATGTGTTTTTTTTGTACACTCACACCTATTATCTAGCCCAAAGTAAGCATCATTAAGACCTTGTATTATAGATACTAGATAACGGAGAAATTATCATATTAATATGTATATAAATATTAGAAATATACTAAATAAACATATAAACATCCATGACTCGTAAACAAATGCTCGTACTCATCATACAAACATTTGTTCCTACCGGGATTCGAACCCAGGACCTCTTGACCGAGTAGCCTGAATAGCAAGGGGTACAGACCACTCGACCAGCCGGTCGCCGTACAATAACTAAAGCCCTTAGGATAAATGAGTTCTGTTTGAGATTTCGGATGTCAAGTTTCTTTTTATTCTTAAAACGTTCTTTTTAGTTTTAATTTTAGTTCTTTTTAGTTTAGAAAAATTAGGAATAATTATTCCAAAAGTTCCACGACTTTTTCATCACCTAATAGATAATAATAATAAATAAAAATAAATAGAACGTTACCTTTTGACATAAAAACAGAAAATACTAAAGAAATTAATGGGTTCTTCATAAATTTTTTCTAGTCTAGATTTTTTCTCTAAATATTTTTCAACATTTTATCATAACCATAAAATAAATTTTAAGTTATTTATTATTATACATTATTACGTTTGTCTATCTACAAATAAATTATTTTTATTCTCAGAATACTTTACATAAAACTATTTTTGCTTCGTGCGTTGTGACTCTATTTCACAACACCTACGTTGTGACTCCATTTCTAGTAGTGCCGTAAGGACCTCAAACACAAAAATCTCGAAACTCAGTTACAATGAACGAATTATTAAAAGACCTATTGTTTCTTATTACAAAGTTTACAAATGGTCTTCAGGTCAAATTCTGATGATGGGACTAATCACGGTAACTCTTCAAATATTACAGTCATACCTATAACGATTTCACTTTATTCTTTAGTAACTCGTACATGATTTTGGATAGCATCATTTGGTGAAGTTTAAACCTCTATAATTTTTAGATATCCGCAACATTTTCACACCCTTTTTTACAATTACAAGTTCAAGTTTATTGATTCGAACTTCTACCTCCAATTTTCAACAGTGTTCAACAACAATATTTGTGTAGATATAGGTACTATTTTGCTTCATCAGATGAAGGTACTAGATTTGCAGTTGAATGCCGGTCTTTTTGGCAATGGTCTTTAGAGAGAAAATTATTATTATTATAAAAATGAAAAATATTCACTACACAAAAATTACACAACAGTAACTAAATCTTAGGAACAGCTTGCTACTCAACATTCTATATGCTACTTGCTCCTTCCTTCTACGGCCGTGGTATTTATTAATTATATTTATCAGTGTTCATCTGAGTTAAATGATGGTAAATATTATGAAAATATATGTATATCAACGAAAAAAAAATGTTTATCTATAAAATTTGATTCAGAAGCTTTCACATTAATAAATTCAAAGTAATTGGATCCCGAGGTCAAACTATATAGGCACTCCACTACTATAATAATAATGTGTTTATCCAAACTATTTACAGGATAGAGAAATAGTATTCCTGTCGGCTCGTGTGCACCCTGGCGAAAGCAACGCGTCGTGGGTAATGGACGGCACGCTGGGCTATCTGCTCGGAGACACGGCGGCCGCCGCCGCGCTCAGGGCCAAGTACGTCTTCAAGATCGTGCCCATGCTCAACGTGGAAGGAGTTATCAATGGATGGTGAGAATTTCATGATGGCAATATTACGGCGGCAGCTATATTCGGCTGCTGGGCATAGACATTCAGCTCATTTACGGCAAAATTGCTATTTTCGCTTTTTCTTTTTAAATGCGTGATATCCGCGTTTAAAAAACGTCGTGTGAATAGACCCTAAGAGATTTTGGATGAGTAAAGTCCATTTTAATGAACTTAGGCTCACGCAAACGAGAATAAAACACGAAAATAAAAATACTGCCGTAATTGAGCTGGAGACCTTTGTCCAGCAGTAGATGTCTCCTTATGCTGATATATAATATATGAATTAAAGCTGATTTCAACAAACGCCATAATACGAGCTTGTAAGGTATTGGAAAATGTAATTTAATATTCCGTAATCCTTATAGGGTTTCCTGTATGTACTTAGTTATATTTCACGTGGAACTCATCCTAATTAAGTACGTAACTTACGTTATTTAGGTACCCTATAAGATTTTAGAATAAATACAAAATAAAAAAATTTAAGTAACCCCCGGCGTTATTCATCATGTATCTTACACCATCTCATTGAGACTATTCATAAGAGCCCAAACACGCTATATCTGCTGAAAGTTTCTGAAGAATTAACCATTTCACAGACTTTTTGATGGTACAGGATCAGCTCTAGGATAGCATGTCTTGGGAATGTCACCGAAGTGACAGTACACCAAATTTCAAATCATTTGGATCTGTAAAAGTTAGTACAACCCTATGATAATGTAGAAAATGAGCTGATAGTCATCAAATGCCTGAACTGATCTTCATAAATTATAGCTAAGAACCATCGTAGTCACATCAGCTTTCAAACCAAAAAAACCGAATCAAAATCGGTCCATTCATTTAGGCGCTACGATGCCACAGACAGATACACAGACACACAGACAGACACTTCAAACTTATAACACCCCTCTTTTTTCGTCGGGGGCTAAAAAAGAAGGCTTTATTTAAAAAATGACAAATGTTCGAAAAGACACAAGAAAAATCCTACGTTCGTAAAATTTTATCAATACTTGTAATATTTTAGATACGCATGTATAGTCAACTTAGGTGGCAGTCAAGATAACCGCACTTATTTGTTACATCTAAAATGATCACTAATATCTACCGTAAAATATCATGTTATAGTAAAAATCGCTTATTTTAACTTGCACTTTAAATCGGAACATACTCAACTTTGTTGATACAAATTCATCCAAGAAGTAGTTTTAATATGGTAAGACACACAAAGCCCGTGAAAAATATCTAAAAGAGAACAATATTTGTCCTGGGGCGGGGACCGAACCCGAGGCCTTGCACAAACCGGGCGACTGCTCTAACCATTTGACAATAACTTGGTATAAGGCTATGAATTTCCTTTAGTCCATCTTTATCTGCGTTATAAGCTAACATGGGGTATATGCAGCGTTGCCAATCTGTGGGGAATTCCCCAAACTGCGGGGATTTTCAGTTCGATTGGGTAATTTGAGGGGAAAGCGTTTATGTGGGGAAAATGCGGGGAATTAAGACATTTACGCTAGAACTGAACTTAGAAGTAATAAAAGTGGTATAAGAAGTAAGTATAATTTATAAATTATGTAAGAATATTTAATTCAAGTTTAAAGCAATTTCACCGGCAGGAAGGTTTTACAGTTTATTTTATGGCAACATTTATGTCCATCAAACTTAGACAGAGTATCGCAGAGAAATTTCTCAAACGCATCTGTCGAAAGAAAATTTAGCGTTCTAAAAGAATTTGAAAATAGAGAATCGTAATCGCCTGCACAATGACACTGTAGTAGCGCTTATGACCACTAGAGAAGGTATTAAGAAGAAAGGAGGAAACCTAAAATTTAATCCTTCAAATGATATGGTGACAAAACAAAGGCATAATAAAGAGCTGCAATAAATACCTTGATGAAAATCATTAAATACTTAATAAGTAAATGTAATAAATATATTTGATTTATAGAAACAGTACTTTTATTCTTTGCTGAAAATCTGTGGGGAAAATGTGGGGAATATTGATTTTTTCGCCCCAAAATTGGGGATTTTCAGTTAGGTTTTTGGGTAATCGAGACCGTGGAAGTTGGCAACGCTGGGTATATGTTAGCCTCACAATGTCAAAATATTCTATTCCAACACCCGAACAAGTAATTTTTCAAACACCCATGATTCAGTTCTAGATTTATATGGTAATTCATAGAAAGTCTAATCCAAGTCCTTTGTAAATCAGTCGTCCAAATTATACTTTTTAATATTTCAAACATTTATTCTTATGTTAAAAATAAAGTGAAGGATACAAAGCCCATTTAAAAGCAACCATCATATTTAATAATACGCATTTAACAATTGCTGCACGTACAAACTTTGCAAATCAGATTGAGCTTTTTAATGGTTAAAATGGTTTTTTCTAATGTGTTATACCTTAGTCTATAGATTCGACTGAATTCATCTATGACTTTTTGCACCATACAATATTTGTGCAAGGTGGGATTTCTGCAATTTTTATGAAAACTTTGGTAGAGTGAATGCCATAAATCAGTTTAGATGTTTCCAAATATATTGTCATCTTGTCTGGCACTTACAATTTGACACATTTTTATAGTGACTACCAAGACTACCAAAAATCAATTAATACACAAGAAACAGTCTTAATTGACAAATGTTAATCTTGAACCATCATATTTAGAGACTTTTACTTACCGATTCAAGATTTATCTGTAAAAAAGAGGTCGTGTCGTTGATCTAAAATTAAACATCAGTTTTAAAAAGTTTACAGTTTATTTCCTTCGCTACATCACTATTCTTTAAATTCTTGAGATTCAACTTAATACACTTAACTAGGTACGTCACGTATATAAACACTATCTTATAGTTCTATTTTGAATGATATGTCCCGAAAAATATCCGCCTAATTTTCTTAAATTAAATTAATACATTACGGTTTAAACGGAAACACCAGAGATCTAACACTCAGCTTAACTATCTTAGCAAAGTTTAGGTACCTATATTTCGTGGAATACTCATTTTGTGATATTCACTTCTGAAGATGGTGGCAAGTCACATACAGTAAGTCGCCAGCTCCTTCGTATTTATTATTGCCCCATAGAAAACTTAAAAATCATCATAATCTTTCATCTCTAAGCTCAAAACATTATTATGATTTCATTCACATGAATCGATTAAACCAAGGGATAAGATGCACCCTCTACACGCAAACTTAGACACCCTTGTGGCCTATTAAAAAGAAAATAATACTTTTGGTAGACGCAATACCTGGTTGTTATGAGAAATGAACGTTAAAATGGACGGTCGAGTCGGACGCTAGTATTTGGGGGGTGCCAGCATACCGCTGGCATGGACGGGATGTTCGGTGGCGTCCGGCTCGGCGGTGGACGGTGCGTCATCGGCAGCGTGAGCCTCGCGCGCCTCATGCGTGAGGTAAGCTGCGGGGTCGTCCCCAACCATACCCTCGTCATCCTCATAAGGGCCCTGGGTCGGCACCTCCTTCTCTTGATCATGCTCCCGAGCATGAGCGTCGGCCGCTCGGGAATAGTGGGAGTCGATCTGCGGCGGTGATTTCAGCAAAGCACTAGTTTTCAAGTGAGGAGACTCCAAGCCGTCAAGAGATGAAGGACGCATTTTCCCGATGAGGTCGTTGAGAGTGAAGTGGGTGGGCAGGTGCTCGTTGATTGGTGGTGGCGGTGACGACGACGTGAGTGGGTGCGCGGTGGTCGTGGTCGTCAGCGATAGCGGTTTCCTGTCGAGGAGAAGGGAGGCTCATCCGTGCACTTATTCTATTAACTAACTATTGAGCTTAAGAAAATCAAGGAAATCAGTAATTATCATGAAATAGTTAAAGAAAAGTTAATTTATATTCACCACAATCAAATGAACAAGATAGAAAAACAAGGTAACAAATACAATTATTATATTAAATAGGGGTTAATAATTAAGCCTCCATTAACTCAAAACTAAAATGTTATTAAATGTTATCAACTTTAAGTATGAACAAACTAGAGATACCAAGCAAAGCCCCCTTCACCCACCCACCAAATTCGTGAATTTTGAAAAAATGATTACTTGAAAAATAGCAGATGACAAAGTACTGGCCAAACATTGTCTGCGGGGTGTAGGGCTCTTGTTTGGTGGTTGGGTTGGCGCAGAGGCCGTATCCCGCGGGCCCGCGCGCTTCACGGCGTGACACACAACTAAGCAATAGTTAGCACACCGACTACTTGAACAACCTACATGAGTGGAATGAGGAGTGTGACGCTTGATGAGCGTGTAAGTGACATGTGTATTAGGAGAGCGCGCGGCTAGTCGGGGAGCGGGCCTCCGGAGACGGCTGGCATCTCACCTGACATTACCCCTGCGCCGAGGAGACGGGGATGGAGCCGTAGTTGTAGTAGTAGCAGCGCGTCTGCTCGCAGATGAAATCCTTTATTTCGCCGCAGTGCTGCGGCTCCCAGTGGAAGGTTGGCGCTTTGAGGGCCACGCAGCCGTTCGTCATCACATGCTCCGTTCTGGAGTACAGACTAGTTTTTATGCAATAGACATTTAAGTACGCTTACGAGTTCTAATTGAAGTAATGTTACAAAATAACGAAGTAGTCTGTTAAACTAAAACCAATTATTGTTGTCGTCGTTATTCAAAAGCTTTGATTAATGGAAGAATAATGTATGGCTATTAAATCCGGAATAGCTTGATTGTAGCAAAATAATTTACTCTACCCGCGAGCTAGGACGATAATGTAGGTACCATTAATTAACCGCTACGGAAACGTTTCCTTGATCTCTTCTCTACAATTTACAGAATATTGCTTACAGCAAATTTATTGTTTTAATCCTGCTGGAGCTTAATGCATTTTAATGAAACGTTTCCAATTGCATAGTATATGTTAACTATAAGTGCTAACGGAGATAAATATGTATAGGGTGCATCCGGGCACAACGTGGGAAATGTTCTAACTAACAATTTCCTAAGAAAAAACCCTATTACATGCATGTAACCTGTTTCTAATATAGGAACGCAAAGACGAGCTCTATTAATGGATTTATTACACGAGTTAATGAACTCTTCGGAAAAAGTAAATAATGAAAATATTTTTTCACACCACACAGTAAGATTAACCATCGAAGAGTATTATATGGATAATACTCTAAGCAACCGACTAAGCATTTGCGCTCGCACCTACAGTGGATTTTCAATGTGTCTGGCAAGATTTAAAAACCATGAAAACTGTCCGTCTATTGAGGTGACATCTTTTTATAGGTCCCCTAGTAACATATATAAAATTTAGCTGTTATACTATAACGAAAGTATATGTAATTATAAGTTATTAAATTTAAGTTTGTCTGGCAGGAGGTAGTAACTATCATAAGTGTCTGGCAATGGATGACGACATTTCTAAAGTTATCCCGAAGAAAATATAAAAAAATTGAGCTTTATACTTTAACAAATTTTAGGTACTATTTTATACACCTTCGCTAGCAGTTACCTGCCCAAGTAACCACAACCCAAACTCTATAGTCGCTGGTCGTTCTTACCTGTATAGGGGACATGTACAGAGCAACTTTCAACTTTTATAAAATAAGGTTCGTCTGGCCGTCGTGGGCTCTTGGTCTATAAGATTAACTGTCGAAGAGAATTATTCATCATTAACGAAAAAATTTTTTTTTTACAAAGAGGGGATACTAAACTTCAAATACGTATTGTAAAGTATTTACGTAGTAATAGACAGATTTTTCCGTTAAGCGTTTTGCTGTGCGGTGTGTCAACTCAAACAGTTATTTAATTTTTTGACAATTAAGTCAACCACGTCGACGCGTACAGATTTTACTTTACACGTCTGCTTTATGTAATTTAATTTTATAACAATTATAACTCAATGATTAGTTGTTACTATTTAAGTTAGCGTTATGATTTACTATGAGCGTAGGCCTATCATATCACTATACGTCAATCGATTATAGATTACTTAAAATTTATATTAATTGTAGAGTTGTCGCCATTTTTTTCATCAAGATGCTAGTGATGTAAAGCTTCGTACCCATGCCTGGCGGTGCGCTGCGGCGCGGTGCTGCCCTGCGGCACGTCGAGGGGGTCGAGGCTGTCGTCAGCGTGCTGCGCAGGGGCGTCCATCGCCACCCGCCGCATATAGTTGAAGGTCGCGTTAAACGGTAGACCTGTACTCATCCACAGGTACATGTCTGTACCTAGGTTATTGCCTGACGTCCAGAAGTCATACTTGTTGTATCCTGAAATAGATTTACGGTTGCTTTAAAAGAGTCACAAGGCAAACATGCACATAGACACCTGGAGGGCGATTCTGACGTAGTAGACATGGGCTACTTTCGAGACATCAAACAAGTCGAAATTAAATGGTGTCGATTGAAACACATCATGCCATGTCCATGCCTCGCGCTCAATCTGCAACGATTGATGGTTGTTAATTGTAATTTTTATTACATTTTAAATAGAAATAGAATCATTCGACATTGTCTTTAATTAGAGATATCTCGCAAGAACTGTGAGTCGTTTTCCTTAACTTGTAAAACAGCAGAAATTTCAATTGCCTTTTGAACACTTTAAACTCATCATAATAGCGTCTGATTCTTTAAAGAAATATTATTAAAAGTTTCATCCACTGAAAGTATAACGCTTCTTCAATAACTGACCGCAAACACAGATTCCTACAATGTAATATATATTTCTGTCAGTTAGTGCTCTTAAAAAACTAATAATTTAATTATGAAATATTTTTTTAAAGTCGGAATGAACCAGCTGATCCAATACCTAGAAAATAACTCGTTCATTAATGATCGACAGAACGGGTTTCGGTTGAAACAGTCAAGGTGGTCTTCTGGTGTATTTAATGCATGTCTGGGGTGAAGCTAATTGGTAAACATGGTGGTTCAGTGGCTGTTAGCCTTGACATTGCCAAAGCCTTTGATGGGGTCTGGCACAGGGCTCTTCCCAAGCTCCCGGCATACGGTCTGCCCGCTCAGCTTTGCATGAGCGGCTTCCTGCATGAGCGGAGAACCCGTGTCCTCGTTGATGGTTGCGCTTCAGGGTTCATGTCACTGAACGCTGGTGTACCACAAGGCTCTGTTCTATCCCCTAACATTCATTACTATGCGGTTGACACTACAGTGCATAGTGGATATTAATGTCGCCCAGGGGCTCAGCGCGTTGAAACCGAGAGGGAGAGAATGAATCTTACCATTTAGCTTAATAGGGTGTTGAACCTTGTATAAGGATCATCTGAATAAGGATCTAGCAATCTTGTTGAGTTCAATGGTAAGAAAACACAGCTGTGCGCGTTCACAGCCAAAATCTCGCCGTTCCTTTCCCTTCCCTCTCTTCAGGGCACTACTCTTTCGGCACAGGTCTCAATCAACTTGCTTGGTATGGAGATATGCTGTGATCAATATCAGAGGACTTACATAGAAACCGTGATCAAAACAACCTCACGGAAGCTCGGTGTTCTGAACAAGGTGCGGCGATTTTTCACGCCTAATTTACTTTTGCCTGCTTTACAAAACTCAAGTCCGGTCTTGAGTGGAATATTGCTCGCATTTGTGGGATAGCTCCACTAAGTACCTTCTCTATGCACTGGACAGATTGCAGCGTCGTGCTGGCCACATTATTGACAATGTAGAGGTTACGAACAACCTTAAGCCTCTGTAATTGCGTCGAGACATTGCGTCGCTTAGCGCCTTCTATCGGCTATATCACGGAGAGTGCTCTGTAGTGCTTTTCGACCTTATCCCACCATCCCCTTTCCACCTCACGAATACGCGTGCTGTCTTCGGAGTCATCGATTCAATGTCTCCACCTCAACTCTAATAAATCGTTTCTTTGTCGTACTGCAAAAACTTGCAATTCTTTGCCAGCACATGTGTTCCCTCCTTCCTATAACATGGGTTCCTTCGAAATCTAAAGGGCCAGCGAGGCGGCTAGAATAGTGCGCTTATAGCTGCACTAGCTGGCTTTGGACTCTTCTCACCATTTCACATTAGGTAGAGTTGAGTCATTTGCCAGGCTTTGTATAAAAAAAATAAACATAAAAGATTGTTTACCTGCATTTGTGAGGTACGTCGTTATAGAGTCCGCTTTTTCTTTAGTTTCGAAAGACGCCAGTTGAAGACCTAGTGATCTGAAAGGAAATTAGATACATTTGAAACAAGATCGTCGTTTAAAATATCATATTCCATGAAAACATCTGCAACAGCAGAGTTCTTAGAAAATTATGGATTTAGATTGGTTTAAGCTTACGTTATACGAAAATTAAAGGTATACAATAAAACACGTGAAAGTGCGAAATCTGGTACATCCCAATAAAAAGTTAAGTAATATGTAGAAAAGTTTTTTATTCCAACCACATGTACGTACTATGGCGGTCTTTTTCAATTCACAGTCCGTTCGGAATTAAGGGTCGTTTTAACTATTTATTTTGTTTATTAAAGCGTACACAAATATTTAAAGAATACCGACCACTACATTGGTATTTTTTTATATATTTTTTTGCTCACTATTGTATTCTTGGTGCTTTTTCTTAAGTCTGTTTCAAAAGATGATGAGTCTTTCATCTGTCTTTTATAATTATAGTAACAAGAATTAAGTAAAAAAATTGTACTTATGTCACACTCTCACTGACACATTACGCACCAATCGGTACTTTTTATGGTTCATCTATAATTATTTCATCAAAAATGCTACGTAAAACACTACTATGTAAAACACAAGTTTGTAACGAGCACAATACCACAGAACGTTTTATGTGTGCAAAGTGATAAATAAAAATAAAACGAATCAGTAAAATAACTTGCAATATATGAAGATTTATATTGGTAATATAAATTATCTTTATATAGATACCTACATGGCTATAACTCCGAACGGACAACAAATAAAAATTCCTATCGTGAATATTGTTCCACTAAAAAGACGTATCCAAGGATATACTTAAATTGCTCTACTTTGAAGGTTATACTAAAATGGAGCATTGTCCGTTATATTCTTATTAAACATGTTAATCTTATTTTAATTTGTTTTCATTCGTTGTTGATATCAGTAGCTCCGTAACTCTTCCACTGGGGTTCAAATCGCAAAAGTTGTTTAGATAAATAACTATCCTTGCTAATAATATTCAGTGATTAGCGCCATAGATACTGTACGTTGGATCCTGTTCAGTGTAAGCAATTTATTCGCTAAAGACAGGCTGCGGCCTTGTAACGACCGAACTGCATTCCAGGCGGGTTCAGAAAACTCCTTAGGATTAAGGACCTCGCCTAGCGGCCATAATCGGGACGTAATAATAATAATGACGGTATCGATTATGAGTATTACCAAAAATTCAGTTTTTAAAATAAAGTCGGAAATTAACTCTGATTTCGAGTGCACAAGAGTCAAGGGGAAGACCCCTTGACTGTTTAAAATCGAGACAGAATTGAAATACTATGTGTTTCCTGTATTCTTTATATTGGTAACGTGGTCTCACCTAACAATCTGATTCAGAAAATCTTTTACAGTTGACACTTCATAAATAACATAAGGCGGATAATTTTAGCCTATTTTACATAATATTGTTGTATTTGTTTAAAATATAATTATAAAGTATAAATATAAGCAATTTTCTCCATAGATAAAGAACAAAATGTATCCGTCTCATTCTCAATTTCCGTTTTATAGGTAAACCCAACTCAGTTTATTAGAAAAGCAATAAACAATTGGAATTATTAATAAATTATTTCCAATTTGTTGCTTACATTACGCGCGTGCCTTATTGTTGTCTGTTGGCCCTAACAAAGTTCATGAGATATCGCTTTAATATTAATATTATACGATACATGTAACACCATAAATAAATAATTTCTATTCGAAGACACAAAACAGAAAGTGGTTTAAAGATAAAGTCAATTCGTTTCCTCGGTTAAACTCGTTGGAGAGGCTGATCACGTCTTGCTTCGCCTTTTGTGCTGTGTTAAAACATAAATAATACTCCCCATGAAATTCTTGAAAGTATTTGCTGCGGTCGCTCCGAGGCGCCATAACCGCCTCAAAAGTTTTTGCTTTATTTCCATCAGCATCCATATCTTATCTCTCGAATTATTTATTTTTATTAACGGTCTGTTGCAGTTATTATATTGAATTTATATTACATAACCAGTAATTTTGGAATGCAACTGTTAATTAATGACAACCAATAATTTTGCTGTAGTAGTTGTTTTTGTTGAGCTGTAAAACTGGTTGGACGTACTTTGATATATTTAACACGGTGCTTTAGAACTTTTACAATGTTGGTATTTCGTTGCCATTGATGAACCGTAATAAATAAAGCGTTCTCTTTAATCAGTAGTTGCCGTTATATTATCGGCGCGCCCCGTGAATAATCGACATTTCTGTAGCTTAGCAATCGATGCGGGGAGCCCAATTGGGTTTTTAAAGCTATGGAAAACAAGTTCAATAATATCAATACTGTGCACCCTGAATAGAAAAACGATAGGAAAATCCTACATGTAAAATTTCATGACGTAAGTTTATCAGCACATCTTGTGGCACTCGTGTACCTATTAAGACTTAATATTTCAATTTTGTAAGGTCGATCGCTAAAATAATTTACTGTAGCCGCCTCGCATCGTGTTTAGCAAATAAGTCACTACGAACGCTACTACGGTCTACGATATAACAAATTGCCAACCTATTACAGAAACCAATGTAACTTTTCATACGAACTATTATTGTTGCATTCACGCTTAATTTTATGGTACAGGAATGATGTCAGTCAACATTTGTAATGTCACAATTTAATGATGAGATATTTTTTGTTTAATTTACATTTTTTTATTTATTCTACTTTCATAAATTGGTTGTGTCATTACAAAGATCTTATAATTCATATTTCGTTCACTACATGAGTTCTGTGAGAGTTCTACAATATTAATTACAATAATGTATGGAAGTACTTCATTCATCTTTGGCGTCGTCCTAATACAAAGCGATTACGCGATTATCGCGCGAATTAGCGACCAAAAAATCGCGCGTCTTAATTGCGATCGCGCGATCACGAATCACGATTGTCCATTTGAATTCCATCTTTCGTTTATCTAGCTAGGCTAACAACCATTGATTTGAATAACTATATAAAATATTACGTTCTGTTAGAACAAAAGCAAAAAAGTCAGAAGGAAGAGCGGAGAGAAATCCCGCGACTTTTACAGTGTGATAAAGAAAAAATATTGAAATCAGTGTTATTGATTATGGTATCGGAATTCCTGGGAAATAAATTCCCTTTCATTTAACGGTACTGAATTTAACCAAAATCCCTAGTATTCCCGAGAACTTCAGTAACGAGAATATCCGGGAGCAATTGGACGATGACGATATAATTGTGCGTTTTGTAACCTTTTTCTTTCCCTCTTACCCCGTTGCCGTATTCATTCATAAATAGTCGAGCGATAAGCAACGTTCGCGCGAACTCGTGAACGCGCGTCTAGCAAGTTATTCGCCCGATTAAATCAAACGAACGTCAATTAGAAAACTTATTTGACTTTTACCTTTGCCTATGATCAATGCTTCATTGTTAAAGACGTCAGAGTACGTTAATAATATAACCTCTAAGACCTTATTGGAATTTAGTAAACACATTTTGAGATCGTCATCGTTCATACAAGATTTTATCCCAGTTATACGATGCAACCGTTGAACCGTTCCAATAAAAACGATTAGATACTACAATAATTGTAACACTTCATTCACTAGTTTAGGTTCATATTTGCGGAGAAATAGAAAAAAGTATGTAGATATAATTTTAAATTCCCGCAAATGAAATTTTCACTCGTAAGCGATCACTAAAAACCGTCATAATTTAAATGACTATCTTATTGCATCATACCGCTCCGATCCCACATCGATGCGGCTATCGAGTGACAGTTGCGTCATTTTTTATGCCACGACAAGCACCGACGACGGCGCGGTAACGTGATGATTCCCGGCCCTAATCGATTTTGAATCTAAGTATGTTCAACCATGGGGCATGGCGTGACGATAACTCGTTAGTAAACAATGTCTACGGAAGTCCCTGTTTTTATCTGTGGCTTGATGGGATATGTATTGCTTCTAATCTGTTGCCCAAACCTTTTTTTAATTATATTTCTTTGTCTTATAGGCCTGACATATTGAAGAAACCACTTGAAATCTAATTATTATGCAACTGAAGATCACCTAAATAAACCAAGCGGCTTCAAAATGATATGATATTTTATATTAGATTCTCATAAATATGGACAAGTTTCTTAAGTTCACCAAAAATAAAAATATGAGACTGGAAAGTTTGGCGCGAAAAAATAATCATTCTGACTGAATGGAATCCAAACCTTGCACGGTAAAAATTATTAGGTATAGGTAGATTTAACAATTTGCAAGACAGTATTAATTTGGCTATACTTATCTTAATGCAGTAGTAGCATAATTTGACATATTTTGTGATAGATTCTGGAAAACAATGTTCTTTAATATCGTGCTGTTTCTTTTCCAAAACACTAAGTAGTCCTAATTTTTAGAACATCTCATTGGTTGGGTAAGACTAAATAGCCATTCACTAGTTTTCCTTTAATCGTTGTTCGATATTTCTTCATTGTTTCTTTCGAGGTCTATGACAGCATCTTAATAAATACATAGGCTTTCTGGCGAAAAAGATATAAAAAAAATATCATTTTGATGATACCATGCTCGTGACCAAGGCTAGTGCAACCTAGCTGAAACGTCTAGAAATAAAAGGTATTTGATTGTCTTTTTAAAACTCATTAAACTCGGTACTAATTTTGATTGTATTAAATATTAATGAAACACAACGGTATATAGATTAAAAAGTTATGATCAGCTATGAAGAATTCATTGGCTCTATTAGTGATAGCAAATGTCTCAGGTTAGAATCCCGATACTTAGTTTATTGTCCGCTGTTGTTCCAATCAATATAGTGTTTTACTCATACCACACAAGAAAACCTATTGTCATCAAACATGATGGCGACGTCACCTCGACTTTTATGTTGAAAGACGAGGCCGGTTCCCACCGCTGACAATTGGAACTGTAAATAGGTCGTGACAATTTGGAAGGACGTCGTGACTGTCGGGCGATTGACCTGTCAGATGGATATTATGCTGCTATCCGCGCTCTTGTGTATTTTACTTACTATTCTTCATTGATTTTTACGCCATGTGTGTATCAAAGTATCTTGTTTTTCAAATACTATAAATGAAGTCTTACGATACTCATTTATAATAATAGTTTACAACATCATTTTTGTTACTTTTACTTGGCTACGTTAAATCATATCATATTGAAAAAATGTGATCCATCATAAACAGTCCGTCCCGCGACTGGGCAGGGGTCTTCCAACATGAGGTGCTTTGGGCCATTAAACCACTACGCTGCTGGCCCACAGCAATACTTTAGGTTTAGGTAAAGCGGTTGCGATAGCAGCCCGGATCAATGGCTTAGCATACCTTATGAAGCTTGACGACTGAGAGATTCAAAAGTTTAACTGACCTAACCCTTTTAACCAGGTCAAAAAATCCTATATTTTCATAACCAGCAGCACCAGCGCTAACTTATTTTGACAGTTAAATTAATGAGTCATAGTGATAGCACTGAGTTATTTTCCTATCTATGGCTAGGTTACAAAGTAAGATGTCACAATGACACCATAGTTAAGCAGCAGTGGATCTGCAAACAACACGATGATCATCACTTTAGCTATCAAAATAAGTTAGCAAATAAGTCCGCTGAGAGCTCCACTACGTCACCAAGCTCCCCTTAATTATTATCTTTATAAATAAATACAGATAATACTCTCTCCCATACATTACACTTTCGTTATTAATACCTAGCAAGATTATTATTATACTCATAACTTCATTATTAAAGCGCAGTTCGCCGTCTGGAACTGGAACCACATTAGCCACAACAGCACAAGTTCACATGGGAACATGCCGACAATAAATCATTTCGCTCCTTCTCTCGATTGCGTTTTGCTAGCTGACTCCTTTGTGGCCGCCTTTAAGAGGGCGAGTGACTCGCGGAAGTAGCTCACCGAAGGGCCGATATTGTTCTCGTGTTTTCCCAGAACCCTTAACGGTAATGCAAATGTCCCTCTTGAGCATACTTCCTGGTCGTAAGGCGTTGGAACGAACCTATACACGCTTGTTAACGCGGCGCCGCTGCTCGCGCCAGGACTCGGAAAGGAATAGAAACACGACACCGCAGATAAGGATATTGCAAGTCACGATGCCATGTTTATCTGTTGCACGAAACTAGCGAGTTGTATAACGGATTTTTTACATGTACAGCGAGGAAAATGCACGTACCTGCAATACTGATAAGCCAGGAAATAGTTCAGCTCGGGGCTGTACGGGTTCATCCGTGAGATAAAGTACTGCACGCCATCTAACTGAATGGTCGTTATCCTCTGAGCTGCAACAAAAGAGAATATCATTAATCTTCTGACCATAAAGTTTTACTAACCTCCAAATATAAAAAAAATTAGTTATTATTCTTACAATCACACCTGCCCAAATTAAGCATTATTTATAGCTTGTGCTATGATACTAAATAATAAATTAGACTCAGAATCTTTATACGCTTAGAACATGGTTAACGAAGTTGGTAACATTATTGTAAAAGTCCCGAATTTCTGTCATATTAGAGAAGACAGACAAATCATTTTACACTTGATAAAATGTTATTAGGTAGGTATACTAGTCACAATCATATCATTACAAAATTCAGTACAAACTTAATTCATCTGTAAAGTATACACCTTACAGACACAACAGATTTTCTCTCTTTGAAGGCTAGCAGACTGATAAGGGTCGAAAGATTTATAATTTTATACATAAATATTAGAAATATATATAAAAAACATACAAGTTATTGACTGTTGAACAAATTTCCGAGTTCATCACACAAAGATGTTGTTTGTTTGTGGTACACCGATACCGAGATTGGAACCCGAACTGCTACCACTCGCAACAAAAGATAAAGGTAAAAAGCTAGAAAAATATTTTTATAAACAACATTAAGGTTTTGCCCAAAATGGATTTTCATATAACTCGCAAACGTTATTAAAATCGGAATGCGCTTACGAGAGAGCTACGTCTCGTAGTGGGAAGGTGACAATGAAATGAAGCTGTCATAAATTAATATTAATATGACCCCGGCGTGGAGCGACAACAATTCAAATTGCATTGTGTCGTTGCCTCAACTGTCCTATTTATTCCTTTCAATGAAATCATTTTCATCAACCGCTACGTGCCATCAAACATTTTGCGAATGCAGTCGCGTACGCAGTACCACGGTACAGCAGCAATCTAATTTCAATCTGGCCTACTAATTCCGGTGTTTGGCATTCAATGTTGCTAACGACCTCCCATAAAATCGCACTTTTTCAAAGTATCGCTTCAGCATAAACGTATGGACGCGTACTACATACAAAGCACAATGTTCGCGGTCAGACCTCCGCCCGGGTATAGCATGCTTAATTAAATTCAATATCAATGTCTTGTTGTGGTCAACCGCAAGCTTTATTGCTCCCTAATTTGGTAATGCAATGAAAGCGATACAGTAGCAACTATTCCAACTCTCACATTATGTCTTAATTAAGATTTGATATTATAACCAATTCCGAAGATTGTATCTAAACATTTCACACAATTCTGATATAAACTTTACCTTTACCATGCCATAATACCGCGATTGAAATTGCATGACTAAGTCCTATCTAAGACGTAATCATTGTAATATTGTGTAGAAATGAAAGGCTTACTAAGATAAAGTGTCATGAAGATAAGTCTACGAACCAGCACAAAGCAACGGTGAATAACACCGAGGCAGAGTAGAAGTGCAGTGTCACCCACTTTAAAAAGCACAGCGAGGCTAAGTCATTGCGCTTGAGTACTCGCGCGCATGTCATTTGCACCACTCGGCACTATGTATGCGTGTAAAAATACTTTACGAAAGCTCTACATGTAACTGTCTATAAAATGATTTATCTACACTTCAAAATCATATTCCTAGTGTTAATAATCTTAAACTCGTTAAAGAATGATTTATCCGGACAACACTTGGAGGAAATTAAAATTAACATCCTGTCTATGCACTCAAACAAGCTTTATGACTATCACGTCGACGATTAATAATCGTAATTAAACGTATCCTGCTATGTACTAGGCATTATAATAAATTATCGCTTAAAATATAAATTATTTAACCCGTCGAATATTAGATTCCAGACACAATTGATTTTTCAATTGTCATAGACCTCTAGAGGTATAACGCCGCTTGACAGATTAAATCCGATTGCTGTACTTGCTGTAAAATCATCAATTGGCCCTGATTGGTAAGAGCACCTGTCGCCCCAAGGTACACGAAGACCTGATGCATGCGTACTGAAAATTTATTACTTACCTAATTAGTCTCATTCGAGAATCGAAAGGTTAATTCTAAAATAAAAGTTTATCCTGTAAGCACGCTCGCAATTACATCACACACCGTAGTTGGCTGTCCGAATCGTGAATTGGAATACTCAAAGTCGCTTTTTCTTTGAAAGAAATGGCAGCGTATTTCATTTGTAATACAAAGCCAAAAGAGGTCCGATTTACTAAAATGAATAGGCGATACAAGAACATGTCCTTTTAAAGAACACATTGCCTACAGTGAACTCTCTGAGAGTCAATTGTATAAGATACGGCGTACGTCGTTAAGAGGCGTGGGCCTACAACTGGGCTTTACTCGGCTATTAGACGTTCAGGTCCCGCGATTGGAATCCATGCATAATGTTGCCTCATGCATAAACGATGTCGCGCATTACTCGCGTACTTCTCTTTTACCTTTTATATGATCTTTTCGCCGATGAATACTCTACCTATTCTAAAGTCCATTTAATAGCATTGGCAATTTATCTTCCCAAGCTGACTCTACATAGAACCCCTACAATTATTTTCGATGTTGTCTCAGTATAGAAAGTTCAGTCACAAATGTTGACAAAGACAAGTTTATCTTAAATTTTTATTAGTCCTGTCTTATGTTCTAAAACAATTTCATTTGCCATCTAGTAATAAATGACTTATCAATCATTATAATTGCATCGTCTTCCATCGATGGATGTCCCGTCATTCTGACAGTGACAAAGAAGATTATGCGGAATGCAGTGAAATATGATATAATATTGGCGTTAAAGGGGATAGTTAGTCGCTTAGAAAGTGGTGGTTGACAGCAAGACGAGCGAACGTGCAGTGTGACAACAATGAGCGACGGGGCTCAGGAGGCGGGTCACGTCGCGTGAGTCATGCGCGCGCGCCGCATACTGATGCGACGCCCGCGCCCGCGACTCTATCGTCGGCCGCCGACTGTCGACTGTGTCGACTACAAGGACTGCAGAGCCATGAAGACACGACACGACTTTCATTGACGTCGATGAGTGTAATCTGACAAAGGTATGAAGTATATTGACAGCGGCTGGGTATAACCCAATTCTTATCTTATTGCGGGGTCATGACTAATTCACAGTGCACATTGAACCATTGGGATCTTTTGTGCCTCGCCAGCCTTTATTCTTCCTGTGTCCAGAATATAGATGCCATTAACCTTACTTTATCCCGAGGCTACTAGCTTTAGTTATGCCACTTTGCAGAAGGCTCATTCTGGTTAGAACCAGAACCAGAATTCGCATCTCTTGTGTCATTGTGATCCAGGGCATCACAATGACACAATTCTTGGCATTCACCACAGGCTCGATAAAGTCGGGTTGGGGAGAGTTGCATTTTGTGTAGCATGTGATTAGTAGCAAAATGCGAGCACCCCAATCAAGAAACGAGCTTTTGTTCTACCGTTTGCTTAATATATTTACTCCATTTTCCGACCTCCTCCCCTAGGGAGGATTTATAACCCAATCACGCAAAAGTAATTCAATTTTAAGATAGTTGAAGTCAAGAAACTAGCTTTATCAAATTATCCAAATTCTTGGTTGGTGGTAGTGCTTTTTCTAAGTCCGCCTGACTAGCTAAGTCTGCCGCCATAACAAAATTGTAGTGTTCCGGCAGTTGGAGGTAAGATGATGACCAGTTCCTCTGTGGTTGAGGAATCCGGATGTAGCTCGCTTCCATCTTCGGCCTTATAATCACTTACTATCAGGTAAGATAAGGGCCAAGAGCCTTAAGGATTTAAGTCTGGATTTATCTTGGAATTGTCTTCAGCGCATAAACATTGGCCATTATGCATAATCTTGTGTGTATTGCCTATTTTGAGACAGACAAATTATGTGTAATCCTGGTGCACTTATATTTTAAATTAAGGAAGTATCTAGTAATTGAAGAATTAAATTAGTTTTGCCCATTGGGGTGAGTGCACTTGCAGCCGGCGCAGGCGTCGCGTGGATATCCGGCCGCTGATCCACCGGACGCGAATAACGGCGCGAACACCAAAAGTCGCGAACGCACCCTGCCTATTGAACCCGACCATACGATAGACCTATTAGGGGCAATGACGTTTTAACACACACCTTTTTGAACGCACCGTCCTAAGTAAATAAAAATAGAGCTAACCTTTACGCAAATAGCAAAATTGATGAGAAATAAAAATATCAAATTCATAGTTTAGTGAATGTAAATTTTCGTGTTGTTAACTCAGCTTGTTTTACTCAAAATCCAAAAACGGCTTAAAATAGAACTATTTAAAAAAATTATGTAGGTAAGAAATAAAAACAATTTACAGTATCAAAATCATTAATAACAAGCACGAATCACAAGACATTGATTTATTATACATTAATCAATCCTTCTAGTCATCATTAGGCAATCTGAACCGTCAACATCAGCATACATTTCAGACACCTGTCTTGTTCTTTTTGCCTTAGCTCATACTAAACTTAGCTTCTTAGTCTCTTTGCTGGTATTCTTATACATTTTTGACAGCAGTCTTTTATTATATTCTTTTTATCATTAACGTATAAGTTCATAAAGTTTGAACGATGTCTTACCGAGGCAGTCCTTTGACGTTATGATCCCGATGAAGTTATTAAAACTTCTATCATAATGGGTAGTTTGTTATTGATTCTTTTGGTAACATTTTAATAAACGGTAATGCTAAAAGCCTAAGAATTTAATCGTTACTGATTGTAGGTGAACAGAATACAAAAGGTAACATGGTGAATTGGGTTATTGGTAATAAGTACCTACATAAAACAATTTGCTATGTAGAATTCAAGCAGAACGCACTAGAACATCCCAGCAATCGGACATCAAAATTATATGAAAAAAAGACAGAAAGTTGGGGCAGTCCATGACAATCTATACTAATATTATGACCACTTTGTTAAGGTGGACGCGCTAATCTCAGGAACTACTGATTCAAATTTTAAAATTAAGTTGAATAATCCTCCATCTATCTAGGAATATAGGCTATATAACAACACGCTTCAGCCAATAGTAGCTGAACAGCAATAACATTGTTGGAAAAAAGGGAAAGAATATTCATTTTCAGAGCTTCCGTTGTGTACGCAGCGCAAACGGTTTAAGTTATGCAAAAATTGTTATGCCAGAATTGTTTTCCTTTGAAAGTTCTAAACAAAATTCGCGACAGTATGTGTCAATCTTAGTCATAAAAATTGTTCTAAAATTATGCATTAATTGCGAAGGTGTCTTAATAAACATGATTTAAACCAATTAAATACTCAAGTAAAATCATAAAACCTAACTACCTACGTACGTCATGTTGTTATTTTCCGACATCCACATGAACGAAGTCGCGGGCACAGCTAGTAATTAATATTAGGTTGGGGAAAAAGTCTTTTCGCATTATAGTATGTATGAACTTGTAATAAAATCTCTTTGGCTGTTCTATTTGTATCTGGCTGGTTTTGGTGATATTCAAAGTTAAGATTTTTAAAAAGATAATTTCAAATTCAAAATAGGAAAATGTGTGTTTTTCATTTGTTTTTCCTACTGTCAAGATAAGTAAATCTAATGAAGAAATTCGATACATTTTAAAATTTTACTACAAAAAAAGTAAAAATGCAACGTAAGCCGCGAAAAAAAATTGCGATGATTATGGACCTAGTGCAGTGTCTGTGAGAGTAGCACAAATTTGGTTTTTAAGCGTTTTCAATCCGGAAATTTTCATGTCAAAGATGCACGTCGCTCTGGTCGCCCTATAACGGATAAAATTGATGCCATTTTTGAAAAACTGGAGCAAGATCGGCATGTCAGTAGTTACGACGTAGCTGAAGAACTGGGAATTGACCACAAAACAGTTTTGGCGCATTTTAAAAAAAAAGGGTACACAAAAATTCGATATTTGGGTAATTACTGGGCATGGACGGCATTTCATCTTAGGCCTCAGGATGACAACGCACCTGCAATATCAAGTGCTTTTCCTTGTTATTGCAGGTATCTATAGGCGGCGGTAACCGCTTACCACCAGGTGGGCCGTCAGCTTGTTTGTCATCTAGTTGTATATTAAAAAAAAACCCCCCACGAGCTTACTGAAAGAAACCTAATGAACCGTGTACTCATTTGTGATTCTTTATTACGACGTAATGAAACCGAACCATTTTTGAAGAAGCTGATAACTGGTGATGAAAAGTGGATCACGTACGACAAGAACGTGCGAAAAAGGTCGTGGTCAAAGGCCGGTCAGGCTTCACAGACTGTGGCGAAACCCGGGCTAACTCGCAACAAGGTGATGCTGTGTGTGTGGTGGGATTGGAAGGGCATTATTCATTATGAGCTGTTACCACCAGGCAGGACCATCGATTCTGAACTCTACTGCGAACAACTGATGAGATTAAAGCAAGAAGTTGAGAGAAAGCGGTCGGAATTAATCAACAGAAGGGGTGTGGTTTTTCATCATGATAACGCTAGACCTCACACATCTTTAGCCACTCAGCAAAAATTACGAGAGTTTGGCTGGGAAGTGTTAATGCATCCGCCGTATAGTCCTGACCTTGAACCTTCAGATTTCCACCTGTTTCGCTCTCTTTAGAATTCTCTAGGCAGTGTCAGGTTAACATCACGAGAGGACTGCCAAAACCACTTGTCGCGGTATTTTGATCAAAAGCCCCAAAGTTTCTATAGCAATGGGATCATGTCCCTACCTACAAGATGGCAAAAAGTTATCGAACAAAATGGTACCTACATACTTTAGTTAAATGTAAATAAACTATATTAAAAAATGTTTTGAATTTTCTTAAAAAATGCGAAGAAACTTTTCCCCAACCTATTATTAGGTAATAGCAATATGCCTAAATATAGCGGAACGTAGTTCTGTTTATATTTTTACAAAGTTACTGTACCAAATAAGGTACGGTAGGTCTATATGGGTTAAAACTGAGGCCGTCTCATTTTTGTAAGTAAATCAGATAGTGACATCAGCATCAGATTTATGCCATTCCTTTAATTATTAAGCGCCAATGATAATAATGATGGGCTTCATTTGAAACATATTGCCTCTCCATTACTCATTTACAAGGTAAAACTCGGTAAAAGACGTCATTGTGAGACGTCTTTATAAAGCGGCTGTGGATTCGAAGTTTTTTGCTGCTACTAACATTCTGGCTACGTAATTAAAGAACTGTACATTATGCAATTTTTCGTTTTGGCTTCTCTCGAGTTTTCAACAACTATAAAATGACTATAGAGCAGTCACATCAGATTGTAAAAGTTCGTGGATTTCACTACATGTCTTTAGTCCAAACAGTTTTAAAACAACTAATCTGGTATTCGAGCTTCGGCGCGGCGAAGTGATATGTGTCACCGAATTATTTTTCTGTAGCTACCGAATTTTTAGTTTCAAATATACGCGCCTTAGGTTTACAGGCTTTGTAACTAATAAAACATGTTATCTATATCAGTTACAAAGGGGGTTAAAAAGGCGTAAATTTTAGACATTAGGTATCGGTAAAATATAGATTTATATCAAGTGGATTTTTAGTTTCCCTATTTCTTGGTTTTACTTTAAATTAAGTTTATAATCGTAAATTTTAGGATTGCTATTAGGTGATAAGTGCAATATTTTAAAGTTTTACGACAAAAACCACAGACATAACTTTACATTCACAACATGTTATGTTGTGAATTTTTATTCTGTCAAAGTTCTACCCTAATCAATTAATACAAACGTGTAAATAGTATCTATTCAATTTCGTTAATGTAAATTTATCGTGACAAAATATCGCACCTTAAAATCTCACGTCTAAAACGACATCAAACAACTTCCTTCCGTTAATTCAAAGTTTGAAAATTGAAAATCATTTACTTACTGCCGCCGTGATTGAACTTTGCGAGTAGGTAATACTTCGATGAGCAAATTTCTTTGTAACTGTAGGACCCGATGCCAAATTAAAAAGAAATTCTTCTTAAATAAGTTAGTAGCGTTAATTTCGCCATGGTCGATGCTGGGACGGCTCAATCAAAAGTTGGTAATCTTCAGCTCCTCCATGGGAAGTATAAAGGCTGCTGTAATGTTACCCTACCTCATAACTTAATTAACGGACTGATCACTTTCAAACTCTATATAATTTCTGCTTAATAGTTTATTTATTAGCCACAAGTATTTCTAAGAATATTAAATAAAAAAGCCTTTGCACAAATAACAAAGCCTCAATTCGATCCACTCGTTTATTCAGCAAGAATCTAACGGGACTCCTGGCGCCGACTCATTATCAAACAAAGCCTAGGCAAAGTTCAAGTAACTCTTATGATTCCTTTCTAAAGGCTTTAACGACCGTCAACATTTGCAATAGGTATTCATTCAAATAATATACAAGCTCAGTAATGTTATAAAACTTATAATAATTATAATATGAACTGGCTGGATGGATGTCTAGTAATTTTAACGAATCGCATGTTGCTGCATTATTAAAAACTGTCTTTTAAGTATATGTGATATTAATTGATAGACTTCCTAGCTGTCACTCTCAGTAATCTTAATTAAAGCTTACAATCCAACACGAGTATCTCTAGCAAGGAGAGGTATTTGGAGTGTTGTTAAAGACAGTTTACAATACACAAACAAAAGCAATAGATAAGTAATTTCCTTTAGTTATTTTTTAAAATACGCGTACAGATACTTTAAGTTGTAAGCTATATACTGGTTTGTAATAGACAATGTTCTATCACGCCGAAGTGGTTGTGCCTAGAGTAATTACTGCAATTAACATCGCTAGTAGCATCCAGAGCTGGAACTATTGCAATTTAAAGAATGCACATAGAAAAAAGTCAACTAGGGTTAGCGAACTCTGTACTTTGTAAGAAAAACTAGACAAAGTGGAGGGATTGCGTGTTGTAGGACTACCTTTAAAGCAGGCATACGTAAACAGTTCGAAGTTGTTTTTTCAATGCATAATTCACTTGAATACACCGCAGTGCACAAATCTCTACGTGAACGAGCGCAATTAATTCGCGAAGTAAAAGATAATATAGTTGTAACTTGCAAGTGGCACTTGTATTTTAATTATACTTTAACAACAAAAAGCTTTAATCATCATTTAAATCGTGAGTAAGAAAAGTATTCAGGTTTATTAATTTCTTGGCAACAACTTTTTTAACGGCACGTGGTTAAAGTAGAAAACCTTTACCTTGTAGGTTCTTTTTGTGCTTTAGTTTTAAAAATTGTGTCTATATTTGAATTTTTATATTTGAAAAAAAAACACAATAATACTGATCTTGACTACGTTATCTTCGTTAATTTCTGCGTTCATTAACCGTAGAAATTTATAAGTGTTGTGATGCCGTTCTGCTGCTAGCTAAAACAGGGTTAAGGAACCGGTTGACAAGTCACTAGCACTAACCACTCTGAAAATAGTGTTCGTTGCATCATAAGATATTCCAAGAATACTCTCGAAACTCCATACAATGTTACGGCAAAATTGTGATTAAATATTATTATTTGCTTTTAAATTGCACAAAATAAAAAAAAACTAGATAATATCTATGTACATAAGCATGGTGAAAATTCCTGATTTATAGGTAAGCTTGTTTTTTCTTATATTTACTATAAATAGTTTTATTAGCTTCATCGCTAGCTACGATTCCAACAAATACATATAGTTTTGTGTGTTGCAATAAAACTGTTTTATCTATCAACTACTGAATCACGTTTGCGATTTTCATATTTATAGGGATTCATATATCGTGAAAAATTTCAATTTATTTTCACGATAACAACCAACCAACCTCTTTAACGAAAATCTTAAAAAGACAATAATAACTAACAAAAGAAAAAAACTCAAGTTAGTATCAGGGACAATTTTACAATTCATAATGTGGCGTGGTGTGATTCATTTTTCAATTTTTTTTATCCTGAATATTGTAAAAGTTATAGTATTTTACATATTCAAAAAGTTCTTAGATACAATTCACGTTATTCTATGATACTTAATACAAGCTTATACGAAGCGTTCGCTTTACACCAGTCACGTTTTTGTATAAAGTATTCGAGTATGCGTGTACACTTTCTTGGCCATTATTTTGCGTGTCGCGACTATGAGACCCGCTGTGTTTAGTTTTGCTTTTATTATGGGCTAAACCAACACAACTTGGTTGGCTAAGGCACTGATCATGTATGTTTAATACATATAGGGCTGCAAAATTCTCTAAGTTTTTATTTATTTATTTTGTGACGAAATATAGGAATTCTCTTTTGTTTGTTCTTTGAGAATGTAGCTTTGGGAAGCTTTCTTCTTTTATTCTTTGTCATTTTTTATATTTAACATATGCGATTGGCCAAAGATATTTTTAGGTTGATATGTAGTCATAAAAGTATTCTTGTTCTGTGATGATTGTCAAAACAAAAACTGTTATGACTGCAAAGCTATTATATTTCATAAATAACTATGAATCTATTTCAGAAGTTAGTTTACGCTACATACTTTTGTTTCTTTTATGGCCAAAACGAAGGCCTTTGTCAAAAACTGAAAATACCTATGGTAAATGTTCGTTATAGAAAATCTTACGATTATCAAGTAAAAACCATATGAGGTTTAGTAGATATTACAACAGCTAAGAAGTGGATGGAGGAACGAAATAATGATATTCATAATTACATATATTATATCAATATCAGTTGAACAAATTAATGTGCACTGACTGAAAAGAGACATCGAGCAGTTAAACTAATCACCACTGGGACAACAAAATTTTGAAAGGCTATTTTTTAAAATATTTTTTATTTTATTGCAAAGCTATATGTATAGTTGGGAGCAAATTCATTATAAGTATATTTTTAGCATATCACGACAAGGTAACTACTTCTGGCTGGAAAAGCCCCTACAAAAGATGGCAGCAAAATAATTGTATTGCTTAGATAATGCCTTTATTGGCATCTTGCGTTTAAGGTAACTCGATTAAAACGGAGAGATTTGTGTTGGGTCACTCACTACTCATCAGTAAACTTTTTACTCAACGATTAGTGAACATATATTGATACAATTATACTAACTTAATTTAAATATTTGAATAATTCGTCACTCGCTCTATGACTTGTATATAATACATAGGGACATATTTTCAAACGTATCATTTGTTTGCAAAAAGTGTAAGTATGCAAGTGTAAACAAATAAACTTGGCAGTAATCGGTAGTGGATTATTATTATTGTTACAAGATCATTACTTAAAAGCTCGTGACCGCAACATTGGACACCCCGTGCCGCGCGCACAGTGTACTTGGGCGTGCGCCGGCGCATGTCTCACTTCACTTGTACGCGAATCCGTGCGTTATAATATAAACAAGTGTAGGTGCCGCCCGCCGCCCGCCCCAGACAAATGCCACTGGGGCGCGCACGCAACCAACGCCGCTCGCCGTATTCACGGCCACCAAAACCTGCCACACTCCACGCCGCGCCGCTTATCCTCGTCCAAATAACAATAACTCGTAAGCTGATATAATATCATTACTTACGCGCCCGTGACTAGGTAATGAACGAGACGTTGAACTATCGCCAACGCGTTACTTAAAGACTTAGGTGATCGTATTTCAAACTAATCTGATGATTCACCGGCATCTCTCGAGGAGCAGGATTCTCGTAAGTTAATGTACCGTGTAAAATGTGCAATTTGAACGTCTATTGAAACTTCTTGATTGCCCGCGTCCGTGAGAACAACGATTGGATTGTTCGCGGTCGGATAACGATCGAAACGCAAAAAAGGGATCGAAAGATAATAACGAGCGAACGAAGCGCGCCCAAGGACGGGTGCCCGCGCCCGCGCCCCGTGGAATGCACCTACCGAACTATTTTTAGTTATCAAACCCGATGCCGACCCGAGCCGACCAACGGGCTAAATAAGCGTCTGCAAATACTTGAGAGTTTAAGACCTCAATCAATAATAGATCTGACCTTAACTCGTACAACATACCTACTAGCAGTAGACTTATGTGTACCTTATACAATAATCGCGATACCTTACAGTTACTGCTTGGTAAATATTTAGTGAAAATTTTTTTAAATGACATGTCTGGTTAAAAGGTAACAAGTTGCGACAAGGAAACTTAAGTAACAAAAATATAACAATATACAGTTAATTTAGATGAAATTTAGCATGGAGATAGATACAATCCTCAGAAAGGACATTAACTACCTTTTGGTGTGATAGCCGACATCCACACGAGCGGAGCCGCGGGTGGCCACTAGTATTGTATGCTTTTAGCTAATCAAATAATATGTATCTATTATCTACAATAATTTATCATTAAACAACATTATACCTTTAAATGTTTGATTTTGTGCGCTTGTAACGCCTACTTTATTGTAAGAAAGCATGCTTTGTTAGAGCGTACAGTTTTTTCATCGTTTTCTTTGTTTGTATTTCTAGCATTATACCATTTAAATATACACATGCTAACGTTGTCATTTAACTTTTATAAAAATCTTACAGTTTTTTAACGACATCCGATACCGATTTTACTGAATAAATGTTCCCACTCAGTAATTTGATGCCATCCATAACCGTTGCCACCTGTTGCTCTAACAGCATTACTTTGAATTATAGAGGCAAAAGGCAAAGCACGAAATAAAACGGACTATAAATAAAGATTGCTGCTTCTGAAGCCCCTAAGATTTAATGGTTTATCCTTTTGATAGAATAATCCTGCGCAGTTAACTGACGGACGTGACGTTAAACCAAAGTTATGTAGATAACTACTATTACCTACAAAATAAAAATCATCACTTCAAAAATAAGTATTTATTGATCAGGCTCAATATTAAAAAAAAAGCTATTATAAATAATGAGAACTATAACATTGAACCCATATCCAAAGTAACATTAACTAGACTTACGAACACGGATAATGAGCCAATGACTCATGTTATGTCACATTACGCGGAGTTATGTAAATCGTGGTCTAGACCATAACATTGACCGAATGTATTTGCAAACAGAGATGGTCGTTTGCTAGATTGTTTTGTTTATGAGGGTTTTTTCGAGGACATAGTGCTGATGAGTCATTTAATTGAGCGCAATTTTTTTTTCTTATGTTAAAATGCAATTTTCATACTTCTATAGTTATGTTGCCATTAGACACAAACTAAACTAAACAATAAATTTTTATATCATCGGTAACAAAAAAGATATTAATTAGGTAATTTATTAAATTATAATAAAAAATAAAATAAATTATAATACATATAAAGATTATCTACAAGTGAAGTCACTTGCATGTTAAAAATACTTTCAGTGGCTTCAAAATTTCAAAGTATCTAGTAGGTATCTAGTCCTAACATTTTCTTCTGCCCAATCATATACCGGATGTATCGCGATTTGCCGTGTTTGACGCGACTCCATATCAGCTTACAAA
Source organism: Nymphula nitidulata (assembly GCA_947347705.1). Classification (NCBI taxonomy): domain Eukaryota; kingdom Metazoa; phylum Arthropoda; class Insecta; order Lepidoptera; family Crambidae; genus Nymphula; species Nymphula nitidulata. Next base: position 8,475,495 of record OX374617.1, on the reverse strand, counting down.
TGTACCATGATAGTGTTGTATGCAACGAGCGTCGCCGCAGCGCGGGCGCAGCGGCGAGCGCGGCCGATGAACCCCGCACCTGTTCCTCCCTCCTCACCCCCTCACTATTTTTTCTTAGCGTCAACTTCCGTTCTAGAGTTTTTGCCGACCTGTCGATAACCCGTCAGATAACCGCGGACACGGCTCATTAGTAGAATCGCTACCTGTCACGTTGCGTTGATTGGAATAAATAGACAAGTATTCTAAGAGACGCTCCAGCTCATAAATGCGGTAATTCTCTGCGTAGTTTAAGTACAACAACAGCAGACATTGAATTTAATGTGCATAAGATTCATGCGATCATAATGATAGAAATATTTTTTCTTCCTTTATCTATTTCTAAATCTTTTGAAAACTTAAGAAAACCAGATTATTAAATGGAGATTACTGGTCATATTTTACTAAACAGGACAATATTTCTAAGGGCTTATATATTTTCACCGGCACTAAGATCCATACTTTATTTAATCGGTAATTTAGTACGATGGAAAAGAAATCTTTTAGAAAAATATTAAAAGTGATGTTGATCGGGCGTCAGCCAGGAGGACCTCATTGTTGTGTCGCCTCGTCCACCGCATACCTGGCTCCGCAGACACTTGAGTCAACACGCGAAACCGAACCAGCGTCACCGGCGTGGGTACTTTACAGCTTTGTATACGATATTACACCCTCAGTTTTGATTATACTACTTGCGACTTACAAGGAGTAGAATTTTATTGGGTGGAACGTAAGCACAAGTGTTATTGGCAGACGTCGGACGTAACAAGAGAAATGGATTTCTATGATTGCATGGCTCTGAACGATCAGTTAATTAGGCATAAACCGAGCAGAGTTTCAATTACAAGAAACCAATAATAAACTTACAACCAAAAGGCATCACATTACAAATCCCTCCAAATGTTTTGCGCTCATCAATTATCAAATCAACTGTAAACAAATATTATTGCATTGCACACACGTGGAATAATAATCCATAAAATAATTATTATTATTGTCCATTATTACTATGGATAATTATCCATATTAAAATTATAAATGTGAAAGTAACACTGTCTGTATGTCTGTTACCTTTTCACGCTTAAACCATTGAACCGATTTAGATGAATTTTGGTATGGTGATAGTTTGAGACCACGGGAATACTTTTTGAAGCGATAAAACCGACATTCACGCAATTGGAGTCGCGGAAAGAGTAGTTATAAATAATTAAATGCAGATGCAGAATGTGCCATAACAGTATTACTCTAGTTTTTTTATTGTTTTTCTTCTATTGAGATACTATTCAAACGGCATAACTGAATCAGAATCACGCTCATTACCTTAGTTTTTCCCAAAGTACAGATTTGATATTCATTTGGACGAAACCAAGGAGGCAAACGTAAAATAAATGAATAAAAACATTAGAACTTTTTTTTTATTTGCGTTCGTAATAAGAAGATTAGAATTGGACATAGATAGTAAAAAGATGTATTGATGTTCTTCAAAATGATTATCTTTAGAATTAAATACTCTTTATCAAAGCCGGCATTTTGAAGACAGGCTGATGCATTAATCAGAGATACTCTGCCGGTTTCTGAAGAAAACACACTTAGAAGTCACAAATCTTGGTAAATTTATGTTCTATTTACTTACAACGACATTTGTATCGCATTTTTATCGGTATGAAGTCCCATGGGATAATGCAGACGAAATAGCGGGCGGAAGCTACTATTAAATATAAATTAAGACGTGATTAGCATAGAACTCTCAACTCATAATTCAGCCGTACCTAAGTATATTTTAAGATTTATTTCATCGGCCATGTCTGCGCAACCGTTATCTAGTATCCTTAAGGCAAATCTTTCCGATGCTTAATTTGTGATAGTTAATTGGTGTGAATGTAGGAATTTACAATATTATTATTTGCGGCAGTTATTATTACAAGTCATTGTTCAAGTCAATGAACTGTACTCACGTTGAACAATGCGGGCCGTGAACTTGGCGCCACAAACCCCACTATGTACTTCCTACCTCCAGCTATCAGAAACATTGTTTAAAGTTTCTATTCACAAAACACCAAGAGAGCAGTCAGAAGCTTTGTGTGAAAAATTAAATGCGATGGTGAGAAAGATAGCATAAGTTTAGTTGATATTCGCTATTACCGAGAATATTATAACCTTCACACAGAATAATAATAATAAAACATACATAATTAAGTAGCATTTAATTTCATTCAATTAACTGTTATTTGATTTTTTAACAAAAGTTAAGAATAAAAGCAATACTTTAAAGTTGTTATTAGTTATTTGGGCAAACATAAATGTTTTTATGAGGTGTACCATTTCTTCGTGTTTTTTTTTTGTCTTGTTAACGTGTTCCTTAGAACTTATTAAGGCAAAGCCAGCTTGACTTCAACAGCCAGATAATATTATACAGAACGGTATTTTTTCATTCACACCTGCTTACATAAGTAATGGCATTATTATATTAGAATTACTAAAAAAAATTAAATTAAAGTGCTAAACACATCTTCAGTCGGGTGTTATTGTAATGACTAATTAGCTTGTCATATGAATGGTAAAAAAATGTGTCCAAGACTCTCCTTAATCGCTTACAATTAACCTCTTTTGTTAGGGCTTATAAGAGGCATTACTGCATGAGAACTTTTGTAGATAAATTAAGTTAAAGTAAGACTATAATTCTTCATTATGATCGCCTATGTAGACGTGGGATCAATTTTGAACTGTATACAATTAAATTATCTAATCAACAACAATGTATACAATTAAGCTGATTTGAGTACTTACACAAGCAAATGCTCGCGATAAACACGAGTCTTTTTTTATTATGTTTATTTGTTTTAGTTGTGTATGTTTATCTAGTATATTTCTAATATTTATATCAATATTTAACCGTTATCTAGTATTCATGACACAGGCTCTTGTGATTACTTAGTGATTACTTTGGGCTAGTTGATAGGTGTGATTGTATGAATATTATACCATTTAATTATGCTTATCTTAACTACGATCACCATGGAAGAGAGATTACTTCACTTTAAAATTATTTGGTATTTCATCAATCAGGAAGAAGTAGAAGTATTTGGATGTAATTGTTTCTTATCTCGGACTTAACTCAATTTGTTATATACACGAGGAAAATTATATTACAATTAGAAAACTTCTTAATTATACTAAAGCCTAGCAAACGTTTATATTATACAATTATTTTGATATGATTTAACAAATTCAAGCATCATATTTGTGACCATGACTTCTTTAACTGCTGCAGTAATAAACAACTCTATTAAATGTCCGGTTATTGCTATTCATATTAGAACTATGAACTTTAACATTTCTCCTTTCTCATGAGCAGCAATATTTTGAACTCTTACATACCTGCTGAGGGGCCGAAGGTGGCTGCGAACAGCAGAAAGCAAGTAGCCAGAACAAGCTGCATGGTTGAGGAGTTTGGCGGGTATCTGCGGACTATGATACACGCGGGAGTGCGCACACGCAACACGGGACACTCGGGCACACTGAGCGCGCGCTGCTCTGGAGTCCCTCTTATAACTGACTCGAATCCCGCTCGCACCACCGCATAATCACAACGGCGGCCATAACTCAGATCTCCGCCCGTTGCGTCATATACATCGCTTAGTCTAATCCACGGGTGTTAAGCCTGTCTGAAGTAAAGCGGCGATGAAGTGGCTGATACGTTGGAAGACCATTCGGGCGGTACGGTGCCGGTGGTGAGGAGCCGTCAGCCACGGACGTCCGGCGGCGGGCGGACGCTCGGCGCCCGCGCTCTTCGACACAGGAGTTATCTCGGCAAATCGTACCGCACAATAGTTCGCGCTCAATTTGTTCTTGTTGCGGTCGACGCGAATTCTTCGCTTGTCCAAAAGGGTTGTCGTAGTTTTTTCTCGGCTCACGACGCGATGCGGCGCGCTCAAGGGTGTGCCTTTGTTATATCTTCCATTGAAGATCGGACACGCAACCCGTCTGCAATTATTGCAAGCGTACTAATTTATACTTACAACTTCACATGCGTGAATAAAAATAAGATGGGAATGTTTATTGCCTCATAAATCGGCGCCAATCGAGCAACATCCATTATGTGGCTTCATCTTAGTCGGTTCCATTATATACATTTGTCTGAAATTAATATTCAATTTAGATAACATTTAAAAATTTATCCTTAAGCTCTCAACTATTCACAAAATAGTAAATATAGGTATTATCCACTAGATGGTAGTAGCTCTGCAGTGTACGTCTGGGTAGGGTGCCACAAAATTAGAGTAACTTTTGTAATTAGCCAGTGGGATAATAAGAACGCGAGGTAACTCAGAACGAGGCCATTTATATCATAATAGAAAGGGATAGAGAGCCCATATTCAGTGCCTGGCTATGAAAATGGGTCTTCTTCTAAGCTTGAGAGAGTGTTAGCTGCCGGCTAACACTCTCCCTGCCAGCCATATAGAAAGCGATTCTACTTCAACAGGCCAAGGGATCCGTCCGCGTGTCCCAATATTTCTGTTACTGCACGCTAATGTTCATCACCGTCATCATCACCAGCCTATATACGTCCCACTGCTGGGCACAGACCTTCCTACAAGTAAGAAACACATGAGGAGTTAAGGTTAAAAATACATCATTATCATATGACAAGCCACGGGATCCTGTGGCGGTCAGTACGGATATGTATCTAGCAGGTCACGGGATCCGCCGTGGCTCCCGAAATTCATACAGTTTTTTTACCTAACGGTAACCTAACCTAATGTTGCCACAGCATTATCGCAATGTTAAGTTTGTCTAACAGGTGGATCAGCAGCTTGTTTGACGTTCTTTGACATAAAAAACACATAATTAAACAAAGGTTTCGGGTAAAATCTTGTCAGGTAAAGTAATAAGGAATTATTTCATATCGCTATGGCGGATTTGTGGAATAAGATGGGTATCACTTTCCATTTATTTTTTAATTCGTTGAAAACTGTGTGATTCCTAAACAATTAAATACGACTGTACAAATCAAACCAAAATTAATTATTTATAAGGCCGAGTCGTCTGTACCCCAGGCTACTCGGTCAAGAGGTCCCGGGTTCGAATCCCGGTAGGAACGAATGTTTGAATGATGAGTACGAACATTTGTTTACGAGTCATGGATGTTTATATGTTTATTTAGTATATTTCTAATATTTATATACATAATTATTATCATTATTTCTCCGTTATCTAGTATCCATAACACAAGCTCTTAATGATGCTTACTTTGGGCTAGATAATAGGTGTGAGTATATAAATATTATTATTAATATTAGTTAAAAGACTAGTAGGTATATAAGTAAATAGTTATACTAAGTATATGTTTCTATTAAATATAAGTTTAGTATGTTGCTGGTTTTTCATGTTATACCTACAAAAATACAAATTGTTTAATAATTATAATTTTTTTAATAATCAGCAGCATCGTGTTATCATACATACACTAAGCGAAAAGAGCAGGAACGAAACTGTATGTGGTCTTACATACGGTCCTACGAACGCAATAGTTTAGTATTAAATGGTAGTCAGATGGTACTAAGTTTTGAGTTCACTATACATCTTTATGCGCGTAGCTGTACTATCGTACAATAGCATAACAAATAACCTATTAATGGTAACCTTAACAATTTCATTTGAAAATATGAGTTGTCAATTATGTAGGTAAAGTACATGGAATCCGAATTTAATATCAAAGCACAGATCTAGGCTAACAATATTTATCGAATGAGCTCTAGTTCCTAACTTGTAAAATGTTAACAAACGTGACCTTTAGATGGTTCCGAGCTCTTCTAATAGATTGAGTTAAATTAGGAGCTAGTCTAAATCATCCAGGAGTCAAAGCTTGCCGCCCACCGACGTAGCATAAAGCTTGTGGCTTTTGGGGGCCGCAGTAATTGGTGGTCAATGTATTTGACCATACACGCGCGCAGGCGCACGATTATTTGTAAGCACCGATTTCATTACTTTTTTAAACTCGCGCCAATTATCTGCCATAAGCTAAGCAGAGCTCGTTTGTAAGTACATAAATACCGACCTACGCACATTATTGGTATATAGGGATTTGAATATGCAACATCTGGTTTTCTATGTCCATGTTTGGTTATTGTATTTTAACATTATAGACCGATTTGCAGTTGACCAACATCAAGTGTAGATGATAAAAGACAAACTGGTTGCAAAGAAGTGTAAATGCTATATGCAGAAGCTTCTTTGCCGAATAAAAACAATGGAGTTTATTTTAACTGCTGATTATTATTAAAGAAATCATAAATTAATGAAAACCCCGTATAAATGTCGAGATAATGAGGTTGTAAAATCAGTGCTTGTTACAGACTCAAAAAGACTGCGAATTAATTATTAGTGGGACTTTATTGGTACTGATAATTATAAAACCTTTTTTATCATAGTAATTTTCACTAAAGCCAACAATTACATAAAAAAGAGGCATAGACGTTTATTGCGCTATTGATATTTCAATACAACACAGTGCACTTAAAATGGCCCACATAATCTGCACTTAATTTTAGCTTTAGAATCGTACTCGAACCTCGAACGAATTTAAAAATCTCTTTTTAATCGAGATGCCTATCAGTATTGTTTTACATCCGATGAGTTACGTTCATCGGCGATGCGGTCCGATAAAATAAAATTCACGGTTTTATTTCCATAAAACAACCAAAGTATTACTTTAATAGCAGTAAAAGGAGCAAAAGCACGGAGATTCGAACGATGCAAACTTCTTTTTCTAAAGATGTTCTTACGCTCGGGGGAGCGTTTAATTGAACTGGTGTATGACTCAATGTTTTGAATATAATAGCAATAATAGGAGCGCACAGGCCACCCAAACAAAACTATTGGCGAGCTATCACACTGCCTCGCGACTCTCTTATATAAATGCGCTGTAACTGCTCTAAAGACGTGGAATAAATTGCAGTCGTTTTGTTATTACATACCCTATCTCCCGTATCGCGTAAACTAAGCTGTAGAACATGTAATACTATATTTGTTGGCCTCCATTTTTTTTAAAAACCAAACATTTTTTTTAGTATGGGCACTACAATAGTAAAGTTATCGAAGAGATGATGTGAATTAATGTTTTTCTGACACCAGGCTGTTAGGTCATAATTAGACATTGAGTTAAAGTGTAATATTATTTTAACAACGTAGGTATTGGAACAAACACGGCGAAGATAATTCTTGTGCACCAATTTTCGCGATATTCAATATTCTACCACGTTGAGGCACAAATCTTACAGAGATGTCTGCACTATTACGTAGTAACGTTACATTTCAATGTAATTAGAAGATCATTTATAAAATTTTTGAATATTAAGACTAGGTACCTATTTACATCTATAGGGAGGCCTTTGTTCAACAGTGGACCTCATAAGCTGATATGATGACGAAGACCTAATTGCACCTTCTTATTCATTACTAGCTGACCCCACAAACGTTGTTTAGCCATAAAAAAAGTCCAAAAAATAAATGTATGTAAAGAAAATATATTTCTTTAAATCATTTATTTAGTGGTATTACACTGTCGGTAAAGTAGTACGCATTTTAATCAAGCAAGTCATTGTAGGTAAAATAGTTACAACCTTATGTCATGAGTGTGAAACATAATTAAAATTATAAAACGTGGATAATTATTGTAAAAATATTTTTATAAACTAAAAGTTAATGTTAAATGAAGATACCATTAGAAATAAACTTTAAATGTCGTTTCTTTGTTTACAGAGCAACACATGAAAGTTTTACTTGAATTTCCTTTATCGAATATTAATAGTATCTTATAAAACGACATTTTTGTTTAAAAAAATTATAAATAATGGATAAACTTTGCTTTGAATTTACGCTGTTACCTGCGAGTGATCAAAAGTCAAACATATGCGGCATAACCACAATCATTACGATTGACAATAAACAATATGTATTACCCGAGGAATTGCAATCAGTTTCTTATCATAAACAATTAATGAAGACACCTACTTACAATAAAGTGAAAAATAGCTTAAAAAAAAGATATCAAAAAAGACGGGTTTGGATTACTATGTCAGAAGAGCTCAAGCAAATCTATATAGATGACGATGGTAATTTACAGTTTGGAGATCAATTTTTGGAAGAGTTAAATCAAAAGCAATTAAGTCATCAACATGAAACTGACACATTAGGAAAAATGTTTGAAAAATTGATAGAAAATACGCAGGAAATAAAACAACAAAACATGAAACATGTTGCAGATAAGTTTATGCTTGAAAAATTTACAAGCAAAAATTCAAATGCTTGCCAGTGGATTGAAAATTTTGAAATGAAATAGAAATACTTCGTTTATTTATGGATAGAAGTTGTGCTGATTGGTACAGTTCTATGCTTATGAAGTGTACTATAAACTCCGAATGGTCTCTTTGGAAGAACAAGTTTTGTGAATCCTTTGAAAATAAGGGATGGAATCCGGTCAACTATGCATTATTTTTTAAATACAGGGATGGTTCGCTATTGGATTATGCCATAAGAAAAGAGAAGCTATTATTAGATATGAGAAAATCTATTGATATAGGTACTTTGGTGGATCTTATTGCAGCTGGTCTACCCGAATTTGTACTTAATAGGATTGATAGGCAGTCGTTAAAAGATACAGTTGATTTGTTTAATGAAGTAAGCAAATATGAACATTTGGTAATAAAAAAAAAGAATTTGATTACTAGAAAGTTTGTGAATTCAAAATTAGGTACTAAGAATGAAATTATAAATCCATGTCGAATTTGTGAAAAATTACGTAAAGGTACTCGTTACCACACTGAATCAACTTGCTGGTTTAAAACAAAAGATGATGATGGGCCGAAGAAGAATTTTATTAAACATGTAAATAATTCGGTGATTGAAGCTGAATTGAATGAATCTGACCAAAAAAACGAATAGTGACACCATTAATATATCTCAAACTACTACTTAATGATAAATTGGAAGTAAACGGAGTTTACGATTCCGGTTCAAATGTTTCTTTAGTTAATTCTAAGTTGTTAAAAATAAAAGGGGATAGATACAGTACCAATGAAGCAAGCTTAGTAACTATTAATGGTGTTAAAAAAACGAGTGGTTTGACGAATTTGAAAGTTAAAATTTTTGAATTAGAAGAAAGAGTTGATGTTTATATTATTGATGAGGCACATTTTAAATATGATTTTCTAATTGGCTTGGATTTAATAAGACTATTCAAACTTACACAAAATGAGGAATTGAAAATAACACAAACGAAAAGTATAAATAAAAATAATGAGAATATGAGAACGGATGAAATATTAATATCTGTAAAAGATAAAAAGGAAGAAACGAATGAACACTCAATAAATTTTAATAAACATATTAATGAAAAAGATTTTGAAATAAAAATAAAACACTTAAATAATTACCAACAATCTGAGATTAATACACTGGTCAATAAATACGAATCAGTTTTTGCGAAAAATAAATACGATGTAGGGTCAGTGAAGAAATATGAAGCGAGAATAGATTTATTAGTCAACAGATATTGTAGTAAAAGACCTTATAGATGTACTATAGAAGACAAAAAAGAAATAGAAGAACAAATAGGAAAATTATTAGATAACAAACTAATAGAAGAATCGTACAGTCCATTTGCGGCACCTGTTACTTTGGCATTTAAAAAAGAAGATAATAGAAAATCAAGACTTTGTATTGATTTCAGGGACCTAAATAAAATTGTAGTTCCACAAGCACAGCCATTTCCACTTATTGATGACCTTACCGTAAAGACAAGAAATTGTAAATACTTTACTACTCTCGATATAAATTCAGCGTTTTGGTCCATTCCTTTACGTGTAGAAGACAGGAAGAAAACAGGGTTTGTAACGCAAGATGGACACTTCCAGTGGACATGTCTTCCATTTGGCTTGAAAACGTCTCCGGCGATTTTTCAGAGAATATTAAGCAATATTCTAAGGAATTACAAGTTTACTGGATTCGCTGTTAATTATATTGACGATATTCTTATTTTTTCTAAAACGTTTAATGAATACATTGATCATCTAACCAAGTTGCTAGATGCAATAAAAATAGAAGGCTTCCGATTAAAATTTACAAAATGTTCTTTTGCAACAGACAAGGTAAAATATTTAGGTCATGTTTTTCAAAATAATTCTATAAAGCCAATAAAAGATAATTTAGCATCAATAAAAAAATTTCCGATTCCAAAGACACAAAAAAATATTCGCCAATTTCTAGGAAAAATAAACTTTTATCATGAATATATACCAAGAAGTGCAATAATACTAGATCCGTTACATAATTTACTAAGAAAAAACCAAAAATTTATTTGGTGTAGCAAATGCCAAGACTCTTTCGATAAAATTAAAAATCTTCTATGCTCACAGCCAATTTTAGAGATTTTTGATAAAGATTTACCAATAAATATTTACACTGATGCTTCTATTGAAGGTATTGGTGCAATTTTAAAACAAGTACAGCTTGACGGCAAGGAAAAACCAGTAGCTTATTTTTCGAAAAAACTAAATGAGACGCAAAAAAAGAAGAAAGCTATCTACTTAGAATGTTTGGCAATTAAAGAAGCTGTAAGATACTGGCAGTTTTGGCTAATTGGTAGGTCATTTACAGTTTATTCGGATCATAAACCACTAGAAAACATGAATATTAAATCTAGAACTGATGAAGAATTAGGTGATTTAACATATTATTTATCACAATATGACTTTAAAATAAAATATGCTCCAGGAAAGCAAAATTTAGAAGCAGACTGTTTAAGCAGAAATCCAGTATTAGAGCCAAATGAAAACGTAGATGAACAATTAAAAGTTGTGAATTTTATTAAGATAGATGATATAGTAAGAGATCAAATAAAAAATAAGTTTATACAAAATAGAAAAGAAAAATTTATTTTTAAAAACAGTATATATTTTAAAAAGTTTAAAAATAAAGAGAAAATAGTTTTATCTGAAGCATTTAGCGTTGAATTAATGAAAAATATACACAAAGACCTGTGCCATATTGGAATTGGACAAATGGAAAGAACTATTGGGCCATTTTATACAGCCAATAATTTCATAAAGAATATAAAAAATGTGTGTAAAAACTGTGACATTTGTTTAAAGAATAAATCTAGAGGACCCGACAAATTTGGATTTATGTCTCATTTAGGGCCAGCTAGAAAACCATTTGAGATTATTTCCATAGATACAATAGGAGGTTTTGGGGGCTCCAGATCAACAAAAAAATACTTACATTTATTAGTGAACCATTTTACAAGGTATGCTTTTATTTTGACATCCAAGACGCAATGTGCCAATAATTTTATTAAATTAGTGAAGAATGTAAAGGATATGGAAAATATTGGTATGCTGCTCACAGATCAATACCCAGGAATTAATAGTAAAGAGTTCAAAACATTCTTAAGCACCAGTCAGATTCCTATTGTATTTACAGCAGTAAATGCTCCATTCTCCAATGGTTTGAATGAGAGACTTAATCAGACATTAGTGAACAAAATAAGATGCAAGTTAAATGAAGAAGGAAGAAGAAGAGCTTGGGCAACAGTAGCTCATGAATGTGTAAATAAATATAATGATACTATTCATTCAGTTACAGGCTTTTCACCAAGTTATCTTTTGTACGGCGTGGATGTATCAATTTTGCCTAGTGAATTTAAAGTAAAAAAATGTCTTAATGATTGGACAAGAGACAGGGAGATAGCCTTTGAAAATACACTTAAATCACATAATTATAATAAGAAGTTGTATGATGAGAAACGTAGGTATTATAACTTTAGTGTAGGTGACATGGTGTATGTAGAAAATGGTAATAAATTAAATAGAAATAAATTAGATGAACTGAAAATAGGCCCATTTAAGATTATTGAATAAATATCAAATACAATATATAACGTTGATACTGGTCATCGGAAGATAGAATCAAATATGTTTCACATTACAAAACTAACCCCAGCTCTAATTTTTAAATAGAAAAACTGGAATAGTGTAAACAGTTTAAGTATCTACCAATAATGTTTTTTTTGGGTTTACGGTTCCTAGGGGGGGAGATGTAAAGAAAATATATTTCTTTAAATCATTTATTTAGTGGTATTACACTGTCGGTAAAGTAGTACGCATTTTAATCAAGCAAGTCATTGTAGGTAAAATAGTTACAACCTTATGTCATGAGTGTGAAACATAATTAAAATTATAAAACGTGGATAATTATTGTAAAAATATTTTTATAAACTAAAAGTTAATGTTAAATGAAGATACCATTAGAAATAAACTTTAAATGTCGTTTCTTTGTTTACAGAGCAACACATGAAAGTTTTACTTGAATTTCCTTTATCGAATATTAATAGTATCTTATATGTATATATAGTAGCCGATCCTCAGACCTAGACCAGACCAGACTAGCCCAGAATAAACATATAAAATGTCATGAAAATCGGTCTAGCCGTTTCGGAGGAGTAGGTATGGTAACTAAATTTGTGACACGAGAATTTTATATATTAGAAGAAGAAGATAAGTACTCTACAATTGACAGAAACTGTAGAAATTTAGCGATTTCGACCGTTTTTGTCAATAGTAACTATTTTTAATCTCATTATATTCATTCATTATATCTCATATATTCATTCATTATCACTCATTATATCTCATATTAATCATTCCATCTAAGGCCCCAGGATGACAACGCACCTGCAATATCAAGTGATTTTTCCTTGTTATTGCAGGTGTCTATAGGCGGCGGTTACCGCTTTCCATCGGGTGGGCCGTCAGCTTGTTTGTCATCCTATTATATAAAAAAAAAACCTGAAGTAAAAACTTTGCACCCCGTTTTACGAAAATTGCGCGGGCGGAGGAGTATGAAATACACAAGTTCACTTATATCAATAATTAAAACATTACAAACACTACCATGTATTTAACCCACACGTTGAGACACCCGCATATAATATGCCAAATTGAGAATATAATAATATTGTTTGTTATTTAATTTTGTTAATATCATTACTGAATGTCAACATAACCATAATATAAAAACATAAAAATAAATAAATGTGATTACAGAAGTCTTTGAAAAAAGAACTTTAATAATGTTGAAAATTATAATTTAAATTAATTATGGTCAAATTTCTAGCACAAGGCGACCACTAGAGATACCTATTGGTTATTACAATACTATTAAAAAAGATTGTGTACCCACTCATTACGTAATCCATTTTGTAATTATGATTTACTTGGTGAAAGAAAATTATGCTACTGATCCGTATAAAATCTTTTAATGCCTTTTTATTGCATTTTGGTAATTTTGCTATTCTAATATAAAAGTAAGTAAGCTAGAGCCAGCCAAGGTTCAGTGACGCTGACCTGAAGACCGTTCCAATATTTCGGGGATTGTGTCAGGTGCCATCTGCCACCGTCGGTGGTCTCCTCACGTACTCTGATTATCACGATCACGATAAAAATGCACCCTGCTATCGTCTTAATGCCGCTTTAAAAATAGCCGCGTAATAGTCAACCGCAATAGCAATGGACACTAAAAATAAAATATAGTGAAGACACCGCCTTATTCCGCCGTCCCTGAACAACATTCGGAATATTGCCCGGTCATTACGATGCGAAGCGCTTTGGCATCTCCATAGAACCAACTATTAAAACGTCAACGACTACCCGATTTACATTTGTTTCTAAATTTAACCGACCGCCGGGGATATTGATGGCTGAATGCCCTATGCGACTTCTCGAATGCGAGGACAGATTTTATGTAATTTTGAGCGAAAAGTTTTTGGTTTAGCTATTTAAGTGTGTGAACAGTTATATAAATTTATATAATTTAACACCTATTTTACATTATGTTTATTTTTAACCGTCAATTTCATTCTGAATTTAAATTGTATACCAATCTGTCGCTGTCCATCGCAGAAAAAATCATCTGTAAGCTCGGGACAAAAGCTCACGTCCTCATACTTCTTATACGTAAGTAGATAATACTATAATTGTTATCGCATTAAGCGTACCGAACGATCTGCATTGCGGGATGCTTCGGCAAATTGAATAGAGCAATTGCTCTAGCAAATCGATCGGTTAATAATTACGACTCTTCTCCCCGGATTAAATAAATTATTAGCCTGGTCTCGGCCGGGCCCGTGCACTAACGGACCCCATCCGGTCATTCTCACGATTAATATCGGTAAGTAATTGAGAATGTCGTTAAATTCACCCCAGAATGCTTAGCCGACGTAAGCCGTGACGTTCCTAATGCTATCACACTTTTAATAGCCTGGAAACTGTCATGTTTCCTATTAAATTCTGCATTTGTATTTCTGGTCAGAGTGACATTTTTATCATAAATGCCACCGCTAAGTGATTTGTGATATTATCAAATCTGTAGACAAATTGGTATTTGGATAGGTAAATCAAAATTATTTTCTATCCCTAGAACCTACTTTTTTTAGTTACTTCTCCTGATTTGTATAACAAATATTTAAACAAGTCGGAAATATTTTTATCCTTTAAAGAACCAAATGATCTGGAAAAAAATCTTGTTATTTAACATTTATATTTTAATATACCTTCATTACTAATTTAGATCATATACGTTACGTTTAGGAGGAAAGGGATTAAATCGTGGCATTCGCAATAACCTTCAAATTAAGACAAACTTCCGCCCGACTCATTATTGATGCAATATCGCATTTAAAACCAAATCCTGTGCGCAATTTGACGGTTTTATGATTCACACACAAGTGAACACTTATTCAGAGTTACAAAAATAAAAAACAGAATTTAGATTCTGTTTTTTAATTTTTCTGTTTTTTCTATAAGTAGAGAGATTTGAATGCAGAAATTCACAAGAAAAGTGCGCAGGTTCACACTGCGCATACGACTCTACACATCTTTAAAAATCAATTTGCGCCGTTTCACACAAAGGTAGAGATATAAATGTGGATGCATTTAGTTTTTTGCAAACTTTTGAAAGTTCTCTTTAAATGTTCATTTCAATATTTTCTTGACAACATTCTTTTTACTTCATAATTCACCTGTTTTCATACTTCCTTTACACGTGCAGTAATTGTCATTGACGTATTCCCTCTTTATTGAAAAATATGTAAGTTATTATTATCTCACTCGGCTTTGTAGTTACTTGACATGTCACTTTACAAAAAATTAACTGTTAAAAAGTAAGTGTTATTTATATTTAGGTAGGTACATATAATTTATTACTTTTACTCAGATTTAATTTTGTAAATACTGTTTTGTGTCACCTTCTTACGTAATGATTTGCGCTTCCGTGAAAGGTTCGTAGGAAGGTTTTCTTATAGATTAATACAAAACTTAAATTTTGCCCGCGTCGCGGCCCGCGTAGATGTCGGTTGTCGCACCAAAAGCTATCCTGTGCCCTTAAACCATCTCCATACCCAATTTCATCTAAATCGGTTCAGGAGTTCGTTCAGGATTTTACCTCTTTATTTATATGTATATGTATAGACTTATTATTATAAATTTGATCTACAATTAAAGCCAGTAAGTTAATCATAAATTTAGGTTTCACCGTTGTCAGATCTTATCACTTGTTTAAAGATAAATAATAAGCCAAATACCTACTCAGCACTCTACATTTGTACACGAGTAACCTGTAAAAGCTGCCTATATGTGATTTTTAAATTAAATAGCCATTTAATTATAAATTTCTGCAAAAGTTAAATAATATTAAGACCTTTGATTCGCGTGAAAGAATCATTTTAAATTATTGGCAAATATGTGTAATTTCTTTTATCCTTACGCTAAATCCAACATTTTACGTTTTCAATTACTTCGCTGTCAAAATATAAGTTTAAATATCTAGCGTGGCGTAACTTTCTGTATCCTCATGCATAACATGCGTATTTGCAATTTAATTTACATAATATTATTTCACCCTATGGAAATTTGACTCTGAACATACTGACAATAATTTAATTTTTCAATGGACGATACGTAGAATTCTCAAGAATTTTGTTCTCATTTTACTACGTTAAATTAGGTATAGTTTAAGACTTACCGTATAAGTTCATAACTGATTAACATTTTTGGCTTTGTATTGTTTTGTTCCAGCAATGAGTAAGGTTCAAAATTCCTTGTTGTGTTTACTCTTCAGAGCCAATAACTGGCGAGCTTTCTCTAGTATCGTAAAATGGTTTATTATTTTAGATAAGGCTGCATAAATCATAATTTGGAGCTACCGAACCCAAAAAAAAGCTTTCGAATTGAGAATCTTCTTTTTTTAAAGTCAGTTATAATAATGACAAATTACAACTATTTTAATGACTAAGTAATTTTTCAAGCATTTATAATAATGTTAAAATAAAGAATTAAGAATATTTTATGAATTATACAGAATGACGAAGACAATACGACAATAAATTAAAACATGGACTATCTTAGTTCATAGAAATGTTGTGCAACTTTCAAATGAATCTTAATCATTTGATAATTTCATGAAATTTCTACGAGAAATGTCATAATATTAACAAATAATGTTTATTTGAAAGTTGCAAAACATTTCTAAAAACTAATATGGCCCAACAATGCCGTATTGTCGTCACCACACTGTATATAAATATGGACTTGAACGCTTGTAAACCAATACGATCACTATTTATAATTCTGAATAAATGGTTGAAAAATATGTATACCTTATTCTAATAGTCGCCGATTAGCATAACGAAGGAAATAAAACGATTAAATTGACTTACTTTTTCTTATTTTTATAATTTCAACATCATTTATTATGGCACATACATAACCAAATAACATGGCAATGGTAAGATTGTTAAGTATTAATTAAGTAACAAAACAACATAGCAATGGTAATTAAGTAATAAGAATCATTCCAAATTTTTTATGTTAAGCTAGTTACAGTATCGAGTCATATTAAAAAAACAATAAGGTAATAATATAGGATGGTATTAATCAGTTAGTAATTATGATGACGAAAAAGCTCGAACACCTCCGACAATTCGGTATTAGAATGATCGACATCGCCGAATAGTAGGCAATTTGAAAACCGATTAGTCGGCTAGTCGGCCCATCACTAATATCTTTGCATTATTTAAGCATATTCGAAATATGTTAGTCAGTACATCTGTACCCATACTACAGATTTCAAACTGCAGAGACTTTCTCTGGTACACTGCCACAGTCAGTTTAGTATGAAAAGCGTAACGTCTCACAACAGTCCATTTTGCACCTTTTGTATTCATGTCTCAGCATAGATATCGTATTTTGCGGCCCGATGACGGCACCGCACTCGTCATAATGCAGTTTTTAGTGTGTCGGACATTCGCCATGTCATTAACGTCGTCCCAGTAATCAGATATAAGGTAGGTAATTAAATTGTGACTTTTATTTATCTCATAATTTATTATACATTAGAGGTTATGGAACCGGTGTTTAATATTTTCCTGTATATTTGATGTTTGTTTTCCGGCAAAGAAGCAGTGATGTGTGGTGTTAATTTTTGACTTTGTGTAAGAAGATATTAATCTTCATTGGACTTTCTCGGTAATGTAGAGTTCTGGAAATTTGTCGCCGAAATTATGCAGGTTGTAAAATTTATCTTAAGATCTCCTTATCATGAGGCCGTGTCTACACCAGGGTTAACTTTGACCCTTCGGGATGTTATGTTCCTTTAAGATATCCTAGTAGTCACTTTAATTTATATTTTCGAAATATTACAGTTAGATACAAGTGCGGAAAGTATGTTATTTCTTCACTAGTCCCAGTTTGTTGACCCGTGCCTTGGACGAGTGGAAATGACAATTCCGCACGCGCATCAGACGACTTTTTTTTGAGAAAAAAATAAAAAGAAAATCAATGAAAAACAGTTTAATCTTTGGACAAATGGCAGCGGCGAGCGGGCCCGCGGCCCCCGTAGCTCGTGGTTCAGAACCCTGTTGCCGCGCATGCATTTTGATCTTAAACTCGTACTTGGGAGGAAAACAAAAATCACTAATGTGGAACTTTTCGCACGCTAAACACACATGGAAAAGTGAACTTTTTGAGCAAATGTACAAACAGTACATTGTAAAACAAGGGTGGAAAGTAGGTTATAGCAAACGAGCTGTCATTAACAAACCTGAGCCGAAGTTGAGGGTTTTTAATATCACCAGTTTGCAATAACCTACACACCCGTTTATTAAACGACGTTTTTCAATACAGTTGTGGGAAATAGTAAAAACTAATCAAATTATGAAATACAGGATTACTTTCGAGTCAGTGCACAAATTTTGAGAAATTGAAGGCCTTTAAAAATAAAAAGAGACGTATTTTTTGTTTTACCATGTTTTAAACAAAAACTAAAGTTTATATGTTGTTTTAACGATACTATTTATGTGTAATAAAAATGCGCACTGTCTCCGAGGTAACACTGTATAGTAAACAACCATTTAAACTCATTTTTCCTCGTATAAAATCCATCTAATTTTATTCTATGTATGAAAACTTTTTAAATTGACTTATAAATTTAAAAAGTAATGATTGAGCTCGTAAAAGAATGTCACAACCATGTAAAAGTATGTTTAACAACTGTATTGAAAAAAAATGTTAATTTATGTAGGCCCGTTAATGTTGCTGTCCAACCGATTATTTGCATTGATAACTGTAAGCATTTTCTGAAGTTCAAAATGTCACGAATTCGGTCGATTTGTCTGAACCGTTGTATTGTGAAGAAAATCAATTTCCCTATAGCGGAGATCGTGACTGTAATCTATGGAAATTTTCGAACGGTATTCTATTGCCGGTCTGCATCCCTCGTCATGACGTTTATCTGATTGATGATGCATTCAATTAATTGTTATAGATACAATCAGTTAATATAATACTTCATTAAATAAATCATACGTTAAATGAAATCGATTAATCTACTAGTGAAGAAACCGTTATTTAACATTTAATAAGTTTGTGTTTTATTTATTGGTAAATATAGACTTACACGATATTACCAACCGTTTAGTGTTGTATACACGCAGGGTTTCATTTGCAAAGTACATTATGGTGGCTCGCAGTAGCGCTACCATCCATCAACGTCATTGTCGGGCTGAACACAGCAGCTAATAGTTTCGATCGTCGCCGATACGGGAATGTTATTGATTCTCCTTGGTACACGAGACGCCGGTGGTTATGTGTTTAAGCAATTATGGCTAGTCGTCGTCGCTGCGACCCACCCTCGACCACGGTTCCCGTTATAATCGACGCTGGAACACGCTGCGCTCGCTGAGGTGTCCAGCTCTCGGGCCTCGCTGGGCCGAACACGACCTTACCCTATAATTTACCTCGTGTCCATCCCGTCAACCACTCTTACGCTAAATCGAACATTTTACGTTTTCAATTACTTCGCTGTCAAAATATAAGTTTAAATATCTAGCGTGGCGTAACTTTCTGTATCCTCATGCATAACATGCGTATTTGCAATTTAATTTACATAATATTATTTCACCCTATGGAAATTTGACTCTGAACATACTGACAATAATTTATGTTTTCAATGGACGATACGTAGAATTCTCAAGAATTTTGTTCTCATTTTACTACGTTAAATTGGGCATAGTTTAAGACTTACCGTATAAGTTCATAACTGATTAACATTTTTGGCTTTGTATTGTTTTGTTCCAGCAATGAGTAAGGTTTAAAAATTCCTTGTTGTGTTTACTCTTCAGAGCCAATAACTGGCGAGCTTTCTCTAGTATCGTAAAATGGGTCATTATTATTTTAGGTAAGGCTGCATAAATCGTAATTTGGAGCTAACGAACCCAAAAATAAGCTTTCGAATTGAGAATCTTCTTTTTTTAAAGTCAGTTATAATAATGGCAAATTACAACTATTTTAATTGCTAAGTAATTTTTCAAGCATTCATAATAATGTTAAAATAAAGAATTAAGAATATTTTATGAATTATACAGAATGACGATGACAATACTACAATAAATTAAAACATGGACTATATTAGTTCATAGAAATGATTTGCAACTTTCAAATGCATCTTAATCATTTGATAATTTCATGAAGTTTCTACGAGAAATGTCATAATATTAACAAATAATGTTTATTTGAAAGTTGCAAAACATTTCTATAAACTAATATGGCCCAACAATGCCGTATTGTCGTCACCACCCTGTATATAAATATGGACTTGAACGCTTGTAAACCAATACGATCACTATTTATAATTCTGAATAAAGGTTGAAAAATATGTATACCTTATTCTAATAGTCGCCCATTAGCACAACGAATGAAATAAAACGATTAAATTGACATACTTTTTCTTGCTTTTATAATTTCAACATCATTTATTATGGCACATACATAACCAAATAACATGGCAATGGTAAGATTGTTAAGTATTAATTAAGTAACAAAACAACATAGCAATGGTAATTAAGTAATAAGAATCATTTCAAATTTTTTATGTTAAGCTAGTTACAGTATCGAGTCATATTCAAAAAACAATAAGGTAACAATATAGGAAAGTATTAATCAGTTAGTAATTATGATGACGAAAAAGCTCGAACACCTCCGACAATTAGGTATTAGAATGATCGGCATCGCCGAATAGTAGGCAATTTGAAAACCGATTAGTCGGCTAGTCGGCCCATCACTAATATCTTTGCATTATTTAAGCATATTCGAAATATGTTAGTCAGTACATCTGTACCCATACTACAGATTTCAAACTGCAGAGACTTTCTCTGGTACACTGCCACAGTCAGTTTAGTATGAAAAGCGTAACGTCTCACAACAGTCCATTTTGCACCTTTTGTATTCATGTCTCAGCATAGATATCGTATTTTGCGGCCCGATGACGGCACCGCACTCGTCCAAATGCAGTTTTTAGTGTTTCGGACATTCGCCATGTCATTAACGTCGTCCCAGTAATCAGATATAAGGTAGGTAATTAAATTGTGACTTTTATTTATCTCATAATTTATTATACATTAGAGGTTATGGAACCGGTGTTTAATATTTTCCTGTATATTTGATGTTTGTTTTCCGGCAAAGAAGCAGTGATGTGTGGTGTTAATTTTTGACTTTGTGTAAGAAGATATTAATCTTCATTGGACTTTCTCGGTAATGTAGAGTCCTCTAAATTTGTCGCCGAAATTATGCAGGTTGTAAAATTTATCTTAAGATCTCCTTATCATGAGGCCGTGTCTACACCAGGGTTAACTTTGACCCTTCGGGATCTTATGTTCCTTTAAGATATCCTAGTAGTCACTTTAATTTATATTTTCGAAATATTACAGTTAGATACAAGTGCGGAAAGTATGTTATTTCTTCACTAGTCCCAGTTTGTTGACCCGTGCCTTGGACGAGTGGAAATGACAATTCCGCACGCGCATCAGACGACTTTTTTTTGCGAAAAAAATAAAAAGAAAATCAATGAAAAACAGTTTAATCTTTGGACAAATGGCAGCGGCGAGCGGGCCCGCGGCCCCCGTAGCTCGTGGTTTAGAACCCTGTTGCCGCGCATGCATTTTGATCTTAAACTCGTACTTGGGAGGAAAACAAAAATCACTAATGTGGAACTTTTCGCACGCTAAACACACATGGAAAAGTGAACTTTTTGAGCAAATGTACAAACAGTACATTGTAAAACAAGGGTGGAAAGTAGGTTATAGCAAACGAGCTGTCATTAACAAACCTGAGCCGAAGTTGAGGGTTTTTAATATCACCAGTTTGCAATAACCTACACACCCGTTTATTAAACGACGTTTTTCAATACAGTTGTGGGAAATAGTAAAAACTAATCAAATTATGAAATACAGGATTACTTTCGAGTCAGTGCACAAATTTTGAGAAATTGAAGGTCTTTAAAAATAAAAAGAGGCGTATTTTTTGTTTTACCATGTTTTAAACAAAAACTATAGTTTGTATGTTGTTTTAACGATACTATTTATGTGTAATAAAAATGCGCACTGTCTCCGAGGTAACCCTGTATAGTAAACAACCATTTAAACTCATTTTTCCTCGTATAAAATCCATCTAATTTTATTCTATGTATGAAAACTTTTTAAGTTGACTTATAAAAATTCAAAAAGTAATGATTGAGCTCGTAAAAGAATGTCACAACCATGTAAAAGTATGTTTAACAACTGTATTGAAAAAAAATGTTAATTTATGTAGGCCCGTTAATGTTGCTGCCCAACAGATTATTTGCATTGATAACTGTAAGCATTTTCTGAAGTTCAAAATGTCACGAATTCGGTCGATTTGTCTGAACCGTTGTATTGTGAAGAAAATCAATTTCCCTATAGCGGAGATCGTGACTGTAATCTATGGAAATTTTCGAACGGTATTCTATTGCCGGTCTGCATCCCTCGTCATGACGTTTATCTGATTGATGATGCATTGAATTAATTGTTATAGATACAATCAGTTAATATAATACTTCATTAAATAAATCATACGTTAAATGAAATCAATTAATCTACTAGTGAAGAAACCATTATTTAACATTTAATAAGTTTGTGTTTTATTTGTTAAAATAGACTTACACGATATGACCAACCTTTTAGTGTTGTATACACGCAGGGTTTCATTTGCAAAGTACATTATGGTGGCTCGCAGCAGGGCTACCATCCATCAACGTCATTGTCGGGCTGAACACAGCAGCTAATAGTTTCGATCGTCGCCGATACGGGAATGTTATTGATTCTCCTTGGTACACGAGACGCCGGTGGTTATGTGTTTAAGCAATTATGGCTAGTCGTCGTCGCTGCGACCCACCCTCGACCACGGTTCCCGTTATAATCGACGCTGGAACACGCTGCGCTCGCTGAGGTGTCCAGCTCTCGGGCCTCGCTGGGCCGAACACGACCTTACCCTATAATTTACCTCGTGTCCATCCCGTCAACCACTCATCACGTATGTGTTTAGCGAAATCAGTATTCTCGACACTAGCTAGTAATCTCCCTTAATCCACGTGGTAACACTGCCAGAATCAATTACCGATTTACGAAAACGATGCGACTGACCAGCCATTTTGGTAATAAATCATGTTTTGAGTGGAGATAATGACTTCTAAACGTTAAACTGCGATAATAATATCTGTATTTAAGTACGCGATATTTTGAGGTAACGCGGCGCGTCGCAAACAGTAACAACATAGTAGTAAATAAAATATACCTATACTACAAGCAGTTTGCAATTTTAATCCAATAAGAAAAAATCATCCAGCTATTCTTACTTTTAGAAATAAATGTGGTTGTATAATGAAACAATTAAGTTCCATCGCAGAAAATTATCCTCATTAAAATAATAGTTACCTGCGAAAGTGCACACGCGCATTCGTCCAGCCACAGTATAGATAAATATTCTTGTCTTAAATATGCTTTAAAGTAACATTTAAGTTAATTTAATAATAGCCACTAATACTGACATTACATGTTAAAAACGTAGAAGCTATTAAGCTTTGTATACTTTTATATGCCCTTTGTGTGGTGTAAAAAGGCGAGATGCGCCAACACAGGAATCAGAGTTTTGTAGTCACTAGCAAAGACCATTAGATATAATTGTTATCGCGAAGTGTGATTCCTTCCTACAGGTTTAAGGTTATGAACGTGATTTTGAAATATCATAAAACCTATCTGAATGGCTCATCGACGACGGAGCGATCACGGCTTTCTCACGAGCGGACGTCCCTCGCCCCGCCCCAATATTACCACTTTTATACCAGAAACTTAGAGAACACACTCCCTCTGGATCTCAAAGTTTCGAGTTAAAATATTTATTTATTTTATAAGTGCTTTGTTTGCGAGCCGTGTTAAGCAACTAGTTGAGCGGTTCTTTGTTATCGCCTTTGACTGGTACAATATTGACACTGGATCAAGTTATGTTTGTTTGACATGGCATAACAGATATGGAGGACCTTTGGTTTCCGATCGTAAATATCGCTTCAATACGCTTTTTTCTTTTGGGAAAAGTTTAGCTAGGTATTATTTAAAGCATTTCCTGAGTAAATCCAGCAAATAAGTAGCTTCGATAACAAAAATTACAAAAAAAATAGGTCTGAGAATCCGTATAAGCCATTAGTTCTCAGAGGCCTGTGCAGCGGAGTGCGGCGGCATAGCTAAAGCTCGATTGCACAATTAGTTGCACTCATTGTGTTTCCGGATTCCCTTGGGATTGTGCTCGCGCAATCACCTACACTTTCCGCGGCTTCTCCACAATTCATTTATAAAATACAGTTACTGTAAACTGTACATTTATGAGGAAAATTTCATATTTCTCTGTTACTGCTTTTTGACGTTTAATATTTATAGCTTTCATATATTATTTCCCGCAATGATGCGTGGTCACGTTCTTAAATTTTAGTCCCGCTTGGAATTATGTTATGGTCCAAGGATACAGAAACCGTCGGACGCCCAGCAATTAAATCTAACCCAGAACCTTCCGGGAAATCACGTTATAGGTTCCCGCACTGACGCGGCAATCATCAATCCTCCGCCCGCAAAATAACACTGTGCGAACTATTTAATGTGCCTCATTTAAATGCAAAGCAACATTCACGATCAACCCTTTAAGATGTCGGATTTTATGAGAAGCAATAAATCACTATTACTACGAATATTCTCTTCTTTAGTAATTCTGCGCAGATGTGGTTAGCATAAATAAAACATCAAATTTATTTATTTTTTCAATTGTTTAAAATCGAGTTTTTGAGTTTATATTTACACAAGCAAACAATATATTGAGGAATATTTAGAATTCTTATTAAAACGATCCCCGGCAAGTACTGTTTATTGATAATGAGCTAAAGTTCTCTTTAAGTAGGTAGGTACCTAATAAAATAAATACATGTAGTAAAACCATTTTGTCCTAGTAATAATTATAGTAAGACGTTCGCAAGAACGGAGACTGATCACAAGAATGTTAAATTTTCTTGTTGTGGCCATCCTCTTTATGGCCGCCCGGGCATTTACGTAAATAGCATTATAATTACCATTCCTTAATTTAAAAAAACTCTTGTATTTCCCACCTGGCTTACTTACATCTCTAGGCTTGAGCTATATGTAATTGAAAAGAAACAAACCACAATAAGTAATCTTTGAGAAAGGTAATGGTAGAACTCTTTGTGTGACAAAACCTTGACCTCTCTCGTTCTATTCAACTGAGCATTCTTATTATTCCGCACTCGTGTGACCATTAAGTGCAGCTGCAACATTGAAAGCACAAACGAGAGTGCTCTCGGACAAAACCTAAGCCTCCATAAATAAAGCGAGGAGAGCAGAGTAGACTAATGAATTACGATGGCACCGAGTGCAAGCTTCATAATAGCGGACGGCCGACCCCGGCCACTGTACGGAAACTGGGCAGCGGTCAGCTCGATTGAAATATTATCGTAGGTCTCAACTTCTGAAGTAATACTTGTTATTAGGTATGTATAAAAAGGAAGAGCAAAACTAACCAAACAAAAAATACTTCCAAAAATTAATACGTGACAAATTCAAATGACTTTTCAAAAAATAAGAAGCGACTTCAAAACACTAAAAAGGAAAAAAATAATAAAAGGAGGTGGCCAAGTTTCCAAGGACGTTTGTCCTTATATAATCTGGAGGTACAGAAAGAAAAAGTACAGTAATAGAAAACCTGTTAATTCTATTCTTCTTCTATTGTAAATACCAATATCCGCACGTGTGTCATACAACGTTTTTCAACAGCTTTGCGAGAAAACGGTGCAATAAGTATTTTTTTTTTATAAATACAGTCGGAAACCCGCAACAATCTTTGACGTCTCTAAAATGAAAATGGCGCCACGTGCGTATGGTGAAAATTTGAACTACATCTTTCGTATCATTTTCTCTTTAGTATTAAAGTGAAAAACATATTGAGCAAAAGCGATTCCGAGGAGGTTGGATCATTCAGCCTATTTATCCTTGTAATGTGAAACTCCTTGGTTGAATTCTGTTATCTAGCGTCGGAGTGTCGTCCATCTTTCTTCGTCATTCTACAATAATCAAAACAATTACCTATTTATTATTACATTTTTCTGGACATATAGGGATAAAGTATTATACAATTAGTATTAAAACATAAATAAAACAAATTTTGTCATACTTCAATCACTTATGTATAGTCGACCGCAGATCAAGAGATCACCCTTACTGCGGACGTAATAGAGGCAGCTCTTGTAGTACATACAAGTTACGTGTATTTTTTTGACTTGTGCTTACTTCATAAAAAGTTAATTTTTGAAGTTGGTGCTTTGCTGTTTCCAGAAACAATAGAAAGTGAAGCACCAACTCCAAAAAAATCACTTTTTATGAAGTGAGTAGCAACTTAATATTAATTCCTTTTTAGTGTTTTGAAGTCGGGTCTTCTTTTTGTTTGAAAATGTTTTTTTTCATAATTTTTAGTGCTAAAATTTCGAAGGTCAAAGCTAGATAAGTGACTGTGTACCAACTTGATACTATTTCGACGTAAATAGAATTATCATAAGCACCACTAAGAAAACATCTTATTTACCAGATGAAACAATAAACAATTTTGATTTGATTTAATTTGAAAGTCACAAAAAGCAAATTACGCAAATTCACTTACATTGATGACTTAATTATTACAGTTATTTTGATTTTACAACCAAACTTCTGAATCGATTTTGAAAATCCATGGAACTACTCGGAAAGTAGGTATACTCTTTCAACTAATAAAATATTTTTTTAAAACCTCCTCCTTTTCTTGAAGTAGGTTAAAAGTAGATAATTTTACTACAACATTGTTTTGATAAACGTTTTCGAAGAGTTCTGGAGTAATGGTGCTAATGGTGCTCTTGATTTAAGATTCCTCTTATCAGCTTTTTATTAAGAGCCGTGTCGATCTTGCTTCAGCGCTGAACTTGGTATATTTCAGCGCGAAAGCAAGATCTACGCGGCCCGGCTGTCAGCCGACATGCAAATAGACCACGCTCCAACTCTTGCATCATGTGACAGACGACTGACTTCGAGTCAACGACATCCCACGGTCAGACACCGTCATCCGCGCTCAACTTGAACCTGACCGATGTTGACCAAACAAAAGTAATGCCACTTACCGATAAACTTTTTTTTACTCGTATTTAAGACAGTATAAAGAAGAGCACAGCACCCACCTGTACAAGGCCAACCAGTATCGGTGATTATGTAAATATCTCTGAAGCCATCTACGGAGAGCTCCCCTATTTCTTTCTTTTTAAAATATGAAGCTTATATTTTGCAATAAACCCCAATTAGGAGAAAATAAAAGCAGCATTTGACTAAAAAAATAAAAAAACTTTCTATTGTTTCTGGAAACAACTTAGCACCAACTCCAAAAAATATGTTTCTAGGGGATAAGTACGGTCGACCACAGAAGTAGCTGAACACTTTAGTACAATGTCACAACGACTCTAGCGTCAATATAGTACGATAGCAACTACAAAGTACGTGCACAAGATCGGTGTGACATGATACTAAAGTGTTCAGCTACTTCTGTGGTCGACTGTACCTACTTAAATTTAATTATTTTATCCTTTTTGTATTTTGAAGTCGGTTTTAATTTTTCTTTAAAATGTTTTTTCAAAATTTTTCAATTCATCTATCGTATAAATAGTCATAGGAAAGCAAAAATCCGCAATTTCGCATACATAGACGACTTACTCATTCCAGTTATTTTGATTTAAAAACCAACCATCCACTCATTTAACTACTCATTCAATTTTTTTTTTTTGCAAAATGGGCCCAAATGGCAATTATATCGCATCGAACAAAAAAATATCCTGTGAATCGGATCAGAAATCTTGGCGTAATCGGTATACATACATAGAAAAAAAATACCAACCGAATTGAGAACCTCCTCGTTTTTGAAGTCGGTTAATTAATCACGAATATCGTGCATCACGGCCCCGATGACGGATTCGATAGCTAAATCAATGTGAGGGTCAAGAGGTGCGGAAGTCTTGTCCCGGTTGACCAGCGCGTGGCTTTTGGTTTATCGCAATTACTATTCACTCAAGCCTCACGATTCGCTCGCTCCGTAAAATTAACTTTTAATTCCACACCTTTGTTTGCAAAGTGGTTTAAAATATGCAAGTTATGAAAACTCGCCAGCCACGTCGCACTTCATAGCTGTAACAAAAAATACACTTTGTAATTGTACGCGCATATCTAAGAAATAAGCTGCTTAAAAACAGGAAACCAAGTATGGAGTAGAAGTATTCTCGATGCGGGATTATAACATTTTCTCAATAGCTGTTATTATATTATCACATAGTTGCATCGACTTTATCGCCAATACTGGTTCAATTTGTTGGGGCCTAGAAGTCATAGTAAAATCAGTTCAATGTTCATAGCCTATAAACGATTCTAGATTCCTTAGTCCAACTCATCAATTACCATTTTGTGCATATGTGTGTCCCATACGTTAATGAACCAATTACTACAGTACCTTTAATCAGTGCAGAATTAAAATTTGAATGTCGTAATGAGTGGGCTCACTTATGCGAAAGTGTTCCGTGGTAAACTGTCTGCATTCCACCCGCTAAGACTACTCGTCGGAGACAAGATTCGTGTCATTGAACTGTCTTGTAGCAAAGTTTTGCATCTGCACCCAGCTACAAGCAACAATTAATAGTTCTACTCTGTTATCTCACCTATGTAGTAAAATTCTCGATCGAATATTACTTGACCGCTTGAATACGATGTACACATTGCCATGACAACAGATCAGTACAACTGCCATACCGAGAACATGATTCAGCGAAGCTATAAATACGTACTAGACACGTGTGTTAATTTCAAAGGACGTTATTTAATAAAGACAGCCACGTCATGTTATTGTCGCGGCAGCACCGGATAAGCTCGGCAACCGGCCGATTGTCTCGCGACTATCGTAAATAACTCGCATCGTGTCCGGTGTGCCAGCCGAGAATACAGAGTTACCAAGTCGGTTAGCGAATCCTGGCGTCCGTCGTTGTCTAACGACGATTTCCTAACTCAACACTCGCTTCTTGATGTGGGCTATCTTCTCTAACTAACGCAATGATAAAGACGCATGTAGACGCGTGCGATTGAATACGAACTATAGAGACACAGTTGAAATGCTCTCCGAGTGCGGCTAGCAGGAAGCAGCCTCCGCGCGCAGAATACGGATTAGCGTGACGTGTGCCGCACCCGCCGCCGCCCCCACCCCAACTCAAAATGCACTGCCTCAGAGAAAACACTGATTCTACCCGTGCTTTATAAAGTATTTGTGAATATTCAATTTGATCAGTGCAATGGAGATCTGGAAAGAAGGCTCGAACTGCCCTGAGGCTACGAATTCCAAGCAAAGTCGAAACAATGGACATATGTTATAAATAGGTGGAATAAATATAAAATGGTCGTTTCTTTGGTCTATTTTATAGGCTGAACGTTATGTGAAGGGTGCATAGAGGGCGGGTAAAGATCGAGCGAGGCCATAGCACGGCCGAGGCCTGATAGCATCGGTGCGCTATAAATAGACGGCTGGTGGACCCTTGAACCAGCCGCGCTCCGCGGTCGTCACTACAGCCCCGCCAGGGTTACTACTCTGTTTTTTGTGTAGTTTGCGATCTACATAATTACCCTATTGATTTATGTTTACTTTATAAGAAAAATCTATGGCAACTAGGTATCCGACCCTAGCAACTAAGTGCGCATTTGACCTGAACATTTTTTACAAGAAACACATCATAGTGTCTGATAATTAGTGCAGCAACTTTAATTAATCCCGGACAGTCAAGAATCATTGTCAGATCATTATATTATTTAAAAAGCATAAAATTATTTTGCATTAAAATGATTTACCTTAATGTGGTTAGGGAACTAAATATACTTATTACGTGCATTAAATTGTGGTTTAGTGATTAGGGACTAGATAAAGCGACCGTAATTAAATCACGCAGCAGCCCTGTTCGTTGCTCCGGTACCGCAACAATCCACCATAAAACACGGCGGACGGTGGGCAGCTTCTCGCTTGTTCGCTTTCGTTCGCGCATGCGGCCAACGCTTATTTTTTCCCCTGATTAGAGTAAAAGATGCGCAACCGGTCGGCGAGCGAAGGCCGCGGCCAGGGACGGGCGCGCGACTGCGGAGTCGAGGACCTGCGCCCGCGCACTCCGCGTCCTCGCCCGCTAATGATGTGTCTCCGCTGAACCACTCCTAATTGGACGAACGGCTGACTACTCCAGGAAAAAATGCACACCAGGACCACTTCGTAGAACTGCGAATAGTCTGCGACGCAACACGCAGCTTTGAATCATACAAATTATTAAATTCCTCTGAAATTGCTGACCGTATTAAACTCACACAAAAAATAAGTCCTTATCTCGAAAATAATTTGTCGATACACCGCCTCGTTTTCCGTTATCAAGATCTGTGAGGTGTGAATTTAAAACGAATCATTTCTCGGGAACTCGGGAAGTCGTTTGGGCAGTCCATTTTTTGTTTTCTTTAATGTTATGATCCTTTTACATTATTACCCTTGGACATAACCGTAGAGGCTAATGTAAAATAATCTCGCCAGTGTAGGTATTTACAGTTATCTGGAAAGCTTTCTTTGTCCGTGTATCTTGCTGAATGCGATTATGTCAGAAGCACGTACACTATAAGAATTGCCCTTTAATAACGGGAGAGCTGTAGTGAATTGTCGTAGATTGCAGACGCACTCAAGTTTACCTAGCTGTAAATAATGACACAGCGTTATTCTTTCTTAATCGACATGGTTACTATATCGACCAAGGAAAGGAAATCGCTAGAAAATAAAAGAAAACGCTGAGTAATATATTCTACTATATGGGTGTACAAATATGTCTTAATAAAAACTTTATGGAATCATTTTACAAAATCGGTATACTCAAATAAAGGTAGAAATTATGCACTTTTGAGTGTGAAGGCGCGTGCTCCGGTCGCCTCTCACGCACTCGTGAAATTCCTACGTGGCCAGCCATTCATTTCATTTAATAGCTTGTCATATTAAATTGTCCCTGCAAAGCTTTCTGTCGAGCAGTGAGCCTTATAAGCGTATGAATCAATTATCATTACATAAAGGTACCGAAATAGCATTGGAACGGTCCTGTCGAGCATCAACTAATGAAACAACCGCTACAAAGCCCCGGCGTATTAAGCTGTAAATACGTGCATTCGGTGTGGCCCTTGCCAGGTATTAAACTGATGATAACCGACTCCCGACCCGCGCACTGTCATATCGATGGATATGTCCCGCGAAGTTATCGGCGACGGACATCGTCACCCGAGAGGTTCCTGGTTATCATGACCTGTAAAACGTTATTTCTTGTTGCAGCCATCGATGCGGCTTGACTAATGAAGATTTAAATAGACGATGGTGTAAGCCGAGTCCCGTTTTGCATCCGTCTATTTACCATACGAAGGTGATTATGGATATACATATTTTTACATTATTTTAATATGAAACCAATTTTACAGCTTTAATTTGAACTTGATTAGACCCAAGAAAGGAAAATTTTGATTAGAATCAAGGATAAAATTATGTAAAATAGCATGTGCATATTCCTTATCTATAGCCAAAAGAAATAGGCACCTTCTGGGTAAGCTCGCTACGTCGTTGACCCCATCTTAATTTCTCTCGGAGCACTAGTGAGATCGAGAGCAAACCTAATTTATTTATTTTTTAAAGATACTTACTTTACTTAAATAGATGGAACTTTATCTTCATATGAGTTCTAAAAAAATATTGATCAGAAGATAATTATTGGTTTCCAATATGCCTTCCCGCATACTGTTAAGGGAAATTTAAGAATACAAAAAATATCTTTTCAGTATCATGAACGTTGCCTTATGCGTTATAATAAAAGCTTTATCATCAGCTGAACGTGAACATTTTTTTTTTTTATCCAACTAGATGACAAACAAGCTGACGGCCCACCTGGTGGTAAGCGGTTACCGGTAATACTAAAATTATGGCTACTGAAATGTATTTAACACAGCATAGTATTTGTCTACTCGATCGATTACCAGTCAAGTCGGTGGTTCTCATAAATTATACCAAGATTGAAATTATGGTACTTTTTTAATATGAGATAATTGGCATTAGTTGCTGGTGCTAATTAATTTATTAGTAGGCTCATCTGCTCTTTATCACTCAAGATAAAATTAGTTTACTCCCTAAAACTGATGATATTTGAATAAGTTTTGTAATCGTTTTAGGGTCTGATAGAGTATTTAGTTCGAGTTTGGAAGAAACCGCCCCTGGTCTATTGTGACTACCACGGGCATTCGCGCAAGAAAAATGTGTTTTTCTACGGGTGCGCAGCCGCCGAGAGCTGGTGCAGCAACGACAGACTCCTGCACGACGAGCCTGTCAAGTATCTGGTCAGTCAAGTCGACAATAATAACCCATTAACGAGAACAATAGAAGCAAAAACATTAACTCAAAAGATTTTTGTGGCAATCCACAAAAATCTTTTGAGTTAATGTTTTTGCTTGTTTTTGTTTTTGCTTTTGTTAATGTTTTTGTTTTTGTTTTTGATAGTTAAATATCGATTTACTGTCAATACAGTAATGTAATAACTGTCAATACAGTAAATCGATATTTAACTATCATAGTTTTAATGCGTTCTTTTTTCCTTACACTTGTAAGATACTAAAGTTATAACAATTTATATATTAGGTAGTCGAACTTAAGTTATTGAATTGTCGATATTTTTTCTCTTCACCCTTTTTTTATACAACTAGATGACTATTTAAACAAGCTGTCGGCCCAACTCCACTAATTATTTGCATCACTTTAGTAAAAGCTCCATTTAAAATACTACCACTTAATAACAAAAATAAAAGAATTTGCTAATTATAATTTAAAAAAAAACAAAGGAAGAGCATCTCGCTGTAACATAATCACAATTTGCATAAAATTCTGTAAACAACAAGACACTTTTAATACGCATGAAATACTCATTTAAAGGGTCTTAAATGTTAATGAATACATAAGAGGCTTAATTAATCAGAGAGTAATCGATTAAAATGCCCCACGTAGTGGAAATAACATAGCCTTAAGAGTACATTGAAATCTCTACATAAAGCACCACAAAAACGTAATACACAAACGAACAACGTCAGCATTCTTAAAGCGGTTAAAGAATCCAAATTGATGATGACTCTTCGAACTGGATCTTGGTATTAATAAAACTTAGAACAAAATGGACGGTCGACTATGTTTGCGTCGATCTACTGTCGGTGTTTTGGGTGGGTTTTACCTTTCTGAAGTCGTAATTGCTCACTTTGTCAACAGATGCTGCCAGCTCTGATGCACCGCATCTCGCCAGCGTTCGCTCTGGGCTCCTGCTCGTTTAGGGTGGAACGCGAGCGGGAGAGCACTGCTCGCGTCACCGTCTGGCGACACCTGGGCGTCACCAGGTCTTACACCATGGAAGCCTCATTCTGCGGCTTCGATCGTGGGCCTTTTAAGGTATAATCACAAACACAGTACAATTCTTATTAAAATAATCTCATTTTATTTCCCAATGTAATGATCGCTTCATTTACATAATCACAAGGAAGAGCTAGAGATTTTAAGTAGATAATTTATAGTTTATTTTCTTATCGTTGTGAATGTTCAGTACGGTTTAACAAACACATGGTCTCATAATTCCTTTATTCTATGATTCAAGAAACCACAGTGTCCGTCGCTCGTGACGTATAATAGAGTCCGTAATGAAAAAAATAGTGAACTGTAAATATATTATAGAATTATTAATATTCATTATATATCAAGATAGTTAAGTTAAAATATGTTCACTAAAGTAACTTTCAAGCAGCAAGGAAAAAATTGATAGTTAGGGACAACTTTCAGCCAGTACCTAGCAATTACGCATAAGGACATAAGATTTGAATTATGAAGCATAATTACATGGCTACTTAAGAATAAATATATTCTATGTGTGTATAATTATATTATTAGCGCTGTACCATCTTATCCCGACGTCAATCTATGTCTAAACAGGATCCTTAGGCTCGCTTACGAAGCAATCTGATAATCTTTACTTTCTACTCCATTAAAATAACAATTTTTAAATATTTGTAAGATACACAGTTATATATATACTATACATAGTTATACAAAAAAATACCTAACAGTTTTTTTTCTGTATATTCTATGGCTGGAATCTTTTTAATTGTAAAAGATCTTCAACAACTATGGTGAATCGCGTATATTCATAAGTTTCAATCGTTAAATTAATTAAATCTATTAGGTAAAGAGAAATAAACCTTACGTAATTAAATTATACAAAAATACACACGCGTATTGAGCCAGAGCACAAAGATAAACAAAAACGCACACTCGTGGCTATTATAGTTAACATTTACCACGCTTGATTTCATGAAGGCAATTTAAATACTTAGGGTGATCATGGCCTTTTATTGCTATTATGAATCTTTGTTATCGTTATCTCCAGGCCTCTAATGATATAAATCTAATATCGCTTATAATCCAATTAAAAATGACAGCTTAGATATGTGCAGATTATTGATAGCGATAGTTCCCGACGTCCGAGTTAATATATCTGGAAGTGTACACGAGGTACAAGGTACTAGATTTAGACGATAAAGCCCTACATAAAACTCCTATTTGTATTTAATAAAGCATGTGAGAGTCTTTTTATTTTCAATTAATTGCTCAGTGTTTAAAACCGTTGCTGTCAAACGTTTGAGAAAAAAAATGTAGTTGACGATCCTTAACTGCAAGTCTCCAGGCTGGCAGCTAACGGTGCACGTCTCCTTCAACATCATAGCAAAAACTGCCCGAGGGAAACTTGTATGAGTATATTTCTGTATAGGTTCCAGTAAGTAACCTTCGCGGCTTAAAATTTTCCTTTCCTCCCTTACCAGTCCTCCGGCGTTTCCTCAATAATGGAAAACCTATTGTAATCATTATCAACAGCGTATATACGTCCTAGTGCTGGATACAAGCTTTCCTGTGAAAAAAATATATATAAATAATTATACTTTTAGTTGCTTTATAAAGGTGACAATTTCCTGCTAACTTATTCAATGAGATATTCAACATTTTTTTTCTAGCGACCAGTCCCAAAATACCACCCACAACTCAGCTTGTTACCAAGCAACCTCTCCTATTTTTAGTAAAATAATAAAAATTGGCCGTAAAACTGTCTAGTCTATCTGGACATGTCAAAACCAATGTAATTGAGTATGTGAGTGTAATTCGGTAAAGTAATAAACAAACATTGCGCTAAGAAAAAAAACTTTGATCTACAAATATGTTATCTTGATCGAGACCGATCGTTTCCTATAAATTTCACTTCACGTAATCATGCACTACAATAAATCCTGCAGCCGTCTTAAAGGAATTACACGTAATGTCCTTACCTTGACGCTGGAGATGCGAAATGTTTTCTCCGTTATTATTTACTATTTGCATATTTTTCAGACACGTGTTTAAATCTTGAGCTTAAATACAAGTGCCCATTTGTTATTAGATGAAGTTATTTATTACCGACTTGCCACTATCTGCGATTTCATCGATGTAAAACAAACTGTGGAAATACTTTTAAACTTAAATACGTTCAATAGATTTTAAGTAAATATTTATTGTTTAAGATGAGACATAAGCTCAACTTTGATGTGTCTAATTCTGAGTAAGCCATAAATCTAAGTTGAAACTATAATCAATATTTAACAATTACACCTTGATAGTAGATAAAGTGTTTGAAGCCACAAGATAATTAGAAGTGAGGCAATGTCTCTTGTAGGCTTGTAGGTTATACAATCTTTATATTTGTCAAACAAATATAAAAGGTGCAGCTTTCATACATGGGACTTTAATTATAAAACATACATTTAATACTTTACAAATCAAACTTCTTCGTGGACGACCAAGTAATATTATTAGCGTGAGACTAAACAAGCGCGATTGTGACTTGCTATTTTCGCATTGCATTGGATCTTATTCATAAAGAAAGTTTGAATGACACTACAACGAAAAATACATCCTGAGGGTTTACTCCGAAAAATGAAATTCGAAAACGAATGAACGGATTTTGTCAGTTTTGGACGTAATTGCTTTTAACTGTCGAATTATGATGCTTCGTTTGCGTGTTTCATTTTTCGGAGAAGGCCCTCTGTGCCACCATACGAAAAATATTCGTATCTTACTGGGCCATGACCCATCGGAATCTTTACTGAAACATCAGAAACGGTTATTAGATGTTTAAGTTGTGTTGTGTGGTGTCCCACCATCAAGGTTGGTGTGGCAGTTGTGGTGGTGCTGGTGGTTGCGGTTCAGAGCGTTTACGCTGCACGGCTTTTCATATAAGCTTTCTAAGTCGAATATATTGGAAACGAACGAACCGATTTTCATAAGACTCTACACGCAAAAGCACGTTAGGCTAGACTAATTTTTACAAGTCTTATTGTTGAGTAGGAGCAATTTTCAGCTTTTCACACAAAGAAAATATTTATTTATTTTTATATAAGAATTTTCAAAAAATCCTTTTGATAACTTTTTAGACTAGTCTGACTTGCTAAGTTTTTATGTAATGCCGTACGGCGTTAACGCTCTTAACGCTTTCTCAATGAGCTCTTGCAACCTTATTCATCGGAAACACAACACTACGTAGTGTTATTTAGTTGCAATCATCTGTAACGTGGAGATGCTACCCCGTACTCAAAATTCTAATGTAAAAAATTAACTACCTATCTTACGGTCCACAGAGAAGAGAGATAGATATTTGATCTGCTTACTAAAGTTTTGTTGCCTTGCAATTTTTATTTATTCACTAAGAATAATCTAGGTTGCTTGGTAACTAAGCTGTGATGGGCCATCTGTCTCTATGGAGTGTATATTGGTTTTAAAGGTTAAACTATATTACTACGTGTACAAATGTTCCTAAGTTATTTGAAATCTTCATTTTTCTACTACGCTTCGACAAATGCTTTAGCTGCGGAGAAAATTCGTTACGATAAACCCTTCCAGTCAAATCCAATGCCATTTACAAATGAATTATGCCAGCGACCGGCCTCAAAATTATTACACAGGATATCCCTCCCTATATCCCTCAAAATTATTATTTAAGTATTTTGGTAACAACTCTTTGCCAGGGCTTCCACCTCAACACGCAACACCTACAGAGCGTCGGCAGCGACTTCTGCGAGGCGTTGAACGGCCTCAACGACACTGCCACGAATGTCGACATACAGCTCACGAAGGATCTTAACGGGTGAGAGAGAGCTCATTCACATATTAGTGGCCGCCCGTGACTTCGCCCGCGTAGATGTCGGTTTTTCTCTCCAAAAAGTATCCTACGTTTCAAACTATCTCCATTCCACGTAAATCGGTTCAACGGTTTATGCATAGCCGTGAAAAGGTAACAGACAATTCATTCGCATTTTAATATTAGTAATGATAAACAAAAACAAGATAGAACAGCGCCGGCGCAGCTTTTTTATTACAAATCTAAAATAATAGCTTGGCCACTTTTTACAAATAGTTTGAAGAAGTATTTTTTTCGCATTAGATTACAAACGGGTTCTTGTCAGGTGTATTCATAGAGTATACTGAAAAGCTTTAATTTACAATCTTGTTTTTAGTTTAGGTCTATAAAATAAGTAATTTTGTTGTAATAAAATAAATATGGGAAAACTTGAGGACGTCATCGTCTTTTAATTACTTAATTTCAGTTTTATTAGTTGCAGTATTTTTTTTCAATAACTAGAATTACTAATAAGTTTTTTAAGGAACATCAGTGTCCGACAAGTTTTTAAATACCTCCTTGTCTACTACATTTGTCTAAGTAGGAACCTACATTAGGAAATATATACAATTATTCCCGAGTTATTTAAATAGATTAGATATAGAGAAAGTAGATTCTAATAAAAATGTAACTATATTGTATTAAAAACATCTATTCTCATATAAAAGATTTCAACGCGTGCGATAATCGATTTATTTTTATGACTCATCTGTGTGTTTCTTTTTCAACAGAAATATTATTGAAATTAATTTAAAAGGCGCAGAGAATAGCAGGCAAGTTATGCGCGTGGAGTTTATCTCTTGATAAAATAAAATAACAATTTAATATCACGTTTCAAGTTGAAGATAAAATAACATTAAATGTTCACATTATTTCTATTTCATTAGAGTAACACTAACAATGTTCGTATTAGGTATTTAATTCAACCACAATTTTATAGCTTGGCTAACGGTATTATTGCACAACAC
This sequence comes from Nymphula nitidulata, assembly GCA_947347705.1. Lineage (NCBI taxonomy): Eukaryota > Metazoa > Arthropoda > Insecta > Lepidoptera > Crambidae > Nymphula > Nymphula nitidulata. The sequence continues at coordinate 8,437,201 of OX374617.1, read as the reverse complement.
TTATAATAAATTTTCTTCGTGTCTGCGCATGTAATTCACAATATAACCTTCACATGAAAGATGTATAAACCATTGAAATTCTCTTTGTATAATCAGCCCTAAGCTTTAATTCTCGTCTGTTTTTTTCTCACTTTTCCTTTGCTCACGATTCCGAATAATTTTATAGAACAAGTTTTTCTACAAAAACCATATTATATGTATTAATTTCACAAAACAGATTATTCTTAAAATCATGATAAAAATAAACAAGAGCGTTGTATAACAAAAATAATAACATGTTTCGGACTGGTTGCGCTTCAAACCGATTATCAAAAAGCAATATAAAATCGTGTATAAAGTAATCATGTATCAGCGCTTCCACTCCGCACTAGGAGGTTGAATGTCGTCTTATTTTATTTTTATTGAGCAACAAAAATATGAGTGAGACTAAACAAAAAATGTTTGTTTACAGTGAAATAGCTGTGGATAGCGAGCCTGGTTCCGGTTCTGACAGCGTCTTGAAGACCGACTCCGACGAGGATTTTGACTAAAACTAGGCATCGTTAAGTTTAGGCTAGATCTAGGAAAATGCTCTGGTACACTATGAATGGTAACGCAGTAGTAAATGACTAGAACCCACCACTCTTCAATGTGTTATGTAAAAAATTATGTGTACAACGATATCTAAGGATACACCTCGAGATTGAATAGATTCCATGCAAACTTATAATGAATTGCAAGAATTTTTTTATTGAAGTCTTCAGGTGTAATTATATAATTTATATTTTCGTATTAATTTACATGAAGTGTTTGTGTCACGTTATGTTGGTATCAATTTGTTTTATGCAAATCGGATCCTGATTCGAGTGCCTGTGATTTGAAGCTTGTTTAATTTGTGATAATATAAAAAAATAAGTTGCATGTGATCTCAATTGCAAATATATTATAAAATTTCTGAAATCTGTTTTTTAATTAGTTTCATTTCGCCAATAATTATTCGCCAATACATTGTTTGTTAATGTCCATAGCTAGTGGCCGCGGATCACATATTCGACCCACTCGGCACTCGTGTAAAATCGAGCATTATCGAAAACCTGGCAAAGCAAATATTTTGATACTTCTTGTACTTTAAGGTGAATAAGTGCAGACACGATTTAGAGTTAATAAATGTTTTAAATTGATATAAAACTGTAATTTAGGATGCGTATTAGCAGATTTATTATGTTTTATGGTATTTTTTCTCTTATCAGAAGATTCCTATATCTATTTATTGTTGTTTATATATGTGGACAGCACTTGGTTTTTAACATACATAAAGAAAGAAACGCGATTCTACAAACCGCAGTGTTTATGTTTTTATTCCGAAATGCCATTTTTTATATACAATTAGATGACATAAGCTGACGGCCCACCCGGTGATAAGTGGTTACCGTCGCCTATAGATAGACACCTGAAATAACAAGCAAAGGCTAAAATGAAATGCCGTCCATGCCCAGTAATTACATTACATATGTATGACGCGCGACCACTCACGTTACTTTTAAGGGCGCGACCACTGCAGTCTTAATCTACCCACTCGTGACTAGTTTTCGATTTTAAAAGTAAAAAAAATATCAATAATAGGTAATATATCTGGGACCACATAATCCACTACGCCGACCTAGCATCTGTTGGTGAATGTAGAAATTGGAGGTAGATAAAGTTAAAGTACGAAACCACAATTAACTATAAAGTGGGTGACATGTTTTATTTATTTACAATATTAAATGATCGCATAGCGGTTGTATATGTATAACTATATATTTTTTTAACATTTTACTACGAAATTATAATTAGTGGAAGAATGACTGATAATTGCGAATAACTGACTGATTACTGCGAATTAGTGGCAAGTAGGTAATGATATTTTTTTCACTTAGGCTTTCATGATAAAGCTTCTAATAACATCCTGCTTATAAGAAGATTGTAAAATCTATGTGTGGTTCTCGACACATGACGATAGCTGATAATCTAAGCTGAAGTAAGCTTTCTGACTGATATCGGAAATCCACGTATAGATCTCATCACAGAAAAAAGTATTTATGGCTATAAACAAATATAGGCACATCCCTCACTCTAATCGTAATAGCGGCGGTCTTAGCAATGCAGCTGTTACATTTGATGTGCTGTCGACTGTACCTAATTACTTTGTAAGGAGTTGTCATAACTTTATCAACTATCGAATACTGTGTAGCGTTACTAATAGTTTTTTAACAGTTCAATATTATAAAATGGGCCAAGTAAGTGAATAATTATAATGGATCAATCGTTGCCCGTGTGAAGCTCAGTGGCGTAATGGTTTAGCGCACTGGTTTTGATTACGAAAACATAGCAACTTTCGATATGGTCGATCCCGGGATAAATCAATTAAAAATTAAAAATCTCGAGTTCCTCCGTGCCTCGGAAGGCACGTTAAGCGGTTGGTCCCGGTTGTTCCTGCAACCACTTTAACTTTTCAGTTGGAGTAACCTATGTCATTAGCATTATACATATTTTAATTGATAATTAATTTAATTTTTTGAGTTGAATAAACTTATTTCGACAGAGAGTTTACTTAAACCACCTGGAATACGTTATTAATTATGTACCTATTGTACGTTAATTGCTATATCTGAAAGTATTATGTGACATGTTCCATCTATGGAATACGACTTAACTGATATTATCTCAATTCAATAGGTACCCAACCCAACCCTGTAATAAAGTTCTTTTGCATTAGTCATTCAACAACATGAACATTAAAAGAAGATATTCGAATTCAATAGGCAAATCTATAAGACAATGAGAGTACAATCTGAAAAGCAAACGAGTCCAGTAACGAATGCCTTGTACTAACAACAGGACGGTAATGTTAGACTCCAGTCACGAAGACCTGCGAATTACTAAACGTATATTATGCATTCCTCGTGAACCAATGGCAAAGGGCTATAACTTAATTTTAGCGCCAGTAAAGCAGTAAAAATAACATTTTCTTTTAGTGTGGGCCCACCTCGCAGCTCCAACAATGTATGAGTCATCGCCATGCAGTGTTTACATTTAGCAGTGACTTACATCTCATTACATGGCACAGAGGTAAAGTTAATTAACGTTATGTAACAGAGAACAATGGATTATATTTACTGATATTGGATACTTCAATAAAAATCTTGTTGGAACCAAGATCGGTTTGCATAACACTCACTTTATGCACATACAAAAGGTTAAACCCATTTTATTCGTATATTAGGGACCTAAATAAAATTATATCAGATACGACACACTAGAAGTTTATATCCTGTGCATTAGTCTTCTTTGGATATCAGTCAGCACTTGATGCATAAGCTAACAATAGCATTATTATCATACATCGGAACCAGCATTTTTTGAGGTTGGAACGAAAAAAATGCAAGACTTTTAGTAGGTACATTTGCCAATTTTTTTCTAAAGAATATATTTGTTTTGGAAAATCTTCCATATTTGATGAGGGATTTTGATGTATTATTGTTAGCTCCTACCTCTTGCTAACTGGAAGCTTAGACCATAAGAATATGATCGAAGGCTGCATTTCCCAAATACAATAAATACAGTGCATAGAAGCATGACACGCAAGCCTAATGGGGCTGGAACTGAGCATGAACTCATAAAACATTGTTAAAATGAACATTAAAAAATCAAACTGTAACATAATGACCATTAAAGCGTTCTGCGTGCTATGTGCGCTGCGCACTGCCACTTCAACTTGCTAATCCCATGAGCTATGTCAGTGATATTAGGATGTCCTCATTTCTGATTCTATCTCGTAAGGGAAGGCCTAACATAGCTCGCTCAATACCTCGTCGGGTGACTCTTAACTTCTACATAAGGCTCTTAGTAAGCGACCATGTTACACTGCCGTATGTCATCACTGGCAACTCACACTGATCGAAGACTTTCGACTTGTGGCGCTTAGGAATTTTGGCCGAGAAGATCTTACGCGATTTCCCGAACGCTGCCCATCCAAGTTGGATTCGTCCATGTACCTCATTCTCGAAGTTGGACGTTCCTAGCTGGACCATGTGCCCGAGGTAAACGTACTTGTCAACAACTGCGAGAACAGAACTCATAACTGTAATTGGTATAGGTGCGACATGGATTTCTGATATAATTTCTGTCTTGTCCATGTTCATCCACCCACCTGTCGGGAAATTTTGTCTAGGCCGACGAGAATTATGCTCAATTACTCCAGGGATTCTGCAATGACTCCTATATCGTCAGCAAATCGAAGATGGGTGATGTAGGTACTCGTCGTTGATGTTGATGCCGTGTCCTGTCCAGTCCAGCAGTTTGAAAACATGTTCCAACGCAGCGGTAAACAGTTTTGGAGATAAAACATCTTCCTATCTTACCCCTCTCTGCAGTTGGATATGTTTCGTATACTGATTCTGCCGACATGATGGCGCTCTCGTACAAACACCTCATCGCCTTCGATATATCGATAGTCAATGTGGCACCTCTGAAGGGATTGAAGCACGGCCCAAGTTTCGATCGAATCGAAGGCCTTCTCGTGGTTCACAAACGTCAAGCTAAGTGGCTGGTTATACTCCTCGGTCTTTTGTGTAACCTGCCGCAGCGTATGTATGTGGTCGACGGTACTGAAGCCTTGACGGAAACCGGATTGATCGGGAGGCTGGAAGTCGTCAAACTTGCGTGCGAGACGATTCGTGAAGACCCTCGAAAAAGACTCATACAGATTCTCAAGCTTATCCGAATCTGCTGAGATAGGTCACTCTTTTGTTAGTCTCTATCATTCGCCGCACAATGCTGATGTTAATCCCTCAAGCGGCGTTATTCCACCGGAGGGCTATGACAATTAAAAAAACAATTGTGCCTGGAATCTGATGCGGGTTAAAGATAACATCAGTATTGTGTACAAGATGTACGATATAACTATACCTACATTCTGTATATAGTTATACTATATGCACTACTTTAACATTAATAAACGCAGTATTTTCTCATGATTTTTTTTAACTCCTATACCATCCTCATATGGCAACCCTGCCTATGGAGTCGGTTTACGTTGCTGGAACAGTAGTTCTAAACAAGGTGCGCGAACAACTAATACATAGCGAGCAGCCTCCGATATAACATTATTTATCATTACGTGTATAGCAACAGCATAACTAAAAATTCACACTTAATAATGCAAAGGTAATATAACACAGTGGAAAAATAACTTTTGTTAGTGGTTTGGGCGGTCAAACATTTTAGACAAAAAAATAAAAAGAACCATAAACCTCTTAAACTTAAACCTCTTGTTTATTTATTCAATATAAAGGAACCTTCAAGTAGACTAATGACATCGAAATTCATAAAAAATCATTGCACGAGCATTTTGTGCGTTAAATTCATACTAAAATATTTTTAAATAATAGAAAATAAGTACAACATATTAAAACATTAAAATCGGCTTCATGTTCTACAAGCTCTAATTGACCCTCATTTTCAACTAATATATTTTAAAATTCTGCTTCTACATATAGTGCACGTAAAATATAAACTATTATATTTTAGGTAGATCATTTGAAAATTTTACAAATGTTAACACCTACTAGGTGTTAACATTTGTAAAATTTTAAGTTGACTCAAAAGTAACCTAAGTTAGTACCATTGCTCATCTTTGACTAAAAGTCAGCTGGAAGCTGTTAGTTTAACTTAACACATCTATTAAAGTGTCGATAGATACAAGGATTGATCTAAAATAAAACGAAAGTGTAGAAAAAAATTATATATTATCTCAAAACTCAATATATTGTCATTATCAACAATGAATCACATTTTACATTAGTTGTATAAATTATATTTTTGCACTAATTGCACCTCAACAGAATTATCATCCAGCTATAGGAACAGACAACAATCTATTGATATTAAATACTTATAAGAATTAGCCTTCCGTACTTAACTAGCACACCAGCGTCTCCTCGACAATAGAAAACCTATTGTCTCTGGTTTATGGGTACCTACTTCACATTTCACAAATTAACATAAAATTTAAACTGCTTTATTACATTTGGCCTTGCTTCTAAAAATTATCACATAGAAATATAATGAATAAAAGCTACATGTATTGATGGGTATGTGATGTTAAACAATATCTTAAATGATTTATATTGTCTATATTTAATAACGGTATGTTAATAATCAGTAATAATAAGTCATTACATAAACATTTTTAAAAATAACCTTAAAGTATTTCATTTTTGTTCATTCAACATCGAATCGAATATAATGTAATAACTTAACTAGACAGAATTTCTACTATCATTCGTAATTTATTCCTGAAAAACTATATATAAATAAATGCATTATATATAGGTAATACAACCCCTAAGACTAACTTAGGTACTGTCAACACAGAAGATATAAGTTAAAATCATTTACATTCGTGAGTACCTTAATACGTTACAATAAGAGTAGTTTTCCAACTGACGTGTTAAGCTTGATGTGCGACCATCTGTACAAATAATACCTATTGTATGAAGAATCCTACCAGATAATGAGGGAAATCGAAAAAAGATTAGCAAATTTATAGAAGAAGCAAAAAGATATTATGAAAAGTAAGCACCAAAATTACGTTACGAGACTTGGGAACTGACTAAGCACCAAAGATACAAGCTCTCGAAATGCCAAAGGGCCATGGAAATAAGCATGCTAAGGCTGAAACTGAAAGAAAAAGGAAGGAGCGCCGAGATTAGACCCAGAACAATGATGACAGATATCCTGCCGCGTATTGATCTAATGAAATGGAAGTGGAGTCGGCACATGGAGGCTGTAGGAAAGAAAAACGGACTGATACCGAACAATGGAGGAAGTTGAGGGAGGCTGTAGGCATACTAAGTTAACGAGACTTTATACAGGCTGGTGACGAAAATACGACATACATCTTATTCGTATGATAATTTTAGAATAATGTTCCAATATTCTATTATTTCACAGAAATGTCATGAAACTATCAAAGAAATAAGTTTTTTTTATAGATCCAAAACATTTTTTTTTTTTATACAACTAGATGACAAACAAGCTGACGGCCCACCTGGTGGTAAGCGGTTACCGCTGCCTATAGACACCTGCAATAACAAGGAAAAGCACTTGATATTGCAGGTGCGTTGTCATCCTGAGGCCTAAGATGAAATGCCGTCCATGCCCAGTAATTACACTGGCTACCTTTCCCTTCAATCCGAAACACAGCGAACTGCTTCACGGCTGAAATAAGAAAGGTGGTGGTACCTACCCAGGCGACCCTACATATGGGTCTATTTCTATGAACTAATATAGCCCATGTTTTAATTTATTTTCGTATTTTGTCGCCATCCTACAGAATGGATCCTATTATACATAATAAGAGTATAATTAAGTATTTATTACATATCTTATTTACATTTAAGTTAGAAATATAGGCTTTTATATTATTTATAAATCGAAAAGGCTGTTATGTTGTCGTGAAGGTACATTTTCGTTAAATACAGCAAAAATAATAACCTGATCTGATTCGTCTTAAGCTAGGGTTTACATTAAAAATAGACCTTACGTAAAATAGCAGAAATTCTATCCTATACAGTATTGTGTTACTACATATAACACCAGTGTCAAATTATAATAACTAAATATGTCGTGTGCATTTGTTCTTACTAAAATACTTGGTTACACTAGGTAAAATAAAAATACCGTTAAAAAAGACGTCACTAAGCAGAGAATAATGAACGCTGAACATAGTTGAGCATAAACCACGTAAAGCGAAATAATTTCAAGCCAATAAAAATAATATAAAATATACAGTGTATGTACTCTTAAATACATTGCGAAAATGTAGACCTCTGCAGTAATATCTAAAAATGAAAACTGAAATGGTTAGATCTTATTCCACCAGCAGAGTCGACAGTTGATGAGGGATGCGATATAATTTCATTTCTAAGATTCGATGTCGAAAAGCAGTAAATTATGACTATTGTATAAAAAGCATTATAATTTTAACCCTTGATTGCGACACTGCTGGAACATTCATAATTACAGACATTCTAGGGACTTATCTGACAGGAGACGCTACACTGTTAAATTTGTATTACAATATTATGGAGGGAAAGGCAGAGGGGGGATAAGGGGGGGGGGGGGGGGGATTAATTTGTGATAAAATATTAGGGAGGGATCGGCATCTATACTTCATCCCTAAATAAATTCGATTAAAACTTATTCAAGCTAGTATTCTCGTAGAAATAGGTAATCTCATATTAAAAAAATATATTTGAAATTTAATTACATAAAATAAGATAAAATTAATTAATTATTTAATGGAAATATTAATTCGATTATTAAACAAGTTGTTTTGATAACTATTCGCTACATGTTAAAAATGCACTTACCCATTTTTTGAGTTATGGCTTGTAATGTGTGAATAATTTTGTACCTTCGTATTTTATTACTGCTTTTACTAAGTATATGTGCCAAAAAAGAAAAAAAATCTTAATAAAGTAATTAACTTTTAGTCTCTGGCAGTGGGCAGTTTTGTGTCTGGCAAACAATCAGCATACACGCATGCTCTTGTGAAACACAAACTAAAATAATAGTTACATAAATACAAATAGCCCATATTGGGCTTAATTCTGAACAAACACTCTAAGCATAAATTTAAGTACAGTATATCTCTTTCTCTCATATGTAATAGGGAAAAGATGGCAACATTTTTTACAGCTGTCTACTAAATTTAGATAAATTTTAAAGAAGCCATAGACAATTTTAGGCGGCATGTGCGGAGGTGCTTCCTAAACACTGCATTTTATTCCGTGATAGTAATAAAATAAGGTTGAAAATTGAGCACACGTTTCTAAATGTGAAATTTTAGGATCATCCAGTTATCCTTTTTATATTCATATTGAGGGAACGAGATAGACTCAACTCAATTTAGCTTAAGTGTGTTCTACAGAATTCAGGCCAATATGACTTTTTCCTTAGCATCTCCAGTCAGACAAATCAAAGCACATACCACACGATGCATTTAAATATGTAATAAGCTAAGTAAATGACAATGACTTGAATACAAAAGCTTTAATTACGTCATTGGAAATAGCTAAACGTTTTGTTCTAGTTTAGGATCACAGTACGCGTCTTTATACACATAAGAAACGGTGTATTCGTCACGGACGACAAAGGCTATCATAATTGTGAACAATCGAGTCACGTGTTAATAACCATATGGGTTTGTATCTCAGCTTAATAACTATAATAACTAACCATTAATTGGGTAATTTGTTAAACAGTTGCATACTATTTGATGAAAGGGCACTTTTTTGTTGGAGATGCATAGATTAATATCCTTATTCAATTATAATAATATTAAATTCACTATATTCCTCTTGATTACATTTCAATGTGTCCAATGTTGTATAGGCATCAATAGCCTTATTCTTTCGGACAATGTTCTACCTGCATTTATTAGCTGGATACAAAATGGGAATTATTTTATCGAGAGCAGAGTTTTGAAAATCAAATTTCCTATTTCGAAGCTAACAGTGAAGCTCAATTTTATTAAAAAAATAAATTACATATCCTGTCTGGTCTCTCATTTTGTAGCCAGCCACAGAACGCCGTTACCGAATGGTCCGAAGGGTATATCATTTCTACCACGCCACAGATACACAGATTCTATTAAAGTAGTCAAACCAATCTGGCTTTGTTTACTCGCCAGTAAACTATTAACGTCAATAAGTAAAACTACAACGGTTAACTTTCAATCAGGAGTTGCTCCTCACTGACGTGATATTATACAAAGATGAGAGGTACTGGGCCATGCGAGTGCCTGAGGAAGGCTTGGTGAAATTGCTTCGGCAGAGCCCAGGCTACCCCAACAAAGGGCGATGGAGTAACCGGGGAGTTTTTAGTGGGTATTATCAGTATCATTATGATCGGAAGTTGAACGACCCCTACATACGCTCGTCGCCTAGCCATAGTACGGAAGTTCCGTAAGCGGATTACTCTCCGAAAAAAAGGGTCATGGTAGTATATTATTAAAATAGTTCCTATCTAAAAGAGAAACAGAAAGATAACTGTCAATAATAGTGTCACCTAAGCATGTTAGACGGTTGGATAAAACAGGCATTAGAGATGTGGAGGGGGAGAATTGGGGGTCGTCTATTATCACGTTATCTCACTCGGTGAGGATATGTGTGCGGACTCCGTGGTAGTGGACGCGAAGATTTTGGTGTCAGACTCGCGGGTGTCACTTCTGGTTGTAGATCTATCACACTGACTCAAAAGATGTTCCATTGAGGGCCTCACCACAATGTTGTGCTTTATACCCATTTCCCCCATTCATCTTACGACTTTAAGTGTCTTTTAGAAATATTTATCTCTGTCTATCTAAAAGAGAAAAAGAGAGAAAACTGTTTATTGTCACCTAAGCCTATGGGACGGGTGGTAAGGCTTAGAGTTGTGGGGGAGAAAATGGGGGGTCGTCGCTTATCACGTCAGATAGTGAGCTAAAAGCTACCGAGTGCGGTGAGGATAAGTGTGCGGTCTCCGTGGTAGTAGATGCGCAGCTAGTGGCGTCAAGCCCGTGGGTGACACTTCTGGATCTACCTTTATCACACTGACTCAAAAGACGTTTAATTGAGGGCCTCACCACAATGCTGTGCTTCAACCGTTGTCACAAATCATTTTTCAGCTTTAGGTATCTCTTAGAGATATTTATCTCTGTCTGTATAAAAGAGAAAACTGCCGATTGTCACATAAGCATATGAGACGGTTGCTAAGGCATTAGACTTGTGGGGGAAAAGGGGGGATCGTCTGTTATCACGTTACTTCACTCTGTGAGGATGTGCGTGCGATCTCCTTGGTAGTGGACGCGAAGCTTCTGGCGTCAGGCTCGCGGGTGTCATTGGGCGGAGGTGGGGGCGGGGGCGGGGGCGCGCGAGGGGGAGGGGGCGGGGGCGCGGGGGCGGGGCGGCTGCCGCCTCTGCCGCGCCAGGAACGAGTGCCCGGCGGATAGCAACGCGAACCTAGTCTCTACCGCGTCTCTATGGCAACGGGCGCCCAGCTGGTACCACGCGGACGTCAGTAGCCGCTGCTCGCTGTTACCTGCGCGTGCGCTTTCCGAGCTAGCGGTGCTGCCACTCCATCTACAATAATGAAACTTATTTTAGAAAAGGAATCGAACTTGATAAGTAAATACATTGACATCAATGGTATGTATATGTAACTGGACGCCTAGCCCGTTGATTGAGCGCCCGCATCCAATCAAACGGCTGAAGGACAACTAGCCAAGTCATTGAGCGCCACGTTTAACCAGATGGCTTAACGTCATGTCAGGCGTCTGGTTAAACTAGCCATTCAATTGGATGCCTTGGCTGGTCGTTTAAATCGAAGAGATTTTGTGTGACTATTTGAGTGATTGGTAGGTTCAAGGTAATTTTTTTATGAACATAGATAACCAAAACGATGTCAAAGGTTCAAAGTTCTTTTAAAACCACTTAAAACCATAAGTGGACCTACCAATCAAACCAAAACTCTTAGGCACAAGACGATCCTTCAATACGCCAAGTCGTTAAACGTTAAGTGAGTCTAGTTCTATTAACTAAAGGACTAGGCGTCCACGACATATACAAAGTCTCAAGTCAAAAATGTTTCAAGCGACCAAGCCGATTTTAACAAAATTTGTCACACATAAGCAAGACAGGCTAGTCTAAATGTTAACAGAGAATTTTTCGAAAAGTCTAATTCTAAATAAGAAAAGTCATTATTGGCGTTCTTTGGTTTGTATCAAAAGCTAAATATTGCTCTTACTCTACTATAATACTGTTTTTGAAAAATCTTCTGTCAACTATTTACTAGCCTGAGTTGTTTATGCAAGTAAAGTCTTATTACAGTCCGTTTGTTCGTTTCCAATATTTTCGACTCGAAAGTTTGTATGAAAAGGAGCGTCATTGGTAAATCGCTGTTTAGAATTGCAAAACCAGCCTCCTAAATGTTAGTATTTTCTTAAAAAAATATTTTGGGTGAGATAGGCACACAATTTGAATTAGTTACTCTAAAACTGATTTTTATTGCAAAATTTGGATTAAATGTTTTTTCTAAACATAACTTCGTTAAATACATATTTTTGGAAATTACTGTTAAGCACAGAATGCCATTGAAATCACAAGAATTCATGCCAAATGAAATAGGAATCCCATTGTTTGCTTTGTGGTTACATCACAATTTACCTAAAATATCACTATCACTACATAGTATAAAACATAGTCGCTATCCGCTGTCTGTCTGTCACTATATATGCTGAGATCTTTAAAACTACGCAACGGATTTTGATGCGGTTTTTTTTCATAGATAGAGTGATTCTTAAGGAAGGTCTATATGTATAATACAATACATGCATAATATAGTAGAGAAACACTGATAATATTTACATAAGCATTGCACCCGTGCAAAGCCGGGGCGGGTCGTAATAAATAATTGAAAGCTGGACAAGACGACAATTTCTTCCTGAGTAAAAGGTTACAACCATTGCAGCCGAAAGGAAAGTCGACTATCCTTATCTTTGCAATAATATTAAGGAACTTTAGATTAATTTATTGCTCGTGTGTTCGTGAATGTCTGTATCAGAAGTGTTAATATAACTTAATACTCACTCATGTCTGTTATTGTTCGCCGGCGTCGCCTCTCCTCTAGAAGCGCTGGCGCTATTACTGCCGGTACCACGAGAGTATCCCAGGGTAATGTCTGACAAGGATGGTTGACCTGCAACGATAAATATAGTTTAATTATTAAATAATATTGGAAATATTGTTTCGCGACTAAAAACTCTCTAAAAGGCAGTTCGGTAGGTAAAGCAGACGCCTGTAATTTTTAAGAGACTGTGGGTTCCTATTTTATTTCACTATTCTTAATTATTTTTTTTACTATATACAAATACATACGGCCAGTTTCATGAGCTATCGTAATTATAGCTCGAAGGACCATAAAGATGTATGTCCGAGCTGCTACTACACAAACTTTAATACGAATGATTAGATTAGAGTTTGGTGACGAAATGTAATTGATATTTGTTATTCATGCTAACCGACACAAGAATTTTGATATAAGTATACACCGCAGCGATCGAATACGCACAAAACTGATGATATTGAAATGAATATACAATTGTGGGATCGTTTTTGAACGAAGCTTGAGCGAGAGAGGTATCGGAACGAGTGTTTGAGTGAAAGGGAAATAGTGGTGGGAGAAGGACAAGAGACGAATGGCGAGACTGACGACGATGATGTGTACGGGTGTGTTAGAACGGGGTTAGGAGTTTCTAATTTAATAAAAGAAGTGAACTTGTCAAAAACGTATTTTAGCTCACGATCCTTCATACCATGGAGTGAAATGCTGGTTATACAATTATACTGTGAGGTGTTTGGACCGTATGAGACAAGGAACACTAACCTGTAGCTCGAGGGTCGAGCGACTTGATAACCTCCTTAGCCTTCTCCACACACTTCTTATACTTGTCCTCAAGCGCCAGTAGCTCCGCCTCTCGCGCTGAGAGTGTTTCTTGAAGCTTGCTTGTTCTACGGCGCTCTTCCGTGAGACCCGCTTGTAGCTCCTCCACTTGTAATGCTGTAAGTCAAATACTATTGTATAAAAAAGTGGCCCTAATTCTGGAGAACACATGCTAAGTCTAAATTTAAGTTCAGTGCATTTCTTTCTCTCAAAATGAATACGAAAAGGATGGCTGTCATATAATTTGATACTTAGAAACGTGCGTTCAATTTTCGACCGTATTGAACGTGATAAAATGCAGTGTTTAGGAGGCATCTCCGTACATGCCGTCTAAAAACAAATTCTTGCTATCTTTTTCCTATTACATATTGCGAGAAAGAGATATAAAATTAGAGTGTTCCTTTAGAATCAGGCCCTGTATCACAGTTAAGCTAGCAAAGCTAAAGATAAAAATGTAGCGTCAGTTAAGTCACTTACACACCAGCCAGTCAACGCAAGTGCAAGTCCCACAAAAGGTTGTGGGACTTGCACTTGCGTTGGCTGGCTGGTGAATGGTGTGAGATTGGCATTGTGTCAGACTGGCACATGCGTAAGTTCGTCGGTGTATGGTGTGAGATTAACATTTCCTGGGACTGGCACTTGCGATGGCTGGCAGTGCATGGTATAAAATTGGCATTTTGCGAGACTGACAACTGCGCCGGCTGACTGATGAATGGTGTGAGATTGATATTGTGTGAGACTGGCACTTGCGCCGGCTGACTGATGAATGGTGTAAGATTGATATTTTGTGACACTGGCACTTGCGCCGGCTGGCTGGTGATCGGTTTGAGAAGCATTTTGTTAAGATGGAACTTAGGCTGGCTAGTTCGTGAATGGTGTCTGAGATTGGCATTATGACAGACTGACGGTTGCACACGCTGGCTGGTGGAATGTGTGTGCATGGCATTGTGTGAGACTGACACTTGCGCTGACTGGCTGGTGAACGAATCGAGATTGGCATTTTGTAAGACTAGTAGTTGCGTGGGTAAGCTAGTAACTGGTATGAGCCTGGCACTTGCGCCGTCTGGATGGCGAACAGAATGTGAAGGACATTTAGTGAGACTAGTATTTGCGTCGGTTAGCTGGTAACTGGTGTACAACTGACACTTGCGCTAGCTGGTTAGTGGATGGTGTTTGGTTGACATTTGATGTGTGTGGTATGAAGCGGTCACGCTTGCACTAGTTGCGTGGCGTATGGCGTCTTAAGCCCTACGCAGACCGGGACGGAATGGAAAAGTATTAAAATTTTTACTAATGGAAATTCAAACGTATCGTTACAGAAATACGACATAAATTGCTATGCTTTAAAATAACGCCGTGACATCGAAAGGCATTTCATTGCACGGCATTGAAAGTCGAGCCACGGGCTCCCGTAGCGGGATGCCGTGGCGTACTGCGGTAGGCAAAGGCAACGGCAACTGAATACTAAAAGTGTATCGGGCAGCAGGAGTTGCCGAGGAGTGCTTTGTCATGCCGCGGTATCTAAGCGGCTAGTGTGCGCTGACTCACGGCAAAATCCTTTGCCATGCCGTCCCGGTCTGCGTAGGCCTTTACTGTCACTAGGTGTATGGTGTGATACTGACATTTACGCTGGTTGTCCTCGATGGCGGAGGCAAGCCTCGGGTGTGGCGCCTCTAGCGTGGCCTCCAGTTGCATAATGCGTTGATTTGCTTCCCTGTTCAAAGCGCGTTGTTTCTCCAGACGTGCCGCGTAATCTTCTAGCAAAGCCTGAAAAATATTTACGAAATAGTGATATCAAATTCTTTTTATTTCACATTAAAATAGTAATAATTAGAGGAGCTCGGTGGCGTAGTGGTTTGACCGCTCTGGTTTCGTTTACGAAAACAAAGCAACTTTCGCCATGGTTGGACCGGGGATGGGTCAATCAAATTTATAATCTCGAGCTAAGCCCGTTAAGCCGTTAGTCCCGGTTGTTACTGCAACCGCTTTAACCCACCAACCCGTATTGGGCCAGCTTAGTGGTGGTAGGACTTAAGATAACTCTATGAAATTCTTATAGTCTTTCTCTTTTTGCGTCACAACTCAAGTCTACCCTCACAATGTCGAAGTTATATTTGTGAAAAAAAACTCGTTCAGGTGTTGAAATGTTCAATTTCGACATCGTGAAGGTCGACGCGTTACTTCATAATGCAAAAATAGATTTTTTTATACTACATGATGACAAACAAGCTGAATTGTTTTACAAATGCGTTGAACTGAATTACAAAGCGATTTTCCCTTGTTATTTCAGGTGTTTATAGGCGGTAACCGCTAGCTTATCGTCTAGTAGTATTAAAAACCTGTTATTCAGCTTATAACTTTATCAACCTCAATGACTGCAGTTTATAAAGCGCGTTACCTGCACAGAAGCGTGGTCCGCCTGAGCGCCTTGATTTTGCCTCAGCAATTTGTTTTCATGCTCGAGTCGAATCAGCTGTTCCTTTATGTCGTTCGGGATCAACTCCCGAGACACGTTGTCTTCACTTGCTCCTAAAAATAGCCAATTATTAATAGGAATTTAAGGATGAATTATAGCAAAGGCTGCCGACTCCTGTGCTAGAATCAGCAATTTTTATCGCAATTAGTTTAGTCGAAAAGGTATCTTAGAACGCAGTTCTTTTATATTGTTTTTATATTGTAAGTGCAATTTTTGTTCGTTGAAATAAAACTCTATTATAAAATAATTACGACCAGGAGACCTTGATTCAAACAAGCCTTTATTAATATGTCTATGACATCTAAAATAGAGTCCTATTGGATAATTAGGTTTTCAGAAATCATCTGGTAAAGATATAGTCCCAAATGAGAAAGAAATGTAATCGATTCATTGGAAAAACTCCCTAGTTACTAGTGATAATCACAACATTATGAGGACCGCTTTACGGAGGAGCGCGGGTCAAATGGTGCACACAAACACGCACGCACGCACGCTCGCACGCACGCACGCACTTCTATGGATCACAGCCGTGCTTATGCAACTCGTTTATTTTATAGTTCATTATGACAAGCATGTTGCTGGCGCTTTTGCGATTATGAAAGCAAAACAACTTTCGCTATAGTTGATTCCGGGTGGATAAATGAAAAAAATATATAATCCCGAGCTCTTCCGTGATTCAGAATGTATTTTAAGGCGTTAGTGTCAGTTGCTACTGCTACCGGCGCGGCGCTTTAACCCATCAACCCGTATTGGGTCAGCGTGGTAGTGTTACGGCCATAACTCTTCATGTGCTTCCCTATGCAGGAAGGCCTGTGCCCAACAGTGGGACGTATATAGGCAAAACTACCTACCTGTTGTAATGGTGGAGCATCGTAGTTCATCAACTGTCTCCCTCAGTGTGTCTCGCTCTTGCAGCAGTGTGTCTCGCTCACGCTGGAACGACGCCACTCGACTGCTCAACTTCTTGTTCTCAATCTCTAATTTGTCAGCCTTCGTTATTTCTGCGTCCAATTTCTCGTTTAAATCTGTCACCTGGAGATTACACACTTAGATTAACGTTATATTAAGGAGTCTATCGGACCATTCGGACCTAACCCAAGACCCGGAGTCTTAGTAATAGGGCCCCGTTTTACCCTTTGGGTACGGAACCCTAAAAAATACAAAAAAAAATATACTTTCAATATTGAAAACGGAATTGATTGTGGCCAAAAAATACCGAGGAGCTCGGTGGCGTATTGGTTTGAGCGCTCTGGTTTCGAATACGAAAACAAAGCAACTTTCGCCATGGTCGACCCTGGGATGGGTCAACCAAAATTTATAATCTCGAGTTCCTCCGTGCTTCGGAAGGCACGTTAAGCCGTTGGTCCCGGTTGTTACTACAACCGCTTTAACCCACCAACCCGCATTGGGCCAGCGTGGTGGTGTTATGGCCCAAACTCCTCATGTGTTTCTTCCATGCAGGAAGGCCTGTGCCCAGCAGTGGGACGTATATAGGCTGGTGATGATGATGATGATGATGAAAAAATACCCGAGATATTTGAATAAGAAATTGCAGTATTCCTGTCTCTTTCTAAAATAACTGTTTATATAAAATATGTATGGCGGGGGTGTGTGACGTCAAATTTTATATAGGCTCTCCTTGTCTAACACGCAACTTTATGTGGTTGTAAGACAGGTATTCATAAATATTTTTCTAAATTTCTTTCAGTTTTGTGTATTGTATGTAACTGTGTACAATTAATTTTAAAACCTATAAAAATCGATTCATACTGCTAGCTAAGTGATTTGTAGTCACCGGAAATATTGTTTAATTCGTCAAGCGGCTATCCCTCTGGAAGACTATGACAATTTTAAAATCAATTGTGTCTGGAATCTAATGCTTGAACGGTTAAACTGGGATGATAGAGAATGATTCCTTACAAAAATTATCTGCGAAATATTGTTTTAATTATGTGATATAGGTTCCATACAAAAATAAGCAGTAATATACAATTTGGGTATAGCAGGAAGCGATGATTTCTACCTAATTTATACGTTAATTATAAGTTACGCTAGAAGATATTTATTTTTAAAATTATTTAGGAAAGTAAATAGAGAATTACAATTTGAATTCCCCCATTAATTGATATGTTACTACTCTCTTCCACTCAGTCGTCCCTATTCACCTATGAAGTAACAAAATTTCGTACGAACCTGTTTTTTATAAATGTCGAGTTGGGCTCTTATAGCGTTGGCTCGTGCCGCTGCCTGTTCGTGTTCGATCGCTCTCTGAACGTGCTCTGTGTTGGCTCGTTCTAGGAGTTTCACCTAGGCAATCAAAAATCTATTACAATGAGTAAGCATGGGCCTATAAACAATGGGCCTAAATCTAGGACACACTTTAATTCTAAATTTAAGTAAAGTATATCTCTTTCTCACAATATGTAGGAAAAAGATATATTTTTTTGGTTAATTCTCCCTATAAAGCGAAGGCAATGGGAACTAATGCCCATACAGCCATGTCTTCAGTATTTCTTTATTTCTTCATTTATTGCATTGAAATGCTGGTGTTAAACAATTTTAATGCATCTTAGGAGTATTTCACGCGAAATATATGATGACATGATCATTTTCATTTTCATTTTTCATTTCGTTTTCATTTTAAAAACCATAGACAATTTTAGACGGCATGTACGGAGGTGCTTTCTAAGAACCATTCATTCTTATCACGTTCGTTAAGGTCTAAAGTTGCACACACCTTTCTAAATGACAAATTAAATGACAGTCGTCCTTTTTGTGTTCATATTGAGAGAACGAGATGTACCGAACTTAAATTTAGATTGAGCGTGTGTTCTCCAGAATTAGGACGCATAGTAGGAAAACTATATTGGATCGTTTACGAGTTCAAATTAGGTATTCGATTTTAATGAACCAATAGGAAATTGAGGTAAAGGCTAGGGTTTCTGTTTCCCCAATGGACCTTTTCCCAATCAATCTATTCAATATTTTAATGAAACTGAGAATAATCACCGAAAACCAGGGTACAAAAGGAGAAGGTGTTAACATGATTTTTTATGTTTCTTAAGCCACTTGTTTTAAAACCATATCTCTAAAACATTGAGCTACCATGAAGTTTAGCTACATGACCATTAATAATTAAAAAATAATTTTCAACTCCCACTATAAATAATTTTAGTTGAAATTTAAGTGTTCAAAATAATATTTATTGGAACAATAATATTTCCACCCTGTTACGATGTGATAATCTTACCTGTCTCCTCAAGTCAACGTGTTCTTCCATGCGCTTCTTGTAAGAAGCGACGGCAGCCTCGAGGGCCGCGGCTTTTGCTGCCGTCTCGCGGAGAGCGTCCACCTCATCCTTCAACGCAACATTCTCAGACGCCGCAATCTGTACGTAAAGTTGCAATTCCTTTAAGGATGTGAATTCTATTCGCCTATAAATCAATGATCCTGTATACAGTAGGTAGTATATTTTTTATCTCACTTATAATATGTTATAATTATGATGAGTATACAGGGTGGTGCCATACAATAAATTAAAATATGGGCTATATTAGTTCATAGAAATGTTTTTCCACTTTCAAAAACATCTTATTCGTTTGATAAGTTCATGATATTTGTATGAAATAATATAAAATTGTTTATATTATTTCATTGTTTCATATTTATATTGTTTCAATAAAATTTATTGTCGTATTGACGGCACCATCCTGTATAATAAACAAATATATTCGGTCGGCAACACATCAAGCCTAGTGCATCTATAGTCTGCTCAGTATACTTAGTAGCTCAGTATACGCAATAGTTCTTTACAGAGCAACTATGACTTGATGTGCTGCAAATTTTCGAATGAACTATATGCTACAGTAATTTGTAGAAAATTAGAAAAATGTCTATAATAAAAAAGACATGCTTAACGATCACGTTGTAACGTAAAACAGATTGACAAGAAGGGTATACAACTATCCGGTGGTAAGTGGCTACCGTCGTCGCCTATATAGATGCTTGCAATAACAACGACGAAATCACTTGGTATAGCTTGTGCGTTGTCATCCCGAGGCCTTAAACGAAATGCCTTCTATACCCAGTAATTACACTGGCTGGCCAGTAATTTTATACCTTTCCCTTCAATCCGAAACACAGCGAACTGTTTTACGGCCGAAATATAAGAGGCAGTGGTACCTGTCTAGATGACCCTATCTTACGGGTCTATCATCTAGTAACATACGGGTCTACCACCTAATGGATTATTCCACTTTGTGGTGCACAAAGGTGCATTCTGGTCCTGCATGTATGGGAAGCTGCCATAGTCCTTTGGCTTTTATTTGACATTTATTCTGATTTGGGAACTAAGTGATTTAAAGGTGCATACCTAATACATATTGTAGTCGCCCCTGTTCACCCAGGTGAATTAACTCCAAGGTGCACAAAGGATACGTTTTACTTCCACTTTGTGCTAATACTAATGATTCCATTTTGTGTACCTGGATGATATTACTTAAGTAGGTGCACAAAGTATAATTTTTCGACATATAACATATAGCTATAGTAGTTACCTGTAATTCCTCATTCCTAAGCTTCAACAAAGCGACTTCCCTCTCCAAGGCGTCAGCCCTCGCCCTCTGATCGTCGCGCTGGAGCTCCACCTTGTCCAGCTCGTCTTTGAGCGTGTCGAGCTGCGCGCGCATGTTGCTATAACGCAACGTGCCGGCGTGCGCGGGCCCTAGCGAGCCCCCCGCGTCGTCTAACTCGTGGCCATCGTCGGCCCCAACCTCAGCCCGGGCTTCGGTCAGGCGGGCTACCTCGCTAAGTAACGTCATTTTTTCCTCTTGAAGCACTTTCACCTGAGGGTAGTGAAAATCAGTACTTCAAATGAAGAGTTATTTTAGTACGTGGAATTGTTGACATTTGAATGTCAACAACTAATGCTTAAATGTAGGTACAGCGAAAAATGTTTTTTGTGCAGTCACACGCAAAAAGAAACTACAAACATTGTAATTTGATATTTGAAATTACAAACATTTTTTACGTTTTTGTAACTACAAACATTGTAATTTGATATTTGAAAAGAGTGACTACACGAGTTTGTTGCCGGAATCTTCTCGGTAGTTCAACTTTTGGAACCGGTGTAAATTCAGACATGACAGACGGAGAGACTTGACGTTGTTAGTTAATATATTTTTTGTAATAGTTATAAGAATGTGTTTTTTGACGATTTAAAAGTGCTTCTTTGTGGCCTATTTAAATAAAATATTTTTTCTTTCTTATAATATAAAACTGTATACATCTTATTGCAAGTGACTACAACCTACGAACGAAAGCCGAAAATGTAAATATTTAAAACATAATTATGCAACTAACAACATTGAATTAGTATCTAGTTTGAAAAGGTACTTTTAAAAGTACTTTTGATTATTTTAAATTTTTTATATAATAGGATAGGCGACAGATATTGAGAAACTAGTTCATATTGTGTATTTATAATATCTTAGACAAAATAAAATATTTCAATAGCAACAGCCTAACATTAGCTTCTAAGTATAGTATGTTTGTGGCTCAAAATAATAGAAAAAAATGCGCTGCTGCGCCTGCAATACAAACCTGCGTATCTAGTTCATGGCATTTCTGCGCAAGCACCTCTCTCATTTCGGCATCTGTCTGCGCGACGGGCGGCGCGTCTAGGTGCAGGCTGCCCCGATTCACGGTCAACGTCAGTGTCTCCAATTCCTAGACATCGACATCACTATTCACCATACTTGTAAACTTGTCACTACCACACTCAAATTTTTACTGGCACATATCTGTACTATCTTATTACAAGGACACAAAAAGTGGAAGTAAAACATTTTTATTTTTAAAAGAGCGAATAATGAGTACGCAACTTTAAAACTTCTGTTAGGCAAGACTGCACGCTGAATATTATTTTGCAACAAAAAACGTTAGGTGTGTGTATGTATTGTAATGGTCGTTCATATACACTATAACACAGCTTGAAAACGTCTCGACTCAAATAAATTATAAGTTGCATAAGGAGTGTATATAAACTAATTAGTCACGCTTGGGTGACCACACGCTGTTCGCGAAACAAACAAAAACCTTCTATTTATCAAATTACTCTGGCATTTTTTACTAGTATACATCGTCAAAGATACCAATTCATAAACATTATCTTTCAACTCACTTCTATTAACTTATGTTATTATTATTATTCAAACACTTCTATTAACTATGTACATTCCATATTTTCCATAGTTAAAAAGTACTAAATTTGCACAAATGTAAGTGATAATGTAACTTTTAGTTAGTCAGTCTTTTTTAATAGAAATCTTAACTGCAATATTGAAGCAATGGTGATGTAATTGATAACATTATGCTTGACGTAATATTATGGTTCAATATAATCTATCATAGTCATAACTAGAACCGCAGCTTCGAAACCTTAGTAGACCGCAACTGTGCGAATTTCTTTTATATAATGTCTATTACCTACCTATCTATAACGATCTCTGAATTAGTTCTTCATTATTTCTATTTAACCATCAGAATACAAACAGAACTAAAACAGATAATATTATGATTGCTTTATTAAAATATAGTATGCATCGTATATTTATTGTTTAACTGCAAAAGTTTACAAATAGCTCACATACCTAGTTTATTTTATAAACTAATCCTCTCTAACTAATTGTAACATTCTCATTAGCATCATAATTTCAGCCAAAAGACGACCATTACTGGACAAGGGTCTCCCCTAAAGCTTTCCACGAAAATCGGTCATGCTCTGCACGCATCCAGCGGCTACCTGCGACCTTCAACAGATCGTCGGTCCACTTGTAACCTTATACCTAAATACAGATTTAAATCACGTGATATATCATCACCACCATATACGTCCCACTGCTGGGCACAGGCCTTCCTACTTGGGAGAAACACGTGAGGAGTTTGGGCCATAACACCACTACGCTGGCCCAATGCGGGTTAGTGGATTAAAGCGGTTGCAGGAACAACCGCACCACTGGGACCAACGGCTTAACGTGCCTTCCGAAGCACGGAGGAGCTCGAGATAATAAATGCTATGTTTGTCGTATCGAAACCAGAGTGCTAAAACCAATACGCCACCGAGTTCCTCCGCCACCGAGCTCACGTGATATCTACTCTTTAACAATCAACAGAAAGTGTTACATTGACAGTATTGGAAACAAATCTCCCTGATCCCAATATAACAATTCCACATTGAGATGGGGCAACCTTACTTACCGCAGAGACACCACTCTATAAATCAGTATTATTTTTCTATGTTCTGCTATAAAGTGCAGGTTCCTCCACAGTCCAGTTGAGGAAAATAAACCCTATACCGTACTTCTGTGATTTTTCAGATAATAAGTCCATAACATCAATCAACAGTCCATACACATCCCACTCCCAAGCACAAGATTTCTCACATGGAAGGACGCCGAATAGGGCCATATCACAACCACGATGACCCAATGCGGGTTGGAGAGTAAAAACGATTGCAGCAACAACTAAGACCAGCGACAGAATATTATTACAAATCCATGTTAAGCCATCCGCTACCAACGATGACGAATGCTGTTGTTTTCATGTCTTCATAACCAAAACCAAAGTACTCACCCAGGGTGACTATACAGGGTGAGTCAAACCAATCCCGCTGGAGGGAAAGTATCCTAAATATTGAAGATAGTTAATTATACTCCAAGGAAACATTAATTTATTTTTAGAAATAAAAATAACTGCATCCAAATATTTATTAGAAGTCACATACCTGAGGCGGGAATCGTACCCGCCAAATGTAGAAAATAACCATGCTGTTATTATTATGATACCAATCGATAGGGTCCATCATATTGAATAAATCTCTCTAACAAACATTAAATGTGAAATCTTAGGAAGACCATAAAATCTAACAATGTAGGTAGGTTTCATGAGACACTGGGGCTTAAGACTATTAGTTATCTGTGACATTACGCAGCACTAACTATTGGAATTGCTCAAGGGTTCATATCTTAGATTTGTGAAATTAACTAGTTTAGTTTATTTACTTGATTGAATAGCCTCTAACATATTTTGTTTATTATGATTATAAGGGATTACTTAAATTAGATAATTGCATATATAATCATAACAATGGTATGTGTAGAATTCATGAAACTAACATTTATTTATATTTACTTTTAAAATTTCTTTACTTCCTTTTGATTTTAGAGGCAATGTTTATTAGAGAGATTGGTTCATTATTTTTGCAGAATTTCAGTTGGAAACACAGTATTGACGTGGTAATAAATAAAATATATAGAGTTCTGAAGTAAACGGTGTATATTGATAAACAACAAAAAGGGATGTGACACACAGATGACTCACGTCATATTTAAATTAGTATAGCGTCAGGATGTTCTTATTATATAAAAACCAAGAAGGTTTAACACCCCCCTGTAATAGGAGCACCCTGTATATACGCTATATACAATTACCTATAAATGACATATCAAAAAAAACAAAACTATACACTTGACTGACACTAACAACTAACAATGACCAACATCAATATAACATAATAGTACACACCTAATCATAAACTAACTTAATACACAACAAATATCTACAATTAAACAAAGACAAAAAAAACTTAACCTAACCCTAAAGAACTAGAACATTTAACATGTTTAATTTTCGCTAAAGGTTTGGTAAGTATGTCGGCAACCATGTCTTGTGTAGATATGAATTTGAGATGAATGTCATTGTGTGTAAGTGTGTCTCTAATGAAATGGTGTTTGATGTCGATATGTTTTGTGCGTGCGTGAAAGGTGTCATTATGTGCAAGTTTGATGGAGCTCTGACTGTCTGTGTGTAAAGTGATGGGATGAGTGATGGCGAACACTTCGGTAATGAGTGTTCTTAAATATATAGCCTCTTTGCAGGCTTCTGACAATGCCATATATTCGGCTTCAGTTGTCGAAAGTGCAACAGTGCGCTGCTTGCGAGATTCCCATGAGATGGGGGCTCCACTCATAACAAAAACGAAGCCGGTGAATGAGCGGCGGTCGACAAGATTGTTCCCATAGTCAGCATCAGCATAACCAATTGGATATGTTTGACTACTGTGCCTGAATTGAAGTCTCAAGTCTTTTGTGCCTTTTACGTACCTCAGGACTCGCTTAGCGGCTTTCCAGTGCACCTCCCCGTAATGTACGTTGAACTGCGACAAGTATGAGACCGTGTGTGCTATGTCAGGTCTTGTACATATGGCAAGGTACATTAGAGAACCGATAAGCTCCTGATAAAGGACTTCAATATTCTCATCTTCCTTTTTAGGTAAGGTGAGTTTTAAGCCTGGTTCCAATGGCGTCGTCACTGATATTGCATCAGTCATTCCAAATTTTGAGATTAACTTCTCGATGTAATTAGTCTGGTCAAGAGTTATCCTGTCTTCGGTCTGAGTTACTCTCATTCCGAGACAATCTTTGACAGGACCAAGATCTTTAACGATGAATTTCTTTTTTAATTCATTTTTAAAATTATCTCTCATGTTGACGTTGTTGCTCAGTATAAAAAAGTCGTCAACGAACACTGCAACTACGAGGAAATCTTTCCCTTCTCTTTTATAATAGAGGCAATGTTCTGTAGTAGCTTGCGTCAGTGTGTTCTTATTATATAAAAACCAAGAAGGTTTAACAATTATGATGGACTCTATCGATCGGAATTTGCTAACTTCAATATTTAGGATACTTTCTTTTCGTGGGTCATTGGTTTTACTTATCCTTCTAGATGCTAGATATACCAATCTGCTTACTTACTAACTATCTACACTTTAACAACATTGTAGACCACCAGGTGCTGGCATCAGAGACTATGATGAGATAAAATTTATATAAAATATAAAATTAGTAACACCTCACCTGTATTGCCTGCATTATTGATCTCTGGCATGATAACTCCATTTCCATTATCCGAGTAATGTACTCCTCCTTTTTTATACAATTAACAGCACAACCTGTTCCATTAGAAACATAGCACAATTATTATTTCCATAAGATACCATTCTTAAATAATCAAAAATTATTTACTATTCTACTTTCTTAATATTATTGTTAACAACTGGCACAGGGGTGTCCCTATCTAGATAATACAAAGTTAAGTAAACAGTAATTTTATTATGGATCACGTGAATTATGTCTAACTGATAGGACAGGGTTCATCAACAGTGTATATAAACCTAGACATAGGCCTTCTTCCTAAATCATGAGGAATTTGGGAAGAGGTTAAAAATATCAAAATATTATCTTTACCTATGGAAATATTGTTTTAGATTAAAATAATATAAATAATTTGACTAGCTGTCTTCCTCAAAAATTGTTTACTTAGAATATTTGTGAATTGATGCTTAACAAATGTATTTAAGTAACTTTTAGTTTGACAAGATTACAGTGATATTACGGCCTAACATATAAAATTATTGATTCTGGCTAGTTTGAAGTAGGGGCTGTAGCAGTACCTGATGAAACGGTTTAAAACTGTTGTTTTTACCGGACCATTTTCTGCTCTTTTAAATACTGACAATAACAGTAGGTATCTGAAGAATTAGCTTTCCACTAATCCATCAATCAAAGAATGTCATAAATGAAAGGATACCCATAATAAAGGTACCTTAATTTTCAGGGTGGATATCTGTATTTAAAAATCCTGACATAAACCTAAAAACTTTACACATTTTTAATATCCTTGGTAATGTCATTAAACTTACTGAGTACTAGTTGTAACAATCTGCCCATATCCATTTGATCTGCTGTCTCCGCAATGTTCACTACATCAGGCCTCGAAAATTCTTGTAGACTCAGATTCAAAATGTCTTGGTGGTAGTCTGAAAATATTTAAAAATACAGTGTAAACTCTTTATAACATTATTCTTTATAACGATAAACTCTCTATAACATAGAAAAGAACACATTTGGCCGGTTTACCTTAAAACCCACACATTGATACACTCTTTATAGTGCAGCAGCCATTCTCTATTATGAAAAAAAGTGTTCATATTTAGACAGAAAATCATCATTATTGTCAGTGTTATTGTTTATGTTATCTTATTAGGTTACAAAAGACGCCGACTATTCTTTGAGGCCCGGAAACTTCTAAGGTCTTAAACAGCCATCTTGCTTTTGTTATTGATAATTGCCTATTGCCTTATCAACAAACACCTACCTATAGTATTATCTGTCGTAAACCAACTTTGAAACTGTCAACATGGCCAGTAAAAGAAAAGCATTATGTGTTGACGAAAAAGTTTGTGTGATACGTGCGATTGAAAAGGGAGAAAACTTCTTCACTCCATATAACGGTAACTCTCTATAACGATAAAAAATGTTTGGTCCCTTGAGTTTTGTTATAGTTTACACTGTATAATGTATTCTCTTAGTGCTAGTTATTAAAGCAGACAAACAGAAAATTGTTTAACACTCCAGTAATGGTGATAGATAACAAACATATACATATCTAAACTATTATCAGAGCAATAATTTTAAATAATATTCTTGCAGTAGCCCTACAACACTGTGATTGTTTGTTAATTACAAAAAGATCTAACATTTGACTAAGACTATGACAATTTAGTGACTGTACAAAGCTTCTTCACATTATAATAATAACAAAATACAATACCACATTGTTTTTACTGCAAAACAACTTACCAACAACACCCTCCAAAATCTTCTTAAGATTGCTCACTTTTAGCCTCCAATTATTTCCTACATCAGTTTTAATTTTTGAATTCCATCCTGGTGTAAAATACTCAGGGGCGATTTGTGTGAGTGCCTCCGCAATAGCCACACCATCTGATAGGTCTACAATCACACAAACATTTTGTTATAAAACCTAGTGGTACTTACTGCAAATAGTGTAATACCAATATAAGTCTATGTATTTAAAACATCTCCATCACCTCTTGCTTACATTACTGATTGTCATAATCCATGGAACTTAAAAATTTTGGCATGACACAGTCTGCTACATTTTGGAATACAGATACATAATAAGAACTTAGAAGGCTAGATTAGATAGGACACAATATTGCTGGGTTTAAACTTAATTAATATATTCAAATTATTCTAAATGTAATTAAAATAATAACAATGATGGAAATGGTTGCAAAATAAGTAACCAAGTTGCTATGATAAAATGAGTGATGTTCCAATCCAATAAGAACAAGAACAATATGACGAAATTGTCTTGAACTGGTTGCTACAAAATTGAAATAACTGCATATACTTATCATTAAGAATATTTATACAAGGTGTATACCTACCTGAAGGATTTCCATGTTTTGCAGTAAGATTTAAAGTCTGTAACCACTTGATTAAATTGTCACACAAAACAACACCATTCAAGTTCTCTTCCATGCTTGAAAACTTATTGCGTTCGTGCGAAATTTATATAATGTAATGTAATATAATCAGTTCATTTATCAAATAACATTATTCAAGATCAAGAAGAAGATAAATTTAGATTAAATTAAAAACAAATCACAAAATATTCTGAGGGGAAATATGACGTTTATGACATGACGTATGACGTTGATTACGTGTTTACAAAGATAGTTGGCTAGTAAAAGTTGAAATACGTACAAAATCAAATTTTTGATTTGTTTTTCCTCATAGATTTTAAGATTTATTGAATCATAACCTATTGTTTTTGGATTTAAGTAATCTACACGCGTAGCACAAGAAACACAAAAAGCTCGAAAAACGGTTTTGTCTACACCGTAATGTCATTTTTGTCGGGATAAAGTTGAGTAATAATTCCATGGGATAAAGTTATGGTAAGGCTTGACAAAAATGACATTACCGTGTAGAGAAAACCGTTTCTCGAGCTTCTCGTGTTCCTTGTGTGCGACGCGTGTTGTTATTTTATTGTTAAAAGATTCGTGTGATCATTTACAAAGACGGTTGTATTATGCTAAGTACAGTAGACAGCACATCAAGAGTAATAGTTTGACTTTGAGAGCGCGCTTACTCAGTTCGTAATAACTCCCGAGCTGAGTTTTTTTTTTATACAACAAGACGACAAACAAGGTGACGGCCCACCTGGTGGTAATTGGTTACCGCCGCCTATAGACACCTGCAATAACAAGGAAAAGCACTAGATATTGCAGGTGCGTTGTCATCCTGAGGCCTAAGATGAAATGCCGTCCATGCCCAGTAATTTCACTGGCTACCTTTCCCTTCAATATGAAACACAGCGAACTGTTTCACGGCTGAAATAAGAAAGGCGGTGGTACCTACCCAGGCGATTCTACATATTGGTCTAACACCTAGTAGAGTACACTTTTAAAAAAAATATGAATGCAGTTTTTCTTATTACTCAAATTGATGACATGGTTCCTAAGAAGAGATTTTCGTATGTCTTATAGTTTCAGACTTTCCCATACTGACCGATCTAAATGTGCTATCCTGTTAGGTATATCTCGTTTGTTCCCGTTGAGTCAAACCATTGTGCTGTGAGCGCACTAAAAGTAGTTCCATCTCGTGCTTACACCAGATCCTTATAATAGCAAGCTACAGTTGCGACCAAAGAGAATATAAAACGCTAGTTGCGACTGTGATTTTTTGTGCGCTGCAGTCGCCCGGTTAGAGTAGGTATATGAATAAATATTTCTAGTTAGGTACCTATCTATATATGACTAGTGATGTTCTTTTTTATCGATAAATAGTATAGGGAGGTATTTATTAATAGAAAAATATTTAATTTGCAGGATTACAAATAATTAAGTAATCAGCCTCGTTCCGGAATAGTATGTAGCTACTATGTAGTTCATTCGCGACTTCAAAGCGTTTACGCGTTTCGTTCTAGCAACCCTAGCAAGCGACTGAGTAAAATGTAGCACAAATCGCTGTCTGTACATTCTGTACATTTGCTGCTATATGAAGGGAGGGGACAAAAATTAATTGAAAGGCAAAATTAGTTTTATTTAAGATCTATACTTCGATTATCACTGTTAATGTGGTAGGGCAAATCACAACCCATATATTTATCTTCTTTGACTGCATGGCTTATGACTTGATTCCACAGTAGGTCTTGACACAGTAGATGAGGGTCACAAAACAATAGAGATACCGCTTGTGCTCTGGTCAACGCAACATTTAATCTCTTTGGATTCTTTACAAAACCCAAAGTGTGTCTTTGATCTTCTAACAGATGAGATTCTGTCGATCTCACAGTACTTATCAATATAATAGGTCTTTCTTGTCCTTGAAAATCCTCTACGGTCCCTATTTTTGGCTGAGGTAAGCCCATTGCCTCAAAAACGTGTTTCAAATATTTAATCTGAAAAAAAAAAAACAATTATTTTCAAGGAAAATAATCAGCCTCTTATGATTCTTTGGGTTTAGGTGTAGGTACCACTTTTATTTTTTATTTTTCAGTGAACAGTTCTTATATAACCAAACTATTTGAATTTAGTTTGGACTTTTGTATGTATTTTAAGTTTTAAAAAAATTTGTTAAATTAGAACCGACCTGAAATAAACAAATATTTAAGATGTGCTAGTTTGACACTGGTTGAGTTGCCTCCTAAGCCGTTTCTTCTGTATAGGCACAAGTTTACACCACAAAATTTACTTTACAATATTTATAGGTGTGTTAAATATACAAATAATTGTATTTTTCAAGAATAAGAAAAAATGCCTGATTTTCGAGTATAAGCTAAAACTTTGTACCTTTACACCATTTTAGACATACATTGACGTCTAAAATGATGTAAAGGTACTTAAAATTTTTAAAAATATGTATAAAACACCTTATTGCTACTTTAATGCAATAAGGTGTTTTATTAAGAGGCCATTATATGTTTATTTCATTGTATATCTTTTCAGAGGTACACTGAACACCTCTCTTTCCCTCAATGGGCCTAATTCTGAATACGCTCTAAATCTTTTACCTAAAGTACAGTATATCTCTTTATCTCAAGATGTATAGGAAAAATATAAAGAATTTAATAAGAGCTGTCAAATAAATTTACATAGCCTATAAAGAAACCAAAGACAATTTTAGGGCTGAAACTGAGCTAAGCGGACGTCGACGCGGCTTCATATAAAAGCTCTCCGTCACGGAGACCCGCGCGGGCGTCCGTCGCGGAGATTAGCCCCGCGCCTACGCAAATTAGAAAATATATTTATTTTATACATTTACACGATTTCGCACTATCATAAATCAATTTGGAAGTCACTTTCACACTCCATTGCTTTAACGATAATACATCAATGAAAATGTATTTTTTTTTTGTAATAATTAACTCAATAGTATGCGCTTTTCAATCGAAAAAATCACTCTGCTATGCTCATAAAAGATATAAAAAAATAGTTTACGTCGAAATTTACTGCCTCATGCCGAAGTCGCCCATAGGCGGCGCGGTTCCAAATGTATGACGGCATGGGGGTAATATGACTAATATGCCTATATCTACGAGAGGCAATGAGTAGGTTAATTGCGAAGGTGTTTTTATAAACATTATATAAATCCTTAACCAAATAAATCCTCAAGTAAAATCATGTGACCTATGTGTGCGTGTGTGTATCTACGTACGACATGTTATTCTCCGACATCGAACGAAGTCGCGGGCACAGCTAGTAAGTTATAGTGATGGATAGAGCAGGACTCTACTTTATGTTATGAGTGACTCTTACCTGAGCAATGTAAGGAGTAATAATGCCAATATCTTCTACTGCAATATTCTTCTTATACAATTTGCATGTTGTCAGTGCCACCATAGATGCTTCTTGAGGATTGTACCAAGATGGACTCTCTTGAGATCTTGTATTGCAACCCCTAATACCATAAACATAATTACCGCCCATTGTCTTATTGTTATTCGAAAACATATCATTGACAACTTCCAGTATATGAAGGATCCAGGGTTGATTTCTGTTCATCTTTGCTAAAAGTGATGCATCATAAAACATCTTACTTGGCAATAGAAGAATCTCATCTAATGACCGATAATTATCGGTCAGTTTAGTAAGTACTCGTTGATCATATCCATTTTTGAATGCAGCATAATCTTTTTGATAAGGAAATGTGTTTAAAATTCTCGAAAGGTAAGATTCATCCATTCCAAATTCTACACAATATTTTGACATAACTACTGGCCCCAACTGCATTGGGTCTCCTGCAAGTATAATTTGTCCATTTTCTTTGTCTAGGAATGTCAATGGTATCATAATTTCTGGTTCCGTTGCTTGTCCTGCTTCATCCACAATGACATGTGTAAAATGACCTTTAGGAAGCCCCATCTGGATTAAGGTCCCAAGACAATAACAAGTTCCTATAGTCACTCGATGGCGTCCAATATAAGATGTTTGACAATTCAAATTGAAGCCATTTTTAATAACATGCCTAGACTTATTAGTGAATTCTTTAGAAATGTCCATGGTAGCACAAAAAGGTTTGATTATTTCGGAAATATTATCAGAATCTACTAAATAATTAGCAATTAGACGAATAATCGAATCCGAAAATGAACTTCGGTACTGTATCAACCTTTCAGTAATTAAATTAGCAGCACTATTCGATGGTGTCGCAACTAAAATCCTACTGTCAGGTAATGCCCTTAATATTTGTATAATAGTCTCTATAACAGTAACAGTTTTTCCAGTTCCAGGTGGTCCAAATATACAATATGGCAAAGGGCGGCATTCACCAGACAAAATATTTGTGATAGCAGCCTTTTGACCTGAATTTAATGATTGATTAAGCCATTGTATCTCATTCAATTTTTCTGGTGGTATTTGACTAGGTCGCGGGGAAATACGTCGAGGAAACAAAATATTTGGACCAAGATTGGATAACGACAAATTGATTGCATGATGACATCTTTTGTAAATTGTTCGAGAACTATGAAATTCTATCGAAACATCACTTC
The DNA here is from genome assembly GCA_947347705.1 of Nymphula nitidulata. Classification (NCBI taxonomy): domain Eukaryota; kingdom Metazoa; phylum Arthropoda; class Insecta; order Lepidoptera; family Crambidae; genus Nymphula; species Nymphula nitidulata. Next base: position 8,404,296 of record OX374617.1, on the reverse strand, counting down.
CGTTGTATATTTCATGAAATCTTTGATTAAATTTCATCAACACAAGATCTCCTTTTATAATATGAATAAAGCCTTCATACATAGGTGTATTAGCATCCCATACATCTTTTACAACAACTCTGTCTCCTTTTATCAATGAAGGTCTCTGTTCAGCTAAATCTTTAACTTCAAGGGCGAGAAATTCCTGACAATTTAACAAAAACACCTTATTCATATCATATTTCCTCATACTTATGTTAGTTTGTATTTCTTCCATGTAAATTAAAGTATGCCATTTGTCAATATAGTTATTGATATTCAATTCTTGTAATAGGCAAGGCAAAGATTCCTCTATCCTATTTATGATTTTGTCATAATCCGATCCATATGCCGCTTGTTCAGAATCCCCTAAAACGGCAGACCAGACTTTTTCTGGTATTGGAAAATTGGCAAGTTTTACGGATACAAAAGCAGGTGGCTTTAATGGTTTTATACCAGGTATAAATAATTGCTTATCGTTCATTCTTATTTTCCTTAAGGATTCAATTTTTTCTTTCTCTGTTCTAGCAAAATAATTACCATTTATGTTTTGTTTCAAAGAAAAATCATCATTCACAATAGTGATGTCAATAAATCTTTTAGCTTGAAAGCCTTTAAACATTATTATGAAACATTCTTTGGTATTGCCCAAAAATTTAGGTTGACATGTAATAGTGAGGGTAAATTTTGCTTTGGGGTAAAGTTTCTTTGGGCGAGTCAAAAATGGTTCTATGTTAACTTGTGAATCTCTTTTTTTACTAAGTATTATCCATTTGTTTATAAACTGAATTTCATCACTATTATTAATTATAATTACTTTTAATGGTGCAATGTCATGATCATGAATATAAATCTTGTCAAATTTTATAGGATGAGTTATTTCTATTTGTTGTTCTTTCTCTACAAAAAGACTTTTTTGTTCTTCATCTGATACATAGGAGACCTTCTTCTCAGTAGTTAAACATTCTAATATAATTAGTTTAATAGCTCTCCAAGAGCAAGGACCTTGATTGCTCTCAATAATTTCTACTATAACCTGTAAATGTTTAACTTATATTAAAAAAGGCTCACTTAAAAACAAAACATCACACTATGTACAGTCGACATATATTATACAGGGTGGTGCTGTCAATGCGACAATAAATTAAAACATGGGCTATATTAGTGCATAGAAATGGTTTACCACTTTCAAAAACATCTTATTCATTTGATAATTTCTGGACATTTCTATGAAATAATGCAGCCAATGTTATATTATTCCATACAAATGTCATGAAATTATCAAATGAATTAGATGTTTTTGAAAGTGGCAAACCATTTCTATGAACTAATATGGTCCATGTTTTAATTTATTGTCGCATTGACAGCACCACCCTGTAGAATAGAGTATATCAAGCACAATAGTTTGAACTTAGTTGTATTAAAGGTGGTTTTCATAGTACAACTGTTGCACTTGATGTGTTGTCATCTGTACTGTCTGTTTGTGTTGTAGTTTACTTTTAACTTTACCTTTGATCCCACTTGGGGCTCAATATTATTTTCCAAACACTCTTTGTTAAAAAAAATACATTTGTCTATAGTTCCATTCTCACCATATAACTCAGTAACTACTGCATGTTTTACTTTGCTTCTAAGAGGTCTGATAGAGATTACTTCAAGAACCTGAAATTTTAAATGAGATATTACATATATTTTTTTTTTTTAAAAAAAGACTACCAATAATAACTAAAAACAACTTAAAATTGTCAATAAAGGATAAAAGTACTCATTCGCAGTCAAAGAGAAGAAAATTTCAGATTATCCAAAAGACATGTTTTAAAAATGTATGGAGACCCGGCTAGGTCTTTGTACACTATAGTAAAAAATTTTAAACAAAAATTAAAACCGACTTCAAAAAACTGAAAAGAATAAAATAATTAAATTGAGTAGGTAGGTACTCATCCCCTAGAAACATATTTTTTGGAGTCGGTGCTTCACTTTCTATTTCTATATTGTTTTTGAAAACAACTTAGCACCAACTGAGTTGTTTTCAAAAACAATATACTCAAAACTAAAACTTGGGAAGAAACAGAATCACTTCTATTATACTTATCCTAAAATATCTAAAAAAAAAAAAAAAAAACCATTGATAACACTCAAACACACATAGGCGCACGCACGCACACGCACGCACACACACGCACACACGCACACGCACACGCACACACGCACACACACACACACGCACACACACACACACACGTATACATTTGTAACTTATGAATCTTGGTTATTTAATTACCAGTTATTTTCTCTCCTTAAATTTACCTTAAAATGTTTTTACTTTTGTTTTTGCTTTTATATTTGTTAACATGAAGAATCATAAAGGAGGAGCGGGGCTTCTCAACACAGGCCTTAAAGCTTAAAGAGAAGCTCCAACCCATTGCTTCTAATGTATAAAATTTATAATGGAAATAAAGAATTTATTATTATTATTATTATTATTATTAAAAAAATATAGCGAGTCGCTAAGCGACTCGGTTCCTCAGTTGGTCGTGGGCGGCCTAAGACTTTAATTTTTTAAACCCGATCTACAAATGAAGCCTCTCCCGGACGCTCCCCGGACTAGGACAAATCCGGGGAAACCCGGACGGATGGCAACCCTAATCATGGCGCATATGTCACATTGGTGACGTTTAGTTGACTTCTATGTAACCCGCCATATTGCCATAGTGACTAATCATGAGCGTAGAAGTATTTGGAAATGCCCAGAATGTTTGAGTAAGCAGCCTAAGCGAGGAAATTTGAGCACTCCTGTTCGCTCAACAGCTAATGAGTTGTTCGAAGAAGAAGAAACCTGTCAAATCCGCCAGACTAAAGAAAATCAGAATGTAACACTACGTGTACACCCACCCTATGGTATCACAGACAATGCAAATAGTTGTAGTTTTAGAAGAGACAGTTGCGCAGTTAAAGCTTGAAATACAGCACCGTGACCAGGAGATGTTGAGTAACGATATTGAAATTTCAAGTTTTCCTGAAACTGGAAATGAAAACACTACTCATATTATTTTAACGGTAGCCCAGAAACTCGGCGTAGAGCTGGAAGAGAGGGACATCGTGAGTATCAATCGAGCTGGTCCAGTGAGAGGTTCCGTGGAGGGCGGTACGCCCGCGGCGGTATGTAAGTCAGTTGCGGAAGCTATTAATGCATTGCACTTTCATTCAGGTTATTCATTCGTTTATATTTCAATTTATTAAAGGCAAAAAACTATCATTTGGCTTATTGAATCCTGGTTCACTTGGAACTCGCAATGACGAATTTGTAGTCGCAATGGCTCGATATGATGTCGATATCATGGCAATCAATGAGACTTGGCTTAGATAGGGCGAGGATGCCCGTACGCCTTCTCCTCCTGGCTACCGTCTGCGTCCATTAGGTCCCGCGGTGGTGGGGTGGGCTTTTATATTAAACAAGGAATGAACGCTCGAGTATTTAGCCGTCCAAGTGCACCCATGGTGGAACAAATGTGGTTCAGTCTTAACTCTCTCTATAAGGCTCGCTATCGGCACTGCATATCGTCGCCGTGGCTCAACGTTGATGTTTTCATTGACGCCATCAGTAAATCTATCTCATCTTTTGGTAGATATGACTACGTGATAATGGTGGGGGACTTTAACATAAATCTGTTGAAGGCCCAAGATATAACTACAAAAAAACTTTTTCGTACCACTTGCTCAAAAAAGTGGCATTCTATGCCACAAAAAGCGAACATAACAATAGTCATTTTTAATCTGTTAAAAACAGGGAAAGAAAATTGTACTGAATTTCATTCATCCTCTAGGGGGAGAATGTGATTTAAATTTGGAATACTTACCGAAATTTATACTGAACTACATCTGTGTTTACACCATTGAGTTTGTATATAAAGCATTATACATCATTTTGAAAAAGGAATACGCACAAAAATGTAACTCTCTCTATCAATAATTGGACCAATGTTTCGAATGTTAACTTTTACTTTTAATTGTCATTATTTTTAATAAATGCTTATCTCATATTATTATTGTGTTAATTTTTTCGCAAATAGTACGAAAAGTAGAGTATTTTCCTCGGTGATAAAGCTGTCTTAGTCTTGGATGAACTTAAATCCCTCGCTACACTCAGGACTCGTATTAAATAAGTTTTTAACACCCTCGCTACGCTCGGGAGTAAACCTAGAGTCATTCGTTACGCTCGCGATTTAAATCGTCACCCGCGACAGAAGACACTGCTTTATCCCCTTGGTTAATAATCTACTATTTAATCTACTAAACTGTATGAATCTTACACAATGGGTGGATGAACCTACTCACATTATGGATCATAGCGAAACCTTAATAGACTTAGTGTGTTCTAATCTTCCTGTGTTCAATGTAAGTGTTAATCATATACCAGAACTTAGTAGCCACGCACTCATTACTTTTAACCTTAACATAATAAAACAAAAACCGCCCTCACAATGGATAATGTACAGACCATTAAAATATATTGATATTGATCAATTTAACATAGACAACAATATTAATTCCATGGGATAGTCTACGCGATGATGACGTAAATATTATGTTAAAGAAATTTATTGGTTACGTACTGCACTTATTTGATAAATATGCTCCTGTGAGGAAAATCTACATCAAGGATCGCTCTTACTCTTGGATAACATACAATATCAAAGAAATGATTAAATTACGAGATGAAGCATACAAAAGAAGTAAATCAACAAAACAGGACGCACATGTAAGGTATTATAAGGATCTAAAATCTATTGTCAACACAGCAATTAGTAGGGAGAAAACCGCGTATTTTAATCAACATATCGTTACACACTTAAAAGATCCAAAATTTTTGTGGAAAAATATAAAACGAAACGTAAGTAACTTTAAAGATAAATATTCGGACTTGCCTCACCATTTAAGTGAACCTAACAGTATGAACGAACAATTTTTAAAAGTACCAGGAAAAAAGAACGCAGAATTAACGTTAATAAATAAATTAAGCAGCGCTAGGTTTGGTCTTGCTGTCTTCGAACTTAAACCAGTGTCGGAATCTACTGTGTGCAATATAATTAAATCAATACAAACTAATGCACAGGGTTCTGATGGAATTACGTTGGATATGATTCTTTTAACATTGCCTCGTACATTGGCGTCTATAACAGCTATTACAAACAACTCAATCGTATCTTGTGTCTTCCCCGATCAATGGAAAACTGCGGTTTTTCGACCAATAACAAAAATACAAAACCCTACTTAATATAAAATTTAAGACCAATCAGTATTTTGCCGTTCATGTCTAAAATTGTAGAAAGAGCTGTTTGTTCGCAAGTGACTCAATATCTTGAAATGAATGAAATTGGTATTACTGGACTTTTCACGCGCGTTCGATACAATAAACATAATCACTTGCTGTCAAAGCTTAAATACTATGGCTTTGATTCTCATGCTTTACAATGGTTTACAAGCTATCTCTGTTATTGCGCACAGTATGTTGAGACACGTGATAAGCATGGTAAAATCAGCGTTTCTAGAACTTTAGCTGTAGACCGGGGCGTTCCACAGGGATCCATTTTGGGACCAGTACTTTTTATTTTGTATACCGCTGACATAATTGGCGAGATAGATAGCTGTAATTATCACTTATATGCAGATGACCTCCAGTTGTATATTTCATTCACCCCTGACAAGACTGTAGAAGCGGTGGATAAAATAAACGAAGATTTGAATCGAGTGGCTGTTTGGTGTGAGCGCAATAATTTGGTTTTAAATTCTGACAAATCAAAATTTATGCTACTAGGTACAAAGAATATCAAACATTTATAATAATGTTAAAATCAAAAATTAAGAATACAAAGAATATAGTAAATATCATCAAAAATAGAAATTTGCATATATCTATAATGGGTAATCAACTGGAATATGTACCTCAGGCACGTAACTTGGGTGTCCTTATGGACGAAAAGCTGCAATTTGAGGGGCATGTACAGAACATAATGCGCAACTGTTTCTTCAGGCTTAAAGTTTTATACAAAATTCGGGAATACATAAACATTGACATGCGTGTAAAACTATGTGAAACAATCATCCTTTCTAAACTAAACTATGGTGACGCTGTTTCTGGTGAATGTTTGCTAGCCCGTACGAAGAAAACAATACAGCCCATTCAAAATGCAAAATGAAAAACAACTCTCTGTCGCATAAGCAGTCCTTCTGTGTTTATGTTTTGGTTCAAGTCAGACATTATGTATACAGTATAATGGATGTGCCGAACGTGAGCTATCGACAGCTATACGTAAAGCATAATGCATGATAAAATTGTAAGGCAAATAAAATAAAAATATTTAGTAATTTAATCTTATATACTTAATAATAAATATTTACGTTGTTATATATGTATTGATATATATTTATATTTTAACTATTAATATACTAATTATTACCTCTTATAATAATAGTTGAATTTGTATTTATAATTATGGAATAATATGAATATAGTTCGTGTTAAAGTGTATTATAATAATTTAGTTTATTCGATAGAAATATATAAATAGGGTTAACTGGTTCCACTAAAAACCCGTGTCAAAGGATCTAACATCCTTTGAGTTATAGCCATAGATTAGAGGACTTATAGCTGAGTGGTAAACAATTTGGTTACTTATCATTTCAATAAGTCATCAAATGTTACATGTAAGAAGAGAATATTTGTAAACATTCTGTGCCTGTATTAATTTTATTGTTGTCTATACTTGTGTGTGATATGTGCCAAATAAACATATTTTCTTTCTTTCTTTTCTATTATTATTATAATTATAATAGTTTATGGAAATGTTTTGCAATTTCAAATGGGATAGAAATTTCTATGAATATAATGCAACCAATGTCATGAACTTTTTGAATAAATATGATGTATTTGAAAGTTCCAAAACATTTCTATGGACTAATATAGCCTTATAATGGACGTGCATCCTTCTGCACGGACACGGATTCTTCTCTTATGCAGGAAGCCAGCAATCGAGTTTTACATGGAATTACATTTCATTTTTTGTGTGTGGCTGGATTGAAACTCTTTAAGGTAAAACAGCAGTACAATTATAACTTGTAAGTAATAACCTAACTATATTTGTACTGTAAAAGACTAATACCCATTTACGACAAATGAAAAATAAAATGACCAAATAAAAGTTGTTTTTTACCTGAGTTGAAGAGATATCACTTGGTTTGTTTTCATCCCATTGGACTTTGCAGTTCAGCTCGAGCCAATCTCCTTGTATTGGCACAAAGGTAGATTCAACATCATCTAAGCAAAATTTTATGTCCCCTTCCTTTATGTAAACATAACGATCTTGTCGTTGATAAACTTCTCCAATAATAATATGGTTTCTTACAGTAAAATCATTCACTTCAACACATTCTTCCTCTCCCCAACTTATCCCTTGGTTTTCTAGTATTCTTACAACTATGATTCTATCTTTTGAATCACAATAAGCAAGATAGAGAACTTTATCATTGATGTCGAGTTTTACTGAACATATAGAGATATCATAGTATAGCATACCATCAATTAACACATAATTGTTTTCATCCATATATGTTATTACACCTTAAATATGTAAAAATAGGTGTAATTAAATTACAGAACAAAATATAGCCAATAAAGTTATTTTAAAGGTAGGTACCTACCAGTACGTTGAAAGCATTTAGCGTCCCTGGGCATAGTCTCGGATTGTTCATTAGTATCATATTGTTCATTTGTAATTTCCAAATCAACAAGTTGTTCCGCCAAAAAGTCTTCTTTATGGCTATCTTCATCTTCGTGTTTAATTTTGTAAAAGTAATTAAATATTGATGATATATAAGAAAACATTATGAAGTTTAATGAGTTTTACTGCACAAAACCTTTATCATAGTCAAACTCCCATTCAGTTGATTTTAAGTAGTCTAGCTCTTTTCTTAGTGACTGTATTCTTTTTTGGTAAATCTCTTTTTGAACATTTTTTATTGACTGTTCTATGCTGTGACCAAGATCCACATGGTTGAAAGACTGGTCAAAGTTTTTAAGTCTACTTTGTGTTGTGCCCTGAAAGAACATTGAACAGAAAAACTACAGTAAGGTATGAAGATAAAACACTCCAATTTACCTAATCAAATAAAAAGTTGGTTGGTATGCTGCATACATTTTTGAAACATAGACCGAAAATATTAGACTTTTTTTATACTACTAGATAACAAACAAGCTGACGGCCCACCTGATGGTAAGCGGTATCGCCGCCTATAGACGCCTGCAATAACAAGGGTAAATCCCTTGATATTGCAAGTGTGTTGTCATCCTGAGGCCTAAGATGAAATGCCGTCTATGCCCAGTAATTACACTGGCTACCTTTCCCTTGAATCCAAAACACAGCAAACTGTCACGGCTGAAATAAGAAAGGCGGTGGTACCTACTAGGCTTACAGGAGTAAATACATCTTTAAAAACAGAAGAACTCAGGCTTGCTTCTTGACTGGAGCACTCACAGGGCACTTTGCCCACCAAACACATGCTTCACAAAATGCAACTCTCTCCAACACAACTTTGTTGAGCATGTTGTGAAGGTCAAGAATCAATGGAACATCTTTTATGTCAATGTGATGGCTTAGGTCGCTGTGTTTCGGTTTGAAGGGAAAGGTAGCCAGTGTAATTACTGGGCATGGACGGCATTCCATCTTAGACCTCAGGATGACAACGCACCTGCAATATCAAGTGATTTTTCCTTGTTATTGCAGGTGTTTATAGGCGGCGGTAACCTCTTACCATCAGGTGGGCCGTCAGCTTGTTTGTCATCTAGTTGTATAAAAATAAAAAAAAGGTAGGACCAGAGTGGGTCTTCTGGAAGTGGCATATTCAAAGCCAGGAGACTGTAGGCTCCTTTACCCCAGTAGATAGTAAAGCTTATGGTACCTATATTCGGGACACAGGAAGAGTAAAAGCAGGGGAAGCACAAAATATCCCGAAGGATGGAAGTGCATCGTGGCGTTATATCACGACCCCATTATAAGATAAGATAAGTGCCAGTTAATTTACTGAAAGCTATAGAGAAAATATAAAATCAAGCAGAAAATAACCTGTGGTGTTTCTGGTTCAGACGGAGAATACGCTGATTGTGATATGTTACTTGAAGTAGACATAACGAGTATTTATCTACAAAAATAAAATATTACATGCTGTTCAAAGTTATTCAGCAATTGTATGAATTTTTTTTACAATAAAAAATTACAAATACAATAGTAGTTCTGTTTATCACCACAGGGAAATTTTTTTTTTTTTTTTTTTTTTTTTTTAATGGCTTGGCGCGGTTTGCGCATTTCGCCAATGTCTCGTAAAAATTAGGGAAACGAGTTGTAAGGAAAATGGAAATCGGTGAAAAATAAAGCAATTGATTGGGGATCAGGAAGGCATACTGGGTAGTAATTTACAAATATATGCATATATACTTCTTATAGTATAGGTATACGTATTAGATATAATAGGAGTAAGGAACTACACTTTTATGTTATTTAAAATAAGGAAAGATATAATACATTTATATACTGCAGCATCATGTGTATGTAACAAGGTAGCCAGGTTTATCGGGAATGGAACTTCCAGGGATAAAAGATCATTCCAGAAGGAGGATCTTTGAAATTTTGGACAGGAAAAAAACATGTGATTAAGATGACCCTCGTCCAGTCCGCACTCACACATAGGATTATTAATTACATGAATTTTGGCAAGGTGGAAAGGAGTACAAGTATGTCCCAACCTCATACGGGTAATGATAGAGGTTTCCATCTTACCAAACTTCATATTAGCAAACCAAGGCTTTTTTGGTATAAATTCTTGTATAAGAGAGTAAAATCTGCCCCTAACTTGTCGACTATTCCTCCAAAGTTCATCCCAAGAATTCAATAGTGTTAATTTCGGTAGATTTAATAAATCGTGACTAAAATTAGTATATGGAAATAGGTCTCCACACGCAATTGCCTGCTTGGCAAGGTGATCAGCCAACTTATTGCCCTCAATACCCCTATGGCTGGGTATCCAAGCAAATTGTATGATACATCCTTTAGAAACACATTTATGGATTATCTGGCGTGTATCAAAAATGATTGGAGAATATAATTTTAAATGAAATGGGAATTTGCCTAATGATTGGAGAGCACTCTTTGAGTCCGAAAAGATAATCGCTTTTTTAAGATTCATTATTCTAATATACTCTACTGCTTTAAATAAGCCAAAACATTCGCCAGAATAAACTGATGATTCTGGTGGGAGTTTGATTTTTTGTACTACTTTATATTGTGAATGAAAAATACCAACTCCCAAAGGCTCTTGAGGAGATTGTTTAGAAGCATCACAAAATAAATAATGATAATCTGGAAACTGAGATTGAATAACAGAATTAAAGCTTATTCTAGCATCTGAATTTCTTTCAATAAGGTTATAATGTATGATCGGCGAAAGAATTAATGATTCGTAATCAACATTAAACAAGGGCAATAAATTCGAACGGTGTGTAGGAGAGGAAAGCGACCGATATTTTTGATAACTAACTACCAGACAAGGTCGAGATTTATGATTCCAATAGCTTGATGATGATATTTTAACAGAAAGAGATTCAAGTTTAGATATGATGGGATGGTGTAAAAATTGAATGGTACGAAAGAAGAATCTATCACTTAAAAATTGTCTTCTTAAATACAAAGGCGGATCACAACATTCAATTTGTAAGGCATTTGTTGGACTAGATTTCATTGCACCAGTTATAATCCGTAACGCTTTATATTGAATTTTATCTAATTTTCTAAACGCCATTACACTCCCGGGTTCTAACAAAAAAGTACCATAATCTAAAACACTCCTAACTAACGCATTATAAACTAATCGTAATGAATAAGGATGTGCTCCCCACCAAACTCCAGAGAGACACCTTAGCATATTCAAAAGACGCTCACATTTGCTTATAAGATATTCACAATGAAAGTGACCAGTAAGTTTATTATCCAAAATAACGCCAAGAAATTTAAAATGGTCTTTAACGGGTAAAATAACATTATTATACGCTAATTGAACTGTTGGAGGTCTACGCATTCGAGAGAAAAGGACAACTGTACTCTTAGATATAGAGAGTTCTAAACCATTTTTGTCCATCCAGATTTTCAACAGGCCCATTGTTTCAGATAAATCTGAGAACGCCTCGTTAATAGTGGAATGTGTAGTATAGAGCAAAAGATCATCGGCGTATTGTAAAATTTTTATTTTATCATTAACCACGACAGCTGATTCTAAGTCGGATGTGTAAATATTATAAAGAATAGGACTAAGAACAGATCCTTGGGGGAGACCTTTATAGGCTATTCGGGTAAAATTTACGTCAGCTAGGAACATATTGATTATTCGACCGGTTAGCATGTTTATAATAAAATTCGAAAAAATGGGATGTACTTGTAAAGCATCCAGTTTAATTTTAAGAACATCTATGAGTACATTATCATAAGCTGCATTAATATCCAAAAAGGTTGCTAAAATTGAATTGTTATCTGAAAATGCTAATCGAATATCAGACGTAAGTATTGCTATATTATCAAGTGTACTCTTACCTTTCCTAAAGCCATATTGGGTATTTGCTAATAACCCTTTGGATTCTAAAAACCATTCTAAACGATTTTTAATCAAATGCTCAGCAAGTTTAATTAATACTGACGATAATGCAATAGGTCGGAACGCTGAAACATCTGACGGGGTTTTATTAGGTTTTAAGAATGGTAACACTGTTTGACATTTCCATGATTGGGGAATATTATTTGTAAACAATATAGTGTTAACGAGGTTAAGATAAAAATGTAAAATTTGGTCACTGCTCTTCGCTAAAAAGCTATAAATTATCCCATCCCACCCCGGAGCCGAATCTTTAGAATTATTCAAAACTCCTTTTACTTCATAAATTGTAAACGGAGAACTGAGACCAGTTAGGTTAGATGGAGACAAATAACAGGAATCATTAATAATGTTTAAAGGGACCCACGGAGGCGCTAATTTATCCATAAACTTATCAGCTAAAGAACTTGGTAATGAACATATAGGAGGATTGTTATAAGCACATTTAAACCGCTTTATGTTACGCCATACCAAAGTTGGGTGAGTATTTGGTGATATCGAAGTACAAAACTTTCTCCAACTCTCGAACTTCTTTTTTTTAAATAATTTCCTTGTCACTGTTAAGGTATTAGACATGATCTCATAATTACTATCTGTCATATGAGTCTTATAATTTTTCTCAGCCACTTTTCTTTTTTTCACAGCCTCTGTACATTCCGAGTCCCACCAAGGAGGAGAGGGAATTTTATTGGAATAGGTTTTATTTGGAAAAACCTCACTAGCAGTTTCTATAAGAATGTTAGTCAATTCATTAGCACAGTGTGATACATCTCCATTTATTTCGGGTAGTAATAAAAGCTTCTGTTCAACTTTTGTTTTATATTTATCCCAATCTTTGCTGTCTCTATTGGGAACTACATGTTTTAAATGTGACACACGATGTGAACAATTTTGTTTATTAAAAGGAAAAGATATAATAATAGGAAAATGATCACTTCCATAGGAGGATGAAAGAATGTCCCAAGACAGTGAAGGAGCTAAGCCAGTTGTACATAAAGAAAGGTCAACTACACTCTTACTTTGGTCAGGTTTAGTATAACGTGTAACAGCACCCGAATTAAGTATACATAAATTATGAGAGTCAATAATGTCTATTAAAATTTCACCAAAATTATTTGTTATCGAGCTTCCCCAAGATTGATGCTGACAGTTGAAGTCACCTAAAACAATAAATGGTTTTGGTAGAACAGATAAAATTTGATTGATTTCATTTAAAATAGATACAGAGGGGTGAGAAATATATAAAGAAACTATGCTTATTTTCTGTACTTTCACTGCAACTATAGAAATTTCCTCACAGTGAGATGGTAAAGAAATAGGAGTATAGGGAATCGAACTTTTCACAAGTATGGCTGCACCACCATACCCATCAAACCTGTCTTCACGAATAGTAATGTAACCATTAATTCTAAAAATATGTTCAGCTTTAAGCCATGTTTCTGATAGAGCACAAAGAAAAGGATCAAATTTGTTAAGAAGATGAATTAAATCACTTTTTTTATTATGTATGCTTCGGCAATTCCATTGTATAACTTTGCTTAGACTGTTGAATTTCACAAACTTGTTGAAGATTGCTAACTAAAGAGGCTACGTTGGACGGTTCATTTAAATCTACTTGAGAAAACATATTAAGAACTAGCTTAAATAAATCAGCCACTTCATTATTTGATTTATTTTCATTAATCAAAGCACATCCATTGCTTTCAGATGAGGGAACTTCCCGAATGAGATCTTTATGAGCTTGAATATCATAGCCCTGCGATATTTTTGTGTGAGAATGAGGTTTTAAAAACACAGTCTTTCTATAAGAAGTAGTTTTAGACAAGTTATTTTTGTTATTTTCATTGTATGATGTCTTAGAAGTTACTGGTTGTAAAGGACTAGAAGAAACTACACTTGAATAAGATTTAGAAAGTTTTGGAATGAGCTTAGAGGCCTCAACATAGGAGGTGCTGTTTTGTGCCATGTACATTTTAATATCTTTCTGACGATTTACTTCAGGGCATGTTTTATGTATCGCAAAATGTGAACCAGAGCAATGACAACAAATAGCATCACTTTCTTTAACTAAACATGAATCACTGGTATGATCCTGACCACATTTAAAGCATCGTGGCTTAGACCTACACTGCGCTTTGGTATGACCAAACCGGCAGCAGTTGTAACACTGTATGGTAGGGAAAATATACAAATCTACTGGTAAGGCATTATAACACATAAATATTCTCTTGGGTAAAACTTGACCATCAAATGTAACAACTATTGACTGTGTTGGCTTCCATGATGGAGAACCGTCAATAATAACTTTATAATTTATACGCCTCACTTTGATAATTTTGCCACAACCCATTGGAACTGAAATATTTTCCATTACCTCCTCTGGAGACCACTCAGCTGGTACACCTCGAACAAGACCCATTCTAGTAACATTGAATGTAGGTATAAAAGCTTTCATGCTGTGTGCATCTAAATTCCTGTCATTAATAAATGTATTAGCAGATAAATAGTTAGAGAAACACATCGATATTTTATTACGACCAATTTGCTTCACACTACCATTGACTATGTTATCTACAGAATTCCTTTTTAAAAATTTTCCAAATGTTACTGGATGAAGTGTGCAGTTATCGTTCGGGCCAGATTGAATTTTTTGAATATGAACAACATATGGAGAAATATCGTCTTTATTATATCTTGTACGACCAACGGGACTAAATGTAGATGATGAAGTGGGTACATTGGTTGTGGGTGCAGATGTAGACTCTTTGGATGTAGGTGTAGGTGTGGGTGTGGACTGAAACGGATTCACATCTTTTTTTAGAGAAGCAGGAGGTAATGTGACTATTTGGGAAGACTCTTTTTGAGGAGAAAATGTATGCAAACAATTACAATTGCTATCGTTATCGCGCGATTCTATGCCATGATGTTTGCGTCTTCTTTTATTGCACTGTTTGCATACATGTAAACGAGAGCGTTTTAAAGAACGGCCCGATGTAGACCCATCAGTTTCCATGCCTGATTCATTAGACATAATCGTGACAAAATTTCCCGCCGGAGGAACAAAGTCCCCCGGGTCGGGAGGTTCATTCATATTAAAAACTCACCAGATACAGCAGCGTATACAACAAAACTATTAGAAATTTAAATAATAAATACAAATAGAGACTAAATAAACTACTTCTCTGACCACCAATACCAGTTAATTGTATTAAATTACGAATTAAATTTAAAATCGCGCCCACACAGTCGAACGTTTCCCGCCTTTTTCCAATACGAACTTTGCATTGCACAGACCCCACAGGGAAATTATCAAATTACAAACATTTTACTCTATGATTACAAATACAATTTTTTTTTTTTTTTTTTTGTGGCTCGGCTTATAAGCATTTAGCCAGTGTCGATGTGTTAAAAGTTAGGGAAACAATTGGGAAACAAGGATGTAAAGAATATGGAACGGAAGATTGGAAAAAGGATTGGAATTTTATAAACTAAATATATTATTATGCAGTAAATGTAAAATTAAGCTATAAACGATAATAATTATGCATAAATGTTATAGAGAATAAAAAAATAATTACAATTTAATATTATTACTTTCAATAAACAAAGCTAAAATTTCATGTACTATAGGCTTTATTTCATAATATTTTAGTAAGCAGATAATGGAAGTAGGAAATGGTATACGGATTGTTATTAATTTCGACATAAAATCTGAACGATTGTACAACGGACAAGAAAAAAAAATGTGATTTAAGTCCCCATATTCACCACAAGAACACAAAGGATCAGAAACAATATTAAACTTAAATAAATGCGCTGGAGTACAGACATGCCCTATTCTCATTCTGCATAAAGTTGAAGTATTTTGTTTGTTTAAAATTACTTTAACAAACCATGGTTTGTGAGGTATTGACTCCTGAACTAGACGATAATACTGACCTTTGGAAGAATTCCCAACCCAGAGCTGGTGCCAAGCCTCGTATAAATATTGCTTAGGTAATAAGACCAAATCATGAGAATAATTATTATACGGAACAATATCACCATCGCGTACTGCTTCATTCGCTAATAGATCAGCTCTATCATGCCCTTGGATACCCACATGACCAGGGATCCACGCAAAAATGATGCTATAACCCTTTTGCGATCCTTGTAATAAAAGATCACGTATGTCAAAAATTATTGGCGACTGTTTATGTGACTTGAAGGGATATCTTGATAAAGCCTGTAAAGAACTAAGTGAATCACTAAATACTATTGTATTTGATAGTTTCATAAGGAGAGAGTATTCAATCGC
The DNA here is from genome assembly GCA_947347705.1 of Nymphula nitidulata. Taxonomy (NCBI): domain Eukaryota; kingdom Metazoa; phylum Arthropoda; class Insecta; order Lepidoptera; family Crambidae; genus Nymphula; species Nymphula nitidulata. The sequence goes on along the minus strand of OX374617.1, from coordinate 8,388,290 downwards.
TTTAAAAAGACCATAACATTCACCTGTGTACACCGACGATTCAGGTGGAAATTTGATTTTTTGCACAATTCCATATTGAGAATGAAATACTCCAACACCCACACAACTGTCATCAGAGTGTTTAGAAGCATCTACAAATATGTGATGCCAGTCTGGCCATTTATTGTTAACAATGCTATTAAATTCGGAATTTTGGTTACTACTACTTTTGGAAATTCCTAAACTGAATTCAATTTGCGGGTTTAAAACAAGAGCACTAAACATATGCTCATAAAGGGGAAGACAAGAGCTTTGACGAGTGGGGGCTTCAAAATTTTGTAATTTTATAAAACTTCTGACAATACAGGGAACATCCTTATGGGTCCAATAATTGGAGGAGTGTACCTCCTCAGCTAGCTGCCTCACCTTGGAGAGTAGAGGATGATATTTTAGTTGGATGGTACGGAAAAGAAATCTATCACATAAGAATTGTCTTCTTAATGATAGTGGAGGTTCACAACATTCAACTTGTAAGCAGTTTATTGGACTAGATTTCATTGCCCCTGTAATCAGTCTTAAAGCTTTACTTTGAACATTATTCAGCTTTGCAAACACGCCAACATTACCTGGATGTAATAAAAAGGTTCCGTAATCTAAAACACTTCTTATAAGAGAATTATAAAGAAGCCTCATAGTAGATGGATGGGCTCCCCACCACACACCAGTAAGGCATCTTAAAATATTCAAATTACGCTCACATCTGGATAAAATATATTCACAATGGGGAACACCTGTGAGTTTAGAATCTAATATCACTCCTAAAAACTTTGCTTGATTGCTTGCTGGAAGATGCAAATCCCCATACATGACATTAATAGTGTTACGAATTGAAACTCTATTGTTTTGACATTTTATACCAATAAAAATATAAAAGAAAATGTCAGTCAGTCTTGTGACAAATCTGGAAAACTATGGTGGTTTTATTATTTCCTACAATAATTTTGTTACGTCTTTTTAAATAGTGGCGACCGTGACCGTGAAGATGTTAAATTTGGAGAATACCAAAAAGGAGAGAAGCGTGGTGAGGCGCATTTTTAGTAAATGTAGCAATGAATTAGAAACCGCGATAGACCGCCATGAAACAGATGTAGAGACTCACATTATTTACGAAAAATTTAAAGAAAAATATGAACATTTACTTCGTGTAGACAAAATAGTATTAGATATAATGTTGACTGAAGTTGACGAAGAAATGTTAGAAAGGGAATTAGAAGGTGTCATGGATTATAAGACTCGGATGTTGAGATTAGAGGCGAGATATAAAAAATTAACTGCTTCAACAACTTCCGTTTTCGAAAACGTAGCACCGAAAAATATAAAATTGCCGAAAGTGCAACTGCCGAAATTTGATGGCGATATACGAAATTGGCTTTCATTTTGGGGCCAATTTTCAAAGATAAACGACGACCCAACTATTGACGGTATAGACAAATATCAGTATCTTTTGCAAAGTATGAAAGATGATACAGAAGTGAAAAATGTAGTCGAAAGTTTTCCGGCCACGGCTTATTCCGATTGCATAAATCAGCTCAAATCCAGATATGGCCGAGACGGTTTGTTGGCGCAAATATACATCAGAGAAATTCTCGCACTCGTACTGTCAGACAAAAAAGGCTCGATCACGCAATTGTACGATCAACTGAATGCTCAGTTGCGTGCGTTAGAAACACTAAATCTTACTAAAGATAAGTACGCTGACTTTTTGCTGCCAATGGTAGAGTCTGCTCTTCCTAACGAAATCCTTAGATGCTGGGAGAGGAACAAACCTCAGAACAAAGACGTTTCAGATGAACTCAGCAACCTACTTGATTTTGTAAGGAAGGAAGTTGAGGCGGAGCAAAGGATTACCATCGCAAAGAGGACATTCTATGGAAATAGCAGTCGTGAACGCGAGGAAGTAGAGAGCAAGCCCGCAACAGCAGAATGTTTACTGACCAACACAAAACAGAGATCTCCCGTATGTATCTGGTGTGACAAAGAGTCTCATGCGAGTATCGAATGCTACAAGCTGAATAGAATGACTATAGAACAGCGGAAACAATGCCTGAAAGAGAAGAGAGCTTGTCCGATTTGTCTGAGAATAGGACATCACCCAAAAACTTGCAGAGCTGCCGTGAAGTGTTTTGTATGTGCCAAACGTCATTCTACGGTTTTATGTCCGGACCAAAAAACCAAAGAAGGTAAGGTCGTTGACAAGCATAGACCAGAAGAATCTACGTCATTGTACACAGTTAATGGGTCAAGACAGACCTTCTTACAGACGATAATGATAGAGGTTGAATATGAAGGCAGGAAAATGCTAGTTCGATCGTTATTAGATTCTGGGTCCCAACGCACATATGTAAAGAACGAGATTGTAGACAAGCTTGGCATTCCAGTATCGGGAAAAGAGCAACTGACACATTGTTTGTTTGGTGGAGTGCAAACAAAGTCTAGAGAATTTAGTGTATATAATTTTGTAATTAATTCGTTAGATAAGAAGTTTAGTTTTCGTTTGTCAGCACTTGGCCAAAACAGCATATGTACCAATATACCAAAAATTTGTGATAATGACATCCGTATTGCTAAGTTGTTACAAAAACATAATATTACGTTGACAGACATGGGACATGGTTGTAGAGATATTGGTATACTAATTGGGGCAGATGTTCTCGGTTTATTTCTAACAGGTTCAGTCATTCATTTAGAGGATAGCCTGACGGCTGTAAATACCAAACTTGGATGGACATTGCAAGGGAATCAAGTAAGTTCTCATGTAAATAGTAATCTTACTGCGATAATGTTTTGTACATGCGACAATGATTTGACAGGTTACTGGGCGTTAGAGACATTGGGCATTCGAGATCCAGTGGAAGAAAAGAGCGAGGCGGAAAATGAAGCGGACGCTTGGTTTAATTTCACGGAGAATGTCAAGAGGATGGATGATAGCCGGTACGAAGTTAATTTACCTTTTAAACGTGACTATGATGATTTGCTTCCTAATTTCGACAGAGCCAAGCAGAGATTAGAAATAATGGTAAAGAAATTAGTGAGTATAGGAAAATTTAAAGATTATGATAGTGTTTTTAAAAATTGGTTAGATTCGGGGATTATTGAGTTGGCTGATACAAATTCAGAGACTGGCCATTTTCTACCCCACAAACCAGTAATTAAAGAACAGAGATTGACGACTAGCATTAGGCCAGTGTTCGATGCGTCGGCTAAAGATAAAAATGGTCGGTGTTTAAATGCATGTCTGGAAAAGGGCATGAATTTTATTGAGCTGATTCCTAATTTATTGAACGATTTCCGAAAAGGCGTAATAGGTGTTACATCGGACGTCGAAAAGGCGTTTTTACAAATAAGCTTGGTAGAAAAGGACAGGGATTACCTGAAATTTTTGTGGTACAAGGATGAAACTCTACAAGACTTAATAACTTACAGACATGGTAGGGTTGTTTTTGGCTTAACCTGTAGTCCTTTTTTGCTTGCAGCAACATTAAAATATCACTTGAATACTTACGAAGCGGACAGTAAGTTAGGTGTGACAGCGAAAATGCTGAATAAATCTTTTTATGTTGACAATTCCATTCTGAGTGTTGATACTGTTGATGAGGCTGATAAGTTCATTCGAGAGTCAAAGGAGATTATGATCGCAGCAAAATTTAATCTCAGAATGTGGGTAACGTCTCATGGGGTAAATGAAGCAGGCAAAGAAACGATATCAGTGCTTGGATTAAACTGGAATACAGTGTCAGATGAGTTGTACTGTAATTGTGACAACTTTCCTTGTGTCGAAAGCTTGGAAAACGTAACTAAAAGGAAGCTGTTATCACTAGCACAGAGCACATTTGACCCAATAGGTTTCACTTCACCAGTCTCGTTGATTCCAAAGTTAATTCTACAAAAGACATGGCAGCTTCAACTCGGCTGGGATGATATTTTACCTACAGATTTATTGTCTAAGTTTCATGATTGGTATAAATACGTTACTTTCCTCAAGGAGTGTAAAATTCCACGCAGGCTTGTACCGACCAAGATACTGAAGGAAATGGTAGTAAGCTTTCATTTATTCGTCGATGCCAGTAAAGACGGCTATGGTGCATGTGTATTGCTAAGGGCTGAAAACGATAATTTTGTAACGGTGCAAATGGTTGCGGCTAAAGCTAGAGTTACACCAGCACAAAAGGTCACCATACCTAGGTTAGAGCTCACAGCTGCGTTGCTAGGGTCGAGGCTTATGAAGAACATCAGACAGAATCTTGCTCTTGAAAATTGTACGGAATACTGCTGGACAGATTCTAGTGTCACGTTATGTTGGATAAAAAACGAGTTGCCGTTGAAGACATTTGTGAAAAATAGAGTAACAGAGATAAGGGAAAACACCAACTTAAACAATTGGCACCACATCCAAGGTGAGGATAATTGGGCAGACTTAGCGTCCAGAGGGTGTAATGCAAAAATACTCTTGGACTCTCGTTGGTGGGAAGGACCTAAATGGTTAAGGTTATCGCAAAACAAATGGCCTCGTTCTGATTTTGTTCTTGATGAGAAGCAAGTTAATTTAGAGACGAAAATAACTATAAGTAATGTAAATATAACTTTTTATGAGGATTTTTTGGGAAGACTATGTACATATTTCTCGAAATATTCGAGGGTTATTAGAATGGTAGCATGGATGCTCAGATTTGTAAATAATATTAGACATATTAGTAAGAATAATGGAGAGCTATGCTATCAAGAATATGAGAGAGCGGAAAAATTAATTATTAAGATAATACAACTAAAGGACAAGGAATTAATAAGAGATAGTAGCGTGTCGAGATTTTCAGACGAAGAGGGATTAATAAGAGTAAGGACGAAACTTTTACTGTCAGAGTTTCCTGATACTGTGAAGTCTCCTTATTTGCTTTTCTCTAAAGACACAATTGTTAAAATGTTGGTTCGACAAAGACATGAACAGTTGCAGCATGTTGGTGCTAATCAGTTATTGTCTGACTTACGAATAAGGTTTTGGATTGTTGGTGTACGGAGGCTTGTAAAGTCGGTTATTTCAGCTTGCGTTATCTGTAAAAGATATCGATCAAAGGCGACTGTAGCTCCCACGGCACCATTACCAGCTGAGCGTATCATATGTGCGGCACCTTTCCAAACAACAGGGGTGGATCTAGCAGGACCGCTATTTTTGCGGGATGGACAAAAATGCTGGATTGTGTTATACACCTGCGCAGTATATCGTGCTGTTCATATAGAGACAACGAGATCCTTGTCAACGGAAGAGTTCATCATGACGCTAAGAAGGTTTATTGCGCGACGCGGACGAATAGATATGGTGCACTCAGATCATGGCACGAACTTTCAAGGTACAAAAAATTTATTGAGCTCTTTGAACTGGGAGGAGGTTCAAAAGTATTCTGTGGTGAACCGTATCTCATGGAAGATGAATGCTCCTACGGCCGCTTGGTGGGGCGGATACTGGGAGCGCCTTATTAGAGTACTGAAGGATTTACTTCGTCGTGTTCTTGGTAAAGCTGTTGTGACTTACGAAGAGTTGCAGACCATTTTATGTGATTGTGAAGCGACAATGAATGCAAGGCCTCTGACTTTTATTAACGACGATAAAGCAGCGTATCTTGAGCCATTAACTCCAACACATTTTATACAAGCTTTACCAAGTTCAGAGGTAGTTGATCTGGATACTATTGATTCAAACAGCTTGAATGCAAGGTACCGTTTTATGCAAAAGTTAAGGGATCAATTTCGGGAACGTTTCAAAACCGATTACCTTGCGTTTCTTGTACAAAAGGGGAATGATAAGCAAGATTTAATCAATAAGGGGGATATAGTTCTTGTCGAAAGTAATGAGAAGAGGGGGAAATGGCCACTTGCTATAGTTGAAGAATTGTTTACAGGTAGAGACGGTGTGCAGAGAACGGCGCGAGTTAAAACTTCTACGGGAGTTAAAATACGACCAGTACAACGACTCTACAAGTTGGAGGTACAAGGTAACAGGGTCACCTTTCCTCTCTCTTCTGGGGCTACGGAAGTAGATGAGTCTAGGGTAAGACCCATACCAGACGCCATACCATATATTACTAGAAGTGGAAGAAAAGTTACCTTCCCTAGTAAATTTCAATTATATTATTAGGTTATAGTACATTACGGATTATCATTATCCTTTCCCTTCTTAGGGTATAGTAAGTTATTTTTTTGTTCAATGAACCCATGTCCGTGAATGCTATTATATACGTTTTTTGGTTAATGTCGTATGAAATGAATTGTGTTTTCGACTCCTTTTTTGAAGATTAATTTTGTTTGCACTTTAAGCGATTATCGTAATGAATTTGTTAGAGCATGAATAAACGTACCTATGTAATAGTGATTGTTGAGAATATATTTACTTTTTGTATAGAGGAGGGCCGTTGCTTGGTAACCGTTTGAGATAAACAACGATAGAAAAATGTTATTTTATATTGTGTAAGTTTTTAATATTTTCTTTCTGTAAGACATGGATTAAAGCTTCACTTTAAGAAATAATATTTTATTTCACTGCGGGGTAACATATTCTACGAGAGTCATTAGATTCCCCACAGAATGGCGACCGTGAAAAAAGCGGATGGATCTGCAAAGATAGAACTCGACGGACTGATACGTAAGAGAGCACATACCCGGCGAGTATTTAGCAGATCAGCTAGAGAATTAGAGCAGTCAGCTGATATAGAGAGTGTAGCTGTAGAATTTCAATATATTAATGAGAAAATAGAAGAATTGAAAATCTTAGACAGCCAAATCAAAAGTTTGACTAGCTATACAGATGAGCAATTCGAAAAAGAATTTGACGAATGCGAAACATATGTTAGAAAGTTTTATAGTTTAAAAGTAAAAGTAGAAAGCATGCAGAAGGAACTTGGTAAAATAGATACGGTTTCAACGTCAAAAGGTGAGGAGCGTCTTCAGCACCGAAGGAACATCAAGCTACCAAAAATAGAGTTAATCAAGTTTGATGACAACCCCAAGTCATGGCTATCTTTCTGGGGACAGTTCAAAAAAATTGACGAGGATGAAACACTTGAACCAGAAGATAAATTCCAATATCTTATTCAAGCCATGAAGGAGGGATCCAAGGCAAGGGAGTTGGTGACGAGCTATCCTCCTTCTAGAGAGAATTATAAGATTGCTTTAGGACAGCTGAAGGGAAGATTTGCCAGGGAAGAAATCCTCATTGAGACTTATGTTAGGGAGCTGCTAGGTTTAGTATTATCTCAGGCTAAGGGAAGGACAGTAGATATAGGATCGCTTTATGACCAGTTGATGACGTATCTTTATGCTTTAGAATCACTTAAGGTTACGAAAGAAAAATATGAAGCGATGCTATATCCGCTGGTCGAGTCAGCCTTACCCGAAAACATTTTGATTGCATGGAATAGAGCTAAAATTGTTAGCGATGTAAGTCCACTAACGCAGCTTTTAGCTTTCCTAAAGAGGGAAGCTGAAGCAGTAGAACGCATAAGACTAACACGCGCTAATTTTGATATTTATAGTTCTTCCAGCAGTGTGGACGTGCCGACAGCAGCTTGCATCGTAGCTAAAGAGGAAAAAAGTTCTGGAAAGCAAGGTAATGAAAACTTTAAAGATTTTTGCTATTTTTGTGAAAATACGTCGCATTCGGTTCTACAGTGTATTAAAGGGCCTAAAATGACTTTAGAGCAGAAGAAGGCAGCTGTGAAAGATAAAGGAGGTTGTTTCATTTGTTTACGTAGGGGACATATTGCCAAACACTGCAAGACTTTTTTGAGGTGTCAGTCTTGCGGTAGACGTCATGTAGTAATATTTTGTCCGGATCTTCATAGGAAAGATATACAAAAAGATTCCATTGAAACAACAGCTCTTCTCTCAAAGAAAGGAATAAATGTTCTTTTACAGACGTTGATAATTGAGGTTTCGCATGGAGATAAAAAGAAAAGAGTGCGTGCTTTGTGCGATACCGGTTCGCAACGAACATACATAAGGAAGAGTATTGTAAGGGAGCTAGGCCTAAAAGTAGTAGGAACAGAAATGTTAGGATATTCACTTTTTAGCGGTGTTACTAAGCCACCAGAAAATCACAACCTTATTGAAGTGAATGTAAGTAGTTTAGATTCAACATTCTCTACTAAATTAATAGGTCTAGAACTTGACAACATTTGTGGTTTTTTACCAAAAGCAGACGATCCTAGGTTAAAGGCGAAATTGAGATCACTGAATATAAGTATTGACGACAGTGAATGTGACATAAGTGATGTAGATATGTTAATAGGAGCTGATTATTTAGGAATTATTTGCATGGGCACTATTGTACAGTTAGAAGGGTCTTTGGTAGCTATACAAACAAAATTAGGATGGACCTTGCAAGGCCCTAACATTTATAGTGCTGCACATAGCTCAATAACGTATATCTGTCATTCTCAGACTAAGCTAACGGATCTATGGGATTTAGAGATATTAGGCATTTCAGAGCCACATGAACAGATGTCTAAAGAAAAAAGATGTGAAGAAGTTTTAGGTCGGTTTAGGGACAGTATTACTTTCCATGAGAATCGCTACCAAGTCGGTCTTTTATGGAAAGATGGCTATCCGGAGATTAGTAGTAATTATAATATAGCTCAGAAAAGACTTTTAACAACAACGAGGAAGTTGCTGAAGACTGGATATTTGCTAAACTATAACGATGTTTTTCAGAGCTGGCTAAAGGAAGGTATTATAGAACAGACGGAAAACAATACAGCTAAAGGTCACTTCCTGCCACATCATGCAGTTATTAAGATGTCCAGCGCTACGACGAAGGTACGGCCTGTATTTGACGCATCGTGCAAAGACGTGCAACGGCTGTCACTAAACGATTGTATTGAAGCAGGTACAAATCTTATTGAGTTGATTCCGAAATTACTCATAAATTTTAGAAGAGGCGCATACGGTGTAACGTCAGACGTTAAACAGGCTTTTCTTCAAATATTAGTTTCGGAACCAGATCGAGATTATTTAAAATTTTTGTGGTGGGAGGACCCGTTGACCAGAGAGAAAGTAGTCACTTACAGGCATAGTAGAGTAGTGTTTGGTGTGACTTGCAGTCCGTTCCTCTTAGCAGCTACTATTAATTATCACTTAGATAATTCTGAAGGACATAGATGGACAGTCGATATTTTAAAACACTCCTTTTATGTCGACAATTGTGTAGCGAGTTTTGATTCGGAAGAGAGTTTATTTAGATTTATACGGGAAGCAAAAGAAGTTATGTTGAAGGGAGGGTTCGATTTGCGATGCTGGGTTAGCGCTCCAGTTAGAGTAGATCATACAGTTCAATCACAAGTGGTGTTAGGCGTGTTATGGAATACTGTTACAGACGAGTAGCAGTGTAATTTACGAATTAGTAACGTTACGGCAGAAAAAGTAACGAAAAGGGATCTTTTGTCGCTAACTCAACAAATATTTGACCCCATTGGATTTCTTGCGCCAGTAACTTTAGTACCCAAACTATTAGTACAGAAGGCTTGGGCACAAAACACAGGATGGGATCAAGCTATTGACGATGAGCTGGCAAAAGAATTCAAGACATGGCTTAGCTATATTCATTTGATAAATAATTGCAGGTTGCCGAGACGATTATCTGAATCAATATTAAAGGACTGTGAGATAAGTCTGCACGTATTTTGCGACGCATCGATTGATGCTTATGCAGGCTGCGTGTTTCTTCGGTCAAAATGCAATGATAGGGTAACGGTCAGGCTGGTTATGGCAAAAAGTAGAGTAGCGCCTATCAAAAGATCAATAACTCTACCCAGATTGGAATTGATGGGAGCACTTATTGCCTCACGGCTCCTAAATGAAGTAAAAGGGCCTTTCTTGTCTAACGTCAACGGCCAGATATACTGTTGGACAGATTCGGCTGTTGTTTTGGCTTGGATTCAAAGACAGTATACTTGGAAGCCGTTCGTAAGCAATAGGGTGCGAGAAATCACTACATACACTAGCAAGGAGAATTGGCACCATGTGCCAGGCAGTTGTAACCCTGCAGATCTCCTATCGCGAGGCTGTAATGCTGAAACCTTATTAGAAAGTCGCTGGTGGGAGGGTCCCTCTTGGTTGTCATCAGATGAGGAGCAGTGGCCACCGTCTGAATTTACATCGGTAGACGAGAGTATAGTTTGCAGTGAGGCACGAAAGGAAATAATTGTAAATTCTAATGTAAATATAGAATATTTTAGTGACAGATTCCTGTTTTATTCAGAATATCATAGAATAGTACGAGTTGTGGCTTTTGTATATAGATGGAGACATAGAGATCAGAGAAGTAATTACATAAATAACGAAGAGTTTGCGGAAGCTGAAAAAGTTATGTTCCGTTTGATTCAAAGGGAACATTATGCGGGCAAGACTAAATTGAATAAAAAATTGTATATATTTATAGATGATGATGGTATAATGAGAGTTAAAACAAGATTAGGTTTAGGATTCAATGACAGAGATTTTTTAAGCCCAATAATATTACCTGGGAAGAATGTCATTGTTCGGAGACTAGTAGAAGAAAAACATGCTCAATTAAAACATGTAGGATCACAAACTTTAATGTCTGAGTTAAGGAACAAGTTCTGGATTACGAGCGCGAGATGGCTCTGCAAGGATGTGGTTAAGAAGTGTGTGGTGTGTCTGAGACACAAGAGCAACCATTATGAAACACCGGAGGCACCACTGCCCATAGAAAGGATTGAAGGTACGGCAGTGTTTCAGGTCACTGGTGTAGACTTAGCCGGGCCTTTCTACTTGCGCGGTCAGGAAAAATGTTGGGTGGTTTTGTTTACTTGTGCCACCTTCAGAGCTGTACATTTTGAACTGGTGGACGCATTATCAACAAACAGTTTCGTAATGAGTCTTCGCAGATTCATAGCACGAAGAGGCCGCATTGAAGTAATTTTCACAGACAATGGGACAAATTTTAAAGGTACAGCAAATTTATTAGGAGATGTTAATTGGGAAGAAGTTGAAAATGCAACCATTGCCCATGCTATAAAATGGCGGTTTAATCCACCGGGAGCTCCCTGGTGGGGAGGGTGGTGGGAGAGACTAGTGAGGGTGTTAAAGGAAATGTTGCGCAGAATTTTAGGACGGCAGACGTTGACATGGATTGAGTTGAGTACCGTCTTATGTGACTGTGAAGCCGTTGTTAATAGTCGCCCATTAACATATGTCTCAACTTGTATCGAAGACTTACGGCCACTCACTCCAATGTTATTCTTACACGGCTTAACCACTAGTGATACCCCTGACTTAGATTATGTAGATAGTAGAAATTTGAATGTGAGATATAAATATTTGCAGACGCTAAGAGAGAATTTTAGACTTAGGTTTCGAAGAGAATATTTAGCCTTGCTCACCTCGAGATGGAAAGAGAAGACTAGAGAAATGAAGAAAGGGGATGTGGTATTGGTGGAGACAGATGCCAAGAGACTGTATTGGCCTTTAGGGTTAATTACGGAAGTATTTACGGGAGCAGATGGTTTTACGAGATTGGCGAAAGTAAAGACTCAAAAGGGTGAAAAGTTGAGGGCCTGTCAGTCACTTTACCCTCTTGAATTGTCAAGAGATTGCAACATAATCGAGGAAGCGGTGGAAAAGGAGAAGGATAAATTGGAATCGTTGAGTTCCTGTTATGATAACGATCACAATTCTGTTTTAGGTGACATGGCGGTTAAAACGCGTTCTGGGCGGTGTGTAAAGGTGCCTGCGCGGTATATATCTACCTACAGTTGATTTTAATAGCGGTAATATGCGTTCTACTGTTTCATTTCTGTTTTAAGTTGCCGTAGTTTAAAGTTACCTATATTGTTTTAATTTTGTTGCGATCATTTCTTTTCGGGTCGGGAGAGTGTTGAGAATATATTTACTTTTTGTATAGAGGAGGGCCGTTGCTTGGTAACCGTTTGAGATAAACAACGATAGAAAAATGTTATTTTATATTGTGTAAGTTTTTAATATTTTCTTTCTGTAAGACATGGATTAAAGCTTCACTTTAAGAAATAATATTTTATTTCACTGCGGGGTAACATATTCTACGAGAGTCATTAGATTCCCCACAGTGATTTTCTTAGGCGTGGGAGAATGTTACGAATTGAAACTCTATTGTTTTGACATTTTATACCAATAAAAATATAAAAGAAAATGTCAGTCAGTCTTGTGACAAATCTGGAAAACTATGGTGGTTTTATTATTTCCTACAATAATTTTGTTACGTCTTTTTAAAAATAGGTTGCGGTAGGCGTTTTCTAGAAAATAAAACTACATTACTTTTAGATGGTGATAGGTCCAAACCATTACTATCAAGCCATGATTTTAAATCTTGCAAAGCTGAAGATAACAACACATTAATTTGATCAATACAATGTCCAGAAACATATAAAAGTAAATCGTCGGCATACTGCAGAACATTAACATGTCTATTAATAGAGCATTCTAAATCAAATCTATAAATATTATATAAGATTGGGCTCAAAACTGAGCCTTGAGGTAAACCCTTCCAAACCGTTCTACAAATAACTGCGCTACCACCAGAGTCTAAAAAGTATTTGATAAATCTTTCTGATAACATATTTACAATAAAATTAACTAACATTACGGGGATATTTAATCTTTCAAGTTTATTTTTAAGGATAAAAATATTAACATTGTCATAGGCTGCAGTTATATCCAGAAATGCTGCAATTACAGAGTCATTTCTAGAAAAGGCAAGTCGAATATCTGTGGTAAAAATTCCTAAACTGTCAAAAGTACTTTTACCTTTTCTAAATCCAAATTGAGTAGAAGATAATAATTTAGAATGCTCAACAAACCACTCAAGACGATTTTTTATAAGATGCTCCGCTATTTTAGCCAAAACAGAGGCTAGTGCTATAGGACGATAAGATGCAGGATCTGAATTATGTTTATTTGGTTTCAGTAACAGTATTAAAGTTTGTGTTTTCCATGCTCGAGGGATATTACCCGTAAACATAGCAGTATTCACTAAAGATAGGTAATACTGCAGGCTTTTACTGTCTAAATTGGTAACGAAGGAATATGGAATTCCATCCTCCCCAGGCGAAGAGTCCTTAACATTGGCTAGTACACCTTTTAACTCGCACATGGTAAAGGGTGAATTAAGGTCTATAATATTACTGTCGCTGCTTAGTGGCTGGGCAAGCAGCGGTAACAAGATGCTAGAATTAATGTTATGCTTTTCAGGAACCGAGGGAGGAGCCAAACGGTCCATAATCTGTTCAGCAAGATTGGAAGAAATCATACTTCTATTACTACTATTAAAAGCAGATCTAAATTTCCTGATATTCTGCCAAACAACAGAAGCACTCACAGTTGGAGATAAAGAGGCACAAAATCTTCGCCATCCATTAAATTTCTTTTCTTTTAACAATACCTTTGTGCTACTATCTACTTGTAAGTAATTTCTAAAATTATCGTCAGTCATAAATTTATTATATGTTTTTTCCGCATCCTTTCTCCTTTTTACTGCTTTAGTGCATTCTTCATCCCACCATGGTGGAGATGGAATCATATCAGGGCCACTCCTTTTTAAAGGAAAAGATTCATTAGCTACCTCAACCAGTATATCAGCTAACAGATTAGAACAAATGTTCACATTTGAATATTGAATTTCAGGTAGTTCTACTATCCTCTGCTCCACCTTGCTCTTAAACAAGACCCAATCAGCATTTCCTAATTTATGCTTAATTCTTGGCTGTCTTAACTGTTTTGGAGGTTTTGGGATTGGGAAAGTAATCACCAAAGGATAATGGTCACTACCATAAGTAGAATCAGTTGAATACCAAGATAACATAGATGCTAGTTCAGGTGAACATAAAGATAAGTCTGGGACACTAATACTATCCATGGGGCCTGTAAGACGAGTTCTTGTACCAGTATTCAATATACACAAATTATGATGATCAATCAACTGCAATAGTTGTTCACCATAATAATTAGATGTAGAACAACCCCAAGCGTGATGATGGCAATTAAAATCACCTAGACATAAGAATGGTTTTGGTAAAAAATTAAAAAGTTGATCTAGATTACTTAGAATACTATTACTAGGACGAGAAAAATAAATAGATACATAACAAATGCTATTTACAACTACTGCAACAACAGAAATGTCACTGTTGAAAGAGGGAAGTGGAAGAAGTGTATAAGGTAAAGAATTTTTAATAAGTATGGCTACTCCACCATACCCATCAGATCTGTCAGTCCTCAAACAGGAAAATGTGGGCACCTTGAAGCAAGATTCCGACTTTAACCATGTTTCTTGAAGACAGATTATAAAAGGATCATAATTATTAATTAAATCAAAAAGTTCATGTTTTTTATTAATTACACTGCGACAATTCCACTGAATTGCTATTGATTTGCGACTGTGATACATTATGATTGTTATTAGGTAATTCATATAAAGCATTTATAACTGCTGCAACGTTGGACGGTGACACTGAATTTGAATGAGATAACAACTGTGTTAATACTTTGATAATATCTGGGATACTATATTCATTATTACTATTATTATTTATTATAGGTGTAGATGGAGGTAGGGAAGGTTCTCTTACAATTTCAGCATGAGCAATTCGATCATAGCCCTTTGAAAAACTAGGAGGTGTCCAAGGCTTTAAAAATACAGTTTTTTTATAAGACTGGGGTCCAGATAATGGAGTGGGTTTTAGGGTTGGTTGACTGGATATAGGATTATTAGAAGTGCGCAAGGTATCAGCATACGACAATTTAGATACAGGAGGATGTAATTTAACTGCCTCCATATATGAGATGCAACTTTTACTCATAGATTCCTTAATTGCCTTCTGTCTATTGTATTCCAAGCACTTCTTATTTGTTGCTTGATGATGACCTTTGCACATACAACACCAATAATTTTCTTCGCCTACATCACAGGTATTACCCGAATGGTCTTGACCACATTTGAAACACCTAGGAGTTGACCGACATTGATTCTTACCATGTCCGTATTTACAGCAATTATAACATTGTACAGTAGGATAAATATATAAGTCTACCATCAAAGCAGTATAGCACATATAAACACGTGTAGGAAGTACTTGCCCATCAAAAGTGACAACAATGGTGCCAGTATTTACATATTCAGTATTGTCGCTTTGTTTGTTAATCACTTTCCTTTTCAGTCGCCTAATTTTAATTATTTTTCCACAGCCAATAGGTACAGCAATGTTCGACAACACTTCTTCCTCTGACCAATCTATGGGAACTCCCCTTATTACACCCATTCTAGTAATGTTGAATGTAGGTATGAATGCTTTATATTTATCAGCCCCTAAACGTTTATTACTTAGGAACGAATTAGCCTCAATATAATTAGAAAAATTCAAACTAATTCTGTTACGGCCAATACGCTTAAGACTCCCATTAACAATACCATGAAAAGAGTTTCTTTTTAAAAATCTTCCAAAGGTTACAGGATGCAGAGTTGTAGCATCATTAGCTGCTGAAGTTTCTTTTTGTATATGTACCACAAAAGGAGCTACATCAGATGCCTGATAGCTAGATATACCAATGGGCACTGCGCGAGAATTATCATTTACTGCCTTGTTATCATTTATTTTATTAATGTTATTATTATTAACGGTGTTACTATGCAGTACATGGCTAGGACTAGAAATTTCGTTATCATCTTTATTTAATAAATAGCATTGACAATCATTCGAGTTTATTTTACTTGACCCTTGCTTCCTTTTTCTTTTGTTACAATTCGTACAAATTGCGCGGGAAACGCGTTTACGCTTTAACTTATTTGCATCAGAAAGAGAACAATCGGTATCCATGGAAGATTCGAGTGCACTTACCAAAACATCTAGTGATGACTGTGCATGAAAATCTGCATTGTCTGTTTGTTTAACAACATTTGAAGACACTGGAGGAAATGTTCCTCCAGGGTCCTCGGGCGGATCGCCCATGATATTAAAATGTTTAACTTACCATAAAAACAGGATATTACACACTAATATATACAAAAATACAATTAAGGCTAATATTTTATACAATTAAATATAATGTTACCAATCCTTTTTTTAGCAAAAAATATTTTTTCAAATGAGAAAGAAAATTCGCGTCTTCACCATTCGAAGTTTCCCGCCCTTTTTCACAAATACAATTGGAACTAATGAACTAAACAAAACCACAGATCACTAAACATAGAAAATGTATTTCTTCGGCATAGAGAAAATAGAAATTGAATAGAACCACCCACAGATCACTATTATAGTGAACCCAAAGAGTAGAGTGAACCTATCTTACAGTATGTGTGTGAACCACAGACGATATAGTGATGCGTGTGAACTTAGTGTGAACCGAGTAAACCGATTTTTTTTTTGGTATTTTTTATTCATAACCTGGATACAAGTCCTTCAGTCGCATACATTTTACTTATTAAACTAATGTTACAAATACATGTTATTGATCTTAAAACTAAAACTATAAACCATTTCTTGTTAATTAAAGTAGGAATAAACTAAAAATTAAAACATTAAACTTTTTCGATTGTACTACATATAAACTTAAATAAAGGAATAAAGAAATCAGAGTTTTTTAGGAGATCCTGAACGCGGCGGGGAAGACTGTCAGATGGATTGTCACTGTCACATATGCCACTTGCCAAAACTAACCGTTGTAGATTGAAAGCACCACAATTTAATACTAAATGATCCAAATCAGCATTTTCTTCTGAACAGTGGAGACAATTGCTTGTATTAAAAATTTTAAGCCGATGTAGGTGTGACGGCCGAGTAAACCGAATAAACCAGTGTTGCCAGCAACCAAGTCGTAGTCAATAGTATTTTTTTTGTTAATTCTCCCTATAAAGGGAAGGCAAAGAGAACTAATGCTCACACAGCCATGGCTTAGCTATTTCTTTATTTTTTCTTTTATTGCATTAAAGTGCTGACGTAGCACATTTCAATACTTCTTGGGAGTATTTGACACGAAATATATGATGATAGTCACTTTATGTGCTACTTGATGAGGTGGATAACCACAAAAAAGTTCTCATCGTATTTCACACCATAATCACTTTTATTCTAATAATCTTTTTGTTGCACGTCAAACACACACTTGAATAATGAAACTACACCACTTTTATAACTCAATGTTCACCTCGACACAATTTTTAATTAATGTAATAAAAATCTTGACTGTCGCCACAAAAACCCGCCAAACACCCCCGTATCTGTATTTTTTTTTGTTAATTCTCCCTATAAAGGGAAGGCAAAGGGAACTAATGCCCATGCAGCCATGTCTTGAGTATTTCTTTATTTCTTCTTTTATTGCATTAAAATGCTGGC
Source organism: Nymphula nitidulata (assembly GCA_947347705.1). Taxonomy (NCBI): domain Eukaryota; kingdom Metazoa; phylum Arthropoda; class Insecta; order Lepidoptera; family Crambidae; genus Nymphula; species Nymphula nitidulata. Next base: position 8,370,885 of record OX374617.1, on the reverse strand, counting down.
GTTTTTTTCATGACACATTTCAATGCTTCTTGGGAGTATTTGACACGAATTATATATTGACAGTCACTTTATGTATAAGTATAACTCTCAGTATTATATGTGATCTGTGATTATTAGTAATCTGTGATCCACAGCTGACATACATCTATGATACATACAGCGTTGCCAATCTGTGGGGAATTCCCCAAACTGCGGGGATTTTCAGTTCGATTGGGTAATTTGAGGGGACAGCGTTTATGTGGGGAAAATGCGGGGAATTAAGACATTTACGCTAGAACTGAACTTAGAAGTAATAAAAGTAGTATATGAAGTAAGTATAATTTATAAATTATGTAAGAATATTTAATTACCTTGATTATTTAAGCACCTTTTGGGCCGGCAAGGTGGAGGCGGATAGTGCAATGGGTAAATTGCCGTGCTTTGTATATAAAAAAAAATCAAGTTTAAAGCAATTTCACCGGCAGGAAGGTTTTACAGTTTATTTTATGGCAACATTTATGTCCATCAAACTTAGACAGAGTATCGCAGAGAACTTTCTCAAACGCATCTGTCGTAAGAAAATTTTGCGTTTTCAAATTCAAAAAATTCAAATTCAAATTTTTTTATTTGCCATAAAACACAATCGCCTGCACAATGAAGAAAGGAGAAAGAAGAAAGGATTAAAATTTGATCCTTCGAATGATATGTTGACAAAACAAAGGCATAATAAAGAGCTGCAATAAATACCTTGATAAAAATTTATATTTGATTTATAGAAACAGTACTTTTATTTCTTTCCTGAAAATTTGTGGGGAAAATGTGGGGAATATTGATTTTTTTCCCCCCAAAATTGGGGATTTTCAGTTAGGTTTTTGGGTAATCGAGACCGTGGAAGTTGGCAACGCTGGATACATACATACGTTCTTGTTGTGATTTTTTCATTTGTATAATTGTTGAAATTATGAAAATTGTATCGGGATTGTATTTCTAAAATGGGCCTACTGCAGAAAGTAGATTTAGTAGAGTTGGACTTTTCTTACCAGTGACCTTTTGACCTTACTTAATTTCTAATTCATACTAGAATTTACTAAAATATGTGCGAAAAAAAGTGTATTTATAAGTCTTTGGAAGACAACAATGAGGAAATATCATCAATATGCTTTCAAATTGGTCCTGAGGTTCAGCTAAAGGAAGTTCCAACTACAGGGGAAGAATATTTACTAAAAGTCATGAAGGAGCGTCAAAATTGTTCTATAATTACAAAGTGCACAAAAGACTATTCGAAATTTGCAAAGAATCAATCTTTCTTTTTAGAAGAAGTGGGTTTATGTAATAAATTTTCCTATGATGTTCAATTTCAAGTTTTAAAATAAGTATTTCTTATTTTGTTTGTTTTTTATTTTCTAGGTAACTCATGCTAAAGCTCCTGATAAATTCAAACCTACAATAGAATGGCAAAATATGCAGGTGGCCGATTTTTCTGATGTCCGCATGTACATATCACGACTTCATGCGAAAAAAACTCTATGGCCTAGTGAAGTTAAGCCAGTTGAAATTGAAAATACTTTAAGAGGTTGGAAAACATTTTTCCTCACAAATGAACCTACTCTAACTTGTGTCCTTGGCTTGCCACGTAGTGTTCAAGAACGAGGGCTAGAAACCTTAACTAAAATAATAGGGGAAGTTACACAAGGGGACTCAATTGACCATACTATAGGTATGTAAAAATTTACTTTGTATGTTATGTTAAGATGAAAGTCTTCAACTTGTGTGTTGCCAGTGATAACATACGCAACCAAGATGTGGCTGCTTACAATGGGCCTTTTAAGAAGGCTCAAAGTCACCCAAAGAGCAATGGAGAGGGCTATGCTTGGTGTTTCTCTGCATGATCGAATCAGAAATGATGAGAGCTGCAGAAGAACTAAGGTCGCTGACAAGGCCCAAAGAATTGCGAGTCCCAAGTGGCAGTGGGTAGGCCACATTGCAAGGACTGACGTGACTAGAGTGGAGGCCGCATACCGTGAGGCACAGCATAGGTAGGCCCCCCACAAGGTGGATCGATCAGTTTGGAGATCCTTATCCTTAGGGTAGGCCTATGCCCAGCAGTCGGCGTCTCTTGGCCCACATGATGATGATGATGATGATGTTATGTTTGTTGAAATTATTACGTTAGGGATGGGAAATTATAATAATATTCTTCTATGAAAAGTCCGAAAATAGCCTGATTCATGCAGCTGCAGTAGAAAATGATATGAACTTTACTCCCCTCAACCTTCAATCTACTAACAGAATATCCAAATCACTACAGGATTACGAAAGGGAAAAGCTTGAAAACTGGCGTAAAAAGCAATTACATGGCCGTCATATTAAAGACCTAGAACAGCAGCATATAGATTCTGAATCCTCAAATAAATGGCTACAATTAGGATATTTGTACCCAGAAACTGAAGGTTTCTTAATCGCCATTCAAGATCAAGTTGTACACACTAGAAATTATAAAAAACATATCATGAAATGTGCTGATGTAGACGATAGCTGTAGGTTGTGCAATAAGCAGCCCGAAACCATCCAACACATTATTAATGGTTGTTCTGTTTTAAGTCAACATGATTATACTCATCGTCACAATCAGGTAGCTTATTACATCCACCAAAAATTAGCAATTCAATACAAACTACTGCCAAACAAAACACTACCCTACTATGAATACAGACCTAAGCCGGTGCTTGAGAGCCCCAGCTGCAGGATGTACTTTGATAGAGCAATTCTCACTGATAAAACTATACACTGCAATAGACCTGATATAACAGTAGTAGATAAAGTAAATAATAGTGCATTTTTAATCGATATAGCAGTCCCCAACACTCATAATCTTCAAAAAACCATTTCGGAAAAAATTCAAAAATATTCAGAATTAAAAGACGAAATTTTAAGAATTTGGAAGCTCAAGAAAGTTTACATTGTGCCGCTGGTGCTCTCCAGTACTGGAGTAATACCTAAACATTTACACAATAGCATTAAATTATTACAATTACCAAAAAACACATACATTACTATGCAAAAAGCTGCTATACTAAACACATGTAGAATAGTCCGAAAAGTGCTCCAAGAAGACCATATTAATATAGTTTCTCATACATAACACACCATCCGTCACAATCAATCAAGTGACACATAATATATATATATATATATATATATACATATATATTAAATATAAATATATATATAAAATAAATAATAAAAAATAATATAAATATAATAAATATAAATATAAATATATATATATAATTATATATATATATATATATCTATATATATACATACATACATACATAAGTAAAACAGATCAGTTACTTGGTTTAACCCGTACCTGATTTTACTTACCAGTGCCGAGCTGAGATTTTTCAACATAAATATAATAATAATAAAGCCTTTTATTTCCCAAACTTGATTACTTTACACAGATTTTTGTTAGTATTGAGATTAAAATAAAATAAAAAAAGTTTCAAATCATAATATTCTCTAAGGTTAGTTGTGTTGGTTGTTTACTTGTGGCTCATAAATTTGGGACCCTTGGCGAGTAAAGGCCTCCTCCAACCTTCTCCAGGTGTCTCTGTTTTGTGCCGTGTTCATCCATTCAGTCTTCGCTATATGGGTCATGTCATCTGACCATCTTTTTATTGGTCTTCCTACTTTTCGTTTCCCTGTTGGGCCTTTTCACTTGGTTGCTAGTTTAGACCACCTGTTGTCGTTTGTGCGAGCTAAGTGTCCTACCCATTGCCATTTCAATTTTAGCGCCCGTGTCAGTGCGTCATAAATTTTTGTAGTCTTCCTAATTGTTACACTGTTTATTTTGTGTCTTTTGGTAATGTTTAGAAGACTTCTTTCCATTGCCCTTTGGCACGTTCTAATTTTTGCCTGTATGTGTTTAGTGAAGACCCATGTTTGGCAGCCATATATTAGACAGGGTAGAATACAAGTATCAGCCACCACTTTTTTCAGCTTCAGACTGTAGTTGCCTTTAAAGATCTCTTTGTGGGCCCAGTACTTCTTCCAAGTTATGTTTATTCTTCTTTTTATTTCTTCTTCATTTGTCTTATTAAATGAAATATATTTTCCCAGATAGATGTAGCTGGAGACATACTCTATGTTTCTTCCCTTCACATTTATTGGTCTTTGGTAACTGTTAGTCATTAGTTTCGTTTTGTTAGCATTCATTTCTAATCCAACTTTAGTGCTTTCTGTGTCTAATGATTCCAGCATAAGTTCCAAGTCTTTTGGTGTCTCTGAGAAGATGACAATATCGTCTGCGAATCTTAGGTGGTTTAAGAAACGATTTGATATTTTAATTCCTATATTTTTCCATTTTAGATTTTGAAATATACTTTCTAGTACAGAAATGAATAGTTTGGGTGAGAGGGGGTCTCCTTGCCGGACTCCTCTTCCTATCACTATGTCATCTCCTCTGGTTTCCAATTTTACATTACTGACACTGTTTGTGTAAATGTTTATAAGTATGTTTATGTATTTCTGATTGACATTAATTTCCTTAAGAGCTTTCCAGATAGAGTCATGGCTTATAGTGTCAAAAGCTTTGCTATAATGAATGAAACCTAGATATAGTGGTCTGTTGAACTCTTTGTACTTTTGTATGATTTGTTCAAGGGTCTGGATGTGGTCTATAGTCGAAAAGCCTGATCGGAAACCAGCCTGCTCTACTGGTTGTGTTTTATCTATTGTAGGTGTCAGTCTCTTTAGCAATATTGAAGTGAAAAGTTTATATGTACTTGCCAGTAAGCTGATGGGTCGGTAATTGCAAATGTCAAGCGGATTGCCTTTTTTGTATATTAATACTATGTCTGATTGACACCACTGCTTTGGGACGGTCTCTAAGTCTAATATCATGTTAAATAGATTGGTTAGATGTTTCAAAAGAACCGGAGCACCTATTTTTATTGCTTCATTGCTTATTCCGTCTAGTCCTGGGCTTTTCTCATGTTTTAGTAGCTTTATATTTTCCATTACTTCACCTTCTGTAATAGTCTCTATAGTGTTTTCTTCGCTGTTTTTGGTGTTTGGATTTTCTATTCCTTCGTTCTGTTTCCTATATAAATCCCTATAGAATTTTGTAGCACATTTTAGAATGTCTTTCCTATTTTTGGTTACCATTGTGCCAGCATTGAGCTTTTGAATCCAAGTTTTTTTCCTGTTCAGTTCTTTATATGCTCGTTTTGTGCTTCGAAATTTCATAAGGGTTCTTTCTATCGTTTCTTTTCTATGTAATTTGTAGTCTTTTTTTATGGATTGCCGTATTTCTTTAAAAAGTTGACTAAGTTCTATTTTTGTTTCCTTGTTTTTATTTGACATGTTTAATAAGTCTCGCCTTTTTTCCATTAATTTTTCAGTGTCGTTGCTGAATATTTTGATTCTTTTTCTACTTTTGTTGTTTATTTCTTTCAAGCTATTTGTTATAATTTCTTCTAATGTGTTGTATAAATTTTGAATGTTTTGAGGTTCTTCTAGTGTCTCCTTTTTGTCTTCACATGCTTTGATTAGTGACTCACGATATTTTTTTATATCTTCTTCAGATTTTAGGAGATTAGGAAATGTTTTAAATGTTTTTCTGTTTTTCTTAGGACGGGCCAAAAGAAGGGACGCTCTTACCATTCTGTGGTCTGTGGGAAATTCAATTTTGGCTAGTACTTCCACATCAGATATCATTTGTGGTTTGTTAGCCATGATGAAATCTATTTCGTTCTTAGTTTTTTTGTTGGGTGAGATCCAAGTCCACTGTCTTTTTTCTTTTTTCTTGAATAGGGTGTTTGTTATTTTTAGTTTGTATTCTTGAGCATATTGTATGAGTCTTATTCCTCTTTTATTTCTTTCTCCAATACCATATTCTCCCATTACTAAGTCATCTTTAGCGGTTGGTTTTCCAATTTTCGCATTGAAATCGCCTAATACGAAAACGGTGTCATTAGCAAGAGCATGTGCGTCTTCTAAGTTTTTGTAAAAAAAATCAATTTCTTCATCGGTTCCATTTTCTGTTGGGGCGTATGCTTGTATGACTGTAATACTTAATCCGTCAATTCGTAGTTCTAATAGTGCCACTCTTTCAGATATCCCTGTGAAGTTAATTATGTTGTTTTTGTATATTTTCTTGATTAGGAAGCCTACTCCATGAAGCCCCTTGGTCTCTCCAATGTAGCATAAGATATAGTCGTCGTATTCTTCTATATTGCAGCCCATTCTTCTTACTTCCGCCAGCCCCATTATGTCGAAATTTATGTCTTTTAGAGCATGTGTTAATTCTAGGTAATGTTCTGTGGTTGATAAGGTTCTTACATTATAGGTACAAATTTTTAATAGATTTTTAGTGCGTTTCCTTTCAGGTGGAGGGTAGTGGTCTAATTCCCCACGATGACCAGTCGGCTTGGGGAATATGATATTTTTGTTATTATTTTTGGTTGGTTTTTGGTAATCTGCATCACTTTTATTTGTGTTTGATTGTGGGTAGGGTGGATGGAAAGGAATCGCTTCTTTTTCTCGACGTGTTATAGGTGGTTTGTGTAAAAACCTTTCGTGGCTGAGTGTTTTCAGGAGAGTTGGACATGTCTCGTTTCCTGTTTTCCTTCACCCCACCTCCAATTTGGGATGGGAAATTGTCAAACATATATTGTGGAGGGTTTATTTACAATAAAGAAGACAAAGTAAGGGTATTATCAAACTGAGGCAAGAATATGGTTCCCTAGCTAATTACATAAAATTTTTAGGCATAATTATATTTTAATGACATAATAAAATCATGCTACATATACTTATGCATAATAGTATTTCAGCATTACAATTTAAGCATAATTATTATTGGCATAATAATACAAAACCATAGTGAATACAGGCAAAAACATTATTTCACAATTTTACATATTGCTTTCATGAAAAACTTTTCGTATTTAAAATAAATGTCCCCCCGCACCCTAACCTACTCTTATGGATGTGCCTCATTTTTATGTACCTTCTCAAATACATGTTCATTCTTATTTTTGCATAAAAATTAATTTAAAAAATACCAAAATTTATTGCATTTTATTACATTATGCATGTACCCCCAGGGGTCCACGGGAGATTCGATGGGGGTCTACGTTGGCGTGACAAAAAAACACATTTCTTGTCGAGTTTTGTGAATATGGTAGAAATGTAGCCGCAGGGGGTCCACCGGATCCAGCTAAATTTTGAAAGTGGTCTATGAGAAAAAATGTCTGGGAACCTCTGGTCTAAATTATATTTATGCCAAAATGATATTATGCAAAAGAACAATTATGCCAAAGTAATATTATGAAAGACAACAATATGCCAATGTATATTAGGATTAATACATTATGCCAATTTAAAGGATTCCTAAGAATACACATGAAAATAAATAGGTAACAATAGTTAATACATTTATTAAAAAATAAGTAAATGTTTAGCGCAAACAGTAAAAACAGAACCATGAAAAAGCCAAAAAATACCCATTATATTTAAATTAGAAATTGCGTTTTTTTTTTGCTAATCTGCAATCACTATTCTACTATAAGCAGATGTTTTGTGTTTACTATTTTTTTTTGTCAAGTGCATCCTCCAGCGAGGACAGCTACTCTTTATATTACTATGCAGTCTCGCTACAGTATGTCTTTTCTTTTGAGACGTTTTTGATAGCTTTGAGTGATTAGGCTCACTGCAAGTGCGTTCGGGTGTTTTTCCAGCCGCTTTTGATATTTTCCAGTCGAAATCTGAATTTCTTCCTTTACAGTGGTGGATTTCGGAATTAGTAATCAACCACGGAAGATGGGCTATTGTTCTTAATATTGCATTCTGAATTCTTTGCAATATTGCGATGTTCGAATTGCTTGCACTACCCCAGAGCTGAATGCCATATGTCCAAGTTGGTTTCAATATAGACTTATATATTAAGAGTTTGTTATCTAGTGACAACCTGCTATTCCTACCCAGCATCCAGTAGAGGTTTTTGTGCCGTATATTAAGTTGTTCTCTCTTGCTTTTGATATGCTGGTTCCACGTTAAATGGCGATCTAAGTGTATGCCCAGATACCTCACACTGTCTTTGTGTGATAATGTGGAATTTTCAAGGCGTACAGGAGGGCAGTCTTCTCTCCGAAGCGTGAAAGTGATCTGCACGGACTTTGTTGCGTTAGCTTTGATTCTCCATTTTTGAAGCCAATTTGTAATAGCGTCAAGGCCTTGTTGTTGGCCTTGTTACTGGCTAAGATGGCTGTGTCGTCGGCGTATGTAGCAGTCATGACTCCGTCCACCTGTGGTAAGTCTGAGGTGTATAAGGTATACAAAATAGGTCCCAACACCGAACCTTGAGGGACACCTGCTTCAATATTGTAAAATTTGGAGGTTGATTCAGACTCCCTCACCTGGAAGATTCTTTCTGTCAGATAGGACTTCAGCAAAATGTAGTAGCTGTGCGGAAGATTTGTTTTTATCTTACAAGGAAGACCGTCATGCCAGACCTTATCAAATGCCTGCTGGATGTCCAAAAAGGCAGACGAGCAGTACTCTTTTTCCTCTAGAGATTTTCTTATTCTCTCAACTACTCTATGGACTTGTTCAATAGTAGAATGTTGCTGCCTAAATCCAAATTGGTGGTTCGGGATGATATTGTTGCTTTCTAATACAGGCGAAATTCGATGAAGGATCAACTTTTCACAAGCCTTTGAGAAGATAGGTAAGAGGCTGATGGGGCTATATGAGTGCTGAACCCTTAGTATTCCATTATACAGCATGGTGAGGAAGACTACCGCCTTTCTTGGGAGTTCTCTCAAAACTTCCTTTGTAATGAGGTCATATCCTGGCGCATTTTTGTCTTTAAGGTTTTTAATGGACCTCCAAACTTCTCGAACAGTGACCGGTGCAGGTGGGAGCGACATTTGTATAGGCTGGATTAGAATAGATTCGATTTCTATCTTCGAATCTATGCTGCTAGCGTAATTCGGGCTGAACACATTCGATAAATATTCTGCGAACAAGTTGGCCTTTTCTTGCGATGTACGGGCCCAGCCATTGTTGTGTCGCAGTGGAGGTTTCGCCGGTTGTGGTCTGTCATAGGACTGTGAATTTCCTCAGTGAGTAATCTGTGGCAGCAGTGGGTGTTAGCGATTCCAGTTGCGCTTCAAGAGTCTCATTGTGCCAAGTCTTCAGCGTTTCTCTTAGAAGTGTTGCTTGCTTGTTAAAATTCGTTTTATCCGATGGTAGTCTACTCAGTTGAAAGACACGGCGCAGCCTCCGTCTTTCTAATACCGCTTTTTTTTCAAGAGGGTAGTTATTTATCCGCTTCGTAGAGTTTAGTATGGGTTTTTATGAAAAATGTATGGAGGGTGTGTACTGTGAAATCAAAGTCATCTACTTGTCTAGCACACAGAGTTGCGTCCCGAGCCAAACACTCACACACTCCAAACACTCAAAGTTGTTTTTTGTCTTGCTCTATGGTGTGTAACGACACAAGTTGTTTTTATAACCTCAAATTTTGACATTACATACACTGGTCAATGTTATGTTTTTGTTTTGTAACAAAAACATTATCACTATCTTCATCATATCAAGGAGTTCCATTAATCTAAAAACTAATAAGAAGTATTCCATTTCCCATTAAATTTTCTGTATTAATTCACACACAACAATATGACTTTATAAATAAAACTTTAAGACTTTCATTTATTTTAATTTATAGTAAACTAAAAATAAGCCATGCCTTTTTGAGATTAGCCGTATCCAACCTAATTTGACAGATGATCACTACTCTCATTAGGACGTTAAAAAACGCAGCATATCTGCAGCTATACAAATTGTTCGGGTGTTGCTCATGGAGGTATTTGGTATGTTGATTTAAATCCACCTTTGAACCAACTTGGAGGTATCAGGATGATTGGCTCGGGCCCTATGGATCGCATGCCCGACCTAATACATCAGCAGCGCCGTTGCCTCGTGCTGCTATATCCCTTTATCCAGTGAAGTGTGATAGAAATGAGGCTCGTTGTTATCTCGCTGCTGTTCAGGGCTTGCAAGACTGATTTGCTGTCATGTAGTATGCTGTGTTTGCGTTCTGTTTTATAAGGAGAATTTAAAAATTATAATGTAGAACTGAAGGGGTACCACTCGCTCTAACTATTCCCCCTCCATAAGAAAATCCTGGGCCGCCTTAGCCTTCTGTTTTGTAAGAACAAATTTAACAACTACAACCAACAACTAATGGAGTACCCCCTCGCTAACCCTATTACCCCTCCATAAGGAAAATATGTGCCAACAATCCAAATTTCTTTCTTAATTGAAATATTGAAATCTATTTCAGGACAATGGATATATGCCTTTTTGGCTTGCACACCACAACCACTTCTTTCTGACACCACAAGTATTTTGAGAAATTTAGCTAGGAAGTGTGCTGAAATAAGGTAATTCAATCTTTTCAAATAAGTAACATTACTAGGTATATTAATAATTAACAAAAATGTGTACTAATACCAGCTCCTTGTGATAAAAAAAAATACAAGACCTGCCAAACACATGGGCCTTATTATAATTTACAATAATCACCAGAGGGAGGCCTAATAAGGCCTTTAACTACCCGCAACTCTAATGCTGCCTGTCCACGGGACCGGAGACAAAAGCTTTCTTGAATAAAATATATCTACTTACTTACTTAAAGAATTAACACATTCTTTGAAACGCAGAGTGGCGGAGAAGTGCCTGCCGTGAAGGAGATACAGTAAACAGTGTTTTAAATCAACCTAAATAGGTTGGTTTTCATTTGCTTTTCTCTGCTCCTCTCCTGTCTGCTTCATTGGACAAGCAGGCTAAACATATACTTACTATTATATTAATAGTTACAGGCATAGCGCTTAAATGAGTAGGTTTCTGCAGTACTGAAGCGTTGCGACATAAATAACACACTTTGGATGGGGGGAGGGTCTTTTTACTGCAGGGGATATAGGAACGATACCGGTCGGCCTGCCCTGCAATGTCTTTGTGACATCGACAGAATCAAGAAAGAGGTGCATCACTGAGGGGTTTCATAATCATAATCGTTTATTGTTTCCATTGTTTGTTTGGTGTCATCATGAAAAAGTATACAACCATGGAACCCCGTTAGGGCACTTCAATTTGTGGACTTAAACTAATTAAATTATAATTGAAATAAATTGTACAGTGTCATATAAAATTCAATAATTAATAACATATAACTGAACACAATAATTAAACACAATAGTCAAATTTTCATAGGTTACTTTACAAGTCATATCAAGCATATAATAGAAATAATGAAATCAATAGGTATATAATCATGTCACTATTAAAAAAAAAACTCCTCTAGAGTATAGAATGATTTTTGTATAAGATACTCTTTTAGTTTTCTTTTTAGTGAGTGAGAGCCCCACACACCCCACTTTCTCCTCCTTAGGAGTTGGAAAATAGGCTGGCTTCTAGAGCTTTCCCTCAGCGACAAAAAGGGGTGTATTTCCGTTACGTCAAATGACACGTTTGATTTGTGGCGTGGCGTGCGTGATCAGTCGGGCGTGGGAAGAAAGAAAATCAGATCCCAAGTCTGCTGACTATAACATCATTAGACATAGAACCTTCATATGAACTGAGCATATAACCGTTGCAAAGGCGGCTACCGGATTGTCAGAACAAAGCGTACGACGCATTGTCAATGCTTGAAACAGTATTAGTACTTAGTAGGTAGGCCTAGACCATAGCTTATATTAATAAAAAGCTAGATGAATTTCCTACACTATAAAAATAAAATATCGGATAAGGATTGGTAAGGATGAAAAGGGCTTTGGGCCACACTGTACTTTGGCACCTTAACATCGGGATTTGAACCCGATTGAATTTGTATAAGGAGATATCAAGGGTGAGCTGGCATCAAAATATATCAATTCTTCATCTGAGACGAAACGAGTATTTCATGGAGAAAGCCAAAATTGTGACATGAAAATCACGTAAAGATAATGGAGGAACAATAGGTACTAAAAACGTCTTACGAGATGGAGAGAGAACCAGAGATCACTCCAGCAGTAATTAAGATCCCTTCCGCACAGGTCCATTACCACAGGAACCCACTCAGTTATGCGCTCCGGTATCTTGTTTATATTTTTTTCTTATATTTTATACAGTGTGGTGACGACAATACGACAATAAATTAAAACATAGGCTATATTAGTTGATAGAAATGTTTTGTAACTTTCTAATGCATGATTTGATAATTTAATGACATTTCTATGAAATAACCTAACATTGGCTGCATTATTTATAGAAATGTTATAAATTATCAATATGTATTTGAAAGTTGCAAAACATTTCTATGAAGTAACATAGCCCATCAGGTGGGCCGTCAGCTTGTTAGTCATCTAATTGTATAAAAATAATTTTTTTTTTTTATTTAATTTATTATCGTATTGTAGTCACCATCCTCTATAATTGGCAAGAATATAAAATAGTCGAAGAAGTATATCAACGTATCGTCCCTTACCAGCCCGCCTAGCATGACCACCGAAACGCGATATGATACGATATGATAAAGCTATTTATCGCTTCGAACTGTCAAAAATCATTGGATATAACCGCTATTTTGAAATTTTATCGAAACTGCGAATATACAATACAAGTTCGCAGTTTCGATAAAATTTCAAAATAGCGGTTATATCCAATGATTTTTGACAGTTCGAAGCGATAAATAGCTTAATCATATCGCGTTTCGGTGGTCATGCTAGGCGGGCTGGATGGTGCCGTCAATACGATAATATATTGAAACATGGGCTATAGATATTAGTTCATAGAAATGATTTACCACTTTTCTTATTTATTTGATAATTTCATGACATTCGTATGAAATAATATATAACATTGGCTGCCTCATTTCATAGAAATGCCATGAAATTATCAACTGAATAAGATTGTTTTTGATAGTGGCAAACCATTTCTATGAACGAATATGTTTTAATAAAATTTATTGTCGTATTGAGACGGCACCAAGCTGTATATTGTGTATATAAATATATTGTGTCTGATACTTCACAGATTAATCTTAACAATGGGTATTCTGTTTCAGATCCCACATTAATCCCGAGGATGAAAATTCAACTGTATTAGTTGCTCCACTAAATATATTTGTATGTATAGTTGGTAGGTATTTTAGACAATATGATTTGGCTGATTAATGTATGATATTGATTCTTGTTTCTTTTGAATGGAATCTCCATAAATCTAATAATATTTTTCTGACAAATATAAAAATGAAACAAAAATTTTAGTTTTTATATAAAAAATATATACCTAAAATAATACTTTGAACCCATCTGACATAGTTAATATACTTATTTGATAAATATGTCGCAGCTGTCGGGTTAAATTAGCCGCTTAACTGGACGGCTAGCCCGTTGATTGAACCCCGCCATCTTATCGGCTGAACGACAACTAGCCAAGTCATTGAGCGCAACGTTTAACCAGATGGCTGGACGTCATGTCAGCTGTCTGGTTAAATTAGCTATCCAATAGAATAGTTGACAACTTTTTTTTTATTTCATAAATAAGAAGTTTCTAACTCATAAAGAAATATTCGTAAAGAAATAATATGTCTAAGATCAATCGTTTCACAGATATAGTGGTATATTTGATGTGTTGCGGCGCATCGGCCAAAAACGCTCCATAGAAAGTCTACGGAACAGGTGACGTCACATGTTCCCATATTACTAAGAAATGTATGGGCATACTAACAAAATTGATAATAACTATGTATTAAGTAGGTTTTTATTGATAGTTGTCATAATAATAGTTGTTTTAATTAATGTCAGCAATCTAATATCATTAACATTTTTGATAAATTTTGAAAAAAAAATATCACAATTTTTTAAATTTCAAAACAGTACAACTTCAACAATATTCCATATCTTTTAAGTTTGAATTGTTTTTATGGGTAACAGCAGCGTATATTTTACGAATTCTTGAAAAATAGCGCTTTATTCAAACTTAGGCAACATCCCAATTGGACGCCTAGGCGGGTCGCTTAAATCGAAGAGCTTTTATGTGACTGTTTGAGTGATTGTTAGGTTCAAGGTTATTTTTTTATGACCACATATAACCAAAACGATGTCGGTTATTATATTATTATAAGCGGTCATAAAAAATAACCTTGAACCCATCAATCACACCAAAAGTCTTCGATACAAGACGATCCTTTCAATACGCCATATCTTTAAATGTTATGTAAGTTTTTTTTATTTAACTATCGGCTTAGGTATTTGATTGGATGCCGGCGTTTGATCAACGGGCTAGGCATCCAATTGAGCGGCGAATTTAACCAGATGGCGGCGACAGATATACACTTGCTGTCTGAACTATGATAGCTCTGCAATATAATTGTCATAAAAATGGTAATTAAGGGAATTCCTGTTCATCTGCATCATAATGCACTCCAACTTGTTTTCTAACAGTATCTTCAAGTTTTGCTAGCAGAAGACTCTCTTTATGTGGCATGTGAGGCGACTCTAAAAGACCTGAAATAATTAAATTTCAAGTCATTTTCCAATATCTCAATGTAAAGCTATTTTTATATTAATATTACTAAAATTCCAATATTGTTTTTGCTATAAACGTAATTATGATATTATACAATAAAGGAGTAATTACTAGGCATAGACGGCATTTCATCTCAGGCCTCAGGATGACAACGCACCTGCAATATCAGGTGATTTTTTCTTGTTATTTCTATACGCGGTGACTATAGGCGGCGGCAACCGCTTACTACCAGGCGGGCTGTCAATTTGTTTTTCATCTAGTTGTATATAAAAAAGGAGGATGGGCCCTTATAACCAATAAGAACTAACAAGCAATATGTCACCGGACAGGTTCTAAAACTTTTACCATGGCAGGTAGTCCCAAGTCTTAGTGTGAAAAAAGTTATCGCTGCATAAAAAGACCTACATAGTCATTTTTCAAGTGATTATGAATGTTTATTCCGTAATAAGTTCCTGTATCGCTTTACAGATTATAAAGGTTTTGCTGTCAATGATTTTGTTTTTCTTTATTGTTTGTTTTGTGTTTGTGTATTGTTTAATTGGTATATCGATATTTGGTTTCATTATGTGTAGTTATAAAACGTTTGAAACCGTTGTACAGAACTAAAACTCTATCTATAACAATAACAATAATCTTTTTGATGAAATGTTTTTTCTATTCTTAGCATAATGTGATTAGAATTTCCCGCCATACAAAAATTTGTAAAATTTGGAAAACCTTTCCAATGATATATGGTTTGTCGTTAATTGGTTCCTCGGCCAGAATCCATACTAAACTGCCCATACTTCTTTATAGATAGTTTAATAATTGTAATAAGTAAAGAAAATCAAAATCAAAAGAAAAAAAATCTACAGAATGTTTACCTTCACGTATACATCTCGCTACTTCCAAAGATTGGAATACTAATCCAGCGCTGTTTTCAAAGAAATACGGGATACTAGATGTATGGAGTGGGATCTTCTCTTGTGCACCATCCACGTGGGTCATTGTATCAGGGAAGTGGAAGGGATCCTCTATCTATTAAAATGTTCAGTGTTTGATTGATAGGGCAGTTGTCATTTTTTTTTCTCTTATAAAAATAAATATTGCAAAAGAAATATTATGTTTCAAGTCAATAGTTTCACAGATACAGTGGTATTGTTTAATACGTTGCAGCGCATCGTCTAAAAATGCTATTACCCTTATTTGATAAATATGTCGCAGCTGTCTGGTCCATAAAATCCTTGGAACAGATGACGTCACATGTTGCTATATTAGGTATGTACTAAAATGTATGGCCATATTGAAGATATTAGTAATAACTTTGTAATATGTAATTTTTTATTCATAGTTGACGTAATAATAGTTGTTTTAACTGATGGAAGATATATAATATCATTATAATTTTTGATGAATTTTGGAAAAATATCTAACATTTTACCTATTTCAACAATATTCCATAACTTTTATGTTTGAATTATTTTTATACGTAAAACTAGCGTACATTTTCCGAATTTGTGAAAAATAACGCCATTATTTAATATTAGGCGACATCCCTATTGTCCATGGAACTAATAGACACATTTATAAAACATAACCCACATCACATAGCGTCCGAGTTCCCCTGTTATCATATGAAAATCACAGCAGCTCATATCTTGTCTATTGATAATGGTTTTCAATCTAAAACATAGGTGCTTCTCTAGTTAATACCGAGTCCTTATACGGTAATAGTGGTAGTTACCTACGTTTGACGTAGAACTCAAACTAGAGGTAGTACCTACAGATTAATTTAAATCTCTTGCATACCTAATATTTAGGTAGGTATATTATTATTTATACAGAATTATAATAAACCAAGGAAGATACCTTTGCGTAAATAAATATCTTTCGCGCAAGTTCATATTTTATCAATCTATAAAAAAAACAAAAAACTTGAAGAGCCGCTACTGGAAAGTTACAAAGGCTATAAGTAGTTTCTATTGAGCTTGAGTCTTTATTCGATGAAAAGGTTCGCAAAGGTATTCATATTTTCCGTCATTTCGAAAGTGCCAAACGTAAGGTAAAAACGCAGCCGCTGTGAGATTCTATACGTTTAACTGTAAAGTGAACATTTCTGTTACCCAAACCCAATTATTTATTGCATAGGTATTCTTTCAACTTGCTAATTGCAACCCACTCGCGCCCCGTCTTAATTTTATTATGCATTCTAATGAGCCCTGTATAATTTGAGTTTTCAGAAATTAAGACTAAATGATGGTGTTTTTTTAAACGATGTAACTGCTGCTTACCGTAGCTCTTCCCGTAGTGCCGACTACGGTTGCTTTATTCCACAGTTTGACCCTCGAGTCCACGTTAAGTACAGCGCGCCTGTCGCCGTCGTACTCAAGAATCACAGTATCGATAATGTCGACACCTTCTTTATTTACGTTTCCAACAGCTGTCACTTTTTTAGGCTCGTCTTTAAATACGAACTGCGCAAATTGCAGCACGTAAACTCCAATGTCTAGTATTGCACTCCCGCCGAGCTCTTTTTTCCTGAAAAGTAAAAGCGCAATTGTAGAAAAACAGATTGCCATAAAATCATTTTAGCACCGGCTACTCATTCTCAATTTTTCACCATAGCTACCTAAAAATAAAAATACCTGAAGCACTCAAGTCTGAGTACCTATTATTATTCATCAGTGAAGTCGTTAGACTACTCTGCTCACTGGTAACACCTGAGTTTTTAACATAAAACACTATTACCTATAATATAAGTAGCTTTTCTTTGACACGCTTAAGGACTGCAAATGTCTAGTAACATTGTGCTTTAGAACTGGAACGAATATAATGTAAAATGGACCAACACAATGACTCGTGCGCGTAGGAAAAAATATATGTAGGTATATGTCCTTTCAACATAAACTAACATAAAAATGGTTTACTAATTTAGCTAGATAGAACTCCACCTCACAAAAGAAAGAGGATAGGGGTGTGGCACCCACTAAAACTCATCTATACTCCCCCTATCCGACGGACCAGGAAGCCTATAAAGGCATGGCTTCCATCACAGAACAGTTAAATTCCGTGGCGTCATTGTGCTGTCATCGGGGTCCTAACAATCAACAAAATTAGCTGTATGACTTAAAATAAACCAAATTAAAAACTTACGTAACTCTATCCACTCTAGCAATTGGAACACCGAAATTTACTTCCACGTGCTTTAAATCTCCCAATTTCCCAGATTTAATCTCTTTTTCCAAAGCCAAATAAATAGGAGCAAAGCGCGACCATACTGCTTCCATCAAAAACAAATTCTTCTTTTTGGCAAAGTCTAATAAACTCTGTGCTTGTTTATAATTTAAGCAAAGTGGCTTTTCGCACAAAACATGTTTACCATTCTCCAAGAAGAGTTTTGTGATATTGTAGTGATCTGGATTCAGAACTCCGACGTAAGCGACGTCTGTAAAAATGATGGTAAAATAGCTTCTTTACTCCTGTGGTATACTTAGCGACTGTTAAGTTACCTACAGCTACGTAAATTATTTCTATTATGGGCAATGTTCATTACCACAACAAATGTGAATGAAATATAATATATAAATAACCCTGGTTAAACTTTTAAATGTCATGATTATTATACAGAGATAGAACACCACCCAACCAACATTAGGTACTAGGTGGTAGGCCCGTATGTAGGGTCTCTGGGTAGGTACCACCGCCTTTCTTATTTAAGCCGTGAAACAGTTCGCTGTGTTTCGGATTAAAGGGAAAGAAAGCCAGTGTAATAACTGGGCATGGACGGCATTTCATCTTAGTCCTCAGGATGACAATTAACGCACCTGCAATATCAAGTGATTTTCCCTTGTTATTGCAGGTGTCTATAGGCGGTAACAGCTTACCATCAGGTGGGCTGTCAGCTTGTTTATCGTCTAGTTGTATAAAAAACCCATATCATAGATAGGTAAGGTACATGCATAATTATTTCGCCTACAATTCTAAATTAAACGTAAATATTTAAAGGGAAATCTAAATAGTATTTTGTTTACTTACCGATATCGTTACTTTCGGCTAATGCCTGATAGCTATCAAAAACCTTTTCGATATTGTGTAGTTTAGCAAACTCAGTAGCCCTATTTTTATCTCTGGCAGCCACAGCCGCGATAACTTGATCTCCCTTATCTGGATATGAATTCATAGCGTTTGCGAAATCATGGCAAATCTTGCCAGCACTTACGACACCCCATCGAATAGTCATTCTGCAGAAAAACATAGCCTTTTTTATAATACCTAAGTTTGTCTAAGCGGCTATCAATGATCTTGTTCGTCATACAGATTCATACACAATTAATTCATGATCAGAACGGAAATAAATTGTGTTCTTTTGGATAACATCCGAACAAGTTATCCAGCCAGTTTTACGAGCCGGTTGTACCGCCATCATCTTACTATTTGCTATTAAGTACTTACCTACTTGCTATTACGTGTCTGCTGCCTGCACATTAAAAAACATATGAAACAATAAATAACTCTGAACCTAACCTAGCATTTAACAAAAGTATTGATTGGTCTTGAATTATTATGATTCTCAATTTTGTTTCTACGTAGTACAAACATAAGATATATCCTTACTTACCTATCACTTACGTTATAAATGGTGTATACCCGACTCTTGTTGCCTGCTATCGCGCAACAACTGACTGACCACACGAACCACAAGCCGTTCGCTTCTGTTACGTAATCTCTACGTATTTATATTTAGTGGCCATATCTTATCATTGTTGCACTTCAACGTTATATGTTGTTTTGTTATTTTTTCTACTTATTACGTTTAATTATATTTTAAAACGTTATTTTATGAGTTCTTTAGTTTAAATTTTTCCAAGAAAAGAAATGTAGGGTGTGTGTGTTGTCAGCTAAAAATATCTTCGTATTAGCATTTGGACCAAATAAAACATTCTATCATTCTTGGTATACCTACCTACCCATCCGTTTGTAAACAGAATCGGACGAAACTTTGAAATTTTAATTGGATGTATTGCTATTCCAATTAAGTATAGAATTCTTTACCTATGCGAAATTATGTTATTATTACTATATCTAAATATTATTATTATTTTAATTTAAACATTTTATTTTATTTATATGCGAGTTATGCGTAAATACCTACTTAATATCTGTAAATATCTAGTTCGTTTTCAAAATAAAATACAACCAGATGATTAGGTAAAGTGAATTTAAAAAAAATGTCTAGCTAAATACTTCCACCTGTTATTAATCTGTCCTTCCACTTCGGTCGTTGCCGCTAAACGCTACTGAGCGATTGTGGCATGGACGCCGCTCGCCTAGTCTGCTGGCTCAGGCTGGCTGCGATAGCAAGAATGTTGATTTCCGGCAGTTGGCGGTAAGATAGCCAGTTCCGCTGTGGTTGAGGAATCCGGGTATAGCTCGCTTCCATCTTCGGCCTTACTTATCATCAAATACCATTAGGTGAGATGCAGGTCAAGGGCTACCCCGTAAAGAATTTAAAAAAGTCTCCCTTTGCTCCAGGGTGCTGGCCTGCCTCATTCCCCCCACTCTCTTGTGCCGCGATTCGATGTGGATAAGTAAACTCTTCTAATATTGCGTTGCGGTGCCCGACAGGGTCCACAATGATCCTTAAAATTGTATTTACCATCTCATTTATTTACATTGTGGTTTGCAATAAAAATTGAAATTGAAATTGTAAGGACCAGGGCATCCTCTCTCAGGCAGTCCCATCATTGATCGTGCGGTAAG
Organism: Nymphula nitidulata; assembly: GCA_947347705.1. Taxonomy (NCBI): domain Eukaryota; kingdom Metazoa; phylum Arthropoda; class Insecta; order Lepidoptera; family Crambidae; genus Nymphula; species Nymphula nitidulata. The sequence continues at coordinate 8,350,584 of OX374617.1, read as the reverse complement.
CCCGCACAGCCCCGGTCCCGATTACCGCAAGAGGGCCCGTGTGCGGAGGGAGAGGTACTCTGCGTATACTGGGGCTCCGTTCAGTGCCAGTGGCCTTATCGGGAAGACCCATCCGAATGTGGTTGCGGCGGCGCACAGCCGAGGAGCTATAAGCTTCAATTCCTCCTCGAAGCTGTACCGAGGATCCAGGACCAGGCCGTGGAACTCAAAGTGCACCTCGACGGGAATTTCCCCCCTTTCCACTCGGACGGATAATATGTGTGTAATGATCAATTATTTAAAGAACTTATAAATATTTGATCATCTTTCTGCTACAATATAACTGATGGCCAATGTACCTATCATTATTAAGCAGGTATTTAAGTATGCTCTTATTCATTTATGATATAGGTAAAGTGTTTACGCTTGTTTTAAGTGCCTCTGCGATTACCTAAACATACTTACAATTTTAGATAAGAGTTCATTTAGTTGCATTAAACTATATTTTCCAGTTTTTTATGGTTCCGTAGCCAAATGGCAAAATTAGGACCCTTTTTTTTGTGGATGATCAAGTAGGACGTTTTTTCCATTGACCACCCCATTGGCCCCAAAATCCATGGGGCTACTAAGTTCCATTTGCCTGTTGTTAATAAATAGTCCTCTCCCATATTAGTGGCCCTAATACGCTAAATGTGCCCAGTACTGCGGCCCTAGTATAAGTTTCAATAGAAAGGTTGTGTTCACCTCTGAAATCCATATACAGGCTGGTGCCGTCAATGTTAAATTTATAGTCGTATGACAATGAATTGAAACATGAGCTATATTAGTTCATAGAAATGGTTTGCCATGGCCCTTTTGAAAACGTCTTATTGTTTATAATTTCATGAAATTCCTATGAAATAATGCAGCCTTTTGATGTTCTAATCAAATATTTCAGTTCGGTCAATGATAGGCGTGCCATATTATTTTAGGTACGACCCGCCTACACCGGCTAAACACGAGGTAATTTTAACCCTCCATGCAAAAAGAGGGGTGTTATAAGTTTGACGTGTCTGTGTAAACTGTGCCTATTACCAGATGTTACGGAATTCCGAAATAAAATTTGGGATGGTGGGTTGAGGTGGGGTGTGTGTTGTACGATAGTACGCATTTTTTGTTTTCTCGCGAGTAAAATGTCTTTATTAATTAAATCCGAAAGTTGTCTGAAAGGTTTTTAAAATTTCAGAGGTAGGTAACTTTTGGCAAGGAACACAACCACCCACCCCCATTAACACACTGCTTATGCGTCTGTCTGTGGCATCGTAAGCCCTTATCGAATAGGTCGATTTTGATTCGTTTATTTTTTTGTTTGAAAGCTGACGTGATCAAAATGGTTCTCAGCCATAATTTATGAAAATCTGTTCAGGCGTTTGATGACGATCACCTATTTTCTACTTGAAAAAATCTGATTCGATTGATATTTGAAATTTGGTTTACCTACTGTAACAAGACATGCTAATGCTAATGAGCTGTTCCTCTACAAAGTCTGCGGAATTGGGGATGCTCAATTCTTCAGAAACTTACAGCAGATATATTGTGGCGTGTTATAAGAATCATCTCAATGTCATGTTGTTAGGTAGATTAAGGGCCGGGGTACTTAAATTTCAACTTTATATCATGATAAAATTAAGGCCGCGGCCAAGATCTCTGCGGCGAGCGGGTAAGAAGAGACCATTTGCAAAGAAAGCTAGTAGTGTAGCATGAACACACTGAAAACGAGAAATTTAATTCGCAATTGTAGCGACTCAAGAACTGTTCGTGGCTCCTACAATCGTCATAAGGTTTTATGTTTTTTCATCCGTCGCTAAATGCTTATTGTAGCTTATATGCTACATCTATAACTATGCTATTTTTAATAACATTAGAATCTTTAAACAATGGTGTAAGTTTTCACACAGTACTTCTTGCTATCAGAATCTTGCACACATACATCAATATTAAGGAAATGGTGGTTTACTTTATAGATGAAAATAATTAAACAGTTAAGTGTCAGAATATTTATTTTATGCAACTGGGATATAAAACATTTATACTTAATTAAGTATAACATAAAAGTGTAAGCGGTAAAAAAATAAATAATTGCGATGTGCATTTAAAAACATAAAACAAATAACAATCCTCATCGGCAGCTTTTTTAATAATATAACGGTGGCATATGATATAAATAACAATAAATATTTAGTTTTTAATTAGGCTTATGAAATGAACTAATTAGACAATATTTTAACTGCCAACATTGGATTACATAAGAACGCGAGCATGGATTTATCGATAGTCGGCATCGATAGTTGAAAATCGATTTATCGGTTTATCATACACAAAATTTTACATAACTATACAAATCCGTTTTCGTTTACATAAAACGTCAAATTGGGTTTGTCGAGAGTTCCGTGCTTGCAGTTGAATGGAAATAAAAATAATTTTTATTAGATACTAAATCAAACTTTCAATCTATGGGTTAGAATCTTGATCTATGCTAATAGCCACATTGTGTACTTATTTATGACCTCTATATTTGAAATTCAAATACACTGCACGTATATTATGTAGATTAATGATTACACTATTATGCGCGTTCAACTGATTCAATACTATTGTACTACAATATTGTGACTACGAAGCTAGAGATCTAGAAGATATACTTCAACAGATGTTTAAAATTTAGTATCCTTAGCACAAGCTCTCGTGGAGTTTAATTTGGAGTTGATAAATGGTGTGGCTGCGAGAATATTATAATTAAAGTGAAAATTTAAAGGAATATTTGTGGTTTTATTAGTATAAAATAATATATTACTCATTATATGAGGTTTAACATTAAATGTAACGACGTTATTCTTATTATAATATTACATCAGTTAGTTTGTCCAACACTTTTAACTCATCTGAATTTTTAAACATCGATATGTTCCTAGAAAAAGAATATACTTTTCTAGACGTTTTGTACTATATGTAGGTATTAAGTTTACGATGAAATACCCACTGGAATAAATAGTTATTTTAGAAATTCAAATAAGTTAAGTAGATCACATCACATCACAGTTTACAGTAAAATCTTTTTACTAATCTACTCACTCTCTCACTATTTTTTGAAAACATTGCGGTATTATAATAATTATATATCAATCACATTAATTTCATAATTATTGTCCAGGTGTCTGGAAGCATGCCTAAGAAGTAGTCAGTCACGAGTAATACCTACTATGTATATGTTTATCCCCTTTGAGGTAAGAGTCAGTCACAGACTGTTCAAAGTATGTGTGTGCAGTCACTGTACACTTACGAAAACGATCATCGTCGTGTTCACCTTACAGATCCATTATATAAAAAAGTTGTTTTAAAAAAGAGGTGCTGCCGTTTGCATACGATTTAGCAGTTGTCACGACACGAACGTTTTCCTTTCAATTCGATTGAAACTTACACAAAGGGCACAGAACACAGGTGACGTTAACTAACATGTATTATAATTCTGTTTTTTCTATCTTTTTCTCATTGAAATTGAATTGAGAGCCGCAGACTTTTATTTAATTTAAGAGCAACTATTCCAAAGCAGTGCCATTGCCTGAATTTGTTTTGGTATATGTATATAAAAGTGTATTCTTGAATTCGAGATATTTACCAGCTTTATAGGAACAGTTAAAATGCAACGTCAAATGCTTGAATTAAGTCATTAATAAGGTCCTCGGTGTCCTCTAGACCGACCGAAAGCCTTATCAAGGAGTCTGTGATACCCAGCTCGGCCCGTTGTGCCGCTGGGACTGAAGCATGGGTCATTACGGATCTGAAATAAACAAAATACTTAAATCACTCTAAGAGCCCAATCACAAGACGTCAGCCTTTGTAGCGTTAGACTCATAATCGTAACAATCGTAAATGGATAACCATACTTCCTTCACTTCATATGAGTTTATTTCTACTTTTTATTTTGTTGCGTTATTATAAGCTAACATCTTTCACAGTGAAGAATTTATCATATTTCAACATTTTCAACACCCAAACGAATATTTTTACAAATACCAACTAATCTGTCAAGTTGGTAGGCATATTTGCTTTTTCATATTTTATATATTTTTTTTAAATCTTTCTAACGTTCTGTTTGTAGAGCTGACAAAGATGACAAATAAACTGGCCTGCAATAACAAGGAAAAAATCACTTCGTATTGCAGGTGCGTTGTCATCCTGACGCCTAAGATGAAATGCCTTCTATGCCCAGTAATTACACTGGCTACCTTTCCCTTCAATCCGAAATACAGCGGACTGTTTCACGACTGAAATAAAAAATGTGGTGGTACCTACCCAGACGACCCTACATACAGGCCTACCACCTAATAAAATAAATAAACTACTCTTAACCTTTCAAGCCCCATATTCCGGGTCTAGACACAATGAGTTTTTAATTGTCATAATTATATGCTCCCTCCACAGAAAACTATCTGAATTAGAAAAAAGTCATGTCTGGGATACCAAGGAGTTCATAAACTACTCTTAACCTTTCAAGCCCCATATTCCGGGTCTAGACACAATGGGTTTTTAATTGTCATAATTATATGCTCCCTCCACAGAAAACTATCTGAATTAGAAAAAAGTCATGTCTGGGATACCAAGGAGTTCTATCTGTATTTACGTCATAAGCTAACACCTACCCTCACAATGTCGAAATATTCTATTTTAACACTCAAATGAGTCCTAAGCACCTTAATGAATATAAACTATTTTCATATAATTATTAAAAGGCAAACTTTTGACCACAACCACAGCATATTTAGTAACGTTCTGATGACATTGCCTACGATGGATCATGTTTACTTAGAACAGATTCTCAACCATTTTTATGTCGCGACCCACGAAAAAGCCAAAAAGTTAAGTAAAAAGTCTTGCGCCCGTCACTATACAATTATAATAAATAAATAAAGTAAGCTATAAGTTTATTTTTTCATGTTATTTTTATTACACTGGGCCTAATTCTGGGAACACACTTTAATTCTAAATTTAAGTACAGTATATCTCTTTCTCGCATTATGTCATAGGAAAAAGATAGCAAGAATCTGTTGAGAGCTGTCAATTAAATTTAGAAGATTTCAAAGAAACCATAGACAATTTTAGACGGCATGTACGGAGGTGCCTCCTAAACACTGCATTTTATCACGTTCAATAAGGTCGAAAATTGAATGCACGTTTCTAAATGTTAAATTATATGACAGCCATCCTTTTCGTATTCATTTTGAGAGAAAGAAATGCACTGAACTTAAATTTAGACTTAGCATGTGTTCTCCAGAATTAGGGCCATTACCCCCTTTAATAACAAACGCGACCGTCCCCCCGCCGCTCCCAAGTTGGGAAACAATGACTTAGTTAGACGGTATCTATTCAGTCTACTGTAGCCTTGAAAATGTCAAAATTGAACAAATAGACAGGCAGAGAGTTCCACTCCTTGCGAATGGTTGGAATATCCACAATGCAAGGGTGAAAAGCCATTCTACGCCTGATAGCTCTATGGTGAAAAGGAGCCGTTCTAATTAATTGTCTCGCACCAGATATTCGATAAAAAAACCTGATGTTTAATTGTTTCTCATACTAGGAAGTTGGAACTCAAGTTATTTGAGTCGAGTCTGACGTATAATTACCTAAATATGTAAAATAGTTTATAAGATTAAGTGTTATCAATATCAAATTATGTTATGTTTAAATATTATCTTTATATTAGAGGCTATCGTGTAAGTCACATATTATATTCCAATCAATAATTAAGATATAAAATTCTGCCAATTCATAAAAGTTTGCCAATATATTCTATAATTTATTTTTAATATTACTTAATAATATTAATACTTGACGAAATATTCGTCTGGGTGTTGAAAACAATGATATCGCCATTGCGCAAGGAAATAGTTTACAAAACAAAAATATAATGGCTAGAAGAAATTCATAGGGTCAAAGTCTTCCACAGCTCAGTGGTTAGAGATGTTACGCGGATTGTGAAAGGTTATAGGTTTTCATCTCACGCTAGGAGGATAATGTTTTACTAGCCTTAACACTTCTAAGTTATCCAATTATTAGCAAGAAGGCACAGATCCGCTTTTAAATTATGATTAGATTGTAGGTATAGACAGATGCGTTTAAATGTTATTTCAAAGGCATATTGAAGATTGTAAGAAGCTTTAAGATCTATTATGGTCCTCATCTAAGGCAATATGGTTGAAAAAATCGTCAGTTTAATACTTTTGAAAGGCCACTAGGTTCGTTCTAATGAATGAGTAGTTACATTATTATATATTTATAAAGCATTTTTATATACGAATTAAGTGTCATTTTGATTACTCACGGTAATTCAGCTAAACTTTCGTAACCTCCCAAACTTTCAGCCAATGTGAATACTTTTAAACTACTTAAAAATTTTCTAGACTCCTCCAAGCCACCAGAGTGTCTAAAACTGAACACACCAGAGTGGCCGCTAGTTTGTTTCTTTGCTATTTCATGCTGAGCATGTGAAGGTAGACCTGAAAGTAATTGATAAGTAATGAAGTTGGAATATATGTTGTGAATAACTGTTTTATTTTGATTACACAAATATTACAAGATTATTTATTTATTTTATTTTACAAAAATCCACAGCTTAGTCTAAAACAGATTACACTTTTTCTATGATACATAAAACTTTAGCCAATGAAGGATTTTCACTTTGCTTTTTAGAATTATACATGTATGTAAAATTTTAGTTGCATTCCAAATTGATGTCTATTGATTAATCTGTTTAGCGAAATTATACATCTTCTTCTCTTCACATGGACAAAAACAATAATAATATAAATATGAATAAATTAATTTTGATATAAAAGACAAAATAATTTTGCAATAAAAGACAAATTAATTTTGAAATAAAATAAAATAAAAGACAAATTAATTTTCAATAAAAGACAAAGACATGTCAAACTGATTACAATGTGTGTGTGTGTGTGCGTGCGTGCGTGCGTGTGTGCGTGCGTGCGTGCGTGCCTGCGTGCGTGCGTGCGTGCCTGCGTGCGTGCGTGCGTGCGTGCGTGCGTGCGTGCGTGCGTGCGTGTGTGTGTGTGTGTCTATGAGGCAAATGTGAATGGCGAATGTAGTGCTATTCTATCTTCAATAATTGACATTAAGGTTTTACAAGCGGGTGGATCGGCAATATTAACAAAAAACATCATCCTGCTCCTGGCTGATATAATAGTAGGCTTACATAGTGTTTCGTGTTAAACAAGCAAATAAAATGTAAAAATTAAAATTAGGTAGTGTAATTCTATTAAGAGTAATATGAAGTAAATTGATACGTTACGTAAATAATTATATTCATCATCATCATCATCATCACCAGCCTACACACGACCCACCGCCATTATAATCATAATTGCCCTATGATTTAAACAACGTAGTTATTTCAGTGACGCATGCAGGCGCATATTATTATGGCTGACCGCACACATCAAACAGTATATATCACATTTTTTAGACAAGGATGACAAACAAGCATACGGTCCGCCTGATGACAAGCGGTTACCGTAGCCTACAGACACTAGTAGCACCTTGGCACTACTCACGCGCTGCCTGTCCTATAATAATCAGGAGAAAGCATTACTTTACAATATAATAGCTGACATCAGACCGCCCAAAATAACGAAACATATGGCAACAGAAATCTTACGGTTTTTAAGTTAAGTACCATTTTTATAAAAAATCCAAATATCTTGAACCTGACTTGTCACTTTCAGGTATATTTTGGGAGGTCATGCTGTCAGCTATCTGTAGAGTATGCCGTGATATTTAGGAGACACCTTTGTATATTATGCAGAATTACACTTGCGTGCAAAAAATCGGCCCAACCCGTGGGTTTCGATTTATAAAAAAATAAGATTAGCCAACCAAAACTTTTTTACTGTGTGAAAGTAGGTTTCAAAAACTTACAACGCGGTAGGGCCAGAACTCAGCCCGCAGAAACCCTTCAGGACCTAAAGGTCGATGAAAAACAGGATGTAAGCTGCAATAAGTACAAGGGGAGGCAATACAAGCCATTGAATTAAATTTTTGAATAAATTTTAAAATAAAATATTAGCATATAAAAATCACTTCAATCTGACTTAGTTTTAAAGTCCGTAAAATCAATAAAAAACTCATTTAATGACAATCAAAAAATGTTTTAAGAAACCTAACTCACTTTACTATTTATCTGACTGTAACTAAACTAGCTCATCAGGTACTTACTCGTACTACTTTTACATTTAGATTTTTACATGCCCTAACTAAACTAAACCAATGCACGCGGGGTGGGTCGATTTTTTTGCTGGCAAGTGTATATCTACTAGCAGCTTTGAAATAGATTGGAGCGTAATTTACCAAACTACGTTTCCCAGTTCGTTATTTACCTGGATGCAAGACTTCTGTGACTTTAGGGTGTTCCGCCAACCATTTGGCCAAAATCAAAGACGACTTTTTATGACGTTCCATACGCAATGCCAATGTCTTCAAGCTTCTGTTTACCAAGTAGCAGTCAAATGGAGACGGCACCGCTCCCATAGCTAAAATGTATAAACATAATTAGGGGAAATGCACTACAATAAACAAACGGGAAGACGCAAGTTATCTAAGTTAAGGATAAATGCGCAAACTCAGATTTAAATGCCCAAGCTATAAGTTATGAAATAAAGAGGAATTTAAAAATAAGGAAAATAAACTGGGTTTTGCCAATATGCAGAAATCAACTACCTAGATAATATGCTGTTACAGAGTACGTAGTCAGTTCGATCGAGGAAATATACATTAACAACGTAGTTATTTATAAACATTGCAGTGGTTATAACTGCTAAGATGCTTAGTGCAATATTCAAGTATCCTTAAGTGTACCGTCGACAGCACATCAAACGTAATAGTTTGACCTTGAGAACGCCCTTACCGCGTTCGTAATAGAGGCGGCATTCGTAGTGCAACTATTACATTTGGTGTATTGTCGTGTGTACCTTTGAATCGAATCGACACTATCGTTCAGCTGTCCAAATTTGTATTATAAAGTGGTTTCCAATAATTCACAACCGAGGCGCTGCTGCCGATTTTATAGATATGACAGCCGACTTAATATAGACCCATATTTAAGTAAGTCGGCTGTCAAACTTTGATATCTAAATGCAGCCACGATTCTAACGTTTATATTTAATTTAAACTTACACTAGGGATTCGCTTTAGTATATTATTATAATAAGTATATACTCCTTGTTGAACTGTCAGCACCTCTAGGGTAAGTTCCATAACTGTAAAATCGTATGAAAACGGCAGCAGCGTGTCAATTATTTATTAGGAAACCACTTTGTTATATGGAGTTGAGAGGTGAACACTATGATACTCTTTTTCGTTTCGATTCGATTGAAACTTAAACTAGACACTGACTGAAACGTGTTGTACAAGTACAGAAAGCACGGTCGTCTGCGGCCTATAAAGAAAGTCTGTCTCACTTCTTTGCGGCGCCGAGACATGTTTTAAGCAGATTTTTAATATGGATCTTCTATTTATTTATGGTAGGTATATCAAAACAGTATATAAACTCGTTATAGTTTTAAACATTATGCCTATATATTTAGTTTTAAATTTATTATAATTTTTTTAATACAAATTAACACCACTTCAACAAAGAAAAAAAAACTCAAATAGTAAAACAAACTACACCATAAGTATTCAAATAAAATCGAAATACAACTACACATCCATTAGATTCCGCGAAAAAGTATAAAAAAAAACGTTTTCAGATTTATTGTGACAGTTATTCATAAAATCGCTAGTTTTTTTTACGGAATTTATTGTAAAGGTCGTTTGCTGGAAGACCTTGCTGTGTAAAGCTACTAGTAACACGTAATTACTAAACTATAACTATAGTATTTCTTGAGTTCAATAAATCAATAAACAGTAGGTAAGACGGTAGCACTAAAGAACACGTTTTACATTCCATTGTGACATAAGCATGAAACAGTAACTATATACAATTATATTTTACGTAATAATATAATAATCATATCTATAACATAACAATTAGAAAAGTTATGTGAATAAATGTCATAGTTTAAATAAATTAAATATACTTAGATATAATCATCAGCCTATATACGTCCCACTGCTGGGCACAGGCCTTCCTACATTGGAGAAACGCATGAGGAAATTGGGCCATAACATCACCACGCTGGCCCAATACAACCGGGACCAATGGCTTAACGTGTCTTCCGTAGCACGGAGGAGCTCGAGATTATAAATTTGATTGACCCATCCCGGGACCGACTATGGCGAAAGTAGCTTTGTTTTCGTAATCGAAACAAGAGCGCTGAAACCACTACGCCGCCGAGCTCCGAGCTCTAGATATACCTAAATTTAAATAAAGAAATTTATTTAAAAAAATAGATATTTTCAGTAGCGGATTTTTTTTAACAGCAGTCATTTAGAGAAATGGTGATATTTTAAAAGTAGGCATTTTTATTTGTGGTATTTACAATATTATACTCCAAATCATCTGAATCCGCATTACATCGCGTTCCCTATAAATGTTTTGCATTAGTAACCATAGCATAGGCAATAATTTAATCAGTAATGCTTAGTAGGTTTGTAAAATAATGACAGGTAGTAGTACCTACTACTAATGTATTTAATGAATGATACCTAGCATACCTACATAATTAATGCATCTTATATGGGTATGATTGTCCTTTTCCTGTACATTATTGTCAAAGGCAAAGACAAAATAAAATTCTGTTAGGTAACTGTGTACGTACATACCCACATAATAAGGATTACAAATAGATGAGACGCAAACTTCTAATTTCTCTTCACAATAATTATTGAATGGCTGGTTTCTGATAATGTTCTGAACATCTAGTTATATTTATACTTATCTTCGATAAATATGTATAATTATATCAGATGCATTAATTTACTAGTATTTTTAGATAACTCAACTATATTTTTGCCAGTACATATTGAATTTTACGTAATAGAAGATTAGACGTAACGAATAATTGAAGATATACCAAATTTTAATATTTCAGAAACAAGGATTACTTGATGGTGTCAGAAAGCAATAACTCATATTTTAATTTGTGAACTACCCAGTTAAGGTCAGACAGACTAGACCAGAGACTCGATAACGCCTAAACAATAAGTCTTATTAGGGCACTTTCGCTTTTCAGGGGACTTTTTTTTCTAAACAAAGCACGGCAAATAACTCAACACCACCTGATGTGAAGCGGTAAGAAAAGTCTATTCCTAAGAGAAGACAGTGAGTGTAGGTTGAAGGCACTATTCTACTAGCCGCCTCCACCTTGCCGGCCTATAAATCTTGAGCTCTTAAATGGATCTAAAAACCATACTTCAAAATTTTGTTCCACAAATAGCCATCAAAGTAGTGTAACTATCACATAACTTTTCGGTTCTATATCAGCACCCGATGAAGACATCCTTAAATGAGGGTAAATAGGTCAATTGCTCATTCGGTAATATAAGTAACATCTGCCTGCTAGCACAGAATAAGTCTGTTAGCTTCTAATTTTAGCTTTGCTAATCTGGTAGAATTTTGCGTTTATCAATGGCAATGACATTTTTTTATTTTGTATCTTAACTGCAGGTTACATACATGTGTAATATTATTTGGGTACTAAATCTTCAAGTATAATTTCATATAAGTAGGTACCTAAAGTCAATCGCACATTTTTGCTCACGTTACACAACATTTCAAAAATGAATATTAACCATTTTTAAGGGACTAACTATTAATAGCCAAACGCGGAAACCACTCAAAATTTGAATCTTACTTGGGAATATTATTCGTCACACCACTTATCGTAATTTATAGCTCTTTTATTACATTTCAAGATACTAAAGGTCTAACATTGATAAGGTCTCTGTTTTATCATCATTTCATTAATAACCCTTAATGCTTATGTAATAGAATCATGGCACGACAAAGGTGAACACTTACTTTTGCTTATGACTGTAGAAAGATAATGATTACTTACCGTTTTGTAGAAATCTGATTTTATCATGTAACTCCTCGTCGTTCACCACCGCCGCGCCCATTATAACATCTGAGTGTCCATTCATGTACTTGGTCATAGAGTACATTACTATATCTACGCCAAAGTCCAACGGTCTTTGCAGGTACGAAGTTAGGAAGGTGTTGTCTACCACTACTAGAATATTGCCTTTACTTTTTGCTACCTTCACTACTGCCGCGATGTCCAAGACCTTAAGGAGCGGGTTCGTTGGTGTCTCTAGCCAAATCATCTATGAATAAGAAGTGTAATTCATCGTCATCATCATCATCAACAGCCTATATAGTCCCACTGACTCCCACTGCTGGGCACAGGCCTTCCTACATGGGAGAAACACATGAGGAATTTGGACCATCTATATTAATAATAAATATTATAAATGCGAAAATAACACTTTTTATTTCATACTTATGTATTCAATTTGAATTGCGGCTGTTTTTTGATTGCTAATAAGATGTGCCGGACAAAGTGGGTCAATATGGCTACTGTCTTCAAATTGGGTAAATTTTCTTTTTCTAGAGAGAATTTAAATCTTGGGCTTCTAGGCTTCGTATTCGAAGGTTGGCCATAAATAAATGTCAAGTATTTGTGTCTACCTATTGCGATGCCCGGCAGGGTCCATAATTTTATCTTTATATATATATATATATATATATATATATATATATATATATATATATTGTTAGTCTGTATAGTAAGTGGTACCCCCTTACTATTTGTCCCGGGGTCGAATCCCGGTAGGGGATGTTTGTATGTTTATTTAGTTCATTTATAATATTTAAATACATATTATTATCAATATATCTCCATTGTCTAGTATCCTTATCACAAGCTCTTAATAATGCCTGCTTTGGGCTAGATAGGTGTGTGTGTATGAATATTATTATCCTCTGTAACACCTACATAAGTACTACATTAAAGTTGCAATAAATCATTTAGTACATATATTTTCTTGAATTTCTCATTTGAATAAGCTTAGCTATACATACTCAATATTCTTATTATTTAACATAGGTCACTCTAGTAATCATAGTCTTGATAAGAAATTCATTGTAAGTACCTATACCTACTGAAATAAACAGTGATATTGCCATTTTGTTATTGCAGTAACCATAATAAAGGACTGATTGTGATTCTGATTTATTATATATGATTATTGGCAAATGATGTAAGGTGTTTTTAATATGTCTTGATATAACTATTTTATCTTTAGTTATTTTATATTTATAAACATAGTACTATTATTAAAATACTATTAATGGATAACCCGTTATTATTAACTCATATTTTAAATTAACCCATCATGCATCAGATTCCAGACACAATTGATTTTTCAATTGTCATAGCCCCCCGGTAAGATAACGCCGCTTAAGGGATTAAACATTTTACAATGATTAAAGTATTCAGTTTATCTCACTCACAAAAAAAATATTTGAGTACTTTGAAATTATACTATAAGATAAAATAGATTAATAATTTAGATTAGTTATTTGGCTAATATTAGTGAGGTAGCTATTTACTGATCAAAGCTTATGAATAAGGTGACATTGATAATGATTGTGACAAGATAAAATATGAACAACTAGAGAAACTCATGAAAGTGAATAAAGAAAAATGGAGGTGAACATGAATGTACCTACTTAAATGCAGTCTATTAAAACAGTAACAAATTGGTATCTTAGATAAAGCAAATGAAACAAAGGTAGACCATGAGGGATATGTTAGGATAAAATCTACCAAAGACAGATCTCTCTGTAGCTGTAGAAGAGTGGCAATGTGGATATAGTAGGTACATTAACTGTTGGAAGAGCTCTTTGCCAAAACGCACACAGAAGTTTAGTAATATATTACAGGTAAGGAGATACAAGAATAACTCAGTAATTTATAATCTTATGCTTTGTATAAGTATGTAATAATCTCTCGAATCTATTTTCTAAAATACAGACAAATTTGTAAAAAGGTGTGAAAAGGTTTTTACAGGGTCGGCAACGCGCAACCCCTGGTGTTGCAAGCGTCCATAGGCTATGGTAACCGCTTACCATCAGATGGGCCGTATGCTTGATTGCCACCTTAGTGGTATAAAAAAAAATTGTGTAACTAAACCATTATTCTTCAGATTGAAAGTTAACTTACTTGGATTTTAGGAGAATAATAAACAATAATTAATACTAACCTTAGTATTTTCCTTTATAGCCTTTTCAACATTCTCTATCTTGGTAAAGTCTACAAAAGTTGTTTCAACACCTTGTCTTGCCGAAACTTGTCTATAATCAATGCAATTAGGTATATATTACAAAAAAGAAATTGGTTAAATTAATTTAATGGTTCTACATTTAAATACCTTACCTGAATAACCTGTTAGTTCCACCATATAGATCGTCACCAGATAAAATATGGTCTCCACTGTTAAGTAACGCCACAAGTGTAGTGGTGGTAGCTAATCCAGATGCAAATGTCAAACCATATTTCCCCCCATCTAAAGCTGCTAAGCATTCCTCCAAAGTGTTTCTAGATGGGTTACCCGATCTGCCATACTCAAACCCCTAAAATAATTAAATTCATTAAAAACAAATTTATTTCTAAATAAAAGTTAGTCTAATTACATTGAAACTTTTGGTACATTTATATACACCGGGTACCTGAGGTTATACCTTAACTTCGGCATGTTATTTAGACTATTAAATTGATAATTTTTTACTATTAACACTTTTATGAATTCCAAATTCTTTAACAATTTTTATTTTCATACAAACTAAATGCTTAGATGTAATTTATCTAATATAAATTACTCTTTACCTGAGCTGGCAACGTTGCATTTGAAACTTTGGTACACATGTCAACATAAACTTTTCGAAACTTTTCTTGATGTAAACAATGTTTTGTAAAAATTTGACTTTTGAAACTATGACATATTGGCAAAGTGCACAAAGTGACAACATTTCACAGATAAAGACTCTTTCTCACTACACAACACAATTAAATTGGTTAAACTTAAATTACCAATAACTTAAAAACTATGCTATTTAAACTACTACTTCCTTTGTACGATATGTTTAACAAGAGCTATAGAAGTATTATTCAAAGTTAGTGTATATCCTCAGGAACACAGTGTATATTTACAAATAAAACATTAATTACTATTACTAAGTAGGTAGGTACATAGGTACCTACTGGATTTCATAAAAAAAGAAAGTGAACTGACTGTTATTTTTAACATCTGTTATTTTTAATGCAATATTGTTCTATATTTAGGTTAGTATATAAAAAAAATTGTGCACCTACTTAATCATTGAAATTTATTTTACTACATATCATAAAAAAACCTTAATGTTTAAAACACTTACAGTGTGTTCGGCCGGTGCTGGCTGTTTGAATGTTGTTGATGTAACAATTGGTGGCACCACAGCAGCAGAGTTCCACTTCTCGGGCTCTTGTCCAGCATGGATAGCAATAGTGGCAAAACCAACTTTTTGTTTCAAAAATCCTTGATTCTCCATCTAAAATAGATATATATACATATACTAAACAGCAACAATGGTATTGAAACAAATGATTGTAATACTTTTTTTTATACAACTAGATGATAAACAAGCTGACGGCCCACCTGATGGTAAGCGGTTACCGCCGCCTATATACACCTGCAATATCAAGGAAAAAACACTTGACCTGCAACGCACCTGTTGCAGGTACTTATCTAAATAATGAAAATGAAAAACATTTATTGGTTATAAATAAAAGTAGTAACCAAACAGCATGAATTTTAAAACAAAATCTTTTAACCAAATGGTCACCACTCAGCGTATGCTGCAACATGGAGGGCCACAGCGCTGGTCTTCCGTGGTGCCAACTAAGAGTGCAACTATTAAACTAAGAGCGTAAATATTAAATTAAAAAAACTAATGTTTAATATTGTCCATATTTGTTTGTTATCAAGTATCCATTCATACCACAAGCTTAAAGAATAAGACCACAAGCTGCCCAATGTAGGCTAGATAGTGTGAATGTGAGAAAATTATTTACATAAAATAATAACTTTAAAAATAACTATTAAACCTTCCTAAAAAATAACGACTCTAAATTCTTATTTTTATTTTCACCTGGGTGCTTCATAAAAAAATAGCAAAAAATTTTAATAAAACTAAACAAATTAAAAACTTTCGAACAAAATTAAGTCACGAACTGGCAAATGTGGTGCTTGCTAAGAAAGTGAAAATTGCTCGTGGATACAAATGGTATGTAAAAATGTGCTAAAATTACATCATTTCGTGAAACTTATTTTTAGGTTAATAATAAATAATTATAATTTACTTAACAAATGTTAAATTATTATAATTTACTATAAAACTCTTAGCAAAATATCACCAACACATTTATAAAACTTTTTACCATTAAGATTTCTTTGTAACTATAAAATAGTTTAACACCGGCCGGAAAATATCACAGACTGATTTAAAAATAAGTTTCTCTGGTACTAAAATTCTATGGGCAATAGGGATGCTCGATATTCATCGATGTTGAATGAACATCGATGTTTAACTGGAAAACATCGATGTTTTTACATCGATAGGTTGACTTCGATATTATCGACACATCGATGTTTTAAGAATAAAATATCAAAACGTCAACTAGGTACTAGCTTCAACTAAATGTTGGATAGTCATTATCAGATGACTATCAAGTACAACTGTTTTCCACTAGATGACACTGAAAAAACCTATCAAAGTTATTTTTTTTACAAAGTGTGCCTAAAAAAACTGTAATTAATATACTAAATATAATTTACTTAATTTTTTTCGTTAACTTTTGTGATTGCAATAATAATAATAAACACATTTCATAAATATAATAGACAGTTTGATTTGTTACCGAAAAACATCGATGTTTTAGCAGTATCGATGTGCTTCAATTGATATTTATCGTCATCGATACTTTTGATTCGATGTTAACATCGATGTCATCATCGGTGTTTTTCTAATATCGAACATCCTTAAATGGGCCAAGAGCACGGATCACTTGCAAAGAGTTTGGCTAAAAGCTACGTGACAGATGAACTAATTGTTATTTGTAATAGCAACACTGCTTTGCTGTCAATTGGCTGTCAATCCCTCTAGTCTATTGAATTGGCACAGAGTGCGTGCGTTCCGAGTCTACACTATGACGAAGAAAAGTTTACACTCCAAACCCTTAGGGCCTAGACAAGACGCCATTGGACAATCGCTACCGCTATCGCTAAATGGCATAATGGCATAATGTATGGGATTTGAAATTCACAATCGAAAGTCAATCCAGCCCCCTTATTCTCAACTGTCGGATCACGGATTCGATTCAAAAAGTCACATGCCGTCTCACTTTGACGCATAGCGATAAAAAATGACAGGTATGGAGTTTCCGAAATTCGAGTATTTTCCGACAGTTTAGAATAAGGGGGCAGGGCTTATGCCAAATCCGCTACATTTTCCGCTTAGCGATTGCGATAACGATTATGGAAAGGCATCTTGTCTAGGCCCTCTGAGCTCCAAACATTCTGAGTTGTTTTTTGTCTTTCTTTATGGCGTGAATGGCTTCACTCAAGTTGTAACCTCTGACATTTATCTTCATCTTAACTACGAGTTCCATCATTTTCTAAAGGCTGATTTACACTTCCATAAGTACAGTAGCGAGTTAGCTTGCGGTCTTGGCAAGTTACGTTCAAATTCCCGTCCAAACAATGTTAAGAACTTAACTCGCCAAGACCGCAAGTTAACTCGCTACTGTACTTATGCAAGTGTAAATCAGCCTTAAAACGAAGTCTTGAAGGCTCGGAACGCGCCTCTAAATTTGAATAGCGTGATTCGGAATGTACCCAAACTTTAGCTAGAAAAACCCGCCAAAAATAGCAAATGTCACTCTTCAAATTTAAAATGTCAAAGTTTCACTTCTGTTTTTTTTGTTTATTTTTGTGAAATTTACTTTTGTATATTAATAACTTTGATCAATTATTTATTTACTCCATTACCTCCTATATTTCCACGTATTACAAAATGGGAATAGAGAGTAAACCCCTTAGATATGCTCATGCAGAAGGCCACACCGATGTCTGCTACACAGAAGACGGACAGTTAGTAATAATTTCCAGATAAAATTAATATTTTCTAACGCTTGAACGTTCAATTCTTGTGAAAAAAATTATGTAGCACCTAGCTAGTGTAAATTTTAAAACACTATATTGTTTTTAATTACTTAATTTGCTTTCAATGTGGTGGTACTAATGTGATATTTGCTATTTGATTTTCAGACATTTAATAACATGCGGGCATGACGGCGATGTAAGAATATGGATGGACATCGAGGATGATGATCCGAACTCTCATTGTGTGGGCGAGAGCGCTTTAGCCATATGTTATAAAGATAAAAGACTTTATGTTGCCACAGACAGTCATGTTGTACAGGCATACACATTCCCTGCATTTGATAAAGATGGTATTGTCACTAGGTTTACAGCCCCTGTTACTCAAATCAAAACAAGTAATAAAATTGAAGTGAGTAATTGCAATAAAATACTGTCTACTAAATTGAAAATTTACAGAAATTGTGATTTGTGCAGAGCAGTGTCTCTAAAAGTTAGCCATGTGTTAACTACTAACTCAAGTTGACTCAAATTAGTTTTAGCTCGAATTAACTCAAGTGCAATTCTCTCTGACCCAAACTTATTAATTAGCATAAGTACAGGTCCCGGCAAACTTCTTGAACAAAGTCACAGATAAAATAAACATGTCCAGTTGCAATATTAAGTAAAAAATACTGCACACACTTATTGTTCAAAATGTTTGCTCGGGTCTGTCTATAGATTGATAATATTTTGAAATACTGATAGGACTAGTTTTGTTGTTAATTAATATATATACTTCGTGAAAGACAATTTTATCCAAAAATACATGATTGCACAACACATAATTAATTCATTTTCTAAAAATTCTAACTACATACTTCTATTAACCTGTCAAGCATCAGAGTCCAGACAATTGACCTTCAAAAGGTATAACGCCGCTGACAGATTAATTATAATTTCTATAAATATGTATTTAAAGCCAAATCTGTTTTTTGATTTTTAATAATATTTGATATATTGCTAAAAACGAAACAAATGGTTCACTTAGTTTCATCTAGTTAGTTCAAGTTACTTAACTAACGAGTTACTTAGTTCAATTTGAGTTACATGAATTACAACTTGATTTAATTGAGTTGTGTTTTTTCCGAGTTGACACATCTCTACTAACAGTCAAATTTGACATGTGTTGCTATACTTACCGCTGATATCTTGTGTACTCTATTCCTTAAAATTGATAAACAATTGTAAAAATTACATTTGAAAAAAATATATATTAATAGGTACTTAATAGCACAGGTAGATAGATCATGTTGATTTTTGTTTTTGTTGTTCATGACTACAACACATTGATAATTATTCAAGTGCCTTATTATTAATGGTGACTGACTCTGGACCAGACTACAGTGTAAACTCTATATAGAAAAATTGAAGAGACCAGGTATTATATTGCTTTATAAAGAATAATTTTACAAATTAATGACACTTTGTCAATACACAAGGTCTTTCTTTTACTGACCATGTTTACAGTTTGAAAATTTGAAATCAATTAAGAATAACATAAAGATAACCCATAGCAATAAGACCATAGAATGAATTACAATAAGTAAACACTTGCTAGGAAACTAGAATATACAACTGAACACATTTCTAAGAATTCTATGGTACATACAAAATATTTAACACTCAGGTATCAGTGTTGTGTTTGAAATTCAGTGAAAATAATGTTTATTGAGGTCTAGATAATGATGTATTGTTTTGCTATTGAGAGTGGTTCCTACACTATTGAGAGTTTCAATACAAGGCCAACAGTGTAAACCAAACAGGCATTAGCAATTTCTATGTTTTATAGGAGTTTTTTTTATTAAAAGTTTTGTCTATAGGGTTTACACAGTATTTATTTATTATTAGTAAGGATCTAAAATTAGGGTGTAATTTTTACAGCATCCTCTGTGAAATTTATTTATCACAGGCTTTAGGGTGCTCATCTGAAAATATGGAGGCAAGAATAAGCAGCATAGAAGGTGGGGCTCCTTTATTTGTTATGAACCAGCACAAAGGCCCAGTACTAAGTATAGCTGTATGTCCACAAATGAAATATGCCAGTACTGCTAGTGGAGATGGTGTCTTGAGGATCTGGGATATAGACACACAGAAGATAACTGTAGAGATTGCTTGTGTTCCTAAGATAAATACATTTTATTCAGCAAAAGTATTGTGTAAGTTATTAAATGTATTTTTACATCTCAAGTTTCATGTCTAAAGTCATCGTGCTAGATGTCTGTACTCTTGATTCTATTGACTATTTTACATGTATTAAAAAATTTGTTTTCATATAGGTCGTATGGACTTTGAACCATCAGAAGGAAAGTATCTAGCTTATCCAAATAATAGAGAAATAATCTTGTTAGATTGTGAAACTTGGGGACAGAGGCTGACATTTACACACAACTCGGTGGGTATTAAATTATTCTATAACACCCGACATACCAGACAATTTTAAAAAATTGTCAATGTAACTTTTTCTGTTAAAGTTAAAGAGAAACAAGTTTCCCAGTGGCCTCCATATAGAACATTGCTTTATTTTATCAACAAAATTAAGCAAATAAATGTAAGTTTATTTGTTAAGAAGTAAGCATCCTGGAACTATCATCATTATACCAACATAAAGATTTCCCATCATACATGGTCGCTAGAACTTGAATGCCCAATCGGCCGTGAGCTCTGCGTGCTATGTGCCCGGTCCCCTGCCACTTAAACTTGCCAATCCTTTGAGCCATGTCAGTGACTTTAGTTCTCTTACGCATCGATCCTAGTTTCTAGTTCTATCGCCACAATTTTTACATTGATAATGTTGATTTTTCTATTCTTTTAGATAAAATGTGCAATATCCCAGTGCTTGTTCTCACCTTGCGGCCAGTATTTGGCGGGTAGCACTGTGGCTGGTCAGATTGCTGTGTGGGAAGTACAGTCTGGAAGTTGTATAGGTATTATAGAACATCCTACATCCCACAATGTGTCAGCAATGGCATGGAATCCAAAAGGTATTTTCTCTAGTCTAGTTAATCTACTCATGATATTTTTTCTTTTTATGTGTATTTAGGGCTCGTTGAAGGAGGCGCGACGCTTGTCAAGTGTTTTCTCCGTTTATGGCCGTTTTTGACGCTTGTAAAATATATGTTAACTAGTGGTTTCGTTTATGAAGGAGCGGGGCATACAGAATAGCGGTTTACGTTGCCGCGCCCGCCGCGTAATTCGCAGCGGCGCACACGGCGTCGTCCACTGTGACGGCGCTACGGCTACCGTTTTTGCCGATTGCAAACTCCTTTATTGCCCGTGTCCCACCCGCGCAGTTCCCCTGGGACCACTGATTTTTTTTTACCCGTGTTACATCTAAGTCACCTACTATTTCACCCGACGCGTCCTTCGCGGTGTCGCCTGTCGCTTTATTTGCCGCGTCGTGCGCGGCGTTGCCCGTCTCATGCAACGCTACAATTCAAACACGCGTGCAAAAAAGCTTCTCCTGGAACACTCCATAGATCGCCGTGTGTTTTCGGCGGTTCGCTTGACACCCTGCGTCTCCTTGAACGTCGCCTCACAAGTCTTAATACAACATATGATTAATAACGAATATTATTTATTAGCTACCTTCTTGATTTTTTTTCATCATTTTTAGTATAATCAGGTAATAGTCTACTTACAGGTAATGGAGTTCTTGCATATTGTGATGTTGCTGGTCAGCTAGGCTCTCTGGTGAACTGCTATGGCAAAGATAGTGCTAATGTAGAGGATGTGGAAATGGTGGAAAGAGTTGATGGTAAATTGAATTATTTTTATATCCATCTTTACTAGTTTTATACAGAAGAAAGCTTTATATAATATAAATTTACAAATGTTTCACTATGTACGGTCGAGCACAGAAGTAGCTGAACACTTTAGTACCAAGTCACAACAACTCTAGTGTCAATATAGTACGGTAGCAACTATAAAGTACATGCACAAAATCAGTGTGACATGGTACTAAAGTGTTCAGCTACTTCTGTGGTCGACTGTAAATCTTTAAAAATTGTGAAATTATTTTACACACATATTGAATAGAAAATTCAGTGTACCAATAAGTTGTAATAAAAGTAATTTTTGCAACACTTTTTTACTTAGTGCTGACAATTGTGCATAATTATGTTAATTTAAGTAATTCAGTCTTATTTGGGTAAAACACATCTATTGCAATTAACCCACATGTAAAATGCAATATATTGAATATTATTATTAGGTTTGGCAGATTATGGTAAAAGAAACACCCAAGTGTCTATCTATAATGTACAGTGGACAGCACATCAAGCGTAACAGTATGACCTTGCCGTCGCCCTTACTGCGTTCGTAATAGAGGCGCGTTTCGTAGTGCAATTACCTGCACTTATTGTGCTGTCGTGTGTTCAATCTCTTTAACTTTGTAGAAATGTATCATTTGCCAACGGAATGAATTACCTATTAGGTTTACTTCTTCATGTAATTATTTATTGTATTTTTACTTCCAGATGACAACATAGTGGATAATTTGATTCAACATGATAAGAGTGATGATGAGAATGCAATATCTTTAGAAAAGATAAAGAATGATACACTTGGTCTATGTATAGAGGCGGAGGAATCTCGTCCATCTTCCAGAAACATAGTAGCGGGTCCAGCAAATGCGCCTCCACAACCACCTTTTCAGCCTTCCGCCACTCCTGCACATCTTGAGCATAGGTATGGGGTAATTCTTGTATCTTAAGTATACCTCACCAAAAATCTTTAAATGGCCTTACCTCACGGCCATAAAGGTGGTTTTCCACCAGAGGGGCGAGACAAGACGAGGCGAGACGAGATTTAAAATTTGTATGGGAAATTTTCAATCCTCGCCTCGCGCATCTTTGGTGGAAATAGTCAGGATTGACGAGGATGTGCGAGGCGTGAATTTAAACATTTGTTTATGTAAAAATGAACCGTATTGTATCCGATATAGAGTATAAATTAACTCTGCAACAGAAACACGCTTATCGCGATAGGTTTATTGTTGTGCGATTTCAATTCTTTTCTCGCCACTGGTGGAAAATCATCTCGCGCGAGCTCGCGCGGGCAATTTTTAGTGGAAAAGGGTCAGTGCGATTTCAATTCTCGTCTCGCCTCGCCTCGCCTCGTCTCGCCCCTCTGGTGGAAAACCACGACGAAATTTACGACTTGGGCCAACATAGTTGAAAGCCCTCAGAGACTAGCGTACTTCATAATCACAGAATTGAAAACTAACCCAACATATAGCCACAGAATAAGTCCTGAGATTAAAGCAAATGAACCTGGCAATATTGGATAAACATGATTTTATACAGGACTGTCCAAAACCCCCAATAGTAAAAGTGATCTATAAAGAGACTAAAACTTGTTTCTTTCAATAAAAAGTAAAATAAAGCCTCGTCTCTCGTCATATCTGCTATGCTAAGTAGACTTCATCATCATCATCATCAACAGCCTATAAACGTCCCACTGCTGGGCACAGGCCTTCCTACATGGGAGAAACACATGAGGAGTTTTGGGCCATAACACCACCACGCTGGCCCAATGCGGGTTGGTGGGTTAAGGCAGTTGCAGGAACAACCGGGGCCAACGGCTTAACGTGCCTTCCGAAGCACGGAGGAGCTCGAGATAACAAACTTTGATTGACCCATCCCAGGATCGAACATGGCGAAAGTTGCTTTGTTTTCGTAATCGAAACCAGAGCGCTCAAACCACTACGCCACCGAGCTCCTACTACACTTCGACTTCGACTACAACTAATAACTCGTCACAGCAACTCTTCCAGTTGTCTGTTCAATTCAGCTATGCGATTCTCTAAAGTCAGCAGACATGAATTCGTGGCTGTCGGCAAACCTTTTGGCGCTTGTTTGACAACCGTTGGCGACACCAGTGTTCCGACGACGAGCACGGCGTGAGCCGGAACTAAAAAGTTGTTAATTTTTATATCTTTATGTAAAAATCAATCAAATATTGAATTAAGTCATTGCGATACAATTTTAGATTTCAGAGTCATTGTAATGCTGTAATGGCTAAGCAATTGACTCAGTGTTTTTCACTTCAACTTTCAAAGTGATTTAGTGAATAAGCACGCAGATCTTCGCTGCCTCGCGTCAATGATATCTGTAAGATTTTTGAAGTTTAAAATGGTGGGCGAGTACAAAATCAGTAAACCTTATTTTAGAGAGTGTCAAGCAGAATTTTCCATTTTCAGATACATGTGTTGGAATGATGTAGGAATCGTACGCTGTCACACTTTAGAGAATGGGGAATCTAGTATAGATGTGGAGTTTCATGACACAAATGTTCATCACGGTATACACTTAAACAACTATCTTAACCACACTATGGCTAGTTTGTCTTCCAGTGTACTCGCTCTGGCGTGCGAGACACCCAGGTAAGAGATACATTCATTTAAAATTTTATGTTAGGTAGGTGGTACATTATAAAAATTTTGATACTCCTATCTCCTATGTATAAATGGTGCTCGCTCTCGCCCTTGAACCATTTCTATTAATTTCACGTTCCCTGACCCCACCTGCACAAATATAATTTAATTATGCTGTTTGTGAGTAATAATTAAAGACCCAATATAGGGTCTTGAGGTCTTTAGATCCAAGACAGCCTTTCTAATGTTTTGTCTCACTTTGACACAAAACTAGTTATTTTGGATAATTGTGCCCAATATACGATAAATCACCCGGTTTTTTTTTACTTTTAATAACGTCTGCAGTACACGGACATGTCGCGTCTTGAAAAAAAACGGTACATGGAAGTGACGTGGTCATGCGATACTAACTGTATTTGGTACACTGCGGACTGTAACATTTTAATATTGATTAAAAAGGACAGTTTGTTAAATAATTCAATATTTCACACTAGAGCATCAAAAAATCTTTCTAATGTCATTTTTATATCTATATCGAGAGAAAGATGTACAAAATTCAATAATTCCAATTATTCCAGCAAACTAGTATGTATATCGCTAGTAGGTAGTAGCAAGGAGTGGAGTGTATCTATGCCTGATACGGAGGAGATCCTGTGTGTAATGGCCGCTAGTGGGGTAGTCGCCTGTGCTACCAACGCACGGCTACTGAGGATGTTCACGCCTATGGGGACTCAAAGACAGGTAGGTTTTTAATAAATAGTTAGAATTATTGGCTCTAATTCTGTAAAACACACGCTAAATTTAAATTTAAGTTCAAAGACATCTCGTTCTGTCCAATATAAATACAAAAAGAATGGCTGTCATATAATTTGATATTTAGAAAGGTGTGTTCTATTTTCGACCTTCAGAACGTAATAAAATTCAGGGCTTAGGAAGCACCTTCTTACACGCGGTCTAAAATTGTCTATGGTTTCTTTGTAAGCTATCTAATTTATTTGATAGCTCTAATCAAATTCTTTATATAAAATATATTATCATTAACAAACGACGTCATAGTGTCTGACTGTATTTAAATTTAGATTTAGAGTGTGTCTCCAGAATTGGCCCGTTATTCGTAATATTATTCTAAACTAACCTATTACGAATCGCAATATATACCTAACTAACCTATTACGTATAGAGTCGAGAAACTCAAGAGATGAAATAGAATCGTTTGCGTTATATGTTTTTCATTCCATTCATGCGCGCCGCGCGCCTCAATTCCCTCGTTTTCTGATTAATCTAACTAAACTCTTAAGGCCAGAACCCAAAGAGCGCGGTGCTTCCTTCCGAGGATTTTTACACAGGGTACATAAGAAATTTAACATTTGAAATTTAAAAATCATCCCGTCTCTGAACACTTTCGCACTGCGTCGCTACTGTCCCTGTGGGGTTTTGCCTCTAAACAAATTTTCGCAATAACCTTTTAAACTTTACGTCTCTTAACGCCCGCCTTCACATACAATCTATCGTCTAATATAACAGCCGACTAATGAACGCCACTCAAACATGGAGTGCACAATTTGACATTTGCTCAATATTTGAGAGGGCCCCAAAAAGAATCGTTTGAGTATACGGCCGTAAGGAAGTGTTTAGTAATAATACAATATTTTCAGGTGATATCCTTACCAGGCCCCGTAGTGTGCTTGGCTGGATACAACACCACTGTACTGTCTGTATACCACAGCACAGAGCCCGGAGTGTCCGACCAACATTTAGCTATGGACATTATTGCCATGAATGGTAAATAGATTTTATACTCACTTACCTACTCATATCCTTTTCATTACAGTTATTGAAATCAAATCTAAAATATCGATTTACATAAAAAATCCTGATACTATAAATTAAAATTTCTGACTATTTAAAGGTGTTCGTGACGTAATTTTCACCTTCATTCACTATTGAGTCGCTATTTGGAGTTTATTATTAAGTGTCTTGTTTATATGTTTAAAAATATTAATCGTGGTATACGATTGACACAGCCAAGGTTAAACATAAAGATATCTTTTTTCAATTGATGACCTTTAACATCTTTAAATACGCATGTAAAAACCATTTCAAAAGAATGATATCTTTGATTTTTACGCTTTAGATCTTATCCTTCATTATATTAAAAACTACAATTAAAACAATTTTGAAAATTAAAGTAGTATTATTTGAAAGCACTGCCCCAACTTAACCGAATCATAGGTATTTGTAAAAATACTCGTTTCGGATGTTGAAATAGAATATTTCGACATTGTAGGGTGGACGATAGCTCATAAACGCATTAAAGTAGTATGTTTATAAATTAAATATTAGACCCGAACAATGAAGTAATGAAATAAGCAATGCCTCAGCTAGGCAAATGTATTACAGTGTGAACTTGTAGGATATAGTAGTTAGTTTAATTACTGTTCTCACTGTCTCAATGAGATTGTAACGATTTTGTGCTTTATATAATTTCCCTCACAGAATTATTTCTGGTCCGCAGGTCGCCAGGTGCGAAGCAAAACTGTCCTTATGCCATTGACGCCAAGTTCAAAATTGGCATGGCTCGGTACTACAGATACTGGATCGCCTTGCGCGTACGATAACACGGGGGTGTTGAGGATGTATGACGTCACGAGCGGTGTATGGATGCCTATTTGCGATGCCAGTACTCACTCAAGGGGAGCCTCAGATTCCTGGTTCATAGTTTCTGTGAGTAAAATAAATAGAAGCTGCGGGTCGTCCGTCCGAACCATACGCCGACTAGTTTGTCTGGTCAATGATTAATTGTAAAAGTACGTTTGATCATATAGGTATTATTGGTATAATTTTTCAGATCAGTGAGCCTACACAAAAAGTGAGAGCCATCTTATGTAGGGGTACATCATTCCCGGTTACAGCGCCGAAGCCGATCATTGTTGAACTTAATATACAGGTATTAACTTTAACATAAGAATTTAGATAGCAAATGATGGCATACATACAGATGTGTAAATGTTTATTTTTGAATATTTAAGAGAGTTAGTAACCTTATACAGGTGTGATGACTGTCACCACTTTTAACATATCATCATCAAGATAACATTATCAAGAAAGAAACAAAATGGCATCCCTTAATGCAACTTCTTGATTATTAAGCGAAATATGGACAATCTTGCTTACTTGAGCGTGCAAGCCAAAACTGAATCCACAATACAAATCACGGTATAACATCTTTCTAATATGAGTCACGAACTGTTAAAAGTGGGTCAGTATATTATTATAATTATTTTCGCTACTTTGGAATCAAATAATCTTGATGACAAAAAAACTAGATTGAGAAAATCCACTAGATATTTTTGGGAGCTATGAAATTCATATTTAAACCAAACAGTTTTATTTTGTCATTGGCAAAAAATTTTAGGACTAACAAATGACAAGGTCTCATAGTGAGATGCGAGCCTGCGACCTTACACAATCGGGTGACTGCTGTAACCAGACTATAGAGGACTTGGAACCCTATAAATTATTTCTAGAGTGTTGTAGAATGTTGTAGAAATATAAAAAGGGTCGCAGCTCAGTGTCTGGTTCTGCCCACACCGTGGGATGTGGACAAAGAACTGATATTTTGCTACAACCTGAGGGTTTTAGGGAATAAATAAAATTGCCAAACGTACTCAAAAGGTGTTTAAAAATAAGTGATATTACATAAAATATTTATAAATGTGTGTTCGCATGAGGCTGTAAATGTTTTATTAAACATATAAATGATTTGGTACTGTATTGAGTGTATTAATAAATATGTGTATGTATTGTTTAAGAACAAATTATTATTTATGTTTATGTATACGGAATGAAACATTCAAATGGCAAAATCCGCCACCAAGTACCCGTTGGGAATACCTATACGTTGTTTGTCTAAAAGAAATGATTTCATGTGTTTTTTAAAACAAAATTTTGAGGTCATTAGTCTTATAGGCGGCGGTATGTTATTCCAACATTTGGTAGCAAGGTAGCGGAAACTGCCAGCGAACGCAACTGACTTGTGTGGGTGACATTCTAAAAGATTTCTGCAAGTTCTAGTGCCGTATCTGTCATGAAAAGGAGATGTACCTATACGTAATTTAGAGAAGAGATATGTTGGCTTCTTATACTTCACAACGTCAAACACCAAACAAGCAAGGTGTAAATGTCTCCGGGAACACATATTCAGCATCGAAGCACTGTTCAGATATGGTGAGATGCGACTTCTAGGAGGTACCTTGAAACAAAAGCGATAACAGGCGTTTTGCACTCGTTGAACTAGGCGGCGAGTTTTTGACTGTAGCCGTGCTCCGTACACCAGATCTCCATAATTAAGCTTTGACAATATTAATGACTCACATAGTGTTATAGAGTGTTCCTGTTTATAATATAAGACAATACACCTTCATGATATCAAAATTATCACATTTCACACAATAGCCATTTTAACTATAGACTAGTTATTACGCAAAGCTATTATTAGCTTTATACAAATATGTTGTAAAATAATATAAACAAAATATTTCACATTTATGTAATAATCGTTTTTAGAGCGTGTTTGGGTGTATGTGTGTGCGTGCGCGCGTATTTTTTTGTGTTGATAAGAGCGTGTTTGTAGTGTACAGTCGACAGCACATCAAGCGTAACAGTTTGACCTTGAGACCGCCCTTTAGTACGATCGTAATAGAGGCGGCTTTCGTAGTTCAACTGTTACACTTGATGTGTTGTCGTCTGTACATCACTGTTGCTCTTTAAAATTGTCTTACAAATAGCTCTAATTTATAACAATTCGGTATTTTTGGCGTCAGATTCCGTTATGCGAATTGGACACAGAGAAGGCGCAGTATGAAGAACAACTGGTGCGATGGGCGCACACCACCGCTGACGTCGATGTAAAGATTGCACGAGAAACAGCCCTTAAATTATTCGCTGTACGTATTTTTTTTTTATACAACTAGATGACAAACAAGCTGACGGCCCACCCGGTGGTAAGCGGTTACCGCCGCCTATAGACACCTGCAATAACAAAGCACTTGATATTGCAGGCGCGTTGTCATCCTGAGGCCTAAGATGAAATGCCGTCCATGCCCAGTAATTACACTGGCTACCTTTCCCTTCAATCCGAAACACAGCGAACTGTTTCACGGCTGAAATAAGAAAGGCGGTGGTACCTACCCAGGCGACCCTACATATGGGTCTACCACCTAGTCCTAAAATTACACTTATTTAGTTAAGCATAGCGAAATTTTCCACTAAAACCTCCCGACAAACCTTGACCCAATGCGACAACTTCTACTAAGTTGGACGATACAGCTTATATTGAGCTTTTGTATAAAAAGAAATTAATATTGAAGAAAACACGTGTCTTTGGTGGTAATGTCCGGTAGTGCAATCTAATCGAAACGATTCAATCGTGATTGCGTTCCGCTATGAAATCCATATATTAGAAGAGTTTTTTCCGTTTCGACAGATTTTTATTTCGCCAGATTTTCGTTTCGTCAGATTTTTGTTGTGACAGCATGTCACTTTGTTATCTCAAACGTACAGGTAAGTACAAAATAAAATACATAAGCATATTCGTGACAGACCCACCATACCCCTGGGGGTAGGGTGGGACTGAACCATACCACACCGTAGTGATGTGCACTATGTTTACAAGTTTTGTTTTTCCAAATATTACCAACCTGGTGTTAATAGCATAATTCTTTCTTTTATTTTGTAAATCTGGCGAAACGAAAATCCGAGGAAACAAAAATCTGGCGAAATAAAAATCTGTCGAAACGGAAAAAACTCTATTAGAAGTGGTTTAATCAGGCACGTTATAGACTCACGGACAGTATGTTCCAGCTGCACTGCACGTCTGGTGGTGTTGAGTCACTTAGCGTGTTTTGTATTAAAATAATAATAATAATTCGCAGCAGAAGCGCTAATGACGTTTTTATACGATTTGACAGCTGATCTCAACGACCGATAATCGAAACGTTTTGATTAAAATGAAAATTATATTAAGGTTAAAAGAGACGGTTCACAGTGGCATGCGCTTAGAGCGTGACAAGGCATCGCCATTCGCATTTCTAAATACTTATGCCCTGTAATGTTCCAGCTGGCCTGCCGTAGTGAAATAGAACAGAGGGCTTTAGAACTAATGGAGTTACTGAAAGACGATCGGCTGTTGCCATTAGCAGCTAAATACGCGTCAAGACTAGGTCGTGTGCACCTGGCTGAAAAACTGAGCAATCTATCAGATACATGGGAGAGAGAAGCGGACAGACTGAACGTTGCGCAGAACTCGCATTTCCAAGATTTAGATACTCAGGAGAATTATGATGTGACTAGCACGGAACATGATATGAATGCTAGCCTGATTATACCGCAGAAAGCTAAAGAGAAGAAGGTGGAAACAGTGACACCTATAAAACCAGTGGTGAGTGGCTAACTTATAATAAAGTATCTGTTGAATGTAATATACAAATTTTGATTGTTCTCTTTTAACGATTTGTGTCTCGTCCGCACATGAAACATTTTCATGGGCCCACAATTTGTTTGTTTCGATTTTTCACATAAGCAGACATATTGTTCTTGAAAACTTAACGCGGATACATTTTTGAAACTGTTGATATGTTAGTAAAGATAATATCTCTCGAATATTTGTGTCAATATTTGACAAATTAAAATTATTTGCAAGATATTTTTTTTTCTTCTAGTGTAAAAAATTTTCATAAATCAATTTTAAAGTCGGAAACAGCTTGAATTAATTACTAATCTGTTATCAAATACCAAGTTTAATATTCATTTAAAATATTCTTTCTCAAAATTTGTCAACTTCCCCATTACTGTTTGTGGATTTCTAGCTTTTTACTGTTTATTCTAGTTTGCAATAATAATTATTACCATCAATATAATAATATTATCTTTTTAAATTCCTTTTCACAAATTTCTTATTTTGTTTGGTTATTTATTTTGTCTAAACTTAATTTATTACAGCCTATAAAATCTTCGCCTGGTGGTGCCAGGAATCCATTTAGGAAACAACAGGATGTTGCAAAGAATGTGCAGAGTCCACTAAGCTTGACTGAGAGAACCCTAGTCGAAGTGCATTCTGCTGGAGATCACACAGAAAATGACGATGTAAGTGATTCTTACTTTAGCAGGTATTCAATATTAAAATTGGATTTTTTTACATTGTAGGGAACCTACTCTAATTAATATCATTAGGTAAATATAATTATGTTCATATCATAATTATATTTTTTAGCGTTATAATAAATTTTAGAAAGATACTTAAAAAATAATATTAACTTGAAATATTATGTCCTGGGCCGGAAACCAAACCTTTCACGATCCGGGTCACTGCTTTTTCTAGTTTACGTAATATTTCAGCTATAATTAATAAACATGATTTATTTGATACATATACATAAAGTATTATCGTAACACATTTTTACAGCCATTGAAACCGAATCTCGGCGAAACGTTCGTTGACTGGTTTTCACGCAACAAACAAGTCTTAGAGAGTCAGAATCCCGAGTTGACACCCTCAGAGTTAACTCGGCAAGGTGTCAGAATGTTCAAGAGCATTCAAGCCAAAGACGGCAACGAATCCAGCAACAAGAGGAAGCTTGAAGACGACGTCAATGGAACTGACGCCCCCGTCACCAGTGCGCCGAAACAGTCCAAGCTTAGTGCCTTCGCGTTCCACAAGAAAACGTAGTTTTCAGAACTTAGTGACTGCATTTTTTTTTGTTATTTATTGACATACCATAGTTAACTTTCTGAAATAATTTTACCGTAAAACATAATTATAACTTGTAAATAATATTTCGCCAGTAAGCTTGAACATAAAAAATTAAAATTTATTCATTATAGTTTTGTACGCAAAAGTTTTCCTTGGTTTTCCTTAATTCTACGAATTCACTAGTTCCGCTTCGTCGGGAAGTGGAAATATTCCTTCTTTGAACATTTTCTGCCATTCAGTTCCATTGGGATAAGAAAACTTTTCTAACGTTTCTGGCAGGAAATGTGTGCTGTAGCCTGGCGACTGTAATAATAAAAAAAAACAATTATAAAAACAGACACAAATAGAAATTTGCACGAAAATAGAAATAACAACTGGAATAGAGCCTATTTACACTAGCGTTTGTCGAACGCAGGCGATCGGTGAACGTATGCGCAGCGCGATCGCAGGACGCTTGCGTTGCGTTATTGCGGAGTCTCTGCTGAGGCCACAGAGCAGTAAAACCTCTGAGGGCCTAGACAAGATGCTATTTGACAATCCCTATCGCTAAATGAAAAATGTATGGGATTTGACATTTATGATAGAAAGTCGTTCGATGTCTTATGTCAAATCCCATACATTTGCCGCTTAGCGATAGCGATTATCGAAAGGCGTCATGTCTAGGCCCTCTTGTGGCTGGGGCAATTAACTGCTGAAGAGAAGTCGCGGTGTCTGCGCTGCGCATACGTTCATCGAACGCCTGTGCTGGACAAATGTTAGTGTGAAGGGGCTCATAATAATGCCATAATAAATCTGAAATAATAATTCAGATTTATTATGGCATTTGGTTTGGTCTTTATATTTTTATGATCCTTCAAGCCGGATAATGAAAAACGTAAAATTAAACTTTATAACGTTAATCATAATTCGTGATTGAGAGACCAAATGCGGCGAGGAGAGGCGGAGTTTGCAAGGCGATAAATACTACTTGGGAGGCTCGCCTGATAAATCAATTATTTGACATTTTATCTTGAATACTTTTGATCATTATCTGAATTTAGATACCGATCGGACAAGCTGGAAATGGCACAGAAGTGTAAAACCGTTTTTGAATACGGATATCCGACCTAAAATTTAAATGAGTGTTTAGTTGATATCTAATTTTCTGGTACCGGTATTATCGGTATTTAAAAGCGGAGAAAACGGTCCGCGTACCGTTATGGTCTCTGGTGTGTAGTGTTACCTTAGGCGCCAGATATCTGGCGTTCTCGACGAGGCAGGGCTCGTAGAAGTGCTCGTGCTGTTGGTCCACGTACTCCACCAGGCGGCCCTCCATGGTGGCGGAGACGCTCGCGAAGTCCCACAGCTGCAAGTGTTGGACCATCTCGCAGAGGCCCACGCCGCCCGCGTGCGGACACACTTTTACTGAAGCAGTAATTATTTTGTTTTCACTATCAATTTTTGGTACATCCCACGTGGTATTTGACGACAACTACCTTAGATTTCCTTTTGTCTAGTTTGATGAATTGGTACATTGTATGGTAAGGTCAGGAGGAGAAGACGACTATGTTTACTATATTTGGATAAAGAAGCACCGCGGTATTCGGGTGCTCTGATTAAGTAGACAGACAGAAGTACCTACTGATTACCATTTTACATTTTTTTTAATGTGGTTAATAATTTACGGATTTTCTTACTACAATCACTGTTCCAAAAAAATATCTAAAATGTTTTCACGCGGTGCGTCTTTAGAGAAAAAAAAACATTGTGAACATTTAAATTGTTACGTACGCTTACCTCTTAATAAATTGGGATCGAATATCATTTTGCCTAAATTATATTTTACCAATTTTTTTTTTTATACATCATCTGTCATCAATGCACCATCAAGACTTGTGTTTAATTTGATAGCAACAATCAAAAGAGAAGTATATTATACAATTCAGTCATTGTGCCCCTATTTGACCTATTTTACGGTATTCAAAATATATTATTCATTTGATAATTTTATGACATTTGAAATGTTTTTTAAAAGTGGCAAACCATTTCTATGCGCTAAAATTGCCCATGTTTTAATTTATTGCCGTATTGTCGGCACCACTGCATACAAATCACGGCAAATTACTGCACACCCACTT
This sequence comes from Nymphula nitidulata, assembly GCA_947347705.1. Taxonomy (NCBI): domain Eukaryota; kingdom Metazoa; phylum Arthropoda; class Insecta; order Lepidoptera; family Crambidae; genus Nymphula; species Nymphula nitidulata. The sequence goes on along the minus strand of OX374617.1, from coordinate 8,316,134 downwards.
ATTTTATTGATATGACTAGCTCTCGTGTGCGCGTTTTCGCTTCAAGATGAATTGCATGTTGTGTAACCTTTCAGTTTGTCAGCCATGAGATAGACGGCGAGTATCTCGTTGACGCCGCCGATGCGGGCGGAGTCCACCTGGCAGTACTGCATGCCCCCGCTCTGCAGGAACTGCTTGAACATCACGCGGTTGGCGCACATCTCGCCGGTGGCCACGCCGATGCCGTAAGGCCTTGGTACAATCACAAAACATTTGTAGCAATGATAGATACATATGTTATGTCCGCGAGAGGACGACATAGAAATCGACATCATTTAGTTTAAAATATTTAAGGGTAGGTAAAAAGGTCTCGTCAATTTTCTACGCTCATATTGTTGTATTCCAAAAGAAAATAAACTAATAAATGAAAATATCGATATCAACCTGCTAATGTGTAATGAGTACAAAATTGTCATGTCGACCTGTCGTGAACTTAAGTTTAATTAAGTTTTGAATTTGAATCTTATACTTTTATAGGACACATGCGTAGGAATATATGAACTCTATCGGGCAGAGGGTTATCCCAAGTCCTCGGTAGCTCATCTGAGCAAGGTTGGTCACCGACTTCAAGACATGATTGTTTTATTAGTTTGAATATTTTTCTATGACTGTATTAATACATACACGCCGAAAGTGAAAAATAATCCTAGTTTTTTTATAAATGTTATTATGCCTAATAACGAGCAGCAAAACTTGGACTCTATCACATAAATAAGGCTTAATTTTGTAACCAATGTTCCGTAATATCAGCTAACTTTCGACCTTTACCATCCCATTCCTACTTGCCAGAAACAAATGGAAAGTTAGGACCACGATGCGGTTTGGTACCCACCAAATCGCATCGTGGTGACAGTTACCACCGGGACCAACTACAACTCGAGATTATCAATTTTTATTGACTCATCCGAAATCTACCATGGGCTAATGTTGCTTTCTTTCCATTATCACTGAAACCATTGCGTCAGCGAGCTCCTCATAGAAAATTGACAAGAGAATATTGTATTATTTGGTATTGTTTCTAAATATTCAACAAAATATTTTCTTTGCGGTATTTCACTAGATGAGGAAAGGGTACATGTGTTTGAATTCACGAATATTAATTAGTGAATTTATATTAACTTCAAAGCCCTCGAGATGGCAGCGTGTCCTAACACGTCGTCGGGCGAGGTGGGCTCCTCGATCCACATCGGCTTCAGGGGCGCCAGCTTTATCATCCACTCGATAGCCTCCATGCTCCATGCTTGGTTCGCGTCTACCATCTAAAAGTAGGTACAATGCATATTATGAATTCTATATCTAAGTATTACCTGTAATACTCGAACGTAGGGTGCAATGAACGTATGCGCAGCGCAGACGCGTAGGCGTTTGGTTATTTTCTCGATCGTTATACAAATAGGATTTTTTGACGATTCGAATTTATTTAATTTCATTCGAAATTTTAATATTTAAGTATTCGGCATTTCGGATAAGTAACACCTATTGCCGCTGCATATGCATACGTCAAAAGTACACGGTGTACTTATACTTAGGTTCTAGAATATCTTGCGTAAGGATTATAAAATAAACTCCGAGTTCGGAGATCGCATTTTTTATCAAAAAACAATTCTCACCAAGACTTTATCATCACCGATACATTTTCGGACGACGCTGCATCGTCGAATATCATCTTCAACGGTCACGCCCACCTTTACTTTGAAATGTGTGAAACCCAGTTCCAAATATTTGTCGCACAGTTGTTTTACCAATTCGTCACTGTAGCCCATCCAACCTGGAAATATTTTAAAAATTTTAAACGAATATGTCGCTGGACGGCTAGCCCGTTGATTATATGCCTAGCCCGATAGTTAATTGAACTAGACTCACTTAACGTTTAACGACTTGGTGTTTTGAATGAATGAATGAATATTTATTTGCATAAACATGTGTATAAATAAACAGTAGGTATTAAATGGATCGTCTTGTACTGAAAAGTATTGGTTTAATTGGTATGTTTAAGGGTTTTTTTTATGACCACTTAGGTATAACCGACATCGTTTTGGTTCTAAGTGGTCATAAAAAAAATAACCTTGAACCTACCAATCACTTAAACATTCACACAAAAGTTCTTTGATTTAAATTACCTGCCTAGGCGTCCAATTGAATGGCTAATTTAAACCAGACGGCTGACATGGTGTTCAGCCATCTGGTTCAAACGTTTTGCTCAATGGCTTGGCTAGTTGTACTTCAGCCGTTTGATTGGATGCCGGCATTCAATCTATATATCGATTTAAATCGTTCCTATGTGAGCACTACCTACGTTATAGACTAATACGAGAACAATAATGTCCGTTTTAACCAACCATTCCCTAGACTTAGGTGACTCTTAATGACAATTGTCTCTTTCTATCTCCTTTTAAAAAACTGAGACAAAAATCGCTAAGAGACGTTATGCAAATGTTAGTGAAAACGAGCATAAAGGTGGCATACAGATGTTGGCGATCGCGACGAGCGGGCGACCGCATAAATGCATTGGTATTGACATCGGTATAGTTTATGACATCAATTTGATTGAGATTGGCATAATTTGTTGAGAAAACATTGTTCTGAGGAGGAAACTACTCATTCATTATCTTTATTATCGACTTCATAAACGTGTGGTGAAAGTCATATGGCACTGTGACGTCAAAAATGATACAGTGGTAGGGTAGGATACGGAGTATCCTCTTACTAGTCTGTGGTGGTAGGTATTGGCTGCGGGAGGAAGATTTCTTAGGATTTCTTTCTTACTTAAAATAACAAAATATTATAATTGTCATTTTCCCAACTATCATACCGAGGCCATATGAACGCTGGCTTACCGACTTGTGTTGTGTACGCCGGGTATCCATTTTCCAGCAAAAACTTCACTCGGTCTTTTTTTCCGGCTTTCTTATCTTTAAGGAGCTGGATCGCTTCTTCTTTTGTGATAACGTCAGTTATGTATCGAAAGTCTATTGTAGACACTAATTCCTGGAAAGATACCATGAAGCTATGAACATGCTCGATCATTTGGGGTCAGAAATTGACGTTGCTTTTGTGATCACAAAGGAATAAAGGGTGGTCTTGAAGACCTTCGCTTAGAAAGGCACTAAGCAGCTTGCCAGTTTTGTAATCTGTGAGGTACACGATTATCAGACACAATAGGTTTTATATTGTGTATGAGCGCCGGCGGGCTGGTACGGGATGAAAAGTTAAGCAAGTTCTGTGAGAGGCCTGAAAACTGAACCCACGTAAGCTAATAACAAACACTATCCGTCGAATACCAGATGTGGGATCATAAATAGCCAACGTTTTAATTTTACTTCACTGCAGGCAGTTCATGATAATGAAAATCAATAGATACCTACTATCTTACCTCAGGTTCCATGTCTACAAGTAGTCTCCAGAGCGGTTTGTTTTCAATCCTGGCCCACAAATCCCACAAAGAATTCAAGATGGCTGCGACTGCTAAATGTATTACTCCTTTCTCAGGCCCGATCTGGAAACAGGTAGATATTGCATTTTAACTTTAATCTAACACATCGTAACACATCGTAAGAATTTATGTTCGGTGCCTTTATTATTTTTATAATCAAGTAACTAGCTGTAAATTGTAAGAGTTGTAAGTATCCTGTATCTAGCAAAGTTTCATTACAGTCGGCTGAATTGTTTAGGGTCGCATATACACAAACATAAAAACAATTATTAATTTCTGTTTATAAAGATCACCGTAGCTTGGAGTGTTGGAAGTCTTTTATGCCGCCAAACTCTTTTTTACTTTACTTTTTTATGATGAATGCTGCGATACGCCGTTAGCATTGACACTTCTATTCTGTGACCATACCGTATGCGGCCTCGTGTCGTCTTACTTATTATCAGGAACACAGAACCCAAAACCCAACACTCCCAACACCAGCAGGGTGGTTCATGATTTGAGACTTAAACGACTTCATAAAATTACCCATCTCATCTGCGAGTCATTGGTGATCGTCCGCCAGAAGGAGGCGAAGTCAGCGAAGATGTCCGCTGCATTCTGTCCGAGCACGAACCTCTTGAGCGTTCTGATCGCGAGGACGACCAGCTCGGTGCCGCGGCCGCACGTGAATGTCAGGCCGAATCCGCGTCGGCCATCTTCTGTCACCGTCGTCACATATGCGCAGGAGTAGTTTGGATCTGTGTGCTTTAGTTTTTTGTTTTTTTGTTTGTTAAATCCAAACTGATACAATTAGCAGATTATTATGAAGAAATTAAAATCTAATAAGTATCTAACATCAAAGACATTAACATCGACTAAAACTTAATTTTTCTCTGTTATTTTAGCAACTGCAAAAAAGTTTATGGATAGGTATGTACACACGACAGCACATCAAGTGTAACAGTCGCACTACGAAAGCCGCTTTTATTGCGAACGCAGTGAGGGCGGTCTCAAGATCAAACTGTTACGGTTGACGTGCTGTCGACTGTACCTATCCATAAATATAGGGGTAGGTACACTGTGAACAGGTCTTAATCGTGCGATAGGCAATTAAAGAGGCTATCAGAGATTTAAATAACCACTTACATATATTACGTTTTATACTTATTTTTAAAAGGTGAATTGTTTTCTATAAACCAGGCCATCTAATTCAGTATTTAGATAGGAACATTTATAGATAAGCTCCTATGAAAACGGGTTTCCCAAAGCAACTGGGACACATCATGAAAGCAACTGGGTCACATCATGCGCAACTTTAACACAAATAGCTCCGCATTCTTTGGTCCTTCGAAACCAGGGATGCATCCTATCACCACTGTTTTTTTACTTACATTTACACATGCAATTAATACGAGCGTTGTATCGATGCAAACGCAAACTCGGAAAAAAGCGAAGAGAAAAACTGGCGTTATCTGCTCTTTTTAAAAATGTCGCGCGTCGTGTGAAGAGGCGCTTAGATTTTAAGCACAGTATTTTGATGTGATTTTACCTACTTATTATAAATGACAGTTATTGTTATTTAATTTTATTCTTAAACCAACTTTCCAAAGCATCAGATCCATGGCCACCAAGGGAAGTAGGGAACCTAACATCCTTAACGTCAATGGCTACTATTTTCAAGCCAGTTCTGTTCGGAACCGGCATGTTTTGATCTAGGTAAGTATAACAGCACTTGTGGAAGTACGATCTTAATGAGATACCCGACAACTATACGGTGATAATTCGAAAAGCCTAGCTTTTCGAATTATCACCGTATAGTTGTCGGGTATAGTTATAACAATATTAGAACTACAATATTTAAATTGGTTCAATGTAGTTTATACAGACAGATAGAGCGGGTAAACAAAATTAATGAATTGTTATATAACTTACTTATATTTTGTACATACTCATTGCACGTTATCTTTGTTTAAAGTTATCGTTGGCTGGTGTCACTTGATATGTGTCCCTCTCGTTAGAGTTCATACGAGTGTAACCTCGTGACGTCATACCTGATTTTAGTCCGCGACTTCGCGTGAAGTCGGTTCTATCCCATGGAAACCGTACATTTTTCGGGGATAAAAAGTAGCCTAGGTATGTACTATTTCGGAATATAACTTGACTCTATTTCAAATTTCATCCAGATACGTTAAGCCACTCTGGCGTGGTTGAGTAACAAACATACACCCAAACTTTTACATTTGTAATATTAGTAAGGATTAGTCTAGGGCTTTGGATATAATTTTTCGCATTTTCTTAGCTCAGTGGGCTTATTTTCGGTATAAAGAATAGAATCAATATTTTATTATTGTGCGTTATAAAGAATAAAACTGAATTTGTATATAAATTGTATATTGTCATAAAATGTGATGTTAAATAGTAAAGGCACAAGTTTTGTCACATATTTTTCAACTTAAATGTATATAAACTCGTAATTCTGGAATCACTTTCTTTATCTTAAATTCTAAACATATAAATCATGTTTGTAAACTATAATATTAAAAAAGCATTATAAAAATATTTCTGCTCAATCATTTCAAACAGAACATAATATAATAAACCTATTTGTAAAATATTTCAATTCATCACAACAATACTAAACATACATGGTATAATAATATTACATGAAACGAGCACCATTTTATCAACAAGAGCTATATAATTATCACATATTAGCATGAGTATGGCTACTTTAATTTATTAACGTTAGTTTTAAAAAAATGTTTTCATTTGAATTACGGCTACTACTACTTACTAGTGCGCTAAGTTGGTTTTTACAAACGAGTAGACGAATTTTAGGCCGAGATGAAGTCGAGGTCTTACCATAGTCACGAGTTTGTAAATACCAATTTCCGCACGTTTGTCATACAATGTTTTTCAGCAGATTTGCGACACAATAATAATATTATTTTGTTTTTTTAAATAACAGTCGGAAAGTTAGCAACAATCTTTGACGTTCCTAAAAAGAGAATGCCGCACATTTTCAAATGACGCCATGTGCGGGTGTTGAAAATTTGAACTACATATTTCATCTCATTTTCTCTTTAGTATTAAAATGAGATAATTGTATTGAGCTAAAGCGCTTCCAGAGGTTCGATCATTCAGCCTATTTATTCTCATAAATGTGAGACTCCTTGGTGGAATTCTTATATATTTTTTAAGGAAATAAAAAAAAAATGTTAAGAATACGCACGGCGTCATACAACGGAGCGTACGGTAAAACCGGTATTTAGGTGTGTGTGTGTGTGAGTACCTATTTTACCGCACGCTTTGATGTATGGTGCGTAATATTTAACTTTCGAACAATGTATACAGGCTTCGTTAATCCATTTTTTGAGCAAATGTGCTGGAAAAGTATTATTCTGTATAAACAGTGACAGTTCTTATTCCATCCAACGCACCAAAATATATTTACATATTTTTACGTGTACATGCAATCTATTAAATAAAGAATAGGTAGGTTTTTTTTATACAAAGCACGACAAATGACTCAACACCACCTGATGTGAAGCGGTAAGAAGAGTCCATATGCGAAGACAGCTAGTGCAGTTCAGACACTGCTATAACATTTTAATTACATACACACACATAAATGATACATTTAAAATATTTATTTAATGCACGCAAAATGACTATATTCTATGATACGTTCTAAATGCCATAAAGATAGTAAATTGAGCATAATTGTTTATTCCTCAATCTAATCTAAATTCTTATTTCACTCACTAATATAATAAAGCTCATACAATTATTATGCTTTTATGTAGTTTTTGAAAATTGTTTCTATGTCGACACTAATAACCCAGCTCCCTCACCATGAGCTGTCGTCACTTATAACATTGTTAAATTTATCAAACTTTAATAATTTGGTTCATCAAAAAACATCCTTATGCAGACAATGATAAGAGCTCATGGTAAGACCTTAGTACAAAACCGAAATGTGTCGTTGTTTATGACCCTTATTGCAAGGAACAGTCATATCACAGTTAACAGGATAGTAAAACTTTATGTACCAATAGCACCTACCATTGAGTTGTACAATTAATAGTACTGATATGCACCAATAGTATTATTAAAGGTACAACGATTACTAAGCAGTATCATACATAAGTACCATTAATGGTACTAGTGTGGCAAAGTACTATTAATAATCTGTTTTAAGTCTCAATTACTTTTATTAACTTTACATAATATAATATACATTTTAACAAGTTTTTAAAAATGTTTGATGATCAATTGATTCTTTTTTATTAGTGAACGGTATACTATATACCAACCACTTGGAAGAAATTATTAATAGAACCTTCAAAGGTACTGTAGTACTTTTACGTTGTAACTTTTTGAGACATTTTGGTACTACTGGTGTACCTACTAGTAGTACCAATATGTCTTAATAAGTTTATTAAAAATAATTAATTTGGCCAAGTAGGTACATTAAGCTACGTGATTGCATAATACTTGGAATTATGGCATGTTTATAACTTTTAAGTTCGTAAATAATGTTAACCCACTCTTAATCTAAATTTAAGTATATTATATCTCTTTCTCGCAATATGCATAGGAAAAAAGTTGCAATAATTAAATTACATTTACCGTTAAAATTTAGATAACATCTAAAGAAACCATAGACAATTTTAGATGGTGTGTACAGTATCCCTAGTCCCCTTGTGTAAGTTTCAATCGAATCGCAACGAAAACGATCATCGTGGTGTTCACCTCTCAAATCTTTTATAAAAAGTGGTTTCCAATAATTCACAACAGAGGCGCTGCTGCCGTTTTCATATGATTAGACAGTTATCATGACGATGAACGTTTTTGTTTCAATTTGATTGAAAAGTACACTAGGGGCACAGAGGTGTTTCCTAAGCCCTGCATTTTTTGATTGAACACACCTTTCTGAATGTAAAATTTTAAGGCAGCCATCCTTTTCTCCACTCGAGGACTTTTCCGCCCCAACGGCCGTCAGTCCTCCTTGCAATGTGGCCTGCCTACTGCCACTTGAGGCTCGCAATTCTTCGGGCTATGTTGGTGACCTTAGTTCTACTGCGGATCTCATCATTTCTGATTCGATCACGCAGAGAAACCCCGAGCACAGCCCTCTCCATTGCCCTTTGGGTGACGGAGACGCAGCGTTGGTAGGCCTCCCACAAGGTGTACCGACGATCTGGTGAGGGCCGCGGGAAGCCGATGGATGCGGACAGCGCAGAACTGATCGGTATGGAGATCTTTGGGGGATGCCTATGCCCAGCAGTGGGCGTCTCTCGGCTGAAATGATGATGATGATCCTTTTCGTATTCATACTGATAGAAAGAGATGCACTGAACTTAAATTTAGATTTAGTGTGTTTTGTAGAATTAACGCCAATGATCACTAGTAAGGCCGTAAGTCAATGACACATGGTTACTTTTTGTTTTCTTTGTAAATAAGCGAAAGTTCCCTGACAATCTGTCTCTCGCCTTCATCCCACAGCAGCGAGGCCAGCCGGCCGAGGCTCGCGTCGTCTGCATTGCGCGCCCAGTCTTCTAGCAAGAAATAACGTGCCTGTGACAAAAACATATGTAATTTAAGACATTACCATGTAAGCCGCCTTATCGTATAATTATTGCTATATACATTGTAATACAATGGCCCTAATTCTAGAGAACACATGCTAAGTCTAAATTTAAGTTCAGTGCATATCTTTCTCTCAAAAGGAATACGAAAAGGATGGCTGTCTTATAATTTGACATTTAAAACGTGCATTCAATTTTGGACTTTATTGAACGTGATAAAATGCAGTGTTTAGGAGGCACCTCCATACATGCCGTCTAAAATTGTCTATGGTTTCTTTGAAATCCATCTAAATTTAATTGACAGCTCTAAATAAATTCTTGCTATCTTTTTCCTATTATATATTGCGAGAAAGAGATATACTGTACTTAAATTTAGAATTAGATAGCATCTTCAGAATCAGGCCCATTATCATGTAAGACACAATTTTGCCATGCCAGGGTTTTTGTTGAGATTCGAATCCTGGCAGAGGCAGATGTCTGTATGATGAGTACAAACATTTTTCATGTATCACGGATGATTGTATGTTTACGGAGTATTTTTCTAATATTTATTTATATTAATATCAATGAATATGTATAATATTTGAATATGTATAATATTAGTAGGTAGGTACCTAAATAAATATTAGTAATATACTACTAGATACTGATAGATGCCTAACTTAGGATAGATATAGGCATGAGTGGAAGTATAGTATTATTGATATACCTAGTAATGTCTTATAAGGGCTATGTCAGGTTAGTCAGGTATAAAAAAAAGTAATACACAATCTAAATAAATGTGGTTAAAATCCAGTAAAGTGTTTTTATTTCGAATATGTAGTCCGACTGATGTACAATTAAAGTTGAATTATAATTTAGAATACTCACCTCAGTTATTCCTTTCTCTGCAACTAAAGTCTCAATTCGCCCTTTCAAGTATCCCATAGATATAAATAAAGATTTCCAGTTTAAGCCTAAGTTTTTGGATACAAAGTCAATGTACTTGTGTGTTGGCTAAAAATAGGTAAGACATTATTAGATGAGCTAACAAACACTAAGAATGGAAATGGTTTTTAGAAATTACAAATATATTTTTATTGTTTGAGCACTGAAAGGGAATATCATAAAATCAAGCTCAATTATTGCAATAGTTGTTTCATTGGAAGAAAATTTGCCTTAACTTTTGTTACCAATAATCAATAAACAAAAAACCTATATTGATGTTGTCTTTGAAATTATGTAAATGTTCACCAGAGCTTATAAAGGAAGTGTCTATGGGACTTAAGTCTCCATTGCTGTTAAAACTACTTGGATTTTTACAGGGTGTGCAACACTTGAATAGTATACTCCGTAGTGTTTATAACCTTTTATCATCAGTAAGCTTCATTCATTCCATATGCTTATTTGACACCCTAATATAAAAAAATATAGTTTTAGTAATAGCTTATGATCCACCTAATAGTAATGGTAAGCACAGCCAATAGACACCTAAAATATCAAGAAGTTTTAGTGGATATATCTGATTCTGGACCTCAACTAATTTCATAGCATTTATAGTGGGCAGAATTTGGGCTCCATTTCCAAGAATAATAAAATAAATAAAAATAGCCTTCATTATTATTATCAAGAAATACAGGGTGGTCCATGAATTAGTTTAAGTTTGTATTTGATTTCCTACGTAAATCCAAGCGAGGCGGGGCGCGAGGAGCGCGCTAGCAGCTAGTTTGTTTCTTGGAAATTTATTCGCAATGAATAAGTTCACAGGACCACAACGCGGTTTTTGCGTAAAATAATTTTATTTCAATGATTCGCTCATTGTTGTTAGGCGCTTATTTCGCGTTCAGTACGATTTGCATGATTTGAATCAGTGTCTGAGTGCAATTTTAATAAAGAAATGGCTGAAGAAGTTTGAAGAGACCGGATCGACACTAAATGGTAACGGCAGGATGGGCAGCAATTTCGGCTAGAGGAATCATTGAGCCCTATTTCTTTGAAGATTTTCGCGGCCGTATAGTCACTGTCAGTTAGTATGTCAGAATGTTACGCGAGTTTTTATCACCACAACTACAGGAATTTGCTAGCTACAATCGGAATACGTGGTTCCTGAAGGACGGAGCCACTTGCTACACCTCTAACGAGTCCCTACCGAGTCCCTGTCGTTAAAGAGATGTTTCCAGAAAAGCTGATTTCTCAGAAAGGTAACATCCCGTGGCCACCCAGGAGTCCAGACTTATCGCCAGCAGATTTCTTTTTATGGGGATATCTCAAGCATCGAGTGTATATATATACACCAAGAACACTGCATGTATTAAAAGTTAACATTAGTGAAGACATGTCAGCAATCTCCCTGTCTTTATGCCAAAGAGTAATTGAAAATGTACGCGCTAGTTTAGAAGAATGCCGCATCCGCGACGGAAGTCATTTAGATGATATTATTTTAAAAAATTAAATTCCTGTCTTTTTACTCTTCTAATAATAAATATTCTTTGAAAGTTTGATCATTTTTTTATATATTTTTTCCAAGTGTTAACTAATTCATGGCCCATTCTGTATAAACTGAAATATAAAGAGTTTACCTCTACACTAGATTCCATTAGCAAAGTAATCAAATTGTCCTTTTCAATGTGCTCTTCGTCATCATCTTCATCTACATTTTTTTGGGTTTTTTTACTAGAAGACATATAGTAGACATGGTTACTTCCAATTTGTATGCCCGAAGAGTTGACTAAATTGAAAACGGATCCAGTTGCTGCAAAACAATGACATAGCATGTTTTAAAATGAAAAAATAAATTAAAAGATAACAAATTGTTTAAAGTGTCTCAGTTGTGCCTGTGTGGCATAATTATCAGATATTATCCCACACAACTGACACACTTTCAATTAGGTAATAGACCTATTATTAATAGTGAACTTCATAAAATTACATCAAGGAATTAGGGGACTTCTATAGAATATGAATTTAATTCTATAGAAAATATTATCTTAATTCTATAGAAATTATTACTCTTATTTTCACTGAGTATACCTTGTGTATTTACAGAACTATAGCTGCCTGTGTTTTTTGTGCTCTTAGATTTAGGGTCCTTTGGGTCTTTTGGATCACCTTTGTTTTTTTTTGATTTGAAAGGAAAATCAAATTTTGGTTTTTTATCATCATCTTTCATAAAATCATCCTTTTCAAACACAATCTCTTCATGATCATCCTCATCATTTTCATTCTTCCCTGGGGATGGGTTTGCATTTGGTTGTGGTAATGGATCTTCGTAGTTTGTCGAGTTCTCCGGTTCATTTTCTGGCCGGGGTGGATTTGGAACTGCGTCCGACCTAAGGTTCCGAAACAACTCAATTAGTCTATTAGTTACCGTTGCCATAATAAAGGTGACGAAATTTTTAATCGCAACAAAGAACTTTCGCTTCAGAAAATTGATTCACACTTCTTATCTCTTTGCGCACTTAGAAAACGCGATTAGGGTAAAGGAACTACCTAAATATTTAGGTATAATGGTAGTTCGATTCCGTTCCTCTTCTATCAACAAGGGTAAATATCACTAAAATTAATGTGGATTTGGTAAAAAAGATTTAACAACGATAGATGACGGAAGACGACACTTGAAAAACGTCCCCAATTTTGACATTTTCGTCATGTTGTTCATTCTTTCTGTAATAGGAAGGCAAAGGGAACTAAGGCCGATTTCTTCATTTATTGCATAGAAATGCTGGTGTTACATATTTCAATGCATCTTGGCAGAGTTTGCCGCGAAACATATGATGCTACTTTGCTGTCTTCAATTCTCCGTATGATACTTTGCTGAGGTGAATAACCACAGTAATATTCTCATCGTCTTTCACACCATAAATGACTTTTATTCTAATGATGTTTCAATTGCACGTCAACAAAACACTTGCTTCATATAACAACACCAATTTTATATTACAGCCATCGCTTTAGCACAATTTTATAAAATAAAAATCTTGACAATCGCACAAACACCCCTTTCGGCCTTTCTTTGTTTTAAGTTCTCTCACAGAGAGGGCAAGGGGAACTAGCCCCCATACAGCCATGTTTGAAGTATTTTCTTTAATTCTGCGAATATTGCATGGAAATGCTGGTGTGCCACATTCTTGAAATGCATCGTGGGAGAGTTTGGCGAGAAACTTATGATGACAGACTCCATGATGCTACTCTGTTAAGGTGGATAAACACGGTAAAAATCTCAACGACTTTTACATAAAATTCACGTTCATATAATGATATCTCTATCAATCGCACGTCAACTCAAATTCTTCCTTTACAAAAATTGAGAGAATTAATGAAATTCTTGAGATAGAAAACAGTTTTGGCGTCTTTAGGTTTATAAAAATATACAAAAGATTCGCGTGTATAATAGTCAGTCAACGATATCCGCAAAGAGCTTTTGCGGATATTGTTTACGCACGCGTCCTTTGGTATAATTACTTTACTCTTTGCGCACGCGTAAAGGTCTACATAAATCCGAATGTATCAAATCAAGTTTGCAAGTGGCACGATTCTCGGAAACTAGGAAAAGACGCCATTTTATGTTTTCTTTTAATACAAGGAATGCATGATAATTCATTTTTCTTATGCTACGGCTACTACCTTTACCATATACCGCCGGCTATCGCAATAATTGTGGCATTTAATTACCGCCTCAAGTGGCGTGGCTACACTACTAGATATGCCAATGAACTATGCGGAAAAAAACATAATTTTTCAAGATGGACCTTGATACTACGGTGGAATGAATTTTTTACATTTCAATAAAGCTAAACCAAGATTTAAAAAAAGATGGTGGATGATTTCTATTATTCTTCAGACTGCTGGTATCCTATAGACATGGTTAAGATTATAAGAATTAAAAACTCAAGCGCCCTTTCACTATAACAATCAATAGTGGCGATTCTGTTGTATTACCACTCTCTAAACTAAACTAAAACTTCTCTAATTTTAATTTATTTTAATGCATTTGCTATTCTGTTGTCACGTCTAACCACCGTCTAACTTAATTTAGTTCTTCTTGTTTGACAGGACTAGCGCGACCAGTGTTGCCAGCCGGGTCTAGTCAAAGTAACCTAAAGTAGGTAAAAAAGTAACCTTTTAGTGTAAAAAGTAACCATTCATATTTTTGCCAATGGGAAGGTATTAATAGTTGATAGAATAGGTACATGTCAATCGATTGTTTTAGTTTACAGAAACAATACCTACCAAGCAGGCGAGCGTGTCAAAGTTAAACAAATTAAGTCGTCGCACACCTTTTCATTCAAACTTTCAAGTCGAAAATATTTGAAACGTACCCGAAAGACTTTAATGTTCATAAGCAAATCAGAGTGCCTAGACAGGAGTCCTTTCGATTATCGCTAAGAGTAAAATGTATGGGATTTGACATAAGCCCTCGAACACATTTCGATAAATGTCAAATCCCATACATTGTCCATTGAACGTCAGCGCCTTTAGACAATCGCTATGATTGTCAAAAGGCATCTTGTCAAAGAGAGTAGGCTAGTCTAAATAGTTATCAGAGGATTTTTAGAAAACCAGTATTATTGTTGAATAAGACTATTCTTAGCTTTTCATACAAACCAGAAATTGCCACAAATTATTAATTATTAGACACTACACTACAAACACTCTACGAATAAAGTTTAGAGTTAGCCAACATGACATAAATAAATAAAAGAGCGTTCCGTTTGACTTAGGTTTTATGTAAGAAATTATAAAAAATTTGTACTTTCGAAAAATCACCTAAAAGTAACCTTTTGAGTAGTGTAACCTAGAAGTAACCTTTTGGAGTTAAAAATCACCTAAAAGGTTACAAAAGTAACCTTCTGGCAACGCTGAACGCGACTAAGTTAAATTCAGTGTTACCACAGAATAAATAAAACAGGTTAGGTGTTACCCGTTTAGTGAATTCATAAAAATAAATAACGAAGGCATGTATAAATGAATTATTTTTAGAAAATTGATAATATTTCACTTTTTAAAACTTTTCTGATAGAAATTAAAGGTGTGTGACCTTAACTTCGTGCTTTTCGAGAACCAAGATGGCGGACGTAACTTTTTTATATAAATTTTAAATAGCTGTCATTTTTTTTTTTATTTCGGTGGTCTTCATTCTGAATACTTCATTCGGAAATCCAAGATGGCCGACGCGACTTTGTTTATAAAAAAATCAATATGGGTATTATTTTTGTGGTTTTCATGAGTCCCGATTCTGAAATACAACACCACTTTCAAGATCCAAGATGGCGGACGCAACTTTTTTTATAAAAAAAGCATTACCTATGTAGTATTCATTTCCGTAGTATTCGGGGTCCCGATTCTGATTACAACATCTATTTTGAGATCCAAAATGGTGGACGTGACCTTTAATACAAAATCAATACGGGTATTATTTTTGTCGGTTTTCGGGGTTCCGATTCTAAATAAAACATCTGTTTCGGGATCCAAGACGGCAAAATATCGTTTTTTTGTAAAAAAAAGTTGCATCCGCCATCTTGGATCTTGAAATTGATGTTGTATTCAAAATCAGGACCCCAGAAAACCACAAATGATACCCATATTAATTGTTTAATGAAAAGTCGCGTCCGCCATCTTGGATCTTGAAATTGGTGTTGTATTCTGAATCAGGACCCCCGAAAACCACGAAAATGATTCCCATGTTGTTTTTTTTATAAAAAAGGTGCGTCCGCCATCTTGGATCTTGAAATTGACGTTGTATTCAGAATGAAGGCCACTGAAAAATTTTGAATTTCGAGATCCAAGATGGCGGACGCGATTTTATAAAGAATCATGTTCATAAAAAAATTGCGTCCGCCATCTTGGATCTCGAAATTGACGTTGTATTCTCAATCGGAACCCCCGAAAACTACGAAAATGATACCCATTTTGATTTTATTTTAAAAAGTTGCGTCCGCCATCTTGGATCTTGAAATTGATGTTTAAAATTTTATCATAAATTCTCGATACTAATGATTGCAAGTCCTACCACTTTCCTAAGTAGGTACTTATTTTTTGATTATTACAAATGATTCAAAGATAAAAACTATTTAAATCCTATGATTTAAATAGTTTTTCTTGACTAATTTTAATCGACATCAATTTACATGCTGTCTTAGCTTGACATTTCTAATTTTAGAGATATAAATGTCGGTCGATGGGTGCGTTTCGAATAAACTCCTGTTCAAAGATTACCTACTGTATTGCACACTGGAGTATTCAAAGTACCTACTCTGTGCACTGGACATGGACAAACGGTAGTGTAGCCAATAGCCACACAAGTTTTTACACAAGGGTAGATTACGTATTGTAGGTATCATCATCATCATCCTTTATACAACCCACTTCTGGCCTGTGCCCAGAAGTGGGATGTATAAAGGATGATGATTTTTGACCTTCCTACATGGGAGAAACACATGAGGAGCTTGGGCCATAACACCACCACGCATTGTAGATATATAAATCGGAAATTCGATTAAACAAATAGTCACACAAAAGCTTTTCGATTTAAAGGACCCGCTTAGGGGTCCAATTGCATGGCTAATTTAAACCAGACGGCTGATGTAACGTTCAGCCATCTGGTTAAACGATGCGCTTAATGCATAGATTAGAGATAACATATATGGTTTAATGTCTTGTCTAGATGTACTTCAGCCGTTTGATTGGATGCCGGCGTTCAATCGACGGGCTAGGCGTCCAGTTAAGCGGCTGATTAAATCAGACAGCTGTGACGTATATACTATTTAACCGACTTCAAAAACGAGGAGGTTCTCAATTCGGTTGGTATGTTTTTTTTTCTATTTATGTACAACGATTACGCCGAGATTTCTGATTCGATCTAAGTAATTCTTTTTTTGTTCGATGTGGAATAGTTGTCATTTGGTCCCATAAAAAATTTTTTCAAAATCAGTTGGGTAGTTTGGTTTTTAAATAAAAAAATCTGAAATGAGAAGATCATCTACGTATACATGCTGCGGATTTTGGCTTTCCTATGATTTTTTAGTGAAAAAAGATACGATTATAGGAAACAATGTAAGCTGATGGTCACCTATCTAGCTTTGACCTTAGAAAGTTATTACTAAAAATGTGAAAAAACAATTTCAACAAAAAAATTTTTTTTAAGCGTCGCTTTAAGTAGCGTCAGTGTGGAAAAATTTAAAATTAAACTTCAAAAAGTCGACCATCCGTAGTCATATTGAGGTTGATTCTGTAATTTGTTTGTTTATTTTTTAGATAATTTTTTATAGTTACGACAAAATGTTTTAGAATTATTATTTCTACAATTTTTAGTGATAACTTTTGAAGGTCAAAGCTAGATGGGTGACCGTGAGCTTATATTGTTTTCTACTATCGTATCATTTCACTAAAAATTCATAGGAAAGCAAAAAATCCGCAATTTCGCATACGTAGACGACTTAATTTTTCCAGTTTTTTTGATTTGAAAACCAAACTATCCAAAGGATTTTTAAAAAAAATTTTATGGGATTAAATGGGAACTATTCCGCATCGAATAAAAAAAGAATCATCAATATCGGTTCACCCAGTCAAAAGTTCTGAGGTAACAAAAAAAAAAATCATACAGACGATTTGATAACCTCGTCCTTTTTTGAAGTCGGTTAAAAAAACATACAGACGAATTGATAACCTCCTCCTCTTTTGAAGTCGGTTAAAAATAAAAAGGTAGTTAAAAAATAACGAAGCATCTGTTGTCTGATGTAGACGCACCTTAAAATAAAAATTCCGCCGAATTTTTACGGTTCTATTTTTGAAATTTTCTTCAAGATTTTTTTTTTGTTTACTTTGATTTTAAATCAAAAAATTATGACATAATTTTACTAATAGTTTCAGAAAGTCACAAACTAAATCAAATCAAAATAATATAATTATATAGTTAGGTACCATTTACTGAAATGAACAAACAAGACAGTCCTACAAAAACTTCTGTATTTTTCTCCAATTTATTTCGGCGGGGACTTTTTGAGACGCTGTATGCTAAAACTCATTCAAGTCCTGTTGCAGCATTTGATTCGCCGAGGACAGAAGGCGATGGTAAGATGTGCGGTGATGCTCCATCACGCAACTGTGCGTGTAGCGTGCCGGAAAGTGGGAAGAAGTGTACAGCCGGGGACCGTGGCAAGACCGGTGCCGGCGTTACTGGCTCCCGAACTGGCCGCGTCTGCGACAAAGACGGAGACAACCTGCCTTTAGGCGCCGTAAACCCAGGCCTCCTGAGGCACATACATAACGCAGCACGATACAGACTGCCTCAATGTTTCGAAGGAGGTTGCGTGTCTGTCAAACAGAGTCAAAAGAACAATTGGATTTGGGGACACTCGCTCTCCTTCAGTTCCGTGTCCCCTGGAGGGTACAAGCTTTTGTTATCATATGTGGACAAGGAGAAACCAACAGGAATGCCGTACTTCGTGATGGAAGCAGCTCCCGGAGGCCAAATGAGCTGTGAAGTGCGAGTCGGTCCAACTAAGAGCACCCGAGCAACGGTCGTGGCACAGTTAGCAGATGCCGAGTTTTACAGTTTCGAGAGCATTTTTGATGCATACTTTAATAGTTTTACAGCTTCAATCATTGCCGTCAACAGGGAATTCATAGCTCTACACTATTTGCAAGTGAGTTAATTTATGCAAATTTAACTTTAGATACAGGATCCTTTAGAGTCCCTTTCATGGGTGTTTCGTTGTTCGCGCACATCATTTAAAATTAAATTTAATAAGTAGGCCACACATTTTTAATTATCTATTATGTATGTATGAAGAACTCATGGGGTAGTGGTTTGAGCGCTCTGGTTTGGATTACGAAAACAAACCCAACTTTCTCTATGATAAATTCGAGCTCCTCTGTGCTTCGGAAGGTACGTTCATCCGTTGTTCCCAGCTGTTACTGCAACTTCTTTACCCCACCAGCCCTAGCATAGTGGTGTTATGGCCCAAACTCCTCATGTGTTTTTCCCATGTAGAAACACCTGTGCCCAGCAGTGGGACGTTTAGAGGCTGATAATGATGATGGAGTGAAATTTTAGAACTAGTGATGTGATTCAGATTAATATAGAGTATAAATTTTATTGTAAGTAGGTAATCATCGTTCCTCTTAGCTTCATATGACAGTTGCTGAAAATTCTATCTCAGGCGGTGACAGAACAAATATCGTTGGGTGCGGAGGTGGTGGCTCGCGGGCATGCGGTGGAGCTGAGCTCTGCGTCGGGCGCGTGCCGCTGGTCCTCGGACGACCAATCCGTGAGCGCCACGCTTGGTAACCGCGGTCTAGACCTATGCTACGCGCGCGCTATTAAGCCATATCTTACAGTCGCTGCTATGCTTGAGGTGAGTAAAGCCATCTAAGGGAGCTGTGCTGTGTGCTGTCCACGAGTAAAGTAAACGGTAGAGTGAACTGACTACCATACAGGTTGTTAGGGGACGCTCTCAAAACAAAGGCAGAGGGCAGTGCTGGTCACCCTAAACACAACTTGCTAGAAAATCGCAAAAAATAAATCAGCAGTTCCATACAAACAGGTCGTGTAGATATTATAATTTATATGAAACAGTCGATATTTTTTTCGCAATTACTAATTAATTGCTGTCTAATTATTTAACTGCCGTCTGCCTTCGTCTTCGAGAGCTTTCCCCTAACACCCTGTATACCTACTTTACCCGTTTAAGTTCGTACTCTACTCTACTTAATCTATTAATAAACTATTATTGCACCAAATAGAAAACAAAACTAAATGTATACAGCGGTACGCAGGGAGGACTTATCTCTTGTCTCCTCTTCTTACTTCGTAATTATCTAAATGTTATTTCGTCTACAACTTGGAGTGCCTAAAGTGCACACATCTCTACAATACCTAATGGGCAGATATGTCGCCTATTGGATTGGATTTTTACACCTCTAAAATAATACCTACTTACACAAACAGAATAATAAAAACTAAAAGCTTTTATTTGCCATGAAAGAATCTCTTAGCATCTCATCATGTCAATTTTATCGTCATCTTTTATATAAGTATGTTTTAAGAGTTATGAAATAGGTACATAGTGTTATTTTCCACTCTTTCAAGCACCCGACTAGGGTATATTAGGGTAAATGTTGCCAAAAATACCATAAATTCACATTGTTACTAGGTTGGGTTTGCTATCCGCCGTGCTGTAGCTACACTGGCTTACGAGTGGAACTCTAACGAGTGGACGGTCAGAGGGTCGGCGGACTCGGACGGGCTCGTGGGGGCCACCCTGCAGCGCGCGCTGGGCGGCAAGCACGCTCACCTAGCCTGCGCTATCTCCGCACTGCTCAATCATCCCAACGACAAATTCCGACTTGGCTTTGGCGTGACAGCCGCTATCAAATAGAGGATAGTCTCTGGTGCAATGTTGTCGCCGGTTCTCCAGCATTTCATCGATCTCCTTTGAAATTGTATTTTTTCTTGTTACTTACTGTTATACTTATAAATTAGGTATTTTTACATCTATGAAGTCTAGTCACAAGTGGTGTTAAGAATGTAAACCCAGACGTAAATAAATAATAACTAATAAGGGATGGCACGCCATATAATAGCTGCCCTAATACTTAATTCGTGTTTATTTTAATAGGTACACAGTATGCTTATAAAATAATAGAGTGATTACTAAAATAATTATACATAATATTTATTTAATCAAATTATGTACTATTTATTACTATATTGTACAAAAGCTTGTATTGTTAATTTATTTATATTTAGATGTAATTGTACTTTGTATAGATGTTTCTTGATATGTGAAGTAATAAAGATATCTAACTGCTTACCCTTTGTTTTCTCGAAACACAAAAACACCCAAACTCCTGCGATAACCATTAACACGATAACACTCATTAAGGCCACTAAGTGGTCGACAGTCACGTCCCCATCCTCGCACGGCCATCACAGAGGACTATATTAAAAATTCATCCTTGATATAACGATAATGTAGGCGTGTATCACACGCCGTCGGCTACATCAGTGGCCCGGCTCGACCGCGCTGCAGGGCGGGCGCCTGCGCGATTTCTAGGCGGGGTCTGAAATACCGCCTTTCTAGATGGAGAAAGTGAACATCGGCTTTATATCCATTGGGATAGGATAGTATTTTAGTCAAAGAAGTACTGCGTACGGTGGTGGTGTGGGCGTATAGCTGAAGTTTCGGTCGGTAGTCTGTAGAGCGTGGCGAGCGATGGCCGCGCGCGGCGACGCGTGCTCTCGGCAGTAATGGTGATGGAGCGGCTGGCGGACTTTGTGAGCAAGTCGCTGGAAGGCGGTGAAGCGCCCGCGCCCCCACCGGAGCCCGGGGAGCCGGAGGACGCGGATGACGTGGAGGTTGACATCACAGCTCTCGAAGACAAGGCGCCACCGCCTAAGAAGCCCAGGAACTGGCTCGTTTCGCCGGTGCCTACGCAACACTGTAAGAGGGAACTCGCTATAGATGATGATGAAGACAACAAGCACGGTGAGTAGTTTTGTATGTTTAAGATAAATATAACAGTAAAGTTAGTCCTATTCCTTATGCTCTTCTCATTCATACATAACTTGTTCTCAGAGGGGTAAAAATGTTACGAACAGTAATGTTTTTACGCTCTCTTAATACATACTTACACAGAATTTATTAGTTTTTTGGTTATAAGTGCAGATTTTTACCAGAAGAGATTCATATACCGGGTGGTGCCGTCAATAAATTAAAAACATAGGCTATATTAGTTCGTAGAAATGGTTTGCCACTTTCAAAAACATCTCATTCATTTGATAATTTTATGACATTTATTGTCTGCATTATTTCATAGAAATGGTATGAAATTATCAAACGAATAAAATGTTTTCGAAAGTGGCAAACCATTTCTATGAACTGATATAGCCCATGTTTTAATTTATTGTCGTATTGATTGTCGTATTGCACCAACCTGTATGTATATAAAATGACAAAACTTTTACTCTAATCTGAAAAGTAATGGCATAAAAGTACGACTTCTTGAGGTTCGAAAGATTCCTGTATCTTAAAAACAAAAAAAATGTTAATAAATATTTTCATTTCTTTCGCGGAAAATAGTATAAAACCTATACATATTTCTTTCGTAAGGAGTAGGCTAAATAATGTACAATTTATTTTCGAATTTGGCAAGCTTATGGCCGAATACTTGAACATCAATTTAATTATACTTGATATATTTGAAGGGGCTTCAAATTTAAATAGCGTTTGAGTTATGGCGTTACAACCTGATGTTTAGAATAGAAACTTCTGAAGTTATTAGCACCTTAATCTAAGTTTAGACCGTACATGATGTCAACCTAATTGAAGTTTTTTATTTGCAGAATTTCTTACTGTTTTTTTTTATAGTAGGTACTGTAGAGTTAAAACAGTGTGTAGGTATTATTAAACAAGTAACAGTGTGTAGGTGGTGTAGTAGGTAAATGACATATCGATAACCTTGACAAATCGGCATTCGAGCACCTATACAAGTAAGTTACAAATTCGCAATTTTATCCAACATATAAGAATAATATCGGATGCATTTTTTTATTTTTGCTACTTTCTTAAAAATAAGGAGTGTGCACATAATTTTGAATGAAATAAAAGCTTAAATAATGGAACCAATAATGCTTCAGAAAAAGAAACATATGAAAAGATACTTTACGAGAGCCTTGTTAAAATATTAAAGGCCCCTTAAAAAGAACATGCAATCAGGACAAGTGGAAATGCCTCATTACGACAGTTACATGTAAAGATTTTCCTCCTCGTTTATATCAATGATTTCTAAGCCTGAATAGGTACTATGGTTTTTATAAGGCTTAGGTGATGTCCCTAAAAAATGATGAATATTAACGAGTATAGCGAAATATGTTCATGTCGTTATTTCGGCATCTGATGTGTTTTTTAGTAAGGAGTGGGAAATAAATCTTAAGGCGATCTATCAAAACGTTGTTTCGGCTGAGACAGATAGGGATAGAGATATGAGTGACTCAGCGGAAGACAAAATAGCAATAGCGCGTCTAAAGTAAGCGAAAATACACAAATAATTTTATTAAAAAATGACTATATTACAAAAAAACGCTACTACACGATTGTGAATATTAATGATAAGTATGTACTATTTAAAGAATTTCCCTATTAAATACAAATTATCGTTTACCAATAATCTTAAGTTTTGCTATTATTAAGAGGTCTTTTCGGAAATAAGATGTGTCGAGGCAAAATCCTTTAATCGTATTTTTGTTCTACACGTGTCTATATGAAGAAATGTATATCTAATTTTCATATCCGTAAGATCTTTCAGCCAGCGTGGTGGTGCTATGGCCCAAGCCCCTCATGTGTTTCTTCCATGTAGGAAGGCCTGTGCCCAGCAGTGGGACGTTTAATAGGCTGGTGATGATGATGATGTCTCTTCTATAGCCTATACCGGTTCAATCGAACGGTTTTTCACCTTGAAGTAATTAAGGCACCATAAAGAAATTGATAGCTAATGGAGATATAGACAAATAAAAAATTAAATCAAGGACGTACCATTTTTACATGATTTCTAGTGTCTACCGTCGATCCGCGCTACGGCGTAGCAAGCTATAGGCGGTGTTGCACTCTACGGCCGTAGTGCAATGCCGCCGCGCCGCCGCCGCACAGAGGGATCGCTTTACAAAGAATTCTTGCTGGTGTCATACATACCATTGTCCTTAACTCCTCCGGGAACTTGAACTTCTGACTCTAGAAGATAAGTTGAAAAAAAAATTTATTGTCTTTTTAAGTTAAAAAAATGGCGGTCAAAAATAAGTGGCGGGAGTCATCTTTATTTAATACGCTGCTCAAAATTATATTTTCAATAGCTCTACATTCGAAAAGGCCAAACTTTTCAACGCGACACTAAGTGGGGTTGGATATAGATATATTTACCACTCGCCTGTTATTTGCGTAATTCTGCATTGTACTGTTAGTTGCGTAAGAGCTTTTCATACAAACCAAAAATCGCCAATAATTTCGTTATTATTGGACTTTTTCAAAGAATACTCTGATACAACTTTTTAGACTAGCCTGACTTGCTATGGCAAGTTATGTTAGAATCGGTTTTTTTATACCACTAAGGTGGAAATCAAGCATACGGCCCACCTGATTTACCGTAGCCCATGGACGCTTGCAACACCAGGGGCTCGAGGCCTCCCAAGTCCTTTTGTCTAGAGGTCGGTGTTGTCGTCGGCTCGACTCGTTTGTATGAAACTCGATGACTCGGGAGTGTTTTTCAGAGCTCGAACCTTTTAGAGAGCTCAATTGATCTCGAGGCTTATTCAGGGCTCAAGGCTTTTTCAGAGCTCAACCCTTTTTGAGAACTCAAGCTTTTTTAAGAGCTCGATCGATCTCGTGGCTTTTTCAGCGCACTAGGCTTTTCCTGCGCTTTGGTTATGATGGGTTGCTGATATGAAGATAAGCAGAGGTAAATCACAATAGATTAAGCATCTAAGGTGCTCTTGATGACGTCTTAATTCATCTTTTTGAGTTTGAATTTTGGATACTCGAGTTATATTTGGGCTCTATGAGCTCGATAAGCTCGGATCCCGGGTCCCGGTCTTTACACATATTATTACTTACGGAGATATTAAAGTCCTAAACATGAATTTGAGCTTTAATTATTGAAGGTCTCGCGTTCATTTGATAGGTTCGAGCTCTTTTGAAGGCTCGAATTCTTTTGAAGACTCGAGGTGTGGCTCATAGATCTCGCGTCTTGGCTAGGCTCGGGACTAGGAGCCTTCCGAGCTCACCGATTCCTGCCAATCCGCCTCGAGGCTTCAAAAGTAAAACTCGACGCCTCGAGGTTTGCACATCACTAGTATTACTTGCGCGTTGCCGACCCTGTAAAAAACTTTCCCATGGACGCTTGCAACACCAGGGGTATCACTTGGGCGTTGCCGACCTTGTAAAAAACTTTCCCATGGACGCTTGCAACAACACCAGGGGTATCACTTGGGCGTTGCCGACCCTGTTAAAAACTTTCCCATGGACGCTTGCAACACCAGGGGTATCACTTGCGCGTTGCCGACCCTGTAAAAAACTTTTCAAGCCCTTTTCAAACAACCCAATGCTGTACTCGTACGAGAAAATCTCTGCAAGGAGCTCATTCCACATCCCAAGCATACCCGGGAAAGAGTTTCTCTGAAACCGCACAGTACGAGGATCATTTTGGTGTCAACGTGTGAGGATGAATTCCCTGCCGATGGCGAGCGGTGCGATGGTAGAAAGAGACCGTGGGCATCATGTCAAATAATAATAACAATTGGTCTGTTCATATCCAACATTTTCAACTTGCAAGTTTTATGAGATCGCTGCTTAATAACACTTACTGGTAATGTTGTGTTTTGCAGTGGGTAAGGTCATCTGAGCTCATTGAGAGACTGTTGTGTTGGGAGCAGGGTGACTTTTTCCCTATGCTGTGAACATAACGCATTCTGTTGATATATAGTAGATATAATATACATATTTACAGGGTACGCAACGCGGGAGTAGTGTCCAAGCTGCTGGGAGTGTCTATAGGCTACGATGGCCACTTGCCATCAGAGGGTCCTATTGTCTGCCACCCCTGTAGTGAAAAAAACGTTTCTCAGGCGAGATACCTTAACTGCTACAGGTTGGCACCATCTTGCACTAAAACCAGGGAGCGAATGTATCGACCGCATATATCATATTACCTTCGACCATAACTTAGTTGTATTCAGCTTCCTGTAATTTTAAGACGTAACTGTTTTACTTAATGAGTTGACGATTGTACGCAATAAAGAATACAATGTTGTTTTGAATCTTTATCATCAATAACAAAGAAGAGAGAAAGACAAATTGCCACCTAATACTTTAAAACAAATATCGTCTTGGATTAGCACCAAAAAAGCGGAACAAGTGAAATGAATAAGCCTTTAATGGATATCCGGAAAAGACTTTTCAATCAAATAAATCACCAAGAAGAGAGTTTAACGAGAGTATTCGGCGCGTCGTTCGGCAATTAATCACTGTTCTCAGGTCGTTAGGCGTCTAAGGAAGCCCTCGAGACGAAAGGGGAGACCGGGTGTGGCCCACAGCGCCGCCCACATTCGGATAATCCCTCCATTTACATAATTGCTGTATAAAAAGGAAAGCTTCCCAATTTGCTAAATTGCTTTAAACGACAGTCAGTGCATGGTCGTCAACGACTCTGGAGACTACATCTCGCCTCGCAGACGCCCTCGCTCGTTGCCCGATTAGCGTAGATTCCACTCAAAATAAATCGGCTTGAAGATTGGAGTTTAATTAGGTATCCAAGAAAAAGTCTTTAGAAAACTAGAAGCTTTTTAACTTTGTAGGCGTTTGCATTTTGTCGGCGATGCAACATGCCATAATATAATAGGACAGTAGGGAGCGGGACGCCGCGATATAAACTAGTGTTATACTAGTTTATATCGCGGCGTAGTAATAAATAATAAACAATTAGAACACGCATCTTTTATTAGGGGTCAACCTACCACCTTCTGATTAGAGGCTTAACCTCTAAAACTTTTTACTGACTTTGAATTTTTACTTTTGATTTTGATTTTTAATTTTTATAAAAATTGTATTAAGGAAAAAAAATAAGAATGCGGTTGGTGACAGAGCTTTCCAGCTATCTATTATGTATGTACAGTCGACAGCATATCAAGCGTAACAGTTTGACCTTGCGACCACCCTTAGTCCGTTCGTGATAGAGGCGGCTTTCGTAGTGCATGTTAAACTTGATGTCTAGTCGTGTGGACGTAGACCTTATAATTATATACCTACTAAAATATTAGTAGTCATGAACATGTTTGTAATCGTTACTAGCAATACAACTCTCAGTACGCACTATACAGGGTGGTGCCGTCAATACGACAATAAAATGAGCAAAGGTGTTTATTAGATCATAGAAAGAAATGGTATGCCACTTTCAAAAACATCTTATTCATTTGATAATTTCATGACATTTGTATGAAATAATATAGCATTGGCTGCATTATTTCATAGAAATATAATAAAATTATAAAATAAATAAGATGTGTTTGAAAGTGGCAAACCATTTCTATGAACTAATATAGCCCATGTTTCAATTTATTGTCGTATTGACGGCACCACCTTGTATAAAACTTTGATGAGGTAAGTGAAGTTCCTTTATTATGAAAGATACAGTTTAGTCTAAATTTTTTTTTTTTTTTTTTTATTAAATAAAATCTACTATTCTACTATTTCTATCGTTAGACCTCTTTAGCTACGTTATAACTAAATCTACTATTTCTATCGTTAGACCTCTTTAGCTACGGCGTAGCTACAACACTACGACGTAGCTACGGCGTAGCACTACGGCGAAACGATAATGCATAAGGGCCTGGCCACGAACTCACCGCACGCGCGTCCTACGACTCGCGAATCGGCAACCACTGCGCGCTGTCTCAATGTCGGCCTCGCAGCGCGTCGTCGTGACCGCGCAGTGGTTGCCGAGTCGCCGCCGCCGCCGCCCGTTTTCGTGGCCTGCCCGCCTAGCATGACCACCGAAACGCGATATGATACAATATGATATAGCTATTTATCGCTTCGAACTGTCAAAAATCATTGGATATAACCGCTATCTTGAAATTTTATCGAAACTGCGAACATGTATATATTCAATACAAGTTCGCAGTTTCGATAAAATTTCAAGATAGCGCTTATATCCAATGATTTTTGACAGTTCGAAGCGATAAATAGCTATATCATATCGCGTTTCGGTGGTCATGTTAGGCGGGCAGGCCGTAATAACAGTCCTGACTGTGAGTGTTATGTCATGTCCTCAACCCGTTCGAGACCCAGACATCTACCGATAATAATGTCTTTATGCTTGACTTCACAATTCAATTTAATTTTATTATTGTGGGAAAGGTATCCAGTGTAATTACTGGATGACAACGCACCTGCAATACCAAGTGTTATTTTTCTTGTTATTACAGGTGTCTATAGATGACGGTAGCCACTTACCACCAAGTGGGCCGTCTCAGCTTGCTTGTCATATAGTTGTAAAAAAAAATTAAGCAAAAATAATAATTACAAATTTTTCTCATTTTAGTACAAACGACGGCACATCAAGTGTAGCAGTTGCACTACGAAAGCCGCCTCTATTACGAACACAGTAAGGGCGGTCTCAAGGTCAAACTGTTACGCTTGATGTGATGTCGACTGTACATAGCATAAAAAATAAGTGTAAGAAAGCTTCACGGCGTTCAACAAGTTCAACGGCATTCACAAATCACGGCGTTTGTTAAAATCGACTCCAGTTACGGCGGTGTTTTTATTTTCGTTATTTATTCCGGTTCTTTTCCATAGTCCTATTCGACGTCCTATAAATAGTCCAACTGTCGGAACGACGGAAACAAATCATTCAACCGAAAATAAAATTCACTCTTGTATTCGGTTTTGTAGATTTGTGCAGACTTTACATAACGTACGAGTATTTCTAACGATACTCTAAACTTTTGATAATAGATAATAAAACCTCTTAACCTATTATAATTTTACAACCTAACTGATATATAATTAATGACAATACTTAGTTATTTTTTTTTTACATACGAACTTAAAATTATTATGGGTGTAAAAAAAGAGAAAATAATGAAGTCGGTTAAATACAAGTCATTCAGCCGTTGATTCCCTTTGTTCCCGTTGAGTCACACCATTTTGTGTCACACTGCACGGTTGATCAGATCATTAGTTAATGAATGTTTTCTAACCTAAAGTAGCTACCAGGCTACCATAACAATGGAAGAGATGTTTAGCATACTATTCATTTATAAATCATAATTGGGATGTTTCCTAAGTTTCAATATGGCGCTATTTTTTTTAGAATGACCATATATTCCTTAGTAATACAGAAACATATGACGTCACCTAGATTTTCGTCCGTCACCTAGATTTTCGTCCGTAGATTTTCTATGGAGCGTTTTTGGACGATGCGCCGCAACACATCAAACATCCACTGTATCTGTGAAACTATTGATCTTAGACATACTACATATTTATTTTGCATTATTTCTATAAAAGTTATATAATTCCTATATATGAAAAATAAAAGTTGTCAAATAAGTATAACTATTATTACTATGGGTATAGAAAAATTGGAATAATGGTATATCATTATAAATAACTTCTGTGATACTTTCTGTCAAGCGGCGTTATCACTGGAGGTCTATGACAATAGGGTAGTTGACAACTTTTTTTTTCATAAATAAGAAGTTTATAACTCATTAAGAAATATTGCAAAAGAAATAGTATGTCTAAGGTCAACAGTTTCACAGATATCGTGTTATGTTTGATGTGTTGCAACACTCCATAGAAAATCTACGGAACAGGTGACGTCACATGTTCCCATATTACTAAGAAATGTATGGGCATACTGACAAATTTGATAATAACTATGTATTAAGTATGTTTTTATTAATAGTTGTCTTAATGATAGTTGTTTTAATTGATGCCAGCAATCTAATATCATAAATAATTTTGATAAATTTTGAAAAAAAAAATATGACCATTACAAGTTCAACAGTACAACTTCAACAATACGACGACGACAACATAACGACGAAAAAAGAGGGGTGTTATAAGTTTGACGTGTCTGTCTGTGTATCTGTGTGTCTGTCTGTGGCATCGTAGCGCCTAAACGAATGAACCGGTTTTGATTCAGTTTTTTTTGTTTGAAAGCTGATGTGCCTACGATGGTTCTTAGCTATAATTTATGAAGATCAGTTCAGGTGTTTGATGACTATCAGCTCATTTTGTACATAATAATAGGGTTTTACTAACTTTTACACATCCGATTGATTTGAAATTTCGTGTACTGTCACTTCGGTTACATTCCCATGACACACTAACCTTAAACTGATCCTATACCATCAAAAAGTCTACGAAATGATTAATTCTTCGGAAACTTTACAGCAGATATAGCGTGTTTGGGCTCTTATGAAAAGTCTCAATGAGATGGTGTTAGATAGATGATTATATAATGACGCCGGAAGTTACTTAAAATTTTTAATTTTGTATATTTTTTTATGGGTAACAGTAGCATATATTTTCCGAATTTGTGAAAAATAGCGCCAGATTCAAACTTAGGCAACATCCCAATTGAAATTGTGTCTGGAATCTTCTGCTTGACGGGTTAAAGTAGCTCAGTATGGTAGGTATTGAAGCCTGGACATCACGTGATATGATCACATAGGTATTGTGTTACATTGACGACCGGCTGACCCGGGTTGGAATCCCGGTAGGAGCAAATGTTTGTGTGATGAGTACGGGCATTTGTTCACGACTCATGGATATTTATAAGTTTATTTAGTATATTTCTTATATTGATATACATTATTATCATAATTTCTCCGTTATCTAGTATCCATAACAGAAGCTCTTAATGATGCTTACGTTGGGCTAGATAAGGATGAGGACCTACATCTCTATAAATGGTTCCATAGAAAACCGATACTGGAGTGAAATTTATTTCGGTGGTCCCATTAGCCAATTAGTCCATGGTTGAATGTTTTTTACCTGAGGTTTTTTCTGCCCAATAGAATTACGAAAAAAAAACCGTTTTATATACTCATAAATGCATAATATTTATTTTAAAAACGTCTTGTGGAAAGACCTTGACTGATTTTGGATGTTACAAATAAAAATACCCTACGTAATCGGGGTCGATTCTTAACTACCGCCGTAATTATTGTGCAACCGACCGTAAAGCGCATCAGAACTATGATAATTATGACGAATTATTTTGTTTTTTTAAAGTCGAAGAATATCTTAAGAGATACGCCAATAAAGAACGTAGACCTTACAATCATAGCCTTAGCTGGTAGTACACTCAAACCATCATTTAAGGCTTACCAAATCCTCGACAAAAACACCGCTTCATTCCTAGAATGTGATGTGAGGCTATTGAAATCAAAAAACATCCAAATTTCAATAGAGAAGATGGTTGGACCACCAGCTTGGGATCCCATCATGCGAATATTTATTTATTTATTTAAACTTTATTGCACAATATAAATAAAAATGTACAAATGGCGGACTTAACGCCTAATAGCATTCTCTACCAGTCAACCAAGGGCTAAGCAGAAAACTCAGTAAGCGGTGCATAGAATAATAATGTCCCAAGCCCGTCTTCACACTGTCCGACAATCTGACACCGTGAGCTCGGTAGGTATTCGTGAATTGGACCGCTCTAAATATAACATAAAGTGACGGTAGTCAACATAAAAACTTAACAATAACCACTGACATATTCAGTCTTCGCGTGACCACGATCGCTATAAAATACTCGAAATGTCGTATAATATTGATGTAGCATCGAATCAAACGCGAGTTAAATGTGTTAAAGTGGGTTTATTTCAAACATGTAGTGCTCGCGATAATATAAGACAATACCTACTATTACAATAAATGTTTGAAAAATATTTTAGGTATGTCATGTACCTACTTAGATAAATATTAGTAGAAAAAATACTAATTTTTTTTTAATGTTTCAATTATTGCGTCTGCCATTACTTAGATACATGCTACTACGATCGAATCCTTTTTTCTCAACTGAATAGAAACCTTTCAAATATGACATGTCTGCCTGTTACAAAGTTAAGTGATCTTTTCCGACGTTTGTTTTTCCTTATTTGCTACTTAATCAACATAGACCAAATAATAAATTATCAATAAGATACATGTCCGACACTTCCTCAAAAGAGAGAAAAAAAGACTCCATTTTTAAGAGCATTATGTGAAAAAATGTGTGTTGTAGATACTGTTCTGCGTTTACATTTGAAAATGTGTTGAGCCGAGTTACGATTTTACATAGATAATATTTTCCTGTGTTCTCTTAATTCGAATACTACTGATTACTATTTTTTAAACCGTAAGTGTGTATATATAAATAGCATAAATACAAATTAATTTTATTAAATACAAATAAAATTAGGTTGGGGAAAACGTCTTTTCGCATTATAGTATGTATGAACTTGTAATAAAATCTCTTTGGCTGGCTTATTTTTATCTGGCTGGTTTTGGTATCATTAAAATTTTAGATTTTAAAAAAGATAATTCCAAATTCAAATTAGGAAAATGTGTGTTTTTTATTTGTTTTTCGTACTGTCAAGATGAGTGAATCTAATGAAGAAATTCGATACATTTTAAAATTTTACTACAAAAAAAGGTAAAAATGCAACGCAAGCCGCGAAAAAACTTTGCGATGTTTATGGACCTACTGCAGCAAAGAGTAATGTAAGTTGTACTGCAGTGTCTGTGAGAGTAGCACAAATTTGGTTTAAGCGTTTTCAATCCGGAAATTTTGATGTCATAGATGCACGTCGCTCTGGTCGCCCTATTACGGATAAAATTGATGCCATTTTAAAAACTGGAGCAAGATCGGCATATCAGTAGTTACGACGTAGCTGAAGAACTGGGAATTGACCACAAAACAGTTTTGGCGCATTTTAAAAAAATGGGTACACAAAAAAGCTCGATATTTGGGTACCCCACGAGCTCACTGAAAGAAACCTAATGAACCATGTACTCATTTGTGATTCTTTATTACGACGTAATGAAACCGAACCATTTTTCAAGAAGCTGGTGATAAAAAGTGGATCACATACGACAAGAACGTGCGAAAAAGGTCGTGGTCAAAGGCCGGTCAGGCTTCACAGACTGTGGCGAAACCCGGGTTAACTCGCAACAAGGTGATGCTGTGTGTGTGGTGGGATTGGAAGGGCATTTTATTCATTATGAGCTGTTACCACCAGGCAGGACCATAAATTCTAAACTCTGCTGCGAACAACTGATGAGATTAAAGCAAGAAGTTGAGAGAAAGCGGCCGGAATTCATCAACAGAAGAGGTGTGGTTTTTCATCATGATAACGCTAGACCTCACACATCTTTAGCCATTAAGCAAAAATTAAGAGAGTTTGGCTGGGAGGTTTTAATGCATCCGCCGTATAGTCCTGACCTTGCACCTTCAGATTTCCACCGGTTTCGCTCTCTTCAGAAATTTCTAGGCAGTGTCAGGTTAACATCACGAGAGGACTGCCGAAACCACTTGTCACAGTATTTTGATCAGAAGTCCCAAAATTTCTATAGCAATGGGATCATGTCCCTGCCTACAAGATGGCAAAAAGTTATCGAACAAAATGGTACCTACATACTTTAGTTAAATGTAAATAAAGTATATTAAAAAATGTTTTGTATTTTCTTTAAAAATGCGAAGAAACTTTTTCCCCGACCTAATATTATTAAAAGGACGAAAAGAAAGTTATGTTCAATATATTATTAAACATAGCTATGTTTGTGCTAGTAACCCATAGACTTTAATACAAATGCCCCAGGGAGAGGGGGAGATGCCTTCTGATAAAATAATCATGTTAGTAAAATGTATTAATTTTCGTAACTGTTCTCGATCTATTATCTTAGATTGTAAGTATTGTGTGTTATTTACTTAAAAGCGATATTTTTACAAGTTATCATTTTTATCAATTATTTTTCTATTGTGTGTCATTTTGTTCTTTGCCTCAGCTCATAGGGCGCAAGGGCACTTACAATATGTGGTTACTTCACAGCATAAGTAACTTCTCTAAATAGTGTATTTGTTTATTATTTTAATTCAAAGGAGGTGTCCTAACTATGTAATGTAAGCTATAAACTTATTCCAAGTCTTAATTTTTTATAAAAAGTAGGAGCTTAAAAAGAAAATTTTTTTTTATTATTCCACTTTGTAAGGTAGGTGGTATCACCTACTAGGTGACCAAAGTGAAAATATTAGTATCCCTTGTTCACCTGAGCCCTATCACCTAGGTTCACAAAGTGAAATAATAATTTTATTAGCAAGCAATAACTTTAAATATGTATAGGTAATCCTCATCAAGGTATAAGCTCCTATTAAGGCGAAAATACTTTAAAATCTCCTATTAAGGCGCCAATACTTTAAAATCGGCTCCTAATGGCGGCTAATGTTTATTTCGTGTTTTTGTAGTGATGCGTTGAAATAAAACAACTAGGAGTCGAAGATGCCAGAGTGTTCTGTATTTTTGATATTTCACAATATTAATTTCTCCTTTCATATAAATGTATTTGAAGCCGAGCAGATCAGGAAATGAGAACTGCGTGTCAAAATGGTGTCCCCTGAATATGATTAGATATTAGATAATAAGATTCTAATAAATTTTTACAGATTATTAAACCTTTAGAGATCTGCTAGTCTTACAGTTTTATTCTCTTGAGTAGCTATATCAAAATGAAATTAACTCATCCAAAATCTGTTAGAGCCTTAACACAGGTTTTTTAAACGGCAATATCACGCATCCATACTAATTTAATAAATACCACAGTGTGTCTGTTTGTCTGTCTGTTACCTCTTCATGCTTAAGCCACTGAACAGATTTAAATAAAATATTTTGAGTTCTGGGAAAGGACAAAGGATAGTATTTAACCAAGATACCATTCTTTTAGGGGGTGAAAAGGAGGTGGAAGTGGGGGAATCAATAACCGCTGAACCAATTTAGATGGAATTTGATACAGAGATAGTTTGAGTTGTGGGGAAGGATATAGAATAGTATTTATCTTCAAGTCATCCCTTAAGAGTGGAGGTAAGAATAAGAATAAGAATAACTTTATTTGTCATTTTACAATGATGCTGTTACATAATATTAACATTAACATAAAAACAGGTCACACTCATAGATGTGCTGAGTAACAGAAACAATGACAACTACCCTCCGCACTAGTTATAAACTGTATTGCGGCAGCGCAGTATCACCGCAGCCGAATGACCAATTTAATTTGACACACGGTTAATAAAATGCTCACAATGGGGACAGATCATGACGAACTGGTTTTAGCATACATTAAATGTAGTATATTTTAGGGCAACCGATACACCTTAACATACCAACTAATTACTTTCGTAGTATGATTAAAAACTAAATTACACAATAGAGGAGACCTAGTAGGATACCTACATCTCAGTATTTAGGAAATCTAGGAAAGAAATAAAAAAAGAAACATGTACTCAGTTGTAGAATAAACAATATTTAAATTTGATGTAACACGTAGATTTTATAAACATAGATAAATACACATATACACATCTTCAAAATATTACATTGGCGTATATTTCCATTATAATTAAATTTGATTTACTTCCTACACAAAATATTTAGTGCATATACATATATACATATACATACAAATAATAGTTCGTAATATAATACTAAAATCTATAGTTAGTAAAATTAAATATATTTGCATCCTATGTCCGTAGAAATTTCTCCGTACCATCGTAGTCCAACGTAAGCAAGTATTCAGAAACCAGTTTTCGACACACATAGTAACTTTTTTCCCTTAGTGATTGTATGGTACTACTAATTTTATTATAAAGCCTTGGTCCTAAATAGTGTAGTGAGTACCAAGCAAATGAAGTTCTAGATCTTGGTATCAAGTATACAGTAGCCTTTCGCCTTTTTGAAATAATTGGAGGTGGTTTAATTCTGTGCTGTCTAAGTATCACAGATTTTATAAACAGTTGACGAACTGTTAGCACAGAGAATTCTTCATAAAGTTTTTTTGTTGGGTAAAGAAAGGGCTTAGAGTTAACCACTTTGATTATTGCTCTTTGTGCACGTTCAATTCGGATTAAATGTGTTTTTTTGGCACCACCCCAGACAGTTATCCCGTAGGTTAAAATAGATTGACATAATGAGAAGTATATAATAAGAAGTAAGTAATCTTGTAAGTGTCGATGTCTTGTACATGTTTTATTTTTTTGAAAATGCTTATCAGCTTTCTGATTCTTCCACTTAGTGATTCTATTTGACATTTCCAGTTTAGATTGCGATCAATGATTATACCTAGGTATTTTAGTGTGCATGCGGATTGAGTGATCCTATCTTTAATCTTTACAATAATCTACGAGGATTTAGTAAATAATTGTTAAATTCGTTACAGTGAAGTTAAAAAATTGTAAAACCTGAGATAATACAGATATAGTCAATAAAGTGGATCACTCATACCGCATGCATTATAAAATGTCATAATGTATATCTCATAATATATAACAGTTCTGCTTCTTATTTATACATCAAAAAATGGTAAAAAATTGTTAAATAGCATTACCAAATTATGGATTAGTTTGCATGTCCCGTTTAAAAATTATAACGATTTATTTGGATCACTCACACCGCATGGTGGCCGTATGAGTGCTCTTTAAAAATATCACCTTATACTGAATATATACATATTATTTTTTTGTATATTATAGCTAAGCGTGGGGTTGAATTTGTTAAACAGTGATCTTGACAAAAACTTATAATAGATGGAAGAAATTCAAGTTTTCCGTTTCCTTCAGCATGCCGTCTGAGTGATCCACATTTCGGCCTCTATTTACTTTTGTATACCACCTACATAAACTGAAGATATACCCAAAATTGTTAAATTTTATTTACTAAAATTTGGCATATTTTCTGTTAATGTACGTGCGATACTTTAGGAAATATCTCGTTTCGTAAATTCCTGAAGAAAATGAATGAGTAGGGTGTCTTTGATTTTTCATTGTGTGAGACTATGTGATATATCCTTACTGGGACAGATGAAACTAAATAAAAGCTTGTAAAAAACAGAATCGCCTTTTATTTTCGCTAGCACTATACATTTGATTAATCAAAAATAAAAACCAACTTCAAAACACGCCAATTTATTAATTTAAAATACGGGTAAATCATGTCGTGTACATGATTTACCTTTTACTCTTCATTCCAGATAAGTAGTCTGTAGTTGATGAAGCGAATACGCTGTTGTTGGTTGGCTCATTCTAAAATCAACATTTTTAATATAATCAAATAGAATTTCTCTTTAATGAAAAAAATGCCATTTAAACCAATGACACGTAAGAACCTAACATCCTGTCGTGAATTCGTGATCGAATAACATACATACAAAACACTAAAAAGGAAAAATAATTAAATTTAATCCTCAAAATGTATTTTTTGGAGTTGGTGCTTCATTTTCTATTGTTTCAGGTAACAGCTTAGCACCAACTCCAAAAAATACATTTGTAGGAGATATCTTCCTATCTTTCCTGTGCGTCTCTGTAGTGTCACGAGGGGTACCCAGTGGTGCCGTTATTGATCCTGGGCCTTAGCTTGAGCAACGGATTTCCCTGATCCAGTACACAAAAGCCCACTCAAGGGGGGCGATCCCCTATCCACAACCCTGGGGACGGGTCCGATGGCAGACTGGAAAACCGCACACGGAACACAATGCTTCCCTCACTTAACCGTACTAGTGATTGTATCATATTTGAAACATACAAGCGTGCGACAGTGTTGGCTTTTTTTTCTTCTACATAATTTCTACAAAGCGGATTATAATCATAATACTTTTTCTAGCGCAATGCTGGTAATAAATTTTAACCAAGAATTATTTATGAAAAATTGAAAATGAAAACTATGCCTAATGTCAACTTGTCAAATTGTAAAATATGGGAAAAAATATTTCTGCTCCTCCTACCAATCGGAGTACCGATCTTAAAATATGGCCTGTATAATGGGCTTGACTGTACTTTTGGTTAAGTTAAGTAAGTGATAAAAACAAAAACATTCAATCGGAGGAATGGGAAAAAAGATTCCCGCTCCTCCTACCAATCGGAGTTCCGATCTGAGGACAGGGAAAGACCCATATTGAGAGTATCTTCATTGACGTAAATAATTTATAGATAAATTGCACCGTCAATAAACTGTATGATATAGGATTTTTTAATTAAAATATATGTTTTCTAGAACATGTGGTTTTTCATTTACAGAGCATGTATAACTTTCATTATAACATATAAGTAGGTGAATAAAATATAAAAAGATTAATAGAAATAAATGCACCATCGGTCTCAATCAACAGCCCTGTAAATTTTAGGCATCCAGAATGCTCGGAGCACAAGGTAATCTTTTCCATAAAATATTAAATAATATGAATAAATATAATAAAAACGCCTGGTCCTGTCCCAGTAAGGATATATCACATAGTCTCACACAATGAATAATCAAAGACACCCTACTCAGTCATTTTCTTCAGGAACTTACGAAACGACATATTTCCTAAAGTATCGCACGTACATTAACAGAAACTATGCCAAATTTTAGTAAATAAAATTTAACAATTTTGGGTATATCTTCAGTTTATGTAGGTGGTATACAAAAGTAAATAGAGGCCGAAATGTGGATCACTCAGACGGCATGCTGAAGGAAACGGAAAACTTGAATTTCTTCCATCTATTATAAGTTTTTGTCAAGATCACTGTTTAACAAATTCAACCTCCCGTTTAGCTATAATATACAAAAAAATAATATGTATATATTCAGTATAAGGTGATATTTTTAAAGAGCACTCATACGGCCACCATGCGGTGTGAGTG
Source organism: Nymphula nitidulata (assembly GCA_947347705.1). Lineage (NCBI taxonomy): Eukaryota > Metazoa > Arthropoda > Insecta > Lepidoptera > Crambidae > Nymphula > Nymphula nitidulata. Next base: position 8,277,671 of record OX374617.1, on the reverse strand, counting down.
ATCCAAATAAATCGTTATAATTTTTAAACGGGACATGCAAACTAATCCATAATTTGGTAATGCTATTTAACAATTTTTTACAATTTTTTGATGTATAAATAAGAAGCAGAACTGTTATATATTATGAGATATACATTATGACATTTTTATAATGCATGCGGTATGAGTGATCCACTTTATTGACTATATCTGTTTTATCTCAGGTTTTACAATTTTTTTACTTCACTGTGACGAATTTAACAATTATTTACTAAATCCTCGTCGATTATTGTAAAGATTGAAGATAGGATCACTCAATCCGCATGCACACGGTATTTTAAAGATTGGACAGATTCGAGAACATAACAATTGCATACAAAATCGTCATTACATGTATGAGCTTTGATACTCATGTTCAATGGTTGTTTGCTGTCTTTTATGCTAAAAGTAATGTATTTAGTCTTATCCATATTAACCGTCAGAACATTTCTGGTAAGCCACCCTAGAATATTCTTAAGTCCGATTTCGCTAAGTATTCAACTTCATTCCAAGAAGATGCTTCAAATAGCAGAACTGTATCATCAGCGAAAGAAATGATTTTACCATTTTGTAATTTTTTTTGGGTCAATTCGTTTATATATATTAAAAATAACGTTGGGCCAAGTACAGAACCTTGCGGTACACCGAAACTAACGCCAATATACTCACTCTGCATTCCATCAATAATGCAGAGTGAAGTAAGGGGGGTAGAAATGTGTAAAGGGAATCAATAAAAAAGGATTGTAAGACTTAAATCGTTTTTCGTTAAAAGAACACAACAGAACGAACAGAACGTACAGAATGTTTATATATTTTGACTTGTTTGTATGGGGATATAATCTCAAAAATCATTAGTTTCTTATGTAAGGAATGTAACTCAATATTATTTTACTTGTTTCATAAGTGAGAAACTTTAGCATGACACTGTCGCGATAGTGTAAACAGTGTGTTACGAAAGTCCGAAATAAAATTTAATGGGAGTTGTGTTACTTGTCAAAAGCTATCTCTGAAAGTTTGTCAGTTTTCAGACCATTTTTATTTTCCGATGAAATTAATAAACACATTCGCACACCTGCTCGTGACAACCCTAATGCGTACTATCGCGTATCGTACGACACACTACAATTATACCACACACACACCTATACACACACAACCCGGGCACTACGATATCGACCCCCCGCATCCCCAGATTTCCAAATTTCATTTCGTCTTTCTGTAACATCCGGAATATTCTTTGTCACTGTTACATGTAGTTAGAGACGGTACGAATAGGCATTTGTTTTGCTTCTGTGACACATTTTAGATATGTAATATACATAATCAAACTGATTCTTATCTTATACCTTCCAAGAGTGCACATGAATTGACAGCTATTTGATTCACAAAAATAATGGAAAGACAATAAAGGTCAGCGATAAACACTGAAAGTAGCAGGTGTACATTTAGAAGAAAAAAACAATTTTCAAATCTCTAGTCTGTTAGCAAAGGACGAGAAAACAAAAACGTAGCTTACAAAAATGTATTAAAATCTAAACCAGTATTATTTTTTATTATTTAAACGGATTGTTGAAATAGCAGATTGGATAAAAATAAAAGCTACGACCCAAAATACTAACTCCATGCGGATGAAGTCGCGGGCAAAAGCTAGTATGATAATAAAACCAAGAAAATACCACCGTCATATGAGCTTTACCTTAGGTATTACAAAAAGTCTGTATTTACGTATACTAAAACAGTAAGTTTTTAGAAATGTCATTATGGACTAAATAATTTATCAGATGTCTATTAAATATTGTATTAACTGACAAAAAAAATGCAGGATTACGTGATAATAAAGATGCCTAATCATATTGGACATTCACATTATGTAAATATTTCATCAGATATCACGGACAAATCCCCCAACGGCGTGGCGGGGGGTGGCGGCAAGCAGCGGCGGTCCCGGACGAACTTCACTCTAGAACAGCTAGGCGAGCTAGAGCGGTTGTTTGATGAGACACACTACCCTGATGCCTTCATGAGGGAAGAGCTTAGTCAGCGACTGGGGCTCAGCGAAGCAAGAGTGCAGGTATGTTTTGTAAATTTTATGCTATGCACTCAATTGGTTGCTAGATTTCACTTTCTCGACCCCTTAATGAGGGAAGAGCACTGCCGAAAATTGGATTTTTATATCCAGTTTTGGTATATTATAATATAATTGTAGCAAAAGCAAGATCGAGTGACATCTAAATGAGAATCATTGTAGCGCAATCGTATTACTCGTAGTCCGAATGCTACGGTAGAGCTATTTTCGAAGTACGTATGACCGCTACTACCAATAAGACATATCGTCATTTTTATAAACACCGCTACCAATAAAAATATAAAAATAACAACATTGTATTGTAAAATAGTTGGTATTTTGAAACAGGCAGCAGGCAGCAATAGTTTTTTTTATACTACTAGATGACAAACAAGCTGACGGCCCACCTGATGGTATGCGGTTACCGCCGCCTATAGACACCTGCAATAACAAGGGAAAATCACTTTATATTGCAGGTGCGTTATAATCCTGAGGCCTAAGATAAAATGCCGTCTGAAATAAAATAGTGAATTTTAACAAGAAATATGTAGAAAAAAAAACGCTATGTAACTCGACCTTTGCTTTTTTTATACTATACAAAGCACGGCAAAGAACTCAACACCACCTGATGTGAAGCGGCAAGAAGAGTCCATATCGAAGACAGCTTGTGCAGCTGAAAACATATTAAATTCTCTAAAATTAAAAAAATACAGCGAGTAAGCAACGCCTGAGTAGGGCGCTTAAGGTGCAACGAGCACGAGCTACAACACTTCATAGTAGGTACAATGTTCGCATTTTTTTTAAAACGTTCCAATGGAGGTTAGAGATTATGACAATGATTCTATGTTGTATTAAGTGAATTCACTTTACACAGCTGAGACAAATAAAGTTTAATTGAACTTTTATAATATTATTTTATATGTATAAGTTTGTTATGTTTGTTGTGAAATTTCAATAACAGGTAGAAGTACTCGTTTTCATAATATAATTAGGACTAACTACATTTTGTAATTAGTATTACAAGAAGTAGGTACAAATAAATCATTGTTAAGTACCTCGTTACTCGTTACGTTTGAACATATTCTCCTTAACACAATAGAGTAATTCCAGCTACCCCAGTAATTCAAGCCCACTTAACACAGCGACCCCTACTCATTACTAATGCAAGTAATTAGCTGTGAGCATCCAACAAGTGAGCTTATAGGCCATACATCGCGATTAGCGACCGATCGGCGTTATGTGTCAGTCCAATGGTAGGGGCAATCGACTAAATTGATAATGCCTTGACCCTATGTCTTCACTAGTGTCAAATTAATGCTCTAATAGGTGATTTCAATTGACGAGATTTCTTTAGTGACTTTTACTAAATGAAAATAGTATTGTAGGATTAGCAATGAGTGGATATTATCGAATATACATATACATGTACATACATGTAAATATATTGATGATAATAATATTCATACACTCATACCTATAATCTAGCCCAAAGTAAGCATCATTAAGAGCTTGTGTTATGTTATGGATACCAGATACGGAGAAATGTAACAGCATCTAATAGGAGCCAGCCCCCTTATTCTTATAATAGCTCTTGCTGTGGTCGCCTGTTTTTTGAGTTGTTATCACTTTTTTGACTTTGTAAACATACTACATATATATTGTTAAAACAAGAATCAGACTTTCTCGGCAAGTCTCTACCTTACTCACCACTGGGACACAATTACTAAATAATCTTATTTTGCTGCGAGCTTCCTGTTGGACATTCTAAGTTTAATGTAAAATAAGTTATAAGAAATAAAGTTATTATTATTATTATTAGAGACTCAAGTATAACCTGTGGTATGACGACATTTCCTTCCGCAAATAAGGTTCCTTCCGCAATAAATTAAACTTAACTATTATGGAATTAGAAAAGTAGCTAACTAACGAGTATTATAATTTTTTCAACGAGTAATAGAGTCGCTAGAGCTGCTCGATTTATAATATATATAATAATATATAATATATAATAATATTTATACACTCACACCTATTATCTAGCCCAAAGTAAGCATCATTAAGAGCTTGTGTTATGGATACTAGATAACGGAGAAATAATGATAACAATATGTATATAAATATAAGAAATATACTAAATAATCATATAAACATCCATGACTCGTAAACAAATGCTCGTACTCATCATACAAACATTTGTTCCTACCGGGACTCGAACCCGGGACCTCTTAACCGAGTAGCCTGGGGTACAGATCACTCGGCCAGCCGGTCGTCGATTTTGGAAAAAATAATTACTAAAGTCTTGTATTTAGTTGTTTACTATAATACCTAACCTTATCAACAAAATATCTGACTGTTTAAATGCATACTTGATCGTTTAATTATATTAGTAACGTAAACAATCCTAAAACGGCGTTAGTCAAAATCAACGCCTATTATGGAGGTATTTTTATCGTCGTGTTTTATTCTTATTGTTTGGGTGACCAAGCAAGAATAAAACACGAAAATAAAAATACCTTTATCGCTATTCTAATATACAGGTGACGCCGTCAATACGACAATAAATTGAAACATGGGCCATATTTAGTTCATAGAAATGGTTTGTTACTTTCAAAAACATCTTATTCATTTGATAATTACATGATATTTTATTCGTTCGATAAGAACGAATAAAATATTTTAAAAGTGGCAAACTATTTCTTTGAAGTAATATAGCCCATGTTTCAATTTATTGTCGTATTGACGGCACCACCCTGTATACTTTATAACCAAATAAAACAGCCTCCGTAATAGGTGTTGATTTTTAATACCGCAGTAATATGACTGTTTGCGTTATTTATTTATCTCTTTTCGTGATCGTTTAGTTTTTTCCGTAATCTCCTATAATTTTTAACATTTACTTGATCTAAAGGACCATGCAAAAACCAACACCAACAGAGATCAAACGTGTCTCTGTTCATACATCTTGACTGCCTGATGATTTTCTACTATGACGACATCTGCCGCAGCAATGGGGTTTCCATGCAATAAAATGTTATTAAAAAAGATTTATTTCCTCCTTTTTCAGTGTTTTTTCTTTAATGTACATTTAAAATAAAAATTGTAAACAGACAGAAACATAGCACGCAGAGAAAAAACCGGTCTTATCGCAGCGTGTTGTTGATTCCCACAGTTGTAGTTACGCATACCTACTTTTTGCTTTCGTATGAAAGTATTATTTTATTAAAATAAATACCTTTTTTTTTAAATAACCCCATTGTCTTTTCAATAAAAAATGGTTAGGAATCTTTTCATGGCACGCACGTAACAATAATAATAGAATAAATGCCACGTTTGTTGGTCGGTGGGGACAGTGCCCCCCTATAATTTTTTGCATGGTCCTTTAGGCGTGTTACAGAATTCCAGGTTGTGTGTATGTGTCTTTGTGTGGTATAACTGTAGTGTGTTGTATAACTGTAGTGTGTTGTACGATACGCAATAGTACGCATTTTTAAGGGTTGTCACGAGCACGACAACGTTTTTATTAATTTTATCGGAAAATAAAAGTAGTCTGAAAGGTTCTTTTATTTTAATGCTTTTGATGCATTTAAACGCCTACTTTTATTATTATCTTGTATTTGGGGCTTTTCGGTCTTTTTAGACTGATTTGTCACTGCGACCTAAAAGAACTATTGTGACTTGCCACCATTAGTTATAATAAAACCTTGATTTGGGCACTTTCCATAAATTTTAGGATTTTCCCAACCTCAAGGGTCTCAACTTCATTTGGGTGAATAGTGTGTCTCCCCAGATAAAGGCTTCGTTTGTGGATAAAGGGTCCACAGTTGCAAAGGAGGTGCATTGGGGTTTCGCGCTCCTGTGTACAGAATCTGCAAACATCCGAATCACTTAATTTTAGGTTGAATAAGTGTCTGTTCAGTTTGCAGTGGCCTGTTAAAGCTCTAATCATGGCACTCGCGTTACTCCTGCTGAGCTTTATCAGCTCTTCAGTTCGTTTAGCACAGTAGCCATGTATCAGGGACTTTGAATGTATCAAACCAGGTGTCCTTAGCCATTGTTCGGAGGACTCCTGTATGAGTTTGCTTTTGAGATAGTGCATGGCCTGGTTCTTTGAGATTCCGCAGAAAGGTTCCGGTCCAATCTGTCGTCCCTGACCCCCAGCTCTGGCTAATTCATCGGCCTTTTCATTGCCTATGACGCCAGAGTGACCAGGCACCCATCTCAGAGTGATTCTGTTGTTGATCCCCAGTGTATTTAATTCCTCCACGCAGTCTTTTACTAATTTTGAATGCAGTGTATTCGCATTTATAGCATTAAGCGCTGCTTGGCTGTCGGAGTAGATGTAAATTCTTTGGTTAACGTAGTTCCTTAGGCGGTTAGCCTGCACACATTCAATAATGGCGTAGACTTCCGCCTGGAAAATGGTGGCGTATTTTCCGAGGTTGACGCTTTTACTAAACCTTGGTCTGACTCCATACACCCCACATCCTACGTTGTTACCCATTTTGGAGCCATCTGTAAACCATGTGAGGCATCCAGCTTCGGAGGGAGTAGTGACTTGTGGATAAATGTTGTTTTGGATACTCGCCCAGTCCTCCCTGCTAGGCAGTTCAACTGTATAGTTTTTGTGGAAGTTGAGTTGTGGTAGCATGACGTCAGAAGTCATTGCTAATGGAGGTAGTTCAAGCACAGCTTGATGTAATGATCGCAGTGTTTGAGATGCCCATTGTGCTTTCCCAGAGACGCCTGCCCTATACATTCTAGCCTTTGCCTCTTTTCCAATAAATAGATCCAGAGGCGGTAGGCTGAGAAGAGCATTAAGGGCTGCCGCCGGGGTTGTGCGCATAGCACCAGTTGCCATCAAGCACGCGGTGCGTTGTAAGCTGGTTAGCTTATTGATGGTTGTTATTTGCCTGACTTTTTTCCCCCAGACTACGCAGGCATACGTTAGCATCGGCCTTACGATGGAGGTATAAAGCCATAGGGCGATTTTGGGGTTTAAGCCCCATCTCGTCCCTGCAAGGCGGTGACATATTCCTAAGGCAGTTGTTGCCTTTTGGATTACGTTGTTTAAGTGTGTTTCCCAAGTCAGTGTCTTGTCAATTGTTACGCCCAAGTATTTGACTTCTTGGGAAAAAGGTATGGATGTTCCTTTAATAGTTAGTGTAGCAAGCTTGTTTAGCTTGCGCTTCCTAGTAAAGGGCACTATAGTTGTTTTGGAGGGGTTAACCCCCAGTTGGTTGTCTGCGCACCATTTGACAATGGTATTCAGAGCTCTTTGTAGTATTGATGATACAGTGCTTTGGCAAGGACCTATAACGTAGGCCACTACGTCGTCGGCATAGCCCTGCACATCAAAACCCATTTGAGTTGTTTTTGTAAGGAGTTCATCCACAACAAGTGACCAAAGCAGTGGAGACAGTACGCCTCCCTGCGGACATCCCCTTGTTGTCTTGAAACTTCTTGTTATTCCGTTTAGATTTATCTTAACAGTTCTATTAAGCAGCATTGACTTTATCCACCGGGTCGTTGTGTCATCGATCCCTTTGGCTCCCATACCTTTGGTAAGGGATCCAATAGTGACATTGTCAAAAGCTCCTTCAATGTCGAGGAAAGCACACAGAGCTATCTGCTTGTCTTCCAGAGCTCTTTCAATCTTATCCGTAAGTTCAAGAAGAGCAGTTTCCGTGGATTTCCCTTTTTTATAAGCATGTTGCTTGGAGTGTAAGGGGAGTTCCTTCAAAGGTCCTTCCCTTATGCATTCGTCTATGATTTTTTCCATACATTTTAGCAGGAAAGAGGTTAGGCTTATTGGTCTAAAGGATTTCGGTTGTGAATAGTCCTTCTTGCCTGCTTTAGGTATAAAGCATACCTTGACCAATGTCCAGTTTTCTGGTATGTATCCCCATGCGTAGCTCGCGCGAAATATTTTTACCAGGAGCGGTGTGAGAATGTCTTTCCCTTCTTGCATCAGTGCTGGGAAAATGTCATCTTCCCCAGCAGACTTGAATGGTTTGAAGGTTTCGATAGCCCATTTCACTTTATTTGGTCTGATCATTTTTGCTGCTCTTCTCCAGTCTTCGTTTTTAGGCCTGGTTAGGCAGTGTTGATGCTCAGGTTTATATTCGGTATTCGATACAGTTTTTGATCCAGGGAAGTGTGTTGTCGCTAAGAGCTCCAGGGTCTCCTCCACTGTATCAGTAAAATTTCCATCTGGCTTCTTTAAAAGTCCCAGTTGGTTGGCCGGCGATTTCGCTAAGATTTTGTGAATTCTGGCCCCTTGAGGAGTATTCTGGATCTCCTCGCAGAACTTCCTCCACGAAAGTCTTTTCGCCTTCCGTATTTCTTTATTGTATTCAGTTAAGGCTTTGTGATATCGCTCCCAGTCCTCGGGAGTTTTAGTCTTATTGAATAGTTTACGTGTTTTCTTCCTGAGATTGTCTAGTTTGGGGTGCCACCATGTTACTTTATTGTCCCTCTTGGTCTTGAGAGGGCAACTCATCTCATAGGATGCCGTGATGGCTTCAGAAATAAGGTGGACCGCATATTCTAGAGTTTCAGGAGATCTTATATTCTTAGGGACATCATGTAGTTGTTCTCCTAACATGTTCCTATATAGGTTCCAATTGGTGGTTTTAGGGTCCCTAAAGGTTATATTTTCGTATGTTTTGTTTGTGTTAATTACGAATCTAATCTGTCGATGGTCGGACATAGATAATTCATTGCTAACTTTCCAGTCGTTGATCGTCCTGGCTAGGTTGTTAGTAGCAAGAGTTACGTCGAGAACTTCCTGTCTAGATCTCGTAACAAAGGTGGGAAGGAAGCCTTTGTTAAGTATCTGAAGACAGTTCGTTAAGATGAAGTCATGGAATAACTCACCCCTGTTGTTGATGTTGGTGCTCCCCCAATTAGTATGGTGTGCATTGGCATCACACCCTATCAGAAGTTCAGCATTGTGTTCTCGTGCGTATTCGATCACATTTACCAGTGCTTCTGAAGGGTCTCTCTTCTCACCCGGGAGGTAGGCCGAACACACAATTACGCGCTGACCTTCACGCCCCTTGAGATTAACATAGACTGTCACCAGGTCGTCGTTGCAAAACTCTGGGATAGAAAGGAATTCAGTGTTATTATTGAAAAGTATACATGCTCTTGGCTTAATTCCACCGGCATATGATATTACCTTGCCTGCGGAACCAAGGCCCGAGACCGTGTTATTGTTTGCTAGCCACGGCTCTTGAATGAGAGCGATGTTGAGGTTCTGCTCTATAAAGATTTTCTCGAGTACTGCAGTGGCAGCCCTCGCGTGGTGCAGATTAATTTGTATTATATGTGTCATTGTTTTTGTGTTATTTGCGCTGTGTCTGTGTATGTGTATTATAAAGTATGTGTGTTGTATCTGTGTCTGTGATATATTAGTGTTTTTTACGTCCTTTGGACGGTATATTTGCGCCACCACTCTTTGGTGGCTTAGGTGTTGTGTGTTTGTGTTTGTGTTTGTTTGTGTGTTTGATGTGTGTGTATGTTTGTTTGGTGTTGTGTGTGAGTTTGGGTTTTTGAGCCCTCCTCACATTGTGTGTGCCTTTTGAGTGGTCCGGCAATCCAGAGGGTCCCGCGCTCGGAGAGTCATTTAAATGCCTCTCCCGAGACTCGGTCCCCGGGACCACCTTGCCCAGCTCGCCAGGTACATTTGGATGCTCCAAGACCGAGGAACTAGGTCCAGGAGTCGCTGTGCTCGCACTATTGGCATTATTCATCCCTCTAATGCGAACAAGCACCCTTCTGAAACCTATGTTAGGCTTGAAGTCCAACTTCCGTAAGGCCTCCACAGAGTTGTCATCCAGGGAAAAGACTAGGGTTGCTCCGTCCTTCTCCTCTTGGAACCTGAGTACCTTCCAGAAGCTGGTCCTCAGACCGTTTTGCCTCTCCATAAGTCTGAAGACATCCTTAGGAGAAGCAGCCTCTGTTTTGGGGATATAGACGATGCCAATCCGCTGCTTGGGCATTTCGCTCTCACTCATAAGTGCTAGCTCTGCACCAGGCCACGGCTTGATACCGCCTATTCTTTTGTTTAGCCAGTCTTTGCTGCGTTCGTTCTCGAGAACTACTTGCAGCCAGCCTGACTTGAAGGTGCTTCCGCACAAATTAGGACCAGCCTCGTCATCAGTATCGTCAATGATCGCCCTGATGATAGCACTTCTGACCAGCCCTAATTTTTCTTCCGTCATGGGTTCCTTATCTCGGATCCCCACTCGGATAGAAGCGGCAGCATCCCTGAAGGAAGCCACGTTTCCGGCCGTCCGTGGTCCATCGCCTGACGGCTGTGAAGCCATAGTCGATGGTCCGGCGGTTGGTCCGTCCGTGGTCGCTACAGGCGTCCCACTTCCAGAGCAAGTTCCAGTACGCTGCTTGCTCCTGGGATGCTGATAAGGGGATTCCTCCTCGGATCGAATCCGTTTAATCGGCTTCTTACCCGAGGCGGCCTCACCCCGATCTCCACCTCTTTGGGCAACCGTCTCCGCCCAATGCTGCCAGCAGAGTTCGTACGCCTCGGATCGGCTCAGACCTTCCGCTTTCAGCCTCCTTAGGCGTTTACGCGCTGCTCCACTAAGTTTCCTTGCTCCGGTGCCCGGCGCCGAGTGCGAGGAGGAGTCTTTTCGACTCAAACTCGCTTCCCCACCGCCGGGCTCCAGTGCAGAAGATTGTTTTTCAAAAGCTGGAGGGACTTGGGAGTCTCCCCCAGTTTCGACGGTCATGTCTATAGCTGTGGGAGACACAGAGCCTTCGCGGCTCTGATTGACTTCCTCAGCGCTAGCCATGAGGTTTGGTTCGATATCCAAAGGGACTTGGTAGTCGCCTTCGGACTCGAGGTTCATGTCCGACAAGTCGGGCAGAGAGGCAGACAGACTGCTATGATTTTCCGGACGTTGGTCGTCCAGAGGAGAAAGAGATATGTATTTTGAGTCTTCCATACATGTCCCACGAGTAGCTAGGGAAATATAGTGTCCACCCGAGCAGAGCCCCGCTTGCCCGGGTAAGGCTAAAATACTACCTTGAAATAGCCTGGTCATCAAGGAGACACCGTTCGAGACCAAGCTTCCCCTTGGCCACGCATCCATCGGCACGGTTCGTCTGACACCTTGGATTGAGTATGGGGAAGTAGAGAGGGTAGGGACATCCGGGAGAGGGTGGGAAGGGAGAAAGGAATAGGAAGGGTTACGCCTGATCGTTTCTGTTGCGTCTATTTCAGAGGGAATTAGCCAAATAACAGGCGGCAACCACGTGAAGGATTACAATCAGACTTGCCTTGGGGATCAACACGACCTGCGCTCTCCCCCAAAGCCATTCGCCAACTTATCTATCGGGACAGATAGATAACTAGGTGAGAAATGTTGTTAGCACGTCTTATATGCGTTTTCATAACAAGACCTCTCCCACGCCTACTTTATTATAACAATTACAAATAAAAAAATATATGCTCCAGGCGGGACTCGAACCGGCGTCTCCTGTTTTTGCGTTTCCGGCCGGAAATCAGGAGACGCGGGTTCGACTCCTGCCTGAAACGTATATTTTTTCATCGTTTTCTTTCTTTATTTGTAATTGTTACAAGTCTGAAAGGTGTCAAACTTTCAGAGGTAACTTTTGACAAGGAACACAGCCCCCTTAAATTTTATTACGGACTTTCAGGACACACTGTACATTGTTCCAACTTAAAATTATTCAACCAGCAGCAAAAGCTAACATAAAAGATGGGGCGGCTTGTTTGTTTGTTTGCTTGTTATTTAGTCGTATTGTCTAATGTAATCAAGAGCTAATGAATTCGTCCCTAGTTAGCGTATCGGTTGTCGGGAAGCAGCCACATACTACACGTAGATAGGTGGTAGATTCACATAATCATGGCAATGTCTAAGGACTAGGTACTGAAATAATTTTAATATGTTCCGTAACCTTAAACTTCTATTGTGTATTTTAGATGATTTTTTACCAGAAGTTCGAACTAGATAAAAAATTTTTTTCAAGTTTTTAATAGTAAATGCAATACCTAATGATTTTCCGTGCGAAAAATAATTGGGTCTACTGACTGAGTCTGGTAGTTATCTGCTTACGTTTGAACGCTCTGCTTTTTAACCGACTTCAAAAAAAAATGGGGGGTTATCAATCCGACAGCATGTTTTTTACGTTTGTTACCTCAGAACTTTTGACTGGGTTAACCGACATTGATGATTCTTTTTTTGTTCGATGCGAAATAGTTCCGATTTAGTCTCATAATTTTTTTTTGAAAATCCATTAGGTAGTTTGGTTTTTAAATTAAAAAAACTGGAAAAATTAAGTCGTCTACGTATGCAAAATTGCGAATTTTTGCTTTCCGATAAATTTTTAGTGAAACGATACGATAGTAAAAAACAATATAAGCTCACGGTCACCCATCTAGATTTGACCTTAAAAAGTTATCACTAAAAATTGGGAAAAAATTCAACAAAAATTAAAACTGACTCCAAAAAACTGAGAAGGTTAAAATAATAAAATTTTAGTAGGTACTTATCCACCAGGAACAATTTTTGGAGTTGGTGGTAAGTTGTTTCCAGAAACAATAGATAGTGAAGCACCGACTCCAAAAATATGTTCCTAGGGGATGAGTACCTACTAAAATTTAATTATTTTTTCCTTTTCAGTTTTTTGGAGTCGGTTTTAATTTTTGTTTTTATCTATGTAAGTAGTACGGCAACAACAAGAATGATAGAATGTTATTTGGTTTATGGTAGCAACTTGAAAGATTTTATTCCTCATCTGTTCCAAATTTTTTTTATGCAACTTTATGAGAAACAAGCTGACGGCCCACCTGTTATAGACACCTGCAATAACAAGGAGAAAATCAATTGTTATTTATTGCAGGTACGTTGTCATCCTGAGGCCTAAGATCAAATGCCTTCCATTTCCAGTAATTACATTGGCTACCTTTTCCTTCAATACGAAACACAGCGAACTGTTTCACGGCTGAAATAAGAAAGGCGTTGGACGACCCCCTGACACGACCCTACATGTGGGCCTACCACCTAGTAAACGTTTTGTTTTTAATATTACGTTTTCCTAAAACAGTAGCTATTGCCCATTTCAACAATTAATATTAATAATATCACATTGTTCCCACCTAACCCGGCCGCAGTCTGACGTCAACAACAGTGCAATGCAATCAGCGCAAAGCACCCTCGCACTAATGCGGTTACTCGTGTTTGGCCGGCCCGAGCATGCCACTACATGTGCATGTTTGTACGAGTATAATTGTGTACACTGCATAATACAACCAACACGGACGAAGCAACTGTGAAACAACTCATATTACTGTGACATAAAGCTCAGTTTAAAGAACCAAGTGATGAACCTTCATAGTAGCCTACGCTGTGTGTCAGACGCGGTAACACGATTATAAGCTATCTCGCTCCGTCGAGATTGCCAGCTTGTGTTTGCAGTGTCAATTATCTAAACTGAATTTAATGGTAATGTTAATCGGCATTTGTTTATTCTAATTATTTATTACTTATTTATTTCGTTTGTAGCAGACAAGATGTTAAATAAAAAGGTCTTATTCATTAAAAAGCGAATTTTAATCTAATTTAACTCATTCAGAATGAGTTAAATTAGAACATGAGTCATTCTAAACTGCACTAGCTGTCTTCGCTTATGGACTTTTCTTACCGCGTCACATCAGTTGGGGTTTAGTCATTTCCCGTGCTTTCTATTTAAAAAATAATAATATTTGGTCTTCTTCTTCTCAATTCTTAAATCGTTAATTTTTAAATCCTTACTATCCCGCCCTTATCCTCTAAAATAGGAAACTAATTAGGTCTGACTGGTTTGTGTGTTACGTACTTCACCAAGTAACTGGTGTCGTTTCTCATAATATGTCGAAATTGACTCTTAATGTAATAAGATAAATCAAAATTTTTAGAAATTGAATTATTTTTCTTATTTCAAAAACTTTTTCATATATTTATATCTTTTACGCGCCTAAACTTACACTTTTGTATCAATATAATAATACAAAAAAGTACGGTGACAAATAATTTATGAAAAAGAACTAAGTAAGTATCTACCTTCACAAATAATAATTAGAAATTAGTACTCGTAAATCATTTTAAAATATGAATATTTATTTTTAACTATAGGTACTCATATTATACATGTTGGACATGATTATTGAATTAATTATATAATTAAATACTATGATTTGATTAAGTGTATTGTTAAAGTTAATGTAAGTAAATGTGTGTGTAAATAACGATATTAATGTACTTTCGACACAATCAATAGTCTTATGAAATTAAAACGGGAGCCGGGTCGCTCCGTTCCCTATAATAATATGGTTGAGCGGAGCGATGGCTGGCACATGCGTCATACTTGTGAACAGGTGCCACTAGTGGAAATGGTCATCTCTAAGCTTCCTTGATTTTGTAATAATTTACCTACATATTCATTAATAGTATCATTTATGAGGGATTTTTGAGGTATATGGCATTATAGGATATTATATATAAAACAATACAATTATTATTGTAATGACGTGGTCAGACAAATCAAATTAATGAAAGATGTTTAGCTTTATTAGGTCTTTGTATATTAATTGTTGACCTTTGTGTATTGTAATACCTATATTGTGATGGTGCATTGTCGGACAGCCTTTAAATACAGTAAATATTCTTGTCATTAGGTACTTATTGGTACGTTAATATACCTTTTTTTTATACTCTGTGCGACACTGCGCTGCTAAATACTATTACTGTGTAATTAAACATTGTAACTTAATAATTGAAAAGAGTCACTACACGAGTTTGTTGCCGGAATCTTCTCGGTAGTTCAACTTTTGGAACCGGTGTAAATTCAGACAGACTGACAGACAGACTGACTGACTGACGGACAGACCGACCGACAGACAGACCGATAGACAGACTGACATTATAACATTCTTAGCTTACGTAGATCAAGATAAGAGACAGAGAGACAAACATTATGAAATTGTTACTTAGTTAATATTATTTTTATGTGATGGACATAAGGGTTTTTTTGTTGACGATTCGAAAGTGCTTCTTGGGGGGCCTAATTGAATAAAGATATTTTCATTATCAAAAAAAAAACACCAAAACTTTACGTCAGCTCACGGTGCATGAGCTTAAAATCTATACTTATTTGTGAAATTATGTCAGACTATTGTATCTTAATTATAATATCAGTACCTAAGGTAACAGAAAGCAGCAATCTGCAATGTCAGTAGAAAAATTTTCTATGCAAACAAATATCTTTAGAACGTAAGTATATTCTTAATTTTGATTTTATTATTATTTTAAATGTATGAAAAATTATTTTAAAAATTAAACTAGCAAATATTCACGTGCTGAGGCGGAGATCGAACCCACGATCTTTCGCAATCGGAATAATAATAATAAAGTAGGTTTCACGGGATGGCCGCAAAAATATATAATAAATTACCAAAAAACATATAAACATGGTATTAACATCTGTCGTACAAAAATTTAGTTCTTTTTTTTCTTCTAAGGGGTTTACGCCGCGCTCGCCTAAAAATCATATAATATTGGAAACGAACAAACCGAATCCAATAAGACTACATGCATAAGCAAGTCAGGCTAGTCTAATTAGTTGTAAAAGGATTTTTCGAAACAAACGAAACGTTCATTGTTTTCTTTGGCTAAAATAGTGAGAAACTTAACAAACACGCTTGGGTTGGTCTTGGACTGTCTACACAATTTAACTACATTTGATTTTTGCCTAGAGCTTAAAGTGACTACTACATAATCGGTATTTCACTCAAATCTACTATAACACAAATTGACTAGTGTATATTTTTCCTAGATAGCATCATGACATGAACCCAAATTGTCTGGACATTCGAGTTAAAAAATTTATTATAAGAATTATTTATTATTTATTAGATTTCTTGTTGTAAAGAACTACACAGGACTACGAATACTTTAGAAGCATGGCATCGCCTTTTGGGCGTCCGCATGGACAAAAATCCAACTCTAATTGAGCTAAAAACAGAAGCAGGGTATCGAAGCATGTCTATGGCAGGTGCCTTTTCGAAACGGGAGTACAAGAAAAAGAAAGATATTCTTTTTAATAGAAGATACTGCCGAGATTTGACAAAATTATTGAAAAAATAAATTGCACATTAACCGATTTTTTAAAAGCTATAAAAGACATAAAAAGAGAGTTGAAATGAAGTACCGAACTTATTTTAATATCGTGAAGATTCTTTTTAAGTTATTTAAGTGAGTAAGTGACTTTTCTTTTTATTTTCATTTGCTGTTCATATGAATTGACATAATATATCTATAATTATTCTTAATTTACATTTTAACATTATTATAAATGTTTGAAAATTTATTTATTTATAAAAATATCTAAACTACATAAATTTTATGTCCCCGCCTCAGGACGTGCAATTTATTTAAGATATTTTTATAAGTAAATATCTATAATTTATGACATAGTGCTGTATTTTTATTTTTGACCTCGCCTGTACATTCAAAAACAAAAGACAAGAGTAGGCAAAATGTGTTATAGGTTTTTTCGGTACTAGTCAATTTGTGTTATAGTAGATTTGAGTGACAGACCGATTATGTAGTAGTCACTTTAACCTCTAGGCAAAAATCAAATGTAGTCAAATTGTGTTCTAGACAGTCCAAGACCAACCCTTATCACTAGCCTATAGTATACGTCCCTCTACTACGTGCTCTATGAGTACTTCACAAATTATTTGATATTGCGTTAGCTATAATTACCACGCGAATGTTAAGTAGTTGGGTGTTGCCTCTATGTTTGAAAAAACATATACCTATTATTGTAGTCACGTTGTTATTTATCCTCTCTGTTACAGGTTTGGTTTCAAAATCGTCGAGCGAAATGTCGAAAACATGAGAGCCAAATGCATAAAGGTATGTTAATTTTACCATTACCATATTAAAAATACCTAATATAATAAGTATCCGATATAATTTTATTTGTATACCGTAGTACCACCCGCGATACTTATAAATCTTTTTAATTTAAATTGCAGCTTAAGAGATACAGAAATGTATAAATCAATAATTGTTTTTGATCTCACTAAAATCACAATTAAAATTTTATTTGTCACGCATCAACAAATAAATTATTCGAAATACATTCCGGCTTAATGTAGTCGAAAGCTACAAATTGCAAATGATTCTGGCAAACTAGACGCGGACATTTGGCTCGTTGTGTGATTGTAATGAGTTCGTTCGTGTGGAAATTCACTATGCTAGTGTGTTACATGATAATCTAGTTACACACTATCACAGGGCGTTACGAACGTGACATGTTCAAATGCACACACAAATAGGTATTTATATCCCAGGGCCATAAAATAGAGTTCCTTGTCATGAGAAAAATATTTAGAAATGTTCATATAAGTTTAGGTGCATTTAAATTATTAAGCATACTTATTATAAAGCACGTCAAATATTTTTTGATAAATATGTAGGTGTTCATAAATAACTAATAAAGATCTGAAATCTTGCTATTGGTTTTATTAGAATCTAAAGTTTTTTTTTATTGGAATATGTTCAAATATTTTAAATTATTCCCCTCCGTTTATTTTGTAGAAATAGTCAATACTAAACACAAGATCTATTTGACTTCAATAATCAATTGCATGTTACGGTTACCGGGACAGGAGTGGAATCTTGACCGCCGAGGGAGCCGGCCGCTAAGTGGGTTGTGCAATTTCCCGAATTTATGGTTTCGCGTACGACCATGTTTTTTACCGTGTTACGCGATTCCCGGGCCCGCCATTTTAATTATTCATCTGCGTGAGTTATGGTCGAATTAAAAAACTGTTAGAGTCGGACCGGGCGCCGGCGGGAACTCTAATCCAGTTAGACAGAGTCATGGAGAATACATAATGCGTTAGTGTTCCGTTATAAATTCTCTTTTTGATCGGGGAAGTATTTTTAAAGTCATTAAATTCAATTTAGACAGATGGAAATATTAACTGATACGGTCACATCATTCCGAATATATTATAGAACCATACAAAATAGTTATAAATAATACCAAAAAAATACCTAATTGCTTAAATAGAAATGAATCAATAAATACCAGAGGCACACATGGTTTAACATTTCTCTAACTGTAAAAGTATATTACTAAAACAATATATTCATTTTTCTCAAATTTTCTCAGTTGCAATAATTCCCTAATTCCCTTTGTGGCCAATTATGACATCTCGCGGTGTGTCGCGTATCCGCCCGCGACGTCATATCACATAACGAGAGGTGACCAGCGCGGCGGGTATGATCACACTATCCGTGATTGCGCGTTCAACTCTCGTCTGGAGCTACCGCTAAACGGAGCGTAAAGCGGAAAAAAGCCGCTCGCTAGAATCAAATAAAATGATTCCCCGTGGGAGCCATTCGGACGCAATCCCGCCGTCCCTTGCTAAATGTCTTATTAACTTATGTGCCCCGCGCCCGCCACCCCGACTAACGCGAGCACAATCATGTAAAGTGAAATGAAACGGTTATTTGTTACGTCCCTTTGACGGAGCGCGAGCGCCAAGATTTTCGATGTTGTTATTGAACCACGAACGATCGGTTTCTGGTTCAGTTATACTCATCTCGGCTGAATGACTTGACTGATATGATAAATCCACAAGCACGCTAAATGGAAAATAATTCTGATTGAATGGAATACATTTTCCATTGAATGGAAATGTAATCTTGAAGATTCTTCTTCAAAATTACAATGGTGGTGTGATTTTTCAATGAACTTTGGAATCACTTATCTGGTGTCAAATCCTGTGACTGCGATTTGGTTCCCAGGGCTTACAGGTCTGGCAAATGACTCCATACGGAAAGCTTTATTATCAGGCGGCGTATGAAATAGATGTTTGCTATGTTAAATAAAGACCTAAGTTGCATCATATCGCATAGTAAATTGGACCAAAATAGCATAAACAAATTCATACATCCCCCGTTGGATACTAAAGCAACAAATCATAAAAAGTAGGTGCTGGATCTTCATAAAATTAAGAATTCATTTTTAACGAAGAAATGAATCTTCGCCTGGCGCGCGGCCGCCATCAAAACAATCACAACGCCGTGAAACTAGAGAATAAAAAGAATACACCGACGCCTAATTGTACCCCTGTTCATAAAATTGTAAAGTTATTCGCGCACAGTGAGGGTGGCGATATTTTATTGCGCAGAAACCGCTGTAAAGATGTTTGGAGCGTTTTAAAATAAGCGAGACGGCTCGGCCCCGCTCGGGCTGCCTTCTAATTCGATTAAATTAAACAACTCAGAGTTAATCAAATAAATGCGCGGCGGTCGGGGAGAGGGAGGGGGCGAGGGCGCCGGACGCACACCCGCTCGTATTTATGTCGGCACTTCTCGAAAGTAATTCGGTGTCAAATATGGAAATAACTCATACGCGCGGGGAGCATCCATTTTGATAATGCCGACGGCGACCGGAGCGAGCCTGATTTACAGAGAGCGCCGCGCCCACCCTCGCGACCTATACGTTATGCCGTATTACTTTCGCGTTGCACTTTGCCGGACTTGCTTCCTAACTACACAAAAATAATCGCTAAATCATAATCGTACGAACACTTACTGTCAATAGACAAATTTACGAGCAAACGACGCTAATAAAACGCTTCTTATGAAAATCCGACTGATATCTGCCCGAGACATATTTTACCTTGATCTTCCTACGAATATTTAAACTCAACTCCCACTTATATCCAATACGTAAGACAGCCAACATCTGAGGGCGTGAGTAATTAAATTAATGAATCCTTTAGACGAGAGCCACCGAACACCTTAAGTCGCTTGGATCCGCGTTAATTTATTAATTGCTCAGTTCGCCCGGCAGGCAGCTATAAACAATGGATCTCACTTAATTTACGAGCAAATTATGCTTTACTTAAATATCAATTTAATTAAGTGGAGTTTGAAAATGGATCTGGGTGGATTTGCCCCCGACGGAGACTGGTCCGCGCCGATCAATGGGACTCGCCCGGTCGACTGACACCTTACAAATTATTTCGTGGCTCGTACTTAAGAAGTTGTTAGCATTTTTATGTAATTTGTATTGGTATTCACTTTTCTAGAAACCATACCCTAGCCATTGTTTTGAATCTAATGAACATCACATCTCATAGAAGAAATAGAAGACAAAATATGACGTAGCAGACTTCGTAGCATTATGATTTATCGGGTACCTTACGTATTTACGGCATTTATTTTTTCGCACAGCCTTTAGCATGCAAGTCAGATGCAAATAGAAGCGAAATGATGAAGAATCCCAATCATTTCAAGAGGCATCACGTAACGGTCTTTTTCCACTCTAATTTTGAGCGACCCAGGGGGATACATGGTCCACCTGACATAAGATCGACCAGGGGGTAGACCCTCTACCTTACAGAAGATCGCATCTAAATTACACTTCTTTTGTAGTGCTGCGGTGAGTAGGGTCACCAAAGTTCATTGAGAAAATGTTATGTCGGAAGAGTCGGATTTTTGTCCGGTTGTTTTTCCTGTTTGTCCTGTTTTGATTTTTGACCTGTCCGGGATTTTTTTTCATTAAATGGGCATTCTCTTGATCCCAATTGCACTTCCACTTTATATCTAAATATTATATATTTACTTACGTATTAATCACATAATCAATGACCAAATCTGAAATTCAGCTGGAACTGCGCTAATTAGGTAACTATCATTATCTAGGCTGTCTGCTAGTGTGTGATTATTTTATCTATTATCATGTTCGTATCTAATTAATAACACTGTGAATTATTTTTAAAAAATAAGAAAGCTGTTATATTACCTAAACGATCTTTGTGAAATCTTTGGAAGAGACCTAGGTTCAGCAGTTGCTGCCTTGTCCTATCTTGGTGATATAATGTAGTTACTATTTAGATTATAATATATTATTCAGGTCTGCTGGTAAGCGGTGGTGGTACACCCCTAGAGCCGTGCCGGGTAGCGCCGTACGTGTCTGTGCCGCGACTGTCGGCGGTGCCGCGTGCGCCACCGCCGCCTCCGCCCCCGCTGCCGCTCACACCACACGCTTCACCGCCGGCCGCTTTTGCCCCCTTCGACTCTGCGCTCTTGTCCGCTGCAGCACACCAGGTACAGTGAAGTCTGACTTTATAAAACGAATTAATTTTTAAGTTTCTTAAACGACTTCAAAAAAAGGAGGAGGTTATCAATTCGTCTGTATGTTTTTTTTTATGTTTGTTGCCTCAGAACTTTTGACCGGGTAAAACAATAGTGATGATTCTTTTTTTGTTCGATGCGAAATAGTTCCCATTTGGTCCCATAAAAAATTTTTGGAAATC
The DNA here is from genome assembly GCA_947347705.1 of Nymphula nitidulata. NCBI lineage: Eukaryota > Metazoa > Arthropoda > Insecta > Lepidoptera > Crambidae > Nymphula > Nymphula nitidulata. The sequence continues at coordinate 8,256,216 of OX374617.1, read as the reverse complement.
CATTGGGTAGTTTGGTTTTTAAATCAAAAAAACTGGAAAAATTAAGTCGTCTACATATTCAAAGTTGCGGATATTTGCTTTCCTATGAATTTTTAGTGAAATGATACGATAGTAGAAAACAATATAAGCTCACGGTCACCCATCATCCACCCAACCCTCAAAAGTTATCCCAAAAAATTGTGAAAAAAAAATTAAATAAAAAATAAAACCGACTCCAAAAAACTGAAAAGGATAAAATAATTAAATTTTAGTAAGTAGGCACTCATCCCCTACGAACATATTTTTGGAGTTGGTGCTAAGTTGTTTCCAGAAACCATAGATAGTGAAGCACCGACTCGAAAAATATGTTCCTAGGAGATGAGTGCCTACTTACTAAAATTTAATTATTTTATCCTTTTCAGTTTTTTGGAGTCAGTTTTATTTTTTACACCGTAATTACCGGCGGACGTACTCACTAACATTTATCAATAACAAATGATTACGAAACATTATTTAAACCATAGTTCAGACCACCGACCAATCTGGTGAGGGTCGCGGGAAGCCGATGGATGCACCAGCGCTGGACCGATCGGTTTAGAGATCTATGGTTGAGGCCTATGCCCAGCGCTGGGCGTCTCTCAGCTGATATGATTATCATGATAGTTCAGGCCCCTACATTTAGGCTACAGCTTAAATATTTTCTTAATACTTACCTACTTTAACGCTTGGCTTAGATTCCTATATTATCATCACTATAGCCTATATTCGTCCCACTACTGGGTACAGGCCTTCCTACATAGGAGAATCACATGAGGAGTGAGGGGCATAACAACATCACGCTGGCCCAATGCGGGTTTTTTGGGTTAAGGCGATATATTGAAAAAAATAGCACTTTTATAAGTAATGTTATACGTTGCTGAAAGACCTTACGAATCTAAAAATCAAATATACGTTACTTCATATCCTTATCTAGATACGTGTAGAATGAAAACACGATTAAAGGAATTCGGCTCGATACATTTTATTTCCGAAAAGACCTCTTATTGTTTATAAGAGAACATAAGAAAACTTAAGATTATTGGTGAACGGTAATTTGTATTCAATAGGAAATTACTTTAAAATAGTAGTTATCATTAATATTCAGAATCGTGTAGAAGCGTTTTTTTGTATTCCATAAGGTTATTTTTTAATAAAATAATTTGTGTATTTTGTTTACTTTTCACGCGCGATCGCTCTTTTGTCTTTTTTCCTCCCGCTGAGTCAGCCATATCTCTATCCCTATCGGTCTTGGCCGAAACAACGTTTCGATAGATCGCCTTAAATCGTGTGCAGTAAACAACTGGACCAACGGCGAAGCACGGAGGATCTCTAGATAACAAATATTAATTGATCTATCCCAGGATCGACCATGGCGAAATTTGTTTTCGTAATCGAAACGATACATAGATATAAACATATAATCAAGAAAATTGACATATCTATTTCAAAAAATTTAATTCACGATTGAAACTTGTGATGAAATTAAACTGTTGTACTTTCGTAGTCTACCTTCGTAGCTTACCTGCTACGTCGTAGTCTTAGCTTACCTGCTACGTCGTAGCTACAAGAAGACGTAGCATCTGTACACTACGCAGCTCTTGAACGCAGCACGTTGTGTGTAAGCGGTGATTTGATCATATTGAATAATTATTATTAACCCCCGACGAAAAAAGCGGGTTGCTATAAGTTTGAGGTGTTGTCTGTGTATCTGTGTGTCTGTCATTGGCATCGTAGCTTCTAAACGAATGGACCGATTTTGATTTAGTTTTTTTGTTTGAAAGCTGACGTGATTAGAATGGTTCATAGCTATAATTTATGAAGATCAGTTCAGATGTTTCATGACTTTGTAATAAAAAAAACAGATAGTGTAGGTATTGCAGTTTAGTATGAAACAGATGATCACGAGAGCGTTACATCCTGTTTGATAAAAAAATCAGTTATATTTTAAAAAAAACAGCGTATTTTTGTACAGTATGCGAGCGCAGCAGCAGCGGCTGCGGCAGCTTTGTGCCCGCCGTACGCGGGGCTGGCGGCGCTCGCGGCTCGGTGTCGCTCGTCGTCGATCGCCGACCTCCGGCTGAAGGCGCGCCGACACGCAGCGGCCATCGCCGCAGCCCGGGGCCCGTCGCCGCCGCCCGCGCCCGCAGCGGACACATAGCCTACTGTGTACGTACGGTGATGGTGTCGTTAATGTTATTTAAAACGTAATTTTTGAAGACATTATTGTTTCAAGAAATACACAATTTTTCGCCTGAACGTTTAGTTATGTATTAAAGAGAAATTACCTACATGTGATTCATTAGTGGCGATAGGAATGAGGCTGCACGTCCTGTGAAAATTTTGAAACCCGCATCGAACATTGCCAGATTTAATTATATTACTTCTAAAGTCTTAACCGCTGAAACGTCCACCCCCCGGCGGGCGACTATTATAATAATGATGATATAAAATATATACAGGGTTGTGCCGTCAATACGACAATAAATCAAAACAGGTTTTTTTTATTTATTAATTCATAGATTATAGTTTCCCACTTTCAAAAACATCTTATTCAATTGATAATTTCAGTCAGGAACTTTGTATGAAATAATGCAGCCAATGTTTTATTATTTTATACAAATTTCATGAAACTAACAAATGAATAAAAGGTTTTTGAAAATGGCGAACCGTTTCTATGAACTAATATAGCCCATGTTTTAATTTTTTGTCGTATTGACGACACCAGCCCGTATGTATTATTGCAATCATTAGGTGGAAACAGTGGAATCCATTAGGTACTTAATTTTTGTTGATGACATCTAAAATTTTATGTTGCAAGCCTCAAAGTCCAACAAGAGAACCAAATGTATATTATTGCTTTGTGCGTATTTATCATTATAACGTCGCTCTTTCCTCTTTTAAAGAAGTCTAGTAAGATTCACGTTCATATACAACTTTAAAACTTATACGATTATGTACGTCCAAATCAAGCAAATTGCTCGTGAGCCGCCTCTATAGCACGCTCATACGCATACTCTGGCATACAATTTAGTTTCCCTCGACATGTGATACGATATGGTCTATCAATTGAGACGCAGCTAAATGGCTACATAAGTGATATAATTACCTGCACCAAAATAATTTAAAAGGTTTTTCAGTAAAAATTGTTGTTAACTACAATCTAGCAACCCGCCATAAATATTATTAACATACCTAGTATGCAAAACAAATTGTTACCTTAGTGAGTTTTGGTTTGGTAGTTAGTAAGTAAACCTTTTATTGAATTTATGAGTTATTCCTAACGAAACAAAGTATGTATATTTAATGTCATCAAATTTGAATGGTTGGTGTTTTGTGATGGACCTGTATATTATGTATAAATTGATAGATTGTGTATACGTGTTTATGCAAACAATATTCTTCGCTATAAATAACTATAAGTATACTTACTTTTGTTTAAGGTTTGCTGATTGCTAGTGATGTGGAATTTTGACCAAACGAGTAATTGAACTGTGAATTATTTGTAAATTATTAAACTGTGATAAGTGTAAATGTACGGGAAAAATGACGTTCTCTAATTACCTATAGGTAGATAGTTAAGCTTCTTAGATAATAATTTTAACTCTTTATTAATTTTAAGTCAACATTTTGAATTGCAGATAAATGTAAATATTAATTTATGAATACTAAAATAGCTGTTAAAAGATACTTTGTTCATAGCCGTGTAACAACTTACTAATAAAAATTAGATGATTTACATTGTTCTCTTTACATTTTTGCCTAAAAACTAAACTACATATTCTTAATTTTTGATTTTAACATTATTATAAATGTTTGATAAATTACTTAGTAATTAAAATATGAAACTAGAAAATTTTCACGTCCTGAAAAGCGCGCGCGTGCGCGTTTCGCGTTCGTTTTCCGCCTCAGGACGTGAAATTTTTCTAATTTCATATTATAATTACTAACAAAACTACATATTTACAGAATTTGTTATTAAGTGGCTAAAATATATTTAAGGATAAAAACGAGCTCATATGGCATTCGTAAAATATTTGTACTTTAAATTTAGTTTATTTGAAAACCGACTTATGTTTTCATAGGGCATCTAATTTTAAAGTAGCTTGAATTTAAGAATGATATAACATCGTATGGTTAAGGGGCGGGATACAAGGATACTTCTTCGTAGTACCCATAACACCGTACCAGCATAGAAATACAAACTGTTGGATCCTGCTGGCATCTTGGCTAGGCTTTTGATAGTTGTATCTAGAACACTTTATAATATTCACTAAAGTCAGCACATGCTCCAAAAAATATTTTTTTCAAAAATATTTGAAATAATACTCGTTTGGGTATTTATATTTCGAACTTGACGTAAACGTTAGCCTATGACGCAAATACAGTTAGACTGAAATATTCTTAAGGTTATTCCAAGTAATCCAAGTCCTCGGTAGCTCAGATGGATAGAGCAGTCATCCGGATAGTGAAGAATCGCAGGCCTGCTCCCCGTCTTAGGACATTGTTTAGTATAGCTGTTATTCTAGAATCTACTTAAACAAAAACAAATAAATTCTATTTCGTAATAAACAGGAAGAACGACCACGGATGAGCGATACAGATGAAATCGCGATTTGGTGCGAGCCCCATAAATATGTTATGAGGGTAGCGGGCCGCGGGCCGGGATTCGGCAACCGATATTGTTTCTACATTTGTACGACTGGCCTGATTGATGACAGCCAGCCCCGACTCAGTGCTCGCTATTAATAATGGACGGGAGCGCGATAACGTTCACTTGATTGTCGATTGGGGTGCAAATTCGTTTGACGCGTTTTATAAATGTATATCCCTTTTTCTTCTTTACATACAGATGTCGGCCCAAAAAAAGAATAACTAAGTAGGGGAGAGTGGGGTAAATTCGGACGCGGGGTAACTCGAAACAAGGCCGCATGCTCAATGTCAGGCATTAAATATGGGTTCTGAGGGGTAGACCCACCTCTATATCAAGGCAGAAATAGATTATCAAATAGTATCAAATAATATTATTATTTATCAGGATGTAAATGGTCGGAATTATCCCACTCTCCCTTAACAATAATATGTAAAGTAGGTAGGTAGGTAGGTAGAAATCGAATGGAATGAAAATATCTTTCAAATACGCCACCAATTAGGTTTTGTAATACTTGCCTATACCTACTTACATAACAGCGAATTTATGGGTTGAGTACAGTCCACCACAGAAGTAGCTTAACACTTTAGTACCATGTCGCACCGACTATTGTGCCCGTACTTAATGGTAGCCAATGGTGGTGGTGGCTTGGTGGTGCCATAACTATGGCATCAATATTAGTACGGTAGCACCATGACACGGTAGTCCCATGTCACAATAACTATGGCATAGTTATTGTCCCATGTCTAAAGTGTTCAGCTACTTCGGTGGTCGACCAATGTAGCATAATGTCATAAATTGTTCCATTAATCCTTTCATGCCCAAACAACATCAATTGATGACATAACAATTAAAATTTAATTGTGTCTGGTTTATCGGGCGTTGATGGGTAAGGTCTCAAATATTGAATCTCTCTTCTTTATAACATGCATGTAAACTACCTACCTAATGTAAAAACTGAATTTTGTTATACAAACTGATTACATTGTTTGTATGTTCAAATAGCTTTAATACCTTTCTATTAACTCCTATCGAACAGGTGACAGTAATTCAATGGGCGACCGATCTTCACGACTTACAGCAGAAGTTAGAGGTAGGTATTCTATTCCGTGTTTTGTATGTTATATGTATACTTATGTCAACTATACAGAGTGGTGCCATTCTACCGACACGACAATGAATTGAAACATAGCCCATGTTTCAATGTATTGTCGTGTCGATAGAATGGCACCACTCTGTATATTAATTAGTTCATAGAAATGGATTGCCACTTTCAAACACTTCTTATTTCATAGAAATGCCATAAAATTATTAAAATGTTTTTGAAAGTGGTAAACCATTTCTATGAACAAAAGCCCATGTTTTAATTTATTGTCGTATTGACGGCAACAGCCTGTATACTTAAATGACTAAAACCGAATACTCGATATAGACCCTTAAATTTTAAGTCCCGCTCAATTCGACGTTTGCATACACATCTTTTTTACATTTACCAAACTTAAAAAAAAATTAGGTCAGATAACCTCCTCCTTTTTTGAAGTAAGTTAAGGATTTAAGAGGGTCTCACAAAAAAGCATTTAAGTGTTCGCTCGGAAGACCCTATCCTGAAAAATAACATACAAAATTACTCACAATTGGTTAGGTAGGTACTAACTGTGCTTTTACGACTAGCGAAGTTTGTGATGGTGTTTGGTTAACGTAAAAAAATATTACTTTAAATCATAATTATTAAGTCCCCCTCGATTCACAATAACTGAATCAATGGATCAGCCGAGACGCCGTCAATAAGCAGCCGTTTCTCGACGCATGTTTGCACAACTTGTTTAAAAAAGCGCCCGCCCTCGCATTGGCGGCGCCCAATTAGGGACCCGACGTCGCTGATTGGGCATAATCGGGTTACCGGGCCCGCCCTGCCGCCCGCGACGCGGCACACATGCTTGCTTAGTCTAAATCGTATGATGAGTAAACAACAGGATGGTTGTATTCATATACATTTTTGATCGTGTAATCGTGTTGTTTTTTATAGTTGCGGTTCAGGTTTGTACATTTTTTGTTGAAATAAAAACCTTTTCAAAAACAAACTCTCAAGTCGAAAATATTGGAATCGAATAAATCTATTGTAACAAAACTTGTAATGCTTAAGCAAGTCAGGCTCGTCTAAGAAGATATCAAAGGATTTTTTGAAAAGTCTAATACTTATTAGAGATTTTTGGTTTGTATTTGTATGATTGAAAGCTAAAAATACTTACCTCTTACTCAACCATAATGATAAAATGATAAAAACTTTTATTGACCTAAAACATGTAAGTACAAAAATATTTAATGAACCCGAAGTAAGTGCCTCTCTATAATTTTTATTCACTAATATGTACACACGACAGCACATCAAGTGTACCTAACAGTTGAACTACGAAAGCCGCCTCTATTACGATTACCAGCGTAGTAAGGACGGTCTCAAGGTCAAACTGTTACGCTTGATGTGTATAATAATAACTTTTGCAATACAATATACCGGGTGTTACAGAATTCCGAAATTTTGAATTCTTTTGGTGTTTTATATTGATATCGTGGTATGTGCGCGGGTTGTGTGTGTGTGTGTCCTACTGCGATATGGTGTGGTATGGCATAGTCCTCCCCCAAAGATCTCCATACCGATCGGTTCTGCGCTGTCCGCATCCATCGGCTTCCCGCGGCCGTCACCAGATCGGCGGTCCACCTTGTGGGAGGCCTACCAACGCTGCGTCTCGCGGTACGCGGCCGCTCCTCTAATCCTCGTCGAGTATTATAAAGATTGAAGATAGGATCACTCAATCCACATGCACATCTTCTGGATGTATTACTGATATGGAGAGGTTCAGAAGGTCAGTCAAATGATAGCTAGAGGCTAACTGAGGCCAGACACCCATAGAAACGCTGCCCGCTTTGCTCGCGTGGCGTGAAGGAACCCAACGCATTCCGACACGTCAGTAAGTTCTAACCACCAGATCTAAGTGTCCAGTTCTAAGATTTCACCTATGGTCATGGTGACTACGCGCTACGAATGGTTAATAAGATCACACTTCGCTACGTATAGCCAACCAAGAACGTTATGCGAATCATACCAAAAGAATCGCCTTGATGGCACGTAATTATAGTACCTATACAGGGTAGTGCCGACAGTACGAAAATAAATTAAAACATGGGCTATATTAGTTCATAGAAATGTTTTGCCACTTTCAAAAACAACTTATTCAATTGATAATTTCATGACATTTGTATAAATTAAAATGCAGCCAATGTTATATTATTTCATACAAATACCATTTCTATGAACTAATATAACCCTTGTTTTAATTTATTTATTGTGACCCTTACGCCGCACGGCTTTTCAAATCGAGAATATTGTAATGTAAACAATCAAACCGATTCTAATAAAATTATACATGCATACGCAAGCAAAGTTAGTTTTATAGAAAATATAATTATTCATTTAATAATGTCATGACATTTCTATAAAATAATACAACATGGGCTGAATTATTTCATAGAAATGTTATGAAATTATCAAATTATGAATAAGATGTTTCTGAAAGTTGCAAACCATTTCTATGAACTAATACAGCCCATGTTTTAATTTACTGTCGTATTGTAGTCACCACCCTTTATAAGTATGGTCGTAATGAAAGTAGAATAACACATCCGAGTTTACAAACGTATTTATTTTATTGCACACATAAAAACATAACAGACATACAATGTACAAGAGTGAGATTATCTCCTAAAAAGATCTATTCCAGCCGCCCCGAGCCTTAGTTTATTATTCCGTACGTAGGTATAAACCAGGAAATGGTGTATGAAAATAATTCAAATAAATACACCTAATAATAATTATATTATTTTAGGTATTTTGTATGATATTATTTAATTTTCACCTACAGCCGCGTAAGATTCCCGAACATAAATATGACAATTAAAAACCCAGCGTGTCTGGAATGTGTGGCCACAAGATAAGGATAGATATACTTTTTTCATTACATACAAACATAATTATTTTCGCTGACAATATCCATTTATTTAATTAATGTAATTAGAACTATATAGGGTGGTGCCGTCAATACGACAATAAATTGAAACATGGGCTATGTTAGTTCATAATAGAAATGGTTTGCCACTTTGAAAAACATGTTATTCATTTGATAATTTTAAGACATTTGTATAAAATAATATCCTACCTAACATTGGCTGCATTATTTCATAGAAATGTTATGAAATTATCAAATGAATAAGATGTTTTTGAAAGTGGCAAACTATTTCTATGAACTAATAAAGGCCATGTTTTATTATTGTCGTATTGACACCATGGACCACAGGGTTAACCCTATGATTTTTTTCTAGTCTATCTGTGTTTTTACGTTTTAAGTTAACATCTATATAGCGACGCTCACAACGTCGAACGAAATATTATATTTCAACACCAGATTCGGTAAGCATTTAAAAACCCAAATGTGTATGGAATCAATGGAATGTGTGGCTTGATATTTGACAGGTTAGTAATAAAATTATAGTCTGTTACATTATAAACAGTTAATTGTAAGTTCTAATTTATGATTCGTTTGATTTGGTCTATACAATCTACTCTAGCGAATGAGAGGAGTAGGTATTGTCATAGCTCACGTTGAGCTACATCTGGCAGTATCGCATCGCACTTTCCTATGCTCCTATCCTTCGAGCTTCTATCTCTATCTAGCGATAGAAGCATAGGACAGTGCGATGCAGTGCTGCCAGATGTAGCTTAACCCTAAACGACACCGCTGCGGCACTCCATGCGCACGATCATTAAAGTTAGGCTTAAAGTCCTCTTCAGTAAACACAGAAAGAGCAAAGGTGCCCAGACTTTTTCTCATAGACCACCTTCAAAATTTAGCTGGTTCCGGAGCCCCTACAGCTACCATATACCCAAACTCGACAAAAAGTGTATTATTTATTTTTTCACGCCAACTTAGACCCCCGTCGAGTCACCCGTGGACCCCTGGGGGTCACGCCATGTGAACAGGCTCTGACAATATCAATACATCTAACGGCAACGCCGCACAGCAAGCAGTATTGTCTTTGTAGAGCAAATGTACATTCGACAGCACATCAAGCGTAACAGTTTGACCATGAGACCGCTCTTACTGCGTTCGTAATAAAGGTCGCTTTCGTAGTGCAACTGTTACACTTGACGCGCCGTCGTCTGCTCTACAGAGCACAGCTTTAAAGCGATACATTGAAAAAATTCGTACTTTTATGTCTAACTAGCTGACCCGGCGAACTTCGTACCGCCTAACAGTCGATTCTTTAATTATATTTTAATACTTGACAAATATTGACACATATTTATACGATACTAACGTCACTCAACTGTTTTGCCTTCCCGGAACCCCTCCACTAACACTTAAACTTTATGGTATGGTATTAAAGTTCAAATCGACTTTTGAGTATTATTACGAACCTTTTGTATGGGAGTATAAAAATGTGTTGTTTTTAGACTTTTTCAGGCAATTATTTAAAATTTTCTCTTTGTACTTAAGAACCATCCTCGTACTTCAAGGAATATTATAAAAAAAGAATTAGCGAACTCGGTTCAGCTGCTCTCGCAATTTGCGCTTAGCAACCAACACATTTAGCGATTCATTTTTTTATTATAGAGATGTCATCAGCCGCTGAAAGATCTTACGGATCTGAAAATCTGATATCATTTCTTCATATCTTTATCTACACCTGTTGAACCAAAACACGATTAAAGGATTTTGCCTCGATACATTTTGTTTCCTTTTAAAAATACCCTATAGAAATAAGAAAACTTGAGATTATTAGTGAACTATAGTTTGTATTTAATAGGAAATTACTTTAAATAGTAGATATCACTAATATTCACAATCGTGAAGTAACGTTCTTTTGGTAATTCTTAAAGTTATTTTTTAATATAATAGTTTGTGTATTTTCGCTTACTTAAAACGCGCGTTCGCTATTTTGTCTTTTTCCTACCGCTGATTGAGTATCTCTATGCCTATCTCTTTCAGACGTAACGACGTTACGATAGATAGATCGCCTAGGACCACATTTGAATGTTCTTTCATATCTATATCTAGTCTATGGTTCTTTCGGTTGCCGTGCCGGAGCGGTGCTGTATAGGTGACCTATGACTTTAAACAAACTAGTAGTACCGTTGTACCCATATACGAGATGTATACTTACAAAGTTCGCGTATGATAGAATACTTGGTGTGTATAACAACAATCAACAAACAGGGTAGCAGTAGGTGCTGTAGGCAACTGTAATCAAATGCAACATAACTATATGCACGCGTAGAGCTCGTTAACTATTCGCGAACATTCCCACATCATAATTATGCTGCATGCCTTAATTTAACATTTTAGAAAACGCAATACTTAAATATAAATTCTTAAAGTAACAAAATACGTGCTATGTATATAGTGAAAGAATAAACAAAGAATATTCATTTATTGCTGTGAAAACGCTACACTGTTGGAGTAGTAAATAAATGGTTTCTCCATTTCAGTCATTTACGAAAGAAGTAAAAAATTTTTATATGTTTTCATTACACATTAATCATTTATTCTTAATAAGACTCCAATTAACCATTAACATAATAAATATCAAAATAATATAAATTAGTCAGCACTAGAAAAAACATATCAATATAAAAATTTTAGATAATAACATTTTTTTGATCTTGATTGAGATACATCTACATATTCTGATAACTACCTGCTTTCAATAAAATACCAAAAATAAAAGTATGGAATTAGGAATGAGACATGTATACCTACTTACTTGTGCTTACATTCTTCTTCTTACACATAACATATTAATAGATTCGAGTATGCAAAATCCAACTCACCAAACTCTCACAAATATACAATGTGAAGGGCACAAATAATGAGACTCGTATGTTTTATTTGTGGCACAGATCCAAGTAAAGATTGACACCCACAAGTGTAGACACCAGTGCATCTATTACAACTTATTAATAAATATCTTTGTAAATCAATTTCTAAAAAAAGTATCAAAGGCACTCATACAAAATGTCTGAACATTAAGAGACCTATAGAGGTGAATTGACCGTAGAGATATAGAACTAGAAAGTAGTTTTAAAAACTTTATAACTGCCATACTTTCCTATACAATATTGAACAGTAGCATAAATCTTTAACAATCTTCTTTCAACTGCCTTGTAGTGTTCCTCAGTAGCCAATTTTTCACCTTGGAAAGAAGATAACAGTTTCACAGTTTCTGTGAGGCTGCCACCAGACAATGTCTCAAGGTGGTGCCAAGTTGGCAATGGCAACCTGGAAGAAAACATATTTATAAATTCTACATTGCTTTGTTACTAAGTAGTTACAACCTTTATCAATAGTTATGAGAAATAAAACATACAGACAACATTGGTAGAGTGGAGCTAATATATCCATTTCATCAACTGCAGGGTTTCCCAAGCCTTTACCATTATCAAATAATACAATTTTGTCTTTGTACACTTCATAACGATGTCTGTCTCCATTTTGAATAAGGAAATCAAATATTGATACCTCTATTAAATTAAGGAGTCGTTTGATACTGTGTGTGCTTACAATCTTTCTGAAAAATATTAATAGCTAGTAAATACAATACTAATTTCTCAAATATTATCTTGAAAAATTATAAAGAAAACATTGTTCAAAAAAAAATTATGGAATAAAAAAAACTTGTCAAGAAAATATTCTGAATTTTGGTAAAAATCTTAAGTACTTACTTACAAAAATTATTGTCCTTTTCCCATTCCATTTTTTTGCTAGTATATGATCTCCTCCAAGGTGATTTATATACTCTGAATGGTTTATCTAAGTACAATATAGCTGCTCCTTCAATATCTCCATTATTATCAGGACAAACAGTATCATTTACCTTGCAGTAAAAGCACTTGCCATATATGCATATCGAGCCACTCTCTGAAATTTTGAACACAAATAAACATACAATAAATAATAAATGTTATTATTTCTGAGCTAATAAAAATTTACCATTTTTTACCATAGTTCTCTTCAGTCCCGTTGTAGCAACAGACATCACATCATTAAGATGAATTCTCCGTATTATGGAAGGTGTAATCCACGTAAAATTCATCACCATAGCAAGGTAATATGCAAATACCTCAGAATTATGACGGTCAAAGCCAGCATAAATATTTCCATTTATTATATCATTTAATTGATATCTCTTTGGCTTGAAATACAATTTGTGTTTTCCCTGAAAAGATTACCTTTTTTTATACACTTTGTAACCAGAAATTGCAAACTTTGTCAGAGTGTCGTCTTCATCTTTATTATAGCTTACTTCTAGTAAGAGTAACAACTTCAGCTGTGTTCCTTTTGGTGCATTATCAACTAACATTATTGGTGAAGTGCGCATAGCATTCAAAATTTGTCCTGAAACCCCATTTGTAAGAGGGAACAATGAGTCTTCACTAGCCCACTGAAAATTAAATATGATTGCATTTTTATGTACCTATCAATTATTATTTACAAAAGAAAAGGGTATCCCAAAATATTAGCAACTTACATTGACTGTGTTATCTAAGGCATATTTTGATTCCTTCATATTGCTAGTATTAAATGACTGAATAAGACTTTTTTGTATAGGTATGAACTTAGAATTCCTCTGTTTATAAACAATAGGCAAATAATTGAGATATTGATAAATATCTTTCAGAGTATTAGGCAACAGATCCAATTTCATATTAGGCACATTGACACCTGTATCTTGCCTTTCTACTGTGTTTAATGTGTAGAAAAAATAAATGTTAAGTCCAACTAGAATTAATAAGAACAACGAAAAACCAAATGCATAGTTCATCGACATGGCTTACTGATAAAATAAACTTATTATTTACTGAATACATCGCACTCAGAACTGGTTAAATGATAGATAACATGTGAGAAATCCCAAAAACTCTTTCTATTTGTACATACATTATCTAACGAATTACAGAACACAAAGTAAGTTTACATAAAGAACAAAATAAGCAGCTGTGCATTTTGACAGATGGGCTGGACCACAGAACATATGTTCGTCTGGCCCGCCCAACCCCGCGGCTTTGGAAAACGAGATTTACATCAATCGAATCCTATGTACTCATTTACCCAACCATATGTACAACTTTCATTTTCAATGTAACGCTAATATAAATAAGTTAGAAGCATCACTGGTGGCCGGGCCAGCCTGACGTTTTCAGCCCGGCCCCTTCTACATCACCACTACTACAACAACTAGTGACAATGTATTGTTAGAGAACTAATGTACTACATAAAATACATACATTCAAGCCTTTATTTCATTCTAAAAGGCAATATCTTAGGAGATATCAAAGTAAGGTGGGGCCGGGCTGAAATTATTGAAATAGCTAATAACAATAAAAATACAAAACCTAAGAACCCATATTCTATGTGTGTGTGATCTCCCAGAGGTGCAGTATATATGTACAACTTTATTTTTAAGTTACATTATTTAAATATAAAAATATGAACACTAGAAATTATTTCAGCCCGGCCCCCTACAATCGTTTATATCTTTTTAGCTATTGCATCAATCTGCACAAAACGACAATGTGTGGACTCGTATACGGTAGTACTTTGATAAATTTTGGCTCATGAATTTACTAAGATTATATTCGACGAGATAATTAAAATCTAAGATAGTACTAGTGGAGTGACCATCAGGCACGTGCTAATTTCAGGACATTTTTTTAATGATCTAAGTAGATGATATACAAGTTAATGGCCCAGCTGGTGGTAAACAGTTTCCGCCACCTATAAACAGCTGCTTTAATAAGGAAAAATCACTTGATATTGTAGTTCGGTTGTTATCCTGAGGCCTAAGTTGAAATGCCGTACATGCCCTCTAATTACTTTATTGGCTATCTTTCTCTTCAATCCAAAACACAGCGAACTGTCATAAGGCTGAAATAAGAAAGGCCTACCCAGACAACCCTACATATGGGCCTACCATCTAGGAAACATGTTTTTATTGAATGATACAATTTATAATTAGAGGATTTGTAACCGACTTTAAAAACGAAAAGGTTGCCAATTCGGTGGGTATGTTTTTTTAATTATAAAGACCTTTTAAGATTTGTGAAATTCAGCAACATTCTTATTTTTTACTATCAACAATTATAATTATAATAAAATTGATTTTATGAGGTTTAGACAAGGAAAAAAACATTTTTTAACCTTAACGGGGTAACTCTTAAGATAAGTTATATAATTGATAAGTTATACTTAATTCTTTTTTTATACAACTAAATGACAAACAAGTTGATGGTACACCTGGTGGTAACTGGTTACCGCCGCTTATAGACACCTGCAATAATAAGGAAAATGACTTGGTATTGCAGTTGCTTTGTCATCTTCAGGCCTAAGACGAAAAAAAAGGTCCTCGAGTGGCGGCCGCGAACCGGGAGACGCAGCGTTAGTAGGCCTCCCACAAGGTGGACTGACGATCTGGTGAGGGTCGCGGGAAGCCAATGGATGCGGACAGCGCAGAACCGATCTGTATGGACTGTGAAAAACTGTGGGCGTCTCTGAGGGCCTAGTCAAGATGCTTTTATATAATCGCTATTGCTATCGCTAAGCGGATTTGACATTAGCCCTCGATTGACTTTCAATCGAATATGTCAAATCCCATACATTTTCTATTTAGCGATAGCAATTGTCAAATAGCATCTGTCTAGGCCCTCTGGGCTGAAATTATAATGAAAAGAAATAGCGTGAGCCGGCTGTTATACCAGTCACACTGCGACTCGAATAGGATGACTTTCTTGTTTCGGCTGGAGTTTGCGCTGTTTCATTCACTGTTTCCAAACGTTCTGTCTATCTTGTTCTTATGGTCTAAGATCAAGCCAGGTATTGTAACGGACATGTCCTTTATTTAAAACGGTAGTCCCTTTCTTCTCCGAATATCGATCGTCCGAGAATCATAATCCCTAACACGTTTGCTATAATCATCACTTTTCATAATGTTCGCGTATACGTAATTATATATTACCTAATCGTCTTCAGTTCTAATGATTTTGTGTCCTAAGATCGGGTGCTATAACAATTAGATGTACTAATTTTTCTTGCTATAAAGCCTTAAGTGTTATATAGTATAATGTATGTTAGACCGAATGGTAGTTTATAATAATATTGTTAGTCCGAATGATGGTTTAAAACAATATTGCTAGTCTTAAAACATATGTTTAAAAGTAGGTTTATCATGGTTATGTTATAAATATCATAAAGCTTAGTTATTATAAGACTTATTATGAAGAAAATCATTTTATCCAGAGACAGTTTCAATCACATTTGAAATAATTTAACTAAAATGTTGTCTTATGAATCCAAACAGACGTTGCGTTTTAAAATTCAGTGACAGAAATATATCGCTGTAAACAGACACCACGTAGTCTTGTCTGCCCTACCCCTTAGAGTGTAATTTAAGCCTGCGTAGGCGCGGAGGGGTGAGGCGGCCCGCGAGCTGAGCACCGCAGCTTCGGTGGTCGTCAAAACCACCTGCGCTGATAAGGTCGCGTGGGACCGCCGGAGCCCCGAAGTGCCGGAGCCGTGACAGAAGCCATGCATGTTGCATGCTGCGTGCATGCTGCTTGCTTGCATGCTTTAGGCTTGCTTGCATGCTGCATGTTTGCTTGCATTACTTCAAGTGACTGTTTTTAAACGTATGCATGTATTTTGGTAAAATAATGAAAAATATTTCTACCAAAAAAATTTAGGTTATCTTATATTTATGGAATTTCGATTTTAGGGCACGTTATAATATGAGATATTACGTTAGGACTTACAAATATTATAGAAAAGCATTTTATGTCTATTATTATAGATTGTGATATTTATAACAAAAAAAATTAGGTCATATTATATTTAGGGATTTTGGTTTTCGGGCGAGTGATATTATGAGACATTAAGTTAGGGCTACTTATCATTCGGACACATGATGATTATGTCTTAAAACATTATGACACGTTTGATTTTGGATAAAAAAATTATGAGACAAAATAGAGAACCATTTAAAACATATACATATACATATATAATATACCCTTATTTTGAATAGGGCAGTTGACAACTTTTTTTTATTTCATAAATAAGAAGTTTATAACTCATAAAGAAATATTGCAAAAGAAATAGTATGTCTAAGATCAATAGTTTCACAGATACAGTGGTTGATTTATACAAAGATATAAGTTTATATCAATGTTTTATAGTATAATATAATATTTACAACCGTACCATATTTATTGAAGTAACCTAGATTATAAAAGTAATTGCTACCTACTACTTATATGTATACCAAATATTAACCAATACTTTTATAAGTTATAATTTTTGAAGTACCTAATGAAAGACTGTGATTTAATAGATTATATGGAAGTTAATTAATAGGGAATTTGACAACATTTTATTGAATGTTTAATAGCATCTTAGTACTTTATATATGACCATGTTACCATAATGAGTATTGTTATATTTATTTCGTCATTTTTAAAAAAATGCAATTAATAAGACCAATATGACATAAAAATATGTGCTCTTCAAGTATTTTTGTAAATAAAATAACTCATATTTTTGAATTTAAGTGAAAATCCTACTTTATTACTTGTTGTCAATATCCCTATTACGTATTAATAATTTTAAATACGAAGGTTGTTGATTTTTATAAATCTAAAAATGTTGTATTAATAAAAAAAACTCTAATTATTACTTGTTTCATTCGATAAAACACATGTCCTGAAATTGACACGTGACTGATGGTCACTCCACTAGTACTATCTTAGATTTTAATTATCTTGTCGAATATAATCTTAGTAAATTCATGAGCCAAAATTTATCAAAGTACTACTGTATACGAGTCCACACATTGCCGTTTTGTACAGATTGATGCAATAGCTAAAAAGATATAAAGGATTGTAGGGGGCCGGGCTGAAATAATTTCTAGTGTTCATATTTTTATATTTAAATGATGTAACTTAAAAATAAAGTTGTACATATATACTGCACCTCTGGGAGATCACACACACATAGAATATGGGTTCTTAGGTTTTGTATTTTTATTGTTATTAGCTATTTCAATAATTTCAGCCCGGCCCCCCCTTACTTTGATATCTCCTAAGATATTGCCTTTTAGAATGAAATAAAGGCTTGAATGTATGTATTTTATGTAGTACATTAGTTCTCTAACAATACATTGTCACTAGTTGTTGTAGTAGTGGTGATGTAGAAGGGGCCGGGCTGAAAACGTCAGGCTGGCCCGGCCACCAGTGATGCTTCTAACTTATTTATATTAGCGTTACATTGAAAATGAAAGTTGTACATATGGTTGGGTAAATGAGTACATAGGATTGATGTAAATCTCGTTTTCCAAAGCCGCGGGGTTGGGCGGGCCAGACGAACATCAGAACATGGGCTGGACTTGCTGGACACAGAATGTAACTTTGCATGATAAGAACGAAACTTAAAATAATTCTTATTTAACTAAGTAAATTACCTAGCTTGCTACACTACTGTTATCGATCTGTGTTTTCTACAAGTAATTTTATTTATAATTTTTATATACTATGGCATGATTTTTTACTTTTACGAGCGAAAGAAAGAAAAAATATTTTATTTAAATAGGCCACAAAGAAGCACTTTTAAATCGTCAAAAGATTAGGCATGATTAGGCAAGTCGATTTGAAATCGATATATCGAAAAATCGATTATTTAGAGTAATATAATCTTTTTTTCAGATTGATTTTGAACCCTAAATCGATTCGATGAATCGATTCATAAAACTCCCGATACGGGAGTCCCGAATCGGACAGATCAATTCAAATAATTAGCGATAATATTCCTAAACTGGCTGCGGTATTTAGTTTTTTTGCTGTAGTCGGACGCAAAAGCAACTGGTAGTAACTTGGTCAATAATTTGAACGCATCATAGAGTAAATATTTATGATCTGAACGCTTTCAAAGGTCGCCACCTTTGAAAGCGTTCAGATCATAAATATTTCATCAGATCAGAAACATGAAATGTTTTTTTTTATTGCGTTAAAAAAAAACATTTCATGTTTCTATCCAGGCGTCAAACTATTTATAGTAAGTTTAAACTGCCACATTAGTTTAGTGGTTGCAAGCAATACTGCTGAGCAAAAGATCCTGGGTTCGATCCCCACCTCTACCTATTCTTTCGAAGGAATGTAGGCGTGATATTGGCCCTAATTCTGCCCGCCTAGCATGACCACCGAAACGCGATATGATACGATATGATAAAGCTATTTATCGCTTCGAACTGTCAAAAATCATTGGATATAACCGCCATCTTGAAATTTTATCGAAACTGCGAAGTGTTCTGTGAACTGCGAACTTGTATTGTATATATACATGTTCACAGTTTGATAAAATTTCAAGATAGCGGTTATATCCAATGATTTTTGACAGTTCGCAGCGATAAATAGCTTTATCATATCGCGTTTCAGTGGTCATGCCAGGCAGGCTGGTAAACACATGCTATGTCTCAATTTAAGTTGAGTGCATTTCTTTCTATCAAAAGGAATACGAAAAGGATGGCTGTCATATAATTTGACATTTAGAAACGTGCATTCAATTTTCGACCTTATTGAACGTGCTAAAATGCAGTGTTTAGGAGGCACCTCCGCATAAAATTTTAGCTTTGTTTATTGAAAGTAATAATATTAAATTGTAATTATTTTTTTATTCTTTACAACAGTTATGCATAATTATTATCGTTTATAGCTTAATTTTACATTTACTGTATAATAATATATTTAGTCTATAAAATTCCAATCCTTTTTCCAATCTTCCGTTCCATATTCTTTACATCCTCGTTTCCCAATTGTTTCCCTAACTTAACGAGCCACAAAAAAAAAAGAGTATGTCTATTGTCTAAAGCTCACATTAACATTGACATTGACAGTCATTGACTAGTTTCCACACTTTCAATATTCTATGAGTTTCAATTTCAAATTCTTTCTTGTAGTTTTATTTGAAATTTATTTCGTCATCAGGACTCTTTCTAATCTGTGATCAGGACACTCAAGCAAGTGATAAAAATTGTTAATTACTTGAATCTAATCTAAATTTTTATTTGCGATAAAGTTCTTTAAATTAGCGATAAATCAAAAGTATGAACTAAGAACAAAACACGTAGTGATACTTTATCTCGACAAGTGTGAAAAATACAAGAACACAAAATGTTTGAGCAACAAAAGGACACTTTTGCATACTTCGCATACGGCAGCAATTTATTGAAGAAAAGAATTCGAATTAATAACCCTTCAGCAGAATTTATAGGCATTGGTCTTCTTAGTGTTAGTTATTTTACTCGTGTATTATTTAGGATTTTGTGAGATTAAAATTATAAGTTAACATCACAATAATTAGGTACTAAAACAAAATGTTATTATTGAAATCTGAATTGCATTCTTAAATACTCCTAACAGTTCTTAAAGTAATATTAAAATAAAAATGTGTAGATCTGGTATTTCTGCACAAGGTATCAAACCATGATTTAGTGTTCAGTATCACAATGGTTTTTATCCTTGACTATATAAATTTAAATATGCCCCATAAACCATCCTGATATCATATTGCAAAATTGTTTTTACTGCTACTGAAAACTAATATCGACCTCAATTTTCCTATAGTTTGAAATGTCTATTATGCTAAGCTGTAGCGTGAATAGTCAGGATAATATTGCATGATTCTTTAAACTACTTTAGGAAAAAGGTGCTGATTACTTGCTTAAAAGGCAACTACAACTTGCATAGGTACAAGGCAGCACTTCTTATTTTAAAATGTATCAGCTCTGTTTTATATTTCCATTTTAGTTTTAAAACTATTATTTTTAAAATTATTTGATTTATATATTTATTGTCCGGTCTAGTAAATGTCCAACCTACCTATAAATTAAATGTTACTGCTAAAGCTTGAAGTATGGTCAATTCTAAGATTTACTGATAACTCCTAGCATTTGCTGGTAGGTTAGGTTAGTGGTGTGCTTTTGCTCGAAAATCCTAAGATTTACCATAATTTGAGTTTTTACAGTAACAGAAATACTTATCAGGACTTGTCCTTTCTGTATCTAATTAGTGTCTTTAATAATAATATTAATATTAAGTTGGTATGTTTCATAAATAAATAAGTTAAAACCTAACAAAATGTATTGGATTAATCAGAATAAACAAATAAAAATGATGTACATTTTTTTAGGATCATAAACTTGATTTTATGAAATACTCTAACCACTGGAGGGGAACATCTGCTACTATTGTTCCTACAGAAGGTCATCATATTTGGGGGGCTATTTGGAGGATAGAAAACAAAGATATGCAGGCTCTTGATAAGTAACAATAATTGTTCTTGAAAATACTAAAACTGTTTTTTTGATGCTGTTATAATATTAATTTCTTGTCTCATATTTTTTAGACAAGAAGGTGTTGATACAAATTGGTATTTTCCAAAGAAAGTTGAAGTAATGACTCTGGACAAAACCAAAGTTCTGTGCCGCACATACCAACAATCAGTCAACCCTCCATTATGTAAGGAAGATGAAGAAATCCCATTAGAGAGGAGGCCATCTATAACATATTTGGATTGTATTTTGCGTGGAGCAGTTGAATGTAAACTACCTGAAGAATATATAGAAAAATTGAAAAAGATTCCTCACAATGGAAATGATGCATCACCTGAAATGTTGGAAAAACTCAAATTATAAAAAAAATACGTCTGTGATTGTGAATGTGTACTTGTTTTATTTTATTTTATTTTTTGTGCCTTAAATTAATAGTTATTAATCTGTGTTAATAGGTTCGACTTTAAAATTTTAAAACCTACAATCAAGCTTGAAGCTTGTAACTGAGTAGTACTATTTCAGGTTAACTTAACCAAAACATAAAGAACCTAACATTGCCTATTGACCCATCAAATTACTACTTTCTAGCACCATTACTAGAAAACTGGCAAAATAATAAACTTCTTACTTTTTTTTTTAACATATGTATAAGTAATAGAGCTCGAGGAGCTCGATGGCGTAGTTGTTCTAAACGCAGTGGTTTCGATTGCGAAAACAAAGCAACTTTCGCCATGGTCGGTGCAGGGATGGGTCAATAAAATCTCGAGCTCCTCCGTGCTTGGGAAGGCACGTTGAGTCATTAGTCCCGGTTATTACTGCAACGTGCTATGCTCGGGGTTTCTCTGCGTGATCGAATTAGAAATGATGCGATCCGCAGGAGAACTAAGGTCACCGACATAGCCCGAAGAATTGCGAACCTCAAGTGGCAGTGGGCAGACCACATTGCAAGGAGGACTGACGGCCGTTGGGGCGGAAAGGTCCTCGAGTGCGGCGGCCGCATACCGGGAGACGCAGCGTTGGTAGGCCCCCCCACAAGGTGGACTGACGATCTGGTGAGGGTCGCGGGAAGCCGATGGATGCGGGCAGCGCAGGATCGGTTTAGAGATGCCTGGGGTAGGCTTATGCCCAGCAGTCGGCGTCTCTCGGCTGAAATGATGATGATGATGATGAGTGCTGCAACCGCTTTAACCCACCAACCCGCATTGGGCCAGCATGGTGGTGTTATGGCCCAAGCTCCTCATACGTTTTTCCCATGTAGGAAGGCCTGTGCCCATCAGTGGGACGTTCATAGGCTGGTGATGATGATGTAAAGAAATAAATGTTGGAAAATATTAGAAAAGTATTTAAACTAGAAAAAATCATGTTCTCACGCCCGCGACCTTCTACAATCCAGGTAACTGCTCTAACCATCCGAGCTACCGAGGACTTGGGATGACTCTGCGACTTTCCTCTAGCCCATAGTCTATGTGATATTTGCGTTACTAGCTAACGTGTGCCCACAATGTCGTCGGATTGGGAAAGGTAGTGGGTTCAGTCCCCGTCTGAGGACGAGAATTCTTTATGGTTTAAAATAGTAAATTTTTTTCTTGAAATTCCCATGTATTGTTGCAGCATGTTGTAGGTGTTTACTAATTAACCGACTTCAAAAACGAGGAGGTTCTCAATTCGGCCGTTTTTTTTTTTTTTTTTTCTATGTATGTACACCGATTACGCCGAGATTACTGATCCGATTTACGTGATTCTTTTTTTGTTCGATGCGGAGGAATAGCTGCCATTTGGTCCCATAAAAATTTTTTCAAAAACAGTTGGGTACTTTGGTTTTAAATTTAAAAAAACTTAAATTATGAAGTCGTCTACATATGCGAAATTGCGAAGTTTTGCTTTTCAAATGACTTTTTAGTGAAACGATACGATAGTAGGACACAATATAAGTTTACGATCACCCATCTAGCTTCGACCGTAGAAAGTTACCACTAAAAATTGTGAAAAAAAATTTTTAAACAAAAATTAAAACCGACTTCAAAAAACTGAAAAGGATAAAATAATTAAATTTAAGTAGGTATTCATCCCCTAGAAACATATTTTTGGAGTTGGTGCTAATTGGTTTCCAAAAACAATAGAAAGTGAAGCACCGACTCCAAAAATATGTTTCTAGGGGATGAATACCTACTTAAATTTAATTATTTTATCCTTTTCAGTTTTTTGAAGTCGGTTTTAATTTTTTTTTTTTTAATTTTTTTTTCACAATTTTTTGTTATTTCAACATTGTAATACCTACTTAAATGTTTGAATGTTATTTTAACACAGTTAAAATTGAAACTTATAAGTAACCCTCGGCCTCTATAATCATCTAACACCATCTCATTGAGACTATTCTTATGAGCCCAAACACGCTATATCTGCTGTAAGTTTCTGAAGAATTAACCATTCCGCAGACTTTTTGATCAGCTCAACGTTAGTATCTAATAAATGTCACGGGAATGTCACCAAAGTGACAGTACACCAAATTTAAAATCTGTTAAAGGGAGTAGGTAAAACCCTTCTATTATGTAGAAAATGAGCTGTTAGTCATCAAACGCCTGAACTGATATGAATCTGAAATGATCTTCATAAATTATAGCTAACAACCATCCTAGTCACGGCAGCTTTTAAACAAAACAAAAACAAATCAAAATCGGTCCATTCGTTTTGGAGCTATGATGCCACAGACAGACACGTCCAACTTTTAAGGATCTAGTACACTTGCACGAAGCCATTTGCGCGAAAGGACATATGCGCGAAAACCCATTCCACACCTCTCTTCTTTCGTCGGGGGTTAAAAAGTAATAGCCATTGAGTTATTTGACAAAATAGTTGCTGCGTTACAAGGCAACCTTACACCATGACGTTGTAATAAAGCAGCAAGGGATCTGCCCCCTTATTCGCGAACTCAATGACAAGTGCCGATGGATAAAATCTTCAGTGTTTTTAAATATTGTATTTTTAAATGATATTTTACAATAAAGTTTCATTTCATTGTAGCGTTAAGCACAACGATTAAATACTATAAGGTGAAACAGCAATGTCTAACAAAGAAGGTATAGGAAGGGGGCTAGCAAAACTTTGTGGTCACAATTTAGATGTCAAATTAAGTTGGCAAATAAGCCTCAATTCTAAAAGTGTTCTGTGCTCAATTCACACTGAAATGGCAGTGACGACGCGGCGAGCGGGCGGAGGCCAGCAGCTATCGGCAAAGAAGAGAGGGTACGCAGCACCTCGGGCCTGTGCAGGTAGGTAAGTTATGACCACGTAATACTTTTACTCCACGGAGCCTACGACCATGATTACTAGCTGTAGGAAATTATAGCCACAGCGAACTTCCTTCTTAAATGCTCGATGAATCTAAACTCGTATTATATACCAGGTGGTGCCGTCAATTCGACAATTAATTAAAACATGTGCTATATTAGTCTATAGAAATGGTTCGCCACTTTCAAAAACATCTTACCCATTCGTATGATAATTTCATGAAATCTTAGTTCACGAAAGTAAAAATAAAATTGGAGATTTTAGTTCACGAAAGTAGAAAGTAAAAAATATTTTTAGTTTATAGTGTAATTTTATCAGTTTTTGACCATTTATAATAAACTACACAAAAATTTCCATCAAATTATTTTAAGAATTATATAATATAATTTTATAAATACTTACTAACTCGTAATTCCAACAAAAATTACAGGGCTCAATTAAAACACGGAGAAACTCGTCACTTTGCGCGCCAAGTAGGTACATAATAAATTAAAAGAAAATAGCAGTTATTTCTTACAATTCAGCTGTGATGAAGTAGTATATCTAGTTAAAATCCGATTCTGTGTTGTCCTTTGTCGTGAAAAAAGCGTTTATGATTTAACTTCCAATGAATACATAAATTAAAGGGCTGAACCCACATTACGTCTTTAGTATTACTGCAACTATCCAGTCGATAACTATTTTAGGGAGTAATTCGGAATGCTTGTTTCTTTCGAAATCAACATGACAATTACTACCTTTTTCCGCTAGCTATCAAAAGTAAG
The DNA here is from genome assembly GCA_947347705.1 of Nymphula nitidulata. NCBI lineage: Eukaryota > Metazoa > Arthropoda > Insecta > Lepidoptera > Crambidae > Nymphula > Nymphula nitidulata. The sequence goes on along the minus strand of OX374617.1, from coordinate 8,231,073 downwards.
TAATACAATACAACTGGAATAGAGAGCTAGTGCGCTAGAGTTCTATCTATATTAGAAACTATTTATGCTAGGGATACATCGATTTTATTATCGTATGGCTTTTTTCACGGACTATATGCCTCTTATGGAAACTCAAATTGGACGTAATTCGGGTTACTACCTTTTTCGATGAGGGTGTCGATATACAGGGTGGCACATTTAGATCGGTCAGTATGGGAAAGTCTGAAACTATAAGACATACCTACGCAAGTCTCTTCTTAGGAACCATGTCATCGATTTTAGTAATAAGAAAAACTGCATTCATACATTTAGTAAAAAAAAACGTGTACTCAGCTCGGGAATCGAACCCGGACGTTTTGAAAAATTTAAACTAACAGTTTCTATTTAGATATCGATTGTGTAGGTCTTAAACAGTAAACGTTACTATGAAACATAATGTCTAAAATGAATAAAATGCATTGTTTTCATATCCTTTTATTTATTTTAGTAAGTGTTCGAAATTATCACCATTTCTTCAATACAACTTTCAACTCGTTTAGGGGCGTAAATTTGACTCTATGGTTGTTTGTAGCTCTTTGCTGGTGTCGCAACTTGTTACATACACTGCTTTACATATTGTTATCTCCGATAATATTATCTGTCTATGATTGTAATTGCTTACTTCTATTAACCATACTTACACTAATAATCAATTGAAAAGCCCACTAAGAATAAGTATGTAGATACAAAGACGTGATAAACCTCATTTGAATATGGAACGTCTTGGTTTAAACAGAGACGTGATAAACCTCATAAGGTGGTAGGTAATAGAGGTAATTACGAACACACAAAAAAATTGATATGAAAACAATGCATTTTCTTCATTTTAGACATGTTTCATAGAAACTTTTACTGATTAAGACCTACACAATCGATATCTAAATAGAAATAGTGTTAGTTTTATTTTTCAAAACGTCCGGGTTTGATTCCCGAGCTAAGTAAATGTTTTTTTTAATGTATGAATGCAGTTTTTCTTGTTACTAAAATCGATGACATGGTACCTAGGAAGAGATTTTCGTATGTCTTAGTTTCAGACGTCACGTTCCCATACTGACCGATTTAAATGTGCCACCCTGTATACCTACAACTCAGGGCGAGACAGCACTTCCAAAATTAGGTACTCGTTCGGTATCAATAACTGCACCCCTACGATTCATTATTGCTGTAAAACCTCTATGTCAATAAATTAAAGACGGAGTATAGTAACTATGTTCTTTGTTGTAAACCTACTATTCCAGACAAAATGTCATAGTTTATTAATCACTTAGGTAAACCAATAGTTTTATTAAAAATATTAGGCCATTTGTTTTAAATTTATTATACATAATGTTAAAAACAGAGTTATTTGAAACAAATACATTTCTATACTTTAGTTATGGCGTCAATATATTTTCATTTATACTTCATATGAATTGCGCCACTGCAGAATTTGTCTCGATAGCACGTTTGGATGTAAGTTATAAGCTTATAAGTCTTACTTTATATAAGTCTTAAAAACTTGCTTAAAAAACCTAATTATTTTCAAGCAAAAAGATTTTACAGTTAATATCATCTCCTCTACAATGTCTGGTTTGTGTAGTTACTAACTTCACAAATTAAACCATATCTATTTGTATCGTTTTGTTATATTACTACACTAGTAGCTCTAACTTTCACAAACTGCATATATTCAGAATTACAGGCTCGATTTCTTTAGATACTCAAAATTTTGGGGTGGACCCACTGCGACCCTTGTACCCACAGCGAATGCACATGTATGGGGAGTTATATGGCGATTGCATGACGAAGAAAAAACAGCATTGGACAAGTAGTTACACCTATTCTATATTTGGATTATTGTAGTGATTACACTCGATTGTAATGATTGTACAATTGTGATGATTGTACTTCAATATAAGAATAAGCAGATATTGATTAATTTTGTTACGCACTATAAGAATACTAATAATTTTATTTCAGTATAAAAGGAGTTGAAGTAAAGAAATATTACATAAAATATGTTGACGTTTTAACACCGTACATGGGTGAATTTCACTGTCGTGCTTATATGCAAAGAGTGAATCCTCTACCGAGAGGCGACAATGACGTGGTTCCCGTAGAACGATGGCCCTCATGGTCGTATAAGCAAGTGATGCTTCAAGGAGCGCATGAACACGGGCTGCCCGAATATTACATAAAACAAATAAAGAAGATAATAGATAATGGAGAAAAAGGTTGTGTATGGATGCACTGTCTCTTAGATCGTTACTCCCAACAGCCGCCCTGTGAGTGTAGAGTACCTGGACGTATTTCTAGAAAACCATTGAAACTAGATTTGAAGGCGTTAAGGGAATCCAGAAAATTATTATGATTGACTAAAATAAAAACCGCATCATTGAAAAATTGATTTTATTGAGAAATGTATAGGCTTCATTTTAACTTGTTATAAAATATATTCAAACAAGGGGTATATTAGGATACACTTTGATATTCAAAACTATGCTTCGCTAATTTTAACATTTTTATTAATATAAATATTAAAATTATTATTAATAGGTACTCGGTTCTCATTAAATTAAATATAAAAATTGTACACTATCTCAATCGTTTGGTGAATTGTATCTAAATTGAGCATAAAGCACAACGCTACCCCAACACTTCACATAACACACACACAAATCACACGAGGAACACATCATTTGGAAAAATATATTTTATCAGTCAATAATTTATGAATAATATAATTACTAAAAATGAGGTAATGTAACTGCCTTACTAGGTGAAAAATCACAATTAAAAAGTAAATACTGATAAAAATAAGAGCGCAAGTAATAATAAAAAGTAAATCAGTAAAGCACGGAGGGAACGCCGTGTGAGGCAACGTTGTGCGAACGTGCCGCGACACTAGCCGCGGGCGGGCGGGCGAGCGGCGCCCGCGCACCCGCGCACCCGCTCTCCTGGACTGACTCTACTAAAACGTAACATTGAACAAAAATATAGCTCTAATATATTTAACATTACACTTACTGGTACATACATTATCCTATATTTCCATAAATTGAGCAAAAGGCACTATGCAATTTCTAAAATTAAACAATATTTGGATTTTTACTTTGGAAACTAATTTTAAATTGAAGAGAATTCATTCTGTCGATAAAATCATGTTGGATGCAACGTGCCTTGAGCCCCTCGTCGACATCGATACACGGATGTACACTTAGCCCCGTGGACGTCCACTCCCATGGAGAGTGAACCGAGGCGAAGCGCACTACACAACTTCCTTACACATTACCACGCCTCAGCCAGCCTCGGTGAAATTCAATCATGTGGCACGGTTCTCAATTGTGCTTTTTTAAATAATCCGGAAAGGCTACTTAATTGGAGATAAATGTTTAGACACAACTCGCACACAAATGGAACCGCTCTATTCGTATACCACTTGTGCATATAAATTGTACCTATGTCTTGTCTATCTCACACAATCAACAATCCTGCATTCTGTTGAAGGCTGGATGTCTGAAGGCACTCGTTTATACCCTTATACCATGTTATCGTTATAGTTACTATTACCACATTGGACCAAAGCTAACATCGAAATCGGTGGTCCAATGCCCAGATTAGTGGATTATAACTTTGGTAGCTTTAACATAATAGTATTTAACAATACAGGACTACCTTTTTTAAGTATTATCGAGTTCACCTCAGTACATACACAGTATTGTGTTTAAGCAAGGAAAAAATGTTTTCTACAAAATTCGTGACTATAATGGATACATTACTTATTTTTGTACATAGCTTCGTTATGCATACGTTTTGTAACGGTAGCCCTGTACAAATTGTTTATTGTAAATTTATGTAATAAACATGTAGCTAGCGTATTCTTTACATAATAATATTATGGTAGCTATAAATTGTTGATGATAATATAATTGATGATAATGTGTAATACAATATTTTAGAACAATAATTATAATATCAGTTGAATTACAATATATTATGTTCCACTCCGCGACATTTCACAATATAAATATTCATAATTAGACTATTAAAAACAAACTGAGACCGATCACACAATATTGGATTCATAGAGTTAATTTCACTAAATCAGATAACATATTTTTCAAAATGTTTTATCGTCAGAATTGTATAACATTTACGATTACTGTCAACACTCAACAAGCCTATTTTAATTTAAAAGACTGATTAGCATATTTTGTTTTTCTCACTCACATGTCAAATGAAAAAGGCAAATCATGTTTAATAGTAATTTGCCCAAAATAAGTTTAATAAGCGTGTATAAGTAGGGTCGACGATTACTTGGTGCGTAATTTAACAATGTCAGAAGAGCAGTACATTTTATCTGCGCACGAGTTACGTTTAGTACCTAATTCGGTAGCTACTATCGCAAACGAGGGTACTTTTATTTTCGGAGTGACTTTAATCCGAAAGCAATGTGAAATATATTAATAGGGAATATTCATGAAAAAATATAAAAGTTTATACATTTCTAAGAAACTACTTAAAATTATACTGCTGATTGTGAAAACCGAATTGATTATAATCAAAAAATATCCGAGTTATTTGAATCAGAATTTGCAATATACCTGTCTCTTTCTAAAACAACGTTTTAAGTATATACGAAAAATGTATGGCTAGCGTGTACTGTGACGTCAAAGTCTATTTAGGATCTCGCTTATCTAGCACGCAACCTTATGTGGTTGTAAATGTTTAATTTGTAGAACACACCCACAAATCAGTCGTTTTATAAAATAGAAATAAATAATATAAAAATTGAAATGCCACAATTACCCACTTGCCCCTACCGGGACTACAACCCGGATATAGAAAAAATAGTTTTATATTTTAGACAATTTGGTGGACAGGTGCTTCGAATTAAAATAAAATCAGCCCGTAAATTAAAGTAACCCCGGGGGTATCATAGATATTTTAATTTACGAAATAATACATCATTACTATCTGTCTAATTTAATATTGGGCAGTTGATGTCATTTAAATATAATGAAATTATAGTAAATCTTATTTATTTCATACTAATAAAAATAGTAATAAATCAATTAAATATACTTAATAGAATAAGCATCATGCGAAGAATACTGAAACAATTATTATTATTAGTATATCACTGATAAACGTGGTAAGTCTTCGTCAAGTAAGTTTTTCAGTAAAAATCGTCTGGGAGTATTAATGATGTGTTTTAATACGATGGTCAGATAACTAGTAATCATCAGCAGCCTATATACGTCCCACTGCTGGGCACATACCTTCCTACGCGGGAGAAACACATGAGGAGTTTGGGCCTTATGGCCACAACCACGCTGGCCCAATACAGGTTGGAACAACTGGTAATAGCGCATAAATAAAATTAGTCGTATTAAAAAATAAAATATTATCTACGTCATTTGTGGTGAGTGATGTCAGATGTGATCGGGCTCTATTTGCAGTTTCAATCTTAGCTAAATATTATTTCTGAATACATATTTTCACAATTCACACAATCTGTGTTCAACTGTTCATCTATTAACCATACGATAAGATTGTCACTTGTACTGAGTTCAATATTATTACTTGCAGTAACCTACACTTCACTATATATACATCACTCAATATGTGGAGTATACTTGAACTAAGACAATAACATCAGGTAATATAACTATGTAACAACAATGGCAGGTATATTCTATTGCATTGTAATATAAAGGGAACACATTGATTTCAGATTTATACATACATAGTTCTTAGTGTTATACATCAGCTGGCTTCACATACATATTATTATATCGAGTATAGGTAATTACACAGAACTATAAACAGAACGTTTCGGTCGTCTGCAAACAGTTGTATGACCGTCGCTGTGTATCAGTTTCCTTCAACTTTGCTGCAACTATTAATAATGTTCCCAGTTAATCGCCTGTTTTGATGTATTTAATTAACAGTTAATAGAAAAAATGTATGTTTTCACTTTAAAAATACACAAATCGAAAGGAGTTTGTCTCAATTTAGTTGTAGTAGGTATTATAAACAGTTAGACAAAGTATTTATCCAGCACACGAGTGACTAATTCCTAGATCGCGATGCACTTTCAACAAAAAGCGCTTATAACAATAACTATAACTCAACAAAATCGACAAATTCGACACTCGTATGTATACTTCAGAAACGTAAGTCGCCGGTCATACGCAAACTGAATAAAATTAATTTGTACACGATCAAGACTACGCGTTAACATACCTATACACACTTTACATCTTACATCATAAACTTAACATTAATAGGCTATGTCAAAAATGACACCGATACAACTATTTTATTGAGGTAAACTATATAGGATTCATGTCGAAACAGATCGACTTTCAATATCGCCTCAGCAAAAATATTAATTTCCTGATATGAAACGAACCGTCTCAGACGAAAAGAACCGCTAGAGCGTCGCGCCGGTCGTCTCGGTAGGTCAAGCGTTCTCTCGACAAACGAGTCGCTCTACTCCGTGTTTCTTAATTGAGGTGCAAAAATAGAAGTTTATATTAAAAGCTAATGTGTTCTAGTAACTCCGTAGTAAGGTTTCAATGAAAGCTTACTTCTCCAGTCCGTCACGAAGGCGACCGGCGAGGCGCGCACGTACAATAAATAAACGAGGCGGCTCGGGGCCTCAGCCTCGGCGCACGATTCACTAGCTACGCTTAAATCTAGGATTCGAAGAGCCTAGGGCCTCTGGCGGGCAAGCTACGATACCACTGTACACCGGCCTTAAGGGCCACGGCGCTACCGTACAGTACGGTCGTTGCTAGCGGACCAATATACAAAAACTACATGAATTTTTCTGTCGTATCTATAATGCAAAGAATGTAAAAAGAAAACAAAAGTTTTCAATTGAATACTATCAGTACATATATGTAGTAGCACTAGCAACATAGAAGCAGTATGTAGCGGGGTGTGCAGTGGCAACACTGGTCACCCGCGAGGGCGCGAAGGCCTGAGGTAGATAGACTGTGGCCGACTTCGGAACAGCGGTTATGGCAGCGCGGTCGAGCACAAATCACTAATACAATTACACCATCACTGGTTACAATACGCAGTTGGCAGCGAGAATAAGAAAAAGCCATCGTGAATAATTCTTAGACGTTCTTTTACTAAGTACAATAAAATAGGAGTTATGAATAAATGCATACTAAAACGTAACACGAGAATCATATCTCTGTAGGTATTGGCTGAGATTTATACAATTTCTGTAATCTTAGGTCTTAAGTATAAAATTGCCGTATTTAGCCACACTATGTTTTTCTTGTTGAATTTATATTGGCCTGACAGATTTTTTGAACTTTTGTGGATGATTTAAGACATTCATTGTGAAGTAAATGCAGTAAAAAAAAATTACAACAAAGCTTCATATTCTACAAGGCCTAATTGACCCTCACTTTCATCTGGTAAATTTAAACAAAAATAAATACTCCCATTCATAAAATCCTGCTTGTATACTGCACTGAATATAAACTGTTATTTTTTTAAGTAGACATTCATTTAAATTATTTTTTTAAAAAAACGGCAATTTAATATTTAAAGACCCATTACTAAAAGCAATGTTACCTGAAATCCGCACGATGGCTTCCCCAATGGAGCGCGTGTAACCGGTGGTATGCGCAGCGCGTGAGAGACCGCGGTGCCGTAAGAGACACCGCAGACTTACAATTTCAAGTTGGCCAACTATCGAACAACTAAATTGCGTGCTTTCATAGGCCGCAAACTTCGCCGACTTAGTTGGTGGACAGTGTTGCTAGCGCGGTGAAGTTTGCGATAAAATGCGGAAAAACAACGCACTACTTCTTAAATTAAGATGACGAAAACAGAAACATTTAGGGTGCATCCGATATTAAGTGACAGATTAGAGCGTGGGAAACATCATACCTTACGTTCTAAACTAAGTTGTTACCCATATAAGTTTTTTAAGGGTTGGCCTTTTTTGGACTTCGTCGATCAGCAGTTCTATTTTTTCATTTGTTACAAGTAGAGAATGCAGAGATCGACTGGGCGGCTGCGTGTCCGTCGGCAAAAATCCAAGCGTGGGGAAATCACGCGCACGGGTCTGGTCATACTGCATCTTACCGTGCGACTGACCAACTAAGTTGTTATAGTCTGCGGACTATCGGCCGATAGTTGGCCAACTATTTAGTTGAACGACCTATTTGGATAGAATGTGCGGGCTATCATAAGATTATATGCCTATTAGACATTCTGCGATTTAGTTGGCCAACTTGAAATTGTATATGAGCGGTGCCGTAAGCGCGGGCCGCTAGCAGCCGGTGGCGGGTAGGGCTCCGTTGGCGGGCGCGGGCGCCGCCACCGGCTGGAGGGGCTCCGCGGCCGCGTCGTCGGACGCCCGCGACCGCAGCGAGGACAGCTCGCGCACCCACGACGCCAGCCGCCCGGACACGCCGAACAGGTTGGACCCGGACCCCGTGGCCACCGCGCCCACGTTCACCTCCGGCAGCTCTTGCTCCTCGTCTGTGGACAACGATAGATAAATTACAAAATTGGGATGTTGCCTAAGTTTGAATTTGGCGCTATTTTTCACAAATTCGGAAAATATACGCTAATGTTTCCCATAAAAACAATTCAAACTTAAAAGATATGGAATATTGTTGAAGTTGTACTGTTTTGAAAATTAAAAATGTGGTCATATTTTTTTTCAAAATTTATCAAAAATTTTAATAATACTAAATTGCTGACATCAATTAAAACAACTATTATTATGACAACTATTAATAAAAAACATACATAATACATAGTTATTATCAATTTTGTCAGTATGCCCATACATTTCTTAGTAATATGGGAACATGTGACGTCACCTGTTCCGTAAATTTTCTATGGAGCGTTTTTGGACGACACGCGCCGCAACACTGTGTAGTTTTGATTAATAAAACAAAATATATTTTAATTTAGTAGTTGTAATCAAGTTTTAGGTTATCTGTCAAGTGGCAACTGCCATGTGTTTTCCAAGAGGGGGGGAATGGTATTGCCATATTACAGATCTCTTCCTACTATTCTCCTTCCTATCCTCACTCTCTCTACTATTAATAGCTAAAATATTAATGAATTGGAACAATCATAATCATATAGCTGGATACAAACAAATAATCATTAATTGGAACAATCATAATCACTTAACCACAATGGTTTTTTAATATGCCTGCCACTTTTAGTAACTGTTTCAGGTCTGTGTGAGAGTGGAGTTACTGGAAGAATGAGGGATTATATGATGCTCTTTATCATCAAACTTGCCTTCATTCTCACTTCTAGCTGGTTCTTCCTGTGGTTCTCCTCTCTCAAAACTGATAATATTCTTTTTTATTACAAAGTTATTTGCAGAATGTCTTAGGAATAATGAATTTCTACACATAGTTTTTCCTTGTGAACTTAATATTTTATAAGATCTTGGTTTGTCTAACTTTTCTAAGACCTTGCCTGATTCCCAAGCCTTAGATAATGGGGTTCTAACCACTACAATGGCCCTAATTCTGGCGACCACATGCTAAGTTTAAATTTAAGTTCAGTCTATTTCTTTCTCTCAAAATAAAAAAGAAAAGGATGGCAGTCATATTAATTGACATTTAGAAAGGTGCGTTCAATTTTCGACCTTATTAAACGTGCTAAAATGCAGTGTTTAGGAGGCACCTCCGTACATGGCCGTCTAAAATTGTCTATGGTTTCTTTGAAATCTATCTAAATTTATGTGACAGCTCTAAACAGATTCTTGCTATCTTTTTCCTATTACTTATTGCGCGAAAGAGATATACTGTACTTAAATTTAGAATTAAAGTGTGTTCCCAGAATTAGGCCCATTGTCCCCTGGCTTAAAATGTGTACTAGAAGACGCATTTTTATTATAATATTGAGAATATCTCTCTCTTTCTATTCATTTGCTGTTTGTATGCATCATTAATTACAATTTTAGGACACAAATGTTTTTTTCACAGTTGTTAATTTGGAACGTAATAACCTTCCTCTCATCAACATCTGACTTGGTGTAAAATCTGTACCAGCTACTGGAGCTACCCGATATTCCAATAAAGCATCATAAATCTCAAATAGGTCATTAGATTTTTTAAATATATTTTTCGCAACGCCTACTGATTTTTCAGCAAGTCCATTTGACTTTGGGTAATAAGGCGAAGAATGTACAATATCAATATTTCTTTCTTTGTAAAATTTATACATCTGAAAAGAGTTGAATGGACTGTTATCACATACTAGCAGCTTTGGTAGCCCATGAACTGAAAACAACTCTGCTAATTTTAATGTTATTTGTTCAATGGATTTACTATTAATTGGCATTATGTCAAACCATTTTGAATTTTTTTTATTATTATTTTAGTTTAGTAGTTGTAATCAAGTTTTAGGTTATCTGTCAAGTGGCAACTGCCATGTGTTTTCCAAGAGGGGGGAATGGTATTGCCATATTACACAAACACATCAAACATACCACTATATCTATGAAACTATTGATCTTAGACATACTATTTCTTTTGCAATATTTCTTCATGAGTTATAAACTTCTCATTTATGAAATTAAAAAAAAAGTTGTCAACTACCCCATTCAAATTCGAAATATTTATACATGAATTGCCTATTTATTGCCTATTTATTCCCTCTGCGTCGACTCTCTTTACGTCGAGTCTCGCCACGGTGACTCTACTTAGCGACATTGTAATCCAAGTTGCAACAATTGTCATGCAAGCACGGATCTCTCTAGTAAACAAAACTTGAAGTTTCATATCGACAAAAACCGTTTTATCGAGTTATAATTTCAAAAGGTGATTGGATTGGATGGATTGACCCGTATAAAAAATGTACTCTTTGGGTACACTATCTCAAAAAATCAGGAAAAATCCCCTGAATTTGGGAAAAATACTAATAGGTATTCAATTCGTTTTGATGTTTTATTCGTTGTTTTTACTAGTATTCAATATGGGGGGTGACAAAGAAGTATTAGAAGTCAACTAAACGTCACAAAAGTGACTTACGCCATGATTAATATTTGTTTATGTTGCAGTTTTTTCTATTTTTTATTTTATTTATTTATTAATTTTAAATTTCTTCTTTTGTACCACGCAACAAAGCAAATAAAAAGAAAACGGGCAATTAAACACTGTTCTACATATTATTACCTATTTTTTTGTACAGTGTAAGTACATAGACCTGGCCGGGTCTCCATACATTTTTGTAACATCTCATTTGTATAAAGGGATCCGTTATGTCGAGATGAAATGTCTGATTATATCGATTGATAAATCCGTGTTCGCAAGGTTGCTTCGACTTTTTTTTACTTTGAGGTTTCGCATTTCGCCAGTCAACGTTATGAACAACTGTTCAGATAGGGTAGAGCGGAGTTATTACGAAAACTGGGTACCTCCGAACGACCGAGGTCGTTTATATCATGACTATAGAAAAGATTAGACAACCCATGCTCAGTGCCTGGCATTAAACATAAGTCTCCCTTTCAGAAAGAGATATCATAATGTAACCGTCAGCATCAAAATTTCAGACGCAGACAAAAATGAAATGAATTTAATCAAAAACAACTATAACGTTATAGAATACCGTGTTACTACAACATTATAATAAAGATTTAAATGATGCTAGAAACAATATAGGATTCTATAGCATAGCTTTTCTGAAACAGTGCAGATATTTTACGGGCTTTGGTCAAAATCCCCCCGCGTTCGGAACTATTCCTTACCGCTCGCTGAGTTTCGTTATAAAGGGGCAGGTGCCTGCTTTGCGTGTGTAATTTCATACTAATACTTCTATCATCGTTGTTATTATATACTCATTGCAACGAATTTTCGCGTGAATTACTTCCTAAATAATGCCCACTATTAAATTGTAAAATGTAATAAGCCGGGGCTCGACCGCGAAATGAGCGAGGTCATTAAATGAGTCTGCTTAACTCGCGAAAGAGTTTAGCAAAGCGAGGCAAGCAGCAAATAATAAATTAAAATTTGAAGTAGCTCCGACCTTGATCACGATCTATCTGACAACTTCTCATTGAGACCATTCTACTAAGCCCAAAAACGCTATATCTGCTGTAAGATTCTGAAGAATGAAGCATCCCGCAAACTGTTTGATGCTACAGCATCAGCTAAAGGTTAGCATGTCTTGGAAGTACCACTGAAGTAACAGTACACCAAATTTCAAATCAATCGGATCTTTTATCCTTCGGATAGCTGGTTTAGTCACGTAACGTTCAAGTTGCAAAATAACATATGGTAGCAAAAAGTTCAAATCTCATAAGACCCAAGTCTCGAAACCTCCAAGTTGCAAAATATCCTCATCTCAAAACGTTCAAGTTGCAAAACAACTTTTAGTTATTGAAACCATTCAGTCAAGTAGGAAATGAGCTGATTATCATCAAACACCTGAAGCATCTTGATCATGTCGATCGATCAAAATCGGTCTTTTCGTTTAGGAGCTACGAGGTTTAGGAGCCACAGACATTTTAACTATTTCTCTCTTCCAAAAATGTATCAGCTCACCTTTGTGTTGTCAGGGCTAAATAATAATAGCGTGACACTGAAGATTATCATCTATCTCTAAAGAGGATTGAACGATATAAAACAACATCTCTATACATTGGAAACACGAGCAATATTACACTGCAATAGTCAATATAACAGAGTATATTTTATATTGCCTCAGAAGCATTCATGTAAGTAATAAATGCAGGGAACCAACCAACAAAATATGAAACCAAAATAGCGTTGGTGACATTGAAAACTAAATAAATAATTAGAAAATAGTCTAGACTAGAAAAAGTCCTAGGGTGGGATGCGCGAACCCAAGACATGTTTTCTTTCTTGTCTAGACATTTATGTAATCTTTCTAATGTTTAATCACAGTATTAAAATAAAAATCTTAGCATATACAGTCGACAGCACACCAATCGTAACGGTTTGACCTTGAGACCGCCCTTACTCCGTTCATATAGAGGCGGGTTTCGTAGTGCAGCTGTTACACTTGATATGCTGTCGTCTGTAGATAAATAGTTTCAAGTCTACTTAGCATAAGCAAAAGATTTTGTCATGAAAAGAGAATATTTAGGATTCGAAACATAACTTTCTACAATAATAATCAAATATAGCTAACCCAACGCTAATAGATTCCCGGTCGATGCAATGCATAATAAGATATTTCTACACAGAAGAGCATAAATATTTAAAGAGCTTTTATTTAAACACTACTAGGTGTACAGGGTGTAAGGTTTCCCTTACATTCTGTATAATAAGCGTAGATTATGAAGAATAAACGAAGTAAAATAATCAGTGCTAGCAGAACTATTACAGACTACATAATGACATGGCCACTCAGGAAATGATAACAAGTGCTGTAGGTAGAGTACTGAGTCATGCAGCCGTTACTTACTGTTAGCGCGCCGTCTGCTCGCCACATACATCGTCTGTGACGGCTAAACGTGCAACCAAAGTTCATAAATTAATTCACGTAGTAAATAAACACGCTTGTCAAAATGTTATCATTTGCTGATGTGGGCCAATTGGTTCTCTCTGAGAAGTATATTTTTTAGAAATATTCAAAGTTAGTGGTATTTAATTTTACATATAAAAGCTTCTCAATTTTCTTCTTAACGTTATAATAACAATTAGAAAACTATATAAACTATTAAAAACAATGTTCTCAGGCGGGGAGCAAGCCCGCAACCTTCACAATCTGGGTGACTGCTCCAACCATCTGAGCTACCAATGACTTAGGATGACCCTGTGAATTTCCTCTTGTCCATATGTATTTGCTTTAGAAGCTAACGTATAATGCATACCCTAACAATGGGCCTAATTCTGAAGGCACAATTTAATTCTAAATTTAAGTATAGTATGTCTCTTTTCGCCATATACAGAATGGTGCACTAATGGCTCATGTTTTAATTTATTGTCGTATTGACAGGAATACGACAATAAACCCTGTATAACAAGAAAAAGTTAGCAAGAATTTGTTTAGAGTTGTCAACTAAATTAAGATAGGTTTCAAAGAAACCATACATAATTTTAGACGGCATGTACGGAGGTGCTTCCTAAACACTGCATTTTATCACGTTCAATAAGGTCGATAATTGAAAGCACGTTTCTAAATGTCAAATCATATGACAGCCATCTTTTTTTTATTCATATTGAGAGAAAAAGATGTACAACTTAAATTTAGATTTAGCGCGTGTTTTTCAGAATTAGGGCCAAATACTGTATTTCAACACCCGAACGAGTATTGAGTTACGTTAGCTTCTAACGCAAATACAGATGGACTAGAAGAAACTCATAGGGTCATCCTAAGTCCTCGGAAAGCTCAGATAGTTAGAGCAGTCACCCGGATTGTGAAAGGTCGCTGGCGCGGGCTTTTTATGAACAGCCTATATGTCTTGAGGCAACTTAGATAAATAATAAATGTAATGAAACCAAATGGAGCAAGAGGAGCTCGGTGGCGTAGCGGTTTCAGCGCTCTGATTTCGATACGAAAACCAAGCCACTTTCTCCACAGTCAATCCTGCGATGGGTCAATCAAAGTTCGTAATCTCGAGCTCCTCCGTGCTTCGGAAACACGTTAAGCCGTTGGTTTCGGTTGTTACTGCAATCGCTTTTACCCACCAACCCAATTGGACCAGTGTGGTGGTGTTATGGCAAACACTCTTCATTGGTTTCTCCCATGTAAGCTGCCCTGTGGCCAGCAGTGGGACATCTATAGGCTGGTGATGATGAAATGAAATATCATTTTGTTTTGTCCCTTTCACTCGCTCACTTTCTTGCTCATCACCCATAGAAAACTGACAGTGGCCCTAATTCTGGAGAACACATGCTAAGTTAGAATTTAAGTTTAGTGCATCTCTGAAAATGAAAATGAATACGAAAAGGATGGCGGTCATATAATTTGACATTTATAACATGCGTTCAATTTTCGACCTTATTGAACGTGATAAAATGCAGTGTCTAAAATTGTCTATGGTTTCCTATCTAAATTTAAGTGACAGCTCTTAACAAATTCTTGCTATCTTTTCCTATGACATATTGCGAGAAAGAGACATACTGTATTGAAATTTAGAATTAAATTACATTTATTCTTTGTCGGATTCGACTCAAGTATAGTTCCATTTAGTTACTTATGCTTAGGGCATGGTTAGTGAAAACGGATGTAAAACTGTCTGCGACATGATCATCCCGGTGGAACGTTGATAAGGTGCGACATACCGGCGACGGAGCGCTGCAGCGCGTACATCTCCTGGCCCAGCGGCGAGTGGAAGAAGGAGCGGTGCCTGAAGGAGGGGTGCGCGGTGGGCGCCAGGTCGGCCGCCAGCCGCAGGAAGCTGGGCCGGTGCGGCGGCCGGTGCGCCCAGCACGCGCGCATCAGCTCGTACAGCCGGTCCGGGCAGTGCTCCGGCCGCTCCATCACGCCGCCAGACACCACGTACCGGACCACTTGCTCGTTCGACAGGCCCTGCAACACAAGTTTACTAAGGAACGCACTTCTTAATAGAGGCGAAAGCCACCTCTATTGGGAACGCGGTAAGGGCGATCTTAAGGTCAAACTGTTACGCTTGATGTGGTGTCGACTGTGCAATTCGGCGGATTTTTTCAGCCGATAGGTAGTGCAAAATTAAATGTTTTAATAATCAAAATATGCAGTGACATGTTAATACACATACATGTATTTCAAATAAATATTGCGAAGATTTATATGTAGATCAATACATATTAAATAAATACCTAAATATCAATTTTATCAAGGTTGAGACTCCAAAATATGACTGCGAACTGACCGCTTGAAAGATAGTTTATTTTTGGCCTCTTAAATATGGAGAATTTAGCATAGTTAACATTTTTATTTTTAATTATTATAAATGTTTTAAAATATATTATTATACATAGAAAATGACTGTTCCAATGGGAAATTAACGGAGAAGGCAGCACAACAGTTGTTATAATGATAATGATGATGGATTTAGGTATCCACAAATGTCAAAATGATCTGCAGGCGTGTCAGTCACGAGCAATAACATGTAGCCACTTCTCACTGTCCTTGACTCTTATTGTAAATGAAATAGGGTAATTCAATGTCAAAGTCATCATCGTGCTCGTGACTGCACACACAACAATAGATCAAACGTAGCACTTTTGACATTTGCGGATACCTAAATCTGTTTAAAGATCAATTTTTCAACTGTTCGTAATCGACTTATTGGAAATAGTATAAATATTAAAAATAGTTTTTGGAAAAAACGCATTTGAAAGTATGTAATTCCATTTTTTTATTGTCTTTCTAATATAATTAGTTTGTTTTAAGTTTTATTTGTCTTTTGTTTAAAAAACAGAAAAATACATTGGATTTTGTTTCTATCGAGAAAATTGTTTACTTTCATGTTTAAGCTTTTATAAAAAACTTTATTGATAAGTCAATTCTCACATATTTGAAAACTAGAAAGCGAAGTATCGTTTTAATGACACATTGTAATCCAGCAAATATTTGACATAGATTTTACATAGATTTTCCACAAATTTATATCTAGTTACGAACCTGATAAGGCTGCATGGCTAAAGTTGCCATCTCCCATAAAACGACGCCATAACTCCAAACGTCGCTACTACTTGAAAAAACCTGTCAAAGATGAATGATTTTTATTATTATTAATTCTTACAATATCAAATATTTAAGATGATATGAATCGTATGACGAATACTGACCCCGTCCTTTAAGCTCTCGGGGCTCATCCATCGCACCGGCAGTAGGCCCTTGGTGCCTTTCCTATAGTAATCAGTCTCATAAATGTCTCTGGTCATACCGAAGTCCCCCACTTTGACCGTGAGGTCCCCGGCGACCATACAGTTGCGCGCCGCTAAGTCGCGATGCACAAACTTTTTGGCCGATAGGTAAGCCATACCGTCGGCTATTTCAATAGCCATCTGAAAATAAAAAGAGCATATTTATTATAAATGAAACCAGCAACTGCTTTTCAATTTATTAAATAAAATGTATTAAATATTATCAAATATTTCAACGTTTTTTAAATTTAATTGTATGTAATAAGAAGAGAATACAAGTAATTTTTTTAATATGATTAATTCGATGTCTTTGTCATTCGAATTTTGAGTCGACAGCATATCAAAAGTAACAATTACCTTGCAGTTTGATAGAATAGATTGTTATATTGTATAAATCTCTTTTGACCACCGTTATTTCAAACGCAATAAAGGTGGTTATTGCGTTTGAAACTGAGGCGGCTTTCGTAATGCAACTGTTACACTATCTGTGCCGCCATCAGCTATAGTATGTGGAAAGCAGTGTAGTTGCAACAGAATATTATACACCGCAAGAATGTGCAATTGTTTTGTGCTTGTGCAGTACTTGTGTAGCTTCCGTTTACAACGCGGAGTGATCTAAAATATCTTTGCGAATTTCAGCGCCGCCGCGCCGTCTGATTTACAGTATGTTCTGAAGCGTGGACGATTACGCAGCCACGTGCCTGCAGTATGTAGTGTACGTACCTGCAGTATGTTGTGTAGCGTGTGTACCTGCTATATGTAGTCATGTATGTGCTTGCAGTATGTAGTATACGTACCCGCAGTATGTTTTGCATCGCGTACGTAACTGCTGTATGTAGTGTACGTATCTGCAGTATGCTGTGCAGCGTGTGTACTTGCTGTATGTAGTCATGTATGTGCTTGCAGTATGTAGTATACGTACCTGCAGTATGTTTTGCATCGCGTACGTACCTGCAGTATGTAGTGCACGTATCTGCAGTATGTAGTGCACGTATCTGCAGTATGTAGTGTACGTACCTGCAGTATGTAGTGTACGTACCTGTACAGTATGTAGTGTACTTACCTGCAGTATGTAGTGTACGTATCTGCAGTATGTAGTGTACGTACCTGCAGTATGTAGTGTACGTACCTGCAGTATGTGGTGCACGTACCTGCAGTATGTAGTGTACGTACCTGCAGTATGTAGTGTACGTACCTGCATTATGTGGTGCACGTACCTGCAGTATGTAGTGTACGTACCTGCAGTATGTAGTGTACGTACCTGCAGTATGTAGTGTACGTACCTGCAGTATGTTGTGTACGTACCTGCAGTATGTAGTGTACGTACCTGCAGTATGTTGTGTACGTACCTGCAGTATGTAGTGTACGTACCTGCAGTATGTAGTGTACGTACCTGCAGTATGTAGTGTACGTACCTGCAGTATGTTCTGCAGCGTGGGCGGCTGCGGCGCGGGCGCGGTGTCGCTGTCGGGGCGGTGCGAGCGCAGGTAGGTCTTGAGGTCGCCGCGCTCCATCAGCTCCATCACCACGAGCGTCGGCTGCCCGCGGGACACCACGCCCAGCAGACGCACCACGTGGGACGTGTCGAACGCCTTCATCACTGAAGCCTCGTTCAGGAACTCGATGCGCTCCCTAAACGAACCATAGGACGGTGTCAGACCGACTAATATTGCACGAACTATGGAGAATTTTTTTAAATGGAAATATTCTGTACCTCTAGTAAAACGAAAAGGATCATCGTGGTATACTCTTCAATCGATAAAAAGTGGTTTCCATAAATGGGGAATATGCTTATATAATACTCTTATAATTTACAAAACTGAAAGAATTTTAGAAAAATATTGATGAATACATGACTTACAAGCACATAAATTTTGTGTAACACAAGGACATCCGATATAAACTTTGACGTGTCATTACACACCCACCATACATATTTCATGTAAAATGTTGTTTTAGAATTTAGAAAGAGCCAGGAATATTGCAATTTCTAATTCGAATATATCATGTATTTTTTGGCCAAAATCAATTGTTTTCACTATCAGCAGTATAATTTTACGAAGTTTTTAATAAATGTACTAACCGAGTGTACCTATATATTTTTATGCATATTCGTCCTATGTTTTTTTACGACAATAATCATCACTTTTTTAACCAAGAAGCGAAAAAAGGGGTGTAATAAGTTTTTACAGATTTTCTTTATGAGAAATAGACTCTATCTATTTGTGAATTATTTTACTTTTTTAGAAATCGGCGAAAATAGTGGAAAATATTTAATTACCTGTCAGTAGCATGCTCATTGACAGTTTTCACAGCACACCGAGTTTCAGGTTTGCCTTTTTCTAAACCCTTTGCAATACCTTCATATACCTGAAAATCGAAAGAATTTTAAGTTATTACTACAGATAGATTAAGTTTTAAGGGGCAGTATAAATTTCGGAGCGGGATCATCACCCGTAATTGAAACATTTAAAATTCAGCAAAGACGGCTGACATTACGCTATCAAATGTTTAAGAATATATGGTGGAGTGTGCTGGTCCATAGATGGAACTATTTAGCTATAGAGTTGGTGATTAATTGACAGCTACATTTCGCATAAATGCTCACCATGCCAAAGGATCCCTGTCCAAGCTCGCGCACAAAGGTGATGTTATTGCGGGGAACCTCCCACTCGTCGGGCACGTACACCGTGGACACGTACTCGGGGTTGACGGAGGCGAACAGTTTGTTGGCCTCGGTGGGCGGCAGCAGCCCGCGGCGGGCGTACCAAACTCCCCCGGCGACGGCAACTAACACTACCGCTAGGCAAGCACCCACTAGACCCCATACCCAATCGTAGGCGACCTCCGCCGTTCGCTCCTACAAAAGGGTAATAAAACAAACAATTTAAATACGAACAACAAGAATAAAAGCCCATTTACTCGTTTGAAATCACAGCTGAAAGACTAGCGTGCGTGTGCGCTGATTTATTAGATTCAATTGTAACAATTACAAATAAAGAAAAAAAACTATGAAAAAGTTATATGCTCCAGGCGGGAATAGAACCCGCGTCTCTTGGGGTCCGCCCCGACGCGATAACCTCTCCGCCACCGGAGCACTAAGTGTAACCTATTAATTTCTTCACCGCTTTCTACCCTTTTTTAACGTTTGTTAAAGCAACGCTTATCTCACTATTCATTGAAGTTAACACCTCTAGTGATCCGAAAGAATACTTTTACAAGCATTTTTAAACTTCCAGTAAAGATGGAATAAGACAGTTTTAATCACATTTATATTTGATTTTGTGCGTTTATAACGCCTACTTTATTGTAACAATTACAAATAAAGTAAGAAAACGATGCAAAATGTATATGCTCCAGGCGGGAATCGAACCTGCGTCTCTTGGGGTCCGGCCAGACGCGATAACCTCTACGCCACCGGAGCACTAGGTGTAACCTACCTCGCCGTTATATTAGGTATTTTATGATTACTTTTCACTCGACGCCCTTTTAAGCGCGCAGAGTACACGCGTTTTTGATACGCACGTACTCTGCGCGTTGGCTGTGCATAATTTACATTCGTACTGACGATACTGACGCGCGTTAGCAGCGCATCTCATTTGCATTTGCATGGGTACAAACGCGCGCCGTTTGCCCGTGTGATTAGGTTATTATCATAGTGATGCAATATCAAATATATATTTGTATCTAAACCTAACTATTAATAAAGATATCGTTATTCATTTTAAGAGTGAAATCATCAAACATAGAAAATAAAAATTACTTTTTGGCCCTTAACATCCTGCTGTATAAACATTTTCACATCTCAAATCCTAAATTTAATCGTCACGTTTCTCATTTCCGAGTTACACTTACAGAGTAGTCCTAATCCATGTGAACTGTGAAGACATTTATTACAAATATTCCAATGTCAGATTATGATCGATGATATTTACCGGTATATAAATATATATGTCGGACACGTTCCCGGCGCCGCTCACGGTGATTGGTGTGACTCGCACGCTGTAGTTGCCAGCGTGCAGGTTGCGCAGGATGTAAGATCGGTGGTAGCTCTCGTAGTCGTCCGCCATCAAACACGTTTGGAGGCCCACGTCTTGCGCCTGATAACAACAATGGGTTTTATAAGTCTCACCAAAATAGAATGAGTAAAATCTGCTTTATTTTTCAACAAAGATTTTTCGTAAATTGTCCCTGTTTACGACTTATACACTCTACTACACTTAAACTGGGTTCCCTTCCCACCTTACATTGTGAATTTCAATATTACTAAATACGTTTTATACTGGGTTACTTTTGCATGAGCGAAATTTTCACAATGTGTTCTACCCATGTTTAAAACAACGTTCATTAAGAGACCAATTGTGAAATCACGACAAAAATCAGGTGTTCCATACATTTTAGCCAAGTAGGTATTGAAATTTTGTATGAATAAGCTGATTTTTGTCTGAAATAATGTAGGTATATTAAAATAATGAGCCTGTTTTCCATGCACTACTACCCTCATCTATGCCTTTGAGGTAGAATTCTGGGAAACAGTAAATAATAATAAAACATTTGGAATGCCTTTTCCTTTATAAAACATTGTAGAGAATTGCGGAAGTAAAGGAAATTGACATTCCTCAAACTTAAAACCAAATTAGTTAAATTCTGTTCGTAACGTTCGTTCCGTTCTTTCATAGTGCAACTGTTACACTTGATGTGCTGTCTTCTGTATTGGAACAAGCTTTTTTAGTTATCTATGATCTATAACTAACCTGGTTCGAGTCTTCAATCGGCGTGTAATGCACATTATAGGCGACGACAAATCCGTTGGGGTTCTGAGGCGGCTCCCAAGTCACGTTCACGTCGGGCAACGTTTTATTGGACGGTAGAACTTCCGCTTGTAAATGGGCAACCACGTCAGCGTTTGCTATAGGAAAAAAAGTGCGGTGCTATTATTAAGGACGTTATTTTAATGCGAAATAGATAATAGTATAACCCAATTCTTTGATCGATTGTTAAAATTAGGTCTATTACGGGGAACTTAAAAATATTTTCAAGCCGATATTACGTCACGTAAATATCATTAAGAAGTTCTGCGACCCTAGTTTTCACCACTCAGCCAAAACAATATCTTACACACTAAAGTATATTTAATAACAAACGCCATGTGCTTTCTAAGACATTATATTATGTAAGTACTCAGATTCTAAACGTAAAGGGTTCCATTACAATAACACATTACATAAGTACATCTTAAGGTTTTTTTTTCAATGGCATGGGAGTGGCAAAAGTTAGTGAGTTAGACTACACCAGAGTGTCAATAAAGTTACTATCTACCCTCCCTAACGGAAATTATTCGAATATCGGAAACTCTACACCTGTCACTTTTTATCGCCGTGCGTCAAAGCGAGATGGAATGAGACTTTCTAAGTCGAATCCGTGATCCGACAGTGGAAAATAAGGGGGCCGATCAAATTAAGCATCAGGGGGGCCATTCTGTAATTAAAATGAGATTTCATGTGTCTTTGGAACCGGCCCATAAGAGCGTAGGATAACAGCGAATAACCAGCCATCATCATCATCACCAGCCTACATACGTCTTACTGCTGGGCACAGGCCTTGCACTGCGCGGTAGAAACACATGAGGAGTTTGCCGCTTGGTGGGTTGAAGCAGTTGCAGTAACAACCGAGACCAACGGCTTAACGTGCCTTTCGTAGCACGGACAAGCTCGAGATAACAAATTTTGTTTGACTCATCTCATCTGGGATCGACCATGGCGAAAGTTGCCTTGTTTTCGTAATCGAAACCAGAGCGCATGAACCACTACGCCACTGAGCTCCGGAACCCCAGGACTAACGACTAGAGCGATCGTTAAAACAATTTCTACATTCTATAGTATTTAGTATTCTGTGTTAAGATATGAGCGTATCGAGGCTGATACATAAACTAGAACATACGGGCTACTCACTGAGCTCTAAGGTGCGGAAGGTGTTGAAGGCGCGCTTGGAGCACCACTGCAAGGCGTACGCTTCGTCGCTCTCGTTCTCGTCGCGCACGCGGCACGCCCACACGTTGACCGTGTACCACGTGAAGTGCCGCATGTCGCGCACCACCAGCGACGTCGTGTTGCTCGACAGCTCGTAGTACAGGGACTGTACGTAGCCTGGGGACGGACGCCGCGATACAGCTAACCGGCTTTGCCACCTCACCGTATGGTAATCAATGCTAAATTGCTTTGGTATTATTGAAATTTGAACAAGCAATTTTATATAAAAAATCTATATTGCAAACTTTACTTTTATTAATATATTCATTTTAGAGTTTATATATTATTTACACATTTTCATTGTATTCAATAATTTTCATAATATACTTACAGTTACTTTGTCCAATTAAATCAATAAAGCAGATCATTGTAGTAATATTTATGACAGATTTAAATAAAATAGTTAAGAGCGTTTAGGCCGCACGGCTTTTCATACAAACTTTCAAGTCGAAAATAGTGGAAAGGATCGAACCGATTCTAATAAACTTGCCATGCTTAAGCAAAGCAGGCTAGCCTTAAATGTTATCAGAGAATTTTTTAAAGAGTCTAACAATAAATAAATTGTTGGCGATTTTTGGTTTGTAATAATGAAAAGCTAAAAAATGATCTTCTTCAAAAATTCTTTAAAAAGGCTGTTTTTCGAAAAATCCTCTGAAACTTTTTAGACTAGCCTTACTTGCTTATACATGTAAAGTGTTATTAGAACCGGTTTGTTCAGTTGCAATATTTACGACTTGAAAGTTTCGTGCGGCGTACACGCTCTTAAATTATCCAACAATCTACATTGAAATTTTAAAAATTTACCGCATGCAAAATTCAAATCAATTGGCCAGATGAGCGCAGCAATGTAGTGAACGCTATACTCTACAAAATATCATGCAAATCAAATATGATATTCTACTAATTGAGGTCATGCTTAAATCGCTTCGCTCATCTAGTAAATTATAGAAAAAAATCGATGCTAACGTGGAATCGGTTCGTTGATATGTGATGATAGTGCATGCAGCAACCGGATACCCGTGACATAAAACAAATATTTCTGTGGTTGTAACCTGTAGTATTGTCCTTTACGACGCAAACATTAGGCTCGACGCGACTGCATTTGGCTGAAACGAAAATGTTGATATGGACGTGATGAGGTTCGTGTACGCTTACAAGCATGACAAAGATGAAGAACAAGCATAGAGAAGGTATGCTTCGAGGTGGCGTTATGGTCATTAGGCTTACAGTGATGCGCAAGTAATGTATT
The DNA here is from genome assembly GCA_947347705.1 of Nymphula nitidulata. Taxonomy (NCBI): domain Eukaryota; kingdom Metazoa; phylum Arthropoda; class Insecta; order Lepidoptera; family Crambidae; genus Nymphula; species Nymphula nitidulata. The sequence continues at coordinate 8,206,948 of OX374617.1, read as the reverse complement.
AACATTGATATTACAGTATTAAACACTTACGGACCAGCTTTACTATCTGTTTCTGGTTAACATAGAATACACATTCGAAATACAATACTTAAAATCTATTTCACCAAACTATATGTGCGGGGATTGAATTTGATGTGGACTATATTTAGTAACATTAAATTTAAAAATTAAAATGACATGAAAAAAGGCGGCAAATGATTCATGAACTTCAGCGGAACAACAAAAATTTATTTTTAAAACCCACAGATAATGAAGTCACTACGCGGTAGTGCGGTCCGATTCTTATAAACGGCGTTGATATTTCAACATGCTAAATCAGCTATTTAGTGCACACATTTACAAGTCAATACCTCAAGTTTTTCCTTAGTCGGTTGTTTGAAAAATTCACTTGGTGAAACATATTTTAGAAGCTGTATCTAATTTAGCAATAGGATAAAGAAATAGATGGTACCAAGTCCGTAAGCGCGGGGTGGGGAGAGTGAGATGCTTACCATCCCGGTCCGTGGTGTTGGTGTAGTTGAGGCCGAGCACCGGGTCAGAGTTCTCAGTCAGGATTACTAGCATGCTGTTGAGCGTGAAGTCGATAGAGCGTCTCGCTCGGACGTTGCCTGTGTTCTCTGAATACTTTTCGCGGTTGGATCTGTCCGTTTTTATGTATACCTAGGGATAATCAAGCAATAAATATAGGTAATTTTGCCGAAATAAATGCAATACACGAATAAAGCTTCAAATGATTACAATCGCACCGTGCATAGTGGAAACGGCACGGATGGAATACACCGATCTCAAATCTAAACAAAGTAACTATTCTCTTATTTTTTCATATAAAGATATTTTAAAAATCATGGCCTTGAACTGGGTAAACAATCCGAGTCTGTTCAGGCCACTGAGCCACTACCGAGGACTTATCTTATTCTAGTCTTGATATTTTTTTAAGTACCTACTATTAATTTGACTTGATTTAAAATCATATATCCTTTATTGCACACATCAAAACCTATATTATGAAAACACATGTACATGGGTGAGCTTATCTTTAAAAGAGATCTCTTCCAGCTAACGCTAGCGTAAAACTGCGTACAAGCTGAGATATTGTGTACGAAAAAAAATGAAAATAATACATCAAATCATAATTACTTACACCTGATAAAGAATTACATCCCTAAATAACGTTACTATACTTAAATACATATTACCATAATAATATAATACACATTAATTATTCATTGTTGCTCGTTTTTGTAGCCTGGCTTCTGTACCTATCTATTTTGTGGTGATATATCACGGCACCAAACACTCCATGTTCTAGCACACTAAATTTTCATGACGTGGTTTGTTTCGTCTAGCAAACCACAATTCGAACTAAATAAATAGTTTTTATACTATGAATCTCACCCCATTTTGCAGCTCATTCTCGAAGTTGATAGTCTCGTAACGTTCCTCTTCAGCACGTGATGTGAACTTGGTGCCGGGCCGCGATTCTTCCTTGCACGAACAAGACCCATTCTTCACATCGCCAGTAGTCTTGGATTCTTCTTTCTCCGGTGCAATTTCCCCGCGACCGGCTATTATATTTGCTAGAGCATTGGCTGTAAGAAGAATATTTTATGTTAACAACTGTATATAAGGAGTCTGGACACAACTGATGAAAATAATATGTAACACTAAAGGAACAATAAGTGGTAGACACACACACGAAAAGTATAAGATCCTGAAAGGCCAAAATGCATCGTGCCCTTGTCATGGCCCGCGATAAGATAGGACAATAAATGTAATAAATAAGGTATTCAGCTACCATTTTTTCTACCATTAAGTCTCGGTTTATGATTTCTTAAAGGTTATATTCTTGATGGGCTAAAAATATCTACCTTTAAGTCTTTAATAGCTTGCACATTTGTTTATAACTTCATTATTTAAATAAATAACTAATTAATATCATCAAAAAACTAAAAACAGTAATGTAGGTTAATTTGAGAACTAATTGCACTCAGTGCAAGAACGAACCGAAACAAAAATCTGGTAAACATCTTCAGCCCGCGAGCATACATTTATTGGTAAATGAAATAAATAACATATCATAACAGTAAACTAACGGTTCCCGCAGTAGTTGTTCCTCCAGGCGAGTATCTTGGGCTGGTTGTAGCTGTTGGCCTGGATCTTGACGTGGTAGAGCATGATGGTCCCGTTGGGCATCGTGGGCGGCGACCACTTGATCTTGACCGAATGCGCGCCCGTCGCTTCTATCGCTAGACCAGCGGGCGGACTGGGGCCTGGTGACAAGTTATCATCAGTTTACGGCTATAATTTTTGAGATTCTGTTGTCATTTTCTAGGGCTAGAATTGTCATTTTTGCCTCCTTTTTATTCCACTTAGAAAAAGACAGGAATATCAATCATTTTTGGACAAATCATGATGGACGGCCGACCTGATGGAGGATGATTTTTTTAAGCAGTGGCCATCATAGGCTGATATGATGATGATCAATAATTATGACGTAACGTATAAGTATAACTTCTATTTTGCTTGGAACACGAGTCAATTCACTGAGCTCTATCAAAATATAACGACGGAACAACGCGGTATGGACGGTAGCTGCCCAATATTGCGCGATGAAATTTCAGAGCGAACTTGACCAAACAGTCACGACAATCAGGCACGAGTTCTGACTGAAGTCATAACCATAATCATTCATTTGTCACAACATTTGTACAGTCAGCAAAAGAAGTCAATTCATCAAGAGTATGCTTAATCCTTTAATGCCCAGACGGCAACTTAAGATGCCATAACAATTAAAATTTAATTGTGTCTGGTTTATCGAGCTTTGATGGGAATGAAAAGGTAGGTACTAAAGTGTTAATCGACACTATACAACAAAGTCTTCACAATCTGAGTTGGTTCAGTTATTTTTTTATGAACAATTTAAATGAACTCACGTCCTGGCAGAGTTCTGAAGTATATGATGGAGCTCTGTGCGCCCATTTTGTCCTGCTGCGTGGTGTAGGTCTTGACGTAGGCGGCGTAGCGCGTGTACGGTATGAGCGGGCGGATGATCTTGAACTGCGGCTGGTTCTGAAGGTTGCAGATATCCGTGATCAGGCCCTGGTCCTCGCTGATCGTATTGTTGTGGCCGCGCGCCTCGTCTATGGTTACGTCGAGAACGTTCCACCTGAAAATTAAGTTGTTTGTCACACCATTCGTATGCCGTATCATATATACGTCTTACTGCTGACCACAGGCCTTCCTACATGGGAGAAACATGGGAGTTTTTGGACCACACCACTACCATATTGGCCCAATGCTGGGGGGGTTAAAGCGGTGGCAGTAGCAACCGGGAATCGGGACCTACAGATGAACGTGCCTTCCGAAGCACGCAGGGAAAGTTGCTTTGTTTTTGTAATCGAAACCAGAGTGTTCAAACCATCACGCCACCGAGGTACTCACTATATATGGACATGCCGTATCACTATTGACCAGCTTGCCAATCGTGAGGAATGGGGAGACTGGGGATTTCAAGAGATAATTTCGTAAATCTCAAACAGTAATCGGGTTTCATTTTGGATAAAAAATGCGTCCTGGCCCCTATCCCCGTTGCAAGAACTTCCTGATATGCGTCAGTAAAAAATAAACTGGAAAATAATACCCTTTTGCATTTTAATTTATTTAGCTGGGGGGCTCGATAAATAAACCTGGAAATCTGAGCTAAAGTGTGTAGTATTATTGCGTATTATTCAAGGCCACATTGTTCAGAGGGGCAGGTTGTTTATTTAACTCCTATATATTTATTACCTATTTTGTAATAAAGAAATTTTATTCTCTTTGTTTTTCAGTACGTGTTCCTAAATAACTGTCATATTAACGATTGATTTTATGTTAAAGTCAATACTAACGAATCGGAACACGCATCCCGCTGTCCATACAGTGTGACGTTCTGCTCTGCAGCAATATAGTAGATGGAGTATCCAAGTAGTTTGCGGATGTCGGCCACGCAGTACGTGTCCCACTGCAGAAGCGCCGCGTCCCAGCGCAGTTGGCTTACTTTCAGTTGGAGGGACTTAGGCGAGCCTGTTAGTAAGAAAACAAGTTTGAACAAGTCAAATCATCGTATTTTATAGTCGAACAATATAGGCAATATCATAAAAAACACGAATCCTTACATGAAGCCTGGTCACCGTTGTTATCTTCAGACACTTCCATCTCAGTAAAGTTGGACCTTGGATGGTGGGTCATAGCCTGGAGCGGTAAGATTTGGAAGTAGCACAACTTAGGGTTCAGGTGTATGTAGAGAGAGCCACCGGTTATGTTGAGTTTCCCAAAAGTGGGCCAATCCCATAAAATCTCCAGATTCGGATTGTTGAAAATATGTAATGCTTGACCCCTGAAATTTAAAGATCTTATAGAACACAGTATCATTCATCATCATTTCAGCTTATGTCCACAGTTGAACAAGTCTCTCGGTTTTGTATTGTTTTTTTGTATATTATATCGTATAAATAACGCAAAAGTAGGTAATATTACCTACATCTACATCTAAGATAAAATCAAGTTTTAAAATTTTTATACCATCATTCACCTACCCGCCGGCGTCAAGATACTGTACTAATATCATATACATAACAGAAAAGTAAATATTACCTACATCTACATCTAAGAGTAAAGATCTAAGGTATAAAATTTTAAAACATGATTTTCTTGTTCTTAATTTTTGATTTTAACATTATAAATGTTTGAAAAATTACTTAGTAATTAAAATATAATAAAAGTAGAAAAATTTCACGTCTTGAGGCAGGAATCGAATCCGCGACCTTTCGCAATCCGGGCGACTGCTCTGACCACTGAGCCACCCAGGACTTGGGATATCCCTGTGAAATTCTTCTAGTCTATTTTTATTTGCGTTTATGAGCTAACGTCCACCCTACAATGTCGAAATATTCTATTTCAACATCCGAAACGAGTATTTTTACAAATACCTACGATTCGGTTAAGTTGGGGCAGTGCTTTCAAATATTCTTAATTTTTGATTTTAACATTATTATAAATGTTTGAAAAATTACTTAGTAATTAAAATTTATTTATAACTTTATGTACACACAATTTATAAGAAACAATTTTAAATTATACTTAAAATTGTATAAAACAAATATAATAATTAATATAATAATTGTAAAATATAATAAAACTTGAATGATTTTCATGCTTTAAAATTTTTATGCATTCACCAGCACGCCGGCGTCAAGATACTTTACTAATGCTGGTATATCTCAATTTAAATATCTACTGGGACTGGTTTGTTGGGTACTTCAAATATTAAAGTAAAAGAAGTATACAGCAGTGAAAAGTATCCTGGTGTCAAATTTGAGGATCGTTCTTGAGTAAAGTTTGTTAAGAATAATCAGTAGTTATATTCATTTTAAACATTATGATAAATGTCTGAAAACTGTTTAAAAAAGGATCTAAACTGAAAAGAACCTTTTCACAATGGAAACCAATGTTCTACCGAGGGTTAGTGATAACCATAAGAAATTCTTATAGTTTAATTTTTTTCTTGCCCATGCCTTCCTATAACATGGGTTCCTTCAAAAGGGGCGCGAAAAAGCACCTATTGGGCCGGCAAGGTCTGTCTTCGCATAAAGACTTTTCTTACCGCTTCACATCAAATGGTGTTGAGCCATTTGCCGTGCTTTGTATAAAATAAAATAAAAACTGCGGATTACAAGATTGGTTGGTGCCTTTTTTACAAACAATGAGCAAGAAAGTAATTTTTATTGACAATAAATTTAAGTCCCTTATAATAATAAAGATATAAATATTTCACGTACTTAATAATCCAGTACATATCATCAGAAAAGGTACGTACTTATTTTCAGTAGGCACGCCGATAATTGTCCGCAAGCTCTTGAAAAACATCAAAGAGATCAGTGTATAAGATCGAGTCACTTTCAAGCAGCCTACTATCTCCCGTATTTCACCAAGCGACGCTTCTAAGGCAGCCATTGTGTTACCTATTATTTAAAAAAAATATGATGGGTTCAATTCTGTTTAAATGAATAGGGAAAAGAAAAATATTTTGTATTTTGGTAATGAAGTCTATTAGCTAATATTTTTTTTGTGATTTCAAATTTATTTTTCACCAAATCCTGTTTAGGGTGACCAGCACTGCCACCTGCCTTCGTTTCCGTGAGCATCCCCCTAACACCCTGTACAAGGTGTATCAGAATAATGAATAAAAAATAAATTCTTTATCGAAAACTCAAAATGAAAATGTCACTACTCTAGTAATCGGCTGTGAATGCCTTTCAACCTAAAATTTCTAGAGTACAACCTAACCTAGTAAAACCTAAAATAACTAGAGACTAATTACTACAGTAGTGACATTTTCATTTTAAATTTTCGATAAAGAATTTATTTTTTATTCGTTATTCTGATACACCTTGCATAAAAAGCTACGATCCAGGTTTCTTGTTTCTCTTTTAATTTGGCGTCAAGCAGTCATCATTAAAAAACAGGACTTGTTTACAAGTAACATCCAAATAACAAGGAAAAGTGACTTTCCTCACACACTACGAGCAATATAAAGAAAAATTGAGTTACAAACACTTAGAAGATGCATTTCGAGACAACTGCATTCAGTGTTAATAAACATAAGGAGAACGCTCTCGAAAAACGAAGGCAAGTCGCAGTGCTGGTAATCATAAACACGACGTCCTGAAAAAAATTGAGATCACGGAAAAATAATCGGCTGTTACATACAAACAGATCATGTAGGCATTACCATTTAGTATGTTTTATCACGATTTCAATTTTTTTTTTGAGAAATCATGTTTTGTGTTACCAGCAATACCACCCTCACATTACATTCTGTATACCAATCACAATCGATTAAATGCGCCCATTTCTTTTTTACTTTGAAGAAACTGGTCGTAAATCTCACCACCAGTAGCTCGGAGCGCGATCTCCAGCGTGCCCTTGACGTGCGTGCAGCCGCGGAACTGTTCGGCCGCGGCCACGGAGTCGATGCGCGCGCCGTTACACTCGCGCTTGCAGCGTGCGCCCGGACACGGAGTGCAGCGAGCGGTGCGTTTGTCGCCCTCCTACAAATGCACTCATTTTGAATAATAATATCATGATATAAACCAATATCTAATCGAATGATGTCAAGAACAATTTTGTTCAAAATGAAATACTTATGATGTATTATATTTATTTTGTTATGAAACATTATTATGTTTACAAAAATACCTTCACTGATAATGCATTATTTTTTAATAAATTTCATTACCAAAAAAAGGTTATAGCGAGTCTACCATAAAATATAGACAAGACACGTGCTGTGAACAATTCCGCCATACATGATTTTTGCGTAACTTAAACTGTTTACGCAGCGCACGCAACGAAAGCTCTGAAAAGGTATCTTTTTCCCCGTTTTTGTAAGATTTTTAATTGATGCTTAGCTCCTATTGGTCGCAGCGTAATGTTATATAGCTTATATAATTCCTCGATAAATGAACACAATAAAATATTTGAATCAGTAGTTCCTGAGATTAGCGCGTTCAACCAAACAAACAAACTCTTCAGCTTTATAATATTAGTATAGATTAGAATAGTAAAATAAGTTAAAACCTAATTATTTAACTATGTACAAAAGTACCTATTAAATTATATAGAAAATTTCAAGGAGATATTTTTTCAACATCTCAATTTGCATTTAGCAGATTTTGGTTTGACTGTCACATCATTTTGTCAAAGTTGAAAATCGAAGTAATTTTACTAAATGCTATTTAAACATTTGGTAAAGTGAATTCGACTTTCGACCTTTATAAGGGTATAGGGTATACACCTGATAAATGTAGGTTTTATAAAAGTTTAGCTATCCTTTTATTTATTTTATTTTTATAGCATTAATACAGTACAAATAGACAAAGTTTACTAGCCGCTCTAAATAAGGCAGTAGCGATCATACCAAAGAACACAACACACATAACAAGCTTTTGTATTTAAATTAAATTCTATTAAAATAATTAATAAAGTGTATTTTGTATATAGAACAAAGTACAGTTTATAAATATCTTAAATGGAAGAGAATAAAATAAGTAATAAAGATACAATATCAATATTATTTTATGAACTTAGATTACCTCCATGTAGCCGCTGGGACAAATATAGACGCAAGTGTTGTTGAGAATCTTGTAGGCGTTGATGCTGGGGTCCACCGCGCCAGGCGGAGGCGTCGGCATCGACCGGCACTCATGCTCCGTGACGCAACGTCGGGCGAGCTAAATCATATTTTAAATTAACTAGCTATAATTTTATTTTATAACCTTACATTCAAAACCATAGGCATGAAAAAATTACGGGTTCAAAACATTTATTAAAAAAATACGTAACGTTATACTGCTAATAGTGACAACAGAACTGATTTTAGCCAAAAAATACTTGCGATATTTGAATTAGTAAGGTAAATATATTAGAAACGTAGTCCTCATGTTTCCAGCATAAGGCTACCCGGGTGAATTCTACAAAGTACTAATAATAAGTTTGAAAATACGTAAACATACCATAAAATAAGAATTCTTGTCACATAACAGCTAATGTTTAGCTTATAGGGCAGACAACTAGTATTAATTTAATTAAACCTCAGCTAAACGAAGCAAGGGTGGTAATTTAATTATGAATGTGCAAATTGAAACGCATTCCTTTAAGCGATTGCGGCATACCACCATTTACAGGACACCAGTCAACTTGCTTGCAACTAGGTGACTAGTTGTATAGAAAAAAAAAGAAGATGGCTAAACACGGGGCCTACCCAGTGACTGAAAGAATACCACAAACTAATAAAAAATGTCTGGCACATTTCTTTACTACCCACCTGATAAGTGTTCACTGGGCACTTTTCGACGCAAAGCCGCGAATCGCCGTAGCCGATGGAGAAGTTACGACAAACGTAGCAGTCCCGCGAGGAGTTGCCGCTGCAGCCGCCCAGGCAGGTCTTGGGGCAGCATTCACTATCGGGAGTGCAGCCGTAGGGCTCGCACTCGCGGGGACAAACTGAAAGGATACTTATTGATAAATATAATAATTCTAAGATAAAGTGTACCAATGGATTCCTTCCTATTACTGTCTGCAATTTCAGAACGTCGTCGTCATAAAGAGGTAACTTAAGCTTCAGTTACACGTACGCGAACAAAGCGTCTGCGAAGCAAGGACGACTACTGCAACTACTAGGGGCAGCTGCGAGTCAAGCAGTAGCTTTAATATGAATAATAAGTACTCGAGGCTTAAAAGAAATAATGTAAAGAAAATAATGTGCGAAAGATTCTAACTATTGAAAGAGTTAAGTAATTATAAGGGCCGATTCTGAAATCACTCAAATCTAAATTTAAGTACCAGCAGCAGCAGGATTTTTATACAACTAGATGATAAACAACCTGACGGTCCACCTGGTGGTAAGCGGTAGCCGCCGCCTATAGACACCTGCAATAACATGGAAAAATCACCTGATATTGCAGGTGCGTTGTCATCCTGAGGCCTAAGATGAAATGCCGTCCATGCCCAGTAATTACACTGGCTACCTTTTCCTTCAATCCGAAACACAGCGAAATGTTTCACGGCTGAAATAAGAAAGGCGCTGATACCTACCCAGACGACCTTACATACGGGCCTACCACCTAGTATATTATTTCTTTCAATATTAATAGGAAAAGGACAGTCAGAATAAGAAATGTCAAATAGTCTAAATTTAAGCAGTGTTAATGGAAACCATAGACAATTTTAGAAGGCGTGTAGGGAAGTGCTTTCTAAAACACAGTAGTGTACTACATAATTAGATTAGGCGCACCGTCTTGACTTGGAAGATAAATATGAAAGTTTTGCGGTATACGAACTATATGGATATTATTAGATGGATAAAGTCAGAAACAGTAAAGTGGTAATTTTGAATTCTATTTATATTTTCGTAGTCCTGACAGGAGATAACTTCTTGGGTCACTAGAGTTAGAGTATGGAAAAATTGTGTAGTATAAATCTTGAAAAATAGTATTCTTTATTTGCCTGATTGATTACTACTAAAATTCGAAGACACAATATCTATATAGGCTTACTCTTTTGACAGTGTTTGTCGTCCCAACACAAAAGTCGTCCTGTGGAATCAGCTGGACACTGCTTCTGTGATTGTTTGTGGTCCTCCATGCGGCTCTGCGCGTTCGGGCACAGCCCGCACAGCCGTGTGTCATAGTTTGACTGGAACAAACAAATTACATAATGAGAAAAATAATTAAATAGTAGCATGTAACGCAACGGCTCGGAACTATGATCATTTACGGATAGCCGGCAAGGAGACAAGCAAAACGAATAAATTTTTGGGCTTTGTCATGTTTTAGTATAGTCACAAAAATAGATCTAAATTCCACGTTAAATTTTGAACTAACTCCATAACACCGATCCCCACAGAAATTCATACTGAATCGGACACTAATAAATAAGCAAAAATATTTTCAATTTAAATTAAGCTTATCATCCGCCATCAGCTTTTCACTTTAAATATAGATTTTAAAGAAAATATAAATAATTTATTTTATAAACCATATTATTATAGGATTGACGTCTGAAATATTTTTGTTGACATGATTTCTCTCCACAAACTAGACACACGTTAAAGAAAATCAATTGTTATGTTATGTTTACGTATCGTACTGTAATATTTAATAATTATTAAATGAGATGAGTAGATGAGGCAAGAAATGTCGTTCATATTCCCGTAGCTTTTAAATGTTTCTAATACCGTTTATGTATAGATTTAAAGTCATTTAAACATAATTATACGCGGGCAGGAAAAGAGTCATTGATGGACGAACATGTAAATACATACGTAAGTCCATCAATGCCTAGTTGTGGCCAAGGCTTGTATAGTATTTTTCTCAAATAATGCGCGGAAATTAAAAGTAAGTAGTACCTAGCCTAGAGATATATCACTAATATGTGCCTGGGCAGAAATTTTTATTTGATAATACAGTTATTGAATGTACAATTTTAGAAAATTTAAAGTGATCTTTTTTTCCACGGCAGATATGATATGAGTTTACGTAGTAATTTATTTGGCCGCAAAAACACGACATATATGGATTTTCATATAACTTTTGCCGGCCGCTGCTCGCATGTATTTGACCAATAGGTACAATACATGCGAGGTACAGCAATTTCGATTTATATCGAAGAATGTTGTCAAAATAATGCTCAAATTTCCAAGCATGTTTGAGAAAATAGGATTTCATTTCAAATGAACGGGAATAACTGGTTGGGGAACTAAATGCATCTCTTAACCTTAAATACTGATTGCTGCATTGGTTAATCTATATCTTTTGTTATTAAACTGAAGAAATAATATTTCTTGTCCTTTCCAATAATATTACAGATATCGGCAAAACGGCAGACAGAACCGTCGTTATAAGCGCATGTGGCAAAATGCCGGACATAAAGGAACCTCTAGTTATTTGGGCGGTCTAAAAGTAACATATAATTATCTACTTTATTTATTCATGGAAATAGCATTGTCTTCGTGTTGTTTATAATCTAAATAATATAAAAAAGTGAGATTTTTCGGAGGTCTCTGGAACATCTCACAGTTCATGTTTGATGTAAAATAAATCAAATCTATGCTTCATCATTACCAGCTTATAAACGTCCCACTGCTGGACTCAGGCCTTCCTACACGGGAGAAACACATAACAGAGCATAACACATGAGTGGGATATCTATGCTTACCTATATGATAAAATAAAAATATGAGAGAAAAAATATTTAAAAAGTCTTCTTTTTAATATAACTATGATTAGTCTGTGAGTTTTATCTGAACTTTCATTACGAAACATGGGTTAAAAGTCATAAAATTATTATTTTATGCAATAGTGTTTTTTTGTATAGTGAGAGCTTTGTAATTCTGTGTCTGTAACTTACCCTAATCTTGACATTAGGCAGGTCATTCTCGCCGACAATTGCACTCCAGTCTATAGTGTTCGTATAACACAATCTGTCGTTCAGTTGGATACGCACTGCACCTCGTTCTATCTTCGTCAAAGAACGGAGTCCTAAGGACTGAAAAAAAAATTAGTTCAGGGCACATTTTTAGTCCTTAAATATTAACTAAGCACAACCAGAGAATAATTTGACGTTATAAAAGATTTAAAATTTAATTTATAATTTTTTACTTCAGTTTATTTCATTATTATAAAAAGCTTTAGGTTTTACAAAAAATCAAAGGTCTGCGCTAGGTTCACGGAATTCCGAAAAAAAGAAAAAAACTTGGCGTATTGAAAGTCAGCTCAATTGAACGCCTACGTCAACGTTTAGTAACAATAAAATTAAAAGCAAAATAATATCGGTTACAAGTGATTATACAAAAATAACATTTAATCTACTAGGTAATAACTCACACCGTCACACAAAAGCTTTTCTTACTAGACGATCTGCCTAGGCACCTTATTAAATGGCTAATTAAATCAAATGACTGAATGTCGTGTCAGGTTAAACCTTGCGCTCAATGACATGGCTAGCTGTCCTGCAGCCATTTGATTGGATACCGACGCGCGTTTAATAAGGTAAGAGAGAAAAAGACTAAAAACTTATATTTAGCCGCTGGGCCACATAATTGACAACAGCCTTCTTTTAGAGACTGTTTTAGATAATGGTATTCATCATCATCATCATCATATCAGCTGAGAGACGCCGACTGCTGGGCATAGACATAATAAACTTATTATTTTTATTATTTTGTAAAAGTCCGCCCAAAAGCTCCAATTTTATTTGGAATAACTTCTTTGATAAAAAAAAAGAAACTTTCCAATGTTCCAAATTAAATGTATACTTTAATCACTAACTAAAACCTCTTTTGGTTCACTTAAGCCACCCGTTTTTTTATTATTATTTAATGAGATAATTAATAATTACTTAATCAAAAATGATTCATGAGGATTTTCTATTATTATTTCGTTGTCCATACAACACGTTAATCAAGTAAAAATAATTCGAAGCAACCAAAATTAAGAGGGGGCATAAAGCAAATCACTAATCGTAGATTTGATTTTATTCATATTAAATCAAATCCAAATGAGCTGTAATTTTAAATATGGTAATTACATTATATTTATGAGGGTTGAGTCAGAGCAAAAACATGAATTTATAAAATTTTCTCGATAGAAATAATTCACAAAGATACCTCTGACTTCGAACGAGATTCAATTTATTGTCCCAATCCCATTACTTCACCACAGGGAAAATTGATAAATATGTGAGTCACCATATTTCCGAGGGCTTCTACTAGCGATTTTTCAATATATGTTATAGTTTGCAAGTAATTAATAAAAAACTATATTGGCGCATACTCCATTTTCCTTCCGCGCTAAACGTCATCGTCGGTCTCTGTCAGTCGCATGGTAGGCCGCATGATATTTGTTTTGTTTCAGTCGCGGCTGCTCCATTGAGACGTGAAGACTATGTTTCAGCGTTCTCGCGCGCCCTCGTCAACATTCTCGCGTATAATTTGTAGTTTATAACTTAAAAACCATAATTTAGTACATATATTTTAAGACTATTGCTTAAAAAATTTAATGAAACGTTGTAAGTTGTTATTTCGCATAATTATTAAAATAAAATGCTATAAAATGAAACTGAAAATTCAAATGACGGCTAGGTGTCAAACTCAAGTCTTTTGTTTACTCACTTTTTAATTATTGATATCGACCTTATTTTTATGTACATTGAGCAGAAATCGCATTGTTTTTGCAATCTCAGTAGGCGTAGTATATGTAAAATAAAATCATGCTTTGTGTTTCTTAGTGACTTATTCGTTATTTGATTTATTTGTAATAAAACTTTATTCGATGGTCGAAAATTTTCATATGCAATTAAAATACAAAAATCACAATATTATCGGGCAGTTACCAATATGCAGTTGGAGAATCTAACACCTTAGTCTAAACTTTATTGCAATTTAATGATGACAGTGTTTTTTCAGATGAACATCGCATTACTATCACCACAACTACACCTAATTAAAAAATCTGAATAAAGTGAACTTTGTAGTAAAAAAAATATGGTATCCACTATAAGATTTTTAATAACAAAATACATTATAGATGTCATAATATATGCTAGTTAAAGCTTATATCTTTTGGATCAGAGGTGCTAAATTCAAAGAGTGGTGAGTAAACTTTCCTATAAAATCGTTAAGAAGAAGGATAGAAAGCGGTGAAGAAATTAGTAGGTTATACCTAATACTCTGGTGGCGTAGTGGTATTTGCGACTGGCTGGACATCAGGAGACGCGGGTCGATTCCTGGCCGGAGCATATATTTTTTCATCGTTTCCTTTTTTTATTTGTATTTTTTTTAATAAAGTAGGCGTTACTTGTGTGTTGTTGCTTTTTTTAAATGTAAGTTTTAATAAGTGTTGCATTTCTTCTATGTTTTTTTAATATGGAAAATTGGAAATACATTTCATAATAATATAAAACGTAGAAAAATGAGTGTTGGTGCCGCCAATACAACAGTAAATTAAAACACGGGATATATTTGTTCATAGAAATAGTTTGCCACTTGCAAAAACATCTTATTTATTCAATAATTTTATGACATTCGTATGAAATAACACAACATTGGCTGTTTTGACACAATTTTATAGAAAGGATATGGACTAAGAGTGGTTCCGGTTCACCAGCTGTGTCGAAAGTTGTCGAAAAAATGTAACGTTGATATAGCCGTTTTCAGTACAAAATGTATGAAAAACGTTTTGGCGATTTCTGAAATTTATAGTACACATACCTTAAATGGTCCCATGGAGTCTTTTGATCCCCATACGAAGTAGGATCAATAAGTTTAAAATATATTTTTTTGCATTTTAACACTTTTTTCGCTGTCTGTACATTTTGTCAAAAATCTTTGATGCTGTTCAGAATATCTTAAAAAGTTATGGATGATCTCCTAGAAACGTTCTCTTGTAACTATAAAGGCTAAGTACCTGTCCTTACTGACCAGTCTCAAAAATCCAACCTATATAATTTGATAAGTATTTTCCATTAAAATAATTACAAAACTATGACTGAAAACACTTTAATACATAACCTTTTTTTCTTCCCACTTTTATAAAAAAGTAAACTAGATTGAGTACTTATTCAGCTCCTGTTGTCTTATCAATCATTTTTTTTAGAGGTCCGCGTTACTGTCCTGAAAGCCAAAGCGGCGCGGCCTTGCACTGTTAAATATACTCAATGCATGGCGGTCTCGCCGGTATGAGATTATTTTTGTTTGTACATTTGTGATTGAAAAAAATTGTCATCAATAATTTTCGCTACTGATATTTCCATTGTGGAAATGGAAATATCAGTAGCGAAAATTATTACCTACTCGACAGGTTGTAAGAAACTTTATTAAAAAATCTGTTTCACTCTTCGGTGTAAAATTCAATGTCTCTCTGACCAATATTAGTGAGCATCTCGTTATATGTATGTGCCCGGCTACGTCAATGTGCCAAGCTTATTGATAGTTTTTTTAAATAAACGTGACAAATGATTCAACACTACCTCATGTAAAGCGATTAGATGAGTATTAAGGCGCAGACTAAGAATTCCAAGTTTTGGAAGAACGACAAAGAAACGAGTCACTAAACGTCTGTATGAGGTATGTTGGAGTAGAAACAGTGAATTGATGACTCCGAAAACTGGCACGCGTGCACTTGTGTAGGAAAAAAGAAGCTGAGATAAGGCCTGAAAGTGCCTCAATTGTGCTTGTGACCTCTACATCACTAATTATATGTACAGCACGAACACTGCAATCTTTCCAGTGCATATATACTTAGTAGAGTGCAATCCTACAGGTGCGAGTTATATTCCACGCATGATCGGTTCTTCGTTATAAAGTAGGCATACTTGGTCAGCCGTGAAAAATCAATGCACCTTGTTGTGTAGTTTCTTTGATTTGGATTGCAGAGTATTACTGCCTTCTCTTCAGAGTTTTACTCATGGAGATATGCTCCATGAGTAATACTCTGAAGAGAAGGCAGGGGAATGAAAGGCGACATTTTAGTTGTGAACGCGCACACTTGTGGTTTGTAGCATTAAACTCAACAAGATTATTCGACCCCCATTTGGATATAATAAGGTTTAACTAACACAACAATCCTGCCTGTTAAGCTCGACGGCAATATTCCTTCTCTCTTTCTCGGTTTCAATGCGCCCCGCCCCTGGGCAACTGTAATATCTATTTACCATGCACTGTACTATCATCTGCATACCTATTAATGTTACAATGATTCAGTTCAAACTGATGTAGCAGCAATATTTAGTACAGTTGATGGTGACCTAAATTTTGAACGAAATATGATTTTATTTTCAAAACTAAATAGTACCATTAAAAATACCTCTGTTTTAGATAGGTTATCAAATTTTTTAGCTTATCTATAACTTTTTCTAGATGGGTGACATATCTTTACTTCTCTAAATGTGCCAACTACATCTAATTCAAGAGCACCCAGAAATAAATTACCCGCATTGATTTGAAATTAGAGATGATTTTAGTATGTTGCACCATTTACAAAAATTATTTATGCAGTGGATAGTTGATATGTATGCATAAATAGTACAAGGATACATTATATTTCATTCAAGAATGTCAAACAACATTTAGATCTTAAGTCCACATCGATTTAACATTATTTTTAAATTAAAAAAAAATGTTGAAATGATGAATTAACTTTGTTTCGGCTTGACGAAAATTTGGTCTGATTTTGACCCTTGTAAGAATAAAAATCTAAACTTCAATATTGCATTGACCCAATAGAATTAATATTATAGATTAGAAACATTTACTCCTAAGAACCTTCTGATGCTTTCATGTGAATATTTTGCGTATACTATGTTATGACGTCGGCAGGTGACTAGACGAGCTTGATTGACAACACACTGCAATCGTGCCTCGCGATGCGGGGGGTGCGGGTGAAATTTGATTTTTTTCTAGCTTTAGGCGCACTCTTAATATCATACCTCAAGATGTGCGCTATCGTAAACTACGATAGCATAATCTTTGTAAAGCTGCATTCCTCGTACCACAGTCAAGTTGGGAAACAGATCACCAAGGTTGCGCACGCCTTTCACTCTGGAAAAAATAA
Organism: Nymphula nitidulata; assembly: GCA_947347705.1. Taxonomy (NCBI): domain Eukaryota; kingdom Metazoa; phylum Arthropoda; class Insecta; order Lepidoptera; family Crambidae; genus Nymphula; species Nymphula nitidulata. The sequence continues at coordinate 8,189,801 of OX374617.1, read as the reverse complement.
ACAACAACAAATAAACTATAGATTACTTTATTATAAAATAAACAAAAATGATCTCACAGCTTTTATGGGTAAAAAATGCGAACACCCAATAAGATGGCTTCTAGTGATAAGACCGCCTATTTTGGCATATCGTGTTTGTTTTATCTCTGTGGTGTTTATGTGAATGTGCAAAATAAAGAATTTCTATCTATGTAAGTGCTATTATTTTGACGAATGAAAATCAGTGGGTGAAAAGAAATTTTTATTAAAAGAGGAGATATCTAATAAAGTTTTGGGGCAGCTCATGGGCACCATCATTCCAGATTGTAGTCAATAATGTTACTAAATAACATGATTTTCATTAAATAACACCAAACTCTTTTATTTTTGTTGTTGCCCCTTTGTAATACCAATTATAGACAAAATAGTTTTATTTACCGAGCAAGTAAGCAATTTAATAAACTATCACAAGTTCGAGATCTCGACTTATTTATTACAAATATCCAATCGGCGAAAGAGTCAATTAGCAGGCTTCTATTCATAGATACGTAGATTTTATTAATAATATTCATTTCTTTGTAACTTTTATTAGATGTGTGTGGATCTTATCTTACATTGCTGCGATGCGAGTAGGTTTAATATTTTGTGTCTACACTGTTTATTATTTTGTATACATCACTGTACATTTGTTCAGTTAACTACTTGTGTGAATCTGTAATAAGCTTCCTATCACTTATCACATAAGTAACTACTTACCTATTATGTGTATATCAGCTGATGGTTTACCGAATAAAATAAATAAAATTTTATTGCAAAAAATAACGAAATCAAATAAGTATTAAGTAAAGAAAAAGTATATCTTTATTTAAATTATAAATTACTTTTAATTTTTGTACTAATACTAATAATCATTTATAAATGTAAAAACTAAATAACAATGTTTAACGTGATCCTTTCCAAGCCCGACATATCAGACACATTAAATTTTAATTGACATGTTCATACATTTATGACGTCTGGGCGTTGAAGGATATCTACAATAAATAATTAGGTAAATTTAATAAATGTTGTTTAGTTTTGACGATCCTTGCCTCCATTCTATACGCTGTCTCGACATTGTCTAGCTAGAAGTTGTGCGAATATTAGATTGTATGTATACTATAGGATAAATAATATGAATATAAATATACTTTCTTTAATAGTGCAAAATAATAAGGCAACGAAGGATAATTCGTCGATTTTCACACACTAAAACATTAGCACAAACCTGTAGATCTTGATGAAGTCAGTGACCTCCCGTAGCTCTGGGAACGATATGTTCTCGAAAGCTTTGGGCGTGGCGTGCTCCATGACGACGATGCTCAGCTGACCCTCTACCACGCGGCAGCCGCGGAGCTTCTGCATCTGCTCCGGGCTGCCTCTGATGTCCAACGAGGGGCATACTGGAACAATACAGATCTTTGAATCAATTCATCCCAAAGAAGTACAAAGAAAATAGCATGATACATGATGGTTAAATAACATGAATTATGATCTTTTAGTTCAGCAGCTAAATAAAAAAGATCACTCAGAAAGCCAGAACACATATTTATTCTTACAAAAAAAATATTTAACAAAAATTAAAACCGACTCCCAAAAACTGAAAAGGATAAAATAATTAAATTTTAGTAGGTACTCATCCCCTAGAAACACATTTTTGGAGTCGGTGCTTCAATATCTATTGTTTCTGGAAACAACTTGCACCAACTCCAAAAAAAATGTTTCTGCTAGGTGAGTACCTACTTAAATTTAATTAAGTTTCAGTTTTTCAAGTTTCAGTTTAAGTTTTCAGTTTTTTGAAGTCGGTTTTAATTTTTGTTTAATTTTTTTTTTACAATATATAGTGATAAATTTTTAAGGTCAGAGCTAGATACCCATCTAGCTTTAACTAAAATAATAATATTAATATGTTTGTCTTATATTTTCGCGAGCACTACACAATGATAAGTTAATAAGTTAACTATCGTCACTTTGTGTGAAATTTTGAGCGGTCCGATTCATGCATTAGGAGCTTATGGTGTCATTTTGTCGGACAGTGTGAGGACGGGGTTGGGACTTTATTATTTACATGATGAGATCCCAAGCTGGTGGTACACTCCAACCAACTTCTCTATTGAAATAAGGAACTTTTTTATTTTGATAGCCTCTCGTAAAATGCTAGGAATGAAGCGGTGTTCTTTGGCGAGAATTTAGGGCTTATTAAACCTGATGCAGTGATTGGGTCCATCAAGAGCGTCTTCACACACTGCCGACTACGTTGAAATCTATCTCTATGAAATCTATCACCATACCAAATTTCATCTAAATCGGTTCAGCGTCTTAGGAATGAAAACGTGCGGGCGGCCACTAGTCCTCAATAATTAAAAAAAAAAAGAATTATTTACTTCGATAGTGCGTGTTGTCTCCGATTTAAAATCCTATTTATTGTAAGGTGCTTCGTAATAAGGTTCCTGATTCTAATTAAGTTTCTAACTCAAAACAATTGTACTTCAATACTGCGTGTTCTCTCCGATATAGAATCCCATTTAGTGTCAAGTGCTTGCTAATTAGGTTCCAACTTTTTTTTATATTTCTTAACGGGCTAGCTCCACCTGATGGTAAGTGATGATAAGGTCGAAGATGGAAGCGAGCTACACCCGGATTCATCAACTACAGGAACACCTGACGGAACACAATAATGATGTTAACATTGTATAGGAATGTGTAGCTTGAAAAACGCGGGCCAGTTTTTAACTTACCTATTAAATCGTGACATGTATATGTTGTACCTAACTACAACCACAACCGCTTTCACATACCAACCCGTATTGTGCCAGCGACTAGAGCGTAGTGGTATTATGGCCCAACACTCCGCATGTTACCCTTAATATGTAGGAAGGCCTGTGCCCAGCAGTCGGACGTATGTGGGCTGTTACTATATGTTAAGATATAAATCAATGTACCAGAGATTGAAAGCAAATTACTGAGAACACAGACACTAACGTCAGTGTAAAATTAAATATCTACGAGTACGAAAAAAACTTTACCGTCAATAAAGACGTTAGTATAAAAAAATAGCACACGCTGAAAGTTAATTAATTTGTTGTTGTTTTCATGATCACGCCATTTACGTATTTATCGTTAATCACCTCCTACTGAGTTCCTGACCACATGGGACGATGTGGAACAACTTAATAAGAGTGTTATCAACAGTAGTTTGTCTTAATCATCTAATTAAGAAATGTTAGACAGGCACCGCAACGCGGACTTGCCTCACTCAAGTCATTTATCACCCCTACGAACGGCCAATATAAAACGGGAAAAAATTAAGCAACATTTGTGTGGCAAAAACATTGATGAAGGTTAATAATCAACGACTAGCTGGCTGAACCTGAATCAAGCTACCTACTTGCTAGGCTAGGTATGTGTATGTATGTGTAGCATGATTCAAGTGAATCAACCCTAGGCCGCGCTTTCTTTGAATTAATTTACGTACGAATCGTGGTCGTACGAAAACTGAATACTTTTTTCTCCGTAAAAAAGGGAGTGTCTAAGGCCTAGGGGTTGGTAGGCATAATAGTGTAAGACTGATCTGGGTGCCTGCCCGGCCCTATCGGGGTGATGGGCAATAAGGAGGGGGCAATAAGGAGGCTGATGAACTAGCAAGGAAGGGCCAGAGAATCAAACAAGACAAGAGCTCTTTCACAAAGTTTTATGAACACAGCCATTAGACAGCATGTCATATAGAGACACAAGACTGAATGGCATTAAATCACTCCAAATCCTCTGTAGGGGAAAAGGTCGGAAAGAGGACAGAGTAAATACCAACATCTTATGCGAACGGTAGAACACAAGCCCGCTTCTCACAAGGCATTTTGGCAATAACCTCATGTTGTTGTTTGTCAATTAGTAGTATAAAAAAAAATGTTACACAAAATACAAACAAAATGAAAAAACTTTCTGGAAGAGGCATATCCAAAGCCAGAAGACTATAGGCTCTTCCTACCCAGAGCACAGAATAAATAATAAGGCGAGATATAGTAAGCCTTATGGCGTCGATATTCTGGACTCAGGAAGCGTAAAAAACAGGAGAAGCACAAAAGATCACATTGGGTCGTGCGTGGTGCACTGTGACTTTGTCATGGATCATGATAAGATAAACATAATCATTATTATGTTGCACCTCGAGGCAAGGGTTGCGGTTAGCACAGCCTTTGGCTGGACGCGCAACACCAGCTGTATCACTCGCGCGTTACTGACCGTGTAAAAACTTTTTCAGGACCTTTTTTGAAGAACCCTATGTTTGAATTGGTGAGGTTGGTGCATATTTAAAGTAGTCATGCAATTGGACGCCTAGGCAGGTCGTTTAAATCGACGAGCTTTTGTGTGACTGTTTGAGTGATTGGAAGTTCAAAATTACTAAACCACAGAGGCGGCTAAGGTGGTTATTAACTAGTTTCGTAAGTATTTCTAATTAGGATCTCTAGTTAGGTATCAATCCTTTACACAATCTAAAATCGTCTGGTACCAAAAAATAAACACAAAATTCACTAAGCGATAGTTTACTTTTGTGATAAGAATTAATCTTTTTCCCAACACTTTAGCGAAGGCGTTCGATCGGGTCTGGCACAGGGGTCTTCTTTCGAAGTTACCATCTTATGGGCTGCCTGAGGGGTTGTGCAAATGGGTCGCTAGCTTTTTGTCCAGCAGATGCATAAGAGCCGTCGTTGACGGCAGTTGCTCGGATAGCATGGACATTAACGCTGGCGTCCCGCAAGGCTCGGTGCTGTCTCCAACATTGTTCCTGCTGCATATCAATGATATGTTGTCTATTGACGGACTGCATTGTTATGCAGATGACAGTACTGGCGACGCTTACTATACGAGTCGTGCTAATACCCCTCGGTCTACAGTGGAGGAAAGTCGCGATCGGCTTGTGTCTGAAATCGAGAGGTCTCTAATCAGAGTCTCCGATTGGGGACGACTAAACTTAGTCCAATTCAACCCCACTAAGACACAAGTCTGCGCGTTCACCGCTAAAAAAACCCCATTCGCTGTAGCTCCACAATTCCTCGACACGCCGCTCTCCATCTCTACGAGTATCGGGATCCTTGGTGTTGATATCTCTAGTGACGTGCAGTTCCGCAGTCATTTGGAGGATAAAGTCAAGCTGGCATCCAAGAAGCTTGGTGTGCTCAATAGAGCGCGGCGGTATTTCACTTCGGGGCAAAGACTATTACTGTATAAGTCTCAAATCAGGCCCCATATGGAGTACTGCTGCCATTTATGGGCGGGAGCGCCTAGATACCAGCTTGGACCATTTGACGTGCTCCAAAGACGCGCTATGAGAATTGTCGACGATCCTGAGCTCACAAGCGGTATTGAACCATTAAGCCTACGGAGAGATTTTGCCTCCTTGTGTGTGTTCTACCGTTTGTATAATGGGGCGTGTTCTGAGGAATTATTTGACATGATGCCCACGGCTTCTTTTTATCATCGCACCGCTCGCCACCGGCAGGGAGTTCATCCTCACAAATTGGAACCAAAGTGGTCACGTACTGTACGGTTTCAGAGAAACTTTCTCCCGCGTACGCTCAAGTTGTGGAATGAGCTCCCTGCAGAGGTTTTCTCGAATGAGTACAGCATGGGGTTCTTCAAAAAAGGTGTGAAAAGGTTTTTACAGGGTCGGCAACGCGCAAGTAATACCTCTGGTGTTGCAAGCGTCCATAGGCTACGGTAACCGCTTACCATCAGGTGGGCCGTATGCTTGATTGCCACCTTAGTGGTATAAAAAAAAAAAAAAAAAAAAACTTTCTTTTAATGCTATTTTAATTATTAACTAAACTAGAGATCCCGGGTTCGAATCCCGGTAGGGGTAGATGTTTGTGTGAAACGTTTGTATGATTACAACCTCTGAATGATACTTAATTTAGGTTAGGTAATGGGTGTGAGTGTCTTTGGGTGTGAGTGTAAGAAAATTATTATTATTTTTGAAATTAAATTAAAACTTCCTTGTTAAAACTATTATGAATATTAATTGCCATAAGAAGTATTAATAATTATTTCTTTATTTATTATTAATTTGTGTAAATAAATACGGTGTCATCGATAGGTTCAGCCCAAAGCGCTTCTACATAACGACCACAGATTAATGATATGTATCACGACTGCGTGTTCTCTCCGATTTAGAATCCTATTTAGCGTAGTGATTGTTTCTGTTTCTAGTAGGAAAATATTAAATAGGATAAGCATTTAATTGGATAAAGTAATGATAAGTGGCTAAATTAACCAGATGGCGACGACATATATACGATCATCCAATATTCCACTTATTTCCGTACTCGGGGTTCTAGAGCTAACTTTTCTTAGAACAATGGGAAAAAATGTATGTAGGTCTAAGATCATTCTGAGATGCAGGCTGACGTCTTTTTTGTCAATGGTATTCAACTATACAACTTACTAATACCTAATGAATACATGATAACACTACTAAATAAAAAAACTACAGATGTGATACTGGAAAACCAAATGCAACGTGCCCAGGCTTCCCTGCCCGTAGCTATGACAGTTACCTTTGTAAAGCTCAGATTTTTAAAAACTAAATGCCAATAGACCAGAAAGAGGTGATCTTCCAATTTTATCAAAGAATTATGTAATTATTTACGGATTGGAAACATCAACTTAAACAACACAACAAAAAACACTTGGCTATTACGCGAAACCAGCGTTGCCAATCTGTGGGGAATTCCCCAAACTGCGGGGATTTTCAGTTCGATTGGGTAATTTGAGGGGAGAGTGTTTATGTGGGGAAAATGCGGGGAATTAAGACATTTACGCTAGAACTGAACTTAGAAGTAATAAAAGTAGTATAAGAAGTAAGTATAATTTATAAATTATGTAAGAATATTTAATTACCTTGATTATTTAAGCACCTTTTAGGCCGGCAAGGTGGAGGCGGATAGTGCAATGGGTAAATTGCCGTGCTTTGTATAAAAAAAAATCAAGTTTAAAGCAATTTCACCGGCAGGAAGGTTTTACAGTTTATTTTATGGCAACATTTATGTCCATCAAACTTAGACAGAGTATCGCCAAAGAGAATATAAAACTGGTATCGCAGAGAACTTTCTCAAACGCATCTGTCGTAAGAAAATTTTGCGTTTTCAAATTCAAAAAATTCAAATAAAAATTTTTGTATTTGCCATAAAACACAATCGCCTGCACAATGAAGAAAGGAGAAAGAAGATCCTTTCTTCTTTCTCCTTTCTTAAATTTGATCCTTCGAATGATATGTTGACAAAACAAAGGCATAATAAAGAGCTGCAATAAATACCTTGATGAAAATCATTAAATACTCAATAAGTATATATGTAATAAATATATTTCAGCCGTGAAACAGTTCGCTGTGTTTTGGATTGAAGGGAAAGGTAGCCAGTGTAATTACTGGGCATGGACGGCATTTCATCTTAGGCCTCAGGATGACAACGCACCTGCAATATCAAGTGCTTTCCCTTGTTATTGCAGGTGTCTATAGACGGCGGTAACCGCTTACCACCAGGTGGGCCGTCAGCTTGTTTGTCATCTTGTTGTATAAAAAAAAAAATTGATTTATAGAAACAGTACTTTTATTTCTTTCCTGAAAAATTGTGGGGAAAATGTGGGGAATATTGATTTTTTTCCCCCCAAAATTGGGGATTTTCATTTAGGTTTTTGGGTAATCGAGACCGTGGAAGTTGGCAACGCTGCGCGAAACACATCAGGCCTGACTGGACAGTGGACAAACCTCATACAAGGTATGGAATTACTCATATATGGTATGGAACTAAACTTAACAAATAATATATGTCAGATCATGGAGTGTTTATTAATCCACAAAATTCTAGGATTATACGAAGAAGAATTCAGTCCCGAATATATACGAGTTTGTTTTGTCTTCTATGTAGACAGCCAAACGGAAGATAGATATGCTATATAAAGCCACTATTACAGATGCATAATTGGTAAAAGGACGTTAGGTTGCTGCTCAGACACGATATCCATTATATGTATCTAGGGTGGTGTAGATACCAAGACAGTATTGTATCCTCTGCTTTATATCTAGATCGCAAAGAAGAGTTCATTCAATAAGACCCCTGCCAGCTTTCCGAGCTGCATCTGTTCCAATTGCCGGCCATTTCGAGCTTCTTGGAGTTGACGTCTAACCTGAATTTAATTAGATTTAAATTGAATTAGTATATTTATATATACGTCTGTTTTAACTTTCTGTGGAAACTTCGCTGATTTAAGTTTTATTTTACTGTGTTCGATTTTATGTGAAATCAAATTTGTATGTTTCCCAAATAAATAAATAAACTTCCTTAAAAAAAGATGAGATAATAAGGCATGATATAGATAGAGAATGAGATGAATGAGGACAGTAATGGGGAAAATGACCCACTGTGATGTAAATAATATGGATAAATAGTAGGTAATGTAATGCAATTTAATTTATTAATGATGTAAAAAATAATGGTATGAAAATGTATAAGGTTTTGAGTTTTTGTTGTATTTCTTATATGATTACTGTTTATAATACATATATGTATACATTTATGAAAAAAAAAACTAGTCTCCGACCCCAACTACCCACGAGAAAGTCGGCTATCACGTTAAAAAGTAGCGTATGTTCTTCCTCATGGTGTATGTAATCTATCTCTATGCCAAATTCATCTAAATTGGTTCAGCGGTTAAGGAATAAAACGTAACAGACAGATAGAGTTACTTTCGCATTTACAAAAGTAATATGGATTCGATACATCGAATGGAAAGAGTCACTGCCAGCACTGAAGAACGCATATATCGGACATGCTGTCACAATCCTCAGCAGAAGCTATAAACTAATGCGTAGATCCGTTCGCGGTCCCCCGCTACCTTATGTTAAATTTTATAAATTACATGTCATGCCGCTGTCAATCGCCTGTACATAGATAATCAACAGTGTTATTTGGCGTTGAGTAGCAAACATTGAGTTAATAGTAAGGTTTATAAAACCGACTCCAAAATACCAAAAAGAATAAATTAAAGTAGGAACTTATTCCCTAGAAGCATATTTTTTGGTGTTGTATGTTTTTTTGGTTCGCATACATAGACGACTTAATTAGTCCGGTATTTTGATTTTAAAACCAAACTACCCAATCTATTTTATACATTTTTTTATGGAATCAAATGGCAACTATCGACGTAAATAATAATAATAATAAATTCATTTATTTCGACCATCTTGGATCATAGTAAAAATTGCATTACATTACATTGCCACTACACTACATTACAAATATCAGAACTAAATCATATTATAAAGGTGTAATAGTAATCAACAATAATAATTAATACATTAGAATAATATTTTGACGTCAGTCAGTACCTGAACTATGTAGCAATGGTTCAGGTACTGACAGTCAAATCTCTCTGCGAATGCGCTCAGGATGGTGTTGCGGCTGCCCCGCATCCTGCGCACCAGGGATGCGCACCGCTTACGCATGATTGTATAAAAACAATCCACGCGCGCTTCTGCGAACATCCCCGACGCACTACAGAAGCGAGGCAGCCCCATCAGCATCCTGAACGCATTGTTGTACTGAATGCGAAGAGCGTTGTACTGTTTCTGCGAATAATCCATCCACAGACTGCCCGTGTAAAATGACGTACAAAATGCCTTAAAAAGTGTAATTTTGACATTCCCAGAGCAACGGTAAAATCTGCGAGCTATCATATTAGCACGAACAGACAACGCCCTTCGCTCCCTCTCAATGTCTTCATTGTCTTTCAAGCTTGAGGTAACTAAATGTCCAAGATATTTAAATTTATCAACTCTTTTAAGAGGACAACCATTTAGCTTGATGGTAGGCAGACTATCTAAATTTCTTCCTCGAGCCTGAAAGACCATGCACTCGGTTTTTTTAACGTTATATAACAAGCCGTGTTCGTCAGCATATTTTTCACATATGCCAAGCAGCTTTAGTAACCCGCAGACAGAAGCGCTCAGCAGCACCATGTCGTCGGCATAACTGATATTATTGAGGCACACTCCTCCAATATGGCAACCAACATGAGTGCTGCTCAGCCCCTCTATCAGCGCATTCATATAAAGATTGAAAAGTTTTGGCGATGTTAACCCTCCTTGCCTCACCCCACACATCAACCTGTACGGGGTCGAATAGGCCCCCGACCATCGAACGACGTTGACCTGATTATGGTACCAATATTTAAAAATGCTAATCAGTTCCTGAGGCATAGAGGTTTGATGTAATTTTTGCCATAGGATGTCATACGAAACCAAGTCAAATGCCTTCGACAAGTCGAGGAAGCAAGCGAACACTGGGGTACTTCTGTCGGTGTAGTACTTGACGGTTTGCTTCAAACACAATACAGCAGTTTAAAACCGAACTGGTTATCATGTATTTGTAGGTATTCATTCAACCGAGTTTTTTTTTTTTTTTTTTTTTATACAACTGGATGACAAACAAGCTGACGGCCCACCTGATGGAAAGCGGTAACCGCCGCCTATAGACAACTGCAATAACAAGGAAAAATCACTTGATATTGCAGGTACGTTGTCATCCTGGGGCCTAAGATGAAATGCCGTCCATGCCCAGTAATTACACTGGCTACCTTGCCCTTCAATCCGAAACACAGCGAACTGTTTCACGGCTGAAATAAGAAAGGCGGTGGTACCTACCCAGACGACCCTGCATACGGGCCTACCACCTAGTAATAAGTAAGTAAGTAATAAGTGTAAAGAATCACGTAAATCGAATCAAAAATCTCGGCATAATCGGTGTACATACATAGAATGAAGTCGGTTAAAAAAATCACACCAACCGGATTGAGAACTTCCTCGTTATTGAAGTCAGTTAAAAAGTCATGGTGTTCTAGAGCAAGAGGACCAATTATTCTATAAATGGGCTCAAATAGTATCCATATTGTATCTAAAAAAATTGGTATTGTTTAAAATAAGCGTTGTATGAACTTGTGCGCAATGAAAAATGTATGCGGCCGTTTACTCTGATTCCAATCAATCCAACGGTGTCATTACTTTACTTTGTTTATAAACACAGACCATAAAGCGCCGACTGTGAAGGCAAGGCCGTGCCTTAACTGCGTCGTTTTTTCGTATCCGCGTGTCTACGCAAGTACAACCTACGCAGTACGCAGTTCGGTGAGCTGCGAAGAGCGCATGTGCATTAAGCGTGGGAGTAAAATCCAAGATGGTGGGGTAAGTAAACAACGTGGCATGATTTCGAGAATGACTTAAAGTCGAAATTTACAGCGTTTTTATCTGCAAAATACGTATTTACCTATTATAAGTTTGAACAGTCAATTTACTCTATGTTTGAGATTTCCTTTGTTCAAAATTTAGACAAATTATTTGCTTAGGAATAAAAAGGACCATTATATTTTTTAAACATAAATAGATTAATAGATTTTAACTACCTACCCATCGTATCAGCTAAATAAAAAAATAGGACTTTTTAGCTCGTAGGCGCCTGCCCAGCCATCGTCAGTCGTACTAAATATGGCAGACACGCGGAATGGGCAAGGCGCCATAATAATATCTACTCGACCGAGACATGCCCAGCAGTGGGCGTATCTCGGCTGAAATGATGATGATGACCGATATACTACTAACACAGAATAAATAGATACAGAAGGCCGACGCCTTTGTTCTTGCGGGAAATGCCGACATGTAGACAATGTGTACGGTGTATGGTGATGCCAAGGGTTGACAAAAATTTAAATATTTATTATTTACGTACTTTTATTTATTTTAGATTAACATTATGACGGAAATTAGGTAATTACGTTTATAAATAATTATAAGGTAGTACCTATAAAAATTGATAGTAAAATATAATTTAAATAAAAACATATTATAATCTTAATTACTTTCGAAGATTTAATCACGTAGTCATATAAACGCCATGAAAATATTTTGCTATTAACCATTGTCCATATCATCGCAGATATAGTATCAACGGTTTTAAAAACTTGATCACGTGTTCACGTGCAACGAAAAAATTAAGTTTGAATACTCACATGATGGATCTGCGATCCATAGCATAGTATCGCAGATCTAAGTTTCCAAAGATTCGATCGCGTGGTGTCATACACGCCATGAAAATATCAAGTTTGAGTACCCACATAAAGGGTCTGCGATCCATAGTTATGGAGATTTACGCTTTAATTTTTTTTATTAAGCAGTCATTATAAAGGCGGCACGCACTGAGAATATGACGGAAAATATGATGGATATCGAGGTGTCGGAGATATTACTTCAAAAATTATAGAAGAAAAAGATATCAAGAATTCAAGTCGGTGAAATCAGAATAAAACTGTCCAAGCAATACTCGTAGTCTTAGACATATTCGCGGCACGGGACGATTTAAAATACAAGAAAATCCACCTAAAATAGTTGTGTCAAATAATTAGATTCTAGCTACTTTTTTACTATCAACCAACAATAATTTGAAATACGTTTAAGAATCAGAGAATCGACACCAACAATATTATAGAGCCCTTAATACAATATTAATAGATAACTATTATTTATGTTATCTAATTACTGTGTGGTTTAATCCTTTCTTCGTTAAGTGGAAATTGATCATGAATAAAAACTGTATTTAATTCGACGATGCAATTTAAAACTGCACAAGTGGTGGCTATGTCGCAGCCGTCTGGTTAAATCGGCCGCTGATTTGGACGTCTAGACCGGTGATTAACCGCCGGCATCCAATCAAACGGCTGAAGTAAAACTAGCCAAGTCATTGAGCGCAACGTTTAAGCAGATGGCTGAACGTCATGTCAGCCGTCTGGTTTAAATTAGCCATTCAATTGGACGCCTTGGTGGGTCGTTCAAGCCGAAGAGCTTTTGTGTGACTGTTTAAAAGATTGGTAGGTTCAAGGTTATTTTTTTATGACTACTTAAAACCAAAACAATGTCGGTTATAAGCGGTAATAAAAAAATAACCTTAAACCTACCAATCATACCAAAACTTTTCAGTACAAGACGATCAATTCAATACGCCACATCGTTAAACTAGGTATAAGTGAGTCTCATCCGCCTTAAAATATCTTTGGGCTCCAGGTACGGTTGGGGGCCGTAGCCCGGCTTGCACAGCCCAGTCGGCGTAACAATGCATCGGCGCGCCGACTTTAAAGAACGAAGTCGGTTTTTTGGGGGCTGTTTTACAGCCTCCCCAAAAGATGGGACCGAAATCGGTCAACTGCCCTACCGACGACGGTGACTGTCTTCGGGCCAACCAGTTGTGTCGGTAGGAAGCAGGAAAGAGGTGCATCGCTGAGAGGTTTAGCCCCACACACCCTTCGCTCTCCCCCAGGCAGACAGAATATAGGCTGGTAGAGCTTCCCCTCAGCGTGAAAAAAAAGGTATAAGTGAGTCTAGTCCAATTAACTATCGGGATAGGCATTCAATTGCATGCCGGCTTTTAAAACACGGGCTAGCCATCCAACTAAGCGGCTAATTTAACCAGACGGCGGCGACAGCTATATATTTATTAATCGAGCGCGATCGCTACCGGATAGCCCTGAATCGCATATCCAGAACCACTGAGGCCTGTTGGAGACGCACCCTCTCCTCGCACTTACCGCAAGAATGCCCTGTCTAGACGGCTTCGTCGGACCTCTGTATTATTCTTTCCTCTGTGCTACTAGAGACCAAAAGAGCCACGTCACGGCCGGTGCATTGCATGGCGATGCAAATGAACTCGCATAGACAGTTCCGTCCCGCACCTCGCTTCCCGCAGACCAGTTTATTTATAGAGTATGGAATGTTATTGTAAACGGATTAGTGTGTTGGCCATTCTTTGCGTTACGAATTGCGATCACAATATCTATGTTAAAATTGACAACATTATAACAATTAGCATCAAAGTAGAATAAAAATAAATTATTATTATTATTACTATACATATACACAACATTATGTTGATCTTATAAGAATAACTGATGATTTGGGAGGTGCCCGATTATATAGAGCTTTTGAATACCGGTGATGATGGTAATATCAAACCCATGGTCGGGTCAGCTGAATATGGTCAGTTGTGTAGAGTTGAGATTATTGTAGACATTCCGGATACCAACCATTACAAATAAAAAAAGAAAACTATAAAAACGTTCACGTTTCACGTTGATCGCAATGAATATATCCAAAAAGGTTTGTCAGAAATTTGTCTGGTGTTTTTATACTTTGTTGGTCTGTACCGGATAAAGAGGGTAACTAGGTCGATTGTAAAATGGGATAAATTGCCCCGATATAAATATTTATTTATACTACGATACATTACATAATTCCTAAATTGAATGTGCGCAACGACGTATCGAGAGTCACGTAGTGAGACTCGACGTAAAGAGAGTCGACGCAGAGGGAATAATTCGCAAAAAATCGAGCTACTTTAAATGTCGTTTTAGCTTAATATGAATTTAACTCCGTTATTCTTCTTCTGTATTTTTAAGTTAAAGTAGTTCGTGAAGTTAAAGGTTATTTAGCTAAAATTAAGTCTTAATTTTCAACAAGTAACTGTACTAAACCTATTAAAATAATAATAATATTCATACACTCACACCTATTATACTTATAGGCCATATTAAGCCATATTAAGAGCTTCTATTATGGATACTATAGATAACGGAGAAATAATGATAATAATATGTATATAAATATTAGAAATATACTAAACAAACTTATTAACATCCATGACTCGTAAACAAATGCTCGTACTCATCATACAAACATTTGCTCCTACCGGGATTCGAACCCGGGACCTCTTGACCAAGTAAGTAGCCTGTATAGTAAGGGGTACAGACCACGCGGCCAGCTGGTCATCAAATTATGTTATATTTTTTTGATAAAAATCAATGGTAAATTGGATAAATAAATTCATAACTGTCTGATACATTTGTTTTTTAGGGAATCTCCGGTTATTCAAAAAAACCGCTGAAAAATACCGGAGCCAAAATTTGTCTCCGGTGTAAAGCACTATTGCCTGACTGAACCGACTTACAATATTGAACGCAAAGAGCGGCGGCCGCGGGCCTCCGCCCACCACCCGCCGAGTGCCGCGTCGCTCTTACTACGTCGTTACTTACTACAGTCTGTGAGCCCAGCAATCCCGCTCCCTTCGCCTCCTTACCAGGACACTATGCCACGTCCCGCGCCGCACCGCATACACGAAACGAAACCCTAAAAATCGTATTCTGTCTGCCAATATTCTGCGACAAATGCGTCTGCAAAGGCGCGGCGAGACATCCCGCGGTACCGGGCGTAGCCGGTTATTAATGACGGATTCCGCGCCGCTCTTACGTTTACTATAATTTTGTAAAATTATAGTCATTCTAGTGAGTACGCCATGCCGGTGATTCCTACTGGATAAACATACTGATTCATTATGGTAATATGCACGACTCAACTTGTAGTATTAATAATATTTCACTTCATGCCTTTGATAAAAAAAGGAGGTACCCTTTCTTTTAGTAGATACTGAATACCAAATAATTGGATAAAACAGATAAAAATAAATTGGAGACATCGCTTTATTTATTCGGAGATCTTACAGCTTCACCATTTGAATCACAAGACCTTTTAACAAATATTTATTTGAGTGATTCAGTGAGTTCGCCATGCCAGTGATTCTACTGGATGTAAATACCGATTTATTACGATAATATGCAAGACTCATAAAAGTTTTACACCTATCAGAACACTTTTATTTTACGATTAAATTAATGAACACATTGTCCTGCTAGTGACAGCCCTAAAAATGCGTACTATTGCGGTGAATACGTAAGGTCAAAAAGTGTTAAGCCTTTATCTATGTCGCAGCCATCTGGTTAAATCAAGCAAATATTTGGACGCCTAGGGCGTCCATTAAACGCTGACATCCAATTAAATGCCCGAGTCGGTAGTTAATTGAACTAGAATTACTTAATGTTTAACAACTTGGCATATTGAAAGTCAGCTTAAACAGGACGCCTAGGCGGATCATCTTGTACTGAAGAGTTTTTGTGTCATTGATAGGTTCAAGGATATTTTTTACGACCATTTATGACCAAAATGATTTCGGTTTTATGTGGTCATAGCTTTGCACACAAAAAGTCTTGGTAATAGACCATCTGCCTAGGGGTCTAATTAGGTGGCCATATGACTGGGCTAGCTGTGCCTAGCTGTGCTTCAGCCATTTAATTAGATGCCGCCGTTTAATGAACGGCCTAGGCATTCAACTGGCTGGCTAATTTAACCAGATGGCTGCGACATTATATAAAATAAAGTTGGGTTAATGATGATAATAATATTAATAATATAATGGTAATTCATATTCTCCCAGCTATTATCTAGTTATGGATGTCGCAGCCGTCTGGTTAAAATCAGCCGCTTAAATGGATGACTAGCCTGTTGATTGAACGCTCGCAACCAATCAAACGGCTGAAGTACAACCAGCCAAGACATGAACGTCATATCAGCCGTCTGGTTTGAATTGACCATTCAATTGGACGTCTAGGCGGGTCGTTTAAATCGAGGAGCTTTTATGTGACTGTTTGAGTGATTTGTAGGTTCAGGGTTATTTTTTTAATCACCAGTTAGAACCAAAACGATGTCGGTTATAAATGGTCATAAAAAATAACATTGAACCTACCAATCAAACGAAAACTTTTTATTACAAGACGGTCCATTCAATACGCCAAGTTGTAAAACGTTAAGTGAGTCTAGTTCAATTAACTATCGGGTTAGGCATTCAATTGGACACCGGCGTTTAATCAACGGGCAGGCTTCCAATTCCGGCGACGTAGACTCTACATTTAGTTCATCTTTAATTATTACTTAGTTGAACTATGAAACGCGGACTAAACTGGCTTAAAAGTGATGCTGACTCTGTCTTTCTTCTAGCAAATAAAAGTGAATAGCATCAGGGCCCCGATCGCGCTAATTTCCATCATATCACCAAAGGAAAACCAAAAACGTTACGTTGCGCACAATTGGATTTGAACGGCCACCAATTAGCTTTTTTTGCGGAACTTAAGTTAATGTCTTTGATTATAATTATAGGTAAATATTTATTTACAATATATTACATACAATAATAAAATGCTATGGGAACCATCTATAGGAACGTATTTACCGCTGTCGGACGAACGTTTTTAATTTAGTTGGTGCCTAGTAACTTTTGTTTGCATTACGAACGTTTGGAAAAAACGTCAAAAATGTTTGTTGGACAGCGGAAAATACGTTCCCATAATTATTGGTTCCATAGTAACGTCTTTAAATATAAATGCTGTCACAAAGCGCCAAGCGCCGTGCACATATTGTGCTCAACGGAACGTTTTTGGTTTTGCTTTGGTAAATGCGTTGTAAAGCGCGATTGCGGCCAGTCTTAAACCAGGACTAATTTTAGTCCGCCTTTTATAATAAGAGACTATATTTTATCAAAATTATCATGTATCTAAAAATCTAACTACATATAGGTAAGTACCTCAAATAATTGATTTATTCACCTAATCTTTTTGTTGTTGTTTGTGACATAAAAACTTTTTACTCAGATTTATTGTTTGTGACAGGTTTTTTTAAACTAAAAAGCACTAGTATAGTGTAAATATTAAGCACGTTTTGTAATAAGCTGAATTAAAACCTAAATGCGGTGCCGTGAGAATCACTTTACGAGCATTTTGAAAAATTAAGTGAATCCTATCTATAGAAGACTTTAATAACAATACTACCCCTGCCCTTGAAGTCAGTAATATCGCGAGTTCGCGACCTAAATCGCGACCACATTGTGCCTAGTGCACAACTCAAGGTATAATCACATCATCCATGCCTAAGATCATCATTAATTAAGATTTGTAGTAAAACGATGAATGAAAACTTTATACACTTACTACTAGCGTGACTGACTGTGCTCGTTGACGACGACACTAGTGACTCTAGCTAAAAATGAGTAAACTCATGAGAGCAAAAGTCAGTCGTTAAAGAAATAATCAAGTCACCTTTACTACTTATCCATAATCTTTCACGTAGGTTGTAATTGTTGTCCTATAATTTTCTTACTAAATGATATACAGCAACAAAAATCAAGACAAGATACAAAATGTTATGCAGGAGGACTTTGACAATGTGGTTCGTTGGGCACATGTTAATGGGATATTAATTAATATGAATAAAACAAAGTGTATGCCTATTATCTCTCCTTTTAATAAAACCAAAACTATTACAGTGCAAATAAAAGGGCACTCGTATGACTGCTTGCATAAGAAATTAAGTGTATGTAGCTGTGAAAAAATAAACTGTTATGCAGTTTGGCAGATTGTGAAAATTGTAAGTTTAATTATTTGGTCAAATAAATTTTAAAAAAAAAATCTATAAATTATAATTTTATATTTGATGATATAAAATTATTTTGAACGCGGTTGACATGACGCTGCGGTGTGGCGTAGTCTGCGGCGCCCGCTGCGGTCACTTCGATCGATGCGCGGGCGCAGCGCTGCTCTATTTCCGACTTCGTGGGTGACTCACTGCACTTTCACTACAAATAGAGTTGCTCGTCGCCTAGCAATTGCTGTCACTCGTAGATTTAATATACAAACACATGCCATAAAGCGTTGGTTAACTGCACATATCTTCTTGACGTCATCCGCATGCCGCTGCAACCGGATGTCCGTTAATTCTAAGCAATCTAAGTTATGATCTTCTTAGTAACTTCGCTATTTTACGGCTGTTTAAACTAACATTCAGAACGTTGTACCACGTTACAAATCTGGTTACACTAATTATTGTATATGTACTGTAGAAATAAACCTATCGGCGCGGCGGGTGGTGTGTCTTTGTTTAGCGTTTTCTGATGAGCTGTTCTTTAAACTGCTAAGCATGATTCCGTGTAAAATAAAGAATTATAGACTGAGGTTAATCGCCGCCACTCCAAATAATAATTATGCGTTGTCCCCGGTGGCCAGCAGGCGCGCGGCGGTCGCTGGCGGTACGTCTCGCTACGTTGATTTATATTTCCGGTTACTGAATGAAGATATCAATGATCGCCTCATGTGGTGTGTGGTACGACCACCGCACGCCTGCTATTGTTGAGTTCATTCATTCATACTATTCATTAACACGAATGCAAATAAGTAGACGAGCTCTTTGCCTGTCTATAATAAGTTACAAACTCATAAAAAAATTAAGATTTATTTGTGCCCGTTCATATTTGGTATAAAACAAATTCTGAAAAAGTTTTTTTTATAAAAAACCTTATCCCACCTTTCCGCTTTATACTCAGGAGCACGCATGCCGGTCTTCGGAGTCATCAACTCACTGTCTCCAGTCTCCACCTCAACATTACGCACTAAGAAAGTTAGTCCCTAGTTCCTTTGTCGTGGTTACAGAACTTGGAATTCTTTGCCAGCACATGGTGTGCCCTTCTTCCTATAATATGGGTTCCTTCAAAAGAGGCGTGAAAAAGCACCTTTTGGGCCGGCAAGGAGCGTCTTAACTGCACTAGCTGTCTTAGCATATGGACTGTTCTTACCGCTACACATCAGGTGGTGTTGAGTCATTTGCCGTGCTTTGCATAAAAAACCGAATATTTTATTAAATTTACATCCCCATAAATAATCAACCTTGCATAAGACTAAAGAGTAGTGTTATTTATTTAATTCAATAGAAAATTCATAAATGTTAAAACCGAATTCAACCTGATACTCGCTATGGGTAAAAAAATACGTTGACAAATTTTGATAGTAATAGTGTTTAATATCGTGTTTAAGTACCTAATATAGCTCCAAATAGCTATCATTCTTTGATATCTTTATTGATACGACATAAGCTTTAAAAATCATCTATCATTAATTCAGTTTTAAACGCTTCAAAACGTGACCGATGTCACGTGACCGATGTGTCTTCAGTGGCTCGTCATTTTTTTATTATTATTATTATTTTTATACAAAGCACGACAAATGACTCAACACCACCTGATGTGAAGCGGTAAGAAGAGTCCATATGCGAAGACAGCTAGTGCAAATCAGACACTGCTCTAACCGCCTCCACCTTGCCGGCCCGATAGGTGCTTTTTCACACCTCTTTTGAAGGAACCCATGTTATAGAATGGAGGGAACACAAGTGCTTGTTACCAATAATGTTAAATTAATATGGTAGTTTCTATGGTTTTACTTTTGACAGCGTCTAATGTTTGCCAATAAGTAACGTCATGCCACATAGGAAAGAATCTCTTTATTCAGTTCTGTGGTGATACACTGATTGGTGTTAGTTGTCACGTGACTTGTTAGTGATTCAATTGAATTTATTTTATTCTACAAGTAAATTATTGTAATCTCTCGGGCGAATCACTTACAATTGACATTTATTAAAAAAAATGATTCATTATAATATTTTCAATTACTTATTGTTCCCAAAGACAGTATTCTTTGTTTTCTAAAAAAATATTTACTGATTGAACAGTTGTTTTTATAGGCAGTGTTTTTAAAATTGATGATTACATTGTTAATTTAATTTAGCATAACTTATATTTCATTAAAAAGACACTTATTTGATTAAAATTTCAATCAAACTGATTCTTAAAGTAAATTTTTATCACATTGTCAATAAATAGTATTACAACAATGTATACAGTTCTCAGAATAAACCATACCTATTTAAAAAATAATTAACATTAATATTCAATAAATACGTTACGTTTTTAAATATTAATAATAATTAAATTATTCGGCGATCATTCAGCAAATAAACCGAATATTCTGTCGAATACGAACATGAAAAAATATATCGAATGGCTTTTCGAACATTCCATCATTTGATTTGATTGCTTAAATTATGTTTCACGATTTGTTATTTTTTACTCGGGGTTACTGTGTTTAAAGTTTGTATCTGTGTATAAATATCGTTAAATAATGAAAAGAATAACGAGGTAAGGGAGAGTTTAAGACCAGCGCCATCGCCATGACAACCTGCAAAAGTGAATTATTATAATACACTCACACGTTGTTAACATAATCAATTCAGCATTAAACACGCAGTCGTAACTGGAAAGTGGAACAAAATTATCGTCATGCTTAGGTACTTAATATTTTATACGTTAGCTTTGCAACGCAAGTTGGCAAGGGAAATAATAATTGTAAAAATTGCAACACAACAATTGCAATATTTTCATATTAATATTCGTCATAATTTCATTAAGATTTAAGATTCCTTTGAGACTAGAAGTGTTAGTATTCGAGTGTTGTTGATTGTACACGCGATAGCACACCAAGTGTAACAGTTGCACTACGAAAGCCGCCACTATTACGAGCGCAGTAAGGGCGACGTCAAGGTCTAAATGTTATGCTAGATGTTCTGTCGACTGTACAATGTAACTCGTGCGGCAAAAAGTAATGTTTACTTATGCGGCACTAATGACGTTTAGGTGAGACTAAATAAATCTAAAGGAAGAATCCTTTGAAATCTATACTAATATTATTTAAGCTAAAGAGTTTGTTTGTCTGATTGAACGCGCTTATCGTAGGAACTACTGAATCAAAGTGAAAAATTCCTAAAAAAAAGTCCGTGACAGACAAAGACTATATAACCACTCCGTGGTGACAGAGTACTGGTTTAGTACTCCGTGGTGACAGAGTATCTTTTAGGGTTGACTCACTATATCCTTTTTTTATAATCTTTGTTCTAAAATAATGCATTTTAAGGTGTTTTATAAACATGATATTACTCCATAACAAAATAAATACATTATTCATCACAAGTATTTAATTTTGAACAAATTTGTTCTTCATACTACAATTATTCATCACAAGTATTTAATTTTGAACAAATTTGTTCTTCATACTACATACTTGATTTCAATTAATATTTTAAGAGATATCATAGTTTTCAAATACGAGTAAGTCACATCACCAGCCTATATACGTCCCACTGCTGGGCACAGGCCTTCCTACATGGGAGAAACACATGAGGAACTTGGGCCATAACACCGCCACGCTGGCTCAATGCGGGTTGGTGGGTTGAAGCGGTTGCAGTAACAACCGCGACCAACGGCTTAACGTGCCTACCGAAGCACGGAGGAGCTCAAGATTAGAAATTTTGGTTGACCCAACCCGGGATCGACCACGGCGATAGTTGCTTTGCTTTCGTAAACAAAACCAGAGTGCTCAAACCACTACACCACCGAGCTCCTCATAACTCCACATTCCACAACAAAATAATGATAAAGCACGCATTTATGGGGATCGTAAGGGGTGAGGGCGCGTGACATTTTGTGAGTCCCACTCTTCTTACTGATCATTATTTGTTCTAAAATAATTCATTAATTGCGAAGGTGTTTTTGAAAAGCTAGTTATGGATAAATGGAAACGATCGTTAAGAGTCACTAAAATTAAAAATATCTGTTTGGATACTAATAGTTAGGTAGGTACTTACTTTTCCATTTGAGGCCGGGGCGAGCGTTTTAGCCGGGATGCTCCCTTGGGACCTGGATGCACAAAGCAGATTAGAGGGCACGATTCCCGAGGGAATTGAAGGATGGCACAACGACTGACGCCCAACAAGTGACCATCCACATACGAAGCGAAACGCTCGAACACCCTGATGATGCCGGAAATCGCACCGTAGCAAAGCCATTAGGCCCTTCGTACTTAGCGAATGGATAGGAGAAGATGGGGTGCGCTCTTCGACCGCACGACACAGATCCTCTCAGGTACCTGTGCAACGGAGCGAGGAGCGAGCTTACTCCAAATTGTTATCGGTGTGGAACTGGTGTAGACTCTGCCTACACACTTTAGAGGCCTCTTCAAGATGGTCAAGTGAAAGAGTAGACTACGTAGTAGAGTAGTAGAGTACCTACCGCGGATGGTTTTGTCACTCGCTGAAATAGTAAAGGCAATTTTGCATGACGAGAGATCATGGAGAAAGTAATCCTTTAGGAAAAGAAGCGTGGGTCGGCGGCGCAGAACTTTTACCCGCTCATGAGTGGGTACGGATTGGTACGGACTATGGCTCGTAGAAGACTTTTTCTTTGTAGGTCCGATAATAGGTGATTTTTTAAAAAAATGATTTTGCGCCATTTCGCAGCAAGTTGACGCGTCTACTAATAATCTGAGAGTACCTTCATTTTATTTTCCATTTCCAATTAATACTGTTAACGACCGGCTGGTCGAGCCTCCTGTACCCCTTGCTATGCGGGCTACTCGGCCAAGAGGTTCCGGGTTCGAATCCCGGTAGAAGCAAATGTTTGTATGATGAGTACGAGCATTTGTTTAAGAGTCATGGATGTTTATATAGTATATCAATATCAATATTTATCTAGTATTCATAAGACAAGCTTTTAATGATGTTTGAATTAGAGTTATATACGGAATATTTACCATGTAATTTTATAGTTGGTCTTTTATAGTTAGTCTACCCGTGATCATGGCGCATGCAACTGCGCCGAAATATCGGGAACTCCCAACTATAAAATTACATGGTAATATCCCGTACATAACTCTAATACAAATGTAAATAACCATGAAAGTATAAAGTGCTCTTAATGATACTTACTTTGGGCTAGATAATAGGTGTGATAGTATAAATATTATTATATTATTATTAATATAAATAATCTATTTAATAAAAAAGTGTCTTTTGTAAATATACACTTATATATAACGGGTACTTGTAATTTACAAAACAAGTTGCAATTGGATGCATTCAAGTTATGGAATAAAATTCAAGTACCAAATAATAAAATCGATTACATATTAAACTATAGTACATATTCGCTAAGATGACGTATCAGTCGGAAACTGGTTGCAACAGTTGTGATTCAAATGGTACTAACGTTTACGTCCTTGTGCTGGGCCACATAGGCCTTCCGCTGGCGGACATTTTATTCGGAGAATGTAATAAAAGTGGTTCGGTGCGGCTCACGACCGCGCACGTGATCCGCCTCTGAAGTCAACAAATTCTGTTCTATTTATTTACGCATACATACCGTTTTATCTGACCAAATTCTACACGGTTACAAATGTGGCGGGGGGAAATGCCTGGTTTTGATTGGAACAAAACCAATCTACCTCGCTACGTACATTTTTTTAAACCATCAAGCATACGGCCCACCTGATGGTAAGCGTTTACCGTAGCCTATGGACGCTTTTAACACCAGGGGTACCTTGGGTTACCACCACTTGCGCGTTGCCGACCCTGTTTTTGATTATGTTATTAAAGGCCTGAAAAACCTTATCACGCCTTTAATAACATAATTTTATTTACTAAAAAAACATAATTAAACAGTATAATAATCAGTTAAAATAATCACAGATAATTTTTAACCTCTGACGCAAAAAGTGGGGAGTTCGTGTCTGACTGTGTGTCTGTGGCATCGTAGCTCCTAAATGAATGTAGTATTTTAATACGTTGTTTTTTTGTTTTAAATGTGACGTGACCGAGATGGTTCTTAGCTATAATTTAAAAAGATCAGTTCAGTTCAGGTGTTTGATGATAATCAGCTTATTTCCTACTTGACAAAACGGTATTAAATAGCTTTCACATATCCGATTGATTTGAAATTTGGCCTACTGTTAATTCGGTGGGATTTCCAAGACATGTTAACCATTAGCTGATGCTGCAGCAACATATTTTTGGAGTCGGTGCTTTACTTTCTATTGTTTTTGGAAACCACTTAGCACCAACTCCAAAAATATGTTTCTAGGGGATGAATACCTACTTAAATTTAATTATTTCATCCTTTTCAGTTTTTGAAGTCGGTTTTAATTTTTGTTTAAAATTTTTTTTTCACAATTTTAGTGATAACTTTCTACGGTCGTAGCTAGATGGGTGACCGTCAACTTATATTGTTTCCTACTATCGTATCGTTTCAATAAATAGTCATTGGAAAAGCAAAAATTCGCAACTTCGCTTATGTAGACGATTTCATAATTTCAGTTTTTTTTAATTTAAAACCAAAGTACCCAACTGTGTTTGAAAAAAATTTTATGGAACCAAATGGCAGCTATTCCGCATCGAACAAAAAAAGAATCACGTAAATCGGATCAGTAATCTCGGCGTAATCGGTGTACATATATAGAAAAAAAAAAAAACACCGGCCGAATTGAGAACCTCCTCGTTTTTGAAGTCGGTTAAAAATAATTAAATTTAAGTACAAACCTAGGGTTATCTAATATAAATGTATTTTTGGAGTGGTGCTTCATTTTCTATTGTTTTTGGAAACAGCACCAACTCCAAAAAATACATTTTTATGAGATATTTCTACCTACCCTAGGCTATTTATTTATTATTTTTTCCTTTTTGTGTTTTGATGTCGGTTTTATTTTTGTTTAATTTTTTTGTTTCACGTTTTTAGTGATTTTCTCAGGTCAACGCTAGATGGGTTGATAAATAATTTTTTTGTTTCACGTTTTTAGTGATTTTCTCAGGTCAACGCTAGATGGGTTGATCGTCAGCATTATCGACTTGTCTGTCTCTTACTCTTTGGTTGAAACTTGAAATACGTAATATTGATTCATATTATCGTATCGTACCACTAATAAAGTATTATCTAACTCCAAACCGTTACGGAGTTTTACCTTTCATCATCAGCTCACCCGAATAACCCGATAGAATACAAATATCGGTCTATACGTAGTACCTATAACATTTGAAGAGTTATCTTCTAACTCCTAACCTAATCTTGTAGTATCTTCCATCCCCAGATCATCAACATGAGATGATGCCTATCAGAAGAAAATACTTGAATAGGTTAAGAAACATGCAATAAGTGCGCCTATAAACTTTAAGATTTTCCCTCGATTTCCCTGGGATCTCATCATAAAACCCTGACTTGGTGACAATGGGTCACCTCAGGAGTCAATCTCCATCAAATAAAAAAAAATAAAAAAAATCGGTTGATAATTGACAGAGAAATCGGTGAATATACATACAAAAAAGCATACAGTGGAACATGGAACCACCCCTTTTTTTGAAGTCGGTTAAAAGTAATGTAACATTCATATACATAAGTAAGTATATTATATGAGTACTGTGATTATTTATACAAATACTTACAGTTTCATAGGAAGTAAAACATCCCTCTCAGTCTATTAATCTGTGTCTCAGTATTGATTGATTGCCTAATGGTGTAAACAAATTCAAATTGAATTGAACCAAAATGTTCTTCAGGCATTTATTTGACATAAGTATATAAATAAATTCTAACAAGCCGAATTACTTATCGTGAATTTTGATAGTAGTAACGGCGAGGTTATTTACGTGTCGGTATTGCGTCAACAACAGTTGGCGTTACATACACCCATGTGAGGCACGTTTATTTGCGCGCGCTGGCCTCGGAGGGCGTAGTAGTGGCAGTTGTTTACGTCGCCGGGCGGCCGTTGCTGATGAACTGATGACTCATTAACGGCCCGCCTGATAGCTCGGTACTCACGAGGACACGATTAAGTACATACATACTACCATGAATCGTTACTGCGCAAATAAATCTCACGATTCGTGTAGCACGCCGAAAGGGCTATAAACAAACAAGACAATCTCAAGGTCGCCGCCTGCGGTCGATGACCCGGAAGCACATGGAATAAAAGGGGTCCGCTTTATCAGGGTCGCACTTGAAACATTCCTAATTTCACCTCCTCTTCCTTTATCCGCTTTTTTTTTCTGGTATTTTATTGTTAGTTTCGCACACCGCGATCGAAAACGTCTGAACTCCGAATCTAGCACCCGTTTTCGTAAAGGAGATATTTCATATCTAGCCAGGTGTATATGTATGTACACTATCTAAAAAAATCAGGAAAAATCTCCTGCATCGGAAAAAAAATACTTTTTTACTATTTTTATTAATTTTTTTGTCAATTTCACCATTTTTCAATTCAATATGACAATATTGCGGGCCACACAGAAGTTAACTAAGCGTCACCAAAATGACATAAGCGCCATTATAAATATTATATTCTAATCGATATTACCCACAAGTTGTTTTGATAATTAAAGCAATAAGTAGCGTTCTAAGTGAACTGTAATAATTATAGACTGCTGATCGTGTATTTATGGCACGGCGGAGGCTCCGGTTTTAGGTCGTTCGCTGGGTCTAGTCGTGGAATGCGCTCGGAATGCACCTCGATGCAGATTTCAGGCAGCCTCTCTCTCACCACGCACCACCGCTCGACTGCCGACCAACCGATGACACACAAAACCCAGACCGGTTTCTAAACGAGTATTGAGTAGTAGAATAGTCCTACTTCATCTCGCGAAACAGGAAAACAAGTGATAATTGATTTAGCTCAATTTAAAGACTATTTATTTGCCCTTTATTTTGAAATAATGAGACACATTTGTCAAAACTAGAGCCATGACTGCGCAGGAAAGATAAAGGAATTCCCAAAAACAATGACGGAGCAGATATCGTGTTTGATTTAAAAGGTTATTTGGAGAGATGAATGTTATCACTGTTTCTGTTAGTTTGGTTACGTTTTACGTTAAACATTGCGAAACCATCGGCAAAAGTCAATCATAAAAATGAGTGTTATCGGATGTGTTGTGCACCTAGGTAGTTGATTTTACAATGGTTTGTCGGAAAATTTAAAACAGAGTCGAGAAAATTGAATTATGTAGGTAGGTATCTCTAATACGACGCACACAGCTATACCATATTATACTTTTTTATAAATACATGAACACCCACACCTACTCGTCGTATTTCGGATAAAAAAAAACAATAAGATTATTGAAAATATTATGAATAAAGTTTAAAACTTATATGATCTAAGACTACATATAAGTTCAGAATGTTTATATTATTTTGTGTTTAATGTAAGCACTTTGAACACGTTGTTGGTGGCTTAATAATTGTGAGGGCCGGGAGGCACGAAGATCGCGCGGGGAGACGCAGGCGTGACGTTCGCCCGAACCGGGCCTCTCTCTTCAAAACAACACTTGTTGCGGAAATAGCGACGAAAAAGCGTTTGCTCGTGTCGTGACGCGGATGCCGGCCGGCGTGTTCACCTCACGCCCGCGTTTCCTCTCAATTCCCACACTCACATCACCAACTTAAATCGTCGAATAAATGTAATGGTCTGTTTTGATGGCTCGACCTACCATTCCAACAACCCGCTTAGCTTAAAATATAACTTTTGTTTTTTTATATTAGTTGACTGCACACTAACGCTGCTACAATTACCTCATATATTTAATATGTAAAAACGTTTATGGCAAACTGGAGCAATTGTCAATTTTATTTTACAGAGTTACTTTATCTTGGCATCGAAGCCTTTTTTAATCATCTTTATCGAACACGAACCTGAGGAGCTACCGTGAAAGAATCTATAATTCAATAGGTACGAAACTTCCGAGACAATGGTGAAATACAAAACACAAAGGTACCTTAAGATAAGAATGATTATATTCTGAGCCTTTCGTTTGAATTAATAGAGAAAATTCACGTGGCAAACGAAAGAGTAATAAATAGGGTTTCCTAAACATCCACGATGTCACTAAACTCACAAATCACTAAACACGCTTAATTTTTGTCCGAAATTTCAATAAATGCTTTATGGTAAGTTTATTGAAAAAGCCTACCTACGACATACATACTTAATTTTCATTGTTTACATAAAGTGATTACACTGCTATATCAGTCAATTAATTGAGTGTGTAAAATTAAAGAGATATACAACATTTCTTAAATTTCTTAAATATCAAGGAAAAGGACACCACACCTGAAATTAGGTCAGTAGTTAGTTGTGGGCGTTTACGCATTTGACGAATATGTCCAACTCAGAACCAGCAATTTCTTGTAAAGTACAAATCATACTTCATAGGTTACATAAATTGAATGATTCAAATAAAATTTCACTTAATGTCCATCAATTTATTATTAGCCTACCATGAATGAGATTTAGATTTCCAATAAAAAAGACATGCATAAAGATGTGTCGGTTTATAAAGCATGTGTTAAATTATTCAACAGTTGAGTTGAACCTGAGAATCCTTATTAATTTAAGTATTGCCATAAACTGTTTCGAAACTGCGAAGTTTGAATTTCTTGATATTTAACAAAACTTGTTGAAATATTTCTCATTATTTTGAAATGCAATCAAAACAGACATTTTGCTCACACATCAAACAAGATAGTTACGCAGTGAGTGCGGAACGCGATAAAATTAGACGATACACTGACATTGAACGCAAAAGCAAAAGTAGAGCGGACTTCGCGCATGCGCTCAGGTAATCAGATGTGGGGCAATTTTAGCAATCGCATAGCTAATAATTGCGCGAATGTATACGGGCAAGAGAGGCCCATGCCGGGTGCCGCTATAAATAAGTATTTGTGTACCTAGCCACACTAATTGGAACGACTGAAGATGACGAGCACGGTCGACGACCGCGTTACCTTCGCGAGCGGAGAATACTGGCGGGGTTTAACAACCTCTACTGGTCGTCGTAGGCCGTGCAAGAACTGTTTAGGTGGTCAAGCTGCTGGTGATGGTCATATTTTAATCACCGACAGCGACCCACTAAAACTAAATCCAGTGCTTCAAGTCAGCTCCTCCAACCTAATGCTATATCTAAGAAACTATTGATTGCAGTTATAGTATTGCTTCTGAGATATTTCTGTACTATTGATATACTATTAAAATATTGTATTTTAAAAATCATTTAAATACATTGCTATATAGCAAAAAGTTAATAACTGTCGTATGTAGGTATACATCAATAAAGTAACACTTCAAAATCTTACAAATAACAAGACATTTTAAATGTTGATTGTCAAGCCTATTTATATATCGTTAAGGTAGAGGTAGACAATAAATAAATAGCCCCTTGCCCTATTTCTGATTGTTGTTTAGAAAACGGGGTCGAGATAATTTTAAACGCTAGCAGCAGTAGTATCTATTTCTTTCGCGTCTTGTAATTATAAAAGTAAACAATACCACGGACTGAAACAAAACCCTACCTAACAGTTGTTCATCATTTTATGATATGAGTATTATAACTTTCCAAAATAACACACCTAAAAATATAATGTGCAAGTAGAACGGAACTGTATTTACACTATATTGTATGTAACATATGACCAAGTATTCATTCCATAATTAACCTGTTAGGCACACATTCATTACCATAGATAGATTATCAAATGGCCCGGCCACGACCGTGCCGCTATCAGCGCAAGCTTAGAGCGGTGTTAGGAGCATGCCACGACCCGCCGCTGTCACCGGCAGCGGCAGCGGTCTTCGCAGAGCGGTTTTCTGCAGCGGCGCGCGGCAAGGCAAGCCGTACATGTATGGGGGGCAATGGGGGCTATAGTGGCTATAGTGCCATGCCATGACTCAGAGCGGCGCAGTCAGCGGCGGCTTTCTAAACAAAATATTTTGAACCGGGACACTAATGTAAACTAACACTAGAAAAAGGTGTTAAAAATCATAATTACGACATTTACGACTCGCCAAATCGTATCTTATGATATGACATCACTAACGGTACCACTAAATTGCACTTTATGTCAGTGTACAAAATAAATTTTGTCGGAGTAAAAGTGATATCGCGGAGACCGCGAGGTAGATTTGGCGAGCCGTAAATGTCTTAATTATGATTTTTAACATTTTAACACCTTTTTCGAGTGTTTGTTTACATTAGTGTAGGCGGCACGATACACTTTGTGATTATATTGCTTCGTTTTAGTTAAAATACTTTGCAATTATTAGTATTATAATTATAACACATCAGTTGTAAAATTAAAATAGTGAGCTAGAGTCGATCGGAAAAATAATTATATACTATCACTCTTTTCTTCTCTGTAAATTTAATCAGCGCTACAAAACCGCTCCAAAATCATGTAAAATATTTTGATTAGAAAGCCGCTGCTGAGTCCGCCCCTCCGCCACCGCTGTCTGCGCCCCGCTTTGAGTAGTGAGTGGCATGGCATTGCCGCCATACATTTGTTCTCGCCGCTTGCCTTGCCGCGCGCCGCTGCAGAAAACCGCTCGTTCTCGTACAATTGTTCCCACCGCTCACCGCCACCGCTCTTAGCGGCTGGTAGCGGCAAGGTCGTGGCTGGACCGTAATGGCTGATTTACACTTGCATAAGTACAGTAGCGAGTTTAGTAAGCGGACAGTTGAGCAGTAAGTAGTAAGTAGTAAGTAGTAAGTATCGTCCAAACGTTGGCTTAGCGAGTTAAGTTGTAAGTGTCAGTTCCGCGACAAGATTACAGTTATTGGTTGTTTTACGTACCTACATATTCAGAATTAGAAAAATGGACGAAGAATTACTTAATATCAAGTTACGCGAGATAATCAGTGAAATAGTGCTTGCTCTTGTGGAAGAAATTGAAGATGAAATTTTAATAGAAAGAAATAGACCTCAACGCATATGGGTAAGAAAGTGGATAGCCAGAAGAGAAACACGGGGCGCAAGCAATCAACTTCTTGGGGAACTGGCAGATGAAGACCATAGAGAATATAAATTATCTTTGCGAATGTCCGAAGATTCATTTTTGTTTCTACTAAATAAAGTGGGACCTATCATTCAAAGATCTAACACATTCATGAGGAATGCTTTGCCAGCAAAATTAAAGTTACAGATTATATTGTACATGTTGGCACATGGAACCAGTCTTCGTAGTCTATCTCATTTATTTAGAACATCAAAGTCCAGCATATCAAACATGCTTGCGGAAATATGTGATGCCATTTACGATGCTCTCAAGGAAAACATACAGGTAACAAAAATACCATAATTACAAAAAGAATTTACTTAATAATCATAATCATACAAACTATTAATACAGATATTTTCATTAATTTTTCTCTTAAAGTTACATGATTGATGTGATAGCCTTTTGCAGTAAATCATCACTATTTTGGTTCTCCGAGTTCATTATTAGTATTACTTCGCATTCTTGAATCATGTCTTCTTCAGTTTCCGCTCTGTTTTCTTCAGTTTCGCCTATTACTTCTATTTCTTGAATCAAGTCTTCGTCAGTTTCTCCTCCGTTGTCTTCATTTGTTGCTCTGTCCGTGGTTAAATTATGATTTTCATGTAGACTATGTTGGTATATATTTTCTTGGTTCTTATTTTCTTCATATTGTTCATAAACATTCATATCCGTGACGGGCGAATGTACTGATATAGTACTGGGTGTAGGAGTATTAGTTAAAGTGTTCGACTGCAACTCTCGTTTAATTGCATTCATGCGGACATTCGTGAGATAGCTTTGAATGGCCGTTTGTGCTTGCAGTGCATCCATAAGCGGCATTGCATTTAGTTGTGCTGAAACACTTTTTCCGAATATATCGAATTCATTATCTTTTATAGATGGCGATGCATTTGTTATTATATCTCCAACAGCCTTGACTTTGGTAATTAACCAAACAACACATGGGTTGGTTTGGTTTTATTTAATAAACTATTAAATAAATAAATAAATAAATAAATTATCAAGGCGTGCTAAATTTCTTTTCCGAGAGTAAATAGGTTTAATTTCGGTCTCTCTTGGTGAAACCACCTTATCTACGTTATCTGGAGGCGTATTTTCAATTTCAGTACCTGCAAATACCTGCAAAACAAATAAAGAAATGTTTTTTATTTCTTTTTAGATTCCAAACAATGAAGAATGGAAAGCAATTGCACAAGGCTTCAACAACAAGTGGAATTTTCCCAGA
Source organism: Nymphula nitidulata (assembly GCA_947347705.1). Classification (NCBI taxonomy): domain Eukaryota; kingdom Metazoa; phylum Arthropoda; class Insecta; order Lepidoptera; family Crambidae; genus Nymphula; species Nymphula nitidulata. The sequence goes on along the minus strand of OX374617.1, from coordinate 8,157,121 downwards.
TGCTGTGGTGCTATTGAGGGGAAACATGTTGTAATAAAAGCACCATTTGAAGCCGGCAGTTACTATTACAATTATAAACATCAAAATAGCATAGTGCTCATGGCGTTAGTTGATGACGATTTTAAATTTTCGTATATCGATGTAGGATGCAATGGTCGAATATCTGACGGAGGCGTCTTTCGAAATTGTAGCCTCAGCGGATTATTGGAAAATATGCTACCAGCAAATCATTGCATCGTTGGGGACAATGCTTTTCCATTAAAGACGTATTTGATGAAGCCTTATGGTGACAACAATGTAACTACTGCTCAGAAAATATTTAACTATAGACTTTCTAGAGCCAGGCGCATAGTTGAAAATGCTTTTGGAATTCTCGTAAGCCGCTTTAGAATATTTGAGAAACCAATGCCGTTTTCACCCGACAAAGTTGTGAAAATTGTAAAAGCTTGTTGTGCTTTGCATAACTGGCTCAGAAACATAAATAATTTTGATGATACTATCACATTAGACGTTGAAAACATCAACACAGGTGTTAACATACCTGGTAATTGGAGAGAGGTACAATCAGATGGCTTACAACCGCTAGCAGAGAGTGCTTCTAATCACTCTGCTCAAATGGCACGGATGGTGCGTGATAATTATGCTAACTATTTTGTTGGAAGCGGATCAGTAAGCTGGCAATTGAGAATGATACACTAATGTTTTTTAATTCTTCTTAACTATGTAAACTTAAAACTAATAAATATTCTACTTACCATAATATTATCTTGTGTAATACTTTGCGTAAGTTCCTTTACCCTAATACAGTCGTGATACAATTTGTACCATTTTAAGGATGGTACGTACAAGTCCTCCGTACCCGCACCACTCTTACATGAGTCATAAATTTTTTTCGACTCTTGGCTGTAGGTCGAACGGATACTTTTTATTTTTAATATTGCTTCCTTTATTCCAAAGTCTGGAATATTCATAATCTTACAAATTTTTAAAAGTGCAGCATTTCGAGCGAATTTGTTTTTATACTCTGCGCTTTTAGTATTAAATAAGCAATCGTGTCTCAAATATTCATTAACGAACTTTAAAGTTGTCTCCTCCGTCCACTTCATCGTGCTTTTTATTAAAAAAACTAAAACTCAAAACTAATTCAAATTTTCAATTCAAATAAAACTTGTTGCAACCGTCAACTTATGAGCTATACTAAACTCGCCCGTCTACACGCACGGCGAGTTTAGTTGGCGGGGTGAGGAAGACGCACGGGCGGGGTGCACTTGCACTTAACTCGCCGAAAAAATAGAACATGATTCTATTCTTTGAACTTAATTGTTAAGTTACTACTTAACTACTAACTAGCAAATTCCCGTCCAAACGATGTTAAGAACTTAACTCGCCAAGACCGCAAGTTAACTCGCTACTGTACTTATGCAAGTGTAAATCGGCCATAAGAGCTAAGGAGCAAGCGGCGTCCATGCCACGACCTCTCAGTAGCTTTAGCGGCAACGACCGACGTGGACGTACATATTTAGATATTTTTTAAAAATTCTAGATTAACTCAAAATATATAATTTCATTATCAGAGCGGCGCGGAAAGCGTCGGCGGAGGGGTGGACTCAACGGCGACTTTGTAAACAAAATATTTAGACGATATTGAAGCGCTTTTTAATCTTTCAGATCGACTCTAGCTCACTCCTGTATTTTTAAAAATTGTATAAATGCGTCCACCTTCGTCGTGGCGTGGACGCCGCTTGCCGCTAATCGTGTAAGTCGTGGCCTGGCCGAAAGGATTTTTAAGTACATACGCGGTACGCGGCTGTACCGATTTAGTGTGCACAGCACAGAACATTGAACATTTTACATTGGACATAAATAGAGAATAAGTCTCCAATTTTAAAAAATACCAATAGTATTCACAATCACACATTATGGATGCAACATTGGGATATAGAATATAGAAAAAAACACCACCCATTACCCGTATGTTCCGTTCAAGTATAGCTATCTGGCTACACTTTACTCAGCTGCTTGCTACCGTGTCGTTGCTAGAAGTTCTAGTAACGACACGGTAGCAAGCCTAAAACGAATCGCGTAAACCTAAGCGGCTAAGCGCCATGAATAACTAATAGTCTAACTAATTGGTCGCGAATAAACTACATCCTAAATCGTTTCAAATGGAACATTACTTTTGTATGCGATGTGTTCTCTATACTTTTATCTCACTTACAAAGCAATAAACGTTGTATGTTGTGTGGTAGGTGCGCTACATGCAATCAAAATCTACAATAGGCATTGTAGAGAATGGCTTGGTATGTGTCGGAATAATTTGCTGTTCCAAGCAGTCATAAATTATAAGCGTTTGCGAATGTTAGCGTTTACTGAAATCACGATGAACATAACTAGAAGATAATGAGTTTAGTGAATGAACGGCGATTAATCACATATGTCAGAGCGAGTCAGGGTGGGCGTCCGCGGAGGCGGTCGCTATCGCCGGTTATCGGGCACAAACAAAGCTATTTTAAAACATCGCTAATCTTTCATACGACAGAACAGAACTGAACGAGAGAAACCTTGAAATTGCATTTAAGGCGACATTGGAATAACAACGACATTCGGCAGAATAATATCATTCGGTATAATGAGTTGAAATCCTGTATTTACTAGGGCATTTAGCATCGCAACATGAACTAATAGGTTGGGGAAAAGGTTTCTTCGCATTTTTTAAGAAAATTCAAAACATTTTTTAATATAGTAATTAAAATACAATAAAACTAGAAAAATTTCACGACCTGAGGCAGGAATCGAACCCGCGACCTTTCGCAATCCGGGCGACTGCTCTGACCACTGAGCCACCCAGGACTTGGGATATCCCTGTGAAATTCTTCTAGTCTATCTGTATTTTGCGTTTATTAGCTAACGTCCACCCTACAATGTCGAAAAAAAATGAATCGAGAATGTCGGTGTTTTTTAATATAGTTTATTTACATTTAACTTAAGTATGGTAGTAGGTACCATTTTGTTCGATAACTTTTTGCCATCTTGTAGGCAGGGACATGATCCCATTGCCATAGAAATTTTGGGACTTCTGATCAAAATACCGCGAGAAGTGGTTTTGGCAGTCCTCTCGTGATGTTAACCTGACACTGCCTAGAGAATTCTGAAGAGAGCGAAAAAGGTGGAAATCTGAAGGTGCAAGGTCAGGACTATACGGCAGATGTAATAACAACTCCCAGACAAACTCTCTTAATTTTTGCTGAGTGGCTAAAGATGTGTGAGATGAAAAACCACACCCCTTCTGTTGATCAATTCCGGCAGCTTTCTCTCAACTTCTTGCTTTAATCTCATCAGTTGTTCGCAGTAGAGTTCAGAATCGATGGTCCTGCCTGGTGGTAACAGCTCATAATGAATAATGCCCTTCCAATCCCACCACACACACAGCATCACCTGCCACAGTCTGTGAAGCCTGACCGGCCTTTGACCACGACCTTTTTCGCACGTTCATGTCGTAGGTACGTGATCCACTTTTTATCACCAGTTATCAGCTTCTTCAAAAATGGTACAGTTTCATTACGTCGTAATGAAGAATCACAAATGAGTACACGGTTCATTAGGTTTCTTTCAGTGAGCTCCTGGGGTACCCAAATATCGAGCTTTTTTGTGTACTCTTTTTTTTAAATGCGCCAAAACTGTTTTGTGGTCAATTCCCAGTTCTCCAGCTACTTCGTAACTACTGATATGCCGATAATGCTCCAGTTTTTCAAAAATGTCATCAATTTTATCCGTAATAGGGCACCAGAGCGACGTGCATCTTTGACATCAAAATTTCCGGATTGAAAACGCTTAAGCCAAACTTGTGCTACTCTCACAGACACTGCACTAGGTCCATAAACATCGCAAATTTTTTTCGCGGCTTATGTTGCATTTTTACCTTTTTTGTAGTAAAATTTTAAAATGTATCGATTTTTTTCATTAGATTCACTCATCTTGACAGTACGAAAAACAAATGAAAAACACACATTTTCCTAATTTGAATTTGGAATTATCTTTTTTAAAATCTAAACTTTTAATGATACCAAAACCAGCCAGATACAAATAGTACAGCCAAAGAGATTTTATTACAAGTTCATACATACTATAATGCGAAAAGACTTTTTCCCCAACCTAATATTATATCACAGTTGTTATTTAAACTGTTTTTCTGAATCTTCAATTTAATTAATAAGAACAACAACACATCAAACACAGACAATAATTAATTGCTGATATGTGCTAATTACCACAGTATTACGAGTAACAGTAGGGAATCGCCTTTGTTGTAAGACGATGCCGCCGCCCGTGCAAGTCCTTACGCTGTCATACGCAGACAAGCAAGGGTTGTCTCAAAAAAAATAGTTGTCATTATAAAATCCTAATCGTTTATCAAAAAGAATAGGTACAAAATAGTAGACAATAGACGTGCTATTATCAACATTCTCTCTTACATCCACGTAAATATTTTCGAGACGCAACAGAAAATTATAATATGCCAAATGCCAATATGCCATGTTATCTTGTTTGCCAAATTAACTTTTTATTTCTCCATCCTGGGGCCCGATAATCTTATATCTAACACCAACACATTGAGACCATTCTAATGAGCCCAAACATGCTATCGGTACCCCCGAAAACCACTAATATGATGCCCAAATTGATTTTAAATAAAAAATTCGCGTCACGGCGGAAACTATGCGAAAATTCTAAATCCTTATTGCGCTTATGATGAATTACAATCGTAAATAAAATATTTTGTGTGCACCATTATTTTAAATAAAATACAACATAGACAACCAATACAATAAACAAAAAACGAAGCATGTAACAACGCAGAACGCTATTAAATTTATCTTGTGAGGCACCCCGCCTGCGTAATACATTCGATGCGCTATTGTAGGGAGTTATTTGTAATCTCAGATCATAGAAATAAGTTTGTAATACTGTGCTAATAGGTAATCCTTCTGTTAGAAAAATAAGGGTTTTATTTAAATTATCTCACTAATATTTCTCAAAATTAAATGAGATATTATAAAATGGTCGCGTTGGTATAATTTAAACAAATACAGGGTGGTGACGACAATACGGCAAAAAATAAAACATGGGCTATGTTAGTTCATAGAAATGTATGCAACTTTCAAAATAATACATCTTATTTATTTGATAATTTCATGTCATTTTTATGAATCATTTCATAGCAATGTCATGAAATTATTTCTGTTACAGTTTTAAAACTGATGATTTTCATTAAGCGTTTCATTGCCGGCTAACCTTAATGTCATGATGTTTTATATTGAGATATCACAGGTTATCAAGTAATAAATAGAACTGATATCAGGTGCAACACTTGCATAAAAATGTTAGAGCCAATACAACTGGCATCGGTGTATATTATCGTTATCAAACGATAGGGATTGAAAGTATCTCAAATAATCGCATTTACGACATTGTACACGGTTCCCCGAGGTCAGGCCTGATGCTACAGCTGATGTATATGCAAATACATACAACGTTGAAAGCACTACGAGCGAGTGAATATTTGATTATCGTCGCGGCGATCGGTGTGCGCTCTAGTAAAATTGGTTGATAGTTCACACGACTTTTTATAAACTTTAGTATTAATATCGTGAAAATGTGAATAATATATATTATACATATAAGTCACGTATCTATTTGTTAGTGTCCTGCATTCCTAAACTTTTCCGGAAATTGCAACCCAAAATTCTGGTGATATATGAATCAAATATTGTGCTGGTTGGATATAACAATATACGGGTCAAAATCACAATATTACAGTGTTTAATAAAAACAGCTACACTAATGCTAATAAAAACTGAGTAATAAGATTATTTATCTGGTAATCTTTCATCCCTCATCATCCCGCGGGCGCGCAGGCTGCGTGTTGTGAATCTAGACTGTTTGTATTTCACAAATTAACAAATAGGTATCGGTACATTCTCCAAAAAACGCATACAAAAAGAATGTTTGAAATGTAAACTAACATTAAATGAATTGTACTCATCCGGTCTGCCGCTAGTAAACTATGTTACGTATAGGTACAGGCGCACTCGCACGGCGGCCTCGGCGCCAAAACAGTCGCCATTACAGTCAGTTGGCTGTGTAATAAGAGAGTACCACAACCATTGGTGTCCAGTGTACGCTTGTTAAATCCAGCGATAACTATCCAGAGTACGTGTCGTAGGTCATGGTATGCTAATGGCGGCCACGCACTTTGTAACATGGTAGAACAAGAGCATATCAACAAAAATGGTTTTGACGAATATTATAAAATTATGATATGCGTAAAAACCATTTGGTTTGGTTGATGTGCATCCCAACATAACATATTAGATTAAGTATCTACGATGATAACTAATATTTGCTTAGCGTTAAGAGCCTCTAAGCGATTTAGCTTAGTCTTCCTAAAGGAGATAGAAAGAGACAATTGTCGTTAAGAGTCACCTAAAGGCTGATTTACACTTCCATAAGTACAGTAGCGAGTTAACTTGCGGTCTTGGCGAGTTAAGTTCAAATTCCCGTCCAAACAATGTTAAGAACTTAACTCGCCAAGACCGCAAGTTAACTCGCTACTGTACTTATGCAAGTGTAAATCAGCCTTAAGACTACGGAATGTTAGTAGAAACGGACATAACTGTTTTTAGTTAGGAAATAGGATAATGTAATAAATGCTTTAACGCTTGAAACGAATTTAAATTGTTGACATTCGCGCTATCAAAGGGTAGGAATTCTCAGTAATCAGTGTAATTTTTTAAACCGGATGTTTTTGTGCCATGTGAATCGATTCATAAACACATGATAAAATTGAACTGATGGATGATAAATCGACACATTCTAGAGAATGGAGATACTAAATAATTACTAAATTACATTTAATATTTTAATTAGATAGTTAAGTACCTTAAATGAAAAATGAATAAATATCTTTATTCAATTAGGCCCCCAAGAAGCACTTTCGAATCGTCAACAAAAAAAACCCTTATGTCTATCACATAAAAATAATATTAACTAACTAACAATTTCATAATGTTTGTCTCTCTGTCTTATCTGGATCTACGTAAGCTAAGAATGTTATGTCAGTCTGTCTATCGGTCTGTCTGTCGGTCCGTCTGTCCGTCAGTCAGTCAGTCTGTCTGTCAGTCTGTTTGAATTTACACCGGTTCCAAAAGTTGAACTACCGAGAAGATTCCGGCAACAAACTCATGTAGTCACTCTTTTCAATCATTAAGTTACAATGTTTAATTACATAGTAATAGTATTTAGCAGCGCAGTGTCGCACAGAGTATAAAAAAAGGTATATTAACGTACCAATAAGTACCTAATGATAAGAATATTTACTGTATTTAAAGGCTGTCCGACAATGCACCATCACAATACAAGGTAGGTACAGGTGTATAGGTATTACAATACACAAAGGTCAACAATTAATATACAAAGACCTAATAAAGCTAAATATCTTTCATTAATTTTAAACACTTGTCTGACCACGTCATTACAATAATAATTGTATTGTTTTATATATAATATCCTATAATGCCATATACCTCAAAAATCCCTCAAAAATGATACTATTGATGAATATGCAGGTAAATTATTCAAATCAAGGAAGCTTAGAGATGACCATTTCCACTAGTGGCACCTGTTCACAAGTATGACGCATGTGCCAGCCATCGCTCCGCTCAACAATATTATAGGGAACGGAGCGACCCGGCACACGACGCCACCACCGCAGAAACTTATAGAGAGCATGACATCTTCCAGCAACCACAAAATCAATGATATGCTATTGGTGGAAATAACTATATGACATTATAAGTTATAGCCAAGCATTTTTGTCATTTATATAATCCTTAATAGTATAGTAACCTTTGGACATTAGAATTTTCTTAATGTGAATTTTAAATTTGTCAAATGGCAAGTCTAGAACGTTATTAGGAATCTTGTTATAGTAAAGTATGCTTTGACCCATAAAAGTATTAAAAACTTTATGCAGTCTTAGAGACGGTAAGATCAACTTATTTTTATTTATTGTATTTAATGCATGTACAGTCGGCAGCACATCAACAGTAACAGTTTGACCTTGAGACCGCCCTTACTGCGTTCGTAATAGAGGCTATTTTCGTAGTGCAACTGTTACACTTGATGTGCTGTCGTGTGTACATCGCTGTGTCTTAAGTAGGAATTTAAATTTTGACGTACAAAAATTATGCAAGCATAAATATATTGAGAAGCCACTGTTAGTTATATCTATTTCTATTTCTTTAAATAAGTCTCTAAGAGATGTTCGGGCAGCAAGGCAGTAGATTGCTCTAATTGCACGTTTTTGCAAGATAAATACTGTTTCAATGTCTGCTGCTTTACCCCACAGAAGAATACCATACGACATAATACTATGGGAGTAACTAAAGTAAACCAAGCGCGCCGTGGCAATATCAGTATATTGCCTTATTTTTCTAATAGCATAAGCCGCGGAGCTAAGTCTACTACAAAGTGTTGAGATGTGAGGGTTCCACTGGAGTTTCGCATCGATTGTAATGCCTAAAAACGTGGTGGATTGAATTAAATTTAGCGACTGATTATTTAATTTAATGTTTGTATCCACTTCCCTAACATTAGGTAAAATAAATTTAATACATTTAGTTTTCTTTGCATTCAGTTGTAAATGGTTCACAGTAAACCAATTCATTACTTGAGATAGCGCATTGTTTACGTCGTCAAAGTTAACTTTATTTCTATCACATTTAAAAATTAAAAAAGTATCATCTGCAAACAACACAATCTCACAAAATTCCTTAGCAAAGAAAGGCAAGTCGTTTACGTATAATAAAAATAAAAAAGCCCCTAGAATTAAACCATGTGGAACTCCCATTTTGAGCTGAAGACCCTGAAGATTTTGTTCCATTGATGTCAACTATTTGAGTTCTAGAACTTAAGTTAGATGTGATTAACTTCAGAGCTGAATTTGTAACCCCCTAGTGTTGTAATTTTAAAATAAGCGTCTGATGGTCAACGCAGTCAAATGCCTTTGATAAGTCACAGAATATACCAATAGCATTTTGTGAATTCTCCCATGCATCAAATATGTGCCTTAACAGAGCTACACCAGCATCAGTAGTAGAACGACCCTTTGTAAATCCATATTGCGCACTATGGAAAAGATTATTTAGGTAGCATAATAATAATAAGCTTAATGCAGTGTAAGTATGTCTCACAGTTTTATTTTATTTTATCGCATTGGTCTGTTAATAGCTCGAATTCCTACCTAAAATGACCGAAGTCCTCGTTAAACAAAGTCACGAGAATGATAACGTTTCATTTAAAATTTGTATATAATACTCAGTGATATGACGTTATTAATCGTCGTACAAGGTGATCCTGTAAATAAAACAACGCACGCTTTGAAATAAAAGTCATAAAGGGTTTAAATGTCCAGAAAACAGAATAGGTACCAGATAAAAACTTTTAACCCTTACAAACCATTATATGACAGTAGTGTATTTTTTACAGTGTGTTGAAGTCTACTTTTAAATACATAGCACCCTACCTACCTACCATAATAATTATATTCAACCAAGTCATCCTTTGTTTTTCGGAAATTCTGCAGATAATTACTCATCATGATCACATTTAGAAAAAAGACGGTCCGTTCTTAACTTATTGTGTCATCATAATATCATACCTATCTTGGGTCGTTAATAAAGTAGCGAAGGTAATCATAATACTTGTACCGACGATTTTTAAATAGGGCTATAATAGGAAACACATCACTCTATTTGTGGTCCCTAAAACCGTTACAGTTGTTACTGTAACGGTTTTAAGGATAACAAACGGATGGTTGTAGGATCAAATTAAATAGTACTTAGCCCAAAAATTCACATTTTCATATAACGAGAAATAAGTGCGAATGAAATGAAGTCGTGGTTGCTTTCCCACGAGTCCTGAGGTAATTTCTGCATTGCATCATAAAACAAGGACGTGGTTAACAAGAAACATAATAAGTTATTATGCTGCTAGAGTAAAGACCACAAACTTTGTATTGCAACATTTGCAACACGCGTTGATGTTTATTTACACCGAACAACAAACACGTTTGATGTAAAATCGGTAATTGTAAGTGTTGTTTATTTATAATGAAACCTAAAGCAAAAATCATTGAAATATATTCTGATGTAAGATTTCTAAAATAAAAATTAATACTGATCAAATTGTGCACATTTTTATTGTATTTTACTTTATTAGGTTAGCTAAGGTACTGATCCAGGCATGCAACAATAATGCATAAATGTTACTATAAATAATTATCCAAGATAATACTCGTGTTGGTTTTAATGCATTGGTATTCAATGAGTAAATAAGATTTTGACATTTTACATTAAACAGTTCGAAGTTCGAAGGTTAAAAGGTGATTAGCACGCAAACGGTCTTAATTCATACCTTTTTAACCGACTTAAAAAAGGAGGTTCTATGTTCCACTGCACGTATTGCTTTTGTATCACTGATTTCTCTGACAATTGTAAACCGATTTTCAAAATTATTTTTTTATTTAATAGAGTATACTCCTGAGAGGGTCTCAGTTACCAGGTCAGGATCTGATGATGGTATCCCAGGGAAATACAGGACAAACCTCAAATTTTATAGGCACGTATTACATGATTTATTTATTTTCTAAAGCTATTCAAGTATCAGCTTCTGGTGATGGAAGTTAAAACTCCGTAACGGTTTGGAGTTAGATAATATTTTATCAGTGGTACGATACAATAATATGAAACAATATTATGTATTTCAACCAAAGACTAAGAGACAGAGGAGTCGATAATGCTGATGCTCACCCATAAAGTTTTAACCTTAGAAAATCACAAACAATGAAAAAAAAATTAATCAAAAATAAAACCGACTTCTAAACACCAAAAAGGAAACAATAATAAAATCATGAAAATGTATTTTTTGGAGTTGGTGCTAAGCTGTTTCCAGAAACAAAAGAAAGTAAAGCACCCACTCTAAAACAGACATCTTATTTTATTACTTATAGGTAGTACAATGTTATTGAAATCTATAGATTAGCATCAGTTTACCTCTCTTAATTTTCCGAGTCGAAGCACGCAAGTTTTAACTAAGTAGACCGTGTGAAACCATTTTGATATCCAATAAGACGATAATATGACACCTATTTGTTTGTACTGTTTAGACTACTCAACATCTATCTATACATATATGCGTTGCCTAGATATGTATACCTACATCATCATGGCGCCATGGCTTTATCAAAATAAATATTTGTGTTATTTGTAAGCGTTCTTATCGAATATCAAATTGGGCGACCAAGTTTAGTAATCTTCATTTTTCATGTTTTTATCGCCAACATTATACGTAGGTATAGCATTGAATCATAAACAGACTGAGTTTACTTTCATATTTTTTTAATGAATTAGAAGTAATCGGAATTGATTCTGGACTACACAATCTTAAAGGTGTTTGGTGCCTATATTTAGTATCTAAGTTTCACAAGCCGTACCCATGATAAGATAGTGATATAAAATTAAATACTAAGGAGTTATTAAAAATTCAGAATTTTATAATTAATTTTGATATATTCCATACATTTTGTTTTACTGACCGTATAAAGAAATTTAAAATTGATTGATTTCCAATTTAATTTTTGATATCATCTTAATCTAATATACTTATAAAATTCTCGTGTCAACGTGTTCAACACTCCTCCGAAACGGTTTGACCGATTTTTATGAAATTTTATATGAAGTATATTCAGTAGGTCTGAGAATCGGCTACTATCTATTTTATTTCTGAAGATTTTTGTTTTATGGCAAAACAACGTTTGCCGGGAGCCCGGGACAGCTAGTATGTATATGAATATGTCAACATGTAGTTGTCCGCTTATTCTCTATAAGTATCTATAGTATCTAAGTTAGTTCGCAGTAGGTACGTCTCTTTCTCTTGTTATGAAACAAGGGCGTTTAGAATGGTTTGTTCAATTTGAGACCTTAATGAACGTGTTCAAATAATTGTAGGTTTTAGGTAACACCTTCTCATTTTCTGCAATGTCTTCTAAAATTGTCTACGGTTTCTATGAAGGCTATTTTTTTTTCTATTGTTTTCCTACACATATTGATATGTAAGTATTATACTGAACCACAAACTGAATCGGGCCCATTGTTTACCTACTTTAAGTAATTAATGTTTTTCGCTACGCAAAGTAATATGTAAAACTAACCAAGCAAAAAACTTTACGTCAAAATAATAATAATCACATTACATATTATTTGAATTTAATTGATTTCCTTATAATTTGTCGACATTTTAGGTAGCTAGGTAAATAATAGATAGGTCGTGTAATTAAATTAATCTTATTACAATTTTATGAAACATGACTTTATTAAAAAAATCAAATGGGCATAATTAAATAGGTAAATAATGTTATAAAAATAATCAAGATAACAATGTGAAAAGGTCACTCGATCTTAATAACCGTACTGTCAGCAACAAAAGTCGGTTATTCATTCGAAATTATAAAACACTATACAAAAACGGATCATAATACACATTTACTACCGAAGAAACTGTTCCAATCAGCCGCCCGCCTCACTTTATTGGTATGAACATAAGTATGGTTTGTGACGTCACATTATCATATTGAATTCAATAATGACATTTACTGACGTGTGAATTTCTTAACTGAATTCAATATGACAATGTGATGTCACATACAATACTGATGTTTATGTCGCCGCCATCTAGTTAAATTCGCCGCTTAATTGGATGCCTAATCCGTTGATTGAACGCCGGCATCCAATCCTATCAAATTTCCTATCAAAGGCAATTTTTCTTTTTTATCAAATCTCAATATTCTCGCTAAGTCCATTATTTTTTATTTTCGGTCCAGTGTGCGCCCGGTCGCTCTGACGCTCTCGTCTAAATAGCTATTGGATTGCCCCCTATGCATGTGTCTCGGCTTAAAATAGTATAGTTACAGGTATTTCAGGTATCTTTATTTATTGAATAAGTCAATACTTAATGGGGGGCTTCAACATTTTGGTTCAGTGGCGAGTGACTTGACATTTATAAAAAGTATAAAGTTATATCTTTCTCTAACTAATAGAGTCCAGATAACGCACATAATACAGAGAAACAACCTTGAGCCTAGGGAAACACGTTAAGGAATTTAAGTAAAATATTAAGAAAATAATAATTATGTAATAAGTTTAACACAACTGGACAAAATGCCTTAAACAAATACTATATCTAAGTAGACTAGATAAATTTATAAAATAACTACCTACGTTTTTATCAGACTCTTTTTTCATAAAACAGAAAATAGCGTTTGTATTTCATAGTTCATTCATTTCAAACGAAAAATATACTAAGGGGTCGTATATGGGGTCGTTCCAGAGTTCATTAACCCCGGCAGATGGCTGTACGTTGATACACGTTTTGTCAGTTTTGTAAACAACCGGCGAATAAAGATTAGCAAATAGGGTTGGCAAATGCCGCGATTACACTTAATGTCGGTTGTCGGTCGACCATCTAGCAGTTCAGTTGCAATTTGCAATAAGTTCGTCTTAAAAACGCAGCATTTAAAACAATGACACAAGTACACAATACGAATCTCTATCTTTTAATCCTAACAATAATGATAACACTAATTGTATCTCGGTAGTACCTAGATGCATCCCCATGGCGCCCCAATCCATCTGGGCCCTTCAGCAAGGCCCACCAATTTTTTGCGGTGGACCCTTGCCAAGTGTTATAGAGGGTAGAGGTGGAGGAGGCGATGGCGAGGGCCTGGCATGATGGGCTCGACACCAGTGCCGGGGATGCATGGCGGAGCATTTTGCAGGGGACATAAAAGCTGTCTGCAGCGCCACCATGCGGAGGACACGGGGCCGCCTCCGCCGGGGGCAGGTGTACCGCCGGTATGACAGCCAGGCGCGCCTTCTGTAGGTGTAGAAGGCGCACCTCAGCTGCGCTTGGTGAAGAGGAGGAACGTAACCGGGTACATCGGGAGGCCCATAAAGCTCGACGGACGGTAATCTGCAGGGCCGACGCCCAGGAGCGGTTCATCAAGGCACTCAAGTTCCACCGAGTGCCTCTGTACCTCCGCATCCTCGTCGGGGACTACCTCCGTGGGAGATAAGTCCTCTATGAGGAAGCGGAGGGCCGCGTCCAGTCGTGGTCGATAGCGGCAGGTGTTCCCCAGGGTTCCGTACTAGGCCCCTTACTATTTAACCTGGGGTAAAACTGGGTTCTGCGCGGCGCGCTCTTCCCTTGGATGGATATCTTGTGCTTCGATTAATTTGATATTCATATTCGCTAAAGAACGATTCGTTGGTACATTCAAGGTTATTTTTTATGACCACTTACAACCAAAACGATTTCGATTGTAAGTGGTCAGAAACGATTAACAAATAACCCTATTTGTTAATCATTAAAGCATAAAACTAACCTTGAACTTACCTATCACACATACAATCACTCAAACGCTCTTAGATTTAAATGACCTGGCTAGGCATCCAAAATTGAATGGTCAAGACATGACGTTCAGCCATCTCGTTGAGCTCAATGAGTTGGCTGGTTGTCCTTTTAGCCGTTTCATTGGATGCCGGCGGCGGCGTTTAACCACCTCCTAGACGTCCAACTAAGTGTCTGATTTAACCGAATGGCAGTGACATACAATTTTAGCAACATCGATAACAACGCAAGTTTGTTTTTCGGTATGAGTAACTAAAACTAATAGATCTCGAATTCCTCTATGCTACGAAAGGCACCTTATCTGTTTAACTCAAGTTGTTATCGCAGTCATCTCTCTACGTTCGCCGATTATTATTAATTACTTTTAAGTATACTACCGCATCTGCTCTACAAGGCGCCAACGTCAGTCGCTCGTGGTCTCTTTGTAGAGGAAGTAGTAGCTGCCGAAACTATATTTTTAACTGACTTCAAAAAAAGGACGAGGTTATCAATTCGACTGTATGATTTTTTTATGTTTGTTACCTCAGACCTTTCAACTGGGTAAACCGATATTGATGATTCTTTTTTTGTTCGATGCGGAATAGTTCCCATTTGGTCCCATAAATTTTTTTTGGTAATCCATTGGGAAGTTTGCTTTTTAAATCAAAATAACTGGAATGAGTAAGTCATCCACGTATGCGAAATTGCGGATTTTTGCTTTCCTATGAATTTTTTAAGGTCCTAGCACGGAAATCACTTCAGTATAAATAATTTAGTATTTGTTGCCGCCATCTAAACAATATTTATAGGTAGATGTGTTTGTTACGAGACGCAAAATTTATTTCAATATAACTATAGAGTTTTATTGTATTAAACTGGAAGATTTCTCAACGAATGAATGAACTCTTATTTCCTTTGAAATAAGCGACTACTTAAAAGGTTTATTATTAACAATCTTATTCTCAATAAACTCTTATTTTATTATAAAGCAAAACCCTTCATAGAGTTTATATTGTTAAATGAAAAACTTTATTCAGTTTAGGGCCTATTACTAATTTTGCGTGGATTTTGACATTGGAAATGTCTTTTCGTTCGCTCCAGTCCAGTATATGTTCCGATTTTACGAAAAAGTGCGATCCCCTTATATCTCGGAGAGTTGTGAAAATATGATATTCAAAAAAGGCTCAAAAGACACGTCTTCACGAAAGCTGTAAGATGCAAAAAAAAATATACGATAAAGTCAAAAAAGAAAAAAAGTTATGGCAGAAATAGTAAAAAAATATTTTTTCCGTACTTTTGATTTTAGCGGTCGATATTTTGGAAACGAAGAATGATATCAAAAATTTGAGAAAAACTCATTTAGTCAGCTACAATTTGAGCTTAAAACAAAGACGATCGGGTTAACGGTTTGCCCTGTAGCCTGACCTTTTTGGAAAAACTTAAATTTCTCGTCTTTCAGCGACAATATTTTTTCGAATTCCGTAGATTCATTTACAATGTGCTCGATATCCACAGATTTCGTGCCTCACACGACGTGAGGCAAGAAATCTGTGGATTTTTTGAGTGAAGTGGCATCACAGTGTTTGCGCCTCTGAGCCTGAGGTGATGAAGCAGCAAGTAAATGAACGTTTAGCCTTGTGGGTATTTTCGAGACGTAGGTACACACATAAACAGACAGTCATCGCTGGAAATATTCAGCATTGAAGAATGTTTTAAAGTACGCGCCTTCTTTCATTGGTTTTATGAAAACAATAATTTTTGCACTAGCATTTATAAAACTATGGTGTTGCTGAAAGAGTGTGCGAGGTTTCTTTTGTTACAATAAAGTAGGCGTTTAAACGCATCAAAAATATTAAAATGTGATTAAAATAGCTTTTCTCAACATATCGGGATGTTCAAAAAGTATTTGTAAAAGTATTTTTTCGAATCACTAGAGGTATTAACTTCAATGAGTGGTGAGATAAACGTTGCTATAAAAACGTTAGAAAATGAAAAAAAAATTAAAACCGACTTCAAACAACTGAAAAGGTTAAAATAATTAAATTTAAGTAGGTAGGTATCCCCTAGAAATATTTTTTTTGGAGTCGGTGTTTCACTTTCTATTGTTTTTGGAAACAACTTAGCACCAACTCTAAAAAATATGTTTCTAGGGGATGAGTACCTACCTACTTAAATATAATTATTGTAACCTTCTCAGTTTTTTGTAGTGGGTTTTAATTTTTGGTTAATTTTTTTTCACAATTTTTAGTGATTACTTTCTAAGGTCAAAGCTAGATATGTCAACGTCAACTTATATTGTTTCCTACTGTCGTATCGTTTCACTAAAAAGTCATAGGAAAGCAAAAATCCGCCAATTTCGCATACGTAGACGACTTAATGATTTCAGTTTTTTTATATATATAAAAACCAAACTACCCAACTGATTTTGAAAAAAAATTTATGGGACCAAATGGCAACTATTCCGCATCGACCAAAAAAAGAATCACGTAAATCGGATCACTATTCTCGGCGTAATCGGTGTATATACAAAGAAAAAAAAACATACCGGATGAATTGAGAACCTCCTCGTTTTTGAAGTTAGTTAAAAAGCGGTGAAGAAATTAAATTAGCAGGTTATAACCTCCTAATATTTTTTACGATCACTTTTAACCAAAACGATTTCGGTTATAAGTGATCATAAAAAATTACATTTAACCTATCAATCACTCTATCATACAAAAAGCTCTTCGCTTTAAACGACGTTTAATTAAATGGCTACTTTAACCAGACGGCTGACATGATGTTCAGCCATCTGGTTAAAGTAAGTACGCGTAAGTTCACGTTGCGCTCAATGACTTGGTTAGTTGTCCTCCAGCCGTTTAATGGGATGCTAGCGTTAAATAACGGCCTAGATTGTCCAGTTAAGCGGCTAATTTAATCAGACGGCTGCGATATTATTCTTTGGTAGTGCACTTAAATTTAGATTTTGTCTGTGATGTTGTGTACTATAGAATAAGTCTGATTAAGTCTGATTGTTCATGCGGGAATGTCGTTCGCTATACCTGTGGGCAAGCAGTCAAGGGGCGTTAAAATGTCCGTCGCACGTCGCGATGCGATTCCCTGAGCAAAGTGTAGCGTAGGGGATGATATCCCCGAGAAGAAGGCCGGGTGATCTACGCTCATTCAATAAACCAATTTCTCGGGGCCTGCGACTGGCCAAATAAGGGAATGAAACCCAAACCTTTAGCATACTAAAAAAATTACCCTTTCCGACTAAAGCCGGAACGACTAAAGCACGCTCCCAGTAGACAGTGACAGGCACAGCACTTCCAGATCCTCCAGGATGTACTGGTACTCAGCGCGCCTAACTTCAAAAGCTAAATTCGAAATAAACCCTATTGTAAGTAGTTCGATTCCCGCCCCAGGACGTGAAATTTTTCTAGTATTACATTTTAATTACTATATATGTATTATTAAAGTAAGGAATATAGCTGTAATCCTTAAAAGTATTTATATACTTTAATTGTATTAATTAACTAATTCATGCTGATTACATAAATTAATTATTAATAAAAAAAGTTTGCTAATATTAAATACCGCTAATCAGTGGTGGCATAAAGTACAGTTATGCATACGTAAGTATTTATAAAACATTAATGTTGTCATTCAATATACTGTTACAACTTACTATAACAACCCGATATTCATTCACAAATGAGGTGTCATGAACGTATTTACTGTGAGTGCGATGCGATGTACTATGTAACTTGAGTGTATTATTACGGCGTCGGCGCCGGCGCCCCGGCCCGGTGTAACCTAATATAGGTAGGTAAGTAAGTAATACGTATAATTTAATTGCACGTGCAACATTAATGAGAAGTCTAATGCAAAATGCAAGTGACCTGGCAACTAGAAACTAGGCAACATATCAGGCTGAAACGACTTAGTATGGCTTCCGAAGCACCGAAGAGCCGGAGGATACAAATTTTGATTGATCCGGATGACCGGATGTATCAAAATGTTTTTCTTTTAAATTATTTCCAATTTTTTGTAATGAATGACTTATAATGTGAGACCAGTACGAGTTGGCTATTTTATAATTAAAACTTATATCATAGAAAGAAAGGACCTACCTACTAATAGTGTGTTTGCAAGAGTTAAAGAATATCTTCTTACCCATACGCTATTAGGTATTTAGGAGAAATACTAATAAGACATATAACATAATTGGGAAAAACACTTCGTTGATAATAAATTGTGTTGTGTTGTGTATTATAAATTATAAACGAACATCTAACTGATGTGATATGTGAAGGATGTGCACAATAAAATAAAAGTACGATGTTCTAAGATCTTTTAAATGCCAATGAACTGCCAATATTATAATATTGGAGTGTATTATACTTATATTATTCTTTGATATCGGTGGTATTGGTACCATTAATATTTTATTACCATTGATACACCTCAGGGTGGTGCCGTCAATGCGACAATTAAGTTAAACATGGGCTGTATTGGTCCATAGAAATGGTTTGCCACTTTCAAAAATATCGTATTTATTTGATAATTTCATGACATTTATATGAAATAATGCTGCCAACGTTACACTATTCCATACAAATGTCATGAAATTATCAAATGAATACGATATTTTTGAAAGTGGCAAACCATTTCTATGGACTAATATAGCCCATGTTTAAATTTATTGTCGCATTGACGGCACCACTCTGTATATAGAGGCTTTTAGAAATAGCCTTAGGAACCAAATTTATGATTTTTTTTTTCAAAAACAAACATGAGCGCTCTCACTCAAACAAACTGACAATGTCCCAAACAAAGCAACGAGGACGAAGTTTTCCGTAAAACTTGGTTTGAACAGAACTCCAAGCATGCGGAAAAGATCTAATTATTAATATAGTAGTTTACAACGAAATACTGTAAGTACAGTCAAAGACATAAGTCGCACAACAAAATAAAGCTACAAAATTAACTGTACACAAGAACTTTCCCTATGTTAATATACAAAGGTATGTTCAAAACTCCTTGTTCGTCATAAATTTTCAAAAGTCACTAAACACAACCATCACTTATTAACATCAAAAGTCGCTGGACACTAAAACTCGATGAAATAATCCAAAAGTCACCGTACGCTAAAATTCCACAAAGAAGTGCAAAAGTAGCTGGACACTTAAACTAGATGAAATAAACCAAAAGTCACTGTACGCTCAAATTCCACGAAGAAGTCCAAAATTAGCTGGACACTATTTCGACACTTTGATAATTAATATTATGTTTCCTATTTTATTTACAAATGCATTGCATTAAAGCGATTGACTAATGAGCACATGATTTATACCTATATGGGTCATACACACTCGAAAAAAAAAAGTAGCTACTTCGCAATGATACATATCTACTAATGATTTGCACATGTTCGAACACTAAATATTTTACGTCTAAGATTATTTATTAAATTGAAAAATGATACTTTATTTTGAAGTTAGAAAGGAAAAAGTGGGGTGCTTAATACTTTTGGGCAAGACTGTATTTATCATAAATAATAGGTTGGGGAAAAAGTTTCTTCGCATTTTTTAAGAAAATTCAAAACATTTTAATATAGTTTATTTACATTTAACTAAAGTATGTAGGTACCATTTTGTTCGATAACTTTTTGCCATCTTTTAGGTAGGGACATGATCCCATTGCTATAGAAATTTTGGGACTTTTAATCGAAATACCGCGACAAGTGGTTTTGGCAGTCCTCTCGTGATGTTAACCTGACACTGCCTAGAGAATTCTGAAGAGAGCGAAACAGGTGGAAATCTGCTGTTCGCAGTTGAGTTCAAAATCGATGGTCCTGACTGGTGGTAACAGCTCATAATGAATAATGCCCTTCCAATCCCACCACACACACAGCATCACCTTGTTGCGAGTTAACCCGGGTTTCGCCACAGTCTGTGAAGCCTGACCGGCCATTGACCACGACCTTTTTCGCACGTTCTTGTCGTACATGAAACACTTTTCATCACCAGTTATCAGCTTCTTCAAAAATGGTTCGGTTTAATTACGTCGTAATAAAGAATCACAAATGAGTACACGATTCATTAGGTTTCTTTCAGTGAGCTCGTGGGGTACCCAAATATCGAGTTTTTTTGTGTACCCATTTTTTTTTTAAATGCGCCAAAACTGTTTTGTGGTCAATTCCCAGTTCTTCAGCTACATCGTAACTACTGATATGCCGATCTTGCTCCAGTTTTTCAAAAATGGCATCAATTTTATCCGTAATAGGGCGACCAGAGCGACGTGCATCTTTGACATCAAAATTTCCGGATTGAAAATGCTTAAACCAAATTTGTGCTACTCTCACAGACACTGCACTAGGTCCATAAACATCGCAATTTTTTTTCTGACAAATTTTATGACATGTAAAATTTATATTAAGAATCAATTATTTAAGAAAATAAAGGCCGTTTATCGCAGAGGAAAAGAGGCAAGGAGTATAGACTACGCCTGCATCAGACATAGAATAAACTCCGCATATATAATTTTAATTTATATAATATATTATGATAATTATTATAGTATAATATAATATATTATAATATATAATTATAATATATATATAATTTTATACAAGTAGAGAATCAACGCTTTAGTCAAGTACTATTCCTACTAACTAGAGTTTAATTTTTAAAAAAATGTGATAGATCAAGTAATGTGATAACGATAACAATGATATAAAAACAGACGGGAGAGCATCAGCCAAGTTGAAAAAGAGTCGGTGTCAGCCTACCGGTCATTGTGTATTTAACATAGCTATTCCGACCTAATTAAATTAAAACTCTTATTTTTTTTTTTCGTCAATCGTATGCGAATAAGATAAAAAAAAATGGCACTACAATGACTTCATTCCCAAAACGAAAGAGCGAAACATGGGCACTCTTTTCAGTGATTGTCTTTGTTCAAAATTCAAAAATGTCTCAACTCGGCACTGTCTGTACAGCAACAATAGGAACTTTATAGTGTGCAGGTGTTTTGTAAGTATGTGCTTATGGACTTTCGTTGCCATCAATAATAAATTATGTAGATTTATGAAATCCAGCAACTTTTGATAAAATATTATTCACTTACTTTTGATATTCTTCTATGTACACACGACAGCACATCAAGTGTTACAGTTGCACTACGAAAGCCGCCCGCCTCTATTACGATCGCAGTAAGGGCGGGCTTAAGGTCAAACTGTTACGCTTGATGTGCTGTCGACTGTACAATAGATTGGATCAACAATTTGTTCAGCGACATATGGAACTTTATATTATGCAGGTGTTTTGAAAATTTGGTAAGTCCAGCAACTTTTGATAAAATATTGTTTACTAACTTTTGACATTCTTCAATGTACACAGAGATTTGATCAACAATTTGTTCAGCGACATATGAAACTTTACATTGTGCAGGTGTTTTGAAAATTTGGATCTGTTCATCAACTTATGTCTTCGACTGTACATGGCACGCTCCTTACTCGCCGTGTATTTTGTAAATAGGACTATTTGACTCTGTTGGGGATGTTTTGAAGAAATTGTGATACACGTTTCTTATTATAATATTAATTGAAGAGTACCTATGTGTGCCAATTTTCGAGTAAATCGACCCAGATAATAAGTTTCACAGCAAATTCAACTCCCATTGCATCCTCGTAGGGGTGTTTTGAAAAACCTTTAACAGTGGATAATTGGATACCTACACTGCACATAGAACACACCCTCTAAATTTCGTGTCTCTAGAAC
This sequence comes from Nymphula nitidulata, assembly GCA_947347705.1. NCBI lineage: Eukaryota > Metazoa > Arthropoda > Insecta > Lepidoptera > Crambidae > Nymphula > Nymphula nitidulata. Next base: position 8,134,856 of record OX374617.1, on the reverse strand, counting down.
CACACGTTTAGGCTGTGCATAAAATATATAAGTCAGTCAGGACTTCGAATTTTTATTATACTTGTTTATTAGATTTTTCATGTATTTATTTTGCTAATCTATTTTTTTCGTTATTTTAAGCTTTTAACTAGGTTTTGGCGCAGGTAGTGCATTGGCTTGGTTATCGTCTAGTAGGGTAACTTACCTAATTCCTAGTCCTATTTCCACAAAGCGACTGTGAATTACAACTATATGCACGTAGTTTTAAGTCCAGAACTTTTTCTAACGTGACATTTGTGAGAATATGAGAAATGATTTTCGTATTATATTAAAATATTGTAACGATTATTTGGACACTAGGTAGACGTATGTCTGTCTACAAAAGTGAGCGAGTCTCGCACATCTATAGACACGGTGTTTAATCGTCTGGGGTTTACCATCTGCTCTTACAGGTAACCTTATCAGAAATAGTTTCATTACATCCTTTCAGTTTTTTTTAATGAAACACCCACCTATTAATTTGAAGAAAGAAAGAAAGAAAAAATATTTTATTTAAATAGGCCACAAAGAAGCACTTTTAAATCGTCAAACACATTCTTATAACTATTACAAAAAAATATATTAACTAACAACGTCAAGTCTCTCCGTCTGTCATGTCTGAATTTACACCGGTTCCAAAAGTTGAACTACCGAGAAGATTCCGGCAACAAACTCGTGTAGTCACTCTTTTCAAATATTAAATTACAATGTTTGTAGTTACAAAAGTTTAACCTTGAGCAGTGCAATGCCGCCCAGCGAAAAAAAAATGAAAATTAGAAAAGAAGGTAAGTCAACGTACCAAGAAAGGTACCCAATGTCAAAAATAATATCGTTATTTTCAGGCTATCTGACAGTGCACAATCACAGTATAGGTTACAGAGGTTAATAGTCACAATACTCGTAAATAAACATATAAAACATTTGAAATTTTAATGTGTCCATGCATTCTTATCATCTAAATATTCTTGGACCTTATAGTAGCCTTTTTTCATTAAAGTTTGTTTCACATATAACTTAAGTTTGTGAAAAGGCAGTTCAGTTACATTTGGTGGGACTTTGTTATAAATGTGTATACATTTCCCCATGAATGAGCGACTTATCTTGTGAAGTCTAAAACTTGGAACAGCAAGTTTATTTTTATATCTAGTGTTTAAGTTATGAATATCACTATGTTTTGAAAAGGTATGTTTATATTTGTGAACATAAATTATGTTCTCATATATATATTGAGAAGCAACGGTCAAAATATTAATTTCTTTAAATAAATCCCTCAGTGTATCACGTGGCTTGAGTCTGTAAATAGCACGCACAGCCCTTTTTTGTAAAATAAAAATATCTTCAATGTCGGCTGCAGTGCCCCACAATAACAAGCCATATGACATAACACTGTGGAAGTAACCAAAGTAAACAAGTCTTGCTGTTTCAACATCACACAAAGACCTAATTTTTTTAACAGCATAAGCAGCTGAACTAAGTCTTTTAGATAGGGACGAGATATGAGGATACCATTGTAAACGAGAATCTAACTTAATTCCCAAAAATACTGTAGAGTCAACACATTCAATAGTTTCTTTATTGATTTCAACATGAGTACTAACCTGCCTTACATTTGGTAAAGTAAATTTAATACACTTAGTTTTCTTTGAATTTAACAATAAATTATTATTTTCAAACCAGGATAGCACTTTTGAAATGGCATTATTTACATCCTCAAAGTCAGTTTTAGTTAGATAGTTATAAGAAGATAATTATAAGTAGATTAGGTACTACTACAGGTATATGTATATTACTTAGACCATACAATATGAACAAGAAAAACTGTGTTACATATCTAAACTAAGATCCAAATAAGAATTTTCTCTTTAGTAAAAAAAATCTAATAATTTGAAAATGAAACTATAAAATATTTCAGGTTAACTTGTCAAGGCGCGTACGTAGGTACTCCCGGGAGTTTTATGACAATTAAAAACCAATTGGGTCTGGAATATGTGGTTTGACAGGTTAGATATTTACAGTATGTTTTAAGAAAACAATAGATAAGTTACATAATGCCATAATACCTATCATTGATCGGCAGTTCTATAGCGCGCATAAAGACATTCGCTTAGAATATCTGACGAATTAAATGGCGGAGCGATACTGAGCAGTGGGTTCAATATACCTTATATAGAGAAAAACAAATAAAAACAATTTTTCGGCCCACGAGTGGCCCCACAGTAGGCGGATCAATGGCCGCGGAAGTTTTTTGCTAACATCCGGCGGGGCGTGCTAAAGTTAACGGCCGTATGCGTTGTTTACACGTGCACTCACCGCCAATATCGGGTACTCGCCAAGTATCCGCTTCGCTTAGGGCTGAGTGAGTGAGACCCACAGCACGGGCCTCACTCGAGGCGCGTGGGGCAATGATCAAGAGCCTTATCGATAGCGTGTCACGTGCTCGTGCGAGATAAATTAGTTATATTGCACCCAAAACGGATGTTATTCACATTTACGGTTGATTTTGGGTGCCGTATACCAAACGGAACTATTATAGTTGTAATTTATCTGTCCATCTGTAGACATTCCACAGCCGATTTATTTCGTCATCGCAACAACTGTCGAGCTGATATTTTTCTAAAAGAAACCAGTAATGAAAATACAAATTATTCTCAGTTGCTGTAAACACTACGGGACAATTTTTTGTCAATTTTTCAAAGTGCACACGGTCGTAAATTAATAATATTTTCATATTTTACTGAAATTATTTTATACAACAATTTTATTCGACGGTGAATGGATACCTTGGCGTCGATAAAAACTAGTGTGTATTGTATAAAGATGTTTGTGTTTGACACAAAATAACATAGTACCTACCTACTTTACTTACATATCAGTGAGAACGCCTGCGAGCTGTGGTAAATTACCAAGGTTATCCTATCGCAATTCGCAATGTATTGAAATTATAGCATCCTCTCTATAAAAATATTCCTACCCTTTCAAATATAAAGTGATATTGTCCTCTACTACTTTCGGACTTGTATTATAATAACTACTGAGTTATACGGTCTATTTACTTCTTTTATCACAGGTAATAAGACGAAAACGTGCCCAATAAATCCAAAGAGAAAGGAGGAAAAGGTTTTCGTAGAACTCTAGCCAGTCGTTTAATAAATAATGCGATTTCAAGTGAATTGTTTGAAAAATAGTATTTTGTGGCGTAATTTCTGTGTTTTCTAAGAAAACAGCTTAAATTCACCGATGTTCCCCTTTTTTAAAAAGAAAAGAAACCGATACCGAGACTTTTTTATTTTTGGAATTCTGGCTGCCCACGGCTCCTTCCGCGTAGATGTCGGCTATCGCGCCAAAAAAGCATATTGTCCTTCCCAGGGTCTCAAACTATCTCCATACCAAATTTCATCTAAATCGGTTCAGCACTTTAGGAATGAGATAATGAGAAAAAGACAGACAATTACTTTCGCATTTATAATATTACCTAGTATAAATATAATAGGTAGATTTAATACACTTTTTAGACCAGAATAAATTAATAAATATTTAACTGTATCTACTTATAATAAATGATTGCGCGGTCTCTCACGAACCGTTTGAATTTTAACTAAAAATAAAAATAAATTTTAGTAAGTGTTAATGTGTGAGACTGGTTGGGAGTTGGTACCAAACGTAACTCTGTCTGTCTGTCTGTCTGTTACATTTTCACGCCTATAACTTAGTGCTCCGGAGCGATATGGATGTAGAAAAAAATATGGATGTAACTTGGTCTTTTGCGATCCTGGGAAGGACATAGGATAGATACTTTTTGGAGTGATAACCGACATCCGTGCCGGCGGATCCACGAGCAGCCACTAGTATTTTATAAATTGCAGTAGGTAAAGCTCGCGCCAAACATCTAGTACGCCCTGAAGTTGCATCGTATTGCGCAGCTGCATACCGTTCATTACCGCGTACCGTTTTTTTTAATACTGCGCAGTGAATTTACTCGTGTTCAGAGCGGACTAGGAGTTTGGCTCAAGCTACTATCATTTGCAGATACATTCGCCATAGAGGTTATTTTACTGATAATCATAAGTACGACTTACTTCCAGGTGCCAGTTTCTGTACGGAAGGGCCGAGGGCGCAGGCGCGCGTGGCGGCCAGCAGCACCACGCACGCCACCGCAGGCCAGCCGGGGGCGAGACACGCGCGCCGCATCACGCAGCCCCGCGCCGCGGGCGAACCGACCGCATCTCCCGAGCTTAAAAACCATACGGCCTCTTCAATAATTACACTCATTGAACTTAAAAACTACTTGATATCAGAAGTCATAAAAATATAATTAAGTTAGTAGGGACTAAAAGTGCGAAATAAATTACAATATTGATCGTCCACATTTTTATAATAATATCCATAGTACAACATTAAAATATATATACCATACATAGATTGTTGGAAAGGCAAAAAAAACAGCATTTTTATTTATTGCTTGTCTGAAGATAAATCAGTACCCCAATTGTAAATTTCAAACGATTCTACGAGGGCGACAATGAAACATTTTAGTTTTCAATCAAACTAATTAAATATCAGTACTAAAATCTGGCGACCAGCTTTTTTAACATATAAATTGTGTAGTGACGTTATAAGTTTATTCATAGTAAAAGTTTTAAAGGAAAAGTTTTATTCTTTTTATTGCATTGAATAAAAGCTTCTTTTTAAAGATGTTTATTTTATTTTATTATATTGTTTACAAGTAAAGTAACCAAGTGTTAGTTATTTGTAAGCAATACAATAATATAAATATAAAAAATAAAAAAACTTTCTTTAAAACTTTTACTACTAACTTATAACGTCATTAAACAATTAATATATAGAAAGCTTGTTGCGAAATTTAGGTGTCTGATATAAGGGTGATTATTTGAAATTCGGTTAACTTCTGACGTAATTTTGAAGGTGGTGTTTTTAGTTAAAAATCAGAAAAGTTTATATTCTATGCTGTGGCTATAACATCTACTTTGCTGCATCTAAAAGGGCCAGTCTCTTTACTTGATATTTTTAGAGAAATTTATGATTTTTTAAAATCAGTGTTCTAGGGACTGACGAGACGTAATAGGGACTGACGCCAAACACGTTTAATATGTCAAATCGCATTTTTATTGCAAAATCAACTTATACAACAAATTATATCTTAAGTTCAGAAATTCTATGAACCATAATCATAGAAATTATTTTATTAATTATGCACATGAAAATAATGTAGCAATATTTCTTAACTTAATACTTACAAACTAATAGTCTTTTAAGTAATTAACAATTATTTTAAATAATCAGCCGTTCAGACCCAGCTAACTACCACCCAATAGCTGTCACCTCAGTTCTTTGCAAGATCATGGAACGGATCTTAAATAAACAGCTGATCCGTAACCTAGAAGGTCGCTCATTAATTAACTATCGACAGCACAGGTTTCGGCCGTAACGGTCAACGGGTGATCTTCTAATCTAGCGTATTAAATGCATGTCTCGAGTGCTATTGACAAACGTGGTGAGTCAGTGGCTGTTAGCCTTGACATTTCCAATGCGTTTGATCGGGTCTCGCACTGGGATCTTCTCTCCAAGCTCCCCGCATACGGTCTGCCTAATCAGCTCTGTAACTGGATTGCCGGCTTCCTGCATGAGCGAAGAATCCGTGTCCTTGCATATGGTTGCGCTTCATGTCAATGAATGCTGGTGTACTACAAGGCTCTGTTCTATCCCCCACACCCTTTCTTCTTAATATCAATGATATGCTTCCGTTAGGAAACATTCATTTCTATGCGGATTACAGTACAATGCATGGGGAAAATTATGGTCCTGGGCGCGCTGATACCGAGAGAGAGAGAATCTTACCATTGAGCTCAACAGGGTGTTGAATATCGGAATGGGGATCTAACAATCTTGTTGAGTTCAATATTAATAAGACACAGGTATGCGCGTTCACAGCCAAAATGTCGCCGTTTCTTCCTCTTCCTTTTCTTCAGGGCACCACTCTTTCGGCACAGGGCTCCTTACACTGGCTCAGCATGGAGATATGTTGCGATCTGAATTCCAGGAACTACATCGAAACCGTGATCAAACCAGCCTCATGGAAGCTCGGTGTCTTGAACAAGTTGCGTCGATTTTTCACACCTGGCCAATTATGCCTGCTTTACAAAACTCAGGTCCGGTCTTGCGTGGAATATTGCTCGCACTTGTGGGATGGCTCCGCCAAGTACCTCCTCGATGCCCTGGACAGATTGCAGCGTCGTGCTGTCCGTATCGTTGGCGACGTAGAGGTCACCAACAAACTCGAGCCTCTGCAATTGCTTCGCTTAGCGCCTTCTATCGGCTTTATCACGGACAGTGCTCTGAAGAGCTTTTTGACTTTATGCCACCTTCTCCCTTCCTACTCAGGACCACGCGTGCTGGTCTTCGGAGTCATCAATTTACCGTCTCCACCTCAACATCACGAACAAAGAAATTTAGTACCTCGTTTCTTTGTCGTACTTCCAGAACTAGGAATTCTTTGCCAGCACATGTGTTCTCTCCTTCCTATAACATGGGTTCCTTCAAAAGAGGCGTGAAAAAGCACCTTTCGGGTCGGCAAGGTGGAGGCGGCTAGAGCAGTGTCTAAACTGCACTAGCTGTCTTCGCATATGGAGCCTTTTTACCGCTTCACATCAGGTGGTGTTGAGTCATTTGTCTGTGCTTTGTATATATAAAAAAAATCTGCGTCTTTGCCTCTTCAGCCTTTTTTTTGCAATTTCCTCTTTAGACAATGTTTTTTCTTACTAGGCGCCATATTCTACAACAAATACATTGGTATTATGTTTAAAACCATGCATCACACAGTATGAAAATCAGTCCCTTGATGTGGCGTCAGGCCCTAGTCACTATTACGACTAGGGCCTGACCGTCTAGGGACTGACGAAATGAAACAAAATCAAATGAAACCTATTATTTAAAATCAACATCAAAACTAATAGGCGGTCAAAAAAACAAGGCAGACCAAACTCATACTCATACAATATTTAATGAGATCAATTAGTAATTAGCTATCTTTAAAACGACTTACCTAGGGCCTGAGAGTTTGACTGGCTCAGCACTTGTTTCCGCAGCAAAGTCGGCGACCGCACTAAAAACAAAAGGGCTGCCGCGGCTTGGGTCGTGTTTGCAACTAACTTGCCACCGATGCTATCGTATTGAGTGAGTTATGAAAAAGGTATATGCTTGGATGCCGCGTATTTTTGAATTTCGTAAATGACTAGGGCCTGATATTTTTTATCGCTTACACTTTTTGACTCAAAATAATGTGAGGAAACATATTGTTATTATACATTAAATCGTAATCACAATGTTAGTATTGTAATAGTAAACGAATTTAAATAGAGTTTGATCAAATTATTCTTATAGAATTATAATTACAGTGAAATGAATCCTAAATTCGGGAGATCTTACATGGCTAGGGCCTGATATTTGGAGTAAGAAATGTCAATTTTTAGAAATAAAGAATATTATGATATATACCAAAATGAGTGACCGAATTAAATGGACTTTATAACATCGCTTAGTAGTTTCAAATATTGGATAAAAGAATTATAATATTGTGAAAATTGATGCTAACACCAAGTTAACCAAATTTCAAATAATTACCCATAATTACTTAGTTTGAATTTTTTTTCAATTAAATAACATTAACAATAATATTTAATTTACTTGTTTATCCACATAGGTAAATTTCATTCATATAAAAGCTTGTTTTTTAATAAAAACTTTATAATTTTTTTTACTTTTTAGTTATTGCTGGACAGGTTTTACAGTCTGATCAATCAGCAAGTCCTTTCGTTTCATACCCTTATTGTAGGAAAGCATAAAAAACTTGTCCGCCATCTTTAGAAGTCTGCCATGTTGAATGTAGAGTGATGTCACTTTATTTTTTAAGTTAATCTCAGGCAAGCGCTTTCATTTGATACCTCTATTGTTGTGCATTAAAATAACTATTTCTCTATCTTGGTTGTTTCGCCATGTTGGATTTAGAATCAGAATGACGTCACTCAGCAGCTAACCATGCATTGTCATCCAAACTAAACTAAACAATATTATTGAGTCTGTATTACATTCATTTTTCATTTTCACAATTTTTTGCCGCCAAAATTCAGCTTGCAATTCATGTTGAATTTCAGTCATGTCAGCATGATTTTAACGCGAGAAAATTTTCCTGCAATGATTTTTTATGACTTTCGATGACATTTAAGTCAACAAGAAAGTTATGATAAACTTCGATTGGCCTTTTTTGATTAAGCTCCATCTCGTGCCACTGTTTACAACTGAGGAAAAAACTAAACGACTGAACGTGGTCGCACTAACCTAAGCGATAACCTGCGTGAGGGACGGCCTTCTACTGCGACGACTGAAGATAACATCAGTATTGTGCGGCGTATGAAAGAGACTGACAAAAGAGTGACCCATCAGCAGATTCGGAGAAGCTATGCTCGGACAAGCTGTATGTACCTATATTACCTCTAAATTTGACCGAAGTCCAAAAACTCCGTCGTGTTGATTGGTGCCATGAAATGGTTCAAAGATTTAACGGACGTGAAGTATGACACAATCAAATGCTGTGTTCGACATACGGGTGACGAAAGCTGGAATTTGTGTTATGATCCCAAAATCAAAAGACAGTCTACGCAGTGGATGATTCCTTTCGAGGAGTTGCCTACTAAAGTGAAGAGAGGACGAAGCGTGGGGAAAAAAATGGTGGTCTCGTTCTTTGGAAGAATAGGTTATTACGCGACAATTAATTTAGTTTAGATTATCGAAAAAAAAACAGTTACCTACTGCAGAGTGTTACATTAACAAATGTTTGCCACTTGTCTTGGAAAAAGTTCGGAAGAAACGGTCTCGCAGTAGTATCCTCCTTCAACACGACAACGCTTCATTGTACACTGCCAGTCGAACGATCGACTATTTCGCGACGTCAGATGTAGAATTACTGGGTCACCCACCGTGTAGCCCCGACCTCGCATCTTGCGATTTTTATTTATTCCCGAAAATAAAAGAAATACTTCGAGGAAAACGTTTTATGGACGCCGAGGAAGCAGTGGCTGCGTTTCAAAGGGCCGTCAAAGTGACCCCTAAGGACTAGTGGGCAAAGTGTTTTTCTCTGTGGTTCCATCATCGGATGCAGCGATGTATTGATATGAATGGACTGGACACACTTTCGAAAAAATATAATGAAACTTATAACTTGCTAGTTTGCTCAGTTTTTGATTTTATAAGAACTTTCAGTTAGAACCTCGTTGTCGTAACCGACACGATGTCGATAGCGTTCAGCTGTCAAATCGTGTCAAACCGACAGCAGCGTTCGTTTTGAACACGAGTCGATTCATTGCGCAATCAAAATATGAAACTGCGAACTGTTGCTTTTTATTCGCGCTTCTGAGCTTTCGCTGCACGTTTTCTTTGCGCTGTAGCACATAGTTTGCATTCGTATCGATACGAACGCGCGTTTGTTGCTCGTCTCATTTACGTTTAAATCTATAGAGCAGCAGTGTGGTTCACTAACAGAAATATTCGACTTCGAGCTTGACGACTGACGAGCCGACGGCCGCCATTGATTTTGACGTTAGAGCACAGCGCTGCGCTTAAGCGTATTCACTAATCGCTATCTCTCGTCTGTGCATGTTTGTCGCTGTTTTGACATGAAGTACAATCGATATTTCTCGATTTAGTGTTTCTTGTATTTGAAATATTTGTTTGACTTTTACATAAAGATTTTAGTTCCGGCTCTCGCCATGTACGTCGTCTAAACGCTAGTGTCGCCAACGGCTGTCAAATGCTTGTCAGACAAACGCCAAAAGGTATGACAGCGCTGCCTCAACCACGAGTTCAAGGCTGCTAAGTTGCTGGCTTTAGATAGCAGACAGCTCGTTTAAAAAATGAAAATGAAAATGAAAATATCTTTATTCAATTAGGCCCCCCAAGAAGCACTTTTGAATCGTCAACAAAAAAAAAACGTCATGTGGATAAATAAGCCCTCAGATAAAAAAGTTCTTGCGCAAACTGGCTACCGTCTGCGGCTGTACAGTAGTGTACAGTCACTAACAATAAAAAGTACCCCATTCTCGCTTTTCGTGACTCTTATTACATTTACAATAAGAGTCACTTTCAGCGAGAAGTAGGTACATAATACTTAAGTGGTAAGATTCCAAATGATTCATCTTCATCATAGTTAACATTTACAGGATACACACAAATAAAGAAAGTTGTGCGCAGAATACATAATAGGATTTGGAGAAAGGTGCCGCCGAATAAATAATCTTTGATTCCGGTCCAGACAGTCCACATACCTACAAAATTTGTCTTTTCTTTTGTCTAGGAAGCAGGTTGGTAAGGGATGAAAAGTATTACCTACAGAAAAAAGTTTTCAATTTTCACGCTGTAGTTCTACAGTCATTTTGTTTATAATAATCCAACATCCAACCCCTGGTGTATCAGTGCTGGCGAAACTTTTGTCTACATTATGTCAATTTTCTTAGATTCAGACATTTCAGACTAACTCCCATTATTTCCCCTGAGAACATTTGATCTGACTGCTTAGTCCTCATCGGCCGTTTCATAGCCTACTGGAATGACCTGGTACCTTCGTTAAGCTATACATACTCAGTACTATGTTTGAGTATTTGTTTGGTTGATTGGCCTAAATAAATAAACCACCTTAAACCGTAATTATTAGTACCTTACTGTTACTACGCCTGCGAAGCGTATCCTCAATAATAGAAAACATATTGTGTCTGTTTTGTGGGTACTTCACAAATTACTAAGGTAATTCTAAGTTTTGTAAAACTATTGTAGTAATGATAATAGCAGCTTCATTGATAAATTGAGTTTCATTCATTGAGTTGCCTGCAAAGGTCGTAATTGGCATAAGAAAAGTGTGGTAATTAGCGTGGGAGCCGAACGTGGTTCCCACGACCCGACCGTTACAGGAAAATATCAATTAAGAAACATGTTTATCAAATAAATGAACCTAACCTAATCACGTCCAGGGTTAAGCGCTAATACGGGCACCGCTTTTTGATAATATACATCACGCTAATTAAGTACGTACGTCTTCTAATAGCCACTTTGATATTTGTTCCTAACCAGTCCGCCGCAGTTTCCTCAACAATAAAAAACAAATTTTGTCCGGATTGTGGGCACTTCACAAATTAAATTCACTCATTATAAACAATTTTAAGCGAAAATTGCCCAATTGCTAAACTTTTACAAATGAATTTATAGATACTACACTTAGTACCTAATAATAATTAAAAGGTACGATGCAGATGAGAATCATGTAATTTTTGGTTTGGTAGGTGTTGGCAACACCAACCAATTTTTGTGTACGGGTAACATAATTATATTCTGTTTGTACTGGGAACAGGCCCATAAGCTGTCCATCTTTTGTACCACTAATACTTTGTAATTGATTAAATAATAATTAAAAGATCGGATGACTTTATATAACGTCGACGTTACGGTCCCAGCTAACATACAGTCCACTACTATCGTGAGGATCCCAACAGTAGGCAATCGCCATTGGTTGGTTGTGTTTACATTTAGTAAACACATAAGATGGACACATGGATAACACATTGAAGTGGACGACACTCAGAACAATAACAACACTAAGCATTCATTATTCTGGTGGATTCATTATTATTATTATGTTATTTATGTGAAGTGGGCAGCCATATTATTCAAAAAGGTCTGAATTCAATTGTCTAAATTGTATCATACCGAATCAGAAAAAAGGTAACTTTGTCCAAATGAAAATATGTATTTCAAACTAGCTTGAATATTGCGCCATAAAGTAGTCTATGTCTTTCTCAGGAAGTAATCTATCTCCAATCGGTTTAGCGGTTTAGGAGGGAAGACGTAACAGACAGACAGATTTACTTTGGCTTATAATATTAGATTGGAGATATGGGTCTAAAATCTAGTGAAAATGCAAGAAATCTGACTGAAGAAAAATTCTATGTGCAGGGTCGGGATCCAAACCTGCAACCTTTCTCAATCCGAGCCAAATGCGAACAAATAATTTACAATTTACATCAAAATGTATTTTTTTGCTATTCATTTATTTCTAATATTGTGTCTGGTAATGTATGGTTTTATGTGCAGGAAATAAAGCAATTTCAATTTGATTAAAACTAGAAAAAGGTCCATACGTGTCCACGACGCAGAAAGCACTTTGTCTTGTGGGATTTCGATAGTTGGCTAATTAGTATTTCCGGGATTACTCGCTAACTGGACACACTGTCACAACAGGTTTTCTATTATTGAGGACACGCATCGGGATAGATTTGTTAATCCATGATGAATATGAATTGAGAACGATACAACTATTTCTGTTTCCTGTTTTTGATATCGTTATTAACTTATTACTTATTATTTTAATGAATTTTAACCTGTAGAGTGCGGAGACAAACATATTTTAGCATTTTATGTAAGTAGGGACAAACCATGCTGAGTTTCTTGCCCATTCTTCTCAGAACATGACTGCCTCTTAGGTTCCTAGTTAGGAAATAGGAAGATGTAATCGCAGTTAGAACAGTCTCAGAATCCTATTTAGTAAGTTAGGACCCCCCTGCCCCTATCGCTCTGGTTCCAAAAGACGATACATATTATGTTGTTAGTATATCAGCTTCTGAACATAAGTGCCAAAGGACATTGCTCTGGGCCCATGCATTGCTAGCCTAAGAACCAATAATCATAAAATATTCTTTTCTTGGTTCGAAGTTGCATGGAAATGACTGTAAAAACAAAGATTATTGATGGCCACTTCTAAGAACTCAGATATCAGGAAAACAACGTAATGTTTTGAGATTATTTTCAATAGGTTGAACAGAACTTGCATAAAGTGAGTTAAATATTACCACAAACACTTTTATTCATTGTGCGATTAAGTATAAAGAATAAGTATTAGTTCGATAGATCTTGTAAGTAGGTAGGTACAAAACATGTGATGTGAGGGACCTGAAATAAATGATATTTTGTAAGTACTAAAATATCATCGATGAGTTGCGCTGAGGGAGGATTGACATTTTAATGGTATCTAGTCCAACTTATATACCAAATAATAGTCATTCATTACATGGCCGCAGCAACCTATAGTATATTCAATTCAATTCAATTCATCTAAGTTTAAAAACACAAACAACACTCCGAAATAGAAAGCAACTGGCCAGCTGTGCATGTACCACAAATTACGGAATAGTAGAACAGGGAAAGCAAAGGAATCCAAGTCCATACAGCTAAGCTTACTGTTATATTATTTTCTTCGTTTGCAACTAAATGCGAGTGTATCGTATTTTAATGAATACTTGAGGCATTTTGAACCTATTATCACTAACTTTACCGAAACAGCCACGCATGCATTATTTTGTTAGGTTTGTTCGTACATACCTATTTAAATAAATGTAGGTTTAACTATCTTGAATTAATTGGCTGAATGCACATCACTCCCAATACCCAAAAAAACTCAAAATGTTACTTTCGTTAAAGTCCTTTTTAAAATGCTTTACTTATTGAGAAGTGGCCGTCACGATGTAAATATTGATAATTATCGCAAAAAATATGCTATAAATAATCTTATCATTTATGCGGAATTTGTTTTGGTTCTTAAGCTAATTTATACATTCTCCTTTCATGAGTGTGTGTAGGTATATTTGTATCATTTGTTTGTCCGCGCAAATATCAAAAACTGTATTGGATTGAAAAAATCTTTTTTTTGTTGGACATTATATGTAGGTACCTATAGTCCAACTTGGGAGCTGCAAGGTTCATCAAAATCGGTTCAGTAGTTTTTGAGATAGAGAGCTAAGTGTCTATAGTCAGTCACTAACAAAGCGTGTCGTTGGCATAATTCTAAAACATGTGATTAGTTTTTTCAATGGTTGCATCCAATAGGCTATTATTATCATCATCAGCAGTCCCACTGCTGGGCACAGGCCTTCCTATATGGGAGATACACTATTCATAAGGAGTATTTCCCATGTAGGAAGGGATACAATTGGCTCTAGCTAAATGAAATAAAAAAAATTAAAAAATTAACCAACTTCCAAACACTAAAAAGAAACAAATAGTTAAATTCAAGTAAGTAGGTTCTTATCTCATTTAAAAGTATTGTTTTGAAGATGTTGCTACACTTTCTATTGTTTTTGGAAACAGTTTATCTTTCCAAAAACAATAGAAAGCGAAGCACCGACTCCAAAAAATACCTTTTTATTATGAGAGAAGTACCTATTCTACTTCATTTTAATTATTTGTTTTTTATTATTATTTGGCAGTTGAATTCGAAGATGAGATGCGAGTTTCGTTACAGCTGAAGTCGATAAAACCGGTTCCTTGAATATGTTCTCGCTGCTCTAATGGCAATCTTCCCCTACAAGAATATTTGGTACCAATAATTAGTGGATGAAGAGAACAATAATTAAAAACATGTCATAGTGTCAAAGTGTACCTTTAAAAATCCGGGGCGGGCGCCGCCGTTCCGCATAGAAATACGTAACTACTACGTACAACTAGGTATAATGAAATGAGTGCACGCGGTAAATGCGTGTACACTGTACACGCTTTCGTGGCGACACGGACGATGTCTTTGCCTCTGTTATTATATTACCGTATGTACCTAATAGATAAGACCTGCATTATTCCTGTGACATCAGAACATCACTATAGTTTTTGATAAAACATAATGTTAAATAATGATGTACCTACTTAAAGCCATTTTCCTTCGTCATTAGTTATTTATAAATCAAAGAATGCAATTGATAGTGTCAGGTCAGTCGTCTTATTCAGATCATCCATTGCCGAAACGTTGGCATTGGCATTTCTTCAACAGTGTTATTGATAATAATATTATTTTTGAGTACTTAGGGACTACCCAAAATTGAGTTTACGTTACTGCTAACTTAAAAATTACTTCTACACCCGGTCAATATGCTCACCACTTTTTATTTGCAATAAAAATAATATGATAAATTTTCATTACCGAATATGGAAATGAAATTACCCCTAATTCTAAGGTGCAACGTTTAAAACTTAATTTAAAATCAATAATCCTGATTCTGTTTAGCAGGCGCCAAAATTATTTTTTAAGTTCAGTGCTAGGTAGGTCCTGTCAGTAAGCCTCACATTTCCAGACACAGAGTTTATAATTGTCATAAGCTAGTAGTACAGCCAGTAGGTACAGCGTAGAATAGTGTAAATTAATAACAATGATACCATTAATACCTCAGATCATAGAATTCTTTCTATGATGATGAGATTAATACCCTATATTTTTTGCCGGAAATCTTACACGAATTCGATATCCGAATCCGAACAGAAAATGACTGTTAAGAGATTTTCTGACTTTATTTGATTTTTTTAAATTGGGTAGCAAATTTAAAAAATATATATAAAATAATAAAGTATTATGAAAATTATTATTAAGTTATTATATTATATTATATTATTATTGTTATTTATGTAAATTATTATTAAGTTATTATCATCCTTTTTAGAATAGCAATTATGGCACGAAAGTCAGGAAACGTTTTAAACATAGGTAGTGTGTAAATGTTAACACATAAAACATGCTGGCTAAATTAGCATATTAATACTCGATATTATGTGTGATATTCTTAATTTTAGATTTTAACATTATTATAAATGTTTGAAAAAATACTTACCTAGTAATTAAAATAACGAGAAAATTAATTTAAATAATTTAATTAATTAATTAATTTTAATTATTATGTGTGATTTTCCGAGTCAATTACTTATCTAAAATATAATTATATTGACTGTTAATGTAACTGAAATCTGTGGCTCATACGTAACATCACAAAAATACCGGTTACAAGAGCAATAAATTGGTTCATAAAAGCTTAACTATAAATTGGTTTAACTAGTTTAGGTACGGTGTAAACGGTAACAAATTAGAATCTAAGATGGTTTCTATTAGTTTTGCTAAAAGACGACTGTATGTATGGACGAATGGTTTATCTTTTTGTAATAACATTGCTCGCTAGATTAGATATGAGCAATAACAAAACTATGTAATTATTAGGCAACGCGAGATTCGCTATCGTATTATTTTGTTTTTTTAACAAATCAACAAATCTGGTTGTGATGTGAATGTAGACATTGAAATATTCAGAGACTGTTATCAAAATTATCGATAAGCGAGTGAGCGAGAAACATGCACCTTGAAGTCTTATCGCAACACTATTTCGAAAACAATATTTTACGGTTTCGCTGACCTTGAATTAACTCCCTCGTGTGATCTCTCTCGTTACATTCTTTATGCCCAGAATAAAATATTATTATGTATAATGTAAAAAAGTGCCTCCATTTATTCTTCATTCCTCTGCTATTACAATACCAGTCATTCAGCGGTTACATATAGCGGATGTGTTCGTCCAGTATTTAAATTGTACAATTTTAAATACCTACTTTGAATACGAATGGAAGAAATAATAACAACATATGACGTAACTATTATTTGTTATTCACTCGAAATAGAATGTTATTCGACATCAAACTGAGGTCGCGAGTAAGTTTGTAAAAGTTAGACCGAAGAAACACCAACAAAGTTGGTACCCACTGTGTTGAGGTCGTCATGAATTGGTCTATTATAAGTAGGTACTTGATTATTTTTAACTTCATTGAAATTTTACCATTTGGCAGGACCGTTAAATGTGCATGCATTTGAAATACACTAATCAGCAGAACGAAGTTAAAAGTAACTAACTACGCTCACACAGAAAATTTCAAATTCCATGGAATATCTTGCAGGTGGAATTAAGGCCTAAGGACAAAATTTCGATATAAATTTTTGTTAAAGAAGTTTAAAAACTGACAAGCAAGGCACAGTCTAAACGGTAGATTTAAAGAAGCATGAAAGTTTGCAAAAAGGAGTACATATGTCAAAGTTATAAGTAAAAAAAGCTGATGTTTTCTAGTCTAAAGCCCTAATGGGCTAATGGCAAGTGGTAACCGCCGGTTATAGACAATCTGCAACTGCAATATTGTGGTAGTAGGTGAGTTGTTATTAAATAATTATACATATAAATAAATTGGTCGGGGCAATGAAGTTCAGTGCATCTCGATCTCTCAATGTGAATACAAAAATTCCTGCTATCTTTTTCATATACCTTAGGGGGTAGGTACTTAAAGGAGACGGCCTTTTTTGGCCTTTTATTCCGAATAATTTTGAACAGCAATCTGAAATACCTTTTTACATAGCTTATTAAATAAACCTACCCGATTTTAAGTCAATCCGATTTTTCGAGCCGCCCCGCTCGCCAATTTGTCTAAAAATTTAAAAAATATTCCAGCAGAAACTAAACCCACATGTCATCTTATACTCCCTCGTTTTTCAGTTTAATAATATTATTTCAAATGCATCTATTGTTGCATTGCATATTTTTAGTTTCTACTATTATTTAATTGCAACTTTACATTTTTAAACTATATAAAGTAATTTTATTGTTGTTAGATATTGCAGTTACAAAATACAAAAAGACAGTAGGTACTTCTGATATATCACATTGACATACGTTTATTTAGGTCTTTCAATATTGCCTTTTTGAATTTTATGGGGTCATAAGATCTTAAAAAACAACTACAGTATGGCATTTTTCATCCTAGTTTCAAAAATAAACACAGTTCTGTAAAATCTTTTTAAATGCACGAAAAGTTTTAAATAATTATACCCTTTAAAACTATATTCTAGGTACTATGTATAGGTAGGATTGCTGTTCAAAATTAAAATTATTTTAAGCCCAGTTCATTTTTTCATTTTTTTGTCCTTCTACAGTGTTTCTTCAGAATTAGGCCTAATGTCTTCCAATCTTAACGCAGATTGACAAATGAAAAATTATTCTTAGTGAACTTTTATTATTGTTGTAGACAGTAGACAGGACACTAGACAGTAATATGCGTTTTTACTAACCATTTCCTAGGTTTAAAAGTGACTCTTATCGACATTTGGCTCTTTCTATCTCCTGTAATAGACTGGGCTAAAAATAGACTAATCTGAGAGACTCAGAGCGCTAAGCAAATGTTAGTTAAAACGAGCATAAATCTAGTCTGGCCATTAATACTGTTACAATTGAAAGTAAACAAAATATTACATTTGAATTTGGAATCTGTCATTTTTATATGATTGTTCATTGGGTTTTCTCATTTTGGCGCCAATACATTGTATAATATTTTGCGGTATTAAAATGAAGTGGGGTATAAAGAGAACCGAATCGCTGTGATTGCATTACACAAAGTAGGTTTGGAGCCAAATGCAATTTTTAAAACTCTCCATACGCTTGGTATTAGTAAAATGTTTGTGTACCGGGCTATTAATAGGTACAATGAGACCTCCTCTGTTTGTGGCAGAAAAAGATCTGGCCATCCACGTAGTGTTCGTACGAAAAAGGTGGTCAAAGCAGTAAGGGAAAGAATTAGAAGAAATCCTGTCCGAAAGCAAAAGATTTTATCTCGGGAGATGAAGATAGCACCTAGAACCGTGTCGCGTATTTTAAATATGACTTAGGACTTGCAGCCTATAAGAGACGTACTACTGGTCATTTCTTAACTGATAATTTAAAAAAGAAGAGGGCGGTAAAATCAAAACAACTACTGAAGCGGTACGCAAAGATAGGTCACAGAAAAATTTTGTTTACGGATGTGAAATGTTTTACAATTGAGCAACATTTTAACAAACAAAATAACCGTATTTTGCTCAAAGCTCTAAGGATTAAGGAAGCTTCCCAATTACTCGACAGAGTGCAACGTTGGCACTATCCGACTTCAGTGATGGTTTGGTGGGCTATTAGCTATTAGTGGGTATTAGCTATGAAGGAATGACTGAGCCATAGTTTTGTGAAAAAGGTATCAAAACATCAGCACAAGTGTATCAAGATACCATTCTTGAGAAGGTAGTGAAGCCCCATAACAACACCACGTTCAATAATCAAGAATGGTCCTTTCAGCAAGACTCGGCGCCGGGTCATAAAGCTCGGTCTACGCAGTCTTGGTTGGAAACGAACGTTTCGGACTTCATCAGAGCTAAAGACTGGCCGTCGTCTTGTCCCGATCTTAATCCGCTGGATTATGATTTATGGTCAGTTTTAGAGAGTACGGCTTGGTCTAAACGCCATGATAATTTGGATTCCGTAAAACAATCCGTACGATTGGCAGTGAAGAATTTTCCCATAGAAAGAGTGCTTCTATTGATAACTGGCCTCAACGTTTATAGGATTGTATTGCAGCCAATGGAGACCACTTCGAATAAGCTTTTTATATTTTAAATTGTTTTATATTTATTTATTAAAGATTAAACTTAAACTAACACACTGTAAAAGTAATAAATGTTATTTGCAATAAAAATATAATTTTTTCTTTGTTTCAGTATTTATGGCAACACTAGGTATTAGATATTTACATGCACAATTTATCTTCTAGTATGTAAAAATGTATGTTTGTAACTTTGTATTTTGTCCCCTTTGCGCTCCGAAAGCATCGATCAGATTGTGACAGAACTTTGTTATGGTGTTCTCAGGACACCCGTGAAGGTCCGTAATCTAGGAAAGAAAATGTTTTATTTTCGGCTATGAACATGTACGGTACATTAAAAAATGACAAGAAATGGTTAAAACCACTACAAATTATTTTGTGTGATATTTTCGGCCCTTAAACCACGTACAAAAATATTTTAAAGCATCCATAAAAAACCAAATATAGGAGGCCATATGAAGACATAATCTCTATAATCTGTGGCTATATTTTTGTTCGAAAAATTGTTCGTTTTTAGTCTAGGAATATGGCATTATGGACTCGTAGTCTGATAGACAGATCAATAAAGTTTTTTGCTTTATTCTGTATATTATTTTGAGTAATTATAAAATATAATAATTATAGAAGTTTGACGTTATAGTGTTACCATTATATTGATAATTATTCAACGGCAACTTATCATCAGAAAGTATTTTGTACAGGAAAACAACAAAAAAATAAGGAAAATTAATTGCAAAATGTTTTATTCCCATTTCCCTAACTTAAAAACCACTGTACCTACTCATAGCCAGGAATCCATATAAACCTAAAACATCTTTTAAAAACTTTTAGTTATTCTATCACCTATAATACACCTATAAGTTTTCTCTTTACGGGCATCACAAAGCATGCCGCGTGGAGCTAGTTTGTAATGAAATAAATTCCCATCTGATGAGTGGATGACTGTTGAATCTTAGTGGATAGTAGGTAGGTACTTAAACTTAATATTATTATTTCTTGTGGTATGTACTACTACTCTAGTTGAGCTCGTAAAATGTACATAAAACAACGTTTGCAGTAAGGCTGTAATCAACACGCTGCACTATAAATAAACAGTCAAACAGAAACATTTGACGTAGAACCAGTACAACGTAGTGCGCTTTTGAATGCGCTCCGTGCGTGGGGGGCGGGCGGGGTGGGGGTGCAATGCAATGTTTTGGTCTCTAGCTCGCAGTGCGCCGCGCCGCCGCACTGGCGCGCTCGTTGATCGATTGCTTGCTGCGCTGCGCTGCTCTATTATTTATTACCAAAAAATATGGCGGCGTGGTGCGGTACGCGGTCGTCGACCTCGCCCGCCATGCCGTGTAAACAACTCTCACAGAATGCAGCGCGGGAAACTGGTCCCCTTATTACCTGCATAGCGAAACCGCCTGCCCCAGGGACGCTATTACTACACGGCTCGAGTGCTCTTCGACTACGTATACTATGTTATTTCCAAGAAGAGACGAACTACGCCACGCCAACGCCACGTGTGCACGTTTGCTACTTACGCGACTGGAAATAATTAACTTGATAGTAGTATGCGTACTACCTATTGTAATCGAATCTGCGTTATAAAATAAAGAGTTTATTTAGATTTAACACGTAATCATTACTAAAAATGGTATATTACCTACTCATCCGGATGAATTTTAATAAATATTGAAATACCTACGACAATACCCCTATTCATCCGAAGATCAAAAAATAAAATACTCATCCGCGTGCATGATAAAAAGTACTCATTGTAAGATTGGCAAATAAAATTTATTTTTCTTTTCAACAGCGTCTTCTTGACTTTTGAAAAACGGGAAAACTCGCAAGTATTTACGCAGGTTAGACTATCTACGTTTTTCCTTTTCAAAAATTCGTTTGTCAATACGGTCGTGTGAGAGATGTCATTGTCATGATCCAAAATCATACGGTGTTTTTTGGTTATTTTAACGGAGATCGATGGGCAGATACGTTACTAGAGATCCTAATCAGAAACAGTTAGAACCTGATCAAGAAACAGTTTTAACCGCCTCTGTGGTCTAGTGGTTGAGATCACCTACTTGAGATCTAGAAATCCGGGGTTTAATTCCCGTGGGGGCAGAAATTTTCTGATCGGTTTGGTTGGTGGTGGGACTTTTCTAAGTCCACCTACCACTAGGCTAGCTACCACAGTCTTAACTAAGTCTGTCGCTATAATAATAATGTTAATAGCATTGTTATGTTTTGGCAGTTGGAGCTAAGATAGCCAGTTCCTCTGGTAGTTGAGGAATCCGGGTGTAGCTCGCTTCCATCTTCGGCCTTATCACCGCTTAACATCAGGTAAGATGAAAGTCATGAGCTACCCACCCTGTCAAGATTTTTTTAAACAGTAAGGAACCTGATAAAAAAGGTCCTTACACTAATAAATAGGATTATAAATCGGAGAGAACACGCAGTATTAAAGTAGAATTGTTTTGAGTTTAGAACCTAATTAGAAACAGGAACCTAATTAGAAAGCACCTTTAAATAAAAAGGTTTGAAAATCGGAGAGAACACGCAATATGTAGGTATAATTATTAAGTACTAGTAGGTAAGTGGCCGCCGCCGCCGCGGCTCCGCCCGAATTGCGCCAAAAATAGCCTACGTCTTTTCTCAAGTTGAAATTTATCTCCACGCCAAATTTTATATAAATCGGTTCAGCGACTTAGGAGTGAAAACGTAACGGACAGACAATTACTTTCGCATTTATAATTTTAATGAATTCACTGTCTCATTTTTAAAATAATTTCAATAAATCTTTGAACAAAATATGTGCGATTCTGACAATATTACATACATACGAGTCGAATTGATAACCTTCTTTTTTGGGTAATGACGGAATTCAGAAAAGGTCGGGCTGAGGGGCTGAATGAGCGTAGTTAGACTCCTTCGTAATGTATTTTAGTGTGTCTAGCACACAGCCACAGCATATTATATGTCGCTAACTTATTGTTGACAGTTATTTTAAAGTGATAGCCACTCAGTTAATTGCCTATTCATTGTTGCGCGTTACAACATTTTGACAACTGAGTTTCGCAAGAAGTTTACAGAATATTCTCAGTCAGTGTTTACGATAAATCCAGTTATGCACAGTTATTGATGATTTGCGCGCGGTGTATCAAAAGAGAAAATATTAGCTATCGAATAAACAATGGATTTTAATGAAACTTTACAATAATATAGCTAATACATCAGAATAACATAATTAGATTATAACTTAGTTTGCTATTGAGTAAATTAGTCAAATATAACTCTGCGAGCCACAACAAAAATGTAACAGCCCAGCCACGACTTTTGGCTTAGCAGCGAGCGGCGACGGAAGGTCTAAGCGGCAGCACAGCAGCGTCCACGCGTCCAGTCCATGCCACGACCGCTTAGTAGACCAACGTATAGTGGACGTATTTAGACAATTTTTAAAATTTAGGCTTATATAGCTCAAAAGATATAATATCCGCCGCGTGGAGAGATTATATGCATATTATATCACTTGTATTCGAACAAAATTTATTTTAATTAACTAATGTTTTATACATTGACGGGACAAATTAGTGGTGTACCGTCAGTGATGATGTCACAAGGTACGATTTGGCGAGTCAAAAATGTCGTAATTATGATTTTTAACACCCTTTTCGTGTGGCAAAGTGCGGCTCCAGATCCGCATGTGGCTCATTGGCTCCTAAGTGCGGCTCTGGCACAAATATCCACGGAAGGCGCAAAAATATTTTCATTTAATCATGCCTAAAATTAAAAACAACAACATACAAACCTGACTTAGTCAAACTTTCCAAGGAGATGCAAATGCAAGCACGTTGTTCGCATTAATTGTAAATATTTATCAAGAGTTTTATTTGGTGTACTACTTAATTAGTGTAATTAAGATTTACTAAACAAGCAGATTTGGCTCCCATTTTTTTTTTATTGTTGTAATGTTCATATTTGGCTCTTTGGCTAAAAAGTTTGCCGATCACTGGTGTTGGCGACACGATATACATTGTGATTATTAATGTTTGTGTTTTCATTTTACGCAAGCAGCATACCGAACTTCTTTCTATGATCTGAGATACCGAACTATCGTTCTATTTGTTATTATTGTAGCCATCTCATAACCAGATGGCAGAACGTCGTCGTGTCAGCCATCTGGTTAAATTAGGCATTCAATTGAACGCCTAGGCGGTCGCTCGTCTAAATCGAAGAGCTTTTGTGTGACTGTTTTGTGATTGGCAGGTTTACAATGGTTTTTATAAAATCACTTATAGGAATTACACCAAAACTTCAGTATAAGATGGTCCGCCTAGGCGTCCCATTTGAGCTGACTTTCAATACGCCAAGATAAAAAACGTTGAGTGAGTCCAGTTGCTATTGGCCTAGGCATTCGATTATTTAGAGCATTCAATCAACGGCCTAGGCATCCAATTAACTAGCTTTAACCAGATGGCTGCGACATTTTTATATTACTATGATATGAAGTAGGTAGCTATCCTAAAATTAGATATTGAAAGTTTTTAATGTAGCCTAAAAATGTTCACGAAAATATTAGAAATCAGTGTGTAATATCTGTTTGTTTACATAGTTGGTTGGCATGGCTCTACAATTTGGAACAAAGTAATACACATAGTACCTACTCAATTATGAAACAACGTAAAAATAGAGGTCAAGTGCATAATGACTTCACGTTGTAGGTTTCTCCAAAATTATTGTTGACAGACAGAACAGACACAAAATGTACGAACGGGTACATAAAAACTCAAGCTACAGCCAACGGCGCGGCGCCGCCGCCGGCGGCCCACGATTTATGAAAACAAAAACAGCTTGAGTACGTGCTACCCTTACGTAGGTACGCGTTTCGTAGAGCAAGCTCCTTGAAATGCCTTGAATGCGAAAGCAAAGCAGTGAGCGTTGGATGGAAATTTGGAATAGAAGAGCTCGGCAACGAAGGCAACGGTATGGCATCTAAACGCCGCGCCCCACGCCGACACACCGTTGGAGAAGGGCGTTGAATTGTTTACAAGACTCGCCCAGATCGCACCACGTGGTTGAGCGGCACCCAATTGATACCTACTACACATCGTCACGTGGTTCTGTTGTTAAATTCGACGTAGAACATAGATAATATAATATACTTCGCACTGAGATGAATCCGGTATTGCACCTGGCCCCAATGAACAAGATTAACGCAGTCGTAATCAGATTAAAAACAAATATGAGACGCTACCTGCGCTCGGTGCTTGCCGTGGTTGTCCGCTACTCGCAAATCACAAATAAAAGGTGGCAAATCCTTCCACGCACTAAATTCAATTTATGCACTTTGTCACTGACACTAGTCACTTGATAAACAACAATAACCACAATAAATTGTTGTAAACACTGCATGCAATAGAGAGCGAACGGACATAGACGACGCGTCAGTAACGACGCGCGCGAACGACTGAAACTGAGTAGTGAAGGCGCGCGCGGGGCCGTGCCGTCGACCCAGTCGAGGAATGCGGCTCGCCCGTTCTCGCGTGCTTATTTTTTTTTTTTTGGTCGATCCGGTAGGGCGCACAGGGGACGCTTGCGAGCAGCTTTGACGTGCGGCGCGCCCCGGGGCGGCAAGGCTGGAGTTAACTAGTGTACCAATGATTACAATTCGCATTCGCACCACTCACGGGCATTTATTTTATATTTTCGAGTGATAATAATAAGTAATAGTAGGCAGTAGTAATTGGAATTTAAGATTTTAAATATAGAATAGGTACAGCACGATCCACTCTTTTCGACCCGATCCTACACAGAGTCACGGTAATGTTAATTTAACTAGGTAAATAATATTATATTGATAACATTACCATGGCAGTGTCTAGAATAACCCGTTAACCACGGATAGGCCACATTGAGTTCCACCAAATATCAAAATATGACCTTAGTAAAAGTAATTAAAATAATATAAAACTAGAAAAATTTCACGTCCTGAGGCGGGAATCGAACCCGCGATCTTTCGCAATCCGGGCGACTACTCTAACCACTGAGCCACCCAGGACTTGGGTTATCCCTGTGAAATTCTTCAAGTCTATCTGATTTGCGTTTATAAAAAAAAAAATTAAACAAAAATTAAAACCGACTTCAAAAAACTGAAAAGGATAAGATAATTAAATTCATCCCCTAGAAACATATTTTTGGAGTCGGTGCTTCACTTTCGATTGTTATTGGAAACCACTTAGCACCAACTCCAAAAATATGTTTCTAGGGGATGAATACCATTTTATCCTTTTCAGTTTTTTGAAGTCGGTTTTAATTTTTGTTTAAAAATTTTTTTTCACAATTTTTAGTGATAACTTTCTGCGATTGAAGCTAGATGGTTGATCGTCAACTTATATTGTTTCCTACTATCGTATTGTTTCACTAAAAAGTCATTGGAAAAGCAAAAATTCGGGATTTCGCATATGTAGACGACTTAATAATTTCAGTTTTTCTTAATTTAAAACCAAACTACCGAACTGTTTTTGAAAAAATTTTTAAGGGACCAAATGGCAGCTATTCCGCATCAAACAAAAAAAGAATCACGTAAATCGGATCAGTAACCTCGGCGTAATCGGTGTACATACATAGAAAAAAAAAACATACGGGCCGAATTGAGAACCTCCTCGTTTTTGAAGTCGGTTAATGAGTTCACGTTCACCCTACAATGTCGAAATGTTCTAGTTCTTAGAAAAGTGTCATGTTTTTCGAGATGTATTAAAATATTTTTATTTTTTATTATTCATGACTTTTTCATGCCATTTCTACCAATGAATACATTTTCACGTCCTGTGTTTTTTATTAACCGACTTCAAAAACGAGGAGGTTCTCAATTCGGCCGGTATGTTTTTTTTTTTTTTTGACTTTTAATTATTGCTCTATCTATTAACAGAGTATAAGATATTTTCAATAGCTCTTTATTTTTAAAACATTAAAAAAATAATATACCTATACATATATCTTAAACTTACTATTCTTGCAAAAATATTCATCAACCTTTAATTTTCATCAGCCCATGGTGAAATAATAAATTCCAATCCCGGTATTCCAATCATCATAAAACGACCGGTCTTGCAAGCTCTTCAGAAGCTATTTAACTCCATCATGCTCGAGGCTAAAACGCCAAAGGCATGGCATGGGGGCGTGATGACACTCTTATTCAAAAAGGGTGACAGGACCCAATTGAAGAATTATAGATCCATCACGCTCCTGAGTCATGTTTACAAGCTGTTTTCGGGAGTTATAACGAATCGCCTCGCACGCAGGTTTGACGAATACCAGCCTCCCCAACAAGCCGGATTCCGAAAAGGCTTTAGTGCCATAGACCCGGGCCATGCTTTAGTCACTTCAGAGATGCCAAATAGACTATCGGTACAACCAAGTGCTGCAGTCACTGTACGAAAACGCCACTTTGTCAGTCCGCCTCCAGGACCAAAACTCAAAACCAATACGACTGCAGCGAGATGTGACTTGTGAGACAGGGCGATTTTATTTCGCCGAAACTGTTTACAGCAGCCCGAGACTTGGTCCCCTAAACTTATTCGGGTGGCTGGACCGCTGGGATGACTATTGCCAAACTTGGCCGGCCCTGGCGTGGCATGCCAAGGGCTTTACATGGGGATCGTTCTATCAATGGCCCTTTACGGGGGCGCCGCGTATTGGCTGACGCCCTTAACAGTCGGGTAATCGCCCTTTTGCGTAAACCTATCGGCCTGGCCACGGGGACGGGCGGCGGCGGCGGGTAACGTGAAATCCGCGGCGGGAGAATATTTGTTCCACCAGTCGCGTCGCCGCCGCCGCCGCCCGTTCCCGTAACCAGGCCGTAAAAGTGCGATAGCGACAAGGGTGAAACGGGGGTATTGAACGGTCTTGGGTAAAGCTGCAGTGATTCTGGCGGGTTCTGTACCCGGGACTTAGGGCTATTGTATCGGTATATTTCTGGCGTGAAGAAGCTCGTTCACGGGGACAGAACCCGGCGCCATGAAAGGTTGAGAAGACGGGCGATCTGCCCCAGGGAGGCGCTCGACGTATGGGTGCAACGACTCGCGCTGGTCAGCGTTGGAGTCCGCATAATCAGGGCAGTCAGTCCGAACTTGATAAGAACAGTGGCTGGAGAGGCAGAACAGGGTCATGACATTCTGCTTGTCACAGGTCCTTAAGGGGCGCGGATGCTTCGGTTGATACCTGTGTCGGATTGCCACCACTGCGATAACTGCCCTGACGAAGAAGCCGTTGTTGGATGAATACTGCACAAGTTATGTAAATTATTTAATAGATAAACAAGTAAAAGCTCAATACATTTTCCTTTTGCTACGCACACAAGCAAGACAGACATAAAATCAGACAAGTCAAGTCAATATACTTTTCTATCCGTCATAGACTTCTATCATAACCAAGCAGGTTTTAATACAAAACTAATTTAATCCAACAGACGTGATATAACGAACGATCTCTCTCTCTCGACCGTCGTCATTAAGATGGTCGAGAGCGACAGATCGTGGCAGGTGATTCTTATATACAGTGAGGAAGTGATGAATAGGAAGCAGCAGAGGGAACATGAGCGGGAAGCGGCCACCACTTCCGTCCACCGCCGCCGAAGAACCGGGCAAAAAACAACTCAATTCGGGCGTCTCGTTCAGCCCGCCCTTAACATTTCTTGGGCTTCGGGTCGGGCGTGGTTGGGGGCCTTCCAGCCTCATCGCAAGACGGGAACGACCTCCGCAGGCAGACTGCCCTGCCGACAAACAGTCGCAATTTTTATGGGCTGCCCCAAAAGCAGGCACAAAGCAGGAAGAGGTGCATCGCTGAGGGGGAGAGAAAAGAGAGAAAAACCCGATCCAAGGCCCTGGCAAAGTTGAGGCGCCGGTCACCGGGGGCGATTGAAGCGAGCCGTCCGATGTTGGTGGAGTGGGTTGAGGTTGGGCGCCGGCTGGGCAACCTCACATACCGCATGGTACAGATAGGTATTGAATGGAAATCTTTGCCTGGATCACTACCAGTACCGTATTGCCCGTCGGCAGAAAGCGCTGCGGTGTCCTCACTGTGTCACTATGACACTTCGTGCCTCCCTAGGCGGCGGTGGTCACCTCTCACTGCCAATCATTGTCAGAGAGGGTTGGTTGTTGGTTATTATGTGCCATAAGGTATCCTATCTCCTTCCTGATAATGTAATTTTATTTTATTAATTAAGGAAGGTTTACAACCGCAATATTCAATTAATAAAATAATAATATCTATTGGTCTAGTTCAATTCAAACCCCCACACGTGGATAACAGAATATATCCTAATATGACAACAGTCAAAAGAAAGTAGGTATTTTTTAAATGATATGTAATCTAGCTCCATGACAAAACGGATCAGCGGTAGGTATAGGAATAAAAACGTAGGTAACAGACAGACAGACAGCTATTTTCGCATTTATAGAAGGTACCTATTAAGTATGGATATGATGGATTAGTATGTATAGATAGTCCTATACCTAAATAATACTAAACAAACTCAAATGTTCTTGTTCGTCTGGCACACAGAAGAGTAAAATCTATTCTGTGGTCTGGCAGGCCCTCAGATCATAGGATCTGAAGGCAGGCCTATACGCAACAGTTATACCATAAGATACATTACAGATTGCTCGCTGTTAACAAAGTACCTAATTACAAGCGGCGTAGTTTACAATAACATTGAGAGTAGTGCCTAACTCTTTTATTGGATATAATTGATACAAGTTTTCCAGGCTAGCTGTCGCA
Source organism: Nymphula nitidulata (assembly GCA_947347705.1). Lineage (NCBI taxonomy): Eukaryota > Metazoa > Arthropoda > Insecta > Lepidoptera > Crambidae > Nymphula > Nymphula nitidulata. The sequence continues at coordinate 8,105,762 of OX374617.1, read as the reverse complement.
TGATGTAATGCTGTGTGAGCAACAGAGTCCTCAGATCGACGCTCACTTGATCCCAATCGACCTCAATCGAAGGACTAAATTGTTTGTCTGATCATATCGGTATATAATAATATGTTACCGTAATTGGGGTCTAGAAACAAAAAAATGGGAGAATCGGTAACTCGCATTGTGACCGCTCACTTAGCTCTAATGAACGAAGTTCCGATTCGAAATTATACATAAAGAGTAACACCCCGAGTCAGGACTGAGCAGGTTAAGATCATCATTATGAAAGCACTTGACATTTTTTTAGTTAAAATTACAGATTTTTCAATCACCAGAGAAGATATCCGGAGAATAACTTTAACAAGTTGACAGTCAATCTGTAGAAAATCCCCAGAACAATAGAAAATCTGTCAAAATGTCAAATTATTCTCTAGATAAAAATTATCTGAGGATTGAAAAATCGGCCCTAAGATATTTAGAAAATACCCATCATATAACAGAAAATAATAATAATAAATGGCACTCGTCAAAAAGCAACATTTGGCGTCGTTAAACGGAAATTATTGTGAGAGAATAATATCTTGGCTTGACAAAAATCAAAAATTATGTCATGGGGCGGAAACCTAACAAGCGACTCTTCACGGTGACTGCTCTGACCACTGAACTACGAGGACTTGGGATAACCCTTTAAATTTCTACCTGGTGTAAGATCTGTTTTAAAAAAATATTGTGAGATAAAACCTAAATAGGTAGGTAGATACTTAGATAATAAGCTTATTTGCTAATTACCTACTGCCACTTACCTACATAAAATTCACAATATATAATAATCATATCTTATGTAGATATAGATATTTAAACATTATATTTTAACTGAAGTATGCATAAATTTAATAACTATAGGTACTACATATGTGTGATCAGTAATATTAGGTTGGGGAAAAAGTCTTTTCGCATTATAGTATGTATGAACTTGTAATAAAATCTCTTTAGCTGTACTATTAGCAATTAGTATCTGGCTGGTTTTGGTATCATTAAAAGTTTAGATTTTAAAAAAGATAATTTCAAATTCAAATTAGGAAAATGTGTGTTTTTCATTTGTTTTTCGTACTGTCAAGATGAGTGAATCTAATGAAGAAATTTGATACATTTTAAAATTTTACTTCAAAAAAGGTAAAAATGCAACGCAAGCTGCGATAAAAATTTGCGATGTTTATGGACCTAGTGCAGTGTCTGTGAGAGTAGCACAAATTTGGTTTATAAGCGTTTTCAGTCCGGAAATTTTGATGTCACAGATGCACGTCGCTCTGGTCGCCCTATTTGATGCCATTTTTGAAAAACTGGAGCAAGATCGGCATATCAGTAGTTACGACGTAGCTGAAGAACTGGGAATTGACCACAAAACAGTTTTGGCGCATTTAAAAAAAATGGGTACACAAAAAAGCTCGATATTTGGGTGAGCCACGAGCTCACTGAAAGAAACCTAATGAACCGTGTACTTATTTGTGATTCTTTATTACGACGTAATGAAACCGAACCATTTTTGAAGAAGCTGATAACTGATGATGAAAAGTGGATCACGTACGACAAGAACGTGCGAAAAAAGTCGTGGTCAAAGGCCGGTCAGGCTTCATAGACTGTGGCGAAACCCGGGTTAACTCGTAACAAGGTGATGCTGTGTGTGTGGAGGGATTGGAAGGGCATTATTCATTATGAGCTGTTACCACCAGGCAGGACCATCGATTCTGAAGTCTACTGCGAACAACTGATGAGATTAAAGCAAGAGGTTGAGATAAAACGACCGGAATTAATCAACAGAAGGGGTGTGGTTTTCATCATGATAACGCTAGACCTCACACATCTTTAGCCACTCAGCAAAAATTAAGAGAGTTTGGCTGGGAGGTGTTAATGCATCCGCCGTATAGTCCTGACCTTGCACCTTCAGATTTCCACCTGTTTCGCTCTCTTCAGAATTCTCTAGGCAGTGTCAGGTCAACATGTTAACTGTGACGACCGGCTGGGCGAGTGGTCTGTACCCCAGGCTACTCGGTCAAGAGGTCCCGGGTTCGAATCCCGGTAGGAACAAATGTTTGTATGATGAGTACGAGCATTTGTTTACGAGTCATGGATGTTTATATGGTTATTTAGTATATTTCTAATATTTATATACATATTATTATCATTATTTCTCCGTTATCTAGTATCCATAACACAAGCTCTTAATGATGCTTACTTTGGGCTAGGTAATAGGTGTGAGTGTATAAATATTATTATTATTATAACATCACGAGAGGACTGCCAAAGCCACTTGTCGCGGTATAAATTTCTATAGCAATGGGATCATGTCCCTATCTACAAGATGGCAAAAAGTAATTGATCAAAATGGTACCTACATACTTTAGTTAAATTTAAATAAATTATATTAAGAAATGTTTTGAATTTTCTTAAAAAATGCGAAGAAACTTTTTCTCCAACCTATTAGTTAGGTTATGATGAGTAATGTATTGATTGAGCTTTTTATTTGATTGTGTAATCATCAAATAGTATGGTCTTAGAATCAATTAGCTGATCACTGGACTAGTGGCGAGAGGCGAAGGCGTTGTTGACTCGTAGTATTTTTATTGCTAATTGACCTGCCCCCCTTGACCACGTGTGTCAAATTGCCCGCCATAACCCCGCCAGTGATCACCTTCCTAAAATCATTGGCACAGACGCTACACTACGAAGCATTTAGGGTTTTCATGTCAGTATAATGTAAGCTTTCTTACTTAGGTGTTATGCAATAAACTTAACTCAATAATAAAAGCTGAATACTATGAGAAATTGGAAACAACAATTTTTGTGCAGTTTTTTTTATTTTCATCTATGGAAACCTATGTTCGTTCGCTGATTAGGTCCTTATTTTCCAGAACGCGTCTCTAGAATGGTTTTGTTTACACTGAGATCTTAGACCATATTATGTGATATGGTCTAAGACTGAGATGCAAGCGTACGTCGTCGTGACAAACTTTCGAGAAATACCTACTAAATTCAAAGACACACACAGTGCTATTAGGTAAGTACTTAGTAGGTATACCTATAAATTCTTAAAATTAACATGAGAATTATCTACCTAGGTAATTAGGTAAGTAATTTAAAAAGGGGTAAAGTTTTGAAACAATTTTTAAGGATATCCGGCCGGATAGGTATGTTTGTACTATGTAAAATTATACAAAAAAAAAAAAATAGTACCTATTCGTAGGTAAGTACTGCACTAAAGGAAAAAAATATAGGAAATGAGTATAAACGGTTAAACAAGGCCAGCTTCTGAAATAAGTATTTCGCTGTGGATCAAAGACTATGTGGATACTTGCTGCAGGGAGCTGAACGATAAGATTGTGTAGTACCTATGTTATTAGCTTTCCACTAAAATAAGGGTCACGATCGCGATCAATTCGCACTAAGAGCCACCGCACATATACAATTTCAAATCGTACAACTAAATCGCAGAATGTCTAATAGGCATAGAACCTTATGATAGCCCGCACATTATATCAACTAAGTCGTTCAACTAAATAGTTGGTCAACTATCGACCGATAGCCCGCACACTATAACAACTTAGTTGGTCAGTCGCACGGTAAGATGCAGTGTGACCAGACCCGTGCGCGTGATTTCCCCACGCTTGGATTTTTGCCGACGGGCACGCAGCCGCCGCAGCCAGTCGATCTCTGCATTCTCTTCTTGTAACAAATGAAAAAATAGAACTGCTGATCGACGAAGTCCAAAAAAGGCAAGCCCTTAAAAAACTTATCTGGGTAACATCTCAGTTAAGAATGTAAGGTATGATGTTTCCCGCGCTCTAATCTGTCACTTAATATCGGATGCACCCTAAATGTTTTGTTCTGTATTCGTCTTCTTTTTTTTTAAGTTAAGAAGTGCGTTGTTTTTCCGCATTTTATCGCAGACTTCACCGCGCTAGCAACACTGTCCACCAACTAAGTCGACGAAGTGTGCGGCCTATGAAAGCACGCAATTTAGTTGTACGATTTGAAATTGTATATGTGCGGTGGCTAACTGTAGATAAAAATAAATTCTCATGCAACCACGTTTCTTTCTTCACGATCAGACCGTTGTGAAGGTGTTGTGACATGTGAGGTGAACTTCGATCATTCATAAACGAAAAGACCTAGCTGATATCGACCGAGTCCACCCGAGTCGATATTTTCCCTCATATTATTGTTTTTGTGACAATTATTATTATATTACTCGTGCTTCGCAATAATGACATCGGAAACGCCGCATTGGCTGCATTATTTCATAGAAATGTTCACGACATTTCTATGAATTATAAAATAAATGAGATGTGTTTAAAGTTGCAAATCATTTTATGAACTTTAACTTTAATAGCCCATATTTTAATTAATTGTCGTATTGTCGTCACCACTCTTTAAACACATTTAAAAATAAAGTGAAAAGTTTGGTTGACGTTGTGGTAGTTTCAAAATTAATTAATTTTGCTTTATTTATGTTTGTGTATATGTCTTTTGTTTCAGCCACTATAAAAAGATGGAGCAGAGTGCCATAATTTTGACCGTTTATGTCTAAGGGCTAATTTTTCAATCGTCAGATAAGATTTATCCAGAGAATAACTATAACAAGTTGACAGATAATCTATAAAAAATCTGTCAAAACGTCCAAATTATTCTCTAGATAAAAATTATCTGAGGATTGAAAAATCAGCCCTAAATGTATTGATTATTATTATAAATATAAAGTCGATAGTTACACTTTCAATTTTTCTACTTAAAGATTTATACAATAATTGAATTTTTTATTTTAAAGCATCTCCGAAGCTATAGAAAAAGTATAAAGAAAGGAATTGACATTTATCATAAATGAATGTTTATAGCTTTTACAGTTGACTTTAGATAAATGACTGTGCTCTCTTATTAGTTCCGATGTTTTTTGTTTAATGAGATTTGTTTACTCATGTAGTTTAAACAATAAAGATTCATTTGTAGTCGTGTTTTATTTTCAGTATAACCATAATCAATTAACTGAAAAAGTTTTATAGCCTTTAATTAAATTTTTCCCCGGTCGGGTAAGATTGTAGTATCTGAAAGACATTATTTGATCTAGAATTGTTTCCAAAGGTTTTTAAGATTCTATAGATAGTTCTTAATTTTCAGGGCACCTTATAGTATAGACTAGTGACCGTTAAAAAGTCATATTACTTATTTGAACGATTTTAGACACTACTTAGATCTTTCCTCTTCACCTTTTGATCTTCCCCCTGTTTCTTTTTCGTGGTTATTTTTTCGCTTTGAAACAGGTTTAGAACGATGTTATAGCTATGAAAGAAAAACAGACTCTTTGCTCTTCACTCACTACAAATATAGTATAGTTTTAGGGTTGCTGAGGATTCCTCTTCCGCTTCCTCATAATGCGGAAGTTCCGCAATATTTTGAGTTCCTCATCCGTTACCGCTTCCTAATAAATAAAAATAAAAAATTCCTCTTCCACTATCGCTTCCTCAAAATTTAAGAGGAATTTTACTGCGCATGCGTATTCGTATTCATGGCAACGCACACGCCGCGCAGCACGATGCCGGGCCGAACGGTCAGTGAGCGAGCCATCCCCTCCCGGCACCCGCGCTCTGCCTTGCTTGTTTCGACAACTGACATAGCGTTGTTTTGTTTAAAATTAAAAGAAAATTTTCCAGTGGACCATTTAAATTATACATTCAGTCAAAAAAGTATCGGGAATGGATGATTTGTTTATAGTTCCAAATTATTTTTTTTGTTTTTTGTTGTTGTTGTTGTTAGATTGCCACAACTGTTTTCCATTTTGTCGCGGAGTTTGAGTTGCATCTGTCATTTATATTAAATACAGTGGTGTTTTTAATTATATCATAACTAATATGTATTGCGAATTTCATAATGGACAAAAACATCAAACAAAGAGTTTGTCTTAAATTCTGCATCGCCAATGGAATTTCGTGTTCGGAGTCACTGAAAATGTTACAGAAGGCTTACGGTGAATCGACTTAATCCAAAAACACGTGCTTATGAGTGGTACAAAGCGTTCAAAAGCGGTCGAGATTTGATGGAAGATTTGCCTCGCTCTGGCAGGCCATCAACGTCTGCAACTGAAGTTAACATCGCGAAAGTGAGGGAAATTGTGACTGAAAATCATCATTCAACTTTGAGAGAGATAGCCGACGAACTTTCTGTATCTCACGAGTCGATTCATACCATTTTAAATTATCACTTGGGTATGAAACATGTTGCCGCTCGGCTAGTCCCAAAAGACCTGAATTTTCTCCAAAAACTCAATCGCATGAGAATCGTTGAGGACATGCTAGAAGCCTAGAACGAGTCAATTCCAACCCAACATTCATGAAACGCATTGTCACTAGTGACGAGACGTGGGTTTACGAGTTTGACATGCAAACTTATCAACAAGCTTGGGAGTGGCGCCTTCCAACTGAACCGAAATCGAAAAAACCACGCCAAAGTCGATCAAAACTCAAAGTCATGTCGACTGTTTTCTTTGACTCTCGCGGTGTTGCGCACTTGGAATTCTTACCGTAAGGTTAAACGGTAAATAAAGAATATTATTTGAGTTATGCGGCGTTTAAGAGAGCTAATTCGACGAAAAAGGGCAGACTTGTGGAAAGAAAATTCTTGGATTTTGCACCACGATAATGCGCCTTCGCACAAGGCCATCATTGTGAACAACTTTTTGAGCAAACACTCAACAAATACCATCGAGCAACTATTCACCAGATATGGCTCCAGCCGACTTCTTTCTTTTTCCTAAAATCAAATTGCCACTTCGTGGCACCCGTTTTCATTCTGTAGAAGACATAAAGGAGAATCCGCGGCGAGAACTGAACTCAATTCCGGAAAAAGCGTTTAAAAAATGTTTTAATGATTGTATTATTCGTTTGCGTAAGTGTATCGTTTCTGAAGGAGCAAATTTTGAAGGTGATAATATAAATTTGGATGTATTATTGATCTTTTCCCGGTACTTTCTTCACAGAATAGTATATTTCATATCATCCTCTTCCTCATCCGCTTCCTCTTCCACTTCCTCATCCTCAAAAAAATATCTTCATCCTCATCCGCATCCTCTAAATTTGTGCTTGACCCTTCCTCTTCCTCCTCCTCTTCGTCATAATCACTTCCTCAACGACCCTAAGTTTTATATAATTTAATATGTGTACTATTGTAGGAGACTTCAAATACAAAGGTGAAATGGATAAAATAATTAAATTTAAGTAGGTAGGTACTCATCCCCTAGAAACATATTTTTGGAGTCGGTGCTTCACTTTCTATTATTTTTGGAAACCACTTAGCACCAACTCCAAAAATATGTTTCTAGGGGATGAGTACCTACCTACTTAAATTTAACTATTTTTAACCGACTTCAAAAACGAGGAGGTTCTCAATTCGGCCGGTATGTTTTTTTTTTTCTATGTATGTACACCGATTACGCCGAGATTATTGATCCGATTTACGTGATTCTTTTTTTGTTCGATGCGAAATAGCTGCCATTTGGTCCCATAAAAATTTTTTCAAAAACAGTTGGGTACTTTGGTTTTAAATATAAAAAAACTGAAATTATGAAGTCGTCTACATATACGTAATTGCGAATTTTTGCTTTTCCAATGACTTTTTAGTGAAACGATACGATAGTAGAAAACAATTTAATTTGACGGGCACCCATCTAGCTTTGACCGTAGAAAGTTATCACTATAAAATTGTGAAAAAAAAATTTTAAACAAAAATTAAAACAGACTTCAAAAAACTGAAAAGGATAAAATAATTAAATTTAAGTAGGTATTCATCTCCTAGAAACATATTTTTGGAGTTGGTGTTAAGTGGTTTCCAAAAACAATAGAAAGTGAAGCACCGACTCCAAAAATATGTTTCTAGGGGATGAATACCTACTTAAATTTAATTATTTTATCCTTTTCAGTTTTTTGAAGTCGGTTTTAATTTTTGTTTAAATTTTTTTATCCTTTTCAGTTTTTTGAAGTCGGTTTTAATTTTTGTTTAAATGTTTTTTTTAAATTTTTAGTGATAACTTTCTAAGGTCGTAGCTAGATGGGTGACCGTCGACTTATATTGTTTCCTACTATCGTATCGTCTCACTAAAAAGTCATAGAAAAACAAAAATTCCCAATTCGCATACGTAGACGACTTAATGATTTCAGTTTTTTTTTAATTTAAAACCAAACTACCCAAGTGATTGTAAAAAAAAATTTCATGGGACCAAATGGCAGCTGTTCCGCATCGAACAAAAAAAGAATCACGTAAATCGGATCAGTAATCTCGGCGTAATCGGTGTACATACGAAGAAAAAAAATATGTAGACGACTTACTTATTTCAGTTTTTTTTATTTATAAAAACCAAAGTACCGAACTAGTTTTGAAAAAAAATTTTATGGGACCAAATGGCAGCTATTCCGCATCGAACAAAAAAAGAATCACATAAATGGGATCAGTAATCTCGGCGTAATCGGTGTACATACATAGAAGAAAAAAAAACATACCGGCCGAATTGAGAACCTCCGCGTTTTTGAAGTCGGTTAAAAAATCCGTTCGATCTTCCCCCACTCACCTACATACGTGTCGGATACAGAGATGTTTGACATTTTGTTTTGATGTGTAAATATGAAGGTGTATATGATCTGTGTTTATACATGTATTTAACAATATATTATTGTGCTAATTTTTTTCATTAGGTAAGTAGCTTACCTGCATTAGTAGATTAAAAGCAGAGAATAGCTTAGAGCAGGAAACCAAAGTTTACCTTACCAGCCTCAACACAAGGCTTGTGATACCTACTAAATTAGAATATTACATATTTGCTAAGGACATTAAATTACTTTTAGACTTAACTAGGTAGGTAGGTTTTATTTTACCCAACTAACTACCTACTTTACCAAGTAGGTACCCATTAACTAACTGTCAAATAAAAGCCTGAAAGTAATTTTATCCTTTTATTAGTTTTTAATTTAGGTATAATTATAATTTACATTCAGTTATCTTAATTATAAGTATGTATGTACCTACTTATGTTTGACCAAACCATGTAGACCTCCCCCCCCACATGGTCAGAAAGTATTAACACATAAATAATGTAAAGCAGGATCGTCGGTATCAAACACGTTTTTCAGAGCTTGAAGGACTAATGACTGAATCAGATCTACCTGTAAATGAAAATATTAACATTATTAAATTTCTTCCACGTTTATTTATGGTTTTGAAAAATCTGTATTATTAACTGAGACACCAGCAAACTCTGTGAGTAATTAATTATACATTATGTAAGAGAAACGCCAATAAACGACTAGTTGTAAAAATTGAAATCGTGAAAAATATGTGCTGTTTCATACATATGGCAGTATGAAAGATGCTCATTTTTTTCTGAACCTTTTTTTTAAGTAGACGTTTTTAGGTTGACCCACTATCATCTGCCTTCGTTTTCTAGAGCGTCCCCCTTAAAAACTGTAAAGACGTTATTCTGTGATGTAAGTTAGGTAAATACAGGAAGATAAACTACAGGTAACCCAGCGGCCGCTCGCGTGGAAGTCGGCTATCGCGTGAAAAGCTGACTCCTTCAAGGTGTAGCTCTTCATTTCGATGCTTTATCCAGATTGATCCAGCAGCGGGTTCGATTTACAGCTTAGAAAATATATTTATTAAATCTAATTCATTAAAATAGGTTCCGAGATTCGTTGGAGCTATTCCCTTACTGCCCCCTTATTCACAACTGTCGGAAAAGATTCGAATTTCGGAATCTCTAAGTGACGGGTCACTTTATCACGGTATGTCAAAGCGAGACGGCATGTGACTTTTCGAATCGAATCCGTGATCCGACAGTTTCTGAATAAGGGGGCTGGAAATGGCCGACCATCGCACATTTGAAAATTTCAAATAGCGTCACCATGTCAACGTTAAAAATATTATTAACAAAAGCACAGTCTAAAACCATATTGTTTAATGGAGAAGTTTTCTAAAATTTTATAATACCGTTTTTGTTTTCACCAAAATCAGCCCGATTCGCCTTTTATGGGAAATGGGAGTATTTTCACTTTCCTAGTGTATTATCCCTAATAATTACCAATACTTAAATGGGAATGTAACTCTGTGTGTTTGTCCGCAGATTTATAAATTATTATGAAGGTTATATGCAAACAAATCCACCATTGATAATTGCTTATCCATACCAGCTTTATTTTACAACGCAGCCATGGCCCACGTATAGGCAATTATCTTAGTGACCATTATGTACTCTAATAAGTTATCGAATATAATCCCGTTGGTCAGGGTCTTGCAGCGTGTGTAGCTACAACTGTATATTCTGACACAATCTACAGCATCATTTGGATATACTTACCAAAAGTTTCGCAGCAGTTAACTATAGGTAGGTAAACCTAACCTACGAAACGGGATAAAGTTGATTATGTTGATACTGGTTATCATTATTTTAAATATGATTTTTTACCTATTACATAGCAAAATAATTGAATTAATAATAGGTATACCAGCAGTTTCGTAGCAATTATTCGTTTTATATGGTGCTGTCTGCCACGGAGCATGTTTTTCAGCAGAACAGTAGATACAATTTTGGTTATTAGTTATTACCTACCTACCATTCATTACTCCACTTCCTTTATACTATAGTAACCTATTTATTAGTAACACCACTCAAATATATAAATACCATAAATAAAAATCCTTGGAGCGCCTGTAAGTTGATACTAAGCAATTACTTAGTAGTTTAAATTAATTATTTTTTCAATGTATTACAAGGCGTCGTAAATTCGTAACTACATACATTCCCTGTGAACTTGGCTTTAACCACGTGTTCAACGTGGTACGATAGCCCAGAGGTTCGCTGAATCGGACGACGTGATTTGTTTTCTTATTGGTCCTATTAGAGAAGCGTAGTTCTGTTCTGATAGATCGAGCGACGTGGTTCTTTTTCTATTTGTCCTATTACAGAATCGTATCATGATCTCTAACATTGTTTTTACAAACTGTCTGGTCGATTGGAAATCCTGTTGGTTTTTTTTATACAACTAGATGACAAACGAGCTGACGGCCCACCTGATGGTAAGTGGTTACCGCCGCCTATAGACACCTGCAATAACAAGGAAAAATCACTTGATATTGCAGGTGCGTTGTCATCCTGAGGCCTAAGTTGAAATGCCGTCATGCCCCGTAATTACACTGGCTACCTTTCCCTTCAATCCGAAACACAGCGAACTGTTTCAAGGCTGAAATAAGAAAGGCGGTGGTACCTACCCAGACGACCCTACATACGTGCCTACCACCTGGTATCTACGATAAAATTTTAGGTCTTTGCAACAATATTTAATATTTTAAAACGTCAGTCTTTGCGGACAACGTGTGCACATGAATAAAGCCGGATTTACATTTGTCTGACGCCTTCTAACGTGACGCGTCAGAAAGGCATCGGTTTCATACTATGGTGAGATTTACATTTATCTGTCGTGACGTGTCGTGATGCAATCTGTTCTGTCGCATCAGAAGCTATCCCGATCGCATCAGAGTGCCGGGTATGGGGGAAGCATGGGAGGCGGGGGGCTACCGTGTCAGACAAAACGCTAAGCGTTCTTGATATAAATAAAGGAATATACGGAATCGCTACCGGACTTTGCAACTGGATTGCGGATTTCCTGGGGGGCAGATCAATTCGGGTAGTCATTAATGGATCCTCGTCGGATCTGCTTGGTATCAATGCCGGTGTCCCCCAGGGTTCTGTCCTCTCCGCAACTCTATTCTTGCTGCATATCAACGACCTGCTTTTAAGCTCCTAAGCCTTTATCGAGCCCAAGTACGCTCCTGCATGGAGTACTGTTGTCACCTTTGGGACGGATCTGCACGTTATCAGTTGGATGCACTGGATTCGGTGGAGCACCGAGCGAGGCGACTCATCGGCAGTGAGGCTCTCGCTGAGGCTAATCTTAAGAGCCTTGACCACCGAAGGCGTGTAGCTTGCCTATCGGTCTTTTATCGGCTGCATTTCGGAGAGTGTGCGGAGGTTCTTCATAATTTGATCCCCCCAGCCCCTTTCCACCACCGGACGACCAGACGCGGCGAAGGCTTTCACCCTTACGTTGTGGATATACCTCCCATCCGCACGAAGCGCTTTGCTTCCCCTTTCATTATGCGAACAGCTAAGGAGTGGAAATCGTTGCCAGGGTCTGTTTTCCCGGATCAATATAATCTGGATATCTTTAAGGCCAGAGTGAACAAGCATCTTCTAGGCGAACGTGTACCATCTTAGGCCTCATCTTCGCTTCACATCAGGTGAGATTGTGGCCAAACGTTCTGCCTATCATACGCATAAAAAATATATATATTTTTCACAATCGGAGTCGGCAGATTCGTTAAAAAATATTGTGAACATGTTAACTCTCCGTGAGCTATGAGTGATTTGATTCAAAATATCGTCAGAAGACATCAGAATACGACATCATAGCTGTGAACGGCAGCCGTCACGTCAGACAGCATCACAACACGACACGTCCGATAAATTTAAATCCGGCTTAACTGTAGAAGAACAAAAAAGTATTTTTTGTTTTGTTCTTTTTTCAGAGATCATTTTCGAAGTGATTTTTAATTTCTGAATCCGTGCAAGTACTTAGTTTATTTTTAAATAATGCACTTCTTGTTACAAGCAGCTGGAAGCTGTACTCGTATTAGCTAAGAATTAGCCTAGAAGCACCAATTTAAGGATTATTAAAATATGTTTCTTTAGGTACCAAAAGTGCAAGTGTGGTGATATATTTTGATACTATATTATTTGAATAATGTAAGATATACCTAGGTACTTATATAAAACCAGGGTGATTCTGCTGGAGAGTATGCTCTGTGGACTGCCACAGGCCTGTGCCCAGCAGTACGACGTATGTATATAGGCTGATGATGATATAGCTACCTGATGTGATGGGCAATATCCATCGTCAGTAGAGCGAGCAATCGTTATCAACACGGGCGGCGGTAGCTTCTTTAGTAAAGTCGTAAGCCAATTAGTGATCATGTTGTTTATTTCTTCCTCTGTGCTTATATGGTACGGAAGACCTCCCTGGTCCCTAGTGCAGCCACCCGCGTACACCGCCCACCAGTCTGGAGATTCGTCAACACTCTCAGCCTCCGATAAAACGTCTGACGCAATATCTGACACCTACGGGTTTTAAAATAGCACACCTCAAGTTCTGTGTTTAATAACGCTAATTGAAAATTGATAGCACCAAATAAATTAAGATTAATACCTTGTGAAATAAATCAGTTCTCTTTCCAGGATACTCGTCTAAATTATTTTCGTTTTCTAAATGTTGAAACAAATGTTCAAGTTCCTGCAATTGCTCTTCCCGTGCCTTGAGAACTTTATCTAATGCTTCAACGCTGTCATTCTCAGGTAAATCAAAGCCAAATATAGATTCTAATCTATTATACAAATCAATATTTTTATACAACAAAAGAAACGGATTTCCAGTACTAAAAAAGTCCAAATCTATGTCGAGGACATATGGTAGAGTTATATTTAATTCGTTTACTAGATTACAGTTTTCTTCCATTATGGTTTCGGAGAGTTCCGCGACAGTTAACTCAAATTCTCTTTTATTTGTAAGCTCTGAAGAAAATAATGCGTCAGATAGATAATACGGTTCTCTACTATTGACTCGGAGCAAGCCTGTTGTCGCGTCATCCCCAACTTGAATGACGCGGGAGCCATCTGAGAATTGTTTCGCCCACGTCGGGCGCAGCCACACGACACGTCCAATATGCCCAGCAGCCGCAGCAGGCACAATCCAATTTTCTATTTGTAGCAATGGCAAAAGTTTCTTACCCGAACGCGCCTCTTCTCCCTTCAATTTACGATCTATAAGCATGTCTGGATGAGCGTCCAAGTGTAACAAAGTTGTACCCTCCAATGGTAGTTTTTTTCCTCCGATAGCTGAGTACATAAATTGCAAAACATCATTGTGTTCTTCAACTACGTGTATAGGTATCTTTTTAAAACGTTTTGCTGGTTGGAAATTATATTCATGCGCTGTTTTAGCCATCTTTCTTTAATTATTCATTCTCCAAAAATAGGTAGGTACTAAAACAAAAGGTTACTAGATGAAATAGTATTTTAAAAGACAGTTTTAAATATTATTGGCAACATAATGGCTTCCAAACCTGTAAGTACTAAGAAATATTATCGCGCATTGTATCTAAATCCTTGACAGAGACAAGAATATTATTACTTATTCATCTTTTCGAGGTCTTCTCAATGTAGGTCAAGTCCTTCCGTCTGAACACGGGAGGGAAGTTCTACCCAGTGTCATTTTCATTTGTGACAACTGCGCACTTGCAATGTAAGCTTGTTTGTTTGTTGTCATTTTATGTAATTTTCGTACGGACAAGATTTCAGTTTACGTCATCAAATAAAGCTACCTCAGTCCAAGGATAATATAAAAACAAATGACTGTGCCGAACAAGATAGATTAAACTTTGTTTGTATTTGTTAATTTTGTTACTTAAGTTTATTTTTGTTTTGATTGGCCTGGAATTAATTGGTCAACGTATTTTTTTAACGTGAATGGAGTATAGTTATACATATTTAAATTAGACTTATTTTTCCAAAAGGACATATTTGAAAGGTGGGATTTGCGATTAATACCGGCAGAATAAGTTATCACGGTTTAAATATTAGAAATATAGTAAATAAATATACCTACAAACATAAATGTTTGTACCGATCATAAAAACATCTGAATATTAAATAAATACTTTACGTAGTTATAAATAATTCAATCGCTGTATGGTAATGATTTTTTTTATTCTTGTAAGGCGTCTCTGCAAGAAATATAATTGTCTGCTTTGTGGAAAGATATATCAATATTGAAAGCATAGATACCGCAGGTTTTTTTGTAAACAACTAGATGACAAACAAGCTGACGACCCACCTTGTGATATGTGGTTACCGTCGCCTATAGAAACCTGAAATAACAAGGATAACATTACTTGGTCCTGCAGGTCCGTTGTCATCCTGAGGCCTAAGATGAAATGCCTTTCATGCCCAGTGATTACACTGGCTGCCTTTCCCCTTAATCCGAAACACGCAGCGAACTGTTTCACGGCTTAAAATAAGAAAGGCTATGGTGCCTACCCAGACGAATCTACACATGGGCCTACCACCTAGTAAAAACTAACCACTAAGTAACTATACTTAGAAACCTTTTTCATACTGAATGGAATCCTGTATAAGTTTACGTAGATAAATGTTGTAATTGTACATTTAACAATAAGTAACACTTATTATTTTGCCATGGTGACTTTGTTCTACTTAGTACAAAACGAGTAGCATATTATATTGGCTTATGCAATGGTCAGTAAATAAATATGTATATATTAGTTATTCTGTGTCCATGTTAATTTATAAATGCGAAAGTAACTCTCACGCAGCGCTGCCAATTCGCGGGGAATTCCCTGATTTGCGGGGAATTGAGAGTCAGCGCTCTCCCCGCGCCCCGTGCGGGGAATGACAAAAATCGGGGATTTTCGGGGAATCCAGACCAAATTTATCGATGGGCTAAATTTAATGTAATATCTTCACTCTTCTGACACAACTGCAATCTCTACTAGGTATAATTTTCGTGATCTCGATTTTTTATTTCTGAACGTATCCATTTCTAAACAACAACCATAGACAATTAACTATTAACTTTAGAAACCCCCATGTTGGGGTAAACTCCATGTTGGGTGAAAACAACTACTACCTACCACGAGTTTTTGGCGGGATTTCATAGAGTTAACATGTACGCTGTGAAAATTTTCTTAAGTATTGTGTGATGTGATGTTTTCCATGTAATTTTGGGGTTATATCAATAATTATCATTGTCTCGTGCAATGCAATGGGAAAAGGTTCACAGCTTTGTATTGGCAGTTTCCTAGAAAGAATATCATTTAGGTTAATTTTTCATTTTCATCATTGTTCCTATTCATTTCATCCCGTATTTCCTTCTTCTTAGCTGCCAATTTATGTATCATACCTATATTTTAATGTTACTTCAAGAGACATACATAAGACACAGCTGTATGGGTTTAGATCCCTTTGATTAATGAGTGTTTACAAAAAAAAAAGTTGCTGAGAAGGAACCAAAAACAAGCGGGGAATCGACATGATCGACGCGGGGACTCGAGATTTTTTTATTGGCAGCACTGGTCTCACGACAACTTGAATAGTATGGATTGGGCATCAACGTCAATGGTAGGAGTGTCTTACGCACCTTTGTTGACGATATTGCCGCAGGACTTTCAAAAAGTGCTGCACTTTTATGTTGCCTCACGAGGAGTCGGTCTCGGGATCGGGATGAACTTGGACGAGACTAAAGTTATGTTCATGTATCATCACGTAGGTATCAGCGGAGCTGCTCGAGGTTGGCTAAGAATACGTCTGCTTCGGGCAAGTAGGTATTGCAATTAGATGAGCATTGAAGTAAAAAGGTTCTTGAATGGAGACTAGGTCACGGCAAACGCAGTGTGAGGCGTCCTTCTGCTAGGTGGACCGACGAACGACTTATAGAAGGTGGTGGTTGGATGAGGAAAGCGGGAGACCGTGTCTTGTAGCGCAACCTTGGGGAGGCCTGCCTCCAGCATTGGATCGCAATAAGCTGATATGAAATAACCCATACATAGCTGATATGAACTTGTGACCTCAGAATAATAACGCCTAAAATGCAAGTTTCTTAAAATCATAGAGATACCTGAGCATACAGGCGAAAGTAGAGTAAAAAACCGAATCAATTGCAGGCATATGATCATTTATTTACGCGCAGGAAACAAAGTTACAGTTGAAAATTGAATTATATTTCCCCAAAGTAGGTAATAGGGACAGTTTTATTAGGTACTCAATATCAAATGGTTTGATAGCGACTGTATAGGTAATTGCCTAATTATATGACAAGCAAGATAACTGTTTAAAGGCTGTTTTACTGGTTTGTAATTGTGTGTGCGTATTTAGATTCTAGCCTTTATTAAAATGCTAATAAAACTGGGGGTAAGCTTTCGATCTACAGCCAAAAACTAATTGACAATGAAGCGATGCCAAGGCACACGGGCCACGACCCACGGCACAGTGCAGCAGACGCGCAACTTAGGTTAAAGGAAACTGTAAAGGAGTTAATTATTTTTGAAGATTGGGTGACGCAGTTTAATCTTATCAAAAGGTAGTTACTGGAATGTTTTCCTTATGTTACGAACTTCCGGGCAGCGCGATGCGTAGATGCGCGGCGCGGGTTGGTTGCAGCAGGCGCTGATTGCGGCCGGGGCCGGGGCGGGGGCGAGACCAGGGGGAAGGGTGTTGTGACGGGCGGCGGAGTCGATACCGCCACTGACGTCACTACGCTACTACTGCCGCCCAAACATGCCCCGCTTACCTCTCCCTGCTGACCTATTGCGCTACGCCCACCTGGGTCAAGGTGCGGAAGCCGCAATGGAACCTCCCCGGATGTTAACTTGATTAACCATCAGATTAATTTATGTAAAACAATTGCTGCCTTTTAATCTTGACGCGAAAGTGACATTCATAGCAATATTCACGGAAACTTCTTTCAAAGGAGCGAATGTAAAAATAATTTTAAAAAAATACCAAGTTTATTTAAAAGGAAGCAATCCTACCTACCTCGTTTTGTAGCAAAGTGGAAAGACTTTTATAGCAGAACCCCAATCAATTTTTTATTTATTGTCAACGGGTTTTAACCCCCGACGAAAAAAGAGGGGTGTTATAAGTTTGACGTGTCTGTCTGTGTATCTGTGTGTCTGTCTGTGGCATCGTAGCGCCTAAACGAATGGACCGATTTTGATTCGTTTTTTTTTGTTTGAAAGCTGATGTCACTACGATGGTTCTTAGCTATAATTTATGAAGATCAGTTCAGGCGTTTGATGACTATCAGCTCATTTTCTATATGATATTAGGATTTTACTAACTTTTACAGATCCGATTGATTTCAAATTTCGTGTACTGTCACCATCAAAAAGTCTGCGAAATGCTTATTCTTCAGAAACTTACAGCAGATATAGCGTGTTTGGGCTTTTATGAATAGTCTGAATGAGATGGTGTTAGATAGATGATTAATGACGCCGGGGGTTACAAAACTTTTTAATTTTGCAATTATTCATATTTCGTTAATTTTGTCAAAAACCTTCCCCCTTCCCTCTCTTCAGGCCACTACTCTTTCGGCACAGGCCTCCTTGATCTTGCTCGGTATGGCGATATGCTGCGATCTCAATTCCAGAAACTACATCGAAACCGTGATCAAAACAGCAACGGAAGCTCGGTGTCCTGAACAAGGTGCGTCGATTTTTCACGCCTGACCTATATGCCTGCTGTACAAAACTCAGGTCCGGTCTTGCGTGGAATATTGCTCGCACTTATGGGATGGCTCCGCCAAGTACCTTCTCGATGCACTGGACAGATTGCAGCGTCGTGCTGTCCGTATCATTGGCGATGTAGAGGTCACGAACAACCTTGAGCCTCTACAATTGCGTCGAGACATTGCGTCGCTTAGCGCCTTTTATCGGCTTTATCACGGAGAGTGCTCTGAAGAGCTTTTCGACCTTATCCCACCTTCCCCCTTTCTGCTCAGGAGCATGCGTGCCGGTCTTCGGAGTCATCCATTTCGGAGTCATCCATTTACTGTCTCCACCTCAACATCACGCACAAAGAAATTTAGTTCTTCGTTTCTTTGTCGTACTTCCAGAACTTGCAATTCTTTGCCAGCGCATGTGTTTCCTCCTTCCTATAACATGGGGTCCTTCAAGAAAGGCGTGAAAAAGCACCTTTTGGGCCGGCAAGGTGGAGGCAGCCAGTGCATTGTCCATTTCTGCACTAGCTGTCTTCGCATATGGACTCTCACCGCTTCACATCAGGTGCTGTTGGGTCAATTGCCGTGCTTTGTATATAAAAAAAAAAAAACCATCATCATTATATCAGCCTATGATGTGCACTGCTATCAACAAAGCTATAAATATAATAATAATTTGATCTCTCTATTGTATCACATTTATTTATTATTTTTTACAACATCGACATAATTAAGAAAAAAATATAATTTATTCATCTATTTTAAAACCCTAAATACCCCATCTACCTTTACATAAAATATTCCTCTTCATGACTTAAACTGAGTCTTAAACTCAGTTTTTAAATTATGTGTTGTAAGTATGCTTCAAAAGCATATACCTACTTAAAAACCAGCCACAGTGGATATAATTATAACCGCTTCTGTGGTCTTGTGGTTGAGGTCACCTACCTCAGGCAGGAGGCAGAATTTTTCTGCTTAATTTAGTTATAGGTAGGGCTTTTCTAGGGTTGGATTTTGAATCAAGTCACCTGAATTGGAGGATACTAGATGTGTAAAGGGCTCCAAGCACTTTGTCTAAATCCTTCCAAAACAATTCTTAAATTGTATGAAACAGTACATAATTTGATACTTTTGTTGTGTGTTTTATGTTTTAGGAGCAGATGTCTGTAAAAATGTGTAAATGAAACAGTAATCACCCTTTTGTGTGCAAGTTTTGACACTTGGGTTGAATTACTTTGTTGCTTCCTTGCTTTGGAGTTTATGTGAATATTGCTGCTACACTGTTTATTTTTGTGTATTTTTGGAGACTTGGCTACAATAAAATTGATGGATAAAAATTTGGAAAAAAGGAAAACTTTGAGAAAAGTAAAACGGGGTCTTGCTTCGAGGGTGAGGTATTTATTTTAAAAACATGTGTAACCATAAGTGACATTTTATTTTTTATAAGTGACATTATAGTTTATTAATATTATTTCCAGCAATGTAATTTTTAAATTGCTGGAAATAATATTAATTAATTAAAAAAATTATAAATTTGTCAATCGGCGTTATATCTCCGGAGGGCTATGACAATTGAAAAATAAACTTTGTCTGGAATCTGATGTTTGACGGTTTAACTTTTATGCATTTAATAAATATTTTTTATTAAAAAAAAACAAGCATTTTAGGCAGGCAAAATTATAGTTTCCCCTCCCTCTCCCTACCCCCCGAAATCCCATAAAAAGGCGACTCATTCCGATACTTTTAGCAGGCAGTAAAATTTTGCTAAGTTTTGCTTTTCTAGGTATGGCTAGCTACCACAATCTTAACTATGTCTGCCGCCACAAAAATAATGATAAAAGCATTGTTGTGTTCCCACATTTAGGAGGTAAGTTTGCCAGTTCCTCTGAGGTTGAGGAATCCGGGTGAAACTCGCTTCCATCTTCGGCCTTGTCATTACTTAGGTACCTCCAGGTTACGAGATACTCTGTGTTAAACATACAATCTCCTCCTTTTTTTGAAGTAGGTTAAAAAAATTATAATATAGATTTTTTTGTTGTTGAGGAAACGATGGAGGGATGGTTGTAAGGGATATAAGAAAGGTTCTGATCTATACTTTGTGTATTCATGATATTATTTGAATATAACACAGATTAGAATAGTAATAATTATAAAATGTCTATGATAAAAATTATCACTATCTATGTATAGATACCATTTGTTCCATAAATAACGACATGTAAGAAGAATCAAAATTTACATTTACATTCAAAAAACTTCTTTTTAATTGATTTTGAAATGTGAAGTATACAAAAGGGTTTGATAAGTGTGTAATAATTAATAATACAGGAAACGGTTTGTAGATAACATCACTTACCTGGAGAAATGTTTTAAAAATGAAATTTCCTGCAAATTCAATGTTAACTATTTTCTTGCTAATAATATCTGAAATGACTAGATTAGTTTTAAACCTCTGTGCTAGATAAGTTTATTAACTTAACTATTAAATCTGTGTTAATAACAAAAAGAGACCGAACAGACCGGTTTATTAAATTTCTCTATGGAATAGAGGAAACAAAGTAGGGATGATCGATATTCATCGATGTTGAATAAACATCGATGTTTTTACATCGATGTGTTGACTTCGATATTATCGACACATCGATGTTTTAAGAATAAAATATCAAAACGTCAACTAGGTATTTGCTTCCACTAAATGTTGGATAGTTATTATCAGATGACTATCAAGTTCAACTTTTTCCACTAGATGACACTAAAAAAACCTATCCAAGTTATTTTTTTTTTAAGTGTGCCTAAAAAGTACAGGGTAAGTTAATTTTATTCTTTAATTTTTGTGATTGCAACAATAATAATACGCATTTTATAAATATAATAGCCAGTTTTATTTGTTACCGAAAAACATCGTTTTTTTAGATATATCGATGTTTTTCAATTGATATTTATCGTTACATCGATACTTTTGGTTTGATGGTAACATCGATGTTTTTCTAATATCGATCATCCCTTAAACAAAGTCACAGATTCGAGTGTTTGGCGGGTTTTTGTGGCGTCAGTGAATTTTTTTATTACAATAATTAAAAATTGTTTCGGAGCGAACATTGAGTTATAAAAGCGGCATAGTTTTATTATTCAAGTGTTTGTGTTAACGTGCAACTAAAAGATTATTAGAATAAAAGTGATTATGGGGTGAAATTCGATGAGAACATTTTTGTGGTTATCCATCTCATCAAGTAGCACATAAAGTGACTTTCATCATATATTTCGTGTCAAATACTCCCAAGAAGCATTGAAATGTGTTACGCTAGCATTTTAATGGAATAAAAGAAGAAATAAAGAAATACTAAAGACATGGCTGCATGGGCATTAGTTCCCTTTGCCTTCCTTTTATAGGTAGAATTAACAAAAAAAAAGTGTTGGGCGGGTTTTTGTGGCGTCAGTGAAAATTTTTATTACAATAATTATAAATTGTTTTAGCAAAGAGAATATAAAACGCTACGCTAGAAGAGACGGGACTTCAGGAAAAAAAATATTTCTATAGAACGTGCACGCCAGACTCATACCAATATAATAAAAATTCAGCCAACAGTCTGGCAACAATAATGCCAACATAAGCAATAAAATAGGGATGTGCTTAGTAGGGATTAGAGATATACTTTAGATTTTTATCGATAGTTATAGGTGTTTGAAATTAATATAAAATGGTACTTGAAAAACTTTTATTCAGTATAATATACAATATATCAAGCTTGACTACTATGACAACATGGTAGGTTGTTAGGTTGACGGTAGGCGTGTGAATCGTCCTGGATCGGCCATCAACTCCGATTTGGATTCCGACTACACCAAAAATATGTCGCGATTTTGTTGTCGATTGGTACCTACACCAAATCCTTCACTGTCAACTGAACCCACTGTTTACATCTGCGAAAAAAATATGTTCGTTTTACATTGGCCGCCGGCGTGTCTTTAAATTACATATTTCTGAACTTATTCGTTTACTCATTTAGTTTACTTCACATCACACACAATTCTTTTTGGGTCAAGCTTATTTCTTGAGGCAAAACACTCGTTTTTAATAATAATTTACATTAATTTCTGATTTTAGAAAATTCTCCAACACAACTAAATGAAATGTCAAACGTTTTGAAAACAAGACAACAGCGACAGAGACAGATGACAGATATAAATCACCTGTTTATGAAGAGCGTCGACCACCATATTGATTGTATGGATAATGCCTTCTTTCGGATTGAGGTGGATTATACCGCCATTACTGAGCGTGCACGTTTCATACATTTTTTTCTTCTTACGAACTTGCGCTAGACTGGTTTTAGAGCGAACATTGAGTTATAAAAGCGGCGTAGTTTTATTATTCAAGTGCTTGTGTTGACGTGCAACTAAGAGATTATTAGAATAAAAGTGATTATGGTGTGAAATACGATGAGAACTTTTTTGTCATCATATATTTATTTCGTGACAAATACTCTCAAGTAGGGTTGCTGAGGATTCCCCTTCCGCTTCCTCATAACGCGGAAGTTCCGCAATATTTTTAATTCCTCAACCGTTTCTGCTTCCTAATAAATAAAAATAAAAAATTCCTCTTCCGCTATCGCTTCCTCAAAATTTAAGAGGAATTTTACTGCACATGCGTATTCGTATTCATGACAACGCACGCGCCGCGCAGCACGATGCCGGCCCAAACGGTCAGTGAGTGAGCCATCCCCTCCCGCCACCCGCGCTCTCCTTGCTTGTTTTGATAATTGACATAGCGCTGTTTTGCTAAAAATAAAAAATAAAAATCCAGTGGACCATTTAAATTATACTACATTTAGTCAAAAAAGTATCGGGAATGGATGATTTGTTGAAGGTTCCAAATTTTTTTTGTTTTTTGTTGTTGTTGTTAGATTGGCACAACTGTTTTCCATTTTGGCGCGGAGTTTGAGTTGCATCTTCTATTATATTTAATATATACCTGATACCTACCCATAGTGCTGTTTTTAGTTATATCATAACTACTTAGTGTGTATTGCGAATTTCATAATGGACCAAAACATCAAACAAAGAGTTTGTCTTAAATTTTGCATCGCCAATGGAATTTTGTGTTCGGAGTCACTGAAAATGTTACAGAAGGCTTACAGTGAATCGACTTTATAAATAAAACATACAGATGAATTGATAACCTCCTCCTTTTTTTGAAGTCGGTTAAACACATGTGCTTATGAGTGGTACAAAGCGTTCAAAAGCGTTCGAGATGTGATGGAAGATCTGCCTCGCTCTGGTTGGCCATCAACGTCTGCAACTGAAGTTAACATCGCGAAAGTGAGGGAAATAGTGACTGAAAATCATCATTCAACTTTGAGAGAGATAGCCGGCGAACTTTCTGTAGCTCACGAGTCGATTCATACCATTTTAAATAATCAGTTGGGTATGAAACATGTTGCCGCTCGACTAGACCCAAAAGACCAGAATTTTCTCCAAAAACTCAATCGCATGAGAATCGCTGAGGACATGCTAGGAGCCCAGAACGAGTCAGTTCCGACCCAACATTCATGAAACGCATTGTCACCACAGATTATTAAAAGATCACCACGTCTCGTTACTAGTGACGAGACGTGGGTTTACGAGTTTGACATGCCAACTATAGTTGGGCCGAATCATACTTACATCTACTCTTTGGGCCGAATCCTAAACTCCCGTATGACAGTTCAACAATAGATTGCCAAAACTTTGTCACTGCATCATCATTTCAAATCGAAATTCATATAAAGCTTATTTTCGCAATCAATAACAAACGAAACAAATAGCTAATCGTAAACATAGAACAAAAAATTGTATTCCCAGTATTAAAATTGTTTCACATGCAGGAAAACATTTTATTATGATTTCTGTTTTAGTGCAATATGTCAAAGCGCACACGTGGAAAAACTTAAAAGCAAAAGTCATGAGCTGGTTTGCAGCTGGTTTGGTTGAAATAATTAATAATGATTAAATATTTGAACGCGAATCCCAAAATGACGCACCCTTGTTACCAGTATATCATTTGCAAGATCGAGTTGCTGAAGCACTTGGGATTGCGCGATGAACTGTATACCAAATAAATAAAAAAGTTCGGGCCATCGGGCAATGTAGAAAATAATTGCACTCGCCTCGAAAAAAGTGAAAAAAAAGTCAACAATGTTGGATGTCGACAATTTTGATGCTGGTGCCATTAGGAACCATGTTTACGGTTACGTTACTACACACGAAACGATTACTACAAGAGCGAAATTACTTGTGTCTCTAAAAGTAGCTGGCCTGTTTAATGGTGCTAAAACCACCATCACCACCAACAAAAAATGAAGACTTCTAACCGAGGCATGTGAAAAAGTGACCAAAGAAAATTGTGAGAAGGTGGTAGAAAAAAACAAAAATCTTATCTTGTCCGATTATGATCGTAACATCAAAGTAGATAATGTAATCCACAGTGATATAATTATCTATGATATTGATGATGACAGCGACACTGGTAGTTCATGAGATGATGATTCTGATTTATAAAAATATTTATTTTATTTGGATTTGTTTTTTTTACTTATAAACAACTATTTAAACAAAAAGTATTGTTATTACGTACTTAGTATCAAATAATCGCAGCGATACGTGTATGTATAGTTTGTGCATAGAACATGACTTATATTGTCAAACTGACATACGTCATACGGGAGTTTAACTCTTTCTAATCTGTGCATTCGGCCCGACTGTAGTCAACAAGTTCAGAGTGGCGCCTTCCAACTGAACCGAAAGCGAAAAAACCACGCCAAAGTCGATCACACACAAGTCAAAGTCATGTTGACTGTTTTCTTTGACTCTCGCGATGTTGTGCACTCGGAATTCTTACCGGAAGGTCAAACGGTAAACAAAGAATATTATTTGAGCGTTATGCGGCGTCTTAGAGAGCAAATTCGACGAAAAAGGCCAGATTTGTGGAAAGAAAATTCTTGGATTTTGCACCACAATAATGCGCCTTCGCACAAGGCCATCATTGTGAACGACTTTTTGACCACTCATCAAATTTCATCGAGCAACCACGATATTCACCAGATATGGCTCCAGCCGACATCTTTCTTTTTCCTAAACTCAAATTGCCACTTCGTGGCACCCGTTTTCATGGTGTCAGTGTCATGGGTTTTTGTGGTGTCAGTCAAGATTTTTATTACAATAATTAAAATTTGTGTCAGAGCGAACATTGAGTTATAAAAGTGGCGTAGTTTTATTATTCAAGTGTTTGTGTTGACGTGCAACTAAAAGATTATTAGAATATTCTTTTAGATGCACGTTGCAACTAAAAGGTTATCCACCTCATCAAGTAGCACATAAAGTGACTGTCATCATATATTTCGTGTCAAATACTCCCAAGAAGCATTGAAATATGTTACGCCAGCATTTTAATGCATTAAAAGGAGAAATAAAAAAATACTAAAGACATGGCTGCATGGGCATTAGTTCGCTTTGCCTTCCCTTAATAGCAAGAAGTAACAAAAAAAAACAATAAAAGTAGTTTTTGACTGGATTTGGTGGTGTCAGTCAAATACATAAACTACAATTATAAAAAATTGTGTGTTAGTCAGTGTTAGTGAACGTTGTGTTATAAAATTGGTGCAGTTTTATGAAGCAAGTGTTTGTGTTGACGTGAAATTGGAAGATCATTAGAATAATAGTGATTATAGTGTAAAGGCGATGAGAATTTTATCCTGGTTATTTATCTCGTCCAAGTAGCATCTTAAGTAGACTGTTATAAAGTATTTCGCTCTAATCTCTGCCAATATTTTAAATCTGAAGAAATAAAGAAAATAATTAAGACATGGCTGTATGGGAATTAGTTCTCTTTGCCTACCATTACAGGGAGAACAAACAACAAAAAAAAACAACTTTAACAGAAAAAAGCGCGACTTTTTGGCGGGAACAACTTTTAGGTGTCTGTAAGCAGATTTTAATTACCTAAGTAGGTACCTATTTATTAGAAATTAGAATAGTCTTCTTCACTTCAAATAATAAATCCTAATCATAAGTAAATTTTCAATTCCAGGGTGTTTTCTTCCTCTGCTATAATGTCAAACAAAAGAAATGCACCAACTGCGTCTAAAGTGGCTGAGGACATTAACAATTTAATGAATGAATCCCAATTTCTAAATGATTATCCAAAACCTAAGAAAGCGCAAAAAAGACAACGGGCTGGTAAAAATAATGAAGGAGACATTTTTTTTGTAAACCGTAACAACGCAAAGGCAAAAGCAGAAGAAAATACTGAGAATTGTGATGTAGCTGGCTTCTTACGTAAAAAATTGAGGAATGTTACTGGTGTTCACTTGGAAGCTAGGTAAAATTATATGGATTAAAAGAACTACGTACAAGTTTCCTTATCTAAGTAATTAATAGGTCTGGTTATATTAGCCACTAAACTGGATGCCTAGGCAATGGCCTTATTGGATGCCAGCGTTTATTATCGGAATTTTTAAATATTTCATTAGTATATGTATAAATTTAAACAGTTTCCGTACATGCTAAGAAACAGATACCTACACCCTGTCACCAGGCTCACCTTTCCTTTGGGCACTGTGGGCAAGTGCCCCGGGCCCCGCGATCCATGGGGCCCCAAGTTCCCTTTTTGGAAATTAAGATTTTGATTAAATTTCTATGGAAATATGGATGTATAGGTATATTGTATAAAATAATTGAATTGATAAACTACTCTTTTTTTTAAGTCGGTTAAAATAATAAAGTGCCCAGAGCCCCCAATACGTTAAGACGGCTCTGCCTGTCACAGATAGCATGTTAACATAGTCATTTTAAATACTATGGTGTTATCAATAATTTAAAATTGAAAATTAATTTAAAAATTTCCCTTATATTAAATTTTATTGTTTGAACTATTTGTATGGAAAAATTTTATTATACAGTTTTGAATTTTTGATGGTACCTTATTATCTATATTATTATGTTTTATACAAAGCACGGCAAATAACTCAACACTACCTGATGTAAAGCGGTGCAACTTAAACACACTGTTTTAGCTGCCATCCCTGCTAGTCCATAAAGTGCCTTGCTTCTTTTGAAGGAACCCATGTTATAGGAAGGAGGGATTCCAAGTTTTGGCAGTACGACAAAGAAACGAGTTACTAAACTTCTTTGTGCATGATGATGAGGCGGAGACAGTGGGTTGCTGACTCCGAAGATGGCACGCGTGCTCCTGAGTAGGAAGGGAAAGGTAGTATTAAGGTCGAAAAGCTCCTGACTATGTTAACATTCTGTATAGGTAATATAAAAAATAATAAATAAAACATGATGGTTTAATTAATATTACTCATAGTGGTGCCGTCAATACGACAAGAAATTAAAACATGGGCTATATTAGTTCATAGAAATGGTTTACCACTTTCAAAAACATCTAAATCATTTGATAGATAATTTCATGACATTTCTATGAAATAATGCAGCGAATTTAAATTATTTATTTATTAAATGAATACGATATTTTAGAAAGTGGCAAACCATTTATTCTAATATAGCCCATGTTTAAATTGATTGTCGCATTGACGGCACCACCCTGTATATAGCCTGCTACGTATCAATTTATTATCGTAATGACGACACCACCCTGTATATGTAGGTACGTATATTAAGAATATTAAAAATATACATATGCTACACAAATAGTAGGAACCTATACATGTATATTGTATACAGGGTGGTGCCGTCAATACGACAATAAATTGAAACATGGGCTATATTAGCTCATAGAAATGGTTTGCCACTTTCAAAAACATTTTATTCATGTGATAATTTCATGACATTTGTATGGAATAATTTAACATTCGCTGCATTATTTCATAATAATGTCTTGAATGTATCAAAAGAATAAGATGGTTTTGAAGATGGCAAAGCATTTCTATGAAGTAACATAGCATATGTTTTAATTTATTGTCGTATTGACGGCACGGTTGCTTATACAGGTATAAGCAACCATGACCGGTGAACAAATACTCGTGTTTATTACATAATCATCTGCTTTGGCCGATACTCGCACCCCGGACACCTGGCTAAGTAGCCTAAAATTATTTTGTTTCCGCAATTGCTAATATTTTAACAATTGGAAAAATTAATCCTACCTTGATTTCTGCAAATCATGCCCACGAAATGTATTTTTTTTTAGAAAACAGCGTAATGACCAATTGCTCAACTCGTTATCAGAAATAATAGCTCAACTGGAAGCTGATTTTAGTATTATGAAAGATAACGAACAAATGCTAGAACGGCTTAATGGCGCCGTGATGAAATGCATACAACAAGCAACATTGGCCACTAAACAAAAATTGAGAACTTTGAAGGAAATTCACGCTTCATTCAAAAAAGGGTAATATAATTCTATGAATCTTGTTTGAAGACCCGCAACAAACGGCAGTATATTTCAATTAATACATCTTGCTATACATGGCGGTGACGACAATACGACAGTAAAATAAAACATGAGGAACGTTAAGTTCATAAAAATGTTTTGAAACTTTATCTTAATGTTTGATAATTTCATGACATTTCTATGACACAATATATATCCCTGGATGGGTCAATCAAATTTATAATCTTGAGCTCCTCCGTGCTTCGGAAGGCACGTTAAGCCGTTGGTCCCGGTTGTTACTACAACCACTTTAACCCACCAACCCGCACTGGGCCAGCGTGGTGGTGTTATGGCCCAAACTCCTCATGTGTTTCTGCCATGTAGGAAGGCCTGTGCCCAGCAGTGGGACGTATATAGGCTGGTAATGATGAATGATGATGATGATATAAAAAACCTATCATTGGCTGCATAAATATGCTGAAATAATATAACATTGGTTGTATTATTTTATAGAAATGTTTATAAAATTATCAAATGAATAAGATGTATTTTAAAGTTGCAAAACGTTTCTATGAACTAATATAGCCCATGTTTTAATTTATTGTCGTATATAGTCACCACCTGTTTTATTGCATCATCATCACACTGTGACCCGAGATGCAATATACTGCCGTTAGTTGCCTGCCACCTTACAATACACATAAAGGTACATACATAATTTTTCGTGATGATTGATAAGGACCATTTTAGAACCAGTGTTTGCTGGTCGATAGTCTACGCATCGCTGACTCAGAGTACCTACAATAAGGAGGATATTTGTCGCCATGTTTATTTGTTATTGATTATTCTTCTTCAGGATCTAAACTTTATTATTATAAAGATACCGGTACCTATGGTTGCCAAACGCCGCATCTGGCACTATGCGTCGGCAGATTGGGACGGTATGCGGGATTACTTCGCATCTGTCCCTTGGAGGCAGCGCTGTTTCAGTGAGCTGGACCCGAACGCTAGCGCTACTGCTGTTGCTGATGAGATCATGTTAGGGATGGAGTACTATATCCCTCACTCCGATCTCTTGGTAAAACTCTGCTCACTCCCGAATCGATGACTGCAACTTACAGCCACCAACACTCTCCCACTGTGGCCACACAATGCCCGATATTCGTATTAGGCAATGTGATGTACGTGCGGAGCTTCAGTCAATCGACGTCCGGAAAGCTAGTGGGCCTGATGGCATTCCAGCGATAGTACTGAAAAACTGCGCAGCGGAGTTGTCTCCTGTCTTAACGCGGCTATACCGTCTTTCTCTCTCTTCTGGGTGTGTGCCGGAATCTTGGAGAGAGGCCAATGTGCAACCGGTCCCCAAAAAGGGAGACCGATCAGACCCAGCTAACTACCGCCCGATAGCTGTCACCTCAGTTCTTTGCAAGGTCATGGAACGGATCTTAAACCACCAGCTGATCCGATACCTAGAAGATCACTCATTAATTAATGATCGACAGTACGGGTTTCGGCCGAACCGGTCAACGGGTGATCTTCTAGCGTACTTAATGCATGTCTGGGGTGAAGCTATTGACAAACGTGGTGAGTCACTGGCAGTTAGCCTTGACATTGCCAAAACGTTCGATCGGGTCTGGCACAGGGCTCTTCTCTCCAAGCTCCCGGCATACGGTCTGCCCGCTCAGCTCTGTAACTGGATTGCTGGCTTCCTGCATGAGCGAAGAATCCGTGTCCTCGCAGATGGATGCGCTTCGCGGTTCATGTCAGTGAATGCTGGTGTACCACAAGGCTCTGTTCTATCCCCCACACTCTTTCTTCTTCATATCAATGACATGATTCCGTTAGGAAACATTTATTGCTATGCAGATGACAGTACAGTGCATGGGGGATATTACGGTCGCCCAGGGGCTGGGCGCGCTGAAACCGAGAGGGAGAGGGAGAACCTTACCATTGAGCTCGACAGGGTGTTGAACCTCGTATCTGAATGGGGATCTAACAATCTTGTTGAGTTCAATGCTAAGAAAACACAGGTGTGCGCGTTTACAGCCAAAATGTCGCCGTTCCTTCCCCTTCCGTCTCTTCAGGGCACGACTCTTTCGGCACAGGGCTCCCTCAACTTGCTAGGTATGGAGATATGTTGCGATCTGAATTCCAGGAACTATATCGAAACCGTGATAAAAACAGCCTCACGGAAGCTCGGTGTCCTGAACAAGGTGCGTCGATTTTTCACGCCTGACCAATTATGCCTGCTATATAAAAACTCAGGTCCGGTCTTGCGTGGAATATTGCTCGCACTTGTGGGATGGCTCCGCCAAGTACCTACTCGATGCCCTGGACAGATTGCAGCGTCGTGCTGTCCGTATCGTTGGCGATGTAGAGGTCACCAACAACCTTGAGCCTCTGCAATTGCGTCGAGACATTGCGTCGCTTAGCGCCTTCTATCGGCTATATCACGGAGAGTGTTCTGAAGAGCTATTTGACCTTATCCCACCTTCCCCATTCCTACTCAGGAGCACGCGTGCCGGTCTTCGGAGTCATCAATTCACTGTCTCCACCTCAACATCACGTACAAAGAAATTTAGTAGCTCTTTTCTTTGTCGAACTTCCAGAACTTGGAATTCTTTGCCAGCACATGTGTTCCCTCCTTCCTATAACATGGGTTCCTTCAAAAGAGGCGTGAAAAAGCACCTTTCGGGCCGGCAAGGTGGAGGCAGCTGGAGCAGTGTCTGAACTGCACTAGCTGTCTTCGCATATGGACTCTTCTTACTGCTTCACATCAGGTGGTGTTGAGTCATTTGTCGTGCTTTGTATAAAAAAAAAAAAAAAAAAAGATACCTAAGTAGTGTTATTTGATTGCGATAAAAGAAATTCATTAGTTCACCTAGATGTGAGATTTACAAGTAATTGAAAGACGGATGATGATTTATAGGCTTAAGGAGCTGAATAAAATACAGAACCACGAAAAACTAATGATTATTATATTCAGTTTAATAATTTTCACAAGGAAGTTACTACGAGTAACTCCTAGCCACTCCTAGCTTAACAGAAAGAAAAAAGAGAGAGAGGGAAAGAGAGAGAGAGAGCAATGACAGTGATTAAATGAGACGTGTGAATAATCGAATGAGACGAGATTTAACGAATGAAACAACATTGAGTAGGGATTGAATGACAAGCTTACTTTGGCACTGTCTAGTTATGTTACATTCCTTTTATTGTAACATCAACACAAATAATTAGTTGAAATAGATTCATTTTTGACAAATATAAATATCAAATTCAACAAAATGGTTTTTATTCATCATTAGCCTTCAACAGGCCATGGCTGGACATAGCAGCCTCTCCACATAAATGCCACATGGCTCGATCGATCCATGGCTAGATTCATCCAGTTACTGCCAGCAGTGCCAGCCACTTTGCGGAGATGGTCTCTCCACCGAGCCTGAGGATGCCTCACACCGCGGTCTCCACCAAGTTCTCGCTTACTCAAACGGTCGTCAGTTTTGCGGATATGGCCGGCCCACTGCCACTTCAGCTTACTGATTCGGTGGGCTATGTAGATGACTTTAGTTCTCTGTCGGATCACTTCATTCCAACTTCTATCCTTCAGAGAAACTCCGAGCATAGCCCTCTCCATAAATCGCCGAGCTGAACTGTAGACTTGTGTACCGGCTGCACTGTAAGAGTCCACGTCTTAGCATTATATCATGACGTTTGTCTTTAGGCTTTGTGAGATAGGCGATGCAGATTATACTGATACACATATCACTAATCTGTGATTATACCTCATAAAAAGTTTTATTTATTTATTTATTTAAGGTCGGACCCCAGGAGACGCGGGTTCGATTTCCGCCTGGTGATTAAAAATGATTTGTATTTTCTTACACTAAAGTAGGCGTATAACGCCTACTTCATTAACGCACAAAATCAAACATAAGTGATTAAAAAGTTTGATGTCAAAAACGTGCCACTATCATCCATCATACATATTATCATTATAAATCCTCATTGGCTCGTTGAGACATTATTAAATATACAATGCTAACATTAATATATATCACCAGCCTATTCATGAACTGTAAACCTTATTTATAGATGTGAAGACCTGGATCAAGAGAACAGAGCAGAAACAGGCAAACTTGTAGATGAGTTAGAAAATGATATTCAGAATCTGCGACAAAAATTGATTTCTGAAACTAAACGCAGTGGTTGGGAAAACCTACGTCGAACAATTTTTGCTGCAATTGATGAAAATGACTTTTGAACAAGTTCAATTATTTTTAATATTTTCCTAATATTTTTTGTGACAGCCAATAAAACTGTCTCCACTAATATTTATTTGTATTATTTTGGAGTAGATTTACGATCATATTATGGCTTCCATTTGCTACAGAATTTAAGAGATAAAAATGTTTCAAATAATATACAGGATGTTTGGTACGAAGCATAAATACTAAGGTATTATCAAAAATTCAAAATAGTTTAGTCATTAAAACACTTATGGGAAATTTAAATTTTTAATAGCACCACAGTATATACATGACTATGTTAACATGGGTAGGTGACAGCTTGTTATACCATGTACTAAACACCTTGTACAGTCGACAGCACATCAAGCGTAACAGTTTGACCTTGAGACCGCCCTTATTTCGTTTATCATAGAGGCGGCTTTCGTAGTGCAACTTACACTTAATGTGCTGTCGTACAGACGACACTGTAAATGTTAAACTGTTTGTTAAATGTACAGACATTTAACAAAATAGGTTTTTTTATCAAAGTTCCCCTCATAAAATCTCAAAAGCAAGAACAGTTATTTTTTATATATTTATATATGTGTTACTCTATTTACAGTAGTGGTTACAGGCTTCACCGACATTTATTCATGTTACTACATGGTGTTAATAAAGGAAGGGGTATAAAAATAAAAAGTCAATTACATAACCTAAATATAAATTTATTTTGTAATAATAGGTATTCTGCACATGGAAGATATAAACTGTGTCCAAATTAAAAAGGTCTCATGATTTCTCACTAACCAAAAAAAGCGAAAGTGGTTAACAAATCAGATTCAATCCTCTATGATTAAAAAAAGAACGAAAAAACACCACGTGAATTATATCTCTAAGGAATACAACTAAAATGACAATAATGGATTTTTTTTCAATATAAATTATAATTATTCATAAGGCAGAGTTCAGGTATAAATGCTGATTTTATTTCTTACATATCGAGAGCCTTTTTTTTGAGACTTGCACCTGTTTATCTCATTTTAAAACAGCAAAGTAGTATGAAATTGTAACTTATTCTAAAATTTGACCGAGGCAATGTCAACTGAACTTAACCTATTACAATGATATCTCTAGTCGTGTCACTAAGATAATGTTATTTTAATATTAGTAGATCTTATCTACTTAAATTATCTCTGTTAACTGATGGATACTTTATTAATAGTATGGATATAAAATTACTTACAATCTAATGCATTGTGAGGGTGGGGAAATAAAATAGGTAATAACATTTTTATATTTCTATACTTACCCACGATGGTGAACGTGGTTTTTGTACTATGTTCACAATAAGACATGATTAAGAAGAAGCCAACATAGGGCAGTGAAAAACCAATTTCTTTAGCATGTTTTCGTGTGTTTCTACTTAGTTCGATACATGTGCTCACGACTGCAGTTCCTACTAAATAGTATTGGTGTTTAAACTAGGGCACATTTGGATAAATTTAAAATTTTACTATAGCATTTGAAGACAAGACTACTAGGTACACGATTAAATTAGAAGTATCGAGACACGTGCGGGTAGTAACATGATGCAACTGGCATCCTAAAGAAATTATTGAGGGGATATTAAGACTTGCCCACAGGGCAGAGTAGTGATTAGCTCCTGTCGAGTGAAGCGTAGGCACCAGGGGTGGCATCTTACATGATGCGACAGTTCTCATCGCCCTCTCGGAGTTCTCCAATCTGTAAAAATTTATTTGTTTGTAGAAACACAAACAGTTATATTCAAAACATGTAATTTAATTTATTAAACTATATCAAGTACAGATCAACAACATATTCCACATAATTATATTTAACTATGGGTCAGTCAGTACTAGATGAATATTTGTGTATGCATCACAGATTGAGAAAGAATACTAAATACTTTAAAGCTAAGCCTGTGGACATTATACATAACATGTATTTCTAATTTTGGATAAGAAACAACCATTTATCTCTATACATTTTTAGTTTGGGTCACTAAACATCATGTATATTAAACGAATGCATCCTGAATATTCCTGAGCCGACAGTTGCCGCTTCATTCAACATCACTAACACTATCAGGTAACGTTTTGTAACGGGATGTTAATAACATTATAAATTACCAGTACTATAATAAATGTCCAATATGTAATAACACTCTTTGACTTTTTACTAGGTGGTATACCCGTATGTAAGGTAGTCTGCGTAGGTACCATCGTCTTTCTTATTTCAGCCGTCAAATAGTTTGCTCTGTTTTGGATTGAAGGGAAATGTAGCTAGTGTAATTAATGGAAATGGAAGGCTTTTCATCTTAGGGCTCACAATGATAGCGCACCTGCAATACCAAGTGATTTTCTTGTTATTGCAGGTGTCCGTTGGTCTGACGGCATCATATTCTTTATCATCTAGTTTACCTTTATAAATATAAATCAATGTATGTATGTTTGCGCTTCGAAACCATAGATAAGATAGTGATGAAACTTAGGGTTTCTGGGGATCCCCGCGAAGGTTCTTGGATTATAAAAAACATTTGCTTTATTCTATAAAAAAAAAACCTAACAGTTTTCTCTTCACGGGCATTTCAAAGCATGCCAGGTGAATATAGTTGTATTAAATATAGAAATAAAGAGTATATAGTAACCTGTTCGCGACGCGGGTACTTGTGCGCCAATTCACGGTGTCGCTGGGCGCTAGTGCTCACTTGCCGCCGCTGCCGCTCAGACACTGCCACCTCCTGCGCATTGCGTTAGTTTGTCACACACAACTAGTAATCTACGGTAGAACTTACAATCAATACTATTGTAAAACTGTAAAAAGTCGTATCTGTACATTGAAGATATCCCAGAAAAATCAGGTGGGTACAGAGAACCTATTTTCACACGGACAAAGACTCATGCAAAAGCAAGTAGCCCTACTTACTACCTATAACTTTTTTTACGTTTTGAAAAGTACACAGTAACAATTTGATTGACGTCACATTGTCATATTGATTTCAATTGACATTCACGTCAGTGAATTTCATAATTAAAAAGCAAGTATGACATTCGGACGTCCGTGAATGTTATAATTGGATGCAATATGACAATGTTACGTCATAAACCGCACTAATAAAATTAGGAGGTTGCCCTGCCGGGGTGGGTCTATCAAAATATGTAACCTCGAGCTCTTCCGTACTTCGGAAGGCACGTTAAGCCGTTGGTACCGGTTGTTACTGCAACCGCTTTACGGCCTGACCACGGGGACGGGCGGCGTCGTCTCGGCAACCACTGCGCGGTCACGATGACGCGCTGCGAGGCCGACATCGAGACAGCGCGCAGTGGTTGCCGAGACGCGAGACGCAGGACGCGCGTGCGGTGATGTCGTGGCCAGGCCACTATTTGTACCTACATCTTGTGTTTAATTGAAAAGTTAAAATTTAAAGTATAAATATAAGTAAGACAATGCAGACTGGTGTGATTATTATGTATTCTACCCACATAAAACCATTCAAATTCTATACTTTTAATTTTTACACAATATGTACAAATAGGTAATTAAAGTAAAATAAGTCGTAAATAGTTTAAATTTTATAAAGGTGATGTTCGATATTGGTACTCGAAAGCCCCCCACGATAAATTATATATTATGCGAAAGCTTATGCTCAGAGGATCTTGAATATACCCTTTTCTCATTTTAATACCCCTGCATTTTTGAGTAATTTTGAAAAGTGTATGCAAGAATTCTAAGCTTCTTATCCAAGTTTCTCTGACAAAATACAGTAAAAAATAAATTGAAATCATTATTATTAGTCAGAAACAAGTGCAGAAACTAATTTGCCATGTTCTTCTAGCATTTACAATAAAATATAATTGCAAAATAGTCGTAGGCTGAATCAAATCAACCCTATGCCTAGTTATAAAAAAAATATTTGACCAGACAATAGACGACATTGACGTTTTATACTATGTCTGGGACGTAGGTCTGGGATGATTCACATTTTTTAAAATGGAATTTTACATCTCTGGATAACAGTTTTTTGACCAGAATATAATGTTATTTTTTATTTATATGCAGGCATTTAAAATTATAGTTTTTATATCATAATATTCTTTAAGGTCCGTCCTTTAATATACGTCCCACTGCTGGGCACAGGCCTTCCTACATGGGCCAAACACATGAGGAGCTTGGGCCATAACACCACCACGCTGGCCCAATGCGGGTTGGTGGGTTAAAGCGGTTGCAGTAACAACCGGGACCAACGGCTTAACGTGCCTTCCGAAGCACGGAGGAGCTCGAGATTACAAATTTTGATTGACCCATCCCGGGATTGACCATGGCGAAAGTTACTTTGTTTTCGTTATCGAAACCAGAGCGTTCAAACCACTACGCCACCGAGCTCCTCAGCAGGTCAGCTCCGAGCTCGAGCAGGCTGACCCTGCGCATCACAAAAGATGAGGAAAGGCGCTAGTAAGGTTACCTCCTGGTCGTTGTTGAGCAGCGCGGTGGTGAAGGAGTCGGCCACGAACCACTTCTGTCCCTTCATGACGATGTCCCGCTGGGTGTAGACACATGATGAAGTGGCGAGCTTACCCAGAAGGTGCCTATCTACTCCAGCTTTAAAAGATGAGAATGAGGAAAGGCGCTAGTAAGGTTACCTCCTGGTCGTTGTTGAGCAGCGCGGTGGTGAAGGAGTCGGCCACGAACCACTTCTGTCCCTTCATGACGAGATCCCGCTGGGTGTAGACACATGATGAAGTGGCGAGCTTACCCAGAAGGTGCCTATCTACTCCAGCTTTGAAAGATGAGAATGAGGAAAGGCGCTAGTAAGGTTACCTCCTGGTCGTTGTTGAGCAGCGCGGTGGTGAAGGAGTCGGCCACGAACCACTTCTGTCCCTTCATGACGATGTCCCGCGGCGGCTCGTGGTCGGCGCCCGCGTCCGCCGACCACACCGTGGCCACGGCGCCCGGCTCCAGCTTCACGGTGCGGTGGAACTTGAACACGGTCTCCTGGTCGCCGGCCTTGCGTAGGATCTGGAAGCCGCCGAGGCTTAGCTCCTGTAAATAAATGAAGCGTTGGTTTTTTTACTCATCACAAATTTTACAGATAAAAACATACGCAGATGCAATATTTAGTACAATAGTTATTTGTTCAAAAGTGAGCAAAATTATTTTTTGTAGTGAGTGCTGATGATAAATCACGAACCAGCGAAGTAGTTTAAAATTGAATCATGAGCATAGCGAGTGATTCAATTAGACTACTGAGTGCAGTGAGTGATTTAAAGGCACAAGACAAAAAAAAATTGCTCTCGTGTGAAACATACAACTTTTCACCTCTCCAGTGAGAATATTGTTATAAGTGAGATACACAAACAATATTAATTCAGGCAATATTAATCATTTCCATCACTCAATGAACTCATTTTTGTAATTAAATTTACAAAATAATCACAATTAATTATAAACACAAGTCGAAAATCAAAACAATCTCAATTTATTGTTCTCGCTTTGTCCACAGATTATATAGACTATTTTTGAGTTGAATTCCGAAAGTACAGTGCATGTCATTTTTTTGAAAAGTAAATACTAATTATATTTTTACGTAACGTGCCATTATTGTTTACTGAATTATATAGTTATTATTATTTTTCAAGAAAACGTCCATAATATAAATAGTTAGGCTTATAAACTAAAATAATTAAATTACATAGTTGTGCGACTAGCGCTAGTACTGAGTTTCGAAACGCGCTACTGCCTATCTCAAATTTATTTAAAAACTTACTTTGCCTCACGCTCGCTGCAAATACCGGTTTTCCTTCGAGATTTTACGAAGCAAATCGGGCAATCGGCAATCGGGCATGCAATCGGGACAAACGGTTTCGCG
This sequence comes from Nymphula nitidulata, assembly GCA_947347705.1. NCBI lineage: Eukaryota > Metazoa > Arthropoda > Insecta > Lepidoptera > Crambidae > Nymphula > Nymphula nitidulata. The sequence continues at coordinate 8,066,915 of OX374617.1, read as the reverse complement.
TGCCTTCCGAAGCACGGAGGAGCTCGAGATTAAAAGTTTTGATTGACCCATCCCGGGTTTGAGCATGGCGAAAGTTGCTTTGTTTTGTAAACTCGCAAGTGACAACGATACATTTCATAGCTGAGGCTCGACAGTAAAAGAGTTTAGAGCTGGCTGAAAGGGCAAAAATATGTGGAAGCGGCCTCGCTGTGTCATCACGTGGGTTGTAAGTTTTGAGCGGAGCGAACTATCGTTGCTCCTCCTACACCCCTAGCGCCCCTAACTCGCTTGATTGTAGGGTCGTGCTTTGATGTCGATTTAATAAGAACTTAAAATGAATTACTTGATTTACTATAACTTGACTTACTAAAATTCAGTTTTCTAACTGGGAATAGAGAGCATTGATTTTGGAAAAAATCTCCCATGAAGGAATGTCTCTACAATGGGACGTGTATACTAGTATAAGCTGTTAATTATGAGTCATGTGTTTATATGCCGTGCCTCCGTGCTTCGGAAGGCACGTTAAGCCGTTGGTGCCGGTTGTTACTGCAACTGCTTTAACCCACCAACCCGCATTGGGCCAGCGTGGTGGTGTTATAGCCCAATCTCCTCATGTGTTTCTGCCATGTAGGAAGGCCTGTGCCCAGCAGTGGGACGTATATAGGCTGGTGATGATGATGTTTATATGATGAGTGCTACCGATTGAGTTTGATTGTCTGTAGTACTGAGTGTATACCGCCAGTAGCCAGATATCAGTTAATTGTAGTATTACCTTCTTGCCCTTATTCCTGATCTTCACAAAGGTCCCATCGGGGCAGGCTTCGGCAACTTCCAGGTCTCCCTTAGCGCTGGAGGTGACGCTGAAGTCATGGAGGCTTCGCTCCTCGGACTCCTCGAGCAGGGTCCTCTTGCGGGCGGCGCGCAGGGGCGTAGCCCTACGGCCGGGAGTCACGCGACCAGCCATACTGCCGCTAGCCGAGGCGCGGGATTCGCGGCCCGGTGACTGGTTGGTTAGGTTAAGCCTGTACATAGTTAGTTTGTATGAGTTGAACGGTAGTTCCGGTGTAAATTCAGACAGACTGACATATAGACAGACAGACTGACTGACTCTGTACTCGAATAAGAGTCTGTACTCTTATTTAATTTTATGTTTATGTTATTTTTACTGTGTTTTATTCTACAACTTTTTTTTACTAATTAATTAGAAATAAATAAAATAATTTTATTTTACAATGAAAAGGAGTTAACTTTTAAATAAATAGGATTTTTAACTAGAATTTAGGTAGGGCCCCTGATTGGGGAAGCATCTCTTAGTTAAAAATACTGGCCAGATAACTTAAATGGCACGTTTTTAGTTGTTAGTGAAATTGACCCTTGATGTCTTGGAAAACAATGGTGTGACGACATACCTGTATAATAGTGTTCATCTTGACAATGTATTTTAATATGATATTGTAATTGTTGACTGAATACTGTTAGGCTGGTAAGGGTCAAAAAGTAACTAAAGACTGGCAGGAAAGCAGCTAGATTCGTCTAACTGATTATAAATACTAATTTACAAAATAATTAAAATACAACGTTTTTAAATCTATCTTTTAGCAAACATGATCTGTCGCAAACTAGTATCAAGTGTCTGCGCACGACACAGGGCTCAGTTCTGTATTGTTGCATACCTGTATAACATGGTCACATAAGAGTAGTAGGATATTATATAATGTAATGTAATTTAGACCCATATGTAGGGTCGCCTGGGTAGGTACAGCCTTTGTTATTTCAGCCGTGAAACAGTTCGCTGTGTTTCGAATTGAAGGGAAAGGTAGCCAGTGTAATTACTGGGCATGGACGGCATTACATTTTAGGCCTCAGGATGACAACGCACCTGCAATATCAAGTGCTTTTCCTTGTTATTGCAGGTGTATATGGGCGGCGGTAACCGCTTACCACCAGGTGGGCAGTCAGCTTGTTTATCATCTAGTTTTGTATATAAAAAAAAGTGTACCTAAGTCCCTCAACTCACCTGTCTTCCTCGCCTTCAAGGAGAGCCCTGTAGGTGGCGATCTCGTAGTCCAGAGAGCACTTGATGTCCATCAGCGTGGCGTACTCGCGAAGCTGCGAGGCCATCTCGTCGCGGAGCCGCGCCAGCTCTTGCTCGAGTGAAGCCAGGTCTTCCGCGTGGCGGGCCCGTTCAGACTCTAACTGGCGTTCTAGCTCACGGCAGCGGTTCTGTTTCACGTACAGACAATCGATATTGTACTATAGTAGTTCAGGGCATAGCTATCTCGTATCATTGGCCAGAAATTGTATGAGCAAAACATGGCCTATCTAAAGCGCGCTACAACATTAGTATTATTCACATGTGAGTCTGGTGAAACTTCAGGTTTTTACAAGATGATGACAAATATTGAAAAAAATTCAAGTCGTATATAAAGTACTATAGCTTATATCTGATCAAAAACCGAAAGTATTTGTCATGAAATTAAAATTAATTTAACGTAAATACTATTGTAAAAACCTCTATCTAATAATTAAATTTTATAAAAAAACAATTGACACAAATTGTGATTTAAATACGCAATACGTGAATTAGTAGACGGAATTTATTATAACTAGGGGCAGGGATAGACGCATGGGCGTAGCGAGGTACGGTAGGGGGGGGGGGGGGGGGGGGCTAGAAGATGTGCTCACAAACTGTATCTTGTTCCATAGTTCATGCAGCATTTACCTTAGATAAAATACTTGGTTTGTCTATGACTGCCCCCCAATTTTTTATATATAAATAAATAAAGCAGCGCTTTCATTTCCTTTTAAATAGATTCCTACTAAATAATGGATTGGGTTTCATTAGGGGACACCACTACAACTATCTAAGAAAAAGACTAGGATCTCCTGATGCACTTGTAATTTATGACTTTACTCTTTGACTGTCACAAATAAAGAGGTATGTATTTATTTATTTTAAGCAAATGTTTAGGGATATTTCGAAAGACAAAAAGAAAAGGTACCTGTGTAATATTTTAATCTAGTTTTAGAAAATGGATGGTATACTAACGCTGAGCGCGGCATTTTTGTTCTCAAGGTCGTTCAGCTGAGAGTTGAGGGTGTCGATGCGCGTGCGCATAGTACGCAGCTCCTCCACCGCCACAGTGGCCGCGTTGCTGTTGCGGTTCGCTGCCGAGTGTAGATTCTTTATCTAATAGAAAAAAATCGGACACAGTTTATTAGAATGCAATATAAAGGTATATCATTCTTAAAATATGTGGTAGTAACATCTTTAGTATTTCTGCTGTAAAAAAGTTCACTATGTTACGGATTGAAGGGAAAGATAGCCAGTTTAATTACTGGGCATGGAAGGCATTTCATCTTAGGCCTCAGGATGACAACGTACCTGCAATAACAAGTGATTGTTTCTCTTGTTATTGCAGGTGTCTATAGGGCACTTGCCACCAGGTGTGCCGTCAGACTGATTGTCATCTAGTTGTATAAAATGAAACCATGAAAGATGTGTTCCAGTAAGTGCAAAGACAAATAACATAAATACATATGTTATTGCTAACCTTATTTTCATACAGCGCCTCAATCTCATCGCGGTTCGCCTTGATGTTAGCCTCCTGCTGTTCCCGCAGCTCCTGGAGACTCTGCTGCAGTTTAGCCTCGTATTGCTGGGCGAGGCGGCCATCTGAACCCAAACAGGTTTATTATTATTTATTTGTTCGCTTCGAAATAAATATTATATAAACTAATACTATAAATAAATAAAAATTATTCATACACTCACACCTATTATCTAGAGATACGGCCCGCGGGCCGCATCCGGCCCCCAGACCGTATCAATACGGCCCGGGATCGCAATTTGCCACAAAAAGAAGAATTATTTTTTAGAGCTTTTAGACTTCACACGATTCCTCTACGGAAGTTTTTAATTTTTTTATTTGAATCTGGCCCGCCTACACATACTAAATTTAATATATGGCCCTTTGCAAAATTGAGTTTGACACCCCTGAATCTAGTCCAAAGTAAGCATCATTAAGAGCTTGTGTTATGGATACTAGATGACGGAGAAATAATGATATTAATATGTATATCAATCTTAGAAATATACTAAATAAACATAAAACATCCATGACTCGTAAACAAATGCTCGTACTCATCATACTAACATTTGCTCTACCGGGATTCGAACATGGCACCTCTTGACTGAGTAGCCTGTATAGCAAGGGGTACAGACCACTCGGCCAGTCGGTCGTCAATAATGTCGTTTATGAATGCGAAAGACTCTAGTGGCTGTTATTTTTTTACGCATAAATTGCTAAACCCGATTAAGATATATTTCGGTAGTTTTAGACCCTAGGAAGGACATATTAAGATACTTTTTGGCCTGATAAATGACACCCACCACCCAATTTAAACAGACTATATAAGTTCAGCTAAGAGGAGCTCGGTGGCGTAGTGATTTGAGCGCTCTGGTTTCGATCACGAAAACAAAGCAACTTTCGCCATGGTTGGTCCCTGGATGGTTCAATCAAATTTATAATCTTGAGCTCCTCCGTACTTCGGAAGGCACGTTAAGCCGTTGGTCCCGGTTGTTACTGCAACCGCTTTAACCCACCAACCCGCATTGGGCCAGCGTGGTGGTGTTATGGCCCAAAATCCTCATGTGTTTCTGCCATGTAGGAAGGCCTGTGCCCAGCAGTGGGACGTATATAGGCTGGTGATGATGATGATATAAGTTCATGGAAATGTTGTGCAACATTCAAATACATCTTATTCATTTGACAATTTTATAACATTTCTACGAAATACTGCAGCCATTGTTATGTTGTTTCATACAAATATCACGAAATTATCAAATGAATAGGCTGTATTTGAAATTTGCAAAACATTTCTATGAACTAATACAGCCCATGTTTTAATTTGTTCTCGTATTGTCGTCACCAAACACTAGTCGAACGGGCGGTCGCCCGCAGTTCTGCCCGCGTGGATTTAAGTTATCGCACTAAACTGTAGCGTATGTCCTGTCTCGCGATGTAGACTATCTCCATGCAAAAATTTATCTTCTAAAACGTAACAGAGAGACAGTGTTACATTCGCAATTATAATATTAGCATAGATTATTTAATATTCTACAAAATGTGATAAATCTAATCAAAGGACCTACTCCGAAACACGAAATCCATGAAACGCAATTTGAACGCTTTCTGTCTCGTATGTCTATACTGTGATAAGGTTCAAAATAGTATACATCATTATGAAGCTGACTGTACAAAGTAGGCTCTCATGACCAGTAAGTAATAAATAGTAAACTATAATTTAGTGAAGTCGACTCATACATAATAAGCTCCAATTAACTTTAATAATTAGCTGTTGCATTTATAAATAACAGATCGGTCATACAATTTCTTGGCATTTACTCCATTCATTGTTTTAAGTACTATCTTACTATGACTAAGTCAATCAGTATGTTTTGCATTTGATAGATAATTAGATCATTAAAAGACTATGTACGATTACGAAAGTATATATGTAACAAGATAAACATGTATAAAATTCACAGAGAAGGTATAACAGTATTTTTTTTGTATCATCACTATTTAGCATAATTTTTCTATAGAGCGTTTTTTGATAACTTGTAACTGTACCGCTTAGATATAGCGATATTCTTAGATTGCTATATCTAAGAAACTATTGATGGCCGATATACTATACTGCACTATACTATTTATTACCGCTGCAAAATTTATCAACTATTGACATAACATTGTATGATATAGAAATAGCTGTCAACTACCCTATTATCTTAATATCTGTTACTCACCAATCTCGGAGATCTCGACTTGTCTGCGCGTGCGTGTCTCCATCAGCTCTTGCTGGAACACTTGATCCTTGAATGTGAGCTCCTCGCGCAGGCTCTGCACGGTATTCTCCATCTCGATGCGGCACAGCATCTCGTCTTCCAGAGTCTTGCGGGTGTCTGCGTACACCTTCCGCAGTTTCTCCAACTCTTTGGCCAGTTCCTGTCCAAAAAGAAGTTATATTAAAAAAGTGTTATTTTTAGTGCTAGTTTGATATAAACTAAAATTGTAACGGAAAAATCTAATAGAAAAGAAACAAAAACGTCTCTTCAGCCTTGAAATTGCCTTTAAGCCTCAAGCGACTGAAAAACCGACATGCAACATTGCGATACACTCGGCAATGGCCAAAGTTTTGGTAGAAGATAAAATTCTTTCTTTCTTTCAATGTTTTTATTTATTGAACATTTTGAGTATTAATTTTCATAAAAAACTTAATTCAATTCAGTTACGAAGTTATCACAATACTTATTGGTTCTGAGGCGAAGTTTACCGGGTCAGCTATAGTTACATATAAAATACATACTCTGGCTTCATCCTGAGCTTTCTTCTTGTCAGCGAGGGCAGTGTTGTACTTGTTGCTCTCCTCTGTGAAGCGGGTCTCGAAGTGGCGGGCTAGATTTTCAGCCTGCGTGCAGTCCTTGGTTTTCTTGTCCAAGCTGTGAAGTTATGATAGGTAAATTCCATGAAAGAACCGATTAAAGTTAAAAGATCCAAAAGTATACAAGAAAAATTCAAAATTCAAAGAATTTTTTTCTTATGACAGAGGTGGAATGACAAAAAGTAGTAAATAAATTAACAATAAGATTAATGTAACAGTTTCATCTACACTAATATTATAAAGCTGAAGAGTTTGTTTGTTTGGTTGGTTGAACGCGCTAATCTCAGGAACTACAGATTCAAATTTAAAAAAATATTTTTGTGTTCAATAATATAACATTACGTTACTACGACCAATAGGAGCTTATCTTCAATGAAAAATGTTGCAAAAACGGGGAAAAAATATTATTTTTCATAGCAATTGTTGCGTGCGCTGCGTAAATGGTTAAAGTTACGCATAAATCATGTATGCCGGAATTGTTTTCCTATAAAAGTTCTAAAAAAAGTCCGCGACAGCATATATCTTTTGAGAATGACTCACTATATATATACCTTTTTTTTATATCTTAAAGACATCATAGTTTTAAAATAACTCTGCAATAAAATAATGATCAAGTACCACATACACGTTTATGATATCCAAGGCGGGCGGAACAATCAATACATCAATTGCGAAGGTGTTTTTATAAGCATGATTTAAATCCTAATCTCAATAAATGCTCAAGTAAAATCATGTAATGTAACCTACCCTACTTACATACATGTTGTTATTTTTCGATATCCACGCAAACGAAGTCGCGGGCACAGCTATTAGTATGAATAATAAAAGTATATTGTCTTAGTCTTAGCAAACCACAAGAATGTACACTTAATTACTTTACTATTATTCTTTAATTTATTGATGAATATAATACCTATAGTACTTAGCTTACATATCTAGAACTAAAAACAATATCTGTTTACACATCTTGCTTGCAAGTGGGTAAACACTGCATATTCTATTTTTTCGCACATATGGCGATTTTGACGGTTACTACTCTATTATGGTACTGTTAGCAGGGAGTAATTATTTTTACATCATGCAGCATACATTCACAAAGTATGCAGTGGGCTGAATATCTAGATTCTAATAGCCGAATGAAGATTATTCGGTAGTGGAATACATAATGTAAGTCGAATTATTCCATTTACCTAGTGTGCTGGGCTATGAAAGATTTATTCATAAAATGTTTTCCTAATCAGATACCATACAAGATAGCCAAAACAGTTAACTTTAAGAAAATTTCAAAACCATGACATCGACCCGCGCGGCAGCCTAATTCGTGTGTCCATGCGAAGCGCGTTCTTGCGCAACGACGACACACGGAATGCTTTTGTAAACACGTTGCTATCCGGTTCCCGCGCGTGCTTACTTACCCGTTTTATGATATTGCTTGAAATAATACGATTCCCGCGTTACGTGTATAGACGCCGCGTTACAGCGACGCGGGGGCCGCCCGCCCGCCACCCGCATGCCGGGCCTTGGCCGATTTAAAACGATGGATCAGCGTGATCAACGAAAATTAAAGTAAAAGGGGAAGCTAAATGACCTAATCTCACGACGCGAATTGATAAAACAAGGAAGCGAAAGATTCCATGCGATCTGTTAATTATCATTGATAATATTTTATAACAAAAATTCAATATCATTATGTGAGTGCGAACTCAATGACGACATAATGTCCAGTCAATATCTACAGAACGATTAAGTAAGCTCCTAATATTAGCCCGAACGACCAAGGTTGAATACCAATGACAATGATGTAGGTTTTCAAGTTTGAGATTCAAAGCGATAGCCCACGCGTGAAATAAAATGTAAAGTTATAAAACTTTTCACAGACTTTTTCACGCTACGTGCGGAGCGCACTGCAGTTTCTATGAAATATATCATATGTAGATCCCTTTATGTATTATTATATATATATTTTACTCCAAGTGAATATCTAATTAAGTTTCTTGTGAGACATCATAAATATGCGGAAATCTTCGCCGATATAAATGAACGATCACATGTGCAGAAAGACGATGAGTATTTTAGACATAGCTTTTGAAGTTGAACTCATCGTAGTCGCACCGCGCCTCTTGCTACTTTGATCAGATTACATAAAAAGTTTTTATAAACTATGCACCTATGATTTCTTACAATTTTACTCATGTGAATAAGAATGATGAATAAGAAAGCGACGTATTGAAGTAACGAATTGTAGGTAACGAACTTCGTTAATTTATTACGACGTATTTGACCAAAACAAATTTGATGGCATTTTAATGTAAATTCAAGGATAATCATATTGTGACATCACCATAAATTCAATATTTATACGTACAATATGACGTCATACTCGTAAATATTAGTTAGCTACGATTTGTAAAGTTGGTTAATGAAAATATAAAATGGTAAAATAGTAAATACCAAAGACACACAATGGTTTAAAATTAAACTTATGCATCCAACATAAATCATTTACTTATTTTACCCTTTATCTAGATAGTATCAGAAAATATAAGCATAATTATGCTGTATCCAATGGTGAGCGCCAATTGTAGCCTATAGTTAGGTGCGAATTAGTTATAAGTTACCCGTGAGTTTAAATCCTATCCTACTGATATAATAAATACGAAATTTAGGATGGAGGCTTGTTAATCACGCTGGAACCGCTGAACGGATCGTAATGGAATTTGGCGCTAGCTACTTTCGCTACGAAAGATAGATTAGTCTGGAATTGAACATAGACTATTTTTTATCCCGGAAAAATGTAAGTTCCAGTGGGATAGAACCGACATTTACGCGGACAAAACCTAGTAAGAGATAAAAAAAACGCCGTGAATGCTAAATTGTGACATAGACCTGTACTAAGTTTATATGTACCTATAATAATAATAAATAAGCCTTATAATTTCCAAAACTTATTACTTTACAGAGATTTTCGTTAGTATAGTATTGTTAGTGTTTAGTTAAAAAAAACAAATTAATAATATTCTCTAAGGTTAGTTGTGTTAGATTTTAGTATGATTGTTGCTCATAAATTTGAGACCCTTGCTGAGTAAAGGCCTCCTCCAACCTTTTCCAGGATTCTCTGTTCTGTGCTGTGTTCATCCATTCAGTATCTGCTATATGTACCTAACTTCTATTCATTTGTTAAAAAGATTCAATATAATATATTTTTACACTCATAACAAAGTACGTACTATCTAGTCCAAAAAGCATTACTGAGTGGTAATTGTACAACAGATGTTAATTTGTAAAAATGATCATTCTTTACCTGTATATTTTATTTATTCACATGCTTTTTAAATATATATATATGCATAAGATTTGTAGTTCAAGTTCAAAAGAGCCACTAAAGGTGGGCAAGGTGACATGTATACAAGATGACATACTCTTCAGGGTCAACAACCAGTGTGGCACTTACTTTAAAAAGCAATAATATAAAGCTTGTTCACCTTTACCTAAGCACCCAATTGGTTTATATATTATTATCGTAATATATTAAATATTTATTTATTGAAAACAGCTACTACAGCGTACTTTTTAATATGTTGAATCAAAAGTTGAATAAGTGTATTTAAAACTAAACAAGTCTAATAACTTGACAAAATTTAATTTGCATAATTTCTCATTAAATAAGTTAACAAAAATATTCAACAATATTATTAGTAAGACAAAAAACAATTAAAACCAAAAAATATACTTTTTTTAATGACTATATAAAGAGACTTGAAAAGTGTAACTTTAAATAGTTTGGTTGGTTGACATGCTGCAAATTAATGGTAGCCTCAAAAAAATAAGGAAAAAGAGTCAAGGTTGTCTTGATTCAATCCTACAAGTAAACTGTTGTAGGAATACATATATGAAAATATTTACAATGAAAGCTGAGTGACACATCTAAATAGTTGAGGAAGTTACCTTGACTTATAAAAATATCTAAACTAGAAAAATATACCTACCTAATATGAGTTACCTTGATATTTTTAAACAATATAAGTACAGTTATGGTCTTGAATTAAAATTCTAGAAATGTAGATAGTACATATAAAAATTGTTAATTAGGGAAGTACCCAAAATTGAGAGACTGGTAAGGAATGTAAGGTTAGAAAGAAGAATAATAGAGGAAGGGGCAGGTTGTCATTAAACAGGTTTGCACTTCTTTATCATGGTCTTGTACTCTACTACATTTATCTACTTTGAATTTATCAAATGAAAAGATATCACTGTTCAAATACATGATAGGACAGCTGAACACAACAAAAATATTTTTATTGCAATAAACCACACCTTGAAAACTATTTTGATTGTTAATAGTACATATATGTTTGCTGATATGTTGATGGATATAGTATCAGAAAGGTGTTAGCCCTTACCATGCTGTAAATGCAAGCATAAGCAAAAAATATCATTAAGCATTGATATGAAACAACACCCACTAGATCTGTTACCAATTAGTGGTCACTGTCATTTGTTTGCCTGATATGTTGATAGCATGGTCATTGTATGACATGGTGCAATGGGCAGACACTTAGCCATGGTTCAGTACTGCAATTGCATTTTTATTTTTAACCCCCCATGAAAAAAGAGGGGTGTTATTAAAACTTCTCGTAATAGTATGCTAAAAATAAATAATTACCTATATCTAATTGGTTTAGTTTTAAGTTACTGATCAGTGTGCTTGTTTGTGAAGTGTAGGTACATGCTGAATCTTAATTTAGGTATATCTTGTTCTATCAATATGAATGCAAGAAGGACAGCTATGTATATTTTCATCATCTTGTATTTAGTTTTCAACCTTGATGAATGTGTTGTGTAGGTTTCCTTCTACTTTTTGCTTTTCCTTAACCTTTTAGTAGAGAGAAAGAGATGGGTCCAGTGTCAATGTTAAGTATCTGTTAGTAAGCCAATTTAAATGTTTAATGATTTAATAAATACTCAAAAATCCAATTAAACATTCAAAGTAAAATTTTTATGTCAACCTATCAAGCCACACATTCTACTCATTCCCCCTATAAAATGTGGACTGATGCTGTCACTGTCTTTCTTTGAACAAATAAAAGTGATAGCATCAGTTTTAGACCAGGACTAACTTGTGTTTTATAATAAGGGGGAATGGTGTCTTTGGCTGCCCTCTTAGACAGCTTGACAATATAAATAGACGAATAATTACAACAATTAATAAATAGTTCAAAAGCTAAATATTTAGTGACTATAATAATAGACACTAAAAATAAAAATGGATATGATTCATTCAATTATGTAGGTAAATATATGTGATTTAAAGATAAAGATCTAAATGTCACAATAAATTTTGTTTACAAACATATGCAGACATTTTAATTGTGTATTACACAATATTACGGAAAGAATCTAGATGCAATGTATAGGCACCTGCCTATCTCATCATATACATGGTTTGGTTTTATTTAGCTATGATGTCACGATGTCGTAAAAGCGAGGTCGCGCGCGATCGTCACCGCACCCGCTTCGAAACGCCGTCGATGACGTAAACTTCGCGTTAAGGTTAGCCGGAAGAAAAGTAATAAATTCCGATTTAGGTACAATACAAAGTTTTTTTTATCAAGTATACTCACCGTTTCTTTAGATCATCATTCTCTTCATAGAGCCTTTTCAAATCGATCTCCAATTTAGCCTTTTCCCTTGATGTATCATCTAAAAGTTTTCTAGCATCCTGAAGTTCATGTTCATACATTCCTTTGATGTTAGAAACTTCACGTGTGACCACCTCCTGTGTTGTTTGGATCTCCCGGCGTAATCCTGAGTTTTCACTTTCAAGTTGACGAACCTTGTCAATATAAGCCGCCAAGCGATCGTTGAGGTTTTGTAGTGCATCTTTTTCTTGAAGACGGCTATGTCTAGTTGGACTAAGAGGACTGCTGGGCCGGCCGGCAGAGCTAGAAGGGCGGCTGCCAACAGGAGTGCTTGATTGGGGTGGGCTTTGCACTGAGGACACCACATTTATGTTTGTAGACGATGTTACGGTTTTTTTTGTTTTAGATGACATTTTGCAAAAGTTTTTCAGTCACGATTGTCAAACTAAGCACAAAAATAAATAGTTGCCACGAGCTCACACTGAGACAAGCGTATTTCTCGGAAGAATTTTACCGAAAATCGCCAATCAAATCAAAACCCAAGCTTCAAATGATCACGTGACCTTTGAGTCATAGAAATTGTTGCCATAAACGATAAATCTTGAATAGGTTGCCGGTTGCCTCGAATTAAAAAAGTCGGTTATTAAACCATAATTTTCAATAACTATATTCTAAAAGTTATCCCTGCAAGAATAAATGTATGTAAATACTTAAATACAATATTCTTGATTAATTAAGACTACACTCGCTTGACAAAAAATGTATATAAGACAGAGGGCTAAGCATCGCAAAGCATCGCTAATTCGCCAATCAATTTAGACAGAATTATCAATTTGACGTGTTTTTTTTGTGTACCAAAAGAACATTGAGCCTGATTCTGAAGACTCACTCTAAGTTTAAATTATCTCTTTCTCGCAATAAGTAATAGGAAAAAGATAGCAAGAATCTGTTTAGAGCTGTCACTTAAATTTAGATAGATTTCTAAGAAACCATAGACAATTTTAGACGGCATGTACGGAGGTGCCTCCTAAACACGCATTTTATCACGTTCGATAAGGTCGAAAATTGTAAAGTTAAATTATATGACGGCTATCCTTTTCGTATTCATTTTGAGAGAAAGAAATGCACTTAACTTTTTAGACTTAGCATGTGTTCTCCAGAATTAGGGCCAATAGCTTAAAACTACTTAAGCTGCATTCCTAAGTACAAGCTTGGCAAAAAAGAGTTTGACGCGGTGAGAGATAGAACAAATTTTTATTTGTAATAGCAACACTGCTTTGCTGTCAATGTCTCTCTCTAGTCTATGGTCAATGTTTTTAAGTTTAGTTTTTTTAAGAGACTATTTATTTATCATCATCTCAACTTGGCTCGTATAATTTTCATAGTTTTCGGGGGTCCCGATTCTGAATACAACATCATTTTTGAAATCCAAGATGGCGGATACGATTTTTTTATGAAATATAAATATGGGTATCATTTGGCCTAATTCTGGCGAACACATGCTAAGATTAAATTTAAGTTCAGTCCACCTCTTTCTCTCAATATGAATACGAAAAGGATCGCTGTCATAAAGGAGATGTTCGATATTGGTACTCGAAAGCCCCCCACGATAAATTATATATTATGCGAAAGCTTATGCTCAGAGGATCTTGAATATACCATTTTTTCATTTTGATACACCGGCATTTTTGAGTAATTTTGAAAAGTGTATGCAAGAATTCTAAGCTTCTTATCAAAGTTTCTCTGATAAAATATAGTAAAAAATAAATGAAAATCATTATTAATAGTCAGAAACAAGTGCAGAAACCAATTTGCCATGTTCTTCTAGCATTTACAATAAACTAAAATTGCAAAATAGTCGTAGGCTGAACCAAATCGACCCCATGCCTAGTTATTAAAAAATATTTGATAAGACAATAGACGACATTGACGTTTTCTATTATGTCTGTGATGTGTCACATTTTGTAAAATTGAATTTTACATCTCTGGATAACAGTTTTTTGACCAGAATAAAATGTTATTTTTTATTTATATGCAGGCATTAAAAATTATAGTTTTTGTCCCATAATATTCTTAAAAATATACTCTTTCTTCTTATATAACATTTGTCTTGGGGGGTAGCTGAGTACCAGCCCCCATACATTTTCAGAACATGTCCTTTGACATTTAGAAACATGCATTAAATTTTCGACCTTATTGAACGTGATAAAATGCAGTGCTTAGGAGGCACCTCCGTACAACATGCCGTCTAAAATTGTCTATGGTTCGTATGAAATAATGGGCCCAATTCTGGGAACACACTTTAATTCTAAATTTAAGTTATTATCTCTTTCTCGCAATAAGTAATAGGAAAAAGATAGCAAGAATCTGTTTAGAGCTGTCACTTAAATTTAGATAGATTTCTAAGAAACCATAGACAATTTTAGACGGCATGTACGGAGGTGCCTCCTAAACACGCATTTTATCACGTTCGATAAGGTCGAAAATTGAACGCACGTTTCTAAATGTCAAATTATATGACAGCCATCCTTATCGTATTCCTTTTGATAGAAAGAAATGCACTGAACTTAAATTAAGACTTAGCATGTGTTTACCAGAATTAGGGCCGGCCGACGCGATTTTTTTTTATAAAAAATTAATATGGTATCATTTTCGTGGTTTTCGGGGTCTCGATTCTGAATACAACATCAATTTTGAAATCCAAGATGACTCCCGAAACCACGAAAATGATACCCATATTGATTTTTTATATAAAAATCGCGTCCGCCATCTGGGATTTCAAAATTGATGTTGTATTCAGAATCCGGACCCCCGAAAACCACAAAAACGATACCCATATTGATTTTTTATAAAAAAAATCGCGTTCGCCATCTTGGGTCACGAAATAGTCGTATTTGGAATCGGGACCCCCGAATACCGCAAAATCACTTACCATCAGATGAGACGAAGGTCAAGAGTTACCCCATTACGGATAACAAAATGTCATTTTCCTTGTCTAGACCTTTTAAAATCATTTATTAGAATGTTAATAAATGATTTTAAAAGGTCTAGACAAGGCAAAATTGTTAATAGTAAACAATAGGAATGTTGCAAATATTTACAAGTCTGCAAAATAATTTAAAAAAAATACCCACTGAATTGAGAACCTCTTCGTTTTTGAAGTCAGTTAAAAATATTCTAATTATAAATTATAGCCTTGAATAAAAACATATCCCCATAGCCCATATTATTATGTAGGGTCGTCTGGGTGGGCCTTTTCTTTTAGCCGTGTGTGAAACAGTTCGGTGTGTTTCGGATTGAAGAGAAAGCTAGCCAATGTAATTACTGGGCATGTTCAGCATTTCATCTTAGGCCTCAGGATGACAACGCAACTGCGATATCAAGTGATTATTCCTTATTATTGCAGGTGTCTGTCGCTTACCACCAGCTGGGCCATTAACTTGTTTTTCATCTAGTTCTATAAAAAAAATGTCATGGAATTTGCAAGTAACTAGTGGTCACTTCATTAGTACTATCTTAGATTATAATTATCTCGTCGAATAGAATTTTAGTAAATTCATGAGCATATATTTATCAAAGTACTACCGTATACGAGTCCACACATTGTCGTTTTGTGCAGATTGATGCAATAGCTAAAAAGATATAATCGATTGTAGGGGGCCGGGCTGAAAAAATTTTAAGTGCTCATATTTCTATATTTAAAGGATGTAATTTAAAAATAAAGTTGTACATATATTCTGCACCTCTGGGAGATCACACACACATAGAATATGGGTTCTTAGGTTTTGTATTTTTATTGTTATTAGCTATTTCAATAATTTCAGCCCGGCCCCACATTACTTTGATATCTCCTAAGATATTGCATTTTAGTATGAAATAAAGGCTTGAATGTGTATATTTTATGTAGTACATTAGTTCTCTAACAATACATAGTCACTAGTTGTTGTAGTAGTGGTGATGTAGAAGGGGCCGGGCTGAAAACGTCAGGCTGGCCCGGCCACCAGTGATGCTTCTAACTTATTTATATTAGCGTTACATTGAAAATGAAAGTTGTACATATGGTTGGGTAAAAGAGTACATAGGATTGACGTAAATCTCGTTTTTCAAAGCCGTGGTGGGGCGGGTCTGACGAACATCCAACGTTTGATCAAATTTAATGTTCGTGCTCACGACGCAATTAGTGTAAAAACGTTTTCGAACTCAGAAGGAACATGCGTAGCATCTCTACTTGGTCTGTGGAAGAAACTTTTTGTGAGTGCGCCCAAGGTCGTAACATGGTTCTTTGATCTTTATTGCCACGAGATCACTACTTACCAAATGAGCGTGATTCGGAATGTACCCATAGTGCTCTCTCACATCTGTGATCTGTGTTGTCATTGTCAATGTCAAACATAATGTCAAAGCACCAAATCATGAAGCCACTTTCTCAACACTAATTTTCCAATATTTTTTTAGTGCTTTCTATCCCCTTAAATTCCAAATGGCTGACGTAAATAATTTATTTGATTGTTTTGAAGAACCAGTAGATAATGAAGCTGCAATTCAGTTTCCTAATATAAATCCAGAGAAGTCTAAACCGTATGGGCAAAATAACCTATAAACAATATTTGGTCCTTGTTATTTCTGCTCCTAATTTATGCCATATTGCAGAGCTACATCTCAAAATGAAGGCAGTATCAAAAGACCACACGAGGAGGTTGAATACGCAGACACAACTCAAAATAAAAAAGTGAAACATGATGAAGATGAAAGTGAAACAGATTTGATCAGTGACATAAAGTACGATGACATTTATTACTTAAAATCTTGAATCTCGTTATTTCGTTAGATGTTTACTCATTATTCTCCTATTTACAGTGTAAATCTTTTGAATTCTCGAATAGTCATTCATACTTTGGAGACTCATGAAGGCTGTACTCATGAAGTCGCAATACCTCCTAATCACGAATTTGCTCCGCTTGTTCCAATCAGTGGAGAGCCTGCTAAACAGTACAGTTTTATTCTGGATCCCTTTCAAAAGGAAGCTATCTTGTGTATAGATAATCTACAATCAGTTTTGGTGTCTGCTCACACATCTGCAGGAAAAACAGTTGTTGCTGAGTAAGTATTTAATATTGAAGCATAAGTCAAGTGTCATATTTTATTTTAAAATTTTATCTTTATATTACTAACCTATTTTGATAATAACATAGTTTGCCTTTTTCCTTTATTTATTTGCTACACAAACAGGTTGTCAATACATATTATCTTTGATTTTAATTAAACAACTTTTTTTAAGAGCATGGGGTGTAGTGGTTTTAGTGCTCTGGTTTCGATCACGACAACTTAGCAACTTTCGCCAAGGCCGATTCCCAGATGGGCCAATCAAAATTTGTAATTCTGCCAGAATGTTTAGTTAGCCACAGTACTGAATATTACAGTATATCAAAATTTCTTTCGAATTATATAAATGCCTTAGTAATTGATTCAAAGATCAGGCTCCATACATTTTTGTTAGTTCTATTTTGCCTAAAGTTATAATAAAATTTTCTATTTTACCTATATTTTAGATATGCCATAGCATTGTCATTGAAGAGCAAACAGAGAGTGATATACACTACCCCAATAAAAGCTCTATCTAATCAGAAATACAGAGAGTTCTCAGAGGAGTTTCATGATGTTGGTCTCATCACAGGAGATGTTACAATTAATCCTTCAGCATCTTGCCTCATTATGACGACAGAAGTAAGATCTCTTCAAAAATGTATACTTTGATGTAAAATCATATTATTTAGTAAATAAGTCTATCTGTATTTTGTACTTAATTAATTTCAGAATCTATTTTTATTACATTGGTTTATTGTTTTACAGATTTTAAGAAATATGTTATATAGAGGATCTGAAATTATGAGGGAAGTGGGATGGGTTGTTTTTGATGAGATTCACTATATGAGAGACAAAGAAAGAGGTGTTGTGTGGGAAGGTGAGGTTAATTATGTGTACTAGCTTAAATACAGAAAATGCTCATTGAGTGAAAGGACAGCTCACATTGGGAAAGTTTTGTTGTGGCTCTCATAAAACAGAAATATCATATACCATAATACACATGCCATACATACATTTTCGACCACAACACACTTTGAAAATGAAGAAATCTTGTGTGTTATTCACATTAATCCAACAGGTCTCTACCAGTCCTAACTGGTTTATTATGTTACCTAAAACAAGAAAGGTCTTTTGACATACTTTATGCTCATAAAGAGTTTACAAATTTCTGTGACCAGATTTAACATTAGTGAGGACCCTCAACTTTATTAACACTTAGCTCAGCATCTATAGTTCATTATGCAAGTGGTGTTCTAGAATGTAACTCAACATGCCACAGTAATAGTTCTTATAAAAATAATTATCATTAATTTACCAAACTTAATTTTTAAACAGTGATAAATAGTAAATAATGACACTTTTTACCATCAATAATTACCTGCTGTAGCAATTTGCTTTAGCATTATGGCTACAATTGGTATGTAACTTTATTAGTATGTACTTAAGGATTGGTATGTGATGCTTAATTTGGGCTAGTTAAAAGGTGTGACTATATGAGTTTTATTTTTATTATTATATAAAATAAATAAAAACTTTATTCACTGATGTGTAAATGTCATAATTGAATTCAATATGACAATGTGATATCATTTAAGTTCATACCAATAAAGTGCGGCAGTCGCTGCATTGGCCGAAACATTGAGCAAATAAGGTATGTACTTCTTTGTTGTACTTCAAACAAGTGTCAACAAACAGTGTAAAGGATTCCAAGTGTCACATGTGCTACCAATCCTTTGCCAGCACGTGTTCCCTCCTTCCTATAACATGGGTTCCTTCAAAAGAGGCATGAAAACACCTTTTGCGCCGTCTAGGCGGTAGCGGATAGAACAGTGTATTTGGTGTACTGACTGTCTCCAGATGATATGGACTTTTCTTACTGCTTCACACCAGGTGCTATGCTTAGTATAAAAAAAGGGACCGAAGCTTTAAATTCCGTTAAAAGTCGTGAGAATATATAACATCAATTGCTCTTGAAATGTTAAATTATACAAATTAAATAGAAAGTAAAATTAAGTCTAAAATATTTTTTTGTTTTTGTTTAGAAACCCTGATTCTGTTGCCCGATAATGTCCATTACGTGTTCCTGTCGGCCACTATACCAAACGCGCGGCAATTCGCTGAGTGGGTTTGTCGGCTTCATTCACAGCCGTGCCATGTAGTCTACACAGAATTCAGACCGACCCCGCTACAGCATTATATCTTCCCAGCAGGAGGCGATGGTATCCATTTAGTTGTGGATGAGAAGGTAAGTTACAAAAACATAATTTATTTACAGCATTATTAAAAGACCGTGTTTTTTATCTGTAAATGAGGTATGGCAAGATACAGAGATTGAACGTTTTTCTCTTATGATAGTTGTTTTTGTTTCATAGGGCATCTTTAAAGAGGATAATTTCAACACTGCAATGGCAGTGTTAAGTAACGCCGGTGATGCCGCAAAGGGCGACCAGCGCGGACGCCGCGGAGGCATGCGCGGGAACAACCAGACCAACATATTCAACATCGTCAAGATGATCATGGAGAGGAACTTTGCTCCAGTCATTATTTTCAGTTTCAGTAAGAAGGATTGCGAAATTTATGCCATGCAGATGGCGAAACTGGACTTTAATACAAGTGAGTATCAATATGTCAATTTGGCGTGATTGTCATAAAACGTATAGTGAAGGTATCACGTACAAAACTCATGTTTCCTTATGAAACTTTATGATGTAGTTTTTTCGCGACAAAAAGGTAAGCGCCGTAATTTTGCATGGGTCTCATGGGTTTCGTTCTAGTAAGCTAGCAAGCGACTAAGTAAAGTATACTGTTATCACTACACTTGAACGGAACATAGTAATGGTATGGTGGTTTCTCATCTGTAATACTTTATATCTCAATGTTTGGTGTTTAGTTTTATAAATACTGTGTAAAATAGTTATTCAACACTAATATCTAAAATTGAATCCTCTCTCAGTGTCAAGTTGTACTACTGACTTTTTTCTACAGTATGGGTTATTAAGAGAATAACACATACTGTACCTAAGTTTAGTTTTAGCTATTGAATTTCACGTTATTTACAGTTGAAGAAAAGAAATTAGTAGACGAAGTGTTCAATAATGCTATGGACGTGCTCTCTGAAGAAGACCGTAAGCTACCCCAAGTGGAAAACGTGATACCGCTGCTGAGGCGCGGCATCGGCATCCATCATGGCGGCCTGCTGCCTATATTGAAAGAGACCATAGAAATATTATTCGGCCTCGGACTTATAAAGGTATCAACTTACACACTTTACAATTTCATAGTTATTAACATTGGGCCAAATTCTGTTGACACACTCTAAATCTAAAAGTACATACATAATGTACTTTTTTCTTTCTCTCAATATGTATAGGAAAAATATAGCGATAATTTAAGCTGCCATCTAAATTTAGATCAATTGACAATTTTAGACTGCATGTACAGTGGTGCTTCCTAAACATCTATCTTCATTTTATCACGTTCAGTAAGGTCGAAAATTGCACTCACCTTTAAAAATGTGAAACTACGATAGCCTCCTTTTTTTGAATGAGAACCTCCTTTTTGTCTTTTCGTTTCTGTCAAAACTAGATGCACTGAACTTTAGATTTAGCATGTGTTCATAGAATCTGCCCATTATCTGTGTAGCCGTTATCATAGCGTTTTTTTTTTATACAACTAGATGACAAACAAGCTGATGGCCCACCTGATGGTAAGCGGTTACCGCCGCCTATAGACACCTGCAATATCAAGGGAAAATCACTTGATATTGCAGGTGCGTTGTCATCCTAAGGCCTAAGATGAAATGCCGTCCATGCCCAGTAATTACACTGGCTACCTTTCCCTTCAATCCGAAACACAGCGAACTGCTTCACGGCTGAAATAAGAAAGGCGGTGGTACATACCTACCCAGACGACCCTACACACGGGCCTACCACCTCGTACCACATAATTATGCAATCTGGTGGCTTCATTTGACAAATCCTATAATTGTTTCTAAAATGACAATTTTAAAGCATTTTAACCTTATTTTAATAGCACATCTATAAATACCTATGGTCCCTAAAATTGTCTTCAATCTATAATTAATGGGAATTTTGATAAAAAAGGGCTTTAAATTTTTTAAAATTAATTGTGAGTGGGTATTATATTGCTGAATTATTGTAGGCATTGTTTGCAACGGAGACATTTGCCATGGGACTAAACATGCCAGCAAGAACAGTAGTGTTTACAAGCTGCCAGAAATTCGATGGAAAAGACTTTAGATTTGTGAGTATTACATAACAATTTATAAGTATTATAAAAAAACGTATTAGATATAAGACTTGTTCTTATATCTAATACGTATACCTAAGAATTTTTCAATGTATTTTGAGCAAACATACATCTGACGCCACGAGAGCTTTTTCTGATACGTTAAATTATTTCTATCTTACATAGTTTATAAGCTTAGATATGTTTCTGGATTTACTTTCAAGTGTAGTAGGCTATGACTGAAAAATCTTTACTGAAATAAAAGTCCTTAAATAAAAAGAAAAAATATGTAAAGTGGCCCGAAAATAATGTCCAAATGTATAACCCCTAATGCAGATATCATCCGGGGAGTATATTCAGATGTCTGGCCGCGCCGGTCGTCGAGGTCTAGATGACAAGGGTATCGTGATTCTCATGATAGATCAGAAAGTTACGCCATCTGTGGTTAAAGGAATGGTTCAAGGCAAGGCTGACCCCATCAACTCAGCATTCCACCTTACATACAATATGGTAAGAAGGTTGAAGCATTTTGAACTCTAAATCTAAGGTAAACATATCTGATTGAAAATAATGTAAAAAATCTAAGAAACATGGAATTCAAAATGCATAAATTCGAAGATAACATCATTTGTAATTAAAATACTTCAAACATTGTCACTAGTATTACGAGTCTTTAGTTTTGTGACATTGCCAAACGTACATTGGCGCAATATTACGCGCGTACGTCCCTGTATCATCCAGTGAAGGAAAAGTCACGGAACTTTAATCCTTTTAATTGTGCATTAATGGTTGAATTTTGTATGAATGTAGTTGCTAACGCTGCCTTTATTATGATGAATCATGCTACTTATTACCGCTTGTTTAGTATATTCCAGTATTGTGTCTTTCAGGTCCTCAATTTGTTGAGAGTAGAGGAGATCAATCCAGAGTATATGTTGGAAAGAAGCTTCTTCCAATTTCAAAATCAAACTAGTATACCGAACTTAATTGATAGTAAGTTACAATTTTATTAATTAGAATAAATGTACACTGCATTACGTGTAAAGTCTCTTATTATAGATCTATTTTTGGGTCTTATAACAACATTTTATTTTATAGAGGTAAAACTGAAACAAAAAGAGTACAACGCCTTAACAGTGGAACAAGAGCATTCCATAGCATCGTATTGCAGCATCAGATCGCAGCTGGACCTGCTCGGCGATCAGTTCCGCTCGTTCGTCACTCGGCCGGAGTACCTGAAGCCTTTCCTACAACCTGGCAGATTAGTCAAAGTAAGATAATCAACAGGCCGTATGTGAAGGCAGAAGGCAGTGGAATGCTAGAGATTCTAAAAACAAACTGTGAAAAAAAAATTGAATTCGCAAATAAAATCAGCTATTTTATAGTAAATTGTAATACCTACGACCTGTTTATATGAAGCGAATTGATTTTCGCGATATTTTTTAATTAACATGTGTTTAGAGTGACCAGTACTGCCATTTGCTTTCGTTTAAGAGAGCGTTCAAATTCAACATATCTTCCTCTTACATCCTTCATGATAATGAAAATATATTTTTTTCAAACAGGCATCAAGAGGCACTGTCAAATCGCCAAGAATCACATTTTTATGACTATCTCAAAAAATATATGAACTAATAGTGTATGTCTGTCTGTCATGTCTGAATTTACGACTAACAATGTCATAATGTCTGTCTGTCTGTCGTGTCTGAATTTACACTGGTTCCAAAAGTTGAATTACCGAGAAGATTCCGGGGGAAACTCATGTAGTCACTCTTTTCAAATACATATATCTCTTAAATACATACATGCATATATCACAGTATCATAAAAAAATACTGCAAAGTGTAATTAACGACCCCTGTTTGCTATTCAAGAAGTCCCTTGTTAAAATTCAGCTAGGCGTTATTATGTTTGGATGATGGGTATGAACTATTCACAAGACCCGGATGAATCTTTTTCCATTATCTGGTAATCATTGCTTTAACAGTAGATCAAATTAGCTACGTCAATATATCAGGCCTTTCAAACGTTAGATGACAGGTATAGAAGTTGTGGCATGGTAAATATGGTAAGAGTCACAGCCCTCAGTAACGAGGCAACGTCGCAAGGAAAACAGCATAGAATAGACAGATCATTAGAAAATTATCCAAGTCTGACAATTTACCAGTGATGTCAACTCAACCTTAGGCGTATGTGGGTAATTGATTAGCGAGTTTCAACGCTTTAAAAGTGTTCTATGCAACCATCTATATATTGAGTGCTAGGTCTTCTCAACTGGAACTTTATATGGGTTGTTTTTTAAGTAAACTCAAAGAACTGTTATTCCTAGGTGAAAACGGAGAAATATGAGTATGACTGGGGTATCATAGTGAACTTCAGACACAAAATGGATAGAGACAAAAAAGGCAAGGACTCAAACCCACTGACAGCTGAACCTGCTATTATTGTGGATATCCTGCTTCATGTTAAGCAGTCTTCTGACGATGACGCTGAGGCTAACGTGCCGTGTCCACCGGGCGAGGTAAGTGGAAAAAATATCACAATAGATAAGAATAAAAGCCAACCCATAGAGCGCGGTGCGGAAGCGTTCCGGGCGGGATGAATTTGTAATTTTAGAATATTCTTACGAGTTACACAAAGAACACCTTATCGCGACTTTTATTTTCTTACAGAGTACACAAGAAGAATAAGAATAATGAAAACTTTTCTAACAAAATTAATTTTAGTTATGTATAGGGTACACCAAGAGTTTAAAAGAGAACAAAAATCAAATACGCGCCCATAACTATTTAAGGGTAGTATCTAAAACAAAACTGTTTACATCGAAATAATATAAACATGTTGATAATATCTGTTTGTGTTGCAAGTCAATGAATTCACGCGCATGCATTACAAGCTCCTTACTAGTGTTCGATCAAAATTATATTAAATATTATAGACAACTTTTATTTTTTATACCTCTTATTTCTTCACAAAGAACACCGGACCGCGACCTTTCTTTTCTTACAGGGTACACAAAAATTCTCACATTACAAAATCATCCCGCCCCGGAACGCTTCCGTAACGGGCCTCTGTGTATTTGTCATCATGTTCAACTCTACAGTATTACTTATAATTATCCGGTGGAACTATTTACGTAGCATAAATATAATTGGTTATGTGGTATTCAAATAAATTTAAATAAATTATTTTGCTTAGGCTGGAGACGTGGAGGTGGTACCCGTCCTCCATACCCTCATCTACCAGATCAGCTCTCTTCGTGTTTACTATCCAAAGGACTTAAGACCATCGGATAATCGCAAATCCGTATTAAAAACCATAGGCGAAGTAAAGAAACGATTCCCGGAAGGCCCACCACTATTGAACCCTATCAAGGATATGAAGATTGAAGATCCAGTATTCAAGGAGTGTGTGGATAGGATAAAACAGCTAGAAGAAAGGTGAGTTTAAAGATAAGAAAAATTTCGTAGCTACCAGAAATAATATACAGGTGAGTCAACCTAATGCCCGCTGGAGGCAAAGTGTCCTAAATATTGAAGTTAGCAAATTATACTCCAATTAAAAATAGCTTTATTTAAAAAATAATAATAATTGCATTCAAAGAATTATTAAAAGTCACTTCCTGAGCCGGAAATCGAACCCACCAAATGTAGAAAATAAAAATTCTGTATTATTATTTATTAAGTATTTCCAAAACATGGAGTTCTTTGCCGGCACATGTGTTCCCTCCTTCTTATAACATGGATTCCTTCAAAAGAGGCGTGAAAAAGCACTTTCTGGGCCGGCAAGGTGGCGGCGGCTAGATCAGAGAGTTTCAAGCTGCAATATCTGACTAAGCAAATGGACTTATCGCTTTAAATCAGATGGTGTCGAGTCATTTGCCGTGCTTTGTATGTGAAATAAAATAAAATAAAATAAATCTTTACCACAGTAGACAACATAACAGTTTACAGCTCCTCTGCTCGTTATCACAAACTAGTTCAATCTGCTGATCCGCACTGACGTCGCGCTGAGCAGCCTTGATGCATCTGAAATACTTATATTTTCAATTATTTGATTTTAACTTTATCTTTCATAGGTTATACGCCCATCAGCTTCATAATGACAAAAACCGTGGCGCACTCACCGCGTCATACGAAAAGAAGCAGGAACTCTACGAAGAACTGAACCTAGTTAAAGCCGAGCTAAAGAAAGCCAAGAGTATACTGCAGATGGACGAGCTCAAGAAGAGAAAACGAGTCCTCAGAAGATTGGGGTACTGCACGTCTTCCGACGTCATAGAACTTAAAGGACGAATCGCTTGTGAATTGAGCAGGTAAGGCTTTAAAAGAAATTCGGTATAGTATGAAAGAAAAAACGTTTATTTGGACACAATTTTAGGAAATTACAAAAATAATATGAGACCTAATGTAACCAAAAGGGTGACCAGTTCAGCATGATGTCATGGCTTGATTTTCTGCTGGGCCCGTGCCATTGGTAGACGGCTAATAGATATATAAAAAAATTGACATTGACAAAGTATACTAACTACAGGAGGCTAATTACAAGCTAATTTGTACTTTACGAGCTTTGGATAACTGCTATTTAGGCTGATCCCACATTAGGCGTGCGCGCCCCTACAACGCGCGTGATCGTCGCGCACGTCGGACGCACGATGAACGTACGCCTGGCGCACGTCGGAAGCACGCTGAACTCGCGTCGCGGTGCAGTTTATGTTGTACTGTTGTTTTAGGATAACGCGATGCCCCCCCCCGTTATCGCGGCGCGCACGCGGCGTTCGCGTTGTTCACAAGCTCGAGGAACGCCCACGCCTAATGTGGGGTCAGCATTATATACTCAATGTGACACCTCCCGAAGTTTGTTTCGGCCCACTGCATGAGAAGTCATAGAGGTGACTTCTCAGCGTGAAGAAAAAAGACAGCAATAAAATAATGCACGCTGCAATTAAATACGCGAGCGACAGATTGGAAATAAAGTAATCAACACTGAATAAGAAATAGTGAAAAGTTATCTAACAAAATTAATTTTAATTGTTTGTAGGGTACATCAACCCTCTTATTATAAAACGCGGACTAAAGTTAGTCCTGGTCTTAAACTAATGCTGTCACTTTTATTTGTTAAAAGAAAGACAGTGCCGGCATCAGTTTTAGACCAGTACTAACTTTACTCCGCTTTTTATAATAAGGGGCAAGAGTTTAAAAAGAGAACAAAAATCAAATACGCGCTCATAACTATTTAAGGGTAGTATCTAAAACAAAACTGTTAACATCAAAAAAATATAAATGTATTGATAATATCTGTTTGTGTTGCAAGTCAATGAATCACGCGCATGCACTACAAGCTCCTCACTAGTTTTAGATTAAAATAATTTTGAATATTATAGAACACAACTTTTATTTCAGTATATGTCTTTTTTTCTTATTTATCCCCACAGTGCAGATGAGTTGTTACTAACGGAGCTTATATTCAACGGCATATTCAATAACCTTACTCCCGAACTGAGTGCGGCTCTTGTGAGCTGTTTTGTTTGCGACGAGAATTCCTCGCAGTCCTCCGTCACAGGGGAAGAGATGCGGGGTGTTTTGAGACAGCTCCAGGCAAGTGAAATAAAAACCAAATTCCACATTTTCTATTTCCCATAACAATCAGATTTTATTTTATTTGTTTCCCAAAATAGCCAAATCCCATTAGGTAAGTTTAGCGGCAAAATCCGTATAAGTTCTCTAATTTGATTATCAAGATAAAACCCTTGCCGCTAATCCGTATAGTTTTAGGAAGTGCCAGTTTAGTTTCCTCATGAATATTATTGATTTGTACATTTCAGGAGTTCGCTCGGAGAATAGCCAAGGTTTCTATAGACGTCAAGATGGATATTGATGAAGATGACTATGTCGGCAAGTTCAAATGCACGCTAATGGACGTAGTACTGACGTGGGCTAAGGGCGCTAGCTTCCTTCAGATATGCAAGATGACTGACGTGTTTGAAGGTAAGCTCGGCCAAATAGAATTGGGATGTTGCCTAAGTTTGAATCTGGCGCTATTTTTCACAAATTTGGGAAATATACGCTACTGTTACCCATAAAGACAGTTCAAACTTAAAAGATATGGAATATTGTTAACGTTGTACTGTTTAGAAAATTTTAAATAAGATATTTTTTTTCCAAAATATATCAAAATTTTTAATGATATTAGATTGCTGACATCAATTAAAACTATTATTGTGACAACTATGAATAAAAATTTACATATTAGTTATTATTAATTTTCTCAATACGCCCATTCATTTCTTAGTAACTTAGGAACATGGTGACGTCACCCGTTCCGTAGATTTTCTATGGAGTGTTTTTGGACGATGCGCCGCAACACATCAATCATACCACTGTATCTGTAAAACTATTGATCTTAGACATACTATTTCTTTTCTAATACTTCTTTATGAGTTATATACTTCTTATTTATGAAATAAAAAACTATTACAACTACCCTATTACGAGCGTACGATTAAAGTCTCGCTAATGTCCAACATTAAGTTCGCTAGACGTTGATCTGAAATAAAATCTTATTGTTAACAATATAGGGCTCATTTCGAATGCTAATGTCTTAGGCTAACGTCGCTAGTTTTATGTGGGTGTGGATGATAGATGACTTACATGTCAAGGTCAAGACCTTGTGAAGCATAGTTGCGAATAATAATAATGAAAAAGTGAATTTATACAAGGTTTGCACGATTATTTACATCAAGAAGATTTTGCGGATTGCTATAAAGTCCGGAATTTATTTGTATTCATATATGTGTATCAATTAATTTTTGTATCTGATCTCAATGCTCTTGGATTCTTTATTGCCCGTGGTTCACCAGCGTTGTTCACCTGGGTCGTTCACGAGAATGTTTTATCAATTAAATTTGAAAAAAAAATGCAATCTCGCCCTTCCGTGCTTCGGAAGGCACGTTAGTCCGTTGATCTCTATTATTACTGCAACCACTTTTCACCCACCGACCGGCATTGAGCAATCGCCATAATGCTCAAACTCGCTCGTGTGTATTCCACGAAGAAACAGATGAGTATTGAGGAAGAAAATAACCCAGCAGTGGGATTTTTATGGCTGCTGTACGTTGTTTCGGTCAAGACAGATAGGGAGGGATAGATATGACTGACTGTGGGAGGAAAAAAGACAAAATAGCGGTTGCGCGTAAAAATAGACAAATTATTATATTAAAAAATAACTATAAGGATGACAAAGAAAAACGCATCGACACGATTGTGAATATAAGTGATATCTACTATATAAAGTAATTGCCTATTGAATACAAATTATCGTTTACCAATCATCTTAAGTTTTCTTATTTTTAAGAGGTAATTTCGGAAACAAAATGTATGGAGGCAAAATCCATCTATCGTGTTTTGGTTCTACACGTGTCTAGATAAAGATATGAAGAAATGTATATCTGATTTTCAGATCCATAGGATCTTTCAGCGACCTATCATATTACATATAAAAGTGCGTTTTTTTTTCAAAGTATCGCCTTAACAGGTTTTAGCTAAAATAGGTTTAATTAGTAAAGTCGTTTAAGTAGGTATCGTGATTTAACCTGTATTCATTGTCACCTCAGGGTCTATAATCCGGTGCATGCGACGCCTGGAGGAAGTACTCCGGCAGCTTTGCCAAGCGGCCAAGAACATCGGCAACACTGACCTCGAGAATAAGTTCAGCGAAGCCATCAGACTGCTTAAGCGAGACATCGTGTTCGCCGCCAGTCTTTACATGTAGATTGTAAGGATGCTGACTTATATTATACTTTATTACTTTATAAATTGTGTTTTATTTGTATCTGAGATGAATAGAAGGTTGATTTGAGTGGTTCCCATTTGCTCTATGAAAAAACACAATTATTGCATTATTTATTGCATTATTACGGAATTTTAATAAAAGATAAACGAAATTCAATAACATCTCTCTCAGTTCACGTGACAACGAACACCAATCTCAGTGTATTACGTCACTAACTCACTTGTTGTTAGCATCAGATGCTATTAAAAGTAAAACTATCTAAATCAACTAAGCAACCTGACCCTATCAGTTTTCCCAAAATTTGTCAACATCCCTATTGACGTCATCGGACTAAATGAGACATTTCTTTCTTATTTAGTACTATAGAACATG
Organism: Nymphula nitidulata; assembly: GCA_947347705.1. Lineage (NCBI taxonomy): Eukaryota > Metazoa > Arthropoda > Insecta > Lepidoptera > Crambidae > Nymphula > Nymphula nitidulata. Next base: position 8,037,354 of record OX374617.1, on the reverse strand, counting down.
ACTGAACCTTTACAGAGTGGTGCCGTGAATACGACAATAAATTAAAACATTTGCTATATTAGTTCATAGAAATGGTTTGCCACTTTCAAAAACATCGTATTCATTTGATAATTTCATGACATTTCTGTAAAATAATGCAGGCAATGTATTATTTCATACAAATGTTATGAAATTATCAAATGAATAAGATTAGAAATAATAAAGATGATAGAAATTGGCAAACCATTTGTATTAACTAATATAGCCAATTTTGTAATTTATTGTCGTATAGACGGCACCATCCTATGTATAACAAAATTGTTCTATAGGGCAAGGAAAATATGATGAAGTCAGAGTAGTTATCATCTAAGTCTGGTGTTTCACACTGTTGTAACAAGTTCGTAACATATTGGTGTTGATGGTTGTCCTTTACATTTTATGTGAACTTTTGGCACATTGCTTTGAAATCGAAAATCCTTTTAAAAATCTAGAGTACATCCTATTCTTGCCTCGAATATCCATTGGGCCTAATTCTGGGAACACACTTTAATTCTAAATTTAAGTACAGTATATCTCTTTCTCGCAATAAGTAATAGGATAAAGATAGCAAGAATCTGTTTAGAGCCGTCACTTAAATTTAGATAGATTTCAAAGAAACCATAGACAATTTTAGACGGTATGTACGGCGGTGCCTCCTAAACACTGCATTTTAGCACGTTCAATAAGGTCGAAAATTGAACGCACCTTTCTAAATGTCAATTTATATGACAGCCATCCTTTTCTTTTTCATTTTGAGAGAAAGAAATAGACTGAACTTAAATTTAAACTTAGCATGTGTTCGCCAGAATTAGGGCCATTATTTCGGTTTTGTAGATTATTTACTCAAACAGCACTATGCCTTTCTCTCTTGGAAGGTAAAACTTGGGTTAGAAGGTGTTTAAGTCATTAAAACTCGTGATCACAATGTTATAAGAGAACTTTATTGTTGTAATTATGGTATATCTATAGCATGAACTGGCAAGTAACAAAAGAATAGTATTTCACTAGAATTACGCTAGAGAACCATGTTCACAGAGTCGGTCGTGCCCAATGATACAACTATTAACTAATTATAAGAAAACCAATTTAAAAACAGTGATAAAGATAGCTTTCTTCATAATCTTCAAAGTACTCGTATAATTTTTGAATATACTCCTAAAAGCGTTAACAGATGAATGATCGACAAAAGGGCTCATTACATTATATAACTGTTTTTTTATATATTCTCGTTTCATAGAAAAATGTACATACACCGATAAGTATTATGGCAAAGATTTAGAGATCACTGTTCCTCCTTACAAACTTATTGCATACAGGGTGTAAGGGGAACATTCTCGTAATATGAGATAGATGGCAGTGCAGAAGATTCTAAACACGACTGGTTAAAAAAATTGAAATCGCGAAAAAATCAGCTGTTTCTTATTACAGATCCTGTAGGTATTACAATTTAGTGGAAACAGCTGATGTATTCGCGATTACAATTGGGATGTTGCCAAGTTAGAACATGGCGCTATTTTTCACAAATTCGGAAAATATACGCTATTGTTAGCCATAAAACAATTCAAACTTAAAAGATATAGAATATTGTTGAAGTTTTACTGATTAAAAAAATCATAAAAAAATTGACCATTTCAATTTTTGTCCAAAGTTTATCTAAAATGTTTGTGATATTAGATTGCTCACATCAATTACAACAACTATTACTATGACAGCTATGAATAAAAACATACATATTATGTACATAGTACTACATAGTTATTATTAACTTTATCTGTATGCCTATCTTAGTAATATAGAACCATGTGACGTCACCTGTTCTGTAGAGCGTTTTTGGACGATACGCTGCAACACATCAAACTTAAATCTGTGAAACTATTCATCGTAGACCTACTATTTCTTTTGCAATATTTCTTTATGAGTTTTAAACTTGTTATTCATTAAATAAAAAAAAGTTTTCAACTACCCTATTTTATTTTTGAACAGGTCATGTTTAGGATCACCAGAACTGCCATCTGCTTTCGTTTTCGAGAGCCCCTTACACCCTGTATAATGTACCTAGAAATTTATTCTAGAAGACATCCGTGAGACGTTCTCTAAACAACGCCTAAGTTATTACACAAAAAGATCACAATTGAAAAAAATTATTACTTGCTTACACTATAGTCTCATTTGGTGCCTGATTTGATATGTCCAAGAACTAAACGCGAAATAAACGCTAATTGTGTCTAGCTATTACACTCTGAGTAACTAAACGAGGTATTTGTTTTGTGTCTATCAGTTTACGAACTAAACCCGCGAAGTGCTTGTCAAATTATCATACCGCACGAGTCGCGAGCTCCGCCTATGCTATGTTAAGTATACGCTATTATTATCATTTAATACTTAGCTGTAACAGTAACCCTCCCGCGCCCGACTGCTATGGAAGACTCAACGCTTACTTGAAGCACTTTCAATACATTATCAGTCGCTCGCCACTCACCAGATAAAACAATCTCTACGCCATTATATAGACTCCTTACTGTATTTATACAAAATGTACAATTTCTCAAAAGCGCTCTCCAACAATGTGTTACAGTTGTGATTATGTTACGATATGGATTATGATTCGATGATCGTGCAAATTGTTTCAAAAAGTAATCTCATAATTGGTTCTTAGAAATGAAATATTGATTATTGCCTACTAAATATTGTAACTTAAAATTATGTTGGGTAGATATTTTAGTCTGTCGCTTAATACAAACGAAACTATAAACCTCTATTCAAATAAAATAAATAGTTTTTGTTTTTCTGAAATTATAGTTTCAAAACCAACAGTTATAATTTGATTGGGTTTTTAATGACAAAATGTGTTTCGTGAAGATTATAAGATTACCATGATATGGCTTAATTCGAGAATTCTAAGCTTGCTACTGTCCACCTTTATGTCTGTATGCATCACGTAAACTATAGGTCCCGTTACACACATGAAACAAACACAGTGGTTTGGCACTCAACGTCTGAACTATTTGTTATCATTTTTGTACTATTTCAAAAACTTGCCGTAATTTATAAAATGATATGTTAGGGACAATAGCAAGCTTCACATACAATATTATGACTATTCCGTAATGATATAATATAAAAATTCTATTAATAATAATGTTAGTATATGGATCTGAACATTATTTCTATATAACATTCACATTTATTTAATTACAAACGATTTATTAAATATATGTTTTTTTATTATGGGAAATTTCAAATTTACGCATGAAACAATGGTATTAGTGATCCAAGTAAGATGATATGCAAAATATAATGCTTACGACAGGTCGATATGACGTAGTTATTACCTCAAAGTCGATTTGAACGACTTAAATATTAGCAACACACGTTCTTAAAAATGTAATAGGCCATTTAAGTTATTAAAATATGTACAATAAAAATATGAAACTGTTTACAGTTTCTCCATTACGACATTACTCGAAGATTAGGCGAGAAAAAACACTAACAACTAGACGAAAGTCGAAATTGGGAGTCGCGCTGCGGAACTATCGTTACTTTAGAGAGAGTTAAATATATGATAAGATATGGTAGGGAAACTATTGTAGCCCTTCCTCTATTCATATTTATGGATCATGTTCCTTTGAACATTGGTTCAATTAATAGTCCCGCGACGCTGTCCCGCCGACACGACGACCTTTATATAAAGTACACAGGCACACATAAATCCAGCAACAAAAATGTCTACAAACAAAACATCTCGTATTTACATGAACACTATGCAACTATTCAATAAGTATACGATACATTTAAATGACAGATATCAAGAAACAAATCGAGTTAGTTTCAACATAGGTAAATTTTTCTAAAACAGTTTAAACGATAATTATTATCTTTACATTATCTTTCATAACCTAATAACATTAGCTATAATTTATAAGATCTTCAATCAAGTTTGTGATAATCTTCAATTTAATTTAACAAGATATTCGTTACCTACCTATTTACTGTATGCGTCTGCATTAGATACAATATGAAACGTGATAACTTAACAGAGGAGAAAATATTTTAGTTATTATCATATCCTAATTCGAATAGATAATCCTGTCTCAAAACAAGATCGAAAGTTCATTTGGTCGGACCAAAACTTCAGTCGGTAAAATTGATCAAAACTCTCATCCTTCGCAAAGACCTATAAATGAGGTGCAGGAATGGTCGTGTCGTCGTAGACACATCATCGGCCTCGCTTACTCGAAGGATCACAAAGCAAGCGAGACTGATTAGGTACAGTACGTCGAACCAACAATTTCGTACACGTCGCACCCAAAACACAGTTCACTCTGTTCATCAGACACGCGATTCTGGAACACTTGAACGACGACCTGGAAGCTTCCTCTGCAATGTGTTTGGAAATGGTTAGTTGGGGGGAGCTCCGCGTAGGGTCGCGTTGGCCTGAGGGAGCGCCCGCGGCTAGCCTTGCGCCAGTCACGAGAGCGCCAGCCGCAATATCAACCCCACCACGAGCATGAACAGAGGTTCGATTCGTCCACCGCGACCGCACGACAGGATTTCGATTTCCTAGAAGCAACAAAAACTGCTGAGAGGGTCTCAAATTTACGATTTTAGTATTATGTCGGCTGTTTGGAGATACGTTTCGTTACAAAATAAAAATAATTTTATTTGTCGAAAACGTGGTAAGTTAAATAAATAGCTTATATTTTAAGGAGCTCGGTGGCGAATTGGTTTGAACGCTCTGGTTTTGAGACGAAAAACAAAGCAAGTTTCGCCATGGTCGATCCTGGGATGGGTCAATCAAAATTTGTTATCTCTCGTGCTTCGGAAGGCACATCAAGCCCTTGGTCCCGGTTGTTCGTGCTGCAACCGCTTTAACCCACCAATCCGTATTGGGCCAGCGTGGTGATGTTATGGCCCAAACTTCTCATGTGTTTCTCACATGTAGGAAGGCCTGTGCTCAGTAGTGGGACGTTTATAGGCTGGTGATGATGATGAGCTATAGTTCAGCACATTCATCAAAATTGGCATGCAAAAATTACCTACATTTAATTATTATCAAATTTTAACCAACTTTTAATATTTCTGAATGTCGCTTATAAAAATACAAATGAAATGAAATTGAAAGAAAGAAAAAGAAAAAAAGATTTTATTTAAATAGGCCACAAAGAAGCACTTTTAAATCGTCAAAAAACACATTCTTACAACTATCACAAAACTATATTAACTAACAATGACATAGTCTCTGTCAAAAGTTGAACTACCTTTGGTTTGATACCTAATAGATGGCGTTGAATGCTGATTGGGGTGTAAGGGGTTCCGAACAACACCTTGCGGGATCCAAGCCAACCTCACCTGCACGTGGTGCACCCTGCTGTTCAACAGAAGAGGCTCTGGCGCTCCCCACCAACCCGCACTGGGCCAGCGTGGTGGGTGACGGCCCAAAACCCCCCCATGAATGTATCACATAAACCCAAGGCCCCAAGTGCCCGGCGGTACCGGACGTCGTGCCGGCGGTGATGGACGTTGGCGAGGCGCCGGGACCAGGGGTGCTAAAAATCCCCGGGTGGCGACGATATCCCATCATACGAATTTGGCCCTGGCAACATACAACACACGCACACTGCGGACCGAGGAGAAGCTGCTGGAACTAGAGGAGGAATTGAGTAGGATTCGCTGGAGTATAGTGGGACTATCTGAAGTCCGACGAGAGGGCGAGGACACGATAGTTCTTAAATCCGGCAACCTGCTCTATTTCCGGGAGGGCGAAGATCTGTCCCAAGGTGGTGTCGGGTTCATTGTCCACAAGTCTCTCGTGAACAACGTTGTACAAATCGGAAGTGTGTCGAATAGGGTGGCGTACCTTATACTCAGAATTACCAAACGGTATTCATTGAAGGTCATACAGGTTTACGCCCCGACCTCGACTCACCCCGACGAGGAAGTAGAAGTAATGTATGAGGATATCTCTCGGGCAATACATACTTCCAAAACTCATTACACCGTTGTCATGGGAGACTTCAACGCAAGGCTGGGCAAACGTGGCGATGATGAGTTGAAAGTGGGGCAATTTGGAGCTGGAATCCGGAACTTTAGAGGTCAAATGCTGGCCGATTACATGGAGAGGGAGGGACTCTTTATGATGAACTCTTTCTTCAAAAAACGGCCGCATCGAAAATGGACCTGGAAAAGTCCGGATGGCGCAACGAAAAATGAGATCGACTTCATCATGTCGACTAAGACTCGGATATTCAATGATGTCTCAGTGATCAATTCGTTCAACACGGGGAGTGATCACCGAATGGTACGAGGCACATTGAACCTCAATGTGAAATCCGAGAGGTATCGACTGATGAAGTCTACGCTCCGCCCTGCAGCTATCCAGATCCAAAACCCCGAACTCTTTCAGCTCGAACTGCAAAATCGCTTCGATTGCCTGGAGGACTGCACAGATGTGGACACCTACAATGACAGGTTCGTGGAAGCTGTCCTTACGGTGGGTTCTAAGCTCTTCAAACCCAGCCGTAACAAAAGGGCTAAGAAAATCTCCGAGCCAACGTTGAAGCTGATGGAGGAAAGACGTATGGTTATGCAGTCTTCTGAGGATGCTCGTCGGCAGCTCAATAAGCAGATCTCTAAGTCCTTGACTCGTGACTTACGCCGATTTAATACAGAACGTATTAAAGAGGCGATCGAGCGGAACAAAGGCTCCAAAGTGTTCGCAAGAGATCTTTCGCTTGGACAAAGTTTGCTGACGAAGCTGAAGACGGAGGACGGCAGACTCATTACGTCACGACCTGAGCTTTTGGCCGAGATTGAAAACTTCTACGGACAGCTTTACGCGACATCACGCACACCTGTCACTCAGGCCACCGATCCAAGAGCCAAATTAACCCGACACTACACAGAAGATATCCCGGACGTCAGCCTGTACGAGATTAGTGTAGCTCTCAAACAGCTCAAGAACAAGGCGCCGGGCAACGATGGAGTTACAGCAGAGCTTCTAAAAGCAGGTGGACGTGCGGTCCTGAAAGCTCTTCAGAGGCTATTTAACTCCATCATGCTCGAGGGTAAAACGCCAAAAGCATGGCACGGGGGCGTGGTGGCACTCTTCTTCAAAAAGGGTGATCGGACCCAATTGAAGAACTACAGACCCATCACGCTCCTGAGCCATGTTTACAAGCTGTTTTCGAGAGTTATAACGAATCGTCTCGCACGCAGGTTTGACGACTTCCAGCCTCCCGAACAAGCCGGATTCCGAAAAGGCTTCAGTACCATAGACCACATACATACGCTGCGGCAGGTTATACAGAAGACCGAAGAGTACAACCTGCCATTATGCTTAGCGTTCGTGGACTATGAGAAAGCCTTCGATTCTGTTGAGACCTGGGCCGTGCTTCAGTCACTCCAGAGGTGCCAAATTGACTATCGATACATCCAAGTGCTGCAGTCACTGTACGAAAACGCCACTATGTCAGTCCGCCTCCAGGATCAAAACTCGAAACCAATACGACTTCAGCGAGGTGTGAGACAGGGCGATGTTATTTCGCCGAAACTGTTCACAGCCGCGTTGGAGGATGTGTTTAAGCTTTTGGACTGGAGAGGACTTGGCATCAACATTAACGGTGAGTACATGACGCACCTTCGTTTTGCTGATGATATCGTGGTCATGGCTAAGAACCTGGAGGACTTAGGCACAATGCTCGACGACCTCTGTAGAGTCTCCCAACAAGTGGGTCTTAAAATGAACATGGATAAGACGAAAATTATGTCGAATTCCCATGTTGTACCCGCTCCTGTGAAGGTAAGGAGCTCTACACTGGAAGCTGTTGACGAATATGTTTACCTGGGACAAACAGTCCAACTTGGTAAGTCCAACTTCCAGAAAGAGGTTAATCGACGGATCCAACTCGGCTGGGCAGCGTTCGGGAAGCTTCGCAGCATATTCTCGGCCCAACTACCGCAGTGTCTCAAGACGAAAGTCTTTAATTCGTGTGTGTTGCCAGTGATGACTTACGGAACTGAGACGTGGCCGCTTACAATGGGCCTAATAAGAAGGCTCAATGTTACCCAAAGGGCAATGGAGAGGGCTATGCTCGGGGTTTCTCTGCGTGATCGAATTAGAAATGATGAGATCCGCAGGAGAACTAAGGTCACCGACATAGCCCGAAGAATTGCGAACCTCAAGTGGCAGTGGGCAGGCCACATTGCAAGGAGGACTGACGGCCGTTGGGGCGGAAAGGTCCTCGAGTGGCGGCCGCGTACCGGGAGACGCAGCGTTGGTAGGCCCCCCACAAGGTGGACCGACGATCTGGTGAGGGTCGCGGGAAGCCAATGGATGCGGGCAGCGCAGGACCGATCGGTTTGGAGATCCCTGGGGGAGGCTTATGCCCAGCAGTGGGCGTCTCTCGGCTGAAATGATGAATGCTGATTGTGAATCTAAGATTGATGGTACCGTGATTGATCAAAGGAAAGCAAAACAGTACATCGAATAGTGAAGTCGTTGCAAATGGCCACTCTCCGCTCCGCACCAATCTCAGTTTCCACATCCCTCCGTCGATTCGAGAGCGCCGATGAGATTTGTCTTCTCTTTCTATTTCCTTTAGATAGACTGATAATAATCGCCAAGAGACTTAACGCTAAGCAAATGTTAGTGAAACCGAGCATTAGTGTAGGTTCACACAGACCGGCGGCGCTGAGAGGATCGGAGCGCACTTTTCTTCTCACACCGGCCGGCGCGGATTATACGCTCGGAGCCGACCAAGCCGTTTCACATAGACTGGCTGGAGGAGCACAGTTAGAGAGGATGCGTTCGTAGCCGGACGGATGCGCTCGGATCCGTGCGGGTGCTCTACAATACCTCTAGTTCCGCGCAGTTCAAGTTTCGTTTTCGATGTGTTACAACGTGTGGTTTTAAATTGAAACATGGATTTAGATAGCTCTGATGAAGAAATATATGTGTTAGCAAGATTATTTGAAGCTGAACAAAACAAACGAAAGCGCAAATGCAAGCGGAGAGAAATATGGGTTAAAAATATTTTGTAAAATCGACTTAAACATGAGGAGTTTCACACTATTTTTGAGGAATTGAAGAGAGATCATATTGTCAATTTGTGAAATTAACAGGTTTGTGTGAAAGTCCCATTACAGCCGAAGAAAGGCTAACGGAAGAGAAAAGCGCGAAAGAACACGCAATCGGAGCCGTTTGTATGCCCGGGCGCAGAAGAGTACGTCATCAGAGGCAGCCGGTCGGCTACTCTTATTATTTCACACTAAGTGCATTAGGTTTGCTCTCAAGCTTTCTGAATAACAAAAGAAGTAAAATGTAAGAATAAACTTTCTTACAATGATTCAAAATTCCTATATAAACGTAATAAAAATCTGCTCTCCTCTCCGAGCCGGTCTGTATGAACGGACACTTAGTTATTGTACGCTGTAGCACGCTGTACCTCGGGGTGGTAGGAGACGCAGTGGCGCGGCCTCCGGCGGTGCGCGCGGGGCGGCGCGCGGCGGCACGCGGCCCGCGCGGGCGCCTCGCGCGCTCGCACGTCCAGCCTCTTGGCCCCGCACGGGCATAGCGTGTCCACCACCAGCAGGATCAAGTTACTGTGGGGGATCTTCTGCACGCTGAACGGCCTGGAAGAGAGACGCAAGAGACGATACTTCAGTCGCATACCATTAAGATACTTGTTCGCCTACGACGACGCAGGTTACCGGTAGCGTAGTGTGCGGACCGCTATACAAATGTATGTGAGATACCCCTCGGCGACCTATCTTCGAGACTCGCGTAGGATAAACTAGTCGTCTGTAAGTAGCGTAATGTAAGAAGGGCCTTAGATCAGCGGCGTGACCGCCTAATTGCATGGGATTGAAAGACATAATTTTATCATTTCAGCCTATGAAACCAATAAGTATGTCTTTCAAAGCAATGCTCAGATTGCTATGCGGCATGTTCTTTACGCTGAACGGTCTAAAAATAATAGCGGCAAGATCAGGTCGTTATGGGGGATCTTCTTTACTCTAAGCGGCCTAAAAATTATAGCGGTTGGATCAGGATGCTATGGGGTAGGTATATTTTTAACGCTGAATGGCCTAAACATGAGAACGGTTGGCACTAAACGTAAGAATAGGGTTTCCTAATTAATGTCTACTTATATGGACACGAAACATTTAAACTTTTAGCCTAAACCTTTCGGAAAGCTTTTCCTGCACCCGTAGCACGGGCCGCAGACTATATCTCTCTCCACCCCTTATGACCCACTTACTATGAGACATAATGCGTTTTATCTCTTTCTTTCTATAAGACAAATTGAGACACAAAATTTTGTCCACTCCTCAGGGAGTTTGCCATGTTACAGGGGCTGGTGGGCCTGCAGGTAGCTATGGGGTTTGTTATTTATTGACAGCCTTAAAATAAAAACGGTTCTGGTTGGATCGGGTTGCTATGGAGGATCTTCTTTACGCTGAATGGCCTTTTGGTCTGTTTTTATAAGTACCTGGCCTGACTAAATTATTACTCACTGTTCAATTTTTCAATATTGTTGCGGCACTGCACAGATATTTACCTAGTAAACAATTTTAATCTAAATTCTATCGATAATATTTTTATTACATTAGAGATAGTCGTTTCATGCACGACTGAAGCATGGTCAAATAATTTTATAGCTTCATATAGCTGTTTTTTGTCATATTGATTCTTTAAAGTAACGGTCTCTGTGGTCTAGTGGTTGAGACCAACTAATTCAGATCTAGAGGTCTGGGGTTCAATTCCTGTGGGGGCAGATATTTTCTGATCGGTTTGATTGATGATCGGACTTTTCTATGTTCGGCTGGCTAACTACCACCATCTTACCTAAGCCTGCCACCATAACCGTAATGTTAACAGCATTATTGTGTTCCGGTTTCTAACTACCGGAAAACAAAAATGCTGTTAACATTATTGTACTTCTAAAAGTTAGATAGGCTTCTGTGGTTGAGGAATTCATCCGCTTCCATCTTCGCTTTATCATTACATACCATTAAGAGAGAAGGTCGAGTGCCGTTAAGAATAAAAAAACAAGTAAGGCTAATGATTATGTGGTTAAATCTAATCTACTTTTTAATATAAAATAGATGTTGCATACCTCTCGCATCCAGAATTATGGCAGTTAGTTAGTTTTCCCTTGAGCGGCTGCGCGGCGTTAAGCCTTGTTGACTGTAGCGTGAACAGTTCGGCGCTAGTGTCGCAGGGTCGCACGGCGGCGGAGCGCGCGGCCTCTCGCGGCGGTTCCCGCGCCACCGGGCCTTCCCGCGGCCGGGGCTCCTCGGATGGCGCGCCGCCCACGCCGTCGATTATGATCTCGTACGTGCCGCGGTCCCGGTCCATATCCTCATCACCGTCCATCTCTTCGTTTTCGTAGTCTTCGTAATCTAAACAAAATTAATATCAGATTTTAAAACCTTCGCGTTGTAAACTATTGGGTAGCTTATAACGGGTCGGCTAAACAGGTTTTGGGGTACATCTGCTGGCTTACTATGGATTCCTGTTTAAATGTTAATAATATCTCGTAAGAATAATCGACGAGTTATTACAGCAAGCGATGACGCCCAATTCAATCCTCTCGTGATTGTAACATTTACTAACCTCAAATTGTAAAATATGCTAAACGTATATCGCATAAGACTTGCGCGTTTTTTAGTAAATTAAAATATACTATATTATAAAGTAGCTCCACCCGAAAAAACTGTTAAAATTTATAACCTTCGCGGACGTCCTCAGAATACCCTGCCTAAGTTTCATTGGAACGCGTAGAGGACAAACATACAAACATTGTTTTTTATTAATTGATAAAATTATTAGAGTCGCAAAGTCTCTCTGCGAATCTATATGGCCGTTCCAAAGGGACTCTTGTTAGAAAGTCGTCTGAGTTATGCTGTTGTGTAGGTAAATGTAAATTTAATATGTGCTTCGGACTCTACAGAATTAGACAAAATAAATAGAATGGTTATGCATTTATAGAAATTCAATATATCTACATACCTACCCCCGTAGATAAAGTTTTTTGTGATAGTGTAGCATCACACAATCGAAATACTATGATGTACCTACCTACTGTTGAAAGGTTACGTACTAAAATTATATTTAGCATATTTTTCCTAAGGTTTTATGACTTACCCACATCCTCATCTGCGGCGTAGGGATGAGCATGCGCACTTGCTGATTCCCAGAGTGGGAACCAAACAGCAAGAAGATTGGTCAAGTATCCTCCAAGCCAAGCCAGCGGTCGTATAGGCTAGAAATCAAAGAATTTTGTCATAAGAACATTTATTTTGGAGAGAAAAATGAGACAACTGAAGATAAAGTATTTACCCCTAATTTGTTGCTGTTGCCGCTGAATGGGTTTCTAGAGTCTGGACATCTGCCCTGATGGTCGTGGACAGTAACTTTTTTGTAGATCCTATCCTGAACTAACGAGTCCATAATGGTCCCATCAACTTGACCGAAAAAGCGCCCGGTTTGTGAGACATCTTCGGAGAGGATGATAAAGCCGTTGTCATCAAGAATATAGCAATCCAATTCCTCGCCTGCGCACGTCTTCTTACACACGCTGCCGGCTGTGCACTGTAAGTTTTACACAGAAATTAAACCTTCATATTTACGTATGTGTACCACTTCACCGGATTTAAAAAGCGTTTGCGAACAATACAACGAGGAACATATAAATAGGTAAATTACAAACAATGATATTTAGCAGATTACAAAGATGTTACTTTTTTAAGATTTTATGATTTTGCATTTTTACGTATCTAGATTTTATGATTTTGCTTTTTTAGGTAGAATGATTTTATGAGACGTAGGTAGTTACTGTCCAAGTGAACATTTCCTTGTGATTTTCATAGGTCATAATTAAGAGCTACTCAAATATACGTGGTATTAATTGACACTATAAGCATGGAACCTGGATAATACTGACTAATATAACTGATTGAACCAAAAATCCGCCTAAGTTTAAACAGTTTTTTTGGACGGACTATTGCTGTTGGCCGCAGATGGCCTTTACAGCGTAACCGGTGTTTGCAGAAGGCGAGAACCTTGGTGAGTCCACAAGCCTTGAGGGGCGAATTCGCCTCTGGAGGATTTCTAATCGACAGGCCGCACCTCCGGGGGAAGTGTCTCCCGCTGATGCTTTTAGTCTCCTGGGCGCTCGAGCCACGAGAAAAAGTTTAAAGAGTAACATAGCGCATGCCCATTATCTAATTTTCGCTACACACGGACGCCGCAAATACTACGTATATTTGAATAGGCCTTAAAGTTGTTAAGACAATTGCTTACCGTAGATGTAACGTTCAAGAAGTGTTTAGCGAGTGACTCCAATTGGAAATGCAAGCCAACAACAGCAGCTGGTGCCCGGTGACCCCTCGACTCCACGAAGACCGCATGTGTTGCAAGAACTAAAGGAGGTCTCCCACTGAGGTCCTCGGCTTCGGAGCCATCACGGAATGGTACGGAGAAGACGAAACTCTCAGGTTCTATTGAGTGGTGTTCCACGGCACGTCTGTACCATTCAGAGTCAAAAGCCCGCGCATATTTTTCGCTGAAGTGTCTGAAAAGAAAATTTTTATTGAATAGGTAATAATACTGCGTTTGAAACTTTGGTAACGAAATGCACTTTTAGTCCGAATTTAGTAGACAATGTTATTCCAAAGAAGTATCTCGAATGACTATCTCTTCCGTGTGATTCTGAACGAAGGTAAATAATTATCCTGAAATTTCTAATTTAAAGAGAGTGCGAAATGAAAGTCATTCAATATTGGAAGCTTGGAAAATAACTTTTGACTTTAGTCCTTGTTAGTCCTTGTTATCAGTTCCACAAATTGGACATATTACAGTGGAGGTAGAGTTATTGAAACATTTATTTATGGAACCTAAATCATCGTTGTAATGGGTCGATTCCATGAGTTTATTAATAAAAAAAATAGATATCTACATCACAAAAGAAGCATTTTCTATTTCCTTTTTAATTAAAGTGAATTTTTTACAGAAGTAAAATAAATTTAACAGATTCCTTACGGTTCAGCTGACTCTGAAGACCTCGAAGTGTTGCTGTTCTCTGTCCACTTGAGGAGCCCGCTGCGTGTGGCAATGAACGACAGAGTCACCACAAACTTGTGAAATCGGCCCTGTCTGCAAAAGATAAACTATTTTACTATTTGAATGTAGATGTCGCTGTTGGGAAACAGTTTTACGTAGGTATATAAGAGGGTGTATAATTTCGTTTTGTACTTGAGTATTTTTGTCAGTAACTGTAAGTATATTCTGTTAATCTGACTAGATGTGCTTTTATGCAATTATATATGTATATTATATTTTATTTAGTTTAGTTCATCATCACCAATATATATCCGTCCTATTGCTGGGCACAGGCCTGCCCAACACAGGAGGGAGACATTATAGTTAATTCCTTTTTGTTGAAATAGAATATTTAGACATTACTAGGGTAAACGTTAGAATAACGAAAATACAGATAAAAGTCATCGGTAGCTAAGATGATTAGAGCAGTCATCAGGATTGGGAAAGGTCGCGGCTTCGATTTCCGCTCCAGGTTGTGTTCTATTTAGTTTAGATATTTTTCTTTTTCTTTTTGTTTAGTGTTGGTATGTTTATGGTACCCACCAACTCGCATTGGGCCAGCGTGGTGGTAGGTATTATGGCCCAAACTCTTTGTGTTTCTCCCATGTAGGTAGGCCTGTGCCCCGCAGTGGGACATAGGCTGGCGATGATGATAATGATGATGTTTACGGTAGTTATATTATATTATTAAATAAAATGAATAGATTAACCACGAAGGAAAATAAGGAAAAATGTTTCAGATATACTAGCTACTTAGTAATTTTAGTTTATGAAAATAATCCTAGCAGATTCCTAACACACCACGCTTGTAACAACATTATATTTAGTACCCATAATGTAAGTTTCAATCGAATCGAAATGAAAACGATCATCGTCGTGTTCACCTTTCAGTAAAAAATGTACTCTATGGATCAATATAAAAAGTGGTTTCCAATAATTCTCAACAGAGGTGCTGCTGCCGTTTGCATACGATATGGCAGTTGTCACGACGACGAACGCTTTCTTTTCAATTCGATTGAAACTTACACTAAAGGACACTGTACAGTATTTTACAATATAGGTACTTTGTGATCAGGTCCGTGACTTTGTCAATACATTAGAAGTACATACAAAATGATAATTTACACTTCCGTTAGCGCTAAAATCCTTGTGTTGCTAAAAAAATAACTTAACTCTAATATATCGTACCATGATCCTTGGTATGCTTTGACTTCAATTAATTAAAGACGAGTAGAACAATACTTAAAAATTAAGTCTTTTATGTTGTGATGCTGAATAAAGTTTTATTCTATTCTATTCTACTTAGCTACTTATAATATTTTGTTATACGTGTGTCTACCATGTCTACTATCTTATCTTCTAGCTAAGCGGTATTGTCGATGGCATCTTGCCTTTTTAGACAGATTGTGATCATGACTCGAGTGAATGGGAAAGAATACCTTCTTCTGAATTGGTACTAAGAGTACTTAGTATGGTAGTCTTTGTTTTAAGAAAAGAGATGTTCCAAAAATGTATGGAGACCCGTACAATTTAGTGAATAATAGGTAAAAATATGCCGAACAGTGTTTAATTGCCTATTTTTTTTTATTTGGTTTGTTGCATGGTACAAAACAAGATTTTATAGAAAAAACTGCAACGCAGTCAAATATTCATCATGGCGGCTGTCACTTTGGGACTTTGGTGACGTTTAGGTTGACTTCCATGTCCCCCGCCATATTGCCATACTAAGTAACTGTAAAATCCAAGAAAAATTTTAATTTTTGTACAAACTATGCATGAAAACGAATTATTAGAATTTTTCCCGGATTCAGGAGATTGTTTCTGATTTTTTGAGGTAGTGAACACATACTTGGCCGGATATCAAGCATCTCATTTGCCCGGTAACAAAGATAGCCTTAATCTGTATCGCGGTGTTGAGAGCTTTGAATCAATGGAACTTTAGTGACTAAGGATTAATAATTTCCAGAATGTTTTATTGCTATACTCGTCCGTAATTTCAGGTATAAATCTAATCTTACCACTGTAGGTATTGTTCGAGAGATGGTTGTTGCGACTGACTATGCAGATATTCTTCACTTTAACGATATCTTCTAGGCTGTTGTATAATTTATGACGACTGTTCTAGAAGTTCTGATTAAACAGTTTCTAGAGTTACTCACACCGTTAGCAGCACCTACTTTGCAATAGTCAACTCTACAAATTCGTGATGAAAACTTGTGGTTACTTTACCTTGTCAGGAGAGCCATTAAAGTCGCTATTGGGCTATTCGTGTGACAAACACATATAAAATTAGTGATCAACATAAATTTTACGTTACCTAGTGCGATAAAAGGAAAATTAAAGGCTTATGTACAATTCTTTCATGCTAAACGTTGCTTTTGTATAAAGATTTCTGGTAATATCCTCTTATGGGTTCCATATTGGATTAATATTTAATATTGACTTTATTTCAAGCATTTTCAGTGTAATATTTAAGCTGTGCTTTTAACAGCATGCTGTAATGATAACTTTTACTTACTGTGAGTGATGATTGGCGTGTCCTGTGTGTGCGTCCAGTTCCTTAATTACCATAGCGTCCCTGATTAGCGATTGGACTAAAGTTTTATCACCTGTGAAAGTAGAAAAGTTAATTAACAATACAACATGCCGTAATTGTTAATTATTTAGGACAACTTGGAATGCTGTTTTTTATAGGAAATCTAAGTGCCAATGGAATCTTTTCAAACAAGTTAGCTGATCAAGATTGCCACATATTGTGCCGCAAATTTAACACCAGGGTTTTCCCATAAGTCCCGGATATTGTAATAATTATTACACTATACCTGGAATGCTTCTTAAAAACAATTACTTGACTTTTCGGCTAATGTAAATAAAATTGAATATCGTTAAACTTTATCAAGTCAGATTGCTTCGCAGAGCCCAGACCACGAAAGGCACGGGAGTTATGCAGAAGTTTCAGCGGGTATTCCCAGGGTCGATTTAGTTAGACGCTGGGCGAGCACCGCACACGATCGCTACTTCGCTAGTGGCGGGTAGGTCCGTCAATGGATTTCTCCAGCTTAAAAAAAAGGCACAGCACTCTGAGAAATATTTCAAACGAACCAAGCGTACACACTCACAGAAATAAGAATCCCTGTCCTGTTTCTTGTGCGCGTTGTGCAACGTGAGCGCCCGCGGCCTGAGCGACATCCACTTCCAGCCCGGGCGGCCCGCGCGCGACAGGAAGTGCATCATCTGTTCCTCGGGGCTGTTGAACGTCTGCTCCGATGTCGACGCGTACTCGCAGTACACCCTGCCCGGAGGAATCATAACATTCATCATCACCATCCCTAGCCTATATACCTACGTTTTATTGCACAGGCCTTCTTGCATGGGAGACACATATGAGGAGTTTGGGCCATAACACCACCACGGTGGCCCGATACGGGTTGGTGGGTTAAAGTGGTTGCAGTAACAACCTAGACCAACGGCTTAACGTGCTTTTCGAAGCACGGTGGAGCTCGAGATAAAGCAAACGTTAATTGACTCATCCGGGATCATCATCACCGGCCTCTATATACGTCCCACTGCTGGGCACAGGGCTTCCTACATGGGAGAAACACATGAGGAGTTTGGGCCATAACTGATGATTGCCAACTTAGTGGTATAAAAAGAAAGAAAAAAAAACACCACCACGCTGGCCCCATACGGGTTGGTGGGTTGAAGCCGTTGTAGTAACAACCGTAACAACAGCCCAAGGTTAGATTGACCCATCCGAGATCGACCACGACGTAAGTTGTTGTCGTAATCAAAACCAGAGCGCACGAACCACTAATCCACCGAGCCGCCGCCGTATGCTCCCGCATTTTCTGTTTATTAAAAAGACATTGAGTCTAAACGTGTGGGTTGTAGATCAAGATACAAGATAAATATCTAGTTCTTTGTAGTAGGCATTAACTACTCGAGCTTTACAGAAAATCGCCGCTGGATAACACTGATTTTGATGTGTTGTGTTCCTGCGGCGAGTATGGTTGATGTGTTGTGTTCTTGCGGCGAGTATGGTAGATGTGTTCTGTTCCTGCGGTGAGTATGGTTGATGTGTTGTATTCCTGCAGTGAGTATGGTTGATGTGTTGTGTTTCTGTGGTTAGTATGGTTGATGTGTTGTGTTCCTGCGGTGAGTATGATTGATGTGTTGTGTTTCTGCGGTGAGTATGGTTGATATGTTGTGTTCCTGCGGTGAGTATGATTGATGTGTTGTGTTCTTGCGGTGAGTATAGTCGATGTGTTGTGTTCCTGCAGTGAGTATGGTTGATGTGTTGTGTTCCTGCAGTGAGTATGGTTGATGTGTTGGGTTCCTGCAGTGAGTATGGTTGATGTGTTGTGTTTCTGCGGTGAGTATGGTTGATGTGTTATGTTCCTGCGGTGAGTATGGTTGATGTGTTGTGTTCCTGCAGTGAGTATGGTTGATGTGTTGTGTTTCTGTGGTGAGTATGGTTGATGTATTGTGTTCCTGCAGTGAGTATGGTTGATGTGTTGTGTTCCTGCAGTGAGTATGGTTGATGTGTTGTGTTCCTGTGGTGAGTATGGTTAATATGTTGTGTTCATGCGGTGAGTATGGTTGCCAGAGCTCATTGAAGAAGCGTTATATTTGGTGCAGATTTGGTGCAGGGGTTTTTGGGGTGATATTATCTCCTAGGCTGCCAAAATAAGGCTCTCTTTTAAAATTTATAGGTCTTCCTATAATCTATAGGCTACACGGTAACCGCTTACCACTAGGTGGACCATGCCTGCGCTTGTTTGCCGCCCTAGTCGTATAAAAATAATTAAACCTAGGTAGGTTTCATTCTAGTAGTAGTAACTACTAGACGAATTAAAGTCGTAGGTTTAATTCGTCTAGGTAGACGACCGTACATAAGGGCCTACCACCTTGTAAAATACCTAGCTACCTACCTATCTAGTCTGATTTGAAACTAAAGCTTCAAATTTTTCTGTTGTAATTTTTTGTTTCTCTTTTATGATAGATTTAAATATTAAAGCGGCTATTTAAAATCAGCTGTTTTTTTTCGTCAATCTTATTACGTATGATGGTTCAGCCATAAATGATGATTAATACTTCTGTCTTGTTTTTCAATGCTTGATCAAGGAAATATGTAGGTAAATTAAACGTTGACTATCTGATATTTTTTTAGCATTAAAATACTTAAGAAAATTATTAAGAAGAAAGAAGATTATTGATTCATTGGCTCTCACAAAAGTTAGAGCTAACACCAAAATAAAAACATTTATGTAACGAAAACAATATATAGGTATAGCACAAAAAATACCCAATACAAAAAATGATGAGAACTGATCGTTATAATGAAGGAAAAATATTTAATATAAACTTAAAACATTTGGAAGAAAACTTCATTATTTTTGGAGTAAAAAATTACTTTAAAAAACAGTCTTTTGTTATATGCATGTAAAGTAAATAGTATTATAGTATTTCGGGCGAGCGGTGAGTTAATTCCTTGCCAATGGATTTAAGAATAAGCTTACTTTAATTCTAATAGTATTACTTATAAAATCACTTGTTACCAGTCGGGGTGAACTTTCCAGTTGTCTCCTTTAAAGTATTCCGTGACTGCATGAAATAAAAGCAAATTGTTTAAATAGATACCTATCTTTTTAACAAGTGTTCTTCAATGAAATTGGGAGTTTTATATGTGAAACTTATTGATGTCGTCTGATGACATACGACAAATTTCAGGTCTTTCCCGTTCCGAAATCTCTTGGTAGCCGTAGAAGAATACACAATATTTACAGTTTTTAAAAACGTCAGAGCCCTACAACAATGAGTTGTTAATAAAACATACCATTGACGGGACTGTGCTTCAGTTCTTGCTCAGCATGTAACTCGTACATGCCGTACCCGTCTGGTAAGACGGCAGCCAGGGAATACGGCGTGCCGTCCACTGGGCTGTAAAAGTAGCGCTGTCTGCGCGTCGCCACGCGTCGCATGCCATCGTATTGGACTTTCACGCCGATCTCTGTTTCACCCTCCCGCTGCTCTATCATATCGTGGCGGAGCTGCGTATCGAAATGTTTTGTTACTCATGTCATAAATTATGTTGATACTTAACTGAATTTTATAAGAGTTAAAAAATAATTACATCAAGTAACAACGAAGTGAGGTTGACTCTGGAGTTCTCGTCGGAATCCACTAGTAGTTCCACGTCGGTCAAATCCACGCTCGAGTACAGGGGACGCAAAGTTTCTGTGTACTTTAAACAATAAAAATAGAGTTATAAATAATGAATTAGGTGTGTAATTATTTAGAATATCCAAATAAAGATGGTACTGTCGATTTGATAATGCTTACCTCCTCGTTTGTATGCTGTAACAAATAGTTAAGAATTAGCATTTCCCAAAGATTGAAAGAATAAAAACCTTTCAAGAAAAGTTCGTTATCGGTGTAATACCACTTACCAAAGGCCTCAAATCTGGATGATACAATACATGCCCGTTGTTATCCACCATGAAGGAGTAGCCATTCACTCCCAACTGTAAAAAAGACAGATTAGGTATTTAAACTCTAAACTCTATTCACTTTTGACTTTCCCGTCATATTATACAGGTTCTTCTAAAATGGTCACATTATGCTTACCTTGTACGGTGGCACGAGCTTCTTTATTTGATTGACAGGTACATCTGTTCCAACCACGCCTAATAAATTCGCTTCTCTTTGCTAAAAAAGTAATGAAAATTACGTTATAAGTTTAGAAAATATTCAGTTTGAATGTTTCTATTTTTAACCTGAAAGCTCTACCCACTGTGTGATTCCTCCTGTCGAAGATCGGTACCGTGACTGAGGCCATCAGTTGACCCATTCCGTCATCATCCAGGCTGCTGCTCTGCAAATGGGAACAATATATTTAGCTGATGCTAAAGAAACTTTATTGATGTGAGTGAATACAATTCAGTTAGCTTACCCTGCCTCCGACGTAGACGGGGCTCCAGTGCACGGGGTGTACCGTCTGGTACATGACCAAAGGTCGGGCTAGGACCTCTATCAGGTGCAGCACTTTCGACCTGATCTCTGAGTGCTCGTTGATGCTAACGTGGAAACCTAGAAATAGAAAAAAAAAATATTTATTTACTTTTTTGTTTTGTAGTTTTAAAGTTGCAAACAACGAATTGTCGTCAATTTTAGTGTATTAGGTTATTTAAAAAACCGTAATATTACACAACTTTATTACAATAAACAGGGCATTTCCGCTATAGTTTATTTTAGTACGACTATTGCTGTTGGCCGCAGAGGGGCTTTTCAGAACCACGGTTGAGTTTTAATTGGGCGAGAACCTTAATAAGTCCTCAAGGCTTAGGGGCTAAACGCCTCTGGAGGGTTTCTAATCTACCTTCCTGGGAGGCGTCCAGTTGTTGCGTAGAATCTTCAGGGCGCTCGAGCTACGATGGATTCCGCACTAGACAACTAGTAATTAAACTCAGTGTTAACTATTTGGTATTTCGGTCCGTACCTTTGTTAGTGCAAGCCATGTCCTTCATATTGTGTCCAGCAGCCGCGTCCCCGCCTACCCTGTACGTGAAGATGCGCACGGGCATGTGGGGCCAGTTCCAAGTGCGGAATACGCCCTTCACGCCGTTGGCACCGCCGCCTGCGCCCACCACCGCGATGGCTTGGTTGCATTGGCACCCTTGACCGGTGCGATTGTACTGGAAGGGTGGATTAAAAGCTCGGTACTTAACTTACATAAAGTTTTACTCGATAGCTTGATTAACAACGACAAAACTTATTGTTCAAGTAGGCGTCAGTCATTTCTATAGGTCCGTCCTACAGATTAATTTGCTGTCGAGTAGAACGGCACTTGAGTACAACTCCGGAGCATAAGAGAAACAATTTCTCCAATAACCATTAAATTGGGAAAAATTAAAATAGACAAATATAATAGACCCATCCTACGGGATGAAGAGATAGGTAATAAGTGCAGAATGTAAAAAAAATCTGAGTATAGTATCTTAGAAATGTTTTTTGTAATAGAAACCGCGAATACTATAATGCTTAAGAATTACTACCAGTTCTCCCTTACCATGGGCTCGAATTATTGCGAAATTGGGTTCATCGAGAAAAGTCTTTCTGTCTTTCAGAACTAGAGTGATTTTTCGATAAACTAGTTACGTAGTTATGATGAATCTAAGAATCTTCTATGAGCTCATGGTATGGCTCCTGATAATGTCACCAAACTAAGATTAATTACCCGGTGAAGTATCTCGAATGCAGCAGTGAGAGCCCCTGTTAGGTTGGCGGCGCCGCCTGAGGCTTCCGACGCCCATATCGCTGTCTTCAGTTCACGTATCGTTTCTGGCACCGCCTGGTGGATCGAAATGAAAGTCATCTTTGTTATCTTTGTTATATGCAAAAACGTGTTTTCATTTGATGATTATTGTTGGTAAAAGTAAAAGTTGTTATTTTTATGGTTTAGGCAACAATAACGTACTTGACTAAAAGCTTAAAAAAGAGAAAATATTTTTGGCTAAGCTCTAGAAGTAGGTACCAAATAGTAATTATAAAGTAATTAATAAATAATTCTACGAATTCATATCTTATTTATGTTATTTACAGAATAAATTATTTAAAATTAAAAAAATATTTAAAATAAATTGTTTTTCTTTTCACCTGATGATGATTTTGGCAAACAACAAACAAAGTTATAAAGTAAACAAATATCAGTATCTAAAATCTAATAAGCATATAAGAAGGGTGCACAATCGGTAGTTAGAATTGTGAAACAAAGTCACTATTTGCTTTGTGGGAGAAACCACTAAACATAAGGGTCTCTCGGTAAAACCGTAGCTTTGTTGAATTCCTCCAAATAGTTCGTTTCGATAGCTACTTGCGCGGAAAATAGCCTTACCCGTCAAAGTTTTTACGTCCTTCGAAGCTTATGGCCGAGTAAGCGTTAATAATATTTGTATTACAAAAATAGTCTTTTGTATTATATTTTCTTTTCATAGTCTTTCTTCATAGTGTCTTAGTCAACGTTATGCCAGGTCGATCTTACATTAATTTAGTATATCCTTTGATTAAAACAAGTAAATAAATAGGTTCACTCTGTATTGCTTTGTCTCCTTGATCATAATTTTACTCGATGGCTGGATAGACACATAGACAGCGACGAACGATATTCTTGTTTTATATGTCACTGTTTCGGCCAAACGGTAAAGTAAGAGCAAAACTGTAAGCCAATTTGCTACTAAGAACTGTGAGAACAAAGTTATAGAATGCCGACAATGATAGCAGAGTTCGAGTGTTGGGAACAATAGAAGTGGTTGGTCGGAAGAGTCCATCGAGAGAAAAAGATCGTTACGCATGATGAAACATGTCCATGATCCATTATTAGTTATTGAAACAAATGCTATTTTATTATTATTTCTATTTTTTGTATTTTTAACCGACTTCAAAAACGAGGAGGTTCTCAATTCGGCCGGTATGTTTTTTTTTTTTTCTATGTATGTACACCGATTACGCCGCGATTACTGATCCGATTTACGTGATTCTTTTTTTGTTCGATGCGGAATAGCTGCCATTTGGTCCCATAAATTTTTTTTAATGAAAGTCTCCTATATGTGATTCTGATCAAACGAAAATGATTTTATTTTTGGTATTTACAGCGACGAGAAAATTTGCTATTTTATAAATACACTCACATCTATTATATAGCCTAAAGTAGGCTAAAGTAGTTTTAGTTAGCCTTAAGTAGTTAATAATATTGTGTAAATAATAAAACATACTAAATAAACATACATACATACCCTGCCGGGATTCGAACCCGTTACCAATGACTGAGTAGCCTGTAGTTAGGATACTGATCACTCGGCCAGCCGATCGTCAATATGAATGTTTTCAAAATGCTCACAGATTAACCTATTTACCAATTAATATAGGGGTTAATAGTAACCCCTATATTAATTAATATAGGGGTTAATAGTAATCCCTATATTAATTGGTAAATAGGTTAGTGTTATGTATAGATATATATAAGCATAGCGTCTGCGACGCGGTCTACTGTTCGTCAAATAAACGTCAGTGCGTATCTAACCACGGTTCCTTTCACTTGTCCCCTTATTCGCATACATATCAGTTAGGTTGAGAATTACTAGTTAAATTAATGTGGAATATATGTAAAGTCAATATCATAAATTCATACACAAGCAAACCATTAAAATTAGCATAATTACAAAACTTCCTTATCAACCACCTTGGAGCCTCAGTAAGCAGACACCGTGTATTACCTTGGCATCAGCTGACCTGAGCCGCAAAGTTACACAACGTAACTTGCATAAAAGTCAGAGTTGATTCTGAGCCGCAAACAGCCCAAGGCTGCCTGCCTACGAATAACCTTGGAACTTGGTTGGAAGCCCATTGTCTTGAGTGGTGAGCTGTCCTCGACTACTTTGGCACATGAAAGCTCGCAGTGTCATGTACAGCTATCGTTGTGATGTTATTTCATGAACATAGTTTGTTGGGGAAATAGTTTTCCAACATCAAAGCAATTTGTTTATTTGTTAGGTATACAAAGTGTTTGGTACATTGTATAACAAGCGGTTACCTACCCACATAGTCATATAAATACTATGGTGTTATTAAAAAATCAAAATTGTAAAATTAATTTATAAATTTTCCATTGTTTGACTGGTCGAACTATTTGTTACAAATTCCTCACTAAATATCCCAAAATCAATAAAATATAATAGAGTAGGTACGTGTTATATACTATAACAAACAAATAACAAACTACATATACCAAACACAATAAAACAAACAACAAATTTCAAATAATACAATAATATACAGCTACAGATGCTTCTAGTGATTGAATTTAAGAAATTGAATTAAAATTAAATATTTGTAAACTTAAAGGAGCGGGTCTCTCTACTGAGACACAGTCTCTAATAAACATAAATGAAGGGTCCCGAACCTATCCGGCAAATAACACACAAAACAATGACAGAAGACATTTCGATTAAATTGAACTATCATAACAATAAAATTTCTATACTAAAAAAATCATAAGGTATTTCGTGATATTATAGATGTTTATGGTCCCTTTTTCTTACGTTTAACGAATGTTCTCTATTAGTACAAAATAAAGATTCACAATTGAAACAAACTCCACGGTAGCTATTAGTTAAACCGCCTCTGGTCTAGTAGTAGACGACCTTAGGTTTAGAGGTCCGGGGTCAAATTTTCGATGGGAGCAGAAATTTTCTGTTCAGTTTGGTTGGTGGTAGGGCTTTTTCTAGGTCCGCCTAGCTAGCGACCACCATCTTACCTAAGTCTGCCGCTATAACAATAAGCTTAACCGCATCGTTGTATTCCGGCAGTTGGAGGTAAAATAGCCAGTTCTTCCGTGAGGAATTCGTAGCTCCCTTCCATCTTCGGCCTTGTATCACTTACCGTCAGGTGAGGTAAAGGTCAGGCTTCCCCGTTATTTGTATCAAGTGTACAATATTCGCCTCCGAAGTTGGTCGATATTTTTTGTTTATGGCAAGGGTGATTTAGATATTACTTTCTTACTAGAAAGATGGCGATGGCGAAACATGTATGCTCATTGTATCTAGTGTCAACATCTGTATTTACCATGTTTTAAGCAGAATAAATGATTATGATTAAGAGATTTCTAATTAGGTACTATTATATTTGGTAGCAAAACCAACACTTTCAGAAATATATAATAGTATTTCTAAAATGAGTAACATAAAATCACTGAGATTATTGATACGTAAACATTTTGTTAGAGCTAACTTTTCTATTTAGGTAAAGATACTATCTCATGATAGATATTTGCAGATTTGGTATTTGTCGTCTAAAGTTTCTCGAGCACCTCGTTCGAACAAATCACCGATCTACAGCTTCATTCGAGAAGGATACTCCTCAGTAAACGCCATTCTTCCAAAGATCATATCTCTAACGTCACCATAACTTATAAGCTGAATGTGTTGTTTGATAAGCGCTGTCTGTTGGCAATTTGTTATTTTTGTTTCTATTGCACAATAAAACAGAGTTTGATAATTATGTCTATAGTGGAAGATTTATGTGAATTATACATTGTTTAAAACTGTTTTAAGTAGTCCAGGCACGTTTAATGGTCTGGTTTACCGTTATTTGGGCTCAGATACTTATCGGGCGGAAGCGTTGAATAAGTTTAACTTATTGTCCGTCCAATCAATCAAAAATTTAACAAAACTTTAAACTGATATGATCAGCAAAAATAGATAAGCCAAGGATCCTTCATTTATCCCTTTGTATACACATTTTACATTGTAACTCAGTTAAGAATGGTTGATATCCTGCCTCGGTATGAATTAGGATTTATCTGAGTGGATTCTTATCTACTTTATTTTACATTTAAAAAGAAAATGACGGTTAAAGTATAGATTTTCCCGAGGAATGTTTAGGTATTATAATTATAATAAAGGTATGTAAGTTAGGAATGGAAGCTTATGTAGGTAAACATATGCGATCGTTTGTAGCTCACACCAAAGCGATCGTTTGTAGCTCATCACCACACCTTTACAAAATTAAAGGTGATATTAACATTAATTGTACCGATTTCTCTATTTCAGCGGCATGTTTGAAAATGTTAAGTTTGAGTAGATAGGTATACCACCAATAAAAACCATGTCTTGTCTCTTTAGAGTTTTAAAGAGTTAAGTGCTTTCTCGGCGTCACGGAGAGTGAATAAATGATACGAACAGGACCAGCTGAATAAGAGATGGGTGGCGGGGCGCGGTGCGAAGGCCGCGCGCTTGTGCGGGTAAAGCTCGGAAAACTTTTCACTTAGAAATCGGCCTGACGTCACGAGTCTGTATAGGGCTGTCTACTATGATTTATTATTGTTCGTTAGGGCGATCTTTATTTATTTAATTACTATACATAAACAGTTTGTAAATTTCTTAGCATAGAATTATGCTATCGGTAGACTATATCGATAGCAGGGTCTGTTAATGTCAACTGAGGTAGTTCTTATGCTACTTTTCATATAGAAGCAAGAGGAATTCGCAGAGGAATGATTTAGTTTTATCTAATATTTTTAGAATTAAAGTATACGCATGATATTAATACCGAAATTTTTATTTGAAAAGAAAACTAATTTAAGCGACGTTTCGATTACTTTACAGCGATCGTGGTCACGGGACGACTGAAGATGTCAATTGTCTTTGATAAGTTTTTAAGCTATCTACCGTCACTTTGTGTTATATTTTGAGCAATCCGAGTCCGATTGACGCATACGGAGGTCACGGTATCAGTTTGTCGAACAGTCTGAGGACGGGCTTGGGTCTTCATTATTCGCATAAATGTAGTGCTCGAGAAAATACAACACGATATTTTTTATTATTATTTAGGATAGATTAACTAATGTAAATAAAAAAAAGTATATTAAAATGATGATAAGTAATGGGGATATAATAATGACTATAGTGATTTAATTTGTAAAAAACGCTTAAAAAGACAATTGTCATTATATTGTTGCGGTGAGGTAAAAGTTCAATGTCAATTGACATCGTTGACAATAAGACACGACAATTTAACGTAGAAGAATTAATTAGAAATCTCAGTTTAGGAAAAGTTGTCAGTAAATGCATACTTTGATCAGAAAAGTGCCACCCCTAAGCATTAGCGGTTTAGACAAAGAGTAGTGCACGAATACCATACGAAGCCTTTTACTTTTCATCATTTCAATTTAGCTGTCTCCTCTTTCAGGACTTATGACTTCAAAGCCCTCGATTAATATATAATTCCCGCGCTTATTGTTTGTAAACATTTGGACAGTTACTTACGTGTAATATAAAGATGGATTGATAATCGCATTTTTTTTGTCCTTTATCTATCATGTTTTAGAATGAACGCAATGATAAAAAGTAAAGATTGAATTTTTACCTACTGTTTTACTATCCTTGAAGTAATTATGAGAAAATCTGGATATAAAAATATATACGCCATTGCTTCTGGGGTTGATTGGTGTAGGTATTGTGCCAAAGACGTCAGCTACCCGCTTAAATATATCGAGGCGCGTACACGTCGATGGTCTCGCACGCGATACCTGCATTTGCCTACTAATTTACAAGTATAGATTTGGTCGTTTCATTATAACCTGATTGTCCCTGTGGTTTACGTAATGGCAAACCATTTTTCGTGCATCAAAAAACGTTAACTCTTCCATTTATTAAATGCTGAGGCAATTTACGCTCGGCCGTATAAGCGGCGCGGACTTTGGCTTTATTAATACGTGGGTGCTACGATCCTGATGACTGGAAAACGATAACATTTCCTTTGTAATATAAACTTTAAAAAATCAATTATTAACGATGCTCATTCAAGGGAAAGTCCGCTTGAAAATTATATAAT
Source organism: Nymphula nitidulata (assembly GCA_947347705.1). Classification (NCBI taxonomy): domain Eukaryota; kingdom Metazoa; phylum Arthropoda; class Insecta; order Lepidoptera; family Crambidae; genus Nymphula; species Nymphula nitidulata. Next base: position 8,008,844 of record OX374617.1, on the reverse strand, counting down.
TATAACCAGAGGGCGGAATTAGGTAGAGTTATTTATGTACCTACACTGATTTTATACAGGGAAAGAATAAAGTGGAATCTGTTCCACTTTATTGGTAAAAGTGGTTTAAATTGTGTAAAAGTAAATAACTTGACTGATTAACTGATTTGAGTCTGCTCAAATCCCGAGATTAATTTTAAAGAGCAGAAATATCCCGTGATTTATTAAATAAAAAAGTTATTTACTTTTACACAATTTAAACCACTACACGCGTGAGGTTGCCAAACTTACATCAACGATATCGGATGTCCATTAGAAATCCCGGGAAGATCCATATTAATATCAACATATTGATGCAAGTACATAAATAACTCTACCTAATTCCGACCTCTGCTTATAACAAACTTATTATTAGAAATTCATTACCTTAAACTCTTCGTGAAGTTACATAGAATTCCGTAAGTTCAATATGTATGCTTATGCATCTTTCATTATTGAAAATATTTCATAGGGGGAAAGCACAGTCGAAGTAGTCACAGTTTTTTGCTTTGTAAACTAAAGAAATTCTAGCTAAAACTAAATTTAGTAATAATATGAAAGCCACCAAAGTTCAGCTAGGTGCACAGTTTTTTTGTAAGATCAGTTGCTTTATGATACCCACCAATATTTTAGGTTCTTTTAGACTGTATTCATACATATTCATCATTACAAGAAATTAGTTTGCATAGATAGGATCTCTTCTGTTAAGTTTTTTTTTAAGTAAGTGAAGAAGAATCCTCTTATCTGTTTTGTCTGAATTTTAAATGTGCATATCGTGCTGGGTCTTGGTGCAATGCACCAGCTTACATTTTAGGAGTAGGCTTGCATGTGACGTTTTAACATATTAATTGGAAAAAATCACATAGAAAATATAAAAACCAAACTTTCACGATTGGCGTATGCTCTTTATGAGCTTAAATTGAGCACAGATAAATAACTGCCATTGCGGTATATTATGCTTATGCACACTCCTGGTTAACATATGGTATTATGCTCTGGGGTAATAGCACAGATGCTGGGGACCTCTTTACGGTACAGAAAATGTGCATAAAAAACATCTTTAATGGTATGCACACGAGCAAGCGCCACTTTGTTCAACCAAAGATTATGGCCTTGACCTTAATTTACATAGTAATTAAAATATAATAAAACTAGAAAAAATTCACGTCCTGAGGCAGGAATCGAACCCGCGACCTTTCGCAATCCGGGCGCTTGCTCTGACCACTGAGCCACCTCCTGGGTGGCTCAGTGGTCAGATTGGGATATCCCTGTAAAATTCTTCTAGTCTATCTGTATTTGCGTTTATGAGCCAACGCCCCAACTTAACCGAATCGTAGGTATTTTGTAAAAATACTCGTTTCGGATGTTGAAATAGAATATTTCAACATTGTAGGGTGGACGTTAGCTCATAAACGCAAATACAGATAGACTAGAAGAATTTCACAGGGATATCCCAAGTCCTGGGTGGCTCAGTGGTCAGAGCAGTCGCCCGGATTGCGAAAGGTCGCGGGTTCGATTCCTGCCTCAGGACGTGAAATTTTTCTAGTTTTATTATATTTTAATTACTAAGTAATTTTTCAAACATTTATAATAATGTTAAAATCAAAAATTAAGAATACTTAATTTACATTTTTAATTTTGAAAATTTGTAAGGAATAACCCTAACATTTTTGAAGACAAACTATTTACCCGATTGTTCGTCCCCAGAAATAATAATAAAAATAAATATAGATTGCCGAACCGCCGCATGGCAATATATAATTCTGGACAATACTTCAACGCAATAAAATACACAACCATCTACCAAACGAGCTGAGAATGAAACCTAAAATTAATTTATCCTAAAAAAACTAAAGCATTGCTAAATAAAAAATCGTACTACAATATAAATTACTCTTACGACAAATTCATTCACAAATCAGTTAAAATTACATTTCACTAATAGTTATATTTTAAAACTAATTAATCACAATTAATTATTTTTCACCATGATATACTGATTCATTTGCTATTAATTTAATTTTATAATTGTGAATATCTTTTCTAATTCAATTAATTTAAATTTTTTTGACGTTACTTTTTAATACATTTTTACCAATAATTATTTCTGTTACTTGCACCTTCGTAATTTTATAATTTGGTATAATTAATGTACCTAATACTATCATTTCATATTCATAAATGCAATAAACATTTTGACTTTGACTTATAGCAGCATTATTAGGTACAACTGTACAACTCCATTATATGCGCGAAGACCTCAAAGTTTGAGGCAAAAATCTATTTACAATAATTATAGTGTAGCATCTTTTATGATATCAGTTTGATGATTTAACGGATGCCTACCTATTTAACTCGACATTCGGAACTGACATGTAACGCATCTTTTCATCACTAGTAGCATCTACTTTTAAGTTGTAACAGACAAAAACTATATCCAATCTTAGAATAATCTATACCCTGTACTAATTATAATAAACACATGAATCTGTGCGTTTATTACACTGTGCGATATGGTATGCGACGGAATGTACGCAGCACGCATATTTGGATAGGTTAGCGGACACCATAGGCTGATACGATGATGATGGTAGAAAAACCTAGTTAATATAGCTAAGTACCAAAACTAGGTAATTAAACCTAAGTAAATTATATCAATTTCCTCAAAAAGCACGGCTAAAGCTAAATAAAGAATACAACATATCCTTTTTCAAAATTTTCTTTTGTTTTCATACATGGTTCTATGGAGTAATGGAGTAAGGCGTAAGGTAATGGTAAGCTAATGGAGTAAGGTAAACAGCCTGAAACTATAGTTCCTTACTAGCTCGCCGGCAGCATTCGGACACAGAAATCTATTCTACCTATCTATTTTGTCTATTTATATGTGGGTACTGCGCAGATTAAAATTGTTTTGATGTCAGATGATATTTAATTCCAGCTTAAACAGAAAATAATGATGTAACAGGGGGTATTATAAAAGCTACCGAGGAATTTTTACAAAATCTTAGTCAAAATCAAGGCATTCGGTAACAATTTGATAAAACACGAGATTAACGTCAGGTTGTAACCGGCGAAGACATCAACAATTCTCTCCTCCCGACTATACTGGCACTCTGGCACACTAGCTTCCATTTAATGTTGATCATCTAATTGTTTTTGATTGCATGCTTAATAAATAGAAGCCTAGAAACACGACAGTGTGAGTAATAAGACGAGAAGTTGTGGTGGCGTGTAAGTTGTGTAACGCTCATATAATAAATTAGTAAATTACATTGCTTGACATTTAACGGGGGAAATATGTAATAATTAGATACGGTTTATCGAATAGCAAAGATATTTTATGGTGAGTTAGCAAAATCACTCCACACAATCTGATAATAATCGGTAATATGAGTCGATATGCGAAAGACAGCCAGTAAAACATAATATACTAATAGCCGCCTAAACCTCGCCTGGCCATTAGATGATTTTGTTAGAGAAATTCATTACCGAGGGCAGGTTTTTATCTGGCGTCGATCGGTTTAGTGGCTTGCTTGAGTTACTGCCTACTACTTCTTTCTGGAGTGGTAACAAGGTAGAATGCTTATAGATATAGTATTTATATTTGAACCGTTTGTAAATTGTAATCAGAATAACGGTAATGTTATACAGCTTATTATACAGTTACTCACCCAGAAATACATGAAAAATAAAGGCCCATTTACACGATGCAAGTTTCTTGCCTGTAGTATACAGTTAAATTGAAGCAAGTAATGACTTGTACAGTCTAAACAACACATTAGATCCAACAACACATTCGTGTCAATGGGCGTTTAGAGTTTTATTGCGCCCAAAATCAGTGGTAGATAAACAAAGATGCTTAGAATTACTTCTAATCTTTCATCATTCATAAATAAGCATTTTCTTAACGTTATTACTCACCTGAGCCAATATCTTCGTATAGCATGAGTGTATTTCTGATACGGTATCGCTGTACCGGTATACGTTGACAAAGTCGTTTGGACCAAGCGTATCCAGTAGCCCAGCCACTGTGGCCTTAGCTAGTCGCCAGTAGGATGAACTCAGGTCATCTGAGTCGTCCAGTAGGATCACGAGGTCTTTGGGAGAGGTGGCGGCTTCCACGAACCAGTTGGATGATCTGAAGTCGTAGAAGTCGCGAGCGTGGTGCGAGTATCCGTCTTCAGGAGGCCAGGACATTGCTGTTGGATATTGATCAATATTATTAATAATTACTTGCCATCTTAAATGAACGCAGAAGGTAGAAAGCGTAATCCCTTTTGTAATTTTAACCCCTGGGTTGGGTCGTTAGCTAACGTCCCAACTGGTGGTAAGTATCTACCATACTGTCCCTTATATCTGTAATAACAAGGAATAAATCACTTGGTATTGCATGAGCGTTGACATCCTGAGGCCTAAGATGAAGTGTCTATTATGCCTTTTAATTAAGTTCAAGGAAATATATAAAATATTTGCCCCACCTGGATATCGCCTCATAAAGCCCGAAGACGAAGCGTAATACTGCCATGACAACGTTGGATCTATTTCGTAGTTATTCACGAACAGCGGGTCCAAATGCTCTGACCAAGCTATTTGATTTTGTACCTCGCCATCTGTCAATAAACAACAATTTTGTTAGATGACATTAAATCTGGTATTTATAATTAATATCAGAATATTCTAAGTATTGCTTCACATGGTGGTGTAATCCGAGTGTATTAGAGGGTCCTAAAGTAGGTATTTCGGTCTTCGAGGAGCTCGGTGGGGTAGTGGTTCAAGCGCTCTGGTTTCGATCACGAAAACAAAGCAACTTTCGCCATGGTTGGTCCCTGGATGGGTCAATCAAAATTATAATCTTGAGCTCCTCCGTGCTTCGGAAGGCACGTTAAGCCGTTGGTCCCGGTTGTTACTGCAACCGCTTTAACCCACCAACCCGCATTGGGCCAGCGTGGTGGTCTTATGGCCCAAACTCCTCATGTGTTTCTGCCATGTAGGAAGGCCTGTGCCCAGCAGTGGGACGTATATAGGCTGGTGGTGATGAAAGTAGGTATTTCACTGATGTACGTTTTTTCGTTGTTGCTGGTATGGAAAGTAGCAATTAATTACAAACGTTATTGAACAATGGTTCAAACGTACCAAAATGACAAATTATGATTTTTCATAAATTTAATATAAGATAAAAAAAAGATCAGTGAATTTTTTATTATGCTATTAACATAAAATATAACATTTCAATTGATAACTTCTAAACACTTACAGCAAAATTATTTATCGTAAAACAATATTTACTAAATAATTCGTTCACTCAATGTGTTCTTCCTAATATTAATTAGGAAGAACACTAGGTACGAATATTTTAAAACTCTAGACAGCAATATATCGCAAGGACGCTGCCCTCATACAAAAGTGAATGTTACCGATACGATTACTATTCGAATTCGAAAGTTTAAAAAGATAATGCCACGTACTGAGCTGATAAGAACATGATGGCATCATGGTGCACTATTAGAGGCATTTCATCATCACCATCATCAGCCTATATACGTCCCACTGCTGGGCACAGGCCTTCCTACATAGGAGAAACACATGAGGAACTTCTCATGTGTTTCTCCTATGGAGAAAGGCCGTAATTAATTAAAATAGCCGTAATTAAGATAATTGGTCCATCGGGCAGCTGTGATTAGCCCTTGGTCAGATCGCGTGAAACAATTAATGGTGGCTCCCCCATCACTCGTGCAAATAAAACTTTTTCGGAGCTCTTTGGACTGATTTATAGTTGCGATCTTTCGTTACGATGTAGCTAAAGAATGTCTTATGTGAAAATGTTTTTGAAGTCATATAATAAGTAAATATTTATTTCTATAGCTAATATATTTAAAAATATGATGCTCCGGCGGCATGGTTGAAATTTAATATTTTTGTACTATCAAGGTAATATTTACTTAAACTCTAATGCATAAAATTAGTTACAATTTGGCGGACTTATTGAGGCATTCTCTACCAGCCAACCAGAAAGTTGAGTCCAAAATGATGAAATGCAATGCAAAAAAAGTTTTTAAAATATAAAATAATATGTTATGCGGGTTTCAGAACACTAGATCTTCTTTGTTCTTGATTTATTTAAGGTTAAAAACTGAATCAAACAAGTTAATCATAATAAAAATTTGCCCCAACTGACATCCAACAGTAAATATTCAATAATATGTGAGCGGACAGCGAAATAACAAAAAAATATTGCTTATTTATTAAACGAACACAAAATTTATCGAGAATATTCAATTATTTTTTTGGGGAACTACGAGTAACACGAATGTCACTTAGATTTACGATAAATATTCGATTTTATTTGATAACAATCACCATAAAAAATAAAGAAAAACCGGTCAGTGGAGCATTGTGTTTGAGTTCATTATTTATGTTTGAACAATAAAGGCACGTGTTATGTTTATTTGAAAGTAGATGCTATCAAAAGTGAATTCTACCGGACACACTTAGCGTAATAAAAAAAAAATTAAGATACATTTATTTCTGTACTGTGAACTTAGCCTGAAATACATAATATGATATTAAATTAAAACATGGGCTATTAGTTCCCAGAAATGTTTTGCAACTTTCATCTTACATCTTATTCATTAAATAATTCCATGATATTTCTTTGAAATATTGCAGCCAATGTTATATTATTTCATAGAAATACATAAAATTATCAAATGAATGAACTAACGAATGAATCAACTAATATATTTAAATTCAAATTCTTTATTTCAGACAACATACCATATGGACCTCATGGGTTAGTACAATTATAATTGAAAACTTATGAGTAGGGTTAGTAAAATAGGTAGGGAGTATATTTATTGGGATATAGCCCATGTTTTATTGTCGTCTCCACCCTGTATAAAATAAAGATATACAATATTTTTGGCCGATTTTTATATTATTATTGGAATATAAATAATTTATTACAGCTGGGAAAGACGCAGTTATTTACATCAAATGATAAAGAATTAAAAAAACTGCCAAGCAAAGTTGTTAATAGAAAATTGCATCTAAATATTCGTAGCGTCTACGTCGTAGACGATATGCTACGACGACGGCCGTGTAGCAATTAGAAACATTTGCACATAGGGTTTTTAGTAATTTTTACTTTTCTTTTGTGTTAAATAACTCCAGCAATATAACAGGGAAATTTATCTTAATTGCCGATGAGAAAAACCATCCATGTCTGTTTTGCCAACTAAGCGGAGTTCGTCCATAAATTATTCCACTGGGTGCGCGGTGTGGTGAGGCGTTCCCGTGTGTCAACAATATGTTCCGAGTCATTATTTACCCGTAGAGGCCCGTCACTGTCTTCGGTTATGGGATTACACGTTGACGTATATTTTGTTGTTGTGTGTATACTTTGTGTAGCATGTGGAGTTTAGAAAATCCCTCGTGTAATTCTGTGAAGCTTTAATACTTGTATGCTTATACCGTATTGTTAAGCCAAGATTAAGGTCACGTGAAACTGAAAATTTTATTATATTCTCGTTAGAAATTTAAGAGACATGTTCAGTTCATTTACATTTTAAATATTTATGTTTCTATAATGTATTCCTTAATAATACTTGCATTATTATAAAACGCAATATTAAATAAATTCTTAAAATTTGTGCACTGCCTCGAAAGTATTCGAGGCAGTGCACAAATTTTAAGAATATGAAGTTCTATAAAAATAAAAAACGACGTATTTATTTGTTTTACCATGTTTTAAAAAAAAATATCAAACAAGCTTCACTCCAAAAAATATCCACAGGACAGCGGTCATCATAGTCACCCTGTTCGGTACTTAACTACTTTTCCTTGTCATGTGTTTTCATCAACAAAAGTATTAAATAGTTTTGTAACAAGTACAAAACTATTTTATAATTTTATTGATGGAAACAGACTTTTGTTTGACATCATATATTTGGTCAGTTTTCGTGACAAAAATAAATGTCGTATTTAATTTTCTGTTTAATAATTCTTTTCTGATTTATCTGTTGAGTTAATCCGTGTTAGACTTTTGGACTCATTTGATTTGCTCATCTGTTGACTTTTGCTATGTTTTATGAACTGTGATCGTGATTTCCAATGCAAAATTTATAAAATGTGTTGTGATCCAAATTGTGAGAAAGCTCTGTAAGTTAGTTGCTCTTATTCATCTCATTTCCATTGTTCACGATATAACAGCCACATGAATTTACGTGAATTATGCTATAAATGTCAAAAAAACATTAAAGTTTATAAATAAATGATAGCCACCACCACCATCACCAGCCTATATACGTCCCACTGCTGGGCACAGGCCTTCCTACATGGCAGAAACACATGAGGAGTTTGGGCCATAACACCACCACGCTGGCCCAATGCGGGTTGGTGGGGTAAAGCGGTTGCAGTAACAACCGGGACCAACGGCTTAACGTCCTTCCGAAGCACGGATGAGTTCAAGATTATAAATTTGATTGACCCATCCAGGGACCAATCATGGCGAAAATTGCTTTGTTTTGATGATCAAAACCAGAGCGCTCAAACCACTACGCCACCGAGCTCCTCAAAAAAAAATCAAATAATAGGTATTTTATTTATTAGACTAAAACTTCATAAATTTTTCAAAAATAATTGTTAACCGAAACAAATTAGCAATAAAATTGAAAATCTCCTGTGAAAAATTTTGTTAACGAGGGACTAATTTGCAATCACGGTAACAGATGTCACTTCATTAACAAACTGTTGACTGAAAACTCTATTTCACCATATTCAATCTACTCTATGGTTGCGCTGAGTTATTCAACGTCACTTAACCCGCGCCGCCTCGCGCTCGTCACTCCCGCGCTTCCTCTAACCTACCCCTTTCACTATCAAGGGTAGAATGACAACACTACTTGAATATTTCAGTAGATAAAATAAAAAAATATGAATAAATCACATTATTCTTGAAATCTGTTTTATTAACGTTGTTAATAATGTGAAATAAAAATGTGCACTGCCTCCGAGGTAATTTTGTATTTATTTACATTCATCTCGTATCAAATCTATGATTCATTTAGTACAACTGTCGTTTTCATTGACAGCTAGCTACGTGTCATCACATGCCATCAAATCTGATCAGATGTTCCCATGGATAGGTAGTGGTGGGACATCAAACCTAAATATAGAGCTAATTCAGCTTGCACTTTATTTGAAAACTTTAAAATGTGTTCCTCCACGGTTTTGAAATAGACAAGTCGGTGGAAATCCAGTTCTATGGATACTTCCAGCACTGAATAAAATAACCGAATTGAAAAAAACTCGTTTCGGATGTTGAAATAGAATATTTCGACATTGTAGGGTAGACGTTAGCTCATAAACGCAAATACAAGATAGACTAGAAGAATTTCACAGGGATATCCCAAGTCCTGGGTGGCTCAGTGGTCAGAGCAGTCGCCCGGATTGCGAAAGGTCGCGGGTTCGATTCCTGCCTCAGGACGTGAAATTTTTCTAGTTTTATTCTATTTTAATAACCGAATTGGTTTATTTAAAACATTTCATAACTTTTTTGTGGTATAAGAACTGCGTTGCGAGACTTGCAACTTTTTACATGCAATGTTTTTGATGTGATCACATCTCTATTTGTAGGCAGTTAGGCTCATCTCTATTTCCATTTTTCAAATTTCTCCAAGGCTTTCATGTGACAATTTTTGACAAGACTGGACGGTAAATACTTCTAAGTCTATAAGTATTCTGTAAACGTACATAAGCAGTTTGTATATCTCTGAAACGTGATCGTAGTGCACCCTACCTACCTATACAGATTGGTTGCACTATACTGCCATTTGACGTCATTATTCAGTATCATTTTCTATGAAGCGTTTTTCGACATCGTGTTACAGCTTCCCAAACAGTTTATCTAAAAGAATCACCCTATTGACTTGAATGTGTACACTATAGAATAATTGTTATTTACCTTCTGTGTCAATATACGGTGGCATTAGCACAGCACTGTAGCTTGAATTAACAGCAATGTGGTCGAAGTGTCTGCTAGGCGCCAGAAGCAGGCGCCGTGCGCGAGCTGCCAGGGTGCCATCATCCGCGTGCACGTTCAACCAGCGGGCGTCATAGTACGAGCCAGGGGAGCCGTCACCGCCACTCGCGGACAGTGCTGCCGCTTCTGCACTGTCCATTATGCGCTGTAACAAAATATGTTAGGTGAGTATACAAATAGCTGATCAACACTTTTGTTACTTTTATACCTAGAGCATTAATTTTTTTTTCTACAAAGCTCGACAAATGACTCAACACCACCTGATGTGAAGCGGTAAGAAGAGTCCATATGCGAAGACAGCTAGTGCAGTTCAGACACTGCTCTAGCCGCCTCTTTAGAAGGGACCCATGTTATAGGAAGGAGGGAACACAATTGTTCTAGCAAAGAATTCTAAGTTCTGCCTGCCTAGCATGACCATCGAAACGCGATATGATACGATATGATAAAGCTATTTATTGCTTCGAACTGTCAAAAATCATTGGTTATAAGATTTTTGAGAGTACGAAGAGATAAATAGCTTTATCATATCGCGTTTCGGTGGTCATGCTAGGCGGGCTGGAAGTACGACAAATAAACGAGGTACTAAATTTCTTTGTGCGTGATGTTGAGGTGGAGACAGTGAATAGATGACTCCGAAGACCGGCACGTGTGCTCCTAAGTGGGAAGGGGGAATGTAAATTGAAATTTGATTATTTATTCAGGTCCATATTGCAGACATTCATTTCCAGGCGCCTTTAATTAATTATTACCGTGCAATTCAAATAAATAAATATTTTTTGTCAATAGTCTCGACTTGTTCTAAATATACGTAGGTATCTCTCCGGCGCTCTTAGGCGCTCTCCAGCCCCAACTTTATAGTAAAATTTTTCGTTTATTCGTTCGTCTTTCTATATATAACATATACCTATTGGGAATAGCCCGCTGGCGTCAGTAGTGGCAACTAAATCTGGTAAATTCCTTGTATTTTTAGTTACTTCCTTACGTCTTTGTAATTCAGTAACTTAAATTGATTTTTTTTGTGAAATAATTGAAAAAAAAAACTTTAGTTTAAATTCATTTTCTAAAGATAAAGTATTTTTAATTAATATTGAGTAGAATATCGCGTGGCAATATCCATAATTTCAGCATTATATGCGATATACGAGATAGTTTCGAAAAGTAAAGTTCTAAACGAGCCCGGAATGAAATATGCACAAGATAGCTTTGTGAGTAAGTATTTGATTAGCGAATCGGAACTTGTTTATTGCCTATTATATAAAGTTTAGTTAGAAGCTATTTCCACATATGTTTTTACCAGTGGCCGTTAAAAGTACCAATAAATTCCAATAAACCTTCATCTTAACACGTGGAAAATGTCAAAATTTTTCTTCGTTTCTCATAAAAAAATTAATTGGAGGTATTGGCACTTCATCGTTGTATTTGAAGTAGGTAATTGTTTTGTACTTCCAACAAAATACTAATCGTTACACTAGGGAAATAGAATCAATGCGTTCGCAATGATTTTTAAGAAAGAAGATACAGTTCACATCGTGCTTTAGGATGCCCTTATGAATAACATAATTGACTGATTACATTAGAAGTGGGAAAAGATGTTTGCGTTGATATCAAATCACAAAAAGCCATATTATTTGCAGACGACACAACATTAGTCATAAAATGTGACAGGAAGGTCACAAATGATGATACTATAAACAACGCTCTTAGAGAAGTCACAGGCTGGCTGAGTATAAATAGTTTAAAAATAAATGTGCAGAAAACTAAAATTATGAATTTCCTATCATACAATTCTAATGAGGTCCAATTAAATATAAAATATGACAACACAAACATTGACAAAGTTGACGTCTTTAAATTTTTAGGTTTATGTATTGACAAAAATTTAAATTGGAAGGGACATGTTGATTTAGTTTGTAAAAGATTGGATCGATATGTTTATGCTTTAAAACGCTTGAGACAAACAATATCCACAGAGGCGGCCGTCACTGCATACCACGGTTACGTGTCGTCTGTGCTTAATTACGGTTTGATAATGTGGGGAAACTCAGTGGATGTGGACAGAGTGTTTGTAATCCAAAAAAAATGCATACGGGCCATATGCAACGTTTGGTTTACGGATAGTTGTCAGCCATTATTTCGTAACCTAGGTATTCTTTCCTTGCCCTGTATGTACATAAAAGAAGTCTGTTATTTTGTAAAGACTCATCCGAGCTACTTTAAAAAGGTTTCTGAAGTCTCTTTTAGACCCGTTAGAGCTCAATACAGACACATGTTGCATCAACCCCCTTGCCATACTTATATATACAAACATAATGTGTTTAATATGTGCATAATGCTGTACAACAAATTACCTGAGAGCATTAAAATACTGGAAGGGAACGTTTTTAAAAGAGTTCTCATCAACTGGTTGCGAGATAAAAGTTTCTATAGTGTTAATGAATATTTAAATGACTGATTATTTTACTAATTTAAGGATTCCAATAATTTAATTTAATGTATTTAATAATTTAAGATAGTATGACTTTTCTTTTGACATTTTTCTAACATTGAATGTATATTTTATTAATTTATGAATTTTAATATTATAATTGAATGTATTTGACAAATTAATGATTGAATATATTTGTTAATAGTTTTTTATGAAGATTTGCGAATAATTAAATTTAATATATTTTAATATAAAAATTTGCACGTCTGCTTGTAGGCTGGATACAATTTCTAGGACTATTTAAGATCATGTAAGACTCCCATGTATTCATGCAAATAAACGATGATTATGATTATGATTATTATGTGTTACGGGACTCTACTAGTTTTATTTTAGTGATAAAAACAGCACTTGCTTCTGAAATATTTTTTTAGTAAATTTAAAACGTTTTCCACTTATCCTAGATGTTTTTGACGATGTAAATCAAACGAAATGGTTCAATTACCGTACATTCTGAAACCCGTTGTCAACAATGCTTCGTAGAGTTTCAAGGGTTGAGAAGTGGCGAAAAGTCGGGACAAAGAGTATCCGAATAAAGGCGCGAGTAGACAATCGCGGGCAATTAGGCGTAGTATAATTGGTCTGATCGATCGCCGCCTTTGTCCGGACCCACTGCCAATGAAAAATGACAAATATACGAGTAATCTACGTCGACGCCGCAGTTTCTTTATGGCGGAGTTCGTGATTTTAAGTTGCACGGATGCTTTATATTAGTTCCGGCAACTTCTATGATTATCATCATTACCAGCCTATATACGTCCCACTGCTGGGCACAGGCCTTCCTACATGGGAGAAACATATGAGGAGTTTGGGCCATAACACCACCACGCTGGCCCAATGCGGGTTAAAGCGGTTGCCGGAACAACCGGGACCAATGGCTTAACGTGCCTTCCGAAGCTTAACAAACTTTGATTGGCCCATTCCTTGGTCGACCATGACGGAAGTTGCTTTGTTTTTCCTATCGAAACCAGAGTGCTAAAACCAATACGCCACCAAGCTCCCTTACTCAATTATTATTAGACTTTTCAAAAAACCCTCTTACATCGAATTATTCAAAATTCAACATAGTTATCTTTATTTAAATAGGCCACAAAGAAGCACTTTCAAATCATCAAAAAACACATTTTTATAACTATCACAAAAAATATTACAGATTTTTATTTAGATTTTATGTTCTATATTGAATAAGTACATTATAACGATATACAGGGTGGTGCAGTCAATACGACAATAAATCAAAACATGGGCTATATTAGGTCATAGGAATGGTTTGCCAGTTTTGAAAACATCGTATACATTTGATAATTTCATGGCATTTCTATGAAGTAATGCAGCCAATGTTATATTATTTTATACAAATGTCATGAAATTATCTTGTGAATATGATGTTTTTGAAAGTGGCCAACCATTTCTATGAACTAATATAGCCTATATTGCAATTTATTGTCGTATTGACAGCATCGCCCTGTATAAAGGTATGGATGGGATTAGTAATAATTATGGTTTATTTTGTCGGTTTGATATATGAAATATTAGTTAAAATGGTATAAAACCCAGATATATTTTAAAACCTTAAAAGGGTCGAAGTTAAACTTTTTTAAAGACAATTATCCGGAGTCCAAGTTATTAATTTGGCAGCAATTTCATAACGAGAAATCCAATTATTGCTGAAGTATTTTCAATTTCCAATTCCTCAGCGGTGTGATTCTTCTTGTCTTTCAAAATTGAATCGAATAAAGACGTATGGGTAGATATGGCAAGATATACGGGGTCACCTTGATCGCTGCAACCATTTCGTCTGAAGGTTTTGCTATTTGGGCCGGTTGCGTGATCCTAACGGCTGTAGTCTGGTTGCCCGCTCGTACTCACGACATTTATGCTTTCAGGTAATAAAAGAAAATAGCAGTTGAAATATACTGTATGTAAAAACGTATGTCGTACAACTAATACAGCAATCACAACACCTTTTCACTGATTCAAGGTATAATAAACACACTATTAAAAATATTATTGGTGACATGCGTTAAAATTTATTACATGCGAGGTTGTATGATTCGTTATTAATGATCCAATAATCTCTAGAGATTTAGACGTGCGCGCCGACCAAAATTTTTCCGGCGGGAGCGCGGGGTAAAACAGTTTTGCCATTTTTTTTTTAGTTAATGTTGTAATACTGAATGAAAAGTGCTTTATCATCATCATCGTTTCAGCTAAAAGACGTCCAGTGCTAGACAAAAGCCTTGCCAAAAGATTTCCACAACGTTCGGCCTTGCGCTGCACGCGTCCAGCGGCTACCTGCGACCATCGGTCCACCTTGTTGGAGGCCGGCTCACGCTGCGTTTTCTGATCCGTGGTCGACACTATAGAACCTTTCCGCACCAACGGCCATCGGTTCTGCAAGTGATATTGTTTAATGCCTACAGCCACTTTAGCTTAACAACTCTTTCAGCTATGTCGGTTCGGTATGGTTCTACGAAACTTCGAGCATCGCTTGCTCATTTGCCCTTAGTGACGAGACCCATTGTGAGCAACCGTCTCAGTTCCGTATGTCATCACTGTATGGCAACTTCGTTTTGAGAACGAAGACTTCCATTTTAAGAGTTGAGATTGAGACACTATGGTATTCCGGACGTGAAGATAAAGCGTAGATTCCCGAACGACGGCGACGCCCATCTGAGTTAAATTCGATGAGTGGCCTCTTGTTCGTAATGGGACTACTTAGCTAGACTATTTGTCCCAAGTATTCCTTAACAACTTCGAGGGTAGAGTCCCCAACCTTCAGAGGCGTGGGTATGGGAGTTCAACATGATTTTTGTCTACTCTATGTTCATTTTAAGATATGCTTGTTGAAAGACTACCGTGGTCACCGAGCATTATGGATAGATCCTTAGGGATCTCAGCCATAAATACGATATTGTAGGCCAATCGAAAACATCTACCGATGCTGCGGTAAACATTTTGAGAGATATTACATCTCCTTGTCTCACTCCTCTCTGTAATTGGATAGGTTTCGAGTTCTGGTCCTGAAGGCGGACTCCATATTCCCGACACTCTCGAAGTTGTTGACGAACACGATATCGGCCAAAATGATTCAGCTAGTTTGAATGAATGAAGTTTATTTGCATAATTCTGTGTTTACATTTCAGATGGTGACACATTATTTATAGTTTCATCAGTATTATACCTTTATTTTTTTAGGCATGCAAATAATAATTGTCGTAGGTACACGATACTTAATTAAATATTAAAAATAAATGTCAAGATATATTGCATAAATTAATTGTTAGTAGAAATTACTTATAAAAAAATGACATTTATATTGCAACATAATTAATTAATTACTAACTATAGACAATTTGTATGTGTTTCCTTATATTCTAAATATTCCTTAATAGAATAGAAATTCTTGTCTTGAAGCCATCGTAACAAACTGTTTTTAAATTTATTGTTATTCAAAGGTAAGCTCATAATATTAGAAGGTAGTTTATTGTATAGTTTGATAGCCATAAAGTAAACATTTGATTTAAATAATGCTAAGTTACATTTAGGGATAATTATTTTATTTTTCCTACAATTTTGTACATTTGATTTGGCTTCGTCATTTTTAATGAAATATTCTGGGTATTTTTTAACTAATGAGCAGAATTCTGATATATATATACAAGGTAAATTTAATACATTAAGATTTTTGAAAAAGCGTTTACATGATTCTCTAACGTTTTATTCTACATAATGCCCTAATACACTTCTTCTGAGATTTAAAAACCCTATTAAAATCAACACTATTACCCCATATTATTATACCGTAGCGTAGTATTGAAGAAACATAACCATAATAAGCCTGTAAAGCTATTTGGATAGATGCAACTTTTTTTAAGTTTACTAGGTGGTATGTAGGGTCGTCTGGGTAGGTACCACTGCCTTTCTTATTTCAACCGTGAAACAGTTCGCTGTGTTTCGCATTGAAGGGAACGGTAGCCAGTGTAATTACTGGGCATGGACGGCATTTCATCTTAGGCTTCAGGATGACAACGCACCTGCAATATCAAGTGCTTTTCCCTTGTTATTGCAGGTGTCTATAGGCGGCGGTAACAGCTTACCATAAGGGGGGCCGACAGCTTCTAGTTGTATAAAATAAATATTCTCGAAATTGTTGACGAATACGATATCGGCCAAAATGGTCCAGCTAAGCTGAAGACGGCTAATCGGTGCTGCCAGTGACGACATACGGCTGTGAAACGTAGTCACCTACTAAGAGTCTTCTGAACCAGTTCACATTCGCTTGATGAACTGTGGAACAAGCTATGTAAGTTAGATGTTTCCCTACGAGATAGAATCAGAAATGAGGACATCAATCAGAGAACCAAAGTCACTGATATAATAACACATAAAATATTCATAAACATTAAAAC
The DNA here is from genome assembly GCA_947347705.1 of Nymphula nitidulata. NCBI lineage: Eukaryota > Metazoa > Arthropoda > Insecta > Lepidoptera > Crambidae > Nymphula > Nymphula nitidulata. The sequence continues at coordinate 7,991,890 of OX374617.1, read as the reverse complement.
GACTTCAAAACACTACAAAGACGCAAATAATTTAAATGAAGTAGGTAGGTAATCATTTTATAAAAAGGTATTTTATGAAGTCGGTACTTCACTTTCTATTGTTTCTGGAAACAGTGTAGTGGAACATACACAGTTCCCTAAGTTGCACTATATTGTACCCTTGATAATTTTACGGGCTATGTAGGTACCTATGTTCGTTTACAAGTTACATACAACGTTACCATGAAATAATTTGTTTTTAAAGAACAATCAGTTTTAAGATGAATTAGCACCCACTTGTCTGCCGATAAATAAAATAAAATAATTCAAATACAATGAGATTAAAAATTTTGAAACTTTTTGGGGATATGTAGGTATAATCGTTTTACATACAACGTTAATATGTAATAAACGTTATTTTTAAAAGGATCAGTCTTTAGATAAATTAGTATAAGTCAAATACAATGAGATTAAAAAGTTTGCAAGAGAAAAAGACCGAAGCAATTCGCGAAGATCTAAACTTTTTAAAACTTGAAAGACCGTAACGGTAAACACAGTCCCATTGTTCACATTACCGCTGTAGGCCTATGTTGATATTGATATCTAGGTATATAGGATAATAAGATGCAAGGAGAGGCGGCATAATAAGTGGAGAACAGGCGTGTCGGGCCGCTAACTTGGGCCTACAATAAAGTTGAAAAATCGGGGGATTGTGCGCTGCGGGCGCCGCCGGGAAAAAACTCACCAACATTTCGCACTTAATGAAACTGTACCCGAAACAAAATAGAGGAACGTCGCATTTACGACCGCCACTAAGTATTGTTAAAAGAAGACTTTTCATCGTGATCTTTATGGCAGAGCTTGTATTCAATTTGTATTCTGCCACCTTTACGTGACACTTCGTCATACCTGATTAGTATGGCTTGGTTAGATTAATAAATAATAGGTTTTTGTATAAGTAATCTTTGAGTTTGCTGTAAAACTAACTTCCGGATTCGGCTCTGTCCGCCTGGATGGGTTTTAGAAAGGTTACTATGAGTTTAACTTAGGGTATAGACACTGCCTTTTTAAGACCTTAAATTTTTAGCACATCATTTTGATATATTTCATAAGGTTCAGTATATCAACGTTAAAAAACACATAATTTTACAATGCACTCCTCCTTTTGGTCACAACGTGGTAATACATCAATCCTTTCTGAGGGAACCTCCTACCTAACAGTAAAAACTACTGTAATTTTAAGATGTTCCAATTCCTAAATGCGGTGTCAGACAGAGCGTTATTATAAAGGACTGGATTAGAGCAATTTTTACCTAAATCTCGTTCCTTTTAAAAAGCGCTGTCAATCATTATTTGCTACTCTTGACAGTGCACCTCAGCTGTAGTTAATATTGTCCGTGGACTAAAATTGTGACAGTTCTCAAGAAGCTGTATAATGGATAATTCTGCCACATGCAGATCCCCTGATGCACAACAAGCACAAAATTTCTAAAAACGGATGTGATCAATGTAATGACGGCCGCGGCGTTTTCTCTATGATATTGCGTCCATCTGTATAGCATTTAGTGCCATTACGAAAATCTTATTAAAAATATCAGAATTTTAGATTTTTCCATGGATGAAACAGGGATGAAACAAATGACAAGAAAATAAGTTAACAGCTGACTTTTTTACATTACGATAGCTAAGTAAATTCTTTGGCTATTTTGAACAATAATTTCAATTAAAAAGACAAAGTCGAATGCAAAGAACTTCGAAACTTTGTACAAAATTTCGGATGATGACCCGCAATCGCATTAATTTTGAAGTCTTTCATCGTGGTGGGCTGCGCTAATTTATTTGTTATGTAATTTTACGCACAGCCTGTTACGTACAGCCCATCATGATAAACAAATTCGGAGTGAAGTCATCACGCGGAAAAGAGTCAGAAGTTAAGAAATTCTTTGCATTCGACTGAGAATATTAAAAAACCCGCCCAAGTGCGAGTCGGACTCGCGCACGAAGGTTTCCGTACCATTACCTATAAACAAGCGTCATCCTGTTGCCGTTATCAATATCGAGCAAAAACAATAAAAAAATCACATATGTTGTATGGGAACCCCTTTTAAATATTTATTTTATTCTGTTTATTAGTATTTGTTGTCATAGCGGCAACAGAAATACATCATCTGTGAAAATTTAAACTGTCTAACTATCACGGTTTATGAGATACAGCCTGGTGACAGACGGATGGACAGCGGAGTCTTAGTAATAGGGTTTCGTTTTACCCTTTGGGCACGGAACTCTAAAAACGAACTTTACGTGACTAAAGCTCGTTTTCAAAATGGACATAAGGGACTTAAACGAATGTTCAACAAAGCACATGCTATATGTCACAGAGTAGCTCACCAGTTTTGAATATCGGCAATTTTAAATGTATGTGTGGATCTTAAGTTTTTTACTCAGAAAACCATAACTAAATTATCATTTTGATGTGTTAATAGACAGGAAAACGCCTACGCAAAATCAGCGCGAATAACATCTTTTAGAAATCCCACAAGTGTTATGTTATAACTCAACAATGTAATATATTACGTGCCGTAACTCCATTCATGGTACAAAAAATAAAAAGTAAAATTTCATAGCGATTCCGGCTGACGTCGAGTACTTTTGTTAGATCCTCGCTCAATCCTTAGGTTCAGCACTTTGAACAGAATTCCTTGCATCCGAGGGTTCGCAGTCCGGCGCGGCACGGCGCGGTGCGGCGTGGAGCGGTGCGGGCGGCGGGTGCAAGTTTTAATTACTTCGGCCCCACTTGGAGCTAGTTCCTCCGATGGGGCTATTTCGTCTCTCCAACTAAAAACACTCATTTATAAACTGTTTTCAGGGGCTCTTTTGTTGAGTTTGCTGTTTACTAAATAAGGAAATGTTAAGGTGTAGATAGACGAATTCATTTGTTATTCAATTTGAACAGGTTCTTCTGTATAATTCAAATGAAAGATTCCGTCACTTCAGTGATGGGTTGTTGTCTGGAAGCGATTTCTTAGCGAGATAAGTTTACTTTTGCATAGTAATGTACGTACATGTCATAAAAATTGTTTTTAATGCAAAAAAATAGGAATATCATAAACTGAGCAACTATAAAAATACTAAGTTAGGGACTAAAAATCGGTTTAGGTAGACTATTCAACGATTTGTTGCCATAATCAGATTTTTTAGTTGCTTATTTAGTATTTTCGTTGGTTAGATGAGGTTAGTAAGGTGCTCAGTTAGATACAAGCCGAAAAAATATACCTGATAAACTTGGTAAATTAAAATCAGATCGTTGGCTGGTAGCATCAATTCAAGTAACGTTACTTGATGCGACTAAGACAAGTTCGTAGTAAAATTTTACGAACTTATGTAGTTATTGGTGTTAATCTTTCATTATTTCAAGACGTCGACTGCTGGACAAAGGCCTTCTCTAAAGATTTCCAGACGATCTAGTTCATCATAATGTGCTGCTCGCATGCAGCTACCGACGTGACGCGACCTTGTCCACCTTGTTTGAATAATCATTGTGTAAAGATTAAAATTTTATACAAAACTAGCTGCCCGCGACTTCGTCCGAGTGGAATATTGACTTTTTCCATACAAACTTTCATCCCCTATTTTATCCCCTTGGGGGTAGAATTAATCAAAATCCTTTCTTAGCGAATGCCTACGCCATAACATCTACCTGCATTCCAAATTTCAGCCCGATCCGTCCAGTGGTTTGGGCTGTGCGTTGATAGATCACTATGTCAGTCAGTCACCTTTGAGTAATATATATTTAGATTATCGTTAAATTGAGGAAAAATGGAGTATATATGTAATTTATGATACAAAACTATAAAAATTAACACTATTCATTATTCAGCAAGTTCTCTCCAGTCTCAGATGGTCGGTGATAGTCCCACAGCGGTTATAACAGTTCACAACTATATCAAACTGTTATATTATTCAAGCCATTCAATTAACACCGTGTCTCAGAGGTAACAAGTAATTTCAGTGCAGCGAGGCTTTAGGACGTGTTCACACAGCGATGATGCTTTAAGATATTGTTTACGGTGACGCTGTGTGTTTGAACGAATGAGTGCATTAGAGATGAAGATGAGTGACTTTTATGTAACTGCGTGTACACTGTCTTTGAGACCTTAGTGGTAGTTTTTTTTTGTTAATTTCGGGGGAAGTTGGGAATAAACCAGAATTACAGATACATTTATACAGTTACGGCTAGCAATGGAAGTTGAATTGAAACCTCGAAAAACTGAATATGACAGCGACAGAATAGATTTTGACAGTTTTCGATATCAATACATATATACATATATATATTGTATAAATAGTCATTTTTGGCAGTATTAACCGTAAAATGGAAGTCCTATTTGTGAAGACGGATCTTTTTCAGTCCACATTAGTATTGACAGGACAATTAATTATACATATAAACCGTTCAAAAAGTTCAGATTAATTCTACAGAGTACAATACACGGTTCACTGGTGTGGAATAACGATTATTTATTGTTTTCCATTCGATTTCCACTTGATTTGGAACCACGACAGAGATGTAAACTCACATTTCCAGTAAAATTTTATTTAGATAAAATATTTTAATTTTGATTTGATTTTTCGCAACTCCATATTCGCAACGACTAGTTTTAATTTTTTAAAATAATAATAAAAACAGCTGACGGACACCTGCAATACCAAGGGAAAATCACTTGATATTGCAGGTGCGTTGTCATCCTGAGGCCTAAGATGAAATGCCGTCCATGCCCAGAAATAGTTGTCTTATATTCGGAGCTTTTTTAAATCTTTTCTACTTTTCCCCCTATTTATTTATCTTGTATCCAGTAAAAGAGAACATATAAATCAAATAAATAAAAAAACAGACGTATAAAAACCCGTAGAGGCAAGAAAGGCTATTATAACTATAAGATCTTTTAATTGTGACCCTACTCCGCTGACTCCGCATATTACTAGCTCTAGCTGAGATGAGAGCTATTTCCACGAGTTAAAGAGTATTTCCACGTCAGCTATTTTTAGTAATGTTCTTAATATTGAATATTAAAAAAAATATGTAGACGACTCTTTGGATAACCATTTTAATAAAACATAAATATAAATGATATTGTATTAAAGATACAATTTAGAAATTTCCCCTCTGTAGCATTTTTATGTAAATACATTTTTTACAGATTTTTTGATATATCAAAATTATTTACTAAATTCTAAATTCGGTAACAAATAACTCAGTAGTACCTAATTAGGTTTGCAACTGTATTTAGCAAGCAAGTATTTTAATTGGCGAAAAATCATTCATAAGGTATTACTCTCCTACAGTAATTCTTGTTAGATAGACACCACAAGTTGAACTAACTTACTGTCCGGAAACCGAACTCGAGAATTAAATTTGTAAGTCGCAAGCCAAACAGAATGCACGACATAACGAATCCAATACAGGGACGATGTCGTGTACGCGATGAATGGAACTCGTGATGTAGCAACTATAATTCGCAGTAGATTTAGACCTTAACGACAGGACTGTGGCCAGACATCTTGCTTCCAAATATAATATTGCTGCCCTGTCAAACACGAAAATCGAACATCGGCGTTTTTTTCTTATATATTATGTCACCATGAATATCTTTAATTCATAATCAATCTCGCAACTCTCTTAAAGTTGTGAACAGCAATAAAACATCTTATTTTCTGACAGTTTACCTTTCGATAATTATAAACAGATAGGTTTTCAACCATCAAATTGTGTACTGGTATCAAGCTCCTCCCGTGTTACAGAAATGGTAGATTGGTTACTTATTATAAAACTAAGTGACAATAATAAGGCTGATTTATCTTGCGTACAGAGATAAGTATATAAAAAAACTTAGACTCACAAATAATAAACATTACGTGTATTTTGTTAAACAGGAAGTTCAGCAATAGTGCTACGGCCACACTACCGTGATAAGGCAATAGTTATGGCCATAATTGAAGCACAACTAGGTGTTGCTACGAGTTATGCCATAATTTTAAAAAGCCAATTATTATGGCATATGGCGGTAGGCAATAGCTCCGGTGGTTAGGGCTAGTCATATTCCTCGTGGAACGTCGAGGTTAAGGGCCCATTTACACTTTGCAAGTTTCTTTGCCTGTAGCATACAATTATATTGAAGCAAGAAATTACTTGCATAGTCTAATGTGTTAATTTCTTGCCTTAATTTAATTGTATACTACAGACAAGAAACTTGCATCGTGTAACTGGCCCTGAAAGGCCCACAGAAGCGGGAACGGGGAGGTGCGGGAGCGATCCGGGGCGGGATGATTTTGTAATGTTATAATTATTTTGAACACACGGATATCCTTAAAATTAATTAACTTTATGTATTTATTACTTTGGTATTAGTATTTATATTGTTATTAATTGGAACCTACTAGAACTAGAAGCACACTCTAGTGGTGCCGACTGAACACTTGAAAAATATTTTTAATCGACGTGATATTTATTCACTTCACCGAATTGCGGAGGCTGAAAAAAAGAAGCCGCTAATTAAAAACCTACTTCAAAACAGTGAAAAGGATAAATTTAAGTAAGTGGTACTCATCACCTAGAAATATAATTTTTGGAGTCGGTGCTTCACGTTCTATTATTTCTGGAAACAACTTAGCGCCAACTCCAAAAAATATGTTTCTAGGTGATGAGTACCTCCTGAAATTTAATTATTTTATCCTTTTCAGTTTTTTGAAGGCGGTTTTGATTTAGTTTTAATATTTTTTTCAAAATTTTTAGTTATAACTTTTTAAGGTCAAAGCTAGATGGGTAAACGTCAGCTTATATTGTTTCCTACTATCGTATCGTTTCACTAAAAAGTCATAGGAAAGCAAAAATCCACTATTTTGCATACGTAGTTGACTTTCTCATTTCAGTTTTTTGATTTAAAAACCAAACTACACAACTGATTTTGAAAAAAAAATATGGGACCAAATGGACACTATTCCGCATCGATCAAAAAATGAATCACGTTAATCGGATCAGAAATCTCGGCGTAATCGGTGTACATACATAGAAAAAAAACATACCTACTAACCGAATTGAGAACCTCCTCGTTTTTAAAATCGGTTAAAAACGGTATTTACTAGTTCAAAGTGGGAAAGTGTTTAATTGTGAAGGAAACAAATTTTATTATGGTTTAAGAGCGTTCAAGTCGAAAATATTGGAATTAAACGAACAAACAGATTATAATAAGACTTTACATGCATAAAGTAAGTCTGGCTAGTCTAAATAGTTGCTAGACTATAGGATTTTTCAAAACTAAAAACCGACTTCAAAACACTGAAAAGAAAAAAAAAAATTAATCAGGTACTTATTTCTTAGAAAGTAATTTTTTTAAATTGAAAATAGAACGTGCAGCACCAACTCCAAAACATAACTAAATAAATAAAATTATTTTTTGCTTTTTTGTGCATTGAAGTTGGTTTTTATTTTTGTTTAATTATTTTTATGTAATAAATTTCGAAGGTCAAAGCCAGATGGGTGATCGTGGACCACACCTGGCAGTATTCTAACGCAAATAGAATTATCTTATAGCACCACTGAAATAAATAAAAAAATTAAACAAAAAATAAAACCGACTCCAAAAAACTGAAAAGGATAAAATAATTAAATTTTAGTAAGTAGGGACTCATCCCCTAGGATCATATTTTTGGAGTCGGTGCTTTACTATCTATGGTTTCTGGAAACAACTTAGCACCAACTCCAAACATATGTTCCTAGGGGATGAGTGCCCACTTACTAAAATTTAATTATTTTATCCTTTTCAGTTTTTAAATGACTTCAAAAAAAGGAGGAGGTTATCAATTCGTCTGTATTTTTTTTATGTTTGTTACCTCAGAACTTTTGACTGGGTGAACCGATATTGATGATTCTTTTTTTGATCGATGCGGAATAGTTCCCATTTGGTCCCATAAAAAATTTTTAGAAATCCATTGGGTAGTTTGGTTTTTAAATAAAAAAAACTGGAAAAATTAAGTCGTCTACATATGCAAAGTTGCGGATATTTGCTTTCCTATGAATTTTTAGTGTAATGATACGATAGTAGAAATCAATATAAGCTCACGGTCACCCATCTAGCTTTGACCTTCAAAAGTTATCACTAAAAATTGTGAAAAAAAAATTATTTAAACAAAAAATAAAACCGACTCCAAAAAACTGAAAAGGATAAAATAATTAAATTTTTGTAGGTACTCATCCCCTAGGAACATATTTTTGGAGTTGGTGCTAAGTTGTTTCCAAAAACCATAGATAGTGAAGCACCGACTCCAAAAATATGTTCCTACGGGATGAGTACCTACTAAAATTTAATTATTTTATCCTTTTCAGTTTTTTGTAGTCGGTCATAATTTTTGTTTAATTATTTTTTTTGGAGTCGGTTTTATTTTTTGTTAAAATTATTTTTTCACAATTTTTAGTGATAACTTTTGAAGGTCAAAGCTAGATGGGTGACCGTAAGCTTATATTGTTTTCTACTATCGTATCATTTCACTAAAAATTCATAGGAAAGCAAATATCCGCAACTTTGCATATGTAGACGACTTAATTTTTCCAGTTTTATTTATTTAAAAACCAAACTACCCGATGGATTTCCAAAAATTTTTTATGGGACCAAATGGGAACTATTCCGCATCGAACAAAATAAGAATCATCAATATCGGTTCACCCAGTCAAAAGTTCTGAGATAACAAACATAAAAAAAAACATACAGACGAATTGATAACCTCCTCCTTTTTTTGAAGTTGGTTAAGAAAGCAGAAATGCGTAATTTCGCTTACATTGAATACTTAATAATTCAGTTATTTATTTTTTAAAACCAAATTAGAGGACCAATTTTAAAACAAAAATATATGGAAACAATCTGAAAGTAGACTCTTTCAATTAAAAAAAATAATTTTCCAAATCGGTTTATAAATGACGGCGTTCTGAAAGGTAACAAACATACGAAAATAAACACACAGCCGAATCGATTAAATCCTTCTTTTTTGAAGTCGGTTAAAACAGTATTATGCTTGAGTAAGAGCAATTTTTAGTTTTTCATACAAACCAAAAATCCCCAACATTTCTTTATTATTAGTTTTTTCGAAAAATCCTATATATCTTTTTCTTTTATATTCTTCTATAGCTTTTTAGCACGGCAAGTTATGTTAGAGTCGGTTTGTTGGTTTCCGATATTTTCGACTTTAATATTTCTTTTTCTTGTAAATTATTTATTATTAAAACAGTAGGCAAGGCAAATGACTCCACGCTCTCTTATCTGATCTGAAGTGAAAGCTGGAGCTCATATGAGAATATACCTTGTACAGCGTGTAACAACTAATAAGTACTAACTGTTCCAGCTAGTCTCCACCGCCCTGCCACCCCAAGGTGTCTCTACACGCCTCGTTTGAAGAATCCCATATCATAGGTAGGATGGCAACACTTTGAACCCGGCTCTGTCAAAAGTGTTGAGTGATAACATTTTCATCCCTTAGAATAGTTTATGCGACTAAACGTTAACAATCTATATTGTTGTTTTCGTTTTAGGTTTATTGACTTAGAATTCATCAAATTTATCTGTTTTTTTTTTTAAATTAATAAACACTTAAAATTATTACAGAATAAAAAATAAAAAAACTTATGCCTTTAAATAAACTAAAATTAACCGAACTTATAAATAAAAAAACACCACCTGTCTAAATCTTGTGAAAAAGGAACTGTACTAATAAGACTGGTCGCATTACTTAAAATAGTTTTCAATTAAGTAGACTCGTTGCTATACAAACGTTGAGAAGAAGGATAACGAACGGTGTAGAAATTAGCAGATTTTACCTAGTGCTCCAGTGGCGTAGTGGTAATCTCGTCTGGCCGGACATCGGGAGACGTGGGTTCGATTCCCACCTGGAGTATAATTTTTTTCATCGTTTTCTTTCTTTATTTGCAATTGTTACAATTAAGTAGACTTGTTTATGTACGGACCGAGGTTTTTGACTTTCTCGTTTGCCTTTTACGCTCACTATCCTCTTATTACGGCTTACAAGCATTCTAGAATTTATAATATTTTAAGTAAGTTTGCACACTTATACAATTCTGATAGAAAATATTATGCGCATAAAAATATTCGTTGAGTGATATGTTTTATTTAGTATTTTTACTCGTGCACACTAGCGACACAAATTGATTGTTATTAATCATGGTGAATTTAGAACATAATAAAAAAAAAACGCTTTGGAGAATTCCTAAAGAACGGTATTTGTAATTTTTAAAGATGTATCTTGTATAAAGTGTCTACCTTGTTAAAAGTGGCCACTTTCGGCAATAATGAAAAAATAGGTTACATATAAAGGAATATCTTATACCGAGCACATCTCAAAAAATTACAAATACCATTCTTTAGTCATTCACTAAAGCGTTTTTGTTTATCAAAATTCAAAAATTATTTATTGCTAAAAATATGGTACATAAATGGTTCTTCATTATGTTCTATATTCACCACAATTAATATAAATCAAGTGGTGTCGCTAGTTCCGACGAGGTGTCGCCTTAATATACAATTGTGCTTTATTGCTGCTAAGCAATGCTTTTTGAAAGTTAATTGTTACAATCGTAATCATAATTGATGACATTCGTGCTACTTTCATAACATTCACAAAGTTGGCTTCAATTAATAGGTAATTAAAATCAAAAAGATTCTCTGATTCGATGTTTCAGTTGTGAACTTGTACTTTCTAAAAATAAGTCAAGTATTTTGGCAATTTGCTTGTGTGATATAGTTTCCCTCATACGTAGATGGGTGGCTATTAAGGAAATACCTCTAGGATATTAGTTCTAGTTAAGCCTGAACTAGTCGGTCCCGTGGTAATTGCCTGCGAGATATATCTACCTCAATCTGTGAAGTCAGTGGATTCCTTTAGGTACGATATTACTTAAGTTTGTACACAAGTTATACAATGTTATGTTTTGTTACGAGCTTGAAATACATATAAAGCGTTTATCTTTGGATTAAATTATATAGTGATGTTTTATCTATCAGAATAGTGAGATTTAGAAAAAGGCGAATTTCACAACTCAGTAGATTAAAACTGATTATAAACCCTAGATTTACTAGGTGGTAGGCCCGTATGTAGGGTCGTCTGGATAGGTACCACCGCCTTTCTTATTTCAGCCGTGAAACAGTTCGCTGTGTTTTGGATTGTAGGTAAAGGTAGCCAGTGTAATTACTGGGCATGGACGGCATTTCATCTTAAGCCTTAGGATGACAACGCACCTGCAACATAAAGTGATTTTTCCTTGTTATTGCAGGTGTTTATAGGCGGCGGTAACCGCTTACCATCAGGTGGGCCGTCAGCTTGTTTGTCATCTAATTGTATATAAAAAAAAATAGTAATTTTAACTGTATTTTTTTACTAACTGATTTTATTTTGTCTGATTTTGATTTACAAAATACGTTGGCAATGTAAATTAAGAAATTATGAGTTATAATTCACAATAGTGTAAAAACTACACAACAATGTGATTGCTATTTACCTATCAACAGTCTTATGAGCAAACTAGTTGGTTAATTGGAAACCGTAAATTAGTGGATGCAGAGCAGAAGATCCCTCGCGAGTAGCGGCGGACACGATCGTCCTATTAAACTTGTGCGATTACCATTCGCCAACTTTATAATGTCCGTGACACTAACCACTATAGCGTTTTGTTTTTGCGCAAACGAGCACAGATAAAATAGAGACGAAGTTTATTATCCCTAAAAGAACAGATAATTGTATTATTAGGTAAATAAGATGAAACTTTCGCTATTACGTATTACAACAAACCAAACCAAATATTGCTATTATTAGAAAATTTCGGCTTCGCGATGACCAAGGTTTTACTATTTATTGTTATTATTATGTTTAATTTAATTTCCGTTAATATTATTTTAAGTCCGCAACAAAAGCCCGATAAAACTCATTTTTTGATAAATATTTTGAATATGTAATCATTTAATTTTTTTTAATGCGGTTTGTCTTTTCCAAATTTTTCTTTTTCTTTGCTGGTGGTGGTGCTCCAATTTAAAGTTTTTTCATTTCTGCATTTTAGTGTCTTATTTTTTACACATTTTTTTTTATAAAAATTTAATTCCGGTTTCAGCATTAATTTGCGTTCGCGGTATGTTTTCTTTATATAAGTCGAACATACTCCAAACTTTAGGTGTGAGGTGGCGAAGTTGCATTTCTCCATACGTAATACTGACTAAACCACGTCCCATTATACAGGGTGGTGCCGTCAATGCGACAATAAATTTAAACATGGACTATATTAGACCATAGAAATGGTTTGTCACTTTCAAAAATATCGTATTCATGTGATAATTTCATGACATTTGTATAGAATAGTGTAACGTTGGCAGCATTATTTCATACAGATGTCATGAAATTATCAAATGAATACGATATTTTTGAAAGTGGCACACCATTTCTATGGCCTAATATAGCCCATGTTTAAATTTATTGTCGCATTGACGGCACCACCCTGTATAATATATCGTCTGGTTATTTTTCCGCTAATACCTAAGTTTCATTTCGTACCTATTCATTATTCACTTCACTGCACTGAAAAAAATGACTGAATTTTTGAATACCTGTAGCCCAAAAAAGTGACTATATAATTTAGGGTTACGTTACACCTAGCCAAAAATAAAGCTGCTTAGAGATGCATTTCGCAAAATTTTAGTTATAACTTGTGTAACCGAATTAGTTACCCTAAATATTTTTTCAGTGCAGCATTAGTATGATTATCCTCCGATAACGATATTAATTATCTCATTGGCAACTTTAGTTGTGTGTTAGTGTCTAAAGTCGAAATTATTAATATTCTAACTTTTTATGTTCCTTAATATTATAAACGTAACAACAACAATAACGCAAACGTAAACCGATCGCTAGTCGGGTGAATAGATATTCGGAGGTCGCTCAGATACAGGTAATCAAAATATATTTCTGGGCCGGAATAAAATTTATAAAACGGACTCGCATAAAACTCTCGTTTAGATCAGTGCGTGTTACCTAAGCGCCCTATTACTGCAGGCGTCCTGGCGCGCCTTTGGAATATTGAGTAAGTAGCCTACGGGAGTCACCGCTCTCCCTTCTTCCCGCTACGAGCGAACGGGAGGGAGCAACGTCTCAAGACTCCGAATCAATAAAGTCCACTCGTATAAGTCGGGCGGTGCAGCGAGTGGATGTGGGTCAGGGTGCACTCGGCCCGCGAGATGGTATTTAATAACCCCCCGAGCCGACAGATATTACTGCGACCTCGGCTATGTCCTATCTGACGATGACACGGAAAGGATTTTGAAAACTAATACTTTATGACACATTAAAGATCCTGTACTTTTTTCGTAGATGCGGAAGTAAAAATTGCGAACTTAGTAATTGATGCATTGGAGATGATTGTCGTTGCAATTTCCGGCACAGATTGCGGACCGATGGCGTGAATTGTGTCGGAGACTTCTTGTCACAAACAGCTGGTGTTTCGCAATTTGCTGATGGCGGTATTAAGGTCGTCGAGTGCAGGGAGCCGCCGCGCCCCGCTCCCTGTGGCATGCCTCCGGTATTTGGCGGTGCGCCTTGCACTTAGGTTTGCTGCGGAATTCAGACATACACACGTTGTATAGCGACCGCGACCGACTCGGAACATTTTACGAGCCTTGCGAAGATTGCTGAGGTGCTGCAACCAATAAAGCTTAAATATCTGCGTGAGCAGAAAAATACTAACCACTTGATTCCTCTGAAGTTTCCTATAGGCGCTCTAATAAAATTTAACTAAAAATTCAGTAGGTAGGTATACTTTCATGTAGGTTTTGTATTTAAAGAACTTATTGATTAAATATCAACTCAATAATAAGAAACTAATTGATTGACTCCGTTCTTGCTCATGCATAAAAAAAATAAAAAAAACCTAGAATTATAGGTAACAATTTCGAAAATAAACATGAAGTTATTTTTGCAAAGCTTAGCATTTTAATGAATTAATCTCAGCCGAATACGCGATTGTTTGAGAAAAAATAAATAAAAACGAAAATTTGAAAAAAGTATTTATCTTCACTATGAGTTATCTTAGAGGGATAAAATTTTGCACAATTATGTAAAACACAATGGAACAAATGAGTCTATAATTACCTAAAACTGAAAGTTATGGTTAATAGAGTTTTTTTATTTTTATTTTCTGGTACTAAAAAAAGGTCAACTTTGATATTTTTTTTCACTACAACTATGTACTTATCGCAGTAATTTGGCAATCGAACTCCAGTTATTATAGCGACTTTATCTAAGAGAATTCGGGATAAAAAGCACATGTCACTAAATCGAGGTTCTTAAAACACAGTGTACTGTTAGGATATTTGTCTTACTTAAATATCAGAATAAATTATTACTTATCTATATTATTTTTGATATTATTTTATAGCATTATTTATTTCAAAACCACTTTTAGTAGGAACTTTTTTTGAAATATGCTATTGGACGAGGAAAGAGAGCGAAAAGGTGTTCTGCTATGCGATTCTCTAAGTCAGCAGCCATGGATTCGTGGCTGTCGGCAGCGCTGTCATACCTTTTGGCGTTTGTTTGACAACTGTTCGCCAACAGTTCCGACGACGAGCACGGCATGAATCGGAACTAAGTTGTTGATTTTTGTTACCTTTATGTCAGAATCAATCAAATATTGAATGAAGTCATTGCGATACAATTTTAACAGAACAAAAACGAAATCGAAAAATATCGATTGTACTTCATGTCGTATAACCAAAACAGAGACAATCATACACAGCCATGAGACCGACGTAGAGATTAGTGAATACTTCCGCTTTCGCGCAGCGCAGTGCGCTAACGTCAAAACCAATGGCAACTCGTCGTCTTTGTCAGGCGTCAAGCTCGATGTCGAAAATATTTGTTTGTGAATCACACTGCTGAAACCGTAATGTTTTGTAACGCAACGATGTGATGGAGATTAATAAAGCACCGCAATAACGTCGCTATATATATTTATTATTGTAGTAAAATAAAGGCTCACTGACACACGATAAAATACACTATAAAATCTGAAAACTTAAAAACACCGAAATACAAAAAAGGCTTAAAGCTAAGGTACTTACAATAAGTGCCCTGAGATTTGTAATATTTATATAATTTCCATTTTAATATGTCCGCTTTCGGACCTATTCAGATCTAACTATGGCGGGCGTCGAGGCCATTCGTAGATACATATATCACTAATCTGTGGCGGCGATGGTTCCACATGGCTCTTTTCACCAGAGAGGTTTTTGGTTTAGATTTTCTCCAAACAAAAGAGAATATAACAATAAGTTTAGTTCTCTCTATCAAAGAGAAAGTAAGGGGAACTAATGCCCGTACAATCATGTTTTATGTATTTTCTTTCTTTAATTATTACATTGAAATGCCGGTGCAACACATTTCAAAGTATCTTGGGAAACTTTGATGACAGTCTCCATGATGCTACTTTGGTGGTGGTTTGAGGTGGATAACCACGATAAAATTCTCAACGTCTTTCAGATAAAATTCACTTAAATTACAGTGACCTTTTAATTGTATAATATGTCAACACAAACACTTGCTTCACAAAATTATATCAATTTTGATAAAACAACGTTCGCTCAGACACAATTTTAAATTATTGAATAAAAAATCTTCACTGACACCACCGAATCCCGCCAAAAACTCTCACCAAATAGAATATAATCACTGCTTCTCACGGTCAGAACTAGAATGCCGTGTTTGTATCCTCTTTGAGTATAGCCATAGAAGAAAATAATTATAAATGCCTCACATGAAAGGAAATACCGAATGTAGCGCCAAAATATGAATTTGAATTTCGAATTTATATTAAGTAATTTTGAAAAAGAGAAAAGTTGTGCTTTAACATCGCAATGTTATACGAGTATAGTACCTACCACGTAACAGTTTGTTTCATCATTTCTGTGTACACTTTGACATTGGAAATAGCTAACACTCGTAGTGAAAATATTAAAAATAGCAAACATACTTAAGTATCAACTATCGTACTGCTTTATAGCGCAGCACAAGTATGCATTGTGTTAACATAGTTCCGATCGTGGCTGGAAGTTCCACGCGTGATATGAAAATTATATAATGACGATACGTGCATTACCCCTAAATTGCATTATTTAAGTCATTATGAATTCGATGTATCGTCGTATTTTTTTCTATTCAACGTCATTTGAATGAATCCATTACCTATCTTTTCCGTCATAAACCTTCGGAAAATGTTGGCATCGCAAGACGTACTGAGGTTCATAGGATGAGTGAAGAATGAAATTTTTTCTTCCATTTATATTTTAAAATACGGCCAAATGAGTGTTATAAACGTGCAGACGCGTACGCGTACACACCTTCGATCACTGAAAATCGCGTACACGAAACGATAACGATGCCGTCCTCAGAGACTTACTCAGTGAAATACCTATTAATTATCGAACTAAGTGAGAAAGAAAAAATACTCCCTTTTCTACCACTTTCTTTTTCTTTACCTGTTCATTATTCTTTTCAAATTACAATTATCGCTATCGTTTCTTTTAAAACAGTGGTCCCTTAAAAAGTGCGTTTTTTACTTTAACCTAGTGTAGGTAATAGTTGAATTTGGTTTACGTTTGATTCAATTTTTAATG
The DNA here is from genome assembly GCA_947347705.1 of Nymphula nitidulata. Lineage (NCBI taxonomy): Eukaryota > Metazoa > Arthropoda > Insecta > Lepidoptera > Crambidae > Nymphula > Nymphula nitidulata. The sequence continues at coordinate 7,975,199 of OX374617.1, read as the reverse complement.
TTATTAATGGTTTTTCTCTCGGGAGCGTCTCAGTTGATATACCAACATTTGATATAATTGAACTTTACTAACGTTCATTTTACATAATAATCATTTGTTATACCAACGATTAATATAACTAATTTTATTTGTCATGACGTTTACTTTAACATAATCTTCATTTTATACAATACCATTTAGTATAACGTTCCTAACGAATAATGCCATTTAAAATAAAACTCATTTAATATATCGTTCATTTCATATAATTTTATTTGATATACGCGTCATTTTATATAACTATCATTTCAAATAATGATTGATTGATATAATCTTCACTTGGTATAACAATCAATTGATATAATAATCTGTTGGCATACAGTGTTAGTGATAGAAACGAAGCGCCGCAAAACCGACTCCACGTAGTCTTGTCTGCCCTACCCCTAGAGTGTAATTTAAGCCCGCGAAGGCGTGGAGGGGCAAGGCGGCCCGCGAGCTGAGGAGCAGGTGGTTTTGACGACCAACGCCGCGGCTGAGGCTGGCCGGCACAGCCGGCCAGCAAGCCGAAGCTGCGGTGGTGGGCGAAAACTATCTGTGACGATAAGGTCGCGTGGGACCGCTGGAGTCCCGCAGCGCCGGAGCCGTGACAGAAGCCATGCATGCTGCATGCTTGCTTGCATGCTGCATGCTTGCTTGCATGGTGCATGCCTGCTTGCATGCCGCATGCTTATTTGCTGCATGTCTGCTTGCATAATGCATTATCTACTTGAGTGGTTGCTATTAGGTATGTTATTATTGATAAATTAATTTAAATTAGGTAATCAGTTGATAGCAATAAAATAATGATTTTATGCGTTTTATATTTTTTATATTACATGAGATTTTATACTCTTTATATTAAATGATAGTATATGAATTGGATTTTATATTAAGTAATCATTATATGATGGGGTCTGCCGAGAGATCTCTCTCGGGATCTCTCTTCCTTCTCCTTCTCACCAGTCATTTGTGTCATTCGTCGTCATTTGCCTCATAGAATATGTGAAAGGCTTTCAAGGCGTCTTCCTCCCCTAGATAAGTTACCTCTCTAGTATTTTTTCAAGCCAAATGATGCCAACAAATGCACCAGAACTAAAGCTGTGACTAAAGTAAAACCAATTCACTGGATTTATTTACTTAACTTGTTCAGAAAAAGTTACTCAGGATTAACAACCTCGCGTATTAAGTATTATACAAAAATGTTATACAAAATGTTTTTATACTAGATAAATGTTATGTATTCTAATTATTATATCATGTAAATGTTATATTAAACGGCTGTTATATTAAATAAGTTTAGCTCAATCGTTTGTTATACGTTTCAAAATTATGTGTTTTAAAATTATATCATTCCAACATTATATTAAATAAGTGTTATATTAAACAAAACTATATCATTTGATATTTATACGTTTTGATCACTATACGATATGTTGTTATATTATACATTACACACCCTTTTCTGTCGCATGACGTTCAAATTGTGTTTTTTTTTGTAATTGTTTCATAATCATAGTCATAATCATTTAATTGGCTTAAAAACATGGTAAATAAAGATGTTTTCCATACCTCTTGCATGCTATATAACAGTCAAATGTGCGAGGCTCTGTATAACTATGAGTAACCTTTATTGTATTATATACCTTTTTATTTTGAACTTTTAAATCACATTCAATAATAGTAAAAGATGTAGGTATTTAAAAATATGCTTCCTCATCATATTAAGGTATTTTCGACTTTCATAATGTATTGACATAACACATAAGTTATGTACAGAACATTGTAGTTAAATAGCACTGCTTAGTGTCCTGTTCTTGGGTTGTGTTGGGGCTGGGGGCTTGTCGTCTCTTGTAAGCAAAAGGTTTCCTATTGATGCTTACACAAACTGGGCACAGCGTGAGCATGTACGAATATTCGCCCGGCGCGAATTTCACGCCATACGCAGCAGTGATAGTCGCCCCAATCAGTATAGAGCGAGCGCTAGAATGAATTTATCAAACTAGTCTCGACACTGTTTGGAGAATAGCCCAAGGCATTATATTTGGGAGAGAATCTACATTCAGAGCGAGCGCTAGAATGAATTAATCAAACTAGTCTCGACACTGTTTGGAGAATAGCCCAAGGCATTATATTTGGGAGAGAATCTACATTCTCTCCAAAAATATGCTTCATTATCATATTTAGGTATTTTTGACTTTCATAATGTATTGACATAACACATAAGTTATGTACAGAACATCGCAGCTAAATAGCACTGCTTAGTGTCCTGTTCTTGGGTTGTGTTGGGGCTGGGGGCTTGTCGTCTCTTGTAAGCAAAAGGTTTCCTCTTGATGCTTACACAAACTGGGCACAGCATGAGCATGTACGAATATTCGCCCGGCGCGAATTTCACGCCATACGCAGCAGTGATAGTCGCCCCTATCAGTATAGAGCGAGCGCTAGAATGAATTTATCAAACTAGTCTCGACACTGTTTGGAGAATAGCCCAAGGCATTATATTTGGGAGAGAATCTACATTCTCTCCAAAAATATGCTTCATTATCATATTTAGGTATTTTTGACTTTCATAATGTATTGACATAACACATAAGTTATGTACAGAACATCGCAGCTAAATAGCACTGCTTAGTGTCCTGTTCTTGGGTTGTGTTGGGGCTGGGGGCTTGTCGTCTCTTGTAAGCAAAAGGTTTCCTATTGATGCTTACACAAACTGGGCACAGCGTGAGCATGTACGAATATTCGCCCGGCGCGAATTTCACGCCATACGCAGCAGTGATAGTCGCCCCAATCAGTATAGAGCGAGCGCTAGAATGAATTTATCAAACTAGTCTCGACACTGTTTGGAGAATAGCTGTTACGAACTCTTTTTTGATTTATTGTTTAAAATTGATGTTTTACTATGATTTTAAAAATAAGACATTGACAGTGGAAAATTGAAGTGAAAAAATACAGCTGTTAAAGATAAATGTTTTGATTTTATTTAAGTTTCTTACATTGTGGTCCTTCGTTAGCCGAGAATATGGATCAGACAGTCTTGCGAAGAAGTGAAAGATTAAAAAAGCCGCAAGATCACGTCAGAGAGGAAAACTTTGATAATACATCGAAGCCCCCGTCACTAAGGTCAGCTCGTACGAATAATACTCGATCTAGTACAGCTTCTTTAAAACGATTAGCAGAGGCGCGTGCTGCGAGAGAGCTAGCTGAGTTAGCCAAGGAGAGGATTGAGCGTTTGCGACAATTGGAGGAGGAAAGATTAACGGCTGAACGTTCTCTAATTGAAGCAAAGTTGGCGGAGGAAACAGCTAAACTGAACGTGAATGGTGATGAGGGAAATGACGACGGTGATCACGAGGTTGCATCGACATGTGGATCAAAGGTACAACGATGGATAGACAATAGCGTTCCGGTTCACAATCCTGCTCCTGAGAAAGATAACAATATGGTAAGAGCCGATAAATGTAGCGACATAGCGAACCTGACACGTGCCATCACGGAAGCCGTAAAGATGTCAACTTCGACAGCAAACCACACATCACCTGGCGATAAAATGCTGAGCCGCTTGTCAGCTCGAGACTTACCAATGTTTTCAGGCGATCCCATAGAATGGTTACGTTTCAAGCATGCGTTCGAGACAACGACTAGAGTTGGTCACTATTCTGACGAGGAGAACGTGGCTCGTCTGCAACGATGCTTACAGGGAGAAGCTTGGGAATCAGTAGCTGCACGTCTTATAACGGTTACGTCAACTTCAGATATAATGAAAACTTTAGAGCTTCGTTTTGGTAGACCTGAATTAGTTTTATCTAAATTGATTAATGAGATTAGAAAAATACCCAAATTAACAGGTTCTAGATCTGAATTGATTTTACTGTCGACTAAAGTAGCTAATTGTGTAGCGGCCATTAAGGCCACAAATATTAATTATTTGTTTAATCACGACTTAATATCTGAAATTGTAAACAAATTGACAGAAAACCTTGTTTATCGTTGGGTCGATTTTAGTGTTAATTTGGATGCCCACCACCCTCGATTATCTGCTCTTGCTGACTATTTAATGCGAGAGGCCCAACACATATGTCAGGCTGGGGTAGTAGAGGTGCCACTACTAAAGTCTAAGCCATTTATTTCAGGCAAACGTACTATTTTGACAACGACAATGGCCGATGATAATTCGATTAACGTTGTTTCAGCACAAAAAGACAAACTATTGCATTGTATATATTGCGACAAAGATGGGCATATGCTAGATAGCTGTGCGACTTTCAGAGCCATGGAAGTAACCGAGCGATGGACGTGGGTTTGTAATAAGAAGCTGTGTTTTAAGTGCTTGAGCCCCAAACATCGCCGCGAGCGCTGCAGAGTCAAGAAACAATGTAAGGTATGTAACAGAGGTCACCATAGCTTACTTCATAGATACGACTGGGTGAATAATAACGAGAGGCCAAATCATCCACCTCCCAGTGACACGACACCTGAAACTACGGCTAATACATGGGCCAACACGTTGCAAAGTAAACGAGTTTTTCTAAAAGTTTTGCCTGTCACTATTGAAGGCCCTATAGGTTCTGTAGATACGTTTGCTTTGCTAGATGAAGGCTCCACGGTTAGTCTCGTGGATGACAGTATCGTAGGAAAAATTGGCGCGGATGGCCCCAGGACTAATCTCAGTGTTCAGGGAGCAATTGGAGGCAAAAATAAAATAAATACTCGTATTGTGTCTCTTACCATACGTACCTCACATGGATCCCATTTGCTTGATAAAGTTAGGACGGTGAATAATTTATCATTACCTACCCAAAATGTTGATAAGAATGTTTTACGTCAATATTCACATTTGAATGGTATTCCTTTGCAATCCTTTTGTGGGCAGCCTACTCTTCTTATTGGCCAGGATTATTGGCATTTAATTATAAGCAGAGAGATACGACAAGGACGAATGAATGAACCGGTCGCGTCACTTACTCTGATTGGCTGGGTATTGCATGGGTATGTCTCTTCGATTACTAAAGATATTCCTGAATTTAGCTATCACCTACGTCAAAGTGAAATGGACGATGAGCTACATGAGCTAGTCAAGAACTACTTCCGGATTGACAGCATCGGTGTAAAATACGAAAATAAAAGTAAAGATGCGTATACACGGGATGAAGAGCGAGCACTTCATTTACTTGATACTAAATCAAGGAAACTTGAAGGTAAATGGGAAGCTGGTCTGTTATGGCGGTCAGATGATTTAAAGATGCCAAATAATAGCAAGAATGCAATGCAGCGTCTGATGATAGTAGAAAAGATGATGGATAAAGACTCTAGCTTTGCTACAGATTATACAAAACAAATCAATATGATGCTTGAACGTGGTTACGCAGAAGAAATAAAAGAAGATATTTCAGGCGACAGGACTTGGTTCTTACCTCATTTTGGCGTAAGGAATCCAAATAAACCTGGAAAACTGCGATTAGTGTTTGACGCTAGAGCAGAAACCAAAGGCATTTCATTGAATACCGAGTTATTACCCGGACCAGATTTACTAAATTCTCTGATTGGAGTATTATTACGTTTCAGAGAACGTGCGGTAGCGGTAACAGGTGACATTCGAGAAATGTTTTTAAGAGTCAAAATCATTAGAGAAGATCAAAAATCGCAAATGTTTTTATGGCGCGGAAAAGATAGACGTCGCCAACCTAGTAAGTACAAGATGACCTCTATGACTTTCGGAGCGAAATGTTCGCCTTGTACTGCTACTTATGTTCTACGCAGAAATGCAGATATGTTCGCTCATACACATGCACGAGCTGTAATGGCAATAAAGGAGCGTCATTATGTCGACGACTATTTGGATTCCGTTGATACAGTAGAGGAGATGCAACAATTAATTCTTGATGTTTCCATGATTCACCTGAGTGGAGGATTTGAAATTCGAGGCTTTGTGTCAAATAAACCTGATTGTTTACCAGATGAGCCACATAGCGACACAGTTAATCTTCTTGAAAGTGAGAGTGCGCAGCGAACGTTAGGTATGATATGGAGACCTAAGACTGACGTCTTGGGATTTGATCTTAGTTTAAAAAAAATAAATTCTGATGTAGCCAATGGAACGAAGAAACCGACGAAGCGAGAAATGCTCAAAGTGATTATGTCAGTCTTCGATCCTTTAGGTTTTCTAAGTCCCTTCATGATACGTGGTAAAATTTTATTACAGGACGTTTGGCGCAGTGGTGTGCAATGGGACGAGGAAATATGTGAAAAATTTGCAAAGACTTGGTTTATCTGGCTACAAGATTTAAAGACTTGTCAGAATTTTGGTGTTCCACGATGCTACGGTTTCAGTCAGATAGATTTCTTCCAACTTCACATCTTCGTAGATGCATCAGAACAAGCTTATGCAGCAGTTGGTTATATGCGCCGTGAAAACGGTGAAGTTGCGTTCGTAGCTTCAAAGAGTAGAGTAGCGCCACTTAAATCGACTACGGTGCCTCGACTTGAGCTGCAATCCGCACTCATGGGTGCACGGCTAGGCGTAATGATAGAGAAGGAGCTAGACTTACCTATAAGAAAACGTTTCTTTTGGACTGATTCGCGAGCCGTCTGGCATTGGATACAAAGGAAGCCAAACAAAAGCAATTCATTTATTGACAACCGAATATCTGAGATTAACGAATTGACAAATCCTTCGGAGTGGCGATGGCTACCTGGAAACTTAAATGTTGCAGATGAGGCGACTCGAGCAAAAGAGCACGTAGTATCACTATGGGTTACCGGGCCACATTTTCTTAATCATGAGAAAGCGGTTTGGCCCCGGATACAACCCTCTGTGGCGAACGAGGAAGAAAGTGTTCTCGCAACTCACACTTGGACAAACTACTCATTGCCAGAAATTGATCGTTTTTCTCAATGGTTGAGATTGATTCGTTCGACGGCGTATGTTTTAGTATTCATAGTACGATTAAAGAATAAAACCTTTGTACAGTTGAATGCAAGCTATTTACAGCGAGCAGAGAATTTTTGGATCGCTCAGTGTCAGCGTGACAGTTTTGGTCAAGATATGATTAATTTAGAATCAAATTGCCCTCTCTCAAAAGATAGTCGATTAAAAAAGTTGAAACCTTATCTGAAAGATGGTATTCTTAGAGTAAGAGGGAGAGCTGATGAGGTACAAAATATCGACACAAACATGTTAGATCCAGTTATTCTTGATGGACGTCATCAGTATACCCGGCTATTGACTAAGCATTATCACGAGAAGATGTTTCATGGCAGTACGGAAACAGTTGTTAATGAGCTAAGGCAGAAGTATTGGATTATTCACCTGAGACCGACAGTAAGATTCATTCAGCATACCTGTCAGTTTTGTAAAATTCGCAGAAGTCAGCCTCTAGAACCACCCACTGGAAACTTGCCATTTGCGAGACTTGCTCATCATGTACGTCCCTTCACACATTGTGGATTAGATTACTTTGGTCCGATAGTGGTTACAATAGGCCGAAGACACGAGAAAAGGTACGGTGCGTTGTTTACTTGCATGACTACAAGGGCAATACACATAGAATTGGCCGGTAGCCTAACAACAGATTCAACGATAATGGCGTTGAGAAGGATGATGAGCCGCAGAGGATGTCCCGCAGTTATGTACTCAGATAACGGAACGAATTTTCACGGAGCCAGTACTGAACTAAAAAGGGTACTTCGTGAATTGAACCAAGAGGAGATCTCTGCTTTCTTCACAAATAGAAGGATAGAATGGCGGTTCAATCCTCCATTAGCGCCACATATGGGAGGATGTTGGGAGAGAATGGTAAGGTCGGTAAAAACATCTCTGAAAGCGATACTACGAAATCAAACGCCGAAGGAAGAAGTTCTACTTACAGTGTTGGCCGAGATTGAGCATACAGTTAATTGTCGACCACTGACTCATGTATCTGTGTCACCTGAAGATCCAGAAGCATTGACTCCTAACCATTTTTTACTTGGGAGCTCTTCAGAAGTGCCGTGGCTCGGACCTTGCGAATTAGTGTCTCGAAAGGGCTGGCGGGTCGCGCAAAGACTTGCTGATAGTTTTTGGACGAGATGGATACGTGAGTATTTGCCTACGTTGTTACCTAGGGGAGGTCGAGGCAAGAACGTTAACTTAAAGGAGGGGTCGCTTGTTTTAGTGGTGGATCCTGCATTGCCTCGTAATGTCTGGCCAAAAGGCATCGTTACAAAACTTTATTATGGTCGCGATGGGGTGTCACGCATAGCAGATATTCGAACAGTTGGTGGCATTCTTAAAAGACCCTTGACACGTTTAGTACCGTTAATAACTTCTTAAAGGTATTAAACGAGCCTACTAAGACGGAGTTAGGTAGTGTCCTTGCATCTTTGTATTTTCTTGTGTATTATGTAGATGTTTTAAGTTTATTGACTCTTATGATGATTTTGCTGGAAAAGTAGTTTTTTTTGTGCCGGGAGGAATGTTACGAACTCTTTTTTGATTTATTGTTTAAAATTGATGTTTTACTATGATTTTAAAAATAAGACATTGACAGTGGAAAATTGAAGTGAAAAAATACAGCTGTTAAAGATAAATGTTTTGATTTTATTTAAGTTTCTTACAATAGCCCAAGGCATTATATTTGGGAGAGAATCTACATTCAGAGCGAGCGCTAGAATGAATTAATCAAACTAGTCTCGACACTGTTTGGAGAATAGCCCAAGGCATTATATTTGGGAGAGAATCTACATTCTCTCCAAAAATATGCTTCATTATCATATTTAGGTATTTTTGACTTTCATAATGTATTGACATAACACATAAGTTATGTACAGAACATCGCAGCTAAATAGCACTGCTTAGTGTCCTGTTCTTGGGTTGTGTTGGGGCTGGGGGCTTGTCGTCTCTTGTAAGAAAAAGGTTTCCTCTTGATGCTTACACAAACTGGGCACAGCGTGAGCATGTACGAATATTCGCCCGGCGCGAATTTCACGCCATACGCAGCAGTGATAGTCGCCCCTATCAGTATAGAGCGAGCGCTAGAATGAATTTATCAAACTAGTCTCGACACTGTTTGGAGAATAGCCCAAGGCATTATATTTGGGAGAGAATCTACATTCTCTCCAAAAATATGCTTCATTATCATATTTAGGTATTTTTGACTTTCATAATGTATTGACATAACACATAAGTTATGTACAGAACATCGCAGCTAAATAGCACTGCTTAGTGTCCTGTTCTTGGGTTGTGTTGGGGCTGGGGGCTTGTCGTCTCTTGTAAGCAAAAGGTTTCCTCTTGATGCTTACACAAACTGGGCACAGCGTGAGCATGTACGAATATTCGCCCGGCGCGAATTTCACGCCATACGCAGCAGTGATAGTCGCCCCTATCAGTATAGAGCGAGCACTAGAATGAATTTATCAAACTAGTCTCGACACTGTTTGGAGAATAGCCCAAGGCATTATATTTGGGAGAGAATCTACATTCTCTCCAAAAATATGCTTCATTATCATATTTAGGTATTTTTGACTTTCATAATGTATTGACATAACACATAAGTTATGTACAGAACATCGCAGCTAAATAGCACTGCTTAGTGTCCTGTTCTTGGGTTGTGTTGGGGCTGGGGGCTTGTCGTCTCTTGTAAGCAAAAGGTTTCCTCTTGATGCTTACACAAACTGGGCACAGCGTGAGCATGTACGAATATTCGCCCGGCGGGAATTTCACGCCATACGCAGCAGTGATAGTCGCCCCAATCAGTATAGAGCGAGCGCTAGAATGAATTTATCAAACTAGTCTCGACACTGTTTGGAGAATAGCCCAAGGCATTATATTTGGGAGAGAATCTACATTCTCTCCCAAATATAATGCCTTGGGCTGTTACTCTACAGTAACTGCACGAATTACATAAGAATCGATGTTCAGACATAGAATTCTATAAAATATATGAGCATTTTAGATTATATCCAGAATAAATATTGTAGAACTAGTTTGTTTATCTAAATCTAAATCATGTTCATTTTGATAAGGAACTAACAAAAATTCTAAAAAAGATGAATTGGCCTCCTGCGCTAGTCGTCGCGTCTGCCGCCCAACGCCGTTTGTAGTGTCAGATACATTTGCGCATTTAACAGTGCGCGTGCGCTATTAGCCCGGCTGATTTCGCCGGTCGCGTCGCATCGGTCGCCGTTACGCGTGGCGTGCTTAGTATATTTTCATATACATATTTGTTTTCATTCGCGCGAATATTCGCCGCAAGGAATTTCCCGTGGCCAGGCCAATAAATGGTAATCGCTTGCCATCAGTTTGGCCGTATGCTTGTTTGCCACCCTTGTTGATACAGCCGATCGAACTTCTTGTATATTTTATTAATTGTTAAACTAGGCTCAAACATTTACGTGGTTATATATCGGTTATTATAATATATCTCTTAATATTATTATATTATGGCGCATTATTTGTAAGACAAAAAAAACGCTTCACTTACTTAAGCGTCGTTTATTACTGTATACAAAAATAGGAAACTATCTTTTCTTTCCATCTCATTTGTCATAATCATTTCCTGTTAATTAATAAACGTGTTTGTTATTCAGTAGTTATGGTTACCTTACCTACTTAACAAATGTGATCAACAGCATTTATAAAATGTGACAATTATATTTATTTATACCAAGATATTACGATACGCAAATCTTTTACAGAAAATTTAAAAATTTACTAATAAAAGAATTTGACTATCATAAAATTGAGTTGTTGTATCCTCTGGCTCCGGTTTAGTAGCCTGATCACTTACGAAGTAAATAGATCTAATGAGAACACCTATGTTACTACATTAGGGTTGCAATAATTATTATTAGAGTATTGCTTTAGAGTTTTTTTTAATAGTAACTAGCAAAGAAATTGTATTGATGGAGCTCTGGAGTAGCATATCGAAAGGAGTAGTAAGCCTTATCTCATATAGGCGGATTATACTGGCGTAAGCCGTGCCGATGCAGACTCGACTGTCCGCACAGCACGTGGGCTATACATATGTATGCAGGAGGCTAGGAGATAATTTCGTCTTATGCAGGTACATTATTCTGCCGCTTTGTGGGAAACTGCAGTCATAATTTCTGTAGGTACCTTTTGAGCGACAGATACAAATTATTAGGTTGCCGAAAGTTTATTTATTTAGAGAAACGTATTTTTTGGAGTTGGTGCTTCACTTTCTATTGTCTTTGGAAACAGCTTAGCACCAACTCTAAAAAATACATTTCAGAAGGTAAGTAGGTACTGAAATTTAATTATTTTTTCCATTTTCGTGTTTTGAAGTCGGTTTTATTTTTGTTAAAAATTTTTTTTTACATATTTAAGTGATTTCCTAAGGTCAAAGCAAGATGGGTGACCGTCAGCACTATCGACTTGTCTGTCCTTGGTTGAAATACACAGTGAAAGAATTATCTTCTAACTCCTAACCGTTAAGGAGTTGTACCTTCCATCATGAGCTCATCAACATGAGATGATGACTAACAGAAGCAAATACTTGAATAGCTTTGGAAAAAAGTAAAACATGTCACACGTGCCTATAAAAATTTGGTTTGCCCTCTATTTTCCTGGGATTCCATCATCAGATCCTGACTTGGAGACAATGGGACCACCCCTTGAGTATATATACTCTATCGAATGAAAAAATAATTTTGAAAATCGGTTAAAAAGGGGAAAGGATATGAACTTTTGTGGCTTAGTTTTTTTTCAAATATTATTCAAATAATTAACGCAATGTTAAAATAAAGTTAATTTTATTTATTTACATAAACTTACCTTGGCAGGGCATTGTTACAAGAAGGTATTATTTATTTTTTTAGCTACTTATACTTATATAATATCACATAAATACTTTGTTATAATATAATTTAATTAGAATAAAATGCGCTGACGCGAACTTCTCACCTATAGTATCGCGTGCATTAGGGAAAGGATCCGTAAAATAATGCAAAATTAGTGATAAGACTTGCCAAGTTATTGCTTGAAATAAACTATGGGTTCTATAAAAATTAGGTCGTGGGTGGGGTGGGCAACGTTATTCATATAGCGTAATATGCGTGTCGCCTTATTTGTGTCTGTTAGGAATTAATGTTTCTGTATATCCGTTTGCTAAACCAAAAAAAAATATAGAAAATAAAATATTAACATACAAAAGCGCATAGCTATCAAATGGCAGAATTTAGTAAAGCTTTATCATTAGCGATTTAAAGTCTCACCTCCTAGTTACATCTGAAAGTTACGAATGCAGTGGTCCCATTTCATATAGGAAAGTAGCAATCCAATTTTGCATCCCAAACTAAATTCAACAACTCGTTCCAAGTTCTGTTTACGTTAATTTACCCGTATTTGTGTCGAACTTGCTCGTGTACAATAGTACTAAGTAATACACACAAGTAATACACATACTACAAGTAATATTCGTTTGAGAATTAGGGCGCTGAATATTTTTTATATGGCTTCATAGAATAACAACTTCTTAATTCTTTTTACCATGTAACGATGCTGCAATATTTTTCAAAGAAAATTGTTATCCCCATATTTTAATGGTCCATCAAAATCCAATATTGTCATTATTATTTTAATACGTATCAAAATTGAAATGAAGCCTAGTTACTGCACACATAGTAATGAGCGATAACTCTAACTTTAGAACCTGGTATTTTTCAGTAACCACCTTTTAGCAGAAAACAAATGTGCTTTATTATGAAAAGAATACAATGTTTAGAAAATATGCACAAAATGCCTACTGAAATTTTTTCTTAAAAGTGTGATTATTATAAAATAGTAGTATTTCATTAAAGAAATCAGGTTTATATAAATCACTATAAATAAAGGGATTGTTTATTTTGGCTACGTTATGTAAGCTTCAGATTCTTTACCGGGCGAGCAGCCTGTCGATTCTGTAACAAAACTCGCACCTCACTTCGCAAGTCACTTCGAATTTAACTGTCAAATAGAGCAAATTTTCATACATTTATTGTTCTATTTGACAGTTGAATTCGAAGTGACTTGCGAAGTGAGGTGCGAGATTCGTTACAGAATCGCACCCCTGATTTCCAGAAATTTGAGCAGTCGCCTCATAAGTTTTCGTTGATCTATAATTATACAGTGCGACGAAAGTTCCAATAATTTGGCAGTAAACATTTCTGATTAAATAATACATGTTGTCCACCCTGTTAAAATAATAGGAAGCATTGTGTTGGCACTAGGTGGATTATATTAGGTGGTAGGCCTGGTCGTCTACTTATACGTATTGCAGCCGTAAAGCAGTTCGCTGTGCTTCGGTTGAAGGGAAAGGTAGCCAGTGTAATTACTGGGCATGGAAGCCATTTCATCTTACCTCAGGATGACAACGAAGGTGCAATACCTAGCAAGTGATGTTTTTTTTTGTTTTTGCAATTGACGTTTTCTGTTTATAGGCGACGGTAACCACTTACAAGCATGGGCCGTCAGCTTGTTTGTCATCTCGTTGTATAAAAATACACTTTTGATTGCGTAGGAGACAAGTCCTCTGCTCGCAACCCAACGTTCCGTGACGAGCGACCTTACTAACGCAGGAACACAATACTACAAGGTGAAGTTGGAGAGTAAGATATAGGTGCTTCGCCAGTCGCTCTAAAGGAGATGTTTCATATTCGGCCAGGTGTAGGTAGGTACACTATCTCAAAAAAATAGGAAAAATCAGCTGATTCTAGGAAAAATACTAATACTTCATTTTCATGTATAGTTTAGAGTTACAAAGTTCAAAATGATTCGTCCATTTCATCGATATGGAAATATGGCCGGCGACATAAAAGTCAACTAAACGCCACCAATGTGACTTAAGAGCCATGATGAATATTGGTTTTTTGTTAAAAAACTCTCGTTCTGTACCACGAAACATAGAAAATAAAAATAAAGTGGTTTTTTTTTTGTATACAACTAGATGACAAACAAGCTGACGGCTAACCTGGTGGTAAGCGGTTGCCGCCGCCTATAGAAACCTGCAATAACAAGGACAAGCACTTGATATTAAGAACTGTTCTGCATATTTCTGTCTATTTTCTAGTATAGTGTACATAAGACCTGGCCGGTCTGGAATATCTCCTTCCGGTGGTAAACATCACTATGAGCTACCTCTCTTAAAAGTAAGCTTTAGTTACCACGACGTTGTTAAGATTTATTGAGAACATTAACGCAACAATTCAAAGTGTCCACTCAACATTTTTGCAATGGGCCAACATTCCTGAGGGGGCAATTGTGTCGCTTCCAGCAATTACGTATGGGGCAGGAGCCATTAGCACATTTGGGAACTAGGCCGCGTATTGCGTTGCCGGTTCATTACGGCGACTAAAATATGACACACATTTTAACAAGCACTTTATTGGTTTCTCTTTCGGGAGTTTTGTGGGTGAAATGCGGGTTTGCAAATGTTATTATAATGAATGTAAACGCGATGGCAACGACTGAAATTCGTAATTTTAATTTAATGTGACAAAGATTATGCGTTTGTTATAACTGATAACAAATGGAAAAGGATTATATACTGCATTATTTTAAAAACGAACTTAATAAACTCGCGTTGGTCAGGGAGCGGCACTAAGAGTCATCATCATACTGAGCTTAATGGTCTTATATTACGTCCCAATGCTAGGTACAGGTCTTTCTACATGGGAGAAACATTTAAGACGTTTGGGTCATAATCACGCTGGCCCAATGCGGGTTGGTGAGTTAAAGCGGGTGCAGTAACATCCGGGACCAACGGCTTAACGGCCTGGCCACGACATCACCGCACCCCCGTCCTACATCTCGCGGCTCGGCAACCACTGCGCGCTGTCTTGATGTCGGCCTCGCAGCGCGTCATCGTGACCGCGCAGTGGTTGCCGAGACGCCGCCGCCACCGCCCGTTCCCAGGCCGTAACATGTCTTCCGAAGCGCAGAGGAGCTCGGAAATTTTATTGTGCCATCCCGGGATCGAACATGGCGTAAATTTCTTTGTTTTTCTATTCGGAACCATAATGCTTAAACCACTACTCTACCGAGCTCTTCACGAGAACTACTTAGTCATAATAATTGTACAAGCGCTAACACTAAGAAAATCTTTTTTGTAAATGTAACTCAGTTCATGTTTCATTTGTTTGACTTCTGGACTGTGGACACAGGTAATAAAGTATACACTAGTAGGCACACAGAGGACCTACTGCGAAAATAAAACACGCAAATGAAGCTTCGAATGTAACAGTTTTTAAAGCAATATGCATCGTTAGCTGTCAAAATCCGTTTTTTCGTTTTCGTATTTCGTGTTTCGTGACATTATCATAGATGTTTTAGCTAAAGAATGTTCCTTGCTATAAGGGTTTAAAATCAAAACAAACTTCACGGTAGCTTCATATTTCGTGATTCACTATTTCGTTAGTCTCCTAAGTTTTGGATAGATTTTGTCATGGTGCTGATCTTGTACAGACGTAGTACATTATAACTCAATGATAAGGACTTTAAACTCCTTACAAAATATGTTTTTCCATGAAAGGTTCTACAGTATGACGTACAAAGGCTTTGTTAGTATACAATGACATAGGTGTTTTTGTTGCATAAGTACCCGATACAGAGACTAATTAATTAAGAGCTGTTATTTTGATAATAATCTTACACCCACACGTTATTTGGCCCCATTAAGCATCATCATAAGCTTCTAATAAAGATGAATGACCATAAATCATAATCCAGCGGATTAAGATCGGGACTAGACGACGATCAGTCTTCTAGTCCCGATCTTCTCTCCCCGATCTCTAATCTTCAGCTCTGATGAAGTCCGAAACCTTCGTTTTCAACCAAGACTGCGTAGACCGAGCTTTATGATCCGGCGTCGAGTCTTGCTGGAAGGTTCTTGGTTATTGAACATGATGTTGTTAAGGGGCTTCACTACCTTCTCAAGAATGGTATCTTGATACACCTATGCCGATGTTTTGATACCTTTTTTACAAAAGTATGGCTCAGTAACTCCTTCATAGCTCATACCCCACCAAACCATCACTGAAGTCGGATAGTGCCCACGTTACACTCTGTCGACTAATTGGGAAGTTTCCTTAGAGCTTTGAGCATAAATACGGCCATTTTGTTTGTTAAAATGTTGCTCAATTGTAAAAAAATTTCATCCGTAAACAAAATTTTTCTGCGTTACCTCCCTTTGCGTACCGCTTCAGTATTTGTTTCGATTTTATCACCCTTTTCTTTTTTAAATTATCAGTTGAAAAATGACCAGTACGTCTCTTATAGGTTGCGAGTCCTAAGTCATCTTTTAAAATACGCGACATGGTTCTAGGAGCTATCTTCATCTCCCGAGATAAAATCTTTTGCTTTCGGACAGGATTTCTTCGAATTCTTTCCCTTACTGCTTTGACCACCTTTTTCGTACGAACGCTACGTGGACGGAAGATCTTTTTCTGTCACAAACAGAGGAGGTCTCATTGTACCTATTAATAGCCCGGTACACAAACATTTTACTAATACCAAGCGTATGGAGAGTTTTCAAAATTGCACTAGGCTCCATACCTATTTTGTGTAATGCAATCACAGCGATTCTCTTTATCACCCCACTCTATTTTAATATCGCAAAATATTTTACAATGTATTGGCGCCGAAATGAGAAAACTCAATAAACAATCAAAAATGACAGATTCCAAATTCAAATGTAATATTTTGTTTATTTTTAATTGTAACAGTATTTATGGCCAGACTAAGTATTTTAATTACTAAATAATTTTTCAAAAATTCATAATAATGTTAAAATCCAAATTAAGAATATTTGTACGCAATGCCCCAACTTAACCGAATCGTAGGTATTTGTAAAAATACTCGTTTCGGATGTTGAATTAGAACATTTCGACATTGTAGGGTGGACGTTAGCTCATAACGCAAATACAGATAGACTAGTGGAATTTCACTGCAAAAGGTCACGGGTTCGATCCCCGCCTCAAGACGTGAAATTTTTCTAGTTTAAATATATTTTAATGCCTAAGAAATAAACGTGTTAAACTTAATCCAGGACGATTAAAATAATATTAACATGGTCATACCTGCTCGTGACAACCCTAAAAAAGACGTACGCGGATTATAGCTATACCACACACATACACACAACCCGCGCACATACTACCTACGATATCGACCCGCCGCAACCCCAGAATTTCAAATATTTATTTGGAATTCTCTAACACCCTATATAGAATATTAGTTATATGGTATATAAACATACCAACTTCCATGACCTATGAACAAATGTTCGTTCTCATCAAACAAACATCTGCTCCTACTGTATCTAGATGGGGGTACTGACCACACGAGCAGACGGCCGTCTATATACAGGATGGTGACGGCAATACAACAATAAATTAAACCATGGGCTATATTAGTTTAAAGAAATTTCTTGAAATCATCAAATGAAGATGTATTTGAAATTTGCAAAATATTTCTATGAACTAATATTACAATAAGACATGTTTTAATTTATTGTCTTATTATCGTTACCACACTGCATTAATGTTTGTATTGTATTAACGTAGTTTACAAAGGTAACATTAACAACTGATAAATAAATGTAAAATAAAAAAATACTTGCACATTTTATAAAATATTATAATTTTTATGAAGTACTTAGTAAATCATCATCACCAGCTTATATACGTCCCACTGCTGGGCACACTCCTTCCTACATGGGAGAAACACATGAGGAGTTTGGGCCATAATACCGCCACGCTGGCCCAATGCGGGTTGATGGGTTAGGGCGGTTGCAGGAACAACCGGGACCAACGGCTTAACGTGCCTTCCGAAGCACGGAGGAGCTCGAGATAGCAAACTTTGATTGACCCATCCCAGCATCGACCATGGCGAAAGATGCTTTGTTTCCGTAATCGAAACCAGACCTTTTAAACCACTACGCCACCGAGCTACTCACTAAGTAAATAAAATTGTGTAAGTAATTCACGGTAAATACGTTTTGGCGTCCGGTGTATATTGTCGTGCCGTGATATTACCGCTTGTGGCGTCCGTTGGCGGTCCCATAAAGTTTTTTAATTAGTCACCGTCGATTGTCATTTTGGTTCAATGAAGCATGGCAAAGCACGCGGACAGAGGCCACATTGCCGCGCCCTGAGCGTCACCCCCAGCCAATGTTTACTTTACATCTATTATATTATCATGATTTATTGCTCCATCGACGTCGCCGACCAAAGCTACTCGGCAATTTCAACCGAATTTTACTCAAGTTCGTGTACACATAGAGGAATTTCAGCAACGCTTCAACATTAAAGGAATCAGCCGCTTTGATATTGTCAGGTACGGCGTATAGTTGAACATAAATTGCCAAGTATCTAAGTTATCCTATGTGAGTTTTACGTGTCTTCACTACTTTGGTTCACTCCAACATGGAGCAGGAATAACTTGTTATCTTAGCTTTTAGAGAATGCATAGTGAATACAAATTCGTGTTAGGATGTTCTTTAGAAATAAAAAAATAACGGTTGATCTATTCGACTATTTTTTATTTGTAATTTTAAGCTAAGTTTCGAATATTATTTACACGGTGAGTTTTTACAGATAAGTAAAATGCGATATGCTCTGTCCTAGTAATGCTGTCTTAGCCGACTTGTGGGCTTGGGCTGAGACGCAGGCGCACCGTTTTTTACACAATTGTTCACCAAGTATTCTTTCATTTTTTAGATTATTAGATATTTTCAAAAAATATTTTAAGCTTATATTTTTTACTTTGATAGTTAAATGGGCTTTATTACAAATATCACAAACTAGAATAAATAGGTCTCCTATTATTGAGGCGACGGACGACAACGGGCTGCCGGGCACGTGGTCGTAATGTGTGGTGAGGGCCAGGACTCAATTTAACATTTTTTGTTTGCAATAAGATTAAGGGTAGGTATCATATACGTTATGAGGTCAAGGATAAACTTCCACTAAGTTGTAGAGCACAAATATTATAGCAATGTACTTAATGGCCGCGACGTATGCAATTCATCTTACAAAGCGCCAAATTGGAGGTGCATAGTTAGAATGCAAATAGTACAGGGAGGAACGAACGTGTGCATTCAGCGGATTCACGGAGCTTCCGCCGCCCGTCGCCGTCTTTGAGTCGCGCACCCTCCCATACACGCTATTGTACCCTGCGCCTCCCTCTCTGCTAAGACTAAAATTCTGGATGTAACTAAGTTTTTGTGTTAAATATTCAAATGAAGTCGTGTGAAATTTGTAACGACTCATAAGTTGAAGTTTTATCTTAACCTGTACCTTAATATACAGGTTGGCACATTTAGATCGGTCAGTATGGGAAAGTCTGGAACTATAAGACATGCGAAAATCTTTTCTTAGGAATCATGTCATCGATTTTACTAATTAGAAAAACTACATTCATTCATTGAAAAAAAACATGTACTCAATTCGGGAATCGAACCCGGACGTTTTGAAAAATAAAATTAACACTATTTCTAGATATCGATTGTGTAGGTTTTCTATGAAACATAATGTCTATACTTAATGAATAAAATGCATTGTTTTCATATCCTTTAATTTATTTTATATGTGTTCGAAATTACCACCATTACCACCATATGAGGTTTATCACGTCTCTGTTCAAACCAAGACGTTCCATTTACAATTTATGTAAGTTAGGCTTTTTTTTTTTGGTTTGTATCGCACTTTGTAACATTGTATTCTTGTATCGTGTGTGCTGAATAAATTTTTATTCTATTCTATTCTATTTTCAAATGAGGTTTATCACGTCTTTGTATCTACATACTTATTCTTAGTGGGCTTTTTAATCGATTATTAGTGTAAGCATGATTAATAGAAGTAAGCAATTACAATAATAGATATTAGATAATATTATCGCAGATAACAATATGTTAAGCATTGTATGTAACAAGTTGCGACGCCAGCAAAGAGCTACAAACAACCATAGAGACAATAAAATTTTACGCACCTAAACGAGTTGAAAGTTGTATTAAAAAAAATGTGGTAATTTTGAACTTACCTACTAAAATAAATAAAAGGATACGAAAACAATGCATTTTATTCATTTTAGACATCATGTTTCATAGTAACCTCTACTGGTTTAGACCTACACAATCGATATCTAAATAGAAATAGTGTTAGTTTTATTTTTCAAAACGTCCGAGTTCGATTCCCGAGCTGAGTTCACGTTTTTTTTAAAATGTATGAATGCAGTTTTTCTTATTACTAAAATTGATGACATGGTTTCTAAGAAGAGATTTTCGTATATCTCATAGTTTCAGACTTTCCCATACTGACCGATCTAAATGTGCCACCCTGTATAGTAGATCATACACAACAACGTATATTAAGATTGCTACATTGAAAAATTATTACTAAGGGGTTTCACAGAAATATTAGTTTATAGCTTGGCATAAAACTAAAGAATTCTTAGACGCAAGGCGAGTTCTAGAATTCTTTTACCGAAACATTTTTGGCCGATTCAATTTGGATGAACGCTGCAAAGTATTGAATTGAAGCGCGTTGATGGAATTCCGCACAGGGTACAAATCACAAAACATTCCAATCCCTTCGGTTAATTGAATCCAGTAGGCCTTCATTAGAGAGGGAGGGGTACAAATCGACAAAAACGAACTTTTACGGAAAACCAGAGTTCGGACAAAAACCACAAATGACATTCTGGAGGTGGCGCGGATCGAATAATTACGCGCTGTATCCGCGCCCAACGGTTGTCACCCCGCGCCTTCCACCAACTTTGTGTTCAACTTCTCGCTGTTTGAATTATTACATGTTTTACTAAAACGTAAGTACACTCAACAAACTTTGGTTAAGTAAAAAGATGTTTATGGCGGCGCCCATTTAGATACAGGCAGAGCTCGTACATGTTTGTCACTTGAGGATACGTATAAAGACATTATTGCGTTTTGGAATTACCTGCTGAAGTATCACATTACTTTAAATGAGTACTTAAGGTATATCTAGTAATACGCGCCGGCTTTGTGTGTAATTAAGCGTTTAATCTTCAATTAACCATCATCCTTGGGTATTTCAGAGCAAGCTAAGTTTATGATTAGCCTCACCTTCTGACGCTTCAGTTTAATATCTATGGAAGGGAAATTCTAGAAAATGTTGCGAGACATCATGAACTTATCGAAAGTTGGCTGAAGCCGAAGGACTAGTTTGAGATTCGAAAGAATTCCAATATCGGGAGCGCGTAAAAGGCCGCGAGCCGCAAGGCGGGCGGCATCGGCCATTGCTGAATATGTTAATGCAGACGTCGCTGGCTGTCGTCGCAATATCTCGCCACTTCGCAACTTGCTCAGTTCCCGTTACGTTTTATTTCAACTTGGGGGGAAGGCGGTACCCTGATTTCGTTTGCCCCGTTCGTTATAGAATTTCTCAGACGCTACAATTGTTTGCGATTTTCAATGCGCTTGAAAATGGAGCCATGTCGTTATTTCCTATACTCGTGTCTTTTTAGGATTATAATGAACCAAATATTTCCGAAGTACAGACTTTATATCAATAAGTTTATGCCATCTATATAAATAAGTTGATAAGTACTGAGAATATTTTATAGATTAGGTAGGTACAACTTTGTTAATTTAAGGGGAAGGTAAGGTTTAACTGTCGTCAAAGGCTAATTTGTGTTTACACAATCTCTACCTAATAAGAAAAGTGTTAGAGAAACATTATGTAATCTTTGAAGGACCGATTTCTCAATCCTCAAATTTGTTTTTGTTTTATATATATTAGCTGTCAACATTCCAAAGATTTCTCTGTAAAAGGCTTAATCTGAGCCCTAAGAAACAGGCTTAAATCTGATACTAAAATATTTGTTACAAAAAGCAAGTTTGTGCAAAAAATTACATTTATCTCAAGTAGCGTCTATTCTATGTGCTCATCGTACGTAATATGTAGTAATTAGGATGAATATGCAAAAACAATACACTGCGTAAAACACAGTCTTAATTTAATCACATTACTATTCAAAAGCACCGGAATGAAAATCAATTATGATCATCTATTGTGTGTTCCGTTGCCTACGCGTACGCGTTAAATCCGTATGAAATAAAGAAACGAAAAAATCGGTACCCACAAAGATTTTCGTCACAATTTACATTGAAATATTAAAATTGAGAAGTTAACATTTCAGACTAATTTACATTATGTCTCTATAAAAATTATAGAGACATAATGTAAATTAATCTTTAATGTAAATTTGTTGGAAATTACTATGAAAAATTAGTACCTTCTTACGTAATTTCAATTCCCAAAAGATTTATTAAATCTCATGGAATTTTATTACAGTAAAGATGAAATTGATCTAGTAAAAATAATTAAAACTTTTTTAAGATGTTGCACTTTTAATGAAAAATATCAATTTATGTAAAATACATATAAAAAACAATGTAACATACATTAATTGATATTTTTATATGACAAAGATATTCCTTAAAAATTTCGTCAAGTACCTACCGCGTAAAATGAAAATAGCCGCCGAGAACTTGCTGAGTTTCTTGCATCGTTTTCTTAGTATTGCTTCCCCTCATAGTTTGGAGACTTCAGAACTTATGACACTAGAGTTAGGACTTTAATAAGGGTTATGTGTTCTTCAGTTACAACCTTACAACTAAGTGAAAACAAGGTTAAAGTGAATATGTGATTTTTGGGTTAGCATAGAATGCGCATTGTCATCTTTGGACGAATGCCTAGCAAAAGAAATTATATAGACAAGAATAAACACTAAAGGTATTTAATTTATAAACAGTAATTCAAAAAAATCCTGTTAAAAAGGATATTATTCATGATGATGAATAATATTCTAAAGGGAATAACTAAAGGGAATGAATGCATGAGAATAGCACGTTTGAATGTGAACACGAGTATGTTAGACACGCAAAAGAGATCAGATCTTAATTTTTTAAAAATAAAAATTCTTTAGAATAGTAACTATTTTCACATTTTGAGCGATCTTATCTTGGTAATTACAACTAAAGTGACCTTTTTATATTTTTATAAAGTTATATGAATACAGTATAATTTAAATTAAGCGTGTGTTTAATTTATTAGGAATCCATATTATTTCTTTTACCTCGCGATTATCCTCTAGTAGTAAAAATAAATTTAGTTCAGGTTCAAACCGAAGTTTTAACTTCTTCATCCTGTTACTAGCTGAAGCAAAATTTCAGTGCAATATGTAAAGGTGAAAAAAAAATATGTTGTGCCATTCGGACGTTATTTACGGGGTGGTCGTATGGCCAGAGCGTAGTGGGAGCGATAAGGTTTTTTGTAAGACAAGGCTGGTAAATAAGCATACGCCTGATGCCTTTCATAGTGCTATTTTTGATAAATAGCACCTAAAACTTGCACTATAATATGCTTATATAATCAATGATGGACCGGTATTGACGAAAGGAACAAAGACTTTTTGGAATAATGGAGCCACTCATCTTTGTGATCTCTGAAGTTTTATTTGTTGTTTATAATTATCATGGCAATTCTCAAACGATACTACCTACTGTGTAAGCTGCCACATTATGAAAACGTTATTTTCCCCCAACGTTCCCCTTTGTAATGTGATTTGTATCATTCCCTAAAACAAAGATTGTTTACGATCTCTACTCGACTTTTTCAATGAAACCGAGGGAGGAACGCTTAGACGAGGAATTGTTTTGGCTTTTTCTCTTGAGAAACAATACAGTTTTTTAGAAACAATGAGAGTTAATGAAACATGACGCTACATAAAGGCAACCTTATCTAATCCTGGTCATTAGTCGGGATATTTTATCTTATTTTACGTTTGTTTTTCATTAAAAGTGGAAAAACCAGTTTTAAGTGTCTGTTTTCTTGTACGAAGTAACGTGAAAATCTTTAAACATTCCTTGATCTTTCTTAATTCTTGCCTGTTAAGTGTTTGCGTTCCTTCAAAAGAGGCAGAAGAAGGCATCTCATGGGCCGGCAAGGTGGAGGCGGCTAAGACAGTGTATTTCAAGCTTGCACTAGCTGTCTTCTCATATGGACTCTTTTTATCGCTTGACATCAGGTGGTGTTGAGTCATTTGCCGTGCTTTGTATAAAAAAAAACTAGACACAATAGAAAATCAATTTATTATTATGTAAGAAAGAAAGAAGAAATAAACTTTTTTATTATTTAATATGTCATCTGCTTCTCATATAAGGAGCAGGGAATAGGTAGACAGCCGAAATTATACAATTGGTTTGTTAAGAGATAATTTTCACGTGTTTGAAAGTTAAGGCTATCCGCTGATTTTTGAAGTTTCAATAATTTATATTTATTTATGACCTAGCAAGAGCATTTTTGCGCATACGAGAAATTATTTCCGGTCAAAATTTAATTCCAGTTCTTCTAGATAGGGCTTCAACACCATAGACATGGAACTAACTTCACTTCAGAAAGTATATAGCTTTTAAAAAATCTATAAAATGAAACTCACTAAGGTTAATTTTATGGAGAAATGTAAGTAAATACCTACTTATGTTAAGCGAAAACTACTAACTATTTTTCAATATCATTAATTCTTCAATAAGTTTTCAATAGGTTTATGTTAATAACTTACAAGCAGAGATGTTAGGGATATTCGTATCCGCATTTGCAAATGTGGAACAGTCCTACAGATCCATCCTAGGATTTCAATGCTTTCACACTAGGTACCTTAATGTTGTTTGTAATTCTAATATTACCCAACACATATGACTTTGACAAAGTGGGCATGATTGTGTCTATTTGCCGCCTTATAACGATTCAACTAGAGCCGATCGATATGGCATTTGGCATGAGCACAGCTCGTGTTGGCCTGTAATTTTAATACAGATTGTACACGTGGCGAGAATCTTACTTTAAACAGAAACCTAATTTTTAAACCGAAATACAATGGTTTAGTACGCAGACATAGTTATATATTCAACGTTTATTTCAAATGTTAGACACATTGTATACGTATCTAAATCACACGATATATTTTGAGCATGGTGCAGAAATAGTAGGTTGAAATTGAGTAACATCAATACAAAAATGAAGTACCTACAACTCATAATAAAAACAATTCCTCCATGTGAATTGTTGTACTATGTATTCTATTTTATGATTAGATAGTTACATTTAAGAAGTTTCAGGATCTATATATGGTTAGATGTAATGCTTCTATAGTGTACACTTATTATAGTTACTAGCTTTGCCCGCGGCTTTGCTCGTGTCAAATTCGGCGTGATTTCAAATTTCAAAAAGCGTGACTTTCCAAAGCAATGAGTTCAACTCAAGATCCAACTGAATTTTAGAGATCCCCCTATAAAGGTTGAATATTTTCATTTTTATGCAAAGAAAGTACCGCCTTTTTAAATTTAAAATTACCCCGAATTTGACGCGAGCGAAGCCGCGGGCATAAACTAGTTAGAGTATAAAAGTTAAACTCACCATGACGGCGTTTATTTTAAAGTCCATGTGGTTCTTGACCTCCGCTGCCAACTCCCGCACCAGCAGTAGTCCATCCTTCCTCACTACGTCCACGTTGTATTCGTGATATTTCTGTACAGAAAACATAAATTATTCACAGTGGTTGTTTAAAGTGATGAAATTAAATGAAAATATCTTATTTCAATTAGGCCCCCCAAGAAGTCTTTTCGAATCGTCAAAATACTTTAAGTCCATCAGAAAAAAGAATGTTTACTAAAATGTCAGAATTTTTGTCTGTGTGTCTGTCCGTTCGTCCGTACATCCGTTTGATAAGTTCGAGAAACTTTTTCGACAATCATTAATCGGATCTGTGAAAGTTAGTAAAACCATTTTATCATGCAGAAAACGAGCTGATAAGTAGTCATCAAACGCCTGATCTGATCTTCATAAATTATAGCTAAAAACCATCCAGGTAACGTCAGCTTTCAAAAAAAAAAAATCAAAATCAGTCTATTCATTTAGGAGCTACGATACCACAGACAGACACGTCAAACTTATAACACCTCTTTTTTCGTCGGCGGTTAAAAAAGAGGTAACAAGGACTTGATACTGTAAAGTGTAAGTATCCATAGAGAATGGCTTCAAGATCACATTTGAATAATCATCTGACAGCTAAAAGATAGCGATATAGTATAAGTGAGCTGTGCCCAACGACTTGCAGTTGCCACTAACGTGAAACACGGAAAATTTCGACATTATGAATTTTGATTAAACTATTAAATGGCAAAACTTGCCATTGTCGTAGATAATCTCTCGATTACCTATCTGGCGTTGTGATTTGAGAGAAAGCGTTCAAATCACGATGCCAGCGAGCTACTCACGTCATTAGAGTATACTATAGCCTATTTATAAGTGGGGTGTTTTGGAGGTTAAGGTTACATATAATATGTAAACTACTAGTTTATTATTTCAAACCACGAAACGATTTTTGATGAATTACCATTACTTACCGCTAATTTTTGTTTCAAAGTGATCCTACGATATCGACTTTATAATTGAATCCGCTTGTACGATACGATTTTCTAAGATTGTTAATTGGGCTATTGGCCGATATCATCAAATATGAATTTAAAATACAGTTCTTTTCATGGCAATCAAGAATACGGAATGATGATGAAGAAAGCTAAAATATAAATTAAGCCAATTATAGTTTTCTTTTACGTGTTTGTGAAATCATGCATCCAGTCTTTCTTTTTACAGGGTGGACAATAACGATAGTGAAAGTTTCAATCGAATCGAAACGTCTTAATCTCGTCTGCATTTAGCTGTCAAATCCATTTGTAAAAATATAAATTTTAGCCAATGAAGGATTTTCACTTTGCTTTTTAGAATTATACATTATTAAAATAAAAGAAGTAGGTACTATTTATTATTAGCTATTAAAACCATTAACATTTTAGTTGCATTCCAAATTGATGTCTATTGATACTCTGTTTAGCGAAATTGTACATCTTCTTCTCTTCACATGGACTAAAACAATAATAATAAAAATATGAATAAATTAATTTTGAAATAAAAAACAGATTCATTTTGAAATAAAATAAAAGACAAATTAATTTTGAATAAAAGACAAAGACATGTCAAATGCTGATTACAATGTGTGTGTGTGTGTGTGTGTATGTGTGTGTGTGTGTGACAAATGGGTGGATCGGCAATATTAACAAAAACATCAACCTGCTCCTGGCTGATATAATAGTAGGCTTTCATAGTGTTTCACTAGGAGTACAGAAGTGCTGGTTAGTCTTCGATTATTATCAGTGGGTATTCAAGTAGTCAACCACAGAAGTAGCTAACACTTTAGTACCATGTCACACAGACTATAAATTGCGCTCGTACTTAATAGTTGCTTCCGTACGTCATATATATTTCCTTCATCAGTACATACCCCAGTATTTAAAAATCTATACGTTAGGGTTGTCATCCTGAGGCATAAGATGAAATGCCTTCCATGCCCAGTTATTTCACTGGCTACCTTCACTCAATCCGAATAAGAAAGGCGGTGGTACTGTGGCGGACTCGATAATCTTTCGCTACTGGCACATTGAGTTTGTCATTATTGGTCATTATTTTAAGCTAGGTACGCGATTTGGGGGGGGACGTCAAACAATAGGATTTGACACACTTCTTCCACGACCGCCGCGCCAACTGTATTTCGGTGTTATACCCTGAATAGTGAAAATATCAAAGTCGCTACGCCCTAAGACGATCCCAGCGGTCGTCACAGTAGGCGTCTGGGTAGGCCAGACGACCCCAAAGAGTACATTTTTTATACGACGACTCTACATACGGGCCTACTACCTTACGCCGACTTTTCACCTTCAATCAATAAATTAATCGCCTATTACCGAATTAGTAAGTCGAAGTGGCTGTGGGTCGTCCATGTTATCCGCAGAAATGACCTTTGAAGTAAGCGGATATTTGAGTTGAGACCGCGCATCGGCAAGTGAGGTGTGGGACGTCCTCAGGTTCGGTGGAGTGACGATATCCGCAGAGTGGCTGGTAGTAACTGGATGAAGCTAGCCTTGAAACGAGCAAAGTGGCGTTCATATGGAGAGGCCTATGCAGTGGACTATTATGGGCTAATGGTGATGATGATGATGAATTGACTATTATAAAGCTTTGTAAATTGTAATAGTTTAGTTATTTGTGTATGAATTGTTCATATAGTAAGCAGGCCATCTAGTAATATCTGCGTGGAGCAGAAACACGTAATTTAGTGCTTTCACGAGCACAGATAAACATTGGCAGGCGTGTAGCGCTCGCATAATTTGCGAAAATGACAACAATCGTGTCGCATTCGCTACATTACGCTTTGAGTTATTGGACCCGGTCTTCCAGGGTTGCCGTTGACTGTAAACTAAGCTATTTAATTATTTTTTAGGCTACTAAAGTCATATATAAGCTTTTGGAGTCGTTATGAAAACTATTGATGATATAGCTTTTTGTCACTATCCACACTAAAAGGCTCTAGCAGTTTTCAATAGGTTATAATTTAAAATTTAAAAACAGACTGTTAAATTTGACGCATGTTAAATAAACGTGACCTTGACATACCCCAAATATTTGTTAATATTTCATTTAATTTCACTAAAAAAATTTGACGTCCTTTAATGCCCAGCCAGACGTCATCAATAGATGACATAGATAGAGTATAGACAATTAAATTTTAACCTGGTCTGGTTTACCTGGCCTCAAAGGGTTAGTAGAAAACAAGAGACAGGAGACTAAATCACTATTTATTATAATTGACGTTTAAATAAGCAACACTAAATAAGATTGTTAGAACAATATTTCTGGATTTCTCGTAGATTTTCGACAGGTGAGCTCATCCCTTATCTTAACTACAGATATTAAATCGATGACAGACCATGGCAAAATTAATTTCCACCTCTCCAGCATGAAAAGGATGATTTCTGCTTAAAAACCCGTAGCAAAGTTGCATTTTGCTCACATAACACATATTCACTGGAAGAGGTGAAAAGTTGTATGTTACACACGAGAGCTTTTTTATTGCTTGTGTGTCTTTATGTCACTCACAGTGCTCAGTAAGTCAGTATATTTAAGAATCACTTGCTACGCTCGTGATTCACTTCTAGACAACTTCGCTAGTTCGTGATTCAACCAAAGTCAGCAATCGCAGCAAAAAAATAACTTTGCTCACTTGTTGAACAAATAACTATAACTCATCATTATGTTTCTATAACATTTTCTAAGTGTAAGTTTATTTTAGTAATTTATAAATTAGGTACATTATCGCATCGGGTCACTTCTAACCTGTCATGATAATTGTATGAAATAAATAATAAATAAAACTATTTATCGGACAGATCTTGACATGTTAATAATATTTTGATAGCTCAGCCGAGTGGTTAGTGACCCTGTCTACTAAACCAGATGTCTCGGGTTCTAATTCCTTTAGAGCGGAAGCTGATGAGTATGAACAGACATGGACGTTTCTATGTTTGTTTAGTATGGTTCTAATAAAATTAGGTTCTTGTACCTACCTACCTAGATATCTATAACTCAAACTCTTACTTTGTCAAGCTGCGTAAGACTCTCGGGAGTCTTACTTATTTATTTAAAAATAAAATGACAAAATATGCAAAAAAGAATACATAAAACACAGTTAATTACAAAGGCTGATTATACCTAGCTTACCTAATTATACGTACTTCGTTGATTATACTATTTTTTTTATACCAATAAGGTGGCAATCAAGCATACGGCCCACCTGATGGTAAGCGGTTACCATAGCCTATGGACGCTTGCAATACCAAGGGTATCAAGTTGCCGACCCTGTAAAAACCGTTTCACGCCTTTTTTGAAGAATCCCATGCTGTACTCATTCGAGAAAACCTCTGCAGGGAGCTCATTCCACAACTTGAGCGTACGCGGGAGAAAGTTTCTCTGAAACCGTACAGTACGCGACCACTTTGGTTCCAATTTGTGAGGATGAACTCCCTGCCGGTGGCGAGCGGTGCGATGATAAAAAGAAACCGTGGGCATCATGTGAAATAATTCCTCAGAGCACACTCCGTTATACAACCGGTAGAACACACACAAGGAGGCAAAATCTCTCCTTAGGCTTAATGGCTCAATACCGCTTGTGAGCTCAGGATCGTCGACAATTCTCATAGCGCGTCTTTGGAGCACGTCATATGGTCCAAGCTGGTATCTAGGCGCTCCCGCCCATAAATGGCAGCAGTACTCCATATGGGGCCTGACTTGAGACTTATACAGTAACAGCCTTTGCCCCGAATTAGTAGGTTTATGAATATTATCATTGTTATAGTTATTATAAACGTCTTTTGAATAGCATTTCTAACGACAAATCGACTTTTTGTCAAAAACTAACAAATGGTCGGTTTATTTACTACGACCGCTTAGATTCTCTATTTAGAAGCATATACATATACAAACATTCGTCTACGTCAATGCCAATGTTGAAAAAAGGAAATTTCAGTAAAACCGATACAAATAAAACACCCCATCCATGAATACCTACTACCTACGCTTACCTACCAAAATGTTCAGATTGCGTGGTCGAACAAAAGTATGTAAAACTATAGTACCAATCAAAATACTGTTTCGAGTGAGTTATTTTGGCAGTGAGTCATAAAGTTAGATGGAAAACCGCTTTAAATATAAAATGTAGTGAACGATGACCTGATGTACGGGATCCTATTGGATTAACGGACGCGATACTCTATACTCCCGGGCTGATATTTGCAGCCCTACCAATATGGCGGCCGCGAGACCTGTCAAATTTAAAAATGGAACAAACACGAATGGAATTCTCCGGCAGCCGGCTGCCAAATTATTGTTATTCGGCAGCTTGCTCTTGCTGCGTTGTTATTGAATTTTGGATTGGGCCCGGCCGGCGCCTTTGTTATGTTGTGCCTCCTCACCATCAAATTTAATGACATGTCCTATGTCCATGTAACGGATATTTTTTACGATGGTTTCCCTATTTTCCTTTACAACATCGTAGTACAATTATTATGAACCGGCTCTATGGATTTACTTGATGGATTTTAATGTTTTTCTATAGAGAAGTTTAACATTATGGGAATTGAGGTGAAGTAAACCATTCTTATATTTCTTACACTTTGTCAAGCCGCCAAACAATTAAAATAAAACCATTTGTGTCTGGAATCTGTGGATTGACAGACTTTTTCCCTTAGTAATATTGTTATTATTATTTACGTTAAAACTGTCAAATATGGTTTGTATTAATCATTTGACATAATCATTAGAGAGAAACAAAAAATAGCGTGTTCACTAAAATAGATTAAGTCAGAATACCTTTAGGAGGTGTATTCATAATATACTAAAATAATAATATTAATAACTACTTAGTACTATATTAGTTAGCTGACATATATTATGTGTTTGTTTTGTGTTGTTTATATATGGGTATATGTGTGTATTTTATGTAAAAAAAATGTAAAAAAAAACATAGATTAGATTCCTTTAGATTGTTCTTGATAGGGTCAAAATAAAAATACATAATTGTAATACATTATTACTTTTATAGTCATAGAAAAATCTGTATATGTTTAGGATGCATGTTTTTGGAGTACAGTTCAGAACTTGTATTTTTGTAATATCTCAGTGTTCTTTTATAACTGTAATCTGTTATGTGTCTAATAAATAAAATAAAATAAAATAGATTAGTAATTCAAGGCCGTTTAAAATTATAAGCTTGCCAGTTTTTGTTATTACTAAATTTTATTACTACATGCATTGACTTATACAGGGTGGTGACTACAATACGACAATAAATTAAAACATGGGCTGTGTTAGTCCATAGAAATGTTTTGCAATTTTCAAATACATCTTATTCATTTGATAATTTCATAAAATTTCTATGAAATAATGCACCCAACCCAATGTTGTATTATTTGATAGAAATGTCATGAAATTATCAAATGTAAAAGACGTATTTAGCCCATTGTATTGTCGTCACCTGCTGCATATTACTAGCGTAACTACATGATTTTTTTACACATCCAAAAGTAAGCATCATCAAGAGGTTGCCATATGAATACTAGATAACGACCACTCGGCCAGAAAGCCGTTCAGTACCCCTGCACGAACATTTTTAAATTTCGAATCGTAATCGTATCGTTCGTGCACGCGTAAAATTTCTAACAAAAGCCAGACAAAAGCTAACGTAACTACTCGATACGAAGGCGATTCGAAATTTAGAAATGTTCGTGCTAGGGGCGCAGTTTTACATTCAAATATATTTCTTAATAGTTTATAACGAAACCAATAGGACCACTTGAGAACGTAGAGTTCAATCGCTATTCCAGCTAATAAAACAAGGCAACAACCAAATATGGGAATAAAATGGTCCTCCCATAGATTACGGAGGAGGGTAAAACATCCGTGGAGGCAGCTGCCGCTCACTCAATAAAGTTCGCATAAGGCACATTCCAAACCGGGTGACAAATAGACGTCCTTACGGCCCTCATATGAGTAGGTACTAGGTATATTTAACAATTTCTGTACCTATACTTATCAAAACTTTTTAAGCTTCACATGCATTTTCGATTTTTATTGTAATAGAATCCTAAAGTATTCTAAGGGATTTAAAAAGCATTTTTCTTTAACGTTATAATAAAATCAAGGTCATTTATTTCTTATGTTATTACAATCTATGTAAAGTAAATCAATTAAAGATTTAAGTAAGAATTTTTCACATTTTCAGGTTATAATAGGTTTGTAATAGCTAAGATTAAATTTTGATCAATTTGGCTCTCTTGTAAGTTTTGAATAAAACTCACTCGAATAATTTTTTGAGACTATTGTGGTAGGCTTAATCTTACTATGAATTTAGGAAAGCGTAGAGGTACTTTCTCCTGCTACCTTCTAGAAAATAAAATTACACTACTCCAGATGCGAGGAAAAAACATTATTTGAAATTACTTCAAAAAAGCACAATAAAAACGATGGATAACTAATTATTTTCAAAGCAAAATAGTTTTTCATTAATATAATAAGTATTGATTAAATTAGAAAAGGTTATATTTCAAATTCGAATGCATATCATTAAGGTGGTGAACGTTGGAAAAATCGAAGCTTGGAGCGGTGAGCATTGGCACGTCACAATAGGTACCTACATTGTCTTGAAAGGTACCCCTATACAGTCCCAATTTAATCGATAGGCACCGAAGCTATGGTGAGCTTTATGTATTTCATGAGAAAAAGGTTAGAAGCCTCTTTCAAAAAGTATTACCTACTGCTGCGAAACAACAGAAACTGCCGAAAGGCGAAGAACCAGATTTATAGAATAAATTTACCCAAGCTTTATTTGTAGGTATGATACGTAGGGATTTTTCCAAAGGCTATTAGGTTGTTCTAAATACGACTTTACAAAATGTACGCGTATAAACTGAGCGGCTTAATTAATTGAGAAGTGTAGGTATGAGCGTTCGAGATAAAAGGTTTTTAGGGCGGGTGTCGATGCTCGACAACGGATGTTATGTTTGATTCAGGCTCACTCCAGTTACATCCACACTGTACATCTGCATTATGAATTAAGCGTTGATTCACATGAAACCATAGTATTTTAATGAATGAAAATTGTTCCTTTTAAACAAATCTGTTTATTTATCATAATCCAGCTCAAAAGCAGAATTAGTAGAATAGTATTTTGTTGGCGGTTGGTTTTTTTTTATCTAAGTACTATAATTATGGGATTAGTTTTTGGATATTAATTTGCGATAGAAATTTGCTCTGCACAGCAAAGTTCCTAAGTAAATATGACAGCTAAATAAATATTATCGTGGTTTATTTGATCTGGTCCAGCGGCGGCGGCGTTTAATCACGGTCGACGCGGCGGGCGAGGTGAGCCCGCTGCACGCCGCGAGGGACACATTGGCTAACAAGGAACCTAAATTCAATTAAGGCAGTTAATTTAATCCGCCTTGTACGCCGCCAACACCCAGCAAACCTTCAATCTACGTGCGTTTGAATACAAACATAACCTATCTCCATAATTTATCATTCAATCTGCGGTATTAGTACACCAGACGTCAATCGTCCTAGCGAAGTGAGCTGAATCATTTATCATCCTAATAGGAAACTGTAGCTAACGAATTATTTGGTACAGACAGCGACTGAAATAGCTCAAAGGGAAATGAAAAAGAGCATTACCGTGGTAATGATAGAGCTTGAATTATGACAGTGGGGTAAATAAATAAGGATAAAAACGCTTAGTCACGATCCCAGGGCGCGCTGCCGGTCCGGTGTTTCTTGCCGGGCGTCGGACAGGATTTTCCACTCCGCCCGGCCGCATTTGTGCGTGGCCCACACAACGGAAGTCCATTTGCCCACAAAAAATATGTATAGAAAGGGGTTGCTTGCCCGGCGCGCTTGCCTGCACATGTCTGGTGTCGACTGCACAACATGCCAATAAGTATGTATACGAGTAGTACCTCCCTACTTATTTCTTGCCGACTTGTGTATGGTATTTCTGATAAAACTAGAAAGCCCAAGTGTGCCCATAAAAGCTTTCTTTTTTATCTGACTTCAAAAAGGAGATTCTCAATTCGGTTGGTGTTTTTTTTTAATATCGGACATATAAAATAGGTTTAGAAATAAAAACTTTTAGAAATGTTAGTAATTAATGTACACATGACAGCACGTCAAGTGTAACAGTTGCACTACGAAAGCGGCCTTTATTACGAGCGCAGTAAGTCTCATGGTCAACCTGTTACGATTGATCTGCTGTCGACTGTACTTATTACAAAAACATTAATATTGAGTATATAAGTAAATGACATTTTGTTTATGTAGTCGCGCTACTCTAACCGTACGGCACGCAATGAAAGCTATGTTTACCGATATTTACATTATTTTCTTTACAGGCTATGAATTTCAGTATTATTATTGTATAGGATTTTCAAGTTCAGTGAATATTCTCTTCATGCATGACGGTGTGTGGAGCGGGCCAGCGATTTGGAGTGAGATCAAACGGAAAATACCGTCCACAGCGAGGTCGTGAGGTCCTACCTTTACCTTTGATGCCGGTTCTGTCACTTCCATCCGATATACAATTATTTATTTATATTATCTGCTCTACAAATAATCCACTTTATTTGTGAATTTGTATCCCTTAAGCTATTAAAGTAAGTGGAATTCTTTTGTTGTTAGCAGAGTACCTATATAAAATTAAATACGGGTTTTCGTTAGGATATAGAATCTATACTAATTTATAGACCTTTTTATGTACTGTAGGGATTAAAAGTAATGTTAAAACGTATTATGCCAACCTGAAAATATTGGGAAATTTTATTTTCACAATATTATTTCTATAGGATATAATTATTTGAATGCTTAAGTATGATGCTTTGGAATTGTTAGGGTACAAAAAGCAGTCAACAAGGCCCTATCTTTTTTTTATTATTTTTATTTTTATTTATTTATAGATTCACTTACATTAACAGTAGACATATATATATTCACTTACATTATAGATAGATAGATTCACTTACATTATCTCTGCATAAAGCTTTTGCGACAATATAAGAATACTAAGGATTACACTTAATGGTATAACTCGTTCATCAACGGTCAATCAGGCTAAAAATCCTTTAAGTGTAAACCTACAGGTTAACTTAAGTGAGGGTTCACATACACTGTTAATTAATATAGGGTATTTACTATCTTTTTGTAGTAGCATGTTTGAATAGATATCAAAGTTTTGAATTCAAGAGAGCAGCAAAATAAACTGTGGATCTATCTACTGGTAGATAGGTCCAAAGCTTATTTTGCTGCTCTCTTAAATTCAAAACTTCAAGAAAACTATTTCGTCATCTTCCGTGATGTCGTGAAAAGATGCTTTTCCAACTAATCTACGACGTATAAGTACAGTTTGTTAATTTTCGTTTTTTTATAAACATAACACCGCTGCCTTTTATTTTTCTTTTGATAAAATTCCGCAGTAATTTTTCAATTAAAATTTGAGCGCATTACTTACGTAGCATCTCCAAATCTTACAAAAATAAAAATAAAGCAGCTAAATAACACTATCTTGTATTGGGTGTTTTCTGCTGTGAGTATCTAAGATTGCCAAAGCTTATTCTGCGGTAAGTACCTAAGATTGCCAAAGCTTATTCTACGGTGAGTAAGTACTTAAATTTGCCAAAGCTTATGGCAGCAGGATTTCCAATTCCACATGATTCTTTTTTTAATACATCTTTACTCGTAGTTGAGCCAGCTTAGTTCAAGAATAAATGTAAACAGACCAAATGTCACTTTGTATAGGTTTGTCCCTTTCACTCGCTACCTTTCTTGCTCATCACTTACACAAAAATGACAGTGGATAATGTACAATTATTGTTTACGGTTGGATGAAGTATACTTAAAATATTTTTTATCTCTTTTTGTATATTCGTACCTATTGGATTAAAATTTAGAAAGCGATCATCGACCTGTCTCAGGCCAGTCACCGTCTCGACGTTTTGTTCGAGATATGATTTTTCTTTGCAAAGTATTCATTCTTTCATGCATTTTTAATGTGAATATTATCAAAGATCTACATTAAAATATAAAAAGGTTTCAGTAATATTTTCTACTGCAGATCTCAGCACATGAAAATAAAATGATAGTAGGAATAATACGAATAAAATTACACAAATAGCCAAAATGTATAAAAGATCATGTAAAATTAATGAATTTGAACAAACTAATAGTCTTCATTTTTTATATATCATGTTTTTTCTTCCTTTCTTTACTTACTACACAATCAATAACCTTTTTAAAATGTACTCGAATAAATCAAAATACCAATTATAATTTGTTCCAATGTAAGATACACTAAAACTAATTTATGTTCATGTCTTTGAGATTATGTCAATAACTCAAAGACAAGTCAATGTTTGACTTAAATCATATGATAATTATAATATTCATACACACCTCATCATTGAAGCTTGTGTTATTGATGTCACCGCCATCTGGTTAAATTCGCCGCTTAATTGGATGCCTAGCGGGTTGATTTAATGCCGGCATTCAATTGTACCTATCCCTAGCCCGATAGTTAATTGGACTAGACCCTATGTTCTCAGAGTTGTTCAGGTGGACCCCAGAGGTCGGGAACTCGGGAAAAACGACGGGAATCTACGTTGGCGTGACAAAGAATCACTTTTTGTCGAGTTTTGACGAATATGGTAGAAATGTATCTACATTTCTACCATATTCCCAAAACTACGCAGCAGGGGGTCCACCAGATCCAACTAAATTTTTAAAGTGTTCTATGAAAAAAGGGGCTAGGAACCTCTGAAATAGACTTATATACTGTTTAACGACTTGGCGTATTGAATGGACAGACTTGTACTGAAGAGTTTTGGTTTGATTATTAGGTTCAAGGTTATTTCTTTATAGCCACTTATAACCGACATCATTATGGTTATACGTAGTCATAAAAAAACTTTCACTCATACAGGCACACAGAAGCTCTTCGATTTAAACGATTTGCCTAGGCATCCAATTGAATGGCTAATTTAAACCAGACGGCTGACATGACGTTCAGCCATCTGGTTAAACGTGGCGCTCAATGACTAGTTGTCCATCAGCCGTTTCATTGGATGTCAGCGTTCAATTAACAGGTAAATATATTGTATATAACTTATAGAAACTTTACAGATTTTATATAAAGTGACATAAGCTTGTATCACATACGCTGTTACTTTCATAGCCTAGCTGCACACGGGCCACCGACCACAGCCACAAAACGCCGCCACCGGCATATTGAAAAACTTTTTTGGATGGTTTACAAGATTATTGAAATGCTTGTTACACTTATGTACATTTGTTAAAATTGGATGTATCCAATAATTACGCTTTCGTCTTATACGACGACGTTTTTTTATTATAAGCAGCGCAATCAAACCTTCTTCGTCTGAGTCCATTATGATACTGCGCGCACGGGTTAAAAAA
Source organism: Nymphula nitidulata (assembly GCA_947347705.1). Classification (NCBI taxonomy): domain Eukaryota; kingdom Metazoa; phylum Arthropoda; class Insecta; order Lepidoptera; family Crambidae; genus Nymphula; species Nymphula nitidulata. The sequence goes on along the minus strand of OX374617.1, from coordinate 7,937,267 downwards.
AGTGGCCGCCACCGACCGCAAGTGTCGACCACCGGCCACAAGTGGCTGTCGCGTACTTCAGCCACTTTTGTGGTCGCTTCTAGCTTCTTGTAGCTGCGTTTATTGCTGTGGCCTGTGGCCTGTGTGCGAGGACGCTTAGCCTTGCCGCACACAGGCCACCGACCACAGCCACAAAACGCCGCCACCGGCATATTTCCTATAGTTTTCATACATTTGACGCCAGTGGCTGCCACACGTTACGACCTCGAACCTCAGTTAACCAGTTCAATGCGAACGCACTCATTTAGTCGGTTGATTGAAATGCTCGTTACACTTATGTACATTTATTAAAATTGGATGTATCCAATAATAACGCTTTCGTCTTCTACGACGTTTTTTTTATTATAAGCAGCGCAATCAAACCTTCGTCGTCTAAGTCATTATGATACTGCGCGCACGGGTTAAAAAAGTAGCAGCCACCGACCGCAAGTGTCGACCACCGGCCACAAGTGGCTGTCGCGTGCTTCAGCTACCTTTGTGGTCGCTTCTAGCTTTTTATGGCGGCGTTTGTGGCTGTGGCCGGTGGCCCGTGTGCGGGGACACTTACTGTTTATAATATAACGGTTTTATACCTTTAGTTCTTTTGAGGTAAAGAGCTAACTTTTTTTTATCTTAACGGGATAATTCTTGACGTTCATCTCTCCTGATGGTAAGTGAAGATAAGGCCGACGATGGAAGCGAGCTACACCCGGATTACTCAACCACTAAGGAACTGGCTATCTTACCTCTAACTGCAATCGAATGCCTCTAACAACAATGCCGTTAACATTATTGCTATGGCGGCAGACTTAGGTAAAATGGTGGCAGCTAGCCAGGCGGACTTAGAAAAGCTCTACCAGCAACCAAACCGAGCAGAAAATTTCTGCCGCCACGGGAATCGAACCCCGGACCTCTAGATCTGCGGCAGGTGGTCTTAACCACTCTAGTGGTTAACCTCTGTGGTCTACCACAGAGACGGTTGAAATTCGTTAAGTGTAACAGTTTACATATGGACTCGTTGACTATACATCCATGAATAATTTTACAAGTTGTATAGAGCATTATTATGATGGCTTCCATAATTAATCTACTAATCTCCCCATTTCCGGGGATTGAAAGCCAAGAATGTGCTGGGGATTATATTCATACGGGGTTGAAGTAGGGTCCTGTCGGTTTATACTTTAGGATAATTTGGGTCTTCATCTACGAGGAAATGATGAGGTCAGGTATTGATTCATACAGTTAAAATTCATTATAAGTAAGTTGACTGCACTCTATACTACATTTTTTATTTAATACTGAACGGGATTTAGCGGTTCATCGCGATTATATATTGTAAGTGGCCTTTGTAGATGACGACAGAAGTCTATATACAGGCCCTGGAGGGGAACTACTTTAAATCCTATAGTAAGCTCATTTTACCAAAAGAAACCTTTCCTTTATTTTTGAAAAGAAACTAAACTGCATTCAAAGATCTTCTAAAAGTCGCTTTTCTCACCCGGGATTGGAACCAACTAAAAATTAAAAAGTAAACCCTCGCTATTTCTGATACGAGTCGGTAGCATTATACGAGATACCAATGAAATTGAATATTTAATACAAGTTTTTTATTAACTACTTAAAGTACCTAGTACTGTAATGTTCATTTGTAACAAGTAAACCATACGTAATTTTATTACCTCTTTGACATCCAAACATATTGTATGAAGTACAGGTTTGCTAATGTTATTTATCTCTAAATAACTTATTGAAGACTTCGATGAGAAAATCATTAAATTGTAATAATAAAATGCACAATTCGTTCTTACACTAGGCATGAATGCATTTTTTATTGCAACGCGGAGCAACAATTTAAAATTAGAACAGCTTTCAACATTTTTAAAAGCGTTAAAAATGTTTAAAGTAGGTATTCTAATTTCACTTTTTTATTTTAAATACCAAATGTTTACTAAAATGTTGTTGTTATTTAAATGCAGTTTTGTTTCTTTTCAAAAATAAAGGATTGTTTCCTTTCAGTAAAATGAGCTAGCTAAAGGTTATAAAGTAGTTCCCCTCCAGGGCCCATAGACTTATGACAATATAGCGGCTGTAGTCTTTTGAAGCGGGTGTTGACGGCGGATGCGGGCTCGCTGCAGCTAGCACTGTCGAGTTTAACCCAATTTGTTTCTGTAGAAATTAATTTTTTTTTTTTTAGGAAGAGATAAATAATTATTTTTAATGAAAAATAGTGAGCATCTAATGTATAGATTAGTATCATAGGAAGTGTATTGTAACATGTAAAATCTATTAACTACTTTATCATTATCATCATATCAGCCTAGAGACGCCCACTGCTGGGTATTGGCATCCCCAAGGATCTAAAAACCGATCGGTCCTACGCTGCTCCTCCCTACCTTTCCAGATATAAATTATAAAATCTATCCTACAGTCTCACGAGTTTTTTTGAAAATTTATATTATTCAACTTCATTTTGAATTACTTTACTCGTAGTAAGTATTACGAGGGCGACACTGACAGTTTTTAAATTAAAACTGGTTACTTGTGAACAATACCATAAAAAAGTAAGTGTTACGATTTGGCGGCAAATTGTAAATTTTCTGAGTCATGTGAGCATGAATTTGGCAATGTAATGATTTTTTAAGTCAGTAAGAAAATTATGATAGACTTCGATTGGCCTTTCATGATGAAGCCCCATCTCGTGCCACTGTGCTAGTGGTCAACTGGTCTAATGAGTTTAAACGTGGTCGCTCTAATCTTACCGATGATCTGTGTGAGGGACGACCTTCTACTGCGACGACTGAAGATAACATTAGTATTGTGCGACGTATGATAGAGATTGATTAAAGAGTAACCTATCAGCAGATTCGGACAAGCTTAGGCTTCGGTATAAGACAAGTGCACAAAATCCTCTATCAACAGTTAGCAGTCAGGAAGCTTGGTGCCCTTTGGATATCTCATAATCTGACCGAGGCCCAAAAACTCCGTGATGTTGATTGGTGCCGTAAATGGTTCGAAGATTTAACGGAGGTGAGTCAAATGCTGTGTTCGACATACTTACGGGTGACGTAAGCTAGATTTACTGTTATGACCCCGAAAACAAAAGACAGTCTGCTCAGTGGGAGTTTCATTTTGTTGCCAACTAAAGTGAAGAAAGGACGAAGCGTGGGGAAAAAGATGGTGGCCTTGCTCTTCGGAAGGACAGGTCATTACGCGACAATGGTTTTAGATGATCAAAAAACAGTTACTGAAGAGTTGTATACTAAAATTGTTTGCCACTGGTCTTGGCAAAAGTATGGGAGAAACGACCTCGCAGTAGGATCCTCCTTCACCACGACAACGCTTCGTCGCACACCGCCTGGTGAATGATCGACTATTTGGCGACGTCAGTCGTAGACGTAGAGTTACTGGGTCACGCGCCGTATAGCCCCGACCTAGCACCTTGCGATTTTTATTTATTCCCGAAAATAAAAGGAAAACGTTTTATGGACGCTGAGAAAGCAGTGGCTGTGTTTCAATATGCCGTCGAAGAGACCCTAAGGACGAGGGTCACCTTTGCCCACTCGGGAAAAGTGCTTTTCTCAGTGGTTCCATCGGATGCAGCTACCTATATTGATGAGAATTTATACTTTTATGAAAAAATATAATAAAACTAATAACTCGCTAGTTTGCGCAGCTTGATTTTCTAATAACATATATCACCAGATGCACAGGCGGCAACTATAAGTTCCGAAAAATAATTAGGAACGAGTTCGTATTGTATTTTGATTTTAATTGTTAGATACGTTCTTCATGTTATTTTATCTGATCTATTTAATTTTTTTCTTTTAATAAACATGATTAATTTATTAATTCATTCATTTTCCTTGTACTATATTATTATTGAATACCCATATGAAAATATATTATTCTATGTTTTAACCAAAAATTTAAAACTTCTTGTGCTTAGATATATTTATTTGTGTAGTCAAATGTAAAGTGCAAATTGGACGGTAATACGTTTGAAATTATGAGCGAGGTTTGCTTATAGAGACACAAGAGTGTAAACTCTAACTTTGCAAGTCCTTTAGAATGTAACGATTTTCACTCATATAGCATTCTTTATACAAAACTAGAAATTACGTACAATCTGAATTAAATACTGAAAAACATAATCGTGGACAAATTCGTGGATGGTCCCTACAGGTACTTTCTTATGTAGCTAATAATAGGTCTTTACCTATAAAGTTTCAACTGTTTTCCTTAAACTTTAACGTATAATTATATTTCTTTCCACTTAAAATTTTATTGTTTGAATAGTAAAATCATTTACTTTTCAGATTTAACAAAAAACATTACTACACCTTAAACTATTTAACCCATCAAAGCCCGATAAACCAGACACAATTAAATTTTAATTGTTATGACAACTTAGGTTACCGTCTGGGCATTGAAGGATTTTAATAGGGAATTAAAAAATACAAATTTCAATAAGTAGTCGGCTTACTTCAATCAGGTAGATTTTTATCATAATCCTGCTCTGTTTTTTGAGAAATTTAAATACTTTCGCAGCGCCTAGCTTTTTCCATCTAACTATAGTTAGCATCAAAATCTGTTCAGACATTTTGAAATAGTATAAAAAATAGTATGTATGGAATTATATTTTTATCAATTCTGTTCATACAAATCGGCAACCTCCTAGGCAAAAACCTAGGCCTAGTCCTATTATATCTCCACATATATGTAGAGGGCCGTTTTCCATTATTAGGCCAAGATGCCAGCGAGCCGTGAGCCCGCGATCAACATTTGTCTAAAGCATTACACGCTGGTAATTAAGCCAGACGGCAGACGGCGGATTTGCTCAACGGCTGATACATTACAGCTACTTAGCCACACTATAAATTTTGATTACGGGTTAAGTTTTACCTTGTTAATATGACTTAAAACGAAAAAGGTGGGCTCTTTTTGCGTTAGTCAAATTTTTGTAATAGATTTAACTTGACAAGTTTAACCTAGCATCAGATTCCAAACACAATTGATTTTTCAATTATCATAGCCCTCCGGAGCGATAACACCGCTTGACAGATTAAAGTCGAGAACAGCGGTATAAAGTAGCCGATGAAATATAATATAATCTAGCGAAATTATTTATAATCTACTATATTAAATTTTGTATATTACAGTATTTATCCTTTTAACAATATTTATTGAATTTTTCAGGATTTTCAGGAAATATTAACTTCGTCTTGCCAAAAAAACATGGTATGCTAAATCTTATCGTGTCGGAAGCGCTCGGTAAGGAATATGTAGATTTAATATGTTCTACTGGTAAACAGTAAACATATTGCCGGCCTCATGGAAGTAGCCTTGAATTGCAAATTGTGATCAAAAAACATTACAATCTAGTTTTTTAGATGCGAGAATCATATTCGTACATTAGTTCAGACAGACTCATGTTTTTTTTTATGTCAGAAAATCATATATTATGGCGTTCCTAAATTCAGCATACTCGATTTATTGAGACACTGACTAAATAATCAAACGCATAAGGGCAATTTATCGATGAACCAAATTTTGGAGTAATATAAAATGTTTTACTAATAAGTAAAACATTTTATATTACTTGCACTTGCCCTAGCCATTAGCTCTTCTAATAAGAGCTAATGATTAGGGCAAGTGCTGTGGGCTGTACGAACCTAGTATTTGCTTATTATGCTTCATAAAGACATCTTATGGTGTTTAAAGTTAGATATTCACAATCTGTGGAGTATTTACTTATAAGACACACATACTCCCTATTTAGTTTGAGCCCAAGGAGGCTGGCAAGGGATGAATACATTGCTAGTTTCTAATATAAATCATTTTGATATCCTAGATAAAGACTGTTATTAACACAATAAACTTTCTACTTAGGTATATAAGAAAGTAAAATAATATAAATGATTTATATGAATGATAGCACTCGGTTCTCGGGAGGACGATCGGCGGGACGCTGCGCTAATATTGAATAAGTTCCGATGGAAAAGTTTTGCTAGCGAAACATTATATTACTTCGGCCGCGATCTCAGCAGAATTTTGATTGTTTTATTACTGCGTTCGACATAATAACGAAATATCGAACATATTGACTATAATTTTTCATTATACCTAGCGTGTAGTACACCTATTACCTACCTTTCCATTATCCAAGGTGATACCTAATCCTTTATATAGTCACAGATAATTTATGGAACCATTCTTCAGTTCATGGCTCTTATTAAAAAAGTAATCTTAGACTTTTGCTAATGTTGTACTACTATCCATACTAAGAAAAATATGAATAGAATAAAAAAAATCAAGACCATAGGTTTTATTTTAATTACCTACGACCTACGTTATGAAAATAATGATAATAATGGTACTTCGAATGTATATTCGAAGTAATAATTAAATAATATCACCCAAGCATATAAAAAAGTATAATTAGAACAAATAATAATAGTCTATAATTATTTATGCAAACGGCGGTATAAAACCGAATTTTATAATTAAAAATACCTGACATTGTCAATGTACAAAACGACTGAAGATCAAGCGTAACACTTTAACATTTGTATCTTAATCCATTGTAATAAGAGTAATTTTCCAACCCACCTGTCTAATTTATGAGCAAGGGTTAGTATTTAACAAGAAGATAATTTATCTGATAACAGTTTCATAACAGTCCGATTGAATTACTAAGCCGAACTGCTTCGTCACAATAAGTAAATGGTCTATTTAATTCCACTATGAATATCTGGGTAATTTAATTTGGGTGACCATAGGCGACACTTTAGGGTCGTTTTGACACCCGCGAATATCTTGCGGTCTGGTCACCTGATTAACTATGCGTTTGTATAATCAATTGAATTTAAATTTTGTCGAAATCTATTTTACTTTTACTATAACATACCGCCTAACCAATATTAATCCAACATACACGTACAAAAATACAGGCGTACGTAATACGTATTCAGCATGCAATATTAAGTTGGCAAAAATCACTTGAAGTGAATCTCTAATATATTTCAAGATTGCTACCCGCTAATCACGGGAGCGTATCGGATCCACCCTGTCTGGTCGGACACGGATATGGGTCGCGGGAAGCTGGAGTACGGGGGACTTCCCGGTGTGAACCCTCTCACACAGCATTTTTGTGGGAGCGCGTCCGAGCGGCAAGCTTAGCTTGTTCCGCGCTCTCCGCATCAGGGGAGAAAAGAAAATGCCTCTCTACAACAACAATAAGCGTCAGAACAAAGGAATACTCACGTTTTGTATCTGGTTCATTTTCGTGAAGTGCCTGCCGAACTCCCACAGGTCCACGCCGAATTTTAACGCCCAATTCTTCACTCTAAAACAAAGACAAGATTTATCAATATATGTAAATGTAACATAATATTATTAATATTCCAAAGATATTTGTTCCAATAACAAAAGATTAAGTTTGACATAATATTTACGACTTAATATTTTACTTGGCAGTTGGATATCTATATCACTAATCTGTAGCACTTGGCCCTTGACATCGAAATCTTTTCATTTGAGCATTTCACCGTTTTTTCCCGATTATCAATTCAGACTTTTAATATCTCAGCGGGTAATAATACCCACCGATCTGCCATAAAAGCTACAATTACATAAAAGTCAAGAGAAGATGAGAGGGAAACGATACGACAATGCTTGGTAAAAGAATCTTTTTTAAACATCTATCACGTTCCTGGCGCAGGGAAGTAAATGTGATTGGGGGAAGCAGGTTAAGCATTTTTTCCGGTTCGGTGGCCACCCCTTATTTCGTACAGAGACATCGATGGCTATATATTTATATTTGTCATATTGTGACTAATATTAATGTATAGCTATCATTGTAATGGGCTGAGTCCGATTTAATTAACGGCTGAAACGGTAGTCGTGGGTACATTCCCGCTGTGTCGGAGGATTGAAATTGTATTCCTATTAATAATTACTTTCTTGCTTTTGTTTCAAATAATTATCAACCATTTATATACAATGTCATGGCACCAACTCCCTAAGAAATGATCCGATTGGTTTACCCATTATAATTAAGGTATTGGGTACCATTATTTATTTTGAGTCAAGCTACGGTGGAACACAAACGTCCACACCTTGGGCACTACTCACTACCCTATAAAAATCAAGAGACAGCGTCATGTTGCCAGCATTAAGAGACGAGTGCCCCTTTTCTTTTGAATAACGTTTTCTTAGTGCTCTGGTGACTGTATTCTACCCATGAACACAACACCTCAAAGTTTAGTTTTCTAGACCTCAAAAGTTTATTCATCTGTGTACCTATAAGTAAAAATAAATATTTGTATGTTTGTCCCATATGCGCTCCGAAACCATTGATCAGATAGCGATGAAACTTTGGCAGGGTGTTCTGGTCACGCCTGCGAAGGTTCCTAAATTATGTAAACTTTGTTAATTTTTTTTTAAATTATGAAACCTAATACTTTTCTCATTGCAAAGCATGCCGGGTGCAGCTAATAATAATTTATATTACAGAATTAGTAGTAATTAATCATACTATAAGTATTGCATTTACTAAATGTGTTTCTTTCTTTCTTTCTATTGCGACTACGCATTTTAAATCGTTAGCCGAGATCTCCCAACAATCTTTTGGTATGGTGGACAGAACACTGTACATTTATAACATAAAGCCTAGAAGTAATGTGTCAGGTTTATTTGAACAGCCAACAGCGGCCCAGCGCCATGCGCGGGGTCGCCAATCAAACTCGATTTTGTATATTTTGTCAGATCTTGATTTACGACTGTAAATAAGAGCTTCCTCATAATCGAGCTAAGGCTCAGAAGGTTTATTGTAGGGCATTTTTATTATAATATACGTAGTAAAATGTAATTGGTAAAATAAAATGCACGGATAACAAAGTGAAAGAAAATGTATGTTTTTTATTTTTACTCAATATTTTCTTATTTAAAAGATATTTAGAAAAAATCTAGACTATAAAAAGGCGTGCCCTGGGTCGGATGCGAATCCGCAATCTTTCACCATCTCCTCTAACCATTGAGCTACCAAGCTCCTAATGGATTTGCTCTAGATTTTTATTTTATTAGGGGGGGGGGGGGGGGGCAAACAAGCATACGACCCGCCTGATGGTAAGCGGCTACCGGTAGCGTAAAGATTACTTTATTAGCACCCTGAGCACTAGATCGCCCATTTTAATGCACCCTAGGCGCGGCGGTGTACTTAGGGTAGCCCGCGCATGCATTACACAGGCGGCAGGGGTGGGATTGCCCCAAATACTCTGGGTATTCTCCAACGATGGGAAGCCTGGCCATAAGACCGGGTTGCCTGGGGGTGGGCTGGTGAAATTGTTTCGGCAAAGGGCATTGGAGTTACCGGGAAGTTTAAGCGGGTATTTCCAGTGTCATTAGCGCTGGGCGGCCGACGCCCGTCGCCTAGCCAGCGACGATAGGGTCTGTAAATAGATTTCTCCTCGAAAAAAAACCAGAAAGGTATTCACGCGCTGCTTTATCACCAGCCTATATACGTCCCACTACTGGGCACAGGCCTTCCTACATGGGAGAAACACATAAGGAGTTTAATACCACCACCACGTTGGCCTAATGCGGGTTTTAAGTTGGAGCAGTATCAACCAGGACTAACGGCTTAACGTACCTTCCGAAGTACGGAGTAGCTCAAAGACGAGAAGTTCAGGTTGACCCATCCTGGAATCGACGATGGCGAAAGTTGCTTTGTTTATTGACAGCAAGAAAGCGTTATAGCGACCTTACTTACCACAGGAACACAACACAGTAGAGAAGTATTAAGGTGAAAGTGTATCGTAGGCTAACGACTATCTTCACAACGTAAAACTTAATTTATATACAGTATTTATTTTTACAACTCAAAATAAAACAATTATCCTGTTTTGAATTATAATGTTTTAGATTATAATAAGGCGTACCCAGAATCAAAAGCCAACATCATAAAGAAGGTGGAACACCCAAAAATTTTCCCGGAAACTTCTTCGGTACTGCTATATCCTTATTCCGTTTCGTTTAATTCAACTTGTTCCACAATGTCCTCATTAGCAATCAGGGAATGTTCCGCGGGCATTGTTCGAGCAAGTTCGGCCGTCACCGGCAGAAGTTACGAATTTAAAATTATTTAAAATGTTCCTTCGGACGCCGTCAGGTGGCGGCTAACGTGTCTCCGGAAAACGGCGCGGCTTCCGTCGAACACCGTAACGTAAGCAAATGGCTTTCTCGGATTGTAACGACTAGATCGCATCTAAATTTTCAACTTTATTTCAACATGATACAGCCGTTTTTGGCGTACCAAACTCAAATAAAACTGGTTGCTTCATGTTTATAATGGCCAGGTAGTTCATAATTTGTTTTGGCGTAAAATTATCAGCTGATATTAATGTTTTATTAATATCTCAAGCTTCATTATTTTATTTGACGTATTATGGTGGTAAAAGATTTTGCTGATAGGTATCTACATCATAATAATTAAGTAAAGTTCGTAGCAGACTGGTTGTACTTGGCATTGTAAGGTATCTCCTGTGTGTTAAGACGCGAATTCATCAGATCCCAGCATTTACAGCAGTTACGACAAACTGTGCTGTGGCTATATGAGTCTGCCCGCTTTTTACTCTAACATTAATTATCTTATAGAAGATTCCTATTTACTGTTGATATGAGTTTTGTAAAGAGACTCATATTATAGCTAAAACAAATGGAAGGGGCTAAACAGTCCAAGGATCCGCTTAAAGTATCTTGTTACGGTAATCGGTTTAACCCTGGAGCGAGGCCCGTCGCCGCTTCGCTAAACCGATTTTCACCAACTCGCCTCTCTGAATTTGTCAAATTGTGCGGATAATTCCTCGGTGTAGGAGGTTACGCGACGCGTTACTGCCTAATGTATGGTTTCCAATGTATCATTTAAGAATATGTAGTAGGACTTATATAAGTATCCCCTAAATTATGCAAGTTTCATTTAACTACAGAGAAGATTCCAAACCCTTGTAATTTATAAAAAAAAAAACTAGCTGAACGGCGAACTTCGTAGCCAACTTATAAGTCAGTTAAATTCATTTTTTTTATTATGAAAATGAATGTTCATTACAATAAAGGAACAAAATTAAAAATAAAAGTATTTTAATGGAAACTTCTCAATGATAAAATATAAACGCTAATCAAAGATGAAGATAGAACGTAATTATAGGTGTATACCATTTTGTTCTTCAGGTGTGACCTTGCATGAGGTCCGTAGACAATACAGTAATAAAGTTCTTATTATATTTGAATATTCTGTGCCTAATTTACAAATATTTTCGTCTGAGGCTGTGAATAACTTTTTTCTATTTTCAGAACGGACAAGTTTTGACACTTTGACACCCTGTATTAGGTTGTAATTTGAATTGAGCTCTTTGTAATAAAATTATATGAAAAATATCTTCGACAAGATTTTATTGTCATCATCCGTCACTCATATTCTAATAACGGTTAAACACTCCGTGACTTGTTAGATGTGTCTGCAGATGATATACAATATAAACCCAAACACATTTAAAGCTTGGATCCCATATCACGTCTGCACACAAACGCTGGATTTAGCGAATAAATTCGAATCAGCGGGCGGGATCGAATTAACTTTACAAAGTATCAAATAAATTGGAGGACGAAGTTGTCATGAATAAGCCTTTTACATTAGCCGGAACCCGGCGTCGAACGACAGGCGTAGCTCCGAAAGTTAGTTCATTAAAGATAGGAAGCGATGATATCTCGGTTGCAGCGAGTCGATAACGGTTGTTTTATTAATCAGAGATGGCAGAGCTAGCAGACAGGGTGTCAGACGCGATGCCCTTACGTAAGCCAGCGTCCGTAGTACGCGGCCCCACGATCATGCCGCCCTCCGCCGCCCGCGACGCCCCGCTGCCCCCTCCGCCCCGCGCTAGATCAATACCGGAGCCGGCGCCTTTGACATGTGCCCCGCGTGCCGCTCCGCAAATATTTACGTTGCGGAAACAGATCATAACTAGTTTCATTTGCCTGTTTGCCTCCAGCTGCCGATCGCAAGGAACACGGATAATTGATAAATGCCCAATTTATGTCTCAATTAATTTTGCACGATTGCTTTTTTACTCAATTGACTTTGGCGGTATACTTTATTTATTGTCTTTTTAATTGGGGTCGCGTGTTATGGGGAAATACGGTTAAGGTTATAATTTTTTCAAATCACTTTAAGGTTAACGACCTCTTAAGTAATTATTGAAGAATAAATTTCACATAATTAATATTTATGACAAGCTATCGAATATAACTACCAATCTTGTAGCACATCGGGTAATTTTAAAAGACATTCTGATATTTCCTCAATATTTTAGTTAGTTACACACGCTACTAGAAGATTGCTGGGAAAGATGATTTGTATAGCATATGAACTAGGGCTGTCCAGTTCATATGCTATACAGTGGGTTGCTATGATTCCCTAGCTAGATAAATAAAAAATGTACATTGGACATTCATCAACTTGATGGGTTGCCGCGTAAAAAAAGGGCCAGATTAGGAATGGTTTCTATCATGTCTGGTTAATGTAAATAGTTCTTAGCAGTGGGTGGTGTCAAACTGTAGTAATTATGATGATAAAGCCTATTCTTGTGTAGTAAATCGTATTTTAGTACATTTAGATAATAGACAAGATATATGAAAGTAATTGTCTGTTAATTGAAAGTAACAGTCTATCAATCTGTCTGCTACTTTTCACGCTTAAACCACTGAACTAATGAGTTAATTTGGTATGGACCCTTGAAATTTGAGACCCTACGAAGGATAAAAGGTACATTTTGGCGCGAGGACTGACATCCACGTAGGTGAAGCCGCTGGCGGCAACTTGTAGATACAAAATCGTACAAGCGTGTCGCCACAGATAACTAATATTTTAAATAGAATTTTTCACCATAGCATTGGAATAGGTGCATGGTGTATTATGAAAGTATTTCGGTGTAAAATGACATAACCATTAATACGTACAGACAACAGCACATCAAGTGTAACGGTTGCACTACGAAAGCCGCCTCTGTTACGAACGGAATAAGGGTGGTCTCAAGGTCAAACTGTTACGCTTAATGTGCTGTCGACTGTACATATGACTTAGTTATATTGAATTCATTGGATGTAAGATAATTTCATGTAGGTATTGTATTTTTATGTCTGTCCACACACGGCGTCTACTTCTGTTAATATTTATATATCCTTGTCTTAGGTTTTTTGACAGAAATTGTTTTATACATAGGCAGAGTGCTTATGTACAGTTACGAGCACTTAGATGTATACACTTTTGACAGTTAGTGACTCTTATTGCAAAGAGAATAAGGCGTATGAATATGTTTAAGTAAAACGTCATTAACTGACCCATTTTTGAAATATTGCTATTTACAAATATATGTAAAAACACAACCATAAAAGAAAAACAATTTTTAAAATAAGTATAGTTACGAGCGCTAAGCTTTATACATTTTTGCCATCTCGTACGGTTTAAGTAAGTCAAACTATATTTATGCCAAAGAACTAACGAACATAGAGCTGATCATGCTGTGTGACAGACAAGGGGTAAAGGAAAAAACATATGTAATAGAAAACAAAATCACTTTTATAAGTTAAAGCTCTAAGAGGGTTCGCTGCCAGTAGCGTTACGCAGGCTACGAGCTACGAGATTGCTACAGACTACTACGCGTGTTACTACGATGACTACGAGCCTGAGTTTTATCACTTTGGAAATCAAATAATATATTCTGGAATTCATGTATAATTATGTGATATGTTTCTAAAAATAACTCTTTATCCTTATTTAATCTTACTAAATGGTGATGAGGTATTTATCTATAGATAATTTATATTATATTTGACTTTGAGACTGACGCTACGAGTGTACAGAATACTACCGTTTTACTACGATGCTACGAGCAATGATGAATCAATTTGGAAATCAAATCTGATGTTATTAAATTCTTGTACAGTTTTACTAAGTACTAGGCCCATATGTAGGGTCGCTTGGGTACCTTTCTTATTTCAGCCGTGAAAAAAGCTGTGTTTCAGATTGAAGGGATTGGTAGCCTGTGCAATTACTGGGCATGGATGTCATTTTAATCTTAGGCCTCAGGATGACAATGCTCCTGCAATATAAAGTGAGTTTTCCTTGTTGTTGCAGGTGTCTGTAGGCGGCGGTAGCCCCTTACCACCATGTGGGCCGTCAGCTTGTTTGTCATCTAGTTGTATGAAAAAAAATGTTTGTAATAATAACTTTTTTTCTTTATTTATTATTACTTAATGGTGATGAGGCACTTATCTACAGTAAAAATATAGTCATATTTAACATTTGCATTAGACAGTTTTTTCTTTTCAAATCAATTTAACTTGTGTGTTTTGCATTTAGAATTCGATAATATAAATACGTATTAACTGAAAAATATAAAAGTTAATTTTTAATTAAATTAAAGTTTCAAAAAAGTCTTACAAAGTGAGTATTTTTAGAGAGTTATCTCATGATATCATTTAAGTGAATCGCCACTAAGTCGGGATTATAATAGACTGCATTGCATTTCATACACAGGGCACTTCAAATCAAAACAACAACAATCAACAAATAAAATAAAAAGGACTCTGTTAAATCAATAAAAATGCTTACTGTAATTATGTATAATTCACATATCTTTCGGCAATTAACGCTTTTTACGAACATAAATTTTATGTCAGATAACTAAAATTCAACTTCATTGACTATTCAGTTGTTTAATTACACGTGCGTGTTTTTTGTTTTGATTGATAACCACAGACGCTTACACGTGTTACTATGTCGGCCACGGTTCGGGACCATGAGTACACCTACAGAGCCTGCCCACGCGGTATAACGTGACAGATCCTAGAGGGGCGAGGTATGAAGGGGACGAGTGATCAGCTGGCCCGCTCGTGGTTCCCCACAGAAACAGTCCCTGCTCCTTGCATTAGTTTTTTAGGGTAGTTGACAACTTTTTTTATTTTACAAATAATAAGTATATAACTCATAAAAAATATTGCAAAGGAAATAGTATGTCTAAGATCAATAGTTTCACAGATATAGTGGCATGTTTGATGTGTTGCGGGGCATCGTCCAAAAACGCTCCATAGATAATCTACGGAACAGGTGACGTCATATGGTCCTATATTACTAAGTTTTTTATATTTACTACTAGATGACAAACAAGCTGACGCGGTCGGCCCACCTAATGGTAAGCGGTTACCGCCGCCTATAGACACCTGCAATAACAAGGGAAAATCACTTAGTATTGCAGGTGCGCTTTATGGGCACTCTGACAAAATTCACGATAATTATGTAATATGTATGTTTTTATTCATAGTTGTCATTATAATAGTTGTTTTAATTGATGCCAGCAATCGAATATCATTAACATTTTTGATAAAATTTGGAAAAAAATATATTTTTTTTAAAATCTTCTAAACAGTACAACTTAAACAATATTCCATATCTCTTTAGTTTTAATTGTTTTTATGGGCAACAGTAGCGTATATTTTGAGAATTTGTATAAAATTGCGCCATATTCAAACTTAAAGAACATCCCAATTACTTACACTATCAAAGTATAGAGCCAGATTAATATTTAAACTCACATCAGCATCACATCATGTAATGTAGTGATGTGAGTACTAACATGTGTTGCAGACTCAGGGACTGTAACGGTACCAATTTTAATTGTTTTGATGAAACGTCTACTTTATGGTAACAATTACATATAAAGAAAGAAAACGATTAAAAACATATGCTTCAGGCAATGTAATTAATTGTAAAAGTATTCTTTTGGATCACTAGAGTTAACTTCAATGAGTGGTGAGATAAACGTTGCTATAAAAACGTTGAAATGGATAGAAAGCGGTGAAGAAATTAGCAGGTTATACCTAGTGCTCCTGTAGCGTAGTGGTAATCACGTCTGTCTGAACATCAGGAGACGCAGGTTCGATTCCGGCCTGCTGAATATTTTATTTTTCATATTTTTTTTTCTTCCTTTGTAATTGTTGTAAGTCTTGTAAAGGTACCCGATGGAATGGCTAGAAACGGTTATTTTTTTCGACACCCGATCGTTTTCTGCGCCTACCGATAATAACGGTATCTAAAAATTTAGATATCAACTAATTCGTCATTCAAAGGATACCATAATTAAAAAGGTACCTGTTATAACGGTACCTTAATTTTTGTTTGGAAAATACTGGTACGTATTTTAAAACGGTTTTACACGTAACTTTGCCAGCTTGTACGATCGCGGTATCCAATTAAATACAGATTAAATAATTTTTTGATATTTTGGTCGCGTGTAACCGCTACCGTAAATGTTAAATATTTGAATAAGTCACTGAATTTTGATACCGATAATAATGATACCCGAATTTTGTGTTACCGGTTAATAGCGGATTTTCAGTCCCTGGTTGTACAATAGAGTTGCATTGGCTCAAACAAAGAATTCTGAATGGCTGGAGCACTGGCGATGCTGATCTTCCGTCTAAGCCACGTAACTTCAATGCCATTTAACCACAAACTAGTTGTACCGAACAGAAATTTGAACGTGACGCTCTCTTATTGCCCCGATATGACACCAGCTAGTTAAGCAGTAACACCAAACGTAATGGCAGTGGGCTTCATATGAAAAAAGATGTTCCAGAAATGTATGCCGGGCCAGGTCTATGTACAATATACTAAAAAATAGATAAAAAATCCCAGAACAGTGTTCAATTGCCCATTTTCTTATTTGCGTTGTTGTATGGTGCAAAACAAGAATTTATATAGAAACTGCAACACAGTCAAATATTCATCATGGCGGCTACGTCACTTTGGTGACGTTTACTTGACTTCTATGTCCTCCGCCATATTGCTATACTAAAAAACTGTGAAATCGACGAAAAAATTAAACTTTTGTACAAACAAACTTTGCATGAAATCGAATTATTAGTATTTTTCTCGGATACAGGACATTTTGCCTGATTTTTTGAGATAATGTTATACTTGGCCGGATATGAAACATCTCCTTTACTTACCTAGAAACACAACAATACGGTTGACAACAAGTAAAAAAGTTAATTTTTCTCATACATTTCGAAATTATGAGTTCTTTTTGGTTTTTTGTTTGATAGAGATCTTAAGTGGCATAGAAATTTTTAAAAAATGGCTTAAATAATAATTATTATATGTATTAAATTCTTTTTGACCATTAGTTTACTCACAATAAATATAGCAACTTTTTATGTTCTCTTTATGGATTAGGTACAAATATAATAATTATCATTAGTTTTCTTACTGCGTCCATAGATATGGGTAGCCACTGCTGACATGTGACGTCACAATTCAGCATCATATTCTAGGGAGAGATTTTTGACCACTTTTAATAAATACCCCTGTATAAACCCCTCAATCAAATCGCTATATCTAAGAAACTATTGATTGTAGATATACTATTATTGTTTTTGCAATATTTATTTTCTATTGACGTATGTACCTACTATTAAATGTTGTTAAATTCGCTTGTAGACAGTTAAATAATTTTAGTTGAATTGCCATAATGATTGGAGTTGTCGTGCCGATGCCGGAGTAATAAAAGAGCGTCACATGTTTCTCTTTGGTAAGTAGTGTAGGGTTCATTCATCATCATCATCATCATCATCACCAGCCTATATACGTTCCACTGCTGGGCACAGGCCTTCCTACATGGGAGAAACACATGAGGAGTTTAGGCCATAACACCACCACGCTGGCCCAATGCGGGTTGGTGAGTTAAAGCGGTTGCAGGAACAACCGGGACCAACGGCTTAACGTGCCTTCCGAAGCACGGAGGAGCTCGAGATTATAAATTTGATTGACCCATCCCGGGACCAACCATGGCGAAAGTTGCTTTGTTGTCGTAATTGAAATCAGAGCGCTCAAATCACTACGCCACCGAGCTCCTCGTCCAGGGTTCATTATGTAATAATAATAATAATAGCCCGCGTGGAATTAGATAATACCTCAGAAATGAGAGAAAGTAAAAATAGAAGTAAACATAATAATAGTAATATTCATACACTCACACCCATTATCTATTCCAAAGTTAGCATCATTAAGAGCTTGTGTTATGGATACTCGATAACGGAGAAATAATGATAATAATATGTATATAAATATTAGAAATATACTAAATAAACATACAAACATCCATGACTCGTAAACAAATGCTCGTATTCATCATACAAACATTTGCTCCTACCAGGATTCGAGCCCGGGACCTCTTGTCTGAGTAGCCTGTATAGCAAGGGGCATAGACCACTCGGTAGCCGGTCGTCTGTTAAGTCTGTCATAATTTTCAAAATGGTTTAAAAAATGACAAATATTTATGAGCTGATACCAAATTATTTTTATCCCTGTTCTAGAACTTGCTTCCTACCTTAAAATCGGAAAAATAGTGGATATATTTACGGTAGCTTTGTCTAGGTATTACAATTATAATAAACTGTTGTATTAATTTTCACATTTAAATTTCATATTAATAAAATATTTCACATTCAGAAGACAGTGGATTACTTTGCGAAAGTTCGCGAGCTCATAATAGACTGTGAATATTTGCGTTGCAAATACTATCAACAAAGAAGTTCCACAGGAAATTGTATCTGTTTTGCTACCAGTGGTGTTTAATTCAGTTCTACTTAGCGACGATGCGACAGTAGATTGTATTTATGATTAATTTGCAAATCTGCATATATCGTGTTCAGTGTGCAATTAAGTTGTAGGTATTTAATATTTTTTCTCGTTTCATATCGTTTAGTTTTGTACTATAATTTATCGCGGGCGCTTTTTTATGTTAAGTAAAATAATATCGTTAAATAAAATACGTTTATCTATGATAGACTCTCATTGCGTCACTCATTCCAGACATAATAGTTTTTTTAATTTTCATAATCTCCCGAGAGTCTTATGCGGCTTACCAAATTAACAGACTGAAAAAAATGAAAAGGTTCTCGATTCAGTTGTTTTTTTTATGCTTGTTCCTTACTTTAGAACTCAAAAAATAAACTGTCATAAATAAACCGATTTCAACTGCAAAAAAATACGTAATCTGTATAGGTATATATTGACAGCTTATTCTGGTACGTACCTACTTTTCACTGGTGTTTGTATCATCCATTTTTTTTAGTGATGCAATAAAAATTTTCTGAGATAGAGAACGGAACCTCATCGGACAATAAACAGTCAAGAGAAAGTAGAAAAAATAAGTTTTTCAACCAGTACTTGACAGACTGACAAGGCAATAATGCTGATGACGGTCACCCTGCTGGTTTTGACCATGGAAATGAATCACTAAAAATTTATTAAACAAAATTTTAACAAAATTTAAATTGACTTCGAAGTCACTAAAAGGGCCAAAGTTATGAATTTCAAGTAGTTACCTAATTTAAAAATATCAAGGAGCTCGGTGGCAGTAGTTTGAGCGCTCTGATTTCGATTACGGAAACAAAGCAACTTTCGCCATGGTTGACCCGGGATGGATCAATCAAAAATTTGTTATCTCGAGCTCCGTGGTTCTGAAGGCACATTAAGCTGTTGTTACTAACCACTTCAACCCACCAATCCGCATTGGGCCAGCGTGGTGATGGTAATTTTTGGAGCTGATGCTAGACTGTTTCCAGAAACGATTGAATGTGAAGATATGTAAGGTATTTTGTTAAAGCAACTAGGTGACAATCAGCTTACGGCCCTCCTTGTGGTAAGTGGTTACCATCGCCTATATAGACACCAGCAATAACAAGGAAAGCATCACTTGGTATTACAGGTGCGTTGTCATCCTGAGGCCTAAGATGAAAGCCTTGCATGCCCACTAATTACACTGACTACCTTTGCCTTCAATTCGAAATACAGCGAAATGTTACAGCAGAAACAAGAAAGTATTTTCAGTTTTATGTGAAGCATAACTTTAAGACACGCTACAGAAAAGTTACTTTTCAGTAGAGGCGGTTTGTCAGTTTAACGCGTACGCGGTAGTTAGGGTTTTCGGAAAATGCAAAACTTTTGCTCAGGAAACGTTTCGCCCGATAGTAAACGGATTACGGGGCGTAGCGCAGAATTACAGTAGGTAACTTAGTTAGCGACCTTTTAAAATTGCTAGTGTCGAGGCGCTAGCTGCTTAAGTAACACGTCTCATTGCGAATATTTTAGGTATTTCAGCCTTAAATGGTTCCTTTAGTTCAGTTTTTATTTTCTGTGAGCAGAAAGTATTTATCTTCAGGAGGGTAGAAATGATAGTTAAAATCAAAATATTTCGAGTGTGATTTCTGTTCAAAAGAGGTGACTGAATGCTGATCTAAGTTAAAGATTTTTTACCCTTACCTTTTTTGACCTTAGAGAATCGCATAGCGGCGGGCCGTACGTATGTTTCCCACCATTTTCGTATAGAAACAAAATAAAAAATGTAAAAATATAATATCATATAGGTAAGTCATAAAAACAAAATATCATACAATTCAAAGACCATTTGGTCACACTGCTGCAATTTAAGCGCCTAGTTCTTGTAGGAATTGCATTGTTATATTTGATAGTTTTATATTATTTTATGAAAGCGCTATCTCAGGTGTGATCTTCCTCATCTTCTCTCACTGACGAAATAGTTTTATTAACACAGTCTGATTCTTCAACATAAAAAAAACATACAGTCGAAATTCATATTTCAAAATATGAAACTAAATTACAACATTAACTATATGAATGTCGATATTCTAAAAACATATTTTCAAAATTATTTGATGTTCTGCCTTTTTTTTATTGATGTCGTATATTTATTTATCTACCGATGCAGACGCAAGAAGATTGAAAGGCAGTTAGAAATGAAGAAGAAAGAGGCTTTAGCTAATGAGAAATGCGACTATAATGCCTGCATCCTTCTGACCATAGTTGCATCCTATATAGGGTGGTGCCGTCAATACGACAATAAATTGAGATATGGACTATATTAGTGCATAGAAATGGTTTTCCACTTTCAAAAACATATTATTCATTTGATAATTTCATAACATTTCTATGAAATAATGCAGCCAATGTTGTATTCATACAAATGTCATGAAATTATCAAATCAATAAGATGTTTTTGAAAGTGGCAAACCGTTTCTATGAACTAATTTAGCCCATGTTTCAATTTATTGTCGTATAGACGGCACCACCCTGTATACCCCGTGCATAATACGTGTTCTACAAAAATTCGCTTACTATGTTATTAAATCACCACACTGTAGGCACACATAACATACATTTTGATGACTCTCGCATACCTTAATAAATATGCGCGTGCAGAAGCACCACACCATGAATTTTTAGAAAAATAAATTCAGTCATCATTGCGCGTTGGTCTAGGCCGCTCGTTTTAAACCAGTGTTTTATTTACCAAACCTCCTTATCAATCTTAGAACTCTACTCATAGTAGAATCTAGTTGTATGATACTAACCTCGGTGCACCAGCGCCAAGCTTACATATAATATACAAACCCATACAACACAAAAGAAATTTCAATCTAATAAGTAGCTACGATTACAAATGATTTATTTATTCTCTCTCTTTGTACTCATAGAAAATTGGCATTAATAACTTTTTGTGAGCGACTCGCTGTCTTACAAAGTTGGATGACTGGATTGAACAGTCATTTATCACGGGTTGATCCGTCGAAGGCGGGCCTGTCACTCGAGAACTTTTCGTTTAGGAATTCGTGGACGCTTATGCTCCATTCTGCGTAATAGGATCGGGACATCTTATGTATGTAAATATGAGTTGCCCATGTAGATCTGTTCATTTCGATGATACATCGTTTCCCTCAAGTCAATGGGAAAAAACACACCGTAAATATTATTTCTGGGACTTAATCATTGTTTGATATTGACTATTAGTCAATAAAGGCACATCACAAAAACATTTACGCAGACATCGCATGACAACACTGAATATTATTACAAATTACTGTTATTTATGACATGACAGTATGTGTTTACTTACATTAGCGTAAAAAGATTTGAAGCAATTGATTCCACGATTGGATATATTCTTTTTATATTTACAGCGCCGTTTCGTGATCAAGGATTAAATAATTTACAGCATTATATTAATAGCCTACAGGGTCTTGCAACACAAAGAGAACAACTTGTATTAGGTGTGATAAATGCATTAATGAATGGAATTAAACTGCAATAATGAAGAAGCGTTATTTTTACAGTTCAAAGAGCTCCCCACGGCAACGTTTCCTCGATGACAAAAGTACTGTACCTAAAGGAAATGGTAAAGTTTTGGTCCAGCTTATGAGCACATTTCAGATTGTAGAAAAAAAAAACATACAGACGAATTGATAACCTCCTCCTTATTTTGAAGTCGGTTAATAATGCACTAAATAACATGGTTTTCATCAAATAACACACAACTCTTCTATTATATTGCAAAAAAAATAGCACAACGAAATAAGTATTGCATAAAATGGCAATATAGAAGCCTATAATAGTCATAAAAGTGCCCAAAAGTGCAAAGGCCATAGCCACAATAACGCTGTTAAAAAGTTGACTTTAATGTCTTAATGTCATTTATTAAAACTTGTATTTTCAACCGTGAATGTTTTGAGTGCTCTTGAAGAGTTTTTGTTATTTTTTCAATTGTTTGAGCCTGGCTATGAAAAAATATTCAACATAAATTCGTAAAAAACAAAATTGTATTATGACATCTACAATTATTTTTTTCAAAATGGTCTCCTTTGTGAAAAAAATAATTGATAATGATTAATCTGTGATGTTTTTCAGCAAAACAAAATATTTTTGCCGCTTCTATCTGTCGAGATTTGTGGAAATGATAAGGTAAGATGGATTCCTACAAAAATGTATGAAAAAATGGTGCTCATGAGTTGACCCAAATCCCATAGGAACTTTTACTATCTCCCTTGTAGCGATCTTCTGTGCTGAGCTGAAGAGCTCTAAATACCTCTTTTAAGTCTGAATACAAGTCTATAGTTATACTATTATACCTAATTACCGTCAAGCGGGATGGGGCCATCTGCAGGTCACACACAATTAAAAACCAATTTTGTCTGATATGTATGTTTCACAGATTGACAATAAAATAAAACTTTTTAATTAACACCAGGGCTTAGAAAGCCCAATAGATTAACAACTCACATTCAAAGGGACCAGTGTTTTTGTTTCATTGTACCGCAGTGTATTAAAACAACGTAATTAGTGCGACAACATAATTACAGAAATTTTAATATCATCAGGGTCTGTTCCCCATCGTGGTCCCATTAGTCGTAGTCGCAGCTAAAAGCCCAGTGACTCAGCGCTAACATACAACGAATCGATAATAAATTTCCAAAACTGTTTTTAGAGCAAGGGATAGCTTGATTATGTTGTAAGTAAAATAACATTCGTTATTTATTAGCAGATAGTCTTACTTTAAATGAAGTATAACTTCGAGATGAAAGACTTCAAACTTTTAGGAAGACCAGAAAATATAAGCAATAAATAAATAAAAATTTGAAATGCTCAAAGTTGAAAAATAATAAACCAGAATGAGGGATTGTAAATGTTACTGATAATAATATTAACAATCAAACAGTATAACGTCACCTAAAACTTTTAATTATTTATTTCAAAACATAAAATGATACAAAGTAAATAAAGAGAACGTATATGGATGCTAATTATTTCTAGAGAAATCTCTTCCAGTACACCCGCGAAAGGATAGGTTCAAGACAAGGCAGACCCAGTATGCACGCCAAAAATTTTAAATGTATAAATACATACATACCTACATTAATATATGTCACCGCCATCTGGAGAAATTCGCGGTTTAATTGTATGCCTAGCCAATTGATCAAACACCGGCATCCAATTAAATGCCTAGGCCGATAGTTAATTGAACTAGACCCACTCAACGTTTAATGACATGGCGTATTGAAAGTCCCCTTAATTAGATGCTCAGGCGGATCGTCTTGTACTAATGAATTTTGGTATGCTGGTAGGTACAAGGCTATTTTTATGACCACTTATAATCAAAACGAATTCAGTTATAGGTGGTCTTATTAAATAACCTTGAATCTACCATTCACTCAAACAGTCACACAAAAGCTCTTCAATTTAAACGACCTGCCTAGGCGTTCATTTGAATGGCTATTTTAATCAGACGGCTGACATGACGTCCAGCCTTCTGGTAAAACGTCGCGCTTGTTAGAAAAGTGAGGTATAATAGCTACATAAGAGTAGCGTAAAATTTCGTCGAAAATTTATAAATCACGAACAAATACTATCGAAGTGTAATAGAAAAGTCATTTATTTGACATTGAACACTATTAAATAAAAGATAAATGTGTTTTTATATTATTCAATAATAACTTAAACGGAAATCATAGGTATTTAGCAATACTACAGAATAGATATCATTTATTACTTCACGTAGAATAATGGAGGGACGGGAGAGAAGCGCCCAGGCACGTATCTGTACCTGGTAAAGCGCGACGAGTGTAGACCGGATCTTTACACCCTTGTCGAGTGTGGTGTGTCTAGTGCGTGATGTGCAGGACATTCCTTGATCTACGTAACTGGCGTTTACATCGAAAGAGTAGTCGGAAGCTCTTAAAATGAGCTTATGGTTAGAGTGGACCTCACCACCCGGTTTGTCAAAGTAGCGCCCGGGGGCGTCTTTCATGACCTGGCTAAGAGTTGAAAGAAAGAAAAATTATTTAGTGGTAACATTATAAATTACAATAAAAAACTTCATCAGGTTATGGGTCCCTTATGATTATGCCAAATGATGTATGACAAACGACTTTAGGACAATCGACATTATGCGAAAAGTTCCGCCACCATTTTGAACAGTGAAATGGTCTTCTTATCTTTCGCTTTTTTTAGTTCCTTTTCTCTGTTATCAGTGACGACAGAGAGAAATATTGATAGCAGAGTGTAATAATTTATTTGCTATTTCTCATGTAAGGTAAGTCATCATTGTCATGTTTATGATTCCGGGATTTTATCAGAAGACATTGTTCAGTAAATGTTACTTCCTTAATCGACGTTTCGGTAAATGTAATCGACCCATTCCGCTCTCTCGTTATCACATAATATATCTGAATCAGATTTAATATAAGGTACTTAGAGTGAAGTAAGCTTAATGTGTCAAAAAAACGTAAAAGTACGCCCCAAATTATGTGGGCGACCTCACAGCAGTAAGATGTCGTAAACCTACTTAAAATAATCCTTATCCAGTACATCTTTATCTCTTTAATTTTACGGAAAAAAGTATTTAAACATATTACTTTCTTTTTCGGCAAAAATATTCAAACGCATTACTTGCCTACATGTTGATTTAAACACAAGAGATAAACGATTTTGTAATTGTAAGACTTATACAATAGGAATTGTATAAGTCTTTATCTAATAATTATTAGCCAGAACCTAAAAAGTAATATTAGAATAAAATACGACGATATTTAAATCATATACATTATGGTAATTTCATTTGAGACATTCTCTCTGGCTTTAATTGAATACACCATTTGCAATTTGACTGCATTTTCAGATTTAATGTGTACAGTTAATTACCAACTGTGTGGGTTTCATCGGATAAAATTATAACAATTAAATGGGCCGCATTACAGCGAACGGCCTTCACAACAATGTGACGGTACAATTGGAAATGAATAAAAATTTTAAGTATTTTCAATTTTTGTTCAACAGATAATTGCCATACAAATACGATTATTCAATAATACGATTCATGTATATTAAATAAATAAAAGGATATGAAAACAATGCATTTTATTCATTTAAGACATCATGTTTCATAGTAACGTTAACTGCTTAAGACTTACACAATCGAAATCTTGATAGAAATAGTGTTAGATTTATTTTTCAAAACGTCTGGGTTCGATTACCCAGCTGAGTACATGTTTTTCTTAAAATATATGAATGCAATTTTTCTTATTACTAAAATCGATGACGATGGTCCTTAAGAGATTTTCGTATGTCTTATAGTTTCAGACTTTCCCATACTGACCGATCTAATTCTAAATGTGCCACCCTGTATAGGTAAGTTGGGCATCATGGTGCAAGGGTTAGATATGATCATTTGTTTTATTTTAAGTATTTAAGCTTTTATCGCCTATTTACAGAAATTATTTAGTTAGCTACACGTATTTTATTTAGTTACAATTGATACTTATTTATTGAAATTAGTTTCTAAACTTCCCAACGATTCAATTAAGGTGTTTTTTTGTTTTATAAATCGTCTCTATTTAAATTTATAATGGTCTTTGTTTTGTGAAACAGGGAGTCTCAATCGACCTTGACCCACTTACTGAGCAACCTGGGGAGAGGTTTCGAATCAAGAATTTTGGTATAACTGAAATTATGGTTTGGGTGTTCAGTTTACCATTTGTTAACGTTGAACATTTTTTAATATTGCTGGCTGATATTTTTGATTGAAATATAATATTGTTGTACTTATTAATATGTATTTGGGGCGTAATAATTACTTTATCAGATTATGGCATTACCTACCTACAAACCGGCAACCATTAATTAAATTTACAATGATTATGGTAAGGCTGGGTTATTTGCATAATAATGAAAGAGCGACATTTTATGCCGTAAGTATTATCTCTGGCAGCAGATTAGGTACCCGCAGAAAAGACTTACGGCCTGACGACGGGGACGGGCAGCGTCGTCTCGGCAACCACTGCGCGGTCACGATGACGCGCTGCGAGGCCGACATCGAGACAGCGCGCAGTGGTTGCCGAGCCGCGAGACGCAGGACGCGCGTGCGGTGACGTCGTGGCCTAGCCGTTAAACTACCTTTTGGCGGATAACCGACATCCACTAGTCTATACTAATATTATAAACAGAAAATATTTGATTGTTTGTATTGAATAGGCTCCGAAACTACTGAACTGATTTGAAAAATTCTGTCTCATTTAGAATCCTATCCCTGATGAACATAAGCGATAGCATACTTTCATAAAAAGTGAGGGATCCGTATGAAAACTTCGATAATGTCTTATATCGCGTAGGCTGTGTGAATTATTGATAACAGAGCAAAGTGATGTGCCTACTATAGTTTTATAGAAGACATCAATATCTACAAAAAATATAAAATTATAAGTTTTAAGTAAGCCGGTAATGAGGCCGGTCATTAATGACCTATCCAGCACCATCTCATTAGACTATTCTTGTAAGCCCAAACACGCTATATCTGCTGCAAGTTTCTGAAAAATTAAGCATCCCGCAGACTTTTTCATGTATAGGATCAGCTCATGATTCTTATGTCATGGGAATGTCACCGAAGTGACAGTACACCAAATTTCAAATCGATCGGATCTGTGAAACCCTTTTATCATTCCAAAAATGAGCTGATAGTCATCAAACGCCTGAACTAATCTTCATAAATTATAGCTAAGAACCATGTCCTAATCACGTCAACCTTTAATCAAAAAAAGTCCATTTGCTTAAGAGCTGCGATGCCACAGACAGACTCACAGATACACAGCCAGACACGTCAAACTTATAACATCCCTCTTTTTTCGTCGGGGTTAAAAAGTCATGATATGATATCGCTCATATGTCTCATTTTTACAGTTATTACACAATAACTACTTTTTACAAACTATGCCACGTTATTCGTACCTGGATATTACTCCTTATCCAAATAAATCACTTCGTATTCAAGGCTATATCAGTATCTGTAAATACCATACCCAAGTTCCATAACATTCAAAAGTTTTCATGAGTGTACCTAATAATTATCAAAACCACCAAAAACATTAAAAATCGCACTTTTGTAATGTCATATGTCGCTGAAAGATTTTACCGATCTGAAAATCAGATAAAATACATTGCTTCATATCTTTATCTAGACAGGTGTAGAACGAAAACACGATTAAAGAATTTTGCTTCAATACATTTTATTTCCGAAAAGACGACTTAAAAATAAGAAAACTTGGATTATTGGTAAACGATGATTTATGCTCAATAGGAAATTAGTTTAAATAGTAGATATCATTAATATTCAAGAAACATTTTTTTGTAATCCAGTTGTTTTATAATAAAATAATTTGAGTGTTTTTGCTTATTTGACACGCGCGATCGTTATTTTGTCTTTTTTCCTCCCACTGAGGGAAAATCTCACTATATTTTAGACTTTCGCCATCTATCTGTAAACCTTGAGCAACATGTTCTATCCGCAAAAATGGCCCGTTTGGTAAATTACTACAAGATGCCCCATTGTTTATGTGGTATCCCACATGAATGCACCATAAGTACATATAGAGGCCGTGGACAGAACCTTAAAAGATCTTAGAGACTGCTCTGCTCTCATGGGCTACTTTTGTATTTCCTGGAGGTTTCCGACAGACTCTTACCGTCATTAACAGAGGTAAGCGAGCAGATATCATTAAAGCATGCTTGAAATCGTCGCCCTTATGAACTTTGATTGAAAAAATTAATAATTACGGACGAATATGAGAGCTAGTCTTTAATGGAATCACAGATAATGATTTCCCACAACAACTGCTAAAACTTAGGGAAGGAATTTTTACCACTCCAAATTTAAGCAGAAATTGTGACAATAATTTAATATTTGGCCTAGACACTCATCCAGAAGGACTGGATGAGTCTTTAGGCCAAATATTAAATTATTTCGAAATTTTAATAGATGCAGTTTACCTGACATCGAGAATTTCCACGAAGAGGACTCTCATTGGTTTTATTCTAGGGCAAAAGTGTCACCTAGGAATTATACTGCCAACGGAATAAACAAACTGATTATTCAAAAAGTCCCCGGTCAAATAAAAAATTACAAATCGATCTACATCGTGACTAATATCGCAGACGCAGTCCATTATCCAAAGGAATTTTTAATTTCACTAAACCCTTCTGGACTGCCACCACACGAATTGACGTTAAAAATCGGGTTTCCACTCATGCTTTTGAGAAATTTAAGCCCCCCGAGCATGTGCAATGGGACGAGGTTGATTATTAAGGAATTGAAGGACAATTTAACTGTAGCGACCATTATCGCCGGGCCAGCAGCTGGTCACCTAGCTCATATACCGAGGATACCGATGATCCCAACTGGTTTGCTAATCCTATTTAAGCGGCTTCAATTTCCGCTAAAAACATCTTTCATTTTAACAATTAACAAGTCCCAAGGCCAAACCTTCGAATTAGTAGGGAAAAGAATGTTTTACTCATGGCCAACTGTATGTTGGTATATCGTGGGTCGTAACTCCTGAAAAACAATTTATTTTGCTGCCACAAAACAACATCAAATATCGTTTACAGGGAAGCTTTGACCCAATAAATTTAATGGGTCATGTTTTCTAGATATATATGATATTTTTACAAAGATTAGAAATACAAATAAAATAGGTTATCAAATATTAAAAATTACAAAAAATAATTATAATAATAATATCCAAACTTTCTTTAGGGTGAGTACTCTAACCACTGAGCTACCGAGAACTTCCCTCACGAAGTCTCCAAAATTGGAGTAAATTAGGGACGGTCGAGGATCGGGAATTTAAGCTTTTAGACTTAAAACTTTTTACTGTCGCAGATTATGCTTAAAGAAAATGTCGGTCTTATTAATTATTGTAAATAACTAAAGCATCTACGGTTTCAGCCCTTAATTCGTGAAAGCATCTACGGTTTCAGCCCTTAATTCGTGAAAAACTTATAAATTGGGTTTTAGGATATTAATGAATATAAATTAAATTTTAATCCGAACATGAAATACCTTAAAATTTGATCCGTAACTTCATAGAAAGTATCTAACAATACCATTAAATTACCTTCACGAAAAGTTGGGAAACTTTGTAGGCTTAAATTAATTTTGTCTCTTGTATTCAGCACCTACTACGCCTTAAACTTATTTGTATATATCATTACTTGTTATTCGAGTGGAAATTAAGTGTTTAATTATATTGCGAATGTGAAGTTAATAAAAAATATCTAGGTACATTAGTTGAACGGAGTGGATAATGCGCACACAATTTGTGTACATGACCTTTTTTCTTATTTGTCCTTTACATTATAATTGTTATTCCAAAACAATTTTCTGAGATTGATTCTGCATTATTACATAAATTCGGGTCTGAGGATTTGACTCGTGTACCGTTCACCTATATAGCGATAGTGAAAGTGTATGTCTTACTCATTGTGTGGTATATCCTCGAGCTGGTTAGCGAGTGCGGCAGCCGCCAGCAGCGCCACCAGTAGTCCCAGCGACATGCTGCTTTTCAGCGCCATCGCACTCCCCACATGACACCAAGCACACACACTGACCGTCGCATCTACCACCACCACAACACTGTCTACAGTCACCAGGGGCGCGCTCGTGCTCTCATCGAGTCACGAAGGTTAGGAGCCGGAGTCGGCGCGGGTGGGCCGCAGGGCGAGAACAGAGCGTGTCGCGCGAGAATTCGGCGCACTCGCGCGGCGCACCTTACCCCGCGCGCCCCCGCCGCACTGACGCTGCGCGCGAATCATACGCCCAATAACGTAGCGGCTCCCGCTTATTACAGGAATTTAATCGCACAAGGACGAGGTGGTCTGCGGCCGATGCGAAGCGTCGTCGGAGTCTGTATAACATCCGGCATGTCGGTCCGGTGCCTGGAAGCATGCGGCCGGTTGTGGTCGCGCGGTGCACGGAGGTCATGTCCTGCACGACGTCACGCACATGCGTGGGCACGCCGCCAGGAAATCCTTTATTGATTCCCGCGCTCCCGCTTTCTAAGGAATGTCGCAGGCGTTACTACCGCCAAAATTCCGCCCGCCGCTTTATAATTTACACTAAGCGGATCACCGTGCGCTCGTCGGATTACTTTCATTATAATATCTAACTCTCTAGGTACTTAACTAAGCTGTTTAAACTAAATTCAGACGAGGAAAATAGAAAGTAATGTTTTCGTTTTAAGCAAAAAACGAAAACAGAGAGCATTTCGTGGAAATTTGGACTAAGGTTTCTCACAGTGTCTCTAAAGCTAAGCATAGCCTTCCTATTTCAGCGGGTAATAAAATGAACTGCTTTTTTCTATGTTAGAGAAATGCGTAAAGAATGAAGTAAAAAATGTGATTATTTCTTATCACAACATAATTTAATGCGGTGTGAAACGCTCCTCCGATGAACGTTTCGCCGACATTCAAAATCATTGCACAAATACTTACCTACCGCTTGAAATAATTCAATAGAAATAATGGCTTTACTAGTGGGTTCATGGTTATATTTTTTATGACCAAGCAAAGTTGAATATTTTGTCTGGTATTTAAGAAAAGGGGTTTGGATTTGTCGGCGAAATGTTCGTCAACAAAAAACTCGTCGGCGAAGCGTTTCACAACCCATTTAATGTGATTATAATTAAAGAAACTATTTTGAGCATTCGATATCGTTCCCGTCTATTTGCTAGGGCAAATAGAGCGGAAACGATTTCGAATGCGATTTTGAAGGATAGGAGACATTGTTTGGAGATAGCAGACATTGTTTGCTTGTAAATGAGCAGCCTTTTTTACACCTTACACAAATTCAAAACATTGTTATGGATGACGTCACTTTGTCATTCCTATTTTAAGCGGAAACCTAAAACACTGAGGTCAATTCGGTGCCCAATTTGGGGCTCTATAATTAAGAATAGCCTTCTCAAATGAGAGAATATTGGTAGAATCGACCGACTGCTTACCCACAGTCTTGTTCAAAGTATGTGATCGAAACTGTTAAAACCTAACAAGATCTTTGACTGTAAATGAATTTGCCAGAAAATCTTTTTCTGTATCGCTTATTTTGACGTTGCTAATTTATTAAACACTCTTTATACCTTTTTTTTCGCAGGTTGGAAAGTATCGGATTCCATGGCTCTGCCCTCTCCCTTCTCAGCAGTTACCTTCAATATAGAAAGCAGAGGGTAAAAATCAATCAGTATATGAGTGAGGAAGAAAATGTAACGTTTGGTGTCCCGCAGGGCAGTGTTCTCGGTCCGACGCTCTTTTTGATATATATTAACAATCTTTGTAACCTAAGTAGCGTTGGGGGGAGGATACTGTCCTACGCGGATGACACTGCAATCATTTTTACTGCTAACACCTGGGATAATGTAAGGATGAGGGCCGAGAAGGGCTTATCTAGAGTTAGTCACTGGCTCAAAGAGAATCTCCTTACTCTTAATGCCCAAAAAACGAATTATGTATGCTTCGCTCCGTATATAAATTCGCAGCCCTCTCCTGACTTTGAATTGAAAATACATTCATGTGGTACCCCTGTCCCTTACACATGTGACTGCCCATTAATTCAAAAAGTTAGCTGCGTCAAATACCTCGGAATTATAGTGGATCAGAGGTTAAGTTGGTATCCACACCTAGAACAAACTATAGGGAGGGTAAGGAAGCTCATGTGGGTTTTCAAATCTCTGAGACACGTCATGAGTAGCGAATTACTAAACAAAATATATAATGCTTTAGCCCAATCCGTACTCATCTATTGCATCTCGGTATGGGGAGGAGCGGCTAAATCATACTTTAGAGATCTAGAACGGGCGCAAAGATCCTTGATTAAAGTCATGTACTGTAAGCCCTATAGGTTTCCCACCGAAACCCTCTATGACATATTCAAGTTGCTCTCCGTTAGGAAACTTTATATTTTACACATGATACTTAGATATCACAAAACATTACCTTTTGATCATACAAAACTTGGGAAAAAGACGGTGTGATATAGTGGGTACTACATACCCTGAACGTACAGTTTTTGCCACTCGGCAATATATAGCTCAAGCCCCTTACGCGTATAATGAAATAAATCGAATACTTAATATTTATCCCATGCAACTGTTTGAGTGTAAAAAAACCCTGACCACATGGCCCTCTGCTCTTGGTTACGAAGACGTCGAAAACATTTTAGTACGGAAGAATCGAACCTAACATAAATTAACCTAATCGAACACAACACAAATCAATAGGTTGGTATACATGACTCGATTCATACTTATGCACACTCACACACGCACGCGGTCACACACTCTGACTAAACACATGCACCCACACACACAACCACACACACGCACGTGCGCACACATCCACCCAAAAAACACACACATACACAACCCCTTAAATACTCCTGAAAACTACTTTTATACATATATTTTTTAATGTAATGTATTCAAACATACATAAACTTAACTTTATATAAAACTTGAACTACTTTCAGATTAATTAGGATTTTTTGTTGATTTCCTAACATAATGTAAATCTAAATTATATGATTACATAGGAAGAGCGAGGCTCTCCCAACACAAGTATCTTCGGATTACTTTCTGGGAAGCCCCAGAAACATAACTGTAAAAGATTTACTAAATAAAACACACATTTATTTATTATTTAAATAAATTCAAAATATACATTGGTATAGGCCTATAGGCCATAGGCGATGACGTCTTTTCCATTTATAATAATAATAATAATAATCATCTTTATTTTCTTCACAATTCACATTTTTGTTTAAAGTGGATACAATACGTTTCAAATACTATATATTAATTTTAACTAATGATTATTGTGAAGACTGGAGCTTGAAATAGGTTAAAAATAACCTGTCATACAAGACACCACCACATTTAAAACATTTAAGTCAAATTGGCGCCCAACTGGGGCTCAATAATTAAGTAGAGCCTTCTATGAGAGAATATGATACGATCGACCGATCGCTTACCATTAGTATTGTTGAAAGTATGTGATCGAATATTTCCTTTACGGGATAAGCCCCGTTACTGACAAAACATAGCAATTTCTATAACAGTAAATGAATTGGTCAGAAAATAGTTTTTTTTCGTATTGATTATTTAAGAGATTTAATAAACATAATTTTAGGAATAGAAGAGAAATACTCGAGTGCTGTTTTTCACTCTCAAATATTAATAGGTGGTAGCAGGTAAGTACGTAGGATCGTCTGCGTTGCCACCGCCTTTCTTATTTCAGCTGTGAAACAGTTCGCTGTGTTTCGGATTGAAGGGAAAGGTAGCTAGTTTAATTACTGGGTATGGACGGCATTTTAGCTTAGGCCTAAGGATGACAACGCACCTGCAATATTTTTTTCCTTGTTATTGCAGGTGTCTATAGGCGGCGGTAACCGCTTACCACCAGGTGGGCCGTCAACTTGTTCGTCATCTAGTTGGATTTTTTGGAGAAGGTGCTTGACTTTCTAGTTTCTGGAAAGAACATAGCACCAACTCCAATAATAGTTATTGATGATACTAGTGCGGTAAGTTGGTTTTAACAAGTTAGTAAACAAATGTAAGCCCGATACGAAGTCGAGGGCTTACTATAGTCACGAGTTTGTAAAACCAATATTCGCACGTGTGTCATACAACGTTTTTTAACAGATTACACTAATAATATTTTTGTAACAATTACAAACAAAGAAAGAATAAAGAATGAAAGTAAATATTTAACTAGGTAGTAGACCTGTATGTAGGGTCGTCTGGGTAGGTACCACCGCCTTTCTTATTTCGTCTGTGAAACAGTTCGCTGTGTTTCGGATTGAAGGGAAAGGTAGCCAGTGCAATTACTGGGCATGGACGGCATTTCATCTTAGGCCCCAGGATAACAACGCACCTGCAATATAAAGTGACTTTTCCTTGTAATTGCAGATGTCTATAGGCGGCGGTTACCGCTTACCATCAGGTGGGCCGTCAGCTTGTTTGTCATCCAGTTGTATAAAAATAAAAAATAAAAAATATATGCTCCAGGCGGGAATCGAACCTGCGTCTCCTGATGTCCGGTCAGACGCGATTACCATTGCGCCACCGGAGCACTAGGTTCAAACTTCCAGTAAAGTTGAGAAAAAATATTTTAATCTCATTTTAATGTTTTAGATGCGTTGAAACGCCTACTTTATTGTTACCAGTACAAAAAAAGCAAGAAAAAGGTGAAAAATTATATGTTCCAGGCGGGAATCGAACCCGCGTCTCCTGATGTCCGGTCAGACGCGATTACCACTGGGCCACCGGAGCACTAGGTTTAAACTTCCAGTAAAGTTGAGAAAAAATATTTTAATCTCATTTTAATGTTTTAGATGCGTTTAAACGCCTACTTTATTGTAACCAGTATAAAAAAAGCAAGAAAAAGGTGAAAAATTATATGTTCCAGGCGGGAATCGAACCCGCGTCTCCTGATGTCCGGTCAGACGCGATTACCACTGCGCCACCGGAGCACTAGGTTTAAACTTCCAGTAAAGTTGAGAAAAAATATTTTAATCTCATTTTAATGTTTTAGATGCGTTTAAACGCCTACTTTATTGTAACCAGTACAAAAAAAGCAAGAAAAAGGTGAAACATTATATGTTCCAGGCGGGAATCGAACCCGCGTCTCCTGATGTCCGGCCAGACGCGATTACCACTACGCCGCCCGCCGTAGCACTAGGTATAACCTACTAATTTCTTCACCGCTTTCTATCCTTGTTTTTAACGTTTTTATAGCAACGTTTATCTCTCACCTCTCGTTGAAGTTCCACCTCTAGTGTTTCGAAATAATACTTTTACAAGCATTGAAAAGTTTACGTATCGTTATTGTCTTGTTAGCTTTTGTATGATTTTATGGACAGCGCACCAGGCGGGCGGTATTGGAACTGTTGTTTGAAATTGTGGTGTCGTTCTCGTATCTTCAATCGTCATCGAGGGAGACGATAGGATTTTTATGGGAAACATTAAATTACAACGATAGCATGATGTCATTTTCATTTTTAGAGCTAACCTTTTTTTAACCTTAACGGGGTAACTCTTGGCGTTCATCTCACCTGATGGTAAGTGAAGATACGGCCGACGATGGAAGCGAGTTACACTCGGATTCCTCAACCACAGAGGAATGGGCTATCTTACCTCTAACTGCCGGAACACAACAATGCTGTTAACATTATTGTTATGGCGGCAGACTTATGTAAGAAGGTGGTAGCTAGCCAGGCGGACTTAGAAAAGCCCGCCCTACCACCAACCAAACCGAGCAGAAAATTTCTGCCCCCACGGGAATCGAACCCCGGAGCTCTTGATCTGAGGTAGGTGGTCTCAACCACTAAACCACAGAGGCGGTTAGCTATTCGAAAAATCAATTGTTCTTTATCGTCATCGTATCGAGCGACGCTACGACAATTTCAAACGATCTCATCAAAGAATCTGTTAGGAGAACGGAGACTAACTTGATGTAGGACTTACTTGATAAGTGTAGACTTTAATATCATAAAACAATAAATGAAATAAATTTTGCACGCGTCAAAACTGATTTCGGCTTTTTTTATACAACTAGATGACAAACAAGCTGACGGCCCACCCGATGGTAAGTGGTTACCGCCGCATAAAGACACCTGCAATAACAAGGATAAAAATATTGCAGGTGCGTTGTCATCCTGAGGCCTAAGCTAAAATGCAGTCCATACCCAGAGCGTTGTCATCCCGGGGCCTAAAATAAAATGCCATCCATGCCCAGTAATGACGGATAATACCAGTCACTTACTCTTACATCTTTCTTTCCAGGCTGACGATTTAAAATTGCTTTAAACGATTCACTCATTCAACGAATTCAACCTACTTACACTAAATACAAATTAAACTTACTTGTATACCACAAGCAATCCTACCAAGCTGATTAGGTTCACTTTATTGGTCCATTTTGTGAGCATTCCTCCACCAATTTCATATAATTTTCTGAGTAGCAATGATTCATATCTTATGATCGTAACTTTTGTAATTTGGTAAAGCTTTCGATGAAGTTTAACACGTTGGTGTGATACAGATTTAGAACGAAGTGGAAACTTTACCAACACCAAGCCTCGACCGTTTTGAATAGTGCGTTTGGCCCCTGCCTCTAACGCGGATCGTAATCGGCTCTATTGTTTAGATATATAATTTTGTAAGAGAATTTGGAAGTGTAAAACCAGAGTTGGAATTTTTGCGAAGCGGTGTACTGTGGCGTGTGGCAATTAAGTCCTATGAATTCACGTTTTACTTGTTTGGCAATTATTCTCAACCTATGTAAACCACATTGATGCGCACTGATTTTACTTATGCTGCTGCTTTAGTACCTGCGTAGTATTGTCCTCCTGTTATGAAGCGATCTAGCGCTTATAACTCAATAGATGTCGGGCGATTGAATTTAACTAAAAGATTTTTCGAACCTAACAAAAATCTAGGTACTATATCGTAACTTGGCCCATCAAGTTGAGCATACAGAAAACCACGAAGTCTATTTTTTACGAAGGTAAAGCCACTCGGTTTGCTTCGACTGGTCGGAAGCGGTCGAGAAGTAGATTTCAAATTAGAACCATCATAAACGACAAATGGCCGAAGGACCTACGCAGAGTAATTGAAAAGGAAGAAGGAGGTTATTTGTTTCACTGTATGTAGTTTTTTTTGTCTGTCAATTGTGAACCGATTTACAAAATTCTTTTTTATTTTATAGATAGAGTATAGGTACTCCTGAGGTAGTCCCATTGTCACCAAATCAGTATCTGACTATGGAATCCCAGAGAAATCGAGGGCAAACCTCAAATTTCAGAGGCACGTATGACATGTTTTACTTTTTTCCAAAGCTATTCACGCATTTGCTCCTGTTAGTCATCATCTCATGTTCATAAGCTGGTGATGGAAATACAACTCCTTAACAGGTAGGAGTTGGAAGATAATTCTTTAAATATTATACTACTAGGTATAGATAGACGGATAGTTTTATTCGATCGGGTTATTCGGGAGAACTGAACTGATGATGAAAGACACCTTCCATCATCAGTTCACCCGGTTTCCGTAATAGTTTGGAGTTAGATAATACTTTATCAGTGGTACGATACGATAATATGAAACAAAATTAGGTATTTCAACCAATGACTGAGAGACAGACATGTCGATAATGCTGAGTCACCCATCTAGCTTTGTCCCAAATCACCTAAAAATGTGAAAAAAAAATTAAATAAATATAAAACCGACTTCGGATTTTCTCTGTTTCAAGAAACAGCTTAGCACTAACTCCAAGAAATTCATTTTAGGAGATACGTACCTAGGTAGTTAAAATTAATTATTATTCCTTTTCAGTGTTTTGAAGTCGGTTTTTTTTAAATTCTTTAATAATTTTGAATAAGGTAAATAGCTAAAACCATTTTAAAACCATATAGAACCTGTGGAACGAAACGAATCACCCAAGGAGTATGTTTCAATGTCAACATTTCACACTAAAAGTCGAAGGAAGTATTTCGATTTTAAGGTCGAGAAAGGTAGAAATCGAAGAGGAATTTCTACCTTTCTCGACCGGGTCTACTAGGTGGTAGACCCATATGTTGGGTCGTCTGGGTAGGTACCACCGCCTTTCTTATTTCAGCCGTGAAATAGTTCGCTGTGTTTCGGATTGAAGGGAAAGGTAGCCAGTGTTATTACAGGGCATGGACGGCATTTCATTTTAGGCCCCAGGATCACACCGCAGCTGCAATATCAAGTGCTTTTCCTTGTTATTTCAGGTGTCTATAGGCGGCGGTAACCGCTTACTACCAGGCGGGCCGTCAGCTTGTATGTCATCTAGTTGTATATAATAAAATAAAAGGAAACTCGAATTCGAGATTTTTCGAAAGTAATAAGAATTGCCTGCCTGATTCGAGAGTGTGCGTGAGCTTAGCGAAGAGAAACTATTTATCATGTCCTGATTGATACCCGATACAGTGGCAATAGGAGCTATTTTTGCGTTACTACTTTTAAGGTCTTTAGGCTAGGCTACTGATGATAGACATTTGGTCGTATCCTGGTTCTTTTTTTGCTATGTGTAACGTAGAAATTTGACATATTGCTAACATTACGAGTTTTAAACCTTTCGACGCATAATGCCAAAAACGCAAAACGCCACATTGTTGTTTTGCGTAATGAAAAAAAACTCCACGCATAATACCAAATACGCAGAATGCCAAATACGCATAATACCAAATACGCAGAATGCCGAAATGCTTGGTGCCAAAAACGCAAAATGCCACTTTGTCGTTTATATCTCACTTCTTTTGTCATTGAAGTCAACAACCAAGGCATATATTATAATATTAAACTTGGACTTCATTTCCAAGCAAGACTCATGGTCCCACTGCTATTCGACGTAGCCTCCTATTTCTGGGCGATTTTGCCCTTCCTTATGCTTAACGAACCCAACATACCGGACTTTTGCAGAATTAAAATTGATTTCTGACGAAAAGGAATGTGATCGAATATCAGTGGAACAAAAGCAGTGGGACCGCGAGTCCACATTTATGTTTTTGATGGGATCACTATATCAGATATCAATTAAAAGTTTATTATTATATTTTATATTAGTTAACAGTAAGTAGTACGCAGCGGATGCGTATTTGGCATTTTGCGTATTTAGCTGTGGCCTTATGCGTATTTGGTATAACCAGGATTTGGCAATACAGGTGTTTGGCATTAAGCGTATTTAGTTTTTATGCAGCTTTGGCATTATGCGTGTTTGGCATTACCAGAATTTGGCAATACACGTTTTTGGCGTTTTGCGTATAAATGGCGTTTTGCGTTTTTGGCATTATGCGTCGAAACGGTTTTAAATACTGTCAGGAACTTTAAAAATAAACAAAGTTTTATAGTACATAGTGTTTTATTTTCACAATATAGATCAAAGTTTATTCACATTTGTTGCTTTTTGCCTTACATGCTAAAATGGAAGAGAATATTTCTGGAAGAAACGATAAATAGATAAAAACAACACAAAAACTGTATGATACAAAAACTTTATGATTTACTTCAGACTTTACATAAGACACGATAAAATGTTGAGCAAAGGATGTAAGAAAAACATTGTACAATCGGATAACACATTATTTCATATTCGTAAAAGCTTATAAAACACTTGGTTTCAGTTACAACCTATAGTTTTTCGACAAAATGTCAGTTAATATTGTATAAAAATAATTGATACAAAAAGTATTCAACTCCGTTGCGTGGGCGTAGGCACTTCACAATTTGAGTAATGTTATATTAGATCTAATTCTATATTTACAGAATATAATTAACTTACATAGGTACGTATAAATTAATACAATCTAGTAAGTACTTTGCACAAACGTCACAACACTATAATATTATTAATTTGTTTTTCTACTGAGGTCGGCGTCTGTCAGTTAAATTTATGTCTAAATGCCGCATTATTTCAATGATACTAAGCCACAGAATACTGTGTTTTGATCGTTAAATGCAGTCTTATAAACGTTTACCTAAAGATCACAAAAATACAATAAGGGTATATTTAGAACACTAAATAATCTCATAAATAGGTACCTACACTAATAATAGCGCTAATTAATTAATTTGTACAACAAATCTGAGATTTCGCACAGACTTATCTGATGACAGAATAATATAATTATAGACAATATAAATAAATAATATGATAAATTATTAAAAGTAAATGACCACAGTCTTTAGAAAAGATAATTGTAAATAAAAAGCAGCACATGGTGACAATGGAAATGTCTTTAAATAGGAACACGAGAAACAAATACATAATTATGACGTCTTAAAATGATATTTGGTCTTTACAATTAGAATTCACAACGATTTCCATTCTCGTTCACGTTGGCCGAGTCTAATGTGGGATTGATCAAAAGTCAAGATAGGAAATGTAGAATTTGAAGAGTTTAACAAATTAGTTCATAAGCGTCATAAAATAAAGAAAACATTCGACGAAAGATCTATGCTTTGGATCAATGCCACATTATTATTAGTGTATTTTCAATGGAATGATTTCAGTACTATTTTGTATACAATGTGAATTGGATACAGCACTTCTATGTACCGAATATTTGTAGCCTCCACTATAATCGTATGAATATAAGCTTAAATATTACACTCGTAATACTGCTCTAAGGCATTGAATATAAACCGTATTGCGGACCTTAAAACATGTCTTACACTTTAAAATTAGACACTTCATAACTTTAGGTAAAGATGTCAACTAACAGCAGTCACTCAAATATCTACAATACGCTGTTTAATGAAAGTGTGTACACAGCTACACTGATTTGACTCTGTTCAATGTCTGGAGGAGTCGCTCTCGTGGCCCGAGTCCCGCCCGTTCTCCCTTGGGGATGCGCGGTGATCTCTTTCGTCCCTGTATCGGTCTCTGCGATCGCGGTCCCTTGACCGTTCCCGGTCCCTGTCGCGGTCTCGTTCCCGGTCGCGTTCTCGTTCCCGGTCGCGTTCCCTGTCTCGATCGCGATCCCGGTCTCGGTCGCGGTCCCTTTCGCGATCGTCGTCTCTATCCCGCCGACGGTCGTAGTAGTGGTATGAGCGACGTGATTTCCTGTCGCCAGGCGTTACAACCTCTACCTTTATGTTCGCCGTTGCAGTTACCTAAAATAAAGATTTAAATTAATTTGTGTTATTTATTAGAAGACAAATAAAAAAGCAATTAAGTTTTCGGAAGTTTAATAAAGCTAAATGAAGAGATGACAGTAGATAAACAGCTCACCTTTGTAGTGATAGCTCCAGGATGCACCTTGGAAGTCGGTGTTGATCGTCCTGATGTGGAATCACTGCCATTATATGTCGTCGTTTCCACCACGACTTCTGGCTGAACCACTATGGACTGCATCGAAGACTGGACGGAGGAAGCGGAACTGTGCCAGCTAGGTGGTTCCTCTGTAATGGTCGTGAGCGACGGTGCACAGGGTCGTGGAGCCGATTTGGTTCTGCTTGACTTATCGCTGCTATCTTTCCCTGAGCCTGATTTTCTGGGATGTACTGGTGAACTTTTCGGTGAAGGCGTTGAAAGTCTTTCAGGATGCTCCAACGGACGGACCTAAAATATGAAATTAAAAATTTTTGTAGACATATTGTTTTTAGACAGTCAATTAAAATAATCTAGAAACTAGTTTATTAGATTAGGTAGATTTAAAATAACACCATAGAATTATTTTGATTTCTTTACAGTTATAATAAATAGATAAAAAGAGAATATTTAGTAAAATTGATAGGAAAAATAAGTTCTTTTTTGATACCAAGTCATAAAATACACACCTCAGCAGCTGGTCCTAGTAAGGAAAGTATGATAGGGAAAAACAATAATCCATCGAGGAGACCAAGTAACACCAACGCTAAGAGCAGCCTTAGGAACAGTCGGGCGACGAAGCCGAACTCGCTGGCGGCCAGCATAGAGGCGGCTAGGGCGGCAGCCAGCGCCCCGTGAACCACCGGCGCTAGTACTGACTCTAGGGCTAGAGACGCCCGCCGAGGCTTACTGCCGATTGAGGTCACGAACGCCTGTAAAATAAGAAAATACCGTTAATGTTTTTGCTTAATTGTATTTATTGAACGAATGCATTAGAAATCATGATCGAAAACAGTTTTTGTAAATATACTCACCAAACACAAATGCACAGTAAAATGTACACCACGTCCGATAGCCAATACTAATAACACAGCCGGCACTGCGGAAAGTTTCACATCGAGCAGAGCCATCATTCCAAGTAACTGAAGTACCAGAGTACCTAACGCCAGGGTTACCAATAAGGCAGCCCATGCGTTCAACAATAACACCATTACTGCCTGTAAACAAATAAAACAATTTTATTATGTCTCATTTTTAATGCTTAAAACTTGAAGCATTGTCTAATTACGAGAAAAAAGAAAAATATACAAAATAAATTCTTACCACGAATACAGCAGCCAAAGCGCAAGCGAGGGCTAGGAGCAAAGATGTCCTCAAATACAAGTATTGCTCCCAGAACAGAAAAGGTATACCAGACGGGAAATTAGACAATCCCTTCGCTTCAAATTTCAGACACAGCTCTCGCACAGACATAATCAACTGCTTTATACTTTCGGTATCGCTGAGGCCAGACAGAAAAAATGGCAGTTGAGCGTAAATCAGAGGCGATGATTTTGGTATCTTCAAATCTGTATCCGAAGGTGAATGTAGCCAAGTCTTAGGTTGGGGCTTTAGATTGCCTTGTGATGCTCCGTATGCCAATGCATCATTCGTAGCCCAAGCTGATAGATAGTTATAAAAAGCTTTAGGATTTATAACACCATCCTTGTCGACCAACCGATGACCATTTTTAGTATCTTTCGTAACAAGTGATTTGTCGATGGGATTGTCCACGTGTCCAGTCTGCACCATCAGCTTGTAGCCCAATATACCCTCATCGCTTGCATTCTTGCACCAGTACTCCTTCGTTATGCATCCACTTTCTACTTCTTTATCGTAAGCAGCTTGCAAATCCAATAGCCAATCACGGAATAAACTAAGCCAGAATTTTGTTAAGCCACCGTTGTCGTTTTTGATGATATTTGGTATCCTTACAAACTGTTCGTGGTATTCGTAAAGTAGTTTTTGGTTAGTGGGATATTCAAAGTCTCCCTGTGTGACAGCATACATGCTATAAAATCCAAAAAATCTCTCTTGTCTCGAGAGAAATTCGTGTTCGTCAGTGTTTTCGGGCACAATATCCGTCAAATCCAGACCATCTTTTACTTTAGTAGCTCCCCAAACACTTGCCAAAATAATTGTGATCAATGCTAACATTGATGTTACCTGAAAGGGAATACAAATGTGAATGGAATAGGTACATTACACACACACACACACATCACCAGCATGCCACTGCTGGACACAGGCCTTCCTACATGGAAGAAACACATGAGGGGTTTTGGCCATAGCACCACCAAGCTGGCCCAATGCGTGTTGGTGGGTCAAAGCGGTTGCAGTAACCTCCGGGACCAAAGGCTTAACGTGTCTTCTAAAGCAAAATAAGGTACACAATAGTACACAGATATGTATTTTAATTCATCTTTAATTTAAATCAGTATTTTTAACATACCTTAATAGCTGGGCGCATAATAAACGGTGAGTAGTATTTTTTAGCCCATATAGTCAATGATATACTGAGACAGCATGTTTTTTCTACATTACCCCCTTCATCGGGATCAAGGGGTTGTCTCGTGGAGTCGTTATTCTGTAAAATAGTAAAAAACCATTTTAATCTAGTTTTGCAACTTTTAAGTTATGTGTATACTGTATGCGATGCAGCAAGTGGATATGTTTCACTCTCGAAACCGCTGTAATTACAAGTGGTCCCGTTTGAATACTAGGACATGTGTTATCGACTTTACATATTAAACTTTGTAGAACATAACGAACCTTATTGCCTCTATCACGACGGCTTTTGGATCTGTCCGACAGGTTTTTGCTTTTTATCGGCAAAGGGCTTTCTGGGAGGAGGCAGCAAAGCAAGTCAGCTCTCG
The DNA here is from genome assembly GCA_947347705.1 of Nymphula nitidulata. NCBI lineage: Eukaryota > Metazoa > Arthropoda > Insecta > Lepidoptera > Crambidae > Nymphula > Nymphula nitidulata. The sequence continues at coordinate 7,892,936 of OX374617.1, read as the reverse complement.
CTGCTGATCTTCTGCGAAGGTCTAGAGAAATCATCGCCGGGAACACCAGGAGCATAGATCCGAGATTGAAAAGAAGCAGTATGGCAGCCTGGAAAAATGTAGTAAAAATCAATTAGCAAATGGACAAATATAACTCCAAATTCTAAATTAGGTATTTTAAGAGTACCGGGTGAGTTTAGGATGGTTATATAAAAAGTTCCAACTAACCTGCAGACAAAATACCCTTAATGCTGGTATGGGCATAAGTGCGGCAGCCAGGAATACCATAACATTGCACAGAGATGCCAGGAGAACACTAAGGCCACTTTTCTTAAGTACCAGGCCAGTCCTCTCTTCTCTTGGGATATCTCCTGATTGTTCAACATACGTGTGAGTGAGAAGGAACATATCTTGGACGCCAAGTCCCAGAGCGAGAAAAGGCACGATTTGCGTGCTTGAAGCATTGAATGGAATTCCTGCAGAAAAGAAACTATATTTAATTATCGAATAATAAAATCAAAAACCTTTAAAAAAAATCAAAGAAGATAATAACAGAATAAAATAATAATTATAAATCACCTAACAAAGCACAAAAACCTAATCCGGCGGCTACTGTAATAGAGAGAAGAAGTACGCCAGCTATTCCGACACCAGCTTGCGAACGGACAGGGTCTTTCCATTGCATCAGTGTTACAGCAACATAAATCAACTGAAATAAAATTTAACGGAAAATGTAACAAAAAGTAATAGACATTTGAAATTATACAAAAAAAAACTAATTTGAAACTATAATGAAGATTAAGTAGGTACAAGACTTACCATAAACATGTAACCCAAAATAATGTTCTTGAGGGACAGTTCAGAGAATTTTCCAAGAATATCGTTAAGCGTTGAAGTCGAAAAAGGATAAAAACTGTAGGAAGGGGATACTGTTTCTGATGCTGTCATTTTACGAACTTCCTGTAAAGACGATGTCATCTAATTAGTAAGAAAATTATAAACACTATTTTAATCTAATATTTTCTTATTATTTTGAGATCTTTCAGTAATTTATTAGAACTATTACTTACAGATGCAAACTTCCTTTGCCAAGCGTCCAAGACTGCTGCCGCCTTCTCCTGGTTCCAGCCGACATGGTGCACTTTATAATGATCTGACCAGTAATCGTACATCTCGCGTTCGCCCATCAACTGAACAACAGTTTGCAAAGCTTTTGCAGTTCGCAAAGCTGAAGTAGAGTTCCTCGTCGCTCCTCCGACTATCAACTGCTCTGGCCAGTGCATGTATGCCGCTGCGAACCCGTAGCACCCGTGAGACAGTTCTGCAGCTACATCTGGAATCTAAATACAAAAAACTGATTAATGTTTTAATACAACTTCCACTATCGTATGTTCCTTGAAAATTTATGAAAATGTTTACAGGTCTGATGTTTACGACTCCACCGATAAACTTTATGATCAACTAAATCGGACCAGCAAAACAGGTGCATATCGAAACTTAAAACTAATAATAAAAGAATTCCAAAATCTGCATTGTTCGTTATTACATCACCTGAAGTTGACAATATTATTTAGGGGACAAAGCATAAAAATTTACGAGGTTTCTGTGAAACTTGGCTTGTATCGAGTGGTGAGCATTATTGATATAATAGTGTCATTGTGACGAGCGATGGCGGCAAACGAGACCCATTGAAGCATGTACAATGCGCCCGTATAATAGAGCGGTCCGGCGACGGTGCGCGGGCGCAGGGACAATGCGCGCCCGATCCGCGCCGCGGCCCTTCGCCGAACGTGGGTGGCGGTGCAGGCCCAACTCGTGCTGACAAAAACGATCCCCGAGCGAGTACGCTTGCACAGATCTGTTTTGTTTCGAGGTAATTTGAAAACAAAATAATACCGTTCTTTTGCGGTACGAATTCGTGACTGACTTCTGTCTTAGCAATAACTAATTCTGAGAAACATGATTTTCGAGGTAATGAATAAATATTTGCTTGTGAAACGAAATAACCGTACCGCCGCGAGATATAATCACACGTATATAGTTAGTCCTGTAACTTTCTCGGGGCGGTCGTCGCTGCAGCGGCAGGTAGCCAAGCCATTTGCCCGCCGGCGAATGCTTTCATCCTGCTTTATGACCGTTTTCTTAAAAAGATTTTATTATTATGTAAAAATATTAAACTTTATTCGTTCACGAATATAAAGTTATTTTATTTGCTGAGAGCTTTCAAGCTTATTTATGACTCAGTAAAACTGTCGCAGGTTGAAGACTTTATGAAAGGACCAGGAGTTCTCATAATGGCCCCTAATGTGGGTTCCAGTCAACCTTAATAAATGATGTCTCACTCACACTTGAACACAAAAGTTGATATAAATGCCTAATGTCCCCAAAATAAAAAAATAATATTATGACGATTAGTAAACGCGAACACAATACTTACATGGCCTGATTTTTTGTTGGGAGCCGTCTCTGGACATTGTGGGTCGGTGGGGTCCAGGCACGGTTTTTTCATGTAAGCGGTGGTGATGCCAGCTCGCTTCATGTAGGCTTCCATGGTCCTCCATGGAAACTGAATCTTGAGCGACTTCACTTCCTCTAATACATCTTGAGGATTCAATTGAGTCCATTGTAATTTATTCTTTAAAATTCTGCAATTAAATCAATATTAATTTTAAATATCGTCAATACAATAAGCTACGTTATAAGATACGTTTCCATAGTTCCAGTTACTTACGGTACATAAATAGGGTTATCCGGGCCTAACAACTTTGACCCCTCCCAGAAACAGTCTAGTGGGGTGGTAATGGCGCAAGGGACTATGTTGTCAAAGATATTTTCAATATGTTCGGCTTCGAAGTCGGGTGTGCTTGGACTATAACAGAGATCTTTTAACCGCCACTCAAGATCGTACATATGCACTGTCACCCGAGTGGCTGCGTGGACAACCTGAAATTTGGAAAGAAATCATTACAATGGTTGTTCTATCTTCTTGCATCAACTATTTAATGAACGCAATCAGTAAATTTTGTAACGAGTTTATCTTTAATGAGACATACCTTCAGATGGTCTAGAAGCGCCCCCGCATGTAAGAGTGAAGCATCAGGGTCCGTAGCAGTCTGTATTATTAGTTGGTGGGTTGAGAAGTCTGCTTCCCCTAACGCCTTTGCTGTATACTTTAGTTCAGCTTCTAATCTCCCACCCTCTGAAACAAAATCATATTTTCATGATTAATAAAAACCTACTAATAACAAAAGACTGATAAGAATTAAAACCGACATCAGAATACTAGAAGGATAAAATAACTTAAGGTACTTATCCCCTATAAACATTTTTTTTGAAGTCGGTTTTAAATTTAATTTAATTTTTAGTGATAACTTTCTAAGGTCTAATACATAGACTACTTAATTATTATTCCAGTTGTTTTGATTTAAAAACCAAACTACCCGATTGATTTTAAACAAATTTTTAATGGGACTAAATGGAAACTTGAACAAAAAAAGGATCACGTAAATCGGATCAGAAATCTTGGCGTAATCGGTGTACATACATAGAAAAAAAACATACAAACATGAAAACCTACTCCTTTTTTAAGTCGGTTAAAAACTCAACAAAAAAATTAACGTCAATTAACGGCCTCTTGGAAGCAGTGGATACACAGCCACTGCTTCCAAGAGGCCGTCGAAGAGACATCTAAACTAAAGACGAGTGGGCAAAGTGCTTTTCTCAGTGGTTCCATCGGATGCAGCGATGTACTGATGTGATGGACTTTTGAAAAGCTATAATAAAACTAATAACTTACTAGTTTGCTCAGTTTTATATTTTCTGAAAACTTAGTTTGTATCTATTATTTTCGTAGGTATATTTCCTATCATGAATATAAATATAAATAGGACCAGTACCCTAAACTAAAATTAGGAAGGGCGGATTCGATTTAGCGCTTGACTATTGACTTACAATGCACAATGGATCTTGTTAGACCCTTCTAAATGTGTAATGAATTCTAAATTTGCTAATGGAGAGAGACATACCTACCTACAGTAATCTATGTAACTTTTTTTAAGTTGAACCAGTATCTTGCCCAATGTCTAAATTATTTTTCCGTTGCAAAATACACCCACAACAACTAACTTTAGATTCAATTATGTTTAGGGTGGAACAGTTAGGGGATTTAATGCGAATTTATCTACCGTCTGTGTCATTACTTTCCACAGCTGGAAATATAAACAGAACCTAATTTTAGACCAATCAACACCCACAGTTTATTGTTGAATGTCTACACATTTGGACCGGAACAGTTAACACGTCAAGCCAGCGTGATTTATTATAAATGTAGTCAACATATTCTAGCTGTCGAGGATACAAAAAGTGTGTCTAATTATAGACATTCCACTAAATTGACGTGGTTTATTACTGTCAACATAATAAGAGTGGAGTTCGTATATCCGGTATTATTCAGTTCAGAAGTCATACGACCAAATGAAATTGGTTTTTGGATTAAATTGTTATTTAATTTCATATTATAAAATATATTTTATATTAATAACTCTAAAATTTCTTGCACGCCACATAATAGAAAATAAGATATTTTTCCAAGTGCTACCTCTTCATCGTCATCATATCAGGCTATAAATTCCACTGCTGAACAATAGCATCGATTTCCAAACGGATCGGTTTTGTGCAGTCTGCTTCCAACGGCTCCTCGCGACCCTGACCAGGTCGTAGGTCTATCTAGTGGGAGGCCGTCCTACTTTGAACTTTCCGGTACGTGGTCGCCATGCTAGAACTTTAACGCCCCATCGGCCATCCGTTCTGCGTGCTAGTGCCCTGGCCCACTGCCACTTCAACTTGCTAATCCTTTGAGCTGTCAGTGACTTTAATTCTCTTATGGATGTTTTTTAATCTATCTCGTAAGGACCTTCGCTACCTCTTACTTCATATCTTTTTTCACAGGTTGCCTGGAACCTGGAAGACATTGTTACTTAACGATAGGGTCATACATGTTTTTTTTGTGTCCGTAATTAATCCCTAAGCACATAAAAATGATTTGAATTTTTCTGATAGTCTCACCGGACTATTGTAATTTAGGTGGCACCTGTGACGTTAGCCATATTCTCTAAAGGTAAATTGAAAAAACAACGGATTGGGCAAATAATGCAGTGTTCCTGATTCGTACTTAAAGATAGATGAAATCTTGATTTATCGCCGATTTCTTTCCGGAATCTCGCTGATTCAACGACGTTTGTGACAAAAAACGACTAATTTAATTTCCCCTGTCCCATCAGCACCTATAGTTTATTGTCTGGTGTCGACACGACACGCCGCCGGGGGCGGGCCGCTAACACGTCCTCGTTGATTTATCGCGAACATGTCACGTTGGCACTCGTGTCGCCTACGGGCGCCATCTGTTCAGCTCTAATTAAAAGCTCATAGACAAGTGAAACTAAATTCTGTTACGATGAAGTGTGAAAGCGGAAAAAATGTCTTATTTGACGATCGACTGCAGATGGACTGATGGAGGCACCCACCCTGCAGATGGGTCTACTAAACAGGGGTCCCGGCTTCGAATCCCAAAAGGGGATCCCAAAATCCCAAAATGTTTGTCGGTGACCACGCACATTTGGATTAGAGTCATAGTTCTTTGTTTGATTACATAAGTATATAGGACATTGTTAATTTCTGCCTAATATCAAATTATAACAACAACAAAAAAAAGAATTATTATAATTAAAAAAAGAATTTCTCTTACAAAACTCATGCCCGCTACAAAAGTCACTTTTTTTGTGAAAAATCCACTGATATTAATTATTCTTTTCATCCCGTTAAACTTTCGGGGAAAATATTTTCCAAATCTGAAATCAACCTTTTTTAAAAGCACTTCCTGTATTAAGTCACTGTTATATTATTTAGGAATATTTTCTTTAGGATGTTGAGCTACGTTGTATTTGAAATGATTAGGCCACTTCATTTTGATATAATATTATACGTGTCCGGTGAAGTTTTGATGAATTACATTAAAAAGTAAATTATTATGACCGACGATGAATTTTTCTATACGCAAAAATTCTCAAACCGTCTTTCATTCGAAGTAATAACCATTTATTTTTACGTAACCAGAAAAATGAGTTTTTTTGATTCGAAGCGACGAGCAGTATGTTCGTTATCAGGTACGTTCGCGGGAATTCGTTCCAATTAACACCCCTCCCGCTGATTTATTCGAACCGGTTTGTCGTATTTTTTGCACTAAATTAGGTCGACGAAGTGTTAGAAAAAAATATAACTTGCCTCAGGGCTGAGAGCTGCGTTAATGGATAAGTTCGTTGTCTTATCGCGCCTCCGTGTCGGGGCTCTTAAGAGAAAATAAGTTTCATTTACTAATTTTAACCGCTTTTACTCATTGCTTTACTGATATAATACAATGTAACGATGACATACCACAACACAAGGCACGCCTTTTTTAGATCGTATTCAATTAATTAAATAAACAAGCGACTATAAATGTTTTATAGTGTCTTTTAACGACGGACATGTCCAAATGACCCATATTAAACAACGTGGCGCGGTAAGTAAGGTCGCACTATTAATTTTTTGCAAGTCTGCATTAGTCAATGTTTTCATTTGTTTTATAATTTTTATAGACACCAGATTGCATGATTAAAAATAATAAATTTATACATAATGTAGTTCGCAATTTATATAAAGTAGGTAAATTAGATTTTTCATCACCTGTAGAGATTTTTTATAGTGTATTTAGCTACTAGAGTTAGACTATGGGAGTTAGTACACAAGCTTTATTTTGAAGGCTCCAAGTTTTCTTTTTACGATCAATCTATAATATGTTGTCTATATTATTTCAGTTTAAATTCCATTGTTTTATTATTTTGGATACGGCAATATTCTTAAATTTTACTGCACCTGCCTAATCCGTATGATACAAGAATTCTCTTTTTTTAAATTTTTAGTTTTCTTAGACGCACGTGAAGCTGAATCTGACACATAACCTGCTCTTGATTATAATCATGGAAATGTATATACTTAGGTACTGACTAAGCAGTAATAGAGAGTGCATAATAATAAATTACTTATTATGTTTGCAATAGCTCTACAATTAGATATGACCAGCGTGGAGCAAGAATCATGTTCAATATTTATATCCGAACCCTAATGGCAAGGAGGCAGGATCAATTTTTTATTCGAAGATGCTAATGTCGTCTATCACCTTTTCTCGGAACACTTTGTATGTAAATGAATTCAATAAGCGTTAAAAATTAAAAATGGTTCCGACAAAACGTTTTACACTTATCAAATGTCTTTGTTAGCATTATGAGTGCCTACATCTCGAGATATGATTGATTTCATTCATATGTTAGATCATAATGTTGAATAAAGTTATTTTATATTTGATTGTTTGTTAGGAAAATTATTTACTTTCACTTATTCAGGACCAGTTGGGTTGGTGTTTTTATTGGTTTTGCTTCAATGGTATTTTGTATTGTTTTGGTCTTAATGAATAAAATGTTTATTTATTCATTCTTATACGGCGTTTATTATTCTGGATTCCAATCCAAACTAGTCTAACTCAAAGTATGGAATAAAACTGACAGTCGTTTCTAATCTAAACATAGAGCACGCCCTCTTACCGGATATAAGGGATTATCATAAAGCAAGTGGAATGGAATCGGCGCTGGGCCGCACAGGGCGCCTCTATTTTAACACCTACGGGCCGTGGGCGCGATTTACGACGATACTTCGGCGCTCGTGGGTATAGGCAGAGATGGATTTAAGTATCGCTTGTTGACGCTATGAATCGTTGCGAAGGATTAGTAAAGTTGATTTATGAAAAAACTGAGCCTTAAGTATAACTTTACAGGCAACAACACAAAAAAGGTGTAAACAAGTACCTACACCTAAGAATACAGACGCGAGCATAAAAACAAGAGCCGCGGCGCTGTGGAAAGCGCGGAAACATCACAAGGTCACGCGAGGTTATCTGCTATCGTGACCGTCTGCGGGCGAGCTTTCACGCTTGTCGCAGCTTATCAGTCTCGTAACACGGTCTCCCGCCACGGCGGTTCCTTTCATTGACATAAGTATCAAAGGAACTTCAATGTCTCATAAATAATCATGTAATAAAAACCCAAGTAACAACAGCAGCAATTCAATGTGTGATTTGACGATACTTAAATAAATCCGCTGAATCATTAGTGGCAGTTGATGCGAATACGAATCTAAGCTTATTGCATTCTCGGTGCGTGCACGCCGATAATGACAACATTTCTACTCGATGTGGTAGCGGGTGATCAGCGCGGACGATCGCAATGAATGACGTGCGCGCAGGCACGGAGCGCGGGCGCGGGGTGGGCGCGCTACGTGCGCTCGCATGCGGCCACCCGCGCGCGCCCGCCGAGCCCGTGTGGTCCATCCCCCCCGCACACTCCCGTTGGCCCTCTATGCAAATTTGCCGGAGTGAAGACAACAGATGGATGGCGGAATAAACAAACCGCGTCCTCTGTGGCCAGTGCGAGTCATCCCCGCAATGCCGGCGTTTTTGAACTGTAGCAACATTCTATGCCTATCACGTTATGAAAATTACAAACGATATCGCAAAAAAAACGATTCAATAAACATGTTAAGCAAGTTGACTAATTCCTAACAAATCTACGTGTGTCACTTGTTCATATGAAGATATACTTTGAGGAATTTTACGCTGAGGTCACAGGTAGCAAATCCATCGCTGGGTGACCGGTTTTCGGACACAAAAACTAAGTACTCGCATTTGGAGAGAACCTCGGTAACTCTCATTCGGGCTGTTCGCGTGTGAGGCCCAACGAAGAAGTTAATCACCTGACACCGATTGATGGTTCCTACGTGATGGCTAAATCATATTTTTTGACATATGAATTATTAGAAGTTGTGGGTACTTCTGTATATTGTTGACATTAAATTTCTGAAAGCGAAAATTGGGACTACTTCTAAAACTAAAATTGTTAGATCTTTTCAGAAAGAGTTTTAAGTCGAGAATCCTGTAATTTTTCCTGGACTCTTCGTAAGACTAACAATATGCCTGTAACATTGTACTCTTGGCCGCAATTCTTAGGAAACTTGAAGGGTTCGAATAACAAAGGGCAAGTTGGAACGCACCGGATCGCAGCACGACCGACGTCCTACAAAAGCGGCGGACAATCAGATCCCTCGTTTTTTGTGACTCAATAGAAATGTTATACATTTTTTTAGTTTTATTGGTCGTAATTTCACGTAGGAATATTTACGGGCGGCCGCGGGCCACCTAATTAAGTTGTTAGGGACCCCAGGACCTTCGGCGTTGTTTAACAGAGGCGGCTTTGTTCCACCGATAAGGTTTTGTGGAGCCTTTGAATATGTTTGTATTTTGTTTAGACAGTAGCCGAAGAGCGAGGACTTAATCAAAATAGGCATACTTTTATAAATGAATGGGCTATGGATTCGAACGTAGTAGCGTAAATCGGCTTGAACGATAGATCATTAGTTTTATTTTTCGATTGCAATGGGGAAGTTAGTAGTGTAAGAGGTTTTATTATTTATATAGCGTTTTGATTCAAGTATCATTCGAGTTTTTATGTAGGATAGTATTACGGCGGGATATTTCAAAATCTCGCTGCCACGGCAGCTGGTGGTCCGACAGGTGCTCGAACAGATCGACTACTTCCTTTTTGTAACGTCCGCTTTGCGATTTTTTTGTTAAGTCACTGATGCTTATACAATATCATGATATTGGTACTAATTAGCCTAGCTAGCTAACTTAATCTATTAAATTAATATGTAACATATTTTTTTATTAATCACGTTGAATCCAGCTGACCCAGTAATAGTGATTGTGGAAAATGTGGTAGACAATGAAAAGATAAAAGAATGAAATCCGTAAGTAAGTAATGTAATGAGGCTATGTAATATATTGCCGCCAATAAACTTAAAGTTCATTTTCCTAAAGTAATTTCGGATTTTCCGTAGACGGATCATTGAGCAACCGCATTAGGATCGTGGGAGCTTTATCGAACTCTGACCTTATTCGTTAATTTCTCCATTTTGACAGAGGTCATAGGGGTTTTTATTAGACCAGTAATGCTTTATTAAGCTGTCATTCTTATCACAGCGTTATTCTTATGTTTATTTGTTGCATATAATTTTATTATACCTACTCTTAATAAGTATTTGTAAAACATTATGAGATTAAATTGTTTACTTAGTGCTACATTTACATACTAGAAACTTGGCAATGAAATTGACAGTAGGTTTTTATCGGAATTATTAGTAGGTAGATATGATTTTACGTGACAGCGGGTGGACTAGAGTAGTGCATGCTACATAGACCCTCCCGCAAAATTATTAATGTTAATATTATTTTCTCTTTAATAAGTACTTTTTAGATACCTACTCAATTTGTGCCTCCACTTTGTTCACATTTCGTGTTTAGTACTCTAGTCTCAGCTCCGCCTACTATTCATAAATAAGAAGTATAAACTCATAAAGAAATATTGCAAAAGAAAGAGTATGTCTTATGATTAATAATTTTACAGATATAGTGGCATGTTTGATATGTTAAAAACGCTCCATAGAAAATCTGCGTAACAGGTGAAGTTACATGTTCTTATACAGGGTGGTGCCGTCAATGCGACAGTAAATTTAAACATGGGCTATATTAGTCCATAGAAATGGTTTGCCACTTTCAAAAATTTCGTATTCAATTGATAATTTCATGACCTTTGTATGAAATAATGCTGTTAACGTTACACTATTCCATACAAATGTCATGAAATTATCAAATGAGTACGATATTTTTGAAAGTGGCAAACCATTTTTATGGACTAATATAGCCCATGTTTAAATTTATTGTCGCATTGACGGCACCATCCTGTATAACTAATAAGAAACGTATGGACATTCTGACAAAATTAATGATAAGTAACTATGTGCTTTGTATGTTTATATTCATAGTTGTCATAATAATAGTTGTTTTAATTGATGTCAGCAATCTAATATCATTAACAGTTTTGATAAATTTTGGAAAGAAATTACTATTTTTATACATTTCTAAACAGTACAACTTTATCAATATTCCATATCTTTAAGGTTTGAATAGTTTTTATGGGTAACAGTAGCGTCTATTTTCAGAATTTGTAAAAATAGCGCCATATTCACACTTAGCCAACATCCCAATTGTAACAGCCAATGGGGTGTATTTCATAATTGAAGGGATGTAATAATGACATCGTTCAAGGACGAATATCCTCTATATTCTATTCATAACACTTCCGCCACACTGTTTTTGAACATTCAAAATCCATAAGAAATTTTATAAAGATAAGCCATTAATAAAAATATGTATTAATTTCGTCTGGCCATCCCAAATAATCATAAAACCTAATCTGGGACCACCCAGCTTTGAGACAGGCCCAAATAAAAAAAGTCTTGAGTCTTTTATTTTCTCCTTTTGTGGCATGGTCTTAAGGTCATTTCCTCGTGTATTGCCAAGGGGAGCACACTGCGATAGTAAAACAAGAATTAGTGGACAAACAGGTTGTAAACTGAAATATTAACAGAACAATAGCGTGCGTATTTACAATTACCTACACGTCGGTTTGTAGAGAAAATACTGATGTTACTGTTAGTTTTGTGTTTTATGTTCGAATTATTGACTCTAGTCCCAGTGTTGATAATTCTAAAGACACACTCGTTTGGATTTAATCTGTCAAACTCAAATTACGAATAGAGTTATAAAGAAACCATAGACATTTTTAGAAGGCATGTAGGTAGGTGCTATAAAACTCTAATGTTAATTTGTTATTGAGGTTGAAAATAGAATACACATTTCTAAATGTCAAATTATTTGACAGCTGTCGCTGCTACATTCTTGATATGAGAACGAGACGTTCCTCTGTTAAATTAAGATATTTCGTTTGCATTCTACCTAAGAACGAGATGTTCTGCATTTAAATTTTGATTTTGAGCCATACAGCGGTGTCTGTTGTGTTTAAAATGTATTTTGAAATGTTATGGTGTTATTTTTTTAAATGTATTTTTTTGTTTGTACTGTTACAATTGTTTATTATTTTTTTGTAATTAAGGTTCAATATTCATAAATTGTATACTACTAACCGTAGGCTCTGCCAGAATACCAGCGCCACAGTGAAGTTTGTTGCTGTGGCATTATGCTGAGGCAGTGACCTAGTTGGCCTGTTATTCTTTTTTATCATTATTATTATTATTTATACAGGTTGGTGCTGTCAATGCGACAATAAATTAAAACATTGGCTATATGAGTTCATAGAAATGATTTGCCACTTTCAAAAACATCTTATTCGTTTGATAATTTCAGGACATTTCTATGAAAAAATGCAGCCAATGTTATCAGATTAATTAAGTTACACTACAGCTATTATAGCTCAAATTTCGCACATTCAACAGTCCCTTACCAGTTTTACCACCTCGGATTAAGAATAGTTTGTATTGTTGAGTTCTTGCGGTAACTAAGGTTCAGTATCTCTAGCACGAACACTTTTAAATTTCGAATCGCCATCGTAATAAGTAGTTACGTTAGCTTTTGTCTGGCTTTTGTTTAAAATTTTAAGCGTGCGACTGATTCGATTACGATTCGAAATTTAAAAATGTTCGTGCTAGAGTTCAGAGCTGATTGAGAATGCGCTATAGTGGGAGAAGGGGGATTCCGTATCCTATCATCATCATCATCATCGTCATATCAGCCTTTGATGTCCACTGCTAAACAAAGGCCTTCACCATAGATTTTCAAATGGAACGGTTCTACGCAGCCTGCGTCCAATGGCTCCCCGCGACCCTGACCAGGTCCTCTGTCCATCTAGTCTCTAGTGGGAGGCCGTCCTACTTTGCGATTTCCGTGTCTCCGTCTTTTCGTCTGCTAAGTTATTAAGATAATGGTTTCTCTTGATTTTTATAGGGAAGGCAACGTTTTTTTAAACGGACTATTGCTGTTGGCCGGGTGAGAACCTTGGTGAGTCCTCAAGCCATGAGGAGCCAAATTCGCCTTTGGAGGATTTCTAATCGCCAGACATCACCTTCGGGGGAAGTGTCTGGCTGACTCTTAGAGTCTCCAGGGCACTCGAGCCATTAGAGTGAGTAGGTAGTGCTCAAGGTGCTACGAGCCTATGAGCGTCTAATATGCTATGGTATACACTTACCACCAGGCGAGCCGAACGCTTGTCTCTTTTGATGTCTAAAAAATCACCTCGCCAGTATCTCGCCAAGAATTGAAAACGATTAATACTGTGTCTGCTTTATGGTACTTCACAAATTAAAATAATTAATCTAATGAAAAACCAAAATCGGACATAACATAATACAGGCAAGTGGGTAGTACAAACCAGTATTAAAGAATTCATATTAAATTATTATTTTAGAAAATAAGCGTTCAAAATTATAAAGTAAAATTAGTAGAATCAATTAATTACGCAATACTTAATCAAATACTTACTTCAACTGTTTTTTAACACCCAAATTAAATCACAAGATCGACAGCGATCGTAAAATCAAAACTAATAAGAATAAAATTCATATTAAAAAGTTGTAAAATACGGTCGTAAAATTTTAAAACTAGAAAATAACTCTAATGAGGTCATCACTGCAGAGCTAACAGTTAATTTGGAAAAAAATAATAACATAGATTTTATAAGAAATCTTTAATTTGATAATAAAATTTTGAAACCAGGAAAAGAAAATCCCGAATAGTAAGTAAACAGAACGCTCTGAAATTTTTTTTAAATTTTTAATTATTGATTATATAAAAAAGAAAATATCTATACCAGCAAAGATTAATAACGAGGGACGCAATTCTCTTTTCCTTCAAAAATGTGTCGAATTCGAGTTTCTTCTTCGACAACCTATTATTGGACCATAAATCTTGAAAATCGAGATTGTTATATCGAATCTTCTATTCTCACCTCAAATCAAATTATACGTCGAGTTGTAGTGCGAAAGAACACAACTCACTGTACGATGCAGCTATTTACCTTACATATTCAATTTTAAGTAATGAGAGAAGCTTCATAGCTTATCGGTAAATAGTTTGTTTGATTAACCTATTATTGAGATTCTAACCTTAATAAGTTAACCAAACTATTTACTCAACTTCGTCCAACCTTAAATCTAGAGCGACAAGACCTACACTTTTGCAGCAATTTAATTTCAGGTTTCTTCTTATTTTCTTTCAATTCAGCGTTTCATAATGTTCACTTTTAATTTAATCTGGTACTCTTTCGTCACTCATTTTTATAGTTAATCAAATACTTCGTAAAATAATAAGAATTATAATCAAAACCAAATAAACTATTAGGAAAGATTACAATTTAATACTCAGCGTAGGTAACATACAGCCGCCATTTGACGTTTAAGATGGTTCGAATTCGAAATCTACGTCTCGACCGCGCCGCCAATTCGAAGCACTTCGAGCCACTCGAAGTGCTTCGAATTGGCGGCGCGGTTCCTTCGAGAAAAGACGAATTGGAAATTCTCAGAATAGCTCAACTTGATTAGAACTCGATGATTGTTAGAATTCGAATTTTATCTCGAATTCAATACTGTTTCGATTGCACGAGAATTGCTGCCCAGGGGTGGGAACTGAACCTGCGAAACGAGTATTTTTACATACATACCGAAGATCCAGTTGGAGTAATTTTATTTAAAAATTATAATACATTGTAATACTAATATGAATTTGTTTTGCATTATATTATTGTCACTTGCTTTCCACATTGTATAAACAAAACGTGACGCATCCCCTGAATACATATCGTTTAGAATTTCATTAACAAATACTTGGTATTCTGTCTTTATGTTGTTTATGACAGGCTCGCGTCCGAAACAATGAGAGGTTTTTTAATTAATTAAGTGAAATTAAAAGGAGGGCCGACTTCAACAGGCGCGTAAGCGTGGTGGACACTGGTGGAGCATCGTATCGAATTTTCTCCACTAAACCCTACTGGAGAAGAAAAACTGTTTTACCGAAGAAGGTGGGGCTATCCATGAAAAGATATAGAAACTTCGGAGACGAATGAAAAATGAAACAGACGGCCTAGACAAGTCTTTCCATAATCGCGATCCCTGTCGCTTATCGAGGACTTACGTGAAAGGCATCTTGTTAAGGTCCTGGAAGCTCCGTGAGATTTGAGGTAAACAAAATAATAGGGTTTCTTAAGTTACTTAATATACAGGGTGGTGCTGTCAATACGACAATAAATTAAAACACGGCCTATACTAAGTAGTTCATGAAAATGTTTTGCTACATTCAAAAATATCTTATTCATTTGATAATTTTATGACATTTCTATGCAATAATGCAGCCAATGTTATATTATTACATACAAATGTCATAAAATATCAAATTAATAAGATATTTTTGCAAGTTACATACCCTTTCTATGAACTAATATAGCCCATGCGTGGTGCTGTGACAATAAATTTAAACTCACTTTATTTTACTCCCAAACTTTGAAAAACTTGTCATGGTAGGTCGGCTGATCTTTAATGGCCTTATCCCTTACGGTCTTATTCCAGCGGTTGACCCGTCAAGCATCGAATTGCAGACACAATTGATTTTTAATTGTAAATATTGTCATACACTCCCGGAAGTCTAACGCGGCTTACGTGATTAAAATCATTTTTGTTAAGCTTACTGCATGTAAGTACATACGCTTACTATTGCACGGAAGCAGTTATAACAGTGTTCAACGCGCGTTTGCAGATGTCTCGGAAATATACCGGACGTGGCCCACAGAGATCGCCGATTGTCGAATTAAAATTCATCGTATTAAAATCGAGTTGGTCGCTTAAGGGCGGCGACACGCGGCACTCTTGTAGTCGGGATGCGTATGCGGCACACGTACGCAGGCGGAAGAGTCTCATGCGCCCCCGTGTGCATTTGTATTCTTCAATGCGAGCCACGACGTCTATATCTTGATGCACTTCGTAAGTTTTTTGTACCCCGGCCCGATCCGTGTCCTGTGCATCAAGTGTCTTACGTCTTACGTCAAACGAAACGGCCACGTTCCATACTTCACAATAGTGGCGCGGAACGGAACGGAAAACGCAAACGTAAAGTTTTACACAGCAAAATTCGTTATGTGAGTTTTCTATTGTAGCTTCATTGTTATCTAACATACAACCACGGTTCTTGAAGAATATCGTGTAGTGTAGATGTTCAAAAAGGCAGAGTATTATATTCGTTATAAGAAAAATACTTATAGTACTGAGCATTTAAAACTACGGCTGTGTTACAATTACAAGATAATTACAAGATTGTTTGAGTTTTCTGTGTTTTAAAGGCCACTTAGCACAGCCTTATGGCAAGCGGTAACCGCATTAAGGCCGGGCTTTCCCAAAAACCCCAGTTTTATAAACAGTTTTATTCATAAAGTATACGTATATATATTTTTTTTAAATATATGTTATTATTGAGTCTCTTTCAGAGGCAGGATCGTGCTCCGTAACACGATTTGTAGCTGTAAACATTATCCTTCGATGAGATTAACTGCTACTTAAGTGTGGCTTGTATTTAGAATAGAATAGAATTCATATATTACAACATCATGGTCATAGATTTAACATTAAGTGAAACTTTAAATTAAATTAAATTATAAAAAAATCCAATTACATTTAATTAAATCAAATTAAATTTAAAATTAATATGATTTGTTGAATTATTAATTGGTGTAAGTGTGTGAGTTAACGGGATCAAAATGAAAGATAGATTACCGAACGTGACGGCTTAAATAGGGACAAATAAACAATTTAAAAGCCAATTAAATATTGTACTGCCCACGTTTTAATATAGTTTTGCAAACTGTTTAAAAATTTTCCCTAGGAATCTTGAACATTTTTATTTTTTTAAAAGATCTTTTCGAAAGTAAAATGTGTCGAGGCAAAATTTTTAAATCGTGTTTCTGCTAGACGTGTTTAAATAAAGATATGAAGAAATTTAAATCTGATTTTAAGATCCGTAAGATTTTTCAGCGACCTATTTCATATAGGAAAGTGCGTATTTGTTCGATGTAAGTATTGCCTTATTACTGAAAGAACTCACCTTGTACCCAAAGCTGATCGACACGCGAGTGTATCTGCGCTGATTTGAGTCCTACGCAGAACGTGGACAACACCAGGACAGCTACAAAGAGGACTTTCCCCGCGTCCCCCTGCAGGAAGCAGCCGAGCACGAACAGCTGCTCCTGCAGCCACGCGCGGATCCACAGCGACGTCCGACCGCCTTCGATGTTGCCCTGGAGAACAAAAATGTTGGTTCATACCAGCGCTAAGTTTTATCATTATCCTAAACATAACAGGTTTCCAGTGCCAGTCAATAGATAAAATATAGCCTATAGTAGTAGTAGTAGTGCCGCTCTAACGGCCTTTTGACACATAGCAGTAGATATGACTTTGAAGGTGCGTACAAATTACGATACTGTATCACTGATATGTATTTATAATTTTATTACTCGAATGAATTGGACTACTTAGGATAAAAAAAACATTAATTTCAATTACTTTGGTAATCTGCTAATCTTCCTTGAATAATTAACAAAATTTGTTTAAGCGCATCTACGCTTGTACAAGCTTATATCGTCCGGAAATAAGTGACAGAGATGTACCCATTGTCGACATTTTATCAATATAACTGATGAAATTTTTATTTACTATAAACAATAAATATGTAAATTATTTCTATGGTATAACTGATAATAATCATAGACAGTTAAAATGTTTTCAAAATGATGTTCCCATAGAACTAACTTTACCTAGCATGTGTTAGTAAGATTATAATGTTTCATATGTGTACACAATACTTATTACTTTATATAAATGTAATTTGAAATGTTTTTATTTTTAGGTAAATAATAAACAACGTTTTTATATAAACTACTAGGTATATCGATATCTCAAATCTTTTGTATCCTGAGTGATCCCGTCACTAGTTGTGATAAAATTAGGCTATTTGAGCGGCCGTACTATAGCTCCCTAATTATGTAACTAACTACAATTAATGGCAAAGGCAAAAATTAAATTATTAATTACTAGTGGCCGCCCGCTATAAATGCATGTTGGCTTAGATCTTTTGCCAAAAAGTAGCAAAAGTCCTTGCTGGAGATGTAATTCATGTAATACATATCTCCATGCCTTTCATGCGCAACAGACGGACAAACAAAGTTAGTATCGCGTTTTGGATTAAAGGGCATTATCTGATTTTTATTGAAAATTTATTGCTGCTATATGTATAACATCCTTGCGAATTTCAGGGGATTGTGAGATTGTGGGGCTCTCGGATAATGCTACTCGGGGACCTGCGTAGTTAATCAACTAATTGCTATTTTGGCAAAAAACGGTTTTCGATAGAAGAAATAGAAACAAAAAGGGCAATAAAATATTTTTTCAAACACACGATTTTATTGATTGAGGGTTGCCAACCTAGTGATAGGAGTTTTAAAAATTTCTGATTGTTTTGAAACCTTAAATATCGTCCATTGTCTACAATGATGGCTGGGGCCCCTAATATATTAATGGGACCTTGGTCTGCAACTCATAAAGCCCTTAGTAGATGCGATTCTGGTGATATCATGCCTTGTGAATGAAGGTCTGGTAACCTTCAAGTAAAGAGTCAGCACTTATGTTTACTTGCCACGAATAAAGAATAAAAATATAAATTACTTACAATGAATAAATCAACTTTTAGCGTGAATCATCAATGTACTTAGGGTGGCACGTCAAACGTAACACGTCAGTTGGATTAAAACTCTTATCACAACGGACTATAGGTACCCACAAATGTCAAAATGATCAAAACGCTTGATCGGTGTGTGTAGTATCGTTAAATGTACCTTATAAATATTTATCATGTTGAGTTAAGCCGGTAAACATAATTATAATATAATACCTACATAGCTGAGATAACTACAAATAGTTTTACGAAAGGATTGAATTGAAGATATAATATTATGTAAAGTGTTATGTGGGCAAGTGTTTGTAAATATAGGTCATATTCTACTGACTTCAAATGACGCAACGGATGAAAACAATTTAGTAGTACTCGGCATGATTCTGTAACATGCTTAATCTAAATTTAAATGCAAAAGCTCATAATTCCAATGTGGACCCTCAATGGGAACGCACATTGCAAAAAGCACATCTGTCTGACATATACATAATTCGTCATATCGACAGGTGTGTTAAATTTTCGGCCTTCATGAACGTATTGATGTAGGTTTTAGAAAGCTAAGTCTATCGTTAAAGTTTAAGTGTAAAGGGCTATCAAAATTTTTAATTAATTAAACTAAATTAATTAATTTATGTTTCATAACGAAAGACGTGTCGTAAAAGTGAAAAATATATATACATACAGTGTAAATAATCTCCTGGCTATAAAAAAATCTTAAAAATAACACTTTAAAAAAAATCTTTCTCCGAACTTTACGAGTGGAAAGGAAACTATTTTTAATCGCAGGGTTCGAAAAATAGTACAATTTATGTAATGGAATTTAAAAAATATATGAAAATTTTATTGAATTTTATTTCGTGGAGGCACATTCCCCAAAGGGCCTTAGTTTGGGCGATCTCCTTTCTATAAATTTAGGTACCCAACTTATTAATTATAGTAATTATACTGAAAAAGAGTTAAGGAGCTTTACGCTGCACGACTTTTCATACAAACTTTCAAGTCGAAAATATTGAAAATGAATAAACCGAATCAAATAAGACTTTGCATGGCTAAGCAAGTAAAGCTAGTCTCAATAGTTTTCCGATGATTTTTTGAAAAACAGTCTTATAATAAGTACCTACCTAGTTAAGTTAGGAGCAATTTTTAGCTTCATGTACAAATATTTTCTATCCTCTGATAATTTTTAGACTAGCCTGACTATTTATGCATGGCAAGTTATGTTAGAATCGGTTTTCAATGAAAAGCCGTGCGGCGTAAACCCCCGTAAATCACAACAAGGACAATCACTGACACGGTACTAAAAGGATGCTACATGTATAAAACCAGTAGACCCCCCTTGTCATCACGTGCATATAAACATGATATGTTTTTTAGATATTTTGCCTTATAAATCTTAGGATACCATTTAGGAAAGAACTGCGCTAGCATAAAAGAATCATTGTAACTATATACTCTTGTAAATAGAATATCAAAATTGAAGTTGGTTATATTTATTATGAATTGATATATGAAAATATTATGAAATTCATCATCACTATCATTTCAGCCGAAAGACGTCCACTGCTGAAAAGGCCTCCCCTAATGATCTCCATGACGACCGTTGCTGCGCTACACGCATCCAGGCTATCTGCGACCTTTACCAGATCTTCATTATGTAATATAATCAGTGTAAAGATTGCACGATCGGCAGCCATCGACCTCTCCGAGTTCTGACAACCGCGTCCTATTAGAGTAGAGATAAATACTGATATCCACGGCCTTCAAAGTAAATACATTTTAAACATACCTACTTATAGGTTTATTCACCAGTTTCAACGTCATTCCAGCAAAACAAACAGTGGCATTCCGTGGCTACTGTTCAAAAAGGACGTGTCATCTCGGCTGACTCGTATGAACCGCGAGCTCGTTTTTTTTTTAACTTCCAGTAGCTATCTATTGCGCTGCGTCATTTCGCCCTTAAACAGCACCGCAAGTTGGCGAGGATCATAATAATCGAACTTTCGAAACGTCGAAATAATTTCTCAGTTGATTGTGATTAATGACCGGCGAGCGGCGACCGGCGCGGGCGCACCCGTGGCGCCACGGGACGAGTTGAGCCGACCGTTCGCCGGTTCGAGTCTCGTCAAGTCCTCACTAATTGCATAATAATAACTCAATCGTCGTCTCGTGTTGAACGCAACGATTAAGCGGTAAGGCTTTGAGAACGCTTAAATTCCTATAACGCCCACAATTCAAAGCCATAACTGCAGAAATAGTAGAATGCATCAGACGAGGTTGTATGGGTTTTACCTTTGCCTTTCTTTTATATGGAGAATTCAACCAAAAATAATTCCCATCTAAGGGAGCGCTGTACTTATTCCAGTTGCTGTATTCATAATACTTTTCATTCGTTTATCACTTTTTAAATGTCTGTTGTAAACATGCAATAAAAACCACTACTTATTTGGAATTCATCAAATATAATTTTCTTGTGTGTTAAAGATATCTCGCATAGGTAACAATAGCAACAGCCGCTGGCGGCTACCGTGCTTCCCACTAATCGCGAGAACGAAATGCGAACCTTACAGCTGCAATTAAAGCATCGTTAGGGACCTGAGTGAATTCCAAGGCGTTTATTTTCAATCGGTGTACTGAACCACGCCATTCGTAAGGAGCAAGTTCGCTGAACCACTGCTGTTTCCCGCCGAAACGGAGATGTTGCTTTTGAGCATAAATAAATAGTCCTAGCAACAATAATGGCAGATACAGCGAGAGTCGTGGAACGGTTCGGGCGAGCAGGCGAGGTGAATGTCGGGCGCACTGGGTGGGCGTGACGTCACGGCCGGAATGCGCCCGCGCCGCCCGCGCCCTCGTTCGCCCGCCTCGACCCACGTGTACCGTACGCAACACGCCACCACGTTGTCAACTACCACTGCAACTCGAACTCGGAATCTTCATTCAGCTACCAAATACGATACACAATGGCATTTCTGCAATCGTGTGCTGTGCATTTACTGTCAACATACTACGGAAAGCTCACCACTTTTCTCTTGTAAGCTAGTTAACGTAAGTAGTACAGAGATTAGTTACCTACAACTTATGGTGGCGGTGCCATGCCGGCGAGTACATTTCCTGCTGATAAGAGATTAGGGTACCACGAACGCGTTTTTACGGCTACCAGAAAAAGTAAAACATATATGGTTTTTTTAAATTAAAAAAACCATATGAAGTAAACGACGTTATAATTAAGTACCTTATTTGGATTAATTTAGTTACATTACATCACATAGTTACTTTTGATTAATAATAATTATGTAAATTACCCTTAAAACAGTTTGTAGGAAACAATTTATAGTAAAAGCGGCGCAGGGCGCGAGACGGGAGATAGTGCTAGTAAACAGCCGCGGGCTGATTTTGTTTCTTATCGGGAGGGTGTTGCAATAATTTGTAATCATTGTCTTAATTGAGATATCCGTCAGTTTTAAAATTGATTCTAAATATGTATCTATTGGTATTTCTTTTATTTTCTCTATAAAGGGCTCCTTACACGGTGCGATCCGTCATTGCGATTTAAACATAGACGTGCCCTATTGTAAAAAAAATAAACATAAATTAAAATCGACTTCAAAAGTTCAAAACACTAAAAAGGATATAATAATAAAATTTTAATAGAATTCATACCCAGAGGGGTAAATAATAGAACCCATAATAGAACCCAGAGGGGTAATTCTATTAAAATTTACATTACATTTACATTATTTTTTGGAGTCGGTGCTTCACTATCTATTGTTTTTGGAAACAACTTAGCACCAACTCCAAAAAAATATCTGTAAGTAGGTATACGACAAGTGTTTTGAAGTTGGTTTTAATTTTTTTTTTTTTCACCATTGTTAGTGATAACTTTCTAAGGTCAAAGCTAGATCGGTGATCGTCAGCATAAATATATTGTTTCATACGATCGGTATCGTTTCATTAAAAAATCATAGGGAAGCAAAAATCCGCAATTTTGCGTACATAGACGCCTAATTATTCCAGTTATTTTGATTTTAAAACCAAACTGACAAATAGATTTTAAATATTTTTTTATGGGACCAAATGGCAACTATTCCGCTTCGAACAAAAATAGAATCACGTAAATCGGATCAGAAATCTCGGCATAATCATTGTATATACAGAGAAAAAAACTTACCAACCTAATTGAGAATCTCCTCGTTTTTTAACGTCGGTTAAAAATGGAAAACTAACTTCTTTTCATTACCTATGTGGTGGTAAATTATTATAATTAATCACTAAAAGTATCGATACGGGTTCAAAAAAAAATTTAAATAAATTAAGTTTTTATGTTTTTCATAAAATGTTGTTTTATTTACATTTTCTCTTCAAGAAAATATAAAAGTTTTATTATTGGAAAGATTTACCTATAGTTTACCGGCTCAGATCACTAATACTTTTTGTCGTTACGATATTATATGTCGTTTTTTGTTGCGATATCCGATATCGTCTTCGATCAAGTAAATGGACATACATTGTATAAACGTCGTTTCGATCGATCTGGAAACGACGGATCTTTACGACGAACTGCACCGTATATGGGGCCCTTATGGATTAATTAGGCCGGCAATGTCCAGTCAGCGTCGTCGTCGCGACGCTTTCGTATGAAGCGACTCGTAGCCAGCGGACGCACGCTTTCGTCAATATCCGCTTACATGCAACTTGCGTATAGGCAAACAAATCTCTGTCCCTCTAGAGATTCCTTTCAATAATCGCTATCGGTAAATGAGAAATGTATGGGTTTTGACTTATGTCGTCGATCGACTTTCGAGCGCAAATGTCGAATCCCATACATTTTCCATTTAGCGATAGCGATTATCAAAAAATGCATCTTGTCTAGATTGGCTGTGTCTCAATCTCAAGTCAAGAGTCAGTTTTACGTCAAACGTAACGACCATGTTTTTCGTGTGGACTCCATTATAAGCCGTGGCTGCCAATACTTCACAATGAAGCGATGCTCTCGTTTGATAAGATTTGACAGCTAAACACCGACGCCATTGTAGGGAATACGAATGTCAAAACTAGCACTAATACTCTTTGTCTCAAAAGCAAACGTCGGCCCTTACGACTGCATTTTTCGTGTGGAGTCCGTGGTAAAAGTAAAGATTTTGCAACACTCGACAACATAAGTTTTCATACCAGTTGATAGATTAGCGCAAACGCAATATTACGTTTTGTGAACATCATCACCAGCCTATATACATCGCACTGCTGGACTGCATATGCCTTCCTGCATGGGAGAAAAACATGATGAGTTTGGGCCATAATACCACTACGCTGATGCGGGTTGGTGGGTTAAAATTGGTTGCAATAACAGCCGGCCTTCCGATGCACAGAGGAACACGAGATAAGAAATTTTGATTGACCCATCCGGGATCGACCATGGCGAAAGTTGCTTTGTTTTCATAATCGAAAACAGAGTGCACGAACCAGTGCCTATTATCTAATCTGTACCCCTACGCCATCGAGCTCGAGTTTTGCAAACGTTTATGCCATTTGTATCTTGACGCCTTATGTGTCAAGGAAGACACAAAAATGACAGAACTTCAATCGTGATGACGAAGCTCTAATATTAAGGTAATTTAAGTTTTTACACAGTCTGCAACAAGCGAATATTATCGAAGAAAGCTACGTTAATTGGACAACTGGACAGTAGTTGAGATAAACACGCATAATATAATAATCCGTTTTATATTACGATAAAAGGGCATTTTATGATAAAACACAGCGTGGCATTACAAAGAAGCTATTGTATGTGCAAAACTCGCCTATGAAAGCCAAATATTAACATTCCATGAGTAATTTATACATTACTTCAGGACGATTCTTTGATCTCACTCGCACGTCACGCAACAAATAAAATTTCCACTGTCAAAAATATTAGAATTACGTATTTTTTAGTAAACAATCTCATCCATCTTGCACCCATCAATCATTTCTGTTTTGCGTTATTAGTACTTACAATCCGACAATCGATCCAACCGACCCAAGCTGCAGTTCCACGACCATTTGTATCTGCATATAATAGGCTGTGGGTGCTGCTACTACTATGTATTTATCTCATCTACATTCATGAAGCATTGGTGTATTTCTACGAAAAATGCAGAATAAGCTATTGATTCAACATTGCGCTAGAAATAATGATACAAGATGTTAGAGAAATATAATAGTCTGATGTGGAATGCTAAAAAGACCAAACGTTATTGAAACAAATAATATTAACCACAAAATGGTATTATTTATAATTTTAGGAGTCATGGGTCAATCACATTAAGGTACCTATTTTATTGGCTACTTTTATTGAGATAAAACTTTTGTCAGCATGCTAATTTGCTGAATAGAGTTGTCGTGTCTCGTATTTAATAAATTGAACCGCTTATTTCACGGTGACTTGAAACAGGTGAATTTCATTTAGCATACAGTTTATCGATATCATAAACTGTATGCAAATGTTCTCCGGTCATTCTTAACAGCATCACGTTCCGTCCATTTGCCACCGCGGCGCTGGTCAATGTCGTTGAATGTCAGTGACACTTTGTTCTTTATGTAATTTTACGAGTGCCGATGTTTGCGTACTAACAACTGTCCAATAAAATCGTTAAACATTAAATAGCGTATCGACTGGATTACGTAAGAAATGATCCCAATCGATTTTCGTTTTTTTTGTTATGAAAATCAAGATCACGTTCCGATATTCAATGTATTCCTAAGTGGGTAATATTTCCTCAAAATTATGTATTTGATTATTATTTTTATCTCTTCTTTACGCAAATATTTGAAATCTAAATATATTAATAAACATTATGCTAATATTCACATACTTAAATCGATTGTTATCTAACTTCCCACCATTTACACGATTTACAAATATTGTGAGTCTCAACTTCAAGCACAAAATAAATCAACGCTATGTTAAAGTGTAAATTTCATAATTAAGATCAATAAAAGAAAAAAACTCCTCATAGTTAGATATTAATCAGTGACTGCGAGCGAAGTAAAATAATAGGTATTTCGAGAAAGTGCCGTGATAGAGAACAGCGGAACCGGTCTAGACAGCCATATGATCGGATCTATTGGTGATGCACTAGGTTACTGGTATACTTTGATATCAATAAATCTCACATAAAAGAGCGCAAGCAAAAATTGCTTGCAAATCATATTCAGTTTACCTCTAATATTATTGTGAACCACGCCAGATTCTGAAGACACACTCTAAATTCAAATTTAAATACAGTAGGTAATGTGGCAGCGGCAAATCCGTCTATGGGGCAAGTAAAATAAAAAATGAAATGAAATAAAATGATTTCAAGTTACACAGACGGATGTCCCCGCTGTCACCTTATAGGTATAATATCTCTTTCTTTCAATATGAATAGGAAAAGATAGCAGCAGTTAAAACTGTTTTTTAAACATAACTTAAACAGTTAGGTCTAAAGAAACTGTAGACCATTTTAAAAAGTTTGTAGGGAGTAGCTTCCCAATACCTACATTTTATCGCGTTCTAAAAAATTACCACTTTTCTAAATGTCAAATTATGTGACATCTGTCTTTTTTGAGTTCAAATTGAGAGAAAGAGATGCATTGCACTTAAATTTAGAATTAGAATGTACTTCAAGTAGCACAATGTTCTGGATTAAATTATAAAAGTTACTTGAATTTACTAATTTCTCCTAGTAAACCAGCTGTTGTCAGACTACTGGGACGGAAGCAAGGGGTAACGATGAGGAAAATGACTGAATATGAAATGAAGCGTGAGTGCCACGTGTTCGATGGGCTGGTGGTGAACTAAACGACCCTCGTAATCCGACACCAAAAGTGCTGCCATCATTCCTGCGGTTAACCAATAGCACACTCAATCAAGCATTGATATCGCATACTTGATCGCCTTGCTTGGGTGCAACTGACGGGAACTTCGAAAACAATATTAAGTAACAACCATTATTACTTTACAATTACGACTACTTTCTTCCGATATAGGTATTTATTTCAAATGTTATCTTAAAATAACCAATGTTCAATAATAAAAGCTGCACCTTTGAAAATCGTGGGTGTACAATCATTTATAGGTTTCAATCGCAGCTGCCGACCGCCAGCAAGCTCAATGTTTGGACGAAGACAGACTATGTGTGGGAAAACGAGTGTGAAAGGGATACGCGACCAAAGTGAGGGACAAGGAAAGGATTCTGCCGTTTTCTGGAACAGAATGAGATGCAAGATTGGAAACCACAAGATGTCTCAATTCCACGAGGCGAGCCCTGTGCGGTCCTGCCTCATATAAAAGTTTGTAGCTTTTATTTTGAGCTAAATTATGTAATTTTATGTTTGTTGAAAATATTAGTCAGGTATTATAAGTTTATATTGGGTTTCTTAATATAAGGGTTTGCTTTTGACTTAGACGATTAGGACAAGTAAACATTCGAGATGTTAATTGGATTTAAGGAAGTTCATGTAAAATTGAATTTTAGAATGTCAACCGACGAACGAACGTCACAGTCACTTATTTGGAAAGACAATTATTAATAGATCTTCACAATGAAGTAGTGATGGAGACTTTAATCTGAATTACCCAAGAAACATTAGCGGGTCTCGGGTCTGTGCTGTAATAGAGGCGTGCTCGGCGTTGATGTCTCTATCGGCGCCGCTTGACTGCGCGTGCGGCCGCGCCTGCGCCCGCTGGGCCTTAATTGCTTCATCTCATTCGCCCGACAAAGTTTCTGTCTTATACGATATACGTGGTTTCATAAACGTAGCTAGGTATGGTTTGTTACGTTTACCTCGAACTACAGCTGTTTTTGTATTTACCCTGCTGGATTTTGGTCCTTCGAGCCAGGGTTTTTGTAACTAAAATTCTTATTAGGGGCATAAAACTTATCGCTTGACGATGACTTTTAGATAAATTTGCAAATTGCGATCGCAAACAACACCAACTCAATTCATTTATTGCATTTGCACAATGAGTTATTAAAGATCTTAAATATAATATTTTATACATCATGGACCCTGTCGGGCACAGCAAATTGGAAGAGAGGAGATTATACCATAGCAAGAATTACTTGCATTTCATGAAGTTTAATCTATTACTTCTCTTTAGTTTATAAGAAATAATTTCAATTTTAATAGTATTTTTATTTCATCACTATTAAATTTTATTTAAAAGTAATACCTAATTGTATTTCTTTTATTTTAAAATCTTTTATATACTTATTTTAAATTTGCCCGTTTCACCGGTGTCTAGCAAACAAGTGTTATGAAACTTTAAACTCACAGTTTAAGAAAAATTTGCAAATTGTCCCTGAGGGTTGCGGACCACCGCAGGGCGCCTGTGCGGGCTTCTAGGAAAGCGGTGCCTGTCCTGAACCCGTCGGACGTAGGCAGGTAGGAAGCTATGGTTATTTATAAAATTTTCTTATTAGGTATATATGTATATAATTACATATTGTGTGCCCACTTTTATTTTCCCGTATTCCTGTCGCAGGTCTAATAGAGATTTCATTAGAAATAAGCAGTGCCCTAGTGTGCTCAACTATGTTTCATGTATTATTTTTTTAGAATTTTTTGTGTTTATAAATGAATGAATAAATAAACAAATAAATTTCTCAAAACAAAGAAGTATCCTTACAAAGTCTAACAATCAAAAGCGTGTTTGATTTAGTTGGTACCTATTTTATTAGAGAATGAACTTTCGCAGATTATTTAAAACTAACGTATAAATAAAAACCTTCTCAATCTTATGCTTTACGATGCAACCGATAAATCTGAACTTATATTAGCTAATATTCTTCACTCCCTAAGAATCGAAATATATTTATAATTCGTATTTTTTTGTCTTTTCTACTGTTATGTTATGGTATGACTGCATCCTATAATTATGAAATACGCGCGGCCTTGATAGTACGCACAATTACCGCTAGTCAGCGCCACTGATCCGAGCTGCCGCGTTCCTCGCTTGACGCGGCTGACATTAGCAGAAAAACAATCACACGTGCAATATGGCAATCGCAACTTGACACTGAATTCTTGTGAATAGTGGTACACTGCACCTTTTCGAGTTCTGATAGCGCTAGCGCGGCGTCCACCCAGCTGGTTCGTATATACAGGTCGGTGGTGTGACGCGCCTCGGCGGCGGAGGGGCTTTCGCGCGCAGCACCCGCTATCCGAGGATTCGAAGGAGCCTCGGAATCGGGAGCCACCATGATCTCGGGGCCAGGCTTGTCACCAGTATCCTCATGAAGACGGCCGTAGTCCGTCTGGCGGCGCACGCTGTCATATCACTCGTCGCCACATAACCACACACTTGCACACTCGGATCCTTCACTTCTATTTATCACTGAACCTCTCGAAACACGGTACGATATCGAGTTTCTTTAAAATTAATCACTATGTCTGCGTGTAGACACAAGCACGACCTGAGCAATACTGATTCGTTCGAGCACTGAGTGCGTATACAGAATGTTTGTGGAGCCGCCATCATGATTCGATCGGCTATGTTGCCGTTCTGGGACCCGACCGCGGCCGATAGCTGGCGAAGGGAACCGAACCGGCTCGTTGGAGGACCACACACGTGATGACCCTGTCTCGCTCTTACAGTCTGAGAGGGGCGAAGCCCGTCAAAATAAAAGCATTGAATGAAGCAATGAAGCCACCGGCTACACATGATCTTACTACAAATTATCACAAACATACACCATATAAGCACATAGGTGCTTATATGGTGTATGTATGTGCTTATATGTGTCTTAATTTAAAGAAATTAAGACATACAAAATTTAACCAAGAGGGTCAGGTGACTTCCAAGATACCTATGTGTTTTAAAATAACCAAAGTAATTAATCAATGTTAAAGCGGATACCATTACATAATAAGACCTTAGGGATAGATATAAGATGTTTGCAAAGGTCATAAAGTTATTAGTGTTATTACATTCCCACAATTACCACAAAGAGAGGTCGTTTGCTAGCTAAACATTCACTCTGTATACAGATAATAAAGGTGGATCAAACATTCGGACGCACCATATCATTTTGTTTACAGAGTTTTCTGAGTAAAAAGTCGGGCGAGTGCGCCCCCGGCAGGGCGGCAGGCGCTCGCTGTTCCTTTGATGTTACCGACATAAAACGCCGCCGGCGGTGATTTAACTAATGAATTTATTTAGCGGGCGTGCCGAGTGAGTGCCGCCGAGTCCACCAAGCTGCGCCACCAAGGGAAGCTAGAAAAACTACTTATCGAATGATTCTACTTCATTATCCCCTGCATTGCTCATTCAAATGGTCCTTCGAGCCGGAAGATTTAAACTTTATCGTTTTAATCGATATTATTCATAGTATATCGATCAATAGCTCGCTTAATATTTATATTATACACTTACTCCTATTATCTAGCCCGAACTAAAAATAAAATTGAACTTGTGTTACGGATTACGGATACTAGATAACGGAAACCGAAAACATATTGAATGAATATTATAGGTTATTAAAAACAACCGTGACCCGAGAACAAAATATTCGTGTTTATCACACCAACACCTGCCCAGGCCGGGACTTGAACCCGGGACCCCTACCCGAGTAGCCTGCAGCTTAGCTTCGGGTACTCATACTGGTCACTGACCACTCGGAAAGAATGTCGTCATCATATTGATAATTTGTTAAAAGTAACGAAAACGAATTTGAAAAGCGGAAAACCCCTGTAAGTCACGTACAGTACAATGTTGGGTACACCTAAATGTAAAATAACACTCTACCAAAAAATATACTGCGCCTAGCAACTCGTATAAAATAGATATCCGACAACACGTAAGCCCTAAATCTGAAGCAAATCAAAAATAAATTATTTCAAAGACTTCTTCAAAAATGTTACTACTCCATACAAGATTTTTTAAATGTCAACTCTCATGACTGGAACGTTTTGATAGATTTAGCTGACATGCTATTTTTTCAATCATAACTTAACTCCAATTAATCTTAATTGAATTTCCTTTATGACATTTAGAATTAAAAACAAATATAAACTTAGCATGACATTAAAAATAAATATTGATATTGTTTATATTTTATTTATTTTATACACTTTCAAAGTAATATACAGAGTGGCACATTTAGATCGGTCAGTATGGGAAAGTCTGGAACTATAAGACAAGCGAAAATCTCTTCTTAGGAACCATGTCATCGATTTTAGTAATAAGAAAAACTGCATTTATACATTTAAAAAAAACGTGTACTTAGGTCGGGAATCAAACCCGGACGTTTTAAAAATTAAAACGAACACTTTTCTATTTAGATATCGATTCTGTAGGTCTTAACATTAGTTTCAATTCGACACGTTCCTGAGATAGATGGAACACGAACTGATCCTATATGGGTTCTTTGTTTTTGCTTTTGAACAGAACCCTAGGAGGAAAAATCGGTATTCTTACAGTAGTCTAACTCTAAATTACATTTGATTAAGTAAGTTCGCGAAGTATCGACGATAGGCTTTTCTATTGTTGAGGAAATTATGTTAGGGAGGTTATTTAAAAAGAATTCTTTAAATCTTAAAATGAATCAAAATTTCCTTTTTGAACAAGAAACTACAAACTCGTAACAAGAACTGAACTTAGTGACATCCAAACCTTTTCCCTAAATCTTTTTACTAGGTATGTAACGTTTTTCTTCTATAAAGTTTTAAAATCCATACTTACCTTTTGTACCTGACCACCTGACTTCAAAAAAAGAAGGAGGTTCTATGTTCCACTGTATGTATTTTTTTGTATGTATTTTCACCGATTTCTCTGTCAATTTTCAACCGATTTACAAATTTTTTTATCTATTCGATAGAGTATACTCCTGCCTGAGGTGGTTCAATTGTCACAAACTCTTAACAAGAAGTAAGAAGAAAAAATAAATTTTTAGGAGATAAGTACCTAGGTTCTTAAACCTAATAATTTTTTCCTTTTTAGTGTTTTGAAGACGGTTTTTTGCTCTAATATTTAGTTTTATCGGTCAGTTTTGTTTCTAATTATTTATTATTAAAAGCTTAGTTCAATTATAAAAGCTTATTTCAAACGAACAAACCATATTCAATAAGAATTAACATACATAAGTAAGTCAGGCTGGTCATAATTGTTGTTAAACATTGTAAGGTATGAGCAATTTTTAGCTTTTCATACTAACCGGAAATTGACAAAAATCTTTATTATTAGACTTTTCGAAAAATCCTCTGATTACTTTTTAGACTAGCCTGACCTGCTTATGCATGGCAAATTTTGTTAGAATCGATTTTTCGTTTTCGACTTGACTGTTTGCATGAAAATAAGACAGAAAAACAAAGATTTCCAGAGAAAAATAAAATAAAATCAAGAAAGTCTGCTGGACATATATTCATTGTTCTTCAGCACTTTTAAATTAGATTCAATAAGCAAACCCAACAAATCTAAATAGAGATAGAACAATAATAATTGTCTGTTAGATGTTCATAGTATTCGGGTCGCGTTTTGCCAAAACTCGGTTGTGGATTCAGTTTGCGTATCGCGGCGACTTTGCCTACCGCCAATAATATATCAACTTGACGTTTGAGGCAATGCGCATTGTTTCAATTGGTAAGGCTGGTTATGTTTCATGTTACGTCCTCATTAGTTCGTGTAATGATTGCAAATTAGTTACACATAGTTTATGGGTCCATATATAACATTTTACTTTTGACAAGTTTGTAGCAAACTCAAACATTTCGATGACTTTCCTTCAAAATGATGTACCTATATTTGTTCCTATACACATTCTCAGACAGTTTCTTCGCCAAAGATTTTA
Organism: Nymphula nitidulata; assembly: GCA_947347705.1. Taxonomy (NCBI): domain Eukaryota; kingdom Metazoa; phylum Arthropoda; class Insecta; order Lepidoptera; family Crambidae; genus Nymphula; species Nymphula nitidulata. The sequence goes on along the minus strand of OX374617.1, from coordinate 7,860,446 downwards.
CATTCACACTTTACAATTCACTAGGTTTTTTGGATGGACAATAAGACTTAATTGCTGTTGACCGCAGATGCCCTTTACAGCGATGCCCTTTACAGAACCATGACGAGTCCTCAAGCCTTCAAGGGCGAATTCATCTCTGAAAGATTTCTAATTGCCAGGCGTTACCTCCGGGGGACGTGTCCCGCTGACGCAGAGTCTCCAGGGTGCTCGAGCCATGAGGGAGATTTACTAGGCCTTAGGCCTTAGGTCCTTACGTATGGCTCAAAGTCAACCAATGGGCAAGAGGGTTATGCTCGTTTTGCATGAATGAATCACAAATAATGAGATACGCAGGAGAACTACGGTCACCGAAAAAGCCTAAAGATTTGCGAGCCTCAAGTGGCAGTGGGCAGGACGCATTGCAAGGAGGACTGACGGCCGTTGGGGCGGAAAGGTCCTCAAATGGCGGCCGCGTACCGGGAGGCGCAGCGTTGGTAGCTTGGTAAGCCCCCAAAAGGTGGACCGACGATCTGTGGAACCGATCGGTTTGGAGATCCTTGTGGGAAGCCTATGTTAGCCCAGCAATGAGCGCCTCTCGGCTAAAATGATGATGATGATGATGAGGTCCGTATGTAGGGTAAGTACCACTGCTTTTCTATTGCGACTGTAAAACAGTTAGGTAGTTATGTTTCTGATTAAAGAGAAAGATAGGCAGTGTAATTACTGGAAACGGAAGACAACGCACCTGCAATACCAAGTGATTTGTTCCTTGTTATTTCAGATTGGTAGCCAATTATCACCAGGTGGGCCGCCAGCTCACTTGTCATCTAATTGCATAAAAATTGTTAGCAGTTGTCAACCTCCAAACGAGTTTGAAATGATTAAAGCAACATAACTAATGATTTAAATTGTAGTTTAGTTAGACACAGTATTAAACAGCGTAAAGCGGAATGTCCTTTTTATACGACCACAAACTGTATAGTATAGGAACTTAACGTCCGCAATTTAAAAAGTTCTCTTCACACAATTTAATTGTACCTGGCGGCGAAAGTACACAATTTTTATAGTACCTTCTGCATTAAATAAAAATATTTTTTTCATCCCCCCATCTCGGAAAGAGTATTTTTGCTCTTCGATATCTGAGTGCAAAAGCCGTTTTTATCCGCTAGAGGATAAAGTAAAATTGAATTTAGAACATCGTGTGAACTAAGTTTGTGAATTCAAAACATAATTAAACCTATTTACTTACACCTCCATGGTGCCGAATTTATCAAAGTCAAAACAAAAAGGTTGTACCTTTTTTAGTTTGTTAAAAATTTAGATTCGGAACCTTCTTGGTGTACTTTTTTTAGACCGCTTAATCATTTCCTCGCTGAGGTGGGATGAAAAGCTACGTGTTGCACTCAAGTGCAAAGATTTTTCACCTCGTGCTCTTTTGATTCCCTCGCTAACGCTCAGGATTCTAATGATGGAATCACTTGCTGCGCTCGTGATTCGATTTTAGAATCCTTCGCTAGCTCGGTCATCAAAATTGAGCACGCGGTTAAAAAGCAACTTTCCACTCTTGTATAACAAATAACTATTTTTATACAACTAGATAACAAACAAGCTGATGGCCCACCTGATGGTAAGCGGCTACCGCCGCCTATAGACAGACACCTGCAATAACAAGGGAAAATCACTTGATATTGCAGGTGCTCATCCTGAGGTCTAAGATAAAATGCCTTGCATGCCCAGTAATTAATTACACGTGTTACGTGTATTTTTTCAATACAACATTCAACTCGTTTAGGTGCGTTAAATTGTCTCTATGGTTGTTTGTAGCTCTTTGCTGGTGTCGCAACTTGTTACATACACTGCTTTACATATTGTTATCTGCGATAATATTATCTATCTATGATTGTAATTGCTTACTTCTATTAAACCAGACACAATTAAATTTTAATTGTTATGACAACTTAAGTTGCCGTCTGGGCATTGAAGAATTAATCATTAAACTAAAAATCAATTGAAAAGTCTACTTATAAGTATAAAGACGTGATAAACCTCATTTGAAAATGGAACGTCTTGGTTTGACTGTCTTAAAAATGGTAGTAATTTCAACACTTATTTTGTTAATACACTACACTAACATTTTGTTAATTTTAGACATCATGTTTCATAGTAACGTTTACTGCTTAACCCCTTAAACGGCGTTAACCCACTGGAGAGCTATGACAATTGAAAAAATCAATTGTGTCTAGAATCTGATGCTTGACGGGGTTGTATCTAATAATTACTTAAGTCTGCGATCCCGTGGAGCTGTTAAAAATCAAGTTTCTAAGTCAATGCAATAATAAAAAAAAAACCTTTTTTTACGGTGAATTAGAAAAGTCACCGTAAAGAAAATACGGTCCAAGGTAAAAAAACGTACATTTTTATATCCACACTCAAGAGTAACAAAATTTATATTGTACTTTCCGTTGACTTTTTTTTATCCGATTACAGACCTAACCGACACTGGCTAAGCGACGGGCGTGTGTGGAGGTCGTCCAGCGCTAGCAGCACTGAAAATACCCACTAAAAATCCCTGGTACCTGCCCTTCGCGGGGGTAGCCTGGGCTCTGTCGAAGCAATTTCACCAGCCCACCCCCAGGCAACCTGACCTTATGGCCTTATGGCCAGGTTTCGCGCTGAGTACTTTCCGTTGACCTAGATCTATGAAATTTGATAAGTAATATCGTCTTATGTACTACAAGTTGGTACAGGGAAAAATCTGAAAACTACACATTTGCAATCAATCATCGAGGTTAAGCAACGATACGTGCGGTCATAATGTATGGGTGACCAAATCTTTTTGTAGATTTTTTTAATTTTTAGTATTTTTTACAGAAACCTTTATTAATGAAGTCACAAAAACAGGGTGCTTATGCAAGGAACGGGGTCCAAAGTTTTTAATGAGTTAATTGTGTCATGTAGTAGAGTACCGTATGACATGACAGGGCTTCAAGATTGTTAATTTTTTTTTCGATGTATAGTTTTCGAATGATGACAAAGAATTAAAAAGAAATACCGTTTGCCTTCTTTAAATGTATAAATAGATAACTTTGGTGTATGCACCTAACAGTTTGCATTGTTATGCGTACCTACCCTCTTAATCTTAGTTGTTTTCTTTTCTTTCAAGTTTTTATCAATATAAATATATTAATGTAATATGATTATGTTTTCTATCTGTGTAGAGTCGAAACGCTCTATATCATTCAATTGAAAAATGGGTTTGTCATAACGTACGCTGTCAAATGCTGTGATTCTAGAATGCGAGTTGAAAATTCGCATATAAGTTAGTGTAAATATATTACTGAAATTGTTATATACCAGCTAAGATACTAAAGCATTTTTTATGATGGTTCAATGGTTAATTGTATATCCATTTTAGTAAAAAATGGGATTGAAAATATCTTCCTTAATATTCACAGATTTTGTATCATCTGAATTCTAAGCAGAGTTGGACAAATGCATTACCTTTTTGTATCTTAATGCATTCTATTATAAATATTGAAAAAGATTAAGAATTTTCTAAAACCAAACAATTGGCGAGGTATCAGTGAGTCACATTGTTGAAATCCGATCACATAACACAAGCCAAGATAAGTTGTAATAGGACCGAACAATCATATTAACATCTCAAGGCACACCTGACGACAACTCGAATCACAGCGTAGCCTTCCGGGAACCAGAAGAGGTGTAAACGTCCCTTAAGTTTGATACTGCACGAAAATATCCAAGTAGATTGATCGCACGATATAAAGGGACCGCAAATGTCTTTTACAAATTAATCCCGATAGTTAACGAAGCGATTTTCATTCTTAACTCGCAGGAATAAAACATGAATTCGACTAGGGTGACAGAAAATTATTCTGTTACTATTGGGGTAGTTTAACCTGGACATTTTGACACTTCGGGCGAAAACGCAGCGGGGCGCCTCTTTGTAAATCTTCTTAGAACCTCGCGTGAGGTATGGAATTGAGACCACAATGTGAAACATTTCAATTATATTTCGTAAAATTATAGCTGTAGAATAGTTGCTGCAGGTGGATCTGATTGTGAAAGAGCCTGTGTAATAAATCTCCACATTTAAACTGGATAAAATATCATATAGTTTCATATTAAGTAAGTGTTCCGTAGCAAATCATATTGGTAGCTCAATATTAATTAAACGATGTTTTACCTATAATGAAAAGTGGCTGAATAAATATATTGTCATTTTTTAAAGACTTTAGACCAAAACTTAATTTAAAAAATTGAGGCACTTTCAATGTTTTTAAAAATAACTGGCCTAAAGTATATTATTACCTATAAAATAACCAAGGAAAGGCTACGGTAATTTCTAAGCGCACAAAAAATTGATCATGCCATTGTTGGGATCATGAACTGTTTTAAATTCAAAAATGTTTTCATGTAACTGAAAATGTAAGTAATATGACTTTTTTAAATTTCTTTATGCCATGTACTTTTCGATATGATAAAGTGAACTAAATGATCACAAATGTATAAAAAAATAATCAATGTATTTTTTATTCGGTTTTGGTTTTGATTACCAGTCTACGTAAATGTGCGAGGGTTTCAATGTAATAAGTGTAATATGGTGAAGAAAATAATATGTGATCCATCTACACCGACAGACAGACGTAACAGAACTATATGGGTACCATTTTATCAAATTTTACTGTGGAACCCGAATTTTTTTTAGTAATGTCCGGGACAGGAAAACCTTCGCAACTAAGAATGCTATCCAGTGAATACTTAATGAAGCCAATGAAAGCAATGCGTGGCCATTAATAATGCATATTACACTGAACAATGCAATGGTGCCGAAATCTTGCTAAGCCTAGCTAATTGATTGTAATTTTAATTAGTAGTCTATGTGCAATGTAATTTAGTCGAGGTTAGCCTTCACTTAAGTAGGTATACACACAGTTGTAGATATTCTTTTTCATGTAGGCTAACCCTTGAAATTACGTGAAATTTGCTTTGTGAAAATATTTCATACTGTTTATTGTGGCTACATGGGAGAACCACATGAGGAGTTTGGGCCATAACACCACCACGCTGGCCCAATGCGGGTTGGTGGGTTTGCGGTTGCAGTAACAACCGGGATCAACCTTCCGAAGCATGCACACGCGTGCTTACGCGTTTTTGTAAATTTAAATTGAAGTTGGGAAAATCACTATTTAGATTTTATTATCCACACAGTGATTAAACAAATACAATAATACAAAAGGCTGTCTGATCGCTAGAAGCGTTATTTCCCAGACAACCATGTTATTTGATTGTTTTGAGTTCCTGGTATTTCGACACAGCAGAGCGAACTGCGGATTATAATTCCAGATAGTTACAATAAAATATTATCAAATTTGCAAAAGATTGTAGCGTAATATTTCAAACTCGATTTGATTTCTACAAAATATGAGTTCAAGAAAAATTGCAAATTAAAATTTCGTAATTTCAAAATTAATAAAACCAAGCATAATCAATAAAACTTATGGCGATTAAACAATAAATACTTGAACAAAAAAAAAACCGCGCAACATAGAAAAATATTATTTCTCAATGAAATCTTTAAGAGAATTCAAAATATCTTTTTTTATTTATCTTATGAGTACCTAAATCTAAGACTATCGGTTTGGAGTTAATGATGACGATGACGTCAAAAAAAATATAACGTAAAGTAATCTTGTTAAGTTGTGGATATTAAATATCCGTTGTATGATTTTTGAATTAAGAAACTAGCAAGTGAGTTTTCAGTGAAAAGTCTTCAGCGAAGCTTTTTTGGTCAACCAGCCCTAGACATTTTTTTTTTAAGTTTATTCAATAAATCTTAGTACAAAAAGTTTATTCAAAAAATCTTAGTACAAAAGAGATAGAGATAGGACAATAAAAAAACTTGTCATAGCCATTATCTACGATAACGGGTGGGACCAAGCTTTCAGTTTCTGAGAGATAAGTTTTGGCTTGAGTGATGCCATATTTATTGTACTGTTTCCAGATATCAGAAAACAAATACGGGATACAGCTATAATTTCTTCCGTAGCTGAAGCAGAACAGGAAATGTGTCTGTTAAAGTCTCAGAAAACTTTTTTAGAACATCGCAAGTTTCCTGAATACTTATTCATTAAAATATAAAACTAGAAAAACCCCCCTGAACCCCCCCCCCCCCCCCCTCCCCGCGCCTGAATACGTTGAAATAATTGAAAAATGTTATCGGGTAAAGTATGTATTTGAAAAAATACATTACTTATATAGGATGGTGCCGTCAATATGACAATGATATAAAAGTTATATTATTCACAGAAATGTTACGAAATTGTCAAAGGAATAAGATGTTTTTGAAAGTGGCAAACCATTTCTATGAACTAATATACTTAGTCGTATTGATGGCTCCAATCTGTATAACTCTTTATTGCACCAAATACAAAACAAAATCAGTAGTATGCAAGGGAGGACTTATCTCTATTAGAGATCTCTTTCAGGCAACCCGCCATGGGTATGTGAGTTATAATCTCCAATCAAAAGTCACACCAGTACGTTTATTCTTTTTTTATAGGGAAAAATATGGGATAAGTAAGTGATGAACTCACAGAACAATTCCATCAAGATATCCCTACAATGGAAAAACATTATCAAGGAAAATGCAACCCTCATAGTGCTTGTAGACTACAAAAAATAAACAGAAAAAAAATATCAAGAGTGTGTTTATATTATAGTCTTAATTAAATTTTATTCAAAAAAAAACAGCGTGAAATAGTACAAAATAAACAAATATTTTTATCGCAAAATTGGGATTTCACTTAAATGTTCAATTCTAGGGAAAGCATTAAGTGCAATACACATGGCGAAGATACTATAGTAAATGATTTTCAGATAGTAAAGGTAACAATTACAAATAAAGAAAGAAAACGTCGAAAAAATATATGCTCCAGGCGGGACTCGAACCCGCGTCTCCTTCGAGTCCCGCCTGGAGCATATAGTTTTTCATCGTTTTCTTTCTTTATTTGTAATTGTTACAATAAAGCAGGGGTTTAAACGCATCAAAAACAATAAAATGAGATTAAAATAGCTTTTCTCACCTTAACTGGAAGTTATTGTCGTATTGACGGCACCATCCTTTATATTTTTTTCAAAGCAATTTTCGCTAAGAAATACTTCACAGGCTAATAAAAACCTAGCGTATACGATGTGCATTATAAAACGTTTAATTTAGACATGCTAGACGTGGTACAGTCTAGACTTGTAGATATATGTCGGAGCTTGACATTGAAGGATTTACGTCAGAAACCTCGCCGCATAGAATTCAAAAAATACTTGAAAAGAAACTGTTTGAAGAATGGTGGAAGCGTTACATAGGCTGCAATTTTATATTACAAATTAATATATAATGTTAGAAGTGTTCAGGAATAATAAAGAAAGACTCACAAATACTGATTTATTATTTTACACAACCTATTCGGTCAACTGTTCAACCCAGAATGGTCGAAAGATATCACACCACCTCCAACGTACATTTTCGAAACGACTTTACTTTGGTTTTAAAACCCTCTTTACACTATGCTTGCAGGAAAAAGGCTAAAACTTACTCTATGACTTTTCAACATTTATTTTAAAAGCAGTAGGCATAGACAAGCAAATTTCAATTGGTGACATACAGCCAACTTGCTGGCTGTATGACGAAGAAAAAGTTAAACAGACCAGAGAGAGAAATGACATTGACATTTGCTTATCGTTTTGAATTTAATCAAACCAATAGTAATTTCCTAAAATTGAAAAGGAAACTTAAACATTACAAATTATTTATTTCTTATATCTAACAATAAGTATATATTAAGCTTGTCTGTATATTGGTCCCAATACGCACAGTCGGTTAAATGTCCTCAGTACGCTGTTAAATGCAATGGAAAATCTTAAGCAGTACAAAGCGAGTGGAAAATGGCGTGATAAGCTTTTCTCTAATGTAACCTTGTAATTTACGCCAAAATTACATGTATTATTACGTCGACAAGTCACATGACTCACAAAGTATTACAATGTACTAAAAATCTACTTCGTCAATCCTATCTGATGCTATCACGGTGCTATGACTACATTATGGCGCATTACGATCCCACGTGCCTTTACTTCTATTGTGCTATGGATATTATTATAAATAGTTAGCAATTTTATTTTCATCTGATTTTAATAAGATAAATCAAAATTAAATGAAAATATAAATTGCCAACTAAGTTATAATTAATAATAATAATATTCATACACTCACGCCTATTATCTAGTCCAAAGTAAGCATCATTATAAGAGTTTGTATTATGGATTCTAGATAACGGAGAAATAATGATAATAATATGTATATAAATATTAGAAATACATTATATAAACTTATAAACATCCATGACTCGTAACAAATGCTCGTACTCATCATACAAACATTCACCGGGATTAAAAACTGGGACCTCTTGACCAAGTAGCCTGTGACCAAGTGGTACAGACCACTCGGCCAGCCGGTCGTCAAATTAATAATAAATAATTTAATATATTATAAATTGTCTACGTTTATTGATTCAACTTTGTGACAATTTCTGTTTTTAAGAAATCTAATATATTTAAATGTATCTATTATGTGACACAAATATTTTTTTTATAGATTTAAGTACTTAACTGATGCAGGGGGCGGCCTACCATAACTTCTTCTGGAGTTACAACCTTACATTTTATAGTTTTCGTAGCAAACATATGGTTTTTGTCAGGATTATATTAACTTACCCTGACTGGGTGTCTCATTAAGAATAGAATATCTGTAGCGTCTGGTTGAACCACCTCTGTGACCCAGTGGTTGAGACCAACTACCTCAGATCTAGAGGTTCGGGGCTCAATTTCCGTGGCGGCAGAATATTTCTGCTCGTCTGCTCGATTGGTTGGTTATAGGGTCTTTATAAGTCCGCCTGGCTAGCTAATTCTGCCGCCTAAGTAATAACTCCGGCAGTTGGAGGTAAGATAGAAACCGGGCGCAACTCGCTTCCATCTTTGGCGTTATTGTCAGTCACTTACCATCAGGTGAGATTAAGGCCAAGAGCTATCCCGTTAAGAATAATAAAAAAGTCACAAATTACGAAACATTGTTAGTTATTGTGAAAACATAATTTTTTAAACTATACATACTTTTTAGTCATCCATTGCCGGCAGAACAGCAACAACATATATGACACACGTCCTCTTTACCAAGAGCCAGGCTATTTTTTGTTTATTTCGCCCTTTTTGGGCAGGCACAGGGAACTGACCCCATACTGCTATAGAGCTTAAGAAAATACCACTAAATAATAAAGAAGAACGGCCACGATTTGACTTGATGATGACGATGGCTGTAATTACATAGAGACGTATTACTAGTTACCCAAAACGAAAGGACAATGCCTAAAATCATCTGAAGATCCTCTCATTAGAAATCGCTTCGAAATCTTTATTGCGCGTCCAATGAACGGTCGTCAGACACTCTCATGGTAGGTTTTTTTTCTAATACTTGATTACAAATTACTCAAGAGCCTTTTATTTTGTTTCATTAAAGCAGTTTAGAATTTTAAAAAATATCTTTCAAGTTTATTCCAGGGTTTTGTTTCAGGCTTCGACCCATTTACACGGCACGTCTCCGAGAGTTGCGCCCGCGCACGGCTGTCACCGCGCAGTTTTATTGCGATCGTAAAACAGAAAACGCGCGTCAGATGAATGTAGATAGGGGGTGCTTGTTCTGCACATTGATAGCTGGAGATAGTGTGTATAAATAAATAAAATACACCCATACAATATAAGGTAAGGTATATGGTATAAGGTTTAGGTAATAAAAAGCTTCGTTTGTATTTTCTTCTGTTCAAAATGATTTATTGGGAAGATTTGGTGTCTAGTTAATATTGGTTGGTACACGTTTTTGCGGGGTGTGGGTAGTTAGTTACCTTCGCATTTTTGCAAGCAATTTAATTATCTGTTAAGCTTTGCTAAGTACCCACAAACGAGATTTCTATTAGTAATTTGTGAAGCCGCGCAAGAGTCCCGGGATCAATTGTTCATATTTATTCTGTTTTAGGCCAACAATACGAGGTAATACCGTTAGAGCATATACTCTGATAATACGGCTTAAATTGATGGCTCGGATTAACTGGCCACAGAAATAGTGTCGCAGCGAATTGACATTCAGTGAGGGCAAAGCAGTTAAATGTGTTTACAGCATTATGAATGGGAAAACCATAAAAGTTATATGTGTACGTGCCGCATGTCGACATGTCTTCGGTCGACTAGCGGCGGAACTGTATGATAATAATAATAATCTTACTCGAACCAAAATAGCTTCAATAAGATATGAGACAAGATAACAAATAATTTAAAAATATTGCAACGTACAACCTACGCGGGGTAGACACCCTGCGTTATAAGATAACGTCTAACATAGACTTCAGCTTGAAACCGCAAATAGAGATGTAGGGTTATCCCTAGTCCTGGGTAGCTCAGTGGTTACAGACAGTCATCCAGATTGTAGTAGTTCGTGGGTACGGTTCCCACCCTAAGACATGACTTTTTTCTAGCTTAGATATCTTCTTAATATGTAAAAAAATTTTAAACAAAAATTACAACCGACTTCAAAAAACTGAAAAGGATAAAATAATTAAATTTAAGTAGGTATTTATCCCCTTGAAACATATTTTTGGAGTAATTATTTTATCCTTTTCAGTTTTTTGAAGTCAGTTTTAATTTTTGTTTCACAATTTTTAGTGATAATATTCTACGGTCGAAGCTAGATGGGTAACCGTCAACTTATATTGTTTCCTACTATCGTATCGTTTCATTAAAAAGTCATTGGAAAAGCAAAAATTCGCATATGTAGACGACTTAATAATTTCAGTTTTTTTTAATTTAAAACCAAAGTACCCAACTGTTTTTGAAACAATTTTTATGGGACCAAATGGCAGCTATTCCGCATCGAACAAAAAAAGAATCACGTAAATCGGATCAGTAATCTCGGCGTAATCGGTGTACATACATAGAAAAAAAAACCGGCCGAATTGAGAACCTCCTCGTTTTTTAAGTCGGTTAAAAAGGAAAACTGACCGACAAACTTACATATCAATGCATGTCGCAAACAGCTGTGCCTAGAGATTCCAAATTTGGCATATCGGTTCCCTATGTGATCTAGAGATGCAGTAAGAAATCATTTTTGAAAATTTTGAAATTTCAGGGGAAACAGGGGTCCAAAGTTTGTATGGGGACACAAAATTAGTTAGCTTATTTCCTATTGAGTAATAGTACTTCATTAAATTTTTTAAGTTTTTGCAGAATTCAACCCCTAAACGGGGAAACTGGGATGCAAAAAAAAAAACATACCGGCCGAATTGAGAACCTCCTCGTTTTTGAAGTCGGTTAAAAAGAAAAAAATCTTGGGTATTTTTTGTATGGTTTATCGGGTCGCTAATTACGAAAACAACAACGATTTTAAAATCCAACTTGGCGGACGTGGAGTACCATAATCTCCAAAATGGGTTCCATTTTGTCATTTAAGAAACGAGACCCGCGTTATCCTAATAGGTTTTTAAAGGTGATGTTTCAGGTTTATATGGAGTCCCGGCTATGTGTATATACAGTGGTTTTTAAGTTAGGGCTAGGTAAATGGAAATAAAACAATATTTTTTCAATTTATTTTCATTATTTTTTTGTTTTAATTCCGTACAAAATACTTTCTGATGATAAGTGACAGTTTTATAATGATAAATATAAATGGCAACACTACAACTTCATAATTTTATAATTACTCAAAATATACATAAGAATGCAAAAAAAATAATTTATCTATCTATCAGACTCCTGAGTCCAGCATTCCATATTCCTGTAGACCGAAAACTAACTTTTTCCCGAACGTTTTAAAATATGGCCACAGATTATAAAGATCCTGTCTTACTTAATATGGCCTCCTCTATTGCGTTTTGTTTTTTATGGATGCTTTAAATAATTTTTGCACGTGGTTTAACGACAAAAAAATATTACGCAAAATAGATTTTAGCGGTTCCAATCATTTTTGTCATTTTTATATGTACTGTACATGTTTATAGCCGAAAACATCACCTTTGGATTTGGAGCCACCTCGATTGTCGTCAATCGGTACATAGGCGAGCGCGTGCGACGGGCTTACCGTAAGATTGCTTGCTTTTTATAAGTATAGGCTTGCATTCTATCTAAAATGCAAACAACATCACGCTTTTATCCCATCGGAACATTCCCCTTGGGCCAATCGGAAAAGTATTATGAAAATCTTTGGTCCTTATTTTTGCCAAAATCAAATGAAATTCAACACTTTTGCCGGTTCTCAATATGTATTCAGATGCCGCCGCGGCAAAAGCTAGTTTTTCTATCAATAGATAAAAGATGTGTACTAAAAATATACAAAATAACTACAGCTCGTGAACTTCAATAAATGTTAATTTCCTTATCACAAACGTCTGCCCCTTAGGTGACTTTGACCTAGGACCCCTTAGTTTAGTAAACCAGTCCACCAGGTTTAATCGGTTATTTTTTATACTTTTAAGGTGCCAATCAAATGTACGGCCCACCTGACGGTAAGCAGTTAATACCGTAGGTTAACATTAAGGAGTTGCCATAAAATGTTCACTCCATTTTTAAAAATCCCTGCTGCATCGGATGCGGGGCAGCTCTAATAGCCTCCTGAGGACGGTCGCGACGAGACTGGACGTGGAAAGTGCTATTATGCAACACTGAACCCGCGTCCATCTCGTCAAAGACACCGAAATAAATTATGACCCTTACTATACACGTCCCACTGCTGGGCGCCTGAAAGGCCTGTGCTTCCTACATGGGAGAAACACACAAGGAGTTTGGGTCATCATACCACGACGCGGGCCAAATTAAATTGGTGGGTAAGAGTGTTTGCAGTCACAACCATGACTAACGGCTTCACGAGCCTTTCGAAGCACGGAGGACTTCCAGATACAAGCTTTGATTGACCCATCACGGGATCGACCACAGCGAAAGTTGCTTTGTTTTCGTATCGAAACCAGAGCGCTCACTACGCCACCGAGGTCCTCATAATGCTAATTACTGACATATAATAAAATTATTCTTGTGATTAGGAAAACAGAGCAACTTTTGCCATGGTGGATCCCGACAAATTTGCAATAAAACAAAATTTTACTTACCTAGGCTCCCGATTAAATAATATTTTAAATACTAACTATCACGAATGAAAACAATTGCGAGAAAAAATGTTTCAGAACATTATTTAAAACTGGCTATCCGCTCTGGCTTCGCACGTGTAGTGTAGGTACTTATCTAATGAAAAAAATGAGACTAATTAGACTATTTTGCAATCATATATATTTATTAAGCTCATAAGGAGACCCCTTATGAGTTTAATACTTACTGCACTAGCTGTCTTCGCATATGGCCTCTTCTTACCGCTTCGCATCAAGTGGTGTTGAGGCATTTGTTGTGCTTTGTATTAAAAAAAAATCTCGTGTGTTGATAAAATATTGAATATCTTCCCACCGTCCGTCACTTTCTCACTCACTCACTTTTCTTAGTACTTAAGATCTTTAAAAAATAATCGTATGATTTTTTTATTTTCTCTCATAAATTTGTTTTATACAAACCTGTCACAAAACAGAATTATCCAATTTGGTACAGTCGTTCGCCAGTTGAGCGAGGACGTACATTTTGGCGATGCATTTTTAATCACATACATAGAATATAGTTTTGCTAATCGTTCCAATTGTAATTAAAAAGAAATATTATTAACAAAGTTTGTTATTGATACCCTCGCTGAAAAAATATTGTCATATATTTTATGTCAGACGCGAACCACACTGGGAGGCGGCGACGAATCGCGTAAATCAATTTGAAGGGGTATTTTAATTGCGAAGTTTTCGCACCTCCACCGACATCTTGATAAAAACTTGTCGCGGTCCTCGTTAAATATTGTCGGAGTCGCCACAATAAATCGCTTGATTTAAAATCGCCTGTCATTAGATAAGTTCATTCCGAAGGATGCTACGGTTTATGTGTTTTTATGTTATTATTACCCATTCGATGCATTGGATTCTTAATTTTATTAAAATTTACCAAAATTATACTTCATGTTACAGTATGGACGTCTCACAATGTAGGCTAAAAGGAGCATCTACTGCATTATGATAACATGCTAGTCCATTTTATGTCTTTTGAAGATTCTGAATTCAAATTATTTTAGAATGTTACTGACACAAAAAAATGCTGAATGTATTGAATTTGGACGTTTCACATTAAGTTTTTCCTAACACAAACGTAAAACGTCTCAGTAATTATTTTAAAATATTATTAAATCTACAGAAAGTATAAGGCTGTGATATGCCTATTACTAATTGAAATATATATTTTACTCATTTAAGTTTTGCTTAAAAGTAATATCAAATATGCGTAGATATAAAATAAAACTTTACCTAATACTTCAATTTTATATCTCAATTTAGATACCTACATATTTTAGCGTTAAATAAATATATAAAACAAATCAAGTCTATGTAAATATCTCCTAATATCTGCCATCTCCAAAACAAAATTGTTAATAATTCACGTTTAATAGCTGCTCGTGGTGGGTGGTCGGCCGCAGGCGATCCTAATTGGATAAATTGCCGGCTTAGACGAACGATAAACAGAATTAAACAATTTGTTGGCCGTGCTGTCATTACGGACGATAGTACGAGTGCCTTGCTACGTACGTACTCATTCATTACAGGCCCTTCAACGTGCCGTGTCCGAGCTCCAACTTTTGTAATTAACGACTAATAACTAACGAATCGTTCTTAAATTAAATTGGTATTTATTAGACGAGCTGTTTTCGTAAGTAGTGTAATTCTGGTAAAAACTTCAACGAAACATGTTTATTCCTATAATCAGTAGTTTTGAGTGAAGTTATGAACAAATATCTACCCCCGGGGGGTACTTTCGTACCCCGACTTACATAACTAGCGATGTGTTGCATTTTGCATTTCTTGCCAGTTGAAGATTACAATGCAATAGGAAAAATTTTACCCATCAAAACCAGACACAATTAAATTGTAATTGTTATGACAACTTAAGTTGCCGTCCGGACACTGAAGGATTAAAATCATAACTTTCATATGTTTTATTTTTAAAATTTAACCATCTGTTCATTTTCACTCCATATATTTCTAAAATCAGGTAGTAATAATATTACCTTTATTTTATTTTACTAATAGAATTTAATAGCTCAAAATAGCGATAGGCGCGGAAACCTATAAAATATACGACACAGCATTCCTTTTCATTATTAGTCCTGTTACAAAAAAATATAGCGAATATTAGGTACTTTGTTTTTTTAAGTTGCAAGAGTAACGTTCTATCTTATGTTTGTTAAGTTAGATTTACATTCAAATTTTTTCAAATAATAAAACTAAATATAGCAAATGAAATAAACAGAATCTACAAAATAAGGTCATGATTCGCAAAATCAGAAAAGAGTTTGTAAATTAAGCTTGATGTAATAAAATTTCTATTTTACCTCTATAGCAATAAAGGGTTACCTTCGCGAGCTTTTCGCGGAATAGCCTGTCAACGGCTCCCGATTGTTAGCACTAAGCTGCGAACACGAATCGCCACTTAGTCGTATCCTGCGAATTTCGCGACTAGAAATTTGTCAGTCAACACTACTAGGTTAAATAAAAAACGAGCCTGGTGTGGTACCGCGTAATCAAACTTACCTATCGTACAATTTCCAATATCGTGTGCTGCGTGATGTATAAAAGTTTAGAGATAGGGCAAAGTGATATTTAATTTTACAATTCGAATTTTCAGCGCCGAAGGGAAAAGTCTTCATCTTGCAGAAGATTGCAGCTACTGTAGTCTAACTAACACTACTAATTGTAGTCTGTAGTGATCTTTAACAAAGCTATGTTGGTAGCAGATTACTCTTCCCATAGGCTGCCATGAAAACGCTCTGTTTCTTGATATTTAATAGGTCAGGCGACGCGTGAATAGTGCCTAACGGCCTGGCCACGAACTCACCGCACGCGCGTCCTGCGTCTCGCGTCTAGGCAACCACTGCGCGCTGTCTCGATGTCGGCCTCGCAGCGCGTCGTCGTGACCGCGCAGAGGTTGCTAAAGCTTTGATCTCTTCATCGTATCGTAACGCACAACGCTGCGGTATACGGTATGCGGCGCACAGTGGTCCGGATTCGGAAAATAGTGGTCCTAGACAAAAAAGTCTTAGCTTTACAGTATACAGTATTTATATTTTCCGAATCCGGACCACTGTGCGCCGCATACCGTATACCGCAGCGTTGTGCGTTACGATCAAGAGACAAAGTTTGAGACACCGTCGTCGCCGCCGCCGCCGCTGCCGCCCGTTCCTGTGGCCAGGCCGTAAGATGCTACGGGCGTCTATAGACTACGTCATCCGTTTGCCATCAGGCGGACCGTCCGTATGTTTGACATATATATTTACCTATAGGTCAGGCGATGCATGGTGCTATGGGTGTCTATAGACTACGGCATCCGCTTCCCTTCAGGCGGTTGATATGTATATCAAACATACGGACAGTCCGCGGATGGTGTATTTATAGGTCAGGCGACGCGTGAGTTGTGCCCAAGGTGCTATGGGAGTTTATTGACTACGGTATCAGCTGGCCATCAGGTGGACCGTCCGTATGTTTGATATATTTATAGGTCAGGCGACGCGTGACTAGTGCCCAAGGTGCTATGGGTGTCTATAGACTACGGCATGCGCTTGCCATCAGGTGGACCGTCCTCTTGTTTGGTGTATTTATAGGTCAGGCGACGCGTGAGTAGTGCCCAAAGTGCTATGGGTTTCTATAGACTACGGCATCCGCTAGCCATCAGGCGGACCGTCCTCATGTTTGATGTATTTATAGGTCAGGCGACGCGTGAGTAGTGCCCAAGGTGCTATGGGTGTCTATAGACTACGGCATCCACTTGCCATCAGGCGGACCGTCCTCATGTTTGATGTATTTATATGTCAGGCGGCGCGTGAGTAGTGCCCAGGGGCTATGGGCTTCTATACACTACGGCATCCACTTGCCATCAGGCGGACCGTCCTCATGTTCGATATGTTTATAGGTCCGGCGACGCATGAGTAGTGCCCAAGGCTGCTGTAGTCTATAGGCGTCTATAGACTACAGCATCCGCTGGCCATCCAGCGAGGTGTAAGTCCGCACTTTAACTCAAGTCGATGTCGCGAGTGTCTGAGACTGAGGTGATATAAAATGATAAGAGATTTAACATATCTTAGTCTTAGTTTAACACTAAAATATACAATACATTTCACACACACACACAAACACACAATTATTCATACTGCGCGCGCGTACTAGTTACTATTGCACTAGGTAGTACCTATTATTTTTATATAATGATAAAACTTTTAAAACTCATTAGTCCGTCTTAAATATAATACACATTTGTCTTTCACGGAATGATACAAAGCTATTTATTGGTCATTTTTAATATCAAAATTTTAAACCTCTTTACATTTTTATTCAGTTAGTTGTTTTACTGTTTGTTAATTAGCCGCGACTAATATAAACATAATGTGAAAATCTTGTGCTTCCCCCATAGGACAGGCTATGCCTAGTGTGGGGGCTAGATTAAGTTTAATCTGTATTTACACATTTTGGTAATAAACATTTTTTTTATTTATTTTTTATTACATTACATACAACAAATAATTGAGCCATAAAACAAATAAACAAAAAATCGTGAGTTGAGTGCTGATCATGTCTTATTTGAAAACAATAATTAATGTGTGAGTTTCCTCGTACACTAATCATATAAAAAAAAGTTGGCTCCGAGCCGCATCATCAGTTATATGTACAAGGTTACAGTAACTAAGTATGTATTGTATTTCTGATAAGAAGTGGTAGAGGAGTCAAATGCAACAAATTTAACCATATTAAGTATACGGTGGAGGCGGCTGGAACCGTGTATTTCAAGCTGCATTATGTAGCTTTCTTCGCATAAGGACTCTTACTCCTTCACATCAGGTGGTGTTGAGTCATTTGCCGTGCTTTATATGATAAAATATTATACTCCAGACAGATGGGGGTGGTTGAGTCCTTGTACACAAGGTTTATGTTTGGCCAGAAATCAACCGTTTAATTTTATGAAAATATCAAGTGATTTCCTTGATATTCCAACTTTCTAGCGATTGATATCACGTATCATCAGCTTGGTCTTTTGCTTGTTGGACATAAAAAAGTATGAAAAATTCTTCATTTTATGAAAAATAATTAGAAGAATGATGATGATTAGAGACGTCACCCGGATTATGAAAGGTAAGTTTCGATATAACTCTCAAATATATAGTTTCCATATAACTCTTTGAAAACGGTAGCAGCGCCTCTGTTGTGAATTATTGGAAACCACTTTTTACATATGGATTTGAGAGGTGAACACAAGTAACACGACAATGATCGTTTTCGTTTCGTTCCAATTGAAACATACACTAGGGGTGCAGGACATGAATTTTCTAGTTTTGATATTTTTCTGTTTTAAAAATTGTTATCTAGCTCAAAATATACGTAGATAAATGATGTGTGTACAAAATGCTACAAAAATATGCTTAATTAATCAGCTATCCAATGAATGTTAATGTAGAGTCATATCTATGTGTCTCCGTCGTAAAATATTTAATAAATAAAGAAAAACGTGTTTACATTGAGACTTATTTTTGAAGTGTATTCAATAACATCGATAGATTCTATAGAGAAATTTTAATAAGTGTCACACAAAAGGTTTTGAGTAGTTCGTATATCATACACTGATAATAGAACAATCTTTAGTTACAAGGTGTTAGTTAAACACACCAACAAGTAAACCGTAAGCGTACAATTTGCTCAACATGGGTTCCTTGAAATCCTCTATCTCGCTGCTGTTTTGCTCACTCTTGAAGTGAAAGTTGCCCTCATCTGTTCCGCCGCTTAATTGTGACAGGCTATGGCTCTTATCTATTTCTGTCTGACATGCGCGGCTCGATTGAAGTAAATAATCACAATTATTTATCAAAAATATAATTATACTTTCATTTCATGCAACAAACTCTTTCCACAATAATTTATATTTTTTATACGAGTGTAACGTGGTACTATAATATTGCGAAGTTATAGCACCTTTTATCTCTTTCTAAATTTACTGGCAATATTTAAAATTAATATAAATTCAAAAATTCGAATTCATACATTGGCGCTTGACTCGGTTTTCCCTTTCAAAAATCATTCTATTGCTGACCGTAAGAGGAGACGTCTCTCATTAACTTACCAGTGTCTCTCTCTCGACGCCTGCTTATTGTTATTATTTTACAGCTATATTATTATTATTTTAATTCCGAATATTTCATATTAAATTAATATTTCACTTGTTTCTTATATTTATTCAGTGATTTTAAGTGTTTAGTTTTTAAGTTTATTTTATCTTGTTAAAGTGTGCCTTTATTTTACAACAGATATACTATACTGTGACGTATACCTACTGGTGCTTATTTATTAGACCTACACTCCCCTACGTTACACTAATATTATTGTAATACGTCTTAAAATATATATATATTGTGGTATTATTTTTATAATGTATTTTTTTATAATAATATGAATAAAAGAACACAGTGTGTGCAGTTTTCAGTTGAATAACGGCGTAATAGTTTGTTATCTAATATTCGACTAACTTTTTACAGTAACGTAACTTGATGAAAGTAAATTTCAGCAAAAAAGGCGTAACTTATCACTAAAAATATGAAAGAGATACACAGATTCTGAATATGCTGACGTATCTCTATCGCTTTATTCGGTTGGCACGTCGATGTAGCCCGAAAGTAACTAAATACTTAGAACAAACAGTCTTAAAAAGTGGACCTTTACGAAAGAAAAATACAAAGCACGTATTTTATTTTCATTTATCACTGTTACATCAACAGTAACAGTGATTTCTTAGTATCGCAGTCGGTAGCGCTCTCGGTGGGTGGTCTCAGCCGCTCGACGACTCTATACTCCAGCGTGCAAGTGAGCAGCTAAATATCCTTATAATCTGCCACATCTGCCACTTTGGGTGACGATGTAGTGCCGTCTTGTCTCTGGAATTGGGATATTGTAGAAATAATATTTTGCATCGCATCTGACAGATTGCGACTTGCCGAACTATATAATCCATAGCCATAGTCATAGTGTAATCTACAGCCAAGAACTCCCAAAGCACTTTAACTCTTTAGATTTTATGTTGTGTATGATATGATAATAGAAAAAAGTAAAGTATGCTTTTACATTATTTTTCGAAAGAAAACACAATCGTGTATTTCAAGTTCAAATGTTGTGAAAACAAATAAATGTTTGAAAACCAATGTAAAATGTTACGTGAAGTTTTGAGCTGCAAACCCAAGCATAGCACATAAAATTGCAATAGTGTATGAAGAAATAAAAAATTAAGTTAATTAACAATAATTGCAATGTATGTTGCTAATAAATCTTATTGAAAAAATATTCATGTTCTGGTAATTAAAATGTAAAACTAAAAATTTTAAATTATATAATAATACAGCAAAAACAAACATTTTAAACATTTATAATAATGTTAAAATCAAAAATTAAGAATACATGGCAATTCTGGTAGTTATATGGCAAACAAAATATGTTATTTTTATGACCCACGTTTATCTTTTCTTAGTCGGTTATAAAAAGTGACTTTCAAAGAAAATTTTCTACTTTCCTAAAATTACTTATTTAGGTTTTTTACAGGTATATTGGGATGGATACTGAGAAGATTTTATCAATAGTTCTTGCTTTCCTGTCATTAAAAATTTTATAGTTCAAGGGTGAAAACAAACAGCTTGTTTGTGATGAAGTGGTAAAAAAAAACTGCTTGATAAAATCACCATCTCACTGCCATGTGGTCGAGTGGTCAGTACCAGTTCTTAAGGAAAGGCAGACGCTTGTATATTGAGTACGACCATTAATTCAAGAATCATTGATATCTTTATGCTTATTTAGTATATTTATATTATTCATATACATAATGGTGACGACAATACGAAATTAAATTAAAACATGTGCTATATTAGTTTGTATAACGTTTTGCAACTTTCAAATATATGTTATTAATTTGATAATTTCATAACATTTGTATGAAATAACGCAGCCAATGTTACATTATAGAAATGTCATGAAGTTATCAAATTAATAGGATGCATTTGAAAGTTGCAAAACATTTCTATGAATTAATATAGCACATGTTTAATGTAATGTCGTATTGTTTTCACCATCATGTATACATATTAATAGCTTTATTTCTACATTATCTAGAATTCGTAGCACAAGCTCACATTGATGCTTAATTTGGGCTAGATAATGATATGAGTGTGACAATATTATTATTTATCTCTCTGTTAAGTTCGGTGATTCCATGTGTTGTATTTAATTAGACCCTAAGAATAAAAATTACGAGACGACATTGCCTTTTTCTTTTAGATTAATCTCCAAAAACTCAGTAATCGTTGTCACCATAGCAAGACCGAGCGAGCAAGCCCGACGTAGCGACGTACCCCATTAATGCCAACAGGCCTTTTTACCGGCCTTAATTAATACTTAATACATGTCGATAGTTCTTAACGTGTACCCGACGATAGATTAATTATTTTAATCAATACTGAGCAGCGGTCCAGGCTCGTATTACTAGGAATTATAGTGTTCATAAATTATGTATGCCGATTCTAGAGTCGGTGTTTAGCGAATACGGTTTGACGAGAACGGCCCTCTAATTAGGTAACTCCAAGGATAATGCTAATGGGCTTCATGTTAAGTTTATTTTCCTATCCATTGCGGAGTTACAAGGCAAGCTTTCACAATGACGTCATAGCAAAGCAGCAGTAGATTTGTAATAAACCAGTTGAAGCCAATACCATTAAAGTTACGCAATAAGGGGTAGGTTGCTACTTTCCATACGGTTACATAATATATTGGTTACTGTTGGTACATGGTAGATTTAAAAACTTATAAAAAGCTCTCATAAAACATATTTAGCCGACTTCAAAAAAAGGAGGAGGTTATCAATTTGTCTGTGTGTTTTTTTTTATATACAACTAGATGACAAACAATGGTAATCGCCGCCTAACCTGTGTTTATGAATTTTGACATGTTTTATTAGCTCGTGACTTGTTAAAATCGCTTTTATTATATGGCATACGTTGACCATAAAAAAATCTAAGTAAGTAAGAATTTTAATTATGTACATTGACTGCTTTTTTTGTATTTTTGTAATGTTTAGATAAAAAATACAAATAAAGTCTTATGACATATTATTATCATTACATATACCTCTCCGCAACAAAAACACCTATATTAGTCGCTTGGCCCAAACCTAAACACAGACTTACTTGTATAAGATTACTACATTATCTTCCCTACTAAATGTAACTTTAAAAAGTCAATGTTAAGTATAAGTTTATCTGCATTGGCTCTTATACCTTACTAATCTTATAACTTACTAATCTTATCGTTAGGTAAGTTTTTATCCTATTCTGTTTTTTTTTGTGTTATGTAAACACAAAAAAAACATGATAGTGATGATGATTATTATATTATAAGAACGTTCTTATAACATAATAATCATCATCACCAGCCATAACATAATAATGTATTTGACTTACGACTTACGACTTTGAATAGTTTTTTTACTAAAATTATAAGTACGAGTTAGAATATTATTCTGACTCTCCTACCTATATAGGAGAGTCAAAACAATTAATTAAGACTAGATGGAATAGGAACTATGATAACGATGCTATTTATTAATTACAATTATTTCGTATTTCTGGTACTGTTTAGTATTATTAATGAATAAAAAAATCGTGGAGGATTTAACATATTTTTATATTTCGTGATATAAATTTTATTTATAAATATTTTATTATATTTTAATTTGACATTTTAAAATATGTTTGAATTATTCATAAATGATTTAAAGATGAACTTCGTTATTTGTTCGTTTATAGCGAAGGTTTTGCAATTTTTTTAAGTTTTACGTCAGTAAGCTAAAGTGGAGCTCGGTGGCGTAGTGAACCTCGGCTCGGTGGCGTAGTGGAGCTCGGTGGCGTAGTGGTTTGAACGCTCTGTTTCGATTACGAAAACAAAGCAACTTTCGCCATGGTCGATTCCGGGATGGGTCAACCAAAAAAATTCTAATCTTCGAGCTTCCCCGTGCTTCGGTAGGCACCTTAAGCCGTTGGTCCCGGTTGTTATTTCAACCGCTTTAACCCACCAACTCGCATTAGGCCAGCATGGTTGTGTTATGGCCCAAAGTCCTCATGTGTTTCTCCTATATAGGAAGGCCTGTGCCCAGCAGTGGGACGTATATAGGGAAAAACACATGAGGAGTTCCTCATGTGTTTTTCCCATGTAGATGGTGATGATGATGACATCAGTAAGCTACAAAATACTGCCTTTTAAGATAAATTGTTCATTTTCAGATTCACCGCAACATTTCTACGCCATGAATCATAACAAAATGGACGTTAACATTCAAACCCATGTCAAAGGTTGTAAACGTACAAAAGTTGACCACAAGGGCCTCATAAACGCAATTACCTGCGAAACATTACTAAAACTGTTCTGTAAAAAGGCCCTTATAAATAAAAACATAAATAGCCATGTGGAGCAATAAATTTATTTATTGTACAATAAAATAATGTAGCGAGCTCGTGTTGGGTGGTCCCCGGTACAAAAAGCGGGGCTAAGATGGCGGATCAACCCGTTGGCATAGAGACGGGACCGGTACAATGACATAGTTAACTTGGAGTGACTCTTAGGATTTTAAACATAAAGCCGGATTTAAGATGAAACTGTCGCTTACTGCATTCAGTTGGTAGTACTTCAGTCAGTGCAGACGTTAATCGCTAGACAAAATAATCCTATTAGTTTCTTTACTTTTTGTTGTAGTCAAAGTTAAGTTGTCATTAAGCATTTTTTACGCCCCTTTTCCTTGCTGGAGTTTATGAGTATTAATAAACTAAGAGACTTAAATTATTTTTAATGGTTATCGTTAAAGATGATATTATTTGAATGATTCAATCTATTTTACTATTAAGTAGTTCAATTCCTAAGCTATCTCTATTATTTGGTACCGCTCAATCATTGATATCGCTCAATCGATAATGAGCCTTCGGAAAAGTTTGTACACTGGAGAAATTAATCTGATTGAAAAAAAAAACAAAATTTCGTTTATTCAAAAAGGGTATTTTCTTATACTTATACCTTTGGTTTAATATTATTAAGTTAAACATTGTTAAGAATATAAGTTAATAGTTATATTATTGTTAAATTTAGAAAAAGATGCGGTTACATTCTAAAAAAACATTATTAACCCCTACAAAAAATTTATGACCGCGAATCACTAAGATTCTTTTATGAAAACAAGACCAGATATGAAATGAGTTTGTTACGCCTGTCATTATTATATTAACTTAAGTATTTCCTAATTCTAAGCCAAATTTGCTTGGCAACGTATTTTTCAACATAATTGTAGCTAAGCTGCGGGTCTGTATACCTTGTTTTTTTTTATGAAAAGCGACTTTTACTTCTTTAAGTAAAATTCCGTTTGTTGAGTTGTTAGTTTCCTTAATTATTACTTAGATTAATAATCCATCCAAGTAATTTATTTAATTTAGATTAAGGGACTTCCCGTTAAACATTACAAAGTACTTAATTCGTTAACGTCTCACCGGTAATTAAAGCTTGTAGAAGAAATGAAAAACAATCTTAAACTGGTTTTAAACGATACAACGCAAGATAAGCCTTGTCAAGTTACTTACAATACAATCCTAAGACACATGTACTGTGTTACAATCTGCATAAATTGAAGCGATTCACAAGCGCACTTGATACAAACATAAATTGTAGTTGGTAAGAATGACGTCGCTATTCCTTTTCCTTTCGTATTTCACAATTTAAAGATTGTTCAATGTCTACCTACGAAGAAACCCGACGGCAGTCAATAACGGATTAATATTTTTTGATAACATAAAAAGTTCCACTTTTATACTATGTAGCTATGTGCAAAAGGTTCGTAAACATTCTTAATGGCAGATTTAAAGTTTATATGGGCACATTAAAAGCTGTATTAAAGTAAAAAGGTTTACTAGGTGGTAGGCCCGTATGTTGGGTCGTCTGGGTGGGTACCACCGCCTTTCTTATTTCACCCGTAAAGTAGTTCGCTGTGTTTCGAATTGAAGGGAAAGGTAGCCAGTGTAATTACGATGTCACAGACAGATACACAGACAGACACGTCAAACTTATAACACTCCTCTTTTTTCATCGGGGCTAAAAACAAAATGCTAACGCGAAGCTTTTTCATTTCTCTCACTGACATTTAGCGACAGTTTTATGTTTCTTGTCACTGTATTTTTACTTTACCGCAAAATACGTCTCGCTCTCACATACCAGCACTATGTGATAGACGTACAAGAATGTTCTATAAAACAATTTATTATTCCATTTATTTCCTCATAGGCATAGAGCACCGAAGCAGCGTGCGTCGAATGAACAATCGCCCATTGTTTCACTTCCCGTATTAATTAAGGGCACATAATACGTTAATTCTGTGACATCGGCGATTAAAACTGATATGTGTAATTAACTCTCCACAACACTGTGAATCTGTAAACCCGTAATCACAAATAGGCTCTTTATTGATTGAAAATATTTTATCATCTGTTATTTTTTACAACAGGGTGGCAAACAAACGGCATGCCTCGTAATAAGGAGAAATATTTCAAGTTCCAATAAAGTAGACGTTTAAAAAATCAGTTGAGTAATAACAAAAATAAAACACAAAAACCATCGCATTTTATTCGCATGACTAACATTCATTTATTTGTAGAATAACCAACTTTTCATTGTTGTTTAGAAGGTTAATTTTAAAGTATTGTTTTTCATTTAAGTCTATAGGTTATCATAGTAAATTCTTAAAGATGGAAAAGTAGATTTTAAATACTTACAGTATATAGAAAAACTTCTTCCATAACCTCTGACGATTTTACTCTTCGCTCCAGCGTACCACGCATAAAGTTTTTCGCCACAACGACCATTAGCTACAACGTCATTCGACACTACGTACGGTACCTGGCCTAACACGGGCCGTGGACCAAATCTCTCTCCATCACTTATGTCCACTTATTGGAGAGAAAATGAGTTTCACCTCTTTCTTTCTCTTGGACAAAGAGAGAGACAAACTTTTGTCCACTCCCCAGGGAGTTTGCCATACTACGGGGGCGGAACACAACACTAGAAAGTCGCGGTAATGTTATCTATAACATCTATAACATTACTGTGACAAAGTGTTTTTTGGCTGCAATCGTCTGTAAGGTAGAGACGCTTCTCCAATCGGTTGGAAAAGTCACAATGAATTGCCTCCCATAAAAATTTTTAAATGACAATATGTTTAAAAGTAGGTTTAATCGGAAAGGAAGGAATGAAAGTGTGTGGTTCTCACTGATTGAATCGTTTCTCAGTGATGACTTAAATTCAGACCGCACATTGACGTAATATAATTCGTATTCGTTTTACCGCATCGAGATCGACGCGCAGCTTTATTATAATAATTTATGAAGAACATTACGTTTTGTTGCAACCATTTACAAGCAATATTCTATTACGATGATGTTAAGATAAAATGATAGGCGACGTTTAAGACCCGCCTGTACACTACTGTATGGCACACATAAAGTTTCATTATCGCCAGGGTTTTGTTACTTTACCATCGTGTTTCGTTTCACTATTCAAATAATGTAATCGTTATGAACGACGCGCTGTGAATGTGAAGTAGATGTTATCTTGATTTAAGTAGATACCTTCGTTAAATGTTTTTTGTTTATAACATTGCCTTTTTACGTGTTAAACGTATAACCTTGAACGTGTCAGGTGTCTTCTTCATAGACTTTTAGTTAAGAGCAGTAATAAAGATGGGAGGATAAAATTAACACTATTTACAGAGTCTTTATATCTCTTATTACGAATACAGGAATTAAATAGATAGATGCAATATACAAAACTCTCCCAGTTTGCTAATTCTTGTAAATATGCACTTGTTAAAGATTTTTTTTTTTTTTACCTGCACGACAAACATGCTGACGGCCCACCTGATGGAAAGCGGTAACCGCCGCCTATAGACACCTGCAATAACAAGCAAAAATCACTTGATATTGCAGGTGCGTTGACATCCTGGGGCCTAAGATGAAATGCCGTCCATGCCCAGTATTTATACTGGCTACCTTTCCCTTCAATCAGAAACACAGCGAACTGTTTCACGGCTGAAATAAGAAAGGCGGTGGTACCTACCCAGACGACCCTGCATACGGGCCTACCACCTAGTAAAACCATTGCAAAACCATTCCAAAGATCTCCCATATACCAAGCTACTTAGTATCGTAGATACTTAAATCACTAATCTGTGCTATTTGCATAGAACGTAATATGACGTGTACAATCACGAGCGCATGTATACTTTTGACAGTCAGTGACTCATATTATAAAGAGAATAAAGCACACGACATATCAAAGCACTAGCTCGTGACTGTACAAGAAAAAAGAGGTTTATTATATCTAAAAACTATATTTTTAGCTATCACTAATACTACAATCCTGCACATAACGCGTTGAAGTCTTTTTCTGCGAAAGAAGTTAAATTCGCAAAATGTATCCATTCAACGCAAATTACGATAACATAAAGGACATAGCCAATTTCTGCCTAGGTAACTTCCAGCATTTACAAGAACACCACTAAGGTATTAAATTATAAAAATAAAATAATGAATTATCGTATATTTATTAATCCTGTAGAACTTCGCAGTTTTTAAACTTAAATTAATTGTCCTTAGTGCAAACTTCCGGTTACACTTTTACATTTGACGTTCCCTACCCCACTGAAGACTTAAAAATACAATAACTTTAGCATTTATATTTTATCACAAAAAATACCTGAAATGTAACGGAACTTATTTGACTGAAAAGTGACGTTAGCTGTTAGCTGTCATCATTGCAGTCTCTGTATCGATTTCTCAGTTTTTACATGATGATTTCATATTGTTTGTTTTACTGAAGTATATTATACTGAAGATTATACGAAGTGAAACAAACGCGTTCAAATTGAGGTGATTATTTTACTTTATGTTACGAAAAATGGCATGTATCATAATCGAAGTGACAAATATTCATTTTAATAGCAAAATATAATATTGTACACTTTGCTTGGTTTTGATCATCATGCGTTTTTAATAAAATTGTTTTCGTTTGCTATGCTATGCGCAGTTGTTTGGGATTTATTTTTGTTTTATTTTAATTTTAGTAGGTTTTAAGCAAAATAAAACGATACTAAAGATTATTGTAAATGGAGATTGATACCAAGGCAAAGTCACTATGGAATCTTGGCCATGGCTTTTAAATTACTAAATAGGTACCCACCCAACTATTCTGTTAGATTTTTAGTTAAATAACACCACCGTTTATTTTCCATATGATGATAATGGAATAATTCAGACCTGATCTTAATTTAATTAAATCAGAAAAGAATGAGTACTTACTTTACTTCAGTGCGAGCATATTATATTTATTTTTTAATATACTTACCAGTTGATTATGTCATAAATATTTTTATCTATAGCCTCGTGCAATAATTTTACAAGCAATTACAATAAATACATCCGTGCGTTTATGAAACATAATATTATTTATCCTTTATCTACTCGTATCTTGGTCAATAAACTCTTAGTCGCGGCTCGTTGGTTATTTGCGTTTGCTGGTTATTGGGTATAACTGCCTATTGCTTTTAATAACCATTTGTGAATACTGGTAATTTAATTGGCTGTTATATATTACAGTGAATAATATACAGGTTGGTCCAAAAATAAATATCATTTTTTTCTCACATTCAGGTCTATCTAACCGAGGAGCTCGGTGGTTTGTTTACAGAAACAAAGCAATTTTCGCTATTGTTAATCCCGGGATGGTTCAATTAAACTTTGTCGTCTCATGCTCCTGCGTGCTTCGGACGTGACGGCATGTCAAGACGTTGGTCCCAGTTGTGACAGCAACCGCTTTCACGCACCAACCCGTATTGGGCCAGCGTGGTAGTGCGTCGGCCCAAACTCTTCATAAGTTTCTTCCTTGTAGAAATGCATGTGCCCAACAGTGGCGATTACATAGGCTGGTGATCAAAATTTCTCTTTCAAAACATACATAGACCATTTGTTCATTCATAAGGCTAAGCAAGATTGAAAATCCTTTTTTTGACCAACACCTTTGAACCAACTTTTATAAAGCGTATCGATAAAGAAAGTATACGGACTGATTGCTGTTACTTCTGTACTGATTGTTCCCAGAAAAAGTTTCAAAGAATCAAGCCTCGCTTTTCGATTTATAATTAAGGCATCAAGTAGAGTTGATATTTCATTCACAAACCTGTAAAATGGCAGTTACTGTCTAGCAAGATTTGAACCTGACGTATGAATTCTTCTCCTGCTATTAACATAAAGAGGCCAACATTAACTATAAAAACGCGAAAAGAGAGTACTTACCTTCATTATAGTTCTACTTGTGGTAGCACCACCCGTTTTATATAACACATCATCATAATCATCATCACCATCACCAGCCTACATACGACCCACTGCTGGGCACAGACCTTCCTACATGGGAGAAACACATGAGGAGTTTGGGCCCATAACACCACCACGCTGGCCTAATGCGGGTTGCTGGGTTAAAAGTTGCGGTAACAGCCGGGACCAACGGCTTAACGTAACGTGCCTTATAAAGCATGGAGGAGCTCGACAAATTTTTGATTGACCCTTCCCGGGCTCGACAATAGCGAAATTTGCTTAGTTCCCATAATCGAAACGAGAGCGCTCTAACCACTACGCCACCGAGCTCCTGGGGCTCCTCGGGCTCCGGACGCAGCATTGTATAATATATTACGTACTCGTATATTATCTAATAATATTCAGAGAACGGGATGTACAGAAACGACCACACATCAAGTGTAATACGTTAGTAGATAATGAATCTTAACGCAACGGCATAAGTTACCCAGAAATATCAAAGTACATGTTAATGTTTCTGATGCGTTTAAACTCTTACTTTTTTGTTACAATTACAAATATATTAAACACAAACAACTACAAATATACAAATACAAAAAACAATTACAAATATTTTTTTTCATCGTTTTCTTTCTTTATTAGTAATTGTTACAATATCAAAGTTGGTGCTCATACACTAGATGACAAACAAGCTGCGGCCCACCTGGTGGTAAGCGGCCACATTTCAGCTCCCTCCTCCGATCGGTGGACAGGGAAATACCCATATAGACACCTGCAATGACAAGGAAAAATTATTAAATATTGCAGGTGCGTTGTCATCCTAAGGCCTGAGATAAAATGCCGTCATTGGCCAGTAATCCACTGGCTACCTTTCCCTTAAATTCAAAACACAGCGACCTGTTTCATGGCTGAAATAATAAAGTTGGTGGTAGCTACCCAGACGACCCTATATACCTACGGGCCTACCGTCTAGTATATTTAACAAATTTATGAACTGTATATGAAATACTTAATTATTTTTTTAATTTGCTAAATATTAGTGTTATTATTTTATTCCACAGTAAATGTCAAGATCGAATATACCACAACACTAAATGTAAAAAAATATATATCTGATAATAGACACTTCTCTTTAGAATAGATCCCTTACACAAATTAGCGGGTTTAAAAATAAGCACAAAAACATCGGAAGCGCATTCCGTTAAGATTGCTGGGTCTGAAATTCTGCTGACGTATCATTATACATAGAATACAGCACGAATGATTACCTACTTCGTTAAAGTATCATCAGTGCTAACTCTTGTTGCTTTGCAATTTTTACAATAAGAATTAGTTAGTTAAAAGATAAATTAGCAACAGTTTATCAAACAGTCTTAGAATCGTTTTAAAAAAACTAAAGATATCACTACAGTTCTTTTTTAAAGTTTTAGTAGTTAGAGGAGAGTAGGTAACTTAAAGTGCGGCCAAACGAACGAGGACGAATTCATCATAATAGGAAAAAGGAAAAAGAGTCCAAAATCAGTGTCTGGCGCATCTGTCTCCCATAAATTGATTGATTATCTCAGTACAAAGAAATTATCAACTTATATTTTATTTGATTAGCTTTATATAATATATGATATAACTTTCTTGTTTTGAGCTACCCCGCGTTTTGAATTAGCCCACTCTACACTCGCTACCTTATAATCACCAGCCTATATACGTCCCACTGCTGGGCACAGGCCTTCCTACATGGGAGAAACACATGAGGAGCTTGGGCCATCCATAACACCACCACGCTGGCCCAATGCGGGTTGGTGGGTTAGCGGTTGCAGGAACAACCGGGACCAACGGTTTAACGTGCCTTCTGAAGCACGGAGGAGCTCGAGATTTTAAATTTGATTGACCCATCCCGGGACCGACCATGGCGAAAGTTGCTTTACTTTCGTTATCGAAACTGGAGCGCTCGAACCACTACGCCACCGAGCTCTTCCTCGCTACCTATCAAAAAGTTATCTAAATACGTTGGTTCCTTGTACATTCGACAGCACATGAAGTGTAACAGTTTGACCTGAAAACGCCTTTATTCCGTTTGTAATAAAGGCGGCTTTCGTAGTGCAACTGTTACACTTGATGTGCTGTCGTCTGTACTACGCTCCTTTTTACTTTTGCCGCGACTTATTATGTTTTTTCTTCTTTAATACCTCGCACCGTTTCTGCGTTCTCCTTCTCTGTCATATGTATAACACCTTAGGTTGTCTAGAAGAAATCGCTTTTTAGCAATAAGGCCGCCCAATTGGGATGTTGCCTAAGTTTTAATATGGCGCTATTTTTCAGAAATTCGGAAAATATACGCTGCTATTACCCATAAAAACAATTCAAACTTAAAATATATGGAATATTGTTGAAGTTGTACTGTTTTAAAAATTTTAAAAAATGACAAATTTTTTTTTCAAAATTTATCAAAAATGTCAATTATAATAGATTTCTGACATCAATTAAAACAACTATTATTATGACCACTATTAATAAAAACATACTTAATACATGGTTATCATAATATTTGTCAGTATGCCCATACATTTCTTAGTAATATGGGAACATCTGACGTCACCTGTTCCATAGATTTTCTATGGAGCGTTTTTGGACGACGCGCCGCAACACATCAAACATATCACTATATCTGTGAAACTATTGATCTTAGACATACTATTTCTTTTGCAATATTACTTTAAGAGTTATAAACTTCTTATTTATGAAATAAAAAAAAGTTGTCAACTACCCTAGTTGTACTGTTGATTGTTTGTAGCTTTATATTGTTTAAAGCAGTATATAATATCATTGGTTTAAAGTAAACAATATAAAGCTACAAACAATCAACAATCAAGTCTCTTGGGCGCAATAAAGAATATTTATTATTATTATGTACTTTATTTGCCTTTTTGTCTATTCATTGGGGAAAGAAAAAGTTTAGCAAACAGAAAGTTAAATAAAGTCTGATAGACTATCTTCCAAATTCAAATAGAAGCCTTTTATTCCTAACCAGCCCGCCGGCGCCCACACATAATAGAAAATATATTGTATCTGCATGTGGGTACTGGGTACTTTCCAGATTACCAGACCAAGGATTGTTGTTGTAGCTTTAGTATTAAATACAATACAATACAAAGTACACTTTATAGCACACAACTAAAAACATAACACAGCAGAGAAAAAAACATCTTACAAAAAATTTTTTTCTAACTCAAATAATCTGAAGTACACAAAAGATACGGAAGCATTTTTTTGGTTCTGCAAATAGTTTTTGTTTCGTAATCAATAGTGATGGGTAGATTAGAAAAAATCAACGGAAACTCCTCAGACCAATCACGGCAAAAGGTCGCTTGATGTCTCTATACGGCAGATTGATGGTGGAATGAAAGGCCTCTGAGGCCACGCCCGCCGCTTCTCGGTAGTTGGCCTTAAAGGGATACCGCCTTGCATAACCTTACGATCCTGGATGATTGAATTGTCAGTTACTACGCAGTTCGCAGGTAAAGGACACCTTTTACAAATTTAGACCTAAGCTTTTGAAGTTAGCTTTCGCATGATTTTTTTACAGAAAGCTAAAATAAAAACTGAATTTTCATCGAATACTTACAACCAAATACATAAACGCTTCAATATCTGAAGCCCTATTAAATATTTTAAGTATTGTCGAAGTCGAAAATTTGTATGCGCATACGTCATATTAAGCACTCCTTAAAATTTTAGCCGAGAACAACCGATTGCCATAAATGTTTAAGATAGTGAAGTGACGTTTGATTATTCGGCCGTTAAGTACTTACTAGAAACTAAAGTTAAATTTTGTTGGCCAAACGTTTACTAGGAACTTATTAACGATACTGACGATACTAAGAATTCTCAACAGTCATAGTAGCGGGCCTTATTAGTAAGTGCCTACAAGTATAAACAAAAAGACTTTTTATTGAATAGGGTCCCTTGTAAAAATTCACAATGGACCCCATTCAATAAAAAGTCTTATAAGACTTTCATTAAACTTTCTTTACTTTAAAAGACTTTCATTTAATAGGGTACATTGTGAATTTTCACAAGGGACCTTATTTAATGAAAGTCTTTTGACATAGTAGCGGGGTTTATTAGTAAGTGTCTACGAGTATAAACAAAAATTTTTGGTTTTTCCTTATGATTAACTAGCAGACACCATTTGGAGAGATATACTTAAAAATGCACAAATGTCGTGTAGTTTATCAGGAGACCCTGTAATTACGTGGCGACAGACGCCATTCAGTAGTCGCATTAGCCAAACTACCTGCTGAATAAATACATTAACGCATACCTGTGTTAATGTTCTGTGATTCAATGTTCACCGTAAAAGAAACCAAAAATTATTCTGCTCTGATTATAGAGGGAAAAATTGGGACATTTCACCGATGATTTGACATGTAATTGTAATACTACCAAATGGATATATTATTTCTTTCTTTTGTTTATTATATTAAATATCCTTTTTTTCTGCATTTCACATAAGTTTCATATTTTGTTTTTTCTAAATTTGGAAATCTGTTTTATGTCTTTTAGATTTCAGATTTTATTTTGCGAAGATTTTTACAGCGCAGTTAATTCCTACACAAACAACTTTAAAGTAATAGGAATGTTTCCTATGATTGAATACGCACTATTTTTCACAAATTCTGAAATAATATGCTGTTGGCACCCATAAAAACAAATGAAACTTAAAAGTTAGGGAATATTTTTGAAGTCATATGTTTTAGGAAATTAATAAAAATGGTCAATCTTTTATCCGAAATTTCTCAAAAATGTTAATAGTTAAAAAAAAAATTTTAAACAAAAATTAAAACCGACTTCAAAAAACTGAAAAGGAGAAAATAATTAAATTTAAGTAGGTATTCATCCCCTAGAAACATATTTTTGGAGTCGGTGCTTCACTTTCTATTGTTTTTGGAAACCACCAGCGGCGTATATAATGGGGAGTAACAGTGATGGAGCCAGCATAAGTTTAGTTTTAACAAGCAAGAAATATTGATGACAAAAATTTTCCAAAATATTGCGCAACTATGAAACTATCGAACTGTATAGTAAATCCATTCTTCGTGTGCGTATACTTACAACGAAGACCCGGCGACTCTCTCGTACTCGTACTACATCACAGCTCGTCCGCGCCAAAACATTAAAAACGGTAGTAGGAACTGCATCAATTCCGATGAAACAAAAACTAGTTTAATGTGGACATAGTGGACAATTACTATTATATAGAATTTCATGTCTCATTGTTTGATCTGTGCATGTGACTCAATGTGCCTCAATGATGATTTTAAATTTTAAGACATCAAACAGAACTATATTTTATAAAAGAAAGAAAACACAAATAGGTATTTAATTGAGACAAAGATCACTAATTTAAAATGCGTCTCATCGGTATTTAATGTGATCCGGTCTGACGCCTCGCAGTTACAGCGAAATAATTTCAGCTAATGACCCCTATCATTGTTATTTATTTCTAGCTGATGAGTTCTCGTTAAATTTGGTCCCGGCATAAATCGAAGCTAGCCGCTCATTTGCCAATGTTGGTTCGATAATTTGTCTTTAAACCGAAATTCATTTGGAGCTTTTTTCTTTTGTAATTTAAAACTATATTGTGATAAAGTCACATTAGGTATTTCTCCTATAGATTTATCAGGCCGTTAGTAAGGAGGTCATACGTAGGTAGGTACTACGCTATCTTTGTTAGTTTTCTTAAAGTTGAATGAATTAAATAAGTAGTAGATATTTTGGGTCATTGTATTAATAATTATTTGATACCTACAATTTTTGCAATAATAATGAACAGCGCTTTTATACAGGATGGTGATGATAATACGATAATAAATTAAAACTAGGTTTATTACTTCGTAGAAATGTTATACAACTTTCAAAGCAAACACATCTTATGCGTTTGATAATTTTATGACATTTCTAAGAAATAATATAACATTGTCTGTATTATTTCATAGAAATGTATTGAAATTATCAAATCGATAAGATGTATTTGAAATTTGCTTATCATTTCTATGAACTAATATAGCCCATGTTTTAATTTATTGTCGTATTGTTCTCACCATCCAGTATTGCATGATGTGCAGAAACGTAAGATATTGTATTGTCAAATTTAATAATTAATATTTTGGGAATTATCGAGTTTAAGTATAAGTTTCAGCTTTCCATTATGATCATAAAAATATGAATTTAATTTTGGATTGGGAGATATGCATCTTGACTTTAAAAGTTTCTTTTGCGAATGAATTGAATGGACGTTCTTTTACGAATTATAGCGTTCATGAGTATGAATGAGTCGCGGCGTGCGCGCGGTGGCGTGGCGGCAGCGACGCGCAACAAAATTCGGCAGAGATCGCACGCGCTACTCCCGTCAGGTGTCACGCAGCTCGGGCTGCCTTCCAGTTTTAAATCGCAATATTTATTTCACTAGAAAATATTAATTAAAAAACATCAAGACATCACGTTGCCATGACATTCACAACGTTGAAAAAAGATTAACAGCTGTCCGTTTGCAATCTGCGTAATGATTTTCACTCACAATACAATGTAATAAATTAAATACTTGGCCTGTAAACTGCTTAACAGCGCACTTATAGAACCCATTAACATTTAAACATGAATAATGTGCGTCCATGGAAATAATGTGGCCCTATGACACTTACTTTCAATCTGTTTGCCGTCTTGCCTGACCTTTAACCCAACGATTATTTCATTAAAGACTTTAGAACTTTAAGACTCTCGGGTCTAAATTATAAAATTACCTACAATAGAATTACATTGAATCTTGTAGATGCTAACAATTTACAAAATAACGTTTATTTATGGTTATGTTCAAAAATATTTCAGTCTGTTTGTTTTTCTGCGGCTACCGCATACGGCGGACGCTGTCCACGTAATCCGTTTTCAATTAGATCGGTCTTATCCGAGTGGCATGTGTCAATCAGTCCACGTATCGATGTCCAGTGGACGGTAGCGAGTTTGGCGGAGGGCGAACGATAGTGCGCGGGCCGCGATGCGGCGCCCCTGCCACGTGGGTGGGCGCCGCGTGTGGCCGCGCGCTGGGTGGCCACTACCGCTCGCACGCACGCACACACACACGCGCGCACACGCCCGCAAATAAACACAATAATCAACTAGCGATACTCTACTCCGTCACCGGATAGAGCGATGGAGATTACTCCTCTGCATCGCGGATGACACGCGCCTGTCGCGCCCGCGCCCTCTGCCCAGCGCAACTAATATAAACACTGCACTTTATCGTACTGCGGCTTTGCTGTTGAGCTTCAAAGCTGTTTTTTTTATAAATTACTTAGTATTTTAATGTTTCATTTCTAAGTTACGACTAATGGAACTTTTAATAGCACTGAAACATAATATTGTCAACTAACTACGACGTCATGCGTGTGATTCTACTTACATCCATCACCTTACTCGTTCAATACTACTTAAAAATGGATTCGTTTCGTAATTTATTCACACAAAACCAAGAACATGAATTGCAAGAATGCAAACAAAGTCTTTTAATAAAAGATATATGTTCCGATCATGCACTTTGCTTACACACATTGTCGACAGCCCCGCGGGAACAATGATAATGCTATAATTTCAATTCGTGAAGATCGCAAGATCGTCGTTGCCGGCAACTATATTGGTTTTGATATTCTGCTTTGACTACGTTATCGGACCAGCGACTGATAATACAGGAATTTGCTTGCCAGTCACAAGATATTTTACAGGTGGGTTAAATTTGCTAGATTTAAATCAAAATGGATACTTTTAGTAATATACAGCACGTAGACAGAAATACATGACTATATTTCTGTGTATACACCTCAAATCAAACTCCTCTTAGTACAGTTAATTGAGTATCCAATAACTCGTTTAAGCCTTTTAATTAACAGCAATTTATAGTTACATAGTATACTATGTACCTTTAGCTGCGAACTCTACCATATTAAAATCACTACCAAGGAGTCCAAGCGATGAAGACGCTTAAACAATCACGCTCGATATTTCATAGAAATCTGTTAACAAGAAGGCATATATATTTTTTATACAACTAGTATATTCTCGAGACAGTAAAAAAACTTAATAACAAAACGTTACGTATACCAGCTAACTTAATAGAATATACAGCATTACAAAATTATTAACAGAGCTGAATAGATTTCCTGCATTGTAAAATACGTTGAACATCCGTTGCTTCATAAAAGGAACGTCACTACAGGAAACATGTTATCAATTATAATTAATAATTGCATAATTCATCAAATTACATTAAGCACTTCAAATAAAATAAGCTTATGTTATTGATTCAAAAACTTAAAACTACGTTTTCATAATTTTTAAAAATCCATCGGTAATATTGTTGATTTTTTTGTTCTCCGTGATTAATGTTTTATTTTGTTGCTATAGTGCAAAGAATTAAACAAACGAATACAACAATCACTTTTTTTTGCCATGGAGGTAAAGGTTGAAATTTGACAAACGGGTGTTTATTTATTTATAATTTAGAGTATTTTATGCTCAATTTGAAAATACCTTCTCTCTACATCACAAAAAGAATCTAATGCCAAAATTTTATGTTTCTAGCTTTAGTAGTTTCGGCTGGGCGTTGATGAGTCGGACAAGCAGCTTCTTTATACATAATAATGTCTTTATAACATAAAAATGAATCGCCAAAATGTACAGTCGACAGCACATCAAGCGTAACAGTTTGACTTTGAGACCGCTCTTACATCGCTCGTAATAGAGGCGGTTTTCGTAGTGCAACTGTTACTACTGATAATTCTTTTTTATTAAATTGGTTATTGTCAGGGACAAGGTTTGTTTAAAAGACAATTCCCAAAAAATATATATTTTTTGTTAAATGAAGACGGAGGGGACCAAATTTGTCTCATTTATTTCATTAAGCAGGTACACGGTGCCACCCATGCGAAGCCGGGGCGGAAAACTAGTTAACTACAGATATCATAGACAATGCGCTCTTCTCCATTAGGAAACGTCCACTAAAACCGCAATAATGGTGCAAGTGACAGCTTGAAGTGACAATGACGTCAT
The DNA here is from genome assembly GCA_947347705.1 of Nymphula nitidulata. Lineage (NCBI taxonomy): Eukaryota > Metazoa > Arthropoda > Insecta > Lepidoptera > Crambidae > Nymphula > Nymphula nitidulata. Next base: position 7,821,712 of record OX374617.1, on the reverse strand, counting down.
CACCACCCATCTAGCCGGCAATAGGCACAATAGCCTGTAAAAGTTGATGGCTAGCCAGACGTAGGCGGCCCACTCACACTCGGGCTATTATGGAGCTTTGATCGGATACTCGCCAAACATGGATACTAACCTCATGTCATTATTCCGCCCTCAAAATAGAGTGTGTAACTAAAGCAGGCATGGTTGCCGTTTAAATTTTCTTATTTGCAATGAGGAGTATTGCTTATGAACATGTAGGTTTTGTACATATATTTTAATGGCACGATTCAATGAATTCCCGACGTCATAACTCCTATCTAAAAATCCTTTTGCAAAGTGTGTACACTTTGCAAAACTATGATCTATTGACAATGGTTGCTGACATGATCTCCCACAGACTCGACTGTCCCTACATACGGCATTGCAGCAGCAGGCATGTCTGCTGCAGTGCGGGATTAAGGTGGAAGTGACTAAATTATGTGTGAAAAAAAACTTTTATTAATATAAAATTGTTATTGACCTTAATTTAAAATTCTATTTTATTTAGAATCCATAATATTAGAGTAGAATTTTTGACTTTATTTACTTATATGATTTCTAAATTACTAGTACTATTATTTACATATTAAAATTTTATTTCTGTTACTAACCATCTAACACACTTTTAAGCCAATATTGTTACCTAACTGACTAACAAAATGATATTAATCTAAATGCATATGGATATAAATCTGAAATAAATGAATTATTATTATTATTTTCTCATGGATAAGACAGTGAACACTACGTCTAGAACTTTTACGTAAGTACATATAACTTACATAAAATTATATTATACAATTAATGAAAATCCTTTAGTGTTCTAACTTCTCTATAAGACAAAACATTCGATTTAATCAAAATTCAAAAACGCAACATAAATATTTATATTATGCTAGTGTTGCTCGGTAGAAATGATGACGTGTGCCGGCCGCGTCGCCTTTTGACAAAATTTTAAGGTGTATTTGCGAATTCCAAAATTTTATGGCCCCATTGTTTAAAGTCCCTCTTTCATTGCCCAGTAGCCTCCCCGTTGATTTTGAAACAAAGAAATTGCCGGCGAAGCTAACGCAAATTAAGCAGCAAGGATGTTCTCGTATCGATATAAAGTATTTCGTATATGTGTAAATATTGCATCATCACCATCATCACCAGCCTATATACGTCCCATTGCTGGGCACAGGCCTTCTTACATGAGAGAAACACATGAGGAGTTTGGGCCATAACACCACCACGCTGGCCCAATGCGGGTTGGTGGGGAAAGCGGTTGCAGGAACAACCGGGACCAACGTGGTGGTGTTATGGCCCAAACTCCTCATGTGGTTCTCCCATGTAGGAAGGCCTGTGCCCAGCAGTGGGACGTATATAGGCCGGTGATGAAACTTAACTTAATAATTATGTAACATAATTATAATCAAAGACATCAACGTGTGTTCCAAAAAAAGCTGATTGGTGGACGTTCAAATGTTTACCGCAACACAAATTGTGCGCAACGTATCGTTTTTGGTTTTGCTTTTGTAAATACGTTGAAAATTTGCGCGATCGAGGCCCTGGTGAATATGATAAGTGCGTTATGTTGGTATGTATTAGATTTTCAAATAAACTTTAGGAAGATTGCTATTATGCGAAAAACAGTAACAAATGACCGTAACAAGACAAAGCTACGCATATCGATAGAAGAAAAACTTAGCACATCCCTATGTATTACTCACCGGTGTGTGCCGCCGTCCTTATTGGTTCTTTCGTCAGGCTTCATTAACGGTAATAAGCAAACAGCCTGTGTTTATTATGCTCATTGCAGTCACACACAAACATACATACATACATACAGGATAAGTTCTACTTTTTAAAACGAAAATATTACTATTATTTATTTGTATTTTTGGTTTAAGAGATGCACGCAGAGATGCTGTGTTTTAGTAATTGTATACTTAAAATAAATGATTACAAAGGTTTATGCTACGCACTTTATAGTAACATTTTCACTGGCAGCTTGCACGCAAGCGGATACGACGCATGCGTAACATATTATATCACAATAAACACATTTTTTTATTAAAATGAATTCACTCTTGATACCACTCTTGTGGCACCGAGAGAAGTTAAGTGTTGATCGGCTATGTAGCGAGCTTACCCGGAAGGTGCCTATTTAATCCAACTTTGAAGGAATTCAGGTTATATGCGGTAGGGAAAGGGAGCACCGAAGCCGGAGAGCGTTCCACAAAGATGACAAAAATCGCTTAGTGCGTATGTTTGGTATATCAAACCGTGATAGCTCGCCGAACGTTTAGTAGTCCTATGATGAATTGGGCTTAGCTTATGAGCTCATGAACCTCCTGAGCACACTCTCCGAAGTGCAACCTGTAGAAGACCGACAAACAAGCGACCTTACGGCGGAGGTCCAAGCTATGAAGCTCAGCCTTGTCTCTTGGCTCTGCGTTCCACCGAATCCAAAGTGGCAAGTTGGTATTTGGCTGAGCCGTCCCATAGTTGAGGATAGTACTCCATGCACGATCGAACTTGTACTTTATAAAGGGTAAGAAGTCGTCCAGCGGTGAAGTACTGCTTGACCTTATTGAGGATTCCCAGTTTCTTGGCCGAAATTTTAGCTTTGGACTCAAAGGATGAAAAAAAGGATTGCGGGTAATACGCATGGGAACAATCCTGCGTGCGTAAAGCAAAATCATAACCTTATCACTACATAGTATAAAACAAAGTCGCTATCCGCCGTCTGTCTGTCCCTATGTATGCTTAGATCTTTAAAACTACGCAACGGTTTTGGATGCGGTTTTTTTTAATAGATAGAATGATTCTTAAGGAAGGTTTACATGTATAATACATGTTTATATGTATAATACCCGTGCAAAGCCGGGGCGGGTCACTAGTAACTACTAAAACGCTTTTAGAGCTACAGGCAACGGTGTGTGGTAGTAACTACCTAAATACTGTTATTTTTATGCCTCTATATTCATCATCATACATTCATTCTATTCGACCAGGTGGGCCGTCAACTTGTTTGTCATCTAGTTGTATAAAAAATATATAAAAAAAGTCATTGCAGCCGACAGACTTCCACTGCTGGACAAAGACCCTTGCTAAAGATTTTCACAACGCTTGGTCACGTAATTTCTGTTAAAAACCTAGTTGTAATTCATATTAAAGTCTTAAAACCGATACAATACTTAAAATCAACTAACAAAACATACAATGTAACGTAATTAGCTAATTAACACAACCAGTGCATCTACTATCTACGTGAAATGGGCCTACAACACAATCGATTGCAGATTATAGACTATTAAAATGCCATAGACAAAGTCCAGGGACAATAAACGTCAGACCACCTACCCGATTACAGAACTAATAGGTGAGTGAGTGTTCAAAAAACAGACGTCCATAAAATCTATTAAGTTTGACCGCTTTACCATAATAGGAGAGAAACATGACCAATCTCAGAGCAATTAAGCTGGATATATAATAGCAGGAAGGGAACTCCTCGGGTCTTAGCGAGTTATGTTTATTCTAAGGCCATGTGAAGTATTTATTAGCACAGGTAATAAAATCGTATAAAATGTGGAACTTTCAGGTATTTGAGTTGGAGTAAGCGACACAACTTCTGGAAATTACTAACCTATTTATTAAGTTTGTCATTGCTTTAATTTTTATAGTTTTAAAAAAAATTATACTAGAAAATAAGCATGTGGTCAGAGAAGGCATCCAGGTTGAAGGTCTTGGATTCGATTCTCACCCAAGAACATGATTCTTTCAGTTAGTCAAATTCTATATCTATCATGGTTTTTAACATTTGAATAAAACCATTTTGTTTTTGGTTTGATATTGAGAACCGCTACAAACAAATCACATGGTAGATATCCCGAATATAATTCTAATTCAAATCGTTGAAACGGAAAAGTTCTTATTTGTATTGACCACCTACGTAATATGATCTATGTTTGCAATATAAATTAATAAGAATTTCAAAAAATTCGTCCTAATTCCTCGGAATCTCAGATGGTTAGAGCAGGCTCCCGGATTGTAAACTTCTTAATGACAAAATTTCAACAAAAATTAAAACCGACTCCAAAAAACTGTCAAGGATAAAATAATTAAATTTTAGTAGGTACTCATCCCCATGGAACATATTTTTGGAGTTGGTGCTAAGTTGTTTCCAGAAACCATAGATAGTGAAGCACCGACTCCAAAAATATGTTCCTAGTCGGTTTTAATTATTGTTGAAATTTTTTTTTCGCTATTTTTAGTGATAACTTTTGAAGGTCAAAGCTAGATGGGTGACCGTGAGCTTATATTGTTTTCTACTATCGTATCATTTCACTAAAAAATCATAGGAAAGCAAATATCCGGAACTTCGTATACGTAGACGACTTAATATTTCCAGTTTTTTTGATTTAAAAACCAAACTACGCAATGGATTTTCAAAACATTTTTATGGGACCAATTGGGAACTATTCTGCATCGAACAAAAAAAGAATCATCAATATCGGTTCACCCAGTTTTTGACTGGGTGAACCAATATTGATGATTCTTTTTTTCTGAGGTAACAAACATAGAAAAAAAACATACAGACGAATTGATAACCTCCTCCTTTTTTGAAGTCGGTTAAAAATGGTTTATTGATTGTATGTTGATGTAGACTCGCATGAAATTATAGCCAACATCCAGTTGGGTAAGGTAATCCTTTGTATGGCACATTAGACATAATCCTAGACAAGCACGGCAAACTGATTTGCTGAACTGAATCGAAATTAATGTTCCATATACCCGTATAAAAATGTACTCTTTGGTTCCATAGACCAGAGAAAAGGACAAGTAAGTAATAAAAAAAAGGGGTAGGGAAATCATTATACTTTAAAAATTTTAAACCTGTTTTTAGGAACTTAGGTGACTCTTATACATATTTTATCTCTGTCTAACTCCAGAGTCAAATATCGGTTGTAAAAATAAGAATGAATGTTTTTTTTTATAAATGTGACTTACACAAAATTTTACTATGGCCAATAAACCTTGACTTTTGTGATAGCTACTTGAAGCCCACATGTAGTACGACCTATCCCGCGGAGCATTTTTTTTATACCACTAGGGTGGCAATCAAGCATACGGCCCACCTGATGGTAAGCGGTTACCGTAGCCTATGGACGCTTGCAACACCACTTGCGCGTTGCCGGCCCTTTAAAAACCTTTTCACGCCTTTTTTGAAGAACCCATGCTACCGTCGTCTATAGGTAATGAAATAATGCAACCAATGTTATATATTACTTCATACAAATTTCATTAAATTATCAAATGAATAAGATGTTTCTGAAAGCGGCAAACCATTTCTATGAACTAACATAGCCCATGTTTTAATTTATTGCCGTACTGACGGCATCACCCTGTATAACCTATATAATACCTTGATAAATGGACTATCCAACACAAAAATATTTTTTCAATTTGGATCCGTAGTTCCTGAGATTAGCGCGTTCAACCAAACAAACAAACAAATCCGTCAGCTTTATAATATTAGTATAGATTGCAATTATCTAAAAACAAGAAGTATGAAACTATACGGGTCGATGCAGCTGTTTTAGGGAGTCATAGATAAAAATGGTGATGACGGCAATACGACAATCAATTAAAAAACTGGCTATATTAGTGCATAAAAATGTTTTTTATCTTTCAAATACATCTTATTCATTTGATAATTTCATGACTTTTCTATGAAATAATATAACATTGGCTACATTATTGCATAGAAATGTTAACAATTATCAAATGAATAAGATGTATCTGAAGATTGCAAAAAAATTCTATGAACTGTTAAAATCCATGTTTTCATTTACTGTCGTATTGTCGACAACTCGACACTAGCCTGTAGACTTTGTTTTCCTTTGAGGGGAAGCTCTTCCAGGCTATTCCCTAACTCTCTATAAAAAGGGGTGCGTGCTCTCACCCAATAAAACCCCTCAGCGATGCACCTCTTTGCTGCTTCAGCCGATGTCACGGGGCAGCCCGAAAACATTGCGACCGTTAGTGTCGGCAGGGCAGCTGACCGGTATCGGTCCCTTCCTTTGGAAGAGGCTATAATATTGACTCACTGAACTATAGTGGAGGTAATGTATCTTTGTTAACCTATTAGTATAGGTGTACCCATTCTATAAAAATAAAAAATAACCTTTACGAACTAAAAACCCACGAAATGGTAGCAGAAAGAAGGGAAACCATTGAAAGTGACTATAAAACGGCAATCATGGGAACATTTTTGATACTCAATCATTTGATCCGGAGCATTATGGTAACACTACAATAGACTCGGAGGCAGTTGCGTAGAGTGTAATTCTGTCGTCGTGTGAGGTCCGGTTGTCAGTCAGCGCGCAGTCTGTAATCAATTTGTACGCCCTTCGGCTGCGTCTGCGCACCCCCGGTTCTCTCGCGACATGGCAGATAGATGGAACTTTCGTCACGCACCCTGGATTCGTATGGTCTTTTTTTTTAATGTGACTCAAGATTAGAAACACATTATGAGTTTATGACTGGTCCTGGTGGTGGTTTAATTGTAAAATTCTCTAACCTTTTGTAAACATGTTATTATATATACTTACGATTTCAGTCGTTTTTCAAAGTATTTACAATGTTAGTATTTATTGGAGATTCATTATTTAAGTACATGTATCGAAATAAATTGAGCTCCATATTATAGGTATATCTACTGACTCATTGTTCACATCTAGACAAAAACTTTTTAAATTCTACCTACCAAGGCACATTAATTTTTAAAGTCAAGCTATTATAAATGTGTACAAAAACTATAGTATAATTTAAAGTGCCCTCACAAAGCGTTTTCTATTAACTGCCCTAAGAAGTTCGTGAACGTAAACGAATCCTAGTAAATGCACAAGGGACCTCCCACGACGCCGCATTCTACGGGTGAGCTGTGCTCAAGTTTTGCAAACAATGCCATTCTCGGTGTACGATGACTCAATTAGCAGGACAGGAGATAACCAGCGACACAATGGCATGTAAATAGCTATTAACTGTAGCTATCTTGAAAAGGATTGAGACATTGTAATTCTAGTAATATTTATGAGCGGAAAAAACTAATTCGTCGCTCACAACATCTCGAAGAATTTGACTGTGGTAAAGGATTAAGTTATCGCCTGTGTTAAATAAACTTACACTTTATTTCGAAAGTATCAAAAACCATGCTGAAAAAACTTGATGACCACGAACAGAAACCAGTAATTTTTTCCAAGGCAAGCAAACAATGACATCACAAAATCGAGAGTAAACATCCGATAATCAATCATTAATGGATAACTGTAGTGCCGCTCCTGAGAAAACTGAAAGCTAATGAAAGGACAGGATGTCGTCTGGTTCCCAGATAGAGTATTTTTTTGTCAAACGGCTCGGCTGAACAAACTTCGCGTCGAGCGCGACATCGGTAATTCACTGCTCAATCCACGCCTTATCTTTCGATCTGTTTCCATTTTCACCGGTTTTAATTATTGTAGCCAGTAACAACTCACAGGCTTCAATTTATTTAACCTAATTTGACTATACATTAAGGAATTTGAAAACCAAGTAACAATGATGATATCTTATCCATTATGACGATACTTATTGCTGTTCTCAATGGAAATACCTATATATGGTTTTACATAATTATGTAATCTAAAATAGCAGAAGGTTACTATTTGTTTATTCTTAATTGATTATATCCACGAAAATCAGCGTCGTGTTTGGTAGCAGCTGCGACGAGTGCTGAGTGGATACCTTTTTAGCTTAATCATTACTACTTATTTCATTATTTTTTTGTATTAGAATTAAGCTTTATATTTTGTGATGCTAAATAAAGTTTTATTCTATTCTATTAATTAAATTATGGATAAAGTCATAATCAGAATGTCTCTCCGGTTAGTACGAGACTGTGGTATGAGTCTTACCGGTCACATAATAATACTATATGTATTAGCCAAGTATTGTAGTGTATACCGCGTCTCCTCATATTATGTTACGTATAGAATTAAGGTATAGTATGTAATTAGCGTAGTTCTTTTAGTATTAAAGTGACATTTAACTGATACAGTCGTTTCTCTCAATAGCTACTCCGGGGTCCCACATTGCATGGCGACCCTGCCAGTGCTGCCTGTTGGCAGTGCTGAGCAGATGAGAATGTTTTTTTAAATGTACACTTCAAAAGAAAAAAAGTTTTAATAATAAAATCAGTGCGACAAAGACGTTAAATAAAATGACATGGACACATAAATAAGTAGATTTAAATTTTATATATTCAAAAAAACAAGACTCAAACACAACACACAAACAGACAAACTGAAACAGTCGTTTCTCTCAATAGCTACTCCCGGGTCCCACATTGCAGTTTAGCTGACTGAGCCTAGCATTACCCTACTATAAAACTTAAGCGGTACTCACTCCATCCTGTAGATTTATTCCACTTTTTAGTACACATAAGCAAGCAAACAAACAAGCAATTTAATCTATCTGATGATTAGTGGTCATGATTGCCTATAGGCATATAAAATGTCAGTCTGTAAAACTTGCTCTGTAGTCTGTACTTGTATTCTTACGAACATTCGACATTAAGTTTCCGTTCTCGCGTCACATAACTTACGCAGAAGGGCTATGCTTTCCACGTTTCCTAAGCTTCCTTAGATTATGAATCGAATAAATGTCGAACTTTATGTGTAAATTTGCTCGGCCCAGTTTTATCTCAAATGGAAAAAGGACTAATAATTTAATATTCTTTCACACTCACACCTCATTAAGAGCTAGCTCTTTAGCTAAATATTACAGACGGATAATGATTTATAACAAATGAAGTTTTTTTCTTAAAAGTATCTTATCAAGCTCACGTCATTAAGCTTAAAAATTAAAATACACAAATGCTACCGACGCATTATTGGCGAGTTTATTGTAGGTAATGAGAGAGAAAACAAATGTAGACCGTTGTCTTCATTTGCAATGTGGTGTCAATATCGTCATCAGAACTCATCTGATTACATCGTTGCCTAACCAGTAAAACCTAGAAGTAAATGAACCTTCTCAATGAGCTTAGGTGATCTTAAGCTAGTAACAAAACACTATAAAAGTTATAATACTGGCTAGTGTTACGTGGAAGTAACATTCGCTCCGGGTAGTTCCGATTTCCAGCATACTATACAGTACGAGACGATCTTGCTCACCAGTCAGCACGTCTATTTTCCCGTAGGACAATGGACACTCCACAACCTCCGGTCACGGATTGAACCGTGCTTCCTGAGCGGGCGCAGCGCGGATCACACCGGGACTATTTACATTAATACGACACGCCGGACACTTTGGAACGTTCCCCAGATTACAGGCTTACCCTGTCCGGGACGAATTAATGTAGACAAGTTGAACCTTGAATTTGTTTAGTTATTATCACTTACAATAGTTATTCCAAGATGTTTGGATATGAAAAGGGGCAGAAATAAATTAAAAAAAAGAATTGTAAGTAGGTACGTAACATATTTTTAATGAAGATTTCTAAACAATAATGATGTTTCAATTGTTCATAAAGTTAATAATTTAAATCGGGCTTCTGTGCTAGTAATAATTGAAAACCTAAAATATGTTGAGGACCGAGTTGTTAAGCCAGACCAGCTGAACCTGTGTAACCCATATATTTTCGTCAGTATAACCCATTTTCCTAGTAAAGTATCAGTATTATTAAAGTCTCCTATTTCACTTTAAACAATTTTAGTATTTCAATCATAATAATTTAACAATATATTTTCGCAAACGTCAATTACACAAATTTTATTACTAGATAGTTCCACTTCATCTGGTTTGCAAATAGCCGATGCTAATAACCTGTCTAGAAACTGCCTGACGTTTGTGGGCCAAGAAAATGTACGACTATGACTAGAGGCAAACTATTACGGCACCTTTGATACCTCGAACGCACCGAAGTGATGTATTGATGTAAATGTTGGTTTTCATATTAAAATTAGAAATATAATTTGTCAAAATTTACAGATAACGGTGCGATTGCTTGAAACCAAAAGCCTAAGCAAAAACTTTGAGCTTATTCAGCAGAAAACTATCAAATCGTAGTGATGCAATGAATATTAATATCACGAGTAGGAAACATGAAAATTGTTAAAACCGAATCTGTCAACAAATCATACATACTTATTTGTTATTGACACACTTAAAAAAATTTCTTTTTTTAATTTCATGTTTTCGGGATAAAATTTAGATATAGGGATAAAATTTCGGGATAGTAATAAGACTTTACATACTCATGCAGCTCAGGCTAGTCCAAATAGTTATCAGAAGATTGTTCGAAAACAGTGTTATTGTTGAGTAAGAGCAATTTTTCTCTTTTCATACAAACCGAAAATTGCCAATAATTTCTTTAACAATAAACTTTTCGATAAACCCTATAACTTTTTAAACTAAATTTTCATTTAAATGGAAAGTTTTGGTTAGAATCGGTTTGCTCGCTTTCAGTACTTCCGACTTGAAACTTTTTATGAAACGACGTGCCATGCTACATGAACGCTCATAAAAAAGACTTCAGAATATCTATCTATACTAGCCGAGTCTTCACGATATTGTAAAAGTAACAAGAAATCCAAAGCTCATTAACGTTAAAAAGGCTTGAATTTCAAAACGTGTTAACCGCTTACAATGGTTGAGTTCTCCAACCCATCGGTAGATAATCGTTTGTCGTATGTCGGTTACGGGAAGTCCTATCCTGTATCAATAATGGGGTTAAAATATTAGTAGATATAACAAGTGTTCGACAGAGGAGTGTTTGTGCAGGCGATTGGCATGCCGCTGTTACCTTGAGTGGTAACGCATATAAAAAGACCTTAATTCTCTAAGAATTGGTTTCGCAAAGGTGACCATTTTAAACATTTCCCAGGGACATATTCGCCAAAAAATCATTGACAAAAAAAAACAAAGGTAAATTGGACTAAAATATTTATTTACTAGATAGTTATATCATATAAAAAGAAGTCAATGAACAAAGTTAATCTTTACCATATTTGTTCTTATGTTACCAAATTCTTAAATTATCTTGTTACAAGAATAAAATCCCGCCCCAGGAAATGATTATTTTGTAGTTTTGATATATTTCAGACAATTAGGTATTGTTATAAGTTGAAAAATTTAAGAAAATATGACGGAAATCGTTCATATTTATATGTTTTGATAAAATGATTATTCAAATACTCCCCTTCAAGTTTAAATAAAAACGCCACCTTGTAACTTATCAATGACGATGAACAAATAGTCCCGTACAAATATGCCTGTATTTTTCTATTTGCTTAGCGTACATGACGTGACATTTATCACCCGCGTCCTGTTTGACTCGGCATCGTTGTCTACCTATCATTTGCATTGTATTACTGCTGAACAGTAGCTGTTTGTGCTACCTGTGCTACGCTGTACCTGCGCCGGCGCACACGGCTCTTATCATACCATAAAAATACTAGAAATACTCAGACAGGTAAATATCCTGGAAGGGTTCTGATCAAACAAACCGAAGTGAGGGAGAAATAAAAAATTAAGCATCTGTATGATGTTTCATTCTTCGTTACGTTCAAGTGCAATGCTTTTTTCCAATAAGCCTTTTTTTCAATCATCATCAATAGCAGAAATACGTCCCACTGCTGGACTTTATACTTTTTATCTCAGTGATTGTGACGAGCAACTACGAAATGTTACACTGCACGTGACCCGACTTAGCCAGTTTTTTTAAAAATCTATAGAAGCGACAATTATTATTATACTGAAACTACTGTATTAAAAATAAAAAAAATAAGGTCTAAAGTAAGGAAATTGTCGCTACGAGAGTTGCGCTAATTTACGCTTGCCTCTGCCTGTCTACGGGGGCGGATAAGTTGCATGCCTCTACGAAAACGCGGCTTAGTTTCATGAGACAACTTTTATTGTTTATATGCAAGCGCTGTCTACTACGGAAGCAAGCAACCCAACGTTAACAGTAAAGGCCTACCTTAGCTTTTAATTTGGGAAAAAAGCTTAGGTTGCTACTGAGATCACTGTTTTTTGAAAGTTATAGTAATAATTGAAATAAAAAGTAAATATATTAAGTGTTTGGTGTTTTGAACCACCGGTCCAATGATTGATTAGCCTGCGATTGACAATGCGATTAATAACAGCGAAAAGCCAGATTCTTATTCTAATAATTATCGCCCAAATTCAAATTTTAGGCTGTAAACATCGCTATTATAATAAATGGTCTGAAATTTCACGTGACCGCAAGATTACTTTGGAAAGAGGTCATAAATCTTACCCCGAGACTTGTTTAAAGCGAAAAAAGTAACACATGTCCGAACCATGTTTTAGAGGGACTAATTTCCTTTGGGATTTAAATATTTTTTTGTTATTTTGTGAGGAAACAAGAGCGGGATGCCATGCCACCCACGTCGAGCCCGGAGACAGGCGAGAGTCGAACACCAAACAAAGACATCGGCGTGAACACTGCTCGTGTACAAGGGCCTTAATAAGACAGGTATTACAATAGCGAGTGCGAATTTAGAACAGCATACAATATTTATGGCCTGACTTTACACAGCGTTATATAAAATTAGACGTGACTTTAATATTTCTTTACTAGTTTTATTTACACAAACAGACAAAAATCTAGATGAAATAAATAAAATCACCAAAAATATATTTAAAATATAACTATTTTGATCACATTTTAATGTTTTTGATGCGTTTAAACGCCTACTTTATTTTAACAATTACAAATGAAGAAAGAAAATGATGAAAAAATTTTATGCTATCCATCTATCCCGCCTGGAGCATAAAATGTTTTCATCGTCTTCTTTCTTTATTTGTAATTCTTACAATAACTGTTTTGTTCATGTATTTGTTATTTTGGAATATGATCAATTCAACTACGCTAAAGTTTAAGACATTTTACTGCAATGTCCTAAAAGTTAGATTTTTCGACAGTGACATTCACTGTCGATAGGTGAACCGGATTCTATCTGGGTTTTAACTTCTAAAACATTCTCATGATTTATAATCATAGTTTACGCCTCGCTGTTATTTTCCAAGATCTATGCTAATAAAAGTATGTCTACGTTACTTTTTACGCTCTTGAAGCATAGTTTGGTTTTTTATACGACAATGGTATGAAGGGCAGAAAACAACAGCCCGCCTGATGGCAGTTACCGTAGCCTGTAGACGCTCGTAGCACTTTGTGCACTGCACTACTCACACGTTGACTACCCTTTCAAGTCAAGAAAAAGCTAAATCTTTACTGTATAAGAGAGTTCCCCTGCCCCCAACATAACGATTTATCATTAAGCTCTGGTGCATTATTAAGCGGCTGAGTTGATGTGTCGGTAAGCTCGTGGTGTGACTGTGGCATCGGCAGTGTGTCGCAGTCACGGGCTCAATCAAACCCTTCTTTTTCAGCTTATACCTCAACTCCCGGGGAAGAGAAGGGAGAAGGGGGTTCTTACCCACTAAAAACCCCTGAGCGATGCACCTTCTGGCTAGCTTCTGCTGATGTGATTGGGTAGCCTGAGGTTATTGCAACCGTTGATGTCTGCAGGGCAGAGCAGCCGAGTCGTCCCCGTCTTGCGATATAAGATTTTTCAGCGACCTTTTCGTCTTAATTACATCGTTGTACCGTCACCAGCAATAACATGTACTATTTCTCGCTGTTGGTGACTTACTCCATTGTCACAGACACCTACCAATAAAAAAGAACCGGGGCTGAGCTGTAAAAGGTCTCCCTCCCTCCACATCTGACTGTGTTATATTAAGTCTCCGTGCCATGCACTGGCATGCCGATGCTGAAGCAAACCCTGATTAGACGTTTTGCCTTACTAACTGCTAGCATTAACAGGAACTATTCTAATCCCGTTTCCTCCTTCAGGTACGCAGGAAAACGTTTTGTAGCTCATCGGATCGATTTTAGACATTTTATTACAGATTTTGTGACTTTCTCTAGCAAGTACTCGCCGATCTCTCTATGAGATTGAGTAGTCCCGAACTTAGCATTTTTTGCCGACCACGACAGTCGGATCGGCTGGGATAAGGATTTCTTGTAGGATATTGTGTTTTAATTTTTGAAGTATCCCCAAATCAGACACAATTTTTATTTTATTATTGAGTGGATGCCGCCTGCAAACTGGTAATAAGGGTCAAATCCTTACTTCCTTACTAATATTATAAATGCAAAAGTAACTCTGTCTGTCTGTATGTTACGCAATCACGCCTAAACTACTAAACCGATTTAAATGGAATTTGGTACAGAGATAGTCTAGAGTCCAAGAAAGGACATAGGCTACTTTTTAATGCGAAAAAAGGGGTGTAAGAGGTTGAAATAGGGGATGAAAGTTTGTATGGAAAAAGTCAATATTCCACGCGGGCGAAGTCGCGGGCACAGCTAGTAGTAAATATTTCTTGAATGCTTCTTTTTCACGAACAAAAAATTAGTCACCGATAGTATCACGTGGGAGGGGCAGCCCAATACCGGTTATTGAGATCGCAAATGTTATATAACTTATCTATTATGTCGCCCAATGTGTTGAGGTCAAGTCAAATGCCTCATAGCTATCTAATAAATATTGCTAATAAGTATCATTTGATTTTGATCTTGACTTACAGGTCAAAGTGTAAGGAAGCCATTTAATAGAAATCTTTTATTTTCAAAGAAAATGCCGGTAGAATGCTACAAAGAAGAATATGGCGTAAAGCATAAAAATAATGGCGGTTTTAAACGAATTTCACCGGGCGGGCGATTCAAAACGGTTTTTTTTCGTTTTTAGTATCTACGTTTAAATCAAAATGTTCCAAAGATTAAAGAATGGTCTCTTGTTTGCTATGCTATATTTTTATACACAAAAAGGGTATTTTCTTTAAAAAATACCAATTTTAGCACTAAACATGAAAATATTGAAACTAAATTTACATTACATAATATAGTCATCATCATTAATCAAGTGCGTCGTAATTTTGAAATACAAAACTTTCCTTTACTTATAACTTTTATTCTAAAAAACGCAAGCGTCGACGAACTATATGAATGTTCCATCTAATTTACGGCTGCCAATAAATTCTTAAGATATTATATTGTCGAATATCAGACATTTCATTCGGACGTCCTCATTGGAATCCAGCGGTTTGAGCAGGCTAAAACATGCGACCGCGACAAGGAATTCCCTTTGACCGGCCTTCGTGAAATATGAGGGTCTCAGCTGAAAAATAAACGCACACAGGTATCCAAAATTCACAAACAAACGAGTGGACAGACGAACATACCTCATTTTCGTATTATCATCTAAATTAGGCGTGGAGATGGGTATTTTTACAATTCGTTGATCTCTTTATTCCAGATTCACAACGAAAAGGAATAAAGCTGTCAAACTCTTGGTAGGGTACGCTGGGGAAATATGGATGTAGGTACGGAGCAAAAAGAATGGTTTGACTTATATTTCAAGTGTAACTACATACATTCTGCAGGCATGAAGAAAAAATAAACAAAAATAGTAAATAAAAAGATAATAAAAACATGAAATCAATGAACCAAAACACACGTAGCACGTTTTACTTCCCGGATTTAACAATAATTACTTACTATAATAGATAGGTATAATGCGGTATAATGAGAACGAAGTACCTACCTAGTAGTTACCTTTATCATAATAATTATGTATCTTCAAGTTTTGTTTATATTGTAATATGTGAAAAAGAAGATTATACTTATACTTAAAATAATATTGATTAAATGTAACATGCCGTAAATATTTATATTCCAACATAATTTACGATGACACTTTTGATTACACTTCAAGATTACGGAGCGCTCATCAAAAATAATGGTCGCGATATACCAAGCTAGTGTTAATAATCGAATCGTAAAATGTACGGTTCCGATTATTTCGAGTATATCGGGTCGGGTATAAATAATAAACAGATCTATGTTTAGCCCGTCGACTTGGGTGGTCCGCAGCGGACAGAATGAGGCTGATATTTGTGAGATATCGCTCGCTCCAATGAAATTGAAATAGATAGCGAGTGCGACAGCGCCGCACTGAGACTTGAGATGAAAATAATCATGCGAAAATTTTACATTTACCACGTGATTAAAGAAACTGTTGACACGATCAAATAAGTTTAATAAACCTTACAGTTCTTTAAGAAGTTCCCATTCAAATATTTTTGTGTATTTGTATTGTTGTGTCTCTACGGCGAGTAAGGTAGCTAGAGCTCATTGAGGAAACATTAACCTTTTTCTTAATTTTTATAAGGTGGGCTACACTACACGTGAATGAGTAGTTCTGTTGAGTTGCAAGCACCAATATGGCTACGAGAACCGCTTACATGAGGCGAGCCACATTATACTACTAAGTGTTTGCCACCCCATTTGTCTAACAAAACAGGAATAATTAACATTGGACATACAGGAAAGGTGGTCCCTTCCTGTGTGTTTCCCATAGGTACAAATATTATTTTCTATGCAAGTTATAAACTGTATTTGTTGGCTGACTAAAACAAAATTAAGCTATCTGCCATCCTCTTATTCTACTTCAATAAAAACGTCAAGTTAGTCAACACTTTGCCGATTCACATCACATAGGTACACTTTCCTTAATCTTCTTTTAATCAGCATGTAAAAACATTATCTTTCCTGCAGCACGAGCACGAGAACTATTATTCCTCATTCTTCTACTCTTTCTTTGTCGGACTTCCAAAACTTGGAATTCTTTGCCAGGACTTGTGTCCCTTACTTCCTATATCATGGGTTCCTTCAAAAGAGGCGTAAAAAGGCACATTAAGGGCCGGCAAAGTGGAGGCGGCTAGATCAATGTGTTTCAAACTGCACTAACTTCACATCAGTTGGTGTTGAGTCGTTTACCGAGCTTTGTATAAAAAACTCTTCAGTAGGAGCACGAAATACTTTCTTTCTTTAGGGGATATGGGAAAAATGACAACGACCGAAGTCGTTTTGACTTTTTGCATCGGTACTTTCCAAAGTTTTTAGATAGTGGCCTGCATGGTGAGTTCAGAAATGAACACATTAATGCCTCATTACTTGTCTATGTAATCAAAGAAATATATGTCCGCTCGTGATTGATTTAGAAAGGAGCACGCTTTTGAATGAAGTGTTTCTCTATTATATTTAGTAGCACGAGCACTTTTAAATTTCGGTATCGAGTAGTTACGTTAGCTTTTGTTTGAAATTAAGCGTGCGTGAACGATACGATTACGATTCGAAATTTAAAATGTTACTGCTAGCACTGTAAAGGGTCTCAGGGAGGGAGTGCGAAGTAAATAAAGTCATAAGGATTTCGGTCGTTCTAATTTTTTTTATTACAGTATGAGTGCGAGAACTAGAAATAATATGTCTTCGTGCTCCTACAGGAGTAACAGAAGGAGAACAGTTATAGTATCGGAACTGGAGAAGATGGAGGAAAACGGAGGGTTTTAGATGCGATAATAAGGAGAAAATGTTTTAAGTTTGCCATGTTTTAGATAATTGTAACGAATGACGACATTAGCAATCTATTTTTTCCGGGTTCGGATTACAATAAATGAGTTTAATCTATCCACAAGGAGGTCAGAGCTATCATTAAGTTCATTAAAATTTTGAGAACTACCTACTTGATATAGAGTTTAAATTAAATTAATTTGCATTATCATCTAAAACCTCTAGTAGTTATTCTGTAGCTAACTGGGCATATGCTGTCAGTTCATATTTAGCGCATCCTCGGCTGCTTAGTCGGAAAAAGTATTTTTTTGTGATAATTTAACCCCTTAGTGAATGCCTGAAGTGCAGATTTATCTGGTGTCAGATCAGATCTAGTCGGTACAGTGGTCGGTGTCGCGCGACGCGTTACTCGCTGCGAACTAGCAGACCGCGCCTTGACTTATCAGGGACGGAACAGAGAAATCGAATCACTTTTCAATGTTTAACAGAGCGTTTTGATGATTAAACGATTAAGGAGGACATTCTTGTGCATTAAACACAAACCATGGATGTAGTATCATTATCTCTTATGACCTGAATTATGTAATTATGTTTTGATCGCAAATTAATAATTAAATACAAATCTAAATTTCTAGCTAATTTCCTAAAATTAGGTAGGAGTTACTATTTCATATTCTAAGAATCATCAAAACTATTTAAGTATCGATTAAAAAATCTTCTTTTTAATCAGGCGGAAATCTGGGAATTTCTGATTTGAAAAAGCAGTCCTACCGCAAACATTGATTGCAAATCAATCAATGTTCAACCTCAAATCAACAACAGTAGAATTTATGAAATGGAATCAGCGGAAAGGTCATTCTCAGAATTTACCGTAGCTTGTCATCATGTATTGTCTTTCTATTATCTTTAAGGTTTCCATCTAGTTATGTACAGGTACAATTTACAGATCTTTTATTTGACCAATGATCATAATTATTTTTTTTAACGCTTAAGCAAAAGAATGATAAATTGAAACTACTAAGTTGAAATTTAACTTAGCATAATTTATACGTAAATGGTAAAATGTTAGAAAAAGTCAGTCTCAGGGAGGAAGAGACGAATACGAACGAATTTATTAATGTGGTACCTGCTACAGAGTATTAATCTTCGCGTAAAATATTTACAATACTTTACTATGTCATTCTAATTACTATTATAGGTACTAACTTTTGTATAAACGACTTATGCTTAATTTTAAAATTGCTTAAAATAAGTGGAATAACTCTACAAATAGTTCCTTCTTGAACAGTACCTAGCTACGAAGTAGTTACATGCACATAACTAGCCTCTTTGGCATTCTCCGGCTTCCTCATATGCGGGCTGAGCCCTATAATTACCTTGTTTACGATGCTAGGCAAAGGCTAAGCCTACTTTGACCTTCCGAGAAATAGGAGCAGAATTGTGGTTACATTATTGTTGGCCCGACCACCCGCCTCGCTCATTGTAACGCAAATTTGTCACTTAGGCCAGTGTTTCCCAAAATACATAATAATAGGTACCTACTTACCTTCTTTAGTTTTTGAAAGTGCATTTCTGGGTATTACATGCTTTGTTTATTACATGTAAAGCATTTTTTTATATACAACTAGATGACGGCCCACCTGGTGGTAAGCGGTTACCGCCGCCTATAGACACCCGCAATAAAAAGGAAAAGTCACTTGAAATGAGGCCTAAGGTGAAATGCCATCCATGCCTTTAAAATGTAGGTAAATTGTGTTTTAGGAGATGTTATTAAAGACAGTTTTTTCTATAATGCGTGATGTAACCACATATCAAACAATAGATTTTCTATTGTAAGGGGCGAAAGATTAAAATTTCTCAGACAAATAATGATTACAGATACCTATCTATATTAATCTCTGAACTATTAATAAGTGTTTATAGCTCGCTAAAAGTTTGAAAACGCTAAGCAGACTACAATAATATTGTATTATTTTAGCGCGACAATTTGGATTCGTGACGCACTTGAGACTAATGCGCTGTCGCACTGAAGTTTTACGTGACTGTCTTAGTCGTTTTATGACTCTTATTGAGTTTTGTTGATGAATACAATGAGTAGGTACCTATTGTATTCGGATACGAATTGACAAATATTTTTGTCAGGTAGTACCTACTGTACGTACCCTTTTGCATCAAGCTTCCAATCGATGTCAGTGAATTACCTATCAATTTATTACATTTAAAAGTACAATAAAAATAATAATTGTAGAGGTAAGTACTTATTATAATATTATTGTACACGTAATAGCATAATTATTAAAAGAGATGTTTCAAAAATGTATGGAGACCCGGCCAGGTCTCCTATACTGAAAAATAGGTTAAAATATGCAGAACAGTGTTTAATTGTTCGTTTGCTTTGTTGCGTGGTACAAAACAAGATATTTTTATAGAAAAAACTGTAACACAGCCAAATATTCATCACGGCGCCCATGTCACTTTAAGTTTAGTGACGTTTAGTTTACTTCTATGTCGACCGCATATTGAATATCGGTGAAATTGACTAAAAATTTCAACTTTTGTACAAACAAACTAAGCATGAAAACGAATTATTGATTTGTATTTTTCTAGGTGTTTGAGCCAATAGGGCTCTTTATATTTAAGTAACTTAATGTCATTAACCGTATTAGGAACTCTTTATTTCCAAATTGTGTTACTAGATGTCGCTAAGTACCTTTACATCGCGGTATTGTTTTACACCGGTTTACCTAAGTACCTAGACTTGTTTATGTTAATAAAGCCTAAAATCCTACAACTTTGATCGTTTCATTCCATCGACAACCGGCTACCAACTTTTAGTATCTGCCCGTTGTTCATGGTCCTTCGAGCCGGATCAGTTATCACTCGAATCTGATCTGGAAGTCGTCTTAACGGGGACGCATATTTTTGAGTATTAGACCTGGAGCAGGAAGCAGGTAGACTCCTGAGGATTGGGAGCTGCTGCAGCAGGAGTCAGGATTTGGTGGAGAATCCGATCCTTGACTTCGTGTCGGTGCTGGTACCGACAGGATCCTGAGCCAAGCTGATGGAAAACAGTTGGTAATCATACGTGAGTGACAAGGACAGCAATAGTGAGTGTTTGAACAGTTATTTATCGGCGATTTTCAACCTTATTTCGTTGAAGACTATAACATAGAAGATTTGTAGTAAAATAAGGACTTAGAAAAATTTCAAGAATTTTAATTAGAACTTAGAATAATTTTGTGTAGTTTTACTAGTAGTATTGACTTAGTTTAATTTTAGGTTAAGAAAAAGTGGTTCCAACGGGGAACCTATGCCCGATTTTCCATAGAGTTGTTAATGTTTTCAAAGACTTAGAAAAATTTTATGAATTTTTCTTGAACTTGTAAAAGTTTGATTTGACTTTTCTTTGTTGTTCTTTCTTTAATTAATGATATTTAGTTTTAAAATATTTGAAGGGTAAACTAGGGCATAATCAGTTATAAAATTTTGCGGTTGTTTTAATGAATTGAATGAGTGTTTATTTAAAATAAAATAGGTTTTTCTTGATGAACTAAAGGTCAATAAAGCTTATTGTTGTATAATTTAGAATCTGGTAAATTAAAATAACATATTAGAAACATGGAGTCTGAAATAAGTTTACAGATGGATACGCATGACAAAATTGTCAAGGCGAGGAAAAATTACAAAAAGTCGCCAAAGGATCGTATCACGGAAGCTTATTGTCAAACTAGGTTAGAAGCTTTAGAATCTTTATGGTCAGAATTTTCAAATACACATAGAAGGCTTATTAAAATTTATAGAGAGGCGGTTAAGAGTACGGATTACATTAAAAAGGATATCTATGATTTAACGGAGGAAACGTATATAGATTATAAGACAGAGCTAAAATCTGTATTGAATTCTTGTGAGATTACTCAAGAGAGTAATGCTTGTTCTAAACCTCGTACTTCTAAACCAGAACCATTTAAGTTGCCTAAAATAGTTATCCCTACTTTTTCCGGTAAATATACGGAATGGATAACGTTTCGAGATTTATTTGTTACCTTAATTCATAATAATGAGATTTTAGATAATGTGCAAAAGATGCACTATCTTAAGAGTTCGTTAGCAGGTGAGGCTGAGCAGTTGCTCAGACAAATACCGATATCAGAGCCTAACTACGCCCGATGTTGGAATCAATTGAAAAATAGGTACGACAATAAAAGATTTTTATCTCATTACATATTGAAAAGATTACTAAGTCAGCGAAACATAACGGTAGAGTCATGTAGTGGGTTAAAAGAACTGATTGATACAACTAACGATTGTTTAAGTGGCTTGGCTAATTTGGGGATAGATACCGGTAATTGGGATATTATAGTGATTATTCTTTGTTTGAAACTGGATGCGGAATCTCGCAAACAGTGGAAATTTAATATTACTAAAAGTACTCCATCTGAAGAGTTGCCTACTTATGAACAGTTTCAAGAATTTTTGACTAATAGGTATAGAGCACTTCAGTTCTTAGACACTAGGGTAGCTTCAAATAGGGCTCAAGTTAGTAGTAATTTTAATTCTAGCAACAATAATATAGTAAAATTTAAGTCTTATCATGTGACTAAAATGCAATGTGTATTTTGTTCTGAGGCTCATAAGCTGAGCATGTGTAGAAAGTTTGCGCAAGAAACTGTTGACAACCGTCGTAATTTCGTTCACTTAAATAATTTATGTTATAATTGTATGGGAGCCAACCATGGAGCGAAAACTTGTCAAGTTAACTTTAAATGTAAATTGTGTCATCGTCGGCATCACACGCTATTGCATCCAAAGGGGGGAGATAAACTCGCTAATGTTGTTAAGGTTGTCGATTCGGACGTGAAAGATAGTTCGCCAAACGCAGTTGGGCCCAATAGTGGGGCAGGTAGTGCTGAAAATTCATCAGCTTCTGTTTCGTGCCATTTCTCGACAGGGAATGTAAAACAGGTGTTGCTGGCAACGGCGCTAGTCAATGCCGAGTCGAGAGATGGAAATAATTACATTGTGAGAGCCTTGTTGGATCAGGGTTCTCAGGGTAATTTTGTGACAGAATCTACTGTCAAGGATCTGAAATTAAAAAAGACACCGATTAATGGTAAAATTTCGGGTGTGGGTGGAGACAAAATTGTAATCTCCAAGGCGATTGTAACTCTTCAAATAAAATCCAGATTTAATCCAAATACTAGTCTTAACATACAGGCTTTTGTTTTAAAGTCCATTACCTCTTTCCTCCCAGATAGGAAAGTGGCGCAACTAGATTTTTCAGAATTTGAAGGTATTGCGCTAGCGGATCCAAATTACAATCGCGCTAATAAGATCGATTTATTATTAGGTGCGGAAATTTACAGTCAGGTGATCCAAGAGGGTATCAAAAGGGCACCCAATAGTTCAATCGTAGCGCAATCCACAAGTCTAGGCTGGATCTTGTCAGGTAGTATAGAGTTACCAGTTAAATCAACTGGAGGTGTATTGGCATTACATTGTCAAGTACAGGAAGGGGATGAAATATTACGGAAGTTCTGGGAATTGGAAGAAGGAGTCGGATTGACGAAAGAACAAACATATACAGAAGAAGAAAGGAATTGTGAAGAATTCTTTAATAAGACAACTACCAGGGATAAAGAAGGAAGGTACATAGTAAGATTGCCTTTTAAACTGGAAGATCCAAAAAGGGAAATAGGAGAAACACGTGGTATAGCAGAAAATAGGTTGAAAAGCTTAGAAAAACGATTCGATAAAGATAGAAAACTAAAGGAAAGTTATAAATCGGTAATTGAAGACTATTTAAATATAGGACACATGGTAGAGGTAAAGGAAAAAGATGAAAACAGCAATAAATCCGTTTATTTACCTCATCATGCGGTGGTTAAGGAGGAGAGGGATACGACTAAGGTTAGGGTAGTATTCAATGCCTCACAGGCTGGTAAAAATGGCTTGTCACTTAATGATATGCTTATGGTAGGTCCAACAATACAACCTGACTTAAGACAACTTGTTATGAAGTGGCGAATGTCTCGTATTTGTTTGATAGCGGACATTGTTAAAATGTATAGGCAGGTCAAGGTTCACGAAGATGACACCGACTTCCAAAGGTTGTTGTGGAGGGATGATCGTAGTCAGGAGATAAAAGACTATAAGCTTCTCAGAGTTACCTTTGGCACGGCATCAGCGCCGTTCTTGGCAGTGCGAGCTCTCCAACAAGTTGCGGTCGATGAAGGTTACAGGTATCCTCTCGTCGCTAGTAAAGTATCTGAATGTTTCTACACGGATGATTATATGGATGGATGTGAAACTGTGGCAGAAGGCATAGGAATGTATCATCAAATGAAAGGATTGCTAAGTGAAGCAGGGTTTGAATTACAAAAATGGACAACTAATAATGAACAATTATTGGAAATTATAAAGAATAAGGAGAATAGCAATAAAGATAGGACAGGAAACGAAGAATCTAAAGAAGGGATAAGCATAAAAATGGACAATATAGTAAAAATTCTCGGACTCACCTGGGAAAGACACAAAGATTATTTTCGCTTTAAAGTCAATCTTCCAGAACTGCAATCACCTGTAACAAAAAAAAAAATATCGCAGACATTTCACGTTTGTTCGATCCCTTAGGATGGGTTACACCGTGTATTATACTTGCGAAAGCGATGATACAGAAGCTGTGGATAGCGGGAGTAGCATGGGACGAAGAAGCACCTAAAGAAATAACAAAAGAATGGTGTACTTACCGTGAAGATCTGATGAATGTAAGTGAGATGATGATTCCTAGATGGGTTGGTACAAGGTCTAATGATATTAAACGAGAATTACATGGATTTTGCGATGCCTCAAAAATAGCATACGCAGCGGTAATCTATATTCGGATAATTAACTCGGATAAGGAAGTTCGTGTGGCGCTTATAACGGCTAAATCTAAAGTGGCTCCAATCAAACAAGTTTCCATCCCAAGACTGGAACTCTGTGGAGCTGTGGAACTCACCAGATTAATGGTAGAGGTGGCAAGGGTCATGGAAATAGAAACCACCAATTTATATGCGTGGACGGACTCAACTATCGTATTGGCATGGTTGAATAGTACACCAAGCAAATGGAAGGTATTTGTTGCAAATAGTGTTGCAGAAATACTTACCTCTATGAATGCTTCGCAGTGGTCCCATGTCAGTACAGGTGAGAACCCAGCGGACTGCGCGTCGAGGGGTGTCTCTCCTTCGGATCTAGAAAACAATAAGTTATGGTTAAACGGCCCTAAATTTCTATTATCTCAGGATATAAAATATACAAAGCCAACAGATGTAAGCACAGAATTAGAAGCGGTAAAGGTTCATAACATTACGAAAGAGGAGGAAATATGGGAAAGATTTTCATCTTTAACTAGGATGATGAGAGTAGTAGCATATTGCAGAAGATTTTTACAGTATAAAAAGCCGAAGGCTGAAAGAAAATATCTAGGGTATTTGAAAGCGGAAGAGTTAAAAGAAACTGTTGAAAAATGTGTAAAAAGGGAACAAGAAAATCAGTTTGAAGAAGAAATCGAAGCAGTGAAGAAAAATTTGGAGATTAAGAAATCCAGTTGTTTGAAGTCATTAAATCCAATTTTAGATACAAAAGGTTTACTGAGAGTAGGGGGACGATTAGAAGAAGCGAATTTAAAAGCATCTCGGAAACATCCCATGGTGATGCCTAAGAAATCGAAGCTCACAGATCTAATTATTGCGGATGCACACAAGCAAACGTTACACGGAGGAGCTCAGATAACTCTGAACTATTTAAGAAATAAATATTTTGTAATAGGAGCAAAGCAGTTAGTAAAAGCGTATGTAAGAAAGTGTGTTGCTTGTGTAAAAAATAGTGGACGTACTTACCAACAGCTGATGGGACAACTTCCTGCAGCTCGTGTCACTCCAACTCGGCCTTTTCGTCATAGTGGTGTGGACTTTGCAGGTCCAATTCAAATACGCACTTCAAAAGGTCGCGGCTACAAGTCACACAAAGGGTACATATGCCTTTTTGTGTGTATGTCCACAAAGGCTGTACACGTTGAAGCCGTTACTGACCTTACGGCTGAAGGCTTTCTTCAAGCGTTTAAGCGTTTTGTCGCAAGACGCGGTTATTGCGATAACATTTGGAGCGATAACGGCACTAATTTTGTGGGAGCCGCCGCGGAGATACAAAGGCTTTTTTCGAAAGAAAAAGAAAGCATTTTGCCCGAAATTGCAGAACTCTTGGCTAACAATAACACGGCGTGGCATTTTATTCCGCCACACGCTCCCAATTTTGGCGGATTGTGGGAGGCGGGCATAAAGTCCGTCAAATTCCACTTGAAAAGGGTAATTGGAATTTCCACTTTGACATACGAGGAAATGTCAACTGTGCTGGCTCAGGTCGAAGCATGTTTAAATTCGCGGCCATTGTCGAAAGTGGAATGTGGGCATGACTATTTTGAGGTACTGACTCCAGGGCATTTTCTGGTGGGAGAACCTTTGGTTACAGCACCAGATCGCAATTATGAGTCGTCCAATGTAAGCTCGCTCAGGAGGTGGCAGTACACTCAACGCATGACCCAGGAATTTTGGCGTAAGTGGTCAAAAGAATATTTGAACCAATTCTTTCATAGGTACCGATGGTCAACTCAAACAACACAGCCAAAAATAGGGGGCATAGTCATAATTAAGGAAGACGGTCTTCCTCCATGTCGATGGCTGTATGGCAGAATTGTTGAGGAACATCCGGGTCGTGACGGTATTACGAAGGTGGTCACAGTAAAAAGCAAAAACTCGTTAGTGAAAAGACCAACTAATAAACTGTGTATTTTGCCTGTAACTGAATGAAATAGAATTTGTTTTGTTTAATTGAAATATGTGTACTTTTAAATTTTTTTTTAGATGAAATAATATAGGTAGGTAAAGCGAAAAGTTTTAGATGTGATGAATTTGTATGTACTTGGTTAAATGTGATTTATGGTATTGGTTGAAGATATTCGATGGTTAAGTTTTATTAATAAACTAGGTTTAACGGTTCAGTTTGTAGTTTGTAAGTTTGTATCTTGTTTTACAGTCCATTAGGTCTCGACAATAGTAAAGTGTCAGGTATATATATTCCTTTTTGCAAGGATATCAATTGTTACTGTTCCTTTGGAGTTTATTATGGACACGGGAGCGTGTCCATGGTGGGCGGTATGTTTGAGCCAATAGGGCTCTTTATATTTAAGTAACTTAATGTCATTAACCGTATTAGGAACTCTTTATTTCCAAATTGTGTTACTAGATGTCGCTAAGTACCTTTACATCGCGGTATTATGTTTTACACCGGTTTACCTAAGTACCTAGACTTTTGAATTAGAATTTGAATTAGAATTATTTACGGGATATTTACCATGTAACTTTATAGTTGTGAGTTCCCGATATTTGGGCGCAGTTGCATGCGCCATGATCACGGGTAGACTGCTGAAGCTGCGAGTAGAAGTCAACTTCATTGCGGGCAGATATATCGATCTACCCGATTGTCGATATACCTAGACTTGTTTATGTTAATAAAGCCTAAAATCCTACAACTTTGATCGTTTCATTCCATCGACAACCGGCTACCAACTTTTAGTATCTGCCCGTTGTTCACTAGGATTCAGGATTTTTTTCCTGATTTTGTGAGATAGTGGGCCTAATTCTGGGAACACACTTTAATTCTAAATTTAAGTACAGTATATCTCTTTCTCGCAATAAGTAATAGGAAAAAGATAGCAAGAATCTGTTTAGAGCTGTCACTTAAATTTAGATAGATTTCAAAGAAACCATAGACAATTTTAGACGGCATGTACGGAGGTGCCTCCTAAGCACTGCGTTTTAGCACGTTCAATAAGGTCGAAAATTGAACGCACCTTTCTAAATGTCACTTTATATGACAGCCATCCTTTTCTTTTTCATTTTGATAGAAAGAAATAGGCTGAACTTAAATTTAAACTTAGCATGTGTTCGCCAGAATTAGGGCCAGTGTGTAAGTACATATACCTGACCGTATATGAAACATCTCCTATACGTTATCAGATACCTAATAGAAATAAGGTTACAAATATTTAAAATCTGGAGAAGTTTCTTACGCCCCGCGCCGCATCGCTTCGTATTCGCCGAAACGCTGCCGATGTGGTACCTACGGTTAAATTGCCTATAAAGAATTTGAATTAACAGTCGATTCTGGTTAGTTAAAAAGCTATTTCATTTCAGGATAATTAAAGATAAGAACCCCCTGAGAAACAAAAGTGAAGTTACTTTCGTTCGAATCCGAGAATGTTTAGTGTCATTACATGTAGTTTGCGGCCGAAAAGGGAAATTAGTATCTCATTAGTCATTAAGATTACGCAACTCATTACGCGTGATCTGTTAATCACAAGTATTTTATATACTTGTTGACAATTGAAACAGAAAAAATTTTGAGACAGAAGTGAGAGCTAGTGTTTGCCCCATGTGTCTATGATCTAAGGTGGCCACAAAAAACTTGTATGTAGGTACCTGCCTACTTACGTCAAAATGTATTACATTGCTACACAAATCGCAGTGACTGGTGAATTCAACATCATCAATTAAACATTTGTACATATCATACATCGACCCAGCAGCCCCCGATCCATCAATGTGCCTCTTAGCTGTCACTGAAATTTTGACGTTACAAATGTGGGATAAACGCAACAATGTACACTACCACGGATTCTTTAAAGTTGAAATACATAAAGATATGCCTCTAAATATAATACTGGATAATATGAGTAGGTATCCTCTTAAAACGTAAATAAGACTTTAGACTAAAAAATTACCGTTTTTTGGTAGTGGAGGAATTTTGATATCGGGAAAAATGGCTGTTTTAAATAGTAGTTTCCTGCCTAACATTAATTCGTATGGGGCTACTTTGGTAGTTCGCTGAGGAGAACGCCTCAACTGTCTCCAAATTGGTATGTATATCACCTCTATAATTACCTATTCCTGGCCTTTAGTGAATTTTTAACTGTCTGTAGGTACATACCTCTCTTCTTGCTCATTAGTGACCGTTTGATAGGTATTGTATTGTCGTAAATAATTCTCAAATTCTGTAAACGTGAACTGTCTGCCGTTATCAGATACTAGTGTATAGGGTAATCCAAACGTAGCGAAAACTTCTTCGAGAGTTTTAGTACACCACAAAGCAGTTGTAGTTTAGTAGGAAAAACTTCAATCCGTTTGTTATAAGCGTCAACTATTATGAATAAATAGTAATTACCAATAGGGCCAGAAAAGTCAATGTGAATTCGCTGCCAAGGGTCAGATGGTTGCTCCCAGTGATGTTGCGGCTGGCTCATTCTGTTTTATTCTACATTCCCGACAGTTGCTAACCAGTTCTTCGATTTCGTGATCTATTGGTCTTTTCGCATTATAGTATGTATAACTGTATAACTTGTAATAAAATCTCTTTGGCTGTTCTATTTGTATCTGGCTGGTTTTGGTATCATTAAAAGTTTAGAGTTTAAAAAAGACAATTTCAAATTCAAATTAGTGTTTTCATTTGTTTTTCGTACTGTCAAAATGAGTGAATCTAATGAAGAAATTCGATACATTTTAAAATTTTACTACAAAAAAGGTAAAAATGCAACGCAAGCCGCGGAAAAAAATTTGCGATGTTTATAGACCTAGTGCAGTTTAATCGTTTTCAATCCGGAAATTTTGATGTCAAAGATGCATGTCGCTCTGGTCGCCCTATTACGGATAAAATTGTTGCCATTTTTTAAAAACTGGAGCAAGATCGGCATATCAGTAGTTACGACGTAGCTGAAGAACTGGAATTTACCACAAAACAGTTTTGGCGCATTTAAAAAAAATGGGTACACAAAAAAGCTCGATATTTGGGTACCCCACGAACTCACTGAAAGAAACCTAATGAACCGTGTACTCATTTGTGATTCTTTAGTACGACTTAATGAAACCGAACTATTTTTGAAGAAGCTGATTACTGGTGATGAAAAGTGGATCACGTACGACAAGAACGTGCGAAAAAGGTCGTGGTCAAAGGTCGGTCAGGCTTCACAGACTGTGGCGAAACCCGGGTTAACTCGCAACAAGGTGATGCTGTGTATGTGGTGGGATTGGAAGGGCATTATTCATTATGAGCTGTTACCACTAGGCAGGACCATCGATTCTGAACTCTACTGCGAATAACTGATGAGATTAAAGCAAGAAGTTGAGAGAAAGCGGCCGGAATTAATCAACAGAAGGGGGTGTAGTTTTTCATCATGATAACGCTATAGACCTTACACATCTTTAGCCACTTAGCAAAAATTAAGAGAGTTTGGCTGGGAGGTGTTAATGCATCCACCGTATAGTCCTGACCTTGCACCTTCAGATTTTCACCTGTTTCGCTCTCTTCAGAATTCTCTAGGCAGTGTCGGGTTGACATCACGATAGGACTGCCAAAACCACTTGTCGCGGTATGTTGATCAGTAGCCCCAAAATTTATATAGCAATGGGATCATGCCCCTACCTACAAGATGGCAAAAAGTTATCGAACAAAATGGTACCTACATACTTAAGTTGTAAATAAACTATATTAAAAAATGTTTTGAATTTTCTTAAAAAATGCGAAGAAACTTTTTCCCCAACCTATTATGTTTTTCCAGTAAACGTAACTTCTAGCCAGTAATTTCATTTTTCAAATTCCTAAATGTCCCGAGTGAAGTTCATCTAATGTTTCCTTACGTAAGGTAATTGGAATCATAAGCCTCGTACCTTTGAATATAAGATCATCGTGTAAGTTAAGTTCGTTATTGTTATACCCGAATCTTTTTAAATCTGTGCCTGTTTTTAAGGCCTCAATCAAGGTGTGCGTCCTTCTTTGCTTCGCACACTATAATATCATGATTCATTGATATTGCATATATTTGCTGGAGCAGATAAACATAGTGTTGATCCAACTGATGATCTGGCGTGTCCACTGGGAATCGTGACAAATAATCCGCATTACAATTTTCTTTAGTCTTTCTATATCCAATGGTATAATCAAAGCCAGATAAGAAATGGGCGTAATGAAAAAGACGCATACCTAGTGGTCATTGAAGTTAAAATTTTCTCTGGGTGAAAAATTGTTGTTAACGGTTTGTGATCAGCAACTAAAATAAATTTCTTGCCGTAAATTCATGAGCATAATTTTGAGCAGGTGTCAGTCAGCGGGACCATGAAACATACTAAAGAACATACGAAAGTCAAACTGAAAGTTCTTAGAAAATGAAAAACTAAGCAAACTAGCATTTTTTTTTTATTATTAGCTACTCAAAATAGTGTCCATTCATATACATCACTGCATCCGATGGAACTACTAAGAAAAACACTTTGCCCACTCCTCCTTATGGGTTTTGAAACGCGCTGGCTGCTGAGGAAGCATAAAACGTTTTCCTCGTAGTTTTTCTTTTATTTTCAGAAATAAATAAAAATTGCAAGATGAGAGATCGGGGCTATATGGCGGGTGACCCAATAGTTCTACGTATGACGTCGCCAAATAGTCGATCGTTCGACTGGCGGTGTACGACGAAGCGTTGTCATTGTGAAAGAGGATCCTACTGCGAGGTCGTTTCTCTAACTATTTTCAACACAAAAGGCAAACAGTTGTTAGTGTACCACTCTGCAGTAACTGTTTTTCGATCTTCTGGAACAATTGTCGCGTAATGACCAGTCCTTCCGAAGAACGAGGCCACCAAATTTTTCCCTCGTTTCGTCCTCTTTTAACTTAACTTCTCGGGAAAGATTGAGCAGACTGTCTTTTGGTTTCGGGATCATAACAGTAAACCCAGCTTTCGTCACCCGTAAGCATGCCAAACACAGCATTTGAGTCACCTCCGTTAAATCATTGAACTATTTCACGGCACCAATCATCCCGATGGAGTTTTTGGGTCTTGGTCAAATTATGAGGTATGCACAAAGCTTCCTGACCTCTAACTGTTCATGGAGGATTTTGTGCACTTTGAGTCATGCCAATGCCTTTATATAATCTTTCCGAATCTGCTGATAGGGCACTCTTTTGTCAGTCTCTATCATACGCCACCCAATACTGATTTTATCTTGAGTCGTCGCAATAGAAGGCCGTCCCTCACGCAGATCATCGGTAAGATTAGTGCGACCACGTTTAAATTTTAAACCAGTTGTAGATACACATGTGGCACGAGATAGGGCTTCATCATGAAAGGCCAATCGAAGTCTATCTTAACTTTCTTGTTGACCTAAATGATATCGAGTCCTATAAAATCATTGCATGAAATTTTTCTCGGGTTAAATTCATATTGTCGTGACTCAGACCAATGAAACGGCTAATATAAGACTGGAAAATATGAAACCGGGAAAGAAAGGGTGGAAACACGGTACCTTGCGCTGGTTTTATGGTGGTTCCGTAGTGCGGGCAGGATGTTGGTGGCCGCGGGATTCTGCCTTGCAGATCGGTATATATTTCGGTGATTTGCCTAAATTGCAGTATGATCGCAAAGACAGCTCAGTATTAATAGCAGATGGGACTTAGCGTAGTCGACCAATCTGAACCGATGTGCACCTCTCGACGCCGTCAACGACGGAAACGTAATTGCCGCTGCTCTTGACAGCGGTCACCAATAGAATAAGTATTCTAAGTACCCGTGTTTAGGATAGGATATTTGGAAACATAATCGTAGGATAGAGAGGGTAGGAATAGGGCGGGAGAAATTCATAAGTTTTAAATCTAATAAAGACTACTAGCCAAGTCATTGAGCGCAATGTTTAACCAGATAGCTGAACAGTCGTCTGGTTAAATTAGCCATTCAACTGGACGCCTAGGCAGGTCGTTTAAATAGAAGAGCTTTTGTGTGACTGGTTGATTAAACGTTGCGCTCAATGGCTTGGCTAGTTGCCCTTTAGCCGTTTCATTGGATACTTACCGGGCGTTCAATCAAAAGCTAAAACGTCCAGTTAAGCGGCTATTTTAACCAGACGGCAGTTACATACCTATATACTAAAATATATATCTACTTATTTTAAGACGAAGTGGTAGGTCTGCGTCCATCAAAGACTATTCCGTGGCGTCCATAATACATCATTGGTGGCCAAAAAATAACATCAATCAATTTGTTTGCTTAACAAACCCTACCTAATATATTAAACTAGTTTGAAAACATTTCCTTTATTTTGTTGTAATAAAGCGGATCAGTAGAGATCACGAATCTGCTCTTAATGGCCGCTCATAAATAACTAAAGTTATCATTTTTCAATGTTGTGCTTTCATCAGAGATAGGATTCCGAGGTTGGGATTAAGCCCTCTTTATGTGGCTACCGCACACGAACGCATGCTCGCGAAACTCATTCATCAGTCGAGATTGATTGCAACTGTCAAAACGGTAATGGCGGCGAGTGGCCGCCATATTGGATCCGATGAATGTACCTAAGCCAATATTAATGCACATTATTGATGAGCCCTAACCCAAGTTCACGGTTACTTATTAGATGTGTAATTTATTAAACATTGTGCGTGCACAAGTTGAGGAAGAAGTAAATGGGCAGGCGATAAAGGCTCGTTAGCGACCGACCTAGAGACACTTGTTGACGAAAGTTATTTGCAAGTTAGACTATACAAGCATTCCTTATTTAGAGCGAATTATATAAACTACACCTAGTTAATCTCAAATACTTACGTTGTACATTCATCACCAACAGTCATTATATATTCTGTGGCAAAAATAAATTTCACTTTTACCTGCTCATATAACCCTTATTACTTTCGTAATAAAAGTAAATAACTTTCGAACTCGGTCGCATGCTTTTGCTGATAATTATTACTTAAGAAAATGATACGTGTCTTTTTTTGAGTCCATAGAATTCGACTGGAATGAAATTACAAATCATCAGAAAATATTAAAATAATTTCACAGTAAATTTAAATTCTAAGCTACTAGGTACACTTACGACTGAAGACAAAACGAAACATTTTGACATTTCTGGATACCTATCCATTATCAGTCGCTGGAAAAGAGACTTGTCACAACGGATTAAGGTACCTAACCCTATTCAATTAAGACTCATTTTCTAACTAACGTGTTACGTAAGAAGTACGACCGTCTGTACATCTCGTTCTCTCAAAATAACCAAAAAATAGGTAATTTGGCATTCCGAAAAGTGTCTTAAAATTTTTGCTGTCCTATTCCTAACCATATTTAAAAAAAAATGACCGTCATGCTCACACATGCTAAATCTAAATTTAAATTAAGTGCATCTCGTTCTCTCATAAGGAATACAAAAAGGATAAGTAGTTAATTGTCTTAAAATTGTATCAATACCTCTTCTTAAAATCGTAATAAATTGCAGTGTTGTGTTATCTAAGGTTTCTTTAAAATATATTTACATTTAGTTGACAGCTCTAATCAAATTCTTGCTATCTTTTTCCTACACAAATTGCGAGAAAGAGATACCATACATGTAGATTTAGAGTGTCTTCAGAATTAGGCCCAATGTACTCAGATTAAAATTTAGAGCCATGAAGTTCGATGAGAAGGTGAATTCTTTCAAGAACATAGTAGCCGCGAGTGTACACCTAGTGGAGCATGTTAAGCAGAACGGCGGCGGCGAGATGATGTCGGTAATAAATCTTTAATTGAATCCGCATCGCCTATTCAATCGCCGTGAATGATGGACTGAGTTAATAATGCGGGTTTACGTTAGGAGTGCTGTGGCATCTCACAATGGAACCACACACTGTGCTATACGTAAACACATTAGGGTTCCATACCCAAAGGGTAAAACGGGACCCTATTACTAAGACTCCGCCGTCCGTCCGTCCGTCCGTCCGTCGTTCCCCCGGCTCTATCTAATGAACTGTGATAGTTAGACAGTTGAAATTTTCACAGATGATGTATTTCTGTTGCCACTATAACAACAAATACTAATAAACAGAATAAAATAAATATTTAAGGGGGCTCCCTTACAATAAACGTAATGATTTATTTACTTGTTTTTGCTCGATATTGATAACGGCAACAGGTAGACGCTTGTTTATAGATAATGGTCTCTTCATGCGCGAGTCCGACTCGCACTTGGCCGGTTTTTATTTTATATAAAGATAAACTACAACTTTGTAACCTAAAGGTTTTAACTTTTATATGCAAAAATCTAAAAACGACAGTGGAATATGGGCCGTGTAGGTATCCCCCCAATTCTGCTATTTATTTTCAATTTGTAATTAAAAAACAGGTTGTAATACAAAAAGGTATTCCACTAGCATTGCTTATGACGGAACGTTAACGAAACGCTATCGGTTGGTTCAACTTTAGCTTAATATTTGTTAGCCATATTGCAAGAAACAAATTTATTTTGGCTTACTTACCTGACAGTTGTTAACTTTTGACAGTTCGAACAAAGAACTATCGATGCGTTTGGCTGCCACAAATGTTAAATACAAAAACGTTGTAATTAAAGCGTTTTCGCTTCGTTTCAGATCAAAATACAATAGCAGAATTGGGGGCTGACATTTAAAATATAAAAGCAATAGTTTACAAATAGAGACCGTGTTTCAGTTACGTGATTACTTGAAAAATCAACCTAATTTCTCTAAACATCCTTAGAGGATGATTTTTTGGAGTGTAATTTTGAGGCATGGTGTATATGGTATATCGAGCCATTACCGCCGACTTAGTGTAACCGACAAAAACCAAATTTTTCAGGAGAAGGTTTTTTTTAAATATCTTTACAAATCATTGCGCGATTAAATTAAAATTTAATATATAATTACGAATTTTGGAGCTTTAGGTGTAACAGTTGAAATTTTGAAAAAAAAAAAAAGGTTTTGAGGCTTTTTTGGCGTTTACAATATTTTTGCTGTCTCAAAAACGAACGACCTTTTTGATTCCGGGCGTTTAAGATAACACTTGCGTTAAAAAAGATACCTGGTAAGTTTTAACGCAAGCGACAAAAAGCCATTTTGAATATGATTTTTTTTATGTAAATAAATGAGTACTTAATAAATAGATATAAAAAACAACTTAAAAAGTATAGTAAAATATATTATAATATATTGCTCATTATTTTAACATTTTAGAGAACACTCAGATCAATGAATGAAACTTGAAATAAAAATATCAAACAAAAAGTATAATCAAGGAAATTAAAGATTTAGTATAGGTAATCTGCATTCGTTTCAGCTAACATTACCTACATACTCATTAATTTATCATTTAAAAGAATAGGTACTGAGATCAAATATTCAAATTACAATTAGAATTAAGCGTTTAATTCTCGTTATCACTATCATCTGCATCAGTTTCAGGTAACACGTCTGGACCTGCTTCATCATGCTTCATATTTATATACTCTTCATGGTACCTTCATGTAATGATATTTTTATTACACAAATCCAGAAGGTCTTTTACTTGGCAGCTGTAATTTTTGGGTCCGAATGGTTTAACTGTGCTGGCCCATTAATTATAGTTGCCGTATTGCCTCGTGATCTAATAAGGTCCACATTTAACTCTTTTTTATTGTCATCTTGGAAAAAACCGTATTGGAGAGTGATAACTGGATTGTTCTTTTTAAGATGTAGGTACCATTTTTAATGTTTTGAAGGCTATTTGCCCCGATACTTTTTATTTACGGAAAGACCTCTTAAAGGCTATTTTAAATTTCGCTGGCAATAAAGCTTGCGAGAATGACTTCCAGTCCATGAAATCAGTATGATTCAAAACATGTACAAAATAACTAATAATTGAGCCACTCAGAAGGAGCCCACACTGTCTTATTACATTACTGTGAGTGAATGGAGTCAACAGGCATCATAGTGTGCTTAGATAAGAGATAATTAGGTTACTTTTAATGTAATAACCGTAGTTGATGTCTTCAAAAAATGAAATGACATTGATATCATTGCTCTGTTTCTGTTTTGCCCAGCACAGATAGCAGTGCTTGGCAAAACAGAAACAGAGCTATCTGCATACAGATTTATGACAGTATTACAGTACCCAGCCCTGGTACCGCTTTCGTAAATACTTTCATTTTAAAAGGAGTATTTTCGTGAGTAGAATAGGGTTACGCTTTTACCATGTAGAGTATTGAGGACCTTTTGGAAGACAGGGCTTACACAAAGAGAGCTAGAATTAGAAGCTTTGCTAATTTTTTGATCTTCTAAAAACAGATTTTTGCATTTTTCTTTATCCTGATTGTGATTTTTGTATTCTGTGACAAACCACAGGGTACAAAAATCACAATCAGGATAAAACTGTTAGGAAAACTGTCAGGAAAATAAACTGTTTTGGAACAAATTCCAAAACAGTTTTATTTTCTGGCGGTAAATTTTTGTATTTCTCACAAAAGATACACTTACTTTTTTTTAGCAAATGGAACCCTATTTTGAAATCGGTTTTAAAAATACTACGTCAAACTCTTATGATAATATTGATGAATCTAGGTTCCTTTAATTTAAGTGGTTCCTTCTTCTTCCTCTTTTCTTTCAAATTGTACAAGTTTGTTATGTTCTGTAATTCTTGAGGTAAGTATAATTTGGTGCTTTTGTTGCGACAATAGTGATATGGCACAAACTTATTTTTATCACGCGATTACCAAGTAATTATAATTTAACACTAAATACAGTGCAGGGAGATAGTTATTGCATCACAATTTTCACTGGAATAAACTGGTCGCAAAAAGTTTTTTGCCACTTTGTTTATAGTAAACGACAAAATTTTGATGTACTGTGTCGGTTGCGATAACAAGTGGGATGGCTTACGCTGCAATTCTTAGATAATTTCGATCTCTTATAGAGATAAGTCCTCCCTTGCATACTACTGTATACATTTATTTTGTTTTTATGTTTGGTGCAATAAAGAGTTTTTTTAATTACGTAACTTACGATATACATTGATTATGTCGGTTACTTCAAAATATAGAAAACCGTTGTGCTAACGATAAATTTAGCTTTTGCTATAACTTTCGAATTAGTTGGTTTTAAGCGGGAAATGTCGAAGTACCGAGTCCGTTATAGTTTAAAATGTCGTTTGCGATGAAAAACCCTGTTTGGGTAAAAATGTCGCTTACGATATTTCGGCGGTAATGGCTCGATATAATGCTATATTTATTTATTTATTTTTATATTAGCCCATAGTTGGGGAATTATTTGCCCTTGCTCTAACTTAATCACGTTCACCAAGAATATCAATAAAGGATAAATAAAAATTAAACAAATGAATACAGATTCGGACAACTTTATTAAGTAGGTAGGTACTAAAATATAAAATCGCATATTTGACACAAATTGTTCGTCTAGTGCGATACCATTAACATATAGAACAACGTGTACCCGTTCACATTCATTACGCATACAAAATTCTGTAAAATAACAATATATTTTACACAATAAGATTCACCTATTTTGTATATCATTTCATAAATATAAATTCGACAACATTTCTCTATGTATTTACATTTATATAATTCTACGAAATAAAGTAGAATATGTACCACAATTCAATAAAATAAATATTTATTTATGGCAATCACCACATTTAACAGCTACTCGGAAATTTGTAAAGAAAAATAAATTAGTTGAGTAGAAAATTTAGTCATAGAACATGAAAATAGATTTTAAAGAAAAAAGATATAGGTACATTTATACAACAATAATTTAATATTATTATTATCACAATGGGACTTTAGCCATCACAATGATGATAAATCTGTGAAAAAATTGTTCGTTTAGTCATTCGAGCAGCTTGCTGGGTTGAGTTTACCTGTGAAACAGAATTTATAAAGTTTTTACTTTGCATACTATTAGTGTATATTAAACTACATATTGGTTTTCCGACTAAAAAAAGGAAGCCGCTTCATTCCTAAAATGTTAAGTGAGGCTATTGAAATTTAAAAAAATCTCATTTTAATAGAGAAGAATCATAAAGTCTCAAGCCTAACATTTTTACGGGGGAAATAAGAAAGATGGCGATGCCTATCCACACGACCCTCCATACAGGCCTAGCACCTAGTAACTGTACGTATCTATTATATGTATATTACTATGTTTTTTTATACAACTAGACGACAAACAAGCCGACAGCCCA
Source organism: Nymphula nitidulata (assembly GCA_947347705.1). Classification (NCBI taxonomy): domain Eukaryota; kingdom Metazoa; phylum Arthropoda; class Insecta; order Lepidoptera; family Crambidae; genus Nymphula; species Nymphula nitidulata. The sequence continues at coordinate 7,783,151 of OX374617.1, read as the reverse complement.
CTGGTTATCGCGCCAAAAAGCGGCCAGCAAATGTAATCTACCTCCACGCTAAATTTCATCTAGATCAGTTCAGGGGTTTTTTTTACACAACTAGATGACAAACAAGCTGACGGCCCACCTGGTGGTAAGCGGTTACCGCCGCCTATAGACACCTAACAAGGAAAACATCACTTAATATTGCAGGTGCGTTGTCATCCCGAGGCCTAAGGTGCAATGCTGGCTATCTTCCCCTTCAATCCGAAACACAGCTATCCGCTTTACGGCTGAAGTAAGAAAGTCGATGGTACCTACCCAGACGACCCTACATACGGGCCCACCACCTAGTAAATTATAAACTCTTTGTTGCACCAAACATAAAAACAAAATAAATGTATACAGTAGTATGCAAGGGAGGACTTATCTCTATTAAAGATCTCTTTCAGTCAACGCGTCATGGGTGTGAGTTATAATGTCCAATCAGAAGTGACACCAATGCATTTAATTATTAATATGCATCTATCTGGGCATGGACGGCATTTCATCTTAGGCCTCAGGATGACAACGCACCTGCAATATCAAGTGATTTTTCTTGTTATTGCAGGTGTCTATAGGCGGCGGTAACCGCTTACCACCAGGTGAGCCGTCAGCTTGTCATCTTGTTGTATAAAAAAAACTTATAATATATAAATACTATAATCATACCTACATAACAATACCAAATATGTTCAATACATAAATTAAACTCGAATGCATGCAAATTGCAAACATATATTATTACTCCAAACAAGTATTTTTCATTGATCCTTTTCATTCAAGTCAAAAGATCGATAGAGTACCTTAGCTGAGCTCGAAGCCGGCGCCGGCCTGTATGGCGTAGAGCAGCTTCTCGGCCATCACCTCCTCCTGGTTGAACTCGGGCAGCTTGAGCAGGTTCATGCACGTGGACGACGACGGCAGACGGATCGACGCGCCCGCCGACTGGATGCAGAACGCCGGTTGCAAGTCCTTATAACAAACAAAAACTTGCTATAAAATTCATTTAAAAAGCCTGCATAGTTTGTATACAATGTTCTATACAAAAGAACCACCATAGAACAGAATGTGCAGTAAAATAGGTACTGTGACTTGACCGCATACTCCGTTGTACAACGCCGTGCGTAGAGCCTTTACAGTTTTTTATTTCTATTTTTTTTGGTTATTTTTCTATATAAAGGGAACTAATTCCCATACATCCATGTCTTTAGTATTTCTTTATTTCTTCATTTATTGCATTGAAATGCTGGTGTTACACATTTCAATTCATCTTAGTAGTATTTGACGCGAAATATATGATGACAATCTCCATATGATGCTACTTGATGAGGTAGATAACCACAAAAAAAGTTCTCATGGTCTTTCACACCACAATCACTTTTATTCTAATAATATTTTAGTTGTACCTACTTCAACACAAACACTTGTTTTATAAAACTACACCACTTTTATAACACAAAGTTCACTCCGATACAATTTTTAATTTTATTTCTATAAAAATATAGATAAAAGAATTCCACCAAGGAGTTTCACAATATGAGAATAAATGGATGATCGAACCTCCTTGGAAGCGCTTTAGCTCAATACGATTGTCTCATTTTAACACTAAAGAGAAAATGGGATGAAAGATGTAGTTCTAATTTTCAACACGCGCACACATAAAATACACATCATTCGGAAAGTCGCAACATGATTTTCCGACTGATATTTTATTTATTTATTTACTTTACAAAAATCCGCACCTTACAGTGCTAAAACTCTTATAAGTACATATTAAAACAAGGGCTGATGACAGAAGTACTTTTATTTATTAATTACCAATCAAAATTTAAAAATGACATAGTAATTTGGATATACTACTTTAAAGAGTTTGCATATATTTAACACTCCCCCTATATCCAGAATTGCTCATTTTGTCAGAACACCTAGTCCCTCTCTTCCACGTGAAAACGCTTCCTTTGACAGGGGCTTTGTAAATATATCTGCCAATTGTTCCACCGACTTTATGTACGTAACTTCAAATTGTTTTTGGCAGTAAAGATCACGTACAAACTTATATCTCGTGTCTATATGCTTAGTTTTAAAATGAAACTGTGGATTCTTTATCAATTTTATGGCGCTCTGATTGTCGACATTCAATACGGGGATAACTTCTTCCCCTCTTATTTCTCTATAAAGGCCTGAGAGCCATATGACCGTTTGAACAGCCAAGCTGGACGCAACAAACTCCGCTTCAGTGGTCGAAAGCGACACACATCTTTGTACCTTTGAAGCCCATGATATCGCTCCCCCTGCGGCCATACAAACATAGCCTGAAGTAGATCTTCGCGTGATTTTATCTCCGGCAAAATCAGCATCACTATAAGCTTCAAACTCGTCTCCGCTGAATGAGCTCTGATACAAGATTCCATGGCTTTCGGTGCCTTTCAAATATCTTAGCACTCGTTTTGCAATAAGGACATGTCGTTTATCGGGCTTATCCAAATATTGTGATAAAACGTTAACTGCATAACTAATATCGGGTCTACTCACAATAGATAAAAATAATAAAGTTCCCACGACTTCTCTGTAAGATAAATTTTCATGTTTAATGTCAGTGTCATTGTAATTTTCAAGAAAGTCATCTGACATTTGACTTTTATCTATTGGTGTCAGTACAGAGTTTGCTTCATTTAATTGAAACTTTTTCAACATCTTTTTAATATATGCATTTTGGTGAATGAAAATTGACCGATCTTCGAGTTGACGAATTTGCAAACCCAGGTAACATCCAACTTCCGATGATCGGACTTGGAAACTTTTGGTCAAAGCTGTCATGAAATTGTTCATGTAAGACTCGTCTGTGGTCAGAATCAGCCCGTCATCCACGTATATCATTACAATGAGTTGCCTATCTTGGCTTATAAATAGACACGGATCTGACTCACTTTGTTTCAGCTTATATTCCAGCAGCATGGAAGTGAACTTCTTGTTCCAACATCTCGGGGCTTGCTTCAACCCATATAAGCTCTTTATAAGCTTGCACACACGACCTGATCCATCATCAAATCCAACCGGTTGATGCATATAAATCTCTTCGTCAATTTCGCCGTATAAAAAGGCAGTTTTAACATCGAATTGTAAAATACGCATTTGTCTCTGAGCTCCTTCACTCAACATCGTTCTTACTGTATCCCAGCGTATAACAGGACTAAACGTTTCATTGAAATCTATGCCATACTCCTGACAATAGCCTTTTACAACCAATCTCGCTTTGAACCGTTCAATAGATCCATCGACATTTTTCTTTATTTTATAAACCCACTTGTTTCTTAGCGGTTCTCTATTCCGAGGTAAATCTACTAGAATCCAAGTTTGGTTTTCTTTTAAAGAATTTATCTCATCAAGCATAGCATCATACCACTCTTTGCTATTTTCAGATTTAGTAGCTTCCTTGTAGTTACGGGGTTCATCTTCTATAAGACATACATAACTAGTATTTACTTCAGGTTGAGCGACAACTTTTCTTCCTCTCAAATTATATCTGACATTGGCGTTCTCCATTTCAGGTAAAGTAGTAGAATTTGTATCTTCATTAGTAGAAATATCAGTATTTACAGCTGTGTTCTTAGATACGTCATCGATTACTTCTTCGATTACCTCATCTTGTCTATCCGGAATAACTGACGGTAAGAGACAAAACTCTGAAGAAATTATTTCTGTTCTAAACTGAACATCTCGTGATAAAACAATACTATTAGTTTCAGGAATCCAAATACGATAACCATCATTAGGAATCCAAATACGATAACCATCATTATCTCCACAATAGCCAACTAAATAACCTTTTTGTGCCTTTTTGTCTAACTTCTTCCGCTTGCAACTGGGTATATGAACAAAACATTCTGTGCCAAAAATTCTTAGGTGTTTTATAAAAGCTTGTTTGTTATACCAAAGTTCGTATGGCGTTTTCCCAGCAACAGCAGTTGGTCCAGTTCGATTGAGTACGTAGCAAGCAGTATTTATAGCCTCAGCCCACAGCTTCTTCGGAAGATCCTTGGAATATAACATGCTTCGGGCACATTCTACTAGAATCCTATTTTCTCTCTCAGCTGCTCCATTTTGTTGGGGTGTATACGGCATGCTCATACGATGATACAGCCCTGCTTCATCAGTGATACGATGAACTTCTGAATTATTAAATTCTGTTCCACCATCTGTAAGTAACTCTCGAACAGTATGACCAGCAGTTTTGACTTCAGCTAAAAATTTATTTAAGTTAGTGGATAGTTCGGATTTTTCTTTCATGAAGTATACTTTTCTAAATTTTGTATAATCATCCTTAAAAGCAACAAAATATCTACTTCCTCCTATAGATAACACAGGCATGGGTCCACAAACATCAGCGTTAATTTGATCGCCAGGTTTTGTTCCACGATGAAGCCTCGTACCGAATGATAGCCTTGTCATTTTGCCATAAGCACAGCCATCACAGTCATCAGTATCGGGAGAAAATGTAATACCTTTGCGAGTTAGGAGTTGCTTTACATGACGTTTATTCTGGTGACACAGTCTCTCATGCCAAATTTGTAAACTAAAACCATCTTTGACTAAACAGATATTTTCTGTCTTCACACGCATCAACAAACGATATAAATTCCCATCTCTGACACTGACAGCCACAACTTGATTATGACTATTTTTAAAAACTCGTCTATCTTTGTCAGCGATCTCTTTATATCCATAGTCAAGTGCAGAACCAGCAGAAAAGAGGTTTTGTTTTGCGTCCGGAACATACCAAACATTATTTAGATACGCAGGTCTCCAAATACCCTTAACAGCCATTTCCACATCTATTCTTCCATAGCCCATGGCATACATAGTCCGACCATCACCCAGTTTCAATGGTTTAGGATTGTCAAAACATGCGTAGCTCTTAAACCAGTCAGAATTAAATGTTATGTGATGAGATGCACCGGAATCAACAATCCAGTTTGAGTTTTCATTGCCACTATGTCCAATTAAAGCATCACCTTCAGAGGTTTTCTTTGGTATTTTGTTCTCTTTCTTAGATTTTTTGAATGCAAAACATTTTGACTTGATATGACCAATCTTTTCACAGAAAGAACATTTCAAAAGTCCGTTTTTGCTCAAAAGAGCAACAGAAGAGGTAGAAGTAGAGGGCTTGACTTCCTGAAGTCTGTGTTCATGAAGACGTAATCTTTCCATCAGAATAGAAATGGACCTCTCTTTCTTTGGTACAGATTCCCAGGCATTTTTGAATTCTAAGTACTCAGAAGGTAGAGTGTTCAATATTCTGTTCATTAAAAGAGACGTTGGAAGCACACCTTCATCCTTCAATTCCTCATTAAGTTGTTGCCATATAGTTTGTAATTTTGAAACATGTGTTGCAATATCGTCAGATTCATCTTTAGTATATGTGAACATTTGGCAGTACAAAAGATCTAACCTCCGATCATTTTTCTGCTCGTAGATTGAGTGCAATATATCCCACATATCCTTGCCTGTTGTTGACGTAAGAATGTGTCTTTTTGGTTCAGCACCAACACTCGTACCAATAATGAACTGAACTAAAGCATCACGTTCTTCAAAGTTCTTTACAGCCTTTTGATAAGCATTTATTTCTTCAGGTAAAGCTCCGTCTTTTGGTAACGAAGGACATTTTTCCACACCCGTTACAATATCAGTCAACTTATTTATCGACAACTGTAGGTTGGTATCAAATTTCCACGTCAACCAATTTTCAGCACCTTGAAGTTTTTCAATAATATGACGGTCCATTTTATTAAATAAACTAGCCATAATAAATAGAAAATTAAAGATATTTAAATGCCCATAACCTATTAAAACAAGGGCTGATGACAGAAGTACTTTTATTTATTAATTACCAATCAAAATTTAAAAATGACATAGTAATTTGGATATACTACTTTAAAGAGTTTGCATATATTTAACAGTACACAAAACATCACCCAATTACGGACTCTCACTTTGTTACTAGAGAGTATAAGGGAGATGTTTCATTTTCGGCTATGAACATGTACAGTACATTAAAAAATGTCAAAAAATGATTAAAACTACTACAAATTATTTTGCGTAATATTTTCGGCCGTTAAACCGCGTACAAAAATATTTAAAAGCATACACAAAAAAAAACAAATATGGCTGTATAGGAGGCCATATTAAGACATATAATCTGTGGCCATATTTTTTAATCATTAGGAAAAACGTTCGTTTTTAGTCTAGGAACATGGAATCGGGACTCAGTAGTCTGATAGACAGATCAATAAAATATTTGCTTTTTTATGTATATTTTGAGTGAAATTATAGAAGTTTGACGGTATAGTATTGCCGTTATTATATTGATAATTATAAAACTGTCACTTATCACCAGAAAGTATTTTGTACGGGGGAATAATAAAAAAGTAATGAAAATGAATTTAAAAATAATGTTTTATTTCCTTTTTCCTAACTTAAAAACCACTGTACATACTCATAGCCGGGACTCCATATAAACCTGAAACATCTCCTTTATAATTAGAATGTAGGTCAATATAAAATATACATTAACATTTATATAGCATTTGTATAGTTAAAATATTAATAATGAAATAATACTATAAAAATAAGGGCAGGAAGAAAGAGATGCATTTCATATTTCCAAAGAAAGTAATAATTCTTATTGTACTCTTTGCTCGCAAACATGTTGCAAATGTGTCGCAAAACGTTATAAGACACACGTTCGGAAATTGGTGTTTGCAAATTAGTCTACTCTTTTGTGAAAACCAACTTACCGCTTTAGTATCATAAACGTAACATCGTCATAAAATAACCGAGTAAATTACCTTAAAGCCTAATAACGGTGGTCTGGAGCAGCTTGTGACAAACTTCAACAATTGCCGCCTCTGGTCGTCGGTGAAGTTCTCCACCACCTTCCAGAAACATTGCACGGTGGGGTGTGTCGCCGAGTATCCGCCTACGCAGTCACAATACATTTATTAGCAAGAATTAAGTCGCACAATTAATCACTGTATATTATATTAAGTAGACTGGAGAGACTGTATCTATCTCCGTATTAATAAATAACGTGTTTGTATAATTGACAAAAATGCAGCGCCATTTGCCTAATCTTCACTTAATACCTTAGATCGTGGCGAGGTTTTTTTTGGTTAAGTTGATTTTATTGGTATTATTGTACTTTTGTAACAAACAAACTTTACAGAACTATTTCTAGACTCTTTAAAGAATTCCTACACATAAGTACACAGTCGTAGAATCCTTAGTAAGACACGAATTACGTCACGCCAAATTCACACCTCGTTTAAATAGTAAAAAATGGACCCAATTCGGATATTTTCTTTCTTCATAAATCTACCACTTTGGAAATGAGTCTGGTGATTTTATTAAACGTGGATGCAAGCCCTTTGTGCCTGGCCATTTCATTTCATCTTGAATACAAAATCTTCCGGCTGGACTTTCATCATGTTAATAGTAACTAGGTAACCAGTAACAAAAAAATGTGGAAGACTTTAGGAGACGCCTATGCTATTACTTTAGGAGACGCCTATGATATCACATCGGACGTTACATTTTGACTTTGAGACCGCCTTTACTCCAATCGCGATTAGGGCGTCTTTCGTAGTGCAGCTGATAGAATAAATGTGATGTCGTCTTAACAGTCATATAATAGACAGATAAAAACGTCCAATAACAATTTCTCACAATAATAATAATAGCAAAATATCAAATTTTCTATACCCTTATACTTCCAAAACGAATATTAAAAAAAGAATTCTTTGTAATAAAACTTACCGGCGTATTGCGTATGCGCCTTCATGTCTTCTAAGTCTATGGGCACTTCCGCTCCCGATATGAGAAGTTGTAGCTCTCTGCACGAGAACATCCGCAACCACTCGCCGTTCACCACGGACGTCAAGCCACGCTTGAACGCATTACATTGCGAGCGGATTTGTCTGCATAATATATTATAATAATTACTTTGATGTTTAATTTTATAATGATTTTGAAAGTAGAGCATCTATACTTAAGCCAAAATTTATAAAGAATAAATGTAAATATACCACTGTAATTTTTGTATGAGTGATGAGCAAGAAAGGTAGCGATTAAAAAACAAACCTATACAACATTTTGTATGCCATTGCATATGATTAGTCTACGTTTATTATTTATCGAATTTGACTCAAGTATAGTAAGTTTGTGACACCAGGCCCGTAGCATTGAAAACTATTTGGGGAGTGGATAAAAGTTAGTCTCTCTCTCTTCGTCTAAAAAAAGAAAGAGACAAAACACACTTTTCCTCCTAATAAGTGGACATAAGTCGTGCACAGAGACTTTGTCCACGGCCCGAGCTACGGGTGCTGAGGCATCAGATATCAATATTTGGTACATTGAAAATCCGACCTAATTCTTTATGACTGGAAGGATTATTTCTGCGATAAAACGCGGCCTCACCGCTTAAATGCATTGCTACCAAAATTAATATGGTTTATAACCTCATATTGTGATTTCGCAAAGCAGTATCGCTTTCGCCCGCACTTACTATTCAGGCGGGTGCCGTCAATACAATGAATTAAAAAATAGGGTATATTAGTTCATAGAAATGGTTTGCCACATTCGAAAACATCTAGTTCATTAGATAATTTCATGACATTTGTATGAAATAATATAACATTGGGTGCATTATGGCCAACCATTTATATGAACTTAATATAGCTGATGTTTCAATTTATTGTCGTATTGATGGCACCATACTGTATAGACCCCCACAATTTTGAACGCAATGAACGAATAAACGAAGTGATATTGCTTTAGTAGGCCATACGAAAAACAATATGAGGTCATAAACCATAGCACTTACAGTTGTTAAAGTTTACCATGCATTTTTTGACATAATTATAACTATGCAACTGTATTATGTCTCAAGTTTAGTTTGCTATGCCGTAGTTTAACATGTGTTTTTACCTGTTTAACTTATAATCTGCGACTAGATGTATGTATTCTATCCTATTCTCCGCAGTCACCGGAATGTTTGCGCCACCAGGCTTCAATTCTTCTATCTAAACACATTTATTTTATAAATTCTTACATACATACATATTCAATATACAAAGCTATATTATATTCAATGATTATTTAGCAACTTTTTCTTATATCTACGCAATATACATAAATTTATTCTATATGTTTGATAAACGAGCACTACTGTTTGGTCCTTCGTGCCCGGATAGCAACATATATGAAATATAAGCTGTGGTAGTCACTTACCCTCTGTTCACCAAGCTCATCACTAACAATGGTAAAGTCGAGTCCTAAGTCGGGTACTTCCCCCCGACCGTGAGACTTGAGCAATAACAACCCGCGGTAAAGCCCCGGATCAAGAGACGCTAACGCGTGTACGTCTGGCTCTCGAGATGAACACAGCTTGCCAAGAAAAAATTCCGCTAATGGTAATTCTACTAAAAGATTTTCGTATATTGCCTAGAACAATGGGGGAAAAACTGTTAAAAATGTAATAAATTAACCTCAAATTAGCCTATAAACGTCCTACTACTGGTCACAGGCCTTCCTACATGGGAAAAACACATGAGGAGTTTGGGCCATAGCACCACCACGCTGGCTCAATCAAAAGCTCGGATGGAGGAGGTAGGTGGCGTACTAGTTTTAGCGCTCTGGTTTCAATTACGAAAACAAAGCCACTTTCGCCATGGTCGGTCCCGGGATGGGTCAACCAAAATTTATAATCTCGAGCTCCTCCGTGCTTCGGAAGGCACGTTAAGCCGTTGGTCCCGGTTGTTACTGCTACCGCTTTAACCCACCAACCCGCATTGGGCCAGAGCGTAGTGGCGTTATGGCCCAAGCTCCTCATGTGTTTCTGCCATGTAAGAAGGCCTGTGCCCAGCATTGGGACGTATATAGGCTGAATGATGATGATTATGACATAACTGGTGTCATACAAATATTGTTGTCTTTTTATACAATTAGAAAGAGAGAGATAGACTCTCTGTTTCTAACGTTTTTACAACGTGGCGCACGCCATCTTAAAAATAATTTCAAGGTATAACGAGTGAACAACAAATACTTACTTTGCCCAACATTCTTCCTACGAAATAGTAGTGCATAGGGAAATCATCGTATAATAAATGCACTCCTGGATTTGGATATAACATATTGTCTTTAGTTAACCTAAACAATCCTCTATTTGGATCAAATGCTGACCTGAAATAAATATTAAAAATATTAGTTCAAAATATGAAGCTGATTACACGTGCAATTTGTATTCTGCGAGTAACAGGTATTCTTATAATAAGTATTCGTCAGGACGTCGCTTACCCTCTCAAACATATTAACTATAAACTCCCAACTTACTTTAGTAATTCTGATAAAAATTCCCTAAAAAGACCACCACCGTCGACGCCGGCTTCTTCCGCTCCCGCTTGATTGATAAGTTGCACGCGAAGTTTTAATTTCATATCCGGTTCTGGATTAAAATAAGTTTCCATGAAAATGAGAGGACCACAAAATGTATGAAGCCTGGGTTTAATAATTTTAATTTTGAACAGCAATCCTACTTATGTAGGGTTGAAAGGTATAATTATTTAGAACTTTAAGTGCAATTAAAAATATTATATATATATACCCCTCGTTTATTTTTAAGACAACATGAAAATGCCATATTATAGTTGCTCTTTGCGTTTTGTTATTGCATTAATATAACAACCATTACTTTTAAAATAAAGAGCTGGAGCTAAACCTACAGTAAAAACTTCAAATATTTACAGCGATAGGGGGGGCATTTGACATGTATTACCACTTGAAAAATGAGGAAAAAAAGCAAATCTGCGTTTAGTTTCTACTGTTACATTATTTACATTTTTAGACAGACGGTCAGCTCGAAAAATCTTATTGATTTAAAACCAAGTAGCATATTTAATTATCTTTGTAAAGAAGTATATGACATTGCTGTTTAAAATTATTCGGAATAAAAGCCCAAAAAAGACCGTGTCCTTTATATAAAGCCGCGTTTCCATTATGCAGGTCTTGCGTGCAGGTATGACGTCACACTTGTATACAAGTAACAATTCAAACCAGAGGGACGCGAACTTGTTCCTCGCATGCAAGATTTTAATTGCTTGCAAAATTTGATTTTTGTAAAGTACATTTTTTAGATCCTAAAGGCACTCATGTCTTTAATATTATTTAATATTTTCTTTTCCGTATCCCGCTTAGCATTCATGTTACGATGATACCCTAGCCGACACAATGACTTAACGTACTTCACTCAAAACATGAACAGTGGGTCAATTCTGCTATTTATTTTCCTAAACGGATCGACTGCGGTTCGGTATCAGTACCAATGCGGTTGTAATACAAAAAGGTGTTCCACTAACATTGCTTATAAAGCCGGAACACTAACAAAACGCTCTCGGTTGGTAAAACTGCGGCGGAATAATCATTAGGAATGTTGCAAGAAAGAAATAAAATGTAGCTTAGTGAGCTGCCAGTTGATAACTTTTGACAGTTCAACCAAAAAAGTATCGACGCGTTTCGACTGCCACAAATGCCAAATATTTTGCGGAATACAAAACAATGATTGAACGTTTTGATTGCGTTGAAATAGCAGAATACAAATACGTTGTAACTAATACGTTTCCGATTCGTTTCAGATCAATATACAATAGCAGAATTGGGGGCAGGTGTTCTATTTGTGCGTGCAACTTGTATACAAGTATGTTAAGTAAGTTGTACGAAAGTTTATGTTTCCACTAGTACCTTACATGCAAGCTATTTGCATAATGGGAACGCGGCTCAATATACAGACAACAGCACATCCAGGGTAACAGTTGCAATACGAAAAGCATCTCTATTATGAACGAAGTAAGAACGGTATTAAGGCCAAACTGTTACACCTGAGGTAATTTAAGTGTGATAGATAAACCTCTATCACACTTAAATAACAACTCGGAAGATGTAAGGAAATGTTTGTTTTATCCGTACCATTGTCCGGTCTAAGTTTATCAAAAGCATCTTCGTATAAATGCGTCCGCCTCACACTAATATATATTGACGGTCCTTCATTGAAATTGGTCATTTCGTACCAGTGGTCATGTTTTTCCCTGACAAATAAAAAAATACTCATTAAATTCTCAATTAAAATAATATAAAAAAAAACATCTTCGCAACAATTACCTCATCAACAGTCCTTGGAATATGAGTATTCGTGTGGAAAAAGGCACTACAAATGGTATTTCACGCAGTATAGTCACCGTTCTCAGTTCTTTGATTGTTAGGGGTGGTCCTTCCTCTGTGAAAATAAAGAGCCTATCGTAAGTTACACTGAATACGCTTCAGTTTTTCAGGGCATTGGTCGGCAGCGTAACGACCAGAAGAGGGGTTAAACATCTTCCAGTTGAAATAATAGTAGGGATGATCGATATTCATCGATGTTGAATAAACATCGATGTTTTGAAATCGATGGTTTGACTTCGATATTATCGACACATCGACGTTTTATGAATAAAATATCGAAACGTCAACTAGGTACTAGCTTCAACTAAATGTTGGATAGTCATTATCAGATGACTATCAAGTTCAACTATTTTCCACTAGATGACACTGAAAAAACCTATCAAAGTAAAGTTAATTTTTTTTACAAAGTGTGCTTAAGAATACTGGGAATGTTAATTTTTTTCTTTAACTTTTGTAATTGGAATAATAATAATAAACACATTTCATAAATATAATAGACAGTTTTATTTGTTACCAGTTTTATTTGTTATCGTACATCGATACTTTTGATTCGATGTTAACATCGATGTCAACATCGATGGTTTTCTTATTTCGATCATCCCTAGTTAGAATTAAGAAAAGCGCCCACTCCGATGTCCATCTTATGAGATTAATGGAGGAGAGACTAGCTTGGGAGATACACAGTGAATTTCCGCAGGTTTTAAGGCACGATAATATATGCACGCAAACTCAGACAGTCATACATCTCAAATCAAAATAAAATATATATTCCTTTGACTTTAGTTAAGATCGCTATAATCGTACGTGCCCGTTATGTATGTGTTATGTTACAGGCGGTCTTCTTTACCTATCTATTTTATGGAATATGTTGATCAGTAGAGCATTTTTTCTAGTTTTATATTTCAATTACTAAGTAATTTTTCAAACATTTATAATAATGTAAAATCAAAAATTAAGAATATTATAAATAATTATTGTAAAGGCAAGTGCCTCATTTTTATGTACCTATTCAAATACATGTTCATATAAATGATTTCACATTATGCCTAAAACCATTATGCAAATTTTAATAATGTGTAATTAACTTTAGTCTAAATTATACTTATGCCAAAATAATATTATGCAAAAGAACAACTATGCCAAGTAATATTATGAGAGACAATATGCCAAACTCATTATGCCAAAGTATATTAGGAGTAAATACATTATGAATTGGAATCTTCTCGGTAGTTGAACTTTTGGAACCGGTGTAAATTCAGACATAACAGACAGACAGAGACTATGACGTTGTTAGTTAATATATTTTTTGTGATAGTTGTAAGAATGTGTTTTTTAAGTGCTTCTTTGTGGCCTATTTAAATAAAATATATTTTCTTTCTTTCTTTCTTTCTTTATGCCAACGTAAAGGATCCCGAGTGGCTGACCTTGCGAGAGCGCCAAAGCGGTGGAAAGTGCTGGCGGGCGTCTCAGCTGGCGAGGGTTTGGCCGGTGCTGAGTGCCAGCCACCATCAGCACTGCGGCTGCTCCTTCAGGAACTGCCCCCGCCGCTGGCCACTCCTCGGCACCACAGAACTGGAGCCGGGAGTCCCGAACGTATAGAGCTCGCAGGAGATGAGTACACACCTAGATACATTTACCACATATTATTCAAGTACCCGTTGTGGCCATTTGACGGCCACGTGTAAAAGTACATAAGGAGTGAGCGAGACAGTATTATCTCGCTCACTCCTTATGTACTTTTACACGTGGTTTTCGTACAAGAGCAGAAGAAGAATCTTCTGAAAAATAGTGAAAGAGACATTATGCTATGCCAGAAAAGGAACATTCTAGCATTTTTGTTTGTTCGACAATCAGACAGATCACTTTTGCTATCTACTATTAGGAATAAATACTGGCTAAGTAATCATATCTTCTGAAAATCCTAGACTTATGTGTCTTACTGATTCCGCGATAAGTTTAATTAATATTATTTTTCTTAAATCAAATCTATCGCTGCGCCGTAATGAAAAAAGAAGGAAAAATCCATTTTCGTAGCTGGTTACAAAAGACGATTACGAAAATGGTCTAATTTTTCCTTATTTACTCACTAGTTATGAAACAAAGAAGAATAATACCATTTTCATAACTGGTTATGAAAACTAGTTACCATGATGGACGATAGGATAGGAGAAACACATGAGGAGGTTTGGGCCATAACACCCACCACTGGCAAAATGCGGGTTGGGGCGTTGAACAACCGGAACCAACGGCTTAACGTGCCTTCCGAAGCACTAGAGCTCGAGATTACAAAGGAGATGTTTCATATCCGGCCAGGTATATGTACAGTATCTCAAAAAATCAGGAAAAATCTCCTGAATCGGCGAAAAAAAAACAATAATTCGTTTTCGTGCATAGTTTGTTTGTAGAAAAGTTGAAATTTTTCGTCCATTTCACCATCATTCACTATGGCAATATGGCGGGCGACATAGAAGTCAACTAAACGTCACCAAAGTGACATACGCGCCATGGTGAATATTTGGGTGTTGCAGTTTTGCCTATAAAATTCTTGTTTTGTACCACGCAACAAAGCAAATAAAAAGAAAATGGACAATTAAACACTGTTCTGCATATTTTTAACTATTTTTCAGTATAGTGTACATAGACCTGGCCGGGTCTCCATACATTTTTGTATTTTGAAACAACTCTTTTGATAGACCTATCCTGGAACCGACCATAGAGAAAGTAGGTTAGTATTCCCAACTGAAACTAGAGCGCTCAACCCACTACGCCACCAAGTTTGTACCTGAAAATATATAACTCACTTTAAACAAATGCGACCAGGCTGGCGTCTGGTTCTTCCCAGACAGCTCGATCTGGTTGTTCCCCACGGCGTCCTTGTAGAGGCCGCCAACGGCCGGCCTGGTCTCGGGATAGGCCAGCACCATGAGGTCGAGGCACACCTGCCGAAGAGTGCGACAAAGGCCGCCCAACTCGGAAAACTTACTTTGAACAAATGCGACCAAGCTGGCGTCTGGTTCTTGCCAGACAGCTCGATCTGGTTGTTCCCCACGGCGTCCTTGTAGAGGCCGCCGACGGCCGGCCTGGTCTCGGGATAGGCCAGCACCATGAGGTCGAGGCACACCTGCCGAAGAGTGCGACAAAGGCCGCCCAACTCGGAAAACTTACTTTGAACAAATGTGACCAAGCTGGCGTCTGGTTCTTGCCAGACAGCTCGATCTGGTTGTTCCCCACGGCGTCCTTGTAGAGGCCGCCGACGGCCGGCCTGGTCTCGGGATAGGCCAGCACCATGAGGTCGAGGCACACCTGCCGAAGAGTGCGACAAAGGCCGCCCAACTCGGAAAACTTACTTTGAACAAATGCGACCAGGCTGGCGTCTGGTTCTTGCCAGACAGCTCGATCTGGTTGTTCCCCACGGCGTCCTTGTAGAGGCCGCCGACGGCCGGCCTGGTCTCGGGGTAGGCCAGCTCCACGAGGCCGAGGCACACCTGCCGCAGGGTGCGACAGAGGCCGCCCAACTCGGAAAACTTACTTTGAACAAATGCGACCAAGCTGGCGTCTGGTTCTTGCCAGACAGCTCGATCTGGTTGTTCCCCACGGCGTCCTTGTAGAGGCCGCCGACGGCCGGCCTGGTCTCGGGGTAGGCCAGCTCCACGAGGCCGAGGCACACCTGCCGCAGGGTGCGACAGAGGCCGCCCAACTCGGAAAACTCGAACGCGTGCACGCGACCGCCTGTTACCGTGCTCGCTGGGATGTTGCTTACTGGACACAAGAAACATTTAATCGTATCTACACTTTATTGTAACATTTACAAATAAAGAAAATGATGAAAAAATTTTATGCTCCAGGCGGGAATCGAACCCGCGTCTCCTGATTACCGGCCAGACGCGATTACCACTACGCCACCGGAGCTTCAGGTACAACCTTCGAATTTCTTCACCGCTTCCTTTTCCTTTTCCAACGTTTTTACACTACTCATTGAAGTTAACACCTCTAATGCTCCGAAAGAATATTAAAGTAGGCGTTTAAACGCATCAAAAACATTAAAATGTGTATCTACACTTGTTTTATACAACTAAGTGGCTGAAGGATAATGCTCTAGTATTTTGACTAATGTGTCCCTAACGTAGCTGTTCCTTTTTATACATTAAAACCTAATTATACATGTACCTATGTTAACAAATTAAGAATTTAGATTTTTTTGAATTTGAATAACGAGAAAATCACTTAGTATTGCAGGTGCCTTGTCATACTGAGTAAGATATAATGCCTTCCATGCCTAGTAATTACACTGGCTGGCTACCTTTCCCTTCAATCCAAAGCAGCGAATTGTTTTACGGCCGAAATAGTAAAAGCGGAACATTTATTTTACGACAATCACGACGTAGGTATATGTGACAGAATGACAAGTGTAACAGTAACGATACGAAATCCGCCCTTATTACGTATGAAGTAATGGCGGTATCAAGATCGAACTGTTAGGCTTGATGTGCTCTCGACTCTATTTTTAGAAGATCATTATTTTTATAATTTATGTCTACCTATATAAAATTAATAATGATATTACAGGCGGCCGCACATCGGGCCTCGCATATCGATTAGAGTTACTCTAATTACAGAGTATTAAGGCATATAAAATTGTCGAAGTGTCTGGTCTGGTTTGCGTGTGTCTGAATATTCTATAGTTCTAAAAATTAACGTTGTTGCTGTCGAGTTCCTCCAACTTGACTTGATTGTTGCTAAGCATGCATCTAAATACTGTAATTTTAGGCACTCAAGGTCTGTAATTTATGTCCTATTTTTAAGTTGATCATTCGATGTACATGACTGGTTGTTGCCAGAATAAAAATAGAAAAAAATATATATATACAGGTTGTTAATGAAGGCTCCTGAAGACATATTGATATTGTCGTTAGTAGTCGTTAAAGTTAAGATTAGAGTTTAAAATCTGTGATTTCAGCCATTAATAAAAGAAAGCTACCACGAGCATGCCTTGTTCTAAGAACGAGCAAGAAACTCAACAACGTTATAGTTTTCTCTTCCTTTCAAAAATGATGTCATATTACAAAATATAAAATTTAAAGTTGTCAGTTCAAGAGCATTAAAATTTAATACCTACATTGATTCATCATCATCATACCAGCCTATGATGTCCACTGCTGAACAAAGGCCTCCCCCCATCCAATGGCTCCCCGCGACCCTGACCAGCGGGGCGTATGGTTTATGACGCCACATTGTCATATTGGATTCAAATACAACATACATTGATGAATACTTACAGCTCATTTTAATATCCTCATCATCTGTATCTCGACAAAATTCTGTGTCGTGTAAAGTGCCAATTAAGAGTGAGAATAGAGCACAGAACACAGCCAACGGGGCCAATAGCCTGTGTACTCCAATGACAGTGTATTCTGCCCCCATTCCTCTAGATAGCGCAGAGAGCAGAGGGGTCGCCGATCCACCAAAGGAAGACTCGTGGCTCATACAACTTAACCAACGCCAAAGACCTCGAATGAATATAGGTTTGAATGCTAACGTATAGAGTAACCTGAAATTTAATAAAATCGGGGTCACTGTTTTGACAAGTCAACCTCATCTAACTGGAATAACTGCAAACTCTCGTGAAGAGAAATTAATAAAGATTGTAAAAATATTGGCCCTAATTCTGGAGAACACATGCTAAGTCTAAGATTAAGTTCAGTGCATTTCTTTCTCTCAAAATGAATACGAAAAGGATGGCTGTCTGTCATTTAATTTGACATTTAGAAACGTGCGTTCAGTTTTCGACCTTATTGAACGTGATAAAATGCAGTGTTTAGGAGGCACCTCCGTATATGCCGTCTAAAATTTTCTATGCTTTCTTTGAAATCTATCTAAATTTAATTGATAGCTCTAAACAAATTCTTGCAACTTTTTTCTATTACATATTGCGAGAAAGAGATATACTTAAATTTAGAATCAGAGTGTGTCTTTAGAATCAGGCCCATTATATAGTAAATAAAAACATTTAAATTGTCAATATAAATAGTGATCGTTTCTCACCTATATTTATGCAAGGCCATTCTATGACTCAACAGCAAATTATGACAAATCTCAGACATTGAATCTAGGAACTCATCACTTAGGTCGCTCTCTGTGATTTGAGAGCAAGTGGCCATCACGCAACGATCCGGCTCATTCAACAGTTCTATACATTTAGTCAGCAGCAACTTCTCTCTGACCGAAGTCGGATTAGATTCTGTTTCACTGTCACTGTCATCATCTTTGTCAGCGGCAGTTTCTTGGCTATACAATGAATCTTCATATTCGTAGGAAATTTGTTTGTTACATACATTTACAGTCAGCTTAGCTATTAACTTAAGGTAATTTAAAGCTGTGGGATTATTTGGCAGTCTTGAATTGTGCAAATTACGAATGTCATCCGCTGAAACCAAATAATTATGTAAAAAAAATTGAATGTTACATTTTACATACGCACAATAGAAGTGAACATACCAAATCCCGGTGGTTCCAATGACAAGACAGAATGAAGTAACCATGAGTCATTTACTACTAATTTACTATTGAATTTGCTATTGTCCTGTAAACATTGTATCAATGCTAGGAATGGAAATTTCTTCCCTACATCCTCCCTCAACGCTGGTATTATAAACATCTCCACTGGCTCCAAATAAGGATTACAGAGGAAAGCTGATGCAAACTCCGATAATACTGTGTCACTGAAAAACAATAGCTATGTTTCAGAAATCAATATGAAATTGGTCATAGTAAACATGTTAAAAATAGATTACGGCAAGAGAAAATCAAATCCTAGTTTAACAGGGACATCTCGTGTCAACTAGAGGAAACTGCTTCGCTTTGAACAAATATGTCATGTGTGCTTCTTACTACAAGCCAATATGAGCTGAAATTGTAAACGATACAATATTCTACTGCAAAACCAACAGGTAACAAGGTATACTTTATAATTTTCTGTATTTTCAAATATATAATAAACTTTATAATATTTTCTTTCTAACATTTTCAGCATTAAACAGGTGTATCACTTCAGTGATAAACCTGTTTAATATGATACAGCTCCGAAAGTTAATAGGTAATTCAGTGTTCTGTGAAGAAGCCTAAGTAAGATTATTTCTAGTTTAGATACTTTTATAATGGAATATAATAAACTGAGCAACTAAAAATATGTCTTGGTTGACTATTCAACGATTTGTCGCCGAAATCAGATTTTTTAGTCGCTTACTTAGTATCATAGTTTGTTAGGTTAGGTCAGTATAATGCTCAGTTAAATACAAGCCTTTTATAATCTTTCAAACATTTGTTAGAATATCAAAAATGAAATTAAGAATATTTAAAGCAATGCCCAACTTAACCGAATCGTAGGCATTCGAAAAAATTACCCATTTGGGTGTTGAAATAGAATATTTCGACATTGTGAAGGTGTATGTTAGCTTCTAGCAGAAATACAGATGACTAGAGAAAATTCATAGGGTCATCCCCAGTCCTGGGTAGCTAGCTCAGATGGTTAGAGCAGTCACCCGGATTGTGAAAGGTCGCCGATGTGGTCACCACCCCAGGACATAAATTTTTCTAGTCTAGATTGTTACAGTACATATTTGTAACATGAAATACAATTACAATTTTTACAAATTTGAAAGAGACTCACTTTACCGGATTTAACTCACGTTTGATTAGGTAAAGTAGTTTTATTCCAAACATGTAGTGTACACTAAAATATTAGACAATGGGCCTAATTCTGGGAACACACTTTATTTCTAAATTTAAGTGCAGTATATCTCTTTCTCGCAATAAGTAATAGGAAAAAGATAGCAAGAATCTGTTTAGAGCTGTCACTTAAATTTAGATAGATTTTAAAGAAACCATAGACAATTTTAGACGGCATGTACGGAGGTGCCTCCTAAACACTGCATTTAATCACGTTCAATAAGGTCGAAAATTGAGTGCACGTTTTTAAATGTCAAATTATATGACAGCCATCCTTTTCGTATTCCTTTTGATAGAAAGAAATGCACTGAACTTAAATTTAGACTTAGCATGTGTTTACCAGAATTAGGGCCAATACTATAATGTTTACATTAAAAAAAAAATGTTTACATACTTATAATAAGGTACATTTATATGTATGGTCAAATTCAAAGGTCTTTGAATGAGATCCAACAAAGCTCCACAAAACGGTGTTGGTGGATTTGGCGATGGCCCATACAATGGTGGCGTCCTCTGACACATTAAGTAGCACAGATCCTTGAAATAGCCTGAAATATTGCATGAAAACTTATATTGAGAAATGCATACAAAAATAATTATTTTTTATAGTTTATTAATGCATCAAACAGTCATGTATTGAGAATAATAGTTTTGATACATTTTTAATATGTTTATAGACCAAAACAGTGTCTAAAATTTAGTCATACATTAACCATTATAAATTTTAAAATAAATGTCTTATCATTTGAATTATTTTGATGTGGACATACAAAAAGGCACACTTTTACTGAAATAGAAGCAATTTTATTTAAATTCAAAAAATCTTTTTTCTATATAATCTCCATATAAAGTTTACTAGATTGCAAACAATAATTTATCAAATAATAAGTTATTAAAGGTGGTTTTCCACCAGAGGGGCGAGACGAGGCGAGACGAGATTTAAAATTTGTATGGGAAATTTTCAATTATCTCCTAGCGCATCTTTGGTGGAAACAGTGTGGATTGACGAGAATCTGCGAGGCGTGAATTGAAATATTTGTTTGTGTAAAAATGAACCGTATTGCTTCCGATATAGAGTATAAATTAACTCTGCAACGGAAACACGCTTCTCGCGATTGGTTTATTGTTGTGCGATTTCTATTCTCTTCTCGCCACTCTGGTGGAAAATCATCTCCTTCTTTTCCACTAAAAATTGCATCTCGCAAGGGCAAGTTTTAGTGGAAAAGGGTCAGTGCGATTTCAATTCTCTTCTCGCCTCGCCTCGTCTGGTGGAAAACCACCTTAAAATACCACATAATTATCAATCAATCAAAATAATACACTTACCTCTTCTGATGAGATATAGAAATGTGTTCCCAACAACAGTTAGAGCTTCATCACAATTCAATGTTGATTCTGCAGAAATTACTGAAGTAAAGACCTCAAACATCCTAAGTGGAACAGCTAGTGGCACCTGTTTATTGACATTTAAAAATATTATAAAGTAAACGGTTGATGACAGATGTCCTGGTCAGGGTTGCGGGAAGCCGTTGGATGCAGTCTGTACAGAATACATTTGGAAATTGATGGGGGACACCATTACTCAACAATGGACATCATAGGATGATATAAGGAAATGGTTAATACTGTATTTTCAATATATGGTTTACAATAAGTATAAACACTGCATATGAATAGAATATAAAAGAATAAATGAGTGAGAAATTAGTAATAACTCACTAATTTATTAAAAATATCAGGGAAATCATCATCTTTTCTGCTGTGTTTTCGAGCTGTGTTGCAGTTGTCATCACATTTTACTAGGTGGTAGACCCATATGTAGGGTCGCCTGGGTAGGTACCACCGCCTTTCTTATTTCAGCCGTGAAACAGTTCGCTGTGTTTCGGATTGAAGGGAAAGGTAGCCAGTGTAATTACTGGGCATGGACGGCATTTCATCTTAGGCCTCAGGATGACAACGCACCTGCAAGATCAAGTGCTTTTCCTTGTTATTGCAGGTGTCTATAGGCGGCGGTAACTGCTTACCACCAGGTGGGCCGTCAGCTTGTTTGTCATCTAGTTGTATAAAAAAAAAAAAAAAAAAAAATCATATCAGCCTATAAAGTCCACTGTTGAGTAAAGGCGTCCCCCATTGATTTTCAAACGGATTGCTTTAATGCAATCTGCATCCAAAACGGCACAGCATGGCTGTAAAATATTACATCAAAATAACTAGTGAGTTTTTTAGAAATTCGAAAATGGATGTTTCCTGATTTTTTTTATGCCAGAGCTGTGTTGCAGTTGTCTGCTCTGATAGTAGAAATGGATGAAAGTTACAGGGGTTTAGTGGGTGCGAGTTCACCTTCTCTCTCTTCTTCCCCCCAGAAGAGAATAGGAAAAAGTTTCCTCAAAAAAGTCTGCCAATAAGGCTGACTATGTATGTCGTAGTTATGGTACAAGTGTAGATTCGGACATACACTATATCTCTTACAAAGAAACATATTTTTATTAAGTGGAAGGGCTTAATATGGTTTTCACTAAATTATGTTGTGTTCTGCATACATAGTACATATATCAATAAGTAAGTATCTTACACATTTGTGAATACTAAAAATAAAATACTGTATTCTTGGAGAATATACAGGGTGTACAGGAAAACACTCCCGAAAACAAAGGCAGATGGCAGTGCTGGATATCCTAAACATGACATGTCAAAAAATTAATTTGAAATCACATAAAAAATATATATTGTGTGAAACAGCTGTTTTTTTTTAGGGTTTTAATTTTTTTTCATCAAGTTGTGTTTAGACACTGCCATTTGTTTTCGTAAATGTTACCCTTACACCAGTATAGAAAGTGTAGCTGTGGAAGAGAAAGAATTTCATACTAGACATTTTAGCTTTTGGTCTTTGGACTGCCTTTGGTCAAAAACATTTAGATACCTACATGTAAATTCACAAAATTTTACCAATACAGTAAAGTATTGATAAAAATATTATGTATGGTCAACCAAGTTGAATGGTGGCCACCTGAAATAAAATGTTCTTTTTATTTCATGTCTAAAAGCCACACACATACAAAATGGAAAGAAAATATTAAAATAATTAAAATCTGTCTCACAATTAAAATAGTCACAATCATACTTGTTTAATATAACATCACTCCTATTTAAATTGGTTGACCATTATATCTACATTTATGTACAGTCGAAAGCATGTCAAGTATAACAGTTTGACCTTGAGACTGCCCAAACTGCATTTATAATAGAGTGCAACTGTTAGAGTCCAAAAACTTGATGTGCTGTTGAGTGTTCTACACCAATTATTTTAGTAGGAATATTTTTTTCAACTGTGGTACTTACATTATCCTTAATAAGGTTAAGATAACTTACTATGGGCAAGACCAATAAAATAATATATGCACAAGAATATGCCATATTGACTAATAGATTTGGTTCGGAATTTGTGTTGGCAGTAGTAATCATAGCATGAAATTCTTCATCCACCATATTATCTTTACATACTATTAACATACCTCATCATTGTCTTTGAGTAATCGTAAATGCAAAGCTAATAATCTTCTCACTTGAATAGAGGAACCATTATTTTGGAATACTTTCTTCCACTGTTTTAGCAGTAATTGTGATATTGATATCTGAAAATGATATGGTGTTTCACCATTAAACATAGTTTGAATAAAAAGCTTAGAATTTGTGTTCAAAAAACTGTTGAATTTAAAATTAAATCTTATCTCCATTAATTCAGTTCAGATGGGAGTGGCCTGGATTTTGTTTTGCACCAACTAAAATAAACTTAAGTTCAGGGCGACTCTTCTATTGTGTGGCAGGTGACATCATTATGAAATAGCAATTTTAACACATATGTATTTCTAAAAATGCCTTTAAACAAGTCAAAAAAAATGTGAACACAAAGAAATTAAACTAATTTTACTTTTGTGAGAGTCATTATTTTACATTTTGCTTTAAGGAAATAAAAAAGGATGCAGATAACTTTATATTTATAATATTAGTATGGATTCGAATTGAAACAATGACAATTTGGAATTACAAAACAGTATTTTTAAGATAATATATTTGATAATAGCTTTGACTAAATAATGAGAAAATTTAATATTTATATAATTTTTATAGCAAACTTTGCTTAGATATGTCTAATGAAAAGTAATAATGTAATCATAGTTACATACCAGTCTAGCTGTATCTTTCTTTACATCATAAAAAAATAATAACTTTGCTATTAGTGTTGAAAACATCAGTTCCTCATCAATATTGGCTCTAGGAAACAAGGCATCGAACTGTTCACGTTCAATCTGCTTGATGTGTTTTCGTGTTAAGTAACTTCTAACATAAGCCTGAATTTTTATAGTACTGTTTAAGCGCTTTCTATGTTCCTGTAATAAAAATATCTAAGGTATAGAGTACGTAAATAGATCTCATAGTTTAGCTTCTAAATTAAATTAATTGTAGTGTATATCTAGTAAGTTATTAAAAAATAAATAAATAACCTCTCTCTTTTGCCTTTGTTGTTGAGATTGCAGAATCAAAGCATCCCTGTCGGTTTTGCGTTGAGCACTTGCACCAGCTAAATTTTGTTGCGGTTTCCTTCTAAAATCTCCTTCAAATGAATACATAGCTGAAAATGAATTATGTTTTTAAAGTAATGCACTGTGCTATTTATGTACCTACAATATTATGTCAAAGGGTAAACATGGATCAGCTGAAAAATATCACCTAAAATTACAGTTACTATACCTTATATCGGTCTATGTAGTTATCCTTATTACTAACACATATTCATATTTCGCAGAACACATGCAATTCTTATCATGTACCTGGATAGAAAAGATTGATCAAAGATCAAAATTACAAGAGAAAGAAAAATATTGTTTTTTGAATGACATGACAGATTCGTGGTTCTTATTCGTTTATTTTTAATAATTTATTTGACAAAGAGATCAAGCCCATACAGTCATAATTTTTTTTTTTTTAAATTTGCAAATATTGTATTGAAATACTGGTGTAACACATTACGCGCATGCCACACCGCCAGTGACCTAGGCGGGTGGACGAAGCGAGAGAAGGAAAATATACAAACTACGCGGAATATTGACCGTTCGCATCGCTGACGTAGCTTAGCTCTGTAGTTCGCGGTGTGAACCAAAGTATGTAAAGAGGTGAAACGCTGCTCGCCCGCTCAGCTCGCTCACCCACTCGCTGGCGGTGAGGCCTGCGCTTTAGAATACTGTCGCGACAATATGCTGAGCGGAGGTCTTTTTGGTACCTTTTAGTCAAGTCAGTTTTAATGTTAGGAATGTTTTAATTTCTACATTGTTAAGAAAGTACCAAATAAATATATTCTAGTTTTTAGTTAGGATCAAATGTCAGAGCACTTTCGTTTAAACCCTGTTTTTTTCGTTTGAGCCCAAAATCTAAACACCTATGGCAACTGTGACGTTTATTATGACACAGCTAGAGATGGGAAAATCTTTAGTTCGGAAATGTCTGTAATAGTTACTTTGGGAAAATATATCCAAATAAAAACGACTACAATATTTACATATCATACAGGGCGGTGCCGTCAATACGACAGTAAATTAAAACATGGGCAATATTAGTTCATGGAAATGTTTTACAACTTTCAAATACACCTTGTAGGTAACTCACATTTATTTATTTATTTGTATGTACACTGCATATTAAATTCTAACATTATATTGTCTAAAATAATTAACATCTACATAAAATATATATTATACAACTATACTTACAACTATTTACTAGAAATAATAATTATACATTATAATAATTTGTTTACATATTCACACAATAAAATAATTAAAACATTATCAATATCATCCGAATACTATTCGGATTGCATTGTGCGCCCGCTTGTCGTAGTCGTTTGGAAACGTACGTTTAGCGACAAAACCGGTCGCTTAGACAAAAGAACGTGTGACGTCGCAAGCGCTCGGTGGGAGCCGGCCGCTCGATCGCCAGTCGAGATATTACCTCTGACGCGGAGCTTGTATTATTGTTTACTCGCTTTATCGATGTGCTAATGTGCTAACGTATGAACGCTTACCTTAGGTATTGTGGCATAGTATTTAGTGTATGCTCTAGGCTTGCCTTTTTCTAAAACCTTCTTTTATTATTATAACTATTGTGTGTAGTGCAAACCGTGTATAAATCAATATAGTGTTACATGCTATCAGCTGTTGATTTATTGAAGTGAAACACACACGATCACTTATACCCGGTGACCCATACACCTTATTCATTTGATGATTTTATGACATTTGTATGAAATAATATAACATTGGCTGCTATATTTCATAGAAATGTTATAAAATTATAAAATGAATAAGATGTATTTGATAGTTGCAAAACATTTTTACTCTTACTTACACATACAGGGTGTTAAGAACTCTGCGGTGTAGATATAGACAACTTTTTTTGATATTAGATGTCAGTGGTTTTTACTTGTTTTTTCATTGATCTGTCTGTAAAATATTTTAATAAAAGAAAGTCTACTTTATCAAGCTCGAATATTTTATTTATGTAAAGTCTAATGCGATATTATCCATCACATCTTTGCATCCATTCTCTACACAGGGTGGTGTTTTTTTTTTTTTTTTTTTTTATACTAAGCACGACAAATGACTCAACACCACCTGATGTGAAGCAGTAAGAAGAGTCCATATGCGAAGACAGCTAGTGCAGTTCAGACACTACTCTAGCTGCCTCCACCTTGCCGGCCCGAAAGGTGCTTTTTCACGCCTCTTTTGAAGGACCCCATGTTATAGGAAGGAGGGAACACATGTGCTGGCAAAGAATTCCAAGTTCTGGAAGTTCGACAAAGAAAAGAGCTACTAAATTTCTTTGTACGTGATGTTGAGGTGGAGACAGTGAATTGATGACTCCGAAGACCGGCACGCGTGCTCCTGAGTAGGAAGGGGGAAGGTGGGATAAGGTCAAATAGCTCTTCAGAACACTCTCCGTGATATAGCCGATAGAAGGCGCTAAGCGACGCAATGTCTCGACGCAATTGCAGAGGCTCAAGGTTGTTGGTGACCTCTACATCGCCAACGATACGGACAGCACGACGCTGCAATCTGTCCAGGGCATCGAGTAGGTACTTGGCGGAGCCATCCCACAAGTGCGAGCAATATTCCACGCAAGACCGGACCTGAGTTTTATACAGCAGGCATAATTGGTCAGGCGTGAAAAATCGACGCACCTTGTTCAGGACACCGAGCTTCCGTGAGGCTGTTTTTATCACGGTTTCGATATAGTTCCTGGAATTCAGATCGCAACATATCTCCATACCTAGCAAGTTTAGGGAGCCCTGTGCCGAAAGAGTCGTGCCCTGAAGAGACGGAAGGGGAAGGAACGGCGACATTTTGGCTGTAAACGCGCACACCTGTGTTTTCTTAGCATTGAACTCAACAAGATTGTTAGATCCCCATTCAGATACGAGGTTCAACACCCTGTCGAGCTCAATGGTAAGATTCTCTCTCTCTCTCTCGGTTTCAGCGCGCCCAGCCCCTGGGCGACCGTAATATCCCCCATGCACTGTACTGTCATCTGCATAGCAATGAATGTTTCCTAACGGAATCATGTCATTGATATGAAGAAGAAAGAGTGTGGGGGATAGAACAGAGCCTTGTGGTACACCAGCATTCACTGACATGAACCGCGAAGCGCATCCATCTGCGAGGACACGGATTCTTCGCTCATGCAGGAAGCCGGCGATCCAGTTACAGAGCTGAGCGGGCAGACCGTATGCCGGGAGCTTGGAGAGAAGAGCCTTGTGCCAGACCCGATCGAACGCTTTGGCAATGTCAAGGCTAACTGCCAGTGACTCACCACGTTTGTCAATAGCTTCACCCCAGACATGCATTAAGTACGCTAGAAGATCACCCGTTGACCGGTTCGGCCGAAACCCGTACTGTCGATCATTAATTAATGAGTGATCTTCTAGGTATCGGATCAGCTGGTGGTTTAAGATCCGTTCCATGAACTTGCAAAGAACTGAGGTGACAGCTATCGGGCGGTAGTTAGCTGGGTCTGATCGGTCTCCCTTTTTGGGGACCGGTTGCACATTGGCCTCTCTCCAAGATTCCGGCACACACCCAGAAGAGAGAGAAAGACGGTATAGCCGCGTTAAGACAGGAGACAACTCCGCTGCGCAGTTTTTCAGTACTATCGCTGGAATGCCATCAGGTCCACTAGCTTTCCGGACGTCGATTGACTGAAGCTCCGCACGTACATCACATTGCCTAATACGAATATCGGGCATTGTGTGGCCACAGTGGGAGAGTGTTGGTGGCTGTAAGTTGCAGTCATCGATTCGGGAGTGAGCAGCAAAGAGTTTTACCAAGAGATCGGCTTTCTCTTGCGGCTTGTGAGCTAGCGAGCCGTCAGAACATCTCAACGGGGGCAGCGAGGGTTGACAGAAGTTGGATTGCACGGCTTTGGCCAGACGCCAGTAGCTACGGCTTCCCGTAGGATGCGTAAGAAGTTCTTGGCCAACTCGTGCAACGCGCTGTGCATCCGCTCTGATGAAGGCCCTTTTGCAGGACTTGGTGGCGTTGTTATAGACTGCTTTCAGTGAGTCAATGTTGGGATCCCCGCAAGCTCGGCCCCTGATCCAAGCGCGGTATGCCGACTGTCTGTTTTCAACAGCTAAGGCACAATCGCGGTTGAACCAGAGGTTACGCCTACCCCTACTGATGAGATCGGAGTGAGGGATATAGTACTCCATCCCTAACATGATCTCATCAGCAACAGCAGTAGCGCTAGCGTTCGGGTCCAGCTCACTGAAACAGCGCTGCCTCCAAGGGACAGATGCGAAGTAATCCCGCATACCGTCCCAATCTGCCGACGCATAGTGCCAGATGCGGCGTTTGGCAACCATAGGTACCGGTGGCGACGCCCGTGGCACCCCAGCGGATACCAGGCAGTGATCCGATGTTCCTAAAGGAGCACGAACCTCTAGCCGATATCCATCCGGGCGAGTCGTCAGCAGAAGGTCCAACAATGAGGGCGCGTGACCGACAATGTCTGGAATCCTGGTGGGCTGGTTTACCAGTTGGGTCAGGTCGTGCGTGAGAGCGAAAGCGTGGGCAGTTCTACCAGCATGGTCAGTTTTAGAGGAACTTAACCACGACTCGTGGTGAGCATTGAAGTCCCCTAAAAACACCAATTCCGCGGTTGGAAACTGCTCCTGCGCAACATCTGCCACCCGACTAAGATGTTCGAAAAGTCGAGTTGTCTCCATGTCACCGCTGTGGGATCTATAGAGGCACACGTAGATTCGGCAATGTGTGCCCAGGTCCACATGCACCCCAAGAATAGAAACGTAGTGTATGTGTAAGTAAGAGTCTACGATCTTGCAATAAATTCACCGTTTAAACCTATTTTTGTTTTACAAAGATACGTTTACGACGTACTTAGGTACTATCAATTGTTTAGTTAGTCAATCAGGCTGATTTTTTTTATCAATTTTCTTTACCTACACGATTGACGGATGCTGTCCATTGCTCCCTAACGATTTATCAACTTTCATTCTTTTTACGATGAATCACGATTGGGTGAAATAAATTAAACTCTAGATATAAGTACGTAATACCTATTCGCTCCCAATTCTAATAGTTTTTTTTTTCAATAATCTTTAGATAAAAAATCTCTCACGTTTACATCATAAATCTCTTAATCATTGTAACAATTTACATGTCTTTACCTATAAATTTAAATTATGAAACAAGCAATGGTATTGTATTAATTCAACAAATAAAAACACTCAACACTATGGTTATGATCAAATTAAAACCGAAAAGCTTGACAGCCAATTGTCAAATTATTTCAATGCCGTATTAATTGACGAATACTTAGTGTTTTTGTGAATATTTTATTATTTCGCGTATGTTGCAGAAAGCCGCTTTAAAAAGTGCATTGTGTATTACGTTGTACAAGTGGATAGTTAAAAATTTACGAGATTTTTGTAAGTTTGGTGTTTGTTTACATCTTGGGCCTAAACGAAAAAAATGGACTTTAAATTAAGACATGGATGTATAGGCTCGATACCTTTACCGTCCCTACATAGGAAGAAATAACTAAAAAAATGGCATTTACGACACATCTAGAGATGGAAAAATCCTTAGTTCAGAAATGTACGAAATGTTACCTACTTTGAACGAATATAACGAACAACGAGTCCAACAACTTAAATATTTACATAGCTTAAGTGTAAGCGTCTAGCAATGAAAGATTTTATCAACTTTCAATTTTCAATTAATCCCGGACGGCTGAAATAAACAAAATTATTGATTATAAGCACCTACCATTGTTTTTCACTTTTTTTTACTTCTTGATATAAAAAATATTCTTTTAATCTCCTTATTTATGTAACAATTTATATGTCTATTTTTAAAATCACAATTACAATACAAGCAATGAGCTCGGAGCGCTTTGAGTTCAAATGAGCGAATTAATATGATGATATTATTAATTCAGTCATTTGTATGTACTAAAAACGCGCAACACTATGGTTATGATCAAATTAAATTAAATAAAAGTGTTTGGCGGGTTTTTGTGGCGTCAGTCAAGATTTTTATTACATGAATTAAAAATTGTGTCGGAGTGAATATTGAGTTTTATAGTGGCGCAGTTTTATTATCCAAATATTTGTGTTGCCGTGCAATTAAAAGATTATTAGAATAATAGTGATTATGGTGTGAAATACGATGAGAACTTTTTTGTCATTATCCACCTCATCAAGTAGCAGATAAAGTGACTGTCATCATATATTTCGTGTCAAATACTTACGCCAGCAGTTTAATGCAAAAAATGAAGAATAAAAAATACTGAAGACATGGCTGTAATGACATTAGTTCACAGAGTACTTTCATTAGTTTCCGTTGCCTTCCCGTTGTAGGAAGAACCGGAGAATGAATTTTAAAAAAAAGTGTGAATTTGTCAATTCCACAGAAGTGTTCCAGTTTTCAGTCCACCCACACATCAATCAATTTATTTATTTAAATCAATACCAACAATTTCTCAACAAACATCAAATGCTTTTTATAAAAATATTTTTTACAATTTGTGAAATAAACACTTTTCTTAAAAACGCGGAACGAAGTTTAAAATTTACGATGATGATCTCTTGATCGTTTCGATAACAAAATCTGTAGAGATAGAGTAAAGTGAGTCTAGTAAATAAAGGACACATCAAAATTATTGAACCTAGTAATTTACAAGTCAAAATACCTACTTAGTAATTTAAACCTACAGTTTGACTTTGAGACCGACCCCCCTTACTCCGTTCTAATCGATGCGCCTTATAATGCAACTGTTCACTGTGCTGTCTTCTGTACATATTAGATTGGAATTATAATTGTGAATACATTGGCATGGCGGATAATACCTTAGTGGAAGTAGAAAATATGGATGACAGTAATGAAGTAAGTATTGCTTTATTTTTTTTCTGCTTGTTGACTTCAATCACTGATATTCTATCATCACAGTGGTTCTACCGTCTGAACTTTAGTTCTGAAAGAATCTGCTTATTAATTTTATATTAATTCAACTATTTTGAGTAGTGTAATCAGTAGAAGTAAGCAGATTTTTTTAATATTAAATGAATTTTTTAATTTATATCTGACATGAAAGGAATAGATCTATAAATAAGCTTTAACAAATGTAGGTACCTATATGAAAGTATATTTATAAATCTTAATCTATCGAGCACCCACATATTAGGCACAATAGGTTTTTATTGTGTGCAAGCTGGTTGGCTGGTAAAGAACAAATGGTACAAAAAATATAATTTAGATCCGATCCGATAGAAAGCAGATCTCTTGGTAAAACTCTTTGCTGCTCACTCCCGAATCGATGACTGCAACTTACAGCCACCAAAACTCTCCCACTGTGGCCACACAATGCCCGATATACGTAATAGGCAATGTGATGTACGTGCGGAGCTTCAGTCAATCGACATCCGGAAAGCTAGTGGACCTGATGGCATTCCAGCGATAGTACTGAAAAACTGCGCAGCGGAGTTGTCTCCTGTCTTAACGCGGCTATACCGTCTTTCTCTCTCTTCTGGGTGTGTGCCGGAATCTTGGAGAGAGGCCAATGTGCAACCGGTCCCCAAAAAGGGAGACCGATCAGACCCAGCTAACTACCGCCCGATAGCTGTCACCTCAGTTCTTTGCAAGGTCATGGAACGGATCTTAAACCACCAGCTGATCCGATACCTAGAAGATCACTCATTAATTAATGATCGACAGTACGGGTTTCGGCCGAACCGGTCAACGGGTGATCTTCTAGCGTACTTAATGCATGTCTGGGGTGAAGCTATTGACAAACGTGGTGAGTCACTGGCAGTTAGCCTTGACATTGCCAAAGCGTTCGATCGGGTCTGGCACAGGGCTCTTCTCTCCAAGCTCCCGGCATACGGTCTGCCCGCTCAGCTGTGTAACTGGATCGCCGGCTTCCTGCATGAGCGAAGAATCCGTGTCCTCGCAGATGGATGCGCTTCGCGGTTCATGTCAGTGAATGCTGGTGTACCACAAGGCTCTGTTCTATCCCCTACACTCTTTCTTCTTCATATCAATGACATGATT
The DNA here is from genome assembly GCA_947347705.1 of Nymphula nitidulata. Lineage (NCBI taxonomy): Eukaryota > Metazoa > Arthropoda > Insecta > Lepidoptera > Crambidae > Nymphula > Nymphula nitidulata. The sequence goes on along the minus strand of OX374617.1, from coordinate 7,750,524 downwards.
CCGTTAGGAAACATTCATTGCTATGCAGATGACAGTACAGTGCATGGGGGATATTACCGTCGCGCTGGGCGCGCTGAAACCGAGAGGGAGAGAGAGAATCTTACCATTGAGCTCGACAGGGTGATGAACCTCGTATCTGAATGGGGATCTAACAATCTTGTTGAGTTCAATGCTAAGAAAACACAGGTGTGCGCGTTTACAGCCAAAATGTCGCCGTTCCTTCCCCTTCCGTCTCTTCAGGGCACGACTCTTTCGGCACAGGGCTCCCTCAACTTGCTAGGTATGGAGATATGTTGCGATCTGAATTCCAGGAACTACATCGAAACCGTGATAAAAACAGCCTCACGGAAGCTCGGTGTCCTGAACAAGGTGCGTCGATTTTTCACGCCTGACCAATTATGCCTGCTGTATAAAACTCAGGTCCGGTCTTGCGTGGAATATTGCTCGCACTTGTGGGATGGCTCCGCCAAGTACCTACTCGATGCCCTGGACAGATTGCAGCGTCGTGCTGTCCGTATCGTTGGCGATGTAGAGGTCACCAACAACCTTGAGCCTCTGCAATTGCGTCGAGACATTGCGTCGCTTAGCGCCTTCTATCGGCTATATCACGGAGAGTGTTCTGAAGAGCTATTTGACCTTATCCCACCTTCCCCCTTCCTACTCAGGAGCACGCGTGCCGGTCTTCGGAGTCATCAATTCACTGTCTCCACCTCAACATCACGTACAAAGAAATTTAGTAGCTCTTTTCTTTGTCGAACTTCCAGAACTTGGAATTCTTTGCCAGCACATGTGTTCCCTCCTTCCTATAACATGGGTTCCTTCAAAAGAGGCGTGAAAAAGCACCTTTCGGGCCGGCAAGGTGGAGGCAGCTAGAGCAGTGTCTGAACTGCACTAGCTGTCTTCGCATATGGACTCTTCTTACTGCTTCACATCAGGTGGTGTTGAGTCATTTGTCGTGCTTAGTATAAAAAAAAAAAAAAAAAAAGATCCAATAAAATATTATGGCTGACCGAGTGGTCTGTCCCTGTTGCACCTTTGAATTCTGGTGAGAGCAAATGTTTGTATAATGAGTGCGAAAACTTGTTATTAATAATAATAATAATAAGCCATTTATTCCATACCTCCCTGTTTACAAATATTGCATTACTTTAAAAATTTGTGTTAGTAAATTTACTTAAGCTAATTGTTAGTTGAATTATTATTATTATTTGGAGATATGGATCCTTTTTCAGGTAAATGCCTCCTCCAGACTCTTCCATGACTCTCTGTCTCTTCCCAAGTTGTGCCAGTTTTTGTCAGCAATCTGTACTAAGTCATTAGCCCTTTTTTTTTGTTGGTCTGCCGACACTTCTTAAGTTTATTTAGTATATTTCTAATATACCCACATATTATTAACAATATTCCTCTGTTATCTAGTATCCATAACACAACCTCTTAAGCTTCTTCCTTTTCTTAAGCAGAATTATCTAACCCAAAGAAAGGAAGAAGCCACCTATTAAGATGTGAGTGTATGGTCACAATGATGATGATGATTATTATTATTATTATATAATTACTCTATTGATTAAAATAAAGGGCAAAAGTAAATAGAATCACTAAACTTAATAACATAATATAGAGATATAGTTTTGCACCTAAATTTATTATATCTGTTTAAATTGCCGTAAGATTCCCAGGAGACATTAAAAACCAATTGTGTCTAGAATCCATGCCTTGACAGGTTAAATTCTTATGTCTATGGTTTTTCGTTTGTAAATTGTGACCAAGATGTAAACAATGTGACTATGATGACACATCTAGAGATGGGAAGTTTTTATTTTGAGAAAATATTAAATATAGTTTTCTGAGAAAAAAAAACATTTAATATTCTTAAAATGCAATTGTATAGCAGTAAGCCCACCATATGCAAACTTTCTGTGTAATAAAGAATAAATAAATATGATAAAAGATGAAAAACATTTAGAAAGGTGCATTAATTTTTTGACCTTTTTGAACGTGATTTATTGCAGTGTTTAGGCAGCACCTCCATTTCCTATACACTGTCTCAAATTGTCTATGGCTTATTTTCTTTATAAGCTATCTTAATTTATTTCACTGCTCTAAATATATTCTTGTTTTCTTTTTCCTATACACATTGAGAGAATGCTTTACTTGAAGGCCCATTTACATGATGCAAGTTGCAGCATGTAACAGTGCAGTGTAGCAGTTGCACTACAAAAGCTATTTCTATTACGAACGCAGTAAGTGCGGTCCCAAGGTCAAACTGTTACGCTTGACGTGCTGTTGTCTGCACTATACAATTAGATTGAAGCAAGAAATGACTTCCATAGTCTAATGTGATCTTTAGACTATGTCAGTCATTTTTTGATTAAATTTAATTGTATGCTACAGGTAAGAAACTTGCATCATGTAAATGGGCCTTACCTTAAGTTTAGATTTAGAGAGTCTTCAGAATCAGGCTCATTGGTGACAGACAATACAGAGTTTAGATTTTGAGAATATTAAAAATCAGTGTAAAGTATACTGGGTGGCACATTTAGATCGGTCAGTATGGGAAAGTCAGAAACTATAAGACGTACGAAAATCTCTTCTTAGGAATCTTTCTCTTCTCTTCTTCGAAATTACCACCATTTTTTCAAATCAACATTCAACTTGTTTAGGTGCGTATAATTGTCTCTATGGTTGTTTGTAGCTCTTGACTGGTGTCGCAACTTGTTACATACATGCTTTACATATTGTTATTTGCGATAATATTATTTATCTATGATTGTAATTCCTTACTTCTATTGATCATACTTACACTAATAATCAATTGAAAAGCCCACTTAGAAAAAGTATGTAGATACAAAGACGTGATAAACCTCATTTGAAAATGGAATGTCCTGGTTGTTGGAAATGTTGTAATGAAAAAAGGTTGGTAACATCGAACACTTAATAGACTAAATTAAAGGATATGAAAACAATGCATTTTATTCATTTTAGACATCATGTTTCATAGTAACGTTTACTGCTGAAGACCTACACAATCGATATCGAAATAGAAATAGCATAAGTTTTATTTTTCTAAAAGTCCGGGTTCGATTCCCGAGCTGAGTACACGTTTTTTTTAAATGTATGAATGCAGTTTTTCTTTTTACTAAAATCGATGACATGGTTCCTAAGAAGAGATTTTCGTTTGTCTTATAATTTCAGACTTTCCCATACTGACCGATCTAAATGTGCCACCCTGTATACAGTAATTGACATATTTTTGAATTAGCATATTTTATTTTAATTCTATTGATGAAAACTAATAAAATTTTAAAAGATATGGTAAACCTTTCTTATTTTAGCAGTGATACAGTTCGCTGTGTTTCGGATTGAAGGGAAAGGTAGCCAATGAATTACTGGGCATAGATGGCATTTCATCTTCGGCCTCAGGATGACAACGCACCTGCAATATCAAGTGATTTTTCCTTTTTATTGCAGGCATTTATAGGCGACGGTAACCTCTTGCCACCAGGTGGGCCATCAGCTTGTTTGTCATCTAGTTGTATAAAAAAAACCTAAACATTAAATTGTTAAATGATGGATTATGTGCACTACAAACACACCAACCCACACACAGCTAAATATGGATTTATCATGGTAACATAGATAATTACTATATTTTGCTAATTATAAAATATGGAATTCCATTCATGTTCATGTATTATTCCCTTTATGTTTGTATCAATGATCAATAATCCTATTTATACAGTAGTTTATTACTATTTAAGGTCACTTCTAGACCAACATTGGCACAAGTGAAGACAATTGTGGAGTTTATGCAAAAGCATCCAGGCCTGGCACTATGGAAGTCAGGGTATGGTGTTAGTCGCCATAGTTTTCAAAAGCTCTGGATGGAGCTCTCAAACATTGTAAATTCCATACATGGAGCCATGAAATCTACTAAAGGTTGGATTAAAGTAAGTTTCTTTATTATTTTATGGTATAGCTGATTTTTTCTTGAAATGTAACGGTCTTTGTAATTGCAAATAAAAATGGACTGGATGCCGCCACACTCGTCGTAAATTCTCTAATTTAATTCTCATGTAAATTTTTCCCGCCTTCTCTCAACTTCTTGCTTTAATCTCATCAGTTGTTCGCAGTAGAGTTCAGAATCGATGGTCCTGCCTGGTGGTAACAGCTCATAATGATTAATGCCCTTCCTGTTGTGAAACAACCGCTTTGTTTTGTATTCCCTATATGTTTTTCAATTCAATTCAATTTTTGTTTTATGGCCTCTGTCAGATTTGACAATTTCGCCAAGATCCAGTTTTGGAAAAGACACGAGACTGTAGGGAATTATTAACCGGTTGGGTAACCTGTGGACAAGCACAAACAATAAGTTGGTTAGTTGTTGTTAGTATGTTTATAAATACAAATATATGTTTTTTATTTTTTAGTTTAAAATTGTTGTCAAAATTTGAAGCCGTCACTATGTAAATAAAGACATATGTGAAAAAAGATGTAAATGTGAGAAATATACAGGGTGGTGCCGTCAATGCGACAATAAATTTAAATATGGGCTATATTAGTCCATAGAAATGGTTTGCCACTTTCAAAAATTCTTCTTCTTTTTGGTTGATGGCGTTGTCTTTGATTTCGCCAGAATCCAGTTTTTAGCTCAGATCTAATTCTTGTGATTTATCCCATATGTCGATGGCCACTGACTCTGCTTATTTATTACGGATTGTGATAGTACAATGCGAACATAAAAAGGCTCACTAAAGTGTTAAACCGAGTGGCTGTTGAAATTTCCGAAAAAGAGACGGACACAAATATATATACACTTGTTAGTATGTTAGGCCAGACGAACAAATACTTATAATCTTATGTTAGTTTTTGTTATGTAATCACATAGAACATTAATAAATGGAGTGTTTACGTATCACAGGAGAGATTTAAAATTAATGGGTTTAGGGATATCACTGGGAAGAACATTGTATAGGGATGTAGGGTTCTTGGAGCATTCGAAAAATATGTGGTCAGTGGTTCCTTCGTCCAAGCCGCACTCGCATAATGAGCTATCCTTAACCCTGATTTTGGCCAAATGTACAGGAGTGCAAGCATGACCTAGCCTTAAGCGACATATGGTAGAGGTGCATGATTTTGAAGCCTGTTTGTATTTAAAAAACCATGGTTTAACAGGGATGGAGTTTTGTATATCTGCATAATGCTTTCCTACACCACGGCTAGACAATTTCCACTGCGCGTCCCAAGAAAACATCAGCTGTCGCTTTGCCAAAGAGATTAGGTCCTGAGCAAAAGCTTTAAAGTTATTAAGGCAGCCAAGAACAGTGGCATCCTTTGCAATAAGATCTACAGTCTCATTACCAAGTATTCCTGAGTGTGACGGAATCCAGGCCAACGATATTTTTATGCCATGAAGATGGCATTGGTAGAGTATACTCCTGATCTTTAAAATTATTGGAAATTTGGAACCACTACGTAGGGGGTTAGATAAGATTGCCTCAAGGCAGCTCTTAGAATCCGATAAAATTATTGTTTTATCGAGCTTATGAGACTCGACATACAAAAGAGCCTCAAGAATAGCTGTGGCTTCTCCAGTGAAAACAGAGGATGCGGGAGGGCATTTAAAATTTAAAATTATTTTATATTTTGGAATCCAAACGGCACAGCCTACGCATTCGTCGTCAGACAACTTTGAGGCATCAGTATAAATCACAAGCCAATCATTCCATTTTTTATTAATGATTGATTGTAAACGAGTTTCCGCAACAGGACAACCCTTACAGATACCCAGATCCAGGACAATGTCTGGTTGGTAAGTAAGAGAACGAAAAGGGGTCTCAAATAGGGGGTTTAGGGTACATTGATATACTGGGCAGGCAAGTCTGATGAACTTAAGGAAACTGTTAAATAAACATGGATAAGATTTGTGGAGCCAATATTTATCAAAAGAAATAAATTCCGATAATTGGTGTAATTTGCCAATAAGAGGATGAGTAGCGTTTTGGATGATTTTGAAAAAGAACCTATCTGCAAGGTATTGTCTTCTAATAGAAAGGGGGGGATCCGAACACTCAACCTGGAGATAGTTAATAGGAGATGATTTCATAGCTCCAATGATAATCCGTAAGCATCTGGACTGCACCTTATCTAGTGAATTTAAAGATATTTTTAAGCAGGGTTCCAATAAAAAGGATCCGTAGTCCAAATGACTACGAATCAATGCGTTATATAAAATTTTCTGAGAAAACGGGTGAGCTCCCCACCAGGCTCCAGATAAGGATCGTAAAATGTTGATATTTTTCTCACATTTACTGGTTACATGCGAGATGTGGTGAAAACCTGACATTCTAGAGTCAAATATGATTCCCAAAAATCTGACTCTATCTTTTATGGGGATGGGCCGACGAACTTTCAAAAATGTCGTACTCATTTGATAATTTCATGACATTTGTATGAAATAATGCTGCCAACGTTACACTATTCCATACAAATGTCATGAAATTATCAAATGAATACGATATTTTTGAAAGTGGCAAACCATTTCTATGGACTAATATAGCCCATGTTTAAATTTATTGTCGCATTGACGGCACCACCCTGTATAGTGAACCTGCAAAAGTATTTTAATTCTTTCTCTTACACTTCCAATCCCACCACACACACAGCATCACCTTGTTGCGAGTTAATCCGGGTTTCACCACAGTCTGTGAAGCCTGACCGGCCTTTGACTACGACCTTTTTCGCACGTTCTTGTCGTACGTGATCCACTTTTCATCACCAGTTATCAGCTTCTTCAAAAATGGTTCGGTTTCATTACGTCGTAATAAAGAATCACAAATGAGTACACGGTTCATTAGGTTTCTTTCAGTGAGCTCGTGGGGTATCCAAATATCGAGCTTTTTTGTGTAGGTACCCATTTTTTAAAAATGCGCCTAAACTGTTTTGTGGTCAATTCCCAGTTCTTCAGCTACGTCGTAACTACTGATATGCCGATCTTGCTCCAGTTTTTCAAAAATGGCAGCAATCAACCAGAGCGACGTGCATCTTTGACATCAAAATTTCCGGATTGAAAACGCTTAAACCAAATTTGTGCTACTCTCACAGATACTGCACTAGGCACTCCTAATTTGAATTTGGAATTATCTTTTTTAAAATCTAAACTTTTAATGATACCAAAACCAGCCAAAAACAAATAGTATAGCCAAAGAGATTTCATTACAAGTTCATACATACTATAATGCGAAAAGACTTTTTCCCCAACCTAATATATAGTTTAGTTAAGTATAAAATAAAATAATACAGCTTGTAATCCACGGGAGCCACAGCCGACAAACTGTTACACAGTTTGGCAGACTGTTGAATTGTTAACTCAGTGTATTATTTTGTGATAATAAATAACTTAATTAAAAAAAAATGTTTCAACCGGAAGAGCTATCTCTTGCGTACATATATTCTTCAAGTAATTTATAAACTTTCAACTGAAGCATAGAGGTTTTTTTTAATGTTCAATCCCTAAAGGCGGGAGCACACATGACTGCTGCACGTTAGTCCTGCTGCGTGTCCTAACAACAATGGACACCCATTTATTAGAGGTGGTACTTGGTGTTTATGGTCGTTTTGATATTTTATGTAACACACATAATAGACAATAGAATTTATATTTTTCTAGCAATAGCACAGTTTCGAAAAATACATTCCTAAGGGTCGACCGAAACAGGTTTTTCGTTCTCGGCCGAGACCGAGAATAAAATATAAACTCGGCCGAGACTGAGAATAGATAAATCGTAAAAAAAATGAAAATTTGCATAATATTAATAGTGGTACGTCAGATTTTTGCATAATGTTGACAATATTATGCAAATCAGCGCAGCCGGGAGTTTGACCAATCACAATCAACAGCTTATTCCCGCACCGACCCCAACGACGAACGTAAACACGCCTGGTTAATTTGAATCCTATGCCATACAATTGTTTCGGTTATGGCCGAGAAGTTCGGCCATTTTTAGCCGAGAACCGAGACCGAGATCTCGATTGGATTTATAGCGGAGAATGCCGAGACCGAAATCGAGATCTCGGTCGAGCCTTACACTTTACCTATATTAAAAATGTGAAAGTTTGAATGGTCCATCCATTCAAACTTTCACGGCTGTTTGAACGGCTAACTTCGACACGGATATAGCTTATGGATTAAAAACATAAGATATTTTTTCTCCCTGGTTGGGATGCGTGCCGTAGCCTAGGTCGCGGGCGGAAGCTAGTTATAAATTTTAACAGTAAATAGATATTCAATAGTTCATCACTAATATTTAATTCAAATATGACTTGTTTCAGTTTTGGTCTGACAAGAGGAGGAGTATTGTGCTAAAACGAAAACAAATTGAAGAAGGCAAAATACAAGGAAGACTCACAGCTTTAGAACAGAAGATATTTGATCTTTGTAGTTTTAAACCTACTAAAAGTTAGTATTTACTAAAGAGGTACAAAAACTATTCCTTTAAATAATCCTAAGTTCTAAGTTGTCTTAAGAATAATAGACCCTTTTTTTCTAAGAATAGTACTTTCAAATAATAACAAACTCATCATAATAGGTTACCAAATAGGTTACGATGGGGCTGACATGCCTGTTAATGGATAAAAGCCCGTAAATAAAACGAAGATTAATAAAATAACATGGTAATATTTTTGCCTAATATTTTCCTACATACATTTATATGTAACTGATTTTTTTACTAGCTTCTGGTTAAAGAACTTTATTTCTCATAAGAATTTTATAATTCACTTATATGAGACCAAATTGATATATAAAATATAATATATTGCGGTTTGGGCTATGCTATAAAATTTGCTTCACATACATAAACAAGATGCTACTTTACTTCTTCCTTAGACATCATTTAGTAAATAACTTAGCTTGAGACTAATATTAAAATATAAAAAATAGTGTGGGTAGTTAACAAAAACTTTATATAACTGGTGCAAACGTTGTTTGCAATTCGGTAGCGGCGGGGAGCGTTCGCTAGTCGTCGTGCGAGTTCGTCGGGCGTCACCGACAAGCCGCCCATGCAAATTACACTTATAATTTAGCTTATAACCTCTTTAACTGCACTAGCTCTCCTGAGACCACTTAACTATACAATACCTATTGAGTGTAGTTGACGGGTAGGTATATCACAATGCTGACACTCGAATTTCAATTTTAGTGCAGTGACAATCAGTGATGCATATATCATAGCCATTATCATTGTATTATCCTCCCAAATCGTAATGGACACTATATAGGCAGAACTAAGTTATTGAGTGGCAAAGGGCAGGATATTATTATTCAGTATTCGGTTAGCTGTGTAATATTTTGTATGTTCTAATGATACTATGTTAGTAATTACATTTATAACGAAATCATGTTAGTAACAATCACATAGCAATAGTCATACATCATCACCTGACTTTTTATGTGCCACTGCTTCTGGGCATAGGCCTTGATATTTGGGAGAAACACAGGAGTTTGTGCGATAACCAATGCTCGCCCAATGCAAGGTAAAAGCAGTTGCAGTAAAAACCGGAACCAGCGTCTTAACGTGCCTTCTGAAGCATGGAGGATCTCGAGATTTCAAACTTTGATTGACCCATCCCGGGATCGAGCACAGCAAAAGTTGCTTTGTTTCCATATGAAAACCAGAGCGCTCAAACCATTACGTCACCGAGCTCCTTAGTCATGCATGATAATTTATTATATTTCTCCTTTGTATAGTATCGAATCCATACCGTAACCTTGAAATGATGTTTCATTTGTTATTGTTACTTGATGTGTAAGAAAAAACAAAATCAATATTTTGAAACACTGAAAATCTATTTTGTAGGTAAAAAGAGACGAGAGAAAGGACAATGCAATGGTGATGCCGACGAATCTCTTGACAATTTTCATACGAAGGAGGAGGAGGACGACGACAAATTAGATAGTTTATTTGCAAGTGAAAATGATGAGCGGTATTTAAATATTATGGAGAAATTGGTATGTTATAAAATGAAAATATAAAGTTCTTATTGTAGTACTATAATATCTTACACTCTTGTGTATTCTAGTACACCTATACTATAATATCTTGTTTAGCATCATGTTTTTGAAGTAGAACATGGGTCATGTCTGATTAAAAAATAAATTATGTGTAAATTCATCTTTGACTAAAAAGAACCAATGACGGCCGTTTGATCGAGTGGTCAGCATATCTGTCTACTTAACTGAAGGGCCCGGGTTCAAATCCAGACTGGAAGATTTTATTATTACTGTAGTAATTGATATAAACAAAAAAGGGAAGATACGGCAACCATGGTCAGCGCGTGTGCTGATAAAACTACGTCTAGCTGACGCACTATTAAATAGTGCTTTAGCTAGACGTCGGTCGTAGTTGCGCTTGGAAACAGCAAAGAACAGCTCGTATGCACGTGCTAGTAGTAAATTGTTGGTAGCGAACCACTGAGCGCGTCAAATCGTCGAAAGGACGGGATAAGAGTGTTTACTCTTATGAATGGCGCGCGCGTCCCACGTACTTCTATTCTAACCTCTTCTCAGTTTGGTGGGATAAGCTATATGAAAATTTGCTAGTTTTGATATAGATTTCAAGCCGAAATATGTTAGTAACGAACAAATTAATTCTAACAAAAGCCATTCATGCATAAAAGTAAGTTAGGCTAGTCTGAAAAGTTATCAAATAATATAAAAATACTGGCGATTTTTGCTTCGTATGAAAAACTCAATATTGCTCTTTTCAACCTCCGACGAAAAGAAAAGGGGTGTTATAAGTTTGACTTGTCTGGCTGTGTATCTGTGTGTCTGTTTGTGGCATCGTAGCTCCTAAACGAATGGACCGATTTTGATTGTTTTTTTTTTGTTTGAAAGCTGACGTGACTAGGATGGTTCTTAGCTATAATTTATGAAGATGACTGGTGTTTGATGACTATCAGTTCATTTTCTACTTACATGATAAAAGGGTTTTTCTAACTTTCACAGATCTGATTGATTTGAAATTTGGTGTAAGTACTGTCACTTCAGTGACATTCTCATGACCTTGTGCTGATCCTATACCATCAAAAAGTCTGCGGGATACTTAATTCTTCAGAAACTTTCAGTAGATATAGCGTGTTTGGGCTCATAAGTATTCTCAATGAGATGGTTTGGATAGACGATTAATGAGGCCGGAGGTTACTTAAAATTTTCAATTTTATATTTAAACTATAAGTCTGTTTTTCGATAGATCCTCTAATAACTATTTAGACTAGCCGGACTTGCTTATACATTAAAATCTTATTGGAACCGGTTTTTTCGTTTCCAATAGTTTATGATACTGACATGTGATCCTTCTGCAGGTGGATGTGATGGGTGACCAGGCAACAGCGATGGCTCAAGTGGCCCAAGCGCAACTAGATCACTCTAAAGCCTTAGAGCGGCTAGCCGAAGCTTCGCACATTCAAGTAAGTTGTTAAACTTTAATTCTAAGCCACGGGTGACAAACAAGCTAACGAGCCACCTGACGGTAAGCCGTAGCCTGTAGCCCGGTCTCGAATGCGAAATGAACGGACAAAGATGAGTTGACCGAGTTTTTGAAAGCAACGAAATAAAAAACAATACAATAATTAAGAAGTATAAATTACAATAATAGGCCTCATTCTGAAGACACTCTGAATCTAAATTTAATAATAATAGTAATAATAAATTTCTATTGACACAAAACATTTATAAAAATATGTAGTGAAACCCCTGACACCCGTGCTAGGTTACATACCTGTGTTACAGAAGTCAGTGCTCACTCACTCTCTATAGTTTACTTTCTATAGTCTTATTACAATATAAATAACATTTTTTTTTTTAATATTACTATACATTACATTTATTTTGATTTGCTTCGTCTTTTATGTGTGTGGTGTGTGTGATTTAAGTACAGTGTAGTATCTCTTTCTCGCAATATGTAATAGGAAAAAGATAGCTGTCAACTAAACCCGTTTTGCGAAAATGTATGGAGACCCGTGACCCGTGACATATGCAGAGCAGTGTTCAATTGTCCATTTTCTTTTTATTTGCTTTGTTGCGTGGTACAAAACAAGAATTTTTATAGAAAATACTGCAACACAGCCAAATATTCAGCATGGCGCCTATGTCACTTTCGTGACGTTTAGTTGGCTTCTATGTCCCTCGCCATATTGCCATACTAAATTACTGTGAAATCGAATAATAATTCCAACTTTTGTACAAACAAACTATGCATAAAAACGAATTATTATTAGTATTTTTCTCGGATTCAGGAGATTTTTCCAAATTTTTAGAGATAGTGTACGTATACTTGGATATGAAACATCTCCTTTAGATAGATTTTAAAGAAATAGTAGAAAATTTTAGACGGCTTGTACGCAGGTGCTTCCTAAACACGGCATTTTACCACGGTCAATAAGGACTAAAATTGACACGTCTAAAAGTCAAATTATATGACACGCCATCCTTTTTGTATTCATATTGAGAGAAAGGGATACACGGAACTTAAAATTAGATTTAGCGTTTGTTCTCCAGAATTAGGGCCAATGCAATGCGTTGAAGTGAAGCTCGACTGCCGTCGGTGTTAGCTCACACGTTCCTAAAACGAGTGAGCGAGAGTTGCGCGTGGGAGGAGCACTAAACCTCGCATCGGTCGAAATTCGAAACTGAAGCGATATTTTTCCCGCTTATTTTTGCTCTTTCATTCACCTCACTCTGTAAGACCTTTTTATTTTTTATACACACCTATCATCTAGCCCAAAGTAAGCATCGTTAAAAGCTGTGTTTTGGGTACTAGATAACGGAGAAATAATGATAATAATATGTATGTAAATATTAGAAATATACTAAATTAACATATAAACATCCATGACTCGTGAACAAATGCTCGTACTCATCATACAAACTTTTGGACTGGATCGGACCCCCGACCGAGTAGCCTGTATGGAAGGGGCACGGACCACTCGGCCATACGGTCGTCGTTGACTCTTAGTCAATCAAGCCTCAGCTTTGAAATTTATCGTTGTGAGTTAAGCGGACTCATTAATCACCTCGCTCATTTCGCGGTCGAGCCCCGGCTTAAATGATCGTTTTTTGAAATCTAAGATAACATTATCTTGCAGAGACATTTCAATGAAATCAAGAATGCAAACAAAGTTGAACATTTCAACTGTTCATGTTCACTGTACATGTTCAACTTTGTTTGCATTGTTGATTTCATTGAACATCACAAGTCGACAGCACATCAAGCTTGACAGTTTGACCTTGACTCCTTACTTCATGCGTAATTGAGGCTTTCGTAGTACAACTATTACACTTTATGTGCTGTCGTCTGTACTTCGTAATATGGGTTTATAATACTTGCAAGTGTTTCCAGTGTAATAAGTATTATTACCTACATTTCAGACTGAGTATCATGTAGATTTTTTCTGCCTCTTCTTCAGGCATTGGCTGTGGACAGGATGGCTAGTACATTTGAGACCATAAGTTCTTCTGTGCTCGACGTAAGGAATGCTCTGCTCGGAATAGACTACACTATGAAGAGGTGCTGCCCCGCCACTACGCCGCAGCGACAGAACTCCAATATATTTAGCTAAGTCATTAATTTGTATAGGCAATACCGCAATATTAGCACTTCTTGATTAATGAGTAATTGGCGTTTTAGAAGATATCTAACACTTGTGTTGATGGAATGCGTCCGGCATCAGGAAGAGAGACGCTTACTACATTATAACTAAATGCATATGATGCATATGACTTCTCAGCATTTTGGCTGAATTAGTGTCGGAAGAAGCCAAAATAGTGTATCGATTTATATGTTTGCCGCGACTTTCTTCCAGGCCTAGCACCGGCCGTGTACAAAATCTCTTTCTACCACTTATGTCCACTTATTAGGAAACAAAATGTGCTTCATCTCTTTCTGTCTTTTGTACAAAGAGAGAGTTAAACTTTTGTCCACAGCTTAGGGAGTTTGTCATGCTACGGGGGCAGCAATGAATATTTCAATGTAATTTGTCAATAAGTTGTCAATGGGACTCACATATCCGTTAAGATAAAAAACGCTACCTTGGCAATATTTAGCATTTTTAATAAGTGTAAAATCCTATAATTATTCGTACTGCTCTGGCTATTGTTTTTTAAATTATGTTCGGGTTAAATGTACAACTGACAGCACATCAAGCGTAACAGTTTGACCTTGAGACCGCCCTAGTAGTAATAGAGGCGGCTATCTTAGTGCAACTGTTACACTTGACGTGCTGTCGTCTGTACAATGAAGCAGTTTGTAAAATAAAAGCTAAAACTGAACGGTAAAAAATTTTAGTTTATAAAGTTTATAATTATGACCAATTAAAACTGGATAGACTTAAACTCACATAAACTGTTGCTGCATTATTGTAAGTTGATAAATTATACTTTAATAAAGTGTTACTTTATACCATGCACTTTTGTGTTGCCAGCTTACCACATTGCATATCCAACACACTCATGGGTTGGCTGGAAGAGATCTCTTATAGAGATCAGTCCACCCTTGTTAATTGTAATTATGTATTGATAAAACTTTGTTAAAAGTGCAATAAAAAGTATATACTTTGTCTTTGTCATTACTTTCACAAGCACTACTAGCAATGAGCAAATAGGTTTGATCTAGTGTCACTCTCATACATCTTTTAATTGCTTTTTAGCAATAAGGCCCCTCAATTGTACTGTTTTTTGTTTTTATGAGTATGTATAATTTAATTTGTCTCTTGTGCAATAAAGAATATATATTTATTTTTGGCCCACAGTCTAAACTTAACGGCTTCACTGAGAGATCTAATAGCAATCTTAAAATTATTGGGCTAACATTCTTCAGCCTATATCTATATGCCCCATTGCTGGGCACAGGCCTTCATTCATGGGCGAAACACACGAGGAACATTCAAACATAAGTTCATTGAAATTCCGACCTAACAGCCATTAGGTTAGGGATGGTTTTTAGATAAATCTAAATTTATCTTTTATTTCTTTGTATTTATTTCTCTTGAGGGCGCATCGTCGGCTCATCGCTGTCATTGGAATCGCTTCTCTTGCCAAGTTCACTTTATAAATTTTTCAATCACTATAAATTAATAGTATATTAATCTATAGTGATTGAAAAATTTATATGCTTGATAAAAGATACGATTGGGCGGGATGCAAACCCGCGACCTATCACATTCCAGTTGACTGTTTTAAACAGTGAGCTACCGGGGACTGCGAAGAATTATTATATTTTCTTACTTGTGATAGTTCTTTATTATTATTATTTAGCATCTAAGTATTTAAAATGTTAGGATGATACTAGAAAGACTATTATTTTGTATTAATTTAATAAGCAATTGTTGTATGTATTATAAGACGTTAATGATAAGAATAAAATGCAGGTGTAGTGCAAATAGAATCACATTATTTGTAAATTATTTAATATAAAGAAGCAAAACATCGGACTGTATAATTATTTTGATTTGTAACAGAATTTACAAAATGTAAATTGATAACAGGTAATATTTATAAAATTTTAATAAATGAATATTTTACACAATTTAAACAGTTTTTATTTTAAATCCAAATGATAAAGTTACTGATAAACTCTCACCAAGTTAAACCATTAAATGTGTTTGTCTTTGCATAAAACAAGTGTGTATCTTATCAGTTTTTCTGATAACGTGTGTGTTATCATTACCGCGTATCTTTGTCCACTGTTCCACTTTTATACTCAGCACTGCAGTTTCATTGATTGGAAGACGATAAATCTCTACAATGCGAGTAAACAATTCAAGTGAAACAATCGCGCGAAACCGTAAAAAATGGCGTTGAGTTACTTCACCATAGTCTCGTTTCTGTGTTGTATAAAATACTGTTATAGTGAATTGTGCCCGAAGCAATGTGACTGTGACATGAATAATGGGCTGAACAGAGCTCTTTGTGTTGATCAAAGTATTGTAAGCATTGACGTGGGAGTGCCAAAGGCTGTGCAAGTGTATAGTTTAAGCCATAACGTGATTAGTGAATTAGATAACTTTTGTTTAAAGGTAAATACCTCTACGGAATGATTCATATTTGCTTTGATCATAGTAACAGATAAAAAAATTGTTTCGGCGTCATTTTTGACGTCTCTCAGCAAAATTTAACTGAATAACACATTCTCCTAATGAGCAAATGTAGATTGTTCAAAAACTGACATGAAAAATACAAATTATAATTATACATTATTGTTCGAGAAGTTCTCTCGCATTTACAACAAAAAAAAACTTAATTCGTATACAGTGCGTCATTATATACTAAGAGTCACCCTTTATTTACAATTGTCAGAATACGGATTCGATTCGAAAACTCACACCCCGTCTCGCGTTGACGAACCGCGATAAAAGTGACAGGTATATAGGTATAATAGATTCCAATATTCGAATGTTTTCCAACAACTGTGAATAAGTGTGCCTATCTCACAATGACGATATTTTTATTGATAAAATTGTTATTAAAGCGATACATCGACGGCGAAGTGCTGATCCCTCCTATCTTATTTTTTTTAGAAAATGACTTTCTACTATCTATGATTTTAAGATCGATTTCCGCGTGTTTCGGTGAATGACACATTTGTCTGAATAAATTAGATGTGGCTTCTAACTTTCTGTAAAATATTGCCCACTTAAGAAGTCTTTATCTGTACTCTATGGTATTGGCACTTCGCCCGCGATATGTAGGTAACTGCACTTTATTGATCATTAGGTATAACTTTACAAAAGTGGTTATTCTAAGTACTTTTTTATTTCAGGAAGCAGGTTATTTATCTCTGCAAGTGTTGAATCTGTCCTACAATTTAATATTCTGGATTGGCTTGCACGCATTCTCTGGATTAGAAAAGTTAACTTATTTAGACCTGAGCAATAACCGGCTCAGGTTTATACCTTCGGATCTCTTCTGGGACACGCCGAAACTCACCAATTTGGATCTGTCTTCAAACATCTTTGAATCGCTTAAAAACGAACCGTTCATAATGCACGTATCGTTACAGGTATGTTTTAATGTTGATTCTTAGTAACATGGACGTAGTTTACGCAGAAAACCCTGCCCATAACTTGCATGTGTTTTAATTTATTATTTAAAAACTTATTAATTTAACCTTTATTTTAGGTGCTCAATTTAAACAACTGTCGTATGGTAGCGTTGCCAGACAGACTCTTCACGAGACTACCAAATTTGAAAAAACTGGACCTCAGTGAAAATTATATCATGACATTAAATACACGAGTCCTGGCTCCGCTGAGGAGATTAGAAAGAATAGAACTAAGAAACGACTTCATCAAATGTTCGCCCGACGTTATCGCTGTCGAATCGTGGATCGTATCTCGAGGCATCACTTATCAGAAACAATGCACAAATCAAGCTTTGAAAATGTCAGAAAAAATGATATCCGCCGTAGAGGAGAAAGAAGTGGTCGATGTTGATAACATTTGGAATATCACTACGCCACAAGTCAACTTAACTAAAGTGGAAAATACAACACCTCTTACACCTATTGCAAAGTTTGATAAAGAATTTTCGGCGATTCAAGCGTTTATCATAGGGATAGAAATAGGGATTGCGATCGGAGTTATAGCCACGTATATTTGGTTGAGGAAGATTTGTTCTTGCGGGCAGTTAGATTGTACCCGCCCAAGGACTAGAAGGCAGAATAGGAGGTTGCAGAGAATGCGAGAGGGGGACATGAGGGCTAGTTTGCTTTGGAGTAATATGATAAGTCCGGATTTGGAGACTCCGCCGTCGTTCCGTCGTCAGATTCCCTTGCCGGACCGGTTGCCGTCTGCTCCTACATACGGTGTCCAGGTAGCTAGAGCAGCTGGCCTGCAAGTAGACGCTATCAGGCTTCCAGACAGAGAAGAAACACCGCCCCCGCCTTATCACGAGTGTCGCATTAATATTTGACGAATGGACGACAGAAATATTTAGCATTAATTTTAAACTAGGACAAATAGAATTTGTCTATTTATAGCGCAGACGATGTATTTTTGTCCGCGGACTTTTTTGTCCGCTAAAATAGTTCGCTTACAACTGTATCGAGTAACGCAAACGAGGGATTAAAAGTACCGCGTACAAAAAGTCCGCCGAATAACCGAGGACATGCATAGAGCGGACCGGACAAAAGTACGGGGGAGTCCCCAAAAAAATAGAACTCGTGTGACTAGGCGAAGCAACGCACATGGCAGACTGAAGTCCGCGATGTGCTCTCTGCCGCGGAGAAAAGTCCGTCGTCTGCGCAGGCCCATTGTGCTATGGAACTTGTGATACTTTTTGTCTGTTGTACCTATTAAGTATTATCGTGTAAGAATATTAGTCTAAAGTTTTATACTAGTTTAGATAGACTATAATGTTAGAATTAAAACAAAAGAACTTATATTGTAAAATTATTTATTTTTATAAATACCATTATCACATTTAATTCTTTAATATAATTATCTGTCAAAATATAAAATTACTATAATAATACGCTAAATTCAGACTCATACAGAATTTAATATAAATTCTTTGAAAATAAACATAATTTGGGTAACTACATAAACTTTTTGTACATTTCATAACACAACCACAATGGCAATCGATGACATTTACTATGGCATTAAAATGGCGCACTTTAACAAGCAAATATAAAACAAACAATTCGTAATTTGTACGTGATCGTATTTCAATGAAAATAATATTGTGACTTGTAGTCTGTTGCAACCTTTAAGGTGGATAAAAGTATTATAAATGGAATGTTCTATTTGAAAACATAATATTGATACAATAATCGTACATTTTGGTCGTAAAAAGGAACAAAGATTTAGAAATATAAGATAGAAAGTAAAAAATATAAATCTACATCTTAGAATACAAAATGTCCATATTACATAATATAATAATATAGAAAATGCAATAAGTTGCTATTTACATGTAGCTACGAAAATCTTTACCACACATATAAAATAAAGCTTATCAAGAGTTACTTGAACATTAATCTTAATGTAACATTTCCTATATACAGTGACGTAATAATACTAAGCAATACGTAATCAGGCACATTATGGGCATTCATACTTCATTACTTTTACGTCATACATTTTATAGCCATACATAGCTGCCTAACTAATCATAAATGCCTACCCGAAGTGAGACCCGCAACGCTCAGACACTATATAAAAATATGATAGTTACTTCACTATAACACATAAAACAAGTAATATTAAGCAAGGCTCTAAAGCACATGTCTGTATAGTCACTTAGAGAAATAAATAAATAGAAGTATCCACCTGAGAAGAATAAATAAAATAAGAATAGTAATAGAGTAACTAAAAATACTACGTGTTGTGGCGACTAATCGTTGAAGTCGCCTAAATCATGGTTTTAAGTCGCTCATTAGTATTAAGTATTATTGTGGAGTTAGGTTAGATTGATAAATTAATCACTTATACCGGAAATTACAAAGTGGTTATATTTAACTGAGGAATGTATCAGAATCGTGTATTAAAACTATTGGTGTTTGTTACATAATGTAAACCTCCCTACTAGGGCTCGCTCGGAAAATATTAGCTCCGTCAGAAGTACTGTGATTCTACAGGAGGGCAGAGGTTTATTTCAGGTACCAATCCTTTAAAAAAATAATATCCAAATGCTACTTATACCTATGAAAGAAAGAGACACACTTTCAATTAAAATAAATTTTAGTGACTATAATCCAGAATTAAAAAAATATATCAAAGTTGTCAATATTTTAAATAAGTAGCTGATATCATCATATCTAGCTATACATTTAGAGAAACTAGATAATAGCAACATGTTAGTGTGTACATATTGCACCTGACCATACAGACAGACATCTAAAGTGTCAAATGCGTCACAATTCAAAAGCGCTGCAAAGGCCTGATTGTTTATAGAAGAACGTTTTCTTTAGTAATAATATAAAAAATATTATTTATTTTCCAATGGAAATTGAGGGTAATAATTGCATTGTAGTGCAGAGAAAACACCGGTACGTAAATAGGCATGTACAATTTGAAATAATGCTTACTATTTTTTTTAATAGCAAAAATGCTATAAAATAATGTTTTTACTATATTTCATTCTGCTTATAATTCATTCCGCCAGTCAATGATGTTATTTATTTTTGTAAATGTAACACCAATATTGTAACTTTTGCTATTGTTAAAAGTAGCTTCCTTACAGTGACCAGTGGGGCAGTCATATCAATAGTATTGCTTCGAAAGTGATATAATATGACAATATAACATCATAAACAATACCAATTTTTCAACTAATGCATCTAGATGGTCTCTGTTCTGAATATTTTAAGTATCAGATACCGAATACCGGTAAAAATCGGCACCTACTAAACACGGATAACTCTGACACTAGTTTACACTTATCTTAATTCATATTTACACAAACTTTCTAGGTTGTCAGTCGTCATTTTCCAGCGCAAGTTGACTGATGTTGACGTAGTCTGGATGGTTTGAGAAAACGTCGACCAGTTTGGTGAATGTGGGCCTTGCATCCGGGCTGTAGGCCCAGCAGTCGAGCATCACTTGGTAGATCTCGTCAGGGCAGTCATCGGGCCGCTCGAGCCGTTCGCCGCTTTCTACTATTTGTATAGCCTGGAAAAGTTAATGTTTCACCTGAGTGTGCCAGAACTGGAAATTTTGTTGCTGTATGATTAAGATTTGGTCCGAAAATTAATTGTAGTATCTTTGAACTTATTTCAAGTAAAGCAGCAGATCAAATTTTATAAATGTTTATAATTGAATCAATATATTGTTAGGTCAAACCAGACATGATAAACGCGTAAACACTGATAAGATTTTAAATTTGTCAGTATCACAATATTAGAGTTCTGAAAAGTAACGCCTATTTCTCGCTCTATGTGTATTTATACGCCATTCATTCATACATTACAGACTGACGTCTGTAAGTATCGGTACTACGAGATCATCATGTTCACAATTTTTTATTTGTAATTTATTCAAGAGCCCGACCCCCTGAAGGCGAGCGGTTATCACAGCCTATAGTGTTGAACACAAGTGTTAAAAGTAATGTCTTTTTTTAATTTTAAACGGTGTTTTACTTTTATTTGGTGTTTCGTAACCACTATCCTCCAACGACTCCATTGATAATTAATCCTAAATAATATTTATCACAACTCTGTCACATCGATTCAAACACCTCAAGAATTTGTTCCAGTGAACAAACAACCTAAAGAATACTAAGTAGGACTGACCTCCATCCCCCTGATGTCTCCGTAAGGCTGCTTCCCGAAGGAGAACATCTCCCAGAGCGTGACGCCGTAGCTCCAGACGTCGCTGGCGTGGCTGAAGGTGCCGTAGTTGTAGGACTCGGGCGCGTACCACTTAATGGGCCACTTGCCGCCCCGGCTCGCCTTGTAGTACGAACTATCAGTCGACAGCGCCCGGGATAAGCCAAAGTCGCTTATTTTTGCTTGTTGTCTGAAAGAAACAAACAATCATTGCATAGAAAAAGAGGATTTACGTCACCATTACAATATTTTTTTCATTCCTCATGCTCGGAAAGTAGCGTTTTCTTGATCTGAGAATTGGGAGGAAAACGCTAGTTCCCACCACCGGGCGGGAAAAACTCATACTAATTGCTTCCTGTCCTAGGGCGGGAATAAAAAATTTAAAAATAGAACTGAATTTGGTTACGTACAATCTGTGGTACAATGAAGAAAAAATAAGTATTCGACTGAATGGCCAGTAGGCGGTAACGCGACGTGTTCCAAATTTAAAAATACTCTTTTTAAATATTCCACTCATGTTAGGAGTATTTTTATTAATAAATTTTATTAGAAAAACTATTTTTTATTTTCTTTGCATTTGAAATGAAAAGTAGAGTGCTACACACGGGTAAAAGGAATCAAACCCTACTCGGACTATAGCCGCCCTCACTGCGCTCGGGCGTCTAACAACCTCGTAGGGATTGATTCCTTTCCACCCTTATAAAGCAATCTACTATTTCTAGTGTAAAAGAAAAAGTCTTTTATGAGAATTTAGCGCCCCATTTCTTCCCGTGGGTGTCGTAAGAAGCGACTAAGTTTTAACACTACAGTATAAATGACAATGCAACAAGCGGGTACCTACCCACGTGAGTACCAAACATCCTGTAGTCAGTCCCCACAATAACAAAGAAAAATCACTTGGTATTTTTTTAATAAAAAAACTTGGTATTGCGTTGTCAGCATAATGCCTAAGAAAAGGTCTTCCATGACCAGTATTTATGCTCAGCATTTACGGCCGGCAGCGTATTTCTATTACGCAAATGTGCAAAACAAAAAAAAACTGACGCACTTTTGCTATAATATCGTCTATCGGAGACAGTACCGGAACATCTCCAAAATTTGAGGTTTTGAGTTAATTATAGGATTCAACTTCAAAGTGAAATGTCTATCCGATACACTACTGGAGCAAGTCCGAAACACACACATGATGTTCATGGTTATTTGCTCATTTCTAAATGTTCCGTTACTGTTTCCGATAGACGATATTTTATAAGCGTAATATACCTGCTGGCCAAGAGTATGTTCCTTGCGGCGAGATCTCTATGCACCAGTCTCCGTCGCTCTAGGTAGCGCATCCCCGCGGCGATCTGGCACGCCCACAGCCTCAGCTCGTAGCCGGCCGACGCCTTGTCCGGGTGACGGATCAGCTGTTCCAGCAGGGAGCCAAGAGGAACCAGCTCCTGGATCATCGCTAGCGGTGGACCCTGTTCATACAGAAGTCACGATATTGATTGAAAACGGGATGTTCTTACTGCTAGTTTGCGTTGTAAAGTAGCTAACGATTACTTTACATAGGCCTTTAAAAACATTTCCAAAGTGTAGATTAGGCAGGAAACTGTTCGAGATATGTCCACTAAATACAATACAATACAAATATGGTAGGAGAAAATGTTTGTATGATGAGTACGAGCATTTGTTTACGAGTCATGGTTTTTTTAGTATATTTCTAATATTTATACCTATACATATTATTATCAATATTTATCCGTTATCTAGTATCCATAATACAAGCCCTTAATGATGCTTACTTTGGGCTAGATAATAAGTGCGTGAATTATTATTATTATTTTATTGCATACAAGAAAAAAAAGAAACGAAGCAGAGTTGAAAATAAATAATACAAAGGGCAACCTTGCTAACAAGCAATCTCTTTCAGGTTTCCTTCAAATATCATCTTTATCCTAATTGGATAAAGACGATACAAATATAGTAAATTGTACAATGCCAAAGTAATTTGCTGTATAGATTTTATATACTCTATTTGAACCATGTAATATGTTCAGAGTTCTTCACTTCCTAATCTATGTTACCTCTTGGAGATGGAATCGTGATAGATAACGTGCCAATATCTCGGAATATTTTCTAACTTATGCTACTAAAATTTGGTTGTTGGGAAGACATCTCTCCGATAAAGCTACCCATTGTGCAAACATTGTTTATACTTAAAGTTTGAAAGTAAAATAAGGTAGATTTAGCAATAAATAAAATTGAAAGGTATACATTTTAGAATACCTCCTATAAATAAGAGTTAACGGTAAAATCCATGCTTTTGGCTTATCTTTCAATAACTTTGGGTGGTTCGGTGCAATTTAAGCTATTCTAATTATATAGATTATATTATCTGTCAAACTGTCAAAGTAATTCACGATCTGGATTAATGATATCAAAGTATTAGAAATACTCCTGAGAGATATGTCTCCCTTCCTATTAATCTGTCAAGCGACGTTATACCTCTGGAGTCAATTGAAAAATCAATTGTGTCTGGAATCGGATGCTTGGGGGTTTAACAATGGTTTTAATAAAACATTATAAAGCAAAACATTTTTCATAATTCACTTACTAAAGAGATGCCGATGAGCCGCACGATACACTTATGCCGCAGCGACATCATAGTCTTAGCCTCGTCGAGGAATTCCTTCTTGTTGGTATCAGTGTGTTGTAGGTGCAGCGTCTTCACCGCAACTGCCTGAGCTTGGCCCCCGGGCGGCGTGTAAGACGCCCGGAGGACTGAACCGAACTCTCCCTCGCCCAATACCGCACCCAGTGTGAGGTCACTCAGAGGAATAAATTCTGTAAAAATAATTTTTTTTTTCTCATACTATTGAATAATGTTAAGTTCAGTGCATTTCTTTCTCTCAATGAATACGAAAAGGATGACTGTCATATTTGACATTTAGAAAAGTGCGTTCAATTTTGACCTTATTAAACGTGATAAAATGCAGTGTTTAGGAGGCACCTCCGTACATGCCGTCTAAAATTGTCTATAGTTTCTTTGAAATCTATCTAAATTTAATTGACAGCTCTAAACAAATTCTTGCTATCTTTTTTGTATTACATATTGCGAGAAAGAGATTACTGTATTTAAATTTAGAATTAGTGTGTCTTCAGAATCAGGCCTATTGTGTCTTATGATATATTCACTGGTTTTTATTGTGCCCGTTATCGGAAAGGAAACTGTTACAGTATGTACCTTGTTCTCAAGTAGTACTTATTTTGCGATCTCTGTGTGAACACGTCTATTGAACAGCAGTTGAAATATGTGTACAACATTATTTTTATAAGTATCAGTTTTCTGAAGTATACTGAAATATATTCTCTATAAATATAAAATACACCGTCTCTGTCTGTCTGTTCCTATATTAATAAAATGAGGACCACATATTTTTATTATTAAAAAAATACTAGGTTATGTCCACAGATGTGTTTTTAAAATGTTACCGCATGTCAAATTCTAAGGTTGACTTGCGGAAGATAAACATAAACAGGACTTTTCTCTAGGGTACATTTTTTTAATGAATTTAGCTAGTAGTGAGATCAACCAGGAAAAATTTCTAGAATCAGGGAAAGGGTTCATTGGTAAAAAATTAAGATGATTCATCAATTTGGCGGGCCACATAGACGTCAACTAAACGTAACCAAAGTGACATAGGCGCCATGATGAATATTTGGCTATGATATTGATATTGTTGCAGTTTTTTCAATAAAACTTCTTATTTTGTATCACAAAAAAAACAAATAAAAAGAAAATGTACAATGGAAAACTGTTTCGCATGTTTTTGATTATTTTTTAGCATAGTGTACAGTTGTACATACGTTTTTGGGACAACTCATTTCTACTGATAAAATAAATCAGCAAGCCATTAACTGACCTTGTAAAGTAGACAACTGTCCTTCAGAATTTATGGATATTTCGTTGTAGTTTTCAGCCAGTGACACCACGGCGCTATTGTTGGCTGGAACTTTATATGTATCGTTGTCATCTTGTGCTTCTTCGTTGTTGTTGAAGGAATCGTTGTTGAAGTCGGACGAGAATGACAGGTTGCGCGTGAGTAGTTCAAAAGCGTTGTTATTGGCTATAGGAGCAGAGTCCGGTATGTGCTTGTCGTTCAAGATGTCCTTCTTCACTAATGATAACGTCTGGTTCATGGCAGCACGACTCGGTGATGTTTTTTTAGTGCGGGGCATTGTTGAGAACTAAAACAGAGATACAACATTTAATTATAACTATCTTAATTGGAGAAAATTATAAATCTGATCATTACATATAATTTTTTGGAGTTGGTACTTCACTTTCTATTGTTTCTGAAAACAACTTAGCATCATCCGAAAAATATGTTTCTAGGGAATGAGTACATACTTAAATTTAATTATTTTATCGTTTTTAGTTTTTTGGAGTCGGTTTTAATATTTGTTTAATTTTTTTTTTACAAAGTTAAGTGATAACTTTCTAAGATCAAAGCTGATGCTGACGGTCACCCATCTAGTGTGATCGTTAGCATAATATATTGTTTGCTACTATCGTATCGTTTCACTAAAAAGGAATCATCGAAATCGGTTGGCGTGATATTGAGTTATTCGTCCATCTGTCACGCACATACTTAATGCAAATTTAAAACTTATATGATTTTCTCATGGATGCCGAGAAAACCAGAACGGGACCAAAATGAAATGCGATCACACGGGAAGCACCAGCTAAACATAAGCTTCTATTAAAAAAAGAATCATCAATATCGGTTCACCCAGTCGAAAGTTCTGAGGTAACAAACATAAAAAAATACTGTTGAATTGACAACCTCCTCCTTTTTTGAAGTCGGTTAAAAAGTGATACAGTTACATTGATCACTATATTATACATGAAACAATAAAAATTGCATTTAGAACTTTACTTCTGAGCACAAGACAACACAATTATTTTTACATACAAAATTATTTAAGTATCTATCGATATTCTTATTACAAATACCTAGTTATAGCTTCGATACTTTGATTTTGTCATTGGCATCTCCAAAATAATATATCTAATACAATAAAAATACGATGACCTAAGGTAAGCATAAACAATATAAAAATTGCGAAAGGTCGCGGGTTCGATTCCTGCCTCAGGACGTGAAATTTTTCTAGTTTTATTCTATTTTAATTACTAAGTATTTTTTCAAACATTTATAATAATGTTAAAATCAAAAATAAAGAATATAAAAATAATTCCTCTATGGACAGCCGACAT
Source organism: Nymphula nitidulata (assembly GCA_947347705.1). Classification (NCBI taxonomy): domain Eukaryota; kingdom Metazoa; phylum Arthropoda; class Insecta; order Lepidoptera; family Crambidae; genus Nymphula; species Nymphula nitidulata. Next base: position 7,723,941 of record OX374617.1, on the reverse strand, counting down.
CACATCAAGCATAACAGTTTGACATTGAGACTTTAGTGCCTTCGTAATAGAGGCGGCTTTAGTAGTGCAACTGTTTTACTTGATGTGTTGTCATCCGTACCAGGGACTTTCCCCATAAGTAAAGTTTAGTAGGGCTGTTGGAAGAGATTTATTTTAGGAATAAGCAATTCCTTTGTACGTTGTTGTCCTTGTTTGTGTTTTCATTGTTCCTTTTGTGTGTGTACATAAATTGGTAAATAAATATATTTCGACTTACTTCAGGCAATGGTGGCTTCGGTTTGGGTGGTACAGCTATCGTCAGCCGCGTGGGCAGGCCGTCGGGAACAGAGGTGTAGTGTTCTATCAGACGCTCCAGAGATTCTAGGTACGGCCCATCGTCTATGAACAGCCAATTGTTCTGAAAAGTTTAGGTGGAAACTTATGAAAACTTTTAAACTAATGGAGATCTTCTATTTCGAGGTTTCAATCGGGGAAGAACCTTAACTTTTTCATAACGGCTACAGAAAAAGCGATAAGAAAGTGAAACTCTATCTATATGTATCAATAAGATTCGGTGTGTTTTCTATGTATGATTTTATGTCAGTCAATCTAATCTAAAATTAAGTACAATATATCTCTTTCTCGTAATATGTAACAGGAAAAAGATACCAAGAATTTGATTAGAGCCGTCAACTAAATTTAGATAAATTTTAAAGAAACCATAGACATTTTTAGAAAAATATCAAGACTTTTAATATTTTTTTATGTAAACATATTTTTACACATTTATAATATAGTTAAAATCAAATTAAGAACGTTCATTAAGGTTGAAAGGTAAACACACGAATGTGAAACTGAAACTGAAAAGCAAATAAAATTTTGATACATTACTAGAGGTCTATCGATATTTTCCTTACCTCTTTTCTAATAATAAAGTTGTATGGCGTATTCTCACTAAGCATAGTGAGTACGTACGCCCCAGTGTGCCTCTCGCTGTACCGCACGAGGTAAACACCATCAGAGGTTTTGTCCTGAAGCCCTCGTGGTTTACAGTACTCCTCCAGGACCTTGACGGCCTCGTCACGGTTCAGGGTGCCGTGGTACCACTGAGCTTTGGATGTTTGAGGCACTTCTGGTTTGTAGTTTTCTGTGAGCAATGTTTGTTTAGTAAGAAATTTGAAATTGCAGTAATTAGAAAGAATTAAATGCCTCAATTAAAATGCTTTTAACTATTTTGTATTATGAATATTAGGGATCCAAGTCTGCTTGATGGTAAGTAGCTAGGTGAATAGTAAATGCTATTTATGAAATAAATAAATATATAAAACAGGACCGAATGGTGTGTAAAAAAATTGATGTATCTGCAAAACCTATGGACCACTTCCATGTGCCTGTCATTTATATCCCATCTCAAATTTTCAATCTGCATGGTATGTGGGAGGTAAACTCAAAACTTACTTGTAGCTAGGTTTGTCATCTTTTTCTTAGTAAGTATAGTTAAAGTATAAGTATCTTGTGTAAGAGGGGTAAAGAGTACAAACTTTGTATCAATAAGGGTAATTTATATATCACGTTTCTTCTCGCTTCGCGAAGATAGAATATTTTAGCGTACTTTAATAATAGACAAAATCTAGACTAGAAAAAATCATGTACTGGGTAGAAAAATATCTTTCAATAAAAAAAAAATTTTCTTCTGGGAAATATCTTTCAATAACTATCAAATGTACACTGATACTAAATAGAGCACAATCCTCTTTTTAGACAGCCCTACTAGTAACAAAGTCCGTTCAGTGCTGGGCAAATCCAATATTTATCAAAAAGTTTAGAAATTCTTTAGTACTTTCGCTACCACTTACTTAGTAACTGATAACATTCCGTGTGTCCATAATGTTTCGCCAGGTCCGCGGGAGTGTCTTTGGCTAGCGTTCTCGGGTGTGCCGGAGCTCTCAGTTTCAGGAGCACCTGCAATATTTGTGTTACTTAATAATATTGCTTAATTAACTAAACTCACTGACATAGCTCATAGTATTAGCATGTTGATGTGGCAGTGGGCAGGGCACATAGCACGCGGAACGGACGGAATAGATACACATAATTTGTAGGAATAGACACATAATTTGTGATTTTTGACGATTCGAAAGAGCTTCTTATGAGGCTACTTGAATAAAATTATTATTGATTTTGAAAGCGCAAAGTAGGACGGCCTCGCACTAGATGGACAGACGACCTGGTCAGAGTCTCGGAGACCGTTGGATGCAGACAGCGCAGACCGTTCCGTTTGGAAATCGATGGGGGAGACTATATTTCGGCACTTTATAATATTGATAACAATTAAAATAATAGGATAGTTTACTGAAAAAATGTTGCCTGTGAAAATCAATAGATGGCGTTATGATAATAACCCCATATATGGTGTGGCCAGTCGTTGTGATGTATTGTTGCGATGGATCGTTGCGATCGATCGCAATGTGTTAACGCAAGTTCCCAAAGAGCCATACAATGTCGATATGCACGATTACATGTAATTTTGTTGTGATCTTAGATATCGTCTTTGATCGAGTAAATGGGACATGCACTGTCGATTTGTCGTTTCGATCGGTCTGGAGCTACGAATAGCACCGTATATGCGGCCCTAAGAAACAAATCCTGCTCCCAGTATAACGCTTTCTGAATGAGCACCGTAGCGTTATTACAAAATAGTCTTTGTGATATAGTATTTAGCTGCGATCTTGTGTAAAGCCAGTCGGACGCAGTCAAAGGAGACAGAGATTCAGGGGAAAAATCCAAAATACCAATAACTCGTTTTCATGCATAGTTTGTTTGTACAAAAGTTTAATTTTTCACCGATTTCACCATTATTCAATATGGCAATTGGCTGTTGCAGCTTTTTCTATAAAAATTCTTGTTTTGTACCACGCAACAATGTAAATGGACAATCGAAGACTGAGTGTGTGATTTTTACCTATTTTTCAGTATAGTGTAGATAGACCTGGCCGTGTCTCCATACATTTTTGGAACATCTCTTTTGAGTGGCCACATGGGTAGTTAGAACAGAAGTGAAATTGATGAGATACTTTTTAATATAAGATAATAAGACATTATGGACACTACTTGAGTAACTTTGTTAATATAGTACCTCACTTTAGTTACATTAGTATTTATAAACTGATGCTGAGTATTATACTGTACCTTTATGCAGTCTATGTGTCCTCTCTGTGCAGCATCATGCAGCGGTACCTTTCCAGTCGGAGCATGCCTCATCTGATAGTTTGCGTTGCCTTTCGTTATCAACAGTTCTGTTGTGCTTGGTAGGTTATTCTGACATGTATACTGCAAAACAATTACATTATATTAAGTTATATACAATAATATTTTATAGGATAAATTATTATGATATGTAATTGTATAGACATAATAATAATCGCATGAGTTTCCACATTTATTTCCAAAATATCAAATTAAAGCATTTTACATAATGAAATAAAAATAGCCTATTTTGTAGCTTAGTACAATTATCAACTTTGATTATTTACACACTATTAAAAATCTCTTCACTTAGTATGGCCTTTCGGCTCTTGTCCAGAGAGGTCCCACAGTTAACTTGATATCGTCCTCCCATCTTCTTATTTTAAGCATTTTACATAATTCTGTTTTAATAGCTTTATAATAGGTTATCGTCACAACACGCAAAGCCATTCTCTTGAGATTATTAGCAAAAATGTATTTGTATTCACATTGACGTCATCTATATGGCTTTGATAAAGGAATCCAATTCAATGTTTAAGTACACTTACGGACAAAGTTTATTTACACAATTAAATTCAGCAATTATATCCAGATTATTAGCAAAACTATATTTGTATTCACATTGACGTCATCTGAATGGCTCTGATAAAGAATCGAATTCAATGTTTAACTACATTCACGGAAATTGTATTTAAGCAATGAAATTTTCATACTAATCCAGCTAATTTTGACTACAATATTTGCACAGACTGTAGAAACAAGCTCTTGTTTTGTCAGTAAAACAAAAGCTCGCTGTTTACTGGACATATCAGTGCTGATGATCATGGACTGCTTCTTTAAATTTAAAATTAATCACGAGTATTGCCACATTTTTTAGAAGGACACAAGATCATGGAATTTGAATCTAGTTTAAATTTAGGTACAGTCGACTGCACATCAAGTGTAACAGTTGCACTACAACCACCCCTATTTCGAATGGAATAAGGGTGGTTTCAAGGTTAAACTATTATGTTTGAAATAATAATCACCTGTTATTTACTTGATATCATTTTTAACATCATTTTTAACATTTCATCATCTTGATATAATTTTTAACATAGGTGAATCTTTGAAAGAGATTTAGAAGAATATCCAAACAAAATAAACATCATGTCCTGGAATGGGAACCGATGCGGCCTTTCACAATATTGGTGACTGTTCTGACCATTAAGCTACCGAGGCCCTTTATCATCTTTGAGTAAATATAGAATGAATTGACAGATTTGGTACATATGGTAAATTATAATTCAACTTATCCTATAACAACAAATTAAAGACACATTATCCTAACTCACATGTAATGGTGTGTAGCCGAATGAGTCCCGTACGTTTACAGTTGCTCCACTCTCTATAAGTTTGGCGAGGATATTGTCTCTTCCAGAGCGCGCTGCTATATGCACGGCGGTTTGGCCATCTTGGTTCTTCGCGTCACGGCTTCGGTACCCGCAGGCAAGCATTTGAGAGACGATGTTGAAGTCGCCAGCTTCGGTAGCTCTATCATAAATTACAGATTTATTAGATTAAGGTCAACAGTCATCCCAAGACAAAGTCTATGTGTGTGTGTGTGTTGAAATTTTCTTAAAATAGAAAATTAAAACAGGGCTAAGTTGTTAAGTTTATAAAATGCATCTGGAGGTCTGTGACTCAAATAATCTAAAATCCAACTGGAGACCTATAGTAGCAAGAACCAAACTAAATAATTTCATGAAACAAGTCCAGATGAAACCTTTATGCTCTATTGGAGAGTTCTGAAGAAAGTTGTTTTATAAAATAGCTAATAATAATACTATATTGTACCTATAGGTAAACATAAAATTTTATTTAAAAAGAATCTATTCATTTGCTCAATGATTTGGAGAACTGTTTATGTTCACTAAATTCTCTTCCTAATCTGTCAAGCGGCGTTATACCTCTGGAGGTATATGATAATTGAAAAATCAATAGTGCCTGGAATCTGATGCTTGACGGGTTAAAGTTTTTAAAGATAATTTATCTATTTGGCTATGATAATTATAAATACTAACAATGTAATACAAGGATGAGAAGTGATAATGTTGAATGAATCACTAACACAAACAATAAGTCATCATTGCCAAACACAGATGTGACTTGGATTTGAATAGTTGCTATGATATTGTCAGTTACAGCTTCAAAACATTTGCAATGTCTATGAGTAATATGTATTGTATATGTATTTAATTAATTAACATTTGAATTAATATTGGTGTATGTTAATATGGAATTCTATACAACACTTAATTATACATATAGGTATAATTAAGTGTTGTATAGAATATGGGTCATTTCGTTTTTTTAACAGATAACTGTTCTTCTAACTGATTCTAATCTCTTTATAGAGGTAACTCCATTCTTATATATTTTAATAGATTTTTAATATATTTTAAAATGCGTTCCTATCCACTAATAATTTACCCATTTACATGATGTAATAAATGAGTAACACCATTATAAAATATTAATAAGTGTGCTGAAACATCTGCTACATAGCAATTAATACACATTTGGTATTACAATTAATTACTCACAACTTGTAACAAATGTTAGTATGATATGAATTTAAACTATTTCAGATGTCCCTACTGAGTTTATCACAAAGTTATAATGTGAATATGACACACATACACATGTCTCAACCTCTGGATATTTATTCAATAATTGCATTAACAGCATATTCAACAGGAAATCAACAATCAACTTGCACATATTATGTCTGTATGGATGGACATTTTATAAAGTGAATTGAATAAAACTGCCAAGTTCAGTAACCCTTGTATAAACAATAAAGCATACTTGTTTATTAAACAAGAAGAGTGTCCAACAGGCACACTTCCTGCCTGATGGTAAGCGGTTACTGTAAGTAACCTATGTATAACATTTTTTATTTTTAAGTTTGGATTTTTGTCATCTTAAATAGTTAGTCTTATTGATTGAGCCATGCTAATTATTATAAATAAATGTAAGTATGTTTAGAGCACCATGTTGACCTATTTAGTAAAAATCAACATGCAGCATCATTTGACAGCATGGGGGACAGGTCCCCTACTCCCAAAACTACACTTCTTTAACCTGTCAAGCATGAGATTCCAGAGACAATTGATTTTTCTATTGTCATCACCCACCGGTGGTATATTGCCGCTTTACAGATTAATGAGCTCTGGTGACCTAACTAACTGTAGGAAAACTACACTTCAAACTATGACATAGTGTTATTTGGCTGTGATCTTCTGTACAGTAGAGTTGCTTTTCATTAGGCACTTAAAATTCAGAGTGGAAAACCATTATTGTATGAGGTAGAATGTTTTTTTTTATTTTATTTATGGTTTGTTGTAAACAATGAAGAAACTTAATTCATTTCTTAGTTTAAAAATAATATTTTTTTCTCTGATTATTTGAAAAATACAATTACACTTATTAATAAAGTTTTAATAACCTATCTAGTTCAGCTAGGCTCAAACATAACAGAAAATTAAGGACAATTTGTGTTGTTGTCTTCTTAATGGAACTTCCTCCTTCAACCAATATAATCTTTATTAACAGTTGTTAGCAATAAAACAGTTGAATTTGTCATGGAGGAGATGCATTTGTATATTCCATGTTTGAATGATTACCAAAAATATTATAAATTAATCTGTTTATTAGACAAAATAGAGTGTTAAAGAAATAGTAATTTAATTTGATTTAAAAAAATGTCACAGTATTTAATGAATTTGACATAATTTTGAAAACAACCTTATAACTAAAAAATATGGTTCAAATTCAGTACTGAATAATATTAACCTTTGTCCCTTACAAGCTTACTGGAGTCTCATTTACTATGGAATATCTATTGTCTGATTTTTGCGACTTCACATTTTTAAGCCCCGATGCAAATTGCTATAAGTTTAACGTGTCTGAATGTGTATTTATGTACTTTGTGTATGTCTGTGGCGTCACAGCCCCTTAACAAAACAAAATGAATGAATAAAGGGGTTACAACTAAGAGTAAATGTTAATGTGGCAAGTTATATTAAAATAAACAGCTTACCTATGCAGGAGGTTAGTAGTTCCCTGTGTTCGAGACTCATGTGGCGGAGGTTGCCCTTTACACACCACAGAAAGACGAGTGACAAGACCATTTGAGTCTCCTCGGTAATGTTGTATAAGTGTGTCCAGCCCGTGGACTGTTGTGTGCTCCTCAATAGAGAAAAATGCATCTTCACCATGCCTTCGTATTTGATAATGCACTACTTCACCCTGGAATTAAAAGATTTTAATATTATGAACCATCTTAATGTACATTAGAGGAAAACAAGAATTAATTTGTGCAATTCATATTTATTTTAAGCAGAATGGTTTAAAAACAATAAATGTGTACCTAATCAACATTATTCATAAAATTGGTAGAATTTCAAAGTAAAAGTAACAATAAGTTAAAAAAAATGCCATTTAAGTCAATCAAGAAAATGGTTTCAGTATCCCGTTGCTATGGTATTTTTTTAAAAATTTGAGGTTATTTTTCTATTTACTTGCCTGATGTAGCACAGATAGAACATAGTCTCCAGGGGAAGTATTGCTCTCACGTACTAGGAAAACACCATCTTCGCCCTCTGAAACCAATCAAAATATTGACACAAACAAGATACTAACTTTGCAAGCTTCTCAATTAATAGTTTTAATCAATATCTACCTTCTTTGAGCAGTTTTTCAGCTGTGTCTCGTGAAATTTTCCCATGAAACCAGTTTACGTTATCCTCTCTGTTCATTCTTAACAAAAAAGAATTCGTCTGAAAAGTTAAAATTGAAAACTTGTTCAACAAGTGTCAGATGTCGAAAACTTTCCTCTGTGCATTTCGCAGGGCAGGTTTTATGTCTTCTTTCTAAACTACTAGTTAGAAAAATAATCTCAAAAATATAGATCACAATTTTATTTACAAACTCAACACAAAAAATGAAATAAAAATGCGTAATGAAACTTAGTTGTAAAGTATCGCCATGTTTTTCTACATTCTATTTCATTCTAACTTGTGACAGTACACGTTTGAATAATCAAACAAGTTTTAAACATTATAAAAACAGTGTTTTTCACACACAGTAAAGCATAATACAATGAGTGAGAAAGAGACAGACAGAAAGCCGAAGGAGCTTTTACAATTTTTCGCGTTACAGTAACGTCACATTGTACTACACTGCTCAAATAAGAAACTGTTTTGATTTCTATGATGATTCATAAACATTAAACGCAATTAATTTTGATTATTTTAGAATAGACACCTAATATTAAATTAAGATTTGAATTTTCCTTACCTTCAACAAAATGAATGACGTCATGGTTGTTATCATGATATTCAACTTCACTAAACACCAAAATATATACTTATTTCCAAAAGTAGTTAAAACTAATATTTTTTCCAGCGTCTGTATACACTCATTTTACTATGTCGAATAAATATATATTTTTTACACACTAATCGTATAAAATATTGTGGCGGTAATCGGAGCGACTCTAGCAAGCAACCGGCAGACAGGCGCGGTATCCCCGACTCTGCCTTCCAACGAATGACTCATAGCAAGGTCAATTCCGAGAAATGAATCACCAGCGTACTTACACTCAGTGCCACAATGGCTTATGTAGTACGCATTCCCTCACAGGCACTACAAAACATTATTATTGTATCGTACTTTGTAAATAATGCAATAAAATTCATTGCATATCATTAATTCAATTCAAATACGCAGCTCTAACTCCCAACTCAACAATACAATCAATTATCTACAATATTCTTAATCATTATCAATAATAAGGTACCTAAGGTAGGTACTTACATAATACATAAATGTATCTAAAAAAACTACGTATTCTAAACTTATATTTGCAGTAAAACTATTCTATTCTACTATTTAAGTAGCCCTACTTCACTTAATTTCAGTATTACTTATCTAAAAAGTGTAATTCAAGTAGTTTATTATTTGTAAGACTTGAATTTGATAATTTTCAGTATTTAAGTACAACTTCCTGTCAGTGTTAGGATACGGAAATCTGTATTATGCAGGTGCAAGACCTACCGATTTCCGTGTCCGTAATTATTTGTCAATTTGTTTTAAATGTTTGGTCTCATCACGTCAGATTAATTATTTCTAAACTATCAACAATCTAAATGTAGAATTATAATAAGTACAAATTATTGATTTTAAATACCTAGTTAAATAGAGTAAACTGGGGCCTAATTAATAACAAGTGATAATAGCTTTTATGAAGTTTCCGTTTGTGGTTAGCATGGGTCATACTAGACTATTAGTGGTAGACAGGCATAATAAGTAGTAATTGTAAACCCTAGGTGACCTATCTACGTGTACACATAACTGCACTGTTTTAGAACAGCAATTTTGAAACTACAATTTTTGGACACTTTGAACGCTCAGACAATTTTGATGCGGACTGTACTACGACCGAGGCGACTTTTGCATTTCACTATGTAAGTAGGTATTATTTATATATTTAACAATTTAGCTAGGGCACTACCCTGTATAAATAATATGTACACAGGGTGGTGCCTGTATACTATAATAAATTAAAACAAGGGCTATATTGGTTCATAGAAATTGTTTGCCACTTGCAAAAACATCTTATAGGTACAATTGATAATATCATGACATTTCTATGACATAATGCAGCCAAGGTTATACAGGGTGGTGCTGTCAATGCGACAATAAATTAAAACATGGGCTATATTAGTTCATAGAAATGATTTGCCACTTTCAAAAACTAATAATTTCTAGACATTTCTATGAAAAAATGCAGCCAATGTTATATCACTCTATACAAATGTCATGAAATTATCAAATAAATAAGATGTTTTTGAAACTGGCAAGCCATTTCTGTGAACTAATATAGCCCATATTTTAATTTATTGTCGCATTGACAGCACCACCCTGTATAATAATAAAATAAATATTTATTCATAAAAACAGGGCAAAAATATTCTTTCATACAAATGTCATGAAATTATCAATTAAATAAGATGTTTTTGAAAGTGGCAAACCATTTCTATGAACTGATAAAGCCCATGTTTCAATTTATTGTCGTATTTACGGCACCACTATGTGTGTGTCACATAAGCATTCTCCATTATTGTGTACTATTGTGTTTTCTTCATATTAAAATCCTAATTTAGACCCCATACCCATTATTAATCTGTGCCTATACTCGCAACTTAAAAATCACTGGATACACTAAAATATCGATGTAAGTATAGGTACTTACAGTAAAATAAGCACTTAAGTACCTACATCATATTTCTATCTGTTGCAATACCACGAATGAGATCTCGTGTGAATCAAACAGGGTTCTTTCGCAATTCAGGCAGACAATGGCTGATCCTGGGATATTTATTACTTATGTAAAACAAAAAGGTGCATTGAGCTCCGATAGGAATAATATAGATATATGATTTATTATACACTTATCTGCACTGTTTTAGAAAAGCAATTCTAAAACTACAATTCTTTGACACTCTAAAAGCTCAGACAATTCTGATGCCGACTGTACTACGAGCGAGGCGACTTTTGCATTTCACTATGTAAGTAGGTATTATTTATTTATTGATGCTTTAAAACAAATATAAATCTGTACCAAAGAAAAACAATGAGAAATGAATCCCCAACTGAGAAACAACTTATCTAGAGCTTATAAAACATCGTAAGGGTTAAATTAAAGAAGCTTATACCAAACTCGTTATGGCAGATGATTTTTGGACAAACAATTTAAGGAGAAGAAATGGAATACCTATGTTTAATTTATACATATAACGTTAACTGTAAACCGTAACATTAACACCGTTACCGTATCGTTAATTGTAACATTTATACATGTAACGTTTAACGTTAAATGTAAAAAATACCTTTGTGTAATTGTTCTGGTTATTATAAACCACTACAAGACATCACTGTTGTATTTTGAAAGTACTTATACTTAGCTTTTTTTTTAGATTTTCAGATGTCGAAGAGTAGGCACAGACCACAGCATATCAAGTGTATTAGTTGGACTACGAAAGCAGCCTCTATTGGGAACGGAGTACGGAAGCTGGTTACTCTTGATGTCTTGTCTTGATAACAAATGATTGAATCGCTTGAGAAGTCTTAATATTCATCAGAATTGAAAATAATAATTTTAAATCCAATTGCGCCTTCGATTGATTGTACCAAGAAAATTACTATCTAAGTTATCATTACGAGACCAAACGAATACTTCCGTAATACTTACGCAACCACAGGTACTTACCTACTCCAGATAGAATGGAGGCAGTGCGCAGTCGCAGATGCACATCGAATGAAAGTAAATAAACATTGCGTTCGTGAGGTAAACAAACTTCGGGACTGGTTTGTCCACCAAGCATTAAGCTTTCGCTAAATACAAAAATTATAGAGTCAAGTAAGTACCTACCTACATGTATAAAGTAATACTTATATAAGCGGCAGTAGTAACAATTGATTTGGGCCCACAAACCAGACACAATCTATAACATTATCGTCATTCACATTTTAATGTTTGATTTTATGAGTTCGCGACGGGTTCGATTCCCGCCGGGGGCATATAATTTTTTCACCGTTTTCTTTCTTTATTTGTAATTATTATTGTCATTATTAAACGTTTTTAGCCCCCGACGAAAAAAGAGGGATGTTATAAGTTTGACATGTCTTAGCTATAATTTATGAAGATCAGTTCAGGCGTTTGATGACAATTTTGTACATGATAAAAGGTTTTTACTAACTTTCACAGATCCGATTGATTTGAAATTTGGTGTACCTACTGTCATTTCGGTGACATTCCCATGACATGCTAACCTTGAGCTGATCCTATACCATCAAAGTCTGCGGGGTGCTTAATTCTTCAGAAACTTACAGCAGATATAAATAGCGTGTTTGAGCTCATAGGAATAGTCTCAATGAGATTGTGTTAGATAGACGATGAACGCGGCCGGGGGGGTTAGGGGCCATTCATTTATTACGTAAGACGATATATGTCTTTTTTTTTATTACAAGGGGGTGGGAGGGGGTCTCGATAGTTCTTACGTAAGATCACAAAAATGCGCAAAGGTAAATTATACTTTGAAAAAGCGCTATGAAAAAGCTAACCGCGCGAGTGCCGAGGCTTATAAAAATTTCTAAAAATTATTACTTTGAAAAATAAACATTAAAACAAATTTATTTTTATTGTAACAATTACAAATAAACAAAGAAAACGATGAAAAAATATATGCCCCAGGCGGGATTCGAACCCACGTCTTCTGATTTCCGGACAGACGCGATTACCACTACGCCACCGTAGCACTAGGTAAACCTACTAATTTCTTTACAGCTTTCTTTCCTTTTCCAACGTTTTTATAGCAACGTTTTTTAGCAACGTCTGGCTGGTAGAAAAGAAACGCTTTAGTATTAACGTCGATTAACTATGTATTATATATAAACTATCATTATTTTGTAATAAATAAGGTGATTAAAATAGAATAAAACTAGAAAAATTTCACGTCCTGAGGCAGGAATCGAACCCGCGACCTTTCGCAATCCGGGCGACTGCTCTGACCACTGAGCCACCCAGGACTTGGGATATCCCTGTGAAATAGAATATTTCGACATTGTAGGGTGGACGTTAGCTCATAAACGCAAATACAAGATAGACTAGAAGAATTTCACAGGGATATCCCAAGTCCTGGGTGGCTCAGTGGTCAGAGCAGTCGCCCGGATTGCGAAAGGTCGCGGGTTCGATTCCTGCCTCAGGACGTGAAATTTTTCTAGTTTTATTCTATTTTAATTACTAAGTAATTTTTCAAACATTTATAATAATGTTAAAATCAAAAATTAAGAATAAATAAGGTGGATTAAATTTTAGACAGAATAAGTAGGAATCTGGATGAAAATCAACCTATGGAACAAGCCGGTTTTAGGAAAAACTTCTCAAAAGTTGACCATGTCCACACATTGAAACAGGTATTGGAAAAATATAGGGAATACAACAAGCCATTATTCATGGGGTTTGTTGATTACACCAAAGCTTTCGATAGCTTGGACCATACCTGCATACTAGAAAGCTTGAAAAAACAAGGGCTAAGCAAACAATACATAAATATAATATAAAATATATATGGCAATAGCACATCTAAAATCCGATTGGAGACAATTCCCTATTGAAAGAGGCGTTAGACAGGGGGACCCTATATCTCCAAAGTTGTTCTCATCAGTTCTGGAATCTATCTTTCGAGAACTCAGTTGGGATGGTTATGGCTTAAATATCGACGGAAAGTTGCTCAGCCATCTGAGATTCACGGATGATCTAGTACTCTTAGAAGAATCGCCTGAGAAACTTGAGAAAATGTTGCAATCACTGAACACGGAAAGTGAAAAAGTAGGTTTATCAATGAATAAAACAAAAACAAAAGTTATGACGAATACCCCATCAAAGATCAAAATCTGTATGGAAGGAACAGCTCTTGAGTATGTTAACGAATGCAAATATCTGGGATGTATCATCTCTCCTACAGATCAAGTAGAAAAAGAACTCTAAGCAAGGATTGCATCGGGATGGAAAAAATATTGGGCCCTCAAGGAGATCATGAAGAACAAAAACCTGCTCTTGAACATTAAGAGTAAAACATTCAACCTCTGTATCTTACCTTGCCTAATTTATGAATGTGAGACATGGTCCTTTAATAAAGCTCAAAGTAACAAACTTAGAGTATGGCAAAGAAATGGAGCGAAGTATGCTAACATTGCGCAGAGCAGATAAAATCCAAAGCATAGATAAAAGGGGTAAAACAAAAGTACTTGATGTACTAGAGAGGATTGATCAACTTAAGTGGAGGTGGACAGGGCATCTATTGCGCCGCCACCAGGAAAAATGGAGCAAAATTGTAACGAACTGGTACCCACGCGATGGTAAGCGGAGCAGAGGGCGGCAGCATCAGAGATGGGAGGATGATTTGAAACTTACCGCAGGTCCTTTTTGGAGGAGGGCAGCTCTCGATAGAGCACACTGGAAAATCTGGAGGAGACCTTTGCCAAAAGGCACGCCGAGCGAAGGGACATAATATAACAAATGTACAAGTGTAAAGTGAATATAAATTTCCCGTCACTTGGCATAAGAGGCTAAATAAAAATAATAATAATAATAAAAGTTTGCGGCAAAATCAAATGTAGAGACAGTTAGTGCAACATTAGCCAGCGCCAGTTCACACCTAGTTTTAAGGTATCCAAATAAAATGAAAAACAAATTGAAATGAAATGAAAATTATTTATTTATAGAAAATAGAGTTTGGGTGGGTACCTAAATATCTTCTCTTCTTTCTCGCCTTTCTTATTTTAGCCGTGAAACAGTACGCTAGTGTTTCGGATTTAAGGGAAAGGTAGCCAGTGTAATTACAGGGCATGGACGGCATTTCATCTTAGGCTGAGGATGACAACGCACCTGCAGTGATTTTTCCTTGTAATTGCAGGTGTCTATAGGCGGCGGTAACCAGTTACCACCGGGTGCGCTGTCAGCTTGTTTGTCATCTAGTTGTATAAAAAAAAGTACTGGAAAGCACAAAGCTTCCCACTAGACAGAGAGACAACCTGGTCAGGGTCATGGGTAGCCATTGGATGCAGACTGCGCAGAACTTTGAAAATCGATGGGGGAAGCCTTTGCTCAGCAGTGGACATCTTAGGATGGTATGATGATTAAGATGACGAGGAATTTTCACATTATTCCAATTATACCCTAGTAGGTATGAAATGTATTTAAAAAAAGTGAAATCAATTATAAGCTAGTACCTACACTAGCTTCCACCCGATGGTCCTTTTTAATTTCGATTTCTATACACAAAATTCTATTTACCTACCTACTCTTTTAAAATTATCACTTAGAAAGAGATATCAATTCAAAACTTCACGTTCTCAGTCCCAGCTTAGGCAGCGTGCTCAAACAAACAGTCCTTTATGTTTATATCATTGCCTTTATATGCATTTAAAAATACTTAGTACATACGTAAAGCCAAATAAACAATACATAAGTACGCCAAAACATTTGCTATAAATGGTTTGTAAAATTAAAACTTGGGGTTCAGTTGCTGGACAATGCTCCTCACCTTTTATCTCTACATAGTGTTCCTGATGTGGAGCTATAGATTGATGCTTGTCAAAAAGTAGCTACATTTATACAATGGGTATACTTCTTCAAATAATGGGTTCATCATCATCATCAGCAGCCTATATACGTCCCACTGCTGGGCACAGGTCTTTCTACATGGAAGAAACATATGAGGAGTTTGGGCCATAACACCACCACGCTGGCCCAATGCGGGTTGGTGGGTTAAAGCAGTTGCAGTAACAACCGGGACCAACGGCTTAAATAATGGGTTAATAATAATAATATCAAATGTTAATAGAAATACAAACAAAAAATACATGTCTCACTGCTTGGCTACATCACCTCCATATTGCTCTCAAAGCTTGGTTTCAATTGGTGGTTGTTTCATTTTAGTCGAACAACCGCCCGCCCTTTGTACAGTTTTTAATATTAACAAATGTCAAAAAAAAGTTGTTAATCTATCATAATTATTTAGCCAATTTTTACACGTTTTAAATTTGTCGTATATTGTATAAATACTAATAAAGGGAGGAGCTCGGTGGCGTAGTGGTTTGAGCGCTCTGGTTTCAATTACAGAAACAAAGCAACTTTCGCCATGGTTGATCCCGGGATGGGTCATTTAAAAATCGTTATCTCAAGCTCCTCCGTGCATCTTTAGTTAATCCCGGTTGTTACTGCAACCGCTTTAATCCACCAACCCGCATTGGGCCAGCTTGGTGGTGTTATGGCTCAAACTCCTCATGTGTTTTTCCCATGTAGGAAGGCCTGTACCCAGAAGTAGGACGTATAGGCTGGTTATGACTAATAAAAACCTCAAGCAAAATACGTATTGATTCTTTATTGCGACTCACAATCAAAATTAAATAATTATCAGATCGCACGATTTTTTGAGGGTCAAAATTTTGTGTGCAAAATTTACGATTTCGATTTTATTACAAAATTTTCCGTTTTATTACAGTAACAACAAACATACCACAATATATTTTTTTTGAATGTTTGTAATGAATTACTAATATAATGCTTACGGAAAAACTTAGCAGATGATCCTTTAGCAACAAAAATATTAGACTTGTCTCTTATAGCCTTAGTTTGTACAGCTTTAGCAGTGAAGTAGATTTACGCCCCAAAGTACTAACTAAGTAGAATGGAAGTTTGAAGGGCGCAAATATATTTTTTTGTAATTTCATGGCCGTAAAATAAATAAATAAAAAATAAAGTTATGTCAGCCGAGCATATCTTCGGTAATAAATTTTTTAGACTACTGAAGCGCCAGAGTAACGAAAAAAAAACAAATTGATTCATATCTAGTTTTCGGTTAAATGAAATTCGGTCACTAAATTTTTGAGCTTATGGTAGGTACAGTCGACAGCACATCAAGCTTAACAGTTTGACCTTGAGACCGCCCTTACTACGTTCGTAATAGAGGCGGCTTTCGTAGTGTAACTGTTACACTTGATATGCTGTCGTCTGTACATAAAACAAATAACAAACAAACAAATACTCTTTATTGCACAACAGGACACATATGAATATATATTATGAAATAATAAAACAATACAATTGACAATCTTATTGCTAAGCAGCAATCTCTTCCAGGTAACCAGGAGTGAAGGGAAATAATATACAACCCAACACCCACCCAACCCAGTTTAATAGACCCAACCCAATTTAATAACCCAACTTAATAGATTAGGATGGCTGAAGGTAAGGGGGAAGGGGCAATCAGGCAATTAACATAGTTGGCTGTGTTACGGATTGAAGGGTAAGATAGCCAGTTTAGTTACTGGGCATGGAAGTCATTTCATCTTAGACCTCAGAATGCCAAGGCACCTGCAATACCAAGTGCTTTTTTCCTTATTAAAACAGGTGTCTATGGGCGACGGTGGCCACTTACCACCAGGTGCGTGCCGGTCTTCGTAGTCATCAATTCACTGTTTCACCTCAACATCATTACAAAGAAATTTAGTGCCTCGTTTCTTTTTCGTACCTACTTTCAGAACTTGGAATTCTTTGCCAGCACATGCGTTCCCTCCTTCCTATAACATGGGTTCCTTCAAAAGAGGTGTGAAAAAGAACCTTTTGGCCGGCAAGGTGGAGGCGGCTAGAGCAGTGTCTTAACTGCACTCTGTCTTGCCATATGGACTCTTCTTACCGCTTCACATCAGGTGGTGTTGAGTCATTTGCCATGCTTTGTATAAAATAAGGTACGCCGTCAGCTTGCTTGCCATCTAACTATACATATACAGGGTGGTGCCGTCAATACGACAATAAATTGAAACATGGGCTATATTAGTTCATAGAAATGGTTTGCCAATTAAACGGTCAACCATCGTATTCATTTGTTCATGACATACCTATCTATGAAATAATACACCCAATGTTATATTATTTCATACAAATGTCATAAAATTATCAAATGAATACGATGTTTTTGAAAGTGGCAAACCATTTCTATCAACTAATACAGCTCATGGTTTAATTTATTGTCGTATTGACAGCACCATTCTGTATAAAAAAAGCTGATATACAGGGCCGCGATTTATTATTTGTTTTTGGCTGCATAAATTTTAGACTGTGACTAAGAAAGATCATTGAATTCGTCTCTATATTGTTTCCAATGTCTGTCAATTGTAGTGTCAGCCTGCAAGAGATTAAAAGATAATTCTTTAGTGTCACTGCTTCTAGTATCGTATGAATCATGCGTTGTCCTTTAGAATTTATAGCAAGCATTGTATTTTAATATATGTATATGTCGCAGCCATCTGATTTAATCATCCACTTAACTGGACTCCTAGCCCATTGATTAAACGCCGGCATCCAATCAAACGGCTCAGGCACAGCTAGCCAACTCAATGAGCGTAACGTTTAACCAGATGGCTGAACGTCATGTCAGCCGTCTGGTTTAAATTAGCCATTCAATTGGCCGCCTAGGCGGGTCGTTTAAATCTAAGAGTTTTTGTGTAACGGTTTGAGTGATTGGTAGGTTCAAGGTTATTTTTTTATGAAACTTAGAAGCCGAAGGATGTCGGTTATAAGAGGTCTTAAAAAAAATAAATGTAACCTACCAATAAAACCAAAATTTTTCAGTACAAGACGATCCATCCACCAAGTGGTTAAACGTTAGGTGAGTCTAGTTCAATTCACTATCGGGCTAGGCATTCATTTGGATGCCGACGTTTCATCAACAGGCTGGGCATCCAGTTAAGCGGCTGATTTAACCAGACGGCGGCGACGTAATACCACCTACGAGACCTGTGATTCATTTTGCTTATTTATAAGTAAAACGACACGTAATATCCAGTGCTAACTTTGAGTTCGCCGTGTTTTAAGGCTTAAGGCCAAAACGGTTTACTTCTTCTTGGTATCTATCCATACTCTTGACGGCCATCGGGTCCAGGTCCAGGGTCCAGGGTTCAAATACCGGTAGGTTAATGTTTGTATGATGAGTAATGTACCCTACTAAAATTTTTTTCACGAGTGACGCATGTTTGTATGTTTTAGTATATTTCTAATATAAAGTGAACTAATATGAAGTAATGGTGAACTGATTCATAGGTAAAACAGGACACATAACAGGAGAAATCGTTCACCTAAAGAATTTGCTATGGATCCATGCGTGTGCGACACCCTAGTCGCTAGCTTTATTCTTATACAAAGCATGGCAAATAACTTAAAATCACCTGCCCGCATTTTATCGAAACTGCGAACTTGTATTGTATATATACATGTTCGAAGTTTCGATAAAATTTCAAGATAGCGGTTATATCCAATGATTTTTGAAAATTTAAAGCGATAAATAGCTTTATCATATCGCGTTTCGGTGGTCATGCTAGGCGGGCTGGGGCCTTACCACCATCTTTATAAAAGCGATTCATATTCCGCTCGATTCAGTATTGGTTCCTAAACTGCATCGCTGTCATAGTCGTCAATAGCGTCGTAGTACGCATTAACAATTCTACTCAGTTTAGGTAGTAAACTGGATCGCGATAAAAGATGGTGGTACGGGTGCTGATGTGAAGCGGTACGAAGAGTCCTTACGCGAACTTGAAACGCAGACTGTACAGCCGCCTTCCTCTACTTTGCCGGCGAAAAAGGTGCCTTTTCACGCCTGTTTTAAAGGAACTCATGTATCTAAGCATGTCATGACTAGTCTGCCATCCTATTTCCTATATGATTGTTTTGGTTTTGGGTCTTATACAGATTTTCTATATAAATACTTATAATATGAAATATCTTGCGTTAACGTTGCACCTGCCTTAAGAATTCCTCGCTTGCAAAAACCAAAGACGTTTCTAGACGTCTGGCGTCTATCTATTTCATTCCGTAAAAAACATAAACATAAACTCCGCGAGACGGCAGGATTCCTGCGCCGTATATGTACCTATGTATCAACGCTACCGAACACGGAGACTCCACCAGACCACACAGCATAAAGTTACACTTACGGCTGTGCGATTCTCTAAAGTCAGCAGCCTTGAATTCGTGGCTGTCGGCAGCGCTGTCATACCTTTTAGCGGTTGTTTGACAACCGTTGGTGACACTAGCGTTCCGACGACGAGCACGGCGTGAGGCGAAACTAAAAAGTTGATCATTTTTATATCTTTATGTAAAAGTCTATCAAATATTGAATGAAGTTGAATGAACAAAAAAAAAACGATTAATGAATCACACTGCAGAGCAGACTCACATCGTATAGTGCCGTGAAATGTTATGATTTTTTTTTATGCCAATGATTTATTTTATTTTATTAAAATCGTCTTGCTATGAGGAAAGTTAAAAGGAGGTTGATGATATCCGAGCTTGCACTCTTGCTTATCCCACTTTAAAAGAACTCGAAATGAAACTTGGTAAAATGAATTATCAGACGTAGCATTAATTGGAAAGTTATAATATTAAAATTTAAGATAGGGTAACTTAACCGCTTCACCGGCCACTGATTTTCGTCTATTATTGTATTACGTCCTAATAATAAGAAATATTTACTCCACTCATTGCAAAAATCGATTCCGCCTGATAATTTCAAATTTTCGGTTAACATCTTTAAGTTACCAAGAAAGCCTGCCTTAGGAAGCGAGTCGATTAGATTCATTCAATGTTGCAGAAAATTAAAGATCTTTAACATTTAAAGCTGGTTTTCTTTTTGTATTGTAATACGTATCAATTAGATAGAGCAAAGCATTTAGAAGAATCTTGACACTATCATGATTTATCTGTTTCTGTGCTGTGCATGGGTATAATACTTTTCTCAAATCCGAAAACTATCTTAGTCCCTTTGATTAGACATATAAATGTTACTGCTAAAGTCCGAAGTATGGTCAATCCTAAGATTTACCGATAACTTATGTTAGGTAAGTGTTGTGCTTTTGCTCGTAAATCATTAGATTTACCTTAATTCGATCAAAGCGTCGTGCTTCTACTAGTCATAGGAAAATTTAAAGGTAAATAAAAAATTAAAATATTATTCTAGTCTATAGATCCACTGAGAGACGTGTAGTCTATGGCGCGTGTCAGGTCCGTCAAGGCAGCCTGGAGCCGCGGTGACTCACTCCACTTTCTACCAGCCAGTGGGCAGCGGTCGATGACACGCCGCCTGTCGCTCCCGATGCCCTTACTAGGGTACCCGCTGTAATATAATCGACTTACCTACTTACACATTTATTAAACCATATTTTTGATAGATTTTTTATTTTTTCAACTTTTAAGAGGTAGGTAGTTGAAATGTTGTCAAGGAAATGTTCTAAGGGATCTGATACAAAATAATCACACAAAAGGAATGTTTCAGATATTAACTGTAATTCTAATTAGTAGGCGCTGACGAGTCCTCCCGTAAAACTAATTTCTCTTAATTCTAATTTTCTTTTTATAATGATAAATTGATATAAATAAATTCCAAAAATGTGATTGAAATATTAATTTTATATTGAGTTTATTTGCTATGCCCAACGGGCATCGTGTATCGAAAATATTATATTCTACATGTACTCGCAATGAAAGCAGTTAAGTACTTTCACATACCTACTCTTTCTTTAGAGTGAAACAAAATTTTTCTAGCATAGATATTTTTCTTTCTAGACCATTCTACTTACGTACTCAATTATTAGAATGATTATAATTGATACACCTATTTGAACAATTCTTAACAAAAAAAAAATATGTCCTGGGGTAACCCGATCAGCGATCTTTCATCTCCAAGTGACTGCTCTTCCTTTTACCGCTGAGCTACCGAAGGACTTGGGCCCACCCAAGTCCTTTGGTAGCTCAGCGGTTCAAAACCCACACTTCTATTAATCTGTGTCTTAACGCTCAGATTGTGGAATGAGCTATCTGCAGAGGTTTTCTCAAATGAGTACAGCATGGGGTTCTTCAAAAAAGGCGTGAAAAGGTTTTTGAAGGGTCGGCAACGCGCAAGTAATAACCCTGGTGTTGCAAGCGTCCATAGGCTACGGTAACCGCTTACCATCAGGTGGGCCGTACGCTTGATTGCCACCTTAGTCGTATAAAAAAAACTATGACACCTATACCTAATTACCTACTGTGTGCCATGATACCTATATTACATAAAATATATTTTTGGCTATAAATATAGTCTCAATTTCTATGATTTTATAGTATGTATGAACTTGTAATAAAATCTCTTTGGCTGTACTATTTGTATCTGGCTGGTTTTGGTATCATTAAAAGTTTAGATTTTAAAAAAGATAATGATAAAGAGAATGTGTGTTTTTCATTAGTTTTTCGTACTGTCAAGATGAGTGAATCTAATGAAGAAATTCGATACATTTTAAAATTTTACTACAAAAAAGTTAAAAATGCAACGTAAGCCGCGAAAAAAATTTGCGATGTTTATGGACCTAGTGCAGTGTCTGTGAGAGTAGCACAAATTTAGTTTAAGCGTTATCAATCCGGAACTTTTGATGTTAAAGATGCACGTCGCTCTGGTCGCCCTATTACGGATAAAATTGATGCCATTTTTTGAAAAACTGGAGCAAGTTCGGCATATCAGTAGTTGCGACGTAGCTGAAGAACTGGGAATTGACCACAAAACAGTTTTGGCGCATTAAAAAAAAATGGGTACACAAAATAGCTCGATATTTGGGTACCCCACGAGCTCACTGAAAGAAATCTAATGAACCGTGTACTCATTTGTGATTTTTTATTACGACGTAATGAAACCGAACCATTTTTGAATAAGCTGATAACTGGTGATGTAAAGTGGATCACGTACGACAAGAACGTGCGAAAAAGGTCGTGGTCAATGGCCGGTCAGGCTTTACAGACTGTGGCGAAACCCGGGTTAACTTGCAACAAGGTGATTTTGTGTGTGTGGTGGGATTGGAAGGGCATTATTCATTATGAGCTGTTACCACCAGGCAGGACCATCGATTCTGAACTCTACTGCGAACAACTGATGAGATTAAAGCAAGAAGTTGAGAGAAGGCGGCCGGAATTAATCAACAGAAGGGGTGTGGTTTTTCATCATGATAACGCAGCAAAAATTAAGAGTTTGGCTGGGAGGTGTTAATGCATCCGCCGTATAGTCCTGACCTTGCACCTTCAGGTTTCCACCTGTTTTGCTCTCTTCGGAATTCTCTAGGCAGGGTCAAGTTAACATCACGAGAGGACTGACCACGGTATTTTGATCAGAAGCCCCAAAATTTCTATAGCAATGGGATCATGTCCCTACCTACAAGATGGCAAAAAGTTATCGAACAAAATGGTACCTACATACTATAGTTAAATGTAAATAAACTATATTAAAAAAAAAATTGAATTTTCTTAAAAAATGCGAAGAAACTTTTTCCCCAACCTATTATAATATTGATAATAGTATTGCCTACGTTAAAATTCCTTACCCTAGAATTATATCATCAAATAACTCAAAGCGCTCACTATAAAAGGAACTGTTACTTCATTAATCACCTCATTTACATACGTCCACAAAGGCCGAACAAGCTGTAATAGAAGTTCATGTCTTTAAAACGGTGAATCACCTATCCTAAAAAATGCAACAAAAAACAAAACTCAAAGACTGACGTTGAAAAACCCTCTTCGTCACTTGTGGGTAAGGTTTAATGTTGTATAGTTGTGTCTGCCCGAAACGATCGCTATTACGGTTAGTTTAAGTAGATTTTTTATTCATTTTTTCATTGATAGAGGCGGCGATTACCTCATCGGCGCTACCTCTCGCTTTTGCACAAACAGTCAACTGATTCAAGCCAAATGTTTTCAGCCAGTTGTTTTGCACGGTTCTGAGGTCATTCAATTTTTACTTTACTCTATCTATTTATAGCTATTTTTCCTTAATCTGTAATCAAGATAAAATCATAGGAATTGAGACTATATTTATAGCCAAAAATATATTTTATGTAATATAGGTATCATGGCACACAGTAGGTAATTAGGTATAGGTGTCATAGTTTTTTTTATACGACTAAGGTGGCAATCAAGCGTACGGCCCACCTGATGGTAAGCGGTTACCGTAGCCTATGGACGCTTGCAACACCAGAGGTATTACTTGCGCGTTGCCGACCCTTCAAAAACCTTTTCACGCCTTTTTTGAAGAACCCCATGCTGTACTCATTTGAGAAAACCTCTGCAGGTAGCTCATTCCATAATCTGAGCGTTAAGACACAGATTAATAGAAGTGTGGGTTTTGAACCGCTGAGCTACCAAAGGACTTGGGTGGGCCCATAATGCGAAAAGACATTTTCCCCAACCATATATTCTTGAAGTAGATGGTTTTGGAATACATACCTATTGGTAAACGAACTTGATACAATAACAAACAAACTTTATTGGATTGGGCAAAGACATAATATTTATCTTTGTCCAATATAGCGTGTTTTTGTATACCTACATCAAAAATAAATCGTTTCTGTTTCTAAATTAATAAAAATCGTTTCTGGCTTGCTGTGTTTTATCTGATAT
Organism: Nymphula nitidulata; assembly: GCA_947347705.1. Classification (NCBI taxonomy): domain Eukaryota; kingdom Metazoa; phylum Arthropoda; class Insecta; order Lepidoptera; family Crambidae; genus Nymphula; species Nymphula nitidulata. The sequence goes on along the minus strand of OX374617.1, from coordinate 7,699,631 downwards.
AAAATATGTATTATATACTTATTAAATAACAGAAAACTTGGCAAGACAGAAACTTATACAATAGGCAGCCTTATTGCCTGGGAGCAATCTCTACCAGGACAATTTTATCGAAAGTAAATATTTCGAAGAAAGAGGGTGAAAAAAATAATAATGCACGCGCGTATTTTTGAAAACTGATTTTTGTTTCTATGTAATACGAAATTACAAGATACGCAGTATATTTTATTACCTACTCTTTATTTTCTAATTTGTGTAGGAAAAATTTAGTGCTAGCAATTCAACATTTCAAATATGTAGAATGTTTTTTATACTACTAGACGACACGCAAGCTAACGGCCCACCTGGTAGTAAGTTGCTACCGTCGCATATAGACACACCTGCAATAACAAGGAAAACAGCACCTGGTATTGAAGGTGCTATGTTATCCTGACGCATAAGATGAAATAGATTCCAAGGGCATATACCACACTATACTACAATCTGAAGCACAGCGAACTGTTTTATGGTCACAATAGGAAAGGCCGTGGTACCTACCCAGGCGACCGCAGACCCTATTCTTATAAATCGGAAACACCAATATAGATTTAATTAGAGATTTACTCTATAACAGCATTAATTTATAAAACTACAGACGCGGGAATTGCGCTTATAAAACACATATTGGGAAAATAGGCAGGATGCTCTAGGTATCTTCTGCGACTTATCCAAGGCGTTTGACGGTGTTGACCATCAAACATTAATAGGTAAATTAAAGCATTATGGTGTATCAATAAACTTATTAAAACTTATTGAATCCTATTTGAAGAATAGAATTACAAAAGTAGTTATAAACAAAACTGAGTCTTCTGGTGGGCCTGTGCATATGGGCGTGCCTCAGGGTTCGATATTAGGTTAACTGCTTTTTTTAACTTATATCAACGATCTCCCTTATTTTTCAAAAAAAATGTGTGAGACGGTATAGTTTGCAGATGACACCTCACTAATTTTTAAAATAGATCGAACTAAAACTGACTATGAGGATGTCAATAATACCATTTCAAAAGCGCTATCCTGGTTTGATAAATTATGATTTATTGTTGAATTCAAAGAAAACTAAGTGTATTAAATTAATTTTACCAAATGTAAGGCAGGTTAGTACTCATGTTGAAATTAATAAAGAAACTATTGAATGTGTTTACTCTACAGTATTTTTAGGAATTAAGTTAGATTCTCGTTTACAATGGTATGCTCATATCTCGTCCCTATCTAAAAGACTTAGTTCAGCTGCTTATACTGTTAAAAAAATTAGGTCTTTGTGTGAAGTTGAAACAGCAAGACTTGTTTACTTTGGTTACTTCCACAGTGTTATGTCATATGGGTTGTTATTGTGGGGCACAGCAGCCGACATTGAAGATATTTTTAACCGACTTCAAAAACGAGGAGGTTCTCAATTCGGCCGGTATGTTTTTTTTTTTTTTTTTTTTTTTTTTTTTTTTCTATGTATGTACACCGATTACGCCGAGATTACTGATCCGATTTACGTGATTCTTTTTTTGTTCGATGCGGAATAGCTGCCATTTGGTCCCATAAAAATTTTTTCAAAAACAGTTGGGTACTTTAGTTTTAAATGTAAAAAAACTGAAATTATGAAGTCGTCTACATATGCGTAATTGCGAAGTTTTGCTTTTCCAATGACTTTTTAGTGAAACGATACGATAGTAGGAAACAATATAAGTTGACGGTCACCCATCTAGCTTTGAACGTAGAAAGTTATCACTAAAAATTGTGAAAAAAAAATTTTAAACAAAAATTAAAACCGACTTCAAAAAACTGAAAAGGATAAAATAATTAAATTTAAGTAGGTATTCATCCCCTAGAAACATATTTTTGGAGTTGGTGCTAAGTGGTTTCCAAAAACAATAGAAAGTGAAGCACCGACTCCAAAATATGTTTCTAGGGGATGAATACCTACTTAAATTTAATTATTTTATCCTTTTTATTTTACAAAAAAGGGCTGTGCGTGCTATTTACAGACTCAAGCCACGTGATACACTAAGGGATTTATCTAAAGAAATTAATATTTTGACCGTTGCTTCTCAATATACAGGGTGAGTTTTTTTTCAGGTCAGTATGGGGAAATTCTAAACTATAAGAGATAGAGAAAAACTCTCTTAGGAAACGTGATCTTAATTTTAGATAAAATAAAAATGATATTTAAAAAAAATTAAATCTTAATAGATTTGGAGATATCGGACATAAAAAAAAAAAATTATTATATCGTTTGTATATCATTATACAAACCAAAAATTGTAAATAGACCATAGGTCTAAAGTTGCTAGAAGTCCTAAAAATTGCTTGAAATTATCATTTTATTAAAGATACATTTTACTATTTAATTGATATTGATGACTGAAACAAAACAAAATCTGCCACTTGCCCTAATCCCACGAAACAAACTCTATCTTATAAATTGTTCTTTTCATTTGAAAATCGGCCAGTTAGTTTCTACTACTAAAGAAAACTATTAAAGTTTAACTAATAAGGAAAACTAAAACGTTAATTTCAACAATTTCTAGCAACTCTAGACCTATGGTCTCCATACAATTTTTGGTTTGCATAGTGATATACAATCGAAATAACAAGAAAATATTTAAAAAAACATATCTCCAAATCTATTAAGATATTAAAATTTTTTCAATACCATTTTTATTTTATGTAAAATTAAGATCACGGTTCCTAAGAGAGTTTTTCTCTATCTCTTATAGTTTAGAATTTCCCCATACTGACCCGAAAAAAACTCACCGTGTATATAGGTATGAGAACATAATTTATGTTCACAAATATAAACATACCTTTTCAAAACATAGTGATATACATAACTTAAACACTTGATATAAAAATAAACTTGCTGTTCCAAGTTTTAGACTTCACAAGACAAGTCGCTCATTCATGGGGAAATGTATCCACATTTATAACAAAGTCACACCAAATGTAACTGAACTGGCTTTTCACAAACTTAAGTTATATGTCAAACAAACTTTAATGAAAAAAGGCTACTATAAGGTCCAATAATATTTAGATGATAAGTATGCATGGACACATTAAATTAAAATTTCAAATGTTTTATATATTTTTTTACGAGTATTGTGACTACTTATTAACCTCTGTAACCTATACTGTGATTGTGCATTGTCAGATAGCCTGAAAATAACGATATTATTTTTGACATTGGGATCCCACTTTCTTGGTACGTTGACATACCTTCTCTTTTAATTTTCATTTTTTTTTCGCTGGGCGGCATTGCACTGCTAAAAGTTATATTTTTTAACTACAAACATTGTAATTTAATATTTGAAAAGAGTGACTACACGAGTTTGTTGCCGGAATCTTCTCGGTAGTTCAACTTTTGGAACCGGTGTAAATTCAGACATGACAGACGGAGAGACTTAGACGTTGTTAGTTAATATATTTTTTGTAATAGTTATAAAAATGTGTTTTTTGGCGATTTAAAAGATCTTCTTTGTGGCCTATTTAAATAAAATATTTTTTCTTTCTTTCTTTCTTTCACACAAAGTCATCAAAAAATCCGAATTAAAGATTTAAATATTTTTTTTCCTCGTATAGTTTACTATTTTCTACAGTAAACAAATAAATAAAACATTTCTTTTTGATATTTTATAAAAATACGATTTTACAAAATTACAATATAAAACTGTTTTTTTTAGTTCCCCCGGCTAACTTATAACATCCCTCTTTTTGCGTCGAAGGTTAAAAATATGATACAAAGTTATTTTGAAACATGATGTTGTAATGTACATTCTTTGGTATAGATAGATAGTGTGGATATGTGTTTGGGAAAGCTTTTACGGGTGAATTAAAGCAAAAATGAAATCACATAATTTATATCATATAAACATGGCATATTTTTATTCATGTAAAAATATCTTACATGGTAAAATACTTAATAAAAAATTATGCGTATAAAATTTTAATTTGAAGGTAAGATATACTACCTACTCAGTTTTTAACTTAAGCATACGTATATTTTATATTTTTAACTACTTTTACATTATAAAATTGATTAAACTTAGTTCCAGATATTGTTACAATATGAGGAATAATTATTATATTATGACATTACTTTGGATGTTTTCTAAATAATTATAAAGCTTAATTAGAAAAGTTTCAACAAAATATTTATTTTTCATGTTCTGAGCATTAATTAAACAATTTAAAAAAAACTGCTGAAATTGTTTTATAACTTTTGTCAAGCATAATTGGGACAAAACACACATTTAATGCTTTTTATCCAAAAAGAAAAATAAAAATTGACATCAATTTACCATTTAAAAATTACCAAATAAACATAAATACTAACATTACAAATTATTATAAATAAGCTGCTATATTTACAAATGCAATCTAACTTTTTTATTACTTAAGCAATTTTGAGATTATGTTTCGATATTATGTTAAGTTAAAGTTTTATTTAAGTGTAAACGTTAAGCGGTCATCACATAAGTATTTGCTGTTGATATTAACGTTTACACTTAATCTTTATAAACTAAATAAGAATATAAATCAAAATGGACGGACATAAAATCACCAGTTATAGCTAGTTCACTAGTTAGGTATTGTTTACAACAAATCACAACCAATATGAGTGAACAGGAAATAATTATAGAAGTACACAGATATAGACAGCTTCAAAAAGATGTAAACGATCTTGATTCTTATCGCAATGGCTTATGAGACAGAATTTACACATCATTTTGTTGTTAACTTTACAAATAATACAACAAGCTTAAATTTGATTGTTCTACGTTCCTAAGTAGGTACCTATCAGATATTAAGAAGATAAAAACAAAAAGCAATTTTTGCTACGAAAAAAATTAATTATCATAGATAATAGTTATTTTTTATAGCAAAAAATAAAATAAAGATGTGATACGCGGATGCTAATCAATAAATAATTATAGGGTACGCTGGCAATTAGTACCCCTAAAGTTCGGTTCGATGTAATCGAATCGAAAACATTCATCGTCGTGTTCACCTCTCTAATCCCTTACCTATCTATAAAAAATGGTTTCCAATTCCAATAATTGACAACAGAAGTGCTGCTGCCGTTTTCATACGATTTGACATTTAATTTTATCACAACGATGAACGTTTTCGGTTCAATCCAATTGACACTTGCGCTAGGGACAAAAGATGTTGCCCAGCATGAGCAGAGGAACGGCGAGAGTTGGCCGCATTGATTGGTGACGACCTTCTTACGTCCTCTCGACCGTCGTATCAAAGATGATCGAGAGCGACAGGTCGTGGAAGGCAGTCCTCGCATTTTGCGTGATGACCACCAAGGAGGAGACGGAACGTGCGCGGGAAGCTGCCGCTACTTCCGTCAGCCGTCGTCGGCGCACTGGGCGCAGGAGGACGCATTATGGGCGCCTCCAGATGCCAGCTCTGCCATGAAAATAATCCTCTCGGGCTCTGGGTGCAGCTGGGGATCGTGGTAAGCTATAAATCGATAACTACGGTTTGTGACCACATGTTTGTGTACATCACACAAACATCTGCTCTACCGGGATTCGAACCCAGGACCTCTGGATCAACAGAAAAGGTGACAATCAGGCCCTACTACTTTCTGTTTGTTTGCTACTGTTGCATTTGTCGGTATTTCTTTGAATTTTTATTTCATTTAGGTTCATTAGTAGGTAGTTAAATAGTTATTGTGTGTACTAACGATAACGCCCATTATTATCGTATTTATTATCTTTCATACGATTGTCCATATTATTATTTAAAATAAGTGAAAACAGATCACATAAAAAATAATTCAATAAAACAGGAGACAAGTATAATACAATGCTATCTTAAACAGTTAAACAATGATGGACGTTATGAAGGCTATCAAGAACAATAAGAAAATGATAGTCGGTTTTTTACACATCTACTAAAACATAAGTCTAAAATAATATACATTACAAATGAGAATACATATTACATCCATGGACTAACTTCTATCATCCTTGCTACATCAGATTGGTCTTAAAATTAATAATTTTAATATAATCACATAATACAAATTTATTGACGAATCATGGCTATTTCTAAGACCTAGCTATTTAATTAGGCGTGTAAATCTAATAATACCTAATACAGTATTTACATCATTATTGAAAGTATCAATAATAAAAAATCTTAATTAGTCGGTAAGTATTCTTAGAATTGTTACATTCATTTTAAAAAGACGTTTTAAACCGTCTTAATCGTGGTATTTTGTATAGGCAAAATGTCTAGATTTGAATATTTTTATAAATTTTATTTTACCATTATTTTTACAATAAATTATTAATATCCTGGGTCCAGTCTAGATATTTTGTAATAAGACAAATGAAATTAAGAATCTATTATAATATAAGTAGCTTAACACTGTGAAGACACTTATTTGCTACGAAATCAAGCTACGAATATTTGCTACGAAAATTTTGAATACAATAATTTAGTCCATTATGCGATGGCTCGATATTCTTTGAAAATCACGACAGCTGAGAAACAGGTATAATACCATAACGCATAATCCTAAATGAATATAGGGCTTAAAAATATCTATTTACAAATACAGTTGACATCGCCAATACGCGGCTTTTAAAACGGCATAATAAGTGATACCTGTGTGTCTGAATCATCATAAAAAAATGTATTTATCGACAATGACTTCAAAATAAATAGAAACGAAATTATTGTTATATAAAGATGGTTAATTGCCTTCGGACACATTTCAATCGGTAGATAAATCAAAAAATCTTTTTTTTAATTACAATAAAATTGTAACGATTCCACATCACAGGTTTCGATATAAAAATACTTTGAGGCTACTGAAATTTTTGATGAGACCTAGGGTATAAATTAAACTGGATTTTATAATAAAAGGTATCGAAAATGGCTTTTAACGAAATTGTATTTGAAATAAGCAATATCAATATTGCTTATTTCAAATACAATTTCGTTAATTATGTCTTCATTCTTGCTATCTTAAGTATAGAAATTTCTTCTACTAGTGCTGTCAGTATTTCATCACAATAAAGACTAATTTGTGAAGTATCTACTCAGATACAGTTAAGTGTTACTGTTTGAAGGTGGACATAGAAAAGTAGACTGGTAACAAGAAAAATGAGTTTGATGGTAAAAAAGTATACAAAACTATAAGTAAGAATTAGATATGTGAATGCCAGAACATTTCAAGGGTGGCAGCATAAAAGGTTTTCTATTATTGAGAATACACTAGCGGGTTATTAAAGGAACGAAAGGTTAAAGTAAAGCACGGCAGTCCATACATGAACTTAAACAAGTAGCAATCTATGCTGCAATGTGTAGAAAGATTTTTTAACTGACGTTTCCTAAACTGTGAAATTTTTTAGAAAAGCTTTACTCAGCAAAAGCATTAGATAACAATCAATAAATATTTTCATTTAAATTGCCACAATTTTCAATGCTTTATTATTCTATAAAGAACGGCTTTATTATTCCGTGTTCCGATGGTTGGCTACGTATAGCAGTTATCCTCATCCGCATGATCGGTGCAGTCAATGGTGCCATCGCAGAGTTGTGCCAGCGTGATGCAGCGGCCGTCCACACAGCGGAGCTCCCCGCTGGGGCACGGCGACGCGTGCGCACTCACCGAGCCCGGGAATGTAGAGTCGGCTCGCGTCGGAGCCATCATATCTACCGTTGTACTATTTAGCTCGGGAGAGTCTTGAATTTCTTGTTGGGATACTGCTTTCTGTAATCACACACATCGTCATTAAACTTATTTTCAAGCAGTAAATACTGTGTTTTAGTAAACTAGTCATGCCAACATTACCAATTAGTTGGTATGAATTTAGTTAACAAGACAAAGACAAACATATATCGGTGGTTCTGTGGTTATGACACTTGCATACCTGCTGTTCTGAATGTATTGACGGGTTTCTATATGCATTTGTCAGTGTTGTCTTGTCAGTCAGATACATCCAAACTATTTATTAATCTTTCAAATGTTAAATTTTACATTATCAAAATATCATAATTTAATTTTTACATGTTAAATTTTCAGTATTATCGGAGGTAGAATTTCAAGTCAAATTTTGATAAATAAGAAACAAAAACTGATCTACTAAAATGTTTGGTATTCATAATATAAGGTGCAAATACTAATGGTAGGAAATAGAGATCTAAGACAGAAACGATAAAAATTACAAGAACGTTAATAAGGGTGATATACTATAGAAACCAGACTAAATACCTACTGACACACGAGATAACTAAAATAGTTCACATTTAAGTTACTGTCACACCCTTAAAACACACCCTTAATAAAGAAGCTCCATCGATGACTTTCTCCAATTTATTTATGGTCTTGTCAAGATGGGTGAGATCAGGCTCTGGGCCTGCTGGAATTCCACCATATGGTTGAAGTTTTAAATGGTTATCAGATTGCTTTTTCTCTGATCCGTCCTTATCTAAATCAGCAAAGAATCCCAAATCACCAATGTTTACATCCTCCATAGAATCGGTTTTTGATTTATTGGCTTTCTTCTTACTCACTTGTCTTATAGGGTCTGTTTTTTCGTTTTTGTTCTTGAGCCGGGAATCTTGCAGGGCTGGCCTACTGTACGGCGATAGACGCGAGAGTGACGGGCGTCTTGTAAAGTTTCTTCTTGGTACATTATTGCTGTCGCTAGTGATGAGAAGTTCTTTGCTGCTGTCATTATCGCCTGTGGACCAGATTTTATATTTTTAAAATTTTATTTTTATTTTTCACAATAATCTATTCAATGTTTGACAGATACTAAGAAAAAGAAATGTAATATTTCAACACAGGTGCGAACAGGATAGACATGAGCTTATAACGCTAAATCTAGCATAGAGCAGTCAGCGTATTTTGAAAGGTCGCGGGTTCAATCCCTGCACCTGTACATTTCTTTCTAATTTTTTTTACAGGTACACATTAAAAATTGTAACAAACTTAGATATTGGAAACAGAATATTTGATGTATCTAAACTAAACTACCTACCAAAGCAGTATGTAATTTAAATATTGGTCATTGGGGAAAAAGCCAACCGCAACGCAAGAAAAGATGACATACTCGTAACTTTAGTGAATCCGATCCGATCAGAAACAAACATGATATTATTTTATCTGCAATGAGTTGAAACTTACCTAGCTTTTGTGCCTTTCGCCCTGGAAAGGTACGGTGCGGTTTATGTACCGCAGGCGCGGGCGCAGAACCGGCCGACTCCTCGCCGGGCTCTTGACGTGCTGCATGATCGATCCGAGTCACGCCGTACGTCTCGCACACGTCCACCGATTCATCCTCACCGCTGGGACAGTCGGAATAGCCGTCACACATCCATTGCTTCTGAATGCAACCTCCGCTTTGACAGCTGAAACAAATACAATCCACATTAAATTCCCAATCTCCAGGTTGGTTTAATGATTTTTCCTACCAGCTAATTTCACTTTTTTTTATTCAATGTCAGGAGGTCTTCTAAGTAATAATACACTTTAATTAAGTCAAATATTTAGTAGAGGTCTTGTTCCAAAATACAAACTAAATAGAATGGAATAAGAATTATTTTCATGATATTTACCATATAATTTGTTCGTAGCGAGTTCCCGATGTTCGTTGCGAACAAATTACATAGTAAATATCCCGAATACAATTCTAATTCAAATATTAATAACCACTACAGTATAAAAAGTGCTAAATCGAATGGTTACAGACAAAGGTATCACATCGATCTCCTTTTCGTTTTGAATAGCAATGACACGATCTATTGACAAAGGTAAGAAAAATATTTTGCTAGGAAGTAACTGGTAAAATAAAGTCTCAATAAATCAGCAATTGAAGCAGAAAAATACAAACGGCAAGTCTCATAGAGTGATCGGTATATTTTAGTACATATAGTATAAAAGGCTACGATTTGATTTCCGATAACGACGAATTACTTTTAATTGTGTCTGTTTTAATTTTAAGTATCTTTTACCCATAAAAAATACCTTTGCTTAATTATATTGATTGTAAATTGATAATATACCTAAATAGTTGTAAGTACATACTAGCATTTATATTATTGGTGGGATATGGCCCAAGCCCAAGCTCCTCATGTGTTTCTGCTATGCAGGAAGGCCAGTGCCCGGAAGTGGGACGTATAGATACAGGCATGTGATGATGACCACAAAATTGGAGTTTGTGGGCTTGGTCCAGGTTGAGTAAAAATACCATACTTTTAAAGTTACAAGAATAATATATAATATGTACCATATGAATAGAACTTACCGATATTCATTTTCATCGCAGATAACACACTTCTCCTCATCTTCCCCAGCGGGACAATCCTGTGCCCCATCGCATATCCAGTCTCTTGGTACGCAGGAATTGTCGCCACAGAGGAACTCGCGATGGGAACACGGACTCTTGGCCGCCACGCAGTTGGACGAGGAGTACTGGTTGCAATTGAACGCTGCCGCCAGGTCATGCGGTATCAAACCTTCGCAGCTATCCGTTATTGCTGAAAGAGCCAACATGCCGACATTGTAACTTATTGGCGCAAATGGAAAATCTTACGAGTTCTGTGGGTTCTATAATTTTCTTGTTATTGAGTAGTTAGTGAAGAATGGACAAATAATAACTGCACAGAATCTGATTCTTTAGAATCAACTTTGTCACTTCTCCTAAGAATTGAATCATTAAAGATTGTATGTCGAGTGGAAGATTTAATGGCATTGTGTAATAGAAATTATATCACTTACATTTGCAAAGGTTGTAGCACGGCATCTTCGTTGGAAGTGGTGGAGGATTACACTCCGGTTCCAGGAGAGCACACATAAATTGTCGCACTCGCTCGCTGCAGTTAGTGGTGACCAGGAACTCGACGTGAGACAACAGCTGCGTCAACTCCACCCCATTAAGGGTGGCTGCTGGGCCTGCTAGGTCGTAGGGAAGGACGCCACGGCATAGTGCCAGTCGCGTAGAACGACACTGGGGCACTGGAAGGGTGCAAAAACAAATATTAGATAGTGGAAAAATAGAAGAAATATCCCCGTCAAGCATTAGTCATTAGAGATGAAACTTTTGAGGGTTGAGATAAGCGAATGGAATTGAAATACTGTTAGTCATTATTCTACGATTTACCCGTTGAAGTGTCCACCATTTCAACAATTTAAATAATTTTTTAACATTTAACACTTACGTAAAGACAAAAATCCATTTTATTAGGTAATAATATGAACCAGTGCGTTGAACTAAAAGGTTAACTGACCTGAGAACCGCATGCGCCCTTGATGCAATGTAAAAGCGGTAACTTACCGTCGTAATTAACATTAACAGGATATTTTTTAGTAGTGGTGTCATCGCGATCTCGCCATGTTGGGAGTGTAGGTGATACTCTCGTGTTATATGTGGAGCTTTGTGTAGTGGTGTGCATTTTCCCCGCATCCTCAATAGAGATACCAAAAAGCTTAGAATGACCTGAAGTGAAACTGACGTCGACGGTTGCAGGACGTTTCCTTTGGAAAAATTCTTGAATTTCCGGCGGAATCTCGGGGTCGGCTTGCATAACTTGTGGACTTGGCTTTCCCTTGTTTAGGTGTGATGCAGGAATTGATTGTTCACTATATGCTTGTGGCTGAGACTTAGTAACTGAACCTTCATACTTCCTAGTATTAAACTTTTCCCCATAATTTGTCAAATCGTTCAATGTCTCCGCACTATCAATAGTTTCGGTGCTCGTAGTAGTCGTAATGCCGTTGCTGTCTTTGACAAAAATAGCCAAAGGTTTCTCAGGTTTTTGAGTAATGTGTGGTTTCAAAGTGGAATCTTGAACAGTATTGGTATCATCTAACTGTTTGGGATTTCTCAGTTTATCTGTATCAGCTTTTTCATTACCGTATTGAACTTCAGGGGTTATATGGTCTGGAAAAACTGGTGGTATTGGTAATTTTCTTTTAGTATTTATTTCCGTTGCTGGTATAACATACGGTGCGGTGTCATAAGTTTTAGCAGTATCAGCATCGTAGAAATCGATTTCCGGAGTTTTTGTACCTGTAATTGTTGTACATACAACGTACTGTCTTAGTTTGATTGTGCGTGAAATTTGAAACATTATACAAAGAACGATTACCACAATTACATTTATATTATATTTTGTGCTTTAACACTCAAACTAGTGCTTTTTGTAACCCATGAAAAACATTCCCAACTAAATCACCGTTACAAAATAAATACCTACGTTATGCTACGTGCCGTTTCACAATTATTTTATTAATTATGAAAAAATGAAACAAGTAGGTTCCCGCGAAAAATATTATCAAGATAACACTTTATAAATTTTCCACGAAATCAATTTTTCAGTCCTTTCATCTACAGTCTATGTGTGGATATATAAAAATCGTGGTAAAATAGATTGCTTAATTAATTTTATAAATATGTATACCTTTCATCCCTAGGACCCCTTAAAGATGGAGAAAAAAGCAAAATTTTAAGTATTAATGACGATCTTCTAAAAATATGAAATGAAATGAAACTAGTCTTTTCTTGTGTCTTGTTGATCGATAAAGATTCCGTGTATAATTATATATTTTATTTAGTCAATATATCAATACCTTGGGGTTGCGCAGGTGTATTGTTTCTGGCCTGTTGTAGTTTGTGCTCGGTCTTGTCTGGGTGATTATGCGTTTGCGCTCCCACACTTGCAGCCTCTGGGTCCCAATATGTTCCATTTACTGAGTTCAATTCGTTGTCTATGTTATCTGAAATTATGAAAATCCAATCATTATTTTTATGGTACTTACGTATATTTTTTATACTAATCTGAAAAATTTTGTGATTGATATACGTCCAAACCATCTTAGTGTTTAAAATAATAATGTCTATGTAAATACAAATATGTATTCATTATACAATAATTGCCAAATGCTACCATTATTCTATAGCATGATTTGAATAATGATTGTTTACACTATAAATGATCTATACCTACATCGGACGATATAATGTAGTGACGCAACTGCATGAAGCACCTATTCTTGGCACTGTAGTGAAAGCCGAGTTCAAGATGTCACGATGTAACAACTTGGAATCTTTAGTGTTACCCTGATACCAATTAATCCTGCTCATAGTTGTGCAAGTATCAAATGTTTTTTTCTCAGTGTAACACTATATTCACGAATAGTATACAATATATTGCTGTCATTAATTGTTGATTAATACAAAGATATCCGGAATGTGACTCGAATACAGGTTGATTTATTCAAGTTTGCGTTGATTAGCATATTCAAAACTATAGGGAATAGTGTAAAGTACTCTAAGGAGTCCAACTGCATATCGATTTTTAAAAACAAAACACATGCTGCATCAATCACCATCCAATCAAATTCTAGACAATTATTGTCATAATTTCCCAGAATATGATATGGCAAACTAAAAATGTTTAATATTTTCAAGTCTTCATACAATAAAGTATACAGGCTAATCAAATCCTTCAAAATGATGCAAAAATGACACCTACCTTTCTGCAATGATTGACACAGAAACAATAATTTTATTTACCTACTCTAAGTATCAGTGCAAAAATTATTGCTATTTGTCATAGATTTTGGATTGATTACCTCGCATACTTCGAAAATTTATCCTCTAGTCTAAGTATATATTAGGTATATTTAAATATTTGGTTTTATTTGTACGACAAGGTTGGCAAACAAGTAGTTTTAATAGTCCATTTTCTTTTTCTTATTGCTCTGTTTTTTGGTACAAAACAGTAATTGACGACCGTTTCGTTCCGATTCGTGATCATGTATAGCATGGTAACGAATTATAAATATTTTTCCCGGATTAAGCAGATTTTTCTTGATTTGTTAGTGTAGTGTTCATTATACCTGGCCGGATATGAAACATCTCTTTTGAGAGGAAAATATTGTTACTGTTGTTGTGGTTATACCTGTTTTCTGAATCTACATTGATTTCGTATGCTTGTTATATTTCAGTATCAGCGTTTTTTAAAGTATAGATAACTAAATTAATTTCGGTGCTTTTGTGATGTTATTGTATTTATAATATGCTACTTCGCGTAGTAAATCTTAATTTTCTCTGGAAATCTAAGTACGCGTTTGGATTCATTTCGTTGAAATGAAAAGTATGTCTGAATCAACTACCAGGATGTAATTTAATACACGCTCCTGTAGACTGGTTTACTACATCTAATTAAACATTATTAGTTTTATATAACACGACAGAACTCGTCTTTATGAAACGGTATTCTATAGCCGACTTTGCCGGGGAGCTATTAAATGCGTTATTAGGTAATTTACTAGATAACGACACAGCACGTAAGTGTTTTAGCCGTTGGCGAAATTCTTAGTAGGACCAGCTCCTGTATAAACGATACCACGCACCGGTAGCGCTGGCAAATTGACTACAATCTGCGACCCCGCTTAAACTATGAATGAAGAATGTCAAGAGACCCTTGGGGCTAGAACTCAAACGTCCTCTAGATCAAATATTATAGACTATACATACAAATAACCCTTATACGACGGTACTTATGATTTCTAACTATGCAGTCATTAAATTGTCAAGATGTATGTACAAGATATTTTATAATACACATAAATGTCCATAAGTATAAAAATTTTTACAAGCGTTTGAAAAAAATGTTTATTCTATATAGCAATCCAGTACATAATAGACCGTGAGCTTATATTGTTTTCTACTGTCGTATCATTTCACTAAAAAATCATAGATAAGCAAAAATCCCCAATTTCGCATACGTAGACGACTTAATTTTTCCAGTTTTTTTATTTAAAAACCAAACTACTGTTCATAGACCTCGAAAACGGACACGCTATTTATTTCACTTTCGCATAGGTCTTACTGAAATAAATACTGTTAAAACTATTAAAAGCATTGCTTTTGCTTTTAATATTTTATCAACCTTTCAAGCAAAATATTCCCGATACATATGGGTTTTTAATGGTCATATGCTCCCGAATTACAGGAAAAATAAAGCATATTGCACCGCTTAAAAATTAACTGACTGCTCTAACCCTAAACTACTGAGGGCGTGTTAGAGTCGTCTCTTTAATATCAAGAGGAGCAACCAAAATAATTTCTCTCTCGATAATGGTGACAATATTATTACGTAATTACTGACAATATTTATAATAAGAATTATTTCAAAGTATTCTTAAATGTGTCGCACAATTGCCAAATACAATTAAACTTTCCAATTTACATACGGTTCGCTGTTCTTATGATAATACAATTTTTGACATTTGAAGAGGAGTTTACACACTATTTTTTTTATCTCGACCACGTAGTATTACGGTAAAGTTAGCATCTACCTATGTTCTTTTGAATTGTGTAAACTGTCCTTTTAAAGTTCTAAGATTATCTACCTACAAGTTACTTCACGCAATGTACAGACGGCAGCACATCAAGTACAGGATTCTATTTATAGAAATGTAGAGTAGATTATTAATTACTAATAATTTTATTGTATTATTATGTGGCCGACGATCTGGTGAGGGTCGCGGGAAGCCGATGGATGCGGACAGCGCAGGACCGATCGGTTTGGAGATCCTTGGGGGAGGCCTATGCCCAGCAGTGGGCGTCTCTCGGCTGAAATGACGTTGATGATGATTGTTATGTGGATCTTGCATAGCTACGATGGTTTTATGTTTTCTCTTCACATGTTTAGGGTTCCGTACCACAACGGCAAAACGGGACCCTATTAGGCACTAAGAGTCCGCTGTCCGTCCGTCTGTCACCAGGCTGTATCTCATGAACCGTGATAGTTAGACAGTTGGAATTAGACGCTTGTTTATAGATAATGGTACGGAACCCTTCGTGCGCGAGTCCGACTCGCACTTGGCCGGTTTTTATTATTTTATATAGCTCACTGCATTCAGGTTGATCACGACAATACGTCAATACGTTAGAAAGTAATCCCTAAAAATTGTAAAAAAAAATTAAACTAAATTTAAACCGACTTCAAAATACTAAAAAGGAAATAATAAAAATAAAAAATAGGTACTTAAGAATCCCATAGAAACATATTTTTTGCAGTCGGTGCTTCACTTTCTATTGTTTCTGGATATAGCTTAGCACCAACACCAAAAAATGTGTTTCTAGGGGATAAGTAGGTACCTACCTATTTTTAAATTTTATTGGTTCCTTTTAAGTATTTTGAAGTTGGTTTTAATTTTTGTTTTTGATGCTAAAACTCAACCCGATTTTGTGACAATTTTTAAAGATTGTTGATTAACCCGTCAAACATCAGATTCCAGACATCATTGATTTTTCAATTGTCATAGACCTCCAGGGGTATATAGGCGCGTGGCAGATTAATGGTTATTATATCATACACATTTTGCTCATATTTTAAGTTAAAATATCAGCAAAATGTGTATTATACACTGGCTGGTGACGACAATACGCCACTAAATTAAAACATGGGCTATATTAGGTCATAGAAATGGTTTGCAACTTTCAAAATACATGTTATTCATTTGATAATTAAATGATATTTTTAATGAATAATATAACATTAATATAGCATTATTTTTTAGAAATGATAAAAATTATAATTATTATAGGTAATTAGGATTGTTTACTTTAATTTTAATTAATATTAAATACATTTTCAGAGTGTTTCTCAAAGCATACCTACTAAAGGAGATGTTTCATAGCTAGTTAGGAATATGTACCGAAACTAATTCCGGAAAAAAGCAAATAATTCGTCACTCGTTTAAGTTCAAAATGATTCGTCATTTTCATTATCCTATAATATGGCAAGGCCATGATGAATATTTGGCGGTGTTACAGTTTTTTTAAAGAAAGAATTAAAGAAAGAAGAATGAAAATTGTTATTGTCTGCCACACATTTTAATGTAAATTCTTGTTTTGAACGACAAAATGAATAATATTAAAAGAAAATGAACTATTAAAAACTGACCCGCATCTTTTTGCCTAATTTTTAGTATAGTGTAGTAGACTGTAGACATATAGACTAGGCCTAGTGTCCATACATTTATGGGACATCTCCGTTAAGTAAAATCGTGATTTCCTTTCTTGCATCCACCAGGACGTTTAAATCTTCAATAAAATTATATGTAAGCTTTATTAACTTTCCTTTAACGTTCAAGATAAAATATTGACTGGACAAACCATGCTCGAGGGTCCGAACTACACGTGATAACGAATAATTTGTCTCCTCATTGGCATAAATTGGTATTCGTGTGAGCGCGCCATTATCAAAATCTTTTGTCGTCCACGTGAAAGTGGCTGAATATTTATGAAGAGCAGAATGTCTGTGCTTTTATCAAAGTACAATATAGCACATGAAAAGGACTGTACCTAATTGTTTTTGAAAGTTATTTTACGACGTTCTTGCTTTCGTTTCGAGTAATTGTTGACGTTTTATAGTACATTTTGACCTTTCGAGCTTTCGATATGCAAATTTCGGCTTAATTAATTAATATTTCGGGTGAGAATTAAAGAATATTTCAAAGAGTTTATGTGGTAAGTTGCTTTACTAGACAGGTTTATTGCTTGTTGCCACCTAACAGAGAAAAAATATCTTTACCTCTCCACCACGAAAAGGGTGCTTTTGCTGCTTAAAAACTCGCAGCAATTGCGTTTTGCTCACATGTGAGCGAAATTAATTTAAATTTCAGAAAGTGGTGCGCATAGTGGTTAGCGTGATTTGGACCACTCTAAATATAACACAAAGTGACGGTAGTTGACTAATGAAGTTATCAAAGACAGCTCACATCATGAACACGATCGCTGTAAAGTACCTAATCGAAACGTCGGGTATATAATAATAATGTAACACCGAATTAAACAATAGTTAAATGTGGTAAAGAGGTTTTATTTCACTGAAGACGCGTAAAATGTTTGCCAAACATCTAATACATAGTAATGTTCTCTGGCCTACTACCGTCTATAATGTTACGTCCATCGTCACCTTTGACACGACGCGTGCCGCCACTTAAGACATAATAGCTCTCCCAAATGCAGATAAACATCATAATATCTTTCGTCATGATCACACTCAATTTAATTCTGACATAACTACATATTTGTGATACATTATTACCAATAGGTGGGTATTTAAAATAAATACTTACACAAAAACTATCAAGAAACTTATTTTATTTAAAACACTATTTGTTTTAAATTTATTACAAAGTCCACGCCCCAGGACATGATTTTTTTGTAGTAGATATGTTGTAAAGGTGCTTTTCTAGTTTGATGTAAAATATCGAAAAAACAATGCAAAGTTTGTAGTATTTAACGACCCAAAAATATGTAGTATTTAACGACCCAAAAAAAAATAGAACTAAACTGAACTTAAAACTTTTAGTTAACACTAACCTAACCAACAAAAAAAATAAGTGGGCATCTAAATAACTGATTAGTGCAACTATTCAACGATTAGACGCCAGTACATTATTAATAGCGCACTTAGAATTTCTTAGTTGCTCGATTTATCATTGTAATTCCGAATATATATTTAAATTATTTCATTATTTGCTTACCATTGTGAAGTCGGTTTTTATTTTTGTAGAAGTACTTTTTTATCACAACGTTTAGTGTAAAATTGCCAAGGTCAAAATTAGATGGGTAACCGTCAGTATTATAGACTTGAAATACAGACATTACTTCTACTATTGCTCGACTGTTACTTATTGAGGAGCTCGTTCTATATCGTGATAAATATCTTCGGAGATAAAGAACGGAGATTTGGATAGTGATCATCGGATCACTACCAATTAAAATGACACTTATCCGTTAGTACATATGTAATTATGTATACCCTTTCAAATAATAAAGCATTATCGAAATCTGATTAGATCTGACGGAAATATGGCGTAACATACCTACACAAAAAAATACAGTCCAATATCGTACGTCCTCCTTTTTTAAATCGGTTGAAAATACAGCACACTTTTGTATTTCGATAACAACTCCTATGACTTGCTTGCAGTTTATTTTTTATTATTTACTTACTACACTATTGAAGAATGGACGGTGTTTGTTTTGCCCTTTTTATCGTGTTTGTCTTGGAATCTAAAGCACCTTGCGTTAGATTTGTCGGAAATGGTTAACAAACAGAAATGATATAAATTTCGTTAGTAGATAAGCTTCACTTTTTCCTCTTTTACTTATTGTTTTCAAACCCTCTAACTTTCACCAATTATTTTTTATCGTATTCTGTTTTGGTGTTTTAAGTATTTTTTGCGATGTAGCCAAAGTTATGTTTCATTAATTATTTAGTAAATCGGAAAGGGTATTTTATAAAGGGAAAGTATGTTTTCTTTGGGCGATATCGTAGTGTAAGCGGAGTGTGTGTGAGATATAACTGCATTGTGTCGTCCGACACGCAATAGTACGCATTTTTTAGGGTTATTGCGATCAGGTGTGACCATGTTTTTTTATTTAATCGGAAAATAAAAGTAATCTGTAAGTTGTCAAACTTTCCAAGGTAACTCTTGGTAAGGAACACAACCGGACCCTTTAATTTTACTTCGGACTTCTAATTTTATTTTGTCTATTTAATATAATGATCTTAATGGATGAATAGCTACTATGGATTGCGAAAGGTCGCGGGTTCGATTCCCGCCTCAGGACGTGAAATTTTTGTAGTTTTAAATTTTAATTAAAAATTACATTTAAATGTTTGATTTTGTGCGTTTCTCACGCCTACTTTATAAACGATGCTTTATTATAAAAACGTAAAAAAAGAAAGTTAGAGGGCGGTGAAGAAATGGGTAGGTGGGCCCTAGTGCGCCGATCGCGAAGCGGTTATCGCGGCTGGTCTACAATTTTATCATCGTTTTTTTTCTTTATTTATAGTTGAATATTCATACTAATTTTCAAAATATACATTATTATTCTTGAAAAATTTAACAATTTCTTACTTAAAGTGGTCGCGTACTGTACGGTTTCAGAGAAACTTTCTCCCGCGTACCCTCAAATTGTGGAATGAGCTCCCTGCAGAGGTTTTCTCGAATGAGTACAGCATGGGGCTCTTCAAAAAAGGCGTGAAAAGGTTTTTACAGGGTCGGCAACGCGCAAGTGATACCCCTGGTGTTGCAAGCGTCCATAGGCTACGGTAACCGCTTACCATCAGGTGGGCCGTATGCTTGATTGCCACCTTAGTGGTATATAAAAAAAAAAACATAAAATCGCAGTTGTATTCCTGCGTTGCGTAAGGTCACCAGAGCATATCGAGTAAGCAAGAATTTGTCTCCTTCTATGCCGTGAATGGAATGGTCCTGCGCAACCTGCACCCAACAGCTCCCCAACTCCCCACGACTCCTGACCAGGTTGTTTATTAATCTTGTAGGAAGTCGCTTTACACAACGCATCCTAGTGAGAGGTCGCCGTGCTAAAAACTTTAACGCCCCATCGCCCGTCCGCTCCACTGCAGGACCCTTCCACCCCAGCGGCTATCGGTGTCAACATACTCGTACTACCTCCTCGTGATGTTTACAGGGTAGACAACGTGTGCTTAGTGCCCAAGATGCTATGGTGAGCGTCTTATGCTAAGGTAACAGCTTCTAGCGGGTCGTGCGCTTGTAACCTACCACATTACTACCTGTTGCCACTCTTATCGTATAAAAAAACTTATAACTATAGAAAAATCTGAGAAAATAATAATAATAACTATAATAATATAGATATACATATTCGTGCCAATTTTCTGTTACCACACTAATTATTAATTGTTTAAGCGAAGAACAGGAAATCATGTAGTATGATGTTGATTTATGTCAAGCCTCCTTAGCAAATGACTTTTATTGTGGATCGTAGCTCTTTTGAGTTAAACGCGATTATTGAATCTTTTGAATCGCTTCTATCACATTGCATAAAATTATCAAACCACATGATGAAAGCATAAACCTGGCGTTTGGCTTGAAAACCAAATTTTCACCAAATTACCTTAGTTTCTTTCTGTTTTTCAACAAAAAGAACTTAATTTTACCTGGCATTAGGAAGTAGACAAAAACGGCCAGTGCGACGCACACGACGATGAGAGCGGCGGGCCACCGCAGTACCCGGAGCACGCGCGTCACCTTGTCTGCGCCTGCGCCGCTGCCGGACGACACGCGGTAGAGACTGTCGGGGTGCGAGCCCTGTAACAAAGAAACGAATTATCAAAAATTGGTCTAATATAAAAAAAATATAAATACGTTTGTAGAATAATTACTTAAGGGGAGGCTATACCAGACCTGTAGATATTTTACACCCCCCAAAAACAATTTGACCACCGTATTACAAAATAGAAGGTAAATTAATTAATTAAGCCGCTACAGAACTGCAGCGTTGTCGGCCTTTGAGAATAGTTGAGGTTCGTTTTGCGTTGATTGTGGCATTCTCAATCATCTCTTTGATTTATCAGCACGAAAATATCACTTGCTAAGGGAAGATGTCTGGTGAATTGACATCCGCGAAAAATACTTTGACGGCGCTGAATTCAATTTTCTTATAGGGATTACCATAAAGTAAAAAAAATATAGTTTGATTTTAAATACTTTTGCATATACACAAAGTTCCAAGTTTATTTTTCGATATTAAGTATAATAATGATCTAAAGTGAGTAGTGACGACGAAAGACAGTAAATAGCGATAGTCTCTGTAGTCAAATAAAACCACTCGCAACGGCATTACGCTAGTGGCTTCTTGTTACGAACATCAGCCATATAAACCTGATTGACATCGGCTGGAGTAAGCGATCCATATTTATAATAGAGATATAATAAACCAAACCGCAAATATTTTTTTTGACACGGCAACCAACCGCAAAATTAGTAACTAAGCCACGGGAAAATGAAAAAGTTCCTAATTAAATAATTCGCCTTCTTTAGAATGCCATCTAAATATTCCCAAAAAGGCACCAAATTATGAACAACAATTATTATAACTTGTCTCACTTATTTATACCTAAGCACCTAATTTAATAACTCAGCCACGGAATTTGTAACTCGCCCACATTTAAAATTTTACACATTCAATATAGGTTCCTCAAAAAAGCATCGTTCAACCTTCAACTAAGAACATCATATTTTATAATTTAGCATCAAAAGTAATACTATATATTCTATAATAATGAAAATAGACACTGCACGATCTATTCTTAATTTTTGATTTTAACATTATTATAAATGTTTGAAAAATTACTTAGTAAGTTTTTTTCTAGTTTTATTATATTTTAATTACTGCACGATCTGTTTAGCGCGAGTGAGATGGCCGCAGCGGATACTTATTGTTTACTATATTAGTCACGTGCTAGAAACTTTGTTTTCCATAAAGTCAATTTCCATAACATCATTTGTTATAATCATTGTAAGCCGTAATTATCACATGCCATAACATCATTTGCCATTGACATTGCTTCTAGAAAAAAAATCGGTTTAAACTAAACAACCAATAGGTTTAGGTTAGGTTAGAACATGAAAGACAACGCACGAGCCGAGCGAGCGAAGCGAGCGTGCCGCGGCAGCGGCCGGCGAAGTGCCAGAAAGCCAATCGCTTTTAGGACAAAGGCGTTAGGTTAAATTTGTACGGAAGGGACTTGGATCGATTATAGTGTAATATCATGAGCAAATGCATAGCTTAGATAGATTCGAAAACAATGTAGTATGGCGTTGAAATATTCTGTTATATAATATTATTGCAATTAATAAAATGGATAACAATACGTATGGCATTCGTATCATTATGGAATCTAATGTTCGGGTAAATAAGAGTATGTCACATGTCTTTTATGGTAAACAAAACATTCCGGCAAATGAAATTCGGGCATATGAGTATTATTGCATATTATAATCTTCACGCAAACAATAGACAACCCACCATTACCCCACCCCTACCCCAAAGATGGGAAATTTATGTAGCTATATTTAATGATCAAACGATATTGTACGAGTTATAAATTTTGAGGTTTCACTTTATTTTTAATCACACTAAGTTATAAAATTAGATGTCAATAACTGTATTTTTTTGGTGTCAATTTGCAGATTTTTTGGATGCTTTTGCTTAAATATATGTCATAAATTCAGATGCTTAAAAATTAATATCGTACGGCGTTTGCGGCTAATATAGCAATTTTTAAAAGCGCATGAATTGCGGCTGACTAATTAATTTAGAAGGCAGATTTTTAAAGGACAATATTGATAATTATTAGAAGTTCGATTAATAACATGCCTTTATAATATTACTAAGCTGCACCCGACATATTTTACCATGCCCGCAAAAAAAACTATTAGATAGTATAATAATAATAAAATAAAAAAAAACCACGAACCTTTGCGAGCATCCCCAGGATATCCTACCAAAGTTTTATCAAAATCTGATCAATGGTTTCGGAACGCATAGGGAACAAACATACAAGCATTTGTTTTGATTTATGTGGTTTTAAAAAGGAGTAAAACTTTCAGAGGGAACTCTTGACAAGGAACACAACCACCCCATAAATGTTATTTCGAACTTTTGTAACACACTGTGAT
The DNA here is from genome assembly GCA_947347705.1 of Nymphula nitidulata. NCBI lineage: Eukaryota > Metazoa > Arthropoda > Insecta > Lepidoptera > Crambidae > Nymphula > Nymphula nitidulata. The sequence continues at coordinate 7,676,095 of OX374617.1, read as the reverse complement.
AAGGATTACATAAAAAATTCTAGTTTCTGTAGTATAACTTTTTAAAAGGCCAAAGGATCTATTTATACAAGTCACATTTTGATAGCAGCTGAGTACTTAGTTATGCAATTGTCGCATTTAAAGAAGTCATTTGTTACGTGTCTTCGCTTAGAAGGAAAAAAGCTACTGAGTGATCGTATTGCGACAAAGTGCGTTATTTATGCGGAGTGCACACTATCGCAATACTTCATAGTGTATCTAATAGTAGATCTTCGTCGCGCACTTCCCTGAGAAAGTTCGGTTTCTTATTCAGAAAGTATGTAGTTAGTGAACATACGATCCTTGTATAAGTTTGTAATAATTATCCCTTTATAGTCCCTACATTTTCAAAACACACTTTCTAGATTCTAGAAGAAAACAAAACACCGCGTGTCTATCAATTATTTCGTTAAATCGATCAATATGAGAAAATCAATTCATTGAAGCGCTTATTTAATCTGCAGCGACTGCAGCGCTTATTAGTTGCAACAAAGTTTAACAATTACTAAACTAGAATTGAAAATACTCATAAAGAAATTAGTATAAATAAACACATTTACTTGGTGACGAACGAGCAAGTATGTTACGATGAGTATCTATGTGGGCGGATTCGAATTAGATAGGCATACATACATGTACAATGTAGGTATGCATATTTGTGTCAATTATGTTATGATTAATGGATGGGCTGTAATATTGTGTTGTATAACTGCGATATTGTGCCTCACAAGAGACTTTTCTCAATAGTGCCTTTAAACTAGAATAACGAAATATATCACTGTCATAGGCATCAAAAGGAAATTGTGAGTAGAAATTTTGGTAAAAATACTTTGTCAATTCGTAACATATAGAGTAACTTTCTTGTGCTACACATAAATATAAAATAGTACTGTTGTAAGCAGAATAATAAATCGAAAACGTAAAATTTCTACTTTAGCACCATCATAATATAATGGTAAATGATATAAATCATTTATATTTATCATTGTTAAATATACATGAAATAAAGTAAGTAATTATGTTTTAATATATTATATCTATGCTATCTATTCTGTTTTTAATATGTTTAGGGAACGGTTAAAATTATGACTTCTATTCATTGAATTTTCTTTGGAGTGATACAGGTAACATACTATAATTTTAATTATAGGCATCCAATAAAACTATACGACTATTTCAGCATCTTAGACGTCTTAGAGGGTCGTAACGTGAGACTGCTGTGTCGTGTTATAACCTCTAATACCTCTATATATGGATAATTTCGGTGCCAAATGACATGCGATCAAAATTTAACGACCATGTTTACAGGAAAATAATTAACAGAGATGAAATTAGTTAATAGTTTTTACACAATCGACAACACATTGCGCTTAGCAATGTTAGTTTTAGTCCCTTGTTACAGTCGTAATAAAATCTGTTTTTAACCGACTTCAAAAACGAGGAGGTTCTCAATTCGGCCGGTATGTTTTTTTTTTTTTCTATGTATGTACACCGATTACGCCGAGATTACTGATCCGATTTACGTGATTCTTTTTTTGTTCGATGCGGAATAGCTGCCATTTGGTCTCATAATTTTTTTTAAAAAAACAGTTGGGTACTTTGGTTTTAAATTTAAAAAAACTGAAATTGTGAAATCGTCTACATAAGCGAAATTGCGAATTTTTGCTTTTCCAATGACTTTTTAGTGAAACGATACGATAGTAGGAAACAATATAAGTTGACGGTCACCCATCTAGCTTCGACCGTAGAAAGTTATCACTAAAAATTGTGAAAAAAAAATTTTAAACAAAAATTAAAACCGACTTCAAAAAACTGAAAAGGATGAAATAATCAAATTTAAGTAGGTATTCATCCCCTAGAAACATATTTTTGGAGTTGGTGCTAAGTGGTTTCCAAAAACAATAGAAAGTAAAGCACCGGCTCTAAAAATATGTTTCTAGGGGATGAATACCTACTTAAATTTGATTATTTCATCCTTTTCAGTTTTTTGAAGTCGGTTTTAATTTTTTGCAGTTTTGTTTCGCTAGTAGTAGGTAGATCTAGTGATTATCTTCGCGTATCTTCAATAATAATAATTGTAAATAGATATTGCGCTACTTGATTTTCGGATAAAAAGGTCGGGTTTATACCCGCCTCCTCTAGCCATAGAACTTCGTTTCGTGACCCATATTAATAATCCTAGTTTAACTTTCTGAATAAGCACAGCCTGCAATACTGCAATAGTCGTAAAATTGATTGCTTATCAGAGTTATCAGCTAAAGGGTGGAGCAATGCGGAAGGCGTTTGATTTACGCCTGACATGCACGGTTAATTAGCTTACGTTCATACATGCTGGCTCGGGCAGGGCGCAGACCATATTTACTATATAGCCTCCTTGTAACGCTGAATGTTCTGCAATTAATATCCAGTCTAGGCCTACGAAACTATTGCGAAATTAGCTATTAAATATATTGAAAACATCGGTTCAATTTTCCACAGGTCACTAGTTATAATATGTAGTGACTACCTACCGAACTAAAACATCATTTCGATGTGTGTAGATCAAATGAAAATATAATTATGTTGATTCTTAAATCTATATCAATTATTGTGCCTGAAATAAAAGATATTTTTTTTTTTATTTTTTATTTTTATTTTATTGTATGTTTGGAAGCGGAAAAGAGAAGTTTACACTGAAAAATGACTACTGAACCTTCGACCTGTAGCTCAAAAAAGTGACTATACAGGGTGGTGCCGTCAATACGACAGTAAATTAAAGCATGGGCTGCATTAGTTCATAGAAATCGTTTGCCACTTTCAAAAACATATTATTCATTTGATAATTTCATGACCTTTCTATGAAATAATGCAGCCAATTTTATACTATTTCATACAAATGTCATGAAATCATCAAACGAATAAGGTGTTTTTGAAAGCGGTAAACCATTTCTATGGCCTAATATTTCCAACAGTGCAAATAGATACTTTATGGTGATCCTAACCTGTCTTAATCGATGAAAATTTGGGTTATTCCGCTTGGCTTCAAAGCCATTGTTCTCAAAACTTTAACGTGCATACATTGTATTTTTAGACAAAATGAGCGTAATGCATAATGTAACGTTTCATATACATATCCATACTAATCTCTAACCATACTAGTTATATTATAAATGCGAAAGTATGTCTGTCTATCTGTTACCTCTTCACACTTAAACCACTGAACCGATTTAGATGAAAATTGGTATGGTGATAGTTTAAGACCCATGGAAGTAATGGCATGGCAATAACCGATAATAGCGGGCGGAGCCGCGTGCGGCCACTAGTAACAATATATTACCCAATCTCAGTTGAGTTCAAGCTAAGTTATTAAAATAATAAATCTTTTTACACTCTTAACATTTCAGACTGCCAATATGTTATTTATCACTCACTTTAAAATAAGTACCTAATTTCGTTGCGGATAACATATTAATAAGATCGTTTCTCTTTTATAATGAGTTATAGCCAATGAGGCCTTTTGTTTTTTAATGTAAATTAAAGTTATAAATATCTTCTACGAGATTAAATTTATATGCGTACGCTACAAAAATAGAATCGATACAACATCGCTATGTCTAGTACAAATATGTTATGAAGTAAATTATTTTTATTAGCCTATTAGGTAACCAAAATTAAAAGTAAAGTTTCTTAAGTTTCCACTTTATAAAAAACGTTTAGAAAAGTAATCTCTAAACTAGATAAAAGACATCCTGGGGCGGGATGTCAAAACCCGCAATCTATCACAATCCATTTGATTGCTCTTACCACTGAACTACTAATGACCTAGGAGAACCCTGTAAATTTATTCTAGTCTTTACTTACGTTTTCTGTTAAGCCATAGAGTACATTTTAGCATTAAATTACATCTAACATGTTACACAATATCGTTTTTTTAAATAATTTAAAAACTTTATAAAGGAAGAATCACAACTACACAAAGATTAGACGTTACAAATTTCGGAAATCAACTTACATTGTAGCTTACCTTGGCCGCAAAATTCTTCACTTCCCTCGGCTTACTAAAGTATTTGTCCAGCTTTGATTCGTATCCAGCGATCATGTCGACGATGGGCGGGCTTGGCGCGGGGCGCACGCGGTACGTACCGTACTGCTCCGTATGCTCCGAGATAGTCGGCAAGTTCCCATTTGGAGAACTGCAGCTACTACTGGACCTTGAATAAGCGTAGTTCACGGACCCATCAGCAGGATTTTTCGGCTTTTTTGTAAAAGCATACCTCCTTGGCCTCTCTTCCGTAGGCTTCAGATCATATGTCTCAAACCTCTCTGTCACAAAGTTCTCTTCCACATCCGTCGTCGGTACGTACCTAAGCAGCCTTGGCTCTTTTACCCTCTTTTCGTATTTCACCGAATCTGTTTCATTATCCAACTGAGCCAAGGTAAGTGTTGACTGGAGCTCGTTAGCTGTTCTATGCGTCTTGCGTCTAGTTTTCCTTTCAGCTGTTTTCGTGTGAACATGGTCGTCTACTATCTCCGATTCTGAAGACGGCCTGTCGCCGTACAGAACATAATTGCCGTTCACCATGTTGAAGATGTAGAAATCAAATTTTTGGAATTATTAATAGTCGTGAAGTATTTCTAGAAACCATTTCGTAATGTTTCTTTCACAGAAAACTGGAATCCTCGGTATTTTGAGGCGAGATTACAAGTGCGTGAGAGAGCGAGGACGATACTGCGTGAATGAAGAGATTGATTGCAGATGCGGTTTGTTTGTTTGTTTACGGGATTGTGTTCGTAGTTGCAGTTGAATAAAAGAAATTCCTTAGCAGTAAAATGTGAACAATTTACATTGAATACAGCGGATAAAGATCGACAACACTTTTGCCATTGTTTGTAAATATATGTCTTGAACAAAGACATCAAGTAAAATTACATTTATAAGTAGGTAGATATTACCTACCCAGAATGATATTATAGAATTTAATTGACTAGAATAATATATATATATATTAAAGAAACTAGTAGGTATAATACTTATAATAATAGAAATGAAAAGAAGAAGAGTAACGTCCGTTTTCACTAAAAATTCCCTAGACTTAGGTGACTCTTAACGACATTTGTCTCTTTCTATCTCCTTTAGATAGACTGAGATAAAAATCACTAGAGACTCTCAACACTAAGCAAATGTTAGTGAAAACTAGCAATAGTGTCAAAGTAGTTGGTATTAGTATTCACTTAGTTTATTAAAACCTTTCAACTCTATATCGCCATCAGTGTAAGTAAATGATTTATCGATTCCCTGGTTGAATCTGTTAGCTCTAGAGTGCGATTGTGAAACAGGGCTGCAACATGTAATGAGAACGTGCGCGATGTTGTAAACGTAGATAACATTCGTAGCGTTATGTCGGCCATGATTGTTCGGACGCGGTTCCCAAGCTTTTTGCGCTTACGCGGGAACGTTCTCAGTAAAGCGCGTGCGCGACAATGGCGTCCGTCGAGAGTGAGTCGCGGTTGTGCAACGGACCGCTTTATGCAAGATGTGCCGTTAATGCAGCAGATGCACCGATAACCGATAAGTCGAGTCATCCAGCAACGCTTCCGAGGTAAGCCGCGAGATGCGGTAGCGCACATTGACTTATGAGATCTCGTTCACTTTAAACACTCGTTCACTCGTTGTTCTCGTTTGTTTTGTATTAATATGCTCCAAATAAAAGTTTTTCATTCATTCATTCATTCAAACACATATATGAGGTGGAAGATTTGTAGAGTAACTTAGGACAAAATATGAATATTGAAATCAAGAGTTTTTCAATCTTTTATAACGCTAATAAGTTGACGTGACGTCATTAGTTGCAAGGTATACTTAAAAAATTCGTAAACTTTATAGTACAGAAGATACATAAGATTAAAGATTAACAAATAAAATTAAGATTATATTGCTAATTCTTCAATTATTTTTCAAAAGTATTACATTACTACAATTATAGTTCCGGTATGGTATCGTAAACAGATGACGACCATCCAAATTTATTTTATGAAAACCTAAACATCCTACAATCACAAACAGCAAACCTGTAATTCTAATAATCGTTCCCATTGTACACGGCGTAGTAACTCCGTCCTTGATCTATGAGGAGGCATTTCGTAATGTATATTAGGTACGCGCACAATGCATCTTACTGAACCCCAGCCAAAAGTTCACCTTCAATTATTTTATCGATGGATCTGTGGCCTGAATTATTTTTAATGGGGGCTTAAAAATGTGTAATCATTTATCAATAACATCATGCAGTGTTTTAAAAGGTTCGTAGCATTTGAACTGCGTGAAGGTTCTTACAAAACAATATTAATCTTTTGTTATTCTTTTAGTGTGAAATATGAAACTAAAAGTTATACAGCAATAGATCTTATAACTAAACACACAAACAAAAGATATGTACCTACACTGACCGAGAGAGAAAAAAGAGCAAATTAAAATTTATATCTTAGAATATACTAAGACGTAATTGGGTCTACTACTATATATATACAAGCGACACAATTGAAACTGAAACAAATAATTATATTAAATCTTAGGAAAAAAAAAGTGGAAAATATCAGGCAGTTTAAATCAGGTAAGTACAATGCTTTTATTTCATAATTCATTTCACCATTTGCTAACGGCATAAAATACCTTATTGATATGTGAAGTATCCACATATCAGACCATAGATATAATATTGCGTGTGAGCGCCGGCGGCCGACCGACGCACCGCCTTAGAATTAAAACAAAATTTAATATATGGTTTTGTAAGCTAAAAATTTTCTGTCGTTATATGCGAAACATTGTCATAAACTATAAAATTCATGATATCATTAATACCGTCTTCATTTCTGTTGATTGATCAATTGGTACTTACATTACTACTTCATCATTAATTCATTAATCATTAGTGTTAATAGGCGTTGCACGATACCTCTAATTAAGAAGCTAACCTATTGATAATTCATCAACAACTCTTGCTGCGTTAATATTAAGTTAATTGTTGCATTAAAGTTTAGTCAATAAGATTGTTTCGTCATTTGAATCACATGTTACATATTATAAATATGATAAGTATTACCTACTCCTGACTGGTTTACGGCGCTCAAATTTTATATGAAAAAACCACTGTGCCTCATTTTCTCATTTTTCTACATCAAATCATCACCAACAGCCTAACACGTCGGTACTGGGTACAGACACAGGTCTTCCTACGCGGGAAAAACACATGAGGAGATTTTTACCACTTTTAAATATACAAACTTGATATTTGGATGGTATTGTATTGTTGGATGGTATGGTATTGTACTATGCCCAATGAAGCTACGCAATTGCTTTTAGGTAATATTTTCAGTACCAACTCGTGTCCACACTCCACTCATTTTTAGTCACGGATTATTGTCACGGCCACTCAAAAATGAAGAAGTGTTTATAATAATTCTAAGTTTTAGGTAGTTATCTATTGATTTTTTGGATTGGTATCAGCCTCAAATAACGTATAGAAATTACTAGCAATACAGAACCTTTTTAATAATGTTAGTGTCTAGATTAAACAAAATAATTACGGAAACGAGAAACAGAAAGAAATTAAATTCAGGAGGTGTATTTTCTTGAGTGAAAGCGGGTATGAGGAATCGAAATATTATTTACCTATTTATATGCTCGATCTCACCTCTCCCCTTGAATCAAATAGTGATCGTGTTCAGATTGATATAATTACATATATTGCTAGCCCATGAAATAGAATAAAAAGGAAATCCGCTTTTTTTGTATTCAAACATAAATTAATTGCATTAATTAAAATAGTAGTCTATTAGCGGACAAAGACGCAGATAAAAGTAAATAGTTAAAAAATAAATATTAAAAGATTTAGTCTGTCAAATAATCTAAATGTAGTAGTCTCTCTGTTTTATGTTGTCTTAGAATAAATAAAATATCGTTATCGTTCAATGACTATCGGCCGGTAGTATCGGAATGTTATACAAATAATCATATATTAGAGGTCACAATGTAAAGTTATTATATAGGCATTAATAAAACAATCAAAAAGATCTATTGCGGAACAAAGAGAATCTCCCGGTTATTGTTTAATAACTCCGTTTATTACATTGTTTATCAAGCAATTAAATATAAAATCGTGTATCATGGCTGATGTAGTAGATTTTGTTATTTATTTGACATTTTACTAAACATTCGAAATAATGCATTTATTTACATTTGCTGCTAGATTCTAACTAGTAACGTAAACAGTCCAATTACGGCTTATCGAAAATTATCGAAATAGACATAGAGGATAACCAAAGTAGATTACTAACACAACGACTACAACTACATGTAAAATAACATACAAATAGAAACGCTGTCGCGAATTTGAAATTCAATACTCGTAACAATACGTAGTGGAAAGAATCAGCGGTGACATCTTCCGCACCTACTGCCAGCCGTAATGCCCACCCGTCATACAGCTGGCAAATAAAGAAGAGGCATCCATTGTACTATTTATATGCCAAAGTAACTACAAAGTTTTACTAGGTGGTAGGCACGTATGTAGGGTCGTCTGGGTTTTCCACCTGGCCTTTCTTATTTCAGCCGTAAAACAGTTCACTATATTTCGGATTGAAGGGAAAGGTTAGCCAGTGTAATTACCAAGCATGGAAGGCATTTCATGTTAGGCCTTAGGATGACAACGCACCTTCAATACGAAGAGATTTTTTTCTTGTTATTGCAGGTGTCTACAGCAGACAACTTACCGGTGTGGGCCGTCAGCTTTATTATTCTATTATCATCTAGTAGTGTAGAAAAGCTAATATACCTAATCTAGATGAAAATTAGCATGGAGATAGAGTCCATTTACTGGTAACCTTTTTGTCAATAACTGACTTCCACGCGAGCGGAGTCGCGGGCTGCCGCTAGTAAACCTCTATACTAATAGACATCGTGTATAACGGAATAACATTCACTGGAAGTGGCAATGTGTGCCTGGTGCATAGCGGCGCGGCAGCGGCACCCTCAGCCTACGGTAACGCGGTCGCGGACCACCGGCCACCGCGGTCTGACAGACCGACAACGACGACGCGATGGCGGTGATGATGAAGATGGACGGCTTTATGCAATTGGTTATTAATTGAACCACTAATTGTTTACGTATTAAAGATTTATCAAACTATATTCAAAACTAAGCTGTAACTGGCATGCTTAGCCATGCCCAAAAAAAGAAAACAGAAAACGAAAAGAGAAAACTGTAAGCTTTTATAATAAAAAATATATATGAAAATATATAATCCAGGAACCTTTGCGGGCCGGAACACACTCCCAAAGTTTCATCAGAATCTGATCAATGGTTTCGTAGCGCAAACGTTGATTTTAATAAAATACTTAGTTTCCCTTGTTAGTTTAACAATCCTTCACAAGGATTTTTTAAATTATTCAATATAATTTTTACGGCAGTTTTCTCGTGACCCGAAGATATACAATTGTAATGCTTGTCCCTAGGTTGAAATAATGGTAGAAGACAGTAGAAGTACTTGCCAAAAAATTGACTATTTAGTAACCGTTATTTTACGTATAGACATCCGTTAAAAGTTTTTTTTGACATATTGGTACTCGGCTAGAAATAGTAATATAATGAATTATGCTCAAATAATGTAACACCTCGCGGAAAAATATTTTTGCAAGAAAATAAGGTTTTATTTGTTTCTTATGCAAACATTTACTACAAGAACTTTGTGAAATTACCAAATATTTTAACAATACGCTACTAAGTTTAAAAAGCAGTATTAAGTAAACTAGTGGCATGCGAACTTTATGCATAACGCGTAACACTTTACTCGTTCGAGACAATGTAGACTGACCTTGATGCGCAAACAATTAAAAGCTGTGTGATATTTATAGTAAGATACTTTGTGCTTAATGACTTTTGGAATTAGGACTTGTGAAATTTGTAATTTAAAAGATAATAAAATCCAATGGCATAACCACTGGGGCTAAAGCCTCACTATAATTACTATGGGCTTATACGTATATATTCTCACAAAACACTATAATGAAACATAATACGCATACCACTATCAGGTAATTTTATTTTTTTTAGAAATATTTAACGTAAATCTTTAAGTATCTAATCTTCAAAATTTTCGATTAGGTGTGACATTTCATTTTTCTCTCTTTCTTTTAATGTCTCTTGTCTCCCGAATGTCAACAAATCTGTGATAGTGATTCCTTGATATTCCAGGCATGCAATGCCTACAGGTACCTACATTGTTTAATGAAAAAATTGCTACGGCGCACTAAGCGATGAAAGTGAAACACGTGCGATTATCAGAAATAAACAAAACAAACAATAGAATTACAAATAAATTACTCCATTGTAGAATTTTCAAATCAAACATAATTTTGTAGATAATATACTGGTAAAAGTTTTAAAAAACAGCACACCTTTCGCTAGCTATAACTATTAAAAGCAATACAAATAAAGAAAACGATGAAAAAAATTGTGTGCTCTAGGCGGGAATCGAATCCTCGTCTTCTGTGGTCCGGCCTGACGCGATAACTGCTTCTCCACCGGAAAAATACGTGTAACCTATAAATTTTTTCACCGCTTCCTATTTTTAACGTTTTTATAGCAACGTTTATCTCACCACTCATTGAAGTTTATACCTCAAGTGATCTGAAAGAATACTTAGCTATAACTAATATAAATCGTCCCAGATCGGGGTTGTAAACAAGACCATTGACCACTCCACCAAGCCAGCCATCGTGATTTATGTCATTGTTGCAATAAAATTATTACCTGTTACAGTAAATTAGAAGCTGATTAAGCTAGTATTAGCTGAATAAAGGAGGTTGCTGTGAGTACAATTTGCGAATGTAGGTATTTGTAATTGATGCGCACTGAGTTATTAAAGCATTGAACTGTGACAGGTTATTAGCATGACGACTGCCCGTTACTGACCGTAAGTGGGCTGGTACACAGGAGAAATCGTACATCGGCGACAGCTCCCGATACTATAATTATGTCAACCAACATCAATTGATTATGTAACGTATAGATATATCAACAATTTGATGAGTCAGGTGAAGCTAAAACTTTATTCTTGAGTGACCCCACAGATCATTCAGAATGAATCACATCATCATCATCATCATCACCAGCCTATAATCATCCCACTGCTGGGCGCAGGCCTTCCTACAAGGAAGAAACACATGAGGAGTTTGGGCCATAACACCACCACGCTGGCCCAATGCGGGTTGGTGGGTTAAAGCGGTTGTAGTAACAACCGGGACCAACGGCTTAACGTGCCTTCCGAAGCACGGAGGAGCTCAAGATTATAAATTTTGGTTAACCCATCCCAGGGTCGACCATGGCGAAAGTTGCTTTGTTTTCGTATTCGAAACCAGAGCGCTCAAACCAATACGCCACCGAGCTCCTCACAGAATGAATCTGATGATATCAAAATGCAGTCCTGTCAGCTCATTCGCAAACTTACTTTAAGAGCTGATGTAGTGAAACACGAATTTCATTACAACATTACTGTAATATTATGAGATCTTGCCTTATTACGCAGTAATGAATAAGCAACTCAGTGATTATCACAATAATTGTCAAAATAAGTTAGCGAATATGCCCACTGGACTAAAGCTGGCGCAAGAAAAATTTGGTATTAATTTTGGAATAATACCAAAGAGACACAATAGATATTGTTATTTTATTCTATTATTAAAGAAATGTCAGAAACAAAAACTTTAAACGAAGTCCTTTTAAAGTCGTACTATCTGTGGTGAACAGGCATGTTTATAAAAAATATCAGGACACTTCTTCTAGCCTCTACTTTTTTTAATATCGTTTAAACATTTCATAAAATGTTAAAATAAAATTTGAGGCATGAATCTGTCACTAATAGTCATTATACAAAGAACTGTCTCAAATACGAATGGTAGTCTTCCATAAATAAAAACAGTCATTGCAAGATTTTCAAACTTCTCAACGGCCAAGTTACAACCAGAGGTCCAGCATTTAAAACACAAATTACCCTTGATCGTATCGGCGCGAATAAACAACAAATAAGTAATCAAAAATTTTGTATTGTGTTTTCATGACACGATTTAAACGTACTTAAATCAAAGTCTTTTTTTAAATACAATAAAAGTACATAAGGTATCCTATGTTAAAGGTAAAGATATCTACTTTATATTCTTATAGAAGTACGAAATCAGGAAAATTTCCAAAATTGTACTTACATACATAGCTGAAAATTTCTTATTTGTATTTTGAAAAGTACAAATTATTATAACATTGTAAACTAAATTGGCGAACTCGTCTAATTTAAAACCACAATGTTGTATAACTACTTAGGAGCTTAAAAAGTTGTTATGAAAGTTTTATTAAGAATTATCTCTCTATTATATCGATAACGCAAAACAACATAAATTATCATTTGTCATCAGTAACTAGTAGGTGTGCCATTAAAGATAATTAATTGTTCAAGAAGCCTTGTTGGTTTGTAAACTTCCTTATTAGCGTCTGAGGATCCGCCCGCCCTCTTGCTCCTACGTTTCAGCGAAAATGGTGGTCCGCCCACTTCTGTATTATGACGCGAGTTAAACAAAATAATGTAGTTAATGATTTTAATCCTATGCTTTGTGTCGTATATTTTGTGAAATGTACCTACACACTAACCTAATCCAAAGTCGAATCTCAAAATTACAGGTATCCACTTACTTTGATATCTGTTATAAAATTGGCTTTGCATAGAACAAATTCTTACATACAAATAATATATGTGTTTAAAAGATAGTATAAGACAGTTAAAGGAACAGTATAATCACGAAGGCATTGCCAACAAAATTGGCAAGCAATCACATTAAAAAACAAACAAACCGCTCGGCAACGATAAACGTCAATAACACTGCACTAACTATAATCCGACACACAAGAACACGCGGCCAGTCACTCAGATCACAATAGCAAATGGATCGAGGAATATACGTTGACAGTGCAGAGCTGCGCATGCGACTGACACCCGTTGGAATCCGCCACCACCGTTGCAGCACCGTGCATTGTCGACCGTGGAAAACTAAGGCTTTACGCAACTATTATGGAAGATATCAGATAATTTTGGCTAAGTAACCAGTGTCTAAGACAACTGTGAAGCAATGGGTTCCCGTGAATTAATTATCACCCTTGAAAATATTGTGGAAGTTAGCACACGAACGTTCTGGATGGTTATACGTACGTAATACCGTTGTTTACGTTACTCAATGAACAGTAAAGACTGTGAGTAGTACTGTACTATTTTTATATAACAAGGGAAATAAAATTGGTGTGCAGTGTATTATTATGTCCATTCGTTGTTTAATTGAAGACCAATGAAGACGTATAAATATTATAACTGCAATGAAATCTTATTGCGTCATCTTGGAAAACCGAATGTCACTCACATTCAAAAACCGACATGATACTTGAATAGTTGTTTGAATATTACGCTTCACCTATCTTCAACCCGGATAAAATAATTCAACCTCTTCGCGTGACCTTAAGATACCAGACAGTAAAAAATAACAACATATTTCTAAGAGCAGGCAATATTTAACTTCATGGTCATCAGTTCATACGATCAATTCTATTACTGAAAATTAAATTTCAGTAATAGAATTAACATAACTGAAATTTAAACATTTATTTCTATGAATATTTATATTTGTTCTACAAACATTTATATTTGCAACAATAGACTTTTATTAGCCAATTGTTTATGAATTCAAAAATGTGTATTAAGGAAAATGGAAATCCAAGATTTTAAAATTTATGATAGTAAAAGGCAAAATCCTTCTTCACGGAAGCTATTTGTGAATCTTATCTAGAATATGCATTACGCAAGTTTCACGTGTAAGAAATTGAATCAAATGATTTAATTCAAAAGACATCCACCGCGCCAGTTCCCATGTGATGATGAGATAAATATGTTACGATTACGTAACATATTTATTACGTAGATACGCTCCCCTGAATGAGGCTCTATTGAAAGGAGTTGTCCCGTTGTATGGAGATCCGGCCACTAGGTGGTAGACCCATATGTAGGGTCGCCTGGGTTGGTACCACCGCCTTTCTTATTTCAGCCGTGAAACAGTTCGCAACGTGTTTCGGATTGAAGAGAAAGGTAGCCAGTGTAATTACTGGGCATGGACGGCATTTCATCTTAGGCCTCAGGATGACAACGCACCTGCAATATCAAGTGCTTTTCCTTGTTATTGCAGGTCTCTATAGGCGGCGGTAACCGCTTACCACCAGGTGGGCCGTCAGCTTGTTTGTCATCTAGTTGTATAAAATAAAACGGCGCTTTTGGTGATATGACGTTTAGTTGATTTCTAGTCTTCTATGTCGTCCGCCATATTATCATATTGATTAAATAATAGTGAAATTTGCGATAGTGTGTCGCGCGTTTTTCACGTCTCATAATTTACATTGTAGTTTCTTAGATAAACGCAGTTGGTCCTAGACGCAAAATACGTTATATACAAACCATAAATACTCGTAAAAATTAAATGTAGATGACATGACCAGTTACGGTCAGTGTACGTTCTTCTTTAGATAATTCTCGCGTAAGCTTTAGTTTAAAAGACAATTAATTATTTAAAATACCTATCTGAAGAGGTTTAACTGCATTAAAATTGATAGACCGGGTTTGTAATACAGTCTGTTTTTTATAACTTAGTGGAATCACTAAGGTATAAAAAACAGATTGGATTATCCTCTTTGTTTTATGCCACAAAAGTGGTAAAAAAGCGTATGACCCACGTATAGCCTATACCTTACCTTCTTTTTTTTAAAGCTCACCAGCGTCTATATTGACCCTGGGAATACCCGCTAAAACTTCTGGAAAACTTCCGTGCCTTCCGCGAAGGTGGTCTGGGGTATGCGAAGCAAATTCACCAGGTAGCCTATACCTTACCTACTTTACCTTATGTACCTTAGCCTATCGACTTGGACGCTTCAAATTTTAATGTTTTTGATGAGTTTAAACGCCTACGCCTAGAGCAGCGCTTTCTATCCTAAGCAGGATAGAAAGCGGTGAAGAAATTAGCAGGTTATACCTAGTACTCCGGTGGCGTAGTGGTATCGCGTCTGGCCGGAAATCAATAGACGCGGGCTTGAGTCCCACATGGAGCATATATTTTTTCGTTTTCTTATTTGTAATTGTTACTATAGACGCTTGTAATGCTACCCACTCGTTGCCTACCCTTTAGCATTATGTTTGCATTATTGTAGACTATTGGAGGAGTTCTGTCGACCTTACTTATACAACACAGCAAGGTATTAAATGATAGTGAACTTCTGTAAAATGGAGTGGAGGCGCGCGCTCTCTAACCGAAAGGAAAAAACCACTCAACCATCCCTCATTAATTAATGATACATTATTATATCTATAAGTGCATTTTTCTTAGTAATTAAAATGTAAAACTAGGAAAATGTAAAACTAAGTAATTTTTCAAACATTTATAATAATGTTAAAATTAAAAATTAAGTGCATTCTTCCTATAAAAAAGGCTGTATTTACTGTTTTCTTATAGATTACGTGAGAACTTTAAATAAAGAAATACTGTTTAATATACGTCGTAAAATATAAGGTAATCAATATTACAACAAATGTATGATTCCATATTCCTATTTCCCACAACTACGAGGCCTATATCTGTCACTCATTAATTCATTATGTTTTTACATCTGCTCGGCTATAATCGGTCCATTAGTCTAATGGAACATTGCACGCTGAACATTATATTCCGCGTGTTTCTGATTGAACAAATAATCTGAACTGAGAAGGACGTCGGCATTTACTTCGATTATCATACTTAAAGTGATTGAGAAGAAAACATTAACAGTAATTTTTATGAATATGTAAATGCGTTTTTAATTTTTTTATTAAATTTCGTTTATTAAATTTCGCATCTTATGTATTTTTATAAGAACACCATAAAAATTCAGTAAGTGTTCCTGCATTCCATTTATGAATTGTTTCATAAACCAAAATAATACGTATTTACAAATGTGTGAATCGCAAAACTATCATGCCTGAATCACCTGATTAACTTATGGGAGTCTTGTCAAGAGCATATTGCTAAAGTAAAGTAGAAAAAAAATAAACGGTTGACGGTGAAATGAAAGTTTATGAAGAAATTTAAAGTGCACAGCGTTTCAAATTGCGTCGCTTATAGCCTTTTAGCAGCTATATCAACTTCCCCCTTCCTGCTCAGGAGCACGCGTGCCGCGTGCCGGTCTTCAATTTATCATCAATTCACTGTCTCCATCTCAAGATCACAAACAAAGAAATTTAGTGCCTCGTTTCTTCCTCGTACTTCCAGAACTTGAAATTCTTTGCCAGCACATGGGTTCCTTCAGGAGGAGCGTGAAAAAGCACCTTTTGGGCCGGCAAGGTGGAGGGGGCTAGAGCAGTGTCTAAACTGCACTAGCTGTCTTCGCATATGGACTCTTCTTATCGTTTCATATCATGTGGTGTTGGGTCAATTACCGTGCTTCGTATAAAAAAAATGCAAGGAGAATGTGGTGAAACGCCTCTAAACGTGGTGCTAATCGTGGCATATTGCCCCGTGTGTGCTTGTACTAGACTGGAGATAGAGAATAGAAGATTTGTAAGAAGCTATCCGAACTCTTAAAATACTATAAAGTCATAAAAATAATGGAGTATGTAAACTATTTCTTACTTAGTTATACAAAAAAGTATTAACTATGGAATATAATAACATTAATAATAATATAAAATTTTGTAAGATGTATGCAAACCTGTACAAGAATAAGAAAAAAATGTAAAATATAATAAATAGAAATAAGAAAATATTGTATCTAGATAACAAAATCTCATAGCAAAAAAATAAGCATAAACAAAAGAAGGCAATAGTAAGATAGAATAACAAAAGTGTAAATAGAATTAAATAAAGTTTTTTTCTAGCCACCTAACTTCACCTAAATAAATTGGAAAATGAATAGGACGGTAAGGAAAGCACGAGTGTAAGAACAATAATAATAAAATAAAGAAAAAATATTGGATATTAGAGATAACGAATGAAAGAGGAAGTTAAAGTGTTAAAAGTCAAAAATAAATAACAATGAAAATAAGGTCCCCGACCATTATCAGGAGAATAGCTAAATAAACTGTCGTGCAGTATTATGAAACTCCGTTATGGTCATGCGCGCGGTCAGCGGGAGGTCGCGATAGGTGCCAGTGCTCGACTGCCTGCACAAAAGACATCAACGAGCGCCTACACCTCCGCGATTCGTTACACCTAGGGACACACATGTTTTATTTTCAGTCAAGCAATATAGATACAGATATGTGTTTATACATCTCTTTTTTATTTATTATATAATATATGAATGAAAAGAAAATTTTCAGGAATAAATAAAATATTTTTGACTCGTGCAGCACGAAAAGGGTACTTTTCAAGTTGCATTTTCTGATATGGGAGCAAAATTAATTTAAATTTAGAACACGGTACTTTCATATAATACAGCGCAGAATTTTTTCTCTTTTGATATTTTACTGGCCTCGATGTAAGTACGTCCTTTAGGTTAGCGCAGCTCAGAAAAATCTAAACTATGTTCGAAAATTCATAATAATCTGCCTTAATATGTATAATACCTATAGTAAAAAATACTAATCTTTATTTAACATAGATGTATTATCATGAAAATTTGAGACGTATATTATTATGATTATAAAAATTCGCAAAAATCACTTTTGACTTTAAATAATATTAAATAATTTATAGTATATTAAAGTTTCTTTATGTAATATTCTTCCTACTTCTATAAAGTATTACATTAACTCATTTTACTTTTTGTGGCTGAATATTTTTCTTGCTGGGAGAGGTGAAGAGTTGTATGTTTCACACGAGAGCAAGTTTTTATTGCTTGTGTGTCGTTGAGTCACTCGCAGCACAGTGCTCAGTAGTCTATTTTAGATCAATCCTAGACTACTTCGCTAGTTCGTGATTCATAGTTATCACTCGCAGCAAAAAATCCTTTGCCCGCTACGCCGACGACAAATGGCTGAAGTGGCGGCTGCTTCCCGCTCACGTTCTGCCTTCTTTTTTCGGCTCATCACTGCTCCGCAGTAAGCAGCGACCATCCGCTAATAAGCCCCGTTGCTCTCAAGCATCTTAAGGACTACGGTCGAGAGGAAGAGGTTATCTCCAATTACGGCGGCTAACACATGCCGCTCTTCCGCCCAGGCAAGGCACGCCTCGAGTGCGTATTGCGCTCCCTCATCAGAGCTGCCGTTACAGTGGTGGCATGTGGCAGTCGGCTTCCATCCGGCGATCCGACACAGGTACCGAAGGGATCTGTGTCATGCGGAAGGTCAGGACTCCGTGCGGCCTTTCCACCCACTGTTTTAGAACCGAACCAACAGCCCCGACCGTACGAACCCCAGCGCTGACCCGCGTGAGACCACGCACCCACCACTCTAGCGCCTCTCTGCGCAGCTCGGCGCGCTGCTCCTACAATTCGCGTGACGCCGGGTCCTGCCTTCGTGATCGCGCGTCCTGGCGCCAGAAGTATACAGACGCGAGGGCCCTCGCTTCCAGATCCCAGGGGACGGAACCCGCCAAGACCGTGTTATTTCAGATACTGATATAAGGTAACACTGGCTCTGTGTGGTTTCCGGACACGTTACTCATAACAAACGAATGAAAAACTCTTCTGGGACAAAAAAATAAACAATATAAAAATTAGATAGATAAAAATATAAAAAAATGATCTTAATTTTTGATTTTAACATTATTATAAATGTTTGAAAAATTACTTAGTAATTAAAATAGAATAAAACTAGAAAAATTTCACGTCCTGAGGCAGGAATCGAACCCGCGACCTTCCGCAATCCGGGCGACTGCTCTGACCACTGAGCCACCCAGGACTTGGGATATCCCTGTGAAATTCTGCTAGTCTATCTGTATTCTATTTCTATTTTTTTTTAGTTTTATTCTAAAAAAATGATATGAATATCGACATTTAAGACACAACGAATGAACGAGATTTAGGTATATTGGTTGGGTGTTGGTATCTTCCTCAGATCATAGTATTTTCTAATAAGTTTTTTAGGTAAAACTAGGTAAATATGTACTAGCTCCAAGTCTATATTATGATAGTAACCTACAATATTAGACAATGGAATGAAGATGTTAATTGCTGTAATATTAACATTCGCTCCACTCATTCACCGACAAAGATCGCTTACACAATTACTATAGAAATCTTTAGACTAAATGAGAAACCACATAAAATATTTTGTAAGAATGCAGGACGAATGATTTATAAATAAAAAAAGTTTAGTGTCTGATGCATAGGTACATCAATCTTATTAAACAGTAAGTAAAGCCTAAATTAAATTATTAAATTTTGTTTACGTTAAATGTTCATGAAAACGAAATTATTTATGCGTTCTTATATGGTCACGTTTTATTTCTAAAATATTGTCTCTTTTGTAACATAGTTTTTATTGCGACTTAAAATTTTGATTGATGTCGATTGAATAAAAGATTTAATAATTATGATGATTAAAATAGTAATAAGTTTTGCAAATTTCTTCGAGCTATTTCGAAATGCCGTCAATTGTATAGTCGACGTAATATATTCTCACACGAGACTGATAGTTTTATAGTGTCTAATCGGCCGCATATATCACTGAACCGGTTATTATATTATGTTCCAGATTAAAGTCATTTATAACTATCACACTAAATACCGGTTTCAACTTTTCATGATGGTACCCGCGGCAAATTAGAACTTTAATTATATATATTAGATTTGATTTATAAGTTCTGACACTAATATATTACTGTGAATTAACGACTATTCACAGTAACGCACTATACACAGAGTTAATTTTCTAAAAGTCAGCTGTATTTACACAAAAATCTTACTTTTATAGTTGTTTAATCAGAAATTAAGTTTTATGTATTTAAACTTTCAAATATATTACTTTGTCCTTTTGTTGTCGTAACAGGTTTATAAACATCAGACATAGACGTAGTTACATAAATGTTTTAGCGAACATATCAGAAACAAACACTCAATTATAAGATTACATGCATACTATTAACTTATCTCTCGGTGTCATATCAGTGTTGAAAAGCAAATGCGGCCAACAAAATTACCATAATCTTTAAATCACCCCCATTCTGCGATGCTAAATAGTGTCACATTATAATTAACACGGAAAAGAAAATGTTACAAAATACTGACAATGTCAAATGTCACCCGTTAAGTATAGTGTAAACTAGAATGCGGCATTAAAGCTTTATGTAATAGAAAATGAGATTTACCTTTATCTGCGTCATAGGGCGATGATGTGATGCTCTACACGCTCGCTTTCATCACAATCTAAAACAAATTACCTTCTGTTGTCTAATAAAACATTTTAATGCAACTAGTGCTAGTCCAGCAATCAAAATGTTATTTATTAGCTTTTTTTAGGTTTATTTTAAATGTTTATCTTAATACTCGTAAATATGACAATTAATTACTTAAAATCATTATATTATATTATTTCAGACAAGAATATTGTCATCATGAGATTCCTACAGAAGGTCAACAATAATTATATAGATACAAACAACACAGTACTGCGTCATTAACAAAACGTTTCAACGGTTATAATTGGTAGCCAAGCATTGTTTCAATTATACTTAGATATTGTATTTAAAATTACAGCTTTTGTGTAGCGATACCGTACAGTCACGAGTACGAGGCTACATTAATTCGAAGCTTGGCTGCATTATGACAAAAGCGGCATCTATCTTTGCGACCTTTGTCTGACATTTTGTGCGCGCCTGTAACGCGGATTCTTCGGTTAAGGTTGAACTTTGAGGCTTTGGGTTTTTGGAACGCTGCCTTAAGCGCATTACTGTCAGGTCATAGGATAACACCCAGGATCCAACGGATGCAGCAATCATCTGGTATTTGTTTGCAAGCGCAATCTTCATTTCTTGATACTCAATAGTTGTCGATATTTTGGTGATCATTCATAAAATGCAAAATATTCATTTTTCCAAATTTTAAAGAATTAGCCGTTTGCATTGAAATATTAAATTCTGATTATTGATGTATATGAAACTAGCTTCTGTCCGCGGTATCCCCCGTGTGGCCAGAATGAGTCATACCAATGCCCCCTGGACGGAAAGTAACCTAAATATTGAAATTAAATTAAATTTTTCAAACATTTGTAATAATGTTAAAATCAACAATTAAGACTAAATATAGAAGTTAGAAAACTATACTCCAAGAAAACATTCCTTTGGTTTTAGGAATAACAATATCTACATTCAAATATTTATTAAAAGTCACTTACCTGAGCTGGGAATCGAATCCGCCAAATGTAAAAAATAAATATCCTGTATTACCGTATGAGTTACCGATCGATAGAGTTCATCAGAAGGAATAAGACCATAAAATGTAACAATGTAGGTATATTTTATTTTATGAGACACTATTGGAATTACTCAAGGGTTCTTATAATAGATTTGCGACGAAAAAGCTAATGGAGTTTATTCTTTATTTACCTACTTGAATTTTGTTAGCAATATAATAAAATTGTCTCGTAACATAATTTGTTCATGAATTACTTAATTAATAGAATTGCATTTATTGTCTTATATAGCATGTATGTGTAAAATTCATGAAACAAACATTTATTTGTATTTACTTTTACTATTTCCTTATATCCTTAAGATTTAGAGGCAATGTTCATTGAAAAGATTAGTTCATTATGATGGTTCCTACTAACAATCGGTATCATGTGAAAACAAAATGTTTATTTTCAAAATTTGGTGGGTACGATTCTCAGCCCAGGTAACTAACTCTTTGAATGCAATTATTGTTATTTCAAAAAATCAAGGAATGTTTCCTTGGAGTATAATTTGCTAACTACAATATTAAGGATATTTTCCACCCGGGGGCATTGGTTTGACTCTGTATAAGAGACAGTGACACTTTTTTTTCAGAAACAAATATCAATAGCGATCTTACTGCCTCTAAATTTATCTATCTGTATAAATAATAATCAATGTTTATATGTTTGTCTTATATGCGTTCCCAAACTATTGATCAGATTGCGATGAAGCTTTGATAGCGTGTTTTGGAGACGCCCGCAGAGGTCATTGGATTATAAAACACTTCCTTTAATTATAAAATCTAACTGTTTTGTGTCTTCGGGCATTGCACAGCATGCCGGATTCAGCTAATTGTCAATATAAAACTGTCAATATCCGAACACAAAACAATCTAAGGACGAAGTTCTCCGTAAACTTAAACTGATCTCTGGGATGAGGTATTGAGCAGAGATAGTACAGAATGTACGTATAATAAGCACTTTATTCCCATTATTATAAGAATATGACAACATTTATTAACTAACAATTTACCGTTCATCGCTAGCGCTACAATCGGTATCATTATCGATTACTTCATCAATATCTTATTGCTTACTTATCTCTGCTTTTATATTTATGTGTATGCCGTAGTATTTATTTATAATACGAAGAATACACGTGCAAAAGCACAACTGAGCTATTATATTCGTGTTTTAAGCTGCAATTTCTATGAATTAGATTTTTACAAATATTTTGTCGATTTCTAAACAAATGGAAGGTTGCAAATTTACATATTTCTTACTGTACTTACATAATACATACATATCCAATATTTCACCTGCAAATTCGCAATCATATCTATTATAAGTATAAAGGCATTACACAATTACTTAAGCTATGACATGCATACTTACTGTTTATACATATAAACATGTTATCGGTAAACTGTATAATTTGAAGCACGGTGGGGTAAGTAGCAGCCAAACACTGGTTTAGGTACTTCACTAAGATAGCCTAACTGTTCATATTCGTGTATGAAGTTAGAATAGTCACGCTTTAACGTTGGATTATTGTTCAATTTCCTTTCAATTTGTAAAAACCTTCTCTCTGCTATATAATAAGAATCACCTAATACCTTTGGTGACTCTTTTAAAGGAATTTGAACGCAAAATCTTCCGTTAATAACTCGTTTAGTTGTTTGATTGAATAACTCTTCGCAATAATCGTGTGCAGGATTACTACTTTTAATAAAATTAGGTAGCTCCTCTAGCTCCCAAAATTTTGAAAGCTGTTGTTTAATTTCTTGATTAAAATTACACTTTATTATGTTACTAACTTCCCCCCCCCCCCCCCCCCCGTGGGGCCTGCCACTATCCAACCAAAGTGTGTTTCCTGTAGAATTGGCATTTTTTTGCCTAATGTAATTCTAGACGTACCAAGCAATTCCCAAAATATGTCAGCTCCTAACAGTAAATCTATTTCTGATGGTTTATAGAATTTTGGATCAGCTAGCTGAATATTGTTTGGAATGCCTAATTTCTGAAAACACACTGTTGTGTGAGGGAGATGATCTGTAATTAATGGTAGGACATAGCACTTAACTAGTATATTAAATGTGTTTACCAATGAGTGTAATTGAATGTTGTTTATTTGAATGTGAAATTGTTCTGTAAAAAACACGATCGTGGCAAAATGCGATTAGGGAAAAAATCCTACCGATGAAAAAGGCGTTTGAGGCACCCATCGACCAAACCCTATTATAGACATGAACCCTCTTATTATAAAACGCGAACTAAAGTAAGCAGGTCTAAAAGTGATGCCGTCACTGTCTTTCTTTTAACAAATAAAAGTGACAACCTTAGTTTTAGACCAGTACTAAATTTAGTCTGCGTTTTATAATGGTTAAGTAGGTTGGCTAAGGTCCTCCAATGTTTTAACAGTAACAGTAGACATGCTTAAGTGCTTAAGATATAATCTCCTCAATAATAATGGTGGTATGCTTACATGACATTCCATAACTTGAATTGGCGTACTTCTTATAAATCCCCCGATCACTCTTAGGGCATGATTTTGGATGTGATCAAGTTTGACTAAATTAGTTTTTGCTGAATTACCATATAACAAACATCCCAAATCAAGGCGGCTTCTAATTAATGAAATATATAGCGAGCGCATATGTTTAGGGTGAATACCCCAACCAGAAACTGATAACACTTTGAATAAATTTAAAAGCTTTGAAGTGTTTTGTACAGTTTTGTTAATATGCTTACCCTATCGCAGCGATCTATCAAGCGTTACTCCCAAATACTTTATACTATCTGCTGTAGCTAATATCTTACTATCAACATTAATCATAAGTTGTTTTCGTGTTAAAAGAGACGAGAAAGATTTTTTTTATTTTTTTATTTTATACAACTGGATGACAAACAAGCTGACGGCCCACCTGATGGAAAGCGGTAACCGCCGCCTATAGACACCTGCAATAACAAGCAAAAATCACTTGATATTGCAGATGTAGTTGAAAGTTGCAAAACATTTCTATTAATTAATATATCCCATATTTTAATTTGTAGTCGTATTGTCGTCACCACCCTGTATATAACATTAACCATCTTCTTGGGAAAACAGTGGGACTGAAAACCTACAAACTAGTTAACATTCCAACTCAGAATCGTATCAGTAAGGTCCGATAAATACACCCATGAGTTACTAACTAAATTCCGATCTCAACAACAAATTGACCACAAAACTATGTATACCTACATAACAACTTCGGTAGGTATTTACTTCTGATATTCATTAGAACAGAAGTCGTATTTCTTAGATGATTTATCGATAACAAATTGACAGGTCACGAGTGTATATTACTTTGCATATATTGAATGAGTTGGTCGTGATTCCACGGAATATTGAGATCAATTGATTGACGTTGTAACGTCATTACATACATCCGGTACTGGGTTATTAAATATTTGAGAGGCACTTTGAAAAACATCTCAAAATTTATTTGAATATGTATTGAATCCTACATATTAATAACGGAAAAAGGATTTATTCGCAAAGCTGCCTAGAATAAAATCTTCAAGGAAATTGTTCCAAAATGACATTATTCTAAAAATTATAAGAAGACAGAGAAATTACTAGAAAATTTTGAATTTAGATATAACTTTTTCGACATAAATAAACTTTTATTTCTTACTTTGCTATCAACAAAACTATCAAAATATATTTTAGTGATACTTTATGTATGAAAGAGCGGCTCTGCGCTACTTCCGATATAAGCAATACCTACCATGCTTAAAAGGATTTTTCAGCCATAGTTCAAATTATTGTATTGGAAAATAAACATTATTATTATTATGATGGTTATTTTTTGTAATATTGTGTGTTGATTGAACCTATATGTACTTAACACACATTCCTTGGCCCGAATTTTGCAACAAAACAGACCTGATCTCATTCCTTAAATATAATATCCCTGTCGACATCGCTAACCGTCCAAATATGGAAGTGATTTATATGATCCCGTCCCCCGCTTTACAGACAACGCCCTCCAGCCGAGATTATCTCCAAAATGCCGTTCAACCTTAGTCTTGTCAACACCTCAACATAATAGATAGTTGCACATTATTTATTTATTTATTTATTTGGAAAACAAACAATTACATACATTAATCAGTGAAGTTTCCACAGATTAGTGAAAACAGACATATCTCGTATTTTGAAAAGATTGAAGATTATAATGTCAATAAATACTTTAGAAAAAAAATTAATTGAACATTAAAAACAAACACCTTACGATTCAAGTCGTCACGGTCACAAACTTGTGCTGTGACGGTAAAAATACAATAACAACTTACCTAAACAAAAAACACTTTTGTAGGTTTTTTTTAAAAAAAAAACTTCCTAAATATCTGTCTATGGCTAAATTTGCTTAGTTTGGGCTGGATTAACAGGTGTGAGTGAAAGAAATATGAATAAAAATGATTGTATCCTTGAGTAAATTAAATACTTAAACTTTTTCGTAGATTACAACGGGTGGTACTACAAAAGCACTACCCACCATTATATTTTGGTAGAATTGGTCGTAGGTCCAGTGTCGGATAGTCTGTGTCATATTTTAGCAGTAAAAACTGTCTTGTTATGACCACAATGACCATCATAAATCACAAGTAACAAGTCATATTGTCTGTATCCTTTGATCTACATGCCACTTCTTAAAGTTCAAGTGTGACATAAACCATTAACTTTTATACATATGAAAGGTGTAGTAACATCAATTATGTAATAAAATATTCATTTATCTTAACTAGTACCTAGGAGAAAACTGAGAAATTTTGATAGATAAGGCATAGTGATGTGATTTTTCATTCTTTTTGAGCCTTTACCTACTTGCAAATCTCTACATTACTGTGTTCTGAAAAAGTATTGATTTAAATATTTGGAGCAGCAGTACATTTCACTTACAGAAATTCAAGGCTGCTGACTTTAAATAATTGCATAGCAGGGAAATTGGTTCCTCGTCATCGCTTATTTTATTTTATGGGTATAACTACAGAATACAGATGACTCAGATATATTTATCTTTATAAATAACAGGGATAGATTTGAATCATGGCAACTGTACACATCATTTTAAAAGACTTATGATGAGCGTAAAGACGTCAGTTCTAGTATTCTTACGTTACAATAATTTTCTTTTTTATCACTCGGTACTATGATTTATTCTATGGAAATTATCGAGGTCATAAGTTCGACAACTGCTACTGATACCTACACCTGAGCCCTTTGTATTGGTTTTAATTTAAGACAAACGTAGACAATACGACACGACGTTCATAGCATAGACTCTATTAAAAGAATCAGAAGTGTAAATACACCCCCTAAGCACTAATATTCTACATTACTTATAAAGAATTTACTTCACGGCAAAACTAACGTTTACAAAAATGTTATAAGTTTATGAAAAGAGATCTAATTTCGATAAATAATAGTTTGTTCGGTCTATTGTATGTAGCAAAGCCTGCAACAAACGATCGAGCAATATTGTCTGAATGATAATGTTTGACTTGTTTACTAAATTTATGTCAAGAAATTGTGTTACGAGATTATTAATTTGTTTTTCGTATAATTATAAATTTATATTTTAACGGACTCAAAGGAAAAAAATATATTTTTCGTTTCTTAATTATATGATTATCATATTGTCTTCATAGCATTTTGTAAGTTTAACAGTATGGTTTGATGTTGGTAAATAAATGCTAAACTTTGACTATGTTTCAGATTTTAAGTTGTATTTTGAACTCTTTTATTTGTTCCTATTTGGAACTCTATAGGCTGGGACATAGCGTTCATTAAGTGGATGAAATCTAACATGCATTAAACTGAATGGAGTGAGTTCGTAACACTTTATAGTTATACACCCCTAGAAATTATTGGAATTTTTAAACCGACTTATGTAATACAATATTGTTATGTAACTATGTCCAGTAATTTAACTACAGACCATAATAAAGTTCCTCCTTCATTGAATCCTCGTCACTTCCACACAAAAGATTTCATAGCTATTAATTTGAATATCAATGCAAAATATGCTGTGTTCGCAAATCTTAGACATCATAATTTACTACCTATTGCAAAATTACAATAGACCCTGACATGACCACTATTAAAGCACTATGCCGAATCGCAGAAATAATAGCACATGTGCAGGCTTACCAGGGGTCACAGCTAAATGGACCATCCGTTGAACTTTGGCTTGCAGTCGCCATTAATGCACGCGCCAGTGAGACTTTTCTACATTATTATTATTGTTTTTTGCAAATTTATTAAATATTGTTATATCCGTACTTAAAAACAATAAAAACATTTCGTAAACACTGTATATACAATACTCTAATTATTAAGAATTTTAACCTCCGATTCCAGTCACTTTACAATAATCGTGTTCAGACCTTGAGATTCAGCACAAAATATTCATTTTCTCTGATTAAATTGCAAATTAGATTGTAAATAAGATATATGAAATATATCTACATAAGTTTTTAAAAAATATTATAATTGAATATTTTTAAAAGATACTCAATACATGATTGTTTCTGACGTACGAAAAATACATAAGTAGGTATACACAATATCTAATGTGTATAATCGAACTCTGCTGTGCTGGTGATCTTAAGCACGACATGTTGAAAAAAAACTAAATCGCGAACAAAACATCAGCTGTTTCATACTGTGCCTCAAGCTCAGCAAGAAAGTTATGATAGACTTCGATCTTCGAATCTTACGGATTTGAAAATCAGATAAAAGATAATTTCTTCATATCTTTATTATCTAGACGCGTGTAAAACCAAAACAAGATTAAAGGATTTTGCTTCGACACATTTTATGCCAACTAGTACGAGAAAGGACGAAGCGTAGAAAAAAAATATGGTGGCCTCTTCTTCGGAAGAACAGGTCATTACGCGACAATTATTTTGGAGGATCAAAAAACGGTTACTGTAGAGTGGTACACAAACAATTGTTTGCCACTTGTCTTGGAAAAAGTTCGGGAGAAACGACCTCGCAGTAGTATCCTCCTTCACCACGAAAACGCTTCGTCGCACACCACCAGGCCATCGATCGACTATTTGGTGACGTCAGACGTAGAATTACTGGGTCACCCGCCTTATAGCCCCGACCTCGCACCTTGCGTGTTTTATTTATTTCCCAAAATATAAGAAAAACTTCGAGGAAAACGTTTTAAGGACGCCGTGTCGGGAGCCTTAGAACGAGTGGACAAAGTACTTTTGTCAGTGGGTCCATCGGATGCAGCGATGCATTGATGTGAATTGACACTATTTTGAAAACATATAAAACTAATAACTTTCTAGTTTGCTCATTTTTTATTTTCAAAGAACTTTAAGTTTGATCCTCGTTTAAAGCAAATAATTATAACATTTTTATTGACAGTTAGATATTCAAATTTAACAAATTATTTCGCTGTATACTGTATGCAAATTTCGAAACGTGCTAGTTAGCACAAAGTTAATTAAGGGTTAGATATTCTAAAATAATTGGCAGGTACTTGGTAGGTACTCAACTGAAATAACTCTTAGTTAATAGCTGTACTAGATAGTCTGATAGTGACCTGTGACATATTAAACATTAAACCATTAATACAAAGGCGTGCGTGTCTTGTCTAGGGCATTCATTAATTTATGTTCCATACATGTACAGAATGTTGCCAGATACAATTATTCTCGTCGTTATCTAAAAGATATATTGTAACTATCCGAATAATACATGACCTGCGGGTCATACAACGCTCCTTTTAACACAAATATTATGTATCGATGCAATTTCGATTTTAATATGGTTACGTTAAAGTTCTTAATCTGTTACATCAATATAATTCGATGCTTGCCCAAACAAGGTGAAGTCCTTGAATATCAGCGAAATCTAGTGTAAACAAGTATTAGATAACTGGTTGTCCAAAATAAGTATGCGATACGAGCTGTTGTTACGATACGAATTACGTTTACAGATTGGTGAGTAAAAAAGTTATTTCACATTGTTTTGTTTCTCAATGCAAATAGTTAGTATACATATATTACCTTAAAATACGAAGATCGTTAGTGAAAAAAGCAATGATAAAACCAAAAACAAATCAAGCATTTATGATAATTTTTTATGCTGTAGCCGAGCCTTTCCGTAACGGGCAATTTTTCAGCTTTTTTTAAACTTAACAAGGGATGTTGTTTTATAGAAATCTATATAAATATTACACTTAAGTATAAAATTGAAAATTATAGTAGCCCCAGGACCTCAATAATTATTTATCTAACACCATCTCATTGAGACTATTCTTATGAGCCCAAACACGCTATATTTTCTGTTTAGTTTCTAAAGAATTGAGCACTTGATGATCTGGGATCAGCTCTAGGTTAGCATGTCTTGGAAATACCACGGAAGTAACAGTACACTAAATTTCTAATTAATTGGATCTGTGAAAGTTTTAGACACTTTTGTCAAGTAGGAAATGAGCTGACATTTATATCTTCAAAACGATGCTACAGTAGACACACAGACAGGCACGTCAAACTTATAACACCCCTCTTCTTTCACGGGGGGTTAAAATTTATTATCACCATAAAACAACAAATCATAGCAATAATCACAGAATAGATGCGAATATGTAACGCCAGCCGCCGTATTCTGTAATGAAACTCGCAACTCACTTCGCAAGTCACTTAGATTTCATGTGTGAATGTAAAATTGCTTTATTTGAGAGTTGAATTCGAAGTGACACATGAAGTAAGGTGCGATTTTCACTACAGAATAGCATGGTCGGCGGTCATGGAGGTCATAAAGACAAAACAAATTTCAAGATAAGTACTCTCTAAAATAATAAACTCGACACAATAATTATACTTTTCTGTCAGTATCCAATTAAGCACCTAACGATGTTGTGACGAGTCCATTAGATTACAAAACAAAAAGTTAGCAAAATATACGTGAATGATGGCTAAATGTGGTCGATAGTCAATTTAGTTTGATGTCGATGCAAGCTATCCCAGTATTTAATGGCAATAAGAGCCACAACTCGTGAGACCTCTGGCCGGTAATCAATTTAATGCCAAGAAAATCTCTAATAATTTTGTTGAGAACTTTGTAGCGCTTCAAATACAATAATTTCAACTCTTTTTGAGTTGAAAATATTGTTTTTTTTTATACAACTAGATGACAAACATGCTGACGGCCCACCTGATGGTCAGTGGTTACCGCCGCGCCGTCTATAGACACCTGCAATAACAAGGAAAAATCACTTGATATTGCAGGTGCGTTGTCATCCTGAGGCCTAAGATAAAATGCCGTCCATGCTCAGTAATTTCACTGGCCACCTTTCCCTTCAATCCGAAACACAGCGAACTGTTTCACGGCTGAAGTAAGAAAGGCGGAGGTACCTACCCAGACGACCCTACATATGGGCCTACCAACTAGTAAATTGTGGATATACTTTAGTCACGAACAGCACTATTACTGTAATCCTTCGATTATTTACGCTATCTTGCATAAAGCCCTTTAAAAAATTTAAAAAACAAGCCATATACAGGATGGTGACGGCAATACGACAATAAAAACATGGCCTATATTGGTTCATAGAAATGTTTGGAACTTTCAAATGCGTCTCACTTATTCATTTGATAATTTCATGAAATATCTATAAAATAATATATCATTGGCTGAATTATTTCATGAAAATGTTGCAAAATTATCAAATGAATACGATGTGTTTAAAAGTTGCAAAATATTTCTATGAACTAATAGCTAATAGCCCATGTTTTAATTTATTGTCATATTATTATGGTCGTCACCTTCCTGTGTGTATCGCTGGTATATTCGGTATTAAAAATATGTCCGGGCCATATAACTTTTTTTAGTAACGAACTAACCGCAACCATATCTTGTTAAGCTTTTACTGTGATGACCGTATTTCATTTGAATGTATATATATTATGGGTCCAAGTTACCATGAATAAATTATTGATAATGATATAAAACATAAAAGAAAACGTTTTTGCTATTGAGGCGTCTCTACTTTAATGATATAGAGTCCAAATAAACAACTAAGATTTTTAAACTACAATACTTTATACGTCCGGAGGAGCTTGGTGGCGTGGTGTTCGCCACCAACAGTGCTACGCCACCATCCAGGCTCGAGATCGGGACACACACACACACACGCACGCACAATTAACTCACGTACTCACTTTCTCCCTCCTACGCTCAGATTGTGGAATGAGCTCCCTGCAGAGGTTTTCACAAATGAGTACAGCATGGGGCTCTTCAAAAAAGGCGTGAAAAGGTATTCCTGGGTCGGCAACGCGTAAGTGATACCCCTGCTGTTGCTAGCTTCCATAGGCTACGGTAACCGCTTACCATCGTAAGCGGCGGGCCGTATGCTTGATTGCCTTGAATGCCCTTGGACCTAAAGCTGTGTTATCTTTATCTTCTAACTACATTATTATTTTTGTCCTGTCAAGTTTGTTAAAGATATAGAATTATAAATGTATACTTAGTACTAGAGTCCATAGTGTTCACTCCGGAACTATATTCCGTAGCCAGGCAACGAGTAGTAAATAAAACCACTGTTTCCAGAACGAAGACAAGTTTATTGTTGGCTTTGAAAGCCTATACATATTGTCGGCAATACTAAACAGCGTGAGTCAGAAAACGTCCAAAAAGATGCAACGCCATCTCTTATCCTAATAAGGTACTAAACTACAAACAATATGTTATTTACGTGACAATATAAATATTTGCTATAATGATAAAGATACAAGATTAGACATACCGCCCACCAAATGACGTTTTAGTCATTTCTCTTACACAAGGATCATTATAGTGAATAATCAGTAAACAGTAAGGTACAACTTATGTACACACATTACACTTAACGATATTACTTAACAATAGAACACATAGATTTTACAAAAACAACAATACTTAGGCGGATGTCATCGGCATATACATCTGACTTCACCTTCTCAGCAGCCAATGGATATTTATGGCCTTCATCACAAGCTATCTGTTGCAATGTTTTGACTGCCAAGTAGGGGGCACTGGAGGTACCAAAGGTAACAGTTAAAATGCGATAATCTTCTATATCGTCGTGAGGGTTTTCTCTCCACACTATCCGTTGGTAGTCCACGTGCTCTTTTGTAATTTGAACCTGCCTGAACACTTTGATGACGTCAGCTGCTAGGCATATAGGATGCAACCGCCATTTCATCACAATGTGTCGTAAATCTGCTTGCAATGTGGGTCCTACCATTAAGGTATCGTTCAAGGAAACACCGTTGGTTCCCTTGCACGATGCATCAAAAACCACCCTTAACTTGGTAGTGCTCCTGTCCTCCCTAATCACTGCATGATGGGGCAGATATACGGCATCTGATTTGTTCTTATCGCTTATATCTGAAATCCTTTCCATGTGCCCGAGACTTACATATTCATTAATAACATCAGAATACTGCTTTTTGATTTCAGGGTGCCTAGCAAACTTACGTTCAAGACCTTGGAATCTCTTTATCGCAATGTTTTTAGAGTTCCCGTACTTACAAGGAGGATCTGCGCATCGGAACGGAAGACTTACTACATATCGACCCGATTTGTCTCGTCGCGTGGTTGCTGCATAATAGTCCTCACAAGCTTGCTCTTCTTGTGTAAAACGCTTCTTAAGCGAAAATGGTTCTGGTTCCAGTTCCCATATTCGCCTCAGTAAGTCGTTTTCGTCAACTTGTGCATGCATGCTGATGATAATATTATGACATTCCTTGCGCAGCTCTTCCACTCCTCCAGAAATAATCCAACCAAGATGAGTATCTTGGGCGATTGGAGTGCCTTTAGGGGCCTTCATCATACCTTGTTTTAAAATATGGCAATATGTCTCAGCTCCTAACAAAATGTCAATTTTGTTGGGGGAATTATAGCTGGGATCAGCTAAATTGATGCTATATATCTCAGGCCAATCTACTAATGCAAATTTCCTTTCAGGCAGAACTGTAGTTAAAGTTCCAAGTACATGAGCCCTAACCTGAATAGTAAATGAGGAGTCATAAAGTGACTGAATATTTAGCATTACCGTAAGGCCGTGAGGTAAGGCCACTTTGTCCTCCACCTAAACCAGATATAGTGCTTTTAGTAGCTGTCTTTTTAAGCCGCAGTAACTGAACTGCAGCTTCAGAGATAAAGGAAGCCTGAGAACCTTGATCTAGCAGTGCTCTCAGAACTTGAAACGACCCATCCTTCGTCTCAGCCTTAACTAAAGCCGTAGCTAATAGTACTTGACTGTGTATTGTGCCTGACGAAAAATGAGCAGCAATGTTTGGTACTTCGTTCCGTGACGTAGATGCAATTTTATTAATTTCACCTCCTGTCGCCTCTTGGGCGACTTCTACGTCACCACGTTCACTGGCTCTTGGATGCAATAGAGAGTGATGTTTGCGCTTGCACACACGACATTTGGATGGCACACGACATACCTTAGCAGAATGCTTAGGACCTAGACAGTTAAAACACCGCCCCAATGACTCAACAGCTTCACGGCGTTGCTCAACATCAGTATTAGCAAATTTCTTACAGTTAACTAATCTATGGTTTTCAGAACACATGGGACAAGTGACGTTTATAACAGTTACGGAGTGCATTACTTTAGGATGATTAACAAATTTATGTTTTGGTTCTAAAAATTCCAAAGCGCGAAATCTAGATTCGAGAAAACCTTTAAATTCATTCAGACACGGCAAATCATCGGATGACTTACTAACCTGCAATTCCCATTGCTTCCGTGATTCGGCGTCCAATTTCAAACTAATTACGTAAATGACAATTACATCCCAAGACTCCACATCTACTCCCAAGTTTTCAAGCTCATGAAGACATTCCGAAGTAGTGTCTAATAAATCCTTGAGAGCGGAGGAAGATTCATTGACCATATTACATTGACTAAACAGGCGCTTTAAAATACAATTAGACAAAAATCTCTTATTATTATATCTATTTGTTAATACTTCCCAACATTTGACATAGTTTGCTCCAGTAATAGGTAAATTTCTTATGAGTTGTTCAGCTTCACCCGAGACTTGTGATTTTAAATAATGTAACTTCTGCACATCATCTAAATTTTTATTATTGTGAATTAACGAAATGAACAAATCTCTAAATGATGACCATTCTAAATACTGAACATTAAAAGTAGGAATTTTGATTTTAGGTAGTTTAACATTATTATCATAATCACGTGTTTTGGAATATCTGGGACTTGAAGAATCGGCAGACATATTACTTACAGCATCTTTTAATTCTACTTTATAATCGAGATACAAATCGGAAACAAAATCAAATATATTTTCTTTGACATATTTCGTATCACTTAACTGTTTTGACTCATATCTACTTATTAATGACTCATGCTTATTCGAAAAGGAAGTAAACTGTTTTTCAAGTGTCTCTAACCTCGCTGCAATATAATTAACCGTTATTCGTTCTTGAGGTGACTTGTTGAAATTGACTCTAGCTTTCTCTATTTGCAAGAGGAGGTCTTCTAGTACTCTTATCTCTGATTCCATTTTTCAGAGTTGAGAATTTTTCAAAGTTAAAATACGCCTCGAAAATATTCTAAGTGTTTGGACTTTGTTCGACCGATGCAAAATCGGGCATAGGTTCCCCGTCTCTTCAAAAATTCACAAACTATTCTAAGTCCAAACTACTTATGAATATTCTAATTCTTTGACACTTCTAATACTTCTGACACTTTTTACTTTTTTTTACACTAAGACACATAGAAATATTTAATGTACTCACAGTTTGTCCTTTTTCACCAATCATAAACACAGTTCTACCTTTGCCGATTTTCCAAACTTCAAGTGACGTAGTACTATCTTCTGTCCCGTTCTTTTCTATGAAGTAACCACTGATGTTCTGAGCGAATTTTGACTTCCCTAATATATCGCCCTTACTGCATGAGCCGGTGTATGATCATCCAAAAATCGTCATACGGCTCGAAGGACCTTGTTCACTCCGGAACTATATTCCGTAGCCAGGCAACGAGTAGTAAATAAAACCACTGTTTCCAGAACGAAGACAAGTTTATTGTTGGCTTTGAAAGCCTATACATATTGTCGGCAATACTAAACAGCGTGAGTCAGAAAACGTCCAAAAAGATGCAACGCCATCTCTTATCCTAATAAGGTACTAAACTACAAACAATATGTTATTTACGTGACAATATAAATATTTGCTATAATGATAAAGATACAAGATTAGACACATAGAGTTTGATGTCGTAGTGTTCATCATTCTGGTTTCGATAATAAAGCAGCTTTCGCCATGCTCGATCCTGATGGATGAGTCAATCAAAATTGGTTATCTCGAGCTCCTCCGTGCTTCGGAAGGGACGGTAAGCCGTCATCGTTCCCGTTGTTACTGCAACCTCTTTAACCCTGCCCCACCCTCTTTAACAGCGTGGTGGTGTTATGGCTTAAACTCCTCTTGTGTTTCTCTCATGCGGGAAGGCCTGTGTCCAGTAGTATTATTTTTATAGGCTGGTGATGATCGTTACTTTATACGCTTTTAATACAGAGTTATTTTGCAACTGTAGTATTAGCGTTAATCCGCAGTTGCTGTGATTCATTATGAATGCGGTTTCAAGTAGGCGCTAAATATACACCTGCCGAATTGAGCATATACAATAGGAGTATTGTATACCCACGCTGATGAGTCAGTGGCATTTCCCCTTGACACCTCCCTGTGTTAATTACAGGCGATGAAACCGTAAGGCACAACAATACGCACATTTAAAATTCTGTATTTGATTAGCGAAGTAACAAAAACACAATTAGATTTTTTAATATATGTGAGCGCCGCGGTGCAGTCCAGCAGACCAGAGAGAGTAAAGGACTGTTAACAGCAATATTGTTACAAGCACAATCATTTTATTTAGCAGATTATAAATGAAACTTAACTCAGGTCACCGAAAGCGCTGCACAAAAACTTAGGACTTATCTTCTAGGCTGATAAAATAACGCTTTTTTATTTAGAAGGTTGACAATACGTGAGTATCACCCTGAGGTATCACCCATAGATACTACGAGCGTCTATTCTATAGGCTACGGTGACCGCTTATTATCAGATGGGCCGTATGCTTGTTTGCTACTCTTATTTAAACAATTATTTGTGTAAACATAGTACATACTAAGTATATTGTTATTCTTAATTTTTGATTTTAACATTATTATAAATGTTTGAAAAGTTACTTAGTAATTAAAATAATACAAAACTTAAGGATAAAAAATAAGAATATTTGAAAGCACTACCCCAACTTAGCCGAATCGTAGGTATTTGTAAAAATACTCGTTTCGAATGTTGAAATAGAATATTTCGACATTGTAGGGTGGACATTAGCTCATAAACGCAAATACAGATAGACTAGAAGAATTTCACAGGGATTTCCCGAGTCCTGGGTGGCTCAGTGGTCAGAGCAGTCACCCGGATTGCGAAAGGTCGTGGGTTCGATTCCCGCCTCAGGACGTGAAATTTTTCTAGTTTTGTATTATTTTAACTACTATATTGTTATTGTTAGCTAAGGAAAATACCAATCTCAAAAGGCGTTGCTTATAATAAAAAAACTTTACCTAAGTTTACTTTCGATTGATCCCTTTTTAGCTTCAGAATTGGACACTATTTAATTTAAAAAATAACAACTAACACATTTACAAAAATGTGTGAAATTTATAGTTTACCTTTAGCAAACTTTATCTTCTATTCAAAGATCTAACTCTATTGTGCTGCAACCTTTTACCGATATCTGAAATTGCTTTACCTATTTCGTAACCCACCCATCAAGCCATTAGCAAAAGCCAGTGAGTAATAAAACTAAACTTTTGCCAGCTGCAAACGGTCATCCTGCCCAGCCTTCGTGTGTTGCAACCTGTGAAGGAATTTGTTTTATGTGCCTTCAAATAGTAGAGATAAGATATCAATTGTAAAAGCAATATGTTGTCTAACGAAAGTCTATAATTAATCATCAATCCTATTTTGAAAATAGTAAACATATTTTTTTTTATAAAAAATTGTTTCGTAAATATGTCATTGAATTCTAATTACCAGTACTCTCGCTAGTCAATTTTTAATTTTTGATACTACCCATAAAATTGGTACTTACCTGAAATTCACGTGGCCAACGAAAGTGATAGAAGATTACTACTGTATTAAAATTTGTCAAAAAACATACCACTACTTATGAGCCATGAATTAAAAACATTCACGAGAGTAGGGTGGCTTACACCTTGTCCAATAAGCACTACTGGAAAAGTAAAATTAGTAAAAAGATGCAAAAAGTTAGTAGATAGGTAATAATAATATGGTAGGGTTATATCAGTTTATTTCTCTACAGGTTAAATAGTTTGTATCTAGGCAACAATATTTTAACTATTATCTGTGCTATTAATAATCTTTAACATTTTGCAATGTTTTCTGTAATTAAGGGCTCGTACGATGGATACCAGATAACGGACAAACTATACAAACATCCATGATTGTGATGACATACATCACCATAGCTCATGGTCTTCGTCATATTCAAAGAGTACTCATGATACTAACATCTGGCCCTACCGGGACTCATACCTAGGACATCTAGTTCAGTAGGCTGCCTACTCTACCAGGAATTAGTAATTTATAGCATTAATTGTCTTCAATTATTACATTTTGACGGCTAGCGGCCGATTCTTTCGTTTTCCGCACAAGTTGTATTTGATTGATTAATTGAATGTAGAGTAAATTTTATTCCATTTATAATTGTATTCCATTCATTCATTTATTCC
The DNA here is from genome assembly GCA_947347705.1 of Nymphula nitidulata. Taxonomy (NCBI): domain Eukaryota; kingdom Metazoa; phylum Arthropoda; class Insecta; order Lepidoptera; family Crambidae; genus Nymphula; species Nymphula nitidulata. The sequence goes on along the minus strand of OX374617.1, from coordinate 7,637,830 downwards.
ACTTATTTCATAAAATAATTGTTACGTTAGTGTGGTAATATTATTTTTGACGTCGACAAGTACTTAGATATGTCTATGTTGATTAAATGATTTTAAATTTGAAAATGTTCTCTGTAAGTGTCCATATAAATGCGTCGGAATTGAAACAAAAGAGTGAAATGTATGGAGATCCGGCCAGGTCTATGTACACTATACTGAAAAATAGGTAAAAATATGCAGGATAGTGATCAATTGTCAATTTTATTTTTATTTGCTTTGTTGCGTTTGCAAGAATTTTTATAGAAAAAACTACAACACAGCCAAGTAATCATCATGGCGCGTATGTCTTGATGACGTTTAGTTGACTTATAAGTTACGCGCCATATTGAATAACGGTGAAATCGACGATAAATTTCAACTTGTGTACAAACAAACTATGCATGAAAACGAATTATTAGTATTTTTCGCGGAAAAATACTAATAATGCGCGTTTTTGAAATAGAATATTTCGACATTGTAGGGTGGACGTTAGCTCATAAACGCAAATACAGATAGACTAGAAGAATTTCACAGGGATATCCCAAGTCCTGGGTGGCTCAGTGGTCAGAGCAGTCGCCCGGATTGCGAAAGGTCGTGGGTTCGATTCCTGCCTCAGGACGTGAAATTTTTCTAGTTTTATTCTATTTTAATTACTAAGTGATTCAGGAGATTTTCCCTGATTTTTTGAGATACTGTACATAATACATATACTTGGCCGGATATGAAACATCTCCTTTACAGCAGTTTTACTAGTTTGTTCATCTTTGAAATTTCGCCTATATTATTTATGGTAAAGCTACATTTATTACTTCGTCTAATTTTCAAAAGGACCAGCAGTGTCTATCGCTGCTTGCGGACTACGAGTAGAATACATACTTATGTTTTTTGTGGAAAACTACTGTGCCATATCAAATATGACTCTTTTGCATGACAACGGATATACTTACTTTATTATATATCGTTAAATGCGAAAACAAGCGAAGAGATAATTATACCATTTTTATCTGTTACGCTTTGTTATTTTTTCTTTATTAATAAGGAAGATATAGTAGATTTGTAAATATTTTGTACGAATGATAGTCTCTTATCATTATCATTGTTCTGTTTTCTTTTTTAATAATACCTTGATACTAAAAATTTGCACCAAATGAGCGCGTGAGATGTGTGAATTACTTTTCTCGAGCAGGTATGACGGTTTTATCTTAAACTTTTATAAAACAACTGTAAGATAAAGTGTATAAATAAGTAAAGTTGATATATTTATAGAATAATAATTAGCAACAATTATTTTCATGCTACTACCAGTACCTTATCATAAACTTGGGGGATGATACAAGAGCAACCTTAACTAAAATACAATCAGAATTAAAATCTCTATTCCTCTACAGAACATAGGTGACATGACCTCAGAACTGAAGTCAATTCGAAGCTCCGTAGAGTCATAGAGGATGACCATGTCGCATTAAAAGAGCGGTCCACGATCTTATACGCGCTTAAAATACACATCTATACAGTAGATGTACTTATTAAAATATAAAAATATCTAAACTAGAAAAAATTCACGTCCTGAGGCGAGGATCGAACCCGCGACCTTCCGCAATCCGGGCGACAGCTCTAACCATTTGAGCTACCCAGGACTTGGGATATCCCTGTGAAATTTTTCTAGTCTATCTGTATTTGCGTTATGAGCTACTTAACGTCTACCCTACAATGTGGAAATGTTCTATTTCAACATCCGAAACGAGTATTTTTACAAATTCCTACGATTCGGTTAAGTTGGGGCATTGCTTTCAAATATTCTTAATTTTGATTTTAACAGTATAATAAATGTTTGAAATATATTTAATAATTATTTTGCTAGTTTAGATATATTTTAATTAGTAAATAATTTTTCAAACATTTATAATAATGTTAAAATCAAAATTTAGAATACAGTAGATGTAGATTGAAATCAAATATTGACATGAACTGCAACAACAGGTTAGGCAATGCAACTTGGAAATCTGTAGCTCTGTAATTTGAGCCACGAAAGAGAGTTTACTGGGCATCCTATAAGGCAGCCGCTCGTTTGGTTTTGTTGCAAGCGTTGCAGCATGATGTGAGTACACACAGCACACACTGAGAAGGATAGTGCCAGACTAAGGTACATTATTATAACTTACGTTGGGCGCATTAAAATAAAACCGAAAAATGTATTCGAAAAGCTACTATGACTGGTTAAAAATGAATGTATAGTTCATCAAAATAAATCAATCCATGGTATCGTAGACACGCAATATTTAAAATGGCGCCAAAAAAATGAGAAAACAAGTGACAATTAAATAAAACGATCTAAAGTTTAAAGGGAGAAAGTTCCATTTTCAAATGTCGAAATAAGTTTTTAAATATTGTAAAAGTAAGTGGCCAGTTCCGGAAAATTTTAGTATGCCCTATGCTATGTAGTTTACACACAGTTTGGTACACAAGGGGTCTAAAATAATGCAGAGAAACTCCACATCAATACGTAGTGAACAGAAACTGCAATTGAGTTTGAACTACGTTGACTGTTGCTTTATTAAAACTGAACCGCTACTGTACGCTTTAATGTGTGCCTCTATTCAGTGTGTTTATTGTTATAGATAATGTTGCTCAACACTGACAATAAATTGTGGGTTGTATTTTATTAAACACGTCAACAGAGGAACAAGTACACTGTTAAGAATGCTTGAGATCAATGTTCCGACTACAATATAAGTCATCAAGCAGTGATGGACAAGTCAAGGCTTTTGATTGCACGATGTTCTAAAACTATTGTAATTGAATTGTTATTTATTAGCTGTTGCAAAAAATAGGTAAGTACTGCATAAGTCTTTCAAGTTTTCTAAGAAATGACTAATGCTTAAAAATATTATTTAACATGTGTGAGTATATTTCATAAGAAATGTTTACAATAACACATTGTTTTAAAGTATGAAAACCCAATGTTATTAAATAGATAACTTTATCCGAACATAAAATATTTAGAGCAAAGTCGAAGCACGAAAATTTTGAATGGTCAATTTATTTAAATGTCCTATTTATAAAGTACTAAGTGCACCTGGCATGCATTGCAATAAAGTGTATATAGATTTTATGACATTTCTATGAAATAATATAACATTGGCTGCATTATTACATAGAAATGTCATGAAATTATCAAGTGAATAAGATGTTTTTTTAAAATAATATAGCCCATGTTTTAATTTATTGTCTTATATTTATTTTAAACATATATGTATATTATATATTGGTGTTCTGGGGACTCCCGCAAAAGTTCTTCCAGGAACCTTCGCGGACGTCCCCAGAACACTCTACTAAAGTTACATCACAATCTGATCAATGATTTTGGAGAGCAGAGGGGATAAAAATACAGACATTAAATTTTATTTACTTAGTAATTAAAATATATCTAAACTAGAAAAATTTCACGTCCTGAGGCGGGGATCGAACCCGCGACCTTTCGCAATCCGTGCGACTGCTCTAACCAACTGAGCCACCCAGGACTTGGGATATGCCTGTGAAATTCTTCTAATCTATCTGTTTTTTGCGTTCTCAGCTAACGTCCAGCCTACAATGTCGAAATGTTCTATTTCAACATCCCAAACGTATACGTACGTACATACGTGTCCGTACGTATTTATTTATATTAAATAATATAACATTGGCAGCATTATTTGTGTCATTTAATTATCAAATGAATACGATATTTTTGAAAGTGGCAAACCATTTCTATGAACTAATATAGCCCGTGTTTTAATTTATTGTCCTATCGACGATACACTTCCTCCACGGGCCTACCTACTGCACTATATTTTTCTAGAAATAAGTAGCACCCTTGGCCGTTTTTCTACAATTTCCTATGTGTGTACATACACTGTTGATTATACAGTAAATAAGTAAATATTTGTCAACAAACATGCACTTTATCCTTCAAAAACCTATTTCGTCTCATCACTTATTCCAGAAACAAGAAGGTTTCTTCAACAGACACTATATTTTTATAGACATATGATTTTTGGGAAGAGCTTCACGGGAGCTTTTTTGAATAAACATATTTGTTTATTTTGATTTGTGTTTTACTTGTACAATTAAAAGAAAATATTATAAGTAATATATAAGTTTGAGAACTGTCCGAACTAGAGCAAAGTCGAAGGCGGAGTCACGTGCACACGGGTCTCTGCTGGCGCCAAACAATGGACCATTTCACAACCGACGATCCCGCCACCCGTGGGGCGACATTCTCGCCTCACATCACAACATTCTGCAGCTTAGATTCCTCAAGCAATTGACATTTCAAGGGCAAGATACGTGACAAAAAGTGACATATAGGTCCCGCCTCTATTTCACACATGGTTAGCTAATTTGTTTCGTTAATAGTATGATCATAAAATATCTACTACTATTAAAAAGGAACGATTCAAGTGCTCAAATGGTGTAACTTTGATGATCGATATTACAACCGACGGGACGCGACAGCTTACTTTCAGGCATTTGAAAGAAAGTGGCGTCACCTTAAAGCGGGTCTCAACAGCATCCTGAGGACAGTGGAAGCTTAGATGATCCACATATATGTATTGAGACACTTCATGCCAACGATAACCGAAGTCGCAAACGGCACCTCCTCCGGGTCGAGTCCCATTATTACTAACCTATTTTTTTATACAAAGCATATTACGGCATATGGCTCAACACCACTTGATGTGAAGTGGTAAGAAGAGTCCTTAAGCGAAGACAGATAGTGCAGCTTGTTCACACTTTTCCAGCCTTCACCTTGCCAGCCCAAAAGATGCCTTTTCGCGCCCCTTTTGAAGAAACTCAAGTAATAGGAAAGGTCGGAACATAATATTAACTGGCAAAGAATATTCTGTCTCAATTTTAAAGATCTTTTTTATAAACTTATGATCATCATCATCATCACCAGCCTATATACGTCCCACTGCTGGTCACAGGCCTTAAGAAACACATGAGGAGTTTGGACCATAACACCATCAAGCTGGCCCAATGCGGGTTGGTAGGTTAAAGCGGTTGCTGGAACAACCAGGACCAACGGATTAACGTGCCTTCCGAAGCACGGAGGAGCTCGAGATAACAAGCTTTGATTGACCCATCCCAGGATCGATCATGGCGAAAGTTGCTTTGTTTTTCGTATCGAAACCAGAGCGCTCAAACCAATACGCCACCGAGCTTCTTAACTTAAAATATGGATGATATCTGATTAAAGATTTTGAACTTGACTTTTTTTATCATCAGAAGCAGTATTTTTTTATAACTGAAAAATCGCCTAATATTATTATTTTCATTACGTTGCTAAGTAAACGATGAAACGATATAATATTACTTTTTCAGAAAATAAACTTGCTGTTCCAAAGCTTTGATAAATCTACACCAAATTAAACTATAGGTAGGTACGTTGCCTATATCAAACATATAGTTGTACTATAAATAAACGGCAATAAGGTTTCAGGATTTTTTGTAGAGACTCAGAGTCAGTTGGAAGGTGGACGCTAGTGATCTTGGTAACATATGCATGTAAATCATAGAAACACCTAAAACATGTAAATTTGTATCGCCACGAACATCCTTAACCAACATACACTTACATATAAAAAGTTTTAGCGTATCATGCAACGCAACTTTGTTCAGTCGTGCATACCCGACTTTTGAATTTCGGTTACAGTTTCAAACCTTCTCTCAATTAGATGTAAACTTATAATATAAACGCTTTAAACATGTTGATCTCAGGTATTTACGTCTGTATACATTTTTTACAGGACGCTATATTTTCGAAAAGGTAGGTATTCATACCAAAAAGTTTGTGCATGACTTACAGTTACCTTCATTTATTTAACAACGCTATCGTCAGGATAGCCTAGTACCTTTTTTTCGTCAGAAAACCCTTTACGGGTACCCAGGTAGAACTTGGGGCTTGCCCCCTAGTTATTGGAAGTCTACGGCCTAAGGCGCGTACCCACTAAAAACTGACGTTACCCATCATGCCACATAATGCGAGGCGCGACCGAGGAAGCTCATCGCATACCACTCACACAGATTTTATTTATTCATGTCCTTGTTCTGTTTATTCTTCTAATATTTACTAAACTGAGCGTCTGTCTAGTGGCATTCAAGTTGTATGCTTTATGTCTGCGAGGAATGCCTATCTTGCAAAATATAAGCGCGTGTAATTAGTTGCTCTAGATTCTCTCTTAGCAATCTGCGTATTTAATAAATACTTATACTATAAATGCGAAAGTAGATCTATCTTTCTGTCTGTTAAATTTGGAATAGAGGTACTCATTACAACATGAGAAAGGATATAGGCTATCTTTTGGCGCAATAACCAACATCCACGGGGCGTAGCCATTCCCTTGAAATGATCGAAGCTGTCCACTTCTATTGTATGTCTCTGTCCACTAGAATCTAAACCTCAACATTAATCAAAGCCTCTTACATAAACTTAGAATAACATAACAACTCGCACAACATATGAATCATACACAATACAATATAATACGAAGCACTCACCAAGTGTGCTTCTTATTCAAGAGTTTCAATGTCTACACAATTGTACTAACCACAAACTTCGCTTCACCATTGTTGTAACTCTTTCCGTGTTGACGGTCCATTCCGTTGTACTAAAACTTCTTTTACGAATTGCATTTCACGACATCCTGAGACAAATTAATACCATATAAAAATAACCGAAAGTGACAGGAATTCAAGTCAGTTCAAAGCAGAAAGTTTATTTACTATAAAATGTTTATTTTTCAATTAATGTTTCATAGATTTACTAGGTGGTAGTCCCGTAAAAAGGGTCGTCTGGGTAAGTACAACTGCCTTTCTTATTTCAGCCGTGAAACAGTTTGCCGTATTTCGGATTGAAGGGAGAGGTAGCCAGAGTAATTACTAGGCATAGTAGGCATTTTCATCTTAGGCCTCAGGATGACAATGCACCTGCAATACCAATTTATTTTTTCCTTGTTATTGCAGGTGTCTATAGGCGGCGGTAACCATTTACCACCAGCTTCTTAGTCATCACCGTCAGATTGTTTGTAATTTAGTTCTGTAGTAAAAAAAAATTACGACAAGGGTGGCAATTTAATGGCAAACAAGCCTATGCGGTCCGCTATTTTTAAAGTGGTTTACGTACCTTGGGCACTCATAAGTTGCCTAGTCTGTAAAAATGTAGAGAAAGCGTTATGTTCACAGCATAAGAGACGAGTCTTGCTACCTCCCAAGATATCGCTTTGTCAGTGAGCTCTGGCGACCTTACTCACCGCAGGGACACAACACTACAGTCTATATAGCTGCGATCTTCTGTAAGGTGCTCAAAGTTCATGTGGTAAGTATCACTTTGTCCCACTCTCTTAAAAAGCCACTGTGACATAAATTACACTATACTTTAGCTAACTTCGATAAACACCTATCTGTAAACCTATATGTCAACAACTAGTGTGTGTGTGTTCACTAGGTGGTAGGCCTGTAGGTAAGGAAAGGTAGCCAGTGTAATTGCTAGGCATGGTTGGTATTTCATCTTACTTAGGCCTAAGCAATATTAAGCAGTATAAAGTTATTTTTTCCTTGTTTTTGCAGGTGCCGTTTACTACCAGGTATGCCTTCAGCTTGTTTGTCATTTAGTAGTTTCAAAAAACAAATCACTGTCATTTATGTATTAGTGATGAGCAACAAAGTTAGCGGATAGAGTGAAAGGGACAAACCTAAACAAATTAAATGACAGTTGGTTTGTTTACTTAAACCTAGTCTACATCGAAGTTAGCTGAAGTATAGTGATATATAGAAGGAAAATACACGCATATGACTTGACTAGGCTTTAAGTCCGCAAATACATTATTATGTGAGATTTCGAAAATGCAATGCAACGAGCATTGGTGCACATCGGTGAGGCGTTTCACGCATGCAAATGAGACGTGACTGTGACAAAATACTTCCAGGAATCAGGGCAAATGGCCAGAGCTACAGTTGGCGAGCAAAACCATAAGCTTCCTACATTTGTAACAAGCACACAATGAACATTATTTTCTAGGAAGTGAACATTATTTATACTAAGTCTGCATCTCGTGTAAAGAAAATGCAGATTATTGGAAAATGAATGCACCTATCTATGCTTACAGAGCGAGTATTTTTAAAAAACCGGTGATGTATAAATATAAATATATATAAACATAAATGTCTGGAATTATGACATTGTAAAAATTGACAAGAAGTGATTCCTTGATATTCCTAAGTAGTTTTATGGTTAGAGCAGGCATTCGGATCGTGAATAGTCGCATCCCGCACCATTACATATTTTTTTCTAGACACCATCCTCATCATCATCACCAGCCTATGTACGCCCCACTGCTGGGCACAGGCCTTCCTAGGTGGGAGAAACACACGAGGAGTTTGGGCCATAACACCACCACGCTGGCCCAATACGGGTTGGTGGGTTATAGCGATTGCAGCAACAACCGGGACCAACGGCTTAACGTGCCTTCCGAAGCACGAACGAGGTCGAGATTACAAACTTTGATTCACCCATCCCAGGATCGACCATAGCGAAAGTGGCTTTGTTTTTCGTATTGAAAGCAGAGCGCTCAAACCAATACGCAACCAAGCTCCTAAAGATTCTCCTCCTCCTTAAGAAAATACTCAGAATCAAATTTGATATCCAACCGTGTCATATTAACATGACACAAAACATACATTAATCATTATGTCATCAACAAAGCAGGTAATTGAATGGAGATAACATGCGTGGGTAGCAATTCTCGTCTTTTGTACATAAACATAAGCAACAAAAGGTGCAATTTGTGCTGTGTAGTTCATAGGCTCTAATTGAATTATGTAGAATAGTCGAGAACGAGTTATTATATAATACTATAGTTATCTAACCGGAGCCTCAACGAAGTGCATGTTAAGGACGACAGCATTGCTCGCAGGAGATGACCCGCTAATACGAGCACACCTGCGCACGAGTCGCCTCATGGTCACTAATTAAATTGGTATAGTGCATCAGCCAATTGGACCGACACCATAATCTAAAATGACATAGGAAAATCTTAGTTTCCTTTGTAATACACACACCAATAAATTTTTAATCTTACCAGCCAATATGGCTACAATAATTGTTTTATTTTATCTTTACTTACCTACTGTTGATTACTTGTGATTGTAACGAAAGAACCTTACCTGAAAACAAAATAACAAAAATTAATTATGCTAACAAATTTAGGCTATCCTTAAACAAAACGAGTCAAAGATTAAGAAGAAGATCAATAATACACTTGAGAGCATAAATATCGCACGTCTCCAATATTTTTGAAAAAAGTATTTTTTCCAAGTTCTAGCTATTTGTACACATAACATTTATATATTTTTAGAAAGCTTGTTTTATAGCGAACATTATGATACTAAACAACACAGTAACACTATGACTTTCCAGTATATTTTCGTCGTCTAACTATACAGACACTGATTTAAATCATGAGTAAGATGCAATTTAGATTATTGAAAAATAAAAGAAATTATCCAAATAAAAAAAAACAAGTTTGTTAATAATTCGTATTGCCCCCTCTTACCATTATAACAGCACGCATATGGTTTTTATTGACCTTATCAGTTAAAAGATAAAATATTGGGATATGTTTTCACATTCTTCTTTTATGGCGTGTTGCAGCTCTCGGAGTTTTGTTGGAGCAGTGGATCCGACCGAATCCTTTTTTTCAGTTCGTCCCATAGATGTTCTATTGGGTTGAAGTCCGGACATCTAGCAGACCAGTCCATAACCGGTATATTAACCTACTGTAGGTATCAAGTCACTATGGCTGCAACGAGAGGTCTGGCACTATCGTGCATGTAGACAACGTCTTTACCAATATAAGCAGCATATGCTAGCACATGTTCCTGCAGCACATCTACAGTGTACCGATATGCAATCAATCCGCGTTGTTCAGGCCTCTGATCCGCCCCCACAGTGAACTGACGATCAGTCTTACCGTCTATAGAAATACCTCCCCGAACCGTACATGATCCACCGCCGTAAGTGACACGTTCACTTATACAGCACTGTGCAAATCTTCCGGCAGGCCTTCTGTACACCCATCCACGTCCAACATTGCCATGTAATTAGATCCTGCATTCGTCTGAGAGTAAAACGCCTCTCCACTGATCAATAAATGTCCGATTTAAGTTTTCTTGAGCGAAACGTAGTCGACCTTGTTGGTGAGCTGGGGTCAGTTTTGGACCAGTTGCAGGTCTGTGTGCAGTAAGGCCACCTGCTGCCAGTCTTCTCCGAACTGTCCAACGACTTACACTGACGGTATTTGCTCATTGGAGCTGTTGGCCCTATTCAACTGCATTCAGGTGTTGATTTCTCAGTGACGTCATGACGAGAAAACGATCATCCTGATGCGATGTCACGCGATGATGTTTACCTCCATGACAACGGACGTATCCTCCAGTCTCTACGTACCGCTGGTATACATGCTGAACAGAAAATCTGCTCAAACCGAGTTGTCGAGCGACGTCACTTTGATTGTGCTCTGGTTGAATCAAAACATGAGCAGCCTCCGCGGGTGTAGTATCCATTTTTAAGTAAGATGTTTTACTTGTAATCGTAACTATCGTAATGTAATGTATCATTTGATAACAATAATGCACAATCAGCAATGATAAACCCAATAATTCCTCCCTGAACGTCCGTTACATTTAACTTGTGCAGAAAATTTAAGAGGCTGATTTCGGATAAAGTATCATAAACGCTCGAGTATACCGACTTTACACTCTCATCATTGTGTGTATCTAACAAGAATATACCGTACTTCAAAAACACAAACAGGACTATTTAATTATAAACTTTATTTTCGGTTATATGCGATTGATATTCAAAATAAGGTGACTGTGCGATAGAAATGCTCTCAAGTGGAGTAAGTACTATTGTTCCGACTTAAAAATGAAGCAGATATCACAGTACCTACATAATATACTTATGCATACCACAGAATAAACATAGAGAAAACTGCAAGCTTTTAAAATTCTATATCTTACAATTTATATTAAATTAACAGTTAATTTATAAATGCCTATAATAAATTAAAAATGTGATATAAATTTAAATAAGTGTAAATGACAAATTAAAAATTTAAGCAGAAAAGCAGCTAACTTTAATTTTCTAATGATTTTCAGTAATTTTCCTGTCTTATCAGAGTTACCAGTGATCCACATTGTTTCTTTTAAATAAATTGCATTCTGGACGTATCGAATACTCTAAATGCGATAATTTGATCTAAATCGGATGGTTTTGTCTCAAATTGTCCGTGGGAATTTCTCAGCCTTTGTGCGAAGTGCCCGAGGCATTTGCGCAACTTATTGGTCGGCAATGTCGGGCTTATATGTGAATATAATATAATAATATTATCGTTTAACTTCTCGTCATATAAGAGGCATTGCAGTATAACTGGGAACAGCAATCAGCTTAATATAATCTGTATTTTTTTCTCGGAATAAGCATAATATAGATAATAATAATAAAAAATAAGCAAAAATTAAAAGCGACTCCAAAAAACTGAAAAGGATAAAATAATTAAATTTTAGTAGGTACTCATCCCAAAGGAACATATTTTTGGAGTCGGTGCTTCACTATCTATGGTTTCTGGAAACAACTTAGCACCATTTTTTTTTTACGATTTTAGTGATAACTTTTGAAGGTCAAAGCTAGATGGGTGACGGTCAACTTATATTGTTTTCTACTATCGTACCATTTCACTAAAAATTCATAGGAAAGCAAATATCCGCAACTTCGCATACGTAGACGACTTAATTTTTCCAGTTTTTTTTATTTAAAACTAAACGACACAATGGATTTTAAAAAAAATATGGGACCAAATGAGAACTATTCCGCATCGAACAAAAAAAGAATCATCAATATCGGTTCACCCAGTCAAAAGTTCTGAGGTAACAAACATAAAAAAAAACATACAGACGAATTGATAACCTCCTCCTTTTTTGAAGTCGGTTAAAAATCGCTATTACCCCCTTGAGTGACGCACAATGTAACAAAACAAAATTGCTAATTATATATTTTAATACCAGATTATCTTTTCGTGATCTTATATTTTTTTATATTTATTAGTACCTAAAGTCAAGATACTAAAAAAAAACTAAAAGAAAATGATATAGGAGACAAAATTATAATATGTAGATATTCTATTATGTGTGAGCTCCAGCGGGCTAATAAGGTACGAAAGGTTGAGTCAGCATTAAGAGAATAAATATGCATCGTTTGCATCTCACAACAGTAATCATTGCACAAGCAACTCCACAGAATACCAGTGTAGGTTTCACGGCAGCGACAATTGCGACATTGAGGGAACAAACAAACAAATGATGGGTCAGGTGCAACTTTTAATTGCGATTGCAACTTGACAACACGTTAAACAAATTTTACGATTAGTATGTAAGTAGCATTCTTCTTTTAACAACATTAACCTGCCTTCACAAGTAGGTTTATGTATAATAAAATGTAGGTATATTAGAGAGGTCGGTGTTGAGAAACTTATTTCAATAAGAATAACTAAAAGCAGATAATTACAAGTGTACGAGTAATTTCACACTGGGATATGTCAGCTCTTAATTTACCTATAAATCACGACAATAATTCTATATTTTCAGTCACAAAAACACACAACGTTAAACTGATGTCTAGGCTCAATCAGGAAAAAACAACGTTGGTTGTTTGTTCCGACTTATGAGGCTGGCCGTCGACCCCCAATACCATAATATCGTCTAGCAATTAATCCCTTTATCAGAACTCTTATCTTTATTATCAGCAACTTAAAATAGACCACCACCCGTCGCGTGAAATTCACTAGTCTACCGAGTGACGGCACTATCTTATGTATAATTTGATAACAGCCTACTTCACTATCATTCTATAATCAGCATAACCTTCTACCAATATCTTATTTTTGTGTATTTGCAGCTCTTAATGGCGATTGTAACAAGGACTTAGATTTAATTACTCAGAATTTCTTTTAAAAATACGCATTTGTGTTACCTAAAATATTGTGTGATGTCAGTCTTCATATTAAATGGTCAACTTACGATACAATTTATACTTGATAACTTTTCTAAATGTTTCAGCTATTTTATTTTCATATCTTATATCTTGGGAAACTATCAATAGCGCAATCTTCTCATAGAATGAACCCTGAACTTCAAATTCTCAACGACTCAACAAAGAGTTGTTAGTATTAAGACGGAATTGGTGCCTTTCAGACATTTCACGCCGCGCGTCAACGAATGAGGTCACAACACAACACGCATTCGTGCGCACGCGCCGACTTCGCTCAGCTTGACAAATGTCACGGCATCCATGCTTGCGAGCATCATGTGCAAGGGCGGTCCGCACAATCTATAGGGCTTCAATTTATTTAATACCTAGTTCATGTTCCGATGACAATGTCAAACATTCCAATGAAGAAATAAGCCATTTAATAGCTTAACTATATCAATTCACAATGAGTAATATTGATTTCAAATTAGCTGATCTATTACATATACTAGGACGTTCAGGTAGATGTGACATAGACTTTAAAAAATATTATTAGAAAATAAAAAAAAAACTTTATTGAGTATCTTTAACATAGTAGCATCACGAATGGCTGGAGTCGCCTTTTAACTATAACACCTGTTAAAAAATAAACAGTAAAAGAATTAAAACTTGAAATCAAAACAAGTATAAAAGTTGATAGAAATCGATTAGAGACGCTCTTGTATTGCAATTAGGTTGGTCTAAATTCTAAGAAAGAAACGCTTCGATAATCGAGTACCTATCATTGATGACCGGCTTAATCAGCAGTCGCCGGTTCGAGTCCAGCAAGAATCAAATATTTGCATGTTATACATAGTAATTTTTCGATAAATATCAACAAATAAACCTATGTTTCTATAGCATTATTTAATATACAGGATGATAGAAGTATTTGGCCTATGACACTATCCATACCATAAAATTATGATTGGTGCTATATAATTGGTAGGTGTGACTACGAGTCTGTGCCTATGTTACTAAAAATAGATTATATTATAAAAATATTAGATTATAAAAATATAAAATTTGAACTCATTAAGTTGATGTTTTTACTGAGTTCACTTCAATTTTAAGAACCCTGGGCAGCAATCGACTAATCTTTTAGATAAATGTCAAAATAAACCTCCACCTACAGTTAGTTTCGTTTTTCAATCGCCGTTATCTTTTAGATAAATGTCAAAATAAACCTCCACCTACAGTTAGTATCGTTTTTCACTCGCCGTTTTGAAAAAAAGTTTTGTCTTCAGTGCTTGGGCTTACTATAGCTTAGATTCATACAGGTTTAATTCGAATCATACTAATCATACTTTTTTTATACTACTAGATGACAAACAAGCTGGCGGCCCACCTGGTGGTAAGCGTTATCATCTTGAGGTTAGTCCTCAAGATGAAATACCGGCCATTGCCAGTAATTACACTGGCTACCTTTCCCTTCAATCCGAAACACAGCGAACTGTTTCACGGCTGAAATAAGAAAGGCGGTGGTACCTACCCAAACGATCCTAACACCCAGCGCCTGCCACTTATTATTTATTTCCAAAATCAATTGTATTATCTGAAGGACAGAAGTCACTATATTGTGAGAATGACTTGTAGTTGACTTCCGCATTATAAACTAGATGAGAGTGTACCTCGAACAAACAATTGAATTAGGCGAGATGACTTACCTATTACATACATTTATCATTGTGATCGTTATCTTAGTTTGTTTGGCGTGTAGGCAATATTTTATATGATAAGAACTTTGTGTCTACGTAGCACTATTGTTCTTTCTTTACTTTCACAAACTGAAGATGTCTTCTGCGATATAAAGATACCAAACACAATAGTGCTTCCAATAGTTTTGTATCAAAATGATCTTTACCGGCTAATCAACGTTGAAGGCTTATATAATAGTGTAATGACTGATTGATTATATAGTTTAATCTAAACGTCAATCTCTTTAAATATCCTCGATATTGACAGTTGGTTACCTCATGTTCATACTGATATACAGTTAATTGATCTCTAATTAGTAACTGTAATCTATATTAGTGATAGGTAGTTAAAGTAACACTTTTTACATAATCACGTAACCTACATTCGTATTTTTATTGTTATTAATGTTTAGTACTTAATTGTTACCAAATTGAGATTTTCTTTGCTAAAGTTGAATAAACTAAGAAAATGTTTATTGTTAAAGATAAACTCGCATGTAAAGTAATATATAAGCAGACCATCTCATTCAGGTGTAGCTAACTAATGTGACTGTGCCCAACAGAACTTTGACGACAATATGACGATGTCGTGACTGGTGATGGTGAGAGCCACAAATCAATGGAATATCTGTTGTCAGTGTGATTGCCTAGAGACATTCTGAACCGCCTATAGACACCAGGGGCCTTACCACCATCTTTATAAAAGCGATTCATATTCCGCTCGGTTCAGTATTGGTTCCTAAACTGCGTCGCTGTCATAGTCGTAGATAGAGGCGTAGTACGAATTAAACGATTCTACTCATTTTAGGACCTAAATTGGATCGCGATAAAAGATGGTGGTACGGGTGCAGCAATAACAAGGAAAAATCACTTGATATTGCAGGTGCGTTGTCATCCTGAGGTCTAAGATGAAATGCCGCAGACTTTTTCTACCCATAGATATAGTAAAACTAGTATCAGTTATAATTCAGTAGCTGATACTAGCCTTACTGTGTAGTAAGAGTGAAAACAGGGGAACAACTAAAAGATCCCGAAAGGTCAAACTGCACCGTGATGTAGTCATGCTCCCATAAGATGACTAACTTAACTATGTAATATAATTCCGTTACGTATTAGACAAGCACTTGGAAACAGGACAAAGAACGTACATAGTTACTATCTCTAAGTTTGCTTGGCGCCTGCGTCAGCGCATGGAAAATTATAATCACGCAATAGCACTTTTCTTTGATAGCAAATTAAATGATCTGTGTAGAACTATGTAAGTAGGTATACAAAGGTTAGCTATAACACTGTAGATTATGTAATCGTAATGATTTTTTATTTATTTAATTATTTGCATATAATGTAATATTTTTATAATTTATCAAAAACTATTTGTTAATAATAAAACCTTAGTAGTTTTGGAATGTCTGGCATTGTTTCATTAATAATTGGGATGTTGCCTAAGTTTGAATATGGTAGGTACTATTTTTCACAAATGCAGAAAATATACGCTACTGTTTGTTATTCATCAAAACAATTCATAGTTAAAATATATGGACTAATATTGAAGTTGTACTGTTTAGAAATTTCTAAAAATGGTAATTTTTTCCAATATTTATCAAAAATGTTGCTGACATCAATTCAAACAACTGATAATATGCCAACTACGGCGAACGTAGAGAGCCGCCAACTATGAATAAAAACATACATATTACAGAGTTATTATTAATTTTAACAATATTAGACATTTCCTAGTAAAATGGGAACATGTGACGTCACCTTTTCCGTAGATTTTCTATGGAGCATTTTTGGACGCAGCATCGCAACACATCAAAAATATACTATACCTGTGAAACTAATGATCTTAGACATACTATTTCTTTTGCAATATTTCTTCATGGGTTTTACTTCTCATTCATGAAATAAAAAAAAGTTGCCTATATTGTGGTATTGTTTATAAAAATCAAAGTTCATAGTTATTCCGACTAGATATAATCAACATATTTTTTTATTTATTTACTATCACTTAATAATACATTGGTGGCGGTGAGGAGCTCGGTGGCTTAGTGGTTTGAGCGCTCTGGTTTCGATTACGAACAAAGCAAATTTCGCCATGGTCGGTCCCGGGATGGGTCAATTAAATTTATAATCTCGAGCTCCTCCGTGCTTTGGAAGGCACGTTAAGCCGTTGGTCTCGGTTATTACTGCAACCGCTTTAACCACCAACCCGCAATGGGCCAGCGTGGTGGCCCAATCTCCCATATAGGAAGGCCTGTACCCAGCAGTAGGACATATATAAGCTGATCATCATCATCTTCATCACCAGCCTATATACGTCCCACTGCTGGGCACAGGCCTTCCTACATGGTAGAAACACATGAAGAGTGAAGAAGCTGATGATGATGATCACAAAATAATACACTGAGTTTACAGTTCAACAGTCTGCCAAACTGTGTAACAGTTTTTCGGCTGTGGCTCCCGTGGACAAGCTGTAAGTATTATTTTTTTATTGCTAACTAATTAACACTAACAGACTTTTTAAGATTACAGTGTTTGTACCTACTTTAGATTTTGTCGATGAAGATTATTCAACTTATCACCAATGAATTAATCATCACAAGTCTACTGTAGCTATATTTGTATGTGATTGTGTGTGTGAGACAGAATGATTACAAGACGCAACCTCCAATATTTTTTTCTATATTAGTTTACGAAAGAAGGCTCTGTCAAGACTTCTGACAGCGGGTGGATAATTTTAACATACGAAATTACTGGTTAGTTAATCATTTATCAAACCGATGGAAGATTATTATTACGATGCTATCTCTGGGGATCCACGTCGCTGATAATGTGAAGATAACTGTTTCATAAGAACTTTTTAAAGTGTTTTTATGAAGTGGAAGCTGATTTGTAATGTATCTAGACCGTTTTACGTCAATTGCTGGTTAATAACGCATGATGATATTTTTGTTTCTTGTTGATTTTATCGGTTAATATGATTAGGAAAGCCTCACAATTAGTGAGTATAATACCTTGAAAATTCTAATATTACAACTTATTTGCAGCAAATCGGGCCATCCATTATTGATGATAAATGTTAAAAAAATAATGTTTTCTAGATTTCTCTAAGAGATTCAGATTTCCTTATACTGACCATCAATAATCCTAGTCCGAGAGAAATAAAGAAAATGGAAGCGTAAATGTGTGCCAAAAGTAATAATAGCCCTGAACTTTGTAACACTTCCATAAAAATTGACATTTAAATGTTTTGTTATGTTTAAAATTAAATATAGGTCTTTATAATATACATATAAAGGCTTTCATTCAGTGGCCAGCGCTGAGGCGTGATAAATGGCTGACTTTTATTTAATCCCCATGCCGAATCCACGAACGCAGTATCCACGACCACACGCATTACCTGACCTCTTTACTTGCGACATGCACACTCACTAATTGTGAAGCTATCCTGATCATAATAACCGATAAAAACCTCAAGACGTACTTTGTGCATTATACAAAAATACTTCACTTATCCAACTAAAAGGATTCAACTCAAAACCCGATCATAAGATAGAGTAGTTTGTTACAAAACCATTGGTCATGATTCAGATTCAAGCTGCGTGATATGCCCCACAGCCAAGGAAACCACCATTTTGTTATGCCCTCATTAAAATAAAATTTTAAATGAGCTTATCTCATCTTTGTGAATACCTTATATTTATAACGGACGTTAGTTACGGTCAGCAACGAAGTCAATTGACATATCGAAGTTTACAAAATGTCGGAGATTTAAGATACATATAAATAAATACATGATTACCTAATCAGAGTAGAAACAGAAGGTCATCATCATCATCTGGGAGAAACACATAAGGAGTTTGGGCCATTGGCCCTAACTCTGGAGAACACATGCTAAGTCTAAATTTAAGTTCAGTGCATTTCTTTCTCTCAAAATGAATACGAAAAGGATGGCTGTCATATAATTTGACCTTATTGGACGTGATAAAATGCAGCGTTTAGGTGGCACCTCCGAACATGCCGTCTAAAATTGTCTATAGTTTCTTTGAAATCTATCTAAATTTAATTGACAGCTCTAAACAAATTCTAGCTATATTTTTCGTATTACATATTGCGAGAATAAGATCTACTGTACTTAAATTTATAATTAGAGAGTGTCTTCAGAATCAGGCCTTTTATAACGTTGTAGTAACAACTGCGGTACCAAATGGCTTCACGTGCCTTCCGAAGCACAGAGGATCAGTAGATATTAAAATTTTAACTCACGCATCCGGGATCGACCATGGAGAAATTTGCTTTGTTTTCGTAATCGAAACCAGAGCGCTCAAACCACTGCGCCTCAATACTACAGTGAATGAATACACATAGTAAACATCAATTTATTTCTTAACAGAAAAAAACAGCACTTACTAAAACTAGGTCAAAAATTATATAAATTTAAAATATAAAAACTTTACATAAAAATGTCCTTCACAAAATAAAATAAAAATCACAATAAAACTACCGGTGTCACAATAATAATAACTTGAAATTCTTAATTACAATGAAAGAGTCAAAATTTTAAATAAAATAAAATAGATTGATGTTTAAATCAATCTATTTTATTTTATTTAAAATTTAGTTATATAAAAGTTTTTCTAAGTGCGTGTGTGTTAAACGAGATTCGCTGCTGGCCGTACTTGTATTTTAATTCAAAATACTGCTTATCTAATTATCTCATCAAAGCCTATTAGTGGTATAAAATCCAAATAGAGTTACTTACATGAATATTATTTTTGTTGATATTTCAATTTGTTTTGACTTCAGATATAAAAACAACTCTATACTAGCGAGGAAGGTGGGCCCGGTAACTAGAGGTCAGCTAAAGTTCAGTGAGGCTGCGCAGGCGACGCCCAACCTGCCGTGACTCGCTTACGACATCAGATCCTTGATCAGACGACCCATTAGCTTTTGGAATAGAACCACTATTCATAAAATTTATTGAAACAAAACAGCACATTTGTATTGATAAATGATCTGTCTTAAGAATAAATTAATTGTATTTTTTTAATACTGACTGACTCGTACTTAAAAGTGGGACTACGTTTTTAAGCTGTTTTGAGTCGAGGCATTGGATCTTGCTTGATGTCTAAGAACTCACTGACTGTACATTGCAAATTGGATATTGTATATTTTAAATTACACAAGGCTGGTGTATATTTGGCACAAAATAGGCAAACCTCAGTACCTACACCAGGATTTATAAATTTGTTTCTTTTATCTCGTTTAATTATTATTTATATTACCTACTTACTCACTTGCGTACTTAATTGAGATAATAGTATTTTTCTTTGCAGACATTTATACAAACTGAAGCCCGCCTACGCTCACACAGTAATAGGAAACCTATTTCATGTCTGCCTATTATTAATAGTCCGGTACCGCTAGGTTTTGAGGTTCCAAAAATATTAAAGTTTATGATTTTTTGCATACAGTTAGTATACTATTTGACCAACCCAAATCATGATTTTGTGTCATTTTTGATGGTTGCTAAGGTCACAATTTAGGTATTTGTCTTTTTATGCATTATTTCGTTGAAAAGAAAATTAGAGTTGAAAATTTAACTTCCATGATGATAACAAAGTCATTACTGATATACATAAGCTTTTTGTGCCATCTCACTCCATGGGAATACTGGTTTTACCCAAATACCATACCTATCGCTGTAATAGCTATAGAAAAATATTAAAGTTGGTGAAATAAGTGTTAACGGTTCTCTAACTCTAGTATCTATTGTTTAAATCATTTTGTGTCATATTCATCCATGGTATTCGGAACTATAATTTTTTTCCTATTTAACCCCCTGTAATAGCCATAAAAGAAAATTCAAGTTATTAGAGTTTATGTCTTTATTAATGTTATGGTAAAAGGAAGCTATATGCTTAATTTGTGTCGTTTTTATCCATGGGATTTTGATTTATATTATTTTCAACGTTTTTGCGCGAAGAACACTAGCGCGGCCACAGCGCGGAAAAGGAGCGCGTAGGCACGCGTAGGCATTCACTGGCTCCGGCGACCGGCTGCCGGCCGGCCGGGAGCGAGGCGCTATAATTTGTTTGTTGTTGTACGAGTAGTGACTTGTGATAATTGCATAGAAAATGGAAACTAATACAACATGTCTTATTTGTGGGCTAATGTTGGTTGGTAAAGCTGTAAAATTAAAAGAAAGGATTTTATTAACGCATTAATTGCCTCCCGTAAATATACACACATTACCACTACCCCAATGCCGTTATGAATTGGAAGCGCGCCGCCCATCGGCGGCGGCGACATCTCGATAAAGTACACAGCCGCCCATGGGTTACCTCGGCATTTCGACATTCACTATTTTTTATATGTTTTACGAGCAGAGTGATTTGTTCGATTGAAGAGCGCATTCATATTGTGAGTTAATTATTACAAAAAATACATTTTCTTTGGTGTATTACCTTTATAGCGATGGAGTGTGAAAGTGACTTCCGAATTAATTTATAGTAGTGCAAAATTGTGTCATTGTATTAAATAAATATTTTCCAAATAACATTTATATGCATGGTAAAATTTCCCCGTAAATACAAATTATTTATGTTAATTTTTCCAAAAAAACCAAAATCATAATGTATTCATTTTAATTTAATTAAATTATAAAGTGATTTGAGTATCTCGGTAGCGATAGCGTAGTGATTAGAACGCCATAGTTTCGATTACAAAACAAAGCAACTTTCGCCATGCCCGAATTTTTATTTTATTTTATACAACTAGATGACAAACAAGCTGACGGCCCACCTGATGGTAAGCGGTTACTGCCGCCTATAGACACCTGCAATAACAAGGAAAAATCACTTGATATTGCAGGTGCGTTGTCATCCTGAGACCTAAGCTGAAATGCCGTCCATGTCCAGTAATTACACTGGCTACCTTTCCCTTTAATCCGAAGCACAGCGAACTGTTTCACGGCTGAAATAAGAAAGGCGGTGGTACCTACCCAGACGACCCTACAATACGGGTCTACCACCGAGATGGGTCAATCATTATTTATAATCTCGAGCTCCTGCGTGCTTTGGAAGGCACGCTAAGCCGTTGGTCTCAGTCGTTACCACAACTGCTATAACTCACCAAACCGCTTTTTATATACAAAGCTCAGTAAATGAGTCATCACCATCTGATGTGAAGCGGTAAGAAAAGTCCATGTGCGGAGACAGCTAGAGCAGTTTGAAAACACACTGTTCTAGCCGCCCCCATCCTGCCGGTTATTTTAACACCTCTTTTGAAGGAACCCATGTTATAGGAAGGAGGGAACACATGTGCTGGAAAAAATTCCAAGTTTTGGAAGTCCGACAAAGAAACGAGTAACTATACTTCTTTGTGCGTGATGTTTAGGTGGAGACAGTAAATTGATGATTCCGAATACCGGCACGCGTGCTCCTGAGTAGGAAAGGGGAAGGTGGGATAAGGTCGAAAAGCTCCTCAGAACACTCTCCATGATAAAGCCGCTAAAAGGCGCTTAGTGATGCAATGTCACGACGGAGTTGTAGAGGTTCAAGGCTGTTCGTAACCTCTACGTCGTCAATAATACGGACGGCACGACGCTGCAATCTGTCCAGCGCATCGAGGAGGTACGCGGCGGAGCTTTCCCACAGATGCGAGCAATATTCAACGCATGACCGGACCAGAGTTTTGTACAGCAGGCATAATTGGTCAGGCGTGAAAAATCGACGCACCTTGTTCAGGACACCTAGCTTCCGTGAGGCTGTTTTGACTACGGTTTCGATATAATACCTCTGATTTAGATCACAGCATATCTCAATACCGAGCAAGTTGATGTAGCCCTGTGCCGAAAGAGTAGTGCCCTGAAAAGAGGGAAGGGGAAGGAACGGCGACATTTTCGCTGTAAACGCACACCTGTGTTTTCTTAGCATTGTTAAATCCCCATTCAAATATGATGTTTAACACCCTGTTGAGCTCAATAGTAAGATTGATTCTCTCCCTCTCGGTTTCAATGCGCCCAGCCCCTGGGTGACCGTTATATCCACCATGCACTGTACTGTCATCCGCATTGCAATGATTGTTTCCTAATGTAACCATATGATTGATATGAAGAAGAAAGAGAGTGGGGGATAGAACAGAGCCTTCTGGTACACCAGCGTTCACTGACATGAACCACGAAGCGCATCCATCAACGAGGATACGGATTCTCCGCTCATGCAGAAAGCTGGCGATCCAATTGCAGAGCTGAGTGGGCAGACCGAATGCCGGGAGCTTGTAGAGGAGAGCACTGAGCCAGACCCGATCAAAAAGCTTTGGCAATGTCAAGGCTAACAGCCACTGACTCACCACGATTGTCAATAGCTTCACCCCAGACATGCATTAAATACGCTAGAAGATCACCCGTTGACCGTGTCGACCGAAACCTACTCTGACGATCATTAATTAATGAGTGATCTTCTAGGTATCGGACCAGCTGGTAATTTAAGATCCGTTCCATAACCTTGCAAAGAACAGAGGTGACAGCTATTGGGCGGTAGTTAGCTGGGTCTGATCGGTCTACCTTTTTGGGGTTGCACATTAGCGTCGCTCCAACGGCACACACCCAGAAGAGAGAGGAAGGGGGTATAGCCGCGATACGACGGGAGACAACTCCACTGCGCAGTTTTTCAGTACTATCGCTGGGATGCCATCAGGTCCACGAGCTTTTCGGACGTCGATTGACTGAAGCTCCGCACGTACATCACATTGCCTGATACGGATATCAGGCATTGTGTGGCCACAATGGGTGAGTGTTGGTGGCTGAGAATTGCAGTCATCGATTCGGGAATGAGCAGCAAAGAGTTTTACCTGGAGATCGGCTATCTCTTGCGGCTTATGAGCAAGTGTTCCGAAGAAGGGTGACAGCACGGCTTTGGCCAGACGCCAGTAGCCTACGGCTTCCCGTAGGGTGCGTTAGTAAGTGCAACGCGCTGAGCATTCGCTCTGATGAGGGCCCTTTTGCAGGACTTGGTGGCATTGTTATAGGCTGCTTTCAGTGAGTCAATATTTGGATCCCCATTGACTCGACCTCTGATCCAAGCGCGGTATGCCGACTGTTTGTTCTCAACAGCTAAGGCACACTCACGATTGAACTAGTGGTTACGTCTGCCCTTACTGACGAGATCGGAGTGAGGGATATAGTACTCCATCCTTAACATTATCTCACCAGCTCACTCAACAGTAGTGCTAGCATTCGGCTCCGACTCACTGAAACAGCGCTGCCTCCAAGGAACAGATGCAAAGTAAACCCACATACCGCCCCAATCTGCCGACGCATAGTGCCAGATGCGGCGTTTGGCCACCACAGATACCGGTGGCGACGCCCTTGGCACCCCAGCAGAAATCAGGCAGTGACCCGATGATCCCAAGGGAGCTCGAACCTCTAACCGATATCCCTCCGGGCGAGTCGTCATCAAAAGGTCCAACAAAGAGGGTGCGTGACCGACAATATCTGGAATCCTGGTGGGCCGGTTAACCAATTTAGTCAGGTCGTGCGTGAGAGCGAACGCTTAGGCAGTTCTACCAGCATGGTCAGTTTTGGGGAAACATAACCACATCTCGTGGTGAGCATTGAAGTCTCCTAAAAACACCGAATCCGCGGTTGGAAACTGCTCCTGCGCAACATCTGCCACCCGACTAAGGTGTTCAAAAAGTCGAGTTGTCTCCATGTCACCTCTGTGGGATCTGTAGAGGCAAACGTAGACACGGCAATGAATGCCCAGATCCACGTGCACCCCGAGGATGGAAAAGAAAGGGATGGAAAAGAAAGGGTCCGTCAAAAAAAGCAGCGCTGGCCGAGCCGTCTCAAGATGTTTGTAGACGACATTGAGGTTAGCATGAAGCCCACGTAAGTTAGTGAGCCCTACCTCAGCGTGGCTGTAGTGGGGATCTGCACCGCTGTACGACCATACACATCACATGTCGCTGCCATGGATGCATATAGGCAGTCAAATCGTGAGGCCTGTTTCGCCAGGTAACAGCCGACAGCAGAGAAGCGCTGACCCGCCGGACGGAAGGGCCCCCGAACCCTCCCGGGTATGGAAGCTGAACCCCACCATCCGGTCACCAACCAGCACGACGGACCACCCCGAGATTATGCGAGGCATGATGGGGCAGCCTCATGATCTGGTAAGGATAGCGCCCACTGTGCCACGGGCGGCCAGCGAAACAGCCGTTACTTCAGGTCTCCCTGGCCGGCGGGTCAACGCAGTCGGCGACCGGCTGGCCGAGTGGTCTGTACCCCAGGCTACTCGGTCAAGAGGTCCCGGGTTCGAATCCCGGTAGGAGCAAATGTTTGTATGATGAGTACGAGCATTTGTTTACGAGTCATGGATGTTTATATGTTTATTTAGTATATTTCTAATTTTTATTATGTCATATTATTATCATTATTTATCCGTTATCTAGTATCCATAACACAAGCTCTTAATGATGCTTACTTTGGGCTAGATAATAGGTGTGAGTGTATAAATATTATTATTATTATGTTTACTTCTATTTTTATTTTCTCTCATTTCTGAGGTATTTTCTAATTCCACGCGGGTTGATACCAAGCGTGAGTAGAATAATGCTGTGTGTCAGAGTGGTGTAATAGTTTGTGTGTGTGTATCTACGTGTGTGTGTGTGTATCTACGTGTGTGTGTGTGTGTTTGTGTGTGTGTGTGTGTGGTGTTTTGTAGCAAGTTAATTAAAGTTAATTTATTATATTATTATTATTAGTCCACCTGGCACTAGTTAGACGGAAGCCATCATTTACCGCATCCATCGCAGCATCGTCTCCCCAAGCTCTGGTTGTATGCCCACTGATCCCGGAACGCGGCCACATGTGGTCACTTGGCGGGTTTTGCGCCTTGCGTACGGTGGTCATTAACCAGGGTTTACACACCCTACCACGAGTGGAGCAGTTGATAGCTCAGCGATCCCTTAGTCGCCTCTTACGACACCCACGGGAAGAAATGGGCCACCGCACGGTACAATTTTTTTAATAAGATTTTAGAGATATAATTGTTTTGTTACTACTATGTCTATTAATAAGTCTACTACCTATCACTAGAATTGTTCAATCAGCTTCAGAGAGTAATGGGATGTCCATATTTCTGAGCACTAGTCTTTGCCTCCCGCAAAAAAAAAGAAATTTCTCTCGCAACATGCGGCACCCGCACTTGTGTTATTTATCAAATAAAGTATGCTCTTAAATTTTTCATTATGTAGGGCTTTCTAAAGGATATAAAACTATTTCGGATTATCCGATCTAACCATTATTAATGTGCAAATGTTTATACATAAAAAATATATCTACTTATAATACGACATTGTTATGTTCTGTCCACTATAGTATAATGTCACAAAGATTGATAAATTTATACTTATATGTATACACGACAGCACAGAAGTGTAACAGTTGGAATACGAAAGCCACCTCTATTACGAACAGAGTAAGGGCAAGCTCAAGGTCATACTGTTACGCTTGATGTGCTGTCAACTATACAAAACAACAGCAGGTCAGGTAACCGTAATATGAGAAAAAAAAACAATCAATTTTCAACCTAAACGCAATCTGATTAAAGTACAAAAACGCTTAGCTTAATTCGGGCGTCTGTGTTAACGTGACCTTCGGTTGACTGTTCCTACTTGCTACTCTTTGCAAACGTGTGTAAATGCTCCGTGCGGTACACAACGCGCGAGCGAACTAATATTTATGTAGGAAATAAAATATGTTTTTTAAGTATATCATGAATTAAAGTGACACAAATTTTTATAGCAGATATTTTATGCTTTTATGATATTAAATGTGCAAACTCTAATAACTTTAATATTTTTTTACAGCCGCTATGGCTTGGAAAAGTTAAATCATTAAATATCTTAATAACCCATGGCTTAGTTTGGCACAAAATCATGTCAGGGTCATATTTAGGTGCCCTGAGTTAGGTTGTATTTGTTTTATAAACTTTAATATTTTTTTGACACTTTTAACATATATTGGGCCCCCTGTCAATTTGCACTGGACGAAAACGACACACACTTAGTTTGCACACAGCCTAGGCTATTTTACACACAATATTAGTATCATTTGGCACATTAAATTATTTTTGGCAGTTTTATTTATATTTTAACATTTAAGTCACAAAATATTGAATTACTGAAAATGCAACAGCAATATTTGACACAAAAATTAAATATAAGCTTTTTAGGTGGAGCTGTATCCCCTTGCAAAAATTCAGAAACTTTAGAATTTTTGTAACTTAGCACCTCAAAATCGCCTAGCCGTACCGGACTATAATCTGCACCCGACATGCTTTGCAATGCTCTCAAAGAGAAAATTAGTAGGTTTTAAAAAAATAAAAAATAAAAAATAAAAAAAAAATCACAATCTGATCAATGTTTCGGAGTGCATAGCATAGGGGATAAACATACCAACATTGATTTTTGTTTATATGTAGGTATGTATAGATCACTTGCGTGAAGTTGTTAAATTAATTTGTTACACTTTGGTATCTATTTAATTTAATAGCAGCAATAAAACATGACTCATTTCTCATGACCATTTAGACGGCTTCGTAATTGCATATCAACCAGCCAGCATTTATAATTTTAGAGTAAGTAATATAAAATATTGAACTGGTTCTAACCCTGTTGTATTAGAGAAAACTAAAATTCGGTTTCAGCCTCTTTTTATACCAATCGAATAAAATGCCATTTGGTCCGTGACCTTTTTCAATTGGAATCAAAGACAGGCACTGGTTAATGACAAGACTCAAATGGAAATTGTAAAGCACTTGAGTCTTATTTTGAATGAACAAACCAAAATAAATTATTATAATTCAGTTAAATTCGGGAGAGCATGGAGGTCCTGTTAAATCTCTAGATTGCAAATAAAATTTAGCTTTTAATTATGGAAGACTTTTTGTGTGTGTAAGTAAGTATCGATACAGTAGGTACCTACTTTGCACGTGCCTGAGAAAACGTTTAGACTTACTTCTGCTACTGCTATTTTTTCCGATACAATGAAATAATCCTTACATGGTATGAGTCGGTTTGCATTAAAAAAATTAAATGACTGTTTTTATGGACAACGCATAACTTACCAAAAAAAAAAATACTAAGTACTTATGTAATTTTAATAAAATTTTATTTTACAAAAATAGACCTAATAACGGTTCCTTAGACATTTTCCCCGTATCTTCTATGGTTTCGGATTTCCCCATACTGTCCTGTAGAAAAAAACGCACGCCGTATATATTTATTAAAAAAAAAGGAATTATTAGCTTTTGTTTTACTTGAATATTTTATTGATACAAGGGCGACAAGCATGCGGCCCGCCTGATAGTAAGTGGCTACCGTAGGCGTTGCTGTAGCGTCTGCGTGTGACATAGTAAACAAGTACTGTCGCATATAACACCAAAAGTATTATTCGCACATTGGCTACTCGTGTAGAAATCAAGAGGATGACACGTCCGCCTGATCCCAACATAGCGCTTTCCTCCTCGATGGGAGTACTACGCAATAGCGAAAGACGATAGCTCAAATGACAACAGCGCGAAGACGATATTGCGAAAGTACCATCGCTCGAAAGTGTAATTGCTCAAAAACTTAATTGCGCGACACACAAAAGCGCGAACGTTATAGGTCCTTTTAAATTTACTATGATATAAGTGTGATGAATAAATGAATTTAATTAATTTTATAACATTTTATTTGGATCACTCATTCCGCACAGTGGTCGTATGAGTGCTGTTTAAAATTATCAGCAATCAGACAGAATACGTAAGTACTTACATGTTATTTTTATTGTTAAGTCAAATTAAAACAAAACAAAGTGTGACTTGATTACGCACGAAAATTGTCACGTCTACAACAATTTTATCTGTCTTAATCTTAAGCCTACAAAGCTTATATAAAATTATATTTATCATTATCAAATTAATAAATTGTCAGATACGTACAGAAAATAATAGGAATAGATTTTTAATATTATTGTAAACTTATTTCTACAAACTTTGAATTGGTGTATTTTTGGGGAAGTCGGGTAGCTTGTTATACAGGCTGGTGCCGTGAATGCGACAATAAATTTAAACATGAGCTATATTAATCCATAGAAATGGTTTGCCACTTTCAGAAATATCGTATTCATGTGATAATTTCAGTACAATTAGTAATTAAAATAGAATAAAACTAGAAAAATTTCACGTCCTGAGGCAGGAATCGAACCCGCGACCTTTCGCAATGCGGGCGACTGCTCTGACCACTGAGCCACCCAGGACTTGGGATATCCCTGTGAAATTCTTCTAGTCTATCTTGTATTTGCGTTTATGAGCTAACGTCCACCCTACAATGTCGAAATATTCTATTTCAACATCCGAAACGAGTATTTTTACAAATACCGACGATTCGGTTAAGTTGGGGCAGTGCTTTCAAATATTCTTAATTTTTGATTTTAACATTATTATAAATGTTTTAAAAATTACTTAGTAATTAAAATAGAATAAAACTAGAAAAATTTCACGTCCTGAGGCAGGAATCGAACCCGCGACCTTTCGCAATCCGGGCGACTGCTCTGACCACTGAGCCACCCAGGACTTGGGATATCCCTGTGAAATTCTTCTAGTCTATCTTGTATTTGCGTTTATGAGCTAACGTCCACCCTACAATGTCGAAATTGTACAAATTCAGTACAATTGTTTGAAATAATGCTGTCAACGTTACACTATTCCATACAAATGTAATGAAATTATCAAATGAATACGATATTTTTGAAAGTGGCACACCATTTCTATGGACTAATATAGCCCATGTTTAAATTTATTGTCGCATTGACGGCACCACCCTGTATATTTTTTATAGACATTTTATAAGGGCTTAAGTATATGTTTTAGATTTAAAAAACTACAAGTTAGTACAAATAGGTACTTGAGTCAGCTAACATTAATCTTCTTTAGAAAACAATCAATAAAGTTACAACTTTAGTAGGTATTTAAATACAGTTTTATAGTTAAATTTCAGTTGGTATATGCTAGTGTGTGTGTGTGTCCGTTCGTGCGTATGTGTGTTTTTGTGGACGCCTATACGACGTGTGTGTGTGTGGGTGTGCGTTTGTGAGTGCACGCGTGTGCATTCCTGCAATATGCATGTGATAGTATAGTTTATGTAAATAGAAGTGAATATAAGTCGATAACCAAAGACCTACCAATTTCTTGACTGCTTATATCAACAGATAATCCATTTTTAATTTGAGGCGTAACGAAACCGACATCTACTACTTTTCGAAATAAAACATCTATTTTAATTCCTCAAACAACGATATCTACAAGGTTATAAAATAAAAATAAAATAAATAAATAAAATAGTTTATTTACCATTACAGTATTTACATCAACAGTTATGTATAGCTATTTTGATTTTCTTAATAAATGTGTAAACAATATCAGAAACTCCTGCTTTCTAAACTAGGACAATCCTGTATCGTAGTCGGCAGCGATTCCTCCTTAATGGAAATTCCTCCGCGTTAATGGAAATCTATTCTTTTTTAATAATTCCAGCACTACTTATTACATACTAATGCATTAATCCTCCGAAAACGCAAGACTATATGCTGTCTAAGTGCTTACGGTAGTGATCATAATAATTATCATTGCGATCATTAGTCAACAGACAAATTACTTACACGTTTTTTGCCTCATTATTAACCGACCGTTTTAACTTGCAAATACACATTATGCCGAATACAAAATACTAGGCTAGGCACCTATCTTTATGAGGTTCCGTATACCACGCAACATTGACACATGATAATGATCTTGACTAACACGATTATCTACAAAGTTTTCAGGATTAAATGTTGAGGATACTTAGAAGTTTACTGTTGAAACTAGTTTATTGGGTCAGTATTACCATGGACCAAATAATATATGGACTATACAGAGTAGTGCCGTCAATACGACAATAAATTGACACAGGGGCTATATTAGTTCATAGAAATTTGTCACCTTCAAAAACATCTTATTCGTTTGATAAAATTTATGACATTTGTATAAGATAGTATAACAATGGCTGCATTGGATAGTATGCATTATTTCATAGAAATATCATGAAATAACTAATTGAATAAGATGTTTTTGAAAGTGGCAAACCATTTCTGTGAACTAATATGGCCCATGTTTTAATTTATTGTCGTATTGACGGCACCACTCTGTATAATGGTTTTATTTGATTTGATTTGATATGGTTTGATTTAATTTAGTTTAATTAATTATAATCTAATTCATGTTACTAAGAATTTATGGGCACACACTGTCTGAAATAAACTGATTTTATTTTATTTTATTTATTTATTTTATAACCTCCTTCTTTTTTTGAAGTCGGTTAAAAATGAGAAAACTACTAATTATAATTAATTACTTATTAAATAAAACGAATTCTTTAGTATAGTTAGGTACTCTGGTTTTACATGTACCTACCTACAGTCATCGTGCGCAGACGGATTATTACAAGACAAAATTATCTTAGATAATTGCAATCGTTCGATTAATATAGTTCATTGACATAATTTTATACAGCAAGTCATGGAAATTTCCATGCTATTTTTTTTCATTAGGGGCCGGCGCCTACTGGGACTCTAACCTGGGACCGCTGACTTAGGATACATGTTCAGTGACCCCACCAGCCAGTCATCTTGAAATTAAAGTCAAAGTCTCAGAAACAGTTATTTGTTATACAAGAGTGCAAGGTTACTTTTTAACCGCGTGCTCAATTTTGATGAAAGAAAGAAAGAAAGAAAACTTTATTCAGCTAATTTTAAAAATAAACAATACAGTCATACATAAATAGTTTACTAGCGCTGAAACGGACTACCACTCAGCTTATGTCACAGGCTAAGCTGTGACGCTGATTTTCAGTGGTATCCGGTGATGTGGGTAAGATGGCGACATTAATATAACAAAGCAGAGATTTGCAATATCAAAAGAAAATAAATAGTAACAAGACATCAGCAAATAACAGATAAATATAAGTGTCCAAAACACAACAACATAATCAAAAACAAGAACATTAAGGTTTAAATAACCAGCAAAGCACACACATGGTTAAATCATATAAATAGTGACAATAATACTTATAAGCTAATTTAACTGTAATAGCAAAATATACTTTTTAATTCTATTTTAAAAAGTATAGACCGACGATGATGACCGAGCAAGCGAAGGATTAAATACCAGCCGAATTGAGAACCTCCTCGTTTTTGAAGTCGGTTAAAAATTAGAATCCTGAGCGAACTAAATGCAAAAAAAAATGCACATTATTAACAGTTAAGTACAGTCAATTCTGTTGGCGTCAAATAAACTTCTTTGTCGCTAGAATCACTCATTTTAGGTTTTTTACTTGCTTTCAAATTTCTGTGGTTTTAACAAATATGTCGCTAAAAGATAATGGCGCGCGTAAAGCAAATTAACAAAAAAGTACACCAAGAAGGTGCCGAGCCTGAGTTTTTAACAAGTTAAAAAAGAACAAACAAGATCAAACATTTATAATAATGTTATAATCAAAAATATAACAGCCAAAATGTCGCCGTTCCTTCCCCTTCCGTCTCTTCAGGGCACGACTCTTTCGGCACAGGGCTCCCTAAACTTGCTAGGTATGGAGATATGTTGCGATCTGAATTCCAGGAACTATATCGAAACCGTGATAAAAACAGCCTCACGGAAGCTCGGTGTCCTGAACAAGGTGCGTCGATTTTTCACGCCTGACCAATTATGCCTGCTGTATAAAACTCAGGTCCGGTCTTGCGTGGAATATTGCTCGCACTTGTGGGATGGCTCCGCCAAGTACCTACTCGATGCCCTGGACAGATTGCAGCGTCGTGCTGTCCGTATCGTTGGCGATGTAGAGGTCACCAACAACCTTGAGCCTCTGCAATTGCGTCGAGACATTGCGTCGCTTAGCGCCTTCTATCGGCTATATCACGGAGAGTGTTCTGAAGAGCTATTTGACCTTATCCCACCTTCCCCCTTCCTACTCAGGAGCACGCGTGCCGGTCTTCGGAGTCATCAATTCACTGTCTCCACCTCAACATCACGTACAAAGAAATTTAGTAGCTCTTTTCTTTGTCGAACTTCCAGAACTTGGAATTCTTTGCCAGCACATGTGTTCCCTCCTTCCTATAACATGGGGTCCTTCAAAAGAGGCGTGAAAAAGCACCTTTCGGGCCGGCAAGGTGGAGGCAGCTAGAGTAGTGTCTGAACTGCACTAGCTGTCTTCGCATATGGACTCTTCTTACTGCTTCACATCAGGTGGTGTTGAGTCATTTGTCGTGCTTAGTATAAAAAAAAAAAAAAAAAAAAAAAAATAAGAATATTTGAAAGCACTGCCCCAACTTAACCGAATCGTAGGTATTTGTAAAAATACTCGTTTCGGATTCTTGTGTGCTTCATTAAGCTGTTATAATCGTCAAGCTTAGCTATTCTGAAGCTTTGTATAACGTCTGCATTTGGAAACAATAAACAAAACAAATTAAAAACAAATTTTATAATACATGTTTACACACATTGATACCCAATCTATGTCTTATTCCCCGATGATAGGAAGGGGCTGCCGAATGAACGTCACACGCACTCCGAAGGTTAGTTGAGGGTAGTTTAACTGGTAAATTAACTTTAGTGTTTAATATTTATTTAAATTTTAATATTCATACACTCACTCCTTTTATCTAGCCAAAAGCATCATTATGAGCTTGTGTTGTGGATACTAGATAACAGATAAATATTGATTATAATATGCATATAAATATTACAAATATACTTAATAAACATATAAATATCCATGACTCGTAAACAAATGCTCGTACTCATCATACAAACACCTACAGGGACCTCTTGACCGAGTAGCCTGCATAGCCTATACCATGATCAATATAGTTACAATGTAGGTACTTTCGTAGCGACCGATCAGTAGAATCCGGTCGTGAGAAAATGTCGTGGTGTCCGTTCGTAGTCGTACCAATACAATGTGAATCTTTAATTATAACATATTATTACGATGACATAATACTGCTCTATAATAGTAAAGTAGAAACGATTGTTTAAGCACATCATGACATTTTGGAAAGGCGAGCGGTCAGCGTCCGCTATATCTATCGGATTGTGTAAGCAGAGCGATTTAGTAAGCGTTACGTGACCCGCGCTATATCCATGAGCTCATCAATTATTCTTTTTGCTCTTCATGATGATAGCAAGTTATATTTTGACGGCAATGATTTACGAACTAATGTCCGATTCAAGTGCTACACTTTACCAACTTTGACCACTCAATACTCAAATTTTATCAACTCACTGCTACTACTGATAATATTTTTTGGTGTAAGTATTCTTATCTTTAGACATTTGAAAACTTTAATGCTAAAAGAACGGCTAACAAGCATCATCATCATCATCATCACCAGCCTATATATGTCCCACTACTGATCACAGGCCTTCCTACTTGGAAGAAACAATAATGAGTTTGGGCCATAGCAACACTACGCTGGCCCAATGCGGGTTGGTGGGCTAAAGCGGTTGCAGTAACAACCGCCACGAACGGCTTATCGGTGCCTGCGGAAGCAGGGACGACCGAGATTCCTTTGACTGACCCATCCCGAGATCGACCATGGCGAAAGTTAGTTTGTTTTCTTAAGCGACACCAGAGCTCTCAAACGAAATATCTATGTCATAGTCACGTGATAATAATAAAAAAATGTAGATAGTCAAATGCCATGGAGTATTTAGAATGATAAATGTAAATTGGGGCACCTAATTCACCCAAACAAACATTAAGCTATTTCACACGTTTTCCGTAAAAATTAAATTTTTAATTAACACAATAAAATGAATTGTTAACTAAAAATTAAAATAATTCTCTTGTTTTAATATTATAAATTCATAATTTTTTTTACTATACTTAGGAATTTTCTTAAATATCTTTGAAGCCATTACGAGACTTCAATTCTATATACATATACACTCGTATTCTGTTTGATTATTTAAAAGAGCTAACTCAAATTCTGTAAAACGATGGCATGGCCGAACCTGCAAATTCTGAAAATATGTTCTTCTACAGTCAGTTCTTTTCAACCCACACATAACACGAATACACTTCTTCAGACATTAAATACCCTTTCCCAAGACGGATTTCTATGTCTGGGTTTTTAATTCTGTCAGGTCTCTGCTTAAATAGCATTATTTTAGTTTCATCTATAATTATAATTAGGTGATTATTTTGTAACTAATTGATTAGTGATGTTAAGCCACGATTACGGAATTTTAATTATTAAATAATACTAAACAATCATCAGCAAATAATGATCATACGATCATCATCACCAGCCTATATAAGTCCCACTGCTGGGCACAGACCTTCCTACATGGGAGAAGCACATGAGGAGTTTGGGCCATAACACCACCACGCGGGCCCAATGCGGGTTGGTGAGTTAAAACGGTTGCAGGAACAACCGGGATCAACGGCTTAACGTGCCTTCCGAAGCACGGAGGAGCTCGAGATAACAATCTTTGATTGACCCATCCCAGGATCGACCATGGCGAAAGTTGCTTTGTTTTTCGTATCGAAACCAGAGCGCTCAAACCAATACGCCACCGAGCTCCTCCTCGAATTGCTGATCATACGATCATCAATCATTAATTTATGTAAATCTAAAATAGGAGTGGTCTCAGAACGCTTCCTTAAGGTACTTCATAACTAACTGCCCTAGGACCAGATTTAAAATATATTTCGTTTCCGGTTTCGGGACAGGTACAGCCCATGGTTGTGAATGTACCTATGCATAATTTCCAATGCTTCACATCAGAGTCGATGCCATCTTTTCATACGATTTGACAGCTGAACGCGGTCGAGATAGAGACCTTCTACTAAGTGCGCTGTCAAAGAATATTTTACACTACTGTTTACTTTATGTAGTAAAATTAGTACACAAAATTAAAAGATTTTTAACTCCATTTACGGCAATTCAACTACGGCAGTACCTACGTTAGCCACTTAAATAACCTTTGGACCGTAATTAATAAATAGCTTTAGACGATGAAACTGTTAGTTAATATATTATTACACGATAATTCTACCAACCACAAATACAACAACAAGAAAACAAAAATGTTTCAAACATCATTTTGTACCTTTTGACACAGTATTATCGTCGAACGGACTTTCATGCAAACTCACATGTGGAAAATATTAGAAATGAACAATCCCATTCTAATAAATAGGACTTCCCCTGCGTAAGCAAGTCAAGCAAATTTAAAAAGCTGTCAGAGGATTTTTCGTTTTTTTTTGTTAAGTATTTTATAGTTGCGTGAGAACGATTTTAAACTTCTCGTACTAACCAAAATCGCCCAATAGGTACTTTTTATTGGACTTTTTAGAAAAATCCTCTTTTAACTATTGAGATAAGCTTGACTTGCTTATGCATGGTAAGTACTGTTAAAATCGGTTTGTTCTTTCAAATATATTCGACTTGAGAGTTTCAATGAAAATCAGTGCGACGTTAACGCTGGTAAAATTAGTTGATAAATGAATTTGTCTCTAGATGTGGATTTAAATTCCCACAGCGGATTAGAGAAAAATATACTCACTAACTAGTAAGTATATCGTCAGTGGGCGTGCAAGACCTCGCAAGAGCAGTTTGTAAATACCGCGTATCAGCGTTTTCTTTATTTCACAGTAGGAAGAAAAAAGTCAATAGCTTGGATATTCCTACACATTTCTTTGACTGAACTTGTTTGGGATTTCTCTGGGTGTTGTTTAATGAGAATCAAGTATAAGCGAATCAATGCTAAGAAACCGCTGGTGCGATATTTAAATTTTGCGACTTTTGTAAATACGCGGTACCTATTGCAAAAGGCTTGCATGCCCATCGACCATATTCTTTAGTTAAAGAAGAAAGCTAATAAGTTGAACATCCAAAATTGGAAGGATTGTAGAGTACGCTTAGATCGCGATAACTTTGGAAACTACGAAGTTTCTGATATATTAGATAACATCTTTTTTACAAATATACCAATACATTGTCAAGATATGAAACTTGAATAAAATTAACGGAAACCGCGTAACGTCACTCTTGCGCAAATTAACAGGCTGCATCAAAATAACCGCACTAAAATAAGGTCATTTGCACAGGTAATGACATTGTGTCAATCAGCGGTTTGAGTATAAGTACGTAAAAATAGAAATACCAAGTCACTGACCAACATAGGAATATATTTTGATTTCGCCTTAGAATGGAAGGTTTTATCTTAAAAAAACCTCCCATTTACCTACCGAAGAAGTTTATTTATTTTTTGTTTTTTTTTTACTTTCAACATTGATGAAACGCTTGTCGTCTTAGCTATTAATTAACTATCAGACGGCCATTTGAAAAATAGTATTTTCTTAGTTTCATCGTAAGTAGATAATAAGTTTTATTCAGTCACGTTTAGAGAATAAGTTAAAATATTATTTTAATATTATGACATCATACAAATAAAAGTGCCGCTTTCACAAGAAATTTAAATTCAGAAAAAAAGAAAAAGTTAAAATACAGTGTTGAGGGGGAAAACAGATAGCAGCTGCAGCTGGTCATCCTTGCACGATTTGTTAAAAATCAATTTGAAATCGCAAAAAAATCTGCTGTTCCATACAAAATTGAAATAAGTACCTACACGATCTGTTTGCATAAAACAGCAGATTTTTTCGCAAGTAACGTTTGGGATTACCTTCGCTTTACACGCTATACGTCTAGGTACGTATTTTTCATACTAAAATAATTCCTTTGCCTCGTAAAATTTTACCAATACTTCAAATATTTTTATAGTATATTAATATAATAATACTAGGTTTGGAAAGCCTAAAATACAGAAGAGGACAGGTCCTCCTGTTCCCAACTTAGGCATCTCCATTTAAAAAAATGTTGATTACTGTCTCTAAAACACGATTGCACAATGCAAACTTTAATGCAAGCAACAAAGTACTAATCAGATCACAGTGGTTACGTCACACTAATGCACAATCATCACCATATATTTGCACATTAGGTAACAACGTGCTCCATACAGTACATAATTATATACTTATTGATAAATATTATGCACTTTGTAATCTCAATTTAAGGAAAGTTTATAGAAACTATTCAATCAAAATGGAAGATTCCCTTTAGAGTGTTTTGAGAGCTCGGTCAGTTGATGGCACAATGCATTATTTAGGTATATAGCTATTGTTAAAGTGTGTGTGTCCCACGAAAACGCAGATCATGGTTTATTAGGTATATATGGTATTATTAAACGCAAGTTAAATCCGGTAAATTGGTTTTATTTCAAATATGTAGTGCTCACGAAAATTTAAGGCAATACTATATTAGGGTACAGTTTAGTTAGTCACAAATGCAAAAAAGGAATCTTGTAAAGATTTTTATTAATTAAAACATTTAAACCGTATTTGGATATATCCGTCCATCTACGTGTCACTCAGTAGTTCCACAGGGTCTAAGTTTACAATATTCGTAGGTACTTTCTTTAAAAATAAAAGTTTCTTTATTTTATAGATGATGGCAATCTCAAGTTCAAAAAATTTATGATAGTTAAAACGAACGAAATTATTATTTTCTATATATTATTATATATATACATATATATATTACTATATATTATTTTCATACCTGTTTATTTCCTTAGTAATATAAATATACATAAAAAATCTTAAGAAATTTTGTTGCCGAATGACCATTTGTCCGCAGTTTTGCACCCCACGAACACGAACGATGGCCCCACATTAGATATATGGGTCGCTTGTAATGCGTCGCTATTGATGAACATTGCTGGGACTCCGCTATCAGTCGATGATAACCCCTCAGGGAGGCCGAGTCTTGCCCGCACACCGAGGTCACATAATCGACCAATATGTATAACGTAACATTCTGATAAGTCCAATGTAAGTGTTTAGCTTCCACTAACTAATTTGTACGTATCAATTTGTAAGGAAGATATAAAGAGGTGAATAAATAGTATTGCCTTATATTTTCGCGATCACTACATATTTAAAAAAAAATCACTTTACCAGATTTAACTTGCGTTACGGACACCGTGATCTCCGTATGCGTTGATACAACAATACTCAAAATGTAACTTAAAGTGACGGTAGTAAACTTATACAATGACAACTGACATCTTCGTCTTCCCGTGATCACAATTGCTGTAAAATAATCGAAACGTTGGGTATATTATATAATAATTTATGTGAATTAAAGATGAATAAATATTATTATTGTATTTTCTTTTTTACTCTTATGGCTTTATTAGATTAGAGTGAAAATAAGACACGGTATGTTTATTTGTTACTTTTATGCTAGTTGGGCCAGAAAGAGGCAATTAAAACCATATTCCCAGCATGACGAATTCAATACCTTTGACTTGATACATCGAAATATGAATGCGAATGTAAGTGTCAACCCGAGAATAATAACATATCCACTTAAATAAAACCTTTTTAAGATCCTTAAGGCACGCGTGCTCTATCCTTTTTTTATAATACATAATTATATTCCAGACCAGT
The DNA here is from genome assembly GCA_947347705.1 of Nymphula nitidulata. Classification (NCBI taxonomy): domain Eukaryota; kingdom Metazoa; phylum Arthropoda; class Insecta; order Lepidoptera; family Crambidae; genus Nymphula; species Nymphula nitidulata. The sequence goes on along the minus strand of OX374617.1, from coordinate 7,598,407 downwards.
GCTAGTTTTTTTTAAAATAAATAAAGTCCTTTCTGCACTCATTGGATAAGACATTTGCTTCTGCCGATCACGGCAGAAGCAAATGTGAGGCAAAGTAAATCAATACTTGCACTTTGTTTCGGTATAACGTCTCTATATCTACTTATAGTCCATTGGTCTCTTTGAAAAATTTTTTCAGCTATTTGACAGTTTAAACTATTTATTTATTTGGAAGCGAAGTCCGAGGTGTGTTACTTACCAGTTTACAACTATTCGGGAAACTTGGCTTGATGTATAAAAAAAATTCAATTACTTACTTATTATTATTTACTTACTAATTACAGACTGCAATTGCCTTTGATTTATTGGCAATATTAATCATAAATGTTATTCAGTATGAGGACCACGTTAAAACATATGACATTACACGTGAAAAACACTCTTGCGTGCATTATTATGTGTAAATAGTTTCCAGGAAAAGTTTACGTGAAACGGATAACAATTTATTATAATAAGCAAGATAATCTGCAGACTTTCTTGTAAACAAATGTCTAGTCTATTTTATCACATACTTTTTATGTTATATTCGTTGATGCGGCACTATGGAGTGCCTACAAAATTTGATTTATATTATTTACGGCTATAAGATTCAAAATACGATCGATAGATAATTTACCATTTATGCAGATACAACCTAATGCACATTGACCGGAATAATCTCATTCTGTGTACCCATACGGAGGTAAATAATATTAATCTGGAAAGTATAGGTATCTACAAAATGATCTACCGCACATAAAATAAAAATTATGTGTACTTAAAATGAAAGTGAACTGAAAATATTGAAACGTTTTTACTGTTATAAAAACTTTGAAACATTTAAATGCGCAAATAGCCACAATAACTTTAATTAACCGTTTTCTTGTGTAACGAATGACACTGTGCAATAAGACAGAATTATTAAGCTACAGACTGTGTTTGTCAGTGTTTTTTTTAGCACTTTATTCCCTGTTTTTGCTATTTCACTTATTATGCTAAATTAAATTATAGACATACTTACTTACACTACAGTAAAAATGAATTTTTGGTTACACTATGCATGGATTTAGGAAGTCCAACTTATCAACTAATCTCCATTATTGTCGGTTCCGGGACTTATCAATAAATTTCTGATTAAACTGCTTCATCGACTTAATTTATTGAAGCAATAACTTAACTTATATCCAGTTCGTGATTGCTTTAAGTAGATAGGCCGACATTTGCGCAAAAAATGTCGATTATGGACTTCCGCGATATGGGCAAACGTAATTGATGTCGTTAGTGGTGCGACAGATGTAATTGAGATGTTATTGAACACCTGAGCTGGAGGTGAATTTAAAGCAATACATGGAGGGGTGAATACTTATAATTATTACTAGTGACGTCGGCTATCGCGCCAAAAAGTATCCTATATCCTTCTAAAGGTCTCAACTTACCAATATACTAAATTTCATCTAAATCGGTTCACCGGTTCTTGATTCCCTATACAAATTTAACCCATTTTCACCACCTTAAAGAATAATATCTGGTATAAAAACCATCCTATGTCTTTTCCCGGGACTTAAACTATTTCAATACCAAGTTTCATCTGAATCGGTTCGGCGGTTTAATCGTGAAGAGGTAACCGAAGACACACTTTCGCATTTATAAGTATGGATGTAGTATGTTAAACATTTTCAATAGTCAGTTTGTAGTCGGATAAAGTTTAATAGTTTTTTATTATTATTTTAATTTTAAGTGTAATTTAGCTTTGTATATTTTTCCGTTTTATTTTTATCCAATGTAATTGTTGTTCTAACCATGTGTCTATGTAACGTGATAGAAATATATAAAATAAAATAAATTTCCCCAGCAAAATAAAAACTATTCAGTGTAGTTTATGGGTATACATCACAAATAACAGCGGCTTTAATTGACACCCTTGGTAGTAAAAAGAAAATGTCTTATAGTGGCTGCAGTGTAGGTATAACAATAACAGTTCGCGAAAAACATAATCTGTTCAAACAGATCGCTTAGCTATTAGAATTTAGAATGGTGATGGTTTTTCGCGATTGTAATTGTTTTTAAACACGTCGTTTTTATAGGATCTGCATAATATTATCTTTTTTGAGAAGACGCTGCTAGCGGGCTGGCAATGGAGAAAAGGCTAAAAGCAATTTTGTTGGATTTTTGTAGTTATCCTTGTGACAAACAGACGCGACAGACTTACTTTCGCATTTTTATCAATAGTAAAAACCGGTAGGAGTTCTAATTTAGCAGGGCAGGGCAAGAAAAGTGACCAAACCTGTCTGCTAATACGTGGTCGGGAGGAAAGTTTCATCGTTGTAACGTGTTGTGTCGCCTGTCATTTGTCACTTTACAAGACTACGCGTCAGATAGAAAAGGGTCGCTACCTAGACAGATGCAATCCGATGAAAGTGATTGTAATTGGATTTGTATGTTGCAAATAAATGGCTTGTCTTGTAGATTCCTAATCAATCCAACGATTTGTGGGAAACGTTGTATTGTACCTATTATACCGTTTGATTGATGAAAATTCGATTGTAAAGTTAGACGTAATGTAAACAAAAACATATATGAGCTAACGTCCACCCTACAATGTCGAAATATTCTATTTCAACATCCGAAACGAGTATTTTTACAAATACCTACGATTCGGTTAAGTTGGGGCAGTGCTTTCAAATACTCTTAATTTTGTTGTTGTTATTGTTGTTGAAATAGAATTTTTCGACATTGTAGGTGGACGTTAGCTCATAAACGCAAATACAGATAGACTAGAAGAATTTCACAGGGATATCCCAAGTCCTGGGTGGCTCAGTGGTCAGAGCAGTCGCCCGGATTGCGAAAGGTCGTGGGTTCGATTCCTGCCTCAGGACGTGAAAATTTTCTAGTTTTATAAATTCAATTACTAAGTAATTTTTCAAACATATATAATAATGTTAAAATCAAAAATTAAGAATATTTGAAAGCACTGCCCCAACTTAACCGAATCGTAGGTATTCGTAAAAATACTCGCTTCGGATGTTGAAATAAAAACTTATATTTTACATTATTATATTGAAATATTAAACTTGACTTGAATCGACATGAAGGAGATGTGTTTTTGGACCGGTAAGGTGGAGGCGGCTAGAACAGTGTGTTTCGAGCTGCACTAGCTGTCTTCGCATATGGACTCTTCTAACCGCTTTACATCAGGTGGTGTTGAGTCATTTGCCGTGCTTTGTATAAAAGAAAACAAGCATATAAACTAGACAATACTTATGTTCTATCCGTAGGTACTTTATGTAATAGCATGTCCTAATTAGACTACGAACATGGTTTGAGATACATAAAAGTACTGATTATCTCGTACTGAGACAAGAAATTACTCCTATTTCCTGGAATACCCAGCATCGATCACTGTCGGGAAACTGGTCTAGCCGGCACCTCAACATGCCTCAACGCTCTGACGTGTGACGTGTTAAGCTTATAGGCAAAAAGTTGAACAAGGATCAATGTATCTCATTGGTAGTGGAAAACTCGAAAAAAGGAAAAGGAAATCAAAAAAGTTAAGATTGAGATTTATTCTTCGTGAATCATGATGCAAGAAAGCAAATTAATATCCTCTTTCAAACGATCTAGTTTCGAAATGAGACCAAATAAAAGACAAAGACAAGATACTAAAGAAAGCTAGGAATTTAGAAACACGTGTCTACAAAAAGATTGATTTTGAATAAACGTTATTTTGAAGTAGGTAACACGTATTCAAAAATGGTATTGGAAGCTCATGGTTTGGGAAATCTATTAATACAACGAAAACTATAATGAAAATTTTACAGACTATTCGTCGAACGATAGCGTGTCTAAAAATATTAAAGTTTTACGAAAGGTGGCAACTTGACAGACAAACTAAAGATAAATTATGTTACCCGTGTAAAGTAATCAGATAGGAACTGAATATAAATTTTAAACCGATATTATTGAGTTTATCAATGTATGAACAATTTTACAACCATTGAATATTTGGATGTGTTGTTGTGGTCTTTTTTTTGTGTCTTGGGGCAAAATAATTATGTTGATGATGATCTGTACACGATTACAATCCAATTGGTGAGTTTTACTGTAAATTATTCTCTTTCATGACATGCGGTTGACTAATTTATCTTAATAATTTTTCATGAATATTTTGGTTGTTGGTCTTGCATACATATATTACGTTTATTAATGCACACTGATTTTATGGCACATAAATGTAACATATTAAAGAGCGGAATCCTCTCAGTACAGGTTTATAAAAACTTAAAGAGAGAATTCCCCCAACAAATTGTGAACAAAATTTTTGGGTACAATAAATATTTTTCTATATTTCCATTTCTATGTACGCAGGTGCTTAGTTATCTTTAAGTAAAGCAATAATATAATGGCCTGACTGCCAAAGAAATAATCTAATATATTAAGCAATTCAAGTTCAAATTTATTCGTTGCCTTACATCATACATGATTTTTTTTTTATACACATAGATGACAAACAAGCTGACGGCCCACCTGATGGTAAGTGGTTGCCGCCGCCTATAGACGCCTACAACAACAAGGAAAAATCACTTGATATTGCAGGTGCGTTGTCATCCTGAGGCCTAAGATGAAATGCCGTCATGCCCAGTAATTACACTGGCTACCTTTCCCTTCAATCCGAAACACAGCGAACTGTTTCACGGCTGAAATAAGAAATGCGGTGGTACCTACCCAGGCGACCCTACATACGGGCCTACCACCTAGTAGGCCCGTATGTAGGGTCTTGATTTTAAAGATTCAAGTTATTGGAGTTTTACAATGTACCGCACCGCACTCTAAGGGCAAACCAATAGGATACAGCAAGTTTAAGATACAAAACGATTTATTTATGAACTATTATTTACATTATGTCATTCTGTTTTCAAATTATGCTATCGTAAAGAAACAACAACATACTTTCACAATGATTGTCCCATTATGAGTTGTAGAAGTCAACTCAGCATACGATAAGGCAAGCACACCCAGCTGACATGTCAACCGGCCTCAGCCCATGTCGTATGGTCATGTATTAAATTAAAAAGATTTAGTAGGTACTGCATATTACTTAACACAGTATCATAAAGTCGAAGCTTTATAATAACAATAACCAAATAAGTCAGCGAAACTTATGGTGCAACTGCAGTAACTTATGACTGATATTACCCCACCGTGACAAATTTTATTTAAATACTTACGCGCATAAAATTTTATCTTAAATAAATAATCCGATGAAAAGATTGCAAGCTTAAAATTTTGTAACTATGTTTTATTGCGTAGGTATTTAAAAGATGATAAAATAATATTCTTACACTCTAACCCAGATAAAGCATTAATAAGAGCTTGTATTATAGATACTAGATAACAGATAAATATATAATACTAGTGCCCTCCCGCGGATTCACCCGCATGGATATCGGTTATCGCACCAAAAAGTATCCTATGTCCTTCCTAGGGTCTAAACTATCTCCAAATTTAATATCCCAAATGATGATTTCTGGGATAAAAGCTATTCTATATCATTTCCCAGGACTCAAACTATCTCTATACTTTCATCTAAATCATACAGACACACTTTCGCATTTATAATATAAGCATGGATAAAATATAACAAATATACAAAAAAAAAAATGGTATCCGTGACTCTGTGAACTCTCTCTGTATTAGTAAACAGGGTGGACCATACGCGAACTGGCCGTCAAATTAAAAACAATAAAGACAATAAATAAAAGATTGATAATTTTCTAACGAATCCTTATTATTTTTTATACACAAAGCATGGCAAATGGCTTTGCACCACCTAGAGTCTGACACGAGAAGACAGCTACTGTGGCTTTAACACACAGCGCTAGCCGCCTCCCCCTTGCCACCCTTATTAGTGTCTTTTCACGCCTCTTCTGAAGGAACCCAAGTTAAATAAAGACTAACCGAAAACCCTTAATACCTACTTAACTTAAAATTGACTTGACTTAATTTTTTTTTATACAACTAGATGGTAGGTACACACACACCTGGTGGTAAGCGGTTACCACCGCCTATAGTAGTAATGTAGTAAATAAAGTAAAAAAAAATATTTAGCCAAACTTCTTCGGCTATATTTGTAATAACCAAAATTTGGCAAGGTTTATTTGATTTAACGAAATTCATAGGAAAGCAAAAATCCCCAATGTCGCATACGTAAACGACTTAATTTTTCCAGTGTTTTTGATAAAAAAAATTCTGGGAGCAAATGGGAACTATTTTGCATCGAACAAAAAAAGAATCATCAATATCGGTTCACCCAGTCGAAAGTCGAATTGATAACCTCCTCCTTTTTTGAAGTCGGTCAAAAACGGGGCATCTCTGTGCAACTTTATTTCAAAGTTCAGTTGTTTTTTTTTCAGTGTAGTAAATTTATTACTACAAATTTTAAGTCAAGCTAAACATAATAATAAAATAACAAGAGTGACGAGCAATGGCGCGGTCCTCTGTGTACAAAAGTGTACATAGATACAGAAGCACGTAGTTATGAAATGTGAAAACAGCTGATAAGTTAGATAAAGCTGTCTGTATTATGTAGGTCGCGCAATCACGTTTCATGACTCCCCAGCCACATGACTTCTCTGCGTAAAAGTAAAACCATCCTATAGCAAATATGACTTTCTTTTGGAATTAGATTTAGAATAAATAAATGTAACTACTTACTCTTCGATGTACAGGGCCTTACCATGCCTTACTATCAGCTGTTGAGCTATAAGATCAAGAGAGATAGGGCAATGACCGCCATTGACTACCGACTGGTCTGTACCCCTTACCCTTACCACACAAGCTACTCGGTCAGGGGTCCCGGGTTCAAATCCCGGTGAGAGCAGATGTTTGTATGATGAGTACGAACATATTTGTTCACGAGTCATGGATGTTTGTTTAGTACATTTCTTAGATAGATATTTATATACATGTTACTATCAACATTTCTCTGTGGTCTTGTAACACACGCTCTTGATGATGCTTACTATGATCTAGATAGTATGTATAAGTGTATTTAAAATCCATATACAGGGTGGTGCTGTCAATACGACAATAAATTAAAACATGGGCTATATTGGTTCATAGAAATGCTTTGCCACTATCAAAAATATTGTATTCATTTGATACACACATTTGGAATTATCAAATTAATAAGATGTTTTTGAAAGTGGCAAAACATTTCTAGGCACTAATATAGCCTATGTTTAAATTTATTGTCGTATTGAAGGCACCACCCTGTATATATTGGTAATTTAAACTCGCCGAACTGGGTATGTATCTTCAACTGACACAAGATCGCACTCAAATAACCTCATTTTTTTCAGCATTCTTAGCGGGGTATCTCTTGGCCATCATCTCACCTGATGGTACCTAGTGATGATAAGGCCGAAGATGAAAGCGAGCTGCACCCGAACTCCCCAACAGTTTGTAATGTTCTGTTCCTGCAGGAACACTCATCAAGGAAGGATTATGGGGAATAAATTGTCTTATGCCTGTGATACCCTACCACTCGTAACTAAATGACCTGGCAGTTTTCCTGGAACTCGAGAAGATCTGCAGAAAAACTTGTATGGGAGTTGAAATCTCAATCCGAACAAAATGACTTTTTGTTGTGAACAAAAGCTATCTTGACCTCCTCCTCATGCTATAGGGGCTGGTGTCAAGACATAGTTACTCTGTGCCAAGCCACACCTTTTGCCGTAAAGCAAATCGCTCTGTTTCGGATTGAAGGGAAAGTTAGCCAGTGTAATTACTGAGCATGAAAGGCATTTCACCTTAGAGCCTGTGCACATCTCCACGTCACGACGTCGTCAACGTGGAACGTTGGTGGTACGTTGACGTGACGTAAAAATGCATGTCACGACGCAGCAACGTTGCATGTCGCCGTGCCTTGTAAATTCTGCAACATTCTTCACTACACATCTAGATATGGACCGTACAAGACATATTCTGCTTCTACTATTGTTAAAAAGACGGAGAGAGAGGTTGAAGAAAAAAGACGTGAAAAGACAATACTGGGCCGTACAGTGCACTAGCACGACGCGGCAACGTGGCACGTTGACGACGTCGTGACGTGGAGATGTGGACAGGCTCTTAGGGCTCAGGATAAATGGTCTGGTGAATTTGCTTCGCAGACCCCAGACCACCTGCATACCTTTTATGCAGGAGAGGAGAAGTTATGCAGGAGTTTTAGCGGGTATACCCAGGGTAAATTTAGACGCTGGGAGAGCCCCGCACACGCCCGCTACTTTGCTAGTGGCGGGTAGGTCCGTCAATGGATTTCTCCTGGAAAAAAAGGCTTCAGGATGACAACGCACCTGCAATACCAAGTGATGTTTTCCTTGATAATACAAGTGTCTATCTATAGGCGACGGTAACCACTTACCACCAGGTGGGACGCCAGCTAGTTGTATAAAAAACTTGTTTCATTAGGTCTTCACGAGTGATTTAAACAACTACCTACGACAATGTTTTTTTTTCAATAGTTTTTCGAAGATTGAAAATATATTTTCTTTAGTCATCAAGACTGCTTTACTTTTCCAAGTTTCAAGTCTCAGTAAGTAAGCACCTAGTATTTCTAAAGATAGATGAGCAAATAAAGATTACTTGGTTTGTATGAAATGTGAATGCCCTACAGTCGGATGTTATACCTACCTATACACAATGATAATGCTCAGGCTCGTGTTTTTTTCCAGTCTATATTTATATAACCAACAATGGCTGATAAGATCATTTATTTGTTTTTGGATTTAACCAAATAATAAATGTCAAAAATGTTATTTACTAAAATGTCTAGAGTCTACAATCTGTTAACTCTGAAACATATCGATATTTGTAAAAATAATAGTTCGGGTTCTAAAATATCATAATTTCGACAGCTGACAACCTAAGAACGTAAAGGGAGAAGTCAATCAAGTCCTCGGTAGCTCAGTTAGAACGTCAGCCGGATTCTGATTATCGCAGGTTCACATCCAGCCCCAGTACATGTCTTTTTCTAATGATCATTTCTATTCCACCTGCTGATATGGCAATAGAGCGGAATCCATCTCTACCTGTGAAAGTTCTCTATCACTTCACGGTACACGCATGTCTGTGATATGGTGTGGCAGGTTAAACTATTACAGCTGAGCGTTATCATGTTAACTAGTAATATTTCATAACCTTCATAATTATCCTTCATTTACTTTATAGTAGTGTAAATAAACAAACATTTAGTAATAATTAAAAAATAACCGACAAAATGTGATTGACAGATGAAATATGCGCGGGTGAGATGCGAGTTTTGTTACAGAATAGAACTGCTGAATGTTACAAACAAACTACTTACACGCCTAGCTTCAATAGAAACTAAAGTCCAAAAGCCTTACTTAAGTATTTTTAAGTCCATGATGCCTACTTCGCACTTCTACTTTAAAGATATTCTTGTATCTTTAAAATAAATATGATATACTTAGTTGTTGTTCTCGGGCTGGGTTTCCCGCCAGGGTGATATTTTTAAATAATTAAGTATTAAGACGATTTTCGATAAATCTTTGAAGTAACTATATTTTGAAAATTTAAAAATTATTTAACGCAAGAGGCCCTTTCTATTCCTGTGATCTCACCGCATACATACACTGAAAAAAATGACAAAGTGACTACATAACTTACGATTACGAGTAGAGTGACACCTAGCCAAAACAAAGTTGCATAGAGATGCATTGTTTTGCTTAATCAAATAAACTGTAGTTACACCTGCCTAAATTTTGGTCATAACTAATTAAATAATGTAACCGAAATAGTTCGCCTAAATATTTTTTCAGTGTAAGTGGTCCCGAATGCAATGTTTTATAAGCTTTTTGTCCCGTACTTAATTATTAAATTTGCGAGAAAGCCAAATTATACCTTATCATGTGCATAAATAAATAAGGCAAGAATCCAAATAGTAGGTACATACAAAAATATTATCTGTTCTTGAAACATTACATGTCACGAGATACACGGTGACTGAACTCAATTAGTTGAGATTATATGTTATCGTATCTAACTATATATTTATGTCTTATAAAATTAAATGTCTACAAACAGTTTCACTTCAGCTAATGATAGAAACGATTCATCATGAGCCTATATACGTCCCACTGCTGGGCACAGGCCCAGTTCCTAAATGGGAGAAACACATGAGGAGATTGGGCCATAACACCACCACGCTGGAAAAGAAAACCATTAATTTATTTTAAATGACAACAAATCGGCTAAGCCTTGGTAAATGATCATCGGTTATCATCAAATTCATCCTAACAATAACAAAAAAATGCGAACAAAGACATCAATAATATTTGAAATATAATCGGCGTATAATAGAAAGGGCACGCTATTCTCAGAAAATCAGTACGTAAGTATAACAAAGGAATCCCAAATGTCACGGGCAAATATCATCCTTTGAGTTAGGGGAACAACATTATTGAAATAGTCCAAACATTTGACTGACATTGAAATATTCAATAGCAGACGTGAGATAAACGAGTATAACCACTTCCAACTAACAGTCGAATCTTCATTAGGTATTTCAACCTTAAGAATCAAAATAATATAATATAATACCCAGTACAATGCTATACAATACTTTGATAGTACAAATGATTGTATTTATCACGTGTTTTTAATGATATCAATTACTTTATGTTTTTGCCTACACTGTGTGATGTATACAAATGTGATTTAGCAAGAAAATAAATGTATTATTAATATTTTGGAAAACCGGTAGAAACTTCGAAACAGTCAGATCTATCACACACCATGTCGTCTTAATACTCATAAAAAATGCAGCTTTCTAGTACATACTAAGAGTCTCTGCCTTAAGCCGCGGACAGACGGATGGATTCAAAATATAAGGGTTCCTTCTTGAACACGGAACCCTATAAAAGGCATATTACTCCCTCCTTCCGATCTTGTGAAAAACAAGAGGATTAATCCTCTTTTACGCTTTTTGTTGCAGCATACGAAACAAATTCCATAGATAGATAATCTTATCACGACACTTTCTCTATAATCTCTATAAAGATATTCAACCTTATCTGCTTCCTAAATAGGCGTTCACGTGCCCGTATCCGGAGTTATCAATTTACTCTCTCTATGTCTGTGTCAACATCACGTCCAAGGAAATTTAGTAGCGCTTTTCTTTTTCGTACATCCAAAACATGGAATTCTCTACTAGCACGTGTGTTCCCTGCTCATTAATTATGGTATCCTGCAAAATAAATAGGCGTATTATGGCCCGGCAAAGTATTATTGTATTAGGTAAATATGTAATACCCGTTTTATATTTTATTGTATGGTGTCATTTTTCGAAATATAAACCGGTTCACTCTTGATGCCACTCTTGCTCCGAAAGAAGTTAAAAGGGGGTCGAAGATGTAGCGAGCTTACTAAAGCGCTTAGTGCGTATGTTGTCATTGGGTAAATATGTACCTACTTACCTATTATATATTTTATTATCTGATGTGAAAAACTAAATATGATTTATTAAATTACTATAAGTACATAAATGTCTTACATCAGGAAGCTTACACGGCTAAACTCATCAGCATCGCAAATTAATATAACGAGGTGACGTGCCACTTGACGTCTAGATTGAGATGCCGTCGTGACAGAGTCAGCCTTCGAGCTTCAATCGCTAAATAAATTAGAATACAATACCCGATATCTGACAAACTATAAATATGCACACCTATGATTAATAGATAGTTCCCTAGCAAAATGTCCTTTAATTGTTTAACGTCGCTTATAGACGACATTTTTGTGCAGCAGCTACGCATGTATTGTATTCGAATAAACAAACGAGAAGTTTTAACTTAACTTTATCTTCGAATTTGGAACGAATAGCAAATAATATATGACTATCGTATCTTAATAACGACGCTAGCGTTAAAGTATTAACGATCTAAACCCAATTGAACGGCTAAAAAACTGCATTCGACGTGGCATTTATGAGAAACGCGGGCGATATCCACTGACATACCGATATGAGACAGATGCCGACAAAAACATCTAAACATATTTAATGAAACCAATATTTATGTGTTGAACTTTACAAGCGTAAGTAGATGTAATTTGTCAGCTTGGTAAGATATAATATTAATTTAAACCAGTGAGAGCCATCAGTCATGTCGACCGAATCAATCAGGCTGTCAGTTCGGCCGCGATGGTTCTTGACAACCGTGATAATTCGTCGGATGACCACTACAACACAGAATTTATGGCATTACTGTAGATGGGTTAGCTGGAAGAGATCTTTAATAGAAATAAGTCCACCGTTACCACCACCACCACCATCCATGTTTATCACCATAACGTATAATTGCAAGCACAAAATTTAAATCTGTGTCACGGGGTCGATGATATAATTTCATTACATATTCCTATATTATAAAGTACTCCGTGGATTAGACATAGAGCATAGAGATTTTTTCACACACTAAAATCGGCTGCAATATGATGGTTATCTAGGATATAAAAAACCTTTTTTGTGTCAAAACATTTCAAAATATTATTTAATAAGGAAACGAGTTAGAAAATTAAAAATATAGAATTGAAAATTTTAAGTAACCCCCGGCCTCATTAATAATCTATCTAACACCATCTCATTGAGACTATTATTATAAGCCCATAATAATAAGGTACAGGATCAGCTCAGAGTAAGCATGTCTTGGAAATATCACCGAAATAACAGTAAATCACATTCCAAATCAATCTAATCTGTGAAAGCTAGTAAAACCCTCTTGTCAAGAAGGAAATGAGCTGATAGTCATCAAACACCTGAACAGATCTCCATATATTATAGCTAAGAACCATCCTAGTCACGTCAGCTTAAAAAAACGAATCAAAGTCCGTCCATTCGTTTAGGAGCTAATATGCCACATACAGACAGACACATAGATACACAGACAGACACGTGAAACTTATAACACCCTCTTTTTTCGTGGGGCAGTTAAAAATATACTGACAATAAACAATCAATTTATTTTGTTTATTTTCAATACTAATATTTTTGTTAAATGTCATTGTATCAGATGCATTTCATTTTGAATGTGTAAATTTTTTAATTAAGAAATGAGTTTTATCATCAAAAAGTCATTAACAATTTTCGTAAATATAGATGCTTTACGAATATTTAAAAGTAATTAGTCTCTAGACTCAGCCTTTGCTACACACAGTGTGACAGAGAATCTAATTTGAAAACTGAAAAACATTTTTTGACTGGGATTGTATATGGGCCTATGGGCAGTGGACGTCTTTAGGCTGAAATGCATGCATGATTTTATTCATTAAAATTTAGCCTTACATTATTCATTATTAAATTCTATTATTCATTTTATTCATTATAATTTAGCCTTATAACTTATAAAAACTACATTTTGCCCGCGGCTTCGCTCGCGTCATATTCGGGGTAATTTTAATTGAAAAAAGCGGGACTTTCCCTGCTCAAAACAATGAGTCTGATTCAAGAACCTGCTGTTTTTTTTAAATATAGGTACAGACATGGTATATCCAGATGTTGCTCATAAATTGGTAGAACAGAAGAACTTTGAAGAAGTATCATATTGAACATAAAATTATTGTCTAAAATTATTGTGTATATTTTTTAACGGCCATAGTACTTCCGTACTATAAATATTACGAACAAAAATATTACTTGACAATAATAACATCGTTATGCAATTAAGTAAGCTTTAGAGAGGTTGATTATTAGTAGTAGTAGTAATAATTATAGTGATTAATTAATAGATGCACAAACGTCAGTATACGTTTTGAAAACTGTTGAATTTCATTTGATATATTTCATAAAAATGTTTTACAACTGTTCAATTCATCTTATTCATTTGATAATTTCATAACATTTCTATGAAACAATGCAGCCAATCTTATTATTTCATAGAAACGTCATAAAATTATCAAATGAATAAAATGTTTTTGAAAGTTGCAAAACATATTAGTTCATAGAAATGTTTTGCCATGTATATGTATTGTCGTTACCATCCTGTATATAAGAAGAAGATATAACGATATTTTTTTGCAAAATACCTTGAAGCAACATGAATAATAAATAATATATCATGGTTAACGGGTAGGTTGTGAAAGTGATAATATTATATTGCAATTTTATTTTAGATACACGTGTAGTAAGCCATAGTAATCGATACTAAAATACAGCCGTGGATTGCCATATATCTAAAACATTGAAACTATTTTATTGCTGTGCTCTAGCAGAGTTCACGTAATTGATACCAAATTACCCATACCTATACACAGTTAGAAGACCATTTTGTAACACATATACCATGTCATTATTGCAATATTTAAAGAACTAAAATTGTGATGTTTGGCGATTGATTATAGGTATCTGAGAAGTGCAGTTTGTCATTTTTTTAATAATTGCCAGTAAAAAGCTAGTTTTTCTGATTTGGACAATAGCGGTTTTCTAAATAACTTACTTATCGATAAAATTGTCTTATGCTCGTATACCTCAGTCTATCTAAAAGCGATAGAAAGAGACAAATGTCGATACTTAAGTGTCACCTATACCTACGAAATAGTTAGTAAAAACAAACATTAGCGATTCAAATATTACAATTTTAAAACACAGTTTTGTCTAATGTCACCAAAATTTTTACTTTCTAAAGATTTTAGTAATTCCGATCAGTGCATATAGAGTCGCAGAAAATTATAAAGTTGACCTGCGACTCCTGATTTACGGCTAAACACGATTACCACTACGCCAACAGAGCACTGGGTATAACCTGCCAATTTCTTCACCGCTTTCTATCCTTCTTAACGTTTTTATAGCAACGTTTATTTGTAATTGTTACAGTCGCGCATCAAAAACATTAAAATGTGATAATTAAATGAAACATTATTCGTCATTTACGCGCCTCATATTTGAACAACGAATTACAAACATTGAGCCCAGGGATCCGTGAAAACGTGCCGGAAAAAGCGTCCGCTCCACCGACCGCAATAATAATGTTCGACATTTCCGCTATACAATAAATAATTGTGCACCCGCCGCGTCTTCATACAACATCCATTAAATCTACTTAGGTACTTCGATGACTCAATTTTATAGCTACATATTATTATAGATACTTTAAATTTGTCAAGCCGCGTGAGGCCCACGGGAGTTTTATGACAATTAAAAACCAATTGCGTCTGGAATTTGTGAAAACAGCAAGCGAGACTTAAAGTTACTATTTTTGAAATCGTTTCACTAATAATACCTCTCGAATCGATTTAAAAAATCAAGAAACACCCTAATAAGAATATTTATCATGTAAACAAAAGTCTGTAATTTCCGTAATGGGTATTCTTATCGTAATATTGTTAACGCGAGCCCATAATCAGTAGTTATATATAAAGTCTCATTTGACTGTTTTTCCCGGCAAACGCGCCGGTTTTTCCTAATACTTTTCCTCATTTTTAACCCCGACAAAAAAGAGGGGTGTTATAGTTTGACGTGTCTGTCTGTATATCTGTGTATGTCTGTGGCATCGTAGATCCTAATCCTAAACGAGTGGACTGATTTTGATATGTTTTTTTTTTGTTTTCAAGCTGATGTGATCGAGATAGTTCTTAGCTATAATTTATGAAGATCTGATCAGGCGTTTGATGACTATCAGCTCATCCTACTGACAAAAGGGTCTTACTAAATTAACCTTACAGGCCTTACAGCAGATATATTGTGTTAGGGCTCATAAGAATAGTCTTAATGAGATTGTTGATTATCGAGGCCGGGGGTTACTTAAAATTTTCAATATTGTATTTTTGTATTTCGATTTGCATTGGCATTTCTATGGAAAGTGTGTTTATTTTCTGCGGTGTCACATTATAGAGCT
Source organism: Nymphula nitidulata (assembly GCA_947347705.1). Classification (NCBI taxonomy): domain Eukaryota; kingdom Metazoa; phylum Arthropoda; class Insecta; order Lepidoptera; family Crambidae; genus Nymphula; species Nymphula nitidulata. The sequence goes on along the minus strand of OX374617.1, from coordinate 7,582,484 downwards.
AAAAGCGCGTGGCGTGGTAAGCGCAACAAAATGCAGGCCCTTGACCCGCGCGGGACCCTGACATCGAACCCGTTCCGACTCGAAGTCGCCGCGATGCTCTGTGACATCAAGGCGAACCGCGAGCTAAGCTGTATTCCACATAGCTTTAATATTATTACGTGTGAATGGCAGAGCTTTAAAAATAATAATAGGTAGTCGGCTCATATAGTTTGATGATGTCTGTATTGAAATGGCGCTAGAGATATTGAAGTTGACCTTTCCGAAAAACTCGTTATCGTTGTAGTCAATAGACAGACACAATATAAACTTCTAGTATTATAATATTTGAGTCTTAAGTTTGGGTCGGCATAAAACTAGTTTAGAACAGATACAGGGTGGTGCCGTCAATAAAGAAAGAAAGAAGAAAGAAAATATTTATTTCGTGACACACCGGTGACACACAATACGATAATAAATTGAATTATGGGCTATATTAGTTCATAGAAATTGTTTACCACTTTCAAAAACATCTTACTCATTTGATAATTTCATGACATTTCTATGAAATAATGCAGCCAATTTTATATTTTTTCATACAAATGTTATGAATTTATCAAAAAAATAAGATGTTTTTGAAAGTGGCTAACCATTTCTATGACCCCATATAGGCCATAATGTACCACCCTGTATAAGTACAGTGTGTTCCAAAAGTCCGAAATAAAATTTAAGAGGTGGCTGTGTTTGACACCTTTCTGACCACTTTTATTTTCTAATTAAATTAATAAAACATTTTTTGCTCGTGATATCCCTAAAAATGCGTACTGTTGCGTATCATGCGATGTACTACAGTTATACCATACACACACATATATGAGGTACACTTAGAACCCGCGCACATAACTTCTGCGATATCGACCGCAACCCCAGAATCCAATTTTTTTTTTTGAATTCTGTAACAGCCGGTATAAATTAACATCAATGTCTGTATATTTTGTTTACTTATGCGCTCCGAATACTGTTGAAACTTTGGCAAGGTGTTCTGGGCACGCCCGCGGATTTCCAGAAATATAACAAATTTACTTTTTTTTGTTGAAATATCTAACAGTTTACCTTCTCTTTACGTGCATTCCAAAACATGCCGGGTGCAGCTGTTGAATTGCCATTATTCAATATTTGTAATCTTTACAGGACTTTGTTTGGACTATCTTTATATTTTTTATATAGGTATATTTTTTTTTTTTTGCTGTCTTAAATGTATATTAGTTACTAAGGCTGCTTATTTTCTTTTTTTTTTACAACTACATGACAAACAAGCTGACGGCCCACCTAGTGGTGGTTCTTTATTTATCACATTCATAAAACATGTCCCAATACTAAAATGATGTCTTATAAGCACGTTAAAGGATACATAGATAGGTAAATGAACGTTGCAATGTTAAAAAAAACTGTGAGAATGCATAGTTTGTTAACTTACGAATAAGTTACGTTGATACGAGTACAACTGTCAGTTGATATGTAATGCTAATGTTGTGCGAGAACAAAAAGTATCGGGGTCAAATACTTTTCCCAGCAATCATCTTGTCGGTGTGACATAAAAAATGTGAGAAAAAACCAACTACACCACCGACACCAATGCGATGCGTGCAGTTGCTTATATTTCAAAATTCATTTGTGTTTTAATATTATTTTCATCGACCCCTAATACGTTTTTAAAACATAAGTAGGTAGATATTAGATTCTAATAACAAAATAATTCTATGGCACTTACATTGTTTAAAATATTACACAATCTTTCCGCTATCAATTAATTACTTTGATCTAATATCTTTGCGAATAATTATTTATCAGTGTTTTATAATTGATAAAACAAAATATTTTAATTGCGCAGTAAAATGATTCATGAAGGTACTTAACCCTGCCTTGAAACATAGACAACGATAAAATCATGACACGAGAAGGGGGTGATGGTAACAAATTACAATAAAAACGAGTGTAGGTACTAAAAACATGCGGATGTCAGACCTTAAAAATAGTAAGCAAAATAATTATGGTTTATCTTAAGCAAGTTAATTCTAGTGGTTTATGGTTAGCACGCCCGATTTAGAGAAATCCCGTCATACAAATATTATTATACAAATCATATAATTTTGTGCTCTTCTAAATCGTAAAATTGTAGGAAAGCATAGCTAAGAAAGTAATATGCTTCAAAATTATTGTGTGGTACCAACCCAATCTTACTACTATGAGTTAGACATGACGTTTGCCACCCTTATGAAATAAAACACTATTTATTTTGACCTTAAGCGCGGAGCCAGTCTTTAAAACTCATTAGTCAAACAAACAGCATACCATATCAAACTGATTAATCATCTGAACGGCAGCACATTAGAGATGAAGGTAAGTGACATTAGGGTAAATACGCATGAAGGCGATAGGTGGCAACAATAGCGGGGACCTTGGGGGCTGCTGTGGCACGGGTGGAATGCCGCGAGATCACGCCGCGCTGGTGACGCGACGCATCAGTACGCATACCAGTTCTTGCTTGAGATACGTTTATAATGACAAATTAAATAAGTCGTGACATGAAAACACGAAATGCTAATGAACGCTAGTGAACATCTATTAATAGGTACACATTGCTCAAATTTTGAAAAAAAAGGGCCGACAATGAATTACGCACCATTCGAGCCACAGAGCAGTAAAACCGCTTTTATCTGTTCTGTCTGTTATTTGAGCTATGCCTCGCCGGCTATGTCCGATGGTTGATACTGACGAAGGAGAATGAGCAATGAAGGTTTTCCTATTCTTTTGACGAAGGATTTCTTTTAGTTTCATACATCGAGCTAACGCTCTTGTCAGTGGAGTATAAGTACCTACGTCAGTGTTCTCTAGATACTTAGACAAGATTTCTACCTTCACCTACAACACGACTCTACTTTTTCCTTCACTGATGAACTCATACTTATAGAACAACAAATATTTTCCTTAAACACAAGCGGCATTTTTCTGGAGGCCTATGACAATTTTAAAAAAATTAGTAGTGTCTGGCATCTGATGCTTGACGGGTTAATTGCCTATTGTAAAAATATAATGACTTCATAAATTATCATTAATCAATAATTAAATTAACATCGCCAGTAAATAAATAAAAAACACAGAATGCGAAAAAAAATTACCACTAGACTTCCGTGATATCACGATGAATATGAAACTATAAACATGTCAAGTAATAAAAATTAAACGGTCTTTTATATCATTACATTCTCTTACTTATATTTTAGTTGAAATAAGGATAAGCGTGGTTTGTCTCTAACATTTGACACAAGGAACGAGTGAAACATAACTCACTGTTATATTTACAATTTTAAGGACTAATAAATGTTTATAAAGTGTAATTATATAACTTTTTTGTTAATAATATGAAAATAGATATTCTTTAATTGTATTTTAATATTATTATAAATGTTTTTTGTTCTCTAGTTTAGATATTTTTATATGTAAATAAGATCTTACTATTCTTTTTTAAGTAGGCAAAAATACAGACATTTTTTTTGCGACGAAGGCTCAGTCAAAGCGAGCTGCGCATAGCGCAATCTTTTTATAGACAAAGGAACGCTCATAGGCGTAAAAGGAATTTTTTATTCGTACTTGCTGTTCTTTTTTCTGTTACCCTGATTAAAATTCTATTTCGACTTAAATGGAAAAATATTCTTAAGATGAACGATTCTTAATGAGGTTCTAAATACTCACACCTTATAAGGGTGACACTACGTATTTATCGTATCTACAGTACACGTGAAGCCGAGACTATGGAACGACAAACAATTATGTAAGTGTTCTTAATTTCCATTGTAACATATTATTACCAATATTTCTCCTTTATCTAGTATCCATAACACAAGCTCTTAATGATGCTTACTTTGGGCTAGATAATAGGTGAGGGTGTATGAATAATATTATTATTATTTTCTTTAATTGACTTATGGTGGACAATATTGACATAGCATTTCCCAAATAAATATTCAATGAAACTATTAATTGTAAGGCTTTTCTTTAATTGTAATTTTATTTTAATCATTATTAAGTTTTTAATTATTAATTTAATAAGAAATATTTGTATGCCAATAAACGAGTGGGCGCAACATGTTGCGTCTATTTATATTTCAAGATCTTTATTTATTACACATGTTGCACAAATAATATAATTTATCTTTATCTTCAAGATAAGCTACATAAGTCTGATAAAGCTCGGCTGTTACCCTTCCTCCATGGGAGGCAGGGTATATACCTTTACCAGGGTAATCGTTGAGCAGTGAGGGCTACCCTTTTTTGGGCGGGGAAGTCCCATTCTCCCTACAGCGCTGGGCTTGCCGAAACGCATTTTTCCCTTTTTATAAGAATTAAAAAAGTATAGGAAAGTCTAACAAAAGGCTAAACATATCTTAACGATATGACTCATCAAATAAAACACGTTGCTTATAATGGCCGGTGTATTGGTGACATTTGTCATTGTTATGCTAATGCTTCTGGCCTCCGCTGAAACGTTACAACACTCACCTGCCGAATGTTCGCACAATTTACCACCAACAATATTTCAAAACTGACCCTTCACCAATTGACGACACTATAATATGATATAGGTACATTTAATGCGACACCTTTTACTCCTTGTTGATTTTTTTTTAAATATTCATATCGAAGGCATCGTTGTATAAATTACAGTAACATACGAACTAAATTTCTTTTTAAAATACAGGCCCGTTCCAGCAAAGTCCAAGTCATTTCTATAAATGATAGTAAGCAACGGATGTTTTCTATAATCATTCAATATAATTTCAAATTTTTTTAGGTAGGTACTTACAAAATTGTTTCTCTAATATTAGGTACTTAGAATAACATAATAAAACGGCTGTTATGCAGTCTAAATTATGACACTGTACAATAATCATAATTGTCATGTAACACGTAATACATAATAAGAAGTAAACAATATGAAAGACTCGAAATTACAGTGTTTAACAAACCTCGATCACTGCCAGAGTAGGCAGTCACGATAGTGTCTACGCATATGTACCCCGTGCAACTCGTGCAATATAATTTACATATAAACCAGCCCATTGTGTGTCTAGAATTTGTAAGACCTATGAATTTAGTGGCAGAGAGAATAATTTATGATTATGACACACGGGACCGTGAGACTATTAACTTATGCAGTCATAGGTGGAAATTGGCATATTTATGACAGAGGAAAAGTAAAGGGACTAATTACAAACAATGTCGTGAACTCGTAGTCTACATAGCAAAGTGAAATATATGTTTCTTATGCTTCGAATACAAGGCAACTGTGGTAGAGCACAAAATACCTATTCTTAAAAATCGCTACCGTACCTATATAAGAACAATTGTTATTGTTCAGTGACGAGACAACGATAACAAGTTGTATACCTATTGGTCATATGGGTAAAAATCAGTGTCAATTATCTATATTATTAGGTAGATTTTCCCAAACAAAATAGTTATAGGCGCTCCACCAAAACAATTCGGTAACACATTATCAAGACCAAACCAAATAAGAAAGTAACAATTTATCATATCTTCAATTTATAGATACCTAATTAACAAGATGTGGTCTCACTCTCATCTCATGTAACGATATCAACGCGAGACGAGAATATAGTATTCGTTTATTTGTAACCCAGCAATTTTATGGAAAACGTACAACATGGCCAAGACGAGAGAAAATTATTTATTATTAGAATCGACAGCGTTAAAATCTTTTTTTCATAGAAAGAAAGAAAAATTATTCAATGGTTACATTAGAAATTACAGCACAAAAAGTCACAAAGTATTAGATTACCCACATTAATGTAACCAAATGGTCGCCACTCAGCTTTATGCCGCGATGGTGGAATTGTTTTGTTTTAATAGATATTCATTAATATTTTACCAAAACTGCAATTGACAGGGCAAGGTAGCAGGTAGCATCATCAAAAGAAGGTCAGTGCGGTCTATGGTAGTAGGTAATCTTTTTTAGTATTTCATGACTAACGAAAAAGAAGGGTTACAGCATTGTGAAGGGTGATCACTGATCAGATCACTTACTTTGGGTGATGACTGTATATTTGCGAATTCAGGTCACTGGTTCAATGCAAACGGCAAAGCACGTGCACTTACTTCCTGCCGAATGTGGTCGCGGGAATATTGAGAATCGCTTTATTCTTACGTACCTATGCGTCATTGTCCAGCTCAAGTGACTATGTTCATTATCCGGACAACCTTCATGACGAAATAAAAAAATCCGCATGAATTCCTTTTTAATAATAGAAATGTTATTATAATGTTCTGACAGATATTTCAGCATCTCACTTATGGACAGCGATAAATATTCAGGGTGGCACATTTAGATCCGTCAGTATGGGAAAGTCTGTATACATACGAAAATCTCTTCTTAAGCACCATGTCATCGATTTTAGTAATAAGATAAACTGCATTCATACATTTAATAAAAACGTGTACTCAGCTCGGGAATCAAACGCAGACGTTTTGAAAAATAAAACTAACACTATTTCTATTTTGATATCGATTGTGTAGGTCTTAAGCAGTAAACGTTATTTTGAAACATGATGAAAAAAAAATGCATTGTTTTCATATCCTTTAATTTATTTTAGTAAGTGTTCGAAATTACCACAATTGTTTCAATTATGCCTTTATTATTTCAACCGTGAAACGAACTGTTTTACGGTTGAAATAATAAAGGCAGTAGAAGAACATCATAAATACTTACTCGTATACTAAATACTTACTCGTGTAATAAATACTTAGTACTAAACACGATGTTACCATTATTAAAGTTTGTTTTAGTTCCAAACCAAGAAAAAAACATATAAATAAAATATATAATGAAAAATTTATATAAAATTTCAAGTCGAAAATATTGGAAACGAAAAAACCGATTTAAATAACACTTTACATACTTATGCAAGTCAGCTGAGTTCACGATCTCGAGTAATTGTTACTATTCTTCCGAAGAATGGAAAAGAAGACTTTTTTATTTTTTGTCATAAAAAGGTCCTATAGTATTGGAGTCGTTTTCTACATAAAATAAATAATTTTCTTACTGTTACACGTTTCACGTAAAAATGTTACCTATTTTTGTCTATCGCGGGCCACTGGCAACACTGGGCTTAATGAATTATTTTAAAAAAAGCTTTTAATGGGGCTCATTACTATGTTCCCATACAAGTCTTATCTTACCTTGAATATGATCTTATCCTTTTCCATCTTGACTGATGATCTGTTACCTAGATCTGTAACAAAAGGAATGGGAATATTAGAATAAAATAATATAACTTATGTCTTTACTCAGAAAAAAACTATTTCCATGCAAAATTTCCATCAAAATCGGTACAGTGGCTTAGTGAAAACGTAACAGACCGGCAGGCAAAGTTACTTTCACATTTTTAATATTAGTATGGATTTTATTATTTAATAACATTAAAACAAGAATATTTCATCTTAATCATAATCATAATCATTTATTGCACTCCAAAATGTTACACATGGTGTTGGAAATGAAATTTTACAGATCATTTTGGACCCTGTCGGGCACGGCAAGTTAGGAGGGAGGATGAATTTATATATAATTTAAATTTAGGTACCTATATTGTTTGTAGTATTCATACTATTTATCTATTAAGTGTGATAAGTAGTAGGGGTTCATAATTTTTCATTTAAATATTCATTTAATGTGTAATATGATTTTGTAACTAACAGTTTTTTTATAAGTTTTACAAATTGTTTATCTTTAACTTCTTCCTTTATATTTTTAGGCAATTTATTAAATATTTTTATTGACATTACTAAACGGCTATTTGAGTACAGAGTCATTCGAGAGGTTGGTAAATTTAGTTTGTTTTTATGGCGTAGGTGGTATGTTGTGGAGTTTTCTGATCTTTTTGTGTAAAATTCCGGATGTTTTCGAACAAATTTACATACTTCGAAGATGTAAATGCATGGCAGAGTAAGTATTTGATATTTTTGAAAAAAGGGTTTTCAGCTATCGGTCTGTTCTATGTTTGCTATTATTCTTATTAGTTTTTTTTGTAGGGTAAAGAGGGTATATAAATCGGTACTAATACCCCACAGGGAAAATCCGTAACTGAGCCATGCGTACGCATAGGCATAATATGTTACTATTGCAGTTTGTTCATTAGTGGTTTTTTTTATTTCTCGTAAGGCATAAACAAAACTTGATTTTTTTTCTTATTTTTAGAACATGCGATTTCCAATTAAGGTGTGTATCTATTACTAAGCCAAGAAGAGTACATTCATTAACCTGATCTAATATAATATTATTCATTTTAAAATTTATTGTTACTGGTGCCTTTTGGTATGGGTGAAAAGATATTAATTTTGTTTTTGTTAAATTTATTTGCAAATTGTGCTCATAAATCCATTGAGTGGCTTTCGGTAGAGTGTGGTTAAGTTTCTCATTTATATCAACATTATTGTGGCCAGAGGTAAGTATTGAGACATCATCTGCAAACATGACGCATGGTTGGTCTATGGCTTCTGCCAGGTCATTCATGTAAATGAGAAATAGGAGACAACCCAAGACGCTCCCTTGAGGGATAGATGCATTTAATACTTTACAGTCAGACCTAATATTTAATATTCTATTAATTTTTTCATCAATAAATTCTACTTCTACGAATTGTTCTCTGTCTTTTAAATACGAAACAAACCATTGATAACTTTGACCACGGATTCCTATCCCATATAATTTACTCAATAAAATATTATACTGCACTGTATCATACGCCTTCGTCATGTCTAAGAGGACTCCAACTGCATATTTTTTATTATTTGTTAAGTTATAAGCTTCCTGAATATATTTATAAACAGCTAGAGTTGTAGAGCGGTTTTTTCGAAAGCCATTTTGACTTTCATTAAAAATTTTATATTTTTCACAGAACTTATAGACTCGTTCACACATAGCCTTTTCAAAAATTTTTGAAGCTGTAGGTAAAAGGGCGATTGGGCGATAATTATTCGGGTCTAATTCAGTACTTTTTTATGTAAGGGTTTCACTATTGCTTTTTTCAAAAGGTAAGGGAAAATTCCGTCATTAAAAGATTGATTAATGAGTAAACAAAAAGGGTCAGCAAGTTCATCTGCACATTTTCTAAATAACGAAGGGGGGAATTCGTCGATGCCATGGCTTTTTTTATTTTTAAGGGTTCTTATCATTTTGTGTATTTCGGAATATGTTACCTGGCTGACGAAAAAAGTGTTTTCAGTAGGGTCTTAGTTAAAATTAACCGAAAATGACTTTATCAGAACACTTTTTTTGTTACTGACTGAAAAAAGCATTAAATAAGCTCAATAATCAGTTAGAATTGAAATGTTCCAGTATAGTATTACATAAATTGTGAATATTTTGTTTGTTTCAATACTTAGTTGCTATTTTTACCCTATCTTTTAATGAAAAAATACAATATTTTACAAAAGTATTATTAATATGCTTCATTTCGATATACGTAGAGACTATAATTTACTGTGGATGGTTTTCAAGTTACCATTTTAAAACAATTTTTGCTGTATTGGGAATTGGGATAATCCTATTCGGACTCAACCATGAGTCATGACGTTATATAAATGTAATAAAAACCAAAAGTTAAATCAGAACAACGCTAGCGAGATCCTCCAGAATATTTAAATAAGTATACTAATTATGGTGAAATTAAAAAAGAATATATCATTTTTTTATGGACTCATACCTACTTGTTCTTTTAAATCGTCGACGAAACTTTTTCTGCCGAGAAAAAGAGGCGCGCGCAAGACATTCTTCGATCTGTTAATTCTTTATTTTCTAATTACAATTTAAAAATGAATCATTTTCCAACGATTCACCCCCATTTGGCCATTCTTATCATAAAGATTATTATTATTTTAAAAAGTAAATCTTATAAAAGCTAATAGAGAAATATTCCATTATCTTTCAAATGCACATTTAATGCAAATTGCATAAAATAAAACGTGTTATTTATGACTTACCTATTAAAACTCTATAAATTACTCAATGCGAAAATAACACAAATAACCTTACTTAATGCAAGAGCCAATCCTTTGAATATTAAAGGCCTACTTGTCGTGAATCGTGACCCCTAACAGGATTCATAAAAACCAAACACTTAATAAAGATGTGAGCAGTCACAGTTCACAGCAATAAACTTATAAATAGGTATACGATGGATAAGTGTGAAAGTCCTTATTCGCTAAAAAAACATACCTCCTAGTTTTTGAAGTCGGTTAAAAATGACAAGCATCGATTCCTACCACCTTTTAACCCCCGACGAAAAAAGAGGGGTGTTGAGTGGTGATAAGTTTGACATGTCTGTCTGTGTGTCTGTTTGTGGCATCGTAGCTCCTAAACGAATGGTCCGATTATGATTTGTTTTTTTTGTTTGAATGCTGACGTGATTAGTATGGTTTATTTATAGCTATAATTTATGAAGATCAGTTCAGACGTTTGATGACTATCAGCTCATTTTCTACATGATAAAAGGGTTTTACTATCTTTCACAGTTCCGATTGATTTTAAATTTGGTGTACTGTCACTTCGGTGACATTCCCATGACATACTAACCTTGAGCTGATCTTATACCATCAAAAAGTCTGCGGTATGCTTAATTCTTCAGAAACTGACAGCAGATATAGCGTGTTTGGGCTCATAAGAATAGTCTCAATGAGATGGTGCTAGATAGATGATTAATGAGGCCGGCGGTTACTTAAAATTTTTAATTTTATATTTTATTACATACATTGCTGTTTCACGCTACAATAAAACGAACCGATTCGTTGTGAAACATCAATTAACGTAAACCACCGAATGTTTATCCACTGACATTCGTCATTTGAGTTAACGAATAAGGGGGCTGGTTTCGATGACGAAAATAAAGCAACTTACGCCATTAGTCGATCCCGGGATGGGTTGGTAATTGATTAGTCTATTGCTCAAATGACCAAAATTGGTAATCTCGAGCTCCTCCTTGCTTCGGAAGGCATGTTAAGCCGTTGGTCCCGTTTGTTACCAACAAACCCGCATCGGGCCAGTGCGGTGGTGTAATGGCCTAAGCTTCTTTTAATTTAAGTTGGTGCTAAGCTGTTTTCGGAAACAAAAATAAGGCACCGACTCCAAAAAAAAAATTCTAATGAGATAAGTACCTAGGTACTTAAATTAAATATTTTTTTCCTTTTTAGTGTTTGAAGTCAGATTGATTTTTGTTTTAAAAAAAATCTGTACTGCTTTTGTTCTTGCTTTGAAGTATGTTAGAATTGACTGAGTAGGTACCTAATAAATTATTTTACAAAAACCAAATCATGAATAGTAGACATTTATATAATGTTAAAAATAAAATCAAACATTAAGAGCAAATCATGAATAGCAATAATTTTTCTATAGAAAAAAGTCTGTACCTACATAAGTTTAATACTGCAATGGATGCAAGTGCTCTACATTATGTACGCATTTAAAAGCTCAATAGCTAATTTTTGTTATGTTGGTTTCAGCTTGTTACGCAATGCATTGATAACTTTATAATTAACGTTCGCATTACATACCTATACAGGAGAATGTGAAGCAAGTAAAATGTTCTAATGGCAAAAAATAATGATAATCATTCATATACACGCACATCCTCAAAGAAGAGCCAGTATGTTATTATTAGATATTATTTATTTATGGAAATCGAATCCATCCAGTGCTAAACTAGCGTAAGTCACGATCACGAACTCACGACGAAGCATCATTCAAAAATCACAGTAGGTAGGTACAGAGAAAGTAAAAGGATAGCCGTTTAATAGAGCCAGGGCGAGTCTTCACTGTGGTAGAAATGTCATGTATTAAGAGCGGTTACTTACTGGAAGTTGGAGGTACTGGGAGCGCGTTGCTGCTAAAATTACTTTTGTGCAAAATCAAACATTAAAATTAAATAAACGAAGGAACCTATACAGGGTATAGATCGATCGATAGCAAAGTCATCACCGTGGTAGAAGTTTGATGCAGTAAGAGTACAGGAACCTGGACGCGGACTTGAGCGTATTTCAAATTACATGCAAAAATTCCGGTGCACAGTCCTTGGTGACTCGAAATCCCCAACTACGTCATCAGCGCACCTACGTTGTGAGCGGGTGTTGGATGTACTGATTTTCATTGAGCGATACTCTAACTATAGCTATGTTTTTTTAATGAATTTGAAGATATTTTTTTACACTTTGGAATTTTAGGATAGGTACCTAAAAGAAAATGGTGTTTTAAACTTTTCGTCTCTTATTACCAACACATTGGGCGCCCCGGTTGCGGCGCTCACACATAATAGATAATCTATTGTATCTGATATATTTTTTAAAATTTATTATGGCATCAAACAGTCATACATTGATATTAATGGTTTTGATACATTTTTTTAAAGTTTATAGACCAAAACAGTGCCTAAAAGTTAACAGACAAATTGAGATATAACAGAGTTATGTTAACATGATTGGATGTAAACACAAAATAATATGAGTACATGCAGTACATGCCGCTGCACATCAGGCGAAACGTAACACTTCTTTTTTGTGATTACAATGCGGACTAAATCATCCATCAACGAATGAACCTAAATCAGTTCATTCGTTTAGGAGCTACTTTTTTACGATTGGGTTTTTTTTCTTTGAAAGCTGATGTGACTAAGATGGTTCTTAGCTATAATTTATAAAGATCAGTTTAGGCGTTTGATGACTATCAGCTCATTTTCTAAATGATAAAAGGGTTTTACTAATTTTCACAGATCCAATTGATTTGAAATTCGGTATACTGTCACTTCGGTGACATTCCCATGTCAACTAACCTTGAGCTGATCCTATACCATGAAAAAGACTGAGGGATGCTACAGCAGATATAGCATATTTGGGTTCATAAGAATAGTCTCAATGAGATTGTGCTAGATAAGTAGATGATAAATGAGGCCGGGGGTTACTTAAAATTTTAAATTTTCTTTATAATTGAAGTTTTTAGCTGATATGTAGGTACTTCACAGATTATCTTTGTACTTATTTCCAATAGTTAAAGTAATTAAGGTAACAACATAGCGACGAATAAGATGTAAAACTCAAAGCTTAGGTCACGACTTATAAATTCGTGATTATTAATCATCACTTAAGAAGTTACTTAATTAATCTTTATAGAGTACAGGCTGTGGTACAGGCGGCCGCAGATCAAGAGACACTCGTAAGTTCGAAAATGCCTCCTCGTAAATAGCTATTATTAAAGTCTCTTCAGAAAAAAAAAGCAAAAATAAAAACCGACTTCAAACACTAAAAATAATAAAATTTAGGTATGTAGGTACTTATTTATTAAAAAGCTATTTTTGCAGTTGGTGCTTCAATTTCTATGGTTACTAGAAATAGCTTGGCACCAACTTCAAACAATACCTTTTCATGAAATAATTACCCAGATAAATTTAATTCTTTTTTAGTATTTTTGAGTCGGAGGTTTTAGTGATATTTAGTTCGATGGTCAAAGCCAGATGGGTAACCGGGGACGAATCAGGTAGTATTCCAACGCAAACAGAATTTTATCACAAGCACCCCTTAAAAGTCACAAGAAAGCAAAAATCCTCAATTTCACTTAATTATTCTATTTTTTAATTAAAAACCGAAACCTCTGAAATGATTTTTATCCGACTTCATAAAAAGGAGGAGGTTATCAATTCGACTGTATGTTTTTTTATGTTTCTTACATCAGAACTTTCGACTGGGTGATCCGATATTGATGATTCTTTTTTTGTTCGATGCGGAATAGTTCCCATTTGAAAATCCATTAGGTAGTTTGGTTTTAAATCCAAATACTTTTAACCGACTTCAAAAAGAAGGAGGTTATATGTTCCACTGTATGATTTTTTTTTGTATGTATGTTCACCGATTTCTCTGTCAATTGTGAACCGATTTTCAAAATTCGTTTTTTATTCGATAGATTATACTCCTGAGGTGGTCCCATTGTCACCAAGTCAGGATCTGATGATGGGATCCTAGAGAAATCAAGGGCAAACCTCAAATTTTATAGGCACGCATGACATATTTTACTCTTTTTTAAAGCTATTCAACTATTTGCATCTTTAGTCATCATCTCATATTGATGAGCTGATGATGGAAGGTACAACTCTTTAACGGTTAGGAGTTAGAAGATAATTCTTTCACTATGTATTTTAACCAAAGACGGAGAGACAGACAAGTCGATAGTGCTGACGGTCACCCATCTTGCTTTTACCTTAGGAAATCACTTAAATGTGTTAAAAAAAATTGACAAAAATAAAACCGACTTCAAAACACTAAAAAGCCAAAAAAAAAAAACAGTACCTAGGTACTTACCTCCTAAAATGTATTTTTGAGTTGGTGCTAAGCTGAGACAATAGAAAGTGAAGCACCAACTCCAAAAAATACATTTTAGGAGGTAAGTACCTAGGTACTGAAATTTAATTATTTTTTCCTTTTAACCAAAAATTTCCAAGTGTTATATAACGTCTGTTGTTGGCCGTACCTTTTTATGACTGAATAAAAACACGACACTTTATATACACATGGTTAAATCTTTATATGTTTTTATTGCGTGATAACCTTATACAAAAATAATTATTATGCTATAAGATAGTAACCGGCAATGTGGCGTCAATGACACCTTTGGGTGAGACGAAAACAATGATCGAAGGCTGTTGCAAACCTCATTGCACAGTAGTAGGTAGATAGATATTCTTATTTATCTTTTTTCAGATTTAAAAAACCAACAAACCTTAAAAAACTTCAAAATTTGAAATTCTAGTTATTCAGTCGTTGTCAATACAAATGAATTTTTATTTTCATTTTTATTATTAATTAATTGTAAAACAGGATTTCAGTTCATTTAGACATTTTCCCCTTACGTCCGTTACAAGATATATCTTATTACCTTTTTTGAGATTTAAAAAACCAACAAACCTTAAAAAACTTCAAAATTCGAAATTCTAGTTATTCAGTCGTTGTAAATACAAATGAATTTTTATTTTCATTTTCATTATTAATTAATTGTAAAACAGGATTTCAGTTCATTTAGACATTTTCCCCAAACGTCCGTAACAAAGGCTAATAATAAAGAGGATTTTTGTGAAGTAGTAGGTAGGTATTACCAGACCAAACCCCTTATTACAAATTGAAATACCCCCTAGTACAAGTTTCCATCGAATCGAAACGTTACTATCGAGCGATTGTGATATAGAATTTGTATAGTTTTGTAAAGCAAGTGTTTGTTTTGAACGTGCAACTGAAAGATTATTGTAATTTAAGTGAATTTGATGTGAAAGACGTTGAGAATTTTACCGTGGATATCCACCTCATCCGGCTCTATCAAAGCAGTCATCATGTCATCATATATTTCGCGCCAAACTCTCCCAAGATACATTGAAAAGTTGCACCGGCATGCGGCACTTCAATGTAATAATTGAAGAAATAAAGAAAATACATAAGACTGGGTTGTATAGGCATTAGTTCCCCTTATCTTTTTGGTAATAGAGTCTATTCTGTGCTTTGCCAGTCAGACGATAAAATTTCAAGTAAAAAATACGACTTTTGCCATAGAAAAACTATTCGAATAAATATTGCAAAGAAAGAGGTATAGGTACAAGGAGTTACAAAATAACCCCAAAAAATAAATTCTTTATCGAAAACTCATAATTAAAATGTCACAACTCTAGGGATTGGCTGTCATGCAGTGTTATTGAAATTTTATCTGTGATTTCTGTAAGGAGGTATTTCGTCTGTTAAGGGTAATGAACTTTAAATAGAGCTGCGTTTCAATGTCGATTATTATAATTTGTTATCTTAAATAATTTATTTTTCGTTGTTGTGATGTATAATACGGTCGGTGTCATATATTGGCAACGAACTCTACACAATGAACCCTTAAACACCCTCTCTGCTTTACGGGTATTTCTGTAACACTTGTTTAGCTCTGATAGCTCTCTTTGCAATATTTATTTCAGTGGTTTTTCTAAATATGGACTAATAATCTACTTTATGTATAAATCACACACGTACCTACCTACATCCTTACTGCTGGTAAACACTTAAGTATCTATACTTCTATAATTTTAGTAAAAATTAATTACATAGGGTCTTTTAAAATCAAGGGAACGTAATTTGACCGTGCATCCTTAATTAGTGTGAAGAATACACCTACACGCAGACAATACAACGATCAATCGCTGTTAAGTGCTTAATAACACAGATGCAATGAGCTATTAACTCATAAGTTGCACGCTATGAAAATAATTTCCGTGCTAATTACTTACTATTGATATAAAGTAAAAAATTAAAGAAATAACGAACATAATTATGTATTTATTTTAAATTATGTAAATATTGTTTTTTATTTCATTACCTACCTACCTAAGTATATAATTTTGTGTTCATTCCTCAATTAGGTACTTTTGTTTGTCCAATCATTCAAAGATTTATAACCAATGAGTTAACCAACTTAGGTACTTGTACTGCGATTGCTATGGCACCTTTGAGTGAAATATAATTCAAGTACCTACTTATTGATTATTGTCACCAAAAATAGGTTACCTGCAAATTCTTAAAGTAGGTGTCTACCATAAAGGAAAATAATTATACCAAAAGCGCGGAGGCGACGTAGCGGAAGTCACCGTAGTGAGAGTCGACATAAAGAGAGTCAACGCAGAGGGAATAATTCCATGTCTACCCACTTCTAGAACTCGCATATCTACACACATTTTTAAGTGTTCTATAGCTATAATTTCATGTTTGATCCCGGCTGTTGTGAAGCCCAAAAAGAGAACAACTTTTTATAATCTATGTATACATGAATAATTATACATTTTGCAGACTGTGCAGAACCCTTCCGTTTGAAAATCAATGGAGGTGGGCCTATGCTAAAGCGTGGGCAACATTGACAAAAAATATTTGAATAAACTAGAAAAAATCCTCGGTAGCTCAGTGGTCACAGCAATACTCAGATTGTAAAAAGTCGCGGGTTTTGTTTCTGCCCCAGAACACGTTTTTTTTTTCTAATTTAAATATTTTACTATGTAAATAGCTTTTTCATTCCTCATGCTCGGAAAGTAGCGTTTTCTTGATCTGAGTATTGGGAGGAAAACGCTAGTTCCCACCACCGGGCGGGAAAAACTCATACTAATTGCTTCCTGTCCTAGGGCGGGAATAAAAATTTTAAATAGAACTGAATTTACGTTACTTAATTTTAGTTACGTACAATCTGTGGTACAATGAAAAAAAAGTATTCGGCGGTACGCGATGTGTTCCAAATTTAAAAATACAGTTCCCAAATTTTAATACAATTTGAGAACTGTATTTTTAAATTTTACAATTAATTTTAAATAGGTTCTACTCATGTTTAGAGTATTTTTATTAATAAATTTTATTAGAATAACTATTTTTTATTTTCCTTGCATTTGAAATAAAAAGTAGAGCGCTACACACGGGTAAAAGGAATCAAACCCTACTCGGACTATAGTCTAACAACCTCGTAGGCCCGTAGGGATTGATTCCACCCTTATAAAGCAATCTACTATTACACGGAACCACATTCAAACAAATAAATGTGAGTGTGTAGGTTACCTACCTAATATTCGTGACAATTTTAGTGTATGTACAAAATATTATTAAGAATTTACATAATAATTACTACATACCTAAGTATTTACATACCTGCCTATATTAATATTTAAATAAAAAAATGCGGCCTACCTGGTGGTAAGCGGTTACCGGCGCCTATATAGGTACACCTGCAATAACAAGGAAAAATCACCTGACATTGCAGGAGCATTTACGTCCTGAGGCCTAAGGCGAATGCCATCTATGCACAATAATTACACTGGCTACTTTTCGCTTCAATCCGAAACACAGCGAATTGTTTCACGGCTGAAGTAAAAAAGGCGGTGATACCTACAATATATTTTCAAAATTTTAATAATGTTTTATTTTCTTTCCCTACAGGTTGCCTGGAAGAGATAGGTACTGCTGGGTATTGCTGTTTAGCAATAAGGCCGCCTACTGTATTCTATTGTATTGTCTTAAGTTATCTGTTGCATTGTGTCCTTGTTCAATAAAGTGTTTGATTGATTTATTAATATTTTATGTATTAACAAAGTAAAATATATAAGTATATTTAGGTTAACGTCAAATTGTGCACTCCATAAAATTTATGGGACACTAAAATTTAAGAGGGGTTTCAATATTATTTTTATATTTGGCCGATAGACTCATACCTACTTTAGTTAGCCGAACCTACCTGTTAACCCTAAAGCTTAATAATTCCATAATACCTTAAACATTCGCAAGCACATTATCTAAATTGTACATTTTCAATACTGAAGTAGGTAGTTTTCTAAGATGAGCGAATCCGATGGGTGGATCGGTTTCAATACAATTTGTTCCAAATTTGAAGTGAATAAGCAAGCATGACATAAGTGGCTATTCTATGTCGTATACTCGAGTTTCTCCAACCACAAATAGGTTACTTATAGAAAATTTTAGACTAGAAAGAAGACATTAATGTTCTAGAGTGGGATGTACCTAAAATACCTACCTACCTTTCACAATCCGGGTAATGCTTTGATAACTCAGCTTCGAGGGGAGTCTAATTAATTTTCTGTTTTTACGTTTTTTATTGCTTCTAGTTATTGACAGACAGTTTTAGGAAAGTCTTCAACTAATTTATATCGTTTCAAAAATGACATTTACCTAGATACATTATTAAATTAACAATATGAAAATTTGAATAGTACTTACTCTACCTACTTAACTATTTACTAGCTGTCCTTTTTTGATGTCAACCTTTCGCAATCGCAGGACAGTTTCAACAGCTTTCCAGTCCAATTTAGAGCGCCGAGGAAAGACCTCCATGAAGATCACAGCCACATAGTTAACACTCCTTTTTAGTTATAATAGGTACTGGCTCTGGAGCTCTGGATTGAATTGTTTTCAATAGTAATACCTACCTTGCATTACGTAGGTACACATTTGAAATATACTCAATCTTTTCTAGGTGCTCTGCGGTCTACACAACGCTTCTAATATTTACAGATTGGACAAGGAATAAGTCAAAGTCAAAGTTGCCACCCTTGGAGTTACAAGTCTATAACGCTACTGTGACCGCTTTTACCAGTAGTCGGACCTAGCTCATGTTTTCAACCTATTTTGTGTAGAAAGCAAAAACAAATAAAAAAATATAAAATTAAAAATGTTGAGTAGGTAACCCCCGTCCTCATTTATCATAGTATCTAACACTAAGACTCATCAGTAATCTCATTAAGACTTTTCTTATGAGCCCAAACACGCTATATCTGCTGTAAGTTTCTAAAGAATTAAGCATTCCGCAGACTTTTTGATGGTAGGTATAGGATCAGCTCAAGGTTAGTATGTCATAGGAATGTCACCAAAGTGACAGTACACCAAAATGCAAATCAATTGGGTCTGTGAAAGTTAGTAAAACCCTTTTATCATACAGAAAAAAAACGAGGAACATTTAAATTTAAAACAATATGTAACTTATGGACACATGAAAAATATACGTAAGTACCTAAAACTTCAGAAAGAGCAGAACTAATCAGGAATTAGCCAAAGTTATAATTTCACTCTATTCTAAATTTAAGTTTGTTGACACGATAGAGATAAGGTGACCCATTGGCGGACTTTCCTGCTGTCACGTTACCTATATTTTTTTGGATTAAACGTATGAATGATGTCTTTATTATCGTAATAAATTGCAATAAGCCATTTGTTGACTTGGAAACTATTGATTACCATTACAAATATTTTTAACGATACATTTTATAATACCAGCTAAATAAATATTCCTAGGCAGGTAATACTTACTTAGTGCAAAATCATACAAAAATATAGAGCCACTACACAAAAAGTCCGATGGAACTTGCAAAAGTTACAGAGATCACGTAAACTTCACGTTTGTTTACGCGGTTGTCATGGCAACGCGTCAAAATTCAATATGGCGCACGGTGCGCGCGCGCGTCAATGCACAAACGCGGACTGACTGCGCTCGCGCCGGCCGCCGACCACCACCGCCGCTCTTCTGAAAGCGAGAGGAAGAGCTGACTCCAAGCGGGTTTTCGATATGCGAGGACAAGTGCGCATGCCTCTGATACTTCGCCATTGATTTGTATTCAGTATGCCCACGAAGTATTTTTGTTTGTTAGCTCTGCGCCTCTACGTATAAGGATGATTAGTTCCATTGATCATAAATCAGTGGTGTTATTAGCGCTTAACAATAGCCTTCACCTTGAGCATTCAAGTAGGTATCATGTCAGTGAAAAATGTGTACGTAATTCCTGCCTACTTATATTATAAATACGAAAGTGTGTCTGTCTTTCTGTCTGTTACCTCTTCACGCTTATACCACTGAACTGATTTAGTTGAAATTTGGAATTAAGATAGTTTCAGACCTTGCGAAGGACCTATGATACTTTTCGCACTAGTCGTTCAATAATTTAAAGAAAACATAATTACATGTCATGTAAGTATATTTATATACAGCACATACATAAAACATAAAAATAAAAGTTAACTAATTAATACACGATCTATACTTTGCCTCAGTACATTTCTCCAACATAGGTAAATTTCAGTACAAGTTTATTATTCTATTCTAAGTATTCGTAACATTAAGTATTTTCGTAAACATTGTACTTAAGTATAACAATGAAGATTGATGTTCGCATTAATTATTATGACAAAGAAGTGATCTCAAACATAAAGAATTATTAATAATTAATATACAACATATATAGTTAGGTAGTCCATTTCATACAAAAAAGTTCCCGCCTGGGGCAGATCTTATAAAAACTGATAGGATCATGAAATGGTTTCAGATTAATATAAAGTCTATGTTACTATGACATAAAGCTACGTAAAATGTTTGCTAAATAATATTACATGCGTAAATTAATCCAGTTATAAAATTATAATTTAATTAATTAAAACAAATGATATGATGCATTCTTGTAGCGTTCGCCACATGTGTGCGACTCGCGTGTTTGTATTGCACACAAAGACCTTAATAATACATTCATTTTAAAAAACCTATTCGTCAAAATTGTCAAAGTTATGTTTTTGATATCATTGAGACTGAAACCATAAAATATGGTTTGGTTCATAATGAATATGGTATTAGGTTCTAGGCGTGCAATATCAATAAAAATAACACTAAACTAAAAGAACACAGTTTAACAAGCAGATTGAAAGTTATAAAGCGAAAACCAAACACCTTTAGAAAAGGAGAAGAAAAGCATTACTTACTTAGGAAGCCAACAAAATACAATTTATAACAGAGTCCTAACAGTGTAAATATTTATTTACATGTGATTAATAACCATATTTACAGAATATCAGACATTGGCTTAAACATTATAAGTTAATTACAGCCAAGTGCATTAAAAAAATATTTGGTAAACCAGACCAATACTTAGCACCTTACGATCAATAGTATAGACTGCTTAGATAGTATTTACAACTTGATCAAAACACTTAGCAACAAACTGTTCTTTCTCATCCAATTTCTTAACGTCACTGGACAAGTGACGGGTCAACATGGCCTCTTGAAGCGCTGCAAGAGCTTCAGATGTGAATCTCTTGCCTTTCAGATGAGTGATGACTGATGCTTCCCCGTGGAAACCTGATTCAACAAACCCAGGAGGGATATTAAGAGTTACGTTGTCAATGAGCCCTTTAACTACGCTCATGTTGATAGCCAGTTCTTGTGTCGCAGAATAGACCTTGGACGGAGCAAGCAACTCCGCCGGCACAGGGAAAGTGCGACTGACGGTGAAGTCTGGAGTTCTTCCAAAACACCAGTCCCAACCCTGAAGTTCTTTCTTCAATTCCGCGATACCTGCGCAAAGGAATAAAGTATTACATTCGTCTCATAATAACATTATAGATAACATAAGATAATACGTAAAATTCAGTACAATTCCATTCTGAATAATTATGTTATAAAACTTTGCCCTCTTGATAAAGCTGTTGCTTTCGTGTTTTATTAAAGATATAAATTACGATTCGATTTAATAACAACTGACAGCACTGAAGCGACCATGATAACATAGCCGGAACTATCTTCTTGGTCTCGTTGTTATATCTAATTATAAAAACATTAATGTGTTAATATTGTAGAAAAATTATGTTATATTTTAATACGCAGTTTTGTGGTAGGTACAGTCAAAAATGGGTACAAAAACATCTAGTTTGGTCTGAATTTGCATCGCGCTGTGTTTTGCAGCTACCGTCCATACTGCGTCGTTCCACCGTTTGATATTTTGATGGTTTTGATAGTGCGCAGTGAATTAATTCGTGTTCATAGCTAACTAGAAGTTTGGCGCATGCTGTACGTTTTTTTTAAAGGGCCGTGACTTTTATCGCAAAGACAATAAGGACGCGTAAATATTAAAAGATTACTTGTGAGGTCTTAACAGCACACTTTAGATATAAAATTTTGCTTCGTACCTGGGAACCATTCATTGGTTGGGTTGACAAACTGGAACCCTCGCTGCTTAGAGATCATGCCTTGGCCCCCGTCCTCGAGGTGCACTGCTGGCGTCCGCAGGTACTCGTAACCGATGGCCGTCTGGAGACTGTCCACTGTGATGCGGTTGTCCAGATCCACCAAGTTGGCGACGGGCGACGGCGTCGAGGGCGTCGCGTTCGTCTGTATGCCATGCTAAATAGAATTAAAAATGTCCTTAACTTATGAAATGGAGGGAAGAGGAAAGGTTAACGTGTTAAAGAAAACAATGTTAATAGTTTAGACATGCAACTTCAATAAATGTTAATATAATATTATTTATTACTTAAAAATAATGAGGAGGGATGCAAGTGATTGAAAATTAGAAGTCAGCCCTAGCAACAAGTGCATTTGTATGCTAACACAAGTTATGCACTCTACCAAACAATGATTCATCAACCTGTGTGATCTTTGACATCACTGCATATGTAAAAATCACTAGCCTATTCCAAATTGTTGTTGTTAGATAGCATGTAATTAAAACTTAAATGAAACATTATGAACAACTGAAAGGACATACATTACATAGATACACAAACAACTTTATAGGTTTCAGTTTTGAGAAAATACCTTAATTTATGGAAGAAAAAGATTCAATGTTGAGTGATCAACTGATTACCAAGCAGTATCCTTCCTTACTATATTAGTACAAAATCAATCGCAAAATCGCAACACCTTTCTATCAGAGATTTAAAAGATGTTATGCATTTCAAACAAAAATAATAATTATTAGATTACAAATTAAAGTTATAATTACCTAATTAACCCGTCAAGCATGAGATTCCAGACACAATTGAATTTTCTATTGTCATCGCCCACCAGTGGTATATTGCCGCTTTACAGATTACAAGGTATTGTGAAAATTAACTTTTTAGAATAAATGTAGGGAAGTGGTGATATTAACTAGGCATTTTATTAGTTTCTTAATTTAATTTTCACCATTAAGTACTGTGTTTGTAAGATATTTAGAAAAATATTGAACCTATAAAAAATCCTATAATTTCTATTTTTTATTTATTTTACTACAACAATATAAAATAAGCCCGTCAATTGAGCTTTGTATTACCCACCTCTCGTTTAGCCAGAGCACTCCTGAGATCAGACTTATTGGCATTGACTAGAAGGGTGCAGTGATGGTATCCTGTCAGACGGCTCAACCTTGATGCTGTTCCAGAAATCTAAAAGTCACTTATTAAGGAAAGAGCTGGCAAAGTTGTACAAAATATTAAATTTATATCTATTCATAGCCCATCCTCTAAAACACTGCATAATTATGTAAAAAACACTGCCTTTTCTAAAACTACTCTCACTGTTACAAGCATCTATAGACTACCCTTAGTATAAAAAAATATATTTTAAAGAGGTATTTTTTTTAAATAGACTAGGTATACCAATACCTCAAAATGATAGATCTCTAAAAAGCAAAGATTGGTAGTCTTAAACCACCTTTGGAGAAATATTATATTGAATAATTACTTGTTCTCTCAATACAAACCTATTCAGGGGCTGGAGAAAAATTGCAGCCCAGAATGGGCAAAACAGAAGGAGACCTTTGTCAATTGGAGAACCTAGCTATAGAATGCTGATATTGGAATTACGTCACTTCGATTTAAATGTTAATTGTAACAGGCTATTTAGCTGCCTATACTTATTGAGAAAATTAAATAGACTGAACTCAAGTTTAGTTTTAGTGAATATATAAATTCAAAATTTGGCCCACTGGTTTTTAACTTAGAAAAGGATACTTTGTATTTTTCGCGAACAATGAGATCCTGACGTTCATTGATGTTGGATCTGATACCAAACTCCCTGAAGAGTGCTCTCTTGATTAATTCCAAATTGTACTTTCTGTTGTATCTCTCACGAGGAGTGAAGAAAGTGATATTGAGGTTTCCCCTATCATGGTAGACTGTGCCACCTCCACTGTTACGTCTAGCCAAAGAAATATCTTTTTCAGATAGAAGAGGGACATTTGCTTCCAACCAAGGATTCTGGTGTCTTCCGACTACAACACAAGGATCGTTGCGCCAGACCATCATGACATGATGTTTGCTGAAATCCATGTTACGGTACATCCAGTCTTCGAGAGCCAGGTTTGTGTATATGTCAGTTGATTGAGACATAAATACAGACTTAGTGACCTCCCCCTCTGATGGCAATTCACGCTCTTTCTTCTGTGTATTAAAATTCTTGCCAGTTGTAGCCAAGCTTCGGGCACTGGTTCTTCTTGTCAGCCCAACAATAACACATGCACCACTCATAGCAATTTTCTTCATCATGGTTTGAGCCATTTTAGTTAATTAAACGGAGACTTTTCTGTATGAACTTTTTAGCAACTATATTTATTTAAAACTAATAAGATTATGCTACTTATATCAAATAATTACAAACAAAAGTTCAAATTGTCCAAATTTTAAGTCACTAATGCTTTGTGCAATAGGCGTCAGTATCAGCCGCAGAGAGGGAGATCAGATACTCATGTAGAGCGATTGTCTGATGCAGCCACTTCCAGGTCTGGTGCAGGGAGTTAATTCGATAACGAATACCCAAACAATCTCGACAGTCACTTGGCATTCCTGCTCTTGGATGCAGGATGGGAGAGAAAATCACAAACTGTTAATATTAAACGCTTCCGAAAACTTCACCAAATTAACAGTATACAAAGTTACAGCGTCAAAAAATATATTTTTTTATTTACACTTAGCAAGTGTACAGCGTGTACGAATGCGCGACAATGTCTGGTCGAAATAGTTACCTTCCTTCTCATTTTATTTGCGCTGATAATGATAAGCGGGACGGGGAACTAGGAGGTCGAGCGAGGGCATTCGAAGTTCACTCAAAGCAAATAAATAACGTGATAAGAAACACGAATGCGCCACGCGCAACGATGCCATATCTATCACAAGTAAACATTCCAAAATGCTGGTGGAAATGTCGCAGTTCCCTATTTTATTATATAAACGTTCCCAATTCTACGTGACATCATAATCAACTACTTACCTGATACTAAGATTAATTTAGAAATAAATAATCTATTTTAAAAACAATAGGTACCTAAATCCTGGGTAAGCTAAGCTGAATTTGACATTGACATTTCTATACACAGATGAAAGAGACAAACGCTTAAATCATTAATCTGTGAGTGAGTTCTATAGTAGGCTTGAGTTAAATTTATCGATAAATTTTCAGAAAATAATTGATATTTATCGCCGATATTTTTTTTTCCGGAGTAAAATATATGTATATTAAAAAAATATATAAAAATGGGCCTATATCTGGACAACACATGCTAAGTCTAAATTTAAGTTCAGTGCATCTCTTTCTCTCAAACTGAATACGAAAAGGATGGCTGTCTTATAATTTGATATTTAGTAACGTGCGTTCAATTTTCGACCTTATTGAACGTGATAAAATGCAGTGCTTAGGAAGCACCTATACCGTCTAAAATTGTCTATGGTTTCTATAAAATCTATCTAAATTTAAGTGACAGCTCTAAACAGATTCTTGCTATCTTTTTCCTATGACTAATTGCGAGAAAGAGATATACTGTACTTAAATTTAGAATTAAAGTGTGTTCCCAGAATTAAGCCCATACTATACTCAAATTAAGAATTAAAGTGGGTCTTCAGAATTAGGCCCCATATTTAAAAATATATTATTTATATTTTTATTTTCATAAATGTTTCAGGGTATTAATTTTTTTTTAGAGCCCTGTTCATACATCCTTGTTGTCATATTATGTATCATACCTTTCCGACCAATCTGATCTCTAAGATCAGAATAGCATTAGTTCCCTTTGCTTCAGTTCCCTTCGCCTCAAACTTGAAGAGATTTTCCAGTCAAACTACATAACCTCTTTGTAGTCTGTATTTGAATAATAAAACTGCCACATGTGTATTCCATTTTTCAAGTTTCGAATATTAAATATTCTAAACTTAAAAAATCACATACAAATCTGGTATTGAGACTTTTGAGACAAAATCTCGCGCATTGAGAAAAGACATAGGCTACCAACATGGGTAAATGAATTGGGTTGGGTTGTTGTTAAAGGTAACCTAACCTACCCATGTTATAGGTAACAGTGGTTATAAGAGGCGTGTTGATTAAAAAAGCTTTTGGACCGGCTAGGTGAAGGCTGCTAGTACAGTGTATTTTAAGCTGCACAAAGTAGCTCTCTTTGTATATAGACTGCTCTAACCGTTTCACATCAAGTGATGTTGATTGAGTCACTTGCACATGCGCGCTCTGTATAAAAATAAATCGATTTATTGAAAAGTTGATATTTTTACGTTATATTTAACGATACTTTAGTAAATTTTCGATATGTTTTCATTTGCCCATCCCTAACTTCTAGACTGGGTAACGTTCAGAGGCTACACTCAGAGTTGTTTGGTTATTCTAATTATAACTAGCTCTAATGTTTAAATTGTCCATAAATTAGTAAATTTTCATATCATCATCACCAGCTTTAAATATCTAAACGATGGGCACTAGTTTTCCTACATGGGAGAAACACATGAGGAGCATAATTTACTTAAAATATTCATAAAACGATGGATAACATTGTTTTCTTTTCCATTCCGAACACTTGACAGAGGCAGACGTCGTAACAAATTAATTTAGTAAATATTAGATTATAAAATTGCAATCGCAATGTGTCAGCAGAGTTTGCATCACAGAACAATGGAATGGTTTGCTTTATGGTTTGATCTTCAGAATACCTCTTTTTTAGTATGAGATCTGTGCGGAGTGGGTGGTTGACCGCCCAACTTTCTTGGTATTGACATTGGTATGGTAATATTTATGAATTCAGTTACGTTATTTGAAATATGTGTGAATGTCATAATTTTATTCAATATTACAATGTGACGTCATAAACCATATTTATGTTCATAAGAAAGTTATGCGGCCGTCCCGCTGGTTTCGCTTCGTAAATTATGATAGTAGTACAGGGCCTAATTCGTGAGACACACTTTAAATCTAAATTTAAGAACTGTATATCTCTTTCTCGCAATATGTAACAGGAAAAAGATAGCAATTATTTGTTTAGCGCTGTCAACTGAAAGATAGATTTCATAGAAACCATAGCATAGACAATTTTAGACGGTATTACGGAGGTGCTTCCTAAACACTGCATTTTATCAATTTCTTCTAATGAAGTTTTATACAAGGGTTTCGGTCAGTGGATAGGAAAAGAGGCACTATAAGACTTAAAAATAACCCAAACAAGGTTTTATCACGTTCACTGAGGTCGAAAATCAAACGCACGTTTCTATATGACTAATTATATGATAGTCATCCTTTTTGTATTATTATTGAAAAAGAGTGATACACTGAACATTTTAGATTTAGCGTGTGTTCTCCAGAATTAGGACCATTTAGAAAGTTTAATGTCATTGGTATGACAAAGAGAGATGCTCGCACATAGCGTTCAGAGGGTGCCACATTTTTCTCTTTTTTGATACTTTCACTCATGTTTTAATTTTGTTTACGATATGCCTACCGCATGCTGCCGCATACCATTTCTTTCTCAGCAAACCATTGACCATGGCAATACCATTGGCAATGACTTTATCAGCCGGGCAAAGGACTTGCATCCAGGCTATGTAATTTTAATAAAATGACTTTAGCAGCATACCATTTTTCAAATTAAGAACCGAAAAACTATTTTTTTTTTAAAAAAAGAGAATTCAATAACAAGAACAAAAAAGGTATTAGATGTGTTTGGCGGGATTTGGTGGTGTCCGTCAAGATTTCTATTACAATAATTAAAAAAAGCAAAAAAAAGTATATTTGACATTGACAATTTGACAGCTTGTGACTTAATTTGTCAACTGGTTTTAATTTGTCAACTGGTTTTTCTAAAATTTCAACCAAATAGTACAAAAAGTTGTAATAGTAAGTTCTTCGGCAAATAGAAAAGCGAAGATGGCTTTGAGGACTACTGCCGTTTTATGTATGAATCAACATTTATCGTACACAAATACAACGAAGTTGTTTCTCGTTATTTTGGTATTATATAATCATTTACCTTCTTGATATTGCAGGCAACATGAGGAAATGGGCCTACAGTATGGCTGGATTTAATAAATATGGTAGGTTGACATAAATATTATTTAATTTATTAATAAGATTTACTATTAGGTACAATGATAATGAAATGGAGTGAAAGTAATGTGTACTAAGTATAACCTTACTTGCACAGAATAATCTTATATTTTGTATTTCATTACTGTAAAATTTAAGTTAGTACTAGAAATTCCAATGTAGCTCTTAAACCTACTCGTAAATACCATACAGGTGGTAGTATTAGATAGCCAGCCAATTTAAATCGTTAAAGTAATATAAATATAGTAATTAACAAACAATGTATTAAATAACAATGGTGATTGTATATAAATAAAGGACTATCAATAATTATTAATACTCTATAAAATTATCAAATGGAAGTTTCCATATCTTAAGGGCAGAGGAACATGCATGACCTTTAACTATCATTTTATCTGATTTAGGTTTTTTATAATTTAATTTGCTACGTCTGATGATTGAAGAACCAAATAGTTGGGAATTGCAGGAATACGATTAGTTGTTTCACTGTCTGTTAGTTAAGAATAATAATTAATTTAAATCTAACAGTTTCTTAAATTAGATATGCCTGCCTTACTTCAGCGATTTTGATTAATGTCAAAAAGTAAATAATATTTGGGCAAATGCCATAAATATTTGGAGCCACTGTTCTAAAGTTAAGTGTTTTTAGTTGGCAGCTAAAATGTCTTACATGCTTTCATGTATGACATTCACTGACATGTAAATATCATAATTGAATTCAATATGACAACTTCATAAAAAATACTTATATTCATACCAATAAAGTTAGGTGGTCATTCCTCAGAATATCTGCGAACCTAAGGTGGTTGAGACAAGATCTGTTTATATTTACGCAGAGTTTTTCCCAATCAATTCTCCTAAATTCTGCCAAAGTAAGCATACGAAATTAAATGAAAGTAGACTTCGGTTTGTATTAATAAACTACTAGAACCACTGAGCTGATGAGGACTTGGGTGAACTTGTACTCATATTCACAACTGTTAGAACACTGATTTGATTAAAAAAATAACATCCCATCTCATTAATGCACTGTGATAAAAAGTGACAGGTTAGTTTGCAATATTTAAATGTTATTCAAAAGTTGTGAATGAGGTTGCTGGTGTATTTCTTTTAAAATTTGCCTTTTCTACTGCAAAATTATTTCGCTAACATACCCCTCAAACTATTTTGTATGAAACAGTTTTACCTCACATAACACATTGTTTTTAGGTCTCATGCGTGATGATTGCCTTTATGAAACTGATGATGTCAAAGAAGCACTCCGCCGTCTGCCCGAACATGTTGTAGATGAGCGTAATTACCGTATGCTTCGTGCCATCCAGCTTTCCCTTCAAAAAACCATCTTGCCCAAAGAAGAGTGGACCAAGTATGAAGAGGACAAGCTATATCTTTCTCCAATTGTAGAACAAGTTAAGAAGGAAAGGCTAGAACGTGAGGAATGGGAGAAAAACTACTAACTTTTATCATCGGCTTAGTACCTACTATGATATTCTTTATGTATTTAATTTAATAAATCTAGCAAGTAACAGATTGTCTATTTTTACCTTTCATATTCTAATGAAAACTTTTGCATTGAAGTTGCATAAAATGTTTGTGAATTTAAAAACTGCATTTACACAATACAAGTCCCTTCATTCTACTTCATTTTTAGAGCAACAATACTTCAAACTCTCTTAAGTGCTAGTTTTTTGGCTCAGTGTTCCATTAAAGCGTGTGAATAAATCGCACGCTTCAATGGAACACTGAGCTATTAGTATACAGGATGGCACATTTAGATCGGTCAGTATGGGAAAGTCTGAAACTACGAGACATGCGAAAATCTTAGGAACCATGTCATCAATTTAAGTAATAAGAAAAACTGCATTCATAGATTTTAAAAAAACGTGTACCTACTCAGCTCGGGAATCGAACCCGGACGTTTTGAAAAATAAAACTAACACTATTTCTATTTAGATATCGATTGTGTAGGTCTTAAGCAGTAAACGTTACTATGAAACATGATGTCTAAAATGAATAAAATGCATTGTTTTCATATCCTTTAATTTATATCAATAAGTGCTCCAAATTACCACCACACCATAAGATTTATCAGTCTCTGAAACATTCCATTTTTAAATGAGGTTTATCACATCTTTGTATCTACATACTTTTTCTGAGTGGGCTTTTCAATAGATTATTAGGGTATAAGTATTTAATAGAAGTAAGCAATTACAATCATAGATAGATAATATTATCGCAGATAACAATTTGCAAAGCAGTGTATGTAACAAGTTGCGACACCAGCAAAGAGCTACAAATAACCATAGAGACAATTTTATGCAACTAAGCGAGTTGAATGTGTATTCAAAAAATGGTGGTAATTTCGAGCACTTACTAAACTAAATTAAAGGATATGAAAACAATGCATTTTAGTCATTTCAGACATCATGTTTCATAGTAACTTTACTGCTACACAATCGATATCTAAATAGAAAGTGTTAGTTTTATTATTCAAAACGTCCGTGTTCGATTCCCGAGCTAAGTACCTACACGTTTTTTTTTAAATGTATGAATGCAGTTTTTCTTGTTACTAAAATCGATGACATGGTTACTAAGAAAAGATTTTCGTATGTCATATAGTTTCAGACTTTCCCATACTGACCGATCTAAATGTGCCACCCTGTGTTGTATACAGGTTGACGACAATAAATTAAAGCATGGGCTATATTAGTTCCTATAAATGTTTTTCAACTTTCAAATACATCTTATCATTTGATAATTTCATAAAATTTCTATGAAATAATATAACATTTGGCTGCAATAGTCTATAGAAATCTCATAAAATTATCATATAAGATTTATTTTAAAGTTGCAAAACATTTCTTTGAACTAATATAGCCCATATTTTAATATACTGTCATATTGTTGTCACCAACCTGTATAATAAGTCCAAGGCGAGATATAGGTATAAAACGCGGACATTCAATTAAATTGCAGAAAACCCCTAGCCAAGTCTTTGAGCCCAACATATACCCAAACGGCTGAACATTGGTCGCAGCTACCTGGTTAAATTAGCCAGTTAAATGGACTCCTAGGCGGATCGGCTTGTACTGAAGAGTTTTTGTGTGACCTTGGCAGTTTCAAGTTTTTGTTAATGACCACGGATAACCAAAATGTTTGTAAATGGTTATGAAAAACCCTAACCTACTAATCCCACAAAAAAACTTCGTACGGAGACGATATGATTAGGTAGACGACCAATTAGCTGGGTAATTTAACCAGAAGCCTTCGACAATGTTCAGCCATCTGGTTAAACGCAGCGCTCAAAGACTTAGCTGTCTTTCTGCCATTTAATTGAATGCCCGCGTTTGTAATGAACGGCCTAGACGTCCAATTGGCTGGCTAATTTAACCTGATGGCTGTGACATATATACCGTGCTGTAGGCTTCCTTTGAAATTATTTTGCAGTTAGACTTGCCGCCCCGTGATATATAATTTCAAAAGAAAACGATAAATAGCACTAAGACAAGCATGCGTATTTTACTCCAATTCCCACTTACGTAGGTAGGTACTAATAGGTCAGTGTTCCATCAAGCATGCGAAACATGGAACTCTTAAAAAACTACAGGTAGAAATTAATCGAAAGACACCAATAAAACTACACAATTATGTAATAAAGGAAAATGGTTTTATTTATAATAAGAAATTAACATAAGAACTAGCGTGCTTTACTTCGACCGATGGAGTCAACACCTTAAATTACAAATTTGAATATTGTGAGTCAACGTGAATTGCACCATGTAGGCGATAAAGTACCTACTTAAAAGCGGATATAATGCAGCCGCCCCTTAGACGATACCTACTCCATACAAAAAGTTTGTTATATTTCATTGAAAAATAGTCCGAAATTTAATAAGTAGGGGCCTGCTTTTTGATGTAATGAGATCGACATTCATATGCCAACACAAGCAACAGTTTGACCTCGTGACCGCCCGCCCTTACTGCGTTCTTAATAGAGGCTGCTTTCGTAGTGCAACTATTACACTGTCATGATCTTGATATGCTGTCTTCTGTACTTCTCGAGATATAGAGTTGGTGCAGTTAAGCTTACTTTAGCGGTTAAATTGTTCCATGAATGATAGCTACATTAAATTCACAATAATTGACAATAATCAGATCGTGGATACGCAATATAGTTTTCGAGGTCTGAAGTTTGTGCCGAAGTAAGAATAGAACTTAGTTTATCTATATCTCTTAACCCGGCGGCGCTTCATATCCTGAGATTTTACGACATATAGACACATCCACATTGACTCTGAATATAGATAACCGCCTGCTGCCGCGAAGTAAAGCGCGCTAAGAATAAACAAGAAAGTATTACAAATAAAATATAGTATGGCCTCTCAACATTGCAGCAACTGCATTATAAACCACAACTATTTTTTTTATTCTCGAGCTGTGCTTCCACTTGAGGTCACTGCCTGAAACTGAAGCGCGCCTTGACGTATAGAGAGATGACTTGAGTATACTGAAAATTAGGCGAAAATATGCACAACAGTGTTCAATTGTCCATTTTCTTTTCATTTGCTTTGTTGCGTGGTACACGAATTTTTATAGAAAAAATTGCAACGCAGTCAAATATACATCATGGCGGCTATGTCACTTTGGTGACGTATATTTGACTTCAATGTCCCCCGCCATATTGCCATACTAATTAACTGAGAAATCAAAGAAAAATTTCAACTTTTGTACGAACAAACTATGCATGAAAACGAATTATTAGTATTTTTCCCGGATTGAGATAGTGTACATATACTTGGCCGGATATGAAACATCGTTTTTGCGTTTATTTATGCCTTGTTTTATTATTATCTTGTTTTGTTTAATACCACCTCATAGTGGACTTCAGTCCCTGCGGCCTAAGGCTACGCTGCCTCAATTAAATAAGGCCGAGGCTGCCTTAAGTGGAGGCACAGCTAATAATAATTATAGTTGATATTAAAGGTCTCTTAAAAAGAATCAGAAATACAAATAACCACTATAAATATCAGTATAAAAAGGCAACAATATAAAACAATTTACATAAGTATAATAAGTAAAAAAATATGTTAAAATACCATTTTATACACTACTTGTGTAGGTAAAAGAGATTGGAGCCTCTTGTCCTGTATTGGAGAGAAGTATTCACTCTATATAATATATTCGCAGATATGTTTAATACAGATGAATACTAACATCGACATTATCCATATTATGGTAGTTTAGATAAAAAGTCTAAACAAATTGGTAAAATAAACGTAATTTGGTATTTTACATTTGGTCCACTCATTTAAAAATCTAACAAAGTAACATTGGGGCCTTAGTTGATTTTTTAATAATTACAAATTATCACATTTTAACACAATTTCCTTTGCCTTGTGTTATATGAGTTGAAATTCTAATATTGAATTCTAAACGAAAAAATATGCACAAACAAACATATTTTGTAAATGAACAACATACCTACATGACATCCAGAAAGAAATACGTACAGACAACAGCACATCAAGTCTAACAGTTGCACTACGAAAGCTGCCTCTATTACAAACAGAATAAGGTCAAACTGTCACGCTTGAGGTGCTGTCGACTGTACACCGTTATAAACCATCAAAAGGAATACTTAAGTAGGTATACAGTTTACTTTTATATCAAGCCGAATTTTTTAATGTATAGGTACCTACCTACTTTATTTATATTACATATCCGAATGTGAGATAGACAAAAGACGGGCAAGCAGACTCATTTTAAGTAAATAAAAATATACTGCTATCACCATCGTTTAAAAGGTTAACACTACTTAGATAAGGCCCCGATATTCGATCATCGACACGAGCCTAGTAAGCGCGGTCCCGAAACGGAGCTGTTGCGTTGAGTGTATTACAATATGGATAGCATACAAAGAATATCCAACGGCTCGAGTCGATGCAGATTGAGAACCTTAATGCTCCGCCCAAGTCCTACAAATAGGTGAGAAACAAAATTTTACATTAATATTTACCTATTTATCAGAAAAAACTACTCCAAAACACTAAAAAGAAAAAAATAATTAAATTTAATTAGGAACTTATTTCTTAGAAAGTTATTTTTTTAAATTGGTGCTAAGCTTTTTTCAAAAACAATAGAAAGTGTAGCACCAACTCCAAAAAATAACGTTTTCAGAGTACCAAATTAAATTATTGTGTTTTGAAGTCGGTTTTGTTTTTGTTTAATAAAATATTTTTTTCTCAATTTTTAGTGATACATTTTGAAGGGTAAAACCAGATAGGTGATTGTGGACCAACCAAATAGAAATAATATAAGCACCACTGAGTGGTAGAAATCCTTAAGTGGAAGACTTAATTATTCCAGTTATTTTCATTTCAAAACCAAAATCGATGTTGAAAAAAAAATCCATGGGACTATTCTGAAATATATAGTCTTTCAATTAAAAAACAATCTAAACCGGTTAATAAATTACGGACTTCTGAGGTAACAAACATAAAAAAAACATATAGCGAAATTGATAAACTCCTCATTTTTGAAGTCTGTTAGAAATTTAAAAACTATAAAACAAGGTCATATAACTTTTCTACTACTAAAATTCTAATTACTAAATTCTTCTTCATTCTTTTTCTTTGTGAAAATTAGTCATCGATTTGTATATCTTGGGCGGCAGCCTAAATCAAAGTTATTGACACTTTTCCATTACTCAAAACAAAATTTTATGCAACTAGCAGAGTTGAGACCTATTGGCTTTTTTTAGAAATATTAACACGAGAACACTACTAATACCGATTTACATTTATACATATTGAAAAAAGTTAACTTCATAGTCAAGATTATTTTGACTCCTACTGGCCATTTTTATCTCAAAATAGTTGCAGATTGAACAGATTGAAATACTTAGGTACCTCCGAAGCTTGAAGTTATTGTCATCTCAAAAGAAATGGTAGTCATAATGGGCTTCATTTTCAAAATCGCATTTCATCCCTTGTCAAATATGCATTGAAATTGACTACCAAGTATAGTTATACTATCTAATCTAAACGAAACCCGTTATGATTATATATCATTAAAGATAGGGACAGTTTTGAGTTTTACATACTGACAGACAGAAATATACTTAAGATTCGGATCATAGGCCTAAGTTCATTGTAAATCGTTCTACCGGTAATATATTACTATACAAGAAAAATATGTAAAACAAATCCTAAAAGCAATGGCAATTGAATTAACCACATATTTAAGGGAGGTAACTTAATTTATCTACACAATAAAGGCCCATTTACATGATGCTACTTTCTTGCCTGTAGCATACAATTGAATTGAATTAAGAAATGTTTTGCATGGGCTACAAACAACAGATTCACTATGGAAGTCATAAGGCTTGATACTTGCCTCGTGTAAATGGGCCTTTATGGATAAAAATAATAAACTAAAGACAGTGGTCCTGATTTTGGAGAACACATGCTAAATCTAAATTTAAGTTCAGTGCATCACTTTCTCTCAAAATGAATACGAAAAGGATGGCTGTCATATAATTTGACATTCAGAAACGTGCGTTCAATTTTCGACCCTATTGAAAGTGATAAAATGCAGTGTTAAGGAGGCACCTCCATACATGCCGTCTAAAATTGTCTATGGTTTCTTTGAAAACTATCTAAATTTAATTGACATCTCTAAACAAATTCTTGCCTTCTTTTTTCTATTATATATTGAGAGAAAGAGATATACTGTACTTCTTCAGAATTAGGCCGTGTGAAATAAAATCGAAAATCAACCCTGCAACCGCTCTGAGACATTAGGTACATAATAGAGCATGCAACCTGTGAAGTACCTACCCACTAACCCACATGTTATCAATCACACACATTTTATATATTTGCTCTTGTGTGTGAACATCGGCGCTGGCGGGTAAGTATTTTTAAATTGATAGGATTGTAGATACTTCAAAATTTGGTTCGTTGAAAAGCCGTTCTAATTATTTTCACGTTTAGATCCGTTTTATTATGAAGCAAATATTGAATAATCTAATTTGAAAGTGCTCTTAGAGTTCATGGTTAGAGGGCTGTTTGACTAAATATAATATAACAATTATAATGAATACTTCATAATAATAATAACCTTACAAAAATAAAATTAATGCATAGATAGATAGATAAAATTAAATGGATCTAGTACATCAGGATAACATTACTTGGTATTGCATTTAAATTTCGGGTAAATAGCTTAAGTATGTTGTTGGCTTTGTTTGATGCCATTTTTAGTTAGGTAGAGCTCGTGCCAAACATCTAGATGGCTCTGAAGTTGCATCGCGTAGTTTTTCGCAGCTGCCCGCAACTACCGTCTATACCGCGTTGTTCTGCCGATTCATATTTAGATAGTGCGCAGTGAATCGACTTGTGTTCAGTGTCCCTAATGTAAGTTTCCATCGAATTGAAACGAAAACTTTCGTCGTTGTGTGTGATAACTGTCAAATTGTATGAAAGCGGCAGCAGCGTCTCTGCTGTGAATTATTGGAAACCGCTTTTTATACATGGATTTAAGAGGTGAACAAATGCTATTTTACTATTAAATGGTTTAAGAGACAACGATGATCGTTTTCGTTTCGTTTCGATTGAAACTTACAATAGGGGCGCAGAGCTAACTAGAAGTTTGGCGCGAGCTGTACAATTTTCAAGAAGTTTTCTAAAACATAGATTTTATCAGATGTAAGAGGGTTATAAACCCTCTTGATTTGTTGTAGTTTTACTTCAAAGCAAAATGACTTAGTTGCAAAATAATTGTTAGATAATTACAAAAAATGAATTCATTTATTTATGCGCACCAGCGGACACATGCAGATAATTTAAAAAGTTATGGCACTATTTTTTACAAAATATTGAAAGGAGATAGTGAACGTTTCTATGGGATATGACCCAGCTCATGAGCACTATTCTTTTGTACTTATAGTTATTTTTATAAGAATTCATCTTAGCTAACATACATTTTAACTGATAGAAGCGGCAATTTTTTTTTTTATTTGCTGAAAAACATCATCGCTATTTTGAAGAATCAATGTCATAATACAATTTTGTCTTTTACGTCTTTACGTTGAATATTGTTGTTTTATTTCTTCATAGACACGGTCAAGCAATTTCGAAACACAACAAAAACACTTTATGCGCACCCAAAACATTCACGGTTGAAAATACGGAAACAAAATTTTAATAATGTCAATATGAGATCGCACAAGTGAACTTTTTAACAGCGGCATTGTGGCTATGGCCTATGCCTTTTTGGGCACTTTGAGTTGCCATTTTATACAACTTTATTGCACTAAAATAAATGAGTTTTGTGTTGTTTCATGAAAACCATGTTATTCAGTAGATTATTATCTACAATCTGAAATGATACCTACTCATGAGCTGGCCCAACACTTTGCCATCTCCTTTAGTAATTTTATTTCTTACATTTTTTTATGGCGTTACAGTCAATACTCGTATACAAGCAATTACCGCTTAGATGTACTGGAATCATGGTATTACATCCTTTTTCTTTTTAGGCGGTTCCACAAACCTTTTCAATTCAAGGCAACGTAATAAATTCGCTATAGGTACCTAGAAATGGAAAGAGTGTAGGACCGTAGGCTTATAACGAAAATAATTATTGAGACCCAAAAAAGGATTTCTTTTCGTTGATAAAAAAAAACTTAAATAAGTCTTCTTATTGATTACCTAAAAATAATAATAAGTAAGTAAGTTACTAGAGATTCTTGTCATGAATATTTATTACATTTACAAAAAAAACACATTTTTATTTACAGAACTTTTTGTATATGGCAAGTTACTAATAAGTAAAAGAGAAACACAGATACGCTTAGCTTATTATCACCAAAGAAGATATAATAGTTCTTTTCGATTATGTTATAATATATTTACAAATAAGTAAAATATAAATATACACAATTTGAGACTATACAATATTATTGGCAACTCGTTTTCAAAAATGTAAACCCGATCTTTGGATAGTTTCCCACTATAATGGCAAAAATTCACTAGATCATACGTAGGTAATAATCTTCCTAGATTTTGTTCAATTACGTAGAATGAATAAAATTAATTTAATAAAATAGTTTATTTTTCACTCCCTATAGCCTCTTCCGATACTAAAGAGGTAAAGCCCGAATACCGAGCATCACATAAAACTCGTAACAACTGATCCAGATCAAAATAATATAAATTCTGTTAAACAAGAATGGCGGACTTACAGTATGGAACCCAGATTTCTAGACGCCCGTTCATGAATGAAACTACTAATAATACCACATTATACAACTAGACATGACTAACAAATAAGTTAATTAGAATAACTCAATGAAAGCTGGCACAAAATAGGTAGACAAGTAGGTAGAGTAAGACATAGGCTAGTTTTCGATTTTGGAATTCGTCGAATTATTCACTATAAGTTGGTGTTGGTTGGTAGGTATAGCCTGGTAATCAAATCCCAGCTTCTAAAAATTTTGTATACATAAGAAAAATAACTACATAACCTCTTAACATATTTTAATGTTTTTGATGCGTTTAAACGCCTACTTTATTGTAACAATTACAAATAAAGAAAGAAAATGATGAAAATATTATATTCCCATTAAAAACTTCTGTGTCCGAACTTAGCAACTTCTAGAACAGTTAGGTCCAAACTCGCCATTCTTTTTTTTTACAGAATATTTGATGATAGTCTGATTAGAATTGTGTTATGATTCAAATCCAATTTGACTACTTTTATTGACGGTTCAGTATTCGCCCTTTATTCTTACATAAATGGTTATTTTTAAAATAACATTTGTGATGTGTAATAAAATGAAGTATATTAAGATGCAAAAATTATGGCTAATATTAGTTTGTGATGTATGGTACGCATACAAATATTTTCAGTCCGCACATTTAAATATATTTACGCAGGACCCAAAAAGGAGGACTGTATAAAATTTTTAAATTCTTTTTTCAGTCAAACCTGTTTAGAGTTCTTCATCCCCGATAGCTTCGAATGCGTTATTCTCGACACAATCTCGTCCGGACTTAAATGCGACTGAGGCAAATTTTTCTGCAAGCTTTTGTACAGAGAATATCTCTCGAGAGCTGCCTGACGTGTAAGAGTCGCCATTCTGAAAATATACAACACATTAGGTGATGTAACTGGAGGTAAATATCTTCTCATGAGGACAATAATATTTTCTTGAAACATTCAAGACATTCGGATTTAAAGCTAGAAGTATATTATAATTTAATGAAAAGTTAACGTATTAATAATGCATTTGAGCAGATTTTCGTATTCTAATCAAACAGTTTCTGATTGTGATGTTGACGTTGGCCCTAATTCTGAAGAACACATGCTAAGTGTAAAAAGTTCAGTACATTTCTTTCTCTTAAAATGAAAACGAAAAGGATGCATGTCATATAATTTGACATTTAGAAACGTCCGTTCAATTTTCGACCTTATTGAACGTGATAAAATGCAGTGTTTAGGAGGCACCTCCGTACATGCCGCCTAAAATTGTTTATGGTTTCTTTGAAATCTATCTAAATTTAATTGACAGCTCTAAACAAATTCTTGCTATCTTTTTCCTATTACATATTGCGAGAAAGAGATATACTGTACTTAAATTTAGAATTAGAATGTGTCTTCAGAATCAAGTCCGTTGTCTAGCCAAAATAGATGTGTGTGAGAATGTTATTATCATTATTTTGTGATTATGTTTTTTTTTATATAATTTTATCTTCTACTCTTAATTAATTACTGATAATTAATTTTATACCTAACATTACGATAATTGTTTGAAAGATATAAAAAAAAGTTTCTAATATGACGACCGGCTGGCCGAGTGGTCTGTGCCCCTTGCTATACAGGCTAGTCGGTCAGGGCTCCCGGGTTCGAATCCCGGTGGGAACAAATGTTTGTGTTATGAGGACGAGCATTTGGTGACGAGTCATGAATGTTTATATGTTTACTTAGTATATTTCTAATATTTATATACCATATTATTGTCATTATTTTTCTATTATCTAGTATCCATAACAGAAGTTCTTAATGATGCTTACTTTGGGCTAGATAATAGGTGTGAGTGTATGATTTTTTATTAATATTATTATTATCTAAACTGAAAAAACCTTTCCGGGAAAATTCTATATTCATATATATAATTATATATTCACCGTCACTTAATACCAGAGAGGAATAGAGCATTCACAAAACATTCATTCCAAAGATCTAGAAATTACACGTCTTTTAAAATACTCAGGTAAATTACAATATACTTACTGAAGCACGCATTACTCTCTCTCTCTCTCACACACACACACACACACACACACACACACACACAAACACGTGAACTCAGAATTTTGTACACTAAAAAACAGTTCTTAATTAAAAACAGTCATTTAAAGAGCCTGTCTCCCATAACACAGGGCAACCTAATTTGGGAGCAGTTCAATACATTGTTGATACCAAACTGTTGAAATAAAAAACTTATTATTATTATAAATGCTTACATTATCTCGGTATGTAGCCGGTTTATAAGAGTAACACGGGCCTGAGCCAAGTGTTAGCCATTGTTAAATA
The DNA here is from genome assembly GCA_947347705.1 of Nymphula nitidulata. Taxonomy (NCBI): domain Eukaryota; kingdom Metazoa; phylum Arthropoda; class Insecta; order Lepidoptera; family Crambidae; genus Nymphula; species Nymphula nitidulata. The sequence continues at coordinate 7,541,170 of OX374617.1, read as the reverse complement.
TTTGGTGTGTTGACTTATATTGGCGGTGGGATGTCTGAGTTATGTAATGAGTAGGGAATCTGTATTTGTGTCTTCAATTTGTAAAAATCTTCTAACTATTCTACATGTATTGAGAATTACCGCTTTTTGTAATTTAACATACGTATAGGGGGATAATTTTAGAGTTTCCAGAGATTGGTGAAGCTGCTTTGGTATGACACCAGTGGTGTAGTAACCTTATTTACTCGCCACATGCGACATATTTCATCTTTTATTATTATTATTAACTTACCGCAGAGCTGAGTGTATCGCTGGAAGACGACGGCGTGATTAGCTGGCTGGAGCCGTCGCGGCGCAGGTACGTGAGGCTGCCGCGCTTGCTGTGCCGCGGGGACGTGGGCCCAGTGCCGCTTTTCTGTCGCATCAGCTCATCCACTATGGACTGCAATCAAGTCACTTGCTAAACACTACGGACGGGAAACGAAGCGCCAGAAGCTAACTAACGTGGTTAATAACTCACGTTGCATGTAGTCAGCATCAAAATGAGGCATTGTCTCTTTTTTGTCACTACGATAATCTAAGTAGTTTATACAGGGTGGTGCAGTCAATACGACAATAAATTGAAACATGGGCTTTATTAGATCACAGAAATTGTTTTCCACATTCAAAAACATCTTGGTTATTTGATAACTTCATAACATTTGTATGAAATAATATAACATTGCCTGCATTATTTCATAGAAATGTCATGTAATTATCAAATGAATAAGATATTTTTGAAAGTGGCAAACAATTTCTACAAGGAAATATAGCCTATGTTTCAATTTATTGTGGTATTGCCGGCACCATCCTGTATATGTATAGTGTGTTAGGGGGACGCTCTCAAAAAAAGGAAGACAAGTAGCAGTGCTTGTCACCCTAAACACGATTTGTTGAAAAATAAATTTGAAATCACGAAAAAATCAGCTGTTCCATACAGACAGGCCGTGTAGATATTTTTTGTTTTTTTTTATACAACTAGACGAGTAACAAGCTGACGGCGCACCTGATGGTAAGCGGCTACCGCCGCGTATAGACACTTAGAATAACAAAAAAAAATTTGAAAGAACCAAAAATCAAAAAATGTAGCCAACAAAACTCTAACAAATTCACAAAGTATCAGAAAGTAATATTTTATAGACGGTTTTAAAATAAAACTTACAAGAATTTCATGTTATTGTGGTCTAGAAAATTAAGAAAACCCCCGGAACTTATGTTTTTATTAACTGTCGTAAATTATTTTTCTTCGATATTTCTAATATTTTAACAACAATGATGTCAAGAGCTCCTGACGCTCTATACATTTAACTTTGAACCGTTCTTATTACAATCACCATACAGTAGAGGTAATGCGCGGTTACTCTCGCTACAAATGTAAAGCTTAGATCATGCTCTTGAGTCTTTACTGTACCTAAAAATTTTATTTTTATACCACTAAGGTGGCAATCAAGCATACGGCCCACCTGATTGTAAGCGGGCACCGTAGCCTATTGACGGTTGCAATTGTAACAGCAGGGGTATAAAGGTATCACTTTCGCGTTGTCGTATAAAAACCTTTTATAGCCCTTTTTGAAGAACCCCATGCACACTTTTTATTATTCAACTAGATGACAAACAAGCTGACAGCCCACCTGGTGGTAAGTGGTTCCCGCCGCCTATAGAAACCTGCAACAACAAGGAAAAAGAATCACTTGTTATTGCAGGTGCGTTGTCATGTCATCCGGAGGCCAAAGATTAAATGCCTTCCATGCCCAGATCTACACTGGCTACCTCTCCCTTCAATCTCCGAAACACAGCGAACTGTTTCATGGCTGAAATAAGCAAGGCGGTGGTACTTGTTCGAGAAAACCTCTGTGGGGAGCTCATTTCACAGCCAGAGTGGGGTAATCGGGAGAAAGTTTCTTTGAAACCGTATAAGTACGCAACCACTGTGGTCCCAACGTGTGAGGATGAAATGCTCTGCCAATGGCGAGCGGTGCGAGGACAGAATGAGGCTTTGGGCATCATGTCGAATAATTCCTCAGAACACAACTCGTTATGCAAACGGCAGAACGCACATAAGGACGCAAAATCTCTCTTTTGATTAACAAGGAGTGTGGCGATTACGCCTATCGCTGAGCCCGGGGGGACCCTGACGATTTTGTGGGACTCCCGGGCAAACAATTCCGCCCTTGCCACTCAAATCTACCGCTAAAACCCTCTTCCATCATTATGGGGCGACACGCGAACAAACAAGCAGTCAACCCTGCCACTCTGCGGTCATCCCGCACAACTTCGAGCCTCTTCCAACTCCACTCTATTCATATTTGACGGGCCATGTACGGCGGCCATGTATTTGACGGCACCACTACAACAGGAGAAGCAAGTGGACGTAACGCCTTCTTCTTACCCGTGGCCGTCTGCGACTGATCGGGTCAGCTAAGGGCCACCCCTCTCTGACCGGCTCCGCAGTCTCCTATTTCATATGGCGCCTAACTTGAGACATATACCGCATCAAGCTTCTTGGATGCCAGCTTGACTTTATCCTCTAAATGACTGCGGAACTAAACGTCTCTACGGATATCCCGAATTCCCGATACTCTTAGACAACGAAAGGGGTGTGCTAAAAAAATGTGGAGCCACAATTAATGGGGTTTATTTAATGGTTAACGCGCAGACTTCAGTGCGGTTCAATCAACTATACCTAGTCGCACCCAATTAGAGATTCTGATTAGAGAACTGTCGATTTCAGACACAAGTCGATCGAAACTTTCTTATTAGGGGTATTGGCACAAGCCCCCTAATAAGAATGGAGAATTCCTCAATGGAGCACTCACAGGACATTTTGCCACCAATTACATGCTCCACAAAGTGAAATTTCCCCTGCACAACTTGTAGTGAAAGCCAGGAATCGAGATGAAAACATCTGTTGTGTCAATGCGATGCCCTGGCTGGGATCAGAATGAGTCTTCTGGAAGTGGCGTATCCAAGGCCAGAAGACTATAGGCTCTTTCATCCCAAAGATATAGTGAAGCTTATGGCAGCTATATTCAGGACGTGGGAGGAGTAACACCAGGGTTGGCATAAAAGATCCCGAAGGGTCGAAGTGCATCGTGGCATAGTCACGGCCCAATGATAAGATAAGATAAGATAAGATGTCTCACCTTGACTTTCAATGGCAAGGGCCAACGTTGTGTGAAGTACCTATATTAGAAGATCACCAGTAGATTGACTACTGCGAATGACGTATTGTTGACTAATAGCTAATTAGTTCATATTTTTCTCATTCTCATTTCTTGTCTTTTTCTCATTTCTCTTTTTTTTTCTTTTGGTGCAGGTATCTATAGGCAACGATAACCACTTACCACCAGATGAGCCGTTAGCATGTTTGTAGTAATCATCTAGTTGTATTAAAAAAAAGTTCTCCATATTAGCAACTTGCCCCCCCCCCCCCCCCCCCCCCCTAGGCCATGGGCTGGCGACGCCCTTGGGTGTGTAATTATAGGTATTATACCTAATAAGAAAATGTAGATAAATAATACACATATACTCAACAAATTATAAATGTTAAATTATCAATTAAACTATAAAAATGTAATGAAATTTAGTTGAATCACGTATATTAGCCAATAGTGCATTCCACAATCTGACAGCTTGGTTGGTGAATTAAAGAAAAGGAGTAAAAATCGGATTTATGAGGTATATTGAGATATATGATGGTGAGACATATTTTGTAAAATGTATCTCATAAAATATTTATCTTTATTTTATGTGGCATAGAAATATTCAAAAAATAGCTAAATGAATATTACAACATTTATTTAAGCCATTTACATTTAATAGGAGTTAACGAATAGTATGAAACTATTCGTTTACTCTTATTAAATGTAGGTAGTAACTTTTGATATGCTAACTATGTTACACGCATTATATACAAAGATATCAATAAAGGAGGATGACAATTTTTGCCCCAACCAAGATTAATGTCCAACAAAACCATATTTCCAATAAGCCTCATAAATAGAAATATAATTTTTGGAAATAGTTGGAGTTAATATAAAGCAACGTTTTGTCGACAACATAAATAAAATCTTCAAAAATCTTTCATTCCGGAATTGTAATATTAGATTGGGGAAAAAGTCTTTTCGCATTATAGTATGTATGAACTTGTAATAAAATCTCTTTGGCTGTACTATTTGTATCTGGCTGATTTTGGTATCATTAAAAGTATAGATTTTATAAAAGATAATTTCAAAATTCAAATTAGGAAAATGTGTGTTTTTCATTTGTTTTTCGTACTGTTAAGATGAGTGAATGTAATGAAGAAATTCGATACATTTTAAAATTTTACTACAAAAAAAGTAAATATGCAACGCAAGCCGCGAAAAAAAATTGCGATTTTTGTGGCCCTAGTGCAGTGTCTGTGAAAGTAGCACAAATTTGGTTTAAGCGTTTTCAATCCGGAAATTTTGATGTCAAAGATGCACGTCGCTCTGGTCGCCCTATTACGGATAAAATTGATGCCATTTTTGAAAAACTGGAGCAAGATCGGCATTTCAGTAGTTACGACGTAGCTGAAGAACTGGGAATTGACCACAAAACAGTTTTGGCGCATTTAAAAAGAAATGGGTACACAAAAAGCTCGATATTTGGGTACCCCACGAGTTCACTGAAAGAAACCTAATGAACCGTGTACTCATTTGTGATTCTTTATTACGACGTAATGAAACCGAACCATTTTTGAAGAAGCTGATAACTGGTGATGAAAAGTGGATCACGTACGACAAGAACGTGCGAAAAAGGTCATGGTCAATGGCTGGTCAGGCTTCGCAGAATGTGGCGAAACCCGGGTTAACTCGCAACAAGGTGATGCTGTGTGTGTGGTGGGATTGGAAGGGCGTTATTCATTATGAGCTGTTACCACCAGGCAGGACCATCGACTCTGAACTCTACTGCGAACAACTGATAAGATAAAAGCAAGAAGTTGAGAGAAAGCGGCCGGAATTAATCAACAGAAGGCATGTGGTTTTTCATCATGATAACGCTAGACCTCACACATCTTTAGCCACTCAGCAAAAAATAAGAGAGTTTGGCTGGGAGGTGTTAATGCATTCGCCGTATAGTCCTGACTCTCTAGGCAGTGTCAGGTTAACATCACGAGAGGACTGCCAAAACCATTTGTCGCGGTATTTTGATCAGAAGCCCCAAAATTTCTATAGCAATGGGATCATGTCCCTACCTACAAGATGGCAAAAAGTTATCGAACAAAATGGTACCTACATACTTTAGTTAAATGTAAATAAACTATACTAAAAAATATTTTGATTTTCTTTAAAAATGCGAAGAAACTTTTTCCCCAACCTATTATTTTGTCAATGAAGACCATTGATCGGTGCGTTTTGTTTCATAGAAAACAAATACTTTTTGTGTTTTGAAAACCATAGAAGGTATTTTAATGTATTTATTATAGATTTTTCATATTATTTTTTTTTTTTTTATAACAAAAAGATGAGTAATAATTAAATACAGTTAATTGGATTGAACAAGTGTATTACCTAAGAAGAAAAAACAAAACGCACTTTGACAGATGACAAATATTGTTTGTGTTGATTGTTATTACAATCCAGTTTTTTTACGTATATCTCAGAAACCGCATCTTTAAACAAAAATGTATTGGTATCTAAAGATACTTTGTCTTAATATCTAATTGCGTCCTAAATTACTTTTGGACGTGTCAGTTTTTAGGTGGGGCACGGCTTCATACTAAGATTAGCATCCTCCTTTGTCCATGCACCCATACATATTCGGAAGCCACTACCGAATTTTGACGACACAACACAGCATCATTTTGTATGGAGCGTTTTTTGACCATAGTAGTACGTTTTTTAACTTTATAGTTGTTATAATAATTGTTGTTTTTATTTGATATAAGCAATCTAATATCATTATAAATTTTGTAAAAAAATACAAATTTTATAAAAATTTTAAACCGTACAATTTTAACAATATTACGTAACTTTTAAGTTTCAATTGTTTCCATGGGTCACAGTAGCGTATATTTTGCGCATTTGTGAAAAGTAGCGCAGTATTCAAACGGCAACATTCCTATTGATTGGAATGACCTAAAGTAAAGTAAAGTGTAAAGTATAAAAGTGTACGAATTACCTGCAAGCAAACGCTAATAAAAGTAGCATGTTCTGTCTTCAAGGTTATCCATTTCAAGTTATCTTTGCTAACGAGATATTCAAAAGATAACTCGAAGTTTTTGTTTGGCTCCTCCAGTAATGGTCCGTGGCCGTTCGTCTGCGTTCTTTCCATCTAAAACATCAATTAATCAACTTAATGACTCGTCTCACGTCACATGAAATAGTTAATTTTGTATCGTGAATTCTGCTATCATAGAAGTCGAGTTCCTTTTCCAGACAATTAACAGGTTTTTTTGTTCCATAATTAAGAAAATTCACTTAATTTCTGCGCCTGCACCTGCTTCACATGGATTTAAACTTGCGTCCCTTACGAGCTTTGCGGCGCTTACACACAACAGACAGTCTATTGTGTTGTGTCTGAATTGTGGGTTTTATATAGAAGGGGGCTAATAATAATAATAATAATATTCATACACTCACACCTATTATCTAGCCCAAAGTAAACATCATTAAGAGCTTGTGTTATGGATACTAGATAACGGAATAATAATGTGTATATAAATATTAGAAATAAACTAAATAAACATATAAACATCCATGACTCGTAAACAAAGCTCGTGCTCATCATACAAACATTTGCTCCTACCGGGATTCGAACCCCGCCACTCGACCAGTCGGTCGTCAAAAAAAAGGGCCTAGGAACTTTTTTGGGGTTTCGATATTGGTAAAGGGATATTGTTTTCCGTATATTATGCGGATATCAGATAATCAGTCCCAAAAAATCATGTGAACGAAAAATAATGAATGGTTGTTTAAAATAAAATAATAATACACTCACTGCATGCAGTGTAGTTATTCTCCAACATCTCATTCTAGTGACCTTGAAACGCTGTTCTCTATGCTGATGTGTCATACTAGTCAGAGTCAATTCCTTCGCCGCCAGTGAGATCCGAACCCGGCACGATTCGGCGCTACTTTCACCCATAATTGATGACTCTGTGAGAGCTTCGCCTGCCGGTATCCTCCCATAGTGACGCAACGTCCGCGATAATTCTATATACTGCAGAGTAAACGTACTGGTTGCTTAAACATAATTACTGATATGTGTTTAAATGTGAAACTGAGATATACATAATTTGAAAACAAAATAGTAGTTACAATGACTCAATAATTTGTCATTTTTAAATTTATCCTGAAAAAAAACCGCTATCTCAGACATCGACGACATTGTAATATGATAGTAATATCTATTATAGCATATTATATAATCTCCCCTTATGTGAAACAAGCCACGCTATCGGCCCGCTGTTCCGCTATTCCGAACTATGGTAGCGGTCACGGTAACGATGGGGCAGGGGGTGCTAAGATTCCCCGGCAGCGATTCGGCTACCAACAACAACTGGACCTGGCAACATTAAACACGCGCAGACTAAGAACCAACAAAAAGATAGTAGAGCTGGATGGTAAAAGAAATAGACAAGTTACACTGGACTATTATAGGATCGTCTCACACGCAGGTTTGACGAATTCCAGCCTTCCGAAAAAGCCGGTTTCCGTAAAGGCTTCAGTACCGTAGACCACATACCGCAGTTATACAGAAGACCGAGGAGTATAAGCGGCCACTTTGCTTGGCATTTGTGATCTACGAGAAGGCCATCTATTCCATCGAAACGTGGGCCGTGCCTCAATCCACTCAGAGGTGCCAAACTGACTATCAGTATATGAGATGCTTTACGAGAGCGCTACCATGTGGACGTACATGGTAGCGCTCTCGTAAAGCATCTCATCACAGTGCACAGAATCAGTATACAAAACCTCTCCTACCTCGAGGGGTAAGCAGGGAGATGTTTTATCTCCAACACTGTTTATCGCTGCGTTGGAAGATGTTATCAATATCAAGGGCGAGTAGGTTTTCGATTTGCCGACAATATAGTAATCATGGTAGAATCCCTCGAGGAATTGAGCATAATGCTCGGTGACCTAAACAGAACTTCTCGACAGGTGGGTCTAAGAATGAACATGGACAAGACAAAAAATATGTCTAAACATGTCCCAGTTGGGAGTTCTGTTTTCGAAATTATTGACGAGTATGTTTACCTCAGACAAATGGTCCAGTCAAGATTGAGGTAAATTGAGGAATCCAACTCGAATGGGCAGCGTTCAGAAAATTGCGTAAGATCTTCTCGTCCTAAATGAGAAACGTGGTCGCTTGGACGTGGCTTTTGGTTGTGGTGGACAAAGAGGCTTCTGTACAAGTTTACTGTCACCCAACGAGTTATAGAGCTTTTCCTTACGAAAGAGAATCAGAAATGAGGGCATCCACAAGAAAACTAAAGTCAATGACATAGTTCATAGAATTAGCAAATTGAAGTGGCAGAGGGCAGGGCAGATAGCACGCAGAACGGACGGCCGATGGGGCGTTAAAGTTCTGGCATGGCGACCACGAGTACCGGTAAGTGCAACGTAGTAGCCGCCCTACGTTGCACTTACCGCTACTCGTCTCACTAGGTGGACAGACGACCTTATTAGGGTCGCGGGGAGCCGTTGAATGCAGACTGCGAAAAATCGATCCGTTTGGAAATCTTAGGGTGAGGCCTTTGTTCAGCAGTGGACACCATAGGCTGATATGATGATGATATAATGTCAACTTTGCCTACCTGGTTATTTTACAGATATTCATCTAAAGCTCTTTCGTAATGAAGGAAAGTGTGGTAAGGTCAATAAATTGACAATGGCAATAAAGCTATTATTAAGCTAAAAAATAGCTTATTATTTATATAATTTTATCCATACATGGCATTCATCAAATGATGATGAAAATGTTCTAGTTATCTAACTAAATAAGTATTTAGGTAGTATTATTTGAATCACTCACTACAAGTTACTAGCATGACACATTATATATCTGATTCATAATAACAGGAAAAAACTGCATGGTTATAAATTGCTAATTAATTCATAAACTATGTAGATGATTTGGGAATGCATTTTTAGTGTCATTGGAATATGCTTTGCCTTTAAAAGATTTTTTCAAAATATATTGACTGGAGAACATAAAATCTTACCATGAGCTCTTTAATATTAACTAAATTAAAAATTTGTTAAAAAATACAAAAAAGTATTAAAATCAAGCTGCAGTTATGTGTTAATTATGCTCTGGAAAATGATAATACTTATTTTTGTACTGTGATAAAATGGGAATATTATAAAAAAAACATTTAACAGCAGTAACTTCAAATACTTAATGATAATTATTTAATCAATTACTATAATTAGCAAAAACATTAATTTTAATAGTACTTCGCTATAAAATACAAGTAGTGTTTTCGTGAATAAAGATTTTAATAAGAAGAGAACAAAGAAACTAATTTAATTTGTAGGCTTCACAATAGCTTGCCAATACCATCATGGATACTCCTCTATATATATATATAATGCAATCTGGCAACCTGTTTGTATGTTAATATAACTTTAACCATGAAATGGATTTAGATGCAGTTTTTACTGAAAGTTAGGGAGTTTTTTCTGGAAGGATTTAGATTATGTATCATCACACTTTAAACAAAGGGACTGGTGCAATGACAGTTTTTGTATTTTCGCCACTGTTTTCAAGCACTTACATGGGTTAAGCTGGCTAAGATATTATTATTATTATTTGTTATTTTTACATTCATCAAAATAATGTACTAGAAAATAGTAGGTAAAACGAAAGACCGCAATAGCATGTATTTTCTTACTTCTAAGTACTTACAGTAATCACTTCAAAACTCCTCCATACAAACAGAGCTACAGGTAGGAGTTACTATACTATCTAAGGGATGATTCATATTAGGCGGGCCGTGTATGTGGCCTGGACGGAGCACGGACTTAGCATTTTGTATGAAGCAATTTATATTAAACCGCATCCCATCCGGGCCCGCTCAACGCTCGTCTACACCACATTTGTTGCACGGTACCGCTTGCTTCATACAAAATGTATAAATCCGTGCCCCATCTGGGCCACGTACACGGCCTGCCCCGTGCACAGTTTGGTCTAATGAGAATCAACCCTAATACAACTAACTACCCAATTGCTCCAGAATAAAATATAATATTTTTGGTTTTGGACTACCAGTTAATACCTCTAAAGACAATTAAAAATAGTTTTATTAATAATATAGACTTGAAATGCCTTGACCCAAGTACACTTGTAGATAAGACAGTAGAGGTTTTTAATTAACAACAAAACAATAATAAATTTTTAAAAACCCTACTAGACATTTTATCATGTTCATCGGGGTCGAAATTAAACACACTATTTAAAATTTGTGTGTGTACTACAGAATTAGGCCCACTATTGATATAGATTTTCAAAAAATAGAAAACACATATTCATCTGCTTAATTATCTTCAATAAAAGTATCAACTCACCTCTCTTTTCTGCTTTTTTGCCTCATATCCAGATAGAATATTTCTAGTTTGAGAGTCAGCAGTTAACCATCCCAAATCTAGTTCCTCTATCACTTGCAGATATAATAGATCTAATGAAACTCTGTCTATCATCAAATCAACATCATAACTTGGGTCCCAGTAACTAAAATAGGAGAAAGAGCAAAATCACATGTTTCAATTTTTTTCATTTGTAATGATTTTGTTTATAATAATTTTTGATGACTTTTTAATAATGATTATGATTATTTAATTTGATTTATATGATTGATTGTTAACCCAACTTATTACAACAGATCAGTTTCAAGTGCAGATAGACTAGTAAGGTACTGAGGGGAGGGAGGGAGTGATGCAGTGGTTTCTTCCTTTTCCTTTTGTGCCCCTAAATTTACAATTTATAAAGATGATGGTGTCCTATCGAAATAGAGAGCTTTACTAACAATATCACCACAATACAATTTTTTAATTACATATTATTATTTTTACCTTTTTCTCAATACAATTTTATCTTCTGGTCTCACATACTTCTGAGAAATGTATGGGGATTCATAGTCTTCTAACTTTTTTAGTGATGGCTGACCATCTTTTGCACAGCTCCAATTAAATAAATATAAGGAGAAATATTTAGCCAGCTCTTTCGGTAAATTTATGTAATTGCAAGCAATGTCTAGAATGGTGCTTGAAGTGTCTATAGACGACACAGATAGTGGTATTCTGTAACCATTCATAAGTGAAATTTCTATATCTACTTCATGCATTCTAACACTGTGAGTTTCTTGTTGAGCAGAAAAAAGGAATGTGATAAGTAGATCAGAAGTAGCTAAAGTAGGATTTTGGCCCACTGAAACAATAAAATGGGTATTAAATCTAACATACTTGTGTTAAATGTATCATCAGGCATTGGATGATAACATATTAGAATAAAACTAAAGCTTAGTGATATAATACCAACTTATTTTATTAAAAACCCAATACAGTCAACTCACCAAGTTGTATGTATTTCTCTAGCAAGACTCTTCGTTCTTCCAATTGAGAACTTGTTAGGAACAACTTCTTTGGAGGAAATTGTGGTAGTTTAACATACGGATTTTGAGATTGTAGCTGCTCATGAAGACTAAGAAGCTGTTTAAATCTGGCAGTACAGTGAAAAAATCCATCAATGTATAAATTATAGCCCTGTAAGGAATAGTTTAGACCAAATATTGAAAAGTAGAGACAGGCAATTAATGTTAAATAATTTTAAAAAATAAACATTTAGTAATATTAACAAAGCAACATCTGTACCGTGTATGATATCCCATTGTCGTCATGAAATTGTTGTAGATCAGGAATAGAAAAATGCATTTTTTAACTGCCACGTAGCATTTATCATGCTCTAATTAAATAACACTATATAACTAAACAACGGTTTAGGACTATGATGTGATTTAGCTACGATTCGCCCACTTTTCCAGCTTTTCTGTGATCAAAACACGATAGACAACACTCTCCTCTCTCTAAATGTCATTGAATTTTTTTTTTAATTTATCGAAGCTTTGGCTGCTAGGGCCATTAGCTTAAATAGAGACTTATTTCTGCATTGAAATGCTAATGTAACACATTTCAATGCTTCTTGGGAGTATTTGACACGAAATATATGATGACAGTCACTTTATGCGCTACTTGATGAGGTGGATAACCACAAAAAAGTTCTCATGGTATTTCACAACATAATCACTTTTATTCTAATAATCTTTTAGTTGCACGTCAACACCTACACTTTGTGTATAAAAAAAACACCACTTCTAAAACACAAAGTTCGCTCCGAGACAATTTTTAATTAATAATAAAAATCTTGACCGACGCCATTAAAACGCGCCAAACACTCCTGTCATTGAAAATGAATAAATCACAGATTAGGTATTAGCAAGGAATAAATGAAGCCACAGATTAGAGAGGTTGAATTGAAGTAGGGATGGGCGAATGAAAACAAATATTTATAATGTAAATAATATAATATATTCATAAAATGCTATTGGTATATTCTGTGACTTATCAAAGGCATTTGACTGCGTTGACCATCAGACGCTAATTTTAAAATTACAACACTATGGGGTTACAAATTCAGCTCTGAAGTTAATCACATCTTACTTAAGTTCTAGAACTCAAATAGTTGACATCAATGGAACAAAATTTTCAGAGTCTTATGTCAAAATGGGAGTTCCACAGGGTTCAATTCTAGGGCCTTTTTTATTTTTAATATACGTAAACGACTTGCCTTTCTTTGCTAAGGAATTTTGTGAGATTGTGTTGTTTGCAGATGATACTTCTTTAATTTTTAAATGTGATAGAAATAAAGTTAACTTTGACGACGTAAACAATGCGCTATCTCAAGTAATGAATTGGTTTACTGTGAACAATTTACAACTGAATGCAAAGAAAACTAAATGTATTAAATTTATTTTACTTAATGTTAGGGAAGTGGATACAAACATTAAATTAAATAATCAGTCGCTAAATTTAATTCAATCCACCACGTTTTTAGGCATTACAATCGATGCGAAACTCCAGTGGAACCCTCACATCACAACACTTTGTAGTAGACTTAGCTCCGCGGCTTATGCTATTAGAAAAATAAGGCAATATACTGATATTGCCACGGCGCGCTTGGTTTACTTTAGTTACTTCCATAGTATTATGTCGTATGGTATTCTTCTGTGGGGTAAAGCAGCAGACATTGAAACAGTATTTATCTTGCAAAAACGTGCAATTAGAGCAATCTACTGCCTTGCTGCTCGAACATCTCTTAGAGACTTATTTAAAGAAATAGATATACTAACAGTGGCTTCTCAATATATTTATGCTTGCATAATTTTTGTACGTCAAAATTTAAATTCCTACTTAAGACACAGCGATGTACATGCATTAAATACAAGAAATAAAAATAAGTTGATCTTACCGTCTCTAAGACTGCATAAAGTTTTTAATACTTTTATGGGTCAAAGCATACTTTACTATAACAAGATTCCTAATAACGTACTAGACTTGCCATTTGACAAATTTAAAATTCACATTAAGAAAATTCTAATGTCCAAAGGTTACTATACTATTAACGATTATATAAATGACAAAAATGCTTGGTTGTAACTTATAATGTCATATAGTTATTTCCACCAATAGCATTTCATTGATTTTGTGGTTGCTGGAAGATGTCATGCTCTCTATAAGTTTCTGCGGTGGTGGCGTCGTGTGCCGAATCGCTCCGTTCCTTAAGATATGGTTGAGCGGAGCGATGGCTGGCACATGCGTCATACTTGTGAACAGGTGCCACTAGTGGAAATGGTCATCTCTAAGCTTCCTTGATTTTGTAATAATTTACCTACATATTCATCAATAGTATCATTTTTGAGGGATTTTTGAGGTATATGGCATTATAGGATATTATATATAAAACAATACAATTATTATTGTAATGACGTGCTCAGACAAGTGTTTAAAATTAATGAAAGATGTTTAGCTTTATTAGGTCTTTGTATATTAATTGTTGACCTTTGTGTATTGTAATACCTATATTGTGATGGTGCATTGTCGGACAGCCTTTAAATACAGTAAATATTCTTATCATTAGGTACTTATTGGTACTTTAATATACCTTTTTTATACTCTGTGCGACACTGCGCTGCTAAATACTATTACTGTGTAATTAAACATTGTAACTTAATGATTGAAAAGAGTGACTACACGAGTTTGTTGCCGGAATCTTCTCGGTAGTTCAACTTTTGGAACCGGTGTAAATTCAGACAGACTGACTGACAGACAGACTGACTGACGGACAGACAGACAGACTGACTGACGGACAGACGGACCGACAGACAGACCGATAGACAGACTGACATAACATTCTTAGCTTACGTAGATGCAGATAAGACAGAGAGACAAACATTATGAAATTGTTAGTTAGTTAATATTATTTTTATGTGATAGACTTAAGGGTTTTTTTGTTGACGATTCAAAAGTGCTTCTTGGGGGCCTAATTGAATAAAGATATTTTCATTTTCATTTTCATTTTCATTTTATTATGTAGTATAATAATATAATATAAATAACAAATAATGAAATTTTACAAAATGTTGTAAAACAAAATTCAATATATCGATTATTTTTAACTGAGTTCAAAAAAGGATGTTAACAATTTGATTCGTATGTATGTCATATTGTCAGAATTGCACAGTTCTTGTATATGTTACTCTATATCAGCTACTTAACACGGATGCCAAATTTTGTAAGTCTATGTTTGTTCCCGCATTTCTCAAAAATTTTACGTGGGATTGAATAACATTGTTTTTTTTGGACTAGGTTTAGTCCAACTTAAGGAACTGACTGTGCAAGTTTTATGAAAACCGGTTCAGGAGTGCTAGAGATAGTTAATTAAGTGTATGGGCTAAACAACGTGGTGCGGTGCGGCTCCGGTGCAGCGCCTGAGTGGTACCGCAGCGGTTATGTAGGTACATACATAAAAAAATGAATGAAACGGCGCCGGAGTGGCACCGCTCAGTTGTTTGTTTACGCAGCATTGGGAAGGATTTATGCTTGATTAGGTCGCTGCGGCGCCGCGGTGCCGCCGTAGAACGTTGCGACGTCGCACTGCCCGTGTGGTCGCCAATGCGGCGAAATGGCTTGTGGTGCGTTGCCGCACCGCCCGGTTTTGCCTTAAATCAGTCACAAATAAAACGTATCGTTGGCTTGACGGCTAATAATTCTAAAACCTGTCATTATGCATGTTGTTTCTATGTTTGCATGCACATAGGTAGAGAGGTAAATAAACTAAATAAAAAATTAAGATTTATAGAGTAATTTAATCTGTCAAGCGGCATCATATCTCTGGAGGTCTATGGCAATGGAAAAATTTATTGTGTCTGAAATAACTAAAAATAAAATTTAAAATAGGAATTTTAAAAAATTAAACCACTCACAAAATACTAAAAAAGAAAAAAAAAGTCTTTATAAGGTACTGACTGTCTATTCTCTCTGTAAACAGATTAGCACCAACTCAAAAAATACACTCCAAACGGAAGTACTAAAATATTGCCAAAAGGTGCTTTGTCACTCCTCTTTTGAAAGATTTAAAAGCAAGTCCACTGCTGGACAAATGGATCGGTTCTGCACAGCTAAACTAGCTTTGGGTTTGAGACTAAGGCAACTGAGGCCATTTAGCCTAAACTTAGTCTTTTCCGTAGTGGTAGGATACATGATGTGACATCGATGACGCATTAATAGAGCGCGAAAAGCATGAAAAAATATCGAATATTGGCCCTAATTCTGGAGAACACTTGGTAAGTTTTAAGTTCAGTCTATTTCTTTCTTTCAAAACGAATACGACAAGGATGGCTGTCATATAAATTGACATTTAGAAAGGTGCGTTCAATTTTCGACATTATTGAACGTGCTAAAGCTAAAATGCAGTGCTTAGGAGACACCTCCGTCATACCGTCTAAAATTGTCTATGGTTTCTTTGAAATCTATCTAAATTTAATTGACAGTTTTAAACAGATTCTTGCTTTCTTTTTCCTATGACTTATTACGAGAAAGAGATATAGGGCCTAATTCTGGGAACACACTTTAATTCTAAATTTAAGTACAGTATATCTCTTTCTCGCAATAAGTAATAGGAAAAAGATAGCAAGAATCTCTTTAGAGCTGTCACTTTTAAATTTAGATAGATTTCTAAGAAACCATAGACTATTTTAGACGGCATGTACGGAGGTGCCTCCTAAACACTGCATTTTATCACGTTCAATAAGGTCAAAAATTGAACGCACGTTTCTAAATGTCAAATTATATGACAGCCATCCTTTTTGTATTCCTTTTGATAGAAAGAAATGCACTGAACCTAAATTTAGACTTAGCATGTGTTTACCAGAATTAGGGCCATACTGTACTTAAATTTAGAATTATAGTGTGTTCCCAGAATTAGGCCCACTGATGACATGGCTGTATGGGCAGTAGTTCCCGTTGTCTTCCCTTTATAGGGAGAATTATTAGGGAGAAAAAAAAATGTCTGTGTCTAGTGTCAATACTGTCAATGTCAAAAGTTATGTCAAAGTCAAGACCAGTTCTACAAGTCATTTATTTATTTATTTTTGTTTGTGCGTTAAATCTCATTGCTCATAAGTATTTTTGTAAGCCGACGTATCTATTTTGTTGTTATTTTTAAAGTTTCTATAACCTTCCTTATTTAAAAACTTTAAACGGTTCTGATATAATTTGACAAAGGTACTTTATAAGTGAGCCTCTTTAGTGTGAGTTCTGTCTGCTACTTCTGACCCGCCGGGTGAATTCTCTGTTTGACCTGGTACTCAATGTTTATTTACACTCGTGCCCCATCCGGGTCCAAAAAGAAGACTGGGACATCCGTGACTAGGACCCGCTGTGGGGTGATTAATCGCATGTAAATAAAAATTGGGCACCAACCTACTTTTAATTGCTTTACAGAGTCTTTTTATTAGGAGAAAATGCCATTGATACCAGTTATTACAATTCAATGTGATTGGAACAATGTTATTAAGTAAGTAATTTTATGTGCTTTTTTTATCTTAATGCTTTAGTGTGTAATGAATGGAATATTATAATGAAGAAAACAAAAGTTTACCTTTAAGTACAGATATTGTTAAAAATTTAGAAACAAGTCTCCTTAATCGGGCGACGTGGAGAGGGAAACCACTTCCACTTACTAGAGGTATACTACTTTTATCTTACGAAGGGACTTGCACTGACAAGCACTTCACTTGTGTTAACCAAATGTCAAACACGCTGCGGATGTGTGTGTGAATACGAGTGCCATTAGCATATAAATTTTAACAGATGGAAATAAATATTATAATTTTATTATTATCAAATGTGAATGTGATTCTATAAAACTTATATTATTTAAGTTTAGTTACTTAAAAATTAATTAACTTAAATAAAAAATTTATAATTATAATAAATAAATAATGATATTTTGAAGCTTCTTAATAATTAAGAAGAGAATTAATTAAGACAGTGTTACTAGTGTTATATTTAATTAAATCAATCAGAATCACTTGAATAATTATCAGTTTTACCTGAATCATCATGTCATTTTATAAATTTTGAAATCATAAACTTGTTTTTTTTTGCACTTTGATAAGTTTTTCTCTACGTCTTACCTTGGATATTTTCTATGCATTATTTAGTTTGATAAAATAAAATAAATAATAAAACAGGTTTTTTTATAAAACTTTTTGTCACAAATTGAATTTATTTAAATATTAGGTTGGGGAAAAAGTCTTTTCGCATTATAGTATGTATGAACTTGTAATAAAATGTCTTTGGCTGTACTATTTGTATCTGGCTGGTTTTGGTCTCATTAAAAGTTTAGATTTGAAAAAAGATAATTCCAAATTCAAATTAGGAAAATGTATGTTTTTCATTTATTTTTCGTACTGTCAAGAAGAGTGAATCTAATGAAGAAATTCGATACATTTTAAAATTTACTACAAAAAAGGTAAAAATGCAACGCAAGCCGCGAAAAAAATTTACGATGTTTATGGACCTAGTGCAGTGTCTGTGAGAATAGCACAAATTTGGTTAAAGCGTTTTCAATCTGGAAATTTTGATGTCAAAGATGCACGTCGCTCTGGTCGCCCTATTACGGATAAAATTGATGCCATTTTTAAAAAACTGGAGCAAGATCGGCATATCTGTAGTTACGACGTAGTGTCGTGATTTAATTAATTAATTGCCTAATTAGTTTGTATTCTTTTAAAAATATAATAGAAAAATAAGATAATGATAACATAAAATAATATTATTTCACATGGCAACACTGGCCGTCAAATTCGCAGGTGACTAGTGGCGTGTTGGGTAGAGTAGTGGGGATAAACTCGGGGAGGGAGTTTATTAAAAGGTGGACGGGCCGCTCGAGGCGGCAGTGTGACTTGTGCTTTCGAAGAGGTAGTATAGTTTGTAAAGGGTTATTAGGACGACAGTGCTGTAACTGTGAGGTTACAGAATAAAGAAGTCTCAACTGGATACCTGACTACGGTCTACGCGACAGTAGCTGAAGAACTGGGAACTGACCACAAAACAGTTTTGGCGCATTTTAAAAAACATGGGTACACAAAAAAGCTCAATATTTGGGTACCCCACGAGCTCTTTGAAAGAAACCTAATGAACTGTGTACTCATTTGTGATTTTTTATTACAACGTAATGAAACCGAACCATTTTTGAAGAAGCTGATAACTGGTGATGAAAAGTGGATCACGTACGACAAGAACGTGCGAAAAAGGTCGTGGTCAAAGGCCGGTCAGGCTTCACAGACTGTGGCGAAACCGGGGTTGACTCGCAACAAGGTGATGCTGTGTGTGTGGTGGGATTGGAAGGGCATTATTCATTATGAGCTGTTACTACCAGGCAGGACCATCGATTCTGAACTCTACTGCGAACAACAGATAAGATTAAAGCAAAAAATTGAGAGAAAGCGGCCGGAATTAATCAATAGAAGGGGTGTGGTTTTTCATCATGATAACGCTAGACCTCACACATCTTTAGCCACTCAGCAAAAATTAAGAGAGTTTGGCTGGGAGGTGTTAATGCATCCACCGTATAGTCCAGACCTTGCACCTTCAGTTTTCCACCTGTTTCGCTCTCTTCAGAATTCTCAAGGCAGTGTCAGGTTAACATCACAAGAGGACTGCCAAAACCACTTGTCGCGGTATTTTGATCAGAAGCCCCAAAATTTCTATAGCAATGGGATCATGTCCCTACCTACAAGATGGCAAAAAGTTATCCAACAAAATGGTACCTACATACTTTAGTTAAATGTAAATAAACTAATTTAAAAAATGTTTTAAATTTTCTCAAAAAATGCGAAGAAACTTTTTCCCCAACTTATTAAATAGATACCCATATAAAATTAAATCTGAAAAATAAACAAAACATTAAAAATACTGAATCTACCTCACTATGACAATGGATGGTCGACTTTTCGACATTTAGGTACTTTCAATCTTTCCTTATTTTTTTTATTTTATTTAATACACTTTATTGCAACTAGGACATGCGTAACAGATAAAATAATATAACAAACAGAATATAATAGGCGGCCTTATTGCTAAATAGCAATCTCTTCCAGGCAACCTGCGGGGAAAGAAAAAAAAGTAAAAGAATATGAATGACGAGGGTGCAGAGAGGAGGAGAAAAAAAGGATAATATCAATAATATATAAATTTAATACAATATGTACATATACAATGACAATTTTATGCAATATAACTTAACTAAATTAAAGCTAAAGAAACTTTGTTAAAAAAAAGTGAAATATATAAATAACTAACAATACAAGATAGAATAATAGCAGCTATGGACAGATATGCAAATAATGACTTTTGACTTAGTTTTCGAAAGACTCCAGTCCCCTCTGGCAGAGAATTCCACATGTGCGTTCCCATTGAGGGTCCACATTGGAATTATGAGCTTTTGAATGTGTCAGCCTTTAGTAAAAGTTCTCAAACGATTGTAAATTCAATCTCTAATTTGTAAAAGTCGCCACTCGAAAGTTACATCCGGTTAAAGGTGGACCCTCAGTCGTGACTGATAGGTATCCATATTTAATTATCTACCTAAAATTTACAACTGTTGTAAGTAAGGCTAATCTTAGTAAAAGATTTGTAAAACTAATTTCATTAATTGTCTCTCCTTCCTGCTAAGTCGATAAGAAAAAAATAGCATGTAGGAGGTGGTCCCTCAATTGATCGCGATAAATTCATATTAAGTGAGAACAACAGTAATGATTAAAATATAGGTATTACTGAGAGTTAGTAAAAGTACTTCATAGTACAATTTATTAAGTAAACTAATATTTCATAATATTTGTGACTTTGCGTGTGTAATAAAATAAACTAGTAGTTTTTAGTAAAATATTTTATTTTAATCAATTAAAAGAAAAGACAAATTTTGTTATTTTTAAAAATACAAGCGCTTTTCTTGTGGTAACAAAGTATTAAACATGCTGCGACTGTGTGCGTGAATACGAGTGCCGTTAGCATATAAATTTTATAAGATGGAAATAGTTATAATAATTTTATTATTACCAAATGTGAATGTGAATCTGTAAAACTTATTTTATTAAAGTTTAGTAACTTAATAATTAATAAAATAAGCAGATAAGTAAATAAAAATTAATCATAATATTTTGAAGGTTCTTAAACAATAAGAACAAAATAAAATAAGACCATGTTACTTGTGTTATATTTAATTAAATAAATCAGAGTGACTCGAATAATTATCAGTTTCATCTGAATCATCTTGTTATTTTCAATGAAAATTATAGTAATTCCGAAATCATAATCTTGTTCTTCTCTTTCTATACTTTATTTATTTATTTATTTATTTGAAAAGTTTAGCTCAACAATGTCTCGTCTTTGATATTTTCCATGATTTTTTTTGACATAAAATAAAATACATTATAACACCAAAAATAATAATAAAACTATTTGTCACAAAATTGAATCATTTTATATAAGTTAATTACCCGTGTAAAAATAAATAAAAAAATTCAAAAATACTTAATCAATCTCACTATGACAATGTATGATCGACTTTTCGACGTTTACTTTTCAATCTTTCCATACTGACGCTACTCGAGGCACGCTTGAATTCAGATCCAATATACGTTTTACTTCGCCCGTGTCTCGGACCTCGAACGGCACTGAGATGAGATTACTGAGTACTGAGAGCTCCTGTGCTTATCCACACATTCGCAGCGTGTTTGTATACTAGGCTCCTTGGAGTAAAAGTATTCTGTGATACTAGGTTACCACAAGTAAAACGCGCTTCGCTTCGTGAGATAAAAGGACTATATCTAGGATTGATTTCATCTGTTGTATACAGGGATAATATGATTTAAATCGGTGATTTAAATCGCGATTAAAATCAAGTGATTTTTTCAAAAAAATCCATGATTTAAATCAGTACTTTTTTACTGCAACCAAAACAGCCAAAAAGTGTCAAGCGACTTCTCCAGACATAAACGCCGTAGTTATTATTTTTAATTTTTGTTAAATATTACATAATGGAGGTGTTTTTTTTTAAATTACCGTTAGAAAAAACTAAGTTTGTTGGTTTTCGTTAATGTCATTTTTTAAAAGCTTTTATTTAACTTGCTTAAGTTCGGGTGGAATCTTGCTACTCGATTTGAAATTTAATTTAATATTTTTTGTTAATTAGGCAAATAAATATGCTACTTAGTTTTTTAAATAAAGAATGACTTAATAAAAGAACTAATATGTTGCTTTAAAAAAAATATGTTGTTTTTTTTAATAAATAACTGACTTTCATACTGAAAACGATCAGTAGATTAAAAAAATAAAAAAAAACTGATTAAAATCAAACAAATCCGATTTAAATCAAATTAATCTGATTTTTTTATAAAAATTATGAATTTTATCAACCCTGGTTGTATATAATGAGTTATGCCGAAAACGGAATGTGCCAAAACGAGAATATGCCTAAAACGGAATACGTCCAAACAGGAATGTGCCGAAACAAGAATATGTCCAATCAGGAATACGACGAAAAAGAAATCAACCCACTTGCCTACTTAATGACATTACTCTCTGGGACTAAAAAACTATATGATATATTACTGTATTGGCTTTCATTTTTAAATATTTTTGCTTTCTAGACTACCAAATGGAGAGGCTTGGATATCTGCAAAGTACCTAAACGAGACCAGTGTTCATGATAAATTAATAACTTCTATTAATAAAACAGATAATAAAATTAAAATAAACTTCACACATAATTATCAATACATATCTCATGGTAATTTAAGTCTTGTAGTGAAACACATTAACTCGGGCTTGAAGGTAGCATTTGTTGCACCTACTAAGGCTCATAATGTTCATAAGAAGGGAGTGCTATCAGTAGCAATGGCTGAGAACTCATCAATAGTGTCATCTTGTGAAGGAGACCAACTTCTAATTTGGGATAGCAGAACTAGTAAGAATAATTTCATTATTAGTGTTTTGTATGTTTCTGAATCTGAATTAAAAACCAGTATTTTAGTATGTTCTGAAATTCAGTAAATAATCAAGTTATAGCAATGAAGTAAAATTTTTTGTCCCAAATAATTTTAAATAACCTTTATTGATTATTATACTATGAGTGTAAAATTTATACTATTTTAAGCTGCAATTATATTTATAGGTGAAGTACAACTGGATTTGAAAGGCCATGGAGGCCCAGTTTACAAATGCAGATTCTTTCCATCGGGTATTGTGGTTCTGTCAGCAGGAGCAGATGGTTCCTGCAGAATATGGTCAGCTGAGACAGGGATAAATCCAGTGACTTTGAAAGGCCATACTATGGCAGTTACAGATGCTGCTATCGTAGAAAAGGGTAGAAATGTAGTCTCAGTTAGCAAGTAAGAATTACTGTAAAAGGTTTAAAATTCGTTAATATTTTAGTACTGTCGCCTTTTCTCTGTTACTCAGATCCTCTTTTAAATAACAAATTCACTTGAGTTAGTACATAATAAACAACACGATAGCAGAGTAACCTTATTAACTTTATTGTTATGAACATATGTATGGTATATGATTTCACGTTGTCATATTGAATTCAACTATGACATTCAGTCATCAGTGATGTCATTTGAATGCAAATATGACATTCATTTGTCATAAAGTTAGGCAGTCAGGCTTTATTCACCAATAAAGTTTGCCCTGCAAGTGTAAATCAATCAATCAATCAAATTCTTTATTTGCTTTAAATAGGGTAATTTACAAGATGTCTATAATTTCAGTGTGTGATCTTAAACCTATTTAGCCATTAACAATAATAGCATGCAAATTTACATTATACTCTCTCCTTGTCCGAGAGGGTTTAACGTGTAGTAACGCTGATTGTACCAGCGCCGATCACAATTTTCAAAGCTATAAAAAAAAAAAATTGTTACTCTCGGTAACTCTAAATGTATGTCATTACGTTTTTTGTGCACAGCGCTGTCACTTGGTTCTCTCATTAAAATTATTAATTTAACAATTTAAACCAATAAAAAGTACGATCTGTGATCAAATTTTAAAGAATTATTAATCTAGTGTTATTATGTGTTCACTAATAACAGGATATCGATGCAGTATTTTATTCCCAAACACGGTCAGGTATTCCGTTAGCAAACAAGTTCAAGGTTTGTTGTGAAAACGTTAATATTATTTGGAGATTGAAGGTATGTATTTAATATTACATTATCGTTACGTTATCCGGTGAGAAATAATTCTCACCGGATAACTGGTAATATGAAACGTCACAGAATTAATCTGTTAGAATATTATGACATAACCTAAAAATATCAAAATAATACTACTAAAATCTAGAAAATCTAGCTAAACTAATTACCTAGCAATATAACCCTCCAGATATTATTGTAAGAATTTTTACAAGGCTTATGATTTCCGATATTTTATAGGTTTTATCAATTTACACACTATTTTTTCTTGTATTGCCAATATTTGCCAATGGCATGTAAAATATTAAAAACATAAATAATAGCTCATTTTGAGCGATAGACAAAAATGTATACCTATTTAAAGTGCTTATGCAGTGTTTTATTAGTGTTTCTAATTAGATTTTTGGAAATAAAAGGGAAAAAGAAAAGGAGTAAGTAAATCACCTACTTTGGACAGAAAGAAGATTACTAAAAGTGAAAATAATATGACTTTTTGGATAACTTTAACTGTTCTGTGGTAACTACAAGTGTCATATACCTATCTATTACCTAAATCTTTAACACCCAGATGTCTTAAGTGTCAATTATAACATAACAAAGACAATTAAAATTATGTCTGGCATATAGGGTTTAGAGAGTAAATTACAAGAAGTAAATTTTTATGATGAGAAATACCTACTCAAGGCAGGAAACAGAAGACTCATATTAAGTGCCTTCATTAATAGGTGAATGAACAGTAAGATTATGCCTTAATTTAAAACTTCTACCGTCAAGTACATATAATGGTTACCACATTATTTCCCGGAGCATGCGCTATCACATTGCGGTTAGACAACGCTCTAAATGGTATTAAATTACATGAAATAGATTATAACATTTATCTGAGTATGCGCTATCACATTGCGGTTAGACAACGCTCTAATTGATATGAAATTAAATAAAAAAGGTTATCACATTATTTACCAGAGCATGCGCTATCACATTGCGGTTAGACAACGCTCTAAATGGTATGAAATTATATGAAAAAGGTTATCACAATATTTACCCGAGCAAGCGCTATCACATTGAGGTTAGACAACGCTCAAATGGGTATGAAATTATATGAAAAAGGTTATCACAATATTTACCCGAGCAAGCGCTATCACATTGCGGTTAGACAACGCTCAAATTGGTATGAAATTAAATGGAAAAGGTTATCACACTATTTACCTAAGCATTTGCTATCACATTGAGGTTAAACAACACAGTGAAATGAAAATGATTATCACATTACTTGCCTGAGCAAGCGCTATCACATTGCGGTTAGACAATGCTCTAATTTAAATGAAAAAGAAATGAATGCTAATAGATAACCTGGGCAAATGCTATTACATTGTGTTAAGACAATGCCCGTACCCTTGTTTTAAAACTTCTACAGTGAAGTAGAAATGAATTTATTGATAACCTGGGCAAGTGCTATCACATTGCAGTTAGACAATGCCTGTAATCTTCTTTAAAACTACTATCACACTGCGGTTAGACAACCAACTATTTAGCTGAACAAGCATTATCACACTAGAGATATACACTGCAAATGAAATGCAATATACACTGAAAGAAACAGTATAACTAATACCATAAAGTAGATTTAAAGGCAATCACTTGACAGGTCTAGCTACTATGGCTAGACCCTTGCACTGAAATAGAAACTTCTACTAACTTCCATCAAGTAGATATACAAAGGTACAGAGATAAAACAAACACAATATGCCAAAAAGGCAATCTTATTGCTAGAAGCGATCTCTACCAGACAACTATAAGGCAGAGAGATTACTCAATATGAATAATTGTGATAGCTACAAAAATGTAAAAATAGCCATTAATCATATTTAAAATATGTAACATAAAGTACCAACCCGCATTGGGCCAGCGTGGTGGTGTTATGGCCCAAACTCCTCATGTGTTTCTCCCATGTAGGAAGGCCTGTGCCCAGCAGTGGGACGTTTATAGGCTAGTGATGATGAACATAAAGTAGCTGTACATGTAATTTAATAATCAGAACAAGCCCCATCACCTTGCGGACTGACTGACAAATAATTCTACAATAAAGTACCGGTAAAGTTTACTTATTAACTTGGGCCAATGTTTGTCACATGGGGGCTAGATAATGCTGCCGCATTTAATTAATAATTTTAACATCAAGATATATATTATGTTATTCTATAACCTGAATAAATGTTATTCTATAACCTGAAAATTGCTGTAAGTTATATAAATGTTTATCAATAGCCTGAGGAAGTGCTATAAAATTTAGCTACACAATGCTTTTATGGTTCATCAAAACTTTACCCTCTAGCATACCGAAATGATATTCAATGACCTGAAAAATTGCTATCACTGTATGAATGATCAGCCATTGATAAATACTTAATACGATCATACTATCTGTCAAGCCGCGATATACCTCCGGGTGGCTATGATAATTGAAAAATCAATTGTGTCTGGAATCTCATGCTTGACAGGTTAAAGCTACACAGTGTATTCAAAAATCAAACAGCTGTTCAAACATAAAGAAAATTTATAAACCTTCAGTGACCATGACCAACAGATCATTGGTTGCAACAACCAGTTACACACAGCAAATACCATAACTTTCCTACTTTATTTAATCAACAAAACCACCAGAAGATTCAGAAACAAGCTTTCAGATATTGTTTTAATAATTCCAAATAAAAACATTACTTTAGAAAAAAAATTACAGTTACACAGATAAACTAGTAACCCAATTGTAATAAAATGATGGGATTTTTTTTCATTGAAATGTCACCTTATGACTTCCTCATTGCACAGATTTTATGAAATGAATAAATGAGATAAGACAGAGAAAATAAGAAATGATTATTATAACTAATCATTATTTCAATTCCATTGCAATATTTTCTTACAATACAGACCTAATAAAGTGATATAAATGATGCCCTATATTTTTAAAAGAACTTGAAAATTAAGAGTATTTTCACAATTCTACTTGTACAGAATTATATAAAATAGCTAAGTTGAAATTAATAACTGTTGAAATAAACTTGTCTATTAGAAATGGAAATGGGTCTTAATAAAAAGACCATTAGGTATAATAACTACTCAGAATTAACAACTATATTTTATGAGTAAAAATAATTGTTATGATAAAATAAGAAACATTATCGAGAGTACATAATACCACAGTTGTTGGATACATGAAAATCGAGGGGGGGTGGGGCATAGATTGAATCCCCACAACAATAATAAATATTAGACATTGTTGTACTTAATGATAGTACCGATTGAATTTTTACAAATTTTATTTGTGGTATTTTTATAAAAAGTCATCTTGCTTGACACAATACGAGAAATTGATTTATTGCTATGTACTTAATATATAAAAGTGTCCATATGAAGTACCTACTACCGGGTGCAATTCACACAAGGTTTTTTATTTTTAGTTCTTTTTTAGATACTGAGCTTAAATCAATGATTTATGTTATTAAATTTATATCCAGCTTATCCTAGCTGCAAATCAACTATCGGTCAAGTATAAAAACAAGGAATTGCAATATTGACAATTATTAATGTTGAAAAATGACAATATGATTTATTATTAGAAATATAATGGCCATTTGGTACAATGTACCTATACATAATATAAGCATCATAGTTATTTATCCTGTACATATGGTGCGCATGCAGGCATAATGAATAATCATGCACATAGGTATCGAGTAGTGGCCTTTCTGCAATTATGAAATAAAAAAATTCACATTAAATTTCATCAATAAGAAGTGAAATATTGGGACAAAATAATAATATGTCCATGACATGCCAGCAAAAGTTTTTTGTATGTACTAAAATAAAAGTCAAATAAACCTACCTACTTAAATATATATATATTTAAGAAAAAAAATTAATTAATTAATTTAATTAGTGAAAATTTAGTGGTTGTTTTCCCGCAGCAGAACGATTAACCTTTAGTAGTACTATCGAATCATGCGAGTTATTTTTTGAAATCGAAAATATTTTTGACCTCTACTAATCAAAAAAATAATCATGAACTCGAAAGCGTGAGAAACGATAGTTTCTTTTACGAGATGTGACATATTTGGGTACTGCTTTCCGCACGAAATCAATGTTTAAAGCAAAAGAAACTCTACGAACTAAGCAATACAGCATAAACTGCACCGCACGCGCTTCGTAAAGCGAACCGCCAAATAAACAATAACAAAAACACACAGGCACCGCCGCGCATGCGCGCGCGTGTCTCAGCTCAGTTGCACCGACTTGCACCACAGTAGTTGCACCGCGAACGCCGTCCGCGCAACTACGCAAGCGCAATTGTTGCCGCCAAAATGGATCGCCATTACGTTTATTCGAATGTGGAGTACGTTTCTATGGTGCAATTGTACGCGAGGGCGAATTATGATTCGCATGCCGCTCGTCGATTTTACGCGGAGCCGCAGCACATGGAGTCCCTTCGTCTTCGCGGTGTTCTGAACCCGCAAGTACCCCAGGCCCGGACGATCGTAGCTGCAACCCAGCGGCTACTCGATCACGGGTAAATGCTACGTAGTGTTATCCCGGACTTACTGGACGATATTCCCCTAGCCGTGTCCGTGGATAACCTGTATTACCAGCACGATGGGTGCCCTGCCCATTATCAGCGCGCCGTGCGAGAGCACCTAGACTTGGTGTTTCCCCAGCGCTGGATCGGTCGCGGCGGGCCAGTGCCGTGGCCACCACGAAGCCCGGATCTTACTCCGTTAGACTTTTATTTGTGGTCTGAGCTCAAACGCCTTGTGTATCGGGAGGAATACCAAACTCGCGACGCGTTAAAAAGTGCGATAGTGGACGCTTTTGATATAATTAGACGTGACAGAGACACAATATTAAAATTGAAAGCCAATCAATTAAAACGTGCACGATTGTGTGTAGAACGCAGTGGTTTACACTTTGAACAATTACTCCGCTACCGGGAAGTGTAAGTACCTACTTGTACATTTGTAAATAGCGAACATTTATTAGGTTAGGTAATTAAAATCATTGTAAATACGTCGATTCCCATTTTTTAAATACGCCATAAATACTTTATTGCCTAATTCAGTACCTAATACATTATTACCTACTTTAAGACAATAATCTTGATTACATGTTGTTTATCCATTAAAAATTATGTTCGTGTTTAGTTAAGTGTAGATGAAAGTATTTACGACGGTCCTAAGCCCGTTAGAGTATGAAGGGAAAATGGAAATCACTTGTTAGTAAATAGTGAGTTAGCAGCCTAGTGATAAGCGCGAGGGGCAATGACCCCGGCCGGGGCGGCCGGTTGTCGGTCGCGGCGCGGCCGGTACTATTGATTCGAGGTTGCTTTCGAGTTTTGTTTGTCACAATCTTAAAACTGCTATTATTTGATTTAAATAAAAAAAAACTGCACACATCTATTGTACTACTAAGATAGAATCATTTTACTGCGGGAAAACAACCACTAAATTTTCACGGTGTATATATATATATATATATATATATATATATATTAGCTCTAAATTTCAATATCATAACACCTGTAGGTATAGTAGAGCATTGTGCTTTATATAACAAATAAAAATGCCTAAGTCAATGTTTTGTAAAAACAATATCATTACTTATATGGTACCTAAACTATATAAAATGAATAATACCAGGTCAACATTACAATGACCTAAAATTGAATTGATTTAAAGATAAAAAACATTTTAATCGAAGGAGCCTCTTCAGTTTACTGACATACATATATGATTTGGAATCCAGAACTGGTATTAAAAATATTTAATGCAATAATAAGGCAATGATAAATCAAAAATGTTATTAAAGGACCTCATCAACTGATTTATTACAATTCATGACTTGAAAGCAGAAAGACTTCATTAAACATCAAGTAAAATCATTTAAAAGTGACAATCAGTAGTGACCACTATCGAAATAATAAAAACCTATGTAACTAGGTACTTTACAGCCATATTGTATCTAAAAATCTTTTTAAATGAGGATAGAAATGTATCCTATCTTGTCACTTTCATTAAATCATAATAAGACAAGTACTTTATGAATACACTTATATCATAAATAAATCAATAGAAACAATTATAAAAAACACAAGATTTCATCAATTCAATCTAAAATTCATTTGGATCAAACTAATGTTGCAGGAAATGAGTATTAGTGGTTTTAACTGTCTTCTCTACTCTTATCACAAGATATGCTTCGACCGACAGTCGACCGCAAGCCGATTTGGTTTAAATATTGATTGAGTCAAAAAGCCAACAGGAGTGTTTACATACAAAATTCAGTTTAAAATTCTGAGTCAAAATTCTGAAACATTTCCTGCAATAAGCATATAAATGTCCCATTCGGCATTGCTAAAAATTTTAAGCGATAGTTAAAATAACAATTGTGTTTTTTATTTTTTTTATAGGGTTTTGTATAAAAATCTAATTATTTTGTAAATTAATTAGTAAGGTGTTGGACTAAACATCTATACTAATATAATATAGATATCTAAATTCTATTTTTTCACAACCCCATCTTCAAACATCTACACGTTAAACCCTCTCGGACAAGGAGAGAGTATAATTATAAGATTGAACGAACTTACCTTAAGTGAAGTTCTATCTTAATTATACGAAGCTCCTTGTCCGAGAGGGCAGTCCCAAAACCCGCCCACTAATACAAGTATTATCCCAATTGTAGGGTTGTTCCAAAAATAATCTTCGAACGTAATGACATACATTTAGAGTTACCATATGAGAGAAACAATTTTTTTTTTTTATAGCTTTGAAAATTGTGATCGGCGCTGGTACAATCAGCGTTACTACACGTTAAACCCTCTCGGACAAGGAGCTTCGTATAATTAAGATAGAACTTCACTTAAGGTAAGTTCGTTTAATCTTATAATAATACCTAATTACGTTGTGTTAAGCTTTAATTATACATTTATTCTTTTGGTCAAGTTATTCAATAAATTATTATTCAAATATTCTACATAAAAACAACAATAGGTATTCAATATTGAATAATTAGATTTACAATCTCGAATAAGTTGGTAAAAGTGAAAATATATATATAAAATAATTGATCAGTCCATGTTCTATAATCTATTTGTCATATACATATACTATTTTTACAGATAAATTTTTGATATTATGTCTTCAAATAAAGATGTGGCGTGAGGGACAAGTACAGTTAAGAGTCAATACTCGATACATATATAGTTGGACTGTAGATAACTTTATACATATTACTATCAATAATGAAATATCCTATGTCATTGATTGCTTTTGTTTTGTTACTCTTTGTCACCTATTCTATTACAAAAACCATCAACAATTACTTACCTGTACCTCTACCATGAGTTGACATCGAAAATTGACATACAACACGTGCCTAACTTCACGCCCAATGTAGCTGTTTCTTTCTAACTTTCTATTAATAGTTATTCTCAAAAAAGCTAAGTAGCTTGCAATAATCCTACTTATTTTAAAAAGTCGTCGTAAGACAATTTTTAAATTGTATTGGTTATATTTTGCCATTACGACAGATACCAAAAAAAAAGTCATAAGCTTCCATATTGAGCCTATATTTTTTTATTAAATTATTTTCAATAATGTGTGTGTTCAAGGGGATTTTCAATTCTATTTTTCATGTTAGCTTGGAAAATTCCCTGTTCGCATCGTTCATTTTAATAAGTAGCCGCCGTTAATATACAGGGTGGTGCTGTCAATACGACAATAAATTAAAACATGCCCTATATTAGTTCATAGAAATGGTTTGCCACTTTCAAAAACATCTTAGTGTCGCGACACATCTGCGGAACGTACGGCGCCGAAAGTTCGGTTGAATACGCTCGCAGTGTTTTTGAAGTCCCCTATGTCACATCAGCCGAAATTACGTCGCGTTCAGCGTAACGCCGAACCTTCCTTCGGGCGACTAGTTCAGCAAATACGCATTCAATGTATTTTGCACAGCAAGCGACACATCACGCGACGCGTTACGCGTTATTTTCCGTCGCGTAGCGCGCTTAGCAAGACGCCGCGTTCTGAGCGTTTGGTTTGTCCAAAGACGGTTTGTCATAGCAACTGAATATTACGGCTGAAACGTCAGTCGCTGAACTTTCGGCGCCGTACGTTCGGCAGGTGTGTCCTTATCCTTATTCATTTGCTAATTTCATGACATTTCTATGAAATAATGCAGCCAAAGTTATATTATTTGATACAAATGTCATGAAATTATCGAATGAATAAGATGTTTTTGAAAGTGGCAAACCATTTCTATGAACTAATACAGCCCATGCTTTAATTTATTGTCGCATTGACGGCACCACCCTATGTGAAATAAATTCTTGCTGAAATTATTTTCACAAAAAGTACTCAAAAATAATTGTTAAATCAGAGACCTTTTCACGTCTCAATTAGCTAGTGAGTTACCGACAATCGTAAAGGTATTTCTCTATGACATCTGTGTAACATACGGTATTGTTTTTCTAAAGAAACTACTTCAAAACGTTACTCGCTAGCGCATATATTTCGATAGGTTTATATTTGTTGACTCATACTTACTAGCGATTTTCTTCAAGTTAGCGCTAGAGGCGCTGTACATTTTCTCATAGAATCTTTTTACGATATATTATCAACTAACTATTTGAGACTATTAAAAGTAGCAAAACCAATAAATATGACAATAAAGTTTCAATTCCATCTGAAAACTTAGGAGTTAAAAGTAAAAAAGTCAAAATGTGCATTAGTTTGTGCAAATAATTGAATTTAGATTCACGAACGGGCGGCAAAATTGTTAGGTTTTATAAACATAAAAAGTGTTATAATCCAGAAACCTTTTGCGGGCGTCCCCAGAATACCCTACCAAAGTTTTACCACAATCTGTTGAATGATTTTGGAATGCATAGGGGACAAACATACAAACATTGATTTTTATTTAAATAGATTTATGTACACAACTCAACACAACAAAGTACCTAACAGAAAAACAATTACTTATTTAAATACAACGACTTCGTAACTTTTGCATAAACATATTGTATTTTTTTACAGAGACGGTTTAGCCAAGTTGTGGGATGTTGGTGAATCTAATTGCCTTGGTAATATTATGGAGGGACAAGGGCCCATTAATTGTTGTGCGTTAGGAACTACAAATCTTGAATTTGAAGTTGAAAATGAAAGAGAGGTAATAAAATAAATCATACTATTATTTGTAAGTCAAGCTTAAGAACGAATAATGGAGATGTCCTAAAAATGTGTGGGGGAGAGGCCTTTAACTGCGAAGAGATAGTAAAAATTAGAAATTAGAACATAATGTTGTAATGATGACTGCACTGCGGGTGTGTTGAATAAAATATTGAGTATTATTTCAAACAAGGTCTTGTAATGAAGGTGTGATTATAGAAGGCATTACTTGCATATTTTAATGCAGCAATTTATTAAAATCCAAAATTTTCCTTAGTTTACCGGCTTTACCGTATGTCATTTATTTCCCAGAATTCGTTTCTTGATATCGACACACTCGAATGGTGTAATAATAGTGTTTTTTTTTTCAAAATCATCGGGTTCGATTCCTGGTTAGGAATTCAAAAATCCAATAATGCAGTTTTTGTTTCTATTAAGATCAGGCCCGGGACTCCTTCGAGTACTTTTCGCTATTCCTCATACTTAGTTTCAGATTTGGCCATACTCGCCTCCTTTTATTGTGTTAATATATTGACTTTGATGTATGTAGGTATTTCTAATATTGTTGTGATCTGGAAGGAACCAACCTATCAAGTGAGCTCTCCGCGTCGCGGCGTAGATTAATATTAGTAAGGCCGAAAAGTTAATTAACGATAAAAATTAACACATTGACTAATGTGAATTGTCTATTATTTCTAGGTAGGAACAAACAATAAAGTTTTGTTGGTTGGCTGTGAAAGTGGTTTGGTAATATGTGCCCACGTTTCTAAGCGAGAAGAAATCTTTCGCAAGCAACTCAAGTCTCCGTGCAATACCTGCATTGTTATAGAACAAACTGCTATTGTTGGCTGTAGTAATGGAGAGGTAAGGTTCTTTTTCGTTGTGCGTTTGCTTGACCCTCATTTTCTTTACCCGGTTTCAGTTTTAGAAGCTATGCTTATAGTAACTCCCATACATAATGATGTCAAGTAGGAAATGAGCTGATAGTCTTCAAACACCTGAACTGATCTTCATAAATGATAGCTAAGAACCATCTTGATCACGTCAGCTTTCGAACAAAAAAAAACCGAATCAATATTGGTCCATTCGTTTAGGGGCTGCGACGCCACGGATAGACACGTTAAACTTACAACACCCCTATTTTTGCGTAGGAGCTTTAAAACTAATGGTGGTTAATTATTTTTAGATGATACAGCTGAATCTTAACAATGGTGCTGTGATAAAAGAATGGAAAGAGTCAGCCAGTCCTATTTTGAGTTTGCTATCTCTTCCAAACCAACTGTTCGTTGTCGGACGCCAAGACGGCACATGCACTATCTTATCTATAAACGAAGCGTATAACGCCATCAGAGTCCAACTGACTGGATCTGACTGTGACGGTATCAGGGACTTAGCATTCAACGGAAAGTGGATAGCTGCTGGGTGCAGAGACTCGTATGTGCGGAAGTATGACTTCAATCAAATCACTGTGCATTATAAATGATCTATTAAGAACTTACTGTAAAAATAATTCATAAGGATATGTCTAGGTAAGAAATAATACATTATAGTATTTAAAGAATATAACTGTATATTTGTTACCATTTACATCATTTTAACAATTTAACTATATCATCGTTTCCCCCGTCATATTAGGTACACACTATTTTTGCCTCCCCACAGTAGGTACTTACGAAACTGGACTTTTACGATTTTCTTACAGTCGATCGAACAGTGTAACCATTGTTACAATTACATAACATACAGTACTCCTTTGATACAATCTAAAAATATACAAGAACATTTGTTATTGTACTTATTTATTATTATTTCTAAGTAAAACTACTTTCACTGGACACTCGCATCTTTGTTCCAGTAAAAAGCGTAAATTGTTCATTAATTTAAAGGTAAGATAATATAATATCATTCGCATATACTCGCATAGCATTTTTTTTAATTCGTGTTAGGTGCTTTATAATTTGATTTCTCTAAAACCGTAATTTAGTGGATAATGATTACGTTTTTGCATTTTTCTAACTCCGCCTCGCCAGCTACTACCATCTTACCTAAGTCTACTGCCATAATAATAATGTTTTAGCATTATTGTGTTCCGGAAGTTGGAGGTAAGATAGCTAGTTCCTTTGTGGTTGAGGAATCCGGGTGTAAGTTGCTTCCATCTTCGGCTTTACCATCAATTACCATCAGGTGAGATAAAAGCTAAGAACGACCACGTTAGAATAAAGTTATTATCCTAAGGCTATCTCGTTAGAATGAAAAATTAAAAATAATATTTTTTATTTCAAATAAACTTTTATTGAAGAATACTATAAGAGCTTATTGTAAGACCCAGAGTTGAATTCGTCGATTCATTTCTGTTTCGAAAGTTAAATTACCTAGATAATAATATTTTAAGTGAAAATAAAAGTACTTCCATTTGCAGTATTTGTCAACATTTGACGAATTAAGAGAAATAGAATACCGCTGTATAAACTTGTTTGATCTATTTGGTCAGTAATTCCCAAAATCACCTTCTCAACATTATTTATTTTTTTAATAGAAAGAGATGAACATCAGCTAATGATGTTGCAACATCAGTTACAAGCTGATGTTCATCTCTTTCTATTAAAAAAAATAATAAAAGAAAAAGAAAGCTGCCCGAATTAAAAAAAAAGGAATCACTTATTAAATTGGAACCTTACCAAATCGATGTTTTGTTTGTACTTTTTTAATCTGTGATAGATGCGCTGATTAAGTTTGATCCACAAAATTGAATCCTTGTCGATATTTTTCTTCAATTTCACCCATTCTCTGACATCTTTTCTGTACAATTTGGGGCAAAAGAGCTTGTTCATATCTGAAACAATATTAGTTACAATAACCTGTATCACTCAACCATGCCCTCATCCAGACTGATTGTAGGTAATCACCTCGTCTTTGTTTTAAAAATGTCAGGTCTTTGCATGTAGTGTCAAGCCACCTACTCCACAGGTCCAAATTGGCAAACATACGTTCTAAATCCTTACACCAAACGTAAAATTCATCCTCTGTTAGTTGACCTGAATCATATAAATATGCCAGTAACATTTAATAATCTTATATTATGTTGTCATTTGATTAATTTCAATATTTTGGTCTTACCTTTGCTTTTATGCCCAAATGAGTCTTCACTTGGTTCACCTTTACCATGATCATGTGTTACCCACGACGGTGCAGTATTTGAATGAACTTCTAATAAACATAGTAATTAGTAGAAAAAAATATATTGCAAATATTTCAAATTAAAACCGCGTACTTACTATAGTCAAACTTTTGCTCAAATGTATAAGAAGCCTTCATCTTTTGCTGAACAGCCTCAGAAATGAGGTTAGTGTCACTATCGTCGTCCCTAATAGTTTTCTGGGTTATGTCTTTACAGTTCCATTGCGCAGTTATTGATCCTAAAATGTCATGTTTTGGACCTATTTCTGCTATTTTATTGGATATGTTATTCTGTTCATTAGATATTACTGTCACTACTGTTTCTACTTCATCATGATCAATTTCTAGGCATCGATCTTTTTTAGAAAGGTCCAACTCAACCTTTAATTTCAGGCTTTGTTTATTATCTGGCCTATTACTTCTTTCTTTTACGTCTCCTATTTTATATCCTTTACGGAAAGTGTCATAGGATTTAATTTTAATATTTTCCTCAATAGGCATCGAGAGCCTTTCATCATTTTCTAATATATTCCCAAGTGAACTGACCGATTTGCTAACACTTACAGTTGCCTTAACCACATCAGTTGATATGTCCTTTGGCCAGGTTTCGTCTGCATCACCTATTAAGAAACGTTATTTATGTGTGACATAAGCATAAGTAAATAAAACCTAAATATCATTTTTACTTACTGAGTAAATTAAAGTTTGGCGGTGCGAATATTAAATTATGCCTTGTATTGTCACTGCTGGTTTTAATTATATCGTCACCTAATGATTGCTTGGCACTGCATATGGATTTCAAATAAAATTATTCATTTTTAATTTAATACATTCAAATTGTAAAATCAATTATATATCTTGGAAACACTTACCCTTTTTCGTCTAAACATTCGATGTTTTTTTTAACATCTGTAAAATAAAATCATATTTTAATTTGCTGTCGCTTTCATTTTGTTCCAAATAATACTTTAAAACAAAAATAGATAAAAAAAAAGTTAAAAAAAAAGAAAAACACTCTACCCAAGTCTGTTTCTGAAAATTTTACTTTTTTATTTTTTTCATTGGAAGACTCTTCAGCAAATATCTCAAATACGTCACTCACATTATTATTGTCTAGGTTAGAGCCCTCTAATTCTTTAGACTGCCTGACATTATGAGAACTACTTTTTGAATTTAACGTATCTTCTTCTACGGGTACTGCACCAGAACTAAGGTCTTCTGTCTTGTTCCCAGATATTTCTGGTAAATCGTTTGAATCCAGTCTGTGGCGGACATCATCGTCGTGAATGTTTTCATGGTTATCAATTCCCTCGTCGACATCATTGTTATGAATGCTGTAGTTAACATGGATGCTATGGTCATCATGGACGCTATCGTTATCGTGGTCGATTTCGTTATTATGGACACTTTCGTTATCATGGATGCTATGGTTATCATGGACGCTATCGTTATCGTGGACGATTTCGTTATCGTGGACGCTTTCGTTATTATGGACGCTTTCGTTATCATGGATGCTTTGGCTATCACGGACGCTATCGTTATCTTGGATGATTTCTTTATTATGGCCGCTTTTGTCATCATGGATGCTATCGGTATCGTGGACGATTTCGTTATTATGGACGCCTTCATTATCATGGACGCTTTCGATATCTTGGATGCTATCGTGTTTATAGATCTTATTGTTAACATGGATGCTATCAGTAGCATGAACATTATCGTTACTATGGATGCTTTCGTTCTCATTTAGAAATTTTGCGGTATTTAATCTTGCATCATTAATTATTAACTCGCTTTCATCATAGTCATCTACAGTTATAGAATCAACAATTCTATTAATTTCGTTACGAAAATAACCATCATTGAATTCGAAAGCTTCGACCATATTTTCTTTATTGCTTGATACAACTCTTTCTCGTGAATTTTGCAGTCTCATATCATTACTTTTAATTATGGTAGTATTATCTCCAGTGTCATATGTTATATTTGTGTACATAGTTGACGTATCGAATTCATTATTTTCTAAAGAGTCTGGTGATACGAAACTTTTATCGTATTGCTCACCACTAGCTTTCGAAGTCGTTTCAGAGTAATCTTCAATGGCTCCAGCGAGTGGCGCGCAAATTTTCTGAAAATACGTAATATAGGTAACGTTCACTCTTTAAAATTATTACCTTAGTGCAATAAAAATGATTTATTAAAGTGTTATTACCAAGACATTATCTATCACATCATCAAGAAAGTCTAGGACAGGGCCTTCCTCTTCTTCTAAATCTGTAAATATAATACCTATTGTTTTAATGGTTGTCAATTAAATTATAAATATTGTTGCAAAGAAGAGAAAAAAAAAACAATAAAAAAATTAAATAAAACCTGAAGATATTTTAGACTGCGATAATTTCACCATTATTATTATACCATCTTTTTGAATGCCTCTTCTAATTTCATTCTTAACTAAAAAATAATTGAAATAATATTAAAACAATTAAAATTTAATGCCATTAGTGTGAAACCCCTTGTAATAGAAAGGTTAATAGAAAAGGTACACAATGTCAGCTTGGCTCCTTATCAACACCGTCACGCAAGGCACGTAGCCGAAGTGACTTTGCACCTTCGTGGTGTTGTCTATGACACGGCGACGCGAAGCCGGGGCGACGTGCCATTACTAACAGCCGACGTCGATTATCGATGACTAGCTTTAGCACTCGATGAAAAGGAAGATGAACTGGTCAGCGAGAGACGAATGCTCGTATGCGTGCGATAACCTTTAAGGTTACTCAACACATTTCAAGTCGGTGCCAGATCAATGGAGCCGTTCTGTATTCTTTGTATGACATCGCATACCGCAACGCACACTAATCAGCATCGTCTCGCCTCGTACCAAGTGAGTGATCCACGTGTGATCTTGTTCATCTTGTAATCCCCCCTCGCTTACGTCTCGTGGGCACCCAATATTTTCTTTTCTCCTGTTCCTTCCACTTTCTTCTTCCTTTACATCGAGTGCTAAAGCTTGACGATGTCCATCGGGTGCCAAGCTGATATTGATACTTTAACTTTATTGTACCTCTAAGATTTTCATCCAATAATTTAGCTGATGTATCTTCTAAAACACTTGCAATCCACACTGCAATCTTTTAAATATTAAATGAATATTGGTTGTTGTATCCCTCATTAACATTATTATTGAATAAATCACATGTCAAATTGCAATTATGAATTGATTTTTTTTACCTTTTCAGATATTTCTCTAAACATTTTTTCATTAATTTTATCGTATTGTATTTTTTGACTTTGCATAAAGTTCGCGATTTCAGCCGCAATTATTTTTGAGATATTGTTTAATCTAAAAAAATGGAAGTTTTTTGTAGGTACCTGATTCATTTGACTTCACTAGAAATCTATTGTTAATATTTCATCATATTATGTAACCTACAAAAAATTACAATACATAATTACTTAGGGCTCAGATTGAGATTTTGAGGAGTGATCAGTTTTCCAGCTATCTTGTTGATAAATATTGTGCATATTTTCTTAAATTCTAACATCCTCTCATTTTTCAGTTTCGTATCACGGTTGGACTTTTTTGGTCTGAAAAATATAAACATATAATTAGTTATTGGTTTTTTGAAATTTTTCGAAAAATTTTAAAGGAATCTCGCTGCCATGCTTAATTTCATCTAAATCAGTTCGCCGGTAAATGTAACAGACAGAATTACTTTCGCGTTAATAATAATAGTTATTTGGTATGGATTCACCTTTTTATTATTGATTTGACTGATTTAGGTTTTCGCCTTTTAAAGCCACTAATTGCGTCGGCTATTTGTACGATAGGTTTTTCATCCATTATTTGCTGCCTCAATCTTTCCACCTTAAAGAAGAAATATATCAGAAACTTAGGTTTATCATTTTTATTGTTTATTTAAAGATTTTAAGTAGGCAATCACCATTACCATAAATGCTGGCAAAACGTCACATTTATTCCGCCAAGTATCTATGCACTGCCTTTTATTTGGCACTGCCAATTCCGCAATCCTCAATGGACAAATAGGAGAGCATCTTGCTTTCACATTGGAAATAAAAGGTCTCGACAAATATGCTTGTGTTCCATAGTCATAAGTTGCACAGTTCCTCCAATATTGCGAGCTATACCTTGGGCTTTCACAAGGACTAGGTTTGAACTTGATTCGTTCTGAAGATTTTCTGGAACTATCATTGAGCAGCTCATAAATTGCTCCAGTAATTCCATTCAAATTAAGCTCTAAAGAAAGGAGCCAGTTCACGGTAAAATTTACCTAATAAATCTAGAATCTCTTAAAATAATAAGGAAATAGCTAGATATGTATTGAACCTAGGCTAACGAAGGTTTTTTTTCATTATATTTTAACAACGCAAATACAGATAGACTGGAAGAAATTCAGAGGATTATTTCAAGTCAAGTCAGCTCAGATGGTTAGAGCAGTCACTCGGATTGTAAAAGCACGGTGACATTAATTTTTCTAGCTTAGATGCTTAGTCCGTAAGTCCGTACTAACACCAGTCAACACACAACTAAAAAGTTAGTTACTAGTAGGAGTTTCCTATGCAAGGCGACTTCACGTATTCTATATTCTTAACACCACTATCATCTCGAAACTGGTTCTTTTTTTGTTTCTCTTCGCGTAACTTGGAGCCTCGCAAAACTTCTTTCTGTACTGTTAAGTCGAGCCACTGATCAATGAAATCTAACTCTGTGTTCATTGTAGAATGAATATAAAAATCTTTATTGGGGTTTTCTGAAATAATGTAATTTTTTACATGTAAAATGCAAGTAATTAGGTAGATACCTATTGTTAGGTAAAGACACATAAGTTAGATAGGTACGTCGTAAACTTTGTTTCGGAGGGAGACATTGGAGGGATAGAAATATGAATTCTAGGCACGAGGAAAAAAGGCAATAGACAGCGCATGCGTGCGTAACGTAAGCATCAAATTAAAAATAATTCCTATAAAAAAAAACTACCATATAGGAAAAAAGTTATAAAAACTACGTTATATCTTAATTAAAAAAAAATACTTACCTAATTGATTAGTCACTAGAATTTGAAAACAAGAACAGATATAATAATAAGAAAAATTCTGTTAGTGAGGTACTTAAGTATATCCTTATTAAAAATACGTATTTGCGGATTTTTTTTTTTTTATACTACTAGATGACAAACAAGCTGACGGCCCACCTGGTGGTAAGCGGTTACCGCCGCCTAGACACCTGCAATAACAAGGAAAAGCACTTGATATTGCAGGTGCGTTGTCATCCTGAGGCCTAAGATGAAATGCCGTCCATGCCCAGTAATTACACTGGCTACCTTTCCCTTCAATCCGAAACACAGCGAACTGTTTCACGGCTGAAATAAGAAATAATAATATGCTGATATAAAGATAAAGAGATTCTGCACCTACCTGCTCAGCATACTGGCCCTAATTCTGGAGAACTCATGCTAAGTTTAAATTTAAGTTCAGTCTGTTTCTTTCTTTCAAAACGAATACGAAAAGGATAGCTGTCATATACATTGACATTTAGAAAGGGTCGTTCAATTTTCGACCTTATTGAACGTGATAAAATGCAGTGTTTAGGAGGCACCTCCGTACATGCCGTCTAAAATTGTCTATGGTTTCTTAGAAATCTATCTAAATTTAAGTGACAGCTCTAAACAGATTCTTGCTATCTTTTTCCTATGACTTATTGCGAGAAAGAGATATACTGTACTTAAATTTAGAATTAAAGTGTGTTCCCAGAATTAGGCCCACTGTGTTCGTTTTTATGTTATTTATTGACCCC
The DNA here is from genome assembly GCA_947347705.1 of Nymphula nitidulata. Classification (NCBI taxonomy): domain Eukaryota; kingdom Metazoa; phylum Arthropoda; class Insecta; order Lepidoptera; family Crambidae; genus Nymphula; species Nymphula nitidulata. The sequence goes on along the minus strand of OX374617.1, from coordinate 7,499,160 downwards.
ACTACTCAATTTAATAAAGATTTATTTCACAAAGGAATAAGTCTATTTCTTTTCGCCTTTCTTATTTCAGCCGTGAAACAGTTCTCTGTGTTTCGGATTGAAGGGAAAGGTAGCCAGTGTAATTCCCGGGCATGGACGGTATTTCATCTCAGGCCACAGGATGACCATGCACCTACAAAACCAAGTGATCTTTTCTCGGTTTTTGTAGTAGATATAGACATAAAGGCGACGGTAGCTACTTTGCTTCTCATGTAGTTGTATAAAAATATATGTTGTGTCATTCATTTATTTTTATTTATTTATTTGCTCATCTTTCGTTTCATAGCCATTTAGGCCAAAGTTCTTTGGCCCAGGCTAAATGAAGACAGAGGTTAAGGTAAACATCATTTTATTTCCTCGCATGTTTGTCTAGTGGCTAGTGTACGAAGTTCGCTTACCAGAACCAGGGTATGTAGCTTTATCCATAATAATATGATCCGAGAACCCGATGACACTGAAAATTTGGAAAAAAGCATAAAATTCGAAATTAAGGTTTACAATGACATTTTAATTTGAGATTGTCATTGTTTTATCAAATTATCGCATTTCTATGAACCCATGAAACGAAATAAAATAAAATTTGAAAACTATAACCGACGTATAAAAAGGGGTCTAAAAAGGACGAAACAAGAAAATAATTCAGCTAGAAATCCAGAAATGCATAGAGACAAAAATGGTCAAGGTAGAGCCGTGGTCGCACTCACTGTGTGCCTACCATACTGTCTCATTATTTGAGGTGTTCCTGGCACCCACATAGTCATAGTAGGTATACAGTGGGTCCGACCCCGTGGTCGTACCCACCACCACCACAAATAATAATTCATAAATAAATCAAGAAATGCATAGGTACAAAAACGGTCAAGGTAGAGACGGCTCTCCCTTGACCATTTTTGAATTTCTGGATTTTTTCATGAATTATTTTCGTTTCGTCCTTTTTAACTCCCGACGAAAAAGAGGTGTTATTAGACACTTAGTCTGGTTAAATTTTTTAGTTTTTTATTTATCAAATTCTTTTCCCTTTTCCGATCGGACATATACCTACACCAGCCGTGCAATATCTTTATTGTCGCATCCTAAGTTAAGATAAAGGTCCAAATAGGAACTGGCTTATTATTGAGCAGAGTCGAGATGTCTAAGTCTCTCCAATCCGTTGAAGATGCAGGGGTTTGGCATAAGTTTCCGCGAATCCAAGTCACTTCCTTAAGTTTAAGCCCTCTAGTGACTTTAACTATGCTCAATGCTACGTAAACTTGACCTTTAGAAAAAATGCCTTTGCCAACGTCTACAACAGCCAAGGTGCACCTTGTATGAAATTTGTACACAGACACGCCCCAACATAGAATTAGTGGAAGCAATTTCGCAATTTCGCACAGTCGTTGCGAGCCGCAACGACCGTTCGAAATTGTGAGACATTTTTCCGACCGTTCTCATAGGATGCAATGAAATGTGTAACACCAGCATTTCCATGCAGTAAATGAAGAAATAAAGAAATACTAAAGACATGGCAACAAAGAATAGGGAGTGTTTGGCGGGATTTCGTGGTGTCAGTCAAGATTTTTATTATAATAATTAAAAATTGTGACGGGTTGAACTTTGTATTGTAACATTGGTGTAGTTTTATAAACCAATTATTTCTGTTGACATACTCCATTTTGGCTGCATGGGTATTAGTTCTCTTTGCCTTCCTTTTATAGGGAGAGTTAAAAAAAAGAAAACGGTGTGTTTGGCGGGTTTTTGTGGCGTCAGTAAAATTTTTTTTTTACAATAACTAAAAATTGTGTCGGAGCGAACATTGAGTTATAAAAGCGACGTAGTTTTATTATTCAAGTGTTTGTGTTGACGTGCAACTAAAAGATTATTAGAATTAAAGTGATTATGGTGTGAAAACTTTCTTGTGGTTATCCACCTCATCAAGTAGCACATAAAGTGATTGGCATCATATATATCGTGTCAAATACTCCCAAAAAGAAAAAATAAAGAAATACTGAAGACATGGCGGTATGGGCATTAGCTCCTTTTGTCTTCCCTTTATAGGGAGAAGCGTAGCATCACTATATCGTCTGTGGGGAGAATTAACAAAAAAAAAAAACTAATGTCACACAACAAACATGTCAAATATTACATTGTCATTTTGACATCCACCAACTTACGACGTTGATTGTTTTGTGTAGAATTTGTAAACAAAATTCTTTGTGATAGTTGTATTTATCAGTTGGTATTTTGGTTATTGGATTTTTATCTGAACTATGTGTGAAAAAAATGTAAATCTTTCTTAAAGAACTACCCAAACGGATTGAGTGACTGAAAGCATTTATTATATTTCCAATAGATAGAAATAGATTTATTATAAATTCATTATTACTCAACAAAGGATTTAGAAATGTGGTCCCACTTGGAACGTGGGAGTTCACCGGTGGATTGGTGCGAATCGAACTACTCAATTTCACCTGTAATAGCAGAATTCGTCAACACTGTGAGTTTACTGTAAACCTTTGTTTATCTAGATACTTAGCGAAGAACGACGCACTTCAGTAGATCCAGTATAAAAACTTTTGTTTTTTATTAATAGGTAATTATTAATAAGTAACATAACTAAAAACATGTTGCATCTATCTCTTTCTTTTCAATTTAAAATACTTCTTTAGTGAAATTTGCAGAATTATTAGGTACTTGAATTTTCTCATGGAAATTTAGTTTGCCTAAATTGTGATGTGACTGCATTATGATACAGTTTAGAATAAAAAAAAATATTAAGTCTTTTTTTCTTTTCACAGGTGAGCAATATCTTGTTCTTTCTGTTTCCACCAGTGCTCATACATTTATTTCAAGAATATTCTAGATTTGTGAACCCTGCCATCAATGTTCTTTGGGTTCTACTCATGCTTGTGGGACTTAGTTCTGCTTACTTCCATGCCACATTAAGCTTAGTTGGTAAGTATTGAAAGTATACTAATGATTAAAAATAACTTTATTATGTGTGAGTGATTATTTTCTATGTGAATTACCAATAAACTAGCCACAATAAAAAATATTTTTTTCGGAAAATGCTAAAAGCAGTTAAGGGACAATTGGTGTAGTAATGTTACTTAGATTTCACTAAAAAATCCTACAATTATTCTCAATTTAATTCATTTCATTTCTTAATTGCTCTCCATGAGTACAAAATATGTTACGTTACAATATTATTACATATATTTGTATTTTTATTTTATTAATTTGTTTTTCATGTTATTTTGAAAAAGATGTAATAAAAATGTTTGTTTAGACATTATGAAAATAATACAAATGATGATTTTTAGGTCAATTACTAGATGAGCTAGCAATATTATGGGTGTTTATGGCAGCTTTTGCGATGTTTCTACCAAGGAGATATTTCCCAAAGTTTTTGGGAGGAAATAGGTAAGTGTCATGACTTTATTTTATATATGCCGAAGTTGAAGACAAACAGTTACCATCTTTTTTTTTTAAAAAAAAGGTGTATTTCTGTTATTTAAAATTTATTGTATTGATAAGGTTATAAAAGTAGGTATACTAGTTTATGTAACACAACTTTTATGAAATATCTCAATCAACAGTACTGTAAGTATTTGATTAATCCCACAAGCGGCATTAAACTCACCTGAGGGGTATGACAATATTTTAAAAATTTTTTTTTGAGAATTATTAGCATTTTTAAATTGTACAGAAATCCTAGGCATGTCGCTAGCTTTATTTGTGTGTGTTTTTTACATCTTTATGTTATTTCATCTTTATTCAGTTCACTGTTTATCATATAATATAATAATAATAATAATAATGTTGAGATAATAAACTGTAGATAAGATCAGTACTATGTTCCATATAGTGTGGGTGATAATTGGCCACTTGCCAGGTACTGGAAAACCATTCTTACCGGTCACACAAAATTCTGGTGTCATTATTGACAGTATCCAAATTTAGTGACTCATCAAAACTCTTAATTGGTTACCTTAAAGTTAAGGGTATCAGATACCAATCGCATAAGCTGGCAACATTACTTGTAAAATGTAAAATCTTTTTAAAATACGGCAGATTCTAAGCTCTAAAGGTGGGCATTTACGTGCGAGCCATTTGGCTCACGCGGGCCAAATAGCTCGCCAACTCTCAAAAATCCACCCGTGAATGTCGAAATCCGCGCAGGAAATTTGGTCTGGCTTGATACACTTGATGTGCTGTCGTCTGTACAATATCGTGAAGCATGTACCCGCAATGGGTACATTTTTATTTAACATCATCATCACCAGCCTATATACGTCCCACTATTACACGTCACACCATTTCGGAAGGCAGGACAGGCCTTCCGAAATGGGAGAAACACATAAGGAGTTTGAGCCATAACACCACCACACTGACCAAAGGCAGGTTGGTGGGTAAAGCGGTTGCAGCAACAACCGGGACCAACGGCTTAACGTGCCTTCCGAAGCATGGAGGAGCTCGAGATAACAAACTTTGATTGACCCATCCCAGGATCGACCATGGCGAAAGTTGGTTTGTTTTTCTTATCGAAACCAGTGTGCTCAAACCAATATACCACCAAGCTCCTCCATAAATTATTTAACATAATATTATTGTAAATGTTCAAGTAAACAATCAAACAGTATCTTGAGTCTCATTCTAAGCCTTTATGATAAAATTGAAGACCTGACCAATCAGTACTTCAGGCGTAACAGTTTGACCTTAAGATCGCCCTTACTACGTTCTTGATAGATTCTACTATAGGCAGCTTATACTTTTTTGTAAATGGAGTCCCCACAAATGTAGTAGTGGTAGTAGGTAGGTATTCAGAGTGGTATTTTCCTAGGTGGTAGGCCCGTATGTAGAGTCGTCTGGGTAGGTACCACCGCCTTTCTTATTTCAGCCGTGAAACAGTTCGCTGTGTTTCGGATTGAAGGGAAAGGTAGCCAGTGTAATTACTGGGCATGGACGGCATTTCATCTTAGGCCCCAGGATGACAACGCACCTGTAATATCAAGTGATTTTCCCTTGTTATTGCAGGTGTCTATAGGAGGCGGTAACCACTTACCATCAGGTGGGCCGTCAGCTTGTTTGTCATCTAGTTGTATATAAAAAAAAGGTATAGTAAACTTTCATACAATTCAGGCATTATATAATTAATGTTGTTATTAATTCCTACCTATAGTATAGGAAGACTTCGATTCAAATAAAATGTTTATGAGTAATAAAATATCAAATAATAATGTTGTGCCCTAAAATTATAATAAGACATTGGCATACATTTACTTATCATTTGATTTTGTACTGATTTATTTGAAGTACATTTTTCTAGATATATTTGGATAAGATTTCGTTGAATGACAAAATATTACATAGTTTGATTGAACTATTGACCTAGTTTACCGAGCCAGGATGTTGAAGTTGAGATAAACAGTTTAGTGCACGCGAGTGTAAAGACGACAGGACATCAAGTGTTACAGTCACACTACGAAAGCCGCCTCTATTACGAACGCAGTAAGGGCGGTCTCAAGATCAAACTGTTACGCTTGACATGCTGTCGACTGTACATACTGCGGTACACACGCACTAATAATACTGATACTGCCATGTTTATAATCAGTAGTCCTTGAATAATTCTTACAATAATTAAATTATGGAAGTAGCTACCTACCTAACCTAATTATGTTATTGAGTATACCTAAGTACCGTCAAAAGAAACATTTGATATTCGATTTCGTCCTATCTAATGCCGAGATTTAGGTAAGTCGAATTGTTTATTTTTCTGGTAGTAACGAACACTACTGCTTTTTATTATTAGTTAACAAAAGACACTTACTGGTTGTTTGGCACATAGTATAATAAGTGGGCACCTACCCATGTTAATATTTTCAAAGATGTTTCAAATCCTCTAAGTATGTACAGTATCTAAAAAAACAGGAAAAATCTCCTGAATCCGTAAAAAATACTAATAATTCGTTTTCATGCTTTAATTTGTTTCTATAAAAGTTGAAATTTTTCGTCGATTTCACCGTTATTGGGCGCTTGTATAATTTGTAACGCGACGATATTATCGTGGACGGCCACTGTACAACGATAACACAGGGAATTAAATTGTATGGAAATATATGAAGACGCTTTTAAATTTCCGTCAACGGTAACATTTATCGTGCACGTCCACGTCATACTTTACTTCCCTGTGTTATCGTATCGTTGTACGATAACAGTAAGAGTTTATAAATTTATTATGTCGCCTATTTTTATAATTAAATCTATAATTTAAAACACCATACAAAGTATTAGATACATATTGCCATTTTATACCTTTATTTTTCGTTTATATTTTGCTGAATAACATACGTCTACTTACTTGTGTGCTAATATTTTGATCTATCTTTTTATTGACACAGTTGTTAAACAGTTAATGTAGGTTAGGATTCGAGAGCTGTATAATAATAATTCAAACGTGTTTTATATTAATACGCGCAGTCTGTTCAAGGTAAACATTATTAACAAAAACCCGTACCGTTTCTGTGGTTAATGACCACTAAAATCAACAATGATGTTAAAATACTCGTCCATTTCAATGTGAACCTTAAAACACTACTAAAGTAAGTAGTTTTTTTTCATATTATCTGCTTATTGACGTCTTCGGTGCGACTGATGAACTTCTTGTTTTTGCGTCATAGTTCAAGTAACTTTTTAGCGGTATTTTTTCGGCGATTTTTTCTCTATCGTATTTAAGTAGGTGCTTACTTAATTTTCTTGTTTCTTGTATCTATCTTTAATTGAATAAGGTAGATAAGGTAATAAGGTAGATAACAATTTTTCATTGCTAGAAACGTGACTTTTGCTTCTAACATTACAAACTTAAACATTTAAGTACTGCTTTATATCACGTATAGTGATACTGTGCGACACTTTTATGTCTTTGCGTCAATAATTATGAATGACGGATGCTTATCACAGATCACTAAGTATACCAAAATCCACTTTGTTCCAATGAGATAAATGTTAAAAACTCATCGTCCTATACACAGAATAATATTCTGTGTCCTAGATCTGGCACGAACAGTATTCCAAAGATTTATGACGAAGATTTATACGCTTTCAAAGCTTGATCTCGTGGTCAATAATAGATGTCGCAGCCATATCATCCTATACCGTACTGTAATGCAGCGTCCTCATGTTCAGCCGAATTTAAAGACGGCACATTTTTACTGATTTTCTGAGGTAAAGCTAGATTGGTGACCGTCAGCAATATCGACTTGTTTATCTCTTAGTATCTGGTTGTATTATACATACTATTGTTTCATATTACCGTATCTTACAACTGATAAAGTATTATCTAACTCCAAACCGTTACGGAGTTTACCTTCAATCATCATTTCACCCGAATAACCCGATAGAATAACGATCGGTCTATCTATACGTACCTACCTATAATATTAAAAAAAATAGCTTCCAACTCCTAACCTTTAAGGAGTTGTACCTAAGTTTCCATCACCAGCTCATCAACATGAGATGATGACTAACAGAAGTAAATAGGTATTTAAAAAGCTTTATAAAAAAATAATGTTGTACATGCCTATAAAATTTGGGGATTGCCCTCGATTTGAGGTTTTCATAGGATTCGATCATTAAATCCTGATTTGGTGACAATTGGACCACCTCAGAAGTATTTATATATTACCGAATAAAAAAAATTTAAAATAGGTTGACAATTGACAGAGAAATCGGAGAACATACAAACAATAAAAATACTTACAGTGGAACATAGAATCTACAAAGAAAGTCGGTTACAAATAGTGAATTAGCAAGATTGTTTGTTTGATTGGTAGGTTTAGCGTTCGAATTCTGCTGTTGTATCTTGCCATTTTCATTTCACAGCCGATACCTACAAAAACTGTAATGGCTCTCCTAAAAAGAGGAGGAGGTTCTATGTACAAAATGATGCATTCTTTTTGTGTATAATGTTGTCTACTAGAGACCGCCTTTTTTGGCATGTGTTTTTTTTCTCTATCTATCCACTTTACGCGATATTGTACCTATCGATATCGATCTTCGTAGATAGGGGATAAATCCTTATCATACAACAGTTAAGTGATAGTAAATAACTGATGTATTTCAATCAGTGACTGAAAGAACGGTTACTTTATCGGTCAAGGGTAACCGTTAGTGTGAATTTCTAAGGTTATTGCTGGGTCTAGCTTTGACCTTTTTTTTATAGAACTAAATGACAAACAAGCTGACGGCCCACCTGATGGTATGCGGTTACCGCCGCCTATAGACACCTGCAATAACAAGGAAAAATCACTTGATATTGCAGGTGCGGTGTCATCCTGGGGCCTAAGATGAAATGCCGTCCATGCCCAGTAATTACACTGGCTACCTTTCCTTTCAGTCCGAAACAGAGCGAACTGTTTCACGGCTGAAATAAGAAAGGCGGGCGTACCTACCCAGACGGCCCTACTACGGGCCTACCACCTAGTGACCTTAGAAAATCGTGGAAATAGTTTTTTAAACAAAAGTAAAAACAGACTATAACAGTAATCAAAAGACGGTTATTTATGATACCTACTAGTGCGGTATATTGGTTTTTGCAAACGAGTAGACGAATGTAATTATTTACCATAATCACAAGTTTGTAAAAGCCAATAAGTAAGTATCTGCAATATTTCAACAGATTTGCGAGAAAACGGTACAATAATAATATTTGAGTTTGGTGTTGTAAGAAAATTAGTTCCATTTGTACGCAATAGATGGCGCTGTACCGAAGCATGCAATTTCTAAATGGCGGTGTTAAGATTTTTCTCCGTAATATACCTTATATTACGGAGAAAAATTATGTTTAGTTTCATGAAATCTATTTCAAGGACAAGTTTCATATCCGGCAAGGTATATTATGTACGTAGTCTTACAGTATCTCAAAAAATCAGGAAGAATCTCCTGAAGCCGTTAAAAATTTTAATAAATCGTTTCCATTCATAATTTCTTAGTACAAAAGTTGATATTTTTATTTTAACAACAACAAGAACAAGCGTATAGTCTACCTGTTGCCCTTATCATTATCGACCAAAATTAAGCAAAAAAATCACATGTATTTATTAGTATGTGTTGTTTTGTTATAGCGGCGACTGAAATACATCATCTGTAAAAATTTCAACTGTCTGACAATCACGGTTCATGAGATATAACCTGGTGACAGACGGATAGCGGAGTCTTAGTAATAGGGAGGGTCCCGTTTTACCCTTTGGTTACGGAACCTGATCCTGACCGTAATCGATTATCTTTTGTCTATTTCAGAAGAGTCCTGGCCTTCTACTCTAGCCTATTCTCAGTTTTATCGACGGGCTTCCTCGTCATGCACCCGGCAGCTAATGCTTTTGCTCTGATGACCCTGGCCTTACCAGCTATAGGATTCTTATACAAAGAGCTTCACAGGTAACGAAGTTACATCCGTAATTTCTTATTCCTACGGACAGATGACATGGATGCGAGTCATTTGTCCGTAAGACTACGAAAGAATCCATAATTATAAAATATACAAGCAGAGTGGTTAAAGTAGGTAATCAACAAGATTGTGAAAAGCCGTGACTTCATCTTACCCTAGGAGATGTCTTAGTAGCTTTTAGCGCAAATCCCCTGCAGCTCAGTGGTCGGGCAGAGCGGTTAGGTCACCCAGATTGTGATAGGTAATGTTAGGGAAATAATTTAAGACTGATAATATTTAACTAAATATCATTTCTTTGAGCTTCAACAATGATGACTCGTAAAGCTTCCATAGCATTATTGTTTTATTATATTTAAGCAATCTAAAGCTAAAAGAGCCACATCAGCATAATCTTATATTTAGCTAATTTTACAAAGTCCGATCTTTCCTATATTATAAATTAGTAGTAAAATATCGTGAAAAACTAAAATTGTATAAAATGTACGGGACCAAAACTTTTAGTACTGATTATTAAATTCATTTTGCTTATTCAGAGTGAAATGTCATCGCGTGTATCGGCTCGGGTTGCGGTGCGTGGCTGTGTGCCTCCTTGCCATGTTCTGCTGGATTATGGACCGCGCCTTCTGCGACGCGTGGCTGTCCATCAACTTCCCGTACATGCACGGCGTCTGGCACATCCTAATCTTCATCGCGAGTTACACAGCCCTCGTCTTGTTCGCCTATTTCAACGTCACAGAAGAACGACCAGAACAGAAGCCACAACTTAAATACTGGCCCAGAAACGACTTTGAATTAGGCGTCCCTTACATAACCTTCAAACATCCATGCAAAAAAGATATCGGACATGCAATATAACTTAGGGCATTTTTTTTTTGCTAGGACTAGATAAATATGAAGTTTATGAAATGTATATTTTGAAAATTTTTAAAATTTACATAATATTTAATGTATGTTAACTGTGTGCAATTAGTCTTTCTGACATATTGTTATTTTAAAATTTTTATTAAATCATGACATGAGTATTTATTATTTAAAATATAATATTAATATTATTTTTGTGACATTATGAGCTTGTGAGAGTTAATGTTCTAGTGCCAATCTGTGATGTAGGTATAGTATCGGATTTGATATATGTTTTGTTTTATTTTATATGTACATTTATATTCTTAAGTAAGTATGTACCTACTTATTTACTTTTGATATATGATTATATGTTTTTGTGATGAACAGTGATACATAAATCAATTCTTTAATTTGAATTGGGTTTTTGGGTGATTTTTAGAGTGGTATTATTGTGGTGGTAGATTACTGATAAAGCAGCTATTCCAGCTCTATATTTTAATAAGTTTGAAATTTAAGTAAAATAGTTCGAGAAAGGGTATAAGAAATATATACCCTCATGCGTTCTTTAATGATAACAAAGAAAATATATCCTAGAGAATGTATAAATTGCCACATCGCAAATAGGTTGCCTTGCTGAACACTAAATTGCTGAACACTAAATTGTTTTTTTTGTGCTATAAAGATTCCATTTACACTACGTGAATTTCCATAGGCTAGCAAGCCGTATCTTAAAACTAAAGCCCCATAAGAGTGGTATGCAAAAAATGCCGTTTCCTTGGACGAAACTCTTTGTAAACGCTTGAGAACTTAAACAAAACTATAAGTAGATTTTGTTATTTTTTAACATGTTCTTTCCAGTTAACGTGTCTATCTAAAGTTACTCCTAGAAATGTCGTCGGGGCCGACACCGTGGTGTCTTCTGCCAACGGGCGATACGACGCAGCAGGTAGTGGCCGACTTTCCAAAATTAAATATCTAATCAGGGAAGTTGATTAAAAAATGTATATTAACAATTTATTGTTTAGCCTCATGTCACGTGATTTAGCTCGGCAACCTATTTGCGATGTATCTATTTATACATTCACTAATATAATTTTATTCTTTATTATCATGAGGGTATGGTGCCGTCAATACGCCAATTAATTAAAACATGGGCTATTATTAGTTCATAGAAATGGTTTGCCAGTTTTAATTTGATAATTTCATGACGTTTCTATGATATAATACAGCCAATGTTATATGTTTTCATACAAATGTCAAAAAAATATTAAAATTAAAAATGAAATATTAAAAATGTTAATATTTTTGAAAGCATCAAACCATTCCTATGAACTAATATAGCCCATGTTTCATTTTATTGTCGTATTGACGTCACAACCTGTATATTTCTTATACCGGATCTAGTCTATGATAAAAACTAGTGAGTTAAAAATGGCAAAGGACTATGTTTTTAATTTAAGTGGGTAATTTATAATACAGGATGTAAGGGGAACACGACTTTTTACAAAAAATTTTGAAATCGCGAAACAAATTCAACTGTTCTATACCTACCTACTCAATTGTAAAACCTACACGACCTGTTTGTATGGAACAGCTGATTTAATGATTTCATTTTTTAACAAGTACCAAGGATCGCCAGCACTTCCTTCCAGAAAGCCTTCCTTCAAGAAAGAGTTCCCCTTACACCCGTTTTTTGGTATATTGGTTTTGGTACAAATTACAGTATTAGGTACTTAGATGTTCCAGTAACAATTCAAATCATTTGGCTTTAAAATTAAAGACTTTTGGTAATACAATAGGACCTCTGTAAGTTGAATTTCAAAGGAGACGCCAAAAATTAGAATTATTGAGTTTTCGACTTAGGCGGATTTTGTAAGGTTAAGTTTGTACGGACTTGTAGAGGTTAAGTTTCATACTAACTAATTTTGAGCTATAAAGGTGAAATAATTAGGAATTCATGTCTCAGAGGTGCTAACTATTTATTTGCGAGTTAAAGAATACATAACACTATGTATGTATATGATGTATGAAGGTACACCTACATATAGATACTATTCAGCGTGACTCAAACAAAGTTTTCAGGTTACGTTTCACAGCACTCTTTTGAACAATTTTATCCGTATCCGAATAGTTGTAAAGGCTGTAAAATCAAATATTGCTATGTTCGACATACAGAGGTCCAATTTATTTTTTCGAGTCATAGGTAATGCAAACTTCCTAGTTATTTTAATTTTTAGGCTTTAATCAAGGTCGACTTGCACTACAAAAGTTAAATACGTTTCTAAATCAGTTTCTGACAATGATTAGAATTAGATAGACGTGTTTATTTTTTTTGTGCAAGTCACCCTAAATTGACTACTAAAATAAGGACACATTGGACCTAATTCATGTGTAAATTTAAATTTAAGTTCAGTGGATCTTTTTTCTCAATATGAATACAAAAAGGATGGCTGTCATATAATTTTACATTAAGAAACGTGCGTTCAATTTCCGACCTTATTGAACGTGATATAATGCAGTGTTTAGGGAGCACCTCCATTCCGTCTAAAGTTGTCTTTGGTTTCTTTAAAATCTTTCGTTGACAGCTCTAAACAAATTCTTGTTATCTTTTTCCTATTGCATATTGCGCGAAAGAGATATACTGTACTTAAATTTAGATTTAGCTGTGTCTCCAAATTAGGCCCATTAAATCTGTAAGATTTATTGTAATACAAATTTGGGATTGTTGTAACTAATTTTATAACTTTCTAAAGCAACTAGGTTTTAGTATTATTTATAAAAATATAAAAGACAAAATTGTCAAACGAATATATTGTGCCAATATTTAGCACTAATATAATTTAAGGACTTTTTCTTATTGGACAATTTCTATTGTTTATTGGCAAAGAAAGATGGGAGATGGCAAACTTCCACATAATTTCAGCCTAGATGAAAAAAGCTGCGAACATGCATGAAACTGCTATTCTTCTTCAATATTAAATAACCCGAGGCTCACTACATGGCTCATCGCAAAGGCGACCTAATTATTATGGCATTAAAAACTAGTTTGAAATATAGTGCTTTATATTTTAACAGTTTATGTCAAGATGATAATTGAATTATCCGAATCCTCAAATGCGGTTGAAAATAAAAAAATATAGCGAATTAAATGGGCATCTATATTATAGGTGCGTTAAACACAAGTCAAACGAAAAATCTTCATTTTTGTATTTATTTCTAAAAATGATTTAATTAATTATGTTTGTAATTATCGGTCATGGACGAGATAAAGACTGGCATCGCCAGCAATAAATTGTAAAATGCAGGTCCCTAATAAAATAAGTCACACCTGCACTACTATACCTACCTACATAGTGTGGTGCCGTCAATACGACAATAAATTAAAACATGGGCTATATTAGTTCATAGAAATGGTTTGCCACTTTCAAAAACATCTTATAATTTCATGATATTTCTATGAAATAATGCAGCCAATGTTATATTATTTCATACAAATGTCATGAAATTATCAAATGAATAACATGTTTTTGAAAGTGGCGTACATTTTCTATGAACTAATGTAGTCCATGTTTCAATTTATTGTCCTATTGACGGCACCAGCCTGTATATTTTATTAGGGCATTACTAATAACGTCTGTTACTTGCGTTAGATTGAAATTTTTAATTTTAACAAGAGACAAAACACTGTAACTGTAAAGGGCTTTTACAAATACTTATTATTAAGTAAGGCCGTCTGCAACGCAACTACCTACATTCAGTTAAGAGTATTAAAATGTAAACACTTGTCATCTCGTGTGCCCTATCTCTTTCCAATAAGAGTCACTGTCAAAATTCTATACTTACATATGAGGTGCTCGTGACTCTAAACACGCCAATCATCGCTGTAGATAGGTGCAGTCGACATCACTTCACGGTTCGACCTTGAAACCGCCCCGTTTGTATCAGAGGCGACGTTCGTACTTTAGTTTCTATTTTATTTCTAAACATGATGTGCTGTCGACACACATACCTCCCTAGGTACTCACTATTTAGTGATATGATCTTCCCGAATATTTAGTTTCGTCCTTGGGTATTATATGTATGGGTACCTAAAATTGTATACCTGGATTCTGTGATTCTTGTAGACGGAAACAAAATTGTGGCGTAAAATATAAGTATTTACCAAATTAATATTTTAACATTATTCAAGTTTTGTCTACGACTCTATGCATGATTATTTGCGTTATTTATTGTGCACCTATATTTATAGTTTCATTTTGATCTTTGAAATAAAATGTACCTTTCCATACAAATTATTTTCTTTTTAACATAACTAATTGACTTAAGGGTTTTTCGAAAGTGCTTCTTGGGGGGCCTAATTGAATTGAATAAAGATATTTTCAAATTTTCGATCTTAATTTTTAAAAAACTATTTTTAATAAAACCTTTGTGTTGGAAATGGCTCTAGTTATTCAATCGAAGGCTCTCACTCAGATCAAATATTTACTTATTTTCATATAGGTACATATCACAAAGACACTGAAAACTGCATTCGTAGCACAAGGAACAAGAGAAGCTTGTGTCTTCACCGTAATGTCATTTTTGTCGGGCTAAGGTAAGGTGAGGCCCGACAAAAATAGCATTACGGTGTAGACAAATAGTTTCTCGAGCTTCTCGTGTTCCTTGTGCTACGAGTGCTGGTAAAGAAAGCAACGGACAAGCAACAGCCTCAGCCGCGGCGGTGGGCGAAAACCATCTGCGACGATAAGGTTGCGTGGGACCGCCGGAGCCTCGCAGCGCCGGAGCCCCGCAGCGCCGGAGCCACAATAGAAGCCATGCCTGTATGCATGCTTGCTTGCTGCATGAATGCTTGCTTGCAGCATGTATGCTTACTTGCTGCATGCATGTTTGCCGCATTCATGCTTGCATGTAAATTAAATGAAGATTTGACAAATAAAACAGCGGTGTAATGAATGTTCGGGACCTTAATACTTAACAAACGTTAATTTGGTCAAACAAAGTTCGGTAAAATGTTTTTCCACCAAATAAAACGTCCGAGTAACGAAAAAAAAACAAATTAATAATAGGTAAAACGATAAAGTGGCAAACATGATTGCGACGAAGTAAAAAAAATCGGAACGAAAATAATCGAAAAGTTTTCCATCAAATAAAATTCTGTAAAACATTTTTCGGGCTTATGATAGGTACCCCTTGTGTCGTGTGTGGAATAGTGTCATTTAGCAGTCTAGAAGGTTAAACTTTTCTATCTTGCGGTTTCAAGTCCGGAAAAGCTCTTCTTTCCCTCATTTGAATGATAAATGTAGCTTTCTTATTTAAAGTCTATTTTCTAACGTTTTGATGCAAACACTTAATAAATTACACTACATCTGGTAGAAATAAGCTAATATGGGTACTCATATTTTGTTAATAATTATAACCCCGCCCCTAACCTTTACGATAGTGTTGCGATAATAATTCAATATCACATTGTTGTACACATATCTATCTACTACTATTACGGAACTATAACCCTATAAAGAATTATAAATCTGATAATGCTCTGTGCAATGACATTGAACTGAAGAGTTACACTAAAGAATTTTATGTTTTGTAGTTAGTAATGTCATTACATTAGATAGGTGTGAACTTCCAAGTGGTGAAATATGTTCTTTATTTTACTTGCTTTTTTTCAATATATTAAACATTTGGGCATCTTTCATGACTGAGATTATCCTACGCCATACATAATATAAAATTTATTGGTACCTTGACCAGAATGTTTGACATGAAATATAAACACCAGAACGATAAGACATAAAGCTGTGTTTATTTGTGAGGGATCTCCTGTGTCTATTTTCAACTGACACAAATTAGTCTTCTGATTGAATAAGGTACAACCACCCTGGTCATAAATTATTCAGTCTTAAGACTAACTAGGACAAAATTAAAAAGATCTCTACAGATTTTGAACTGAGATGTCAGCAATATCTCTATAACAAAAATGATAAAAAGTTTTACAAACATGGAATGCTTTAATTGCAACAAGCAAGGAATATTGCTTACAAACTAGATCATACAAACATTGATATAAGTCTTTGATTTGTCCATTATAAAAATAAATTCAGTATCATAGTTATTTGCCATGGGAACACTAAATCAGTCAGAGTCAGAAGAAACATTATGATGGTTGGTATGAAGTGTTGAGTTATCAAACTTCTTCCTGGAGTATGTGGATCCCCCTCGGTAAACCACATGATTCTTTTCAGTTTCCAAAATTTTTACTTCATGCAATAGTTGTGGTTTGTCCATTACTTTTTGAAGTTGGTCCCAAATAAATATAGCCAGATTTTCTGTTGTACTAACCTGGAATTCGGAAATTTTCTATCAATATGGTTTATATAGATAAACACCAAACTGGTTAACCACAGGAATTAGATGGCCAAAAATGAAATGCTTACGCATGACGTTATCAAAATGCTATTTGACTATATCATGCCTATAGTCTTTCCAATCATTTATTTTCTTGATGACAGTTAGTTATAGTGTTGTGACCAAATAAGTAATTAGTAGATACGATATCGGGAAGAAAATAAATAAAGAAAATAATTTATAATAAATGTCGGTGAGAGTTCATCGAATGACATTGACATTTCATTAGATTTTGATTAAAATCAATAAATAATAATAAGCTGTCATTGAAATGATTTTTTGATATTACTTATTAAAAAGAGAAAAGATTTCTATGTTTATAACGAATAAATTAAAAAACTACTAGCTGTTTTTTGGCATACAAAGGCAATTTGGCAATTTTAAAGTTAGCTTTTGCTTAACATGACACAGTTACATTCTAAGGGAGCTGTCATCGAGAAAATAAATGATTGGAAAGAGTATAACATTTCATTTTTGGATCTAAACAACCTAAAAAGTAATTATGATTATTTATTCCATTTTAATGGCCTAGTAGACTGCTAGTTACTTTTAGGATGATAAATATGAAACTAAATTTTTAAAATTACCACTGTCTTGAAGTATGGCACATCTTGGTCTAAGTTCTTGTGGTCCAGAGGATCCATAATGGCTGCTTGCATGTACTGTTTGAGATCATGAACATTCATCACCATTCCAGTATGCTGATCTATAGGGCCTTTAACTGTCACCAGTACTGTGAAAGATATTTTTATTGTTAGGGCAAGTATTATGTAAGATAAGTTTTTTAAACATTGTTTTCAGACTTGCGTCCCATATAAACTCATATTACTTACCCACATAGTTATGTCCATGACCATTAGGATTATTACATTTTCCATATAATTTTTTATTTTCTTCATCACCTAAAAAGGGGCTGAAAGTGAAAAATTATACTTCTATTTTTTAAAAAGTTTGAAACAGTAAAAAACGATCAGGCTGGATTTACCATCAGTAAAGACGATAAACTAGCTGAACAATATTTAAAATAAATGTAAAATTTACAGATTTTATAAATTAATACGGTATTCTCACCTGTGCAACCTATGGCATGAACTAAACGTCTCTCTGCGTGTTATGGACACAATAGGTAAAGCCATGTTATCAGTTATTTAGTAACAACTGAACAAAGTAAAGAATACGTGCTAAAAGTAATTAGCTAATTACAGATCCAAAGTAGGTAGTTTTGAAAATAATGATAAAATGTACGAATGTACTCTTTCCTCTTTGATTGTAACCTTGAATTTATAACAGCTATTTGGAATTGAAATAGATAATATTTATCTGTCAAAAGAGTCAATGTCAACGAGACATATTTTTTTGTTAATTCTCCCTATAAAGAGGAGGCAAAGGAAACTAATGCCCATACAGCCATGTCTTAAGTATTTATTTATTCCTTCTATTATTGCATTAAAATGCTGGCGTAACACATTTCAATGCTTTTTGGGAGTATTTGACACGAAATATATGATGACAGTCACTTTATGTGCTACTTGATGAGGTGGATAACCACAAAAAAGTTCTCATCGTATTTCACACCATAATCACTTTTATTCTAATAATCTTTTAGTTGCACGTCAACACAAACACTTGAATAATAAAACTACTCCGCTTTTTTAAGTCAATGTTCGCTTTGACACAATTTTTAATTATTGTAATAAAAATTTCACTGACGCCACAAAAACCCGCCAAACACCTTTATTTTTGTTTATTGTCCCTGTAAAGGGGAGGCAAAGGAAACTTATGCCCTTACAGCCATGACTTAATAATTTTTGTTTTCTACATTTATTGCAATAAAATGAATTGAAATGACTGTGGAACTGCACGACACTAGAGATATTAACAACAAGGATCCCGATCCTCTTAGAGATTGAAATTCATTCGCTGTGGCTCCAAAGCGTCAATGAACTGTGGAGCCACAGCGAATGGGGTATTTTTAGCGGTGAACGCGCAGACTTGTGTCTTAGTGGGGTTGAATTGGACTAACTTTAGTCGTCCCAATTCGGAGACTGATTAGAGACCTCTCGATTTCAGACACCAGTCAACCGCGACTTTCCTCCACTGCAGACCGAGGGTTATTAGCACGACCAGTATAGTAAGCGTCACCAGTACTGTCATCTGCAGTCCGTCAATAGACAGCATATCATTGATATGCAGCAGGAACAATGTTACAGGCAATATTACCGAGCCTTGTGGGACACCAGCGTTAATGTCCATGCTGTCCGAGCAACTGCCGTCCACAACGGCTCTTATGCATCTGCTGGGAAAAAATGATCTTCCAGTTGCACGTCATCACTAACCATTGCTTTTTAAAACTTCACCAACTTTATAGCACAGTGTTCGCTCCTCAGAACAATAACTAAAGCATAGAAACCTGGATAAAATAGCAACTGAAATCACTATATTTGATATACTTTGACTTATAGAGCCTTTAATGAGTTAGAGAAGGACACGTATACATAAAATGTTTCGAAATTTTGTAAGTTGTCACTACTTTATACAAATAAAATGTCAACGGATGTATTTTGGATGTCTTATAATACCACCAAATTAAATGTCTTGCTCTTAGTTGAACGACTTAGTTGATATAATGTGCGGGCTATCATAAGATTCTATGCCTATTAGACATTCTGCGATTTAGTTGTACGATTTGAAATTGTATATGTGCGGTGGCTCGACGAAGTCCAAAAAAGGCAAGTCCTTAAAAAACTTATCTGGGTAACATCTCAGTTAAGAATGTAAGGCATGATGTTTCCCACGCTCTAATCTGTCACTTAATATCGGATGCACCTTAAATGTTTTGTTCTGTTTTCGTCTTCTTTTTTTTAAGTTAAGAAGTGCGTTGTTTTTCGGCATTTTATCGCAGACTTCACCGCGCTAGCAACACTGTCCACCAACTAAGTCGACGAAGTGTGCGGCCTATGAAAGCACGCAATTTAGTTGTACGATTTGAAATTGTATATGTGCGGTGGCTCTTAGACATTCTGCGATTTAGTTGTACGATTTGAAATTGTATATGTGCGGTGGCTCTAATACGTTCGTTGCGTGTATATTAGTCGCGTTATAATGGTTGATACATTTTGAGTGAAATTTCGTAAACTTTGTGCAATTCCTCTTTTAATTCGGGAAGGCATACTATAACATTGTTTGTGAAACTGTTTAAATATTATATGACAATGTATTGTGCGATTGAGGGTTGTGTATCGCACACAGGAAGGAAAGAAAGTAACCACGAAACCAAAATATTTCATTGGTGAGTTTTTATAGTTTTTAATTCTAATAATAGTCTAAGATCCCGCTATAGAACGACCTTCACCGAGATGTTTATTTGATGAAACGTATTTTATATTTAATTTAATATGTCAATAAATATATTGCATATGGGTTGCCTAACAAAGGGAATTGTTCAGTTTACTAGGGCGCTTTGGCTAAAAATGAACACTAACCAATATTAGTAAAACATGGCATTTTTAATTCTTTGTATGGATAAGAAAGTAATTATAGCTGTTTTAAAATGATATTACCTACTTGTTTCTGAACGCATTCCTTTACAACTGTCATTATTTACCTCCAATTAAAATGTCACACTTGATCATTGTATTGATTGTCATTAATTAAATATTTCATTATTAATCTCTTGTTTCTTTATAAGATAAAACATGGCGCAGTCGTCTTATAAGTAAAATATTGGTGTGAAAGTGAATCGTCATAGTGCGTACTATATTAGAATATAATGGAGTCAGTGAAACTACCACCCAACTTCGACATACGATCACCGCAAGCTTCTAATGATTGGACTTATTGGAAGTGTTTATTTGAGGATTATTTGATTGCAACTAAGCAAGATAATGCGGTGGATAAAATTAAGTTGTCCTTATTAAGAAACATGATGGGTCCGGATTCGACTAAAGTAATATTAACCTTCAAATTATCAGAGGATGACAACAAGAGTTTTGAAAAAGTTTTGTCGGCAATCGACAAATATGTAAATCCCAAATGTAACCAAGTATTTGAACGGTTTAAATTTAATGAAAGACAGCAGCAGGACAGTGAAAACTTCGAAAGTTTCTATACAAGTCTTAGGGAACTAATAAGTAAATGTAGCTACAATCAAATTAGTGCTGAATCTTTGGAAGACCAATTATTGCGAGATAGAATTGTTCAAGGCATTCGTGATAAAGCTTTACAAGAAAGTTTATTGCGACACGAAGATCTCACATTGGATAAAGCAGCCAACATGTGCAGGTCGAGTGAGATTAGCAAGTGCCAAGTCAGAGAAATGAACCCTACAATAGAGGTTGACATTGTTAAGTCCTCTTCAAAGAAAACGAATTACAGCAAGAATGTGAAAAGAACAGATGATAAATTTGAGTGTGGGCGTTGTCAGCAACGGCATGGACCCCGTGAATGCCCAGCTTATGGAAAAAAATGCAATAAGTGTGGATTAGAAAATCATTTTGCCATAAGTTGCAGAGTAAAGAATAGGAAAATACATGAAGTAAAGTATAAAGAGGAGCACGATTCAGATGGCAGTACATATTGTGGAGCAGTAAATTCAAAATATAAAAATAATATAGATTGGTCAGAGAATATAATGATAGAGGGCCTAAAAGTAAATTGTAAATTGGACTCTGGAGCAGACGTAAGTGTATTGCCTGTTAAGATTTTTGAAACAATAAATAAAAATTTAAAATTTAAATTAAGAGACTGTAATATAAAAATTGAGTCATTTGCTGGCGACAAAGTCAAACCACTTGGTGTAGTCAATTTATTATGTAAGTATAAAAATGTACAATGTTCTGAAAATTTTATTGTTTTAGACTGTAACACTGCTCTGTTAGGTTTACCTGGTTGCATATCACTAAATTTAATCAAGCGGGTACACAGTGTTCAAGTAAATATTGACAAGGAAAAGTTTATTCGAGAAAATATACAAGTTTTTGAGGGTTTTGGTCGTTTGCCTGGTGAATTTGACTTTCCATTAAAAAATGTTAATGAACAGATTTGTCATCCTTCACCTAGACTTCCAAATAGCATGCATGAACCATTAAAAATTGAATTATTAAGATTGCAGAATCGAAAAGCCATTGAAAAAGTAGATATTATAAAAAGTAGTGCTCATGTTAATAGAATTGTCATTGTTGAAAAACCAAATAAAACTGTAAGATTGTGTCTAGATCCATCCGATTTAAATAAATTGATTGTCAAAAAACCAAAAATGATGCCTACTCTTGAAGATTTAGCTTTTAAACTTAGGAATAAAAAATTTTTTACAGTTCTTGATTTAAAAGAAGGGTTCCATCATTTGAAACTCTCCCAAGCATCATCTTGGAAGTGTTGCTTTGCCACTCCATTTGGAGTCTATAGATACTTAGTTTTACCTTATGGACTATCAAACGCTCCTGAATTATTCCAGGATGTACTTGAAAATTACTTTGGGGAGATATCAAATGTGGTAATATGGGCTGATGATATTCTGGTAATGGGAAGCACAGTTGCAGAACATGACAGTGCTCTTTCAAGTGTTTTAAAAAAAAGCAAAAGATCTAAATATTGTGTTCAACAAAGATAAATTACAATATAGACAGACTCAAGTTAAATATGTTGGTCAAATTTTTAGTGAATATGGAATGTCAGTGGATAAAGAAAGGGTGGAGTCTCTGGTAAGTTTAAAAGAACCAACCAACAAAGATGAGTTAAGGCAAATTATAGGATCATTTAATTATGTTCGCAGATATGTTCCTGAGATGGCTACTTTAATGTCACCTCTATGTAAATTGTTAAAAAAAGATATTGAATTCATATGGTTGCCTGTTCATAAGAAGGCTTTTGATGAAGTTAAATCTAAAGTGAGTACTGCTCCTGCTCTTTGTCCATTTGATTCAAATAAGAAAATCATATTGCAGTGTGACGCATCCAAAGATGGTCTGGGATGTTGTTTGTTTCAAGATGATAAAAGTATGCTTAAGTTAGTCGCATGTGCATCTAGGTCAATGAACCAATCAGAAGTAAATTATAGCCAAACGGAAAAAGAATTGCTGGCCATTACTTTTGCTGTTAAAAAATTTCATAGATACATTTATGGTCTAAATGTTGATGTGCAAACTGATCATAAACCCATAGTTCCAATTATGAGTAAGCCTATTTGTAAAATCGGTTCCCCTAGGCTAAAACGTTTGCGATTAAAATTATTAAATTATAGTTTGAATGTTTACTATGTGCCAGGTAAATTACTCCATTTCGCTGACATGTTGTCCAGGAAAAGTTTAGATATTACTGAGCATGATAGAGAGATGCTGCAAATTGTACACTCAGTCTCAGCTCATTTACCAATATCAGCAGAAAGAATACTAATGTTTAGAAAAGAAACAAATAATGATCCAGTACTTCAAACATTGTGTAAATATTACCATGGGGAATGGCCTAAATTAAGTAAAGTGCACAAGGAATGTCTTGAATATTACAAGTTAAGAAATAATATTTATTTTGAGTCTGGTCTTGCATTCTTAGAAGATAAAATAATTGTTCCCAATAAACTGAAATCTTATGTTTTAAATCTTGTGCATGAAGGACATCTTGGCATAGGGAAATGCACACAAAAAGCTAAACAATTATTCTATTGGCCAGGATTGTCACGAGATATTTATAATTATGTAATGCAATGCCGAACATGTGAAAAATTTCGACCTGCCAATGCTCATGAGCCCTTGTTACCCCACAAATTACCTAAATTGAGATTTAATAAGTTAGGTGCTGATATATTGGAGTTCGCAAGGAAACCTTTTTTAGTTGTAGTTGATTACTTTTCACATTGGTTGGAACTGTTACCTTTGCCTGATAAGTCATCTAAGTCTGTAATTTCAGTGTTAATTGATATTTTTTCTCGTTTTGGTTATCCAGCTGAACTAATGGCTGATAATAACCCATTTAATTCTAAAGAATGTCTAGATTATTTTAAAAGTAAGGATATTTCTTTAGTAACAAGTAGCCCACATTATCCTCGTAGCAATGGCATGGCTGAAAAAGCAGTAAATATTAGTAAAAATTTATTAAAAAAGGCTGTTGAGGATAATGTGGACTATAGAGAATATCTGATGTCATATAATAACGCGCCTTTGGCTGGTATGGAATTTTCTCCTTCTCAAATATTGAACAGTCGAACCATGAGAACACTACTTCCAACCACAGAAAAAGTATTAGAGCCTAAAGTAATTAAAAATATTTATGAAATGTTAATTTTGAAGCAATCATTGAATAAAAGTAAAGTTGATGTATTAGTAAGAAAGAAGGAAGTTAAGTTTGAAATTGGTGATAAAGTTGTTTATAGAACGGGCAAGGACAAATATTGGAAAAAAGGAATAGTTATAAAAAAATGTAAAGAACCTAGGTCATATATGATTGGGAGAGAAGGTAGTACGCCAATTCGGAGAACCACTAATCACTTAAAGAAATCTTATTCACAAAAGGAAAATCTTAAGTTGGATCATTATCACAATGATGATAATTGTATGTTTAGACAGAATTCGACAATCACGACAAATATGAGTCCTTCACCTGTTCATATTTATCATGAAGCCGAAAATGAGCAAACTAATAATTATAAAACTAGAAGTGGCAGAATTATAAAACCTCCTAACCGATTAGATCTTTAGAGTACTAAGAATGTTTGTGAAGTTGTACAGGTGCATCTTGCAATGCTTATGTAAATCTGTTCAAAGGGGGAAGGTGTTTTAAAATGATATTACCTACTTGTTTCTGAACGCATTCCTTTACAACTGTCATTATTTACCTCCAATTAAAATGTCACACTTGATCATTGTATTGATTGTCATTAATTAAATATTTCATTATTAATCTCTTGTTTCTTTATAAGATAAAACAATAGCAATATAATCGCCGGAAGGTTAATACTGTGTCTAAATGGGCAAGTATAATATTCCTTTAAAAAGTTGCAAATGTTTCTGAATTTACTTCTGTTTTAATTAAGAATGAAATTATTATTGCTAGAAATATGTAATTATGAAACCATAATAAATTAGGGGTAAAGCCAGGTCTTCATTTCGAGCGGTATCGGAGTCCATTATAAAAGCAAATCGGTTTCACAGAAAAAGGGAGTCAAAAGTAGCATTCATAATAATAATATTACTGTGCACGACTGTGCCAAACTTTTTATAATGATTTTTTGTCTATTATCAGTATGATGTTTTTGATACGATTTTGTTTTAAAAAGAATATATATTAATATCTTTTCCCATCAAGTTCACGTCTTTTTATTGAAATTATTATAATTTTTCAATACGACTTAAAGACAGTCAGGAAAATGTGGTCCTTCTCCCAGTGAAACCAGTGCATTGTATTGATTGTTATTATTGTGTATTTACGGTGTTGTGTAAGTTGTTTGTTCGTAAGTTTTCACAATGGTCATAACTCGTAGTCAGTCGCGTTTAGTATCTTCGGCTGTTGATGCTGATACACAACAAAGTGAAAGTGAACCCTCGCGGGAGGCTAATGCTGTAACGACTACAGTCGCTCCGGTTCCCTCACGAACGCACTCCATTTATTCACGCACGAGCCGCTCCTCGGCGACGGTTACTGCAAGAAAACTTGCAGCAGAGGCCCAGCACGCCCGTCACCTCGCACGTTTGGAGCTAGCTGCGAAAAAGGTGGAGCTCGAGAGGAATTCTGCAGAGCTAGATTATCAGGCTGAGCTCGCCGCGATTGAGGCGGAATATAGTGAGCATGGTACACGAAGTGGTCGAAGCCAAGGTAGTGTAAAAAAATGGTTAGAGGCGGAAGATAACGCTCGTGTCGTTTTTCCCGAAATTCGTAACGGAAATCTCGACATTTTATTACCGATAACCCATCTCGACAACACGGTCGATTTTCCAGCAGTACCAATTTGTAATCGCCCCCAGGCAGGGCCAACTAATGCGTTTAATTATCCACAGACTTCATTTCATTATAATGATATTTACAACGATGTCGCTCCAGTCTCATCTCCGGAAGCAAAGCAGCCGACGACATCGCGGCCCAACATTCGCCGTGACGTCTACGAGGTTCCCGTTCCCGCCTCCGCAGTTGACGACAATGGAGTGAATAGCGTTTCACGACTCGCAAACGCTTTTGAGAGTTTAGTTAATAAAATAGAATCAAACAAAAAGTCTAAATCCCACATTAGCCTTCCGAATTTTGATGGCAAGTCGCCCCTAGACTGGCTTGTTTTTAAACGTTCTTTCACAGATTCTGAACATTCTTATACAGCAGCGGAGAATCTAGCTCGTCTTAGCGTTGCTTTAAAAGGGGCAGCGCGCGAGGCTGTCTACGTGCTCCTTGCAACAGCTCTACACCCGAGTATCATCATTGAAGAACTGGAAAGGCGTTTCGGCCGTCCCGAGCACATCGTGTTGAGAGAGGTGGCCGCTATCCGCGCCTTACCCAAGGTCAATAATGATATTAAGGATCTCTCAGTTTTCGTTTCCCGCGTGCGTAATTGTGTTGAAGTAGTTAAGTTGCTAAATGAAACAGATTATCTGCGTTCTCCAGAGTTATTCGGAGCACTAATTAACAAGTTGCCTTCACTATTACGCACACGGTGGGTGGACTATGCCGCATCCCGTACAGCTGACGCTGCGGTATCTAGTAGCGCTAGAGTAGAGTTGCTGTCGGATTTCCTAGCACGCGAGGTAGACTTGCACGTGAAATTCGATACGACGATCGAAATAAGTCACAACCATGTGCCGCGTGAACGTTTTCATGCTGTGTCAGAATCGAACTCAGTTTTACGCAAGGAATCGAACCCAGGACTTAGACCTAAAATTTCACAACATAATCATAATAATAAATCATGCCCATGTTGTAAACAAACGCATGACTTGTTATTGTGTGACAGTTTTAAGTCAATGTCCATAGAAGACAGGTGGCAGTTTATAAAAGACAATAAAATTTGTTATCGTTGCTTGAAAAAAGGTTCGCATAGTTTTAGGCTGTGTAACAGAAATAAAAATAAATGCGAAATAAAAGATTGTAATCGTAAACATCACACCTTATTACACAATCCTGATTTTACTCCAACTCTGTCTGCTCACATAGGTGAACATCTAGATTCTTCACACACTACATCTACTAGGCCTATGTCTATTTCGAACGATTTAATACACAATACGGCAAGAGAAACGGCTGCCCATACTACCGCTACTTTAGATTCTTTTAGCGTAACAAACCTGAGGCCGCTTCTGAAAATAGTAGCAGTCACAGTGTCCGGTCCAACAGGAAGCGTGGATACCTTCGCGCTTTTGGATGATGGTTCCACTTCAACCTTCATAGACTCTGAGATTTCTACTAGGATTGGTGCGACGGGCCCCCAAGGTCAAATTTACCTTGACTGTGTTGGAGGTTTGTGTAGAGCAACGTCTGTACAGTACGTTGATTTTAAAATAAAAGGTAGGCATGCCAGTGAAACGTTTTCTGTTCGTAGAGCGCGCTCGATTAAAGACTTAGGGATAGTGTGCAATCAGTCAGTTAGTCGCGATGATTTATGTCAGTATTCATACTTGTCTGACTTATCTACTGTTTTGTGCTACGACAGTGCTAAGCCTATGTTGGTAATAGGGATTGACAATTGGCATTTGTCAGTTGCGACGGCCACGAGAAAAGGCACAAAGTCGCAACCTGTAGCTATTAGAACGGGATTAGGTTGGGTACTCTTTGGGTTCTCTAGTAGCAAAACGAAACCCGTCGAGCTAGCATACCACGCGCACGTAACCGAGAACTCTAAGCAAGAGCTCGAAGAGCTTATCAAAAGTCAATATAGGTTAGATGCAATCGGAATAACTAAGCACGAGCCCCGGAGTACTGACGATAACCGCGCTTTAGATATTCTAGTTCGTACGGCTCATCGGCTTCCTAGCGGGCATTTCGAGGTAGGTTTGCTCTGGAAGGCGCTTACGGTTCCGGATAGCTACCCTCTAGCTTTATCTATATTAAGGAGCCTCGAAGCCAAGATGCTGAGAGAGCCTGAATACGCCAAGCGGTACCGGGAAAACATCCGTGATATCTTAGACAAAGGCTACGCGGAAGAGTGTACAGGCATTAAGCCCAGTGGTGTTTGTTGGTATCTGCCACACTTTGGTGTGATAAATTCCAACAAACCCGCAAAGCTGCGTGTCGTGCATGATGCCGCCGCACGGTCACGGGGAGTCTCTCTAAATTCCATGCTGTTGCCGGGTCCTGATTTTTTGCAATCTCTGCTCGGAATTTTGATGCGTTTTAGGGAAGGCAGGATAGCTTTGACAGCTGACATCAAGGAGATGTTCCCACAAGTAAAGATAGTTCAGGAAGATGGAGATGCCCAACGTTTTCTCTGGCGCGATGATCCTGCCAGCCCGATTAAGGTTTAC
This sequence comes from Nymphula nitidulata, assembly GCA_947347705.1. Classification (NCBI taxonomy): domain Eukaryota; kingdom Metazoa; phylum Arthropoda; class Insecta; order Lepidoptera; family Crambidae; genus Nymphula; species Nymphula nitidulata. Next base: position 7,471,014 of record OX374617.1, on the reverse strand, counting down.
CGCATGAGCTCAATGATGTTCGGTGCTTGTTCGAGTCCATCTACAGCAATTTATATCACGAACCGCAACGCATCAGAGTTCCGAATGGAGTTTCCCGAGGCTGCAGACGCTATAAAGAGGGATACCTACATGGATGACTTTATCAGTAGTTTTGACAGTATTAAAGACGCAGCTCGTCTGGCTGCTGACATTGTCACGATTCATAAACGCGGTGGGTTTGAGATGCGAGGTTGGACATCAAATGAGCCAGCAGCTTTAGCTCTGTTACCAGATGAGCTGCTGTCCGACGTATTTAGCGGTAAGGTTGTAGAGTTGTGTAGAGACGCCATCACCCGTACATTATGTTTCATCTGGCAACCATACCGTGATGAGTTTAAGTTTAATTGTGGGCTCTCAGATGGGACTTTTGCCCCCACAACTAAGCGCCATGCTTTGACGCAAGTCATGCGAATTTACGACCCTCTAGGTATTTTGGCACCTATCGTAGTTAAAGCCCGAATACTCTTTCAAAATTTGTGGCATAAAGGCGTGGACTGGGACGAGAGGCTATGTGAGGGTGACGCGAAAATCTGGCAGGAGTGGTTCGATAGCCTAAAAACTATTTCGGAGTTGCGAATACCTCGGCGCTATTATCTTGGTGACGCGAAAATTAAAGAGCGAGAGCTTCACGTGTTTTGCGACGCAAGCGAGTTAGCTTATGCTGCGGTTGCCAACTGGCGATACGTCGACAATTTTAATCAACCGAGACTAGCTCTTATTGCGAGTAAAGCACGTGTAGCACCGTTAAAGCCGAGCTCAATACCACGGCTAGAATAACAAGGCGCCCTTATAGCCACCCGTCTTGCATCATCTATCTGCGACTCTCATAGATTCAAGCCCGACCGACGTTACTTCTGGTGTGATTCGATGACCGTGCTGGGCTGGTTACGGAGCGATGCTCGCAAATATAAGCCGTTCGTGGCCAATAGAGTCGGTGAAATTTTGGAAAGCAGTGCTATTTCCGAATGGCATTGGGTTCCAACCACCTTTAATGTCGCTGATGATGCAACTCGTGTTAACTGTAGCACACTGAGTCTTGAGTCGCGCTGGTTGTCGGGTCCCAGTTTTTTATTAGCTTCATCAGTTGAGTGGCCTCGTGAGCCAGCAGTGGGTAAGTCGGTTGGGCCCTTGGATGAAGTAGAATTAAAGCCATCTGCACGCATTATCAAGTTATCATCATCATGCTTAGGATCCTCGACTCCATCTGGTAGTGATATCTGTTGTTATAATAGTGTGGACGGGTTGCCCTTACCAGTAGTAGCAAATCACATTCATTTTAGCTCATGGATTAGGTTGGTGAGGGCGACTGCTAGAGCTCACCAGTTCATTGCTGCTTGCATAACAAGGGTTAGGGGGGTTTCACCTAATTTTATTTTGCCTCAACGCAGCCTCACTTCGACATCTTCCTTTCGACCGCTGAATGCACAAGCCTTGCAAATCGCGGAGGTCCACATACTGCGCCAAAGCCAAATGAATGCTTTCTTTAATGAGTTACAATGCCTGAACCGAAGACGACCGATTCCACCAAAAAGCCGCCTCGTGAGCCTGACCCCGGTCCTTAGCCAAGATGGCTTACTACGTCTTCAAGGACGTGCCGTCGCCGTTGCGGCCATCGAGGACAGTGCCAAGCGTCCTATTCTGTTAGACGGAAAAGATCCCGCTGCTCGCCTGTTAATCAGACACTATCACAGTAAGTTCGCTCACGCCAATACGGAGACTGTGGTCAACGAAATCCGGCAACAATATTGGATTCTAGGGTTGAGAAATGTTGTACGGTTCATTGTACGCAACTGCCAGTTTTGTAAGCTAGTTCGCGGAGCCCCTTTGCAACCACCCATGGGAGACTTACCTGAAGCACGGCTCTCACATCACAAGCGGCCCTTTACGTTCGTCGGTGTAGATTACTTCGGCCCTCTTCAAGTCACAGTCCGTCGCAGCCGTGAAAAGAGATGGATTGCACTGTTCACATGCATGACATCAAGAGCCATACACTTGGAGGTGGTGCGTAGCCTATCAGCTGACGCGGCTATTATGTGTCTCCGCCGTTTCATCGCACGTCGAGGGACGCCAAGTCAAATTTTCTCAGACAATGGAACCTCTTTCGTCGGCGCGAATCGGCAGTTGCGTACACTATACGATGAAGCAGTGGCGGACTTCGCCTCAATTCAGAAAATAGAGTGGAGCTTTATTCCCCCATCCGCCCCATTTATGGGTGGGGCTTGGGAACGATTGGTGCGGAGTGTGAAGACGGCGCTCAAAGTTACGCTCAGGGACCGGGCCCCAACAGATGAGGTCCTAGCAACAATTTTGGGTGAAGCGGAAGCGCTAGTGAATGCACGACCCCTGACGCACGTGTCACCTGATCCTGAGGACCCCGAAGCACTCACGCCGTCACACTTTTTACTAGGGAGTTCTTCGGGTCGACCAATCCCAGCCCGGCTTACCGACTCGGACTTGTGCAGCAGGAGTGGATGGCGCAGGGCCTTGAGGCTGACGGACCACTTTTGGCGTCGCTGGGTCCAAGAATACCTGCCTACTCTGGCTCCACGACGCGTGCGAGGCTGCAACAATTATAGCATCAAGGTTGGGGACCCTGTGCTGATTGCTGACGGGGACTTACCGAGAGGAACCTGGCCACGAGGTGTTATTTCTGCCGTATTCCCGGGTCGATATGGGTCAACTAGAGTGGTGGACGTGAGGACCTCCGCAGGTATTTTGCGACGGCCTTTGAAGAAGATCGTGCCGTTATGAAAAAAAGGGGAGCATGTGCACGACTGTGCCAAACTTTTTATAATGATTTTTTGTCTATTATCAGTATGATGTTTTTGATACGATTTTGTTTTAAAAAGAATATATATTAATATCTTTTCCCATCAAGTTCACGTCTTTTTATTGAAATTATTATAATTTTTCAATACGACTTAGACAGGAAAAATTACCTACATGAAGGAAATGCGAAAACGTCATACATCAACGTGACAGGCAACAGGCATTGGTGCTGTCATAAAAAAATAGGAAAGAAAATCTAAAAAATAATCGATTTTTTTATAATTGTTTTACAATTTGCACTAAAACATAGCGTTTTGCACGTTTTAGTCTAATTCAAGGTAAATTATTAATGATAAAATATCATTTTCAGTCGACATTATCGACAATTAATTTAAACGGTTCTGGGACATTAATAAACGAAGACCATTTTTTGTTAATTTTAATTTGAAAAAAAAAGAAAAGTACCTAAGCAAAAATAAAAATAAAATTCTTTCATTGAATTGTTTCAGGAAATTGCTTAGCACTGACTAAGTAATTTGCACGAACTGTAACAAATATCACCATGTAACATGTGACTACATGTTACATCAGTTGTAGCTCTTAGGATTAGCAAATTGAAGTGGCATTGGGCAGGGCACATAGCACGCAGAATGGATGGCCGGTGGGGCGTTAAAGTTCTAGAATGGCGACCACGTACCCGAAAGCGCAAAGTAGGACGGCTTCCCACTAGATGTACAGACGACCTGCCCCCTTATTCTCAACTGTCGGATGACGGATTCGATTCGAAAAGTCACATACCGTCTCGCTTTGACGCATAGCGATAAAAAGTGACAGGTATGGAATTTCCGAAATTCGAGTATTTTCCGACGATTACGGTTGAGAATAAGAGCACTGCCCCCTTATTCTTAACTGTCGGAAAAGATTCGAATAACGGAAACTCTATACCTCTTACTTTTTATCGCGGTGCGTCAAAACGAGACGGGATGCGACTTTTGTAATCGAATTCGTGATCCGGCAGTTGAAAATAAGTGGGCTGGTCAGGGTCGCGGGGTGCCGTTGGATGCAGGCTGCGCAGAACCGTTTTATTTGGAAAGCGATGGGGGAAGCCTTTGTTCAGCAGGGGACATCATAGGTTGGTATAATGATGATGATGTGACTACAAAAAAAAATTTAACGGACTTAAAAAAATGAAGAAGGTTGTCAATTGGGCTATGTGCTATTTTTTTTTGTTACCTCAGAGATTTTGTAACCGATTTGGAAATATTTTAGATTGATCGCATAGAAATTTTATCGAGAACGGATTCGATAGTTTGGTTTTTAAATCAAAATAACTGGAATGATCAAGTCGTCAATGTATGCAAAATTGCGGATTTTCTCTTTCCTGTGACTTTTTAGTGGTGCGATACGAATGTATAAAACTATATATTGCGAAAAAATTATCGCTTATATGCAAGACAGAACGCTAATCTCGCCCAAATCCCATTTTTGTTGTTTTTAAGTCGAGTCTAATAAAGAGAAGGGAATGCGAACTTAATGGCCTTACAGCCGGTTTCCTATCTAATTGCATAAAACCAACAAGGCGGTTTTGGCGAGATTAGATGCTATTATCAAGTTTTATTACAATAATTACAAAATGGTGTCGAAGCGAACGTTGTTCCGAGCGAACATTGATATAGTTTGGGGAAGCAAGTGTTTGTGTTGGTTGACGTTCAATCGGAAGATCATAATAATCTAAGTGAATTTTATGCGAAAATCGTTGGGAATTTTAGCATAGATGAGGTGTATAACACACCTCATCAAAATATCAAAGTGATACGTCATCATAGAATTCGCGCCAAGCTCCAGCATTTCAATGCTATAAAAGAAGAAATAAAGAAAATACATTTATGACTGGCTTACAAAATCTTGAAACCAGAGCCGGAATTTTTATATAAAAAAAGGCAATAAAGATTTGGTGATATCGGGGTGTGTTTGGCGGGTTTAAATGGCGTCGGTCAAGATTTTTATTTTAATAATTAAAAGCTGTGTCGGAGCGAACTTTGTGTTATAAAAGTGGTGTAGTTTCAAAATGTTGGTGTTGACGTACAACTAAAAGGTTATTAGAATAAGTGATTATGGAGTGAAATACGATGAGAACTTTTTTGTGATTATCCACCTCATCAAGTAGCACATAAGGAGACTATCATCATATATTTCGCGTCAAATACTCCCAAGATGCATTAAAATGTGTAACACCAGTATTTCAATTGAATGCAATATATGAAGAAATAAGAAATACTGAAGACATGGCTGTATGGACATTAGTTTCCGTTGCCTTGCCATTGTAGGGTGAATTAAAAAAAAATTTGTTGATTGATGTCAGTGTCAACGTCAACAGTGTTAGTCTTGCGTGTCAGTCAAAATTCTGAGACAAAATCTTGAAGTGGACTTTGAAACCGTGAAAATATTTTAATTTTTATCTTTATTAATTTTAGGTTTAGTTTACCAATTAACTTAAATTAAGTGTAAAATGTTTTCACAGTCTAGCAAGCATTTGTTTTTGTCAAGCCAGGTTAGTCACTGAATTCATAATCTTGACATTTATTAAATTTTAGATAACTCAGTTTAATTATAGATAACTTAGTGATAAACTTTTAACTTCCGTTTTAGTTACGACGTCTTCAAAGTACGTTGGTAATAGCAGAACATAACAATGAGGCGTTGTCGGCGGTCACCCAGAATACGCTGAGTGCTGCCAAGAAGATTGGTGGAGATGTATCTGTGTTAGTAGCAGGAACAAAATGTGGTCCTGTAAGTCCATTTTTTCAGTAGAATTATTATTTTATCAATCATGTTTCTGATCATCAACATTTTCATCCCACTCCATGGTGCCCTATCCACTCAGTTACTTTTATAGACCACTAAAATGATTAAATGACTAATGGGCCTATATTAAACTTAAAATGAAATCTATATGTTCTTTTCTCAGGCAGCTGAAAAGATTGCTAAAGCTGGAGGCATATCGAAAGTCCTGGTGGCTGAAAGTGAGGCTTTCAAAGGATTTACAGCTGAGTCACTAACTCCCCTGATCTTGGCTACACAAAAACAGTTTAACTTCACTCATATTTTGGCACCGGCCACTGCTTTTGGCAAGGCTGTCTTGCCAAGAGTCGCAGCTAAGCTTGATGTATCACCAATCACAGATATCATTGGAGTTAAGGATGCCAACACATTTATTAGGACAATTTATGCAGGTAATAAACCAAAACAGAATGCTGATAAAGATACAAAAATATAATGGCTCTAATTCGGCTCTAATGCTAAGTCTAAATTTAAGTTCAGTGCATCTCTTTCTCTCCATATGAATATGAAAAGGACAGCTGTCATATAATTTGACATTTAAAAATATCCATTCAATTTTGGACCAAAGTGAATGTGATAAAATTCAGTATTTAGGAAGGATCTTTGTACATGCCGTCTAAAATTGACTATAGTTTCTTTGAAATCTATCTTAATTTACTTGACAGCTCTTAACAAATTTTTGCATTCTTTTACTATCACATATTGTGAGAAAGAGATATACTGTACTTAAATATAGACTTAGAGTTTGTCTTTAGAATTAGGCCCATTATACATTTCTTTGCAAACTTGCTATTAATAATACAATTTATAATATTATCTATCTTTCAATTACTTCCTTAAATGATTTTTCAGGCAATGCTATCCTTACATTGGAGGCCAAAGACCCTATAAAGGTGATCACTGTTCGAGGCACCGCCTTCCCCCCAGAACCCTTAGAGGGGGGATCTGCTGCAATAGATAAGGCTCCTGAGGGTGACTATAAGTCAGAACTATCTGAATTTTTGTCACAAGAGCTTACCAAATCTGACAGGCCTGAACTGACAAGTGCTAAGAACATTGTATCTGGTGGTAAGGAGCTTGATTAAATTTAGTAAAAATATGGTTACATTCCATAAACAAGATATGAATTTTTACTCATTAAAGAAGTATTTGGACTTCTGAGTCAATATGAATGTTTTTTATTTGCTTATTTGTAAACTGTAAAAAGTAATACAATATAACTAATGGTATATGTATATTTTTATGGGAAAATAATAATTGAAACTAAGATTAGTTAGAATTAGTTAGAAGTGACAAATTAATCTCTTTTTTTAAATAAGTTATTTGTTCAGTATTCATATATGTAGGTAATAATTTGAATTAGACTTTGCTTGTCAATTTGGTTATATGTAATTTTTGTTCAAATAGGTCGCGGTTTGAAGTCAGGTGACAATTTCAAGCTATTGTATGATCTAGCGGACAAGCTTAATGCTGCTGTTGGCGCCTCACGTGCAGCTGTCGACGCTGGTTTTGTACCTAACGATTTGCAAATTGGACAGACCGGCAAGATTGTTGCGCCTGTGAGTGTGTTTTATAGAATTATTCAATATATTATTATGGAACATAAAAATTCAGATATTTTATACATATGGATTACAATTTTAAATAACTGCTTCTGAGAATTACCAGAAAGTTCACTACTGAGATTTGTCTTATAAAGACTAATTCACATTGAAATATACTGTGTATTCTTTATCTTTATTTGGTTTTGATATATTTTCCAGGATCTCTACATTGCTGTGGGTATTAGTGGTGCCATCCAGCATCTTGCTGGCATGAAGGACTCTAAGACCATTGTAGCTATCAACAAGGACCCAGAGGCACCTATTTTCCAGGTACTACTATGATTTTTTATGATAATAATATTATTAAGTAGGTTCAAGTCGCGCAAGACCCTCAGAGTCTTATGATGATAAAAAGTCAATTGGGTCTGGAATCTGTGGCTTGACAGACTTAGGTAGTTTTATTTCATGTTAATAATCAATAATAGCTACCCTTCAGTAGCAAATAGGTAATATCCCTACTAAATGTCTAGATTACTGTTATGGTAGAGCCTACTCATGACAGGACCTGGTTATTCTTGATTATTTACTAAAATAATTATTGTAGACTGCTTCTGAATTCTATATCACAATTTTATGAGTAATAATGCTTAACATGTCAAATTATTACCATTATCATAAGTCAACAAGTTCAAAAGCGCTTATCTGGGACATGGACACAATGTAGGTATTATGTCTCATACTGTAGATTGTAGCTCATACTAACATTCAAATTCAAACATTGCTTGTCAAGTTTGACATGATGTTAGTTTAGTGCCAATTTGGTCGTCATACTAAGGCCACAGATAATATAATGTTATAATGTAAGGCCAAGATAAGAATTATATAGCATATTTATCCCTGCAGTGGTCACGCTCTTAAATGTAACGTGATTGGTCGCGCGGCATACATATTGTGTGTTATTTCGAAATGAAAAGAAAAACAGATCATGTCGTTATCAAATCATATTTGTTCGTTCTCAATTTGGTTGGTATGTTTTTCTTTCTATGTTTGTAAGTACACCGATGACGCCGAGATTCCTGATCCGATTTACGTTATTCCTTTTTTGTTCGATGCGGAATAGTTGCCATTTGGTCCCAATAATTATTTGATATAATATAGATTTGGTAGTTTGGTTTTTAAATCTCATAGAACTTACTCTTGGCATTCTTCGGGGTGCTCCTGCGATACAACCAGAATTGATCGGCGCCCGTACAACACTGAGCGCTTACGTCCGTTACTTATTCACCTTAAAGTGCAATGAGCATCAAAACATTTACTTTACCAGGTTTTCGGGAATGCTCGACTTTGCATGAGTGGATTACATAATGTAATCTGTGCGACTAATGCAGGCTAAAATTTTGGCAGCAAGTTTTTAATGTATGTCGGTCTTTAAGATATACGGCCGAATACTCAAACATAATCACTTAAATAGTCCCACTAATGTGCTCATGAAGATTGATAAAACAAAAATCTCAAAAGAGCTATCTTATTTCATAAAAAATAATAATTTGGAAAACATAAACATTATCCTTCAAAACATGAGCATGAAAGTTACTCGAACAAGGCTACTTGAAAATATTTAAAGAATAATTATCTTTCCTTATATATTTCTGTTTTGAAGCGATGGACGTATGCGTCTCCCCCACTGACGATATAAATAAACAAAGAGTTATCTGTATTAATTTGGTCTTAACATTATATCGTTAATAATTTAGGATTAAGACAGTGTGACCACTTTTTGAGGTTCGTCGAACCCTTTAATGGTATCTCCCAGAACATTGTTAGTGTAATTGGCTTGTTCATTTTGTTATTGTTTTCAGGTATCCGATTACGGGCTGGTCGCCGACTTGTTCAAGGCTGTCCCTGAACTCACATCCAAGTTGTAAATAGTGCCTAGTTGGTAAGAGTAGTGGAATCATGTCGAAACCCTTATTGGTATAAGCTGTCGTTCACACAATAATGTACCTACTTTTGTGAGATTTACGATTGTTTATTGAGTATTTTATAAACATATTAAATATTTTAAATTGTTAAATGCCGTTTTTAATTTAATTTCCTCTTGCTCTCCCCGTGTTCCTTCACGTGGTGACCACGCGTGGAGGACGTACTGAAAACATTGTCTACCATATTTATATGCCAGTACAAAAACATTGCCGATGATATTATTAGTACCGTGAAGAAGAAAATGAAAATATCTTTATTCAATTATGCCCACCAAGAAGCACTTTCGAAACGTCAAAAAAATCCTTATGTCTATCACATAAAATAATATTAACTAACTAACAATTTCATAATGTTTGCCTCTGTGTTATCTGGATCTACGAAGCTAACATGTTATAATGTCAGTCTGTCTATCGGTCTGTCTGCCGATCTGTTTGTCGGTCCGTCTGTTCGTCAGTCAGTCTGTCAGTCTATCTGTCTGTCTGTCTGACAGTCTGTCTGTCTGTCAGTCTGTCTGAATTAACACCGGTTCCAAAAGTTGAACTACCGAGAAGATTCCGGCAAACTCGTGTAGTCACTCTTTTCAATTATTAAGTTACAATGTTTAATTACACTAATAGTATTTAGCAGTGCAGTGTCGCACAGAGTATAAAAATAGGTAGGTATATTAACGTACCAATAAGTACCTAATGACAAGAATATTTACTTTATTTAAAGGCTGTCCGACAATGCACCATCACAATATAGGTATTATAATACACAAAGATTAACAATTAATATACAAAGGCCTGATAAAGCCAAACATATTTAATTAATTTTAAACACTTGTCTGACCACTTCATTACAATAATAGTTGTATTGTTTTATATAATTCCTATAATGCCATATACCTCAAAAATCCCTCAAAAATGATTCTACTATTGGTGAATATTACAAAATTAAGGAAGCTTAGAGATGACCATTTCCACTAGTGGCACCTGTTTAGAAGTATGACGCATGTATCAGCCATCGCTCCGCTCAATCATATTATAGGCATCGGAGCGACCGAAAAGTTTTTGGAATTAGTAAATAAGGAAGAATTACGGACTATACACCTAAATGTAAAGAATAAAACCTAGGAACTTAGTAAAATTTGCAATTTTACTCAAAAAATAAGAAGTGTAATAATTACATAGATTGTGTGGGTAGGTATTACCTACTTCACACATTGATTCCTAACATACCTACAAGCAACGTTTTGAAAATACGTTTTAGTAAGTAATTAATCAATTCAAAAAATAAATAAATTGTAGGTAGGTACTTACATTGTTTCAATAAATTGCAATATTTCGTACACTGCAAACAAAATTTATTTGGAAGATAGGTAGGCGATGCTTTTCGTACGTTTTCAGATTTTCGTCAAAATTGTTAATAAAACGATTTTGTCATTTTAATATTCCGAGTAATACCTTGAATAATAAAGTGAATCATATTTACGATTTATTTATTTTATTTGAAAATGCTAATAATTTCCGTAAGTCTAGTAAAAACGTATTTCGTAGGTACAGTTATGCTATTCGACACTAGATGGCGCCAAGTGCTACTTTCCATTCGGTAACTTTTTAGAATAAAAAAAGTACTCTTAGTGAAAATGTTTATTGAATTTATCACGCTGTGTCCTGAATTAATATTTCTCAAACCAGAAGAGAATTAAAACAAAACAAAAAATATAAGTTTGCGAGAGAATGAGTATTAATTATGTTAGTACCTACAAAGTAGCAATTATTAAAGTATAATTCTCGCAAGACTTGAAGCCTAAAAGTTTTAAACTAACAGGCGGTAAGTGCGCAGTCAATCATACGGGTAATGATAGTTGGAGATGCGGTTTGTGCACCGAGTGGCATTCTCGTTATCATATCTGCCGACAACGAGCGCCGGAGGAGTGGGGCGGAGCACCCAGGACTCCGCCCCCGGGCACGCCTCCGCTACGGTCTACGGGGCTACGGCTGAGTTACGTTACGACAGTGGGTCGTAGTCGCAGTTGGTCTAGCAAAAAATACTTTACGGGATCGACTGTTATGAACGCGAATTTTTCGTAGTATTTTGGTACCAATAGATGAAATGTAAGTACAGAAGTAAGCCGGGGTATAATATTTATGCTGTCTGTACCTATTAGTTATCTTTTTTCCACTTTTTTCTACTTTTGTACCTTTATTTGCTTTAATGGACGATATTTCGAAACATTGACACCAAAAGTTATTTTACCTAGTACTCAGTAGATAGGTACCTACTTACCTAAAATAACTCTACCATAAAAAATTTTTAGATGTCAAGTATGAATAGGTATGTATTTTTAATCAATATTTTGTAAATAAAGAAAAAAATACACTAAGAATAATATTGCGCTGACTAATTGAACAAATAAACAGTCAGTTGGCAGTGTAAGGCGATTAGGTACGATTGGAATATCTATTTTTTATTTACCTATAGGTAGGTAGGTAATTAGGTAGCATATTTATCAACTATGAAATAAGATAGGAAATATTACCAAATTAAGTAAAAAAGCATAGATAAGCAAATTTAAATTTCTATGCTTTCGATGGGTTAAGTTAGGTTAGGTATACTATCTATGAGTTTGAAAGAACGCCACAAGGCACGACCGAGATGTGTGCGACGAGCTTCCTCAGCGCCCCACAAATGTGGATAGCGGGTACAGTCAGTTTTAGTGGGTATACCGGCACTTTACACCGGTGACTCCCACATAACCCAGGGGGCAACAGGGGTCTCCCTGGGTACCCATAAAGGGTTTCTGACTAAAAAAAAAGTATACTATCTATCACCCTATCAAAAGTTCGCCTTTTATATGACCAGGTAGGAATACCTACCGTAATATATTTGGTACATGTATTTAACCACAATGCTTTTGTCTCTAAAATCAAGCTAACATTAAATTTTGCTTCTGTTCTGAATTCAGATTATCGATTATCTCCGCGCAACGAATCAATGCTCGCGTTCGGACAACGGTGTTGTTTTTTTATAACGGTTATCTTGGCGACAGTTGAATGAACTTCAAGAGCACCGAGTCCATTCATCGATTTAAACAACTTAATTATTATTTTAGTATTGAGTTTATTTCTATCAATTTTTTTTGGTCCGCAACTGACATTAGGTGCACGAAGCGTAGCAGCACCAGCAGCGTAGAATTTTGAAAGTACCTACATTCTATTTCTTTTAGGTTAAGTTGGTACTTTGATATAGAATTAGAATCGAATAATTTTGTCCAGATCAACGGGGAGTAGGCAAGGTAACGCGCTCGAAATGCAAGCCAAATGCTTCGCTTGCCATCTATATACAAGTAGGTAAGTATATAAGTTAATGAACAGATATATCTATTAGGTAAATGTATTTATTATGGTATGGTCGATCTCAGAAGTAGCTTAACACTTTAGTACCATGTATGTCACAACTTCTATTGCCGGACTATTAGCTTTCAAATTCATAGCAACTAATATTGGCGCTAGCGCAACTCGACTGTAGGTTTTTTTTGACGACGATTAGTGCAGTGATCAGTGGTCAAGTCTATAAAATTAAAAGGTCAAATAAGGCTCTAATTCCAGTAAAGACAAATGAATGTTCTGATATTTGTCAGTAGGTAGGTATGTATTACCTACTCTATGAGGTAGGGGTCTATGAGATACTCTATGAGACTGATAGTGGCCTTCGGTCTATATTTTTTGTAAATTCTTTTTAAAAGTGATACATACATTAATACAGGTGTTAGGCTTCAAACAAAACAATCAAAATTTAGCTATTTAACTAGAAAAAATACAAATTTATTTACTTATTCCCAATTGAACAATTGTTGTTGACCCATTCATGTTTCTGTAATTATATTAGGTAAGTAGTTAAGTATAGTATTATTTTATATTTTGTTGTACTTTCCATTAAGTAATAATAAATAATATTTTCTTATTTATTTCTACAAGAGTGTTATTACCTTCATTAGTGCCCCACAAAGACACATCGATTGTGCGTATACAAAAAGTTTTCATGAACATCAATTTCCGAACAATAGCCAGCCGCATTAAACAAAACTCGCGGCAGGTGATAGCGCATCGTTTATACGGATTTTACAAGTAGAAGCACGGTTTTAAAACGTGATAAATCGCCTCCCTTAACTTCGTTTAAGCTTCGAGGGGCCCTAATGTAATAGGTAGACTCAGAGGCCGTGACGTTAGGGGCGCGCTAGACGCACGTCATTTTTTGTTATTTATGTTCAACGGATCGCCCGTTTTGGTAATTAATATAGAGGAATGATTAAATCGAGCGCCGTTTACCCCCGAGCGAACACCTTTTGGGCACCCCGAGACTGGAAAATTGGCTTTGATGTCACCAATTACGTAATAGATTGGGACAGAGGGGAAGTTCGGAAGCCATCAAGATATTTGTACTCTTACAATATGGGCGTAGATGCAATATTGATGTTGATATAAAGCCGAGGTTTTTGGATAATCGTAAAATCATATCGTAATCTTACGATAGTTTAACGTATCATAATAATACCTAATATCGTGTCAAATCTTTGTACTTTACTCAAAGTGATTAACACGCTAAACAGGGACTTCTTTAGGTATTTTCATTTTATTGCAAGCTTACCCTGTCAAATTAAGAGGAAGCCAGAGGTGTTGGGAGTATCTAGTAGGTACTCACAACATTTCGTCTTAGCGAGCTCTAGCGATCTTATTCACCACGAAAAGAGCACTAAAGGCAGTTTGATTTTCAAATTGTTAAAAGAAATCTAATTCTCAATAATTCTCTCTAATCTAATTGTTGTTGTTAGTGCTTTAAGTAAGCTGTGAGGTAGCCAAGTTGCGTAGGTATACTTCATTTTGTACTAAAATATTAAAAACATTAATTACGAAATACAAATAAAGTCAATGATGAAAAAATTGTATGCTCCAGGCGGGAATCGAACCCACTATAGCGCTAGGTGTGGGTAACCTACCAATTTCTTCATCGCTTTCTTTTTTAAAACTTATTATAGCAACGTTTCTTTGTATTTCTTACAATAAAGTAGGCGTTATAAACGCACGAAATTTAACATTTAAATGTGGTTTAATTACGATATCTACCCGCGTGGATGTCGGTTATCGCACCAACAGGTAACCTAGTATTTCCTTTCTGAGAATACAATCTAGCCACACAACCCAGACACAACTGGGATTTAATTGTCATAGCATTTTAAAATTTTAATCGCTTCTGTAGTCTAGTGGTTGAGACCACCTACTTCAGATCTAGAGGCCCGGGGTTCAATTCCGGTGGCAGCAGAAATTTTCTGATCGGTTTGGTTGGTGGTAGGGCTTTTCTAAGTCCGCCTGGCTAGTCAACCGTCTTACCAAAGTCTGCCGCCATAACAATAATGTTAACAGCATTGTTGTGTTCCGGCAGTTGGAGGCAGGTGACCAGTTCCTCTGTGGTTGAGAAGAGTTCAAGAGTTACCCAGCTGACTCGCCAAGCATCAGATTCCAGACACAATTGATTTTTCAATTGTCATAGACCTCCAGAGGTACGCCGCTTGACAGAAAAAAGACTCCCATCTTGCGTGGCTTAACAAATCGGTTCATTGGTTTAGGAGTGAAAACGTTGGCTTACAGACAGACAGAGTTACTTTCGGATTTATAATATTAGTGTGCATGTCAACCACTATTTCCTAATGAAGGGCCATGAGCCATAATAATATGAATGTTAGAATATCAGGCATAAAATACTCCATCTTGAAGCAGTCGTAACCGTCGGTTTGTTGTTAAATTGAGCACCTATTATGTCTCGGCCGCCATGACACGGTGTTCACTGAGCATTTGCATAGATCTATGGGTAACGATGACAGAACCACGAAGTATGTACAAGGTGTAGCTTAATAAATCAAAATATAGTTAGGTAATGATTAGGGTTTTTGCGATTTCTTTACGTTATCAGTTTTGTTTTCTAGTGTGGTAGCTACTCCATTATGAAAAACGAACACGTTTTACACTTACTATGCTATTTCTGTCAAATAACCGAAATCCATGCGGGCCGAGCTTCAGGCGGCCACTAAGTAGTAGGTAAGTAAGTAATTTAATTCCATCAGCTGGGCCGTATACTTGATTGCCACCTTAGTGGTATAAAAAAAAGAAAAAAAGTTTTCATTATTTGTATCTGTTAATTAATCTATAAATATGTAATGTTACCGGAAGACCAACAGCTATATATAACAAAGGTCTTTTAACAAACATCTTACAATTAACTACAAATAGTCAATTGTAGATCCTCACAAGTTAAATTATAAACATTTGATGTTGTTATACAGTTGCGTGCGAATCTGTATCGTATTTAACCATCATAGAAACTGAGTATTCAACCTTAACACAAAAATATTTGAATTTGACCCTAGTTTACGGTAAAAATTGAGTGGTTTATCGTCCACATGATAAGTTTTAAGTTCTTATATCGACCAAAACTATCGAATTAACACTGCGTGGTACGTTTACTGCGAAGCATAACTAGTCGCATTTTACAAAACGTTAATTTAAAGCTCGTGTTAATAAATGTTCCACAGTTAACATTTAAAAAGTCAATTAAATCCACATTTAAAAAGTCTCTTAAATCCACATTTAAAAAGTGGCTTCCAATAATTTACAATACAGGTGCTGCTCCTTTTGTGTATTTTAACAGTAACTTGAGTGACCCTATGTACTTATTAACTAACGTGAATTGGGTCGGTACTCGCTAAAACTCTATCTCAAGACCAACTTTGCTAAGCTGTAGGGCTTTTGATAGTCGCTATAGCTATTGCTAAACGGAAGAGTATTCAACAACTATTTTTATTTTTAAGTGATTTATGTACGTACAGTCGACAGAACATCAAGCGTAACAGTTTGACCTTGAGACCTCCCTTATACCTTTCGTAATAGAGGTGGCTTTAGTCTGTACACACAAAACAAAGCAACAATGAAAATCTACCAAACCTATCCCTCAACTTTTCGAGCGAAAACGTCACATTTGCGATAGAGATCGCCGAAAGGCATCTGCAGGCTTATTTTGTAAGTCAATAGCAATAACATTCATTTTGTCTATTGCCATCTATTGGTGTCACTGCGTCTACAATCTTCAGGTACTGGGCCAGCGATGATTCACTGAATGAAAAGTTCAAACAATTTAATAAAACTATCTGACGTTTCTAAATGAACGAATACCTGGAATATAAAATAAACTTTATCAAAAGGAGATGTTTCATATGCGGCCAGGTATATGTACCTACACTATCTCAAAAAATCAGGAAAAATCTCCTGAATCCGGGAAATATACTAATAATGCGTTGTAAGCATAGTTTGTTTGTACAAATGTAAAAATTTTTCATCGATTTCACCGTTATTCACTATGGCAATATGGCGGGCGACATAGAAGTCAACTAAACCATAGATCACTTTTTAAGTACTAAACGTAACCAAAATGACATACGCGCCATGATGTTGGCGGTGTTGCAGTTTTTCTATGTAAATGCTTGTTTTGTACCTCGCAAAAAAGCAAAAAAAAAAGAAAATTCTTTTGGCAATGTAATTTTTTATTATTATTATTATTTTTTGTATCTAATAGCCATCAACCCATCACACGGGCCCAGCAGAAAATCAAGCGTTGTGGCTCTGCGTAGCCATGACATCATGCTGAGCTGGTCACCCATTTGGTTACATCTGGTCTCATATTATTTCTCTTTTGTAATCTTCAAAAATTATGACCAAATAAACGTCTTTTCTTTCTTTCTTTCAAAATGGACAATTGAACACTGTTTTGCATATTTTTACTTATTTTTCAGTATAGGCACTGTACGTAGCTGGCCGGACCTCCATACATTTTTGAAACATCTTTTATATACAACTTTATGGATAAAAAGCTTGTCGTCCACATAGTATTATAACAAGTACTACAGGTTTCATGTGTCTATAGTATTCATACTTATTAACGTTATTGGCGCATTAAATCCTACATAATTATGATTGATTGACCTAAACTATTGAGTATTAAATCTACAGTCATCAACATAAATAAGTATGTGACAACTTTTGTGACGTTTGTGAGCTGTCACGAGATTAATACATACTCCCCCACTTTGACATTTCATCATCCTTATTACCTTTGTACTGTCAAAAGTGGGTAGATGCATATAAGTTCTCGAAACTTTTAAAAAAGATGATAAGAGAAATCACAGTTCTTTAAAAATTTCCCTTCACCCTGTAGCTGTAAATGGTTGTAGTGTAACGAGCGCAGTTGGCATCCGAGTGGAAGTACAATAGGTACTTGCGGTTCTGCGCGCCATAACAAATATTGGAGTCGGATATTGGCCATCCCGCCGCGGATCATATCGGGTTGTAACTCAGGCACATTTAGCGATATTTGTTGAGACTAGTTCATGTAGATCGGACGTCAAATCATATTGTATATTGTCTCATTGTAATAGCACGTAAGGTATCGCTTACGCTTATACATGTCGCCGGGTTAAATCAGCCGCATAACTGGATGGCTAGCCCGTTGTTTAAGCGCCGGCATCCAATTGAATGCCTAGCTCGATAGTTAATTGAACTAGACTCACTTAACGTTTAACGACTTATAACCAACATCGCTTTGGTTCTAAGTGTCAAACTAAATAGGTAAACAGTCACACAAAAGCTCGTGAATTTTACATGACCTGCCTAGGCGTCCAATTGATGGTTAATTTAAACTAGACGGCTGACATGACATGCAGCCATCTGGTTAAACGTTGCGCTCAATGAATTAGCTAGTAGTACTTCAGCCGTTAGATTGGATGCCGGCATTAAATAAACTGGCTAGCCGTCCAGTTAAGCGGCTAATTTAACCAGACGGCTGCGACATATACGACAGCCATATTAAGTGATCAGTTATGTCAGCACGTAACGCAACCCATATTGCATTCTTATTAATCCTTTAATGCCCAGACGCCAACTTAAGTTGCCATGACAATTAAAATTCAATTGTGTCTGGTTTATCGGGCTTCAAAGGGTAGAGTCATGAGCTGGCAAATGTAAACTTATTTTTGTCGTGGACTGTACCTATTGAGATGTAGACGTAAGAAGTTTATACGCACCTATTTATAAATACAACGAGAAAAATATGCCAACGGATGAAAATAACGGGGTTCCATGTTTAATGGAGAAAAATCTTTTGGGCAGAAATTATCTTTTACAGCATTTCTTGAATGGTATCTACTTTAGAGCTTATTTCTATTGGTTTCAAGTCCACTTTCCCCCAGTATCATGAGAATGAAATATAAATAATTCCTCAATTATGTAATAATAAATATGAATGTGATGCTATGGACCAAATACGTTCGTCTTCTATGGAATTTCTTTTCCAATACTTCTTAACGGAAATAAAAATTAGATGATCAAAATTTAAATAGTGCTGCTTAAATCAGAGTCCATCAAATTTAAAAATAGCTGGTTGCCTTTTACAATGTCTGTTTTTGTTATGATATAATTAAAGTTACTTGATCCAAACATAAGCTTCAACGTCTGAAGTTGCCTACCGTTTTAGTTTTACGGTCGACTGCCTGAACGTGATGCGGACGTTATTTCGTTGTAAATAAATATTTTTGTCGACCGGCTGGTCGAGCGGTCTGTACCCCTTGCTATACAGGCCACTCGGTCAAGAGGTCCTGGGTTCGAATCCCGGTAGGAGCAAATGTTTGTATGATGAGTACGAGCATTTGTTTACGAGTCATGGATATTTATACGTTGGCTGTCGGCAGCGCTGTCATACCTTTTGGCGTTTGTTTGACAACCGTTGGCGACACCAACGTTCCGACGACGAGCACGGCGTGAGCCGGAACTAATGAATTGTTTATTTTTATATCTTTATGTTAAATCTATCGAATATTGAATGAAGTAATTGCGATACAATTTTAACACAACAAAAACGAAATCAAAAAATATCGATTATACTTCATGTCGTATAACCAAAACAGAGACAGTCATACACACCCAAGAAACCGACGATGTAGAGATAAGTGAATACGCTTTCACGCAGCGCAGTGCGCAAACGTCAAATCCAATGGCAGCTCGTCGTCTTTGTCAGACGTCAAGCTCGATGTCGAATATCTTTGTTTGTGAAACACACTGTTGTGCCGTACCGTGCACTAGCACGACGCGGCAACGTGGCACGTTACCGCACCGCACCGTTCCACGGTGACGACGTCGTGACGTGGAGATGTTGACAGGCTCTAACGAGTACGACACACACAGGGATATTAATTAATGTCATAAATTAATTTTCGTGCTATCATGATTTATGACCATTTAATAATGAAAGTTTACGTATTGCTTTTTTTGCAACTGAATCAAAGAACTATGTTACATCCTTATCCTTTGTTACATAGCGCTTATAAAGTTAATTATAATTAAATTACAACCAATACTTCCGCCGGTAGGTTTGTTCATTAAAAAAATACAGCGCTAATTGCGTGGAACTTTGAAGTTTATTGAAAAATATTTATTGGAGATAATAATCGTTACGTTTGCTGGGATTGTGCTTAGGCTCTTAAACAATAACGTGATAGTTGTAGTTTACCTCTATTAATTATCTTCCACGTTGTTAATGAGTCACCTTCCTGTGTTTTACTGAGTAAGTACACTGCATTGTGTAAAATTATGTAGTGGAAGTGAATTTGAAACGACCACGATGCATCGTTGATTATTTTTAAACATATTGTTTTAGTTACTTCAGAGCAAGTTTGTAGGTATATTATATCGTTTTGTAATCTTATATTCGCATTACAATATTTACCTTAAGGTAGTGTTTTCTTTATGTTCTTGTAGTTTTCAATAATTAGTTTTTAAACAGGCTCCCGGTGCAATATTCAGCCAGGTAAAAAATATATTATTTAGATTTTGGGACCATAATTATAATATTTTTATAATCCAAATATACTCGAAATATTGCTTCCGCTAATTTAACTGGTTTTCCTTTTCGGCCATGATGCAGTTCCGTATTTCGGTGAAAGTGGAAAGCTAGTCAGTGTAGGTAATACCAGATCATAGGAGGTATCAGCATTTCTTGTCAACGGACCTGCAGTATCAAATCAAAAGTGATTTATTTTATTAAATACATACATAATTAAAGTTTGAATGTGTCTTTTGCCATGTTTACCACTTAACATCACGTGTATACTTTTTGATAAAAATAATGTTCTCTATTGATTATAGGTACCTACATTTGTACCTAATAGTCATATACGATTTATTTTAGTAAAAATTATTAAAACAGTACCTAATCAAAAAGAATAAGTTGACTTCTAGTAATTTTAAACGCTGGACGCTAGACTTTTTAGTCTTTACTTTTTAATATACCTATTAATCAATACCTATTTATCATTAGGTACTAATTGTTACGTTGTGTAATTAATTAGTACACTGACACCAAGTTATTACAACTAATTTTATAAACAAATTACTACTATACACTTTATACTAATGAAGTTACAATTATATACATTAATATAAAGTTGAATAAAGAAGTAATTAAGAACATAAAGGCTTTAACAGTTAAACTATAATGTACGAAATAATTTAATCTAATTGTAGTACGTAAGTAACGATGTATACACCCAAGTCCCGTGCCTTTAATTCCCATAACTACTTTTACGAAATGCCATCACAATACAAATATTGTATAAAGATTTTCTTACTAAGCTTTTCCTTTATTTGGTTTTGTAGCCAAACCAAAAACTTTAATTTCATCACGTACTTACTTTCGCCCGCTCTTGTCTAGCTTGTCCCCAACTTTCGTATGAATTATTTAATAATCTTTACTTTTTCAGAGCTAAAATGCATAGAAAACAAATCCGGTCACCTGAAATTGCTACGGAACCCTTCAAGCGTGGCTAAAAACGCTCTTGTCCGGATTTTTTATACTGAAAGGGTGACAACAATTATGCGGCCAGTCTAATTTGATGGTAAACCGTGACCATAGTTTATGGGATCTCGTAATCATCCTCGCGGTGAAGGCCCCCTGCAAACAGTTGCAATAATAGTAATTTTTTATCCAGAAAAATATTTAAGCTGGAAAAAATCATACGTTAGGGCGGGATCTCTAAAACAATTATTTAAATAAAAATAAAATGAAAAAACATCTAAAGCAATGTTACCTCAACCATTTTGTCGGTGCTTATTTTAAAAAAAATCATTCCGATGTTGAAATAAAATGCTTCCGATTTTGTGAAGGTTGATGTTAGGTTATGAGTAATGCAAAAACAGGCAGTAAAGGAAATTATAAGAGTATTTATGTAGGTACTAGCTTTAGCCCGCGGCTCCGCTTGTGGATATCGGTTATCGCTCCAAAAAGTATACTATGTTCTTTCAAAGATCTTAAAATATCTCTATACTAAATTTCATCTAAATCGGTTCAGTGGTTTAGCCGTAAAAGTGTGACAAACAAACTTCTACATGTATAATATCAGTAAGGATGTTGTACGTACGTATGTAACATTACGGTTGCTGTTAAAAATGTTACGATTAATGTCTACCACGCACTACGCCATGGGATAGGTTAAAAAAATTCATCACACCTAAAAAATAAGTATAGATTTTATTTTCCCCTTTCCAAATTACCGCATTCTATGTAGGACTGAGCAAACCCGCGGACAGACGGACAGATAGACGGGCGGACATGGCAAAATTATAGAACCTTTATAATTTTGCCATGCCCATCCATTCTTGACTACGAAAGCCTAAAAAGGCGTGTTATGTTAAGAACGTTACTCGTATCAAGCGAATGATGGACATTCACAGTTTGAGTGACTCTGATGACTCTTTTAGGTGGGTTTGTGGTTCCACCCTAGAACATGTCTTAATCCTAGTCTATAAATTTTTGATAAATCTTGCAAGCATTGAAATAATGTTAAAAATAATTAATGTTGCTTTAATACTCCTCCTCCTTACGTCGTTTATCCTCAATGCTGAGGGTCGTGGCCTCTTTGAATAACGTCCTGGACCCTCCTACGCCAGTTCGCTCTATCTTCGGCGGCGTGGATGGCATCGTGCACCGAGGAACTTCAGGCCGAGCGAATTTGGTCCGACCAGTGCATTGGACTTCTGCCTCTCGGTCTCTTGCCGCTCACCTTGCCCGTCGTTGTTGTTGCTTTAATACTACATAAGTACCGCTAAAATTACAAAATCGAGAAATTTCAGTTCTTTTGTAATCATTTGGTAGATTCGGTAGCCTGTTCTTGAATTCCTCGTCAAAGCACGAGGACAGACGAGTACAGTGGCGTACAAAAAGCACAATAAGTTCGGGTCGCTTCGTCGGCGGTCGGCAGTGTCCGTGCGTGACTGATCCACTCAGCGTCGAATTCACGCCAAGTCAAATGTTTAATTTGCTCTATAAATCACGCTATTAAAAACATTTCAAGGGTGTCATCGCAGCACCGATCTCATTGGAAACGTGACCGGACACTTGGTGTGTGACGGGCTATATCGCGGAACATAAGACTATATATACACGGACCCTACGATTTTAGTCAAAAAATAGGTATACCTACAGTAAAAGATTACCCTCGTTTTAGATCTCATGAAGCACGCTCATCCCGCCTAGCATGACCACCGAAACGCGATATGATAAAGCTATTTATCGCTTTGAATTGTCAAAAATCATTGGATATAACCGCTATTTTGAAATTTTATCGAAACTGCGAACATGTATATATACAATACAAGTTCGCAGTTTCGATAAAATTTCAATTTGGCGGTTATATCCAATGATTTTTGACAGTTCAAAGCGATAAATGGCTTTATCATATCGCGTTTCGGTGGTCATGCTAGGCGGGCATAATGAGGTAAGCCCGTTTCACACTTCACTGTTAAAGACATTATCCAATCGATATTTTATCGAACTGACATCCGTTGGGTACACTAGCATTTCGACGACAACCACGGACGTTAGCCAGAACCAAAAATGTTTGTCATTTTTTGTTTCTTTATGTAAAAGTCAATTAAAAAAATATTGAGTAAAGTCATTACGTTACATTTTAAGCATAAGAAAAACTAAATCGAAAAATATAGATTGTACTTCACAGCCAGGAGATCGACGTAGAGATTATTGGATACGGCACTGTCAAAAACCATTTACAGAATTGCGTTCAAGGAACAAATAAATTTCAAGTATTTTTTTATCTACAATTTTGTCTTTTATTGAATTATTATTTTAAATAACCATGGTTCTTTGGCCTGATTGAAACAAACAGAATCAACTCCCTTGTCTGGCCTGACCTTTAGCGCTCAATATGTTATGTATATGTTCCATTCACAAGCACGACTGGATCAACAAAAAGTGGAGCAGCGAGCAAGAGGCACTAACCCACAACACGGTGTTGGTATTTGAGCCTTTTGTTGGTATACACGCTGAGTGCAAGAATGTCCGACTCCGGATGCTACGAATAAAAAAAAACAATTTGTTTGACAAATTGAATTAGATAGCGAGGCGTCTGCAACGTGTGTTGTATAAAGCGACTAATAGCGTGAGAATACTGCTACTGTATAGGAAATAGTTAAAGTAACGATATTAAATGACGCATGGTAGGATGAAATTAAAGTTATTTGATTGATTGATTCGTTTTTCAATATTGGTATTACGAAGGTTGATAACAAATATCAGTTAGAATCATTTACTCCTCATCTTACAGATGCAATTGCTTACAAAACTGCCATTTCAGAATGATAAAAAATTTGTCCCCCAAAGGTTACACCAGTTCAGATCAAAAGATGATGTAATAAATTAGCTACATAGACAGATAAAAACAGACAGACATAAGTCATGACGTAACGAAACTGTCGGAATTGTGATCTAGGAACAGTAAAAGTACATTGTAATTAAAGAAGAAATATGCATGTAGATTCCCTAAACCGCTTATTATCAGATGATTTTCAATCAGTTGCTGTGCAGTTTATTCAAAAAGGCAGAGAATTACCTAATCTAAAACTCCACTATTTAGCAGATTCTAAAAAACAGCTGGCGATATTATAAGAAAATTATTGCCACATCTAAAAATGCATTTTTTTGTTTGTTACTAAATAAATGGTTTTGTTTTCAGACTATAGAAAACCCAAACTAAAATACAAAGGTTTTAAAATCAGACAAGAGTTAACAGCTGTCCGTCTGTTTGTTATCTCGTCGCGGCACGCTCCACCCATACTCGTTCGATTTAATTCAATTAGCTTTGAACTTACAGTAAACTTCTTCTTAAAAATTATACACCTACTTACCTTTTTATTTATTTGAATTTTTTTGTGATCTAATCTCAAATTACGTACGTACGTACAATAATTGCATAATAACATTTTTTACACAAGCATGCAGACGGAAAATTAAGTCGTATTGTTTCAACTTTAAAACATTTTTGCAGAACAAGTAATTACGATATTTGTGCCAATCCCCTTATTACAAAACGCGGATTAAAGTTAGACCTGGGCCTCGATCGCGCTATTTTACAACGTATTTACCAAAGCAAAACCAAAAACGTTATGTTGCGCACAATTTGTGTTGCTCTTATCATTTGAACGGCCAATTAGCTTTTTTTCGAAACATACGTTGATGTCTTTGATAATAATTAAATAACATAGTTTAAAAATTGCATAAATAAAAAATAAAAAAACTTTCTCAATTGTGTAAATTTAATGATTTTTGACGGCGTTTAGATACAAAATACGTTACTATGGCAACCTCAGATGGCAACCATCTATGGGAACGTATTTACCGCTGCCGGACGATCGTTTTGGTGCCTAGAAACTTATGTAAGCGTTAAAAACGTTGGAAAAAAACGTCAAAAATATTTGTTGGACAGCAGAAAATACATTCCTAAATAATGGTAACCAATGAGTCCAAAAGCGCCAAATTGTGCTCAATGGAACTGTTTTGGTTCTGCTTCGATCGATACGTTATAAATTAGCGCAATTGGTGCCTTGGTTTAAAAGTGATGCTGTCTGTGTCTTTGTTTTATGAAATATAATTAGCATTAGTTTTAATTTTAAGTTTGGCATAACTTCAGTCCACGATTTATAACAAGAGGCAAGGATTTTTATTTCATAAGCTTGAGAAGCAAATATGTATACCTATAAAAGACAATCAACACATGCATGCTCTCAGGAGTACAAATTTTAATAGTTAACACTATGAATCCAATTTTTGACTAAGTCATTTATAACGTTCGTTGTTGTTTATCCTTTGTTTAAACGTTCTAAAATAGTCCACGGTGCGTGTACATTGAAAGTAATTGGTCGAATAGCATCGCGTCCACGTTGCGTGACGGGGAGGCCCGGAGGAAGCAAACTCGAATTAAATTAGATTAAATTGATTTATCGGTGGTACAGCGCCTCCCTCAGCCGGCACAGATTCTAATTAATGCTATTCGATTCGGGAATCTACTGGAAAATGACCTACAGTGGAGATCTATCCGGAGGGGTTTTTTTGGTGTCGTGAAGCTAGTAGTTATTGGGTTTGGAATAATAGAAATAAAATTTAAATCGTAGCAGTTTTAAAATAAAGTATATTTTCCATCGTCACCGAAAAAAGCTGTCGTCTACGAGCTTGATGGCCTTCCAGACATTATTTGGCGATAAATTTCCAAATTTGAACTTAAAATATCGTTATTCTGTAATTACCTACCTTTTACAATAATAATACTTATATTTCCTGGTAGCGTTATAAAGGTTTTTGTTATTAATTTAATAACTAATTAGTGATAATACTTGTTATAAAAGAGGTGGTGTTATTAGAGAATTTCGTGGGAAAATTATTGGTGAAGAACAATAGTTCAGATTACTTCAGAATGATACATATATGCCATTAATTATCTATATGAAACTAATTATCTTAAGTGTTCAAATATACAAACTATGGATCTATGGATAAAGTATTTTAATTGAATTTGCTCATTGACAGCCATTGTAAAGATACTGATAGGTACTTACTAATTGGCTGATGGCGGCGAAATAGTTATATGATATTAGTAGGATATTATTTTACTTATTATTTAACTAATTAGCCCTCTTAGTAACTAGTTCTACTCATTTTGCCAATTAAGATTTAAGATTTAAACCTTCTTCAACTAGTAATATGATTGGGTTTGCTGTAAATATTTGCACAAAATTCTTCAACGGGGTTCACATACCAATCGTTATGCTCAATTATTTTCTCATGCTCCATTAACTGAAGTCATCTAAAAGTGCTAAGAACTTAATTTTCTAAATCTATTATAGTGTTTGATAGCCTATATAACGATGTAAAAAGCTCACTCACGTAATGTGGGCACGGCCAGTTAACCAGATCCTCTAAAAAGCAAAATAAGACGCAAGCAAAAAAACACTAAAGTGTAGCGAGTATACAGCGATTTTTACGCGATAATTCCGATACATAAAACATTTCATTATAGGCAGCGGGGTTATTATTCAAAGATATTTATTCATGTCGAATGATTGCCTTTCTTTTGTGAGTGGACAATGGCGTCGTAGGGCATTATTCCATTTGCGAGCGTCCTCATTGTGGCTCGCGTGAGTTTTGTTTAGTACGAGTGCGCGTCGGCCGTATTCTATTCTTACATTAAATGAAGATAAGATTGATGAGTTTCGACACGACCTGTGACACGCACTACCTACCGAACGTAACGCGCACCGGGTTTGTTTGGAATGCTCTTTATTCCACCCTTTACAAGCGGCAATTATTAGTACAGTGATCGCTGCCTAGCATAGCAGAGCTCTTTTGTGTGTGATGCTTGGGAGCAATGAGCCAGCTAATAGGATTTTTTGTATGTACATACACGGCCGTATAGTAGCCGCATTAAACTGATGTTAATTTATCAACCTCGTAGTTGCTAAACATCCATCAGCATCAACCAACGCCGGCGCAACACAAACACGTTAGTGAACTATAATGACGGCTCATTAAATAAATTTCAAATAAATCTTGGTTCGTTTTAATATAACTACACACATACATATTTAATAAGCCGAGAATGATATAAATATCTGGAGAACATTGTTTTGATACCTTTTATTGAATGCGTGTTGTTTGAAACTGTAACGGCTCTTTTGTTTCAAAAAAGGACATACAAATTCCACTGTTGTTTTTTGTACGTTGGTAGGTATGTGTGATATGTCTGTCAAATTTTAACTGATTTTTGTGTCAGTAATTCTTTTTGCTAGAAAGGGTAAAGAACTACCGGATTAGTCTTAATTTGATTTGATTGTCATCTGCTAAACATCTTCGGAGATACAGAACGGAACTCTTAAACAATAAACAAAAACAAAACAAAGGATAGTAAAAAACAGAATACTTAAGTATTGAAAAAAATCCAAACAGCGTCTGACAGATACAATAAGTCAGCAATGCTGACGGCTAGGCAACTCTCAGCATTACGAACTTAATCTTGCTTTGACCTTGGTAGCTTTATCACGAAAAATGGTGTAAAACATTAAACAAAACTAAAACCGACTTCAAAACACTAAAAGGCCAAAAATAGGACACTGAAAATAAGCAGCCAAATTCGTATCGGAAACGCATCAGCACTTGTTTGACGCTGTTATAACCTTTAACTTATCGAGGAAGCGTTATGTTAGAGCAGCAGGGAGACTCGTCTCATAAGCTGTCTTTCTCTTGAGTTTTTCAGGGCAGGCAGCGCGTGAGTAGGTATAGTGTCCAAGCTGCTACGAGCGTCTACGACTACAGTGTTACAGACATAAATACCTTCTCATAGAGGGCAGCACTCACTGTGTACATTATCTTTAACATATTTTTAATCTATGTTGTCAAATCGATCGCTACCCACGGCGGAAGTGTAAGAAGGACGACAAACTCCCCGAAGACAAAAGTTTTGTCTCATTTTTTTCGTTCAATAGTAAGAAAGAGATTTTTGCAAGGCCTTGCTAAATAAATGAAATTAATATACTATTAAAGACGTTTTACCTTTAACTCAACAATAGTGACCGCTCAGCATCAGGGGAGACGTACACTTTGCCACCTTTGTCGTATACAAAAAATTCTCTCTTAGACAACATGCTTCCCTGATGACTAATCGAAGAATCAGAACACTGCTAATAAAAAATAAAGAAACTTTGGCGTAAAAAAAAAGAAAAATAAAGGCAAAGGTTATACAGGTGCGTACTCTGACAAAAAAAACAACTAAATTAGCTTTATTTACATAACTCAAAGTTATTTTTTTGTAATTATAATACTTTGTATCTCTACTTTTTGAATTGGCATACATTAGGTATTACGGAAATGTTATTTAGCATAACCGTGACATTACCGTTTTAGTTCTAGATAAGAAAATTAGTGCTGACGTAAGATTATTCTTATTATGATTTAATAAGAATAATAAAACTTATTTACCAAAATAAACTTATTTCTATAAAACACAATATAATTTTCATCTTTTTTGTATCATGAATCTCGCTACAAAGAATACAAAAGCTTTCTACTAATAATACCGACTCTATTGGAGTCATTATACAATCTAATTGGAATGTTTGTGCTGTATTAGAGCGTTTCCACTGGCCAATTCTAAATAAGTCAAAAATAAATAAAAAACTACGCAGAAAATTAGTTTCTTAGGCACCATAAAAATATTTATTTATTTTACAAAAAATCATTTAAAAACTTTACATGGGTAGGTAGATACTAAATAGTTACCGTTTGAACAACTTTGAAATATTTTTACAGGAAAAGATTGTGAGTGTAAGCCGTTTAAAAAAAAATCCATTATTCATGCCACGTAAGAACTCCGGAGCTCGGTGGTCTTTTATGACAATTAAAAATTTTGTCTGGAATCTTTGGCTTAACAGGCTAAAGTGACATGAATTAATAACGTACCTTTATATTTTTTCACACGGCAATGGTGCGGATTTAGTTGTGCGTTCTCTTATACTTAATTTAAGTTAAATGCACCCCTTTCGTAACTATTCAAGAAGGAAAGGCTGGAACGTTTTTACTAACATCTATTTGCTGGTAGTTAGCTGATCCACAGCCATTAGACTTATTTTAATTGACTTTTGCAAGCGACTAGATGTGAGCTTTAAATTATGAAGTACCGTCATAGTCTGTTACAATTGAGCGCTCAATTGGAGTTACACCCCTACTTTACTGAAGACGGCAGCTAATTAACACTAGATTGTAGTATCGCCATAGCTCATTGAACCGTTATGTTGTGAGCAGGGGGACTTGTCTACTGTACAGTCTACATAGGGCTTTCCCTTTATTTTTAAAGGGTAAGCAGCACGTGAGTTGTGGCCAAAGTTCTACGCGCGTCTTCATGCTGAGGTTACCGCTTACCATCAGGCGCAACGGTACGCTTGTCTGCCACCCTTGTTGTATAAAATTGTTGTTTTTAGGTGGTAGGCCCGGATGTAGGGTCAGGGTAGGCCACTGCCTTTCTTATTTCAGCCGTGAAACAGTTCGTCGTGTTTAAAGGTAGCCAGTGAAATAACTGGGCAACAACTATGTTCACTATTAAATATGTAAGTAAAACTGAGCACTATGGAAGTATTTTAGAAGCCTAACAATAAATTCTTTATACGATCTAACAGCAAATATACTTAATGCAACTGAAAATCCTTATTCAGATTCAAAAATATTTCCTTTTATTACCGTCGAGATAGTGGCACATGGGAATAAGCCGGGTGTTAGGGTCTGCGCGTGAAATTGGGCCACGCGTGGTAGTTGGTCCGGGCCTGTAATTTGGATGCCGCCTTCCCCGAAAACTAACCGTATGCTAGTTCTAATGACGCACTCATTGTAAATAAAACCACAGATTTTTTACTCTGAGAATTTAAATCTGTTATTCTATGTTTATTATTTTACGAAATTAATTTAGGGTCGTACTTACCTACACCTTGTTCTTAGTCAAAGTAAGTCCTTGAATAAATTATCTGTAGATCAACAGATTAATCTGAAATAAAACCAATTTACCGCGATTCAACTAGTGTTTAATTAGATGCTACTTATTATTATAATACATCCGACGTATCGATTATTTTACAGCGATCGTGGTCACGGGAAGATCTCGGGTCGGTCTGATTATTTGTTGTTAAAAGTGTAACAACATAAATCCTAAACGGCGATATACACTTCCTTAAATGAGGTCAAAAAAACTAGGTAGTTACTAGGTTACTATTTCTAAAATATCACCATTAAATAGAGCAAAACTAGAAATTCTTAACCTTCACCTATTCTGAGTGTATGATTTTAGTCGAGCCTTATTTTACGATGCAGTCGAGAGGCTCTGTATTGTAAAAATGGTTTCTGAATTTCCATCAAGTGACATTGCCTTTTCATACGATTTTATAGTTTTACGCAGACGCGTTCTCAGTGTTTTTTATACATAAGAAAGACGAAAAATGATAATAAGGTAGGCAGAGCTTACCACGGCTATGTTAGATCGGTGCTACGCATGAAATAGTGTTGTGGGGTTTTCCAGTAGTCAACATTGATTGACAAAAAAGTGCGAGTGGGACAGCCAGATAGATGCAAGCCCTTTCGATAGCCCTGTATACGTTGTGTCTTTGTTTGCAAACATTCCACTTTATTTAAAAAAAACTTCGAAGAACACGTCGCAATGCAAAAAAGCTGTATACCTATACCTGCTCAGCTAGTTGATCATTACATAGTCATAATTCATATTGTATGTCTGTTAGTGTGTATAATAATTTACCGGACACTTTTAAAATAGCGCCTTTGAATAAATTCGAAAAATGATAGTTTACAACTTCTTAATTGATTAATGTTATTACTTTGTATCTTTGTAAACGATTTTTAAGTGACATAAATCCTAATATGTTACGAATAATATTATTAGTAAGCATGTCTACTTAATTTAAGATATTGAATTATTCGTCATTTGATATTTTTAGCAATAACTTATTTAGCATCCAACAATTTGTTCTTTTGTAATACCTTAAACATATTGTTTTCTTTGGATTTTGTTATTTTGTCATTAAATATTTGTATCTATAAACCATTTTGTTTATGATAGAAATGTGATGAAGCACTAGTTAAGTCCTTTGGTACTGCATTCAAAAATGTACAGATGAAAGCACATCAAGTGTAACAGTTGCGCTACGAAAGCCACCTCTATTACGAAAGAAATAAGGCCAGTTTTTAGGTCATACTTATGCTTGCTGTCGATTGTAACTTTATGCTTTACGCAAAAAATACGACAAGTAAGTATTGAATTGATTGGTAGGACAACAACCTTTAAACAAGACTGCTAGATCCGATATGATAAAGTACAGAAAAACTGAAAGTGATAATTCATACTAATAACAGCGTAGATATACTAAAGGGAGAAAAAGTGTTTGATATGCTGCCTGTGGTTTGATACTAGTTCCGCAAATAAGTTTGTCAGCAGGTTGAGCTTTGAAAGAAGTAAAACTTGTTAGATCGTTATCTGTTACTGTAACGATACATGCTAATGTTAATGAATTGATAAGAATCCGTATGTTTTTTACAACTGTATTTAGTTTATTTTATTTTCTATCAAAGAAAGATAATTTATTTGTTAAAACATGTATAAAGATAGGCGTTAAAAATTAAAATATTGTCCCGACATGTTTTTCTTTGCTAGCATACAAAATAAACAAAATCTGAATGAATGGTCAACATTTGCAATTAAAAATATGATTATAAAATATCGGACTATTTTTCAGATAATGACCCTCTCTTAGTATGAAGTCGGATACAATGGTGGATTGTGGTATGCGTAAAAATTTGTGTGTCCTGCATTGTGCCGTGATGGGGAACTCGCCTCGGTCGTCGCTAAGGTGGCCGAGGGTGATATAGGTTGTATTAAATAGGCAGTCCTCATATTCTGTAAGGAAGTGATGTGAGTGGATACCGGGCGAAGGAGTTCTGGGAAGTATGGAGATGCAATGAAAATACCGCTAGTTAGAATGATCTGCTTAAAACTAAACTCATAAGTCATCGACGACATAAATCAGGCTCATATGTTCATTATTCCTTCCTCACTAATTTGAAAACCTAGTGACAATTAACATTATAATTTCTATTAATTAGGATAAATAGTGTTTAGGCATCAAAGTTTTTGGTCTTAGTATAAAGGGCCGAATGGCATGTGAATGTCTTTTTCTTGAACATCGATTGCCGCACTTGCGCTATAGCATCTTCTGGACGCCGGGCAAGGTTACACACAGCTCAGCCGGCGAGCCATTGCACTGGCAACTCCTCTACTGCTCCCATGAGTACGGAGATAGGCTGGTAAAGCTTTCTCTAAGCTAGAAAAAAAATACCTAAATAACAAAAACATACCTAAAAATTAATTACCACAGGGCACCACAAGGTCCAGAATCATCTGAAAATGTGTCCGAATTTTTAGAATTCGTTATAGAGAAGTCCGCCAGAAATTCTTTCAACAAGTTGCTTTATTGTAATAAATTAGTATCATCATCATCATCAGCCTATATCCTATGTATGTCATACTGCTGGGCAGAGGCCTTCCTACATGGGAGAAGCACATGAGGAGTTTGGACCATAACTCCAACACCCTGGACCAATGCGGGTTGGTAGGTTAAAGCGGTTGCAGTAACAATCGGGATCAACGGCTTAACGTGCGTAAATTTATAATCTCGAGCTCCTCCGTGCTTCCGAAGCATACCGAGATTCCGAGATTATAAATTTTGATTGACCCATCTCGGGATACGACCATGGCAAAAGTTGCTTTGTTTCGTAATCGAAACCAGATCGCTCAAACCACTACGCCACCGAGCTCCTCTAAATTAGTATGGTAAAGTATAATTAACTGTACTTTGAGATCACTCATACGCTTACTAATTAGAGCGCATTTCCATGACGTTATTATAAGCTTTTCATTATACAAAAATAAATGTTTATGTTGTTTGTATGGCAGTCTGCTATTAGAGAGGGTTCGGCGCTGAACGCGACTAAGTTCGGACCGATTTTTATCTCAAACGGTAAGCCGACGTTTCCATTCTGGTAATTACAGAGTTTAGACCATAGAGTGAATTATTACGGTGGTAATCAACGGAATAATTGTTATTCGCTGTTAGTGTTTGAGCGTTTTTGTGGTCGCGGCGCTTCTCGTGGCAAATTGAATTTTGTTCGTTTGCCTCACAGCTAAGATAGAAGTTCTTGCTCGCATGTTTTTGTCTATGGCGCTAATAAATTGCAGGTTTTATCATGATGCGTTTGCGTATGTAGCCGTTAACCATAGTGATTGGCTGCTCACAAATAAGCTACGAGTTGTAGTGCACGGTCACTGAGTTTCATGATATGGTCTAATTTTTATGTTTTCTGATGTGTTTGAATACCGGTTACTGATCTTTAATTATTTTAATTTGCTTGATGAAAGATATTGTCGAAAATTAAAGGGAGGTTTGTAGTTTAAAGTAGATTTTCAATAGCTTCAATTTAACGCTAGCATAAAAGCTAGATTCTATAATTATATTTTGATATCTTTATCAACAACATCGATAGCGACATGCTATGCTTGCTTTTTAGGATTTGTCGTTATTAATACTATTAGTTATTGACTACTTACATTATGTTGAAAACTAAGTCCAAATTCAATATAAATTAGCAGCAAATTATTCATAAATATAGCGAGCATATTAGTCAACAAAGGAAAAAACAATAAAAACGTGGCACCGACGTATAAAAAACAACTATTAAAGCAAAGTTTCGTGCCTTACCCACTAACCCATTACTTATTCAAGTCAAACTAAAGCTTTTAAAACAAAACATGGAAACTACGAGGCAATTTATTTTCCTAGGGCGGCGCCTACCCTCGCAAATTCATTACCAGCAGAACGCGGTGCTTCCGTTTCCTTAAACCACTACCTTAGACCATGCAAACACTACAACATTACGGCTACATCAAAACGCTCCACAACCACTACTGCTTTTATTACAGTAGCGATAGCTACGTCTCTTTCGGTCGTTCAATGGAAACCGTTCGATTTATTAACGTTGTTATTATTGATACTTTTTGGTTCAAGTGCGGTAGCGAACAAAGATCGCGATTGCGCGGACCTGACGTGCCTCTGACTTCGTTTGCACAGTCGATGTTTAAGGGAAAACTAACATAAACTTTGATGCACTTCACGCGAGCCGTGCAGTTTGTTGGATTTATTGATTTCGTAGTGCAAACGCAGCTGGCTTAATGCTTTGTTATTCTTATCGCTGCACACGAACTCTGGGAAAATATGAATATTTAGGTACAATATTTTATTATATTTAAACTAAATATGTCAGGGATTGCATTATTTGACTAAAGTGAAGTCTATAATTATTACATTAACAGTAAAGACGGCAGATAAAGATATAAGTCAGAACCTAAAAAAGTTCACCTCTAAGCTCGGAAAGGTTCTGCTTATCATTCAAAATCTGAGTGCAAAAGTGCATTTTATTCGCTAGCGTGGATAGAGTTTTTAAAAATAGAACCTTTCTATTCAATAAGTTTCTTTACCGCCTGTCCACTGAAAATACATTAAGATTTATAAAATCATATTTTGATATATTTAATAATTAGTTTAATTATAGTAACTCACTAATCTCTTCACGACTGTTTTTTGTTAATCTTTTTGATATTTTTAAACTCAATACATTTTTTATGTCAGAGCGCCATACTCTTTTTAAGAATGATCGCACTGGCCAGAACATCTAGTTACTCCATGAAGAAAACTTTAAAAAATCTTCTCTTCTATCACTTAACTTTCCAAGATTGCGGTTTTGGTTTTTTATAAAATCTTAAGAAATCATAGAATATGATATGAGTGATTCCAGCTGCGAGGAAGATATAAAACTAAATTAAACACCTGAAGAGTTAGTGCCAGCGGTACATAATGCAGAATTGAGCTTTCTTACTCAATTCTTAACTTGCAGCAATTTTACTTTTAATTTTTAATGAAATAAACACAAATTTAATTTATTATTTAAGCTGTATTTTGCACCTACCATGTAGTGAAGTGGACAGTTGTGTGTTGTAATACTCTATATGGATATCTAATGCAACAATATTGAAATGTTTCTTAAATCCTAAAGGTGCAGCACGCGGCCAAGACCTAGATGGTACCAGATTTAACGTGATTTTGAACTTCTTCCGGTTTTGTATGAATAAAAAAAGCTCATAAAACTGCTTAGCTGTATCACAGATGCTATTTAGTCTTGAAAGCAGGTGAAGCGAATATTCAAGACGTGGATTTTCTATGTAGTAGGTATACCTAAGTAGTAGTTTTTTCTATTTATTATATATTTTTACGGCAATTCGTAAGTTGGTATTGCAAATGTATTACAAGGAACATAAGTAAATGATCAGTATAAAATATTAGGACAAACGACTTTAGTTCAAGAGTTGCGACGGTGATGTTCGATGTCGTAAATAGCGCGTCACGCAGGTGGAACAAACGCGCCGACCGTCGTACCGTGCGCCTACGCTTCGGCTACAGAGTACAGACTACGCGAGTAGCAGTAAGACAACTTGTCATAGGGTCTCATTCTGAAGACACACTAAATCTAAATTTAAGTGCAGTACATCTCTTTCTCGCAATATTTAATAGGAAAAAGATAGCAAGAATTTGTTTAGAGTACACTAAACTTAGATAGATTTCGAAGAAGCCATAGACAATTTTAGACGGCATGTAAGGAGGTGCTTGCTTCCTAAACACTGCCCTTTTTGTATTCATATTGAGAAAGCGAGATTTTAGAATTAGAATGTATTCCCTAGAATTAGGGTCATAGCTTGATGGTTTAGGTTGATATTTTGATATTTCTGGATAATTCATCACACACTGGTCGTAGACTTTCGACTAGAAAGATTAGAATTTGGACCAAAAGATCTTACGCAATTTTCCGAATGCTGCGCGCCCATTCGACTTGGATCCGTCGATTGACCTTTTCTCGAAATTGGATCTACCTTGGAGGTAAACCTACTCGTCAACAACTTTGAGAGTAGAACTCCCAACTGTGCCATATGTGTGTACGTGTGTGTGTAGTTGTGTAGGATATGCCTTCCTACACCTATTGGCGAACAGAACAAGCCTTCTTAAAATCAAGTGTGGCTTTTTTAAAAAAAAAAACCTTTATACAGGATGGTTTCGTCAATATGACAGTATATTAAAACATGGGCTATTTTAGTACATAGCAATGATTTGCCACTTTTAACATCTTAAACATTTGATAATTTCATGACATTACATAGGCACTATGAAATAATGTAGCCAATGTTTATTATTTTATACAAATATCATGTAATTAATCAAATGAATAAGATTTTTCTAAAAGTGGCGAACTATTTCTATGAACTAATATACCTCATGTTTCAATTTATTGTCGTATTGACGGCACCACTCTGTAAGTATAATTTTGTAAGAAAATCTTTGCCTATTTTCACAGGAATAAATCCCTTTTGAAATACTAAGTTGTTATTCTTCTACACTGTGCGCTTCATGTTCACTGAGATATGTAATTCAATAACAATAATCGGATTCTCTTTAACGCCGACTGGTGCTGTTCGTTCCTTCTCGAGCGGCTTAAATAATTCCTTTGACGTTAAAAATTGAACTTTAATGTTTCGGTGCAATGGTGCATTTTAGATGCTTTGCTTTGGAGTGTAGGTTTCAGGTTGGTTTGGTGGTAATAGGACGGCTAGTTTGAGCTTGCAAGTAACAAGTGTTACGTGAGCTCTCGACTCATTGTTCTCCATTCTTTATAGCTGTGTACATGAAGCCGACTTGTTTAGTAAGCACCGGTTATTTCAAGAGATGATTAAAGGTTATGAATGTAGTATAAGTTCAGGCGGTGAGCCGACACTGTTTATAAGTAACGAAAAAAATCGTTCGTTTTAAATTTTCATCCAATTTTCAATGGTTTGAATAAGTTGAAAATGATGAGAATAAGTTCCGATTTTGAATAAGTTGAAACTTATATATTTTCAAACAATGCAACTTTCGACATGGTCGACCCCGGAATGGATCAATCAAAATTTATAATTTCGAGCTCCTCCGTGCTTCGGAAGGCATGTTAAGCCGTTGGTCCCGGTTGTTACTGCAACCACTTTAACCCACCAACCCGCTTTGGGCCAGCGTAGCACAAGCTCCTTATGTGTTTCTCCTATGTAGGAAGGCCAGTGCCCAGCAGTGGGACGTAGATAGACTGGTAATGATGATGATGATGATAATATTTTCAAAATATTTCTAAATCACTATCATGTTTACTTTTTATTAGAAAAACGTTTGAAAAGTCAATTGAAAACATGATCTTGTCTCTCTACAAACCATACTACAATTTAATCTACGTATGGGTCTAACTAAAGGCGCGAGTTTTTACTTATTAAATATTCTTTTTACGCATGGACAGGAGCTTAACTTTACTACAGAGAATTGACTGGAAATTATGTAAATGTAAGATTTTGCTGCATATCATTTGCAAAGTTTCAGATTTATTGGAAGCTTTTATAATTGATAATGAGTTTGTCAAATAGAGGTTTTTATTTTGTGAACATTGGAGCTTTTTACACTCTCTCCAGCCCGGGGCAGCGCGGCGGCGGAGCTTTGTCTGTAACATAATGTTGGGCTACCTACAGCCCCGCTCGCAGCGATAACTCTGCCTGTTTATACATCCAAATTGCGATCTCGCCGATTTGCCGATCCAAGATAAGAAGCCATTAAGCGACCATGAATATACGACGCGAATATTCGCGTATATATTCCGTCGGTTAATAAATAAAATCTTATATTTGCGCTCGCCCACTGCCCAATGATATATAACGTTTGTTAATTAGGTTATCTCACCGCCGGCATCTACAAAGGGCCAGGCTTAAAAGGCTCGTTGATATTAAAAACGCGGCTTATAACTTTTATCATAAATCACCCTCTGGCTAAGGCGAGAGGGCGCGCGAAAACGTCTATCCTGAACAAAAAATATGCAAGTAATGACCGACGCACCCTGAGAGCTTTTTTGAGTTGAGACGCTGCGCTTAGAATTAATTATGCTGTGAGGTCAATAATGGCGCGGTGTCATCCACTCTACGTCAGATTAATATCGCAAGTTATTGAATTATTTACATTTTAATTGCGGCTTGTTATTTATGCACTACCACAGACTTATTGAGCTTGAAGTGGTGCATTATTGATTCATATAATTTTGGCAATCACTTAATCAATTATTTTTGATGTTTATTTAAGTTTCATTTTAATATGTAGAGCAATTTTTGATATTTACACTAATACTATTGTTTTTTTTAATGTAGAAAAATATTTTTTGTACGTTATTATTCAGTTATTTCGTCAAACTACTAAAGAGCTCTCAAAATGTTGTCAGTATTTAGTTATTATAACAGTAAATAACATAAAAAATAAATTAAACAATTAGGTAAATTGAATATTGGTTACAATATAACCTAAGTATACTTACATTAATAAAGATTCCTTAGATAAACTTTTATTTGAGTTGTATTTTCATTCAAATTGAATTTGAATTTTTATCCCACAAATTCCAAAATAAACCGAGGGAACCGTCGAGCTTTATAATTGGAAATAAATTTATATCGATACGAATATCTCGACCGCTTTTCCTTTAAAATACTCGGTTCAGTTTTAACGACGATGCATTGTTACTGGACTATAAGTTTTATTAGCATGAAAATGTGGTACATTGTACATTGCAGTATTCGAGTTTTGAGATGTTTCGGAGGTCCGTCGGTTGTATATGCAGGCATAGAGCGAGTGGTGCAAATTCGTCACGGATGCTTATCGAGAAGGCAGTCGATAAAGGCATGTCGATGTTTTATTATTACAGGGAGGCTCGGTAATCACACCAGCTCTGCTTTCAACGGGCTCTAACACGCTCATTATGCTCTATATTGATCTTTTTAATGTCTCGTTCGTCGTAAAAATACTCGCAATGCTATTTACATGTAATTTACGCGTTAAGATAGATCCCTACATTTTATTGCATATTGAGTAGGTATTACAAATTGTATTTATACCAGTCAGTTACAGTTTTATGTTTATTTTTTATTTCGAAGTAATATTAATGAAAATAACAATAACATCTGTAAGGTCAAGCGTGCAATCTTGTGCCAGTTCAACCCTTTAAGCTGTGTTAACCCACCGGAGGGCCATTACAATGGAAAAATCAATTGTATCTAGAATCTGAAACTAAGAGGGGTTGGAATAATGGCCCCTTTGCCATTAGAACTTGAAGTTAACGAAAGATTTTTACAGCAAAATATCACCACTTTGTCGTTTTTTAAGGGTGTGTAATATTGTCAGAGCTTATAGAGGAAGTACTGTAGTAGTCATGTATGCGTAGGGTCATCTGGGTAGAAACCCTCGCCTGGCCTATTTCGGCTGTAAAATTGTTCGCTGTGTTTCGGATTGAATGGAAAGGTAGTATGTGTAATTATTGGTTATGGAAGGCGTATCTATAGACGTAGAGTTCTAGCCTGACAGCAGGATTTAGTCACATTCTTCGACGCATGATAGCGATTGCGAAAAGTAGGTAGGTACTCTGTCTTACGTCGACGCCCTGACTCTGAGAAATACATTGATTTTTAGTGGCTATTATGGCAGTGATTAGCTTTGAAGACTCCCACATAACCTACATTTGCCAACCTTGTTGTATCAAAAACCTGACTACATAAACATAAGCAGGTAGGAGAGAGGGGTATTTTCTAACATTTAGGTAATAATTGCTTCTGTGGGCTGGTGAAATTGGTTTGGCAGAGCCAAGGCTACCCCCGCAAAGGACAGTAAACTTACCGAGGAGTTTTAGTGAATATTCCCAGTATCATTAGCGCTAGGCTACCCCCAACACACGCCCGTCGCCTAGTCAGCGACGGGTTGGTCTGTAATTAGATTTCTCCCTAAAAAAGACCCAGGTTCGATGGTAGGCACCAAGCAAGGGCTGTTTCATCTTTGTCTAACAAGATTCACAGAGCCTTGTTTACCCCGCGTTCGTTATTCCTCACCCTCTGGGGAGAGTGGGATAATTATCAACAGTTACATTTTTTGGGTTCGGTAATGAAATTATTTGTCTACCTATAAATAATTTAATCACCGAACTCAACAAAATTGTACAAAGCCAGGCGTTGTTGAATAAAGTAGTATTTGTGGAGTGTTTCCTCTATGGGCGGTAGTTTTTATTCAGTTCATAAACCTTTCGTTCACGGATTCTGAATCGGTACCGCAAAAAACTAGCTCGTGACCGATGGACAACACTTTTTCACTTCCAAATTCCGATTCTCAACTTTATAATGTTGCATAGTTTTCTACTTACGACTTGGTTAAATAGACAGTTTTCTATTTATTTTTCTGCCCCACAAATCGCAACACGAATTAGAAAATTTATTTATATAATAGTTACGTGAGACGTTCTCTTATTGCATTTAGCGTTTCCAACTAGGACCGAGTAGGTAAGTATTTTGTTAAGAATTGGTGAAATAATTCTTTTATTATATCTTTTTCCTTTCTAAGAAGTTTTCGCAGAAATTGAATAAAAATAATACATCTGTTCTAGGCTTCCAATAAGGTTGTCGTTTGTTTTTCTAAGTTGAATAGAGTACTCTACCTTTTTTGGCAGGGGAAAAGCCTGTACGCGGTGCCCGTCCTCCTGGCAATATCAAGTGCTTTTCCTTGTTATTGCAGGTGTCTATAGGCGGCGGTAACCGCTTACCACCAGGTGCGCCGTCAGCTTGTTTGTCATCTAGTTATATAAAAAAAAATTGATGATACCTACTTGAGGAGCTCGGTGGCGTAGTGGATTGAGCGCTCTGGTTTCGATCACGAAAACAAAGCAACTTTCGCCATGGTCGGTCCTTGGATGGGTCAATCAAATTTATAATCTGGAGCTCCTCCGTGCTTCGGAAGGCACGTTAAGCCGTTGGTCCCGGTTGTTACTGCAACCGCTTTAACCCACCAACCCGCATTGGGCCAGCGTGGTGGTGCTATGGCCCAATCTCCTCATATGTTTCTCCCATGTAGGAAGGCCTGTGCCCAGCAGTGGGACGTATATAGGCTGGTGATGATGATGATGATGATGATGATGATACCTACTTACCTAACTATGCGGCGTATTATCAAAAACTGTAGGTATAAATATTTATCATCAAAATGTCAAAATCATAGTTATGAAACTGTCGCTTATTAACAACTTTACATATTTTTCAAGAGTAGGTAGGTAACTTAGGTACTTAGGTACTTACCTACTCTTGTTTATAGACAGAAATAAGTCCTAAAAAGTTGTTCCACATAACATTCTGGAATTTAAAGCCCTATATCGGTACCTACTTGGATAGGTATAGTACTTATTCATTGAAAAAAGAAAGAAAGAAAAGAAAAAAAGATTATTTACTGCAAATATGGCATAGGGCCTAATTCTGGGAACACACTTTAATTCTAAATTCAAGTACAGTATATCTCTTTCTCGCAATAAGTAATAGGAAAAAGATAGCAAGAATCTGTTTAGAGCTGTCACTTAAATTTAGATAGATTTTAAAGAAACCATAGACAATTTTAGACGGCATGTACGGAGGTGCCTCCTAAACACTGCATTTTAGCACGTTCAATAAGGTCGAAAATTGAACGCACCTTTCTAAATGTCAATTTATATGACAGCCATCCTTTTCTTTTTCATTTTGAGAGAAAGGAATAGACTGAACTTAAATTTAAACTTAGCATGTGTTCGCCAGAATTAGGGCCATTGCATGTGCATTGCAACATCATAATGTTTAATGAACAAATCATCCTTAATTAATAGGTAGGTAGGTACAGTAGGCAGATATGATAAGTTAATCTACAAGTAGCATGCTTTCTTAAGTGGGTACTTACCTACCTATCTATCTCCCAAAATGACTTTAGAGGTTATTAAGTGTAACGTAGATACATATTTACCTATCTAAACTTTCGTAGGGTATTTTTTAAAAATTGGGTTTTTTCAAAAAAATCTAATATATTTTAGTGCCTAATACCTACATGTCTAGTGAAAAACTTAAAAACTTTTTCTAAAAGTTCCTTTTCTGATATAGAAATGAGACTAAATTTTTGTCAATTATTGATTTTAATGTCTATTAGATCATAATTGACATTATTCTAGGATTTACCTACCTAGTAATTAAAATGTAACCCTACTAATTAAAATGTTTACCTACCTGCTTAGGACCTAAATTCAAGAATAGATTCAAGATAAATTTAAAGGTCCACATGTAGGTATACTATACTAGGTAGGTATCTGCCTATATACGAAGGCATTAAGCATGCTAAAAGTTGTATATTTATTATCTTGGAATATTTCTTATCCAGCAATTACATTATTAGAGCCCCTGTAATGACGAACCACTCTCGTAATTAATAAGCGTGTACCTACCTATATTAGGTAAGCACCTCATTTACAATTTAAAATTCACTTACGGTACTGTGTATCATCAATCCGTCGGAACTGTTTTATCTTGCCGATAAAATTACAATGCTGAGAATTTTAATAACACTCATTCATCGTCGAATTGGTGTATAATTCAAATCTCTTTTTCTGTATCATCGTAATTTACATACGCTAAATAAAAAGCGGTGTCATCACAAAAGATATTTGGAGGCAATATAAACATAATATCAATTTAAATTCCTTGTTAGTGGAGCGAAAGCCGACATTATACCTTAATCTGGTGGTGTCCTATTGGTCGAGCGGCCAGCCAATGGCGAAACGCGGGGGAGAGCGGCGCGGGCTGGCGTGGAGGCCGGCCCGGGCGGGTCGGGCCCCAGCTCTCCTCACCTCAGTTATTCTCTACATCTCGCATCGCAGTGACGTGCTCTCTCATACGTGGTTTTGTTATTATTGACTTTGAAAACATTTGTTCCTTCATTGGTGGAAGTGACTATGCCGCGACCTTCGCGTGAATCTTACGGTGATCAGAAACCGCCATACTCCTATATATCGCTGACGGCGATGGCGATATGGAGTTCCCCGGAGCGCATGCTGCCACTGTCAGAGATATACAGATTTATCACGGACAGATTTCCATACTATAGGCGAAATACGCAACGGTGGCAGAACTCGCTACGGCACAACCTGTCGTTCAACG
The DNA here is from genome assembly GCA_947347705.1 of Nymphula nitidulata. NCBI lineage: Eukaryota > Metazoa > Arthropoda > Insecta > Lepidoptera > Crambidae > Nymphula > Nymphula nitidulata. Next base: position 7,427,724 of record OX374617.1, on the reverse strand, counting down.
ACTGCTTTGTGAAGGTGCCACGCCGGCCGGACCGGCCCGGCAAGGGCGCCTATTGGACTCTGCATCCACAAGCCTTCGACATGTTCGAAAACGGTTCACTGCTCAGGAGACGTAAGCGATTCAAGCTGCAGAAAGGAGAGAAAGACAACCTGAATGCTGAATTAGCCGCTTTGGCGAGCTTTAATAGAGCTTTTTTGGCTCGACAAGCAGGAGCTCCGCCTCCACCACCGATGCCGACTGCCGGATTGTATACACCGGCAATGTGCCCTCAATTGAGCCCAGAGCCAGCGGAGTTACCTGAAGTGGGAGCGTTAACGGTGTTGACAAGGGAGCGACCGCGGCGAGCGTTTACGATTGAGGCCCTGTTAGAGCCTGAGCCACCGCGAGCTTCGCCATCACCGCCGCATCTGCAGCTACAGCCGCACATGCACCAACAGCAACCTCTAGCACCAGTAGCACGACTAGGCCTGCCGCTGCCTCCTTACATGGTGGCGGCTCGGTATCACGCTGAACTGCTGCAAGCGGCGGCGCACGCGCTTCGCCCGTGCTACTTGCCGCCGCCACCACTACCCGTCGCGTGACATCACACACATCCTCACTGCCCCGGTAACTCGTGCAATGCTAGATTGTAAGTACACTACTGTGACCTCGCCTGTAAATAATAACTATTTATTCACTATCGCGTCTCAAACACTCAAAAGCATTATTTTTATTTATGATTTATAAGTGTTCTATCTCAGCATAGATAAATAAAACATGAAAATGATTTGCCTACCGTTAGATCATGCTATTGTAAGAGCGGATGCTTTTAACATGGACAGCAATGAACATTATAGAGGTTTATATAACAAATTTTATTTCCATATTTTAAGAAAAAAAGGACATAACAGAACTGTAAGTTTTGTTACAAACGGTATTAGTTATTCTTACTACGAGATTTCAGACTGCACTAAATCATCTCTCCAGAAGAATTTGAATACCAAATATGTAATAGCATTTAATTTTCATGTCAAATATGCATTTATTAAAATCTTTACTTTTATTATTTTATTCCGATGTAAATTAGACGGCTTAGCTGAATGTATAATGTCAAAGTTGGTTAAGACTTGTGACATAATTTATAAATGTTGTTATCTACTTAATATCTGTAGAAAGATTCAGTAAATTGTAGAGATCTCACTCGTAGGTACCGTAGTTAGTATTAGGTAGTTACTATAATATTTGCATACTTATTTATTGAACAAATACCTACTTTAGATATTTTGTTTAATGCTCATCTTTATTTTGATGGAATCTATCAATTGTTTATAATAAATGGTAACAAACTGAATGTTATATTTATATCAGAGTAAAACTAAAACTATAAGCATGACGTCTGTTCTGTTGATGTTTGTAAATACGCTTCTCAATAGTTTTATTCAATTTAATGTTGTAGATAATAATGTATAGCGCAATGTTGTGTACTTACACAGAACATGTTATTTATTTTAGGTAAGAATTTTAAGGTTTTGAAATTTGATGGATCATTTTTATAGACCAATACCTACATTATATTTGTACATATTGTTTTGTTTTAATGAAACTGATAGGTATATTAAACGGTATAATTATTACGTGGATATGACTTGTTTTATTGCAAATGTTACATTAAAGGTTAATATTTGATGAAACTTTAACCTATAAAGAAAAATTACATCCTAAGATGTTCTGATGACTCCAAAAACTGTGCCACCATATTCATTTTAATATCTATGGGTAGGTATAAGATACATAGTGTTTATCTACACTTTGAATGTTATTTAACTCAGATTTAACCCTACGTAGGTCCTTAAATAATAACAGTCGATAGGTTACACAACTGAAAATGTACCTACTTATTTTATAAGAAGACAATTTTATATATCTCATTTATTAACCACTTCTTCGTCAGAAATAAAAAAAAACAAATACTTTTAAATATAATTAATTAGATTCAAATTTACTTTTAATTTAATACAATTATTTCAGTAATTACAAAGATATTTTCCAGAAAAGCATGAAAAGTACTTAATACATTATCTTGTAAGTCTTATCTCATAACATAGCTCCAGCACACTTGACATTAAAACTAAAGAAGACAATATTCAATTAACAAGCAACAATCCTATTTGCAACGCTCTCTTGATTATGGCCTTGTTCCATTGATATTTTGAAGCAAGGAAGACTTCGTGGGAGGTGGTGCCACAGTGAGGATCAATGAGCAGTGGTGCAGGACAAAAAACCGTCCCGTCGGTGGTCTTTTTCACGGTGTAATAGGGCGCATCGGACTCATTTGTTCGCTAATAAGTCGTGATATTGGAATGTAACGGACAGTGCTGAATCATGGGCATCCTTGTTAAAGGAGGGAGAATACCTTAGCGATAGCTAAGCTAGGCTATAAAAAATTGTAGGTCAGACTCATATTATCAGACAAAACTAAGTTATATTATAGGTTATCCCAAAGGTCGACTTCAAACTGGAATCGGGTGATAGGCTAAGTCATAATAGTCATCAGAACAATATGCGAAATCTCCGGCGTGATGTCGACCTTTGGGCCACATGGAATATCAGATATTGGCTGTTGACAGTTATGATAATGGTAGGTATGGCAGGTGCTATTCAAGTCACTACAAAAATGTTAAATATAAATAAATATCTACATGTAATATGTAGCCTAGCAGTGGGACGTATAGGTGTACTTCCCCCCCCCCCCCCCAGAAAATGCAGGAATGCTCACAAACCGTAACTGGTTTCATAGTTCATGCAGCATTTACCTTAGATATAATACTTGGTTTGTCTACGTAACAAATTCCTAGCTACGACCTTTGGTGCTAGTGATGTGACCTGGGAGAAAATTTAAAAAGAAAAGTAGATACAAGAGACTCAAGAACATGGAACTAACATTCCGTATTTTTTTCTCTAACGTGGTAGAGTCAAGTTTTATGACCAAGGAAAAATCACTATCAGCAAACGCAAGAGTTCAGCAATCTTTTATTGTATGAAGTATGGAACGGTTATCTTCAAAATCGTAATTACAAAGTACTATTCAGAAACATATTGATTAATTGTGGGATAATTCACAGGCAGTTTGAATTCTCTGCTGCCAAATATTTTACTATTGCAACTGTAGTTATTCACCGTATTTAATTTTCCTCTGTTGGTTGTAATCTTGAATGGGTTAATCCACTTTCGGAATGAGTACATACCCATACTAGGTAGGTATGTACTCATTCTAATTATGCCTGTATTCAAATCAAAGAAAAAATCATTCCAGAAATGATTGATTTGGTGTTAGGGTCGCTAACTAAACAGTAGGGTGAGTGACATCTGCCATTGCGGTCATAATAATCAATATTTATATGTATTTCCAAATTTCCGCTTCACATCAGGTGGTGTTAAGTAATTTGTAGTGCTTTATATAAAATTTTTTTTTTTGTATTACTAAAAAGAGTTAACATAATTATGTTATTGAAGTTAAAGGAATAAATTAAATAAAGATTATCTTTTATTCAGAAAGACATAAAACTAGGTATTTTAATTTAATTCAAATACTACAACCTATACGTGGTAGAGTCAGTTCAAAAGGTTATTTGAACATCTTGTGATTTTAATTTGCAAAGGTAATTTAACGAAAATAACATAGATTTTGTGATAAATAAAAAAAGATACTTAAAAGTTTATCTGTTTGCACGTTGACGTCTCCTGAGATCAAAGAAAAACGTGATGTCAAATCAAGTCGGAGGACAACTTTCCTCCTTTGACTTGAATTGAGACAATTTGTATTATAAGTTGTTCTGTGACTCTACGTATGTGTCTGCGCGGGTATGTGGATGCGCCATATACGTCCTTGTATGGAGGCAGCTTTCTGTAGTTTATTTTTTATCCGTGACCGTGATGTAATTACTCATAAACAAATTTTTGTTTATGAGTAATTACATCATCTTTTGTTTCATTTGGTCTTGACCAAAGGTCTCAATTGACATGTTTTTGAGGGCTGTCTGGTCTATTGGTACACCTGTCTTCTATATGTCGGGAGTTACTGGACCAAACCGGGACTGGAAGGGAAAATGGGGATGTAAAATTAAAAACACTTACAATTTATTAGAATCCAACGAGGTTAACACATTTGACTCTATCTTACAATCTTTTAAATTATCATGTATTTGAAAATGAAGTCTATATCTACTAAAATTATAAAAAAACAATATTTTTTTATAAAATATATTTTTTCTGTAGATTTTTAATCCCCGACGAAAATAGAGGGGAGTTTTAATTTTGACGTGTTTGTCTGTGTATCTGTGTTTCTGTGTATTTATCTGTGGCATCGTAGCTCCCATGCAAAATGTTTGACTTTGATTCATTTTTGTTTGTTTGAAAGCTGACGTGATCAATATGGTACTAAGATATAATTTATGAAGATCAGTTCAGGCGTTTGACGACTATCCGTCATTTCCTACTTAACAAAAGGATATTTTACTAACTTTCACAGAGCCGATTGATTTGAAATTTGTTTTTTAGTTCGGTGCTTTTTTCAAGACATTCTACCCTTTTTTTACCAGGAGAAATCCATTGACGGACCTACCCACTGCTGGCGAAGCAGCGGGCGTGTGCGGGACTCGCCCAGCGTCTAAATTGACCCTGGGAATACCCTCTAAAACTCCTGGATAACTTCCGTGCCTTTCGCTGAGGCGGTTTGGGGTCTACGAAGCAAATTCACCAAACCACCTCCCATACTCTCTCACTGTCAACCATGTTTCGTACCATAGCTGACAATAAGAGGGGAAGACATTCTACCCTGGAGCTGATGCTCAATTCTTCAGAGCAGATATAGCGTGTTTGGGATCATAAGAATAGTCTCAATAAGACAAAGTTAGATCAATAATTAATGACGCCGGGAGTTACTTAAATATTTCAATGTTATATTATTTATCTTTTTAAAAGACTAATGCGAACCTGAAAATATTTTTTGTTTGAACCAAAACAACACTTTTATAAAAGTTTAATGCGTTTGTACTCCATGTTACATTTGTCTGAGGAAAGGCCCTTTCAGTTAGTGCATTGGACCCTGGGATTGAGGCCCTGAACTGGTACGCTCAGCATATTAAGCAAATTAAATAAATTATAAATTTTTTAAATATTTTTCAAACATTTATTTTAATCATCATCAACATACCAGCCTATGATGTCCACTGCTGAACAAAGGCCTCCACCATCGACTTCCAAATAAAGCGGTTCTGCGCAGCCTGCATCCAACGGCTCCCCGCCACTCTGACCAGGTCGTCTGTCCATCTAGTGGGAGGCCGTCCTACTTTACTCTTTCCGGTACGTGGTCGCTATTCTAGCACTTAAACGCCCCACCAGCTGTCTGTTCTGCGTGCTATATGCCCTGCCCACTGCCACTTCAACTTACTAATCGTATGAGCTACGTTAGTGACTTTGGTTCTCTTACGGATGTCATCATTTCTGATTCTATCTCGCAGAGAAACAAAGCTCGTTCCATAGCGACGACCACGTTTCACAGCCGTATGCCATCACTGGCAACACACACTGGTCGAAGACTTTCGACTTCAAGCACTGAGGAATTTTGGACGAGAAGATTTGACGCAATGTCTAGAACTCATGTATCCGAATTGGATTTCTTTTAATAATAATAATAATAATAACAATAATAAAATTCAGAAAATTAGGTAAATTGGCTAATTCCTTGGTCAAAGGCTGGCTTTTATTTTTCATATTGCATGATAATGCTATTGTGGTGAGGAAGCAGGATTTTGGGCATCACGTTCAGGTTCCACCAAGTACTGACATTTTTATGATGAGTACGACCGTTTAGTACATGAGTCATAGATGTTTGTTTGCTTATTTAGTAAGTTTATATTTAGTGTTTGTGCACATATTACTGTATATATTTCTACGATAAATCCATTAACCCAAATTAGCCATGATCAAGATGTTGCCGGGGTAAGCGTAAAGCATTTTCCGTTTAAAAAAAGGTAAATAAATATAAAATATATAAATATAACATTTTCATTTTATTTATTAATTGCTTGATTCATGTACTAGTGTGTAGAATGAGGATGTCTTAAAATTCTAATAGATGCTTGTTTACATTTCTTTGTGTGTTTATGTTATGTGGAGATATGCTCTACATGAGCATCTTGAAACGCAAGGTGCCAAAGTCAAGTATACACTTATAAATCCATTTGGATGTGTCCCATTAAATAAGCAATCTCATCCAAACAATAAATATTTGTAGAGGCAGCTGTTTGAGGAGGATCATTACACCAGTCTAAAATAATCATCGGGTTCTCTTAGCACTTCTGTTGACGTTTTTGCCCGAACACCTTTGCACGAAATAACATAGCCTATAATTTTGAAATTAATATCTAACACATTGTGCCTATTCGGCCGTTCGTCCGTTGATTCGCCGTTTTTATAGCTTTCCTGACACCGTAACTGGTAATTATATCTACCACGATATAGCCTTAAGGGTTTCCGAAAACATCCGTTAAGATAAATTAGACCCTTTTCTGACAGGCATAGGTGCGATAAAGTTTGAACAGACTGGATTAGCCCCGAAGTCCCAGTTTCTTTGTTCAATTTTACCAGTTTAAAATTGCATTTTTCGTTTAAAATATCTGTCCAACGTGTAAATATAGGATTTTGTACCGTTATGGTGTTATGGGTAGATTCACGTTAGCAAACTCAGTAGTAATAGCATTCAATTAAAAATCAATTGCTGCCATCTCACTGACTTTCCAGGGTATATTATGTTTATTATACTAAATGTCAACTTTACCCAAATTGTAATTGCATGAAGTCGCTAAATAAGTCCGTAGATTTTGTTTTGTTTTTATAATCTTTCTTTCTCTTTCTTATAATATAGAAACTATAATATCACCTTTGAATGTCGGTTTCATGTCGTTTTCATAAAAAGGCTGAATTCCATTCTATTTTCTGCTTTAAAAAGTATTAAGTTAGGAAATACTACTGATTACATTCTGCACTACGTCGGCCTCTGTAGTTTGTCAGTTTATGTGTGAGGAATATGGAGTTTTCAATTTATATATCCATTGTATTTCCACTTTATTGTAGGTACTATATAAGGAATACAATATGGCTTATTACAAATTAATCCAATATAACATTCTACGGACGTGGCTAATGCTGAAAGGCGACAAACAATCGCATTTACTCATCGAGAATGTTTCTATTCTAAATCAATTGCCCCTCCCATAGTGGAGAAACAATGTCGTCATGGCTATCATATATTATCATAAGAAACAAAACGCGAAACAGAACAAAGCGTCATACATTGCCCGATGTGTATAAATCACTTCAAAGTTTGATGGAGATCGAGCGGCGATGTATAATAAATGCAGCTTGGCATCGTTTCCGTTTCATTTTACAGAGTAGGCCTAAGTTGTCGGCGTCGGTGATCGAGCAAAGACGGCCCGCTGTGTGGTTCCGGCTATTGTGTCTGCGGGCCCGCCCCTTGACGCTTAGCTGACCTGATCCTGGTTTGTACAATCTAACAATTGACACAAAATATATTTAGTTACCATTGATAAAGCGAGTGTATTCAGGCGAATATTGTTTCTTGTCAAACATGTTTTTTTTAAAGTCGACGGCACATCAAAGGTCTATTTAAAAAGCCAATACTTATCAATAATTTAGCTCCATTTTTTGAGTACCTACTACAATTAATCAATCAATTAATTTGATTTTTTTATATACAGGGTGGTGCCGTCAATACGACAATAAATTATAACATGGGCTATAATTAGTTCATAGAGAAGGTTTTTCGCTTTCAAAAACACCTTTTTCGTTTGATAATTTCATGACATTTGTATGAAATAGTATAAAATTGGCTGCATTATTTCATAGAAAGGTCATGAAATTATCAAATGAATAAGATGTTTTTGAAAGTGGCAAACCATTTCTATGAACTAATGTAGCCCATGTTTTAATTTATTGTCACATTGACGGCACCATCCTGTATATAAAAACAAAAATTTGAAATTCATAAATAGTAGGTAAGTATAGGTACTTACGCAAGAAATATTACTAGGAGAAGGCTCATTACATTAGACATGCACAATTACTTTGATGAATTCAAATACGTAATACTTTTCTTTGTATATAATATAATTTAGATTTTTAAATTTTAATAAACTATCTAATAGCTAAGTAGGTATGGCTAAAATATTCTTTTTTTGGCGAAAGCTCAAAATAGGTATTAAGCTTTTATTGTTATCTATTTATATTTTTTTAAACTTTAAACAAAATTATACAAACTACGTTAGAAATAAAAACCATATTTTATACAGTTCTCTATCAAAACTGTTGTTGATGAGAACGGAATAGGTGTTCAGAAAAGAAAAAAACGGGATAACACATAAAATATTCAAATGAATTGTATTTCTTTCTTTAAAAAAAAAAATATATTGACTAGGAAAAAAAATAGTGATAATATATCTTTTTTTTAACAGAAACTATCAATACTTATGTGCTACAAAAAAAGGTGAAACTAAACTATGTCCAACAAAAACAAAAGAATAGCTCTTTTAGCTTAATTTAATTAGCACTTTAAATAATCAGTTGACAGTTGACAAAGAGTAGAGAACGAGCACCAGCTAAATTATGAAGTCTCAGTCGCTAATTACTTTTTATTGTAACCGTTAATTACATTTCTTTTCAACTTTATAATAGGGCGGAGTGACGTGATGTCTTAGTGAGAAAATATTGTAAACGCAATCACAGGCTAATTGATAGAAGAGTGACTGCTAAAGTATAATAGGCACCTATTATTCGTAATTGTTTGGAAAAGTAATTGTAAATGCACGGCTTGATATAAAATCTAAATGATATTTGATAGCAGCGCACGACGCCGACGGGCAGTGTTACATTGTTAATAATCAACTTTATTGCTAACTGTAATGTACGCCTCCGTTTACAGAAGGCATAGGTACAATACATTGTTGCATGCATATTGTTAACAACTACTTATATTCGTAAGCAGTTCTAAATAGGCACTTGACTTCCTCTGTTTGTTTTATCGGTAATTATGAACATGTCCTGTTTTACAACTTGTATGTTTTCAATTATTTCAAACGTGGCTTGTGCATGTAGGTAATAACAAAGCTATTTTATTTAGACATTTTAATTAATGTTTGAATGTTATATACAAAAATAATCTACTATTCTTGTCTATAGGGAAATCCGTAAATATAGACGATAGATGACTCTACATTATTTAAGTGTGTATCCTTATCTACTTGTATGAATTAAGTTCATAATAAATTTGCAATGTATGGTGTGTGTATACATATATATACACACACCTTTTCTGGTTCACATCTCCACAAGGGGAAATGAAAAGTACTTTAAATATTAAAAAATTCACTAAGGTATTTCGTAAAATATAGTACCTACATATTTTACAAAATCGTTTAGTGTTTTTTTTTAATAAGCAGATCTGCATTCAGACATAAAAAAGATCTGGGAATCAAACCCACAAAACATATTTTTTTATCGGTTAATCATTAAGATTATAACTCCTTATAAGTAACATTGTATTATTATTAAGTATTTAAGAGTAAGAAGAGTACAGCAAAGAGAAAGAGTATTATTAATATTCCTCAGTTGTATCTTATCAAATATATATAAACGTATACGCCGTTTATGTACGTTGTATATGGCCTCACTTTTGATTTTGGATAATTTGAATATAATAATATGTTTTTATGAAATAATTGATTAATAAAGTTATTGATTGATTTCCCCACCTAAAGCTGAGCAAAGTATGAAAAGGTTTGTGCGTTCGGTTCCCAGTTCCAACAGAGATTTTTTTCTGATCTTGCAATAGTACAGCTGACAGCACATAAAGCATAACAGTATGACCTTTAGACCGCCCTTACTACGCTCGTAATAGAGGCGGCTTTCGTAATGCAACTGTTGTACACTTGATGTGCTGTCGTGTGTAGGTACATTTTTTTTTATATATACAACTAGATGACAAACAAGCTGACGGCCCACCTGGTGGTAAACGGTTACCGCCGCCTATAGACACCTGCAATAACAAGGAAAAGCACTTGATATTGCAGGTGCGTTGTCATCCTGAGGCCTAAGATGAAATGCCACAAACAAACAACCCACACACATATTTATAAAAATGTATTCTTTCAGTAAAAACTCCAGATTGAATAGTACTCCCCACAACATAATATTTCTCCATCTATTACGCGCTATCTCCAGTGCTCTCCTATTGACAGATAATTCTCCACGAGGCGACGATTATTCCGTTATATATTGCCGTGACCCGCGGCGGATGCGACGATTTTTGACGAGTCTTTGACGTTTCGCTCGCCAAACGCCACTCCGTATTACCGCGATAATATCGCCTTGTGGAGACATGCTCATAGAATGCTTATAGAATTAAGTGGCACGATAACATCGTGGCGATAAAGTCACTCGTGGAGGTAACGTTCGAGCTTCCCATACAGGACCCCGTTCACTGTCGCTTTCTGTATATATTATAAAATGAGTACTTACTGCTCTACCTACAAACCGGTACCTCTCTAATAGTATTTTTTGTTAATTCAATTACACCCTTATTAGGGACATTAAAAGAAAATAATACACAAAAAGTACTTGGTGTTCCACCCGGAACCGGTTCTATATCGGGTAACGTGATAAATCGTGACATAATGCGATAATGTCATGCTCATTTGGCCAGCGATCGTCAAGACTTCCGTCAAAATCTTCAAGGATTAACTAGTAACTTGTACGGTAATCTATTCTTTGACTGTCTGTTACTAATTAACGGTCCAATACTCACCGGATAAAAATGTATTTTTTTTAGTTAAATATTATCCTCGATGAAGCAGGTCAATATTTGAAATAGATTCTAAATAATTACAAATAAGGAGTTTAAAAACGGATTTGACAGCAATCAGTACTTAAGAATAATAATTTGATGTTGATAGAGTCAACAAATTAGTACAGTTGGCCAACTCGGCAGTAGTTTAATTGATATCAGTATTTGATAGATATTACTGTTGGATATGTGGAATGCAAAGAAAGATCAAGATAAAACACTAGGAATTTAATAAGTAAAAATATAAAATCGGTACAAACGTAATCTACGACAAGAGTGTTACAACGGTCACTATGACGACCTAAGTCCATTCTATATTCAATACGCCCCTTACTTGGGTTGTCCATAAACTCCATTAAAACTTAATAACATCACACATTAACAAATTGTAACACCTAACCCTTCCATACATTTCCAATGCATGTTTTTGGATAACGGTTTTGATAAAACATCCGCCAACATCGAACCAGTGGGCACATGTCTCAGTTCTATGTCTTTATTAGTTTTTAAGACATCCCTGATAAAATGATATTTGATATCTATATGCTTTGTTCGCGCATGATAGACAGGGTCCTGAGCTATAAATATCGCCCCCTGATTATCGGCATGTAAGACAACTTTACCGTACTTCAGGAAACCAATTTCATTTAGTAAACTATTTAGATAAATACCTTCCTTCATGGCTTCCGACAAGCTTATGTATTCAGCTTCGCAAGTAGAAGTAGCTACGCTGCGTTGTTTTCGCGATAACCATGAGATACAAGCACCTCCTAAAATAAAAGCATACCCCGAATAAGATTTCCTGTCTAAAGGACAGTTTCCCCAGTCTGCATCCGAAAACCCCTCAACACACTTTCCTGTTTTCTTAAAGAGCAGACCACATTCAACAGTCCCCTTGAGGTATCGTAAAATCCTCTTGGCCGCCTTCCAATGACAAGGCTCGGGACAATCAGCATACTGAGCTAACTTAGCTACGGAATTAGCTATATCAGGCCTCGTACCAACACCCAAGTACATTAATGACCCGATTATTTCCCGATATGGTAATCTTTTTACCTCATGCTTTTCGACAGTATCCTTATTAATTCCGCCAGTATTAATTTCCATTGGCGTTGCGCATTCATTACATTTTTCCATATAAAACTTCTTTAAAATTTCTTTAATATATGTTTGTTGTGACAAACAAATCCCATTGTCACTTTGACGAATGTCTATACCTAAAATATATTTTGCTTCACCATAATCTTTCAAGTCAATCTCCTTAGACAATTCTTTTTTAAAAATATGGATTAAATTCTTACTGTCTGAAGTCATCAAAATGTCGTCGACGTAGACAAGTACAAATAAATGATTATCGCCTTCTTTCTTGAAATATAAACAACTTTCATTCCGACTCTGTTTCATCCGCATACATTTCAACTTTTTGTCAAGTCTTATATTCCACTGCCGACCGGCTTGTTTTAAGCCATACAATGACTTTTTTAGTAGACATGTATCATATCCTGATTCTAACTTATGCAACATTTCCCTAGCTCGCTTCACAATACAAGGATCTTCCTTTTCACGCCTTATTAACATAGTCAACCACTCCGACAGAAGTTCTGGCACCTTCATATATATCTCTTCATCTAAATAGGCATTCAAGTAAGCTGTATTAATGTCTACTTGGTGTATGTCCATATTCAATTCTACGGAAAGAGCTGCCAGAAGTCGCACTGTATCTAACCTAACAACAGGGGAGAAGGTTTTATGATAGTCGACTCCATAACGTTGACTATAACCCTGTGCTACGAGTCTTGCCTTCTTTTTCGTTGTTTTATCAACATTCACCTTTGTAGTTAAAACATAACGGCAGCCAACTACGCTTCTCTGGTTTGGTCTTTGTACAATTTCCCATGTACCTTTCGATATCAGGCTTCTTATCTCTGATAGAATTGCATCTTCCCATTCAGTTTTCTCATTACTCGCCAAAGCGTCATTCAGAGATATTTGAGCTGTACCTGCAAAGTCAAAATAATCGATGACAGATCCACTACAGCTTTCACTGGACTCTCCACAGTCCTCTGCTTGCTCCACCTCCATCATTTTAAAAATTTTCTTCGGTCTACCTTTACCACCAGATATCAATAATTTGGGACGACCAGGACCTCTTTTTAACACCACCTGTTGTCTGTCCAGCTCATCGTCTGTCATTCTACTTTCGGAAATTTGCTGTTCTGCTGCCCCAGGGCGATTCTCACAATCCTCTAGTACATCTTGCTCTATGGGTACTCTAGACCTTCCCTCTTCAGACTGTTCACCAGATTTAGGTATCTGCCAAAACTCTATATCTACAAAATCTTTTACATTTCTTTTTTCTTTTTCCTCCTTACCTATAAGTTTCAATGTTTGCTTCGAAACTTCATTACACGTACTTTTTTCTTCATAGAACTTGACGTCTCTCGCTACAACAGACTTTTTTTGCTCTGGAATCCATACTTTGTAACCTTTAGATGTATCGGGATATCCGATAAAAACTCCAGGTATACCTCTTGCAGCAAACTTATCCTTTGCCGGATTCTTATTCAAAATATACACCTTAGTGCCCAACTTTCGAAGATAATCGATCTTGACAGGGTTTCCAAACCACCTTTCATACGGAATGTCACCAGCTAAACTTCTAGTTGGGCATCGATTCCGGATATAGCATGCCGTACTCACAGCATCCATCCAAAATCCCATCGGCAGTTCAGAATTCAACATCATACACCTAGCCATTTCCACCAAAGTTCGATTCATTCTCTCTGCCACTCCGTTTTGCTGCGGTGTCCTAGGGACTGTCAATCGTCTTGAAATACCTTCATGTTGCAGGAAATCGTCAAACTCTTTATTTTTATACTCACCACCGTTATCAGATTGAAAATACTTTACCTTTGTTCCCATCAGATTTTCAACCTTTCTTATATAACGTCTAAATGCCTCCAAGGCTTTGTCTTTAGAGCTGAGAAAGTAAACCTCGCACCACCTTGTACAATCGTCGATGAAGGTAATGAAATATTTAGCACGTCCTATTGACTCACATTTCATGGGGCCTACGATATCAGAATAAACAATTTTCAACTTTTCATTACACGGACCACTGGATTCCGAAAATGGCAAAGCACAAAATTTTCCTCTAGCACAAATGTCACAATTCGATAATTTCTGTATCTCATCTAAATTACCCTTAGCACCCACCTTATTCAAAAGTTTCATGATATCCCTACCATTTAAATGTCCTAGACGCTTGTGCCAAGTATAAACACCGACATTAGAATCACTCAAATTAAACGTAACTTCAGTTTCCAACAAACAATATAAATTACCCTTTCGATAAGCGGTTAAGTTAATCTCACCTTTTTGATCAATAATATTAGCATGATCACGCTTAAAAACCACAGTGTATCCATCATCTGCCAATTTAGCTACTGAGATTAAATTACTTCTTAAGTCAGGTACGTAATAAGTATTATTTAACTGAAGTGTTTTATCAAAGTCCTCACTACATGCCGATAATCTAACGATACCCTTACCTTTTATTTCCGTACTTACATTTGTTGCCAAATTAATTTTTGCCTTTATATCTGTCAAAGTGTTACCGAACATACTAATGTTGTTGCACAAATGAGACGTGCACCCACTGTCGAGTAGCCATTTATCGTTATACATATTCACAGCATTACACACCTCATTATCTGAAAAATTAGAAATAATACAATTTTCATCAACACTATTTACACTACGATAATGCCCTTTGGTAACTTTCTTTTGGCACTCCGAAGCTTTATGTCCGACTTCGTGACACTTATAACATTTAAATTTAAACTTTTCTTTTCCAGACATACTCGTACTTGGTTTTGAATTGATCCCACTGCTACTTTTTGTGTTTCGTCTAAAATTATTTTTCCGATACGTATACATTACCCCTTCTTGTACTCTACTGGTGTCCGACCTTGACTCGTATTCTTCCAAGATTTTAATCTTCAAGCTTTCTGGTTTGGGTAACTCATCCCTTGATTCTATTGCACAACGAAAATTTTCAAAACTCTCCGGTAGACTATACAGAAGCATAATAGATAACAAATCCTCATGAATGTTTATATTCATATCAGCAAGCTTGTCAGCTGTGTCAAAAAATTTGTAAATATGCTCACGTAAATCGCCAGATTCCGTTAACCTGTGCAATATTAATCGCTTCAACAGTGTAGCTTTTTTCGCTGGTCCTCGAGAAGCAAATACTGATTCGAGCTTAAGCCAAACTTCACGTGATGACGTACACCCTCTGACGTGTCTCAACTCACTGCCGCTAATCGACAATATCAAGTCAGCCTTCGCTCTTTCATCCTCTATTTCCCACTTCTCTAACTCTACAGCATCTTCAGGTCTCACTTTTCTACCGCTAACATACTTCCAAGCATCATTCTTTATTAAAAGAGCCTGAACTTGAATCCGCCAACTATCATAGTTTTCCTTGCTCAATGGCTCAATACGTACTGCCATACCTGAGCTCATTTTCGCTCACTTTGCAATCAACTAAATCTTAGAAAGTTCAAAACTTTTACCTGAAGAAAAAATTTCAATTACTCTTCCGAATATACATTTAATTCCTTTGTGCTCTACTCGTATCTTCACTGTTGCGTACTCCTGGGCCCATAACCATTTGTTGGATATGTGGAATGCAAAGAAAGATCAAGATAAAACACTAGGAATTTAATAAGTAAAAATATAAAATCGGTACAAACGTAATCTACGACAAGAGTGTTACAACGGTCACTATGACGACCTAAGTCCATTCTATATTCAATAATTACAGATTTGGGCTTCTGACACTTGATCGGAGAAGAAAGATTAGTGACTTAGTCACCCTTCACAAAATAGTCAACGGGATATTTGATGCTTCAATTCTTGACCAAATTAAATTTAGAGTGCCGCAACGTTCTGTTCGCCGCCAGCAGTTGTTTGAGATACAGTCCTCGACCAACAATGTCTCAAAAAACAATCCCATTAATAGAATGTGTAAGTCATATAATGAAATATGTTGTGACAGTGATATATTTTATGATAGCCTCCCGTCTTTCAAAAGGATGTTGATAAAAAAAAACCTATAGATTAGTTATTATTCTATAAATTTGTTTAATCGTCTTTACGCTCAATGTCTGTCAAAACGATGTGTACAGTAGTCATAGGAATTCAGATTTAATCATGTTATTTAAAACGAAAAAAAAATATGTGTATGAGTGATCTGTTTTCTGTATCTGTACCTATAAAATAAATAAAAAAAAAAAAAATTACAAAGTCCTTAAAATAAAAGGCAAAGCGTGAAAATAAGTTGTGTAAATGTCTTAAAACCATTCGGTATGTAGCTAATTATAGCAATTTTACGTTTTGTACACCGTGCGAATGAGTAAAAAGCAATGCTTAAATTTATTAAAAGAAAATCTAATTTATCCTGGTTTTTGTTGGGTGGTTGCTTTCCCTAATTAGACCAAAAATAATTCAGACGATGCTCAGATGATTACATCAGACCATGATGTTGATGGTCATTAGTTTATTATTAAATAAACTTTACAATTTTGTTTAGATGCATACTGTAGGTAATGAATTTGTAACTGATACAAATTAATCAAGTAACAATAGTCTGACTCCGTTCTTTTATACTTAAATAGCATATTATACTAGTAGAGTATTTCATGTAAGAATTAAAAAAGATGACTGCCTTCTTTTATAAATAGAGGATTGAATAAAACAGTATAATTCCTACATTAAACACTTTACTAGTTGGTAATAATAAAAACCCACTTTATAATTCATATAGAGAACCGGAAAACTTATTCTTATAAATCTTCTCTACAGGGTGGAAAGTTGTCAAAAATACCAATAATATAACAAAACCAAAAATATACGTAATTATTTATATCGTCTTTATTTATATTTCTGAAATTTATTACGACTGGAAAATATTAGCGCCAGGAGTGAATACTACATTTAATATCTTAGAAAAAAAGTGTGTAAAAGCAGCTCTACCTGTCGGGTCTTTATATCCATTAAGTTTCAATTGTTTGCTAATAACACGTTTTTTGCACAAATTCGGCATTTCAGCCCATTACATTGCGTGTTTCGTTACCGTATATCCTAAGCTTTTCCATTTCAAGTTAAGATTTTATTATAATCAAGACAGAGTCGATATTGATTTGGTTTTAGTAAGGTGTTTACGTGATATGTTGCGGCTGTGTTGTCATTAGGTCACGTATGGCGGCCGGTCCATCGGTGTGAAATGAGTGGTCGTCGTGCCGTTTGATCTCGCCGCTCGATAGGTACCGTTTTGTTCGGTTGCTTTTTGTGGCGCGCGTTTAGGATGCAACCACTTTTTTACCATGTTTGTAATGCCGAGTGTGTGGGACTTAACACGTACGTATCCATTGTTAATCTATACCTGTTTGTTATTGTAGCATTCCTCTACTCTAATAAGCTGTATTGTAGTAAAATTTGTTTGGTTAACTTTTTGTACTTTGTGATTCGTGACTCAGGTTCTTAGAATACATAGTTAAACAAGTGCTAGGAAGCCGGCACTATCGGTGTCCATTAGACAAATTGTAAGTGATTTTGAAATTGTTGCTCATAAACGATTTATTAAATGTTTGCACGCAAGGTAACAAAGTGTCTGGGTATCAATTTTATAAATGAAACATTTGCATAAAATTAAACGTAGCTATTAGATTTATCGCTAGTTATTGAGTAGCCATGTTTTTAGACTACTTGTTTATCACAGATAAATGGTTTCTTAGAACTTTTTTAAATTTTATTGCTTTTCATATTTTTTTACAAATAGAAGAATTGTTGTTATGTCTCTACTTTTCCGACAGAGCTCAAGTATTTTAATGGGTACTTTGATTGTCATGTGGCACACAATATTCTAAGCGATATTTGTTAACATTATTATGCGACTTGAAGTGAAAAGACCAAAACATTATTTTTAAAACAGTAAAAAAGGTGATGACAAACAGAACGGTTTTCGTATAATGGTGTCGTGTTTAAACGGCACCCTGTGTTTATTTACACATCAAACATTTATTCTGCGATAATGTGGAAGGTTTCACGTCATGTGGGTAATTATTTGACAAGATTTGAACCGTTACAAAAAGTTTGTAGGCTTAAAAAATGTTGTGTAATTCGTGTGTCAACCCTAATCTTTTAGCTATTAGAGAAACTACACTAAAAAAATGACAACTGAACTTTTGAGTACCTGTAGCTCAAAAAAGTGACTATACCTACATAACTTAGGGAACATCTAGCCAAAAATAAAGTTGCATAGAGATGCACCGCTTTATTAAATCAAATAAAACACTTTTAATTAATAAAATAAAATGTAATTACACTTCGGCAAATTTTGGTTCTTACAAAATGTAACCCGAAGTAGTTTGCTAAATATTTTTTTCAGTGTATTAAAAAAAGTGACTTTCCGTCTTGTAGCAACGGTTAAATGTGAACTTTGTCGTAGATTATCATTATTATAAATTATTCTTTTATCAGATTTTTAAAATGATTTATTGTGCTAACAAAATAAGAAATTAGTAGGTAGGAGTACCAAAAAAATAAACAGTTTAATTATTTACACTAGTAACTGAAATTCGAGGAGCTTGGTTTGGGCGCTCTGGTTTCGATAATATTAAATAATTTTATTTTACTGATTATTAAAATTATGAAAAACAATATTTTATAGGGTGGGCTCCTACTTTCCTAACAAAATGGGCATTCAATATTTTAATGTTTTTACGCATTTAAACGCCTACTCCGCTCCGGTTCTACTGGTGCTCTGGTGGCGTAGTGGTAATAGTGTCCGGCCGGACATCAGGAGACGCGGGTTCGATCCCAGCCTGGAGCATTTTTTTTCATCGTTTTCTTTCTTTATTTGTAATTGTTACAATAAAATGGGTACCTAGTCTCCATTATTTCAGAATTCTGTAACACCCGATTAGAGAAAACAGGTACCTACCTACTTTTAAAGCGATATAACATAACATTTATTAACACGAAAATACTTATAAAGTGTTGGTAATCATTTTCTACTTAGTACATAATTAGAAACTTTATACTTACCTAAGTATTAAGTAAATAATTCGCTGATACTCGAAATCATGTTACAATTGACATAAAAAATAAACGGAATGCTGTTTTGATTATTTTTATATTAGCATTACCTACTTAGATGTCAGTGATTACAAATGCATCAAGCGGCGGTCACGATATAGCTGATAATTTGCTTCTATGAGGATTTTCAAAATGCTTTGTTGATTTTTCCCGAATAAATTAGATGATTCCGCCGCCTATAGACACCTGCAATAACAAGGAAAAAATAACTTGCTATTGCAGGTGCGTTGTCATCCTGTCTAAGATCAAATGCCTTCCATGCCTGATTACTTTTCTATTCAATACGAAATACAGCGAACTGTTTCACGGCTGAAATAAAAAAGGCGGTGGTATCTACCCAGACGACGCTACATACGGGTCTACAGTCTAGTAAATTGTAATACATTCGTAAAAATTAAACTTTGGTATACACATAAATATAATACAGTCTAAAATACACAAATAAAAATATAAAAATAAATAAATCTACGGGGTCCTTGTTCTAAAAAGAAATTGCAAGAAACTCAGTAGCCTACATACATAAAATTCTCATAATAATCATGTTTCTTAGAAAAAACATTTTAAACATTGCAATCATAAAGATGATTACACATAAGTATTACTTATTCAAGTAAAAGCGCTGTCATTAAGAAAATGTATTATTGTAGATGACATTAACGATACATGAAAATTAATTCTCGCAAGTCTATATAAATCAAATCATTAATTACCTCAATAATTTACATAATAACAAAAGTACCAACATATAATTGCGGTTTCATTTAACCGTTGAAAGGGCGTAAATGAAAAAATATGTCGGCGGGCGTGCGAATGTTTCTCGAAGAATTACGGGCCATCGATGTTCCATTCAATTTCGCCAGCAGCTAAAAAATGAAGGTACGAACAACATTAGCAGCTTCTTTGTCGTGTAGTGGAACTGATTTTGCATCATTACAAACGCGAGATTGATTCACGCACAAAGCGCCCGTCAAGAGTCAACCTCAGCGGCGAGCGCAACGTTCGCCCTCATTGTTGTTATAACAAAATGAAGTCGTAATGAGTAGGAGTGGCGAATGTCGCGATTGAATTAAAATTACCCCTGTGTCGTTGAGAAGTCGCGCTTGACAAGCGTCGCGGACGCCTGTCGCTTGTCGCGCCGCCAGACCGCATGCTAATGCGCATCGACCGATTTTAATTGCACTTATTCATCGTCTTTAAAGCAAAAAATAACGCTCAAGCTACTTGCATTTCATGCATCCTTTTTTGTCATTGTTATGTTATGGAATTACGGTTGACATGTACATTTAAAAAAAATACCAAACAAATTGAAAACCTCCTCGTTTTTGAAGTCGGTTGATAAAATATCCGTTAAATTCAGAAACAGTTCTGTTCATCTTATTTATTTACCTAATTGTTGTTTGTAATTTGAAAGTGCAATAAAGAGTATTATATTTTCAGTTTCTAGACAGATTCCAGACACAATTGGTCTTTAACTGTCGTAAGACCCCCGGGGGGTCTTTCGCAAATTAACAAATTAAGATAGATTCGTCATCTAAAAGATACCATACATTATTACAGCATAACTTTTTGAATTATTGAATTCTGAAATACAGCAACACACCTCCCACGAGGAGCTCGGTGGCGTAGTGATTTGAGCGCTCTGGTTTTGACTAAGAAAAAAAATCAAGTTTCGCCATGGTCGAACCCGGGATGGGTCAATCAAAATTCGTCATCCTGAGCTCCTCCATGCTTCTGAAATACGTCAAGCCGTTGGTCCCGGTTGTACTGCAACCGCTTCAATCCATCAACCCGAATTGGGCCAGCGTGATGGTGTATGGCTCTAACTCCTCATGTGTTTCACACATGTAGGAAGGCCTGTGGCTAGCAGTACGACGTATCTAGGCTGGTGATGACGATACTGATGATGACCTTGCATGATGGCATGAGCAGAAAATTATTCCATGGCGTTATCTTCATCATACGAGATAAAGGTCGTCCACTGCTGAATATAACCCTTCTTCATAGATTCAGAGTGAGACATTTGAAATTGCAACTTACCTACTTGCTGTTTTTCAACTATTTTTACTGGCTATGTATTGAATGGAAACACTTGCACCGACAAGGAGTAAGCAGATGTTTGCCAATGAACACTTGGAAATTGATTTATGCTGGGCTGGGCACCATTGAACGGCATATTTTGTGTTTATTACCTACCTAAAGATCTCACGTCTACCACCGCCTTTGGAACTCTAGTTTCAATCACTACGAATAGTAGCGGATCCTTAAAAACATAAAACATATTAAATTTGACAAAAAGCACAAAACTTACATAACTTATTACAATCATAACGAGACTCTCATTAAACAGGGTTCCACTACGCAATTAATAGAAACAATGTTGCATGTAAGTTTCAATCTACTAAAATTATAATTTTATTTTTCTTTAATTGCGAGATGCTGGCAATAAAAAAGTGATTTAACCCTAATTGAAATATGCTTATCATTTTATTTCGTTTCTTTAAAGAAATAATACAGGTAGGTACTCAAGAGTCGCAATAAATCAATACAATAGGTGCCAGATATGCTACACGCAATATCATAAAAAAATAAAGAGAGATATAACGTAGCGTAAGTAGCATTTTCCATTTGTGTTAACTATAACTTAAAATTCATAAGTTTGATAGTTTTAAATTTGCAAGACGATTAATTAGATAAGAATAATTGACAGATATATTCTTAGGTGTCCGTGAATATTCCGAAATAACAAAACAATTAGTACTTAGATTATAATAAAAAAAAAAGTTTATTTATGGATTACTTCTTTATTCGTTTTTCTTTACCTTTCGAATTTCCGATTTTTAATACTGGCTATCCAGCATTCATTTGAAGTTACATATCTTGCATTTATCCTGAAATTAATGTTAAATATAGTAGAGCATTGAATTTAGGATGACGAAGAAAAATATGCATTTAATCAAAGCTTGGTTATTTGAAAATAACCGAATTACCATAATGACAACAAAATTATTACACTATCAATGTATTTTTTCCTTTCTGATGTTTATGTAGGGTTTATAAATATTGAATTAGATCTTGTGTAGGTACAGTTGACAGAACATCAAGCGTAACAGTTTGACCTTGAGACCGCCCTTAGTACATACGTTCGTAATAGAGGCGGCTTGCATAGTGCAACTGCTACACTTGACGTGTTTAATCCTGACGTTTTCTCTATTTGTATTTTCTCTGTTTGTTTGTCGTAAACAAAAACGAGACAACCTCAGTTTTAAAACGCTTTGTAATAAGGTGAAATAGATTTTCTATTGTGTGTGAAAGCTTACCAGTCCAGATTAAAGTTTAATTGATTGTGATATCTATGTATAGCTTGTGGTCTACACTAGTCGATGTTCAATTTATTTGCGCCTCGATGTTATATGCAATGTAAAATTAAATATTATGAGAAAAGGAATGCAAACTTTCTATTTGTTTTCGATAGTTCTAGTGTCTATGATTTCTATCTCTATGTCAACGATGATCGCGTGTAGGCTAAGTGCTGATAATTAATGATCGTGATTATAAATAGAAGAAATAAATTGATTACATTTTATTCCTGAGCAACCACGCGCTGCTACAAGTTTTAAGCAAGGACTTCGAGTGCAATATATTTTGACTCTATGCCGAAAAAAAAAAGTTTTAATACTTTATAAAACAGCTTTACAGAGACAAGGTAAAGCGGTGAATTTGCTGACTTTGAGTAGGAGGTAAGTCCTAATTTTGTTCTATTAGTAATTATTGAATAATAAAACCAATTTATGACTTACCTCACAGATTGCTGTGATTCATATAAACCATTTCTCATTAAATTCACCTGCAGCGATCAGACCTTATTCAATTTGTGGTAAGACTGTGCCGATATTATTATAGAGAGCTATGTATGAGTCACGTGTAATTTAATTAATTACGTACCTAATAATGTCCCCTGGGGTGAACCTCAAAATGTGTCGGGTTTTTAGTATAACTTGATATTGCAATGATGAAACCCTTTTTAAATTTAGTATTATGTGGTTAAAGCTTTTATGTGTTTATTAAATATTTCCAGTCACTAAACAATATGTTTGACTCAACGATTTTAGTATTTTTTTAAATAATATCCTGTCAGATTCTTAACATTTATTTTAAGAACTACTTTTTTATGACTATTTGTGGTGGTTGTACGGATTAACATTTAAAATCGAAGTGTTGACGACAAAATTCGATCTCCTTTTTGGTAAAAAAAAAAGACTTAAAATACATAATAGTTCATTATGTATTTTAAGTCTTTTATCAGATCCCGTCGAGGACCTCGGACAAAATGAATGTTGGTGCTACGCATCTGGTCGACCGGTCAATAGGAAAAATTGTTTGCAAATATCTGGTTTATTTTCAAAAAGAATTGGAAAATATTTAGACAGTCCTCAGATCCTCTGATAATCTAGAAGCGTCTATCGATAGTTTCTTGATGCGATGGCTCAGGACAGCGTATGTGATGTCCTGTAGCTCGCTCTGCCAGAGGCGCGCAGTTAGCGGCGGGCTTTTGTCTTGTTTGTTATTAACAACAATGAGCCGGCCCAGTGGCGCGGACGCAGGAAAGTCCGGGTCTATTTACTGAAGAGATAATTATTTTTTGTATTTTGCTTTACTTTTAAGCGGTATGCTTACTATTAAAATTGGTGATTTGCAAATAGAGGCCGGCCTATAATTTATAGCATGTATTCTACAAAGGTATTAAGTATCTAAATTTTTATAACTCTCACACTCAACATTTTAAATTATTTCTTTTACTAAAGAACTGAACATTACAAAGCTCATTCTGAATTTTGTCTTGTTAAATCAATAATGGGTACAGTCAGGATCAAAATTATTTATCTACTTTAACTGTTTATTATCCATCTCTTGTTGAAAAGATAAGGATGCTATTTAAAATGTCAAATTGGTTATTTAAAAAGTAATAGATATTATTGCTCATGACTGTACAGTGCAAAATATGGAATTTTATACGCCAAAGAAAGTCAGTGAGAAATATCTACGATATTTTTCAATATGGAATGAATATTTCTTCTTGCTGTATTGGTTGTTACCTCGTCCGATCCGTGTAGCGGGAGTGATTAGCCGCGCGCAGCCCTGTAATCACGCCTCTGCTGCCCAAGCGTCTGCGCCAACGCACCTCTCTCCCCCCTCGCCCACACCCGCAACCCCCCAACGCCTCGGGCGAATATCTCCAGAGCAAACAAAAAAAACACAAACAACGCTCGCCGCGCCTGCGTACGCGCCGCATCACAACCCCTTTACCCTATCACGGCAACATAAAGATCAAAATCCCAAGATAGCCGCCACAACGGTCGACGGTATGCTGTTAACGACCCGACCTGTTTTCGATGCCGTGTGGGAAGATTTAGCGAATTTGAATTTCGATTGCCAGCCGGGTCCAATGGTCCATCCATCACAAGAATTGATGGATTTGGGGCCAAAAAGATGCGAAAAACCCTGCGAGATGAAAGCGGAGCGTTTCGCGCGGTTTATTAGTAAGCGAAGCTATTACGTGGGACCTATTGTTTTTAGTTTTACACGTCTATAGGCGTTAATATTACTTTGACCTGAAGTAAACTTAATTTTTAATACTAACCCATTAAAACGTGAACGAACAAGACCATAATTAGGTTTTAAACTTGTTGAGAATAATTTTATTTGCTATGCGTATGATTACGTTCATTCCAGTTCAGAGACATTCATATTTAAATTAAATGTGTATTTAGTAAATATACCTAATATTTATTTAGGTATCCAAAGTCTATTAGGTGTGAAGCAAAAGAATGAAGAACTATAAATACTTTTATTCTTTGCCTGAGAAAGCAACAGTCAAACAACACATTCAATCATAGAAACAAAATGAGGCCATGAGTGATAAGTGAAAAAACCTCGGTGCCCTTTCGTCTGGAGCGGGCGATGCGCGTGCGCCACCCTGTCTGTTCGCGCGAGGTACTCCGTCGAGCCTTTATTGCTTGAAATTGCGTTTCCACTTTACTGCGATCATTGTTCTCGAAATTAATTAAAATTATTCTGTGAAATTGTAAAATTTAAATTCTTCTCTGTCCATTGACGGTGGTATGAGTATGTAATTGTGTGCATTCAAATAGAGTAAGTACTGAGAATCTTATCTATGAAATGAAAAGTGTTAATGTCTATGGAATAGTAGATCTTAGCTCTTAATGTCGAACCTGATCGACTTTTATATTTATTTTGTAAGTATCAAAAACGGTCGTCCCAATTTTGTCATCACAGTGTTGCCATCGGCTTTGTCTGTTGTGTTGCTATTGTTGCGGCCGCATAATGATGACGTTGGTCCTTTGACGAGCCGCAGGGGTGCGGTCAGGTGATCTTGTTTGCTATTGTACACTATTTCCAACTTTTATTTGTTTTGGTTTTGTGTTAAATGTTATATTAGATTACACAAGAGAAGGGAATTTCCTTCGTTTTAATGTTGATTTATAGGATTTTTGAAACAATTTTATTCTTAGAGAAATTTGAAATCATATTGCAGTTTCTAATTTACATTATTACGAAAGTAGTTAAATTATATGTTTAGTTACTTACGTGCACAGTGAGCATGTTAAATAGTAAAGTTCAACTAAGGAACTTTAGAAGTTGTGCTATTCTATGACTCACTGCGATAGGCGTTCCTTTTGAAAATAAACTAGATATTTGCGTAACGAATTTTCCTATAGGCCTGTCGACCAGATGCGTAGTACCACCAATATTTATTTTGTCCGAGGGCCGCGCCGGACACCCGTCCGCCGCCGCATCTGCCACATTACATGGTTACCTTTCCAATTTTCCATCGACTCATTCTTATGTGGCAATAAAACTTTATGTTCTCGAAAATATCGCCATTCGCCGACCGACTCCATATTCAGGAATTGGTCATGCCGTCTGCGCGCATTGACAAAACTATTTTCATGTTTCTCAAAGGATACGAAACTTTACACGTACGCGAGTTAAGATTAGTATTGCCTGTTTCAGAATTAGTGTCTGCTGTACTCACATGCAGGTGGCACCCGCGACCCAGAGCGTCGACGTCGTACTCATAAGTAAGCGTTGAACAATTCTTTAGAGGTGCTTATTAAAATATTTGTTGTTCCGACGTTATTTATTTGTATATGTCGGGGGCTTTGTGGAATGCCGCCAGGTCTTTGATGTAGGTTGCATCCATAGAGCCATTGTGGACAGCTGTGACCAATCCTTCTGTTGGAGGTAATAACATCGCGAAATTCGTTTCATTTTGATTATGGAAGAAAAAGTGCCATTCTTGTTATTTTCTTGGATCTTTTATTCGTTATAAGAATATTTCGACGTTAATTTTTAGTTTTGTACGGGTAAAATATGTTCATCCTTGATTGCTCTTCTGTGTAAGTAAGTGGGTGTTTTTTCATTAAAACTAGCTTTCCACAGTTTAATAATCGATTAATAGTACAAATAAAATAATACATAATGGAGTTTCATTAGCAATGGGCTATTAAATTCGCGGTGTCGATTAAACAAATACATTTTGTTTAATTTATAACTTCAACATTCTTAATCGAAAAAATTTGTAAAATTATATCACTATGTAATTATTTACTTATTATTTTATAATGAAGTTAGTACTCTATTATGAGTAGCTCATACCAGATGGTTTACTTGGAATAATCAATTAGAAAGAATCGATTACTCAGGCAATGAAATAGGCGGCTCCTGCCCTCTCGTCCGCGACTCGAATAGAACGAATCATCTCGAAAAATAAATTGGGCTTCGGCCTGGGCACTCAAACGATGAGACTGTTAAAACATTATGAGCTATACAATTTTTATCTCCCTTTGGATCTTTAAACAGAAGAGATGAGTCCGAACCCCGCAGACGCTCCGGCGCAGTGGGAAAGGGATGAAGCATACACAACGAAAAAGGACGCAGCACTCGACCGGCCGTCAGAGGTCGAATATAAATGTGGAATGTTTATGGTTCTACCGTTTTATTTTACTCTTGTGCCGGCAAAGCATTAAATATTGTTTCAATTGAAAGCGGCAGATCAGACGGCGTCTAATGAAGAGTACATTAATAAAGGCCGACAGTTGATTGAGTTCGATTCGCAATCGCGCGCTGATGGATCTATGAGATAGCCACCGGACACTACTTGTATTACGGCCGATATTGATCTGCCGTAAGATCCACTTAGGTGTAACTAAGCAAAGATTAGATTGCGTTACGAGAGCTGTGCCTTATACGGGGCGGCTGTCGAGTAATAACTGCTCGCGATAACCACTGACTTGGCAACAGTGTTTAGGACTAGTTATATACTTACCTTGCTCCTATTGAAAGTTAGGTAACCATAAATAAATATTAGCTCGTAATAAGCATGGTGTAGAAATTATACTTAGGTAAACTTTATACCTATGAATATGGTGGAATAGCTTTGTTCTAATAAGTTCTTTTTTATTAACAATTATATCAAACTTTCCGAGGAACTTCCATCTAAGATGTTTTCATCTAATAAAAGATATGATCTTGGTTCCTAAGATGTTTTGATGATATGATTTATGATATGATCTTTTGAGATGAAAACATCTTAGACGGAGGTTCCTCGGAAAGTTTGATATAATTGTTTTTACTAAGTATCTTCTTTTTAGTTTTCTTTATACCTACGGCCGGCCGGCCGGTATTCGCAAATCTACGTATATCGCACCTATTTTGTGTTAGGAGGTTGTACGGTGCAGCGCTTAGTTGACCAGACTGACACGGTACACCATAAATTTGTAGGCTTGACGCTGTGTTGGCTTGAGTTGAGTAGCCGAAAGTTATGAAGTGTCTTAAAAGAAAATCCAGTCGGTGATTATTCTTTTATTGTTCTTCACTGTTACAGAGTTAATGTGACACTCATGGTAGTTTGGTTAAGCTAATCAATTTAAACAAATCAAATCGTGACGTAGTGCGAAAGTGCGATGTAGTTAAAGTGACGCGCGAGTGCTGACATGTGCAATGTGCGGTGTAGACCGTACTTACATGGGTATAGGCAATAGGGTCCGGTCCACTCCAGCAATCTAATTTTCATTGTTTTTTATTATGATGAGAATAAATAGAAACTAATTTACAGATAACAATATACACTCCGTTCTGGAAAATGTGTCTACATATTTCATCGGTAAATTCGCAGCACTCGAGTGCTGCAAATGTATTAAATATTTATTTATTTAATCTTTAATTGCAGAAAATAAGTTTCAATTTGGCGGACTTAATGTCATTAGGCATTCTCTACCAATTAACCGAAAAGTTGAGTCCAAAATGATTAATCAGGTAGTGCAAAAACAACCGTTTTAAAAATCTAAATATACAATAACATGTGAATACACATACATATTAATGCGAATAAATATTTTAAGATTTATAAATATGGACAAATACATAGTTAATAAATACATATATTAAACAAATACAGAAACTACAAGGATAGGTATTGGATAAAGGCGGAGACTCCAAAAAATGTAATCTACTTAATCAGCGTAGGTACTAAACACCAAAGACATTATTTATAATCTTACAGGAATCCGATTTCGTTTTGTCATCATAATATCTTTGAAGTTTAAAACGTTTACAAGTTGGTATCTTAAAAAGTCCCATTCTTAGTTTTTCTCTATAGAGCTGCGTAAATAAAAACTCTAACAAATCGGACACATTAAATCAGGTAAATCCTATTCCGCAGTCATTGATCTGAACGGTAAAACATGTCTAGTGATCTTGAAGTGTCACAAAATTTGAGATTTGTTTCCGAGGTGGTTTGCGGCGACCGCCCGCGCACAAAGGCTTTGTCAATGCGTTCTTTGAGTCGCCGGTGTGCGCGTATTGTGCGCGATTCGTCGCGGCGCCGCGGCCGGCCGCTCTCGTGTTGTGACAACCTCGTACGGTTTCAAACGTACCGACAGAGATGCCGCTGTTTGCTTTGTGCGGTGTGTTAGAACTAAACACTTTACTGGATAGGCGAAAGCGTTCTTGCTTTATGTTGCAAACGCGCGTTTGTGAAACACCTCCCGAGCGGTAACTTATGCAAATCTTGTAAATTTTTGATGCATAATTATACATAACCATGATTTGGCTTATAAAATATTTACCTATCGATTTTTTATTAGATTGCATAAATTCTCATAGTAGGTAAATAAAAAAAATGATTATTGGGTACTCTCTCCCTCTCTCTCTCTTATTTATACAGCCAGAATTTATTATTAGAATCACCCAGAGTCTGAAGTCCTAGGACAAACATACAATAGTAGGTATAATAGATCTGTAAAATTGACAAAATGAGGTCCAAACAAATTTCGGACATTTAATTTATTACACGTAACTATAGTGAGAATATTATTATTATTATTCTCTTTCTGAAACACAACTGATTCTACAACTTTCAGTTGTTTTTTATTACACACCCAGATCTATACCAAAATACAGTAATTGAAAACTAACCTGTTTTCTTTTTTCCCATTTTTCATAATCTATTTAAATTAATCGACTTTTACAAGAAGGCATTATACATTTATGGAGGCGTGTAAGTGAGTTTTACTAAGACTACAGGTCTAATGTGATCACCATTGACATTTAAAGGCACTCGATTGTGTGGATGATTATTACGTTATCCAACTTATTATACCTACAGGTGTTGTTAAATATTCATAGGGACCACTTTTCAGGTTATCGTTTAGTAATGTTGATAGTTTCAAGTTTAATTGTCTCTGTTATTTATCGGGTGTTCCTCCGGGTTCATATTCAGACCAGTTATTTTATTGCCCCTATCTTCATTTGTAAAAATACAAGTATATTCAGCTGTCGCTAAAGAAACATTTGTTTTAAATTTTAACCACATTTTTGCACTTTTTATTTTGTTTTGCTTATTTATAAGTTACAACAAAATGACTGTCAATTAAAAAAGCGTCAACATAAATATTAGTAGTAACATAAAAATTAACTATTTTAGCAGCTGCAGTGTATGAAGACGATATTGTTACTTAGTAAGTAAATAACATGTAGGCCACATTAAACATCCTACTGGATGTGTAGGCAGAAGGTACGGTCGACCACAGAAGTAGCTGAACACATCAGTACTATGTCACATTAACTATGGCGTTGCTATAGTATGGTAGCAACTATTAAATACGAGCACAATAGTCGGTGTGACATGGTACTAAAGTATTAAACTACTTCTGTAGTCGACTGTACCTATTGTAACAGCAACTGCACACGCGCCACGAACGCGTAGCTATAAGAGCGTCGGTCGTTGTTTGAAACTAAATTAACCATTATAGAGACAAAACTTGCTATTTTGTCATACGAAATAATCACGTTATGAAATGAATTATCGCTACATTCATTTATTTTCTAAAATACGGTAATTATATGTTTTCAGTAGTTTTAGTTCTCTCTGCCACTTACTTAAGTCGACTCATTAGGAATCAAAATGTGTTTTATCTTTTTCTTTCTCTCGGATAAAAGGGAGACAAACTTTTTCCACTTCCCATGGAGTTTGCCATGCTGCGGGGGCCGAGGGCTGGTATGTTATCTTACCAATTCCTCATCTCATTACACAATTAAGATGATTTTTCCTTCTTTGAAAACTATTTCTTTTGCTTTTCAAACATTGCACACATTTTATATTTTATTTTATTTTATATTTTACTTTTTTCATTTTTTTTTACATTATTTGTAACAACATCACGGTCTGACATACAAAATTAAAACGTATTGTGAGAATTAGTGTCTGTTGTATATGTGCTTTAGAGATTACCACCCCGTGTACTTATCGCCATTTTTAATATTTATTTTTCATAATTGAATTAAATAACGGCCACATTTGATACAATTGGGATGTTGCCTAAGTATGATTAAGGCGCTAGTTTTTGGCAAATTCGGTAAATATAGCGTTTAATATACTGTTACTCTGTATTTTCTAAGGAGCGTATTTGGACGCTCGTTGGCGTGAGGAGCTCGTTGGCGTAGTGGTTTGAGCGCTTTGGTTTCGATTACGAAAACAAAGCAATTTTCGCCATGGTCGGTCCCGGGATGGGTCAATCAAATTTATAATCTCGAGCTCCTCAGTGATTTGGAAGCCGTTGATCCCGGTTGTTACTGCAACTGTTGTAACCCACCAACCCGCATTGGGCTAACGTGGTGGTGTTATGGCCCAAGCTCCTCATGTGTTTCTCCCATGTAGGAAGGCCTGTGCCCAGCAGTGGGACGTACCTATATAGGCTGCTGCTGCTAATGATGATGATGTATTTGGACGAAGCGCCGCAACACATCAACGTACCACTATATCTGTGAAACTATTGATCTTAGACAAACTATTTCTTTTGCAATATTTCTTTGTGAGTTATATACTTTATATTTATGAAATTGTCAACTAACCTGTTACACAGTTCTCAATTACCTACCGTTTCACTCCGGAAAGAGCGTACTCAAAATCTACCAATAATATATATTGCAGATACTGGCATACAAATTGGAATCTGAAAGAAGGAGGTTTTCTTGCATTACAGAATTATTCTTACTGGATCTCAGAATTATTTTTACTGGGCGAGATAACTAGCCAACAACAGGGAAAAGGTTACTTAACCAATAAAGCTACGTCTCTACATATCGTTTGTGTTGCCGTCGCTATTTGGTGAGCTTTGTCACCGAGTCGTTAATACTAAGCTTAGGGTCTCGTTCGTTAACAATGGCGGCGGAAAATCCGATGAACTTAACAGACTGCTGTTTAAGTCTCTGCATGCCTAGGTACTCGGCTTGCACACATTATGCGTGTTAAGTGATTCCTTCTGAAACGGAGGACCTTCTTTTCTACCATAGATCTGAGCAGGGGTGTTTTGGTTGCAAATATGTTGACATCTGCGGATGTCAACGTGGTTGCGGGTTTTAGGCTTTTTTAAAGATATTTGAATTTAATTTTAATATGTTTTGTTTAATCATATTTTTAGAAAAATAACTGAAATAGTTTTAAGTCTTACTAATTAGTATTTTAAGTCTAGAGTTTTTCAATGAAAAATGCCACTCTGGCCCCTCCGAATTTCCTTATATGTCGTTATTTGTTGTAGATTTGAATCTACATCCGTAAAAGCTCCGCATTCATTGAAGCGGATGCGGATGCGACTATCCGTAACATTCCTGGTAGTAACTTTATAATCTGTAAGCAAGCTTGAGTTTGAGGAAGAATACGTAGTGTAAGTTTCAATCGCATCGGAAAGTCCTACGATAACGATAGCAAAAATCCTGTTTTGAAATATGGAAAACTATTTATTAAATAAGGATTTGACAGCTGAGCGCTATCGAGATCGAGAAAGATGTTTCGATTAGATTGAAACATTTCTAAGCCAACAGTACCTAGATAATGTTTGGTACATTTTCGTATCCCTGTACAGTGATGACAGTACCTAACTAGATTGTATGAGTAGTTTTTTAAGAATCAACTGTATAGTAACGAACGATTGTCATAAAACAATCCTTCCATTATTAATATGGGCTATTTTAAGATAGACGTGAAATGACACCAAATGGGCCGCCATGGTGCAAGCGGTATTCGCACGTAGACTCTTCCAATCGTTTGTCGTTAGGTGGTCTAAAGTCCTTTTCCGTGTTAAAACTCCATGAAGGTCACATTCCTCGTTCTCTTTCCGTAACCATTGTTGTCAGATAAGACATAGGATTACATAATACAGATATTTTGTTTTAATCATTTATCAATAATTATAAACTTATTGTGCAAGCTTCATGCATTTATGTTTGATTTTGTGCGTTTATAACGCCTACTTTATTGTAACAATTACAAATAAAGAAAGACAACGATGAAAAAATTATACGCTCCAGGCGGGAATCGAACCCGCGTCTCCTGGGGTCCGGGAGAGACGTGATAAGATGTTGCCTACGTTACCTACATAATAAGTATAATAATTGGTCTTAAAATATGAAATTTTCGTTTTTTCCTAAATAAATTTAAATTAATGTCTGCGTAAAATATAACATTTTATATTCAAAGTGCAGTATACCAGCAGGATCTTACAAAAATATACATTTTTTTTATATAGGTAGTACTTGAAAATGAGATTCAATTAAATCTTGAAGAATATGTAGACAATTTCAATGCTTAGATTTTTGTAATTATTTTCTATTATTTAAAAATAGTTTTTTTAATTCACTTAATAACAATGAATATCTTAAATTATCCACAAAATTTAAAAAAATCGGTTAAGGAAATTTTAAATAAATACAAATAACATAGTATGGTAATTCCAGTTTGCACAAAATACTTCATACATAACGGCAATTACGTACAGTCGACAGCACATCAAGCGTCAAAGTTTAACCTTGAGACCGCCCTTATTCCGTTCGTAATAGAGGCGGCTTTCGTAGTGCAAATGTGACAATTGATTTGCTGTCGAGTGTAATAAAGACCTATTACAATAAAGTCCAGGTGATAAATATTGCTTTAACCTTATTATTAGTCTAGTGCTTATTATAAATAACAATTATTTACAGTAAACATATAATGTAGTTTTTATTCAATCATGAAATCAATTTTATGGAGTTATTAAGTTTTTAAAAGCAATATATTATTTTTTACTTGGCCTTTGTTACTTATAAAATTATTTCACTAATTAGATAAAAAAGTAATAAACACAACTGGACAAAAAACGTATCTATTTTTTGTCCATTCCTAAATATAAAAAAAATAAAGCTGCCTTTAAAACAAATAAACGGTACAAGGACATTGAATCTTTTCTATTGATCCAGAAAATAACTTGGCACCTACCTACTTCAGAGAATAGAATGAAAATGGAAATAGTTTATGCCTTCTAATTTATTTTCATTCGGTTTAAATTTTAGTTTTTAGTTTTTTATCAATATTTAGTTATACCTAATTTAATGAGGTCAAAGCTCATCAACTTGTCTTTTTCACTCGCTGGTTGAAATACATATTTTTCGATTATCACTTGACTGTTGTTTGTTGCGCAGGATCGATCTAAGAATGACTTCATGAGATCAAAATAATATGTGATCAATCTGGTAGTGCCTATGCTTTTGGAAATGTAACATAATATACTTACACAAAGAAAAAAAATACCGTGGATTCAAGCACGTACGTTGAAGTCGGCTAGAAATTAAAAAAAAACGTAGTAATGTGGTCATTACATAATGTCGCTATTACGAGAAAATGAAAACCTTACACTTTACGGGAATTTCAACAAAGTCAATTTATTAGGTAACTAAAAATCCTAAAACTTAAATAGACTAAAAACTACGCGAATCAAATTTGCTCAAAAAAGTTTATCCTTTGGTTAATAATATATAAAGTTAGTGTCGAAACACTCATATAAC
This sequence comes from Nymphula nitidulata, assembly GCA_947347705.1. Taxonomy (NCBI): domain Eukaryota; kingdom Metazoa; phylum Arthropoda; class Insecta; order Lepidoptera; family Crambidae; genus Nymphula; species Nymphula nitidulata. Next base: position 7,393,265 of record OX374617.1, on the reverse strand, counting down.
CCTAGGCAGTGTGACTAATTTGCTAATGTTCGTTCTATACGTTCATATTCTCTAACGCAATTAAAAACCGATTACATAAACGTCTTTAAATATCTTTTAGGAACTTTTGTCTGACTTTAATTCAAGCTTACGTCTAAATTTTTCCGGTTTCATCTTTACATCCAAAGTTTCAATATACATATAGTATATTGTGCACGGAGCTTTTTAAAACTTTTTTGTAATACTTTTTATTTCAAACTTGTCATGTTAATTTCACCGTCACCGGTGTTTTATTGCATAACTATTAAATAATATTAAAAATAGTAAAATCATTAGGCCAGCGTGGCGGTGTTATGGCCCAAGCTCCTCATGTGTTTCTCACATGTAGGAAGGCCTTTGCCCAGCAGTGGGACGTATATAGGCTGATGATGATGATGATGATCATTGATTCTTAATTCTTCAAGTTTCCATTCGTTTAAAAAAATATTAATTTTAAGAAATTAAAATTAACATCCATCTAAATTTTCGCATTTATAATAGTAGAAGATTAGGATTAGGATTGTAATAATGTCCGTTAGGGATAATGTTTCAATACTTACATGTTATTTTTCTAGCAAATAATTTTGGGGATTTGACACAAAGTAGGCCGTAGTTTACAACCTACTGGTTTACAAACGTTTACATACTCGTATACAGGGTGGTGTCGTAAATATGACAATAAATTAAAACATGGTCTATATTAGATCATAGAAATGGATTGCCACTTTCAAAAACATCTAATTCGTTTAATAATTTCATGACATTTCTATGAAATAATGCAGCCACTGTTATAATCATTTCTTAGAAATGTCATGAAATTATCAAATGAATAACATTTATTTGCAAGTTGCAAAACATTTCTACGAACTAATATAGCCCATGTTTTAATTTATTGTCGTATTTCTGGCACCACACTGCATACGCTACTAAACCAGTAGGTAGTAATTCTCACCAAAAAGCTAAAAATTATTAATTATGCCTTTCTTAAAGTAAGTGAACCTTTTCGTTACTTTCACATTCTTGGAATTAGGAATTTAACTCCAAACCTAATGAAAACAAATTTATTAACACATATTACTTTTATTTTGTTCAACTAGTGACTACAATAAATTATGCTTCGATACACCGATTAATACTGTACATATTTACAGGACAACATTACATCTAAAATAAATATCACAGTTGCAAGAATAATAAATCTACAGTTACACAATATGAATTTTTTAATTTTATAATTAATATTATAATACGTTTTTTTTTGATTTTCGTATATTTTCTAGTTCTTCTTGCGCCTTCTGGAAAGAAAGAAATTTTTTATTAAATTTATAATAATAACAAGAATTTGACTAGCCTAAAGGCGTCTTATGTTTTCAGTAACTTTTGATTTTATATAAGTGCAAGACAAGGTTCCATGGGTGATTTAAATTTTATTTATTTTTAAACATGAATTGCTAAAATCACATATTAGTTATAGAGTGACAAAGTCGTCAGTAAAAACCAATTATACTTCCAATGTTTAAGAGGCTGATAATTGCTAATTGAGCCTTACTTAAAACTTTTTTTAGCACAATTTGTTGAAATAAACGCAGTGAAAAAAATATATGTTACTCTTGGACATATTTCTGATAATATGCATGTCCCCAAAACACATTATAATCAAAATGTTCGTATAAAAAAAATGCCAAAGTCACCCATCAAAATCAGCTTTCAGAACAAATTCTGCGTTATATGTCAAAGGTTTTTTTCTTATTTTTAGGGAACAAACTTGTTATATTAAATTTTATAATATTGATGTTTTACAATTTCAAATAAGTAACTAGTTTATTAGTAAATAAATTTATTCTGAATTCTTCAGCCGATTTCAATAGCGACTCGCGCCATTATCCATTCTTCTCTTTCATTTGTAGAGGAAACGACAGTGATCGCCGAGGCGTGATGCTAGTTTGACCTGTGTCGCTTCTTTGCTCGCGGCTCTTAATAATATCAGTCTGCGTCTGTTTTAATTTGCAAATATCAAATAGACAATTATGTTTTAGGTTTTAGTGATTACTATGTGAGTGTATTATAGTAGATAGACAAAAATGAGTAAATAATTTCGTAAATTTTTATTGTGAAAATTTTATTTCATTAATAATTTATGTGATAAAAATTTTATGGTATAAGTATTATTTTGGACTAAGGAAAACCAAGAAAAAGTTCTAAAAAGAGTCAAAAACCACTCGTATAGGGGTAAATAACACAATAATAACCTGATTATTTTTTCTTTAGATAGCGAATTTTATCTAATTTTAGGAACTATCAAAAACTCCATAATCATCTCGAAAGTTGTACTTATTCAGATTCACAGTCACAGATGGAAGTTGTAAAGTAAGTTTATGTTTACTTGAAGGGAAATGTATAAGTATATTGTAGAATTTAGATAGTTAATTTCGAAATAAATGACTCTGTCGCGATTGTGTAGGGGTTGAGATGCACGACTTACTATCCGAGAGGTAGGGGTTCAATCCTTCAATGGTTCACAACTTTTTTATTATTATTTGTATTTTTTATTTCTTATTTGTTTTTTGAATATGAAAGTAAAAAAAATATAAATATAAAAAACGATTAAACTATAAATACAAAAAATATTTTTTGTATCAATTTTTTTTTCTTTTGTTTTTTTTTTATTATTTTTATGTATGTTTATTTCTAGTCCTTTTTTGTTTATGTTTCTTATTTTTTCATTCTTAACTAATTCTTTTTTAATATTTTTTATTTTTTTATTATTCTTTGTTTATCTAATAATGAATAAGGAAAGTAAAAAAAAACTTATGTATTTATATGTAATACATAATACAAAGATAAATTTCAACAAAGTTTTTATATAAAACCATAAAATAAGTTTGGTTTATTTCATAGACCTACGTAATTGTCAGACCCGGCAGTCTTAAAAATAATCAAGGTATCGAATGGTTCGTTTCTGTTCTTTTTAATATAAATTTTTCCGGTTACAAAATGTGATTCATGAAGAACAACGGGCACAGTTAATTTTAGATTATTAAATGCATACAACACTAAATTAGCTTAAGCCTAGCCTAGGCTTAAAGGTTCTTTTATATGTAAATTTTAAAACCAGAACTTTTATCATATGCTATAAAAGAGATGTTTCAAAAATGTATGTAGACGCGGCCAGGTCTATACACAGTTTACTGAAAAATAGGTAAAAAATTGTAGAACGGTGTTCAATTGTCCATTCCAGTCCACGGTGTTGAGTATTCTATATTTCAACTTTTGTACCGGCAAACTATGCATGATTCAAATATGTCCCTTTTTCCACTATATTATTGTAGCACAAATTAGCTCTCAGCAATAGGGTAGTCGACAACTTGTTTTTTATTTCATAAATAAGAAGTTTATAACTCATAAAAGAAATATTTCAAAAGAAATAGTATGTCTAAGATCAATACTTTCACAGATATAGTGGCATGTTGATATGTTGCGGCGCAACATCCAAAAAGGCTCCATAGAAAATCTACGGGACAGGTGACGTCACATATTCCCATATTACTAAGAAATGTATGGGCATACTGACAAAATTAATAATAACTATGTATTAAGTATGTTTTTATTAATAGTTGTCATTATAATAGTTGCTTTAATTGATGTCAGCAATCTAATTACATTATCATTTTTGATAAATTTTGAAAATAAATGTCTTTTTTTTATTTCGAAAAGGGTACAATTTTAACAATATTTCATATCTTTTAAGTTTGAATTGTTTTTATGGGTAGTGGTAGCACATATTTTCCGATTTTATGAAAAATATCGCCAATTTTAAACTTAGGCAACATCCCAATTCATGTTTATTATAATTTATGTTAATGTACCTAATCTGTGGGCAATGTTGTTAGGATTACATTTAAATGCACTATTTATTATTTATATTGTTTAGCTTAAACATACTGTAACACTATTTATCATCATTATCATCAATAGCCTGTATACGTTATAAAAGCCTTCCTACATGGAAGAAACACATGATACACATGATGAATTTGGGCAATAACACTACCACGCTAGCCCAGTGCGAGTTGGTGGGGTAAAGAGGTTGTAACAACAACCGGGACCAGCGGTGACCCATCCCGGGATCGACCATGGTGAAAGTTGCTTTGTTTTCGTAGTTGAAACCAGAGAGTTCAATCTACTACGCCACCGAAACATATAGTCTTCAAAAAATGATAAAAATCCGTATCAGACCTTCGGATCTTGAGGTAAATATAACATGAACGCTGGCACATAAATAAGATAATCACATACCTAACCTACAGAAAGAAATCTATAAAAAAATCTAATATGTTCCAAATTTCAATATACTCTAGACTGTTTCAGATGAGTATTTATTAAAACACATAATTTTTCAATTTCGTATATCATTTTAAAGATTACTGTTCCAGAATTTTATAACTAAATTTCTTGATTAACCTAATAACCAATCATTACTGTTTGATACAATCGAATAAAGTTTCATATGTTTCATAGAAAGTATATTTCATAATATTATTATTATTTTATCGACAAAACTCTGTATCGAAACATGAATAAATATTAAACAGCACACATTTTAATATATCATCAATCACCGCATTCCTGTGGTGACTAAAAAGCTGTTGTAGTCAGTCATAAATACCTTTATTTTAAATAGTCGTGTATCAATAATACCTTTCCGACATTGAAGTAATAATTGAAATGTTAAGGCATTCACTTTTTGTTAAAAAATTAAGTTTGTATTGAAAGCCTTACGGCGTAAACGCTCTTAACTTAAAAAAATAAATACTTACTTGATTAATCTTTCTATTACTCTTATAATTGCGAATGTAACTGTGTCTTTCTGGGTGTTACATTTTAACACTTAAGCTGCTTAAACGATTTAGATAAAAAAATAATCTATTATGGATTCCGAATTCCAAATAGAAATAACGAAAAGTACTTAAAAGAGTATCGGGACCGATTTCGATAAAAACTAAAAGTGCAGCATTAGATTTTTGAGAAATCAAAAATTAAGGTAGAAATAGAACCCGTTGATTTCGAAAAAAAACACTATCATTACACGATTCGATAGTATCGCGGTATAAAAGGAACAATACATTCCGGGAAGATATTACATATGAAAAACGGAAGGGAAATGTTGGATTTTTATAAACTGCTACATGTTTTAAAGTAATGTTAAAGGCCACAGTAAAAAAAGAAATAAAATGTAAACAAGTGCGAGTAATCCACTTTACGTTTTAATAACATCGTGCCAATAATTTACATTTGGTTCGACGTTTCGTTGATTACTAGTAACTTTTAATATAAAAGCAAAACCTATTTGAAACTTGAATTTTGTAATTTGGAATCTAATCGAATGGTGTAATACACCATGTGAGTTTTTTTTAAACAATAGTTTTGATTCCTGGCTAGGAATATTTTGTAAACATCCAATGATGCAGTTTAGTTTTTCTTTTACGTTTCGAGAGTCCTTTGAGTACGTTCCGCTATTTCTCATAGTGTCGGATTGGGCTATCCATGCACTTAAAAATTTACAAGGCGTTTAAAAACCAAAATTTATTCAAGTCGAGCTCTAATTTATAGAACAGCTGACATGAAAATACGTATGTCAAAACTATTATGATTTGTCTTTTATAATTGCATCCCTGATTGTCATGTTTCGATTTCATAATAGGTCCCTTGATAAAATTTGTTAGTATTAATAAGTATATTGACCGTGTATAATATTTACCATTAATTTAAAAATACCACATATTTTTTATAAAAGTGTATAGTTTTTTATTGTTCATTTCTATTTTTATAATGGTCTATGGAATAAAGCACGTGGAGCACGCCATCTAGTGGCATTTTTTTAGCTTGGCGCTTTTGAGGTTGTAGTAGTTACGCGGCTGGTCGGTGTAGTATTGTGGAGCCACGTTATCGGAAATATTAGTGGGCGGGGCTTCGAAATTCATTTTCTCAAGGTCGCTGGCGTTTATCAGCCTCTTAAATCACGATCAAATATTGTCTATAGACGAAGTTTTTGAACTAGAAAACTACCATAACTAATGATAGTAGTTGAAAGATTTTCTATACTTGAGGCAAATTCGATAAACAATTAACATAAACAAACTACTGTCAAAAGGAAAGGGGCAAACTTATACAAAATGACCTTTGGTTTAACTAATAGTAGAATAAATTAATAATAGATTAGTAATTAATAATAAAATTTAAAATTGTTAAGTATTATTTTTTTTCTTATACGAACAAAATTATTCTAAATTTAGATATATTTCTGTTTTGTTATCATCTAAGGTTGTAATTTAAAATAGTTGCGCAATGAAGCGTGGGTCAGCCGCATTGTAGACCGCGAGCGCTCTATCACAATGCGGCGCAGTTTATTTTGGTAGCTTACTTAAATCAAAATCAGTTAGGGGAGTTTTAAAATAAGGAACAATTTCGCTTAAACAGTAACATTATGCAAATAATAATACTTCATAACAGTAAAAAAGTTAGTGTTTGAAGTAAACGTTCTTGGGAGCACATCATGTAAGTATACCTGTGGCGATGAAAGGTGGTACTGAGGTAGTGGTATGGAAACTATGACATCAAGTTAGAATAGTGGTTTACACGGCAAGCTGTGGCTAACCACACGTAAGTCTATAACCTGTGAAAGTTAAATCTAATTGTGTTACGAACCAACAGTTCCACGTGCGCTTAGAAGAACGCCACCATAACTCTTCTGTCCATTATTGTATTATTATATTTACAAAATAAATTGTCTGACGTTTTATGCTCTAATCTAAATTAAACCTCAAAAATTAAGGTCACATGTTTTTAAAATAAAAAAGTTGTTTTTTAATCTGTCAAGCATTAGATTCAAAACACAATTGGTTTTCCAATTGCCATTGACCTCCAGAGGTAAAACGACGCTTAATAGACTAATTTGGATAACCTATTCTATCTATTTTTTAAGTCTCATAACTCATTACATACAAAATAAATAAAATATACTTAGTAAAAGATCATTTGTGGTATGTAACTAGTAAGCTTAATGCCTATATGTCTGATTTTACAATGCTTAGGCATTAGGGCCGAATATTATTCTTGACAGATTTTTAAATGATAAACGTCAATTTGCCAAAGTAATCCTCTAGCAAGCTAGATAAAAGTTTTCTGAGTATTGCAAAAAGTAATTAAAAAAATTCAACCGACTTCAAAACACTAAAAAGAAAAAAAATGTTTGATTTTGTGCTATAAAGCCTAGTTTATTATGTAACAAATACAAATAAAGAAAGAAAGTGATGAAAAAGTTTTGTATGCTCCAGGCGGGAATTGGTAAGTTACTCCCAGTACTCCGGCGGCATAGTGGTAATCGCGTCTGGCGGGACCCCAGGAGATGCGGGTTCGATTCCCGTCTGGAGAATACAAAATTTTTCATCGTTTTCTTTTCTTTACCTGTGTTTCTTACAAGAAAAAAAACTTGAAGATAAGAACTTATCTTATAAAAAGGTATTTTTGAAGTTGGTCTAATTTTTTTGAACACTTTTTTATTTGTTTATTTTTTATTTATTTTTTTGCTAGCGCCTAACGGCATGCTAACTTGAAACAACAATTATAATCACAAGTTTTAGAATTACGCTGTTAACGTATTTCTTACTACACACATAACGCTCTATTGCAAAAACTACTGAACCAATTTTGATGAAACTTGCAAAGTTGTTGAGACCTAGTAAAACAAAAAAAGAATTTTTGCAATCCGGCTTATAGTTTTTGAGATATGCGGGGACTAACATACAAATATACAAACAAACATACGTACACTTATTAAAATTGGCACCTATGCTTAGACGCTGGTATTGACTAACTTATTATACAAAAACTGTGCAATTGTGACAGACAATATTACATAAATACCTACAGATCGAATTGTTGTTCTACCTCTATTTTTTTTAAATTGGTTAAAAATTAGCCCTTAATATCAAAATTATAAACAAATCGCCCTACATATTATTTTTTGGCTATAGTAATGTAATTATTACATTAATGCTTAGTGAATTAGAATATGATCTGATGAGCCGATGATCTGGTGAGGGTCGCGGGAAGCCGTTGGATGAGGGCAGCGCAAATATTAAAGAATGTTTGCTGATCAAAATAAAAACCGAATATAGAGAATAATTTCGTTACTATAATAAAATATAATGTAGGTAATTGAGGGGTTGAATAAAACCTATAGTCGCTAACATATAGTATCTATATTTTACTCGAATATACACGATTTTACTCGAATGCTATGCAACTGCATAGCTTTGAAGTGAAACCGTGTATTTTATTTTCACTACCCATAGGAGTGGGACATTTTTACTGCGGAATATAAATTTTAGAACAATTCTATAAAGTTTATACAGGATAGCTTGTTGAAAAGAGATTTCAGGCTATAAACTATGATACTTAGTTGAACGCAATTACAGTTCGTTCCCCTCTGTACTAAACATGGTTGCAACTAACTAGCGGTTGCTGGTGGCTGAGCACACGAGTTATTGGTGTATTTTATTGCAAACTTAATTTTATAACTGAAGAAATTTTTGCTAGTAAAATATATTGTTAACTGTGCCTTTGAAAAATTAATACTCCAAGTACAATAGTTATAGCTACTTGATGGTTAATTATGTTTAGGTAACTTTTGCCTTATACGATATATATCTTAAAACCTGATTTGACGATTTATAGTAACTACCTCCAACATTAACTGAGAGTTGTTGGTAAAATTTTAACAACCGAGTGCCTTATAGCCAATAAGTGAAATTTTGGGTATGTTTTACGAATTATCTGTTATGTTAAGTCAGTAAAATAATTTTGCAATTATCTATTTATTTACTTAACCTACTAAAAACCTTGTATGTCCATAACCTTCATGTTTACAAACTGGGTCTTCCAATTAAGTTATTAATCAAAAAATCTAATAATTAATTTTCAGCATCATATGTATTATCCAAAAAGAAAATTATAAAAATATTATTTTGTAACCATTGTTATTTTTGAACTAGGTACTAAAATTTGAATCTAACATATAAAAACTATAAAGCGCATCACGGACAATGGTCACGGATTATATCGTGTTTATTTTGGTATATTTTTATGTTTTATATGTAATTTTTGGTGTTCAATAAAGTTTATTTTATCTATCTATCTATTTTAGATAATTATCGTGACACTTAAAAAATTAATAGAAATCTATCATATGCACTAATTATTTGTTTTTGTTCTTTTTTAAAACATAAATTAAATCACGATTTGTTTCCTAACGGTTAGGGTAGAGTGAAAAATAAATAGAATTGATTCTAGATTTTCGGAAATTTAGCAAACAGATAATAATATAGTATATCTGCTTTTTGATCCGAAGACTCGTAAGTTTTTTGAGAGGAAGAAAGTCCGTAACGATCAAAATAATCAAATTACAGCATATTTTTAAAAAATGGGGCTCTTGAAATAAACTGAAATATTACCTGCAAACCTTGTTTATTACGCTATTTCAAAAATGATTCGATTGCACCTATATCTATAAAGTGCTTTGTGGATTGCATATGTCATTTTACTCATTAAATTTAACCAATTTTATATTTTTATAATATGTATCTTCAAAATTTTGTCTAATTAACATAGCCTGGATGCTAGTCCTTTGGTTGCTGACGCGGTCCAGTTGCTTTTCGTTCTTTCAAACTGAACTATTTTATGTTTTTTATTTTTCCAATTTCTCTTTTCTCCCGTTTTACAAAAAAATATAACTAACCCCTTAAGCGGCGTTATCCTACCGGAGGGCTATGACAATTGTAAAATCTATTTTGTCTGGACTCGACTACTTGACAGATTAAAGGATAATTTAGTTCTTTAATTGTCTAATATAATGCGTATAATTTCATAGATGTTAAGCGACACTGAATCTGACATGCTTCTTAGCAAAATAAACTCCGTTTAAGATAATTAGTGCAATATGGTACGAAGCATTTGTAGAAAACTACATTCAAAAGAATTTGAAGTAAAATAAAACATTCGGCAAATAATATGTAGTATGCTATGGCTAATTATATGTAGGTATCATAAATCATGTTCTGAATATTACATCAAAAAGAAATGACTAATTACTGTCATAATTGTTCGACGGAGTATCAATATATTACTACAAAAACTGTAATAAAAATGGCATGTTTTATTAGATATAAAGAAGTTTATTAATGATATGATAAAGAATATTACTTATTATTTATTAAGTCGAAGGTATATTATGTAACATATTTTATTACTTGTTAAAAAGGCCTATTACCGAATGCTATTATGCTGATTGCCAATACAAGTATTTTATACTATTTCTTTATGATTTCTTTATGATATTTCTTTCTAGTCTTGTTATTGTTTAATGACATCATAAGCACATGACGTGTCGCAAAGTGAACATGTTGACACATTAACAAAACAAAACGTAGTTGCGAGAACTTGACTACTTAACAAGATTTTGATCTCCGAGGTTGGAAAATAGCCTGCGAATACGGCTGAATATCGAATATTCTATAAACGTATAAGGCTATTCATTTCAACTCTATTTTGTAGTAAAGTATTTTCGGATTTATTGAATTAATTGAGAGTAGAGCAGAAATAAAGCCACAAAAGACACAGATATTGATACAAAATTGTAACCTATCTTTGTTAATGTTTGCCGATGTGAATAAATAATTCAATGTTCAAGTGACATTTCTGCTATTAAAGCGTTCAAAGTGTACGGGACCTAATCGCTAATCTTAAGGGTTATGTGGCATTGAGATTTTAAGAGAGGCAGTACTTTCCACTCAGACCACCGATTTACAACATAAGTTTACAATGCCGCATATTTTTTCTTCAAATAATTTAGAATATAGTGAAAGAAAAGTGACTAATTTGAAATCTATATTGCTTTCATAGGCAGTACGCAGTCGCCCCAGTGGTTTTCTGGACATTAAAGTACGATTCCAATTCTACTAAAATTTAAATATTTGCATTAATAAAGTGGCTACAATAAAATGAATAAGTAGTGGTATTTCTTCGTGATCTGATTTCACCATATTTTATCAATTTGGCGTAAATAGAATGTTAAATCACTTGTTGATATTATATCTATGAACTCAATCAAAAAACTAGAATAAAACAGAGCAACAAAAAAACAGAAAACAAAAAAAAGAATAAAGCAATAAATAAAACAGAATTGATTTTAAACAACAAATATACTATCTGATTAGGAATTGTGTCTACCTACCTCTTTCTAAAACAACTTTTTATATGAAAAACGTACTTATTTCATTGGAAGTCGGATATTTATCAATATTTCTTTAAAATTCGTTCAGTTTTGTAATTGGTCTATGAATAATAAATAGGCGTTTTCACACAGTGAGATTTACTAATATTTCTATATTCGACTTCGAGCTTAACGACGAGCCGCAAATGATTTTGACGTTTGAGCACAGCGCTGCACGTTATCGTATCTATTTATTAATTTCTACGTTGCGAAGATCTCTTGGCTGTGTGTGTTTGTCGCTGTGTTAGAGATACTACATCAAGTACAATCGATATCTTTCGATTTATTTTTCTACATTTAAAATGTATATTAATGACTTAATTCAATAATTTGATTGAAAAATAAAGAACTTTTTAGTTCCGACTCACGCCGTGCTCGTGGTCAAAGTGCTAGAGTCGCCGACGGTTATCAAATGGTTGTCAAACAAACGCCGACTTTAGAGAATCGGGTAGTCGAGCTTTTTTACGGAAACCCGACGTGGCTGTTAGTTGTAGGTTTGTAATCGCCTTTAGCTTTCGTTGTTAGGTTTATTTTTACTTAATTTATATATTTAATAGTGTTATAATAAATATGTTAACGTAAATATAAAAACAACACTTAATACGGGCGTATACATACAGATTCCTAGCGACCGGTCATTCTTTATTGTGTCCGGACTTCTCAAGTTGTTTGTAATATAAACAGTGACATAAGTCTGAAATAAAATTTACGGGGGTGGTTGTGATCCTCACGTGTATTGTAGTTGTGTTGAAAAGTGTTGCGTTTAAATTTATTTCAGAATCGAAATAAAATGTGTAATTCTGGGGTTGTTGCGGGAAGTTGATATCGTAGTATGTGCGCGGGTTGTGTCTGTGTGTGTTGTAGTGTGTCATACGATACACGATAGTACGCATTTTTAGGGTTGTCACGAGTAGGTATGACAATGCTTTTATTAATCGGCAAATAAAAGTGATCGGAAAGGTGTCAAACTTTGGAGACATATGAGGGGGTTGATGGTTTGGTTCGTGTGGCTCGAATTAAGACGATGAACGGGGAACTAGTTAGACCGCTACGAGGAAATCCAATAGAGGTTTTCATGTCAGGGGAACAAGAAATGGTAGTGGAAGATGTTACGGTGGGTCGTGGACAGGCTGGTACGACCAGAAGGTGGAATATTGCCACACAGGGTGTCTCGCACTGGGCGTCCTATCAGAGTTCCACGTAAGTTAGATTTGTAAATATTATTTTTAGGTGTTAGGCACCTTGTTAATTTTATTGCAGAGGTATGTTTAAGTTTTGTCCATCTCTGCAATGGCGGGAGTATGTGCCAGTACATTTAGTTTATTAATGACTTTTGGTGCCAACGCAACCTGCCCCTTTAATTTTACTTCGTACTTTTGTCACTGTATACAGATAGAGGCTCACCTTGTATTATCATTCGGCGACTCCTTCAGTCAATTGGACTCACGTTACACTTAATTGGGCCGTCCGCACTATGTATTGTCTTTTACTAATCCCCTAATTATTTAGTTAAGGCATAACACGAACAGTCTCTAGGAATTTTCTTATAGCTAATGCTACTTCTGAGATCGTCCTTTCGTTGTTGTCGTACCTGTAGACAAAGAAATATCATTAGAGTTTAAAATTTATAAAATCACTGCTAATAGTCGAGTAAATGATCACTTTGACACATATATCGGCTGGTTTCTGAGTTAAGAATTTCAAGCGTAAATAACGTGTAAATTGCTACGATCTTTACGTAGAAAAAAGATACGTTAGTGAAACTTAACAGGTTTTTGCTAGAATTACACAATTAAGAAAACGGCCGTATGACTCTTATGACGTAAGTAATAGAGATTATGGCCTGTCAAAGTTATCACTTAGGTATTATTATTTAGCCTATGCTAATAGGTATAGTCATCATATACCTATTAGCATCAAAACTAAAAAGCTCGGAAAGCAGATTTGTATAGACGACCGCATATTTTATAGAATATCTATTTTCACAAGGAATACATAATTTTGATAATATATTTTTGTTTTTTGTAGGCATCCACAAGGAATCTTAGTATATTATGCTCAAAAAATCTTTCAAGCAGCACTGTATATTTCACGTCTCATTTTGTATGACATAATTATCTCGCAATCGCAATAAATAAACTAAATCAGAAAGGCTTTGCGTATTTTCATAAAGAAACTGGAAAACAAAGTTAAAGATTTATTAGAAATATTATAAGTTTTGGAATGGTAACGATATATGATAATAATATAATAATGATATTCATACACTCACGCCTCTCATCTAGCCCAAATTAAGCATCGCGTTATGGATACTAGACAACGGAGAAATATTGATAATGATATGTATATACTTATAATTACATTACATACATTAGAAATATACAAAATAAACATATAAACATGGATGTTTGTTTATATGATGAGTACGACCTACAAACATCTGCTCCTACCGGGATTCAAGCCCGGGACTCCTGACCTAGAGTGTATACCTACAGATCACTAGTCTATATAGCCGGTCGTCATTTGTCTTAATTTTGCCTAGAGAGACAAAAGACAAATATGGTTTACTAGTTATGTTAAAAATATCTTTACATGCTGTAGTTTTAGTAATAAATAACACATTGAAATAACCAAAGTAGCACTTACTAAATATTATAAGTAGGCATACAAAAAGTGACCTATAAAAACAAGCTAATTTAGGCACTTTGCGCTTATAGAACGGTCTCTTGACATTGAACCGTAGATCGTTATCTCATTATGAGGCCCCGTGCATAAGACACATTGAATCTTAATTTGTATTTTAACATTATGATAAATTACATTATTTTATGTGTGATAAATATATTTACATAAAAAAATTACTAAAGTAAAAAAAACACGTTGTGAAAGGTGGCGGGTTTGTCCGCCCCAGGACGTGACATTTTTCTAGTTTAGATATTTTTATATGTAAAAAATACATATTTTGATGTCAAAAATACGTATGTATTATCTTAATGCACGGGCAAACAAGCTATCAGATGAACAGTAAAGTAAGGTAAGGTTACTCATAAACGCAAATACAGATAGACTAGAAGAATTTCACAGGGATATCCCAAGTACTGGGTGGCTCAGTGGTCAGAGCAGTCGCCCGGATTGCGAAAGGTCGCGGGTTCGATTCCTGCCTCAGGACGTGAAATTTTTCTAGTTTTATTATATTTTAATTACAAAGTTAGGTAAGGTGAACGGTAACCGTATACTATAATATAAACCATCAGCGGCACCAGCGGTCGGCAACCTTTTAGTGGACAGGGCCATATGGTAGCAAAACTAAAATAAGACGGGCCCCACTTATTATGGGTAAATACAAAAGTAATTAGGTAAGATGTAGATAAAACATCACGAGTTACTTATCGAGCGTTAAAATGTCAATACCAATGACAGCAAAAAGTGTAAGATTAGTTGAATATTAGTGGCAATGATATAATACAAAATACAAAGGATATAATGGTTGCGGAAAGCAACGATGAAAAGCTTTTTTTTCATTATCCCTACAATGGAAAGGCAACGGAAACTAATGTCCATACAGCCATGTCTTCAGTATTTTTTATTTCTTCTTATATTGCATTGAAATGCTGGTGTTACACATTTCATTGCATCTTGGGAGTATTTGACGCGAAATATCTGATGATAACTACAAAAAAAATCTCATCGTATTTCACACCATAATTACTATTATTCTAATAACCTTTTAGTTGTACGTCAACACAAACGCTTTTTATATAAAAAAAACTACACCACTTTTATAACACAAAGTTCGCTCCGACACAATTTTTAATCATTAAAATAAAAATCTTGACCGACGCCATTAAAACCCGCGAAACACTCACGAGGAAAAGCGTGGGACTAGTGTTGCCAGCCCATGTGCTATGTATACCACGAAAGGCTCATATACGTAGCCTGTATGAATCAAGAGGAGGGTTGTATCTGTAGCATTAGTAACAAGTTCCCTTTCTCTCAACACCCGTAGTTTCTTTTGGTTTAGCGAGCTCTTTGACGACCTTCGCAGCTCTCAACTCTAGATATGTATGTAGTGGTATGTACTATTTATTTCATCATCGTCATCACCAGCTTATATACGTCCCATTGCTGGGCACAGGCCTTCCTACATGGGAGAAACGCATGAGGAGTTTGGGCCATAACACTACTACGCTGGCCCAATGCGGGTTGGTGGGTGAAAGCGGTTTCAGGAACAACCGGGACCAACGCCTTAACGTGCCTTCCGAAGCACGGAGGAGCTCGAGATAACAAACTTTGATTGACCCGTTTTACGTATCGCAAAATCTTTGTAATCTTTAATTCTTCTAATTTGTAATCTTAAAAAAAATTAAAAAACTGTAATCGAGTCCTAAGAATATTTTCGTAACTAGTTTGATGATTAAGTAAAATCAGATTAGGAAAATTGATTTTCATACTTGAGAACCGTAGTAACTTTTAAATATTGGCAGTTTCATAAAGACTATATTTTGTTAGAAAGAACCGTTATTCTGTCTTTCTGACTAATCAGCTTGATATAAAACTGCCATAAAATTTATTGTTTTATGCGTGTTATGCATAACTTTGCATAAGCTTAAATAAATATAGATCATATCGTATTTATAGGTTTAGACCAAAAGAATAGCCTGAAGCGTTATTTGCTATTACAAAAAATTACTCCGTAAAATTAATCATAGATGGCCAATCCTCGACGTAATTTTAAACCAAGTCCTGAGAAATTTCCTTTTTCTTTACGCGGTACAGTCGGTCTGTTTAAAAGCTATTAAAATACGCTATGTCGGTTTACTTGAATAAATTTAAAATAAATACGTTCGGCGTGTTTACGCCTGTTATAGATATTATCGCGGACTAAAGGACAGCACAATTATGTGCGATTTAAAATTCTGAATATTAAATCGTTATTTAGGCGTTGTTTTGCGGCGAGAATCCACGTAACCCATCCTCCAGGCTCGACCAAGGGACCGTAATACTATACTTAAATAAATTGCTCCTAATAAGATTACTACAAATATTTCAATAACGATTATCCATTTTTGGACATCAAACGATGTCTTACTTACTGTACTGTAAAAGTTTTTTTCATCATTAAATATTATTGATTTTGTGCGTTTAGAACGCCTACTTTATTGTAAGAAGTACTGAGGTGTAAACGTCAATGAGTGGTGAGATAAACGTTGCTATAAAAACATTAAAAAACGGGTAGAAAGCGGTGAAGAAATTGGTAGGGTACACCTAGTGCTCCGGTGGCGTAGCGGTTATTGCGTCTGGTTGGACCCCAAAAGACACGGGTTCAATACCCGATATTTTCATCATTTTCTTTCTTCATTTGTATTTCTTACAATATTATTATTTTACTGGATAATGAATAAACATAAGTAGGTCATGATAAAATGTAAAATCGCTTTTAAGCAGTAAGACCGCCCAATTGAATTGTTTTTGTATTTGAAACTTTGTATAGTTTGATTTTATTTTTGTTGTGTCTGTAAATGTTATACATTTAACATTTAAATATACCTACTTATAAATAACCAAGACAGACACTAACCTGAGACCACTGATTCATTACACTGGGACACACACCACCATGTAATGGTTTCAAGAATAGATAAGGAATATAAATATACAGTCTTGTTAAATGCCCTTTGCATTTTTTCTTGGAGACTGTAATAGCCAATATATTCAAACAAAAAGAGCCACGTAACATAAAAGTCAAGTATTTTTTTAAGTCGGTTAAAAGAGCAACCCTAAAATTGTACAAGTGTTTTGTCCTGTTTTCAAGTCGGTTTTAATTTTGTTTAAAATTTAATGATATGTGAAATGACGTCATTCAATGCAAATCAAGAAAAGGATAAGTTTGGATAAAACCCTTTCATATCGTATTATTCCTCTGGTTTCGATTACGAAAACAAAGCAACTTTCGCCATGGTTGGTCCCTGGATGGGTCAATCAAATTTATAATCTTGAGCTACTCCGTGCTTCGGAAGGCACGTTAAGCCGTTGGTCCCGGTTGTTACTGCAACCGCTTTATCCCACCAACCCGCATTGGGCCAGCGTGGTGGTGTTATGGCCCAAACTCCTCATGTGTTTCTGCCATGTAGGAAGGAAGGCCTGTGCCCAGCAGTGGGACGTATATAGGCTGGTGATGATGATATCGTATTAACCGCTGAACTTATTGCAATGTACTTACAAACGAATCAGTGCCATTAACAAAAGTAGAAAAGAGCATCTTGCAAATAATAATAAATTGAAACATAGGCTATATTGGTTCAAAGAAATGGTTTGCAACTTTCAAATACATCTTATTCATTTGACCATTTCATGACATTTCTATGAAATAATGCAGCCATTATTGTATTATTTCATAAGCTACAAAGAATATATCATTATAAAATTTGAAATTTCTATATATACAATGTTTTTATTCTATGAAACTAATAGTACATGATAGAAAACAATACAAGTACTAAGGCATTATCAACGTTATATTAATCGTTAATAAACATGGGCCTGGTTAGTTAAAATAAATAATGCAGGTATAAAAATTATGAATCTATGCTATGAATAATAGTAGGGACGCTTTGTTCTATACGACACCGATATCGATCAAATAATTGGCGATTCCGTTATACTTAGATGCTAACTTAAAAATGCAGTGCAAACTGTAGAAATTACTTAAAATAAACTTGTCACGGGGTTTACTTAGCGGTAAAACAGAAATCTCGTGACGAGCTTTTATATCATATAAATTATGTAATATAAAAAATTGAGGGGTTTGATTTAATTCAACGTGTATATTCTTCTTTTTATAGTGTTTTGATAAAAGCTTGTTCTTAAAAGTAAGCTTTTTACTAACATTTTTCTATTACTTTAAGTCGGTGAAAAGACCACCACTTACAGATATAAGTACTTCCATCTTGATGCTAAGGCATTGCCGCACCCTGTGGAAGTTATATCTACTTGTAAATGAAAAGGATGCATAGAACGGACAACTTAGACCTCATGGCTCGGGGGAGGGTCCCGCTGACGCTTAGAGTTTTGCCCTGGAGACTCTAGTCTAAGCGTCAGCGGGACAATCCTCCAGAGATGAATTCACCTCTCAATGCTTGAGGACTCACCAAGGTTCTCCCCTCCTTAAAACCCTGGTTACGCTGTAAAGTCTATCTGCAGCCAACAGCAATAGTCAGTCAGAAAAAAAACGAACAATATAGAGTACCTACATTTTCCATTGTCTTTGAACTTTTACTCTTTTTTGGTAAGAGATCAAAAATAAGTGAAGTCAGTAGTGACGCTTCATTAGATTCCTCCTAAGCGAACTCTGATTATGTAGCGTCAAAAGTCAATGATCAAAAACCAACATAACAAACATTTTTAAAAAAATTTGGTGATCAAAGCTATTCGTGCTGCAAAAAGAATAACGTCATTTCAGACAAACTTTTCCCGCGAAAATAATAAGTAAAAATTAGGCTAAAATAAAATTTAGAGGATGAATTTTGTATGGTTTTCATAACCATAGAAAAGTCACCTCTAGATTATGACACCTTACATAAAAGTACATATCTTCATAAAAGTCTAGGAATCATATCGGAAACCTAACTTTTGTTTTTCTTTTGTACGAATAATATTTTAATGATCAAGCGTGTAACGTGGGGATTTTAACCGACTACAAAAAGGAGGAGGTTCTCAATTCGATTGATATTTTTATAAATGTTTGTACACCGATGGATGACACCGAGATTTCTGATCCGATCTACGTTATTCTTTTTTGTTGGATGCGGAATAGGTGTTATTTGGTCCCATAAAAAAATATTTAAGTTTTTAAATCATAATCGCAGGGGTCCCACTTGGGTCCTACTTTTTTCATAATATTTATTGATGATATCTCTTCGTGTCTCGAGTCTAAGTTCAAACTTTATGCTGACGATTTAAAACTTTATCGTACAATAAAGAGCCACGAAGATACACAGATTTTACAGTCAGATTTAAATAGGATCAATGAATGGTGCATTGATAACGGAATGACACTTAATTTGAGTAAATGTTATCATATAAAATTTACTAAGAAACTCGAAAAGTCAAATGTCACATACCACATTCAAGGCACTCCCTTAACAGAAGTCTCTTCAATTCGCGATTTGGGTGTGATCGTAGACAGTTCGCTATGTTTCAGGTTTCACATAGATGACATTATTCAGAAAGCTTCTAAGATATCTGGTTTTATATCACGGCAAATGAAAGTTCTGAAAGAACCTAAAATTACTATAATTATTTATAATTGCATAGTACGTAGCATTTTGGAGTATTGTGCCCCCGTGTGGAACCCCGGCTATCAGGTTCATTCTGATCGACTGGAACGTGTTCAGAAGCGATTTATGTACCACCTAGCTTATAATGATTTCAGGGCTAGGCAACTTACCTCTTACCAGTCTCGTATGTCCCACTATAGAATGACCAGTTTATGTGCTCGTAGAAAGGCTTTGGAGCTTATGTTTTTGTTTAAGCTAATTCATGGCAGCATTGACGCACCCGAAATCTTGGGGACTTTGCGATTTGCTATACCAAGAGTCGGTAGTCGTGTGGAGAATCGTAAAAATTTTGCTCCCCTGCTATGTAAGACACGGCTTGGTCAGCACTCTCCATTATACCGTATGTGTTCTTATTACAACTCGGTCAGACTCAACTTTGACATTTTTAATTGTTCTTTACCCTCGCCCTCAGTAAAAGCTGCCATTAGATCTGTTTGTTTATAATTTCTTTGAGTTTATTTTTTATTCCTTATTAATATTTGCATGCCAACATTAATTCAACTGAACTGTATAAAAGCAAACATGGAGCATGTTGTGCTTACTTCTAGTAGGAAACAATCTAGTTTAAAGTTTCCAAGTAAAATTATAAGACTTGTGTGATTGTAACCAGTTTTGTAAGCCTAATAAAAAATAAATAAAAAAAATCTGGAATAACTAAGTCGTCTATGTATGCAAAAATGCACCCGTAGAAAGTATGGTATGCGTCTGATAGTTAAATTATGTAATTATTTTCACACATTATTGTTTTATATTTTTGCGAGCACAGCACACTTATTTTCATTCATTTAAATTATTTGTATGTGGCCTTGATAATTATAAACTTGTATATACTATAGTATTGATATCGATATAGCATATTAGTAGTTAAAAATAATTACTCCGTAAGCATTTTGGGGTTTCTTTGTAAAGAATTAATCTTTGAGAAGTTTTTTAGACGAATGCATAAAATGACGTCATGTCTACTTTGTTTTATGCATGTATCTCAGCAGTATGGTCAAATTAGCCGCTTAACTGGACGCCTAGGCCTTTAATTAAACGCCAGTATCCAATAAAACGTTTACCATTATGTCAGCCGTCTGGTTAAATAAGCCATTCAATTGGACGCTTAGGCAGGTCGTTTAAATTTCGTCGTTTAAAAAAAAGAGCTTTTGTATGACTATTTGAGTGATTAGTAGGTTCAAGTTTATTATTTATGACAAAGCCAGATATTAAAGTCAAAGCCAAATATTTAAGCCGTTAGCATTATTGACTTGTCTGCCTCTCAGTCTCTGGTTGAAATACATTAAGTATAAATAACTTCTAGTTGTATAAAAAAAAAAAAACTTGACTGATGTTTATTGAGGAGTCTCGTTCTCTGCCTTCGAAGTTTTTCATCAGATCTAGATGAAATTCACATGGGACCAACCGAAAGTATAAATTGACAGCATTACGTAGCTACCTCTCAATTTTATCAAATGACTACCTATTTACCTATTTCTTAATGTTTGGTCTCAAAAAACTGATAGATAGACGACGACTGACGAATAGATATATTCGTAAAAAAAATAATGTAGTCAGAACAGTGTAAACAGACGCGGAATACTGGTTTTTAACAATATTTTACCTCGTACTTCTGCTAAAAACTATGGAGATTAAAAACTTGCATGTAATCTACAAAGTAATTTTTCATAGCAACCAAAATGCATTAATTATAAATTTTAATATTCGCAATTTGGAACAAGGTGGTTGTATAAAATTGTATTTAAGCCAGGGAGGTCTTTTTCGTAGCATTAATAAATGTTGGTGTACGTTTGGTGGGTTATTTAAATACGTTATTTTATCTATATCGAGTAAAATACGTAAATTTATAAATTAACTTAATCTTGAATGATAAAGAAATAGGAAAGTATATTTCTCAGGCATGCAATTCCATAGTATTTGAAAGAAACTTTTTAATTAAAATACCTACGTTTGATAAAGAAGTATAATACAAAAAAATATTTATCCGAAATCCATTTTACTAAAATAGAGACACAAACAATGTAAGTTAGTCAAATAACTGTTTGAAACACGATAGTGAAGAGGTGCAAATCCAAAAGTCCTAACTTTCCTCTAATACTAGACCGCCCGCCCATCCTAGCGCGCGCCGCGCCGCCCGCCCGCGCCCGGCGCTCACGCACAATAGTAAATCTATATTGTCTAATACTATGTGGATACTTCAAAGATTACCTAATGACGTCACTATACTAAAGGGCCGAGCGCCGGGTATGTAATGTTTCTTTGAAAAATAATTAAATTTTCATCGAAACTAAGACAAACTTCTTCAGTTTCTTAATTTTCTTATCAAAAGAGTGCCAAAAAGAATACGTTTCGCCTGATGGTAACAGGTATTTAACTAGATGGACGTAAATACCATAATCCCGCTTGATCATAAGAGCTTTTGCTATAGTAAACCTACCATGTCATGCGCGCATCATTTTCTAATTAAAAAACAAAAAAAAAACAAACTAACCGAATTGAGAACCTCATCGTTTTTGAAGTCGGTTAAAAAGGGATAAGTTGTATCCTTTGCCAAAAAAGTCTTTTTGCTCGATTTACCCTGAAATATATGAACTGTACAATTTTAACGGTGTGGAATCATAATAATATATGTTGTAATTTAATAACAAAAAATATTTCAATCTCTTTTTATAGAGCTAGGGTGGAAGATGAGCTTATGTTCAGTATAATCATAACCAGTTGATTTTTGGGACAGTAAAGGCAGGTTACCTTAACCGTTAGAGTTACAGGAAAATGTTCTTAGAAGATCATTCATAACATTTGAAGATATTTTGAACTGCATTCACAGATTATGGAAAAAACACAGAAAGCGAAAAAAATGTATTTCACCCACGTAGAAAGGCTTTTGCCCAGCCGTGGGACGATTATAAGCTGTTGATAAAGCGAGAAATATGTTAAAATATCAAAAAAAGTATTTCACGCACATAGGAAGGCCTGTGCCCAGCCGTGGGACGTACCTAGGCTGGTAATGAAGCGAAAAAATGCTAAAATAGCATTTTTTCGCTTGTGGGGATCAAAATACTTTAGGATACCATTTAAGGTATAGGTACTTGAAATGACAAAAATTCCCAAAATATTTTTCCAGACGACCAGCTGGTCGAGCGATCTGTACCCCTTGCTATAAAGTTTACTCTGTCAAAAGGTCCCGGGTTCGAATCCCGGTAGGAGCAAATGTTTGTATGATGAGTACGAGCATGTGTTTACGAGTCATGAATGTTTATATGTTTATTTAGTATATTTATATACATATTATTATCATAATTTCTACGTTAACTAGTATCCATAACACAAGCTTACTTTGGGCTAGATAATAGGTGTGAGTGTATGAATATTATTATTATTCGTTTTGGTAAGAGTTACGCAGAGATTACTTTTTTAACCGACTTATTTTAAATTGATTACCTATACACAGTAGAAAATTTACCTTTATTTTAGTATATACTTATGTAGATACTCACGTAATAGGTTTAATCCAATTAGTAATTTGGTAAACAAATAAAATAAACACTGACAATTTTTGATTGTTTATGAAACTGTCTGCAAATCTGCAAGCCCAGAAATCAGACACAAAAGAGTTTCTATGGTGTGGGTATGATATGGGAGGAAAGGTTAAAATTATTATACAATTTTAGTACATAATATTAGCTTAGTATTTCCATCGGAAATGAGAGAGCACGACTCGCGTACCTATCTTCATCTTTCACAAGTTTACTGCCAAATAACTCTAGTTTGTTGTGTTTCTGTGGCACGTAAGGTCATTTGAGATTACCGAGGATGTTGACACAATGCGTCCTTAAAGCTTGTATAAGTTACGGTAACGGCGCTACCTTTCAGGTAAGCCTTACCTATACTCCTAGCCACCAAAAACAATAATAATAAGTAATCTATTTTGCTACAGAAATGATCATAATTTTTGTTTTACCCATTTCAACTTGAAACTTTTTATCTAGGCTAGTTTCACGTCGCAAAAATGTGTCGGGAATCAGACCACGGCCTCCTATTCTTTTATATCCATAATAGTTGACATCATCATCATCATCATATCAGCCGAGAGACGCCCACTGCTGGGCATAGGCTTCCCCCAAGAATCTCCAAACCGATTGGTCCTGCGCTGCCCTCGTCCAACAGTTTCCCGCGACCCTAGTCGACAGTAGACCTATAGTTGACAGTAGAGTAGAAACTAACTATGTAGAGTCAGAATCTAAATATTTGACATGGTGTACCTAGGTAAGTAATTAATATTTGAAATTCCTGAAAATAACAATTTATTATGTAATTAACTCCTTATGTGTTTCTCCCATGTAGGAAGGCCTGTGCCCAGCAGTGGGACATATATAAGTTGGTGATGATGATGATGATGTAATTAAGCATTGTTTTTAGTCAGAATTTCAAAATGAATATTGTTTTTAAAATAACTTGAAGTTTTGATATCTATTATGATCAGGTACTTAATAATATTTTTATATTTGCTACTTTGATTCTAATTTAATAATTGAGAGTATTTTTTGACAGTTAATTTTGAAATGTGTACCACCTGTAAAAAGTTTTCACGGTACATTGTGTATTTTCCTGTTCGTCTTTAGTTTCGATCTTACGATCTTAGAGTAAAGCATATACCTTTATTTTAGGCATATTCTGAAAAACCTATTTAATTAGCCCAAACCATACATTTTGTACTATCAGATTTCAAACTTCTGGAAGTGTGCAGTGTCATCTATAAATTAGTAGTATTAACATACTGTTAGTAAAATATTCTTTGGCTTACAGCTTTAAGAACGGAAAACTCTTGCATTGTTAGTATCAGGTAAGGCTTAGAACTGAAGATCAACGCATATTTTAATATTGTGTGAGACTCACCATTCATGAATTAAGCGTATAATGTGAAAATTGACTTGTATCCCGCCACGTCCATAGCGGTGGCAGGCAAGACTGCTGAAGGCCCGCGAGCAGCTCGGCGTGGTACCTCTGCGCAGCCAGGAGGTAGGGTGCCGGTGGCAGCGGCAGGGGGCAATGCGGCAGCGGCGGCGGTGGTGGAAGTGGTGATGGCGACCGACGCGGCTCCGGCTCCAACAGCGCATCTATCGTGAAAGCCCTTCGAGGACGCGGGCCCGCTGGCAATAACGCAGCTGTATCTGGTGCCTCTACTGGCTCCGGACTCGGCCTCGAA
This sequence comes from Nymphula nitidulata, assembly GCA_947347705.1. Lineage (NCBI taxonomy): Eukaryota > Metazoa > Arthropoda > Insecta > Lepidoptera > Crambidae > Nymphula > Nymphula nitidulata. The sequence continues at coordinate 7,368,376 of OX374617.1, read as the reverse complement.
CACAGTCCAGGAGCTGGCGAATACAAATTCCCATTATGCAAACCACCCGTAGGTGTACCAGCCTGTCTTGCCAAAAACGCCCTGTTAAAACTCGCCAAAGCCGCCAATTCCGCATTCAAACTATCCTTCTCCCCCTTGTGGAGCTTGAAGCGTTTGCGTCTTCTGAGTAGTGAACCGTTTTCGAACATGTCGAAGGCCTGGGGATGCAACGTCCAATAGGCACCTTTGCCAGGCCGGTCCGGCCGCCGTGGCACCTTCACGAAGCAGTCGTTGAACGACAGGTTGTGCCGCAGTGAATTCTGCCATCGCTGGGTGTTGCGCCTGTAGTACGGGAATCTGTCCGTGATAAATCTGTATATCTCCGACAAAGGCAGCATTCGCTCCGGGGAGCTCCAGATCGCCATGGCTGTGAGGGCGATATAAGAGAAGGGTGGTTTCTGGTCTCCGTAAGATTCGCGCGTGGGTCGTGGCATGGTATCTGTGATAGTCGTGTTGGACTGTCAAAGCAGTCAGATTATTGTCGGTAGGGTTCAGGCAACACGTCCCTCGCATCTGCGCGGAAGATAAGGACTGGGTGAGCGAGCGAGCGCACGCCGGGCGGGTGTGTCGCGGTCGGTGCCGCCCCGCTCCGCTCGCCCAATGGCGTGTCTCCGTGTTTGTTTGTTGTTTTTGTCGGCTCCGGACCCGTTACAGAGGAATTTAAATTGTTATCACGTTTACATTATACAAAATTTATTCGACACCGACAACACTTGAGCTTGTTTCGAAATTGCAATGATTAAAGAAGTAGGGTACTTATCGATGCTGTGTGCGAGAGGGAGAGCTAAAATGATTGGAGATGATCTTTATTAATGTGGAGACGGTTGATCTCAGACCACACTTACAAAATATATATCGTTTGCTCTAGTTATTCTTTTCTATAGCAACAATGGCGAAAATAGATCGTAGTAGGTACTAATACATTACTTTTTAGATTTAAGTACTTAATGTAGGTAAGTATCATTGCATTTGTAGAAATCGTAGCTAAGTTGGGTTAACTTATTATACAGGGTGGCACATTTAGATCGGTCAGTATAGGAAAGTCTGAAACTATAAGACATGCGAAAATCTCTTCGTAAGAACCATGTCATCGATTTTAGTATATAAGAAAAACTGCATTCATACATTAAAAAAATAACGTGTAGGTACTCAGCTCGGGAATCGAACCCGGACGTTATGAAAAATAAAACTATCACTATTTCTATTTAGATATCGATTGTGTAGGTCTTAAGCATCAAAAGTTACCTACAATGAAACCATGATGTCTAAGTAAAATGAATAAAATGCATTGTTTTCATATCCTTTAATTTATTTTAGTATGTGTTCGAAAATACCACCATCTTTAAGCCAGTCAAACCAAGTCGTTTTATTTTCAAATGAGGCTTATCATACGTCTTTGTACCAATCTACATACCTACTTATTCTAAGTGGGCTTTTCAATTGATTATTAGTGTAAGTATGATAATTAGAAATAAGCAATTACAATCATTGATTGATAATATTATCGCAGATAACAATATGTAAAGTAGTGTATGTAACAAGTTGCGACTTTGTGACACCAGCAAAGAGCTACAAACAACCATAGAGACAACTTTACGCACTTACGAGTTGAATTTTGTATTGAAAAAATGGTGGTAATTTCTAACACAAAAAAATAACAAAATAAATTAAATGATATGAAAACAATGCATTTTATTTATTTTAGACATCATGTTTGTTTACTGCTTAAGACCTAGGTACACAATCAATATCTAAAAGAAATAGTGTTAGTTTTATTTTTCAAAACGTCCGGGTTCGATTCCCGAGCTGCGTACACGTTTTTTTAAAATGTACGAATGCAGTTTTTCTTATATATATTTTTTTATATACAAAGCACGACAAATGACTCAACACCACCTGATGTGAAGCGGTAAGAAGAGTCCATATGCGAAGACAGCTAGTGCAGTTCAGACACTGCTCTAGCTGCCTCCACCTTGCCGGCCCGAAAGGTGCTTTTTCACGCCTCTTTTGAAATAACCCATGTTATAGGAAGGAGGGAACACATGTGCTGGCAAAGAATTTCAAGTTCTGGAAGTTCGACAAAGAAAAGAGCTACTAAATTTCTTTGTACGTGATGTTGAGGTGGAGACAGTGAATTGATGACTCCGAAGACCGGCACGCGTGCTCCTGAGTAGGAAGGGGGAAGGTGGAATAAGGTCAAATAGCTGTTCAGAACACTCTCCGTGATATAGCCGATAAAAGGCGCTAAGCGACGCAATGTCACGACGCAATTGCAGAGGCTCAAGGTTGTTGGTGACCTCTACATCGCCAACGATACGGACAGCACGACGCTGCAAGCTGTCCAGGGCATCGAGTAGGTACTTGGCGGAGCCATCCCACAAGTGCGAGCAATATTCCACGCAAGACCGGACCTGAGTTTTATAGAGCAGACATAATTGGTGAAAAATCGACGCACCTTGTTCAGGACACCGAGCTTCCGTGAGGCTGTTTTTATCACGGTTTCGATGTAGTTCCTGGAATTCAGATCGCAACATATCTCCATGCCTAGCAGGTTTAGGGAGCCCTGTGCCGAAAGAGTCGTGCCCTGAAGAGACGGAAGGGGAAGGAGCGGCGATATTTTGGCTGTAAACGCGCACACCTGTGTTTTCTTAGCATTGAACTCAACAAGATTGTTAGATCCCTATTCAGATACGAGGTTCTTATAACTAAAATCGATGACATGGTTCCTAAGAAGAGATTTTTCGCATGTCTTATAGTTTCAGACTGTCCCATACTGACCGATCTAAATGTGCCACCCTGTATAGTAGGTAGTTCAGTAGATAAATGCAGATAAATAGACCTATGGATGTAAGTTTTGATAGATCTACTGTGTTCCTAAAAATCTTATACCGATTGATAGCCATGGAAATCTATAAAACATTTCTCTAATTACATTTTAAATCGGTAGGACTCCAATAAGGTGGACCAACGATCTGGTGAAGGGTGCAGGTAGCTGGTTAAGTGCAGCGTAAGATCGATCGTTGTGGATATCACTAGGGGAGGCCTTTGTCTAGCAGTGGACATCTTTCGGCTAAAATGATGATGAAGACGATGATCATATTTTTAACTAATAATTTACGATCTGCTTCGATACTTTGCTGGTGTAGGTAGGTAGGTAAATTTGACAATTTATGAGAAGCTTATTAGCAAACCTTTCCAGAATGTTCCTTTTTCTGCCTACAATTTTTTGTAGGACCAAATTTAAAAGGACATATTCAAAATCAGAATTAAAAATCATTTAGATATAGCAAACAGTACTATTATGGCGGTGGTCAAAATCAACGCCTATTACAGAGGTATTTTTACCTCATTTATTATACCTCCGTAATAGGGATTGATTTTAACTACCGACGTAATAGAGGACTGTTTACGTTACCTACTTTACAAGTGATTATTGACGTCCATTGCCAGCTGGTTTGGAAAATCGACGACCTACTACTTACTGATCAAGTTAAATTAGTAAATACCTATCGATAGACCGTTAAAATTAGCTATTGTGATAATAAAAATGCGAACGTAACTCTGTTCATCTGTCTTTTAGACTGTGGATGATGATATTCTTATAATATTAAAAATAATAAATAAATAAAATCCATGCAATAAATAAAAGGCAACGAAAAGGCTGATGAATTAGCTAGAGCTGGGGCTCAGGGACGACAGATAAAACCGGAAGCTTTCTGCGGAATCTCAAAGAACCAGGCCATGCACTCTCTCAAAAGCAAACTCATACAGGAGTCTTCCGAACAATGGCTAAGGACACCTGGTTTGATGATACATTCAAAGTCTCTGATACATGACTACTATGCTGAACGAACTGAAGAGCTGATAAAGCTCAGCAGGAGTAACGCAAGTGCCATGACTAGAGCTTTGACAGGCCACTGCAAATTGAACAGACACTTATTCAACCTAAAACGAAACCCCAGTGCACCTCCTTTGCAACAGTGGACCTTTTATCCACAAACGAAGCCTTTATCTGCAGAGACACACTATTGATCCAAACGAAGTTAAGACCCTTGAGGTTGGGAGAATCCTAAAATATATGGAAAGTGCCCAAATCAAGGCTTTATTAAAAACTATTGGTGGCAAGTCACAATAGATCTTTTAGGTCGCAGTGACAAATCAGTCTTAACAAGACCGAAAAGCCCCAAATACAAGATAATAATAATGCATTTTAATACTGTGTGACAGTCCAAATTTGTGATACAATCTAACTAAATACCTTCTGTACCATATTTTTTGCAATAAAGAATTGAACAGAATAGAATTGAATTAAAAGGTTAATTTTTATATCTTTGACCGGTTTTGTTTTCTGGGCTAACCCAGAAAATAAACTACAGTAAAATTTTCCCGGTACAGTACCAGACAACTTATACTGGAGGGCACCTTATACTGGAGGGTGCCGTTGGGTGACCGCAGTCAGTAGTGGGCCCAAGTAGCGCGCTAGCCACGTGCCAAAGGCTGATCCGCCAACACGCGAAATATCGTTTCTAGTTGGCGACTATGTTCGGTTGCTTATCTAGCCCAGCTTGTTTTTCACAGGGATTTTATTGCGCATTACAAAGAATGGTGAACGCTTAATCGTACTCAACTGGTGAACTGCACATCAATGATTTGCTTATTCCTGGTATTGTTGGGTATGCAATGAAAGTTCATTCCTTCAGGGAGAATTTGCTGAAACGAAGGGATGAGATTTTAAATATTGCGTCTCTCGCTGAGGAGACGACAATCTGCCACCATCACGTTCAACGGGTAATGTGGTAACGTTCAATGCCTCTAAAACAGGCGTGTCTCTTCACTGCAAAGAAGAGTACGTTCTGGGGCTCCTACTTTCCTGGGTGCATCTGTTCCAGTTACCAACCATCTGGAGCTCGAAATGGAGTTGACGTCTAACCTCGTCTTCGGCGTCATCGTCGAATTAAAAGCTCAAGCTACTGACAAGAAACTGGGCATCCTCAATAAGATGAGGGGGTACTTTACTGCTGGACAGCTTCTTATCCTTTATTACGCACGTCACTTGTGGAACGGCTCGGCTAAGTACCAACTCGCTGCTGGATTCGGTGGATTGTAGAGCCAAGAGGCTTATTGGCGACGAAAAATTGGTGGGGACTAAGCTTCTAGTCTGGACCACCGCCGTAAGGTTGCTAGCTTGTCAGTCTTCTACAAATTATCCATCAGTGAGTGTGCTTTGAAGATACATGAGATTATCCCACATAGCCTATTTCACCAGCGGATTACCGAACGTTCAGCGGGCTACCATCCGCTCCTGCCCACCTAGCATGACCACCGAAACGCGATATGATAAAGCTATTTATCGCTTCGAACTGTCAAAAATCATTGGATATAACCGCTATTTTGAAATTTTATCGAAACTGCGAACATGTATATTATACAATACAAGTTCGCAGTTTCGATAAAATTTCAAGATGGCGGTTATATCCAATGATTTTTGACAGTTCGAAGCGATAAATAGCTTTATCATATCGTAACATATCGCGTTTCGGTGGTCATGCTAGGCGGGCTGGTTGATATACCATATATCTGCTTTTCGTCATCTTTTGTGATGCGCACGGCCAGAGAGTGGAATGAACTGCCAAACTCGGTGTTCCCAACTGCTTAGAATCTGAGTTCCTTAAAAGCTGCACTAAATAGGCACCTTCTGGGTAAGCTAACGTTTACATTTAAGATGAGCATGATAGGTAATAACTGCTAAGTTTATTACCTATAATAGCAGCTATTAGCGCCCACTTTCGGATGGCAAACCAATAATAATCCATTATGAATAGTAAGCATACACAATTTGCTAAGCTCAATGTTGAAACGTAATAATGGCCCTAATTCTGCTGTGCCCCAACTAAAAATAAATTTCAGTTTAGTGACGCTCTTTCATCACAGGTAACTAAATTAGAGAAAGAGAAGACTGTTAACTTTGGTAAAATAACATGATGTAAGTAAAAAAGCACATCTATCTATATCTACAGAAGATGCTGTAACAGCCTTAAGCGCATTAGTAACAGAAAAAAATGATAAAAAAAATAAATGTTTAACTGTGTTTCTTGATATCAAAAAAGCTTTTGACACTGTTTCTATCCCCATACTTATGAACAAGCTGCAAAATATTGGAATTCGCGGTATACCATTAGCTCTTTTTAAAAGTTATCTTTCTGAGAGAAAGCAAAGAGTAAAATTGGAACAGTATTCCAGTGCAGATGCTGATGTATCGTACGGCGTGCCGCAGGGTAGTGTATTAGGCCCTACTTTATTCCTAATATATATCAATGATTTGTGTAACTTAAAAATCAAAAACGCCAATATTTTCTCATACGCCGACGATACTGCTATTGTCTTCTTTGGTAAATGCTGGGATGCGGCAAAAAATAGTGCTGAAACTGGAATGGCTACTGTATCTACTTGGTTGAAAAATAATTTACTCTCACTAAACACATCTAAAACTAACTACATATGTTACAGTATTTATGATAATAATCAGCCAGCAAACACCTTCAGTCTAAAAGTACATGACTGCTTTAATACCATGGATACAAACTGTAAATGTCCACTAATTGACAAAGTCACCTACTACAAGTATCTAGGAGTCCTCTTGGATCAACGATTATCCTGGTATCCCCATCTTGACCAACTTTCTGGAAGAGTCAGGAAATTAATATGGATCTTTCGCTCATTAAGACATGTGGCCCCAAGGGATGTTAAATCTATTTTGGGTCGAGATCCCCAAAATAATATTTTGCAAAGAATATACATTGCCTTGGTTGAATCCATCTTGGCGTACTGCATTCCTATTTGGGGTGGTGCGGCAAAGACAAAGTTTATTGAGATTGAACGCTCACAGCGTGCACTGATAAAGACCATGTATTTTAAACGCCTTAGATACCCTACTCAACAACTTTATCTTGATTGTGGATTGCTCTCAGTAAGAAAGCTTTTTATAAAAAATATAATACTGAAAATGCATAAGAGTTTACCGTATGTTGCATGTCAAAAAGGTAGAAGAAAATGTAATGTGGCTAAAATTCCTTCAACAAAAACAATGTTTGCCACTGCTCAATTCAGTAGTATTTCAGCGAGAATTTATAATAAAATCAATAAGAAATTAAATATTTATTCAAAAAATTTAACGGAATGTAAAAAGCTGGTACTGACATGGCTAGAATCTCTTGATTATGAGAAAACAGAGCTGTTTTTACAACAAATTAAATAATTGTTTTCATATACTCAAATATGTACATACACACAAAACACATCTCACACACACTACGCACACGCACGCACACACACACACACACACGCACGCACGCACGCACACGCACACACGCACACACACACACACACATACACACACACATGCGCTTGCACACCGACAATGTACTACACTCTTATAAATACATATTATTATAATATAGTACCTATAAAAAAATATGTTAAGCCGGTAACTGCTGATAGTTATATTTGTAATATTAATATGTAACATAAAATGATTTAATGGAAAGGCGGAGTCCCCTGGTACAAGCACTATTTTGCTTAAAAGGAGGCTCCGGCCACTAATTACTGTAACAAAAAACTTTTTATTGAAATAAATTTATTATTATTATTATTAATTTATTAGTATTATTACATCTAAAACGTGAAAGTTTTTTAAATCCACTCCTTAAGGTGAGGACCTTAAGAGGTGAATTTTGAAAAATCCTGTCTTAGTGCAACCCTAGACCTCTAAAGAAAGCAATGTACCAAATTTGGAATCTCTAGACCCAGCGGTTTGGGCTGCGCGTTGATGTGTCATTTAGTCAGTCAGTTTTCCCTTTTATATATTTAGATGATGTGTAAATAAAACAGAACGACTTAGTAACCTTTCATGTAAAAGATTGTAATTTTATGTTCAGCAAGATATTATCGACTATTATTATTATATTATACAAGTGGCATGTAGTAAAACTTGCCAGTTATAGATTTAAGCACGATGTCGGGCACCACCTACCGTCTAGTCTACCTACTGATAGCGGCTTTTGACCCACTATTCTTACATTCTGCTCACCCAATCACTGGCATAGCATATTTACGCAACATATTTAACTTCATAAGAAATTTAAAAACAATGTCGTCTACATATGTCGGTGTTAAGTGAAAAATAAATAAGTACTAGTAATAAGTTATGTCATATAGTAATTAAATTATGTCTGAGTGGAAATTATTTAGTAAAGTTAGTGAACCCTTGTTATACGAGACAGTGTCTGTATTGACGAACAATATGCATAATCTTTGTAATAAACTTTGACTTGGTGTGAGACTTTTATCCTGGTTATTCTCTTTATTCATGTACCATCATCCCAAATTTCTATACTTAATGTCGAGCTCCTCCGTGCCTTGGAAGACACGTTAAGGGGTTGGTCCCGGTTGTTACTGCAACCGCTTTAACCCACCAACCCGTATTGGGTCAGCTTGGTGGTGTTATGGCCCAAACCCCTCATGTGTTTCTACCATGTAGGAAGACCTGAGCCCAGCAGAAGTATATAGGATGGCGATGATGATATTGATGATGAATCACATGGAAATCTCTTGAACATTCTGGAGACAAGAATGACATTTCGGATAAGATTACTCCTATTTTTTATCTTTGTCAAAACCAAATTTTTGACATCAGTTTTTGTATACAGCAAGAGTAGCAAGAAAGCATATAAGTACCAAGCAAGTCTTACACGTTGCCCTTGTTGTATAAGATAATCTTTATTTTGACGTCATAGGAAACGAGCGCTGTTTGCTCTTAAAACACCAATTCCTATAGAGGAAGTGCCGTATTAGGAGCAGAGGACGCTCAGGTGCTAAGGCGACCTTACTTACTGCAGAAACACAACACTCAAAGAAAGGTACTTCACTGCCAAGCTGTCTAAATTACAATGTTTGTCACAATCCATAAAACAGGATTGGTCGCTGGAACATAAGTCCTGTTTTCATGGCCGTTAAGAAGATACTTGTAGTGAAATATACCAGTGCTTGGTAGCCTAAAGTCATAACTTTTGCGGTTGTTCCCCCACAGGTCCGTAGGAGCGCAATTGGCTCGCGGGCACAATAGTCCCCGGCACGACTGACGACGTGTTACCTTTATAAATTGGACACGATTCTGGTCTTTAAGCGCCCTGTTACGGTGTAAGTGCTTTTATGTTCATACTTGAGAGGGCTTAAAGTTAAATGTCCATTATTTGAAACCATGTTTCAGAGGAGTTTCTATTAGCAATGCATATTAGTCGTGGAAGTAACAAGTACTTAGGGCCGTAATTTCAATAAATAGGTTCCTGTATTATTTCTTCCGAAATGTTGAACTTAAGAAAGTTTCCTTCATAAAATTTTAATTAAATATTTTAATATTCAATTCGAGTCGCAAAGCAAAGATATCTTTCTACTGAAAAATTAGCGACGGGCGTTATTTTATTTATTACAGCTTAAATGAAAAATTACTTACATTATTAATTTGTTAGCCTGTGTATGACTTTCGGGGGTATTTGCGAATTTTAAGGTCATTGTCTCTGGAATGTGTAGCTTGGCAGGTTAATATGGAAATAAAATATTAACTCATTTAAACAGTTTTTTTACAATCATTTGATTGATTTCATTCATGACAAACTAGATACAGATGAATTACAATTGAAAAACTCGTGGTGTGAATATACTCTGAACGAGATTCGATCCGCGATGTTTACTTGTTTCTCCTCACTATACTGTCTAGAAAGATGTATCGTTGCTACTAAAAAATCTACTAAGAAGTTTATTGAACTTCAAATGAGAGTAGATCCACAAAAATATTTATAATTAAGGCTCAAATTAAAATATTTTATAGCTATTTATTTTTCAAATGGAAATAGGAAAGCAACAACATTATTAACATGGCGAACTCATCACCACACTGTATATTTGACACGTTTTACGACTTGTAAAACAAGGTCATTCATTCATTCAAAACAAGGTAGTAAAGGCAATATGCTTAGAATCTCAGGTGAAATATTTTCCTCGTTTTATATAACGATAGCTTAAATATCTGAATGACTTAAAATTTAGTAACTTATTAAAGCAGCTTCAAAATAAAAGGCTTCATTGCTATTCAAATTCCCTCTACGTGAAAGCCCAAAAAAGAAGTCTCCTTTGCACATTTGAACTGTCAGATTCATGTAGAGAACGTAAGTGGATAAGCCTTTCGTCCCTTTACCAGCTAGCCAACGTCTCTTCAACAATAGTAAAGATTATTCTGAGATAGAGCTTATAAATTTCCCTTCGGACCGTTTCGTAGCCAGTTTTCGGAGCCAGCTACCGAATGGGAAATCAAAACCTTGTTTCGAAGCTGGATACGAAATGAGACTTATTTTTACCATTTCGTACCCGTCCTTTGGAACCAGCTACCTCATGGGAACCTTACACCCCGTTTATAAGCTGGATATGAAACGGGAAAGTCAGGGGCTTTTAGCAAAAAAAAGTAATTCTTTATGTAAAATATTAAATTACACTTAAGCCTTACGTAAGATATTAAAATACATTTATTCAAATAGTTACCTATTTTCTATATAGACGCTTTTAAATACATACCAGTAAAAAAGTGAAGTGGCGAAGACAATACGACATCAAATTAAAACATGGGCTATTTAAGTTCATAAAAATGTTTTTCAACTTTCAAAAACATCTTATGCATTTGGTGATTTCATAACATTTCTATGAACTAATACAGCCCATATTTAATATGGTATTGTCGTCACCACCCTGTATACTGTAGTCAAGCGATATCTATAATCTTAATTATATATCATATTTGATTTTTTTTTCTGGCAACAAACAGTCGTGCATATTGAATAATACAAATTTCTGGCCTTGAGTTCCTACAATTTGAAACTATAGGATGCATGCATAATTATCATTAAGTCAAGTTAAAGGAACTCGATAGTAACAAAATTAAATAATAGAACTACTATGGCTTTGCACTCCCGGAGTTAATCGAGCTCGCTGCATTAGGGTTGTTAACTATTGTTGCTTGTCCGCGGCAAATGGGCCGTGCGCGCGCGCCCTTCTATTTGCAAAGGCTGTATGCCGACAGATTTATTGCCAGTGCTTGACTTTGCTAAATTATACCTATTTTTAACGGACTTTGTATACGGACGTTGTTAGGTTTAACGTAGTAGGTAGTTTACCTAATTATTATAGAGTGAAATTATTTATATCTTGAATTTAATTATTTATTTACGAGAGTTATGTGAATGTGTTTTATTTATAATTTTATAAATGACTTTGGATTTAAGAAACACTATATGATAATACCTATATGAAATGAATTATCATTGGCGTCAGAATTTTCATAACTGCCTTTCATAATTAACTTGCGAAGAAGATGATTTAAATACTATCTTATATAGGAGATAAAAGTTAAAGAGCTATATGTTTATGTGTATAGTTACATGTAAAATCATTTGAAGTAAACGGAAAATTTTTAGACAAAAATACGCCCTGTCGGATTTTTCGTTCAGTTCTTTCATAAACTACACAACAACCTACCGGCGAACTATCAAACCGGCTCTTAGCTTATGAAACTCAAAAGTAAAGTTAGCTAAAAATATTTAACAACATTTTGATTAAAAAATCAGGGAGTGAAAAAAAATATGGCCGATTAAAAATTGTTTTATTCTAAATTAACTTTGAGACACCGATAAAAATATATCGATGATCGATGTCACTATCTTCTGATTGGTAAATGCAATTAACCATAGTAAAAAAGCATTGAATAATGTCATGAAACGGGACCCGTTAAGATGAAGAAAAATTGAACTTAAATAAAATGCCGCAAGAATTTTCAAAATCCATGCACATAATGATTAGACGATTATGTCAAAAAAAATACAGTATTATCAATATTATAGGTCCCCATGGACATGATTCCGACGTATCAAGTGAGCCGTAACCGGCGGTAATTCCGGCAGATCCGTGCGCTATCGCTCCCTTTAATCGTGCCGCCGCCTATAGGAGCGACTTTTCCAATCAGCACCCAGCCCACGTCCCGCGGAATCGTCAAGCGAATAGGCTCATTAAATTCAATCGTTACAGGACAGGAGCGTCATGAGCGTCCACTATGTAATTTTGAGGTATTAAAGTACCGCCGACGTACCGCGGAGGCTTTGTCGAATGCGCCTATTGCTGGCCTTACAAGGCGGCTGGTGAGAGGCCATTTGTAAGCTATATAGTTGGAGAAAATAAAATATTTTGTCAAATACATTGTTGTTGGACGTAGCAACAGCGCGGCTTGCCTTTTCGGTTTTTATGGACCACTAGTAGCTTCTTGGTAAATTTTAGACAATCGAAGATTTTGTATCTTCATAATGTATTTAGAAGATTTTAATAATAAAGATGTGAATTGCAATATCGCTGGTTTTGAAAGTAGAAACATATACATGAAAATACTTATTTAAATACTAGATTGTTTACCAAGGGTTGTAAGCCACCCAGTTCTGTCAAGATATTTTTGCAATCGCACGAAGTAAGAGCGCCAATAGTTCGAGTGTGAAATGGAACCTGAGGTAAGCACTCTACTTTTCATTTCGAATACGAGTAAAGTAAGGTAGATAAATAATTAAATTAAAGATAATAATTAATTATCAAAAATAATTTCTAACTAATCTTGCTTTCCTACCATTTTGTTCAATTTTTTGTAGAGTTTTGCCAAAAAATCGAAAAAAGGTCAAGCACATACAGCCATCTCTAATGTATTTTTTTACATTTCTGTAGTTGTTGCAATGAAATGGGGAAGTACCGAACACATTTCAATACATCTTGGGAGAGTTTGGCGCAAAATATATGATGAAAGTCGCCACGATGCAACTTCGATGAGGTGGACAACCATGATAAAATTTCTCAACGGCTTTCACACCAAATTAATGATTAATACGATGATTTTCCATATTGCACGTCAATACAAACACTTTTTCAGAAAATTACACCAATATCATTAATTAAATTTATGTCATTTCAATTTTTACTCAACTCATTTGCAAAATAGCTACCAGTTTTATTATTTTAATGCTTGATGGCACATGTATCGCATAAAAAGTTTGTTCCAAATTCAAATTTAAAATTTTGTGGATCGCGAATTTTCTACCCAGCTAGCCAGCCGTTGGCCCTCAAAACTCCGGGAACACAGTGTTACTCGATTAAACTTCGCTTGAAATTATGTGAAACAGATTCAGGAGGGCTGGATTAAAGTGTTTTTATCTAATGAAGCCAGAATATTACTTTAAGATAACGACCAGCGGTGTCTACTACGAAGGCCAGAGAAACATTTTACAGATGTTTCATATAAGCATATGATGATAATGCCAAAAAATGAAATGGCTGATATGAAACGCCTCCCCCATCGATTTCCAAATGGAACGGTTCTGCGCAGCCTGCATCCAACGACTTCCCATGACTCTGACCAGGTCGTCTGTCCATCTAATGGGAGGCCGTCCTACTTTGCACTTTTCAGTATGTAGTCGCCATGCTAGAACTTGCAACACCCTCTTGCCAACGCCTTGTACCCCGTCCGTTCTTCGTGCTATGTGCCCAGGCCACTGCCTTTTCAACTTACTTCAGCAAGTTGCAGACATTTGCTTTAAAGAAATAAATCTTTGCGTTGGGGCCTAAGTTATATTCTGTACAACGATTAATGCTTTGGCCGTGTGGAGTTAATTTTCACAGAAAACAGCACATTGAATGGATACTGGTAAGTATTAATCAGAATATCTTATTCCTCCCGAAGAGCCTCCATTAACTTGCCTTGGAGTTTTTTTTGGACGACACAGTTCTTGATAGTATAGGTTTTAGAGTGAATATCCACGCCCAAAATATCTGATATTAGGAACAGACTATATCGTGATGGCTAATATTCCTGATAAAATAGTTATTACAGAAAAGTGTTACATTTCAAAGATTTTCAAATGAAAAATATGAGATTAAACTGTAAATACTTAGTACGAAAATTTAATTATTAAAATTAATGTTTCTAGTGCTAAGTATTGCTTTGTTGAAGAAACTAATGATGTGTATATCATGGGAACAATTTTAAATATAACTGCGTAAACGCTCTCAACTCAAGTGAAACTTTATGATGAAACAGACAAAAAATGCTTTCTTTCCATTAATTTACAAGACTGGGGATTAAGTTACTTAGAATAATTAGTAATCTTAAAGTGCTCAATAAAATAGATTGATAGCCGAGATATTTTTATTTTTGCTTGAGAGTGTAATATTATAACACTGTATTTAAACCAGCCAACCTCGACTGCTAGAAAGGAAATCAGCCGATTGGCAATCCTCAATACAATAAGTATTAGAAATTATTGAAATCAAATTTAATGTTTGAATTTGTTGCATTTATAACGCCTACTTTATTGTAAGAAATGCAAATTAAGAAAGAAAACCAACCGCCTGGATCATACAATTTTTTCATCGTTTTCTTTCTTTATTTGTATTTGTTACAATAAATGATTAAAAGATAAAATATATAAGAGCTTACTCAAAGTTTGATTTAATACATGATTATATATTTGACATAGTTATCGTAGCAGTAAACGAATAAAACATGAACTGAGGTGAGTTGCCACACCGAATCGTAAATAGCACAAAAATTAACTTTGTTATATTTTATTATATTCAGAGTAGCATGCAGTACTTTATATTGTGACTCAATTTTAGCTTGACTTTCTTATAAAGTAAATAACGAAAAAACACGAAAACTTGTTCAGTAATAGTAATGATTAATTATTGATAAAAACTTGTAATAGTAATGATTAATTATCGATATATTTATCACTATTTCCATGTGTTTACTAGAATATAAACGAATTAAAGCACTGATTTTTATCGATTATGATACTCCCATATAAATAACAAAAGGAAGGCTCTTTCGGGGCAAACTTAATTGTATCTACAACATAATCGAGCACAAAAAATAAAATGGCATCCCCTGAGATGTCTGTCACCTGTTCTGATATCCCGTGGAAGCAATCATAGCGCCATATCGAGAGTGGCCTAATGATTGTGCTTTGAACAAGCCGCCGGTGTGACTGGACACACAAAAAACTGGCCCATCTTGTTATTAAGTGTGAATTCTACAAATAGTTCACAAATATTTGCGTCTACCTGTGCTTTTTATCGGCATTTGTTATATTTGCCGTGACTAAATCGCGGGCCCATAGTAAACGCTGACTGATAAAGCATGGTGAATCAAGAAACTTGTAACACACGATGGTCTTAAGCTTTTAATCGAGATAAAAAAACGACGAAGTAAGTGATATGCGCGTTTGGTATTTTTTAAGTCAATTCTTCGATCATATTGTTCGCCACGAACAGAGTGTATAATTTGGAAAATTGTAGAGTTTTTTTATTGAAATTCCTACCTTTATTTTATATTAATTCTAAAGCTTTCTTACAACCTTTGAAATAAAAACAAACATTTTCAAATTTAATTAATAAATCAAATGAAGCTTGAAAAGATTTCATTACCATCTTTATTGCGTCCAACATTACCTTTCCATGAAGAGTTATGTTCTGATTTTCTGAAGCGGGTTCTAACGCCTGATTTTATTGTATTATTATTTCCACTTCTTATGTACCTACATGACACAATACAGTTTCTATTGTTTGTGATAACCGAATCGAATAAAAAAGAAGCAACGTCTCTTGTGGAAAATATAGCTGTTCATAGTATTTTATAGAATTATAGAATAGCCAACAAACAGATCATCCACTAAATTGTAAATAGTAACAATCGCTTATCCCTTTAATAAGGCTAATAATGATGCATAACTTTGGATAGATAAATGATGTAAGTTTGAGAATATTATTTATACTATCATTGTCTCCCATATTCTGTAATTACATAGCTATCTTTTAGTTGAGACCGTAACACAGCGAACTGTTTCATGTCATGGCCGCAACAGGAAAAGCGGTGCTACGGCAAGTAAAATATTAAATTCACTTTTCTCGTTTAAAAAAATCTCTTTATCGTAATATTTCAAAAATAATCTTTAGTAATCTCTTTATTACTATTTCTTCATATTAATTTGTTAAGCCGCGTAAGACTCCCGAGAGCACATTACGAGTATGACAGCTTGACAAGCTAAATTCAAAGCAACGAGAACTTAATGCTCAGTCAGCTATTTAATATTTTTGCTACAACAATGTTTGTCCAGGTTTGATAGTAGGTATGACGTATATCTTTTCCATAATCGTGGAGTTAAATAATAATAATAATATTTATATACTCACACCTATTATCTGCCCGAAGTAAGCATCATTATGAGCTTGTGTTATGGATACTAGATAACGGAGAAATAATGATAATAATATGTATAGAAATACTAGAAATATACTAAATAAACATATAAACATCCATGACTCGTAAACAAATGCCCGTACTCATCATACAAACATTTGTTCCTACCGGGCTTCGAACCCGGGACCTCTTGACCGAGTAGCCTGTATAGCAAGGGGTACAGACCGCTCGACCAGCCGGTCGTCATTGTCAAATGTCTGTGAAACTTGGTTGTAAGATTACAATGCTAACCTGCATTGTCTTTGGGGAGAGTTTATGAGTGTGAGTGCTGAATACGTCAGCACTACAGTCCATCCCTCAGTAATTTCGTATCTCATAAACACTGCTGCCCGGCTCATCTTACTGTTTAGCAGGTTATTTTCTAATACTCGTATAACGTCCTTTTTATTGAGTGTAAATAATTGAGTTTGTATCAGTGCCGAGCCGCCATCTGCTCGGTTGAGTTTTAACACTCCTTTTCGGATTTCCCACTTAACTTTAATGTTCCCATAAAATTTTACGTTTATCGAAAATGACAGCCGAATACAATTCTTAACAGGTCCTATCAAAATCGAAAATTGTGCGGTGCTGGAAATTATATATCACTTGGTCGGGATTTAAAGAAACCTCATTTTGATTGCCATTTGGTGTTTGTCAAGATCGGTCCTTAGGTTATGTGGGTAGGTCATATTTTCGTTTGAGTAGTTTTTGAGCTGTATCACTTCGAGTATTACTCAGCGAGATCGGTTATTACAATATTTGTTGTTGAAGTTTATTAATTTGACTAGTTGTCAAGGCTTATGTGGCGGTACTCACTGATGTTGAGACGGTGGCATTGATCCCACTCGATTATAGCCATTTTATGTCTACGTGAAATGAATGTGTAAATCATAAGACGATAATTTAGATGATTGTTCAGTATTAACTTACCAAATTATAGAACATTGAAATCCAAAAGCATAATAATAATAAGAAATTCCTTAAAAGATAAAGAGACCTCTTACATTACAAGTTGTATTTGGACGATGAGCAATTAATTTATCTAAGTTACTTAGGTCCGCGGTTCGATTCCTAGTCTTCCGAGAATTCCCGACATTACGCTAATCTTAAAACCACTCCAAATATGAATAGTTGGCAATTAAAATTACTTTTAGAAAATAAAAAGCAAATAAAAAAATAAGAACCACGAGTGTAACAGTTTACAGGGAATCCTCTGAAGTAAATTGCCATCAATTGCACCGCAACTAATTTGAGCGCTAAAATAGATTGTAATTGTAACATAACCTTTGTTATAGAGAATACCAGATCAAGACTCAGAAAACTATTATCTACATTGTTGTGTTATGAACGGGACAAAAGAAAATGTCATAAAGGCGATATTTTTTGTACCTTAGGTTTTACATCGCACTATTCACATTCACTTGGATCCCCGTTATTTATTACGCTTTTTATAATTGCAATAATACTCAGTTGAATTGTTTGGGATTTATAGCAACTGCTCAAAGGCAAAAGCACGCGCCGATAAATAGAAACAATGGACACTTACTTACAGCTGGGATTATTAATATCTTATTTAAGATCCGCTTATAAAATCAGTTAAATACCTAATATGTAATTATGGTACGCGCCTTAGCATAAAATGTGTTTGTAAATAAGATTATAGATATCGCTTGACTATATATTATAATTGGTACCAAGCAAGATTTATATATCGATGCTTATTACACTAAGGGTTGGTTTCACAAATAAATGAAAACCACTAATGTCCTACTCTCTTCTAGCTGAAAATAATGAGTTCAGTCAACAAGACTCATCAGTTACTGTTATTCATTGAGTATTAAGCGCATTGATTGGGCTTCACCGATAGAGCACCCCCAAAATTAAGCAGATACTTTTTTTTATAAATATCCTCCAAATATTTAATAAAATATTACAACAAAACTCAAGAAAATATTAAACACGTCTGTTCCCCTAAATTGTGGAAACATGTTATTTTTCAAAGCGCCTTCGATTTATTCTCTAGATTAATAGTTTATTACATTATTTTGAATATTATAATTGGCAGGTTGACATGTTAGTGTGTACCTATTCTGTAAAGGATACGGGTCATATGAAATATCCTCAGTGTCGGCGCCAAAGAAAACATTAATCGTTTTATGTATAACGCTACGATAATTCTTATGTTATGAAAAAATAGTCAACAAACTTCACAAAGTTTGTTGACTATATTTTGCATTAGATAAAATTTGGCTACAATAGGCTACAATTAAAAAAAAAACTGTAAGTAAGTTCTTTCTGTATATTATTTAACGAATGGGAACGAATGAATTCAAAACCAAGTACCTAAGTTATAGTCCAAGCAAGCCTTTTACAAAAAAAAAAGAATAAGTATGAATTACTTCGCGTAAACAGAATATCACTAAGAAATTGGACATGTAAGCTTTTACCGTAGCTTTGGAAACTATTCATAAATAATTTCACCTATCGTTATGAAAATATTCTAATTTGTGACGTTATCGCTTCATTTACGCCAGGCTTGGTGTAATATTGGTTTTGACGACCGGCTGGCCGAGAGGTCTGTACCCCAGGCTACTGGGTCAAGAGGTCCCGGGTTCGAATCCCGGTAGGAACAAATGTTTGTATGATGAGTACGAGCATTTGTTTACGAGTCATGGATGTTTATATGTTTATTTAGTATATTTCTAATATTTATGTACATATTATTATCATTATTTCTCCGTTATCTAGTATCCATAACACAAGCTCTTAATGATGCTTACTTTGGGCTAGATAATAGGTGTGAGAGTATAAATATTATTATTATTATTATTATACTATATGAGTCGTGGCCTGTCTTTTTTGCTGTGTTATGCTTTGATTAATAATCTTAGTAATTTTTAAAATATAATACTGCCAATTTCAGTATCACGTCACCTGCTAAGTAATTAGACTCCGCAGGCGTCATATCCAACGAGTAAATAGTATGTGGTGCGATGTCAGCATCGAATTATACTATGAATAACAAGCACGAATGTTAATCGCCTCAGGCTTGTCTCGTTATTAACAGCACTAATTTCGACACTGGGTGTCTTATATGCAAATGAAGATAAAGTTGTCGTTTAAATATTTATTGATTCGCAGGCAGATGAATGTATTTTTAGCTTGATGGCACAATATCTCCATATACCAACAGCTATAAACTTTGTATGTTTTGTTAATTATTAGAAAGATTCGTATTTTATGATTCGAGGAAACATTACCTACTGTTTGAATTTATGATTAGCTCATTGATTTAAATATATGAAATTTTTTTCTTCTCTTTGCCTCAGTATTGTTGATCTTCTAAAACAAAAGCTTGGCAAACATTTGAGTTAATATCAGACGTCCTTACTTTGAGATCAACAACAATTTGCAACTTGTAACGGTAGCTGATAGCAATTAGGCATAAAAAAACAACTAGTTGAAAAAATAACATGAAATGGACACCACGCATTCGTTTTTCACACAATAGCTTTATGTACTGTTCTGCCCAACCTGACCGGCCACATGGCGTTGTCGCCTCGGGCCACGCGATTTTTGAACACACCGCAAAATTAAATTATAATTCTCTATCGTCCGAACGGCTAATGCGCCAATAAAAACGTAATAAAAACATTTGTTATCCTGCGTAAATTATTTGTAGCCACAGGAAATGTCAATTTGTAAATTGATTGTGGTCGAGCGACGTATAATATGAATTTGTAGCGTTTATGTACAATTTGGGGTAAAAGGTCTCGATACGTAGAGGGATTCTTTTGTATTTTAGGCCATTACATTAAAGGCATATAGACGAAATATATGACTGGTTTGAAAATTAGTGAACTTAACTCGGTGTTGCCTGCAAGGAATTTCATGTCAATGACCTACAAAATCATTCATAATATTTTTTTTACATTAAAAAATAATAAACGTGTATATTTAAATAGCAACTCAGTGGTGGTTCGAGCCGGATACAAGAATACGATACGGACGAAGTAGTCATACAAACTGGCCGGCGCTATCTACATCTACAGATTGTTACATTACACTATACAAAAGTGCGATAATCTCCTAAAAGGTGTTCGTAGTGTTGTAGATAATTAATATTTAGGCTGAGCGCGGCGCCCCGCGGCGCTCGCGCACCGCCGGCTTTGTACCACGCCGCCGCCCGCCGCATTTGTCATGTTAGCGCGCGGCAAAGGTGTGAATGACTTTTTTCTAACTATTATTAATGACAATGATAGAAAATATTGTTTTTTGTTGCAACACTGTTGATTGTTGTCAATTAGTTTTTTTGTTGCATCACGGACCTTTGATTGCGAGCGTGTCCGATCAATTTATCGGATCTGAATTGAATGTTTGGATTAAAATATGGCGAGCACAATCAAGTCTTTTAATACACCACAATACTCATGATGGCAATGTTAAACAATAATTATTGCCGTCGAATTGAATCTGGAGGGAGTCAAAGCACTTCATTATTCAGTATCGGTTCGCCGCTAAAACATATTTCATCCAGAAAGGGCAAAGAGCTGGCATAAGACGGTGTCATTCTCAAAACTTTCTTTTTACGTAGCGTAATATTTCGAAAGGCGCTACTTGTTTTGTTACTTAAAAAATGAGCTAAATCACGGAGCAGGAGAAAAGGTGCGGGCCCTCGACGAGCCACCCTCCGAGTGAACAATGAATAATAAGCAACGACATCATCTATCCATTTTCCTTTTTAGCCCCAACAATAACGGCAGCGCCATAAGAATGGAAACAATCGAAATTTAAATATGTCTTTCAAGAAAAATACTTTTTGGTGTGCGGAAATATTAGTCGAAGGGGATTGAGAGAGACTCGGGAAATATGAGAAGTGATTTCTGCTCGGGGCGGCGCGGCGGCGATGTTAGAAAATTGCTTCATGTAAATTATTTATCTTTTCACTGCAGATACAGTGTCGTGATATGTCAAGGTGTCACATTTGCAAGAGGTTGAACCATGTGTTTGGTATTTAAATTGTTCTGGACAAGGCGTGTATAAGATTTGTGAGAAAAGATGAACATAGGTATTATTGTAATTAGAAAGCTTCCTTCCACAAGGTCTAATGTAAACCTAGAGGGTTCCATTTACGTTTGTGGCATAACTACAAACAATCACTTTTGAACACTTAGAAACAAGTTAAACAGCGATTATAACAATGGAATTTAGTAAAATCAACGCAATGGACGACCTTCTTGCTACAAACATCATTCCAAAACATCTGGGCGAATGAAACAATCTTCGAAATTCGTTGAAAAGTTAATATAGGTTTTTTCAGTATGCTCTCTTGAATTCATTTAATTTCCTATGCAAATATTGATACCGTAGGGCGCGTAGGGTCTCTCTCCAGCCGCTATTGGTGGTCCAGTTATACCACAGCTGACTGTATGTTACATTTTTTTGACTCACTATTGCTGTTGGCCGCAGATGGCCTTTACCCATCAAAGTCCAATAAACGAGACACAATTAAATATTAATTGTTATGTCTAATTAAGTTGAGCTCTGGGCATTGAAGGATTATAGCGTGAACGGGGTTTTAAGGAAGCGAGAACCTTGGTGAGTCCTCAAGCATTCAGAGGTGAATTCATATCATATAGAGGATTTCTAATCGGCAGGCATTACCTTCGGGGGTGGTGTTCCGCTACCGTTTAATCTCCAGGGCGCTCGAGCCACGAGGGAGAGACAACTTGAGGAACTGTAATTACAATTATTAACTTAGACTAAAGAAAATGAAATATTTATTTCCAAAAATTATGTACACCACTATTTTGTATCGATAGGTATTTTATTATTATCAATGTTGTTACGTTTCTATACGCTTATTTTTTATTGTGTGCAATAGGACGCTAATCTTTGGTAGAACCTTCGGCCCTTTCCACGCCAAGGTTTCGAAATATAGTAAGAGAATGTGCCAATGGCACAGCAATAAATCAAGGTAACTTCCCGCTATTATATTTTGGGGCTAGAACAATGGCTATTATATTCAAAGCAAATGGATTCCTTTGTGGCACAACATTAAAGTATTGCTTCCGGTTAATCTAGGCGCAATTTGCTATTTTTGACACGTTAACCCAGTTATGAAGGGATTTCAGCCCTTCACATATCTATTGATTTTATTTTCTATTTTACGCGGGCATTAATTATAATTTAACAAGCTAGGAAAATATTATTGTCAATCAAGCAATGGTGTTTGAAATTTCTTTACTAAGAAACTATTACCTATTGCAAAAGTAAATGAAAAGCACTTACTATAGAATTTTGTAAAAATGGCAATAACATTATTAGCAATTTACTGTCATGTCTTATTGTCTCTTAAATTTGATTATTGTTACACACTTTAACAATTTTTTTATTGTTTATAGAAATGATACTTATCCTAGTAAATTTTAATATTTTACGCCTATAGATTATTTTAATTCTATGTCCATTTGATAGTGGTGGCTAATGAGAGACATTGTATCTTGCAAATACAGATATCCGATAACTAACGTATGTGACAGATTATCCGATGAATTAAACATTTCTATTGTTTGTGCCGGCGATATGTGAGGGGTATCGGAGAGGGGAGGGCGGAGGCGTTGGTACTATTAACGTTCAGTTTGGAGATAGCATCGACCGACAAACTCGATTAGCGGCTCGAGTGGAAACGATGGCGCGTGCCGCAAGGCATAAGCTTAAGGATTAAGGTGACTGAGAAGCAAAAGGGTTCTCTAAATAGTCTATGAATGCTTGGAATAATTAGCGTAGGTATTACTCGTATTCGACCTTTATCTGCCCGGCTGTACAAGTTTCCTGATTTCGTCTCTACGGTGGAGTTAACCACAAACCGGGCAAAGAATAACTTAATGGGCCTGATTCTGAAGACACACTCTAATTCTAAATTTAAGTACAGTATATTCTTTCTCGCAATATATAATAGGAAAAAGATAGCAGGAATTCGTTTAGAGCTGTCAATTAAAATTAGATAGATTTCAAGGAAACCATAGACAATTTTAGACGGCATATACGGAGGTGCCTCCTAAACACTGCATTTTATCACGTTCAATAAGGTCGAGAATTGAACGCACTCTTCTAAATGTCAAATTATATGTCAGCTGTCCCTTTCGTATTTATTTTGAGAGAAAGAAATGCACTGAACTTAAATTTAGACTTAGCTGTGTTCTCCAGAATTAGGGCCAATATTTAAGAGAAAAAATTTATTATTTAAGCCAATATTTATGTCTTGACAAACTGTTTGTATTTTTATAGCCTATATTGGTCCCACTGCTACATGGGAGAAGCATATGAAGAGGTTAGTCCATAACACCACCACGCTGGCCCAATAAGGGTTGATGGGCTAAAGCGGCTGCAGTAACAACCATTAGGAGGTTAATAATAGCGATCGGTAACTTGCATATCCTATTAGGTATAGCATAAAAATCATCGATAGCCATTGAGTGTCCGATTTTAAGCATACGGTTCTCTTATTAGATTTGTGTATAAGAATTTCTCCGATATGTAGCTAAATTTTTATAATTTACCTACTTTTCGGAAAAATTCTCATTCCTACATATCCAAACGTTTTAATATTACCGAATAATTAAAACTTTACGACTTTTTAATATTAAGTATGTCTTAAAAGATTCTCGGCAGTAAATTATACATTTAGATTCTAGGTCAAAATATAAAAACAGACGATTATTTGTATTTAAGTTAAAACCCGCTCACAATGTATATTTTGGATTCAAATTTATATTGTATAATCCTTAAAATCAGCTGGCTTTAATAAACAAATTTCTTATTTGAAAAATATAATGCTAACCTAACTTGCACCACACCAAGAGATGTAACCGGCGCACTATCAACACAATTTATGAACATCAAAACAAGACACTTATTATGCCTCGTCATGTATTACTATGACATACAGCCAATCCCACTAATAGATATTTCTTTAATTCATATAATTTAATATGATTACAATTATGACATATTGATATCTTATTATAAAATTCTAGTATTAATAGGGGTGATTGATGTTGTTCTGTAATCGGTAACAATTCGGTAGGTATATTTTAAATGAGATTTAAATGGTAATAACAATTGAAGTTGTTATAACTTTGCATAACATGAAATTTTACTACGACTAACAATAACAAACTATTTTATTTTAATACAAAATAATATTTTTATAAACTTTTCTATAGCTTTGTCTACGCTACGTTATTACGTAGTAATTGCTACGATTGTCGTAGCACTGTGTGTGCTACGGCGCGGGCGGTGCGGCGTCTCTTGTGAACACAGAGCTATCTTCAAAGTCGTAATCTTAACTAAGTCGAAGTTAATTACTTTTGGCTCTCAAACAAGGCTTTGGCGGTAACGTGCCCGGTCATAATTCATTCCGGCGCGCATCCTCTTTGGTAATATGGTACGCGTAGACGCATCGGCGCAGAGCAAACGAGACGCAGCCATTTAAAAGAGCAGGATAACGAACAAGCATCGGACATTATACGGAATGTTTATAGCTTGAGAACTTCCTTTTCAGTTTTTTTGGGAGCACTATTTCAAATATTGTTTTAATTGATTGCTAGCAGACCATTTGGCGCGGGACCGAGGCATAATTACAGGTTGAGCTGAATGTACCCTTGATCCATAAAGACAGTTCATAGCGTTACCTCCGCTTTGGTCCTGACAGCTGTAATTAAGTCAAACTTATCATATTTATTATTGTTCACTTTGAAAAACTAAAGGATTTATAGTTCCATCAGAAGTGGGTTTTAGTTCAATACCATGGAATGAATTGAGCGTGGCAATAAAAAGGGGCTATGTTCTGCATTTTATCGCCATAAGAAAACGATTTTTTTAGGCAATAAGATGCCTATGTCAAAATAAGGACGCCCTTTTGTTGGTGACTGTTCAAGTGCAATAATGATTAAAAATAAACAGCATCAATATTACTTTATACTGATATAAATAATTTCCATAATCTTTTGTTAAAGCACCTCAAACATATAAGTTTCTTTTTTGTGTAAGTCCGCCGGCGGGCTGGCAAACTAATCTAATCATAACCATAGATAAATTCAAGTCCAATATTGCGCGTGCATTGCGTATTACGTTCATTTAAAATAAAAATTATAATTTATTAATGGCATTAATCCAGTTGTTTTAAAGTTTTTCCATTGAAAATTAGAATTATGCAAATAGTGGATATTTCAGAAATATTAACTTTATACGTATTCAGTATTTAGCGAAAATATTATTGGCTTCTGTCGAACTGATCAGCATTACTTATCGACCTTAAAAACATGATTGATCAGCAAAACACCGACAAAACAACTATCCTCACAATTATAATTTTCAATTTAATAATAATAATAATTTTAAAATAATAATCATAAATAAAAAATTACAGTAAAAAATATTATTTACTAATTAAAATATACATAGATAATAATGTTAAAATCAAAATTAAGAAAAAATATTATTTTCTAATATTAAAAACATTTGTTCCTCTCGTCTGAGTTGCCGTGTTAAATGATCTAATTATAATAATGTAACACCTATTATACAATGGAGTGCAATAAATATATTGAGTATTGAGTATTTGCAGACTAACTGACGTTCTGATGGCTATTCTAATATTTTTTGCAGATTTATTGTTATTATTCCAATATACTTAATTTTCATTACGTAAGTATTGGTAATAAGAGGCTTCTGAACTTCTGAAAGAACAAAATGGCCGAAAAAACATAAGACAAAAGCAACGACAATTCTGTGAATGTGGAACCTATTTCTCAAGAGCTCTTTAGCTCGTTAGACATGATCTCATTAAATGAAAACATAGATCAATATTCGTCAAAGCAACATAAATCACAGGTTTCTCCACGGCTACTTACAATGGGATCGCAGCACAATGCCGACGGTAATTAAAAACGCATCATGATTTTATTACGGAACTCTTTCATTACACTGTTTAGAGACACATTCAATTAGTCGAGCGAGTGGTGTAATTGGAAAACGTAACTGGATGTTTGCTAAATGCGCGGCTGGGGATGTGACGAAGCAATGTGAGTTGACACATTTTGTCATCATTGCACTAAGCGCCGATGTTTCAATTCCCAGATAGCATTCAGCCAAGTAAATTTGACATAGAAGGTTAATTTACGGAAAACTGTCAAAATAATTTTAGTACTTTATGTATAGAGTTCTTAGATTTTATTAAAGTTCTTGTGCCTATTATTTAGATTGTCTGTTACATCAACAAAGATATTTTCATATAAAAGTAAAGTATAAATAAAAATAAATAATATATCCATGGTTTTTGATTTAACCGTTACTTAAGAGAGAGAACATACTTATTAAAGAGTTTACAGTGTTCATAAACGTTGGATATTTTAACATGTCATAATAAGGACATTACAATTACCACAAAATGACTCTTACGAGGGTCTCAGTCTCAGGGCATCCGTGCATGTAAATCCAAAGACTGAAGCTAATCATGGAAACATTGTTTAACATAATAGCTAAAACTATAAAAATATCATTAAAACATTTGACAAAGTATCTCATCGCTATGATAGTAAAAAATAACATTAAATACAGTAATTGGTCGCTGTAAACCGTCTGGAATGGCACCCGCATCCCGCGACCACAGTGCGCCCGCGCATTGTGCGGCGTTTTACGTGCAACTATAAATTTTACCCAACCCGGCATTTGCATATCGACGGTATGTTTATCAGTTTCGTTGTCTCGACCCGTCCGTTGTTGTTAACAATCGCATGTTGTTTACTTGCGTACACGTAAATAATTTGTGGTCATGACATACAGGTAGGAGATGTGCGAATTGTTTATGAATGCAGGGAAGTTTAATGTGGATAGTTACCTACTTATTTTTGGTATTGTGGAAAATTTGGCAATACAAAATAATATACTTAGTCTGGCCATAAATACTGTTACAATTCTATTACATTTGAATTTGGAATCTGTCATTTTTATATGATTGTTCATTGAGTTTTTTCATTTTGGCGCCAACACATTGTACAATATTTTGCGATATTAAAATGGAATGGGGTGATAAAGAGAACCGAATCGCTGTGATTGCATTACACATAGTGGTTATGGAGCCAAATGCAATTTTTAAAACTCTCCATACGGTTGGTATGAGTAAAATGTTTGTTTACCGGGCTATTAATAGGATGAGACCTCCTCTGTTTTTGACAGAAAAAGATCTGGCCGTCCACGTAGTGTTCATACGAAAAAACATAAAAAAAAGAATTTGAAGAAATCCTGTCCGAAAGCATAAGATTTTATCTCGGGAGATGAAAATAGCACCTAGAACCATATCGCGTATTCTAAAGATGACTTAGGACTTGCAGCCTATAAGAGACGTACTGGTCATTTCTTAACTGATAATTTAAAAAAAGAATAGGGTGGTAAAATCGAAACAACTACTGAAGCGGTACGCAAAGGGAGGTCACAGAAAATTTTTGTTTACGAATGAGAAAAATTTTACAATTTAGCAACATTTTAACAAACAAAATAGCCGTATTTATGCTCAAAGCTCTAAGGAAGCTTCCCAATTAGTCGACAGAGTGCAACGTGGGCACTATCCGACTTTAGTGATTGTTTGGTGGGGTATTATCTATGAAGAAGTGACTGTGCCATACTTTTGTGAAAAAAGTGTTAAAAACATCGGCACGATGATCAAGATTTCTCATTCTTGAGAAGGTAGTGAAGTCCCTTAACAACGCCATGTTCAATAACCAAGAATGGTCCTTCCAGCAAGACTCGGCGCCGGGTCATAAAGCTCGGTCTACGCAGTCTTGGTAAGAAACGAACGTTTCGGACTTCATCAGAGCTGAAGACGTCTAGTCCCGATCTTAATCCGCTGTATTATGATTTATGGTGAGTTTTAGAGAGCACGGCTTGCTCTTAACGCCATGATAATTTAGAGTCCCTAAAACAATCCGTACGATTGGCAATAAAGAATTTTCCAATGGAAAGAGTGCGTGCTTCTATTGATAACTGGCCTCAACGTTTAAAGGACTGTATTGCAGCCAATGGAGACCACTTCGAATAAGCTTTTTATATTTTAAATTGTTTTATATTTATGTATTAAACTAACACACTGTAAAAGTAATAAATGTTATTTGCAATATAAATTTTGATTCTTTGTTTCAGTATTTATGGCAAGACTAGGTAGAGATATAAATTCATCTTTTTAGAAAAATTGTCATGTTAGGCTACAGGCTGTTTTACTTCCGTGAAATTTGCGTAATCGTATCAAAAACATTATTTATAAATATAATTTTTAATTAACTATTTCAGTTGTGTAGTTGCATATCATTTAATAGGTACGTATACTAATTGGAGAAATATAACAGGGGTTCAATATGTAGTGAGGTATCTTTCTTCCTGAAACCTCTCAATATTCATCTGTTTCTTTTTTATCTATTTATTTCATTCAAACTGTCTATTCATCTTTTCTTCAGTATAATATTTCTTTCTACATAACTACCCACGTTCATACTCTTTTGAAGACGTGTCGCATATCTTTCTTCCTGTTATCTATTATGAACCTAAGTAAATGACGATTTTTCAACTCAAACTAATAAATCACCGACTGAAACTCATCCTACTTTCAGTTCTAACTGTTGTTTGACAGCAGTTGATCGATGAACGTCACTATTTTTAAAAAACAATATCTGCTTTTGTGCCATTATCTATTGCACGACATGTTTTTTAAACCATAATTTGGCAACCCTGAACTGGCGTGAAAGTTTATTGAAAACAAATGAGGCCCCGCGGTGGCCGTGTCGTTAATCTTTTATCTAACTCCATTCTTTCTTTGTGGCGATGTCACGGACGTCGCAGTCGTCGACCGTGGCCAATCGCTACCCTCAAACTTCCCCGTGTCAACCATTGTATACACCGTTCATGTCTCTACACTCTAACTCTATATACATAAAGTTTAAAGCCGCACCTTTCTAAAAAGCGATTTTCGCTACCCATTGATTCAGAACACATTAGCCTTGGTATCTAATGTGTAACGTCGTTAAATTTCAAATGTAAGGTAATTGTTATTCACATTTCTCTTTGACATTTTTCAACAAAGAACTTACCTATTTTAAATAAAATTGTAGAGATATTTTTTAGATTAGTTTCTGTTTATGCTATAATTGTACTTAGTATGTATGAAATTCCTTTTTTAAAAGCTTATGATGATAGTAGAAGTTGCGTTTTTTAATTTACTTTCAAAGCAAATTAGTAGATTTTGCAAACATGTAAACATGAAACTATGTTCATCATATCAAGGATGATAGAAGTAGCTCTATGTTTATAAAGTATCTACCTTCTCCAAAACATTGACTGTATTCATGGTTTTTTTATGAATCTTATGTGGTACCAATTTACATAATACCGATTTTCAATTCAATTAGATCCGAGAAACACAATTACATAAAGCACAAAAAATATATAATTACCTCCATGCTATTGTTATAGCACTTTGATACAACATATTGGCTTATTCGTTAAAAAAGCAATAAACCCCCGTAGCGTGAGGATAAAAAGTGTTAAGAACTCTCAGATTGGGCTTCTCTCGAGCACTATTTGCTTACCACGATTCATTCCATTAAATCCCTGAATAAACTCATTATGAGTGAATACGGCTACCCGCCGAAAGGCTCCTTTCAAACGATATTAAACCACATTATCCGCGTTTATTCCGAGCTTTGATTAGTACCGTATCATTTAGTCCTGCATTGTAATTATAATTTAATACACAAAATTCTACTCTAACTCTTTGGGATGTGGTAGGGTTTAGTTAAGCATTTTTCATTGGCGGCGCCTTTGTGGGAGGAAGATGAAAAATGCCGCTTGCGACCATTTATCATTGACAAACACAATTGTGGGACACGGCCCAAGGAATCGGTGGATAAACAAACTGGAATTCATAATCTGCTGTTGAGACTGACCCTACATATGTCTAATATTAGGTTTCATTGTCAAATATTATTTTATATTTTTCCTTATTCACAAAGCAGTCATAATTATTTACGAGGGCGACACTCAAAGTTTTTAGAACTGGTTACTTGGCAAACAATCGATAAAAGAAAGGTTAAAATTTTGAAAATGAACTCTTTGCTAATATTATTGAGTATGTATAAGGTACATTTATTTGTCATTTGTTTAATTAACATTAAATTTATAAGTCATTTGTTTTAGGATTTGGCGGCAAATTGAAAATGAATCTAAGTCACGTCTCAGCATGAATACAGGGTGGTGCCGTTTATACGACAATAAATTAAAACAAGGGTTACATTAGTTCATAGAAATGGTTTGCCACTTTCAAAAACATCTTATTCATTTGATAATTTCATGACCTTTCTATGAAATAATGCAGCCAATTTAAAACTATTTCATGTCAAATGTCATGAAATTATTAAACGAATAAGGTGTTTTTGAAAGCGGTTAACCATTGCCGTATTGACCGCACCAACCTGTATAACGCGACAATTTCCGTGCAATGATTTTTACGACTATCGATGTCATTAAGTCAACAAGAAAGTTATGATAGACTTCGATTTTCCATTCATGATGAAGCCCCACCATGTGCCATCTTACCGATGATCTGCGTGAGGGAAGGCCTTCTACTGCGACGCCTGAAGATAGTATCAGTAGGTACTGTTCGGTGTATGATAGAGACAGACGAAGAGTGACCTATCAGCGGATTCAGACAAGTTTAGGAATCGTTATGAATCAAGTGCAAAAAATTGTCCATTAGCGGTTAGGAAGCTTTATGCCCGGTGGCCCAAAAACTCCGTCATGTTGATTGGTGCCGTAAAATGGTTCAAACATTTAACGGAGGTGACTCAAATGTTGTGTCCGACATTTTACGGGTGCCGAAAGCTGGATGAATGATGATGATGGACAAAAGACAGTCTGCTCGGTGGGTGTTTTCTTCCTAAGAGCCGCCAACTAAAGCGAAGAAAGGACGAAGCGTGGGGGAAAAGATGGTGGCCTCGTTCTTCGGAAGGAAAGCATATGATTTGACTAACAATTGTTTGGCTCTTGTCTTGGAAAAAGTTCGGGAGAAACGACCTCGCAATAGGATCCTCCTTCGACAACGCTTCGGCGCACACCGCCAGGCGAACGATCGACTATTTGGCGGCGTCAGACGTATAGCGTATAACTTTATGAAGCTGATTCATAACGACTTTAACATAATTTTATCGCAATTTTACAAACATATTCGTCCTGAGCTTTTTAAATTTGCAGTGCCGTGAATTATATTTTGTAATACCTAGGTAGCTAATTTTCGACGTAAGAAATCTCTGAAATTTGGCTAAGTATCTGTTGCAGCGAAAAAGTTCCTTAGTTTTAGAGGATATTAAGTGAAATTTTAGTCTTACCTAAACTCTGAAATACTTCATTCGCCGTGGCTAACGTTAATATTGTGACAGCTCTCTTCCTACTTTAATTTGTTACATAAATTAATAAGCTTCCTTCAAAACAAATTAATTTTAATACTCCTGTCAAGTATCCGTTGCGTATCTTAACGATAAGGGCTAGCTTTCATCACCAGTTCACTAGCGTCAAGCGGCCACAGCAGGTATCTGGTGGGAGGTGGGCCCCGCCCCAGGGGCGGCCGCTTCCCCCGCCGCGCGCCGCCTTGCGCTTGGCACCCATTGTCTCTGGGGTAGATTGTACCCATTTTGAACATTTGCATATTTATACTTGTCGCGTTCGTTGACAATATAAAATACGCGGGTGAATTTATTTCGACGGAGTCTGAGATTTGAATACATAGCATTTATACTTATTGTTATTTATTGTGGTCGGCTGTGGATATTTTGTTTAAGTAGGTAATAAAATCTTTTGAAAAAGTAGGTATAAGAGACTGAGGAAGAAATTAGGACACGAACAAAGAAAAGTTTCTTTCTCAAAAATAACTATTTTTTCTATAAAAAGTAAGTCCCTTACCATCCCGCCGACAACGTCTCCTGCATTTTAGAATATTGATTAGTTTGCTTGTTTATTGTTCATTTGTTTCTTTTCTTTATAAAACCTTAAAAGAAAGTAGTAGCATAGTGGAGGTATCTAACCTTAATTGTTTTATGCCAAGATTGTCAAACAATCAGGTTATACCTACACCCGATAGAAAAATAGAAATTCTTTATTCTGCACATTTACATAAATATCACAGAGATAAAACAAACACAGTATACTAAAAAGCGGTCTTATCGCTAGAAGCGATCTCTACCAGAAAATCGTATAATAGTATGTGATAGATAACCAAAGAATCGTTACTGGTGCTCTTCTGTGCAGCGTTAACGCCGGGATACAAATTTTCGTCTTACCAAATAAACCTACAATACCTAGTTGTTTATGAAACTGTTTCATTTGTATTAAAACATGCACATCGATGGCATTAAAACAAAAATACTATTAAACTCACAAAGTTTGAAAGTATTTTTTTAGGGGAATTTGAAATTAGTTCTTATCTTTATATATCACATTTTATTGTGCATTTGCGCTGCGAACCGTCCAGACTTAGTGCCGACGACTTACAATATTTTTATTAAAACCTCCTTGTTCATAGAGTTATAGTGAAAAGAAAAAGTGATTAAAAGCCACTTGTGAGGACCTATAACTGGCTTTTTGCTGTTTATTTTATGACGCTTAAATTGTTATAATAGCTGTTGGCCTTCCGAGCTTAAATAGTTTTCCTTGCAAACTCAATTCTTTAAAAATTAAAGATGAAGCTATTTAAAATGTGTAATAAAACATATGAATGTAAATATGGATATTACGATATGAATGTAAATAAACCTAATTAGTACACTACTAAATTGGAATTTCGAATTTCAAGTCCAGTAAGTAGGTATAGGTAGATAACCTATTATGTTAATGGACTTCAAACTAGTCAGTGTTATAAATCAGCAATTTTGAAGGTTGATGCTACCAAAATAAAATATCTCATCTACTAAATTTAGAATTTACTTAATATTTCGATTTTAATTACAATATTTCGCAGCGATGATCTAAGTTAATAAGCGAAGAACTCATCCTAACCATAGATAATTGGGCCATATCTTTTACGACTTTAATTACACGCGATCAAAATTGGATTCCATCAAAATTGGCGTTTGAATATTGTTATAATAAATATTTATACAGGTAGCAGCTGTATTAAAATCCTCGATCTTGTACCCAAATAATAATTAGCCTGCCCTTAGCACCTCAGTCGGCGTTCGAGAAAAAAGCCTGCCTCGAGTCTCGGCCGCGAACGAACATAACCTGTAATTTGGAAATTATTATCTAACACATTGTGCCTTTCTGGTTATCCCGCCGGTCAATTTGCCGTTTTTATGGCTCCCACAGAGCCGCGGCCTCTAATTATCTCACCACGATCTCTGCCCGAGGCGAGATACAACTGATCGCACTGAATTCTCGAAAACAAACCCTACCAACTAGTAATAAAGACCAAATATGCAGAACTAAAAATACTTTAGTTAAACTTAGAAACATGAGAAAATATGTTTGAAGGGGTAACACGTCTGCGCGAATTCTATTTGTTTTACCGCAAACACTCTTAACAGCTTTAATTATTTTATAATTATGATGAGGATCAGCTATGCGGTTGTATAATAAAATTGTGTTACGGTATTATCTTTGTTTGCTACAAGTTCATTTTACATTGTACGCTTATCACAGTTGCTGTGAGAACCGAAATATGAAATAATGGAGGTGATACTGTAGAGCGGTAGCGGTTGCTTTATTCAAAGAGGCCTTGTTAAAGAAATACTACAATAAACGATCAACATTTTCTTTTTATATCGTGCGTATCTATGCATAAGCGTCGTAAATTAAATTTATAATCGGTGGATTTTAACGCCCAATTTTTAAATTAGAGAAACGTAACGAACCGAGAAAACGTGTAAACGTCGTTTGGAAGCGGCCCTCGGATTATATGGAAGGACTAATAATAAAATTAATTTATTTCTCGATTACAAAAGTAACGCGAGTTCAAAAACGGACCGCTCGTTTGGGTCATTAATCACGATAATTAAGATGAGGCGTAAGCACTTTTGTTCGTGGTGTTTTAGATAATCGAGCTTCTTTACCTTACGTTGAAGCGAATTGCGTGGGTCTCGTGCGACCAATAGGCAATAATATACGCAAATGGCACCCCGACACCGCCCGTCCGACGAGCGCCTGCCGTGACACAAACGCATTCGGCACGCGATACGCACGCCGAAAAACAGTGTCATACATATCTCAAATAAATATCCTATAGGTTACCAAACAAAGCTTAAAGGAAACGAAAGAGACGATCTGCTTTGCGTTTGTATTCCCTATAAAGAACAATAATGTCTTACTTATCTCTTTACAATGCTACTTAAATAAACTAGGTGGGTACTCGATTTTGATTCAACCGGATATTTTAAAAACCACATTATTTTAGAAAAGGTGACAAATTTTAGTAACTGAAAGCACACTTTCTTCACTCTCTCGTTTTTTAAGTCGTAAAATAAGTATGAATCTTGCAGTATCAATGAAATATCAGTATTAAGTGAACTTTACTAGGTGGTAGACCCATATGTAGGGTCGCCTGGGTAGGTACCACCGCCTTTCTTATTTCAGCCGTGAAACAGTTCGCTGTGTTTCGGATTGAAGGGAAAGGTAGCCAGTGTAATTACTGGGCATGGACGGCATTTCATCTTAGGCCTCAGGATGACAACGCACCTGCAATATCAAGTGCTTTTCCTTGTTATTGCAGGTGTCTATAGGCGGCGCTAACCGCTTACCACCAGATGGGCCGCCAGCTTGTTTGTCATCTAGTTGTATAAAAAAAAAAAGTTCTTACACTATCATCAGTACTTACTAGTTGTTAAGTTAATGCAATAACAAAACATGAATCAACATTCAACATTGAAATTTATCTATTTCGGGAACAAAAAAACACATAAAACATTTAAAGTATCTAAGTAATCAACAAAGCACAAAGAAATTTACTTAGAAAAATATCTACTTAAACTAGAAAAAAATCTCAAAACTTTCAAAAAATTATACAAATATAAATAGACTAAAAGAACCCTACAGGATTATCTTTTATCCTTACATTAAGTCCTTGGTAACTCAGATGGTTAGAGCAGTCACCCGGATTGTGAAAGGTTTAATCCCCTACCCAGGACGTGAAAGTTTTCTAGTTTAGATATATTTCTAAGTTTCACATATTTATAATAATGTTAAAAATAAAATTAAGAACACAAAGAAATTACGAGAAGCATGTGTGACGCAATGATTCATGAAATAGATTGATTAACTCAGATTTTTACAAATAAATATAGTTTTCAATGTTAATTATAAACTTAATGTCAGCCAGCTGTCAGCCAGCTTTATATCAAACCAACGAATGGTGTATACAAAGTGATATTTGCCACTTTGTAAACACCATTCGTTGGTTTGATATAAATTTGGCTTTTTACATTTTTTCAATAAACGGCGGGCGGCGAAGCGGTGTTACGTGAGGCTATTTAAATCAAAAAACTTCAATAAAGAAGATAGTTGGAGTGTACCACCAGCTTGGGATCCCATCAAGTGAATAATAAATAATAAATAATAACTTAGACACCGAATAATATCTTAGACACTTTTATGAATAATTACCTGAAATAGTAAAGATTACCAACAGAAGCTAGTGATACAGGATGAAAAGCATGTTTGATTTCTGAGTAACTAAACGGAGTTTCCAGAAATGTAAATGTGCTGTTTTTATATTCTCAAAAAACACTTTTCTCTATTGCTACATTTTTCTCCATTTTCATTGTTTTTGACGTAAATAAAACGAAAAGAATTTTCTCTAAAGAAGTAAAGTACTTTTTAACTCGAGTTGCCATAAATCACAAGCATGTTTATTAAAAAAATGAATGAACATTAGTATTTATCAATGAAATATGCCAAAAATCCGTCAAAAATATGTAACGTTTTACCTAAAATATCCTTTTTGTTCAAAAAATATCAGTTATTAAGTTTGTTAATTATTTCTATGAAATAATTTCTTCAACTACAATTTTTTTATAATTACTTATTTAATGGCTTATAAAATAAATACTTTTATTATCTATACAATACCATTTCAAATTTTCACTAAAACAGATAAAGTATTTGATAAAATCACTTACTTTCATAAGGGAAATCACCCCACAGAAGTGTAATTTTAACATTTTCCGTGAATTAATCATCAGTATTTAGCTACAGTAGGTAGACTCATCAAAATCACGATTATTGATCATACTTAGTAAGTACGATTTATACTTATACATAAATGAGATTTATCCGGCAAATTTTTGGATCTCACCCCAAAAATGAGAGAGACAACATCCAAAAATTGATTATCCTTTGGTAAGATCATTCATTTACAGTTATACTCAAGCATTGGTGCTAACTTTAATCGTAAACGAACGTTCGAATAATGTAATTGAAAGATCGCATGAACTCGAATCGGCACGCGGTCTCAATTCGACACACCCGGTTAAAAGACGAACTATTGTTTTAATTGATGGATAGAAAGTACTGTTGTCTGTTGGAACGAATTATGATTAACAATGGCGTGTAATGTGTAGCTCGTAATTAATTTTTTGATGGATAATAAAAGATGGAATCGATTTATAATTTATTCAATTTGACACGTCATCGTCATGTTAAATTTTTAACAGGAATTGATAGCCTGCACTGTAACAATGGCAATTTAAATCATACCAGTTTCGTTCTCTTTTAGATAAGCTATCTAGATTTTTTAATATAAAATGTCCTTATATTGATTATTTTGTTGTAGAGTGTTTCACTCCACGTGTAAGTCTAACTAGTCAGTTAAAATAATGAATAGTAATGCACTTAGCTCTTAAAATAACTACGATTATTACTCTGCTATACTGTATTTACATAGATAGATATGGATACTATATTGTTTTTAAACGTACTTGTAAATGGCCTTTAACACAAACGAAGTTTATTCATAAACATTTAGAGTTGTGGTGTGGACACTCCTGCTGACGCTGTGCTGTTCCAGACTTGAACTGTCTTTTGTTGTGGTGTGATAACAATAACATGAATCTAAACATCAATAAATGTTTTTAAATACGATACACTCGCAAAAAATCTGGAGATCACTGCAAATATAGAATGTAATGCGTTACAAGTTGATTTCCGTAGATAGTATCAAAGACTTAGGTGTATCGCTCGACTGTAAATTGAGAGTCAATAAGCATAATAATAATACAGTCTCTAAGTCTTTTAAGAAAGAACAATAAAAAGAAAAGAATAATAAAATTGGAGCACCTAGTTCCTAAGTTAGACTATATTTAAACCAACAACAAAAATTTTTGCAATCCGACTTATAGTTTTTGAGATATGCCGGAATAAACATACAGGCATACAAATATACAAACATACATACTATACATCCGCTTATAAAAGTTGGCAACCATTCTTAGAAGCTGGTATAGACTAACATGTACAAAAATTGTGCAACCCTAACAATATTACATACATGCGGGTCTAATTGATAACCTCCTTTTTCTGACAACATGGTAAAATAAACTGTTTTACCATGTTTTTAATAAGATAACTTTATAAACACACAAATCAGCTTTATCATCTTTTTCTTTATCAGCTCACAAAAAGAAAATTAGCTTAGATTTTTTAATTTTACAGTCTATTCTGATTATCTCTCTCTGTCTCTCTCTCTGTGAGTGCGTGCGTGGGTATGCATATATGTGTGTGATATTTTTCAGTTAAAAATTAATTAATTTTTAACTGAAAAACAGGCATTTAAATTTCTAGTTCATGTTTCAATGTCAGCACTCGCAGCAGATAATTACTTTTACTAGTAACTTTAACACTTTTATAACTATTTTTTATTTATCAAAGGCAAATTTTGTCTTGCATCTTAAGAGAAAGAATCTTCATATTAAGAGCTCGATAATATTATCCCTACTCAGACAAATTTCCCTGCTTTACCAGCTTGCTTTATGGAGGTGTCCTGCGGGGGTCGGTACGGTCCGACAGGCGGTAGTAGTTTGGCGTAGGCTGCCAGCTTTCTACATTAATGTGCCCTAAGTTATGTAGAAGAAAGTGATTTTCACAGCCTTTAGGTCAATTAATTATAATACACCAGACCTCGCGTATTCTCGCGATAATTTTTAAAATTTCGGTGTATTAATAAAAATATATCTACAGGTTGGTGCCATCAATGCGACAATAAATTTAAACATGGGCTATATTAGTCCATAGAAATGGTTTGCCACTTCCAAAAATATCGTATTCATTTGATAATTTCATGACATTTGTATGAAATAATGCAGCCAACGTTACATTATTCACCACCACCAGGCACCAACCTGTATATTGTTATTGTGTACTTATTTTATGACTAAAAGTACTAGTTCCTACTGATAACCCCTAGAAACATAGGTACAGGATAAGCTAGCATTTGTCAAAGCTACTTAAACTGCGAAATAATGTAAGTAATTACATAAGTATCGGTTATGATAAAAAGCATAAGTAATAGGTTCACATGTTACTTTTGTGCTTTTTACAAACGATTTCCTTCTTTTATATTGCTAGGTCGTTACAAACTTACTTAAAATTGATAACCCTTCTATCATACCGTATCCAGTTACAAACTTCAAACCTGTCAATGCTATAATGGTTTAGAATGACAGCAACACAGCGAACGACAAACTGACGTATCACGCACGATCATTAATTCAATGAGGAGTTATGACTTCATCGGCTACCGAACGATTCCGTTCCCTGTAATTACTTCGTATTAAGGGCTATTATCGCATACGACGAGCTATCAGTATAATGCAACGCCATTCCAGTAATCGCTTATAGACAATGACTTTGGATTGCGCGCAAGAACCAATGCATAATCAAACGCCCTGCGCTCACTGATATCAGAATTTACACTTTTAGAAGAAAATTGCTATAAAATAATTTTCAGAGAGGTAGTGCACAGCTGTATTCTTCACAAGAATTTAGACCACCCAAAAGGGGAAGGAGGTGCTGTTCTGCGGGGAGTAATGTCGCCAGAGCTCATCAGAGTACCTTTATGTAGGGAACCACGGTAACTTGTTGTTAAATTCCTTTGGTGCTTAAAGCGTCTATAGTGCTACGATAACCGCTTACTATAGGCAGGCTGTGTGCTTTTTTTAAAATTCTTATTAGGGCAGCTCTTGGCTTCAACTCACCTGATAGTAAGTGACGATATAACAATCTCACAGGATGTCACTTACTTACGTGATGATAAAAGCGAGCGACACGTGGAGTCCTCAACCCCAGAGGGCACCATTGTTGTACATAAAACATATTCCTTTGTGTTGTGACCTCATTAGTTTTACATTAGTTTTATGCTTTGTGAAGTTCGGTGACATTATTGATGGCTGTCAATAAATATTTATTATTCACAATGCACGTATTTAATTTATAATAATATAGAATACTAAAGTGGCGACGAGGATTTAAAATGGATAAACTTAAAAAAGCTAGAACTACGATAAAAGGACAAATAACAAGACTACATGGATTACTTAGCAATACGACGGAAATTTCTTCAAATGAATATAAGGTACGAGAATCTGCAATAGATAAGTTAAGCGAGAAATACAATGAAATTCAAAAAGAAATAGATGAGTTGGTTGATGATGATAAGTTGGAAGACGAAAGCGAGATAAGATTTACGATCGAGGAAGACTTGGTAGCGCTGAAAGTTAAAATTCAAAACCTAGTTTCACCTATTGACGTCACTGCTACTTACCCAAGTACTGTGGTATCTTCAGGCTCAGGTCACAATATTAATTTTCAACCGATGCAAGAAGACGAGTCAGTTAAAAATTTTCGCAGACGTTTTGAAACCTACATGATTTTGAAAAATATTGTTGACAATAAGACGAAATTACAAATGTTGTTAACCTTATTTAGTCCTAGAATACACCAAAAATTGAACGACCTCTGTTATCCGAATGATCCAATGAACCAACAATACTCAGACATATTCGACATATTAGAAAATTTCTTTGAACCAAAGCCGAACACTTGGACACTTCAGCACAAATTTATTTGTAGAGTCCAAGAACATGAGGAAAATGTAATGCAATATGCAACAGAACTCAAAAAGATGACTGAAAATTGTAACTTCAAATGTAAATGTGGAAATTCGGTAGCTGATTTATTTTTAAATCTACAATTTCTGAGAGGTGTGCAGGATATAGAAATTCGAACGAAGCTTCTGCAAGAACGTGAACCAGGACCATTTAATTCTACGATTGAAAAAGCTTTAGCGATTGAATCCTCAAAGAAAGAGAATTTGGAATTCTCACGTAACGCTAATCACAAAATTTCTAGAAACTCTTCAAATAATACATTTACCAAGTATAGTACGCAAAAAGAACATAATATGACGTTAGCTCACTTGAAAGGTCGTTGCTACAGATGCGGAAGTTTCAATCATAGAGCTAATAACTGCCCACATATTAAAGTTGTTTGTACTTTTTGCAACAAAACTGGACACCTTTCTAGAGTTTGCTTGCAGCAAAACATGACCAGGCCAAATCATCAAATCGCTCAGAATATAGAACATAAAGAATTAGATCGAGATCCAGAAGAAAACCCGTGTAGTGACATTAATTTGATCTCTACTGGTAGCAACGGTAAGTTCATTATTACAATCAAAATTGAAGACAAAGATTTACAAATGGAATTAGATACTGGAGCAGCTTTAAGCTCAATTTCATTACATCAATTTGAAGCTTTAGGAATCAAGAAGAAAATTTATAAAACTTCATTAAAGATGCGTACTTACACTGGAGAAATAATTAAACTATATGGAGTGATTTATACTAGATGTATGTATGAAAATCAACCTTTTTACGGGAAATTATACATTATAAAGGAAAACGTGGATGCCATATTTGGAAGAGAATGGTTACGTGAAATCAAATTTGAATTCAGTGTAAACAATATGCAACTTACTGACCATACAGATCTTAATAAACTTTTAGACACTTACTCAGACTTATTTTCCAATTCCATTGAACCCATACCTAATTACGAATGTACACTCTATTTAAAAGAGAATATTCAACCCATATTCATCAAACCAAGGAGATTACCTTATGCACTAGTTGATAAAGTTGAGAAAGAGTTGGAGCGATTAGAAAGTTTGAACATAATAACAAAAACTGAGATGTCAGAATGGGGTACCCCTATCGTGCCGGTTCCTAAGCCCAATGGTTCAATTAGATTATGCGCAGATTATAAAGTGACTCTCAATAAATGTATAAAAGATGATAACTACCCAATACCAATAATAGATGACATATTTGCGCAGATGAATGGTGGGAAACTATTTTGTAAATTAGATATTACGCAAGCCTACTTACACATGAAAATGGATGATACGAGTGCGTTGCTTCAGACTATTAGTACTCATAAGGGCACATACAAAATAAACCGATTAATGTTTGGGGTGAAAATAGCACCAAATCAGTGGCAAATATTTATGGATAATATTTTGCAAGGAATAGAAGGCGTCATTTGTTTCTTTGATAACATCTTAGTGAAAGGAACAAGTATCAAGGATGTAATGGAGAGACTACACAGAGTTTTTGAGAGATTGAGAGATAACAAACTAACATTGAATAGGGAAAAATGTGAATTTTTAAAAGATAGTATTACATATTTAGGACATACCATTGATAAAAACGGACTTCACAAAACGGAAGAGAAGATAACGGCAATAACAAAAGCATCTCCACCAACGAATGTAAGTGAATTAAGGACTCTGCTGGGAATGATTAATTATTACAATAAGTTTATACCGAATTTGGCCACCCTCTTGCATCCTTTGAATCGTTTACTTAGGAAAAATGTGACATTTGTATGGGATCATCATTGTCAGAGAAGCTTAGCAGCAATAAATAAAGAACTTGCTAGTGAACGAGTATTAACGCATTTCGATCCGTCTCTACCTCTAATTCTTGCTACCGACGCTTCACCCGTGGGGCTGGGAGCTGTACTTTCTAACAGAATGCCGGATAGATCTGAAAGACCAATTTGTTTTGCCTCTAGATCTTTGACAATAAGTGAAAAACGTTACAGTCAGATAGATAAGGAAGCTACAGCTATTTATTGGGGTCTTAAAAAATTCTTTCAGTACTGCTATGGCAGAAGGTTCACACTTATTACAGATCATAAGCCCCTGATATCAATATTACATCCCCATAAAACATTGCCTACGATGAGCGCAATGCGAATATTTAATTATGCACAATTC
The DNA here is from genome assembly GCA_947347705.1 of Nymphula nitidulata. Lineage (NCBI taxonomy): Eukaryota > Metazoa > Arthropoda > Insecta > Lepidoptera > Crambidae > Nymphula > Nymphula nitidulata. The sequence goes on along the minus strand of OX374617.1, from coordinate 7,325,603 downwards.
CTGTCCGGATTTGATTATGACATTACATATCGCAGAACGCAGGATCATTGCAACGCTGATTATTTATCTAGATTCCCTACGGAGATAGTTTCAGCCACGGAAGTTGATCAAGCTTACGTATTGCAAAACAACCAAATCAATACTCTTCCTGTTGATAAACATACTATAGCCTTAGAAATAGAAAAGGATCAGGAATTAAAAAATATTAAGGATTTCTTACAGAGTGGTACACCACTGGAGTCAATTGGATATGATAATATTGAGTATACTCTACAAGATGGGTGCTTATTAAAGGGAACTAGGGTTGTAATCCCAAAATCATTACAGAAACACGTTCTCAGCGAACTACACACGGGTCACACAGGCATTGTAAAAATGAAAATGCTAGCACGAAATTACTGTTACTGGAAGGGCGTAGACCATGATATTGAGAGTTTGGTTAAGAACTGTAGGAGTTGCTGCTTGAAACAAAAAGCTCCACCCAAGGTAGAACTGCATCACTGGGAGACTCCTAATGGTCCATGGCAACGTTTACATATCGATTTTGCGGGGCCAGTTTCAGGAAAGCAATTGTTTATAGTCGTGGATGCTTACAGAAAGTGGGTGGAAGTCATACCTACAATAAGAACGACATCCGAGTGGTGCGTAAACCAACTTCAAAATTTATTTAGTACTTTTGGCCTACCCTACACTATTGTTTCCGACAACGGACCTCAATTTACATCAAGATTATTCACAGACTTTTTAAAATCTTATAGTATTACCCATCGCACATCAGCACCATATCACCCTGCAACGAACGGCCAAGCGGAACGGAGTGTTCAGACTATTAAGTATGCCCTGAGAGCAATGGAGACTGAGGCAGGCGATATATATTCGAAGATCAGGAAAATTTTGATACAGCTTCGTCGAGTGCCATCCCGTGAAGGGGGGGATTGCCCGTACAAACTAATGTTCAATAGGGACATAAGAACTAATTTGGATACTATGCTTCCTAGACAAGAACTAACTACGAGCCCGAATGATCAACCTACCATACGAGGACATAAAGTAGGCGACAGGGTACAGTTCTTTACATATGTGGATGGAACACGAAGCTGGGACTTTGGCAGGATAGTGAGAAGGATTGGTCAGTTGCATTACATGATAGAGACTGCGTCTGGAACCTGTCATCGTCGGCATGTTGATCAAATTAGGGGTGGAGGACTGTTGTGACCTCATTAGTTTTACATTAGTTTTATGCTTTGTGAAGTTCGGTGACATTATTGATGGCTGTCATTAAATATTTATTATTCACAATGCACGTATTTAATTTATAATAATATAGAATACTAAACTTTGGTCATATCAATAGTGTCACTACTAATTTTTTTTTCGATGGGTTTTGTATTTTTATAGGCGCCCAACCTCTATGTCAAAAAAATGTTTTTTTTTTTCCAAGAAATAAACAATTATTTTATGTATTCATATTTATTGAGTTAGTGTTTTTGCGGAAGCATTATCATCAGACTGTTATTGATGCATGCGTGAAATATTAAATTTATATTTGTAATACTTCAATGCCCTTTTCAATTCGGGCTGGCTCTCCCGCGCTCGTTCGAGCGCTATTTGCGATTATTTCCGAATTTCATTATTGCGTTATCATTTTCTTAATCACAGCGAAAGCGAAATGTATTTTAAGCTTTTTTCGAGGGATGTTTGAGCTTATATTCGTTTGTAGATCTGGCGAAAAGCGAAGAGATGAAAGATGCCGCCACCATTTGTCACTACTTTCGGAACGAGGTGGCCGTTAAGTGGCGGCCCGCCCTGTTTGCACCTCAGGCCGAAGTTTTCTTTTTTTGATGCGACTGACTCAGGAATGCGAAGTTAATGGTTTTGCCTTTGAGACCATAACCAATCACTCCGTCATCAAAATTATGAAAACATTACGCGAAGCGGTTTTATTCCGGAGTCTGTGGTGGGTGATCAGAGAAAGGATGATTGTTGGATTGAGGGACTCAAAATGTAGATGTCAGTAACCTACCTAATAATAAAAAAAAAATAAGCTAAGACCTACCTTAGGATCTAATGGTTGAAACTTAAAAACGTCTTAATTTGGCTCAAACTTTAAGTTCGGCCATTATTTAATCCACAACTTGAAACTATTTTTTAAATTAAAACTTGGCATTTAAAGTTAAATGTTTTGGAATCATGACATAGGAAGTCGTCAAAATGGTTAAAGTCAACTTTTTAACCGACTTCAAAAGGAGGGGGTTCTCAATCCTGTTGGAATTTTTTATTTATGTACACCGATTACGCCGAGATTTCTGATCCGATTTACGTGATTTTTTTTTTGGTCGATGAGGGATAGTTGCTCTTTAGTCCTATAAAGAAATACAGTGTAAACTCTTTAGAACGAAACTCAAGGGACCGTGCATTTTTTATCGTTATAGAGAGTTACAGTTATATGGAGTGAAGAAGTTTTCTCCCTTTTCAATCGCAGGTATCACACAAACTTTTTCGTTAACACTTAGGTAACGCTTTTCTTTTACTGGCCATGTTAACGGTTTCAAAGTTGGTTTACGATACGACTGATAATACGATAGGTAGGTGCTTAGTTCCAGACTATCATTTTCAAGCAAACCAAGCACGTGTTTAAGGCAATTAACAATTTTGTTATTGTTAATTGCCTTAACAATTAACAATAACAAAAGCAAGACGGCTCTTTACGACCTCAGAAGTTTCGGGGCCTCAAAGAATAAGTCGACGTCTTTTGTAACCTGATAAGATAACATAAACATTATCACCGATAATGACGATTTTGTGTGTCTACTTATGAACACATTTCTCCGTAATAGAGAATGGCTGCTGCGCTATAAAGAGAGTATCAATTTGTGGGTTTTAAGGTAAACCAACCACATGTGATATTTTCTATGTTATAGAGAGTTTATCGTTATAAAGAATAATGTTATAAAGAGTTTACACTGTATATGAAATCTATTGGGTAGTTTGGTTTTTAAATCAAAATAACTGGAATGATTAGCTGTCTATGCACGCGAAATTGCCAATTTATTTCCCTATAACGTTTTAGTGAAACGATACGATAGTAGAAAACAATATATGCTGACGGTCATTCATTTAGCTTTGACCTTAGAAATTTATCACAAAAAATTGTAAAAAAACTATTTTGACAAAAATAAAAACCGACTTCAAAACACTAAATGTGATATAATAGTTTTTATGTAGGAACTTTTCCCCTAGAACCATATTTTATGGAGTTCCTGCTAAAAACAAAAGAAAGGGAGGAACGACATTTAATTATTTTATCCTTTTTCGCATTTTGAAGTCAGTTTTTTGTTTATCGAAAGAGTCATGCGTGAAATAAGCGACATAAATAAAGTCACAAATATGCAGGTAGAGCTTGAATTTTACCAGACACTAATGGCCGTTTTTACTAAATATTCCATAGGCTTAGGTGACTCTTATCGACATTTGTCTCTTTCTATCTCCTTTAGATAGACTGAGCTAAAAATCGCTAAGAGACTCTTAACGCTGAGCAAATGTTAGTTAAAACGAGCGTAAAACATTTAGATGCTAGAATCCAAAAAATGCTTAATGTAGCCCGCAAAAATTATTACTTATAAGCGATAGGTGTATAATTGGTGTATAATATAATTATATATATAATTTAAATATATAATGTATATATAATTGGTGTATAATATAATTTGAATAAGCTAAACGAAATTATTTTATTTCTGTTAAATTGAAAAGACTACGACTGAGACCATTACTAGTTACGATAAGGTTGCAACTTCATATTTTTTGCTGAGCTTCTGAAGCCGATGACAAAGCTGTCTATTTTGGGATGCCATCATCACTGTTTTTTATACTTCTAGATGACAAACAAGCTGAAGCGGTTACCGCCGCCTATAAACATCTGCAATAACAAGGAAAAATCAATTGATAAGTATTGCAGGTGCGTTGTCATCCTGAGGCCTAAGATAAAATACCGTCTATGCCCAGTAATTACACTGGCTACCTTTCCCTTCAATCCGAAGCACAGCGAACTGTTTCACGGCTGAAATAAGAAAGGCGGTGGTAAGTACGCACCCAGACGACCCTACATACGGGCCTACCAGCTAGTAAAAACTGTTACAATTTACCGGTGCATATTAATAAAAAAATATACCTTATTAAATATTGATTCAGAAAAAAAGGTTAAAAATTACAACTAAATCCTACGAAATAAAAATACAAAGATACTCTATTGCCTAAACTAGGTTAAAAACCTGCTCATTTGGGCGAGTCAGCGTATTTCTAAAATGATTCTTGTAATAAAATAACGAGATCATAATATTCTATCGTATATATTATATTGAGCGGATCAGAAATGATGAGATCCACAAGAGGACTAAGGTCGCCGATACAGCCCGAAGAATTGCGAACCTCAAGTGGCAGTGGGCAGGCCTCATTGCAAGAACTGGACTGACAGCCGTTGGGGCGGAAAGGTCCTTGAGTGGCGGCCGCGTACCGGGAGACGCAGCGGGCCCCCACAAGGTTGACCGACGATCTGGCGAGGGTCGCGGGAAATTGATGGATGCGGCAGCGCAAGGCCGATCGGTTTGGAGATCCCCGGGGAGGCCTATGACCAGCTGTCTCCCGACTGAAATGATGATGATGAATATCTATGCCACAATGTGCTAGACCTAACTAAATTATTATACGTATTTACGTTACACAAATAACTTTTCCGGGGCTTAACAAGCAGTAGGTACAACTCCATATTAGGAGGAAAGTAGCTTAATTATCATAGTACCTACATTAAAAGTTGTTTTCTTTGACTTGTTATTTTGATTGAAATTGATTTTTTTTATTGCATTTAATAATGAATGTCTTAAATTAACCACAAGTTTCAAATTAAATACAAAAATCATAATATGGCAATTCTAGTATGCACAAAATACTTAATACAAAACGGCAATTTCGTACTGAAAGACCTACTATTGGGCCTGATTCTGAATACACGCTCAATTCTAAATTTAAGTGCAGTATATCTCTTTCTTGCAATATCTAATAGGAAAAAGACAGCAAAAATTTGTTTAGAGCTGTCATTAAATTTAAATAGATTTCAAAGAAACCATAGACAATTTTAGACGGCATGTACGGAGGTGCCTCCTAAACACTGCATTTCATCACGTTCATAAGGTCGAAAATTGAGCGCAAGTTTCTAAATGTCAAATTATACGACAACCATCCTTTTCGTTTTCATGTTGAGAGAAAGAAATGCACTGAACTCAAATTTAGACTTAGCATGTGTTCTCCATTAAATTAGGTGTTGTTGAATTAGGGCCATTAGCCTTCTCTTAACTTAAAAATCTAGTTTAGTTTTTATAAGACTAACTGGCAACAAAACATTCGCAGTGGTAAACATGCAATTGCTGAAGAGTTGCTTATAACCAACCAACCTCTATTAAGAAAAAATCTTAACAAAACTTCGGAGATGAATCGCGAATATTAAGATACCAAACACAAAGCGACGACCAAAAAAAATCTTGCGATTTTAAACCTGTCATTTGGAGTAATAAAAAAGATTCGTGAGGCAAAGAAAGAGTAGAGTTTCTATAGGACAAATATTATGTCACGAAACACGCATGTCTTTTAAGGTCCCAAACTTCAGAAAACGTTTCACAATAGGTCAGTCGACAGTAGTCGACACAGTGTACAAATAGGTGTAAACAATAATAAGCTACTCAAGGATCACTCAATATTATCTAGAATTAGAAATATCTCGCAAAAAACTGATAATCGCCTTTCGTTACAGAAAAAACAAATATTTGTATAAAATTTAAAAACAACTACACTTAGACCTATTGTTATTATCACCGTCGAAATAAGTCATATGGCGTGTGGTGAATGTTTATTCCCGCTTTAAGTTTTCCTCAGCATTCAGGAAACGTTCATTGTTTACGTTATGTGGAGTAGGGCTCGCGTGTAAACATGAGGGCATGAATAGCAATTAAATAATTTAAGGCACAAATGTAGAGTCGGTGCGTGAAGCGCTCGGCCATTAGAGGCTAAAACGCCAAATCATTTACAAGAAAGCGAGAGCCCACCTAGAACTATTTACATAATTTATTCAGTACACATCCTATGCGTTGTAGCTTCAAAATAATTATCAAAAAAATGAAGACTCATTCGCGGTAGTGGTTGTGGGAAAAGTACTATTTAAAAATAATGCTTAGATTATTTTAAAATATACTTTCGTGTTTATGTTTGAACAGTTTCCCCCGGTTTTTCTGTGCCGGTAGTCTTTTGAAGTACCTATAATTAAATATCAAATTAGGTTTTTTTATAATATTGAATGGTTAATAAGCATAGGGCTAAACTGATATTAAGTAACTAACGTCGCATATATTAAAGGATTACTTTGAAATTTATATAGTTATTGGAAGCCGTAATATAAATATATGTATATATGTAGTAGTTATTTCTGTATTTATTTTATATGTATTTATTAATTGCGTATTTGTCCATAAATTATACATCCTAACAATATTTATTTTCATTTTAATGTTTAAAACAGTTGTTTTTGCACTACCTACCTATTTAGTCATTTTGGACTCAACTTTCCGGTTGAGTGGTAGAAAATATCTAATGGCATTAAGTCCGCCAAATTGTAGCTCATTTTGTGCAATTAAAGTTTAAATAAATCAATACCGCGCTGTATTGGTAACATTCGTCCGATTAGTCCGCTTTTACACGAGGGATCTAAAAGGTTCATTTTATAAGAGGTATAGTGACTTAGACGCTCTACAATTCGTGTTCCAACGGTGTTGGCCTGCCACAGTGATACAATCTCCCAAATATTAAACTAATATTTAGGCAACGCTTTGCCCAGAGCCGCCTCATTTGCATAAGGTGCGGTTTACTTGCCATAGTTTTTAAAGTAATATTTTAGATCAGGTCCAGTTTTTCAGATATTCATTATAATATCTGATAACTGAAAAACTAGTCCTGAACTAAAATATTACTTTAATAACTATGGCAAGTAAACCGCGGCTTAGGCAGTAACTAACGAGTCGAGATAATCAATAATACCAAGGAATAATTTTGAGGTTCTTCTATAGGAAAACTGTCAACTCGACTAAGCTATTTTATCTGTGTACATACATTGGAAAATCGGCCCTTAGTAGAAATTAGCATTTAAAAAAGTTCTTATGGTAACCATTGAGAGTATATCCAATATTGTTTCTTTTTGTCTAAGATGTGGTTTATTAATTTGAAATTCTAAATTTTTGGTGAGGTTTTAACATTTTTTTTGTATATTAGTTGATACTTTAATCATAATTAAATTCTCCGTGTGTGATTGTGATTGTGTGTGATTCAAAAAATATAAGTACTATATTATAAGTACATTGTCGAGCATAGTGTAAAGAGTTTTTAGTCGCATTAAGTGAACTGCGGCTTAATCTCATCGCATGCAGCAGTAAATATCATAATCATAAGCCATTAGCCCGCTAATGCTATGTCCCTGCCGGCAGCCTTTGAGCTGTTTTATTACGACGCTATTAATTGTGAACGTTGCTCGATACAATTTCATAAGCGTTTTGTTTTCCATCTTATTGGATAGAATTTAGATTCAAATATTTCTATTTATACTACTATTTATATTACTATTTATATTACTACTTAAAAATTGACATTATAAAAAAGCGAATGGTAAATTAGAAATTTTGATTTCAAGATTGCATATTTTTGTTAAGAAATTTCATAAAAAATACTTTATGACAATTCCGAAATCATCGTAGGCTATCGTGTGATAAAAGATATAATAATGAAATAATACTGGCCAGTAAAACTTAAGTTCGAATTCCTAATTTAAACTCGTTTTCTAAAAAATTCGGTGCTCATTTGTTTTATGGCATATATTTTTTTTTACATTTCTGTGACTACGGAAAATAGAAAATTCGAGTTTTTTTATAATAATTTCAGCATCAACGTGGTGCTTTTGCTACACAGATGGCACGCAAAATCAATCATGTATATGTACAGACGACAGCACATCAAGTGTAACAGTTGCATTACGAAAGCCGCCTCTATTACGAACGGAATAAGCGCGGTACCAAGGTGAAACGGTTACGCTTGAAGTGCTGTCGACTGTACCTTAAGTGAACGCACCGTGAGGTTCTGGTTTCAACGCTTTCGTTCTAAAAATGCAACAACAAGATCTAAGGACGACCAGAGTAGAAAATATAGTTCCAGCATAATTCCAAGCCATGTCAGAGAAGCAGTTGCTTTCAAAGCAAGGGGCAAAATGATTCATAGTAATTTACTCACATTGGAAAGATAAAGGAGCTCGTAAAGTGTGCGTATGATCTTATTGATATACCTAAAAAAATGAATTGAAGTTTTCCTTGATTGCTTGAATCGATATGTCGCAGGGAAATAAAAATACAAAGTACATACTAGGCCACGACAAATGTTAAAATGTACTTTTTCTCGTAAATTTTGGTTTTCACTGTTCAATTTGCCTATATTTAAGAATACCTCGAACCTACTTACTTATAAATTTTAGAATTTTGATTAAAGGTAACATTTCAGCTACAATAAGGTGATGAAAAATACTTAAAACATTCTCCGATTCCAGTCCCCAGTCCTTCTAAAACAGCAAGACAGCGACATTAAAATATAGAGTAATTAATCTAAACATTTTATCTTCCGTTGTATAATCTGCCTTTACATGATACCTAATACAGGTAACCTACATAATATATCACCGATTTCACCAATTTAGATTGAGCTGATATTTTGAGTTCCATAACTACTGAATAATTACTTAGGTGAGGTACTCAACCCTCAGGAAAGACCGGGGTCTTGATTGATTATAATTGGTAACCATTCCAACCCATTTTTTGCTCTTCATTCGCACTCTTTTCACGCTGTAGTTGCATTTTATGTAAATAAAACTTGAACTAGCTGCAGTATTCATTTATTTTCTGTTATTATTTATGGGCTGTGTCCAATTTCTTTCATATATCTATGGCGTTTTCTTTGTATTTTATTTTGTCTTTGTCTTTTGTAATTGAATATTGATTAAAGTATTTGTCATTTAATTTTTTACTCAGAATACCAATCAAAATGAATTCTCATTGCATGCGGAATGTAAATCCCTGAGATCAGAAATAATTAATGGTTGTAATAGGAAGTTTATAGTTAGTACTTATATCGATCTAACACTTGGCTCTTAAAGCATCCAATGAAATCCAATCCCTCTGGAAGAATTAAACAATTAAATATATTATTTAAATATATTTTCATTTGATTGAATTGACATGATTGAATATTTAAAAAATAAATTACTTTTGAGATCCTCATGAAAGAGTATAGCTAAAATATACAAAATTCTATTAAAGCTTTCAACTTACGATAAATTAAGTATTAGATATATGTTAAGTGATACGTACGGAGATACATATTACCTAGTAGCTATAATAGTTATTTTTATACTGATAATAACATAGTCACATATAAAAACAACATACTACTTATTAGTACTACCTGCCTACTTATACCACTATAATAATAGATAAGCTTACTTCATAAGTATTATAAAATAAAGTAACCATCGACAAAGTTTACATTGTAAAGGGATATTTTTAAATTTACTTATTAATTGAACTTAATTATCAATTTCTTTTTAATTTAACTTTTCAGAAAGTTACCTAAAAGAGATACTTAAATGTAACTTTTTGTAAAGTTAAATTTACTGGAGTTACAAATTGAATACATCAAAAGGATCAAAACATAATGTGGAAAGCATTGATTTAGCAGATCTAGCGTAGAGGAGAGGATGAGGTGGCGACTCCCAGTGTCCTAGAGTCGGAGGCGGGCTAGAGCAGAACCGCCCCTTTCCCTCCGCCAATGGCGCGCCTCCCAAGTGTCTCCTACAGATCACTAGACGGCGACGCGGATGCAGTACAAGGTACAGGCGACTCGCGGTTGGTATCGATAGAGAGAAATTCTTTATTTTGCACATTCATAACTCATCTCTGGTATGCAGAGATAAAACAAACACAATATGGCCAAAAAGGCGGGCTTATCTCTAGAAGCGGTCTCTACCAGACCACCTAGGAAGTTTACTCACAAACAAAAGTGATAGGTGCGAAAAAATTGAACTAAGTTGAAAATTATAGTAATGATATACAAAAGTAAACCGTCCTTAAATTTAAATTTCAAGTTTTCCTAGCATCATAATAAGCAACTGTCACTCGATATGATGAAAAATTTATAAAAACCTATTACTACTTATCTAGATTACTATCTTTACCTAGTAGGTAAGTACTATTGTGTCGCTTTAAACTTCTTAAAATAATTAGAAAAGACACTAACTTCAATTAGGCATGGTAGGTATTTTTTGCAAAACGGTAGTTATTTTTTTATTTTTTATTTATAAAATGCAAATAAAATAATTGAACCAATTAGGTGTAAACATAAACTTAAATTACCTAAACCTACTACCTACATTACTTATCCAAACTTACTTTTTTGTTGATTCTGTTTTTATAATATTAATAATAACATCTATTACTTTATTTACCAAATGTAATGATATTAGTCTGTGAAGTAGAGTACCGCCACTTCAGACACAATAGATATTCGTGTGTTAGCGCCAACCGACTAGTAAGTATGGGATGGTTTAAATAAAGATACCTATATGTGCGGTAAGGAAATCCGAGTGTTATCAATTAGTGTCTAGATACAATAATCGCTGTCATCTTGTAAATTGAACCGGCGAACGACAACATGCACCGCTTTCATAATCCAATTAAGAATAATTGTCGATAAACTGACAGGCGAGATAGCGATTTATGCGGTGATATTTCAGCATCGTTAATAAATTAATGCTTGTTCTTTCCGTTTGATTGCGCCGTTTCCATTAACATTATTCGATTCGCACTCGAAATGACTCTCAGTATTGACAGCTGGTAATCTGGCAATGATTTACACAGTCCCTGTCGAATATTTTACGTAGAAACTTTTAACAATCCGTTATTATTGAATTGCAAATAATAGCTACTGTGTTGGCAAATATAAAATTATTGTTAACACCATTAATAGTTGTCTAATCATATTTTTGTTTAACTATAACGAAACTTAAATATCATTTATTTTTCATTTTCATTTTCATTTTTCAATACTGTGTCATATTTCATTACAACATCAACGACTCTTACTTCCATTACTACCTATGTGTGGTTAGTTAAGTACCTAACTATAGTAAGAAAAGCCAAAATATTCTTGAGTGTTGAAACAAAACATTTCGATACGGGGCGTAGGTACCCTACTCTCTCCGGAAAAGTTATCGCACATTATATTTATTTATCCTAAATTTATTGGGCCTGTTTTCATTTCCCTTAAATGTTATAGCTGTATGTTAACTTTCTAATTACGAAAGCAAGCAAACACGCGATAAAATGCTCATAACATATAATATATCACAACTTAGGTAAATAAGTATTTGTTTTCATAAATACCTGATTCTTAAATTATGACCTTAAATTTTTAGGCAAAACTTTAATTAATCCTTTAAGGCCCAGATGGCAACTTAAGTTGACATGACAATTAAAATTCAATTGTGTGTGGTTTATTGGGTTTCAAAGGGCAAAGATCTATTAGAACGAATAAAGAAAAAAAGAAAAGTACAGAGATCGATTAGAAAGAAAAGATAACCAGTGTACTTAAGAATAGGACACTAGGCTTTGGAGAAATAAAACTAGGACTCATAATTTTAGGCGACTCAAAGGACACCGCGAGCTTTTTGCAATAGGAAGTATAATATTCATATAGTAAACAGACACTTATACAACCACTTTCATTGAAAACGTACCCAATAACTACCATTACCCTGCATTTGACATTTGTTGTAGAATTATACATATACCTATGTATATTTGTTTAAAAGTATTTCTATTATACAAAGCACGGCAATTGACCCAGCACCACCTGATGTGAAGCGGTATGAAGAGTCCTTAAGCGAAGACAGCTAGTGCAGTTTATACACTGCTCTAGCCGCCGCCACCTTTTTCACGCCTCTCTTGAAGGAACCCATGTTATAGGAAGGAGGGAACACATCTGCTGGGAAAGAATTCCAAGTTCTGGAAGTACGACAAAGAAAGGAGGCACTTAATTTCTTTGTGCGTGATGTTGAGGTGTAGACAGTGAATGGATGACTCCGAAGACCGGCACGCGTGCTCCTGAGCAGAAAACGGGAGGAGGGATAAGGTCAACATTTTGAAGATTTCAGGTTAGATGCATTTTGATGAGATATTTTAACAGACGTGTAATCATTATAAGTAATATAGTTAGCTCTTGACTGTTTTTTTAAAACCAAACATACCTAGATAAATTACCTGAAACTATTATTCTTAATTGTTATTTACGAGTAATCTGTAAAACAAAGAGTTATTATTGTACTTTCTTATTATAGTATTCAATTAAGCTACAATGCTCTGGAAACTTCATATCTGTAAAAGTGTTCCACAGGGCAGTCGCTTAGGACCGTTCTGTGACGGCAGGGGATTGTCAGCTCTATTGATTTCGCGGCGCATTGGCCGCGTGAGTTACGGCTGCGGTGAGCCGGGCTCCTCCGATTTATTAGATCGTTATACCGCATCGGGGCAAAATAAATTCAATTCCATTCGGTTCTTGCCCCATATTTCACTGCGACAAATTCCGCTGCGGAACGGCGCGATGCGGGTGACCTCTGTCGCAATATTCTTGTTTGGTTTGCAGTTTTGCAATCGGTTTTTATATGGCTATTCTGAAATTAATTGGTGCATGAAAATGAAATGGCTGTAATTATGACCTTTCGTTTTAGTTGAGATAAAATATAATATTAATATTATTACAATATACAAACTTGTAACAAGGCATAGATAAAGCTTTCGATAAAGAAATATGCATTGATGCTGCTAATCTTACTGTAGTTATACAACATTAAGTAGAAAGTAAAAAAAAGCCGCATCTGAGACAAAACGCTGTCTAAATTCTAATGCAAATGTTTAAGCCATATAATATAGGTAAATTACCCGAAACACTAGCCGTAATCACAGCAAAAAACCAGCTAATCATGTTTAAGATATGTTCTTGTAAATAAATTGGAATTGCTCAGATAGTGTTAGTCCAAACCAGTTTCTGTGTAACATTCACATATTACTTTACGGGCACACTCGTGCGTAGCTAACTATAAAATTACTATCATTCAGTCGTCGTCAGAATTAGCGAGAATCATAACAGGAGTCGACAAAGTCGGAACATATATTTTTAAAGGGTAATTTCAACTGAATGACACGGTCATTAAACCGATATTTACAACATTGTTGTCTGAAATAAATGGGCGCATTTTGTCATGCGGGAAGCACTGTCACAACAAACATTATTTCATTTTGCTTTACGACTATGTAACGCGGCGTGAAGTATCGCGTTTTGGAAACCGCGTTTGTACCGTAACATTGGGCACAAAGAAACGCAACGGTAAATCGCATCAAACATTTTCTCTGTAGCTTAATGGATTGTAAGGTTTTTTTAAAAATCGGATCCCAGAATTATTTATAAACGGGGGGTTTGATTTTGAAGACACTCGCTATATCAATATTTAAGTATAATTTTATCTCTTTCTGTTTTTATGTCAACGAAAAGGATAGTAATAATTTTACAGCTTTTATAGACACCATAATAGCCTTAGAACTCATGAGGGGAGATGCATCTTAAAACCTTCATTTTATCACGGTCATTAAGATTGTAAATTGAACACCATCCTAATTGTCAATTGTCCTTTTTGTCTTTACATACTTTAGAATGTGTACTTCAGAATCAGCCCCCTCATTCGCTAACTCAAATGACAAGAGCCGATGGATAAAATCTTCCGTGTTTATACGCATTGATGTTTTACAACGAAACTATTCATTTCATTGTTTACCTAGAGCGTGTAACAGCTATTTAGAAGGTTGTAGACATCGGCACTGTTGGTTATTTTGAGTAAATAAGCTTCCAATGTAAATAATGTAACTTTTAAAAATATGAAAACTGCCATTTGCATGTTAAAAATATGTTTCACAAAATTTCATGCTATATTTTATTCCTGTTAACTAACTCAGTAAAGCTTTTATATAGGCATACCAAATGCAGGTTTTAAAGGAGGGATTACTATTAAATTTCATGAATACTCGCTGTGAAATTGATCAGGGAATCTGACGCGAAGCGTTAAACAATAAACACATTCCTGCCGTCGCATGACAGACACCAATAAAATACCGTAAATAACATGCAGGATAACAACAGTGTTCAAATTTTACATTCGTCTCAGATTTAAACAAAAACGGTCTATTTAATAGTGGGACTCGCGGCGCAGCACGAGTGCAATACCGATATCGGAGAGACGCCATAGAGATGCAGCTCTTTTTATTTTCTGTGACAAACTGACAACCCCTTCGACGTTTGATGCCTATAGGTACCTTATTTTAGTTCACACAAATCTTGTTTCTGGCGTACTGCTTTAAAAGATTAGCAGGCTGAGAGTGAGAAATTGTTGACTATATTTCTCGTTCATAATCATATCCTGTTGTCCTCCAATTAATAACGACTGATCTATTTTGATGTGTTATATTGAAAAGAGAAAACAAGTTGCATGGTGATATAATCAATTAACAAATTGAAAAAAAATACATAGTTTACGCTATTAAATAACCGAGTACCTACTGCACTAATATAGTAAGTAGTATTCAAAAGTGTGTAAAATACAAAAAATGAAAATTAGGAAAAAAAATCTAGAGTATTTTTTTTTTCTAAATATCATTCAAGGAGGTATTTATTTAGCGTAATCTACCAGGGGCCTTACCACCATCTTTATAAAAGCGATTCATATCCTGATCGGTTCAGTATTGGTTCCTAAACTGCATCGCTGTCATAGTCGTAGATAGCATCGTAGTACGGATATAACGATTCTACTCAGTTTATGTCCTAAACTGGATCGCTATAAAAGATGGTGGTACAGGTGCTGGTATCATTAAAAACCTAATTTTATGTAAAATTAGTAAGAATGCTTTGCCAAGCTGTAAGTCTGTGGCGACCGCAACCGTGACCCCGCCGTAATTGTCTTTCGGTGTATGTTGCTCGAATCGATTCGATTGTTCGATTGCAATTGAGACGCGTGCCCATCGATATTGTCCGGTGCGAGATTATTGTTCCGGTCCGTTTTCGAATACTATCCATAATTCGAAACTATCAATGTTGGCTCGCGTGCTTGGACACCAATCAACGATTCGACAACCACAATGCATTGGCAGGTATATGGTACTGAAATTATACGCATTTCTACATGCCATTATTTACCGTTCAATAAAATAGTTAATTTAAATTAAAAGAAAGCTTAAACGCATATAAATGGTGTTAATGGAGTTTTGTATATAAAGTAACAATGTCGGTATTATTGATAGGTGTGTCATATAACATGATCATTAATTTAAGTCAGTTTATTGTGTAATTTATATAGATTGATGCATTGACCTGTGGAGCTATTTGAGAAAATATATCAGCGTAATCACAATAGACACAGATAAGCACTTCTTGATGTCACCTCTGAATTCTGATATAAATAAAATAATTTTCAAAAGTTTCAAGCTCTACTATTTATGAGCGCACCCATCAGATAATAGTCTATGGAAGCTTATGAAATGCCATAATCACATATTTATCATACTTCCTCTGCTCCCCTACGGTTGTTCTGGAGAGGGGAAGGGGCCACCAAAATGGTACAAAATGTATGGGCGTGGCCGATACAAACCACTTTAATGATGTTATTACGTCATCATAAGTTCAACCACATATTTCTTTTTAGTTTATTTGTAATTTCTTATTAGATCTGCAATGTTATAATAATACAAGGGTTTGATGATTAAAATATTTTATTTTGTTATAAAACTCATATAAAGTATTCATAATGTCCTACGGCTATGGAACATATAAGGAAAATAAAGTATATATTTAACTGATACTTTAAGTATACGGTTCCCGGTTCAGGCAGATAATTTTTCCACAAAACGTTCAATTTGTAATATTTACAATAATTTCCGAAGGGAAAGCATTTTTTTACTTATTAAACCTTGTGTTCTACGGTGGTGTAGCAAAGACGTAGTCTTTTTAATAGGTATTTAAATTGCAGTGTCATGGGTCTTGAATAGCAGTTATCTTTTTTAGGCCGTGGCAGTATTATCTGACAGTGCATTGGAGTTTCATTAATTTGCTTAACTTATCATAAAGTTGATATTTACTTACCTTTTTGTCATATACATAGCTATCAGATATATATTTATCAGAGTCAGTTTTACAAGTCATTCAAATAGCCATTCGATATCTGTGCTAAATGAGTATAAATCCGATTTTATCACAACAGTGACCTTACAGTTGAAAGTTATTATAACACCAATACCTAATATTTACGGTGGTGTGATACATAATTGCCACAATAATATTTAAATAGCGGCTAAATACACTCATGTGCTTTATACGGAGGTCAGAAATGATACTGTCTCATTTATATTCATAAATCGATAAGTAAACTTATTCGTGTTGGCCAACAGCCTCAGCAGTAATTGTTTTCAAATTACCGACAAAGCAGACGGTGCTTTGCCGATACAATAATAAATATTTAAAGAGGTTAGCAGGTGCAATACACATCAAATTGATGCCCAAATAACAGTGTGCGCGATGTGAAGTAACAATAAAAAAATAGGGCCGGCTTTGTGAGCGGCGAACCATCAATTTGAGAATTAATTCTATCACATTTCGCCTCGTCTCGGCCGGTTTATGGCAGCTCTGACACCACGGGGACTGATTAAGTATGGAACGCTCTCGCCGCGCCGCGCCGCCCGCAATCTCATGACATTATCGGGCTAATCAACAGGCTTCACGTGTTTTTATCGCCCTGGTCATTGTTTGTACATATTGTAAATTGAATCATAAAACAGTGGGACGTTTATTTTATGTCTTTTATTTAATATACATTTATTGAAGTTTAATTTTAATTAGGAGCCTGATGGCGTGAAAGACATTCTCCTAATTTAAATTTTCATCCGATTTACCTATTGCAAAATGAAATGAAATTATTCTCAAAAACATCGTTGAGTCACTTCTAATGCGAAATACACTCTGAATAAACTCAGCAGTTAATGCTTTCATTAACTGCTGAGATTAATTAGTTATAATCATTTATAGTGCATATTTCTAATGCATATAAAACGATAAAAAGAAAAACCTGTATTAAGTACGAGTAAGTTAAAAAAAAAAACAAAGACAGCAATCTATAATCTTACATATGTTACATATATTGTCCCTGAGCTGCGGAAGGAGAAGCGTCGGAAGGATCATATCTGTATTCTATCGTGACTTAAAACCACCTTAGCGCAAAACTTCTTCTGCTTTTTGGGCCCATACTTATACTTATATAATAAAATTAACGCCATTCTGCATATTTTCTCTTAAGATAAAGCAAGCTGTAAACTGGTTGTCTCTAAATGAAGCAATAGAAAAACTAATCCGTCCCTTAAAGTACAAAAATACTACAAAAATTAAGCTCCTAAAATTCTAAAGGTCACCCTAAACAAAATCCCACAAATTACCCACAAACTCATATGCACACGGACATAAACGCACACATGACACGCACATACACAATTTCAAATACTCATACTCACACACTACACATTGTTCCCAAAACAGCCTTATTAAATCTATTGCATATTCGCGAAGAAATTTCTGTCTTACATAATACTTACTGTTTGTATCTGAGGGTGGGGCCTGTCGACCTGTAGCACAGGTTTCTCTTATGAAACCTATTTCAGGCACCAGTCCCTCACAAAATTGGATGACAACTATTGTTAAGCAGACTAAGCAATATTTATCAAGTGCCTTTTTGTGAAGGATTAATAAATTATTTTGTTTTTGATTTAAACTATTTCTGTGTATTGAACATCGAACCGAGCCATAAGGTCTATAAAAATATACCGCATATCTTGTGCTCGTTTTGTAAATTACCTAATGAATAAGCGAAGCACTGTTACAACTATGTACGTGTTTATATTTAATGAAGGTTGTATAGCTGTCGATTGACTTACCAGCTATTTCTTATACGGTTTTTCACTTTCGTACTGTTCTTAAATTTTGATGTAATATATAATGCGATGGGTAATTGTGTTCTGTGATTGCCTTTGAAGAATATATAGGAAACACAACAAGATATTTTAAGACACAATAATTCGTAAATGTAGTATTATGAGTACATGTAATATCACAAAATATATAATTTATATATAAGTTCGTGGGCATATAATGTTGGATATCCTTACTTAATAGGTATTACAAAGTCAAAAGTAAGTCTGTCTTTCAGTTACGTTATCAACCCTAAGCCCTAGATCGATGCAATTTGGAATGCAAATAGATTGAGGAGCTCGGTGGCGTAGGTTTGAGCGCTTTGGTTTCGGTACGAAAAACAAAGCAACTTTCGCCATTTTTTGTTATCTCGAGCCCTTCCGTGCTTCGGAAGGCACGTTAAGCCGTTGGTCCCGGTTGTTTTTGCAACCGATTTAACCTATCAACCCGCATTGGGCCAGCGTGGTGGTGTTATGGCCCAAACTCCTCATGTGACGTATATAGGCTGGTAATGATGATGATAGATTACATCCTGAGAAATGTCATAGAATCTCTATAGCCTGATAACCGATAAAATATAATAAAATGAAGATATAATTAAAATAAAATGCAGTTGTATGAATACCACATCCGTTGGTCAATACATCTATGTAAATAGCGGCCTAAATACATAATGTATTATGTGCCTATAAAAATATCGTATCGCTACAAAACGTACCGTAGATAGATTCTAAATTGTTAATGACTGCGGACCCCGATACCCACTAGCCTATTCACAGATATTCGATTTGGCTTGGTTTTCATTAGGTGCCCAATCAGTACACAGCGTGTCTAACCTGTGATTCGTCACGAAGGATTAACTTGTCTCAGATCGACACCCAGAAGTTCAAGGTCAGCAATCTCAGACAAGGATCGTAGTCCCATAAAGTGGCTATAAATTACAACATTTGATTGGTTCCAATCACGCGTGATCATCGAAGCCGTGATTGAAAAATGCGTTCAACCTGTGAAATTTTAAACCGGTACCGTGTTTTATGCCTCTCTCGATAGGTACCTACACAATGCATAGAGTCAAATTCATATTTTTAACCTGTATTCCACCATTTTCGACATTTGATCACTGTAAATTATTATTGGTAAAATATCAGATTCTTCATCTAATAATTGATAAAATTTTCAATGTGGAAAAGGTAGCCACAGCCAGTGTAGTTACTGGGCATTGGAAGGCATTTCATCTTAGGCCTCAACATGACAACGCATCTGTAATACTTAAGCGATTTTTGCCTTGTTATTGCAGGTGTTTAGAGGAGACGGTAACCACTTATCACCAGGTGGGCTGTCAGCTTGTTTGTCATTTAGTTGAATAAAAAAAATTACAGTACTCCGTACATTTTTTTATTCATCATAAATATTGAAAATTTCCTCCGTAGGGGAATATTTATGTTTAAAATAGGTAATAACTCTAAATAGGTAATTCGTGTTCGGAGTCACTAAAAATGTTACAGAGGCTTACGGTGATTAGACTTTATCAAAAACATGTGCTTATAAGTGGTACAAAGCGTTCAAAAGCGGTCGAGATGTGATGGAAGATTTGCCTCGCTCTGGTAGGCCATCAACGTTTGCAACTGAAGTTAACTTCATAACAGTGAGGGAAATAGTGACTGCATGATAATTCTCATTCAACTTTATGAGAGATAGCCGGCGAACGTTCTGTATCTCACGAGTCGATCCGCACCATTTTAAATAATCACTTGGGAATGAAACATTATGTTGCTGCTCGGCTAGTCCCAAAAGACCTGAATTTTCTCAAAAACTCAATCGCATGAGACTCGCTGAGGACATGCTACAACGAGTCAATTCCGACCCAACATTCATAAAACGCATTGTTACTTATGACGAGACGTGGGTTTACGAGTTTGACATGCAAACTAGTCAACAAGCTTTGGAGTGGCGCCTTACAACTGAACCGAAACCGAAAAAACTACGGCAAAGTCGATCAAAAGTCAAAGTCATGTTGATTGTTTTCTTTGACTCTCGCGGTGTTGTGCACTCGGAATTCTTGCCGGAAGGGCAAACGTAATTAAAGAATATTATTTGAGCGTTATGCGGCGTTTAATAGAGCAAATTTGACGAAAAAGGCCAGATTTGTGGAAAGAAAATTCTTGGATTTTGCACATTCGCACAAGGCCATCATTGTGAACAAATTTTTGACGAAGCACTCAACAAATACCATCGAGCAACCACCATATTCACCAGATATGGCTCCAGCCGACTTCTTTCTTTTTCCTAAACTCAAATTACCACTTCGTGGCACCCGTTTTCAATTGGCAGAAGACATAAAGGAGAATTCGCAGCGAGAACTGAACTAAATTCCGAAAACAACGTTTTAAAAAAGTTTAGATGATTGGATTATTCGTTGGCGTAAGTGACGGTATCATTTCTAAAGGAGCATACTTTGAAGGTGATAAAATAAATTTGGATGAAACCTTTTGTGTATTATTGTTATATCAGTTTTAAAAATCTAAATCTCTATCACAACTAGATACAAAATTATACAATTAAGTTAGTATCGAAAAGAAAATAAAAAAAAAATTTTAAAACAGTCGCTGTTTCCATTAAGGACACAACCTCTGATGAAGTGTGATTAAATTATGTTGTAATAAGTATTAGGTCTGGTAGCCTAGGAAACTGGAACAGATGTTTATCGTCACAGAACAGTGCCAGCAGTCCACTGCCTTACAAAGTTGCATTACAAACTCTGCTCACATTACCCACACATTACGAAGCCAGCAATCAGATCTAACAATAGTCCAGTGCACAATTGAGACGGCAGAAGTGCTAATTTGAAAAATACAAACCACAGGGTAATGAGTAGAGACGTTCCCCGTACTGGTCGATGAAATGACTACTGAGAGGCCTGCAATTAGTGGACTAGTAAAATGGCTGCGTGCGTGTCCATCCTTGTGACAGCTAGTTACCCTTACTATTCGAATGGCCTCTATCCCAATACAGATTGAGTTCAATATGTCGGTCCCTGATTGAAGTAGGTGGCCAGGAACCCTCCCCTAGTCCGATGTGCGTGTGTATTAATTTAATTTTCTACTCGCAATAATTGCACTTGTGCCCCGGGACAGCAGACGGGGCTATACAACATAGGTCAGGACAAAATGTTGTATAACCCCGTCTGCTATTATTTGTATATGAGCCGTTATTTGTACTCATATTATTGCCGTTATTTGTATACGTGCCGGCCTTAGTATGCGTGCTTTGTAAATTGAATTCTTTTATCAATAAATGACATTATTAAAAAGACGAAGATCAATGTTGTCGTAATATCGAGAGATTTACGATAAATGATGAATTATTACATTAGTGGTCAGACGTAATGATGTAGTGGACTATTAAATTATAGTAAAGGTCAAAACTATTTTACTATTGAGTTCATTATAAAAAGAAACGATTACTGATATTATCTTTACTGTAGATAAGCTATTATTTTTAGTAGTGAAGATTTGATCTGCCTTTTGATTCTTCTTTAGTAAAAATAATCGATTTTTAGTCCTGCTTTTACTTAATTACCTAAGGAGTAATATATACTCCTATAAAGACCTATCGACAAACTATTTTTTTCTTTCATACGACAGTAGTGGCTAACAGCCACGTGGTGGTAAGTGGTTACTATAGCCCATATACGCTCGTAGCAACGCGTGAGTTGCTTATTACCCCGAAAAATAAAGAGAAATATAAGCGTTAGTTTGACAGCATAAGAGATTAGTCGCACTGCTACCAATTTATCTCTTTCTCAGTGAGCCCTTGCGACCTTACTCACCGCAGGCACACAACACTACAAAGAAGTACAGTTGACAGCACATCAAGTGTAACAGTTCGACCCTGACGCCCTTACTGCATTCGTAATAGAAGCGGTTTTCGTAGTGCAACTGTTATCTGTAAGTACCTATCTACATATTTTAACGTAGAGATCCTACCCCAGTCAGGCACTTAAAATTCGATTTTAAAATACCGCTTTGCCCTACCTCTCAGAAGCAATTTTAAAGTGATTTCACACGAAACAAAACATTTTAAAGGAATTTTATTTAATTTAGTTACACAGTCTTTATGTCAGTCGCGTAATTTATTATCTCACACAAACGTATCGACTCATCATCAGAGCTCTTTCATCGAGGTAATGGCACCCGTGATTAATGTTCGTCCTGATTTATGTGATATTACTAATACTTATTTTATTTTCAATTTATATCATCGGGTTAATAAGTTTTGTATAAATATTGACATTATATTTTATTATATTATATAAAAACTAGCTGACCCCGCAAACGTTGTTTTGCCATAAATAAAAATAATAAAATAAAATCTCCAAAAAAAAAGATAGTAGCCGATGTTCAGACCTACTGAATATACATATGAAATTCCTAGCTGACCCCGCAAACGTGATTTTGCCATAAAAAAAAAAAATCCAAAAAAAAATACATAGCCGCCGATTCTCAGACCTACTGAATATACCTACATATAAAATTTCATGAAAATCGGTCAAGCCGTTTAGGAGGAGTATGGTTACTAAATTTGTGACACGAGAATTTTATATATTAGATTAGAATCCGATAAGTATTTCTTAATATATACTTACTTACAAACCCTGAAAACAAGCCTTAAATTAGTTACGGCACGGCTATGCTTGCCGTCTTGCTTATAAGCAAGACACACAAAATTGTCACACGCGCTGTAATTCTTAATTTTGGAAAGTTTTTACGATAACACTTACCTACCTACAGAAAGTTCTGATATGGGACATACTTAGGTCCTTCCTAGCGGCCTTCTTATTGCAATCGACATTAAAATAAACTAACAAATAAAATAAACTAATAATGAATCTAAAATAAAAGCAATGGCTATAATTGGGCTTACGATTTCCTTTCCCCTTTGTAATTTTAATTAAAAAACAAATGAAGTATGAACCGTGTCTTATTTTTATTATGTCCTCCGGGATAAATGTCAAATGAATTACAGAAGTGAAAAAACTCTGAATGAATCGTTTTTAAGTACCAACATAGTATAAAAGATCTAGGTAGGTATACAACGATTTTGGGCAGTCATTTTTAGTATTGTTCTATATTTATTACATCCTTCAACACGACGTGTCGTCATTATTACAGTTTTTTTTAATTAAAATAGGCTTGCTCTTGATCAAACTTTGGCTCCGAGGGACGACGACGCAGCGAGACTAATCAGAATGTGCCTATTTAATCTAGCTTTGAAGGAACTCTGGAACCTGGAACCTGGAACTGGAAGGCACCTGGGAACCAATACTGGCAGTGCATTCTGCTCTCTGGCCGTGCGTTTTACAAAAGATTACGAAAAGCTCTTAGTGCGGATCTTTGGTATATACCTATATCGACCTGCACCCTTATTCACAACTATCGGAAAATATTCGAATTTCGGACACTACACATGTCCCTTTGTACCGCGCCTCGTCAAAACGAAACGGGATGTGACTTTTCGAATAGAATCCATGATCCGACGGTTGTGAATAAGGAAGCAGATGTGGATGGTAGCCCTCCGAACGTCTACTAGTCCTCTATGCTAGGCAGGTTAAGCTCATGAAGCTCCAGAGGATGAGAAAACTTACCATACAATAGTATGCATTACGGAACATAAAACTCTTTGATGGAAATCATCTACATATAGGTAGGTATCCACACCGCTAAATTGAACATCAAGTAAGTCCTAAGCTTGTTTTACTCTTAGACATATAAACCTTCAAAATAGGAGAATATTAATCAATGTTTATTTCAAGGCCACAATTGAGTTGCCCTACTACCTGTACCTTTACAATGACAAAGTGAAAACGTCAGGAGTGTGGGGGCGCCCCGCGGCGTCGGCGGGTCACTTTGTACCCGCATTTGTCATGTTAACACTAAACGCGAGAAGAGACTTATTAATGACCAGGGGATTACGTCAACCCGACCCGGTTCATTCTGGCTATTGTGACCAATACCTTCAGTGTGGCCACTTTCGAACCTTTTGAAGCGAATATTTAAACAAATATAACTCAGCATGAATGCAAGGCGGCATTTTTGTTCCTGCTTTTTATAAAACAGTTTCGAATAGGTCAATGGGGACGACATTGGTGTGGATTCTGGGTCAACTTTTCCATCTTTAGATTATTTTAACCTATAATGTAAGTATCTAAGAATTCTAAGATATCACACACGCAATAGACATTTCATTGCGTGTGAACGCCAGCGGGCTGGTACATCAAGTAAAATTTTCTCTATAATTTGATTAAGCAGCTTACAACAAAAACACTACAATCAAAACAAATTTATTCTGCGTTAAATTGTATAATAAGAATTGTCCATAAGTGAATTAGCAAATACTTACCATAAATATTGGTCATGTCTTTTCAATAAATTATTTTCTTATTAACTTAGAAAAAAACTTACTTAGTATAGATTAAGTTTATTGCATTTTATAATATTGACCTAATAAAAAGTGTTATGTAAGTACGTATAATGTAATTGGAGAAAATTGAAGTATAGGTACTAAAATATTGTGTAGAGGTAATAAATAAATAAAAAAATGGTTTCTAGTTATTTCTTATTATAAAAAACATTATTTTTTGTCATTATTTAATAATAAATTTCTAAGCAAAATGTAAACTGCCCTAAAGAATATTATTATTACAGGATGTGTATCTGGTTACGAGGTGGAATAAGTTTTTTTAGTGTTAGATATAAACCGTTTTAGTGGATCTTCATGAAGCAATTACCAGCGGGGGTACAAATTGAGCCAAAGGTGTAATGCCATAAACCCATAAACTCCCAACTGATACAGTGTGCGCAAACATTAAATAAAGAAACGACAAAAACTCTACATTCCTAAACCATTACGCCTTAAAACCTAAAACGGCTTTTAAGTCCCGAAGGAAGCGTGCTTTGTACTGAGAATTACAGTTTTAGACTTTTTATCGAAATATCAGGAGTTGTATTTTTTGTCATCGCACAGAAGTTTGTGGCATCGTTTACAAATTTACAACCTTATTCTGAGAAAATTATGTTCTTCTCACTCATTGATAGTTTTAATAAAACACCAATTAGACCATAAAATGGAAAAAAATGTAGATGAGCGCAAAGTCATTTAGTTTCTAGGATTGAGGTGTCTGGAAGAACATTTAGTTATCATTGTGGTAACAAAAATACGACAATAAATTAAAACATGGGCTATATTAGCGCACAGAAATGTTTTGCCACTTTTAAATACATGTTATTCATTTGATAATTTCATGACATTTGTATGAAATAATGCAGCCAATGTTACATGTGAAATACTCAAAATAAAAAATTAAAACAAATACATATATTGAAATGTCATGAAATTATCAAATGAATAAGACGATTTGAAAGTTGCAAAACATTTCCATGAACTAATTTAGCCCATGTTTTAATATACTTACATAACAATTGAACGAGAAAAAAAAATTACAAACTAATTAGTTGCTCGAAATAAACTTTATTTGTTGGATACACAAATTTATTATTTAAATAAAATAATTTCGAGTAGGTACCTAACTTTTAATATAAAAAAAACATACCGGCCGAATTGAGAACCTCCTCGTTTTTGAAGTCGGTAAAAATTGTACCTGTTTAAGCGGTAGATTTCAGGTTAGATGTCACAGTTTTTGTATCATTTAATTTACCATGTTTCTTAGAGAAATTTGATCCTTATTATTTACCCTATCTATTGATGTCATAAAAGTACAGGCTATCGATTTCCGGATTTTGGTTGGTTCGATTACCGGATGTATCTCTCGCGTTCAAACCTTTGAATGGCATATTTTTTTTTAAATAAATTAAGTTATGCTTCCTTTAGTAAAATTTGCATCTCCAGTATTTAGAATACTTTGCCTCCAGGCGAAGTTAAATATTTACGTACCTACACGTGTAGGTATAATATCTATAAAAATAATGATGAAAGTGAAAGAAAATATATTTCAATTTAGATCGTAATAAAGAGTCATGTTTTTTTAGTGTTAAAATGCTGTTATCATTTGAACGTCGTCGTATGGCTGTCCCAGTAAAATCAAATTACAGGGCGCTTCTCGTACATTATTTAAGCAATTTAGGTGGACACTTTTAAAGCTCTGTCATGGTTAAGTGAAGTACAGTATCTAAAATATGGAGACTAGTGACTAGTTGTCTAGTATAAGATAACTACTTATTACTGAGATTTGTGAAGTTAAAAAAATGAGATCAAATAAGGTAGATATTTAACCAAGCAACTAAAATTTTTTTCTACACAAATAATAGTTATTTGTTATACAAGAGTGCAAAGTTGCTTTTTAACCGCGTGCTAAATTTTGATGACCGAGCAAGCGAAGCAAGTGAGCGTTAGCGAGGGAATCTAAAGAGCATGAGGTGAAAAATCTTTGCACTCGAGTGCAACACGTAACTTTTCATCCCACCTCAACGAGGAAATGACTGCAAAAAAAAAACATTTGCGGATTATTAACAGTTTCAGTCAATTCTGTTGGCGTCAAATAAACTTCTTCGACGCTAGAATCACTCATTTTAGGTTTTTTACTTGTTTTCAAGTTTTTTGTTTTAAACCTATGTTTTTAAAAAATATGTCGTGAAAAGAAAATGGCGCGCGCAAAGCAAATTAAACAAAAAGTACACCAAGAAGGAGCCGACTCTGAGTTTTTAACAAGTTAAAAAAGGTTGTATGATAAATTCGGCACCATGGAGGTAGAAGTAAAGAGGTTTAATGATGTTTTGAATTCACAAAATTAGTGCACATGATGTTCTAAATTCAATTTTACTTTATCCTCTAGCGGATAAAAATGGCTTTTGCACACAGATATCGAAGAGCCAAAATACTCTTTCCGAGATGGGAGGATGAAAAAAATATTTTAATTGGAGTATTTTTGAAGTTTCAGATACTTATTTGATGAATACTTTTTTTGGAGTTGGGGCTCCATTTAATATCGTTTATGAAATGTTTTGTGCCAACTCCATAAAATACCTTTTTTTATTAGATATTGGTTTACTTATTTATCTCTGTTTTTGTTTATTTATTTTTTACATTTTTAGTGATAAATTTATAAGTTCAAAGCAAGATGGGTGACCGTCAGCATTATTGACTTGTCTTACACTTATTCCAACGAAATTTAATTATAGTAAGCACCACTTCAAAATCACAGAAAATAAAAAAAAAATTTTTTTGCTTACATTAATTATTTTGAGCTTTGAATAAAAAAATAGACAATCTTAAATGAAAGGAAGTCTCCTGCGTACCTCCTATACTGTGACTACGTCGGACATAGTAATTTTATTGACGATTTACTGTATTACTTATATGGATAATTTCCGATTCCAGAGCTGCAAATAATTGCGTCGTCGATTCTGCTGTCTGTTACTATAATTTTATGCTATTATTCCTCGCTCACTATATCGAATACAATTTAAAAAGAGATTGTTTTGTGACGTGCTAATATTTGGATTTTGATCTGGTGATTCGCTTCTGACGTAAGTAGGTGGGTACTGGTATTTTAGCCACGAATAATGAAGATGTCGTGGTTATTTTTATGATCTAATCGACGAAAACTTTATCAAGATCACACTTGATATGGAACTGACAATGGGGATATTGCTGACAATCTGAAATTTCAGTCTCGAGTGTAAAGGTAAAAGCTAAAATTAAGAAAACTTATCTATATCGAACTATATTATCTATGGTTTAAAACAAGTTCACTGTCAGATTTGTTATAAAATTAACTCGATACACTATATCTGCTGCAAGTTTCTGAGACCTGAGTTCCTGTAGACTATTTTATGCTAGAGCATTACCTCAAGATAAGTATTTTCAAATTAATCGGATGTGTGAATCTAAGTAAAACCCAATGATTGAATATAAGTATAAGTTAATGGTAAGACCCATTTGTCGAGTAGGAAATGGAGTGCTGATCATGAAACGCCTGAACCGATCTTCATCTAATATTGCTAATCTCCATTTTCCATTCGCTTAAAATATACGACGCCACAGACAGACACACAAAAGGTATACAGACAGACAACAGACACGTCAAACTTATAACACCGCTCTTTTTGCGTCAGAGTTTGAAATCGATTTCCTAAGGACATAATTTCCTGGTCCTTGTGGCATCCCGTTGCATTTGTCCAGATTTTTATTTTCAAAAAACCTTCCTTTTTCTGTATAATTTCTTATCATATTTTTTCCTTTGGCCTTTTCACCCGGAGCCTATTATTTTATTTTATTATCACTAAGGCATACATTACAAGTTTATTACAACACTGTACAGATACTCGTACACTCTGAAATCCATTTAGCGACTTATCAAATAAATAAAGTTCGAACTTATGGAAGTATTTCGGTTTTTACATAATACTATGTGATATTGGTATTAATAAAATTTAAAACATACCAGACTTGAAATCCATAGTTGACGACCGGCTGGCCGAGTGGTCTGTACCCCAGTCTACTCGGTCAAGAGGTCCCGGGTTCGAATCCCGGTAGGAACAAATGTTTGTATGATGAGTACGAGCATTTGTTTACGAGTCATGGATGTTTATATGTTTATTTAGTATATTTCTGATATTTATATACATATTATTAACATTATTTCTCCGTTATCTAGTATCCATAACACAAGCTCTTAATGATGCTTACTTTGGGCTAGATAATAGGTGTGAATGTATAATTATTATTATTATTATTATTATTATAGTTAGGTACTAAAATGTAAAACAATAGATTTTCTTTTATGTTTTGTATCTTAAATAAGTCTGTATATAGGCGGCGGTAACCGCTTACCATCGGGTGGGCCGTCAGCTTGTTTGTCATCTAGTTGTATAAAAAAAACCTTATAGAAACCAAGGATGATACACATGATACAATTTTGTTTTTTTTTAAATTCTTAATATGTATCTTTAAAAGTGTTACACGTTTTTTTACTACTAGATGACAAACAAGCTGTCGGCCCACCTGATAGTAAGCGGTTACCGCCGCCTAGATACACCTGCAATAACAAGAGAATATCACTTGATATTGTGCTTGATAGGTGCGTTGTCATCCTGAGGCCTAAGACGTAATACTGTCCATGCCCTATACACTGGCTGCCATACACTGGCTACCTTTCCCTTCAATCCGAAACACAGCGAACTGTTTTACGGCTGAAATAAGAAATGCGGTGGTACCTATCCAGACGACCCTACATACGGGCCTACCACCTAGTAAAACAAGCAACTCCTTCCCCATCGTTGTTTAGATAAGTAGAAATGTATCCAAGAATTGTTGAATTATATATGTACTTATAGAACAAGAAAGAACTTACCAGAAAGATAATTGGAATGATTGAATTAAAACATCATTAAGTACCTACTCACTTGGTAATATAGGCCAACTTTGACTTGAGGTAAATGTGGCTTTTCGGGTTGTCTTAAACTCGAAGCAACCCGAGTGCTCAAAAATTAAAAATATCTCAACAGTACCTCTACTCTAGTCAAGAGAGGTACACACGACAGCACATCAAGTATAACAGTTGCATTACGAAAGCCGCCTTTATTACGAGCGCAGTAAGGGTGACGTCAAGGTCAAACTGTTACCCTTGATGTACTATCAACTGTAACTTAAGATAGTATAATTATCCACTCGAATGATAGAAAGCATCGCCGCTGTACTAAAAATCGCCAAAAGCTAAAAACCACACATTGGTGTTAGAGTCACCAAAGCTATAACTTGGCCACTCTACTTCTTTGTTCTTCATTAGCATTCCAACCCCTTGGTTTGATATGCGTCGATTGGCTACTGCTAAAAAAAAACAAAACCAAAAAGTACTCCTTCGAAACGGCTTGACCGATTTTCATGAAATTTGATATGTATATTCAGTAGGTCTGAGAATCGGCTACCATATATATTATTTTATTTTTTGAACATTTTTTTATGGCCGAACAACGTTTGCGGGGTCAGCTAGTATTTTATATTATTAGTTCGTCCGGTAAAAATAAAATTGTTGATTGCATATGATTTAATACTAGGGTCTCGGAAAATAAAAAAAAATGTCGTAAAATACTACAATTGGAATAAAAGCAACGGTAATATTTTTTATACAATAAAAATATTTAGAGAAAGTAGCGGTCAGTTATTTAAGCTTCATAAAAAATCATCAAATCAGCTTGCTGAAAATATAGCTACCTGCATAATGAATAATTTGCGAGAGAAGATACAGACATTGAGAAAAATACGAATAGAAAATTTGTTGCAACGAAATAATGATTTCGGGAAATCATTTTAACGTAACAAATTCATTAGTTAGAGTTGCGGGCGGGACTTTTTTTTTAATAAAAAACACGGCAAATGACTCAACACCAGCTAATGCAAAGCGGTAAGAAGAATCCATATGCGAAGACAGCTAATGCAGCTAGAACATAGGTACTGTCCTAGCTGCCTACACCTTGCCGGCCTAAAAGGTGCCTTTTTTCAAGAACCTTATGTTATAGGAAGGAGGGAACACAACAACTTCGGGACTTAACTTTTTTAGGGAACTTTGGCAAGTTATTACCGCTCAAGGAAGATCTCTTAGGTACGATCAGATATCACTATATTAATACTTATGTTGCATTTTTAGTCAAGAAAACACAGTTAACGCAAATCATCAAATATACTCTCAACGTTGCGATAACTGTCCATCCCGAAACAGACAAGAACCTATTTAACATGACGAGATAGATAATAAAAATAAGACCTTGTGGCTAATACGCCGTGAAAATGAAGAGCACAAGAGAATCAGAACAGCGGATCTAGCGCTCGGTGGGCGGGGCAGTGCGTATTAATGCGCAAGATAAGGATCTCCTTTTGAGCGCGCCGCCCGCGCCATTGTGCGCCGAGAAAAGTAATTCTTAATAGACAATGAGCGCGTTTAGCGCTTTTATTTATGTAACACAATGCTTCGGTTTGCGATCTGTAGCTGTAAGGATGGCACGTGGATGCTGTAAGCTTCCTTTTTCAAACTTTTACTTGAAATCTTTAGATTTCTTCTGAATCGCGTTTTATGTAGTTAAAAAAACATCAGAAATACTTGTTATTTTTCTTGGTGTTGTTTTAAAATAAATTTTCTTAATAATGCTTACATACATAGATAGACGCAATAAAAATCATTATTGTAATTTTTTGTGTTTATTACATGGGATAATTTCAATATTTGTTATTTTAATCTAAACATACAAACAAAATTCTAACCTAAAGTTATGCAATGTTAAAACCGACCGCAAACCGCCATCTTGTAGAAAAATTATTTTTGGTAAATCAAATTACGTACTCGTGTAAAAAATCACACTTACGGCACTGACAACCCTAGACAAGGCGCTAAATCAGACGCAATGAAACGCCGACCAGTTAAACGCACAAAACCGACTTGTTTTCGTTTTGGATGTTGGCAAACAGGAAGATTAAGCCCGCCGCGCAATTACTCGCGTGGCCTCTAAATCTTCATAATAAGGAGTGCTCTATAAACGTGATATGAATATGATTGACTAGCCTTATCTTTCATACGTTAAATACGTACCTATACCTTATGCCTGTTTAAAATAACTAGCGGACAACTAAAGAAAATATACTTTAATTTGGTTATAATTCCTAGAGTTAACTAAAAAGAGATTAGATAAAAAACTAATAATCATGATAAGTAGATTTCCAGTAACTTAGTTCCTTTATGCAAACAATTAAATTCAACAATATCTCTTTAAGTATCCATAAAAAAATATCTATTACTACTTACAATATGTTCCACAGCGCATCCACCTTCCCGGGTTGAGGATTTTTACTACCAAAGCATTATTGACAGGATTCTATACATGCCTCCGGGAAATCAATCCTTCATAACTATCATCTACGATTAATCAGGGCTCGTAATCAAATAGACGAAGTTGCCGGCGCAGAGGTCGATAAATTAGCGTGCGGCTGCCGCGCTAATCGCACCACAACACAAATATTTAATAACAATCCCAGATCCTCTGAGATGACCACTTATCTGAACAACGATGGGGAAGGAGTTGCGTTATAATAAAACTGTAGAAAAACTTCGCCATTTTCAATATTTGACAGTAGGGAAGAATTTTATTTTCAAAATAGTCAGTCTACTGAGGAAGAACCTTTACATGAAGGTTATACCCAGATTTTTTTGATGTAATCTAGACTAGTGTAACTTTTTTAAAAAGTATTTACATGAACATAGTACGATTTGAAAAAAGTAAAACGAATTAAAAACTAACCATACCTTTTGGGATAATTTTCTTCTTTTGCTATTTCTACAAAGTTTGTGAACATAGTAAATCGTTAAATAAATAAGTTTATGTTCAGTACCTTCATGAAAAAAGCTATATATAGCCTAATTATATATCAAATCGCTGCATTATTTTTAACTCTATGTTATGCCAAAGCGTAGGCCGCTTCTTTATTCCTGTGGCGTTACGCATTTGCACACTTTGGCATTACGTACACAAATACACAGAATAATACTTAAAGTTTACTATGAATAAAGACTCACACATGATTACTTAAATTTTTTATTTTTATATTATATAACAAGTATTGTCTACTCCACTCTTTCTCCTGTTCGAATTATCGCTGCACGATTGTTAAACATTATTACGTCGGGTGTTGTTTAATAGAAACAAAAATATCTGGCGGCGCGCCTCGTGTTTGATCTCGAGGTGTTCGCCCGTCGAGCGCGATTAGCCCTCTCTCAACGTATAATCAAACGTGCCTCGGGCCGCCTCTATTATGAAACAGCCACTATAATATCGACTTCTACACTAACTTCTTGTTCCATTACGCTTAAGGCATGTTTCAGATTATACAGCAGCCTAACTTAACAAGAAATGTATCCAAAAAATATTAAAATTCGTAGCTGGGTGATCGTGTATTCAGAGCGGCGGCGGCCGGCGGGCGAAGCCTCTCATTTGGCAGCCATTTGTCGGTCATTTCGGTGCACCGATCATAAGTGGAGCCCGCGCAGGCTCACGTTACCATCTCCATAGGAAACGTGAAAAATCACACTTCGACGCGTTAAATTAACAATAATGTTTTGTACTTAGCTTGGTTTACGGCAGATTTGAGGCACGACTTTTGTATTAAAATACAGAGCTAGAGAAAAAATTTTAGTCAAAGTTAGTAGACAATAACTTGTTCGTGGTTTTTCATGTTTCACTAAATCATCCGAGAAAATTATATGCATCTTTTCAGAAAACTCGGCTATTTTAAGAGATCCAGGTCTTTTGACAAACATTTCGTAAAACGTTTCATATTGTGATTGTGATTTTATTAAAACTTGCTATGCATAAGCAATGTGTGGCAAAGGCTATCTAATTAGTTATATGATGATTTTTCGAAGTCTAAAAATAAAGATTTTACTGGCGATTTTTGGTTTGCATGAAAAGCTAAAAATTGTTCTTACTCAAGTGTTATTAGACTTTTAGAATAATCTTATAACTAATAAGACTAGCCTGACTTGCGTATGCATTTAAAGTCTTATTAGATTCGATTTGTTCCAATGTTTTCGACTTGAAATTTTGCATGAAAAAACCGCGCTGCGTAACCCCCCTAAAATTACGAATATTTTTTATTCACCACAATCGCACATTGCTAGATTTTGCAATGGTAATCGGTAAGACTAAATACTTCTGCTTACTTTAAATAGTTAAATTTGAGCTTTTAATTTGAGATATTAGTTTACGAGTACTAAATATGTGATTCTATAACAATAAGCAATACCTATACAATGAAAAAAAGTTGTAATGGAATTAAATACCCTAATAATTGAACTAGTAAATGAACATGAGTAAATAAAATAAACCATTGTATCCATCTCATTTGCATTTTTCCCGAACAATCAGCCTTTTCTTCGAATCGCTCCGCAGACGCGTCGGCGCAGCCAGAAAAGGATGAATACATTTAAAAAGCGAGATAAAACAACTCGTGGACTCGACAACGAAATGGCCCTTGCATCTGGCAGCTTTTGTTTTTTTTTCGTAATATAGTTTTAATAACGATGGCTTGTAATGAAAAGTGTATTAACATGGTCGATTGGCGTTCAAAATGTTGTGTTTGGACGTTGATTCACTCCTGTACTCTAATGACATAATCAAAAGAATATGACAGTAAGCTAATTCTGATAAACGAGACTTTGTATTTTAGAGCTTTACAATAATAAAAATCATTTTTATTGCTATGAAATAGTTACCTATTTGTTCAACAAGTGAGCAAAATTATTTTTTGTAGCGAGTGCTGATGTTAAATCACGAACCAGCGAAGTAGTCTAAAATTGAACCACGAGCATAGCGAGTCTCTCCAGCGAGAATATTGTTATAAGTGAGACACACAAACAATATTAATTTGGGCGTTAAACAATCATTTTCATCACTCGATGAAATCATTTTTGTAATTAAATTAACAAAATAATCACAATTAATTTTATACACAAGTCGAAAAATCAAAACAATCTGATTTTTTTTCCCGCTTTGTCCACAGATTATATAGACTATTTTTGAGTTGCGTTCCGAAATTACAGTGCATGTCATTTTTTTGAAAAGTAAATACTAGATAATTATATTTTTATGTAACGTGATTATTAGACATTATTGTTTACTGAATTATATAGTTATTTTTTTTTAAGAAAACGTCCATAAATCAAAATAGTTAAGCTTATAAATTAAAATAAATAAATTACATAGTTGTGCGACTAGCGCTAGTCCTGAGTTTCGGAACGCGATACTGCCTATATCAAATTTATTTCAAAACTTACTTTGCCTCACGCTCGCTGCAAAAACTAGTTTTCCTTCAAGATTTTACATAGCAAAATTTAGTTTTCCTTTAGGATTTTACATAGCTATTTTGCTGCTGGAGAGTTGAAAAGTACTTATTTGCATCGGTTGCCGCCTTTTTCGTTAATTAATTATTTGACAGTAAGTTTTCTCCTCTAGTTTGATTTTGAGAGAGAACTTTGTAAAACTTATTTATAGCCTAACTTCTACAAGGTCCCAGAAAAGCTTAAATGGACGTCTATGAGTTTTGTTTATATTTTTGGTGTAGATGACGTGGGTGTCAACTAGATAGATAAATTATTTTGTGACAGTCGATTAGATTTGACAGAATACCATGAAACCGGATATATTTAGCAGATACCAACCAAAATGATGTCGGTTATAAATGGTCATAAAAAATAACCTTGAACCTACCAATCAAACCAAAACTTTTCAGTACAAGGCGATCCATTCAATACGCTAAGTCGTTAAACGTTAAGTGAGTCTAGTTCAATAAACTATCCGGCAGGGCATTCAATTGCAAGCCGGCGTTTAATCAATGGGCTAGCCGTCCAATTGGGTGGCTAATTTAAGGCGATCTATCGAAACG
This sequence comes from Nymphula nitidulata, assembly GCA_947347705.1. Lineage (NCBI taxonomy): Eukaryota > Metazoa > Arthropoda > Insecta > Lepidoptera > Crambidae > Nymphula > Nymphula nitidulata. The sequence continues at coordinate 7,289,975 of OX374617.1, read as the reverse complement.
TTGTTTCGGCCAAGACCGATAGGGATAGAGATATGGCTGACTCAGCGGGAGGAAAAAAGACAAAACAGCGATCGCGCGTGAAAAGTAAACGAAATACACAAATTATTTTATTATAAAATAGCCTTACGGACTACAAAAAAACGCTTCTACATGATTCTGAATATTAATGATATCTACTATTTAAAGTAATTTTTTAATGAATACAAATTATCGTTCACCAATAATCTTAAGTTTTCTTGTTTATAAGAGGTCTTTTCGGAATATGTATCGAGGCAAATTCCTTTAATCGTGTTTTCGTTCTACTCGAAATAAAAGTAACGTATATTTGATTTTCAGATTCGTAAGATCTTTCAGCAACGTATGACATTACTTATAAAAGTGCTATTTTTTTCAATATATTGCCTTAACCAGACGGCTGCGACATGTATATAACTATTGTAATATGAAAAAAATGGTACAACTGATCCCATGCATGGGTCAGTGGAACCAATTTCCTTCGATCTGTTAAATTGAAAATATCTCTTCAACTACCTACTAAATAAAATTAGATATAACGGAATAGATTTTGTAACTGAATAAATTATCTAACTAAACTAGTACTATATTTCTATGAAAATCTAATTATTCGGGCGCAATACTAATTAGTCTACCATACTTTGACTTCCCGGTAAAATGGATAGAAAAAATATTCTGAGTTCGAAAGGTGATTGTTTTTTTTGTTCAACTAGATAACAAGCTAGATGATGGCTCACCTAGTGGTAAGTGGCATAAACCCTCGTCTGTAAGGAAAAGATTACTTGATATTGCAGGCCTTGTCATCCTGAGGCCTAATATGGAATGCCTTCCATGCCCAGTAGGTTACATTGAAAACCTTTCCCTTCAACCCGAAACACAGCTAACTGTTTTATCAGGAAGGGCGGTGGTAAGTACCTACCCAGACGACTCTACAATACTCTACATAGGGGCCTGCCACCTAGTAAACCTACCAACTTAATCTGAGGTTGTAGACATAAGCCTGATTTTTTTAAATGTTTACAAACTTAGATTTTTTTATTTCGAGAACAACTTTTACAGTTAATCTGTTGAAAGTCTGTCAAAACGTCAGAATTCTTCATCAGTTCTAGTAATACCCGATGATTGCAATATCGTCATTACAACGTAAAGCGCTGATGGGATTTTCCTGGTTTGTTATAGTAAACACAATTAAGATACTGTTTTATATGTTTCACTGTGCTAATGAGCTTCTTGTGGGATTAACGCCTCGCTTTGACATGATGGATGAGATATGAAAATTTGTTTGATTAGTTGCGGCCTTTGAGACTTCTCATTTGAATTTCGACAGTAATAGCCTTTTTAGATCCGTTTTTATTAACTAGATCAGCCATTTGTGCCTATGTTATTTTATATTTGGTGAGTAGTTTTTGTTGGAGAATAAAAAACATTTTTCGAGTCTACTTTACGGTTTATTAATCAGTGTTTATTACATGATTTGGTAGAACAATTCTTATTAAGGTATTACATCAACAATTTTGTGTATCTAGAGAATACTTTGATAAGTTGTGATTTCATTAAATATGAAAAAAATGTCTAAAATAATCGCTATAAAAATAATAATTAGAAACGATAATTATAATTTCTTTATTTTGCACATTTCCTACATTGGTAAGCAACACAGACATATAACGAACAAATTAACTACCTGCCTATAAAAAAAATAAGCAATTAAACCATCTAGCTAGATGTAGGTTCCTACAGTCAGAATTTAATAAATTAATTGTCACAGTTTAGTCATAATTAAGACTTTGACAATAGACACAAAACGTACTTAAAATTATTATTTTAATACACTACTAATAACTATAATATTCATACACTCATACCTAAAATACCTTAAATATTTAAGTTAGCCTCAAAGGAGATGTTTCATTTTCGGTTATATACTTGTACAGCACACTAAAAAATGATTAAAACCACTACAAATTATTTAGCGTGATATTTTCGGCCGTTAAACGACGTTCAAAAATATTTTAAAGTATCCATAATAAACAAAATATGACAATATAGAAGGCCATATTAAGATATAATCTGCGGCCATATTTTTAAAACGTTCGGAAAAACGTTCGTTTTCAGTCTAGGAATATGGAATTATAGACTCAGTAGTTTGATAGATAGCTCAATAAAGTTATTGGCTTATTTTCTGTTTAATTTTGAGTAGCAGGTATAATTATAGAAGTTTGACGTTATAGTGTTGCCATTATATTGATAATTATAAAACTGTCACATATCATAAGAAAGTCTTTTATAGTTAAAATGAATTGAAAATTAATGACTTATTTCCTACCCTTCCCTCAATCTGAAACACAGCGAACTGTTTCATTTTGGAAAATTCCAGTGCAGTAGACGCAAAGATAAATGACAAATATATTAATTGTGACATGACAGACGCATGGACAGGCAGATTTCACGTTGGCCTAAAGAGGTTTAACAGTAAACAATGAAATACTGGAAAATTGCTTCGACTGTATAGTCCTTTTGTTGCTTTGAATCAAATCAAGTGCTTAATGCTTTTTCGACTTTACGTCCGATAGATAAACCTTTTTGAAGGAACACAGCTCGACATTATTAGTGTGTATCATGCAGAAAAATATATTCGACCAACATTTTGAGATGGTGTTGAAATAATGATAAGCATTCGCACTAAACACCTGCTGAATTCAGCCTTTAAAGTTCATTGGTAATGACAACATCTGAACAATAGCCGGAGATTTAGCTTTGATCAGTTAAGGATTTGAATATGGTCCATAAACATTACAATTTGAAAACTCATACGGGTTAGTGAATACAAACATTAAAAAAGTCCTATAGGTTGATAAGATAAAAAATGCTCTTCGATTTAATGTAGTTGTATATTTTCTTTCGTTAATCTTTCGTGCCTAAAACTACTACCAGATGAAATGGTCGTTTATCTTGTACAATTACTTTCAGCAAATATTTTAGTTGCAGAAAAGAAGTGGCACAAGAAACAATCTCAATGTTTTCATCTAATGACATTTAAAATTAAACTAAGGCATTACGTGTTCATGTATTGATGTTTTTGTTGTATCAATCATCCCCAAGATTCAGTATATTCTGTCTATGCAGAGTTGTGACGACAATAAATTTAAAACATGGGCTATATTATTACATAGAAATGTTTTGCAAGTTTCAAATACATCTTATTCGATATAGTTTGTGTCATTTCTATGAAATAATGCAGCCAAAGTTATATTATTTCATACAAATGTCACGAATCATCAAATAAACATTTCTATGAACTAACTTCAATTTCAATAACTTCATACTAAAATAACCATATCATATACGACCAATTGCAGTTAACATTGAAGTATCTACTAAGACCATTCGTTTAACCTGATATTTAATTTGGTCGGCCTATAATGGGTTAGAAATTTAGTTCCAAGTCGATAGATGACGCTGTAACCATAAAAAATAGTGACTTCGAAAAATATCAACAAAAATATTTAAAACTTAAATGACATTTAAGATGTTTTTCATAAAACTTAGAAAAAAATAATTACTTCTATTTTTAATCAATATTAGGTAACTTTGATATTATTTCACTATGTCGTTAGTAATATTCTTAGATACTATAACTTATATTATAATATCTTGCCCAAATTATTAATTATTTAGAGTAGCGACCTACATATTAGGATTTGAACCTAGGTCGTCATAGCGGTTACTGTCAGTTTTTAATTTTTCATTTTCATTTGAGATTTTGGTGTTCATTATTTTAACGATATATTTTTTATACAGTATTTTTTTTGCAATATATTACTATTATTTTAGTTAAGTAATTACTGAAGTAGAAATGGTAGCGCTAATTCTTCATTATTACCAATCCTGCGTACTAAACCCAGAAAACCATGTTCGAATCCCGTTGTGGAAAATTTATTTTTCTTTAAAATTTTATTTTGATAACAACAATACATAAATAAACATTTTTTATGTAACTTTTGATTATTTAAATTTAGTTTTTAAGAAAAAAAAGGTTTTATTAAGAAAATAATTTTTGGTTGTCTACTGATTCAGATCACCAGATATCGCTAAGGGTGATATACAGGATGGCACATTTAGATCGGTGAGTATGAGAAAGTCTGAAACTATAAGACTTACGAAAATCTCTTTTTAGGAACCATGTCATCGATTTTAGTAAAAAGAAAAACTGCATTCATTCATTTAAAAAAAACGTGTGCTCAGCTCGGGAATCGAACCCGAAGTTTTTGAAAAATAAAACTTACACTATTTCTGTTTAGATATCGATTGTGTAGGTCTTAAGCAGTAAAAGTTTATTTTGAAACATGATGTCTAAAATGAATAAAATGCATTGTTTTCATATCCTTTAATTTAGTTTAGTAAGTGTTCGAAATTACCACCATTTTTCAATACAACATTCAACTCGAATAAGTGCGTAAAATTGTCTCTATGGTTATTTGTAGCTCTTTGCTGGTGTCGCAACTTGTTACATACAATGCTTAACATATTGTTATCTGCGATAATATTATCTATCTATGATTGTAATTGCTTACTTCTATTAATCATACTTACACTAAAAATCAATTGGAAAGCCCACTCAGAAAAAGTATGTAGATAGTATACAAAGATGTGATTAACCTCATTTGAAAATGGAACGTTTTGGTTTAAACAGAGACGTGATAAACCTCATTTTAAAATGAAACGTCTTGGTTGTTCGATATTACCACCATTTTTTCAATACAACAGTATTGAAAAAATGGTGGTAATATCGAACACTTACTAAAATAAATTAAAGGATATGAAAACAATGCATTTTATTCATTTTAGACATCATGTTTCATAGTAACGTTTATTGCTTAAGACCTACACAATCGATATCTAAACAGAAATTGTGTAAGTTTTATTTTTCAAAAAGTCCAGGTTAGATTCCCGAGCTAAGTACACCTTTTTTTAAAATGTATGAATGCAGTTTTTCTTTTTACTAAAATCGATGACATGGTTCCTAAGAAGAGATTTTCGTATGTCTTATAATTTCAGACTTTCCCATACTGACCGATCTAAATGTGCCACCCTGTATTTTGTAGTATGGAGTGATGCCTTACCCGTATGAAAAATGTACTCTTTGGCCGAGACTCCATAAAAACTTGAAACATCTCATTGTAGAGCGTTTTCGTGGCTTTTCAAACAAACTCTCGAGCTGAAATTATTAGAACCGAACAAACCTTTATTGTAAATATTAAAACAAAAAAAAAGTAAAACTATAAACTATAACAGGTACTGGTCTTCGAAAAATCCTCTGACAGCTATTTCGACTAGCCTAACTTGCTTCTATGCATGTAAAGTCTTATTAAAATCGGTTTGTTCGTTTTAATATTTTCGACCTCAAAAAAAATGAAAACCGTGTGACGTAAACGCTGTAAAAAGCATTTGAAAATTTGGCTAAAAGGTGGACTTGAGTGTATAAGAGACCTCTTCCATCCAAACCATTAAGGGGTCGAGTAAAATAATTAGGTACTTAAAGATCAAATAAAATTATTTGTTATTTATTTTGTAATAATATACTACTTATTGGAAAATTTCTACCTATAATAAATACAAATTCATGGAGTTAGCAGATATCAATTACTTTAACTTTTAAAATATCATATATCTAAGTCACTATTACTACATCGGATTTATTGATTGGCTTTAGTTTGGTATCAATCAAATCAAAATCAAGTTAATAAATAATTTAACTAACGTGGACTTTTACAAAATACTTGAGTGTACATTTGAAATTTAAAACAAAAAAGATATTAAAACTATTATACGCCATTATTGTTTTGAGAAACCCGTAGCGCCATCTAGGGACGAGGAGCTGCAATAGTTAAATAAGTAGGTAATGTGATAAATATCAGTAGATGGCAAACAATAAGAAATATTTGTCAATCATTAGAATTTCTCTTAATATACCTAGTTAACAACTATCCAAACTAATATTAATTAAGAGTAAATCATTACAATATTACAGCTATCATGTTGTAAGGTAACGTAAGTGATCTTTTTTGGCTGTTCTTATAATGATTATAGTCAAATAAATTGTGACTTTTCAAGTGTTTATCATATAGGCACACATACTTACCATTAAGAATTCACTAATATATTATGTCTACCACGCTATACTAACTTACTGGTGCCTACAAATATACAAATAGTTTCCTGAAATAAGAGAGTGATTACAATTTGTATACTTTACATCTAATAATTTATAGATATATTTTTCAATGCGTAGCAAAGGGTAGTTACATATATAATATGTATGATGCTCCCTGCCGCAATCCTTCCTGAAGTGCCGAAGTTAAGTCTCTACGTCATACACAGCGCCATAGACAGTGAGACTAGGAATGGTGAGCTTTGGATACTACTTACCTACGTAGTCTTAGCTCGGACGACAGAAGTGTTTGGTTTGCTCTATGGTATGAGTTAGGAATCGTATAGGTAAAGTTATTTTTATTAATACAAAATAAATGTTTAGCTAAATTAAAAAGAAACTAATAGTTTGCTAATAATAACTTTTTACTTGTCAGCGATATCTGCTCTCCCCTGATAAAGTCGCACTGGCATTGTAAATGTTAAATTAAATTAATTCCATTTAAACCGTGTTGCAACACTAAATCACAATCAATTTGTTAGGAAGCCCCATTGAAGTCACCCTTTTGGTGCCTGTTTGTCCCCCGCGAGGAAACCGAACAATATGCTGAATTGACTGCGGACTTCTCGCCTCTACGACATTATAATCGAGGGGGACGTTCACATTTGTCTTGCTACACAATGTCTAACCGAATCTCAACCGTATATCAAGTACAAATGCCTGAAATTACCCCAAACTGTGCTAGGAAAGCAACATAAATTTTATAGTATTTTAATACAGCCATAACAACGACAATAATAGGGCAAATGTTTTGGTAAGCCATAAATAAATGGGATTACATCCCGCTGGGGGACGACAAATTTGGTGACGCAAAAACTTTGTCTTGTAAAAAAGTATTTCTGAATGACGCATGTTAAGTATTCAAATATTAAGAGAATTGCTTAGGCGATAAGTAATTCATTTTTTAGTAACTTAGTAAAGATTAGATATGCAATACCTAGATAGCTGAATATTCCCCCATGCTGTGCCGATTTAAACCTACGTTATTTTATCGGTCGTAGAGCTATCATTATTGCAGTCGTAGCTGTCCAACTCAGACCTATAGTATGAGTTCTACGTCAAACGTGAAAACCACGTTTAATTAATGTACCTACTCCGTATCAATCATACAAAATCAACACTATTATTTATTTTATATATTACAATATTTTTGTTCTCATAAACGTGTTTATCGAAACATAAAATTTTTATTTTGTGGAAATTTTAAAGTTGTATTTATTTTCCAGTTTATTTTCCAGTAGAGCCGAATGGTCCGGTCACGGCACAAAACAATCTGCCTATTTGCTTGTACCTTCTAATGGGCCATTAGGCACACGAGGAGATACACACGCAAATAGTGTTAGAAACGTTAGAAATATTAACATTTTGCAAGGAATTTACTCCTGAGAGTAAATTTGCAGCAAAATGCTAGAATTCTATTGTTCTAAACAATACTTTACGAATATACTTTACGGTAGCGCATGGCGTGGTGTTTTGAGCCCTATGGTGTCGATTACGAAAACAAAGCACCTTTTGCCAAGGTCGATCCCGGAGTAAAGTAAATTAGGATTTGTGATCTCGAGCTCCTCCGTGCATCGGTTGTTACTGCAACTGCTCAAATCCACCAACGGGTGGATTCGGTAAACGTGGTGGTGTTTTGGCCCAAACTCCTCATGTGTTTCACCCATGTAGGAAGTGCTAATGCTCAGCAGTGGGACGTATGGGTGCTCTATGTAGTTTCTAACGCAGGTGCGAAATATTTTCTCACTGCCTTTTACGTTCGAAAGCTTGTGACCTCGAATTATTTATTCAAGTAATCTATCTTTACAGATATGTGGCTAGCACATCACCTCGAAGATTGCTGCGGTGTGAAGAGTGAGGACAACGCGCGGCCCGGTTATTAAGATCGCGGTTGCCGGCTTATCTCTGTTTCTCATGGTTAACCAGCTAAAGAAGAAGGAGGTTATATGTTCCACTGTATATTTTTTTTTGTATGTATATTATGTTCACCGATTTCTCTGTCAATTGTGAACCGATTTTCAAAATTCTTTTTTCATTCGATAGAGTATATCCAGAGGTGGTCCCATTGTCACCAAGTAAGGATCTGATAATGGGATCCTAGGTAAATCGAGGACAAACCAAAATTTTTATAGGCACGTGTGACATGTTTTACTTTTTTCCAAAGCTATTCAAGTATTTTGCTTCTGTTAGTCATCATCTCATGTTGATAGCTGATGATGGAAAGTACAACTCCTTAACGGTTAGGAGTTAGAAGATAATTCTTTCACTGTGTATTTTAACCAAGGACTGAGAGACATACAAGTCGATAGTGCTGACGGTCACCTATTTTGCTTTGACCTTAGGAAATCACTTCAAAATGTGATTTTTTTTTACCAAAAATAAAACCGACTTCAAAACACTAAAAGGGAAAAGTAATTAAATTTCAGTACCTAGGTACCGACTTACCTCCTGAAATGTATTTTTTGGAGTAGGTTACAGCAGCTTAGCGCTGTTTCCAGAGACAATAGAAAGTGAAGTACCGACTTACCTCCTGAAATGTATTTTTTGGAGTAGGTTACAGCAGCTTAGCGCTGTTTCCAGAGACAATAGAAAGTGAAGCACCAACTCCAAAAAATACTTTTCAGGAGGTAAGTAGGTACCTATAGTATAGGTACTGAAATTTAATTATTTTTTCCTTTTTAGTGTTTTTTTCTATTGTTTTTCGTAAAAGAAAATTATAGTTTGTTTCCGGATAATCTAGTGTTCTTATTTACTGCCGCCAGGGGCTGGAAAATCGTTACACGTTTTAATATTTTTGATGCGTTTAAATGCTTGTAATTAAAGGTATTCTTTCGGATCACTAGAGGTGTTAACTTCAATGAGTGGTGAGATAAATGTTGCTATAAAACGTTATAAAAAGGTAGAAAGCAATGAGGAAATTAGCACGTTACACTTAGTGATCCGGTGGCGTTGTGGTAAAACCGCGTCTGGCTGTACATCAGGAGACGCGAGTTCGATTCCCGCCTGAAGCACATAATTTTTTCATCGTTTTCTTCCTATATTTGTAATTGTTACAATATCGTTACACGTTCCTAAACAGATCTGTAGGTCTAGATACTTAAGGAACTAGCAACCAATAAATCAATCAATCTTTCTGTTTTTCCATTGGAAGTTTTCATCTACTGGCTGGTGATGATGATGATGACAACAACAGACTGAACTTTCGACTACCTGTAGCTCAAAAAAGCTTACATAACTAAGGGTAACATCCGGCCGAAAATAAAGTATTACAGACATGCCCCCCTTGGTAAATCAAATCTGTAATTAAACATCACTAAATTTTGGTTATAAGTAATGTAACCTAACATAATGTAAGTAGTTTGGTTAAATATTTTTTTCAGTGTACAAATATAACCGGAGTAGTTTGGATAAATATTTTTGCACCCGGTATAGAATGAACCTTCAGACATCAATGTTAAAAGCTCCTCTACGCGGGCAGAGCCGCTGGCGAAATGCTGCATTAAGTCCGCCTTTGAACCTTTTTGTTCAATAAATGATAAATAAATAAATAAAAGCTATTACAGTAGTACCTAATAATTACGTCGTTATGCCTAAACCTATCTACCTACATCAGTCACGTAAAATAAGAATACATTTTTGACAGAAACTTACATTAGTTGAATCCTGCAATTGCAAAGAGAATACGACTACTCGTACAGCACACGCTCTTGAATTATAAAATTTTGAGCAAAAATATCACATAGTAATATGTGATCACTGATCAATAATCATAGAGCTGATACAGGCCAGTATGCTTTCATACTATAGAATAGACACAGAAGATAATGAGAGCTGAGAGGATGAACATCAGTCAGTTAGTTTAATTTGGGAGCCGATTCTTTACTAACGTAATAGCGCAGGCGATGCGTTCTTTTGACGTTACCTATTATGTTTACACACTATCAAATTATAACAGATAAGTGATAATGCTACGAGAAGCTAGGTGGCGTATTGGTTTGAGCGCTCTAGTTTCGATATGAAAAATACAGCAACTTTCGCCATGGTCGATCCTGGGATGGGTCAATCAAAGTTTGTTATCTTTAGCTCCTCCGTGCTTCGGAAGGCACGTTAAGCCGTTGGTCCCGGTTGTTCCTGCAACCTTTTTAACCCACCAACCCGCATTGGGCCAGCGTGGTGGTGTTATGGCCCAAACTCCTCATGTGTTTCTCCCATGTAGGACGGCCTATGCCCAGCAGTGGGACGTATATAAGCTGGTGATGATGATGATGAAGTGTTTATGTAACCATGAGTAAGATCCAAACCAGAGAGATTTGCAATTTTCTTACCTAATGCTTCGATGCTCCAGCCACGAGATGTGTAGCACTGGATCACTATAATAAGTACCTAGTATTGTAATGAAAAGAGAGTTATACAAATATTACGCTAAAATCTACTTGGATCCAGATCGGCCATAAAAATGGCAGATTTATATGTATGCCATAAATTTGTTGTAGGAGCTGAGTAAAGTGTGAAGTGCTGTTCGCGCCGATATTGCTCAAACGTGCGGTATTTATTTAGGGATAGGGCTGCCGTGGATAACAAAACAATAGTTAAATACTATTTAATAGAAAAATATCAAAACTAGATTTTTTTTGCTGCCTTGTGATTTTATTTCTGGTTTAGATATTTTTCTTGATTTTTTCAGATAATTATAATAAAGTTAAAGATGATATTCAGAATAATATTTCGTGTTTAACCATCAAGTGTCGAATCAAATGTAGTAGCTAGTAAAGAATAAAGAAAGAAAGAAGAAAGAAAGCATATTTCAATGTTAACAAAAATTTTGGGAACTACATATTCCACCAGAAACTGGCATACAAATATTTTTTTATGTAGTATGTAGTTATGTATGTAGTAGGTAAAATTATTAGCATTTCGCCTAAAAACATTTATTCTTCCAAATAATTTATATTTTGGTTTAATTTATTTTGTCGGATCATGAATACATTAAAGATTCAAATAACTTCATTAAAACGTTACTAATTGAGCAATGCAAGCTAGTATGTGATAGCACCTCAGCCGAGAACCACACAGAATGGAACCAAGTTGCCATTATACACAAAGCAAGGTCAATTGATTTTACCTACATTGCTAATGGCCAGAAGAGCACAGCCCTAAAAAGAAGTGAGTAAAGATTGGTACTGGGCAAACTAAGCACTCGAGTCGGAAATGGGCCTCGACTAATGTGCGCCCTGGGCCCGCCGCCGCGCCGCTGTTTCCTCGCCCGCCATCGCTATAAATCCTTTATGGGCTTAACGAGTGGATTGTAGAGAAACAGAAAAGAAAACAGTCCTGGAATTAAGTAGGTAGTCGATAATACCACTCTGTGAACGCATGCACTTAGACTCGTGAAAATTCTCTAACAATGCGATCAACCTTCCCCTCACTAACGTCTTCATGCTACCGTAACCGATTGATAGCGATATATTAAGATAGTGTAGACTATACAAAGACGCGTGTACAGTCGACAGCACAACAAGCGTTTGACATTGAGACAGTCCTTAATAAGTTCGTAATAGAGGCTGCCTTTCGTAGTGGAACTTATACATTTGATGTGCTGTCGCCTGTACGTCAAGAATACTACTGAAGCATAGCCTTCTTTGTTAAAATCAAGAGGAAGCGTTTGCTGACAGCATTGGAGACAAGTTCTTTTCTCCGCGCACTGTGGATTTCCATACCGCAGGAAAAAACACTGTAAAATGTCTTTATACTGCGGTAAAACATATTAAAACAAGAAACAGGTTAATTATTGGTAATAAATTAAAATCTAGAAGACCCACCAAGGCCTTTAAGTATCGTGTCGCAGTAAATCCCATAAAATCAACGAGAAGAACAGAATCTGTTTATCTTTAGGCTTTAATGAACAAAATATTAGATACAATACAACTTTATACAACGCACACATTCTAGAAACAATCGGCAGGCCTCTATATCCCGATTCCCGGCTGCTAATTCTGGAGGCGCACTCTAAGTTTAAATTTAAGTACAGTATATCTCTTTCTCACATTATGTAATAAGAATGAGATAGCAAGAATTTGTTTAGAGCTGTCATCTAAATTTAGACAGATTTCATACGAACCATAGACAATTTTAGACGGCATGTACGGAGCTGATTCCTAAACACTGCATTTTATCACGTTCAATAAGGTCGAAAATTGAATGCATGTTTCTAAATGTCAAATTTTATGACAGCAATCCTTTTCGTATTCATATTGAGAGAAAGAGGTAGACTAAACTTAAGTTTAATCTTAGCATGTGTTCGCCAGAATTAGGGCCACTGTCGGCGGAATATTGAACGATTAGAAACGTATAATATGCGCTAATATCACTTTGCAATTGCAACGAATCCCGCTCCGGTATACGTTTTATGGAGTGACCACCCCTAGTGTAAAATTCAATCGAATCGAAACAAAAACGATCACCGTCGTGTTCACGTCTCAAATCCATATAAAAAAGGGGTATCCAACTAGGTACCTACTTACAACAGAGGCACTGCTGCTGTTTTTTTTTTTTTTTTATACTAAGCACGGCAATTGACCCAACACCACCTGATGTGAAGCGGTAAGGAGAGTCCATATGCGAATACAGCTAGTGCAGAAACGGACAATGCACTAGCTGCCTCCACCTTGCCGGCCCAAAAGGTGCTTTTTCACGCCTCTCTTGAAGGACCCCATGTTATAGGAAGGAGGAAACACATGCGCTGGCAAAGAATTCCAAGTTCTGGAAGTACGACAAAGAAACGAAGAACTAAATTTCTTTGTGCGTGATGTTGAGGTGGAGACAGTAAATGGATGACTCCGAAGACCAGCACGCGTGCTCCTGAGCAGAAAGGGGGAAGGTGGGATAAGGTCGAAAAGCTCTTCAGAGCACTCTCCGTGATAAAGCCGATAAAAGGCGCTAAGCGACGCAATGTCCCGACGAAATTGTAGAGGCTCAAGTTTGTTCGTGACCTCTACATCGCCAATGATACGGACAGCACGACGCTGCAATCTGTCCAGTGCATCGAGGAGGTACTTGGCGGAGCCATCCCATAAGTGCGAGCAATATTCCACGCAAGACCGGACCTGAGTTTTGTACAGCAGGCATAGCTGGTCAGGCGTGAAAAATCGACGCACCTTGTTCAGGACACCGAGCTTCCGTGAGGCTGTTTTTATCACGGTTTCGATGTAGTTTCTAGAATTGAGATCGCAGCATATCTCCATACCGAGTAAGTTCAAGGAGGCCTGTGCCGAAAGAGTAGTACCCTGAAGAGAGGGAAGGGGAAGGAACGGCGACATTTTGGCTGTAAACGCACACACCTGTGTTTTCTTAGCATTGAACTCAACAAGATTGTAAGATCCCCATTCAGATACGAGGTTCAACACTCTGTTGAGCTCAATAGTAAGATTCTCCCTCTCTTTCTCGGTTTCAGCGCGCCCAGCCCCTGGGCGACCGTAATATCCCCCATGCACAGTACTGTCATCCGCATAACAATGAATGCTTCCTAATGGAAGCATATCATTGATATGAAGAAGAAAGAGTGTGGGGGATAAAACAGAGCCTTGTGGTACACCAGCATTCACAGACATGAACCGCGAAGCGCATCCATCTGCGAGGACGCGTATTCTCCGCTCATGTAGGAAGCCGGCGATCCAGTTGCAGAGCTGATCGGGCAGCCCGTATGCCGGGAGCTTGGAGAGAAGAGCCTTGTGCCAGACCCGATCAAAAGCTTTGGCAATGTCAAGGCTAACAGCCAGTGACTCACCACGTTTATCAATAGCTTCACCCCAGACATGCATTAAGTACGCTAGAAGAAGACCACCCGTTGACCGTTTCGGCCGAAACCCGTACTGTCGATCATTAATTAATGAGTGACCTTCTAGGTATCGGATCAGCTGGTTATTTATGATCCGCTCCATGACCTTGCAAAGAACTGAGGTGACAGCTATTGGGCGGTAGTTTGCTGGGTCTGATCGGTCTCCCTTTTTGGGGACCGGTTGCACATTGGCCTCTCTCCAAGATTCCGGCACACACCCAGAAGAGAGAGAAAGGCGGTATAGCCGGGTTAAGATGGGAGACAACTCCGCTGCGCATTTATTTAGTACTATCGCTGGGATGCCATCAGGTCCACTAGCTTTCCGGACGTCGATTGACTGCAGCTCCGCACGTACATCACATTGCCTGATACGGATATTAGGCATTGTGTGGCCACAGTGGGAGAGTGTTGGTGGCTGTGAGTTGCAGTCATCGATTCGGGAATGAGCAGCAAAGAGTTTTACCAAAAGATCGGCTTTCTCTTGCGGCTTGTGAGCTAGCGAGCCGTCAGAACATCTCAACGGGGGCAGCGAGGGTTGACAGAAGTTGGACTGCACGGCTTTGGCCAGATGCCAGTAGCTACGGCTTCCCGTAGGATGCGTGAGTAGTTCTTGGCCAACTCGTGCAACGCGCTGTGCATCCGCTCTGATGAATGCCCTCTTGCAGGACTTGGTGGCGTTGTTATAAGCTGCTTTCAGCGAGTCAATGTTAGGATCTCCGCAAGCTCGACCCCTGATCCAAGCGCGGTATGCCGACTGTCTGTTCTCAACAGCTATGGCACACTCCCGGTTGAACCAGAGGTTACGCCTACCCCTACTGATGAGATCGGAGTGAGGGATATAGTACTCCATCCCTAACATGATCTCATCAGCAACAGCAGTAGCGCTAGCGCTCGGGTCCAGCTCACTGAAGCAGCGCTGCCTCCAAGGGACAGATGCGAAGTAATCCCGCATACCATCCCAATCTGCCGACGCATAGTGCCAGATGCGGCGTTTGGCAACCATAGGTACCGGTCGGTGGCGACGCCCGTGGCACCCCAGCAGATATCAGGCAGTGATCCGATGTTCCCAAAGGAGCACGAACCTCTAGCCGATATCCGTCCGGACGAGACGTCAGCAGAAGGTCCAACAATGAGGGCGCGTGACCGACAATGTCTGGAATCCTGGTGGGTTGGTTTACCAGTTGTGTCAGGTCGTGCGTGAGAGCGAAAGCATGGGTAGTTCTACCAGCATGGTCAGTTTTAGAGGAACTTAACCAAGACTCGTGGTGAGCATTAAAGTCGCCTAAAAATACCAATTCCGCGGTCCTGACTGCTCCAGCGCAACATCTGCCACCCGACTAAGATGTTCGAAAAGTCGAGTTGTCTCCATGTCACCGCTGTGAGATCTATAGAGGCACACGTAGACACGGCTATGTGTGCCCAGGTCCACATGCACCCCAAGAATCGAGTAGGAAGGGTCCTCCAAGCAGCGCAGACGGCGACAGCAAACATCCGCCCGGACAAACAAGCATACCCCGGCCTTCGCTTTGAAGGACTCCTCAAGAGCGTAGCCGGGGTAATCCAAGTAGCTAGTGTCAGCCGGGCGAAGTATTTGCGTCTCCGTCAAAAACAGCATAGCCGGTCGAGCCGTCTCGAGATGTTGGTGGACGGCATTGAGGTTAGCATGGAGCCCACGGATGTTAGTGAGCCCGACCTCAAACAGCGTGGTTGTGGTGGGGGTGTGCACCGCTGATCGGCTCCGGTCCGCTGTTCATGTTCTTGAGCGCTGCCATAGGAGATGATGTAAGGAGGAGAGGCGTGAATTGAGGGAACGTTGCCGCGATATAGACGGTCAAAGCGTGAGGCCTGTTTCCCCAGTTAACAGCCGACAGAAGAGAAGCGCTGACCCGCCGAACGGAAGGGCCCCCGAACCCCCCCAGGAATGGCCGCCGGGACCCCACCACCCGGTCACCAACTGGCACGACGGACCACCCCAAGATTATGCGTGGCATGATAGGGCAGCCTCATGAACTGGTTAGGTTCGCTTGGGCCCCTGTACTGTACCACGGGCGGCCAGCGGAACAGCCGTTTCTTCGGGTCTCCCTGGTCGGCGGGTCAACGCAGTCCACCTGGCTCTGGTTAGACGGAAGCCGTCACTGATCGAATCCATCGCCGCAACGTCTCCCCAAGCTCTGGTTGTACGCTGACTGATCCCGGAACGCGACCACAAGTGGTCACTCGGCGGGTTTTACGCCATGCGTACGGTTGTCACTAACCAGACGGGTGTTCAGACCCTACCACCAGTCGAGCAGTTGGTAGCTCGGTAATCCCTTAGTCGACTCTTACGACACCCACGGGAAGAAATGGGGCGGTGAATTGTATTCTTAATCCGTCACCGCACGGACAAAACGAGTTGGCAGTTGTCTCGACGACGAACGTTTTCGTTTCAATTCAATTGAATCTTTCACTAGGAGCACGGGGCTGCTTTGTCAGTCGGTCATTATGTCATGCGTTTTCATATACAAACTTCTCCTATTACTTACAAGCAACACTCTCAACTATGTTCTGTGCTCTCAGTCGCAGCTGTCACAGAGTACCTACTAGTACTGGAAGTTGCAGACTACCTTTGAGAACCTAGCTGTTCTCAAAGGTAGTTGGCCGCGAGCATTTGCTTTAGGGAAGGTTGTAAAATCAATGATACCTTATATTATAATACACCGTCAAAAAATCGCCATGGTTGGTATACATTTCGATTCGCGTGTTAAAGCCGACAGAAGTTTATTCATTAATATAATGAATGACTTACGGCCACCGGTGGTTGTCTTGCAATTATGTTACACTAGAATTTTGCACGAGCTGCGATCAATTTAATTTGATGCCGTTCTGCAAATTGACTGGTATGGACAGCAGAAGGTGGCATTTACACATTATGATATTATGTGACAGCTAGGTATTTTTTTTCATGACTGGCATTTTTTCTTGGGTGTCTCATAATAATGACTCTATTATTTTTTTTAGATAATATAATTTACAACTAACAGTATCAAGGTACTAAAACCGTTCCTATTGCAACTGAATGAGATCGGCGCAATATCTAACTATACATACCTATCTACTTAGTTTCAATACATCTAAGTCAAATCTAAGTACATGTAGCTGCATATCAATTAATAAAAATAAGTATATTGGCTCAATCCCTTTTATTTTTGAAAATGAAAGTTTATTAGTTTTAGTACACTTTCAAGGTGCTTAAATTATATATTATATTCTATATTTCAAAGCAAAATACTAAATAATAAGGCGACCAAATCTCAATAAATAAATTTCCAGTACTCAATTACAAATGTATTGAGCAGAGGACATCACAGGCTTATAATTATGATGATAATGATGAAAGCAGAGACCTACCTTTGCTACATTATGTATACCCACTAATGAAAGATTTTCTTCCTTTTACTAATCAAATATCAACTTTTATAGTTGATAGAATATCAAATAATCATATCTGATTATATAATTACTAGGTGGTAGGCCCGTATGTAGGGTCGTCTGGGTAGGTACCACCGCCTTTCTTGTTTCAGCCGTGAAACAGTTCGCTGTGTTTCGGATTGACGGGAAAGGTAGCCAGTGTAATTACTGCGCATGGACGGCATTTCATCTTAGGCCTGGGGATGACAACGCACCTGCAATACCAAGTGATTTTTCCTTGTTATTGCAGGTCTATAGGCGGCGGTAACCGCTTACCATCAGGTGGGCCGTCAGCTTGTTTGTCATTTAGTTGTATAAAAAAATCATCTAAAAAAAATTATCTCTACACCTGTGTAGGTAGATACCAATTTACTTGGGCAACTCGTGACCTTGAAATAATTGTTTTAATTTCGATTTCATTTTCGATCCATTAAATATATTTACAAATCCTTTCAATTTTGAATATTATCTACTTTATTTCAGTAGGCATGCCAGAAATTCAATTTTAAAGCTTATTAGGTAATTATTTTACTTTATTTTTATTTATTTATTAGAGCAACCAACAAACTAGTTTTAGGTATAAAACTATAAACAAAGAACGTGGGCTCTTCTTCTTACAATAACTAATTATATTAGGATATAACTGTATATAAATGTAGAAAAATGTAATTACAGCACTAGGTCTTGCCTACCTCAATTCAAAGAAGAATGGTAAGAAATGAATTTTTTTTTAATAATTGTTGAATAGTTCTTTTCATGGCGTGAACACTCACCACTCGTATTAAATTAAAGCGCTCAAGACTATCTAATTATTGGCAAAAATGCACAACAGAACCCGGGCAGTGCTAAAAAGCATCCTAATTTTGTTTGATTCGGTCCAAGTCATAAGCTTCAGCGTGCGTTGGTATTTATTTTAATAGACGAACAAATTACGATGAATGTTTTAATATAATAGATGAATTGACTTTTAATGTAATAGAGGAGCTTGCTGTTATAGTGGTTTGTGCGCTTTGAATGCAAATCAAAAAGAGATGTTTCATATGCGGCTAGGTGTATGTAGTAGGTACACCATTTGAAAAACTCAGGAAAAATCAGCTGAATCCGGGAAAAATACAAAGAATTCGTTTTTATGTATTGTTCACCGGTACAAAATTCAAAATGATGTGTCCGTTTCGCTATTCATTATGGCAATATGGCGGGCGACATAGAAGTCAACTAAACGATATGCGCCATGATGAATATTTGGCTGTGTTGCAGTTTTTTCTTCGAAACTCTTATTTTGTACCACGAAGCAAAGTAGGTACCTATAGTGTAGGAACACACAGAAATAAATCGGGTCTGCACACATTTTTGGAACATCTTCTTTATCCTGGTAGGATCGAGCTTGAAAGTTTAGATTGATTATTTTGATTATGAGCTCCTCTGTGCTTCGGAAGTTATGTTAAGCCTTTGGTTCAAGTTGTTACTGCAACCACTTTGATGAGCCAACAAGGCCTATTCTCAGCAAGGACGTAGTTGATGTCGTGGACGTCGTGATAAGCAACGGCACGATACGGCTCTCCCGCCGGCGCCGGCTTTTGGCAAACATCGTGTCACACTGCTAGCTGCAGTGCGGTTCGAACTGCAGTAAGCATAGGTATGTGAAAGTATTGATCAAGAATAAAAGAAGAAGACCGTTAACTTCCAAGACTTTTTTTTGGCCCGCAAGGTGGAGGCGGCTAGAACAGTTTGTTTTAAGCTGGAGTAGTTGTCTTCGCATATGGACTCTTGTTGCCGCTTCCATCAGTGGTGTTGAGTCATCTGCCGTGCCTTGTATGAAAAAATTGAAAAACCGTAATCAGAAAAAACCCTGTAACTTCAAGGTGAGTGCGAATTTGAGTACGTAGAGTTGGTTTGAAATACAATAAATATTGCTAATTCCAAATAGGATATATTTCTACTGTAAGTGATAGAAGTTTTACGTGGAAAATATTTTTTTAAATCTTCATGTAAAACTTCCACCGGGAAATTTAAAAAAATGAGGTTTTTTTTTTTTTTTATACAACTGGATGACAAACAAGCTGACGGCCCATCTGATGGTAAGCGGTTACCGCCGCCTATAGACACCTGCAATAACAAGGAAAAGTCACTTCATATTGCAGGTGCGTTGTCATCCTGGGGCCTAAGATGAAATGCCGTCCATGCCCAGTAATTGCACTGGCTACCTTTCCCTTCAATCCGAAACACAGCGAACTGTTTCACGGCTGAAATAAGAAAGGCGGTGTCGGTGTGGGTAATTAAAACCGTCGTCGGGTCTCTCCGCTCTCGCCTGAAAGAATCTTGGTTCATTAAAAATGTCCTAGTCTTCTACATACTATCACTCACACCACACATATCTAAGGAAAGGAAACGGTGCGGTCTAGAGGCGACACAATAGCCTGTCCGTCGACGTCATTAGCACTAATAACTCCATACCAAAGGAATGTGGAACGCGTCCTGCGGTCGCAGGAGGAAGCGCACATTGTCCAACTAACAATTCTATCAATAGCGAGTAGTTGCGGTCGATGTGGTAATCGTTGAAAGGCTAAAGCAGTTGGCACATTCGCTTAGCGTCGCTGACAATTGTTCGGTGTGCTTTGTACTGAATTACGAGCAAACGGTCTTCTTGATAATGCTAGGTTTTAGCCATTCAGAGGGTAAGCTTTAGGTTTTCTATTTTAAAAGATCATTTTGATGAAAGTGGCTAAGATGTAAAAGACGTTAAGAATTTCATCGTGGTAATCCACCTCATCAAAGTAGCATCATGGAGACTGTCATAGGCGGCATAGTGTAACCTATTTTAATGCATCTTAAGAGAATTCTCAAGATGCATTGAAATAGGTTACACTCTCAGTTTAATGCAATAAATAAAGATATATAATTCTTACAGAAAATATATTTAGGACTAGCTTAAAAGGTCTTGAAACCAGTGCCGTAAACAGAAATCAATAAAAAAAACAATACGAGTTGATACTTGTGGTAACTATTCCCATGTGTTTGCCCCATGTAGGAAGGCCTGTGCCCAGCAGTGGGACGTATATAGGCTGGTGATGAATGTTGTTGAAAATGATATTTTCGACCGTCGTCATGCGCCAGTCCAGTCTGACTGGCTTTGTCCACTCCTTTTTTTTAAGGATGACATCCTCTAGTGTCACAAGTCACAACGGTGCTGTTTGAATTCGGGCGAAAACCACCGTTTACACCTATCTCTAATCTATGGTTTACACTCTTCACTATGATTTCTCTAGAGGTAGCTATAGGTACTTCCTTCAACGTCTATCTAATACTAAAGGTTATGGTTTATATTTTAAATCATTATTTTTAAGCTCCACGAGTATGAGGAACAATAAGTCCATCTGGCTGGTCGCCCCTGCGGCCGGATAACCCTATTACACCTAGGGGGTGAGGAGGTGCCTCAGGGTCAGCGCTAGCTGGTGCACCGCACTCGCCCCATCACCCGAAGGCCCCCCTTAGCCACGTTCCCCGCTGCGGGGACTTAAGGGTTTTTTTAGGTTTTATGTACAAATGTCGGACTTAACACCTAATGGCATTCTCTACCAGTTAACCAGGGACTAAGCAGAAAACTCAAACAGCGGTGCATAGCAATAACATATATATATACATATAGGAGGTTTTACTTCGTCGCATCAGGGACGGCCAATGAAGGCAAGCCCCTCTGGTCCCGTGTGTGCCGCTAGACGTGATTAAAGACACACAAACGGCATAACAGGCTGCCCGATGGTGAGACCCAAACAGTGACCGCAAAACTCTGGTCCGCTGTACTACGCCACCATGAAGTAGACGCTAGGCCCCCGTGGACTTCCTCACAGAATGCGTAAAATTCTGCGCAGGCTTAAAAAGCTTGCCATACTACGTGCCGGGGCACCGGTAGGCCCTCGAGGGCTCCCCCCAAGGAGCACTTGAAATGCGAGGCGTCAGATGAACACTGTCCTCTTTTGACAGTGAATCAGCTTGCGGACACTGCCCGCCATACCACGGGGAGGCAGCGGTCGCCCCTATTTAGATAAGAGACTCCTTTTAGATAAGAGGAACAGGGAGCAGCTCTCAACGGCGCTGACCACCTACCGCGGGAATTCATCTAGGCGTGAGCTCAACAGCCCGACTCCACTGATAATTCTCAGAGAGGTAGGAGTGGCACCCCCAACAAGTGGCACTCCACATGTTAAGATAGGCAGCTACCTACTTGAAACTTAAATGAATAGAATACCGTTATGTATAATTTAACCTATACCTACTAAAAATAATGTAGGCAGGTGTTGTTTCTCAGTTTCTTAGTAATGACAGGCTATGCATTGGCCAGAAAAAAATAATTTTAGGAATCTTAAATGAGAATAGTCATATAATAATTTATGGTTAAACGCTAGTCACTAGTACGTAATAGCATTTTCTAGCGTTTTTCTTAATGCTGCGCTGGCAGAAAAGAGACAGTATTTTCATAGTGGGCCTATTTCTGGAGACACACTCTAAATCTAAAGCACACAGTATATCTCTTTCTCGCAATATGTAATAGGAAAAAGATAGAAAGAATTTGTTTAGTCAAAAATAAACAGATACCTAGATTTCTAAGAAACCATAGACAATTTTAGACGGCATGTAGTACGGAAGAAACACTGCATTTTATCACGTTCATTAAGGTCAAGTTATATGGGGGCCATCCTTTTTGTATTCTTGCTGAGAGAAAAAGGAACACAAAAATGTAGATTTAGAATTAGGGCCAGTGTATATATTATCCTACATCATAATCAAAGAGTAAAGTAACTATACCATCATAATGTCATAAGCACAAAGTACTAATGTAGACACCTCGGGGACACCCAGCAAACGCCTAGCCAGAAATATTTGCGTGCAAGCGTTGCTACGAGAAGCTATTGTGTGCTACGCGCTACGAGCTACGCAACGCGACGCGGTGGTGTCTGCGATAGTACTACCATAATAATTAACTTAACTACCTACCATACGTCTCACAGACCCCGACGAATCAATAGTAGGGAATATTTTTGCACCCGAACTTCGTATTAACTTGTTCGTTCCAGTACCTTTTCCCCGTGTCGCAAGCACTATCAAGGATGTACCACAGGAGTGAAGAAGCGTACAGAGACCTAACTTCATACAACCGCGCTACGAGAGACTAACTACAAGCTTATGGCAGGTATGTGCGTTACACTGGCCGCTTTTTTGTGTAAGTACGGAGAGATATCACTCGGCTAATCTGTGCCCAAACTGAGGGCTCAACTCAACCGTCGTTCGCATCGCGTCGTATTTGTTATCGTTTTGAGATTTGAAAGTGTTTAGAAGAATAAAGAACAATAATCGTTTCTTTTTAAATATTATTAATATCGGATTATAGTAGGTATTTCTTTTTTGTAATTCTTACATTCGACAGCACATCAAGCGCCAAGACCTTGAGACCGCCCTTACTCCATTTGTAATAGAGGCGTTTACCGTAGTGCAATTGCTACACTTGATGTGCTGTCGTCTGTACGTGCAAAGCAGCAAGCATTGGTTGATCTGCCAGAACACAAAATATAGAAAAGAACGAAAGTAGATGTAGAGTCTAATGTTAATCCGCATTATGTATTGGAAGAAAGTTGTAGTTACGTCTGATTCCGAATACGAAGAGAAACTGTACCTACTGGGTAAGTAGTAAATTCCAAGTAGCCGCAGTGCTGCAGAAAGTTTGACGTTTTGTAAAAAAAATACTAAACTTTCTTTACAAAGAATCGCGTCTTTCCAATATATAAAAGCCAATAAATGGCCTTGGGTGCTCAAATAATTTGTGCTTTTGCTGTCGTAAAAAACTAAGTATAAAAGGGCATGTAATTTCGATTAACCGCTTAATTGATTATTTTATAGAATCATTGTAATTACTGGGCATGGACGGCATTTTATCTTAGGCCCCAGGATGACAATTGACAACGCACCTGCAATATCAAGTGATTTTTGCTTGTTATTGCAGGTGTCTATAGGCGGCGGTTACCGCTTTCCATCAGGTGGGCCGTCAGCTTGTTTGTCAACCAGTTATATATATAAAAAAAAGATTTTTTTATTTACTTCTACGCTTGTTAATTATTCAAAAAAAGAACAAAGAAGTTCTTAATTTTCATTTTAACATTATTTGAATTTTTCTAGTTTAGATATTTTTATAAGTAAAGAAGTTCATAGGTACTATAATTTTGTAGATCTGATTTACCAAATGTTTATGTTTGTAAGGCTGAAATATGAGATATTGGCGATTATTAGAGATTAATAGAATAAAAATCAGATTTGTATCTTTACTTTCCGTTTCCACAGAGCGAAGTTTAATGTGTTCCAAAGCAGAAATTTAATGGAAAACAAAACTTTTCATTACTAAATTCATGAATACGGGGGGGTCCTACGATTACAAACACATGGCAGGTGGTTCTGTAACAATAATACGTAGATGGTAGATAAGATAAGGGTTAAGTACGTAAAGAAAGGTACAACATTCTAGTCTGAAAATTCTTTGACTGAAATAACTAACGCCATCTAGAATAAGATAAAGTAGTTTATGATTGCCACGTATTGTAGTACACGTAATAAACAACAGATGGCAATCAATTTATCTTACAACAGAAACTACCATGATTGATATTAATTCCGAAATAAATGTAATGCAGCATATTATTCTAATCAAAGTTTTGTCTATTAAATCTTATCTTTTTTTAAATATACCTATTGTAATATTTTGTTTTGCTTTGCTTCAGTTTAAAAAGTGAAATGTCAAATTGACAATCTTTTGACATTTAGGTTTAATATAACCTCAGATTTCTTTTTAATTTTGTTGACAAATTAATACAATACAAATTAATACACATATTTAATTTAATTTATTGTACATAGTGTGTCAAAGATAACTATAAAAAATGTCATTTACAAAATTATTGTGCTTAGGATCTGTATCATTACGAAATGTTGAAAAATTCTCTGTTCTTCGTAAGTGTTATTCTCAGAACATTTTGAATTTAGCAGACCCAGCTGTACAAAACTACCTAAAACGATTAATGTTTGAACACGATGAACTGCAAACTAGAGCTCGACGAACAAATGAAGAAGCCAAAAGGCTTTTTGAAATAAAACCGATAGTAAGTGTTCTTGAACACAGAATCGGATTGTATGACAGTATAGAATCATTGAAAGAACTTAATTTGAAAAAAGATGATGACCCAGAAGTAAAGAAAATGATCAAAGAGGAAGCTCAAATATATTTGAGTCGCTTGAAACAGATAGATACGGAATTAGAAACAATTTTAATGCAGCCATGTCTGACAGAAGGAGGTGTATTACTTGAAGTAACTGCTGGTGCTGGGGGACAAGAAGCTATGTTATTTGCAAGAGAGCTTTTTGAGCTTTATGAATCATACGCCAAATATAAAGACTGGGAAGTTGACATTGCTTCTGTGGAAGTATCAGATTTGGGTGGTGTTCGGAAAGCATCTATGCTTATTCAGGGGTATGGAGTACCTGAATTAATGAAAATCGAAGCTGGTGTCCACAGAGTGCAACGAATCCCATCAACAGAAAAGGGTGGACGTATTCATACCAGTACAGTATCAGTTGCTGTTCTGCCCCAGGCTACTGAATTTGATTTGAATATTCCTGATCGAGACCTAACCATAGAAACTAAAAGGGCAAGTGGAGCAGGTGGCCAGCATGTCAATACAACAGACAGTGCTGTAAGAATAATTCATGTACCAACTAAAACAGTTGTTGAATGCCAGGAAGGACGGTCTCAGATTAAAAACAAACAAATCGCTCTTCAGAAGTTGAGAACTCTTTTACTACAGAAACAGTATGATGAACAAATGTCTACAATTAATAGCCAAAGGAAACAGCAGGTATTATGTATTTTTATATAAATTTCAATTTTTATACTTTATATAGTGGCTTTATACATATAGCTCGCTTGATAGTAATCAGTTACCATAACCTCTGGACACTTGTAGCACCTTGCGCGTTACTCAAATGTTGCCCACCCTATAAAAATCAAGAGAATACTTTGACAGTATAGGTAAAGAGTCCCCCTGCATATAACACTTTCTCCATCAACTCCGGCAAACTTACTCACTGTAGGAACGGGACTTATTTAGCTGCAATCTTCTATAAGATACAGGTGCTACCCCGTTATGGGCTCAATATTTGAATGGTAAAAAACAGGATGCCCTACCCCTGCCCTCTTACTAGTCTCAATCAGGTTCTAATTTTTTTATTACCATTAATTACTGAAATTTAAATAGTATTACAGAATAAATGGTTTAAGAAAGTAATTACTATCTAAGTTGATAATTGTAAACACCTTTCTGAAAGTCAAATTATTGTATAACTGTGCTTTTCCAATATAATATCAACATAAAGAGGTGTGCATAGGGCACTTAAATTTATATTTAGTTATTGCAATCATCAATCTGGTCCAATGTATCTAGATTAGGTATATTTATTTGTACTAATTACTGTCTTGTATTTAAATATTTAAAAAATCAGTTTTTTGAGTTTATAATCTTAAACATTAATAAAGTTGTACCTACACCTTTGTATTGTGAGCTTTCAAGCTATTGGACTTTCACTTACCAACATGATCAATTAGTGATTGTGATAAAACATTTGTGCACAACTCACACTTTTTACTTAATAATAGTAATAATAAATATAATATTCTTTATTGCACACAAGAGACAAATTCAACAATACAAATTAGAAAACACAAAATAGTACAACTAGGCGACCTTATTGCTAAAAAGCAATTTCTTCCAAGCAACCTTACTTCAGGCAAATTTGTTGGGTTGATTTTAGGAACAAAAATGTCACACTGTGTAATTCTGGAAATTTGGGTATATTTTCTGCAGGATGATAAAATAGTTCTAAATTTTTCATTTCAATTTGGAAGTAAAGCATAATTATTCAATTTGGCTTTTAAGACCAAATGAAAATTTTATCAAATATACCTGTTCCATTTCTGTTTATACAGGGTGTTTGATATGTAGATGGTATTATAAGATGGCACCTATGGCACCTACCCATGTTAACATAGTCATATAAATACTGTAGTGTTATCAAAAAATCTAAATTGTAAATTATTTTTCGTATTTCTTCATAGAAATAGTTTAGTTAGTAAAACAAAATTTATGGGATTTTTCAAAATTATTTTTACAATTTTGAATTTTTTATAACACTTTGTGATTTATATGACTATGTAAAATTGGGAAGGTGCCCGCTTTTTATACTGTGTACAAAAACTTGAAAGTTATTTTGCAGATTGGCTCTAGCAACAGGAATGAAAAGATACGGACCTACAACTACCCTCAAGACAGAGTAACTGAACACAGAGAGGGAGGGGGTACTATTCACAGTCTTAAAACCTTTATGGAAGGAGGACAGCAGTTGGAAGATTTACAAGATAGCCTCCTAAGACAACAGCGTTACCAAATTGTATTGGAAGAAATTCAAGAATTTACAAAGAAATACCAGGATTCCAGTAAAAGCTAAATATTTAATGTGAGTAATTTTATAATTTATCGTAAATATGTATTCAATCTTAGTCTTGTTATAGTTCAGGAAATAAAATTAGTGTTGATCATACAATAAGTATTTATTTTATACCAAATAAATAAGATTTACATTAAAAGTAAGATATTTCACATCTAGTTTAAAAATACATAAATAAGGACATTCAAAAGCCTAAGTTTAAAAAAATCACAATCATAAATATAATTGCACACATTTGTAAATAATTTTGAAAGTTAATTAAAGTTCTTTTAATCATAAATAACATTTTCTTGCTTTAGTAATCTTTAAAGATTGCATCCCGTAGCAAACATTTGAAAAATTCCAGGACGGAATATAGGTAATATGAAATGAAGTTTATATCATAAATAACTGAATGTAATTTAACAACATTATAAAACTAAAACTTTAACTAAAATTTATTTATAATTAATTTAATGCAATAAGACAATTTCTTTACAAAAGCTATATTATTTATTATTTAAGTAGGTATTGGTTGACATTTTCCGATCTCCATATAATATATTCCCGAAACAAAAGATGTTTTCAAAGAATATCTTTAAATTTTAGTCTAATATTACTTTAAGTTTGATATGAACAGTGAAAAATGCCTCCTAGTTCTGGCACCTTGAGAACTTCTTAATATTTATACACTTTGATTCACAAATAAATAAACTCTATAAATAAAATATACATTTACTCTTGATATGTAGGAATGACATGTCATATTTCTATTTTAGTCTAGAAATAAAATATATTTACCCATAAAGAAATGTAAATATGTTTTGTAAACATAAATAATTCAAAAGACTATTAAAGGTTTTATCAACTTACATAAACTATTTATAATCATTTAACAACAAAAAAATGTAGTACTACTTAATGTAAATATTAATTTTAAAGTACTGAAATATTTATAAATATGTTACTTTCATCTTTGCGTTTAACTTTGATTTAATACCTATAATTCCCCAATTATAATTATAAATAAAAGTATGTTGAGAGCAAACTTAATGGTAGCCAGACCAAAGTATTATGAGGTAGACTGCCCCGACCGCACATATCGATGTTACTTTCCTAAAAGGAAAAAAAGGGATATTTAATAATTATAATATAATAAAACTAGAAAAATTTCACGTCCTGAGGCAGGAATCGAACCCGCGACCTTTCGCAATCCGGGCGACTGCTCAGACCACTGAGCCACCCAGGACTTGGGATATCCCTGTGAAATTCTTCTAGTTTATCTGTATTTGCGTTTATGAGCTAACGTCCACCCTACAATGTCGAAATATTCTATTTCAACATCCGAAACGAGTATTTTTACAAATACCTACGATTTGGTTAAGTTGGGGCAGTGCTTTCAAATATTCTTAATTTTTGATTTTAACATTATTATAAATGTTTGAAAAATTACTTAGTAATTAAAATATAATAAAACCGTAGGTATTTGTAAAAATACTCGTTTCGGATGTTGAAATAGAATATTTCGAGATTGTAGGGTGGACGTTAGCTGATAAACGCAAATACAGATAAACTAGAAGAATTTCACAGGGATATCCCAAGTCCTGGGTGGCTCAGTGGTCAGAGCAGTCGCCCGGATTGCGAAAGGTCGCGGGTTCGATCCCCGCCTCAGGACGTGAAATTTTTCTAGTTTTATTATATTTTAATTACTAAGTAATTTTTCAAACATTTATAATAATGTTAAAATCAAAAATTAGGGATATTTAATGTTATAAAACTTCATTTTGAATGGCTCCGTAACTGAGGTTAGACTAGCTCGAAATATATACATTTAATCGATAGGTATAGTCAAACCTTTAAAAATTAGTTAAGTTATGTTAAAAATACTTAAATATTATTTCGAAGTAGAGTACGTCGAATCTCAGTAGGTACGGAGCGATTCTGAATTGCTTTGCTATTTTTTAATAATTTAAGGAAAAGAAATATCTTGTCTTTTCGTAGCTTGGTTATCCTAATTCAATACCAGGCAATTTATAAACACTAATTCAGTGCTGCAAAACAGTAGGTATGTTTCATAAGTATAAAAGTATGCCTTTTTTATGCAGTTGAATTGACAGTATCGAAACTAGAAATCGTCTGCGCCGACACATCTTGCAGACTGCATGCAGTCTACGTTCAGTTCAAACAAACACTATAATTTAGCGATCGGTGGCAGTTTCGAATCAGTTATGTTAACTGCACAAAACTCGTTTACTAAGTTAGACCTTACTTACTTCTGTATGATTTCTTATGCACGAAACCGGCTGCTTCCTATACAACGGATGCATATGTTTCAAACACGGCAGCGATTCATTGTACTGCACCTCAGTTGGGTCAACAGAAAATATAGGACCTTCCTCTT
This sequence comes from Nymphula nitidulata, assembly GCA_947347705.1. Lineage (NCBI taxonomy): Eukaryota > Metazoa > Arthropoda > Insecta > Lepidoptera > Crambidae > Nymphula > Nymphula nitidulata. The sequence continues at coordinate 7,260,548 of OX374617.1, read as the reverse complement.
TCGGACAAACGGAGTCGATCACAATCATCAACATATTTGTGTAATTGACCAGTTGAACGTAGAACGGCCTGTCACAATCTGCCACCGGCTTGTTTAGTTTGTCATCTAAGTTATTATACTCCAACTGGTAAAGAAACATCTCTCTGTCGCAAGGAGTTGGTCTTGTTCTGTTTATTAGGACCAGCTTTTCAAAGTCTCTCTCCAGGCTCCTCGACGGTGGTTTTGACATTGGATCATCTGTTTCTTCGTCATTCTCGTAACTTTGATACGCTGTTATTATAAATAATAACATATTTATAAACTGAACATCCAAGAATACAAGAAACAAAAACGCAATTTACATTTGCGCAAAATTTACTAATTTTGGGAAACATGCAAAAATGTACAGTAAAATTGTCTGATAAATGTAGGAGGCAAATTACCTTACGTTTTGCAGAATCATACGAAGAATATTGGAACAAAATTTGTAATTTTACATAAGTATTAAGTAATAATTAAAGCATATGCAATATTAATTTTGAAGCCAATTTTACATAGCAGATCTTTGAGAAAGTTATAAAAAAGGTTCTAAACAATTTCATCAGTTCTATCTATCCAATTGTTACCAACTTATCTGTATAATACAGGATAAATTGCCAATATTGTCCATGCAGGCTTACTAGACGATTCTGATATTATCAAACGTTGGCAAAAATTATTAGAAAATTAGTAATTCTTCGGTGGGCTGACATACCATACATTGTTATTAAGAAATATAATCATAAAATGAGGTATACATAACTTTATATTTTAATGAAAATACCATTTGATTCAATATTCGTTTGTCAACGTTTGGTGTTTTTTAGACTTGAGTATTAAAAATGTCTATTTTTAGACAAAATCGATATTTTCAATACTTTAAGTCCTACTCATTCAATATAAATCAATGACAAGAAAAATTGATACATAAAAGAAGCTTAGGTATTGTAGTTTTAAAATGCTAAATAGTCTGACGTTTTCTAAAATTTATCCATGGGCTAAAATTTATCCATGGGCTGAAATCTAAAACATGCATACTCCTCATACTATCTACAATGTAAGAAGTACATAGGTATCAGGATTGCTTGAAATCTAATTCACGAGACTACTGTGCTCACTCTATAACTCACCAGTGGGTGTAACATACTCTGAAAACAAGATGGAGTCGTTACTACTTTTGTGTTATACCACTACGTCCAATTGTAGACTCCATTGTTGAATTTATTTTGTTCTACATTGTATGTCAAAATTATTCTGGTGCTATATAATGTGGAGTAGTCGCATGCCCGTTTTTTATACGCTTTGTGGATGACTAATTGTATTTTTCATTCTATCTACGGTTAGTTTTTTTGGTGTGTAAAGCGATTTTCATATTTATTTTGCAGAGTTCATCTTAAAATATTACATGCGCAGAAACTTTTATATTTTTTATTTGTTTCTGTCATAAATTAAAATTAATTTATATTTTTTACATTGTAATTGTTATTGTGTTGTGTAGCTCGTTGTCATGCAATATTTCACAGATCATGCTGACAACGCTGAGGACCAACAAGAAATGCTTATTCTTTCACAACATTCAAATCCTTTTCTATATCTATGGTCTATACAACAAATTTTGCGTTTTATTATAACATTGATTAGAATTTAATTGATACAGAGTTAAGCTACATGTTAATTTGGCAAGTTTCGTCTTACCGTCGTCCAGTGAATAGCTGGATGCCTGTGCCAATGTCGAGGTTATTGAGTTGTAGAACCAAACCATCGTCGTCAGGAACCACGCTAATGCTAGTCGCAAATTTTCCAATGGCTACAACAAATAATCAGTAATAAGTAATAGATACCTCTAACGTATCGACTTGTCCCTTCAACTATTACGGTGGTTAATCCTTACTGTTAGCAACATAGACGCAGGGTTTGTAGTTTTCTTTTCTCTAAAACAAACTGCTTGATAATCGACTAAATGAACTGGCTTATACACTTCTTCTTGAATCAATCTTGACATTATATCAGGACGCACCTGTAAATGCATTTAATTTTAATTTGTACAATATTTTCATGTAAGATAAACATAAAATCACAAAACTATATGTATAAACTTCCAAAAAAACACACCCTTCCGAAGAATTGTCCAGTATGTATTGGATCTTCACTGACAATGATCCATCCATTATTGTCCACTAAGTAACAGTCCCAGCTATCGGATAGGCAAGTTATACATTCTTTGTTATGTTCACACTGAAAATGGAATCGTTATTTAATAAGCCACTTGTAGGTATATTGATATTGTTGCACAATCTTTAAGTGTTACTCACCGAAGAAGTGATATTTTCAAACCATTCGCTAAGCCTTTCGTGCTTGAACTGGAAGCCGACCACAGCGGCGGGCGCTTTCCTGTGACCGTCACTGTGAAAGACGGCATGTGAGGCGGTGACCATGGCGGCACTGACGTTGAGCGGGAACTTATCTGTGCTCAACTCGACGCTGTACACGTAGCTCAGCGCGTCAACGTAATGCTGTTCAACTGCCCGGCGGTACCATACTTCATCAATTGATCGTGGCCATTGCTTACCGAATTCATGCCTGCAATTTAATTTCGGCGTATGATTATTTCCCTCCGGGTGATATTGTCCACTTCCTAACTTGACCACTTCCTAATTGGTCCACTCCTACATTGTCCTTTTCCCGAATTATCATTTCTCAAATCCTAATTCGTCTACTTCCTAGACAGTCCATTCCTTATTCGTCATTTCCTATTAAGTCTATTCCTAACTTTTTCACTTTCTATTCCTAGGCACTCTAGATCAACTGGTTAGATCATATTCTTAATTTTTGATTTTAACATTATTATAAATGTTTGAAAAATTACTTAGTAGGTAATTAAAATATAATAAAACTAGAAAAATTTCACGTCCTGAGGCAGTGCAGTTTTAATTACTAAGTAATTTTTCAAACATTTATAATAATGTTAAAATCAAAAATTAAGAATATTTGAAAGCACTGCCCCAACTTAACCGAATCGTAGGTATTTGTAAAAGTACTCATTTCGGATGTTGAAATAGAATATTTCGACATTGTAGGGTGGACGTTAGCTCATAAACGCAAATACAGATAGACTAGAAGAATTTCACAGGGATATCCCAAGTCCTGGGTGGCTCAGTGGTCAGAGCAGTCGCCCGGATTGCGAAAGGTCGCGGGTTCGATTCCTGCCTCAGGACGTGAAATTTTTCTAGTTTTATTATATTTTGGTTAGATTATTTTCTCAAAATCATTTATTTCTTGAAGCGTATTTGCCAATCGCGTTTTTCCCCCATTCGTGTATTTTACCACACGCATTTATCACATTGTAGCTTTTTCTAAATAGCCGTTCCGTTTAGGAATGGTCAAGTCAGGAAAGAGACAAGTTAGGAAGTAGACAAGTCGGAAAGAGACAATATAGGAAGTGGACAAATCAGGAAAGAGGCGATTATTTCATGCGAATCTTACGACCGAGCTTATGAATATCCTTTGTTGATGTGTGATTATTTCATGCTAATCTTCGAGAATATCCTCTGTTGGACTTTTAGTTTCTCTGTTTATTATAATATTGTTAATTTGAGGGTCGCGTAAGACTCCCAGGACCTTAAGACTAAAGATTGTGTCTGGAATGTGTGACTTGACAATTTAAAACTAACTTGCTAATATACTTACTTACCAGCACTACCATGAATGTATATTTGTCTTCTATCGCTTATTCATCTTGACTACAATGTCCTCTTATTTATGTTTAAGTAGTGTCCTTTTTGTAATACTGACTTATATGAGGGAGACTTTTAACTGTCTACGTAATTCTGGGGTTTTTAAGTGACTCAAAGTAGTCTCTTCTTTTATTACATTTCAACGAATATGATTTATAGTTGGAAAAGCCATTTCAAAACGATAGTTTTGAAACAGATTTTGAGTAAAAGTATCTTACTTTTCATCGTTATGTTCTTTCGGTGGATGTGTTTGCCATCTTGTAAGACCGCTGTGAGTAGATAGGTAAGCCACGATGTATCCGAACCTCTGGATAAACTCCGCCCTGAGACCAATTTCATAACAGATTACTTTTAATTACATTAGCTGATTAAATAACCTGTAGGTATACATAGAACTTTCAACTTCCATAATTAGTGCAGTCACTTTAAGGGTTTATTGAAGCCTTTATTTTGACATTCTGAATTTTGTCTCAAAAGTAAAATAAAGTTTTATAAAAATTTCCAGTTTTTTTTTTCATTCCCAGGTTGACCCCATTTTTAACATAAGTGACTATACTAGCTACACAAAGAGAACACAAAGAGCTATGTTACAAAAAGTTATGTTTAGTATAAAATATCGGGAGATCAAAAACAAACATAAAACAGACATAAATAAATTCAAAGACCTTACTTTTACTATTTTAGACTTTTGACTTTACAATTCTAATATGGTCTGCCTCCCTTTCATAGTCAAAATGAAACTAACTATAAAATGTAACTTTTACAATTAATGTGATTGAGGTTTAATAGATCCATATACTTTTGATTTATATTAAGTAAAGCACAGTGGGACTTACTTAAATTCAGTTTCAGATGGAGAGCAACAGAATTAGGGCCAACACCTACACACAAGTCTGTTTTTATCAAAAAGAATATAGGAATTCATTACATTTGTTTGCATAAATCCATATACTTACTCTATCCAATAGCCGCTTCTATTAAATGCTTAAAAATACATACCATCCTGGTTTTGCTATCATATTGTTCAACACAGTAAAATTAATTACAATACTTATCAACTACTTACAGACCAATATGCCTTTAACCAAATCATAAAAACTATGACATCGCATTCTATTAAATTCAGTTTTCAATAGCTAATGCTAAAATCTACAACATATTCTTTTAGGTTTTTGTTTGGCTCTTGATTCTGGATCCACTGGATGTCGACAGATGATTGATTAAGATTTGAGGACACCCAGGCCACAAATGAACGACGACGCCACAATACCTAATGTAAAGGAAATTGGGTGAGGCCTATATCCAGTAATGAACCCAAACAGGCTGAAGATGAAGGAGAGAAAGCTGAAGCTTTTGATGAAACCTACATAGATATATTGACGCTCAACAGATACTTAACATGTTATCAGAAACAAAATCGTGATTGCGATTCCGCTTTTAAAATCATGTCTCAGGTCGAAATATTACAAACGAACAAACGGATTGTAACAAAAGTTGCTATGTATAAGCAAGTCGGGTTAGTCTAAAAAGTCATCAGAGAAGTTTTCGAAAAACCTGATAATAAGGAAATTATTAACGATTTTTGGTTTGTGTAAAAAGCTAAACATTGTCTTTTTCTGAACAATTAGACTGTTTTTTAAAAAATCCTCTGATCTGATTACTATTTAGACTAGCCTGACTTGTATGAGCATGTAGTCTTCTTAGAATCGGTTTGTTGGTTTTCAATAATAATATTTTTTTTATTATCGGTTCGTTTTTTTTGTTGTAATATAAAAGGCAATATTGACCGTGGGCAAACTTAACATTTTATTATACCATGCAACCATGTTCTGCACATCGTCAGTACTTTACCTCGGCAGCAATCCGATCACTTTAGTCAAGGGGCTATCCGGGTGAAACGTAACATAAAAATGTATTTGCACAATAAGTCACTAGTTTTAAAAACATAATAGGTATATACATAAACCATATTACAATAATGTTACTTTTAATAAACTCCTGTTCTCTAATATGTAAGTTTTGTCAAGAATCTAGAAATATTTGACTCTGTGCTATCAAACTCTCATCAAAAACACTAATCGTAAATTAAAAAAGTGCATTGTTTTAAATATTGGCCACTTTTTTTTAATTAGTGAAAACCCTGTCGTAATGATAATACATCATCTGTATAAATGAAACGATTACTACGTCGCTTGCTTTTATTTCTTGAACTTTTATTTATAACGAAAATTGTGTTATTACGTGTTTTGTTGGTTCAAGAACAAATATTCCCCTCTATATTTAAGCAACTTTAAAAGAAATCATGACTTTAAATATTAAATAACAAACTTACGCTTTGTCATCTGAAGCTGAGTCGGAAATGCTTTTATTAAACCATGCAGTGTTTCTGGCGTCGTACACAAGAGCTTGCATCAAACCATGATCACCTGAAAAGTACATTAAACCTATTTTTATACTAGATATGAATTGAAAGTTATTGATAGCTGCCATTAATTATTTATTTATGTCAAAGAATGCTGAATATTTTGACCATTTGTTTTTCATCGATTAACGTTTAATTTTTCGTCAAAAAACAGACAGATAAATTCAAAGTCCATTCTACAAATATTCGCCTTCGCTTGGTCATAAAAAAATAACTAACACCATTATTTCCATTAAAATTATTTCAAGTGGTATTTCTAGAATGGACTTCGGATTTGTCGACGAAGCGTTACACACTACATTCTGGGCTGATTTTTCAATCCTCAGATAATTTTTATTTAGAGAATAACAAACATTTTGACAGATTTTCGATAGATTTACTGTCAACTTTTCAAAGTTATTCTCTAAATAAATCTTATCTGGAGATTGAAAAATCAGCCCTTAAAATGATAACCATCGCATTCAAAACATAAGCAAAGCGACATCTTTGATATTGCGGGTATATTGAGCTGCACTCTTCATTTATTTATTTTTGATATCCCAGAATTAAATATTTAGAACTTTAGTCTCTGCCCGTAGCATTATTAACATTCAAAATTGTTGGAAATACTGGTAGTTTTTGTATTCCTTTTTAAGTAATTCAATTTATGGTTGTGACACAATAAACTCGATTGTTTTTCTATCGCTTTGTCAGTTACATTATACATTTACAAGCTTATAAGTCTCTTTCTTTTCCAACACGTTATCAGCACGAAGCTCTAATATACATAAAAGTAATTCAATTAAAAGGAATTACGAACGTATTTAATGTGAGTTAGTGAATACTGTGAAAGTGATTTTCTTGTATTTGTTATTTTCTTCAGTTTGAATCTGACAAGTCGTAAGTATGTCAACAAATTCACTCGCATCTATAAAACCTTTAATAAATAGAGAAGGTTATGGCGTTTGGAAGTTTCAAATGCGTATGTGTCTTCTTCATGAAGAACTATGGGAAACTATTGTTGGCTACCCGGCGGATACGCCTATATCAACAGAAAAGAGGCGTCTAGCTGATCAGAAAGCTTTGTCGAAAATTTGTTTAACTGTAAATAATTTTGCTATAAACCATGTTAGAACTTCTAAGACAGCAAAAGAGGCGTGGGATGCTTTGTCAGCAGCCTACGAAGACAAAGGTCTTGGACGTCGCATTAGTCTCGAACGTCAATTATATAGATTGTGTCTTGTTGATTTTGATAGCATAGAATCATATATAAACGCTGTAGTTTCTACTGTATTAGATTTGGCTGACATTGGCAAAGTAATAGAAGATGCTTCAATAGCTGCAATACTTCTCGGTGGTTTAACACCCCAATATGATCCGCTTGTCATGGCCTTGGAGAACTCTAACATTGAGATTACTTCAGAATTAGTAAAAACAAAGCTGTTAAATGAAATGAATAAGAGCAAACCAGATTCTGCTTTACGGACCAGGTACAGTCACAAAGATAAAACATCAACTTCAAAATCCAAAAGGCCCATTGTATGTTATGATTGCAAAGAGCCAGGGCATAAACGTCCAGATTGTCCTTTAAAGAAAGGTAAAAAGAAAAGGAAACCAGAAAACCACCAGAGCTTAAGTGCTTTATCAGTAAATACTGAAGCTGAAAATGGCAGATGGTATGTGGATTCTGGGGCTTCTGCGCATATGACATCAAGACTTGATTGGTTGGAAAATGTCAAAGAGTCATCTAAAGGCGACGTTACTATTGCTAATGGTGAAAAGTTAGTAAGTAGGTGTATTGGTGACATTTCTTTAGCAAGTTGTAATAATGTTTGTGATATTAAGAAAATTTCAGATGTTGTTTGTGTACCTAGGCTGAACTGTAATTTAATTTCTGTAAAGAAAGCAGTGGATAACGGTTTTACGGTTGTTTTTGATACAAATGGTTGTAATTTTTATAATTCTAATGTTTTTTCTTGTAGTGGTAAAGTACTTTTACATGCTCCGATATGTGGTGGACTGTACACTTTAGACTGTTCTGTCAATTTACCGCGTCAATTATCAGCTTATGATGTGCACTCTGATGTTTCCAGATTCCAACTTTGGCATAGGCGACTAGGACACTTATGCCGTATCGGGATGGATCAACTCAAAAAGGGACAAGCAGTTGGCATAGATTTTAATGATGTTGACAAGGAGCCGTGTATACCATGCATTGAAGCTAAGCATAGTAGAATACCATTTAAGAAATCATCGTCTTCAAAAACAACGAGAGTCTTGGAGTTGATTCATTCGGATCTTTGCGGTCCTATGTCAGAAACGTCATTTCAGGGTAATTTGTATGCTTTATTTTTCATAGATGATTATTCTCGTATGATTTTTGTATTCTTTATATCTTCAAAAGCCGATGTGAAGAAAAAAGTTCTTATTTTCCAATCTTTAGTAGAAAGGGAAACTGGCGAGAAAATCAAAGGGCTAAGAACGGACAACGGAACGGAATATGTAAACAAAGAATTTTCTAACTATTTACAAAGTGTTGGTATCAAGCACCAAACGACAGTTCCTTATAGTCCACAGCAGAACGGTATAGCTGAAAGGACAAATCGCTCGATTTTCGAAAAAGCGAAATCAATTTTATTTTGTAGTTCTCTTTCCAGGGCATATTGGGAGGATGCAGCAGGAACTGCAGTTTACCTCAAGAATAGGTCTCCTCACCGTGCTCTTGAAGGAAAAACTCCATTTGAAAAATGGTACGGTACTGGTCCAGATTTATCCCACCTACGAGTTTTCGGTTGTCGTGCTTTGCTGCATGTCCCGGAACCATATAGGAGGAAATTAGACGTGAAGGTCAGCGAACATATTTTCGTTGGTTATTCAGAAGATCCAAAAAGTTATATGTTTCGTGATGTCAGATACCCAAGAAGGCTAGTAAAGGGCAGAGATGTTGTATTCTTTGAAAACACATTTCATGATGTGAAGAGGACGGTTGAAGAATCAGAATCAGAAGCTGATAATAATCTTACAAAAGTTCCTTTACCCTTAGCCTCTACATCGAAAGTGATTTCAATGGGTGGTGATAATACCGAATCGTCAGCTGGGACTAGCTCTATTGATGCAGAGGATGTACCTTTTCATTCTGACGCCATACCAATATCAGAACAAATTAATCAGAATGTTCTTGATGATGACGTTGCTGAGCCCAGGTATAATTTGAGACCAAGAAAAGTTAAAGGAACTGATGCAAGTCTTGTATCTGCTCAGATTTCCTTTCTCAGTTCATTGAACGAGCCTACAACTTATCTACAAGCCATGAATTCAGAAGACAGTGATTATTGGTACTGTGCAATGCAAGAAGAATACCGGTCGTTGCTTAACAAAAATACATGGCAATTAGTAGACAGGCCAGATAAAAAGGTCATACCTTGTAAATGGGTATTTAAAATGAAAAAGAATGCTCATGGTGAAGTCATCAAATATAAGGCAAGACTTGTTGCCAAAGGCTTCAACCAGATCCATGGTGTCGATTATCATGAAACTTTTTCTCCTGTGATACGCAATTCATCTTTACGAGTGTTATTGGCATTAGCAGCTGAAACAGGTTTAAAGATTCATCACTTAGATGTCGACACTGCGTTCCTTAATGGGGACTTAGAGGAGGAGGTTTACATGCATCAACCTCAAGGTTTTGTCGAACCAGGTCAAGAGGATAAAGTATGCTTGTTAAAGAAATCGCTATATGGCCTGAAACAGGCTGCAAGAGCTTGGAACATAAAACTTAATGACACTTTATCTTCATTAGGTTTTGTTCAAATTCCTTCGGAAGCATGCATTTACACTAAAAACTTTGATAATGAGGTTGTCATACTCGGAGTGTACGTCGATGACGTAGTAATTCTCTATAAAGAAAACAAGTCACTTGACATTGTCATTCATGACTTAAACAAATTTTTCTCTTTGAAAAATCTTGGAAAATTAAATTATTTTTTAGGTTTGAATATTGAGTGCAAGGAAGATGAAATCAAGTTGTCTCAACATACTTATATTAAAGACTTATTGGAAAGATTTAATATGTTGGATTGCAAGACTGTCTCCACACCGTTGGTAAATAATAAACTTTTACCGAATGAAACTGGTGAGCAGTACTCATATCCATACCAAGCTTTAATTGGTTGCCTTATGTTCTTGGCAGTAAATACGAGGCCAGACATAGCTTATGCAACTAGTTATTTGAGCCAGTTCAATACAAAATTTGACAAGTCACATTGGTTAGCTGCTAAGAGAGTTCTACAGTACTTAAAAGGAACTATAGACTATTGTATAACTTACAGAAAAGGTGGCGGTCAATTAAAAGGTTATGCTGATGCGGATTGGGCAAACTGTGCCACGGATCGTCGCTCGTACACCGGGTTTTATTTCTCACTCGCTGGAGGTCCGGTATCGTGGGAGTGCAGAAAGCAAGCGACAGTTGCACTTTCCTCTTGTGAAGCTGAGTACATGTCTTTGTCTAGCGCAGCAAAAGACGCTGTATTTTTACGAAGACTACTCACCGATCTGACAGGTAATTTAAATACTGTTGAAATTTTTAACGACAGTCAGAGTGCACAAAAAATTGCGTCTAATCCAGTACATCACAATCGGACGAAACATATAGACACACGATATCATTTTATTAGAGAACTGATAGCAAAAGGTGTAGTTAGTGTAAGATATATTCCTACTACTGAAATGTGGGCAGATATCTTGACAAAGGCACTAGGATGCCAAAACCACAAAAAGTGTGTTGTAGGATTAGGTCTTTTATAGTTTATTATTGTTAACCATACCTTGATTAAGGGGGAATGTTGGAAATACTGGTAGTTTTTGTATTCCTTTTTAAGTAATTCAATTTATGGTTGTGACACAATAAACTCGATTGTTTTTCTATCGCTTTGTCAGTTACATTATACATTTACAAGCTTATAAGTCTCTTTCTTTTCCAACAAAAATTTGCTTATCGTTATCGTCTCGTGGTCTTTTTTACTAAATTTTGAGCAGCACACCTGGCGGAACAACTTTCAGAAACTTTCGACTCGTCATCGACTGTGACGATAACATTTGTATAGGAATCATGACATTACAACAATAGCATGACGTTATTTTATTTTTCTGTCAAAAATAGCCATCAGAGAAGTTTACTGCGACGATAATTAGTTTTCTATCGTTATCGTATCGAGCGACGAAAATACGTTGACGATACGAAAATTTCAAATGTTCGTGCTCGGAGTAACTGCCTCCAAAATATATATCGTTCAATTTGTATACCTAATTTATTACTTGATCTAAATACACCTTCTCTTCAACGTCATTTATTTTACTTTTGTTATAATATTCTTATTCTACTTAAAATAAATAACATTTTGCTTGAATGACATAATTTCATTTGATTTTATAAACAACGCTCCCTGCAAGAGGGCTGCAATCCAAGAACAAAAGGACTGTCATCCAATAAATATCGACAGTTCAGAACGAAGGCTGCTCTAATGAAAAGTAAAAGATTAACAGTATTTTACTTACAATAATACTCATTCCTCGGTGTGCTATTGGATACTTTATTCCTTTCCTTCGCGTCTGGTGTACCTGTCAAATAAGGGTATCTGTTTGCTAATGATAAACGATAAATAATACTAAGCTTGCATAATAATACTCTAATAAAAAAATTAAATCAGGTATTTATTTAATAGATAACTTTTACACTATGGATATCGGGTACTCTAGCCCTATATGATTTTGTTCCCAATATTATTACTTATCACTAGCTATACACAATAGACATGTTTTAACAATAATATTTTTAGTAAGTTAAAATGCATACAATATTCATGCTTGTGTCGGGTTAATGCCTGAACTAGAAAGATTCCTGTGACGCAAGTTATTAACCCTTCACCCCAAAGACAAATGTTACAAGTGAATATTGATGTAGTAATAGGTTGGGGGAAAAGTTTTTTCGCATTTTTTAAGAAAATTCAAAACATTTTTTAATATAGTTTATTTACATTTAACTAAAGTATGTAGGTACTATTTTGTTCGATAACTTTTTGCCGTCTTGTAGGTAGGGACATGATCCCATTGCTATAGATATTTTGGGGCTTCTGATCAAAATACCGCGACAAGTGGTTTTGGCAGTCCTCTCGAGATGTTAATCTGACACTGCCTAGAGAATTCTGAAGAGAGCGAAACAGGTGGAAATCTGAAGGTGCAAGGTCAGGACTATACGGTGGATGCATTAACACCTCCCAGCCAAACTCTCTTAATTTTTGCTGAGTGGCTAAAGATGTGTGAGGTCTAGCGTTATCATGATGAAAAACCACACCCCTTCTGTTGATTAATTCCGGCCGCTTTCTCTGAACTTCTTGCTTTAATCTCATCAGTTGTTCGCAGTAGAGTTCAGAATCGATGATCCTGCCTGGTGGTAACAGCTCATAATGAATAATGCCCTTCCAATCCCACCAGGGATGGGCACACGCAGCATCACCTTGTTGCGAGTTAACCGGGTTTCGCCACAGTCTGTGAATCCTGACCGGCCTTTGACCACGTCCTTTTTCGCACGTTCTTGTCGTACGTGATCCACTTTTCGTCACCAGTTATCAGCTTCTTCAAAAATGGTTCGGTTTCATTACGTCGTAATAAAGAATCACAAATGAGTACACGGTTCATTAGTTTTCTTTCAGTGAGCTCGTGGGGTACCCAAATATCGAGCTTTTTTGTGTACCCATTTTTTTTAAATGCGCCAAGACTGTTTTGTGGTCAATTCCCAGTTCTTCAGCTACGTCGTAACTACTGATATGTCGATCTTGCTCCAGTTTTTTAAAAATGGCATAAATTTTATCCGTAATAAGGCGACCAGAGCGACGTGCATCTTTGACATCAAAATTTCCGGATTGAAAACGCTTAAACCAAATTTGTGCTACTCTCACAGACACTGCACTAGGCCCATAAACATAGTAATTTTTTTTCGCGGCTTGCGTTGTATTTTTACCTTTTTTGTAGTAAAATTTTAAAAGGTATCGATTTTCTTCATTAGATTCACTCATTTTGACAGTACGAAAAACAAATGAAAAACACACATTTTCCTAATTTGAATTTGGAATTATCTTTTTTAAAATCTAAACTTTTAATGATACCAAAACCACCCAGATACAAATAGATTTTATTACAATTTCATACATACTATAATGCGAAAAGACTTTTTCCCCAACCTAATATACAAAGTCAAAATCTAAACACCAAAAATAATTACTAGTGAGGGTAACTATATAATAATTTGCATCTCCGCTTCATTATAATAATGGTGTAAGAAACAATGTTTGCACATACCCACAATCATTCATATGATTCTTAATTTGGTGTATAGTACAAGTCACAAATGGTAGCAGTTTAACACTTAGTTTATAAAGCATTTTTACATTATTTTTATTTTTATTGTGAATGAATTATTCAGCATATCATACATCAGCAATAGAAGTTCTTTAGTGCTTTATTAATACTTAATTTGAGTTTTATTTTATACAAAGCACGACAAATGATTCAACACCACCTGATGTGAAGCGGTAAGAAGAGTCCATATGCGAAGACAGCTAGTGCAGTTAGATAAATTTTATCAGTATTTACCGTTGTTATGTCGTTCATGACCCGGCTTGTTCTTGTGATGCTCTGGTGGTCTAGGCTTCGCAGGCCACCGCCAACCGGGCTTCGCCACACGTTCCAAGAAGTACAGCAGCTCTTCCTCTGGCGACGAGAATGTTCTCTCGTAATGGCGACAATATAACCTAAAATTATTGCGATATTAATTTCGTATCACATTACCAAAACTATTGCATTTAAGTAGGTAGTGAATAATTACAAATATGAAGTTTGGTTTTTATTTCATTTATATTCTAACATCCGTTGTACTAGTTTTGAATAGTGTAATATCCTATATTTTATTTGCAAGTATCGTATCTTAATTACTTCATTTATTCAATACTTAATAAAATATAGTAAAAAATATTACTAACTTTAGAAGTCACGTCGTGCGTGGCACAGTAACAGTTTTGCTTTTAATCGAAAAAGCTTCTTTCACAGTCTTAATTTTAACTCGTTATCTAAAAAGCCTAATTAATTTTATTAATAGGTGAGTTACCAATCAGGATGTACGCTCCACTTGTCTGACAAATACTGGCGAGCAGATATGTTCTTAGAAGTGAGGGATAGGCGATGGATGTCGTCTGTGGGGGGCGGGGTGATACGGTGACGCCCGTAGTTTTCTGGGATCGTTACCACTAAAGTGAAGGGTGAATCACTGATGCCTGTCCAAAAGTAGTGTTTCTTGCATCGAGAGACCCGTTTCTAGAAATATATAACATCGAAATCAAAATTTAGTGATAGACGTACAAGTTTACTTATACAAGTTTTGCTTAGTTTTTAAGGTTAGAAATTATTTATTTTCTTCACTTGAAGTAATATCTGATTTTACCATGTACCCATATTTAATCATTTTTCTCAAACTGTAAATAGCTAAGTAAGTAAGTATATAGAATGTGAAATATTTTCTTACCATATCCTCCATATGATATTTAGTATTCATAACTTTGTTCCCTGTTTTCTGATCTATTACTTCCTTTCGAAGCTAAAACATTTTAAATATTAACTATTAGTAGCTATGCCGATGATCAATTTTATTCTTCCATACATATTTTGCCATCGTTCTCGAACTTACCGCGGTTAATTCTTTACTGAAATTTCTGGGCCCTCTGTCATCATCAAACAACTCTACTTCAATCATATCGACGCTATTGTAACTAGGTTTTAAAATTTGTTGAAACTGCATGAATATGAAAATAATCATAAAATATACAAAACTTTTAGAAAATTCTTATCTAGGGTAGATTATGACAACTGGCTAAAATGCTAAAATAATAACGTACCACGGGCCTTAAATCCGGATGAATCAAAATATATCCGTTATTAGTGACAATGAAAGCGTATCCGTTAACACCAATCTGTAAAATAATTGAATAAAATAAACAATAAATATTAACGAAATTTCGAACTTGCAATTCAGGAACACAACATACCTTATATGGGGTCATTAAGGCTTGAATTTCAGCAAGCGGAACGTCAGTTCCTGCTACTCCTAACAATCTAGCTATTCGCATCTGAAAATATCGCAATATTCCGTTAAAATTCTTTGACCTCAAGTTTATAGTTTATAATTCACAAACACAGTTCGCCATTGTTAGGTTAATTGATAATTATAATAACTCTATTTTCTACGGTCTTAGTAACTATAATCTAATAAACGTATTAAAATTTTCATAACAGTTTAAAATACATGGCTTAATATACAAGTTTATTATTCATAAACAGTCAAATGTTAATCTAACTACACGTTCATATTATCTGGCGTTGTAAAAGCCATAATAATACTACTAAAATAATGTAAATCTCGCTTAAAAGTTAGTTCTCTAGCAATAATTGTTATTTAGCAACTACGCCCCGTTAGGTGAAGATCTATATGTCATATAGAGCTTCAGTTTATAAGGTTTCTAATTTATTATATTTATAATTACAGGTTCTAGCAAAATCTACTAAAAGTTTACACAATTTAATCGTATTAAATTATAATAACGCTACTCTTTATATTATTATACTCTATAAACCCACTACCAGTAGTACTGGTCCAGTACTGTTGTCGATAGGCCTTAGTATGTTTGAATCCTTGCCAGAATCTGTCGACATTTTAGTTAATATATTAAATTATAAAGGACAAGAAATGTAACTTCAGAATAAAGAAAATATTACCTTGATATTAGCTTTTCCCAAATATATTATAATCATTTACAGAGAATATAATAGTAAACTTTTGGGAATTAAAAGTATAAGCAATATTGACATGCTAACAGTTATTGATTTTAGTTTGAAATGGCATTTTTGTGTGATGTAACAATCAATTAGGAATTCCCATCATAGCTGAAGTCATTAGGCATCCTTCGCCAGGCATTCGTCGTCTGTTATAGGTAAATGTCTAGAGATCATGGGCCTACCTCCTTCTGGCCGTTCTCCTCTACGGACTGCGATTGGTTGTGGACGTACGAATGCAATAAAACGTAATAAATATAGATAAATGCATTGAAGTAACTTCCACTAGAAATTAAAGTGTTCCCTTTAAAAAACTCAATAACTCTAAAATGTTTATAATTTTAAGTCTTGTCATTCTGAAGAAGATAAAACTTTAAATTTAGATGCTCAAGTAATAAAAGCCCAATACGAGTCATACATCGGGCGGCACAAAACTTTAATATATTAAATATTTACATTTTACTTTTCGTAGTACAATCTTTAAAAAATGTCTCTACGAAGACATCTCTAATTTCAGGCAAATAATTTTGTTAGATACTGTGTGTGAATATAACTCTTGCATAGAAAAATTAATTTGATAATTGATAGAAAAGTTGATCATAACACCCTATTGGTCTACGCCTACAATCTAGTAGAAAACTACAATACTACAGTAAGCCATAAGGGTTGAACAACACATGGTCAGTGTGGCGACCGAGCAGCGCCGCCGCCGGCGCAGCCGACATCTATCGAGGACAGATGCATCGCTAACGGGGCCAAATAAGACTTTACCGTTACTGAAATCCAAAAAACTAAATCATAAAAACTCTCTTGTATCTTGCAAAAACTTTACTTTAAATCATCAAAATTTTCTAAGTGTAATACCTCTTTTGTAACTGATACCCAGTAAGCTTCATTTATCAGTACATTCTCTGTGATGTTCTGAGGGGAAACCATCAAACAAAATGGAGTATTATTAAAAAGACATTTCAAAGATAAAGAAGAAATAGATAAAAGATTAGATCAAATTAGAAGAGATAGGGCTTACGTCCAATTAGTAGAAAATGTATAACCAATCTGTAAACAATCTTCCTGAGATAGACAATAAATTTATTTTTGGTCATGCACAATCAAAAATTTGGAATTTGGAAGAATAAGAAAGGCCTTCGGGTTAGATGAGAAGAGAATATGATAATTTTATAAACTAATATATACGTTTCATAGTTTTTGATATAAATTTCCTTTCTCAAAGAACCCAAATCGAAGATTTTTTTAAATGGGGACAGAATAAATCTTACAAATTTGAACATGAAATATAAAAGAAAACGTACCTCGTTGTGTCGAAGGTCGTAAACCGGCATAGATACTGAGGTCATCAATTGATATTGTGAATTTCCAAGTTCGCTGTACTGACCCTGCTTCATCTGTAATAAAATATTTATTGATTTCTTTCGTCATTTTATATATTTTTATTGTTCGTAATACTATTATTAATTTACGTTCTTAAGATAAGAAATTTTCAAGAATTTACTTGGGTAATTCTCCATCTTCTGTCTTGCTCTTTCTCAGAGTTAAATAACGCCTTGTCTCGTCGCTGGCTCATAAAGCGCTCCTTTTGCTCAGCTCTTTCACGTTGTTCCCATAAATAATCTGCTACTTTGGGGTCCTATTTTAAGATAAATAATTATATTTATAGCTTTCGAAACTGAAAATTTAAAAATAACTAAATATATATTATTTACCGTGATATTTGCATAAACGGGCGTCCAAACTACAGGATGTTTCTCTCGCTGTAAAACCAGTGGACGCGCAAGCACGTTCACGTGCTCTAACACGCGCTCGCGCACCTCCGCCAATGTGCTCAGGTGCACATAGTACCCTCGATTTGCACAGGCCATCCACTTCACCTCCCTCACGTCTGCCACCTAAAGCGACTTCATTCATATTATCATAATCTATTTGATATGCGTTGATGACAGTGCAATGTGAGAAAAATGGGTCGCTTAAAATATTTACATTGCTAAATTATTCGACTGCCCCTCTCTAAAAGGCTATTCTATAAAAGTACGTGACCAATAACATTGCAACGTTCCTGATACACAGTGGCTTGCTATAGTGAGTACCTACCTAAAGTTAGTTTAATGAGTAAAAACTTCAAAATTAAAAACTTGCAATATACTAGGACAACACGTTCAAGTCTACCTTAAAACTAAAAACCAATTCACTAAACTAACATTACCAAGCTCTATAGGCAGAAGCGATATGAAGATGGATTAAAGAAAACAATTTAACAAGAATCCATTCACCAATAATAGACATGCATACTTGCATATTAGATGAGTAAGAGAAATAGAAAACGAAGAGTACCACATTCAAGGAGTACTGGTAGGTAAGTACGAAGGAAAGGCATTATGCAGGTCGCACAATGACTACAACACACAGTAATACCTGGAGTGGTACTACCTTTACCTCACGCCCTATCAGGTACGTGAACACTCTAACTGGTGTGTCATATTTCCAGTTGTACTTCTCGAATAATTCCTTGTAGTTATACGGAACACCATCCGTAACGAGCATAATTGCCTGCAAAATGGATACAGCTATTAACCCTTTTTTACATAATCATCATCATCACTAGCCTATATACCTTCCACTGCTGGGCATAGGGATTCCTACATGGGAGAAGAGAAACACATGAGTTTTTGTTTACTTATAATAAAAACTCATGTATTTCTCGACTTTTGTGAATCGACTGAATTGTGACTTACCTGATTACAATTAGCACCTCCGCTATTATTTCTGTATATTTCTAGAAGTTCAAATGCTCTTGTCAACGATGCAGAAAAGTTGGCGATTTCCATTGTGTCAAAATTGTCTAGACCTAACTTTAACTCGCGAAGATTTCCTAGAGTAGCCTACAAAATCAAATACATACTAAGTAATGAAAATACTCATACTGGGAAAATAAATATATCCAACAAAACATTACCTGCACCAGAGAATCTTCAAAACAGGGCACTATTTCCTCAACTGTATTAGCAAATGTCAAGACATTCACAAAGTCATTATTCCCAAGCGTGTCTAAAATATTGGTAACAACATGCTTAGCAATATCTCGACGTTGACCAGTCATT
Organism: Nymphula nitidulata; assembly: GCA_947347705.1. Taxonomy (NCBI): domain Eukaryota; kingdom Metazoa; phylum Arthropoda; class Insecta; order Lepidoptera; family Crambidae; genus Nymphula; species Nymphula nitidulata. Next base: position 7,241,406 of record OX374617.1, on the reverse strand, counting down.
GATCCGCTACGATCCACTAATATTACTACATCTTTTGGACTCGCCGCTGCTTCCATGTACCAAGCTCTCGTTCGACAATCGTATATATCTACGGGATCAGCTCTCCACTTCATTGCTGAAAGATAACATTATAACTGATGATTATAGGCATCACACCAATAGTAAAAATATATATTTGACCTGGTATGTATTTACCGGGATAATGTCTCATAAAACCCGTAGAACTTCCGAAATATTGCCAAGATAATGTTGGGTCACTTTGGTAATTGTTTATAAAATGTGTGTCCAGTCCTTCAGACCAATGAATCCCTTTGATAACTGCAGGTGCTGTAATTACCATTAAAAAGGGTAAGTACTTTATTTAAATTGAAAAGTAAGTAGGTACAAATATGTTTCTCATTCCTACCCCAAGCATACACATTTGTTGGAACATGAACGCTACTAAAATTTATATTAACTGGAATATTAAAATAATGCGGATTTGGCGCCATGTGAGCATTTTTTGTCGGCGGTCGCACAATTGAATTCTCCATATTGAAGTCAGCCTCCGTAGTAGTCGTTAATGCATTCTCATCGAAAGGCTCCTCCATATCTTTGCTATTATAATACTGGAAGTCTTCAGGTACTGGTTCGTTTTGTTTGTCAAAAGCCATATTTTCTGCCGCTTCAACAATTCTTTTTACAGCGCTAATTTTGAGTTCCATCATCGCACGAATATCGTCCGCCATACTTTGCACTAACTTTTCTCCATCTCTTGACTCAATTTGGGCTGACTTGAAGCTCTAAAAGTATTATTAATATAATACTACCATTAGTCAGTACTTTAAAGGATTTTTTTTTTAATATTGTTCATCTATTTTATTTTATATTAATTATTATGTACTCACATCTTGAACCTCTTTTTTTCTAGTGATAAACTCGCCGAAGTGGTATAACTCTGTGCCAAGTTTGACCGCCCATGCTTGTACTCTAATAAAAATGGTTTGATATAATTTAATATTTCGAAACCTACACAATAAAGGTTGCAATGAAATGAAAATATCTTTACTAATTAGGCCCCCCAAGAAGCACTTTCAAATCGTCAAAAAACCCTTATGTCTATCACATAAAATAATATTAACTAACAATGTCATAATGTTGGTCTCTCTGTCTTGTCTGGGTCTACGACAAGCTAACAATGTTATAATGTCAGTCTGTCTATCGGTCTGTCTGTCGGTTGATCTGTCGGTCGATCTGTCAGTCGATCTGTCTATCGGTCCGTCTGTCAGTCTGTGTCTGTCAGCCAGCCTGTCAGCCTGTCTGTCAGTCAGTCTGTCAGACTGTTTGTCTCTCAGTCTGTCTGTCAGTCTGTCTGTCACTCTGTCTGCCAGTCTGTCTGTCTGTCTGTCTGTCTGTCTGTCTGTCTGTCTGTCTATCAGTCTGTTAGTGTCATTAGTGTCAGCCTGTCTGAATTTACACCGGTTCTAAAAGTTGGAACTACCGAGAAGAACAAACAAACTCGTGTGGTCACTCTTTTCAATTATTAAGTTACTATACATAGTAGTAGTATTTGCAGTGCAGTGTTGCACAGAGTATAAAAAATAGGTATATTAACGTACCAAGAATTACCTAATGACAAGATTATTTACATTATTTAAAGGCTGTCCGACAATGCACCATCACAATATATATATATATATATATATACACAAAGCTCAACAGCTAATATACATAGGCCTGATAAAGCCAAACATCTTTCATTATTTTAAACACTTGTCTGACCACGCCATTATAATAATAATTGTATTGTTATATATAATTCGAATAATTCCTATAATGCCATATACCTACATTCCTCAAAAATGAGAACTCTTGGTAAGTAAATTATTACAAAATCAAGGAAGCTTGGAGATGACCATTTCCACTAGTGGCACCTGTTCACAAGTCGGTAGGGATATAGGGAACGGAGTGACCCGTATCTATATCCCGTATATTATGTTGTTGATATCGATAAACTATTGCAGGGAGCTTCAATAGTAGGGCGATAAAATACTAATTATAAGTAATAAGGTATTTTAACATCAGTTATTCAATCTAGACATTGATGAAACTTTGTAGAATCTGAGTATTTGCACGTATTCCATCGGATACCAGTGCTCAGGCCAATTTAAAAAGATACCTTTTATTGTATACTGCGCTCTAAGAGCATTACTGACAATCATTGATATATTTACACTGTGCTTTATCTTTTTGTTCGAATCAAAATGTCTTTCGAATGAACGTGATTAACAGTGTTATGGCATAAGATTATTTATTTATATTAGTTAGTTACACATGCTGGCTTACAGAGCAGGGCATCCAAAGCACCAGTATACTTGTAAACAATATACTGCGATCACATACATAAATTATTTAGATTCGAAGAAAAAAATATGTCGTTATGGCTTAATAAATGATTATTACTAGTAGGCATAGAGGAAAATAATTCCCCTAGTTAGTGTAATATTCTTTGCTCTAGTATATTTTGTAATGTGTGGTATTATCATGTAGTTGGCACTTGGCAGTAGAAGACTTCATTGTCTTTTATATTCACTGTTGACCTTCCTTTTAGGAGTTATATACGTATATTTTCTAATATATAAAATTTTCGTATCACAAATTTAGTTACCATACTCCTCCGAAACGGCTTGACCGATTTTCATTAAATTTTTATATGTATATTTAGTAGGTCTGAGAATCAGCTACTATCTATTTATTTTTGGACATTTTTTTTGTTTTTATTTGGACATCTTTTAATGGCAAAACAACGTTTGCGCGGTCAGCTAGTAATGTAATATTATACTAGCTCTCCCGGCAAACGTTGTTTCGCCATAAAAAAAAAGACCAAAAATAAAAATAAAATAGATAGCAGCCGATTCTCAGACCTACTGAATGTACATATAAAATTTCATGTAAATCTGTCAAGCCGTTTCGGAGGAGTTTGGAAACTAAATTTGTGAGTGGAGAATTTTATATAAGATTATTTTAAGTAACCCTAAGCAAATGGCATTAATGGTGATCCCAATCAAGTCATTGGGATCGATTAATAAAGATTTTTTTTGTGTAAGTACAACAAAAAAAATTAACCGCGAAAAAAAAACAGATCGTGCAGGTTTTACAGTTTAGTTTGAAACAGCATATTTTTTTTCGCAATATTTTTTTTTCTAACTAGGTACTTAGTCGTTTTAAGCCGTTAAGCATCACATTCCAGACTCAATTTATTTTTCAATTGTCATAGACATATTAAGGATCATCAGCACTGCCATCTGCCTTCGTTTACGAAAGTGTTCCTCTAAAACTCTGTTTAGGTGAATAAACAATAAAATAGGTAGGTGCCTTTCATTTAGTAAATTTCACAAGAAAATTACTCTTATATACCTACACATAACGTAACTAATACTTCTTCCTTATAAATATTTTAATACTTTTTCGTAATCACTATAATGTGGTATTATTTGAGTTAACATTTAGATTTATACCAGGCCACTGACATCCCAGAACTATAGATTAACAACGAACTTATGTCTCTGTTCTAGTCATACAAATGTGAGTAATTTCATGTATTGGGTAGACCTATATAAAAAAATACATAAATAAATATTGATACAGGCATTTGACTGAATAAAGAGAAATGTTGGTGAAATTATTCTTTTCTATTCACAATAATACCTATAGATTACCTACTAAAAATTTAATTGTAAATTAAGAATATTACTAAGTCTTTTAATAAACGTCATAACAAAGAAAAGAAGCCAACAAAATAAAGAACATAAAATGAACATAATTAAATTACATTACAATAGTATGTATTGCCATATAATTTGGTAATTCATATCGAAGAAATTTTTAAATTGTGAATTGGTATTAATAGTACTTTTTTATTCTGGCGTAATATACCTACATTGATAGGTAATACTTACGAGTTAAGAAGTATTTTTCCATCATAATGAGGACTAGCATCGCAGTGCCGGTAGTCCAAAAATACAAGAAGCAGCAGCAGTACCGATGATCCAGCCCGTTTACACATCAGAAACACTTATCTAATTTGATCCCCCCTATCTTGCACTATCAATGCTCACTGTTATACATTACAAAATGGTTTGATGTCTTATATTCTGGTTTATTGTGAAATGGTGGATAATATTACTCTTGCTGATTATATGGGGAATGAAGTACGCAAGCGTGTGGGAGCGCGGGCAACGCATGCGTAGTGGTATCCTTGCGCGATTCGACTACCGATTGTTCCCTAGTAATGGTGTGAGTGCGTTAACTAGATATTATTACTTGTGGATTCAGCTACCTGCAGATCACATCGATTCGCCACATGACTAGGTCACGGTGCCTCAAATAAGTAGGTTAGTACTTTAGTACTTGTTCTTTATCTCCTATGGTATTTACATTGTAAAATTTATCTAATTTAAGCATTAAAATAATCAGTATAATCAATGAAAAATGCAATACCATGTCATTGTCTTTCATGAAAACCGGTATCCACATATTATTCTTGATTTTCCTAACAGTAGGTACAGTCTACCACACATAAAGACGTGAATGTTACTAGTAAATAGCAAGTTTGACGAAAATTACAAGCTGAACAAAATTACAAATTGATGGTTTGTCGAATATAGCCTAAATCTTCAATTCCTTAAATTATATTTATTTATAAAGGGATTATAACCATTAACTGATAAACCCATTGATTCAATTCTTTGCGATTTGAGATTTAAAAGTTATGTAAATAAAACACATTTCAAGGTGCAACAAGTTTTATTGCGAAAGTAAAAAAGGTACAAACAGACCGGTTGTAAACCCTAAAGCATTTTGGAAATGATCATGGCTAAAACGGTACATGTGGCTATGATGAATGTGTCCGCTCGTGCGACGTTGCCTAGTCCGCATGCTGTAATGTTCTTCTCCTGCAAACATAAAATAAATACTGTAAAAAAGTCATCATTTTTAGGGTTCCGTGCCCATAGGGAAAATAGGACCCTATTACTAAGACTCTGCTGTCCGCCCGTCTGTCACCAGGCTGTATCTCATGAACCGTGATAGTTAGACAATTGAAATTTTAAGTTTCTTTGGCTGTGATTTAGCCAATGTCAAGTTTCAGAGACCTTATTAGGAATTGGACAAACCTTATTAGGACCTTATTAGGAGTAAGCATCTTCAAAAGTGATTCTGAAGATTGATTGTAAAATACCTTTGGAATATAGATAAATACCTACTTAACATAATTAATGAAGAATACCATTCTACGGAGAAAAGGACTTTTTGTGATTGGTTATGAGTATAGAAAAATTAAGTACCGTCCACAATGCACTACAATGTACCTACATATTTACAAAAAAGAAATGAAAACCTAAAGTCAATTTATGAACCTTGATTATAATAAACTTTAACGTGGGCTATCTTAGTAACTAGATAAGGAAAGTGATAGAAGATGGCTAGGTTTAAACAACAATGATCAAGAAAGTTCACACATATCACACACAATAGATTTTCTATTGTGCGTGAGAGCCGGCGAGTTCGTAAAGGACCGATTTAATCGGAATGAAGGAATTGGAGGACTTTATTAGCAAAATGTACTACGTCTACAAAATTCTTACCCCTTCGTGATAAGTAAAACAGCCTTCAAGTCTTCTTCTAGTGAGGCCTGCCAAATCGAGCTTATGGCACGGCTCCATACTCGTGGTGGAGTTAGCAGTCGGCTCTGGGGCGGTGTTCGGCGGCATGATACACCAGCTCTTGTACTTTACGTATGAGTTATCCACAACCACTAGCAGAAGATTCGTCTCTCTAATATAAGCCGCCCAGTACCGAGGATGACAATCTCCAGCTTCATCTTCAAATACTACGATAGTCTCCCCCATCGTATTCAGAAACATCGATTGATTGAGAATGTATAAACTTATTCTGTGGTCGCAGGAAAACGGTTTCTTTTCCTCGTCGTCCTTAGATGCAGTAGACTCGTTCTGCGGCGGCGGAGGCAACGTCGTCGTGGTAGGGGGTTCTGTGATGCCTAAGCTGTTTAAGTCGTAGTCTGCGAGCGAAAGCATGCGTTAGGCAAGCGGAAATATTAGGTGTTTATTTATAGAACAGTGCTGCTACAGCGTGTCGTGCGTAGAGTTTCGCCATGATGTTATTAAGGCTTATCTACCCTTCTTATCATTATTAGGTATTAAATTGATATGGTCTTATTTTCACTAAATTACAAAAGCTATCTAATGTACAAGTATACATTGTTATGTTCTACATCTTACATAACGTTTCAGATACAACTATATATTTGTTATAAGTAGTTGAAAAGCGACATCAAAAGCATGCTTTTCATAATGCTTTTACTTTTAATCATTATTAGCGACAACAAAACACCAAAACAATTTGGTTTCGACTATCGTACTCGAAAAATGTATTCCTTTTGTATGAATTTAAAACCTTTTTGTTATAAATTGTCGAGGAGCTCGGTAGCGTAATGTAACATTAAATATACGCTTTTTTCTCGAAAGTATGAGTGACCTAAAGTTATGGTTGGGAGCTCCACGAAACTACCTCCCCCACAAAATAATTTGAGCCATCAATCTCGTTTTATATCTAAATTATACCTTAACACAGCCAGCGCCTTGGTATCATTGGTTTGTATGAGGAATATATGAGGAATGTCTTTTGTCCATCAGTCTCAAGTTTATAGGCTGTTTTTTTTATTATCTTAGTGTGGGGCCATGACTAAGTCATAGTGCACTTCGACCCATTGGGATATTTTGTGCCTTTATCTTAAAAACCATTCGAAGAAAATGTCCAGACTAGAAAAACATAGGATTTGGTCTAACATTTCTATTTTTGCGTTATGGATATTATAACGTTTAACCTTCACACTGTCTAAATTATAATAATATAGTATCAACGTGTGGTTGATAAAGGTCTTAACGCCACTTGATATGTCGATAACACATAAGTTACACTCAGCCTGCTTTTTCCTGTTATAGATTTTTCAAAGACAAGGGTACTGTGACTACTGTTTTTATCTAATTCTAGTCTAGAAATTTTGTTATGCGTATTTGTGCACTGACCTTCATTGTCGTAAATGACATTAGCATAAACGCTTAAGTTCCACTTGTATAGGTCTGACAGCATGAGCACAGCCTCGGCGAGTAACCATCGTACGAAGCTCGTAGCAACGTTGAAAGGCTGCCAACAAGAATAAACTAGACCTTATATCATTGAATGAAGGCCGATTTAATAATGAAAACGTAACAAGTATGCTTTCTGTTTTTAGTTGACTTTTAGATTTGTCGTCGAACTTTTTCAATAGCATATTTAAATAATAAAACGCTATTGTGAAAATATCCAACAGCCACACTTATGAGAAATCTTAGTACTTACCTACGTCTGCGCTTAGGAACCTATATACTATACCTACCTGCACTCATAATTGATTAGATTAAGTAGGATGAAACTCCTAATCACATAGTAATTATCTGAAGCTAATCGTAAATTATTAACAGCATTATTACAGCTGTTGCTACAACTGCTATAGCGCAGCTGAATATAAATCTATTCCACGATTGTTTAAATAAATTTATTTCTAGTTATCAGTACTAAATCTTTCTTGAAAATAATAAGTGATAATGATAAATAATTTACCGTCAACAACGACCAAGCTTTATTCGGCTGCAACTGCAATCGATCATATTTGCATAATGCCTGGTAGTTGAATACTTCCACATGATCGAACACCTTCTTCTCCAAAAACGAGCTGAGGACGTAGCCCGCATGCTCGCCAACCACTCCTAGAAATTGTCCGATTTCCGACTTATCTTTTGACATCACTATGTAGCCCGAGCTATCGACCACATAGCAGCTATAGTAATCGTCCTCGCAGTTGAAATGCTGAAAACAGAACATAAGCATTGATAAACCGTATCTATCTACCAATATTTAACACCACTCAAAATTAAATAGGTTCTTAGCGTGAAAAGTTACAACATATTTTCGTAAATGTTATATTAACATTCACATATTGAGTTGACCTAGGAATCTAGTAGCTATTATTAAAATTTGCAATTTTAGAAGCAGGAAAGGACTGAAAATTTTAGACATAAATTCTCTCACCGGATCAGAAGTAACCTTGGTGATTTCTTGAAATCTCTTCTGAAAACTTGCGAAGGAAAATTCGAAACCCACTACAGAGGCTGGAGTCTCAGATTCTCCATCCTTGTAAAAAATTGCGTAACTCGCTGTCATCGTGATGTCTTTATCCTTGTCAAATACTGGCTTGGCTTCAATAATCTCATCTAAGATTGGCAATGGCGTGGCTATGACCAGGGAGGCTGCATTGATCATGTGTTGCAGCACTGCTGCCTTGTACCATGTCTCTTCTATGGCGCTGTAGTGTCTGTCACCGAAAGCTCTGTGACAAACAGACAAGAAAACTACTATGTCATTCTATTTAATCAGGATTTGGTCCTATCTATTGGTTATAGTATATCTTATAAGTAATTATTGTGCATAGGTACATAACTATCTCAATGTAATGTAATATACTTATATTTTTGCTACCTACTATTTTTTTACGAATTCAGCGCTTATATCGATCTCTAAAACCAAGCCTATATTATGGTGATTGGTTCCTTTAACTATATGATGATAAAAGTCAAAATTATTTAACCTGGGATCTAGTTTATATGATCTGAGTATTCCACCCACCGTGTGATAGTCTAATGAAAAGGTATAGCATTATATTTATATCAAAGGAACAATGTAACAGACCAATCCAATGATTCGGAAATATGAAAAATTAAACCAGTTTTCACTCAGTTTTTGCGAGTCTGTGAATTTTACTCAGTGGAAATATTTTTGTGTATGTATTAATTAAAAATACAAAGATCGTTTTGATACTTTTTTCATGATCTAATTTTTAATTTACTCAAAAGCGCAGGGGTTTAAAAATAAACGAAAAATATTTTTGAGAAACACTATTAACATTCTTCAATTAGATTTGGGTATAATTTATCGTAAAAGTATTTCAAATGCCATTTGTGTACATCTCCTTTATTTCATTTTAATTATTGTAAACTTACTCTTCCGTAGAATTCTTCACCCTGTTCCCATATTCATCGACGACTTCATTCATATCCTCATCTAAGATGTAGTGCCACCTAGTCAAACCACTAGAAGTGGCTATGAATCGCACGCTGACATTGTACGTTTGTGCCAGTTCAATTTGCTCTGTAGTGGCGTCCCAGTGCTCAAAGTATGGAGCTGAGAGCTTTGCGTCAAAAACTAATTGCTTCACCAAGTCCTCGTTGCAGTAGTAGTCGTCTTTCTGGAGTTGGGTCGTCGCGTCTCCACAGTGAGCTAAAAAACAATAAGTTCATATGTCATTTCCGGTAACTTCTGGAATCTTTACAGATATGGCTAGTGATGATAGTGAATATAAGTTACAAGTTATTATTACAACAAACAGTTTTGTGTTGAGCTCGCCTGTGTACATCATGTTTTACTTGGTGAGTTGTGTTGTAATTTGTTTTTGTGTTCAGTAAATCGTAAAATAAATAAATAAACATCATCTGTAGTACCTCTAAGCCAACGAGCATCGCTATGTATAATAATATTTCTTGTGTCTGGTCGCCTATATCTTGCCCCAATTATTAACTAATGATGTACGACTTAGTACGTTGAATGTGGAGTACCTTCTGGTATTCCAGATTCTGGGGTAATAAGAACCTTATTTTGTCTTCTAGTTTATAAGAAAAGATTCTCAAATCAGCATCACGGTGTTTAAGTTTGTGAAAATATGCGTTTCTAATATTATTTTAATTCTTACTTTCAATTTTAAAAGGCCGGTCGTCCTCTTCCTCGGTGTACTGTTTCTTAGTGATATCAATTTCGTTGTTAGAAAGACGAACCAGGAATGACCAAATTTCCTCTTCAGCGTTATCAGATTCGTGGCCTTCGAGGTAATGATACTTGCAGTAGACCCTGAAATATTATAAAGCACAATTAAGTTTATCCTCTGGAAACTGTACAACATTAAAAATAACTTTAGGTGCTTGTGAATTCGACAGTTATCTATAGGAATCACTATATATATATTGCATTAAGCATGATACACATGTATTTTTTCAGTCTTAAATTATAAATGTATAAATTACTGAAGTCATTGTATTACTCTTGAAAAATTTCGCCTTTGTTAATTTTCCTCATAAATCTTATATAACGGACTCCACGTTGCAGTGTAATTAAAATGTGAAATCGTATAAAAAATTTAACAATGTCTTCTTTGCTCTTTGGCTCTTTTCAACCCCCGACAAAAAAGTGGGTTGTTATAAGTTTGAAGTGTCTGTCTGTGTGTCTGTTTGTGGCATCGTAGCTCCTAAACGAGTGGACCGATTTTGATTCGGATTTTTCGTTTAAAAGTTGACGTGATAAGATGGTTCTAAGCTATAATTTATGAAGATCAGTTGAGGCGTTTGACGATATATCAAATGCAAATACTTGAAAAAAAAAACGTTTGAGCAAACATCATCTATTATCATTTATTTAGATGATAAAAGATGATGTTTATTGAAACGTCTTTTCCATAATTTTATTATTGTGTACCTACATGAATTGTTAAATAATGATAATAATAATAAACAAAACGTTTGTGTAACGGCTTCTTAATTACATAGACACACACACATACTACGGCCTCGACCCGCCGCAACCCTAGAATTCCAGATTTTATTTCGGAATTCTGTAACACCCAGTATAGGTATATATTATACTAACCAGTCGGGATGCACCCTGTAGCTGAACCTGAAGTAGTCTGTGACGTTGATGCCGGTGAGCTCCTTGCCCTGCTTGGCTTCCAGCGGGTTGTCCTTAAGCAGGAGCTCGGTGTCTCCGTACCCTCGCGGCAAAGAGATGCCCATAGAAAATGGTGTGCCCTCCAACTGGTTGAAGAAGTAGTCGTGCTGTACTCTGGCTATCCTCCTGTGATTTATAGTGCCATTTACTAATAGGTATTTATCTAAAACTGATAAATATTATATTGTATCGCAACACAAGGGAGCAAAATCTATACTAATATTATAAAGCTGAAGAGTTTGTTTGTTTGTTTGGTTGAACGCGCTTATGTCAGGAACTACTGATTCAAATTGAAAAATTCTTTTTGTGTTGGATAATCCATTTATCGAGGTATTATATAGGCTATATAACATCACGCTACCACCAATAGGAGCTGAGCATTAATTAATAGAGATGCAAAAACAGGGGAAAATATTCCTTTTCAGAGCTTTCGTTGCGTACCTACGCTGCGTAAACGGTGATTTATAAACATTATTTAAATCCTTAGCCTATCTACCCCACCGTTGTTATTTTCCGACATGCACGCGAACAAAGTCGCGGGCACATTTTTACGACGAGGGTGCTATTTTGAATCCATAGCGAATCCAGTTCTAGAGTGAACTATAAAGAAAATGACTCGATTATGTTCCAAATTCAAAAGTCATTACTGCCCGGTGCAAAACCCAATAAATAAGTAGGTACCCTACTATCCGCGCACTATCATCTGCGCGCTTTACGAAAATATATGCTGCAGACCGGATTAATTGTTACAATAAAGTAGGCGTTTAAACGCATCAAAAATATTAAAATGTGATTATAATAGCTTTCTCAGCTTAACTGGAAGTTTGAAAATATTTGTAAAAATATTCTTACGGATCATTAGAGGTGTTAACTTCAATGAGTGGTGAGAAAAACGTTGCTATAAAAACGTTGGAAAAGGAAAGAGAGAGGTGAATAAATTCGTAGGTTGTTCCTACAACTCCGGTGGCATAGTGGTAATCGCGTTTGGCCGGTAAGCAGGAGACGCGGGTTCGAATCCCGCCTGCAGCATATATTTTATCATCATTTTCTTTCCTTATTTGTAATTCTCCTTCTTCATTATAATATTTCTAGTAATATTCAATGTGTCCAAACTCCGCACCCTTTACAGCTTTAACATAAATAATGCCCAACCTCATATTGTCATAATGGAAGAGGACTTTGATGTCGCTCATGTTCCCATCTTCCCCCGCGACCAACTTCTGCCTGAGGGTCTGGATCTCTTCTCCCAGGACCCGCGGTCCGTTCCCGTCGTCCACCTGCTCCACCTCCACGAAATCCACGCTATTGTAGTTAGCTTGAAGTTCGTTGTTGATCTGAAATTATTAATATTTCGGCATTTCATGAACGCTGAAAAAATTTCGTACCTATTTTATATTTTTCGCATGAAAAAATATTTTTCTTGTAACACTGCATTAACAAAGAAATATGCAATCATTAACCATTCTAACTTAACATAACACTTACGGTTGTTATCAATAAGGGATGTAACAGCAGATATCCGTTGTTGCTCACAATAAACGAATATCCATTGACACCGAGCTGAAAAAAGCAAAATACATGCTTATGAATTTCAAATATGTATTTAAATTAATGCCGCAAAGCTCAGACAATGGGCGTAATTCTGAAGACACACTCAAAATCTGAATTGTAGTACAGTATATCTACTATACACTACTGTTACTCGCAATATTTAATAGGAAAGATAGCAAGAATTTGTTCAGAGCTGTCAACTAAATTAAGATAGATTTCAAAGAAATTTTAGACAATTTTAGATGGCATGTACGGAGGTGCATCCTAAACACTGTATTTTATCACGTTCAATAAGGTCGAAATTTAAACGCACGTTTCTAAATATCAAATTATATGACAGCCATCCTTCCCGTACCTATTCATATTGAGAGAAAGAGATGTACTGAACTTAAATGTAGACTTAGCATGTGCTTACAAAGCACCTAATTCTGAATAAGGGCCATTATGTGACTAAAAGAAATTTAGTAGCTCGTTTCTTTGTCGTACTTCCAGAACTTCGAATTCTTTGCCAGCACATGTGTTTTCTCCTTCCTGTAACATGGGTTCCTCAAAAAAGGCGTGAAAAAGCACCTTTAGGGCCGGCAAGGTGGAGGCGGCTAGAGCAGTGTTTGAACTGCACTAGCTGTCTTCGCATATGCACTCTTCTTACCGCTTCACATCAGGTGGTGTTGAGTCATTTGTCGTGCTTTGTTTAAAAAAAAGTTTAATTATTTACTATCAGGATATTTGCCTTTATCTATACTAATATTATAAATGCGAAAGTAACTAAGTATGTCAGTCTGTTACGTTTTGACTCCTAAGCCGCTGAAGCGATCTGGATGAGATTTGTCATGGAGATAGATAACATCCTGATTAAAGATATAGACAAAATTTTGGCGCGGTAACAGAAACCCGCGTTTTTGGAGCGCTAACCGACATCGCGGGCGGCCACTAATAATGTTATAAATACGAGAGTTTAGATGGATGTTTGTTACTCATTCACGCCAGAATGGCTTTTTTTTTTATTTTTTTTTTATACTAAGCACGAAAAATGACTCACCTGATGTGAAGCAGTAAGAAGAGTCCATATGCGAAGACAGCTAGTGCAGTTCAGACACTGCTCTAGCTGCCTCCACCTTGCCGGCCCGAAAGGTGCTTTTTCACGCCTCTTTTGAAGGAACCCATGTTATAGGAAGGAGGGAACACATGTGCTGGCAAAGAATTCCAAGTTCTGGAAGTTCGACAAAGCAAAAAGCTACTAAATTTCTTTGTACGTGATGTTGAGGTGGAGACAGTGAATTGATGACTCCGAAGACCGGCACGCGTGCTCCTGAGTAGGAAGGGGGAAGGTGGGATAAGGTCAAATAGCTCTTCAGAACACTCTCCCTGATATAGCCGATAGAAGGCGCTAAGCGACGCAATGTCTCGACGCAATTGCAGAGGCTCAAGGTTGTTGGTGACCTCTACATCGCCAACGATACGGACAGCACGACGCTGCAATCTGTCCAGGGCATCGAGTAGGTACTTGGCGGAGCCATCCCACAAGTGCGAGCAATATTCCACGCAAGACCGGACCTGAGTTTTATACAGCAGGCATAATTGGTCAGGCGTGAAAAATCGACGCACCTTGTTCAGGACACCGAGCTTCCGTGAGGCTGTTTTTATCACGGTTTCGATGTAGTTCCTGGAATTCAGATCGCAACATATCTCCATACCTAGCAAGTTGAGGGAGCCCTGTGCCGAAAGAGTCGTGCCCTGAAGAGACGGAAGGGGAAGGAACGGCGACATTTTGGCTGTAAACGCGCACACCTGTGTTTTCTTAGCATTGAACTCAACAAGATTGTTAGATCCCCATTCAGATACGAGGTTCAACACCCTGTCGAGCTCAATGGTAAGATTCTCTCTCTCCCTCTCGGTTTCAGCGCGCCCAGCCCCTGGGCGACCGTAATATCCCCCATGCACTGTACTGTCATCTGCATAGCAATGAATGTTTCCTAACGGAATCATGTCATTGATATGCTAAACGGATTTAGATGAAATTCGGAACGGAGATAGATAACAGTCTGGAATAGCACACAGGCTACTTTTGGTACCGGGAATGTGTTCATATGGGATAACGCTGGCGAACTCACGGGCAGAGGCTAGTATTTTTATATTTTATATCAAATACCTACCTATTCTATTGTAATAGAAAAAGTTGTATGCTAACAAGGAAATTAATAGTAACTTCTTTTTGAAATCTTTATAATTAATTTATAATGTATTCATAAATCAATTAATTAATAAATTACAAACTGAACTAAGTAAAAAGATTCATGAATTACGAGTATCGACACAAATTTTGAAGTTTACATTGATTTTGAAGTTATTGAAATCCCTTTGTGTATATGTTACCGCTAAAGGCCGAAGTATGGTAAATCTTAAGATTTACCAGCAAAAGCACAACACTAACCTCATCTAACCCACCGGTAAATGCTAGGAGTTACCGGTAAATCTTAGAATTTACCATACTTCGGGCTTTAACATATACACGTATTGTGAGTGAAATAAATGGTTTCATTGTTATTGGTCGTAACCTGAAACGCATTACTGAAGCAAGAGCTGGCGGTGAGTGAGCACGTAATTCAAATTTGTAGATAATGAAATTCTTTGAGTAAATAACATTCAACTTTAATGGTTCGGTATTAGGTTGAAATTAAGTTAGCAATCGGTGCCTAATAACTTTTTTAGTTCCAAATATAACGCTCTTTCCAGGCGTGAATCAGGGACATTATAAGATTATGGCTTTATATCTCATATTGGTTTAGTAATAAAAGCGCAACTCTGATTACTGTTTACATTTCTTAGCGGATCCGTTCTTATTGCTACAAATAGACAATTAGTATCAAGAAACGATTGATCAGCAAAAAACACTAAACACAGCCGAAAAGGAAAGGTACAGAGGCGTTACAACAATTAGTATTAAGAAATGGTTGATCAGCAAAAAACACTTAACACAGCCGAAAAGGAAAGGTACAGAGGCGTTACAATACGTGTAGGTAATGCAAAAAGCTGGAATTACGCTTACGAAGTTTTTAAAGCACTAAGTATATTATGTCGCAGGCATCTGGCCAATCAATTAGAAGCCTTGACCGTTCATAAAACGCTAGCATTCAATTAAATGACTAAAGGATAATTAGCCAAATCATTCAGCGTCATGAACGTCGTGTCAGCCATCTGATTAAATAGCTCCACATAGAAGAGCTTTTTGTGACGGTTTGTGTGATTGATAGGTTCATGATATTTTTTTATGACCACTTTATTATACCTGTAATCACTTTGGTTATAGAGGTCATAAAAGTAACTTAGAACCTATCACTGACAGAGTAAGTGATAGGTTACAGACAGCGTAAGTTATCACTTTTGACAGCTCTTATTGCCAAAGGGATAAGGGTTTATTAGAACAAGACGATACGCCTAAGCGTCCAAATATGAGGCTTACTTTACCAGAAGGCAGGTATGAGCTATACACATTACCAAAACAATAAACCCTTACCCTTATCGATTTGGCAATAAGAGCTGTCAAAAGTAATAACTTATTGCCTGTGTACGACTCATATAAAGTATTTTAGTAAAGAATAATGTAAAAGATCTAAAGCACATAAAATAAAATTACTAAATAAATGCTACTACAATATTCACGAGTTTTTTAAGCGACAAAAAATGTACGCAATGCATTAAATAAATTAAATACCTAAGTACATTGACATTAAGAATTGACAATTTGAACTGACATTTTAACTGACTAGCGACTTATACTCAAATTTCTCTGTATTTTTTAATTAAACAAATATTACTCTATTTATCATATTGACATGTTGTAGTAGATTATTACAATTATTATTTTTATTCTCATTAATATAAAAGACTTTTAAAAATTTATTGAATGAACTTTGTATGAATTTTGCTCCCCCACTATGTAAGACACGGCTTGGTCAGCACTCTCCATTACACCGTATGTGTTCTTATTACAACTCGGTCAGACTAAACTTTGACATTTTTAATTGTTCTTTACCCTCGCCCTCAGTAAAAGCTGCCATAAGATCTGTTTGTTTATAATTTATTTGAGTTTATTTTTTTTTATTCCTTATTAATTATGCCGACATTAATTTAACTGAACTGTATAAAAACATACATGGTGCATGTTGTGCTTACTTCTAGTAGGAATCAATCTAGTTTAAAGTTTCCAAGTAAAATTATAAAACTTGTGTGATTGTAACCATTTTGAAAACCTAATAAAAAAAAATGAATATTGGATTCTTAAGTGTGCTAACCTGATGGGGTTGCGCCAATTTTGCGATGCTGTCTATGGGCACGTCTGTTCCGGCCACACCCAGCAACATGGCGTCATTATGTTCCTTGTTGTATTTGAGGTCGAAAGCAGGGATGGCCACTGAAGTCACCAGTTTATCTTCATCGGGCTGTCGTTAACAATACAAATTTAGTTACAAAGCTAATAAATTAAAGTTATGTGTTTTTAAAACTTATATTACCTTCTTTACATCTCTACTGACACCCCATAAAGAAGTTCTCTGAAAATAAAGAAGATAGATAAATACTTACGGCCTACATTTACCTACGAATTGAGTGCGCATTTTCGGTAAAATAAATAAACATGAAAATCTAGACCTTAGAACATATTTACCTATTGTAGCCTTGAAATAAATAATACATGTTTAGATACATAAAAACACATGCCAAGTATACTGTAAACGTGTCTTTAATTAATTAAAAAAGTACTCTTTAATTAAATCAACTTTTATGTAATTTACGTGCTAATTAACGCCATGAGAAACACAAACTTATCTGATAATAACAAATGAAAGTCATAGTAAGAACAATGTTGGTTCTAAATTTGAAATTGAATTCTTATTATTTTTTGTTAGTTCAAAAACCCCGTAAGAGCACGGAGGTCCTATTAAACCTGAGAACCTACAATCATTTTTAATTAGATACTTATTGAACACTTCATGTATGAGTAAGTAAGTATCAATTTAGTAGACAGGTAAATTTCACAGGCCTGTTGTATGAGAAAACTTATTACCTCTGCTGCCGTGTTTTTTCCTACGATAGAATGAAATAATTCGAAACCGGGTCGTTCCGCATCATTTTTTTTTATCAAAATGGCTTTATTACATTTATGGAAAAGTCACTCATTACTAGGAAATGAACTACTTATGTGAAAATAGTTTTCACAAAAATATCTAGGTACGGTTCCTAAGTTAGTTTCCCTGTATCTGCTATAGTTTTGATTGTAGGTATCTATACTGTCCCAGTAAAAACAAAAATGGCAAACAAATCACAAGAAGCCACAATTTGGCCTAGAAAATAAGTGTGAGTGTAAGATTTTTAATAATATCTCACATTATGAAAAAAATTTCGTTATATTACTACAAAATATGTTATTGTAGGTAATGTTATCTTGCCTGTCTGATAAGATAAATAGATTACTGTCATTGTATAAAGACTACAATTAACAAAGCAAATTACAACAAGCGAAGCTTTTCCCGTGAATCAATTAATGTTAAAGTATAGAATGAAGTAAGTGCCTATTACGTATAGCTACCTACATGTGGTTTACGCCACACTCGTTACATTTCCGCGCCCTCATAAAGTATCAATTACACGGAACATCTGACAAAAATACCGCAACATAATATATTTTCTCGAGTAACCTCTTTGGATATTGCTAAGAGCTTTTTTTGGTTATAGCTAAGAGCTTTTTTGTTTTAGCCTCATCTTGGCTGGGTTTTTTACCTATTATATAATCATGTGGAAACGGCAAGTGAAAAGTAGACTGTTTTTAACCGACTTCAAAATGGAGGAAGTTTTCAATTCGGTTGGTATATTTTTTATGTATGTACACCGATTACGCCGAGATTTGTGTTCCGGTTTACGTGATTCTTTTTTATTCGATGCAGAATAGTTGCCATTTGATCCCATTGAAATATAAAATCGATTGGATTGGATAGTTTAAGTTAGGAATAATTAAGTCGGTTAGGTATACGAAATTGCGGATTTTTGCTTTCATATGACTTTTTAGTCAAACAATGCGATATTAGGAAACAATAAATGCTGACACCCATCTAGCTTTGACCTTAGACAGAAAGTTAGCACTAAGATTAAAAAAAAAAAATTAAATAAAAACCGACTTCAACACACTAATGAGGATAATATACTTAATTAAATTAAAGTAGGTACACCTATCCCTTAGGAAAATGAGCAAAAAAAAAACAGTTTACTGTATTTGTGAAACTATTGATCTTAATTTCTTAAACGTACAATATCTTTTGCAATATTTCTTCATGAGTTATAAACTTCTTGTTCTTGAAATAAAAGAAAAGTTGTGACTACTGAGAGTAACTCAAATTAAGCGGCTTGTTACCAAGAGAGCTATTACAGACGTAGGTTGTCTTTAAAATGACTATAATTCCTAACTGCGATCTAATTGTTTTTTCTAGGCTCTAGTCTATTAACAGAATATTCTTTCTGTCTTTCTTATGCTAACATATCGAATACGTTACATTAAATTTTCATTAGTACTGTCTCAATAGATATTATTTTCATGTGATAAAATGTTTTTTCGTACGAAAAGGGTGGTTAACAAGCGTACAGACGCTCGTAGAACCTGTAGGTACAGTATCTTAAGAACAGAAGACATTAGTGTGTATAAGTATGTATTGCATTTCATAGACAGTTAAAAATGATTTGTATCTGGTATGTCAGGCGTTCAAGAGTATTCATAAAGTTTTTTTTACAACTAGATGACAAACAAGCTGACGGCCCACCTGGTGGTAAGTGGCTACCGCCGCCTATAGACACCTGCAATAACAAGGAAAAAATCACTTGGTATTGCTTGGCTTAAGATGAAATAACGTAAAAATGTAAAGCACCCATACAGCATTCAGTTCATTTCAAAATTCGGTATTATTCATAGAGCTACAGCTAAATTATCTAAACCCCATGGGGTCATGAGCATAGGCATAAATAAAAATGTTATAAGTACCGTATAGTCAATGTTGGCGTGGGTCCAAGTGGGCGGCGGGTCCTCCTTGGCGAGGATCATAGGGCGCGCTATCACGTTGATGTACTTCAGCACCTGCTGCTGTACCTCCTCCACAGAATGAATGTGCACAAAGAATCCTGAGAGCGAAAGGTTAAACAAATGTTTATATTTATAAAGCAGGTATTCTTCAATTATGTTTTTAAAAACTATAAACTAGTCATATTATATCTGTCTTATTTTGCACTCATAACGATATTACTACTAACTGTATAATTGTCACATAATTAAATTTCATTCTCAAAGTCTCAATCCAATCTTATTTTTCGTTCTTTTACTTTAGATACCTACTGAAATGTTTGCTTCCTTTTTTGCAAAGAAATCAATAATCGCCTACAATTTGTCAAGACAGTACGTTTCCCTAAAAAAACTTTCTTCTGACAATACTCATTTGTCATCAAGTAGAGCGGTGCTTACTTTGTTCTCCCTTGAGAATGGGTTTCGGCGAGAAAAAGTTCAGGGAGTCAAACCGATCACTCAATCATAGCGAAGTAGTACAGAAGTAGGTGGAACAAAACATTAATCCGGCCATGTACCTACTCGGTAAAGGGTTTTTATAGAATATTTTATCATTAATATCCGTTATACATATAACCTACCTATTTGTATTAGAATTTCTTTATTTAAATTAAATATTTGTTAATTATTAACATAAAAATTGGACTAAGATGGCCTTAAATTTAAGATACACAGGAAAGTATCGCCGAGCATACAGACATATGGAACTGTTCTTTGATGCATCAGTAGGTAATTGCTCTGAATTATTTCTGATAAAATCAAAACCATTTTATTTATTTTCACATATCCATTATGACACTAACATCTTTGATGTTACGACTTCGTAGATAATTTTGAAACTAGTTTTAGAATGGTACTCAAGGCTGATCTCCAAACTACTCGTATGATTGTAAATGTGGATGCGACAAAACCGAATAAAAAGTAGGTTTAGTAGAAACTTTCTAAATTTGTCAAGCCACGTTAGACTCCGGAAGTCTTAGGACAATTTAAAAAAATGTGTCTGGAATCTGAATCTGTAGCTGGACAGGTGAAAAATTAAGTTAATCACCTCTATTCAAGCAGGCCATCCACTGTATTTCACGGACATTGGTGACTTCCTTCCCTATCAGGTACGTGAATACCCTGACTGGTGTATACGTCTCGTTTCCGACTGTCTCTCTGTTATACTCATCGAACACCTCAGTCAGATTACCGGGGACATAGTCTGTAATCACCATCACAAGCTGATTGCAACCCTGTGTGCTACTCACGCTGCAGTTGGTTCTTCTCTACATGACAAAGAAAATAACTTATTAATATCAAAGTTGTATCAATTTACTAAAATAAAGTTAAAAGAATTTGGCCAGATTGAAGTGATAAGCCCATCTCATAGGTATCGTCATCATCATCTTAAGAATTGATGTTCGGTGCTAATGCTTAGTAAAAAACTTACCCACTATCATCAACTAAATATAATTACTATAGAAAAGATATAAAAATCAATAATAACTTACTGCCTTGAGAGTAGTAAAAGCTTTTATGTACGCCGCAGTCAGGTTAGCGTTGCCTTCCAAAGGCACTTTGTGTGTTTTTCCATTGTCTGTCGGCTCTAGTGTATCCGTAATAGTCTTCAAATTCTCTGAAGTGGCTTGCACTAGACCAACGAAACACTTCACAACTTCCGCTGTATCGTTCTTGAAAGTATACACGTTTACATAGTCGTTGTTAGACAACGTATCCAACAGGGAACGCAATGTTCTCCTCGCCACGTAGTTCTTGAAGCCGGTCATTGAGCCAGATACGTCGAAAAGTATAATTACATCCTTCGAACACGTAGCGGCTTCGATATACCAAGAGCGCACCCTACAGTCGTACGTGTCCACGACTTTTCTATTATTCCAAGGCATTCCGGGATAGAATCTCAATATACCGCGGGAGCTTCCAAAGTATTGCCATGCTAATGATGGATCGGATTTGTAGTTTTTTATAAATATTTCGTTGAGACCCTTGGACCATAAAATAGAATTAAATGCTTCTTGTTCTGGAAAAAATCCAGTATTTAGTACACTTGTATTTGCGAATTAAAAAGTTAATTGCTTTTATCAAATAAGTATACCTTTGTAATAAATATTTGTAGGTACATGCACGCAACTTAAATTAGTGTTAACATTAATATCATAAAAATGCGTATCTCTCTCCAACTGTACTTCCATGTAACTGGTATTGTTTTTAGCAAACATAGGTATGTTGGTATCATCGTCTTCATCAATGGCATCTTCCTCATCTTCGTAGTCGAAATGAGAGTACTTGGCTGAACAATATTGGAAGTCATTGTACTCCTCGCTGTTTAATGTATAGTTGAACTCTTCTGCTAACTTTTGAGCTGTGGCGTGGATACACTGAAATTGTGTTTTTGGGATAATTACCTCGAATCTTGAATTGTAAATACTACTTTATATTTTATTATTTCAACAAATTCTATAGTTCATTTCTCCTACTTCTACATTACAAATATTTTATTCATGCTAAAACATTTGAATGAACAATGTTGTCATAAATATGCAAACAAGCTAGGTACAGTCGACAGCACATCAAGCGTAACAGTTTGACCTTGAGACTGCCCTTACTCCGTTCGTAATAGAGGCGGCTTTCGTAGTGCACTGTTATACTTGATGTTCTGTCGTCTGTACATTAGACTTTAGAATTGTAAGATATCAGAAATGTTTTTATTCTTAAAACTTTTGTTTAATCTCTGTCCTTTCTTTGAAGGTTCTTTAAAGTATAAAGGCGATTAAGCCGAGCAATAGAATAATCACAAATTTCAATTACCTTAACTGCTTTGATTTTACGGGTGAGCATTGTACTGACGGAACGTAGCGAGGAATCTAATATTTGGTTTCCGTCTTTTTTCTTCACACTTGCATTCATTTTATTATATTTCTGAAATAGGAATTCGTTTTCTGAAGATTTATCGTTCGTATCGTATAATTTACTGATGATATGCAAGATAAATTACTCACAATCCTTATCTGTTCCGACTTCGTCAGAGCTTCGCTAAGACCCCATAGCTCTTGGCCAAGAGTTCTTGCCCATGCCTTTACTCTGAAAAATAGGTAACTTATATTGACTTATAATTTATATCAACGCTTTAGATTGAAGGAAATAATAAAGATAAGTAATACACTTGTCAACATTATCACTCATGTATTTTGATAATCATAGTAAGTTAATATCTGTTTGACGGTGGAGTCTGATACACAGTCCATAATCTGGCGTAAATCCATCTTCAACCCGTAGAAGAGACTGCTTCAAAGCGGTCACTCCACCAGCCACAACTCACTTCAATTGTGGAACAGAAATATATAGCTTTAAAGCTGGGATTGACACGGACCGCCGCTCCCTACCTAAGGGTACCTTACCCTTTGGTTACTGGCGACCCATCTCCTGCTGCAGCGTACTGCATCAGCGCTAAAGCAGGGGATGGGAAACCCTTCTAGACACATAAGTAGAATTTATTATTAACAATATAGACAAACCAAACCAAACCATATTTTACTTCTAGCAAATAAATTGACATAAAAAAGCCCCTAGTACGGGAGAAAAACGTGAACAGGCGAAAAGTTCGTAGAAACGTTCCCGGCTACAAAGAAAAGATTTGTTACATTTGGTGAATGTATTTCATAAACAACAAACTTGTAAGCTACTAACAAAAAGTGTTTTGCGTAAGAATTGTGACTAAAAAAGACAAATAATACCTGCAAATGATTTTTAGAGTTTGTAAATAAATAGATATCCATTTCACGTGTTAGAAAGACACAAATTTAACACATTACTAGGTCTCACGGTATATGCGAAGGTCAAGCTCAATAAATCAATACTTTCTTTGGGAAAATAATATAAGCACATTAAACGGCTACCCAAATGGGTAAGCATGGGGGAGCCCCTGTCGTAATCTCGTATAAACGATGGAGAAATTCCTTATAACAGCGCCTTTATAATATAGATGCATAAGTGTAAACCCATACAATCACAATATTCTTTATTGCACACAAGTGACAAATGAAAATATACACTTATAAAAACATAAAACAATACAATTGGCCGGCGTTATTGCTAAAAAGCAATTTCTTCCAGGCAATCTAAGGTGATAAAATATTAGGAAGAAGGAGTTATCATCAGCCTATATACATCCTACTGCTGGGCACAGGCCCTCCTACATGGGAGAAACACGCGAGGGCTTGGGCTATATCACCACCACTCTGGCCCGATGCGGATTGGTGGGTTAAAGCGGTTGCAGGAACAACCGGGCCCAACGGTTTAACGTGCCTTCCGAAGCACGCAGGAGCTCGAGATTATAAATTTGATTGACCCATCCTGGGACCGACCATGGCGAAAGTTGCTTTGTTTTCGTAATCGAAACCAGAGCGCTCAAACCACTACGCCACCGAGCTTCGATCATTAATAAATAAATATAAAGTCATAACGTAGCTTCAAATAAAAATGTGAACCATAAACCGTTAAAAAAAATCCTGTAAAAACTGTTTCTTTAGGACCCTATCCGTTACTAAAACTTAAAATAAACACGGGCTAGAATAAAATGTATCAAAGCTATCCTAAATTCTAAAGGATAAAGTTATTGTTTTTACAACATTTTATAATACCGTTTCCAAGAATCTTGAAACCGTTTTCCATTATCACGTTAGGTACGGATGGGAGAACATCCAACCCATCGTAAATGTTTCCAATGTGCGTACAGAGATTAATGAAATGTTTACGCGTTAACACAATACATAGATTTAAAAGCGGCTTAAACAAAAATACAAATAAAACGTATTCATAAATAGCAAAGTAATTATTGCGACTTAGCGTTGTTCACACTGTATTAAGGATAGGCACCTAAGTATAGGTAATTTTGATTTAAATTGATAGGCCTCTGAGGGAAACTATAGGTAGGTACCTACTTTAGTTTTCATTTAGGTACTTATAAATATAGATCCCTGTCGCTAATACAATGCGTATCTACTTATCCCTTATAAGTTTTTATTAAATCTAATTATTTTTTCCATTTTAGTATCTTGAAGTCCGTTTTTATTGTTGCTTAAATATATTTTTTTCAATTGTGAGTCAAGGGTTTTTAAGGTCAAAACTAGATATGTGTAAAAATAAGGTGTAAGTGCGTTTCTTTCGTGCAATCTTGTCTAAGTAGTTGAAGTCCAAGTTGTCTATTTTCACAGTATTCTTGAAGTCGCTAGTGAGTTATTTCTCAGTAAATCTCTCTTACAAACGAGTAATCAACAGTTTCCATTAGCAAGATTATCAGCGTCCTAAGTTGTAAAGGTAATAAAGCAACGTTTATTTCTTTGTTTTGTTTCTTTTACACACAAACTAAAAAGAGTAACTAAAAATATAAATGACCCGCTCGACTAGACACTGAAAATGCTTTAATCTACTTGCAGGTAATAATATATAAAATTGAAAATTTTAAGTAACCCCCGGCCTCATTAATCATCTATCTTACACCATCTCATTGAAACTCTTAATAAGAGCCCAAACACGCTATACCTATCTGCTGTAAGTTTCTCAAGGATTAAGTATCCCGCAGACTTTGATCGCAGGTATAGGATCAACTCAAGGTCAGTATGTCATGGGAATGTCACCGAAGTGACAGTACACCAAATAAAAAATTAATCGGATCTGTGAAAGTTAGTAAAACCCTTTTATAATGTAGAAAATGAAGTAATAGTCATCAAACGAACTGAACTGATCTTCATAAATTACTATATACCTAAGAACCATCCTAGTCACGTCAGTATTGAAAAAAAAAACGAATTTTAATCGGACCTTTCGTTTGGGCGCTACGATCTACGATGACACAGACCGATACACAGACAGACACGTCAAACTTATAACACCCCTTTTTTGTCGGGGGTTAAAAAGGGGTCTAGCCCTTTCAATCTGAAAGTAGATTAAAACTTGTTCAAAGTCAAGTACGTACAAAAATCCAAATTATAATATACGGTATAGATATTACTAAAGGCATAGACTCACTATTTTGTTGGCTGGCAAAGTTTTAGCGGGAATTCTCAAATCGTGATAGTTAACTAAAAACATCATTCCTAAATGATAACCTTAATTTATTGTACAATTGTTTGTTGTCCTAAATAAATAAAATAAAATAAAAAAAATAATAATAATTAAGTTGTAATTTAGACGCAATGTTTTTATGAAATCGACAGTATAAAACTAGGCTCAGTCCTACGATTTCAAATATGTATATGCCTTTTAAGTATCTATTTTGACGTATTTATATCACTTTTAATACTTGAATATTGATGTGGTCATACGACTACATAAGTTCTGGAACATTATCACAATAAGTAGTGTCCCGTTACTATGGCAGTGTAAATAATAACAAAATAAGGGAAGCAACCAACATTGCTATACAAATAAACTTAAAAATTGACCACAGATCACGACAATGCAGAACAAACCGAGGAAGACGTTTTAATAATGTTTTGTCAGGATTACTTATCTGTTTTAAATATGCAGTAAATATTGTAAAGCGAATTTTTAAATAATTGAATAAGTAGGTATGTTGTGAAATATGTAGATTTACAAATTCTAGCGTTCTATATAAACTATACCAGAACCACTTCATACATACTGCGGGAGGGGCCTAGTCACCTGTGGCACAGGTTCCTCTGGGACCTATTTCAGGTACTAGACTCTTCACAAGGTAAGAGTAATTTAAGATCTTTATAGAGGTAAGAAGACTATTGTGAAGAGGAAATAAATGGTTTATTTATTTATACTTTCAGTACCTACTTAAATATGTAGGTAAGCGTATGCGGGATAATGACTCACGAAGAGGCTTGATTAGGAATTCTATCTCCACTAAGGTTACCTCAGATCATGGAAGCTCTTTCCTTAACGACAAAGCGATTAACTCAGATATACCTAGGTAACAAGTAGGTAAAATTGTATAAATTACATTTCGATCGATTAAATCGAAGAGTTTGTTTCTATTACGTAAACAAAATTACTTTCGGGATGGTTAATTCTGGATGGGTCAATGAAAAATTCGCGATTATGAGCTCCTCCGTGCACTGCCACTATTGTCAACTACCAGCCCGCATTAAGATAGTGTGGTCGGTGGTGGTATGGTATAAAATAACAAAAAAAAAAATCTACTTTAAAAAAATTGCCTAGCTTAATATTTTGTGCGCTCCGGACCACTATTTGAACTTACTCGCATTCGTGTCTTACATCTACGGTAATTAATTTTAGAATTAAAATTAACGTTAATCAATCTTAAACAGTTTTCGGCGAGAGTTACTTACTTATTAGTTTTCTTGAATTAATTTCTCAAAACTAAAAATCTCTTTAATCAAAATCAAAGTTATTTAATAATATTTAAACATATTTTCAATCATCTTTTTAAAACTGTCACATTTTAAATCAACATTAGTCGTAAATCGGCTCTTTATGTAATATGATTCATAATTTGTTTCTAGACATTGACTTATATAACGGAGCACAGTTATACATATATACATTGTACTTGTCAAAGCGGTTTTTTTTATCTAATTCTTCTCTCTTCGGCTCTATAATATCAACGATTATCAATATCAAACACGGACAACATCAAAGCATTTAGTTAGAACGGGTACAACACTTGGTATAATAGTAACTTGACTTGACAATGATCAGCTTCCAAGCAAACAGTTTGATTCTTAATCCGCTTTCTGACGCCTTAATTTTACTGACGCAACTTTTTCTTTCTACTATCTTGAAACATAGTGTTTCAATTTTAATAATTATTATTTTATATGTTTTTGCTATTTTTAATTGAAAAGTTGATAGTGTCTCTGTTATAGATATCTATAATATCAACTACATCAGTTATTAATGCATTAATGTCGGAACAATATCCATGCCCTACTAAATCATCAATTACCGAGTGAATCTTGAAAAAAATTCTACTGAAATGCGCGGCGGGCGTAGTCTGAGTGGTGCTAATCGGTTGCTGTGGTGATATGCGTTCCTCACCTTAAAACTTACTAAAGTTAAGTAGTTTTGGGCTGAAGGTCGAATTAAGTTACAATAGCGAATTCACCCTGATCCCTTGTGGACACGAAAAGTGTTTACCTTTGTGCGATGTTTTAGGTCGCTGCTCGAAAGACAGGGCACGTACGCCACTGGTAAAATATGAATGAAGCAAACCCCTAAGGGTCTTGCGCGAGAAAGCTTCGTACAATTTTAAACGGCCATTTCGCCTTATGCGAGTGCTCGTGAAAGTGTAAATGGACATATTTCTGTGTGAAATTCATAACAAAATAGTAGGTATTATGTGTACTAAAGGAAGCAACAAAAATAAAAACGAAGGTAAGTGCTTATAAGCTATAATGGTTTGAGCGCTTTGGTTTTGATTACAAAAACAAAGTAACTTTCGCCATGGCTGGTTTCGAATAGGTCATCAAAGTTTGTTTGTCAAACTCCTCCAAGGTTTGGGAACCACGAGGATGATAACGAGCATTTGTTTTTTTTATACTACTAAGGTGACTATCAAGCATACGGCCCACCTGATGGTAAGCGATTACCAGCATTTAGGTGTCACGATGACAACGCACCTCCAATACCAAGTGATTTTCCCTTGTCATTGCATAAACCATTTACCACCAGGTTAGCAGTTAGCATATTTGTGATCTAGTAGTAAAAGAAATAAAAAAACATTTCTATGTTATATACTCGTAGGTATAAATAAACGCGAGTTAAATCCGGTAAATTGGTTTTATTTAAAATGAAAATAATTTTCACCAGTTTTTTCAACAAGACTTGGTTATAATACCAAGTCTTGAATCTCAAAAGTGAAAAAGTGAAAGTAGCTAAGCCATATCACAAGAAGAGATGAATATCATAGCTTATTATCAGCGGCGATCGCATGAAATATTACTATTACCTCCTTTTTGTATAAAAAATATTTATTTTTAAGTGAATTGTAAAATTCTTAAAGAAATAAATATCTTTAAACCTACTACCCAACATACGAGCCCGAACTTAAGTTTCCCATGTTTCAGACAAAAAAGACTATGGTCTGATGTTAAAATTCGTTACTGATAGGTAAAATTCTGAATTAACATCAACAAATTAACTGATTGAATGGTCGTTGTTCTTGTTGTTATGGGAATAGAAAATCAGTCACTCAACAAACTCAAACAAAATAGTTTAGATTGACAGCGAGATAAATTTCTCAATTGATTTATTACCTAACGGAATTATGGATTAATAGTTTGAAGTTCTATGTAATAGTAAATTCTTCAAAGCGGTGTAAAAAGTTTTTAAAGGGTTGGCAACGCGCAAGTGATGCCTTTGGTGTTGCAAGCGTCTATAGGATACGGTAACCGCATACCATCAGGTGGGCCGTACCCGTATGCTTGATTGACATTTTATTGATGATATAAAAAAAATACTATACAATATTGAAACAATATGTTGTATAGGTAGAGTAGGTTACATGATTTTACTTGAGTATTTATTTAGTTAAGGATTTATATCATGTTTATAAGAACACCTTCGCATTAAATGCATTATTTTAGAACAAACTAGCTGACCCCGCAAACGGTGTTTTGCAAAAAAAAATTGTCAAAAAAAAAGATAGTAGCCGATTCTCCGACCTACTGAATATACATAATAATATAAATTTTCACGAAAATAGGTCAAGCCGTTTCGGAGGAGTATGGTAACTAAAACTGTGAGTCGAGAATTTTATACTTAGTCTGGCCATAAATACTGTTACAATCAAAATTAAACAAAATGTTACATTTGAATTTGGAATCTGTCATTTTTGTATGATTATTCATTGAGTTTTCTCATTTTGGCGCCAATACATTATACAATATTTTGCAATATTAAAATGGAGTGGGGTGATAAAGAGAACCGAATCGCTGTAATTGCATTACACAAAATAGGTATGGAAAAAATGCAATTTTTAAAACTCTCCATACGCTTGGTATGAGTAAAATGTTTGTGTACCGGGCTATTAATATGTACAATGAGACCTCCTCTGTTTGTGACAGAAAAAGATCTGGCCATCCCCGTAGTGTTCGTACGAAAAAGGTGGTCAAAGCAGTAGGGGAAAGAATTCGAAGAAATCCTGTCCGAAAGCAAAAGATTTTATCTCGGGAGATGAAGATAGCACCTAGAACCATGTCGCGTATTTTAAAAGATGACTTAGGACTTGCAGCCTATAAGAGACGTACTGGTCATTACCTAACTGATAATTTAAAAAAGAATAGGGTGGTAAAATCGAAACAACTACTGAAGCCACAGAAAAAAAATTTTTACGGATGAGAAAATTTTTACAATTCAGCAACATTTTAACAAACAAAATGATCAAAGCTCTCAGGAAGGTCCCCAATTAGTCGACAGAGTGCAACGTGGGCACTATCCGACTTCAGTGATGGTTTGGTTGGGTATTAGCTATGAAGGAGTGACTGAGCCATACTTTTGTGAAAAAGGTATCAAAACATCGGCACAGGTGTATCAAGATACCATTCTTGAGAAGTTAGTGAAGCCCCTTAACAACACCTTGTTCAATAACCAAGAATGGTCCTTCCAGCAAGACTCGGCGCCGGGTCATAAAGCTCGGTCTACGCATCTTGGTTGGAAACGAACGTTTCGGACTTCATCAGAGCTAAAGACTGGCCGTCGTCTAGTCCCGATCTTAATCCGCTGGATTATGATTTATGGTCAGTTTAAGTGAGTACGGCTTGCTCTAAACGCCATGATAATTTGGAGTCCCTAAAACAATCCGTACGATTGGCAGTGAAGAATTTTCCCATGGAAAAAGTGCGTGCTTCTATTGATAACTGGCCTCAACGTTTAAAGGACTGTATTGCAACCAATGGAGACCACTTCGAATAAGCTTTTTATATTTGAAATTGTTTTATATTTATGTATTAAACTAACACACTGTAAAAGTAATAAATGTTATTTGCAATAAAATATATTATTTTTCTTTGTATCGGTATTTATGGCAAGACTAGGTATATAAGATGATCAGTAATTCCGCCCGCCCGCCTTATGGATATCATAAATACGTGCATGGTACTTGATCATTATTTTGTTGGCGCGTTATTTTAAAACTATGATGATATCTGTTAAGATATTCATTGCAATCAAATGATGTCAATAACAGTGTTCTTCAAAATTAAATACTTATAAAGAATAATATATTGATATTGTTAGGGAATAATGTTATGTTAACAAAAATACCTTCGCAGATTATGCATTATTTTAGAACAAAGATTACCAAAAAAAGATTAAGTAGTAAGTCTGTCTTAAAAGATAGACATATTCTGCCGCCGACTTTTTTTTTTACTTTTAATGGAGAACAATTCCGGTATACATGATTTTTACGTGACTTTCACAGTTGACACAGCGCACGCATTGAAAGCTCTGAAAAGGAATATTTTTTTCCAGTTTTTGCAACCTTTTCCTATTGATTGTAGCGTCATGTTATATATAGCCTTTATAATTCCTTGATAAATGGACTATTCAACACAAAAAGAATTTCTGAATTTGAATTAGTAGTTTCTGAGATAAGCGCGTTCAACCAAACAAACGTACCTACAGAAGCAGTCATGTTCGGAGAGGACCCGCACCATACGGAAGGAGAGCGATCCCTACCATCTACTTATTTACCCATTCACTAAGGATATGCGAGCCTTAACTGTAAAATTACTTCTTTCTGTCTTCAAATCGTAATAACTTATGATAGAGTAAGCTAATTTGAATGAAATGAAGACTAAATGTTACCGTGGCGCAGGACGGGCGTAGATGCCTTTTTTGCTCGCAAATAAATTTATTGTCGTATTGACGGCACCGCCCTGTATAGTACTTACAATAATAATCTAGCGTATTATCTTTCTAACGTACTTAGTTAGAAAAAAGAATTGTTTTTTTTTGTCAAAAGCATTTTTGACCAAATTTCCTTAGTTAGATACAGATAACAATTGAATAATTACAAGGTTATCCCATAGGATAACAATCCTGGGATAAAAAGTAGCCCAAGTGCAATTCCAGACGAATCTTTCTCTGTGCCAAATTTTATCCAAATCCGTTCTGGCGTAATAGAGTAACAAACATCCATCCACTTTCGAATTTATTTAAAAAACAATTATACTCTGTTTACACCTTTTATAATAGCCGCTATTCTTTTTGCAATTAGCGGTTCAAACGTGTAGGTACACGTGACTGTACGAAATAGTCTACGTAGTTCACGAGTTTTTAAACTTTCCGTACCCCTAGCACGAACATTGTTAAATTTCGAATCGTATTCGTATCGTAACTCTATACGAAGGCGATTCGAAATTTAAAAGTGTTCGTGCTAGGGGTACGAACTCGTGAAAAACAAAATAGTTTTCATACGTATACTTCGTTTGGCCATAAATGGTATTGCAGTGCGTTTTCATCCAGAAGCCTAAGATGAAATGCCTTTGATGCCCAGTAATTACCTTCACTTAAATTACGTGGAAACTTATTTTCTTAAGTTACTTGAAATTTCCTTTCCTAGTGTAAAGTTTTTTTTAAATTACAATCAAATTCATTAGTACTTTTTCCTGATTATTCGTTATTATTCAACACAGTGTATTAAGTCACAGAGATAGTTACTGTACAATAACGTCAATAACTCAATTCGTATCGTCCTTTTAAAATACTTTCTTTACAAGCCTGCCGGTGCAATAGAAAATAGACGCTTAGTAATAACGAAAGTTTCGGATTTAAATTACGTAGAGGCAGGGATAGAGGATAATTCCTGCCGTGTCGTAATTTATATAACGTAACCGTATTTAGACGTAATTTAAATCCGAAAATTTCGTTATTTCAAGATATTCAAATACAGAGATAATAAATCCTGCCTTGTCTTCAATAATTCTGAACGGTAAAATTAAGATATTTTAAAATACTTTGATTGCTTTCGCTGAAAATTAATCTAGTACGATTCATTTTCAATTTCTATTCAAACATAAATAGAAATTTACTGATAAAGGAATGAGCTTAGGAAAATACTTAATTAAGTATTATCTAAAGGCATGTTAAGATAACCAAATATAATAAATGTATCTATTACTGTTAAGCTTGTGGATGTGTTAATTAAATTTTGGTGTAAATCCAGTTTTAATTAGGTACCCTCCGGTACGTATTTAAAACTTTACTTAAGAATAATACTGCCTTTTAAGAGTTACAAACTGCCAGAGGCACAGTATTCGCAATTTCAATAATCGTTTATATTTAGAAGAACAATATGTGCTCAACCTAGGAACCAAAACAATACCGCATTACCTACTACAAATCAATATTAACCTTGGAACGCACCAAAAGTTATGTCGACGTACCTATACAAACATACCAAAGAAGAAAGTACCTACTTATAGAAAATTCGGTTTTGAAAATATTGTTATATTCAGCGCTAATGTTTAATATTTTCAGAGGTTGTCGTGCATTATAACACTGATAATGAGCGATTAATAAGTCAACATAGCGAATCTCTGAAATACTTATACTTGCTTAATTATTAATCTTTCGTACTTTACCAGCCCGCGGGCGCTCACACACAACATAACAGACAATCAATTCTAATATGTATGTGGGAAACCTCGCATATTAATGATAACAACAACTCACATGTCACCTTTCCAAGCCGGTACCGGTTGCGGTATCACGCAAAGAAACAGCAGAAGACAAAATCTGAGGCATTGCATTTTGGTGACTCACGCGCAGCTGTTAAGTGACAGAAGCCACTGAATTATTACACGTTAAGGCACATCGTTACCGTATTTGTTACTTTTAAGGCTAGTAGACGTATCACACTATTTCATATTGATAAACACAAATTTCACGAGAAAGGCCACTACGAAACGAAGCGTGAAAACATTTAATCACTATTAGGGAAGTTGCGTTCACAACGCGATTTGAGTGAGATAGGCGCGGGCCGCGGGTGCGCGCGTGTGTCGGCGGCGTCGCACGTGCTGCGTCTATTCTGGGCGGGCGGGCGGCATCGAGCGGGGGGAACTAGGTCGGCCAGCTGAATAACGCTCGCTGAGCTTTCTGCCGCTCCTCCACAGTTCGCAATCACGCGACCACTCGCTAACTTCACACGGATCGCGACTTCAACCAACAAATTTCCTCCAATTTGCGCAACGTTTACCTAACTAATGGCACTTTTGAATTGCTCGCTGTCCTGAAAATTGAATATGGGCTTTTCATTACAGCTTGTGTAGGGAAGCTTCTGTGGTCTACTTTGTTTCCTTTCACGCTCACCTTGCGAAGATTAATGGGCTTGCTAATAATTTGAATGTATAAAAGTTTCTTATCTTGAAGCTAACTCTCTGTTCAAAGACATGTATCTCATTATAAAATTAAACCAATAGACAACATACCTACATAATTGATGTTTACAGTGTAGGTTATTACAGCTTTGTGCTAGCTATTACTAACGCGTATAAATAAGTAACTATTTATTTTTATGAGTAATAAAAAGAAATATTATTGTACTTATTTTAAAAATATGGAGGAAATATAAGAGGAGGTTATATTCTGACTTTCATGCAAATTTTTTCAGCAAAGGCTCTCCCAAATTTCCAGCGGTCCTACTTATTATATATTTATTACAGAAAAAAATACAATTGTTGCTAGTGGCCACCCGCGGCTCCTCCTGCGTAGATATCGGCTATGACGCCAAAAAGTGTCCTATGTCGTTCCCAGGGTCTCAAACTATCTCCATACTAAATTTCATCTAAATCGGTTGACCGGTTATTGATTCCCATTACAAACTTCTGTCCCCCTTTTCACCCCCTTAAAGGATGATATCTAGGAAAAAAACTATCCTATGTTGTTGTTATATGGATATTATTATGGATATAGTATGGAAGTATTGAGAAGTAGTCTTTGACGTAAACAATCACTTACAACAATTACTTACGAATGTTTAATAAATCATTTGAAATTGAAAATTTGAATTGAGGTCGAGAGATATGTACCCCTTACTATACAGGCTACTCGGTCAAGAGGTCCCGGGTTCAAATCCCGGTAGGAGCAAATGTTTGTATGATGAGTACGAGCATTTTTTTACGAGTCATGGATGTTTATATGTTTATTTAGTATATTTCTAATATCTATATACATATTATATTCATAAGAGAGAGAAGAAGTCTCAGTGATGCTAAATTTATTAGTAAACTTCTTAATAATAAGTTAGATTGTCCACAGTTGTTGAGTCTTCTTAACCTGCGTGTTCCTTCTAGAATTCCACGCAAACCTATTACACCACTTTGTCCGCCACTTAGAAGAACTGTCTTGGGAGCAAACTCTCCATTTGTAAGATTTTGCAGAATCGTAAATGGTTTTAGTGATCAAATTGACCCTCATTTTGACACGCCAGGGAAACTGACTTCATCAATCTTTAAAAACTTGTCAGACTTTAATTTCAAGTATTAGGGAATTTTTTACCATAATTTATTACTGTTTGTACAACTAATTTAAGTTAAGTACCCACTTAAGGTTTTAGCATATACCCATATGCTAAAACCTCTCCACATAACTACTTAATTATTAAATATTTAAGTATGTGTTTTTTTTCTCGCATGTGGTGTTTACCTGTAAGTAATTGTTGCACTTACCTATGTTACTGTGAAATGTGTATTTTTGTCTTATAGTGTACACAATTGTTGGTGAACCAAATAAATAAATAAAAAAAAAAAAAAAAAAAAAATATTATATTATATTATTATTAAATAGATTATTATAAAAGCAAGTTTAGTTTAGTTCTGCAAATGATTTTCTTTGAAACAAAGAGTCGTATTTTTAATGCTCCGTAATGTGTGAAATAAATGTTACATAATAAGGTGGGTATCATATTATAAATTTTAATTTCAACGTGTCCTACTACCACACTAGCCGTACAAACTCAAATGATTCATGTTTATTCTCTCATTCAAAATTGTTAATAAAATATTGTGCTTTAAATAGATCACAACAAAAAAAATAGAGAAAATAGTCTCAATCAAAAAGTATTTACTAGGTGGTAGACCCATATGTAGGGTCGCCTGGGTAGGTACCACCGCCTTTCTTATTTCAGCCGTGAAACAGTTCGCTGTGTTTCGAATTGAAGGGAAAGGTAGCCAGTGTAATTACTGGGCATGGACGACATTTCATCTTAGGCCTCAGGATGACAACGCACCTGCAATATCATGTGCTTTTCCTTGTGATTGCAGGTGTCTATAGGCGGAGGTAACCGCTTACCACCAGGTGGGCCGTCAGCTTGTTTGTCATCCAGTTTTATAAAAAAAAATCGGCGTAAAAGAAGTACCTAATAAGTAAATATTAGTAATTTACGTAGGTACAGACGACAGCACATCAAGTGTACAGTGCACTACAAAAGCTTCCTCTATTACGAACGCAGTAAAGGCGGTCTCAAGGTCAAACTGTTACACTTGATGTGATGTGATGGCGACTGTACCATCCCCAATTAATAATACGCAAAAACTCTTTATGATTACGCTTCAATAACATGTGTAGGGTACTATACAAGCCATAGCATCTTAGTAGGAAACACAAAGGGATGGTAAAATAAAAATAGAATAAACATTTATACTAATACATGCAGTTTTATTCCTTTAATTGGTTTTAATACAAATTGAAACAAAGGTAAAAATAAATCTGAATAGAATTTTCACTTTAAACACAACGTTTACTTTCCGAAAGTCGTATTTAAGGGTCTGGTTCTATCGCAATTAATTAATTCTTCAAGAGCGCTCATTAAGCGGAGTAATATTGCTCAAATAAGTAATTTACGCTGAATACAAATTACGGAGTGAAATTTCAGGGATCCTAATCAGAATAAAACAAATGAACGAGAAGGTTGAGATTCAGAGCTAATATAGTTTGTAAAGGTACGAATACGAAAGCATATAAAATAACATAACATTAATATATTTAACCGCCTCTGGGTTCTAGTGTTTGAGACTAACTACTTCAAATGTAGAGATCCGGGGTTCGATTCCTGTGGGAGGAGAAATTTTCTGCTCGGTTTAGTCAATGGAAGGGCTTCGGCCTTATCATCACTTATCATCAGGTGAGATGAAAGCCAAGAGCTATTTCGTTCAGAATTTTAAAAAAACATTATTATTACGTAAGAGAGATAGTGGTGATATGTTCTATTCGAATTTTAAGCAGAAACTGTTTTTTGCCTATGGGATCTTGAAAACAGTGTTTTACTTTGTAATTTCTTTTCCTGCCGTGAGTAAGGTTGAAAAAACTCATGGAAGAAAAATAAAATTGTCCTGGGAGCAGATCGAGCTATCTCCTAGTCAACGCGTGAGTTTACCATTGGCATTACAAGTATGCTTAAAAAGTGCTTAAAAATTTACTGCTTAACTGGTAAACATTAAATAACTAAGTAATACTTGATGTTCGTAATAAAAAAAAACAGCGTTACTAATAGTTCATTATGATATAAGTGCGGTAAGTTGAAAATTACAGCCGAGGCGATATTGCTAGCCCGAGCCACAGGGCTCCAAGAAAGCAGAGGCTGTAATTATCAAAGCGCACTAATGTCATACGACGTTTATAACATATTTGCGAGGAAATAAATAAAACTCGGACTTTCGAAACTTTTTCGAACGAATAAATCTTTAATCACTTGTCAAAGCAGTTATAAAAAATTTAACAATTTGTAATATTTATTGATTTTATAGCATTGAATAGTAGCACCACAATGAGCTTGACTTATATTTTTGAGAAAGTTCCATGAAATAGGGTAAAACACACTTTCTGAAAATAAATTTGCATCATTGCTTGTTTTCCAAATTTCTTGTAAGCTTAAATTAAAATTGCTTGTAAGTATGTATCGGTCGATTTTCGGGCAAGAGGCTTAGAGTAGCCTTTTTAGCTACTTCTGAGACTTCTGGCGGTACCGAATAATAAATTTATCACTACTAGACGACATTTTCAAATAAAAATAATATAGCGAAAAGAAAAAGCGCGCGGAATAATTTTAACTTGTTCACAAATTAACGATGCGCGGTGATGCCCGCGCGTCGTTAATTTGTGAACTTTTTTAGTCAAGTGCTTTTTTTAGTCAAAGGCACAAAAAACAGCCAGCATTACTAATAAACTAAATTAATATTTTTGTTTTTTTTGTTACAGATAAATGGTTGTAATTTATTGATAAAAATAATTAAATTAAAGAATTAAACGTTTATTTATTATATTTTGTCTCCCAAAGTTAATTTTATTCATAAAATGTTGACCACTTTCTGCCATAGAAACTCATTGCTAAGATTTTAAAAAGTATTGTTCGTTTTTAGATGGAGCCACAGATTAATAACAGTGCATCTTGATAAACCGTGCGTTTTACATTACATTACCGCACAAGTGCGTAATAATGAGATACATTACGATATTGAAATTGGTGAAATAAGAGACCCTCTACGAGCAAATGTGTTATAAATTCTATTATTACACTTGCAAGTTTGTGAAAGTTCGAGTCCCGCCTAGAGCATATACTTTTTAGTCGTTTTCTTTCTTTATTTGTAATTGTTACAATAAAGTAGGCGTTTAAATGCATCAAAAAACATTAAAATGTGAAGTTTGCGATAGTTAATTTCTTTAGAAACAATTTATATTAATTGAAAATTCTAAGAAAACAACCTCTTATCTAAAACTCTTTTTTTACAATCAACAAAAACAATATACTTACTCACTTCAAAGATAAACGTTTCAAAACGATTTCATGAATGCAAAGATTAATAAAATTGTGTTGAAAGTTTTTCGCATACGAAAAGAATATTAAAATTCCATTGCGATAGTAAAGTGTAGATTTCCCAATTCCATTTTCCGCCACATTTAAATGCAATACAAATAATAAAAGGTTCAGGAAGATGAACGTTATGGAGATCTTTTTTGTACAACGTAAATCGAATGTCTATTTTAAAAAAATATAAAAAGAGAGAACTCGGTAGCAGGTACAGTCGAACACAGAAGCAGCTTAACACTTAGGTAAGTAGGAATAAGGATTATTACTATAATTTTCTGCTGTTGCCTTATTTACATCTGCTGTATTTAGCTGTTATTTGTTAACCTTTGAAGTGTAGCTTACCTAAACGGTGTTATAAGTAGCCCTACGGAAATCGCTACAGCTTTCAACAATTACTTTATTGAACTAACAAATAAGAATAATACGACTATTTTATATGAAGCCCCCAATGCCCCTCTTAATTATTCCATTTACCTTACCCCCATAGATGAATATTATGTTAGAAAAGTTATTATGGCGTTAAATAATACAAATTCAGAAGGGTATGACGATGTGTGTACAAAAGTTATTAAGGCATGCAAAGAACAAATAAGCACAGTTCTAGCATTTTTAATAAATCTGTCAATGGTCACCGGTACTTTCCCAGATAGTCTTAAACTATCAATAATTAAGCCGTTGTATAAGAAGGGGAAAAAAACAATATTAGAAAATTACCGACCAATTACATTAGTGCCTGTTTTATCTAAGATTTATGAGAAAGTTATGCATGCAAAACTTATTTCATTCTTTGATAAGTATCATGTATTAAAGTCCAATCAATACGGGTTTCAGAAAAGTAAATCAACTACACACGCCATTTTTGATTTGGTAAACGAGACGCTAACATGCTTAAATGACAAAAAATATGCAACGGCCATCTTTTTCGATATGTCTAAAGCGTTTGACTTTGTATCCCATAGCCAACTTTTAAAAAAGTTGGAACACTGTGGTATTAGAGGTACTGCTTTAAATTGGATTGAGACTTATTTGAGAATTAGGATGCAAACTGTTGAAATCGTAAAATTTGACTCAAACCATCATGTGGCTCAAAAATATAGATCAAAATTCAAAGAAAATAAATTCGGAGTTCCTCAGGGAAGTGTACTGGGTCCTCTTTTATTCCTTGTCTATATTAATAACCTTCCAGATGTTACTGAGCATCGATGCACCCTATTTGCTGATGATATTTCTGTAGTAGTGAAAACGGATAGTAAAATGACGCTAAATGACCATAAAAATGACATTAATAAAACTATGATAACAATAATAAATTGGCTTAAAAATAATAATTTGCTTATTAATATTGACAAAACAAGTATAATTAATTTCAATAATATATCAAATCAGACATTTAATATAGATTACTAT
This sequence comes from Nymphula nitidulata, assembly GCA_947347705.1. NCBI lineage: Eukaryota > Metazoa > Arthropoda > Insecta > Lepidoptera > Crambidae > Nymphula > Nymphula nitidulata. The sequence goes on along the minus strand of OX374617.1, from coordinate 7,201,687 downwards.
GGACAAATACTAAAAACTACAAATATGACAAAATTCTTAGGTATAGAAATTGACGAAAAATTTGACTGGAAAAAACAAGTAGAAAATGTGTGTAATAAAATCAATGGTTTCTCTTTTGCACTCTACAAACTAACGAAAATTGCAACAAGAAGCACAGCTCTTACAGCATACTTTGCTTACGTTGAATCCGTTCTGCGATACGGACTCATCATATGGGGAAATAGCACAGATATTAAAAAGGCATTTATTTCTCAAAAAAAATGTGTTAGAGCAATATGTGGTACTGCTCCTGACGAGCCATGCAGGCCATTATTTAAGCAATTAGGTATTTTACCACTTCCCTGCCTTTACATCTTAGAAGTGGCCAAATTTGTAAAGCAAAATATGCATAAGTTTAGACAAGCTAAAGATGTTTACATACGAAATACTAGACATTGCAATAGATTGGTCTCTGTTATCATTCCTAAAAGTAAGCGATTTAATAAGAATTGTTATTGGATGTGTATATTGATATATAATAAAATACCTGAGAATTTTAAAGACTTACCCTTCAATAGATTTAAAAGCGCTTTATATAGCTGGCTAAAGGAAAATGCTTTTTATACAGTTCAGGAATTTTTTAATTACAAATAGATAGTTAAGTATTATTTGTGTTAATTTTGATTTTTGTATGTAATTATTAATGAATGAAATTAATTTAATATAATATTATGAAATGAATAATAATTTAATGACAATGAATTTTGACATAGGTAGGAATATATTTGCATGCTAATATAAGTGGCTGAATAAGCAGAAGTTAATATTATAATGACCATCTCCAGTGTACCTTATTCAATGGCAAATAAATATTTTCTTTCTTTCTTTCTTTCTTACGTAGACTAAACTTTTACATTGTTTAGACATCGCTTCGTTTTCGACGTTGATATTGGTTGTCACCACGAGGGGTCTGGTTCCCGGTAACACTGCTTTAAACCTATTGCAGGCATCAGTCGAAGGACAAATTAATGTTCAACTGATATACTTGTACTGTATATTATTTGTTTAGTGAGCTCCTAAGTATTTTGTGAAGTAACTAACACCTGTTAATCTCGTACCTACTTAATAGTTCTGTTGCTACCGTTCAATATTAACGCCATACTTATGTACATACACGGTGTAAGGAGGACGCTCTCGAAAATGAAGGCAGCTGGCAGTGCTGGTCACCCTAAACACGATTTTTTAGAAAATAAATTTGAAATCTTGAAAAAAAATCAGCTGTTTCATACAAACAGGTCGTGTAGATGTCGCAGCCGTCTGCTTAAATTAGCCACTTAACTGGATGCCTAGCCCGTTTAATGAACGCCGGCATCCAATGAAACGGCAAAAGGACAACGAGCCGATTTAAGTCATTTAGCGCAACGTTTAACCAGATGGCTGAACCTTATGTCAGCCGTCTGGTTAAATTTTCTTTTCTTTTTGTGTGACTTTTTGAGTGATTGGTAGGTTCAAGGTTATTTTTTGGGACCATTTTTAACCAACATCGTTTTAGTAATAAGTGTACGTAAAAAAAACCTTGAACCTACCAATCAAACCAAAACTCTTCGGTGCAAGACGATCCTTCCTATACGCCAAATCGTTAAACGTTAAGTGAGTGAACTATCGGCGTTAATTTAACGGGCTTGGCATCAAATAAGCGGCGAATTTAACCAGATGACGGCGACATATATATTACAATTTATATGAAACATCTATTTTTTTTCGCGTTTTCAAATTTATTTTATAACAACAAGTCGTGTTTAGGTTGAGCAGCACTGCCATCTGCTTTCGTTTTCGAAAGCGTCCCCCTTACACCCTGTATAAGCTACTTCTGTGTTCAACCGTACCTATCGAAGCCTCGCGGATTATATGCAATGACAAGAGCTTTTCTTTGTTTACTTTATTTATATTTAGTCATTCGAGTTTGCGAATACTAATTCAAGATTTACGTACCTAATTACGTTTAATTTTCAAATAACACTCCATGGACATCCGTTTAGACTGTTGACGAACTTATGTATAAGTAACGACTTTTCATTTCATCCTCCCCCGAAATAGAATTTGGTGGAAGTACAGCGCATAATGCGTTTGCCCTGCGACTAAAAAAATATTGCTGTTTTTTTTTTATTTGTCAAACCGCGTAAGACTCCCGGTATTACTATTATTATAAAACTAACTGTGTCTGGAAATTCGATGCTTTACAAGTTAAGCTGGCTGAGAAGGACACCCATGGTCAATGCCAGGCACAGAGCGTAGGCTCTTGATTTTTTTCTCTCTTGATATAAATGGACCTCGTTATCCTTGTTTGGACTTACCCCGCATTCGTATCTACCTCACTCTACCTTATACACACTTATACCCACTTCAGACGTATAATGACCGTCTCGGTCTCGAGTAATTTATCATAGGTACTTACATTATTTTTAGCCTAAGTCGGTATATCTACTTACGGTCCGTAATTTGTGATATTACTTGATGAATGTATGTTTGGATTAGGTTTTCAAACATAAATAATATTGTAACAATTACAAATAAAGAAAGAAAACGATGAAAAAATATATGCTCCAGGCGGGGCTCGAGCCCGCCGAATGCGATTAAAATAGCTTTTCTCACCATAACTGGACCTTTAAAAAAACTTGTAAAAGTATTCTTTCGGGTCATTAGAGGTGTTAACTACAATGAGTGGTAAAATAAACGTTGCTATAAAAACGTTGGAAAAGAAAAGAAAGCGGTAAAGAAATTAGCACGTTATACCTAGTGCTCCGGTGGCGTAGTGGTAATCCGTCTGGCCGGAAATCAGGAGACGCGGGTTCGAGTCCCGCCTAGAATATATATTTTTTCATCGTTTTCTTTCTTTATTTGAATTGTTACAATAAAGTAGGCGTTTAAACGCATCAAACACATTAAAATGTAATAAATATTATTATCCGGTGTGAACCTGCATTCATTTAAAACTGTCCAATTGTTATTCTTCAATATTTGTTGGACCTGACAAGGCTCTAAAATAATTTGTACACATCGCCACATAAACCAACACAATATTTTATGATTTGATAAAAAAAAATAGGAAGAAAATTAAGTATTAAAATGGATGAAATTTCAAGCCTCTTATATCGGCTTTTGCTTTGAATAGATATTACCTCGGAATACTGGAGAAAACTCCATAACTTAATAAATATTAAACAGGGCAGGAGCCAATAGCTACGGAAAATGGAACTAAAATTAATACTGACGACGTTTGTGTTTTTTTTTCTTGATATATCTGCATAAAAAGAAATATTAAAGGGCAGTCTATCTCGTTTGTATAAAGCGCAAGAAATAACTCATCAATATCTTATCTCCATCACGCTGATTGGTTCTTAAAGTAACCGTCGCTGAATGTAACATGGAACAACAATTTTCTATCAAAAAGAAATATATGACGTCAGTGTGATCAATTTTCTTACTTCTTTCTTCTTCTTTTAATAATGGTAATGTGTTTATTTTTATTACAGCATTGGTTAATGATTGTGCCATAATTCTGTTTCAGTAGTTATTACTTCTCTAATTTCCATTTAAATATAATAAACATATGATTATCTCGTATTATAAAATAGAAAATATCATCCATTCAACAAAACATTTTTCGTGATGCAAAGAATCTAGGATTTATCTTAGACGTGTTTTTTTATTATTTTATTCAACTAAAAAACATTGGCATTTCTTAAAATGCTACAATACTTCCAAGTTAAAACCAAATGAAAAACCAAGTCACAAAAGTGTCCCAGACCGCCCATTATGTCCTACGCATCAGCTGTTTCAAATGCTTCACTAACGTTTATTCTCTAGGTAGAGTTTCGTTTACTCGAGCACAAAAATTTTCTTTACACACAATAACCTCAAAGCTAAGAGTGTTGTTTTCATCGAAATAATGAGGAGGTAAAGCTTCAAAAGGATTCTAATTTCATGGAAATCTTTATGTAAAATAATATTTTGCTTTACGTATTCAAAGTATGCAATTTTTACAGAAAAGTTAAAAGATGTGAAATATTTGAAATAGTTGATCTATGTAGGTACACATAGTACCTATGGGTTCGATCTACAAAAATTGGACTACTTCGTGTTTCGATGCTAGGAATAGGCCGTAAACACGTTCAAAATGAAAACATTTTGAACCGTAACACCACCGTGTAAAGCCTATAACAAAAGTCTCAACTTGGAAGTGATTAAGTTTTCCATACTTTCCAAAGCACGGGGGAGTTCAGAATCATTAATATTTATCACCATTCGTTGGTTTTTTGTTTACATCTACACAATCACAGTCAAACCGAACTCTCTTGTTACATACTGTAAACTTAGTAGGTACTTAAATCAGTTTGATAATTTAGCCTTAAAATTACATTAGTAGTGATTAGGTAGTATAATAATATCAAGTAAGTACGGCTGCCCACTCAAGTCCGACTTTTTATTGCGCCAGTAATATAATTGGAAGGAATTATTTTGGGGATGCTATCACCGATTTTGTGACCGTATTTACTGTCACTGTTTGCCGGTGGATATCATTCTTACCAGCAAGTGCACGGAGTCACGCGGAGTAGACTAGCCACGACATCACCGCAGACGCAGGACGCGAGAATCCGCAATTTCGCATACAGTTATTTTGATTTAAAAACCAAAGAACCCAATCGATTTTTAAACAATTTTTATGGGACCAAATGGCAGCTATTCCGCTTTGAACAAAAAAAGAAAATTTATCTCTTCTTTTCACTATGAAAGGTAGCTCGTCGTACATTTTGTTGACTTTGACAACCTATGTTATCTAGTCTTCACCTCGGCTTTGGAAATAATATAAGCAAAGAGTCCTCGGGGCACGTTACAATTTGTGGGTAAAAATAAATAGTGGCAAAGTACACCTAAATTTTATTCACCAAGGTTTTCTTGAAAATAAAAATTAATTAATAAATGACAATACAACACGTCAATTAGTCGACAGGTTTGCTAAGAAGAGTTTTTTAAACACTACGTTTCCCCAAAGAGTATTTAAACGCTACATTTGTCCGCCATATTAAAATTACTCCGAGTTTGTGATGAAAGAAAGGACAGCTGTGGTAAACGCACGTCAGCCAGCCTATTTTCCATAATCTGCCAAAAGAGTAGTTTTTAAATACTATGTCTGCTCAAAAAGTTTTTAAACACCACGTTTGTCTGCCACTAACGCCATCTATTAAAAGTAACCGAAGTTGTGATGAAAGAAATGCTACTTTTGTTTGAAGCAAGTAAGCTTTAGTATTTTCCATACTATATTAACGATTTTCTAATCTAACGCCATCTATTAAAAAAACCCGAAATCTCGTTAAAAGAAATGACAGTCTTAAAAAGCACACCATAGACAATTTCCATACTAAATTACCCTCCTGGAATTATTATTTTTATGTTTTTTTTTTATTTTCCCTATTACTTTAATATTTTACCCACCCCTGTACTAAGACGAACAAAACTAAAAGAGAACAATTGCAATCGGTGAAGCTGTTTCTGAGTTTTAGCGAGACTAACGCACAGCATTTCATTTTATATAGAAGAGAATAATATTATATTGGTACAAACTATAAAAATTCTCATGTCCCAGGGTGGAAAGTAACCCGCGACCTATACCAAGAACTTGGGATAAAGCTGTGACTATCTTCTAGCTTCAGCGTTGCACATCTGTGGGGAATTCCCCAAACTGCGGGGATTTTCAGTTCGATTGGGTAATTTGAGGGGAGAGCGTTTATGTGGGGAAAATGCGGGGAATTAAGACATTTACGCTAGAACTGAACTTAGAAGTAATAAAAGTACTATAAGAAGTAAGTATAATTTATAAATTATGTAAGAATATTTAATTACCTCGATTATTTAAGCACCTTTTGGGCCGGCAAGGTGGAGGCGGATAGTGCAATGGGTAAATTGCCGTGCTTTGTATAAAAAAAAATCAAGTTTAAAGCAATTTTCACCGGCAGGAAGGTTTTACAGTTTATTTTATGGCAACATTTATGTCCATCAAACTTAGACAGAGTATCGCAGAGAACTTTCTCAAACGCATCTGTCGTAAGAAAATTTTGCGTTTTCAAATTCAAAAAATTCAAATTCAAATTTTTTTATTTGCCATAAAACACAATCGCCTGCACAATGAAGAAAGGAGAAAGAAGAAAGGATTAAAATTTGATCCTTCGAATGATATGTTGACAAAACAAAGGCATAATAAAGAGCTGCAATAAATACCTTGATGAAAATCATTAAATACTTACTAAGTATATGTAATAAATATATTTGATTTATAGAAACAGTACTTTTATTTCTTTCCTGGAAGTTTGTGGGGAAAATGTGGGGAATATTGGTTTTTTTCCCCCAAAATTGGGGATTTTCAGTTAGGTTTTTGGGTAATCGAGACAGTGGAAGTTGGCAACGCTGTCTAGCTTATAAACTAAGCACACAATTTCGGTCGCGGGTTCGGTTATTTCTTGTTTTTGCCGATTGTCTGACGTGGACGGGTAGCCTAAGGGTCACATTAAGGCGCGACGAGGGCCGAGGACAAGGCGGGCGTCGTAGCGTCGGCGCCGCCCTGGCGCGCTCGCCGCCCGCCGTCGCCGCCGCCGTAAGCTGCGAATGACTAAACAGACCTACAGATATTATAGCCTTTGATTACGTTATTTTATGTACGATCTTTGAATAAGCAGAAAATGATTGAATCGATAAACTGATTAAATGGTGAACCTTTCACATAAGTAGTTTATGATTTATGTATTTCTTTACTTTACACTATCAAAATTTAAATAAATTAATAATATACTTTGATAGGAAATGCTATCAAGTATTTCAATTTAAAAATTTATGGTTCCAAAAAAAAAAATTTCAATTTTCAAGGTACTTTTGACATTGATTTATACATATAATACCAGTTGTGTGTCGGCGAAGCGTCTTATGAGCGGAAACTTTTTTGAACCTAATTAGGGATTATTAATTCGCTGATTATTCGATTCGGTTTGTTGTATGTGCATGTGCGTAGTTTGTTGCAGTGTGTATATTACTTAGTTAATATGTTGCCACTTGTGAGGACCTATAATTGGCTTTTTGTTATTTATTTATGTCACTTAATTTGTTGTAATAGCTGTTGGTCTTCCGAATAAATAAATAAATAAGTACCTAAATCTCTCTTTATGACATACATATCATAAATATCTACATATGAATTTATATATCTGATTCGGCATTAATTATTAAGATTGCTTCGCCGTCCCATTTTTTGAATTTGAAATATATATCTAGAGATCGGATTCGAATTCAGAATCTTACTGAATCTTAGTAATTTGTTACGTTCCTGAATTCATGCTTATGAAGTCCACAAACGTGGTAAATTACTTTCAAGATAAAGATATTTTATTTGTAGAAGCGTGATTAATACAAAAATTTAAATGTTTTCCTGACATGTTTTTGCCATTTGCTACAAAAATTATGTCAAACATTTTCTTTATACAACTAGATGACAAACAAGCTGACGGCCCACCTGGTGGTAAGCGGTTACTGCCGCCTATAGTCACCTGCAATAAGAAGGAAAAGCACACATAACAATAAATAGCCAATATTAGAAAAAGAAATAGAAAATTTATCAACATATTTTTATAAAATATTAAGTTTAATTAGTAATTATTTTCTACGTCACGTTGTTATCCTGTGCTTTCAATTTATTGTCAAAATTCATTCTAACTAAAAATATTACATACAAATTATCCTCTTCTCTTTTTTTCTCGGAGGAGACCTAACTCCTGCAAGGCGGAGCTGATAATAACAATTTCATACTTAATTATTTCACTGAATATTAAGGCGTCGTCTTCGTACGATCAATATTTTGTATTAGTACAACGCGATCACGCGATTTACGCGAACTCGTGATCGAACGTATCAAAGTCCAATAATACCGCGAATTTCATTTATGATGAATACAGCAACGGGGTAAAGGAAAGATGTTCGACATCGCGCCGTTATAAGTACTATCATCATTAGGGGCTGCTCCCGATAATATTCGTTTTCTCGGAATTGGAAATCTAGGGATTTTTGTTTTTTGCTTTAAAGAAATATTTCTTTATAGTAAAAAATGCGCGCCTTTGAGGTCCTTGATCAACAAAGATGGAATTCAAATAGAGCATCGTGATTCATGACCGCGCGATCGCAAGCTTTTTTTATCGCCTATTCGCACGATAGTCGCGCAATAGGATGTTGCCTAAGTTTGAAAATGGCGCTATTTTTCACAAATTCGGAAAATATACGCTACTATTACACATAAAAACAATTCAAACCTAAAAAATATGGAATATTGTTGAAGTTGTACTGTTTTGAAAATTTAAAATATCAATTTTGTCAGTATGCCCATACATTTATTAGTAATATGGGAACATGTGACGTCACCTGTACCGTAGATTTTCTGTGGAGCATTTTTGGACGATGCGCCGCAACACATTAAACATACCACTGTATCTGTGAAACTATTGATCTTAGACATACTATTTCTTTAGCAATATTTCTCTATGAGTTATAAACTTCTTATTTATGAAATAAAAAAAAAATGTCAACTGCGTTGTATTAGGACGACGGTTACGAAGGTCAAACTGAAAGTTCTTAGAAAACCAAAAATTGAGCAAACTAGCAACTTCCTAGTTTTGTAATAAGGAGTAGGAGGAGGAGTTCGGTGGCGTTTTGGTTTGAGCGCTATGGTTTCGATTACGAAAACAAAGGACCTTTCGCCATGGTCGGTCCTGGGATGGGTCGAAGAGACCCCTCTTCGTCGCAGCTAATGATGTGTTAAGATTTCGATCAGTTTATAATATTATAGTAATGCTACCTCGGCGTCCATAAAACGTTGTCCTCGAAGGTCGGGGCTATACGGCGGGTGACCTATGTACGACGTCGCCTTACTGGGTCACCCGATTCTAGGTCTGTTAATTGTTAGTATACCATTCTGCAGTCACTGTTTTTCGTTTTTCGATCCGAAACAATTGTCGCGTAATGCCCCGTCCTCCCGAAGAACGAGGCAACCATTTTTTCCCGCGCTTCATCCTCTGTTCACTTTAGTTGGCAACTCTTGAAAAGGAATCACCCACTGAACAGACTGTCTTATGATTTCGGGATCATAACAGTAAATCCAGCTTTCATCACCCGTATCGAACACAGATTGTAGTCACCTCCGTTAAATCTTTGAACTATTTCACCGCACCAATCAACATGACGGATTTTTTGTACCTCGGTCAAATTATGAGGTATTCACCGGGAACTAAGCTTCCTGACCGCTAATTGTTCATGGAGGATTTTGTGCACTTGACTCATACCGATACCTAAGCTTGCCCGAATCTGCTGGATGGGTCAGTCTTTTGTTAGTCTCTATCATGCGCCGCATAATACTGATGTTATCTTCATGTGCCGCAGTAGAAGGTCGTCCCTCGCTTAAATCATCGGTAAGATTAGTGCGACCACGTTTAAACTCATTCATCACGAAAGGCCAATTGAAGTCTATACTTTCTTAATGACTTAAATGACATCGAAAGTCATAAAAAATCATTTGACGAAAATTTTCTCGCGTTAAATTCATTCTGACGTGACTCAGCCAAATCGCAAAACAAAAGATAAATGAATGTAATACATACTCAATAATATCGGCAAAGAGTTCCAATTTCAAAAAATAACTTATTTTTTTATTGTATTGTTTATAAGTAACCAGTTCTTCTAAAACCTTAGATTGTCGCGCTCGTGCAATATCATATTAAATAAAATAATTTTATTCTCCCTAAATGATAAATGTGCTGAAATATCTCACCCATGACCAAAAAGTGTAGTTTTATTGTCCATACACTGTTAGAAACACTAGAAACCTCATGTCCCAACTCAAACAATATTTTATTCAATAGGTACTAGAAAATCATTGTTTTATGAGTCCAGTGTACATAATGTTATAGATTCAGGCTCGAGCTAGTTTCAATTGAATTATTTTTTGGGCTTCATTTACTATGAAGGAAGATTTCTCAGTACGATTACGTAATTTTAGATGTTTACAATCTTACAATGTATTGTAGTAAATTGCTAAAATAATAATAATATTGTCGACACTGGAAAGGCAAAACAAATGGTACGCCATTTTGGTCGAAATTGAGTTTTATATACTGTTCGATAACATTATTTTTTCTCTATCTATCTGTCTAGGTTTCAAACAGGGTGGAAATGATTTTTGACGTTTCAGTTGAAGAAATAATATTACAGTTTTAAAATCCAATCGAAGTTATTTTAGCATTTTTTTTAACGTTGTCTTATGAGTTACTTTAAAATACTACTTGCGGATGATTATTTATTCAACGGACTATTATTACTTCACAGATGGTATATATTCTTTTTAGTTTGCCTTCTTTATTTTTATTATGGCTTATCAATTTTCGTTCCCTACCAAGTTACTGCAAGCTGTGTCACAAAACGTGTTATTCTTAGCAAAGAACACACAAGCAGTCAGTGGCGTTTCAGTTGTTTTTACCATCATACTTTTATACTTAAATTTCTTTTAATTTATAAATACCGATAGAAATAAATTTTCATAATTTGTTCTTCCATACTTTTTTTAATAACAAAGGCGCTTCACTGGTAGTTTTTTCAAAGAGTGCAGTAATTACCGTATAAAAAAAGGTTTTAATATTAGTCGCATCAAAGCATTGAGACAAACTTTTTGGCTACGTTCATATAATATTATATGTTACTACGTATCTCAATAAGTCATCATTTTAGACACTTTATAACTCCTCTATTCTTTCTTATTTCAAGTCTTGTACTGTCTTACTGCCCCGATTTTTCCTTTATATCGGTTATTGATGAGGTTGATTAGTTTGGTTTATTTGTTAATTCAACCAAATCTAAAGCCATGATTGTTGGGAGCAGTAGGTTGGACTTCAACCTTAACTATTCATCTGCTTTTTTATTATGAAATTGTAATTGCCTACAATAAAGAAACGACAATTCTAGGCAAAATAGTAGTATGTGTTGGACATCAATGAGGTTAGTAGGCATATACATTACCTATTCCTTTCGCTCTCTCTAGCGGCTTCAGTACTATTTCCCCATCAAAACCAAATTTTGTGCTTGCCAGATCAGCATAAAAAAAAATCCAAAACATCGGAGACGAATGGTGTCGTTCGAAAAATGGTGAAAATACGAAACCCGGAATTACCTTAAAGGTTATTTCAAGGTAACTCCTATATTTTTTTTAAACAGCAAGGGTGGGAAAAACGCATATGGTCCCCCATGATCGGTAAGTGGTTACCACAGCCTATAGACAACCGCAGCACCTTGGGCACTACTCACGCGTTGCCTCCCCTTTAAAAATCAAGACTAATGGTTATGTTGACACTTGACAGCATAGAGACGAGTAGTACATAGTCCCGGTGCGTCCAACGTAACCATTCATCAAGCAGCAGGAATAATGCTGCGATCTTCTACAAGGTGGAAAAGAGTCGAGAGCACAAAATTTGCTGGATAAATATCACTGCCATTTCGACTAATACATAATTTTACACAAAAGTGCAATACCTATGCACTTTTGTATGAAACAGCTGATTTTTTTTCGCGATTTCGAGGTTGGCCCCATAGCAAAAGCTGTTTGTGTGTACTGTCGGAATAACCCACTAAATCAGCTGTCCCGTTATTTTGTACACCCGGTATAAAGAGCACGGCAAATGACTCAGCTCTACCTGATGTAAAGAAACCTCTAGAAAGCTCTACCTTGTGTAAAGTATTAGAAACTAATGAGCTTATGGCTGTAAGTTTAGACATTGGGTTTTGGCACTGCATGTGTGTAAGCTAGACATCAGTCTGCACTTTTCTTATCAAATTGGAACTAAAGATAGAGTTAGACAAGATACAAAATAATCGTGAACTTCATAAATCTTATGACGATTTGGTTCTATTACCTAGTTTTTTTTATTTTCCAGGTAGGTTACCGAGGCTATGTGTTACAGAGACTAAATTAGATTTCTAATCATTATGGTATGCACTTTACGAACCTGCGAAACAAACCAACCAAACCAAACGAACCAAGGCAAACAAACCAAAGTTTTCTGGTTACTTAAATATTAAATAATAACAACATAGCCGACCAGAAGAACCCTAATAACTAATCGTTATTTAATAACAGGCGGTGGTAGGCTACCGTAGTATCGATCTCCTGTAAAATAAAACCTGATAACAAGAAGGTCGGTCGGCCGGATTGGGTGTACACACGTTTGATTTCTAGAAGACTATGTTTAGGTACTTTCTTTATATTATTATAATATTAGGTACAGTCTGAAAAGATGTGCACTAAAAATATTTATACATAACTAGCTGACCCCGCAAACGCTGTTTTGCCATAAAAAAATTGTCCAAAAAATAAAACAGATAACAGCCGATTCTCAAACCTACTGAATATACATATAAAATTTCATGAAAATCGGTCAAGCCGTTTCGGAGGAGTATGGTAACTAAATTTGTGAGTCGAGAATTTTATATATTAGATTATGGACGAATTACTAGAAGGAGCTCGGCGGCATAGTGATTTGAGATTGGTTTCGATTACGAAAACAAAGAAACTTTCGCCATGGTTGATCCTGGGATGGGTCAAAATTTCTAATCTCGGGCTCCTTGCTGCACCGTTGGTGCCGGCTGTTTCTGCAACCGCTTTAGGGCCTGGCCACGAACTCACCGCACGCGCGTCCTGCGTCTCGCGGCTCGGCAACCACTGCGCGCTGTCTCGATGTCGGCCTCGCAGCGCGTCGTCTTGACCGCGCAGAGGTTGCCGAGTCGCCGCAGCCGCCGCCAGCGCCGCCTCCCATTCTCGTGGCCAGGCCGTTAATCAACATTAGTTCAATGTCAAATTATTTGCCAGCAGGCTGTCCTTTTTGCACTCATATTGAGAGACTGAGATGCACTGCACCACATAATTGGGCCCATTGAAAGTAGGAAGGTATGTACAATAACATTTCGTTCTATCCTTTCATTATTTATATAAATAATCAAAAATTATGTCTGACAAAAAATAAAAATTTTATCAAAACTATAAGTAAATATCGGTAAAAATAAAATAAAAACAGAATGTATTATTAACATGTTACATAATAAAACCATGTGGTATGAGATACCCTGTACCTACTTATGTTTAAAAACTTGAGTCTTGTTCGAAGTCTTATGGGAGCAAAGTTTTAGTTTTTTTGTTATAATAATAATATTCATACAGTCACTCCTATTATCTAGCCCAAAGTAAGCATCATTAAGAGCTTGTGTTATGGATACTAGATAACGGAGAAATAATATGTAAATAAGATAATAATATGTAAGTATATAAATATTAGAAATATACTCATTGAACATATAAACATCCATGAATCGTGAACAAATGCTCGTACTCATCATACAAATATTTGCTCCCACCGGGATTTGAACCCGGGACCCCCGACCGAGTAGCCTGTATAGCAAGGGGCACAGACCACTCGGCCATATTTACATTTAAGGCGTATATTATACGAAGAACATACCGGCTTATAATAAAAAAAAATGTTTGTGACGTTTACATTTATTTGCTTTAACAATATCAAAAATAATTTAAATGCTTTGGTTATATATTAAGTAAAATAAATTATTTACCGCCTTTAATTTCATCTTATAATTTTGTAAAAAAACAGCTTTTTATGGGTAATTAATTTACTTCGGTTAATGCTCGTCTATTGAAATACAGATTTTTTATACTATCAATTTAATTTCAAATAAAACTATTTCACGATTTTTAATAAAAAAAAATATGATTAACCTAATAAACATAACATATTAACGTTTAATTCGATATGCAAGCAGACATGTAAGCAATTTTGAATTATTACAAGCAAGGATGAAGTGCAAGCAATGAAGTGTAATTATTGAATATGAAAATCTTATTTTTCGATATTTGCTATGAATTCAATAAGGTAAAAATTTGGAGTAAAGAATATTTTGCAAACTGAGACAAACGTGGAAAAAAGTCATGGGAAACAAAATACCGATAAAATAACACTATTTCGTTTAAATACACAAAATATGAAAAAAATCACCATTTTGTCGATAAAAGCTAAGTATTCGTGAAAATTTTGATTCAAAATAAACATAAATATGAGTGAAGAGTGCTATGGGAAATGAGAATTCATGAATTTGATTGCGAATATTCGCATAAGTATTCGCACTGTGGCATCCCCGGTTGGCATATCCCAAAATATTTCAAACAAAATCTTCCATCTCGCTGATGAAGTAACGATGAAGGTTCTATAAAAATGAAATTATTATTATTATTTTAATTATAAATAAAGTTAGTAAAATCTATGATGGTATCTAGTATTATATATACGAGTATTTCACTGTCAGCAGTAGTCAGCACTGCTAAAGCGGTTTTGTCTAAAGTTGTTTTGATCGATTTGTTGCGGACTTTCCTCAAAGTCAGTCAAACAATGTTTATACTGCTTTATTAACGACTATAAAGTTATGCTAAGCGGAGCAAAGAAATCAATTTAAGGTTGAAAATATATTCTAAGATTCAGCTTACCAACATTTTTTAATAATTTTATCTTTAATATAATGATTTTTGTATTAAAAATCTTGATTAAAAATTCATAGCATATAATGCGCATTTAACGAAGCTGTTATTCTTAAGACGGCCTTTAATGAAGTGTCGATGGTGACTGTTAAAGGACTCTCACCCAAAAGCCCACCCTTATTTGCGACGCATCATTATTGCCACCCTAGTGACGCTAAAGCTGGCATACAATAGCGCATATGGTGGCGCATGTTGTCGCCCGGCCGGCATGCCATGCAGTCTGACCGGAACGCTCAATGCGCCTTTTGACACTGTACCTACATAACATTACCTTTATCTGTGTAATGAGGTTGTATATCATATAATTATAGTGAGCTATTCTGAAACTTCAGTGATAAAATGTCACAATCATAATCGGAGCATGTGCAAACGCGTGGTGTTTTCTACAGACACAGCTGACTCAGGTACGTCTTTACAGACTGTTAGTTATTATTTGTGTATACGCACGTTTTTACGGCTTTGTCACTCTTATACGCTCATTATTCTGTGAAGTAGACACATATCAGATACCATAGATTTTCAATTGATTGTGAGCGCCGGCGGGCTGGCAAAGGATCAACTCAAACTATGTTAGATAAAGAACTCTCAGAACATATTTTGTCTTTTCCATTTTGAATAAAGTGAGAGAGAAAAAAAAGTTTTATTAAACCTTAAGTAACTTTATTCCTTTTTATGAGTTAGAGGGTTCATGTTTTATTAAAATGTGAAAATGTTTGCTTAATTTACCAAAATTAATTAGTAAAGTTTTTATTAGATCCATATAAATTTGATTGCCTCGCGTGTGTGCTTACATTTAATTTTCATTTAAGAGTTTTATTACCTATAAGATTATGTAATAAATCAGTTAAGCCAGGGCTTGGGAAGCTGTGATTAAATTTTCTTAAACACTATTCTCTTTCTTTCTATTTAATTCTCTTACAGTTCTTCAAAATATATTTTATTTAATAATAATAATGCAAAATAATGTTTATTTTATGATTTTTATACTTAAAATCTACCTATACATAAAGGTACCTATTAAAATTTGGTATGTAGGTACAATTTTCAGATGTTTTTTGTGAATTTCGGTGACATTTTTTTATGATAATTTGGGCCTTAAGTCTTAATTAATTTCAGGTTATTGTACGAGTATAATGTAGAACTGTGAGTCTAAATTAGTTAAATAAGTTAATAATTCCAAAAGTTTTTGGAGCGACTCTATTATTCTAATGTAGCGGTGTAGTCTCGGGTGTATATTATACCTAAGTGCAAAGTAATATACCGGGTGATTTTAGGTCCCTGATGACAAAACTATATATGAACCTGTCCGTCTTTATGTCACAAGTCGTCACTGTCATCTTCAAAACTATTCCACAGTATTACAACACGTTTTCTAAAGTTACACCTGGCTTGAAACTAATGACGTCTCTTTTTTTAACTTTATTAACAAATATGACACATATGTTCCCTCCTTCCTATACCATGGGTTCCTTCAAGAGAGGCGTGAAAAAGCACCTTTTGGGCCCGCGGGCCGGCTAGGTGGAGGCGGCTAGAGCAGTTTCTAAACTGCACTAGCTAGACAGCTAGCTGCAAAGACTTACATAATGAACTTATGGACTTTTCTTAACGCTTCTCATCAGGTGGTGTTGAGTCAGTTGCCGTGCTTCGTATAAAAAAAATATGAGACAGCCTCTGTTTAACACCAGGGCTTACCATGAGCTTTCATATCATTCTTTAAATAACACTTCAAAACGTTATCAATTGAAAAACGAACCAGTACAGAGTCCAGTCTGGACCTAATTCCGAAGACACATTCTAAATCTAAATTCATGTTAATACAGTATCTCTTACTCTATTTTATTATAATTTAGTTTTACGGCTCCTGGGTTCAAGACCTTTTAGAGCCAGTCAGAAATGTATTTTCATCTTGATATGAAAGTGCCCTCTCTGTAATAGAGAGAACTTTAAAACAAAATAAAGATAATTATGGAGTGATTATGTGGTATAGTAGTTTTGACATTTATTGTCAAACATTTATTGTTCTGTGGGAAGTTGGCGATATATTACATTCGGTGCATCCTAAGAAAAGATCGCTCCTATATCATTATTATTTTCTGTTTTTTTATTTATTTCTGTAATGTGTGTTCATGTGTTGTACAATACAGTGTTAAATGAATAAACAATATAAAACAGAATTATTAATATCATAGTCCCATAAATGATACACATAAATTAAAAATAAATTGATAAAACTGACGGCCCATCATTTTAATTCGGAAGCCATTTGTCCACATTGACTATCGTATTGATCAATAAAAAGCGACACATAGCACAGTGTGCTAAAAACGCTATTAAAACTTCAACTATTTATAGTGACAGTGTCCATTGTCCTTGACATAAACAAATAAAAATGTCATACCGTGCCTCTGGTTTACTCACAGCAGAGACACGGTATGAGATTTTTGGGTGTAGAAAAATCTCTACGGCAAACGTAACTGCCGCATTTACCTTAAGGGCCCCATATTAAGTTATGCTTTCCAAGAAAAGGCCTACAGTCGTCTTCATACTATTTGATAGTTGAACATGAAATCTTGCACTAGGGCCACAGATTTTAATAACAATGTTCTTACGCTGGCACGTATTATCTAGCTCAAACTAAGCGTCACCAACATTACTAGCAGCCTATATGCCTTATGGCCCACTGTTGGGCACAGGCCTCTCTACATGGGAGAAAAGCACGTGGAGTTACGCCATTATGCGTCATTTAGAGCTAAATATGATTCGTGTACAAATACTTCATACCCATCAAAAAACATCTGCTCCTACCGGGATTCAAATCTGAGACCTCTGGCTTGGTTGACAGACTAGCCACTCGACTAGACGACAAACGACCTATGACCCTTAACCTCCACGCCACTTGTTGTTACCGTACGAATCGTTTTACCACAAACTAAGGTACATTTTGGAAACGTTTAAATAAACACTTCATAATCGAGCATAATAGTTTTAAATTAACGATCTATACACCGTGTCATGGCTAGGAACGAGTGATCCACCGTGATTGTTCAGGGGACGCCGCGGAACTGACATTATACATAGTACACTGGTGCTAACAGTATTACAAGTTATAACCATTTTAAAGATTCAATAATCCTAACCTATCTAGCCACACATTCCAGATACAAATGATATTTTGATTGTATAGTCCCCTGAAGTTTTACCAGGTGGTCTGTCTGGTTATATTGACAGTATCGCAGACGAGTCCCTCTGCTCCCAACATACCACGTTATATTGACAGCGTAGGGGACGAGTCTCTCTGCTCCCAACATACCATGTTTTGAATGGCATTCTTGTCTTGATAATAATGCGTGGACATAATGAAATTGCAAAATGCTTTTACTTTTATTATCTAATCTTATTTGAAATAAAACCACTTAATTTCACGTAATGTAGAGCGCGATGTTCTTATTGATTAAATTAAAGTATTTGCTAATGGTTTTTAATTCTTTCATTTTTAGCCAACTTTTTGATATTCTTCCAACAGTATTATGTTATGCCGTAGTACTGTTTTATATTTTTGCGAGCACTAAACATTTGAAATAAAACCACTTTACCGGATTTAACTCGTGTTTGATTAGATGTTACATTATTATTATATAAGTTTAAATCTTCCCGTGACCACCATCGCTGTAAAGTTTTCGAAGTTGGATAAAAATGAATGATTCAAAAACTATTAGCAAATATTTCAAAAATAAAGAACATCGCGCTCTACATCGAACACCAATCTACATTCTACAGTGGCTAGGTTTGCGATAACTGCTTAATTAATGGCTTCAGACAATGGTGCTATAGTTTCCTACGGCTTTTTCTGTACTATGTCTAAGAGGAATTAATTTTAATCGAGAACGGTGCGTATTGACGTCCCTGGAGGCAGCGCTAGAGAGCGCCGCGACGGCAGTGGGCCGGCAATTCGCGCACATGCGCACGTATCGGATGCATCGACGCATAATAACATCGCGAAATTCGAATCAAACGCATTCTTTCCATTCAAAAACATCGCTATGACACATGAAGCTGTCGCCATTTGATCTTGTGACGCCGTGTGCACTGGCCACTGGGACCGCCATTCTGAGGCTAACCTTCATACCGGTTATGATGAAGATCCCCAAAATTGATTTATGTGAGTAAATAGAGCATTTTTACGTACCTACATAATAAACTTTCTTTATTATAGCAACTGACACTTTTGTCGTACCAAGACTTACCTTCTGTGTAAATAATAGATATTTTTATTTTTATAACTACTACTATTTTGTATTTCATAATTTGTTACATTTTACTCACGATTATTCACAAATGAAAACAAGAAAACATCGTGGTCACATTGTAAGCGTAAATATGAAATAATAAATAATAATAATAAATAAACAAATACACATAAAGAAAGAAAACGATGAAAAAATTGTATGCTTTTGGGGTCCGGCAAGACGCGACCATCGCGCTTTATTTGTATTTCTTACAATAAAGTAGGCGTTATAAATGCACAATATCAAATATAAATAAAATTAAATAAATAAATATACATACTTTCACACCTATTAGGTATCTAGCCCAAAGTAAGCATCATTAAGCTTGGGTTATGGAATGTGGATCGTTCTGGATCGGCCACCAACACCGATTTGAATTCTGTCTACACCAAAAAAATGACGCGATTATGTTGAAGTATGTAGCGCAAATATCTGATTTTGTCGGACCACGCCTTAAAAGTTATAGGGGTACATTGACGGTTTCATTGCCATTTATTTTGATTTCAAAACCAAACCACCCAATCGATTTTGATAAAATTTCTATGGGACCAATCTGAAAGTACACGCTTTCAATTAAAGAAATAATTTTCTAAATCAATTTTTAAATAGTAATAATAAAATTCACACACTCACACCTATTATATTACTAGGTGGTAGGCCCGTATGTAGGGTCGTCTGGGTAGATACCACCGCCTTTCTTATTTCAGCCGTGAAACAGTTCACTGTGTCTCGGATTGAAGGGAAATGTATCCAATGTAATTACTAGGCATGGACATAGGCATTTCATCTTAGGCCTCAGGATGACAACGCACCTGCCATATCAAGTGATTTTTCCTTGTTATTGCAGGTGTTTATAGGCAGCGGTAACCGCTTACCATCAGGTGGGCCGACAGCTTGATTGTTATCTGGTTGTATAAAAAAATCTAGCTGATAGAATAAGAATAAGAATTGTTTATTTGTGAACATAGGTACAGCACAAACAAGCATCATTAAGACCTTGTGCTGCTAGATAACGAAGAAATAATAATAATGTGTATATAAATATAAGAAATATACTAAATAAACATACAAACATGTGAATAAATGTTCGTACTCATCATACAAACATTTGCTCCTACCGGGAATCGACCCCTGACCGAGTAGCATATATAGCATTAGCAAGGGGCACAGACCGCGTCTTTGCCATAATAAATAATACGGCAATATTGATACCCTCCTCCTTTTTGAAATTGATTAAAAAGGGTGGCAAACAGATATACGACTTACCTAATGTTAAACAGTTTCCATAGCCGCTTATTGTTATGTTGACAGTTAAGGAGACAAGTCCAAAACTTGGAATTATCGCCAGCACATTGTTTTTCCTAATATCTGTTTGTTCTAGTATCTGTCTGTCCTAGTATCTGTTTTTCTAATATCTGTGTGACCAACCCGCATTGGGCCAGCGTGGTGGTGTTATGGCCCAAGCTCCTCATGTGTTTCTCCCATGTAGGAAGGCCTGTGCCCAGCAGTGGGACGTATATAGGCTGGTGATGATGATGATGATGATGACATGTTTTTCCTCCTATAACATGAGTTCCCTCAAAAGAGGCGTAAAAAGGCACCTTATGGTTCGGCAAGCTGGAGGCGGCTTTAACAGTGTGTTTCGAGCTGCACTAGCTATCTTCGCATATGGACTCTTCTTACCGCTTCACATCAGGTGGTGTAGAGTCATTTTCCGTGCTTTGTATAAAATAAAAATAAATGTCCCCCTTCACATAATACAATTCTTTATGAGCTCTGGCGACCTTTTATTAGGTGCGAACCTTTGTAAGGTGTTAAAACATTAGGTTTACTGACGACTGTACATTTACTTTTAAATTTATCAAGCGCAATCGATTTTCTACTATCTATGAGACCGCGCCGGCTGAGTAATAAACAAAAGGTTTTATTAAGTCATCATCATCATACCAGCCTATGATGTCCACTGCTGAACAAAGGCCTCCCTTTTCAAATGGAACGGTTCTGCGCAACCTGCATCCAACGGCTCCCTGCGACCCTGACCAGTACACCTAGCACGAACATTTTGAAATTACGAATCGTAATCGTATCTTTCACGAACGCTTAAAATTTCAAACAAAAGCCAGACAAAAGCTAACGTAACTACTCGATACGATGGCGATTCGAAATCTAAAAGTAGGGGTACAGGTCGTCTGTCCATCTAGTGGGAGGCCGTCCTACTTTGCGCTTTTCGGTACGTGGTCGCCATTCTAGAACTTTAACTCTCCACTGGCCGTCTGTTCTGCGTGCTATGTGCCCTGTCTACTGCCACTTCAAGTTACTAATCCTAATTGAGCTATGTCAGTGACTTTGGTTACCGACGAAAGGTTACCTAAAATTAATTATTACTAAAAGCTGATTTTTCAATCCCCATTTAAGATTTATCCAAAGAATAACTTTGACAAGTTGACAGTTAATCGATAGAAGATCTGTTAAAACGTCAAAATTATTCTCTAGATAAAAATTATCTAAGGATTGAAAAATCAGCCCATAAATATAGAGTTTGAAGACGTCAGAACCTTAGAGAGTCAAACTGAAAGTTCTTAGTTCTCGCTCTTAGGGGTCTCTCCGACGGCCTTTTGAAGCGCAGTCACTGCTTCCTAGGCGTCCATAAAATATTTTCCTTGTCGTCATCCACCGGCCACAAAGCTTCCTGACCTTGTCTGAATCTGCTGATAGGTCACTCTTTTGTCAGTCTCTATCATACGCCGCACAATACTGATGTTATGTTGCCAGTAAGATTAGTGCGACCACGTTTTAACTCATTAAACCAGTTTTAAACAGTGGCACGCGATGAGGTTCATCACAAAAGGCCAATCGAAGTCTATCATAACTTCCAACCAAGACAGAAACGATATCGAAAGTCATAAAAATCAATGCACGAAAATTTTTACGCGTTAAATTCATGCTGACGCTACTCAGTCTTCAATTTGTCGCCAAATCGTAAAACAAAAGACAAATTAAAAGACATACTCAGTAATTGCAGAGTTTCATTTTCAAAATTTTAACTTATTTTTTTACTGTATTGTTTATAATTAACCCGCTCTAAAACCTTTTAGTGTCGCCCTCGTACATATTTATATCAATAATTACTTCACATAATTCTCTTTTTTGCGTTATAAAAACTACAGATAAACGGTTTATTGAGCTCTAACACACAGTACCTCTAGTGTAAGTTCCAATCGAAACGAAACGAAAACGATCATCGTCGTGTCAACCTCTCAAATCCATATCTCTTTGATCCATGTATAAAAAGTGGTTTCCAATAATTCACAACATTTTCATACAATTTGACAGTTATATGACTGGCATGTATGTCAATCATGTATGTCTGTTTCAATTTGATGGAAACTTACACTAGGGGCACAGATAACTACAGTTACAAAAACAATACATAAAAATGAGAAAATAAATCGCATGTCGTCGGTGGGCGTGCAAAACCGCGTAATAGCAGTTTGCAATACCTACCGCGTACTTATGTGCTTTTTGTTTATGTCACAGGGTGGAAGAATAAAGATAATTCAAAATACAACATCATTTATTTGCAACACTAAGTGTTAATATACAGATGGAATTGTTACATATAAGTGGCTTAAAATACTTAGTAACCTTTTGCAGGTATTGCAAATTGAGAGGATAGCATTAATATTTTTTATTCATGCATTACAATAAATTATAGTTGGGATGTTGCCTAAGTTTGAATATGGACTATTAACCATAAAAGCAATTCAAACTTAAAATATATGGAATATTTTTATTTACATATCTTGGATATTTCTACACATTTCTTTGACCGAAATTGTTTGGAATTTCTCTGGGTATTGTTTAATGCGAATCTAGTATTAGCGAATCGGCGCCCTCAGGCGCGATATTTCAATTTTGCGACTTTTGTAAATACGCGGTATAGCAAACTGCTCTTACGCGGTCTAGCACGCCCACCGACGGTGTGTACTACTAAGTAAAAGGGCCTAGGCTCAGTTTTATTTTTACCTTAAGGCAAAACACAGATATTCAGTCATCACCCGATGGAATCGCAGGCACCGCACTGAAGTGAGACGCAAGAAAATAAATATAATTATGGCCACCCTTGTTAACTTATTGTTATACCATTATACTAATTAATTGTTGACATTTATTTCCTTAAATTTTTGATGGTAAGAATATTACTTGTATTTTACATTATTCCTAAATAATTAGCAAAAAATTTTGCAGGTTTTGTAACAAATTTGAACTACCACAGTATATTTTTATGAAACAAGATAAAAGATAGAAAAAAATATCTGAAGTAGATAATTAATGTCTTGGGGCGGGAACCGAACCCGCGGATTTCACAATCCGGGTTGGGCTGATATCCCTATGAATTTCTTCTGGTCTATCTGTTTTTACGAGTAACGTCTATCTTCACAATGTCGAAAGATAATAAACACACATATTACAAAATCAGAAACAAGTGGCTGATCAAAGTAGAGTCAAAGAATTTTCAAATTTTATTTCATAAATTATAACTCATAACGAAATATTGCAAAAGAAATAGTATGTCTAAGATCAATAGTTTCACAGATATAGTGGTATGTTTGATGTGTTGCGGCCACTTGCGGCGCATCGCCCAAAAACGCTCCATAGAAAATCTACGGAACAGGTGACGTCACATGTTCCCATATTACTAAGAAATGTATGGGCATACTGACAAAATTGATAATAACTATGTATTAAGTAGGTTTTTATTGATAGTTCTCATAATAATAGTTTTTTTAATTGATGTCAGCAATCTAATATCATTAACATTTTTGATAAATTTTGAAAAAAAAAAAATCACCATTTCTTAATTTTCAAAACAGTACAACTTCAACAATATTCCATATCTTTTAAGTTTGAATTGTTTTTATGGGCTACAGTAGCGTATATTTTCCGAATTTGTGAAAAATATCTCCCAATTCAAACGTAGGCAACATCCCAATTAGTTTAAAAATCGTAATTTGAATTTTTCTTAGAAGAATAGGGGGAGGGGGGGGGGGGGGGGCAGGATCCCCATAATATTGACCCACACAAATACAATATGAGTCTACTGATGTTTTGAAAGTCTTTTATTTGCGTATGATATTTGTGTTATCCAGTCTTAAATACCTAGCTAGACCAACTATGTCAACAAAATGAAGACACTTGCGTATAAAATTGTCTGTTGTTACGTAGGTTTACATACTTATAAAATTATGACTCTATATAAAACAGTAATTCATAACAGTATTTTTATCTCTTCACCTCCTCTGTTCTTCTATAGTGAATCAAGGTCTTCGAAACTGTAAGAAAAAAATTAGATATACGACAAAAATAACCTAAGTGACATGGCACCACTTTCTTTGCAGTTTCAGATAATTTAAAAGCAAATCATGAACGGCATCTAAGGCCTTCATAATCTTCAACGATAAAAATTCACTCCTTTGTTTCTAAAATCATACGACTCCCCTTCCAATTCTTATATAAGCTTATAATGTCGAATATCAAACTAGGGTAATGTATTCTAAGTCGTCTTACTTCTACATTTTAATTAAGATTATTGTGATGTTAAGTATGCAGCTCAGGTGTCCTTTTACATGATATTTTGGTCAGGTTTTTTATTTCACGAATGTGCTATATCTCAGACACGTGTAAGACGTGTTCAACGTCTACTTCGTTAATTTTTTTCGTTATTGAACCTTGTTTCTTGTTTTGTGATTCTTAGCTCATTTCAGATACATTTAACAACTCTACATAACTAAAAACTTGGAAGGAAATTTAATATATTACATAAAACAATGTCAAATAGTTAAAAGAACATCATTATATTATAACACAATGGTGATGCAAAATGATGACACAATAGTTAAAGCTTTTGTAATAAGACCGATTTTTTCAGAATCACTCTTTTGAGATATCTATTGTAATGGTAGGTTAGGTAAGGTATATTCCAAGCTCAGTTTAAAAATTATAAATCTATAGTGTAGGCTAGACTTATAGGCAAGAACAAGAAGTAGGTTAACTAAGTTATGATTCTCTTATTTGGATATAAAGCCAAAGTCAAAGTCAAAACATTTATTGCAATCATGTGGTTAAATCAAACTAGGTGTACATTTAGGTTACAGTACCATAACATGAACCCTGTTCGGGCACCGCATATTGGAGTGCATCGCAATTTTGTATCAGATAATATTCGAGTGAAAATAATAAATATCTATAAATCGCAACTCACATTAATGCCACGTCGATTACAAAACTGAATCATGTGTTTTGATAAACTATGTTTGACAATCTGTACCTATAAGAATACAATATACACAATATACCTATTGAAGTTATTGACATGCCTACGATAGAGGACATTATTCATGCGATTACACACCCCATGTACCTATATAGATGACCATGGTCAGATTGCAATCATTTTCCGTTCTTTTATTTTAATTCTGAATGAACGTTGGATGTACGGCAGTTAGCAACACGTGTGTAAGCTTTAACATTTATACAATACTAGCTGCACCCACCCGGTATTATTTTTTATTTATTATTATATAAACGGAGCACGGCAATTGACCCCATACCACCTAATATGAAGCGGTAAGAAAAGTCTATATGCGAAGACAGCTAGTGCAGTTTAGACATTACTCTAGCCGCCTCTACCTTGCCGGCCCAAAAGGTACTTTTTCACGCCTCTCTTGAAGGAACCCGTGTTATACGAAAGAGGAGAACACATGTGCGGGCAAAGAATAATAATAAAAGTATTGTAATGCAAGAACCTTCGCGGGCATCCCCAGAACACTTTTTTTTTATACAACTAGATGACAAACAAGCTGACGGCCCACCTGATAGTAAGCGGTTACCGCCGCCTGTAGACACCTGCAATAACAAGGGAAAATCACTTGATATTGCAGGTGCGTTGTCATCCTGAGGCCTAAGATGAAATGCCGTTCATGCCCAGTAATTAAATCGGTCCTATTACAAAAGCGTTCAGTTTTGTGTTATCTATCATTTTGCATCACTATTGTGTTATAATGATTTCAGAAAGAATGTCGAATTACATTTCACCTGAAAACTATTCCACGATTTTTAATATCTAAATTTCTTGATTAACCTAATAACCAATCACAACCGTTTCATACAATCGAATAAAGTTTAAGCGACAAAATGTTATAAACTGGCTTTGACTATTAACCATCTAACCGAATTTAGATTTATTTTACTATTTATCGATAGGAGGAGCTCGGTGGCGTATTGGTTTGAGCGCTCTAGTTTCGATACGAATAACAAAGCAACTTTCGCCATGGTCGATCCTGGGATGGGTCAATCAAAGTTTGCTATCTCGAGCTCCTCCGTGCTTCGGAAGGCACGTTAAGCCGTTGGTCCCGGTTGTTCCTGCAACTGCTTTAACCTACCAACCCGCATTGGGCCAGCGTGGTGGTGTTATGGCCGAAACTCTACATGTGTTTCTCTCATGTAGGAAGGCCTGTGCCCAGCAGTGGGACGTATATCGGCTAGTGATGATGATATTCACAAATGAAATGATAACTTAGTTGTTATATTTCATATAATGATTACAAATTATGTTTTTATCCATCCTAAATAATAATCATTTTATTTAAGTCACTAACGAAAGATGTTATTTTTACGCGTATTCGCCACGTTACAGTTTCTGAAACGAATGTAATTATCTTACAGTAGCTCTGTTATTACGTAATGTCATTGTCATAACCTAGTAATTAATAGAGCTAATGGGTGCAGGTGGCGATGCGACGTCTCCGAACCAAGTGTTCAAGCGTCAATCAATCGCTGATGGAATATTAACCTTAGTCTGTATCTATGTTGACCTATCTAGCCCTGGTCTGGGATAATAATATACCTAAGATTGAAGCGTCAGGTGTCTCTCCCATTTAGGATTGCCTATACTCAGTAGTGCGATGCAGATAGGCTTTTGATGTCTTTGGTGAAGTGCCTAAGACGATATCCATGTGTCATGGTTGATACGATAAACATAATAATGCATTTGTTTTTAGTATTTAATCAAGAATAACACGGCAAACGATTCTTGATTATTGGCGCGAAGCAGTTCATTGAAATAAACATTTTATTATCGTTATCGAATTCGTAATGGCAAGCCGAAGTTTAAACGTTGTGATTGTAACATCAATTCATAATCTGCACTCGTATTACAAAGCTATTCATACATGAATAAAGACTATCATTTTTTGCAAAGTGACAAGCTCACATTACATCCAATGATGATCCCGGCGGGACCAGATTGTAGCCATAGAGAAGCCGTTGTTGCCTGTTTGCGGCTTTATCGCGCGGCGCAATGTCCGTATTCTCCTTTAATTGACTGAATGCTTTCATTGACTGTGTGCAGAATGCCCGAGCGTCGCGTGATTGCTGCCCCAGAATTATTATTATAGCCAAAATCAAATTAGCGACTACCAATTTTTGAGCCTAGTTTTAAGAAGGACAACGAAGTATGAAGTTTAATGTATAAGGAATAATGGAATCAAGCTGCCCGCTTTGCTTGATTAGGGGAACGATATTCAGAACCAAAACATGCTATTTTAAAAAATACCTATTTTAATGAAATATAGCTCCGGCAGGCTGGTAATACAAACTTGGTGAGGGATGAAAAGTATGTTATTATTTCATGTCAATCCCATAATGACTGCAATAATGATTCAAAATAGGTAGTTCGCCGACCTTAGGCTTTCAGCTGCAAATAAATACTTATATTAATAATTATTATAATTTTATACGTGCTTTAATTAGGTAGGTACGTTATGTTTGAAACATATAGCATGCCAAGTGTTGGCTTCCCTGCTTATTACCTTCTAGCTTACTGAGAAGTTTTTAAAAGGGTTACTGTTAGTCAACCACTAATTCTAGGCCTTTTTTAAATCTATTTTTTTGTACACTTATTGTTTTGATTTCTCGTAAGACTTTAGCCAGCGCAAGCCATGTTAACGCTCAATAACAATGGCGAAACTACGACACGAAAAATCTGATTGCGTCGCTTCCTTTCGTCATAAACAAGGGGGTTCAGGGTAGCTAATCCTCTACAGGCGGATTGAAAATTAAGAAAAATAATTATTATTCCAGCAATGCAGAAGAAAACATGCAGACCAAAAATATTCGCGCACGTGTGGCACTCCAGCCGGCAGTTACTCAGCCTGGATCATGCGCCCGCGCACCAGTTTGCCTGCTGCCAATGGCAGACCACTCAGCAACCCTCCATACTCTACCTTATATACAGGTAACTAGAACATATCCCCGCTATGAACGGACAAGATGATGTATATGTTTCTTATGATAATTTAACTCTCAAGCTTTGAGCTGTGTGACTAAAAGGAAGAAAGTCTCTAGGTACGCGACTGTACTTAAATACAATAGGTATATGTAGGTGAACTTTTTAAGAACCCTGCATGGGGCCTAACTTCATGCACGAAATGTCATACTCGCACAACTAATCATAATCTTCACGAAGCCGGAGTCGGCAAATAGTGTTGGGGTAAGCAGATAATATAACATGATTACTATTATTTCTATTTGGGGTTTATCATTCTTGTTTAGACTTATTTGGCACTGCGACCTAAAAGATCTATTGGGACTTGCCGCCAATAGTTTATAGTACAGCCTTGATTTGGCCACTTTCCATAAATGTTTGGATTTTCCCAACCTTAAGGGTCTTATGCTCGTTTACACTAACATTTGCTTACCGTTAAGAGTCTCTTAGCGATTTTTAGCTCAGTCTATCAAAAGAAGATAGAAAGAGACAAATGTTAAGAGTCAACTAAGCGTAGGGAATGGTTAGTGAAAACGTACATTAATATCATCTTGGTCGATAATGTGTCTCCCCAGACGAAAGCTTCGTTTGTGTATAAAAGGTACACAGTTGTCTATAAGGCGCATTGGGATATCACGCTCCTGCGTTCAGAATCTGAAAACATCAGAATCATTTAATTTTAAGTTTGATGAGGGTCTGTTCAGTTTGCCGTAACCTGTCAAAGCTCTAATCAGAACACTTATGTTACTCCAGCTGAGCTTTATCAGCTCTAAGTTCATATAATATGATACTAATTATATCAGTTTACAAGGCACTCGATCAGCCTGATCTTTATTTATTACTGTCAAACGATATAGCATTATTTATAGTGAAAGCCTTGGGTATCTAGTAAACCATCTTATATTGATCAGAACTGATACAGAAAGTGGTAACAATCGCTTAAATGAACCCTCAAAATCTTTCTTACTTTACCGTGGCTTGTAAACTTACATCTATAATTTCCATTTTGTTCCCAGATGGATCATGTTCATCACAGTCTTCGCGATAGCCTGCGCAAGCTTTGTGTGCCAGCGACTGCCGCCGCGGTACCAGGGCCCGAAGGTGGAGATCAATTACTTCAAGTGGTTCATCTATTTTACCAACTGGGGATTTGTGTTCATCACGCTGCAAGCTGGCCTTGCACTAGCCGTCGTTCGGTCTTACTCTAATCGCACCAATAGTAAGTACATGTATTTTTCAAACGTTTTCTTCAATAAGCTTTGGCGATATAACACATCGTAGGAACACAGCACCACTAAGTTGTGATTTTCTGGAAGGTGGAGGAGACACAATAGGTTTTCCACTGTATGTGAGCGACAACGGACTTGTAAGGGACTAAACATTAATAGAAACTCATTTCATAAAGTCTCGTAGTACATACTTTCATAACCGATAACTAATATAGCTGAAACTGGTCTATCTCTATTTCCGTAAACGGAGTTTCGTAGCCGTAGTTCGAGGACATTATCATTACCGTACATGTAGCACTGTATAGGGAACGACCGCGACGGGTTCTAAAATCTTTAACGGCCTCGGAGTGTAACGGGAAACTCTCAGGAAAAATAAGGCAGCGCTGCAGGTGGTCCTAAACACGAATTGACGAAAAAAATATATCGTCGATGAGCGTGCAAGATCGCGTAAGAGCAGTTTGCAACACCGCGTATGTGCTTTTTGTGCACAGTATGGAAGAAAAAAGATAATATCTTGGATATTTCTTCACATTTCTTTGACTGAACTTGTTTGGGGTTTCTCGGGGTGTTGTTTTATGAGAATCTGGTATAAGCGAATCAGCACTAAGAGCCCGCTGGCGCGATATTTCAATTTTGCGACTTTTGTAAATACGCGGTATTGCAATCTGCTCTTACGCGGTCTTGCACGCCCACCGACTATATCGCGAAAAAAAAATCAGCTGTTTCTTACTAAATTGTAACACCACCCGACCTGTTTGTTTGGAACAGCTGTTTTATTTTCGCCAGCACTGCAATTTGCATCGTTTTCAAGAGCATTCTCTTTACACATTTTAGGGACTCGACAATAAATGTAAAGTCAGAGTTTCAAGCGACTGGAGAGACAGAAGTCAGTCGTTCCCACGCATTAGTGTTATTTATCAGTCATTTCGTGTAGCTTTTGTAGTAAAATCGTTGATATCACAAGTCTTATTTATTTGGTTTATCTTCCATCAAGAATACTCTGAACAATACTTACACACATCTACTATATAACAGTTAATTTATATCATCCTTTAGTTCTATTTTTTTATTTAGTTATACTGTAACAAAACTCGCATCTCACTGAGCATTTCACTTCGATTTTATCTGTCAAAATATATGAAAATTGGCCTTATTTGACAGTTTAATTCGCAGTGCGAGTTTCGTTACAGAATACAACAACTGGTTATGCTGTCGCTATCTTTCTCTTAACAAATAAAAGTGACAGCCTCAGTTTCAAGTCAGGTCTAACTTTTATAATAAGGGGCGTTTTATAATAAGCGGGATCTTGTCTGATATGAAGTTCCTTACAAATTAAAGTATGTGTAACACCACCTGATCTTTCATCGGCCTAAAATATGTCTTTAAGTATTTCCTGTTTTATCTAGCAGATACAATAGCCGTTGGGCTGCCATCGAAATGATCGCCCCAATAAAAACTCCACAATGCCCATCGCCTTGCTATGTCAATTGTATTGTTATTACCGCCATCCGGGTAGCAACTATAAAACATACAGTATTAAAATACTGTCTGCTTTATATACTAAACTTTCTAAAGTATACTTTCTTAAAAATTCACACGTTTTTACAAATTTATAAAAACGTGAGAACACATCCGATTCTGTCCTGTTGGAACACGAAATCGATTCGAAAACTCACGTTCCATCTCTCTTTGATAGATACGATAAAAAGGGACAGGTGATGGTTTTCAACATTTGACTATTTTCTGACAGTTGTGAATATCTGTTCAATTTGATCCTCTTGGGTGGTATTCCACATGAACCTCTTCAAACCTGACATACCAGACAAAATTAAATTTTAATTGTCCATGTCATACATTTATAACGTCTGGGCGTTAAGCTAGTGATTAAGTTTTCCTTATATTTATGCTAAAAGAAGTCGTATAACAAAATTTTACTATAAGTAATGCACATTCGATTTTCTATAGTGTCTGAGTACTGGAAGGCTGGTAAGGGACGAAAGGTTAGAAAAATTACAGTTATTCCAAAACAAGAGTAATGTTTACGCCTGTTTACCCATAAAAAGGCGTAAGTACTTGTACAAACACAGTAGGGTCATCAACCTATCACTTGGACTAAATGATGACTGTGACCTAAAGATTGCGACAGTAATTGAGATCCATGCCAAACGCTTGACAAGATCAAAAAGAATACCTACGGTCCCATTTTAATCGACTTCAAAAAAAAGAAGGAGATTATGTATGTTCACCGATTTCTGTGTCATTTGTGAACCGATTTTCAAAATTCTTTTTTTATTCGTTAGAGTGTACTCCTAAGGTGGTCTAATTGTAACCAAGTCAGGATCTGATGATGGGATCCCAGGGAAATCGAGGGCAAACCTCAAATTTTAAAGGCACGTATGACGTGTTTTACTTTTTACCAAAGT
Organism: Nymphula nitidulata; assembly: GCA_947347705.1. Classification (NCBI taxonomy): domain Eukaryota; kingdom Metazoa; phylum Arthropoda; class Insecta; order Lepidoptera; family Crambidae; genus Nymphula; species Nymphula nitidulata. Next base: position 7,169,771 of record OX374617.1, on the reverse strand, counting down.
TATTTAAGTATTTGCTTCTGTCAGTCATCATCTCATGTTGATGAGCTGGTGATGGAAGGTGCAGTTCCTTAACGGTTAGGAGTTGGAAGATAATTCTTCAAATATTATAGTGACGTATTGACGAATAGTTGTATTCTATCGGGATATTCGGGTGAACTGATGATGGAAGGTAAAACTTCGTAACGGTTTGGAGTTAGATAATATTATTACTTTATCAGTGGTACGATACGATAATATGAAACAATATTTTGTATTAACCAAAGACTCAGAGACAGACAAGTCGATACTGCTAACGGTCACCCATCTAGCTTTGACCTTAGAAAATCTCCGAAAATTTGAAAAAAAAATAAAAAACCGACTTCAAAACACTAAAAAGCTAGAACGTTTTTCCTTCGCTCTGCGCGAAGATTGTGGCAAACAGTATCTACAAAGGCTGCTCTAACAGCGCACCATGAATAAGTGTCTCTTCAGTACTTAATTATAGGTGGTGCTCTGGTACCTTTTGACCTTGACTAAAAATTAAAAAATATAAAAAATTAGTAACTTATCTCCTAAAATTATTTTATGGAGTTGGCCGTAAGCTGTTTCCAGAAACAATAGAAAAGAAGCACCAGCTCCAAAAAATACATTTTTAGGAGATTTATATCTAGGAACCTAATTTCGTAATTTTTACTTTTAACCCAATTAAACTAGGTAGTTTATTTGGGTTAAAAGTAAAAATTAAAAAATGTGTCACATATTTATGGAGTAAGATACTAGGTAGTATCTAACTAAATCCATAAATTTGTGAAATACTTAACAAATTACCTAACTACTTTATTTTAAGCACATGCAGTAAGTTTTATTTTGGTTTTCATCATCACCAGCCTATATACGTCCCACTGCTGGGCACATGCCTTCCTACATGGGAGAAACACATAAGGAGTTTGGGCCATAACACCACCACGCTGGCCCAATGCGGGTTGGTGGGTGAAATTTTGCTTTTAATTGCAGTATATTCAGTAATAAATAACAATTGTAATATAGTCAGTACAAACCCTATTAATGCAGGTGATCACAAAATAAAAATAAACCACTTTAAAACCTGACTGCATAAGTACTTGATTTGTATAGTATCCATTTAATAAATACAATACATTTACTATTCTGTGTGTGCGCCAGTGGGCTGGCAATTAAAGGACGGCTATGTTAGTTTCATTTTAACTTTTCTTCGGTACAGACACTGAAAAAGGACTGTGGTCTCCGTCACCGAATTTAATAAACATTCCTAATTTCAGCTCAATCGGACGCCAGCAATTAGTGCAAAAATGGTTTGCAAATTTATTACGACCGGAGTAAGATCGATCTCAAGGTCAAACTGCTACGATTGAAGTACTGTTGACTCTACAAATATTGCAAGCCAATAAGTGGTTAAAAATTATTCACAAGTTTTGAAACGGGAACATTTACATACGAATAATGAAAGTTAAATGAAACAGGAGCGCGGTTCAAGAAAGCAAAATGCAAAATTTTAAAAAATATATGTTAAATGTTAAATTATATGTAAAAAATATATTAGGTCCGTGTAACACGCGCCTCTTTTCTTTTTGGCGCTTTCTATCTAATTTAAACAAGCGACGCAGAGCAATAAAGCTTTTTATCAACAGATTAATAAAACCCTGAAAATACACAGCGCTCAAAAATATTATAAAGCACTTAACTTCTCCATTTTACCAACTAACTTTCAGTTATTGCAGAGATTTTTAAAGTAGAATTTAAATTGAAGTTACCGACTTTGTGATTTTCTTTTTTTGGAAAAAATATATAAATATTGAAAATAGAAAAACCAGTGCGTAGGTATGTCCAGTCAAAAATAACATAGGTATGTACAGTCAAGAGCACATCAAGCGGAACCGTTTGACCTTGAGACTGCCCTTGTTGGCATTGTAATAGAGGCGGGTTTCATAGTGCAACTGTCACACTTGATTTTCAGCTTACTGTACCATTCATCTACTACAACACATTAGATAGGTACATTTTGCAGAACTTGAAACGCTCAATCAACCACTTGACAGATACCTACTGTAATTTAATTATTATTATAAAGTGTTTGAGTACAAAATTCTTAAGGAATATTTGAATATGTTGTGCTACTCGTATTTCGGCGCAATGTCAAGAACCTCGCGTGGGCGACACTATTAGGATTGTTTCCTTGAGAAACGGCTCATGCGAATCAATTAACTGAATCAAGCGGACTCGTGTCGTCTACGTTAATGACTGCTCCTGTTACGGACACTTTTCTTCTGAGCCGACTTTTTGCTCTCGTCACGTGATTTATTAAAAAACGTGACCATTTCTCTAGGAAAATTTTGTGAAGGAAGCATGATAGGCAATTACAGTGTCATGGAAATCATCATCGTCATCATCATCAGCCTTTATACGTCCCACTGTTGGGGCACAGGCCTTCCGACATTGGAGAAACACATGAGGAGATAGGGCCATAACACCACCACGCTGGCCCAATGCGGGTTGGTGGGTTAAAGCGGTTGCAGTAACAACCGGGACCAACGGCTTAACGTGCCTTCCGAAGCACGGAGGAGCTCGAGATTATAAATTTGACTGACCCATCCCGGGACCAACCATGGCGAAAGTTGCTTTGTTTTCGTGATCGAAACCAGAGCGCTCTAAACACTACGCCACCGAGCCCCAGTCATGGAAATGCAAAATTTAAATCTTGGAATTTTGTGAGACATTAGGGGACACCCAATTTGGCTACGTTAGTGTCAGCCCAGAATTTTTTTTTTTCACGAAAAACATAATTAGCTAGTTTTGACGCGCACTAAATGAGCGCTAATAGCAAAATGTGTGCGTTAGACGGTCAATGTTCAATATAAACAAAATATATAGCTATCAAGGGTCTCAAACAAACATCTAAAACAATTCACGTCGTGGAATAACTGGTTGTCAACTGATGCCAATTACTTACCTAATAACTACTTTGCAAAGTCAAATTCATTTGCATATTGACACTACAATCAAGAATATATTTTAGCGTAAGCCTACAATCAATCGAAAAAATATCAACAATTATTTATAGTCTTAACGTAAGTAACTATTATTAATAGATACATAATATGACATTTTAATGGTTATTAGAAAAAACGAAACATTGCCTTTTCTTTCAGTTGCTTTATCTAAAAGTCCTAAATTCGGTAGTTGCGGTAAAATTGATGATTTTTTTATTTTGAAAACATTCTCGTGATATCTGACCACAATTAATAATTCCGTCCGATTCTGAAATAAGTAGGTAAGTATTACCTACAGACACTAGATATAATTTTTAGTATAACCTCCATTAAACAAAATGCAACTGTTAATTAACTAGACCTATAGATAGGTGTGCCTAACTTTCGACCTTAACTATTGCCCCTCCCCAACCATAGACAATTTTAAAAGGTAAGAAGCATCGGGACTCTATAAACATCTTTTCTAAAATTGTGAATGGTTTTCATCAAACATAACTTTAATAAAGCGGATATGGTTTTTTTCATTTCTATATCCATTTCAATATTATCTGTCGAAAATTCTAAAATGTTTTTTATAAAGTCTATGTCTTGTACAAAAAACTGTCTGAATTTTATAAAATTGCCAGTTCAATTTAGATTCCTTTTTTCTATACACCGTGTTCTTGAGGATATACATTAACTTTGAATAATACTTCTATAGCTCTTGTTAAACATATCGTACAAGTAGTAGTTTAATTAGCATAGTTTTTAAGTTATTGGTAATTTAAGTTTAACCAATTTAATTGCGTAACTAATTTAAATAACTGCACACAGTGAGAAAGAGTCTTTATCTGTGAGATGTTGCCACTTTGTGCAACCAAAACTATCAAACTTTATATCATAGTTTTAAAAGTAAAATTTAAAAAAAATCATTGCTAACGTCAAGAAAAGTTTCGAAAAGTTTATGTGTGGACCAAAATTTCAAATGCGACGTTGCCAGCTCAGGTAATAATTCATATTAGATAAATTACATCTAAGCATTTAGTTTGTATGAAAAAAAAAATGTTAAAGATATTAGAATTCGTAAAAGTGTCCATAGTAAAAACTTGTCAATTTAATAGTCTGAATAACATGCCGAAGTTAATGTATAACCTCAGGAACACGGTGTATGTATATTAAGAGAAAAAATTGAGAAAATTTTTTAAACAAAAAAGAAAACCGACTTCAAAACACTAAAATCGAAAAAATAATCTAATTTAATGACGAATTCAATTCAATACATCATTTATTGCATTAATCTTAAATCTAGATGCTGGTTACAAAGTGAACTCTATTCGATGCTCTATTCGACAGTTGAATTCGAAGTGACTTGCGAAGTGGGGTGCGAGATTCGTTACAGAATCGCACCCCAGGGCACAGCGATTTTCGCAGTAAATATAAATATTTTCATAATTAACTTATTATGTCAAATATTAAATTATGTATGTCAAACAAAAAGTAGGTACCTACTTATTGTTAACATTTTTTTGGAGTCAGTGCTTCACTTTCTATTGTTTTTGGAAACAACTTAGCACCAACTCCAAAAGCAATGTTTCTAAGGGATAAGTACTAACTTAAATTCAATATTTTTTCCTTTTTTTAGTGTTTTGAAGTCGTTTTTTATTTTTGTATTGACAAATTATTAGTCATAACCATCTAAAATTAAATCTATATGGGTAACCGTCAGCATTATTGTTTCCTACTATCGTATCGTACCACTAAGTGATAGGAAATCAAAAATCCGGAAATTCGCATATATTGACGACTTAATTATTCCAGTTATTTTAATTTAAAAACCAAACTATCCTGTTTTAATTTTTGAAAGAATTAAAGAACCAATCTGTAAACATACTCTTGCAATTAAAAAATAAATTTCCAATATAGGTTTATAAATGACAGAGTTCTGAGGTAACAAAAATCAAAAAGACAGCCAAATTTCTAATTAACCTCCTCCTTTTTTTCGGTTAAAGTAATAATGTAGATTGAAGATAAAGAAATCAGACTTAGCATGACTTTGTGTTTTTAATTGTCTATTCCATTTCATTTACCTCGGTAGATATTTTAAATGACTGAAAGCTCGTATCAAAATACGTTACTTTTCAGGTGCCCTAACTTTTTGGGGCGAAATCAGACCCTAAAGTACCTACTTACAGAACTTGAAATTGTGATTACTTACTTCAAATTGCTGAAAAATTGTGCTGTTAATGAGTAGAATCACATTAAACAACATTAAATAATAAAAGTTTAAATAACGCAGGATCATTCATTAACATCATAATCATGTTCCTAACAGAGTGCGTCTGCACTATAAACAAGTTATTATATCCATTGGTCATGTTACAGAGACAATTTGAATGCCTTATAAGTACATTTGGCATTCAATTCAAGTCATCGACAGGTCCCTAGGTCAGACGCGGCCGATTGATACAATTTCACGTCAATTAGACCGCAGCTCGAGCCGACGTACTTCTAATTATCCTCATTGGTTCCCCATTCTTGCCGGCAACTGATCCAACAATTGGCCGTTGTGAATTATGACAAATCTATTGACAATCGACAAACATTTTGGCAGCTGTCTGTTTGACGTGACGACCTTGGTGTTGTGTTAACTGATAGTCATGCCCTAATCAAGGTATCTCATTTATGAAACTGTTATGAAAAGAAAGAAATTCCTTTATAATAATATGGTTTGGACTAATTCAACTTATATTTGCTATACTCGAAAAGTATATTTCTAAGACCAATACTGTAAACACTTAATTTGCAAATAGATAATTTGAATTTGAATGATTTTGACGGCTAAAGTGATGATCACTTAGTTTATTTTGCAAATCCACTACAACTCATAACGTCATTGTGTCACCTTAGGTACTTTGAAACGCAGCATTTCGGCAATTCATTCAGTGGTTATCACTAAAACCGACAGGTTAAAGTGATAATCACTGAATAAATGAATCTAGAATATTCTACACACAATCCCCCTTATTATCTTCGTACTTTCAGAGAGTTTTCAGCCTAGTGTGCCCAGGAGAAATTTGGTAGGGTATAATAATAATAATAATAATAATATTCATACACTTACACCTATTATCTATCCCAAAGTAAGCATCATTAAGAGCTTGTGTTATGGATACTAGATAACGAAGAAATAATGATAATAATATGTATATAAATATTAGAAATATAATAAATAAACATAATTAAACATCCATGACTCGTAAACAAATGCTCGTACTCATCATACAAACATTTGCTCCCACCGGGATTTGAACCCGGGACCTCTTGACCAAGTAGCCTGTATAGTAAGGGGTACAGATCACTCGGCAAGCCGGTCGTTATAAAAATGGATAGTATCCGTATCGGGACTTATACATATAAGTACCTGAGAAACGCCTTCTTCACTTTCTCTAAACGCAGAGCATACGTGCTTTCGTGTGGACGCCATACGCAGGCGCTGGCTTTGTTCGAACGGTTTTCTTACTACGGTCCAATGCGTTCAAAATAAGTTTTACACTGTTACTGTCATTTCTGAAAGCTCGACAATTTCCAAGAATAAATCCCTTTGAAGTTCTTAATTGTGTTGGATCTGGGTATGTGATCACCGTTAAAATCATAGGAATACTCTATTGGTTGACGCCCCCAACCAAAACTCATTGCATGATATTTCGAAGTGTTGAACTCCATCTTGTTGGCACTGCTTCATCAAAACACTGAATTAATATCACGTTGTAGTCTAAAACAATCCTACATGGAGTCAACTTCAAGAAACAATTTCAGGTCGTCTGCCTACAACAAACATCTAGACTGTTTGACCACAGCTAGAAGGTTATTTATTATCAAAATAAAAAGTAATGGACCGAGAATAGATCCCTGACTAACTTCGGAACGGATATAATAGGATTCATAAATATCAAGTCTAACAAACTGCTGGCGGTCAGGAAGATAGTCAGCAATGAGTCCTGGGGTAAATCCCAAGGCGCAGATCTTAGCTAGAAATATAATTATCATTATTAACGCTATCTAACGCCTTTCGGAAATCAAAGCACAGTAGTCAACTTGAGTAAGACAATCGAGCCGTGAGGAAAAATGATATATTATTAATATATAGTCGGCCTTATTGTCTTCAAAAATTCAAAAGTTGAAATATATCAAAAAATATAGATAGCACTTATGAAGCATAAAATTATAGTCCACAAAAACTTGTGCAAAAGAGATGTTTCAAAAATGTATGGAGACCCGGCCACGTCAACGTATAAACAGCAACACTCTTAACTGCCGTTAAACTAGTTAAGATTGTTGCTGTTTGTACAGTTACAGTATTCAACTGTTCCTTTTCTTTTTATTTGCTTTGTTGCGTGGTACGAAACAAATTTTTTTATGAAAAAAACTGCAACACAGCCATAAATTCATCATAGCGCCTGTGTCACTTTAGTGTCGTTTAGTTGAGTTCTATGTCGCCCGCCATATTGCCATAGTGAATAACTGTGAAATCGACGAAAGATTTCAACTTTTTTACAAACAAACTATGCATGAAAACGAATTATTAATATTTTTCCCGGATTCAGGAGATTATTCCTGATATTTTTCAATAGTGTACCATTTACCTGGCCGGATATGAAACATCTCCCTTATCTAAAGAATCAAATTGAATAATATATTATTCAATAGAACAATATATTATTATCTCATTTCAGTATCCGAAGATGACGGTACTTTGATGCTGCGTCGGCCGCACACGCCACTGCTCTGCCGCGCGTACTGGCTCGCGCAGAACATCGCTACGGACCTGGCATTCGTCATCACGCTCATATACTGGACCCAGGTTCATGATCCCAGTCAGTATACTTTTCTTACAATTATACCATTCTATATTATCAAAAATATCGTGTATTATGCCTGCATTACTTTAATCTACATCCACTTCTTCATACCTTCATAGTTTTTTTTTCTTTGTGGCAATGCTATGGACCGCTCTATCGCTCTTTTTCTGTACCCATTTCTTTTCAATCTCTTCTAGAGGTTTTATTAGGTGGAAATTTCACTCTTCCTCTGATCAATTTAGATCCTATTATTTCAGATATATTAATTAACAGAGTATTATACAACTTTAGAAAGAGATAAAAAAAAACTCAAAAACATCTAATACATTCGAATCTTTCTCGTTCAGTCGATCACTCATTGCTGAGCGTTATGATGTGCCAGCTTGTTTCCTGACGATAGATTTTCGAGCAATGTGACTAAAATACTAGAGACTCTACTAGAGATATTCGAATAAATTCTAAGCGGATGGCTTAGAATTCCTAACTCAATCTATAAAAGCAAGCAACTCAGCAGGTTATCGCCAACCATCCCATTAATAAGCATTTGATAAATGTTGATAAAATCAAGAAGTTCAATTAAACCTTTTATACAAAAAAACTGGTAAAATGATTGGGGGCTAAAACATCAACCATGTCAAAAATGATAATTTTAAAAAGCTTTCATAAAAGCTACACAGTAATCTCAATGAGACTACCTAGATAATTTAAAAAAAAAACGGGTATAATTCAATGTGCCCGCGAATTCTTGTCATAATATTCAAACTTATTATAGTAGCCCTTTTCTTTAAAACTAAAGAAAAAAATATCTAAATTTCCAGAAATCCACGACTTGAACGCACTGAACCTCCTAGTACACGGTGGTAACTCGCTGATAATGATCTGCGAGCTGCTAGTGACCGCGCATCCTGTTCGAGCGGCGCATGCGCTGTACGGCGTCGCCGCGGGCGTCACTTACGGAATTTTCAGCGCCATCTACTGGGCGCTGGGCGGCACCGACCGCTTCGGACAACCAGCCATATATCCCGCACTCAATTGGAACCATACAGGTACACGCAGTGTTATTTACTCTTTTTCTAATGTGTTATTTCAGAAAATAATAGTCTAAATACTTAAAACAGATTACAAAATCAATAATGTACTCTGAATTTTCAAATGTTTAATATAAGTTCTCACTAAAACGATGAGTGCCAACTTTCTCTGGTTGTAAGCAAGTAACCTAGTTCTCAAATAAAAATTACTACGTCCTTACTCTGTAGTACATCGGTATAAACGGCCGCACTACAAGCGTAAACGTTCCGTGGAAAATGGATATCATTACACTGTTACAAAAGTCAAAGTATTCATGTGTAAATAAACTTTAGAAGTTTTCTTTAATGGTAGGAAGGCCAGTCATTACAATGTAATATTATATAACACTTATCTCGAGCTCCTCCGTACTTCGGAAGGCACGTTAAGCCGTTGTTCCCGGTTGTTCCTGCAACCGCTTTAACCCGCCAACCCGAGTTGGGTCAGCGTGGTGGTGTTATGGCCCGAACTCCTCATGTGTTTCTACCATGTAGGAAGGCCTGTGCCCAGCAGTGGGACGAATATAGGCTGGTGATGATGAAGATAACACTCAACAGTATAGTTTTACTTTTAATCGCCTATCATGGTCTTGCAATCTAAAGTGAACCTTAAAATTGAGATGTCTTTTTTATATTTTATAGGGCAAGCCATGGGTTTCGTGGCGATGTGTGCTGTAGTCCTGCTGGTGTCCCACGTGGTTGCGACGTGCGTCGCAGCGGCGCGCACGTGGCTGGCGACGCGACTGCGCCTGCGCCGTCGCGGCGACACACTCACGCTGGCAATTCACTGACAGCGATTAATAAAACACAAAACTTCAAATAATCTATGAGATTGAAAATGACGTCACTCGGTCAATGAAGTGTAAAACACTTCACTTGTGTTCATTACCAATTGCTTAAGTTCCACTCAAGTCAAGAATTTGTACGGCAATTAATATCATGTAGGCAGCTTATACTCTAGAATACTGTATATGATTTTGATGGTGAATGCTTTATTTTGTCCAATATTAGTAATTTGATGTCGGAACATTATAAAGACTTTTTTAGAGTGACGAACGGTCTGTTAAATGGAAAAAAATATCAGCTGAGGTGTGTTTGATTGTTTGTTAAAAATTTGACTGAAAAATGTATTGTATAGTAGAAAAAATATGACATTTTACTAATTAATACTAATGTGTCCTCACTGTAAAGTAATTATACTTAAAATTTCAGCACAAAATTCAAAATAAGTTTAGAAATGTTTAACGTGGATTCAATAAAGTGTAAGACGTAGGCACGGCGGATGGAAACTCGAGCAAATGCGAGCATTTAAGTTTGTGATATGATAAAAATTCCTAATTCGTAATTTAAAATATTAGCTCTAGATTATGATATAGTATTACGAGAATCTCAATATAATATTCTTTAAATCACTAATGATGACTAAGTTCCATTAGACTGCATGGTGAGCAAAAAAATCGACTTAAATGGTTAAAACAATATTATGTTCTACTTTTAGTTTTTTTATATACAAATATTAAATGTGGTGTATAAGTACCTATTGTAGCCCGAAATAGTGCAATCATAATTATTTTAATACGACTTATAATTTAAAAATCACGTACCGTTAATTTCGCTTCAAAACGCCAATCCATGTCACATGGCCGCTTTGACGTCACCTAGACCGTTATCAAACACCGCGTGTAACGAATTTGGCAGTGTGAGAACACGCTCTTGACGGACCCGATCACTACATGAGATTTGATAAGCCCCAAATCACCGCCAAAGAACACCGCTTCATTCCTACAATCACCATCACCAGCCAGTCCCACTGCTGGGCACAGGCCTTCCTACATGGGAGAAACACATGAGGTGCTTGGGCCATGACACCACCACGCTGCCCCAATACACGAGGCTATTAAAGTAGAAATAAAATCCTAATTTCCATAGAAAAGCTACGTGCAGTGCACCATCAGCTTGGAATCCCATCATGCGAATAATAAAGTCCCAATCCCGTCCTTACACTGTCCGATAAACTGACACCGTGAGCTCCGAATGCGTAATTCGGACCGCTCAAAATATAACACAAAGTGACGGTAGTAACTTATAAACTTATCAAAGACAGTTGACATCTTCAGTCCTCCCGTGACCACGACCGCTGTAAAGTAATCAAACCTTCGGGTGTATAATATAATGTAACATATAATTAAACGCGAGTTAAATCCGGTTAATTGGTTATATTTCAAATGTGTAGAGCTCGCGAAGATGTAAGACAGACACTATCAAATATAGAGTTAAGCGTAGACAAAGTATTCTGGCTCTTATAGTAAAACTCATTTCAAAAATACTCTAATAACTTTGTCTGCGCTTCACTACACTTGTTTGCCAGAAAAAATGGAGTAAGTATAGATTATTTTACTATAATAAAAAACAATGCATTTAATTCAAAAAGATTCAATCGATATATCATTCCTCTTCAAAATATTGTTAATACTTTGATCGGCAATATAAATTAAATTTCTTATTTAAGAACAATTTAACTTATTATTACAAATAATTGATAAGCCTGTACCAAAGTATAAAGCTGTCCTCGTAGCAAATACAAGCAACAATTAGTACCTACAGTCACGACACGAGCCTCTTTTGACAGATTGATGTCTAATCGACATTTGTCTCTTTCTATTTCATTTAGATAGACTGGGCAAAAAATCACTAAAAGACTCTTATGGCTAAGCAAAAGTATGAGACTCATTTCATAAAGACAATTCAACAGAACATTGTCAAAACGTCAATATATTTTCGTCTATGGTACTTACGGATTAAAACAAGGGGGGCTTCTGCTTACATCATCGTCTTTGACATACAAATGGGACTAAATTTTAAGGGTTAGATTTTTTCTATTTTGACTACGACCCTAAAAGGGTCATTTGATTTTCATATTACCTATAATTTAACTTAAACGAAAATGCTAAGTCAAACTTATTTTATAAGACTTTACGTAAATAAATACATTGCTTATTTTTGCAGATTAAAAACTTCAATTACTTAGGTACTTAAGTTGAAGTTATAAAATTTCAATACTAGTCTGGCATAATTCACACATTTATTAGCATGTGTTCGACTCTTTTTATAGTAGTGTTTTATCAGGTACATAATAATCATGTCGTTGGGACTAATAAAACAGATAATCTCTAAATATTGTGTTATTTGCTACGAGGGCAGAAAATGATCTAGTTCCTTTATAAATTTGTATTTTATCATTATTTCTTATAGCTGAATTTTTGACGGTAGTATTTTAAACTTAAGTAAGTTACCATGAAGGGCATTGATAATTTTTGTATGGGAGTTGAACCAAGTGCTGTCCAGAATAAATACACGGTGGATCATGTTCCATCTGCCAATAGCCACATAATACGCAATAAATCTATCTGAGGAATCAAGAAAAAAGGCGTAGTCATGTTATCATGACTTTCGAAGTTATACACCTTTTTTCTAAACCTAAACAACCACAGTTGCAGGCAACTATTATTAGTTGCCTGCAACTGTGGTTGTTTGTTTTTCATTTTCTGTGATGATGTCCTATGAATCAGAGCTGATTTATGGTGGTTGTCACTATGTATTTTCGACGACGTGATAGAATCAATTACACAGACTTGAAGTTAGATATTTTCGAGCATAAGTAGGTATTCATGCCCAAAAATGTGATAGAATAAACAATTATATCAATAGCTCCCAGAAAACCTACAAAAAAAGCCTACTCTTCTGAATAACATTCCACTTCCAAAAACTCATTCTAGTGCCAGCCAGAGCATCACATTGACACAATAGATGCTCCTTTGCTTCCTGGAACTCACCACATGCTCGGTAAAGCTGTGTTAAGTAATGATACACAAAATGCAGCTGTGTTTAGTGGCAAAATTCCCAGTCAGCAGTCCAGTTGTATCTCCTCCTCCCCTAGAATGAATTTGGGAGTGTTTAAGTCCCAGAATTATTTGCCACCTACTCTTGTCTCTTTTCTTGAGATGGTCTCTAGTGGTGCTAGAAAGGGCTCATGGCCTACGCGTGTTTTATTCTGAATATAAACCTGATAATCTCGGAGGTATTCATTAGAGCCAACTTTATCTTTTGGGCAGCATTTTGTGGTCCCTGTCAATCCCCAATTCCTGTGGATACAAAGTAAAGCGAGGCTTAGACTAGCAAGTTCCTGCTGCAAGTTTCGAGACAGAGCTATGCGTAAGAGTGCGAGGTAAATATTTTCCACTCGCTCGTGCATATAGCGCCGTCTCAAAACTTGCAGGAAGAACTTGCTAGTCTAAACCTCGCTTAAGGTTTTAATTAAAATAAAATAAATTTTATGTTCAAACATTTCCTCTTCTGTAAGGGTGACTTTTAACCAGAGCTGTGAGTGCGTTACCCCAGCAAGAAAATATTTGCTAGGTGACATTGAGTTATGCCAATAATTAGAGTGTAATGTGGTGTAAATGTGACCCAAATAAAAAATTTGTGTGTGCTGTAGTTTTGGAGAAAAAGCAAAAAAACCGTTCCTGCTGGAGTAACGCTGTTCCAGCAGGAAGATTCTAAACGAATGATCGGAGGGAAAAGTAAAGTACATGAGCAGGTAGGTTATATTTGTGCATGAATGTGCGCCAAAAATGAGATTTGTGCGTCTTAAGGTTTTAGAGATATACGGTTTCCTGCTGGAGTAACGTTTTGCAGAATCCGGTATCTCGGAAACCTTTGATTGTGCGCACGTAAAATAAATGTATTTCAGTAGCTGTTGATTTGTGCGTATTTGTGAATCAATAAGTTATTAAAATATATTTATCGTTTTAAAGTAATCATACATTTCTTAAATAACAATAAAAAATTCTAGCGCTTAAATGAGCAAACGTATAAGCCAACTGAAAATGGAATTCGCTTCTTCTTGTTAATCTTCTTGTCCACAAAAAGTTTCAAAACTAAATATACACACGTTTTTGAATAATTTAACTTTAATTCAAAACTGACAATGCCATAACTCCAACTTCAAATTACAAGAATCAGTATTTACCAAATACAATTTGGTAGTAAAGCACAATTAGAGTATTTCGTGAAATATAAATGCTGAAAATTTCAGCTTCATATGTCTCGTATTAATGTAGATATAAACAAAAAACCAAAATAACCACTAGATTACCGATAATCCGACAGAATTCAAATGACCACTAAAAAGCGACCGTTTCATACATTTTGAGGACCTCTTTGAAAGAACAGCATTATATTATTCTATTCTCCATACAATCGCGTTCATAACGTTTACAGGCAATCGTATTGTTTTAGTAGTGCATTATGTTGAGTAGGTACCTATCCTTATTTTAAAATTAACTGTAGTTATTTGTCATCTTGTTGTAAAAAAAAAAACAAAATGTATTTATTAAATATTGATAATGTGCTTAGAGTATATTTATTAATTGTTACAGAGGGGTGTTTTAAGCCCCTCCTATAATTAGTATTAATAGAACCCAAATTTTAATTTTTTTTTAAAGATAAACATTTACGGCCTGGCTACGACTATTGGGTAGGGGCGACCGACGACGTCCAATCCAGTAGGGTCAGTCAGTAACGTTTAGCGGCAACGATGGAGATGGACGTAGTTAGACATTTTTTTTAAACTCAGTAGTAATAGCTATAATTTGGCGAATCAAATATTTCGTAATTATATTTTTTTTACACTTTCGTGCTTTTACATTATTAGGCGACAAGATATAACTTAGGTCAGATTGGGTAGATCTGAAAGATAATTCACTCTTTTCTTCACAGTGAATATATTCAATACAGGGTGGTGCCGTCAATGCGACAATAAATTTATATATAGGCTATATTAGTCCATAGAAATGGTATGCCACTTTCAAAAATATCGTATTCATTTGATAATTTCATGACATTTGTATGGAATAGTGTAACGTTGGCAGCATAAGCATAATATGCAAAGGTCATGAAATTATCAAATGTATACGCAATTTTTGAAAGTGGCAAACCTTTTCTATGGACTAATATAGCACATGTTTAAATTTATTGTCGCATTGACGGCACCACCCTGTATAACAAAACCGCTCCAAAATCGTCTAAAATATTTTGTTTATAAGTCGCGGCTGAGTCGCCGCAGCCGCTGTTGAGTCTTAAGCATGATTGCACTTCATCCGCCATACATTTGTTCTCGCCGCTCGCCTTCCCGCGCGTCACCCCTGCAGCGAGAGTCCGCTCTGTAAAAACAGCTCAGGCGGCACCAACTCCAAATAATTTACGAGCATGGTAGGTATAATAATAAATAAGAGTATCTTTGAAACAAGTACTGTATTTATTAAAAGTTTCTGTATTACCAGCATAAGGTAGGTACTTATATTTACATATAATTACTTATGTTGTGACTGAGAAAAGGTCTATGAAACAGCCTCCCAGTAGTTACTCGATGTGATTTATATCATGAAAATGGCATCTCAACCCTGGATGGATGACTGATGTAGTGATCCGCCTTGCTGCTGCCATACAATTACATTGACTAGGTATTCATACGACCTGCCCCCTTATTCTCAACTGTCGGAAAATATTCGAATTTCGGAAACTCTATAGGTTTATCGCTATGCGTCAAAGCGAGACGGCATGTGACTTTTCGAATCGAATTCGTGATCCGACAGTTGAGAATAAGGGGGCAGAAGCGTGAACTCGGACTTACTTTAGATAGCAAGAACTCGTTTAGAGCTGGCAATTAAATTTAGACAGATTTCAAAGGAACCATAGACAATTTTCGACGGCATGTACGGAGGTGCCTACTAAACACTGCATTTTATCACGTTCAATAAGGTCGAAAATTGAACGCACGTTTCTAAATGTCAAATTATATGACAGCCATCCTTTTCGTATTCATTTCGAGAGAAAGAAATGGACTGAACTTAAATTTAGACTTAGCATGTATTCTCCAGAATTAGGGTCATTGTCACATACCAGCATATGTAAAGTACTTTTTATATAAACTAAAATGCATTTTAATAACTTTCTCTAACAGTTTTGTGCTTCAGTGTACCCAGGAACCAAATGTTCACACGTGTTTGTGAGCCAATTTATGAAGGTCATCAATATGTATGAAACGGTCGCTTTTTAGTGGTCATTTGAATTCTGTCGGATTATCGGTAATCTAGTGGTTATTTGGGTTTTTTGTTTATATCTACATTAATACGAGACATATGAAGCTGAAATTTTCAGCATTTATATTTCACGAAATACTCTAATTGTGCGTTACTACCAAATTGTATTTGGTTAATACTGGTTCTTGTAATTTGAAGTTGGAGTTATGGCATTGTCAGTGTTGAATTAAAGTTAAATTATTCAAAAACGTGTGTATATTTAGTTTTGAAACTTTTTGTGGACAAGAAGATTAACAAGAAGAAGCGAATTCCATTTTCAGTTGGCTTATACGTTTGCTCATTTAAGCGCTAGAATTTTTTATTGTTATTTAAGAAATGTATGATTACTTTAAAACGATAAATATATTTTAATAACTTATTGATTCACAAATACGCACAAATCAACAGCTACTGAAATACATTTATTTTACGTGCGCACAATCAAAGGTTTCCGAGATACCGGATTCTGCAAAACGTTACTCCAGCAGGAAACCGTATATCTCTAAAACCTTAAGACGCACAAATCTCATTTTTGGCGCACATTCATGCACAAATATAACCTACCTGCTCATGTACTTTACTTTTCCCTCCGATCATTCGTTTAGAATCTTCCTGCTGGAACAGCGTTACTCCAGCAGGAACGGTTTTTTTGCTTTTTCTCCAAAACTACAGCACACACAAATTTTTTATTTGGGTCACATTTACACCACATTACACTCTAATTATTGGCATAACTCAATGTCACCTAGCAAATATTTTCTTGCTGGGGTAACGCACTCCAGAGCTGTGCAAGGAAGCTAGGTAGTATTAGAATTAAAAAGCTGGCTAAGCAGTGAGCGAAAAATCTACCAATACGTTTGCTTTATATTCTAAGCTCTACCGCGCAATTGTTAGTTTTTCTTTATAAGTCGCTGAAGGAGTCTCACTCTAACATAGAGCGCATTTATTCTCGAGTTTATTATTATCTTCGTATAAGGACGAAGATATAAATCCATTCTTTTTCTATTGAATCGTCACTTAAATAAAGAAACTAATAAATAAGCTCATAAATCAAATAGAAAAAATGTGACATGACGCTTTTACAGAAAAAAAAATCTTTTACTTGTGTTTTAACCTTAGAAAAGTTAAACTTGGCATCTGCTACAAGTTCACTGTCTACTCTTTACCCTGAGTTGTGATAATGCAATAAATAATGTTTAGTAAGTAATCAAGATGTGTTTTTTTTGTGCTACCTTGACCCGTAAAAAAAGTAGGAAAATTTTTATTTGACCGTTTATGTTCTAATTTCGAAGTACCTAATGAGAAAATAAGATTAATATTGCTCCGTAGTAACAAAGCACTACAAGTTATTGGTCTGTTGGAACATGATTCTGGATGCGCTAAATCTAAATTTAAGTGCATTGCATCGCATCTCGTTAATTCGACAGCTGTCAAATAAAGAGACTTAGAAAATGTGATGTGTGACCTTGTTCATGGATTCCATGGTCAATTTTAAAAGGCGTGCAGAAATCTTTATGTAATTTTACAGTTTAATTCTTTTTACATTTTAAGAGGAAGAGTTATACTATAGGTACAGTCGACCGCAGAAGTAGCTTAACACATGTCGCGCCGACTATTGCGCTCGTACTTAGGTAATAGTGCTACCGTACTAATATTGATGCCATCGCTATTGTGACATGGTACTAAAGTGTTCAGCTACTGTTGGGGTCGACCATACCTACTGCACTTAAATTTAGATGTGATTTGACTCTTCAGAATCGATCTCAATATCTTCTGAAAGATGAAGGTAGGCAGAAATTGACCATCGGTTGGCCAAGTGACTCTTACTTTCCAACTTGTATTCTTAATTTTCATTATAACATTATTGTGTTAGAAAAATTATTTACCTATAAAAATATCTAAACTAGAAAAATTTCACGTCCTGAGGCGGGGGTCGAACCCGCGACCTTTCACAATCCGGGAGACTGCTCTAAGCATCTGAGCTACCCAGGACTTGGGATAACCCTATGAAATTCTTCTAGTCTATCTGTATTTGCGTTATAAGCTAACGTCTACCCTACAATGTCGAAATGTTCTATTCCAACAACAGGGTTATCCCAAGTCCAAGGTTCGATCCCCGTCCCGAATTTTTCAAACATTTATAATAATGTTAAAATGAAAATTAAGAATACAAGTTGGCAAGGGGTCGCGGGGAGCCGTTGTATGCAGGCTGCACAGAACCTTTCCATTTGGAAATCGATGAGGGCGAGGGGGCTGTCGCCAAATACCTAAATATGAGGTAAACAACGAATATCTGAGCTGATTTATACGTCACTACGAAACGGACTGAGATTTCTGAGACTGAAGGTGTATTATTGTAGGGATACAATTATTTCTGAATTTTAAGTGATCTCTGATACTGAGTACTGATCTGAAAGTATTGGGGTCGCACCCCTAAGTGGCCTCCAACCTCCCCTATAGCCACCCCGAACCTTGCATCAGGTATACTAACTGTTCGCAAACAGGCCGAGCGCATCGGCATCTGATTCAACTGGTAAACATCGCAATGTCTGGTCAATCTGATAATGCATGCACTGAGAAATGATAACTCACTCACCAATGATGCTCCTGCCGCGCGCCGACAGCTATCGTGAATGAATAACCGGGCGAACGTTTTTTATCTCGGAGACCGCTCGTTTTCTCCGCCACCGTCATGACGTCACACAGCGATGTCGTTTAGAGTATTAGCACCCTTATTGCTTCGCATTCGCTACAGGGGCCTTATTCAGCAGTGAACATCATAGGCTGATATTATTATAGGCTGATATATTGAAAGATCTGCATGGTCCTGTAACCATTCGGTAAGTATGCTATTTTCCCTAAACACTAACCGCCTAATTATAAAACGCGGACTAAAGTTAGTCCTGGTCTAAAACTAATGCCGTCACTGTTATTTGTTAAAAGAAAGACAGTGACAGCATCAGTTTTAAGCCAGGACTAACTTTAGTCCGCGTTTTATAATAAGGGGGTAAGTGTTTTCCTTGAACAGTCTCAAGAATCAATGCCTGCGCAAACATGACGGAAGCCAGACCATCAGATGGAGGGTATCTACGATCAACTAGTTAGGTTCATTTGGTGTTTGGGTCCATTTTTTAAACTTGCAACATCTTTATCACATCGAACAATCAAAATATTCTATAACATATATGGAGTACTTACCAGTATTTTCCCATATTTGTGTGATCCGGAGCCTTATCAGACAAAATAGATTTTCTATTGTGTATGAACAGCAGCGAGCAGCAGTTATGGCTAGTAAGTTTAGAAATTAATAAATTTTATCTTATTGGTTAGGTAGATGTACGAAAATATCTATAGCAACAATATCAAAGGAAATTATTTCAATAACTACTTAACAACACTTACCTAATGTTGTTTTAAATTTTTTATTCAAAATTTAGTTTGTCATACATAACGTCAAGTATTAGTGAAGTATTCACATTAAAAGACCAAACTTTTATGTTAGTGTTCGCGCCTGCCAACGGGTTCGTAAAAAGGGTAAAGGCACCAAATTGTTATTTAATTCAATTCATAATTTATTCCATTCATGTGTACATACACATAGGTCTAGGTTTATTCGAATTGTTCGGTTTTAGATGAACCAAATTTTTAGGCCCAGAGATTTTTAGAAGGCTGTAGACCTCATGATTAGGGGAATATCTCACCTAATAAACCTTAGAAGCTTTACACGGAGCGCTTATTCGTCTCGTCTATGGGATAATACGGTTTGTAATTTTAAAAGTTTCTTCGTTAAATAATAGATGGAATATTAGTAACAAAAAAGCAGGCCTACCTAACTAAATAAAAATAAAAATTCATTATAGGTATATGTCTCCAATCTCAGATCATAGAAACATGATCAGAGGTCCCCAATTCTACTGTTGGTAGAACTGGGGGAATCAGAAATAAATTCCGCCGAGTTCATATAGTGAAGTAGATATCCAAAATATGACTTGTTTCAATATGTAAAATTAAAAATTAATGTAAACAAAACAGTATTAAATTAAAAATTAACAGTTACCCCCGGCCTCATTAATCATCTATGTAACACGTTCTCGTTGAGACTATTCTTATGAGCCCAAACACACTATAAGCTGTAATTTTCTAAAGAATTTAGCATTCCGCAGCATTTTTGATGGTTTAGGATCAGCCCCCTTATTCTCAACTGTCGGATCACGGATTCGATTCGAAAAGTCACATGCCGTCTCGCTTTGACGCCGCGCGATAAAAAGTGACAGGTATAGAGTTTCCGAAATTCGAATTCTTTCCGACAGTTGAGAATAAGGGGGCAGCTCAAGGTAAGTATGTCATGGGAATGTCACCGAAGTGACAATACACTAAATTTCAAATGATTCGGGTCGGTGAAAGTCAATAAAACCCTTATAATCATGTAGAAAATGAGCTGATAATCATCAAACTGATAATCATCATCTAAACTGATCTTCATAAATTATAGCTATAAACCATCCTAATCAAGTCAGCTTTTAAACAAAAAAAACATATCAAAATCGGTCCATTCGTTTAGGTGCTACGAGTACGATGCCACAGACAGACACACAGATACAGAGATACACAGACAGACACGTCAAACTTATAACACCCTTCTTTTTTCGTCGGGGATTAAAAATACTTTTATACACGGGTAACTAACTTTTTATCTAGAAATTTAACTTTAAGTGAAAATAGTTTATTACCTAAGAAAATTATGTAGGTAGGTATTCGAAACTTTTCGATTTTCAATTCGCAAACGGTAATATCGCCGTTTACGAACAATTGAAAATCGAACAAAAAAGTTTCGAAAGTATGATGGGCTTATTACCTGAGAAAACAAATGAAAGTCCTAAAAACTAGTAAACTTTAGACATTGATATGAAATGGAAACAAATAAATAGTAAAAAAATATTTCTGAGAAAAGTGAAACAAGATTAGTTTCTTATAACTGCATAGAGGAACAGCCGGCTAAAATCAACATCAATATATTATGCAGGGAATAAGACCTCCAACATTTTTCCGAGTACAACGCTCTTATTGTTTGACCCTTAAAAAGTATTCATTCTTTTCCTCATAATTAGAAGTCTCTTAATTTAATTGATCCGTCACTCACGTGACAATTTTCCTCAGAAGAGCCTCATCGGACGCATTATGCGACGCATGTTTTTGTAGTACACCGTCGACGTCGCGGTCGTTACCTTGAGTGCGGTCGCGTGCACGTCGACTCATGCGCTGCAGCATCGCAGTTGCGCGCCGAAATACGCGCACAACGCGCGCACACGCACGATATCTCCAGCGCGTTGTGTTGCGAGTGCTCATCTCATACATAAAGCATAGTGTTTTGTGCGCGAAAATAATAAGGTAAGATGAAGTATTTTTCTTTAATATGACTTCACAATTTGTGATAGTGTAAAATAATTCAGTTCAATAGAATATGAAAATTTCAATAAATTATAATAATATGAAAACAGAATTAAATGAAAACTAATAGGTATATCATCAATGGTATTATAAATTTCGTCAAAGCAAAAAGTCATTTTTAACATAAACAGTTCGCTGTGTTCCGGATTGGAAGGCATTTCATCTTAAGATGACAGATGGGCCGTCAGCTTGTTTGTCATCTAGTTGTGTAAGAAAAGTCATGTCAAATTCTGAATTATTCCTGAACAGTTCTTGCTATACTATGCTAACATAGTCACATTTATACCATGACCAAACAACTATATGTATGTAAATTAAATACTCGCTTCGCAAACAATCTATCGTCTGATGACAGGAAACAAAGCGTAAAACCTTTATTAGCTACATGTCAAATAAAACCTAAATAACAAAATTTAAAACCGACTTCAAAAAACTGAAAAGGATATAATAATGAAATTTAAGTAGTGTTTCTAGGAAATGAGTACCTACTTAAATTTAAATATTTTATCATTTTCAGTTTTTTGAAGTCGGTTTTAATTATTGTTTTAATTTTCTTTTTCACAATTTTTAGTTATAATTTTCTAAGGCCAAAGCTAGATGGGTGACCGTCAGCTTATATTGTTTCCTACTGTCGTATCGTATCGCATACATAGACGACTTACTCATTCCAGTTATTTGATTAAAAAACCAAACTAATCGATTTGTAAAAAAAATATGGGACCAAATGGCAACTATTCCGCATCGAACAAAAAAGAATCACGTAAATCGGATCAGGCATCTACGCGTAAGCGGTGTACATACATAGAATAGAAAAAAAACATACCAACCGAATTGAGAACCTCCTCGTTTTTTAAGTTCGGTTAAAAATAAGTACAATAGTTTATTGTTTTATAAATAGTTTTCTTATAAAATACACATATTCATCACACCTGTCTTTTCCTAGTCAAAAATAGTTATTTGCAGCCAATGCCAAATGACACCAATACGATTTAAAAATGCAAATACCAATAGCCGAGGCGACATACACAAGAATTAGAGACAAGTGCGCCTCGACCTGAGCATTAACCAGTATCTAGGTTGTCAGTCAACTGACCTAAAAGGACCTAGGCTTTGCAATTCTTAATTATAGCACTAGTGCGTACCCTTCAAATAACTTCATTTACATTTAGCATATAAATTAATATTTCCCTTCCACTTGGCAGGCTGCCAGTTCATTTCAATAACGACCAGCTGTCCGAGTGGTCTGTACCCCTTACTATGATGGCTACTCGGTCACGGGTCCCGGGCTCGAATCCCGGTAGGAGCAAATGTTTATATGATGAGTACGAGCATTCGTTCACGAGTCATGGATGTTTTTAAGTTTATTAAGTATAAGACTTGTCCCTTGTTATTGCAGGTGTCTATAAGCGGCGGTAACCGCTTACCATCAGGTGAGCCGTTAACTTGTTTGTAATCTAGTAATATAAAAAAAGTGTTTGTGATAGATGAGGGTACAGTACCCCTAGCACGAACATTTTGTAATTTCGAATCGTAATCGTACCTTCGCGCACGCTTAAAATTTAAAACAAAAGCTTACATTAATTACTTGATACGATGGCGATTCGAAATTTTAAAGTGTTCGTGCTAGAAGTAGAGATCCATATAAAAAAGTGGTTTCCAATCATTCATAACAGAGGCGCTGCTGCCGTTTCCATAGGATTTGACAGTTGTCACGACGACGAATGTTTTCGTTTCAATTCGATTGAAACTTACACTAGGGGCACTGGTGACATTAACCAAGACTTATGGAAAAATAACTAGAAATCGCGAAAAATAACAGCTGTTCATAGTGTTCAAAGTGAAATACTTACATGACCCTTGTTTGTATGGAAGATGTTATTTTTTGCGCGATTTAAATTTTTTCAACAAGTCGTGTTTACAATGCCCAGCATTGCCATCTGCCTTCGTTTTCCAGAACATTCCCCTTACACCTGTATGTCTGTCTGCTTCGAACACAATGCTTACTTCTATAGACATTGCGTGACTAATAACAAGCGACTTTGGGCTATATGAACCGAATACTTCGCGAAAGGCTATAAAATTTTTCTTTAAAAGGATTACCCCATTGGCACACTGCACGAAATACACACTATATACTGCACAGTGTGTGACAACTTTTTAATTAAAAAGAAACATCAATAATTAAAAATAGTTTAACTGTGGAAAGTTTTACTGTGGATCTCGAAAACAGAAAATAGTGTAACCGTTTCTTACTAAATTATTTACTCTACCTATACCTAAGTATTCCTAAGCACATTCACGGAAAAATTTTCAACATTTCCATAATAGGTATTATTTTTTAACCGAGTTCAAACCTTAAATAACTACACAACAGTTAGATGTTTTATTTGTTTTTAGATATTTACTAGCAAAGTGAATGGATTTAAATTTATTATAATTGAAAACCATAAGATACCTAGTTCTCCTCGGCTCGAATTACAGACTATTTATTTTAGGTAATTGGCTAAGTACTTACGTCCGAACTTTTAAACTTACTGAGGGCCTACTAGACAAGTTTCCTTTCGATAATCGAAAATGTATGGGGTTTGACATAAGCCCTCGATTAACTTTCGATTGTAAATGTCAAATGCCATACATTTTCCATTTAGCTATAGTGATAACGATTGTCAAATGGCATCTTGTCTAGGCCCTCTGACTGGAGAGAGGATATAATTTTCGTAATTAGGAATAAATATTTAGCCCCCAATTACGTCCTTCCACGTGTAATCCGCAATAGACTTATTTGTTTAAATTCATTTATTTTATATTCATTGGGGCTTTATTTTTCTCATGTCATAGGACGATTATGATTAGCAGTGGAGTTTTTAAAATAATGTCATTAGAACCCTCTAATGACATTATTATCATACAGATCGTCGCACGTTTTTTTACCTTGATAACTTAGTAATTATAATAGAATAAAACTAGAAAAATTTTGATAACTTAATTAGGTATGAAAAAATCGGCAGGGATGCCGATTAACAATTAGGTAAAATAAAGATTATTTTATAATTACATCTATGTATTTATTATCAACCTAGAGCTCCGGTGGCGTAGAGGTTATCGCGTCTGGCAGGACCCCAGGAGACGCGGGTTCGATTTCTGCCTGGAGCATACAATTTTTTCATTGTTTTCTTTCTTTATTTGTATTTACCTACCCTGTCACCTGTCAGGCAACTTCAAACAGGCGTTAAGTCCCGTTTGCGTCTTAAAACGATATCTTAAAGACTAATCGATTTTATCTGCATCGAATAATCAGTTAAAACATAGCCGACTAAAGCAATGGCCGGAAGTTAGCAAGTCCACAAAAGGTCGCATAATTCGCGATTGTCCACACGGCATAATAGCATATGAACTATTCCCACCAACGGACGTTAAGAAACACCATACCACACCACATAACTAAGCAACATGCCTACAGGTACTAGCGAAAACACATGAAGCGTAAAGTTGACGAGCCAATCTCAACCATAGCACCTGAACAATAAGAAACTACTTTCAATTAAGTACTACTAAAGATTCGATTCATCACGAAACCTAAGAGAACATCGCATCCTCTTCTAAGACCTCCGTGCACGAAGCGGATCTTTGAGATTTCTCTACCCTTGCAGATTGAGTAATTATTTCATACACTACATGCAATAAAAATATTATGTATCTTGGTACTACGGTTTTTTGACGAAAATATACTGCCACTGTTTGTTTTTTTTCCTTTATTGTACAAAAAAAATTCTAAAAACAAATTTTACAAAATAAAACTCGATGTACAGACGAAAGCAAGTGTAACAGTTGCACTACGAAATCCGCGTCTATTACGAACGGAATAAGGGCGATTTTTTTACTATTTGTACCAATTTTAATTAAAATATGTACCGATTTAATTCCTCCCACGCCCAATATTATCTACATAGGCTATTATTTCCCTTGACACCGAAACAGCCAGAAACAGCGAATTACCGAATTATTATTCAGCCGAAATAGGTCATACAATTAGTTATTGTTCTGAGGTGTATTAGAGACACATAAAAAGATTTTTATACTTATTTACGAGTTGCAAAGGTGATATTCTTAATTTCTATCGAGGCTGGTAGGTACCTACTCGGTGACAAAATTTATATGAAAGAAAGAGAGTATTTTGCAACAAAACTATAATTTAAAATCCCTACATAAAAAAATGCATCTATATCTGGCTAAAAAACCGTTACCCAGGGATATGAAATTCGCTTTTTAAAACATTGACACATGTCAGACAAAGGATAAAACAAACGTCAATATCGTGCATTGTCTTGTCAAATATTTTTATCTAAGTAGGCTGTGGGTTCAATTCGGTTCAGCCCATGACAATTCGCAATTGCTTTTTATAAAGAAAAACTAAAAGAACACGACAAGTTGGTTTCTGGTATTGTTTCTGACTAAAAATGTAGATTTTATTTTATTTTTTACTGTACATTATCAGGTACACTTGGATGCAAAGGTTAGATTTCTCGCATACATTTTTCATAATTAGGTACTCAAAAATGCCGGGGTATAAACATAAAAAATCATTTATTTAAGGCTTTCGTATAATATAAAATTTATCGTAGGGGGCGTTCAAGTACCAATATCGAACATCTCCTTAGCGTACATAACGGCTACCGGCTATTATTATCATGTTATTTTGTGTAGCATCTACCTACCCACTATTATCAAACACTATACAGGATGGTGCCGTCAATAGGACAATCAATTAAAATATGGACTATATTAGTTCTAGAGATGGTTTGCCACTTTTAAAAACATCCTAATAATTTCATGACATTTATATGAAATAATATATCATTAGCTTCATCATTTCATAGAAGTGTCATGAAATTATCAAATGAATAAGATGTTTTTGAAAGTGGAAAACCATTTCTATGAACCAACATAGCCCATGTTTAAATTTATTGTCGTATTGACGGCACCACCCTGTCTATTTTAACGGTGATTGAAACAATAATTTTACACCTAATTGAACGCGAGCTGAGTCCAATAAAGTAGTTTTATTCTAAGCTAAAGCCTACATACTATTTTGATAGCAGGTTTGACGTCATAATGACGTGCAATGAGAATGGCGGAAGCGGTTAGTACAGTCAACAATACGTACCCGTCTTTGATAGTTCGTGGCTCTTATTGAAAAGTTAATAAGGATACTTGTTCAGGATTAGTCGAACAAGAGAAAAAGAATACTAGGTTTTGTAGATATTAGGATTTACTTGCGGATCGATACAAGATGGTAAACAGAATGTATCAAAATCATTATTGTATTGGTTCCCCTCCTAATAAATTGGTAGCCACTTGATTGGTTGTATAAACGAAATGAAGAATGTGAGCGTTACGGCCATGGTCGCTAGGTTGAAAATATAATACGTTGCAGCGTCAACAATACTGATATATGAAAAGTGGGTACATTTTATTGCTCGTGACTGTACAGTCATCAGCTAAAGTAAGTGATAACTATTAACAGTTTCGTGGTTCTTAGTTCTGAAAGCATTATGAGCTGTCACGAGTAACAAACTTAACCAAGGATGATAGAATTATTTTACTAATGACTTGAAGGTCTGCACGCGTAGCATAAAAACAACTAGAGATAAGTTTGGTCTTATTAAAATCTCTCAATAAAAATTACAACTTTTTAGGTTAAAAAATAAAAATTCATTATTTAAATTTGATGAAACGTTTTTATTGGAACGGCGACCTGGAATTAATAAGTAGTCACTCATGAAAGTTTTGAAAAATATGCAATTTTCCAATGCGAATATTCTTGTATATCTATTAATGTTTCAAGCCCTGTTAGACTCCCGAGTCTTGCAACAATTAAAAACCAATTGGGTTTGGAATTCGATACTTGAAAGTTTTATGCTTAAGACAGCTGTCTGGTTTTAAGAAACTATCTAGTTCGTCATATGTTTTAATCGTAATGTGTTATCATACCCAAAATATAAATGTATAAATTTTAAGAATATTCATTTAAATAATGATAAAAAAAGCTGCAAACTGTCATGGCGTCGTGAAGCTAGTAGAGGGTGGGTAGAACCCCCCCCCCCCCTCCCTCCTCCCCGCCGCCCTTTTAAAAACTGCGGAGCTACCACTGATTTACTGACCTATATTTTACTTTAATACGGTCAAGTGCGAGTTTGACATTTTTTCACACTAATAAACTCCGAATTTTAAGGCAGTGAAAAAGCTCTAAATGCACTTTTGACTTGTCTTGATTTATACGAATTTGATTTCTTAAAATATTATTGATTGATCTTAATTATAATTTTATAAACAGAACTTGATATTAGATTTCACTTTACCTCGATTAACTGTACAAATCCAAGTATTTTCTTATCTGTCATCCACCCTATTGTACTTAAATCTGTGACATGTGAATATTATTTAAACTTAAACATATTATTGAGAAAATTTAAGATGATGTTCTGTACCTAACTCAAAACAATTAGAAAATTTCCGCGTGGCCTGTAAAATTATTAATGAAACTAGAATTCATAGTACAAAACTCCGTATTATTGTCCTCCCGAGACCTAAAAAAGCGTATTAGCAGCACCTCTAGACTTTGACCTTTGTATACTTACACTTAACTTGATTGACGTTATAATACAACCTCAACAAAGACATGGTACATTCGTCATAATATTTGCATGGACTGGCATTAATTGTTAAACGAATCTTGGAAAACAAAAAAATCCTATTTAACCAAACAAAAGATTCCAGATTTTTGTTTTTCTTTATCTACAATTACTATTCTTCACGATGAATAGTCAAAGTCAATAGTCAAAACTATACCTATTTGGGTATATTTGTATTGTAGGTATAAGTTGATATTAGGTACACCCAGCTGCAAATGAGCTTACACGTCGCAGTTTTGCACACAATACTTTTACTCCAAGAAGGTTTTGAGTCATCTTTATGTGAATTCCGCCTGTTTGTGCCTACCTACTTACATTTTTTTAAATTCTATTCTCATTTACATTATAAGGACTGTAGGTAAATAAAACAATACCTCCAGAAACATTATAACACATAAAAAATATTATTTGTAGTGTTAATTTGTTCGAATATTGTGCGTGTGTGTTGACAGTATGCATTTTTCAGGGTTATCGCGAGCAGTTGTGACATTGTTTTTATTAATTTAATCGAAAAATAAAAGTGGTCTGAAAGGTGTCATACTTTCAGAGATAGCTCTAATTAATCTTTCAAGCGGCGTCATACCACCGGAGGGATATGACAATTGAAAAATTAATTGTGTCTGGAATCTCATGCTTGACGGGTGGACCTAAACCACCTCCTTAAATTTTACTTTGAACTTATAATATAGTTTTTCCGAAATAAATAATTTTCATATATTTACTAGTAAGAAAAATATTGAATTTATCATTTTTACAATCGGCTGTCACTTCGAGTGGTCAGTACGTTTATCTACCCCGAGACGTTCGAATTTTTTCGTGTTTGTATGTTTATTAGCATATTTCTAATATTTAGGATATACATACCTATTATTATCTATATTTCTTCGTTGTCTAGTATCCGCTATACGAGCTCTGTAAGCATATTGTTTATCGTGATAATTATCTCTTCCCTGTCGAACAACACTGCCCTACAGTAGTAGTAGGTCGGCCACGGTACAGCCATCTAACAGAGCTGTTAGATGGCTGTGCAGAACCGTTCCATTTGGAAATCGATGGGGGAGGCCTTTGCTCAGCAGTGGACATCATAGGTTGGTATGATGATGATGATTATCTTCCCCATCATAATCTTATCCATTGCGTCAAACATGAAACAGGAAATCTTCGAAGTCCCAACGAAGGCGTTGCTTAAAAGTCACCTCAGTGCGTAAACGGATTCATCGAAAAACATGCAGTTATCCGCCTTTCACATATAAAAGATAATAATAAAAGAACTTTATTTCGTATAGTGCGGAAATATAATTTGCTAGCTGCATTTTTTCGTCAAGAGTTTATAGTAATATTAGTGTCATACTGTTTCATAGACTTAATTAAATAATAAAAACTACATTATTAATATTACTTTGACTTTAAATTTTATGTAAAATACTGATAAAACATGTTTGTTCCCCGCACTCATATTAAGTATAAAGTTCAAAAATAAATAATTCAAGTACTTACCTGTCAGTAAATTTATATTTATTAAAAAGAGTATATCTTGGAGTCGGTGCTTCACTTTCTATTCATTCTGGAACCTAGCATACACATAAGTATTGTTTATAATTTCGTTTGACTTGCCATTTATTTAATATTTAAGTATTCAAAAACAATCACATATCTATCATGACAGGTGTTTCCCCAATTATAGTATGATAAAGATGTAGATACACCTTGAATTCCTGAATTGCTGATTTAACTTGACTGTTGTTTGTTGACGAATTCCGTTTCCCCATCTCGGAAGATTGTTATCAAATCCAGAGGAAATTTGTATGAGACCAACCTGGTAGTGGGTATTCCTACTTAGTCTTATTCAACACAAAAGAATCATCAAAATAGATCTTTATTTGACAGATTAGCTAACATTCTAAAAAAATATATTTGAATAGAAAACCTCCACCTTTATTTTGAAGTCGGTTAAAAGTCGAACTGTGATTAAACTAAAATAGGGTCCAAGTGAAGTACCGTAAGCTGCATACATTTCCTAATATCCCAAGGTGTAGGTAAGATTACTTACCAATATTTCATAAATTCCCACGTAACTATATTTCAATTGTTTCATTGTGATTGAAATTCCATAACACATGTGGGGCAACAACACTTGCAATGATTAATTACTGTCTGTATTAGACTTAATCAAAAACTAAAAAAATGACAAAACATCTTATTTGAAACGTTTGCTATAGAGATTAACGTTTTACAAATTTTACTATGAAAATACTTTTCGAAATAGATACTACGATAAATCACTTATATTTTTATCCTACTTATAACTTAAGAAAATACTTATAAATTAATAAAATACTTATAAATTAATATAATTTTACGAACAGCAAGTACAGTACAGGAGATGTTTCATATCCGGCCAGGTATATTGTACACTGTCTCAAAAAATTAGAAAAATCTCCTGAATCCGGGAAAAATACTAATAATTTGTTTTCATGCATAGTTTGTGTGTGCAAAAGTTGAAATTTTTCGCCGAATTTACCGTTATTCAATATGGCACTATGGCGGGCGACATAGAAGTCAACTAAACGTCACCAAAGTGCCTTAGGCGCCATGATAAATATTTGACTGTGTTATAATTTTTTCTGTAAAAATTCTTGCTTTGCACAACACAACTAAGCAAATAAAAAGAAAACGGACAGTTAAACACTGTTTTGCATATTTTTACCTATTTTTCAGTATACTGTACAGAACTGACATAAATATTTTTGGAACATCTCTTTTCCCACAACAATTATTATTCCAGCGGTCGTTTTCAATATTCAATCATCAGTAAGCTAAATATAGTTTTGTTACATAACATTTTTTATTGGTTTATTATGAATAACAAGAGTTACTTACCTAACCTTTGTGATTGTTCTAAATCTGCTGTAAATAAGTAGGGTTCACACCACTAACCCCAACTACATACACTTAAGTTAGAAAATCAAACAACAGAATATAAAATGTATTACGTAAATGTATACTTGTTTGTACTCTATGTTATTATGTATTTACCAAATCACAACATAATTGATATAATTATGCCGTTCACAGGTTCGTGCTCGAGTACACCATGACTTTTGAAAAGTAGCGGCATCTGTGGCGCATAACGGAAAGGTTAGAGACGAACCAGAAATAAAATTATACAAGATGACGCAATGGACTTGGAGTGCTTGCTCCAAGCCTAAGTTGGAACCAGTCCCAGAAAAGTTCGCCAGATGTTGTTACGAGAAGATATCGCCGTTGTTATGGAGGATACCGATACTGGTGTGGTCAGTGTCCATCATTTCGTGGTCCGTCGCTTTCTTCTGGGGCCCTATGGATATGTTCCTGCTATACATGACGCACTGGGGCCTGCTGCTCATCGCTATAGAATCAGTGTTTGGTATCATCGTTACTGTGAAAGCAACTAACATAGGATATCTTGGTAAGTATCGTTTTGTTCATTCGATCGAAGTTATCTTAATCCTTTTTTTATACATCTAGACGATAATAAAGCTGACGGCCCACATGGTGGTAAGTGGTTACTGCAGCCTATGGACACCTGAAATAACAAGGAAAACATCACTTGATATTGCAGGTGCGTTGTCATCCTAAGGCCTAAGGCGAAATGCCTTCCATGGCCAGTAATTACACTGGCTACCTTTCCCATCAATCCGAAACACAGCGAATAAGAAAGGCGGTGGTACTGGTACCCACCCAGACGACCCTATCACCTAGTAATTCCCAATCCGATTGATATGATTCAACATTGTGGAACGTTTTAAAATAATTTTATTACTTCATATATTTGCGTTAATTATTTATAATAAAACTTAGTCTTACTATCAAAATATTAGGTTTTTAAAAAATTTAACCCTTGATCCCAATCTTGCTCAACTCTACTCTTTGAAAAAGGTTAAGAAGTGAACGCGTTTTTATCCCGAAAGTGTCTATTTAATCCTGCTTAAAAACCTGATTACATTAAATTGATAAAAGAAAGAAAAACATTTTTTGGCGCAATCCCACTAATCTTCTTATGATCTGCCTTAACTAATCTGGTTATGCAGGCCCGAATCGCACCTTCTAGACTCTCTACAAATTATAAAATATTTATGCATGTCTTTATGGTCCTGTCCTACGTACCCCTCCCCTTTGAATGCATCGCTTTATTAAGGACGCACAGTCAAAGCTTTGGTTTCAATGGTGACACCGAAGTTCAGGATCCAACAACATTCCAAGTACCTTAAGATTGAGGATTTTTGGTACCTACAAATGTGCATCGGAAAGTAGGAGCCCAGTTTCACGCAACATTTTTTGGAGACCCCCGAACTATTTTCCTTAGTTCTCTACAATCTAAAACCATATTTTAAATACAAGGACTAAACTTATAGAAAACCATCATGTTTGAGCTGCTGCCATGCAACCAAAACTAGCAATAATAATTTATCCTCCGCAAGCAGAAGGTATCAAATATCTGATCGTGATACTTACCTCTTGCTTGTATTTATAAGTTAAGTATTTTATAGCAAACAATGATAAATTTTGCCTTATCCCTGACATACATTTTGCTAAAGCGATTCACCTTAGAAGTTATATCGCAGATATAGACGTGTATTATAAAATTAATTTCATGTGAATATTTGGTATCATAAGACGGCGTGAATAAATTTAAATATTACTTAGACAAGTTGAATATGACGTCATGTTATGTCATGCTAAAGGCTCGCCAAAATTACAAAGGTTAGCCGTTATCTCCATTCCAAGAAACTTGAAGGTATAGTGAGTATTAGAACTATATTGAGCACTGAGGAAGTGCTCAAAATTAACTATGAGAAAACAACCCTATTTCTGCAGAATCAGAATCGCATTTTACGTGTTAAAGATTAAATTGGTGTTACAAGGATATACGATTATATCACTGCAGTGCTAGAACTGCTTTTCTGAAGCAGTACATGTTTTGGATCACTCTGAGACCTCGGATGATTCTGATTTTGACTGCTCGGTGTAGGTAGATACAGTCAGTGACAAAATATGTAAGTAATGGGTACATCTTTGACGTCTCTCATGCCTTATTGTCTTGGTACGTGAAGTGTTACAATTTTATACGTATTAATCATTGTCTGTACCAACATTATTATAAATAAGTACCTTCTACGAGCCTAAGATCAGTCATGCATTTGTTACATGTGTCGATCTATTTTCACCGAGCTCAGCCACGTGGCCATCATCAGCATAATATCACTGCACGATAATTATGCGCAGGCACGTAACTCTCTACTCAGCTATAAGTTTCAATTACTCATGATCTATCCGCTTTGATTGCTAACTTCGGTAAAGTTATTAATGCCACTTAAAAGCATAAGGTTTTTTACTGAACGACATTATTAAATATATCTGAGGCCGCAACTATTCTTTGATTGATGTAAATAATACTCAATCGTTACTTAGATAAGGAAAAAACTACGCCCATTATTATGTGTTAGGTTAGAAAAATGAGAGTAAAAAAGTAATATTAAGTTTTACAGATTTCAGGATACTTACTTGATGCTGAAATTATTTTATTTTATTTTTTATTTTATTGTATTCGGTAAATCATCAACTGATAACATATAATAGGTAAGTAGTTACTTATAGTGATAGTAAGCTATAATCGGGCCGAATCCTAAACTCCCGTATGACAGTGCAACAATAGATCGGCACAACCTTGGCACAGCGTAATCATTTCAAATCGAAATTCATTTATAGTTTATCTCCGCAATCAATTAAAAACGAAACAAATAGCTAATGGTAAACATAGAACAAAAAATAGTATTCCCAGTATTAAAATTGTTTCAAGAAAACATTTCATTACGCTCTTGCAAGGTTATAGCGTTCGGATATATTTTATCTTTATTTCTAGTGATGTTACCTCAGATATCACATGGCCATGGCCAGCAAACATGGAAAATAATAGTCGGCCTATCTTATAATTTATTTGCGTTTTTTACTTAACGCTTTATGAAAAAAGTAGTTTTTGAAGTTTTTTTTACTGGTGCCGTCGCCATTTTATTTTCTCGCAGTCGTCCGAAGAAGAAAGAAGACTCTACTAACCGAGGCATGTGAGAAAGTGACCAAAGAAGCTTGGGAGAAGGTGGTCGAAAAAACAAAAAATCTTATATTGTCCGATTATGATTGTGACATTAAGTAGATAAATAAATCCACAGTGAAATTTTTATTTATGTTAGTGAAAGTGTAGCTCAGAAGATGATAATTCTGATTAAGAAAAATAATTATTTTATTTGGATTTGTTTCTTTTACCTATCAATAACTATTTAAACAAAAAGTACTGTTATTACGAAAAAAAAACTGTTATTAGTATCAAATAATCGCAGCGATACGTGTATAGGTTGTGCAAAGATACATCACTAGTATTGTCGAACTGACATACGTCATACGGGAGTTTAGGATTGGGCCCTACTGTAATTACAGATTCAAACAAGTAGTTATACAAAATAATAAACAGTGTAGACACAAAATATATTTAAACAAAAATTAAAACCGACTCCATAAAACTGAAAAGGATAAAATAATTAAATTTTAATAGGTTCACTATCTATGGTTTCTGGAAACAACTTAGCACCAACTCCAAAAATATGTTCCTAGGGGATGAGTACCTACTAAAATTTAATTATTTTATCCTTTTCAGTTTTTTGGAATCGGCTTTAATTTTTGTTTATATATATTTTTTTCGCAATTTTTAGTGATAACTTTTGAAGGTTAAAGCTAGTGGGTGACCGTGAGCTTAAATTGATTTCTACTATCGTATCATTTCACTAAAAATTCATAGGAAAGCAAAAATCCGCAATTTCTCTTATGTAGACGACTTCATTTTTTCATTTTTTTTTATTTAAAAACCAAACTACCTAATGGATTTTCAAAAATTTTTATGCGACCAAATGGGACTATTTCGCATCGAACAAAAAAATAATCATCAATATCGGTTCACCCAGTCAAAAGTTCTGAGGTAACAAACATAAAAAAAAATACAGACGAATTGCTAGCCTCCTCCTTTTTTTGAAGTCGGTTAAAAATATTAACCATCTCGCATCGCAGCAATGTAAGATCCATGTACAATAAAAGTACAAAGAAATCTATATTATTCTATCAATATTTATTTGAAATAAATATTATATTATATATTATATAATATAATATTTATTTCTAATATATATTTATATATATTTATAACTTATATTAATATTTATTTCTAATAAATATTATAATAATTATATAATAATATAATCAACACATCTATGAATACAAGCCTGCTTATTGACTCTTTCGTCGATTGGATATTTGTATTAAATAATTCTAGGTCTAGAATTTGTGATAGTTTAGTATATTAAAATAAATTTAGTTTTATTAAACTAATAAAAAAAAATAGTTTAGATTAATACCTACATACATAACGTACTTAACACCGATAAATTAGAGTATATATAATTTGAAATTGTTTTTTATGGTGAATACAATACAAAATACAATTTCAAATCATATAATCTAACCTGCAAGTTTATGTACTTAAAATAATTATCACTGCTGGAATTTTAATTACCTACGTTAAATAATATAATTCCTACTAAAACACATTTCAGAATGCCATAAAGATTTGAATTTTGTAATTGTAAGTCTTTCACCAAAACGGATTTGACACCTAGTACCAGCAGAGGGTTTTCTCCGAAAATCGAAACACATATTTGAAGAATTGCATTTTAGCAGTTTTAGAAGAACGTTCTATCGATTTCGTATTTGGTTTACGGAGTAACTATGGGCGTTCTGAACTCGACTGATGCCACTTATTGGGGAACCATCGAAAAGATAAGTATGGGCCATACTTACAATTACTACAATACCTTTGGCCGAAAATGTCGTTCATAATAAATTTGGTAACAAGACACATCATGGCGTTTTAGAACTTCTCATGGCCAAAATTTATCACTGCCTGGTAATCAAAAGTTGAGAAATATCCTTTTTGAATACAATGACATATTTGTTACAAACGTGTTTGATATTTATGATGTTGCCGCGACAGATTTCCTATAGAAGTACCCGAGCGCTTTGCAATTTTACGTGCAATGAACCAAAGCTATCTTCGTAATCAAAGTGGGTTATGCCGCAAGACCTTGACTGTTGAATGAGCAACAAGTTCAACCTCTCAACAGCTCTTAGCCATTCTCATGGTTCGTTGATTTTACCGTTTTCACTATTTAGTTCTTGTCTGCTAACGAACAGTAGCTTACGTATTTTCATTACTATACTAATAAGTGTAATATAGAGAAAGATTTGAGATTAAACGCAGACGCCATAAATAAACCGCGATGTTTTTGTTACAATAATGCCGTCACGCAAACAGTAACAAAAGAATTCAACCAGTTTCACAAGGCTAAGGAACAGTGTATGGTTGTAAGTTCGTGAGTGTACCCGTTATTCGTCACGATGGCGATAGTGAATTATTTATTGAGTTGTTGGAGGAAGTGTATGTTGGAGCACAGCTCGCCCTCGAACTTCTACGTGAGCTGTTGGCAAAATAGCCATCTTTCCTGGCCCTTGCTGCTTCTTAGGACTTTCCTCTTCCTGTATTCGTTTTCCGTCGTCGCTGCATCAATAGCCATTGATCCCTACCTCTCATACAGATTCATTTACTTCACTTACTGGGGCTTTTTCGCTATTTTGCTCGAAACTGGTTTCTCTACGGCCGTATCTGCGTACGCGCACTTTAAGAGACCGATCGGTAAGCGTTTTTTATTTGTTTGTAACCTTGAGCAGTCGCAGTCATATTCTAGTTATGTTCACAGCAATGCTTCATGCCAAGCATTTTTATGTTTAATGGCGGTCCGTTATTGTCTTGTCTTATATAAAACTCCGCAATAATACAGAATAAGAATTAGACATCTAAAAATATCACTTTAGTAGTTCTATTATAAAATGCATATTGTCTGCAGAGCTCACTAATTATATAGTTTAGTATATCTTTAACTTTAAGTAAGTATTTTTCCTTGTTCTTGCAGGTGTCTTATATTGCATAGGCGGCGGTAACCGCTTACCACCAGGTGGGCCGTCAGCTTGTTTGTCATCTAGTTGTATAAAAAAGTAATAAGTTTCAAATGAAAGGCCAGGCGATTTTTTTTAGGTCAGATATTGCATATAATCTTAGGTTTTGCTTATTCCAGTACATATGCATTGGCTCTTTTTTCATGTCGAACAATCTGATAACAGACTGATGGTAAGTGGAAACCATCGCCTGAAGACACCTGCAATATGACGAAACTACTTTTTTTTTTGTTGACTTACTATTGATGACACAGAGGGCCTTTACAGCGTAATCAAAGTTTTAAGGAGGCGAGAACTCCTGTGAGTCCTTAAACCTTAGGGGCGAATAGACTATATATTGCTGGTGCGTTGACTTTATTCAGTCCAGATGTTTTAATAAAAGAGAAAATTAACACAACAGCAAGAACTCTCACAAGATAACAAGTCCTCGTGGCATTTGTGACTTTATTGTAACTGTAAAATCGTAACTATTGCCTGTACAATCACGGTCTAAAAATGTTTATCAGTTTTTAAATTAGATTCTCTGTGACACTGTGTGCAGTAAAGGCTAGAACGCTAAGTCTAGATACATATTACTTTTTAATATTTGTGAAGCATCAATTCACTAAAGAGTAATAAATGACATTTTGATGATCAAACTCATTTCTTAATTTAAAAATTCACACATTTAAAATGATTAGACAAAAATAATGAGGCAGAAATACGAAATGTTGGTCTCGTTTCTATCAGATATTATTTTGAAATTTTTTGTACCTTCCTAATGCGACCAATTTTCGTGAAAAATATTTGACCATTTTTTTTGTGTGAAAATTCTATGCCCTACTTATGTCTAATCAAATAACATCATCAACCTTGTGACACAGATTTCTGCATGCAATCATAAACCTTAAGGTGGTAAACATTTTTCGATCCCGATTGTACAGAAGGCTTCATTAGGTAAAGCATTATCTGCTTTTCACTGTGCATTTGGTCAGCTTATTATATAATAATTATCAAACTCACGTATTATGGCTAACACTGCCTCGCGGTCGCGGTGAGGCGACCTCGCGCTGTTTGCGGCCATCGCTGTCCCTAACGTCGAGGTAATTACCAACATCCAGATTTACAAAGTATTCCAGCTTCTGGACTGTACGTCTTACAAAAAAAAAGATTTTTTTATGAGACAGTTTTTTTAAGTTTTTATAACTTAAATTTAATTTTTTTTTCCTTTTTCGTGTTTCTAAGTCAGTTTTATTTTTGTTTAATTTTTTTTCAATCCTCTAAATGTCAAGATAATCTTAAGTTCTATTTAGCTTAGCTTAAGCTGGTCATTAAATTCAATTTTATAAATTTCATCCAAATTGAACATATCGAATCGACCGCATTGACCACAGCGATATGAAATATACATTCTGGTTATTAATATCGCATCATCTTTTTATTGGTTATTGTTTAGTATCCCTAACAATACAGCAATAAAAAAGTACAGTCGACGGCACATCAAAAGTAACAGTTTGACCTTGAGACCGCCCTTATTCCGTTCGTAATAGAGGCGGCTTTCGTAGTGCAACTGTTATACTTGATGTGCTGTTGCCTGTACAAACCAAAGATCCCGAGTTTGATTTCTGCCGAGTCTTATAGTTATATTCTTAATTTTTGATTTTAACATTATTATAAATGTTTGAAAAATTACTTAGTAATTAAAATATAATAAAACTAGAAAAATTTCACGTCCTGAGGCAGGAATCGAACCCGCGACCTTATAGTTATGGCAAACAAATAAAAGATATGCAGTTTTAATCTCGAGGTTTAACATCATATAAACAGTATTTATAGAGGGTGGTGACGACAATGTATCATAAAAATTCGGCCCTCTTCCGCAAATTCTGCACTTGCTGGCTGCATTATTTCATAGAAATGTTATAAAATTATCAAATAAATGATGTGTTTGAAAGTTGCAAAACATTTCTACGAACTAATATAGCCCATGGTTTTATTTATTGTCGTATTGTCGTCACCATCCTGTATAAATACTGTTAATATAATGTAATTTTGTGTTAATTAAACGTTATGAAAATGAATCTATGTAACGTATCAAAAGAATGCATTTGTTTTATTTAGATAGTTCTTCTTCATTTGCAGTAGTCTAAACACGATTTTCGAAAACTCGTATCCCGTCTTACTTTGTCGCACCGCAAACAAAGTAGCAGGTTTTATAGAGTTTACGTTGTTTGGATGTTTTTCGAGTTTCCGACATTTGTATATAGGAGTGAAGATCGACAATTTTCCGAAAACACTATAACGAATACTTTAAAAAAAAAGTCATCATACCGTAAAAAATTCTATCCTTATTCTTAATTTTTGATTTTAACATTATTATAAATGTTTGTAAAATTACTTACACCCATATGCAGAGACATTTCCTCTAAACCGCCTCCACTCGACCTTAGTCGAAGTCACCTCAAGGAAATCTTAAAAACATCCTTGAAATCGGTATGTTCAGTTACGGCTTCATCCTCCACTGAGGAAACTCCAGCAAAGTCGGGTTGAGGTTGAGTGAAGGAATGACGTCATGAAATTTCTTATAATTATGTTGGCAAGGTGTTGATAATGTGTTTATGGTTCACTTTTTTCATCTGTGGGCTGTCCTCCTCTGAGATTGTGTTCTACTTCTGTGACGTAGGTATCTTTCAGTTCTGCCATTATTTGTCATTCAACTCAACTGTCGACTGCAATGCTTAATTTTGATTTATTTGATTTCAGTCGTTTTTCGCGTTCAGTTTGAAAATTATTATGGCCGGGAGGCAAGTTTTTAGTGAAATGGTAAAGGCGTGCTTGAGGGAATTTATAATAAAGTATACATTAAACACCACTGTCGGTTGACATAATTATATTTGCATCACAATATCTAGGTAAATGAATAAAGTTGTATCTAGCACATATACTCACTTGAAAGTTAGTCAATAAAATCATAGAAATCAGTCATTATGCTAATAAAACTTGAAATAGCCTCAGAAATAACGTGAAAAGCACTGTTAACAACCTTTGAGGAGACCTCAAGGTAGATCGCGACGTACCTTGAGTTTGACAGTTCATTACTCGACTCAACTGAGGAATTTGCTCAAGTCGAGGATAGTTTTTTGAATTCTGCATACCGATTTTATCCTTGAGGTTGAGTCGAGTCACAGTCCAGTGGAGGAAATCTCGAGGAGCCGACTGTGCATATGGGTGTTAGTCTATCTGCATTTGCGTTTATGAGCTAACGTCCACCCTATAATGTCGAAATGACTAGAAGAATTTCACAGGGATATCCTAAGTCCTGGGTGGCTCAGTGGTTAGAGCAGTCGCCCGGATTACGAAAGATCGCGGGTTCGATGCCCGCCTCAGAACGTAAAATTTTTCTAGTTTTATATTATTTTAATTACTAAGTAATTTTTCAAAC
Organism: Nymphula nitidulata; assembly: GCA_947347705.1. Classification (NCBI taxonomy): domain Eukaryota; kingdom Metazoa; phylum Arthropoda; class Insecta; order Lepidoptera; family Crambidae; genus Nymphula; species Nymphula nitidulata. Next base: position 7,129,071 of record OX374617.1, on the reverse strand, counting down.
ATTTATAATAATGTAAAAATAAAAAATCAAGAATATTTGAAAGCACTGCCCCAACTCAACCGAATCGTAGGTATTTGTAAAAATACTCGTTTCGGATGTTGAAATAGAACATTTCTATCCTTATGTTAGAAGTGCTTTACCATAATGTTAGGTACTTGAATATAGGCGATGTACAGATCATGAACCTATAATACACACGCCTCTATCAAAGTATAGCAATGTTATTTTATATAGAAAAATAAATTAGCATGTTTGACATCATTTGAATTAATATTTGACCGTTGTTTGTTTTTATGTTTAATTTCCTTGGAGAGGACGCCAAGTCAGCTCTACGTTTACTTTGCGTTTATTACGAATAACGAGAATTGACAGAATACCGACTTGTTTGCGATCGCGAATATTAAATTATTACTCTGTGCTTTGAGGCTTGGGACTGCATTATTTTATGATTAATTAGGACAATATTATATATTATGTACAAATTGTTAAACCTTTTCAGTTTGGTAATACGAAAACCCTTTCAAGTTTTATACATGCCTATTGACTTTTGTTTTGTGTATCACTCTATTTCTTCTATTTTGATGTTTCTCTGTTAGTACTAATATAATATTTATTTACTTTCAAAGACGTATTTACTGATTTTCTATCGCTATTTCATCGTAACTTTAATATTAATAATTACCAGTTACGCTTTGCGCGCAATGTTTATATATTATTTAATATAAAGCTTACCTATTTTTTTTATAATTCTTTGCCCTTATTCATTTTGGTATTCATACCACTGTTCTTTAAAGAAAATACTTAAGAAAAATATTTTCCACTAACTTAATACCACAGTTCATAAATGATTGCGTATAAGAACTGTGGTGTGTAGAAAAACATTAAATCACGTACATACTTAACACAATAGTATTTACATTCTAAAATTAAATAATGTTAACGTGGGCATACAATGGGCGGTCTTATCTGTAACAAACGCGATCTCTTTATATATTAAACTTGTCACAAATAGTTGTGTAGGGGACAAAGACAATTATTTGTCTTATCTCAATTCAATTCAATTCATTTATTGCATTTCCACAATGAGTCTTTGTGCGAGAGTTTCCAAGCCACAATCAAAACATGTCTTGTTTCAACAACTAATTATAGTATAACCCATATTGTACAAACCTTTAAAACCTCTAAAAAAAATATCGATGTAGACAACAACCTTTCTCGGAAAAATGTCTCAAGTAGGAAAAGGTCGTGTCCTAAAGCGGGATGCAAGCCAGCAACCTTTGACGATCCGGGTGGCTGCACTAACCAAGAATCCGATAAACTGCTCCTGAGAGCACTGAGCTAGCTAGGACCTTATGAATTTCATCACCCAAACGACTAATTTTGCAAATACTGACGATTCGTCCCATTTTACAAATACCGACGATTCTTCCCATTTCGTCCTATTTCGACCTATCTTCATGTGTCCGTAACGGTCCGGACTCCAGCGTAAAACGATTATAGGATACTCTTGCGCATTATAATATAAAAAAAGAACAGCAACCTTAGTAAACATTACTTACTTTATGTTCTTTTGTATGGTTGGCTGCGATCTTCTTTATTTTTAAAAAGATGTTGATAAAAAGACAATTTATAATATTTCCAGATGCAACATTCGGCCTGCCATGGTACGTCAAGATATACTGGGTGCTCTACAATGTAACAATTCCGGTAGCCTTTCTAATCACCGTTTTCTACTGGGGAATATTAAAATCTTGTGAGTATAAAACCTATGATTCGTTTGATTTTATTTTAACTTTTATTTCATATTTTCTGTGTACAGAAATAATTATCAATGGCCTATATCGACTACTTCGTTTTGTTTTGACAAAGGAATGACACGGAGGTGTGGTGACACTCTTCCTCAAAAAGGGTAACAGGACCCAATTGAAGAATTATAGACCTACCACGCTCCTGCGTGATGGGTCTATAATTGCTGCGTGAGAGACCCTCGAAAACGGCTTTTAGCTTCCCAGGGCTTTACATACATACGCTGCAGATGCAGGTTATCCTACGACCGAAGAGTACAACCTTCCATTATGCTTAGCGTTTGTGGACTATTGGAAAGCCTTCGATTGTGTCGAGACCTAGGCTGACCCGAGATGCCAAATAGAGTATCCAAGTGCTGCAGTCATTGTACGGAGACGCCTCTATGTCAGTCCGCTTCCAGAAACAAATCTGGAAACCAATACGACTTCAGCGAGGTGTGAGACAGGGCGATGTTATTTCGCCGAAACTGTTCATAGCCACGTTGGGGGTTGTTTTTAAGCTTTTGGCCTGGAGAGGACGTGGCATCAACATAAACGGCGAGTACATGCCTCACCTTCGCTTTGTTAATGATATCATAGACATGGCTAAGACCCTTGAAGACTTGGGCACAGTGCTCGATGACCTCTGTAGAGTCTCCCAACATGTGAGTCTTAAAATGAACATGGAAATTTATGTAGAATTCCCATGTCGTACCCACTCCTGTAAGTTTGGAAGCTCTACACTGGAAGTTGTTGACGAATATATTTACCTGGGACAAATAGTCTAACTTGGTAAGTCCAACTTCCAGAAAGAGGTCAATCGACGGATCCAACTAGGCTGGGCAGCGGTCAGGCAGCTTCCCAGCATTTTGCCAGTGATGGCTTAAGGAACTGAGACGTGGCCGCATGACCCAAAGGGCAATAGAGCTATGCTCGGGGTTTCTCTGCGGGATCGAATCAGAAATTATGAGATACGTTGGAGAATTAATGTCGCCGACTCAAAGAATCACGAGCTTCAAGTGGCAGTGGGCAGAACATATTGCAAGAGGGACTGACGGCCGTTGGGGCAGAAAGGTCCTAGAGGGGCGGCCGCGTACCCGGAGACGCAGCGTTGGTAGGCCTTACACCAGGTGGCCCGACGATCTGGTGAGGATCGCGGGAAGCCGATTGATGCGGACAGTGCAGGACTGATTTTGGTTTGTTGATCCTTGGGGGAGGCCGCTGCCCAGCAGTGGACGTCTCTCGGTTAAAATTAAGATGACAATGAAATGCTTTTAGCAGTCATTATTTTATTTTTATATAAACGTGAAAAAACTCGTAGTGTTTTAAAATAAATCAAAGTAATAGAGAAAATGTGTCGTTTTCAGAATTGATGAAAAATTTTTCGCCCGAAAAAAACCATCTACTACCTAGAAAACGTATTTTGGCATGGATATAATATAATAATATAGGTATACCATTAGTCACAGCGGACACAGTGGTAAAAGAAAATATAAAAAAAAAATTAGGGGACGTACCAAATTTTTTTTTTCAATATTATCTAGGTATGATTTTTCTCTCTTTTATCCCATATTGTGAAATGTCGTTATCATCAAAATATAAAGATTTCACTATTTACATCGTTTTTAACCCCCGACGAAAAAAGAAGGGTGTTATAAGTTTGACGTGTCTGTCTGTGTATCTGTGTGTCTGTGTGTCTGTCTGTGGCATCGTAGTGCCTAAAAGAATGCACCGATTTTGATTCGTTTTTTTTTGTTTGAAAGCTGATGTGACTACGATGGTTCTTAGCTATAATTTATGAAGATCAGTTCAGGCGTTTGATGACTATCAGCTCATTTTCTATATGATGGAAGGATTTTACTAACTTTTACAGATCCGATTGATTTCAAATTTGGTGTACTGTCACTTCGGTGACATTCCCATGACATACTAACCTTGAGCTGATACTATACCATTAAAAAGTCTGCAAAATGCTTAATTCTTCAGAATTTTACAGCACATATAGCGTGCTTGGGCTCTTATGAACAGTCTTAATGGGATGGTGTTAGATAGATGATTAATGACGCCGGGGGTTACTTAAAATTTTTAATTTTGTAATTATTATATACTACAAGGGTAGTAAACAAACAGATGGTAAACTGATCCAAACAGATCCGCGCAAACTGATGGTAAGCGGCCACTAATATCAAAGATACTCTACTCACGCGGGCGTCACACACCCTGTAATGATCAAGATGTATTCTTGAATTACAAAATGCGTTTTCCATTATAAAATAATAATAATTCATGAAAAAAAGGACAACTTATTTGTACACACGACAGCACATCAACTGTAACAGTTGTACTACGAAAGCCGCCTCTATTACGAACGCAGTAAGGGCGGTCTCAAGGTCAAACTTTTACGCTTGATGTGATGCCGACTGTACGTAGAACAACAACATTATTATAGTATTATCATTCGGAGAGATATCTCTAAAAATATCTAATTTTAAAGACATATAATTCATGATAAGAATCAGCATTAAACTTAAGTACAAATAATGAACTACTAGAGCAATTTAAGCAATACATAATTATTATATTCAAAATGTTACTTTCAATAGGTTATCATGACATCACAAATCATACCTGTATCTTTTAATTAACATTTGCTCTAGGTCAAGAATACGATCACCGTAAGTAGGCATCTATTCAATCAAAACTTTAGCAACATTTAAGATTGCCTAACACCACAAGCATGTTATGTATATGTAATGTAGGTAACTAATATGGTATATATTAATAAACCGGCTCCATAGCTATTAGATATTATATCAAATGTTTATTTTACGAGGCCATTGTCGAGGATTTCAGGTGGATCAAAATGAGTACTCTTCAGGGAGTTTCAAATAGATCGTAGAATCAAAATCTTTGATAAAATGGATCTTTTTGTTTTACCATGTAAAAATACAAATTTGCGCTTTCGACTTTATCTAATATAGGTGTACCAATTTCTAATAAGATGATATCATTAACGTGACTTCTATAAGATTACTTTCGCGAAAATGTTATAAAATTTTCTACAACTTTCTATACTTTATATTACATTACATATGGCGCATAAGGTTATAAAAAATCGTAAGCAAAACGACATCTTCACGAACCTAATGCTTTTTAACGAGTAGTCCATAAAGCTCAATAAATATTAAATAGTGTTGTCTTAACGGCCTCCACCTAAATATTTTTTAAGCCTCTGTAAGCCTTAAATATATACAACGAATACTATTAACTTGCATATTAACTTTAAGAATTCGAATGTCAAGATCAAGGAATTAATGAATAGAAATTTTAATGTGTAAATATTTATTTTAAGTAACACATATTGATAACGTGATATTAGCGAACTAATCCGATAACCCAATAGTGCTATGTCAATTCAAATATATCTACTTTTTATGTTTTGAGACTGCAAACAATCACATGAAGTGAGTAACACCATAGCTAATAGATCCTTGCGCGTTATCTACTCTGTATAATCTGTGACACTTGGACAAGTTCCCTGTTCCCAAGGCACCCCTTCCTATAAGATGAGATCCAATAAATTCTAGTGATAAATACCTATTTCTCGCCTATTGACGAATAAATGAATATTCAAAGAATTTAAAGGCTGTACGAAAAGCTAAAAATTGCTCTTACTTAATCATTATTAGACTTTTAGAAAAATCCTCTTCTATCTAATTAGACTAACCTGACTTGCTTATGCATGGCAAGTTTTGACAGAATGGGTTTGTTCGTAGTTTGTATGGAAAGCCGTGCCGCTTAAACCCCCTTAAGACTGAACAACTTTATCCTTCCTTGTTCGGTACAGTAAAAATTTAAACTTCTCCGGTGCAGTAAAAATTTTTCACGTATTATTATTAGTATTTATAAAATAAAAAACTCACGTTTGCAAAACAAACATTTCACTTTGTCAGTGCTAAGCGCCATATAACTTAGATTAGGAAGGTGTTTATATCCTCTTTGTTGAAGAGTCCATGCAACTCGTGGCCAACCTGATTTTCTTTTGTTTCTTTCACTTTTTTTTCGCGTACCTAAATAGCTTGAACAAAGAGGTTGGTTTACTACCTCAAACCTCAAAACATTTTTAGACAGTTTCAATGACCCTGTTTGGGCGCCACGTTTAATATAAAACGATGGATTTGTTGAGGATCGTGGTATAATCCACATTAACGGATGCACTGGCCACTATAGTTTATTGTGGTGTATTCTTTGTGTTGTCATATAGTTTGAAATTGGGTAACTATGTAAACAACGATTACTTGTTTGTAAACTGAATAAATAAATAATTCAGTGGTCTATCTTTTAAGTAAGAAAAGCCAAGTATTAAATGCTTTTAATAGGATAAGTCTCTAAAAAAATTAAAACATAAATAAGTAGTTAGTTTAAGAAAATGAAGCATGCAATTTTTATTTTTTATTCAATAAAATAAGAGTCATCAATTCAGTTTACTTTAACCAGTTCGTAATTTATTAATCATAAATGTATCGTAGCAATTAAATATTTCATAGGTAGGTACACAAATATTTAAATATTTTACCTTGTCCTTAACTTACGTGCTTGCACACTGGAGAATGTGGTATACATTATTTCATATGAATATTAGAATACTATCAATTACTTATTTCATTGGGCATTTGATATTTTTGTATGAGCCTTGGTCCAAATGACTTCGGCTAATAGGTATTCTGACTGATCAGAGTCTCAGCTGCCAAAGTGTTTCAAAAACAAAGAATGTTAATTATCTAGCAAGCAAATTATCGATAGCAAACCAGTTTTTAATACATAATATACGATAATGATAACATCGTTTAAATATATATGAACTCTCTCTAGCGTTAATTTTTTTAACACTCACCTTTTATATTATCTGGCCAAATTAAGCATTATTATGAGCTTGCGCTAGATACAAGGTAAAGGGGAAAAATGAATAATAATATATACTGGTTTAGTGTAAGGTATTTTTGTAGAATTTCAGTTGGAAACAGTATAAACGTGGTAATAAATAAAATATATAAGAGTTCTGAGTAAACGGTGTATATTGATAGGCAACAAAAAGAGATGTGACATACATTTGACTCACGTCATATTCAAATTATTAAAGTAGTCAGGCTGTTCTTATTATATAAAAAACCAAGAAGGTTTAACACGCCCCTGTAATAGGAGCACCCTGACTACTTTAATAATTTGAATATGACGTTATATAATTACTAAACTAAAAAGGTGTAACAATTATGAGTGACGAATACGTGAGTACATCACTCACATTCGATTATCCGACGATAGTTAGTCATGGGAGAACCCCGGGAATATTTGAGTGTAATGAATGGCCTAGACTGAACTTTTTAGCAACTGGGTCTAAAAATGAATATAGCTAGGATAAGACACAGATGTCGAATGTTCATGTCGTACCAACATCACTTACAGTTAGAAGTTCTGTTCTCGAAGTGGGTGACGAGTACATTTACCTGTGAAAAATAATTGTTCATCTAGGTAGATTCAACTTCTGGAAAGAGGTTAGCGTTTGGGAAATTGCGTAGTATCATATCATCCAATATTCCTCAAGACGAGAGTCTTCGACCAGTGCGTACCAGCTGCCAGTGATAACGAGCTACGTCAGGTGTTAGGTGTTGTGTTCCTACTAGATATAATCATAAATGAGGACAACAGTAGGAAACCAAATTCATCGACAGAACACAGGATTAGAAAGTTAAAGGGGTAATAGGCAGGGCATTAGCACGTAGAATGGACGGACGAGAAGGGGCTTTAAAGTTCATGGCCTTCTTCAAGGTGACAGATGACCTGGTCAAGGTCGTGGGAACAGTTGGATGCAGGCTGCGCAGAGCCGTTCCGTTTAGAAGGCTTTGCTTAGTAGTGTATATCAAAGATTGATATGATTATGATTTATGACTATCAGTATTATTTTGACGTTACACCACGTTGTATTAATTTAATCACCAATATAAAGTTATAGAATTAATTAGAAATATAAAACCTATTTTCAAAAGTGACGAATTTTGTCAGTTTTTTGTAAGATAAAAAGTGAATAATTGATCTGACTGCAATACTGGTTTGTCCCATCCGAGATACCGATACCCATCTCCCGGCAATTCCCGCCCGCGGTGAATTTTCTTAAATTTTCCTGTCCCAATTTTTCCCTCAAGAAAATATTTGAATTAAAAATCGATTAAATTTTTAGCAAAGAATAGTTATAATTACGGAATAAAAATCTTTAATGTCTGATATGTAGGTATATCCACAGATTAACAGTAACTAAATCAGAAGTCCCTGGTCATTGATGTATGTATAGCTGATCATTTCGGTATATTTCTAGTATTTATATGAAATCAATTGTTGGGAATGTTCGCCGTTATCACAACTCTCTCCGTTATCACATACGCGATACGCGTTTCAATTTGTTAAGCCACATAAGAAGACAATTTAAAAAATAAATAAAAACCCTCTGTGTCTGAATTGTGTGGTTTGACAGGTTAATGGTTAATGATGTTTATTTTGGGCCAGATCACTGGTTTGAATAAAAATTTTAACCCCCCGACGAAAAAAGAGGGGTGTTATAAGTTTGACGTGTCTGTCTGTGTATCTGTGTGTCTGTCTGTGGCATCGTAGTGCCTAAACGAATGGACCGATTTTGATTCGGTTTTGTTTGAAAGCTGATGTGACTACGATGGTTCTTAGCTATAATTTATGAAGATCAGTTCAGGCGTTTGATGACTATCAGCTCTTTTACAGATCCGATTGATTTTAAAATTTGGTGTACTGTCACTTCGGTGACATTCCCATGACATACTATCCTTGAGCTGATCCTATACCATCAAAAAGTCTGCGAAATGCTTATTCTTCAGAAACATACAGCAGATATAGCGTGTTTGGGCTCTTATGAATAGTCTCAATGAGGTGGTGTTAGAAAGACGATTACTGACGCCGGGGGCTACTTAAATTTTTTAATTTTGTATTATTTACTGACTGGTAACATTTATAAAAACTTAAATTATGTGATGTTGTGAAACTTATTAGGTTAAGTTTTGTCTTACCGCCAAGTAAATAACTTATGATATATAAATATAATTCCAGCTGGTAAAATCCAGAAGTACGCGCCAGATCCAGTCTTGGACGTGATGCTGCACGGTGGCAACTCTATCGTGATGCTCGTGGAGCTGGTGTGCTCCGCGCACCCGAGCCGCCTCCTCCACATCTTCCAACCTCTGTTCTTCGCGCTGGCCTATCTTCTGTTCACTGTCATATACTACTTTGCTGGTGGACAAGATCCGTAAGTATAGTTAATGTCCATCTAACACCATTTTTGTTGACGAATCTAACTGTACCGAAGAAGTTTCCTCTTTTTAATAAAAACAAAGATTGTGTGGTTTTTTTACATACTTATTTCCTTAAATTTATTTTTGACATTTAGAAAAATGTCCTGAAAATACATGGTCCTGAGGCCGGATGCGACCCCGCGACCTTTCAGAACCCGAGTGACTGCTCTGATTGAGAAGGTTCTCGGGGTCACTGGGTATAGGATTTTCTAGTCCCAGACATTTATCTTTTTTTTATGAAAATAATAAAATATTTTTTGTAAGTAACGACGTAATAATTAAAATTAGATACAAAAACTGCTTTTTGCCTAGCAAAAATTTTAGACTACGTCCCAAATTAATGAATTTATTTATAAATAATTAATAAACATAAATAAGTCTATGTTTTTTTTTTTAGTTTGAGTTTGCGTAGATCAGTTTGCAAGCGTAGAAATTAATAGGTCCTTAAAAAATTATAGGCTGTTTTTTTTCTTTTTCATTTAATTTCTTCAGCTGTGGACACCATTGGCTAGTGTGGAGATGATGAAATTCATACAATATTTACCATAAACGCTTTGATCGTGTGTTTATTTTCACTTATCTATCTTCTGTAACTAACAAACCTTACATGATCTAATAATAAAAAGATATTTATCTCACCTCTTATTTTTAAAATTCCCCAATCAACGCAATCAAAGCACTACATTGATTGTTAATCTAAAACAAAATTGAAATATTGTGAAATTTGATATTTTTTATTTACACTCAAAATTAGTTATCCTACGTGAGCTGTCAAGATAAATAGCAAACAAACAAGGTTAAGAGCCAACTATAATGTTTATTACTAATGGTACTAGAGCCTAAGGTCATCGAATACCTACTATTGATGGATTAATATCAAATATGTGCACGGTTTCTACTGAGTTTGTCGAAGGTAAAGATTGTCAAAGTCGAATACCTTTATTCAACTTTGGTACACGGATGTATCAAGGTACTCGTATTGAACATTAATTCGAAGCAATCGTGTGACGTAACGTGTTATGGGAGGGTCCAATAAATAAAGCACCTGTTTAGGTCAATTTAAAGGTGTTATTGTTTTAAAATAAAGGCACACTGTAACAAGATAAAATAAACTTAAAAACTGAACACTTAAAAACACCGAATACACTGAAATACCAAAACAGGCGTACCGGACTGTACAAAGTAGGACGGCTTCCCACTAGATGGACAGACGACCTGGTCAGGGTCGCGGGAAGCTGTCGGAGGCAGACTATGCAAAATTGATTCGTTTGGAAATCGATGGGGGAGGCCTTTGTTCAGCAGTGGACTTCATAGCCTGATATGATGCCGATAAACTCTGTCTGTCACATTTCCTGTTGCGCTGAACCGGTAAAGATAAAATTTAGTATGGAAGAAATACAAATAAAGAAAACGATGAAAAAATTCGAATAAGGATTTTTTGTTGTTTTTAGATTTGTTTTTTTTTTATTTTCTTTGGAATAAAGTAGGCGTTATATACGCACAAAAATCAAACATTGAAATTTGATTAAGTATGTAAATAAATTAACGCGATAACCGCTGGCAACAGTATACAACAAAACACAACAACAAATAAAATCATTGAAATTTTGAGTTGTTCACAATGTTAATGAATTAATAATCCAAAATTAACTTCCATTTTGAATCATTTTTCTTAATTTTATATAATCATTAGAATAGATATTACTAACACTCACCTTCAAGACATAATGACAATAGTGAACAAAAACACAAAAGCGTAACATAAACGTGACTAAAGTCTATTCTATGATAGTAAGTATATTATTGTCATACAGATGAGAGCCTTGAGTATATTTCAACAGCCTTCTTAATAGGCGACCATATTCCTCACGTGCAAAAATGACCTCTTGTAACACCAAGTTTTCATCTGAGATACCTAATTTAATAGATTGATCTACGTTATCGCTAAACGTCGCGGCCCAGTGGCCGTTTATAGTGTGCACGACGATTAAGATAAAATGATAAATAAAATAAAACATATTTGAATATAGCGAGGAATGTGTCGTAATAATAGTATTAACATAATTAAGTATATAACAATATCTTTATAACACTAACCTAATATTTACAAACCTTAAAACGTGACATTAAAAAAAAAACAAATTTATAAAAAAAAAACACCAACTAAATCTTGAGAAAGAGGAAGTGTACCAATAAGTCTGGTCGCATTACCTCGCTGGATTGCGAGGCTTAGGTCCGTTTTAACTAACCATTCTCAAGGCTTAGGTGACTCCTAGGGACGTCTGTCTCTTTCTATCATCTTTAGATAGACTGAGATAAAAATCGATAAGAGTCTCATAACACTAAGCAAATGTTAGTGAAAACGAGCATTAATCTTTGTGCGAAATATGTACCAGCCTTATTGTCACTTAAAGTTAGAAAAAAATGTTGGAGTCAAGGAAACAAGTTAGTACTTTGTGAATAAATATGATTGTTTATTAGGTAACTATATAATTTTATCTATTTCTTGAGTCTAATGATGACGCTTCCACACCAGAGTACATACCTACCACCAAACACCATAAGACTACAAAAATCAGCCTAAAAGTTAAATGAAAATCAGCCTACTAAAAGACAGATGCATTTCCTTCAAAAAATTCAATGTTACCTCATTTTTTTTTATATTGACAAGATCTACGAGCATTTCAAACGTTTATTTTTTAATATTGTCTCATAGATTCGGTCGATAAGTTTTTTACACATATGTACCTACCTAATACTTTATTTTTTGTACAAAATCCTAAGTACTAATATTAAACATACTTTTCTTTTCATAGCTTATAGAAAGGAAAAGATTTTAAAATCTAAAGCGGGTTTTAAATTTTGTTGTATTTTTTTTTGTGTTAGGCTCGCCTGTGTACATCATGTTTTAATTTGGCAATTTTGTTTTAAGTTGGTTCGTGGACAATAAAGAATAAATAAATAAATAAGGGTTGTCGCCCAACAAGCCTATGGCCCGCCTGATAGTAAGCGGGTACTGTAGCTTATAGACGCTCGTGGCACTATTGACGCATTGCCTAACTAAGCTGTAAAAAACGTTATGTTGAATTGAAATTAAAAAGCAGTCTCAAATTTAGCTGTAATCTGTCAAGCGACGTTATACCTCTGGAGGCCTATGGCAATGATGCTTGACGGGTTAAGCAGTGGTATACAGAACAGAGGAGCTCGGTTGCGTGTGGTTTGGTTTCGATTACGAAAACAAAGCAACTTTCGCCATGGTCGATCCCGGGATGGGTCAATCAACAGTCGTAATCTTGAGCTCCTCTTTGATTCGGAAGGCACGTTAAGCCGTTGGTGTCGGTTGTTCATGCAATCGTAGTGATTGCATCATCCAATGCAACCGGCATTGGATGATGTTAAGGCCCGTGTATGTGTTCATCTCATGTAGGAAGGCTCATTGCTGGGCACAGGTATATAGGCTAGTGATGATGATGGTGATGATGATACAGAACCTTTGGTAGAAGTTTTAATTCTAAACTATTTTATTCCAGCTGGGGCAACGAGTTCATATACCCAGTGATCGACTGGTCCAAGCCACAGCAGACACTAGTGGTGGTGGCCTTGACGGCGCTCTTCCTCGCTCTGATGCACCTTCTGGTGGTAGCAGCGGCAGCAGTACGAGATGCCGTAGCGCGCCGCTTTAGGAACAACGCTGGAATCTACAATGACGCCTTTGGGGAAGAATCGTGATGTTGTCATTAGTTAATGCCGACGTGGTAGTTTTTGTATGGAAAACGTTAAATACGATCGAATTTAAACTCTCGTGATAATTTTAAAAAAAGTAGAACATTATTGGGCCTAATTCTGAAGACACCCTGAATCTAAATTTAAGTACAGTATATCTCTTTCTCGCGTAATATGTAGCAGAAAAAGATAGCACGATTAGTTTAGAGCTTTAAACAAAATTTAGGTAGATTTTAAAGAAACCATAGACATTTTTATACGGCGTGTACGGACTCGCTTCCTAAGCACTGCATTTTATTACGTTCAATAAAGTTCAAAATTGAAATCACCATTCTAAATGTCAGATCATATGATAGCCATCCTTTTTGTATTCATATTGAGAGAAAGAGATGCACTGAATTTAAATTTAGATTTAGCGTGTGTTCTCCAGAATAAGGGTCATTTTAGTATTTGCCAGTCGAAGTTAAATCGTCTGACTGGTGAAGCGCCTCTATCTTACAATAGACCTCAGCCAAATAACATTATGGAACACATAACTACAAAGTACGTTATAGTGCTGTGTTCCTTAATAGAGGACGTGGTGTGTTAGAAGCAGTATCCGTAACACGGACCGTAGGCAATATCTCTCTCCGCCACTTATATCCATTCAAAGGAAAATGTCTGGTATAAAACTACCCTATGTCCTTTTTCGGGACTCAACTATATCTATACCAAGTTTCATCTAAATCTGTTCACCGGTTTAAGCGAGAAGAGGTAACATACAGACAGACACACTGTCGCATTTATAATATTAGTATGGATCTAACGGTTTGAATCGTAATACCCATCACGAACTGTGGTGCCTCGGTGGGTAGTTTTTGCTACAGCATAAATTCTATAACTAAGCTAAGAGAACTCATTGCAGAGCAAATTTTTTTTTTTTTATACAACTAGATGACAAACAAGCTGACGCAATAAGGCCATCTGGTGTATAGACAAACAAGGACCTGCAAACAAGGAAAAATCACTTGATATTACGTGCAGGTGCGTTGTCATCCTGAGGGCGAAGATGAAATGCCATTCAACCCCAGTAATTACACTGGCTACTTTCCTCTTCAATCCGAAACACAGCGAACTGTTTCAGGGCTGAAATAAGAAAGGCGGTGGTACCTACCCAGACGACCCTATAAACGGGCCTACCACAAAATATACGTGGTTTTAATAAATACGTCAACCAACCAACTGTAACCATGACAACCCCAACACATGGTGCAGTAGTTAGATTGCTTAGCATGATAATAACTTATTCTAAAAATGTATTCCGAAACTGTAAATGTATTGCAAACTCTTTTCAGTTTAGGGCCTTTTTTTCAAATTTGCCTACAACTGAACTCTATTATTAGGGTCAGAGAGTTCATTCTGCATCAAAATATAACCAGGCATTAAACTGAATGGAAATAAGTCCTCGTAATACACTTAAGTCATTTCACAATGAAGATCGCATCGACTTGTAATGTAAGTTAATTCACATACGAGTAAATCGTCAGTTCTCCTTGGGACAAGTTCAAAACCGCATGCAAATCAGTTCGGAGGAGCTGAGTGATGTCGCGCCGAGCGGTAATATTATGGCCGTCTAGCTCAACGCATGAATCGAGATGACGATGCGATATTAGGTAAAAGTTGAAATGACGCTACTCAGTTTTCGAGGTCGCCAACTTTTTTAGCAGTTCGTCTATTATTGTCGAATATTTAAAACTGCCTAACAAATAAAAAAATCACGTGAAAAACCAATCAAGACTCGGAAAATTATTTTACGAGTCACGTGTCTTTTCTGTTATTTTATAGATAACGAAGAGATAAGATAAGAAGTGTATGTTTTTTGAGATTGAGAGACCTAAGTTATATTGCCTCAGCCAGTTTTACCTATGAATAGAAATCTCATGTCTCTCTGTTCAAATATTTTTTCAGACGACCTATAATTATATTTATTAAACTGATATTTAAATTCTAATACGGTAAGAAACATGTTAATTTAGCGCTCCATACAAAATTGTATGATGTGGTGACAGATATTGTTGTCGATCCCTGATACTCTTTTGATATATGGATTGGACGGACTATATTACAGCGTTTAATGACACAAATCAATAACTATAAATACTATAGTATAAATTGTTGCCAAATTTAACTTTTTACAATAATGTAGATATTTTGTAAGTTCATATCAATAGTCAAATAGCACATACACAATCATGAAATACTTATAAAAGCGAACTGTGATTTTTCTTGATTTAAAGCTTATCTGATAAGCAATAAGTATTTGGCTTTCTATTATTTTAGTATAAGTTATGGGTAGCTTTCTTGGAAGGATGTGATTTTTAATCACATGTATGAAATTTAATCTTTGTATAAGCTTTATACACTTAGATACATAGTATTTCATCTCTATTGTTCTAATTCAGAATGTCTAACCGAATAACGTGACAATATTATGTGTGGTTGAGTATCAACGTATTATATTATAAAGCTAATACTATGATAAGTAAGGCCCTTTTAATGTGTTTTGCTTTTTCTAAAGGAATCAATACGTAATAATAATTGAATCGGTTAGAAAAAGTCTCTATTTATAATGTCCGCGTTATGTGGTTAGTACATCTTCAGATAAGATAAGATAGTTTGTATTTTATATATTATTTTAGTGGTAAGATTATAAATTATTTCTACTTAATTAACATGTTTTGTAAATACAATTTAGTGTAATTTAGTAAATTGGTACAAATATTCTCCCTTTATTTTTATTTTTCCTTTCCCTTTAATTGCATTTTTACAATGACAACAATTTAAACATACCTAGGTACATAAATTTGTTGGGTACAGGATAAAACAGGGCAGTTTCTTCTTATCTAATATTTCTACGAAACCAAGCTTAACTCGGTATACTTACTACTATTTTTTTTATACTACTAGATGACAAACAAGCTGACGGCCCACCCGATGGTAAGCGGTTACCGTCGCATATAGGCACCTGCGATAACAAGGGAAAAGCACTTGCAGGTGCGTTGTCATCTCCTGAAGCCTAAGGTGAAATGCCGTCCATGCCCAGTAATTACACTGGCTGCCTTTCCCTTCAATCTGAAACACAGCGACCGGCTGAAATAAGAAATATTATTATAACTATTATTTTCAAATCTCACTCGCCGCGGCAGTAACTTGTATAAGCATAGTGAAGAAAATCTATATCTAACAAATAAAAATACTCGTGTAACAGTCAGTTTTACAGTGTCTAAACTAGGAACAAATTATGGGTACTTATGTGTACCTACAGTCATTCACCGATCGTTACTTTACTTACTGACGATAACGTTGATAAGCACAAGCACAGGCGCAAAATATTATTTTTATCTGGTGATTATTTTTACATTTGTAATTTGTTATTGAATTATTCCTCTTAATACAGTACATTTTATTTAGAGGAAATTCTGTATTTTTGGATTAAAAACTTTAGTGGTGATACGTGAGTGATTGATAATTTACATATTGATAGTTGAAAAAGTTATTATTGCTCGATAACTGAATGAAAATCGCCAGGCTGACACATATACACTACGTCATTATCCTCGACTCAGGAATCAGTGATACAGCGAAATCACGGTGGCCGATACCCTAATCTGAGATAACAATTGTTACACGTCGCTACACCTACGGCCGGAAAACATGTCGGTTTAGTAATTTTTATTTAACATTAAAATGGGCGCCACGAGGAAATATTTTAAAGATCAGTTTCGACTGAACAAATTTGGTCTGGAACATGACGAAGCGTGGGACTTCTATCTGTGTTGCTGGCAGAAGAACCGGTCTCCATTACCTCTGTTATGCATCAGGTTTCTGGTGTTTCTTGGATGTTTGGGCATCGTTATATCCTCGCTCGTGCTCACCGCTCAACAGAATTTCTTTGTAGTGGCTGAGGGCTACTGGTTCATCTACATGACACATTGGGGGATAGTAATGATAGCAGTTACTAGTGGTCTGTCATTTGTGGTGTCAGCTAGAGCGTACTTCAAAGGACCTATAGGTAAGATAAAATTTCATATTCCATTTTTTTTTCGGGGAAACGTACATTTCTTATCGATTAAAAATGTACGTATCCCCGAAAAAAAAATGTTAACACTCAGTTACAGTTAACACTCACGTTACAGTTAACACTGAGTTTGTTACGGCGTTTCAAAGAGTTTTTATTTTTTAATGTAAGCCGATTCGCCTGATTGAAATACCAAACGCTAGTTTTCGGTTTATGAGTAGTTTTGTCTAACAGAATAGGTAACTCTTGAATAATGCAGAGAATGCAAAACAAACGACCGTGACAGCAGACTCGACTATTAGATTCGAAGTTGTAGGTAATTGTCATCGATCCAGTAACAGATTGTGTTAAGATTATTTTAGGAGTTTTAGGCAACATTTAATTAAACATCATTTTAGATTACATTGAGATAAAAAAAAACACGCTCTTTTGCGAGCAAAATCTTTTATTCGCGAGAGTTACGTACTCTTTAGAAACTTATTGAAATTATATTCACATTGTTTTGTTTACTATTTTTTATTTGAAAATATAAAATGTCATTTAGATTTTTTTCTAATTTTTATTGGACTCAGTTACCACTGGAAGCAGGCCACTCTAAAAAATAGCAGAAAAACCTAGCAAATATTCTACAAGTATATGGTTGTCGTGTTTTTCTGCTTATCACAGCTTGTTGCAGTGATTATACATACTTACATATTATTACCAAATCGTGGAATTCTACCATAAACACACAAATTAATATTTTACTTATCTAGTGGTTAATAGTCGTGATCGTAGTATACAACGTTACGTATCCTCTTTGAGAATAAAGAATCTCCTATACTCTCAAAGATGATATAGGTACCTGTTTGTCTGTTAATAATAGTACCTATACAGGGTGGTTACGACAAAATATATAATTAGATATATAGTTTATTGAAATGTTTTGCAACTATCAAATATTTCTTATAAATTTGATAAAGCTCCTCATGTGTTTCTCCCATGTAGGAAGGCCTCTGCCCAGCAGTGGGACGTATATAGGCTGGTGATGATGAATTTGATAATTTCATAACATTTCTATTAAATAATAATAATAATTATAATAAAAACCTATTTATTATCTAGCACAAAGAAATCGCCAAAAAAGTCGCCCTTAATAATTGTTACCAGAATATTTATTTATTTTATTTTTGAAAAACATATTCAGTACATTAACAGTAAATACAAAGAATAAAACATATTGTAATCTCGAGCTCCTTCGTGCTTCACAAGCATCTAACGTTACGCTGTTGGTCCTGGTTGTTATTGCAACCTCTTTATTTAACCCAACAATCCCCATTGGGGCACCGTGATGGTGTATGGCCCAAGCTCCTAATGTGCTTCTCCCATTCATGTGCCCAGCAATGGGACGTACCATCTATATAGACTGGAGACAATGATGACAATGAAATTAATGACATTACAAATTGCACATAAATCACTGGCTACTCACTCTGTTTCAGATTCCACATTCGGACTGCCCTGGTATGTGAAAGCATACTGGGTGACATACGATATATCTTTCGCCAATGCATTCTTCATCACCATGTTCTATTATATTCTTCTCACGGGCCTCGGTAAGTGATAGCTTTTTTTATATTACTAGATGACAAACAAGCTGATGGTAAGCGGTTACCGCCGCCTATAGACGCCTGCAATAACAAGGGGAAATCACTTGATATTGCAGGTGCGTTGTCATCCTGAGGCTAAAAATGAAATTCCGTCTATGCCCAGTAATCAATTACACTGGCAACCTTTGCCTTCAATCAAAAACACAGCAAACTGTTTCACGGCGGTGGTACCTACCCAGACGACGTACGTTGTAACATTGCGATATTATTGCGACTCTTTCCACTGTTTCTATTTTACTGGCAATTTATTATAAAATAACTGTCACTTCAATTCAAATTGACTGAATTCATGAATAGAATTAGTTATTATACTGAATGAAATATTTTGGCGCTAGATTTGAGTCTTCCCCTCATTATAAAGATTATTTATTATAATAGTACATTATGGTACAAGTGTGTAATGTTGGTGATTACCGCTGAGGCGCATTGAGGCCCGAGCCGTCAGGCGAGGGTCTTAAGGAGCCGAGGACGGTAATCATCAATACACATGTGTATCATACAACGTTTTTCAACACACTTCTGAATAAAATAATACTTAAATAAAAAACCATTTTACATAGTAGATAAAAAGTTTATTTAGAGAAACAATTAGTAAATGTGCAGTTAGTAAAATTATAATTAACTATTTTTGATGATATAGCGGTCTCATCAGATAGATTATTTACTGAAATACTTTCATGTTCTATTGTTATTTGTGATGGTTCATTATTCGTGTAGGTAGGTGAAATCCAATCATTGGATGTACTTGGTATTTCGCTAGTAGGATGCGTCTCAGAATCAAGTTTAATTCTTTTTGTGATTTTCGCACAAATTTCCTTCCTGTTTTGTATGGAATCTTCTACGTATGATTCTGCTACATTGCTAGATCGCCACCCGCCATGTCGCTTCAAAGTCATTATATCAGCTCCTGAATTTGCCAGCAATGTAGCTGAAGTTCTTCTGAAACTATGTCCAGTGTAGCTCTCAGCATCTACTAAACCCAAAAACTTAGCGATTTCTTTAGGCATATAACCAAATTTGTTTATACCTATAGGCTGACAGGTACATTCACCATTCTGGTAATTTAGAAAGAAACGGTCATTTTTTGTTTTTGGTGAACGCAAACTTTCATACTTCTTAACAATATCATAGAATGGACCGTGTATGGTGAATGACCTAGGTATTTTATTTTTCGTGATAGGTATCTTCACTAAAAGCATCTGGCCATGGTTTTCTATATCTTTTACAGTTATATTTGTTAATTCTTGTATCCTACAGGCACCAGTTACACCAAATATTAAAGCAACCTGAAACAAAAGAAACAATAATTAAAGTCAACAAGCTGCTATTAAATATTTAATTAAAATTAATTTAACTAACCTTTGTAGCCAAATATTGGTTATCTGGAGCATCTTTAATAAATTTTTCAATATCGTCAGATGATAAAACCTTTGATTTTTTGCTTCTAAATCCATCAGATAGTCTCTTTAGATAAGCTGACAAAATCGAGTATGTTTTTAAGTCCACTCCATTCTTTGTTCGGACTGTACTTTTTAACATTGAGTAAATACACCACAAAGAGCTAGGTTTGTACTTAGAAGATAATTCTTTAAAGTACGCCATGAACACATTTTCTGAAAAAGACTGCGTATTCTTGTTGTTCTGCCATTGTATGAAATTTTGGTACGCTAATAGATATTTTTCCTTTGAGTTTTCTGGTAGTAAACTTTCCATAACGTTCTGGGCTTCACATCTTATATCGGGCGGTGTACAACATAAATCATTTTCTTCATAAATTGTATTTGCAGACATCTTAATTAATAACTAACTAAATAACTTCAAAAGAGAAAACGAGACGAGTTGTGAAAAATGTTTCGTAATGGCGGGAAAAATTAATCAGTTTTCCTATGCGCGCGCATCGGCCATAGACTAAAAAATGAGGTTTCTTTTTTTTGGGCTTTTCGCGGATAGCTTTTTAGCGCAAATGTAAGCGTAACTCAACCAATAATATTAAAGAAAGAAAGAAAGAAAGAAAAATATTTTTATTTGACATGCACATAACAAACAACAACAAGAAGCTTAAACAATAAAAAAAAATAAAAAAAAAATAGACAAATACAAACAGTTTATACTTAACAATAAGTGCAGTCAACAAGGCCCTATCTCAGCATAAAACTTTTGCGACATTATAAAAAACGTCGCAGAAGCGCTGTTATTATGATAGGGCCTTGGGCGTGACTTTGGATTTTAAACTACATATACTTACACATATACATAAATACAAAAAAATACATATACTTACACATATACATATAGATAAGTGACATAAACTCAATCACATCAGACATGGCTGTATGGGCATTAGTTCCTTTTGCCTTCCCATTACAGGGAGATTTAACAACAAAAAAAGAAAAAAAATATATATTGGTAATTTTAATTATTAAAAAAAAAACTATTACTCACTAGTGAATAATAGTAATGAAAAAGTCACAGTTTGATTATAGGTGTCATTATGTGCCTAATTGCCATGGGATTAGAGCCACTTTATGAGGAAGTGTGTTGAAAAAATTATTATATCATTGGCTGTTACGGGAGAAGAATTTTGTCTTTGTTCTGAGCGGCAGCGTCCCGAGAGTGCCGACTCCATTAAGCTTGGGCGATATAAATATTATAATTTTCACAACTTGCACAACAGTCCTGAAAGTTCCTAAGCGGACAAAGGGGGATATGCATAAATATTCTAATATTATGGAGACTTATTTATGCCTTTATTTTACCTCAATAAATACCTATATAGTGACCTATTTCTATCTTTCTATTTCTTTTCTATATATTTATTTTTATGAAAGTTTTATGTTTATTTTATCGCACCTCACCCCTATCATAATAGCAGCGCTTCTGCGACGTTCTTATAATGTCTGAAAGGCAATATGCTGAGATAGGGCCTTGTTGACTGCACCTACGGATATGTGTTAATTGTTTTATTTTTTCTACCCTTTCTGTGTTTTTAATGTCTAAGTTTTATGTTGTATGATTCTATGTTTGGTGTCTGTAAATAAAAATATTTTTCTTTCATTCTTTGTATATACTTACTCCAATACAGCCGTAGGTAGGTATATACAGTTGTGTTTCAACCTTAGACTAATTTCTGTCCTAATTGTCAATTTCAGGTGAAGAATATGCAGTGGACCCGGTGCTGGATGTGTTCATCCACGGCATCAACTCGGTGATGATGTTCGTGTTACTGATAACAGCTCAGCACCCTTCACACCTCCTCCACTTCTTGTACCCGATGCTCTTCGGTATCGTTTATCTGGTCTTTGGCGTCATCTACTACTTCGCTGGTGGCACCAATCCGTAAGTACCAAAAGGGTTATCACATTTGGCTAAATTTAGTCAGCTAAATTCAGCATGCTAACTGATTAAGATCGGCAGTCACGACTCTGATTGTCTAATTAGTGTGTCTTAATGTATTTACATTTGTTTAAATTCAGAGTCTAACTCATTTAGCTAACTAAATTTAGCTAAATGTAATAACCCTTTTACAATCATTTCTCAATTTAAAATGTGCAAATTCAATAATATTATTTATGAAGTTTTGAAATTTAACAAATATTGTTATTTTATTAGCCTAATATCTACACACTCACACCTATTATCAATCAAGCAAACATAATTAAGAGCTTGTGTAATTAAGTTCAAAACCGCATGCAAATCAGTTCGGAGGAGCTGAGTGATGTCGCGCCGAGCGGTAATATTATGGCCGTCTAGCTCAACGCATGAATCGAGATGACGATGCGATATTAGGTAAAAGTTGAAATGACGCTACTCAGTTTTCGAGGTCGCCAACTTTTTTAGCAGTTCGTCTATTATTGTCGAATATTTAAAACTGCCTAACAAATAAAAAAATCACGTGAAAAACCAATCAAGACTCGGAAAATTATTTTACGAGTCACGTGTCTTTTCTGTTATTTTATAGATAACGAAGAGATAAGATAAGAAGTGTATGTTTTTTGAGATTGAGAGACCTAAGTTATATTGCCTCAGCCAGTTTTACCTATGAATAGAAATCTCATGTCTCTCTGTTCAAATATTTTTTCAGACGACCTATAATTATATTTATTAAACTGATATTTAAATTCTAATACGGTAAGAAACATGTTAATTTAGCGCTCCATACAAAATTGTATGATGTGGTGACAGATATTGTTGTCGATCCCTGATACTCTTTTGATATATGGATTGGACGGACTATATTACAGCGTTTAATGACACAAATCAATAACTATAAATACTATAGTATAAATTGTTGCCAAATTTAACTTTTTACAATAATGTAGATATTTTGTAAGTTCATATCAATAGTCAAATAGCACATACACAATCATGAAATACTTATAAAAGCGAACTGTGATTTTTCTTGATTTAAAGCTTATCTGATAAGCAATAAGTATTTGGCTTTCTATTATTTTAGTATAAGTTATGGGTAGCTTTCTTGGAAGGATGTGATTTTTAATCACATGTATGAAATTTAATCTTTGTATAAGCTTTATACACTTAGATACATAGTATTTCATCTCTATTGTTCTAATTCAGAATGTCTAACCGAATAACGTGACAATATTATGTGTGGTTGAGTATCAACGTATTATATTATAAAGCTAATACTATGATAAGTAAGGCCCTTTTAATGTGTTTTGCTTTTTCTAAAGGAATCAATACGTAATAATAATTGAATCGGTTAGAAAAAGTCTCTATTTATAATGTCCGCGTTATGTGGTTAGTACATCTTCAGATAAGATAAGATAGTTTGTATTTTATATATTATTTTAGTGGTAAGATTATAAATTATTTCTACTTAATTAACATGTTTTGTAAATACAATTTAGTGTAATTTAGTAAATTGGTACAAATATTCTCCCTTTATTTTTATTTTTCCTTTCCCTTTAATTGCATTTTTACAATGACAACAATTTAAACATACCTAGGTACATAAATTTGTTGGGTACAGGATAAAACAGGGCAGTTTCTTCTTATCTAATATTTCTACGAAACCAAGCTTAACTCGGTATACTTACTACTATTTTTTTTATACTACTAGATGACAAACAAGCTGACGGCCCACCCGATGGTAAGCGGTTACCGTCGCATATAGGCACCTGCGATAACAAGGGAAAAGCACTTGCAGGTGCGTTGTCATCTCCTGAAGCCTAAGGTGAAATGCCGTCCATGCCCAGTAATTACACTGGCTGCCTTTCCCTTCAATCTGAAACACAGCGACCGGCTGAAATAAGAAATATTATTATAACTATTATTTTCAAATCTCACTCGCCGCGGCAGTAACTTGTATAAGCATAGTGAAGAAAATCTATATCTAACAAATAAAAATACTCGTGTAACAGTCAGTTTTACAGTGTCTAAACTAGGAACAAATTATGGGTACTTATGTGTACCTACAGTCATTCACCGATCGTTACTTTACTTACTGACGATAACGTTGATAAGCACAAGCACAGGCGCAAAATATTATTTTTATCTGGTGATTATTTTTACATTTGTAATTTGTTATTGAATTATTCCTCTTAATACAGTACATTTTATTTAGAGGAAATTCTGTATTTTTGGATTAAAAACTTTAGTGGTGATACGTGAGTGATTGATAATTTACATATTGATAGTTGAAAAAGTTATTATTGCTCGATAACTGAATGAAAATCGCCAGGCTGACACATATACACTACGTCATTATCCTCGACTCAGGAATCAGTGATACAGCGAAATCACGGTGGCCGATACCCTAATCTGAGATAACAATTGTTACACGTCGCTACACCTACGGCCGGAAAACATGTCGGTTTAGTAATTTTTATTTAACATTAAAATGGGCGCCACGAGGAAATATTTTAAAGATCAGTTTCGACTGAACAAATTTGGTCTGGAACATGACGAAGCGTGGGACTTCTATCTGTGTTGCTGGCAGAAGAACCGGTCTCCATTACCTCTGTTATGCATCAGGTTTCTGGTGTTTCTTGGATGTTTGGGCATCGTTATATCCTCGCTCGTGCTCACCGCTCAACAGAATTTCTTTGTAGTGGCTGAGGGCTACTGGTTCATCTACATGACACATTGGGGGATAGTAATGATAGCAGTTACTAGTGGTCTGTCATTTGTGGTGTCAGCTAGAGCGTACTTCAAAGGACCTATAGGTAAGATAAAATTTCATATTCCATTTTTTTTTCGGGGAAACGTACATTTCTTATCGATTAAAAATGTACGTATCCCCGAAAAAAAAATGTTAACACTCAGTTACAGTTAACACTCACGTTACAGTTAACACTGAGTTTGTTACGGCGTTTCAAAGAGTTTTTATTTTTTAATGTAAGCCGATTCGCCTGATTGAAATACCAAACGCTAGTTTTCGGTTTATGAGTAGTTTTGTCTAACAGAATAGGTAACTCTTGAATAATGCAGAGAATGCAAAACAAACGACCGTGACAGCAGACTCGACTATTAGATTCGAAGTTGTAGGTAATTGTCATCGATCCAGTAACAGATTGTGTTAAGATTATTTTAGGAGTTTTAGGCAACATTTAATTAAACATCATTTTAGATTACATTGAGATAAAAAAAAACACGCTCTTTTGCGAGCAAAATCTTTTATTCGCGAGAGTTACGTACTCTTTAGAAACTTATTGAAATTATATTCACATTGTTTTGTTTACTATTTTTTATTTGAAAATATAAAATGTCATTTAGATTTTTTTCTAATTTTTATTGGACTCAGTTACCACTGGAAGCAGGCCACTCTAAAAAATAGCAGAAAAACCTAGCAAATATTCTACAAGTATATGGTTGTCGTGTTTTTCTGCTTATCACAGCTTGTTGCAGTGATTATACATACTTACATATTATTACCAAATCGTGGAATTCTACCATAAACACACAAATTAATATTTTACTTATCTAGTGGTTAATAGTCGTGATCGTAGTATACAACGTTACGTATCCTCTTTGAGAATAAAGAATCTCCTATACTCTCAAAGATGATATAGGTACCTGTTTGTCTGTTAATAATAGTACCTATACAGGGTGGTTACGACAAAATATATAATTAGATATATAGTTTATTGAAATGTTTTGCAACTATCAAATATTTCTTATAAATTTGATAAAGCTCCTCATGTGTTTCTCCCATGTAGGAAGGCCTCTGCCCAGCAGTGGGACGTATATAGGCTGGTGATGATGAATTTGATAATTTCATAACATTTCTATTAAATAATAATAATAATTATAATAAAAACCTATTTATTATCTAGCACAAAGAAATCGCCAAAAAAGTCGCCCTTAATAATTGTTACCAGAATATTTATTTATTTTATTTTTGAAAAACATATTCAGTACATTAACAGTAAATACAAAGAATAAAACATATTGTAATCTCGAGCTCCTTCGTGCTTCACAAGCATCTAACGTTACGCTGTTGGTCCTGGTTGTTATTGCAACCTCTTTATTTAACCCAACAATCCCCATTGGGGCACCGTGATGGTGTATGGCCCAAGCTCCTAATGTGCTTCTCCCATTCATGTGCCCAGCAATGGGACGTACCATCTATATAGACTGGAGACAATGATGACAATGAAATTAATGACATTACAAATTGCACATAAATCACTGGCTACTCACTCTGTTTCAGATTCCACATTCGGACTGCCCTGGTATGTGAAAGCATACTGGGTGACATACGATATATCTTTCGCCAATGCATTCTTCATCACCATGTTCTATTATATTCTTCTCACGGGCCTCGGTAAGTGATAGCTTTTTTTATATTACTAGATGACAAACAAGCTGATGGTAAGCGGTTACCGCCGCCTATAGACGCCTGCAATAACAAGGGGAAATCACTTGATATTGCAGGTGCGTTGTCATCCTGAGGCTAAAAATGAAATTCCGTCTATGCCCAGTAATCAATTACACTGGCAACCTTTGCCTTCAATCAAAAACACAGCAAACTGTTTCACGGCGGTGGTACCTACCCAGACGACGTACGTTGTAACATTGCGATATTATTGCGACTCTTTCCACTGTTTCTATTTTACTGGCAATTTATTATAAAATAACTGTCACTTCAATTCAAATTGACTGAATTCATGAATAGAATTAGTTATTATACTGAATGAAATATTTTGGCGCTAGATTTGAGTCTTCCCCTCATTATAAAGATTATTTATTATAATAGTACATTATGGTACAAGTGTGTAATGTTGGTGATTACCGCTGAGGCGCATTGAGGCCCGAGCCGTCAGGCGAGGGTCTTAAGGAGCCGAGGACGGTAATCATCAATACACATGTGTATCATACAACGTTTTTCAACACACTTCTGAATAAAATAATACTTAAATAAAAAACCATTTTACATAGTAGATAAAAAGTTTATTTAGAGAAACAATTAGTAAATGTGCAGTTAGTAAAATTATAATTAACTATTTTTGATGATATAGCGGTCTCATCAGATAGATTATTTACTGAAATACTTTCATGTTCTATTGTTATTTGTGATGGTTCATTATTCGTGTAGGTAGGTGAAATCCAATCATTGGATGTACTTGGTATTTCGCTAGTAGGATGCGTCTCAGAATCAAGTTTAATTCTTTTTGTGATTTTCGCACAAATTTCCTTCCTGTTTTGTATGGAATCTTCTACGTATGATTCTGCTACATTGCTAGATCGCCACCCGCCATGTCGCTTCAAAGTCATTATATCAGCTCCTGAATTTGCCAGCAATGTAGCTGAAGTTCTTCTGAAACTATGTCCAGTGTAGCTCTCAGCATCTACTAAACCCAAAAACTTAGCGATTTCTTTAGGCATATAACCAAATTTGTTTATACCTATAGGCTGACAGGTACATTCACCATTCTGGTAATTTAGAAAGAAACGGTCATTTTTTGTTTTTGGTGAACGCAAACTTTCATACTTCTTAACAATATCATAGAATGGACCGTGTATGGTGAATGACCTAGGTATTTTATTTTTCGTGATAGGTATCTTCACTAAAAGCATCTGGCCATGGTTTTCTATATCTTTTACAGTTATATTTGTTAATTCTTGTATCCTACAGGCACCAGTTACACCAAATATTAAAGCAACCTGAAACAAAAGAAACAATAATTAAAGTCAACAAGCTGCTATTAAATATTTAATTAAAATTAATTTAACTAACCTTTGTAGCCAAATATTGGTTATCTGGAGCATCTTTAATAAATTTTTCAATATCGTCAGATGATAAAACCTTTGATTTTTTGCTTCTAAATCCATCAGATAGTCTCTTTAGATAAGCTGACAAAATCGAGTATGTTTTTAAGTCCACTCCATTCTTTGTTCGGACTGTACTTTTTAACATTGAGTAAATACACCACAAAGAGCTAGGTTTGTACTTAGAAGATAATTCTTTAAAGTACGCCATGAACACATTTTCTGAAAAAGACTGCGTATTCTTGTTGTTCTGCCATTGTATGAAATTTTGGTACGCTAATAGATATTTTTCCTTTGAGTTTTCTGGTAGTAAACTTTCCATAACGTTCTGGGCTTCACATCTTATATCGGGCGGTGTACAACATAAATCATTTTCTTCATAAATTGTATTTGCAGACATCTTAATTAATAACTAACTAAATAACTTCAAAAGAGAAAACGAGACGAGTTGTGAAAAATGTTTCGTAATGGCGGGAAAAATTAATCAGTTTTCCTATGCGCGCGCATCGGCCATAGACTAAAAAATGAGGTTTCTTTTTTTTGGGCTTTTCGCGGATAGCTTTTTAGCGCAAATGTAAGCGTAACTCAACCAATAATATTAAAGAAAGAAAGAAAGAAAGAAAAATATTTTTATTTGACATGCACATAACAAACAACAACAAGAAGCTTAAACAATAAAAAAAAATAAAAAAAAAATAGACAAATACAAACAGTTTATACTTAACAATAAGTGCAGTCAACAAGGCCCTATCTCAGCATAAAACTTTTGCGACATTATAAAAAACGTCGCAGAAGCGCTGTTATTATGATAGGGCCTTGGGCGTGACTTTGGATTTTAAACTACATATACTTACACATATACATAAATACAAAAAAATACATATACTTACACATATACATATAGATAAGTGACATAAACTCAATCACATCAGACATGGCTGTATGGGCATTAGTTCCTTTTGCCTTCCCATTACAGGGAGATTTAACAACAAAAAAAGAAAAAAAATATATATTGGTAATTTTAATTATTAAAAAAAAAACTATTACTCACTAGTGAATAATAGTAATGAAAAAGTCACAGTTTGATTATAGGTGTCATTATGTGCCTAATTGCCATGGGATTAGAGCCACTTTATGAGGAAGTGTGTTGAAAAAATTATTATATCATTGGCTGTTACGGGAGAAGAATTTTGTCTTTGTTCTGAGCGGCAGCGTCCCGAGAGTGCCGACTCCATTAAGCTTGGGCGATATAAATATTATAATTTTCACAACTTGCACAACAGTCCTGAAAGTTCCTAAGCGGACAAAGGGGGATATGCATAAATATTCTAATATTATGGAGACTTATTTATGCCTTTATTTTACCTCAATAAATACCTATATAGTGACCTATTTCTATCTTTCTATTTCTTTTCTATATATTTATTTTTATGAAAGTTTTATGTTTATTTTATCGCACCTCACCCCTATCATAATAGCAGCGCTTCTGCGACGTTCTTATAATGTCTGAAAGGCAATATGCTGAGATAGGGCCTTGTTGACTGCACCTACGGATATGTGTTAATTGTTTTATTTTTTCTACCCTTTCTGTGTTTTTAATGTCTAAGTTTTATGTTGTATGATTCTATGTTTGGTGTCTGTAAATAAAAATATTTTTCTTTCATTCTTTGTATATACTTACTCCAATACAGCCGTAGGTAGGTATATACAGTTGTGTTTCAACCTTAGACTAATTTCTGTCCTAATTGTCAATTTCAGGTGAAGAATATGCAGTGGACCCGGTGCTGGATGTGTTCATCCACGGCATCAACTCGGTGATGATGTTCGTGTTACTGATAACAGCTCAGCACCCTTCACACCTCCTCCACTTCTTGTACCCGATGCTCTTCGGTATCGTTTATCTGGTCTTTGGCGTCATCTACTACTTCGCTGGTGGCACCAATCCGTAAGTACCAAAAGGGTTATCACATTTGGCTAAATTTAGTCAGCTAAATTCAGCATGCTAACTGATTAAGATCGGCAGTCACGACTCTGATTGTCTAATTAGTGTGTCTTAATGTATTTACATTTGTTTAAATTCAGAGTCTAACTCATTTAGCTAACTAAATTTAGCTAAATGTAATAACCCTTTTACAATCATTTCTCAATTTAAAATGTGCAAATTCAATAATATTATTTATGAAGTTTTGAAATTTAACAAATATTGTTATTTTATTAGCCTAATATCTACACACTCACACCTATTATCAATCAAGCAAACATAATTAAGAGCTTGTGTTATAACATTAAAATGTGACGTTTATAAGTATTATAAATATAATAATAAACATCCATGACTCGTGAAAAAGTGCTCGTACACATCATACAAACATCTGCTCCTACCGGGATTGGAACTCAGGACCCCTGACCGAGTAATCTATATTGTAGACAAGGGGTTACAGACCACCCGGCTTTACGGTCGTCAAATATATTACAAAACTAAGCCCGCGATAATTGATAACTTAAATAACTTTTATCGAGTATTTTATTTATGAATAAGGATTTTTTAACATTTTTAGGCTTGTTGTAATAGACAAACAAAAGTATTAAAATAAAATCCTTTCTCCCCTAATATGCTATTTCTTATCCTCGCTGTGGTACATATCTAATGACAGACTTTTTTTATTATTATTGTTAGATATTAACAAGATATTTTTCTTACATTTTATTTTGAAAAAGTTTTAAGAAAATTGCAAAATATACAACTAAAATAATTAAGATTGCTCGAAGCTTGAGAGATATATAAACTAACATGTATCTACTCACCCAAAAAATAATCATGTTTCAGACGCGGCGAAGCTTGGATCTACCCAATGATCGACTGGTCCAACCCCGGTCCGACTATTGGCGCTGTTGTCGCGTCTGCAGCGGGAATTTTAATCATGCACATCCTCGTGGTCCTCATCAGCTTACTTAGGGATTATCTCTCCAAGAAATATGTGCGCAACAATAATTCCTTGTCGTTAGCTCGTTAAGGTGATGTGTCGTCACTAGAAAACATCCTGCCGTCCATATAAGTAGTTCCCCATACAGATGGGGTCAAATGGAGAATAAAATATTAAAAATAAACAGAAATTGAAAATGTTGTAAATAACTTATGTAAGTAGGTACTTAGCTATCATCAACAGCTATGAATACCCGTCAAGCATCAGATCCCAGACACAATTAATTTTTCAATTGTCATAGACCTCCGGAGGTATAACGCCGCTTGACAGATTACATTAATAAAAAAGAATAGCTGCTTAATGTGTTCTGCAATAATAAATTTTTCCGGAACTAAAAAAAATAATATTGTAGCGCATTAACATACGATAGTGATAAGTTTCACAAATCAACAACTACTTTAAACAAAATGTACCTACCTATCTGTAATAAGTGCTCTTACTGAAAAAATCCACAATTAAACTTCATGAATTATAAAATTGCTCTACGGCAAATAAATTTAAAGATTCGCATATTTTCTTTCTTAAAACGGTGCTAATCTCAATTTTTACATTTGATTTAGATGTACCGTATATAAAAATTAAAAGAGAAGAATTTATATTATTTGAATTTTTAAATAAAGAATCTTCAAGTTCTCTATGCTTTTATTCATGCAGTTTGTCGATTTTTGCAGGATGTGCATGATTTGTCAAATCGCGCTCATAGCAAATATAATGATAACCAGATTTAAGATCTAAGTTTATGTCTTTACCCACACAAAATGTAGGTACATTATAAAAAGAAATAATCTGGAACCAAATATTTACTACCAACCAAATATATACTATTGTCTTCGTAAGTAGTGTGATTCTGAAATCATAGAGTGTGCGGTTATTGGCCAATGCATAGTTAAATTAGCAAATTAATCTAATTATTCATAATATCGTGGGCGAAGGTGATTTCTAACATTATTTACACTTTCGTAGAAAGGAATAAATTCACAGGCTTCTCCCAATTTCTAGGTAGTGGTAAGAGCAGATTCCCGTATTGTGAAAGATCGCAGGCTTGCGTCACGCCCCAAGTAATATGTATTTTACTTAGCCTAGATAAATACCTATTACACGTTCAAAATTAAGTAAGTAAGTAAGTTTTTTAAATAAGTTGGCTAAGTTTTAAGTTGGTTGAAAGGTGTCTTGCGGCCGAATACTCTAACGGTTCTTATGGATGTGGGTATTAAAGCATAGAGACGCTATCGCATACAAAAGTCATGATCCATTTTGAAGCATCGGCCGACTAAAAGTTTATTTACGCTTTGATTTTCATAGAGCTGTGTCGATACCAACGCGAGACTGTAAGAAATTCGGTACCCCTAGTGTAAGTTTCAAACGAATTGTAACGAAAACGTTCGTCGAGGTGAGAACTGTCTAACAAATAAATAAATAAATCATATGAAAATGTCAGCAGTGCCTCTGTTGTGAATTATTAGAAACCACTTTTTTAGTAACTAAAATATAAAACTAGAAAAAAAACAAATTTCTAGTTTTATATTTTAGTTACTAAGTAATTTTTTAAACATTTATAATAATGTTAAAATCAAAAATTAAGAATATTTGAAAGCACTGCCCCAACTTAACCGAATCGTAGATATTTGTAAAAACACTCGTTTCGGATGTTGAAATAGAATATTTTGACATTGTAGGGTGGACGTTAGCTCATAAACGCAATACAGATAGACTAGAAGAATTTCACAGGGATATCCCACAGTGGTCAGAGCAGTCGCCCGAATTGCGAAAGGTCGCGGGTTCGATTCCTGCCTCAGGACGTGAAATTTTTCTAGTTTTATATTTTAGTTACTAAGTAATTTTTCAAACATTTATAATAATGCTAAAATAAAAAATTAAGAACTAATTTTTTATATGTATTTGAGAGGTGAACACGACTATGATCGTATTCGTTTCGATTCGATTGAAACTTACCTTTGCGCGCGTATCGCGTTTGTATAGTGCAAGACCGCGTAAGAGCAGTTTGCAATACCGCGTGCTTTTTGTTTATTTCACAGGACGCAAGAAAAAAGATAATATCTTGGATATTTCTACACATTTCTTTGACTGAGCTTGTTTGGGATTTCTCTGGGTATTGCTTAATGAGAATTTACCTACTAGGTGGTAGGCCCGTATGCAGGGTCGTCTGGGTAGGTACCACCGCCTTTCTTATTTCAGCCGTGAAACAGTTCGCTGTGTTTCGGATTGAAGGGAAAGGTAGCCAGTGTAATTACTGGGCATGGACGGCATTTCATCTTAGGCCCCGGGATGACAACGCACCTGCAATATCAAGTGATTTTTGCTTGTTATTGCAGATGTCTATAGGCGGCGGTTACCGCTTTCCATCAGGTGGGCCGTCAGCTTGTTTGTCATCCAGTAGTATAAAAAAAAAAAAAAAAAAAAAATTTAGTATAAGCGAATCAGCGCTCAGAGCCTGCTCACGCGATATTTCTATTTTGCGACTTTTGTAAATACGCGGTATTGAAAACTGCTCTTACGCGGTCTTGCACGCCCACCGACGATAGATCGATACTTACAATAAACGGGCGTCGATGGACGGCGGCGGGCGGCGCGATTAATAAGGAGCTATATCGAATAGCGGCCAAGACAAATAGGGATAGATATATATGACTAAGTAACCGAAAATACACAAATGATTTTACTAAAAAATAACTAAAAGGACTACAAAAACGCTTCTACACGATTGTGACATGATAAAGCACTACTTGAATTAATTTCCTATTGAATACATAATATAGTGTACCAGTAATCTTTATTTTATTTATTTCGAGAGGTCTTTTCGCAAATCAAATGTATCGAGGCAAAATACTTTAATCGTGTTTTGGTTCTACACTTGTCTGGATAAAGATATGAAGAAATGTATATCTGATTTTCAGATCCAAAAAATCTTTCAGCGACCTATGGCATTACATACTTATTAAAAAAATTCAATGTATCGACTCGGTAGGCTGATATCTCATTAGGAAAACGTCAAATCAAGCAGTCTTTGAGTTCTTGAGTATTTGGCTGATAGAGTACCTTAATATATTTTTGTTTGAAGAGACACGGAAAGCGACGAAAATTAAATTTAAACATAAAAAAACAAATAAATATTGTTATTAACGAAAAATGTTTAACTGTCGCTACATATCGTTTTATTTATCTCTATATTAAGTCAACCCTATTAATTAGCGCCTATTTACAAAATCGAATTTACAAAGCGTTATTGTTTTTTGTTTTCGACACGAAACGTTTGATTTATCAAGAACTTTTATGGCCACCCATAACTGTTTACTAAAATCACAAACTGTTTATTGCATTCAAGAATGTGTACATTAAGTAGTATTACATTAATTATGTATACTTATAGTACATAATGTTCCCCTTTTTGGGCATAGCTTTTATCGAAATAATTTTTTTTTTTATCAATAATCATAAAATGTAATAAAATTACGCTATAGGAATAAATTTATAGAATTTACTCATGTATCGTGCGCATGATTTTAATAAATTATTGATATTAATATTTTTTACATAAGTTCCTAGACTTATTAATAAAAAATGTAAAAGGGATAATTGAATTTTTAAAAAATATAACATATTTCTTCGCCCTAATATAACTACAACAATCTCACAAGAAAATGGGTTAGTAAGTAGTAAGTTAACATAATAATATACAATATTAATGCCATCTCATTCAGGTTTTTACATGACCTCATCCTCAAACCGATATAATAGGTACCTATTGCTTAATTACGGACGACAATGTTACTGCAGAGATATAAGTAAACTAGTAAACTCAATGAATCTATCTGCAACAACCGATAACGCAACGCACTTCACAGC
This sequence comes from Nymphula nitidulata, assembly GCA_947347705.1. Lineage (NCBI taxonomy): Eukaryota > Metazoa > Arthropoda > Insecta > Lepidoptera > Crambidae > Nymphula > Nymphula nitidulata. The sequence goes on along the minus strand of OX374617.1, from coordinate 7,094,409 downwards.
ATACATTCTATAATAAGGCTTGTAAAATACATCACGTTTCTTATTCATTTTTGTCAGATTAAGTATTATCTAAACATATTTATAATACCTACTTTAAAATCCTATATTAACAGTCTTTAATATGTAACAGAGAAATAAGGAACCACCTGATAAGTATCAAAAACATATAGATAACTGAAACAAATAAAACAGTCGCTTGTGGAGTGTCTGCGAAATGGGTATTACATTGAAAAGTTATCTCAAACAACAATTCAGCTGGAACAAATTTACATTGGAACATGAAGAAGCGTCGGAATTCTATCTCAGTTCTTTGCAAATGAACCGGACGCCGTTCCCTCTCTTGTGCATCAGACTCGTATTATTCCTGGGTTGTGTGGCCATAGTCACTGCTTCTCTGATACTTAGAGTCGAGGGAACTGTTGGTTACTGGTTCATTTATATGACTAATTGGGGTATTCTACTCATTATGGTCGCGAGTGGATTTGCTTTTAGTGTGTCTGTAAGGTCTTACTTCAAAGGGCCAATTGGTAAGTACTTAATTTTCATTTCTAGTTTCCATTTGTTTATTATTTCATTGATCAAGAGTGACAAAGTAGCTAAGGTACGGCTTCTTGATTAAAAGATTGTACGCTTGTATCACCAAAGCATTCAAGGCATTCAAGGCTTCCTCGATGAGGTCTAACGACCCTAGTCGCTGCAATAACCTGTAAAGTGCTTTTCCAGTCGAATACTATCAATTCGAGTAGTAAAAACGAAGCCGTATCTCACATAACCTCTCTAAACCTGGCATGCCAGACAAAAATAATTTTTCACTTCACTTCTTTAAATATTTGGCAATCGGTCGTTCAATTTAATTTTAATTGGCTATGTCATTCATTTGTGACGTCTGGGCGTTAAAAGATTTAAAACTGTGTTATGCTTTGTTATTATATCTCACATCGTACAATTATTACAAAAGGTTGTTGCCCTGTTTTAACGGGAGCTAGCTATACATAAATTACTAATTGATAAAGCATATTTTTTTCACTAAAGGAGGCTTAGCTAACAAAATTGTCTGTAATTAATTTTCCTATCTTGATGTCTCTTTTTTGTTATTGAAATTACTCCTTAAATTAAGTTTTTGCCAGTTTATGAAATATTTTAAATTTGTATGCCAATAAACGTTTCAGATTCCACTTTCGGCCTACCGTGGTACCTGAAGATATTCTGGGCAGTCTACAACACCGCAATCGCTGTGGGGTTCTTCATCACGATTTTCTACTATTCACTACTCCATAACTTCGGTAATTTTTAGACTAACATAATTATGTGCTTACCTACTAATTTACGAAATATACAAGGTGTTAGGGTCCTAACCTTACCTAAGGGACTTTGAATGAAAACGATAGCGAACTGTACGAACTGTAAAGTCTATTATATTAGGTACTAGACAAATTATATAATGAAGACCGCGAAATAAGTACGGCGCATCAAGGTAGCTACAGTAGGTCTGTCGCGTTCCGTGGCCAACTGGAAGGTGGTCGGTATTCTTGTATCCTTGCTCACACATCACTGCGGCTCCTCCGGCGGCGCCCGACAACAGCTGAAGACTCCCGAACACAAGGTGTTACGAAATAAACCAAAAAAATAAATTCTTTATCGAAAACTCATATTTAAAATGTCACATCTCTAGTGATAGACTGTTTATACCTTAAATTATCTCTAGTCTATGGTTAATGCTATTCAAATTAAAATTCGTCCATGTAAGCAATTAGGCAGGCAGAGCCTACTTAGGTCGTTTCATTTTCTACTTCAAACAAACTTTAAAATTTTATCCCTGATTTCTACAGTAGGTAATTCTGCCTGATAAGGGGAACTACTAATAGAGCTGCCCTTCAGTGTCGATTATTTTATTTTGATATCAAAAATAATTAATTTTTCGGCAAACAATAATATTATACTACGCTTTTCGCTTTACGGGTATTTTCATAACATCTTGTATCTATCTTTTAGTTGGGGCGAACCCATTTTTGTACTCGGATAGAGCATTAAATTTTATGGTAGAGTTCTCGATATTTCGGCGTAGTTGTATGCGCTATGATCATGGGCAGACTTGATCGTCTACCCGACTTTTTTAGACTATAGAGATTTATAAAATATTTTATGATGCGTATGATTTTATTAATATAGACTTACAACCCATCAATTATAATTTAAGTAAGTTTTAAAATATCTAAAATCCAATATTTGTAGCACATAGGTAGCGCTTAAAACTGGTGTCAAATCAAATTATTATTTTGCAGGAATTATGAAATTTATAATTTACTGTCCATTTATTCGTTTCGTGACCAATAACAATTTTTTTTTTCCTAAACATTCCCATTAAAGTTTGTTGCAATAAATGTAGTACTATTTTGTACGTCTTTACCAACAAAATTAAAACTGGCTTTCAGCTGACGATTTCGAATGGAATCCTGTCCTGGACTTGTTCGTGCATGGCATCAACTCAGTGGTGATGTTCATTCTACTGATGACGTCACAACATCCTTCGCACCTCTTACATTTCATTTACCCAGTAGCATTTGCCGTCATCTACATGGCTTTTAGTGTCATTTTCTACTATGCCGGAGGCTTAAACCCGTGAGTATACAATATTATACAATATTCATGGTGATGAAGTAACTGAATCTTAGGCCCCTAAGGCCCTTAATTGTAATACATAACCATTGTATAAGTCTTGTACGTAGTGTTTTGTCACGGTCGTTTGAATGTCATTTTGAATTCGATCAAAAGAGATAAAAGACATGTATTCAATGGTTTAGTAAGGTTTAGTTAAGTTTTGGTGTCAGAGATATTTTCTTGAAACATAAATTTCCATATTTTAATATTTTCCATTTCTACGCTATAATTGAGCTATGTAACTCCACGTTATTATTTTTACATGGGTGCTTATATTTCATTGTGAATTTTACACATATTATTACAGTTACGTAAAGAAGTGGTATTTCATAATGCGAGAGAACGCAATTGTAGACAATTATTGAATGGTTATATAAAAATATGTAAATTATTCATAGCAAAGCTATTTTTTTACTAAATTTAGGTTGTGAAAAAGGTTTATACATATACAGTGTAAAAATTGGATTGTAATGTTTAATTATTTAGAGGTGGTGAATCATGGATATACCCAATGCTGGATTGGTCCAACCCTGGCCCGACAACCGGTGTGGTCTTCGCGTGCGCTGGTTTCCTGGTCGTGCTGCATTGGTTTGTGGTGCTCTTGAGCTTGCTGAGGGACTACCTATCGAAAAGATATATAAGAAACTTCAAATCGCTAGCTATTAACACTTAGACAGAAATTGTTGAATATATAAATTATATTTGTTGTTCTAAATAAAGTTCTTACCCAAAGTTCAGGCTCAAAATATAAGTATATTTACTTGTATGACTTTATTAGCTGTCAAAAGTTACGTCAGTCGTTGTATAGCTGCTGTAAAAGCCATCTCGCACAAGCATTTTTGTGCATAGCGACAGTTAACCACCAAGACTTCGTAAATCATTATAAAAGTTTACAGTCGTTGCATAAAACCCTAGAATTTTAAGATGAGCGCTTAATTCAGTGATACAAATATACGTTGGCTTGAAGTACAATTGTTCAAAAGATTGTGATGAATTTGTCTACTGTGTGAGATAGAAGTTAAGCGTGAAGAATTACCTAGTAAGGTAAAAATAATTAATATACGCCTGCAAAAATAACGGCAGGTGTTAGAAGTTAATCGTCGATAGGCAATGTCGCAATTACACCTCGCGCCGCGAAGGAGCTACTTAGTATCCGTGACTAAACATTTCTGCAATGAAACTGTCGCGGTAATATGGCTTGATATCGTTCATTTAAAAAGCAAAAAAAATAAGTTTCAAAGTATGACACTTGTAAATATATATAGGTAAGTACACAAAGCACAAACAATGTATTATTTCATTGTGAGTGTCCTTATTTCGTAGATGAACCACATTATAAAATACCAAAACAAAGCTGTGAGAAAACTTAAAAATACGTGCTGCCTGCCAGCATCAGCGGCGTCGAAATGAGTCCGTAAAACAAAATGTCAATTCAGTGTCTTAAATTCTATGCATAAAACGAGTAGGTTAAGGGAATGAATATGAAATATGGCATTTTAATTATAGTTATAATAAATAAATAACAGTTCGCGTGTTTTGAAATTTTACATAAGAGGAATCATTGATACGTTAATTAATAACTTGCTCTGGTAAAAATATAAAACAAGAATAGGTAGGTACTAACTACAATAGGTAGAAATATTGTTAAAGTGTATTTAGAGAGAAAGAACATTAGAACTGTAAAAGTGTGATGCTGTCGATCACAGATAACTTTATATCTAGTCAAGAGAAATACTTTGACATTATTTTGTATACCATTTACCGAACAGGTTCGCGTTAGTGTATATTCTTTGGTATGTATCGTAGTTTGTCCTTTTCAGAGCGTGAGATTTATGGTCCGGAATCTAATATGTATTTATGCCAAAAAAGCAAAATAGCGTAGGAAGCCTGCAGCATGCCAACAAGCATGCAGCAAGCAAGTAAGCACGCAGCACGAAAGGAAGCGTGCAACAAGCAATTTATCGCTCCATGTTTTTTTTTATATACTACTAGATGACAAACAAGCTGACGGCCTACCTGATGGTAAGTGGCTCTACCTTTTTGCACTTAAAGTTACGTTTATTACCATTTAAATCTTGCTCTAGCGTTATTCATAGCCTCAAGTGTGACTTTCACATCAAACGTAACGATCGCGTTTGTTTTCAAATTTTAAATCAATTTTTTTTAACGTGCTAACTATAACGGCGCAGTTAGCGTTAGCGAATACATAATGCCCAAAATATTTTTTTACTGCAGTAGACACCCTTGGTGCACATTTCAATCGAATCGATCTCGATTGCGTTTGGAGCTGTCAAATCGTAATAAAACTACAGCAGGACCTCTGGTTTGAAATTTTTATATAAACCATTTAAATCTTGCCCTAGCATTATTCATTTCGCTATAAAACTGGTAAAATAAGACATATTTCGGTATGATAGTGATAAAATCGTTTTATAGACAGTTTGTGGAATAAATTCCCTGCAGATATTTTCTCGAACAAGTAGGAGGTTCATCAAAAAGGGCCTGAAAACTTATTACAGTTTGGCCACGCGCAGGTGATACCCCTGGTGTTGCAAGTATCCATAGGCTACGGTAACCACTTACCATCAGATGGGCCGTATGCTTGATTGCCTCCTTAGTGGTATAAAATAAAATTATTTAAATATAAAAATAGGCTAAACTCTTGCCCCAGTTCGTTTTAAAAAAACACTATAGTTTGCGTGAAGACTTATTAAGTAATAAGCATAATGAGCTAAATTTATCATCATCTATATCAAGTATAGTATACATATATTGTTATGTACAGAAAAAAATCAGGTATAAATACATACTACATAGTTAGAAAAAAAAATTAAAAGTAGAAAATTTTTAAGAAAGGCAGAAGGTCCGATGATCCGGTGGTGGTCATGGTCATGGTCAACTTTTTCAGTTCTTTTTTTTCACACCAATATTTCAGTAACAAAAGTTCTTGACATATTGGTGTGTAACAAGACTCACCATTAAGTAATAATAAACTTAAACTTAACCCATTAAAACCGAAGGTCAAATAAATATATTTAGCACAAGAGATAGGCAAAGATAAATTTAGTGATTCAACTGATAACGTGCCTACAGTCGGTTTGTTGTAATCGATAACTCACATGTCTGAGTTCGAACGATCGCCATGGCTGCGGTGAAGAAATATTTTAAAGAAGAAGTGCAATGGCGAATGCTAGATGTAGAGCACCCGAAGCCGTCCGACTTCCACCTGAGCGTTTGGCAAAGGAATAGGTCGTCCGCGCCGCTTTTAGTACTGCGGGCGTTGATCTTTCTGAGTGCAGTCGGCATAACGCTCACATCTATGGTGTTTTACATACTGAGAGGTCGCTTCGGATTCTGGTTTATATACCTCACGCATTGGGGACTCACGGTTATGACATTAGCCAGTGGCTTTTCAACTGCTGTGTCTGCGCGCTGTCACTTCTATGGACCAATAAGTAAGTTTTTAATACAGTTTTCTATTAACCTTTAGTGATTATTCCTTAAATATGAAATAGTATAGAATTAATTGAACTGATTGTCATAAGCTTAAAATATTCTTAGTAAGTTTGTTTCCATCAAATTCCTCGGTATGTTTTACATACTTCTAGACGACAAACAAGCTGACGTTCTACTTGGTGGTAAGTGGTTTCCGCTGCCGATAGACACCTGCAACGACAAGAAAAAATCACTTGGTATTCCAGTTGCGGAAATAAAGAAAAATGAGAGTTTAATTAAACGAATCGTCCTTTTTTGGGCTTTAATACCGCAGAAATTCAATGTCATACACATAACAATATGCCTCTTAATTTTTTGACCCGTCGTTTCTAAAAAATAACTTCGATATCTGAGTGCAAAAGCCGTTTTTATCCGCTAGAGGATAAAGTTAAATTGAATGTAGAACATCGTGTGCACTAAGTTTGTGAATTAAACCTCTTTACTTCTACCTCCATGGTGCCAAATTTATCATACAATCATTTTTAACTTATTAAAAACTCAGACTCGGCACCTTTTTGATGTACTTTTTGTTTGATTTGCTTTGCGCGCGCCATTTTATTTGCACGACATATTTGTTAATAGGTTTAAAACAAGAAACTTGAAAACAAGTAAAAAACCTAAAATGAGTGATTCTAGCGACGAAGAACTTTATTTGACGCCAAAAGAATTGCCTGAAACTGTTAATAATGCGCAAATGTTTTTTTTTGCATTTAGTCATTTCCTCGTTGAGGTGGGATGAAAAGCTACATGTTGCACTCGAGTGCAAAGATTTTTCACCTCGGGCTCTTTTGATTCCCTCGCTAATTTTAGAATCCTTCGCTTGCTCGGTCATCAAAATTGAGCACGCGGTTAAAAAGCAACTTTGCACTCTTGTATAACAAATAACTATTATATCCGTGTATAGAAAAAAGCCAAGAAAGAAGATTACGCAACCTAAGTGGTAGTGTTTTGTTTCTTTTTCTGTTATTTTTTTTGTAATAGAATCCTTAGTATTCTTTCCATATATTGAAGTGACTATGCTTATATATTCGCAGGCAACCAGTTTAGACTGGCGTGGTACGTGAAGGTATACTGGGTGCTGTACAATATCGCCATTCCGATCGCCTTTCTCATCACGATATTCTACTGGACTGTGCTCTATGAAGGTAGTATATCACATTTTAATATCTTTTACTAATTGTTGATTTTAAAGCAAATATTTGAAAAAATACACATCAATAAAAATATAAAATGAACGACCTAAAGAAGGTCTCAGGTGGCTGAATGAGGAAAGCGGAAGATCAGGTAATACGGCGCAGCCTTGGGAAGCTCAATATCGAGCAGTGGACTACAATAAATATAGATATTTAGAGTATAGCTATCCCACAGATATACCGAACTCGTCAAAGAAATATCTAAAAAACTTTAAGAAATAAGTAGCAACCCCTTTCCTTTTTAAAAAACAAAGTTATTTAAAAAAAAAGAACAGCTGAAAAAAAATCTGATGGTTATTAGAAGAACTTTCATCATCCTTCTTGCTACAATTTCGCTTGCTCTCCTAAATTATCAATTTTCAAAGTATTTAAGTACCTGCCTATGTTAGCAGTGATAAAGCACGAGTAGTCAAAGCGGTAGATTCAGTTGAAAGCAACTGAAAACTAGGCCGGAAGTCCGGCATTGATATTCAATAAAGCGGAGCCTAACGTCTTAGCGCGCGATGATTGGAAGAGGCCTGACGGAATGACACTTGTTCCTTGGAAGATGAGTGAGTCTTTGGTGTGGGACGCTACTTGTGTCGACACCTTAACCTTGTCCCATCTTTCAAACACTTCATCGACACCAGGATCAGCTGCTGCTTCTGCTGAATCCCTCAAACGGCGCAAATATGCTGGTTTATCTGCGGACTACATATTTGAGCCATTATTGGTTGAGACCTTAGGACCTTGGGGTCCAGGAGCTCACCGACTTTTTAGGCACATTGCAGGTCGTCTATGTATAACTTTAAGTGACCATAAGGCTGGTATATATCGCACAAAGATTAAGCCTCGCAATTCAGCGAGGTAATCCGACCAGCCTTATTGTTACACTTCCTGTTTCGCAAGATTTAGGTGCTGTTTATTATTTGTAAGTTTGTTTTTATTTCGTAACTAATTTATTTCCAGAATAATGTACCTAAATACATTTTTATACTTTTATTCAATAAATAATATCGATAATTTCAGCTGGTGTGGAAGAGGAACTGAACCCCGGGCTAGACGTGGCAGTCCACGGTATCAACTCGCTGCTGATGTTCCTGCTGCTGGTGACGGCGTCGCACCCCTCGCGTCTGCTGCACATTTGCCATCCACTTCTCTTCGCACTCACCTACTTCTTGTTCGGGCTTATCTATTACTTCGCTGGAGGGCGTGACGCGTGAGTAACCAAGACTGAACCAAGATCAGTGATCACCTCTACCTATATTGAATTCATACTTAGCCGTCTGCTGTGCTTAAAAAAACAATACATTTAGGAGGAATTAGATGTTCTATAAAGTAATTCACTTTTTGTGCATGCAATGGTGAACTAAACTACTTTTCCTAGGCTAATGACGTTCACCAAAAATGCATGTTTTGATTAGACATTTCGTTTTAGACGTTTTATTGTTGAATCTTATATTGCAATTTACCACGAATGAACACCCTCTGAAATCTATAAAAAACTGTATTTCAGTAACATTAAATTAAATAAAAAACGTTTTCATACTTTTTACCAATATCATTCGAGATCCGAGTCTGGTCCAGTTTATAAGCTGATCACTTATTGTAGGCTAAGTTTATCTACATGCTGCGATGTTTTGCGAGCATGTACTTGACTAATTAAAACAAAGGATAATCCCTACGAAGAAATAAGTACCAATCATTTGGAAACAATGCTTAGATTAAAATACTTAAATAATACCAACCCTTTTTTCTCATAGTTACATAATAGCATCAATGTTTACACTTTACAATCTTTCACATTCAGTTCGTTGCTATAGCTAATAACTATTGCATTAGTCTATGCACTTAAAACCAAATATGAGATTTCCTTTGCCTTCTTTATCAAGATTCATGCATAACACAGTTTCCGTGGCCAACAACAATTAAAACAACAAATATCCTGGTGTCTCTGTCTATCTCAGACACAAAAATGTAGAGTCACACGGACATTCCTAACAACCTTAACATTCCTCTCAGTTTATAGGGGTTGCAGCAAAAAGAAATATAATAATTATAGTTTAGTAAGTTTTTAAAAACAGTAATGGCGTGGTACCCACATTCTTTAAGTAATTAGGTATCTTAGCTTCACAAGGCTTAAAAATATATATAAAGTTCTAATCCAGCCGGGGCGGAGGGCTTGTTTATTTATCTCCCGCCAGTTAAGAGTGTGGGAAACTATCTACAACGAATAGTTTTTTATGGTTCCTATTAAAAAATTATATTAAATTGGTAGATACCTACTCTGTCTTAATGTTATAAATTTAAATAGAGCCATGGTTGAGGAGAAAAAAAAGATGTGCTAACTTTATTTTGACATTGAGACCACATTTCAGTAGAAGAAAATACGTAGGATATTGTTACTATGGATGACTACCTAATTGATGACCTGCTGGTCGAGTGGCCATGTGACTAATGGTAATAAAACAGCAAGACCTCTGTTTAATTAACATTAGTCACATGCCCACTCGACCAGCAGGTTCAAATCTCTGTTGAAAGTGTTATAAACGCGAAAGTTTGTTCACTGTCATTTTTATGTTTACTTCTATAAAAGTACTTTTTTATACAACTAGAAGACAAGCAAACTGACGGTCTACCTGGTGGTAAGTTGTATCCGTCACCTAAAAACACCTGCAACAGCAAGTAATAAATCACTTGGCATATTATATATTGGTGAGGTGCGTCATCCTCAGGCCTAAGATGAAATGCCTTCCATGCCCAAATTACACTAACACTTTTCCCTTCAATATGAAACACAGCGAACTGTTTCACGGCTGAAATGAGAAAGGCGGCAGTATCTACCCAGACGACTCTAAATACGGGCCTAGCACCTAGTAAGCGCCTAATATTTCTAATAATAAATTGACGAGGTTATTACTTATGTGATATATATATTTCTTTTATTTCACAGAGAGGGCAACCCTTGGGTGTACTCGGTAATCAACTGGAATAACCCGGGGCCGACCATAGGGGTCGGTGCCATCACTGGACTGCTGCTAGTGGTGCTATACCTGCTAGTTGTCGGCATCGTGCTGGCGCGCGATTCTATTTCCAGGAAATATGTCAAGCCCGCCAACAATCGACCAAACGAAAGTGGCCCCTATGAAACAGTACCTTTGAGACAGCCTGCTCAAACTATAGTGTGAAGTGAACTATTATGAGTTAATAATGCGAGATGCGAGATAAAATTGAGAACTTTCAAAACTATATGAGAATATTTTTAATTATACTATTTGGATATTCTGTGTCTGCAGAAATACTGTTAAAATTATATAGGGTGGTGACGACGATACGACAATATATTAAAACATGGGCTGTATTAGTTTATAGAAATGTTTTGCAACTTTAAAATACTTAATAATGAATTAATAATTACATAACATTTCTATGAAATAGTGTTAATATGTGAAATAATGTTTAAGGTATTATTTCACAGAAACTTTATAGAACTATCAAATGAATATAGTCGTATTGGGTCACCAGTCTGTTTAAGACATGAAAGTTTTATTTTTTAAGTTCTTAGGTTACTGATAGGTGTAGATTTTAATTTATATGTTTTGTGCCTTTAGTATTTGTTTTGTTAGACTATGTACTCAATGTGTCGTATGAAACTTGTGAAATTAAATAGTTTAGGTTACTTAAATGTCGTTGAATTTTTATAAGAAGTGTCGTCATCCTTAATAAAAACGAATTACGAATAAAATCTAAAACGAGTACTTTTGTTCCAATTTTAACTGGATTTTCATCACTTTGTTCCTATTAATGAAGGGTAATTGAAAAATCAAATCAAAACCAAAAAGCTCACTGCTTCGTCGTGTACTTTAGTTTTGCAGAAGAAACGTCGCAAGAAAATCCTCCAACTTTTACATGTTTGTAATGACACAAATTATATAAGCTGCTTACTGTCACGTAAATGAATGTTAATATTGAATTTTACGCAGGAAAACGTAATTTAATACTATAAAAATATAAAAAAATCTACTAAATATTACTTTTAAATTTTTATGCCAGTGCCTGTTTAATCTATTGAATAACTGTTTGTGTGTGAGTGTGTGCATTTGTGTGTGTATGTGTACATTGGTATGTGTGTGTGTGTATGTGTGAGTACGGGTGTGTGAGAGCATGAGTGTATAAATGACTAGTTATTATGGTCTTATAAGGGATGAAGCTAACTTGTGTGATAGTCAGTCTGTTAATTTTTATATCAGGCCATGGTTAACTACTGGGACGTTAATCGGACAAATTCTATCAAAAATAGGTTTATGAAGGTTCTCAGTATCATCATACGATAGGGATTGTAGCCACTGCGTAACTATTATTTTGCATTTACTTATTGTATAGGGATTTAACTGAAGAACTTTGTTTCCTTGATTGTATAGTAGAGGGGCAAGAATGTGAATGTGATGATGAAGTCAGTCTGTATTTAACAATTTTGCAAACCCTGCCATCCCTGCGCCTGTCGCTAGAAACACTGGGGTCAAATGGAAGACGCTTATGCTTGTGAAGAACAATATAGAGGACAAAGAGCTGCCTGGCAGTTAGGACTTTGGTCAATGAGTATAATTCAATGGTAGGAAATCGAATTGGTTTGAAGGTCATAACCTTCAGGACAGCCCTCTGGGCTCTTTCTAAGCGGAGTAGCTGAGCTTTAGGCATTCCACCCCACGCTACTATACAATATGCAATCAGAGACTGAGCAAGAGAGTAAGTAGTAAATGACTTTCCAGGTAGAAAAGTCAACCACATCTCTTAAACTTCTGAACACATAAATCAGCTTTCTAATTCGTGAACAGGTTGCAAAGACATGTTCTTTCCAACTTAAAGCATTATCTAAACTTACTCCTAAGCACTTGAGGGATGAGGTATGCTCAATTGGTATACAGGAACATTTGCGCGTTTTATGCCTTAGGTTTTGGTTGCAAGTAGGTATGTGCCTTTATAGCTATTGGATGTGAAGGGAGTGAAGATTTTGATGGGCAAAAAGTAATCAAATTGGTTTGTCAAATTAAGTGTAAGGATATTGTATGTGAGCCAATTCATAACAGCGTGTAAAGCACATTCAGCATTCTGCGCTGCATCAGCCCAGGTAGTACCCTGAACCAACAAGACTGTGTCATCAATGTAGGCTATTATTTTGGTGTTAGCCAGCGGAAGGTTACAGAGTTCATTTACGTAAATAAGAAATAGAGTAGGCCCAAGAACACTTTGATACCTTAGTGGTGTTTTAGTAAATGCTGGAAAGTTACCTAGGCAGAAAATTAGCCATGTCCTTTGACATGGAATATAGATTGGTGCCGTCAATACCACAATAAATTAAAACAAAGGTCATATTATTTAATAGAAATGGTTGGCCACTTTCATAAACACCTTATTCATTTGATAATTTCATGGAATTTCTATGAAATAATGTTGCGAATGTTATATTCGCAACAAAAAAAAATAAAAAATCACCACCCAAAACCACCACCACCGCAAATATCACCACCCTGTATACGTACGCTAATAATCACCATAGAAACAACATTCAATTATTATTATTAAAGTTGAGCCACAGGATTTTGTTTTTAAACATTATCTACGCTTTACCTACTAATACATTATCACTGCCAGGTTGAAGACCTGTAATTGTATATAATGTTCCCAAACCAAACAAAATTTCACTCAATTCAAAAGCAAAGTATACCGCCCAGCCACGATCGTGCCGCTATCAGCGGCAGCTGAGAGCGGTGACCGTGAGCGGCGAGAACAAAATAAATGTAGGAGCAAGCCACGATCCGCCGCCGTCAGCGGCAGCGGCAGCGGTTTTCACAGGACGGCACAGCCCATAAAAAATCATAGTGCGCTGTTGCCGTACTAGGCTAAGTGACCCTATATTTCCAAATGCTGTTCTTTTTTATTTCCATTTCTGAGGTATTTAGTTCAGGAGGAGGCTCATAGAGGCTCATTTTATTGTGAAAATAAATAATGTCTTTTCTATGAGATATAAAAATAATTAGGGTAAAATGTTTAAAATATTTATTTCGAATCCATTGACATTTTTCTCAAATCAGAGGGCCATGCCATTTGACAATCACTATCGTTATCGCTTAATGAAAAATGTATGGGCTTTGATATTTATGATCGAAGGTCGTTCGATGTCTTATGTAAAATCCCATACATTTTCCGCTTCACGATAGCGATTATCGATAGGCATCTTGTCTAGCTAGACCATGTGCTATTAAATATCATAAAAGTGTCATGAACACCAATTATAAAATAATTAATTTATCAAATGGCCACTTATCAAGCCACAAACTTGAAACGAAAAAACCTGGTTAAAATACAACTTTGTTTAGGAAACGAGCAATTACATAACGTTGTAGACGCAGCTCGCGTTTGCGGGATCGGCAGACCAGTCCAAGCAAGGTGCGCGCGCGCCTGCCTGCTAGCGATCGCGCGCGCTAATAGCCTACCTTCCTACAATAGGACACACTTTCCACAAATATTTTAAATCTTCCTAATTTTATCTCTTATCACATAAAACTACTTCAATATCAGTATTACATCAGTAAAGTCAACCTTTACCATATTTCCCACTGTTTTACTAATTATTCTGTCCAATCACATGACTTTGGCTGAGCTGGGTTATCTGAACTGAAGCTGAACACCGACATCAAACTAATATCCGCGCTACGTGCGATAATGGTAGATCATCACCGATAAGAGCCGATCTTCCACTCCAGCCCATCTTTACATTTTTTCGCAAAATACGTGTAATTGTTGGGGCTTATCTCACCTCGTCTATTTTCTGAAGTGATTGATGAAAACAAAATGGTTAAACTTTTTAGATTCAATGTCAATCTGGCGGATGTTTGGGTGTTGTCCCATGACAAACTGAGTGACTTTTACTTGTCATCATGGCAACGCGGAGAGTCTGCGGTGCCCATGCTAGTGGTCAGGCTAGTCCTGTCCGCTACGGCGGTGGCCGTCGTCGCGTGGTCGCTAGTGGACGAGTTTGGTCCTTATTGGCCGGTGTACCTCTCACAATGGGCCCTCTGTCTATTCGCCGCCATGATGCTCAGCGCGCTCTTGGTTTCATTTCTGGCAGTTCGCGGTAAGATACAAGGTAAGTGAATGAGTTTTAAGTGTAGCATTTCCAATACCTACATTAGATGCATATGACAAATAGAAGCGCATAAAAAAAACAATAACTGCCATGCCCATTTTATTAAGTTACTAATTTTCATAGGAATTTTCTTAATTGAAGACTTATTAACAATTTTGCTTAAGGACCTAGGTATAGTTCCTAGTACTTACTTTATAGACACATTACATTATTGTGTTACATTATTTTTTACATTTTTTTCACTCACACCTATTATCTAGCCCAAAGTACCTAAGCATCATTTGAAGCTTGTGTTATGGATACTAGATAACGGAGAAATAACGATAATAATATTTATATAGATATTAGAACTATACTCAATAAACATATAAACATCCATGACTCGTAAACAAATGCTTGTACTCATCACGCTTGTATTCATTTAATTACTTCGAATTTGTAACATATTAGTACACGTTAAATGTTTATAGCAAGATGTTAGTGATAGTTACAAATTGACCTTTTCGAGGCATTCGTGATAGTAGGTATAGTTTATCTTATAAAAGAGATACATGCAGCTATTTGTCTGTAAGTTAGTGTATATAAATAATAATCTATGTTTAAAATAATAATTATCTATACATTAATCTATTAATCTATGTATAAAAATAATAATAATCAGATTAAACAATAATAATTAAGTAAAATGTCAATAATAGTAAAATTGAATTAAAATTAATTAAAAAATGCATAAATTAACAAGGTTGCAAATTATCTTCTGATAGAATCTAATTAAAATTGATCATTAAAATATTCCCTTAAATTATAATATGCCTTTTTTATAAGCTTTTTTATACATCCTCGAACTTACTACCTTGGAGGGTGTAACGGAGTAAGGACTGTAGGTGTATGGAATATTAAGAAATTGGAGAGAAAGAAAAATACTAAGGTTTTGTTGACAAGTTAAAGAGCTATAATAATGACAATCAAAGGTACAGTGACAGTAGTAAAAAAGTATAAAAACATAAATATATTAAAAAAGGTTTGCTATCCTGCACATGGTCCCCTTTTTAAACAGGTAGGCAAACCAACTTCTTCAAAGGCCTACGTAATACCCCAGCGCGGGTGGTCACGTCTGCCACTCGTATCACACCATCTTTCCCGGGGAAGACCGCCGTAACTCTGCCCTTGGGCCAGGCTGATCTGGGTAGGTTTCCGTCTGCGACTATCACCATGTCTCCTACTTTGATAGATGGTGCATTTCCGGGTAGTCGTCTTGGGGCAAGGGTTGGTAGATACTCGTTTAACCAGCGTTTCCAAAATGTGTCTGCCATCACGAGCGCTCGCCGCCAACCGTATCTACTAACAGAATCTGAGGCACTTAAAGTTGCAGGAATTGGCTTGCCAGATGAAGAGCCAAGGATAAAATGAAGAGGAGTGAGGGCTTCCTGATCTTCAAAATTTGTGGGGACGTGAGTTAAAGGGCGTGAGTTCACAATCCCCTCTATTTCACATAGAAGCGTGAGCAGCACTTCTTCCGATGGGCATCTCTCTCCTAGGGAAACCTTCAGCGCTGACTTCACCGACTTGATGAGCCTCTCCCACGCTCCTCCCATAAAAGGTGCAGATGGTGGTATAAATCTCCAACGAATCATCTCAGACGCCGAAAAGTTGAGGACTTCTTCTCCGTAGAGCGCTTTCAGTTGTCTATTTGCCCCAACGAAAGCGGTTCCATTATCGGAATAAATCTCCGATGGGGTTCCACGCCGAGCGACGAATCTTCTCAGAGACATAATGGCTGCGTCAGTGGATAGAGAATGAACCACTTCGAGGTGTATGGCTCGCACTGTCAGGCAGGTATAAAGCGCAACATACCTTTTTTCTTTCCTGCGGCCGATGGTAATTGTAATAGGGCCAAAATAATCCAACCCGACAAAGGAGAATGGTCGTTGGTGGTGGGCAAGCCTTGCTTCCGGTAAATTTCCCATTGTAGGTTGAGAGGGCGAAGCTTTACGTAGGCGGCAAAACTG
This sequence comes from Nymphula nitidulata, assembly GCA_947347705.1. Lineage (NCBI taxonomy): Eukaryota > Metazoa > Arthropoda > Insecta > Lepidoptera > Crambidae > Nymphula > Nymphula nitidulata. Next base: position 7,077,928 of record OX374617.1, on the reverse strand, counting down.
ACAGCTGTGTGCTACTGCACGGACCGTACTTCTCAGGCTCAATATCCAATATGTTTGTCGCAGCTCGTTGATAACGGTTTCGTTGTTGGCATGCGCTACTTTACGATGGTGGTGTAGAACTAGGAGTCGGACAGTATGGTGTTTTCCGTCCAACAAGATTGGTGACTTCATTGCTTCACTCACACCTGCGGCTGCGACAATTCGTGACGACAGACGAAGTAGCCCGTCTTTGTAGAGTGTGGCAGGAAGTTTGATAAGACGGCTGCGATTGGGTAATGGTGAGCCATTTCTTATGCATGTGATCTCATCCGGAAAGGAGTCCAATTGACTCTGACGGAGAATGTGAACTTCCGCTAGCCTCAAGTCGTCTGCTGTTATCACGTTTTGTTGATTTTGATGTCGTGATGGCGTTGATGTCAATGGAATGAAGTTGGATATGGAACTGCTTACTCTACATGAATAATCAAAGCGAATACCACTCTTATTCAGTGATTTAAGGCGAAGTAACGAGAGATACCGATGAGCCTGTGCTGTTGAATGGAGTAACCGTGTCCAACTGCTAAATCTATTCGAGTTTGCAGAAAGCGGCAATGAACTGCAATGTTCTATAATAAGGTGATTATGAACTTTAGTAGCGGGCTTGAGCTCTAACGTAGGAGGGACTGTTGCTGGCTCATTGGGCCAAACAGAAGATAATAAAAAGTCTGGACCTTTGAGCCAACGAGAGTCCTGCCTAAGAGGTCCTCGCTTGAGGCGCGTTGCATCATCGGCAACATTTAGTTCGGACGGAATCCATCGCCACTCAGTAACGTTGGTGAGCTCGATAATCTCGCCCACTCTATGAGCCACAAAGGGCTTGTAGCACCGCGCGTCATTACGAAGCCAACCCAGCACGTTCATGGAATCGCACCAAAATGTACGTCTAGCTAAATGGTATCTAGTGGCTTTCACTATACTGTTACCTAGACGGGCTGCTATTAAAGCCGCCTGTAGCTCTAGTCTAGGAATACTAGATGGCTTTAAGGGGGCTACGCGCGACTTACTACATACCAGTGCGAGTTGTATGCGTTCGTCAGGGTAGATAAACCGATAGTACGCTGCGGCAGTATATGCTTGTTCGCTAGCATCAGCGAACACATGCAACTCGGTCGATATAGGTTCTGATGGTTCCATTTTGTAGCAACGTGGAATCTGGAGTTGTGAGGTTATAATCAAGTCTTGAAACCAATCGTTCCACGCTGTTACATCTGGTTGGGGCAGTTGTTCGTCCCAATTTACATTCGTCCGCCAAACATTCTGAAACATAATTCGACCGCTTATGACTACAGGAGCCAGAATGCCCAGCGGATCGAATACACGCATTAATAAAGATAAGACAACTCGTTTAGTGACTCGATTTGGCAACGTTTTGTCATTAACTTGGACCGGAGTATTGAATTTTATAGTGTCACTAAATGGCTGCCAAATCAAACCGAGTGTTCTGATAGAGAGCGACGTGTTGAGCGAATTTCCTAGATCAACGATTTTGTTTTTGACGTGTTCCTCTATAAGATCTCCTGGTAATAATCGAAGCGCAGAAGGATCGTTTGAGACCCAACCCCGCATCTCCAAGCCAGCACGTGAATGTATATTGACTATATCGAAAGCTAGCTGTGCAGCGTGATCAGCTGAATCTACCGATCCGATATAGTCATCCATATAAATATCATTGACTATTGCACGTGCTGCCTCAGGAAACTGGCCTTCTACTTCCAGAGCGTTTTTATTTTTCATATAGATGGCAGTAAAGGGGCTAGACACGGCACCAAAAATCATTGAGGACATTCTATAGATGCCGAGAGGATCACTAGGTTTATCCCTCCACAAAAAGCGTTGAGCATCTCTGTCCCGCTCAATGATTTTAAATCTTGGAAACATTTCCTTTATGTCAGCCGTCATGGCTACCCTACCTTCCCGAAACCGCAATAAAATGTCAAACAATGACTGCAGCAAGTCGGGACCAGTAAGTAGGAGGCTGTTTAAACTAACGCCACTAATTTTAGCCGCGGCATCATGTACTACACGCAACTTGTTTGGTTTGTTGGGATTTGTCACTCCAAAGTGTGGCAAATACCAGCAAACCGAATTAGGAAATGGTTCGGGATTGCATTTTTCCGCATACCCCTTGGAAAGTACATCATGAATATTCTGTTTGTAACGTTCGCCATAAATAGGGTCCTTCATAAATCTCTTCTCTAAACCTAAGAAACGCGACAACGCAAGAGGGTAGCTATTAGGAATGGTCAGATTATCCGATTTCCACAGAAGTCCAACTTCAAATCTACCATCAGGTAAACGATTCGCAGTACGCTCTAAAATATTAATAGCTCGCTCATCTTCTGCACTACGTGGTTCTCGTTTAGTTATCCCTATAGAATCTAGCTTGTATTGATTTTTAATTAAATTTTCTAAACTGTTGTCACAAATGTCAGATACTATTGCGTTATTTATGAATTCAATCGGCTTTGTCCGGCTGCTACTAAAGCCAAAGAGTACCCAACCGAGGGCTGTTTTAATAGCAACTGGCTCATGCTTAGAACGTTTCCGGACAGCTTGAGGGTATGTGAGAGCCCAGTTATCAATACCTAAAATAATTTTAGGCTGGACATTTTCATAACATAAAGTTTCAGCTAAATCAGATAAAAAAGGAAATTTAGAAATTCGGTCATAACAAGCAGTCTGGCGTCCTAGTTCTAACGATTTGATAGATCGGGCTCTCTTGACGGTATGTGTGATGTCACTATTTCGGCCTCTAATATCAAAATCGATGTATTCGACTTTTGTGTCTTTAGCAAGGCCACCTATACAATTAACCTGTATCTGCGAAACGGGCCCCTTGGCTCCTATTTGATATGCAAGATCCGAATCTATAAAAGTGGCCGTTGATCCATCATCAAGCAGTGCATATGTATCGGCGCTGCCTAACGGGCCCGCTACCGTAACGGCTATAATTTTTAGCAGAGGTCGCATATTACAGTAAGAGTTGAAACGGGTAGTGCTAGTAGCATGCGCTACAGTGTCAGAAGAATTTTGCAAAATATCCGAAGGAGTTTCCGGCTGTGGGGCTATCATACAAGAGGGTACCGAATCGTTATCTCCATTATTTTCGCTAATATGAGTCACCACAGCATTTGGGTCATGAAGAAGTTTGTGATGTCTAGAAAAACAATTTTTAGATTTGCAAACCTCTTTGGATATTTTACAATTTTTGTAACTGTGCGAACCTTTTTTTAAACATTTATGGCAGAGTTTATTGTTCGTGACGAAGAGCTACCTGTCAGGGATTGACAATGCCATAAAGTTGTCACATTTTGATAAAATGTGTTTCTGTTTACACATTAGACATGGTTTTATATCGAGTAAGTTTTGTTTCGAGAAATCTTTTTGTTTTGTCGAAGAGGTGTTTAAAAGTGTATTCGTGCTAAAATCTTGAATGGTGTCCGAAGATGAAATTGCATGCGACTTTTCAGATTTTCTAAAATTAAATGAGGATTCCAGAATAAGACCGAACTTGAGCTGCAAGTCCACCTCTCGTGCTAAAAACTGAGCTAACAGCTCAAGCTTTGTCTTCCCCTGATCTGACATGTTAATCGAAGCAAAATCGGCCCATCTGCTACGTACCTAATAAAGGAGTTAGTTTTCCTAAAATATTTTGGAAAATTTCTGGTGACTCTAAGTAACACTTTTGATTAAGCAGTTTCACCACCTCGACACAGTTACGCACCTTACATGCGAATTTGTTTAAATCTGTAGAATCTGAACCAAGTTTGGGTAGCAACTTAATTGTGGAGATTTCTTGCAAAACAATAAGTTCAGGCCTACCAAATCTTAACTCTAACGCTTCCATCACTTCGGCAGGATTTCTAGCTGACACTAAAAGAACAGAAACCGCCTCACGTGCCGCTCCACGAAGACTTAGGCCTATCCGAGCTATATTTTCGGCCGGGGCGAACGCTGTCATGGTGTCTGCAAACACGCGCTTGAAGGCGAGCCACTCCAAGGGATTGCCATCGAACATAGGCAGTCGTCCATCGCCAACCTTTGGCCTTGAAATAGCACCGCTCGCGAGTGACGATATTGCCTGCGCTAATAAATGTATATCAGTGGATTTTTGTCTCATTTTTTCTTTAGAATTTCGAAAGCTACCGATAGGGTCAGGAATGTTAGCTATGGTGGCGGAAGAGGGGACTGGCTTAGGAAAGCTTCTTCCACCACAAATGCCGAAGTTTTGGCCACACTCCAAATTTTGACAACGACGTTCATTCAATGCGTTGGAACCTACAATATTGGGGTCTAACGTAACGTGTTGTTGAGGATTGCTATCTACTGTTGTAGCTAACCAATTCTGTATCGAAGTCCGAGATTGAGAGCTTCTCCTGCTCCCACATTGAGAGCTTCTTCTACTTCCTCCACTTTCGACTTCTAACGCAGCTAACTGCGCTTCTAGCTCTATATCAGCGGCTTTACGTTCGGCTGCTGCGGCTGCTTTGTCGGCTGCTGCGGCTGCTTTGTCCGCTTCCGCGACTTTTCGTTGATGTGCTGCTTGCAGAGCAAGTTTTTGGGCACGAATAGTCGCTGAAGAACGGGATGACCTAGAACTTATGGAGTTGTTAGAACGTATGTTTGAGGTGCGAGCGCCGAACTTGTTGAAGCCACTGGATCACTCATGTTGTCAACGGTTTTATGACCTTCTCTTTCTCTAATTTTACTTTGATTCCTAGTTTCGACCATTAAATAGAAAAATTTTAAAAATGGTGAATTAGATCAGAAATTATTTAGAACGGTTCAGGGAAAAAGGGAGAAGGACCAAATGTAACGGAGTAAGGACTGTAGGTGTATGGAATATTAAGAAATTGGAGAGAAAGAAAAATACTAAGGTTTTGTTGACAAGTTAAAGAGCTATAATAATGACAATCAAAGGTACAGTGACAGTAGTAAAAAAGTATAAAAACATAAATATATTAAAAAAGGTGTGCTATCCTGCACAGAGGGTCTTTATAATTTTTGGCAAGTGGTTATATATTTTAATTGCCATGTAATATAGGCCATTTTTGTAAAGTGTCAGATGCGGGGTAGGCAATAAGTACCAGATCATTACCGCGGCGCGAGTCATAACCGCTCGGCTTATCACCGATACGTTGAAAGTAACTTGTGCTTTTCTGCACAAGGCGGCACAATTCGATTATGTAGATGCTAGTTACTTTTAACAGTTTATATTTCTCAAATAATAACCTACATGAATCTCTCGGTGCTGTCAGCGTTATTATTATATAACAGACCACTCGGTTAGCCGGTCGTCAATTATCTATTATTTCATTAGTAACCCACCTACCTATAAATGACACGACAACTACGGCATAATATACGATAGGTATTACACGGATGGCTTACCGTTAGCCTTACGGCTGAATACCGAAGTAACGCTTTTCTTTTAAGTACTTAATTTTTTGGTAAAATATGTATTTAAGTGGGAGTCCAAAATGTGTAACTTTTCTGTATAAATGAATACAGTAGGTACCTACAAAATTTAGTCAATTTATTCTTATATTAGTGCTGATTCCTAGATAACATTATGTTTTCTTCTATAGAAAGAGAACAAAATGAACTAAGTGGGTCAACAAATTTCTAACAAACATGTAATAAAAATTTCTTCGTGTTTTATTTCTATTTTTCAATAAATTCAGTCAATAAGTGCATTGCTTATCTGGTATTGTCTTATTTGTACTTTCATCATTATCAACACCAAAAACACAAAAAAAACACTTTGTTTTCTTTATTTTGTTTAGGAACTTTGATTTGTTTAATCCCAGCAACCCTGAGTGGAGCGCCACTCTTACAGAGCCACCATAGAAGACATTACGCCTGCCCTTCACACCCGTAATCCGTTTTGCTACCTCAGCGACCCCATTCGAGGCGTCTATGGCGGTACCTACGTCGTATGCAGAACGATCCGGAGGACTTGCCTAAATTGGCTGATTCATAACAAGGAATAGTCTTAGTAATTAAAATATAATAAAACTAGAAAAATTTCACGTCCTGAGGCAGGAATCGAACCCGCGACCTTTCGCAATCCGGGCGACTGCTCTGACCGCTGAGCCCTATGAAATTATTATTAGTATCCACCCTACAATGTCGAAATATTCTATTTCAACATCCGAAACGAGTACTATTACAAATACCGACGATTCGGTTAAGTTGGGGCAGTGCTTTCAAATATTATTAATTTTTGATTTTAACATTATTATAAATGTTTGAAAAATTACTTAGTAATTAAAATATAATAAAACTAGAAAAATTTCACGTCCTGAGGCAGGAATCAAACCCGCGACCTTTCGCAATCCGGGCGACTGCTCTGACCACTGAGCCACCCAGGACTTAGGATATCCCTGTGAAATTCTTCTAGTCTATCTGTATTTGCGTTTATGAGCTAACGTCCACCCTACAATTGTAGGACATGAAATTTTTCTAATTTTATTATATTTTAATTACTAAGTAATTTTTCAAACATTTATAATAATATTAAAATCAAAAATTAAAAATAAGGAATAGTCTTTAAAATCCGGGAGAACATCCGTAAAACCCAGTGGATAACAGGTGAGATCATTATGAAAGATACTACAATACAAATAAACAAAAATTCAAAAAACTTAACACGATTAATACAAACGACTATGGCATGTGGCTCCAACAATATATTATGTGATATAAACATAACGACTATAGCAAGTACTACGGATAGGAACGACCAAAACCTTTATAGAAGTACCATTGGTTCCAACGTAGAAGAATCACAGTCCAATAACGAGAAACGCTTGGACAAAAAAGATGAAATACAAATAATGCTGGATACTATCCTCATAAAAGCTACCGATATCAAATAATTAATCACCGAAGAGAAAAACTTCACCAAAAAACATAAAGAAAATGTTCAACAATCACCGCAAAATATTATAATTATGGTTAAACAAATACATGAAAAATTGAAAACCCCTAAACTACCAAAAGTACAGCCAAAACAACAGGCAAAATCATCAATAATAGTAACATCTAAAAATAAAGTAAGAACTTCTGCTAAAACTCTTCAAATATGGAGACAAGCAATATCATTTAAAGACAGTTTTAGACATCTAGCGTTAACTACGTAGGAAATAATAAAATAAGGGTAGTATTCGACTCTGAAAAAGAAAGAGAAACAATATTAGGTAAAGTGAACAAACCAAACAGCCCTAGCAGAGGAATCCAAGCTGCTCAATCCCATGTTTATTCCAAAAGGAGTATCACAAAATACTTCTACCGATGAATTATGTGACTAATCAAAATTTACAACTAAAAGAAAATATTGAGAAACAATCCCATCTAAGTTAGATACAAGAATAAAAAAAGTAATAGGAATAAGAATTTGTATAATGCTGGCATCACGACAACCCCTAAAATCTGGAACATAATAATGACGTCTCTAAAAAACTGCATGCTCGCACTGTGCAACTTTACAAATCCATCCCATCAACCAAGCCATCTTTACAAAGACTGTCCTAAAAGAAAAGGAATCGTGCATTACTTGCTCCAACCACAATAATAAATTCAATATAAAAATTTCAAGTAAGCACTCAGCTACCTGGGGAGGTAGTTGCCCTAGGATTATTAATATGATAAATAATATCAAAACACGCACTAACTACGGATAAAATTGACCTGTAAAAGAAACGAGAATAAACCAAACTACACAAAAAATTTATTGTTCGCAGAATGTGTGCATTTCAAGAAATAATTAATATCATATTTTTTGGTAATTATATCAAAATTATTAGAGATATCTGTGGTTACTTATTAAATGTTTTAATTTGTTAGCTAATAGATAATGTCATTAATATTTCACATTATGTAACGTAGCAAATTAACATCGCCAGTAATATGACTAAAATACCTGACCACTTATATGTATATTATTTAATTAGCTTACTTATAGTTCTTCTACTAATGCAACTGATTTTCAACTTTTGATAGTTTTCTCTTCTAGTACAGAATACAACCCCAATGGTTTCCAATTTCCAAATAAAAATGTACAGACACAGAAGAATGTTTTAAATTATTTATGAAATGATAATATAAATTGATAGATCCCTACTACTAATGAAATTATTTACACGTATTTATCTACCTAGATACCTACTTTATATTACAGCTCATGTAGTTAGGTATATTGCATCTGATTTGTTTCTTGGTTGTAGATAAATGTAGGTACCCTAGTGATCATGAAACCACCATCAAAACAAAAAATAGGGTGTATCCCATCTGGCCAACCACCAACATTTATAACGACCGGCTGGCCGAGTGGTCTGTACCCCTTGCTATACAAGGTACTCGATCAGTAGTCCCGAATTCGAATCCCGGTAGGAGCAAATTTTTGTATGATGAGTAGGTACAAGCATTTATTCATGAGTCATGGATTTCATGTTAATAAATCTGTTTATATATTATCCGCAATATGTATTTATTTTTTAAGTAACTACGTAGGTATAATTCAGTATAAGTAGCAAACAGCAAACATGAAAAAAAAACATACCAATAGAATTGAGAACCTCCTCGCTTTTGAAGTCGTTTAAAAATAATAATACAGACATAAACGAAACCGATATCTGTAACACTCTCACAATACTTCATTTTATTCCAGATGATGCTGAGGTTCCTTGGTTTATCGGAATGTACTGGCTCCTATATAACCAGGCCGTGTGCTTCACTATCATCGTTACTGCCCTCTATTGGCTTAATCCTCGTAAGTATAACATCAACAGATAGATATAGGAAAATTTTACTATTTGAACTGCAAACAATTTGCAAAATTTACAACTGCAAAATATTTAGCCTAATAAGTCACTTGTGCATTGTGCATAAATAAGGGGCCAGATAAGTATGTATACATTTTCTTAAAAAACCAGGAAAAATCCCTGAATCCGGGAAAAATAAGTAGGGTGCGGTGTGCAACAATGAAACAGCAAAAATTCTGAGTCTGATATTTTTCTCATGAATAATGCCATATTATTCATTTAATCATGAATAATGTATACTTATATATATCTATAATAAATTTATAGTTTCCTTATTAATTAGATGTATAGCAAATTAGAAGTTTTTTTAAAAAAAATGTGAAAAAAAATGTGTTCACATTTTTTTATGTGCATGCTTTTTAATGGCACAATTCCCTTTTTTTTGTGTTCAACAATAAAACTCTTTTCCTAATATAATATAGATTTTTTTGTATTCAGTTTGGTTATTGTAACAAGTAAATAATAAAAACTATTTAATTGCAATCAATAAAGGTTTTATTTAGAGTATTACACTTTTCGTTTGTCTAAGGTACGATTATTTAGTTACTTTAAAGATTAATCTTAGTCTCATTTTTTTAAATCATTGGAAAGTAATAGAAAGAGTCGGCTTTTCGTCCTATTTATTTCCGGTGGATCATCTTTATCTCTTCTATGGGAATTTCAGACACATCACTAACGTTTTTGTGGTTTTTGATGTACCGGAAAAGTGTAGGATAACACATATTGCACCGTTTTGCGGCTTTTCTTATGCTCATTCTTTTTTTGTTGTGACTTATTAGACACCAAAAAAAAAAGAATGAGCAAAATATGCTAAATTGCTTTTAGCATATTTTCAGCAGAACGCTTGCCCTTCTTTTGAACTGCACTTCTTTTTTTTAAAAGCATAATTGCTGTAACAATAATAAACACAACGCTCCTTGTAAATTGTGAGTATCTAACATGGTTTTTACAACTTTTTAGGCATGCAGCATGCAAGTGCAAGCAGGCATGCAGCATGCATGGTTTCTGTCATGGCCCCGCAGTGCCGGCCGCCTCATCCCTCCGCGCCTACGCGGGTTTAAATTACACTCTAGTGTAGGGCAAGGTCGGGCCACGTGGTATTTAATCAATAAGACTTAGGACCTATAATATGCCTTTTTTTTATACAACTAGATGACAAACAAGCTGACGGCCCACCTGATGGTAAGCGGTTACCGCCGCCTATAGACACCTGCAATAAGAAGGAAAAATTACTTGATAATGCAGGTGCGTTGTCATCCTGGGGCCTAAGATGAAATGCCGTCTACACTGGCTACCTTTCTCTTCAATCCGAAAACAACAACAACACAGCGAACTGTTTCACGGCTGAAATACGAGGGCGGTGGTACGGTCGACCACAGAAGTAGCTGAACACTTTAGTACCATGTCACAATAACATATGGCATCAATATAGTAGCAACTTTTATGCAGGCGCGAGAGCAATAGTCGGTGTGACATGGTACTAAAGTGTTAAGCTACTTCTGTGGTCGACCTGTACCTACCCAGACGACCCTACATACAGGCAATCATCCATGTCATCCATTTTACTAGGTGGGAACCTAGTAAAATGGATGACATGGATGATTACGAGATTTATTTTCGGATGCCCGACGTTTGCTTTGAAAATCTTTTGACATTGGTAACACCCTTTTTAAGTAAATAAGATACACTAATGAGAGCTTCGATTTCCCCTAAAGAAAAATTAGCATTGACATTACGTTTCTCGGCAACTGCGGCGTGCCCGTAGGAATCCCAGCAAACCTATCTACCTATCTTCCTCCATTGCTGTCGCGATGCGAGATAGCAATGGAGGAAGATAAATATACGGTGTATTTAACACACAACACGGTGTGTGATAAATACACACACCGTGGTATTTAATGATCGTCTAGTGTAGTGTACTGATAGATATCAGTATTTAACACAAAGTGTCATTGCGGAATTCAAAAATTTAGAAACCCGTGATAAATACTGACATTCATCAATACACTAGCTTACACGGTCAGTAAATACCACAGTATTTGGTAAATACTGATGATGAACTACATTATAAACTGAATGTGTAGGGTCCGCCTCACACGTCATCACAATATGAATGGTTTTGTTATTGTTGACAGAAAACCGTCCCACAGCCCGAGCATTTTACTTGGATATATTCACACACGGCGTCAACGTGTGCATAGCGGTCACTGAACTGATGGGTTCGCGCACCCCAGTGCGCTTCCTGCACTTCTATCAGCCCCTGGGCTTCGGCCTATGGTACGCTTCGTTCACTGGAATTTACTACGCAGCAGGAGGCATTAGCATGTAAGTATCTCAGAGAAATTTTGTTTTTTTCCGTTCAGTTACGTTTCGTTTCGTTTCGTTTCGTTTTGTTTTATTTTATTAATTTTTTACGTGTGGATGGAAGTGTAAATTCAGACATGAGACATGACAGACAGACAGAGACTATGACGTTAGTTTTTTTTTGTGGTAGTTACAAAAATGTGTTTTTGACGATTTAAACGTGCTTCTTTGAATAAAATATTATATGCCCATTTAAATAAATTATTTTTTCTTTCTTGCTTTCTTTCTTCAACTTGCTAATCCTATGAGCTATGTCAGTGACTTACCATGCCATGCTCCTTTGTAATAACGGCAGTCATCAGATGGGCCATTTTACACATGATGGTATAAAAGCCAGTTTTTTTGACCCAGAGCGATGCGTCACGTAGTTTATTTCCACTATTCAGTAATGTACACGCACGTCTAGGCGCGCACTCGTTTGACTTCTATGGACTAAAGGTGGTTTTCCACCAGAGGGGCGAGACGAGACGAGACGAGAATTGAAAATATGGCAAATGTTCAATCTTCTCCTAGCGCACCTTTGGTGGAAACAGTGTGGATTGACTAGAATAGGCGAGGCGTGAATTGAAATATTTGTTTGTGTAAAAATGAACCGTATTACTTCCGATATAAAGTATAAATTTTAATGTGAAATTTGATATGATTTCGAACCCAAGGCGATTTTTTTACCAGAGGGGCGAGCCGAGGCGAGACGAGACGAGATTATTGAAATATGTATGGCAAATTTTCAATCCTCTCCTAGCGCATCTTTGGTGGAAATAGTGAGGATTGACGAGGATATGCGAGGCGTGAATTGAAATATTTGTTTGCGTAAAATGAACCGTATTGCTTCCGACATAGAGTATAAATTAACTCTGTAACAGAAATACGCTTCTCGCAATAGGTTTATTGTTGTTCGTTGCTACTTATTACCGTGTTATTACCTGAGAAGTACAGTCCATTTCTACTAGAGATCGCTGTTAACACGAAGTACACACTTGCAACTATCCTTATCATACCTGCTTAAGTACCTATTATATTAGTTGTTGCACGGCTCTTTTGTTTTCATGGAGTACGTGCGATTTCAATTCTCTTCTCGCCTCGTCTCGTCTCGCCACTCTGGTGGAAAATTTCCTCGCGCGAGCTCGCGATATCTATTAACGGCAATTTTTAATGGATAAGGGTCAGTGCGATTTCAATTCCCTTCTCGTCTCGTCTAGCCCCTCTGGTGGAAAACCACCTTAACGCAGAGGAAGGCGCGGGTGGAAGTTAGTATTGATATATAGTGGAAATAAATGACCCGACCCGTCGCTTCGACTCTCGCTTAAGGTTAGTGATAACGGGCATAGTGCCCGTTTTTACTGAGGGCGACACTGAAAGTTTTTAGAACTGGTTACTTGTAAAAAATACAATTAAAAATAAGTTTAAATTTTGAAAATGGAACCATTTGCCAATTTTATTGAATATGTAGGTAGTTATTTTATTTATTTATAATTTGTTTTGCGATTTGGCGGCAAATTGAAAGTTGTCTGAGTCACATCATATATTATCTCACCGATGAAAGGATACGTGGCTTCATGGATATTTTCTTTTTCATTCATAGGCGATTTTCAACCACCAATCGCAAAATATTTTTTATAATATCACAAACAATATAGGACTATTCTTTTACACTTTCTAGGAGAAATTGCATCAAGATAATAAAATTTAATTTGAAGGTTTCGAAAAATTTACCAAACATTATGATACGCGCGACAAAGTAACACTGAACGAACGTTATGAATACAACCAAACATACGAGACATATTTAATTTAATGGTATTCTTCTTCTTCTTTTAAAAATGGCAATGTGTTTATCTTAAAGTTTGTATGTAAGTTCACCGATTTCTCTATCCATTGTGAACCGATTTGTGAAAATATTTTTTATTTGATAGAGTGCCTATAAAAGGACAATGCCCATTCTTATATGGAGCTTGGGCTCACTTTCGATTGTCGTGTATGGCAACCAAATTTTGACACATTTATGCTCTCATAACATACTTTCAAATTATGTTAAAAATAGAAAAATATTATGTGGGGTTTTCTTGTAAAAAAAATTGAAGTTAACATTTTGAGGTTAGAAAGCAATGCCTATAAATAGGTGCTACAAACCGTTGTAGCACCTATTTATAGGCATTATATTAAAAAATAACTTGAATTATCTACATATACCGATATGTAGATAATTCAAGTTATTTTTTAATATAATCTTGGTATATTTAATTACATATGTATATTGGTAATAACAGGCATTGACACAATGCAAATTAAAGGTGCCACCTACAATATATTGTTAAATATTTAGTGTTCTATCTTTGTTTTATCATGTATTAATTCTTGTTGAACACATTTTTTTTTTGTATGTGGCATAAAAAGTATGTTAAACACACGCAAAATCGCAAAACAAAGCAAAGTCGAAATATTATTTTTGAGTTGGTGCTAAGTTGTTTCCACAAACAGTGAAGCACCAACTCCAAAAAATACATTTTTAGGAGATTTTGTCATTAAATTATTATTATTTTGTAATGTTTTGAAGTCGGTTTTATTTTGGTTTAAAAAAAATCTAATAATGTTCTGTGCCCCTAGTATTGGTTTCTTTCAAATTAAAACGAAAAAGTTCGTCGTCGTCATAACTGTTAAATTGTATGAAAACGGTAGCAGCGCCGCTGTTGTGAATTATTGGAAACCACTTTTTATATGGATACACAGAGTTTTTTTTATACCGGATGTGGATTTGAGAGCTGAACACGACGATGATCGTTTTCGTTTTGTTTCGATTGAAACTTACACTACCGAACATTCGTACCAATTTTCAGCTTTAAACGAGTTTTGTAACCTTAATATTTTTCTGTCGAATTGACCGGACTATATTGAAGATTCATCGATTAATTGTTTGGTAATATTATAATACCACCTATTTCATTACAGCACAGGACAGCCCTACCTCTATAAGGCGTTGGACTGGCGAAACGCACGTAAGGCGGGCACTATAGTTAGCCTGTGCATGGTGAGCGGGGTCGCCGTGTACACCATAGTGTGGGCGCTCGCGCAGTGCCGCGACTTTGTGTCCGGCTGGTTGGTCCGGACCACCAGCCACGACCTGCCGCCTACGCCGCCTGACCACTTTACTCACTCCAGAAAAGTATGACATGCATGACTATTAAGATTGGGAAATTCATTTGTACTTACTTTCTTAATTTTTGATTTTAACATTATTATAAATGTTTGAAAAATTACTTAGTAATTAAAATATAATAAAACTAGAAAAATTTCACGTCCTGAGGCAGGAATCGAACCCGCGACCTTTCGCAATCCGGGCGACTGCTCTGACCACTGAGCCACCCAGGACTTGGGATATCCCTGTGAAATTCTTCTAGTCTATCTGTATTTGCGTTTATGAGCTAACGTCCACCCTACAATGTCGAAATATTCTATTTCAACATCCGAAACGAGTATTTTTACAAATACCGACGATTCGGTTAAGTTGGGGCAGTGCTTTCAAATATTATGCGCTTTTAATTATATTATATTTGTATATTATTGTTGTATAATTATTGTTATATTTGTGTGTATTTGTTTTATGTGCTTTTAATTACTAAGTAATTTTTCAAACATTTATAATAATGTTAAAATCAAAAATTAAGAATATTTTAAAAATTAAGAGTATGATGTTAAGAGAGCCTCAGTTATCATGGAAAAAGGCGATTGAAATGGCCAGGCATATGGAAGCACATAATGAACAAGTTAAACAAATACAAAAGCAAGAAAATACTGTATTTGAAATTAAAAACATTGAAAAATATAAATGCAAAAAATGTGGCTTTGAGCATAAGGCAAGAATGTGTCCGGCGTTTGGAAAAAATTGTAACAAGTGTGGAAAGCCAAATCATTTTGCTATAGGATGTATCAGAAATAGACAACAAAGACATGTTCGAGAAGTTAGTACATTAAATAATGAGCTTAGTATTGAAGAAAGGTATGTGTATGTAAATGTTCTTAGTACAAGTCAAACAAAATGGATTGAAATTCTTAATATTAATAATACAAATTTAAGTTTTAAAATAGATACAGGTTCTGAAGTTAATTTAATCACATTAAGCGACATGGCAAGGTGGTATTAAAAAAAATGATTTAAAATCATGTAATGTTACATTAGTTACGTTTGGTGGATTTAAATTAAAAGCATTAGGGTCTATTGAACTTAAGTGTCAATTTAAAAACAAAATTCATAAACTGTTTTTTTTAATTGTAGATAATAATTGTATTTCATTAATAGGACTTTCAGGGTGTCAACTATTAGGTCTAATACAAAGACATGTCAACTCTGTATCAACAGAAGCAGAAAAAAATGCCTTTGTTTCTAAATACAATGATTTGTTTCAGGGAATAGGGTGCTGTCTCATTCAGTATACTATACAACTAAATAATGATTCAGAGGGGGTGATCTGTCCACCAAGGCGAATACCATTGTCATTAACAACAAAACTGAGACAAAAGTTAAGCGAGTTGGAAAAGTCTGCTATTATTGAAAAGGTACATAGACCCTTCAAGTGGGCAAGTAATATAACTGTTGTAGAAAAACCAGATGGGTCTTTGCGGATCTGTTTAGATCCAGTGCATTTAAATAAAGTAATAAAAAGGGACTATGAATTAATACCTACATTTTCTGACATTAGAGCAAGGTTAGCTGGTAAAAAAATATTCACATTATTTGACTTAAAAGATGGCTTCTTTAATATTCCTCTGGATAAAAGCTCCAGTGATCTATGTACCTTCAGTACCCCTTTCGGATATTATAAATTTTTGAGACTTCCATTCGGGTTGTCTTGCTCACCAGAATATTCCAAAAAACTATGACACATATATTTGGAGACATAACAGATTTAATCATCTATTTTGACGATTTGGTTCTCGCCACACAGACTGATGAAAGTCACAATCAAGCCTTAAAATTAATAATTGAAAGAGCTAAGAGATATAATTTAAAATTTAATATAAAGAAACTACAATTTAAACAAAAGGAAATAAAATACTTAGGACATATATTTTCTGATGATGGAGTTGAAAGTTGATCCGGATAGAGTGGCTGCAATAAAAAATTTCAAAACTCCTGTGAATGTAAAAGAACTACAATCAGTTATGGGTATGATCAATTATCTTAGGGAATTCATTCCAAACCTATCAATTATAACTGAGCCATTAAGACAACTATTAAAGAAAGAAAATTCCTTTGTGTGGACAGAACACCATAATGATTGTTTTAATAAAATTAAAAATTTGCTTTGTAATTTTCCTGTCTTAAGTAATTTCGATTCAAGTCAAGAAATTGTATTGCAATGTGATGCATCTAAGTATGGTCTTGGATGTTGTTTATTGCAAAATAATAAACCAGTGGCATTTGCCTCTAGGTCCCTTACTGATACAGAAGTAAATTATGCGCAAATAGAAAAAGAATTACTGAGTATAGTATTCGCCTGTCGCAAGTTTCATAATTATCTTTATGGCTATTCATTTACTGTGTTAACTGATCACAAGCCGTTGATAGGGCTAATCGAAAAGGATTTATGTAAAATTTCATCAGATAGATTACAGAAAATAAAAATGAAATTGTTTAAATATAAAATTAACCTTAAATATATTCCTGGAAAGTTAATGTTTGTAGCCGATTTATTATCAAGAAATTTTGAGCCACAAAGTTATGACAATGAGCTAAATATTGCAGGTACAGTACATAGTGTTGCACAGTTTGATGTTATTGATTCTTTTCAATTAGCAGAGCAAACAGAGCAGGATTCTATTTTAAAAATTGTAAAAAAATACTGTCAATCTA
Organism: Nymphula nitidulata; assembly: GCA_947347705.1. Classification (NCBI taxonomy): domain Eukaryota; kingdom Metazoa; phylum Arthropoda; class Insecta; order Lepidoptera; family Crambidae; genus Nymphula; species Nymphula nitidulata. The sequence goes on along the minus strand of OX374617.1, from coordinate 7,060,852 downwards.
AATGGCCAAGTGATAATAGACAAATATCTCAAGAATTAACACACTATTGGAGTTTAAGGAATGAAATTTTTTGTGAAAATGGGGTATTATTTTTTAATGACAAAATTATCATTCCGAGTAAACTACAAATGAAAATATTAAAATTGTTGCATGAAGGTCATATGGGTGTAACAAAAATTAAACTTAAAGCTAGGCAAATGGTATACTGGTGTGGAATTAATAAATCAATTGAAAATTATGTTTTAAGTTGCAATATTTGTGAAAAATATCGTGCAAGTAAACCAAATGAACCATTAATACCACATATAATACCAGACTTGCCGTTTCAAAAAATAGGCATGGATATTTTAACATGTTTAGGAAAAGATTATTTAGTTGTTATTGATTATTTATCTAAGTGGATTGAAATAGAAGTTCTCATAAATAAAAATAGTGCTACATTAATAAAAATATTTTTTTAAAAATTGATTTACATGGAATACCTACCACACACAGTTATAGCTGATAACATGCCATTCAATTCAGACTTGTTTCGTAAATTTGCATTGGATTGGAATTTTCAAATTAAGACTAGTAGCCCTCATTATCCTAGATCAAATGGAATGGCTGAAAAAGCTGTGCATATAGCAAAAAATCTTATTAAAAAGTCAATGGAGGATAATAGTGATTTAGAAAGTGCTATACTAAATTATAGAACAACACCTATTCCACATTTAAATTATTCTCCAGCAGAAATTTTAATGAGCCCTAAACTGAGATCTAAAGTTCCTATATCAGATAAACAACTAAAACCACAATGTATTCAAAATATTATGAATAATGTAGAGAACCATCAGAACTGTTACAAAAAATATCATGATAAAACTTGTGTAAAAGAACAAAATTTGATGTTGATGATAAAATATTAATAAGAAAAGGAAATGAGTGGATTCCAGGTGTAGTGGTAAAAAAACATAACACCACTAGGTCTTACATTGTCAAAGACTTAACTACTGATAATATTGTTAGGCGGAATAGTTCTCACATGTGTAAACGAAGGAGTGGAGATAATGTAGTAAGAAAAGAAGAGGATAGTAATTATAATTTTCAGAATGAAATGAATCATAGTAGTAATAGTAATGAGGAAAATTCTATAATAGGAAGAAACTTTGAAAATAACATAGGAAGATCCATAGAGGTGAATAGACATGATAGACAGAGAAGGCAAGTAAGGTTACCTGTTAGACTCAGAGATTACATATTAGATTAAGATTATGTATAATTAAGATTAGGGTTAAGATTAAAATAATTATGTAATTTACGCTTCAATATTGTCAAAATAATTAAGATTACTGAACAAATTATAGCTTAGAAGGTGTAAAAGCTGTTTACTAATATGTCTAATAAAATATGTCTAAAATAATACTAATAATAATAATAGTAAGCATTTATATGTATGTATATCATAACTTAGAGGGGAGATGTTGTATATGGTATCACAATATAAAAGATTACCTGTATTATTATGGCAGCACAGTCAGTCTTTAAGAACTCACCATTAAATTACTTAGTACATCCTTTTGTTTTATTTTAATAAATACTAATAAAACAGGCATATAATAAATCTGATTTGGTCATCTATTCAACGACTACATGCCATTATTTTAGTAGCCCAATTTTTTGTTGCTCAATTTATTATTATACAATTTAAAAGGAGCCATGTAGTGGTGCACCTTTTTGAAAATTTGAATAGAAGTATCTATCTACCCTAATATTGTATCAAATAATTAACTACATTGTAGTAAATTATACAAAATAGCAGTTTTCACATTTGCGATGCCAGTTCCTCTTTCGATTTTTTTACACAGTGTAATCTGTATCACACACTCAATTGTAAATACTCACACTTAATTGTAAATATTGTGTTCTGTAATGTAATATAAATAAAATTAAATAATTACTTTCATTTAAGTTTATTTTACCAATTTCATTTAGGGAAATTTATATTTTTATAACATTGAATTGTAAATTTTATATTGTGAACGTGTGAACGTTGTGAATTTTATTTTGTATTGTGTTATTTTTATATTTTTAACGTGAACCAGGACCATTTAATTCTACGATTGAAAAAGCTTTTGCGATTGAATCCTCAAAGAAAGAGAATTTGGAATTCTCACGTAACGCTAATCACAAAATTTCTAGAAACTCTTCAAATAATACATTTACCAAGTATAGTACGCAAAAAGAACATAATATGACGTTAGCTCACTTGAAAGGTCGTTGCTACAGATGCGGAAGCTTCAATCATAGAGCTAATAACTGCCCACATATTAAAATTGTTTGTACTTTTTGCAACAAAACTGGACACCTTTCTAGAGTTTGCTTGCAGCAAAACATGACCAGGCCAAATCATCAAATCGCTCATAATATAGAACATAAAGAATTAGATCGAGATCCAGAAGAAAACCCGTGTAGTGACATTAATTTGATCTCTACTGGTAGCAACGGTAAGTTCATTATTACAATCAAAATTGAAGATAAAGATTTACAAATGGAATTAGATACTGGAGCAGCTTTAAGCTCAATTTCTTTACATCAATTTGAAGCTTTAGGAATCAAGAAGAAAATTTATAAAACTTCATTAAAGATGCGTACTTACACTGGAGAAATAATTAAACCATATGGAGTGATTTATACTAGATGTATGTATGAAAATCAACCTTTTTACGGGAAATTATACATTATAAAGGAAAACGTGGATGCCATATTTGGAAGAGAATGGTTACGTGAAATCAAATTTGAATTCAGTGTAAACAATATGCAACTTACTGACCATACAGATCTTAATAAACTTTTAGACACTTACTCAGACTTATTTTCCAATTCCATTGAACCCATACCTAATTACGAATGTACACTCTATTTAAAAGAGAATATTCAACCCATATTCATCAAACCAAGGAGATTACCTTATGCACTAGTTGATAAAGTTGAGAAAGAGTTGGAGCGATTAGAAAGTTTGAAGATAATAACAAAAACTGAGATGTCAGAATGGGGTACCCCTATCGTGCCGGTTCCTAAACCCAATGGTTCAATTAGATTATGCGCAGATTATAAAGTGACTCTCAATAAATGTATAAAAGATGATAACTACCCAATACCAATAATAGATGACATATTTGCGCAGATGAATGGTGGGAAACTATTTTGTAAATTAGATATTACGCAAGCCTACTTACACATGAAAATGGATGATACGAGTGCGTTGCTTCAGACTATTAGTACTCATAAGGGCACATACAAAATAAACCGATTAATGTTTGGGGTGAAAATATCACCAAATCAGTGGCAAAGATTTATGGATAATATTTTGCAAGGTATAGAAGGCGTCATTTGTTTCTTTGATGACATCTTAGTGAAAGGAACAAGTATCAAGGATGTAATGGAGAGACTACACAGAGTTTTTGAGAGATTGAGAGATAACAAACTAACATTGAATAGGGAAAAATGTGAATTTTTAAAAGATAGTATTACATATTTAGGACATACCATTGATAAAAACGGACTTCACAAAACGGAAGAGAAGATAACGGCAATAACAAAAGCATCTCCACCAACGAATGTAAGTGAATTAAGGACTCTGCTGGGAATGATTAATTATTACAATAAGTTTATACCGAATTTGGCCACCCTCTTGCATCCTTTGAATCGTTTACTTAGGAAAAATGTGACATTTGTATGGGATCATCATTGTCAGAGAAGCTTAGCAGCAATAAATAAAGAACTTGCTAGTGAACGAGTATTAACGCATTTCGATCCGTCTCTACCTCTAATTCTTGCTACCGACGCTTCACCCGTGGGGCTGGGAGCTGTACTTTCTAACAGAATGCCGGATGGATCTGAAAGACCAATTTGTTTTGCCTCTAGATCTTTGACAATAAGTGAAAAACGTTACAGCCAGATAGATAAGGAAGCTACAGCTATTTATTGGGGTCTTAAAAAATTCTTTCAGTACTGCTATGGCAGAAGGTTCACACTTATTACAGATCATAAGCCCCTGATATCAATATTACATCCCCATAAAACATTGCCTACGATGAGCGCAATGCGAATATTTAATTATGCACAATTCCTGTCCGGATTTGATTATGACATTACATATCGCAGAACGCAGGATCATTGCAACGCTGATTATTTATCTAGATTCCCTACGGAGATAGTTTCAGCCACGGAAGTTGATCAAGCTTACGTATTGCAAAACAACCAAATCAATACTCTTCCTGTTGATAAACATACTATAGCCTTAGAAATAGAAAAGGATCAGGAATTAAAAAATATTAAGGATTTCTTACAGAGTGGTACACCACTGGAGTCAATTGGATATGATAATATTGAGTATACTCTACAAGATGGGTGCTTATTAAAGGGAACTAGGGTTGTAATCCCAAAATCGTTACAGAAACACGTTCTCAGCGAACTACACACGGGTCACACAGGCATTGTAAAAATGAAAATGCTAGCACGAAATTACTGTTACTGGAAGGGCGTAGATCATGACATTGAGAGTTTGGTTAAGAACTGTAGGAGTTGCTGCTTGAAACAAAAAGCTCCACCCAAGGTAGAACTGCATCACTGGGAGACTCCTAATGGTCCATGGCAACGTTTACATATCGATTTTGCGGGGCCAGTTTCGGGAAAGCAATTGTTTATAGTCGTGGATGCTTACACAAAGTGGGTGGAAGTCATACCTACAATAAGAACGACATCCGAGTGGTGCGTAAACCAACTTCAAAATTTATTTAGTACTTTTGGCCTACCCTACACTATTGTTTCCGACAACGGACCTCAATTTACATCAAGATTATTCACAGACTTTTTAAAATCTTATAGTATTACCCATCGCACATCAGCACCATATCACCCTGCAACGAACGGCCAAGCGGAACGGAGTGTTCAGACTATTAAGTATGCCCTGAGAGCAATGGAGACTGAGGCAGGCGATATATATTCGAAGATCGGGAAAATTTTGATACAGCTTCGTCGAGTGCCATCCCGTGAAGGGGGGGATTGCCCGTACAAACTAATGTTCAATAGGGACATAAGAACTAATTTGGATACTATGCTTCCTAGACAAGAATTAACTACGAGCCCGAATGATCAACCTACCGTACGAGGACATAAAGTAGGCGACAGGGTACAGTTCTTTACATATGTGGATGGAACACGAAGCTGGGACTTTGGCAGGATAGTGAGAAGGATTGGTCAGTTGCATTACATGATAGAGACTGCGTCTGGAACCTGTCATCGTCGGCATGTTGATCAAATTAGGGGTGGAGGACTGTTGTGACCTCATTAGTTTTACATTAGTTTTATGCTTTGTAGAGTTCGGTGACATTATTGATGGCTGTCATTAAATATTTATTATTCACAATGCACGTATTTAATTTATAATAATATAGAATACTAAAGAAACCATCCGTCCAAAGAACATAGTTAACAAAACTAGTCTTGTCATACCCATTCTTAGATATGGCGTAATTTTTTGGGAAAACTGTAGTGAGAGAGAAAGTATTTTCGAAGCTCAAAAACGCTGTATCAGGGCTATTTTTGGAATTAAAGTTACTGACAGCTGTAGGCCTATTTTTATAACTAAAAAGTTGTTAAGTTTTCCATCTCTGTATATTTTAGAAATCGCCTTGTTTGTAAAAGCAAATCTTCACCTATTTCCAACTTTAAATAGTACAAAAATACGATCAGTACCTATGAGGTCTCTGTATAAAAATTCATTGTGCACAGGTGGATAAAAAACTGCATTGTTAAGAAAGAGTGTTATTTGTATGGCGACTTCAATATATAATAAAGTACCCAATGATATCAGGGAGAAACCAATTAGAATTTTTAAGAAACATCTTATGTTGTTACTTATCGATAAATGTTACTATTGTTTAACAGACTTTTTAAATGATAAACTTGCATGTTATTATTACTGTCTAAGTTTTTGCATGCCTAAAGGCAAAATGTACAAGGGTCTTTAACAATTTTGTAACATCATAATACTGTGTACCTACATTTAAGCAAATAAATATATTCTATTCTATTCTATTCTAGGGTTTTCCTCTAACTTCCTGAGGTACCACTCGCAGAAGTTTACCCTAGGCGTGAAATCGGCCGGTATTAGCTCTTGCGTGCGGCGGTAATGGTACGGAAGTTGGTCATCTTCACGCAGAATTTGCCAAACTGCAGTGTGACTCATGTCGAATCTTGCTGCGGCTCGTCTAGTGCTAGCAGATCAACAGAATTAGGACGTCCACTAGCAGGGGAACGATTAAATGAACCTGTTGAATGTAGGCGCCTTGTCATATCCAAAAAACATTGATAGGATGGTACCCGTCGCTGTTCAGCAGGTGGCCTTACTTCGATAAAACGTTATCGGTATAGTTCACGTGCACGATTTCAATTTCCATCTTCACGGCCTACACATAGCATCATTTCGTAAAACTCAGAGTTGAAATAACGATTCATCTTCATACACCTAATGCGAAAGAAAAAAAATCACAACACAACACAATAAACGTTACGTTAATTGCAATGAACACCATACGATGGACTGAATGAACTAACTACCGCACCGAGCGGCAGCCGATAAAGCGAGATGCGGCTATGTCCTTGACATAGGCCACGCGCTGCCTTTTTTCCAGGTTAACACAGGGTACGCCTTTTTTCCAGGTTAACCATGTTAACACAGGGTGAAAACAACTGCGAGGTCGTCTTGGCGGTGTCTCTTGACATCGCCAATGCCTTTAACACCCTGCCCTGGGACTGCATTAAAAAAGCGCTGGAGCACCACCAAGTGCCTGTATACCTCCGGAACGCAGTCACCGACTACCTGACGCAAAGAGCGGTGGTCTACAAAACCGGCGAAGGGATTAGCAGAACGCCGGTCTCGTGCGGTGTCCCACAGGGATCGGTTCTCGGGCCGCTCCTGTGGAACATCGGGTACGACCCAGTATTGAGAGGTACAAACCTGCCGGACATCAGTATCACACTGATGCTACGCTGAAGACACGCTGGTGCTCGCCAGAGGGAAGACGTTCAGGGATGCGGCAATCCTTGCAACCGCGGGTGTCGCACAAGTGAGTGCTAGGATCAGGCGACTTGGCCTAGCAGTAGCGCTAGAGAAGTCGGAGGCCATCTGCTTTCACGGCCCCCGTAGAGCGCCTCCGAGGGACTCCAGTATTGTAGTCGGAGTAGTAGAGATTAGGGTGAGGCCCTCTTTTCGGTACGTCAGACTGAAAATCGATGGGCGCTGGGGTTTCCGCGCACATCTGGAAGAGTTGGTACCAAAGCTAATGAGGGCGGCCGCAGCACTTTTGAGAAATTTGAGAAAAATTTATTGGAACTACTACTACTACTTGGTTGGCTGCTGCCAAACCTGGCGGGTCCGGACATGGCGTGCCGGAAACTTTACACGGGGATCGTCCGATCCATGGCCCTCTATGGGGCCCCCGTATGGGCTGACACCCTTAATAGCCGAGAAGTCGCTCGTCTGCGAAGACCCCAGAGGGCGATGGCGATAAGGGTTATACGGGGGTATCGAACGGTCTCCGCTGAAGCAGCAGCGGTTCTGGCGGGTTCTGTCCCCTGGGACCTAGAGGCGAGGGCCCTCGCGTCCGTATATTTCTGGCGCGAGGAGGCGCGATCCCTCATCCGCGGTCAATTACGGTCGACAGTAAGCAGGAAAGGGGTGCATCGCTGAGGGGTTTAGTGGGTGACAGCCCCACACACTCCTCCCTCTTCTCCCCACGGAGAGGGCGGATAGGCTGGTAGAGCTTCCCCAAAGAGTGAAAAAAAAGGGTGAAAACAACTATAAATATAAATGTAATAACAAATTGCATACAATGACTTCTTATAATAATCACATTGAAATTATTGACTGTAATATAAAATAATTATTTGACAAAAGATAATTACTATCTTTCTAATTCACAAAAAAACACATAGCATCTTCGCTATCTTATTACATTATGAACACATAGTTGAATAGAAAAATGACTGAATAATGAAATGTTACTAAAGTAAGTTTTCAGACTACAAAAGAGTCAAACTCTGGCAATTCTACCAAATATAATGATAAAGTTATACATATAAAAACATTATCATGATAAGTCAAAAGCTAATTCCAATTATTTTAATATTGTACATCAGAACATTCAGGGTATGGTTGGTAAGGACCTTGAATTAGAACTATTTTTCAAGCATCACAATGTTCACGTTTTGCCAAGTATCACAATGTTCAGTGTTCAGTAACGCACAAAAATGCGTTACTGAACACTGGCTGAAAAAGTTTGAATTGTTTAATATCAATGATCCAGATGGCAAGTACTTATTCGAGAAAGACTGCTTTTTATGGTGGTTCACTAATTTCAGTTAAAAATAATTACAAATGTAAGGAACGAAAAGATATTGTGAGCCTCTCTATAGAACGGACTATTGAGATATCATGTGTGAAATTGGAGAACAGTGTTATAATCTGCGTTTACCGCCCGCCCACTGGTAATTTTATTCTGTTTGAATCAACAACGGAGGATGTGTTGAAAAAGTTGTTCTCTAAAATAAAAACGATGTTGTGTGTGGGGACTCCAATATTAATATACTTGAGAAATGTGCTTCCTCTGTTAGAATATTAACATTGTTTGCTTCTTTTGATTTAATTAATCAATTTATAGAACCAACTAGAATCACTGTTACATCAGCGACTTGTCTTGATAATGTTTTTTGTAGTCACTCACCTATAAATAAAGCTATTCTAACAAATCTGACGTCTGATCACTTTGGTCAGATGATTACTTTTAATGTAAATAAGGCCGAGATACAAAAGAAAATTACTTGTAGGCCAATAACGGCAAATCGTGTTGAGCGTTTCAAAAATAATGTATTTTAAAACTTTCTGTGCTGTCATTTGAAAATGAGAATCCTGACGTTTTGTATAATAAATTATTTGACTGTAATTAAAAATGAATAAGATAAAAACTTCACTATTAAAACTTTTGTGTCGAACACTAAATTCAACTTCAATGAGTGGGCCACTAAAGGTATTTAAAAAAGTAGGAACCAACTTTATGAATTATACGAGACTAAACTAGAAAGTATAACCACACACCCTCTTTTGTTGACTATGTGAGGAATTATTTAAAGCTATTCAAAAAAGTCTGTTGTGTTGCTAAATCTTTATATATAAAAGATAAAATAATGAAGTCTAATAGTAAAGTTAAAGCTACATGGGAAGTCGTAAATCGTAAAACAGGTAAGTCTAAGCCACGCGATTCTAAAATTACCTTAAAAATCAATGATGTCATTTTAAATTCAGAAGCAAATGTTGCCGGTGCTTTTGAAAATTATTTTACTAACATATCTGTTATAACAACATCTACGTTAAATTCTTCTCCAATTGAATCGGAAGAAATTTTGAAAAAATATGCAAAACTGACATTTACTTTAAATTTAACTTGGTAAATCCATCTGACATTATTAAGACTTTCACTAAGTCAAAACAAAAAAAAGTCTTGTGATGTATGGGAGATGTGAGTTGCAGTAATGAAGAACATAATAAGCAATATTGCACCTTATTTAGCTGTAATATTTAACAATTGTGTTGAGGAAGGGGTGTTTCCACTTCATGAAACACAGTAAAGTAATACCTTTATTTAAATCTGGGTGAAAAAGTGATCCAACTAACTTTAAGCCTATTTCTATCTTTCCTTTAATAAGTAAAATATTTGAAAAAATAATTCAAGAACAATTGCAGTTATACTTTATTAAAAATGAATTCCTCCATAGTGAACAATATGGGTTTACTAGAGGTTGTAGTACTACCGATGCTGGTGTTGCGCATCTCAAGCATATTTTGAAGCTTAGGAGTTGCGCCAGGCTGCCATTGGATACGTCGGCATCGTTCGATCAATGGCCCTTTACGGCGCCCCCGTATGGGCTGACACCCTTAAAGGCTGGGAAATCGCTCTTGCGCAAACCGCAGAGAGCAATGGCCACGAGGGTTATACGAGGGTATTGAACGATATCGGGTGAAGCGGCAGCGGTTCTTGCGGGCTCTGTCCCCTGGGATTTAGAGGCGCAGGCCCTTGCGTCAGTATATTTCTGGCGCGAGGAGGCGCGTGCCCGGGGACAAGAGGCACTTGAGGTGCGGGTGCGGAGATTCGCGCGGGTCAGCGCTGGAGTCCGAACGATTGGGGCGGTCAGTCCAATTTTAAGGCAGTGGGTAGAAAGGCAGCACGGAGTCCTGACATTCCGCATGACACAGGTCCTCACGGGGCATTGATGCTTCGGGGGATACCTGTGTCGGATCGCCGGAAGGGAACCGACTGCGACCTGCCACCACTGCGACAACTGCCCTGACGAGGAAGCACAACATGCGCTTGAGGTGTGCCCAGCGTGGGCGAATCAGAGGCGGGAGTTGACCGCGATGATTGGGGACGACCTCTCCCTCCCGATAATCGTCTTAAAGATGGTCGAGAGCGATAGGTCGTGGCAGGCGGTCCTCGCTTTTTGCGAGGAAGTAGTAAGTAGGAAGGAGGAGGCGGAACGCGCGCGGGAAGCAGCCGCCACTTCCGCCATCATCCACGTCCTGGGCGAAGGAGGGCGCAATTTGGGCGCCTACAAACGCCGTAAAAATCACCATCTTTGGGCTCCGGGCACGGTTGGGGGCCGTTGTCTGGCTAGAACAGCCCAGTCGGCGTGCCAATGCACCGGCATGCCGACTTTAAAGAAGAAAGTCGGATTGGGGGGGCTTTACAGCCTCCCCATAAGACGGGACCGACATCGGTCAACTGCCCTGCCGACGACGGTGAATGTTTTCGGGCCATCCCGTTACATCGGGAGGAAGCATATAACAAGGTGCATCGCTGAGGGGTTTAGTGGGTGAGAGCCCCCCCCCCCCCTCTTCCCCCCAAGGGAGAGGAGGATAGGCTGGAAGAGCTTCCCCTCAGCGTACCAAAAAAAAAAAGGACGCCATTGGAGTATTTTGTGATCTTTCCAAAGCATTTGATTGTGTTGAACACGATACTCTTGTACGTAAACTGCGTCATTATGGTATTAAAGACAAAGCTTTAAAATTTATTTCATTTTATTTAAGTGAAAGAATTCAAAAGATTGATATCAATGGAGTCAAATCTTCAGGGTCTTATTTGAAGATGGGAGTATCACAGGGTTCTATTTTAGGGCCTTTATTGTTTTTAGTATATATTAATGATTTACCTTTCTATGTTAAAAACCTTTGTGATATTGTTTTGTTTGCTGATGGTAGATACCTCTCTCATATTTAAAGTGGTCAACTTTACAAAGAATTTTCTTCACAAAGAATTGTTTTGACGATGTAAACAGGGCACTTTCGAGTGTTTTAGATTGGTTTACTTCAAATAATTTGCAATTGAATACTAAGAAGACCAAGTGTGTGAAGTTCTCCCTACCTAATGTGAATAATGTTCAAACCTATTTAAAAATGAATAATGAAGAGCTTGAATTAGTAAACACCACTGTATTTTCAGGCATAACGTTAGATTCTTAGCTACAGTGGTTTGCTCATATCATCTCTTACAGGAAAGTTTAGCTCAGCTGCTTATGATGTTAGGAAAATTAGAAACTTAACTGATGTTGACACAGCTCCACTAATGTATTTCAGTTATTTTTATAATGTCATGTCTTACGGTATTCTGCTGTGGGGCAAAGCAGCCGATATTCAAACTATATTTGTCCTACAAAAACGTGCAATAAGATCTATTTATAATTTAGGTTCTAGAGATTCACTTCGGGAGTTGTTTAAATAAAAATACTTACTGTACCGTCCCAATACATTTACAACTGTATAATTTATATTCATCAAAACAAAAACACTTTCGAAAAAAACAGTGACCCTCGTAATATCAATACTATAATAAGAATAAGTTAGCTATTTTAAGTTATAGACTAAAAAAACACGCAATTCTTTTGTAGGGCAAGGTATACGCTTTTAGAACAAAATTCTCGAAGCAATTACTAAACTACCACTACCTACATAAATTTAAATTATTAGTCAAAAACAAATTCCAAACTAAAGGTTATTACACTATTATTGATCACATGAATGACAAATTTGTGTGGAAAGAAACTGTACTCCAATTTTTACGAGACATGCCAATTTTATAATATATAATATATATTTGAATCATTTAATTTTATAATATGTATTGTGATGCGACTGTGCGTTGTCAGACAGCCTTAAAATAAATAATAGTTAAATATTATAAAAAATAATAGTTAATTAATACCTTTGTTATTAAGTTTGTATGCTGTTTCTAGCTTGATATACTGTTACTATTTTTTTTTCTGTATAGCACTGCACAGCAAAATATTCAAATAATGTAACCACAAAAATTGTAACCTCATATTTTGAAAAGAGTGACTACACAAGTTCGTTGCCGGAGTCTTTTCGGTAGTTCAACTTTTGGAACCGGTGTAAATTCAGACATGACAGACATATAGACAATATGACATTGTGAGACCATTTCTTAATTAGATATACATATTTTGTGATATTTGGCGATTCGAAAGAGCTTCTTAGGAACCTACTATTTTTGATTTTGATTTTCTACTACTACTATGATGTATGTAAAGTTTGTGTGTAATATCTTGTTATTTGTAATAAAACCAATTGTGTTCGTAAAACATGCAAAAACTATATTGTTACTTCACAAAGACATTTTTATTCTAACACAATCTGACAAAGACATAATATAAAAACCAAAAAGTATGTAATGCAGTCAATCACAAAATAGTTCCTAACATATTCCCGGCTTACGCAATGGGAAGCGGGCAAATCTTTGTGATTGGCCTTTTTAATATTTTTCCCCCAGGTATCTTGATAGAGACAACCCTAACTCTTCCATCGCTGCCTGGGTGAACCTTAATCACTATTCCAGTCAACCACTGGCCAGATGGCAAATTTTCGTCCTTTAAAAGAGCCAGAGTGTTTTCCTTTACATTTGAAGACTTATTATTACGGACTTGCAAATTAGTCAAATAATCTCTGCTCCATTGGGTCCAAAATTCTTGTAACTTTCTTTGAATTAATTGCCATCTGTCTAATCGGTTTAGTGGTACATCTAATAAATTGTCATTAAATAATACTACCGTTGGTTCCCCAATCAAAAAGTGACCAGGCGTTAGTGGAACCAAGTCATCAACTGAATCACTAATTGGTGTTAATGGCCTACTATTTAAACAAGATTCAACTTGTTCAAGAATAGTTGCATACTCCTCAAAAGTAAATTTACAGTTATTCAATATGCGTTTAAGATGCAATTTCGCCGCCTTCACTCCGGCCTTTTTTTTTTTTATTTGCTGCGACTGGAAAACTCATTTACGGGTTTCCCTCCCATGCGGGGAACATAGGAGGGGGTATGTGGGACTCCCGGGCTCTAAGGTGCAAGTCCCGTCCTACCCACTAAAAACCAGCGGTGTTCCGACTCGCTGCTTTACGGCCGTGCCACAGGGATGGTATGGCTTCCGCAACACGGCCACAGCGGCCCTTGCCGGGCTCTTCGACGAGGACTTTTACTGCCCGCAATGTGATCAGCCGGATGACCGGCATCAGCACACGGCGGGCAGTGAGGCGCAGCCGAGCACCATATCGATCTGTGCCCCGACTGGCCGCAGCGAAAACATGCATCGCTGCGGTCAGTCGCCGCAGAGCACAGCTGCTTGGTGTGTCCTACACCCATGCAGCGATAGCATCTCATTGGCCGGCGCTCAAGCGCGCATACGCGCACGGAGCACCAGCCAACAAGAAGCCTGCCTTCCGCGTTGACGAGCTTCGCCGCAGCCACAGGACACTGAACCCAAACGGATCCAGTGCCCCACCGGCCGCGGCGAATACCACCAACGCGAATACTATCCCGAGGACAACGGCCGACGCGGACTGCCGCATTCCGAACGTCGTCCTCGGTTGCCGAATCATCCAGGCCGGGCAAGCGGAACTCGGCCGACTTTACCGGCCTGGATACGCGGACGTCGTCACCAATCACCTGTTTTAGGCGCTCGGCGAAGACGTCCGCTTGTTCGACACGATCCGAACCACCGATCATCAGGAACCGGGCCCCGGTCTTTGTGGCCCGGATCCTGAGGGCCGGTATCGGTTCGTTCTTGGTGGCCTCCTTCGCCCGGGTCAGAGCCTCCAGGTAAGTTAGGCCACGCTGTTCCGCCTCGGGCGAGAGAGTCAGCCCTATAGCCGCGGTAGCCGGCTCCCTGTAGGGATTCGGCTTGCGCTTCCGGCGCTTGCGTTTGCGCTTTCTTTTGGCCTCCTCAGGCGCATTCTGCACCGGGGCCGGCGTCGGGGCCTGGGCCGGGGCTGGGGCCGGGGCTGGCGCTGGTCTGTTCTTCGCTCTGGCTGCCCTCTTCGCTGCTGCGCTCTGCTGCCCACGGGTGGGCTGCGACGGCTGAGGCGGTGGGGGCGGCCGGGACGGCACGGACGACTGGGATGGCCCGTCTGGGGCGGCCGCGGTTTTCTTCCGCTTCTTTTCACGCGGCCTAACCAGCGTGAAGCCGTCTTCCTCCATGGGGTCTTGTTCTGGCTGCGGGGCTACCGGGGCAACTTCCCCTCTCCCACCGGCAGCAGCAGCGGGCCTCTTCCGTGGCTTCGGGGGCGCTGCATTTCCATCGGCTGCAAGGGGCGGCCGGATTTTGGGAGCCGGCAAAAGCCTCGGCTCCACCCCTTCGAATCGTGCGCATAATTCGCGCGTCTTCGCCGTCTTGGTTGAAGGACGGAGGGTTATCTACGACCCGCACGTCGGGGAGTCCCTCCATCTCGGCGCCATCACTACCAGGTGTCGGCCCTGCGGCAGCAGAGGCAGTTAAGTCGGCCATCCGTCGCTCCAGCCCCTGGTACTCCTCGCGCATCACATCTAATTGGGAGCGCAGAAGCGAGATGTCACCATGCAGGCGGCCGTTGTCTGCCTGCAGTCGCCGGACTTCTGCAGTGGCCGTCCTGTTGTTCAGGGCCTCAACAGTGTCCTGGAGGCGGTCCGACGCATCCTTCAGGGCCTTCACCCATGTGCCCTTGAGGTTCTTCGAGCGGGTCGCCACCCGCCTGATGACGTTTAGGTCGTCGTTGGCCCGGCACTTGAGAATGCTGAGCGCCGGGTCGTTCGACCGCTCTCCTGGGGGCGGCATGCGGCATCGCTCCCACGACTTCTGCGCCATCCTTGCTAGCTGCTCTATCTCCTCGTCCGTGTCGAGCTCTGCGAGGGCGCTTCAGACTTCTTCGTGGCGGGCAGTGGTACCCGGGGTCGTCGCCATGCTCTCCGTACCTGCTGAGCTTTTACGAGGGCGGCGAGAGTTCTTCCGAGACGAAACAACAACCTTCGCCGCTACCGGCCCATCAGTGGCACCAGGCATGCTAGCCGGGCACCTTTTCCGGCTGCCAGTCCTCAGAAGACGGCCGCCAAATAACTCCTCATCCAACGCGTCCGAAAGCACTGACATTGAGTCGTCGGATTCAAGGACTTCACTCTCCGTCTCCAAGCCGCTTTCCGCAACAGGGCCACTGCCTTTAAACCGCTCTATTGTGCGGCTGTTAAGTTTTTCTACTACTACCTTAAAACACCCCCCTTTGTTCCCTAAGCATTCATTCCCCCCCTCTTTCCCCGAAACTAAACCTATAGAATCCTCCCCCCCTGAACGGAGGCACATTTCTGCGCCCCCGGAGCGAATTTTGCCCCCCCCCCCCCCCCCCCCCCCCCATATACGTGGGGGCTGCCTGAGCCCGAAGGCCCAGGGAGGGATTCTCCGGCCGCAGAGCGACCGGTACCCTCCTGGGGTATTGTGTCCTTCAAATTCGCGTCCATAATTGTGATTTTTATCTCCTCGCCGAACCAACAAATATAAATATATAAATAAATACAATATAGTAAGGGCTTGGGACCGGACACCCTCCGGCCACTCAGTCCCTCACCACCCCTAGAGCTTAGACTTGGGTCGGTGGCGGTAAAAGCCGTTGACTGCCAAAAAGCAAACCACCGAAAGAAATACGAGAGCGGAAATCCATCTGGATGTGGACTCACCGCCCACTGGCGGAAATCCACGATTGTGGACTAGACCACCCCTACCCAACCGCACAGGCGGTCCGCCCCTACAAGAGGCACCTACTGCCTCCACTGACTCCTTTGCGAATGAGAGGAGCAAGGAGCAGTCTCAACGACGCAGAACGCCGTGGGCGAAAACGCCCCCACCAAACAACCACCAAAAGTGGTGGTCCGCAGGCCTAGCAGGCCCGCCATCCCACGACCCGAAGGTCCGCTGCCCCCCAAGGGGGCCCCACCAGGGTAATTTTTTATAGAGGTTTTCTTCCTCACAGCCAGACGCACAGGGCAAGCCCCATACGCCCAGCCCCCGACCCCACGAAAGAGCAGGGCTACGGGCTTGTGTGGCCGTGCAATGCCCGAAGGCAGCCACACCGTGCTGGAGATTGGCCGGCTCCGAACCCATTACCCTACAAGCGGATAATGAGTTCGCAGTCGCCCAGGATGCGCCGTCTGGACACTTTGTGGGACCACCGTTTGCACCGGATGACAGAACATCCGCCAAAATGCAACAAGCGATCCCGACAACGCACCCAGCACACTAGGAGGCTCCCCATCATGCACCCCGCCTTCACTCCGGCCTCCCATAACCCGCCAAAGTGAGGGGAGCTCGGAGGTATAAACTTCCACGAAGTACCATCGTTTGCTAATGTGGTTAAAAATTCATTTGCTAAGTGTTTAGAAAACAATTTGTTTAACTCCTTAGCGGCTCCCTGGAAGTTTGTTCCCATATCGGACCAAATCTCTACGCATTTGCCGCGTCTAGCAACAAATCTTCTAAATGAAGCAATAAAAGAAGCAGTAGACAAATCGTTTACAAGTTCTAAATGAACTGCTTTTGTTGACGAACAAATATATAAAGCTACATATGCCTTTTGAAACCTTTGAAATCTACCTTTATATAATTTAAAATTAACAGGGCCAAAATAATCAACTCCACATTTCATAAAAGGCCTACATGGTGTTAAACGCTCTTTCGGCAAATCACCCATTTGTTGTTCCATAGGCTTTGCTGAATGTTTAAAGCAAGTAATACAAGAGCTAACTATTTTCTTTGCCAAAACTTTACCCGAAACAATCCAATATCTTTGACGACTGATATTTAGCATCAATTGTGGACCACCATGTAGAATCTTGTTAACATGGATATGTTTCATAATTAGATACGATAACTTACAATTCTTACTAAGGATAATCGGATGTTTGGTATCGTAGTTTAAAAATGCATTATTGATGCGTCCACCAACTCTCAACAATCCATCTGTATGTACTATCGGATTGAGAGAACGTATCGAACTACATTTCGGAACTTGCTGTGTGTGATTAAGTGATAATATGTCGTTAGAAAAATGAACAAATTGTGACATTTTAAGACATACATTTAAAGCATATTCAAGTTCACTAGTAGATAAAAACGGAATGTCATTTGAAATGTTATTCAAATTAATTTTAGTTCTAACAGACTTCTTTCTGCAGTTAACAACGAAACGTAAACAAAAAGCTATAACTCTATTTAACCTATTCAAAGTAGAAAACCTATTAAAATAACTAACGCAATCATTTTCTAAAGACACATTAACATGTACAGCTTTAGCCTTTAATTCTAAGTTTGTCTCATTAATAAAACTTTTATCTCTATAACTTAAATCAGTCTCTTTTAAAAAACTAGGTCCATTAAACCACATATTGGAATTACGTAAATCAGAAGGCATCAGTCCTCTTGAAGACAGGTCCGCAGGATTGTCCACTGATTTTACATAACGCCACTTTTCACCAATAATGATATTTGTTATTTCTGAACACCGATTAGCTACAAAAACTTTCCAATTATTTGCACTTTTTCGTAACCAAGCCAACACTATTTCTGAATCACACCATGCCGTAATACTGTCACTAGATAAATTCATACTGTTTCTCACCTGCTCAAGTAGTTTTGCTAACAACAACGCACCACATAACTCTAACTTGGGCATTGTTAAGGTTTTTACTGGTGCTACCTTCGTTCTCGCTGCAATTAGTTTTGTTTCTATCTCACCTTCTTTTACAATTCGCAAATAAACTACCGCCGCGTAGGCTAAGTTCGATGCATTAGAGAAACCATGTAATTCTAGATTACATTTTTCAGACGTGATTCCAATCCATCTCTCTAATTCTAAACTAAATGTCGACAATTCTTTGGCATACTCAATAACTTCCTTTTGTAAGTCGTCCGGGATCGGATCATCCCAGTCAGTTCCTGCTACCCAAGCCTTCTGTAAAAATGATTTTGTAATGACAACTATTGGAGCTAGCCATCCAAGTGGATCATAAATCTTCCCTATATCTGATACTAAAATTCTTTTTGTGTATTTTTCTTTAGGTTCAATCGATATTTTTATTTCAAATTTATCTGTTTTCGGGTTCCAAAGTATGCCCAAAGTTTTAAATGATTCCTCTGTTTTTATAAATAGAGTATCTGATTTGTTTTGACTTTCTTCTGATATATTGTTCAATAACTCTCTACTATTAGATGCTATTTTGTGCATTTCAAAACCTTCATCTTTGAGCAACTTAACTACTTGTTTTTGAGTCTTAATAGCGCTATTTATATTGTAAAATCCTGCCATAATATCGTCCATATAACAATTATTTCTTAATATTTCAGCTGCCGTAGGATACTTGTCATTTACATCATCTAACCAACTAAACATTATTATTAATTCATTATTAACCAACTTTTTAGCTAAGCCATCTTCAGAGGCCGCTAAAATTATTATAAATTTTGTAATTTCTAGTCTTAAGTTGGAATAGTCAGTAAAATCATTATGTAGTAAGACGGAGCTGATATGATCAAACAAATCGATCAAAGCTCCTAAACAAAATAAATTTAAAAAAAAATCATCTGCTAATTGTTTCATTGTTTTATTTGCAATATATGGCGCACAAGACGTACCATAAGTCAATGTCAATAATCGGTAATGCTTTATTTCATCAGTCTCCTTTTCTCTCCACACTATTCGCTGGTAATCTACATCCTCTTTTGCTATTAATATTTGTCTATACATCTGTTTAATATCTCCTAATAAAACAATCGGATATTGTCTCTATTTAAGTATTAAATTTCTTACGTCTGCTAGCAATGATGGACCAATAAACAATTCGTCATTTAGTGTCTTTCCATTGGAAGAACTTGCAGATCCATCAAACACGACACGTAATTTTGTTGAGAGTGCCTGTTCGCGAATAACTGCGTGATGAGGTAAATAAATACTACCAGGTTTGTTAATTTCATTATAAGGAACTTGTTCCATGTGATTTTTTTCTTCGTAGTCTCTCATAAATTTGCAATAATCATCTTTTAGTTTCTGTTTATTTCTTAGCCTAAATTCCATTTGTTTCAGTCTTTTTACAGCGATATCTAACGTTTCTCCTATATCGGGTTTTTCATTACGGAACGGAAGTCTAGCTATGTATCTACCTTCCTGTGTCCGTCGATGCGTTTTATTATACAGGGTGTACCAAAAATACAAATAAAGTTAAAGGGGTGTAAATGGGTCCCTTGTGTAGAGTTTATTACCAATGTATGACAACTGTAGTATGACATTATTACATGCTGAAAAATTAATTATTTTTGATAAAATAATAAAATAATCGACATTGAAGCGCAGCTCTATTCTAAGTTCATTCCCCCTAACAGGCGTAATTACCTCCTACTCTTAGAAACTTTTCTACTCCTGGTAGCTAATATTTATTTGATCAAATATTACCCTAAAATAAATAACCTATAATACCTCAATTCTAGTATTTATTTTACTAGGCTAAGTACAAAAAAGATAAATAGACATTAGATAACTTCATTGAATACTTCACAAGAATATTAAGTGAGTGAGAATCAAGATAGGTATGAGTCAACATAAAAACCACAAATAAATTTTAAAGTTGTATTGAAGTAACAATCTTAGTAGGTAGGTTTTATCTACCTAATAGCTCAGACGAATAAACTAAGGTTTTAAGCCGTAAACCAAAAATAAAAATAATTTTAATTGAGTAGGTATGTATTTATCACACACAAGAACCCGTAAGATCGATAATTGTGGTTAAAACTTTATCACGGATCAATCAATTGGGTACTATGTAATTGTACTAGCACTATCCTACCATTTAAAAATAAAAAATAACTTACCTCTAACTAGAAACACTTTTTTCATACAACAACGCAAGATGACAAGCAAGCTGACGGCTTACCTAACAGGCGGGGCCACTTAACTCAATCAACACAGCTTTACGGTTCATATGAATATCTTACACAACAACATAACACTAACAACATAGCCCTTAGATTAGAGAAGCAGTTCAAAGTGTACCTACTCCTCCTTGCTGCCTCAACAACGACGGCCGTCAGGGGGGTGAAACTTTCATACATTATTACACAGAAAAATTTTCTACGCACAAAGCGCAATCTAACCACCCGGGACAGATAACTAAGTTAAAAGTTATCCTTATATCGTCACTAGAGTGCAGTACTAGCATTAAAATGGCATCATCTATATGTAGCTATATGTAATCCCTGTAGAGATGGGCGTTTTGAGATTTTGGTGATATCGATACGAATCGATATCAGATAATCGCATCCAATGCGCGAATCGATGCCAGCATCGATGCCAATTGAGCGTCAGTCTAGCAATTATCGTAGTATCACAGGATGCGATGCGATACGAAATAAGTTGTTTTGTGTGTGTGTCTTTTAGATGCATGAATCATGACTTGAAGATTAGTTAAATTGACAAAAACTAGATGCCATCGGCATCCAATAACGGTACCAAGTCGCATCGGATGCGCGCATCCAAACCTGGCATCGTTATCGCGCATCGTTACTCTAAAAACGCCCACCCCTAAAGCCCTGTGTTCACTGGGTGCTCCGATTCGAGCCGAATCGAATTGAATAATTTCACCTCCTTTATATTATTTACTATGAAACTGCATGTATTAGAATAAAATATATTCACATTGAATTCCCTTCCACAGAAACTATTCCACGATTTTTTATCCGTTGGTCACCATAGTAACGATTTATAGATTTAATATGTCATATTACTGTTATTATATCAATGAAACAGTTTATCGAAACCTAAATAAATATTTTAACAGTTCACATTTTGTATATTTCATATAATAACTTTTATCGCTGAAGATCAAAATTCTGTAATAAAAATAACAATAAAACATTTTGATTGAAAATATTAGGTTGGGGAAAAAGTCTTTTCACATTATAGTATGTATGAACTTGTAATAAAATCTCTTTGGCTGTACTATTTGTATCTGGCTGGTTTTGGTATCACTATAAGCTTAGATTTTTAAAAAGATAATTCCAAATTCAAAATAGGAAAATGTGTGTTTTTCATTTGTTTTTCGTACTGTCAAGATGTTTTTCATTTGTTTTTCGTAATGAAGAAATTCGATACATTTTAAAATTTTACTACAAAAAAGGTAAAAATGCAACGCAAGCCGCGAAAAAAAATTGCGATGTTTATGGACCTAGTGCAGTGTCTGTGAGAGTAGCACAAATTTGGTTTCAGCGTTTTCAATCCGGAAATTTTGATGTCAAAGATGCACGTCGCTCTGCCCGCCTAGCATGACCACCGAAACGCGATATGATACGATATGATAAAGCTATTTATCGCTTCAAACTGTCAAAAATCATTGGATATAACCGCCATCTTGAAATTTTATCGAAACTGCGAACTTGTATTGTATATATACATGTTCGCAGTTTCGATAAAATTTCAAGATAGTGATTATAATCACTATCTTGAAATTTTCAATTTTCAAAATTTCCAATGATTTTTGACAGTTCGAAGCTATAAATATCTTTATCATATCGCGTTTCGGTGGTCATGCTAGGCGGGCTGGTCGCCCTATTACGGATAAAATTGATGCCATTTTTGAAAAACTGGAGCAAGATCGGCATATCAGTAGTTAAGACGTAGCTGAAGAACTGGGAATGGACCATAAAACAGTTTTGGCACATTTAAAAAAAATGGGTTCACAAAAAAGCTCGATATTTGGGTACCCCACGAGCTCACTGAAAGAAACCTAATGAACCGTGTACTCATTTGTGATTCTTTATAACCGAACCATTTTTGAAGAAGCTGATAACTGGTGATGAAAAGTGGATCACGTACGACAAGAACGTGCGAAAAAGGTCGTGGTCAAAGGCCGGTCAGGCTGCACAGACTGTGGCGAAACCCGGGTAACTCGCAACAAGGTGATGCTGTGTGTGTGGTGGGATTGGAAGGGCATTATTCATTATGAGCTGTTACCACCAGGCAGGACCATCGATTCTGAACTAGAGTTCAGTGTAACGTCGTAATAAAGAATCACAAATGAGTACACGGTTCATTAGGTTTCTTTCAGTGAGCTCGTGGGGTACCCAAATATCGAGCTTTCTTGTGTACCCATTTTTTTAAAATGCGCCAAAACTGTTTTGTTGTCAATGCCCAGTTCTTCAGCTACGTCGTAACTACTGATATGCCGATCTTGCTCCAGTTTTTCAAAAATGGCATCAATTTTATCCGTAATAGGGCGACCGGAGCGACGTGCATCTTTAACATCAAAATTTCCGGATTGAAAACGCTTAAACCAAATTTGTGCTACTGTCACAGACACTGCACTAGGTCCATAAACATCGCAAATTTTTTTCGCGGCTTGCGTTGCATTTTTACCATTTTTGTAGTAAAATTTTAAAATGTATCGAATTTCTTCATTAGATTCACTCATCTTGACAGTACGAGAAACAAATGAAAAACACACATTTCCTAATTTAAATATCGAATTATCTTTTCTAAAATCTAAACTTTTAATGATACTAAAACCAGCCAGATACAAATAGTACAGCCAAAGAGATTTTATTACAAGTTCATACATACTTTAATGCGAAAAGACTTTTTCCCCAACCTAATAATATATATATTTTTTTATAAATTTTCAACGCTTTCCGTGCTTTCCAATGGGTTGCGAATTTAATTGTAATTTAGCATTAATCTATGAAACACATTTAAAAAAAATGGGTTCACAAAAAAGCTCGATATTTGGGTACCCCACGAGCTCACTGAAAGAAACCTAATGAACCGTGTACTCATTTGTGATTCTTTATAACCGAACCATTTTTGAAGAAGCTGATAACTGGTGATGAAAAGTGGATCACGTACGACAAGAACGTGCGAAAAAGGTCGTGGTCAAAGGCTGGTCAGGCTTCACAGACTGTGGCGAAACCCGGGTAACTCGCAACAAGGTGATGCTGTGTGTGTGGTGGGATTGGAAGGGCATTATTCATTATGAGCTGTTACCACCAGGCAGGACCATCGATTCTGAACTCTACTGCGAACAACTGATGAGATTAAAGCAAGAAGTTGAGAGAAAGCGGCCGGAATTAATCAACAGAAGGGGTGTGGTTTTGCCCGTTTTGCAGTGTTCTTTAGGTGAGTATGGATTATGTTACATTCTTCAGCATAGCTGCGGCTTACCGATATCATTATATATGATGTAAAATATCTCTAAATAAATAATTTATCAAGCAGAAGTAAAACATTTATTTTCTGTATTTCATGCAGGTTTCAGAAGGAGGATGGTTTCTCATTGCATCAAACCTTTGTGTATTTATATTCACGCACCAGACATACTCCCGCGGCATCGTAAACAGTAAATTCAATTATGTTCAACAATTAAATTAAGAAAAATAATTAAAACAAAAAAAAACTCTTCGAATTTTTAATTAACGATATACAAATTAGGAAGCTATTAATTTATTAAATAGCCTTTGACATTAATTCAATGTTTAAATGGAATAAAAGTAAGACTTCTTTTATGTAACCTTTATAAGCATTAACTAAATATTCGTAACCTGACAAATACATACAATAACCATCTGGCAGTATTGTCATTGAAAATACAGACTTATCATTATTGGCAGTAGTGGGCACCTATGATGTCCACTCCTGCCAAAGGCCTCCCCTATGAACTTCCAAATAGATCGGTTCTGTGCAGTTTCTTTGGTTTTGAGGACTGTGGCCGCCTACTCAGTCTTTTCTAATCTTACAGATGGGATTGGTCAGAGTGGTAGGTTACATGATGTGACATTGACGACGCATTTAATAGAGCTCTTAGAAATATCGAAATTGATACCCTGAAAAACATCTAATATCGATTTATGGAAAATTAAAATATCAGCGATAAATATCGATTATTATCTAAAAATATCGATATTATGATATATCGATATTTTTTACCCAACCCTACAGCGAAGACTTGTCGTAATAGGTACTTACTGATTTTCTAGAAAATTAAGTTATTATTTAAAGTTAAAGTTTTGAGTGTTTAGTACTTTAGTTCGATCGATATTCAAGATAGTTTGGCGTTTTGGTATTTACTGTAAACCCCTGCTTGCTCATCAGTGGACCCTAATTGACTGCATTTATGAGAATTCTAGTGCAACATTCAACCTACTTATTTTGGACTGGGTTGATTTACCTTTACAAGTGTCTGGAATCAGTTTCATAAGTCTGAATGATGGAAAGTTATAAATCACAGAGTTAAATTCCATATTTCGGTTTCTTTACCTAAACCTACTAGGTAGGTACTTTAATATCGTAATTTAATGGTACAAAGATTTTTATTTAATGTACCTACTAACCTGATGGCTTAAAAATTGTATACGTAAACACTGACGACAAAGACTTGTAACTTTTTATTAAACCTATTTTTTCTTACATTTCAGGAAGTCCACTAAACCAATTATTATTATTCCTTATGACGATCACCAACAACATGGCCGCTGGATAACACCAATCACTTGACGTTCCATTAATATCTGTTATTTTAAATATAAATCAAGTAACCGTTTCATTACTTATTATAATTTGTTAAATAAATATATTAATTACAATCAGGATTTACTAGATCGCTAACAGTCGGCTATCCTGCGACAGGAATGTCCCTATTCCTGATCTTTCGGCCTTCCTGTTATAAAGGTATGTCTCTATACCTGATTATTTTATTTATCGCTAAATTTACAAACAACCGAAAAGAAAAACAAAATAAGCTCATTATAAATCAAACAATACGAGCGAGACCGGTTACGGTTAGATTGAATATAAGTTATTTTTTACTATCAACAATTCTAGAGATCGTTTAATGAATAAAGTATTTTTTTAAATAATTCATATAATATTTAATTTATCAATAACATAATGTAGGTAACCATGTTACTATCCTGTTTAATTGTTAAATCAAATATTTCTTTTCCATCCAATTATTCTGTTAACCGTATAACTACTTAAGGCATTTTTGAATATCAAGTAAGTTAATCGCGTGGATATCGTGGACTTAATTTCGGAATCACTTGCAAGCTGCCGTTTGCCACCATCGGGTCATGGTCTGCTGAAGGAAAAATAAAGCTAGCTACCGTTTGCCACCCTCGGGACACGGCCTGCCGTCATGCTGATCTTATAAATTGCCGTTTGCCATCTTCGGGACACGGCCTGCCGTCATGCTGATCCTATCCATTGCCGTTTGCCACCCTCGGGACACGGCCTGCCGTCATGCTGATCTTATCAACTGCCGTTTGCCACCCTCGGGACACTAACCTGCTAAAGGTTAAATAAAGCTATCTACCGTTTGCCACCCGCGGGACACGGTCTGATAATGGTTAAATAAAGCTAGCTACCGTTTGCCACCCGCGGGACACGGTCTGCTAAAGGTTAAATAAAGCTAGCTACCGTTTGCCACCCTCGGGACACGGCCTGCTGTTCAAATTCAAATTCAAATATATTTTGCATAGAATATGTAAGTAGGTAGGTAGTACATAAATATTTACAGTTTTTAAATACCAGTGTAGTTCCGTGTACACTCCACCAATTAGGTATCGGTATGCAAACAATAATTTTCGGCCCTCTTACTTTGAATATCATGCATGTCACAAAACTAAAAATACCTTATCAAAACGTCAATACATCTAATCTAATCGTAAATATTCTAGATCTAATTGTAAATATTCGCCACAAAAAATAAAGTCGATCCAAGTTATATATTAAGCAAGTCCAGTACAATTTAATAAATTTTAAAATTTGTCATTTAAGAATTCCGTCAATAAATAATAGCATTTATCAATTAAGAATTATTTTTAGTTTAGTTTCATATAATTACAATGTCAGCTCATTAAAACTATATAGGTAATTTATTATATATTATATTACAGGACCCATAAAAATTACACTTTTCTTTGCCAATGACGTGTTGTAATGCCCTGTACTCCTGTGCTATTTGATCTTATCAACTGCCGTTTGCCACCTTCGGGACACGGTCTGTTGTCGTCTATTGTTGCTAACCACCTTCGGGATGCTGCATGTTTGTACCCATTATCAGTCTCATTCCATCGTCATATGTACCTAAGCTGCAACTATAGATAGAATTATGCCGTTTTTTTTCTATTATGTGATTAATCAGTTTAATTATTATCATCACTGTTATTATTACTATGTTGAAAAAATACAAATAAACAAAACACACACTATACTTCCTTATCGAAAACTCAAAATCAAAATGTCATTACTCCAGTGACCGGCCGTGAATGTCACTCAACCCAAAATTTACATTAACATAATAAAATAATTTTCCGAAGACCAGAAATTGCAAACCATTTGTACCTTCGATTCCTTAAGAAATGTAAAAAAAAGCTTTATTTGCCGATAAAACTAATAGTATGATGTCTCAATTTCTAATGCGATGACAAATAATAATAATTTTATTGAAATAATTCTTTATTCCTTAACTTTCACAACAACAATTCATCCGTTTACTTAGGTGTAGGTATATCTTTTTTTTGCAATAAATTGCTATTAGTGTCGAGTTCGCATATTCCGACAAAACCCTTAAACAAATAGAGTATGCAAAATGTAATTGCACTGAGCCAACGAAGCACTCATCTGCTACTGCTCAGTCTTCGAAAATACTAGACTTTCAGCAGAATACAACCATTAGAAAAAATACACCTCGGGTTGCGCATGTGTCATTTTTTTTTTACTTAAACAATACGCAAGCCCTCGTACACACCGGAGCACTCAAATACAGTGGCAGAGTGGCAGGTACATATTTTTACCGAGAAATGCGCGATGTGAAAATGTGTGATGTTACTTTCCAGCTGCCCTGTTTATGTCACAGCGCGATATCGTAGAGTCAAAGCGACCGGTCGGCCATCCATTTTCACTCCATAGCAATACTAGCTTCCGCAACCCCCTACTCTACGTTACTCCATAGGTGTGGAGCGAGTGCGTGCCTGCACCACCAACTGCTCATGCACCACCAACGTGCGGTCGACGGAACGAACCACCCATTAAAGCGGGCGGATGTCTTCACACTTGGAGTTAAAATGTAACCGACCCGCCTTCATTCCACATCTTTTAAATTAACATTATCTGGCTAGGTTATTTGTCGGTCAAAATTAAATATGCATTATTATTATGTAAGTAGGAGCTCAGAGGAGATTCAGAAATCTGGTTCACATTACCTTCAATGATACTCTAAACTCCCTCAAATGTATCATTGGTTCATAACATTTTATTCAAAAAATATTTTTAATAGTCCATGTAGAAAAAAACAGAACAAAATACTGCCGAATTATGACTATGTGCCCAATTGTTGATCTGGCAGTGTTTGCGACCATCTCGCTTGGATATGTTTTTACTTATTATGTAACCTCCCTTTTAACGTTGAAAAATTAAGTCTTAGTTACTTACTATTTGAAGCCCTCAAATGCAAGACAAGCATTTAGCGGTATGTTCGCGTCGTTGGCGTAATTATGTTACACTATTTCTCATACCACAGATACATACTTAGTAGTACTAATACAAAAGATTCACCCCGGATAATCGTTTTAACATTTGATTAAATAGCGATAGTAAAATGCAATTTAGGTCGGACAGTGCACTAATAACTTATTGTATTATTATTAGAAGTTGCTTCTCTTTATATCACTTTGCTCTTTATCTTCTAACTATTTACGTTAGGGTTTACTTTTTGTAAAGAACAACCAATCTGAATATTTGATTTTCAGTTATCTACCTACCTATTACTTTTGTGAAAAATGACGTTCAAAATAGTGTACGTTCAGCACTTACTTAATAAAACGTAACACAAAACTATTTTATTTTATATCTGCACCCGTACTTCAATTAACCTAGAAAGATGGGCATTCTTCCCCTTGGAAGTGTGAAAATCGTGTTCATTGTTGTTAATTTCTTAAGAAGGCAATACCCCGCGAGTGTTTACCATTTTTATAAAGTTTTAATCAAGGAGAAATACTCCTAGTCTTCAAATATGTTAGAGTACCTAATCAAAAAAAATATTTCACAAAAGTCCAAAACATAAATTAAGCAGTTCTCTCAGTAGAATAAAAACCAAGATGAATTTTCTCACTCCCTTTTCTTCTGTTTTATAAACAAATGATATATGAACAAATGATGACCATTACCAAACAGTTCTCCTTATTCTTTTTTTTCCATAAATAAAACCACCAACAATATGTCGCCCATGGGACGGACCATTTCCGTCTTTCTTCATCGCGACGAGAAGTCACATCTCAATTCCTCTCCGTCTCGACGGAAACAAGTTCACGACATATCGCTTTAACCCTTTTGTGGCCAGTGGTGAACATGCCACAAACGACGACCGAATGACACTGGAATTAGTAATGGAATATCGCGCGAAAAGGCTCACGCACGGCTTCATCAGCCATAGATTGGACCGAACAGTTACAAGGACACTGAAGGTCAAAGTCAAAGTTGTTTATTGCGTATTCATACATAAAACAATTTTACCAAACTAGACTTAGTTAAAGGTTGACAATCTCAGTACCAATACATCATAAGTATTATGTACCAATGTATGATACCGTTTCCCTCGTTCATTTATTCCCCGCACGCATGTGCAGAGGGCAAAGACAGCGGCACGCGCTGTCTATTTTGACTTGACATAGCATCGTCGGCTCGTCCGTTTCTGTCATGTGTTACTACACGGACGATGAAGACATGGTGCGAAGCACTACACAAGCCGTGTCCATTCCGATGGCCGTCGCTGCCGAGGCAGTAGGGAAGTGCACCTAACACTTTGAACTGCTCCTCTAAGTGTTATGTTATTGGGTTGTTGGGTAAGATAGATACATGCCGAATTATTATTATTATTATTTTGTTCAATTCTTAAATCCTTAATTTATTCATCCGAAGAACTAGGCAGTTAGAACCTACTCAGATCGTTACTTCAATACAACTTAAAAAAATTATTTGTAATTTCTATATTGGCTCATATCTTGATTCTCACTAACGAAGCATTATTGTAAGTAAGTATTTCATAAAGTTATCTAATATCTATTTATTTTTTCTTTGTACTCAGCCTTACAAAATAAATAAGTACTAGAATTGAGGAATTATAGGCCGTTCATTTCAGCACGTAATAATGTCATAAGTAGGTACTACAGTTGTCACACACCGGAAAATTAAATGAACTCTACACAAGGGACCCATTCACACCCCTTCAGCTTTACAGGCATCTTTGAGAGAACTTGCATTAAAAACCAATAATATTTTTAAGCACTCTGAAAACATTATTTCACTATTTGACTCCTCGTACCTACCATTAGGGTATAAAAACCAGAAAATAGTTACCTATGTCGCTGTTTAGGCAATGAAATAAATATCCGCTACGCCATTGCTCCAATAGACTGGAGAAAACTATCCGCCAATCATAACCGATTCACGGATCATAATACAATTAAGTACCATTTATTATTCTAATAATTACATAAAAGTAGACAGACAACACCAGCTATCTTTTCACTTATCCTGCGCGCACACAGGCAGAACACATGTCCACATATATACATAGCTGACTGTACTTGTTAAATTGAATAAAAGGACAGGAATGCTCTCCAATAAACTCAATAACCAAGCGAATCCACATCAGTGAAACAATGATAATAATAAACTTGTATTCATCATTACAAGAAAGATAGGTCTTGCAAGCAGGTATGTAACTAGCCTAGTATATATACATTTAACTCACTCAAACTACACATTGTTGGCACATCCACACATAGTTGGTCTTTTGTTCGAACTCATCCAAACTTATTTAAGAATAGGTACCAATAGACACCCTAATAGTCTAATACTTCCAATTCTAACAACAACTTCATTTAATAAAAATAGTTATGCAATGGCCATAAAAATTTGTAACAGATTGAACAATGACATTAAAAACTCAAAACATAGTTGATTGAAAATTGCTTTTATTCAATTACTGAGTTATTTCAATACTTTAAAGAACATTAGAAATCAATTGTTGTAATATGAAACTAAAATTGTAGTAGATACCTCGATTATTTTAAATGTTTTTTCACATTGTGTATCTTAATTTATTTGTTGTAACATAAAACAAACAAAACATTTTGCATGCCGGTTTCTGGTGGAATGTGTGGATCCCAAACCTTTTGTTAACATCGAAACATGTATGTACCGCCATATTTCAAGCGAAATGAATTTCATTATTCTTTTATTCTTGATAAAAAAATATTTAATTATTTTACTCTCATAATTATATTAGTTAACGAAATGTGTCATTGCATTTTAAACGCACAACAAAGTAATAATTTCATGACGGGGCAATAAGATGATACCAATCATAGTCTACTAAAATATAGTTAAATTAATAATTTAGTGAACATTGAATTAGACTTACGTATTCATAATAAGCATTAATAAATTAGCGGGTAGCCGTGACTAAGGTAATAAAATATTTTAAATACCAATGGGCGTTCACCAACGTTCTTACCACTTCGGATATGCTAGAATCCTCGGCCCTAGTTGAAAATAACCTTGTTATTAAATCTGGGTAGGTACTTTCGTACTACCCAATTCACCATACATTATACTATTTTGTTCATATTACCATCTCTTTATGAGATGATAATTATGGCGGGACCTTACGGTCCCTAAATGGCCTCCAAACCACCCCTATAGCCATTCCCTGTCCACCGGTTGGTCAATCATTATCTCTTGATAAATCTTAAAAGGACTCACCAAATTTTTGATGCTAGCCTTCACGATAATAAGAATTATTAATTAACTTACATTTTGGCGTTCACTACCTTTCAATGACATCTCCAATAATTAGTTTAACTATTTGAAAACGTAAATGCATTTTATTTTAAACTGTACACGTCTATTGCTTTTGACGATCACCAACAACATGGCCGCTGGATAACACCAATCACTTGACGATCCATTAATATCTGTTATTTTAAATATAAATCAAGTAACCGTTTCATTAGTTATTATAATTTGTTAAATAAATATATTAATTACAATCAGGATTTACTAGATCGCTAACAAATGGATTTCGACCTTATAATTTGTGGATAAGTCACTCATGTCGGATTACCAGTGCATATTGTCGTAATTAATATATCATCATCATTTCAGCCGAGAGACGCCCACTGCTGGGCATAGGCCTTAATATATAAAGAAAACTATTTCCGCTGCTGAGTGATTCTTTGTTTTATGAGAGAAGTATACCAACGATGCGATAGACATGAACTAAAAATGGCTATAGGAAAGCAAACAGTCAGATAAGTGGTTTGTGAAGTTTTAACAACTAAGAAGAGCCTTCCCACATAAGACCTAATCTGTGAGTTAATTTGTTGAAAGTAATATTTATAAACGTCTTAATAAATACCATTCTTCAATAAATAGTATGTAAGAAAGTGTGTTTTATCACAGTGTTTTATGATTTTTAATAGGATCAAATTGTATCATTGGAAATGAATAGCCAAAAATATAACTAAGTATGCAGATATGTCCGTGCGGTGACGGATTAAGAATACAATTCACCGCCCCATTTCTTCCCGTGGGTGTCGTAAGAGGCGACTAAGGGATTACCGAGCTACCAACTGCTCGACTGGTGGTAGGGTCTGAACACCCGTCTGGTTAGTGACCACCGTGCGCATGGCGTAAAACCCGCCAAGTGACCACTTGTGGTCGCGTTCCGGGATCAGTCAGCGTACAACCAGAGCTTGGGGAGACGTTGCGGCGATGGATTCGGTCAGTGACGGCTTCCGTCTAACCAGAGCCAGGTGGACTGCGTTGACCCGCCGACCAGGGAGACCCGAAGAAACGGCTGTTCCGCTGGTCGCCCGTGGTACAGTACAGGGGCCCAAGCGAACCTAACCAGTTCATGAGGCTGCCCTATCATGCCACGCATAATCTTGGGGTGGTCCGTCGTGCCGGTTGGTGACCGGGTGGTGGGGTCCCGGCGGCCATTCCCGGGGGGGTTCGGGGGCCCTTCCGTTCGGCGGGTCAGCGCTTCTCTTCTGTCGGCTGTTAACTGGGGAAACAGGCCTCACGCTTTGACCGTCTATATCGCGGCAACGTTCCCTCAATTCACGCCTCTCCTCCTTACATCATATTCTATGGCAGCGCTCAAGAACATGAACGGTCGATCAGCGGTGCACACCCCCACCACAACCACGCTGTTTGAGGTCGGGCTCACTAACATCCGTGGGCTCCATGCTAACCTCAATGCCGTCCACCAACATCTCGAGACGGCTCGACCCGAAATGCTGTTTTTGACGGAGACGCAAATACTCCGCCCGGCAGACACTAGCTACTTGAATTACCCCGGCTACGCTCTTGAGGAGTCCTTCAAAGCGAAGGCCGGGGTATGCTTGTTTGTCCGGGCGGATGTTTGCTGTCGCCGTCTGCGCTGCTTGGAGGACCCTTCCTACTCGATTCTTGGGGTGCATGTGGACCTGGGCACACATAGCCGTGTCTACGTGTGCCTGTATAGATCTCACAGCGGTGACATGGAGACAACTCGACTTTTCGAACATCTTAGTCGGGTGGCAGATGTTGCGCTGGAGCAGTATCCAACCGCGGAATTGGTGTTTTTAGGGGACTTTAATGTTCACCACGAGTCGTGGTTAAGTTCCTCTAAAACTGACCATGCTGGTAGAACTGCCCATGCTTTCGCTCTCACGCACGACCTGACACAACTGGTAAACCAGCCCACCAGGATTCCAGACATTGTCGGTCACGCGCCCTCATTGTTGGACCTTCTGCTGACGTCTCGTCCGGACGGATATCGGCTAGAGGTTCGTGCTCCTTTGGGAACATCGGATCACTGCCTGATATCCGCTGGGGTGCTACGGGCGTCGCCACCGGTACCTATGGTTGCCAAACGCCGCATCTGGCACTATGCGTCGGCAGATTGGGATGGTATGCGGGATTACTTCGCATCTGTCCCTTGGAGGCAGCGCTGCTTCAGTGAGCTGGACCCGAGCGCTAGCGCTACTGCTGTTGCTGATGAGATCATGTTAGGGATGGAGTACTATATCCCTCACTCCGATCTCATCAGTAGGGGTAGGCGTAACCTCTGGTTCAACCGGGAGTGTGCCATAGCTGTTGAGAACAGACAGTCGGCATACCGCGCTTGGATCAGGGGTCGAGCTTGCGGAGATCCTAACATTGACTCGCTGAAAGCAGCTTATAACAACGCCACCAAGTCCTGCAAGAGGGCATTCATCAGAGCGGATGCACAGCGCGTTGCACGAGTTGGCCAAGAACTACTCACGCATACTACGGGAAGCCGTAGCTACTGGCGTCTGGCCAAAGCCGTGCAGTCCAACTTCTGTCAACCCTCGCTGCCCCCGTTGAGATGTTCTGACGGCTCGCTAGCTCACAAGCCGCAAGAGAAAGCCGATCTTTTGGTAAAACTCTTTGCTGCTCATTCCCGAATCGATGACTGCAACTCACAGCCACCAACACTCTCCCACTGTGGCCACACAATGCCTAATATCCGTATCAGGCAATGTGATGTACGTGCGGAGCTGCAGTCAATCGACGTCCGGAAAGCTAGTGGACCTGATGGCATCCCAGCGATAGTACTAAATAAATGCGCAGCGGAGTTGTCTCCCATCTTAACCCGGCTATACCGCCTTTCTCTCTCTTCTGGGTGTGTGCCTGAATCTTGGAGAGAGGCCAATGTGCAACCGGTCCCCAAAAAGGGAGACCGATCAGACCCAGCAAACTACCGCCCAATAGCTGTCACCTCAGTTCTTTGCAAGGTCATGGAGCGGATCATAAATAACCAGCTGATCCGATACCTAGAAGGTCACTCATTAATTAATGATCGACAGTACGGGTTTCGGCCGAAACGGTCAACGGGTGATCTTCTAGCGTACATAATGCATGTCTGGGGTGAAGCTATTGATAAACGTGGTGAGTCACTGGCTGTTAGCCTTGACATTGCCAAAGCTTTTGATCGGGTCTAGCACAAGGCTCTTCTCTCCAAGCTCCCGGCATACGGTATGCCCGATCAGCTCTGCAACTGGATCGCCGGCTTCCTACATGAGCGGAGAATACGCGTCCTCGCAGATGGATGCGCTTCGCGGTTCATGTCTGTGAATGCTGGTGTACCACAAGGCTCTGTTTTATCCCCCACACTCTTTCTTCTTCATATCAATGATATGCTTCCATTAGGAAGCATTCATTGTTATGCGGATGACAGTACAGTGCATGGGGGATATTACGGTCGCCCAGGGGCTGGGCGCGCTGAAACCGAGAAAGAGAGGGAGAATCTTACTATTGAGCTCAACAGGGTGTTGAACCTCGTATCTGAATGGGGATCTAACAATCTTGTTGAGTTCAATGCTAAGAAGACACAGGTGTGTGCGTTTACAGCCAAAATGTCGCCGTTCCTTCCCCTTCCCTCTCTTCAGGGTACTACTCTTTCGGCACAGGCCTCCTTGAACTTACTCGGTATGGAGATATGCTGCGATCTCAATTCTAGAAACTACATCGAAACCGTGATAAAAACAGCCTCACGGAAGCTCGGTGTCCTGAACAAGGTGCGTCGATTTTTCACGCCTGACCAGCTATGCCTGCTGTACAAAACTCAGGTCCGGTCTTGCGTGGAATATTGCTCGCACTTATGGGATGGCTCCGCCAAGTACCTCCTCGATGCACTGGACAGATTGCAGCGTCGTGCTGTCCGTATCATTGGCGATGTAGAGGTCACGAACAAACTTGAGCCTCTACAATTGCGTCGGGACATTGCGTCGCTTAGCGCCTTTTATCGGCTTTATCACGGAGAGTGCTCTGAAGAGCTTTTCGACCTTATCCCACCTTCCCCCTTTCTGCTCAGGAGCACGCGTGCTGGTCTTCGGAGTCATCCATTTACTGTCTCCACCTCAACATCACGCACAAAGAAATTTAGTTCTTCGTTTCTTTGTCGTACTTCCAGAACTTGGAATTCTTTGCCAGCGCATGTGTTTCCTCCTTCCTATAACATGGGGTCCTTCAAGAGAGGCGTGAAAAAGCACCTTTTGGGCCGGCAAGGTGGAGGCAGCTAGTGCATTGTCCGTTTCTGCACTAGCTGTCTTCGCATATGGACTCTCCTTACCGCTTCACATCAGGTGGTGTTGGGTCAATTGCCGTGCTTTGATTAAAAAAAAAAAAAAATGTATCAATAAAAGTCATTTATAAATTTAAAATTTATTACTCCTCATAAAACATCTCCACTTTCTGGTCAACTTGATTTCCAACAGGCTGATGTCGCTCCATCCTGAAAAAAAGAATGATTGTAAAATAAGACACAATTTCTGTATATTTTACAATACAATTACGGCAGGAACTTTTAGAATTTATCAATTGAAAAGAAGTCACAATAATATATATTTCAAGTTGTACTTATAATGTTTTTATTTTAACTATCGGCAACTTACTATGTATTTTAGAAAGAAAGAACAATAAGCATTTTTACCAGTAAATTTTTGCTTCGTAAAATTAAAGAACTAAAATATTATAATAGTAGCAAGTGACGGCGTGCTTACCTTGAGGCTTGAGCGCTCCGATATTTTTTCAGTAACAGCATCAAAGGGATTTTGGTATTATAATCACTAAATAGAATACATTTTAAGTAGCACTTAGTTATCTATTTTCAATATAACAAAACATAAAATTCCGGGAAAACGATACGAAATATTTATCTTTGTTTGTTTTGTGATAGTTTGATGACATTTATGTCATTTTGACACAATGTTCTAACTTATTATTACAGGAAACTATTTTGGTATTATTTAAGACTGTATGGATAAGATTCCTTAGCTTTATTACGAAAAAATAAGCGTAAAGGAATGAATGGCGAACGAATGATCGATAAAAAAACGACAAAATAAACTTCTCGATAAAACTTATCGAGGCTAGTTTCATGCTAGCGGTGGTAGATATAATTCGATAAACAAAGTGTGTTTATCGATCGATAAATATGTCTACCGATAGATCCATGCTCGCACTGCTGTTTAGATTTTTATCGATAGTTATAGGTGTTTGAAATTAATAAACAAAGGCACTTGAAAAACTTTTATTTAGTATAATATACAATATACCAAGCTTGACTACTATGACAACATGGTAGGTTGTTAGGTTGACGGTAGGCGTGTGAATCGTCCTGGATCAGCCAACAACACCGATTTGGATTCCGACTACACTAAAAATATGTCGCGATTTTGTTGTCGGTTGGTACATAGTTACATACACCAAATCCTTCCCTGTCAATTGAACCCACTGTTTACATCTGCGAAAAAAATAAAGTAGTTTATTTAATGGGCACGACATCGATAGGGAAATAAATTTGCACAGACAGCACTATTTTTTACTTAGATCGGTAGGTAAATATTACTTTTATGTACTGAAATTTGTACTAAAATCCCTATTTAAACAATAATAGCTTTAGAATAGAACTAATTAACAGTCATCTTACCGATCAACATTGAAAGGAAATTCAGACATATTAAGTTCGTTTTACATTGGCCGCCAGCGTGTCTTTAAATTACATATTTCTTAACTTATTCGTTTGCTCATTCAGTCATCACACACAATCCTTTTTGGGTCAAGCTTATTTCTTGAGGCAAAACACTCGTTTTTAATAATAATTTACATTAATTTCTGATTTTAGAAAATTCTCCAACACAACTAATTGAAATGTCAAACGTTTTGAAAATAGTGTTGTTGCGAAAGCGATAGTCTATCGATAGTATCGTGATACTATCGTGACCTCGAAAATCAGTTATACTATCGATAGTCCTATCGAAAATATCGACCCTTGACAATATTATCGATACGATAGTATCGATTGATAAAAATAAGTGATACTATTGCTAAATATCAATAATATCGATACTATCGATAGTATCAGTACAAACACTATCGATAGTTTCGATAATATCTACACTATCGACAGGATCCGGGTCGATGGTATCGATACTATCGATAGTATCGATAGTTTTGCTCTATCGATGGTCAAACATTTTACGATACTATTGCAAGCTCATAAAACGTAATATTATAGATGATTATTAACACAGTTTACCAATACATTCGCGGTTCATTCATGAACTCGTTGCTGTACAATACCTTGCCACACGCTTCCATGCAACATTAGGATACAACATTTCACACTAAGAAAGTATTTATAATCAAGGAAATTATAAACTACGTATCAGGATCGATCCATATCGTTGTTCGTTCGTATTTACAAATTCACATTAAACAAACTGTATATTTGTGTCACTATGTTACCAACTAGGTTTCGTTTTATTTCCAGTCGATAAAATACCTCGATAGT
The DNA here is from genome assembly GCA_947347705.1 of Nymphula nitidulata. NCBI lineage: Eukaryota > Metazoa > Arthropoda > Insecta > Lepidoptera > Crambidae > Nymphula > Nymphula nitidulata. Next base: position 7,023,047 of record OX374617.1, on the reverse strand, counting down.
TACTAAAACAAAACTATCGATACTATCGACTTTATTTGCGCGATACTATCGATAGAATCGATAGTATTGAGAAAGTTCAATAGTATTGCCTAACTTTTACTATCGATACTATCGATAGTATCGATAGTATTGCAGCATCTCGATATTTTCGATAGAACTATCGATAGTATGACTGATTTTCGAGGTCAACTATCGCTATCGAAACTAACGCTATCGCAACAACACTATTTGAAAACAAGACAACAGCGAGAGACAGATGACAGATATAAATTACCTGTTTATGAAGAGCGTCGACCTCCATATTGATTGTATGGATAATGCCTTCTTTCGGATTGAGGCGGATTATACCGCCATTACTGAGCGTGCACGTTTCATACAATTTTTTTTCTTACGAACTTGCGCTAGACTGGGTGGTACCACCGCCTTCCTTGTTTCAGCCGTGACGTGAAACAGTTCACTGTGTTTCGGATTGAAGGGAAAGTTAGCTAGTGTAATTACCCTTCAATCCAAAACACAACGAAGTAAATTAGGAAAATATACGAACGGCATACCTACTAGCTAAATAGATATTTTTGTCACATAATGTGTCTTCGTTAGAATATAATTCGAAAAAGTAATGCTGCCTTCATTGTTTGCTAAAATACTCACTTTTCTATGAGATTTAAAAATAGGTTAAATGTTTAAAATATTTATTTAGAATCCAATGTCATTTTTTTAAATCTGATATTTAATATCAAAAAAGTGTCATGTACACCGATTATAAAATAATTAATTTATCAAATGGCCACTTATAAAGCCACGAACTTGAAACGCCAAAGCCTGGTTAAAATATAAATACAACTTTGTTTAGGAAACATGAGCAATTACATAACGTTAAAGCGAGCCGCGTTAAGGTTACTCAATCTTCAAAGAAAAATCAGGGAAATAATAGTACTGATAAACTACTAAATCTGGTAGAAGAGTAATAATATTATACACGACACTGTGAGCTCACTAAAGTTTAAAAATAGTCGTATTTTAATTATGTATTGCTATATACCGCATTTAGATGGCGATCAAGATTAACCGCATTTAGATTCTTACTATTAGGTAGCTTTTACGTTCACTTTTATTTTTGGCAAACTCAGATAAATTTGATAAAATCTCAAGAATGGGTGAAAAATTATTCAAATAATTTATTTAGAGTCAGTAATTTCAATTTGGAAAATATTTACCTCATGAAAATTAATAGAAATTGATATTTTAACTAGCCATCTATTTTGGTGGTATGATCTGAATTTAATATTGGCAACATTTTTTTTTATTGTATCCACAGAGATTTAATATTGGCATAATTTGCGGCTTTTTGTTATTGTATTCACAGAGATTAATTAAGATAAATTGTAATGTTTTCAGCCATTAATTTGTCTGATAATGAAATCCGTTATGTCTGAGAGCATTCTCCGACATAGTGTGGTTGTGTGCTTAAGGAACCGAACACTTGTTTTTAGAAGACAATAGTTTCTGAGAAGACACTTGGAAGATTTTTGTGGAGTTAAGACTGTTTTGTGAGAAAAAAACCCCAAGTATTGTGTTCAGATGATAGGTATTATAGATGTGTAATTAAATATGTTAATAGTAATACAAATGTGTAATGCTGTAAATAATACAGTTTTGTTTGACAAAGATTTATGTAGGTATTATATTTTATTTCTTTCTATGAATTACTTACCTATTGTAAAATTTATGATTCTTTGTTTTATATTTATTTAATTAATCTGTCAAGCGGCGTTATAACACCGCCGCATAACTTGAGTTATAGGACTATAAACCAAATACAGATGGCGCTGAGACGCTGTTGTCCTATTTTATGGTCGAGATAGGTCTCTATTTCCTATATTCTAAAGTACTCTGTGACCGCGTTTGCGGCATCGACAGACCAGTCCTAGCTAGGTGCGCGCGCGCCGGCCTGCTAGCGATCGCGCGCGCTCGCTCTTGCCTACCTTCACACACTTTTCATATTTATTTGAAATCTTTCCACAAATATTTGAAATCACATAACTAAGGCTGAGTTGGATTATCAAGAACTAGTAAATGTCTGTGCTAATTGCGATAATGGTAGATCATCACCGATAAGGGCCGATCCTCCACCCGCATCTCTCCGTTCTTCCGCAGAATACGTTACAAAATGATGTTATTTTTGGGACTTATCTGATCTCGTCTATTTTCTGCAGTGATTGATGAAAACAAAATGGTGAAACTTTTTAGAGTCAATGTGAATCTGGCGAATATTTGGGTGTTGTCCCATGACAAATTGAGTGACTTTTACTTGTCATCTTGGCAACGTGGAGAGTCTGTGGTGCCCATGCTAGTGGTCAGGCTAGTGCTTTCCGCTGCGGCGGTGGCCATCCTCACGTGGTCGGTGGTGGATGAGGTGCTTGCTTATTGGCCGGTGTATCTCTCACACTGGGGCCTCTGTCTATTCGCCGCCATGATGCTCAGCGCGCTCTTGGTGTCATTTCTGGCAGTTCCCGGGAAGATACAAGGCAAGTGAATGAGTTATATGTGTACCACGCTTTAAACATTACATACATGATACATATCGATATTATGTAACAAATAGCCGATAATAAAAACAATAATTCCCATGCCTACTTTATTAAGTTCTTAATTTTATAGGAATTTCATTAATTGAAGACTTCCTCCTCTTAAAACATATTATTTTTTACCTAATTATCTATTAATAGATTAGTATGTCTTGGGAAGTAGCCCACCTATCAATTACACGACAGCTACCTACATTTACTAATAGAAATATTAAACGATAGGTTTTACACGGATGGCCGTTAGCCTTACGGCTGATTACCGAAACGCTTCTCTTTAAATTTCAAACAGCAAACATGAAAAATGATAAAAAAGATATAAACGAAACCGATCTCTGTAACACTCTCACAATACATTTTATTCCAGATGATGCTGAGGTGCCTTGGTTTATCGGAATGTACTGGTTCCTATATAACCAAGCCGTGTGCATCGCCATTATGATTTCTGCCCTCTTCTGGACTTTACTTTACCACCCTAGTAAGTATAACATCGACAGATGAATATTGGAAAATTTTATTATGAATTTGAACTGCAAATATTTTATTTTTAACTGACTTCAAAAAAGAAGTAGGTTATAAGTTTCAATGAATGTATTTTTTTGTATGTATGTTCATCGATTTCTCGGTCAATTGTGAACCGATTTTTAAAAGTCTTTTTTCATTTGATAGAGTATACTCTCGAGGTGGTCCCATTGTCACTAAATCAGGATCTGATGATGGGATCCCAGGGAAATTGAGGGCATGTATACCTCTAATATTATAGGCGCGTATGACATGTTTTACTTTTTTCCAAAGTTATTCAAGTATGTGCTACTGTCAGTCACCATCTCATGTTGCTGAGCTGGTGATGGAAGGTACAACTCCTTCGGTTAGTATCCCGCGGAGGAAATGGGAATGGAGTGGGGTAATTAGGAACAGCCCAATTTTAAATCTTTACAATAAACTGACAAAACAAAATAAAAATAAAAAATATTTTATTGGAGTTAATTTTATTTGAGTTTTTTCGTTGGCACATATCACTCAAGTAACCTTTACTAGTCTCTCCGGCAGTACATTTTTCACGTGCCCAGAGTTAAAAGATGGCGCACAAGATCCAATCCTCTTTCATCACAGATTCATACTTTTCGTTGCACATTATACTATAAAACTTTTCTTCGTTTACATTTTACGAGCTTATATTCTTGTTCTTTATTAAATACCTATACCTTAATGCCCTATGCCTTTTTTGGGTATCTTAATTTTTTTAGTTGTTTTCTGAATTAAGTTTGTGGTAGCAGCTTGGCCTGATGTGGGCTTTTTACTTTTGACATCTTTGAATGCACGGCGGAGATCTTAAATTTTGTGTTTTGTGTCTGCAAGGCATCTATGCCAATTTTTATTGCTTAAACATTTTCACACTAGGTATCAAACAGCCGTACACGAGGTAGTTAAAAGTTACGCAAGGGGCAAATAAGAACGTTTCCATTTACCCGCCTCCAGCTGTTTCCAATTGCCCGAAGTGGTCAATATAAATCACAATGGTCGCCATTCTAAGTAATATATTTAGTGAACTTTAAATCACATAGACTTTGAAAAAAGATAGTACGGGCATGATAATAACAAAATATGGTGCCATCGGACTCAAAAATATGATAGTTACATCTATTATTATGACATTTATGACACACATCGAAAAATATAACAGAAATGCAAAAAAAAATATTCAACTTCCCATGACAGCGCGTATGCGGCCTCCCACTCTAACTTTTGCATACGCACTTAGGGGCGCAGAATACTTACGTCTTTTGAACAATAACGGGAAGAAGTAGTGCGATGGTAAGTATTACATACCTAGCTGTTCCCAATTACCCGACTCTCCCCTATCACTTGCGATAAAAACCATGGTAAAAAAATGTGACGCGCTGTTAAAACTATAATGATATCATAAGATTTTCATTAAAATCAAATGATGTCAAGAACAATTTTGTTCAAAATAAAATATTTATGATGAATAATATCATCATACCAGCCTATGATGTCCACTGCTGAACAAAGGCCTCAAAGCATGAAAGCTCTTTCAAGGCAAGGCATGAATATTATAGGAATACTTATTTATTTTGTTTACAAAAATATCATGTTTACAAAAATGCCGCCCCAGATAATGAATTATTTTATGGTGAGGATACACGACGACACTGACACTCGACACAAATGTCGACACTAGTGTCAATTGCGTCCACACGGTAAGCAATTTTTTATGTCGACATTTGTGTATACATCTAGTGTCCCAATTCAAGTGTATTTGCTGTCTACACGAATAGAGGCAGGCTACACTGATTTGTATTTAGTGTGGTACATTCCATCGCCATGAATCGTGCTGCTGCTGCCGCGATTGTCGCGATATGTTTCAATTAAAATACCTCGTCGTAAAAAGAGAATGATATGGGTTAAAGATTGGATTAAAAAAAGAGCACAGCTGGAGGCTTTTTTTTTAAGAGGTACAGTTACAAGTTGACAACTAAAGCTTGTATGTATTATATTAACGCATACTTATAAATAACATTTACACAGTTACAACTCAATTACAACAGTACACGACATTACATCCAAAAAGCTTTTCGTTTAAGCAATTGTTGAAATTTCACAAATTAAGTACAGAAAAATAGCGCAAAACAGCTGTCAATCATCTAACGACATTCAAAGTAAGTAGCTCAATAATTTTCTTTTTGAACACATTCAATGTATTGTGGCAGATATCAATTTCAGGGCAGTTTATTTCGTTGTACAATCGACACATTCTCAGTAAAGGCGCATTATAGGATACATTGTTATTTGTATTAGAAACATGGAAGAACTTTGGCATTCGTTTCGAAATACGGTACACATTTAGAAAAATGTTACCAATTAGACCACCATCGAGGTCGCCACTGACTATCTTATGTAGAACAGTAAGATCAATAAGTCTGCGTCTAAAATTAAGTGAGTGCATTTCAAAGTACCTCAACCTATGCCCATAATCCGGTATAGTCCTACGAACACCAGCTCTGACACACAAATGCCTGACAAACTTGCGTTGGATGGATTCAATTCGATTGTCATGAACTGAGTAACTTGGATGCCATATAGTACTGCAATATTCCAACACACTTCGTACTAATGCTGAGAACAAAATAACCAGACTTTTAACTATTTTAAAAGGCTTAGATGATCTAATTATAAACCCCAACATTCTATTAGCTTTATTAACAATATTGTCATAATGAGATCTAAATGAAAGCTCGCTATCAAACACAACCCCGAGATCTCGTATTGTCGAGACGCGTTTCAGAGGAATCATGTTAATGTTATAATTATATTCAACAGGATTCTTTTTCTTTGTGAATGTTATTATTTGACATTTATCTATATTGAGTGCCATAAAATTTCGTAAACACCAATCATGTATCCTGTCTAGATCATCCTGCAACAACAGGCTATCGTTAACTGATCCGATCACTTTAAATATCTTTACGTCATCAGCAAAAGCCAAACAGTTACTGTCAATTATATCCAGAAGATCATTGATATAATACAAAAACAAGGAAATATAATATATAATACAAATTGGAGCCTTGCGGAACGCCGGATACAGCCAGAAATGGGTCAGACTCATAACCGTATAAGTTGACAAGTTGAGATCTGCGAGACAAATATGACTCAAGCCATCTAAGAAGATTACCATGCACACCAAGGTGATTCAGTTTAAGTATCAATATATGTCGTGACTAACACAGTCAAAAGCTTTAGCAAAGTCGGTGTACACAGCATCAATTTGAGTTTTATTATTAAATGCGGTAGAGAGACGCTGGGTGTAGATTAAGAGGTTAGTTACTGTGGATCGCTTTTTGATAAAACCATGCTGAAACGGGCTTAATATATTCGAAAATCTTTGCAAAGCAGTTCAAAATGCAAATAGGGCGATAGTTTGTGACATCACCTCGATCTCCCTTTTTATGGACTGGGATAATCTTTGCATGTTTCCATGAATTGGGAAAACAGCATTCCATAAGAGATTTTCGGAATATCAGAGTCAAAGGTTTTGTTAAAGTTTTAGCACAAGACTTTATAAAGATAGTCGGAATTCCATCAGGACCTGGGCCCTTATCAATGTTCACAGAATCTAATAATTTGAAAACATCATCGCTTGTAATATGTATATCATTTAAAACAAAGTTGTTACTTGGAAAGTCAGGTATATAATTACTTGCGGCACTAGACGGACAAGTATATACAGAAGAGAAATATCCTGAAAAAAGATTTGCACTGTCTTCGCCTGATACTGCAATTTTATTTCCGTAGTAAAGACGATTGGGTATTTCACTAGACATTTTTTTTGACTTTATAAAGCGCCAAAATGATTTACTATTATTTTTTAAATTTGTTTCTACGGTATTGATATATGCTTGAAAGCATTTTTTCATTAATTTTTTGGATCTATTCCTCAGAATTGAAAATTCGTCATAGTCTCTAGAGTTTTTATACTTATAATATTTTATGTGCAGCCTATTCTTTTCCTTTAGCATATTTATCAATGATGAAGTGAACCAATTAGGATATCGTTCAGATCGAATTTTTTGTTTTGGCGTATTTTATTTAATAGTGGTCCATATTATGTTATACAAAAATTGCAACAATCCCTCACAATTCAAATTCAAATATGAATCCCAATCAATACTTGATAGATCAGTATTGCAACTCATATAGTCCATTTTATTAAATTGATACCGGAAAGTGATATTGTTAGTTTTTAACATTTTGTGTTTGGACTTATTCAGAACTATCTCGATTGGCAGGTGATGTACATCTACACGACTCAATGGGATGGCCTCATCAATGTATACATCTTCGTCAGCATTTATAAAGACCAGATCCAACAACCGATTACTACCATTGTATACCTTATTAAGTTGCTGAAGTCCGGCAACCGCTAAGAAATCCTTTAAGCAAGCAATTTTGAGCTCATTTGCATTATTTGATGTATTATCACACAAAAGGCCGTCACACCAGACTGCCTCTGGAAGATTAAAATCACCAATGATTAAATTTAAGTCATCGCTATGTGCCAAAACAATCTCTTCACACTTGTCAATAAAAGTTCTGAATTCATCCTGTGTTATAGATGATGGTACATATACCACACACAAGTTAATATAATTTTTACTATTAAGTTTGATGTGTAACCAAAGATTTTCAATAGAAGTTTTCCAATCAGACCTTATCTCAACAGAAAGACTAGAAGAGACTGCTGCTAACACCCCACCCCCATGATGCTTATTGTATTTGGCTTTCAATATTGCAGGACGATCTCGACGATATATAGTATATCTATCGTCAAATAATTCCATAGAATGTATGCAACTGTCGAGCCATGTCTCTGTAAAGCATATAACATCATAATTACATGCTAAAATATTATTTTGTACATTAAAACATTTCGTTTTCAAGCCACGAACATTATGATAAGAAATGGAAAGAGCCACTTTAACTTTATGCTACAGTATTGACAATTATCAAGCAAATAATTATAACAAATTATGAAAACCTAAAGAAAAGAAATTAAGATAATTTATCTAAAATGTTGGAGTCTTTTACCCAGATTGGGGGTGATGTTTCGTTTTTTCGTACGTAAATATGACCGTTCCTCATCCCATTTTCTACATGATAATAGGGTTTTACTAACTTTTATAGATCCGATTGATTTGAAATTTGGACAGAGACAATACCAAGACATACTATCCTTGAGCTGATCCTATACCATCAAAAAGTCTGCGAAATGCTAAATTCTTCAGAAACTTACTGCAGATATGGCGTGTTTGGGCTCTTATGAATAGTCTTAATGAGATGGTGTTAAATAGATGATTAATGACGCCGAAGGTTATTAAAATTTATAATTTTGTATTTTATCATCTGTGCCTTATCCGCTGTTCTTTTTTTTAGTTTTATTCATTATTTTATAACGTTGGTAAATTATGCACTTCTCTCTCTCTCTCTTCTCTCTCTTATGCAGTGGTATTAAATTTTTCTGCCAAACTTTCTACCGCTCGCTGCTGACTTCTTAACTCGATTTTTATAATCGGAGTTTGATATTTGCCACATTTCTTGCAGCGCTTCATAATATGCCATCAAAGATTTTTTCCTCTGCAGTCCATGCGCATGACGTCATATTAGTCTAGCTATAAATTTCGCACAAGTTCAAAATTCTCGACACTTGTGTCGGACACTGCCAACGTCCCGTCTCCACGGCGGCGACACGGACACTGAGCGACACGGCCACTACATTTGCAACTAAGTGTCGCGGCAGTGGACAACACTGAGTATACACTGAGTGTTTAGTGTCTGATGTCGTCGTGTATTGGTACCAAAAAAAGGTTATAATGAGTGTACCAAAAAAAGGGTTATAATGAGTATAAAATAAAAACCACTTGGAAAGTTATAAATCAAGAAAGTGGTAAAACAAAAATTACTGATAGGTGTTTTAAAATTAATGTCAATGGCAAAACTATAGAAACAGATGATGGAGTTGCAAATACCTTCGAGACTTTTTTTCCGAAATACCTATTATAATCACAAAAGAATTGAATTCGTGTACTAAGCGCGCACTTGCTCTCATAGAGTCGAATGTTTAAAAGTGCAATATTCCTTTCAATTTCCATGAAATCAACGTTAATACGATCATAGAAGCTTTTAAGTCTTAGAATATGAAAAAGACTGAGGATTTATGGGGCTTTTCTGTTAGTGTTATAAATTTGATAATAAATGTTATCTCTCCTAAATTATCGTTTATATTTAATAAATGTATTAATGATGGTGTATTTCCCAATCAAATGAAATTAAGTAAAATAATGCCTTTGTTTAAGGCGGGAGATATCAATAACCCCACTAATTTCCGTCCCATTTCTATTTTGCCGACTCTTAGCAAAATTTTTGAAAAAAATATTCTTAACCATTTATTTTCTCATTTTACGAGAAGTGAATTGCTTCACAATAGACATTTCGGATTTACTAAAGGAAAAAATACTACAGACGCGGGAATTGCGCTTATAAAACACATATTTGATGCTTGGGAAAATAGGCAGGATGCTCTAGGTATCTTCTGCGACTTATCCAAGGCGTTTGACTGTGTTGACCATCAAAAATTATTAGGTAAATTAAAGCATTATGGTGTATCAATAAACTCATTAAAACTTATTGAATCCTATTTGACCAATAGAATTCAAAAAGTTGTTATAAACAAAACTGAGTCTTCTGGTGTGCCTGTGCATATGGGCGTGCCTCAGGGTTCGATATTAGGGCCATTGCTTTTTTTAATTTATATCAACGACCTCCCTTAATTTTCAAAAAATTTGTGTGAGACGGTATTGTTTGCAGACGACACCTCACTAATTTTTAAAATAGACCGAACTAAAACTGACTTTGAGGATGTAAATAATGCCATTTCAAAAGTGCTATCCTGGTTTGAAAATAATAATTTATTGTTAAATTCAAAGAAAACAAAGTGTATTAAATTTACTTTACCAAATGTAAGGCAGGTTAGTACTCATGTTGAAATTAATGAAGAAACTATTGAATGTGTTGACTCTACAGTATTTTTAGGAATTAAGTTAGATTCTCGTTTACAATGGTATTCTCATATCTCGTCCCTATCTAAAAGACTTAGTTCAGCTGCTTATGCTGTTAAAAAAATTAGGTCTTTATGTGATGTTGAAACAGCAAGACTTGTTTACTTTGGTTACTTCCACAGTGTTATGTCATATGGCTTGTTATTGTGGGGCACAGCAGCCGACATTGAAGATATTTTTATTTTACAAAAAAGGGCTGTGCGTGCTATTTACAGACTCAAGCCACGTGATACACTGAGGGATTTATTTAAAGAAATTAATATTTTGAACGTTGCTTCTCAATATTATATATGAGAACATAATTTATGTTCACAAATATAAACATACATTTTCAAAACATAGTGATAATCATAACTTAAACACTAGATATAAAAATAAACTTGCTGTTCCAAGTTTTAGACTTCACAAGATAAGTCGCTCATTCATGGGGAAATGTATACACATTAACAAAAAGTCCCACCAAATGTAACTGAACTGCCTTTTCACAAACTTAAGTTATATGTGAAACAAACTTTAATGAAAAAAGGCTACTATAAGGTCCAAGAATATTTAGATGATAAGAATGCATGGACACATTAAAATTTCAAATGTTTTATATGTTTATTTACGAGTATTGTGACTATTAACCTCTGTAACCTATACTGTGATTGTGCACTGTCAGATAGCCTGAAAATAACGATATTATTTTTGACATTGGGTACCTTTCGTGGTACGTTGACTTACCTTTTCGTCTAATTTTCATTTTTTTTCGCTGGGCGGCATTGCACTGCTAAAGGTTAAATTTTTGTAACTACAAACATTGTAATTTAATATTTGAAAAGAGTGACTACACGAGTTTGTTGCCGGAATCTTCTCGGTAGTTCAACTTTTGGAACCGGTGTAAATTCAGACATGACAGACGGAGAGACTTGACGTTGTTAGTTAATATATTTTTTGTAATAGTTATAAGAATGTGTTTTTTGACGATTTAATTTTTTTTAAGATTTTAAACGATAAGAAGTGCTTCTTTGTGGCCTATTTAAATAAAATATTTTTTCTTTCTTTCTTTCTTTCTACCTTAAAAGATAGATATATTATTATGCTGTCGCGGACTTTTCTATGAGAACAATTCCGGCACACATGCTTTTTGAAAACTTTAACCGTTCGCGCAGCGCACACAACGAGAGTACTAAAAAAAAAATTTTATTTTGATACTCAGCTTCTAACAGTTGTAGCGTAATGTTATATACCCTATATAATTTCTCGACAAATTAATGGACTATTTAACACATTTTTATTTTTATTTTTATTTTAAGCCAAACAAACTCTTTAGCTTTTTAATATTAGAATAGATTAAATAAACAAAAGTCATCACACGTCATCACAATATGAAGGGTATTTATTTTTGTTGTCAGAATTCCATGCCACGGCCCGAGCATTTTGGTTGGATGTATTCACACACGGATTCAACTCGTGCATAGCGGTCACTGAACTGATGGTCTCGCGCACCCCAGTGCGCTTCCTGCACTTCTATCAGCCCCTGGGCTTCGGCTTATGGTACGCTGTGTTCACTGTTATTTACTACGCAGCAGGAGGCACTGGCGCGTAAGTATCTCAAAGAAATAGTTGACTACCACTCATTGTTTAATACACTTTGGTGGAATTTTCACATTTCATTAACCGACTTCAAAAAAAGAAGGAGATTATGTTCCACTGTATGTATTTTTTTTTAATGTATGTTCGCCGATTTCTCTGTCAATTCTGAACCGATTTTAAAAATTCTTTTTATTCAATAGAATATACTCTTGTGATGGTCCCATTGTCACTAAGTCAGGATCTGATGATGGGATCCCAAAGAAATCCAGGGCAAACCTCAAATTTTATAGGCACGTATGACATGTTTTACTTTTTTTCAAAGCTATTCAAGAAATTACTTCTGTTAGTCATCATCTCATGTTGATGAAAGGTACAACTGCTTAAAGGTTAGGAGTTGAAAGGTATTGATTCAAATATTATAGGTACGTATTGACGAATAAGAGTTGTTATATTCGGGTAAACTGATGATGGAAGGTAAAACTCCGTAAAGTTTTGGAGTGAGTTAATACTTTATTACCAGTGATAAAGTATTATCTAACTCCATGTTGAGAATATATTTACTTTTTGTATAGAGGAATGCCGTTGCTTGGTAACTGAGTGATAGGGATTCACATATCCCATACGTTTCCCATTTGCATAAGCTTGTAAAGACTTAACGTCAACTACTGTCATTAGGTGCCTCGATGACATATTCTCAATTTTTGGGACACCAATGTACATTCACTCCGATAGAGGGACTTCATTCCTGTCACAAGAACTTACACAGTATTTAACATCACTCGATATTGCTTGCAGTCGTACTACACCTTACAATCCGCAAGGAAATGGCCAAGTCGAACGCTTCAATGGGACTCTTTGGAAAACAATACAATTATGTCTTCGTTCCAAAGGCTTAAGTATAACAGATTGGGAAAATGTCATTCCTACGGCGCTGCATTCTATAGGATCGTTATTGTGCACACCAATAAATACCACGCCTGATGAAAGAATGTTTGTGCATCCCAGAAGAACACCAAATGGGGTATCACTTCCTGCGTGGCTTATGACACCTGGACTAATATTGATAAAAAGAAGCGTCAGAAACTCTAGTTTGACCCGCAAGTAGAAAAAGGTGAACTATTACACAGCAAACTGACCTACTCATATGTACGATACGCAAATAGGCATGAAAGTACGATCTCTAATAGGCACTTGGCGCATTTACCAACCGCTCGTCGTCTTTGTGACTACTCGTCAGATGAAGATGAAGACACCTCGGAAGCTGGACAGCACGAAACTACGACTGGCGACCACTCAGAGGCCGTAGGGGATGATAGCTTAAGCAGTGATTTGCGCCGCTCTGCCAGGTCGAGGCGGCTTCCAGCCCACCTGGCAGATTACCACCTTGGAGGGGGTGAATGATAGGGATTCACATATCCCACCTCCTCCAAGGTGGGTCATAGATATATAGATCGCTGAATTGATACGTCCGTCATACGTTGTCACATATCTACTATTTTCTCAATGTATTATTTTAATGCTGAATAAAGCCATATTATCTAAATGGTTGTATCTTGATTCATAACACTGAGGAAGATAAACAATGATAGAAAAATTTTATTTTATAGTGTATAAGTTTTTTAATATTCTACGAGAGTCATTAGATTCCCCATGTCCAACCAAACCGTTAATACGTTAATACGACTGAGTTGTTTGGAAATATTGATGCAAACAAACAAACCGATGCTGTGTATACGGATTTCAAAAAAGCCTTCGATCGGGTGGATCACAAAATCCTTCTTCAAAAAATTGCTTTTAATGGCATTCGAGGTAATCTCTGGAGGTGGTTTAAATCCTACATCAGTAATAGATTGCAAAAGGTAGTCATAAATGGTCATGAATCACTCCAGGTGTGCCTCAACCTCAATACTCGATAATTAGCCTGCTGTTGTTTGTCATTTATACAAATGACATAAATGAATGTTTTAAAAATTGCAGGTTTTTATTATATGCAGATGACCTTAAAGTATTTCGTATTATAGAAAATCTTAACGACCATTATAAATTTCAAGCATATCTGAATCGATTGACGGAGTACTGCGTCAAAAATAAACTTGCTCTTAGCATAGATAAATGTAAAATGTATTATTAAAAACCAGAAGTGGAAAAGATTAAAAAAAAATGGCGTCCTCTTTAGACAGAGTCTTATTCAAATAAACCAAACCACCATTTTTAAGTAAAAGGAAAGCCACAGATATTGATAAGAAGAAATATCCAGTGAGTTTGCGAGTCGCCGACCAAGTGCGCTCCGTCGCAAACAGCGTAGGCGCCGGCTGGGCTCCCCGCTCCCACAGGTACGTCACGGCTACGTCATCCATCCTAATAGGTTGTGGAATTTTTTTTTCGCATTTTTTAAGAAAATTCAAAACATTTTTTAATATAGTTTATTTACATTTAATTAAAGTATTTAGGTACCATTTTGTTCGATAACTTTTTGCCATCTTGTAGGTAGGGACATGATCCCATTGCTATAGAAATTTTGGGGCTTCTGATCAAAATACCGCGACAAGTGGTTTTGGCAGTCCTCTCGTGATGTTAACCTGACACTGCCTAGAGAATTCTGAAGAGAGCGAAACAGGTTGAAATCTGAAGGTGCAAGGTCAGGACTATACGGCGGATGCATTAACACCTCCCAGACAAACTCTCTTAATTTTTGCTGAGTGGCTAAAGATGTGTGAGGTCTAGCGTTATCATGATAAAAAACCACACCCCTTCTGTTCATTAATTCCGGCCGATTTCTATCAACTTCTTGCTTTAATCTCATCAGTTCAGAATCGATGGTCCTGCCTGGTGGTAACAGCTTATAATGAATAATGCTCAATAATGCTGTGTGTGCCCTTCCAATACCACCAGGGATTGGAAGGGCACACACAGCATCACCTTGTTGCAAGTTAACCCGGGTTTCGCCACAGTCTGTGAAGCCTGACCGGCCATTGACCACGACCTTTTTCGCACGTTCTTTTCGTACGTGATCCACTTTTCATAACCGGTTATCAGCTTCTTCAAAAATGGTTCGGTTTCATTACGTCATAATAAAGAATCACAAATGAGTACACGGTTCATTAAGTTTTATTTCAGTGAGCTCGTGGGGTACCCAAATATCGAGCTTTTTTGTGTATCCATTTTTTTTTAAATGCGCCAAAACTGTTTTGTGGTCAATTCCCAGTTCTTCGGCTACGTCGTAACTACTGATAATTAGATCTTGCTCCAGTTTTTCAAAAATGGCATCAATTTTATCCGTAATAGGGCGACCAGAGCGACGTGCATCTTTGACATCAAAATTTCCGGATTGAAAACGCGGATTGCGTTGCATTTTTACCTTTTATGTAGTAAAATTTTAAAATGTATGGAATTTCTTCATTAGATTCACTCATCTTGACAGTACGAAAAACAAATGAAAACACACACATTTTTCTTATTTGAATTTGGAATTATCTTTTTTAAAATCTAAACTTTTAGCGCGGTCACACACCTACCGGTTTTTGCATTCTACCTAGAAAGGATCATAAAACCGGAAGGCAAGAATGCAATACAAAATGTACTACCCGTCACACACCTACCGGTGAGAAACGGAAAGAACGCCCGGTAAGCAAGCCACCGGCCGACGTCACCAGTTGTGGGCGGCGCCCGGTAAGAAAGAGGCGGCCGTTACGTACAAGCCCGTATATCGTCACACACAGCCCGTTTTCAACGCGGCGCCGGCCGCCGGCGACTTTTAATCCACATCGTAAAAAGGAGGAAGTTATATTGTATAATTAATATTAATATCCACTGAATTACATTTTTTTTGTTCATCGTTTTCTCTGTCAATTGTGAACCGATTTTCAAAATTCTTTTTTTCTTCGGTAGAGTATCCTTTGAGGTAGTCCCACTGTCACCAAGTCTGTTGATGAGCTGGTGATGGAAGGTACAACTCCTTAACGCTTAGGAGTTGGAAGATAATTCTTTAAATATTATATATACGTATTAACCAATAGTTGTATTATATTTCGAGATCCAAGAAGGCGGACGCGACTTTTTTAACAATCATCATAGGTATCATTTTTGTGGTTTTCAGGGGTCCTGATTCTGAATAAAACATAAATTTCAAGATCTAATATGGCGGACGTAACATTTTAAAAAAATCAATATGGGTTTAATTTTTATGGTTTGCGGGGGTTCCGATTCTGAACACAACACCAATTTCAATATCCAAGATGGCGGACGCAACTTTTTTATAAATAATCGTTAGGGTAACATTTTCGTAGATTTCGGGGGTCCCGATTTTAAATACAACATCAATTTTCAGATCCAAGATGGTGGCCGCAATTTTTTATAAAAAATCAATAAGGGTATCATTTTTGTAGTATTCGGGGGTCCCGATTCTGAATACAACACCAATTTCAAGATCCAAAATGGCGGACGCAACTTTTTTATAAAAAACCAATATGGTTATCATTTTTGTGGTTTTCAGGGATCCTCATTCTGAATACAACATCAATCCTAAGAACTAAGATGGCGGACGCAACTTTAAATAAAAAAATCAATATGGGTATCATTTTCGTGGTTTTCAGGGTTCCTCATTCGAAATACAACATCAATTTTAAGATCTAAGATAGCGGACGCAACTTTAAATAAAAAAAACAATATGGGTATCAGTTTCGTGGTTTTCGGGGGTCCCAATTATGAATACAACACTAATTTCAAGATCTACGATGGCGGACGCAACTTTAAATAAATAAATCAATATGGGTATCATTTTCGTGGCCTTTGGGGGGTCCCGATTTTAAATAGAACATCTATTTCCAAATCCAAAATAGCAGACGCAACTTTTTTATAAAAAATAATATTCCGCCATCTTGGGTCCCGAAACAGATGTTTTATTTGGGATCGAAACCCCCAAAAACCACAAAAATGATACCCATATAGATTTTTTGTAAAAAGTTGCGACCGCCATCTTGGATCTCGAAATAGAAGTTGTAATCAGAATCGGGACCCCCAAAAATTAAGAAAATTATACCCTTATAGATTTTTTATAAAAAAAAGTTGCGTCCGCCATCTTGGATCTTAAAATTGGTGTTGTATTCAGAATTGGGACCCCCGAAAACCACGAAAATGATACCCATATTGTTTTTTTATAAAAAAGTTACATCCGCCATCTTGGACCTTAAAATTGGTGTTGTATTCAGAATCGGGACCCCCGAAAACCACAAAAATGATACCCATATTGATTTTTTGTAAAAAAAATTGCGTCTGCCTTCTTGGATCTATAATTGGTGTTGTATTTAGAATCGGGACCCCCGAAAACCACGAAAATGATACCCATATTGATTTTATATAAAAAAAGTTGCGTCTGCCATCTTGGATCTTGAAATTGATGTTGTAATCAGAATCAGGACCGCTGAAAACGACAAAATCAAAATCAAAAATATATTTATTCAAGTAGGCTCCTAAGAAGCTCTTTCGAATCGTCAAAAATCACAAATTATGTATATCTATTTAAGAAATGGTCTTACAATGTCTTATTGTAAATCTGTCTATCATGTCTAAATTTACACCGGTTCCAAAAGTTGAACTACCGAGAAGACTCCGGCAACAAACTCGTGTAGTCACTCTTTTCAAAATATGAAGTCACAATTGTTGTGGTTACATTATTTCAATATTTTGCTGTGCAGTGCCATACAGAAAAAAAATAGTAAAAGTATATCTAGTTAGAAACGATATACAAACTTAATAACAAAAGTATTAACTTTATTTTAAGGCTGTCCGACAATGCACAGTCACAACAACACAATACATATTATAAAATTAAATAAATTAAATATTATATATTATCAAATTGGCATATCTAGTGAAAATTGGAGTACAGTTTCTTTCCACACAAATTTGTCATTCACATAATCATTAATAGTGTAATAACCTTTAGTTTGCAAGGTGTTTTTGACTAATAATTTAAATTTATGTAGTGGTAAATTAGTAATTGCTGCGGGAATTTTGTTATAAAAGCGTATACCTTGCCCAATAAAAGAATTGCGTGTTTTTTTTAGTCTATAACTTATAATAGCTAACTTATTCTTATTTCTAGTATTTATATTGTGAGTGTCACTGTTTTTTTCAAAAGTGTATTTGTTCTGATAAATATAAATTATACAGCTGTAAATGTATTGGGAAGGTACAGTAAGTATTTTTATTTCTTTAAACAATTCACGAAGGGAATCTCTAGAGCCTAACTTGTAAATAGATCTTATTGCACGTTTTTGTAGGACAAAGATAGTTTGAATATCGGCTGCTTTACCCCACAGCAAAATACCGTAAGACATGACACTATGAAAATAACTGAAATACACCAGTCGAGCTGTGTCAACATCAGTTAGGTTTCTAATTTTTCTAACAGCATAAGCAGCTGAGCTAAGCTTTCCTGCAAGAGTTTCTATATGACCAAACCACTGTAGCTTAGAATCTAACGTTATGCCTAAAAATACAGTAGTGTTAACTAATTCAAGCTCTTCATTATTCATTTTTAAAAAGGTTTGAACATTATTCACATTAGGTAGAGAGAATTTTACACACTTGGTCTTCTTAGTATTCAATTGTAAATTATTCAAAGTAAACCAATCTAAGACCCTCGAAAGTGCCCTGTTTACATCGTCAAAACAATTCTTTTTCCGGTCAACTTTAAATATGAGAGAGGTATCATCAGCAAACAAAACAATATCACAAAGGTTTTTAACATAGAAAGGTAAATCATTAATATATATTAAAAACAAAAAAGGCCCTAAAATAGAACCCTGTGGAACTCCCATCTTCAAATAAGACCCCGAAGATTTGACTCCATTGATATCAATCTTTTGAATTCTTTCACTTAAATAAGATGATATTAATTTTAAAGCTTTGTCCTTAATACCATAATAACACAGTTTACGTACAAGAGTATCGTGTTCAACACAATCAAATGCCTTGGAAAGATCACAAAATATACCAATGGCATCCTGGCGCAGCTCCCAAGCTTCGAAAATATGCTTGAGAAGCGCAACACCAGCATCGGTAGTACTACGACCTCTAGTAAACCCATATTGTTCGCTATGGAGGAATTCATTTTTAATAAAGTATGACAGCAATTGGTCTTCAATTATTTTTTCAAATATTTTACTTAATGAAGGTAAGATAGAAATAGGCCTAAAGTTAGTTGGGTCACTTTTGCACCCAGATTTAAATAAAGGAATTACTTTACTGTGTAAAGTAATTCCTTCCTCCTTCCTCCTTAATTTTCAGACTTAATGAAAGTCTGGAAACACCCCTTCCTCAACACAATTGTTAAATATTACAGCTAAATAAGGTGCAATATTGCTTATTATGTTCTTCATTACTGTCACTGACATGTCCCATATATCACGAGACTTTTTTTGTTTTAACTTAGTGAAAGTCTTCATAATGTCTGAGGGATTTACAAAGCTAAATTTAAAGCAAAGATCAGTTTTACATGGTGCATATTTTTTCAAAAGTTCTTCAGATTCCATTGGAGAAGAATTTAATGTAGATGTTGTTATTATAGGTATATTTGTAGAATAATTTTCAAAAGCACCGGCAACATCTGTTTCTGAATTTAAAATGACGTCATTTATTTTTAAGCTAATTTTAGTATCGCGTGGCTTAGATTTACCTGTTTCACGATTTACAACTTCCCATGTAGCTTTAACTTTACTATTAGACTTGATTATTTTATCTTTTATATATAAAGATTTAGCAATAAAACATACTTTTTTGAATAGCTTTGAATAATTCCTCACATAGTCAACAAAAGAGGGTGCGTGGTTATACTTTCTAGTCTCGTATAATTCATAAAGTTGGTTTCTACTTTTATAAATACCTTTAGTGGCCCACTCATTGAAGTTAAATTTAGTGTTCGACATAAAAGTTTTGATAGTGAAGGTTTTTTCGAATTCATTTTGAACACAGTCAAATAACTTAGTAATTAAAATAGAATAAAACTAGAAAAATTTTCACGTCCTGAGGCAGGAATCGAACCCGCGACCTTTCGCAATCCGGGCGACTGCTCTGACCACTGAGCCACCCAGGACTTGGGATATCCCTGTGAAATTCTTCTAGTCTATCTTGTATTTGCGTTTATGAGCTAACGTCCACCCTACAATGTCGAAATATTCTATTTCAACATCCGAAACGAGTATTTTTACAAAAACCGACGATTCGGTTAAGTTGGGGCAGTGCTTTCAAATATTCTTAATTTTTGATTTTAACATTATTATAAATGTTTGAAAAATTACTTAGTAATTAAAATAGAATAAAACTAGAAAAATTTTCACGTCCTGAGGCAGGAATCGAACCCGCGACCTTTCGCAATCCGGGCGACTGCTCTGACCACTGAGCCACCCAGGACTTGGGATATCCCTGTGAAATTCTTCTAGTCTATCTTGTATTTGCGTTTATGAGCTAACGTCCACCCTACAATGTCGAAATATTCTATTTCAACATCCGAAACGAGTATTTTTACAAATACCGACGATTCGGTTAAGTTGGGGCAGTGCTTTCAAATATTCTTAATTTTTGATTTTAACATTATTATAAATGTTTGAAAAATTACTTAGTAATTAAAATAGAATAAAACTAGAAAAATTTTCACGTCCTGAGGCAGGAATCGAACCCGCGACCTTTCGCAATCCGGGCGACTGCTCTGACCACTGAGCCACCCAGGACTTGGGATATCCCTGTGAAATTCTTCTAGTCTATCTTGTATTTGCGTTTATGAGCTAACGTCCACCCTACAATGTCGAAATATTCTATTTCAACATCCGAAACGAGTATTTTTACAAATACCGACGATTCGGTTAAGTTGGGGCAGTGCTTTCAAATATTCTTAATTTTTGATTTTAACATTATTATAAATGTTTGAAAAATTACTTAGTAATTAAAATAGAATAAAACTAGAAAAATTTTCACGTCCTGAGGCAGGAATCGAACCCGCGACCTTTTTTTGATTAAAATAGAATAAAACTAGAAAAAAAAATTTTCTAGTTTTATTCTATTTTAATTACTAAGTAATTTTTCAAACATTTATAATAATGTTAAAATCAAAAATTAAGAATATTTGAAAGCACTGCCCCAACTTAACCGAATCGTCGGTATTTGTAAAAATACTCGTTTCGGATGTTGAAATAGAATATTTCGACATTGTAGGGTGGACGTTAGCTCATAAACGCAAATACAAGATAGACTAGAAGAATTTCACAGGGATATCCCAAGTCCTGGGTGGCTCAGTGGTCAGAGCAGTCGCCCGGATTGCGAAAGGTCGCGGGTTCGATTCCTGCCTCAGGACGTGAAAATTTTTCTAGTTTTATTCTATTTTAATTACTAAGTAATTTTTCAAACATTTATAATAATGTTAAAATCAAAAATTAAGAACAGTCAAATAAGTTACTATACAAAACGTCAGGATTTCTATTTTCAAATGACAGCTCAGAAAGTTTTACAATAACATTATTTTTGAAACGGTCAATACGATTTGCCGTTATTGGCCTACAAGTAACTTTCTTTTGTATCTCAGCCTTATTTATATTAAAAGTTATCATCTGACCAATGTGATCAGACGTCAGATTTGTTAGAATAGCTTTATTAATAGGTGAGTGACTACAAAAAACATTATCAAGACAAGTCGCTGATGAAGCAGTGATTCTAGTTGGTTCTAAAAATTGATTAATTAAATCAAATGAAGCAAACAATGTTAATAATCTAACCGAGGAAACAGATTTCTCAAGTATATTAATATTGAAGTCCCCACATACAACAATATTTTTATTTTTGATAACAATTTTTTTCAGCACATCCTCTATTGTTGATTCAAACAGGATAAAATTACCAGTGGGCGGGCGGTAAACGCAGACTATAACACTGTTCTCCAATTCCACACATGATATCTCAATAGTCCGTTCTATAGAGAGGGTCACAATATCTTTGCGTTCCTTACATTTGTAATTATTCCTAACTAAAATTAGTGAACCACCATGAATAGCAGTCTTTCTAGAATAAGCACTTGTTATCTGGTAATCATTGATATTAAACAATTCAAACTTTTTCAGCCAGTGTTCAGTAACGCATAAAACGTGAATATTGTGGACGAAAATGATACCCATATCGATTTTATATTAAAAAGCCGCGTCCGCCATTTTGGATCCCTAAATAGTCGTATACCTGCGGAATCGGGACCCCGAATGCCGCGACAATTACACTCTCGAAAATTTATTTATAAGGAGTAATATCCAAAAATAAAAAAATGTGACAACACGATGAGACAACACAAATGTGAAATCACATTTTTTTTGTCGGCGCATGAATCGCAAATTCAAAGGCGTTGGCCCACTGGTTGTAGTTACACTATGCCAATACGTTGTACGTTCATATTAGTTAGACTAGTACCTCTCTCGGCAAGCGCTAGAGATCGACTGAGCGCCAAATAAGAAAGGCCGGCAACCGGTGTGTGTATGACGATGAGCCCGTTTTTATGATCCTTTCTAGGTAGAACGCCGGAACCGGTAGGTGTGGGCCCGCGCTTAATGATACCAAAACCAGCCAGATACAAATGGTACAGCCAAAGAGATTTTATTACAAGTTCATACATACTATAATGCGAAAAGACTTTTCCCCCAACCCTAATACGATACCACAGATACAATAAGGTGCCACTTGGCCACGTTCCCTTGATGGTTATTTGCAACAGTATAATATTTATAAAAAAAAGTCATCTTCAAAGTTCAATTATTCTTTGTGTAGCACAAATCTTGGGAGGGTATAAAACATTAGAGATTTAGAAGTTATTTTGGACGCTAAGCTGTCATTAGATGTGCACATAGAAAACATTTGCAACAAGGCTTACAAAATGTTTGGATTAGTTGTTAGAGCTAGTAAAGATTTTAAACAGCCTACTGAATATGTAATTTTATATAATATGTTAATACGTTCACAATTAGAATATTCCAATCAACTTGAAAGAGTGCAAAAAAGTATTTACGATACATGCATTACAAATGTAGGTACTCATAGTCGTTTATCCTATCCTTTACTATTAGATAAATATAAATTACTCTATCTTAAATTTAGAAGACTACAAGTGCAGGCTGGGTTGCTGTATGACTTTTGTCATAGTAAATATGATTGTATTGATGTAATAAATCACATAAAATACAAAGTGCCAGTAAGACTACACAGGCGTGTCTGCCGAATATTTAATATATTTGCAACTGCTAAGTCACGAACAAATGCAGGTAAAGCTCACCAATAGCTCGGATCAACTCGGATGACTGACCTTTACGATAGCTATTTTAATGAAATAGATATATTTGCGACTAGTATAAGTTTATTTAAGAAAAATGTGTATAATAAATTGAGCGAGATTGACATTACTTTAAATTAATCAAAGAAACTTATACAAAAAACTTTTTACAATAGCATTCAAATAACTGAAAATTATCTGTGGTTAACGATGTTGACTTCACAATTAGTAAGATTGTTTTAAGACGTAGTATTAAGATTTATTATGTAACGGTTTGTTAGACCTTAATGGTGGTTTTCCACCAGAGGGGCGAGACGAGACGACGCGAGACGATAATTGAAATTTGTATGGCAAATTTTCAATCCTCGCCTCGCGCATCTTTGGTGGAAATAGTCAAGATTGACGAGGATGTGCGAGGCGTGAATTGAAATATTTGTTTGTGTAAAAATAAACCGTATTGCTTCCGATATAGAGTATAAATTAAATCTGCAACAGAAACACGCTTCTCGCGATAGGTTTATTGTTGTGCGATTTCAATCCTCATCTCGCCACTCTGGTGGAAAAGCATCTCGCGCGAGCTCACGCGGGCAATTTTTAGTGGAAAAGGGTCAGTGCGATTTCGATTCCCGTCTCGCCTCGCCTTGTCTCGCCCCTCTGGTGAGACAGACAAGTCGATAGTGCTGACGAGGTGCTGACGGTCACCCATATAGCTTTGACCTTTGGAAATCACTTAAAAATGTGAAAAAAAAAATTATTAAGAATTTTTTTTAGAGTTGATGCTAAGTTGTTTCCAAAAACAATAGAAAGTGAAGCACCAACTCCAAAAAATACTTTTTACGAGATAAGTACCTAGGTAGGTGTACTTAAATTTAATGATTTTTTTCCTTTTTAGTGATTTGAAGTTGGTTATAGTTTAAAAAGTGCGCCCAGTGCAGTTCCGTGCACCTATGTGCACGGAACATTATTATGAAAAATTTCTATCAATTTGAAACGAAAAACATTCGTCGTCGTGATAACTGTCAAATTTTATGAAAATGGTGTGTTGTGAAACTACTTTTTTTAAAGGATTCACAGTGATTTTTTAAAAGCTTTTATTTAACTTGCTTATGTTCGGGTGGAATATTGCTTTGCTACTCGATTTTGAAGCAGATATCTTCAACCGATTGAGCTGAAAGTTTGTATACACGTTTAGTTTGGAAGACAATACACGATAAGATGTGTGAAGTCATTCAAAATCCAATATGGCGGACCATCCGAGATGGCGGAATAGTTATTTTTAATGCATTTCTACAATATGGGTATCAAATGAAGGGGCTTGTTGAGAGTAGCTCGAAAAATAATAATACGTCATTCTAAATCCAATATGGCTGAACATCCAAGATGGTGAAATAGTTATTTTTAATGCACTTCTGCAACATGGGTATCAAATGAAAGGGCTTGCTGAGACTCAGAAACCTAGCCAGCGATAACTAAAAAGTAAAAAACAAATTAAAAGCAAAAAAAACCTTCTTTAAAAAAGTTTTTATTTAAATGCTCTAAAAAGAAGAAAATAAAATTTTCCTTTAAAATTTTAACTATCAACTAAAAACCTCATTATACATAATTTATATGATCATAAAAGCTTGTCGCGCGATTTACTTGTGTAAAAATAAACTAGTAGGTACCTATTTAATTGAGCGACAAGCTTTTATGATCATATAAATTGTGTGTTATTAGTTTATAGTTAATTTTTTTAAGGAAAATTTTATTTTCTTCTTTTTAGAGCATTTAAATAAAAGCTTTTTTTAAAAAGGTTTTTTTGCTTAAAATTTGTTATACTGGATATGGGTTTGAGAGGTGAACACGATGATGGTCGTTTTCGTTTCGTACCAAATACACTACACACTACCGACCATTCGTACCAATTTTCAGGTTTATACGACTTTTGTAACCGTAATATTTTTCGTCTAATTGACCGGACTATATTGTAGATTCATCGATTAATTGTTTGGTAATATTATACATAACACTACCTATTTCATTTCAGCACAGGACAGCCCTACCTCTATAAGGCGTTGGACTGGCGAAACGCACGTAAGGCGGGCACTATAGTTAGCCTGTGCATGGTGGGCGTGCTCGCCGTGTACACCATAGTGTGGGCGCTCGCGCAGTGCCGCGACTTTGTGTCCGGCTGGTTGGTCCGGACCACCAGCCATGACCTGCCGCCTACGCCGCCTGACCACTTCACTCACTCCAGAATGGTATGACACAACTATTAAGATTGGGAAGCCTGGAAATGCTTTAAGGCGATACCTCGTCGGAACTAGCGACACCACTTGATTTATATTAATTGTGGTGAATATAGAACATAATAAACAAAAACGCTTTAGTGAATGACTAAAGAATAGTATCTGTAATTTTTTGAGATGTGTTCGGTATAAGATATTCCTCTACATGTAACCTATTTTTCCATTATTGCCGAAAGTGACCACTTTTAACAATAATAAAAAATTTGGTTACTTATAGGTAGACACTTCATACAAGATACATCCTTAAAAATTACAAATACCGTTCTTTAGCATTTTTGTTTATTATGTTCTAAATTCACAATAATTAATAACAATCAATTGGTGTCGCTAGTGTGCACGAGGTAGCCCCTTAATATGGTAGGGAATTTTGTTTGTACTTTGTTACCGAGTTTTAATAATTCGGAAAGCAGAGTTTGATACCCTAATTAGTTAGCTAAGTAATATAGAATAATATTTTTAAACTAAAAGATGCTTTTAATATAAAGGAAGCAGAATAATAATTTAAAAACCATATAGTTAAGTAACCTAACCAACAAAAATAATAAGTGGTCATATAATGAATCTGATTTGGTCATCTAAGGTGGGTGGACCATGGAAGGCTCCTTCAAAGGCCAAGCCTTGAAAAGTCGTAGTTATTCCCTTATGATGTCAAATTCCTTCTACCCACATTAACACCCTAGCCGCGGCAGCAAATCGCTCGCGCCGCTAGTTTGTCAGTGCAGGCCACAGAGTACTTTGAATACTGGAAATAGAAGTCAATCTTAGCCGTTAAACGAGCACTGCTACACTAGCGCTGCGAGGAGAATCTGGGGTAAACAGTACGGTTTATTATCTAATTGTATCTATGTGTGCGTGAGTGTATGTATGTGGTGCATTACTTACGTAGGTACTTATACCTATTGAAACTATTGTTTATTTTTTGAATTGATAGTATTGATACTGTATTTTATCAATAATATTGTATTTAGTTGTAGAGTGTATTACATTCAAGCTAGTAAATTAAAAGGCAACTGACGAAAACTAGTATCAACACCGATACAATAACCTAAGAATTATCAATGAAATAAGAACTATTTATTTTTCAAAAAAAAATGATTTATAATTTCTTCCTTTCACAATACTTTATACACACTAAACATCATACAACAGAGTCCTATCCTGTCTCAAAAACACTATAAAAATATCTCGCTTCACAAATATGTCTATTTTCACAGTCCTGTCTCAACTTAACACACAAATGTTTGAAATGTAATGTGATGACATACTTGTTGACTCTTATTTAAACCGGTGGAGAAAGCCCCGACTCAATGAACCTTACAATTTATATCAACGACCTCTATTTCTTTTCAAAAAAATTGTGTGAGACGGTATTATTTGCAGACGACACCTCACTAATTTTTAAAATAGATCGTACTAAAACTGACTATGAGGATGTAAATAATGCCATTTCAAAAGTGCTATCCTGGTTTGAAAATAATAATTTATTGTTAAATTCAAAGAAAACTAAGTGTATTAAATTTACTTTACCAAATGTAAGGCAGGCTAGTACTCATGTTGAAATCAATGAAGAAACTATTGAATGTGTTGACTCTACAGTATTTTTAGGAATTAAGTTAGATGCTCGTTTACAATGGTATCCTCATATCTCGTCCCTATCTAAAAGACTAAGTTCAGCTGCTTATGCTGTTAAAAAAATTAGGTCTTTGTGTGATGTTGAAACAGCAAGACTTGTTTACTTTGGTTACTTCCACAGTGTTATGTCATATGGCTTGTTATTGTGGGGCACAGCAGCCGACATTGAAGATATTTTTATTTTACAAAAAAGGGCTGTGCGTGCTTATTACAGACTCAAGCCACGTGATACACTGAGGGATTTATTTAAAGAAAATAATATTTTGACCGTTGCTTCTCAATAGGTATATATATGAGAACATAATTTATGTTCACAAATATAAACATACCTTTTCAAAACATAGTGATATTCATAACTTAAACACTAGATATAAAAATAAACTTGCTGTTCCAAGTTTTAGACTTCACAAGACAAATCGCTCATTCATGATGAAATGTATACACATTTATAACAAAGTCTCACAAAATGTAACTTAACTGCCTTTTCACAAACTTAAGTTATATGTGAAACAAACTTTAATGAAAAAAGGCTACTATAAGGTCCAAGAATATTTAGATGATAAGAATGCATGGACACATTAAAATTTCAAATGTTTTATATGTTTATTTACGAGTATGGTGACTATTAATTAACCACTGTAACCTTTTCTGTGATTGTGCATTGTCAGATAGCCTGAATATAACGATATTATTTTTGACATTGGGTACCTACTTTCTTGGTACGTTGACATACCTTCTCTTCTATTTTTCATTTTTTTTTCGCTGGGCGGCATTGCACTGCTAAAAGTTATATTTTCAACTACAAACATTGTAATTTAATATTTGAAAAGAGTGACTACACGAGTTTGTTGCCGGAATCTTCTCGGTAGTTCAACTTTTGGAACCGGTGTAAGATATAAATACTTAGTTTTTAGTTGTAAATACGATTACAAGACTGATTATCTAACTGTATATTTTGTTGGATAAATAAATGCTTGTCAAAGCTAGTATTTTCTATTGTTTGCCCTTCTTGGGAACATTTTAGCCCACAAGGAACGGATCCATAAGAAGTGCATTTTAGGTCAGTCAATCTTTTATTAATTTCATTATATATTGGGTTATTGGCAACTTATATGATAACAATGTAATAGTCATTAGTATTATTTTTACATTTCCAAAAATACATTCTTAATTATACGATTTTGTTTGAGTAACGGTTAGTGTTCATTTTTGACGTAATTATGTTATGTAAGCATTTAATATTTCGTTGTAATAAAATACCCTTTTATGTAGTTGAAGTATAAGCAGATATTAAGGATTTCACAACGTTAGTTTTTAGTTAAACGTATGATTTATTATATTGGTCTTGTATGGAGTCTTGTCTCTAGCATAGCAAGGCCGTTTGGAAGAGCTCAATAAAACTTAAGTTTTATAGGCATTATATCTGCAATAAAAAAGTGTTTTTAAAGTTACATGATTAAACAAAGTGTAAACTTATAATCTGTTAGCTTCATTTACATCGTAAATAAACAAGTAATAACTGTTTGTTTGTTATAGTGGAATACCATGGTCCACCCACCTATTCAACAATTAGGTACATGCCATTGTTTTTAGTTGCCCAATTTTTTATTATACAATTTAAAAGGAGTCATGCAGTTGTGCTCCTTTTTGAAAATTTGAATTAAAGTAGGTATCTATCTAGCCTAATATTGTATCAAATATGTTGTAGTAAAGATTATCCTACTAGCAGTTGTCACATTTGCAATGCGAGTTCCGTTGTAATCACTTTTCAGCAGTTAATTGAAAATATTGTGTTCATTAATCAAATAAAATGAAATAATTACTTTCATTTAAGTTTATTTTACCATCTTAATTCAGGGAAATTGATATTTTTTATAACTTTGAATTGTAAAATTTATAGAGTCCCTGTTTTTACCCCATAAAAATTATATACATTTATGTACTCACAATAGCCATAAATTATCAATCTTATTTAATACAATAAGAATTTCCTAAAATTTATGGTAAGTAACTCTGCATACGATTCCAAGGCTCCCATATTAATCAGAGCTGTCCTGTCCCCAGAGCCAGGTAACCTTGTTTCATTATTGTATTTAAGAATAAATTACGCCTTATAATAAAGTTTAATATACCTTTAGTACAAAAAACAAATCAATGTATTTTAATTGAAGAAAAAATCTGAAACTTCTGTCCCTATTTCCTCACACTTTGCCACGTATACAGAACCAATCAAACGGTACACAAAAATTTTGCTAGATGACGTGATCTATCATCATGGATCAGTTCCTAGAAATGTCGTGATCTTTTTCGCCCCGGTCAAAAATCAACACCACAGTGTAACTACAACCAGTGGGCCAACGCCTTTGAAGTTGTAATCCATGCCGCCTTTTCCTCACTGCCGCAGGGTTGTCACATTTTTTTTTATTTTTGGAGTTTACTTCTTTTAAATTAATTTTCATAGAAGAGTGTAATTTTTACGGCATTCGAGAGTCCCGATTCCGAATACGACTATTTCGGGATCCAAAATGGCGGACGCGACTTTTTATTATAAATTCTTAAGGGCTATCTTTTTTGTGGGTTCAGGGGTGGGTTGTAGTTACACTGTGGTGTTACGGTGTATAGGGATTTTGGGTTTTGTTCA
Organism: Nymphula nitidulata; assembly: GCA_947347705.1. NCBI lineage: Eukaryota > Metazoa > Arthropoda > Insecta > Lepidoptera > Crambidae > Nymphula > Nymphula nitidulata. The sequence continues at coordinate 6,993,393 of OX374617.1, read as the reverse complement.
GCTATTTTTGTCATATGTGATGTTTAGGTGTTTTGAAATCATCACTGTTTATCTATATAATAAATAGATGTTGTATTCGGAATCGGGACCTTCGATACCACGAAAATGATACCCATATTGCTTTTATATTAAAAAGTCTCATCAAATATCTTGAAGCTCAAATCAAATCTTTCCTTGAAAAGTGTTAATCTACTAAAATAAATTAATTAATGACACAGACTTGTTGATATCAACATGAGTGTATTTATATCAAAACTAATTTTATAAGCCAAGTGTTCAGCTAATTTTGACCATACGGTTTTCACTTACCTTTGGCGTCAATTTTGTTGAGCGTATTATAGTCCGGTCAATTTAGACATTCGAAGCTACATTAATTCCCACTAAGCTGAAAATCAGTAAGATTGTTAAAAATATGATTAAAAATAAAATTTGAAAGTTCCCCATCTTGCCCTTGTATGGAAAAAAAATTCAACGTCAAAGGTCAAAAAAATTAGTAGTTCGCGATTTTCAGCAAAACGGTAAGTTTTATCATAAAAACACTTTAGACAAAAATTGTAGATCATAAAATGATCTACAAAAATGTGTCAATACCTTTTTTCCTACAAGCCACTATACAAAAACGATACAAAAAGTCGTAAAAGTTGTAATCGTCATAATATGCACACGTTTCCACGCCACCTATGAGGTAGTGTACTTAGCGCGTTTTTTTCAACGTGGTTTCTTCAGTAGGCCTATTCCACGGGTCAGTTGTGATCCTGTTTAATTTGAAACTACGTATTGCAAATTATGTTAAAAAAAAGTAGTGAAATTTAATCGTCCGAGTCGTAACTTTCAAATTCTTCTTCTTGATCTTCTTGTTCATGTTCGTCTTGTTCTTCATGTTCTTCATCATGAGTACATGTAAGCTGCGCTAAAAGCAATGTATCGCATGTCGCCTCGTTAGAATCAAACGGATCCTCAACTGTTGGTGATTCAATATTAGAGCACGACCGGCCTTGACAATGTGTACATGCCAGAGAACAAAACAGTCCGACTTATTTGCAACCACATTTAGCACTGCGCCCCTTTTTGCAGTTGCAAAAAATTGTGTTCAGCAGTTTTTCCGGCGCAGGTGGAAGTAAAGTTTGGACTGGTTCTAATGAATGGTTGACCAACTTCCAACCCTTTTATTTATGTGCATTAGAATAAAACATAGAAATACATTAGTATTACGTCAAATATTTTATGAAAACCTAATAAGTTATAAAGATTTATTTAATTTACAAGCAATGGTTAGTAGTACAATAACAAGAAATTGACTGGTATCACTAAAACTATGTACAAAAATGCTATCATACTATAGACATGTATATACGTGGCGTACTCATGCATATTATGACGATTACAACTTTTTGAATCGTTATATCTCAAAAACGGTGGCTCGTAGGAAAAAAAGTATTAATACATTTTTGTAGATAATTTTATGATCTACAATTTTTGTCTGAAGTATTTTGATGATAAAACTTACCGTTTTGCTGAAAATCGCGAAAAACTCATTTTTTTACCTTTGACGTTGAATTTTTTTTTCCATACAGGGGAAAGATGGGGAACTTTCAAATTTTATTTTAATCATATTTTAACAATCTTACTGATTTTCAGCTTGGTGGGAATTTATGTAGCTTTACTCTTATTTTTTGGTCTTATTTGACCGGACTATTATGTGAGTCCGATGTTTAGCTAATTTTGCCTTTTACGTATGTTCATCTAATATCTAATTATGACATAAGTGTTGTTTAGCGATTTATGTATTATATATTACGCTGTATAGGGGTTTTGGAAATTTGGATCTGGTCATCGAATTTTGGTGCCGACTGTACATGATAATTCAAAAAAATAATTTTCAGATAATTCAAAAAACTACAGGACATGTGCAAAATGTATCTTAATAACATATTTGTAGGATATGTGTGGTTTTGTATTAACTTCAAAAGTCACAAATATGCTATGATATATTCAGGTTTTAAACGAAACTTTGATATTATCCAGCGACGGATGGAGAGATTCAATCATCGTTTTACTATGGAAATGTGCTGTTTTGAATTAACTGACTTTCCTAAGGGGTACATTTAATAGTTTAGATCAGTTAAAGTATAAATCAAAAGAAAAAAATTAAACTGCCAAAAGTGGATATGTTGTGGTTTTGATCCTAACCTCCTCAATATAAAAAGGGAAAATTTTGAAATTAAGCGATTCAGTATTTAAATCATCATCACCAGCCTATATACGTCCCAATGCTGGGCACAGGCCTTCCTATATGGGAGAAACACATGAGGAGTTTGGGCCATAACACCACCACGCTGGCCCAATGCGGGTTGATGGGTTAAAGCGGTTGTAGTAACAACCGGGACCAACGGCTTAACGTGCCTTCCGAAGCACGGAGGAGTTCGAGATTATAAATTTTGGTAGACCCATCCTAGGGTCGACCATGGCGAAAGTTGCTTTGTTTTCGTATTCGAAACCAGAGCGCTCAAACGAATACGCCACCGAGCTCCTCCTATATGTCGGCTCCGATCGTACGATCCGCCAGATCATGAAATTCCTGTCCATATCATAATACTAGACATATCATAAATATCATAAATATCATAATCTAACTTAACCTAACCGAAGGGATAACTGTGTAAACGTGTTTGTATTTGAAATGAAATAATTTATTCAGTATCTAACATTATGACTACAGAAGCCAAATGTTCGTAAATAAATAATCAGCCAATATTACGTATCTCTGGGTATCTTTACTTTTTTGTAAAATTCACATTTTTGACACACTTCTATTCAAAATAACAATATTTTCGTTTGACAGACAGCAATACATGCATGCATGTAGTTGTTACTGATGTGTAAAATTTATGTAGTATATTTTATATTTAGTTTATTTCATATGTATGTAATTATAGCTATTTTAACTTTGTTTAGTTTAGTTTGTTCAAAAAATTTCTTTTTTATTGCTGTGCACCGCTTTTTGAGTTTTCTGCTTATCAGGCGTTAAGTCCGCCATTTGTACATTTTGTTTTTATTGTGCAATAAATTTTAAATAAATAAATACAGAATTAAGACACGTGTAATATATTATCTACTTACTATCGCAATGTTTCTAGAAAAAGTGGCTATTAATATGTCACCGTTAACTATATAATTGCATTTGGGCGTCCATTATCATTACGTCATTGACAATACTGCTTTCTTTTTGATTCTCTTTACTTTCCCCAGCGTCGATAATAACGTCTTCTGCATCCTTCTGAATTGCTTTGAAAAATTGCATACTGATAACATCTTTCCTGGTTTTACATGCTTGGTTAAGGTTCATACGCCAGGCCTCCACTTGATTAGTGCTGCGATGCCTCTCTCCAAATACAAACCAAGAGTTTATGAATTCATCACTCTTGAGCCAGTAGGTACCTAACTCTCGAAGTAATTGACAAAAACAATTAATTTCTTTTTTTTTTCATTAGTTCTTGTATTTTTGTAGCCTTGTCTTTGATATATTCCCATCCTTCGCAAATATGGTTATTTGAGAGAAGTGGTAACACACAACAATTTTTTTTGGCCATTTATCCTTCTTTTCAATTAAATTTATGTTTTTAGCATTTCTCATGGTATAACATCCTTTAACCTGAACATTTGGGCTTTCTCAAAGTCGACCATAAACTTAATCGGTTTCCAATTCGAAATTTGTGACAAAATTATTCTGAACAAGATTATATAACTTTCAGTTGATATATCCGACATCAAGGCATACACCATAGGTAAAATACGAGATTCCGTCTAAATACTGGAGAAGTCACCATATAAAGAATTTAAGCGAAAGGTTTCGGACTACTTTTAAAAGTGCTTTTACTGTTTACATCATTAAGTATTGTCTTAAATCTGGCGAACACTAAAATTCTTCTTCCTTCTGAATTATTAAAATCACCCAAGAGCTTTGATGAATTCGTTTTTTCGTAACGCAATATTGGCACTACTGCTGCTGCAGTTCTTTTATTACATACTGTTATTTTACATTTTCATGTTTTGGTACCTTAGTACCTTAATAAACGATATCCTAAGGACTTATTGTCCCTTCTCGTCTGTGTGTATATATTCGGAATCGAACTAGTGAAGCCAGTGGATGCTTTGTTTTGACATTCAATAAGTTTTAAGTCTATTTCATTTAAGCATAATTGTGTTCACAGTCTTTACTAAGTATGCGTTACTGACTTCGTAATTATTTCTTCATTCTGAAAATAAAAAAGAAAATACCCAACCCTGTTCTCTTTTGACCAAGTTGGCTTTTTTTCCAGGCTTCGAGACGGTCCAGTATACCTTCCATTTTAAATTCACTACTTATTTAAGTATACGAAGCAAATCAAGCAGCAATTTGAAACTGACATTTGATAACAATAAGTAAACTACTCTGTCATTTTAACTACCAGCCAGTAGTTAATACGCTTATCTTTGACATTCGAACTCCTTTCCAAATAATATTTAATATAATTTGTTACCTACTAACATTTACTACTACTGTGACCAGCGTAATTGGATCAACATTTTTACTCTTTACTCGTCTGATTAGTGTGTAAAAAAGTTAAGATACCCAGAAATAAGTATTATTGGCTGATTATTTATTTACGAATATGAAGGTGAATCGAATTTAGCTAAATGGACGAATCCAACCCAAATCGATCGAATCCATTTAGTTACCTTTACTGAGCAGTATAATATAACTAATTGATTTTTTTTTACTATTTTGTTATATCATACTTATAACTAATAGTATAATGATGTAACTGCAACTTCGTAAGCTCAATGATGTTTGTGTGACAAGTCGTCAAAGTCAGCCAAGTTCAAAATCCGACGAGTAATCGTCGGATTTTGAACTTGGCTGACTTTGACGACTTGTTAATGGGCCGTTTACCTTACATGATTTTTGCGTAGCTTATTTAAACCGTTTACGCAGCGCACGCAACGAAAGCTCTGTATTATTATATTCTCCGCTCCTATTGGTCGTAGCGTAATGTTATACTTTAGCCTGTATAATAGCTCGATAAATGGATTATAGAACACAAAAAGATTTATTTAATTTGAATCAGTAGTTTCTGTGATTAGCGCTTTCAACGAAACAAACACTTCAGCTTTATAATATTATATAGTATAGATATTATATAGTATAGATATAGTATAGATTGCTACATAATACAATCAAAATTAAGATAGCATAATAAAATAGCTAGATACTTTTATGACAAAGGCACCATTTGTGGCACTGTTCATTACAAGTTTATTTAGAAATGACGTAGCATCACTAAACACCTTTGTTTATTTAACGTAAATGGTTTCAATTGGAAAATATCCAATAAATGTAATATAAAGTGTATTTAACCAGTATGCCACAAGCATTTCTCAGTGTTCTTCTTACTGCCGCACCTGTTACAATGTTTATATATTTTCTGGTTTGTTAATTTTAATAATGCATTTAGTTACATTAAAAATAAAAAATACAATAATATTATAATGGCGGTGAAGAATTTTCATAACAAGTAAGTAAGTTACGAGTATGTTAGATAATATAGGTGGGCATTAGGTGTCTAAGCAGCTAGTCATAAAACACATAAAATTCGTATCTATTTGTCAAATAAACTTAGAAATCGAGAAACGAATTCTAGATTCCTCACACTATTTGCTGATCACTTGTTCAACTCTAGCCACAAAATCTCTAAAGTTTCAAATATCATGTCAATATCATATCATGTCTTTTTCTAGACTTAACATTTTTCGTGTGTAGGTAGGTACTACACGAATGGACAAAATATATTTTTTTGAGCCACGTAAGTTAGCATAATATCACAATCTAAAATCCATTGTGTCTGGAAAGTGTGGCCTAATTGACAGGTTAATCTTTCCGAACACCGAAGACGGGATTTGGAACAGCTTGTTGAATCGAAAACTCGGCTTTGATGAGACAATTCGTCATTCTGTAATCGGTTTTACTAGATGGTAGGCCCGTATGTAGGGACGTCTGGGTAGGTGGTGGTACCACCAACCGCCTTCCTTGTTTTAGCCGTGATACAGTTCACTGTGTTTTGGATTGAAGGAAAATTTAGCCAGTGTAATTACCCTTCAAACCGAAACACAGCGAAGTAAATTAGGAAAATATACTAACGGCATACTAGCTATACAAAGTTTTGTCACATATTGTGTCTTCGTTAGAAAATAATTCGATAAAGTAATGCTGTCTTCATTTTTTGTCAAAATAGTCACTTTTACATGGCATTTAAAAATAGGTTAAAAGTTTAAAATATTTATTTACAATCCAATGTAATTTTTCTCAAATCTGCTATTAAATGTCATAAAAAAGGTGTCATGTACCAATCATAAAATAATTATTTTATCAAATGGCCACATAACAAGCCACGAACTTGAAACGCCAAAACCTGGTTAAAATACTACTCTGTGTAGGTAACATGAGCAATTACATAATTGAGGAGTTTGCGCAAGTTGCGGGTGAGCCGTTTGCGGCATCGGCAGACCAGTCCAAGCTAGGTGCGCGCGCGCCTGCCTGCTAGCGATCGCGCGCGCTCTTGTCTACCTTCACAAGGACACACTTTCCACAAATATTTCAAATCTTCCTAATTATATCTCTTATCACCTATACCTACTTCATTATCAGTTTTACATTAGTAAAGTGAACCCTTAACGATATTCCCCACTGTTTTACTAATTACCCTGTCTAATCGCATAACTTTGAGACAACACGACATAAAACTAGTAAATGTCCGTGCTACGTGCGATAATAGTAGATCATCACCGATAAGGGCCGATGCTCCACCCGTGGGATCTGTCCATTCTTCCGCGGAATACGTTACGAAATGGTGTTATCGTTAGGGCTTATCTGATCTCGTCTGTTTTCTGAAGTGATTGATGAAAACAAAATGGTGAAACTTTTTAGAGACAATGTGAATCTGGCGGATATTTGGGTGTCGTCCCATGACAAATTGAGTGACTTCTACTTGTCATCATGGCAACGTGGAGAGTCTGCGGTGCCCATGCTAGTGGTCAGGCTAGTGCTGTCCGTTGCTTCGGTGTTCATCCTCGCGTGGTCGGTGGTGGATGAGGTGCTTGCTTACTGGCCGGTGTACCTCACGCACTGGGGCCTCAGTTTACTCGCCGGCATGATGCTCAGCGCGCTCCTGGTGTCAATTCTGGCAGCTTGTGGGAAGATACAAGGTAAGTGAATGAACTATATGTGTACCACGCATTTTAACATTAGACACACATCGATATTATATAGAAATAACTTCCGTGCCTATTTTATTAAAGTCTTAATTATCATAGCAATTTACTTCATTGAAGACCAATTAATAATTTCGCTTAGGGAATTATACCTCTTAACACATTATTTTTTACCTTACCTTATACATATTACTATTCCTTACCTACAGATTTACTATACCTACATATAGACATATCATGCGATAGGTTTTACACAGATGACTTACCGTTAGCTGAATACCGAAACCCTTTTTTTAAAGTACTTAAACTAAAATATTAAAATAATAGATAAGTAGGTATTGTAAAAATTTGGAGCCAATGAATTACATCATTTGACATTGACGATACTTAAAACATTTAAGCGAGACTCCAAAATGTGTAACTTTTCTGTATAAATGAATATACCTACAACATTTAGTCAATTTATTCATTAAATACTTTGTTTTTTAAGCTGATTCCGTAATAACCTTACGTTTTCTTCTATAGGAAGAGTACAAAATAAACTAAGTGGGTCAACAAGTTTCTTACAGACATGTAATAAAAATTCTTCATGTTTTATCTTTACTTTTCAGTGAATTCAGTCAATAGGTGCATTGCTTATCTGTTTTGTCTTATGAATACTATCATCATCATTCATCATCATCAACACCATAAACAGAAAGAAAGTTTTTTTTTCTTTTTAAGGAACTTTGATTCGTTCAATCGTATCAGCTCTGTTTACTATAATCTTACTGACTAGTCCAACTCAAGAATAGCAATAACAAGGAAAAATCATTTGATATTGCAGGTGCGTTGTCATCCTGAGGTCTAAGATAAATGGAGTCCATGCCCTGTAACTGCACTGGCTACCTTTCCCTAAAAAATAACAATAAAATAAAAATAATTAAAAATAAAAATCTTACTACTAATTGTTGTATTTACTTTGTATAGTTACACAGTATTTCACAATTTTTAGTGATAACTTTTGAAGGTCAAAGCTAGATGGGTGACTGAGAGCTTAAATTGATTTCTACTATCGTATCATTTCACTGAAAATTCATAGGAAAGCAAAAATCCGCAAGTTCGCATATGTAGACGACTTCATTTTGCCAGATTTTTTGATTTAAAAATCAAACTACCCAATGGATTTTCAAATAATTTTCATGGGACCAAATGGGAACTATTCCGCATCGAACAAAAAAAGAATCATCAATATCGGTTTACCCAGTCAAAAGTTCTGAGGTAACAAACTTAAAAAAAAAACATACAGACGAATTGATAACCTCCTCCATTTTTTGAAGTTGGTTAAAAAATAACAGGTTGGGGAAAAAGTTTCTTCGCATTTTTTAAGAAAATTCAAATCATTTTTTAATATAGTTTATTTACATTTAACTAAAGTATGTAGGTACCATTTTGTTCGATAACTTTTTGCCATCTTGTAGGTAGCGACATGATCCCATTGTTATAGCAATTTTGGGGCTTCTGATCAAAATACCGCGACATTTGGTTTTGGCAGTCCTCTCGTGATGTTAACCTGACACTACCTAGAGAATTCTGAAGAAAGCGAAACAGGTGGAAATCTGAAGGTGCAAGGTCAGGACTATACGGCGGATACATTAACACCTCCCAGCCAAACTCTCTTAATTTTTGCTGAGTGGCTAAAGATGTGTGAGGTCTAGCGTTATCATTATGAAAAACCACACCCCTTCTGTTGATTAATTCCGGCCGCTTTCTCTCAACTTCTTGCTTTAATCTCATCAGTTGTTCGCAGTTAAGTTCAGAATCGATAGTCCTGCCTGGTGGTAACAGCTCATAATGAATAATGCTCTTCCAATCCCACTACACACACAGCATCACCTTGTTGCGAGTTAACCCGGGTTTCGCCACAGTCTGTGAAGCCTGACCGGCCTTTGACCACGACCTTTTTCGCACGTTCTTGTCGTACGTGATCCACTTTTCATCACCAGTTATCAGCTTCTTCAAAAATGGTTCTAGTTTCATTACGTCGTAATAAACACAAATGAGTACACGGTTCATTAGGTTTCTTTCAGTGAGCTCGTGGGGTCCCCAAATATCGAGGTTTTTTGTGTACCCATTTTTTTTTAAATGTGCCAAAACTGTTTTGTGTTCAATTCCCTGTTCTTCAGCTACGTTGTAACTACTGATATGCCGATCTTGCTCCAGTTTTTCAAAAATGGCATCAATTTTATCCGTAATAGGGCGACCAGAGCGACGTGCATCTTTGACATCAAAATTTCCGGATTGAAAACGCTGAAACCAAATTTGTGCTACTCTCACAGACACTGCACTAGGTCCATAAACATCGCAAATTTTTTTTGCGGCTTGCGTTGCATTTTTACCTTTTTTGTTTGTAGTAAAATTTTAAAATGTATCGATTTTCTTCATTAGAATCACTCATCTTGACAGTACGAAAAACAAATGAAAAACACACATTTTCCTAATTTGAATTTGGAATTATCTTTTTTAAAATCTAAATTTTTAATGATACCAAAACCAGTCAGATACAAATAGTACAGCCAAAGAGATTTTATTACAAATTCATACATACTATAATACAAAGACTTTTCCCCAACCTAATATATTTCTAGGGGATGAGTACCTACTTAAATTTAATTATTTTAACCATTTCAGTTTTTTGAAGTCGGTTTTAATTTTTGTTTTTTTACATTTGATTTTTATTGACCCTCATGCTTATATGTACAATTTTTTAACTAGCTATTACCAACCAGGTGTACAGAATGTAAAAGGACTGGTAACAGGGAAAATGGGCTTAATGGTAAAGTAATATAAAAACTGATAAAGAACAGGCAGCCAAACCACTCAGTGTCAGCGAACTGACACCGAACTAAACCAATAACAACTTCTTAAAAAAAAGATAGTGCTTACGGTCACCCATCTTGCTTTGACCTTAGGAAATCACTAAAAAAATGTGAAAAAAATAAATTTTTAACAAAAATAAAACCGACTTCAAAACACTAAAAAGGAAAAAATAATTCAATTTCGGTACCGAGGTACTTACCTCCTAAAATAAATTTTTTGGAGTTGGTGCTTCACTTATATTGTCTCTGGAAACAGCCTAGCACCAACTCCAAAAAATACATTTTAGGAGGTAAGTACCTCGGTACCGAAATTGAAATTTTTTTTTTTCTTTTTAGTGTTTTGAAGTCGGTTTTATTTGTGTTAAAAATTATTTTTTAACAAAAATATTTATTTTTTTCACATTTTTTTAGTGATTTCCTAAGGTCAAAGCAAGATGGGTGACCGTAAGCACTATCGACTTGTCTGTCTCTCAGTCTTTGGTTGAAATACATAGTGAAAGAATTATCTTCTAACTCTTAACCGTTAAGGAGTTGTACCTTCCATCATCAGCTCATTAATATGAGATGATGACTAACAGAAGCAAATACTTGAATAGCTTTGAAAAAAAGTTAAATATGTCATACGTGCCAATAAAATTTGAGGTTAGCCCTCGATTTTCCTGGGATCCATCATCAGATCCTGACTTGGTGACAATGGGACCACCACTGGAGTATATACTCTATCTAATAAAAAAAGAATTTTGAGGAATTTTCCAGAATTAACAGAGAAATCGGTGAACATACATACAAAAAAAAATACATACACTGGAACATATAACCTCCTTCTATTTTGAAGTCGGTTAAAAATACAGAAAATTAACAAAAAAGGGCTCACTAAGTAGCCAGTTCGCAACAACTAGCTGTTAAAAACGTTTGTATATTTTGGTTAAGTTTTACTTGTATATGCTATCCTGTTATTCTTTAAAAGAATTTATTTTTGTATGTATGCATATACAGGGTGGTGCTGTCAATACGACAATAATTTGAAACATATTATTTCATAAAAATGGTTTGCCATTTTCAATCGTTTTCATTTGATAAAATCATAACATTTGTATGAAATAATATAACATTAGCTGCATTATTTCATACTTTATCTATCATACATAACGAATGGTTATTGCATCTGATTTGTTTCTTGATTGTAGATAAATGTAGGTAAGTACCTAGTAGTCATGAAACCACCATTCATGCAAAAAATAGACAGTCATTTTCGTAATTAGCTATTGTTTAGAATTTCCGTATAGAATCAGTATTTGATATTTTTATTTGTTTACTTACATCTGTATTGTGTATATAATAGCTATTATCAAGGATTATGATATGATATTATTACGGAGTAGGATATGAGTAGGTCTAGGTTCTTTAGAAAGTTAATTTTAGCTTGTATTAAAAATAGTATTAAGTAATATAATCGCCATCTATAGGTACTCGTTCTTTTATCTATTAGGTATAATTCATAACTTGACAAAACTATGATTTCACTGATTTTACTAAATATTTTTGGAGTGAAAGTAGATTTTTTTGAGATTTTTCTTTATACCACTAGTTGGCAATCAAGCATACGGCCCACCTGGTGGTTACCGTTTACCGTAACCTATGGACGCTTGCAACACCAGGGTTATCACTTGAGATTAGGTACCTATTTTTTTTCATTAGCACTACCTATTTAACCTTTCATATTGTGTTTGAACACCGCCTCGGGCTGGTATGGAATTACTGTACCTACGGCGCCGGTGCTCAAACAGAATACAAAATCGTTTGTGTCTGATGATGTGGTTTGACTCACCTCCAACTCTACTCTGTACGGACTGGGATGGTTTGAGAACTAAATGCATGTAAGGACCTTTTGCTCCAAGACATACTATCGAAATTAGGCCACCCGCGATTCGCGTTGTAACACGAATGTCGCAACTCGCTGTGCATATTGCACGTGGCAAGACTGTTACCGAACTCGAGGAACGATAAATGTTTAACGGTCAAGGTTTTTACGGCCTGTGTAATAAACGTTACATAATGGAACCATAATTCACAATCGTTCTGCCAGATCATCAGTTTAGTTCGAAAATTGGCAAAGGTCTTATTTTGACCAATAGGTATAGTATAACAGTGAGGTTTCGCTACCGAGTGTTTTGGACAGTTCAAATTCAAAGTGATTAGCGTTATCACGTCATGTCATTGGTAGAGTGATGTGTAGTTACCTACTTGACTGTATAATTTGAAGTGAGAGATGAAAGTTATTAATTGTAGGTTTGGTACAATTAATAACCTTGAGTATCACGAGGCCCAACCACCAACATTTATGACAACCGCCTAGCCAAGTGGTCTGTACCCCTTGCTATACAGGCTACTCGATCAGTGATCCCGCAGAAAAAACTAGTTGTATAAAAGTCCATCCTTAGAAAGTTTTGTAAAAACTATTTTGGATCCTATAATACACCTAAGAACGATTATTTTATATAAAAGTAGCGCATTTATATCTCTGTTTAGTATCAAGCAGTGTCACGCATGGTAAATCAGTCGTAAGCAATTATTATTTACTTATAAAACAGTGAAGCAGATTTCAAAATAGATTGTATGTACTGGCCGCTATACGAGAATTAAGAGTTTATGTTTCCTTTATCTCACATTATTCATTCTTTTGTTTTTCACAAACCAGTCTGCAAAAAATAAATATAATTTACTGAAGGATTTATTTATAGTACTACAATATAAATTTGAGAGAAAATTTTATTTTCATATTATAATATTCTTCGAATAAAGGATGTGCGACCGAAGTTTTACTGATAAACTAAGGTTACATTTATGATGAATTTTTATGATAAATATTTATCACTTAGTTTCTAAGGGCCATTATAAGTAGTAGATACTTATTGTGACAATGTTTTCACTGTCATCCTTTTTTTTAACTTTAACGGGATAACTCTTGGTTTGATCCTGGTATCAAACTGAAATTAGAATGTAGGAGATGATGAGATGATGCTACTTTCTCATAACGTCCATTCACTTCTATTAAAATTTCCACTGTATCAAAATGTCGAGACCATTGTTGTAAAAGCGAGAAAAAAATCTTTCTTATGACATCGCTTTCATATATTAAAGAGATAGATAGCCTGATATAATATCTACTAACATGTGTATTATAGGAACTAAAAAGTCAGTAAAGCAGAATTGATATTGATATAGTTACGGAAAAATAAAAATTTAACGATGAAAGACGCTAAAGTGCCTTTACAGCTTGAAATTCCTTGATCCTAGAGTACAAAATAAAAATTAAAGCCGACACAAAATTAATAAATATACTGTGGTGTTACTTATATGAAATCAATGTAATACTTATTGAATTTTAAGTATAAGACAATTTAACTGTTATAGAAGCAAAAAATCATCGTCAGGTTATTTTTTTTGGGTGTTAACATCGTCAGTTTATTTTTCAAAGGGACTATGCAACGCTCGAAAGCGTTGAGCGCGTGACATGTTTATCACGCTGACTGACGGTGTTACCCCCGTCAAAAGTACAGCTGACACTTTTCTTCATTATTTTAAACTAGCGACCCGCCCCGGCTTTGCACGGGTGCAATGCTTATGTAAATATTATGCATGTATTATACATATAAACCTTCCTTAAGAATCACTCTCTCTATTTAAAAAAGCCGCATCAAAATCCGTTGCGTAGTTTTAAAGATCTAAGCATACATAGGGGCAAACAGACGGCAGATAGCGACTTTGTTTTATACTACTTATGTAGTGAAGTATATAAATTAAGATAAGTATATAAATTTCATAAGGTATAAAATAAATTTATTTGTCAAATTTTAAATGAGGTTTATGCACGTTGATGTTTTTGAATGTGGCAAACCATTTCTATGAACTAATATAGCCCATGTTTTAATTTATTGTCGCATTGACAGCACCACCCTGTATAGTTTATATTATTTCTTTCTGTCTGTTTCTTTTTGATGTAGTGTATATATATGTTCAGAACCGCAATATGTATTTTATTGTTAAGTAAGTAGGTACTATAATATTCAGTATAAGTACAAACAGTAAACATGAAAAATGGTAAAAAAGACAGAAACGCTACCGATCTCTTTATCATTCTAACAATGCTACATTTTATTCCAGATGATACTGAGGTTCCTTGGTTTATTGGAATGTACTGGTTCCTATATAACCAGGCCGTGTGCATCGCCATCATGATTACTGCCCTCTACTGGATTTTACTTTACAACCCTGGTAAGATAACATCGACAGATAGGTATTAGAAAATGTTATTATTTGAACTTCAAGGTATTGTATTTTTTACAATATAATAGTCTAATCTAATAGACTATCCATTTGTTCCCCGATATCAAGGATGATAGCCGATATTACCTTTTTTTTCATGTAAAAATATCAACTACAAAGAAAGAAAAAAAAAATTTTGCTTTGAAAGTACCACAATGTCCCTTGTGCATAAGGTTGCCATCTCTAAAATAGATTACAATGACAATCTATTAGATTGCTAAAGGAGATGTTTCGTATCTCAAAAAATCAGGCAAAATCTTCTGAATCCGGGAAAAATCTCAAAATGATTCGTCGAATTTACCATTATTCAATATGGCAATATGGCAGGCTACATAGAAACTTCATGCATGAAGTCAACTAAACGTCACCAAAGTGACATAGGCGCCATGATGAATTTTTGGCTGTGTTGCAGTTATTTCTGTAAATATTCTTGCCACGAAACAAAGCAAATAAAAAGAAAATGTACAGATAAAAAAGATTCTGCGTGTTTCTGCCCATTTTCAATCGATTTTTAAAAAGGGAGGTTAGCAATTTGACTCGTATGTATTAAACTTGACTTGTTTGGCATGTATTAAATTTCTCTATGTAGTATGTAATATTGTCAGATTTGCACAGTTTTTGTATATGATATTCTATACCAGCTTCTGAACATAGGTGCCAAATTTCATGAGCGTATTTATTTATGTATATTTGTATGTTTGCGAACATCTCAAAAACTATAAGATTTTTTTTTGGTGGACTCCATGTCCAACAATAAAAAATCTTATACAAACTCAGTAGTTTTTGAGATACAGAGTTTAGTGTGTATCAGTCAAAAATCGGGCATCATCATCACCAACCTACACATATACGTCCTACTGCTAGGCACAAGACTTCCTATATGCAAGATACACATGAGGAGTATCTCTCATGCCATGTAGGAAGGTATGCAATTAGGATCTAGCTAAATGAAATTTAAATAATGAAAAACTGTTTCCGGAAACAATAGAAAATTAAGTACCGACTCCCTTTTTATGAGATAAGTACCTACCTACTTCATTTCAATTATTTGTTTCATATTAGTGTTTGGAAGTCGGTTTATTTTTTTGTGTCCCAGGTAAATATATTCGTCAACAACTTACAGTGTAGAGCTTCGAACCTTTACAGGAGTGGGTACGACATGGGAATTCGACATAATTTTCGTATTAACCACGTTCATTTTAAGACTCTACAAAGGTCGTAAAGCATTGTGTCCAAGTCTTCCAGGGTCTTAGCCATGACTAATACGATATCATCAGCAAAACGAAGGTGAGTCATGTACTTACCGTTTATGTTGATGCCAAGTCCTCTCCAGTCCAAAAGCATGAACATATCCTCCATCGCGGCTGTGAACAGTTTCGGGGAAATAACACCGCCCTGTCTCCTGTCTCACACCTCGCTGAAGTCGTATTCGAGTTTTGGTCCTGGAGGCGGACTGACATACTGACGTTTTCGAATAGTGACTGCAGCACTTGGATGTACCGATAAACAATTTGGCACCTCTGGAGTGATTGAAGCACGGCCCAGGTCTCATCAGAATCGCTGACTATCTCATAGTCCACAAACGCTAATCATAATGGCGGGTTGTACTCTTCGGTCTTCTGTATAGCCTGCCGCAGCGTGTTTATGTGGTCTATGATGGTACTAAAGCGTTTTCGGAATCCGTCTTCTTCGGGTGGCTGGAAGTCGTCATACCTGCGTGCGAGACGATTCGTTATAACTCTCGAAAACAGCTTGAAAAGATTAACTCAGAATGGGTCATTTCGGTCCTGTCACCCTTTTTGAAGAACAGTGTCACTACGTCCCCATGCCTGCCATTCCTTTCTCGTGGGGGCGTGGTGATTTTTTTTTATTATAGTGTACAAAACATAGACCGGCCGAGTCTCCATAAATTTTTGAGACAGCTCCTTTCTCAACTAAATAAAAATCGGTTATGTAGATACGATCCGTTACACTGGACCTTTCAAACATTTATTATGTTGAAATAAAATATAAGAATTAAAATAATTAAATTTATAATAAAATGTTAATAAGTCTCCCAGTTTGCTATGAAATTTGAAAAAAATGTGCTGCACTAAGAACAAAGCTATTTGGACAGGTGAAACAACAATACTCGTTTTTAAACTCACATTTACATGTTTGATTTTGTTTCTTACAATAAAGTAGGCGTTTTAAAGGCACAAAATCAAACATGTAGGTAAATGTGATTCAAATGGATTTCTTATCTTTACTGAAAGTTTTAAAAGCCTTGTAAAAGTATTCTTTCGGATAAACGTTGTTATACACATGTTTAAAAGCGGTGAAGAAATTGGTAGCTTACACCTTTTTTTTTTCGGAGTGGAATCCGCTTACAGACGATACCCTAAACCGCTGGTTAGGTGGACCAGGGGACCGTCGGCTAGACGTGGGCCTGTGCAGGGGTCGCCCAGCGCCTGATCATAGCGGCACTGGGAATACCTGTTTCCCCATGCCCATAATGGAGACGACCCGGGGTTTGCCAAAGCATTTCACCGAGCCGCCTCAGGGCAGCCCGACCCTAGAACCGACTTAAAGCCAGTCCTAGGGCGGCTAGTCCCGGTGTGAGGCCCTAAACCTAGTGCTCCGGTGGCGTAGCGGTTATCGCATCTGGTCAGGCCCCAGGAGACGCGGGACCAAGTCCCGCCTGTAGCACACAGTTTTTTTCATCGTTTTCTGTCTTTTTTTCCTTGTTTTTATTTCTCTAGGTACTCTTTATTTGCCTCTCTGTAATAATAATTAGATTTACAGTACATTACATACATGCATATAAAATTTTACATGTTCAACTTAATATTGGCAAATGGCAACCCTTCTGGTAAACCACAATAAAATTAAGTGGCTTTTGAAGACACGACGAGACGCATTCGTTGCGTTTATGCAGCAGTGAACGACAACCGTGGTATTTGCTCTACTGTGCTATTCACAAAAATTAAATGAATGTTGGCAAAAAATTTAAGACTAAACAATGCCGATGGTCATCATAATACTCATAATAGACGACCGGCTAGTCGAGTGGTCTGTACCCCAGGCTACTCGGTCAAGAGGTCCCGGGTTCGAATCCCGGTAGGAACAAATGTTTATATGATAAGTACGAGCATTTGTTTACGAGTCATGGATGTTTATATGTTTATTTAGTATATTTCTTATATTTATATACATATTATTATCATTATTTCTCCGTTATCTAGTATCCATAACACAAGCTCTTAATGATGCTTACTGTGGGCTAGATAATAGGTGTGAGTGTGTATATATATATATATATATAATCGTCAGAAATATCAAAGTTGTGTTCAACCAAACTTACTAGATATAATAAGTAAGCAATTAAAAAAACTGGGGGCTATCCCAAATAATTCGTAGCTCAGTGGTCAGGAACAGTCACCCGGATCGTAAAATATCGCGGTTTCAGTTCCCGATTTAAGACATGACTTTTCCTACTCCACATAATTTTGTTAAAATCTTTCAGACAGGTAGGTAATATGTGTAATGTTAAATTATAATGAAAAAAGTTTTTTTTTAAATTGCATAAATTATGATTGCAGCCTCGTACACTCGTCATATTAAAAAAATAAAAAGTAACTCATCATCACACGTCATCACAATATAAGGGTATTTGTTTTTGTTGACAGAATTCCATGTCACGGCCCGAGCATTTTGGTTGGATGTATTCACACACGGATTCAACTCGTGCATAGCGGTCACTGAACTGATGGTCTCGCGCACCCCGGTGCGATTCCTGCACTTCTATCAGCCCCTGGGCTTCGGCCTATGGTACGCTGCGTTCACTGGGATTTACTACGCAGCAGGAGGCACTGGCTCGTAAGTATCTCAGAGAAATAGTTAAGACTGGTTTACTAATGTTTGGCCAAAAAACGTTTCCCAAAATATCACATCACAAACTATTTTACGCAAATTTTCATTTGGCAAAAAAACGTTTATCAAAACAACGTATTGCATATTTCTATTAAGCAATCTCTTTTTTGGCATACTGTTGTTTAACAAATTTTGTTTGGTAAGTTTTATTTAATCAAATGTTTTATTACCATTAGGCAAAACTTACTCTTCCCAATACATTTCGTATATAAAATAATCATGTTGGCACCCTAACCTACTATTGCATTACAAAGTATTGTAAGTAACATAAATACGTTTGTTTTACTTATATTTGAAATTCCTGTATTAGCAAAAAAAATCATACATACATGCATACTTTTTGATTTGAGTACTTAAGTATACGAAGTGATAATTTGAGCAAATTTTTTTTGGAATATAATATTTTCCAAAGTAAAACATTTGCTATATTAACATTTGTCCTAGTAAAACTTGACTAAGTAAAAGTTTGCCAAATGATAATTTTACCAAATGAATTATGTGCGAAATGAACATCTGCTAAAGATTCATTTGCGAAATGAAACTTAAGCGATAAGTTTTTTGCGAAGTGAAATTTCACGAAAAATAATTTGGCCAAAGGGAGGGATACCGTTAAGACTACCACTCATTGACTTATGTTTACACCACTTCACAATAAAGGTGTACATTTCATGCCTGCGTGATTAGGTAAAAGGTTCTCTTACGGGGCGGTAGCTACAATTGGATCCAATTACGGCGGCATTTTTATTTTCTTTTTTTATTCTCGTTTAAGTAAGCTTAAGTTACTTTAAAATGGAATTTATGGGAAAGGTGGACAAAATGGTCCTTAAGGTAAAATGCCATTTCAGTAAACTATTAGTGTCATCTATTTATGCATTCATAAACGTTCCCCCGCGCCCGCTCAGTTGTCCGCTCAGCCCAAATATCATCATGATGCAAAACAAAAATATTAAAATGCGATACATTTTATTTATGATAGGTCAAAAAGCTAGTTAATATTACTTTCTTCGTGATTTTTTTTCTAAATGGTTTATGGTTTATGATTTCTATAGACATTTGCCACCACTTTAGATATATTTTGTTAGATATATGGACAATATAAAGGTTATATTTGAAACGATGGGATCATTTTGCAAACACTAATACTTGGGGTCAAATGATCCCTCTCTATTGACATAATTTGATCCTGGGATCATTGTACCCAGTAGAAATAAAAATTTATCGATAGACAATCACACATAATTCTATTAAATATGCGGGAAACAATTTAACAAATCGATCAATTAATCGATTATAATGAGAACATATAACCTCCTTCTTTTTTGAAGTCGGTTAAAAAGCTCTACCATTAACCAAACCAAGCAGAAAACTTCAAAAAACATTCCGATAATCAGCTCATTTCCGATCTTCATAAATAATTTCTAAAAACCGTCACGAACACATCACCATAAAAAAAAAAAAATAAGATCGGTCAATTCGTTTAGAAGCTACGATGTCACAGACATCTGTCTCTGACATCGTAGCTTCAGTTAGGTGTTAAAGTTTGACGTGACTGTCTGTGTAGGTATCTACGTTAAACGTACAGACACGTTAAACTTATAACACCCTTCTTCATTAACTCAAATCGATTTATTATTGCACTATCACAGAAAACGGCTTCGGCCGTGAATCGTGAATTGTTCACAAAGAACATAGGGTACACTCGTAGGTTTGGTTTATCTTAACGAACCGTTAACGGCTAACGTCAATCCCCATACAAATATCACGTTATCACGTTACATGAACGTTTGCGTTGCAATTTGATAGAAACTTCTTAAAGCTGACTTTATAAGCGTCTGCAAAAAAGTACCGCTATCTGGCTATCTAAATGAAAAATAACAAAACGGTCGTACTTCTGTTTTCCTTTGAAAACATTGAAAAGTTATTTGTCTGAATTGAGACTTGTTATTTAGCACTAAAATATATAGTATTACAAGTTTGTAGCAAAATAACAGACATTACTCTAGCGTGTCAGCTCATCCGCAACCATTAGGAAGTTGCACATGGCAACTTGACGCGGAGCCTTGACCTGCTAATAGAAACTACTTTCACTGACTATGATGAGATCTATCGCGTTGTGGATAGCAATATATTACTCACCATTAATTCAAATACAACTAACTCATTGACTCTCGGCTTTGATATAAATCTAATTCTGTTTACCTACTTTTTTCATATTACAAAAGTTGTTGCAATGGTAGGTAATACGATACGACTTAAAACCCATAAAAAGCTCTACACTTATTGTTATAACTAAACAAATTTTATTATTTCACAAACAAATAGTTTGCTAGATGTTCGTCATAGGTACATACGTAACATTGTTTATTACGGGAGGTATAATTATGATCTCTCAGATTAAAGTTTTCTTTATGTAATGTTAATGTAATATAAAATTTCATAATATCACACGAGTATTTTCAAAAATAAGTACCTAATGCTGATACTATACGAGTAGTATCAGCTTTAGGTACGCCATTTTTGAAACCATCACCAGGGGCCTTACCACCATCTTTTTAAAAGCGATTCATATTCCGCTCGATTCAGTATTGGTTCCTAAACTGCAACGCTGTCATAGTCGTAGATAGCATCGTAGTACGAATTTAACGATTCTACTCAGTTTAGGTCCTAAACTGGATCGCGATAAAAGATGGTGGTACGGGTGCAGTAAACTAAACTATTTTCGTTTAAGAGAGTTTAAATTCCAAGATCATAAGCATCGCGGTTAAACATTTCACCAGCTACATCGAGGGACCAGACGCAGAATGACTTGTCACCCTTATATCGTATATTCAAACAGAAATAGCTTCATTTGTCCCCTT
This sequence comes from Nymphula nitidulata, assembly GCA_947347705.1. NCBI lineage: Eukaryota > Metazoa > Arthropoda > Insecta > Lepidoptera > Crambidae > Nymphula > Nymphula nitidulata. The sequence goes on along the minus strand of OX374617.1, from coordinate 6,972,191 downwards.
GATATTAATGAGGGGACAGACAAACACAAAACTATTGACAAGTAATTAAGTTTGAACTGTCCCACATTGCCAGCAGTGGACAAGATCAAAGTATTTTGTTCGGTGTGTCCCCGTCGGGTGACAGATCGGAATAATTTTAGGCCGAAAAACATCACTTGTTATGTTTAAAATATGGATGATTGAACTTTATTATCACCGCCTGACATTCCTATATGGAGAAATAGGTAGCATTTGACGTATATCAAATTATCAGCTCGTACGGTTCGTGTTAATTTTGCTAATCGTATTTATCAGAGTAGCACTCGTGAATCTGGACAAGGTACATGGAAGACTACTTTTGAATGTGAACGTGATAAGAACTTTTTTATTCTTATCGGAGTAGCTTTTGGATAGGTCGAATATGGAAGCGACACACGGATTTCTTAACCACAAAGGAACTGGATATCTTACTACCAACTGCCAGAACACAACAATGCTGTTAGCATTATTGTTATGTTATACAGACTTAGAAAAGATGGTGGTAGCTAGCCAGGCGCACTTAAAAAGCCCTACAAATTAAAAAATCAATTTAAAAATTAACAAATCAAACCGAGCAGAAAATTTCTGCTCCCACGGGAATTCAACCCCTGACCTCTAGCTTTTAGGTAAGTAGTCTCAACCACTGGACCACAAAGGCGGTTAATTATAACTTATTGACAATCTTATTAAACTTAGTGAAATTATTTCGTCAAGCATTAGATTCCAGACACAATTTGTATTTTCAATTGTCATATCCCTCCGGAGGGATAACGCCGCTTGACAGATTAAACTATAAGAACTCTTTAAGCATCATTTCTGTTGCAGTCGTTACGGTGTCTTGTTCGTACTCAGATAGATTCCTGAACTTATTCAGATGTTTTAATCTTCTCCATACTTTATTTAAACCTTTCATGGTACTTTCAAGCAGTTAAGTAAGCTTGGATAATATTTTTTTAATTGTTATGTAGGTACACACGATTCAGAAGGTATTTAGCGGAGTCATCCAATAAGTGCGAACAATATTCCCCACTAAAGATCGGACCTGAGTTTTCAAAAGCATGCATGAATTATTCAGGCGTGAAAAATAGACGCACTTGGTTCAAACATCGAGCTGTTTTTATGTTGGTCCTGGGATTCAGAGCGCAGCATATCTCCGTATTACCGAGCAATTTAATGGAACCCTGTACCGAAAGAGTTGTAGCTGTAAACGCGCACACCTGTGTTTTCTTAGCATTGAACACGACAAGGTTATTAAACCCCTATTCATAAAATGTGGTGGCTCACTGGCTCACGTGTTACAATAATTTAAAGAATTTTCTCATAATTATGCCTATATTTCTCTAATATGGATAATAATTAAGATGACATTTAACTGCTACTGGCACCGCATATTTACAAAATTACAGCAAAAGCGATTAGAATGCTAGGGTTCATGTTCCGGCACGTAGGGATTTTTCAAACGCAAATTCATTATTATTATTTTAAATGTTTATTTTTTAAAATATCTCTCTTGAAAGAGGTGTTTTGCCAAAAAATGCGGACTTTTGGTCAAGCATGTTTTGGATCATAATATACAATGTGTATGTATGTGTGTCTGAATCTTCCTACTTATTATAGTGCCAACATGACGTATTTATAAACTGTATCCCATAAATGATTAATTTTTGATTTTTATTATAATTACTATATCCCATAAATTGATAAAAAATTGCGGAGGATTCTACACGTGTTCAAAATAACAGCCTTCTGTAGCTGCTGGTATGACAGAGGATGCAGGAGTAATGCCGGTTGTTGATAGAATTATTGATATGGTTTATACTGAACTTGCTTATTATTATTATTATATAATAGTTACGTAAGGTCAACTAGAATACGCATAAACCGTTTGGAATCCATTATTCTATCTTACATAGATGATGCCAAACTTTTAAATAGATTTTTTTAAAAAAACATACCGGCCGAATTGAGAACCTCCTCGTTAAAGTCTCCTCCTCCTCCTCCTCTCCTCCTCGTTGAAGTCGGTTAAAAATATAAATTTAGGAGCGCTGAACTTAATATTAACCTATCAACCCGAAGAGATTGAGGTTTCAAATTTTTATGTTTATTGCATGGCTATGTTGATTTTCCACAACTCCTGAGCTGGTTTCATTCAGTCCAGTTGCCCAAGATTTATATATGCGGCCTAAAGCGACATTGATTATCCAAAATGCATAAATAAAAAATAGTTTACCCATGTTTGTTGTTTACTCATTATTTTAAATAACTTTTATTGTAAACATACAAAAATTTCAGTACCTATTTAGCTACTTCAGCAATAGGACACAGAGTGAAGATCTGTAACTGTATAGTACCTATTTAGCTACTTCAGCAATAGGACACAGAGTGAAGATCTGTAACTGTAACCACCTTCCTAGTGTAAAAATATCGTATTCATTTAATAATTTCATGACATTTGTATGAAATAATGCTGCCAACGTTACACTATTCCATACAAATGTCATGAAATTATCTAATGAATACGATATTTTTGAAATTGGCAAACCATTTCCATAGAAATGCTATATATTAGCCCATAGACTAATCTAATGCTTTAGATTCTTCTTCTTCTTCTTCTTTTACCTATATTTAATATATGTAGATTCACGGAGAATTATTTATATCCAGATCATTTTGATTTTGTTTCGATTGAAACTTACACTAGGGGTGCCGAACATTCGTATCAATTATCAGCTTTATACGAGTTTTGTATAATTTTTTTTATCAAATAATTTATGGTTACATTAATTATGGTTATTACAATTATGGTTATGGTAGATTCATCGAATAATTGTTTGGTAATATTATACATAACACTACCTATTTAATTACAGTAAAGGGGAGCCCTATATCTATGAAGTGTTGGACTGGCGAAACGGACGTAAGACGGGCACTATAGTGAGCCTGTGCGTGGTGGGCGTGCTCGCCGTGTACACCATACTGTGGGCGCTCGCGCAGTGCCGCGACTTTGTGTCCGGCTGGTTGGTCCGGACCACCAGCCATGACCTGCCGCCTACGCCGCCTGACCACTTCACTCACTCCAGAATGGTATGACACAACTATTAAGATTGGGAAGCCTGGAAATGCTTTAATATGGTAGGGACATCTGTTTGTACTCACATTGTTACATCACAGTGATTAGGAAAGCAGAGTTTGAGACACCAATTAGTTACCTAACTAATATAGAATAATATTTTTTACACTAGAAGATGCTTGTAAATATTATGTCATTTAATTAAATAATTACTTAATTTAAGTTTATTTGACCAACTTAATTTATAGAAATTGATATTTTTTATAACTTTCAATTGTAAATTGTATACTGTCCCCTTAGACTGTCCCTGTTTTTACCTTATAAAAATTGTATATATTTATGTACACAATTGCCAAAAATTATACTTACCTACTACCTTAATTAACCCTTAACAACCCAGTATACTTAACCAGTATACGTAACTGACCAGAAGTGTCCGATAGACTCCTCACCTAAATCTAGGGCAAATAAAAGAAAAAAATAAGGGTATGCAAGAAACTGTATTTATTTATATTAAACTTTAATTTCATGTATTGTCAATGTTTAACCTTTGGGCATTTATTAAATTACAGTTGTTACAAATACTGTTTTTTCTGAATGTTCAGAATAGATATTTCAGTCTAAGACTGTTTAGAGGTCCTGGATATTTTTGAAACACCAATATGACAACGCGCTTGTTTGTTTTTTAGAACAGGATTGGACGATTGAGCAGCTTCCTGATTTGAGCCTACCACGCCTTAGGCTCTAGTTTAGTCTTAGTCTTTCTTCTTTCGTCTCCGTATAGGAGGGTTACCAATTCCATTACCTACACCTTTTTAACCGACTTCAAAAAAAGGTGGAGGTTATCAATTCGTCTGTATGTTTTTTTTTAATGTTTGTTACCTCAGAACTTTTGACTGGGTGAACCGATATTGATGATTCTTTTTTTGTTCGATGCGGAATAGTTCCCATTTGGTCCCATAAAATTTTTTTGAAAAATTGGGTATTTTGGTTTTTAAATCAAAAAAACTGGAAAAACTAAGTCGTCTACATATGTGAAATTGCGGATTTTTGCTTTCCTATGAATTTTAAGTGAAATGATACGATAGTAGAAATCAATATAAGCTCACGGTCACCCATCTAGCTTTGACCTTCAAAAGTTATCACTAAAAATTGTGAAAAAATAATATTTAAACAAAAATTAATACCGACTCCAAAAAACTGAAAAGGATAAAATAATTAAATTTTAGTAGGTACTCATCCCCTAGGAACATATTTTTGGAGTTGGTGCTAAGTTGTTTCCAGAAACCATAGATAGTGAAGCACCGACTCCAAAAATATGTTCCTAGGGGATGAGTACCTACTAAAATTTAATTATTTTATCCTTTTCAGTTTTTTGGAGTCGGTGTTAATTTTTGTTTAATTTTTTTTTTCGTCTTGTTTAGCCCTTCTTTCCCATTGGTATACAAACCAAATAAAGGGCAGCTTGTTTGGCTGTCACAAATCCACCAACCTGTGTTATACCATACCTATCATACAAAAGTCTGTGAGGTAGGTACTTTGCCTACCTGACACGATATGACAATAAGTAAATGTAAATAAACAATCCACCTTCAAATTCAATTCAAACAAAAGGTTATTGTGTCTATTAGACACATTTGTTGTTGAATTACTAAATTCCATATAATTAGCAATAAATATTAAATTATTCATGATATAAATATTTTCATTACAAGCTTAGGTATATTCGTAAAACACTAGTGGTAGATTAGATAAAATGTGGCTTTATAAAAATAAATACTTATGTTTTTATAAGGATTTGAACTCAGAAGTGTGTCCGCCAGACACTTGTGGGTAGTTAAGGGTTAAATGCTGGAAATTCGAAATTGAATATATTTCGTAGTCAACGAATTCCAATTTGAGTTGGATCAGTTTAATACATAAACATTATAATTGTAAGAAACCTCAAAATAACACATTAAAAACCTATTGGCAGTAAGTAACTTTACCTACTGCCTATAAAGTTTCCTACATCTATGTATTAAATAAGGCATATATAGATGTAGGAAACTTTATTTTATTTATTTTAACTTTATTTACCTTTAAAAGGTATTTACCTACTTACTAAATTAACGTAGAAGAGTTACAGCGATAGTTAAACTTTATACCTAATAATCCGAGTAAGAATGGGATTCAAAAAATTTTCAAATAAAAAATCAATTAAAAGGAGATTGATTAGAATTGACGGAGATAACGCGTAGAAAATAATACAGTGTAATGGAGAAGATCCTCCTTTTTTGAAGGTGGTTGATAAAGTGACGCCATTTTCAATTCTATTCTTTCTTTTATTATTCTGATTTTTTTGCATAGCTTTATAGGTTATAGGTACAGACGACAGTACATCAGTTGCACTACGAAAGTCGCCTCTATTACGAATAATGTAAGGTCGGTCTCAGGGTCGAACTGTTGCGTTTGATGTGCTGTCGACTGTATATACTTTGGTTTTTTCCTCTCTAAAACTAATTTAATATATTATAAAAAGACAAGTGTACCTAAATTCTTACCAATTACCTTCATTCAATTTCTGCAGTCAGGAAATTGCTTCATTTTAGTGAAAGGTTAACTTGTAAATATTAATTGAAACGTTTTGTATAGTAAGTATACAACTTGGTTTCATAATTTAAGTCGTGCTATAATAAATAAAAAATTTAAATACTTTTTACTTGTTTGACTATACATTCGTAGTTTCCCCGACATTGATTCAAAATCTAGATGGTTAAAAGCCTAAACCTTTTTCTAAGTTACGTATTGTTGAAATCTTTTGGTTCATGGTTCTAGGTTATTTGAAAAAATAATCCAGATCAGAATCATAAATATTACCTACATCATTGCTGATAAGATATTTCAAATAAAACGACAAAATACGGTTATCTAGTAAATTTATTGTTTTAGAGCAAAATCTGTTCAAACACAAAGCAACCAATTAATATAGTGATTATAATAACAACTAAATAATTATGATATGTTAATAATTAACTGACTTAGTGTGCCTTTACAGTACCTACGCGCAAGACTACTGACTATTTCCAAGAAACAAAACAAGTAGCAACAAACAAAATAAAATCTTATGTATAAAAATAATTTTGAAATACACATATCTACCGACAATGTATATTGGTTCTAACAAAATGATATCATGATTATGATTTGGACAACAGTCTCAAAAAATAAGCCATCTTACCATTTACTAAGTAGGTAATATCCAAAAATATATTTTCTTTTATACAATATCTTAGGTTACAAACTAAATAAGTCCTTAACATTAATCCTATCCAGATACTTAGGCAGGGCGATCAGTTCAGTTACTACTAAAAACGAATATTGCCAAAATTCTCTAACATAAATTAACGTTTTAATGTATCTAAGTATAAAAAGTGACATAAAATGTCAATCTCTTTCAGTCTACAAATTAATCAGTTAACTTTAGGGCCTATTATTCAATCGCTTTAAATTATTTATTTTGAGGCTTTGAAGTTTTTCTATAATTTTATTAGCTGTCAAAAGGATTGAAAAATCGGCCCAATAAAGTGTATAAAATTAACAATGTAACAAGAGCCAAAAAACTTATATGTATTGTGAACCTCACCTGTGAGGCCTTCTATAAATTAATATTTTCGAGTATTTTTATGCTATTTTTAATTACATGTTTCGAAAATCCAGAGAATAACTTTAACCAGTTGGCAGTTAATCTGTAGGAGATATGTCAAAATATCATAATTATTCTCTAGATAAATAATATCAGGTGATTGAAAAACGGACCTGAAAAGAAATGTCGCCAAATTCATAATTATCTTAAATTTAAAGAAGAACATCACAATTCTCGTAAGAGAGATCTTTAACTAGTTCAATACTAAGCGTATAACATACATACATCATAATAATAATTATGTTAATTTAACAAACATAAATAAACAATAGTTTTTTTTAAAAATTTCAAACATATGTATGAGACATATTTTTACATTCCTAATATAATGTTTCAAAAAATTCTTAAGTAAGTTTAATAATTTGTGCTAAGGGTGATCATAGCTTTAGTAGCGTTGGTAAGCCCTGACCCGCCGCATTCCTGCGTATCTATTACTTCTCTCTCCAAAAGAATGCTAAAAAACAGTTCACTGCCGTCTAAAACACGTTGTGATGTCACATTATAGTAATATAAAAATATTATTCTAGTAATTCATGAAATCTATTTTGTATACATGCAACATATTTTAAACCGAAATCATATCAATAAAATAAATCAATAAGTCGACACTAAACGATACGTTAGATTTTGCGTTTTACATACTTTATCCTTATTATTCACATGTATATGTATTAACAACGACCCTACAGGCTAAAGTTGATCCAGGGTTACAGAACTGTCTTCCAAGAAATAATAATTTATAGAAATAAATATTCCATGTTAGTTTTCAATAGAATAAACTACATTATACTACACACGAAGATATTATTTCATAGTGAGAGCAGTTGTATTAAACTGGCGATTTATCAAACTTCGAAGTTTTAAAAAGTAAAATATAATAACTGAACTGGTAACTTAGTTGATTATGATAACTACGTATGAGTGACAGGGATAGAATGATTAAATTCGACAACTATCACATCGGAGTCTTTGTACATCGATAGGCAGCGGAAGTGGAGAACATACATTTGTAGAACATAAATTAATAACCTAATTCAATTACATATACACCACTTCAACCACGTGTACATTACCCCTCACTATATTTTACATGCAGAGTAATATCTTCAGACCTCATCCATCCAGATATATTAATTACATCGATCACAATATAATAAAAGTATCCAAACAACGAAACAACACCTAAATAATATATACCTACATCTACCTATTGATTATATGAATATATTCATTGTACATCGAAACATCACAATCATTCAAAATTAAGCATTAATGGTCAAATAGTAAAATCTTAAATATAAAAGGCTTCTCTAGAGATCATTAGCTTCCGCGATACAGCTCGCCACTCGTGAGTCATACCACCAATCGTTGCACCATCAACTCGAATGCTTTATACTTAAATAACAACTTCAAATTCAGACTGAACAAACCCTTAAGGGGCTACCTCGTGCACACTAGCGACACCAATTGATTGTTATTAATTATGGTGAATTTAGAACATAATAAACAAAAACGCTTTAGAGAATTGCTAAAGAACGGTATTTGTAATTTTTAAAGATGTATCTTGTATAAAGTGTCTACCTGTAAGTAACCAAATTTTTTATTATTGTTAAAAGTGGCCACTTTCGGCATAAATGAAAAAATAGGTTACATGTAGAGGAATATCTTATACCGAGCACATCTCAAAAAATTACAAATAGCATTCTTTTATTCACCACAATTAATATAAATCAAGTGGTGTCGCTAGTTCCGACGAGGTATCGCCTTAAAGTCTAATACACGTTATGAATAGTTGTGCCAATATATCAAGATCAGAAATCGATATAGTTTGAGCACTACGCGTGAATTGACAGTTTAATAAGTATTAAACACAGAGAAACAATGACAACTTGAATGACTTACAACTAACTGTTAAACAACCTTATCCTACATAAGTAATTAATTTATGAAGTGAGTAAATGCGTATGCATGACCGACACAATATTTCTTCGTTTATATTTAAAAATATATTTTAGTCGATGCCCAAGAGGCGGGTATCTCGACTAGTCATAATTAGGGTTTGAAGTAACGCAGTTATACTTGAGCCAATATTGATAGAAAACAAATGTAAACAGACCAAATGTCATTTTGTATAGATCTGTCCCTTTCACTCACCCTTTGTTTCCGTTGAGTCACACCATTTTGTGTCACACTGTAACTCAATAGGAAAAATATTCCCGTTGTAGCCTGGTAGTTCAGGGGACGATCCAGCTACATACATACGAATTTGAACGATGATTTTACCCAAGAAGGTGCTACTTAACGGGAATACAGCGTTGTTTAGTTACACTGTTACTCAACGGGAAAAAATAGTGGCATTGAGTTGCGGTGTTACTCATCGGGAATATTTTTCCCGTTGAGTAACATTATTACACAAAATGGTGTGACTCAACGGGAACAAACGTCACTCGCTACCTTTTTTGCCATGACTCATACAAAAATTATAGTGGTTTGTTTACATTTATTCTTTATCTTTGGCTCAATTGTAGTAATAATAACAATATCATGTCGCAGATGGATTGCTTGATAAGCTGTTTGACGATACCTTAAGTAGTTTTACAAAACAGCACCGTTATGTATAGACAACAACAAAACAAATTGTTGCACGGCTAAGGCTTGTCTACTGAAGCGGAGACGAGCAGAGGAGCATTGCTAAGAAAACGAAAATCAACCTAATTACGTTGCTTTAAAACACCATTTACTTTAACACGGATGGCACATCTCCGCCACTCTACTTTTTTTTGATAGTATGGCAATGAATGTAGTAACACTTTTAGCAATAAAGTAATAATTATTTATTCCTCTCCGCTCGTCTTCGCTCTAGTGGACAGGCAGCCTAAAGCCGCCTCTATTACGAACGGTATAAGGGCGGTGTCAACAAGGTCCAACTGTTACGCTTTATGTGCTGTGGCCTGTATCTAAAACAGATAAGTCTACTACTAATCTACTACCCAAGTTTAGACGTAATGCAGAATGGCTTATCTGTTTAAAAACTACTACTTCACAGTTGTATCTACCCTATTTGACCAATTTGAAATCAGTCGGTTCTGTTAAAGTTATTAAAACCGTTTAGTCAAGTAGAAACTACGCCGATGATCATCAAACGCCTAAAAAGATTTTCGAAAATTGTAGCCAAGACCTAACCATTAAGGTCACGTCAGCTTTCAAACAAAAGAAATCGAATCACACACAGACACTACATAGTTATAGCATCCCTCTTTTAGCGTTAGGGGTTAAAAAACAATCTGAACTCAATCAGTAAGGTTACGTCATAACGGTAAGCTGAAAATTAACGCGAAAAGAGTAACTGTACATGTCTTTTCATACACGCCGTTTCACCTCTAATCTTTTACCTGCTGCATTAATAAATTCAAAATGTCAATGTAATTCTGCAGTCTATATGAAAAACCGTTAAACGTCATTCATCTGTTTCACAAAACGGTGTTATTTTTAAAACAAGTAACGCTTTTTTTATAACAGCTAACTGCGACACATAAAATAACAAAATAATAATGGTATTCTATTCTGTGATCTCTTTAGACACTCAGTCGCTGTAAAGTTCCAAATAAACGTGTTCATAAAATACATTAGCCAGCAGAGATACAAATACTAATACTAAAACAGCAGCAATAGTTGATATTCGATTACATTTTATAATATTATAGAAAACGTACCTATTTTAGAAAATTAAATAGAATAGTATATTTCTAGAATAGCGCACGGATAGAAAAAATTTCATAGGCTACGGTACCCGCTTACCATACCAACGTTAAGATTAAATGAAAATAAGATAACATTGAATTGATCTGTCGAAGTGTACAAAAAAGGTTTGTACTGTTTTTTCATTGAATTCATTTTATTTTCATTTAATGTTCCAAGATTCAAAACAGTACTCCGTCTATATGCATATTTAGTATAAATTTTGCTATCATATCAATAATTCTAAAAGCATTGAAATTGGTAACTTGTATTTTTTTGAGCAAAATTTTTAAAAGCAACCTTATAGACAACGTCTTAAGGTCTTTAAAAAAGACCATTACACTATATGTGTTTTTATAATGTTACTAATACACATATAATAATAATATTCTTACATATTAGAAATATACTAAATAAACATCCAAGCCTCGAGAAGAAATGTTGGTACTCATCATACAAACATCTCCCCCTACCGGTATTCGAACCCGGGACTAACAGTAAACAGGGGTATGACAACTCGACCAGACGGCCATACATATTATTTAGGTATATTTTCCAGCTATATAATATTGCTAGTCGTGACATTCTCACAACCGACATATTGACGTTCTCATAGACTGACTTCACTTTTTAAATGCTTTCAACAAGTCTGTTAATATAACATTCGCTACCTACTCAGAATAACGTTACAATTTGTGATATTCATTAAAAATATTAATTCCGCTTGGCAGATTCTTCTACGTTACATCACATTTCTTACCATTCGGGCCCCTTCGAGAACGTTCTTAACATTAATATAGAGACAAGAGATCAAACACTTAGGATCAACACCCCTACTATGAAAGAAATTATCCGAAACTTCGGAGCCGTACGAAATAGCAAAGTACGAAACACGAACCTACTACAAGTATCAAGTTTGTCTCTATTTATAAACTTTCATTTTGGACTAATAGAGATCATTCTTGAGGTAACTGGAAGAACTGGGTTGTATAAACGTCTATCATGGCACGAAACGCTTAATATTAGTCCGAAATTCAGAAAAATGTTTCATGGTAGGCTGTTGATTGTTTCAAAATCACATGGAATTCCGATGATTTATTGAACTCCGTTGTTAAACCACGTGAGACAAGAAGCGTCAGAGTTCCATGCAATTAATCAATGATAGCAATATTTATTTACATTTCATCAAATATGACACAATTCTGAAACCATTCCAATAACCAAGTTTTTCAGTTGTGTATTCATGAAGAGACTGATTTGTAAGAAGACCGATACTTTGTAAGTAAACATTTCTAAAAGTCACATGTATCCAATACTTTTAACACTTCAAATCTCAGACACATTATTTTCACTGTGCAATAAGAGTAATAACTGTGAAAAGTGTATGTATGTCGATATATATACTATACGTTACTATAGGTTATTGTCCACAAATTGTTACAGATAAAATTGTGATTCATGATTACTGGCCTGTTAGTTCATTTGTTATACCAAGAGTAGAGTTTGACGGCTTATTCTTGAAAACAATAACAGCCAAATTTTGCCTGACTCGACTGCAAAACGCCTAAGTAAGATCCTCGCCGCTCAGTAGAAATATTCTGAAGGAAGACTCGTCTCCTGCAACGTCTGTGTACATCAACTCCTCCTGAAAAAAGTCAATAAAATTACAATCTTACTTTATAAACTTACCAAAAAGCGAACCTAGATTCGATTTTGACCCTAAATATTTGGCATGATGATGAAATTTGTTATGGAGATACACCGGGTTACCTCGGAGACAGTGCGCAAATTGTACGTATATGAAGTTCGGTTGAAATAAAGACACATTTTTTGTTTTACCATGTTTCTAACATAAATATCGAACAAGCTTCACTCGAAATTATTCACAGCACAGCGGTTATCATAGTCACCCTATTTGGTACTTAACGACGAGATGAATAATGCGAATTCTTCGATAATGATCGTGGAACGTCAGGCATTAAGTAGACCCAATTACGCAGAATGTATTTTTTCATGTCAAAATGGTATAGTTTCGAGTCAAAATGGATCACTGCAACACGAAATACTTAATCCATCTTTAGGTAGCTAAGATGATGACGTTTCTAAAAATAAGTTTTGATAAAGAATTTGTTCTTGTCCTAGAAACATACCACCGAAACTATAATTATATTCTATTTACATAAGTTTCTGCCTTTTGAAAAATCCTGAACTTACGTACGTCCCATGAACATAAATTTTTGTTTAAGGAGAATCTACTACAGAATCAGCTCTCAGTAAGATAATTTCAGTCTGCCAGCGTTCATACCTGCATGAGGTCTCCGGTGGGATGAGCGTCCAGTAGTCCGAGATCATTGTCGAGCGCGTCACCAGCAATATGCACTGCGCCGGACTGCCTACAACACCAAAATCAAATTATCATTTAATCAAAGTTATCCTTGGACTACTAAAAAAAATATATCAACGTTTTATCAAATATAAAAACAATATTCCAAAATACCGCCGTAATTTTTCGGGTTTCACGTTGCATCGTGTCGCATAGGAAAATATGAATTATTCCTATCTGTCACCTTGCTATGTCCCATGATAGAATGTTAACGTAATATGATTATTATACCCCAGAATACAAATTTAGCTATGCAAAAATTGTGATGGTGAAATGTAAACTAATATTATAAAGCTGAACAGTTTGTTTCTTTGAGATTTTATATGTTCCACGGAGTGTTGCCGGGTTTTCCCTATATATGGTCTAGAAGCTCTGATATAAATGCTCGATAATCAATGTTGAAAGGGTCCTTCAACCATTGATTATCGAGGTTGATGCAAGATTCTAAGGTATGAATTTTGCAATTTGTGCTATTCACGATGATCCAAAAGGGAGATATATTTGTATTGACTGCGTCTATCTATATGACGTAACGAAAGTGAAATGTTGACCAGACCAAGTCGGTATTTTTCTTCGTACATTAACCTGTCAAGGATGAAAATCATGAAAATCCAAAAAATCATAGTCATTGTCCCGAGGGAGTATAACGCGGCTCAACAGATTAAAACAGTTACTGCCTTATTATAAAACGCGGACTAAAGTTAGTCGTGGTCTAAAACTGATGCTGTCACATATATTTGTTAAAAGAAAGACAGTGACAGCATCAGTTTTAGACAGTGACTAACTTTAGTCTGCGTTTTATAATAAGGGGGTTAGGGTTTTATGGTTGCAATGCAGCAAATTTGGCTGAAAGAAAGCACATTTTTTTATCATATTTTTAAGTAAATAAAAAAAAAACAACATACTGGCTATCTTCATTTATCAACACATTCCCGTGCAGGAAGAGATCGCTGCGCACTGTGTAAATGTTACTTTCAGAGTTCTCCTCCGACTGCTCCACCTGAGTACAAAGATATAATTGAATATAGCATAATTTAATCATTATATTTAATGTTATTTAAGTGTAATAGTTTCACTACGAAAGCCGCCTTTATTATGAACGGAGTAAGAGCGGTCTCAAGGTCAAACTGTTACGCTTGTTGTTCTGTCGATGTACTTCAATAACTAAGGCGGTTTCGGACCGATTTGAGCTTACGGTACTTAGGCATGCCATTGTAATGTATTAAACACGGCCTTGATCGCGTAAGCTCCCAAGTCCAAATTCAGATTGGCAGAGGTCACAAAAATAGTGGGATATTTCAAATGTTCCGAAGGGACCAATTATTGTTCTATGATGAGGCTATCAATTACAAGACTGCTAGTGTACTCTATAAATTCATTCCTCTCAAAGATATCAAAATAGTACAGCTAGCACTACAGTACTATTCTCTATTTTTAATGAAAAATTTCGTTTGAGTTTTCTTTATGTTGACGATGTCTTAAGCGTGCAACAAAAAACACAAATCGTTCCACTAGTCTTGGTTTTATTGACAAAACGCGTTCTCTGTATTTTATGAAAACCAGGTAGAAAACCTTAGCACAAACAGTTGTCTGTTTTATATCTAGTACACAGCAGTGTCATCGTTCAAACTACGCAAGGAAGAATCCAAGGTATCCTTTCCTAATTCGGACCAAAAACAGATTACAGAATGAAGGGAAAGTTATCTAGTATAATTACTGGGCATCTCATCTTAGACCTCAGGTTGACAATAACACACCAGACTTTTATTTGTACAGGCACTAACCACCAGGTGAGCCGTCAGCTTACCTGTCATCTGGGTTTATACAAAAATAAAATAAAAAGCACTGACAGTGTAATGGTCGTGAAGAATAGGCCCAGAAGTAGTATCATTGCGCAGCGGCCACGTGCAATGCGTGCGCGCAGCTCGCCACGACCCGCCCGCCTCAGCCTCGCCCGCCTCCGCCTCCGTCTCGACCACCGCCTCCGCCTCCGCCTCCACCTCTCCGACCTCGGCCTCGACAAACTCGGCCTCCACCACCTCTGTCTCCATCACCTTCCCTTCCTCCTGCTCCACCTGCGACCATAAACATATTCAATATCAAACTGACACACAACATTTATTTGGACGACCGGCTGGCCGAGTGGTCTGTACTCCTTGCTATACAGGCTACTCGGCCAATAAGTCCCAGGTTCGAATCCCGCAGCAAATGTTTGTATGATGAGTACGAGCATTTGTTTACGAGTCATGGATGTTTCTATGTTTATTTAGTTTATTTCTAATATTTATATACATATTATTATCGTTATTTCTCCGTTATCTAGTATCCATAATACAAGCTCTTAATGATGCTTACTTTGGGCTAGATAATATGATAGAGTGTATTTAAGGCTAGTTCCACCCTTTGCTGGCAAAGCTGGAAACATATTACAGCTTGCGTCTATAAGCTGCGGCTTAATGCTGATTTACACATATGATTTAGTCAAGTAAATGACTAAATTATATTATAACTGAATTAATTGATCCATAAAAATAAATTAATTTAGTAATAATTATCTTCGGAGACTAAGGTCTCCGCTATATTCCAAGCAAATGTCTGAACGTCTTAGGGCGTCTTATGCCCGTTTTCACTAACCCATTCCCTAAGCTTAGGTGACTCTTATTGACATTTGTCTCATTCTATCTTCTTTAGATAGACTGAGATAAAAATCCTAAGAGCCTCTTAACGCTAAGCAAATGTTAGTAAAAACGAGCATTGGGACGTTTTCGTCAACAAAACATAACACATGACGAAAACATGTGAATACTTACTCAAAATTAAGTCGCTTAAAACTTAGTTTATTATTTGACAACTTAATATGTGTAAATCACCATACAGTCGCGGCTTATTTGAATTCTGGACAATTCAATCTCAACTCTTCATATAAGTAGCTAAGACGTTCGGACATTTTGTTCGGAATCTAGCCATACCATACAGGTTATTGTGTGTTAGCGCTGGCGGACTGGTGAGCGATGAAAGGTTTTTACAACATATTGCAAATATTCGGAATTCCTAATCTCTCTCACCAAAAACATATTTCCTTCAGCCAGTTGCAGCGAAGGTCCAGTGGTGACCGTCTCAGGTGCACTGCTCTCCTTGTTCTTGTGCACTCTTTTCATATGCAGATACAATGTGCTCATATTGTTGAAAGTTAGCTCGCAACCTGTAAAAAAGAATAAAAATTATTATATGCTAAATGAAATGTGATAAGTCATGAAATAAATCTGAGGCACAGATTAGATCACATTTAATACAGGACAGATAAATTACTCCCATACACAAGCAAAAATATCTTCTTTTTAACCGACTTCAAAAACGAGGAGGTTCTCAATTCGGCTGGTATGTTTTTTTTTATACAACTAGATGACAAACAAGCTGACGGCCCACCTGATTGTAAACGGTTACCGCCGCCTATAGACACCTGCAATAACAAGGAAAAATCACTTGAGATTGCGTTGTCATCCTGAGGCCTAAGATGAAATGCCGTCCATGCCCAGTAAATACACTGGCTACCTTTCCCTTCAATCCAAAACACAGCGAACTGTTTCACGGCTGAAATAAGAAAGGCGGTGGTACCTACCCAGACGACCCTACATACGGGTCTACCACCTAGTACCACCATCTATGCTATATAAATAGCTTACATTTTTTTTATAATAATTTCCATTGCAGTAATGGCCTATTTACACGCGAGAAAATTTACTTATCCAATTCAATATTGGCCTCGTCTTAATAAACACAATCCACTACATAGAATTGTTTCATAAATTGTCCAATGAAATAAAATAAAATTCAAATTTTTCGGAGCCAATACCTTCCCCTGCCACTCGCGCGGTGGATAGGCTTGTGTAAAAGAGTGATTTCGTGAAAAAGAGACCATCCACTGCATTGGATTGTCTAATCCACATTAATCTTTATTTAAGGTCTATTCACACATATCAGACAAGTCTCAGTTCCGGCACAGTTCCGTATCAGTGCGAAATATTATTTCATACATTATCTATGAACGTATCTCCACTTGTCCGTTCAGTGACGGCTCAGTGCTCTCAGTGTCCGTTCCGGCGTGGTTCCGGCACCGGCAAGCACGGAAGGTATCGTCGACAACGATATTTTTTGTCGGACGGACCGATCACGGACAGATCACTGATGGATCTCGGACGCCGACATCAACAAAAACAAAATAGAGGACGAGCGATTAATAGAATTGGTTCGTGAAAATAGAGTTTTATCTCTATTTAGAGATGATTTATCTTATGCAAAGTATATGGATACGAAATACAATCACGATTGACGACGGACACGTTTTCACTGAAGCTCCGTGAACTGAGCAGGCACTGACATGTGTGAATTGAATCACTGACGCAACACTGAAGCACTGATACGGAACTGTGCCGGAACTGAGGCTTGTCTGATATGTGGGAATCGACCTTTAGACGATGCCTAAATTGAATTAGTTTAGTGATTTGTCTGATTGGCTTAATGGATTGTATCGCGTTTAAATGTTCCATCAAGTCAGCGTAAGACTTAGGCGCGTGTGGTGCTCGCGCATATCTTTGTGCAGGTGCTCGCGGTGCTCTGACACAGTCAGGGCGGGTACTGACCGGGGTGCGCGCAAGCGTGCGGCGTGCGCGGCGCGGCGTGGTGGCGCGCGTGGTGCTCGCGCAGGTGCTCGCGGTGCTCTGACACAGTCAGGGCGGGTACTGACCGGGGTGCGCGCAAGCGTGCGGCGTGCGCGGCGCGGCGTGGTGGCGCGCGTGGTGCTCGCGCAGGTGCTCGCGGTGCTCTGACACAGTCAGGGCGGGTACTGACCGGGGTGCGCGCAAGCGTGCGGCGTGCGCGGCGCGGCGTGGTGGCGCGCGTGGTGCTCGCGCAGGTGCTCGCGGTGCTCTGACACAGTCAGGGCGGGTACTGACCGGGGTGCGCGCAAGCGTGCGGCGTGCGCGGCGCGGCGTGGTGGCGCGCGTGGTGCTCGCGCAGGTGCTCGCGGTGCTCTGACACAGTCAGGGCGGGTACTGACCGGGGTGCGCGCAAGCGTGCGGCGTGCGCGGCGCGGCGTGGTGGCGCGCGTGGTGCTCGCGCAGGTGCTCGCGGTGCTCTGACACAGTCAGGGCGGGTACTGACCGGGGTGCGCGCAAGCGTGCGGCGTGCGCGGCGCGGCGTGGTGGCGCGCGTGGTGCTCGCGCAGGTGCTCGCGGTGCTCTGACACAGTCAGGGCGGGTACTGACCGGGGTGCGCGCAAGCGTGCGGCGTGCGCGGCGCGGCGTGGTGGCGCGCGTGGTGCTCGCGCAGGTGCTCGCGGTGCTCTGACACAGTCAGGGCGGGTACTGACCGGGGTGCGCGCAGGCGTGCGGCGTGCGCGGCGCGGCGTGGTGGCGCGCGTGGTGCTCGCGCAGGTGCTCGCGACGCAGGAAGGCGCGCCCGCAGACGCCGCACGAGTGCCGCCGCTCGCCGGTGTGCCGTCGCGCGTGCCGCACCAGCTTGCTGGCCGAGCGGAATGACCAGCCGCAATCCTAAAGACAATGCAATTACTTGATACTACTGTTTTTTTTTCCGAGGGAAAGGTAGCCAGTGTAATTATTGGGCATGGACGGCATTTCATCTTAAGCCTCAGAATGACAACGCACCTGCAATATAAAGTGATTTTTCCTTGTTATTGCAGGTGTCTATAGGCGGCGGTAACCGCTTACCATCAGGTGGGCCGTCAGCTTGTTTGTCATCTAGTTGTTAATAAGATATACATAAGGCATTAAGGACTCGTGACCAGGCCAGTAAAGCGACCACAAAATAAAGCAAAGGGGTGTTTGGCGGGATTTAGTAGTGTTGGTCAAGATTTTTATTACAATTATTTAAAACTATATCGGAGCGAACTTTGTGTTATAAAATCGATGTAGTTTTATGAACCAAGTGTTTGTGTTGACGTACAACTAAAAGATTCTGACGTACAACTAAAGGATTTTTGGTTAATTCTCCTTATAAAGGGAAGGCAAATGGAACTAATGCCCATACAGCCATGTCTTAAGTATTTCTTTATATCTTCTTTTATTGCATTAAAATGCTGGTGTAACACATTTCAATGCTTCTTGGGAGTATTTGACACGAAATATATGATGACAGTCACTAAGTGCTACTTGATGAGGTGGATAACCACAAAAAAGTACTAATCGTATTTCACACTATAATCACTTTTATTTTATAACCTTTTAGTTGCACGTCAACACAAACTCTTGAATAATAAAACTACGCCACTTTTTTAACTCAATGTTCGCCCCGACACAATTTTTAATTCATCATCATCGTCATCATCATATCAGCCGACAGACGCCCACTGCTGAGCATAGGCCTCCCCCAAGGATCTCCAAACCGATCTGTCCTGCGCTGCCCGCATCCATCGGCTTCCCGTCACCCTCACCAGATCGTCGGTCCACCTTGTGGGAGGCCTACCAACGCTGCGTCTCCAGGTACGCGGCCGCCACTTGAGGACCTTTCCGCCCCAACGGCCGTCAGTCCTTGTTGCAATGTGGCCAATGTGGCCTGCCCACTGCCACTTGAGACTGGCAATTCTTTGGGCTATGTCAGCGACCTTAAAGCCTCATAAAAAGGCTCAATATCATCCCAAATAGCAATGGAGAGGGCTATGCTCGGTGTTTCTCTGCGCGATCGAATCAGAAATGATGAGATCCGCAGGAGAACTAATTTTTAATAAAAATCTTGACTGACGTCACAAAAACCCCGCAAACACCTTTCGTATCTGTACCTATAAAAAAAAAATATGACTGCCATAATAAATGAAAAAATAAAAACAAAGTAATCGCTGACCGGGTACTGGCAGGGGTAGGGTCGGTCGCCAGTGTGGGCGCGCGCGTGCTCGCGCAGGCGGCACGGCTGCCGGAACACGCGGCCGCAGCCCGGCCACGCGCACGCCACGCCCGCGCCGCCCGCCGCGCGCCGCCAGTGCGCCCGCGAGTGCGCGCGCAGACCAGACGCCCAGAAGAAGCGGCGCGCGCACTCCCCGCATCTGTCAGTAATCATCATCATCACCAGTCTTTACACGTCCCACTGCTGGGCACAGGCCTTGATTATAATCAAAATCAAAAATATATTTATTCCCGCGCATCAACTCAGATCTGGTCCTTAATGCTGTACAAGCTCTTAACAGGCTTGGTAGGCATATCAGAGTAAAACTGATCTGGGTGCCCGGCCATGTGGGAGTGATGGGCAATGAGAAGGCTGATGAATTGGCAAGGAAAGACTCAGAAAACACTTACATGGGTCCTGAGCCCTTTCTTTCACCTAGGCAAAGTTTTATAAACACAGCCATTAAAGAGCATGTCAAAAACTGACATAAATCTGAGTGGATTAAAATACCGGGATCAAAACACTCCAAATTCTTCCTAGGGGAGGAGGTAGGAGGATGGAGTAAATACATCTATGCAAACGGTAGAACAAAATCTCGCTTCTTGATTAGGGCGCTTACAGGGCATTTTGCTACTACCACATGCTACATATAATGCAACTCTCCCCTACACAACTTCGTCGAGCATGTGGTGAATGCCAGGAATCAATGATGCATCTCTTGTGTCATTGTGATGCCCTGGCTAGAACCAGAATGAGCCTTCTGGAAGTGGCATATCCTTAGCCAAAAGACTACAGACTCTTTCTGCCTAAAGAAATAGTAAGGCTAGTGGCGTCTATATTCCGGACACAGAAAGAGTAAACGCAGGGGAGGCACAAAAGATCCCAATGGGTCGAAGTGCACTGTGACTTAGTCATGGCCCCACTATAAGATAAGATAAGATAATCAAGTAGGCTTATTTCAGAAGTGAAACAGTTCGCTGTGTTTCGGATTGAGGGGAAACGTAGCCAGTGTGGGCATGGACGGCATTTCATCTCAGGATGACAACGCATCTGCAATATCAAGTGATTTTCCCTTGTTATTGCAGGTGTCTATAGGCGGCGGTAACCGCTTACCATCAGGTGGGCCGTCAGCTTGTTTGTCATCTAGTAGTATAAAAAAAGGCTCCTAAGAAACTCTTTCGAATCGTCAACTTCGCAAAATATGTATATCTATTTAAGAAATGGTCTCACAATGTCATCTGTCTGTCATGTCTGAATTTACACCGGTTATTAAAGTTGAACCACCGAGAAGACTCCGGCAACAAACTAATATGAGAAAAACATGAGGAGCTTGGGCCATAGCACTACCACGCTGGCAAAATGCGGGTTGGTGGGTTAAAGCGGTTGCAATAACAACCGAGACCAACGGCTTAACGTGCTTTCCGAAGCACGGGGAAGCTCGAGATCGTCCCGGGACCGACCATGGCAAAAGTTGCTTTGTTTCGTAATCGAAACCAGACCGCTTAAACCATTACGCCACCAAGGTCCACCATCTGGTCAGTAATACGAGATTGTAATGCTCGACCGAGAGCTCGTTCTCGGCTACAAGTCCAAACGAAAACTCGGTCTAGGTTCTCGGCTAAAAATGGCCGAAATTCTCGGCCGTAACCGAGACGATTGTACAGTATAGGATTGAAATCAACCACGCGCGTCCACCGTCGTCGACTGGTCGTTGGACCGTCGCTGGGTGACAGTGATTGAGTTAGTTGTCGATTGTAATTGATCCAATTGCATCCTGACTGCAACATCCCTGATTTGAACCACGAGCGTAGCGATTGACTCTAAAATAGACTAGGCACTGACTGACTCTGTAGTCTATTTTAGAATCACTTATCTAATCAATCTATTTTTTGTGTCTCGTGTCTAAACTGAGCACTGAGTTTAGACACGAGACACAAAAAAACTTTCTCTCATGTGAAACATGTATAAAAGAATCGTAATATTATCTCTACAATGATACTCGTAGTGCAGGAGGCTCAACAGTCCCTGCACTTGACTGTAACTACTAAAGACAAAATAAAAGTAGATAGGTAGCTACATCATATACACACCTATAACCTGCATCATCTGGTGTATGCTCTTCATTCAGATGCTTCAATAGCAGGTCCCTCACAAGAAATATCCTGCCGCATGACTTCTCAGCTCCATCTGCGTCTATTTTCTTAACAGGACATTCTACAGTCACTTGTCGACTCGGCTTAATGCTACCGTCCTCATTATGAATATTTTTATGCTTTTGAAACTTTTGTTCACTTCTAAATTCTTTTTTACAATTAGGTGCAGCACACTACAATGAAATGATAAAACTTTAATTATTACCTATATCTATTAGACAAGAATACAATAACGACAAAGAAAGGTCAGCATGAAATATTATACAGATGGTTTGGTATCTTGCACCTACCTATGTTAACATATTCACATAAATACTAAAGTGTTAACAAAAATTCGAAATTGTAAAATGAATTTCTAATTTCTTCATTCAAATAGTTCGGTCAGATAAACCAAATGTATGGGAAATTTCAAAATATAATTTTAGAATTTAATTTTAAAACTTTTGATAACACTTTATACAGGATGGTGCTGTCAACGCGACAATAAATTAAAACATTATGTTGTAGGCTGTATTAGTTGATAGAAATGGTTTGCCACATTCAAAAACATCGTATTCATTCGATAACTTCATGACATTTGTATGAAATAATATAACATTGGCTGCATTATTTCATAGAAATGTCATGAAATTATCATTTATTGTCGTATTGACGGCACCACCCTGTATGTATATAACTACAACTACTAGCTTTGGCATTCCGCGTATTCCACGCGGTTATCACTCCAAAAAGTTCCTAATGTTCTTCCCAGGTTCTCAAACTATCTCCATACCAAATTTCATGAAAATCGGTTTAGTGGCTTGAGTGAAAGCGTAACAAACAAACTAACTCACTTCCGCATTTATAATATTAGTTAGGAGGTTAGCATGGGTGCCCACTTGTCATACCGAGCACCAAACAACTTGTAGAATGGACAAGTACAATGTACTGTCAACGCGTGTCAGGATAATTAATATTGCATACTACGATATCAAAATAGGAATAGAACACGCCTGTGACGAACTTCACTGCGAAAAGGAAGGTCAACCAAAATTATTCGTCAATATTACACAAATTAAAACTATAAAGATAAAAATATTAAAATTTTATGTGAATATTTTTGACGCAAGGTCTTTAAAATCGTACAAATAAACGTTTCAGTGGCATAAATTACGTTGTAAAATCTTTATATGCAGTAGTCTTCACTTATATTCAATCAAAATAGTTTTCAAGAAAAAGAATTTGTATATTTTTTGCAGACCATACCAAAGTCGAAATCTTATTGTTCGATAAAAATTAAATGGCAAGTGATCATTTTAAAATCGGTTCATTCATCGTTTAGTTAGAAAGGAATACCTACTGTAAATTGTGTAGATAGGAAATTTTACTCAAAGACATACCTTAATTTTTAAAAAGAACCAAAACTGCATTCAAAGTATTTTGGAAAATGCAGTCACTTTACCCGAGAATCGAACCGGCTAAAATCTCTCTATTAAACAATGTAAATCAAATGAAAGGATGGGGCCTGTTTGTGATACACAATTTATGATTCCGAAACGGATAATTAAACATCTTATAAATTCGTGTGTGCGTGCGTGCGTACGTGCGTGAGTGTGTGTAAAACTTGAAAGGAGATCTCCAACCTCTGTAATATATAAAAGGGGGCAAACAAAGTATAATATATATTTTTTTAAATGGTTTGTTTGATGCTAATATGGTTTGAAATGCTATAAATATCACGCGGTGCGGTCGGGGCCCTACTATCGCGCCCTCAAGGATGTATTATATTTATAGTCCATGATCATAATCGTATTTAATAAAAACCTTAGTGATCGAAACTAGAAGCGAGTCCATTTGTAAATAATGAGTAACTTAATTAAGAAATACTAATGAAAAAAAAAACTTTAGTCCTAATATTACATGGCCAAACCGTATTGGCCTAAACTTAAAGCGAACAATTATTGTTTCGCCTAATAATTGTTTTGCCGCCATTATAATTTGGTCTAAGAATTGAAAACCCTAATTTTTGGATCTATAATGTGAAATACCCTAAAATATATTGGCATAACGTTATTTTGGCATTACGACGATTTCGGTTAATAAAGCTCTTATTTTAGCATATCTATATAATAATAAATGTGCCAAAAATTTATCAGCCTAAGACAAAATTATTGAATATATTATATTATTAAATAAATAAATTGACAGAAGCGAATCGCTGCAAATCCGACACCACGTAGTCTTGTCTGCCATACCCCTAGAGTGTAATTTAAGCCCGCGAAGGCGCGGAGGGTGGAGGCGGCCCGCGAGCCGAGGAGCAGGTGGTTTTGACGACCACCGCCGCTGCGGTGGTGGGCGAAAACCATCTGCGACGATAAGGTCGCGTGGGACCGCCGAAGCCCCGCAGCGCCGTAGCCGTGAAAAAAGCCATGCATGCTGCATGCTTGCTTGCATGCTGCATGCCTGCTTGCATGCTGCATGCCTGTTTGCATGGCATACCTACTTGTATGCTGCATGCCTACCTGCATGCTACGTTAGTATTAATAAATATTAATAATTAAAAGGAAAAACAGCTACTTTTTGTTAGAATACCTACATAATAATATGTTTGATTAAATCAATTTACAATAAATAAATAAATTTGCCCAAGCTACTGTGCCTTATTAAAATGAGTCGGTGTTTTATACGTTATGATTTTTAATTTTGTGGAAATTAATATTTAGTATTTGCAAACTTTAGGGATTACGAATTGTTCCGACAAATTTGGTAAATAACAATATGGCGATAAAAAGTTAGGCGAAGTGAAATTAGACCACAGGATTATGAAGAGTGAAATTATGCAAAAAAATATGCGAAACGTTTGTGTGCCATTGCCAATTAGAAGTTAAAAAATTAGGCGATCCGATATAAACCCAAAAAAACGTTGAATAAAAATTTAAATTGAAAATGAAAAAAATGAATTGAAAGAGATAAATTGATTGATTTTGATTGAATGAATTGTTTTGAATTGAATATTGAATTGAAATTGATTTTTGATGAATTCTTGATATAAATGGCTTTCACGTCCTTATTGGAAGTTTAAAAATGCTTGTAAAAGTATTCTTCTAGATCAATTAATTGAGGTGTAAACTTCAATGAGTGGTGAGATAAAAGTAAATAAAAAGGTTAAAAAAAAGGGTAGAAAGCGGTGAAGAAATTGGTAGGTTACACCTAGTGCTCCGGTGGCGTAATATAACAATAACCGCTATTGCGTCTGGCCGAAGCCCAGGAGACGCGTGTTTGATTCCCGCCTGGAGCATACAATGTTTTCATCATTTTCTTTCTTTATTTGTTTTTCTTACGATAACGTGGGCGTTATAAAAGGACAAAATAAAAATAAAAAAATATGACTATGTTACTTAATTTTAAAAATTACCTTGAACTTTGTCAATGATGTTGGAAGAGTGTAAAGATTTTCATTAGGTGCTGATACCACAGTTTCATTTTGCTCCCGATACTGGGCAGTGACAGCTGACAGTGGGGCCATGCCGGTCATATGGTCTGGATTTTGCTCAATGTACATACTATTCCTTGGAGATTCATCATCTAAAAAAGTTATAAACATTAAACCCATTAGGTAGAGTATAACTTGTGTATTAATTGGGTACTAGATCAGATTTTTCCTAAATCAAATCAGAT
Organism: Nymphula nitidulata; assembly: GCA_947347705.1. NCBI lineage: Eukaryota > Metazoa > Arthropoda > Insecta > Lepidoptera > Crambidae > Nymphula > Nymphula nitidulata. The sequence goes on along the minus strand of OX374617.1, from coordinate 6,946,593 downwards.
GCTTGTTTCTCGTAAAATTTTAATAATCTACCAGAAATTTACCATGAACTCTTAATATAACTCATTGTAGAAATTTGAAGTATGGCAGATATATAAAAAAAAAATATTTTGCTAGTACCACACACATTTACCACAGTGACGTTTATTATTTAATTATTGTATGTTTTACCGTTAAGCCGATTACCAGTTAGAGATGTTTTTATCCGGCAAGCAAACTCCCGGTGAGCAGTGAGCGTCACCCTGTCTTTCTCCCTCCCTTCATTCTACACCGAACGGAAAAGCAGTTAAAATCGTCGTATGTCGAAGGCCAATGGTAGAATGTGGCCGATCGTTATCTGCTTAGGCAGATACGTCATCTAAAACTGAAGACTGTTTGTGTGATCGGTGGCTTCAAAGTTTTTTTTTATAGCCACCTATAATTCAAAATCATTTTGGTTATAAGCGATCATACAAAATAACCTTCAATCTACCAATGACACAAACACTCTTTAGTAATAAACAATCTGCCTAGGCAGGTAACTATCTGCCGATTTCAACAATCGCCATTTGACATAATATATTAAACACATTTATTCTTTTCTTATCACAGAGAAGCGACCGGGTAATACATATACCATTATGACCTACTGGATAGACTGTGGGGTCTTTCAATCAACTTTTAAGGCTACAGAGCAGACGATTTTGCAAATATCATTAATGTTTTTTATTCGTATTTTTTAATTTTTCTAATTATATTGTGTAGTAAATTTATTTAAGATCTATTTCCTGAACAAGCAGCGCGCTTTGCTCATTTACGAAAAATGGTCAGATACAGAAAACAATATCCCTTTCATAGGGTACCGTTACAGTTTCTGATAGAAACACATAGATTAAATCCATAAAGTTATCCCATGTTCGTAGCTCAGTGATTAAAGCAGTAGCCCGGCTGTATAAGGCATCCAGTTCGGACCCCATCTTATAAAATATGTCTCTTTTTTTTCAGTAGATATTTTTCTTCATATCTTTCAAACATTTATAAAAATGTTATTTTCAGAAAATAGTTATTAATTTTTAACAAGTAACATTATACCTATAACCATTATTGTTCCAATTTGTTCCCCTGGCTCAAAATTAATATCATACAGCATCACATTCTGAAATACAAAAAAAACATCATTTTTTTTAAAACATACAACCAATAGACTTGTTTGCTAATATGTACTACTTATAATACAGCCAAAAATTCCATCTATTTCAAACCACGAAAACTAGAATCACATTACATTTCTCTTTTTTCGTATCAACCGACTTCATTTTCCAAGGTAGAATGGATGCAAAGAAAGTGAGTGAGGATATCCTACAAAGAATGTGTCTTACCCCATGTATATTCAGCGAAATTGAATAGTTTTCGTGTTTATTAAATTACTAATGTATTATGTTCTTATTATAATTTGATATGAAAGGGATATGTTAGAGAAAATGAGCATCTCTAAATAAAATATCATTTATTTGTACTTTGGCACAAAACAGTTTAGAAAATTTCAGGGCTGTTAGCTAAAATTAAGTAAGAAAATTTTTTGAATACTCACCAAAATACAAAATTTTATTTCAAATTCAATGAAATTGTAATAACAGGAAAATAAATTATTAACTTAACAACTATTAAATTTTGCTAAACATGTAGTTTATGGGTAAAACTGATAGGTGGTTGTGTACTCTAACACCATATCAAAAATATCAAATCTCATATTGATATAAGATGTAACAAGTATGTACCTCTCCATGGGAATCATTGAAGAAAGCTTCAATGTTGACCAACCCTTGATTTGGATTTTCTTCACCTAAAACAATGTTTTGACAATAGATTCAGTCAGTCATCATACATATAAACAGTAAATTAGATTAGAAATAGCATTAAAAACTCACTTTTAATATCTAATTCTTTGTCTGTCTGCGCCATATTGTTTATTACATTATTTTTATCATCAGGAATTTGTATCAGGATTTTATGGTTCTCAATAGATTCATCCTTTTTTTTTAAAGGTGGTGGTGTCATAACAATATTGCCAAAAGAAGCAAGCTCTGGTTTATCATTTCCTGTCTTATTAATCAGTGAGGTATCACATAGTAGTTGTTGTATGTCCAAAGATTCACAGGCAACCAAAGCATTTGGTTTTACTACTGGGACCTTGGAATTCTTTCTAAGAATATTTGGTTTTTTAGTTCTTTTTTGACTGCTTATGTGTTCAGCTGGGACAAACATTGTTTTCATTACACAAATTTTTAAAACATAAGTAAGCTGGAAAAATGATTAATATAATATTAAATTAATTTAATTTAAAAAGAGTAACATCAAAACATTACAGCACACTAAACTTTGTATATACAGGGCAGAAAGAGCAGATAAGTCCAAAATAATTACCATACTCCTCATGTGTTTCATGTAAGAAGGCCTGTACCCAGCAATGGGACATATATGTATGGGTTGGTGCTGATGATGACACACCATAACCTCTGTACACTTTATTTTAATGTTCTATTAACTATGAATTGGTTTGGCTCAAATTTAGATATATAATAATTTGACATCGTATTTATCAACCTAAAGGATTATCCACTCTGCTTAATAATGTACAACCAACCTAAATGCTAACTGATCAGTGTTTTTAAATAAGATTCAGACACATGTTTTAGGTACATAAGTTATGTTTTTGTGGTATGATATACTATGAACTTTATCTACATTGGCTTTGAAAGAAAATATCTAATAAAATTTTAACATCATTACAAAGGACCTAAGGTTGCAAAATAGGATGCACCTTGTGTTGCTTGTAAAATGCAATGAAGACTAAAAACCGTGCAATACTTTGGCTAATCTTATGGTAAGGTGTTTTTAAGAGTTTTAGTAAAAAATCTGTTTTATCTGATAAGTGCACTTATCACCCATGGCTATCTCGAATTAAATTGTTAACATAAATCCTTTTTTAATTTTAGTTCTAAATATAGAAATTAACTACAAAATTAATAAAATTTGTACACTAATATTACATTTACATTTAAAACATTACTAATTACCTAGAGCAAGGTATCAGAATTATTAATCGAAAAAAAGAACAATCCCATAGTCCATAAAGTATCATTAAAATAATGATTGTTGAGTAAAAGAAATAGGCACTAAGATCATCTTATTAACAAACTTTCTTTGTTGTGTGTTGTAATTAAATAGTTTTGCATACAAACTGCGTTGGGTCAGTACTTAACAAGAATATAATAAATAGAACTAACTTTAAAAAAACTTACAACAATAAATAATAACATGGTGATGGAGTCATAGAATAAATTACAAAATAAAATAAAAAAATACACTTCTGTGAAAGCAAATTTACTCGCCTGCTAATTTACACGTTACCTACTGCTTCTGAATATTGTAAAGATAAAATACACATAGCACATATTATATTACTCATTTTTCCGTTTATTTTAGTTCAGAATTGTAAAAAGGGTTTGTTGTACTTTTGCAGTAAAAAAATAGCAATAGCATGAAGGAAGACAGAACATGAAGACTTGACAGTTGACATTTTTTTTTTGTTAGTTCGTCCTTCATAGGGACGGCAAAGGGAACCAATGCCCATACAGCCATGTCTTCAGTATTTCTTTTTCTTTATTTATTGCATTAAAATGCTGGTGAACATTTTTTAATTATTGGCCCTAATTCTGGAGAACACGTGCTAAGTTTAAATTTAAGTTCAGTCTATTTCTTTCTTTCAAATCGAATACGAAAAGGATGGCTGTCATATAAATTGACATTTAGAAAGGTGCGTTCTATTTTCGACCTTATTGAACGTGATAAAATGCAGTGTTTAGGAGGCACCTTCGTACATGCCGTCTAAAATTGTCTATGGTTTCTATGAAATCTATCTAAAAATTGACAGCTCTAAACAGATTCTTGCTATCTTTTTCCTATGACTTATTGCCTTATAAGAAGGTTCAAAGGAATACTTACATTACTCTTTGGTTCAAAGTCACCAAAAGAGCAATGGAGAGGGCTATGATTAGTTTTTCTGCGTGATCAAATGAGAAAGAATGAGGTCCGCAGGAGAACTAAAGTCGCTGACACAGCCAAAAGAATTGCGAGTGTATATTTTCGTGTTTTGTCCACCTACCCATCTACAGTTATTTTTCACAGCAAAGTAGAAATGAGGAGGCCATTTCATACAATTTCTTCATTATAATTATTTTATATTATATCATTTTTATTTTATATCAATCACAATTAATTCATTTGAAATTATATATTTAGGTGTTCGAGCCTTCAGGCTTGACCCACTTGAGATTACCCTCTTGAACATCAGCGCCATCTAGTATAGAGTTTGTGCAAATATCGCAGAATCAGTATGAGGGTAGACGAATATCTGCATGTCAGTGCGGAGCAGTCCTCATTTTATTCAGTACGCTTTTGAATTTCAGCGTCGTCAGTTGTCCATCGCCTACGGGCGAAATTTATTAAGAATATCTTTTTTACTAATTGTGTAAAACTATTTTTACAGTGTGAAAGAATGTCCTTAGTTTGTTAAGGAAATCATTCTTACACGAGCATGTACCCTAACACACGGGCAAAACAATGTAAAATAATGCTTACGAGTATTATGGGTACCATGTACCACTATTTTGTCGTCTCGCAACGAACGACAAATTGTCATCGCAACAAACTGACGCAATGACATTAAATTTTGCCCGTGTTCGAAGGGTCGTCTCAAAGACTTCGTCACTGACGCATTAGTCATAAAGACCACAGCGTCGCACGCTGAGGTCGTATTGATTAAATTACGTTGTCGATCCGACTAGCGAATGTACTCATCCTTGATAGTACCACTCACACCAACTCAAACCTCAGAGTAGGTACCACCTAATCGTTGATCATTAGGTGTCGTCGCATCAATCATACATCTAGTCGTATCAGTTCATACGTCTGACACAACGAAGTCATGCGCCTAGTCGTATCAATCGATACGTCTGACACAACGAAGTCATGCGTCTGGTCGTATCAATCGATGCGTCTGGTCGTGTCGATCGATGCGTCTGGTCGTGTCAATCGATACGTCTAGTCGTATCGATCGATACGTCTAGTCGTGTCAATCGATGCGTCTAGTCGTATCAATCGATACGACTCGCCAAGCTTAATTGCAATGTCTAATTGTTTAAAACCATACGTCGGTCGCATTAAATTGCAATCGACCATGAGTTATAATAGCTCAGACGAACATACCTAACGCATTTATTGCATTTAATCTTCACAATTCTCATGGCGACTACAACAATAGGCGCCCTTTGCGGATTATAACCACCGGCCGAGTGAAAAGATTTATTTGATCGAATAATCAGCTTGGTGACAACCATTACCTACAAGGCTGGGTATCCTGGCTAGTGAAAAATTATTCCTATACAGAGCTATTTGGCGACACACCAATACCACTTAAAACGGAAGCTAAACTTCGCTTTGCAATACCTACCGAAGGGTTAGCCTGGGCATACACACCAAATGACCTTACGCTCTCCGTAAAAAAAAAAAAAAAAAAAAAAGAATTCGTTCCATCAAAAGAAAAATTCTTAAATGGCTCCTGGGGCGCGCTCTATTATATGCCCCACATGGCATTATGGAGAAAATCCACCCTGACTCATATGCAATATTTATGAACACAGTTAGGACACTAAAATCGAAATTCGCCTCGAGAGGAGCAACACCGAACAACTCCATACAAAAACGGAGATCTACATTATCATCAGAAGCTTCCTCTTCGAAATCGACAAGATATGAACACAACATAGACAAAAACCAACAAAGGGCATTTTTTGTAAAAAATGATGTCAGTCCTGACACATCAAACGAAAACCACTGAAAACGTAGCCTCACAAGTGGCCAACGTAACCGCTCGATATCACGAACCGAGAGAGGAACAGGAGTCAGACTACGAAAATGGTACAGTCGGCAGCACGTCAAGCGTAACAGTTTGTCCTTGAACCTAGAGCGCAACGCACAGAAAATTTGTGCGCAAAGGATAAACATATGTCTCTCAGCGCCTCTATCTAACGTCTCTCTCTCAAGTACTCTGTACCTACAATACTCGCAGATGGCCTTGAACGTGATCGCGGCGACTATTAAAAGTATTTCTTCGTTATAGCCTCCGACTAAATATGTGTAGGTTTATAGGTAGCTATAGCTACAGCTAGCTACGTACGCGGCCTACTCTCTTCGCTTCGTTGTTTCAACTTGATTTAAAATTAAAGTACGGCTAAGACCATTGCATTAATTTAAAACAAAAAGTTTTCTACATATTATAATGGCTAGTTATGATATTTTATTTACGCTACCTATTTATCAATAATGCTCAGCGTACTTAATTATTTCAATCAACTATTATTATACCTATTAAAATACAGGCTTCCTTATTTATTCATTGTTATTAACTTAAAAATATATTTCTATTGTCAGGTCATTATTATGGTCCATTGTTATGGAGAGAAATTAAAATAAACCTAAGTAAACACTTAGGTTTGTTTTTCTACATTTATTTAATGTTAATAAAACAAATAAAAACATTTATAACCTTAATTTTTGATTTTGACATTATTATAAATGTTTGAAAAATTACTTAGTAAGTAATTAAAAACAGAATAGAAAATAAAAATAGAATATTTCGACATTGTAGGGTGGACGTTAGCTCATGAACGCAAATACAGATGGACTAATACATTAGTATTAGTCCATCTGTATTTTCACAGGGATATCCCAAGTCCTGGGTGGCTCAGTGGTCAGCAGAGCAGTCGCCCGGATTGCGAAAGGTCGCCGGTTCGACTCGTGCCTCAGGACCTGAAATTTTTCTAATTTTATATTCTAATTACTAAACATTTATAAAGTTCACCACCTCCTATCATACCTGTAACTACTACTCATTCACAATATTTTAAAGACCTAACATTCTACTCTACAAATGTGAATAGAATACGATATAACAATTTTGAAGAAAATAGACCTCACACAAAATCTTCGTGAATTTTAGTGTTAAAATAAATTGACATAAAAATGTAATTTCTGAGATTTGAACCAGGTTCCCCAAGAGTGAAGACGAGCATGTAACGCTATCAACCACGGGTGTTGATAATTTCTTTTCGAATTTATTCATTGTATTTTACTAGACCCAGTGATGTGTGAGGCAAGCAATTTTGAAGCTTATTACATCACTTTAAAGTTGAAATTATAATGATTGTAGCTTCATTTTATATTTCGGCTGTGAGCTATGATGGCTGTGTATACTAGTAAATGTATAAAATTGTAATGATTTGTTGGTGTAAATCACTAACTATCAAAAAACTAATACTTACTTAATTGGATAATTTTCAATTATGTGAAGTAGGTATCATAGGTATGGTAGATCAATGTGGTAGATAGGTCTTTGTGCTTTGTTTTTTACTAATATACTTACTTGGGTAGATTCTAAATACAGTAAAAAGACCAATTTTAATTTGAGCTACCCTTTTCTATCTAGGTAAATTACCATACGACATAATATTATATGATGCAATGCGGTTACGTTTTCAATGGAATTTCGACTTTATATCTGATACTTTAGGTCGATTATTAATTACCAAGGTATGGCTCATGATATTTTTATCAATAGGTAGGCATCAAATTCGCCATTACTTTTTGATTTGTGTTTTAGTAGAGTTTATGGATGGTCTCAGGTTAGGTTAGGATTTGTGAAAGGATTGTGTAAAGTCGGGGATTATAGTTTAAATACATTTCAAAATTTATAGTTATATACTAGTCTAAGTTATGGCCATCTAAGTAAACGCTTCTAAAAAACTCAAAAGATTATCACTTAGATTAATTGTGTATAAATCTAAGGAATATCTTTAATAACTTTATAGGATTCAGTTAAATCCTCTATAGCTCAGTGGTAAGGTCGCGGGTTCGGACCCACGAGCACTCGTAGAAGGTAGAACGGTCCGTGGACAAAATCTCTCTCCACCACCACCTGTCCACATATTATGAGACAAATTAATGTGTTTTATTTATATAATTCTCTCTGACGAAGAGAGATCTTTTATTCACTCCTCCCGGAAGTTCGCCATGCTATGAGCGCTGAGAACATTTTTTTCTAGTTGAAACATTTTTCACACCATTATACCTAGGTACTTTTCTAACAAAAAATGTTCAGTCTTTTTCAAGATCATCATACTTACCTACTTAGGATCGATTTGTAATTTTAAGATTCAAAATTATTCTCATGTGTAGGCAGTGCAAGACCGATCGGTTTGGAGGTCCTTGCCCAATTGCTTAAGCTCAGCGGTGGGTATCTCTTATCTGACATGATGATTATGTGTAGGGATTTTAAAATTAATTGAAATAAAATAATAGTAGGGAATTAATAGAAGTTGGATTCAAATTTTAATACAAGTTTTTTAAGCTAAGAGTGCAAACAAGATATTAAGTCGACACACACAGACAGACAGGTAGACTGATCGGACTGATGCTACACCCCATGAGCACTGGAGAAAGTTTTTCAGTCCGTTAATTCATTTCATCTATTGACACTTAATAAATGTATATTTCCAGTCTGAAGTACCAGGCTACCATAAGTATATCTCCAAGAGCTCTGGCGACCTCACGAGGCGAGGCTCTGTCGAGGTTGTTAATATGACTAGTTTAAGAAGCTAACAGCTTTGTTGACAATTCCTAGACACTGGTCGCTACTAGTTCATCTGTGCCACTGGTGTCAAATTATTGTGTTAAGATAAATAACTAAAAGTAGTAATAACAAAACTGAAATTACAGGTGAAATGGGGAAGTGCTGTCTCTTGAATGTAAAAACATTTGGATTAGTAATTTTATAAGCCATAAGTGTATTATTGCAATTCAAATTGCATCATTATTCAGCCAAACACTCCATTAACATTCTGAAACTGCTACTTCGGTCTACTTCTCTGAGGTGAACTCTTTTAACCTCAGTACAAGTGAGGGTTGAATCATGACAATAAAATTACTTAAAAATACATTTTTTTTTGGACAAAACTAAAAACCAATTGTTTTTGCAATCCATGATTTGACAGATAAAAGAAATTCTTTATTTGAGAGCAATCAGGTCTAATTGGGAATGTGTAAGAAATAAGAAAGAGTCAAAATTGATTTAACATGTTTATTTAAAATTTAACAATATTAAATTATAATTTTAATTAACCCTCAGCCTTGTCTTTGAAATATCACTAAAGTAAGAGTACACCAAATTTCAAAATAATCGAATCTGTGAAAGATTATCATCAAACGCCTGAACATATCTTCATAATTCAAAGTCAAGAACCATCTCAACCACATTACCTTTCTAACAAAAAAAATTGCATGGCTGACGATGGCACAGACAAACTTACAGATACAAAGACAGACACATAAAACACCCCTCTTTTAGGGTCGGGGGCTATAAAAAATAAAAACTAATCTGTAGGCCTAGGGTAATTTTATGAATAACTTAGGTGCCTAATATTTAAATGGAATTAATTATAACAATATGCAGTTAAGTAGGTAGGTAGGTAGATATTAGTATTTTTAGCACCATTTTTCCTCCCTTATTCTTTTCTATAATTATTTAATGAAATCCAAAATAACTTTTAGAAATCTCTCTTTTACTAGTAGAGTTAAACATTTTTTTGTTTTATGCTAGTAATTTATTAATCTGTCAAACGGCATTATCCCTCTGGATGGTTACAACAATTGAAAAATCAGTTGTGTCTGGAATCTGATACTTGACAGGTATAGAAAAACCATTCCTATGATGTGAGAAATATTACTACCTAACCTATAAAATTGCCTAAGATGTATTATTAAATTTTGAACACCATTCTAAATCAAATAACCATTGCAATGAGAAGTAAGGTTTTTCATCTTGAATTTAAATAATAATAAACAACAATAGTAATAGGAGAAAATATGTTAGAAGACTGTTAGGTTTAGAATCTATATTTTATTATAATTTGGGCTAAGAAAATAATGATTTGGGTGAATTAACACCATTGCTCTTTGAAATTATATCAATTTCTTATCATAAAAATCACATAGATAATTGGATGGCTATCCAATTATTACTATTACTGTTAATGGTAAGCATTTGAATTTACAGGTCATGACAGTTACACTAATATCATGTAGGAACTTGGAAAACTGCTGTTGCTGAACAATTATGCACGTGTGAATATTACAGTTGTCCAGGCAGAGCTAGGTAAAGGAACCTATAGGGACAACTCTTCCTAACCTACTTTGTAATGTGGTGGTGTTATTAGTATTTTTACCAGGCCCTGTTGATCTTATCACCCCAGGAAACAAAAACTAATGTAATTATGTCTCTGGTTGCTTATGTATTGATTTAAAGTGCTCACTATTGCTAAGCCAAAATGTTGAACTAAGTATCTAAAAAAAAATATCTTCAATAACTTTACATTTTTTTTGAAGTCAGTCATAAAATTATAAACTGAAACTTACCCTAACCTCTATGTGGTGGTCATTTATATACTTTTTGTAAAAAAAATATTTATGTCTGTAGCTTTTAATATCTGTCAAGCGGCGATATACCACCGGGGGCGATGAAAATGGAAGAATCAATTGTGTCTGGAATCTCATGCTTGACAGGTTAATATCTAATAAAATTCCATAAATATTGACACTGGCATCCACTCAACAATATCTCTTGTCTGGTTTGTGGTTACCTACTCAGTTATTTCACAGACATAGGTATAGAATTCACTAATAACAAGAATTATGTGAACAAATACACCACACATCAACACACTATCTTGTAGCCTCTTAAACAGCCTGGATCTTCATCTCATATTTAAAAACCAAAAATATATGGTCTGCCCGCCACCTGACAAGTAATATTTGTTTTATTAACCTGTTCATAAATGAACTGGATTGAGTCTTTCAGCTACTTAATATAAAGATGTTTTTAATTACAAAACAATAGTAGCTGGAATCATTTTACAAATATGATTAGTTGGTTTATGTATACCAAATAATCAAACTAAGTAACCTAAGTAACCTTGCTAGGTTAATTTGTTTAGCAAGGAAGTCTCCTAACCTAACCAAATACTTTTCATTTTGTTAGAAACTTAGAAGTTGAAGAAAATCAAATGACATTGACCAAAACCTGTTTCGTATACCTAGAGGTAAAAAATAAATGAAGCAAAATACTTTCATACACTTATATGGCGTTCATTTGAATGTTTACATACAAAAACACGAAGAAAAGCGCAGTTTATTTAAAATATAGGTTGGTATGTCCCTGTTCTCTTAAAAACAGTAGAACAAAAGTAGGCGTTTTAACTTACCGATATTCGGTCGGTTTTTCATATTATCTACCTATTTGTGTAGTGCTACTATTTTATTTTTATTCCATTCAAGTGCGTGGCCATTTCGTATATTACTTTACTTGGATATTTTTTTCAAAGAAACTAACATTTATCTACAAATAAAGTAAACAAGCAGTCAAAGTTGATTTTGTGATTTCGTATTCAATAGTTTGAACCCTTAATATTAGGTCGCCCCATACAATTTAGGTCTCAATACAAAATGGACGAGATTTTTCTATACTCAACTTTTAAATACCACAGATACAAAAAAAAGACTTCTAAACTTGAGCCCCAACTTCATACTTAAAAAATGCGATGTCATAGAAATTAGACTAAACTCTGCGTACAAATAGCGTTAGCTCAAACAATTCGACCAATTTTAACCAATAAACGCTCGAAGCATTCTGACAAGCTCTGCTATTGGTCAAATTCTAAAAGATGGTTGAAGTTGAACAGAGTTGAACCAATAGCGAAGAGGGTGTGCTTTCTTTCTAATAGCTATACATAGCGTTTACTAGGGTTATATATACTGTTACGCTTGATGTGCTGCCGACTGTACCTCTTGTTCCGAAACCGGCATTAGCATTACTGGCGACGAGGAAATAGAAATACCACCATTCCTCTCAGCCGAACGACTTGAAACCTCTCCATATGCTACTAAGCCTATTAACAGATCAGAAGAGGTCGCCCTTCAAGCCCAAATTGCACAAGCTGAAGCAAGATTAGAGGCTCTACAAAATAATGAGTTATCGTAGGCGGACTGCGACTTCTCGCCTAGCACAACAGAACCAGAGACCAAATTAGCAATGGCGGATCCACGACTGGTAGAATATGGTATCAAATGTCAACGATTAGAGGAAGATGGCTGGAAAAGCATCAGATATGCGGGAGTGCAAAAAGCATTCCACTGCTCTCCGGTGTTCGCCCCCCTCACGTTGAATAACCTACTCGCCCCACATACACGAAGATTGCCATCCCTAAGTCACTTAGAAAAGACAGACTTTACTCTTGGAGCAATAAACTATGGCCTTTTTCTACAACGGAAAGTTTTTGAAGAAGCTTGGAATAAACTAAGTCTGTCCGCACAGACTGAGGTTCAAACCCATTCCACCCAAGAAAATATTCGACAGTCTTGTCCAATACACTTGTGGTAGAAGAGCGGAAGTTATTCAGTCGCGCAGAGAAACGTTCAACCCAAACAGGGTCTTGAGCGATATTTTGCACGATTACATATTCCTTTCCTTCGACTACATATTTGTTTTCTGAGGAGAAGCTGACCGAAGCAATAAAAAAACCAGGGTGGGAGCGCATAAGTTCTTCCCTAGGAAATCCTTTTCGAGTACTCCCACAACTAAACAGAAGAAATTTGCTGTACCTCCAAAAATACCACAGAAAACCCCTAGAGAAACCTATTCAAGCAAATCACCATAAAAAATAATAATAAAAATAAAATAAAATAAAAACAGCATTGTCGGAATTTTTTCGTACCTCTGAAGATCGTATTACCAACAAAACAACATGTCCTTCCTCAAATATTAAAAGAATACCCTAATCCGCAGGTATTCCTTGCCGGTCAATTAAACTCTAAAGTAGCCTGTAAATCATTAGGCGCGTCACCTACACTCCTAAATGTCTTAAAAGGCTACCTGATACCGTTTATACGGAAGCCGCCGACGATCCGCTTCTCAGAAACTCCCAAAAATTACAAATTATTCAACACAAAGAAATCTGAGAACATGGACCAGCAGATTAGTTATCTATTAAAATCGGGCGCAATTTCAAAAATAAATAAATTTAAGAGTGGTTAATTATATCTCCAGTCTTCCTCCGAAAAAAAAAAAAAAAAAAAAAAAAAAAGCCAATGGTTCTCACAGGCTATTTGTTAATTTAAAAATCTGAACTACTTTGTGAATTATTCAAAATTTAGACTGATTAGCCTTAGGAAAATCTCTCAAATAATTGAAAAAGATGACTATCTAGTAAAGATAGACATTTCAAATGCATACTGTCATGTTCCAGTCGGAGGCCAGAGGATAGGAGGTATAGGAGATATTTATCAATAATGACCATGACACAACATGAATTGCCTTCTTTTTTGGCTGTCAAGTGCCCCTTCAATTTTTAGCAAAATTTCAAATTAGGTAGCATCCCTACTTCGTAGCAAAGGCATTAGAACTGTAGTTTACCTAGACGATTTCTTACTCCTACATAAAGATCCTGATTTGCTGGAGCAACAAACGCAACAAGCTATTTGCACATTACAGTCCATTAGGCTGGCACATAAATATTCCTAAATCAAACTTAATGCCTAAAAAAAAAAAAAAAAAAAAAAAAAAAACGTATTGAATACCTAGGACTTGTATGGGACACACAAATAATAAAAAATACTTACCTAGCACAAAAATTCACAACATCACTGCCCTCATATTGCATACCTTACGCAAAAATAAATGGAGCTGGTCTAGCGCAAAACATATTCTGGGGAACTTAAATTTCGCGGCTAATGCAATACCTTTGGACCTTGGAAAAACGACATTTCAGATACCGGATCGCATAAGAGGAGAACTCGATTGGTGGCTACAGATTATACACAAGTCCTCGACGATTCAAATAACTGCACCAACCACTTTCGTAACCACCGATGCTTCAGATCTCGGATGGGGAGCGATTGTAGACAGCAAAAAGCTTTCAGGGCATTGGAAAACCTCTCAGCTACACTGGCACTGCAATCAGAAGGAATTTATTTATTTATCCAATCCGACAATCGCACATCGCAGCAAAAATATTGAGTATCGCACATCAACACAAAATCAACTTAGTCCCGAAGTATCTACCGGGCAAATACAACGGTCTCGCGGACAGCCTATTCAAATGTAAAACGCACTAAGAAAGGCATCTCCGTTGCACTGGTCCAGTCCATAATATTCAACCGCAGGGGAGCTCCAGAAATCGTCTTATTCGCCTCAAGCGCTTCAGCAGTAGTTCCACGATACGCCCAGCGAAGATCATAGGGATCTAGCGAGCGAATTCACGGATGCGTTCAGCAGACAGTGGAACTACAGTCTGGCATGGATCTTCGCTTCTCCAGCATTGATCCCCCGGGTACTCCAACATCTCCAACGCTCCCACGGACTATACATAATGATAGTACCCAGATGGGAGAAAGCATTTTGGAGAGCAGAGATGAAGAAGAGAGCAATTCAACCCCCTCTTCGCATCAGGAACCTCAAGAAACACCTGCTAGACCTGCAAACAAGACTACCACCTCGAGGAATCCAACAGTTATCTTTAGAGGCCTGGCACATACGGGCTGGGCCGCTGAACTAAATTCTTGGAACGAGCAAGAAAAGGGACTTTTAGAGACTGCGTGGCGGACTTCGACTCTCAAAACTTATAAACCGACCTGGCGCAGCTGGCTACAGTGGTCTGAAGCTAACAGCCTATCTCTTTCAACGCCTGTCCGTAGCGACATAGCTAATATTTAATATTCTTATTTGAAACCCGCAATCTAGCTGCGAAAACCATTTGCGTTCACAAATCTGCTATATTAACCTTCATTAAGCCATCCCTTAGCGAAACATATAGCAAAAACCCAACAATAAAGAATATTATAAAGGCAATAAGTTATAAAAATCCTCCGCAGCATAAGAAAACAACGTGGAATGTTCCCAACCTTACACATTGGCTTTCCATACAGGATCATAGATCAATCAAGCCCTTTTCGTCTCTCACAACAAGTAGCTACGCTACTTTTGTTAGTTTTCGGGCGACGTGTACATGATCTAACTCGGTTGCACATAAGTAAGGATCATTGTCAAATTTACCCAGATAGAGCAATATTCTGGCCAGAGTTTGGGTCCAAAACTGACAGTGCTAACTATCGTCATTCGGGTTGGTGTCTGTTGAAGAACGAAAACAACAGGTTAGACCTATACTATTGGATACCAATACTTATAAACCTATCAGCACATCGTCGTAACCCAAATGATTCTCTATCCAATTTGTTTATTTCCACGAGAGGTAAAATTAAAGCAGCCACAAGGACAATCATGTCTGGCTGGATAAAACTTATTTTGAGGGATGCACGCATCAATGACACACCTGACAGTTACTACGGTCAACTGGAACATTCGAAACCTCGATATAGACGATGTACTACGCAAAGGAAACTGGCGTAGCGCAAAGACATTCTTTGACATTATTTTAAGAATATCGGGCCCAAAAATCCTAATAACGGGACTTTATCTATATCCACAGACTTCATCGCAATGTGATTCATTACAAAACTGATTATGACGAATTGGCTTAAATATATAAATGTTATGATTGCGTCGTATACGGCATACATAATACAAAAAAAAAAAAAAAAAAAGGTGATTCGTTAATAAACCTATGACCTATGTTAATAAACCTACCACCTACTCATGTGCTGTGATTAAAAAATATAAATGATAAATTCAAATACAAATTGTTGAATTTACTGATATCATATCTACTTACCCAGTCACAGTACGCAACTAACAACAGCACCAGCAGATAGAAAACATCTCAAGTGGGTCAAGCCTGAAGGCTCGAACACCTAAATAGACAAGTTTTTCCCCCGAAGGGTAAAAAACTAATATTTAGGTTTCAGCCGAAAGGCTTGACCCACCAATATTACTCCTTGCTGGTTCTCACTTCCTCGCCTTAATTCAAAAAGGTACTGAATAAAATGAGGACTGCTCCGCACTGACATGCAGATATTCGTCTACCCTCATACTGATTCTGCGATATTTGCACAAACTCTATACTAGATGGCGCTGATGTTCAAGAGGGTAATCTCAAGTGGGTCAAGCCTTTCGGCTGAAACCTAAATATTAGTTTTTTACCCTTCGGGGGAAAAACTTGTCTATTATATTATATTCATTCAAATTATTTGTAGTTACATATAATATGGTTATTTGATTCTGCTTAAAAGATCTTGAATTAATGAATTTGACGACTTTTGAATAATGCTTCTTTGGAACTGAAATAACATAGGGACTACTTGATTTACTCTTTAAGTTTTGTAGTCACTACATTTTGCAAATAAGGACCCATCTGAGTATCTATTCGGTTCATCTACTGTTTAATTATTTTAACTATGGCGTAAATTTACTGCAAGATGACAGTCTAAGACAAGTGGTCTTAAAATAAATAGGAACAGAAGGTCGGCTCCATAGGACGATTAAAATCAGGTGCGAACCCACACAGACGCGTACGTACAGATCTCAAATCAAGTCAAACGAATCGTTCCTTTTTGTTTTGATTTACTAGGTGTCTAGGATGTTTGTGTTTGCCTGATATCGTCCATTGAATGCATCCAGCCTTCTCTACATATCTATTTTGTGGTCCGATGCTCATTTGTCTCTTGGGGGGGGGGGGGGGGGCTGAGGTAGCGTAAGAAATACCTGCCTGAAAGCTAACAGCCTGCCCTTAACATGGCAAGATATCGACAAGAAAGGGCCATAGTCAACGACTACACCGAAAGAAGAATGACAGATATAGAATGTTACAGGTTATGCCAATTAATATTGGATATCGTCCATTGAATGGATCCAGCCTTCTCTACATATCTATTTTGTGGTCCGATGCTAAAGCGTAGCCTAATTTCTAGTTTTCCTTAAACAAAAAAATCCGACGAAACAAGTATCCGGCGAATCAGGAACTAACCATTTATATGTTTACATTATTGTAAGCTATAACAACGTTGAATTATCTAAGTATTATTCACACTATAAAAAAAACGAAAAAAAAGGAAATATTTTCTTTATTTCTATTTATTGGAAGTATGTTACATACAATTTTTTATTATATTTTACTATTTCTAGATCACCATCACTGTTGAGTTTCAACGTGTTGAATTGCTTCTTTCTATACCTAATGCGGCGGTTTGCGCGAGTTCTTTCTAATGCATAATCAACAAGCTTCTGAAGTGGAACTTTACGGTGTTTTGAATAGCCCTTAGCAATACACACTGATTTAGTATACAACAAATTTACAGTAAACCCATCTGGAAACTTTGTCACCACTTCTTTCCACCTAATGTCAGTCCATACTTTATATGGTGAGCTACGTAACCTGAAATCAGATAATATCTAAATACATCTTACTACTTTCTTTTAAATTCAAAAATTTTTATAGATGTCTGCTTAGACGATCATGCCAGTGCCCCCTAGTGTCAGTTTCAATTGAATTGAAACGAAAACGTTCGTCGACGTGACAACTGCCAAATCGTACGGAAACGTCAGCAGTGCCTCTTCTGTTGTGAATGATTGGAAACCACTTTTTTTTCTAAGGGTCTGAGTGGTGAACACGACGATGATCGTTTTCGTTTCGATTCGATTGAAACTTACACTAGGGGTACAGAACGGGTGACCGGACCTGGTTGAAATTTGGCACAGATGTAGATTTACCTATAGTCTGACTTCGACAATTTGATTATTCAGAATCAATGTAGATGACATGCCGGTAAAGTGTCATAGAATCTTAGGATATGGGCCGCCATTTTAAATAAATAAATATTTCTATGGTCTGCTGAAGTAAGCATACTTCAGGGACACCAACTACAAAGATAGAAAAAATCAGATTGATGTCGATATAAAATCCTATACCTTTATACCACTAAGGTTCGTTTTTTTATACAACCAAGGTGCCAATTAGGGAATGCAAATCCCTCGAGTTTATGAATAACAATACTGCGAGATCTCGTGAGATTGGCAGTATTGTTTTTTTTTGCAAATAAAAGGTCACAATCCTTATTTGAATAAATTAGAAAAAAAAATAAGTATTATAAGATAAACATTTATTTTCACGAATTTTTCAATAGACTTTTATGCATCAAACATTGTTTGACGTATTTGTCTATAATTTTTTAATTAACTTCTAAGTAGTAAACTTTGACGTACGTATCTATCAAATAAAAAATAAACAACCAGTCTTCTCTGTTTTAGAAACAAGAAGTCAAAAAAAAAAAATATTTATTTAAGGGCCGATTTTTCAATGCCCAGATAAACAGTCAGATAAGGTTTATTCGATAGATAGCAAAAAAAGTGGGTTTTTCAAGCGTCAGATAGACTTTATTCGACGAATAATTCACTTAACTTAAGAGTGCGCCTAAAGCTAGAAAAAAATCAAATTTCACCCGCACCCCCCGCATCGCGAGGCACGATTGCAGTGTGTTGTCAATCGAGCTCGTCTAGTCACCTGCGGACGTCATAGTATAGTATACGCAAAATATTCACATGAAAGCAACAGTAGCTTCTTAGAAGTAAATGTAATGCATTTCTAGTCTATAATATTAATCATATTGGCTCAATGCAATATTGAAGTTAAGATTTTTATTGTTACTAGATGAAGTTGTTAAATTAGACCAAATTTTCGTCAAGGCGACACATAGTTAATTTACTAATTTAACATTTTTTTTTTCAAATTAAAAATAATGTTAAATCGTTGTGAACTTAATTACTTGTTTGATTTTCTCGAGTGAAATATAATGTATCCTTGTACAATTTTTCGCACACATATCAACTATCCACTGCATTAATAATTTTTGTAAATGGTGCAGCATACTAAAATCATCTCTAATTTAAATCAATGTGGGTAATTTATTTCTGGGTGCTCTTGAATTAGATGTAGTTGGCACATTAAGAGAAATGAATATATGTCACCCATCTGGAAAAAGTTATAGATACGCTAAAAAATTTAATGAAAAATCCAAAAAAGAGGTATTTTTAATGGTCTTACTATTTACTTTTGAAAATAAAATCATATTTCGTTCAAAATTTAGGTCACCGTAAACTACTAAATATTGCTGCTACATCAGTTTGAACTGAATCATTGTAACATTAATAGTTATGCAGATGACAGTACAGTGCATGGTAAATTGTTATTACGGTTGCCCAGGGGCGGAACGCATTGACATCGAGAAAGAGAGAATAAATATTACCGTCGAGCTTAACAGGCAGGGTTGTTGTGTTAGTTAAACCTTATTATATCCAAATGGGGTTTGAATAATCTTGTTGAGTTTAATGCTGAAAACCACAAGTCTGCGCGTTCACATCTAAAATGTCGCCTTTCATTCCCCCGCCTTCTCTTTAGAGTATTACACATGGAGATATTACAGTGAAATTTATATAGACTGTGGAGATATGCTGTAATCCAAATCAAAGAAACTACACGACGAGGTACATTGATTTTTCACGGCTGAACAAGTATGCCTACTTTATAACAAAGGACCGACCGTGCGTGGAATATAACTTGCACCTGTGCACTCTACTAAGTATATGCATTGGAAAGATTGCAGTGTTCAAGCTGTACAATATAATTAATGATATAGAGGTCACAAGCACAATTGAGCCTCTACGAGCGAGCTTATGAGAAGCGCTTTCTATTGGCTATAATAATGAAGAGTGCTCTGATGAGCTTTTAGGCCTTATCTCAGCTTTATAAAGTTTCAATAAAGTTTCTTACAACCTGTCTAAAAGGTGTGGAAATGGAAATATTAGTAGCGAAAAATATTTCAGACAACTTTTTTCAATCACAAATTTACAAACAAAAAATAATCTCATACCGGCGACACCGCCATGTATTGATTATATTTAACAGTGCAAGGCCGCGCCGTTTTGGCTTTCTGGACCGTAACGCGGACCTCTATACTAAATAAAATGCAAAAACTTTAGAATCTCATCCCAAAAATAAATTTTAAAAGGTTTGATTTGTTTTACTAAAAATAATAATTATTTTAGATATTAACTCAAAAAGCTACTGAAGTTATGCTAGAAATATGGTTTTCCAAGAACCAGCACAGTGCGCTACCTGCCGGCGATTCAACAAACCAAGCCATCATATAACCGGAGATGAGCAATGCCCTGCGCGAAAAGCGCTGAGGCGAGGTATTTAAGTACCATCGATTATGGCGACTAGAGCCCAACCAGTGCTACGCAGCACAGCGGTGGATCTGTGACCTACATAGATGCCCCTCATTTAGTAATATGATGAAACATGTTAATGTAATTATAATATACTTATTTTGTTGTTGAATTTAATAATATTGTCAACTAAGCACTAACCTACAAAAAAATCAGACACCTAAGATACAAGTTAAATGTTACTTAGTTTAGGTGTCACTCAAATATTTTGAACTAACCCTAATTTATTTTACAATAGCAAATAATATCATGATGTAGATACTCGCCCCACGTTTTATGTGTATTTTTGACTAAGTTTTACAGAAATAAACTTTATCTTTATCTTTATAGTAAAATTAAAGAAAAAGGTTTCAAAGGCGTTTTCAATACCCATGATTAATTCTTATTGAAGGAAGATATAACAAAGGTGTTTTCGCTTATGTCTGGTAAAAAGAGGAAAGTCGGATAGAAAAAATGGAACAGTGAAAAGTGTTTAGCAATTATTAGAAACAAAGTCCCAAAGTAAAATAATTGTATACGAAAGGAAAGAAAATTCCAACTGTAATAAAATTACAGTCCGAAAGCAAAATATTTTATCTCATGAGATGAAGCTAGCACCTAGAACCATGTCGCGTATTTTAAAAGATGACTTAGGATTTGCAGCCTATACGAGACGTACTGGTCATTTCTTAAGTGATAATTTAAAAAAGAATAGGGTGGTAAAATCGAAACAACTACTGAAGCGGTACGCAAAGGGAGGTCACAGAAAAAAATTGCTTACGGATGAGAATATTTTTACATATAAGGTACCATTAATTTAAATGATCACGTGTCAGAAATCACCAAAACATTTTTCATACATTTTGTACTGAAAAATGCTAAATGAATTCGTAATATTCTTTCGACAACTTTCGACACAGCTGGTGAACCGGAATCACTCTTAGTCCATGTCCTTTCTATAACATAGTGCAGCCAAGCTATTTCTATGAACAAATATATCCCGTGTTTTAATTTACTGTTGTATGGCACCACCACTCATTTTTATACGTTTTATATTATTTTGAAATGTATTTCCAATTTTCCATCTTAAAATAACATAGAAGAAAAGCACCACTTAGTAAAACTTACATTTTAAAAAAGCAACAACACAAGTATAGTCATATTTTTTAGATGACTTTAACTAAGCCAATTTTTTGTTTTTAATTATTGTAAATAGTAATAAACTATTCATATTTTAATGTTTTGGTGCGTTTAAACACCTACTTTATTAAAACAATTACAAATAAAGAAAGCAAACGATGAAAAAATATATGCTCTTGCCAGGAATCGACCCGCATCTCCTGATGTCCGGCCAGACGCGAATACCACTATGCTACCGGAGTATTAGGTATAACCTACTTATTTCTTCATCGCTTTCTATCCTTCTTCTTAACGATTTTATAGCAAAGTTTATCTCACCACTCATTGAATTTAACACCTCTAGTGATACCAGTAGATACTAAATTTTATTTACTACAGACTTCACTTTATTAAAAAAATTAATTAGGTGTAGTTGTGGTGATATTAATTCGATGCTGATCTGAAAAAACATTGTTATCATTAAATTGCAATAAAGTGTATTATGCCATGTTTATAATAAACTTGTGTTAGATTTTCCAACTGCATATTGATAACTGCCCGATAATATTGTGATTTTTGTATTATAAATACATATGGAAATTTCGACCATCGAAAAAAGTTTTATTACAAATAAATCAAATACGCGTAAGTCACTAAGAAACACAAAGCATGATTTTGTTTTACATATACTACGCCTACTGAGATTTCAAAAACAATGCGATTTCTGCTCAATGTACATAAAAATAAGGTCGATATCAATAATTAAAAAGTGAGTAAACAAAAGACTTGAGTTTGACACCTTGCCGTCATTTGAATTTTCAGTTTCATTTTATAGCATTTTATTTCAATAATTATGGGAAATCACAATTTACAACGTTTCATTAATTTTTTTAAGCAATAGTCTTAAAATATGTGTACTAAATTATGGTTTTTAAGTTATAAACTACAAATTATTCGCGAGAATGTTGACGGGGGCGCGCGAGAACGCAGAAACATAGTCTTCCCGTCTCAATAGAGCAGCCGCGAGTGAAACAAAACCGACGATGGCGTTTAGCGCGGAAGGAAAATGGAGTATGCGCCAATATAGTTTTTTATTAATTACTTGCAAACCATAACATATATTGAAAAATCGCTAGTAGAAGCCCTCGGAAACATGGTGACTCACATATTTATCAATTTTCCCAGTGGTGAAGTAATGTGATTTGGACAATAAATTGAATCTCGTTGGAAGTCAGAGGTATCTTTGTGATTTTTTTCTATCGAGAAAATTTTATAAATTCATGTTTTTGCTCTGACACAACCCTCACAAATATAATGTAATTACTATATTTAAAATTACAGCTCATTTGGATTTGATTTAATACGATTAAAATCAAATCTACGATTAGTGATTTGCTTTATGCCCCCTCTTAAGAATAAATCTATCTGTCCCTCAGTGGCGGCGTAGGATACATTGGCACCCCGGGCGGTTTTTTATTGAGCACCTCTACTTACCTACTTAAAATAAAACACCAAATACTAAAAATGCTTACGAGACTTTATTTTACTAAAATATTCAATCACATTATCAAAATTGACTTCCCTGTCTCTTTTGTTCTTGATTTTTGGGCCAGTTATAATAAAACACTTCTTGAGCGTTGTATCCATCTTTATTGCCGATTAGGGAGTATAGACAATTATAGAGTAGCAGAGAACACAGACTAAGTCTATGGATATTAGTACAGATTAGACTATCAACACTACCCCTCAATTTGAACTTCTTAACTTACAATGATTAAGTTGAAATTGTTACAAATAATATAATATAATTTTACACTCTTTGCTAGCTTTTGCTACATAACTATTTATAATCATATTCATATTAATGAAATTGTCACAAATCTTTTAACTTCAACTTACTTTAAATATTACTACACTTTTACATTTTACTTAAATTATTTTCACATTTTACATTTTACTCTTATACAATGTTAATATTAGTTACATATGTAATGCAATAAGTACTAAGTAAACTAAGTTATATTAATGCTAACTCTAATTTTAATTTTAATGTTTTATAATTAAACAATGTTTAAACTATATGTAAGATAATCGTGTTTTATTTTCGGCAATGATTTTGTGAACACATCTGAGACATTCTTATCTGTTGGTACATAAGATACATTAACTAATCTTTTATTTACTATATCTTTTATATAATGAGCTTTTATATCTATATGCTTGGATCTTCTACTATTTTCAAAGTTCTCTATTAATTTTATTGCACTTTGATTATCAATTAATATCTTAGTAACCATGTTAGATTGATTTGTCATATCTGACAAGATACCTTTTAAATAAATCAATTCACTAACTACCTGAGATGCTGCTATGTATTCAGCCTCAGCTGTTGACAGTGCCACTGCTGTCTGTTTTCTTGAGAACCAGCTAATTAGGTTATTACAGTAGAACACTGCACATCCGCTGGTGCTTTTCCTATCACTACAATCTCCAGCCCAGTCTGCATCTGAAAATCCTATCAGCTCTTTATTCTTACCTTCTAATTTCTTATATACCATTCCTTTTTCTTTTGTAGCCTTCAAATATCTAAGCACTCTTTTTCCGGCTTTCCACAAAGATTCTGTTGGCTTATCCAGAAATCTGCTAAGATAAGATACAGCATATGTGATGTCTGGTCGGCTGTTCATAGATATAAATAATAGGCAACCAATTAACTCTTTGAATGAAACATCAATAATTTCTTCATTTTTATTTGCTTTAAAGTTAACTTCCATGGGCGTGTTAGCTCCTTTGCTATGATGCATGTTAAATTTTTTTAATACTCTATTAATTGTCATATACATCAGAGTAATTGTGTTGTTGGAATGTGGGTACTTGTTTCTCTTATTGACTGAATAAGATCAACTAAGTAGTGGGTAGTTTTGTAAGTTCACTTTATGTTTTGCTACCTAGCTCAATAAACATGATGTTACATAATATCTTGTTTTAGTGTTATTTACGGACATATTAGTGGCGACGAGGATTAAAAATAGTCAAAATGGATAAGAAATCAGTGAGGTTCAGTGAATTCAATCAACAAACAGACATTTGGGATAACTATGTAGACAGACTAAAATTTTGTTTTGAGGCGAATGGTATTGTGGTAGAAAATGTTAAACGGGCTAATTTCTTTACTGTGTGTGGTTCGCAAGTGTATGAAACGCTACTTGCATTAATTACGCCGCGAAAAGCTACCGAAGTGACATTTAGTGAGATTATTGAAATTCTAACCAAACATTACAGCCCTAAACCAAATGAAATATCGGTGTCATTCAAATTCTACAAACGTGATCAAAATCGTGGTGAATCGGCTTCTGAATACATAGCCCAACTCCGAAAAATCAGTGCTAATTGCAATTTCAATGACTTGGAGCGTATGTTACGTGACAGATTAGTGTGTGGAATGAGAGACGAACGATTACAGTACGAACTATTGAAAAGGGACAATCTGAGCTACCAACATGTAATCGATGCAATGTTGTCATCTGAAAGTGCAAGTAAAGACGTGCGCATGATTCACGCGACTGAGGACAGTAGCGGCAGCGCTGCGTCATCGGCTACATTCACCGGATCAACGGCACCCTACGTGCAGCCGGCACCGGCTGCAATGCCGCCACCGGAACCGATGGAGGTGAACGCGCTGCGCCCACGCCCTGCGCCGCGGGCCGCCCCACGCCCCGCCCCGCGCGCCGCCTCACGCCCCGCCCCGCACGCCGAGCTGCGATTATGCTATCGGTGTGGAGATCAACACGGTGGCGAGTGTCGGTTCGTCAATGTTACTTGTCGATATTGCAATAAAAAAGGACACTTAGAGAAAATATGTATGACTAAAAAGAACGCAAATAAGATGAACTTTACGGTGGCCGATGAAGACGCTACTTTGAACGGAATTTATGTTATACGTTCTACGAGCAAAGTGCCGCCTTTCGTTATACGTGTATTGATGGCGGGTGAACCCGTGACGCTGCAGGTAGACACAGGTGCTTGCTACACGTTGATTAATGAGCACACGTGGCGCCGACTGCGGCCGCTCCTACCGCCGCGGTGCCTCTCCGCTGCGCCGCTACTACTGCGTACGTGGACCAATGCACCCGTACATCTACTCGGACAGGCATTGCTGCCTGTACAGTATAATGATATTGACTATAATCTCTCGCTGCTCGTAGCAAAGGGGAATGGACCTAACCTATTGGGAAGAGACTGGCTAATGCATTTAGGAATTACGATGAACATTAATTTTGTTTCCAACGGAGATTATATCGGATTAGACGACATAATCACTGAACATCATGAAGTATTCAAGGATGGTCTCGGCACCTACCGTGGAGATCCTGTGGCGATACATCTGAAGCCGGAAGCTACTCCGAAGTTTCTTAAAGCGCGCCCCGTACCTTACGCTATTAAGGACAGAGTGGAAAAGGAAATCGATCGACTAGTAAGTGAAGGCGTTCTTCGGCCAGTAGCGTTTTCCGAGTGGGCGACTCCGGTCGTTCCCGTCGTCAAGAAGTCAGGTGAAATTCGGCTATGTGGAGACTACCGCAGCACAGTGAACCAAGCAACAGAGTCAGACACGTACCCTATGCCGACGGCGAATGAAGTATTTGCTGCTGTAGCGGGTGGAAAATTTTACACAACGTTGGACTTAGACCGTGCCTACACCCAAGTTACGGTCAACTATCAAACTGCGAAGCTTTTAACCTTAAACACATGCAAGGGACTTTACACCGTACACAGACTCGCATTCGGCGTGAAAGCCTGTCCTGGAATCTTCCAGAGACTAATGACAGCATTACTAGCCGGAATCCCAGGAGTCGCAGTGCTGATTGATGACGTCATAATTTCTGGTCACACCATGCCTGAGATGCTGTTGCGGCTAGACACTGTCCTTCAACGAATAGAACAGGCGGGATTACGCCTCAATAAAAAAAAATGCAAGTTCGCTAAGGAAAAGGTTGAGTTCTTGGGGTTTGTTATTGACGCTGAGGGCATTCATCCATCGCCAAGCAAAGTTGAATGTATAATAAACACTCCAGAACCCAAGAACGTACTTGAACTGCAAGCTTTCCTCGGCTTATATAATTTCTACGAGAGATTTATCACTCACAAGGCCACAATACTCGAACCTCTGCATCGACTTTTAGATAAGACACATGCGTGGCGCTGGACGGAACGGGAGCAGAATGCTTTCGTTCGGGCTAAACAGGCACTAACATTTGACATGACCCTAGTTCACTACGATTTAAATAAACCTCTGATATTGACATGCGATAGCTCAGAATACGGCGTCGGGGCCGTATTGTCACACTTGATGGAAAATGGCCAAGAACGTCCAATAGCTATGAGTTCCCGAACTTTACACACAGCAGAAAGACGCTACTCTCAATTGGACAAAGAAGCTACCGCCATTTTGTTTGGAATTCAGAAATTTCATAACTATTTAGCTGGGAGAACATTCACTCTAGTGACGGATCATAAACCACTGCTAGGTATATTTGACCCGAAAAAAGCGATGCCAACAATACTTTCACCACGTTTAACCAGAATTGCAATCGCGCTAACTTCACACGATTATAATATTCGATACATCCCTGGCGCACAGATAGGTAGCGCTGATAGTTTAAGCAGATGGCCACAGCCAGTTCCGGAGCAACCGGTTGCAGAAATAAGTGAAATACTGCTCATGGCAGAAAAACCCGAAGACTTCCCGATCGATGCAGAGCATATAGCAGCTGAAACAATGAAAGATAAGACACTATCGCGTGTATTACATTTCGTTCAACGTGGCTGGCCAGATAAGATTAAGGAAACGGACTTACATACTTACTGGTTACACCGTACCGAACTCTCCTTGCAAGACGGTTGCCTGCTATTAGGAAACCGAGTAGTGGTACCTGCGCCACTGCGTACTACCATTCTTCAGGCGCTGCACAAGACGCACAGTGGAATTGTGCAGACTAAGGCGCTCGCAAGAAGTTACATTTGGTGGCCACACTTAAACGAGGACGTAGAAGCTCTCGTGGGTCAGTGCAACAAATGTCTTCAACACCGTCACATGCCTCCTCGATCACATCATGAATGGATTACGCCAACCAGACCGTGGTCCAGAATACACATAGACTTCGCTGGACCTTTTCGCAGTAAGAACTTTTTGATCATCATTGATGCATACTCCAGATGGCCAGAAGTGTTTATAGTGAACAACACTACCACTGCAACGGTAGTTAAGTATCTACGAACAGTTTTTGCGACGCATGGTTTGTGCGAGACAATGGTTTCTGACAATGGAACTGCATTTGTGTCGGAAGAAATGAAACAATTTCTTGACTCAAACAAAATTAGACATATCACAACAGCGCCTTATCACCCTGCTACGAATGGGCTGGCAGAGAGGATGGTCCAAACCGTTAAGGACAAAATTCGAAAAATGGACGACCTGGCTTGGGAAGTAAAAATTCCGAACATGCTGTTGAGTCTCCGCGCAACGCCGTGCGCTGGTACACTCCGGAGTCCCGCGGAACTTTTGATGAACCGTAAACTGCGCACGCTGCTGGACGTGGTTCATCCCGACCATATCCAGCGAAAAAATACCGAACAACAGGTTATGGATAATAATGAGAAGCAGAACAGAGAGTCGGATGTTGGCTGTAAAGTAATGTACAGAAATTACAATAATGATCCAAAGTGGTTACCTGGCAAGATACTAAATAAAATTGGACCTGCAAACTACAAAGTGGAAACTGAAGTAGGCTCCATAGTCAACAGGCACATTGACCAACTTATTAAAGTTATTTCAGAGCCTCAAAGGTCGCGAGAAAGGAGAGTAGTTCGTGATAATGAGGAATCGGAACAAATCATAGAAATTCCTAGTGAAGAGACTTGGGCTGAGATTCTAGGAATTCCCAAAACCTAGACACTTACCTGATTCGTTGTCATTATTCTTATGATGATTCTATAAAGTGAGATATATGAATGTAGTTGTTTGTTTCGTTGATTAGAGCAGACAATATGGGTTTTGTTAGATTTAATCATTATGTAACTTTATCATTATTTGCTGTGTTTACTTGGGGGAAAGGTATGTCATATACATCAGAGTAATTGTGTTGTTGGAATGTGGGTACTTGTTTCTCTTATTGACTGAATAAGATCAACTAAGTAGTGGGTAGTTTTGTAAGTTCACTTTATGTTTTGCTACCTAGCTCAATAAACATGATGTTACATAATATCTTGTTTTAGTGTTATTTACGGACATATTATTAATCATATCTGTTTGAAATATTTTTAGTTCATTTTCTTTTCTCTCTATTTGCAAACCTAAGTAATTTTTTATTTCGCCCAAGTCTTTAATCTTAAACTCTTTTTTCAAGTTTTCAATAATTTCTTCATTTCCCATTATTATTATGTCGTCAACAAAAATCAATAACCATGTGTCCTTATTCATGTACAAGCATACATCATATTTTGATTGTAGGAAGTTGTTTTTCATCATACACTCATGAAATTTTTGGTTCCAGCACTTTGGTGCCTCTTTTAACCCGTATAGTGATTTTCTTAATTTTAGTATATTTCCTTGTCCTTCTACACCTTTAGGGCATTTTATATATATTTCCTCAAATAAGTCTCCATTTAGGAATGCAGTTGGTACGTCCAATTGTCTTACTTTAATGTTTTGTTGCACAGCATAACTAAGCATTGTACGAACAGTAGACATTCTGGCTACTGGGGCATAATGTACCTGATCAGATTCAGTCTGTTGAAAACCTTTTGCCACTAACCTGGCTTTCTTTTTCCCATCCTGTTTTGTTTTAAATAGCCACTTTGTATCAATAGCCTTTTTACCATTAGGTAATTCCGCTCTCTCCCAAGTTTCATGTCTTTTCAATGACTCTAATTCATTCTCTATAGCTTTCTTCCATTCCTCATCTTTGACTGCTTCTTCATAATCAACTGGTTCGCCTGCACATAAGCAATATGCTATGTTTAGTTCATAGTCATTTAGTCCCGTAGGTTTATTTATTACTCTTCCATATCTATTTATGTAGTTATTATTTTCATTTACTTCATTGTGCTCTTGTATCATTTCATTTTCATTTCTTACTTCTGAATCATCTTCTGTTTCCGTCTCTTTTCTTGATTCTTCAATTTCTGCTTCCTTCCTTATGTATATGTTGTTATACCTATCCTGCTTTTCCTCATTATACCTTTCTTGTGTTTCCCTTATTTCATTATCAAAATATTTTAATTGGTTCTCATCAAACTTCACATCCCTTGATATAACTATTTTATTTTCTATAGGGTCCCATAGTCTGTAGCCATTTGTAGAATAACCTACAAAAATTAGTTCTTTTGCTCGCTTATCAAATTTTCCTTCTTTGGGCACCACAGCGGCCCATGCTTTCGATCCAAACACCTTTAGTATATTTAAATTAATTTTACCTAACCGAATTTCAGCAGGAACTTTATAATTAATTGCTGCTGAGGGGCATCTATTTATTTGATAAACAGCACATCTAACTGCTTCTCCCCATAAATGTTTTGGTAGCCCTGTTTCAATCATTAAGGTTCTTGCTCTATTATAGATAGTTCTATTCATCCTTTCAGCAATTCCATTGGATTGAGGTGAGTATGGCTGTGTATATTGTATAATGACACCGGTTTTCTTACATTCATTTATAATTTTTTCATTTTTAAATTCCCCGCCATTGTCACATCTTAGTTTTCTTACTTTGTTTCCTGTCTGTCGTTCAACTAACTTTATGTACTCTAATAAATTATTTGTAGCTTCATATTTTTTTGTTAATAAGTACACAACACAGAAATGGCTATAATCATCAATTATTGTTTGAAAATACAACTCACCTTGTGAAGTTGGTGTCCTTACAGGTCCTGATATATCTGTATGCAGTAATTCTCCAATATAGCTTGAACTAGGCTTAGGTACAGACTTAAAGGGAGAACGGGTTGCTTTACCTTCTCTACAAGGTCCACAGATGTTACTTGAGTATGGCAGCTTCATTATTGATAGTTGATATCTATTTGCATGTCCTAATCTCTTATGCCAAATATCATGGTTATTATTATTAACAGACAAACAATTACTATTATTCAATTGAAAATCAACTTTGTAGAGGCATCCAAGCATATCACCACAAATTTTGTATTTATGAGACAAAATATTTACATTATTTTTATAAAAATTTACTTTTAATCCCTTTTGCAATAATTTTTGTACAGACAATAGGTTATGTGATAAATTATTTACTAACAAAGCTTCAATTGTAATTACAATGTTATTATAAAAAACTTTAAGTTTGCCTCTTTTCTTAGATATTAAATACTCACCATTTGCCACATATATTTTAGTTTGTTCATTAGTTTCATATACATCATACATACTACACTCATAACTGTCCATGATTAAATGTTCTGTCGCACCAGAGTCTATTACAAAACGTATTAATTTATTTTCACTAATTGCCGCACATTCATATTTATTTTGTGTCACTATAAAAGCAAGTCCATCTGATTGGTTTGTGGTACTACTATGCGCTTGTTCATGATGATGATATGTCTGACCTCTATTATTACTACCACGTGAAGATCTTCCCCTATATACATTTGTCCTGCCTCGATTCATACCTCTTCCTCTTTGTGACCTCTTGTTTCTACATTGAATGGCTTTATGACCATTTTGCCCGCATGAATAGCATGTCAAAAATGCATTATTTTGTAACTGTTGTACATTGTTACTATGTCCTAATTTAATTTCAGCATCTAGCAGCCTTGCTTTAACAAATTCCAAGGTAAGTGTTTTCTCTGTTGACATTGTTTCGATGGTGGTCACTACATTCTCATATGCTTTTGGCATAGAACTTATAAGTTGACAGACTTGGTCTTCCTCACTTATTTTGCATCCTATCGCTGACAGATCGCCGACTGCCGCGTCATATTTCATAAAAAAATCTTGAAGGTCTTCGTTCGATTCACACTTCAATGTTAATAACCTCTTTTTGAGATGTAGTCGATTATACAAAGATTTTCTTTCAAACGTGTCCGATAATTGCATCATCATTTCCTTCGCTGTTTGACATTTTTTCACAATTTCTAGATATTTATCACTCAAGCAATTTACAAGGATCGATCTTGCTTTTGCGTCTCGTATTTTGTTATCAGTGTCTTGATCTATGCAATCTAGCACTTGCTTTTCCTCCATTAGTAACCTCAATCGAAACTTCCAGTTACCGAAATTGCTGTCTGGATTTAATTTCGGCCACACCTCTTTATCCGCCATTATGTAGTTTTTTATTTTCCTTTTCTTTTATTTCTTATTTAGCGCAGTGGAAGCGTATGTTCTTGATTTTTGGGCCAGTTATAATAAAACACTTCTTGAGCGTTGTATCCATCTTTATTGCCGATTAGGGAGTATAGACAATTATAGAGTAGCAGAGAACACAGACTAAGTCTATGGATATTAGTACAGATTAGACTATCAACATCTTTCAATTGATAAAATCGAAAGATTGGTTATTCGCGCTTGGCTCAATGTGGAGTGTAGACCTCAAGTAAGATTTTATTAATTTTAACTTCGAAAAGCTTCTTTCACATGAAACCACCGAAACACAAATTGTTAAAAAAAATCTAAAACATAATAGCGCTAAACTTGGAACAGACTCAGAATAGCTCCATTTTATAATGAATCTGAGAAGCTCCAATATAGTCCATTAAACCGCTTCTTGGGCAGAAATGTTGGCGGCTTCCAAATGGCGCCTCAATCTTAAAATCTCCAACACGATGTCCTCTGCTGAAAATTCAATGTAAATTTTTAACAGACTTGGAACCATTTCACGAAGATCTTCTTCTGGTGATGTTACCAACGTTTTAGGCTGAATAACACTAAATGTAACTAGAATAAAATCCATTGCCCTGTAACGATGGTCCAGTTCTTCGTAAAATCTATCGTGATATTCGAACATTGCTCTCTGCAATTCCTCTGATAATATAAGTCCAGCATCTCGGGCCATTTCTCCAGGAATACGTTTTCGAAATTTTCCTTCCATCTGAATGTCTATGTGTTCACATTTTTTTGTTGCGTAGCAAATAGCCTTTTCTACTATTTAGACATTGTGGTGTTTTCGTACAGTGACTGCAGCTCTTGCATGTACCGATTTGGCATCTCTGGAGTGACTGAAGCACGGCCCAGGTCTCGACAGAAACGAAGGCTTTCTCATAGTCTACAAACGCTAAGTATAATGGCAGGTTGTGCTCTTCGGTCTTCTGTATAACCTGCCGCAGCGTATGTACGGGGTCTATAGTACTAAAGCATTTTCGGAATCCGGATTTTTCGGGAGGCTGGAAGTCGTTAAACCTGCGTGCGAGACGATTCGTAATAACCCTCGAAAACAACTTGTACACATGACTCAGGAGCGTGATGGGTCTGTAGTTCTTCAATAGTCTTGTCACCATTTTTGAAGAACAGTTAAAAGCGCTCGGGGTTTTTTGATCTGGATAGCTGGCCTGCAGGGCGGAGCGTAGACTTCATCAGTCGATACCTCTCGGATTTCACATTGAGATTCAATGTGCCGCTTACCATTCGATGATCACTTCGCGTGTTAAACGAATTGATAATTGAGACATCATTGACTACCCGAATCTTAATCAACATGATGAAGTCGATCTCATTTTTTGTTGCGCCATCCGGCTTTTCCAGGTCCATTCTCGATGCGGCCGTTTTTGAAGAATGAGTTCATCATAAAGAGTCCCTTCCTCTCCATATAATCGGCTAGCATTTGACCTCTATAGTTCCGGATTCCAGCTCCAAATTGCGCCACTGTCAACTCATCATCGCCACGTTTGCCCAGTCTTGCGTTGAAGTCTCCCATGACGACAATGTAGTGAGTTTTGGAAGTATATATTGCCCGAGAGATATCCTCATACATTACTTCTACTTCTTTGTCGGGGTGAGTCGAGGTCGGGGCGTATACCTGTATGACCTTCAACGATTACCGTTTGGTGATTCTGAGTATATGGTCGCCACTCTATTCGACACACTTCCGATTTGTACAACGTTGTTCACGAGAGACTAGTAGACAATAAACCCGACACCACCTTGGGACAGATCTTCGGCCTCCCGGAAATCTCTCTCGTCGGACTTCAGAAAATCCTACTACACTCCAGCAAATCCTGCTCAATTCCTCTCTAGTTCCTGCAGCTCCTCCTCGGTCCGCAGTGTGCGTGTGTTATAACGTGCTAAAGGGCCCAGTTCGTATGACGGGATGCCTTCGCTACCCGGAGATTCTTTGCACCCCTGGTCCCGGCGCCTCGTCGACGTCCGTCACGTCCGGTATCGCCGGGCACTTGGGGCCTTGTATTGTTTAGATTCATTATTTGGGGGAATCAACAGGTTTTAACGATTTCATTCTTTTAGTGTAGGATATTAGTTGTCGCTGTCACCCTTTGGTGCTTGGCACCCGGGGCGGACCGCCACCTCCCCCCCCCCCCCCCCCCCTTTACGCCGCCACTGCTGTCCCTTCGACGGCCAGATAACCGCTTATTCTATAGATAAATTATGCTTGTGCTTTCTGGGTGAGTCAAATACTTCATAACAAAACATGTTAGAAAACACATGTAAAATGGTATACAGTAGAATTCCGTCGTAGATTCAGACTTACTTAAGAATCGGTGCAATATTTGCTAACTTTTGTAAAAGATAAATTATGTAAGTAATGAAATCACAAAAAATACATATTTAATTTTGTTTCTGAAACCACTGTATTCCTCCCATGCTACAGCTGCCAATCACTGATTCTTTGCCCTATGAGTTTATATATCACTGCTCACATAGTTTGGCGGTATAAATAATTCCACTTCATGTCGTATTATAAAAAAAAATAGGTAAGTACTGTTGCAATTACATCTTTGAGGAAAAAATTGAATTCTGACATTTTTTTCATTTCCATGAGGAAGCATAAATTTGCTAAGGTTTCTTGATTGATATCAGCTATAGATTGCACTTACATGTTAAGTTTCAAATAAAATACCACAGAACTTGATGTATGTATGAATATAGTATGAAATAAGATGCCAGATGCTTGCTTGTTTTTGACAATAGATGTGAAGTTAACAGCAAACAAAGAAATGGTCTGTCCCGCTCTAACATTAGTGTCCTCTATACATTTGTCTCAACTACCTGAAGCTGGCGTTATTATGGAAGACCTAAACGGTCAGATAGTTATTCTTAGGGTAAATGTTGATTGAAAAATTGACAGTCACTTATCGGACGAATAAACAGTGTAATAACTTTATTCCTTAGGTAGCTATCTGTAGTTTTATCAGGGGATTGAAAAATCGGCCCTTAGTTGAGTTAACTATTAAACTGATATTATTATCAATTAAATAACTCCGTCCGTGCCAGTCCGCGCTTCGAATAAGACGTTTTTATGCTCGAGTGCAATCTCGTTTTAAACTCGCGAGATCTCGCCCTTTTTTCGTCCGAGATCAATCTCGCTAAAAAAGGCCGAGATATCGCGAGAACGAGATTGCATTCCCTAGTGCCAATCAAGCATACGGCCCACCTGATGGTAAGCGATTCCGTTGCCTATGGCAACACCAGCGGTTGGCTTTATTTTAAAAAAATGTGTAAGTATTTAATTAAACACAGGTAGGTATTTAAAAAATGAAGTATCACTATGATGTTTGATAATATTGATTCCTAAATTATCCAGCAAAGTATGATGAGCTTCGGCTAATATCATCTACTTACACAAATCTAGGAGTAAAAACAAAACAAATTAAATACATACCTCCGCTACAAAATAGAAGAAACATATGCTGTATGTAAACGAACGTCACATGCTTGTGTGTGTAAGGCTACCGTGTCACTCAATTTTGGGTTTCTATGTGCATGTAAAAGGTTAGGTAACCGCACTCATAAAAAATATACCCGTTTAATTGGGGAAATAATGCTAATCTATACATATAAAAACAATGGAAAAACAGCGTGTCTGTACATTGCTTGTATTTTCACAAAAAAAAAAAAAAAGTTTGGTGGATTGAGAATTAAGTAGAGAAAATTCTTGTCAGTTTGTCTGTGTTTGAAAAAGCATCGAAAAACAACTTATTAGACTAGGTTTGACAATATATTTAGTGTCCGTATCTTAGGGTAAAATTTTATTTCATTGAAATCAGCTTACTCTATCAAAAGTTATTACGATTTGAAGACAGAGAGAAGTAACTTTTGTAAAATTTCGTGTTACGCGTCGTTTGTAATGTTAGTTGCCTATAGTATTTATTCATATTTTTTTCATTTTATTATACGTAACATGATAAGTAATGAAACGTAAACAACTAAGTAGGTACCTGTTGACACTTTATTCGTGTAAATTAATAAACAATTAATTTAAATAATACGTCTCGTACAGACAGACACTATAGTGACATTTTTGACACTGAGCAAGGAGTTCCGGATATTATCCATTGGTGCATAGTATTTTTTTCGAAGTTCGACCGCTGCCAACGCTCTATCTAGAATTCTAGACATTATATCAACAAAGATAGGTACATACATATTAAACTTACACTTTAAAAACCTTCCGCTGTAAACGTCTCAATGTAAAATCACATTTGATAAATAATTGACTGTAAAGTCTTGTGTTCCAAAAATACCGTAGATAATGTTTTGGTTTGTTAAAATCCCCTTCCATTTTCAACCAAATTTCTTGTCCAATTTTATTATCTTTTAGTTCTTCTAGTGGTTTGGCAGTATACTTCATCAAGAGTTTTAAAAATTTTAAAGCCAATTCTAAAGTCCATCTGGTTCTAGCCTTTGGAGGTTTTCCTGTAACCAAATCAGTGTTTTGTATTTATATTTATCAGTCATCAACAACCTTTATACGTCCCACTGCTGGACACAGGCCTTCCTACATGGAAGAAACACATCAGGAGCTTGGGCAATACTTAACACCACCACGCTGGCCAAATGCGGTTTGGTAAAGCGGTTGCAATTACAACCGGGATCAACGGCTTAACGTGACTTACGATTTCCGAAGCACGAAGGAGGATAAGATTACAAATTTTGATTCACCTATGCCAGGATCGACCATGGCGAAAGTTGCTTTGTTTTCGTAATCGAAACCAGAGCGCTCAAACCACTACGCCACCGGGCATCTCACGCCACCGAGCTCCTCCTCCTATTTTTAACAGTGTTTTCATTTAATTTGTAAAATACTAAAAAAGACATTAGACATGGAAAGTTCGGTTTCGATTTTCAGTTAAAAACATTTTTTAAAATCTACTGTGTCATTTTTAAGGCTCTAAGAGACGTCTATAAAAAAATTCAGATTGTATAAAGACACTTGGTTCTGAGTCTAGTGTTATCTGTTGTGCTATTTATTTCACTTTTATTCGTAGAATACTGCGCATCATCACAATACCACCTGATTGTGAGTAATATGCGATAAATTCAAATAAATGCAATTAAGTGCAATTACTGGGCATGCACGGCATTTCATCTTAGGCCCCAGGATGACAACACCTGCAATATCAAGTGACTTTTCCTTGTTATTGCAGGTGTCTATAGGCGGCGGTAACCGCTTACCATCAGGTGGGCCGTCAGCTTGTTTGTCATCGAGTTGTATAAAAAAAAAAACAGCATACAACAAGCGTTTCTTCTTCGAAATAATGCTATTCATGTACATAATATGTAATAATGTGTTCACCCCATATATTATATGGGGTGAACACATTATCGTAGTGGCGCCCTCATTTTTTCCAAACTCTTTTTTGCCAAGCTGTAGGTACCATTTTTTCGATAACTTTTTGCCATCTTGTAGGTAGGGACATGATCCCATTGCTATAGAAATTTTGGGGCTTCTGATCAAAATACCGCGACAAGTGGTTTTGGCAGTCCTCTCGTGATGTTAACCTGACACTGCCTAGAGAATTCTGAAGAGAGCGAAACAGGTGGAAATCTGAACGTGCAAGGTCAGGACTATACGGCGCATGCATTAACACCTCCCAGCCAAACTCTCTTAATTTTTGCTGAGTGGCTAAAGATGTGTGAGGTCTAGCGTTATCATCGTTCCCA
The DNA here is from genome assembly GCA_947347705.1 of Nymphula nitidulata. Classification (NCBI taxonomy): domain Eukaryota; kingdom Metazoa; phylum Arthropoda; class Insecta; order Lepidoptera; family Crambidae; genus Nymphula; species Nymphula nitidulata. Next base: position 6,909,057 of record OX374617.1, on the reverse strand, counting down.
GGTCAATTCCCAGTTCTTCAGCTACGTCGTAGCTACTGATATGCCGATCTTGCTCCAGTTTTTCAAAAATGGCATCAAAAACTTACATTTTCCTAATTTGAATTTGGAATTATCTTTTTTAAAATCTAAACTTTAAATGATACCAAAACCAACCAGATACAAATAGTACAGCCAAAGAGATTTTATTACAAGTTCATAATGCGAAAAGACTTTTTCCCCAACCTAATATAAGTCATTGTAAGATGCCATTTTAAAATTACAATCATTTCTGATGTTCATAAGCTCATAAAAATTAGGTAATATAAAAAACAAGGCATTTATTGTAAGAAAATTTAACAAAAGCAACTCATAACATTAATAAATTCTTTAAGCTAGTTAAAGTATAGTCATAGAGCGACTTTAGTATTATGGCCCAATTTTATTCCAGCATATTGGTGACAATTCCCAAGGCAGGTTTTGCTCTTAAGATAACATGTATTTCCTAATTTAGTGTCTTTTCGATTGTTACGCCCTTATAATATTCGACTTCTTGAGAAAAAAGTGTGGGCTTTAATAGTCAGTCAAGCAAGCTTATTTATCTTGCGCGTCCTAGAACATCTTTTAAAACAAATAAAATATGTAATACCATTAAAAGCTTCATGTAGCCGCATATAAATTCCTCGAGACTCTCGAGCTAGCACAGCTGTTGCATAGACAACTGCATGCTTGGGTTTATGATTGAAGCAAATTTCCATGACTTTTTCTTCATCTTTGGAAAAGACGCCCTTATTTATTCCTCCATAATGTGTCACAATAAATTTGTTCACTTGATACAAGCTCCTTTGTAAGCCTTGAGCTAAATATGCAACAACAAATATCCTTGCCTGTTCTTTTGCCACAATTCTTTTTCTGTTTCTAAATCTAGCCAAACATATTAATTTGTCTGGGACTTTAAACTCCTGGAAGTATAATAAAATAAGTATTTAATCATTGTAATAATTTCATCATCATCATCATCATCACCAGTCTATCATACGTCCCACTGCTGGGGCACAGGCCTTCTACATGAGGAGCTTGGGTGTTTTCAAATCCCTAGAGGATTTGAAAACAGCTTTAACCGGTAACATTATTCGGGTATCATTATTAACGGTACGGTACCAAAACCACGGTAAGGTACGGTAGGTTCGTTAAGGTACGGTAATCAAATTCAGTGACTCATAAAGATATCTAAAACTTTGCGGTAGCGGTTAGACGCGACATATATATCAAAACGCCTAACGGGTACCATAATGATAAGGATACCTCGATAAAGGTACCATAAACATTAGGGTATGTTTTATTAATCGGATACCGATAAGAATGGCAACTAAGGACTCTAAGGAGTGTAGTATTTGAATGCGGCTCCGTGTCGATACTATTATAAAACGGCTTGTATGAATATCATACTAACCTAACCTAACCAACGAAAATACTAAGTGAGCGACTAAAAAATCTGATTTCAGCGAAAAATCGTATAATAGTCGCCCAAAATATATTTAAGTCGCTTACTTAGTATTTTTTATCTGCTCAGTTTTTTATATTCCTTAGAAAACTGTAAAAAAGCCGTGTCTTACCAAAGTACTTACATTTTTTAGAACTACTTTTTCCCGCGATTTGGTCCTCGTAAAAATATTTTTTAACCGACTTCAAAAACGAGGAAGTTCTCAATTCGGCCGGTATGTTTTTTTTCTTTTTTTTTCATGTATGTACACTGATTACGCCACGATTACTGATCCGATTTACGTGATTCTTTTTTTTCGATGCGGACCTGCGGAATAGCTGCCATTTGGTCCCATATTTTTTTTTTCAAAATCAGTTCGGTAGTTTGGTTTTTATAAATAAAAAAAAACGGAAATTAGTAAGTCGTCTACGTATTTTTTTCTTTGTATGTACACCGATTATGCCGAGATTCCTGATCCGATTTACGTGATTCTTTTTTTGTTCGATGCGGAATAGCTGCCATTTGGTGCCATGAAATTTTTTCAAAATCAATTGGGTAGTTTGATTTTAAATAAAAAAAAACTGAAATTATTAAATCGTCTGCGTATGCGAAATTGCAAATTTTTGCTTTCCTATGACTTTTTAGTGAAACGATACGATAGTAGGAAACAATATTTGTTGACGGTCACCCATCTAGCTTCGACCTTAGAAAGTTCTCACTAAAAATTGTAAAAAAAAATAATTAAACAATAATTAAAACCGACATCAAAAAACTGAAAAGGATAAAATAATTAAATTTATGTAGGTACTCATCCCCTAGAAACATATTTTTGGAGTTGGTGCTAAGCAGATTCCAAAAACAATAGAAAGTGAAGCACTGACTCCAAAAAAATATGTTTCTAGTAGGGGATGAGTGCCTACTTAAATTTAAATATTTTATCCATTTCAGTTTTTTGAAGTCAGTTTTAATTTTAGTTTAAAAAATTTTTAGACAGTTTAGCCTATGCCCGTGACGTTCATTTTAAATGACCTTCTCATTGTATGAATGTTGGTACTGCGGAGAGGTCAAGCTATATTTCTGGTTCTACCCATTCAACCGATTGAGAAGAAACATGGTTCAGATTTTAAGTTAAACCTGGACGTACTAAACAGTGAGAATCGAATCAAAATATGTTCAGCGGTTGTTGCTTAATGCGCGCACAGGCAATCCAAGATGGCGGACGCGACTTTTTACTAAAACTGTAAAAAATCAGTGTCTTATTTATCAATATTAGGGTATCATTTTCGTGGGTTTCGGGGCTCCCGATTTCGAATACAACATCTATTTCGTGATCCAAAATGGCTGACACGAGTTTTTAATATGAAATCAATTTGAGTAGGTATCATTTTCGTGGGTTTCGGGGGTCCTGATTCTGAAAACAACATTTATATTTTGAGATAAATGATGGCGGACGTGACTTTTTAATATAAATTCGATTCGATTGAGTATCATTTTCGTGGGTGGTAGGTACGGGGTTCTGATTCCGAATACAACATCTATTTTGAGATCTAAGATGGCGGCCGTCACATCCGCCATCTTTATTTACAATATTTAATGAAATTATATATTTTCTTCGATTTTCAGTATTTTCTATTTTTATATCGCAGGCTATTTCATCACTAATAATGGATTCCTGTTTCATGTTAATGGATGGATTTCTGATGTTTAGTTTCCTGTTTCTGTAAATTCTGCATACAAACTCGTGCAATATGACCTTTACGTTTCAGTATGTCGTCTTCAGTATGATTACAATTATTGTCAGCTCTATGATACACATCTACACATCGATAACGTTTTTCAAAATCGAAATTAATACTGGTTTTCGAACTTTTTGCTTTGTTTGTAGCTTATGTTGTGTTGAAGTCGAGGCAACTATATTCATACTTTTTGTTCTAGTTACACTTTAATTTTCCGACTTACTGTTTTCGATAGTAGTTGCTTTTTCAATTAGTTCCTGAAACGTTATAAGTATCCTTCTCTTGTAAGATTTTAGTGCGTATGTGCAGAATAGCACACCTTTTTTAATATATTTATGTTTTTATACTTTTTTACTACTGTCACTGTGCCTTTGATTGTCATAATTATGATAGCTCTTTAACTTGTCACCAAAACCTTAGTATTTTTCTTTCTTTCCAATTTCTTAATATTCCATTACACCTACAGTCCTTACTCCTTTACAGCGTATATCATCATCACGGAGCCCTCTGATAAATTGTAAGCATAAAAAGTTTTCGGATGTAGATTTTTTTAAATGTTGGCATATTAAAAATTGCAGCCAGTAGTCAACTTCTTTACTTCCGATGCATAGATGGGTATTGATTCATGTCCATTCTGTAAACGTGATATAAATTATGTTGCTGTAGCCACATACTAGGTTTCGAATCTATCTATTCATCCAGCATTGTTGAAAGTTCGTGAAATTGTAAGTCAAGGGGATCAAGAGGTGAACACATGTTAATTTTTCTTGTAAATCTGGCGGAAGTGAAGATAAAAAGATATACCTTCATCTGAGTATCAAAAATTTTGCTAAGCAATAGGTGAAGTTCTAATCGTTCAATAATATTCTCAAATGATTATTTTTCATGAAACGGTTGTAGGTAATTGGGGTTGAAGAATTGAGGAAAGAGTGTTGTCGTTGGTCTCGCCACGACAAGATCCAGGAAAAAAGGCATTTTGTTTTTTGAAACATAAAATTTTAATATTTAGTTGTGTAATAATTTCTTATACTTTAAATCTGTAATCAGTTTCTGTAGGTGGTTGGTTCAATTCTTTGGTCGCGTCCGCCATCTTGAATATCGAAATAGATGTTAGAGTCGGAATTCGATCCCCCGAAAACCATGAAAACCGAAAATGATACCCATATTTATTTTATATTTAAAAGTCGCTTCCTTCCGCCATCTTAGACTTCGAAATAGATGTTGTATTCAGAATCGGGACCCCCGAAAACTACGAAAGTGATACTCATATTAATGATAAATTAAAAAGTCGCGTCCTCCAACTTGGAAGTTGAAATAGATGTTGTATTCGGAATCGGGTCCCCCGAAACTCACGAAAATGATACGAGACGAAATGAGATGATGACATGCAGTCACTCACAACATCACAGGTAGTATATAGTATATAATATACTATAATTATAATACTATAATTTTTATACAACTAGATGACCACCTGGTGGTAAGTGGTTTCTGACGCCTAGGCACTGCACTGCAGTAACAAGGAAAAAAAATATTAAAATTGACACGAGCAACTGTGTGCAGCTCGCGCGGCGAGCGGGGGGTAGCGAGCCCGAGCTGCATATGCTTGGTAAATCAAAAACAGCGCGCGAGTTAAATGGAGTCGTGTGCGTGATAATTTTTCGGCTGGAGATTATTATACGTTCGTAATTATAGTCTGATTCTAATTCTGATTAAATATTCTCCAGAATATAATCAAATGTTTTCAAAGACATTCTATTGTATTCATAGAATTTGTTTGGTTTCGTCTTTGGTCTTCGTAATTACGATGAAACTCTCCTCTTTGCTTCCTTTGTTTAAAGTACGGATTTACTTTTTCTTTTGCACATAGTAAATCGTACTGCATAAATGAACTATTAAGAAGTTCATGACGCCGCCGTATCGACATTTTCGTTTGTTCGGCACGTGTTTTCACCGCGTGAACTGACCGCTGCCGTCGAGAATGATCCAGTTGCACCGCGCCGCCGCCCGCACCGCGGCCGTCCAGTTTACGGCCTAATAGACTGTGCTAATAGTATAAGTCCATCTAATACAAGCAGGAAGTATAACTTGCAAATATAATACAGCCAGAACGTAAAAATGGCTAAGTCAAAATCTTGAGTTTGGAATTACATACCAACACAGAACTTGGCACCAATATAGGGCTCCATTCTTTTATTGGTGAAGTCGACAACAATGCAGTATTCAATATTGAACCTGGCTAGTATTTCACATTTATGTTTTTGATGGGATGATTGTTTTTTTCTGGAATACCTTCAATATACAGACAGACAAAGTTTTATAATAGTATACATAGATAGATTTTTGTCTGTTTGTGCGTGCATCACGCAAAAACCGCTAAACAGATTTTGTTTGATTTTAACTCAAAATCTAATAAATTTTCATTCAATTGCACGAGCTGGCAACATTACATGTAAAACTATTTCAAAATAAGGGTATGTGACCTGAACACTATGGTATCCTTTAAGGCTAAGCGTATGCTGGGACGCAGGCAACGCAGGTCCGCGCAGTGCAGGACAGAGCAGATTTTGTAATGCATGAAAGTACCGAGTGCTGCGTACGTTGCGGCGCGGGCACGTGCGACGCAGACATGTGTCTGACCTGCTCTGCGCCTCGTTGTAGTGCCGGCACAGATTCCTGCGCGACGCATGCGAGTTGAGACGTGGTTTTTTCGTTAAAATACACAATTTTGTTGCAATGACAGAACATTTAATAGAATTAGTTCGTTGTGAACCTTGTTTGTATGATACTCATCATCCAGTAAAAATTGCCAAGGAATTTACTTGTTTGTACACTACATCGCCAAACGATAGTTTTGTTTGTAAGTGTTAGGAAGAGCAGTATCTACTGTCATCTTGTGAGCACTCTTGTAGTTTTTACTGTCATATTAAATGTTCTATGGGTAGTTTTATACAGAGCTGTTTCACTCTTTCACCCCCACACATAAACTTTGTTGCATTAAAATTCGAAACTACGTCGACCAGCGTGAGCGGCCGCATACGCTCGTGGACTATGTCTGTCTCACCTGCGCTGCTCTGCTAAATCTGTACTGTGCTGCGCTGCGTCGCCTGCGTCCCAGCATATGCCTAGCCTAAATGATGGATTAGTTTTCGAAAGCACAGAAAGCAGTTGGGTACCGAAAAATATAACCGCACAAAACAGTTTCATGGGGTACTGTTACAGTCCCTGGCCACCACCAAGCTGGCCCACTGCGGGTTGGTATGGTAGACGGCTGCAGTAACAACCGGGACCATCCGCTTATTGTGCCTTCTGAAGCACAGAGGAGGTCAGGATGGTAAATTCTGATTGACTCATCCTGGGATAGACCGATGGGGAAAGTAGCTTTGTTTTCATGAACAAAACCAGAGCGCTCCAACCACTATGCTACCAAGCTCCTGAACACTAACTGTGGTTCTGTTATAACTTAATTCCTAATTATTTTAAAAAATAACTAAACGAACAGACTAATACAAAATGTCAAAACTAGTAATGTAAAATAATACCTTTACAAACTTACACCAATTATCGTTAACAATCTGAATCTCGTCTACAGTGAAAGTACCAGTGCGGTAGCATTCTTCATAATTCTCATGTGTCTCATTTAATGGTCGTGTTAAACAATGCGACAATTGATACCATGGCTGTCCCCAACATATTGATTCATATTTTAGTTTTTCTGACAACATCTAAAAAAGAAAATAATTAACAGATTTTACAGTGAGCAGGGCAGACTAAATAGTGATACAAAAACTACACAATTATGATAACATCTTTAATAATTTAAACCTGTTGAAGTGATGATCTATTGAATGCCAAGCCTAAAATCTACCCACTCATCACCCTAAACAAGATGAATTTTTCAAGTGTGCATGGCCAAATCCGAAACTATGAGGACTAGTGAAAAGTTCTCAAAGAGGTGTCATGACAGATACAGATTTAGATGATAAATCTGTGATTGTGATTTAATTTCAAAAAAATCCATATTTTTATCTGTAACATCAATTTTGTAATTGTCTGTTGTACAATCAAATGCAACAGGCAATGTCATTGAATGATATGATAACAGTTTTAATGCAAATATTTTGGATTGTTGGATCAGTTGTACCTTTCTATACAGCAAATTATACTAGGTAGCTTTATGAAAAAAATATAATTTTTATTTAGTTAAAATTAGTATTAGTAAATACATTTAGAATTCTTACCACTATATACTCGTCTGCTTCTTCATCCAAATCTTCGTAATAAGAAAGAACTTTATCCATAGCAGCCGGTTCTGTTACATCCATGGATCTAACTTCATCAAACAACATTTCAAGGGTCATTTTTGGTAAATCCTGCCTTATTCCGTACAACTGTGTTTAAATTAACGCCGGCACCGATACAGAACCAATAACAACCTACTAATAAATGTATGTATCTGATCTGTTTTAACCTGATAAAAAAGTACTATGTGGTGTTGGTGGTTCTTTAGACATACTCTTTCTAATCTGTGGTGGTGGTACGATCGGAACACAATCACTACGATCAACTATATATAATAAAATTGGTTGGAGGTTAAATTGTTTGAGGCAAACACGTGAGATGCAAAGGCTCAAGAGGTTATACCCCACAGCAATTAATTAGACAAAAATATATGAAGCCTGGGCATAAAATAACTTGAATTTGGAACAGAAGTTATATTTATATAACGTAAAAATTATTGAAATTTTTGTGCATGAGATTTAAAATTATTACAACAGACAGAACACTTTTACTCCAACAGTCTAGCGCAAGTTCGTAAGAAGAAAAAATTGTATGAAACGTGTACGCTCAGTAATGGCGGTATAATCCGCCTCAATCCGAAAGAAGGCATTATCCATACAATCAATATGGTGGACGACGCTCTTCATAAACAGGTGATTTATATCTGTCATCTGTCTCTGTCGCTGCTGTCTTGTTTTCAAAACGTTTGACATTTCATTTAGTTGTGTTGAAGAATTTTCTAAAATCAGAAATTAATGTAAATTATTATTAAAATCGAGTGTTTTGCCTCAAGAAATAAGCTTGACCCAAAAATAATTGTGTGTGATGTGAAGTAAACTAAATGAGTATACAAATAAGTTAAGAAATATGTAATTAAAGACACGCCGGCGGCCAATGTAAAACGAACATATTATGTCTGAATTTCCTCTCAATGATGATCGGTAAGTACCAATGACTGTTAATTAGTTCTATTCTAAAGCTATTATTGTTTAAATAGTGATTTGAGTACAAATTTCAGTACTAAAAGTAATATTTACCTACCGACCTAAGTAAAAAATAGTGCTGTCTGTACAATTTTATTTCCCTATCGATGTCGTGCCCATTAAATAAACCACTTTATTTTTTTCGCAGATGTAAACAGTGGGTTCAATTGACAGGGAAGGATTTGGTGTAGGTACCAATCGACAACAAAATCGCGACATATTTTTGGTGTAGTCGGAATCCAAATCGGTGTTGATGGCCGATCCAGGACGATTCACACGCCTACCGTCAACCTAACAACCTACCATGTTGTCATAGTAGTCAATCTTGATATATTGTATATTATACTGAATAAAAGTTTTTCAATTACCATTGTATATTAATTTCAAACACCTATAACTATCGATAAAAATCTAAAGTATATATCTAATCCCTACTAAGCACATCCCTGTTTTATTGCTTATGTTGGCATTATTGTTGCCAGACTGTTGGCTGAATTTTTATTATATTGGTATGAGTCTGGCGTGCACGTTCTATAGAAATTTTTTTTTCCTTGAAGTCCCGTCTCTTCTAGCGTAGCGTTTTATATTCTCTTTGTACTCCAAAGAGAAGTAAGTAGGTAGTAGTAAGTTTGTTATTCATGGCAAAGGTTTTCTTTTTAAAAAAAACATTCTGCCAGCGTCACGTCAGCGTGAGAATACAAAAAAAAAACGAACAAAGGACTCAGACACGCCTGCCTGAAGCAAAGGAAAAACATTGTTATGATCTAAAAATCTAAACTACAACTAAGCTACATACAAAAAACTAAAATACCTACAATAATATTATTTACACAACGATACATATGAGCGGCAAAAGGGATGAGAATGCATGGGACCAATAACTAACAGCTAATACTAAATTTTTAAATCGTTACTAGCAACAAAGGAAGTGATTATATTAATAGACCATAAATCTAGCTTAGACAAGATAACTTCAATACTAGAAATTTTTCCAGTCTATTATTGATGTTAACAAATTAAGTGAAAGATACTATTTTTATAATTTATTTATTTTTAAAGTATCGTCTGCCTATGCCCAGTAGTGGGCATCTGTCAGCTGATATGATGATGATAAAATTTACGTGAAGTTCAATATCACACTTTTCTTTTTCTTTTTACATAGAGAATAGGCAAGTGGAATAGTATTTGAAGTTCTATATAGCACTAAATCAGACAACAATTCGAATATTTTAAGGCAAGCTAATTAATAAGCTGGTATAAAAACTGTTTAATGTAGTGATAGCTTGCCTACCTACGGTCATACTTGGTCTATCATAATTCATATGGTCTAACTCATTAATGCTCATCAAATGTATTTTATCTATACCAAGGATGATATATCCATAAATTATTCCCATGATATATTAAGTCTACTCAAGTTTATGAAACAGATTATTGCGTGAGCATATATCACCTTGTGTTTTAAGAACCATTAGAACATCTAAAAGAGTATTAAAATTATAAATGTTTTGTTGTTTTTATTATTAAATAATTTTTTTAAAAAAAGAACATTCCTAATGCACGCGCGTTTCACCATGTATAAAATGTTTAAAGCTAAAATAGGATTTACTCGGCGTCATTGTGGCAGATAATCTGATACCCGACGGTTTTTAAAACCATAATAACTTTAAATTATACTCGTGAGGGAGTCGCAACTGTCGCCATGGCCTATCCCAGGATGGGTCAATCAAAACAAAACTATAGTAATTAAAATATTATGTATTTAATAAGGTAGGCATCCATTTAAATAAATTATTACATACTTAAAAAACGAAGTATCAAGACTATTTATTCCTTGCGAAATAAGTGTTTACAGCTAAAGATTTTTTAAAATTGCCGCTCTTTCTCAGTGACACGATTCACTGGCCAGAGTCTAGTAGGTAATGGATATTTACACTTGACTAGAGTTTCAAAAAGCTTATCATGATTAAAATTTGGGCACGAAAAGAAAACGTGATTGGCATCCGCCTCTCCCAACCCACACTCGCACAGTGAAGTATTCAAAATTCGCAGCTTTTTAAGGTGGACAGGAAGGCAGCAATGACCAAGGCGTAATCTGGTGACTATAGATGCTATCCTCCGACTAACCCGAAATTTATAAAACCACGGCTTTGCTGGTAGCTCAGGTTGGAATTTTGCATAATAAGTGCCTTTCGTTTTACTACTAGTGGACCACCTCTTCGACCATCTAGCTTTTAGATGTAGACTGGGCAAAGCTAATAAGTCAAGGGGATAAACCTCAAATGGGACTCTGTCACCACAAATGATAGCTTGTTTTGCAGCTACATCCGCCCTCTCATTCCCGTATATACCACTATGACCAGGGATCCATGCGAGTACAACACAGTATCCCTTTTGGAAACATTGCAGGAGCAGCTGCTTACATTTCAAGATCAACTCATTTCTATGGCACGATTTGAACGGGTTACTCTCCAAAGACTTCAAGGCACTCAGACAGTCAGAAAAAATTACTGCCTTCTTAAGCTTGAACAATAAAATATAATTTACTGCCTCCAAAAGACCTCTACATTCCCCAGTAAACACAGACGTTTCCGGCGGACACTTGATTTTTTGTATTATGTTATAGTTTTCATCGTATACACCAACACCTACACACCCCTTTAGGCTCTCTTTTGATGCATCAGAATATACAAAGTTCCAATCCGCCCAGTACTCATCCTTTAATCGCAGAAAGTGCTTCGGCGTCAGTGGGTCCTTTTTCACAAGATTAAGTGAAAGACATATAACCGGCCTAAACATAAGAACATCGTACCCGAATTCAAAAACAGGAAGCCTATTTGTCCTATTCACTGGATACTTTAATTGCTGCAGTCGCTGGAAGCTCACAACCAGACACGGAGTTCTTTTATGCGCCCAGAACGCAATAGAGGTAGTATATCTAGACAAGAGCTGTAATTTTGGGAGAAGTGGGTGAGTATTTAACTGGAAGACCCGATATAAAAATTGGTCTCCCAAGAACTGACGCCTCAAATCAAGGGGAGGGTCCACACATTCAGCCTGTAGGGCATTAACTGGAGATGACGCCATAGCTCCACAAATAATTCTTAGTGCCCTAGACTGAATCCTGTCTACCCTCGACAGTAGCCTCTTGGATGCTGGCTCGAGGAGGAAGGATGCATAATCGAGGACACTACGGATAACAGCGTTATATATTAATTTTAAATGAAGCGGATGGGCACCCCACCAAACCCCAGCTAAGCATCTTAGCATGTTGAGATTTTTCTCACACTTATTAACTACATACTCCAAATGAGAAACAAAAGAAAGCTTGGAGTCTAAAATTACCCCTAAGAACCTGATTTCATTTTTGACTGGAATTCTAACTCCGTCCACAACTATATCCAAACGGGGTCTCAGGCGCTTTCTAGTAAATAGAGCCACCGAGCTCTTATCTGGAGATAGGGTCAAGCCGTTAGAATTCAAACATTTGAGCAGCGAGATAATGCCCTTTGATACACACTCTGAAGCATCCTCAACATCTATATTCGAAGAGTAAAGCACCAGGTCGTCCGCGTATTGTAAAATCCTACAGAATGGAGTAACAGAACTGTGAAGGTCAAAGGTATACAAATTAAACAGCAGAGGGCTTAGTACCGACCCTTAAGGAAGGCCCTTATAAACCGATCTCGACGCTACCACTTCACCATCAACTCTCAAAGAAATGTACCGCCCTGAAAATAGATTAAATATAAACCTTATTAGCTTACTTGGCACGTCCAACTGAGCCAGTTTCTCCTTTAGGATGCGCAAGCAGACGCTGTCGTATGCCGCGGATATGTCAAGGAATGCTGCCACAGTTGAAGCATTCCTCGAGAACGACAGTCTCACATCCGTGGTAAAAACTGCAAGGTTATCCAGAGTGCTTTTGCCCTTACGGAAGCCGTACTGACAATTTGGGAGAATTCCACGACTTTCTACCAACCATTCCAACCTATTCTTTATGAGGTGCTCTGCCACTTTGGTGAGAACAGAAGACATGGCAATTGGCCTGTAGCTGTCAACTTTTTCAGAGTCCTTGCCTGGCTTGAGGATAGGTATCACGATTTGCGTTTTGAGCGCCTCAGGAATGTACCCTGTCTCGATAAGCATGTTGACAAGGTGCAAGTAGTACTTTAAACACCTTTCCCCGGACTTAACAAGGAACGAGTATGGGAAACCATCCAGGCCTGGAGAGGAATCCCTCAAAGTTGGGAGAACCCAACGCAATTCGTTCATGGAGAACCAGTCCCCCGAATCGCCTTCCGGGACAGAGCTGTACGATAAGTCGCACAAATTTGGGGCATAAGGTGGAGCTAATTTGTCTAAAAATCTATTACACCACTTGGGATCCGGCACCGCGGAGCAGAATTTTTTAATGATCCACGAAATACCCTAATCTTCTTCCACACCAACGAAGGGCATATGTCAGGAGAGATGGACTCGCAGAAATCTGCCAACCCTTTCTCTTCTTAGAGTGAAGGAGGTTTTGTTAAGCTTTGGCTGTATAAGTACACTACCATTGCCTATCTTGATCTGACATAAATAGATAATTTATGTTTGTCACAGAGTACTCGTCTTTGGTTTTTTTACTTCCTCTCGGCCGGTCTGCGTGTGTATTTGTTCTCATTCCGTTGTTTCACTAAATCTATTGTAATCTTAGACAATATTAATCATTATATTGCTGTACTGTATTTTGCAAATAAAGCTACAGTAATAATCACAATAGAAAGTGTATTTTATCATTTCAACCAAATCATAACCTTGTCAATACTCACCGCTGCCTTCTACACTCTGCAACAGGTTATGTACCCAGGTGACAAGAGTTATTTGGTTGTAATATGGTTGAAGTCGGCGAGATATCACAGCAGCAGCAACGGCAGTACAATAATCAAGGTCAGTCGTCACCGTTCTACGTCAATACCCAGTTTGAGAGACTCCAAGATGGTGCCGGTTATGGCGCGTGGAAATTTGCTATAAAAGCTATACTTATTTTAGAGGGATTATGGCAATGTGTAGAAAATACGAATCTAGAGGATCCTATTCGTGATCAGCGTGCGCTCGCGCGCATATCGCTGTCATTACACTCGTCATGTTACCAGTATGTGAGAAACGCAAATACTGCTAAGGAAGCTTGGGAAAGTTTAGCGTCAGTTTTTGAACATAAAGGTCTATACAGGCGCGTTGTATTGTTGCGCCAATTGCATAAAGCGGAGTACTCGCAGTATAACAATATGAGTGATTACATCAACGGCGTTATGACCTTAGTCCAACAATTAGCGGATATTGATCGTCAAATCGACGACGCTGAGGTAGCTGAAATTCTTTTAAGCGGCTTGCCACAACAGTATGATGTTTTGGTTTCATCACTGGAGACCGCATGTCTCACTAACAGTTTGACTAGTGAATTGGTCCGTACTCGTCTTCTACAGGAAGAGCTTCGTAAAACTGAAAATGATTCAGGAGGCGCCTTTATATCCAAGAAAGTATATAGCAAAATAATATGTGAATATTGCAAGAAAAGTGGTCATATAGCGAAGAGATGTTTTAAGCGGAAACGTGATAGCAGGAAGAATGAGTCCTCTTCACATCATGTTATGCATATCTCTGCTATGGCAGTTCAAGCAAATCGGGAGTTTATTATTGACAGCGGCGCTACCGCTCACATGTGCAGAGATCACTTATTGTTGAGTAGCTTTAGGAAATCAAATTCTTCCGTGACTATTGCCAACGGTGATCGTTTGTGTTGTGTTGGAACAGGTGGACTGCAACTTAACTCTAATGTAAGTTTGAAAGATGTAATGGTAGTTCCAAGTTTATCTGCTAATTTACTGTCTGTTTCAAATATTACTGATAGAGGTTATACTGTTAGTTTTGATAATAAGGGCTGTAAGATTTTTAAAGAGTGCAAAGTCTCAGGGGATCCAATAATTTTTGCTTCTAAAGTGAATGGGTTGTATAAAGTGAAAGTGCTTGATGGTGAGCATTCCATGCTTCTGCAATGTAGGCAAAAGACGGAGAGTGCTAACGCTGCAATTGGAGTTTCTGCCAAGATATGGCATAAACGATTGGGTCATCTCGGAACCAAAGGTATGCAAATACTAACTGGTGGTGGTACATGTTCTGGTGTTCGTGTTTTACAGGATCAGGATGGAAATGAGTGTGTGTCATGCCTTCAAGGCAAAATGCATGCAAAGCCATATCCTGCAACTACATCACGTGCTTCTAAGCCTTTGGAGTTGGTCCATTCGGATGTCTGTGGACCCATGCAGGTGGAAAGTTGGGGCGGTGCCAGATACTTGCTAACTTTCACTGATGACCATACACGAAAAACATTTGGATATTTAATGAAGCATAAAACTGAGGTGAGTTCTCATTTTATTGTTTTTAAGAATTTTGTTGAGAAACAAACAGGTTTTTCTCTGAAGACATTACGCACTGATAACGGTACAGAATACTGCAATAACCAATTTATTGCTTATTTAAAGAAAGAGGGGATTGTTCATCAGACTACTGTGCCTTATTGCCCTCAGCAAAATGGGGTTGCCGAGCGTGTCAATAGGACGGTTTTTGAAAAAGCTAGGTCCATGTTACAGGATGCTGGCCTACCGACGCGTTACTGGGGTGAAGCTGTGATGACGGCTATTTACCTTAAAAATAGGTCGCCTACCAGTGTGCTATCGGGGTCGTTACCTGAGCGTGAGTGGACTGGAGCAACTGTTGATCTCAGTCATCTGCGCGTGTTTGGATGCATAGCATATTCTTTAATACCTTCTGTTAAACGACATAAGCTCGATGCAAAGGCAAAACAATATTTGTTTGTAGGCTATGGTGATGTCACCAAGGGATACCGTTTAATTGACCCTTTGAATCCTAACAAGGTTGTCTACTCTAGAGATGTGTCTTTCTTAGAGGACAAATTTTATGATTATAATAGTAATGATACTAAAGAGAGGAAGGATTTTATTTCATTTGACATGTTGAATTTTAATCATAATGATATTAATTTAAATAATGATGAGATGAATTTTATTGATAATGATCAACTTAATGTTAATGAAAATGAAATAGATAATAATAAAAATAAATGTATTAATGAAAAGTCTAATCAATTTCCTATTTTTTCAGAGGTGCAATCTCCACTGTCTGATGACTACTACACTGGTGATGAGGAGAATGTGAGTGTAGAAACACTTGCTCCTTTTCCTGTGTCTGAGGATAGTAGCTGCGGGGTGACTGGTCTGGAGGAGTCCAGTACTGTACATTCTCGTCCTATCCGTAGTTCTAGAGGGAATTTGCCTAAACGGTATGATGACTTTGATTTATCTACTTTATTGGTCGAGCAGCATTTTCCTGATGAGCCGACATGTTATTCTGAAGCCATTAACTCTCCAAATAAGGAAGAGTGGCTTTCTGCCATGAAGAGTGAGTATGACTCTCTTTTACAAAATAGAGTTTGGACACTTGTGGATAGGCCAAAAGATCATAATGTTATTAAATGCAAATGGGTTTATAAAATGAAACATGATGCAACAGGTAAATTTGATAGGTTCAAAGCTCGTTTAGTTGCTCGTGGTTTTACCCAAAAGGCAGGTTTAGATTACACAGAGACTTTTTCGCCTGTTGTCCGTCACTCTACAATGAGAATTTTATTTGCTTTGTCAATGGAATTAAATTTAGATATGGATCATGTTGATGTTGCCACAGCATTTTTAAATGGTGACTTACATGAAAAGATATACCTGGAACAACCAGTAGGTTTCACAAATGGTGATCATGATAAGGTGTGTTTATTACATAAAAGCATATATGGCTTAAAACAAGCTAGTCGGATGTGGAATGTAAAGGTACATAAAGTTTTAAGTTTGAATGGCTTTGTTCAAAGTAGATGTGAACCATGTATTTATGTCAAGAAAACAATTAAAGAGTATATAATTATTGCTCTCTATGTCGACGACTTCTATATTTTTCATAATGGTTGTATTGAGAGTATTTTATTATTATTACAAAATGAATTTAAGGTTTGTCATCTTGGAGCTTTAAAAAGCTGTTTAGGAATGAATGTTTCTAAGATAAATAATGTTTTAAAACTTGATCAATCTGAGTATGTTAAACGTTTATTAATTAAATTTAATATGGTAAATTGTAAACCTGTTTCCACACCAATGCCTGTTAATTGTAAATTGGAAAAATCACATGAGGAATGTCTAAATGATGACGTTTATAGTTACAGACAATTATTAGGTAGTCTGATGTATTTGTCAGTCTGTACACGTCCTGACATTTCTTATGCTTGTAGTCAATTAGGTCAATTTAATAATTGTTTTGGCTTGAGTCATTGGCGGGCTGCAAAGCGCATACTTCGTTATTTGGCAGGAACTTTAAATTATGGTTTACATTTTGTAAAAAGTAAAGAAATCCGAATTGAGGGGTATGCTGATGCAGATTGGGCCAATGATTTAACCGATAGGAGGTCCTACACTGGCTATGTGGTGAAGCTAGGTCATAATGTGATTAACTGGGAAGCCAGAAAACAAAGGGCTACTGCTTTGTCAAGCACAGAGGCCGAATATCTCGCTATTGGCGACGTTTGCAAAGACATATGTTTTGTAAAGAATTTCCTGTCTGAAATTGTTAGCAAAACTTTGTATGTTATTGTATATAACGACAATCAAAGTGCCTTGAAATTGTTGCTTATTAAAGAATATTCCCATAAGAAAACAAAGCACATTGATTTACGTTATCATTATGTAAAGGACTTGTTAAGGGATAAATGTTTCAGTGTAGAGTACTTACCTACTAATAATATGATAGCTGATATTTTGACTAAACCTCTATGTATTCAAAAGCATCATAGTTTTACCAGTGACCTGAATGTAAAGACTTGTTAATGTAATTTGGAGCATGTCTTGTTACAATGTAATCTTTAGCATGCTTGTATTTGTTAATGCAATGTTAGTCTAAGGAAGAGTGTTAAGCTTTGGCTGTATAAGTACACTACCATTGCCTATCTTGATCTGACATAAATAGATAATTTATGTTTGTCACAGAGTACTCGTCTTTGGTTTTTTACTTCCTCTCGGCCGGTCTGCGTGTGTATTTGTTCTCATTCCGTTGTTTCACTAAATCTATTGTAATCTTAGACAATATTAATCATTATATTGCTGTACTGTATTTTGCAAATAAAGCTACAGTAATAATCACAATAGAAAGTGTATTTTATCATTTCAACCAAATCATAACCTTGTCAATACTCACCGCTGCCTTCTACACTCTGCAACAGGTTTTTTGTTCTAGTCATGATAGAGCATAAAGCAGAAAAATTTTCGCTAGTCATATTTTTACGGTACGCGCGCTCTGCTAATTTTCTACTTTTGATAGCCTCAGAACAATCCCCATCCCACCACGGGGGAGATGGTTTTCTGTGCGGAAGTACAGCCTTTAAAGGAAATGACTGGCTAGCCGCATTACTGATACAATCAATAAAGAAATCGAAACAATTATCTAAATTATCTGCGGAAGGGGAAGGAAGAGATTCGGAGAGTGATTCTGTTAATAACGCAAACTTCTCCCAAGTAGACTTGTCAGTGAGTTTGTACTTTAAAAGAGGTTTAACTACTCTGTAGGCGGGCTTAGAGAAAGGGAGCTCTATTAGGATTGGAAAGTGATCACTACCAAAACTGCTCCTACATACCTGCCATGTCATGGAAGGGGCTAAGCTAGCCGAGATAAATGTAAGGTCCACTGCACTAACCCTTTCAAAAGGCCTAGTGCGACGCGTTGGGCTGCCGTCGTTTAGAAAACACAGATTGTGTGAATCCATCATGCCTATCACCTGATCCGCTAAGGCGTCTCTTTTTTCGCAACCCCAGGCGGGATGATGGATGTTGAAATCGCCCATAATAATCACTGGGCCACGCAACCCAGACAATATTCCGCACAAATTACGAATTATTAAATGTTGCATACTTGCCATATGAATAAATTAGTTTGTTAATAAATATATTTGTATGTGGCAATCTCTTGTACTTTGCCTGTGAACCTGTAATTGTGTCTCTCTGTCGAATAAATACAATACTGAAGATTCCTGACCATTACTCGCCATCCATCCAGCACGTCCACCTACCAGGCCATCAACGAACCCAAGCATGGTGTCAGAAGTGATTTCTTAAAAGCAAAATGACTGATTCGAAGAATAACCTCATCGTCGCGCAAATGAAGCCTCTCACCATTGACATTGGTACAAACGCGTGTGAAAAATGGCGACAGTGGAAACAAAAATTTGAAATATTTGCCGATGCAAATGATATAGCCAGCCAGTCGCAACAGAAGCAAATTGCAATTCTATTAAATGCCATTGGGGACGAAGGCATTGAAATATTTAACAGTTTCGAAATAGACCGGAAATCACCGACCGTAACTCTCCACGAGGTATTACAAAAATTCGATAAAAAATTTAATCCGTACATCAACATTACAGTTGAAAGATATAAATTTTTCACAAGATACCAAAAAGCCGAAGAAACTTTAGACGAATACATTACAATATTAAGCAATTTGTCAGCCACGTGTGAGTTTGAATCTTTCAAAGACACACTCATTAAAGATATGTTCGTGATTGGTATAAAAAATACTTACACTAAAGAAAGATTATTGCAAGAAGAAAAACTAGATATTGAAAAAGCTCTAAGAATAGCAAAAAGTTTAGAATTGTCACAAGAGAGATCGTCAAAATTTATCAACAATGCGAGTGAGAAACCAGAGACAGTCCAAACCTTGTCATTTAGATCTAAAACGAGTAAATCAAATAGAAATTCTTTCAAGTCACCAAGTCGGGAAACATACAAAAGAAGCCAGTCTCCTAAAGGGAACCAGTCTCCAAACTCAAGAAGTTGTCAAAGATGTGGGCAAATACACCGAGTCAAGTGTCCAGCCGAAGGAAAAATCTGCGGAATTTGCAAAAAGAAAAATCATTTTGCGAAACAATGTTTTTTCAAAAACAATATAAATAAAACTTCAAACAAAGTAAGTCTAATAAATTCTAAGTCAAATGTAGAAAATAAATGTATAATTAGATCAATAAATAATAACTCTTCAAATAATTGGGAAATAATTGTTAATTGTAATAATTTAAAAATTAAATGTAAAATTGACACTGGTGCAGACACAAATGTAATATCCAAACAAACATTAGATCATATAATGAAAATGTCACATAGTAAAATTCCTATTATAAGAACAAATAACAAAATATTTTCAGTTTCAGGACAACTAATACCAAATTTAGGTACATGTATATTAAACTGTCAATTTGAAAATGGTTTCAAGTCAAATGTATATTTTACAATAGTTTCATGCAATTGTATTACTATAATTGGGCACAAGACATGTGAAAAAATTGGCATAATCAAAAGAGTCTTCCAGGTACAAAATAATAACCAAACAAAGGAACAAAGGTCAGTACAAAATATTGTTTCTAAATATAGTCATACCTTTGAAGGATTAGGTTGTCTTCCATACAAAGCTCATTTAGACATAGACGAGAACTATCCTACTAAGATATGTCCTGTTCGTAAAATACCATATTCACTTGAGAATAGATTTAAAAAAGAATTAGATAATTTAGAAAAGCTACAAGTCATAGAAAAAGTCAGTAAGCCAACGAAATGGGTTAACTCCATTGTTTTAGTTGAGAAACCAAATGGTAATCTTAGAATTTGTCTAGACCCCAGAAATTTAAATAATGCCATAAAAAGACCTCATTATCCATATCCTACCTTTGATGACCTCAGATCAAAAGTAGCAGGAGCATCAATGTTTTCAAAATTAGATGCCAATTCAGGTTATTGGAGCATTTGTCTTGATGAAGAAAGTAGTGATCTATGTACTTTTAATACACTATATGGTAGATATAAGTTTCTACGTCTTCCTTATGGTATTAACTCAAGCGGAGAAATTTTCCATAGAACCATGAATGAATTATTTAGTGACTTACCAGGCATAATTATATTTGTTGATGATTTTTTAGTCTATGGATCAACAATTGAAGAGCATAATAAACGATTAGAATCATTATTTAAACGTGCAACAGAAGTAAATCTCAAATTTAACAAAACAAAATGTCAATTTGGAATGTCAGAAATCTATTATGTAGGTCATGTTTTTAATAAAACAGGTGTAAGTCCAGATCAGTCTAAAGTCGAAGCCATAACAAAAATGTCAAGTCCAAGTAATATAAAAGAACTCCAAAGATTTCTTGGAATGATCAATTACTTAGGATCTTATATTCACAACTTGTCTGAAGAAACCACAATATTAAGAGACTTGCTTAAAAAACAAAATACATGGCAATGGTCAGACCACCATGAAAAGCAGTATCAAAGATTAAAATCATTAATCTGTCAGTCTCCAGTATTAGTTCACTATGATATTAAAAAACCTATCAGATTATCAGTCGATGCTTCAAAAAATGCAATAGGTGCAGTAATTTTACATGGGAAAAATCCTATAGCATATGCGTCTAAGTCTTTAAATAAAAGTCAAGAAAATTATGCACAAATTGAAAAAGAATTATTTGCTATAGTATATGGATGTAAAAAATTTCATCAATATTTATATGGGAAACCAATTTATGTTGAAACAGACCATCAACCATTAGTCACACTTTTTAAAAAACCCTTGTCAGAAGTCCCTACTAGACTACAAAGAATGATGATATCTTTACAAGCCTATCATTTAATTGTTTCATACACAAAAGGTTCTGAAATGTATATCTCAGATACACTTTCAAGATGTCAAAATAAAAGTAATAATAGCCTTAGTCAAAATCAAGAATTAATTTCATTACAAGAATTAGAATCAAATGTAGAAATACATGTTAATTTACTAACCTCAAACTTAGCTATTTCACAAGAAAAGTTAAATACAATTTTAGAACACACTTGTCAAGATGTAACTTTACAAAAACTTAGAGAATATTATCAAAATGGTTGGCCTAAATGTAAAAATCATTGTGATAGTAAAGTATTACCTTATTGGAATATTAAAGAAGAAATTCACTGCATAGATAAATTACTTTTTAAAAATAATTCTATAATTATTCCTACAACTTTAAGAACAGAAATATTAAATATTCTACATGAAGGACATTTAGGAATTGAAAAGACAAAGAATCAGGCTAGAGGAACAGTTTATTGGCCTAAAATTAATCAGGATATTGAAAATAAAATACAACAATGTGAATCATGTTCTATTTTTAGTCCAAATAAATGCAAAGAAACACTTTTATCACATGAACAACCTATATTTCCATGGCAAAAAGTAGCCACTGATTTATTTGAATATAAAGGAAAAAAATATTTATTAGTCGTAGATTTTTATTCTAATTACATCGAAATTGCAAATTTAAACAAAGATAGTCGAAGTTCAAGTGTAATAACTCAGTTAAAATCAATATTTGCTCGACATGGTATACCTATGCAAATTGTCAGTGACGGAGGTCCGCCATACAGTTCTATAGATTTCAAGAGTTTTCTTCATGAGTGGGGTATTCAACACATTATGTCTAGTCCAAATTATCCACAATCAAATGGTCTTGCAGAAATATCTGTAAAAATTATAAAAAACATATTTAGAAAATGTGAGAAATCTAACACAGATCCTTATATTGGATTATTACAATATAGAACTACACCTAGAAATAATAATATGAGTTCACCAGCTCAATTACTTATGTCTAGATCTTTAAGAACGAAATTGCCTAGTAAATTAGACAATTTTAAACCAAAACTTGTAAAATTTTCTGATCATATTAAGTCTAAAAAGAATTATTTATTTAAGACAGAAAATTATTACAACAGAAATGCTAAACAATGTCAAAAATTTCAAACACATGAATGCATATTCTTTAAAAAGAATCCTAAAGATATAATATGGACAAAAGGTACAATCATATCTTTAACACAATTTCCTAGATCTTATATTGTAAAAGATAGTCAGGGAAGTATTTATAGAAGAAATTCCAAGCATATAAGAAAAAATTATAGTCATGATCATATTGAGAATAACTCATTGTCTAAAAATAATTACAATAAGAAAAAAGTAACATTTAACACTAGTCAAAAAAATTATAATATTGAAAAATCAAGTCAAGAGAGAAATAATATGTCAAAAAGATTGTTAAATAATAGTCATATGCCAAAATTATTTGAAAATAAGAAATTTAAAGAAAATGAAGATTGTATTTTCACTTTTACTTTAGATTCGCCTAGTACATCAAGTCAATTGAATGTAAATAACCAAGCAAATGAATCAGATTCATTTATCTCATTGGAATCACAAAGCAGTAGTTCACAATCAAATGTAACTATTAAATCTCCAGAGTTCATAGCCATAGATTCAAGGAGAATGTCAGAAGAAAGCATACATGATTATAACGAGTATGTTAGTCAATCATTGTCAGATATTAATTTATGTAGTCCAACAGAATTAAATGTTAACATTAACTCACCTGAAAGTAGCAGTAATGATCATAATTCTGAAAAGAAATATAGTAGCAGAGGGAGATTATTGAAGAAAACAAACAAACTTGATTTGTAAAAATATTTATTGTAAGGAATAACATTGTCTTAAATTTAGTAAAAAATTGTAAAAAAATAAAATAAATATGTTACACTTATACTTTAGTCACATTATAAATTGTCAATCACTTAATTATATAAGTACAAACTGTATGTAAACATAACCTCTATAATGTCATTAATAAATCAATTGTCATCTTTACTTTTTATAAAAAGGGGCATGTTGCATACTTGCCATATGAATAAATTAGTTTGTTAATAAATATATTTGTATGTGGCAATCTCTTGTACTTTGCCTGTGAACCTGTAATTGTGTCTCTCTGTCGAATAAATACAATACTGAAGATTCCTGACCATTACTCGCCATCCATCCAGCACGTCCACCTACCAGGCCATCAACGAACCCAAGCATTAAAGAGTTTGGATGAGGTATATACAATGAAATAAAATTGATACATTTGGCTTTGACTACTACTATGGAGAACTTTGCTAGAGAACTGAGCACAATTCTGGAGGCCGATAAAGCCGTACTGACGAGCATGGCAGAACCACCATACCCATCTTGACTGTCATCTCTGAAACACACAAAGCCCGGAACCCTAAAGTAAGATTCCGGCCTAAGCCTTGTTTCAGAAATAGCAACAACGAGGGGGGAGAATTTGTTTAAAAGAAATAAAAAATCAGTTTTCTTGGCTTGCACACTTTGACAATTCCACTGAATTGCCTGGGCCATATTGGGGAATGCGAGAAGATGCTGTAGAGTCATTGGCAACGTTGGACGGTACTACATAAGTATGTAAAAGGCTGGTTAAAGCTTGTATTATCTCTGAAAGAGAAGAGGTAAATAGAGAGGGATCTGGAATATGGGCGATACCATTGGTTTTTGGGAGCACGGGGTCTTTGACAAGACTGCTGTGTGCAATCCTATCGTACCCAAAACGGGGGGGAGGAGATTTTGGTTTTACATTGACAGTTTTCTTGTAAGATGTTGTCTGGCTATAAGGCGCAGAAACAGGTGCTGAAGCCGTCGCATACGAGGCTTTAACAGCATCCCTAAAACTTTTGGATACTGGGCCGTGGAGTTTAGAGGCCTCTCCGTATGAGATGTTCCTCTCCGCCATTGAAATTTTAATAGCCCTTTGCCTAGCATACTCTGGACAGACCTTGTCAATAGCGAAGTGGGGTCCAGTACACGATATACACACTGCTTCGGCCTTGTCGACATTGCACGCATTTTCAGCATGGCCTTCATTGCCACACTTATAACATCTTTGCTTCGATCTGCAGCTAGAGACAACATGGCCAAAACGGCAACAGTTGTAACACTGCACAGAGGGATAATAATATTTTTCTACTTTTAGAGAATTGTAACAAATAAATATTCTAGGAGGGAGATACTGGCCATCAAACGACACTACACAGGATTGAGAGGGTTTCCAAACAGCAGAACCGTCAACCATAACTTTAAAGTTTAACCTCCTGACCTTAATAGCCGGGCCACAGCCCTCCGGTACCCTAATATTATTCAAAATTTCCTCCTCATTCCAATCCGCTGGAACGCCCTTAACAAGCCCGAGCCGGACTGTGCTAAATGACGGAATAAATGCTTTATACCCGTTTTCAGAAACGAGTTTACTTTTAATAAAATTATTGGCTGCAGGAGCACTGGAGAATGAGAGGGTTATCCTGTTTCTCCCAATACTCTGTACACTGCCATTAATAATATTATCTATGTTGTTGTTGTTGTTGTCCAAAGAGAAGATGGTAGAATGCCCAAAGAGTAAGAATGCCAACTTAATACAAAAAAGGCGGTTACAAAATACGACACCAGCGCCGCTTGTGGGACCCACCGGAAACTTTTCAGAAGCGCGGATTGGCGCGAAATTTGAAAGTGACAAATCGTTCCTTACCCCAATTTTTAAAAGAGATTTTATAAAATATTTAAATAAAACCAACTTGATTATAAAATTATTATTTTATTTTAAAGACACATACATGTTTGACGCAAATAAAGATATTCTATTCTACAAATCCTAACTAATAATAGTGATGCAAAAGTGAGTTTGTTTGTTTGTTATGCTTTTTACGCCTCAACCACTAAACCGATTAAAATGATATTTGGTATGGAAATAGTTTGAGACTTTAATTGACCATTATAATTTCATTTTCAACTAACACATTACATTTAGTTGATTTAAAAAAAACGGCAATTTCATATTTAAAGACATATTGTAACAAAAATATTGTTTTATGTAATGTTATCAATTTTAATTATGTTAATTGATTTCCAGTGTCTAAAATGATGCTCATAATTATTATAAAATATAATAAGTACCCCTTAAACTCGTTTTTTTCTATACAGGCTAGTACCATGTTACAGTCAGGGAATTAAATGTTTGGGACGTTAACGAATATTTGCATTTAGTCGAATAATAGCGATACACGAACTATTACGAAGAAATTTGATGGATTGAAAATAACTGTTCTCTCATTTGCCGTTATAATATAAAAAAAAAAACAATAAATCTTTAACTTGCTAAATAATCAAATTCCCCGGCTGTACAAAAAAAAACTTTATTTTATTACGTTTCTCTATGATTATTACTAGCTGCAAGCTGGACAGAGGGCCTAGACAAGATGCCATTTGACAATCGCTATCGCTATAGCTAAATGAAAAATGTATGGGATTTGACATTAACTATCGAAAGTCGTTCGAAGTCTTATGTCAAATCCCATACATTTTCCGCTAAGCGATAGCGATAGCGATTATCGAATGGCATCTTGTCTAGGCCCTCAGATTAGAAAGAGTATGTCTAAAGCTGTATCAGCCTCTTTCTAATCTGTGGTATCAGCATAATCAATCTACTCTATGGCTCTAAGGACTGTATTTTTTTTGGTTCATTCATTCTCCGTGGTGGATTTAAAAAATATAATACTATTATACATAAATATATTATCTATAAGAATTAAACGCTTGCAAGATTCGTCTCCTTTTCCGTCCTATATCCGTCTCTTTCCTTCCAATACAATGCACACTTTATATACTCCCGCGACACCCTCTACGAGTCAGTGTGTGTTTGGACGAACCTCTAATAGCAATTAATTAATATTTGCTCCGCTACCTTACGCGCCGCGATCCGCAACACGTGCTAGTGATTGATTTGTGATCCGCCTAGACTAGAAAGTTGTGATTAAGACTATCTTTATCGAAGATATAGCTATAGCACCGCAAGCAATAGCGTGCGCAAGACCACCGACGCTATACATCATCAAGGGCTGCAGCTGGCAGGTCAAGTAAGTGTGCATTTTCCCTTCCATCCCACAGTCTGTATCCTAAGTTTTGTTACGTATTTTGCAAGTACCTACTAAGACAACATAAAAAACCTATAGTTGAATAAACCGCCAATAAAAAAATACAGTCCACTTAAATTTTAAGCTATACTTAGATGAAAATTGTTGCATACTTGCCATATGAATAAATTAGTTTGTTAATAAATATATTTGTATGTGGCAATCTCTTGTACTTTGCCTGTGAACCTGTAAGTGTGTCTCTCTGTCGAATAAATACAATACTGAAGATTCCTGACTATTACTCGCCATCCATCCAGCACGTCCACCTACCAGGCCATCAACGAACCCAAGCATGGTGTCAGAAGTGATTTCTTAAAAGCAAAATGACTGATTCGAAGAATAACCTCATCGTCGCGCAAATGAAGCCTCTCACCATTGACATTGGTACAAACGCGTGTGAAAAATGGCGACAGTGGAAACAAAAATTTGAAATATTTGCCGATGCAAATGATATAGCCAGCCAGTCGCAACAGAAGCAAATTGCAATTCTATTAAATGCCATTGGGGACGAAGGCATTGAAATATTTAACAGTTTCGAAATAGACCGGAAATCACCGACCGTAACTCTCCACGAGGTATTACAAAAATTCGATAAAAAATTTAATCCGTACAGCAACATTACAGTTGAAAGATATAAATTTTTCACAAGATACCAAAAAGCCGAGGAAACTTTAGACGAATACATTACAATATTAAGCAATTTGTCAGCCACGTGTGAGTTTGAATCTTTCAAAGACACACTCATTAAAGATATGTTCGTGATTGGTATAAAAAATACTTACACTAAAGAAAGATTATTGCAAGAAGAAAAACTAGATATTGAAAAAGCTCTAAGAATAGCAAAAAGTTTAGAATTGTCACAAGAGAGATCGTCAAAATTAAACAACAATGCGAGTGAGAAACCAGAGACAGTCCAAACCTTGTCATTTAGATCTAAAACGAGTAAATCAAATAGAAATTCTTTCAAGTCACCAAGTCGGGAAACATACAAAAGAAGCCAGTCTCCTAAAGGGAACCAGTCTCCAAACTCAAGAAGTTGTCAAAGATGTGGGCAAATACACCGAGTCAAGTGTCCAGCCGAAGGAAAAATCTGCGGAATTTGCAAAAAGAAAAATCATTTTGCAAAACAATGTTTTTTCAAAAACAATATAAATAAAACTTCAAACAAAGTAAGTCTAATAAATTCTAAGTCAAATGTAGAAAATAAATGTATAATTAGATCAATAAATAATAACTCTTCAAATAATTGGGAAATAATTGTTAATTGTAATAATTTAAAAATTAAATGTAAAATTGACACTGGTGCAGACACAAATGTAATATCCAAACAAACATTAGATCATATAATGAAAATGTCACATAGTAAAATTCCTATTATAAGAACAAATAACAAAATATTTTCAGTTTCAGGACAACTAATACCAAATTTAGGTACATGTATATTAAACTGTCAATTTGAAAATGGTTTCAAGTCAAATGTATATTTTACAATAGTTTCATGCAATTGTATTACTATAATTGGGCACAAGACATGTGAAAAAATTGGCATAATCAAAAGAGTCTTCCAGGTACAAAATAATAACCAAACAAAGGAACAAAGGTCAGTACAAAATATTGTTTCTAAATATAGTCATACCTTTGAAGGATTAGGTTGTCTTCCATACAAAGCTCATTTAGACATAGACGAGAACTATCCTACTAAAATATGTCCTGTTCGTAAAATACCATATTCACTTGAGAATAGATTTAAAAAAGAATTAGATAATTTAGAAAAGCTACAAGTCATAGAAAAAGTCAGTAAGCCAACGAAATGGGTTAACTCCATTGTTTTAGTTGAGAAACCAAATGGTAATCTTAGAATTTGTCTAGACCCCAGAAATTTAAATAATGCCATAAAAAGACCTCATTATCCATATCCTACCTTTGATGACCTCAGATCAAAAGTAGCAGGAGCATCAATGTTTTCAAAATTAGATGCCAATTCAGGTTATTGGAGCATTTGTCTTGATGAAGAAAGTAGTGATCTATGTACTTTTAATACACTATATGGTAGATATAAGTTTCTACGTCTTCCTTATGGTATTAACTCAAGCGGAGAAATTTTCCATAGAACCATGAATGAATTATTTAGTGACTTACCAGGCATAATTATATTTGTTGATGATTTTTTAGTCTATGGATCAACAATTGAAGAGCATAATAAACGATTAGAATCATTATTTAAACGTGCAACAGAAGTAAATCTCAAATTTAACAAAACAAAATGTCAATTTGGAATGTCAGAAATCTATTATGTAGGTCATGTTTTTAATAAAACAGGTGTAAGTCCAGATCAGTCTAAAGTCGAAGCCATAACAAAAATGTCAAGTCCAAGTAATATAAAAGAACTCCAAAGATTTCTTGGAATGATCAATTACTTAGGATCTTATATTCACAACTTGTCTGAAGAAACCACAATATTAAGAGACTTGCTTAAAAAACAAAATACATGGCAATGGTCAGACCACCATGAAAAGCAGTATCAAAGATTAAAATCATTAATCTGTCAGTCTCCAGTATTAGTTCACTATGATATTAAAAAACCTATCAGATTATCAGTCGATGCTTCAAAAAATGCAATAGGTGCAGTAATTTTACATGGGAAAAATCCTATAGCATATGCGTCTAAGTCTTTAAATAAAAGTCAAGAAAATTATGCACAAATTGAAAAAGAATTATTTGCTATAGTATATGGATGTAAAAAATTTCACCAATATTTATATGGGAAACCAATTTATGTTGAAACAGACCATCAACCATTAGTCACACTTTTTAAAAAACCCTTGTCAGAAGTCCCTACTAGACTACAAAGAATGATGATATCTTTACAAGCCTATCATTTAATTGTTTCATACACAAAAGGTTCTGAAATGTATATCTCAGATACACTTTCAAGATGTCAAAATAAAAGTAATAATAGCCTTAGTCAAAATCAAGAATTAATTTCATTACAAGAATTAGAATCAAATGTAGAAATACATGTTAATTTACTAACCTCAAACTTAGCTATTTCACAAGAAAAGTTAAATACAATTTTAGAACACACTTGTCAAGATGTAACTTTACAAAAACTTAGAGAATATTATCAAAATGGTTGGCCTAAATGTAAAAATCATTGTGATAGTAAAGTATTACCTTATTGGAATATTAAAGAAGAAATTCACTGCATAGATAAATTACTTTTTAAAAATAATTCTATAATTATTCCTACAACTTTAAGAACAGAAATATTAAATATTCTACATGAAGGACATTTAGGAATTGAAAAGACAAAGAATCAGGCTAGAGGAACAGTTTATTGGCCTAAAATTAATCAGGATATTGAAAATAAAATACAACAATGTGAATCATGTTCTATTTTTAGTCCAAATAAATGCAAAGAAACACTTTTATCACATGAGCAACCTATATTTCCATGGCAAAAAGTAGCCACTGATTTATTTGAATATAAAGGAAAAAAATATTTATTAGTCGTAGATTTTTATTCTAATTACATCGAAATTGCAAATTTAAACAAAGATAGTCGAAGTTCAAGTGTAATAACTCAGTTAAAATCAATATTTGCTCGACATGGTATACCTATGCAAATTGTCAGTGACGGAGGTCCGCCATACAGTTCTATAGATTTCAAAAGTTTTCTGCATGAGTGGGGTATTCAACACATTATGTCTAGTCCAAATTATCCACAATCAAATGGTCTTGCAGAAATATCTGTAAAAATTATAAAAAACATATTTAGAAAATGTGAGAAATCTAACACAGATCCTTATATTGGATTATTACAATATAGAACTACACCTAGAAATAATAATATGAGTTCACCAGCTCAATTACTTATGTCTAGATCTTTAAGAACAAAATTGCCTAGTAAATTAGACAATTTTAAACCAAAACTTGTAAAATTTTCTGATCATATTAAGTCTAAAAAGAATTATTTATTTAAGACAGAAAATTATTACAACAGAAATGCTAAACAATGTCAAAAATTTCAAACACATGAATGCATATTCTTTAAAAAGAATCCTAAAGATATAATATGGACAAAAGGTACAATCATATCTTTAACACAATTTCCTAGATCTTATATTGTAAAAGATAGTCAGGGAAGTATTTATAGAAGAAATTCCAAGCATATAAGAAAAAATTATAGTCATGATCATATTGAGAATAACTCATTGTCTAAAAATAATTACAATAAGAAAAAAGTAACATTTAACACTAGTCACAAAAATTATAATATTGAAAAATCAAGTCAAGAGAGAAATAATATGTCAAAAAGATTGTTAAATAATAGTCATATGCCAAAATTATTTGAAAATAAGAAATTTAAAGAAAATGAAGATTGTATTTTCACTTTTACTTTAGATTCGCCTAGTACATCAAGTCAATTGAATGTAAATAACCAAGCAAATGAATCAGATTCATTTATGTCATTGGAATCACAAAGCAGTAGTTCACAATCAAATGTAACTATTAAATCTCCAGAGTTCATAGCCATAGATTCAAGGAGAATGTCAGATGAAAGCATACATGATTATAACGAGTATGTTAGTCAATCATTGTCAGATATTAATTTATGTAGTCCAACAGAATTAAATGTTAACATTAACTCACCTGAAAGTAGCAGTAATGATCATAATTCTGAAAAGAAATATAGTAGCAGAGGGAGATTATTGAAGAAAACAAACAAACTTGATTTGTAAAAATATTTATTGTAAGGAATAACATTGTCTTAAATTTAGTAAAAAATTGTAAAAAAATAAAATAAATATGTTACACTTATACTTTAGTCACATTATAAATTGT
Organism: Nymphula nitidulata; assembly: GCA_947347705.1. NCBI lineage: Eukaryota > Metazoa > Arthropoda > Insecta > Lepidoptera > Crambidae > Nymphula > Nymphula nitidulata. The sequence continues at coordinate 6,877,787 of OX374617.1, read as the reverse complement.
CAATCACTTAATTATATAAGTTCAAACTGTATGTAAACATAACCTCTATAATCTCATTAATAAATCAATTGTCATCTTTACTTTTTATAAAAAGGGGCATGTTGCATACTTGCCATATGAATAAATTAGTTTGTTAATAAATATATTTGTATGTGGCAATCTCTTGTACTTTGCCTGTGAACCTGTAAGTGTGTCTCTCTGTCGAATAAATACAATACTGAAGATTCCTGACTATTACTCGCCATCCATCCTGTTTCTCCCAATACTCTGTACACTGCCATTAATAATATTATCTATGTTGTTGTTGTTGTTGTCCAAAGAGAAGATGGAAGAATGCCCAAAGAGTAAGAATGCCAACTTAATACAAAAAAGGCGGTTACAAAATACGACACCAGCGCCGCTTGTGGGACCCACCGGAAACTTTTCAGAAGCGCGGATTGGCGCGAAATTTGAAAGTGACAAATCGTTCCTTACCCCAATTTTTAAAAGAGATTTTATAAAATATTTAAATAAAACCAACTTGATTATAAAATTATTATTTTATTTTAAAGACACATACATGTTTGACGCAAATAAAGATATTCTATTCTACAAATCCTAACTAATAATAGTGATGCAAAAGTGAGTTTGTTTGTTTGTTATGCTTTTTACGCCTCAACCACTAAACCGATTAAAATGATATTTGGTATGGAAATAGTTTGAGACTTTAATTGACCATTATAATTTCATTTTCAACTAACACATTACATTTAGTTGATTTAAAAAAAACGGCAATTTCATATTTAAAGACATATTGTAACAAAAATATTGTTTTATGTAATGTTATCAATTTTAATTATGTTAATTGATTTCCAGTGTCTAAAATGATGCTCATAATTATTATAAAATATAATAAGTACCCCTTAAACTCGTTTTTTTCTATACAGGCTAGTACCATGTTACAGTCAGGGAATTAAATGTTTGGGACGTTAACGAATATTTGCATTTAGTCGAATAATAGCGATACACGAACTATTACGAAGAAATTTGATGGATTGAAAATAACTGTTCTCTCATTTGCCGTTATAATATAAAAAAAAAAACAATAAATCTTTAACTTGCTAAATAATCAAATTCCCCGGCTGTACAAAAAAAAACTTTATTTTATTACGTTTCTCTATGATTATTACTAGCTGCAAGCTGGACAGAGGGCCTAGACAAGATGCCATTTGACAATCGCTATCGCTATAGCTAAATGAAAAATGTATGGGATTTGACATTAACTATCGAAAGTCGTTCGAAGTCTTATGTCAAATCCCATACATTTTCCGCTAAGCGATAGCGATAGCGATTATCGAATGGCATCTTGTCTAGGCCCTCAGATTAGAAAGAGTATGTCTAAAGCTGTATCAGCCTCTTTCTAATCTGTGGTATCAGCATAATCAATCTACTCTATGGCTCTAAGGACTGTATTTTTTTTGGTTCATTCATTCTCCGTGGTGGATTTAAAAAATATAATACTATTATACATAAATATATTATCTATAAGAATTAAACGCTTGCAAGATTCGTCTCCTTTTCCGTCCTATATCCGTCTCTTTCCTTCCAATACAATGCACACTTTATATACTCCCGCGACACCCTCTACGAGTCAGTGTGTGTTTGGACGAACCTCTAATAGCAATTAATTAATATTTGCTCCGCTACCTTACGCGCCGCGATCCGCAACACGTGCTAGTGATTGATTTGTGATCCGCCTAGACTAGAAAGTTGTGATTAAGACTATCTTTATCGAAGATATAGCTATAGCACCGCAAGCAATAGCGTGCGCAAGACCACCGACGCTATACATCATCAAGGGCTGCAGCTGGCAGGTCAAGTAAGTGTGCATTTTCCCTTCCATCCCACAGTCTGTATCCTAAGTTTTGTTACGTATTTTGCAAGTACCTACTAAGACAACATAAAAAACCTATAGTTGAATAAACCGCCAATAAAAAAATACAGTCCACTTAAATTTTAAGCTATACTTAGATGAAAATAACCACCATAATTATTGGTCACTATCGAACCGGATGAGACACATACGTAATACATAAAAATATATTAACACGCTATAGCTATATGAAACATATTTAATTGTTTAAAACCGCACCCAATTTTAATGTTTTATCGCACCCGCTACCTTATTTACCTATATTTTTACCGAATTATAATAGTCCAACACATTATTTTATTTTTACTTTATATCCCACATTGGCAGTATTATCGTAAATTAATCGCATAATCGATAAAAGTAAGTCATCTGTACTTAACTATAATCACATGTTACATAGTTTATTAATTTAATACGTACATACAATCCGCAAATCGGTACTTAATTATCGCATACCACTTTTTTCGAGATACCTTCATTATAAAAGTTCTGGAAGTTTCCACGCTCCGCTGTACTTAGATTACCTACCTACTAATTGTTCTTGTTTATTATCTACGACGCATATTAATACTTAAATTATTTTTTAAGAATAAACATTTGGAAAGTTTTTTCACATACAAACATGGCTTCAAAAAAGCAACAATATAAAGATTGTGAAGTCAGTGATACGCAATTATTAATTTTAAAATCGAAGCGAGATATTCTTTTTACTCGAATGCAGAGCATTTTCGAGATAGCGAAGCGAGTCGAAGCCGACCAAGCCGATACTACGACATTATTAAGCAACGCTTGTAATTTAGATAGTTTGCGTGCTGATTTTGGGAACGCACTGGATTTATACATCGCGTCTTTCGTTGAGAATAATCCCACTTCGGATGTAAATTATCAACCGTGGATTGCCTTCGAAGAAATGTATTGTTATACGAAACGTATAGCTTCCTTATATGAGCCAAAACCTAAATTAGCCCCAGAGCAACTCGCGCAGCCTTCTACATTTAAGTCTATGAAGCCACACCTACCGCCTATTGATTTATTGTCTTTTAATGGTGACGATCGTAAATGGCCATTATTTTATCAACAGTTTAAAAGTGTAGTACACGATAACCAAACACTAACTAATAGTGAAAAGATGTTTTATTTGGTCGGAAAGCTGACTGATAAGGCCGCGACCGTCTGCGCAGGGCTGCCTCCTACCGCCGAGAATTATCCCATTATATGGGAGACTCTCGTACAAAAATACGATGACCCTCGCTCGCTAGCTTGTTCATATCTTAATCAATTAATAAATTTTAAGCCTTTAAATAATAATAGTGCAACCGCTCTCGAGATTTTTATTTATAACTTCAATTCTTCCGTTGAAGCTCTAAAGCAATTAAATATTAAGGACTTGACAGATTTTATATTTTTACATCTCGCATTACAAAAATTAGATTCTGAAACAGTAAAATTATTTGAACTTAATCACCGTAAAGATAAAATCCCTTCTTACGCTACGCTAATAGAATTTGTAAAGGAACAAAGTAAGGCGTTGTGTCATTCTATTCGTAGTCAACCCTATTTTGAGTCCAGTAACAAGCCACGTAATAAAAATACGTCTGCCTCTAAATTTACGCCAACAAAGTCTTTCGTAGCAGATTTGAGTTGTACTACAAATACTAAATGCAGCTTATGTAAAAATAGTAACCATGTCCATTTATATCAGTGCTCATATTTTATGAAATTGTCTCCGCATGAAAGATATAATTATATAAAACAAAATTCTTTTTGTACTAATTGCTTAAGTACAAAACATAAATTATTTAATTGTACTTCACAGGGCACTTGTTCTCATTGTTCTGCGAAGCATCACTCACTGCTTCATTTTAATGTACCTAATAAATCTATAAATAATATTAACGGATCTAATGGCAGACACATATCACTTCACAATAATAACTCGTCCGCTCCCGCTCTCGCCTGTGGCACTCAGTTGCCGCCTAAAGTTATAACGGAGCATTCTCACGACGCCGGCGCAGGCACAGCGTTAAGTTCTATACAAAAAACATCGGTGTGTACCTATTCATGCAAATCTGTTAATAACACCGCCACTACTGCTCTTTTAGGGACCGCAAAGATTAGATTTGTTGATTGCTACGGTCACGCTCATTATTTGAGATGTTTAATTGACCCAGGATCGCAGAGTGATTATATCACTTATGATTGCTGCAAACGCCTTTCCATTCCAATATGTAATCAAACCCGCTATACGCAAGTGCAAGGAATAGGTGGAACTTCTCAAAAAATTAATGGTATTACCTCTGTTAATTTTACTTCTCGTTTTGAGTTTAATAAAACTTATTTTATAAAGCCAATGGTTGTGGAGCGTATTACGTCACAGCTTCCCGATTCATTCATAGATACCGCTGTTATTGAACACATTGCCAATTTACCTTTAGCTGATGACGACTATTATAAACCAGGCCCTATTGACGTATTGTTAGGGGTCAATTTGTATTGCGAAATTTTACTTTTTAATAAAATTACATGTAAAAATAACTCTCCCACCGCTTTGGAAACTACTTTGGGATATTTGATCATGGGAAATGCCCCTATTATTTCTCAACCGTCTAATAATTTAGTCACCTTTTGTGTTTTCTCTACTGACCCACTTAATTCACTTTTGGAAAAGTTTTGGATGACTGAGGAACCTCCCGCACAGAAATACTTAAGCGCTGAGGATCAGGCTTGCGAAAATATTTTTGTTTCAGCGACTGTCCGCAACGCTGATGGCAGTTATTCTGTCGACCTCCCCTTTAGGGATAGTCCGGACCAGCTAGGTGATTCACTAATCACCGCTAAAAGAAGATTCTGTACATTAGAAAATAAGTTTATTAGATCACCAGACATTCGCAACAAATATAATGAAATCATTTCTGATTATTTACAACAGGGCATTCTTACCAAAGTACCTGACGACGAAATCTCATCGACAGGATTTTTCCTACCGCATCACCCAGTGGTACGAAATGATAAATCGACTACAAAGGTCCGCATCGTACTCGACGGCAGTGCCGCCACTGATACCGGTTTTTCCCTAAATGATATTCTATATACCGGTTCTAATCTTCAATCCGATATTTTTAATATTTTATTAAATGTTCGTATTTACCGCATAGCCTTTTTTGCTGACGTTAGGCAGATGTACTTATGCATTTATGTAAATCCCGCTCACCGTAAATTCCAGAGAATTCTATATAGATTTTCACCCGACGACCAAATTGGTGTTTATGAGTTTACTCGAGTTACATTTGGTCTCCGGTCTTCTCCTTTCCTCGCGCTCCGCACTCTCCGCCAGCTGGCAGCTGACGAAAGAGACAGATGGCCTCGTGCTGCTAGTGTGATCGAAAGAGATGTCTATATGGACGATTTGGCTAGCTCTGCTTCATCTGTAAGTGAAGCAGTGATGACAGCTGATGAGTTAATCAAACTCTTTAAGTCCGGTGGCTTTGACCTTGTCAAGTGGTCCAGTAACTCCCGCGAGCTGCTCGCTCAAATACCAGAAACGCATCGACAGTCACAATCTGTTTCGTTCGATGATGGAAACGGATTTAAGATACTGGGTCTCCGCTGGCTTCCAGCATCAGATGAATTTAATTTTATAATAATTAAACCACCGACGACTTGTACTAAACGGTCTATTTTATCCGCAATCGCACGACTTTACGATGTTTTAGGTCTAGTCGGGCCAGTAATTTTATTTGCAAAACTACTTATTAAAGAGCTGTGGTTACTCCACATTGATTGGGACGAAATACCTCCCACGCCTATCATTAAACTATGGCAAAAATATATTTCTGAGCTGCCGCTTCTCTCAGAACTTCGTTTTCCTCGTTTTATGAATGTGGAAGCGAATTCCCATATTTCGTTAGTCGCCTTTGCAGACGCAAGTGAGAAAGCCTTTGGCTGTGTTATTTATTTACACGTCAAAAATCACAACCAACCACCTAAGGTTTCGCTTGTATGCTCGAAATCCCGCGTCGCTTCACCAAAGGCAACTATAACTATAGCAAGGTTGGAGCTCAACGCCTTACTCTTATTGGCAAAAATGGTTCGCATTGTTTATGACCAACTGTCCGCTAGGCATCCTATTGAAAGAATTTACGCTTTCTCAGATTCTGAAGTCGCACTGTGTTGGGTTCACGCGTCACCCCACAGGTTTCAAACATACGTAGCCAACAGAATTTCACAAATACAAACTCTTTTATCGCCTGATAATTTTCATCACATTGCAGGCGCTGAGAATCCTGCAGATTGTATTTCCCGTTCACTTTTACCCTCACAACTTTTAACCCATGACCTCTGGTTTCATGGTCCCCTCTGGTTATCATTACCACTTAATGATTGGCCAATTAATAAATTTAATCCTGGTAAATCTCCTTTGCCAGAGGAGAAAACCACATCCCATGTTGTTTGTTGTTTTGAGGACAACCCGCTACTCTCGCTCGCTAATAAGTTTTCTTCTTACAATAAGTTACTTCGCTCTATTGTATATATCCTTAGGTTTTTAAGAAAACTAAGTTCTACCGCTAACATTACCGCTGAAGATATGGATCACGCGGAAAGATATTTAATTGTCGCCGTACAAAACATCGATTTTTATAATGATATAAAAAACATTAATAAAAAAAAGTTATGCTCATCTCCGCTTCGCAAATTATCACCCTTTATAGCCCGCGATAATATACTAAGAGTAGGCGGTCGCTTAGGTTACTCGTCTTTAGATTACGAACAAAAACATCCCGCGCTCTTACCCAAAAAGGGCCATGTTATCAACTTACTGATAGACTTTTATCACAAGAAGTACTGTCATGCAGGTCCACAACTTTTAATTTCTATTTTAAGACAGAAATTTTGGATTTTATCCGCCCGCCGCGTTGTTAAACAGCGTATTCATAAATGCATAAATTGTTTTCGTTTAAGTCCAAAGCCTACTTTTCCACTAATGTCTGATTTACCAGTGTGTCGCTTAGAACAATGTAACGCATTCACGCATACTGGCATTGACTACGCGGGGCCTTTGTACATCACGCTACTTAGAAAGCGAGGTATGCGAAGCCAAAAGGCATATTTATGCCTGTTCATTTGCCTAGTAACGAAGGCAGTTCATATCGAACTCTCTTCTGACTTAAGTTCCGCTACCTTTTTAGACGCATTTAAGCGCTTTATTTCTAGACGCGGTCCATGTAAATTCGTGTACAGCGATAATGGAACAAATTTTATCGCATCCAGAGCTTACTTAAACGATTTACATTCATTTTTACAAGGCGATGACTATTATAAACTCTTTCAGGATGAGCTTCTTAAACACCGCATCGTATGGCGCACTAACCCGCCGACAGGCAGTCACTTCGGTGGTATTTGGGAATCAAATATAAAATCGGTAAAATCTTTACTTTTTCGCGTAATAGGAAAACAGATCCTTACATACGAGGAAATGCTTACGGTATTAAACCAGGTCGAAGCTGTGTTAAACAGTCGTCCTTTGTATGTATTGAGCCCTGATCCTTCGGAGCCCACCGCGTTGACTCCTGCGCACTTTATTACTGCTACGCCGTTAAATTATCTTCCCGCCGCTGATTTAAGCAAGGAGCGTCCCAACTTATTATCTAGATTCTCTTTAATGGACTCGCTGGTACAGTCATTCTGGAAGCGTTTTAGATCGGAGTATCTCCATAACCTACAGGTTCGAGAAAAGTGGAATACGATATCCAATCCTTTAACTGTTGGAACTATTGTTTTAATTGATACGGAAAATATTCCTCCGCTCCAATGGCCGCTAGGTGTCATAACACGCTTATACCCCGGGAAGGACGGCGTGATTAGAGTAGCGCAAGTGAAAACTAAGTCAGGCACTTACGACCGACCGGTGGTGCGATTATGCCCACTGCCAATGCAATCTTAGATTTAATTTATTTATTATATTAATATACCGCTATATTTAGTATTTTTTTTTACATATCACACTCATATAATTATATTGTTTAATTTCAGACATATCACATGTTTATATATATATATATATATATATATATATATATATGTATTTTCTCGCACCCGCTTTAATTTAACTGGAAGTACTTAAAAGAATTACTTACATATGCACTTATGTGTTTTATCTCACCTATTTCGAAGGAACGGATTCCTTCAAGGCCGGGGGGATGGTGGATTTAAAAAATATAATACTATTATACATAAATATATTATCTATAAGAATTAAACGCTTGCAAGATTCGTCTCCTTTTCCGTCCTATATCCGTCTCTTTCCTTCCAATACAATGCACACTTTATATACTCCCGCGACACCCTCTACGAGTCAGTGTGTGTTTGGACGAACCTCTAATAGCAATTAATTAATATTTGCTCCGCTACCTTACGCGCCGCGATCCGCAACACGTGCTAGTGATTGATTTGTGATCCGCCTAGACTAGAAAGTTGTGATTAAGACTATCTTTATCGAAGATATAGCTATAGCACCGCAAGCAATAGCGTGCGCAAGACCACCGACGCTATACATCATCAAGGGCTGCAGCTGGCAGGTCAAGTAAGTGTGCATTTTCCCTTCCATCCCACAGTCTGTATCCTAAGTTTTGTTACGTATTTTGCAAGTACCTACTAAGACAACATAAAAAACCTATAGTTGAATAAACCGCCAATAAAAAAATACAGTCCACTTAAATTTTAAGCTATACTTAGATGAAAATAACCACCACTCCGTTTAATGGGAAGGCAACGGAAACTAATGTTCATACAGCCATGTCTTCAGTATTTATTTATTTCTACGTTTATTGCATTAAAATGCTGGCGTAACACATTTTAATGCATCTTTGGAGTATTTGACGCGAAATATATGATGACAGTCTCCATATGTGCGACTTGATGAGGTGGATAACCACAAAAAAGTTCTCATCGTATTACACACCATAATCACTTTTATTCTAATAATCTTTTAGTTGCACGTCAACACAAACACTTTGTTTATAAAACTACATCACTTTTATAACTCAAAGTTCGCTTCGACACAATTTTTAATTATAGTAATAAAAATCTTGACTGACACCACAAAAACCCGCCAACCACTCTTTTTTTTGGTTAATTCTCCATATAAACGGAAGGCAAAGGGAACTAATGCCCATACAGGCATGTCTTCCGTATTCTTTATTTTTTATTTTATTGCAATGAAATGGTAGTGTTACACATTTCAATGCACGTTTGAAGAATTTGACGCGAAATATATGATGACAGTCTCCGATGCTACTTGATGAGGTGGATAACCACAAAAAAGTACTCATCGTCTTTCACACAATGCTCACTTTTATTCTAATAATCTTTTAGTTGCACGTCAATACAAACATATGGTATATAAAACAAGACCAATTTCATAACACAAAGTTCGCTCCGATATAGTTTTAAATAATTGTAATAAAAATCTTGACTGACACCACAAAATCCCGCCAAACACAGGAGTGTTTGGCAGCAGAGGTTTTCTTTTAAAAAATAGTCGGCCAGCGACACTTCAGCGTAAAAATATGGCAGTGTTTTACCTTCACTTTTTTCAAATTCATTTTCCCTGTCTCAGAACAATAACTAAAGCATAGAAACCCGGCTAAAAAAGTAGGCGGAGACATATCTTACGACAAATTTTATGCGGTAGAGAGGGAAGTAATATCAGTTTTTTTTTTATACAACTAGATGACAAACAAGCTGACGGCCCACCTGGTGGTAAGCGGTTACCGCCGCCTATAGACACCTTGCAATAACAAGGAAAAGCACTTGATATTGCAGGTGCGTTGTCATCCTGAGGCCTAAGATGAAATGCCGTCCATGCCCAGTAATTACATCCTCCTAAATATCAGTTACATCCTTAATTATGTAGGTTGTCACCAGTCTAGCGCAAGTTCGTAAGAAAGAAAAATTGTATGAAACGTGCACGCTCAGTAATGGCGGTATAATCCGCCTCAATCCGAAAGAAGGCATTATCCATACAATCAATATGGTGGTCGACGCTCTTCATAAACAGTTGATTTATATCTGTCATCTGTCTCTGTCGCTGTTGTCTAGTTTTCAAAACGTTTGACATTTCATTTAGTTGTGTTGGAGAATTTTCTAAAATCAGAAATTAATGTAAATTATTATTAAAAACGAGTGTTTTGCCTCAAGAAATAAGCTTGACCCAAAAAGGATTGTGTGTGATGTGAAGTGAACTAAATGAGTAAACAAATAAGTTAAGAAATATGTAATTTAAAGACACGCCGGCGGCCAATGTAAAACGAACATATTATGTCTGAATTTCCTCTCAATGATGATCGGTAAGTACCAATGACTGTTAATTAGTTCTATTCTAAAGCTATTATTGTTTAAATAGTGATTTTAGTACAAATTTCAGTACATAAAAGTAATATTTACCTACCTACCTAAGTAAAAAATAGTGCTGTCTGTACAATTTTATTTCCCTATCGATGTCGTGCCCATTAAATAAATCACTTTATTTTTTTCGCAGATGTAAACAGTGGGTTCAATTGAAAGGGAAGGATTTGGTGTAGGTACCAATCGACAACAAAATCGCGACATATTTTTGGTGTAGTCGGAATCCAAATCGGTGTTGATGGCCGATCCAGGACGATTCACACGCCTACCGTCAACCTAACAACCTACCATGTTGTCATAGTAGTCAATCTTGATATATTGTATATTATACTAAATAAAAGTTTTTCAAGTACCATTGTTTATTAATTTCAAACACCTATAACTATCGATAAAAATCTAAATTATATCTCTAATCCCTACTAAGCACATCCCTAATTTGTTGCTTATGTTGGCATTATTGTTGGCTGAATTTTTATTATATTGGTATGAGTCTGGCGTGCACGTTCTATAGAAATTTTTTTTTCCTTGAAGTCCCGTCTCTTCTAGCGTAGCGTTTTATATTCTCTTTGGTTGTCACTAGTTTGTTGCTTTGCTAGTGGTGTACTGTGTCAATTTCTAAACTATATCGATGTAGCTAATGGCCCTAATTCTGGAAAACACATGCTAAGTTTAAATTTAAGTTCAGTCTATTTCTTTCTTTTAAAACGAATACGAAAGGGATGGCCATCATATAAATTGACATTTAGAGAGGTGCGTTCAATTTTCGACCTTATTGAACGTGCTAGCTAAAATGCAGTGTTTAGGAAGCACCTCCGTACATGCCGTCTAAAATTGTCTATGGTTTCTATGAAATCTATCTAAATTTAATTGACAGCTCTAAACAGATTCTTGCTATCTTTTACCTATGACTTATTGCGAGAAAGAGATATACTGTACTTAATATTAGAATTAAAGTGTGTTCCCAGAATTAGGCCCAATATGGATAGGAGAAAAAATTAAATCGTAGCAGTGGCCTCAGCTAACCCAAACCTATTAATTATTTACATTATATGAATCTTCATTAAGTGGTTGACCCATGTGTAGGGTCGTCTGGGTAGGTATCACTGCCTTTATTATTTCAGACGTGAAATAGTACTAGGCATGGAATGCATATCATCTTAGGCCTCAGGATGACAACGAACCTGCAATATCAAGTGATTTTTCCTTGTTATTGCCGGTGTCTATAGGCGGCGCTAACCACTTACCACCAGGTGGGCCGTCAGCTTGTTTAGCTGTTTGTCATATAGTGCCGTCATGGGCTTTTGATAGAAATGGTTTGCTACTTTCAAAAACATCTTATTAATTTGTTAATTTCACGACATTTCTATGAAATAATGCTGTTATTATATTATTTCATACAAATGTCATGTGTATTAATCGTTGAAATTTGGTACACAAGTTAAGTAAAGTATACAGATGCTAAATAAATCGATAGTTTAAAGCAATAACATGATTTATATTACACTTCCATACGTTTTTGGCGACCATTTCATTTTTCTAAACGCCATCCAACGCCAACTCCAGAGCCACGCGCCGCGGCGCGTGGCTCTTTTTTCTTTTTCTTTTTTTATCATTTTTATATGCTTTTAAATGACCGGGAACTTATTAAATAAGCATGGCAATAGAATAGTTTGAGTTTTTAATATACATTTCATATGTTTTAAATGAATATTTTCGTCAGAAAATGAGAAAGTTGTCGGTCACGTGACCATCATTTTTCTTACTCCCGCCGCGCCGTGTCTCAACGATTTCTCTAAGCAAATAAGAAAGAAAGAAAGGATTTATTGGCCAATAAATAAATTATAAGTACAAACAAAATAAATAAATAAATAGGGGCCAACTAGGTCACTGCCTCAGCATTATGTCACAGCGACAAATGTCACAGTGGCGCTGGTCTTCTGGCAGGGCCTACGGTTAATAATGCACTTTATAAAATTATTTGACCTTAATGACAAAAAAAAAACAAAAACAGTACAGTATACAACTAAAAGATTATTAGATTAAAAGTTATTATGGTGTGAAAGACGATGAGAACTTCATTCTGGTTATCCACCTTATCAAGTAGCATCATATGGAGACTGTCATCATATAATCATATATTTCGCGTCAAATTCTCCCAAGGTGCATTGAAATGTGTAACACCAGCATTTCAATGCAATAAATGAAGAAACATAGAAATACCTAAGTCATGGCTGTAAGGACATTTTTTCTTCTTCCCTTTGCCTTCCTTTTATAGGTAGAATAAACAAAAGAAATGTGTTTGGCGGGATTTGGTGGTGTCAATCAAGAATTTATTACATGAATTAAAATTTGTGTTGGAGCGAATTTTGTGTTATACAATTGATGTAGTTACAGTTTGTCTATAAAGTCGTGACATGAATGATTGAGGAACTAACATTATTCGTGTGCCTGGCAACACCGAACAGAAGTACGTCAGCTGTCATTACTTTGAGTTGTAGATCGGTTTTCCTTTTGTATTTTTTATAGTTTTGCATTCAAACTGCAATAAATTAAGACCAGTCTACACAGAAAACTATCAAAAATGAGTAAAGTTAATCGTAGTGGCACACGTGCAGTGATTTTTAAAGTTTTCCAGCGATGTTTCGCGGAATACCAAGCTGGACAAATTTTGTGGGATTTGGATGATGTTTATGGGCGAACAGCATCTATGACGGGTATGTAATCATGTTATTGTTTGTTTGTAATCTGCTTGAAGTCACAAATTTATTGAATTTACGATTTTGAGACCAAAAAAGGCATTGTTTATATTGCGCATTTTTAGGTTAAATTGACAATGTCAGTAGGTCATATTATAGCATGACCATAATTTTTGATACATTATGATGGTACAAATCAGTCCATTCAAGTTTTCGATAAATTTTGAATTTGTATTAATTGCTTCATATCAATAAGTTGTTGTAACCATTCCTTTAATTTTTTTTTTTTTAGGAAAATCAGAGAGTACAGTTAGGCGAATAGTCAACGAAGGTTTAAAAAATGATGGAAAATTTTCAACTCCTGGGAAACACAGGAAAGGCCGGCCAAAGAAAGAGATGGATGATTTTAATATTTGTGCTTTGCGCCAAAAAATACAATTCTTTTACACAGTGCAAAAAGAGGTAACTTTTTTTATTAGTTGCATGTTTTGTGTGTATGTCTAAAGAGGCAAGATTTAGCATACTAAACCCTTTAAAATTTCAGGTACCGACCCTCAGAAAACTGCAGGTGATCGCTAAGACTGACCTGGATTTTGATTGTAGTCTTGAAGTTCTTCGTAAAATTATAAAAGCAATAGGGTTTACCTACAAGAAATGCCAAAATAATAGAAGGGCTGTAATCGAACAATCACATATTGCTGCAAAACGAGAAGAATACTTGGCGATAATAAAAGAAAATCGAGATTTGCCAGAAGAATTAAGAAAAGATATAATTTATCTTGATGAGAGTTACATTCACTCTTCATATAAGGCAATGTATTTGTTCTTAATGAGTAGGTAGTGTAGATACGTATAATTTTAGTTTATGAAATTTTCACTAATAAAACATTTTTATTTTCCCACCAGATTACAAAATGTTGGCAATCTATAAACATTGAAGGTATCACAAAAGACATATCTAAAGGAAAGCGTTACATCATAGTCCATGCTGGAAGCGTAAAGGGATTTGTGTCCAACTGCCTCCTTATATTTACTGGCACAAATAAACTAGAAGACTACCACTCAGAAATGAATGCGCATAACTTTACCAAGTGGGTAAAAGAAAAGCTTATACCAAATCTTCACGAGCCTTCAATTATAGTTATGGACAATGCGCCCTACCACTCCGTCGTGACAAATAAGGCGCCCACCTCTAGGTCTCGCGTAGACGAGATAAAACTCTGGCTGTTAGAGAATAATATTGATTTTAATCCGACACTCAGGAAGCCAAATTTACTGAAATTAGTGAAAAAAAACAAACCCCGCCCCATCTATGCCATTGATGAACTTTTAGGAGAACACGGGCACACAGTGGTACGCCTTCCGCCGTATCACTGTGATTTAAATCCTATTGAGCTCATTTGGGCTAACCTAAAACAAAAAGTATCAGCACAAAATGTTGGGTCACGCGATGTTAAGCAACTGGCTGAAGAGGCCTTTAGCAGCATCACAGCTGAAATATGGAAAAACTGCTGCCATCACGTCGAGAAGCTCGAAAAAGAGTACTATGAGCGAGGACATCACCTGTATCAAGACATAGACGAGTTGATTATCCGCTTAGGCGATGATAGCAGCAGCGGAGACAGCAGCTGTAGTGATGACAGCGCTGCTGATGGAGGTGGAATCGAAACATTTCTTGACGTTGAATATTTGAAATCCGATGATGATGACACTGATTAATGTTACTTTTTCAACTATAATAATTTTATTCAACATATAATAGTATTAACAGTATTTCAACTATAATAATTTTATTCAACATATAATAATGTTAACAGTATTGTTGTGTACCGGCAATTAGAGGTAAAATAGCCAGTTCCTCTGTGCTTGAGGCATCCGGGTGTAACTCGCTCCCATCGTCGGCCTTATCTTCACTTACCATCAGGTGAGATGAAGGCCAAGAGTTACCCCGTTAAGATAAAGAAAAACTGATTAAATAAAAAATGGTTAGTAAAACTTGTCATGAGCATGTACCTACTGTAAATAAACAAAATATGACTGTATAATGTGTTTTATTTATTTTACTTCAACGAACTACTAGTATCAAAATCATTTTGGTCACACTATATAGGGTTGCTACATGCACATTGAAGCGCCATCATTTAATGTCACGACTTTATAGACAAACTGTATATTATTAAATTGTTAATTCAGAGGCTGTAGATGGAAAAATGAAAATCATAGGAATAATGTATTTTACCTTTTTTTTGGCATCAATAAAATAACACGTTACTTATCAAGACGAGATGTCAATTTTTAAACTATAAATTTAAATGTCTAGCATTGAACCCTCTGAACAATAACTAAAGCAATTGAACTTAATTTAACACTCCCTCTTGTTTAATGCTTATCCTGCTCGTAGCTTTTCGAATCTAGGTCTTGGCAGAGGTTTCGTCATTATGTCGACAAGTTGATCCTCGGAGCTGACATGCATTACTTCAAAGTCACCATTAAGAACAGCCTCTCTGTTTGCAGATTAAGCTTGCAAAGTCCTCCGTTAAGGTCTCTTGTTCCAACCACTACAGGAATGCCGTCTAATTCAATTTGGCACTGTTTAGCTGTAGATCTATCACTATAATGTCTGTGATCTAAAAATACTGTTCTGCATCTTATCTAGGGGCAGTCTGTAGTGAGAACAAGATTTTTGTGAGAAATGGTACTAGCCACACGTTTGCCAGAATAATTATCCATTTCTGGCCATTGACATTTCAATGCAATAAAAGAAGAATTAAAGAAATAGTGAAGATATGGCTGTATGGGCATTAGTTTCCTTTGCCTTCCCATTACAGGAAGAATGAACCAAAAAAAAACCTCTTCACTAGTCTCTTATTAAGGTCTATTCACACATATCAGCAGTCTAGCGCAAGTTCGTAAGAAGAAAAAATTGTATGAAACGTGCACGCTCAGTAATGGCGGTATAATCCGCCTCAATCCGAAAGAAGGCATTATCCATACAATCAATATGGTGGTCGACGCTCTTCATAAACAGGTGATTTATATATGTCATCTGTCTCTGTCGCTGTTGTCTTGTTTTCAAAACGTTTGACATTTCATTTAGTTGTGTTGGAGAATTTTCTAAAATCAGAAATTAATGTAAATTATTATTAAAAACGAGTGTTTTGCCTCAAGTAATAAGCTTGACCCAAAAAGGATTGTGTGTGATGTGAAGTAAACTAAATGAGTAAACGAATAAGTTAAGAAATATGTAATTTAAAGACACGCCGGCGGCCAATGTAAAACGAACTTATTATGTCTGAATTTCCTCTCAATGATGATCGGTAAGTACCAATGACTGTTAATTAGTTCTATTCTAAAGCTATTATTGTTTAAATAGTGATTTTAGTACAAATTTCAGTACATAAAAGTAATATTTACCTACCGACCTAAGTAAAAAATAGTGCTGTCTGTACAATTTTATTTCCCTATCGATGTCGTGCCCATTAAATAAACCACTTTATTTTTTTCGCAGATGTAAACAGTGGGTACAATTGACAGGGAAGGATTTGGTGTAGGTACCAATCGACAACAAAATCGCGACATATTTTTGGTGTAGTCGGAATCCAAATCGGTGTTGATGGCCGATCCAGGACGATTCACACGCCTACCGTCAACCTAACAACCTACCATGTTGTCATAGTAGTCGAGCTTGATATATTGTATATTATACTGAATAAAAGTTTTTCAATTACCATTGTATATTAATTTCAAACACCTATAACTATCGATACAAATCTAAATTATATCTCTAATCCCTACTAAGCACATCCCTATTTTATTGCTTATGTTGGCATTATTGTTGCCAGACTGTTGGCTGAATTTTTATTATATTGGTATGAGTCTGGCGTGCACGTTCCATAGAATTTTTTTTTTCCTTGAAGTCCCGTCTCTTCTAGCGTAGCGTTTTATATTCTCTTTGCATATCAGTGAAGCCACAGTTCCGGCACAGTTCCGTATCAGTGCTTCAGTGTTGCGTCAGTGATTCAATTCACACATGTCAGTGCCCGCTCAGTTCACGGAGCTTCAGTGAAAACTTGTCCGTCGTCAATCGTGATTGTATTTCGTATCCATATACTTTGCATGAGATAAAACATATAAAACTCTTTTTTCACGAACCAATTCTATTAATCGCTCGTCCTCTATTTTGTTTTTGTTGATGCCGGCGTCCGTGATCTATCCGTGATCGGTCCGTCCGACAAAAAATATCGTTGTCGACAATAACTTCCGTGCTTGCCGGTGCCGGCACGGACACTCAGTCTAGCGCAAGTTCGTAAGAAAGAAAAATTGTATGAAACGTGCACGCTCAGTAATGGCGGTATAATCCGCCTCAATCCGAAAGAAGGCATTATCCATACAATCAATATGGTGGTCGACGCTCTTCATAAACAGGTGATTTATATATGTCATCTGTCTCTTTCGCTGTTGTCTTGTTTTCAAAACGTTTGACATTTCATTTAGTTGTGTTGGAGAATTTTCTAAAATCAGAAATTAATGTAAATTATTATTAAAAACGAGTGTTTTGCCTCAAGAAATAAGCTTGACCCAAAAAGGATTGTGTGTGATGTGAAGTGAACTATATGAGTAAACGAATAAGTTAAGAAATATGTAATTTAAGACACGCCGGCGGCCAATGTAAAACGAACATATTATGTCTGAATTTCCTCTCAATGATGATCGGTAAGTACCAATGACTGTTAATTAGTTCTATTCTAAAGCTATTATTGTTTAAATAGGGATTTTAGTACAAATTTCAGTACATAAAAGTAATATTTACCTATCGACCTAAGTAAGAAATAGTGCTGTCTGTAAAATTTTATTTCCCTATCGATGTCGTGCCCATTAAATAAACCACTTTATTTTTTTTGCAGATGTAAACAGTGGGTTCAATTGAAAGGGAAGGATTTGGTGTATGTACCAATCGACAACAAAATCGCTACATATTTTTGGTGTAGTCGGAATCCAAATCGGTGTTGATGGCCGATCCAGGACGATTCACACGCCTACCGTCAACCTAACAACCTACCATGTTGTCATAGTAGTCAAGCTTGATATATTGTATATTATACTAAATAAAAGTTTTTCAAGTACCATTGTTTATTAATTTCAAACACCTATAACTATCGATAAAAATCTAAAGTTGTATCTCTAATCCCTACTAAGCACATCCCTAATTTGTTGCTTATGTTGGCATTATTGTTGGCTGAATTTTTATTATATTGGTATGAGTCTGGCGTGCACGTTCTATAGAAATTTTTTTTTCCTTGAAGTCCCGTCTCTTCTAGCGTAGCGTTTTATATTCTCTTTGCGGACACTGAGAGCACTGTGCCGTCACTGACACGGACAAGTGGAGATACGTTCATAGATAATGTATGAAGTAATATTTCGCCCTGATACGGAACTGTGCCGGAACTGTGGCTTCACTGATATGTGTGAATAGACCTTTAGTGATCTGGGGCGCATTCCAAGCCTACACTCCAAACACTCCGAGATGTTTTTTGTTTTTTGCTCTAAGGCGTAGAACGACACAAGTTATTTTTATAACCTCAAATATTGACAAGGAGTTCAATCATTATCTAAAACTAATACGAAGTCTTTCATTCCGCATTAAATTTTCTGTATTAAGTCTGACAGACTTTTATTCACTGAAACTAAGAATTCCTATTTAAGTAAATTAAAATAAGAATTCCTTTTTAGAGATTTGACATATCCCATCTCATTTGACGGATGGTCAATAATACATACGAGGGCGCGTTCCAAACCTACACTCCAAACACTCAGAGTTATTTTTTGTCTTGCTATAAGGCGTGGAACGACACGAGTTGTTTTTATAACCTAAAATTTTGACAAGGAGCAATCATAATCTAAAACTAAAACAAAGTCTTCCATTCCGCATCAAATTTTCTGTATTAAGTCTGTATTTTAACTTTTATTCAATTTAATTTAAAAATAATTTAATATACTAAAAATAAGAATTCCTTTTTTGAGATTTGACATACCCCATGTCATTTGACGGATGGTCACTAATACATATGACGTTTTAAACGTCAGAGTGTCAAACTTAAATTTAATTATTTTATCCTTTTCAGTTTTTTGAAGTCGGTTTTAATTTTTATTTAAAATTTTTTTTTCACAATTTTTAGTGGTAACTTTCTACGGTCGAAGCTAGATGGGTGACCGTAAACTTATATTGTTTCCTACTATCGTATCGTTTCACTAAAAAGTCATTTGAAAAGCAAAACTTCGCAATTTCGCATATGTAGACGACTTCATAATTTAAGTTTTTTTAAATTTAAAACCAAAGTACCCAACTGTTTTTGAAAAAATTTTTATGGGACCAAATGGCAGCTATTCCGCATCGAACAAAAAAAGAATCACGTAAATCGGATCAATAATCTCGGCGTAATCGGTGTACATACATAGAAAAAAAAAAAAAAAAAAAAAACATACCGGCCGAATTGAGAACCTCCTCGTTTTTGAAGTCGGTTAATTAGTACTTACTTGTCCGTACTTAATGTCGCAGTTAACATTTGGTGATGGTTATTGCTTTGATTGAGGTACTTCAACAGCGGCGTCTACTAAAAAAGTTACACCGTACCGCAGCAAATAATAGTGTCACTCCCATGACTGACTTGCCATTGGCAGAATTCGATAAAACGAGAAGTCATAATATTAAAGAAGAAGAAGAAAAAGATCGCCAAAAAGTTGCAACTCTCCGAGGCTCGGAACGGGGTAGTTGTGAGTGTGACAGCCAAACCTCATATACCGAAAGGCACGGAACGGCCTTAAAGTAAAAAGTTGTAGGATCTGTGATTGGAACGCGCCCCCAGCGTTGCCCACAGATTAGAAAGAGTAGCGTTGCCAACTTCCACGGTATCGATTACCCAAAAACCTAACTGAAAATCCCCAATTTTGAGGGGAAAAAAATCAATATTCCCCACATTTTCCCCACAAATTTTCAGGAAAGAAATAAAAGTACTGTTTCTATAAATCAAATATATTTATTACATATACTTATTAAGTATTTAATGATTTTTATCAAGGTATTTATTGCAGCTCTTTATTATGCCTTTGTTTTGTCAACATATCATTCGAAGGATCAAATTTTAATCCTTTCTTCTTTCTCCTTTCTTCATTGTGCAGGCGATTGTGTTTTATGGCAAATAAAAAAATGTGAATTTGAATTTTTTGAATTTGAAAACGCAAAATTTTCTTACGACAGATGCGTTTGAGACAGTTTTCTGCGATACTCTGTCTAAGTTTGATGAACATAAATGTTGCCATAAAATAAACTGTAAAACCTTCCTGCCGGTGAAATTGCTTTAAACTTGATTTTTTTTTATACAAAGCACGGCAATTTACCCATTGCACTATCCGCCTCCACCTTGCCGGCCCAAAAGGTGCTTAAATAATCAAAGTAATTAAATATTCTTACATAATTTATAAATTATACTTACTTCTTATACTACTTTTATTACTTCTAAGTTCAGTTCTAGCGTAAATGTCTTAATTCCCCGCATTTTCTCCACATAAACGCTCTCCCCTCAAATTACCCAATCGAACTGAAAATCCCCGCAGTTTGGGGAATTCCCCACAGATTGGCAACGCTGCGCGCCCCTGTCAATGTCCAGTGATGCCAGATGGGGGGATTCCCTGCAAATTCGGAGGTTTTTTTTTTACTTCGGAGGGAGTTTCGGAGGGATAAGACCTTTGGGGGGATTTTCGGAGGGAAATATCAAAGTTGGAGGAAATTCGGAGACTTTTTTAAGCCAAACACGATTCTCCACAACATTATGGTTTCATAAAGAAATGGGTGTATAGGCTGGTCCCTTTGCCAAAAAAAAAGGTATCTTTAGTTCAGTGCTGTGGTTTAGTGAGTGAATTTAAATCACAGATTAATGATATATGTATCCACAAATTAATGATATATGTCATCATCATCATCATCAGCCTATATACGTCCCACTGCTGGGCACAGGCCTTCCTACATGGAAGAAAGAAACACATGAGGAGCTAGGGCCATAACACCACCACGCTGGCCCAATGCGGGTTGGTGGGTGAAAGCAGTTGCAGTAACAACCGGGACCAACGGCTTAACGTGCCTTCCGAAGCACGGAGGAGCTCGAGATTATAAATTTTGGTTGACCCATCCCGGGGTCGACCATGGCGAAAGTTGCTTTGTTTTCGTATTCGAAACCAGAGCGCTCAAACCAATACGCCACGGAGCTCCATGATATATGTATCCACAAATAATCTGTGCTTGCTCGGTAATGTATTGTTCTGTTTAATTAAATTGATTTTTTTTTCAATAAAAAAAATACATCTATGTCACTATATTCGCTGTATTTAGGTCTTAACCTTAATCGGATTGCGGATGTACAGTCGACGGCACATCAAGCGTAACAGTTCGACCTTGAGACCGCCCGTACTGCGTTCGTAATAGAGGCGGTTTTCGTAGCGCAACTGTTACACTTGATGTGCTGTCGTGTGTACACAAACTAACTTGACTAGAATAGTCTAAATAAGTTTAATCCTGTCAAATCAGTTAGTTTATATACATCTGAATCGACCTATTACATTTCGAATTAAAATTCCCCGAAATTTAATATTATTTTAGAAGGTTTTTTTGTTAGAAATGTCAATTTTTGGGGGGATTTCGAATAAGGACGGGGGGAAGTTCACACAGTCATCTGACAACACTGTCAATGTCATACCTATTTCGGCCAAAGGACTTGCATCCAGGCTATGTAATTTTAATAAATAAAACATACCTATTTATTAGTAATCTTTGGTCAATGTTTAGATTTATTTTCTACTTTGTTTTCTTTGAAATTTTATTTCTGAATACACAAGACACACAACATGCGTAAAAACAATCAGAATAATATATTTGAAATGCTAGAAAGTGACGAGGAGCTACCGAGTAAGTACATTTATTTTAGATAATCATCACGATGCGATAAGTCTTGTACTTGCATCTTAACTTGCGGCCAGACCCAATAAACCATCCACAGACATTTAGAATAGGCCTTCCACAGTAAAGTAGTAAATCTCATAAAAATTGCTAGGTAAACAAAACTAGCTACTGCTGTTGCTGATGAGATCGTGTTAGGATGGAGTACCCTCACTCTGATGTAGGGTATGCAATCTCGTTCTCACGAGATCTCGGCCTTTTTAGCGAGATGGATCTCGGACGAAAAAAGGGGCGAGATCTCGCAAGTTTAACGAGATTTTTAAAGTATTTATACTCCAAAAGAAATGTGTCAGAATACTGGTGAATATTGATCAAATGGAATCCTGTAGGCCCCACTTCACTAAACACCAAATGCCCACTCTTACATCTATTTATATTTTGGAATCATGTAAGTTTGTCAAAAAACATCCAGAATTATATTTACCAACTACTGGTACTAAAAGAAACAATGGAAATTGAAATAAATTTATAGTACCATTTACAAAACTAAAACTAGTGTCATCCGGCCCTCCCTCTATGTTAATAAAAATTTTTAATCACCTTCCAAGTACCATAAAGCAATTAGATAGCTCTACACAGTTTAATTTACAATTGAAGTCTTTTCTCAGAGCTAAATCCTATTACAATTTAAAAGAATATTTTGATGGAAAACGGGTATAAGAAATTAAAATAAGAATGTTTGGAGTTTACAGTTTGATCTTAATTATAATTTTATTTGACAATAATTTGATTGATAAGAAATATTATAATTTATAATTTAAAATCTGAAGGTACTTAATTTACAACTGAATCGTAATTGTAATGTTAATTATCAAATATTTAATTAGTATGACATATTTTAATTTGAACACAATATATAATTTTATTTTATTTGTAATAATTTGTAAAATTAATTTCTAGAATTATGTATGTTCATAACTTGTAATAAATTTGTTAGAAAATGTAAAATTTATGTATGTAAGTAATTTATACCTCTAGCACTACATTAATTGCTATGCCCTAGCAGGGCGTCACATGTAAACCTTTTCTAATGTACCACCTCATATTTTTGTAATGTGACATGCAATAAATAATTTGAATTTGATTTCACTTGAGCATAAAAACGTCTTATTCGAAGTTCGGACTGACACTGACGGAGTTATTAAATTGATAATAATTATTAAAAAAGCATTATGGTGTAGCAATAAACTCATTAAAACTTATTGAATCCTATTTGACCAATAGAATTCAAAAAGTTGTTATAAACAAAACTGAGTCTTCTGGTGCGCCTGTGCATATGGGCGTGCCTCAGGGTTCAATATTATGGCCATTGCTTTTTTTGATTTATATCAATGACCTCCCTTACTTTTCAAAATAATTGTGTGAGACGGTATTGTTTGCAGATGACACCTCATTAATTTTTAAAATAGACCAAACTAAAACTGACTTAGAGGATGTAAATAATGCCATTTCAAAAGTGCTATCCTGGTTTAAAAATAATATTTTATTGTTAAATTCATTGAAAACTAAGTGTAATAAATTTACTGTACCAAATGTATGGCAGGTTAGTTACTCATGTTGAAATCTATGAAGAAACTAATGAATGTGTTGACTCTTCAGTATTTTTAGGAATTAAGTTAGATTCCCATTTACAATGGCATCCTCATATCTCGTCCCTATCTAAAAGACTTAGTTCAACTGCTTATGCTGTTAAAAAAATTAGGTCTTTGTGTGATGTTGAACCAGCAAGACTTGTTTTTTTTGGTTACTTCCACAGCGTCATGTCATCTGGCTTGTTATTGTGGGGCACAGCAGCCAACATTGAAGATATTTTTATTTTACAGAAAAGGGCTGTGCGTGCTATTTACAGACTCAAGCCACGTTAATGGCCGTATCACGATGCTTATTGTATCTTTATGATTCATGCATGCCCAGTAGCTAGGGTCCATGGACAGAATGGTTATGCTATGTAATAAATAATCAATCAATCATGCGCTGTCTCCGTCACTTTCCCTGATCTGGTCGTGTTATATATATTCGTTAGATTTTTCGAAAGAGGAACTCACGTTTATCTTTTGTCTTCTTACGTTGTTGTGGTCCACCCAGAACCGAATAGTAGTCTCTGTAATAACCGCCTCGCAGCCTATGTTCTCCCAATATTTACACCGAATTTATTAATTTTATTTAAAATATGAAATTATAAAACAAATTACGTAACAGTCAGTGAAACGCGTGCGCTCTTGATGCGATCCGAGAGGGAAGGGGGATAATGAAATATATATAGGAATATTGGAATTTTAATGTGTCCACACATTCTTATCATCTAAATATTCTTGGACCTTATAGTAGCCTTTTTCCCCCATTAATGAGCGACTTGTCTTGTGAAGTCTAAAATTTGGAACAGCAAGTTTCTTTTTACATCTAGTGTTTAAGTTATGGATATCACTATGTTTTGAATAGGTATGTTTATTTTATGAACATAAATATATTATGTTATATATTATGAGAACATTATTTGATAAGCAATGGTCAAAATATTAATTTCTGTACTATTAACGCTATTGTAATTTAAAATGTGAAAAATTTTATTCAAAAAAGCACTTAAATCGTTAAAAAAACATTTTTTTACGACTATAACAAAAAGTATATGAACAAAAACATAATATCGCCTGTCTGTCCGTCTGTCATTTCTGAATTTATGGTCATATAACAATGTCATAATATCTGTCTGTCTGTAGTGTCTGTATTTACACCGGTTCCAAAAGTTGAACTCACAAACTCGTGTAGTAATTAATGGCACTCGGTGTTTTAGGTGTTTGTTGCTGCACCAAAAATCTCCCGTATTTTAGCGGCTTTTGTAATCTTGGCTTCTTCGCTTCTATGTCCTAAGGGCTTAGCTAGACAATATGCCTTTCGACAATCACTATCGCTAAATAGAAAATGTATTGGATTTAATATTTGCAATCGAAAGTCGATCTAGGCGTTATGTCTAATCCCATACTTTTTCTGCTTATTGATAGCAATTGTCGACAGGCATTTTATCTAGGCCCTCAGATGTGTCTGAGTCTGAACTGAAGTATTGAATGGGCGAGTTGCTGCAACTAAACGTTACGCTTTTAGCTTCGGAACGGTTTTAGAGCGAAAAGAGCGTAGTGTAACTGAAAGCAATCTAAAGCAATGTTCAAAGACTCGAACACATATTTTATGACTGTAATCGGTTTTTCCAAAAAGAATCGGTGATTATCGGTTTTCATAAAAACCGGTTTTTTAAAGGTTTTTGTGAAACCGGTTCACATCACTACAAACGTCTTCGCCCAAATGTTCTTTCGCGCATCTGTACATTCGCGCAAATGACTTTTCGCGCAAATGACCTTTCCGCGAAAATGGCTTTTCGCGCAAATGGCTTCGCGCAAGTATCTTTTGCGCAAATGTCTTTCGCGCAATTGTCCTAATACCTTTATTTACGAGTATAACCTCTGTATACGTATTTTTGATATTGCGTACCTACTTTGTTGGTACGTTAATATACCTTCTCTTCTAATTTTAATTATTTTTTCGCTGGGCGGCACTGCACTGCTCAAAGATATAATTTTTTAACTACAAACATTGTTATTTAATATTTAAATAGAGTGACTACACGAGTTTGTTGCCGGAATCTTCTCGGTAGTTCAACTTTTGGAGCCGGTGTAAATTCAAACATGACAGACAGACATGAGACTATGACATATATTTTTACTATAACTTGATAAGGATTTTTGTCATTTTCGCCAACGGTTACAATAATTATATCATCATCATGTATACGGGAATCATAACTTAATTTTAAAATTTCATCAGTTTTTTTTTATACAACTAGATGACAATCAAGCTGACGGCCCACCTGGTGGTAAGCGGTTACCGCCGCCTATAGACGCCTATAGACCGCCTTGCAATAACAAGAAGAAGCACTTGATATTGCAGGTGCGTTGTCCTCCTGAGGCCTAAGATGAAATGCCGTCCATGCCCAGTAATTACACTGACTACCTTTCCCTTCAATCTGAAACACAGCGAACTGTTTCACGGCTGAAATAAGTGAGTAAGTTGATGCGTGAGGTTTCGTCCATGATGTGACCCTACACTACTTATTGGGTAATATTCGGTTACTTTCTTGTAAAATCTTAGAGGCCAACCCAGCACAATCTGCACAAGACTGTCCCTCAAAGATCTTAATCAAGCGATTAAGATCTTTGAGGGTCGATTCTTGTAATTTAAATGAAGACGCTTAGAAGTGTTATTATTTTCAGTTATAGTTGCGTAATCACTCTTTTTTATATGTTTGCGTTGTACGGTCTTTACAAATGGCGTCAGTTATTATAGTTTTGTTATTTAAATTTGTTTTTTTACCCAAGTTGTTTTTTCTTTTTTGAAGTTAGGGGAATTTCTTTTCAATGCCGACATGGGAGTCTTGCATTATTATATATTTTAGCGTACCTAGTCAGTTATTGTGTAAGATGGTCAATTTGCTTCATAAAGCACCATTTTTCCATAATAACATTGTCAAGTTCGTTTTCTGTACTTTGTAATCTTAAATGTTGTTATGTAGCTTTAAAGTCAATTATTTGTTTTCTCATATTATCAATGTCATGGTCGTTAACGTGTGTTGATAAGTCCATTAAGAACAGATTAAAATAAGACCGTGTTACTTGTGCTATATTTAATTAAATCAATCAGAATCACTCCATTAATTATCACTTTCATCTGAATCATCTTTTCATTTTATAGTAATTTCTGAAATCTCTTATCTAGTTCTTTCCTTTCTGCACTTTGAAAAGTTTTGCTCAACTAAATCGCAGCTAGGCAACATCTCGCCTTGGATTTTTCTATACTTTATTTTGTCACAGCACTTTTATCTTGTCCCACAAAGCGTCGCGCGCTTTACTTGTGGTAATACAAACAAACACGCTGTGATTGTGTGGGTAAGCACAGGAGCTCTCACAGTGATGCCAGACGTACGATAATTATCTTACATGTACGATAATTTCGCCATCGGTACGATACATACAATATCGTACTTTTGCATACGATAATACTCGTACGCAAAAGTACGATAATTTGGAACCCTACTTCGTTTTTTTGCAAATTTATCGTATTTAGGGTTTTATAATCATTTAATAACGCAAAATAATGCCTATGGTCGGGCATTTCCCGTAGAATATATCAAAGCTACGAACGAATGACAAATGTGTTATTATTTTATACTTACTCTAAAATCAAATGACTTTTATCCAAAAACTGTTGGTTGCTGGTTGCTGCAGAGGTAGAAGTGAATAGTGACTCCGATGATCTCAATCTTTTGAAATATAAATAAGTTATTATAATTTCTTACAATTTCCTAAAATTCGTATCTATATCTAGTTTTGCGAACTACACACAGTTTGTTGTGTTTCGGATTGAAAACAAAGGTAGGCTGTGAAATCACTAGGCATGAGGAAGGCATTTCATCTTCGACCTCAGGGTGATAATGCACCTGCAATAGTTTTTTCTTTTTTATTGTCCGTGTCGATAAGCGACGGTGGCCAATTACCACCAGGTGGGCCATCATCTAGTTGGTGTACGATAATTTTTCAGCTGGTACGATAATTTTTGGGTATTGGTACGATAATTCACTCGCGCCCATCTGGCAACCCGGCCTCTCAGTGCCGTCCAAGACTGGGACGAAGTGAGTTGTGTATTGTATTATTGGATTCTAGCGTCGCTTCAAGTAGCATCGGTATGGAAAGGTTGAAAAGTAAACGTCGGAAAGTCGACCATCTATTGTCGTAGTGAGGTTAATTTAGTATTTTTAAATTTTTGTTATTGTTTGTTATTAAAGATGTATTTACCTAAGATAAAATATTTATACCTAAGATATTTATTTTATATTATATTATATTTTTGTAACAAGAAAAATCATGTTTTTTTGTTTTATTATTTATTTTATTAACAAAATAAAGCATAGAAATTATCCAAGGGCGAGACGTTTTAGCGCGGTCACACACTTGCCGGTTCAATTAAATTTATAATATCGAGCTCCTCCGTGCTTCGGAATGCACGTTTAGACGTTGGTCCCGATTGTTACTGCAACCGCTTTAACCCTCATAGGGCCAGCGTGGTGATATTATAATCCAATCTGCTCTTGTATTTCTTCCATGTAGGAAGGCTTGTGCCCAGCAGTGGGACGTATATAGGCTGATGATAATGATGACACACCTATTTATTATCTATCCCAAAGTAATCATTTATGATTATAAGACCTTATGTTATGGATGCTAGATAATGGAGAAATATTGATAATATTACTTAAATGCACATTGCTATCATTCAAATCATATGATGATGTTACACGCGCGTTACTGGCCATAAATACTGTTACAATTAAAAATAAACAAAATATAACATTTGAATTTGGAATCTGTCATTTTATTTGATTGTTCATTGAGTTTTCTCATTTTGGCGCCAATACATTGTACAATATTTTGCGATATAAAATAGAATGGGGTGATAAAGAGAACCGAATAGCTGTGATTGCATTACACAAAGTAGGTATATAATGCAAATTTTAAAACTCCATATTATATTATTATATATATATTGGTATTAGTAAAATGTTTGTGTACCGGGCTATTAATAAGTACAATGAGACCTCATCTGTTTGTGTCAAAAAGATCTGGCCGTCCACGTAGTGTTTGTACGAAAAAGGTGGTTAAACGCCTGGACCTTCATAATTCAAAGTCAAGAACCATCTCGACCACATTACCTTTCTAACAAAAAAAAATGCATGGCTGACGATGGCACAGACAAACTTACAGATACAAAGACAGACACATAAAACACCCCTCTTTTAGGGTCAGGGGCTATAAAAACTAAAAAGTAATCTGTAGGCCTAGGGTAATTTTATGAATAACTTAGGTGCCTAATATTTAAATGGAATTAATTATAACAATATGCAGTTAACCCATTCAATGCCGACGGCGCCCATGGGCGGCTTAGACTACTTTATCGAGATGCCGAGGCCGCCCATGGGAGCCGCGATTTCAGAGACAAATATCTCGGTCTAATAACAATAAAAAAAGCTAAGATTTTTTTTCTCTGCTCTATATTATTATAAATTATCCATATCCAGAACGGCCTGTGGATATTTAAGGTTTTGAAAAATGCTCATTCTAAATTTACATGCCGAAGCCGCCCATGGGCGGCTTGCTTAAATATTCAGAGTTTACCAACCTTTTAATGTTTTATAAATAAAAAATGGTAAGTAAGGAAAAGTAAAGCACGCATTGCGTTATGGGGTCATTTTTTCAATATACAATAAATTGAAACATGGGTTATGTTTGATCATAGAAATGGTTTGTACTTTCAAAAACATCTTATTCATTTGATAATTTCACGACATTTATATGAAATAAAATAACATTCGCTACATTATTTCATAGAAATGTGATGATATGTGATGTGTGTTTCATAGATTAATGCTAAATTACAATTAAATTCGCAACCCATTGGAAAGCACGGAAAGCGTTGAAAATTTATAAAAAAATATATATATTATTAGGTTGGGGAAAAAGTCTTTTCGCATTAAAGTATGTATGAACTTGTAATAAAATCTCTTTGGCTGTACTATTTGTATCTGGCTGGTTTTAGTATCATTAAAAGTTTAGATTTTAGAAAAGATAATTCGATATTTAAATTAGGAAATGTGTTTTTCATTTGTTTCTCGTACTGTCAAGATGAGTGAATCTAATGAAGAAATTCGATACATTTTAAAATTTTACTACAAAAATGGTAAAAATGCAACGCAAGCCGCGAAAAAAATTTGCGATGTTTATGGACCTAGTGCAGTGTCTGTGACAGTAGCACAAATTTGGTTTAAGCGTTTTCAATCCGGAAATTTTGATGTTAAAGATGCACGTCGCTCCGGTCGCCCTATTACGGATAAAATTGATGCCATTTTTGAAAAACTGGAGCAAGATCGGCATATCAGTAGTTACGACGTAGCTGAAGAACTGGGCATTGACAACAAAACAGTTTTGGCGCATTTTAAAAAAATGGGTACACAAGAAAGCTCGATATTTGGGTACCCCACGAGCTCACTGAAAGAAACCTAATGAACCGTGTACTCATTTGTGATTCTTTATTACGACGTTATGAAACCGAACCATTTTTGAAGAAGCTGATAACTGGTGATGAAAAGTGGATCACGTACGACAAGAACGTGCGAAAAAGGTCGTGGTCAAAGGCCGGTCAGGCTGCACAGACTGTGGCGAAACCCGGGTTAGCTCGCAACAAGGCGATGCTGTGTGTGTGGTGGGATTGGAAGGGCCTTATTCATTATGAGCTGTTTCCACCAGGCAGGAGCATCGATTCTGAACTCTACTGCGAACAACTGATGAGATTAAAGCAAGAAGTTGAGAGAAAGCGGCCGGAATTAATCAACAGAAGGGGTGTGGTTTTTCATCATGATAACGCTAGACCTCACACATCTTTAGCCACTCAGCAAAAATTAAGAGAGTTTGGCTGGGAGGTGTTAATGCATCCGCCGTATAGTCCTGACCTTGCACCTTCAGATTTCCACCTTTTTCGCTCTCTTCAGAATTCTCTAGGCTGTGTCAGGTTAACATCACGAGAGGACTGCCAAAACCACTTGTCGCGGTATTTTGATCAGAAGCCTCAAAATTTCTATAGCAATGGGATCATGTCCCATTCCACAAGATGGCATAAAGTTATCGAACAAAATGGTACCTACATACTTTAGTTAAATGTAAATAAACTATTTTAAAAAATGATTTGAATTTTCTTAAAAAATGCGAAGAAACTTTTTCCCCAACCTATTATTTTCACTTGACAAATTGTGGTACTAGTTGAGAACTAATTGGCGCCTAGTTTTGACCTAAAAACACTTAGGTTTAAGTTTAAAATATGATGTTTTGTTTGTGGTGTAGGTACACCACGCCCAGAAATTGTGTATTTTTTTTTCAAAATTCCATTTTAACCAAAACTAGTTGTGCCCTCGACTTCTTTCGCGTGGAATAGTGACTTTCGGCAGCATATTTTTTTTTTAATAATAAGCTATTTACTACAGTATTTTACTGTAAATAGCTTATTTAAGTACATTTTATACACTTTTTTAGTTCTTCCATCTTTCTTAAGATTTCGCGGTTTTGACACACGTGAGCATGCCACGTAGAGTTGCCCATAGGAAAAACCATTTTTTTAAAATGAATACCTGCAACTTTAAGCGTCTGTCCTTGAGCTTTATTTATTGTAATATTCAGGGGAAACTGCACTCTTTTAAACTGAAATTGCAAATCAGTCGGAATTATTGGAATGGGGAATCAAAACATTTTCTCCTTTTGCTATTCCAGTCATCATTATAGCTTTCATAATGTTGTATTATGTAATGGTACACGGCTACAAATTACACATCTGGTGTAATTTGTAGCCGTGTACCATTATAAAGCCTTGGTGCGTCTAGATTTCTCATTAATAGGACGGGAACACCAACTTTCAGTCTCAACTTATGGGAAAGCACACCTGATAATTTAAGAGTTGAGAAACTCTATGGGGTATGATGTGACTTGTTCAGTGTCCATAATATTGTCTACTTAGAGGTATCCGACAACATCCCCCTCCACATCTGACAAAATTTGTTTGTTTAAATGGTTAACTATATCATTATTCAGCGCCAAAATTTCCCTTTCACGCAGCCATTCCCGATTGCCCATATTTATTTGAAGATCAGGATAAACATAATTTTTAGGTCATCTGTGTCATCGACAATTCGACTAAACTCACGTCTCAGTGTAATCATGTCTTTACTGTCTGTTGGCATACAATCTTCTCCGATTTTTAAGAGAGCAGCTGCATATTGCCCTGCTTGAGAATCATTGCGAAGTTGTACTCGCATGTTTGTAGTGAGACAAAACTTTTAACGTGTACCCATAATACAGTTGCTTTCAAACAGGCATTTCTTTCATCTGCCGGCGTACACCTAGTAATATCCGGGAGGGTCTGTCTGAAGTCACCAGCTAAAAGTACCACCATCCCGCGCATGATACCCTGGTTGCCTTTGATATCTTTCATTCTGCAATCTAGTGCTTCGATCGCTCTTTTATGGGACATCGTACATTTATCCCAAACCAACAGCTTATACTGCTGTAACATTCTTCCGCGGTCACTGCTTTTGCTAATGTTACATACTGTCATTTCCTCATGAGGTAATTTTAATGGTAGTTTTAGAACTAAGTGTGCGGTTCGTCCCCCACTAAGTAGCGTAGCAGCTATTCCAGAGGACCGCTGTGCTACTGCGTTGCAGTATGGCGTAGTCATTGTTATATGAGTACGCCATACTACGGCGCGCGCAGTTTCACGTTTTGTCATGACTCCGTAATTCTCTGTATTTCTTCTAAATTTTTATTTTCTGGGCCGTAATCTTTTTTGGCAACGTCATCACACAAAAACTTTCATCCCCTTTTTTAACCCCCTTTAGGGTAAAATTTTTACAAACTTTGAATGTTGTATTAATTAATAACTAATCAAAAGCCTAAAAAATAAGTTTCAAGCTTCTAGCTTTAAAAATTACGTTATTTCCATACAAACTTTTATCCCCTATTTCAACCAATTACATTTTTTTTCGCATTAAAAAGTAGCCTATGTCCTTTCTCAGACTCTAGACTATCTTTATACCGAATTTAATTTAAATCGGTTCAGTAGTTTAGAAACCCGCCAAGTGACCACTTGTGGCCGCGTTCCGGCACCAATCAGCGTACTTAATTTATTTTCTTATTGATTGATAAAAAATCAACAGCTCCTTATAATAAAAAGTATTTACGGCCTGGCCACGGGAAATTCATGGCGGCGAATATTGGTGCTTCTATTCGCGCGAATGAATCTAAATGTATGGAAATATACTAAGCAGGCCACGCGTAACGGCGACCGGCGAGGCAACCGGCGAGAATAGCCGAACGAATAGCGCGCGCGAACACGCGAATAAAACAAATGTATGCAAAACTAGCAGGAGACAAATTCGTCGTTCGTCGATTTTAAGTTAGTTCATTATAAAAATTAACACGATTATTCGATGTATTTTAATAAGTATTAAAGGTAGGCTAATAATAAATAACAGTACGCCACGCTTACTGGCGCAGTAAACTGAATAGTTCTAAAAAAAAAATTCTCGATATTATCTCTAAACTAAATCGTATTTTGATATAATTTTTTTGTTTGTGCATCGATCGTTTATGCAATTCGTGTACATACCCCACATTCTCTTTCAAATATAACGTCTTAGGCTACTCTCCAATCAGCGATTAAGAAAATGCATTCTAGCGCTCGATATGTACTGATCGCGGCGACTGTCGCTGCTACGCGTGAAATTCGCGGCGGGCGAATATTCGTCCAGTCACAATGCCGTCGCCGTCGCCCGTTCTCGTGTCGCGCCCAGCGGACGCCTTCAGCGTGTACAGTCATGTAAAATCGTGATGTTGACACAAGTCGAGTGTTCGAGAAGTACGCCTGAGAAAGCAAATGTGGGATATCGGATGTATACAAAAATAAAGACACAAGAAACAAATCCTGGGAGGAAATTGTCCTCACACTATATGAAAATGTCAGTAACTCGTCGAAAGTTCTAGCCGACATTCGAAAGTAATTAAAGAATTTTGGTTTCGTCATCTCTCAAAGTGTCGCATAATATGACAAATTCTCCTGCGACGGCTCTCTGCTCAATCAATGGATGAACATGAAGTCTTTGTTTTTGCGTCTGTACTCGCCGGCGATCAGCATGATACTGAAACGTCTCGACCTGACTCTCAGCGCTGACAAACTACGCGCTGAGCTGTCAGCGCCGACGGTCAGCGTGACTCTAAAACCAGCCTTGTGAAATTTACTTATTACAAGTCAATTACAGGTTTTCTGAAAAAAACATTCAATTATACGGACTCTGAGTGTCTGTGTGAATGTGTGTGTATGATTTCAGACCAGCCAATAACATTTCTTTCTTCATTTCTTTATTATAATTATTATTTATTTATTTCAGACAATTTATTATTTATTTTATTTATTGCATAAGTTCTTTTTAAAATGGACTTGCCCTTCACTCTTGCTTCGAGAGAAGTTCAGAGGGAATCGACGAAGTAGCAGGCTTACCCAGAAGGTGCCTTTTTAATCCTGTTTTGAAGGCACTCAGGTTATAAGCAGTAGGGACACGCACTCGGATCTCTAAAAAGCGCTTAGTACGTAGTGTATTTGGTATTTCAACCAGGTGTGGGTGGTACCACCGAAAGTTTGGTAGTCCTCTGGTAAAATAGGTTCCTGGGCACACTATCCGAAGTACAATCTGTAGAAGACCGACAAGCAACCTTACGGCGATAGTCCGGGCTTAATCTCCACCAATCTTTCCTCACCAATAAGCCTCTTGACTCTGCGTTCGACCGATTCCACAGTGGCAAGCTGTTACTTGGTTGGGCTGTCCACAGATGAAAACAGTACTCCATGCACGAACGAACATGTGCTTTAAAAATTTACAAAACTGTTCAGCAGTGAAGTACCGCTTTACTGAAGAGTACTTGGCTGAGCCATCCACAAGTGAGAACAATACTGCATGCACGAACGGACTTTTGCTTTAAAAAGTCAAGAAACTGTACAGCAGTAAAGTACCGCTTTACTATATTGAGGAAGCCCCGTTTCTTGGCCGCAGTTTAAGCTTTGGATTCAATTATATACAAGAATACAAGATACATTCATCATCACCAGCCTATATATGTCCCACTGCTGGGCACAGGCCTTCCAACATGGCAGAAACACGTGAGGAGTTTGGGCCATAACACCACCACGCTGGCCCAATGCGGGTTGGTGGGTTAAAGCGGTTGCAGTAACAACCGGGACCAACGGCTTAACGTGCCTTCCGAAGCACGGAGGAGCTCAAGATTCTATATTTGATTGACCCATCCAGGGACCAACCATGGCGAAAGTTGCTTTGTTTTCGTGATCGAAACCAGAGCTCTCAAACCACTACGCCACCGATCATAAAATTATGATTATTACATGTCAAAAATATTAATATGTATATTACAGTTTTAAAAGCATACATGCACGTAAAAGTCAAGTCTTATAGTTATAATATATTGAACCAAAATTTAAAAATAACAATACAGAAAAATATTTATAACTGGCATAATCAACTTCATTCTTTGTGTTCAAGGTATTCTTTTAGGGTATAAAATCATTTTTCCGTCAGCCATTGCGTTAATTTTTTTTTATATATGTCCGTCGAGTAAGTTAATGTTTTCAGGCAACTTGTTATATACCGTTATACTCATATTGTATACACTACGTTGGTAGATGTATGTGCGACTTGGAGGTTGATGTAATAAATTTGCATATTGTGCTCTTAGGGGTCTGCGAGATACATCCGAATAGTGTCTATAGTACGAGAAGTGAGCCTTTACAAAGACGCAAATGTCTCGTATATACATGCACAGTAGTGAGAGAATGTTCATTTTTATGAATAATGGCTTACAACTATCTAAGAACCATGCATCGTTTATGGCTCTGATACATTTCTTTTGGAGTTTGAATATTCTTTCTATGTCGACAGAGTTTCCCCATATAATCAGCCCGGAACTGAGAACTGACGACACGTAACCACGATAAGCGACTAGTGCCGTTTCAGTTCAGATAGTCTGTCTCGGAAAGGATACCCTGCCTTGTCTTAACAACGT
Source organism: Nymphula nitidulata (assembly GCA_947347705.1). Taxonomy (NCBI): domain Eukaryota; kingdom Metazoa; phylum Arthropoda; class Insecta; order Lepidoptera; family Crambidae; genus Nymphula; species Nymphula nitidulata. Next base: position 6,842,054 of record OX374617.1, on the reverse strand, counting down.
TCCCACCAGTACTAGTCAACTTCGTCAGAGGGCTTCTCCCTAAAGGCAGGACGAAAACCTTTGATCTCCGGTTCTGCTCAATAGCTCTTTCTATGAAGTTAGTATTTGTGTTTCGGAGGTCAAGTCGAACAGTTTTCTATTGAACGCCCGGTGTTCTGACGGGGTGACAGGTGTTCACGTCGTTGATTCATGAACTTTGAAGTCCTACAGCGGTCTGAAACAAGCTAGGTCGAAGTCTGGACTTTATTAAATGAAGAAGTTCTAGCTGAAAATTGATCTTCAAGGAGCCAGGGAGAAATCGGTGGTCGCTTCCAGTGTTAAACACATTGATCACTGAGACGTCTTTGAATATGTGCTTCTTGTCGGCTATAATGAACTGAAAGCGTCGGGACTTCGTCATGCCCACTTCCTTTGAGGCTTTTTTTATACCACTAAGGTGGCAATCAAGCATACGGCCCACCACATGATGGTAAGCGATTACCGTAGCCTATGGACGCCTGCAACACCAGGGGTATCACTTGCGCATAGCCGACCCTTTAAAAACCTTTACACTCTTTTTTTGAAGAACTCCATGCTGTATTCATTTGAGAAAACCTCTGCAGGGAGCTCATTCCACAACCTAAGCGTAAGTGGGAGAAAGTTTCTCTGAAACCGTACAGTACGCGACCTCTTTGGTTCCAATTTGTGAGGATGAATTCCCTGCCGGTGGAGAGCGGTGCGATGATAGAAAGAGGCCGTCAGCATCATGTCAAATAGTTTCTCAGAACACACCCTGATATACAAAGGCTGTTTCTTAAACAAAGAGTTCATTGGGAATAATCCTTCTTTCTCAAGGAAGTTAACTATCATTTGGCTCCTATGATTCCTGCTCCCATAGCCATTACCAATACCGATTCACTTCACTTTAGCATTAAAATCCCCCATGACAACGTTATAGTGGGTCTTAGTGACAATAAAGTGTAGGGCCTACGCAATATCATTATATTATACATCCACATCCAAAGGGTGTTGAGGTCAGGGCGTACACTTGCACTACCTTAAAAGGTTGTAACATCAGAATTGATAAGCCCCGAATCCTATTCATAGACCACCGCTTCATTACTAGAATGTTATGTGAGGCTATTGATATAAAAAAACAATCTAATTTCAGTAGAGTAAATGGTTAGAGTTTACCTCCAGCTTGTGATCCCGTTATACGAATTATAAAGTCTTAAGCCCCATTTTACACCGTCTGACTAACAGACACCGTGAGCTCCGTATGTGTAAATAGGAATACTCAAAATGTAACATAAAGTGACGGCAGTTAATTTATAAACAACTAACATCTTCAGGCTTTCCGTGCCCACGATCGCTGTAAAGTAATCGAATTGTCGAGTATATAATGATAATGTAAAATATAATGAAACGCGAGTTAAATCGCGGTTTGATTTCAAGCATTTAGTGTAAGAAAATGTGCGAAATCATTTTACCCGTTTGTATGCATATGTGGGATTGAGATTGAGGTGAAGACATTAAGATGATAAATTTTATTTAATTTCTAGGCACCTAGTACCTAGTATTAATATCTCATAAAGAACACAAAAAGTAACACATTTTTAGGGCATTAGCTATTTAGTAAATATAATATTAGGTGTTAGCAGCAAAGTTATTTTGGTATTTTTTTTTAATAATTTTAAAATCACTGTATCATCATCACCATGTCGAAAGTTGCTTTGTTTTCGTAATCGTAAAATTAAAGAAGAGCGCTCAAACCACTACGACACCAAGCTCCTTAAATCACTGTATAATTAAATCACATTAAATTAAAATGCAAACATTGAAAGAAAAGGTTGACTACTTCTGATATTTTGGAAAATTTTAAAAAAATATGTATTTACGGGTAAATTTCATCTTGCAATTAAATATATAAATTGAAATATATTTATTTTATACATTTACACGATTTTGCACTATTATAAATCAATTTGGAAGTCACTTTCGCACTTCGTTGCTTTAACGTTAATACACTAATGAAAATGTATTTTTTTTGTAATAATTAATTCACAATAGTATGCACTGTTCAATCGAAAAAATCACTCTGCCCGTAAAAGATAAGCAAAAAATTGTGTACGTCGAAATCTACTGCCTCATGCCGAAAGCGCCCATGGGCGACTTAGGGTACTTTATCGAGATGCCGCAGCCGCCCATGGGCGGCGCGGTTCCAAATGTATGACGGCATAGGGGTAATATGCGTATATCTACGGGGGGCAATGAATGGGTTAAGTAGATTGATAGTAGTATATTTAGCACCATTTTGGATTTCATTATTTAATGAAATCCAAAATTATACGTAGAACATTATACCTTTCAGAAATCTCTCTTTAACTAGTAGAGTTAAACAATTTTTTGTTATAAGCTAGTAATTTATTAATCTGTCAAACGGCATTATCCCTCTGGAGGGCTATGACAATTGAAAAATCAGTTGTGTCTGGAATCTGATTCTTGACAGGTACAGAAAAACCATTCCTATGATGTGAGAAATATTACTACCTAACCTATAAAATTGCCTAAGATGTATTATTAAATTTTGAACACAAAATAAACAACAATAGTAATAGGAGAAAATATGTTAGAAGACTGTTAGGTTTAGAAACTATATTTTACTATAATTTGGGCTACGAAAATAATGTTTTGGGTGAATTAACACCATTGCTCTTTGAAATTATATCAATTTCTTATCATAAAAATCACAGATAATTGGATAGCCTTACTATTACTGGTAAGCATTTGAATTTACAGGTCATGACAGTTACACTAATATCATGTAGGAACTTGGAACACTGATGTTGCTGAACAATTATGCACATGTGAATATTACAGTTGTCCAGGCAGAGCTAGGTATAGGTACCTATAGGGACAACTCTTCCTAACCTACTTTGTAATGTGGTGGTGTTATTAGTATTTTTAGCAGGCCCTGTTGATCTTATCACCCCAGGAAACAAAAACTAATGTAATTATGTGTCTGGTTGCTTAGGTATTGATTTAAAGTGCTCACTATTGCTAAGCCAAAATGTTGAACTAAGTATCATTTTTTTCGAAGTCAGTCATAAAATTATAAACTGAAACTTACCCTAACCTCTATGTGGTGGTCATTTATATATTTTTAGTAAAAAATATATTTATGTCTGAAGCTTTTAATATATGTCCAGCGGCGATATACCACCGGGGGGCGATGACAATAGAAGAATTAATTGTGTCTGGAATCTCATGCTTGACGGGTTAATATCTAATAAAATAACATTAATTTTGACACTGGCATCCACTCAACAATAGAAGGTTTGTGGTTACTTAGTTTTTTCACATAGGTATGGAATTCACTAATAACAAGAATTATGTGAACAAATACACCACACATCAACACATTATCTTGTAGCCTCTTTTACAGCCTGGATCTTCATCTCATATTTAAAAACCAAAAACATATGGTCTGCCCGCCACCTGCAAAGTAATATTTGTTTTATTAAGTGAACCTGTTCATAAATAAACTGGATTGAGTCTTTCAGAATATCAGCTACTTAATATAAAGATGTTTTTAATTACAAAACATTCGAGTAGGTGGAATCATTTTACATATGATTAGTTGGTTTATGTATACCAAATAATCAAACTAATTAACCTAAGTAACCTTAATAAGTTAATTAGTTTAGCAAGGAAGTCTCCTAACCAAATACTTTTCATTTTGTTAGAAACTTAGAACTTGAAGAAAATCAAATGACATTGACTAAAACCTGTTTCGTATACAGGTAAAAAAATAAATGAAGTAAAATACTTTTATACACACAAATGGCGTTCATTTGAATGTTTACATTCAAAAACACGAAGAAAAGCGCAGTTTATTTAAAATATAGGTTGGTGTGTCCTGTTCTCTTACAAACAGTAGAACAAAAGTAGGCATTCTAACTTACCGATATTCGGTCGGATTTTCGTATAATTATCTACCTATTTGTGTAGTGCTACTATTTTATTTTAATTCCATCCAAGTGCGTGGCCATTTTGTATATTACTTAAATATTTTTTTCAAAGAAACTAATATTTATCTACAAATAAATTAAACAAGAAAAGTCAATTTTGATTTTGTTATTTGGTATTCAATAGTTTGAACCCTTAATATTAGGTCGCCCCATACAATTCAGGTCTCAATACAAAATGGACGAGCTTTTTCTATACTCAACTTTTAAATACCACAGATACAAAAAAAAATCTTCTAAACTTGAGCCCCAACTTCATACTTAAAAAATGCGATGTCATAGAAATTAGACTAAACTGCGCGTTCAAATAGCGTAAACTCAAACAATTCGACCAATTTTAACCAATAAACGCTCGAAGCATTCTGACAAGCTCTGCTATTGGTCAAATTCTAAAAGATGGTTGAAGTTGAACCAATATCGAAGAGGGTGTGCTTTCTTTCTAATAGTTATACATAGCGTTTACTAGGGTTATATATACTGTTACGCTTGATGTGCTGCCGACTGTACAAGAATATTTTTTAATCATAATTTCATAAAAGAAATGAGAAATCTGTTGATTACAAATGTAATTTTTCCGAGGCAAAATCACCTTTTGGCCTGAGTAAACATGCAAGGTTTACACTATGAATTCAGGCATAAAATACACATTATTTTGTAGCTACTACCTAGCTATACTAAATTACTGGCTCTATAAACTTAATCCTACTGTTATTTTTCAGCTGACTATGTGGATGTCGCTGATGTACCTGCCTATAAATTGGATGATCGTTTTGAGCCAGTAAAATTTAAATGGATTGACAGTAATTTCAGCAAGTATTATTGTAAGAAAAAAGAAACTGAGGTTGGGCTCCATCCTTCCTTAAAAGAAGATACAATCTTTAATAAGACTGAAGATCTGAGACCTGGACAAAACTCGTTGATTTTAAATGGCGTGTTAGCCAAGAAAGACATATTTTGTCTAAAATGTATAGAAACATCAACAAGTGATTCTACTTTACTTTGGCTTATTAATTTTCTAATTTACAAAGACTTACAGTCAGATTTTTCATTTCTGAAAACGTGCCTAGTAAATAAAAATCTTAAAATTTCACCAGATAAAAATTATTCAGATTATGCAGAGTACACAGAAAGCAAGATATATAATTTTGAATTTAGTTGTAAGAGTAATTAAAATATTGTAAATGGTAAAACTTAGCTTAATTAATTGATAAAATTTCATAATCACCTTTATTAAATTTGCTAAGGGTACTTGTGTAAAGATAGGGGTACATAGGTGCCCCTATGTAGGTATTCTTATATACGGCTACTGCAGAAAGTGAAAGTGCTAAGTCATGTTCAAGTACTCTTCTGACCAAAGATCGAATTGTTAGACAGGTGCGCCTTGACAAGTAAATAATTAAAATGGATTAATTATTTTACTGAAAAGATATAACATTGCTCCGAGTTAATTGGTTGATCTAAAACCTCATAACTTTTTACATTGAAGCTGTAGATTTATGCAAAGACCATACCTATAATTATGTATTTTATGTCCATATTTTTCGTTATGTTTATGTTATTTGTATCCAAAGAATAAATTAGTATATTAGTATTATTGGTTTTATTTAGTTTCACAAACACTTAATTTTTTTATGCCACCAGCGGCGACCGTTAATAACAACGTTCGCCGGCCACCAGGGCATACATAGGCTAGGTGCAGACTTTTTCAAAATGGTTACTTGTAAACAATACTATACGGTTCTCAATATATTCATTTAAATATAAGTTAAGGGCGCGTTACTTTGCAGTATTGCCTTATCTGTATACGGAGGCTCTTCCCATTGGACAGCGCAAGCAAGTGTTGTCCTCATAACGGCTTTTGGAGATTTTCTCATCATCAATTCGGTTTTTCTGCTATTACGATTACGTTAAGATTAATTAACATCATTAAACTATTTCAATCTTCAGAGTTTTCAATAGGAATCTTTAAAATAATATCTAAGGAAAAATCTTTGTTTTTAATAAATTAATCCCACTCCCACTTTATCGCTTACGTTACACGCCCGTACACTCTGTTGTTGTCTTTTGTCCCTGCGATGAGAATTCATATCTAGATGCAGGGTAGGAGGTTTAAAAAAAACATGATATCGATCAAATGTTTTTACTGAACATTTCTATCTAGGTAAGTATACCTGCTATTATACATTGTGCATTGGAATTGTATGTAAGAGTAAGACCAAAGTCTAGACGGATTATTCACAAATGCTGCTCTTTCTGAAGATGTTCCAAAAAGCCCTTAGAACATCGGAGTGACTGCTCGTAACATTTTTCAAACCCTTTCGAATCACTATCCTGTAACAGTAACATTAGCTACATGTCATTTATTTATTCACAATATGCAAAGGAAATCTTTCATGCTTATGTGGTTGCCTACATACACAAAATATATTTTAAAAATGCGTTACGTTTACGTATTCTATGCACACACAAATACACTTATACAATACACAAAAACATTTTCACACGCACATGCGTACACATTCACATACACATGCGCGAGCATGCACGCACGCACGCACGCACACTTGCAGTACGCACGCACGCACGCACACTTGCAGTACGCACGCACACACTCTTTTACAAATTTAAACTTACTCATAATTTTTGTATCAATAAGTTATATAAATATTATGCTCTATTATTAGAACTGTGACAGTCACTGACTTCTAAAGCTGTTAACGCAAAAATTTATTGGTATATTTGTCATGATTTGGAAATAAAGTTTAATATTATTAAACAATATTCAAAAATAAGTAATGACTCTGCAGGGCCCAATTCTGAACACACACTCTAAATCTAAATTTAAGAACAGTTTAACTCTTTCGCGCAATATGTAATAGCATGGACCAAATAATTTACAGTCTGTATGTTGTTTTCTTGGATTGTTTTTAATTTGAGTAATGTTATTTTTCGTTAGGTGCTAGTAACTTATATTCAACTACCCACTTACTGTGAATTGTAAATTGAATATGAAATGTGGGTCCGTAATTGGCTTAATGTTTGTAATATATTTATGTTTGTACTATGATTTTCAAACTTTGTGCTGTGGACTTATTGTTCAATAATAAAATAAAATAAAATCATGTCAATGTCATACAAAAAAGCGCACTTTGTAAAAGGTCAAACTCTCGCCATAAGTCTATCTAGAATTGGCACAGGCAAATAACCTGCAGATTTATAAATTGTTCAAATAATATATAGTAGGTAAATCATTAAAAAATATTAATGAAAATTAATAAAAAGATTGTTGAATATTTCTGAACTCCAAATATCATCACAATATTCTGCTTAAACAATTTTGTTTTTTAAAAGCTTTTATTTAACTTGCAATGTATGTTTGTTCGGGTGGAATCTTGCTACTCGATTTTGAAGCTGATATCTTCAACTGATTGAGCTGAAATTTTGTATACACGTTTAGTTTGGATGACAATACACGATAAGCTGTTTGACGTCATTCTAAATCCAATATAGCGGACCATCCAAGATGGCGGAATAGTTATTTTTAATGCATTTCTACAATATGGGTATTAAATGAAAGGGCTTGTTGAGAGTAACTCGAAAATAATGTGACGTCATTCTAAATCCAACATGGCTGAACATCAAAGATGGCGGAACAGTTATTTTTTTTGCACTTCTGCAATATGGGTATCAAATGAAAGGGCTTGCCGAGAATAATTTACGAGAACTTTCTGAGAATTTCGCCGTTTACTATTGTAATCGGATGCGTCTGCAAAAGAGTTACATTTTTTAAGTGTGAAGAGTTGTAATTGACCGTGCCACTGTTACTTCTAACTAGCTGCTTCTTCTGTCTTTCCTGGACATATGACGACTGACTGACTGACTGGATAATATGACTGAATGTCGTTTACCACAAATGCAGCACTTAGTATAAGCTTTACAGAATTTTGTAAAATGTCCTACTTTTAAGCATAAAGAGCAAGCTATTTTCTTTTTAATGAATTCTTTTCTTTGCTCTAAATTCATTTTTTGTAGTTTATAACATTCGATACTGACGTGAGATGTCTTCTCGCAAAATACAAACATTGTGCTTTTTAATGTTAATAACTAAACATTCTGCCGAGAGTGATTTAGAATTCACGTGCTCTCTTTCTGTATCTAAAAATGTAGAGCGTGCCATATTAACTCTTTGTTCGCTATCAACTTCTCGTTTTAAAAATAATAGAAAGTTACTTAGTTCTTTGTCTGAACTATCTGCAGCAAGAGATTGTGGTCGGCTTCTTTCCCAAATTTTCAGTATGTCACTCGGCAACGCTTACTCTATCATGGGATAAATAAACGCAGAATATGTTTCCTTTGTTACTCCAAGTGATTCTAGAGATCTAATATGTGCACTAAGCTGATCATATAATTTAGTCAATTACATATGATTACTTTGTTTGGCTTGTAGGAGTATAACCCCCTTAAAGTTCTCTTACATATACTTCTACTAGTAAATCATCACGAGCAAAGCGAGACTTTAATTGCTCTAAGGCATGACGGTAACTTACGCCCGACGGAGGAAAACTTTCCACGATTTCTCTTACATTGGTACCAAATTCCATAGATTGTAATAAGTATTGGTACTTATCATCGTCGTCTATTTCATTGTCCTCGTCTATGCTTCGGAACTGACCCCAGAAGGACAGACAGTTTTTAATCTGTCCGTCAAAATATTTAAGCTCTATCTTAGGTGGGTTATATTTTCTAAATTTCTTTTTATTATTACCTGTCATAGCACTATTGGTTTTATTATTGCAACTACTTACAGATCCATATGAAGAATTGTGGTTGCATACCAAACGTGTATTTTGCTAGTGGATATGTCCTTCTTTCTTCATGACTATCTAAGTACATCATAAGGTAATTGTCCGCTTGATCGGTCCTATCGTCAATCTCACCTTCATTCATTTCATTCTGTATGAGCTGGTGGTAAATACGCTCGTCCAGATCAAACATTGCTTGCACTCGCGGTTCCAAAACTTCAACGGCCGCGACAATGTTATCGATGTCAGATTGTTCATTTTCTACGAGATTTTTTATTTCATTTAACTTTCTCGTAAAAATACGGCGGAGATTTGCTCGTTCTGTCACGGTCGCCATTTGTTGAGGAATAAACTTTAAAATAGAAACACGGACAGTTTTTACTACGAAGAGATATATTTTATTTTGTTTTTTCTGTCAACGTCATTCCAAATAATCTTTCAAAGAAGTTTTTAACATTGGCCCTAATTCTGGTAAACACATGCTAAGTCTAAATTTAAGTTCAGTGCATTTCTTTCTATCAAAAGGAATACGAAAAGGATGGCTGTCATAAAAATTGACATTTAGAAAGGTGCATTCTATTTTCGACCTTATTGAACGTGATAAAATGCAGTGTTTAGGAGGCACCTTCGTACATGCCGTCTAAAATTGTCATTTAATTGACAGCTCTAAACAGATTCTTGCTATCTTTTTTCTATTACTTATTGCGAGAAAGAGATATACTGTACTTAAATTTAGAATTAAAGTGTGTTCCCAGAATTAGGCCCATTATATTGATTATCGGTACAGAGTATGTTTCTTCTCGCTTCGTCGTCTAAAGTGGTGGCTAATAATAATAATTCTAGTAGGCCTAATAAAACGAATATTTCAGCTTTTGTATAGGAGTAACGTATTTGCTTAACTATTAGGTATCTTATCTGTGCTATGGTTTCGGATTTGTTTTGTGTTAATTTCATACAACATGCGTACATGCGTGCGTTTCATACATGTGTTTTCAAATATAAATACTTTGTTCATTATTGAATATTATCGTAACTTAGTAATTAAAATAGAATAAAACTAGAAAAATTTCACGTCCTGAGGCAGGAATCGAACCCGCGACCTTTCGCAATCCGGGCGACTGCTCTGACCACTGAGCCACCCAGGACTTGGGATATCCCTGTGAAATTCTTCTAGTCTATCTTGTATTTGCGTTTATGAGCTAACGTCCACCCTACAATGTCGAAATATTCTATTTCAACATCCGAAACGAGTATTTTTACAAATACCGACGATTCGACGATGTCGAAATATTCATCCATTGTAGGGTGGACGTTAGCTCATAAACGCAAATACAAGATAGACTAGAAGAATTTCACAGGGATATCCCGAGTCCTGGGTGGCTCAGTGGTCAGAGCAGTCGCCCGGATTGCGAAAGGTCGCGGTTTCGATTCCTGCCTCAGGACGTGAAATTTTTCTAGTTTTATTCTATTTTAATTACTAAGTAATTTTTCAAACATTTATAATAATGTTAAAATCAAAAATTAAGAATATTATCGTAACTGTCAAATGATACCATATTAACGATGTATACAATGGAATCCGTTTATTATGACTCCGCCTATATCGATGAAGTAATCACACAGCGAAGTTTGGTTTTCATTTAAAATTCTTTATAACAAAGTCGGATATAATGACTTTGCTATAATGACATTTCGCTTATTATGACCCATTTTTAATAAAATATGGCCGGTTATGGTGACCGACATGATTCATAACACCTTAGGCTGTGATGCCTGTTTCGATCACAGGCATCGTGGGGGCGTTGCATGGCACGTGGCTTGTTTTTTGAGTTTCAGTGAGTAATTCATAGTTGAAGGTATTGTTTGTTAGTGATTTGTGAAAAAATAGTATCTCAGCGTCGTCGTAAAGCATTTCCGTACCTACGATCGAAAGTTGCAATAATATGCACATTAGAAAATAGAGAATCAAACTCATCTCTTGCAAAGCAATTTGCGGTTGGTCATTCAACAATGTTAATGATTTTCAAAATCGAACGCCAGATTAAAGCAATTATTCAATTTATTATTTATTTCATAGAGTAACTTATATATAGAGAGATAGAGTCATCACTCTAATAAATGACAACAGCGCCATCTGATGGAAAACGACAACTAAATAGAAATTACTAGGCGTATCAAGGTACTAATTTTTATAAATTGGAATTAACTTCTTAGAATATAGGAAAAACAAGATATAAAGAAGACAACACTTTTCCAAATATTTTTTATTGTGTTTTTTCTTAGTTACAGGCCATAATTTTACCATCATCATCTTCAATATCAGTTTATGTTACTATGGAGTGTCTTTTAGAACTTTATTTACATCTCGGCACCAGTTACATATAAAAAACAGTTTGTTGTTGTAGTTTTATGTTGCAGTTTTGTTGCTCACATTTAAAGTCAAAATTTAATTCTACATTGTAGTACTGTATTTAATGTTTGATTTCATCGAGTTATTCTTCAACACAGATGTTATTATGTCTTGAATTTTAGAAAATATTATGACTATATTTTTATTTGGGTAATTTCAATGACACTTGCCTAAAAATACACAAAAGCACTTAGAACACACTCACGAAACACGAGAAGAAACATGTTCGTCTGGCCCGCCCAACCCCGCGGCTTTGGAAAACGAGATTTACATCAATCCTATGTACTCTTTTACCCAACCATATGTACAACTTTCATTTTCAATGTAACGCTAATATAAATAAGTTAGAAGCATCACTGGTGGCCGGGCCAGCCTAACGTTTTCAGCCCGGCCCCTTCTACATCACCACTACTACAACAACTAGTGACAATTAATTGTTAGAGAACTAATGTACTACATAAAATACATACATTCAAGCCTTTATTTCATACTAAAATGCAATATCTTAGGAGATATCAAAGTAAGGTGGGGCCGGGCTGAAATTATTGAAATAGCTAATAACAATCAAATACAAAACCTAAGAACCCATATTCTATGTGTGTGTAATCTCCCAGAGGTGCAGTATATATGTACAACTTTATTTTTAAGTTACATTATTTAAATATAAAAATATGAACACTAGAAATTATTTCAGCCCGGCCCCCTACAATCGTTTATATCTTTTTAGCTATTGCATCAATCTGCACAAAACGACAATGTGTGGACTCGTATACAGTAGTACTTTGATAAATTTTGGCTCATGAATTTACAAAGATTATATTCGACGAGATAATTAAAATCTAAGATAGTACTAGTGGAGTGACCATCAGTCACGTGTCAATTTCAGGACATGTGTTTTATCGAATGAAACAAGTAATAATTAGAGTTTTTTTTTTAATAATACAACATTTTTTGATTTATAAAAATCAACAACCTTCGTATTTAAAATTATTAATACGTAATAGGGATAGTGACAAGTAAAAAAGTAGGATTTTCACTTAAATTCAAAAATATGAGTTATTTTATTTACAAAAATACTTGTAGAGCACATATTTTTATGTCATATTGGTCTTATTATTTGCAATTTTTTAAAAATGACGATTTAAATAAAACAAAACTAATTATGGTAACATGGTCATATATAAAGTACTAAGATGCTATTAAACATTCAATAAAATGTTGTCAAATACCCTATTAATTAACTTCCATATAATCTATTAAATCACAGTCTTTCATTAGGTACTTCAAAAATTAACACTTATAAAAGTATTGGTTAATATTTGGTATACATATAAGTAGTAGGTAGCAATTACTTTTATAATCTAGTCTTTATAATTAAAAAAAACATACCCACCGAATTGGCAACCTCTTCGTTTTTGAAGTCGGTTACAAATCCTCTAATTGTAAATTGTATCATTCAATAAAAACATGTTTCCTAGATGGTAGGCCCATATGTAGGGTTGTCTGGGTAGGCCTTTCTTATTTCAGCCTTAAGACAGTTCGCTGTGTTTTGGATTGATGGGAAAGATAGCCAATAAAGTAATTAGAGGGCATGTACGGCATTTCAACTTAGGCCTCAGGATAACAACCGAACTGCAATATCAAGTGATTTTTCCTTATTAAAGCAGCTGTTTATAGGTGGCGGAAACTGTTTACCACCAGCTGGGCCATTAACTTGTATATCATCTACTTAGATCATTAAAAAAAATGTCCTGAAATTAGCACGTGCCTGATGGTCACTCCACTAGTACTATCTTAGATTTTAATTATCTCGTCGAATATAATCTTAGTAAATTCATGAGCCAAAATTTATCAAAGTACTACTGTATACGAGTCCACACATTGTCGTTTTGTGCAGATTGATGCAATAGCTAAAAAGATATAAACGATTGTAGGGGGCCGGGCTGAAATAATTTCTAGTGTTCATATTTTTATATTTAAATAATGTAACTTAAAAATAAAGTTGTACATATATACTGCACCTCTGGGAGATCACACACACATAGAATATGGGTTCTTAGGTTTTGTATTTTTATTGTTATTAGCTATTTCAATAATTTCAGCCCGGCCCCACCTTACTTTGATATCTCCTAAGATATTGCATTTTAGTATGAAATAAAGGCTTGAATGTATGTATTTTATGTAGTACATTAGTTCTCTAACAATTAATTGTCACTAGTTGTTGTAGTAGTGGTGACGTAGAAGGGGCCGGGCTGAAAACGTCAGGCTGGCCCGGCCACCAGTGATGCTTCTAACTTATTTATATTAGCGTTACATTGAAAATGAAAGTTGTACATATGGTTGGGTAAAAGAGTACATAGGATTGATGTAAATCTCGTTTTCCAAAGCCGCGGGGTTGGGCGGGCCAGACGAACATGAAGAAACGAAATGACAGACGGCCATCTGTAAGCAGCCATTTTGCATTCGAGTTACGTTCCGCTAATCGCAAGGAAAAATAATGAACTAATGAAAATTGCTCATAATTAAGTATAAATTAATTATATCCCTAGAAAAAAAATAGATTCCTAATATATTTAGGGTAATAGAACTTATAGAAAAATATCATTAATGTCTCTATAAATAATATTAAAATAATTTAGAGCTTTCCTTTTCTATGTAGAAAGGAACTCAGTATGCTTATCATATTTTTATTCTTTGCTAAACTGTGGTCCATCAAATAAAAGGACGATTTTTTTTCTGCAAATAGAGCCATCTAACGCAAAATTCACGAACTAATTTCATCCAACAAAAAATACTTTGTAGGGACTGATGAGAACCTGATTTATTTTCTACAAAATGCTTTGTATGACGTCCGCTTAGTATGACGAGTTTGTCGTTTCCCTTCGATGTCATTATAAACGGATTACACTGTAGTTTTATGGAATTGTTAATGGTTCGGTAATAATTTTAGTATTGCTATACTTAAACTTAATAAAAAAAAAATTGACAGGCATGTATGGGAATTGAACATCCTTCTTTACATATTAACTTGTTACTTACATAATAAGGATCTCTAATGATTCTTTCACCGTGTGGATCAAAGTCACCAAAGAGTAAAAGCTTTGCTCTGCATTCTTTAGGTGCCCTTTTCTTCAAATCCCGCATATTTGCTTCATCCATACCAAAAATATAATGGTAGTAATTGAAATCTTCTGAAACTACCTAAAAGAAAAAAATAAAATAATAGATGTGTAGGTACTGGTATTTTAACAGTTAACTAGGTAAGTATGTCCCATTAGGTGAAAATCACTTTAAATATACATAAATATTAAATCTTTTTAGATTTTGAAGTAAGTATGTTTTGTTTCACACACTGATATTTGTTATGATTTTTTTTATACAAAGCAATTGACCCAACACCACCTGATGTGAAGCGGTATGTGTGACCGTTTTTGGTATTTTTAGTACTAAATTGGTATATTTGAGGCTCCGAAGAATGACGATAGCATATTTTTAGTATATTATTAAATATCGGTATAATATTTGGTACAATTTCAACTTTCATGGTATTTTTTTTTTTGGTATATTCACCTGGCAACCCTAAAAAAGGAAAATACATATGTCAAGATCGTTTCCTTATTACGCTGTCTTTGTCACGCACTGAGTTCTTTGTAGCAATCTTGCTCTTTTACACACCGAGTGAATAGAATTGAATGAATGTTTGTCAGTTTTTTCAGGGGATTCCGCCGTAGCAGTGTTAAATTTGCTTATCTATGCTGTCCGAAGATTTTTGCCTTATTTGGTATTTGTGTTTCGATTACTTCGGTCGATTTATGGCGGTTGTTTTACTATGAAGCGCAAAAATATGAACAAAAATATAGAGCGGAATAGAAGCAAAACCCGGAATTCTCTTCTTGGTTAACCAAAGATAAATATAATGAAAATACTGTGTCTAAGGCCTGTAGAATCGCTACAATAAAGTCTCATGCCGAGACTGAAAAAAACGTCGTAAATAGTTAAAACACACTGTAATGTTTTATCTATTTACGACGTTTTTCGTAGGTAAGATAACAAAAACAAATATTTATTAACGTAGATGTAGTTTCGTTTTTAAATTACTTATTTTGGTAAATTCTCTTTCTGCTTCAAATTGACAAGATATTTTAAAGCAAAGGTCCAATTTCACAGGAGATAAAAAAAGCCGAACTTCTATTTTGCGGCGCCTTAGTCGAGCATTACATTTCTTTACGTGCAATTGATCACCTAAGCGAACTATTTGGTTAAATATTTCATGATTCAAAAAATAAGTAGTATTTTGGTAGAATTGAATTTTCCTTTTTGTATTTTTAGTAGATTTCAAAGATTCCGTTGGTAGGTTTATAAAATTCTTCGGTAAGTAGAGTCCATATGCGAAGACAGCTAGTGCAGTTTAGAGACTGCTCTAGCCGCCTCCATCTTGCCGGCCCAATAGGTGCGTTTTCACGCCTCTCTTGAAGGAACCCATGGTATAGGAATGAGATAACACATGTGCTGGCAAAGAATTCTAAGTTCTGGAAGTGTGACAAAGAAAAGAGGCTCAAAGTTTCTTTGTGCGTGATGTTGAGGTGGAGACAGTGAATTGATGAGTCCGAATACCGGCACGCGTGCTCCTAAGCAGGAAGGGGGAAGGTGGGATAAGGTCGAAAAGTTCCTCAGAGCACTTTCCGTGATATAGCCGATAAAAGGCGCTAAGATGCGCAATCATCATCTTTACCAGTGCACAGTGTGTAATTTTGGCTTGATTTCGGCCATGTATAGTTTAAGTATTTATCCGAAAGAGCTTTATATGACAAACAACTTATAAAAATTCCTACAGTAAAATTATGTATACTTTTAGAGATATATTTTTTTTTGTGGAAGGTCAATGACCTCAATGAAAACTTATTTATTATTTTATAACGATAAACATAATAGTTTTTGTTTTTGTTGATATATTAAGTAATGTAACATTGCATTACCTAGTCATATAAAAAAAATAGGCAATTTTACTGAAGGATTATAAGAGTTATTCAAGGTTTTCTTTTTTTTACTTTTTATTGATTTTTTATTTATCCTTGGTTTGGATGCATTTTATTTTTTATTATTAATATGAAGAATATTGTTGTTTATTACGTCCTAAAAATTTAAACACTAACATGGATGGGGTAGCGAGATAAACCGTTTCTAAGTATTATAAAAATTTCTATGGAAATAGGGTTGTCCAAAATTTTACCATATGATTTTTTTTAATATTGTTAAACAATAAATCAACAGCCTAAAATCTAACACTATATAACACAGTATAATCTAATTGAAGTCAATTACAGATTGACTTTTTGTAATCATAAGTTTAAATATATGTGTGTAATGTTATAAGCATGTGAAATAAATTATTTTTCAATTTCAAATAAGTATATTGATTGCCGAATCTCTGGTCGAGTGGTCAGTACCCTGTCTACTTAGCCAGTGGTTTTGTGATCGAATTCTGATAGGGGCATATATTAGTATAATCAGTGCGAATATTTGTTCACGAGTCACGAATGTTTGTTTGTTTATTTAATAAATTTCTGATATTTATGTAAGTACATAATAGAGACGAAAACTCTTAGTATTCCATGGATTCACCGTGGGGGTGCTGCGTCCATCGCGTTGCAGAGAGGAATCCAGAAGCAGTGGCTAAGGAGGCCTCTTCAGGTGCACCCGGAACTCCCACCACTACCCTGAGTTTTCTCTCTGCTTAGCCATATCTGATACAATTCCGCGAAAGCCGCTTTAGATACGCGTTCCAATTCTGAAATTATGAAAGTTCTAGACATTTCAAGTTTTTTTTAGTACAGGGATTTTGCTGGCCTAGGCCTGGATTTTTCTCCTGCATACAAACCAAATGATATGGGCATTTTTTGTTAAATTGTTTAATAAATAAAAGTATTTATTGGTTTTATAGCGTGATCTTTAGAAAAGTACAGTCAGCTCGACTAACGGCACACGCTTGAGTGGCCGTGAGTAAAGTACGTAGCGGTTTCTACATCTCGGCCGGACATATGGCCGAGATGTAGAAACTGCTACGTAGTTTCATATTTTGTAATGTTTCTCGTACGTGTTAATAAGAATTATCCAGCCCGGCGCCAAGTCTAGAATCTTGTACGGTTTATGAATCGATTTCTGATTGAGCCTTTTTTAGCGAAATTTACGGGGCTTTTGTTTCGTTGTCAGTTGTTTTTGTGCTCTCGCGAACTCAAATCTAACAACTTCACGTATGACTACTACTAGGACCCTATCATAACGACACGTGTAATGATCTGCCTCCAAAAGCATCCTGCATCCCACCAGTATGTGCCTAGCGGTTCCAAGCGCTTCTCCACATGTGTGACAGGTCTTTTCGGAGGCCTTCCCTCTACGCACCCAGTTACACTGATCAGGGAGAATCATCTGATAGGCATTAAGATAGAATTAGTGTGAGTATGAGAAATATTACACTAATTACAAACATTACAAATCACCGATAATATCGTCGTCATTAAAGTGTATAATTTCTTCTGACGATAATACGATGTTAATATCGTCTACGTCATCGTCATTTTCATTTGGTGGTGACGGATCACTATGAAAATGGACGTTATCCGTTGTCTCTTTTAAAAGGCGCAGAACTTTTTGTGGGATGACAGAATGTTTCCTTTTTTTTGCCTATTACCAATTGCTATTGATGACAATAGAGGGTCAGAAGACTCTAAAGCCCGGTGAAACAAGTCAAGGATCGTGGTCTTACGGTCAAACTTACGAGTGTGATGTTCACGATCATAACGCCAAAATTTATTCCTTGATTCACCGGCTTGTTCTGAGAGCATTCCGATGGGTAAGGAAATAGATTCTATAATTTTTGCACCATGAATCAATATTTTATGAAGAGTGACCGACATATTATACCAGCTATATTTTTTAATGTATTTGGTAGCCAGATTGTTGCAAAATACCTGATACTTCATAGAATCTATTTCTAAACCGCATGACAATACGACTAGTATAGTATGTAGATCATCAAGGAGCCATTCTTCGAGTCCTAAAATATTCGCAAAGGTCTTTCTATGTGTTTCTGACAGAGCAGTACGAGCAGTGTTTCCATCATTAGTCGTTCCCGAGTTCGGCCGAACTACGTCCACCAATAAACCCATTTTTTGTCTAATTTCATTTTGGATTTTTGTCTTTCTTAGAGACACAATATGAGCTTCTTGCGAATTTTTCACCACTCTCCACTTAAGGACAGCGGGGTCATTTTTATAACCAAGATGGAGTAAAAATTCAAAAATTCTTATCCAGGCATGCAATGGGCTAAGTCCATGAAGTAAAGCTTCGTTATTTATTGTTTTTTTAGCTATTAGGTCTAGTTTATTAAATTCGCTACAGGTAGCTCCACAACATGCACACCGTAATTGCGACCTGGTATTTGTAATGGCATTGAAAACTTTGCCATCTATTATAGTTAAATATAACTTTGGATCTCCAATAACAGTTAAACCGGAAGAATTTTCTGCAAAAATCGGTGATAAATTCTTTATTTCGTCTTCTACTCGATTCTTTTCGTTTAGAATTAATTGTGTCGATTCCGATCTATACTGTATGCGTATAGGGCGACAAAATCTAAATGATTGTGGATTGGGGTTGATCCATAACACAAAACCATCATTACTTTTTATTCGTAATGGTATATAAGTAGTTGCGAAGAGGCAATGTTCATCGTCGTCTCCATCATCAAAACTTTGCTTGTAGGCAGATTGCCCGGTAGTTCCGTCAAAGCCCCATGAAACCTCGAAAACACAGTGAAGTGTGTTTAAATTCATCTGCTTGCAATAATTTAAAACCCTCTCCTCGCACACGTCAATAATTCGACGAAACGTGTGCATAAGCAAATCTAATAGCGGTAGTTGTGCTTCTCGTTCTGATATTGTAATTTCCGCATCAGGATAACATAATTTTTTTGTTGTTTGAATTTTATAATATGGAGGGTAAATATTAAATCCCCGAGATTTGGCTCCATCACGTATACAAGTATAGTCTTCAGCTGACAATTTTCTATCTATAATAAGACAAAGAGCTTCATCAGGTGTATACGATCGACTGTTAACTTCTTGACTCGATCTTATTACTTTGGCAATCTCCGTTGACTTGGTTGGGGTTTTAATGCACTCTTTAATAATAAATTCCAAGTCAATAGCAGATGATTTACATAATTTATTACCTGTATCATCTTTTACAATTTTTGTCATAACCTTGATCACAGAATCTGTCGAGTAGTTCTCAAGCTCTTGTTCCAGTGATTTTCTTATACGTCGCTGACTACGATCGCTAAGATTATTATACTCGTTAACACTAGTAGAAGGAGCCTCTAGGAAACTGATTTCCTTGGAGGTTGAGGGGATTTCATGGACAGAACTTGTAATAGGTGTTTCCTCAACGTTTGCAATTTCTGAACTTAAGATTTTTTTGTATTCTGTTTCTTTGGAATAATCATAAATTTTGGGTATTGAAGAAAGCCAGTTTTTATTTTTTAATACAAACCTTTTACGATTTCGAGAACAAGATTTGTAAAGCTGTTCACATCTACAAATAAACCTTGTTGTATTTTTTTTTATTGTGTTAAAATCTCTTTGTACATAGTCAGGAATACCTTTAGGGTAAATTGAATTCAAGACTATTATCGTTCTTTCATTTTCAGGAATGTCCAGAGGACGTGATTTCGGTCCTCTTAAATGAGCAGTATCTTCCAATAATTTAAACAAGTCAAGATGAGTCAATTTTTGTGGAGTTATTGTTGTTTGATTAACTATCTCTGCCACTCGCTGACCAACATGAGGGTTGGCGCCCTCATGCCCCTCTAGCATTAAGTCACTCGGTCGAGGCCCGAAATGACATCCCCCAGGAGAATGGGTCAATTCCTCCTGAGGCAAAGCAGCGCCATGGGTCTTTGACGGCTCCATGACGCCTCACCCCCGCTTCTCCAGACATTATGTAATTGATATTGGGTTTTAGCCTAAGCTTGACGAGGGCGGACCCCTTCCCAATACCACACAATGTCCTTCATCGAAGATCTTTTCTTACGAAAAGAGTATAGACGCTATGTTATTTTGCGTAGCAAGAATTTTAAGAGTTTAGTCTAATATTATGCCTACTTATTAAAACAAAACTTGTGTCGTTAATATTTTTACTTATCATAATATTTTTAATAATGTTATATAATAGTAATATAATGAACCAAAATAGATGATGTTTATGAGCAGAATAAATCAACATGAACATTGCGTTGTAAAGGAATACCTAGAGATATTATCTAGGATCCCTTTGTGTTTAAATGATGACGCGCTTCATTGAGGTGTTGTCTTAGTTGACTCAAGAGATGGCGCCAGCTACTGAAGATTGTTAAAAGATCTTTATACATACTCTTTTCTAATCTGTGACCAGCAATATTGTTTACGGGCTAGTTGAATGACATTTACATTTAAGTGATTAAAATTTTAGAGAATTAATTAAGCTGTTTAATAACAAGTCTGAATCGGCAAATTAACTTTGAATGTCGTTTCTTTGTTTTTACAGGTGAGATAAAATATAAAATGCCTTAAGATAATTAATGTTTCTCTAAATGTAAAAGTTAAAATAAAATCTTTGTTTTTACAGAGCAACACATTGTTTGATTTGTCGTTGTAATAAGATCACAAAATAGACAAATTGTCTTATAAAACGACATTTTCAGTGAAGAGAGATGGAAAAGTTACGGTTCACATTTACAGTGTTAGCAGCATCTGATGTAAAAACCAATGTGATCTGCATAACCTCAATCGAGACACCAGATGGACATGTATATGATATTCCTGATGATTTGAAGCATGCAAGCAAACACACTGCAATAACAAGTACGGATATTTTTACCAAAATTAAAAATTCTCTAAAGAAAAGACATCAAACACGGAAAATATGGATTCCCTTAACACAAGAATTGAAGAAAATTTACTTAGATGAAGGTGGGAATTTACAATTTGGTGACCAATACCTGGACGAAATTACACATGAAACGAAGTCATTGGACAATAACACTAGTAAGGGCACTGAAAATAAAAATGTAGGAAAAATAGCAGAAAGATTTTTACTTGAGAAGTTTTCAGCGAAAATATCAAATGTTAACCAATGGATCAATGATTTTGAGAATGAATGTACACGTTTCGACATATTAAAAGAGGCAGATAAAATTGAGACTTTAAAATATTTACTTGAAAAACAGTGCCTAGATTGGTACACTAGTATGTTAATAAAATATACTGTAAATGCAGGATGGGCAATATGGAAAACAAATTTTTGTGAAACCTACGGAAACAAAGGTTGGTCACAAGTTAAATATGCATTTGCATTTAAATTTCAAGGAGGTTCATTGCGGGAATATGCCACAAAAAAAGAAAGATTGTTATTAGAGATAAATAAAAATATTGACACACAAACATTGATTCATATTATTGTTATGGGTCTACCAGATTATATAATGTACAAAATGGATAAGGAATCAATAACATCAACTGCAAATCTTTTCAATGAAATTGGTAAACATGAACAAACAGTCAATAAAAATAATTATAATAAATTTAAGAGAAATACATTTGATAATAAAGTAAGAGGTGAAAAAATGAAACCATGCAAAACGTGTGAAAATTTAAATAAAGGTAACCGTTTTCACTCTGAAGAAAAATGTTGGTTTAAACAAACTGATAACTATGAGAATAAGAGAAACTATAATAAGAATGTAAACAATACTGTACTAGATGTAGAATTGAGTGACAATGAGCCAAAAAACGAATAATTACACCATTAATTAAAGTAAAACTAACATTAGAAGGAAAATTAAACATACTTGGCATATACGACTCTGGCTCTAATGTTTCCTTAATAAATTCTAAATTATTAAGACTAAAGAAAAAAGGAAAAAATATACACAACAATACAAACTTACTAACAATTAATGGTGTAAAAAAGACAAAAGGCTTCACAACAATAAAAATTAAAATCTTTAATATAGAGAAGAAAATTGATGTTTATATTGTAGATGGAAAAGACTTCAAATATGATTTTCTAATTGGACTTGATACTATAAAAGAGTTTAATTTGATTCAAAATGAAAATTTAGAAATTAACCAAAAATCTGAAGAAAGCTTTACAAAGGAGGAACAACATTTTATAAGCAACCCTATTGAAAATGAAAAAAACTTGAACTTTATAAACTTTAATGAACATATAAAAGAAAAAGACTTTACAATGGATCTGAGTCATTTGAATAATCAACAAAAATCGGAAATAAATAAACTTATTAATACATATAAATCAAGCTTTGCAAAAGATAAATATGATATTGGAACAGTAAAGGATTATGAAGCACGCATTGATCTACTTGTGGACAAATACTGCAGTAAAAGACCTTACAGATGTTCAATACAGGATAAGTTAGAGATAGAAGAACAAGTGAGAAAATTGCTTGAAAGAAATCTTATAGAAGAATCATACAGCCCATTTGCAGCACCAGTAACCCTGGCTTTTAAAAAAGAAGACAATAGAAAAACAAGGTTGTGTATTGATTTCAGAGATCTAAACAAAGTAGTAGTACCTCAGGCTCAGCCATTTCCTTTAATTGAAGACTTAGTAACAAAGACCAGAAACTGTAAGTACTTTTCAACATTAGACATTAATTCTGCGTTCTGGTCTATTCCCTTACGAATTGAAGATCGAAAGAAAACTGCTTTTGTTACCCAGGAAGGCCACTACCAATGGACATGTTTACCTTTTGGTTTGAAAACTTCCCCAGCCATTTTTCAAAGAATACTAAGCAACATATTGAGAAAATACAAATTAACATATTTTGCTGTAAATTTCATTGACGATATCTTAATATTTTCTAAATCCTACACCGATCACATAACTCATTTATCACAGCTTTTAGAGGCGATAGAAAAAGAAGGTTTTCGACTTAAGTTCACAAAATGTCGATTCGCAACAAATTCGGTAAAATACCTGGGACATATAATACAAGATAACACAGTTAAACCAGTGAGAGATAACTTAATTTCAATAAGAGATTTCCCAACACCAAAAAATCAGAAAAATATTAGACAACTTTTAGGAAAAATCAATTTCTACCGAGAGTACATTCCTAACAGTTCAATAATTTTAGAACCATTACATAATTTACTGAGGAAGCACAAAAAATTCATATGGTCAATGGACTGCCAAAAAGCTTTTGAGAAGATTAAACAACTATTGTGTTCACAACCAATCTTAGAAATTTTTGATCAAGACTTATCAATAAACATATATACAGATGCGTCATTGGAAGGTATTGGAGCTGTGTTAAAGCAAACTCAACCAGACGGAAAAGAAAAACCTGTAGCATATTTTTCAAAAAAATTAAATGAAGCCCAAAAGAAAAGAAAGGCTATATATTTGGAATGCTTGGCTATTAAGGAGGCTATAAGATACTGGCAGTACTGGCTAATAGGCAAGCCTTTCACAGTATATTCCGACCACAAACCATTAGAAAAATTAAACATTAAATCCAGAACGGACGAAGAGTTAGGAGATTTATGCTATTACCTATCGCAATACGACTTCGAAATAAAATATGCAGCAGGAAAAAATAATTTGGAAGCAGATTGCTTGAGCAGAAACCCAGTATTAGAAGCTAATAAAGATGTACATGAACAATTAAAAATAATAAACTTAGTAACATTGAATGATATAATAAAAGATCAAGAAAAAAACGAGGATATAAAAAAATACAAGAACAAGTTAATATATAAACATAATGTATATTATAAGAGGGCAAGAAAGCAAGAAAAAATATTACTGTCGGAGGAACTTAGTATAAAATTTATAAAACTAATACATGAAAATATGTGTCATATAGGTATAAAACAGATGCAAAAGAAAATAGGAAAATTTTATACAGCAAAGAACTTAACTAGAAACATCACCGATTTTTGCAAACATTGTGAAATATGTATAAAAAATAAAACAAGAGGACAAGCTAAATATGGTTTAATGTCATATTTTGGTCCTGCCACAAAACCATTAGAAATTGTCTCAATAGACACAATTGGGGGTTTTGGTGGCACTCGATCAACAAAAAGATATTTGCACCTTTTAGTCGACCATTTCACTCGATATGCTTATATAGTTACCTCAAAGACGCAGAGTGCAAAGGACTTTATAAAACTTATAAGTATTGTACCAAATTGTAATGAAATCGATATGGTTCTCACTGACCAATATCCTGGAATTAACTCAACAGAATTTAAAACCTTTTTAAATGAAAGATCAATCACACCAATTTTCACTGCAGTAAATTCGCCGTTTTCTAATGGACTTAACGAAAGGCTAAACCAAACACTCGTTAATAAAATAAGATGCAAGACAAATGAAAATCTAAATAAATTAGCATGGACGACTATTGCTCATACTTGTGTAGATAGATATAATAACACCGAACACTCTATTACAGGCTTTGCACCAAAATACCTATTGGAGGGTACTGACGTTTCATTCATACCAGATGAACTTAAACTAAGAAAAGAAGCAGATTACTGGATTAGAGACAGAAAACTAGCATTAGAGAGAACAATAAAATCACATGAATATAATAAAATGATAATTGATAAAAATAAAACAATCCATAATTTCGAAATAGGTGATATGGTATATGTTGAAAATGGTCACAAACTAAATAGAAGAAAATTAGATGAGTTAAGGATTGGTCCATTTAAAATCGAAGATAAACTATCCCCATCGATATTCAAGATTAATACAGGACATAGAAAGATGGAGTCAAATCTTTTCCATATTACAAAACTTATTCCCGTCCCCATACTAGGAGAAAATGAAGATTAGAAAGAAGAAATAGCTATTAAAAGAATCTAAAATCTCCTGAGAAATTTTCTAACCCTAGGGGGGGGAGATGTAAAGGAATACCTAGAGATATTATCTAGGATCCCTTTGTGTTTAAATGATGACGCGCTTCATTGAGGTGTTGTCTTAGTTGACTCAAGAGATGGCGCCAGCTACTGAAGATTGTTAAAAGATCTTTATACATACTCTTTTCTAATCTGTGACCAGCAATATTGTTTACGGGCTAGTTGAATGACATTTACATTTAAGTGATTAAAATTTTAGAGAATTAATTAAGCTGTTTAATAACAAGTCTGAATCGGCAAATTAACTTTGAATGTCGTTTCTTTGTTTTTACAGGTGAGATAAAATATAAAATGCCTTAAGATAATTAATGTTTCTCTAAATGTAAAAGTTAAAATAAAATCTTTGTTTTTACAGAGCAACACATTGTTTGATTTGTCGTTGTAATAAGATCACAAAATAGACAAATTGTCTTATATGTTCATAGAAAAGTTAGTGCCAACCCTAAACAAAATTTTAAAAAATCATATCTCGTCACCCCATCATTTTTATTAGTTGATATTTTATATACAAGTATTTTATGACATATAGATGCAAACCATTTAAGAAAAAAATGCTACCATCAAGAAACAACCCCACAATTATTATTTTAATATTATTGGTAAAAATATTAATCGTGTCTTATTTGACTGTGTTTTTCGTGTAGTTTTTGGCAAGGATATAGCTACGGACTTCTTTTATAAGCACATATTTTATTTATTCAGAAATAATGTATCTGAAAAAAGATATTGCGTATCTATGGTTTCTATGGTTTTTTCTCGATAATCACAATAACTCCAAAAATAATAATAAAAAAAATGTCGGTGTTTTTGTCATGCCTTTAAAATATTTACAGCCATCAAATAAATACATAAACTACACATGGCCGAAATCAAGCCAAAATTACACACTGTGCAGTGGCACCAGTAGCTATTTTACTCTTGCGCGGGTGGCACGCATGTGTGTGTTCAGTCCAATCAAAATAAAAATAGATACCGAAAGAGTAATATTTAAAGTGCATTTAAGTCCTGCATTATGGGATAAAAGTAATAATTTATATAAAAAAAACCGAAATGCAACTCATCGAAACAGCGAATGGACATTCGAAAATAGTTATTGAATTTGCGTTCGTTACTTCGAAGTTTTTGGTAATTCATACTGAACATTCCAGTAAGTAGTCTTCCGTCAAGATAGGGTCTACTCGGTTTTTTTAAATTTTTTCTAATTTTGAAAAAAGTGTAAGCAATAATGGCTTTTTTATGTCTACGACTGTATCTGTTAGCGGCACGCACCGCACTGCTACGGAGCATATTTTTTGTGCTGCGTGTGGCCCGCAGACGTGTTTATCCGCATGCGGGCGTAACCCCCATGCGGACGCAAACCCGCTTGACAGGAAAAAGACCCTAAAAAGCATGTTTCCAAAGATCACCATGAACAACTGGCATTAATGTTTTAAAATTTAGTTTCATCATCATCATCATCATATCAGCCTATGATGTCCACTGCTGTACAAGGGCCTCCCCCATCGTTTTTCATTCTAGAACTTTAATGCCCCATCGGCCATCCGCTCTGCGTGCTATGTGTCCTGCCCA
Organism: Nymphula nitidulata; assembly: GCA_947347705.1. Classification (NCBI taxonomy): domain Eukaryota; kingdom Metazoa; phylum Arthropoda; class Insecta; order Lepidoptera; family Crambidae; genus Nymphula; species Nymphula nitidulata. The sequence continues at coordinate 6,815,275 of OX374617.1, read as the reverse complement.
CCAAATTTTGTTAATTCGTAACAATAAGAGTGCATATAGGTATTCTTATTGGAGGTCACCATCAGGTAAAAATTTACTTACAAGTAATACCTATGAATTCATCATCATCATCATCAGCCTATATACGTCCCACTGCTGGGCACAGGCCTTCCTACATGGGAGAAACACATGAGGAGCTTGTGCCATAACACCACCACGCTGGCTCAATGCGGGTTGGTGGGTTAAAGCGGTTGCAGTAACAACCGGGACCAACGGCTTAACGTGCCTTCCGAAGCACGGAGGAGCTCGAGATTATAAATTTGATTGACCTATCCCGGGACCGACCATGGCGAAAGTTGCTTTGTTTTCGTAATCGAAACCAGAGCGCTCAAACCACTACGCCACCGAGCTCCTCTATGTATTACTTGTAATGAAATTTTCCCGACCTATATAGGATTGCAAATTCGCTCCGGCGGATCCAGCGTAGTTTGGGACCAGTCGGACATGGTACCTGATCCGGTTAAAATCCAAATAATCGAAAAAAAAATATTTCTATGTAAATTCCGCGCAGTTACGAGCGATGCGACTGGTGGGACGATGTCAAACCGATCGGCATGCTCCACGCTTTCTCGGATACTTGCGTACGGTTCAGACTTGGGAGAATTTTGTTATGACTGAAGTTGATTATAACTATAAAATTAAAATTTCAGCTAAATCGGTTGAAGATATCTGCTTCAAAATCGAGTAGCAAGATTCCACCCGAACATAAGCAAGTTTAATAAAAGCTTTTAAAAATAACCAAGACTATAAAGGAGGAGCTCGGTGACAGTGGTTTTAGTGCTCTGATTTCAATTACGTAATCCTGGTATGGGTCAACCAATATTTGCAATCTGGAGCCCCTCCGTGCTTCGGACGGCACGCCGGTAAGCTGTTGATCCTGGTTCTTACGGGCAACGGGGTGGTATAATAGCCCAAACTTTTCGTTTGTTTCCCCCTGTAGGACGGCCTTTCATTTTACATAAGTGTCATTTTACCAAACTATGTTTCATTAATTTTCTAAATAACTTTTTACTATTGGACTAAGTCTCTATTGAACCTTTTCATTTGCCCAATGATTTATTTGCCATACCAAACAACAGTTTACTGAATATGGTTGTGGCTATGATATTGCACATAATTCTAATATTTATCTCTGTGCTAATAAATTAAAAAATGAGGGTTGGTTATTATCCGGCATCTTTATTAAATCAAACTACATGTTGTGTGCATGCTGCATGTTTGCTGGTAGTGAATGTTCAGAGACATAATACTTCAAACCAAGGTTATTGGCGGAGCATAACTTCGGCAAAAGTTTTTCATCCAGATAAAACATCAGAGTAAAAAAAACATCCAATTGATAATAGGTCAATTAATACAGTGGCAAACATGATTTATATGACTTAAAAAATCTGAACATAAATAGTCGAAAAGTTTTCAGTTGACGCAATCCGTCAAAATATTTTCGAACTTATGATAGGCTGGTGATGATGATAAAATTAAAGACTGCTCGCTAAGTTTGTTCAGATTTTTATTATGGTTTTGTTATTATTCTTAACGGGGTAGCTCTTGAGCTTCTTCTCACCTAATGGTAAGAGATAAGTTGGAAGATGGATACAAGCCACACTTTAATTCCTCAAACACAGAAGAAATGCCTATCTTACCTCCTATGCAGCAAACATTATTTTTATAGTGGCAGACTTAGGTATGATGGTAGCTAGAGAGGTGGACTTAAAATAACCGACCAAACCGAGGACAAAATGTCTGATCCTTCGGGAATTCAACTACCTCTAAACTTGAGATAGGTGATCTCAACCACTAGAGAACAGAGGCAGTAAACCAAACCACAGGATTGATCAGATCAGATAAGACAAAATCTGACCAGATTTGTGTCAATCCAGTGAAATCCAGCCTGAATGATAATAATATATATATAATGATAATAATATCAATAGTTGAATGTATGATAAACTATATTAATTTTTATGGTCACCTGTCTGGCATTATTATCATATGGAATGTCATGCTTTTTCATTGTATCTAAAGCCCTCCAGTCAGGCGGATTACCAACATGCCAGCTGCCAATTGCCGCACTATCTATTTCCCACTGATCACCAATCTTCATGTCATTCACTACTTTCTTGAATACACCCTCTGCTATAGGGGATCTACAAATATTACCTAAAATGAAAAAACATAAAAATGTTAATATAATTATCATTATTTGCACTTTACTCCATATCAAAAAAACTGTTTAAGTAAGTATTAGTAGGTAATATTTAAGTAGGTAAATATGATTGTCAAAGTTACCTACTATCATTTTAGAACAATAAATCCCTTTAGAAAATCTTTAAGAATAATTTTTTTTACACATCTGTGTCAAAGCAGTAGTGGAATACTATTCAGTAAATAGTACGGTTGTTATTTTATCATTTCCACATAGACGGAACGGATTACTCGAGGCATAAGTTATGCAGTGTTTTTGCGGTGAGTAAGGCCGCCAGAGCTCATTCAGAAATTGTTATGTTTGGAGCAGTACGCCTTATCTCCTTTGCTGTTAACTTAGCGTTTTCTCTTATTTATTAAAACATATTACTTATTTTTTTGCACTCTCAAAAATTGGATAGTTACGATTTTAAAAGTTAATTATTTTTGAGCACTCCGAAAACTCGGATAGTCATTATTTGTAGAAAAAATGAAACGAACTTTGGGTACGTACCTAAACAAATAAAGAGAGCTTTTTTCTTTTCGTTAGACATTTAGATACAGAACTTCAAAAAAACGATTCTAAATAAATAAATACGATCTAAAGTCAAGATAGCTGTCCAACACAGTTTCATGCAAAGATTAGAATGAATGAATGAATAAATAATCCACAGATTCAGCCACAGATTATTACTAAAATATTATACTAAATAATTATGTAAGTTTGAACTGTCTATTTTTTTTCCTTTCTGCCCCAGACATGTAAACAAATAAGGCGACTATGACATTTATGACCATCTAGAGATCGGAAAATCCTTAGTTTAGAAATGGCCGAAACAGTTAGCAACTTTGAACGAATATAACAAACAACAACTTCATTGACTTTAATATTTACATAGCCTAAGTATTACATGGCGTCAGCGTCTAGCAGTTAATCCGCCATTTGAACCCATATTTGTGTTACATACAAAGAAAGAATGAAAGACGAAAAAAAAAACAAAGCTTTTATAAATATTAGAAAAATGGGCCTAATTCTGGGAACATACTTTAATTCTAAAAAGTACAGTATATCGCAATAAGTCATCATGGGAAAAAGAATGCAAGAATCTGTTTGTGTTTAGAGCTGTCAATTAAATTTAGATAGATTTCATAGAAACCATAGACAATTTTAGACGGCATGTACGAAGGTGCCTCCTAAACACTGCATTTTATCACGTTCAATAAGGTCGAAAAGAGAACGCACCTTTCTAAATGTCAATTTATACGACAGCCATCCTTTTCGTATGCGTTTTGAAAGAAAGAAACAGACTGAACTTAAATTTAAACTTAGCATGTGTTCTCCAGAATTCGGGCCAGTTATACCTAATTGAAAGACATTGGGCCTAATTCTGGGAAAACACTGGGCCTTATTCTGGGAACACACTTTAATTCTAAATTTAAGTACAGTATATCTCTTTCTCGCAATAAGTAATAGGAAAAAGATAGTAAGAATCTGTTTAGAGCTGTCACTTAAATTTAGATAGATTTCTAAGAAACCATAGACAGTTTTAGACGGCATGTACGGAGGTGCCTCCTAAACACTGCATTTTATCACGTTCAATAAGGTCGAAAATTGAACTCACGTTTCGAAATGTCAAATTATATATCAGCCATCCTTTTCGTATTCCTTTTGATAGAAAGAAATGCACTGAACTTAAATTTAGACTTAGCATGTGTTTACCAGAATTAGGGCCACTTTAATTCTAAATTTAAGTACAGTATATCTCTTTCTCGCAATAAGTAATAGGAAAAAGATAGCAAGAATCTGTTTAGAGCTGTCACTTAAATTTAGATAGATTTCAAAGAAACCATAGACAATTTTAGACGGCATGTACGGAGGTGCCTCCTAAACACTGCATTTTAGCACGTTCAATAAGGTCGAAAATTAAACGCACCTTTCTAAATGTCAATTAATATGACTGCCATCCTTTTCTTTTTCATTTTGAGAGAAAGAAATGGGCTGAACTTAAATTTAAACTTAGCATGTGTTTGCCAGAATTAGGGCCAGTATTTATTTATAAATACTAGCTGAACCACGACCTTCGTATCGCTAATTCACGTGTCAGAAAGGCATTTGCTTTACTGAGGCGAATCGAAATAATATTTCTTGCCTATGAACTGTCTTTTGATAATCTCAACAAAAATAATAATAATTGAAATCGGGCAAGCCGGTATTGCGTTTTAACGAGACTTAGGAACAGCATTTTCTTTTTTTATATTATACCTATTATAAATTGTATCTATTGGACTTTGACAAAGACGACGAGTTTTCTGATAAGTTTACCATCAGTCCATCAGCTCGTCTGATTTTTCCTCAATTTTCCTTACATGATCAACGCATGCTGTCTATTGCGCCCTAACGATTTAAAAACTTTCATTTGTGTTACAATTAATCCCGGACGGGTGAAATTAATAAAATTATAGATTATAAGTACCTAGCTATTTTTTGCCTCATTTTTATGTTTTTTTTAAATCCTTGGATATAAAAAACATCTCATAGTCTCCATAATTACGTAACAATTTACATACCCACATTATAAATCGCAAGTAACAACATACAATACAAGCAATGAGCTTTGATATTATTAATTCGCTCAATTGAACTAAAAAAGCTCACCACTATGGTTATGATCAAATTAAAAATAAAAAGACAAATGTATGCCTTTCTCCAAGATATTATTTAAAATATTAAACACACAAGTTACTCAGGCACATACTCTTTTTAATCTGTGACTCAGGCAGCACTTTACATACGATTTTCAAAACTTAATAATAATCATTTACTTACTCAACGTGGAGTTTAAAGTGCTGGTTGACGTGATTAGTGATTATTCTAACACTGGTTCTAAAAGTGGATCGAAGTTGTAGCTTTTACTGAGAAGAACCAGCAATAAACTCAATTGGCTGATTGGTCCATTTTTTATAGTGTAGTTTTATGAAGTAAGTGTTTATGTGGACGTGAAATTGGAAGATCATTAGAATAAAAGTGATTATGGTGTGAAAGACGATAAGAATTTTATCGTGGTTGTTCACCTTATAAAGAAGTCTTTTTTTTTATTATTTGCATTAGATACAAATCATAAGGAGACTGACAGTCATCACAGATTTCGCGTTAATGGCGCGTTAGTGTTACACATCTGTGATGACTGTCAGATGTGTAACACCAGCATTTCAATGCAATAAATGAAGAAAATACTTACGACATAGGTGTATGGGCATTCGCTCCCTTTGCCTTCCCATTATAGGAAGAATGAACAACAACTTGAAGTGATTGGCGGGTTTTTGTGATGTCAGAGAAGATTTCTATTACAATAATTAAAAATTGTGTCAGAGCGAACTTTGTGTTATAAAAGTGGTGTAGTTTTATAAAACAAGTGTTTGTGTTGACGTGCAACTGAAAGATTATTAGAATAAAAGTAATTATGGTGTGAAATACGATGAGATTTTTTGTGTGGTTATCCATCTCATCAAGTAGCATCATATGGAGACTGTCCTCATATATTTCGCGTCAAATACTCCCAAGGTGCATTAAAATGTGTTACGCTAGCATTTTAATGCAATAAAGAAGACAAAAAGAAATACTGAAGACATGGCTGTATGGGCATTAGTACCATTTGCCTTCCCTGTATAGGGAGAATTTAACAAAAAAACAAGTGTTTGGCGGGTTTTTGTGGTGTCAGTCAAGATTTTTATTACAAATATTAAAAATTGTGTCAGAGCGAACATTGTATTATAAAAGTGGTGTAGTTTTATTATTCAAGTGTTTGTGTTGACGTGCAACTAAAAGATTATTAGAATAAAAGTGATTACGGTGTGAAATACGGTGAGAACTTTTTTGTGGTTATCCACCTCATCAAGTAGCACATAAGGTGACTATCATCATATATTTCGTGGCAAATACTCCCAAGAAACATTGAAATGTGTTACGCCAGCATTATAATGCAATAAAAGAAGAAATAAAGAAATACTGAAGACATGTCTGTATGGGCATTAGTTTCCTCTGCCTTTTCTTTATAGGGAGAATTAAAAAACAACAACAACAAAAAAACAACTTGACTGACATGACTTAGGACAATGACACCGTCAAATCCAAATGGCACCATCCATCAAATGTCACAACACCGTTGTATTTTATTCTACCGAGCACACCATGTTTAACAGTTTGACCTTGAGACCGCCCTTACTCTCATAGTAATAGAGGTGGTTTTCGTAGTGCATTTGTTACACCTGACGTGCTGTCGTCTGTACAAGCTTCGACAAACAAGTACAGATGTTACTCATAGAAATACATAATGTATCTGTGTTGCACAATTAATTGTACATACTACTGACCATGGAATAATCACTTATTTTGTGGACTAACTAATCTGATAAGTACTTATACTTGCAAGACTCATTAGCTCTTTGTGTACCTAATAGTTTGCGAAAACGCCTAGTGATTATATTCAATTCTCTTCGAAGACTCCCTGTCTGTAATTGATCTATGTGTGAGAGTGCCTAATTATTTTTTGGCTATGGATGTTTACAGAGAAATTAATAACGTTCCATGTCGTCTTTTCATTTGGGGTAATCCTTTTTCTTGCGAGGGAAAAGATGTTATTGTATGCATTACTGGAAACCCCGGAATTATAGATTTCTACTATGAGTTTGGAATGGCATTGTACAAAAATACTAGCCTTCCAGTCTGTGTTGTTGGTAAGATATAAAAAATATTGTACAACAATCAATTTGATTTTATAGATTATTGGTACCAACCTAAACATCTATTTCAAATACTTAACTTATTTTAAGATTTGTCCCCCTCATTCCTATTGAATTCAAAGATGTAAGACAACTACTAAATTATATACTATTATTTTGTTTTATAACTTTATTACAGGACAAGCTGGACATGAAGTTATACCAAATGTCCCCCTCATTCCTATTGAATTCAAAGATGTAAGACAACTACTAAATTATATACTATTATTTTGTTTTATAACTTTATTACAGGACAAGCTGGACATGAAGTTATACCAAATGAGACTGTATTGGTCTTGAAAGGTGAAGAACATTTATATAATTTAGAAGGTCAAATTGAACACAAACTTGACCTTATAAACAACTTTATTGATAAGCGAAGTAATTTACACTTAGTGGGACATTCCATTGGTGCATGGCTAATTATAGAATCACTTGATAGGCAGCCTGCTATTATTGAACGCGTTTCATCCATTAATCTATTATTTCCAACAATACAAGAAATGGCTGTAACTAAAAATGGAAAATATGTTAATGGAATATTGAGAAAATTTCAATCAATTTTAATTGCACTTCTCATGATTCTTAATATGTTACCTAGATTTGTTCTAAAATTTGTTGCAAGGGTATATTTGAAACTGAACTGTTTACCAACTCATTATACTGCAAGAGTGCTAAAATATGTGGACCCTACAATAATAGAAAAAGTTCTTTATTTGGCATTTTGTGAAATGGATAAAGTCACCACACTAAATACCGGAGGAATTGAAAAAGTGAAGCATTTATTAAACATAATTTATGGAGAAAGTGATGGTTGGGTTCCCCTAAAATACATGGAAGATCTGAAACCGTTTCAACCACATGTCCAATTGAAGAAAGTGCCTTATACACATGAATTTGTATTAAAATCATCTGAAAATGTGGCAGAGATGGTTTCAGACTTTATCAAAAGTAAAATATACTCATCAAAATTAAGATGAAATTGATAGGGTGTTATATATATAGTACTATATTTTGTACTTGGTAATGGGAGTAAACTCCCATTACAAAGTACAAAATATAGTGTTTCGAAGTAAATTAAATGTCTATAATTTTATGAATAACATTAGAAAACTTATGACAACTAATAAACAAATTAAGTGACTACAGTCTGAATTCAAAATTATAAAAGATGAATCATAAACATCACATCAGGCAAGTCATCTACAGTTGAGGAATTCCACCAAGCGAGCCGCGTCAGGAGCTCCCGCGCAGCCGTGAGCAGTCCGAATTATTTCTCGAGACAAATCGCACGTCGCGTTACTATACTAATCTGCTTATATCATTCCTCCAGGACTCAGTCACTCTCATAAACAATAATTTCAAAAAGAAGGATATTATCATAATCTGATCATAATTTCAAAAATGACATTTTCTGAAACTGTGATTGTGACATTCACTTCGTTGGATTATATGAAGTCTTACATCAGGCATTTTGTTTAATTTATGTTCTTAGTATACAACCCCTAAGCTGATATTAGATGGGGATGGGTCAATGAAATTCAAAGCAAATTGAAAGGCATTGAACATTGCATTGATTGCCTACTTACACACAAAATAACAACAAGACATTCAATTACTTAGTAATTAAAATAGAATAAAACTAGAAAAATTTCACGTCCTGAGGCAGGAATCGAACCTGCGACCTTTCGCTATCCGGGCGACTGCTCTGACCACTGAGCCACCCAGGACTTGGGATATCCCTGTGAAATTCTTCTAGTCTATCTGTATTTGCGTTTATGAGCTAACGTCCACCCTACAATGTCGAAATATTCTATTTCAACATCCGAAACGAGTATTTTTACAAATACCGGCGATTCGGTTAAGTTGGGGCAGTGCTTTCAAATATTCTTAATTTTTGATTTTAACATTATTATAAACACATTACACATTATTTTAATTACTAAGTAATTTTTCAAACATTTATAATAATGTTAAAATCAAAAATCAAGAAGACATTCAATGTTCATTTTCGTAGCGATTGTAAGAAATTGAGAATAATGTATTTATTTAATATTCTTCACTGACAACCCCAATGTCTATGGTGAAATATTTTGTTTTGTCTCTGTGCAAATTTTGACGTTTCTCTTGCTCCAATAAATCCTGCATGGCCGCACGTGTTAAAGATCCATGGTATTTTATTTCACCTCACACTACACAAATCAAAACAGGTTATGGGCCCAGACTCGCCATAAAACCGTGCGTGCCGAATGCCTAAAGGTACTGTCTTTTTTTTTGATAATTCATTGTTGGGTTTTTGAACTTGTTGCGTTTGAAGCATGCCCGACCCGCAAGTTCCACGTGCTTCGTCAGATAGGCTTGCCGTACAGAATAATGGCACAGCATACAGCATTGAAAAGCTTGATGGCGTGGCCAATTATGCGTCTTGGAAATTTGCAATCAAAATGGCGCTTATTTTAGACGGGCTTTGGAATTGCGTGGATGGCACTGACGCTGACAGGGACAAGGATCAGAAAGCCCTCGCCAGGATTGCTCTCAGTATTAAACCCGCATTATTTCAACATATTCACTGTTGTAAATCGTCCAAGGAGGCGTGGCAGAAGCTTGGAAAAATTTTTGAAGATAAAGGGTTATATAGGCGCGTGGTACTTTTACGACAATTGTACAGAGTGGACTTGTCTAACTTTAGTAATATGACGTCTTATATAGACACAGTTATGACAGTCGTGCGCCAACTTGAAGATATTGGGAAAACTATAGAAGATGCTGAGATAGCAGAAATATTGTTGAGTGGACTACCGCAGGAATATGACAATCTTGTTTCTGGGCTGGAGACGGCATCCATTACAAATCAACTGTCGAGTGAACTTGTAAGGACTCGTTTACTTCAAGAAGAGTTTCGCAAAAATGGAAGTGATGCTGCCAATGCTTTTGTTGCTAATAAAAAGTTAAGAAATGTGTCATGTCACTATTGTGGCAAGATAGGACATATTAAATCTAAATGCTGGAAAGCTAAACAACAAAAGAAGTCACAAAATGTTGACAGCGCTGACAATAAAACTATGCTAGCGTCAAGTTTTTTAGCAATAAGTGATGCGGACTTCATAGTGGACAGTGGTTGTTCTTCCCATATGTGCCTGAAGAGAGATTTGTTTAAAGACTTAAGAAGTTCTCAAAACTTGATAAATGTAGCCAATAAAAATAGTACTTTAACAAGTGAAGGTATTGGAGACATAGATGTAAGATTAAATAATAATATTTGTAGAACTTTAGTAGATGTTATGTATGTCCCTCAACTCTCTGCAAATCTATTATCAGTGAGCAAATTGGCTGAGAGAGGCATGTCTGTCTTGTTTAATAGGGATGGCTGTTTTATTTATGAAAAATGCAATGTCATTGGTAAGCCTGTTATGTCTGCTGATTTATGTAAAGGTGTATACAAATTAAATGGTATGTGTGTAAAGGGGCAGTCAATGGCTTGCCTACATAAAGTGCAGGTAGCACAGACTGCAAAGTTTGCTGCATCCAGTGTGAATGCTGATTTATGGCATAGAAGGTTAGGACATCTTAGTTATAAAGGAATGTGTTCTCTGCGGGATAGGGCTGCACTAAATTTTGTGTTTCAGGTTTCTGATGAGGATTGCCTACACAAATGCACTGCTTGTCTTGAGGGGAAGTCGGTGGCCAAGGCGTACCCGAAGGACGAAGCTAGGCGTGCTCGCCGCCTGCTTGAGCTGGTTCATACTGATGTCTGTGGGCCGTTGAGGGAAAGCAGCTGGAATGGTGCACACTACCTGTTAACCTTTACTGATGATTTCTCCCGAAAGTCATTTGGATACTTGCTGAAGAGGAAGTCTGAGGTATTTTCCAATTTTATTAAATTTAAGGCTCTAGTGGAGAAGCAGACTGGCTTGTTTATAAAGTGTCTCCGGTCAGATAATGGTGGTGAGTTTTGCAATGCAAACTTTAAAGAGTTCCTTGATAAGGAAGGTATCATTCACCAAACTACAGTGCCGTATTGTTCTGCGCAGAATGGTGTGGCGGAACGGCTTAACCGCACCATCTTTGAGAAGGCTAGGTGCTTATTAAGGCAAGCAGGTCTCTGTGACCGCTTTTGGGGAGAGGCAGTCATGACTGCTCTCTATTTAAAAAATCGTAACCCCACTGTGGCTCTTTCAGGACAGCTGCCTGAGGAGGTGTGGTCCGGACACAAAGTGTCATTGGATCATCTCCGTGTTTTTGGATGCATTGCCTATGCTTTAGTGCCAGAACAGACTCGTACTAGTAAATTAGGACCTAGAGCTGATATGTCTATATTTGTTGGTTATTCTGAGACAACAAAAGGATATAGACTAATGAAGCCATCCAACCCATACAATGTAATTTTATCTAGGAGTGTAGAGTTTTTGGAGAATAAGTTTTATAGAGATATTTTATGCAATGACATAATTAAATATAATCATAATAATGAAATTTTAATTTCTCCAATGAATGAAATAATTGAATGTAATTCCTGTCACAATGAGACTAATATAAGGAATAATGATGATAATAATTGTATTAATTCTAATAATGTGAATAATTCAAATGTGAATGCTAATGAAAGTTTTGTATATTTAGATGGAGCCTCTGGTGAGTACTGCACAGGCGACAGTGAGGAGGAGAGTTCCTCTGTCGGGTCGGCACTTCCAGAGAGGCAGCCAGGATCGCCTGGAGAGCCAGCTGGAGATGGCGCGATAAGTCCAGATTGTTCTGTGACTGTCGGCGGCCGTTCAGTGCGTAGTACGCGAGGAAAACCACCTTTACGGTATTGTGATTATGAATTAGGCTTTTATGCTAGTTATGTCTATGATGAGCCTAAGTCTTATAATGAAGCCCTTGCATCATCTAATTGTAAAGAATGGGAAAAGGCCATGCAATTAGAATATGACTCACTACTTGAAAACAATGTTTGGAAGTTAGTTGATAGACCCTGTAATGTAAATGTAGTAAAATGTAAATGGGTGTACAAAATAAAACATGATGCTTCAGGGAATTGTAATCGGTTTAAGGCTCGTTTAGTGGCTTGTGGTTACAGTCAAAAAGAAGGAATTGATTACTCAGATACTTTTTCGCCAGTTGTTCGTCATTCGACGATGCGAATATTATTCGCGTTGGCTCATGAGTATAACATGACTATAGAACATATAGATGTGGCCACAGCTTTTCTGAATGGAGACTTGAATGAGAGGATTTATATGGAACAGCCCTTAGGGTTTAGCTTAGATAATGGTAAGGTCTGTTTGCTGTCAAAAAGTATTTATGGATTAAAGCAAGCCAGTCGAATGTGGAATATGAAAGTACATGAATTGTTAAGTGCAAATGGATATGTACAGAGTAGATGTGAGCCTTGTGTCTATATTAAAAGGAGAGAACAAAGGAATCTCACAATAATAGCTTTGTATGTCGACGACTTTTATATATTTAGTAATTGTAATACAAAGGAACTATTTGTCTTATTAGAAAGGAATTTTAATGTAAAACATCTTGGTGAGTTGACAAATTGCTTAGGCATTAAGGTTACTAGAAATAATGATGTTTTAACTTTGGACCAATCTGACTATATTGATGAATTGTTAAGTAGATTTGGCATGTTAGATTGTAAAACAGTGTCAACACCAATGATGCAGAATAATAAGCTAATAAAGTCTGACAATGATAGTTTAGATGACAATATTTATCAATATAGACAACTGATTGGATGTTTAATGTACTTGTCTGTTTGTACTAGGCCTGATATTACATATGCTTGCAGTCAGCTTAGTCAGTTTGTCACCAACTTTGATAAGACTCATTGGATAGCTGCCAAGAGAATATTACGTTATTTGAAAGGTACTATCCATTATGGTCTATGTTTTTATAAAAGTGTTAACATGAATATTTCAGCTTATGCTGATGCTGACTGGGGTAATGATTGTGTTGATAGGAAGTCATATACTGGGTATGTAATTAAGTTAGGCAAGAATGTAGTTAGCTGGGAAGCAAAGAAGCAGCGTTGTGTTGCGTTGTCTAGCACTGAGGCAGAGTATTTAGCAATCAGTGATGTAGCAAAGGAGTTATGTTTTGTTAGAAATTTCATGAATGAAATTAATGATAAAAATAATAATATTGTTATTTTTAATGACAACCAAAGTGCACAAAAATTGTTACTTGCTAAGGAATATTCCCACAAACGTACAAAACATATTGATTTACGGTACCATTTTGTGAAAGACCTTATTCAAAAACATCTTATAACTGTGAGATACCTGTCAACACAAAATATGACAGCAGATATATTTACTAAGCCATTAGGTGTAAATAAGCATTATAGTTTTGTATGTGACTTAAATTTAAAATAAGACTTAAAAGAAATAGACTTATTCTTATGAATTTAGTTAGCAGTTTAAATGTTTCTTGTGTATTGTCTAATAATGACTTATGTTTATGCACATGTGATTGTAAATGTATGTAGTCTTTTTTAGATTGTATTTTTTAACAATAAGTTAATGACTATTGCATTTTTTGTTTTCTGTTTGACAAGGTAGAGTTAAAGCCAACTGATAAGATTCTGTTGTAGTGTTGATTTGTTGTTTGATCATTATGAATGTGTAACTCTATGATTTTGTAACTGTTAACTATTGTTCAGGGTTTTAGTTAAGAATAAGGGGAAGTGTAAGAAATTGAGAATAATGTATTTATTTAATATTCTTCACTGACAACCCCAATGTCTATGGTGAAATATTTTGTTTTGTCTCTGTGCAAATTTTGACGTTTCTCTTGCTCCAATAAATCCTGCATGGCCGCACGTGTTAAAGATCCATGGTATTTTATTTCACCTCACACTACACAAATCAAAACAGCGATGTCGCGCAAAGAAAGTAGCAAGCAAAGTGTACGTGGTTTTTTGAAATTTTACTTTACTGCTATGGAATAACAAACAGCCAACTTATTAATATTCGGTATACAATGTTGATGATTAATGCTTCTTCGGCCAAATTAGCAACAAGTAAATACTTCTTCACGTAGTGAGGAGCTCGGTGGCGTAGCGGTTTGAGCGCTCTGGTTTCGATTACGAAAAGAAAGCAACTTTCGCCCATTGATATAAACAAAAAAGGGAAGATACGGCATCGACGCTCGGCGCGCGTTCCGGCTCAACTATGTCCATGGGCTCACTTGGCAAAAAGTGCGTCCTAGTTGCGCTTGGAATTTCAAACGAACACTTTCTCCCGGTAATTTGTTTACATTGTGGTTGAACATTGGCTAAAATGCCGTCTTGTTCTTTTAATAAGTGTACAAACCACTCACGGAGAGAAAAAAAGTCACTTAGTTTCACTTTTCACCCGTAAAGCATATAAATTTTGAGTTTTAAATACAAATCTACTTAAAATAAACAAACCAGCCAAAATCGCCATATTGCTGCATAAGTGGGATAGAATTATACGTATAGGCATGCAAGTGACGGAGATAGCGCGTACTCCCGAGCGACCGAGTAGTTCAGAGTCCTACCGAAAGGTAGCATTACCTGGTAGCGTTAGCATAGAAAACACATTAAGAAAATAATAAGTAAAAATATATACACATTTTATGTCATGGTTTTGTTTACGATACTGCTATTTACAGATTTTCCAAAGATGAAAGAGGATACGCCTCGTAATTTGTAAAATACTAACTTCATGCATTTATGAAAGGGATTGAACTTATAAATCAAACTGCTTAGTATACAATAATCAGTATTTATTGTGAATGACGCGATATCAACTTGTGTCATATTAGTTATACAAAAATCGTAATATATTAGGAAGTACTTTCCAAAAATAATGTGGTCCAAAAGAAAACCATCCATGGAGGGGCTACCCGAAGAACCCCCATGTATGTTTTGAGAAAATTTAGTTTTTTTTGTTAATGTGAATATTGAATAAGTCCGCTAGATTAATTATACAGTTTTTAATTCGGACTAATCTAGACAAAAATATAAACTTTTTTTATTTTGACGATATTTATATTCGTATTTTAGGAGGTTTTTACTTCGTAAACGACATAAAATTTTTCTATCTATTGGGTCAATAACCTGCAAAATATCAAGCGACTTATTCAAAGGATTCAGAAATATTATTATAACAAGATGGATTTTTTTTTAATATTTAAATTTCAATTTAGGAATCCAACCCATTTTAAAATAATAAAATTTTCAAATATAATATGTATATTTTTAAAATGGATTTAGAAAAGATCTACTTATAAGAAGTCTATTTCAGGTTGAGTTTGATGACACAAGTTGGTATCGCGTCATTCACAATAAAAAATGATTATTGTATAATAAGTATTTTGATTTATAAGTTGAATCCCTTTCATAGATGCTTGTAGTTAGTATTTCACAAATTACGAGGCGTATCCTCTTTTCTCCCCTTACCGGGGACGATGGCACTTGATTTGTGTCATCTGGACCGGTAAATATATCCAAGTCACCGGGCCAGATGGGATACACTCTGGAAGGCGAGCAGAGCTGCGGGTAGTTGCTACTACTTAATATACTCGGTATGGAGATATGTTGCAATCTGAATTCCAGGAACTACATCGAAACCGTGATCAAAACAGCCTCACGGAAGCTCGATGTCCTGAACAAGGTGCGTCGATTTTTCACGCCTGACCAATTATATTTATTTTACAAAACTCAGGTCTGGTCTTGCGTGGAATATTGCTCGCACTTGTGGAATGGCTCCGCCAAGTACCGCCTCGATGCACTGGACAGATTGCAGCGTCGTGCTGCCCGTATCATTGGCGATGTGGAAGTTACGAACAACCTTGAGCCTCTGCAATTGCATCGAGACATTGCGTCGCTTAGCGCCTTCTAACGGCTATATCGCGAAGAGTGCTATGAAGAGCTTTTTGACCATAACCCACCTTCCCTCTTCCTACTCAGGAGCACGCGTGCAGGCCTTCGGAGTCATCAATTCACTGTCTCCACCTTAACATCACGCAATAATAAATTTAGTACCGTGTTTCTTTGTCGTACTTCCAAAACTTGGAATTCTTTGCCAGCACATGTGTTCCCTCCCTCCTATAACATAGGGTCCTTCAAAACAAACAAGCAACTTTTGGACCGGCAAGGAGGAGTCGGTCAGTGTCTAAACTCCACTAGCTGTAATAAAATTACAAATAAAGAAAGAAAACGATGAAAAAATTGTATGCTCCAAGCGAGAATCCCACGTCTCCTGGGCCCTGGGGTCCAGCCAGACTAGCACTAGCTGTCTTCTCATAATATTATAGACTCTTCTTTCCGCTTAACATCAGGTGGTGTTGAGTCATTTGCCGTACTTTTTATATAAAAAAAAACAACTCATAATATACAGGGTGGTGCTGTCAATACGACGATAAATTAAAACATGGGCTTTATTTACCTAGTTGAAGATCATATAGCTATCATTGGAGATTGTCGCTGGATGCATTTTAGTTCATAGTAATGGTTTACCACTTTCAAAAACATCTTATTTATTTGATAATTTCATGACATTTGTATGAAATATTTTAACATTGGCTGCATTATTTCATAAAATGTCCGGAATTTATCAAATTAATAAGATGTTTTTGAAAGTCCATGTTTTAATTTATTGTCGTATTGACGGCACCACCCTGTATATTTCAGTATAATTAATAAATTATATCTTCAACAATTTTATTAGTGCTAAGATTAGTCACTGATGCTCGTAAAATATTATTAAAATTCCTAATTAAAATTATAGTATGCTTTCACAGTTTAAACGATTTGAAATAATTTGGGAATGTTTACAGTCTAAAAGCTTTTTGTTCTTACTATAGTAAAATTAATATTTTAAGTAAAAAAAAATAAGTTTCTTATTTCGTAAGATTGTTTGTTGACGGTACCGCAGTACGAAGAAGGGGAGGTGGGAGACGAAGTCGGGAATTCCCTTTTGTAATAATATACACTAACAGTCGTCTCGCTTGCACTAGGCAGTCAAGGGCGTTTATCTATCTCTGGTACCTGATTACCGAGCTTCATGCGTATTTAGAAAAAAATGTTGCTGTGTGCGGACTCGTGTGTATGTAGTGCACGCAGCCCGTTTTTCGACGATGAAATGCTTAGGCGTACCGTATCTTCCCTTTTTTGTTTATATCAATGCTTTCGCCAAGGTTGGTCCCTGGATGGGTCAATTAAATTTATAATCTCGAGCTCCTCCGTGCTTCGGAAGGCACGTTAAGCCGTTGATCCCGGTTGTTACTGCAACCGCTTTAACCCACCAACCCGCATTAGGCCAGCGTGGTGGTGTTGTGGCCCAATCTCCTATGTGTTTCTCCCATGTAGAAAGGCCTGAGCCCAGCAGTGGGACGTATATAGGCTGATGATGATGATGAAATACTTCTTTATAAATACGGGTGTATTCCTTTACTCAAATTGTCACTTCTGCTTTACAATATTGCTCTATTTTTATACTTTTACTAATATGCCTTTTCCTCCTGAAATCCGCCTTTTCCTTTGCTGTTCCCGACAGTATGTATGTAATATAAACAGAAACTGATTTTCTTAGAAGAACACTTCAAACCCATAAGCAGTATGATTTCCTAACTATCTACATCTACTTTGTTTAGATGACTCAGATGAAGCGTGATGGGTCTTTTGATAATAATTTGAACAATAAGTTCAAATTATTATCAAAGATTCGAACAATAAGTTCAAATTATTATCAAAAGACCCATCACGCTTCATCTGAGTCATCTTTTTTGAGACAAGAAATAATAATTGTACAATTTAATACTTATTCGAATTGGAGTTAACCTTGAAACAAATTAAATATAAAAGGTAGCTAAAACTTTTAATTAAGTGTATCTGTCTTATCGAGTTTGGTATTCTAATCCCCAAGATAATTAGTTGAAGGCCACTACTACATATTGGATTGCAAAAAAACATGTAAAAATCCAAAAAGGGCTAATTCGCCGCGAAACATCGTGAATTTATACGCTCGTTGGCGAGGTACAGTCGGATTCAGAATAGCTTGAGAAAGACCGCACATATACAATTTTAAGTTGGCCGACTAAATCGCAGAATGTACTAATAGACATAGAATCTTATGATAACCCGCACATCATATCCAACTAAGTCGTTCAACTAAGAGACACCGCAGACTTACAATTTCAAGTTGGCCAACTATCGAACAACTAAACTGCGTGCTTTCATAGGCCGCAGACTTTCGCCGACTTAGTTGGTGAGTGTTGCTAGCGCGGTGAAGTCTGCGATAAAATGCGGAAAAACAACGCACTACTTCTTAAATTAATAAAAAGAAGACGAAAATAGAACAAAACATTTAGGGTGCATTAGATATTAAGTGACAGATTAGAGCGTGGGAAACATCATACCTTACATTCTAAACTGAGATGTTATCCAGATAAGTTTTTTAAGGGCTGGCCTTTTTTGGACTTCGTCGATCAGCAGTTCTATTTTTTTCATTTGTTACAGGTAGAGAATGCAGAGATCGACTGGGCGGCTGCGTGCCCGTCGGCAAAAATCCAAGCGTGGGGAAATCACGCGCACAGCCCGCCTAGCATGACCACCGAAACGCGATATGATATAGCTATTTATCGCTTCGAACTGTCAAAAATCATTGGATATAACCGCTATCTTGAAATTTTATCGAAACTGCGAACATGTATATATACAATACAAGTTCGCAGTTTCGATAAAATTTCTAGATGGCGGTTATATCCAATGATTTTTGACAGTTCAAAGCGATAAATAGCTTTATCATATCGTATCATATCGCGTTTCGGTGGTCATGCTAGGCGGGCTGGTCTATATTAACAATTGCAAAGTATTTTAACTAAAACGAAGTAATATAATCACAAAGTATATCGTGTCGCCTACACTAATGTAAACAAACATTCGAAAAAGGTGTTAAAATTATAGTTACATTTTCGAATCGCCAAGCCAAATAGTACCTACCTTATGACATCACTAACGGTACCACTAAATAATCCAATGGTTTTACTCTTATCTTTTTGGCCGCCAACAGTGTGTCCAAACTAGACGATGCCTCTTCTGACTGGTGTTGCCTGTCTGCTGGTGTGCCTCAAGGGAGCGTTCTTTCCCCTTTGCTGTTTTTTGAACAAGATTTCATCTGTTATTTCTTCCTCATTTCATCTATACGCTGACGATCTTCAGATTTATGGGCATTGTGAACTGTCGGAAATCGGTAAAACAATTTCTGCTTTGAATCGTGACCTATCTGCTGTCTTGGCTTGGTCTAAATCTTTTGGACTCATTGTTAATCCAGTTAAATCACAGGCAATGATTGTAGGTAGCAGCAGGTTAAGGAGTAGACTGGATTGGAATCTGATACCCTCGATAACCTATGATGGGATTGGCATTCCCTACAATGACAAAGCGAAAAAGCTCGGCTTAACAATTGATTGCACTATGTCCTGGACTTGTCAAATCAACGAAGTTAGTAGACGCATGCATTACTCATTTCATTCTCTCAAGCGGCTTCAATATTTTCTCCCTGTTAAAACCAAAATTATGCTTGCGCAAGCCCTTCTACTTCCTATTCTTGACTACGCCGACGTCTGCTATTTGGATGTAACTGAGGAACTGCTAAATAAGCTCGAACGCCTCCAAAACTTGGCTATAAGATTCATTTTTGGGTTACGTAAGTATGACCATATCTCAAATTATCGCACCCAGCTAAAATGGCTGCCAATTCATGACCGACGTAATTTACACATTCTGTCTACTACACTGTACAAAATATTAAACGACCCTAATTCTCCTTCCTATCTTCGCTCCCGGTTCCAGCTAACTCCTCCTCCATCTCGTCTTAGGCGGCCCTGTTTAACTAAGATGCTCGAGCTCCCTAAGTGTAATACCACCTTTCGCCTACACTCCTTTAGTTTTCGCGCTGCACTATTGTGGAACAGTCTGCCAATTGTTATCCAATAGAGTCCGTCAATTGAGTCCTTTAAAAAAAATTAAAAAACCACTATTTGTCACTGATCACATCATTATAATTGCAAGTTTCATATATATAATATTTGTATGTAATCTTTTAGTATATATTTATATATGTATATATTTATAAATATATTTAGATAGTATTGTATTAATATAATTGTATGGATATATAAGTAAATATATAATTTCAAATATTTAGGATTTTTAAAGTTAGAGATATTATTATTATTGTTACTTTGTAATAGGTTGTTAGAAATTAGTCTACAATTGAGATTTAAGTTCCCTCTATTGTTGTCTTAAATGCATTTCGTGTTACCTACATTTCACCAGTATGTCTCACACATTTATGGGTTGGCTGGAAGAGATCTCTTATAGAGATAAGTCCACCTTTGCTAACTTATTTTATGAATCTTGTTTTTGTAATTTTTATAGTGCAATAAAGAGTATATAAATTATACCTTATGTCAGTGTGCGAAAGATAAATATTATCGGAGTACAAGTGGTACAGGCATATAATCTCTCCGCGCGCCGGATATTATGTTTTGATTGAACCACTCCTGATTTTTAAAAAAATGTCTTGATACTGCTAAACGCTACCGAGCGGTCTGGCATGGACGCCACTCACCGGCCGCTCACCGCCACCGCGCTAAATCCGGGTCGAGATATGTATCATTTGCCCGATCCGATCACCGTATCCGTATCGCCGACGCGTATCATGATCGCATATGTGGACGTGTGATGATACGCGTATCACGATACACGATCTCGATACGCCGTTATGATACGACCCGTCCCATGTCGTGTCGGTTTTTGTCCGATCATCAAAGGTTTGATACGCGAATTTGAAACGCGATCATGACTATTGTGAAGATACGGATACGGAGCAAATCGAGGCGTCCACAACTTGATACGGGGCTTGATACGTGATACGCTGATACGGATACGGTGATCGGATCGGGTAAATGATACATATCTGGACCCGGCTTAAGCTGCCGCTGATAGAGGCACGGTCATTCGTGGCCAGGCCGATAGCGTCACGGTACTTTATATGGTTGACAATAGTATGCCTTCACATTAAGGTTCGTCGTTTTTCTGTGTTGTCGCACTAGCGTGCATAGATGTGGCATACTTTCGCATTAACGTGCGTCGTATTTTAGTACTCTGGTGGTAGCACCAGAGTGTACTCTACAGTGCATAGCAGTTTTATGCATCGAAATTCAGTATGACATTCGTCAAAAGGAAAACCATCTAAATCACCATGGCAACATAGCAGTGTTTGGTAACAGGTGACGTCGTAGCGGCCACATGTTTTTATCTATTGGCGTTTTGGAGCGAAATAAGAACCGGAATTAAAGATAGATGATTTTTAAAATATTAGGGCTCGATTTCACTAACATTTGCTCTTAGCGTTAAGTCTCTCAGCGATTTTTATCTCAGTCTATCTAAAGGAAACAGAAAGAGACAAATGTCGTTAAGAGTCACCTAAGCCTAAGGGAATGATTAGTGAAAACGGACAAAGTAGTATTAAAATAACTATGACAAGTATTGCGGGTTATAATAGTTTACTTATACACGACATGAAACTTGATGAAACACTTTCCCAAAATTTGTCAACATCCCTATTCCAACATCAACAAGCGCGAAATGAATCTACTTGCATTAGGTTTTAAGTTAACCGTTTTAAGACTGAAATGCTCATTGGGCCTAATTCTGGGAACACACTTTAATTCTAAATTTAAGTACAGTATATCTCTTTCTCGCAATAAGTAATAGGAAAAAGATAGCAAGAATCTGTTTAGAGCTGTCACTTAAATTTAGATAGATTTCAAAGAAACCATAGACAATTTTAGACGGCATGTACGGAGGTGCCTCCTAAACACTGCATTTTAGCACGTTCAATAAGGACGAAAATAGAATGCACGTTTCTAAATGTCAAATTATATGGCAGCCATCCTTTTCGTATTCCTTTTGATAGAAAGAAATGCACTGAACTTAAATTTAGACTTAGCATGTGTTTACCAGAATTAGGGCCATTATTAAATTATTTAATGGGTAAAATGAGAAATATAGATATAAAGAATTATATTTCATTCCATGTATTTCAATTTTATATATTTAACAACAGATATTACTGAAGATAAAAATTTTATTGTATACTGAACCATAAAAAACAGTTATATTACGATATACATACATTATCATGTCACAAGTAATAATATATACCATGCTGCAAATTGATGGACCATTGAAAATATTAGCTGAGATCGGACATTGAAGAGATTTCTTTTAAAGCTTTTACTTAAAAATAAGTGTTGTAAAATATGATGCATCTACTTTAAGTTGTGACATTTACTTCATATTATGCAAAAAACATATTATTTTAAACATAGTTTATATATAGTCCATATTGTATGTTACAACTAATCAATCTCGTTTTCGTATGCTGATATGACGCATTATCAACTTCCGTCCGTGTGGGTTTGTAATAAAAATGGAATGTACCGGTGTGGCGGCGGTCAATGAATTTATGTTATTATATGGAGTACATATATGATTTCCAATATGGCTGAAGTAATGTAGTATGGTAACAAGGTTGTATTAATGCGTTAACTATTTTATAGTATACTATTAATTATATCTAAACTATATACAGCGCATGGAAGAATGTCTCGAATCCGCAAATTCTTCGAAATAATTTAGCACAAATGAATCGCTTACTGTGTTTTAATAACGGCGTAGATACAGTCAATGTCAATACTGGATGATCACTATTGACATTTCATGATTCTCGTTTCTATGAAATGAGCAGTGAATTACTTCAACAGTAATCATCGACATAAGACGTTATTTTTACAACGCTATCCACAGAAATCAGTAGATCCTATCTAACGTCATTCGCACCTTTTAAACGATCGAGTTATAATTTTTCGGGGACATAAAATGTTAAATATAAATCCGACGTTCACGGCTTTGCACAACCCATCGCGGCGGACGTAGCGACACACATCCGCGAGCGTCGGCGGCAACTGCAGCTCGTCTCGCGGCGCAGATCGCGACTAAGCCGTACGCAACGATCGCATACGATACAATGATAATTTTGAAATCTTACAACTAGGGGATACAAAAATTCACACTAATAATACTCGTACACCAAAAGGAGACTACACACGGGATGTGGGGGTGTCCCCCGGTTCTCAGCACGTCGTCTCGAGCAGAGGATCCGCCGCGGGTCGCGCGCTCTCCGCGTCCGCCGACGAGATGACCCGCTGCGACGATGATTTGTACAGGCGTCGGGGCCGCTCCTCGTCGTCGGAGAGCGCGCGCGGCGGCGGGCAGGCGGCGCGGGGCGCCAGCCGCGCCGGCGACACGCCCGGCGAGCGCGCGCACGTGCAGCGCCGGCACGAGCAGCTCGCCGCGCCGCACGCCTCGCACACGCGCGCGCCGCGCTCCAGCCGTCCGCGCTTGCTCTCCGCCGCGCGCACCACCCCGCCCCCGCCTCCGCCCTCCCCCTCCGCGCTCTCGTCGAGAGCGTTCTTGATCCACGGGTCGAGCGCAGAGTGCGGCGTGGGCGACGGGCACGGCGAAGGTCGAGCCTTCGCAGCGGGGCTTGGGCCCGGGCCAGTACAAAGCTCGTGTTCGCTCATTTTGCGCCAAGGGTCACTGAGGAGGGGCGGCGCGGGCGAAATCGCAGATGAGAGGGAGGGTGCGATTGCTAGAGCGGGCGCGGGCGCTGGGTGGGCGGGCGACGCGTCGAGCGCGAGGACCGAGGCGGCGGGCGAGGAGCGCTCGCTGCGAGTGGCGCGCGCCAGGGTGGAGGGGGAGGGAGCGGGGAGGTGCGCGGGCGACGGGCGGGGCGCGGCGCGCGGCCGCTCGGAGTGGGAGCGGGCGCGGGGTGCGAGCGCGCGGCTGGCGGGCGTTACGTCACTGAGCGAACGTAGGTGCACGCGACGGCGCGCGCCCGCAGGCGAGTCTGCGTCGGTCACGTTGATGCTGATGTTGTGCGGGAGGTGGCGCGGCACTTCGGCGGCGGGCTCCTCGGTCGCTGCGGGCCCACCGGGGGCCCTGGAATTAGTTGAGTTTTTGATGGGGCCGGCCCGACTGGGCCCGGCCCCCGCTAGCTAGAGGAGTCTCTCTGTCGCCGAACTCGAGGTACCGGAACTCAAAGTAGAAGCAGGATTTAGGTCTTCGCCTGCCAAAAAAACAACATCAAACTCGACACTGTTGATTTGCCCAAGTTTGCAGAAATTAAATTATACAAAATCAAAAGTATCTGAAGTCTCTTTCTTTTTTATGACACGTGCAGAATGCAATTTCTCATGAGTGTAACAGTACGAGCTTCTAAAGTGCATCATTGAAATAATTGTCCATTTTCTTTTATTTGCTTTGTTTCGTGGTACTTAACAATATTTTTTACAGAAAAAACTGCAACACAGTCTTATATTCATCATGGCGCCTATGTCACTTTGGTGACGTTCAGTTGACTTTTATATCGCCCGCCATTGTGAATAATGGTGAAGTCAATGAATAATTTTAAATTTTGAACAACTATACATGAAAACTAAATATTAGTATGTTACCCAAATTCAGGATTTATTTCCTGATTTGAGATAGTGTACATATACCTAGCCGGATATGAAACATCTCTTTAAATAGCACATCAAGTGTAACAGTTGCACTACGAAACCCGCCTCTATTATGAACGCAGTAAGAACGGTCTCAACGTCAAACTGTTACGCTGATGGGCTCTGTCGACTGTACATTGAAATTAAATTTATGTTACTGCGTTAACATTTATATATTTCCACGGTCCCTTGCGAGGAATATTGAGACCGCAAGTGTTACTCATTATGAATTAGTTTCTACATAAGCTGATAACCCAGGATGCCGTATTCGCTAGTTTGAGGAGAGGATTGGCCGTTAAAATAGATAGCCACGTTCCGATTAGTTTCATAGAAAAATATAAATACCTACAACTGAACCAGTACTGTAATGTTCAGGTGTTGTTAGACATACCAATGATTTAATACTTTACATAAGTTCGAAATCAACACCACCCACCTTGAATAATCTGGCCTGTGGCCGGCAGTCTTTGTCAGTTGAGCAATTCGACTGAAACAAACCGTTTCAGCCTCTCCAAATACTGGTTGAAGAGTTCGACATCATTGTGCCCAGCTCCCTGAAACAAATAAAGCCAACATTAGCAAAATTCTTGAATGAAATTCTATATGAACAAAGACCTCCAACACGATGAGAACTTTTTTGTGGTTATCCACCTCATCAAGTAGCGTCATGAGGAGACTGCCATCATATATTTCGCGTCAAATAGTCCTAAGATGCATTGAAATGTGTAACACCAGCATTTCAATGCAATAAAAGAAAAAATTAAGAAATACTCAAGACATGGCTGTATGGGCATTATAGTTCCCTTTGCCTTCCCTTTTTAGGGAAAATCGAAACAAAAAAAAGCTAAATATATAATTAATATTATTATGACAGTCTCCATGAAGTTACTTTGATGAGGTCGATAATCACGAATGCTCACTTTCTTTCGGATCAAATTGACGTTTATCACATTGCACATTAATAAAAACCCTTTTTTTTCAGAAAATTACAACAATTTCATCAATCCTTTTTTTTTCAGATAGAGTTTCGTATTATTGTAATAAATCTTGACCTTAGAAATTAGGGTATCTGTATTTATTCGGTTACCGATAAGAGTGGCAACGTCGCAGTATTTATGAATGATTACGAATATGGCTCCATGTCTATACTTACTATTGTAAAACTGTAAAATAGTCGTGTCTGTGTACATTGAGGATAATACAGAACAAAAAAGTGGGGAAAATATCTTTTTTTATACAACTAGATGACAAACTGAACAGATTTTGATTCGGTTTTTAATGATTGATATGAAACAGAAACTTATACCTACAGCTTGACCTCTTCTGACTTGCGAACCTAACCGTAGTACTCACCTTCATACAGTGAGAAGGTTGTTAAAAGAGGTCGTTGCAAAAGCTAAACTGCCATAAAAACTTTTTTCACGCGGCCGAAGTCGCGGGTAAAAGCTAGTATTTATATACATATTATGATCATTATTACTCCGTTACCTAGTGTCCATAACACAAGCTCATAATGATGCTTACTTTGGGCTAGATAATAGGTGTGAGTGTATACATATAGTAGTATAGTGGTTAGTTATTCGTCCGTAGTAGATGCGATGTTTATTAGTGCTCTTGCTTATTTATTCGACTTAGCTTGGATTTCTGGACTGTTTCGTTTTTTACAATTCCTGACTGGTCTTGCAAACTGGACTCTGATTTGGAACTGTTAAAAATGACGACCTTTATGAACGAGGAATATGTTCGTAATTTGATTTGATATGGTTACTGCAATTATGAATCCGCATGAGCTCGTGACGAAAAGTTAATGATAATATTTTTTTTGGGCCAAATCATTTTATCAATAAAAGTATTTTTAAAGTACTACAACAGTTTAATTTGTGGCATGTGCACTCTCAGTATCAGATAATTGTGATATGTTCCAAGTTTTATCAGTTTAGCTATCTTCTAGCTAGACATAAAGGTCAAAAATAACCGACGCAGTTATCTACGCATTGTGTATCGCTGTTAAATTGTAGTTGAGTTGATTAGTGTCTTCAATTAATTAATTGAATTTTATAAATTTATAAACGGGTTGACATTTTACTTAGCAAATACTGATATTCATTAGCTAGAAAGAAACCGAATAGCCTTTATAAACTTACATGACCTGTCAAGCCTCAGATTTGAGACAGAATTGGTTTTTAATCATCATGAGCCCCCCGAAGGTGTTCTATTCTGCGGAAAACAAAAGTACGCTCGCTTTCAGGGAATACATAGAGGGCTTACTAAATATTTCTGAAACTGGTCACAAATATTTGAAAAACTAATTTAGATATTTGAAATTGTCTAATCTATATATTGGTCACTTGTTTTTTTTTACAGTTTAATTAAACCCCACGATGGATCAAACGGCGAACGTAGTGAGCAAACAGCAAACCAATCCAAATTGATTTGAGTTTTCTGAGCAAAATGACATCACTGGGAAATGCATGCGATCGGGTGGAGCTCTATAAAGATGCCATAGACAGAGACACAGATTGTGTATCTACGTCACATACACGTCAAACTTATAACACGATTCTTTTTTCGTCAGGGGTGAAAAATACGAGAAATTATACTGCTAATAGTGAAAACAGAAATAAAAATACCCGAGATATTTGAATTGGAACTTTCAGTATTCCTGTCTCTTTCTAAAAAACCTTTTTTATGAAAATTATTATGGTGAGTGTGTATCGTGACGTCAAAGTTTATATCGGATCTCCTTGTCTATTAAGTATGCAACTTAATGTGGTTGTAAGTCAGGTATTCTATCCACTAGAGTTAACTAGATGGTGCTATCCTCAATGAGTGGTGACATAAACGTTGCTATAAAAACGTTAAGAAGGAAAGAAAGCGGTGATGAAATTAGTAGGTTATACCTAGTGCTCCGGTGGCGTAGTGGTAATCGCATCTGGCCGGACATCAGGAGACGCGGGTTCGATTCCCGCCTGGAGAAATATATTTTTTCATCGTCTTTTCTTTATTTGTAATTGTTACAATGAACACAATAATTATAATCCTTTAGTTCGGTCATTCATTGTAATAAAAGATTATTTATCAAAATCGGATAAATAGTATAGGTGCTACTACAAAGGAACATACCTACACTTCGTTATACATACATAGACTGATAAAATCATAACCGTTCTTTTTGGCTTGGCCGCAGTTGGGTAAAGAGGTTTGTTTGAGGCATTGTGAATTTAAATTTGTTTTGGACTCCAGTTATAGTGGTCTAACCGAACAAGTAGTTAAGCATGATTTTTGTATGTGAGGGTAGTTTTTGAAACTTTTGATATTGTAATATCATTACTAGGGCTAGTTTTTTTTTATTATCGACTTATCTTTACTAGGTGGTAGGCCCGCATGTAGGGTCGTCTGGGTAGGTACCACCGCCTTTCTTATTTCAGCCGTGAAACAGTTCGCTGTGTTTCGGATTGAAGGGAAAGGTAGCCAGTGTAATTACTGGACATGGACCGCATTTCATCTTAGGCCTCAGGATGACAACGTACCTGCAATATCAAGTGATTTTTCCTTGTTATTGCAGGTGTCTATGGGCGGCGGTAACCGCTTACCATCAGGTGGGCCAGCAGCTTGTTTGTCAACTAGTTGTTTAAAAAAAAATTCTATCGCTTAAAAATTGCAACGATTTCGTTTTAAAGCATTGATTATTGTGTACGTAATTTTTATTTTGTGTTTTTCCGGTTGCTTGGCGTAACATGCAAAAAAGTGTAATAGATTGTTTCTGATAGTTATTTGAAATGTTAATAAAACAAATGATTATTTGGATCTATTGTTGTGGGTTTGTGTTGTGTTTTGGTGCAAAATAGTGTATGTTGATGATGATCTGTACTGGAATACAATCTAATTGGTGAGTTTTACTGTAATTATTCTCTTTCATGACGTACGGTTAAATAATTATGTTAATAAATTTTCATAAATATTTTGGTTGTTGGTCTTGCAATTTGCATACATATGTTTATTATTGCACACCGATTTTATGGCACATTAATGGTAGCATATTTAAGAGCGGAATCCTCTCAGTACAGGTCTATGAAAACTTAAAGTGAGAATTTCCCCAACAAATTGTTAACAAAATTTTTGGGAGCAATAAATATTTTTCTATTTCTATTCTATTATTGTCAGAGAGTTGAATAAAAGTGAAAATCAAAATAAAGAAAATTGTACGCTTATTAAAGTGAATCATGTTTTTGATTTACGTCCTTACAATGATGCAGTTCAAACAATGTAGTAGTTATATTAAGTTAAAGTCTGTGGTACAGTTGATAGATTAGTAAGCCACCTTTTGAACGAAATATGATTTCATTTGCAAAAGCCCAACTCAACACGCGGTGGGCGACCACGGCTAGTGCAACCTAATAATAAGAAGTTTACAAGTATTTAACAGATTATTAATTTGTAAAAGATAGCTAAATTAACTGTGTCTCCTTGGCGGAACGTAAAAACTTGAATTTTTTATGAAATGTGGTTGCATTTCGACCACTGGGCGACCACCAGTATTCTTCAGAATGGGATAGAGCTCGCGCCAAAACATCTAGATCACTCTGAAGTTGCATCGCGCTGTATCAAGCAGCTCCGCGCTCCGCCCGCCTACCCTCCATAGTAGACCTGTGTCGATCGATCATTTCCCGCGACCCGGGTCGATCACGACCCATTAGGTTGGTGATCGACTCACAATAATTCTTTTTTTTTTTCATTTATTTGTCAAAACATGAGTATACATTTGAACACAACACATGATTAAAATGCAGAGGTCACAATATTAACAGATTTCGTCCTACATGTTTTTGCCATAATACGGCGTACAAATTGTTCAGTATTTAATAAAAACAATAATGATGATAATAACGATAGTAAGTGAAAATAAAATGTCAATTTAAAACAGTCAAATTGTATACCATGTCTCTCTATAATCAAAAAATTGTTCTATCATTTAAAAAGTCATTCACATGATAATAACACTTATTAGTTAAAAAATCTTTCAGTCTCTTTTTAAAAACAGTGAGATTGAGTTCTTTTATAGCCTTTGGTATCCGATTGTATATTACTGGGCCCATCAGAAATACACTCTTTCGCAATAAAGTAGTGTTAACTTTCGGTACGACTACTTTTGTATTATCTCGTCTGTTACGATTACTGACTGATGAAACATTTTGAAATAAATTTGGGTTAGATTTAAAGAAAACAGCTACCTCAAAAATATATAGCGAAGGGAGGGTCAATAATGCGTATGTCTTAAAGTACGGTTGGCAGGCAGCTCTCTATAGGTTTTAGTCCAAACATTGCTCTAATACATCGTTTTTGGCTTTTGAAAGCTATCTCCTTATCGACAGAGTTTCCCCAAAAAATTATTCCGTATCTGAGTATCGAAACTGCCATACCGTGATCCGTGATATGCGGTAATAAGAGCATCAGTATTTAGTACTGAAGCTAATTTGTAAAGGGCATATGCGGCCGAGCTAACTTTCTTTGTCATATTTTGAATATGGGATTTCCAATTTAATTTTTTGTCAATAGTTAAACCCAAAAAAATATTTGTGTCAGTTTCGGTTATAATTTTATTATTATAATGAATATTCATGTTGTTGAACTTTGGTAGTCTTTGAAAGAAATTCATTAACTTTGTTTTGTCCAAATTTATTTTTAACTTATTCCTATTTAACCAATTTATTATTGCATGTATCGTCTTATTTATGTCCTCTTCATAACTATCATTATTTTCATATTTAATGATCACAGTGCTATCGTCAGCGAATAATGTCACGGGTTGGTTAACTGAATTTATTATGTCATTTATATACAAAATAAAAAATAATGGACCCAGTACACTGCCTTGAGGTACACCATATGTTACGATACGTTCATGAGATCGGTATTTCTTTTCCCATTTAAACTTAGTACAAATTTTGGATATTTCTACGTATTGTTTTCTATTTTTTAAATATGAATGAATTAGTTCCAGTACATTCCCTCGTAAACCATAGGAATCAAGCTTATTTAGCAGCGTCCTGTGATCTATGTAGTCAAACGCTTGAGTCATGTCACAGTAAATTGCACAGACAGGTGTTCTTTTATCTACTTCATGCATAACTGTATTCAAAAAATCGTATATGGCCATGTTTATAGTTTTACCTTTCCGGAATCCTTTTTGTTCCTCAACCAATATACTAAATTTATCTACAAATTTGTATATTTCTCCATGAATGTACTTTTCAAATATTTTTGAGAATACAGATAGTAGAGCAATAGGTCTATAACATGATATCAATTGCCTATTATCCTTTTTAAATAATGGCTTCACTAATGTTATTTTTAATTTATCAGGATAAATACCAGTACTTATAACCAAATTAAGAATATGTGTCAAAGGTTCAGCAATGTATTTCGCCACGTGTTTTATAACATTTGTAGATATATCATCATATCCTACACTTTTTGTATTTTTTAATCTACGAATAATTTTAATCAAATCTGTTTTATGGGCTGGTACCATAAACATTTTTTTTTGTAATGTGTATATTATTCTGATCATGCCTAATATTTACGGGCTGTACTTTATCTATAAAATAATTATTAAATGCATATTGCATATCATTCGATCAAATGATCGATCGCGAGTCCGCACTCCAACACATGATTCGGTTCTATTCTATGCTCACGGGTCGTGGATCACGCACGTCACGGGTCGCAACGTGGGTCTCGGGTCTTTTGGGAACGCGTTGTTATAGCGTTTTAAAATAAACACGTAATTATGTTTAGAGGTTATAAATAATAGTATATTTAAGTACCTATTATAAAATTTATAATATCAATATTTTTTTATAAGGTATTTGTTCGTTTTGTGTTATTAATTCAAATTCTTAATCACGATGATTAGATTTTATCACTGCAAATAGGAAATTTTGTCATTCGAAACAAAGTGAGTGATCGAGTTAGGCGCGTTAACATCTATCTCAGTGATCGAATCTTTTAGTGAATGATTTTAGATCACTCGTGAATGAATAGTGATCGAATCAAAGTGATTCGATCAATCACGATCGACTCAGGTCTACTCCATAGAGCGTTGGTCCGCCGGCCGTTCCGTATTTTGATAGTGCGCAGTGAGTCGACTCATGTTCGGAGCGAAATAGAAGTTTGGCGCGACCTCTACAATAATTTAGTCATACTTGAACACATCAATGATCGATAAACCCTAAGCACAATCTTTTTGTTATTATTCTTATTCTAAATTTTTCTCGTTTTCAAAAATTTTATCTTCATGCGTCCGTCGTCGTCTTCGCGTAAGTAAGTACCTAAGCTGCCAACTCTCTCAAGCGGCCGCAAAAAATTAAGTAAGAGTAATTTGGCTGTCTATAATGCAATAGGCAATCTTATTCTAGACCTCGGCCACGCTTCTGGTAATATGTTGACGACGTAAAAGACGTAAAGGCGAATTCACTGAGCACGCGTCCCATATGAGTTTCAATCATCGCGTTTATATTGATTTTTTACCAGTTGTAGTATGGAATATACTTAATATTTTTGCCCCACCTATATCGTTTCGCATTCCAATCCTAGCTACGATCATGTTCTATTCTCTAATACTGCGTCGACCGCCAAGGAGACAAAGGCTCTTGCATATTGCATATCAAACGCTAATGAACAAAAGCTAAGTCATTTATCGCGTAGATTGATATATATTTACCCACTTATTATCGTAGTATTATTAAACATTGAACATGTTGTCTCAGGTGTGGCTTCTACGACCGATAAAATATATTTTATTTGTCACACATAAGTATGTCATACATAAATTCCAAATGACTTACAAAAAGCACTTTTTGAAAGGTGTCTCAGGGATGTGGGTGGACGATATAATCTATTTTTAGTATAATCTAAAATTTTCCGTAAGTACTAAAAATGCACTTTCAGCGATTTTATGATTCATTTTAGCCTAAAGACCTCTACTATTTGACAAAGGCCTCGCCTCAAGATTTCCACGACGATCGAACATGCGCTGCAATTAGGGGATGCAGAACCGGACCTTATTTAGGAACCGGGTTTTTCGGTTCCGTTTTACCGCAGAACCGGGTACCCGGTTATTTTCGGTTCTTTCGGGTCGTGAAATTAAATACTGTTTAATTTGTTAAGGTTTTGTTTAGAAACTCTATTAATCACAGTTAAGAAAATAAATAATATGGGAAATTGCTAGCCGATTGGCTAGCAACAGATTACAACAAAGTTTTTAAATAATCAATATGTCATGTATATCAATATATGAAGCCGCACAGCTAGTGAAGCTTGAAATACACTGTTCTAGCCGCCTCCACCTTGCCAGCCCATAAGGTCACTTTTACGCCTCATTTTAAGATACCCATTTTAAAGAAAGGAGGAAACACATGTGCTGGCAAAGAATTCCAAGTTTTTGAAGACAAAAGAATCGAGTTACTGAACTTCTTTGTGCGCGATTTTGAGGTGGAGACAGTGAATTGATGACTCCGACGACCGCCACGCACGAGGGAAAGAGGAAGGAGGAAAGTGGGATAAGTTCAAAAAGCGATGCAATAAGTGATGCAATGTCTCGCCGCAATTGCAAAGGCTCGAAGTGTGCTGGCAAAGAATTCCAAGTTTTGGAAGTCCGACAAAAAAACGAGTTACTAAACTTCTTTGTGCGAGATGTTGAAGTAGAAACAGTAAATTGATGACTTTGAAGACCACGCGTGCTCCTGAGTAGGAAGGGGGAAGGTGGGATAAGGTCGAAAAGCTTCTCAGAACATTCTCCATGATATAGACGATAGAAGGCGCTAAGCGATGCAATGTCACGATGGAGTTGTAGTGGCTCTAGGCTCGTTCGTGACCTCTACGTACGTCGTCAGTGATAAGGACGGCATGACGCTGCAATTTGTCCAGTTCATCGAGGAGGTACTTTGGGGAGCCATCCCACAAGTGCGAGCAATATTCGACGCAATACCGCACCTGAGTATTGTATAGAATGCCTTCTGTACAATACTCAGGTGCGGTATTGCGGTATTGTATAATTGGTCTGGCCTGAAAAATCGACGCACCTTGTTCAGGACACCGAGCTTCTGGGAGACTGCTTTGATAACGGTTTCGATATAATTCCTCTGTTTCAAATCGCAGCATATTTCTATACCGAGCAAGTTGATGGAGCCCTGTGGCGAAAGAGTCGTGCCCTAAAGAGAGGGAAGGGGAAGGAACGGCGACATTTTGGCTGTAAACTCCCACTCCTGTGTTTTCTTAGCATTGAACTCATAAAGATTGTTAGATCCCCATTCAGATATGAGGTTCAACACCCTGTTGAGCTCAATGGTAAGATTCATTCTCTCCATCTAGGTTTCAACGCGCCCAGCCCCTGGGCGACCGTAATATCCACCATGCACTGTACTGTCATCCGCATAGCAATGAATGTTTCCTAATGGAAGGATGTCGAAGAAAGAAAGATGAAGAAGAAAGAGAGTGGGGGATAGAACAGAGCCTTGTAGTACACCAGCGTTCACTAGCATGAACCCCGAACACGGATTCTTCACTTATGCAGGAAGCCGGCGATCCAGTTGCTGAGCTCTGCAACTGGATCGCCGTATACGGTCATACGGTCTGTCCACTCAGCTGAGTGAGCAGACCGTATTCCAGTAGCTTAGAGAAAAGAGCACTGTGCCAGACCAGATGAAAAGCTTTAGCAATGTCTAACAGCCACTGACTCGCCACGTTTGTCTATAGCTTCACCCCAGACATGCAATAAATACGCTGGAAGATCACCCGTTGACCGTTTCGGGCGAAACCAATACTGACTATCATTAATTATGAACCAATACTGACTATCAATATAATACCGATCTTCTAAGTATCGGATTTAAAATCCGTTCCATAACCTTGCAAAGAACTGTGGTGACAGCTATTGGGCGATAGTTAGCTGGGTCTATCGGTCTCCCTTTTCACTGTCATCAGTGATCTGATGACTCATCACACTCATCCACTGTGAGTAAAAACAAAATTATAATCTTTTCTAAATAAAACGGTCTAATATTTTTTCCACGCACAAGAATGCGTTAAGCGACCGGCGGCCTGAGCGACCAAAGAAAGAGTAAATAAGTACAGTAAAATGTATCCACGGGAGACTAGCGTCGTAGTGTCCAAGGATGCTACGGCTTATGCTGAGTGGATTCCTTTTTAGTGACATATTTATATTGATATTTGTTAAAATGTGTTGTATTTGGTTTCTCATAATTACCTATGTGTTACTGAATAAATTATTTCATTTCATTTAAAAATATGGTTTCTATACTTACATGTCCAAAACGATTATTACTTTTGTTTAAATTAACACTCCAGTACACTTTGATAATTAACGATGCACTGACTGAGCAAGACAAAATGGTGTCGAATGAATGCTGTGAACTGCTTTGCTGCCCCATACCCTAGTGTAGCCATGTCTCGCCTTGCATATTCCAAGTGCGATTTATCGCAAACAACAAAGTAATATCGTTAAGTAGTTGATTTATTTCATGACATTCATAGGAACCGAAAGAACCGAAAAACCCGGGTAATATATTTTTAAGAACCGGTTCTTTGCGAGCTGAAAGAACCGGGTAGAACCGGGTCTTTTCGGAACCGGGTAGAACCGGGTGCATGCCCTAGCTGCAATGCAAGCATCCAGCGGCTACCTGCGACTTTTACCAGAGCGTCGTTCCAGATTGTTCCACTATCGGTTCCGCGAGCGATGTGTTATGCTTGGTCTGCCCACTGCCACTTAAGTTTTGCAACTCTTTGGGGCTTTGGTTTGACCTAAAGATCTCCCCTTTTTAACCGACTTCAAAAAAAGGAGGAGGTTATCAATTCGTCTGTATGTTTTTTTTATGCTTGTTACCTCAGAACTTTTGACTGGGTGAACCGATATTGATGATTCTTTTTTTGTTCGATGCGAAATAGTTCCTATTTGGTCCCATAAAAATGGTTTAAAAATCCATAGGGTAGTTTGGTTTGCGGATTTTTGCTTTCCTATGAATTTTAGCCGACTTCAAAAAAGGAGGAGGTTATCAATTCGTCTGTATGTTTTTTTTTAGTGAAATGATACGATAGTGGAAAACAATATAAGCACACGGTCACCAATCTAGATTTGACCTTAAAAAACTATCACTAAAAATTGAGAAAAAATAAAATTTAAACAAAAATAAAACCGACTCCAAAAAACTAATAAGGATAAAATACTTAAATTTTAGTAGGTACTCAACCCGTAGGAACATATTTTTGGAGTTGGTGCTAAGTTGTTTACAGAAACCATAGATAGTGAAGCACCGACTCCAAAAATATGTTCCTCGGGATGAGAACCTACTAAAAAATTGTTTAATCCTTTTCAGTTTTTTGGAGTCGGTTTTAATTTTTACGTCAATATTTAATTTATATGTATCCTTTCTAATGAGCACATCTCGTATTTCTACTCATACATATTGCTAATTCAATACAGTGTTAATACATTATTTAAATTTAATTTAATATTTATTTACCTCAACCCATAATGGTTCCACTGCTCGCGGACATCTTTCGTATATTGCGAGACCGTGTGAGAAGTCGATCACCTCGTCTTCAGTACCGTGAATTACAAGGACTGGAGAGGTCACTTTCGGGATTTTGTCGATACTGAAACAAAAATTACAAATTGTAAGCAATTGCTTTATGATCTGAATTATTGCGCCATACAAATAAAACAGGAACAGGGCCGATTATATACCTTAAATATTAATTTAAATTCTCGTGTGCATTACGATACAGATCACAAATCAGCAGTTTTGAAAATTTTTATTGCTTGAACACGCATCATGTAAAAAATTCTGAGCCGATTTTAAAAAGAAGGCAACGGCTAAACACTCCAAAGGTGCGCCTCGGCAGAGAAAACACTTTTGATACTGCATTCGCATTCGACGATTTTAAGGTGAAGAATAAAAACTATCAAGAACAATCCTTCTCATTGTTGAAAAATTCATTTTTTGGTCTGAACTGGTTTCTATAATGCTTTCCAGCCCTAACAAACTTGGTTTGGAATTTTGACTCGTCTTTTTTGCGAGGTACCTATAGAATATGATTGAAAATAGTATTTATTAATTTTAAAAGGTGTTTAGTACATGGTATAACAAGCAGGCACCTACCCATCCTAACATAGTCATGTAGTCTTAAGGATTGAAATCATGTTTATGAAAACAACTTCGCAATTCGCGTATTTTTAATACAAAAATTTCGGTGGGCCGAAAAATTTTACGGGCTCCTTGTGAAACTGTTTATAAGTAAACGAAATGCAAACGTCATTAAACCGATTGCGCGCGGCCATTTTGAACAAAGCTATCAGAAAGTTGCTAACGATTTTTTTATCTCACTTACGTAAGTATATTTCTTTTTTCAGCAAATACAGTAAAATGGCGATCTAGTTTGATGAATCTTATTACTAACAGTGTTATCATTCAATTCAAGGTTATTTTTAATATTTTTCTGGAGTCATTACATTTCTTGTATTATTTTTACTGCCATATGGTAAAGGTCCATAAGATGAACCACTACATGACCACCATAGAAGGCCCGGGCTTTCTTTGGACTATCAAATACATATTTCATTAATTTGGTAAGTAATAAATGTTAGTTTTGAAATATTCAAAGTACGTTGTTGAAATTACGATAACAGTTTACATATTAGCATATTGAATAATGTATTATTGTGGGTAAGTATAGATATTAATTGCTAACGTAGTTTTTCTTCTTTTGTAGGTAATTCAACAAAATGGCACGTACTGAAAAAAAAGTACGATGCCAGTGGTCGGAAAGCCAAAAATAGTTTTCGACGCTCCTAACATGAGCCAAATTTGAAAAGTGACCTATTTATTAGAACATATTAATAGGGGTTAAAGTATGAAGTTGCCGTTTTATTGTAATAGGTACTTCGAATTGACATAGAACCTTCATGATTAGAGATTTTTGAGTGAAACTTTTTTCAAATGGTACCAATGAGGTTCTACTTTTAAAAAATGCGCAACATTCGATTATCAATTTTCAGTTGGTTTTTTATTCATTTTAGACAAGAAAGATGGATACTTCGAAAATTCGAGTGATTTTTGAATACGAGTTCGGACGCGGAACTAACGCGGCAGAAACAGCTCGCAATATCAATGTTGCGTTTGGAGAGGAGACTGCTAATGAACGCACCGTGCGTTTGTCCCACTGCACATGATGGTGGGACGAACGGGAATAAAAATTAATTATCTTATATAATTCCCGTTCGTGCTACTGGTGGGACGAAGCCTGGTGGGACGAACGGGAATAAACCATTTTGGTATGTTACAATGATAACCATTAAATATTATAATTTTTAAGTTTGAATATTTTGTAATTTGATTTAAAAAAAAATTAAATGCTTTCGTGACGGAAATTTTGATTTAAAGAACGAACCACGTGGAAGACCGCCCACACAGGTGAATAACAATGAATTGAAAGAGATGGTGAAAGCCGATCAGAGCCAAACTACCCAGGAATTAGCGGCATGGTTTAACGTTACCTTACCAACAATATTGACTCATTTGCGTCAAATCAATAAAATAAAAAATATAAAAAATGGGTGCCTCATGATTTGACTGGTGTGCAGAAAGAATCGCGTGTTGAAACCTGTGTTGCCTTGTTGAATCAATACAGAAATGAAGGAATATTGGATCGAATTGTGACATGTGATGAAAAGTGGATTATTTACGATAACCGTAAGCGAAAAATGCAATGGCTGACCCCAGGTCAAACGCCGCAACAATGGCCTAAAGCAAAGCTTACCAATAAAAAGGTAATGGTAACTGTTTGGTGGTCTCAGCATGGTGTTATTCACTATAACTTTCTCTGATCTGGTCAAGCAATAACGGCAGATGTCTACTGTGCTCCGAACTCCGAACAATGATAGCAAAACTTGCAGTGAAACAGCCCCGACTCATGAATCGATCTTCACCGTTATTGCTCCATGATAACGCGAGACCTCATTCAGCACGAGAAACCGTTTTAACTCTACAGGAACTGCAATTAGAAACCATTCATCACCCTCCGTATTCGCCAGACCTTGCTCCAACGGACTACCATTTTTTTCGTGATTTGGACAATTTTCTACGTGATAAAAAGTTTTCTTCCCAGGACGCAGTACAAAATGCTTTCACCGAGTTTGTAGAATCAAGATCACCAGAGTTCTATCGCAAAGGCATAAATGACCTTCCTATTAGATGGCAGCAATGTATAAATAATAATGGTAGATATTTTGATTAAATAAATATGTTAAATTAAAAAAACGAATTTCAATTTTTCAGTACAAATCGGAAATTTCATACTTATGAGTATTTATTGTTACGGGTAAAGATCTCAAATTGTATGCCATTATTAGATAAGCGTTGATTTTTAGGGTTCCGTACCCAAAGGGTAAAACGGGACCCTATTACTAAGATTCCGCTGTCCGTCTGTCTGTCACCAGGCTGTATCTCATGAACCGTGATAGTTAGACAGTTGATATTTTCACAGATGATGTATTTCTGTTGCCGCTATAACAAAAAATACTAATAAACAGAATAAAATAAATATTTAATTTTATATAGAACAAACGATGTTTTTTCTTGTTTTCCCCAATATTGATAACGGCAACAGGTAGACGCTTGTTTATAAATAATGGTTCGGAACCCTCCATGCGCGAGTCCGACTGGCACTTGGCCGGATTTATTTGTTTTAGAGCCATTCTAAGTTTCTATAGACATAAGATGGGCCAAGACCAAAAATTAAAAGTTATTAATTTATTAAAAATAACTAAATCTCAGATAAAACTGCTTAAAAACTTATTTTGTTAAAAAAATTGTTATTCTTGATTTAACTTAGATATTCAATGGGCTTTCTTGAGTTACTAGGTTTCTAAGATGGCAATGTTTTAAAAATTTGATTTTCTCTGTAGCGATCATACAAAAAAAGTGTTTCTTTAAAATGTTTCAATAATAAACACTTCATATATTTAAATCAGTTTTTTACCTTGCCTCCTTTACTTATTTTAGTAATAGTGATTTAAAATTAAGTGGACCTTACAATTCGTCTGTAAGTACCATAATATCTTTAAAAGTAAGCAATACGTATGTGGTTCTAAGGTATGTGCATTATTGTTTCTTGTTCCTTGGTTGTGTGTAGATGAATTTCAAATAAATGCTAACTCGTTAAAAAAGTTAAATTAAAGCATCATTATGTAAACCGAAGCGAAGGAATCAACTAGGTTACTTAGTTCTTGTTTTGTATGTAAACATCACTATTCAGTCCAATGACTATATAGGGCTTGGACAATTACCCAAGTGAAAGCATAACAGTTTCTTGTATGTAGATAGGAAATGAACATGACGTATAATCTTTCTAACAATTCGTATTACTCATACAATAATACATACCACATAGATGCCTTTATGTAATGTAAAATGTATTGATAATTTATTCGGTGATTACGTGATATAATTTAAGGATTAATTAGTTAATTTTATCCCTTAATTATGTCGAACATTTTGAATACTTACCTGTAATGTTTAACCAGTACCGACCGTGATTATCGCATAAAATAAAAATGCAACATTTGAAATGAATTCACTATGTTACGCGAATTAAGTTAAAATAATAAATAATTCGGGTAGTGGAATGTGCATTTCCAAAAATCGTGAAATACAGATTGCATCCTCGGACCTATTCTATCGAATATGCAGAGTGTAAGGGGAACACTCAATAACGAAGGAAGATGGGAGTGCTGCAGTGTGATTCACTACAGACACACTCGAAACACAGAACTTTTGCGAATTTCATAATGGACAAAAACATCGAACAAAGAGTTTGTCTTAAATTTTGCATCGCCAATGGAATTTCGTGTTCGGTTCGGAGTCACTAAAAATGTTACAGAAGGTTACGGTGAATCGACTTTATCAAAAACACGTGCTTACGAGTACAAAGTTACAAAGCGTTCAAAAGCGGTCGAGATTTGATGGATTTGGATGAATAACTAACAATTTGTGTATTCTTAATCTTTTCCCGGTACTGTCTTGACAGAGTAGTATATACTAACAACGCTATGTCAATTGTCAAAACAAGCAAGGAAGAGCGCGGGTGGCGGGAGGGGATGGCTCGCTCGCTTCGCTCACCGTTCGGCCCGGCATCGTACTGCGGCGTTTGCGTTGCCAATGTTGCCATGAATACGCGCATGCGTAGATAGAAGCGATAGCGGAAGAGGAATTTTTTATTTTTATTTATTATGATGCGGTAACGGTTGAGGAACTGAAAATATTGCGGAACTTCCGCATTATGAGGAAGCGGAAGAGGAATCCTCAGCAACCCTAATTTGAACCCATTTTGGTGTTACAAAGAAAAAATAAAAGACGAGTACATAACAAAACGGTTACAAATATTAGAAAACTATTATACCTAATTAAAAGAAATATTTATTTATTAAATATATAAATAATAAATATGTAAGTAATTGAAAACCCAAATAGAATTAATGCTCTTTATCAGAGTAGGTACCTATCGGACTCTGACAATGACGACGAGTTTTCTGATAAGTTTACTTACCATCATCAGTCATGTCGTCCATCAGTTCGTCTAATTTTTTCCTCAATTTTCCTTACATGATTAACGCATGCTGTCCATTGCTCCCTACCGATTTAACAACTTTCATTCTTGTTATAATTAATCCCGGATGGATGAAATAAATAAAATTATAGATAAACCTAACTATGTACACACGACAGCACATCAAGTGTAACAGTCGCACTACGATAGCCGCCTCTATTGCGAACGCAATCTCAAGGTCAAACTGTTACGCTTGATGTGCTGTCGACTGTACTTTCATATCTTTTGCCAAATTTTTATGATTTTATTAAACAAAATTGTTTCGATACAAAATATTCTTATAATCTCTTAATATAACAATTTACATAAATGTATAGTAGGTATACAGGTTGGATTTTTGAGACGGGTCAGTAAGGGCAGGTAGCTTTACCGTTATAGTTACAGGAAAATGTTCCTATGAGACCATCCACGACTTTTTAAGATATTCTGAACTGCATTCACAGATTTTTGAGAAAGTGTACGGTCAGCGAAAAAAGTGCTTAAATAAATAAATATTTTTATGCCTATCGATCCTACTTTGTATGGGGATCAAAAGACTCTATGGGACCAATTTTAAGGTATGAGTACTAGAAATGTCAGAAATAGCTAAATACATTTTTCATACATTTTGTACTGAAAAACGATGCGACGATAAAACGATTCCCCATTCATTTCGATTTTTTCCCCATTTTTTAATTAATATTAGAGATTGTAAAAAAAATGATTATTTTTTTCGCGATTTTGATGTTGGCCCCATAGCAAAATGTGTTTGTTGGTTACTGTCGGAATAACCCTGTAAATCAGGTGTCCCGTTCTTTTGTACACCCGTTATAGACAATAGTAGACCCAAAACACGATTACAGGATTTTGCCTCACTACATTTGATTTCCGAAAAGATGTCTTAAAAATAAGAAAATGAAGAGAAGAAGAAGTGTTAAATAAATAATAATAATAATGAATAAAACTTAAGATTATTGGTAAACAATAATTTGTATTTAATAGGAAATTACATAAAATAGTAGCTATCATTAATATTCAGAATTATGTAGAAGCATTTTCTTGTAATCCTTTTTTTTTATAAAATAATTTGTGTCATTTCTTTACATTGTCTTTACACGCGCGATCACTCTTTTGCCTATTTCCTCCCTGTTGAGTCAGTCACATCTCTATGCTTGTCTCGGGAGTCTCGGCCGAAACATTGTTTCGATACTTTTGATAGATCGCCAGTACTAATTAATATAATCATATTATTACTTTTATTTATTTATCTATGGCATTATTATAATCAAACAGTTTTACTCTACTTTTTATTATTATTCATTTCAGTGAACTCTCTAACTTACAGTGTCTGTAAGAGATCGCTTCTAACAATACAACCACCTGTTTGGGATATGACGTTTGTTTTGTCTCTGTATTGTTTACGTAAATCTGGAAAATTTTATAGAAAAATTCATCAAAGGTGGTGTGGTTTATAGAAAGCTTCCCTTCTATAAACCACACCACCTTTGATGAATTATTCCTTCCTCGTTGCACTCCACCATCTGGACAACACTGTTAAGCTTCAGTCGGAGAGACAGAAATATTATTCTGTTAGAATAATATAAAAAGAAGTAATATAAAAAGAAGATGTAACAATAATTGGAAGAAAATCTAAGCAATGGATCACTGAACTTAAAGATGTTAGTAGCATTATTGAAAAGTATATTTCAAGATGTGGATTGGAAAATGACAGGTAACATATAAAACTGTCACTTATGCCATCTGAGGTTTGCAGACAACATTAATATCTTTTCAGAGACGAGACCTGAAGAAGAAGACTTGAATGAGAAAGAAATTGAATATAAGTACAGAGGAGGAAAGTACCAAAAAATGTATGAAGCCTGGGCTTAAAATAAATTTTAATTTTGAACAGTAATCCTACCTAATGAAAAAGTATAATTATTTAGAACTATTCATGACTTTAAAATATTTTATAGCCCCCTGTTTATTTTTAAAATGAACATGGATAATGCGATTTTTAAAGCTAGTAATCCCATAAAATACAAAAATACAATAAAAAAAATTCTGAGATGTACATTTGAGAAAAGAAAGTGACTAAATAGTATTGATAGACCGAAATAGACATACCTGTCAATGCGACTTAAGAGAAGTACTCTCTTTTATGTTTTGTTATTGCATTCAAATAACAACTATTACATAAAACTATTACTTTTTACTTTAAAATATGGAGCTGCAGATATAATTCATGAAAAACTTAGTGTTTTTGCAGCACGGCTTTTCATACAAACTTTCAAGTCGAAAATATTGGAGTAGCTTATTTAATTAGCTTTGTAAAGAGGTGTATCACATTTCTGTTCAAAATTATTTGCAATAAAAGCTAAAAAAAAAAACAATAAATATTAGCACACTAACATGAAAAAAAAGTGGCAGATACTTGTATTATAACTTGCCTAATACATGCCAGCCTAACATGGCACTTCACTAAACAAGTATACCTACAGGGAAAAATCAGAACATGGAATGGAATGAAGCCTTCTAAATCTTAGCAAAGTACACAAAACAAAAAGTGAAAACTGTAGAAAAAGAACCACTGAGAGATTACAGGCACTTATACTTAAGTGGCAGATAGTCAAAATTTTATCAATCAATAAACAATTATGATCACCATTATGATTGGGATCTCCATAAGAAGCAAAAATATATACCTGTGTCAGGATGTCCAGTGGGGCCACTGCCCAATATTATTGGTATGAACATTAGTAATCGAAATCATATTGAAATCAATTTGACACTCACTGACATGTGAATGTCGTAATTGAATTTGATATGACAATGTGACATCAAGCAATACTTATGTTCATACCAATAAACTTAGGTAGTTGCCCTGGTGATCTTCCATAACTCTTACTAAAGTAGTTACATATTAATGGTTTCCAAACAAAGCAGAACAGGAACAATTAACAATTTATTTATTTACATACAAAGATAATTCTGAAATTATTGTTGTTACTGATGAGTTCTATTGTGTTAGTTTTAAGTTAAATTATCTTTATGTAATTTATTAATCATATAAATATAATATTATAGCATGTCTGTTTATGTGTTATAACAACAAGGAATCATATTGCTTTATGAAAGTAAAGTTCTATGACCCTAATATAAAATTTAATATACACAATAGATTTTTACAAGAGAGTTAGAAGCTGGTGTAGTAAATAAAAAAATATAAATTACCTTGGAAAGGCATCAAAGAACCATGTCCTTTTGGTATTAGGGAATGCAACACGCATACCAGACATGAGAGGCGAATGCAACACCACAGCACCCACTTCATACCGTGCTGCTAAATCCACAGTTGGCACTGTTCCTATACTCT
The DNA here is from genome assembly GCA_947347705.1 of Nymphula nitidulata. Taxonomy (NCBI): domain Eukaryota; kingdom Metazoa; phylum Arthropoda; class Insecta; order Lepidoptera; family Crambidae; genus Nymphula; species Nymphula nitidulata. Next base: position 6,770,634 of record OX374617.1, on the reverse strand, counting down.
GCCCGTACAATATTATATTCTCAGGGCTAATACCATAGCGGGTCCGTAAGGCTTGCCAAGCAGCGTCTATATCCGCATATAAATTCTTCTCAGATGGCTTTCCACCACTTACACCGTATCCAGAATAATCATAACTGAATATATTACAATTTATTCTAGTGCCTAAACCTAAGTAAAAACTACTCATTTGTCCAAGGTCTACAGCATTTCCGTGTGAAAACAATATAGTGAACCGCGCATTAGGGCTGCAGCGAACAAAGAGACATGCTATTCTGTTCCCTCTCGATGTTCTAGAGTAGAATCCTTCGATATTTTCTTTTTCTCGTTCTGAATACTGCCACTCCGCTCTTTCTGTTAATGTTAGTGAAAATTTCGATCCTGTTTCGTCTGGTGTAAATGCATACGTGGGTTCTGGAGGCAGGAAAGCAAGCTTAGCAGCAATTTTCCCCGGGCATGGCGGACAACAAAACAGGCAACAAAGTTCACTAAAACTTAACCCGTTCATGTTGAAAATATTCTACTATTCATGAGAAAACTATTGAACACTATACATTACAAAACTATAGCTCATAAATTACTGTTCATTGCAAAAAATAAAAGAATTTCACAAAAGTTGACAGTTCGTCAACATATTTCAATCAGCCCCACAGATTAATGAAATAGGTATCTACATCAGGCCCAGAATCACAGATAGCAAACATGAATGACGGATATTTAAGTGACGAGACACAGTAATAAAGAGTGCTTAATATATTGCTTAGTGCTTATTTTATATGTTTATAGCTGACCCCGCAAACGTTAGAACAGGAAAGAAACCGGTGAAGAAATTAGCAGGTTATATCTAGTGCTCAAGTTGCGCACTGGTAATCTCGTAATGGGATTTGACATTTACAATCGAAAGTCAATCGAGAGCTTATGTCAAATCTAATATATTTTCCGCTTAGCGATAGCGATAGCGATTATCGAAAGGCATCTTGTCTAGGCCCTCTGACCGGAAATCAGAAGACTCGGGTTGGATTCCTGCCTTGAGCACATATTTTTTCATCATTTTCTTTCTTTATTTGTAATTGTTACAATAAAGAAGGCGTTTAAACGCATCGAAAACATTAAAATGTATAAAAAGGAGTGTTCGGCAGGATTCGGTGGTGTCAGTCAAGATTTTTTGACAATTGTTAAAAATTTTGTCTGAGCAAACTTTTTTTGTTATGAAATTGGTGTAGGTTTATGAACAATGTGTTTGCGTTAACGTAAAACAGCATCTCGAACAGGCAGTTAAGAGTGTTTGTAGTTATACAAACAGCAACACTATTAACATACAGCTAAAAGATTAATAGAATAAAAGTAATTATGCTATGGAAGAAGATGAGAACTTTTTCTTGGTTATTCACCTCATCAAGTTGCACCATAAGGAGACTGTTATCATAAATTTCGCGTCAAATTCTCCCAAGATGCATTGAAATGTGCGACACCAGCATTTTAATGCAATAAATGAGGAAATACAGATATACTGTAGATATGGCTGTATGGGTATTAGTTCCCTTTGTCTTCTTTTTAAAGGGTGAATGAACCAAAAAATATACTTAGGACGTGGCTATATGGGCATTAGTTCCCTTTGCCTTTCCAGTACAAGGAGAATAAATTCCACAAAAAAGAAATACTAATCAAATAGCATCATATGGAGACTGTCATCATATATTTCATGTCAAATACTCCCAAGATGCATTAAAGTGTCTTACGCCAGCATTTTAATGCAATAAATGAAGAAATAACAAATACCGAAGACATGGCTGTATGGGCATTAGTACCCTTTTCCTTCCCATTACAGCGAGAATATATAAAAATAAATAAATAGGGTATTTGGCGGGATTTTGTGGAGTCAGTAAAAAAAAAATCTTGATTTTTTTTTTTTTTAAACAAAGCACGACAAATGACTCAACACCACCTGATGTGAAGCAGTAAGAAGAGTCCATATGCGAAGACAGCTAGTGCAGTTCAGACACTGCTCTAGCTGCCTCCACCTTGCCGGCCCGAAAGGTGCTTTTTTACGCCTCTTTTGAAGGAACCCATGTTATAGGAAGGAGGGAACACATGTGCTGGCAAAGAATTCCAAGTCCTGGAAGTACGACAAAGAAAAGAGCTACTAAATTTCTTTGTACGTGATGTTGAGGTGGAGACAGTGAATTGATGACTCCGAAAACCGGCACGCGTGCTGCTGAGTAGGACGGGAGAAGGTGGGATAAGGTCAAATAGCTCTTCAGAACACTCTCCGTGATATAGTCGATAGAAGGCGCTAAGCGACGCAATGTCTCGACGCAATTGCAGAGGCTCAAGGTTGTTGGTGACCTCTACATCGCCAACGATATGGACAGCACGACGCTGCAATCTGTCCAGGGCATCGAGTAGGTACTTGGCGGAGCCATCCCACAAGTGCGAGCAATATTCCACGCAAGACCGGACCTGAGTTTTATACAGCAGGCATAATTGGTCAGGCGTGAAAAATCGACGCACCTTGTTCAGGACACCGAGCTTCCGTGAGGCTGTTTTTATCACGGTTTCAATGTAGTTCCTGGAATTCAGATCGCAACATATCTCCATACCTAGCAAGTTGAGGGAGCCCTGTGCCGAAAGAGTCGTGCCCTGAAAAGACGGAAGGGGAAGGAACGGCGACATTTTGGCTGTAAAGCCGCACACCTGTGTTTTCTTAGCATTGAACTCAACAAGATTGTTAGATCCCCATTCAGATACGAAGTTCAACACCCTGTCGAGCTCAATGGTAAGATTCTCTCTCTCCCTCTCGGTTTCAGCGCGCCCAGCCCCTGGGCGACCGTAATATGCTAATGCACTGTACTGTCATCTGCATAGCAATGAATGTTTCCTAACGGAATCATGTCATTGATATGAAGAAGAAAGAGTGTGGGGGATAGAACAGAGCCTTGTGGTACACCAGCATTCACTGACATGAACCGCGAAGCGCATCCATCTGCGAGGACACGGATTCTTCGCTAGATTTTTATTACAATAGTTAAATATTGTGTCGGAGCGAACTTTGTTTTATAAAAGTGGTGTAGTTTTCTAAAACATGTGTTTGTGTGTTGACCGATGCCATTATTAGAATAAAAGTGATTATGATGTGAAAGACGATGAGAACTTTTTTGTGGTTATCCACTTCATCGAGTAGCACATAAAGTGACTGTCATCACATCATACATTTCGTGTCAAATACTCCCAAGAAGCATTTAAATGTGTTACGCTACCATTTTATTGCAATAAAAGAAGAAATAAAGAAATACTTTAGACATGGCTGTATGGGCATTAGTTTCCTTTACCTTTCTTTTATACGGAGAATTAGCCAAAAAAAAAAAACAAAAAATTTTTTTTAAAAAATCAACAGATGACAAAGTGACAAATGAAACTATGACATGAAAACAAAGTTTTTGTTGCTTTGTTTTATTTACATTATGTATTATTAGAAAACATTGGTAACCCATGTATGTTACGTGATCGATCAATACAAATTCATTCAATTTGATATTTAAAACAACAAGTTGTGTACCCGCAAACAAAGGTTTAGTGGTTTTAATAAACTTTTTATTCTGCTTAGTTCAAGTTATTGTCGATCCTTCTTCAGTTCTATCTTTAAACTTACTGTTTCATTAATTTGATTCCGAAGAATATTAGATATAATTAATTATAATAAATAGGTTTTTAGATCTAGTGTCATACTTTGATTAATACATATAAAAGAGTCAAATGCCGTTTTAGGATGTTAACGCCAACGCCATAGATGGACATTCTGTAAAGTGAAGTGTCATCCACACCTTGTATCAAATTGAATGTAGTTAATCGTTCTATAGTTTATTCAGTAAATTCCCCCATTGTTAATGCCTAATTGTATTTTGAATTTTATTTTAAGGTTTAAACAATTTCTTTTAATCTTTTATTTTATAAACTAATCTCTAAGACAGTAATGTAAACTTAAACATACCTATATTTACAGAAATAGAAATATTAAATTGAAGATGTGTGATATTGTACAGTCACTAAAAGAGCAGCTATTAGAAATAGAAAATACATGCACAAATGATCCTGACATATCAACATTTGAAAATCTACCAGTTGAGGTAAAAAAAAACTGTTCTTTCTATAATTTACAATTATGAAAATACTTTGTACAGATGACAGAACATCAAGGGTAAACAGTTTCACTACATAAATCACCTCTATTGCAAACGGTATAAGGGTAGTCTCAAAGTTAAACTTTTATGCTCGATTTGCTGTCAACTGTACATGTTCATTATTTTGATTATTTCTTTTGAAGACTTCTTACTAAGTATGATGTGCTGACTTACAAAAATCTTGGTCAAATGTTGAATTTTTCAATAAAATTCCTGTAATTGTTATTAGGAAAATTCTGGACTAGGCAAATCCGGTATTGGTATTGGAAACTAATTTTAGAGCGTCATTGGCCCTAATTCTGGTAAACACATGCTAAGTCTAAATTTAATTTCAGTGCATTTCTTTCTATCAAAAGGAATACGATAAGGATGGCTGTCATAAAATTTGTCATTTAGAAACATGCGTTCAATTTTCGACCTTATTGAACGTGATAAAATGTGTGTTTAGGAGGCACCTCCGTACATGCCGTCTAAAATTCTCTATGGTTTCTTAGAAATCTATCTAAATTTAAGTGACAGCTCTAAACAGATTCTTGCTATCTTTTTCCTATTACTTATTGCGAGAAAGAGATATACTGTACTTAAATTTAGAATTAAAGTGTGTTCCCAGAATTAGGCCCATTATCTTCTTATTTATTGGTGACACTCAAAGTTGTATAATGAAACCTACTGGAACAATTTCAAAAAGTCAATTTATTTAGATATGTGAACTATGATTATAACTTTTTTTTATTTGTGGTTGTACAAGTTTGGTACAAATTAATAGCACATGTTATTTGAATTAAGTTAGTTATCTTTAATTACCAAGCCACACAGTCCAGACACAATTGGCTTTTAATTGTTATATGTATGTTGTTCTTATTTGCCATAACAAATTAGTAACATAATAATTTGTTTGTCCATCCACATACATAATATGGTATTTTTTTTGATTAAGACTCCTTGTTACACAAAAAATAATGCATTATTCTTTCATTTTCCTAAGAGAATATTCATAAAAATATACAGCCAGTTGTATTGAAATTTAATAGCATTTCATAATTTATTGATAGATATGATGTCGACCTGTCACCCCAAATGAACTATAAATATCAATATAAAAATATTAATAATGAGTTGACCCGTGAACTTAGTACCGCTTCAGAATCATTAAAATTAAATTCTGTGTCAACTTATATGCTAATTTTTTTGTTATGTAGGTAAATGAATATGAAATAATATGAATAAAGTGCAATAAAACAGTATAGGGAAGGGACAAACTTCAAATGTTTCACAGGAAAGTAGGTAGAACAGTTTATATGGGAAAGTTTTTAAGAGAGGTAGGGGAAAGTGTTTATTCGCTCAAACTGGAGCAGCCCGACTGGTGTAATACCTCCACCTTACAGAAGTTCTCAGCTAAATGACACTGCTTTTGTAGTGTCGTGTTACTGCGGTGAGTAAGGTTGCCAGAGCTCCTCAAGGAGTCCCCGTATTGGCAGTGGGTAGACCTGTGGTGCTATAAGCACTGCCATTTGCTCCTGTGGGTGCATCGTGTTGGCGCGGCCGTCAGGGAAACCCAGTGAAACGGCTGTCCGCTGGCCGCCCGCAGGCTGAAAGGGTTCCCGAACCCAGGGATTACTTAATCTCCGCCCTGGGAGGCTGAACCGCCAGTCGGTGAAAAATCCCTGCGGTATTTGCCGTGCCGGAGGAGGGGACCGGAGTGGACCCGACTACTGCAACAGGGGCCTGGGGGCCCTTCCGCCCGCCACGCCAGCAGGCTGCAATCCCTGTGCAGTACCCTGGCGGAATATCACCGCATTTTTGTCTATCTTGCTGCCAATACTGGCGACCGGCTGGCCGAGTGGTCTGTGCCCCTTACTATACAGGCTACTTGGTTAGGAGGTCCCGGGTTCAAATCCCGGTAGGAGCAAATGTTTGTATGATGAGTACCAGAATTTTTTTATGAGTCATGGATGTTTATATGTTTATTTAGTATATTTCTAATATTTATATACATATTATTATCATTATTTCTTCGTTATCTAGTATCCATAACACAAGCTCTTAATGATGCTTATTTTGGGCTAGATAATAGGTGTGTGAGTGTAGGAATATTATTATTATTGTTATTATTAATACGTTGACTCCTTCGAAAAAAACCTTTCTCACTATAACATGACAAAAAAAAGAAATAATAGGAAAGTTATTTCAACGGCTTTCCTATCCACATTGGAAGTGTAGTTTTGCAACTTCACTGTAATATCAACGCAGTCCACCACCACCTTGAGACTGACCCAGCCGACCCTACTTTTCCTCACGGGGACTCAAATCTCCTGTCCGGCCGACTCATCGTACTTACTCTACCCTGGGTACAAGCTCGACCTGTCGTATTTGTGGGTTCGTATTGATCACGGCGGCCACACCCGCATCTACACGGGCCTTTACAGGTCCCATAGCGGTGACACGACTCAACTCTTAGAGCACCTGCAATCGACGACCGACAAAGTTTTAGAGCAGTACCCTACCGCGGAGTTAGTGATATTAGGAGACTTTAATGCCCACCATGTCGAGTGGCTCAGTTCTCGGTCCACTGACCACGCGGGAAGGTCTGTTCACGAATTTGCCCTGGCCTATGGATTCTCGCAACTGGTTTATTCTCCTAACAGGAATATCGACAGATTCAAAAGCCATACAAGCTTTTTACTGGAACTTCTGTTGACTACGCGTCCGGACCGATATACCATCTCAGTGGATGCGCCTCTAGGCTCATCAGACCACTACCTCGTCCGGACCCAAGTGCACAGTGCGCAACCTGATGCTCCTCGGCCTGCTACCCAGCGTCGAGTGTGGCATTACAAGTCAGCAGACTGGGATGGGTTGCGTGAGTTTTACGCAACGTACCCGTGGAAGCAGCTCTGCTTCACGTCAGATAATCCTGATACCTGTGCAGCAGGAGTTACTGAGACGATACTGGCTGGTATGGAATGTTACATTCCTAACCTGCTAGTGGCCACAGGAGTCAAGAGGCGACCGTGGTTTAATCGGCCTTGCAGGGAAGCTCGCATTAGTAAGCAAGCTGCGTTTTAGTCTTGAAGCGGAAGTTAAACGCTGCTTCGAGGTCCTGTAAAAGTACTGATCCTGGTCACGGACCGACATGGTGGCGCTCTCGTACAAGGACTTCATCACCTCGTTATACCGATAGTCAATGTGGCACCTCTGAAGAGACTGAATCACGGCCCATGTTTCGATCGAATCGAAGGCCTTCTCGTAGTCTACAAACGTCAAGCAAAGTGGCCAGTTGTACTCCTCGGTCTTCTGCATAACCTGGCAGCGTATGTATGTGGTCTACGGTACTAAAGCCTTTACGGAAACCGGCTTGTTCGGGAGGCTGGAAGTCGTCAAACCTGCGCGCGAGACGTTTCGTGATAACCCTCGAAAACAACTTGTAAACGTGGCTCAAAAGCGTGATGGGTCTGTAGTTCTTCAGTAAGGTTTCGTCACCTTTTTTGAAGAACAACACCACCAGGCCTCCTCTCCACGCTTGTGGCGTTGTACCCTCGTTGTACTTGAATGACGTAATTGAATAGCCTCTGAAGGACTTTAAGTACCGGTGTACCACCCGCTTTCAGAAGCTCTACAGTAATTCCGTCCTCCCCCGGTGCCTTGTTGTTCTGAACTTGCTTGAAGGCTACCCTAATCTCGTACAGGCTGACGTCCGGGATATCTTCGGTATAGTGTCGGAACAGCCGGGCTTTTGGGTCTTTGCCCGATTCGTTGTAGTGGTATATAACTCTCTATAGAACCTTTCGACCTACCTTGTCACCTCGGACTTAGACGACACTAAGCTGCCATCCTCAGTCTTTAGGCTTGTCAATTGGCTTTGCCCAACAGACACTTCCCTTGCGAACACTTTAGAACCTTTATTTCGTTCTATCACCTCTCTATTACAGTTAGTATTAAAGCGGCGAATGTCGTATCGCATGGATTTCGATATGTGTCTATTGAGCTGCCGATATAGTGACGCATCGTCTGAAGACTGCAACCTCATGTGTCGCCGTTTTTCCATAAGGGAAAGGGTGTGGTCGGATAGTTTTTGAGGTCCTTTTCTGCGTTGGGTCTTATAGAGCTTAGAACCCACTGTTTGGAGAGTTTATACCAGTCCGCTATTAATCTCGTCCACTGTTACGCAGCTCTCCAGACATTCGAAGCGATTTCGGAGTTCGAGTTGAAAGCCTTCGGGGTTTAGGATTTGGTGATCGTAGTGATTCGCCAGTACCCAGGTAATGCTGCTGCCCATTATCTGGGGAAGATTATCCCTAAGTCGGTTCTTACGACACCTACGGGACGAGATGGGGAGATGCTATTCTAGCTCACACGGGAAAGTCCATTTGATTACAGTTTTCTAATTTGCGCAAGTGTAATTTCCATCACCACAATCATAGTGAAGTACCTAGTTGAAATGTCTGCTGTATGTATTAATGTAATATCAAATTTAATGCAACTTATATATGGTAATTTGTGGTTATTTCGATGAATGATATAAAAAATATTGTCAAAATGGCAGCCAAATTATTAGGACAAGGTGTGTAATTCTAATGAGATTTCTATTATTATTATTCAATAACTTCAAATATTTCTGGCTCTAAAAATAATTATGTGATTCGTGGACATCATAATATGTATGCTTATAGGTTATAGGAATTGACACTTATTATAGAATTTATCTACTCTTCCTGGCTTTCTGTATATTTTGTTCATATAGGTATTAAATGTCTATTTATCTCTTTACAGATTATTTTAAATATTTGTTCATACTTAGACCCTTACTTCCTAAGAAATACATTCAGTAAAGTTTGTAGGAGATTTGAGGACATACTTTCCGATGACCACCTCTGGAAACACTGGGTCCACAGCAAAATAAATGGCTGCTTTCCCGCCTTACTTGACTCAAGTTTATTAGATGAACTTCAATTAAACTGGGAGGAAGTATGTGTGGATATGGATGTGGAAAAGAGGAAGTGGACAAATGTGAAAGATACTATGAGACATATTGTTGTCAAAGATGTCCATTTTGCTTCTGTGGACACTGTGTTATTAATTAATGTAAGTATGAAGTAGAAATCTTTGTAAGAGCTGTAAATAACATGTACCAAAAACTTTTAATTTGGGTGTGCACGATCTGAATTGCTTAATATTGAGAGTCAACATTCTCTCGTGTATTTTTTTAATATGTTATCTTAAAAATGTGTGAACAGCTACTATGCAGAAGTTTGTTGGTAAATGTTTAGGTTTGTTGAAACTTACTTTACTAAGGAAAGATAATATTATTTCTTCTTATTAATTATACATCAACAACAATTAGTTGAAGTCCAGCTGGCCGAGTGGTCCGTATGCCTAACTATACAGAATACTCGATCAGAAGTCCCGGGTTCGAATCCCGGAAGGGGCAGATATTTGTATGATTATTTACTAAGTACACTTATACATATACAAATTTTTATCAATATTAGCTTAATGATGCTTACTTTGGTGTAGATAATAGGTATGTGTGTAATGTTATCCTTTTTAATTGTATTTAAATCTGTAAGGAAATGTCATTAAAACCTATAGTAATTAATACTTCTAGAATGGTGAATTATGTATTTCTGGTGGTAGAGATCGTGGTATGGCATTATGGAATGTTTTGGACATAAGTCCACATGACGCAAGTGACAATACCACAACTCTGACGGACGCTAAGCCTAAGCACATAAGACACGATGCTCATTCGGGATGGGTGTGGGATCTCGCAGCGGATAATATGGAGTGTGCAACAAAGGTGTATTCTGCTTCCTGGGATAATACTATTAAAATTTGGGACATGAAAGCTGGATTTGAATGTATTGGAAGTTTTAAGTGAGTATCATGATATTCATGATATAATTTTATTCCAGGATAATAATATACTTACTCGTGAAATAAGGGCCCTTTTAAGCTGGATGGTTGCGGTCGTGGTGTTGCCGCGTGAGATTAGTGGGGTCGTGGTGTAGGTGGTAATTGTTTTTCATTTAAATTACACGACGTAGGAACAGCCCGAATCCCGCCCAGTCGTTTGCGTCGTACCGTCCTGACACAAATTACAAAAATGGCAAAATGGCTCGGCAAATTACATGAAAAATAACCGTCCATGCGCAGCTCGACATCCGAACTGCTCTCGTCCGGCGGTAGCCTTGTATGGCTCTCCGTAGTATATTATAACAATAAAAAATTAAATGTGTATGGAATTTGTGGTTTGAAAGGTTAACCTTACTTTAACACAAAACAAAAATTAAAACCGACTTCAAAAAACTGAAAAGGATGAAATAATTAAATTTAAGTAGGTATTCATCCTCTAGAAACATATTTTTGGAGTCGGTGCTTTACTTATATTGTTTTTGGAAACCACTTAGCACCAACTCCAAAAATATGTTTCTAGAGGATGAATACCTACTTAAACTTAATTATTTCATCCTTTTCAGTTTTTTGAAGTCGGTTTTAATTTTTGTTTAAAATTTTTTTTTCACAATTTTTTGTGATAATTTTCAACGGTCGAAGCTAGATGGGTGACCGTCAACTTATATTGTTTTCTACTATCGTATCGTTTCACTAAAAAGTCATTGGAAAAGCAAAAATTCGCAATTTCGCTTATGTAGACGATTTCATAATTTCAGTTTTTTTTATTTTAAAACCAAAGTACCCAACTGTTTTTGAAAAAATTTTTATGGGACCAAATGGCAGCTATTCCGCATCGAACAAAAAAAGAATCACGTAAATCGGATCAGTAATCTCGGCGTAATCGGTGTACATACATAGAAAAAAAAAAAAAAAAACATACCGGCCGAATTGAGAACCTCCTCGTTTTTGAAGTCGGTTAAAATGACTTTTGTCAATATCCTATCATTTTTTACCACCTACTTGGGGTCAAATCACACAAAGACCCCACGCGACACGACAATGCCTGAAGCGCTCGGGAAGCGCGGCGCAGCGAAACGTATGCCACAAGGTCACAATAGCTTCAGGCTGGCAGGCAGGTGTCCGTGCGGTGACGGATTAAGAATACAATTCACCGCCCCATTTCTTCCCGTGGGTGTCGTAAGAGGCGACTAAGGGATTGCCGAGCTACCAACTGCTCGACTGGTGGTAGGGTCTGAACACCCGTCTGGTTAGTGACCACCGTACGCATGGCGTAAAACCCGCCAAGTGACCACTTGTGGTCGCGTTCCGGGATCAGTCAGCGTACAACCAGAGCTTGGGGGGACGTTGCGGCGATGGATGCGATCAGTGACGGCTTCCGTCTAACCAGAGCCAGGTGGACTGCATTGACCCGCCGACCAGGGAGACCCGAAGAAACGGCTGTTCCGCTGGCCGCCCGTGGTACAGTACAGGGGCCCAAGCGAACCTAACCAGTTCGTGAGGCTGCCCTATCATGCCACGCATAATCTTGGGGTGGTCCGTCGTGCCGGTTGGTGACCGGGTGGTGGGGTCCCGGCGGCCATTCCCGGGGGGGTTCGGGGGCCCTTCCGTTCGGCGGGTCAGCGCTTCTCTACTGTCGGCTATTACCTGGGGAAACAGGCCTCACGCTTTGACCGTATATATCGCGGCAACGTTCCCCCAATTCACGCCTCTCCTCCTTCTATCGTCAACTATGGCAGCGCTCACAAACAGTTTCGGTCGTTCAGCGGTGCACACCCCCACCACAACCACGCTGTTTGAGGTCGGGCTCACTAACATCCGTGGGCTCCATGCTAACCTCAATGCCGTCCACCAACATCTTGAGACGGCTCGACCCGAAATGCTGTTTTTGACGGAGACTCAAATACTTCGCCCGGCAGACACTAGCTACTTGGATTACCCCGGCTACGCTCTTGAAGAGTCCTTCAAAGCGAAGGCCGGGGTATGCTTGTTTGTCCGGGCGGATGTTTGCTGTCGCCGTCTGCGCTGTTTGGAGGACCCTTCCCACTCTATTCTTGGGGTGCATGTGGACCTGGGCACACATAGCCGAATCTACGTGTGCCTCTATAGATCCCACAGCGGTGACATGGAGACAACTCGACTTTTCGAACATCTTAGTCGGGTGGCAGATGTTGCGCAGGAGCAGTTTCCAACCGCGGAATTGGTGTTTTTAGGGGACTTCAATGCTCACCACGAGTCGTGGTTAAGTTCCTCTAAAACTGACCATGCTGGTAGAACTGCCCACGCTTTCGCTCTCACGCACGACCTGACCCAACTGGTAAACCAGCCCACCAGGATTCCAGACATTGTCGGTCACGCGCCCTCATTGTTGGACCTTCTGCTGACGACTCGCCCGGATGGATATCGGCTAGAGGTTCGTGCTCCTTTGGGAACATCGGATCACTGCCTGGTATCCGCTGGGGTGCCACGGGCGTCGCCACCGGTACCTATGGTTGCCAAACGCCGCATCTGGCACTATGCGTCGGCAGATTGGGACGGTATGCGGGATTACTTCGCATCTGCCCCTTGGAGGCAGCGCTGTTTCAGTGAGCTGGACCCGAACGGTAGCGCTACTGCTGTTGCTGATGAGATCATGTTAGGGATGGAGTACTATATCCCTCACTCCGATCTCATCAGTAGGGGTAGGCGTAACCTCTGGTTCAATCGCGATTGTGCCTTAGCTGTTGAAAACAGACAGTCGGCATACCGCGCTTGGATCAGGGGCCGAGCTTGCGGGGATCCCAACATTGACTCACTGAAAGCAGTATATAACAACGCCACCAAGTCCTGCAAAAGGGCCTTCATCAGAGCGGATGCACAGCGCGTTGCACGAGTTGGCCAAGAACTTCTTACGCATCCTACGGGAAGCCGTAGCTACTGGCGTCTGGCCAAAGCCGTGCAATCCAACTTCTGTCAACCCTCGCTGCCCCCGTTGAGATGTTCTGACGGCTCGCTAGCTCACAAGCCGCAAGAGAAAGCCGATCTCTTGGTAAAACTCTTTGCTGCTCACTCCCGAATCGATGACTGCAACTTACAGCCACCAACACTCTCCCACTGTGGCCACACAATGCCCGATATTCGTATTAGGCAATGTGATGTACGTGCGGAGCTTCAGTCCATCGACGTCCGGAAAGCTAGTGGACCTGATGGCATTCCAGCGATAGTACTGAAAAACTGCGCAGCGGAGTTGTCTCCTGTCTTAACGCGGCTATACCGTCTTTCTCTCTCTTCTGGGTGTGTGCCGGAATCTTGGAGAGAGGCCAATGTGCAACCGGTCCCCAAAAAGGGAGACCGATCTGACCCAGCTAACTACCGCCCGATAGCTGTCACCTCAGTTCTTTGCAAGGTCATGGAACGGATCTTAAACCACCAGCTGATCCGATACCTAGAAGATCACTCATTAATTAATGATCGACAGTACGGGTTTCGGCCGAACCGGTCAACGGGTGATCTTCTAGCGTACTTAATGCATGTCTGGGGTGAAGCTATTGACAAACGTGGTGAGTCACTGGCAGTTAGCCTTGACATTGCCAAAGCGTTCGATCGGGTCTGGCACAGGGCTCTTCTCTCCAAGCTCCCGGCATACGGTCTACCCGCTCAGCTCTGTAACTGGATCGCCGGCTTCCTGCATGAGCGAAGAATCCGTGTCCTCGCAGATGGATGCGCTTCGCGGTTCATGTCAGTGAATGCTGGTGTACCACAAGGCTCTGTTCTATCCCCCACACTCTTTCTTCTTCATATAAATGACATGATTCCGTTAGGAAACATTCATTGCTATGCAGATGACAGTACAGTGCATGGGGGATATTACGGGCGCCCAGGGGCTGGGCGCGCTGAAACCGAGAGGGAGAGAGAGAATCTTGCCGTTGAGCTCGACAGGGTGTTGAACCTCGTATCTGAATGGGGATCTAACAATCTTGTCGAGTTCAATGCTAAGAAAACACAGGTGTGCGCGTTTACAGCCAAAATGTCGCCGTTCCTTCCCCTTCCGTCTCTTCAGGGCACGACTCTTTCGGCACAGGGCTCCCTAAACTTGCTAGGTATGGAGATATGTTGCGATCTGAATTCCAGGAACTACATCGAAACCGTGATAAAAACAGCCTCTCGGAAGCTCGGTGTCCTGAACAAGGTGCGTCGATTTTTCACGCCTGACCAATTATGCCTGCTGTATAAAACTCAGGTCCGGTCTTGCGTGGAATATTGCTCGCACTTGTGGGATGGCTCCGCCAAGTACCTTCTCGATGCCCTGGACAGATTGCAGCGTCGTGCTGTCCGTATCGTTGGCGATGTAGAGGTAACCAACAACCTTGAGCCTCTGCAATTGCGTCGAGACATTGCGTCGCTTAGCGCCTTCTATCGGCTATATCACGGAGAGTGTTCTGAAGAGCTATTTGACCTTATCCCACCTTCCCCATTCCTGCTCAGGAGCACGCGTGCCGGTCTTCGGAGTCATCAATTCACTGTCTCCACCTCAACATCACGTACAAAGAAATTTAGTAGCTCTTTTCTTTGTCGAACTTCCAGAACTTGGAATTCTTTGCCAGCACATGTGTTCCCTCCTTCCTATAACATGGGTTCCTTCAAAAGAGGCGTGAAAAAGCACCTTTCGGGCCGGCAAGGTGGAGGCAGCTAGAGCAGTGTCTGAACTGCACTAGCTGTCTTCGCATATGGACTCTTCTTACCGCTTCACATCAGGTGGTGTTGAGTCATTTGTCGTGCTTTGTATAAAAAAAAAAAAAAAAAAGGCTAGGCGTCTTCAAGCATCGTCGCGTCTCGACTCGGTGTGATTTGACCCTTAGGTACCTATAAAAGAGGTAGATAGGTCATGTGTTTCATGCCACCGCACCTCGCCAACCTCGCCGCATCTCAATTCCATGTGACCCTTTTTTAAAAAAAATATTTTCTCCACCGCGGCCAGTGTTGGCAGTTGATGTTGACAAATTTTGCCTTAAGTTGTTCCCGGCCGCCCCTGTATCCGGGGGTATCGCAATTTTTGCCCAGGAATAACGGGCCACGCCGCAAACACTTTTTCCTTAAAATGGTGATAATTACTCAAAAATTGGGATTTTTTTTCGCACCTGCAATATTAAGTGATTTTTACTTGTTATCGCAGGTGTCTATAGGTGGCGGTAACCGCTTACCACCAGGTGGGCCGTCAATTAGTTTGTCATCTAGTTGTTTAAAAAAAAACATGGCAACGCAAGGCGCGTTGACATGTTTTTTTCCGAATTCATCTAGGCCTAGTACTTGTCGTCCCGCTCAGACGCCGCCGTGTTGGTCAAAATTGCCACCGAAAATTGCGTTTTTCAGTCGGCCGCACTCCATGGCCTCCGGCGCCGCCGCAATTTTAGATGTCGCACCGGCGCCGCCATATTTTAAATGGTTAGACAACTTGTCAAAAAAACCAAACACATCGTCGTCGTCGTCGTCTTCATCCCCCCCCGCGTAGCCCGTGGCGATCTTTAGAAAAAGACCCCACAAAATCCAAGATGTCAGCGCTGCCATTTTGCTTCTCAAGATGGCGACTTTGGGAAAGTCATAATACCAATACCGCCTACGATCCCCGCAAGTTTGGGGACGATACAGAAAATGTTGAAATGTTCAAATGGCGCGCGTGCAGTGCCGTCTTGGAAAAAAAAACCACTGACCACCGATCCCAACTCGAATCAGAAAAAAGTAAGGGTCATCCATCATTGAATGGGAGGAGGCGGTCCATCTTGCGTCAGTCGGCACTTCAATGGTTGTTCGGCGCATCCGCCTTCTGGGCTGGAAGTGGCTCTCACGAAAACAAGAGCCATGGCTTTCCATGCCCCACGACGCAGAGCCCCACCAGGGCTCGAAACCCAAGTAGAGGGAGTCCGGATACCTGTCGAGAGGCATCTCAAGTACCTCGGTTTGGTCCTGGACCCTCGGTGGAGCTTCGAGGACCATTTTAAGATCCTCGCTCCCCGGTTGTGGGCTGCTGCAGCTGCACTCGGAAGGCTCCTCCCAAATATAGGAGGGCCTCGCTCGCCGTGCCGTCGGCTTTATAACGGGGTGATAAGGTCGATGGCATTGTACGGAGCTCCGGTGTGGGCGCAGTGCCTCTCCCCCCGCACGAAGGCCCTCTTGCGACAACCGCAGAGGGTTATCGCGACCCGAGCCGTGCGGGCTTACCGCACGGTCATTCACGGGGCTGCCTGCGTGTTGGCAGGCACGCCCCCGTTGGAAATTGATGCCCTGGTGGTGGTTAGAGTTCACCGACACCGGGTCGCAGCGCGGATGCGGGGAAACGACCCGTCGCTGAAGAGGTGCAACGGATTCGGGTGAGGCACTCGCCGCCCCAGCTGCTGGCTACCGGACGATCGAAGCGATCCGTGCGGTGTTGGAGGAGTGGGTTGGGCGCCAGCACGGTAGCCTCATCTACCGCATGGTACAGATACTGACCGGACACGGTTGCTTCGGTCACTATCTGTACCGTGTGGCCCGTCGGGAGGAGACACCGCGGTGTCACCACTGCGACTCCCCCGACGATACCGCCGAGCACACTCTGCTGGAGTGCCCGGCCTGGCGACACGAGCGGCACGAGCTAAGTCCGGTGCTCCGCGGCGTTCCTCTCTCATTGTCAGCTATGGTGCGAACTATGGTTGACAGTATGGGTATGGGTATGGGAGGCTGTCGCCTCCTTCTGCGAGAGTGTTCTCACGCAAAAGGAGGCAGCGGAGAGGGCACGGGAGGAGGATCCTCTAGCCGCCCCTCTCCGGCGTAGACGGGTGGGCGCGAGAAGACGGGCGGCAATCGCCCGTCTTCCTGCGCCCTAGGTGCGGCCGCGCGCGTCGGGTGGCTCCCACGCGCGCAATACAAAGGCCGCCACGTCTGAGATTGCCCATGGTAACTCTGGGCAATCTCCATCGGTGCAAAACCAGGCCATAAGGCCGAGTTGCCTAGGGGTGGTCTGGTGAATTTGCTTCGCAGACCCCAGACCACCTCCGCGAGAGGCAGTTATGCAGGAGTTTTAGCGGGTATTCCCAGCGTTGATTTGAACGCTGAGCGAGCCCCGCACACGCCCGCTACCTCGCTAGTGGCGGGTAGGTCCGTCATTGGATTTCTCCTGGATAAAAAAAAGGGTCATCCATCATACATCATTTTACTAAACTCACTCTCCTTTCACTTTAAAAAAGCCCTGAATGAGTGAGTCAGTGAGTCAGGTAGTGTAGCTGTTCAGCAGAGGACATCATAAACTGATTTATGATGAATCAATCTTCTTTATCAAACTCTCCTCTCTCCTCTCTTTCCTCTATAGCTTATTTCTTGATCGCGTATAGCCTTAAGACTATTATTGTGACATTTAGAGTTAAGATGACTTAATTTTTAATAAAAACAAAATTTTCAGATGTGGCATGTCAGCGTTATCAGTCGTATGTACTGACAATACTGTTGTAGCTGGATTGTATTCCAAAAAGATTTTATTATTTGACTGGCGAACTGGTGCTAACCCTATAAATTATTACAAAGTGCATAAGGGCCCTGTATTGGCCTTACAAACATATGGTAACCTGGTGGCATCTGTCAGCGAAGATAAAACGTTAGCTGTTTGGGATATAATTGCTGGAAAAGTTATTGCGAATGATATTAAAATACCAACAGAAAAAGCATACCCGGTATGCCTTAGTTGGGCTCCAACAGCTTTATATGTGGGTGATTCAAAGGGATCGTTACATTTAATGCATCCAGAAAAATTTGTCCACGTCAAAACACATGAAATTTGGCCCGAACCACCAGTGATTAAACCGCCTAACAAAATAACAAGTTGTTGTCAAAGCTCTGGCAATATGATAGCGTCGTCAGATAGAGGGGAAATAAAATTTTTCTACAATTGCTATCCACCACAAGAATACACAAATGTTAAAACAAGTACATGTGAGGTGACTCAGGTAATATCATTTATTATACTATATCATTGTACCTATTTGTGATTTTCGTATAAAAACACTAAGTATTTCAGTCCGCGCGGTCCGACGCCTCACCTCGGCGCCGGACCGCAATACTATATATTTAATTTCATTACAATCGCATTGCCATCGTACCACTTCCGCGCTGACAGTATGGATTATTGAGAACCGTAGTACCACTCAAGCAGGGTTGCCATCTCTAAAATTTGGCAACCAGGTCAAGACGCGTGAAAACCCCGTATAGACCCCGTTTAGAGCCCGGAACTCTGACATGTCAACAGGTTTTTTTAAACATACCTAGTCGATTAGTGAGTCGGTTCGTCGGTTGATTGCGGCGTGCGGGCATAGTGCGTTTGTCGCGGGCGGCCCAAGAATTTTCATTTTCAAACCCGGACTACAAATGAAGCCCCGCCCGGATGCTCCCCGGATGCCCTCTAAACTAGGACAAATCCGGGGAAATCCGGATGGATGGCAACCCTACTCTCGAGAAGCTCGGTGGTGTACTATACGGTATACGGTGGTACCGATTACGAAAACAAAGCAACTTTCGCCGTGGTCATTCGCCAACTACTACAAAAGCTTTTTTTTATACCACTAACGTGGCAATCAAGCATACAGCCCACCTGTAAGCGGTTACCGTAGCCTATGGATGCTTGCAACACCAGGGGTATCACTTGCGCGTTGCCGACCCTATTTTAATCAACCTCCTCATGTGTTTCTCCCATTTGGCCTGAACTCAGCAGTGGGACGTTTATAGGCTAATAATGTTATAAAAATTGTAAGGTTAAGCGCTTAAAGTACATTTTACAAGATTTCCACATGCGAGCGCCATGACACTGAGCGTCGTATAATTGGTATAATACTTAGGCCGCGCTCATGAAGTTATCGCCGAGCGGGGCGGCGGCGGCAGCGGCGCGGTAACACCGCGTTCCAATGTATAGATTCAAATGGAATTGCTCACGGAAGCAGCGTTGCACCCCAGTCAAATGGTGCCCGCGCGTACATTGACAAGTGTATTGCGGGTTTTATCGACACCGACGCGACGTTTCAAAATGCCTGCGGACGTGGTAGAGCAAATAATTACGGCAATTTTTGACCAACCACCTTAATGGAACAGCAAAAAAGTGAACTATAAATATAGGCGAATTATAAACCAGTTATGGGAAGGAATTAGGAATGAACGATAGCTATTTTAAAGGCTAAACGTTTTACCTTTACCTTCAATATACAATCAAAAGTTTCTATACTCATTCTCACTATACTCATTCTCACACTGTGATAGGCATAGTCGTAGAATTTATTGGGACATTCAGACAGTATGATATTCATAATTCCAATATAACTAGCCTTTTTGTTACCTTGCCTTATTGTAGTAGGTACTACATACGAAGAAATTTGTATCAAAAAATGTTATCGCCGCCGTTTAGTTATTTCGTTCGCGCAAAAATAAATCTGCTTAGCGGGACACTCCGCTCGCCGCGTCCGCGCCGCTGACTACGTTAGCGTGGCCTTATAAACAAAATGACATTATTCGTACACACAAACTTGCGGTCCGGCACCGATGCCATATACAGGTCCTCAAGTGCTGAGCAAACGCCGTTCATTGGCGTCCAGACCACCTAAATGCGAGAAACAGAAAGATCACATAGGCATAGCAGTAACTGCCACACGATTTTTTTTATATACAAAGCATGACAAGTGACTCACTTGATCTGAAGCGGTAAGATTTCGATTGCCCGTCTGGAGAAGTACCCCCACCTTAAAGTTGATCGCAAATAAATAACACTAATTTGTTAGTCCTAGAGTAAGGTTGCTAGACCTCATTTAAGAACCGTTATGTTGGGAACAGGGGGACTTCTATACTGGGCCTGATTCTGAACACACACTCTAAGTTTAAATTTAAGAACAGTATATCTCTTTCTCGCAATATGTAAAAGAAAAAAGATAGCAATAATTTGTTTAGAGCTGTCAACTAAATTAGACAGATTACAAAGGAACCATAGACAATTTTAGACGGCATGCACGGAGGTGCCTTCTAAACACTGCATTTTATCACGTTCAATAAGGTTGAAAATTGAACACACGTTTTTAAATGTCTAATCATATGATAGCTATCCCTTTCGTATTCATATTGAGAGAAAGAAATGCACTGAACTTAAATTTAAACTTAGCACGTGCTAAGTAATTAAAATATAAAATTAGAACTTTTTCGATCATTTAAAATAATGTTAAAATCAAAAATTAAGAATATTAGCATGTGCTCTCCAGAATAAGGGCCACTGTCAAATAATATTTTTATTTTGAAAGCGTAGACAGCACGTGTTAGTACTCTAGGTGCTACGAGGGTCTAGTAGCTACGGAGCCGCATACCATCAGGGTCGTTTGTTTGCTTGCTTGTTTGCCACCCTTGTTATTTATAAAAATATAAAACTACTTGGTAATTGTCTACTATGATGTCTGCAACGGCAATGTACAGACATTGGCGATTGTCTGCACCTTTGGGCGATGACTTTGTTTTGGCCTTCTGAATTCAGATATGTTTTCTCAGCGCGAATAAAATACGCACGCGCGTCTAAATAAACTAACTAGCGATAGATTGGAAATAATTAAGTAATTATTAAAATCCTAAATTATTTTTAAATAGTCGACAATAGTTTTATTACTATATTTACTTGATAAAATGAACAGGATTTTTGTTCTTAATAATTGAAAAAATAAGAATGATTCACAAATATTTTCCTCCTACATTTCTTTTCCATTAAATTTTTGGCTTTTGTAAAATATTGTATAACTCTAAAGGAGATTATATCCCTATTGAAAATGCTAAATATATTTGCGAGGTATCAATGCTATCTATAAATGTGTTAATAGGTATAGCAACATTGAAACATAATTGACTTCATCTTTTGAACTGTTACATCACAGATGCGGTACCAAAATGGCGTGATGGTGATTGGAACATGTGATTCAGCACTTGAATTTTGGATTCCAAAGGAAAGGTATCCGGTCACATACTAAACAATAAAAATGTTCATTTTGAGTTGAATTTGAAATAACTAGGTATTTATTTATTTGCTTGCTATTTATAAATATGTTATAGTTATGTAAAGCAAAATTCTATTGATGTACGATATTTATGAAGTGTTATGAATATTATGGCAAGTGAGTTAATGCAGACAAACAAGAAAACTCATGCAGTTTTATGCTGTATACCGGGTGGCGACTATAACGGAAATAAATTAGAAATGTAATGTAATTATCAAATTAATAAGATAATTAAATCTGATAGTTGCAAAACTATGAACTAGTGTAGCCCATGTTTTATTTTTTATGTCATAAGTCATAATGTCGTCGCCACCCAAGGTTCAGCTTATAGGTGTCTACTCATTAGACCGTGTCATATCATGACCAGGTGGCCACTCATTCGCGGCCTGAGTTGTGTAGGTACATGCAAACACCTCAGGGCTATCTAGATCTCAATATTAATGACAAAATTATATTTGGTTGTCTTTAATATGTGAATTACCCACATCAGTTCTTTTAGGATTAGTTTATCCTTATTTTTCGGGCAGACAAACCCACATATTTATTTATTTAATCTTTAATTGCACAAAATAAGTTACAAATTGGCGGACTAAATGCCATTAAGCATGCTCTACTAGTCAACCGGAAATTTGAGCCCAAAATTATATAAATATGGATAAATTCACAATTGATTAATAAGAACATATTTAATGAATACATATTAAATAAATACAGTAATAAAAAGGATAGGTATATCAATTGGATAAAGGTGGAGACTCCAAAAGAAGACTGTGAACTGACCGTTTATTAGCTTTTTTCCTTGCGGGGAACTACCGTACGCTCCTCGATAATCGCTGCCTTAATCCACGAGGGACTATACCTATACTGTAGGTATTTGATATAATAGTAAGGGTTTTTGGCATTGTTTCCTATTAGTTCAACCAAAGAATGTTATTTCATGGCTACGGTTATGGCATGTCACTGTCTAGTGGGCAAACACCTTAATGATCTCGCTAACTCTTAAAACAAAACTGCATGTTAAAATATTTTGGTATTTAGTTACTCGAGCACAGCGCATCCAATCTCGCAGCGTATTTGTGACCTCGATGTTTGCAGAAGCATTGATTTTCGATCGTGAGATTAGTGTAAAGAGGATTTGATATGATAAAACTAAATATCTACATACTTGCCTAAATTTATTTAATCATCATCGTCATCATTGGATTGGATGCCCGGCTCCATGTGAACCCCAATTTAAATAATTTTACAAAAGATTTAGAATAACTGTTTATTCCTAAATGTATATTTATTTAATTTAAAGGTTTGTTGGTGTACAACAAATAGTACACTAAAACATTCAGTACACAAAAAAATATATAAAGATAAGTAATTATAAAGACTTTTACCTGAATAACAGATGCAAACGACATACATAATGTTTATTAATAAAATCCTAACAGAATAATAAAATAATGTAAGTATTAAATTAATAAAACAATTAAATTAAGTAGATAGGTAACCTAATTTCTGTGACATTAAAAATAGTAAAGTTAAAATTATTCTATCTTTCATAAATACCAATTGTTATGATGAAATTTGCTGTGATAAAATGAAAATAAAGAAATAATTAAGTAATAATAATAATTGAGTTGAATAATTGACACTATTATTAATATTATTATTAGTTATACTTACACGAAATTGACACTAAATTACCTTTATAGTCGTGCCATATGACTGACTATGTCTAGTGTCAATAAAAAAATGAGTGAAAATTTAAAAGCAAGTATTTTATACCTTCGTTAGACTATGTTTATTATAAAAAAAAAAAACTATTCAAAATGACTATTCTTCAGCTTTTACACATTTCTCCAAACATCTTAGCCATTCATCTATGGGTAAAAAACTTGTTTATTTTATGGATTTGAAAATTCAGAAAAGTGAAAACAAAATAAAAATGTTATTCTGAAAGAATATAATCGGGAAAAAGTTTCTTCGAATTTTTTAAGAAAATTCAAAACATTATTTAATATAGTTTATTTACATTTAACTAAAGTATGTAGGTACCATTTTGTTCGATGACTTTTTGCCATCTTGTAGGTAGGGACATGATCCCATTGCTATAGAAATTTTGGGGCTTCTGATCAAAATACCGCGACAAGTGGTTTTGGCAGTCCTCTCGTGATGTTAACCTGACACTGCCTAGAGAATTCTGAAGAGAGCGAAACAGGTGGAAATCTGAAGGTGCAAGGTCAGGACTATACGGCGGCTGCATTAACACCTCCCAGCCAAACTCTTAATTTTTGCTGAGTGGCTAAAGATGTGTGAAAAACCACACCCCTTCTGTTGATTAATTCCGTCCGCTTTCTCTCAACTTCTTGCTTTAATCTCATCAGTTGTTCGCAGTAGAGTTCAGAATCGATGGTCCTGCCTGGTGGCAACAGGCCAGCTCATAATGAATAATGCCCTTCCAATCCCACCACACACACAGCATCACCTTGTTGCGATTTAACCCGGGTTTCGTCACAGTCTGTGAAGTCTGACCGGCCTTTGACCACGACCTTTTTCGCACGTTCTTGTCGTACATGATCCATTTTTCGGATTGAAAACGCTTAAACCAAATTTGTGCTACTCTCACAGACACTGCACTAGGTCCATAAACATCGCAAATTTTTTTCGCGGCTTGCGTTGCATTTTTACCTTTTTTGTAGTAAAATTTTAAAATGTATACATTTCTTCATTAGATTCACTCATCTTGACAGTACGAAAAACAAATGAAAAACACACATTTTCCTAATTTGAATTTGGAATTATCTTTTTTAAAATCTAAACTTATAATGATACCAAAACCATCCAGATACAAATAGTACAGCCAAAGAGATTTTATTACAAGTTCATACATACTATAATGCGAAAAGACTTTTTTCCCAACTTAATACAATTTTAGTGTCATAGCTTAGGTACTTATACGACACAGCATCAATCGAATTGCAACGTTTTGACCGTGGTTGCGTTGTTTCTAATATTTCTCAACAGAGGAGCTGCTGTCGTTTTCATACAATTTGACAGCTAAACACAACCAGCATCGAATCGTTTTGATCCGATTGAAACTTATACTATACTTGACTTGAGCAAAATTCTATATAGATTAAATGTAAACAAACCACTGACAATTTTGTATAAGTGATGAGCAAGAAAGGTAGCGAGTGAAAGGTGAACTATTATGGGTTTATTGTGAATTAACAAAGTCGGCAATTCACAAGACAGACGGAATAATATTTTTATTGGTTTCGGGCCAACCGGTTTCCTATCAGATCCTCTTTTTTCGAGTTCATCAACGGCGTCGTTGCCACGTAACCCGCTGTGCCCTTCGATACACTGTAGGGTGTGATCATGTTCAGATTGCCTACCTCATTTAGTGCCAGGTGACATTCGTGTACTAAACTGCAAGACAGCTTTCGGCTGCACAAAACTTGTAGGACGCTTCTACTATCAGAAAGGATTCGGATGTTGTGGTTTTGTACTTCTCTTGACGAGATTGTGCGGGCTGCTAGCAGGACGCCCATGCACTTCGCTTGAAACACAGCATTGTGGGCTCTCAGCGGGAGGTACAGTTTGATGTTTAGGTTTTCTGAGAATACACCTGTGCCAGTACCTGAGTGCGTTTTGGAGCCGTCCGTGAAAATGATGAGTGACCCGTGAGTGTGGGGGTCGTCATCCTCAGTCAGCTGTATCTTGTATTTATTGTCAAAGACAAAGACCGGCATAATTTCGTCGCAAGCTACATCCATCATGGGATTGCTGGTCCAGTCCTTTGTAAGTTTTAATATATTTTACCTCGGGGAACATGATCAGTTTAGGGTGTTTCAAACGTAACGCGGAAATAGTTGCCTCCTGTTGTATATGCAGATGGAGGGGAGCAATGTTCAGCAGCACCTCCAGTTCGGTGATAGCACAGCATGCTAGTCTTTGAAAGCTCTGTAATTTGTTAGCGCAGGTCAAGAGCTCCGACCAGATCGAGAGTCCCCAGCCTTGCCCATCGAGGTCCTGAGCTGGCGTGCTTTAGACCATATAGACTTCTTTTGACTCTACACACCTTATTCGATCCATCTGTATAGTCTTCAGGTTGCTTCATATAAATTTCATCGTCTAATGAATAATACAGAAATGCGATGGAAATATCAAACTGTGGGAGTTTTAATCATTTATTTGCAGCCACACTTATCTTAATCTGATCTTAACTTTGTCATCTTAGCAACAGGATTAAATGTCTTATTATAGTCGATACCCTTCTTCTGTGTGTAACCTCGAGCTACTAGCCTAGCTTTGAATTTATCCAGACATCTATCTGCATTCCTTTTTAAAAGCTTTTATTTAACTTGCTTATGTTCGGGTGGAACCTTGCTACTTGATTTTGAAGCAGATATCTTCAACCGATTGAGCTGAAACTATGTATACACGTTTGGTTTTGATGACAATACACGATAAGCTATGTGACGTCATTCTAAATCCAATATGGCGGACCATCCAAGATGGCGGAATTGTTATTTTTAATGCATTTCTACAATATGGGTATCAAATGAAAGGGCTTGTTGAGAGTAACTCTAAAAATAATGTGACGTCATTCTAAATCCAATATGGCTGAACACCCAAGATAGGGGAATAGTTATTTTTTATGCACTTCTGCAATATGGGTATCAAATGAAAGGGCTTGCCGAGACTCAGTAACCTAACCAGCAATAACTAAAAAGTAAAAAATAAATTAAAAGCAAAAAAACCTTTTTAAAAAAAGCTTTTATTTAAATGCTGTCATCATCATCATCATCATCAAATGCTGTAAAAAGAAGAAAATAAGATTTTCCTTTAATATTTTAACAATTTTTATGATCATAAAAGCTTGTCGCGCGATTTACTTGTGTAAATAAACTAGCTAGTACCTAGGTATTTAATTGCGCGTCAAGCTTTTATGATCATATAAATTGTGTATAATAAGGTTATTAGTTTATAGTTCAAATTTTAAAGGAAAATTTTATTTTCTTCTTTTTAGAGAATTTAAATAACAGCTTTTTTTATAAAAGGTTTGTTTGATTTTAATTTATTATTTTATACACTCGTTTACAGGATATAGGTTTTCTATCTTTAGGAAGATTCGTTATAAGTCTTTGGTCCATT
This sequence comes from Nymphula nitidulata, assembly GCA_947347705.1. NCBI lineage: Eukaryota > Metazoa > Arthropoda > Insecta > Lepidoptera > Crambidae > Nymphula > Nymphula nitidulata. Next base: position 6,744,383 of record OX374617.1, on the reverse strand, counting down.
CATTCCATTTATTACTTCCGCTGACATCATGACATAATCATCGAATCGAATAGTTGTACGTAGCTGACTTCTATCTCCTAGAATCATTCTAGGTGTTATCTCTAGTGAGTCATCTGAAATTTTTACATCATCACCGTTATAAACATCATTATCATCCAAGTTTTCAGAAGGCGATGGCATTGCGGGTGTTGCTGTTCACACTCGCTTACGCCGTTTTGTTGGGGTGTATAGGGCATTGTGTGCTTTTGCCTTATACCAGCTTCTGATAAAATGTGTCTAACTTTCTCATTTTTAAATTTTCCTCCGTTGTCGATAAAAAATTCTTTAACAGAGTGTCCGGCTGGCTACTTTACATTTTTGTAATATTTGTCAAACTTTAAGTGAACTTCCGATTTATGTCGCATTAGGTAAACATGTCTATATTTACTGAAATCATCTTTGAACAGGACAAGTAATCTAAACTTATTGAAAGAAGGGGGGAAAGAGCACACACATCGGCGTGTATAATTTCCTACTTTAGGTTGTCCTCTAGTTCCAAATTTCTTCCGGTGTGTTGTTCCATAAATACATCCGGTGCATAATTCAGAGTCTAAACGAACTTTAATACCAAGTTCCCTTACAATAACTTCTTTGACATGCTTCTTGTTCTGATTAGCTAACTGTTCACGGTAAATTTGAAGCAGGTTATCTGATGACACAATGTTCAAATCTGAAGTTGACTGTTTGATAGCACAGAACATTTTTACTTGGTTTGATAGTCTCTACATTGAGTTTGTTTAAACCACCATATTTGACTCTTTTGCCAGTCAGTCGTATTCTGCCATTGACTTTCAGCGAGATATAAAAACTCTTTCAGATATAAAAACTCTTCTGAATCTGTCTTGAGCAGCTAGCACAGAAAATAAATTTTGCATCTTGGATTCTTCTAGCAAGTCTATTTGTATTTACATTATAAGAGAACGTCTACCTACGAAATATACTACTTATAATAATATACTATTTCAACATCCGAACGAGTATTTTTTCAAATACCTACGATTTGGTTAAAAATTGGCAATTGATTTTTAAATATTTTTAATTTTAATAAAATTTATGTTTGATTTTGTGCGTTTTCATCGCCTACTGTATTGTAACAATTATAAATAAAGAAAGAAAACGATGAAAAAATTATATGCTCATCGTCCGTAGGTAGGCGTAGTGGTAATCGCGTCCGGCCAGACGCGATTACCGAGCCACCTGAACACTAGGTGTAACCTACCAATTTCGTCACCGCTCTCTACCCCTTTTTTTAAAGTTATTTTCATCATTTTCTTTCTTTGTTTGTATTTTTATTTTTGTTTGTAATTTTATTTTAACATTGTCTTAAATGTTTAAAAAAATCTGAGCTGTCAATATTGATAATTACCTAATATATAGATATTGGTGCGATGAACCAACTGTCCGGGGAATACCCTCGGCATTTTTCGACAGCGGCAGGATTGAATCAATTTAGTACGACTACGATCTAGGTTATGTTTAACAACTGCATACCTAAGATAAGTTTTGGCAACTTTCCTTAGGTACTAAATTGTTAAGCATTCTGCGTTGGTTTTTAATTTTATTCGGACGAGATGGCGTTTAAACATTCCATACAAAATTCGAATAGTTATCAATTAATTATCACATACATCATACAGATAGACTACAAGAAATTCATAGAGTTAGGTATCTTGGGATGCCAAAGATTTGGGTCCTTGGTAACTCAGATGGTTAGAAGAGCAGTCACCCGGATTATGAAAGGTCGCGGGTTCGGTCATCGCTCGATATTTTTTAAATAAAATAACGCGAATAAATTATTTGTATGGTTGGAAGAATTAATATGAAAGGATAATAATTGTCGTCGTTTTGACTTGCCTAACACCAGCTCGCCCACATCATACAATCGTTGACCGATTTTTGCCGGCGAAAATTAAACACGATACGAATAATTTTATGAAAATTCTATAGTAGTAAAATTTGGTCTAATTAATGCCTGCACTCGTAGTGCGTATAATGTACAGTCGACAGCACATCAAGCGTAACGCTTTGACCTTGAGACCGGCCTTATTCTGTTCGTAATAGAGGCGGCTTTCGTAGTGCAGCCATGTACAAGACCAAGGAGGCTGGATTACCCCTTTTTCTTTTTCTATATATTCGTCATTTGTTTTTATTGTCATTATATATTATTCTTCTTCTATTCTCGCTACTGATAACATCTATCGACTGTCAAGCAATGTTTTTTATTACAATATGTTTTACCATGGACTAATAGTTTAATTTCGCTCATCACAATCGCACTTACACTTGATGTGCTGTCGTCTGTACATACGTACACTATTTAATAATATTCTCGTGTGTGAGTATGTACCTACATACCTATTAGATTAATTAATTTACTAAAAAGTCAGTTCGTATAAAAATATTACCTACTTATGTCTACGCATAATAATGATTATCTAACATTTTTATACAGTGTCAGTTTTTATAAATAAAATCTTCTAATTATTGTGATTGAGCTTTTATTTAATTCTAAATCAAATGTTCCTTCTTTCTGGTGAACCAGGCGTGGAGAAATCTCAAAACTTTGTCAATCTGGAAAAATGTCTTGGTAGAGTCAAAAACTCAAAAGATGGCTTCACTCTGCCAACAACGCAACCACCACCACTCAGCCAGTAACTTTAATTGACCAGCAGCACAGAATTGCTAAACCTCGAGATGGACCCAAGCCTCAGAGGACCCAAGAGGACTGGGTTAGAGTACTTTCCCATGAAGTTAGAATCACTATGGTAGGGAGCGACGTTAGCGTAGTATATTATGCTGGCCAGGACAACATTTTGCAGACGTTTGCTTTGGAAAAGTACCTAACTGTAATAGTACATTATGATGTAAGTGCGGTAAGTTGAAAATTACAGCTGAGGCGATATTGCTACAAGAAAGCAGAGGCCGTAATTATCAAAACGCACGAATGTCATACGACGTTTTATAACATTTTTGCGAGGAAATAAATAAAACTCGGACTTTCGAAACTTTTTTCGAACGAATAAATCTTTAATGAACTAAGTTAGAACACACTTTCTGAAAATGAATTTGCATCATTGCTTGTTTTCCAAATTTTGATTAGCTTGTAAGTATGTATCGGTCGATTTTTCGGGCAAGAGGCTTAGAATTCGCCTTATAGAGCCTTTTTCGCTACCTCTGAGACTTCTGGCGGTATCGAATAATAAATTTATCACTGGTACTTGACGACATTTTCAAATAAAAATAATATAACGAAAAGAAAAAGCGCGCGAAATAATTTTTACTTTGTTCACAAATTAGCGATGCGAAATTATCAGCGCTTTTTTTAGGCAAAGGCACAAAAAACAGCCAGTATTACTAATAAAGTAAATTTATATTTGTGTGTTTTTGTTACAGATAAATGGTTGTAATTTATTGATAAAATTAATTAAATGAAAGAATTAAATGTTTATTTAATATATTTTGTCTCTCGAAATTAATTTTATTCATAAATTGTCGACCACTTTCTGCCATAGAAACTTTTTGCTAAGATTTAAAAAAGTACCGTTCGTTTTTAGACGGAGCCACAGATTAATAACAGGAGCCACAGATTAATAACAGTGCGGTTTAAGATATTTATTCTCATTAAGAATTATACATAAATTCACTTACATGAGAAAAACACAATAACTCAAAAAAAATACAATTGGAAAGACGTACATAATTATTCTGACGGTAGTAAGAGAGTACTAAGCGGATTCACCGCCACAAATGCCAATACACGGCCTCAGGTGTAGTTATAAAAACACAGATGTAGAAACTAAACTACGCTCGTGTTTTACTAGATGTGACTTTCATATAGTAATAGAAAATTTGGATTAGATCCCTATTGTATAGTATATTAAGTGCTGTAGAAAATTATTTATTTATTTAGTGAGTCTTATTAATTTATACGTGTATAGGTATTGGTTTTAATTATTATTAATTTTATAAGTATACAGCGTTTGTAGATACAATTAATGTTCATTAGAATGACGGCAAAATTTGGACTACATGTTTGAAGTAACGTAATGTTTTAGAAGTTTTTTATATGTATTTATTGATGGATTGTTTTTTATATCCTTGGGAAGCTTATTGTAAATTTTTGCGCCTTCAAATAAAATATTTCTTTTGCCATAATTTGTTCTTGGAGTCCGTAAAACCAAGTTATTCGTATTTCTAAGTTGTATTTTTTGTATTTGGCTCTTTTTTGTGAAACTGATTTTGGTATGTATGTTCTTAGTAAGTATTTTTCGAATCAACAGACAAGTATAATATATGTATGTTTGTGAGATATTCATTATTTTTGTTTCTTTGTATAGGACTTCAGTTGGCGTTAAGTAATTATAGCGGAAAATAACCTTTATTAGTTTGTTTTGTGCTCTTTGTATTAAGTTCAAATGTGATTTTGCAGCTGAGCCCCAGATTTCGATTAAATAGTCAATATGGGGTTTGATAAGGGAATTGTAAATAGTATATCGTACTCCCCGTGGAAGACATCTTGTGATACCTTTTATTGCACCGGTTAAAGACGATAATTTGGCTTTGACTTTTTCAATGTGTGGCCGCCACGTTAATTTGCTATCAACAATGAGCCCCAAGTATTTTTCACTTTCAACTTGGTTTATTTTAATGTTATTTAATATTAACGGTTCAATGTCAGAGATTTTTTTGTTTTTTGCTTTAAATAAAATAAAATTAGTTTTAGAGACATTAATAGTAAGTAGATTATTCCGAAACCACTCATTCAATAAATTTAGGTCTGTTTGTGCGTCAGCAATTATTTTTTCTAACGATCGTTCAAAGTAGAATAGACATGTGTCATCAGCATAAAGAGTGACATCACCTTTTAGACCTATTTCATGGATATTATTAATGTAAATTAAGAATAACAAAGGTCCTAAAATAGAACCCTGCGGAACGCCGAAGGTTAAAGGTTTAGGTTGACTTTGATGATTGCCTATTCTTACGACCTGCATACGATTTGACAAATATGACCTTAGGATATCATGAGCTTTTCCTGCTATACCTATTTTGTTAATTTTTTCTAGCAATATAACGTGACTAACCGTATCGAATGCCTTTCTTAGATCGATGAATATACCTAAGGCTACATTTTTCTCATCAATATTACTTTTGAGATTAGTTATAAGGTCTACTGTTGCTGACAAAGTGTTTGATTTCTTCCTAAAACCATACTGTTTATTATAAAAATAATTAATAGAAGTTAAATATTTTTCGACCCTAATGTACAATATTCTCTCGAAAACTTTAGAAAGAACAGGAAGCACCGATATTGGTCGGTAGTTTCCAGGATCAGTTCTAATACCTGATTTAAAAATAGGTGTGACTTTGGCTACTTTTAGACTATCGGGAAATATTCCCAGTTCTAAGCACCTGTTTATACAGTTTGTTAATTTATCAGCAAGCAAATGTTTCAGAGATTTGATAGTTTTAGTGGTTATACCATCAACACCTGAGGACGTGTTACTATCTAATTCATTACAAATTTTTAAAACTTCTTCCGTTGTGGCTGGGGACAGCTGTGTCAATTTCTGGGAGTGTTTTATATTTGTAGAGCTCGTACTCGGATCATTCCTCTTGGTTATTTCATTAGCTAGGACTTCTCCTATGGTTGAGAAGTAGTCATTGAAATATTCGCATATTTCTTTCTCGTCAGTAACTATATCTGACCCTCTTTGTAGTTTTACGGGGATAGCTGTATTCTTAACTTTATTACGAGTTAGGTCATTTATGAGTGACCACATTTTAGATAATTTGGTTTTACAATTTTTGAAAGCCTTATAATAGAAGTTTGATTTCGATTTTTGAATCAAATAAAATGCATATTTTTTTTTTGTTTTATAAGCTTCTTCTTTTTCTTTATCTTCTGGATTTTGCTTATATTGTTGATAGTATTCGTTCCTAATATTTATAGCATCTAAAATTTCTTTCCCGATCCAATCTTGTTTAGGAGGATTTAATCTTTTAGTTTTATTTGTTTTACAAGCATTGATACTGGATTTCAGATTGTGTTCTAGAGTGCTGAGTTCACAGTCTTCATTTTTTATCATTTCAAACGTGTTGTAAAGCTTTTTGTAATCAATTGCTTCGTATTTTACAGTTTTTACTGGTGTTGCTTGATAATTTTTTACTTCAAAGTATATTTGCTTGTGATCTGACATACTTGATTCCACAATAGATAAACGGAATGACGTTTGTTTAATATTTGAAGAAATATGGTCCAATATAGTTTTGGTGGTTTTTGTTTCTCGGGTGCAGTAGCGTCTGTCAATTTTGTTGATAATATAATAGCCACTTTCACTAGTTGTGCAGTGCATCTTGATAAACCGTGCGTTTTACATTAGATTACCGCACAAGTGCGTAATGAGATACATTACGATATTGAAATTGGTGAAATAAGAGCAAATGTGTTATAAAGAAATAAAAAATACGGTGGAATTCAGTTGTATTGAGGCGATTGGGTAATGCGTTGGACTGTCAGGTTAGATCGCCATAATAGAAACTGGCTTATTAACCTAATCTAACCGACCTTAAAAAGATAATTGATCATATAATAATAATTGCGTCATCAAGATATCGACTAATAAACAATTTGTAGACCAAATATTATTTACGACACAATAGCAAGCAACGTATCACATTCAGTTTTTTTTGTTAGCTTGCGAAGCCAAAAATTACTATTTTTGTTATTTGAGTACCATACAGATTCGAAAATAATTATCATATTTAATCATTTTTGAAAACAAAAAAATAATTATACTTGTTGCTTAAAACACTAACTAATATGGGTGTTGGTAATCCATAATCTGTTAGTTAGGGTTGAGCTACATCTAGCAGCACCGCATCGCACTGTCCTATGATTATATCCTTTTCTATCACTCAGAACTGTCATTACTAGAGCGAGAAAGAGACCAGGAATTCACCCGCCATCGCATTACGTTCTCTTCGTCGCTCAAGGAAATGACAGTTCTGAGTGATAGAAAGCGATAGAAGCATATGAAAGTGCGATACGGTGCTGCCAGATGTAGCTCAACCCTTATAGTGGTTTTTCAATTACCGATTTTTTTGGGATGCCCCCGTGAAAATGAACAAAAGTATGTGGAAAATAAAGCAAATATAAGTACTTAGGTATTAAAAACCTATAATTTTTATACTAAACTACATGTTACACACGCTTACTTATTTGTGGCATTTTTCGTCTGTGTGTGGCAGGAATTTGGCAGATTCTCTATTTTCCTGATGGTCACACTGCTCAAACAATGAAGGCTTAAAGACTTGTATCCAATGCCAGTAAATTATTTAAAAAAAATCAATCAAGCAATAGAGAATATCTCTGGTAGTGGTGTTTGGCGGGATTTTGTGGTGTCAGTCAAGATTTTTATCACAATAATTAAAATTTGTGTCAAAGCGAACTGTGTTATGTAAGTGGTGTAGTTTTATAAAACAAGTGTTTGTGTTGACGTATGTATACAAATAAAAGATTATTAGAATAAAAGTGAATATTGTGTGAAAGACGATGATAACTTTTTGTGGTTATCCACCACATCAAGTAGCACATAAAGTGACTGTCATCATATATTTCGTGGCAAATATTCCCAAGAAGCATTGAAATGTGTTGCGTCAGCATTTTAATGCAATAAAAGAAGAAATAATGAAATACTTAATACCTGGCTGTTTGAGCATTAGTTCCCTTCGCCTTCCCTTTATAGAGAGAATTACCAAAAAAAAAGAATAATAAAAACACCTCAGAGCAAATAAACTAAAATTGATTTAATTACTCTGAGAAAAACACTAAAGCAATAGAGTGAGAGTCTGAGAGTGATCTGTGATAAAAACATCTTCCTGAAAAATCTAATAGGAAAGGATTATAGAAATCAATCCATGATCTGTAGATCACCCCACGATATCCTGCCCATGTAAATAATCTTGATACCTTTTCCCTGTTTACTGTTTTTTTAGTGTTATCAGACCTTCCACTATAATTTAATCCCGGAATATGGATAATAATCTACCTGGAGCATTTCCCGACACGAAAGAGAAAATGGACCTAGAAAATGAATTAACCAATAAGTTTTTAAATGGTGAGATGTCATTTGCTGAATATTCCAGCGAGTGGTATAATGTTGACGAAGAAGACGAAAACAGGATGAGTGATGAGGACACGAGAGAATCAATGTTGGCACCATCAAACAAAGTTTTAAGACGTCGGAGGGGTCTGCGTCTGTCGGCCGCACTGCTGGGTCTAATGGGAGAAGCAAATTTACGTTTTGTTAGAGGTGATAAAGAAATGGCAGAAAAAATGTGCCATGAAATTATAAAACAGGTCCCAACTGCTGCTGAACCCTACCAAACGTTAGCTCAAATATATGAAGATGATCCTGAAAAGTCATTACAATTTTCTTTAATTGCTGCTTATCTTAGTCCTTCTGATGCAAATGAGTGGCTGAGACTCGCTGCTATTTCTAAAGAAAGAAATGATGTCAAACAAGAAATGATATGTTATACACATGCCATAACAGCAGACCCACAAAATTTAGAAACACACATAAAAAGGCTTGAAGTCCTCACCACGTTAGAGGAAATGAAGCATCCTTTAAGCGGCATGAATGTCAGTAGAGTCAGATGTTATCACAGAATTGTGACTTGTTTACCTGCTAGTGAAGGAGAAACTATAATGAAATATGCTAGAATGGCCGCCACAATGTACCACAACAACAATGAAATTGAGAGAACACTTGATGTAATGTCAGTAGCTTATAAAAAGTGTAGTTCTCACTTTACTCTTCAAGATATTAACATCTTACTAGAATTATTGATCACAAAAAAAGAATATGCAAAATGTATTGAGATTTTTGTTGCTAATGTAGGCATAGAAATTGAAGCTGAAATTCTAACTGTAAAAAATTCAAATAATGAAATTGAAGAACACACTAACTATTTAAATTGTACTATTCCAAATGATCTCCCAATAGATTTGAGGAGTAAACTGTTGGTGTGTTTCATTCATCTAGGAGCTATCAATTTAGTACAAACATTGCTACATGATTTTTTAACTAATGATGTAGAGAAAGCAGGAGATTTGTATATGGATATTGAAGAAGCACTCTCTGCAGTCGGTTATCATGAATTGGCCATGAAGCTATTAGAACCTCTTGTGAAAAATATAAGTTTTGATCTAGGAGCTGTATGGCTGAAACATGCAGAATGTCTCTATAATCTGGGAAGAGAAGATGATGCTGTAGAATCTTATTATAAAGTTCTTAAGCATGCACCACAACATCCTGAAGCTCGCAGAAAACTTTCTTCCATACTTGAGAAAAAAGGTTGTATTGATCAAGCTTTAGATATATTACAGCAAGATTATAAATATGTTGTTAGGCCTAGTTTGCTTTACGAACAATGTTTGGCATTGAAAAAATATAAAAGATTATTGAAATACTTAGAAGTAGGTGAAGCTTTATTGACAAAAACATTTGCAAAGTTTAGACATCAAGCGGAGTTAAAAATTGCATTCAGAACTAGAGGTGGACTTGAGCTTATTCATAATTTTCGATCACTGCGTGGGGAAAATCCCTACAATGAAGATGATATACATTTTGATGAAGAAGATGACTTCAAATTTTCTCCAGAGGAAGAATGGAACTTTTTGAATGATTTATTGATAATAGCATATCAAAATAAAAAGTATTCCACCATGCAAAGGCTCTCATTTGGTGCTATGATGTCTAAGGCCCTTGTATCAAAGCGTTCAAACCTAGAATTTTATTGTTTTCATTCATGTCTCCTAAATAATGACTTCAACAATGCACTAAGATATATTAGAGAATTTTCCCTAAAGCACCCATGTCCTCGAGCTTGGAATTTATTGAATTATGTTCTTAATTCTGTTGGAGACTATCCACACATCAAGTTTTTGTATAGATTATTTAGTAAGGAAAGCAATGTGGTAAAACAGCTGTTTCTTGGCAATAACTTTATAACATCTGGAAGATATCTAGTAGCACTAAAATATTTCCTAGAATATCATGAGCAGTGTAAAGAACCTATTTCAGCTTTATTAATAGCAATCAGTTGTTTAGTTATGGCTGCACAAAGATCTGTTGACAAACACCATAACTTAGTACTGCAAGGAATTTGTTATATCTTAATATATAAAAATTTAAGAAAATGTGACAGTGAAGCTAACTACAATATTGGAAGGGCCTATCATATGCTGAGTATCAATAATTTAGCAATTGAACATTATGAACGGGTCTTACAAAATAGTGAACCTATAACTATATGTAAAAATCATGGTGTTATTGATTTAAAAAAAGAGACAGCTTATAACTTATATTTATTATATAGAGATCATTCTCCCTTCATGGCTAGGAGATACATGACTAAATATCTTGTAATTGAATAAAGTATAAATATATTTTATTATGCATTTGTTTTTCAACAGTTGTCTTTCTATGGTCCAACTGTTATTTTTTCATTATCTATTCACGATTTCCTTTCATTTGGTACCCATGTCGATGGGGTTGTAAATATTTCACAACTCTCACCACACACTCTTCTTTATTAACATGCTTCCGGAAACATTTATTGCTATGCGAATGTCAGTGCATGGTGGATGTTATGGTCGCCTACTAGGGGATAGTCGCGCTGAAACCGAGACAGAAAGAGAATCTTACCACTGAGCTCAACAGGGTGTTGAACCATACCTATATCTGAATGGGGGTCTAACAAAGACTAAGTACTAGACATGGTAACTCAACAAAAAACTATGAACCGCAGGTCAGCTCACGGTTCACTTAAGTGAGCCGGACCTGCGAACCGGTTCACAGATCAGCTCACTTACGAGCTGAACGTTTGTAGATCTGTTTTGCGAGCGACTCACAGAGTCGAATATTACCGAGTGCCGCCGCGCCGAGCCGACTGACACCGGAGCCGTTTCGCAGCTCGCGGTTCGTTCGCTGATAATAATACTTGCGTGTCTGTGACTCGCTGAGACTGTGACTCTGTGGGTGAATATACCTAACCTAGCGAGTGAGCCGTGAGCTGTTTGTTTTGTCGTTGAGCTGCAGGTCAACGGTTCAAGTCAATTGATCTGAATTTTTGAACCGATTCAGAGCTGAGTTACTCATGTCTACTAAGTACTCCGTGGGGTCTAACAATCTTGTTGAGTTCAATGTTAAGAAAACACACGTGTGCGCGTTTACAGCCAAAATGTCGCCGTTCCTTCCCCTTCCCTCTTTTCAGAGCACTATTCTTTCGGCACAGGTTTCTTAAACTTGCTCGGCATGGAGATATTTCATGAACTACATCGAAATCGTGATCAAAACAGCCTCACGGAAGCTCGGTGTCCGAACGAGGTTGATTTTTCACGCCTGACCAATTAGGTATGCCTGCTTTAGGTATATAACTCAGGTCCGGTCTCGTTTGGAATATTGCTAGCACTTGGGGATGGCTCCGCCAAGTACCTCCTTGATGCACTGGACAGATTACAGCGTCGTGCTGTCCGTATCACTGGCGATGTAGAGGTCACGAACAACCTTGAGCCTCTACAACTTGGAATTCTTTGCCAGCACATATGTTCCCTCCTTCCTATAATATGGGTTCCTTCAAAAGAGGACTGAAAGAGCACCTTTTGTGCTGGCAAGGTGGAGGCGGCTAGAGCAGTGTTTAAACTGCACTAGCTGTCTTCGCATATGGACTCTTCTTACCGCGTCACATCATGTGGTTTTGAGTCATTGGTCGCGCTTTGAATATAAAAAAACTTACTATTATTGAAATCCTCCACCTTGAATCACTGCCATATTGGATTTTTTATGTTATTATATTCCCGCTTAACGTCAGCCGGGTGGAAAGACCTCAGGTAATGACTTACGAAATATGTGGTGAGGAAATGCTTGGGAACAGACTGGCTGACCTGGGTCGCTGGTTGCTCGCCTTGCCGTGATGGTATTCATACGCCGTACGCTGCACTCCTCATCACGAGCTCATCAACATAAGATGGTGAATGACAGGAGCAAATACTTGAATAGCTTTGGGAAAAAGTAAAACATGTCATACGTGCCTATAAAATTTGAGGTTTGCCCTCAATTTCCCTGGGATCCAATGGTGACAATGGGACCACTTCAGGAGTAGGTATACTCTATCGAATCAAAAAATAATTTTGAAAATTGGTTCACGATTGACAGAAATCGGTGAACATACATACAAAAAAAACACACAGTGGAACATAGAACCTTCCAGGGTCTTAGATATGACTAAGTACGATATCATCAGTAAAACAAAGGTGAGTCGTGCACTTACCGTTTATGTTGATGCCTAGTCCTCTCCAGCCCAAAAGCTTAAACAAATCCTCCAACACGGCAGTAACAGTTTTAACGTCGCCCTGCCTCACACCTTGCTGAAGTTCCGAGTTTTTTATTTTTTTTCTATTTAACTATTCTCGGTCTCGGTTCGCGGTCTCAGCCGAGATTTTATTTTATTCTCGGTCTCGGCCGAGACAGAAAATCCTGTCTCGGTCGACCCTTAAGCTTACTAATTATAATAAGTGTAAGTTTCAATCGAAACGAAACGAAAACGAACATCGTCGTGTTTTCCTCTCAAATCCACATATGAAAATTGGTTTCCAATCATTCATAACAGAGCCGCTGTTGCCGTTTTCATAGAACTTGTCAGCCATCAAGACGACGAACGTTTTCGTTTCAAGTTGATGAAAACTTACACTAGGGGCACTGAAGTGACTGAAGTCTGATATCAAACGCCGACTGGACGAAAACGAGCACTTACAAGGCAGAAACGTAAGAAAACTAATTATAAAAATTTAGTACTCGGCGAATGACGCAAAAATGTTTGCCGCCACGTGCAGAAGCAATCTATAAAAATTACCGGTGCAATGAATCCGTTAAATAGGTAGGTACCTATCTGATACAACAAGAAACATTAATCGGCGCACGAATACGAAACGGTTTGTTAATCGTGAATATTGCTCAATCAATTGCACTGAGCCGCAAAATGAATTAGAAGCATGCGTGACATGAGTGAAACATAATACTGAGCATTTATCTGCTCTCGCGCAGGCCACGTCCGCTGTGCCGCCGGCATCAAGTCAGACCTCGCATTATATGCTCATCAAACAATTATCTTCTCAAGACAATGCGCATTCATGGATTTTTTAATATGAGAACAAAGTCTATTTGTGGTTTCTAACTACTATCTATGTATTATAATTGAAATAAAAGTATATCTATGGCAAATATATTGCTTATTAGTTCTTGCTCTATTTTTACCTATTAACCTTTTTTTCGGGGAGAAATTCGCTTACAGTCTTGCCGCCGCTGGCTAAGCGACGGGCGTGGGGGGGGGGGGGGGGGGGGGGGCACTAGGAATACCCACAAAAAGTTCACACACATTAGGAATACCCACAAAAAGTTCACACACATTGATTGAGACCATTCTATTTTTTTTGTGTTTTTTATACAACTGGATGACAAACAAGCTGACGGCCCACCTGATGGAAAGCGGTAACCGCCGCCTATAGACACCTGCAATAACAAGCAAAAATCACTTGATATTGCAGGTGCGTTGTCATCCTGGGGCCTAAGATGAAATGCCGTCCATGCCCAGTAATTACACTGGCTACCTTTCCCTTCAATCCGAAACACAGCGAACTGTTTCACGGCTGAAATAAGAAAGGCGGTGGTACCTACCCAGACGACCCTGCATACGGGCCTACCACCTAGTAAGGGTGCATTCTAATGAGCTATAATCTACTGTAAGTTACTGAAGGGCTGGGTATCCAGCAAACCATGTTACCATGTCTTGGAAATACTACCAAAGTAACATCACACCTTTCATATCAATTGGTGCTGTGAAGTTGGTAAAACCCTTTTCTCCAATAGGAAATGAGATGATAATATTGAAGCGCCTAAACCGATCTTAGTATCTAAATATTTAATATTGTTGTGCACGAATTTCGGGGTTTTGGGGGAGGGAGGGGAGGTGGAAGGGCTCCTCTTTGGTGGTACTCCTATACTGCAGAACTGCATATGAAATTAGATTCAGCAAACCTCAAAACTAGTGTCTTTGTATTTCAACACTCGCGAGCAACCAAGTGGAATGGGAAATGGCAAAATGGGAATTTGGGAATAGGTGTTGTGGTTAGAAATTTTGAAAAATAAACAACTACCTACTTTCAAAAACATCATTTTATCAATTAAATACTTGGTATTACCTCCTTTAGCCCTAATTACGGTTTGAAGTCGGTTCTTGATCGACCTTAATAATTATTTTATGGTGCCTTAAGGAATGCCGTCCCACCCCTCTAATAAAGCTGCCTTCGATTCTTCTAGGGACTGGATTTCTGGCTCGTACTCTTTGAGCTGGTCCTATACATGTTTGATGGGATTCTTGTCTGGTCTGAGTGCAGCCCAGTCTATTGTGCGTATTTCGACTTCATAAAGAAACTGCCGAGTAATGCACGAGGTGTGACATCGAGCATTGTCGTGCATTATCACGAAATCTTCGCCGACAAAGCCTGCGTATATAGGTAGATAGCTTAGACCATAAGAACAAGAGTAGATAGTTACTTTGAAAATCTTAGCAAGCTCTGCGCAAGTAAATTCGATGCGCTACTTTATGGAGATATTCGTAAAACTGTGGTATAACTCACTACATAATTAGACCAAATATATAGGTTCTTATATCATCCTTGCCTACTTTTGTTATCAATTATGAACTTATCAGTAAATAAAATAAATAATCATGGTCACCAAAATATGATTGCGATTTGTGATGACTGATGACGCTGTAACTAAATAATAAGAACCGGGTGGACAGAGGCAAGGGAAATTTGAGAGATAATTGGCAATCGACGTCCGAGATTGGGTATCGGTTACCTACAATCGGATAGATTGTTAAAAATATTTTTACATTTCATGGAAAAGGTCATTTTTATGAACACGTGGCTATATAGGCGTTTGTGGAAAATCGGTATACACAGTGATGATGTCAATACGACAATAAATTAAAATATGGGCTATATTCCTTTATAGAATTGGTTTGCCTGTTTCAAAAACATCTTATTCATTAGATAATTTTATGACATTTGAATGAAATAATATACCTAACATTGGCTGCATTATTTCTTGGAAATGTCCTGAAAATATTGTCCTATTTTTTTTAAATGTATGAATGCAGTTTATCTTATTACTGAAATCGATGACATGGTTCCTAAGAAGAGATTTTCGTACTTATGTCTTATAGTTTCAGACTTTCCCATACTGACTGATCTTAGTGTGCCACTCTGTATATATTTCTTGTGTGCGTGTGATGTCACTGTACTCCTCCTAAACGGCTAGACCGATTTTGATGAAATTTTTTGTGCGTGTTCAAGGAGATTCGAGAATGGTTTAGCTTTACAATTTGGTCCACTGGAAAATGTTCTTTTAGTTAATTTTTGTGTGTGTGCAGGACAACGTCTGTCGGGTCCGCTAGTAATTAGAACATTTTCCAGTTGGTTCACTGGATACAGGATGAGCCATCCATTTAGATCGGTCAGTATGGGAAAGTCTGAAACTATAAGACATTCGAAAATCTCTTCTTAGGAACCATGTCATTGATTTTAGTAATAAGAAAAACTGCATTCATACATCTTAATAAAAACGTGTACTCAGCTCGGAAATCGAATCCGGACGTTTTGAAAAATAAAGCTAACACTATTTCTATTTAGATATCGATTGTTCTGTACCCCTTGTTATGCAGGCTACTCGGTCAAGAGGTCCCGGGCTCAAATCCCGGTAGGAGCAAATGTTTGTATGATGAGTAGGTACGAGTATTTGTTTACGAGTCATGGGTGTTTATTTAGTATATTTCTAATATTTATATACTTATTATCATCAATATTTATCCTTTATCTAGTAGGTATCCATAACAAAAGTTCACTTTGGGCTAGATAATAGGTGTGAGTGTATGAATTGAATTGAATATTATTATTAGTGTTTTTGCATTCAAAATGCAAAACAAGCAACAGGGTAGATCATAATGACAATTTCTTTTTAAAATAGCTACATTCTAGTGCCTAGGTAGCAGGAAATGACATAGCCATAACTTACAGAAGATTGGTGCGAAATTATAATACCTATTACCTACTTAAATAAGATATACCTAGTCACGTCTGAATAAATGTACACACTTAAAGCTTCAAACTATGTGTATATGAACTCTGTTGTGGTAGCCGGTAGCAAATAATATTATAGTAAACATAATATAGAATCTAAATAGTATCATTTTACTAAAGAAAATAAAACAATAAAAGATTTATCAGACGTGCTGCAGCAAAGTATCCGCCCATGTTATTGTGTTAGCCAATAAGAGAACGGCAAGGGCGGAGCGTTTACAGGCGCTGAAAGTTTTAAATTTGAAACCCTCTTACAGCCGTCAATCTGTGAAGAGATATCAGAGTGAACATGCCTTCTGTCGGATTGTTGATCATAAATTGTGCGAGTCACGTTTAGTACGGTGAAATGACAGTGAAATAAGAAGTGTTGGAAGTAGTTTGTTGATTGCTTATCGATATGCAAAATGAGGAATCTGGGAGTAATAATGGGGGTCGGAAGGCGCTGAGGACACCGAAATGTGCGCGATGTCGCAACCACGGTGTGATCTCATGCCTGAAGGGCCACAAGCGGCTGTGCCGGTGGCGCGACTGTCGCTGCCCCGGATGCCTTCTCGTTCTAGAAAGACAACGGGTAATGGCTGCACAGGTAAAATAGTTTTATTTTTTTATTGAATACTACACTAAAAGCAATTTATCTTTATAGGTAGACATCTACATATTATTATTTATGTGACTGTGTCTGGGAAAAGGGACCACTTTAGCGGTATGGAGTTATTAATATCTCCTAAAATTAGGTAAAATCAGCTATTCAGTGAAAAAAGAATCATTTTGCTAGGTGCAATCATTATTTTTTTTAATATGCGGTAGGCAAACTGTACGAGTTGAGAAAATTGTTGAGAGAATTTTTACAATAAAGTAGGCGTTTAAACGCATCAAAAAACATTAAAATACCTAAAAATATTTGTAAATACATAATATTCTTTCGGATCATTAGAGGTGTTAACTTCAATGAGTAATGAGATAAACGTTGCTATACAAACATTGGAAAAGAAAAGAAAGCTAGTGCTAGACGACGAGAGAGACACGGGTTCGAGTCCCGCCCGGAGCATATATTTTTTCATTGTTTTCTTTATTTATAATTATAATAATTTGATAATTCATCTATTTGATAATTTCAATGAAATGATGCAGCCAATGTTATATAATTTCATACAAATGTCATGAAATTATCAAACGAATAAGATGTTTTCGAAAGTGGCAAACCACTAATATAGTCCATGTTTTTTTACTGTCGTATTGACGGCATTAACTGCATACTTAATAGATTTTTTGTTATTGTGTAGGTAGCACTGCGTCGTCAACAAGGTGCAAGTGGTGCCGGCGCTGAGCCAGGTGATGTAGAAGCGGCCGCACTCGCCGCGCGCAAGAGAGCGTACCGAGCTCGGCTTCGCTGCATGCAGATGGCCAGGACGTACACCACGCAGCCTACTCATTACGGTAAACAATATACCTACCTACACCAATTAATACTTATTAACAGGTTCTATTAATTTTGCCCTTTACGGGTAGTTTTGAGAAGTGGACTTGCAGTCCTGCATAACCTTAGCCTACTCGGTAATCGATTCCGTATATTATTAATAAGGGCAAGGATATTGCGCCATAGTTATTGTGACATGATAATAAAGTGTTCAGCTACTTCCGTGGTTGACCGCTCATACTTTAAAAATATTACCGTGACAATACCTACGTTTCTAAATAATCGTGCACTTACACTGCAGGCAGACATCAAACGTAGTGATAATAATAATAATATTTATACACTCACACCTATTATCTAGCTAGCCCAATGTAGGCATCATTATGAGATTGTGTTATGGATACCTAGTAGATAACGGATAAATATTGATAATAATATGTAGGTATATAAATATTAGAAACATATTAAATAAAATTAACATCCATGACTTGTTAACAAATGCTCGTAACTACTCATCATACAAACATTTGCTCCTACCGGGATTCGAACCCGGAACCTCTTGACCGCGAGTAGCCTGCATAGCAAGGGGTACAGACCGCTCGACCAGCCGGTCGGCAAGTTGGTAAGTCAAACTTCCAGAAAGAGGTTAGAAATCAACGGATCCAACTCGGCTGGATAGCGTTCGAGAAGCGTCGCAGTCTTGTCGTAGTGTATTATCGGCCCAATTATCGAGTGTATCAACACGAAAGTCTTAATTCGAGTTTCGAGTGTATTGCCAGTGATGACTTAAGGAATTGAGACTTGGCCGGTTACAATGGGCCTCAGAAGAAGGCTCAGTGTAACCTAAACAGCAATGGAGAGAGAGGGTTTTCTCCAGGTTATTCTCCGTGATCGAATTAGAAATGATGAGATCCGCAGGAGATCTAATAAAGCCGACACAGCCCAAATAATTGCGAGCATCAAGTGGCAGAGGCAGGCCACATTGCAAGGACTGACGGCTGTTGGGGCGGATAGGTCCTCGAGTGGCGGCCGCGTGCCGGGAGACACTGCGTTGGTAGGCCCCCACAAGGTGTACCGACGATCTGGTGAGGGTCGCGAGAAGCCGATGGATGCGGGCAGCGCAGACCCGATGGGTTTGGAGATTCCGGGGGAGGTTTATACCCAGCAATGGGCGTCTCTCGGTTGAAATGATGATGATGAACGCTAGTAAACATGAAAAAACAAATATTTTTATTAAATGCAGTATATAAGTACCTATTTATGAAGATTTCTGGCGCTCATTTACTAGGTACGTTCAAATTATGTAACGGCCGTATTTATATGTATAGGACGTTTAGCTCCCTACCACGACTATACAATTTGCGGTCGTTTTGTAAAAAGGACATTTTGCTTTTCTAATGCAGTACATTTTAATATGATCTAATCTTTTAAAGTGATGGAGGATGTTTTGCTCCCATGCCGTTGTACGCTATATATGGGCAATTTTTTTTACTATGCTCGTTTGTTCCTAATAGGAAATTAGGAACAAACGAGCATAGGCTGGGATTTGGGTCAAACACCAGTTGCACTGTTTCTTGACAAATAAACAACCCTTAACGGTAGCACTGACATCCGCCATAGACAAAAAACCGGTCAAGTGCGAGTCAAAGTCGCGCACGAAGGGTTCCGTACCATTACCTATAAACAAGCGTCTACCTGTTGCCGTTATCAATATATCGAGCAAAAAAAACACGTTTGTTGTATGGGAGCCCCCTTAAATATTTATTTTATTCTGTTTATTAGTAGGTATTTGTTGTTATAGCGGCAACAGAAATACATCATACCTATGTGTTATTATAAGTTATAACAGTCAGAATATATTAATAACAAAGGCAACGTCGTATCATTTGCCACTTTCACAGACTTTGTTTCTTTATAAAAATATCTTTATTATCTTATAATAAGGCGCCATCTAGAAGAAAAATAGAGAACCCAATTAGCGACATCTAGTCATCGTCATTGCCGATTAATGGTAATGATTGGATAATTTTTAAAATAAGTAACTAAGTGTAATAGCTATTTTAAATAACTATTGACTATGGTAAGCCTAATCGTCTGTAAAAACCGACTTACCGCACTAAGTATCAATCAATCAATCATTTATTTGCAGAATACATTTAATTTTACAAAAAGGTCTTAAATATAAATGGGCGCCATGTATTCAGCCTGTAGTCAGGCATGCAAATATTAAATAAATGTCAAATTACACTATACCTATAAAACATTACCTATTATTAAAATTCTGTAAATTGTAATATGTATGTGATAATTTAGAAATATAAATATTATGTCAGGAATAATATAATGTCCAAGATATCTGAATTAATGTCAAAGATTCTAATTATAGTCATACTTACACAGTCAAATATGGAAATTTTACAATGTCAATTTTTTTTTATTAATGTTAAAGAAAATAATTGAAATTATACATTCTGTCATCTCTTTTAGTAGGTATATAGCGCCGGTATATAGGTATTACCAAGCATGACAAAAGTAACGTAATGTATTATTTGGTCCATAGTATTACAATTTCCGCACGTGTGTCATACGTTTTTCAACAGATTTTAGATAAAAAAGTACAAAATAATATATTATTTTGTACTAAAATACCTATCAGCCAGAAAGTCGCAACAATCTTTGACGTGTGGCGCCACGTGCGTGACTGCGTGTGTTGAAAATTAGAACTACATCTTTCACAATCATTATCTCTTTGAAATGCGCTTCCAAAAACGTTCGATCATTCAGCGTATTTATTCTCATAATGTGAAACTCCTTGGTGGAATTCTCATATTTTTTTTTCCGTTATATGGTGCGTAATATCCACAGGCTTTCGTAAAAGCATAAAAATATTATGTCGCCCGAAACAAGGGCCACGAACTCCAGAACTTAGAAGTAGAAACAAATTTTATCACACAAACAAGAGTATAACGGATATTTTAATTGTTGAGTAATATCAAGGATAATATTTAAAATAAATCTTAATTTTGGAAGGGCCTTAAGATGGCGAAATAGTTAGGGACATTATAGGTTTTCTGTCCTAATCCATAAATATTATTCTAAGACGCATTTTAAAAATGATTTTAACAATTTACAAATTTAACTTTTTTATTTACGAGGCATAAATTGCTTTTTTATTAGTATAGACATTTGTAGCGAAAGGTGACGCAGACGCAGTCATCCACCCTGCGGGTGCCGGCACCACTCCAAACTCTGTTATTTATTATTGTTGTAAGCTAGCTGACACTGTCGAGTGTTTCGTTTCTCGCCTCTGAAACGTTCAATGCGAATTAGCTGAGTCAATATTTGTTTTGGAACGGAAATGAGTTAAAATTATAATACGAAACTGCTATTGTTGTGATAAGTAAATTAGCTCTAACATATGTTATTGTATTTTACTTTACTTACATATAGTTTGATTGACACGTGACTGGAAAACTGTAGCTTAGTAGCGTACCTCTGTAGGAATGTCACTATTGGTATAAATTGAAAAAAATAATTATTATACATTATTGTGATTAGGCATGATTCCAAGCACGAAAGTTCATGAAAATACCTGAATTTTCATGAACTTTCGTGGTTATTAGAAACCCTTATTTTTTATACTACAGGGTAGGGATGTTATGGATATGAAATTTCGGATCTGGATACGGATACGGATATAGGAAATATATTTTACCGGTTTCGGTTACGGTTACGGATATGAAATTATTTCGGATTCTCCGCTAGGTTCGGATAATTTCGGTTACGGATAGTACAAACACAGATTAATAATTTGAGTATCCTTTTCCAGTAACAACAGTTCTTCATATTTAACAATGTGTTCTGATTTAAGTTGAAGTTTCAGAGAAGTAGTGCTGCCTCCTTTGAGTGAAAAGTTTTTACCACAGTGTTTACATTTTGCAGAATCTACATTAGTTTTATTGTATCAATCACAAATAGGTAGGCGGTATAAACGCGCGAAATCAAACATTTTAAATGTGATTACCTACATTATTTCATCGAAAATGTCAAGATTAATTTAGACTTTTTTTTATATAAAGCACGACAAATGACTCAACACCACCTGATGTGAAGCGGAAAAAAGAGTCCATATGCGAAAACAGCTAGTGCAGTTCAGACTCTGCTCTAGCTGCCTCGACCGTGCCGGCGCAAAAGGTGTTTTTTCACATGTTATAGGAAGGAGGGAACACATGTGTGATGTTGAGGTGGAGACAGTGAATTGATGAATCCGAAGACCGGCACGCGTGCTCCTGAGTAGAAAGGGGGCAAGGTGGAATAAGGTCAAAAAGCTCTTCAGAGCACTCTCCGTGGTATAGCCGATAGAAGGCGCTAAGCGTCGCAATGTCTCGACGCAATTGCAGAGGCTCAAGGTTGTTCGCGACCTCTACGTCGCCAACGATATGGACAGGACGATGCTGCAATCTGTCCAGGGCATCGAAGAGGGTTTTACTTAGGACACATTTTGCCTTTTGCCAAGATTACAACAATCTACTTACACAACACTTTGAAACTAAGTAAGTAGGCACTCGTAAATAACAAGTTTTAATGTTTTTACACCCACAATCACAAAATAAATCATAAACAATGCAAATTGTAAAAGACACGCGTGGCTGTGTGACAACAAGTGACGCCTCAGTTGTGACAAAACAAACAAATACCGGTCGTAACTTGTAATGTAGACTCCACCTTTATCCGAAATTATCCGAAAGGTAGGGACATGATCCCATTGCTATAGAAATTTTGGGGCTTCTGATCAAAATACCGCGACGAGTGGTTTTGACAGTCCTCTCTATGTGATGTTAACCTGACACTGCCTAGATAATTCTGAAGAGAGCGAAACAGGTGGAAATCTGAAGATGCAAGGTGAGGACTATACGGCGGATGCATTAACACCTCCCAAACAAACTCTCTTAATTTTTGCTGAGTGGCTGAAAAAGGGTCTAGCGTAATCATGATGAAAAACCACACCCCTTCTGTTGATTAATTCCGGCCGCTTTCTCTCAACTTCTTGCTTTAATCTCATCAGTTGTTCGCAGTAGAGTTCAGAATCGATGGTCCTGCCTGGTGGTAACAGCTCATAATGAATAATACCCTTCCAATCCCACCACACACACAGCTTCGCCACAATCTGTGAAGCCTGACCGGCCGGTTTTGGTATCATTGTCCACGAGCACGACGTCGACATCTTTGACCACGACCTTTTTCGCACCTTCTTGTCGTACGTGATCCACTTTTCATCATCAGTTATCAGCTTCTTCAAAAATGGTTCGGTTTCATTACGTCGTAATTAAGAATCACAAATGAGTATCTACGCGGTTCATTACGGGATACCCAAATATCGAGCTTTTTTCTGTACCCATTTTTTTTTAAATGCGCCAAAACTGTTTTGTGGTCAATTCCCAGTTCTTCAGCTACGTCGTAACTACTGATATGCCGATCTTGCTCCAGTATTTCAAAAATGGCATCAATTTTATCCGTAATAGGGAGACCAGAACGACGTGCATCTTTGACATCAAAATTTCCGGATTGAAAACGCTTAAACCAAATTTGTGCTACCTACTCTCACTGCACTGCACTAGGTCCATAAGCATCGCAAATTTTTTTCGCGGCTTGCGTTGCATTTTTACCTTTTTTGTAGTAAAATTTTAAAATGTATCGAATTTCTTCATTATATTCACTCATCTTGACAGTACGAAAAACAAATGGAAAACACACATTTTCCAAATTTGAATTTGGAATTATCTTTTTTAAAATCTAAACTTTTAATGATACCAAAACCAGCCAGATACAAATAGTACAGCCAAAGAGATTTTATTACAAGTTCATACATACTATAATGCGAAAAGACTTTTTCCCCAACCTAATATGTCATCAAGGCAGCCCGTTCCCCAGATTTAAATCCATTAGATTTCTTTTACTGAGGAGCGGTGAAAGAAAAAGTTTACGCAAAGCCAATCGAAACTGTCACTGACCTACGGCAAAGAATAATACAAGCAAATGATTTTGTTAATAATGGAAGATTCGAGCCTGCATTAGAGCTGAAGGAAGACAGTTTGAATACCTGTTGTAAATCTTGACATTTAAATAAATTATGTAAAACAATTTTTGTGTATTTAATTTATTTCACTATCTGTCTCGCTCAAACTTTGTACAATGACTCTCCCGGTCTCACTCAAACTAGAATGTTAAAGTTACGGCCTTAAAGCAAACCATGGGTACACTAGAATAATTTTTAAGTACGTAAGAAAAAATTGATTAAAACTGCCTGTTTTTGGAAAAAAAATATTGTCTGCAATCGTAGAAATTATCTACCAAGTATCATAACCATTTTGGAATCCTTATTGAATGCGCCAACTTTTACAGTTACTTGCCAAACTCGCATAGTACATTTTTTTTCAGTACAGCTTGTTAAAGCTATGTGTAAAATTAATTTTGAATATTTAATTTAGATAAAAATGGCATATTCTTCTAATCTGGAGCAGCTGGCTTTAAATTTTAGATTAGAGTATACAGAAACATTATTCAGGATTACAAAATAAAAGAAAGTGTTTAGAAAAGTCAAGATTTGTTGGAACAAGGGTGAAAAAACCGTCACAGGGTGTAAATTTTATCGATTTTTTTAAATGCTAGATTTTTTTTAAATATATGACTTAGTTTTTTTACATATTTTTCGGACGACAACCTATATGAGTTAGTCTATCACCTGCTTTCGGCTTGACATCGGCTTCTGGAACACCTGTATAATATTAAATATTTTCCCGTTTAATTGCTTTCAGCGCCATCTGTTGCAGAATAGCAAAAAAATAGGCTTCTAAATAATAATTGTTTTCAAAGATGGACTGCACATACTGCGGGAAATGCTATTTCCCCAAGGATGTTAGGAGGATAATATTACAATATACAGGGTGGTGCCGTCAATACGACAATAAATTAAAACAAGGGCTTTGTTAGTTCATAGAAATGGTTTGCCACTTTCAATTTAACTAATATAGCCTGTTTTAATTTATTGTCGTATTGACGGCACCACCCTGTATAATTAATAGTATGGGTAATTTGTTTGGCTATGCCTAAGCGAGCGAACTAATTAATTTTTCATTAATTACATAGTTAATGTTTTCCCACACGCCACCACCACCACCACCGTGTTTCCTAAAGTTTCTTAATCTGTGAAATTGATTCTTAGTTCTTACCAACTTACAAAATACAAAATAGCCACCAGTAGATTTCTATTGAATATGTGTTTAGAAATTTTAAATTTTATGTAAAATGCCCCGTTTCCTGGTAGTTATACTAATTGGTCATATCAGATATGACCACCAGGATATGGTCCTCCTAGTCATACTGTATAACGTTGGCCTATTTGGACTCGAGTAGGTAGTTAGAGTATGTACACTACCTACTCGAGTTTAAAAAATTCTTGCCATTTTTGTTTAGGTTTGTTTTGAAAAGCTATTTTAGAAATATTAAAGGAGCCTAGGAGTTAAGTAGGTACTAAAGTTAATTAGTTTATGAGATTACTTAGCCGACCTAATTATGTTACCAAAGTAGGTACCTACTAACTTATTTGGATCCACACAAATGACTCTTTTGGTTGGTATTATAAAATACAGAATGTTTTTTTTTTTCACATTTCACCGGGTCGATTCCCGGCTCACGCAGGTGATTTTTGAAAAATCTTTAAATGCAGTTTTATGTATGTTTTCCTTTCAGTATAATTTGCCATCATCAAGTACTTTTCCTCCATCCACGGTCTTTTTTCCATCCTGTATATTGTTTGATTCTCAGTCCGTGTCTTTATTATAGCTATCCCTTTTTACTTAAACAACATCTGAGTATACAACAGATGGCAAGCTGTCCACGGTTTATCTACCCAGCTACAGACGATTATATTTTTCAACCTCAGATCACCACAGTATTGACAAACAACCTCAGATCATAGAAATAAGGTTTCAACATTTTTGTTTGAAATATTTATAAATTCGTGCCTAATTTATTGTACCATAGTAATACTCACATAAAATAATAATATCTTCATTGCTAGATAGATTAAGTATAGAACAGTATTTTTAAATAATTAAAATGTGTATCAGATAGCACACACGATGTTAAAACAGCAGTAAAGCTTTTTAGAACAATCGAAAATAGAGCATCACAGACGTAAATTGACGTAATAAACATTTTAGTCGCTCATGAAAATATTGAAAATGTCCCCACTTCATTACAGAACAAAAGCTGTCACGCAACACTCGGCAACATTTCACTGTCTATCAAAAAACTAAAATAATTTCTTTCAACTATTTTTATGGACTCTAAAAAAGTGTAAAGATTGTTTTACAAGCGAGCGCGGAGGCGGCTCTTTGTGCGGGTGTCAGGTTACCCGAAGCTGTTGACTGTAAACATGTCTTTCCGTTTGTTGAATGATATCCCTGCGGGTGCCAAAAACATGTTGCCGACATAATTACTACAATACTTATTACATTAATATTTGTGCTACACATAAGAATTACACAGTATATTTTATAACATAGAACATAGGTATTACGTAATATAATGTATACTAAGAGTTAAGAAATAATCTTGTCTAGCGCGGGGCTAAAAGGTTAGTAAGTATAATAATTATAGTATTGTCTTACATTTTCGCGAGCACTACACATTTGAAATAAAACCAATTTACCGGATTTAACTCGCGTTTAATTAGATGTTACATTATTATTATTCACCCGACGTTTCGATTACTTTACAGCAATCGTGGTCACGGGAAGACTGAAGATGTCAGTTGTCTTTGATAAGTTTTAAGTTAACTACCTTAACTTAATGTAACATCTAATTAAACGCGAGTTAAATCCGGTAAATTGGTTTTATTTCAAATATAATAATTATCTTTATGATTCTTCGTAAGTATACAGATACGATATTGTGGTTTTAATTGTAGAAACTGTAGTGTAGGGTACTTGTATATATTACTCTCGGTCTCGGTGTTCGTCAGTCTGGAATAAACCGTTGAACTAAGCAGTGTGATTGTCTTATTTACTTGCATACATTACAGTGGCGACGAGGAAAAATAATATAACATATTATAATTACCGTGCGGGCTACGATACCTATCAAGTATGCCGATAGGAAAAGTGAGTGAATTTGAGATTAAGACCGGTAATTGGACTTTGTATATAGAACGGTTCGAAATGTATTTGAAAGTGAACGATGTTAAAAAAGATTTGTGGCTTCCGACCTTGATAGCGGTCATCGGGGACGAGACTTACGAATTGTTGAGTAATTTGATAAGTCTTTACAAGCCGGCGGATAAAACGTATGACTATGTGGTGAACATTTTAAAAGAACATTTGCAACCCAAACGGTCGGTAGTAGCTGAAAGATACTATTATCGCCATCGTCGACAGTTAAAAAATGAAAGCGTTTCGCAGTATATATCGGAACTTAAGAAGTTATCAAAACATTGTGAGTTCAGCCAAACGTTAGAAGAGAACTTACGAGACCAGCTGGTCTGTGGTCTGACTAGCGACGTTATTCGGCAGAGGTTATTTGCGGAAAACAACTTGGACTATGCGAGTGCAGTTCGGTTAGCTTGTGCAATGGAAGCAGCGGAGCGTGATGCCGCGGCGGTGGAGTTGGTCGGCGGGAGCTCAGCCGGTGCCGAACCCAGCGCTGTGAATGCTTTGGCAGCCGATCGTACCGGTTACCGGGTCGTGCGCTCGGGGGAGCATGCTCGGCGACGCAGCGTACGCTCACCAAATCGGTATCAGAGTGGACCGATGGGCGGTCGGCCTGATGAACGCTTAAATTGTAAAGCGTGCGGCGCTGAGGATCATCAGCGAATGGCTTGTCGATACAAGCAATTCGTTTGCGGTAAATGTAAAGAACGTGGACATCTTCGGCGGGTTTGTCCAAAACGCTCGTTTCCTGGGAAGAGAAACACGAGATACTTGCACCACGTCAAGACTTCAGAGGATGCTCATGCCGCGAATTCGGCGCAGGAAGATTGTCTGTCGGAGGAGAATTTAGATGCAGAGTCAGATGTGGAAGAGGAATTGCACCAGCTCAGTTTGAATGGCTACAAGCCGGTGAGTTTACCAGTATATATAGACAATATTAAATTAGTCATGGAAGTAGATACAGGGTCGGCAGTATCTTGTGTGAGTAAGTTTACTTATGAAAAATACTTTAAGCATAGAATAATAGAAAAGCATAATCTGTCATTAAAACTTTACAACGGTGCTAAGATTAAACCCTTGGGGGTGATTAGACCCGATGTTCAATTGGGGGGAATATGTAAACCATTAGAATTGTTCTTAATAGATGGGGGAACTACCTCTCTCTTAGGTAGGCAGTGGTTGACGGAACTAAAAGTTCAAATTCCGAGATTTGTCAATTATGTCACACATGTAGATGACATGAAAATTAAGAATATTGGTAATAGTTTGTCAACGTTACTCCACAGCCACAATGAACTGTTTTCGGGTGGACTGGGTCGGTTCACCGGGGGTAAGGCGACATTACGAGTGAGGCCCGGGGCGGTACCCGTGTTCCACCGTGCGCGCCCGCTGTCGTATGCGCTGCGCGAGCGCGTGGACGCAGAGCTGGACGCCATGCTGCGGGACGGCATCATTGAGCCCGTAGAGTGCTCGGACTGGGCCACCCCATTGGTGCCGGTGCGTAAGGCGGATGGTGGGTTAAGAATTTGCGCGGATTATAAGGTAACTTTGAATCCCGTTTTACTGGTCGACCGGTACCCTCTCCCGCGAATAGACGATTTGTTGGTAGGGTTGAACGGCGCGAAGGTATTTTCGAAGATTGATCTGTCACAAGCTTACAACCAGATAGAACTAGACGATTCTAAAATTTTCACAGTGATTAACACACATAGGGGTCTGTTTAAATATAATCGCTTGGTGTATGGTTTGTCATCGAGTCCGGGTATTTTTCAGCGGATTATGTCCGGTCTGTTGAGTGACATACCGCATGTTGAAGTTTTCTTAGATGACGTCATTATTGGTACCCCTGATGAAAAACTGAATATATCAACCTTAGAGAAAGTTTTCGAGCGGCTGGGTTGCCACGGAATGAAACTTAAGAAAAACAAATGCGTTTTCTTGGCAAATGAAGTGAAATATTTAGGTTTTGTAATTTCTAAAGAGGGAATAAAAGCTGACCCAGGAAAAATTGAGGCTATTGCTAAGATACCACGCCCTAAAGATTTGACAGAATTAAGATCATTTCTGGGCTTAATTAATTTTTATGCGAAATTTATAAAGAACATTAGTACTATTTTGGCTCCCTTGTATAAATTATTAAAAAAGGGGGTATCTTGGCATTGGGCTCAAAGTTGTGAAGCTGCCTTTGAAAAGATTAAGTCCGTTTTAGTGAGTGGCACTTTACTTAACTTGTGACGCTAGTGCGCGAGGTATCGGTGGGGTGTTGACACAACCGAGCGCAGAGGGCGAGCGGCCTGTGGTGTTTGTGTCCAGGAGTCTTACGGAGGCCGAAAGACATTACTCGCAAATAGATAAAGAGGCACTAGCAATAGTTTTTTGTTTAAAAAAATGTCACCAGTACTTATACGGACGTAGATTTTCTTTGCGAACGGACCATAAGCCTTTAGTTAGCATTTTCGGCTCCAAATATGGGATACCAACTATGGCGGCGAGCCGTATGCAGCGCTGGGCTATAATTTTATCAGCATATACATATGATATATCTTACATTAATACAAAACAAAATGCAGCGGATGGTCTATCCCGACTGCCATTACCAACCCTGACCAGTGGTAGTAACAACACATTAGCGCTGCCCGAGCAAACATACTTACACTTCGCTCAAAACGAAATGCTACTGGACTATAATGATATTAAAAGGTATACCCATAGGGATCCTATTTAAGGTAGAATCTTAAACTATATTAGGGACAGCTGGCCTTTAGAAAATGATATTAAAACACTGCAGCCGTATTTTAATAGGAAAAAAGAGATGTATGAGGAGTTGGGTTGCATTATGTGGGGCCATAGAGTAGTCATTCCGGAAGCATGTAGAAATAAAGTTCTACTGGAGTTACATGAAGCGGATATGGGAATAGTGAAAACTAAGGCCATAGCCCGCAGCTATGTGTGGTGGGCTGGCATTGACGAGGCGATAGAAACAATGTGTCGATCGTGCGCCACGTGCGCGGCCGACGCAGACGCCCCGCCGCGCCACCCGCCGGCGCACTGGCCCTGGCCGTCGCGTCCGTGGTCTAGGGTGCATATAGATTTTTTAGGGCCTATTTTTAATAAGATCTACCTGGTCATTATAGATGCGCGGACTAAGTGGTTGGAGATATTTCAGGTACCGAGTACGGCGGCAGTGCACACAATTAGTAGATTATCGGAATTATTTGCTAGGTGGGGCCTCCCAAAACAGATTGTGTCAGATAATGGCCCTCCGTTTACGAGTAAAGAATTTGAACATTTCTTGATAGACAAGGGTATAAATCATATTTTCTCTGCACCTTACCACCCAGCTTCCAACGGCGCCGCTGAGAGTGCTGTTAAAACGGTTAAAAGAGTTATTAAAAAAGCAGTTAAGTTGAATTTAGATATTAATACTTACATTAATACATTTTTATTGCATTATCGTAATACTCCACATTGCACATCAGGAGAAAGCCCGGCTTCACTAATGCTGGGTAGGTCATTACGAACCAAGTTAGACGCCCTAAGGCCCGATCCAGAAAATAAATTAATCTCTAAGCAAATTAGTGTTCGCGGCTATGAAGGGGCGCGATTGTTAAAGCGAACGTTAAGTCCGGGAGATGAGGTATGGCTCCGGCAATACCAAGGTACGCAAAAATGGGTACAGGGGGAAGTTAGTGGTCGCTTGGGGTTAACAGATTACAAGGTAACAGATTCCGCGGGGAGAGAGTGCCACAGACACATAGACCAGTTAAAACGTAGGACAAGCGCTGCAGTAGTGGGTCCCGCGACGGAAGACAGGCCGTCATCCGTTGTCCCGGCCTTAGTAGACGAGCACAATGGGGTGCCCAGTCTAAGCAGCCCGTCAGTTACAAAATCATCATGTACTGACGGTTGTGGAGAGCAGATAGGAGATTGTGTTCCGCAGCCTGGCCCAGTAATGACATCGCCGTCAGGAGAGGAGGCACAACTCTCAACCCAGGATGCACCCCCGTCGATTATAAACGCACCGGCCCCGCGCCCCATCCGTAAATGTCGCTTGAAATTTCGTAATTATAAATGAGAAGGTTTATTAATTATTGGTTTGTTACCTGGGAGTTACAAAATTTAATTATATATATACTAAGTTTTATTTTTACTTCTTTGTTATTTGATTTATTGTGCATGTGATTTGAATTATAATAATTGTCTAATGATTAATAGTTAATAATAATTTCTTATGTGATTTTTGCCAAGATATAATTATTGAATTATATACAGTAAAAAAATATAAACGATAATGTACTTAATAATAGTTAATATTATCTTAAAAATATTTTCAATAGCCGAATGTGATTTTATTTTCCTGGCTATAGTGTAAATTGTTGTACACCTAATTTTCAATGTTTATTTTATTGTACCTAATTTTCAATGTTTATTTTATTTTAATTAAAGGGTTATATTATGTAATTGAGAGGGGGGATATTGTAGTGTAGGGTACTTGTATATATTACTCTCGGTCTCGGTGTTCGTCAGTCTGGAATAAACCGTTGAACTAAGCAGAGTGATTGTCTTATTTACTTGCATACATTACAGAAACAATACCTATCACACACACATTATTACTTATAAACGATACGATGAACTACTTCTTTAGAAAAGGGCTGCATCGAAAGTAAACCTTGAAAAGTAGTCCGGATGGTGCAACAAAAAATGAGATTGACTTCATCATGTCGACTAAGACTCGGATATTCAATTATGTTTCAGAGACCAATTCGTTTCACACGGGGAGCGATCACCGAATGACAAGAGACACATTGAGTCTCAATATAAAATCCGAATTATGTATTGACTGATGAAGTCTACGCTCCACCCTAAAGCTTGAGTTTAAAAAATTCGGGGTTTTGGATTCGAACCAAAACCTCGATTTTTTAAACTCAAAGTGCATAATCGCTTCGATTGCCTGGAGGACTGCACAGATGTGGACACATAAAACGATAGGGTCGTGAAAGCTGTTCTTATGGTGGGTTCTTAGTTCTTCAAACCCAGTTATAACAAAAGAGGAAAGAAAATCTTTGAGCCAACATTGAAGCTAATGGAGGAAAGACCTGAAATGGTTCTGCAGTCTTCTGAAGATGCGCGTCGGCAGCTCAATAAACTGATCTCTAATGTCCGTTTTCACTAACTACTCACTAGGCTTAGGCGTGTTCGCCAGGCCCCTGTTTGGGCGGAGGCCCTCAATGGCCGGGAAATCGCTCTCCTGCGAAAACCGCAGAGAGCGATGGCTACAAGGGTCATACGGGGGTACCGGACGGTGTCGGGTGAAGCAGCGGCGGTATTGGCGGGCTCTGTCCCCTGGGACCTGGAGGCGAGAGCGTCAGTGTATTACTGGCGTGAGGAGGCGCGCTCCAGGGGAAGGGACCCAACGCTGCGTGAGGTAGAGTACCGACGCGACGGGCTGCAAGAGGCAGCGCTGGAGGTATGGGTGCGGAGGCTCACGCAAGTCAGCGCCGGAGCCCGCACGATCGGGGCGGTTGGTCCAGTTCTGAAGCAGTGGGTGGCTAGGCATTGCGACGGCTGCCCCGACGAAGAGGCGCAACATGTGCTGGAGTGGTGCCCTGCGTGGGTGGATGACTGCATGAGTGCCGTTGTGGGAGACGACCTCTCCCTTCCGACCATCATTATGAAGATGCTCGAGAGCGACAGGTCGTGGCAGGCGGTCCTCGGTGTCGAGGAAGGAGGATGCAGAACGTGTGCGGGAAGCAGCCGCCACTTCTGGCATCCGCCGCCGAAGGAGAGGGCGGAGGAGAACAGCCTTCGGGCGGCTCCTGCCGCCGTAACATCTCTGGGCTCCGGGAACGGTGGGGGGCCGTATCCCTTGGCTTGCACAGCTCAGTCGGCGCGCAGACTTTAAACGCGAGTAAGCTGGGGGGGGGGGGGATGCAGTGATCCTTGCTACAGACCCTTTCATCCCCTTCTCCTCCCCCCAACGAAACTTTGAGCAGGGACCGGACCGCGGTCAAACCGCCTTGACGACACAACGGTGAAATGTCCACGGGCCATCCCGTTATGTCCCGAGGAGTTTGGTGGGTGAGAGCCCCACACACCCCCCCTTCTCCCCCCCGGGAGTTGGGAGGTCGGCTGGTAGAGTTTCTCCTCAGCGTCAAAAAAAAAAAAAAAGGCGTGTTCGCCAGAGATCTAAAGCTTGCCACATTGCAAGGACTGGCAGCCGTTGGGTCGGAAAGGTCCTCGAGTGGCGGCCGCGTACCTGGAGACGCAGCGTTGGTAGGACCGACGATGATAGGTTGATAGGTTGCGAGAGGTGGATGCGGGCAGCGCAGGACCGATTGGTTTGGAGGGCTATGCCCAGCAGTGGGCGCCTCTCGGATGATAATGATTACCTATATAAACCATAATAACTGTATTTGTATTTATTATACATAGTATACCCCGGACGAAAAAAGAGGGTCGTTATAAGTGATGGCCTGTGTAGTATCTGTGTATCTGTCTGTGGCATAGTAGCTCCTAAACGAATAGACCTATGTTGATTCGGTTTTTCATTGAAAGCTGACGTGATCAGGATGTTTCTTAGCTATAACTTATGAAAATCAGTTCAGGCGTTTGATGACTATCAACTCATTTCCTAGTTGACAAAAATGCGATTGATTTTTGGTTTTCTGTTACGCAACAACGCTCGAAACGTTTAGATTCTTTCTATTGAAACTTAAACTAGGGATACTGACATATCTCTTCCGTATTGTATCTATTATAGGTAAAGTTGAAGTAAGAGTTACAAAAAAAAATCTAAGAGAAGTTAAAAATCAACTTTTCCTGGTTATCAGAGGATTTTATTAGTTGACTTAGGAAAGGTAGCAACAGAATACCTATATAATTATTTGGGGGCGCCCGTAGTGAAGGTAGGTATACTAAATATTTAGGAAGCGAAATGCACTCCAACAAAACATTCCTGTATTTTTAGAAATAACAATAACTGCATACAAAGATTTTTTAAAGTCTCTTACCTGAGCCCGAAATCGAATCCGCCAAAATATACATCCTGTATTTTTATGATACCGGTCGGTAGGGTCCATCATCATCCTTGATCATATGAAACACATATATCTAGTAAACATTATTTGTAAAATCTAACGATTTACGTAGGTTTCATAAGACATGACGAAGCACTAACTATTGAAAATGCTCAATGTTCTCAGTTTAGATTTGCGACGAAAAACTAGTTGAGTTTCTTTACTTATATTAAATACCAATTTAGTTATAACTAACATAATTTTCATACTGAGATTAAAAGGAATTAATTAAAATAGAGAATCAGATTTATATTGTCTTAGCACGTATGTGTTTAATTCATCAACCGATTCGTTTATTCGTATTTACTTTAACTATTTCCTTGTCTACTTTTGATTTTAGAGGCCATATTTTTGTTAGAGATTTCTTAATTACCTATATTGGACCCAATCGATCGGTGTCATTATAATTAACTGTAATATTTGATCACCTTGTCTGCTACCTATGTCGAATGGAGACTGTTTAGACCTACTCTGTTTATGAGATGATTATGCCTACGAGATCGTAATCGCGCCATGTTATGTTCACAGAGAACCTCCGACTTTTCAGCAACGACCCGGCGTGGAATGAGCGCGTCCGTCGCCGCCGAGCATTCGCCGACGCGGAGCTTGAGCGCGGCGCGGTGGTGCCAGGCCCGCCTGCGCCCGCGCCGCCGCCCGCCGCGGTCTTCTGCAGACATTTGCTGGCTGCACTACTCACCAACTACACGCCAGTACACACCCAGCCGCAGCGGCAAAAGCTCTCCTTCTCTATAGAATCCATTATTGGGGTTCAGTAACATTTATAATGTTCCTGTTAGATGCAACAAAAACAGCGTGTGTGATACAAGAGGCACTATATTGGAAAATCTTTACCGGTAATTGTATCGGATAATGTCAGTAAGAAACCTATTTTGTAGGCACATACAGTGAATAAAATGTTAATATCATTGTAAAATATCGCTACTAGATTATCAGTAGACTGTGTTCGCGTGAAGTTAATTGTTAAGTACGTATAAAGTTTTTGGTATACTCTAAGCGACATAATAATATACCTATTATGTAGACAAAGTCGACCGCAGAGTAGTGTAACACTTTAGTAGCATGTCACATCGACCATTGCGCAGAAAGCTACGCAATAGTTGCTACAGTACTAGATATATTGAGACCATAACTATAGTGACATGGTAAGTGTCCTTTTATGAATGTAGAGCATTGCCAAATTAGTAGGGAGTAGGAACAAATAAATACTTACCCACTAAAGTCAAAACTCCTAAAATCACAATTGATTTTCACATATCAGCAATATACTTGCATATACTTTATTACGGGATTCTATGAAATAATACAAGTACTATAATTAGACAACAATTTAATTTTATTCATTATCATAGTGACAGTATTTTAATATTTTTTACCAATACATTTTTATAAAAGGTATGTATGTAGTGAAGTGATTTGTAAACATCTACCAACAGGGTTTGTTTTAAGTCATACAAGGTTTCGTGTTTATACGCTGACTTAAAAATATAAATAAATATTTATAATGAACTAGATAATTACTATAAAAATAATAATAAATAACCACTTCGTCGAAAAACAACCATATTGTTAAGATAGGTCCTGATAGATGTCAGTAATTCAAATACTTATCATAATATTGTTTTGTAGTTTTGTTAGAATTATGTAAAATTATATCTAAGTAGGTAGATACCAAATATTCGTGCTTTTATAGGCTGGCATAAACGCTATTTTTTACCGACATTGAAATAGAAATTTATGGAGGTAATCGTTTTTAAAAGATTTCTTTAATTGGCAATTTTCATACGATGGCGTATGTGATAGCCTTTATTGGTACAATTTTAGACTGCTTTTGTACTAGCAATAGCAATGCGTTTCTGTATGTTGTCCGAACGTACGTTATGCTAGGCCAAAAGAAGTATAAATAAAAGTGCTATAAATTCATGTTACGACATATCTAAAATAATATCATTGGGTTGCTACGCAGAAACCTTTTAAACATCATTTAGGGATAGTAAATTCGGAAATAAAAGTTATAAAGGAGAATGCACATTTCGTTGGAGAAGTTGGGCCCCTATAAAAATTGTTTTGTCGCCAAGATTTTTGTTTTATATTGTAGAAAAAGCATTCTATTTTCATAATCAAAAAAAAAGGTTTCCCTTTTTTTACCCAGGTTCACAATATATCTTCTTTTATCTCTAGTTGTAGTTGAGGTTAGACTATCTAACTGTCCTGTTCAGCGCCCTCTATGGGCGAGTATAGAAACTAAACAATATAACAAAATATACATACATAAAAACTTGTATGGAACTAAAAAAATATGTCAATTTTATTAGATTTTATTTCATTGAGGCCAAAATGCATATGTTTGGGGAATTTCCTTTATTAAAGTATTTACTATATCCTCAAGATGTTTCATTGTATTACTAAGTGGTTGTCATTACTATAATTAGCCACCAATATTTAATGACAATTTTTTTATCATTCTTGATATGACAATAGCAGTTTCTGTTTTAGTCAGTAATAAGTATTTATAAAAATAAGGTACTATTTTTAATAACAATTGAGCTTAACTTGACTTTCACTACACCAAATACCTGCTTTTTTGAAGTCGGTTGAAAACTACACCAGCTGCTATGCATACGTTCGCAAAGTAAAAATGTTTACCAGATTTTAAATTCTCATTGAGCGCAATCTAGGTCTAAGATATTATACAGGGTGGTGCCGACGCCGACAATACGATAATAAATTAAAACTGGGCTATATTACTTCATAGAAATGGTTTGCCACTTTCAAAAACATCTTATTAATTTGATAATTTCATGAGATTTGTATGAAATAATATAATATTGGCTGCATCATTTCATAGAACGGTCATAGAGATATTTTTAAAAGTGGCTAACCGTTTCTATAAACTAACATAGCCCATGTTTTAATTTATTGTCGTATTGACGGCACCACCCTGTGTATATTGACATCAACTTACTCATAAAATTGTAAAGCATCGCTTGTTAACATAATTTGTAGCTCACTCACAACAGGGGCCTTACCACCATCTTTATAAAAGCGATTCACATTCCGCTCGGTTCAGTATTGGTTCCTAAGCTGCATCGCTGTCATAGTCGTAGATAGCGTCGTAGTACGAATTAACGATTTTACTAAGTTTAGGTCCGAAACTGGATCGCGATAAAAGATGGCGGTACGGGTGCAGGTCATAGTCACTCACTTGTTTTAGCGATCAATATACGAAATATACATGTGCAAGCAAAATTATAGACCTTAGTGGCAAACATTTTTAGTTTGTAAATTTATAATCGGTGAGGTAGAAATATCTATGTAATAAGATTGCAAGATAGTAATAAATAAATCATTAAACCTACTACAAATTGTTTACGTCGAATGTGTTATTTTAATATTCCGTTGATATCCTATGCGTGCGCAGACACTATTGTAACACAAAAATATTAAGGTACTGAGAGAACACATTTATCATCAAGGTTGGTTTAGGCATCGGATCTGTACCCTTACTGTAAGTTTTAAACGAATTGAAACGAAAACGATCATCGTCAAAAGAGGTTTCCAATAATTTACAATAGAGGTATGTACTTTTAATACGATTTGACAGTTTCCATGACGACTAAAGTTTTCTTTCAATAAGATTGAAACTTACACTAGGGGCATTGCATCTCATTTCGGCGAGGTGAAAGACAGCTCTTTTACGTTTAGGTTACGCAGTACTGTTTACTATAATTAGGTCTTTTGTTTAAAACAGACGATCCATTTAAATTTAAGTTCAGTGTATCTAGTTCTCTCAGTAAGAATACAATGTCTACCTATGCCTTAGTGAGAGTTCTACGTCAAAATAAACGGGCGCGTAGTTTTCAATACTTAACGACAGAGGCGCTGCTGTTTGGTCCATACGATAAAGCTGTACTCTCTGAAGATGTAAAACAGTATATGTTCTAAAAGAATGTTTCACAAACGTAATAACTCGCACTAGGACTAGGGCATCTGTACTATTAATACCTAACTAGTGAAACCTTAGTTAAACACTTGTTTGGGAAATTATTTTAAGTGATTAACATATTTCGGCGTACCTATACATAAATATGCCATAAATACAATGAATCAAGATTTTGATTTCAAAATAACGCAAGCACAGCCATTTTTTTTTATTCTTGATTTTCTTTAAAATATAGTGCTTTTAATAATACGCTTACGTTAAAGGTAGGTAAAGCTGAAGTCTGCAATGAGAAGTGTAACAGTAGGCTATAATATACATAATATTTAATATTATTATACTAGCTTTAACAAAACTTGATATTGTAAGCTGCAGCGATGTAGCGTTTATGATTATAATATATTTTAGTGACTGTAAGTTTTCTATAATATATAAAATAATTATATATAATAAATATTTAATAAGGAAACCCAAATAAGCAATGATTCTAGACTCGGCATCCAAAGCACTTAAATTAGTTTTTAATCAGAATTTAATACAATCAGATCTACATCATGGACTGCAGGATAATACGGGACCTACCATCACTGCCATGTAACTTGAGTTTTATCGACACATCAAGCAAAACAAGCGCATATGCTATACTTATGTGGTTTCAAAAGTTCTCTAGGTGCGTATTCCTCCCAGATCTAGAATTTAGTAAGTATGATTTTTTTTAAATATTAAGTGGCCAAATAAACTAAATTTGTAAAAACGTCTTCAATTTGTATTCTGTACAGTTTTCAATGTTTACGGTTTAAAATCAGAGTAATATTTTCTTGTTTCCCTTTTCAGTTTATTTACATCCCTGAACAAAATTTGACCTTAATGGATGCAAAGATGATTGAATAATTAATTTGCGACTACAAAAAACATAACACAACTAAGATTTAGAATTTGGCTATGAAAATAACCATTGTCACGACACCGCTGAAGAATTTTAAATTAAGTCTAAAAGCGTGTAAATATTAATAAACGGCCACGCATACGATCTATCTATACCTAAAACTTGCGATCGTGGACGCAAATAATATACATATACACGTGGAGGTCCTCTATAAATACAAGTTCGTAAATGTGTTTAAAAATTATTGATAGTGAAATTGAACTCTGTTTTTGATATTTTCAATCATGAACTTTGTATGAACGTTCAATAATTTCTTGTTGTTTAAGCGCATTTACGAAGAATCTATGTTGTGATCATTATGATTGTTTTGTCGCTTGATTAGCTATATTCATATAAAATTACTTTTAATGGGCACTTTTAGGAGAATCAGGGTGAAGCTACACGAGCCTAAGTTCAACTAAAAATTTAGTATAATACCTACATAGGTGCAGATACGGCACGTATTATAGTACTACTATTATATTGGCTATGAATCAGCCAATATAATGGTCAGAGTCAAAATCAACTGTGTAGCTCTTACTTTTGCTAAATAATTGATAGTGATATACATATGATTTTTTAACTTCCTTGAACTACTTAAGACACCAGTCTTGTAGGTAGGTACTAGTCATATATATTTATTTTAAAAAAATTGATGTTCCTATAAATTAAACTGTTATAATAAATGATAAAACAATGTAGAAGTAAATTAATGAAATAATACTATTATACTGATAGATCTTTTTATTAATAACATAATTAAACATCAATTAAAAACGGGCGCGCAAATCAAGTTTACGTTTGCTGGGCAGGTAAATAATAAAAAATAATAAAAATTAAACAAATGAATGTATTTCGACGACAAGATTATTTTATATATAAATATGTTAGTATATAGATAAATGTGTACCATATAATAATAATAATGTATAATGAATGTACAACAGAAAATAATGCATCGCAATCTACAATATATCGACAATGAATCACAAATGTTCGTCCGCACGATACAACTATAATATTCATTACACCGACGCCTCGAGGAAGGGAGTGCCTTACGAATGCCGCCTCATCCACTCACTCATTTACGCGATCACTTAGTAAACTATTATCACCGTTTTGTTTTAGGAAAAAGAACGACTACAATAAAAAATACCCTAAAAATATTTCCGAGACCACCCGTAAGCTTCATAAGGTTTCACTAAAAATATAAATAATTACGGGAGTTAGTTGGCGCAGTATCTACTTATAAGCTTAGCGCAGTAACTCAACAAGGTTCATTCGACTCGATTAACGGACCGCATCGGGGCGTAGGACTTCCTCCTTGGGTACTAAGAAGTCAAGTCTAAGATAATTCTGTAACTATAAGCTGTTTGAGTGCGTCAAATGGCGAGTTTGAACATTACTGTGTAACTGAGTAAGCTTTTATAATAATGTACTATGTAATTGGACTGATACCGATCTGTTGAGTGGTGAATAAACAACCAATTGTAGGTATTAACTTCAAATTTTGTTAAATACTACCTCACCTTTTCACAAAATGGATAACTACATTTCTGAATAAATAAACACTGTTTTATCATCAAGTTACTTAAAAAAGTTATATAGGCGCATTCATCCACATGTTGAATGGGCTTCGTTGGCACGTGGTAAGGAATGGGACTAGATAGGACCTGGGACAGGAACTAACAGGGTTTTCAGGGACAGCGGAAGTACCTATATCAAGTACTTTACATAGTATTATTAATGTAACAAAAATTCTAGTCACAATATATTAATAATGTAAAATGTTACATCAAAGTAAATTTACTGTCAAGCCAAAAAAATAATTTTAGATCCAACGGAATGTTCCCATTTTTATATCCCCGAAAAATTAGTACATTACCACTGAACTTCTAAAGCTATAATTGCAAATCGTAAATAGACTAATAGTCATTTTAAACTACCAATTTTCAGATAACCCACATCTGAAAAACAAAATGACAACAAAAATTTAAAGTCAGACTTTTAGCATTTTTAAACAAAAATAATAACAATTTTACTTGCATATAATATACATCACAATATGTATTTACATATACATAATATTACTTTCATTTAATATACACGTAAATATTACTTTATATCAATCATAATATAAGTTGAATGCGTCTGGGCGGCGCTAGCGCGGCCACCCGCCCGCTCGTACAACAAACATACAAATCATTTAAAACAATATGCAACGTAAAAATACTATTTGGTACATTATATAGCAGAAATCTAGCCGTCATAAAACCTATCAAAGCAATATATTACACCTAAACGGACACATACATATAAACATACACATAATACATTAGTCAAAATAAACCAGTCACAAATCACAGTTGACATAAATTCTCGATTTCACAAAGTCTTGTAATTTACATAAAATAATAGTTAACGCGATGATCTTACTAAAATATATTTGAAAATCTCTAGAGGGAGGCAGAAATAAATGCTTTTTTTTAAGAAATATGCAAAAATAAATCTAGTAATTTATCCTAACGACAAATACTATTGTAATAATTTAACGTTGCAAAATCTGCGCCCTCGTGAATAAATATAAGTGTCAAAACAAGTAAGTTATATATAGGTTTGTTGAGCAATAAATGGCATCAGTTAAATGAAATAATAACGAAAACACTGCAGCTCAGCTACTGCACCCGTGAAATCTGAATCCATGCCCAGCCATTACATATTATTCAGATACTGTTTACTACCAAAATTATATTATTGTAAACATATCATGCATCAGTATTAACTAACCATGTTAGTAATCGATTCGAGATGAGACTAAATTAATTTGACGTTTGATTGGATGATGTATAGTTATGCCTCAATATGTATACACTTTAGCACCGCGTTGCTTTGTCTTCATTATGATACAACCGCTTCAAGTTCATTGATGACGGTACTACAGTGAATGCATATTACTAACTAGAACTATACAGATTAGGATCACAGAAAAACAACCTTCTCTTACATTTTTATCAGCGTCTAAAGAACTAAAATTATTAATTTCGTAATCGAGTACTCCAAATTTTGTACACTAAAAAATTACGTAAACGAAACAAACTGCATAAAAATCATAAACGTCTCACCTTCCGAATCACTATCTACGACCTATCACTAGGGTTCATGCAAAGACAGAGGAGATACTCCGACCACATATTTTAGCTCAGCAAGTCACCATATTAAAACGACTCGGTGAGTTCAACTACAACTACAGGCCAACGAGTGAACACTCAATCCGTTAACAAAACGAAACGACACGTAAGCATGCAACGTGCGTACATATAGACGATACGAATACAATAAGCCTAGCACCCGAGTACCGTAACGCTTACGAACACTGCGGTTAAGTGGTGTCGCCGCAACTCA
This sequence comes from Nymphula nitidulata, assembly GCA_947347705.1. Classification (NCBI taxonomy): domain Eukaryota; kingdom Metazoa; phylum Arthropoda; class Insecta; order Lepidoptera; family Crambidae; genus Nymphula; species Nymphula nitidulata. The sequence goes on along the minus strand of OX374617.1, from coordinate 6,702,144 downwards.
ACTAAATGGAAACATTCAGGTACTATCGATGTAGGTACGCGACAATTCACAGGTGATTTCAGTAGAGTAAAAATAGCGTGTCCGCCTGTGTCGCGACCGCGAGTGCTGCGTGATGGGTGTTGGCACAAATGTGGGCGCGACCGAGGCCCCTCGCCCCCAACGTCCACCCGACCCCTGCTCACTTTGATTCCCCTGCAACACACATTAATAAACTAATACTTTTCATCTATTTTATTTTCTGTTATTTAAACAAGGGTCGTTACGGATATTCGCATCCGCATCCCGTAAATGCGGAACATTTGCATTAATTCAGACAGAAGCAACAAGTAACGACATCTAAAGGAAGTGGGCGGGGCCAGAGTGGCGCGTGCCTGGCGCGGGCATAGGTATGCCATTTTCGAGAAACCAAAATTAATTGTAAAAAATATAATTTACATTTCATTGTAATATCATTGTAAAAATATAACGTCCGTACAAGTCCTTCAAAAATGTTATCGATATCCACCGGGACACTACTACAACTGTTAAATTTCATCTGTCACTGGACTCATAAGATGTAAAAAAGATTATTTTTAGAAACTTTACTTATGCTGATTTTATCCGTAACCTCACAGTTGGTCTTATAGTGAAAGTTGTTCATATTCGTGGGTAGACCACACTCTGAAAATTTCGCTCATGCATAAAAAGGGCTCGTATTTAACTGATCACCATACATACAATCTTAGTCTAACCAACCTTAAAAATATAATTGATCATCAAAATACCGAAAAATTAACAATTTGTAGACCAATTATTATTTTTGATGACCACGCTAATATTTTTTTGTAGACCCTTTAAATTTTTCCCCTTAAAAAGTAACCAAGTATGTATAAAGTGTTGACTATCAAACATTACTGACCAATAGGCAGCGCGCGTGTCTATATGCCGCACATGGCGGAGAGGCGCGCGTTCAGCTGCACCGGGAACTGCTCGGCGAAGCGGCGCCAGTTGTCGTCGCCCACCTGGCTCTTGAACCCGTGCAGGATCTTGGTGAACATCTCCTTAAGGTCGTCCTTCGGGTGCGACCACGACGCCACGGCGTCACAGAAGAACATGAAGTCCGGCACCACGCCGCTGGGGTTCACCTGGATCATCTGGCAGATGCCGCGGAACGCCGAGTCCTTCTCGTCGTTGTCCCGAATGTTCCGCAGGGATGTGCACCTGTTTACAACACACTAGTTCACGTATATGTTGACCGGTTCGAATCAAGTGTAGTGATTTATGAAATTTAGATTAGAGAAATTTTACTTTCGAAATGTCAAGGGTTATCATCATCAATATTGTAAAAAACTGTGTAAAATGTAAGCAAATATAAGGTTTGATGTTAAATATTAAATAATATGTATCTATAATAAATACTGGCATAAAATATGGTTTATTTCTTAGTAAGGAGAATTAAGTGATAGGCACACAAAACATAATTATTAATTTATGAACACTAATTTTAATGAGCATACCAAACTGTAAGCAAATTAAGAGTACATAGGCGATACACGATGCAGCTTTGTATGTTTGTTTCACGTCGCACGACTGTCTACTTTTAAGAGGATTGGGGAAGTTACATGAACAATAATTTGCATCGCAGTTTGGTTAGAAAATATAATTGTGAGAGATAATATTTTTAGAAAGCGGATGGTGTTCAACACACATAAGTACAGCACTGAAAATAAGATGATCAACCAAATACCACCCCATCAATCAGTGACAGTTTAGGAAGTGTGGCCGTTTGTTGGAACATACATTTAAAATCTCATGCCTATTTAAACTTAAACCAGAACAACAAATCGTATAAAAGAATAATATTAATAAGCCATTAACAAACACCATCCACAATCGAAATAATACCTAAATATAAACATAGTAATTATTAACGTAATCGTAAATATAAAGTAATAATAAAAAAAATTACTACAGACCACTGGCGTACAAATTGATGTAATACGGGTGCGACGTCGTGGGGGCACACATAACCTAGCCGACCGATAGTAATCGCTACACGCCACGACACGATATACCGAGAACAAAACCAAGAAAACAAATCAACAAACCATTCAAAACATAGTCAAAGTACATAATTCAACAGCAACAAATCAGTGTTATAAATAGAAAAAATGTGAAACAATTTATGCTAATTAATTGCATTAAATTAAATTTTTAATACATTTACAAAAGATGGCCCAGTACTGATCTATTGTATGTCAAATGCATAAGTTAAGTCTTCAAAAGCTTTAACAAATCATGCACCACCATAACACCAGCAGGGAGAATATTGGTCTAAAACATTAACCAAAACTATTTCAAGGCATAATAGGTGTGTGTAAATAAATGGTTTACTTTGGTAACTCAACACAAATGTATATCCAAGTGTAATAATAATTGATCTGTTTATTTGTAGCCAATGCAATTGCATCAGAGGTCAAGATCAGAAACCATTCTGTAATATTGTTATTACAGATTCATTGCTTTTTATTGAATTTTAAAAATTTCAGCTAAGTAATTTCAATTTTTCGCTCAATCGTTACTTTTAATTCGTAAAAAAAATTTGCTCTTAATATAGTTTCAATTAATTTTCGTAGACCTGTTATAGACCAGACCATCTTGTAAAAAGGCGCACACTTTTTGGCACTATATCCAGAGTTAAATGTCCATATAACATAACACCCCACAAATTAAAATAATAATAATTAATTATAAAGCAAAGACTGTTTTTTCCACTACTATGTGTCAAAAAATTACGGATATACTTCTTGTAATGCCCTTGTACAGGAACAATTTACATGGGTTAGACAAACATAAATCAATGCAGGTATAATTAGGTTATAAATAAATAAGAAATCATTCTATAACATTTATGTTATTATAACTGAATACAATTAGGTACAGTGACAGCGTGTTCCGCCATTTGCTTACGCATTTATGGCAGAAATCACGATAAACATAAACAAGAAATTACATAAAGTGAGTAATATGATCTATATGAGAAATCAATATGAAGCTGTGACAAAAATACATAAATAAAGTTCATATTTAACAGTAACTGTCACCAAGACCTAAAAATGTTTACCACTCAAATTTTCTAGCCAATACGATATAGTTATCATGTCAATTTAACATTTTTATTTCATATGTAATGAAAATTATTTTAATATAATAAAGCATTCGATTATCGTTACAATCTTTAAGATTAAATTTAAGAACAGTAACTGTATCTTTTCTCCATATACATAAATAAACTCAACTCTCCAATAAGTTGTTATATAATAGGTGTATTCATTATTGTTTTATGAAGCATCTCCTGACATAGTTTCTGTCTTATCCACCTATATTATAATTCTAATATTTGGAATTCCTTTTTATCCACACTGAGATACGGAGTCATTATGATAAAAATATAAATGTACGTAAATTTAACCTTAGTTACTGTAACAAGAATTGAACACAATTGCATTTTGTTGAAGTTTAAAGACATCACTGACCTGTGTTTTCAAGAAGTGTCTTGGGAGTGTTAGACCTATTGATGATTTCAACTAAATGATTGAGAACCAGAGGTATATACTTTGATGTTTCTGGACCTGAAATCACCACCACTATGTAAATTTCCATAAAAACAACATTTACTTTAGCGACTTTGTTGACAAAAACACATAGGCTCGTTATCACTAACATTTGCTTAGCGTTGAGTTTCTTAGTGATTTTTATCTCAGTCTATCTAAAGGAGATAGAAAGAGACAAATGTCGTTAAGAGTCACCTAAGCCTAGGGAACAGTTAGTGAAAACGGGCAATAGAATTTGTTTACACCGTATATTATGCATGTACTTGTTTTAGAACATTACCTAATTTGATACTGATCTCGCCTATTGCCCAGGTAGCATTGTTGCAAACAGAGATGAGCTCCGGGTTCAGGTTCATGCCCAGGATGGGCAAGAATTCTGGGATGTAAGGGTGCACATGTTGGAAACAAGCCTTCGTCAGGTCCCCGAGCAGCGCGAACGACGATTGACGGACCTATGTGATAATACCAATGTGTAAAATCTATTCCAATCTTATTTGTAAAGTAAAAAACAAACTCTGATTATCAAAATTCTGCTATTATCACTTATTAAATGGCTCCAAAACACATTCATCAATAATTTTCAGGTTTCTGCTTGATGTCTCTTTATTTCAATGCGTATTTGTAATTTTTATAACACTTTCATTATTAAATGTAAAAGTCAAGAATATATAAAAATAAAGACTTTAAAACATTAAACCGACTTAAAAATAGTAAAAAGAAACAAATTATTAAATTGGATGTACGTTGGTACTCATCTCATAAAACGGAAATTTTTGATGTCGGTGCTTCACTCGCCATTGTTTCTGGAAACAGTTTAGCACCAACTCCAAAAATAGCGTTTTATGAGATAAGTACCTACCTACCTTTTTTCATACCAGTAAGGTGGCATTCAAACACCAGATGGTAAGTGGTTACCGTAGCCTATGGACGCTTGCAACACCAGATGTATCACTTGCGCGCTGCCGATTCTGTAAGAACCTTTTCAAGCCCTTTTTGAAAAACCCCATGCTGTACTCGTTCGTAAACACTTCAATTTAATTATTTGTTTCTTTTTAGTGTTTTGAAGTCGGTATAATTTTTAAGTTGATTTTAATTTCTTATTTTTTTTTATTTCATTTAGATAGAGCATAATTAGGGTCTAAAGTTTGAATATGGCGCTCTTTTTCACAAATTCGGAAAATATATGCTACTGTTACCCATAAAAACCAATTCAAACTTCATAAGTAGTTATAAAAATAGTTTTTTTTTTAGTAACAAATATGTTAATGATATTCGATTGCTGACACCAATTAAAGCTATTATTATACCAACTATGAATAAAAACCTACATATTACATAGTAATTATTAATTTTGTCAGTATGCCCATACATTTCTTTTTTTATACAACTAGTTAACAAACAAGCTGAGGGCCCACCTGGTGGTAAGCAGTTACCGCCGGCTATAGACACCTGCAATAACAAGGAACAATCACTTGATATTGCAAGTGCATTGTAATCCTACTACAGCCTAAGATGAAATGTCGTCCATGCCATGGACATGACGACATTTCATCTTTACACCTTTACCTTTCCCTTCGATTCTAAACACAGCGAACTGTTTCACGGCTGAAATAAGACAGGCGGTGGTACCTATCCAGACGACCCTACATATGGGCCAACCACCTAGTTAAGGAACATGTGACGTCACCTGTTCCGTAGATTTTCTATGGAGCGGTTTTGGACGATGGATATGCCGCAACACATCAAACATACCACTATAACTGTGAAACTATTGATCTTAGACATATTATTTCTTTTGTAATATTTCTTTTTGAGTTATTAATGTTATTATACTTCTTATTGATGAAATAAAAAAAAAGTTAATTATGAAATTTGGCACACATGTTCAGAAATTGGTATAAACTAGCATATACAAAAACTGTGCAATTCTGTCAATATTACATACATACGGGTCGAATTAAAAACCTTCTTTTTTGAAGTCGGTTAAAAGTAAATGAACTCATGACCTATATTTTTCTCAGCCAAAAGACCTATGTGATATTTACTTCATATAATTCGAGGCACTAACTTGTTTTATATGCTACTTCATGAAAAATTCTACACTTATCTCTAGAAAGGTATTGTAATAAAACACACCTCTGGCATTGGGTCCTGCATGCATTGATATAGTAGCTGCATTAGGTTTGAATTTTGCACAAGGTGATCAATGTGGCCATCTAAACCTTCGGCCAATCCGCTCAGCAGGTCCAATGCCACGATCATGAAGTCCTTATCTGGCGCGTCGAACTGCTCTGGGCTCTGACTGTTCGCCTGCGATAAATTTGACGATTTTTATTATAATCTAAATACATATTAGAATAATGCCTAAGTAAATCATTCATACTCACAATATTTTGATTTAAAGTTTGTTCAATTAATGACACACATCTTCTGAATACAGGCTCGCAGTAAGGTAGGAACCCTGACTGGAGGGCTGTAGCCACTGATGACAGACACTGCCAAAATAATTTAAAATAAATATCGTAAAATAAAATGATATTAATTTTCAATCAAAAGAATAAAGTCAACAAACCTCAAGTAAAGGAAACAGGTCTTTGTCTTCGTCTTTTAAAATGTTCCATTTGTTTATGAGGGGTGGCATTAACAAGTTTATGTACTCTTGTTTGTTTAGATGATGTCCGACTGAGTCTGCCAGTGTGCCTATGGCATCATATAAAATGAGCAGGTTTTTGTGTTGGTACTTGCTGAATGCGTAGACTAGCGTCTGTAGAATGTAGCCAAGGTATGGAACCAGTTCAGTGCAAGCCTCTTCTTCGAGAGTGGCGAATGCTGAGCAAGCGGCTTCTTGGACCCGCTTGTTGTTGTCGAGGACGCGTTTCAGAAGCTGTAATATTTTTGTTTATGATAAAATTATACATAGAGCCTTACTAATAATCATTGTATGATTATATACTGTTTTGCCGTGTTCGCTCAACGACATTAAAAATTTCAAAAAAAAAGGGAAAGACATTGTATAACTCTATAACGTGTGTGTGTCATTTTTTCACATTTAGATAGGATTACAATAACATTCACAATGCCAGGTGCCGTATGTGTGCAGCATGAAAAATGAAAAGTGATTTTAAAGATCTGTTTTCAGGGCTCCAACGAATTCTGGTATTACAGACTCTTTCGACTTCAAGTACTCCTTTTTTATTTATTTAATTTTTATTTCACAAAAAAGTACAATGGACGGATTTAATGCCTCAGGCTTTTCTACCAGTCAATTGGTGAAAGGTGTTGGAGAAAATAAAATGGCGGTGGTAAAAGAATCGTAACAAATTACCTATATAGTCTACTTGCCTTGCCTACGGGCCTTGCGCTCGCCCAGGCAGCACACCGGGCACGGCGGGCGTCAACTTACCTCGGTCATGACCGGGCGCAGGTACAGGTCGTGGGACTGGGACACGATCCAGTGCGAGTAGCGGGACAGCGTCCAGCACGTGATGGAGCGCACGAGGGCCTTGCGCTCGCCCAGGCAGCACACCGGGCACGGCGGGCGTCAACTTACCTCGGTCATGACCGGGCGCAGGTATAGGTCGTGGGACTGGGACACGATCCAGTGCGAGTAGCGGGACAGCGTCCAGCACGTGATGGAGCGCACGAGGGCCTTGCGCTCGCCCGGGCAGCACACCGGGCACGGCGGGCGTCAACTTACCTCGGTCATGACCGGGCGCAGGTACAGGTCGTGGGACTGGGACACGATCCAGTGCGAGTAGCGGGACAGCGTCCAGCACGTGATGGAGCGCACGAGGGCCTTGCGCTCGCCCAGGCAGCACACCGGGCACGGCGGGCGTCAACTTACCTCGGTCATGACCGGGCGCAGGTACAGGTCGTGGGACTGGGACACGATCCAGTGCGAGTAGCGGGACAGCGTCCAGCACGTGATGGAGCGCACGAGGGCCTTGCGCTCGCCCAGGCAGCACACCGGGCACGGCGGGCGTCAACTTACCTCGGTCATGACCGGGCGCAGGTACAGGTCGTGGGACTGGGACACGATCCAGTGCGAGTAGCGGGACAGCGTCCAGCACGTGATGGAGCGCACGAGGGCCTTGCGCTCGCCCAGGCAGCACACCGGGCACGGCGGGCGTCAACTTACCTCGGTCATGACCGGGCGCAGGTACAGGTCGTGGGACTGGGACACGATCCAGTGCGAGTAGCGGGACAGCGTCCAGCACGTGATGGAGCGCACGAGGGCCTTGCGCTCGCCCAGGCAGCACACCGGGCACGGCGGGCGTCAACTTACCTCGGTCATGACCGGGCGCAGGTACAGGTCGTGGGACTGGGACACGATCCAGTGCGAGTAGCGGGACAGCGTCCAGCACGTGATGGAGCGCACGAGGGCCTTGCGCTCGCCCAGGCAGCACACCGGGCACGGCGGGCGTCAACTTACCTCGGTCATGACCGGGCGCAGGTACAGGTCGTGGGACTGGGACACGATCCAGTGCGAGTAGCGGGACAGCGTCCAGCACGTGATGGAGCGCACGAGGGCCTTGCGCTCGCCCAGGCAGCACACCAGGTACGGCACCAGGTCCGGCAGGTGCGGCACCATGCCCGCCATGCACCCGTCCGCCACGGCGCCCAGGGCCAGGATGCCGCTCTCCTGTCAAACAAAACAATAATATTAAAAATAATAATAATCATTTGTTTCAGGGCGATTGATACCTATAATAGTTAGCATAACAAATTAATCATAAGTTAACCAATTCACGTTTGAATCATAATATGATCATGTTAGGAAGAGATTAAGCATATTATATAATTATAAATTGTTTTAGAACTTATTGATAGAAAATTTTAGATAATTAACATTTTTTATTTTTTTATATATACAACTAGATGACAAACAAGCTGGCCGCCCACCTTGATGGTAAGTGATTACCACCGCCTATAGACACCTGCAATAACAAGGAAAAATCACTTGATATTGCAGGTGCGTTGTCATCCTGGGGCCTAAGATGAAATGATAAATGATATTTACTACAATTTACAAATACAATAATTTTTAAGACAAAATCTTTGAAATACATGAAATACGTTCTAGTGGGGATAAACACACACATTCCTATCAAAAATTACACTTTAAAGTTTTTTGAAGATATTCATTAAGTACCTACATACATTCATGGAAATTACGTGAATGTCCTTTACTTAACATAATAAAATCTTATCATATTTCCATTTACTTAAAGAGATTTGCCTGTGACACAAAAGTCTGTTTGTATAAGATTCTGTTCAATTATAATCCTTATACTATTAAGTAAATATTTATCATGTTATGGCCCGTATATAGGGTTCTCTTAATAGGTACTACCTATTTCAGCTGTAAAACAGTGCCAGTGCAATTTAGGGTCAGGATGACAATGCAATACCGATTGATTTATTCCTTGTTACTGCAAGTCAGGGGCGTAGCTACCGCCGTATCAGCCGTATCAACGTGTAAGAGAAAAATTGAAACATACTAGGCCGTGCTTTCCAGATTTTTTTGTCGAAAGCAATGTGATCCAAAAGAAAACCATAGATGGAGGGGCCCACGGGCTATCCAAAGGTCCCCCATGTATGTTTTGCGAAAAAATAGTTCTTTTTGTCGATAATAGGTACCCCAAACATTGCATACTTTTTTGAATTTCTGTTATTCTACAGTCCTATTTATTAATATTGAATAAATCCGCTACATTAATAATAAAGTGTTTAATTTGGACCAATAATTTGTGGGGGAAAATATATACTATTTTTATTTGGATTATATTTATATTCTTATTTTAGGAGGTTTTTTACTTCGAAAATCACATAATAAAAACGATATTCTTCAAAAACTTATCCTTTAAATATTTTCTCAAAAAACCATGAGCCCCTCCATCGATGGTCTTCATTTAGACCACATGAAACCCGACACTTTGTGTAATTATCATAGGGCCCCCAAAATTTTTTGATACAGGGACCATCTAAAGCAAGCTACGCCACTGCTGCAGGTGTAGCTACGATACACACCTGTCATCTAGTTGTGTGAACAAAAATGTAGTAAACATACTGTTACGAGCTCGGGGTACGTTAATTTGGACAGAAACACCAGACTTTATTCCGTACACGCTAAAATTTACAATAACCAAACAACAAAGTCCAATGACAATGCTAACTTATTCCGTAGTATTCGCCTTTGTCGGTATACCACACTATATATACTACGCAAAATGAAATCGAGCAACTAGAATGTTCGACTATTATCTTGAAAATACAACTAAGTTCATCTGACGAATATAAACCTTATGTGTTAAGCCTGTAGGTTCACTATTGCTCGCACATGCCCATCGTTCTCAGAAGTTTCTCGTCGAATTCGTTGAGGCCCTTCTGGAAGCTTCGAGTACTTTCTTGAACATTCTATTGTTTTCTCGTGATTTTCACGGCAATTTACGAATTCGTAACAATACGTACCTTAATGACCCAGTTGTCATGAAACAGCGTATCCTTCAGTATAGGGAACAGGACCGGTAGTAATTCAGCGCAGAAGACGTTAGCGAGCACGTCCAGGGCGGCGGCGCTACACTTGCGCAGGTTCCAGTCGGACAGCGAGCCGTCGTCCGCGTCCGCGCCGCCGTCGTCCTCGTCGTCCGACTCGCCGCCGCCAGACATGTTGCTGTCGCCTGCTCCTGCTGGAACAATACTCCGTTACAATATCCACTTTCCCTAATGACAATTGGGATGTTGCCTAAGTTTAAACTTGGCGCTATTTTTCACAAATCCGTAAAATATACGCTACTGTTACCCATAAAAGCAATTCAAACTTAAAAGATATGGAATATTGTTGAATTTGTACTGTTTTGAAAATTAAAAAAAAATGCAATATTCTTTTTTCTAAATTTATCATAAATGATGATCATATTAGATTGTTTTAACAAGCAAGCAACACTTCTAAGAGAAATGCTGAAGACTTGGCACAATGAGACTCTTGAAGCGCAACTGGAATCGCTAACACCCACTGCTGCCACAGATTACTCACTGTGGAAATTCACAAAGTCCTATGACAGACCACAACCGGCGAAACCTCCAATGCGACACAACAATGGCTGGGCCCGTACATCGCAAGAAAAGGCCAACTTGTTCGCAGAATATTTATCGAATGTGTTCAGCCCGAATTACGCTAGCAGCATAGATTCGGAGATAGAAATCGAATCTATTCTAATCCAGCTTATACAAATGTCGCTCCCACCTGCACCGGTCACTGTTCGAGAAGTTTGGAGGACCATTAAAAACCTTAAAGACAAAAAGGCACCAGGATATGACCTCATTACAAAAGAAGTTTTGAGAGAACTCCCAAGAAAGGCGGTAGTCTTCCTCACCATGCTGTATAATGGAATACTAAGTGTTCAGCACTTTCCAGACCTATGGAAGGTGTCACAAATCTTAATGATACACAAGGCAGGAAAACCAGCAAACCAAACCACCTCATATAGGCCCATCAGCCTCTTACCTATCTTGTCAAAGGCTTGTGAAAAGTTGATCCTTCATCGAATTTTGCCTGTATTAGAAAGCAACAATATCATCCCGAACCACCAATTTGGATTGATGCAGCAACATTCTACTATTGAACAAGTCCATAGAGTAGTTGAGAGAATAAGAAAATCTCTAGAGGAAAAAGAGTACTGCTCGTCTGGCTTTTTGGACATCCAGCAGGCATTTGATAAGGTCTGGCACGACGGTCTTCTTTGTAAGATAAAAACAAATCTTCCGCACAGCTACTACATTTTGCTGAAGTCCTATCTGACAGAAAGAATCTTCCAGGTGAGGGAGTCTGAATCAACCTCCAAATTTTACAATATTGAAGCAGGTGTCCCTCAAGGTTCGGTGTTGGGACCTATTTTGTATACCTTATACACCTCAGACTTACCACAGGTGGACGGAGTCATGACTGCTACATACGCCGACGACACAGCCATCTTAGCCAGTAATAAGAAGCCTGAGCTGGCCACAGAGAAACTCCAACAAGGCCTTGACGCTATTACAAATTGGCTTCAAAAATGGAGAATCAAAGTTAACGCAACAAAGTCCGTGCAGATCACTTTCACGCTTCGGAGAGAAGACTGCCCTCCTGTACGCCTTGAAAATTCCACATTATCACACAAAGACAGTGTGAGGTATCTGGGCATACACTTAGATCGCCGTTTAACGTGGAACCAGCATATCAAAAGCAAGAGAGAACAACTTATTATACGGCACAAAAACCTCTACTGGATGCTGGGTAGAAATAGCAGGTTGTCACTAGATAACAAACTCTTAATATACAAGTCTATATTGAAACCAACTTGGACCTATGGCATTCAGCTCTGGGGCAGTGCAAGCAATTCGAACATCGCAATATTGCAAAGAATTCAGAATGCAATATTAAGAACAATAGCCCTAATTCCGAAATCCACTTTCACTTGAATATGACCACTGTAAAGAAAGAAATTCAGATTTCGACTGGAAAATATCAAAAGCGGCTGGAAAAACACCCGAACGCACTTGCAGTGAGCCTAATCACTCGAAGCTATCAAAAACGTCTCAATAGAAAAGACATACTGTAGCGAGACTGCATAGTAATATAAAGAGTAGCTGTCCTCGCTGGAGGATGCACTTGTCAAAAAAAAAATAGTAAACACAAAACATCTGCTTATAGTAGAATACTGATTGCAGATTAGCACAAAAAAAATTAGATTGCTGACATCAATTAAAACAACTATTATTATGCCAACTATTAATGAAAACATACCTAATACATAGTTATTATCAATTTTGTCAGTATGCCCATACATTTCTTAGTAATATAGGAACATGTGACATTACCTGTTCCGTAGATTTTCTATGGAGCGTTTTTGGACGATGCACCGCAACACATCAAACATACCACTATATCTGTGAAACTATTGATCTTAGACATCCTATTTTTTTGCAATATTTTTTTATGACTTATAAACTTCTTATTTATGAAATAAAAAAAAAGTTGTCAACTACCCTATTTGATGACCGGCTGACCGAGTGGTCTGTGCCCCTTGCTATACAGGCTACTCGGTCGGGGGTGCCGGGTTCGAATCCAGGTGGGAGAAAATGTTTGCATGATGAGTACAAACATTTGTTCTCGAGTCATGGATGTTTATATGTTTATTTAGTATATTTATAGTATTTATACAGAATGGTGTCAATACGACAATAAATTAAACATGGGCTATAGGTATTATTAGTTCATAAAAATGGTTTACCACTTTCAAACACATTGTGTTCCTTTGATAATTTCATGACATTTCTATGGAATGTTGCAGCCAAAGATAAATTATTTCATACGAATGTCATGAAATTATCAAATGAATATGATGGTTTTGAAAATGACATACCATTTCTATGAACTATAGCCCATGTTTTAATTTATTGTCGCATTGACGGCACCACCCTGTATAAATATTATTGTCATTATTTCTCTGTTGTCTAGTATCCATAATGCAAGCTCTTTATTATGCTTACTTTGGGCTAGATAATAGGTGTGAGTGTACAAATATAAAAATAATAATATAGCGTTGCGTTTAATTGTTTAAAAGGGACACACACATAAATATAAAATAAAATAAAACCGCCATTTATTCCGTAAGAATGTTACAGGTCTTTATAGTTTTTCGCTAAATTAAAATGTCTACTCCAGCTCCTTCATTGGAATCTTACCACTCTGCAACTCTGGTCCAATATGGACACATCAGATTCCAGACATGATTTTTCAATTGTCATAGACCTCCAGAGGCATAATGTCGGTTGACAGATTAAATATATTATCAGATTATCACACAAAACAAGCATTTACAAAAGAAAACTAAATACTATGAATCTTTGATTTATACTAAAAGAACCTTTTATCCCTGATATGGTGAAACTAAAAAGAAATTTAAGAATATTTCTGAAAAACATCTTACAATATATTTTAAATAGTTTACCGTTGTGTTTGATAGTATGTGAGCGTGGTTTGTGGAACCGAGGCCGTATGTCCGATTCGCGGTCTGGCTCTGCGTCGTCGGCATCGTCATCCCGGTCGCCGCGCAGCAAAATCACATCCATTTCTGAGTAGCGCATCCCACGCACCAAAACCGGCAAGAGTGCTGGCAGCCGTGGTCCAAGCACCTGAAAAGCATAATAATTTAATATATGCTAGTTTGTTTTCTTTTATGTTTCAAAATGTACAGTATACTGAAAAAAAAAAAAAAAATATTGCAGAACAGTGTTCAACTGTCCGTTTTCTTTTTATTTGCTTTGTTGCGTGGTAGTGGTATCACGCAATTATACAAAAACACAAGAATTTTTATAGAAAAAACTGCAACACAGTCAATTATTCATCATGGCGCCTATGACATCTATGTCGCCCACCATACAGCCATATTGAATAACAGTGAAATCCGACGAAAAATTAGTAAAAAATATTATTAGTAAAAACTAATTATTATTAGTAAAATATAATTATTATTAGTAAAAACTAATTATTATTATTAAAAACTACTTATTATTATTAAAAACTAATTATTAGTAGTTTTCCCGGATTAAGGAGATTTTTCCTGATTTTTTGAGATAGTGTTCATATACCTGGCCGGATATGAAACATCTCCTTTCAATACCTCTTAATGCTGGGAAATACCTATTTAAATTTGTTTATTACTATTATTAAAGACACTGTCAGCTCCTTAAGCGTGAATTGGAACACTCAAAATACAAAACAATGGCCCTAATTCTGGAGAACACATGCTAAGTCTAAATTTAAATTCAGTGCATCTCTTTCTCTAAATATGAATACAAAAAGGATGGCTGTCATATGATTTGACATTTAGAAATATAACATCAATTTTCGGCCTTATTGAACGTGATAAAATGCAGTGTTTAGGAAGCACCTCCGTATGTGCCAACTAAAATTGTCTATGGTTCTTTTGAAATCTGTCTACATATAGTTGATAGCTCAAAACGAATTCTTGCTATGTTTTTTCTATTACATAATGCGAGAAAGAGATATGTATACAGTTTTTATATTTAGACTAAGAGTGTGTCTTCAGAATTAGGCCCAATGTGATGGTAGTTAACATAAAAACTTAACAAAGACAACTGACATCTTTAGTCTTCCTATGATCACAAATGCTGTAAAGTAATTGAAACGTTCTATACAATAATTAATACTTTAACGCCTAGACAGCCAGGATGGATGATAGTTCGTCACTGAATAAAAAGATAGTATTATGTGCAAGATGACATATATAGACGTATATTGACAAAAGACTTATTTGCTCGACAGTTTTACTCAGCGAGCAAATTTGTCAATTAATATACGACTTAAGAATGTTAGATCGCGCCAATGTATCGCAAAGTCGTCAACATACTGAATATAAACTTATGTAAAACATGACCATAAAGACATATGTACTTAGGAATAATGATATAAAACAATCTAAGCTAGAAAATAAATTATTTACCTACTCTTGAGTCAAAGATAAAACATAAACGAGGAGTGCTCTGTGTTATGAATCAAAAATATCAACTTACAGAAAGAAATTTAAAATTTTAAAGAACAAATATTTTCGGATTTATCAAATGCTTCACAGAATAATAACAAAACTTTTGTTTTACATGGATTGACTTTTAACTACTGGGAGACAGAAGATGAAACTATGGGTAGTCATCAAATAGAAGTAAGATGACAAAAAAATATATTCTGTAAAATTAATGTCGTTTTGAAACACCGCCAGTATGGGCGTTAATACAGAAACAAGAGCGTGATGTAGCAAGGAAAAGTGGACATCACGCAATTATACAAAATAATAGGTTAACAGTTAATGGTCAGAAATCAGATAATGCAGTCCTTGAGAGTTGCTATGTAATTAGAACAGAGAGAAAATATAGAACAAATACAGAATAAAAACCTTTTGGTTACGGCTAAACAAATAAATAAATCATACTCAGCAACATGATCGCTCAAATAGCCATTGACAACAACTCAGATTTGGCAGAAAAGTGGTACACCCTTTGGGAGACAGAAATTATCCCTTTCGAGTCTAAGCTAGTAAATAGGATGCTAAATCGGCGGGCCGCCGGAAACGCAAACATACGACACCGTCTGTCGATTCTGGCACCTGATTTTTTTATTTTCATTGTTACAACATTTTTATTTAACTTGCTCTCAGGTATTCCTGTTAAAATTAAACATATACACATTTATATTTTTTTAACATTCCATTTCTCCTCAAAAGCTTATTATTATTATACCCTTACATTTGGCCCCAATCTAAATAACCAATTCAATTTATATATTTTATTTTTATTATATTACAAGTATATAAATAATTACTTAGTATTTTATTTATTAACTTAAACTTCTATGTTTTTTTTAAAAAAATTGTTAAAAGAAACAAATTAGCAATAAAATGAAAAATCTGGTAAAAATTTCACTAACGAGGGAATATTTTGCAAATATGGTAACAAATACCACTTTATTCACAAACTGTTGACTTTTATCACTATCTCAGCATATTCAATCTACTCTATGGTTGCATTGACTGATTACTAAATCTGTGCCGTGCAGTGCTTGTCACCCCCGCCCTTGCTCTTCCTCTAACCTACCTCTTTCACTACCAAATATTAAGTGACGAGATAACCTGAATTTTGTAGTCAATAAAATAATAAAAAATAAACAAATCTTGGTCTTAAAATATATTATATTAACAATACTAATTTTGTGGAAAAAAATGTGTACTGTCTCCGAGGTAGCCCTGTATAATAAAATGTAACTTACCTCACGGCAAACATTTTGTTCAGCAAGAGTTAACCAAAATTCACAAGCTTCTAGGGCAACACCTTCTTCAGCATCTTGTGTGCGTATCAACATGTACTAAAATGTAAATAACAAGAAGTTAGTTTTCATATATATTTTCATTGAGATTAAATACAGAAAAATTTTGTTTCTCTTTTCAGTTAATAATCAAGTACCTCAATAATATTTGGCAAATGTGGTATAAGTCTGTCCAGTCTCACTTCCAGTAGCAACACCAAAGCATGACACACATTTTTCCTAACATCTGGGTCATCATCTGCTGCCAAGTGGAATAAGTTCTAAAATTCAAATTTGTTATTCAATATTCATTTGATAACATATACAATAAAAGTACTTCATAAAACTCAGATCAACTACCTCAATGAAAGCATCAATGTGCATCATCAGAGCTTGAGTACGGCCCATAATGAAGTAATTGACACAAGCAATAGCATGGCACCGAATTTTGGGAGAAGAATGCCTAAAGAATTGTAAAAATTTTGGGATCAGAACATTTAAGGGTCTATTCAAAGCATCACTGTCTAATAATTCTGCTGTATCTTCACATATTTTTTGCAAAGCTCCAAATGCTCCCTGTAAGAAAAAGGCAATATTTATAGAAATTATTTTACAATTAACAATGAAAAAATAAGATACATATTTTAATACTTACCTCACAAACATTATAATCCTGTGAATCTAACATTTGACATAGGGCTGGTAAAAGTTCTGGCCACGAGGTTAATTCACCTTTACTGGCAATTGTGGTGATAATAATGCCAACTGTAGCTCGAATAAGTGGTGAGGGATCACCAACAGCTGATAAACATTCTCGTTTGATAAATTCAGCCACTTCAGGTAAAAAGCTATTGTAATGAGCTTTGACATTGTTTTTCAAAATCAAACCACTCAAAGACCTAGTGGGTTCCTCTTCAGTGACTAATTTAGTGAGCACAAATATTAAATAGTTGTTGAAATCAGGATACTTGTTCAGTTCTTCCAATTTCTGAGATTAATTCGCTAAAGAAAATATTGAGGCTGTCAATAACTGTCATGTCGGAAAAATCGATTTCATTGAGCGTCCAGACTCGACGCTCAGGTCATGCTAAAGTTATAGCAAATGGATAATGTAAACTTGTACCTACTTGATAATATTATGTGAAAAGAAATGTGCGAGGATTAAAACGGTTACGATATAAAAAAAATATCCACGCCGATCAGATGTATGGACAAGAATATTGTGAAAAGGATACTTGTTGAACTGCTCTTTGAGTAGCTGTATCTGGTGACTGAGACTCTTTGAGAAGTGTTAATATTTGTCGTAAACCTTCTTGTTCAGGTTTCCACTCCATTTTCATAATAATTTCACAAAACGCTTTTTAACACTCGGTGCCGTAAAGATAAACCATGCTAAAAATTTATAGTATGTGTTGCCATCTATTAAAATTCACAAGAACGAGTTTGAGTGACAATTTATCAACTAAAATTATTATAAAAAATATTTTACTTTCAAACAATAAAAAATATAAACTGTTACGGTCGTCCTTGCCCGCCTAGAGAAGATTTATGGCACGGTAGGAGATTTTTATTTAATTTAGTTACTCACATTGGCCGTAATGATGCAAACATATCATACCCAATATACATACCATACATTTACCCAAGTTTTGTCAAAAAAAATAAGTCAGTGTCATAACTTGTTCAGAATTGTAAGATTCCAATTAAAACAAAAATTTAGCTGTGATAAAATAAATTTCAGAACTTTATTACTGAATCATCTCGGTATTTTTTATGGTATATGTTGGTGTCAATAGACTAAAGGTTAGAGCTATAAATAAATAAATGTTTTTAGTAATGTCAATTTGACATATACATTGCCGCTTTTTGCAATGTCACTCTCCGTTTTTCATTTTGTTACTTTTGTTTGTTTTATTAATAAATAATACCGGGTTGTGCTCCGCAAATTACAGTTTGTTTCCTTTTAATAATAGGTTATGGGCCCAGACTCGCCTATAAAGTAAAACACGAAAATTTTCGTGGTATTTTTGAAGAATTGTTGTGTGGGCACAGACGGGATAAACGTTAGAGAAAATGGAAGTGAATACAGGTAATCCTGGAATAACCGTTGTAAATCTTACGGGGAGTGAAAACTGGCCGCTATGGAAGTTTCAAACAAGAATTGTTTTGAACGGCCTTGGATTGTTCCAAATCGTAGATGGAGGTGAGATCTCACAAAGTCTAAAAGATAAAGATTTCCAAACAATGGATGCAAAAGCACAAACACAGATAGTTTCACGCGTATCTGAAAATGTAATGCAGCATTTACTTACTTGCAACAGTGCAGCCGATATGTGGAGCAAGCTTTGTAGCATATATGAACTGAGAAGTGCTAGCAGTGTACATTTAGTACAAGAAAGATTCATCAAGTATAAGTATGAAGGAGGAGGATTGGCAGCTTTCTTCTCCAAAATAGAGCAAATTGCAAACCAATTAAAACAATTGGGGGAAGTTATTTCTGATAAAATGATAATAACCAAGGTACTTATGACCTTACCTACTCAATACAGACACTTTGTGTCTGCATGGGAAAGTGTTCCCCAAGAAAAACAAACACTGAATGATCTACAAGCAAGATTGTTAATTGAAGAAGAACGTATGCAACAAGCCGAAGAGCCGGTTGCTTTATTGACAAAGTCCATAAAATGTTTTAAATGTGGCAAAATAGGCCACACTCAGTATAAATGCAAAGTTAAAAAATGCTCTTATTGCAAGAAAATAGGCCATGTGACAGAGCAATGTTATTTTATGAAAAATAAAGATAAAGAAAATAAAAACTTAAAAATTAATAAAGAAGGTAATGCTTTTATTTCAAGTGCATTTATAGGGCATCATACAATATTTCATGATAAAAGTTGGTTGGTGGATAGTGGCGCAAGTGACCACATGACTCATGAAAAGCAGTACTTCTCCAGCTTTTCAGAGTTGACTGGTGAAAGGTTTGTAACTGTAGGAGATGGACGAAGACTTCAAGTGAAAGGTATGGGACAAATTTTTATTAAATCATTTGATGGACATGAATATAGTGAATCTACATTGAACAATGTCTTATATGTGCCTGAACTTAAAATGAATTTATTTTCGGTAACTAGAGCAGTGGACAATGGTTACATGATGAAAATTTTGGGTAATAAATGTGAATTTATTAAAAACAATAAAGTGTGTGCTATAGGTACTAAGGTAAATAAATTTTATGTAATGCATTTTGTGAACATCATAAATATTGCAAATGTTGTATCTTCAAAGGATACTTTGCAAAATTGGCATGAAAAGTTAGCTCACCAAAATTATGAGTATTGTCGTCAAATTTTAAAATACAATAATATAGATTTTATTGAATCTTCTGATACTTGTATTGCATGTACAGAAGGGAAATGTCATAGGCTGCCATTTCCAACTAGCTTGTCAAGGTCTATGTCATGTTGTGAAATAATACATGCTGATGTGTGTGGACCCTTAGAGGGACCATCTATTGGAGGTTCAAAATACTTTTTAGTTATTAAAGATGACTACTCTAGATATAGGAAAGTTTATTTTATGGAACATAAGTCTGCAGTACCAAATAATATAATACATTTTATAACTCATGCTGAAACTGAAACTGGTAATAAAGTAAAAATATTAAGAACTGATAATGGGACAGAATTTTTAAATAAGAATCTAGAGTCATTTTTAAGTTCAAAGGGTATCCAACACCAAACAACTGTCACATATACACCTGAACAAAATGGTAAGGTGGAACGTGAAATGCGTACTATTATGGAAGCCGCCCGAACTATGTTAATTCAAGTAAACTTAAGTAAAAGATTATGGGCTGAAGCTGTTAATACAGCTGTTTATATAATGAATAGGACATATGTAAAAAATAAGAATGTCAATAAAACACCTTTTGAGTGTTGGTATAACAAAACATTTAATATTACAGAACTACATAAGTTTGGTAGTCCAGTTGTTTGTCATATACCTAAAGAGAAAAGAACAAAACTTGAGTCTAAAGGAAAGAAAGGTTATTTTGTTGGATATGGAGAGTCAACAAAAGGTTTAAGAATTTATTTTGAAGAAGAAGATAAAGTTGAAATTAAAAGAGATTTAGTTTTCATAGTTTCAGATAATAATATAAATCAGCAAAATAATAACATAATTAAGGAAAATTCTTATCAAAATAAAGATTTAAACCTAAACATAAATAATTTCGATATAGATACAAATAATGATTATGACAAGTCTCTGATTGAGAATGACGTTTTTCAAACACCTGAGGTAGAGTTGGATCAGATAAGTAATAGTAGTAGTCAAAATTCAGTTCATAGTATAGAAGAAAATCAATTAGGTTTATCAAATACAGATATAGATAATCAACTTTGTGAACAACCCAGATCTTTAAGACCTAGGAAAAAAATAAAGCCGCCAGAGTGGCATAATGATTATACTGATGATTACACTTTTATTAGCTTTACAGAAGATGATCCTAAAACATTTAAAGAGGCAATAGAGAGTGATGAAAGGTCTGAATGGAAAAAGGCGATGGATGAAGAGATGGAAAGTTTAGAGAATAATAAGACATGGCAATTGGTTGAGAAACCAGAAAATGTTAAAATTGTTGATAGTAAGTGGGTTTATAAACGAAAATTTGATGCAAATGGTAACTGTTTACGTTTCAAAGCTAGGCTTGTAGCTAGAGGTTTTCAGCAAATTGATTTTGTTGATGATGATATGTATGCACCCGTAGCTAAACTACCAACGTTTCGTACATTGTTGGCTATTTGTAATCACAAAGGTCTAGTGATACACCAAATGGATGTAAAAAATGCCTTTCTCCATGGTGATATTAAAGATGAAGTATATATGTCTTTGCCAGAAGGTTACTGTAATGATAATAGTAATATAGTATGTAAATTGCAAAAATCGTTATATGGTCTCAAAAGCTCACCCAAAAATTGGAATGACAAGTTTAATTCTATAGTAGTAACTAAAGGTTATAAGCAATGTAAAACTGATTATGGGTTATATGTAAAAGAAACTGGTGAAAATATAATATATATGTTGTTATATGTAGACGATTTATTAATTGCAGGGACAGATATAAATAGTGTAAATGAGACTAAAGATTTTTTGAAACAAAATTTCAGTATGAAGGACATGGGTGAAGCAAAATATTTTCTTGGTATTTCTATGGACCAAGATATTCAAAATGGTGTTCTTAAAATTAATCAAACTAGATTCTTAAAACAAATTTTATCAAAATTTAACATGACAGACTGTAAAAGTATTGCTACCCCCATGGATCCTAAATTTAAAAGTAGCGAACTAAAAAGAGAAGCATCTGAAAGTGTAGAATTAGAATTAAGATGTAGAAAATTAATTGGTTGTTTATTATATGCTGTGTTAGGCAGTCGGCCTGATTTGTGTGCAAGTGTCTCTATTTTAAGTAGATTTCAAAAGTGTGCTAGTACAGATTTATGGCAAATGTTAAAACGAGTACTTAGGTATGTTAAAGGTACTATTGATTTAAACTTATGTTTTAAACGTGATAATAACTGTACTGTAATGGGGTTTGTTGATTCTGATTGGGGAGGTGATTCCATCGATAGAAGGTCAACAGCTGGCTACTTTTTTAAAGTGTTTAATTGTCCTGTTTCTTTGTGTAGTAGAAAGCAGCCAACTGTCGCCTTATCTTCAACGGAGGCCGAGTATATGGCACTTAGTATAGCAACAACTGAAGCTTGTTGGTTAAAACAATTATTGTATGATTTTTCTGTTAATGTTAATCATATAGAAATATTTGAAGATAATCAAAGCACCATTAAGGTCGCTAAAAATCCAATTTTGCATAAGCGAATGAAACATGTGGATATTAAACATCACTTTATTCGTGAAAAAGTGATTGATGGCTCAATTGTTTTAAATTATATAGAATCATCTCAACAAGTTGCTGATATATTAACTAAGCCTCTGTCTGCTCCTACTTTTGTCAAGCTTAGGGCTTACCTAAACTTAGAATAAAATATTTTTATTAAACATTAGGGTTAGGATTAACCGTTTAGTATATTGAGGGACAGTGTTGGTGTCAATAGACTAAAGGTTAGAGCTATAAATAAATAAATGTTTTTAGTAATGTCAATTTGACATATACATTGCCGCTTTTTGCAATGTCACTCTCCGTTTTTCATCTAACAGCATTTTGTTACTTTTGTTTGTTTTATTAATAAATAATACCGGGTTGTGCTCCGCAAATTACAGTTTGTTTCCTTTTAATAATAGTATATCCGAAAATACAGTGTGTGTGCCATGTGCCACTTATGGCACATTTGTCACGCTTGGCTTCCAGTCATAATTCCAGTCAAGCCATAGTTTTTGTATTATATTTTAAATTTTCATTGGTGAGTTCTTTTCAGCTATATGTAACATTTCATTATTTTTCAGCTAAGCATTTACACGTAAAAACTAAAGTTATCGCTATTATTTTCTACGCAATTTTTGGGACGTCATTTTTCAAAACGTGGCAAGGGTGTGGGTAGGCACCACCGCCTTTCTTATTTCAGCCGTGAAACAGTTCGCAGTGTTTCGGATTGAAGGGAAAGGTAGCCAGTGTAATTACTGGCCATGGACGGCATTTCATCTTAGGCCCCAGGATGACAACGCACCTGCAATATCAAGTGATTTTTGCTTGTTATTGCAGGTGTCTATAGGCGGCGGTAACCGCTTACCACCAGGTGGGTCGTCAGCTTATTTGTCATCTAGTTGTATATATAAAAAATACATTAATTCTAAGCCCGTAACGGACGTTCCAGCTTGGTCAGAATCAACCCCAAGGTCACAGTATATATTAGAACGTGTCTACCGCGGTCGGTCCGAAATGATTATTATTAATACTGTTTGGATGTAGTCGGCTCCAACAAGCCGGCCGCTTATTCATATTGGTACAGTAGTTTTATCATATGAAGCAACGCGTGCTTTATGTGTGGGTAAGCACAGCAGTGCCGACACTATTTAAGTGATCTGTGGTGCCGTCCGAGACACGGGCAAAATAAGACGTGCGTATGAGATCAGGTATTCAAGCGTCGCTTCAAGTAGCGTCAGCATGCAAAGATTGAAAAGTAACAGGATCAATTCGGAGATCCCTGGGGGAGGCTTATGCCCAGCAGTGGGCGTCTCACGGTTGAAACGACGACGATGATGATTTATTTATTTTATTTTATTTGCTTATTATAGGCATTCATGTAAGAACTATGTGTAGACAATAATTTAATAATAGAAAGTAAGTACAATACATGTTACGTTGTTGGTGTACCCTAATAAATAAATAACATAGAAAATATCCAAGGCGAGACGTTGTTGGGCAAACTTTTTTTAAGTGCAGAAAAAAGAAGATTATGATTTCGAAATTGATATAAAATTACAAGATGATTCAGATGAAACGGATTATTATTCGAGTGATTCTGATTAATTTTTAATTTGCTTATCTGCTTATTATTTATTAAGTATAACGTTACTAACCTTCATAAAATAAGATTGATAGATTCACATTTAATAATAATACAAATATTTTACCTATTTCCATCGTTTAAAATTTATATGCTAACGCCACTCGTATTCACGCACACAATCGTAGCGTGTTTGACACTTGGTTACCACAAGTAAAGCGCTTGTCAGTGGAAGTTGCTTCGTGAGATAAAAGAACTTACTTAAGGCGACTGTCATAATCCTGAGAGACACCGCACATATTCAAATTTAAGTTGGCCAACTAAATCGCAGATTGTCTAATAGTCATAGAATCTTATTCTAGCCCGCACATTATATCAACTGACTTAGTTGAAGTTGGTTCAACCAAATAGTTGGCCAACTATCGGCCGATAGCCCGCACACTATAAGTTATAACAACTTAGTTGGTCAGTCGCACGGTAAGATGTAGTGTGACCAGACCCGTGCGCGTGATTTTCCCACACTTGGATTATTGCCGACGGGCACGCAGCCGCCGCAGCCAGACGATCTCTGCATTCTCTTCTTGTAACAAACGAAAAAATAGAACTGCTAATGGACGAAGTCCAAAAAAGGCAAGCCCTTAAAAAACTTATCTGGTTAACATCTCAGTTAAGAATGTAAGATATGATGTTTCCCACTCTCTTAATATCGGATGCACCCTAAATGTTTTGTTCTGTTTTCTTCTTCTTTTTATTAATTTAAGAAGTGCGTTGTTTTTCCGCATTTTATCGCAGACTTCACCGCGGTAGCAACACTGTCCACCAACTAAGTCGGCGAAGTTTACGGCTATGAAAGCACGCAATTTAGTTGTTCCATAGTTGGCTGACTTGAAATTGTATATGTGCGGTGTCTCTAAGACTCAATTACTCCTAAGATGCATTGAATTGCAGCGTTTCAATGCTTTAAATGAAATAATAAAGGAAAATTTAAGACGGCTGAATGGGCATTACTTCCCTTTGCCTTCTCATTACAGGTAGAATGAACTAAAATAAAAAGGATTGTATGGCGGGATCAATGAGGAAGGATTATATTGTTCTGAGAATTATATATTCCTAAGGCAGGATTTTGTGGTGTCAGTCAAGATTTTTCTTACATTAAATAAAAATTGTCTGAGCGAACTTTGTGTTATAAAAGTGGTGTAGTTTTATAAAACAAGTGTTTGTGTTGACGTGCAACTAAAAGATATTAAGAATAAAAGTGATTATGGTGTGAAATACGATGAGAATTTTTTGTGGTTATCCACCTCATCAAGTAGCATCATATGGAGACTGTCATCATATATTTTGTGTCAAATACTTCCAAGATGGATTCTAATGTGTTACGCCAGCATTTTAATGCAATTAATGAAGAAATAACAAATACTGAAGACATGGCTGTATGGGCATTAGTACCCTTTGCCTTCCCATTACAGGGAGAATGAATTTAAAAAAAGAGTGTTTGGCGGGTTTTTGTGGCGTCAGTGAAGATTTTTATTACAATAATTAAAAATTGGGAAGGGATTGCTTGAAACAATCGGAAAGTTAACGAAGTGCGAATGTAGGCATCGTGCTACCAAATCTTATTTAAGTAGCACATAAAGTGACTGTCATCGTATATTTCGTGTCAAATACTCCCAAGAAGCATTGAAATGTGTTGCACGCCCGCCAGTAAAAGAAGAAATAAAGAAATACTAAAGACATGGCTGCATGGGCATTAGCTCCCTTTGCCTTCCCTTTATAGGGAGAATTAACAAAAAAAAATCCCGTATGGTTTAGGTTAGGTTTATTGTTTTATTTTCACTAAACTCACTAAACTAATTTTCTGTAGCAATGCCGAAAATAAAATCCGAAAAGAAAGGAAGAATTCATAACGATGTGGCAAAACAAGGCAAGATTAATTTAATATATGACACACAAATTTTTAATGCCATTACTATGGTGTTTTCCGTTTCTAGATTAACCTATTTCAAAGCTGTATTCTTCTTCCAGGCATACAATTTAATAAAGATTTTGGTCAGCACATTCTAAAAAATCCGCTTATTATTACATCTATGTTAGATAAATCTGGCCTGAGGCCTACAGATGTGGCTTTGGAGATTGGACCTGGTACTGGCAATATGACTATAAAATTACTTGACAGAGTGAAGAAAGTTGTTGCTTGTGAAATTGATACAAGGTACCATAATTTATATTGCACTCATCTAATATCGACTACTCTAATCACTAAAATCCATTGTCTTTAACTGTAAGTGCTCATTTATTTTAGGAAATTTGACTAAGTATTCAAGATTCTTATCAACACATGTAACTTATGTTTTTTGTCAGATTATGGTGAGGATTAAATGATTTATTTATTTATTCAATTTTTTCAGGTTAGTTGCAGAACTTCAGAAACGTGTACAAGGAACCCCATATCAAGCTAAATTGCATATATTAGTTGGAGATGTATTGAAAACAGAATTACCATTCTTTGATATCTGTGTTGCAAATATTCCATACCAAATAAGCTCACCACTAGTTTTTAAATTGTTATTACATAGACCATTCTTTCGATGTGCAGTGCTGATGTTCCAAAAAGAGTTTGCACAAAGGCTGGTAGCAAAACCAGGGGATAAATTATACTGCAGGTTGTCAATCAACACCCAATTGTTAGCTAGAGTTGATATGTTGATGAAGGTAATTTCTTTATTTAAGTAAAACACTAAAATATTGTAAGTATTTAGTAATTAAAATATCATAAATGTAGAAAAACTTCATGTCCTGAGGCAGGAATCGAACCCTCGACCTTTCGCAATCCGGGTGACTGCTCTGACCACTGAGCCACCCAGGACTTGGGATATCCCTGTGAAATTCTTCTAGTCTATCTGTATTTGCGTTTCTGAGCTAACGTCCACCCTACAATGCCGAAATATTCCATTTCAACATCCGAAATGAGTATTTTTACAAATACAGAATTGTAATTTTATAATAATGTTAAAATCAAAAATTAAGAATATTTGAAAGCACTGCCCCAACTTAACCAAATCGTAGGTATTTGTTAAAATTTCACAGGGATATCCCAAGTCCTGGGTGGCTCAGTGGTCAGAGTAGTCGCCCGGATTGTGAAAGGTCGCGGGTTCGATTCCTACCTCAGGATGTGAAATTTTTCTAGTTTTATTATATTTTAATTACTAAGTAATTTTTCAAACATTTATAATTATGTTAAAATCAAAAATTAACAATATTTGAAAGCACTGCCCCAACTTAACCGAATCGTAGGTATTTGTAAAAATACTCGTTTCGGATGTTGAAATGGAATATTTCGGCATTGTAGGGTGGACGTTAGCTCATAAACGCAAATACAGATAGACTAAAAGAATTTCACAGGGATATCCCAAGTCCTGGGTGGCATAGTGGTCAGAGCAGTCGCCCGGATGGCGAAAGGTCGCGGGTTCGATTCCTGCCTCAGGACGTGAAATTTTTCTAGTTTTATATTATTTTAATTACTAAGTAATTTTTCAAACATTTATAATAATGTTAAAATCAAAAATATTTAAGTAAGTATTTGTTAAATACCTACCCATTTAAATTTCAGGTAGGTAAAAACAATTTCAGACCACCACCAAAGGTTGAATCTAGTGTGGTAAGAATAGAACCCAGAAATCCTCCTCCACCCATAAACTTTGTTGAATGGGATGGTTTGACCAGGATAGCTTTTGTCAGAAAAAATAAAACCTTATCTGCATCTTTCAAACATGCAACTACCATGGCAGTTCTTGACAAAAACTACCGGGTTCATTGTTCACTGCATAACAAAGTGAGTTGAAATACTACAATTATTGTCTGAACATTATTCATACTTCATTTTATTTACAGTAAGTTCAAATATTAATTATTTTAGGATATACCTGAAGATTTTGACATCAAACAGAAAGTACAAGAAATATTAACAAATGCTGAAGCCGATCAGATGAGAGCCAGAACAATGGACATAGATGACTTTATGAAGCTGTTACATGCTTTTAATGCAGAAGGAATACACTTTGCTTAATTGTAAATAAACTATTGTATTCATTTGTATCTTTTGTGTAGTTTCATATAAGAAAATTCCCACCTATTTCTGACCACACACTTTCTTGTCTAAGTGTGTGTCGAAAACAGTCGAAATACCCTTCATTCCAACATCTTTTTTTAAAAAATAGTATTGATAGTTGGTCAAGCTGCGTAAGACTACCGGGAGTTGTATGACAACTAAAAACCATATGTATCTGAAATCCAATGCTAAACAGGTTAAAGTAACAACACAAAACCACTTTTGTAAATAATTATATTAGCTAATATACGTAAATTTCAAGGCATATGTACTGCTCAAACTGATGCAACTGCTAATGAAATCACAATCAATTTCAATGTTGGATATTATTTGTATACATATTTAGATAGGAGATTTCTTGAAACCTCTTTCTGCATAATCGGAATCTACATTTCGCTCAGATTTGAATGGGAAACCAGGTTGACCAGGAAGAACCATGGGTTTAGTTCGTAGCACTTTCCAACCACCCTTCCTTGTCCAGTCCTGTGTATGAAATAAACATTCTAATAAAAACTGTTTTTAGCCCCGACAAAAAGGGGTATTATGTTTGAGAGTAGATTATACTTACATTTCCATTATATTTAAAGTAATAATGAATTGAAAGGGCACCAACTGCAATTAATCCTAGTTTGCCAGTGATGTATCTATAATTGATAGCTTTTTCTTTGCCCTAAAATATGAAAAACTGTGTAAATTATTACAGCAATTGAAAGAAGGTTATTTTTTGTTATGTAATCATACCAAAACAGGAATAAGCCGAGTGAATAAGACGTCCAAAGGTTTACGATAGAAGCGGCGAATTGGATTAGTACATTGTCTGTAATACTCTTCGACGTGTAACGGTTCATTAGCAGACAAAACTTGATCTTTTAGCCACTGTTTGCGCCAGGCCCTCTCTGTTTCAGTCATACCAAGACATCTTTCTCGTTCAGAAGCCACTCGGCCGGCTATGGCCATGGGCTTTACACCCGCAGTTTGTGCCATGATTTGAAATAGCTAAAATAAATTTAGCTGTTTCATTAAAACAAATATTTTTCAGCTGATGAACTGCACAATTTTTTTTATTGTTTATATATTTTATTTTAGTTTACGGCTCTGGCTTAAGACCTTTTAGGCCCGCCATAGAAGGAAAAGTATGTGTACCTACTTCTTATTTAGAACTTTTCATGAATTAAAAAATATTTTATAGCTCCTTGTTTATTTTTAAAACATGAAAAATGCCACATTCATCATCATCATCATCATCACCAGCCTATATACGTCCCACTGCTGGGCACAGGCCTTCCTACATGGCAGAAACACATGAGGAGTTTGGGCCATAACACCACCACGCTGGCCCAATGCGGGTTAGTGGGTTAAAGCGGTTGCAGTAACAACCGGGACCAACGGCTTAACGTGCCTTCCGGAGCACGGACTTAGTAATTCTTAAATTTTAAATCAGATCTATGTAGGTACTCTCTTTTTGTGTTTTGTTATTGCAGTAACATAACTTCTTACTTTTCAAATATTGGGCCTAATTCTGGGAACACACTTTAATTCTAAATTTAAGTACAGTATATCTCTTTCTCGCAATAAGTTATAGGAAAAAGATAGCAAGAATCTGTTTAGAGCTGTCAATTAAATTTAGATAGATTTCATAGAAACCATAGACAATTTTAGACGGCATGTACGGAGGTGCCTCCTAAACACTGCATTTTAGCACGTTCAATAAGGTCGAAAATTAAATGCACCTTTCTAAATGTCAATTTATATGATGGCCATCCCTTTCGTATTCGTTTTGAAAGAAAGAAATAGACTGAACTTAAATTTAAACTTAGCATGTGTTTTCCAGAATTAGGGCCATTGAAACTATAGCTAAAATTATAGTAAAACCTAATTGTTCGTCAGGCAGGTGCCTGCCGCACAGACTTAATAGTGATGCAAGCATCAGGTGCCGTCTTACGTCAGTGGGATCGAGGTCACATCGCTTTGTTTGGTTGACATTCTTCTTCTTTATTTTCAATGGCCTCTCGTTATTACGAAATTAATGTGCAAATAACTTGCGACAACATTGTACGGTAATTGGGCAAGACGAATTCGTTTTCCGAAGAAAGGTCTATTCACACATAGAACTATCAGTGAAGCCACAGTTCCGGCACAGTTCCGTATCAGTGCTTCAGTGTTGCGTCAGTGATTCAATTCACACATGTCAGTGCCCGCTCAGTTCACGGAGCTTCAGTGAAAACGTGCCCGTCGTCAATCGTGATTGTATTTCGTATCCATATACTTTGCATGAGATAAATCATACAAAACTCTATTTTCACGAACCAATTCTAATAATCGCTCGTCCTCTATTTTGTTTTTGTTGACGTCCGGCGTCCGTGATCGGTCCGTCCGGCAAAAAATATCGTTGTCGACGATCCCTTCCGTGCTTGCCGGTGCCGGCACGGCTGTTCGTTCGTAACGTTTGTATGTTAACGTATTTTATAGACCGTAAAGTTTACTTACGTCTTTTTTTTGTTAGATTCTGTCCAAGGAGCTTATATCTAAAGAAAGGCAAAGGAAACTAATGCCCATACAGCCATGTCTTCAGTATTTCTTTTTTTCTTCATTTATTACATTAAAATGCTGCCGTAACACATTTTAATTACATTATTGTAATACTACTTGATGAGGTGGATAACAACAAAAAAATCTTTTCGTATTTCACACCACAATCACTTATATTCTAATAATCTTTTAGTTGCACGTCAACAAAAACACATGATTTATAAAACTACACCAATTTTTTAACACATAGTTCACCCCGACACAATTTTTAATTATTCTAATAGAAATCTTGACTGACACCACAAAATCCCGCCAAACACCCTTTATTTTGTTTTTTTTGTTAAATTCTCCCTATAAAGAGAAGGCAAAGGGTACTACTGCCCATACAGCCATGTCGTCAGTATTTCCTTTTTTCTTAAAACACACACACTCACTCTTATTATCACTTTTATTATAATAATGTTTTAGTTGCACGTCAACACAAACACTTGGTTTACAAAACTACGCCACTTATATAACACAAAGTTCGCTCTGAAACAATTTTTAATTATTGTAATAAAAATCTTGACTGACACCACCAAATCCCGCCAAACACTCCTATTATATAATTTCGAAAATTATCATTACATTAAATGTTTTGAGTTTGATGGAAAGCTCACTAATTACATTATACCAAGCTTTTAACTGCTTCAGAAGCAAATTACAGTGTTTGCTAACACAGACGATATAGTGATGCTACGCATTTTGCTATTATGTGGCTTATCTGTGTTTGTGATAGCTTGCTACTTACTCTTTGTAATCTGTGCTAATATCTGATCTGTGCTCAGAACAATATGAGGATCTGTGTATGATGTGACGACATGACATACTCTTTGTCTTTACTCATAGTCTGCGTGTGTGTGTGTATATGACAGCTAAACGAAAAATATAGAATTTTGCTAAAAAGTCTTTTTAGGTAATTTAATTTAAACCCTAAATATTTTTTATGGGTTGCGTCTAAAGGAAACTCAAATTTGTTTTAAAATAATTCATAGGTAGTTTTTCAGTGCTCAAGATTAAGAATAGTTAAACTATTCAGTAAACATGCCTCGATTTCACAACGTTGAAATTAATAAAACAGAATGGATCGTGCCCGAGCGATATCAAATGTTAACACCCGTAGGATCTGGAGCTTACGGTCAGGTTTGGTATGTAAATGCTTAGGAAGTAATGCAGGCAATAAGCCAATGTTTATTTTTATGCTTTTCGATGTTGTAATAGAGTGCAGTGCCCTTGCGTAGGTGTAACTGGTTTATAAATTATTCAAAAACATGTCTTTATTTGCAGCTCCGCTATTGATAATTTATATAATATGAAAGTTGCTATTAAAAAATTAGCAAGACCATTTCAATCAGCTGTGCATGCTAAGAGGACCTACAGGGAGCTGCGTATGTTAAAACATATGAACCATGAGAATGTTATTGGTAAGACTTCCTAATTCCTAACACTTTCATGTTATTGTTACACAACCACATGTCATATGCCTGAAGAACCCTCAAGTATAATTATTGACTAGTAAAATGTTATGTTTTTAAATGAAAATCTGTGGAAATAAAAAATCTGTTGTCAATATCTCACATTAAATTATTGAAGTTAAGTATATAAATAACATTTAGGTGCTTATTACATTATTGTATCATCTTGAACTGTATATGTTGCAAGTCGGGCCCTTTATGGAGTACTGCTGCCACCTCTGCATGGGTGCTCCTAGATATCAATTGAATATGTTTGAGTTTAAGTTTGTCTCCTTATGCATGTTCTTCCATTTGTATGACGGGATGTTTTCTAAGTAATTGTTTGACAGGCAGTTAGTTCATCCTCTCATTTTGAAACCCAACTAAGGCTACGCTAAGGTTGTGGAATGAGCTCTCTGTGGCACTTTCAATTGAGTACAGCATGAGAGCTCTTCACAAAGGACTTGAAAAGTTTCAAAAGATTGTGAAGTGCAATTGTTGGTATTGCAAGTGTTGGTATCCCCTGGTATTGCTAGTGTCCAAAGGCTATGGTAACTGCTTACCATTACTTGTTATGGTGAAGTTGAATAAAAATAAATCAATATTTTTTTACAATACTTGAAGGAATCTTTTTTTTTTATATTCAGGTTTACTTGATGTATTCAGTCCAGAGAAAACGTTAGAAGAATTCCAACAAGTATATTTGGTGACCCACCTGATGGGAGCAGATTTAAACAATATAATTCGTACACAGAAACTATCTGATGATCATGTGCAATTTCTTGTCTATCAAATATTGCGTGGGCTGAAGTACATCCACTCTGCAGGAATTATCCATAGGGTAAGAATAGTGTAAATGTTTTAAACTATTGTCTTGTATTATGTTAACCATGGGTTGTAGATACTCATAACCTTCATATACTTAGCATTATACATCTTGTGACACTAAGGGAAGCATTATGAACTCTTTATTTATATTGAGATTTAATGCCTATTTAGTTTTTGCTACAGCATGAACTCTATGATCCTAATACCATTAGTAAAATAGAATGGATTATGATTATTATATACAGGATGGTGCTGTCAATACGACAATAAATAAAAACATGGGCTGTATTAGTTGATAGAAATGGTTTGCCATCGTTTCATTTATAGTTTTTTTTTTTTTTTTATACAACTAGATGACAAACAAGCTGACCGCCCACCTGATGGTAAGCGGTTACCGCCGCCTATAGACACCTGCAATAACAAGGAAAAATCACTTGATATTGCAGGTGCGTTGTCATCCTGGGGCCTAAGATGAAATGCCGTTCATGCCCAGTAATTACACTGGATACCTTTCCCTTCAATCCGAAACACAGTGAACTGTTTCACGGCTGAAATAAGAAAGGCGGTGGTACCTACCCAGACGACCCTACATACGTGTCTACCACCTAGTAAATGTCATGAAATTATCAAAATAATACCATGTTTTAGAAAGTGGCAAACCATTTCTATGAAATATTATAGCCCATGTTTCAATGTATTGTCGTATTGACGGCACCACCTGTATAATCATAATCCAATAATGCACCCACTGTATAGTATGGAAAGTGATACTTACAGTTTATAGTCCCACTGCTGGGCACAGGCCTTCCTACATGGGAGAAACATGAGGTGTTTGGGCCATAACACCTCCACGCTGGCCCAATGCTGTCGGTTAAAGCGGTTGCAGGAACAACCGGGACCAACGGCTTAACGTGCCTTCCATAGTAGGGAGGAGCTCGAGATAGAGGAGATTATTTTTCGTATTGAACCGAGCTCCTCATGTCATGTCGATTAGTGAGTTTTAACTTTAAGCGTCATAGCTCACCTACACGACAAATCTCCGGCACAGCAATCAAAGGAACATTCAAATGTGGTCTTTAGGGCCATGCTCTGTAAATATACTTTACAAAGTGATATGTTTCAATAACACAACCAAATACTGTTAAATGGTATTTAATGTGCTAAGTAGCAAATCAGATAGATTGATGGGAACTGACATAGAATATTGACCTACCCACACTTACATGTTTTTAAGTACCCACACTGCTACATAGTATAGTCACATATAGTACTGACTACTAGTACTGACTTATTAAATAACAAATCAGACATGTACACAATTCATCTAAAACACAGAGATAAGTCCGCTTGCCGCGCGTTAAGGTGGTTTTCCACCAGAGGGGCTAGACGAGGCGAGGCGAGAAGAGAATTGAAATCGCACGTACTCCATGAAAACAAAAGAACCTTGCAACCATCTACGTCACACACAAATAATATACTTAAGCAGGTATGATAAGTGTGTACTTCGTGTTAACAACCTCTAGTAGCTCGAGGAGCAGCTCTGAGGAGCTCGGTGGCGTAGTGGATTGAGCGCTCTGGTTTCGATCACAAAAACAAAGCAACTTTCGCCATGGTCGGTCCTTGGATGGGTCAATCAAATTTATAATCTTGAGCTCCTCCGTGCTTCGGAAGGCACGTTAAGCCGTTGGTCCCGGTTGTTACTGCAACCGCTTTAACCCACCAACCCGCATTGGGCCAGCGTGGTGGTGTTATGGCCCAAACTCCTCATGTGTTTCTGCCATGTAGGAAGGCCTGTGCCCAGCAGTGGGACGTATATAGGCTGGTGATGATGATGATGATGAACCTCTAGTAGAAATGGATATGGAAACAACACGGTAATAAGTAGCAACGAACAACAATAAACCTATTGCGAGAAGCGTATTTCTGTTGCAGAGTTAATTTATACTCTATATCGGAAGCAATACGGTTCATTTTAACACAAACAAATATTTCAATACACGCCTCGCATATCCCCGTCAATCCTCACTATTTCCACCAAAGGTGCGCTAGGAGAGTATTAAAAATTTGCCATACATATTTCAATTATCGTCTCGTCTCGCCCCTCTGGTGGAAAATCACCTAGGGCTCGAAATCATATCAAATATCACATTATAATTTATACTCTATATCGGAGGCAATACGGTTCATTTTTACACAAACAAATATTTTTGCTATTCACGCCTCGCATATTCTCGTCAATCCACACTATTTCCACTAAAGATGCGCTAGGGGAGAATTGACAATTTGCCATACAAATTTCAAATCTCGTCTCGCCCCTCTGGTGTAAAACCACCTTTATTGCCGTCGGCTGTTTTGTCATTGTAAAGTGTATTTAAGGAACACGATCTTAAGCCTATAATGTTCATTAGTATTCTGTGCCGGAGCGGTGTCGTATAAGTGAGCTATGACCTTAATGCTCGACGTTACATCCAGGTAAACTACTGTTTAGTTAGTGTAGTTTGACAACGATTTGTGGTAAAAGAACAAGAAATAAGTTTTATGAGGTAATGTTATATCAGTTCCTTGATATTTTGTCGCTCTTTCACTATTGCCTACAGAGTACCTTTAGGAACTATCTATAGGTGATATCCACTTGGGTGGAGCCACTAGTAAATATATAATAGGTTGGGGAAAAAGTTTCTTCTCATTTTTTTAAGAAAATTCAAAACGTTTTTTAATATAGTTTATTTACATTTAAATAAAGTATGTAGGTACCATTTTGTTCGATTACTTTTTGTCATCTTGTAGGTAGGGACATGATCCCATTGCTATAGACATTTTGGGGCTTCTGATCAAAATACCGCGACAAGTGGTTTTGGCAGTCCTCTCGTGATGTTAACTTGACACTGCCTAGAGAATTCTGAAGAGAGCGAAACAGGTGGAAATCTGAAGGTGCAACGTCAGGACTATACGGCGGATGCATTAACACCTCCCAGCCAAACTCTCTTAATTTTTGCTGAGTGGCTAAAGATTTGTGAGGTCTAGCGTTATCATGATGAAAAACCACACCCCTTCTGTTGATTAATTCCGGCCGCTTTCTATCAACTTCTTGCTTTAATATCATCAGTTGTTCGAAGTAGAGTTCAAAATCGATGGTCCTGCCTGGTGGTAACAGCTCATAATGAATAATGCCCTTTCAATCCCACCACACACACAGCATCTCCTTGTTGCGAGTTAACCCGGGTTTCGCCACAGTCTGTGAAGCCTGACCGGCCTTTGACCATGACCTTTTTCGCACGTTCTTGTCGTACGTGATCCACTTTTCATCACCAGTTATCAGCTTCTTCAAAAATGGTTCGGTTTCATTACGTCGTAACAAAGAATCACAAATGAGTACACGGTTCATTAGGTTTCTGTCAGTGAGCTCGTGGGGTACCCAAATATCGAGCTTTTTTGTGTACCCATTTTTTTTACATGCGACAAAACTGTTTTGTGGACAATTCCCAGTTCTTCAGCTACGTCGTAACTACTGATATGCCGATCTTGCTCCAGTTTTTCAAAAATGGCATCATTTTTATCCGTAATAGGGCGACCAGAGCGACGTGCATCTTTGACATCAAAATTTCCGGATTGAAAACGCTTAAACCAAATTTGTGCTACTCTCACAGACACTGCACTAGGTCCATAAACATCGAAAATTTTTTTCGCGGATTGCGTTGCATTTTTACCTTTTTTGTAGTAAAATTTTAAAATGTATCGAATTTCTTCATTAGATTCACTCATCTTGACAGTACGAAAAACAAATGAAAAACACACATTTTCCTAATTTGAATTTGGAATTATCTTTTTAAAAATCTAAACTTTTAATGATACCAAAACCAGCCAGATACAGATACAGTACAGCCAAAGAGATTTTATTACAAGTTCATACATACTATAATGCGAAAAGACTTTCCCCAACCTAATATTACTAGAAACTAGTGAAAGACTGCCTGGAGAAATTAAATATACATGGGGCTCAACAACAGAATAACTCTGAGATGGGTGCCTGGTCACTCTGGCGTCATAAGCAACGAAAAGGCCGATGAACTAGCTAGAGCTGGGGCTCAGGGACAACAGATTGTACCCGAACCTTTCTGCAGAATCTCAAAGAACCAGGTCATGCACTTTCTCCAAAGCAAACTCATACAGGAGTCCTCCGAACAATGGCTAAGGGCACCTGGCTTGATGCATTCCAAGTCTCTGATACATGCTAACTGAACTGAAGAACTGATAAAGCTCAGCAGGAGTAACACCAGTGCCATCATTAGAGCCTTTTCGGATGTTTGCAGATTCTGTGCGCAGGAGCGTGAAATCCCAATGCACCTCATTTGCAACTGTGGACCTTTTATCCACAAACGAAGCCTACATCTGGGGAAACATATTATCGACTCAAATAATATTAAGACCCTTCAGGTTGGAAAATCCAAAAATTTATGGAAAGTGCCCAAATCAAGGTTTACTTCAAACTCTTACTTACTACTTCAACTCTTAGGTCGCAGTGACAAATCAGTCTAAACAGGACCGAAAAGCCCCAAATACAAATAATAATAATAATTTATTACAGGATCTAAAACCATCTAACATTGCTGTCAATGAAGATTGTGAGTTAAAAATCTTGGATTTTGGACTGGCTCGCCCTACCGAGACCGAAATGACAGGATATGTTGCTACTAGGTATGTGAAATTTATTTATATTATAGTATATCTATAATTTAAAAAGGTATTCATAACTGACTTATTAAATGGAACTTTATAGATGGTACCGGGCTCCAGAAATAATGTTGAACTGGATGCACTACAACCAGACTGTAGATATTTGGTCTGTAGGTTGCATCATGGCTGAACTTTTGACGAGCAGGACTCTATTTCCTGGTTCGGATCGTATCCTTTTTTAAATATTTTGAATGTTGATGTTGTTGTAGTAAGTTTTTATATATTACCACTTTATTTTAAAGTACACTGCAAAATTTAATATTATATAAACATTATCAATTTAATTTTTGGGGTGCTGGTTACTATATTTATATCATAGCTGGGGTATTTTATGTTAAAGTGCAATGAAAACATAATTATGTTTATATTTATCCCCTAGAATTCCATTGACCATCTTATAAAAAAATTCCATTTTACACGCGTTTACGTTTTATACTTAGCATAATTGTAAAAATGACAGATGATGTTGTTTTCATGCTGGTTACTAGTGTCACCTAGTGTTAATAATTAAATGGTAAATTTTTCATATGTAAAGTAGATAAAATATGGTTGCCATTTGACCTTAATGGATGAGTCAGATATCCATCAATTGAATTTGATCATGGAGATACTTGGGACCCCAGGTCAGGAGTTCATGCTGAAAATATCCTCTGAGTCTGTAAGTAGACTTCCTATGAATAAAGGAATATATATCTTGCCTTTTAATAGCAGTCTTCAATTCAAAAGAAAATTTTGGGTAAAATCTTTTGGATATCTCATCAACAGTTATGATAACATAGCTTTGCATTAACTCGCTTTGATCTATGTGGTTTGACTTTTCAACACGTGGCTTGTGTAATGGTGCTTGTTAACCTTAACATTAGTGCATCAGATATTGATCACCTCACAAGGATATTGTTTTTGTGCGGGAAGCCCGAGCAAGAGACTGTTGATAAAATAATTAGTGAAGAGGTAAGGAGCATAAACTAATTATTTTATTTTATTTGCTTTGCATAAATTCTAGGAAATATATCAATAATAACTAGTATTAAGTGTAAAGTCGTTTCGCACACCAATACTTTGATGCTCATGTAACAAAAGCATATCCAGAATACTCTTTTTATTAAAAATTGGTGACTCATTTTGTGTGCTGTTTATAAAATGACGTGTAAATTTGTTCAGGTGTTGTCCTGTGTATTGTCAATATACATAATGAAATACATATATTTATGTGCCTATCTGGAAAGACGAGAGTTTTGTAAATGTACGCATATTTTGTTACTTCTCTGTACCTTTTAATTTGTTGCTCATAACTTTGTAATTCAACCTTTCCACTCTTTACAGAAGCTTTTTCCAATATGTAAATACACATACCTCAAGTCAGTACCCAAATCATTTGATACCTGAAATACTGCTTAATCCATTTTATGCGGCTGGAGACAAAAATTACTCGTATTAGCGAGGTGCGGACCGTTTTACAGACGAAACGCCAAACGCCAATAGGCGTGACCCGCAATTATTAAGGATAAAATAAACGAAGATATGCATTTTCCGCACCGAGTAATGCATTTGTAAATTTTAATGCACAAGTCATTAGTAAACACCAGAAGTAGGCAATTCGTTTTGAAGTAAAGGAGACATTTGAGTTGAAAAAATATTATTTTAGTTGGTTTTCTAGAAGTTTCCTCAAGTTTTTGTAATAGTATTATTTTATATATGTATTGTATTATTAAGAGCCGAGCGCGTTATCAGCAGACTTTTGGTATTTACTATCTCTGAAGCTCGCCGACAACCGAAATACAACTTTTTGTTTGCAGATTTTTATAAATATGTACCTTCTATTATTATAACTAATGCAATCGATTTTTCAATCACAAAATATATCAAATTATTTTATTTCAAAGAATTTATAATATAAACCAAATCAGCGTTATCCGCACCTAAATAGGAATTCGCCGATCGGCGTTTGTTGCAGCGAATAGATGAATGATTCAAAAATAAAATAAGATTTTACAAGCAATTTGTAACATTAAAAATACTTTTTAAATATTTGTAAAACTGGTTTTTTACGTACAAGGTTTGTTTTAGTTTTTATCTTTGCATGTGGAACTGACGAAGGAACTTTGAACCAATTTGCATGCTTTCTATAAAATAGGCCCTCTTTTTAAAAGCTTTTATTTAACTTGCTTATGTTCGGGTGGAATCGTGCTACTCGATTTTGAAGCAGATGTCTTCAACCGATTGATCTGAAATTTTGTATACACGTTTAGTTTGGTAGACAATACACGATAAGCTGTGACGTCATTCTAAATCCAATATGGCGGTCCAACCAAGATGGCGGAATAGTTATTTTTAATGCATTTCTACAATATGGGTATCAAATGAAAGGGCTTGTTGAGGTTGAGAGTAACTTGAAAAATAATGTGACGTAATTCTAAATCCAATATGGCGGAATAGTTATTTTTTATGCACTTCTGCAATATGGGTATTAAATAAAAGGGCTTGCCGAGACTAAGAAACCTAGCCAGCGATAGCTAAAAAGTAAAAAATAAATTAAAAACAAAAACCTTTTTTAAAAAAAGCTTTTATTGAAATGCTCTAAAAAGAAGAAAATAAAATTTTCCTTTAAAATTTTAACTACAAACTAATAACCTCATTATACACAATTTATATGATCATAAAAGCTTGTCGCGCGATTTACTTATGTAAATAAACTAGTACCTATTTAATTGAGCGACAAGCTTTTATGATCACATAAATTGTGTATAATGATGTTATTAGTTTATAGTTAAAATTTTAAAGGAAAATTATATTTTCTTCTTTTTAGAGCATTTAAATAAAAGCTTTTTTAAAAAAGGTTTTTTTAAAATTCCATAATATCTTTCCGTATCCCAACTGCCTCTTCCATATGCATTGTCTTATCTACTAATGATTTAAGTATATATTATGCGCATTTATCTCTCGTAACAACATAAAAATATTATTATTAATATCCCTCTTCATCCTATACTAACTTTCCTGATCTTAACCTAGAGAAGGGCCGTATGTTTGTTGGCATAAGGGCGGTCAACAAGCGTACGGCCCGCCTGATGGTAAGCTGTTCCTACAGCCTAAACATATCAAAGTACTTACCTTTCCAAAAACCATTGCTTCCGACATGACAGCCGTCCTTTTTGTATTCATATTGCGAGTACGAGATGCACTAAACTCAAATTAAGATTAAGCTTTTGTTGTTCATTCATAACTAAGGCGTATGAACTCATAGAATAGTCTTTTAAAAAAGTAGGACTTATCTGGATTTAACGACAAAGATGAGTGAAGGGTTTAGTTAACCTATAACGTAGGTTCTAGCACTAAGTCACTAACTAGAAAAATTTCACGTCCTGAGGCGGGGATTGAACCCGCGACCTTTCGCAATCCGGGCGACTGCTCTAACCATCTGAGCTACCCAGGACTTGGGATATCCCTGTGAAATTCTTCTAGTCTATCTGTATTTGCGTTATGAGCTAACGTCCACCCTACAATGTCAAAATGTTCTATATCAACATCCGAAACGAGTATTTTTACAAATACCTATGATTCGGTTAAGTTAGGGCATTGCTTTCAAATATTCTTATATTTTGATTTTAATATTATTATAAATGTTTGAAAAATTATTATGATATACTTCTCTAATTATTCAACAAAATTAATTATTTAATTAGATGCCGGCGTATAATTAACGGACTAGGCACCCAATTAAGCGGCTGATTTTTAACCATACGGCTGACATATAGGCACATGGTGGTGCTGTTAATACGACAATAAATTAAAACATGAGCTATATTAGTTCATAGAAATGGTTTCCCACTTTTAAAAACATCTTATTCATTTGATAATTTCATGACATTTCTATGACGTAGTATAAAATTAGCTTCATTAATTCTTAGAAATGTGGTAAAATTATCAAATGAATAAGATGTTTTTGAAAGTGGGAAACCATTTCTATGAACTAATATAGCCCATGTTTTAATTTATTGTCATATTGACGGCAACAACCTGTATAACACCTTGTAGACATGGCGAGCATTATTTATTACGTGATCTATAATAAT
The DNA here is from genome assembly GCA_947347705.1 of Nymphula nitidulata. Lineage (NCBI taxonomy): Eukaryota > Metazoa > Arthropoda > Insecta > Lepidoptera > Crambidae > Nymphula > Nymphula nitidulata. The sequence continues at coordinate 6,660,464 of OX374617.1, read as the reverse complement.
AATAAATTCTTTATTTCCATGATTAATTTTATACATTAGAAGCAATGGGTTGGAGCTTCTCTTTAAGCTTTAAGGCCTGTGTTGAGAAGCCCCGCTCCTCATTAATGATTCTTTATCTTTACAAATATAATAGCGAAAACAATAGTAAAATCAATTTTAAGGTAAATTTAAGGAGAGAAATTAACTGGTAATTAAATAACCAAGATTCATAGGTTACAAATGTATACGCGTATTTGTGTGTGTGCGCGCGCGTGCGTGTGTGTGTGTTTGAGTGTTATTAATTGAATAAAGTTTTTTTTTATAGTAGGTAATTTTAGTATAAGTATAATAGGAGTGATTCTTTTTCTTCCCAAGTTTTAGTTTTTAGCCATTTAGTTACAAGTTTGTTAGTTTCATTGAGAGTTTTAACATAAATATATAGTTCTCTATTTGCGATATTATAAAGGTGAGCAGATTGAGAATTAAATTGTATTTGTGCAAATTTATTATCTATATATGAAATCATTTCTATGTTTTAAATACGCATCAGTATTTTCCTAACCGGCTAAAATAACTAATACTTTTTGTTGTTTAATATTACAATTGAACTGTTGTAGGCTAGAAACTATATCCAGTCGCTGCCGGCATTGAAGAGGCGCGACTTCCGCGAGGTGTTCCGCGGCGCCAACCCGCTCGCCGTCAACTTGCTGGAGCGGATGCTCGAGTTGGACGCTGACAAGTTAGTTTTATTGTGTGACTATGTTTTGGTACATTGCTGTGCACACAAAATAAACCAGATAATAAAATAATACTTTTAATTCCCTTAAAACTTATTGAAATTAGGACATGCGATTACCTGACGTTTTCACTACCGGTATTAAATTTACATTTTTAAAAAACATTTGTTTTTTAATACCAAAACGAAGATTTGTGGCTCTATCATGACTTTTTTTATACAACTAGATGACAAACAAGCTGCCGGCCCACCTGATGGCAAGCGGTTACCGCCGCTCCGCCTAAAGACACTTGCGATAACAAGGAAAAATCACTTGATATTGCAGGTACGTTGTCATCCTGAGGCCTAAGATGAATTGCCGTCCATGCCCAGTAATTACACTGGCTACCTTTCCCTTCAATCCGAAACACAGCAAATTATTTCACGACTGAAATTAGAAAGGCGGTGATTCGTGATGACCCTCGAAAACAACTTGTAAGCGTGGCTCGGAGAAGCTTGCGTGATGGTTCCTTACTTTAGTTCCTCAGTAAAGTTTGTTTGTTTGTTTGTTCTTGTGGCGTTGTACCCTGGAGTATGACGGAATCGAATAGTCTGAAGGACTTTATGTACCAGAATAGCACCCGCTTTCAGAAGCTCTGCAGTATTTCCGTAACACAATTATCGGTGCTTTCTAGGCTTTGGACTTGAATCGGGGGTAGGTTGGTGCGTAGACTTCATCACGGAAGACCTTTCTTATCTCAGCGTTCATGGTCAATCAATCAAGATATTCAGAGAATTACTTTCCGCCACTTTGTAAAAACTGTTGGCTTACACAATACAAATAACACCCGTTCATGGGCACAACAGAGGCAAAAGGAATATCTAAGAAAGTACAAATTTACATGTTTTGTAAATTAATTATTTGACGTAAAATAAACCGAACTTATTAAACAACAAACAACACCACCGAAATCTTGTGAAATAGGAAGTGTGCCAATAAGACTAATACACACTATTATTATCATAATACTCTTATTATTATCTAAGAAAGTTTTAATCTTTCAGGTAATTATTTTAATTTTAAGTAGACAGTGTAAAAAAATAAGGATTTAGTAAAAGATTCTAGGGGTTTGGACCTGCTCATGGGCACCACTTTTTCTTAGTTATTTTTGTAAGAATCCATCTTACCTTGTCAATTCCATCAATCTTGACTGATAGAAGCGCAATAAAAATGGCCCTTATTCTGGAGAAAACATGCTAAGTCTGAATTTAAGTTTTCTCAAAATGAATACGAAAAGGATGGGTGTCATATAATTTGACATTAAGAAACGTGCGTTCAATTTTCAACCTTATTGAACGTGATTAAATGCAGTGTTTAGGAGACACATCCGTGCATGCAGTGTAAAATTGTCTATGGTTTCTTTGAAATTTATCTAAATTTAATTGACAGCTTTAAACAAATTCTTGCTGTCTTTTTCAACCGACTTCAAAAACGAGGAGGTTCTCAATTCGGCCGGTATGTTTTTTTTCTTTGTATGTACACCGATTACGCCGAGATTACTGATCCGATTTACGTGATTCTTTCGATGCGGAATAGCTCCCATTTGGTCCCATAAAATTTTTTTCAAAATCAGTTCGGTAGTTTGGTTTTTATAAGTAAAAAAAACTGAAATTATTAAGTTGTCTACGTATATTTTTTCTTTGTATGTACACCGATCACGCCGAGATTACTGATCCGATTTACGTGATTCTTTTTTTGTTTGATGCGGAATAGTTGCCATTTGGTCCCATAAATTTTTTTTTTCAAAATCAGTTGGGTAGTTTGGTTTTTAAATAAAAAAAATCTGGAATCAGTAAGTCGTCTACGTATGCGAAATTGCGGTTTTTTGCTTTCCTATGACATTTTAGTAAAACGATACGATAGTGGGAAATAATATAAGTTGACGGTCACCCATCTCGCTTCGACCTTAGAAGTTAACACTAAAAATTGTGATAAAAAATTTTAAACAAAAATTAAAACCGATTTCAAAAAACTGAAAAGGATAAAATAATTAAATTTGAGTAAGTAGATACTCATCCCCTAGAAACATATTTTTTGGAGTTGGTGCTAATTAGTTTTCAAAAACAATAGAAAGTGGAGCTACCTTCTCAAATTTAATTATTTTATCCTTTTCAGTTTTTTGAAGTCGGTTTTAATTTTTGTTTAAAATTTTTTCCTAATACATATTGCGAGAAAGAGATATACTGTACTTAAAAATTAGAGTGTCTTCAGAATCAGGCCCAATATTTTAATTTGCAGAAAAACACCACATAGGTGGCCATTTTGAAGAAAACCAAATGTCATTGTCATAGTACAATTTGGTTTTTTACGACTTTACGTTGAATATTGTCGTTTTATGTCTTCATAGCCAGGTTCAAACAATTTCAAAAAACAAACAAATAAACTTCAAGCGCACCCAAAACATTTACAGTTGAAAATACATTTTTTTTTTAATAAATACTACCTTTGGGCAATATTATGACTTATGTGTTGCCACTTTATACAATACTTATTTCGTTATGGTTTTGTAATTAAATAAAAGTGTTGTGATATTCAATGTAAACCATGTTATTCTGTACATTATTCTCTACAATCTGAAGTGGTGCTCATGAGCTGGCCCAAAACTTTAACATTTACTTTTGGTAGAAATTAAGAATTTCTGAACATGTAATGAAAATGTAAATTTAAATCACGGGTTTAATTCTTCATTACCGGTTATTTACCGCCAGTATAACTGGGTGGTTAACCGGTAAAAATGGAAACCTGTTATTGCATGCCCTAATTGAAAATAATAATTAGCATTTTAAATATCTTAAAAGGCTTTCTGTTTCAGAGCCTGTTGTTAATTTTTTTATTATATTTAAAGTTTTTTGTGAAGTTGGATATTTTGTATGTCTTTCATTCTTATAAATGATATATTTTTTTATATATAGGCGCATAACAGCTGAACAGGCTCTTTCTCACGAATACCTGGCGCAGTACTCGGACCCAACTGATGAGCCGGAGTCTGCGCCCTATGACCAGAGCTTCGAAGACATGGACTTACCTGTAGACAAGTGGAAGGGTAATTATTACAATAACTAGAAAGTAGTTAAGTGTATGTGTGTTTTAGTAATAGTGCAAAGCTCTTACCATGCGCACTATAAATAAATTAATCGCACTTCAAAGATTGGTTTATTGAAAACCGTTCGTTTATTGGCGAATACTTATTTATGTCTGGTAATAATGAACCGAATAAAACACGCCTGAAATGTCTGGCATAATAAATGCATTGAGTAAAAAGAAAGTAATGGCTACACTTTTATTAAATTCCACGTGGTTCTCGTCGAGATCGGGTGTTGCTAAGAATTGTGGCACCTCCTTATATAAAGGTGAATTACTTTGTTCTGGAGGTAGTGCCAAATTTTTCATAACACAGTTCTTTGACATCAGGAATATACAAATGTCAATGTGTAAAGAATGTATAAACCTATGTATATGTTACCGTTGAAGCCCGTGTTTGTTTGTTATTAAGATCCCGTTGTTATTTATATGAATAAATGTAATAATAGTATTATCTTTTACCTTATAGAGTTGGTATGGAAGGAGGTGGTGGAGTTCAAGCCTCATCCTCAACATATGAATACTGTCATTGAAGTGAACCCACAATAACTATAGGATTTCTTAATCGTATGTTGGTACACAGTATTCTGTGTGTTACATTTCACAACGACCATTCACGAAAACGGCACGCGTAGACTTAGGAGTAATCTAGTAATAGTAAGTACATATATTTTAATAATTATTATTACTCTGACGGCCCGTTTTCTGATCTCGGCATATTTATTATCTACCTATCATTGTAATCGCAATGTTTAAGCGATGAGACCGACAATTTATCAAAGAATTAAAAGTATTACAAGAACATTGTTGGTAGGAAATCTAGTTATGACACAGGTCGTGGGAAGTCTAAAGGGCTGTTTTATTGTAACATTGCTGGTCAATGTGTTACCGTTGTGTAGGTGTGTTTTCGGTGTTGATTTTTGTAAGGTTGTTTATCTGTTACCCATTTTAAGTAACCTTTTTTAACTAAGGTGACCATTAGTTAATGAGTTTGTGAAAAGAGAAGAATGCACATTTTTCAGTAAAGCTGCTCCCCACCGTATAGGTAGCAGCAATAAATTAAGAAATGTAACATCAAAATTATCAATTGAGAACTATACCAATCTCTGTGTCGAAAAAGACATACTTATTATGAATTATGAATTTTTTGCTCCAAATTACAGTATACTACGATTTATTCTTAAAAATTTAATAAAAAAAAAGAAAAGAAAGAAAGCGTTTATTGGCCTAAAAATAAAATTAATAATAACATAAAAAAAGAAATAAACAATAAATAAATAAGAATAACAGGCCAAGTAGGTCACTGCCTCAGCATAACGCCACAGCGACAAACGTCAATGTGGCGCTGGTCTTCTGGCAGGGCCTACGTTTGATGATAAACTGTATAAAATTATTTGACCTTAATTACAAAAATAACTACATGCATACATACATGTAGAGCATATGTTTGGTAGCGTACAGTTATTTTTCTAGCACTATTATGAATATTTGCAATGGTGGGAACGCTTTGCACATTCTTCTTTAATTTTTGCTGTGACAGAAAACGAAATTACTTTATGATATGTATATAATATCTGTGTGAAGTATTTTAAAGTCGTTATGTTGTTTTTGGAATTGTATCCCTTAGATTAACAAACTACTAGATACAACATCACGCTTCTATAAAGTCCAATTCTGCTTATACACGCCGTAAGTACAATTTTACTCGAAAGTTGTGCACGGGCACGCAAGCCTAAATTATTTTTCTGGGAGTAAGTAAATATTTTACAGATATTTTTTTTTGTGGTTGAAGTACCAAAATAATAACAAAATCTATATATTTTAATAAAATAAATTATTTTATTGCAATGATTTGACTGCGCAGATGTCTCTTTCACACACGGGCTAAGAACGCAATAGTAACCCGTCCGAACAGGGGGCCTAGACAAGATGCCACTTGACAATCGCTATCGCTATCGCTAAATGAAAAATGTATGTGATTTGATATTAACTATCGAAAGTCGTTCGATGTCATGTCAAATTCCATACATTTTCCGCTGAGCGATAGCGATAGCGATTATCGAATGGCATCTTGTCTAAGCCCTCAGAGTCGTGCACGAAAGATACGGAGCCGCTATATGTATATATTTTTTTATTACGATTATATATTTTACGATGTATATTTTAGAATATTTGACCCTCTATATGTATATTATGAAAAGACCGAATCAGTTTGTTTTTGGTAAATAAATGAAGTGATTTGATTTAAAGATAGTAATAATATGATTATTACTAATTTTATTGTAACATTATTATAAATGTGTAAAAATAGATTTATATAGAAAAATATCTAAAACTAGAAAAATCTCACGTTCGTTTCCCAGAACGTGAAGTTTTTCTGGTTTAGATATTTTCCTATGTAAATAATCATATTGTTATTAAATAATAATAATCATATTGTTATTATTTTTAATTAAAATATTAATAATCATAATCTCCTTCCGAAGGGAAGGTCTTATTGCCTACAATACAGTTCTTCTGAGTGTCATTGTCAGACCTTAATCATAGCTAGGCATTAGATATTGATTACAATTACTGGTCCTGATTCTGAAGTGCACAGACTAAAACTAAATTTATGTGCAGTGCCATTCTTTCACTACAACTCGACAAGAAAAGGACAATTTTTAACGATTTTAAAGAATATTCGTCTATATTTTTAAAGCACTAAATTAATAGGAATATTCTTTAAAATTATCGAATTATTCTTACCGCTTATCACTGGGTAGTATGGAGTCATTTGCTGTGCTTTGAATAAAAAAAAAAACGATCGAGTCGTTAAGTAATAGTAGTAAAGTTGGTTTTTGCTTAACAGTTTTTAATCAACGTAAAAACGTAGGTATGTTTAAACGATAATATGCTAACGTTCATACAAGAAAGTATGGAAAATTCGAATATAATTGTTTATGCGATGTTGTATCTAGTATATTATTCATCTATGGAATAAACAATGCTTACGTGTGCCGGTGCTAGTAGATTATTTGCAAATATTAAAGTTGGGAGGAATTTAACAGTAAATTCTTTTTACAGGGAAAAGATAATTTAATGAATTATGTTACCGAATTTTGATTTCGTGATTTTAAATTTATATTTGCAATAATGTTAAATTGTGCGGTATTTTTTGATAAAGATTTTAAAAAGAATTGTAATAAACTGATAAATCTGTTACTAACTTGTAACATAGTATTTTTGGCAACACACGAATTTTATAGCTATATTTATGATATGTAAGTACTACTTTTATAAAATATGTAGTAGGCTTGTAAGTAATTACCTAAAAGTAAGGAATATTAGTAGGGCACTTGGCCAATTAATGTTATGTTCTCCCATAGATTTCTTAGTTACACATCGTCTTGTATTATACCTAAAAGATAACACAGAACAATTTATCAACTCATCCTCTTGTGTCGCTGAAATGTATAACATAGTTAATTAAAGAAAAAAACTCGGTATGTTCATAGTGCACTTGGACAATTCGCTTCATTACAATACTTGGTTTAAAGCTGATGTAGTATATATTAGTCGTATCAACAAAAATAATGCAGGCTTAGTTCTAACCCAGGTTTAACTTTAATCGGATCTTTGAGTGGCCTTTCTGAGCTCTGAATGTCACTGTGCAGCTAGTTAGCCACGCTAAAACTTGAGTTGTTCTTCCGCGGCAAAACATAGAGTTAAACTTAAAAAGTAATACTGTTTGTTTCGATACTTAATTAAAAAATAATCATCAACTTGACAGCGGGAGAAACAATAGTAATTCACTAATATACAATAGACGAAAATTTGACAAGCTCGCGGCTGGCAGTCCGAGCCGCCCGTGCTCCGCCAAGGTATCGCGGGGTAACATTTGATGCCATATCGATTTCAAATTTTGATTTTGTAAATTTTATTTATATTTCAATAAAAATAAATTATATTGATTATACTACTACCACTAAGTCATTTCGCTGTTGGCAACAACCACTAAAATTCCACTTAGTATATTTGGCAAGGAGCCTGCTTTTAAATTTTTTCGACTCATTTTAGTTTTGATCTCTAGTGACTTCTTAGTCAGATCCATAGACATAATAATTACGTCCTGTTGATTCGCAATTACATGCCAGACTAAATTATATTAGTGTCCCCAACCGTTTCCTTTTACTTGTGGGACATGTAGATATGTAGAAGTTGCAACAAAAAGCCTAGTATACAGTGTGTTTCAAAAGAGATACCTCTGAAACTTTGACACCTTTCTGACCACTTTTATTTTCCAATATAATAAAAACATTGCCCATAAGCATATGGTCACTCAACGAGCTATGTTAAGTGTTTCCCTACGAAATACAGAGTGATTTGCAAATTACTACTTTACTATAACTACATAGTGATATGTTCCATCGTAGCGGAGCAATGGACGGTCAATCAACGTAGTGATCACTTTTAACTATCAAAATAGGTTAGCTAATAAAACCCGCTAATGGCTGTTCTCGCGAGTTTAAGTTATGGCATAATTCAAAAGGGTCTTTTTAGAAATACACTCAAACGAACTTCTGAACTCTTCTATCTTGGTTAAAGTATACCGTGTATAAGGGAAACACTCTCGTAAACGAAGGAAGATGGAATTACTGGGCACCCTAAACAATGGTTAATTATTTTTGATGTGTTGCTTTTCTGTTACGTAAATAGTTTTACGTGTTCTCTGCAACTTCCGAATTACCAATAAATCCCATATTCGTTGTGTGCAATACTGTGTTAAAATTATCATCTTGTGTAATTACTAAGTTTGCAACGTCTAAGACAATGTATCGGCAAGTACCCAAGTGAATTATTATTCGATTCGAAGTACCTAATAGATATTATTATTCGAATTCAGGTAAATTAATATCGCGTCTCCCAAGCTGTTTGACCACTTGTTCATGTGAAACCTATGATAGGCAATTAGTACCTAAGTCATAACATGAGGTAATGGATTTATGATTTCGTTTTTATATTTGACCTACAACAGTTTTTCTATCAATAGTAGTTAAAAAGTGGACGTTTTTTGGTGAGCGTTAGAATGACGGGTGTATTGTGGCAGAAATTAACGCGTTATTTATGAAAGGAATGTACTTACAGTCAACAGCACATCAAGCGTAACAGTTGTACCTAGAGACCGCCCTTACTGCGATAGTAATAGAGGCGGTTTTTGTTGTGCTATAGAGGCAACGTACTATAATACCTTTAATGAAATTAGAGAAGAATACGAAGTACCTCCATGAAACGGGAATAATTGTAATAATAAAGTGAGCCGCAGTCCCGACGGTCAGAATAACGGGTGAATGCTGAAAATGAATGTAACAGATATCTTATGGTTATTTATTATTTATCAGACAAATGTTCGTTCAATGTACCTCATAAAAATGTAATCTGTAATCTGACGGGTAACGAAAAATTAAGAAATCATATTTTGACGCCAATAATTTTTTTATAGCATTTATATGAGTTTAGTACTATTTGCTCGTATTGAAAATTTAAAGCGAATTATGCGTGGAATATTTATAGACTTATATGTGGTTTGATAACTAAAAGGAAAATATAGACGAAAATAAATTTTAATTTACTCAACGTTTATCAATATCATTAAAAAAAAAAGAAAAAAAGTTTTCTACAACTAAAATACAATGCGCAATCATGTTCTTAGAGCTTCTTGTAGTGCGATTCCCTACTATTCTAACTAATAGTTGGGCGAAAAATATTAATGTATAATATTTGTGGTAATACAAGAAAAAAAACAAAAACCACGTGAAAATGATGTAAAGATAAAAAACAATAATTTTCCTTACAACAATATATTTTCACTAGGTGGTAGACCCATATGTAGGGTCGCCTGGGTAGGTACCACCGCCTTTCTTATTTCAGCCGTGAAATAGTTCGCTGTGTTTCGGATTGAAGGGAAACGTAGCCAGTGTAATTACTGGGCATGGACGGCATTTCATCTTAGGCCTCAGGATGACACCGCACCTGCAATATCAAGTGCTTTTCCTTGTTATTGCGGGTGTCTATAGACGGCGGTAACCGCTTACCACCAGGTGGGCCGTCAGCTTGTTTGTCATCTAGTTGTATAAAAAAAAATATGATTCCTATTGTAACAATCTGAATATGGGGAAAAAAATTGCATGCGATAAAATTTGTTTTTATATTTTATTGTTTATTACTTGGCGCATTTGATTAAGATTAATGTTCATGAAGTACATTGAAGGTAGGTACTTTCGTCTGGTAATTATTAAATAACAGTACGATATCTATTACGTCACAGAACTGCGGCTCCCTTTGTTGTAACAGTTACTCCCGTTTCATACTTTGAATTTCATTAAAGGCCTTGTACATTCCTTTCATAAATAACATATTCATTTCTGCCACAATACACCCGTCATTCTGACCCACACGTTTTTTTGATTACATCTATGTAATTTTTGTTTCATTTTTTGTATCTATATCTTAGGAAGGATCTATTACATTAGCTTTACTAAAGGAACATGTGATTTATCATCATATATAATCGATTAATGTATAACTTTGCCATATTTCTATTTATAGACGGCTGCACATCAAGCGTAATAGCAAATTTGGAAAATGACTCTTATTACAGCGGATTAAGGTTTCCAACCTTAAATGCTAACGTGTTTACCTTGATCTGCAGCCGTGTGTGTAGTCAGCAGCAAAAAAATGTATGCATCATTTTTCTTATGTCAAAGCGATAGGGATCAAAATGATTTATATTTTTTGATACAGGCTGTTCTAATAAAAAAATAGCCTTTACAAAAATGCTATAAAATAATCACCCAAGTGGCTTTATATAACTGACAGCAATAACTAACTGACTGCAAACGCAACAAGCAGGCAAACTAGTAATATACATACCATGTATTTCAGCATTGTTAATATTTTTAAAGTTTAAGATTGTGAATAATGCAATACAGAATTAAAAATATTATACATTTTTATTCTTTTTCCTATACATCCTATACATCGAAGAAAGACTGCGCTAATAGAGCGTAGTAGGTAGATTATTTAGAGATTAGATTTAGAGCCAGTTGTTGGTAAAGTGGCATTGGAAGAAAGAAAGAAAATATTTATTTAGTGACACAGTATTGTTTACTTTACAATAAAAATCTTAAGACTAAAGTTATAGACATTAATTTGTTATGTAAGACTCCCAGGAGCCTATGCTAATTAAAATTAATTATTATTGTGTCTATAATGTGTGGCTTTACAGGTTATCAGGCTAATGCGAGCGTCAGGATGACTAGACCAATTACTGGAGTTATTTGTAATATAATAATTTGCTTATTCCGAGGTTTCAAACTGTTTTTCTCCTAAGACTACTTTCAAATTTTAGGTGGTTACGGTGGACCCCTGCATACCTGCAGGGGTCCATATTCACAAAACTCGACAAAAAATTGTTTTTTTTTCACGCTAACGTAGACTCCCGTCGAGTCTCCGGTCCACCCCAGGGGTCCATAGGAGACTCCTGGACCGCATTGGGAAACTTAGGGTCTAATTGAATATTGAATGGAAACTGAGGTTTTGTCCCCTGGCCTGGCCATCAAGCAAAGATACCCCGTGTTTCGGAGGTGTCGTGTGTAGAATTAAAGATTTGGTTTGGGACCAATTCTGGAGACACACTAAAAGTTCATATAACTGTATCAAGTGCACTGCACTACACTAAATCTAAAAATAAAATAGAAAATTTTAAGTAACCCCCGAACTCATTAATCATCTATCTAACACCATCTCATTGAGACTATTCATAAGAGCCCAAACACGCTATATCTGTTCCAAGATTTTGAAGAATTAAGCATCCTGCAGACTTTTAATGGCATAGGATCAGCTCAAAGTTAGTATGTCATGGGTATGACACGGAAGTGACAGTACACTAAATTTCGAATCAATTGGATCTGTGAAAGTTAGTCAACCCCTTTAATTAGTAGAAAATCGGCTGATGGTCATCAAAACGCTTGAACTGTAAATTATAGCTAAGAACCATCCTAATCCGTCGGCTTTCAAACAAAAAAAAATCAAAATCGGTCCATTCGTTTAGGAGCTACGATGTCACAGACATACACCTACAGACACGTCAAACATATAACACATCTCTTTTTTCGACGGGGGTTAGCAAAGTAAGTGAATCACGTTCTTTCAATATGAATCCAAAAATGACAGTCCTAATTTTTGGCATCCTATTCATACAGAAAGAGATATACTGTGCTTAAAATTTTATTATGACCAAATTGAATGCACATAAGTTTCTTCTTCTTCTTCTTCGTCGTACGGGCGGTTTCCGCAAGTCGACGTCAGTTGCGCCTGTTTTGCGTATAAATAACATAAGCTGCAATGATGCTTACTTTGGGCTAGATAATAGGTGTGAGTGTATGAATATATTTTTATTATTTTACGAGTTCTATATTAAAGTGGATATGTCTTTGAAAGTTGATTTTAACTAAAATAAGGTAGCTTTAACCAAAATAAGCTAAGCTAGATACAGTCGACAGCGTATCAGTTCACTGTTTTATGACAGACTCAACGCATACGTTCTCCGGTGCATATCGTGAGTAGATATATGGATTCACAGGACAGGGGTGTGTTTGGAAAGTAATTGGTTATATACATAGAAGAAACAAAAGAAAAGAGTTCTGATGTAATGAGTTCCTTGTAACGGTGTTCATACATTTCTTAGACGAGTTGGTTTTACAGAAGGTCATGAGACAGACCGGTTTATATCTCCTGGCAGGATTTATTATTTGATGATGCTGGCAAGGAGAATTGTCGGTAGAGAGCTGCCCCCTTATTCTCAGCTGTCGGATCACGGATTCGATTCGAAAAGTCACATGCCGTCTCGCTTTGACGCAGCGCGATAAAAAGTGACAGGTGTAGAGTTTCCGAAATTCGAATTCTTTCCGACAGTTGAGAATAAGGGGGCAGATCGGTAGAATATACAATTAATTACCGTCTCTGTAAAGTTCTATTAGATACAAGTAAATGAAAGGTTTGCGGTTTTCGTTCCAATGAACTTCCCCAAATATGAAATAGTTGCCATTGTCATAAAACTGGATATAAAATAGTCATTATTAATTTAACATATTCATTTATTAAATATAAGTACATTTACAGGTGTTGCACTGCGAGATATTTACATGGGACAGTCAACAGCACAGTCAGTAATCACTTTTGTTTCGACACATCGTAACTCATTACTTTCACGTATTAAGAGTTAGCAAGGCATTTTTTTACTACTTTTGCTGTTGCTGTACTTTATTTTCAATGGTTTCATTTAATTTGGGTAATATGAGCATGGCCGTGATTTAAATTCTACTTAGACAGTCAAATAATTTAACCGATAATGCTTATTCGTTGGCACCAGAAATTTTACACTATACGAGCACTTGGTTGTTACAGGGATTTGTTTTTGGCCGCAGATGGCTTTTACAGCGTATTCGAGGTTTTAAGGAGTGAATCAACTCTAGATTTCTAATCGAAGGGTATCACTTTATGGGGAGGTTTTCCGCTGTTGTTTAACCGCTAATGCGCTCGTCAGTGTGACTGTGGTCGCGTCTCCCCTTCTCCTGCAGTCCCGCTATTTAAGCATAAATAGTGGGACGTGACATGCACGGCCCGTTTTTCCTCGAGCGCCCCTCCCTCGTTTACCATATGCAAGTAGGTGCACACTTTCGATATCTAACTGTATTGAATTGTAAGGCTGTGTGTGACTGGGGGTATACTTTACATAGATCGTTTGTATAAGCATATCTTTATCGGAGGATAGAAATACGCCATAATGCTTTTGAAAACTAATTTAAACATTACAAGAATAAAATTACTATATCTTACACGTTAAGAAAGTCGTCGTACTTCATGCTCGGCTGAGTGCATCATTTTAGATAGATGGTTTATTGTGCGCACCATAAATTGCACAATAAACAATATAAATAAACTTCATTGCACGGTTTTATCGCTAAAACGATCGGTTTATCTTTACTAGCAAAGTTTCAGTGTAGTGCAGGTAATGTTTCCAGCTGTTTCTAGGAATTATTGCTGTAAAAATAAAATAATTTGGCTAATGTTGATTATACCTCGAGCATTCTTTTGCATGGTCCCATCTGTCTTACCCTAGAACTATTGGAACTTATGTTAGGAATAATCCCAATATTCTTCCGGCATAAATGAAATGCCCCTTAACAGTACGTGTAATTTTATCAGTCAATTATCAGTCAATACAATTCCTCGTCTGTTTCGTGAAACTGAACCAAACGGCACCACTATTAATAAAGCTCAATAATCTGACAGCGTTTTTGGGCACATATTTCTTATTGTCTTATTAGTAGAACTATTAGGATTTTCAAATATGTTTTCCCAATAACCTTAAGCGAGGACGAAATTGACAAGACAGATGGGATGTACTTATAACGGGAACCGAAAAACATACATATACAAATTCCGATGCTCAACACATTTCATATTTTTCACAAAGCATATACAAGATGTTACAAAATAAGACCAAAAAAAAATCTTTATCGAAAACTTGTAATTAAAATGTCACAACTCTAGTAATCGGCTGTTAATCTCATTCAAATTTTATCTGTGATTTCTACAAAAGGAGGTAATTTTCACCCCGTAAGGGTAATAAACTTTGAATAGAGCTGCGCTTCAATGTCGTTAGCATCATATTGGCAATGATCTCTACACAAGGAACCCTTGAGCACCCTATCGGCTTTACGGATATTTTTGTAACACCTTGTATTAACAGAAAAATATCTAAACTAGAAAAATTTCACGTCCTGGGGCGAAGATCGAGCCCGCGACTGCTCTAACCATCTGAGCTACCAAGGACTTGGGATAACCCAGTGAAATTCTTCTAGTCTATCTATATTTGCGTAATAAACTAACGTCTACCCTACAATGTCGAATCCTTGTATTGTATAACTATGTCTTTACATCTGGTAGCCGCATGTACATTTTGCTTTACAACTTTAGATCCTTTGCCCATTCATTGAAGGGTGAACGAGAGAAGGTAAAGTGTTTGCAGTACCTCCTCAGGCTCAGTTAAAGAATATAGTACGTCTATCCCTATCTGTGAGTATTGTAGTTTTATACCCAGGTACTATTCAAGGATGAACTAAATCACTTTGCTATCTTACTGTGATATAATGATATACATTACAAAAATATGTATACATATGTACCATCAAAGTATGAACTAAATCACGCCCTTGCTATCTTACTGTGATAAACATTACAAATATTACATTTCATTTTCGTATTTATAAATATTTCTAGAACTTTACCCGTATTTAAATCTGGCTCTGGCTACAAATTTTATATGAGAGTACTAGGTAAACTAAAAAAGTCATTTACATTAATAAGGATCTAATCAATAAACTAATTACTATTAGTTTTACAAGTGCATTTTCCCTACCGGTTGAATAATAAAATTAAAAGAAGCATTCATACAAAATCATCAAAATATAACAGCTAGCGCCGAGTCTATTATACATGTGATGTGGAACATGAACACGTGTGTATTTCAGAGATCTGCGATGTTAATAATCAGTTACTAGACTTAATATAAAATTATTAATAAGATATTCATAAAAAGGGTGTTTATTATTAACCTCTGATTCATACTTGACATCAAAATAATCATATGTATAATAATTATATCACAACAATAAATCATTTATCAAATCTTCATAAGGGCATCGGTATATTGACAGAAAGGTTCAAAGGCAAGTCGTCTTCGGAATCGAAGTGTGAAAGTCCTTGACTGGTTGTGGGCACATCAGTTTTGAAAAATGGGGCGGGACTTTGGGAAATCACATTGTCATTACTAGAACTAGCATTGGTCGCAGAACTAGATGGATTCGGAGATAGAGTGGATCCACTAGTTTCACCAGATGATTTTTGATTGTACATCACATTAACAACACTTTTCAGTCTTTTGCTCTCTCGGCTTGGACGACGACGTTTACGGTTTTCATTGGACTTGTGTCTATAATTACTACTATTACTAGTACTTGGTTGATTTAAATTAGTTGTTATTTGTTCTTCGGGAACACTCGATGTTTCTCTATTTTTTGACGATTTAACACCTTTGCCTGAAGTAGATTTACGCTTTCCATTCTTATTTTTTTCGGATTGGTTATCTTCCATATCTTTGTGATAAGAACGAACTTTGCGCTTTTTGTATTTTTTTCTATCACTACTTGAGTAATTTGAGTCTTTGTGTTTTCTTTTGTACTTCTTTTTTTTAGTTACTTTCCGCTTCCTGTCATTAGAGCTCTCAGAGCTGCTGAACGACGTCGTTTCGCTAGTGGTGCTAGAGGAAAACGACGTTGATGTTGTAGTACAATAACTTCTAGAAGATTGATAGCTGGTTTCGGTATCTTCACGTTCGTGGACGGGGGACGGCGTGGTCCGGCATGTGTCCGAGGTAGTGGCCGTGTTGTTAGATCTTTGTCTCTTTTTACGTCTCGTTGGAGGTGGCCTGTATGTACTATCTTCGCTGTCTGAATCAGCATTCCCTTGCATAGCGTGCCTTTTTAAGATAAGTTTTACTAGTGGTACAGGTCTCGTTTCTTGCGATTCCGAACTTTGGGCTTGAGGTTCTGGCGGCGTAGTATCTTGTACTATAACGTCACTATCAGATCCTAGTAAATCTACAACTTCGGGAGTCCTATCTTGAGGAGGTTTAATATATCCTACAACCATAACTTCGGAAGAATCATCATCTGTATCAGAATGAGATATAGTCTCGATAGGTATAACGTTATTCTCAGCAGGAAGCGGAATGTAATTTAGTGGATAAACAGGAGCTGGCAATCTAGACGGCCCTGGGGGCGGTTCAGCTGGACCGGAACTCGACACCATCACGATGTCGGAATCTACGCTGGCTTCAGATTCGGAACTCGAGATCACTTCATTGACCATGGTGGATATCCTCGTGTCTGTTGTGTATTGAACGTTGCGATCATACCCGGTCATGTCATATGGAGTGGACGCGAAACAGTATAATTCGTGAAGGAAATGTTCAGTTCTGTCCCGAAAATAAACTTGCATCGCTTCCCGGAATTCGGTAGAATTGATGTGATACTGAGGCAATAGCTCGATTATACGCGAGATCACGTACGATATATGTCCAATGTTTTCATTCAATAAATAGTGCAGTTCTCTGTTGAGCCAAGGCACTAATCGGTGCATTTGCGAATCATTGTACCTATAAAGTGTTTAAATAACAAGAATAAGTACTTTGTATTGTAATAACATTCCTGAGTAGGTACTATTTTTGTCATTCACATTAGCTGAACTCAAAGCAGGTACACATAAAAAGTGCATTAAGCTGTACCACAATAAAAGTTTGTGGGTCATGATGAATACGTACCTATAAAAATCAGGAGAGCAATCCCTAAACCGTCCGGTGAAGTCGGGCAGAGGTCGGGCCCAGAGGTTGTGTCGGTACACTGTGCGGCGGAAGGCGGCAGAGGAGCGGCGACGGCGCGCGGGCGGCGCGCGCGCTGGCGGAGGAAACACATCCGCCATGATGGGATAGTGACGTAGCAACAGCTGCTGGATCGCGATGGATTCGTGCCGAGGCAGCGTTAAAGTCGTCCTGTAGGAAAATTTTAAATTTTAGTATTTATTCATATAAACTATGCTTACGCTTACGCGTATTCATGGCTCCGATAAGGCATTATATTGTGGGGAAATAGTGTAAACGTGCAAGATCTGTTTATATACCAAAAGAAATGTATACGCATCCTATATAATATAAAGCAGACCGATAGCTGCCGACCATATTTTAAGAGTAATAAAATCATGACATTAACCTCAATTTATATAATGGAAATATGTTACTGACTTCTAAAATAAAAATACACAGCTCAAGCCCAAATGTAATGGCAGTTAAAATTTATAATAAATTACCTAACAAATTAAAATCAGAAAAGCGAGACAGAATTTTCTTTAATCAATTAAAAATACAAATACTAAATAAATGTTACTACAATATTGACGAGTTATTTAACGATAAAAAAATGTAAGCAATGCACAATAGTAGTTTATGAAACTGGTACATAATGAGGGGTAATATACACGAGTGTGAGTTTAAAAATCGAGCGAAGCGAGTTTTTTAAAAGCAGCACACGAGTGTGTAATAGGTATTCTTATTTTTGATTTTAACATTATTATAAATGTTTGAAAAATTACCTAGTAATTAAAATATAATAAAACTAGAATTTTTTTTTTCACTTCCTGAGGCAGGAATTGAACCCGCGATCTTTCGCAATCCGGGCGACTGCTCTGACCACTGAGCCACCCAGGACTTGGGATATCCCTGTGAAATTCTTCTAGTCTATCTGTATTTGCGTTTATGAGCTAACGTCCACCCTACAATGTCGAAATATTCTATTTCAACACCCGAACGAGTATTTTTAGAAATACCTACGAATTGGTTAAGTTGGGGCAGTGCTTTCAAATATTCTTAATTTTTGATTTTAACATTATTATAAATGTTTGAAAAATTACTTAGTAATTAAAATATAATAAAACTAGAAAAATTTCACGTCCTGAGGCAGGAATCGAACCCGCGACCTTTCGCAATCCGGGCGACTGCTCTGACCACTGAGCCACCCAGGACTTGGAATATCCTTGTGAAATTCTTCTAGTCTATCTGTATTTGCGTTTATGAGCTAACGTCCACTCTGCAATGTCGAAATATTCTATTTCAACATCCGAACGAGTATTTTTACAAATACCTACGATTCGCATGGAATTGTGTCGCGTTGGCGTTACATTTCGATATATCAACTTCGTTATATATGTTTAAAGTACTCTTTAGCATTGAATAATTAGACCACAGCGCCGACGAACATTTAAAATTTTCCGACAATTCTTGAAAATATGTCAATAGAACATTTTCTGAGAACGAAGTAGCATTTTTATTCATTTTCCACGCTAAAAAGTCTTGATAACATTTATCGTATAATTTTCTTGACTTTACTGGTAGTAGATTATGACTGACTGCTGCCGCAGTCTCTAAAATGTCGGGGGGCGTTAAATTTTCTTCACTTTAACTATCAGACATTTTAATAAACAATAATAATTATCCAGCGAAACACAACAACGAATTGCAAGAAAAAGTATTATGGCGCCAAAATTCCCGGTATCATCACCGCGCATGCGCCAAAGCGCGCGTAGCCACAGATAAAAAAATGAAAGTGATATACAAATTAGCGCAGTATTGTATCAATTCAATTCAATGGTCTGTAATCAAAACGTTATGAATTGACAATTTGAACTGACATTTTTAATTAACATTCTAACTCACTAGTGACATATACCTATTATTACCTATTCAAATTTCTCTGTTTAATTGACTAAACAAATATTATTCTACTTATTATATTGGCAGGTTGTAGTAGATTATTTTAATTATTGTTTTATTTTTATTATTTTTTAAATCTTTTAAAATTTAATTAATGTATGAAATTTGGATGATTATTGCACTCCCTTATAGGGTTCATGTTGTCTATTTACTTTTACCATCACTGTATACAACATGAGAGCAATAAATGATTGAATTGAATTGAAAAACTTTTCATTAGAGACCAGTTAATCAAGTAGTGTTTGTTGTGATAACAGTTTATAGATGTTTAATATCCTCTAAATTAAGTAAAGTAAGTTTGAAATTAATTACCTGTATCTAAACCTTCGTGTACTTGCCGCAAGGTTTTCGAAGTCCAATCTTTCGAATGTTTCTTCAGTTTGACGTTGTTCAACCATATATTCCTCATACTGATGATTGGAGCGGACATTGTGTATAATAGATCTGAAATTTTGCTTGCAAAGTGGACACTCTGCTTTTACCTGCAATAAATTTTGTTTTTGAATATTAATATATACATTATACACATTGTATTTGTATTATAATAATAAAACAATAATAAACATTTGAATGCTATTTTTTTAAAAAAAACCTCTAGACTGAAAAAGAAAAGTTGTAGGTGATTGCTCTAATCATTAAGCCAATAAGAACTTTTGAAAACACTGTGACATTATTTTTGCCTTTCTAGTTTTTCATTCTACCTTCACAAGTTTGAGAACAATATTATCACAGCATAGCTAGTTTTTAGCAAAAGCTAGCGCTTTCACATTAATTCTTTTTCTAGCTCTGAATACTAAAAAAGTAACAAGTATTCACGACTATCTTGCCTGTCGGAACAAGGTTTCGATGCGATAGCTTACATCCCGTCTTGGTTCGATGGACCAATATAAAAAGTGAGAGGTATAGAAATGAAATATCTTAAATAATATTAATATGTATGCTCAATTAGGGGGAAATATCCTTATTCAAGAAGCTCTTTCAAATCAAAAATGTCATATTGATAATGTCGGCCTGAATAATATTAGCTACAAGGATGACGTGGTGATGCTGAGTGCTTGGATGTGTCTAAGCCAATAGAAAGAAAGAAAGAATAAACAACGATAAAACCATTTTAAAATACGGGTATCCGACCTAAAAATTAAGGTACTGTTATTACGGGTACCCTTTAAATATGTTAATATTAAATTATGGATTAGTTGATATCTAAATTTTCGGGTACCGTTATTATCGGTTTTTAAAAGTAACTTTAACTTAAAGAGATTGTAGTTTCCTTCATTCCTGTCTGATTTGACTATGAAACACTGTACCCCAAATTTAACTTTTTTCAGGATACTAGTTTGAAGTTTTTTTTTAATTAATGCCCTATTTTGTCTATCGGTCTTTATTGTTTGGTGTAGTAGATAACTTGCTTTATTACTCTCAATACTAAAATTGCAGGCACCAGAACCAACTGGGTCGTAGAAATAAATTCATAAAAAATATTTTTTCTTTCTGAAATATTAAAAAAAATGCCAGAATGCAGATTAGCTTAAAATCTACATTTCATTAGCTATCCAACAAGGTATATCAAGATCTATGAAAATCTAACCTATGAAAATAAGTTCTTGAAACTTAATCTTATTATCTTAAACTTAATCTAAAAAGATACAGGTTCGCTGTGTGTCCTAATCCATGTAAAATGTCAACATGACAGTTAAGTTATTTAATACTAGCGACCCGGCTTTCCACGGGTGCTATGCTTATGTAAATATTATGCATGTATTATACATATAAACCTTCCTTAAGAATCACTCTATCTATTAAAAAAAACCGCATCAAAATCCGTTGCGTAGTTTTAAAGATCTAAGCATACATAGGGACAGACAGACGGCGGATAGCGACTTTGTTTTATACTATGTAGTGATTTGTAGGAAAAAGGAACACAAACGGAACTAGACATTTAGCCTTAAAAAAAATGTAATGTGATTAAAAATCATATTAAAACAGGATGCTTATTTTCTAAATTTGAGGGTTCGACTCCCTGCTTAATTAAGTAACTTTAATAAATCTCTAAATGCTGTTGTTGTGATTACTAAAAAAAAAACATACAGTTGAATTGATAACCTCCTGCTTTTAAGGCTATTAAGGCTGTTAAAAAAGGAATACTTCTTTTGAGTATAATTTGCTCACTTCAATATTTCGGATTAGCATTAGTTTGACTCATACTGTATAGGTATCAGTTGCAAGTAACTGCTATAGGAAATTTTGCACATCTTTTAGGAGACATTGAATTTAGAAACTGTCAAATGATATATGTAAATACAGGGTTAACAGCAGTCAAATACAAACATTTCATGTTAGATATATGGCTTTAAAGCTTGTTTTCACTAAACATTTGCGTAGCGTTTAGTCTTTTAAAGATATTTAGCTTAGTCTATCTAAAAGAGAGAGAAAGAGACAAATGTTAAGAGAATTACATAACATTATGTAAATACTAAATTTTGACTCATTAAGGGTTTTATCAGGGACAGACCTGTGAAGTTCCCACATATCAGACAGTAGTTTTTATTTTGCATGAAAAAGGCAGGCTGGTAAGGGCTTACAGGTTAATCTTGAATTAACCAGTGATTTACCCACAGAGCAGCACAATATTGTATTTGAGTAAACATCAGTAGGTTATGAAAAGACAAGTAGAAATGCTACTAGCATGAATTGATATTTAGGAAAACATCAGTGGGAATAAACTACAATTGAAAAGAAAGTATATTTTGTAAGATATATATGAAATATTATATCAAATATAAATGTTACAGAGGTGAACTGAGAAAACAGATACTCATCTAAATAGATTAAATTGTACTTACCCTACTCCATGTTAGAAGACATTTAAAACAAAACTGGTGAAGACATGAATCAGTGAATGATTTATTTCTACATGTCCCAAGACAAATTGCACAGTTCGGAGGAGGCGATCCTCGACCACTTTCATGTCGAGGGCTGCTGTCTTCGCTTTTAACACTACTAGGGTTCGCCCCTGAACTATCGTCCTGTGTTGCAGTTGACACTGTCTCCATAACGTCTAAAACAACAATAAGTATCTGGCCTTTAAAAGAAAACCTTTGCTAATAATAACATACTTACATAAATATCAAAATGGTCATGGGTCTTCTACATGCCAGAAAGGAAAAGACATATCAACTATCTATAAAATAGATGGATCCCAAATAGTTTTAAACATAAAGTGGTTGAGATATTTATGTTTAATGTTAGTCCGACTTACCTTAGCTTTTTGACAAGTGTTAAATTCAACAATTCATATTTTCACCATTTCACATTGTCAATGTGCGTGATCTTGACAGTTTTTTTGACGAGAAAAGTGACGTGAAGACTTATGTTTGTAAAAAACTATTAATAGTAAGATAGAATGAACCTAGACATTAATATTTAAAATATATAAGACAGTACAGTTTTACAGAACAAATAGTATTAAAGTAAAACAAATTTTACTTTTTGCTAAATTACATTTGATTCTGATCTGTCGTACAGATATCTGTCGGACTCGGATAGCAAGACACAGCACAGATCACAAATCACATAGCAATAGCAAGCCAAGAACCACAGATTACTAACAAGAACCCATAGGATAGGAATAGAGAGCCCCTTATCTGCACGCGTAGCGCAAGGAACACGAGAAGCTCGAGAAACGGTTTTGTATACACCGTAATTTCATTTTTCTCGGACTAAGGTTGAGCGAGATGATAGTGATGCAAGCATAGAAAGTACAGACACACTCTTTTTAATCTGTGGAAAGTACTCTGCCTATTGCATCTATGATGAAGAAATACTATATCTCAGAACAATAAGCATAATGTTCTGAGTACTATACAATACATATATTACTAATCTGTGGTCTATTGTTTGAATGTCAAGCAAGAGTCGACAACATCTTGATTTTGCTGAGCACGACGGCCATTTTCCCTTTTTTTGATAGAAAAGTTGACAGTTGAGACTGACATATTTGTATACTACCCTTTGAGGTGTAGAGAAAGATTACAAACTTTATAGTCCGATCCGTTGGTTGGAGACTCTTACAAGGTTTTTTAATATGACTTAGGTATTAATATACATATAAATTTATACATATATTAGGTATTAATATATATATAAATTTTATACCAACAATTTAAAAAAAAATTATTTAGGACAATCAACAAAACAAACACTGAAACATGGTCTAAGGTTTAAAGCTAAAGAGAAGCCATAAAATTAAAAGAAGAAGCTAAAGAGTACATGAGCTAAGTGCTGTCTAAATTATAGATTGCCACGACATGCATAGTAGACTTAAACATAACTAATATAATAATATTTAGTAGTGAAAACTCACTCAAATTGAACAAAAAAAGCAATACAAAAATTTAAAATTCACTTATTTTGAATATAAAACTAGTCTTAATTTTTGATTTTAACATTATTATAAATGTTTGAAAAATTACTTAGTAATTAAAATATAATAAAACTAGAAAAATTTCACGTCCTGAGGCAGGAATCGAATCCGCGACCTTTCGCAATCCGGGCGACTGCTCTGACCACTGAGCCACCCAGGACTTGGGATATCCTTGTGAAATTCTTCTAGTCTATCTGTATTTGCGTTTATGAGCTAACGTTCACCCTACAATGTCGAAATATTCTATTTCAACATCCGAAACGAGTATTTTTACAAATACCGACCATTCGGTTAAGTTGGGGCAGTGCTTTCAAATATTCTTAATTTTTGATTTGAACATTATTATAAATGTTTGAAAAATTACTTAGTAATTAAAATATAATAAAACTAGAAAAATTTCACGTCCTGAGGCAGGAATCGAACCCGCGACCTTTCGCAATCCGGGCGACTGCTCTGACCACTGAGCCACCCAGGACTTGGGATATCCCTGTGAAATTCTTCTAGTCTATCTGTATTTGCGTTTATGAGCTAACGTTCACCCTACAATGTCGAAATATTCTATGTCAACATCCAAAACGAGTATTTTTACAAATACCGACGATTCGGTTAAGTTGGGGCAGTGCTTTCAAATATTCTTAATTTTTGATATTAACATTATTATAAATGTTGTTATTATCAATTATTATAAATGGTCGCGGGTTCGATTCCTGCCTCAGGACGTGAAATTTTTCTAGTTTTATTATATTTTAATTACTAAGTAATTTTTCAAACATTTATCGGGCCATATGTATGAATAACAGTGTTATTAGCAGCTACTAGTTCGTACTTAGTCTTAGAACAAGGCCTCCTTACCGCTGCCCGCGGAAACACGCAAAGGTCCGAACCAGTGTCTACAAGGAATTGCATCTTCGTGGTACGGTCAGTTACGTACAGACGGCCTGTTGGTGAAGGGCAGTCGCTGGCCGCTACTGCCGACCGCCCTGTGAGTTTTCCGACCCTTGAAAATTGCAAGGCTGCTTACATTTCTTTGCCTTTGACCCGTAAGTGAAATGGTAAAAGCAAAAAGGATGGTTAAGCGGAGGCCGGCGTGGTCGGGAACGGCTACGTGATCGGTCGTAATGACGACTCCTTGACTGGGAGCGCAGGCGTGAGCATCCTCCTTGGTCCACCTTTAATGCCAAAGCTGCAACTTGCTTAGTTAGCTCACTTACTTGAAGAACTAAATCGGTGTAAGAAGGGTTTGCGGACGCCGGAGAGGTGACTGCAGTCGTAGATGATGTAGATGCCACCTGAGCCAAGGGCGGAGCCACCTCGTACCCCTTGTCTGCCAGATATGCTAACTTGTCCAAAGGTAAATCAGTTTGTGACGCGATGACAGTCTGAATATTCTGTGGCAAACGGCTAGACCACAGAGTGAGCAAAAAATCACGAGGTACAGAGGGCCCAGCAAGGCCTTCTAAATGCCTAAAAAATTGTGAGGGTCGCCGATCGCCAAGTTCTTCGTGCATTAGTAATTGCTTAACACGCTTTTCCTGAGAGGCCGACAGACGCCTGATTAACTGACTTGAGTTTTTCATATTTGTTAAGCGGTGGTGGATTGGTAATTACATCCTTAACCTCTCTGGCATAAGGAAAATCTAAATTAGAGACAAGGTAACTAAACTTAGTATCATCCGTAGTTACTCTCGACAGAATAAATTGCTGTTCAAGTTGAGAAAACCACAACGCCGGTTCCTCAGGCCAAAATGGCGGAAAGCGGACTGCTACACGTTGTAACTCACCACCAGAAACAGCGTCACTGAATTTATCGCTCTCAGCCATGTTTACAATATAAAAGTATATTCAGCTCACCGTTCTCACTTGGACCACCGCCTAAAATATTTCGATATTTATCTCTTCCAACACAAATCCACTTCAAAGTTTTCTTCGGATCACTAGTTGTATCTCAGATCTGATCACGTCGGGGTCACCAATAATGTAGTAACTATTGTTTACTTACTTACTACATTGCTTTACGGTAGTCCAATTAATCTATAGTCGGTGGAAAGAAGAAACATTGACACTAAATGAGAATTAATTATTTGATGGTAAATTGTTATATATATTGAGGATAAATACAAGATACATTGAAATCTGCAAAAAATAATTAAGTTAGCTAGTAATCGATGTGCGCGTCTCATAATAGTAAGTTCTACCAAAACATATTCTTAATAGACGGTTGCTTCACAATTATCTTGCCCGTAGTGGGAGCGAGATGTCCATATGCCGCGGACCATGAAAGTGAAAGGGAGCGCGTACGCTTCATGTCGTCAGCTGACGTTTTTGTATGGCCCAAGTCTCAAGGCGGAGCAGGCGCGTGTTAAATTGGTGCGTTCGTGCAAGTGTTTACCGCTACATCATCTTCGGCCTTATCATCACTTACCACCAGGGGAGATGAAAGTAAAGAGCAAATATATGAAGAAACGACTTCGATGACTTTCGTCGATCACTATCTCCTGCGTAATCAGCGTCAGCGTAGCCTTCGATGATTTCATTGCGTTTCTGCTTTGAATATCTCAAACAAATGAACTTAGTGCCTTTGAGATAACGAAGAACTCTTTAGGCTGCAATCCAATGTTGCTCCTCATAGGATTCGTTAAATTGACTTAAATAATTTACGACATGTGCAATGTTAGGTCGAGTCGAGTGTCTATCAGTCAAGATTTTTATTACAATAAATAAAAATTATGTCGAAGCGAACTTTGTGTTATATTAGTGGTGTAGTTTTATAAATGCTGTTTGTGTTGACGTGCAACTAAAAGATTATTAGAATAAAAGTGATTATGGAATGAAATACGATGAGGTTTTTTTGTGGTTATCCACCTCATCAAGTAGCATCATATGGAGATTGTCATCATATATTTCGCGTCAAATACTTCCAAGGTGCATTAAAATGTGTTACGCCAGCTTTTTAATGCAATAAATGAAGAAAAAAAGAAATACTGAAGACATGGCTGTATGGGCATTAGTACCCTTTGCCTTCTCTTTATAGGGAGAATCTAACAAAAAAAACGGAGTGTTTGGCGGGTTTTTGTGGTGTCAGTCAAGATTTTTATTAGATTAATTAAAAATTGTGTCAGAGCGAACTTTATGTTATAAAAGTGGCGTAGTTTTATAAAATAAGTGTTTATGTTGACGTGCAACTAAAAAGTTATTAGAATAAAAGTGATTATTGTGTGAAATACGATAAGAATTTTTTGTGGTTATCCACCTCATCAATTACCATCATATGGAGACTGTCATCATATATTTTGTGTCAAATACTCCCAAGATGGATTAAAATGTATTACGCCAGCATTTTAATGCAATTAATGAAGAAACAACAAATACTGAAGACACGGCTGTATGGGCATTAGCACCCTTTGCCTTCCCATTACAGGGAGAATTAACAAAAAAAAAACAACAAAAAAAAATGTCTATGAATTTTATATCAAAAGGTACGCTGGCTATAAAATTTTATTTTTCTCAAAGTAAAACTTTCATTGCGTGAATTTTAGAACATAAACAGAGATTACATTAAAAGCTGCAAACATGGCGAAAATGGCATTTCAACATCAAGCCGGCACGGCTATGGAGTGCTTGAGTGTAAGTATTTTACTATGCCACTCCCCACTTTGTTATTTTATGCAAACACAACAAAATATTACATAGTAATTTGTTTTAGATACCAATCACTCTTCAAAAAGAGGCAGGAGTTGACTCTGAAGGTCGAGAAGTTATGAAATGTGGTTTTAAAATCGGTGGAGGAATAGATCAAGATTTTCGTAAAAGCCCTCAGGGGTATACAGACAATGTAAGTACGAAGGAAAAAATATTTTTGTTATACAATTTCCTGATAATCAAGAAGTGCTTAAAATAAGTGTATTAAATCACATGTATATGATTTTTCAGGGTATTTATGTAACTGAAGTGCATGAAGGAAGTCCAGCAGCGAAGTCAGGCTTAAGAATGCATGACAAAATTCTGCAGTGCAATGGCTATGACTTTACTATGGTAACACACAAAAAAGCAGTCAGCTATATCAAGAAACATCCTGTCCTTAACTTACTAGTAGCTAGAAAAGGTGTTACCTCCACATAACTGCAAAATGTAAAAACATAAACTTATACCATTATGTACAAGGCAAATTGCTTGTAATACAGAAGTTTAAATGTTAAAGTATAGTAAGGTTATCAAACTGTACAGGGCTGATTTGCCACTCTTAGTAAATCCTATTAAGTATTATTCTTACAAGTGATTTTATATTGTTATTTATTTTTAAATATAAGGATTTAATTTGTATGATAAAGATGATGATCTTTACTTATGAATTCACTTAATCTTATAAGCTGTTCAATGGATTCATAATTTACTGGAATTGTAGTAACATAAAAGTACTGATTTCTTACAATTTGATCTATTTATAAATAAGTGAGTTACCATTTTCAAAATATACAATTATATTTGTATCAAACTTTTTCAATATTGTATGAATTGCACATCAAAAAATTCTATTTTCTCTGTTGTACTTAACAAAATCATTAAAATTTATTAATTCGTTGAAATGTATATTTATAATATGTTGCTTATTGAATTATTATTATATAAAAATAGATGCATATTTTGCATTGTGCCAAATAATGGTTCTTAATTTGATTAAATTGTTTTATAAAGTAACACATGCATGTAGTAATATGACTAATATGTAATAATATTACATTCCATACTGGAAATCTGTTGAAATTATCTATTATTACATATTTCATTGGACATTTCTTTACAAGTTGTAACTTATGAATTAAATCTCATAGATAATACCTATCTGTAGATATTTGTATTACAGTGATGAGCCAAAGAATAACCAAGCATTTACTGTAATCTACAGTCAGTAATTGGCGGTTAATATTCATTTTGTATGTATATACTTTGGACTTTGTAACATTGGGTTCATTTTTTATTTTTATAATACTTTGGTAATTAATTTTTACTAGGTCAAGGTGCCTACAATGTACTTAGATATTTTTTGAATCTTTTTGGTAGATTTTTGACATCTTATATTTTGAGGATACTCATGTATTCAAATCATTAATGAGATGTTATTTCCTTAATTGTCAGGATTACACTTCTTAAGACTGACCAAATAAGCACAATTTTGTAAGAGGCGTTTTTTGCATCACGTAATTTACATTACATTCAGAAACATAGGCCACATTATGAACACTAAATTTGTCATGTGGTGACTGTGCTGATAGATAACAGTAGAACTTAATTTAAGCAGCTGATACTGTGTAATGTAAATAAGTTTTAACTGGTTTCAGCTAAATATGAGCCATTATTATTTTTGCAGACAGGACATTTTTTTGCATATTTTGGAAATTAATTTACTAAATGCCTAAAAACTGCAGAAAATATACTATGAAAATCATTTTATGGATATTGATTAATGCTGCTAATTTTTGACAATTACTATTAATTGGATAAGAGGACCGGTAGTTAAGTTAATTTTTATTTAAAATAAAGAAGTTTCTAAAAGTTGGAGTTTTTAAATAAAATAATTTGTATGTTTGATGAATAATCATTATTATACTAAAACAAATCATCTCTAACATGTTATAATTATTTAGGTTTTGAATAATTAAGGATTGGCTGGTGGCCAATCCCACTGTCCTTTGGGTGGCTTTGCAACTAAGGGTTCCCATGGCTTCCAAGTCAGCATTTTTCTAGACAAATTAAGTTCATTTTCAGCTTGAATAATTAATTCCTCGGCTTGACCACAGTTGATTTTTTGTTCAATCTCGAATACATCTTTGGTCTAAAAAGAAATATTACATAAAATAAGGCATCAATATGCCACAAAGATGGATATTATTTTTAACCTGTCAAGCATAAGAGTCCAGAGACAATTGGTTTTTCAATTATCATATCCCTCTGGATGGATAATACCGCTTGACAGTAGAGATGTGTAGGTCCGCTGTAAATTGGGATCTAGATCCGGATATGCATTCAGTTATGGTGACCTACATCCGGGATCCGTATCCGTCGGTCCTATATGGGTCCGGAGGTCTTACCAAACGGCCGTGATATGCGGGCGAACTCAGATCATCGGATGGAATGCAGATTGAGTATGGGGATGGAACGGAATACCTACATGACATCTTAAACCTAATCCTAAGAACGCGATGCAGTTCCCTACCGTGCCTCGCACCCACCGCGCCTCGCACCCACCGCGCCGTCACTCCCGAACTCCCGACCCGTAATCCACGCGTGCGTGATTCAGTTCCTTATCGCGTACCTACTATAATGTAACTCCGGGGATTGGTATCCAACTGGCCGTTGGATATACATCCATCACTAATGCGTGTGATACATGTCCACTGATCCGTATCCATCCGGACCTACACATCTCTACTTGACAGATTAATCATTTCAATACACAATTTAATCTAAAAGTAAATGTTAATTTTTTCTATTAAATCCATCCATTTTATGGTATAAAGACTAATACACAATCAATAAAAACAAAAAATGATAAACTAGTAATGATTCCCACCACCATTATACATTATTATCGGTCAACCAGCATAGTTGCTTTTTTGTACCTGTTGTAGAACACCAGCCCTTTCTCTGACAATTTGTTCAGTGTATTTACGGTAAACAGACGATTCAGGCATTTTCTGAAGAGTTCTCAAAATTTTTCCATACAGAGCTCCTAAGGTGTGATGTGGGTTTGCAGCTACGGCTAACCCTGTGAGTCCCGTAGTCTGAAATTTAAACTATTTTTAGTTTCCGAATATTATAACCATTAGCTAGGTTAGATTTAAGGGCCAAGATTTTATTAGCCAAAAAATAGCAAAATCAATTTTCTCTAATGGATTTATAAAGTTTTAATATTTTTAGTTGTACCTAGGACAAATTTCTACATCAAAACTCAGTTGGATTACTGATATTGTAAAATTGTAACTTGGATAAGCTTGGTTAGGGATCGAACTTGATCCTTAATTTTGTATTTGAAACATTATATTTCTTACCTTTTTTAACAAGCCCATGATAATTACAACCCACAAACTAGATGGGTATGTACCTAAAAAAATACGGGATTATTTCACAGATGTTTGATTACAAAAAATATTCTTGTGATGATTAGATAACACACCAACAGTGTTGCATCCATACATTAATCTGTAAGTCACAGATCAGATCACATATAGTCTGTAAGTGTTGCCCGTGTTGCCACTTGCCAACACGGACTACTTTTACTCTAAGGAGGTGGTCACAGGCCCGGGTCTTGTCAAAAGATATTTATCAGAAATACATAAAAAGTAAATTTTTAGTGTGAAAAATAACCTTTCATATTCTTTTCACAAGAAACTTACGGGAAACGACTCTTCTTTTTCCAACTAAAGAGCCACAAGATGCCACAGATCAGCACCGGTAGTGCGCTTAGCATGGCAAACTCCCCGGGGAGTAGACAAAATTGGTGTATGGAAGGATTTTGTGGAGTGGGTCAACATTTTTATTAGAATAGTTAAAAATTGTGTCGCAGCGAACATTGTGTAGTTTTATAACATTATATAATAAAAGTGGTGTAGTTTTATAAACCAAGTGTTTGTGTTGACGTGCCTACTACAACTAAAAGATTATTAGAATAAAAGTGTTTATAGTGTAAAGACGTTGATAACTTTTTCGTGATTATCCACCTCATCAAATAGCATCCTAAGGAGACTGTTATCATATATTTGGCGTCAAATCGTCCCAGGTGCATTTAAATATGTAATACCAGCATTTCAATGGAATAAATGAAGAAATACTAAAGACATGGCTGTATCAGCTCTATGGGCAATAGTTCCCTTTGCCTTCCCATAACAGGGAGAATGAACAAAAAATGGGATGTTCGTCTGGCACGCCCAACCCCGCGGCTTTGGAAAACGAGATTTACATCAATCCTATGTACTCTTTTACCCAACCATATGTACAACTTTCATTTTCAATGTAACGCTAATATAAAAAAGTTAGAAGCATCACTGGTGGCCGGGCCAGCCTGACGTTTTCAGCCCGGCCTATTCTACATCACCACTACTACAACAATTAGTGACAATGTATTGTTAGAGAACTAATGTACTACATAAAATACACACATTCAAGCCTTTATTTCATACTAAAATGCAATATCTTAGGAGATATCAAAGTAATGTGGGGCCGGGCTGAAATTATTGAAATAGCTAATAACAATAAAAATACAAAACCTAAGAAGCCATATTCTATGTGTGTGTGATCTCCCAGAGGTGCAGTATATATGTACAACTTTATTTTTAAGTTAAATTATTTAAATATAAAAATATGAGCACTAGAAATTATTTCAGCCGAGCCCCCTACAATCGTTTATATCTTTTCAGCTATTGCATCAATCTGCACAAAACGACAATGTGTGGACTCGTATACGGTAGTACTTTGATAAATTTTGGCTCATGAATTTACTAAGATTATATTCGACGAGATAACTAAAATCTAAGATAGTACTAGTGACCATCAGGCACGTGTCAATTTCAGGACATGTGTTTTATCGAATGAAACAAGTTATAATAATAGTTTTTTTTTTATTAATACAACATTTTTAGATTTATAAAAATATATATATCTTAGATTTTAATTATCTCGTCGAATATAATCTTAGTAAATTCATGAGCCAAAATTTATCAAAGTACTACTGTATACGAGTCCACACATTGTCGTTTTGTGCAGATTGATGCAATAGCTAAAAAGATATAAACGATTGTAGGGGGCCGGGCTGAAATAATTTCTAGTGTTCATATTTTTATATTTAAATAATGTAACTTAAAAATAAAGTTGTACATATATACTGCACCTCTGGGAGATTACACACACATAGAATATGGGTTCTTAGGTTTTGTATTTTTATTGTTATTAGCTATTTCAATAATTTCAGCCCGGCCCCACCTTACTTTGATATCTCCTAAGATATTCCATTTTAGTATGAAATAAAGGCTTGAATGTGTGTATTTTATGTAGTACATTAGATCTCTAACAATTAATTGTCACTAGTTGTTGTAGTAGTGGTGATGTAGAAGGGGCCGGGCTGAAAACGTCAGGCTGGCCCGGCCACCAGTGATGCTTCTAACTTATTTATATTAGCGTTACATTGAAAATGAAAGTTGTACATATGGTTGGGTAAAAGAGTATGTATGTTACATAGGATTGATGTAAATCTCGTTTTCCAAAGCCGCGGGGTTGGGCGGGCCAGACGAACATAAAATAGGGAAATGTTTGACGGAATTTCGTGGTGTCAGTCAAGATTTTTATTACAATAATTAAAAATTGTGTCGGGGTGAACTTTGTATTATAAAATTGGTGTAGTTTTATAAACCAATTATTTGTGTCGACATACAAATACTCCCAAGAAGCATTTTCGGGCAGAATTTTAATGCAATAAAAAAACTGAAAAGGTAAAAGGTAAACTTAATTATTTTATCCTTTTCAGTTTTTTGGAGTCGGTTTTAATTTGTGTTTAAATTTTTTTTTCACAATTTTTAGTGATAACTTTTGAAGGTCAAAGCTAGATGGGTGACCGTGAGCTTATATTGATTTCTACTATCGTATCATTTCAATAAAAAATCATAGGAAAGCAAAAATCCGCAATTTCGCTTATGTAGGCGACTTAATTTTTCCAGTTTTTTTGATTTAAAAACCAAACTACCCAATGGATTTTCAAAAATTTTTTATGGGACCAAATGGGAACTATTCCGCGTCGATCAAAAAAAGAATCATCAATATCGGTTCACCCAGTCAAAAGTTCTGCGGTAGCAAACATAAAAAATATATAAAAAAAACATACATATGAATTGATAACCTCCTGCTTTTTTGAAGTCGGTTAAAAAGAAGAAATAAACAAATACTGAAGACATGGCTGTATGGGCGTTAGTTTAGTTCCCTTTGGCTTCCCTTTATAGGGAGAATTACAAAAAAAAAACAAAAAAAAATGAATCAAAATTTTATAGCTATTAAACACGTAAATTAATTATTTTAATTAATATAACTCATTTCGTGTTTATAAAAGTTCTTAATTGTTTAAATGTATGTATTGTTTTTTTTATAATTTATTCCTAGTACGTACAAAGCAAGGATGCAAAGGAACGTTCGTGTTATGTTTGTTCATTATGGATAAGTTTTACATTAGCACTTTTTTTGTAATTTCCAGATGTCTAACGGCGAGTATAGGCACTTGTGGCGAATAGTTATTAGAAATTTCTTTAATTCTCTTAGACCTAGGCAAATTAAAGGAAACAATATAGGTAACATGGAAAAGTTGACTGCCATTTAGTAGACTTGTTATGTATTAATTATGTAGGTACTAATAGAAATCTCAATTCCAGGTACGGATTATAAAGGCAATGTTTATTATGAGATTCCAGCAGATCCACAAAGAGGCAAGCGGAAGGCAACTCGTTGGTACGATCCGCCTAAGGGGTTAGATTTCCAGGACCATATACCTGCTGAATGGGAGGCTTGGCTAAGAATGAGAAGGTAGGTACAGAAAACATTTAAAATTGATTTCATTTAGATAAACAACGTACATTTTAACTGCTTCTGGTGTTCCAGTTGAGACCACCCACCTGTGATCTAGAGGTCCGTGTTCAATTCTTGTGGGGCAGAATTTTTCTATTTAGTTTGGTTGGTAGTAGGACTATTCTGAGTTCGCTTGGCTAGATACCATCATCTTATCTTAAGTCTGGCACTATAAAAATTACGTAAGCAGCATTTTTG
Source organism: Nymphula nitidulata (assembly GCA_947347705.1). Taxonomy (NCBI): domain Eukaryota; kingdom Metazoa; phylum Arthropoda; class Insecta; order Lepidoptera; family Crambidae; genus Nymphula; species Nymphula nitidulata. The sequence goes on along the minus strand of OX374617.1, from coordinate 6,625,981 downwards.
ATTCTAGCAGTTGGGGTAAGATAGCCAGTACCTCTATGGTTGAACAATTCGCGTGTAGCTTGCTTCCATGTTAGGCTTAATCCTTTAAAGGCCAGATGGCAACTTAAGTTGCCATGACAATTAAAATTCAATTGTGTCTGGTTTATCGGGCTTCAAAGTGTTAATCATCACTTAGCATCAGGTGAGGTGAATGAAGGCAAAGTGCTAACCCTGTAGAATAATAAAAAGATATTATTTTTAGTGTCACCAATTTTCTTTAAAAAAAAACTCAATCAATTTTTTAAAAGATAGATAAAGTAGGTAATTGAAATAAATAAAAAATAAAGCTATGTGTAGGTGTAACTTTATTTTAATTAGAAAGGTGTTTGTCAATGAGTTTTATGGTGTTACAGGACTGAACCGCCAACAGAAGATGAAATAGCTAGAAATGTAGCCCTAGCTGAACTTAAGAAAGTGAATGCTGCCAAACTCGAAGAAAAGCGTTTGATAGAAGGAGGTGCATTACCTACACCTGTTGCGAAGGGACCACAATCATATCCCACTTATTCAGAATTTCACACAGGACACCCTGACGTTACTCCTAAAAAGAATTAAGTAATCTACTTAATCAAGAAAACTATAATAACAGCTTCGACCATAATTATGGTTTTTATGAATAGTTTCTGTTAAAATCTTTATTAGCCCTACATAATAGCCCTCATTAAACCTTTTTTTAGTTAAAACACTGTTGAAACCAGTTTATTTCCTTTCATTCTCTGACTTTCAAAATTACTTTAAGAAAGTAAACCCTATTTAGCTGCATTTGAACCAAATTAAGTTTTTCTAAGTTTTTCTTTTTTTTTTTAAAAAAAAAGGTTTTCTTTTTAAAAAAACATTCTGCCAGCGTCACGCTAGCGTAAGAATATAAAAAAAAAACGAACAAAATTAGCTAATCAGGACTCAGGACACGCCTGCCTGAAGCAAAGGAAAAACATATAAGACCATAATTATACAATGGGCCTAATTCTGGAGACACACTAAGTTTAAATTTAAATACAATATATCACTTTCTTGCAATATGTAACAGTAAAAGACAGTAATAATTCGTTTAGACCTGTCAACTAAATTTAGACAGATTTCAAACAAACCATAGACAATTTTATATGACATGTACGGAGGTGCCTCCTAAACGCTGCATTTTTTGCGTTCAATAAGGTCGAAAATTGAGCGCATGTTTCTAAATGTCACATAATATGACAGCCATCCTTTTTGTATTCATATTGAGAAAAAGAGATGCACTGAACTTAAATTTAAACTTAGCATGTGTTCTCCAGAATTAGGGCCAAAGTATTTATTTAATCTCCGTTTTAGTGTGTTAAATTCTATAGCCTTTAGGCAATATTTTGTCAATACTTGAGACATGTTTGTTATTTCATTATGATTATTTCTATAACTTACCAGAATAAAAAGTAAATTGTGCTGTCAATTTACTTTTAGTAATAAGTTTCTGTACATAGGTAGGTACTGCATCTGTGATAGTGCTATAGAATAAAATTTATTTATTTTGTTGTAGTTAATTTTGAACAATAAATAGCTGAGTGAAGCACATCAGAAAATAATTGTACTTTTTTTATTCCTTAATAATATGAATTAATGGGTGCTAGTAAACGAAAGAACTAGCTGTTATACTTGGTTAAGTACTTTTAAAACTGTGTAAGAATGAGAGCAATTGGGCAATTCATGTGTTGTCCTCACGTCTTGCCTCACCTGAGCTGAGGGTGCCCTTTATTCTTGTTTTTTTTATCACTATATGGCGACCCGCCCCCCAATTCTGCTATTGTATTTTGATCTGAAACGAATCGAAAACGCGTAAGTGACAACGTTTTTGTGTTCTGCTAACTCAACGCAATCGAAACGTAACCGAAACGCATCAGTTTGGTATTCTACTAACCAACACGTAACGCGAACGGTTCGGTTCACTCATTGTTTCGTATTCTGCTAAATATTTACCATTTGTGGCAGCCTAAACGCATCAATAGTTCTAACAGTCTGGTGCCTAAGCCAAAATATATTTTTAACCGACTTCAAAAAAAGGAGGAGGTTATCAATTCGTCTATAGATATGTTTTTTTTTATGTTTATTACCTCAGAACTTTTGACTGGGTGAACCGATATTGATGATTCTTTTTTTGTTCGATGCCGAATAGTTCCCATTTGGTCAAATAAAAAATTTTTGGAAATCTATTGGGTAGTTTGGTTTTTAAATAAAAAAAACTGGAAAAATTAAGTCGTCTACATATGCTAAGTTGCGGATATTTGCTTTCCTATGAATTTTTAGTGAAATGATACGATAGTAGAAAACAATATAAACTCACGGTCACCCATCTAGCTTTGACCTTCAAAAGTTATCACTAAAAATTGTCTAAAAAAAAATTTACACAAAAATTAAATAATAATTCCTAAATATGTTCCTAGGGGATGAGTACCTACTAAGATTTAATTATTTTATCCTTTTCAGTTTTTTGGAGTCGGTTTTAATTTTTGTTTAAATTTTTTGTTTCTTGCAATATTTGTAACAATTTTCCAGCCGAAGTTGAGCCAACCGAGAGCGATTCGTAAGCGTTTCGGCTTTATAAGCAATGATAGTGGAATACCTTTTTGTATACCGCATTGGTAACGATACCGAACCGCAGCCGATCCGTTTAGGAAAATAAATAGCAGAATTGACCCACTGGGGCCATCTAGTGGTGTAAAAAAGCTCACGGCCCACCTGGCTACCTTCGCCTATAGACACCAGCAATAACAAGGAAAAATCATTTGGTATTGCAGGTGCGTTGTCATTAAATGCCTTCCATGCCCAGTAATTACACTGGCTACCATTCCTTTCAATCTGAAACACAGCGAACTGTTTTACGTCTGAAATAGGAAAGGAATACGGTGGAAGGCACAATCGCGGTTTGAATAAGTTTACAACCCTACATAATTGCACAAATCTGTCACAGGGTCGTGATTTAATACAATTTGATTAGACATAGGTAGGTATAGGCGGCTACCGGACACAGGGCATAGATTTTTGACACACGAAAATCGGTCGCTTGGTTACTAGAAACATGGACCAAATGTTTTTTTTATTAACTTGCACAAGCCGGGCACAAGCACAACACATTACACACAGGTACTTTTAAAATACCATCAGAGCAAGGCCAATAGGCCCCTGCCTCGCTTAAGATAAAGAAAATCTATTTTGTTAAAAAAATACAAAATATTGTCTGTTAGAATCGAGGCCTTTTCATTTCATTTTAAATGAGTCAATTTTAAATTAGGAAATGAGTTTGATAATCGAAAACTCAATAACATTCTCTTAGTGAATAGAATTCACTACTAATAAAAAGTAATAAGTATCTAAACAGCATTTTAGCCTTTAGTGCACACAGTGTGACGAAGAATCTAATTCACAGAGTACTTTGAATCTGATCTAATTTGAAAAGTGATAAACATTTTTAGACCGCGGTGCGGTCGTACCTTGCCTATCTCTACCCAGACTACACACCACACATGACGACGGTCCTACCACCTTAGTAAATCGTGTCATAGAAATGCAGGCGTGCCATCAAAAGGAGCAGATAAGTGAAGGTACTCACATAAACACAGACGCTAGCGATATTTTTAATCGACTTCAAAAAGAAGGAGGTTATATGTTCCACTGTATGTTTTTTTTTGTATGTATGTTCATCGATTTCTCGGTAATTGTGAACCGATTTTCAAAATTCTTTTTTTATTCGATAGAGTATACTTCCATGGTAGTCCCGTTGTCACCAAGTCAGGATCTGATGATGGGATCCCAGGGAAATCGAGGGCAAACCTAAAATTTTAGAGGCACGTATGACATTTTTTACTATTTTCCAAAACTATTCAAGTATTTGCTACTGTCAGTTACCATCTTATGTTGATGAGCTGGTGATGGACGCTACAATTCCTTAACGGTTAGGAGTTGGAAGATTATTCTTTAAATATCATAGGCACGTATTAACTAATAGTAGTATTCTATCGGGTTGTTCGGGTGAACTGATGATGAAAGGTACAACTCCTTTACGATTAGGAGTTGGAAGATAATTCTTTAAATATTATGGGTACGTATTAACGAATACTTGTATTCTATCGGTTTATTAGGGTGAACTGATAATGGAAGATAAAACTTCGTAACGGTTTCGGTTAACGGAACAATATTATGTATTTTAAGTAAAGACTGCGAAACAGACAAGTCGACAGTGCTGACGGTTACCCATCTAGCTTTGACCTTTGACGATCACCTAAAATGGTGAAAAAATAAAATATTTAACAAAAAAATTAAACCGACTTCAAAACACTAAAAAGGAAAAAAATAATTAAATTTTAGTACCTACCTAGGTACTTATCTCCTTAAAAATGTATTTTTTGGAGTTGGTGCCACGTTGTACTGTGGTGGAGACTCGGAGACACGGTGGCGGGCTGCTAAAAGACAACATCTCGGCCCTGTTTGCAGTGTCTTTTGTTGTAGTATACCTCTACTAATGGCACAGCTAATGGTACTAAAATAGTGTGTATCTACCTACAAACTCTTTTGGTACCATTACTACCTTGCAAGTTCTCTTCAGCAGACTTTTCATTCTCTGGGTGAGAATGAAAACTCTTTGGAAAATATTAATTATTAAATTACAATAAAAAATATATTTTTCACAACATTTTCGAAATAGTTAAAGATTTGAGCCACTATATTTGCTAGTACTCTAAGAGCTGATTTTTCAATCCCCAGATAAGATTTATCCAGAGAATAACTTTGAAAGTTGACAGTGAATCTATAGAAAATCTATCAAAACGTCAAAATTATTATACTCTAGGTATAAATTAACTGAGGATTGAAAAATGTAAATATTTGTACCTAATAAGCCAAAAGGAAACGTTCCTTTATTTTTGAAAAGAAACAGAACAGCATTCAAAGATCTTAAATTCGCTTGTCTCACCCGGGAATCGAACCGAATAACAATTGAAAAAGTAAACACTGGCTATTTTTTATACGAATCGGTAGCAGGATTATTGTTCAGGATTTTTTTTTTAATAGACATTTGGTGTTTCAAATAAAAAAAGTGAAAACTAGTATTAGGTAATTAACGAACGAATACTTTCAACATGTTTATCGATTTAAAAAATTTTGAAAGTTGTTCGAATTTCAAATTGTTGCCCCACGTTGCAATAAAAAATGCGTTCCATCCTAGTACCTAATAAGAACGAATTGTGTATAAATTTATTATTACAATTTAATGAGTTTCTTATCGAAGTCTTCAATAAGGTACTTAAAGATAAATAACATTAGCAAACCTGTACTACATACAATAATATTTACTAGGTATTGTTAATAAAAAACTTGTAACAAATATTCAATTTCATAGGTTTGTAAGATAAATTTTATCCTGCACAATAATCCTACCGATTCGATTATTAAAATAGCGAGGGTTTATTTACTAAAAATTTTTCGTTGGTTCGATTCCCGGGTGAGAGGTCAGTTTTGTTTCTTTTTAAAAGGAATGTTTCTTTTCAGTAAAATGAGCTAACTAAAGAATTTCAAGTAGTTCGCCTCGGGCCTATACATTTTTTCCATTATGTAGCTATGTATGATTAGTATCAAGGGCGTCGCCAAGGGGGGGCAGGGGGGGGCAACTGCCCCCCCCTAGAGAACCAAAAATCAAAAAATGTAGCCAACAAAACTCCAACAAATTCACAAAGTATCAGAAAGTAATATTTTATAGACGGGCTTAAAATCAATCTTACAAGAATTTCATGCTATTGTGGTCTAGAAAATTAAGAAAACCCCCGGAACTTATGTTCTTATTAACTGTCGTAAATTATTTTTGTTCGATATTTCTAATATTTTAATAACAATGGTGACGCTCTATAGCCGTCAAGAGCTCAAACAAGCTGACAGCCCACCTGGTGGTAAGTGGTTCCCGCCGCCTATAGAAACCTGCAACAACAAGGAAAAAGAATCACTTGTTATTCCAGGTGCGTTGTCATCCGGAGGCCAAAGATCAACGCCTTCCAAGCCCAGTATCTACACTGGCTACCTCTCCCTTCAATCCGAAACACAGCGAACTGTTTCATGGCTGAAATAAGAAAGGCGGTGGTACTTGTTCGAGAAAACCTCTGTAGGGAGCTCATTCCACAGCCTGAGTGGGGTAATCGGGATAAAGTTTCTCTGAAACCGTATAAGTACGCGACCACTGTGGCCCCAAACGTGTGAGGATGAAATTCTCTGCCAAGGGCGAGCGGTGCGAGGACAGAATGAGGCCTTGGGCATCATGTCGAATAATTCCTCAGAACACAACTCGTTATGCAAACGGCAGAACGCACATAAGGACGCAAAATCTCCTTTGATTAACAATGAGTGGGGCGATTACGCCTATCGCTGAGCCCGGGGGGGCCCTGACGATTTTGTGGGACTCCCGGGCAAACAATTCCGCTCTTCCCACTCCAATCTACCGCTAAAACCCTCTTCCATCATTATGGGGCGACACGCGAACAAACAAGCAGTCAACACTGCCACTCTGCGGTCATCCCGCACAACTGCGAGCCTCTTCCAACTCCACTCTATTCATATTGACGGGCCGTGTTAAACGGCGGTGAGCCCCCATTATATTCCACCTACGGCACCACTACAACAGGAGAAGCAAGTGGACGTAACGCCTTCTTCTTACCCGTGGCCGTCTGCGACTGATCGGGTCAGCTAAGGGCCACCCCTCTCTGACCGGCTCCGCTGTCTCCTATTTCATATGGCGCCTAACTTGAGACATATAGCACACCAAGCTTCTTGGATGCCAGCTTGACTTTATCCTCTAAATGACTGCGGAACTAAACGTCTCTACGGATATCCCGAATTCCCGATACTCTTAGACATCGAAAGGGGTGTGCTAAAAAAATGTGGAGCCACAATTAATGGGGTTTATTTAACGGTAAACGCGCAGACTTAAGTGGGGTTTTAATCAACTATACCTAGTCGCACCCAATTAGAGAACTGTCGATTTCAGACACAAGTCGATCGCAACTTTATTATTAGGGGTATTGGCACGAGCCGCATACTAGGTGTCGCCAGTCTGTCATCCGCATAACAATGCAGTCTGTCAATAGACAGTTAATCATTGATATGTATCAGAAACTGTTAGGAGACAGCACCTATCCTCGTGGGACGCCAGCATTGATGTCCATGCTATCCGAGAAACTGCCGTCAACGGCTCTTATGCACCTTCTGCACAAAAAGCTAGCGACCTATTTGCACAAGTCCTCAGGCAGCCCGTAAGTTGGTAGCTATGTGCCTTTGCTATATCTAGACTAACAATGAACACAGGCTCGCTTCCTCAATGGAGCACTCACAGGACATATTTGCCACCAATTACATGCTCCACAAAATGCAAATTTCCCCTGCACAACCTTGTCGGGCATGTGGTGAATGCCAGGAATCGAGATGAAAACATATGTTGTGTCAATGCGATGCCCTGGCTAGGATCAGAATAAGTCTTCCGGAAGTGGCGTATCCAATGCCAAAAGACTAAAAGCTCTTTCACCTCAAAGATATAGTGAAGCTTATGGCAGCTATATTCAGGACGTGGGAGGAGTAACGGCAGGGGTGGCATAAAAGATCCCAAAGGGTCGAAGTGCATCGTGGCACAGTCACAGCCCAATGATAAGATAAGATAAGATGTCTCACCTTGACTTTCAATGGCAAGGGCCCAACGGTGTGTGAAGTACCTATATTAGAAGATCACCAGTAGATTGACTACTGCGAATGCCGTATTGTTGACGGTCGCTAATTAGTTCATATTTTTCTCATACTCGTTTCATCTTTTTTTTTTTGTGCAGGTATCTATAGGCAACGATAACCACTTACCACCACGTGGGCCGTCAGCAAGTTTGTCATCTAGTTGTATTAAAAAAAGTTCTCCATATTAGCAACTTGCCCCCCCCTAGGCCATGGGCTGGCGACGCCCTTGATTAGTATATCTACTTACATACACTTACATATTTATAGGTATTTTATTTCGTTTTGATGTAGTCTAAGTTGCCATCTAAGTTGATTGTTGACGATTTACATCAAATCCAGAATAAATCATAGTAATGGGACCAATTTGGTAATATATTTAATCTAACACAAAAATAATTATCAAAATAGATCTACCTACCTACATTTGACGGAGATATGAGCTAACACACAACATGAAAAAACATCGGATTAAGAACCTCCTGGATCCTTGTGAAGTATTTGTTTGCTACCGGGCTCCTTGTAGTAGGTATATTACTTACTTAAAAGAAATTATGTAGTAGGTAAGTATATAGAATTAACTGGTTTCAGGAAAATTTATACCAATATTAGCGTCTGTATCGATCCCCGATTTTTATAAATTACCCATTATTTATTTTCGCGAGCACTAACTATACATTTAAATTAAGGCTACATCGCCGGATTTAACCAAAGAATAGGTACATTTTTTATAGAAGTAGATTTAACTCGCGTACCAGACACAATTGAAGTAGGCGTGTAAATGCATCAAAAACATTAAAATGTGATGGCGTGATATCACGCCATCCTGGGTGAACATAGTGGAATAATCCGGGCGTTAGGGTCACCTACCTAGGTACTTACATGCTCAAATTTCAATAGACAAAATGGTTGCTTACATAAAACAGAAAGTGACGGTAGTTAACGTAAAAAGATAAACGGTTGACCGCGAGCGCTGTAAACTAATCTAAGCGTGGGGTATTTTTAACTTAGTTTAAAACAATTTGGTCTAGTTATATGTGACGGACGTAGTTACCTGCGAGTTTAATAAAATCGTGAAGTCATGTGTAGTGAGTTTTCAAATGTGTAGCGGTGACGAAAAAAGATAATATTTTAAATTGATTTTAAAATACAGTAATTTACTCTTCTTTTTCTTGGGTTAAGTTATCTACGCACGCCGTGGTTTAGTTAGCCCCATCGTACAACACACTCGTACCTTGACTGCGCCCATATACCCTAGGTAGGTACGCATTTTTCTTTGTACCACTATCGCCGACATTAATAGGCAAGTAAGTATTGTAGTACCCTACCTTTTTTTTTCGAAGTGGAATCCGGTTACAGACGATACCCTAAACCGCTGGTTAGGTGGACCAGCGGACCGTCGGCCAGACGTGGGCCTGTGCAGGGGTCGCCCAGCGCCTGATCATAGCGGCACTAGGAATACCTGCTAAACCACTCCGGTTTCCCCATGCCCATAATGGAGACGACCCGGGGTTTGCCGAAGCATTTCACCGAGCCGCCTGCGGGCAGCCCGATTGTAGTACCTACCTAAGTAATTATTATGCCTATTATGCCTCAACATAACATGTAACTGACAAATTGAGCAATAAAAGATTTTTTATTTTTTTTTATTAAATTTAATTATTAGATTAGTATTGGTAAGATTGTGCTAAATTTATCTTTACGCTATTATGAACAGTATACTTAATCAACTGTGACATTTGATAAACGTATGTAAATAAATACAGGTACCTAATTATTTGATAATTCTAGTGGTCTTGAATTTTATGCTAAATCGGGTGCCACGGGGAACCACTCGAGTAAGACCACTTCAGACGAACCCCACTTGGGTCCAAAATAAAACAAAAATATTCCACATACCTATTTCCATTTGTCAACGATCTAAAACTTATAAACACTTTAAAATCCAAATTAAATTCGCATCTCTTCTCTTGCGAAAGTGCTGTATGTAAAAAAATATGATCAAATTGAACATGTATGTTTTTTCATACACTTTGAATGGTTAAAACTTAGTTTAGTTGCCCTTTTATCGCAGAAAATTTGCAATTTTTTTTGCGGACATTGCAAAAAACGTTTAATGTAGGTACCTATTTCATTAATAAATATTATTATTTGTTTCACATAAATAAAGTCGTTCGTTTCGATTTTAACTTATACTAGGGGTACGGCATCGGCAGTGTGATTCACTATCGAGCACAGCTCTGCGCGTAAGCTTATTCACTAATAATCTCTACGACGATCACAGAGTACTTTGTAATATAGGAAAATTACGTTATACTATCTGTTGACGGCACCACCCTGTATATCCTCCGATATTCAAATAACAGTAACAATAAGTCTTTAAGATAATCAATGATACTAAAGCACTAATATATTTACAAAGCCCTCTGTACTATGTACACCAATCTGGCTTGCAATAAATATTTTGATTTGATTTTTTGTACTCCTAAAATTTTAGTAATATTGAACCCCCTGACGACGATCTTGGCTGTGTATGTTTGCCGCTGTTTTGGATATGGCTCCGACATGAAATTACAATCGATGTTTTTGGATTTCGTTTCTCCTGTATTTAAAATGTATCGCAATGACTTCATTCAATAATTAATCGACTTTTACAAAGATAAACAACTTTTGAGTTCTGGCTCACGCCGTGCTCGTCGTCTGAACGCTAGTTGTCAAATGTTTGTCAAACAAACGCCAAAAGGTATGACAGCGCTGCCGACAGCCACGAATTTAAGGATGCTCACTTTAGAGAATCACAAAGCTAGAGTGTGATTCACTAACAAAAATATTCGACATCGAGTTTGACGGCTGACAAGACCACGAGTTGTCATTGATTTTATTGTTTGAGCACAGCGCTGCGCGTAAGCGTAGGAATTCACTAATCTCTACGACGATCTCTTGGCTGTTTATCTTTGTCGCTGTTTTGGATATACGACACGTTGTAGAATCTTTATCTTTTATTTTAAGATTTCGTTTTCCTTGAGTTTAAAATGTATCGCAATAACTTCATTCAATATTCCATTAGCTTTTACGTAAAGATATAAAAATAAACAACTTATTACTAATTCCGGCTCACGCCGTGCTCGTCGTTGGAGCGCTAGTGTCGCCAACGGTTGTCAAACAAACACCAAAAGGTATGACGGCGCTGCCAGCAGCCACGAATTCAATGTTACTGACTTTAGAAAATGGCATAGCTGGAATTTTTTGCGGCTTCAAAATTACTCTTATGGCCGTTTTCACTAACCATTCCCTAGGCTTAGATGACTCTTAACGACATTTGTCTCTTTCTACCTCCTATAGATAGACTGTAATAAAAATCGCTGAGAGACACTTAGCGCTAAGCAAATGTCAGTGAAAACGAGCATTATTATATTATGATGATCTCAAATCTCAATACCTCTAACGATTATGATAAGCAGCTGCACCCGTACCACCATCTTTTATCGCGATCCAGTTTAGGACCTAAACTGAGTAGAATCGTTTATTCGTACTACGACGCTATCTACGACTATGACAGCGATGCAGTATATGAACCAATACTGAACCGAGCGGAATATATGATTCGCTTTTATAAAGATGGTGGTAAGGCCCAAAACTGTATACCTAGGACTACTTAGGTACTTTATGACATAAACAATATTTGACTAAAATACATAGGTTTACAGAACGTTTAGAGGGAGAGCATCCAACCATGGATTAGAGATATTTATTCCAACATAGCTAAAATTTTCCAATTCTCTATTGCCCGCTAGCGTGTGGACCTTCTTTCTATGATCTGAGGTATGGACGTTTCAGCGGGTAGTAGTTTTTTTTTAATTATCTTATTTGTTTCGCAGGCGGGTTTAAAATCTACGCAGTAGATTGTAGGGTATAAACAATGCAGTTGTGCGCGTTTGTTGTAGTTTCGGCAGCTGCTATTTGATACAGCTGAATAGCAGTAGTAGTTAGGTACCTTTATTTTAAGTAACCCCTTTGTAGTGTAGTGGTTAAGACTAATTACCTCAGATCTATAGTCCCAGAGTTCAATTCCCGTGGGGGCAGATTTTTTTTTGCCCGGTTTGGTTGGTGGTAGGGCTTTTCTAAGTCCGCCTGGCTAGCTACCACCATCTTACCTACTAAGTCTGCAGCCGCGCCGTAACAATATCAAGCATCAGATTCCAGACATAAATTGGTTTTTCATTTGTCATAGCTCTCCGGAGCGATAACGTAGACAGATTAATAAGAGCATTATTGTGGCCCGGCAGCTGGAGGTAGATAGATAGCCAGTTCCTCTGTGGTTGAGGAATCCGGGTGAAGGTCTGTTCCATCTTTTATTATTGTCATCAGGTGAGATGAAGCTATCCCGCAAAAAAAAGTAAAATACATACAAAAACCATTTTGGGGTCTCCTGATCAAGGGAAAACCCAAGAGTTAGTTTTATTTTGATGTGTTGATTTGATAGTAATCAATTGCTGTTAACTAAATAGGCTTTATTTAATCACGCGAATGGGAAGATCGTTGCTACCGATATAATGACATCGTGGTAGTAGGTACATGTGTCTAATATAGTATATCTACGCGTGGAGTTGATATCTATTTTTCATCGTCCGTTCTGCAACTTCAGTCAACGTGTAATTTTGGACGCAGACACACCTATCCCGGGTTACAATTATACCGAAATACTACATTCAACTTTATCGAGAGATATGTAAGAATATTACTCCTTTATTTTTGTTTAATTATGTTCACATTCATTAGTTATCATTTATCAATTAAGATATAGCTAATATTGTTTATATGACTTGGTTATTGCTCAGCTGTGAACTTATGAATGAAAGAATACAATATTTTTTATCGCAACTACTTAACCTTGTTATGTTGACAATTTACAAAATAAAAGTTTGTGCAAGCTTCTTCTCCAATAACACTCAATTTTTCATAGTAACATCACTCCGATAAGTCGAGTTAGAGCCGGATAATTTTTTGATTGATTATATTATTTAAATACAATTATCGATAAATTCTTACTTATAATAATTAATGAGTTCACTGTCGGCATCAGAAAAATAAACAATGTTTAATTATTTTAAATATTCACCTTGTAATCTAGGATTGTTGTACTTGTTATGTGTACAGTGTTATTGATGACGACTCCTATATAAGAAGTTCATAGATCCTTTTCGCATTCGCAAAAGCGACGCCGTACTAGTAGGACAAAGGCACTTCTTGATTCTTGTCATCCACGGTGTGTTTCTTTTTTTATATAAGTTTACTCTTCATGTAGATTTAAAACTAATCCAAAAATGTCTGTTCTTTTAAATTAAATAACTTAGTTGTTTAGTATTTTAGCGTTATCAAATTTCCCACTTCAGTATTATTAATAAAAAGTTTTTACTTGTTACTTATTTTGTGCAATTAAAGATTAAATAAATAATTACTTAGGTTGATACTTACCATTCCTTTTATTATTATTTACGTTGATAATTATCAGAGCTTTCTGTTTATTGCAGCTACGTGTATTCTAAGCACTTAGTTTTAGTATTATCTAATACTAAATAAATAAATATTGCATATTATAATATACGGTGATATTATTAGATGTGTAATATTGTGCGAATGTGAACTAATAGAAACTACTTACTTATGCGAAAATAACTAGTTTCTTTTTATACGAATAACGTATTTGATTTTAATTTAATTGTCCTATTTCAGATGTACCACATAATGGCAGAACAGAATGGCTTATCATCTCAACAGATCTTCGCTTTGGAGGATAAGTACGGATGTCGCAACTATGCCCCAGTACAAGTAGCCCTTTCGCGAGGAGAGGGTAAGCACCATAGGTTATAGAATTTATAGATTATACCGTAGACGAGCGAATTGTATGGGAGTTTACTCGTGGCGTCGACAAATTCATATTTTTTACGTTACCAAACCATACATAACGATTAAGAAAGGCGTTAAACCGCGCATCTAACTTTGCACTAAAAAGACGGGTAGGTATTAGAAATTAAAATACTATTTTGCATGTTGGTAAGTCGGTGGCACTAACATATTTTAAAGTTAATTTCGCAAAAAATAAGTTCTTTGTATTAAAAGTAAGTGAAAAGTACCTACGGATTGACCCTTGAAAACATGATGAAGTCTTTTTTACGAAGCTATGTGCAGGATAATAATTATTATGAGAATATCCTTATTACTCTTATATTTTTTAACAACAGCTCAAACAGCTCAAAGTGTGGTGTCAATGGAAAAATATTAATCCCACACCCCGACTTTAGTTAGATAAGTAGCTACTTGGCGTAAGGGTAGGTACGAGCCCCGCGTCTCATGGCTTGAGCGCCCTGGAGACTTTAAACGCCAGGGGAATACATCCCATTCCCAGGAGGTGATGCCTGTCGATTAGAAACCCTCCAGAGGCGATTCGCCCTTAAAACATGGACCAATTACTAAAGTTTGAGCAGAGCCGTCTTTAAACTCTGGGCGCTTTATTGTTTTAACCGACTTCAAAAAAAGAGTATAATTTTTAGAAATTTAATCAAAATCTTAATTTCCAAAAAGGGAACTTGGGGCCCCATGGATCGCGGGGCCACAGTGCCCAATGGAAAAGATGGGCCTGTGTTTGAGCTGTAAAGCCCACCTAGCCACCTACGGCCAACAACAATAGTAAAAAAAACTTCTCGCTGCGTTCACACGTCAGATACCTACATACTTATTACCTGCACCTGCGCTTAATATCATTATCTTGTATACCTATCTACAAATAGTTTGTGTGCCAAGTAAAGTTGATATTGATTAGGTGTTGTCAAAAACAATAATTTCGCAAGTCACTGTTTTGTAAGCAAGTAATAAAAATAAATTAAGTAACGTTAATTTTTCAGTGCATTAGGATTAGAAACAATCCAGTGTTATACCCATAACGTTACAGGGTTTTAACCCCACAAGTAACCCCCCAGACACAAGTCTGCGCGTTTACCGCTAAAAAAACCCATTCGCTTTGTCTCCACAATTCCTTGACACACCCCTTTCCATCTCTAAGAGTATCGGGAATTTGGGATCCTTGGTGTCGATATCTCTATATTGATAAGCAGTTCTGCAGTCATTTAAAAGATAAAGTCAAGCTGGCATTCTTCTCTTCGGCGCAAAGGCTGTCACTGTATAAGTCAAGTTAGGCCCCATATGGAATACTGCTGCCACCTATGGGCGGGAGCACCTAGATACCAGCTTGGACTGTTTGACGCAGTTCAAAGACTCGCTTTGAAAATTTTCGACAATCCCGAGTACACAAGCGGTATTGAACCCTTAAGCCCAAGGAGACATAGTTACAGCCCTTTCATAAATAATAGGAGCTTGCTGGGTGTGGTTTATGCGCTTTCGTTTTGATTACGAAAACAAAGCAACTTTTGCCATGGTTGATTTCGGATGAGTCAGTCAAAAATTTGTAATTTCGGCCAACGTGGCCAACTTCATGTGTTTCTACATGTAGGAAGGCCTGTGCCCCAGAAGTGGGACGTGTAATATGTTGTTGATGATGAATAAGATAAGATAATTTACTGTATCTTTATCCCTATATCGTTTAAATAATCCATTTTATGATCATGTTGCTATGTCAAAATTAAGATAACAGACCAAGATTTTTTTATGTCTTTAATCTTTATACTGAACGTAATGTTCTTATTTACCCTAACAAATTCTTGAACACACAAGAAAATATAATAATTCCACTCGTAAGATAATACTTTTATTATAATGTAAGTAAGTGTAGATAAACGTATTCTACCTCGATGATCTTTAAGGTGTTTTGTAATTGCTTACACATTTTATTAACAGATAAGAAATTATGTAGGTATATGTATACTACCTACTTTTAATTTACTCACGTTTTAATCCGCCTTAACTTTTTTAAATATGTTAATTTAAATAAAGACGAAGGCCTTTACAATATAGTATGTATACAAGCGCGATGCTCTACTTCATCCATAATAGACCATTCTCTCTGCGATTCCACCTTTCGTAACGCAGAGTAATATTTATCTGTGGGTTGTTGGCAGCAACGTTTTTTCTAAACAACTAGATGACAAACAAGCTGACGGTCCACCTGGTGGTAAGTGGTAACCGCCGCCTTTAGACACCTGCAACAGCATCGCAGGTGCGTTGTCATCCTGAGGCCTAAGATGAAATGCTGCCAATGCCCAGCAATTTCACTGGCTCCTTTCCCTTCGTTTCGAAACACCAGGCGAACTGTTTCATGGTTAAAACAAGAAAGGCGGTGGTACCTACCCAGACGATCCTACATACGGGACTACCACCTAGTAGTCTTCATGCTAGCCTGTTGTATGTTTCAATGAAACGCATGGAATCATTTCAATCGTGGTCTATTAAGGCTAATATTCGCCTTCACAAGATCTTTAATGACATCATTAAAGATGTTACGGATCTGAAAATTAGATATATGTACACTAGCTGAACTCGCAAACGTTGTTTAAAATTTCATTAAAATCGGTCAAGCCAAGTTTCGGAGGAGTATGGTAACTAAATTTGTGACACGAGAATTTTATTTATTAGACTAGCTGTGCCTGCGACTTCGTTCGCGTGGATGTCAGAAAATAACAAAGGTGGGGTAGGTTACATGATTACTTGAGCATTTATTTGGCTAAGGATTTAAATCATGTTTATAAAACACCTTTGCAATTAATGCATTGATCGCCCCGCCCGCGCCCGCCCGCCTTGAAATTCATAAATGCGTGCATGATATTTCAAACTATGATATCTCTTAAGATATTCATTGAAATCAAATGATGTCAAGAACAATTTTTCTCAAAATTAAATTCTTGTGCTGAATAATGTATTCATTTCGCTAAGGAATAATATCATGTTTACAAAAACACCTTCGCAGATAGTACATTATTTTAGAACACATTTGATTACCAATAAATGGTTCTAGAAAGTCAATTTCAAAGAATAGACATTTCCTGTCGCAGACTTATTTTTAGAACTTTTAAAGGAGAACAATTCCTGCTTGAAGTATTTATACGTAACTTCAACCATTTACGCAGCGCACGCAACGAAAGCTCATAAAAGGAATATTTTCCCCGTTTTTGCAACATTTTTAACAAATACTCAGCTACTATTGATGGTAGCATGATGTTATATAGCCTATATAATACCCCGATAAATGAACTATTCAACACAAAAAGAATTTTTCAATTTCAATCAGTAGTTCCTGAGATTAGCGCGTTCAACTAAGCAAACAAAATTTTTTTCAGCTTTATAATATTACATAGATTTCTTCATAATATCTTTATCTAGACACGTGTAGAACCAAAACACGATCGAACTATTTTGCCTCGATACAAGTATTTATTTTATACTATAAAACTAGCTGTACCCTGCCACGCTTCGCAGTGGCGCGGTCACTGGTACACAGCTGATCGTTAAAAAAACTGTTTTCTCGCGGTCGCAGATATGTGACTGATGCAAAAAATAGATAAAAACAATCCTTGATGCGGATTTTATATCATGTTAAGATTTCGACTCAATCGGTGCAGAACTTTTTGAGTTTTTGAAGCATACACAAACCAACATAACATTTTTATATATATAAAAGATAGATAAATACATGTATCGAGTCAAAATAATTCGATATAATATATCGGAGGTATATACCTCTAAAAAATTTAAACAAAAATTAAAACCGACTTCAAAAAACTGAAAAGGATAAAATAATTAAACTTTAGTAGGTACTCATCCCCTAGGAACATATTTTTGGTGATAACTTTTGAAGGTCAAAGCTAGATGGGTGACCGTGAGCTTATATTGTTTTCTACTATCGTATCATTTCACTAAAAATTCACAGGAAAACAAAAATCCGCAATTTCGTATACGTAGACGTCTTAATTTTTCCAGTTTTCTTGATTTAAAAACCAAACTACACAATGGATTTACAAAAAAATTTTATGGGACCAAATGGGAACTATTCTGCATCGAACAAAAAAGAATCATCAATATCGGTTCACCCAGTCAAAAGTTCTTAGGTAACAAACATAAAAAAAACATACAGACGTATTGATAACCTCTTCCTTTTTTTAAAGTCGGTTAAAAATATAAACTCTTATTGCAGCAAATAAAACATCATAAATGTATACAGGAGTATGCAAGGGAGGACTTATTTCTATTAGAGATCTCTTCCAGCCAACCCGTCATTGGTGTGTGAGTCTGTGAGTTATATTGTCCAATCATAAGTGACACCAGTGCATTTAATTATTTTTTTATCTATCGTTCAAGATCTAAATACTATTTATACCTACATAACAATACCAAATATGTTCAATATGATATTTATACTCACATGCATGCATGCATACATACATCTATATATATAAAAATGTTATGTTGGTTTGTGTACGCTTCAAAAACTCAAAAAGTTCTGCACGGATTGAGTCGAAATTTTAACATGATATAAAATCCGCATCAAGGTTTGTTTTTATCTATTTTTTGCATCAGTCACATATCTGCGACCGCGAGAAAACAGTTTTTTTAACGATGCGCCACTGCGAAGCGTGGCAGGGTACAGCTAGTATTTTATATAAACTTACCTACTTTATTATAATTATACACAACCGGTGGTAGGTCAATAAATACTAATCAGAAGTAGAGAAAGCAGTCACGATAAAAGTGTTAGAAAGTGTTATTTAAACTTAAAGGAGGAAACAGAAAGATTATAGAAAAAGAGTGGAAATGAAATTGGTGTTACTTTTCGGCAGCTCAAGCAAAAATAAGAAAACTTAAGATAATTTGTATTCAATAGGAAATTGCTTTAATAATAGATATCATTTATATTCAGAATCGTTTTGAAGCGTTTGTTTGCTATCCATAAAGTTATTATTAAATCAAATAATTTGTGTAATATTTTCGCTTACTTTACCCGGGCGTTCGCTATGTTGTCTTTTTTCCTCCCGCTGAGTCAGTCGTGTCTCTGTCCCTATGTCTTGGCCAAAACAACGTTTCAATACATCCTTAAACTGTATGAAAATAACATCAGCGCCTCTGTTGTAAGGTCTCGCATCCATCCAAAAAGAGATGTTCCAAAAATGTATAGAGACCTGGCCAGTCCCCTTATTCTCAACTGTCGGAAAGAATTCGAATTTCGGAAACTCTATACCTGTCACTTTTTATCGCGCTGCGTCAAAGCGAGACGGCATGTGACTTTTCGAATCGAATCCGTGATCCGACAGTTGAGAATAAGGGGGCAGGTCTAAAATGTATAATATGTATAAAATTGTATAATATAGTAGTAGTATGTAGGTCTATGTACAATATACTGAAAAATAGGTAAAAATATGCAGAACAGGGTTCAATTGTCCATTTTCTTTTTATTTGCTTCGTTGCGTCGAACAAAACAAGAATTTTATAGAAAAAACCGCAACACAGTCAATCATTCATCATGGCGCCTATGTCACTTTTGTGACTTGACGTGACGTGACTTTTTTGACTTCTGAAATCTTCTTCTTTCGCTGAAATCGACGAAAAATTTCAACTTATCGTCGGGGATAGTGCAAATCCGCGTAACTAGCATTGGATAATTGCGCGTATCTGACAAATGTGGCCCATTTAAGTTGTCGCGGGAAATTCACGCAAAATTTTGATTGACTACTTTAAGGTATTTATATTTTTAACCCCAGACGAAAAAAGAGGGGTGTAATAAGTTTGACGTGTCTGTCTGTGTATCTGTATGTCTGTCTGTGGCATGGTAGCGCCTAAACGAATGGACCGATTTTGATTCGGTTTTTTTTCTTTGAAAGCTGATGTGCCTACGATGGTTCTTAGCTTAAATATATGAAGATCAGTTCAGGCGTTTGATGACTATCAGGTCATTTTGTCCATGATAATAGGGCTTTACTAACTTTTAAACATCCGATTGATTTGAAATTTCGTGTACTGTCACTTCGGTGATATTCCCATGACATACTAACTTTGAGCTGATCCTATACTATCAAAAATTCTGCGAAATGCTTAATTCTTCAGAAACTTACAGCAGATATAGCATGTTTGGGCTCTTATGAATAGTCTCAATGAGAAGGTGTTAATATAGATGATTAATGACGCCGGGGGCTACTTAAAATTTTTAATTTTATAGTTTATTAATTACGCTCTGTGTAAAAATTTGCTTAAAATTCGTTGAAACAAAAAAGTGTTTATTTTTTTTAACCTTCCCCTGTAAAACTGGATCTATCGCAGATACGCGGCCTTTACGTATGGTAGATTCGCGGATTCGCAATATCCCCGACGTTATGTACGTCGTCAGTAATAAAGCGTAACAGTTTGACTTTGAGACCGCCCTTACTACGTTCGTAATAGAGGCGGCTTTCGTAGTGCAACTGTTACACTTGACGTGCTGTCGTCTGTATAAAAATACTACGCATGAAAACGAATCAATAGTATTTTTCCGGATTTTTTCAGATTTTTTGAGATAGTATACATATACCTGGCCGAATATGAAACATCTCCTTTACTCTTATCATAAATGTAAAGTTTGGATGGATGTTTGTCATTCAATCATGCCAGACAGATCTTAATGAAATTTGGCACAGAGATAAATTATTTTCTGGAATAGCTCTCAAGCTTCTTGCTATCTCGGAAAAATGTACGGTTCCTGTGGGTTAAATTTGTTTTGTTTCACAGAGCTAGCAGGGACCGACATGTTATTTTTTGCGTAATGGTAGTTTCGGGGTCAAAGAATGACACAATTAAGCTTCTTTTTATCCCGGAAAAATGCATGGTTCTAATATCTATCTTTTAATTATGTTGCCGTCTCGATATTGCGATCAACATAACCAAGATACACTTAATATTACAGGTGTCTTCGTGTGGGACGTGGAGGGTAAGAAGTATTACGATTTCCTGAGCGCGTACTCTGCGGTGAACCAGGGCCACTGCCACCCGAGGATCATTGCGGCGCTCAAGAAGCAGGCTGAGAAGCTAACGCTTGTCTCCAGGTAGATTTCTATCGATACTTTTTTGCGTCTTTACTCTTTAAATGAATGACATGAAGATAGATTACATTCTGTAAAGGGACGCGGGCTACATTTTGCCGCAAAAACTTATAGTAAGACAGACCCCTGGATTGATTGGACATGGACAATATAGACATAGCCTTTCGATATAGCAGCAATTGACGTTTTTCGGCTGAAATGATCATGATAGCTTTTTGAATCTTAGAGACATAATTTAGAGAAGTCAATTGAATTTATTTTGCAGGGCGTTCTACTCTGACCAGCTAGGGAACTATGAGAAGTTCATAACTGGCTTGCTCGGGTTCGACCGATTGTTGCCCATGAACACTGGTGTTGAGGGCGGCGAGAGCGCCTGCAAGATCGCCCGAAAGTGGGGCTACGACGTCAAGAAAATACCCAAGGGACAAGCTAAGGTATTCCCAGCTTAATTTAATTTTCATTTACTTATGGATCACCAACAAAGTTTACAAATGTCTCGTGGACTGCGTTAGTATACTAATTTTAAGTGATTGCAACTTAAATAGCAGGCGACCACCGCATGCACTAAAATTAACAGGATATACTTACATGTAGGAGGAGCTCGGTGGCGTGAGGAGCTCGGTGGCGTGAGGAGCTCGGTGGCGTAGTGGTTTGAGGTCTGGTTTCGATCACGAAAACAAAGCAACTTTCGCCATGGTTGGTCCTTGGATGGGTCAATCAAATTTATAATCTTGAGGTCCTCCGTGCTTCGGAAGGCACGTTAAGCCGTTGGTCCCGGTTGTTACTGCAACCGCTTTAACCCACCAACCCGCACTGGGCCAGTATGGTGGTGTTATGGCCCAAACTCCTCATGTGTTTCTGCCATGTAGGAAGGCTTGTGCCCAGCAGTGGGCACGTATATAGGCTGGTGATGATGACTTACATGTAAGCAAGTGTACCAACTATTAAGAGGATTCAGAAACTATTTACTATCTTACTTTTATAGTTTGGTAAGGAATCATAAAATATATCTTAAGTCGGATTTACCTACATTTATCTGACGCCTTCTGACGTGACGCGTCAGAACGGAATTGGTTTCATATCATTACTATGGTTAGATTTACATTAATGTGACTACACGTCACGAGAGATTAATGTAAATCTAACCATAGTAAAACGGTATCATCTGCAATTCTGCATACAGAGCCGGCTCTAGAAGATTTAGCGCCCGGGAGCAATCAATACCCTTGGCGCCGCTAGAAGGCGCCCAATCAAAATAGAACGTTATATTATTTTTTACACCAGCGAAATTTGGGTGCATATGTTGTACTCAACAATAGCCCATGATACGCCCCACTGTATCCACACTTTTTTATACGAAGTTCGGCAAACGACTTACCTAACACTTAACACCACCTGATGAGAAGCGATAAGATAAGAGTCCTAAGAGAAATCGGAGAAGAGAGATCAAACTTACGGTTTCGATGTACTTCCTGGAGTTCAGTACGTAGCATATCTTCATATACAGGGTGGTGCCGTCAATGCGACAACAAATTTAAACATGGGCTATATTAGTCCATAGAAATGGTTTGCCACTTTCAAAAATATCGTATTCATTTGATAATTTCATGACATTTGTATGAAATAGTGTAACGTGGGCAGCATTATTTCATACAAAGGTCATGAAATTATCAATTGAATACGAAATTTTTAAAAGTGGCATACCATTTCTATCTACCTACTAATATAGCCCATATTTAAATTTATTGTCGCATTGACGGCACCACCCCCCTGTATGCTACGATCTGAAACCCAGGAAGTTTATGGAGCCAAGCGAGTTTATGGAGTCCTGTCCTGAAAAAGTTGTGCCGTCAGTTGGGTCATTAATCCTTTAACGCCCAGACGTCATAAGTGTATGACATAGACAATAAAAATTTAACAACGTAATCCCGTGGTACACCAGCGTTGACTGACAGTAACCGCGGAACGCATCTGCCGCCAGTGAGGTCACAGATTTTACGGTCATGTGGTAATCCGGCAATTGAGTTACAAAGTTGAGCAAGTAGCCCGTACCTATGCCGGGAGCTTGAAGAAAAGCCCTCTGCCAGACCCGATCAAAGGTCCTGGCAAAGTCGAGGCGCCGCACACCGGGCGATCGAAGCGATTCGTCCGATTATGTTAGTGGAGTGGATTGGTTTTGAATTATGTTCAAACTTATAGTTTAAATTAATTATGGTTGAATTTCGAGCACAAGGCGACCACTAGTAATATTTATAAAGAAAACCCCTTCCCTATTGTACGCAAAAGATAATGTGTGTCTTTCTTTGCCCGTTTTTTACAGAAATCAGTGTTATGCTTATAAATTTGTATCCATACACTTTTTAACGTAGGTATATAGGTACATATAATTCCGAACAATCCGTTTAGTATTTTTTAACATGATACGTAATCAAATGGGCGGAGTAAGATAATTCCATTGAAATAATTTTATTGATTATTGTATTTATAGTATCTATAATTGTTATTGTTTTAATTGAGACATTGATTTTTTCCTGCGTACAATGCACTCTATTGATAAGCCAACATAATAACATTCTTGCGCTATGAATACTTGAAAACTAGATAAATTCAGTTAAATTGATTCGAAATTTAATTACTTATAATTTTATAATAATTTATTCAGAAAGAAAATTTCATAACAAAATAGTTTAAAACAGTTACAATGTTACTTAGGTATTATAAACAACAATGTGCCTGAACTAGGAAATCCTGTGTTTCAGGCTAAAAGATCCTAATACAATTAAAAATAATCACTAAATAATATATAAAAGTAAAGGCAGTATACATAACAATTAATGTAAGCGTAGTTACAGGTAAACAATACAATTAAAATAAAGACTACCTACATTTAATAAAAACACAAAATAAAATGTCCTTAAGGAATAAAACACAGTAAATTATATTTAATTATTTCAATACAGTTATCAGTTTCACTGTATCTTCGTAGGATAAAGTTTGAAGAGCATCTTTGAGAACCTTTTTACAATTATTGTAATTAAGGGGATAGATGTTTGCTTTTGCGTTTAATCTATTGTAGAGAAATGGACCCAAGTACATGTAGAATTTCGATGTGAAAGCGTGTTTTGTGCCTTTTTGAGAGCATACTATATCTTTCCTCCTCTTATTAATAATTTCAGTGCTGTAGGGAAGGGCTAGGTGCTGTTTTAATACTATGCTCATTATGAATAACTGTCGAACAGTGAGTACTTCACATGATTTGTACAGAAGGTCAGTGGGAAAAAGGAAAGGGCGAAAGGTAGACACCTTTAGTATTGCTCGTTGAGCTCTCTCAATCGGCAGTAACAATGTTTTACCTGCTCCACCCCATGTGGTTATACAGTAGCTGAGTATCGATTGACATAAAGAAAAGTAAACCCGTCTAATTATTTTTTGATCTGCAATGTACCGTAATTTTTTGAAGGCAAAT
Source organism: Nymphula nitidulata (assembly GCA_947347705.1). Lineage (NCBI taxonomy): Eukaryota > Metazoa > Arthropoda > Insecta > Lepidoptera > Crambidae > Nymphula > Nymphula nitidulata. Next base: position 6,601,738 of record OX374617.1, on the reverse strand, counting down.
ATCATCTTACGAATTCTATTAGTCAAAGCTTCGATATGCTGTTTGAATGAGAGGGTTTCATCTATTATAATACCCAGGTATTTTATATTATTTGTAATTTTAATACTAGGGCATCCGCATTGGTTAGTGGGAGTTATACATTTGTGAGCATACAACATTGGATTAGCTTCTTTTGACATTAGTTTGCGCATGGAGAACTTAATAAAGTTTGTCTTATCTGAATTCAGTGTTAGTAAATTGTGCTTAAGCCATTTATTAACAATATTGAACCCGTGTTGTGCATGCTTGTAGACCTCCTCTTCTGAAGTGGCTGAAAAAAGGAGTAGTGTCATCCGCGTATGATATGATTAGGCCATGATTGAGCTTAAGGTTACAAAGGTCATTTATATATATCAGAAATAAGGTAGGACCTAAAATACTTCCTTGGGGGACTCCAAAGGAAGTATTTTTCTGCTCATCGCTGAGGACACTACCAATCTTAACGCATTGCGAACGCTCTTCTAGATAGCTTGTGAAAAGTTTCAGCTGAGTGCCCCTTATACCTAAGATTTCAAGCTTGTGCAATAGGATAGGGATAGAAACTGTGTCAAAAGCTTTAGCAAGGTCCAGGAAAATTCCTACTGTGTGGTTACCCTCATCAAGGTTTTGTACCAAATAGTCAGTTAAATTATGTACGGCGTCTGCGGTTGATATTTTAGATCTAAATCCAAACTGCATCTTTGATAAAATCGATTTATCCTCCAAATATTTTACTAATCTTTTGTTAATAATTTTTTCTAATATTTTAGACATAGAAGGCAGTAAAGAAATAGGCCTATAATTTGTTACTTGGTCTTTACTGCCAGACTTGTAAATAGGGACAACAATGGCTTTTTTAAGACACCTGGGAAAAATCCCTGTAGATAAACATTTGCTGAAAATATTAGTAAGTGGTGGTACCAAAATTTGTCTGAATTGTTTTATAATTTTATTTGAAATATTATCCCACCCAACCGCACAGTCGTCCTTCAAACTCATAATGATACTCTCTACCTCGTTTTCGTCAGTATCTAGCAACGCAAATGATGTTACAGAAGTGTTAGTACATGTAAAAGTAGAGCTGTTTGGGTATTGTAATTGACCCTGAACTGATTCTGCCAGACACTTACCAATATTAACAAAAAAATTATTTGCAAAGTTAGCGGATGTTAGTGGCGATAAGTGTGCTCTTAATAAACCCGACGATGACTCGCATTGTTTCGCACTGTAAGTTAAATTTTTAATGTGTTTCCAAATATTTTTACTGTTTGTGCCAGCTCTTTCTAATGCAATTTTGTCGTAGGCCGTTTTTATTTTCTTAAGAAGATCGTTACAAAAATTTCGGTATCTTTTGTACGATATTTGCAGTATTAAATTATCTGGGTTAGATTTAGCTTTCGTGTGCAGTTTATCCCGGGGTTTCATACATCGAATGAGACCTGGAGTGATCCACGGCTTCAAATTATAATTTTTATTGTTCAATCGAATATTAACTGAGTTTACCTGAATCGCATGTTGTACATTTTTTATAAGATAAAGCATACAAAATTGCGGGTCAGCGGTATTGTAAACTGGGGCGAAGTCAATGTTACGCAAGTACTCTTCAAGTTTATTTATATTTAATTTAGACACTATGCGATTATTTTCAATTTTAGATAATTTACAATTAATGGTTAGTAGGGCAGCATTGTGATCGGTTATTGTTGAGTTAATAACAAGTGCAAGCGAAGGTAACTTAGTTTTAAGAATGATATGATCCAAACAAGAACCACTTTGATGTGTAGCTAACGTGTGTGCGGGGAGCATGCCATGAAACGAACAAAGGTTGAGGTAGTCTTGAGCAGCCGCGTCGGCGTTTCCTGGAATAATATTGATATTAATATCTCCAATCAAAACGACGTTTTTATAGGATGATAATTGTTGCAGGGTATCATTTAAAGAATCAATAAAATTGTTTATATTTTTAAAAGAAGGGGGTCTATACAATGCGAGTATCGCAAAATCTGAGCCAATTTTAATCAACAATCTGTTGCAATCTTGTATGTTCGGTTCCTCTACGGTAACATTAAGATGATTTTTCGCATAAACCATTACCCCATCGTTTTGATTGTAATTTATATTACTCCTATGCATACTATATCCTGGCATTAAGGGTACGTTATATTGCTTCGCAAGCCAACATTCAGTCAAAACAATAACGTCACAGTCAATGTTTAGTCTTTGCTGGAAAGCACTAAAGTTATCGAAGTTTTTATAAATACTACGTATATTTTGTGTTAGTATTGTTAGTGGTTTACTATAGGAGGACAGATATTGCTTGCAATTCTCGACTTCACAAACACTTGACTCAGATACAGAGAAACTATCTAAATCGTCAATTAAATTATTAATCATAATTAAAAACTAAACGTCCAGAAATTTATAATTTGCGGCGCTCTTAGGCGCCTTCATAGTCAATTGTATTAATGTACCTTTTTTCCGCCATTAGTTTCGCTGGACAGTCAGCAGCACCAGTATTATGGTTACTAGGCTTTTTAAATTGCCAGCAGGTAGCGCACTTTGGCTCCTCTGTCTTCTTAGTGCAGTCTTTTATTGAGTGGCCTTGATCGCCACAGTGGCCACAAGTGTAGTTTGATTCCCGACAAGTCTTGGCGGCGTGACCATATTGCTGGCATTTATAACATCGTGTGACCAGTGTAAAGTCTCTGACAGGGCATGATGACCAGTTCAGAAAAACCCTATCTCCTGTTATCAGGGCTTTACGGATAGCGGCAGATACTTCTATTATATAATTACAGGTCTCGGCATCCTTCTTACCCGACTTATGACTTAACCTAACTGAAGATATAAACGTCTCAAGGTTGGTATTTTGAAGTTTGTCGGCTAAATTTTGACTGTAGAGACAGGTGAAAACTTCTTTTTCATGCATCGATGAGGGCACTCCGATAACAATCATTCTGGGATTCCGTTTATGAGGCTCATTTACTGTAAACCCAGAGTTTGTCAGTTGCACCGACTGTTTCAATTTGTCGATGTCATCCTTGCTATCTGTGCTAATTATAACTCCTCCATTCCTTGTTTTCCGTAGGCCTCTAACGTGCAGCTTCATTTGTTCGGGGCAAATAATTTTTTGGACCATAGATTTAGTCTCCTCGCTGGATAGTTTGCTGTTAGGATAAATAGCAACTGAACTTACATTTGATGGTTGTATGAACTTATTAGTCCCTTTTCTGACAATTTCCGCAAAGGACGTTGATACGGCGGGCTTCGAGGATTCGTCAATACTTAGTTTTAGGTCCTTTAGGTGCTGAGACAGGTCAACTTGGTCTTGGAGTGTTTGGACAGAGGAGTGGGCCTGGATGAATTTTTGCTTAAGGGCTTGGTATTGAACTGCCATCTGCGAGGTACCGTGACTCACTTTCCGACATAAGTTGCTGATACGTAGTTTTTGCTCGGTGTTTAATTTTCCTTCGGATACAATGCAGCCTACCTCATTATATTAATAACCAGTAGATAATCTCCGGTCTATTGAAGGTATAATTAATTGATGCTTTTATTATACAACTAGATGACAAACAAGCTGACGGCCCACCAGTAAGTGGTAACCGCCGTCTATAGACACCAGGGACCTTCCTTACCACCATCTTTAGTATTGGTTCCTAATCTGCTTCGCTGTCATAGTCGTAGATAGCGTCGTAGTACGAATTAACGATTCTACTCAGTTTCGAAAGATGGTGGTACGGGTGCAGCAATGACAAACAAGGAATCAATCACTTGGTATTGCAGGTGCGTTATCATCGCGGCCTATGATTCCATGCCCAGTAAATTCCCTTTCCTTCAATCCGAAACACGGCGAACTGTTTCAACTGTTTTCTGAAATAAGAAAAGCGGTGGTGTCTTCCCAGACGACCCTACATACCACATTTTCATCTCATAATGTAATTTTACTGCAATTACAAATACGTGATACCTACACATAATCCAAAGAGGCACTACATTAACCTATGGGTTCTATCTCAGATCGTTTAAATTACAACCATCCGGAGCCTTTATTGGATAGCTCTAACTATCCATTAGCTAACCTCTTTTCGCATAAGTACCTACCAATAAGCTAATTAAATTTTCAACATTATATAGGTAGGTATTTTATATATACGTTCCAAATGCGGTTTTGAAATTGTGGCTTTCACTCGGCGATTATTTTTTTACATTTGCAGGTAACTACCTACTATTGAGATTTAAGAATAGCATATTATTTTTATTCTCCCCAGATCATATTTGCGGAGGGTAACTTCTGGGGCCGGACACTGTCTGCGGTATCCTCCTCGACGGACCCCTCCTGCTACGAGGGTTTTGGCCCGTACATGCCAGGGTTTGTGATCGTGCCATACAATGATATTCCCGCTCTAGAGGTAAATAAAAAATGCGACTATTATTCTAGCTTGCACGAAATACCTACAATATCTCTTAAAGATTTTGCGATACGTATTATATCATTTACTAATCACCAATCTGTGTTTCGCACTCAACACAGTGTTGTGGCTTTGTGACGCATGTCTGTCGTAATAATAACAAGAGATGTAGTTATTAACCTCTTATCGTTTAATAACAGTTTTTTTAGTGCAATATTTTTAACACAATTATAAATATCCTGTTTATTTAGGTACTTTCTTATCTAATTGCCAAGTTATTTTAGGAGAACAGATTCTTGGACTCGTAATCGTGACTTTTTGACAAGGAATGCATGTAGTAGGTGATCTCGAAAATTTGAAATGCTACGATTGCTACGGGCTACGGCGTAGCGCTACAGGTGCTACGGTGACTACGCACGAAATAAAAACATATTTTAATTTATTTAATTGTGACGTTTTACTGCTTATTTTATTGTCATCAAACGATTGATCCTCCGGGACAGGATCCTCGGGCAATGTGACTCTTCGCGAAAAAACCTAAATAAATAACTTTCTTTATAATTTACACTTACATTTTTTTTTTAAAAGCAGTACGATATTTTTAATTACAGAAACAGTTGCAAGACCCAACAGTAGCCGCCTTCATGGTGGAACCAATTCAAGGCGAAGCTGGAGTGATAATACCTGATGATGGTTATCTAAAGAAAGTGCGCGAGCTGTGCACTAAGTATAATGTTCTCTGGATCGCCGATGAAGTACAAACAGGATTAGGTAATTTATAAATCTAGGCATTTTTATATAATTCAATAGAGGTCTGCCTGTTCCTGACCTTACCAAGTCCTGGGTGGCTCAGTGGTCAGAGCAGTCGCCCGGATTGCGAAAGGTCGCGGGTTCGATTCCTGCCTCAGGACGTCAAATTTTTCTAGTTTTATTGTATTTTAATTACTAAGTAATTTTTCAAACATTTATAATGTTAAAATCAAAAATTAAGAATATACATTTTGGCATTTTGGTGTAAACATGTAGCTTTCTTAAAATCATCATTCATATGCATGCTTTTTCTTATTCATTTATTTATTTAAAGCTTTAATATAATAACTGAAACATCTATTTAAAGCTGAATTTTTACTCTACACGTTTGGATACGGTTGCTTTTGAAAAAGGCTTGAAGATCGTGGTTATTGTAATGAGTGACAACATTTTAGGAGGTTTTGCTACCATTAAAACGAATACTTTTTCTACAAGGACATTAAATAATATAATTTCTAAATTATCTAGTTATACAGGATGTTAGGGGGACGCTCTCGAATACGAAGGCAGGTGGCAGTGCTGGTCACCCTGAACACGACTTGCTAAAAAATAAATTTGAAATCCCGAAAAAAATCAGCTGTTTCATATAATTGTAATATCTACCTGATTGTAAGGAACAGCTGTTTTTTTTCAAATTTATTTTTTCAACAACGAGCACTGCCATCTGCCTTCGTTTCCGAGAGCGTCCCCCTAGTCAGGCCAGGCAGGTCGGCGGTAGATCCGTCAGTGGATTTCTCCTGGTTAAAAAAAGGTGATGAAAGTCTCTTTTCATTTTACTTGTAGGCCGCACTGGCAAGCTGTTGGCGGTGCAGCACGAAGATGTCAGACCAGATATCGTGATCTTAGGGAAGGCACTGAGCGGCGGCGTGCTGCCCGTCTCCGCTGTGCTCGCTAACAATGACGTCATGGATGTAAGTCCGCTTAGCGAGTAATGGTATTGATAGACATTTTTACGTCTATGGGCGCCATAAATAAAAATTAGGTACGATTCAAATTGATTATACAGGATATTTGGTACGAAGCACAACAAGCGGGCACCTACCTATATTAACATAGTCGTATAAATGCTATGTTATCAAAAATTCAAATATATAAAATTTAGAATTTCTTCATACAAACAGTTCGGTCAGTAACACAAAATGTATGGGAAATTTCAAAATGAAATTTTCATTTTTTTATTTCTGATAACGCCCTAGTATTTATATACTACTAGCTGACCCCGCAAACGTCTTATTGCCATAAAAAAAGGTCTAAAAAATAAAAAAAAATAGATAAGTAGTAGCCGATTCTCTGACCTACTGAATATACATATAAAATTTCATGAAAATCGGTCAAGCCGTTTCGGAGGAGTATGGTAACTAAATTTGTGACACGAGAACAAGAAACGAAGTGCGACGTTGTCATTCTTAGCGTAACTTAGATGTGAAAATTTTGTATATAAACTGTCATTAAAAAAAAATCATACATATACGCTATTGTATTCTGTTATATGGTTATCGTTATCAACGAAAACATGTTGTACCTACGTGTGTAGCTACTGGAAATGTTTTTTTTATTAGACCGACGTAAATGTATTGAAACTACATATCTGCAAATAAATAAATTGATTGATTGATAGAACAGCCCGACTATTCTAATAATCAATCAATTTATTTATCGTTGTTAAAAGTAGGTTAGTAAGTAGGTATGTGTAGATGACAATGGAAAGATATATAAAATCATAGCCATGGTGATATATGATAGAGCGGTTTAAAATTTGAAAAACATGTGCAAGAGTTTGTTAGCCAAGTGTTAAAAGTTGACTAAAAGTTCTTTAACAATTTTTAAGTGTGGAAATGCGCATCCAGCTCTGTGAAGCTAAGTTTTATCCAAATTAAATTATACGCATCTGGAACACTGTAAAAAACTTATACAGCGAGAAAGATACTCCTGCGCCCGTTACTGTTTCTGCTTTCCTCGAAGAGCTCATGTCAATGTCACGCCATATTTCAATATTAAAAAAATTAATTTAAATAAATTAACAAAATTATTAAATATGGACTTACGACGTACTTTGCATTTCGCGATACTACTTTACACCATTATAAAGAGTCAAAATCAGCATACTTGTATGTACTCAAAGCTGAAGCGATCTCGTATAACTGATCGTCATATAGTTCCTAAACACAATGCAAAAATTTCGTGGTTGTTTTCGCTACTGTGCCTCTAGATGGTGGAACAATATTCCTCCGCCCATCAGGAGCTCATCCAGTGTCCAAGAGTTCTACGATAAATATAAGAGATTGCAAAAGTTGAAGTAGCTTTGTCTAGGTTAAAACTAAGATATGTCTTTTGCCGTTGTAATTCGGGTGCATAGTTTTTTTTCTTCTTAATTATTTTTGAATTTTGTGATACCGTATTATTTTATCTATTGCACATACATCGTAAATATGCGCGCCTCGTCGTCCGCGTGGTTCGGTCGCGTCTGGCCGGACCCCTGGAGACGCGGGTTCGATTCCCGTCTGGAGCATATAATTTTTTCATCGTTTTCTTTCTTTATGTGTTACCTATTGTTACAATAGCGGCACTACGCACGCATTGCCTACCTACCCATACCCAGTAAAAAACTATTTTTCTTTACTATTAAGTACCTATAAGTACTACGGTTAGTTTCGTCTGGATCATAAGAAAGTCTTCGGAAAGATAGGCATTCAATACAGTCTCAAGCGGCTTCCTTCCTATAGCCGAAATTACTTTGATTACTGTTTTGCAATATCAATGTTGATTTTGCTTCTATTACAATGATTATTTTTTAGAAAGTTATTTTTTTGTGTATTGTGGTATTACCAGATTGTTTTGCTATTTACTTACTTAATTGTATATTTCTTACTAGGTTATTAAACCTGGAACCCACGGATCAACATACGGTGGCAATCCGTTAGCTTGTGCTGTGGCTACAGAGGCAATTAAGGTTGGTATTACATTCATTATACAGATTTTTTGGTGCATGGTAGGTACAAGAAGCGGGCACCTAGTCAAAATTCTTTATACAAATAGTTTGGTCAGTGAAACCAAATATTTTGGGTAATTTCAAAATTATTTTTACATTTTAGACTTTTGATAACACCTCAGAATTTATATAGCTAATAGCTGACCCGGAAAAGATGCTTTGCCATAAAAAAAAGATCTATTGTTATCGCCAAATATAAATATAAAATAGGCACCAAAATACACGGCTGAGGCACCAAAATATTTATTTTGGTGCCTCAGCCGTTCCACACGACACATACTTGCACAAACAAACGCCAGTACCATAGACCACATGGCGGCACAAGAGATCAGTTGATCGTTGGAAACAAGCGCAACTTATATTATTATGTTTGCGACGATTTTTGGTCAATGTTGTAACTGGTGAATGCTTGCAGGTCCTACTAGAAGAGAAACTATCCGAAAAAGCTGCGAAGCTAGGAGAAGTGCTGCGTGAGGAGTTGGAGAAAATACCCAAGAACATAGTGACCACCATCCGAGGCAGAGGGCTCATGTTTGCCATCGTCGTACACGACAGTACGTATCTGTAGGCAATTATACCATCGTACTTTGTTAGTTTACCTTTTAGGAGCCTTTATGCCGCACGGCTTGCAAACTTCAAGTAAAAAATATTGAAAAACCATTTAACCGATTCTATTAAGACTTTACATCCTACTTATGCAATTCAAGCTTGCCTATATAGTTATCTATCAAAGGATTTTTCGAAAAACAGTCTTTTTTTATACCACTAAGGTGGCAATCAAGCATACGGCCCACCTGATGGTAAGCAGTTACCGTAGCCTATGGACGCTTGCAACACCAGGAGGGGTATCACTTGCGCGTTGCCAACCCTGTAAAAACCTTTTCACGCCTTTTTTGAAGAGACCCCATGTTACCCCAATGAGCACCCCATGCTGTACTCATTTGAGAAAACCTCTGCAAGAAGCTCATTGTTGAGTAAGAGAAAATCTTTGCTTTTCGTAACTACAAACCAAAAATCAGAAATAATTGTCTTTTTGTTCATCAAGATCATCTTATTGGTCAGTAAGAGCAAATTTTTGCTTTTTATACAAATCAATAATTTCTTTATTATTAGACTATTCGCAAAATCCTCTGAAAACTTTTTAGACTAGCCTGACTTACCATTCAAACTCGTCATATATTAAAATATATTAAAATTTACCATTCATAAATATATTACCATTCATAAACTCGTCATATATTAAAATATATGACGAGTTTATGAATGGTAAGTCTAAAAGCTCATAGTTTAGGGGCAAGTTTCTTTAGCTATTGCCATTGCAAGCACAGTTTTCATTACTTATATCAAGTTTTACAGGTTGGTGACGTGACGACAATACGACAGTTAATTGAAACATAGTAATGTTTTGCAACTTTTAAATTCGTGTTATTCATTTGATAATTTCAAGACTTTGAAATAATGCAGCCAATGTTATATTATTTCATAGAAATAGTGTAATGTACTGGGCATGGACGGCATTTCATCTCAGGCCTCGGGATGACAACGCACCTGCAATATCCAGTGATTTTTCCATGTTATTGCAGGTGTCCATAGGCGGCGGTAACCGCTTACCACCAGCTTGTTTGTTATCTAATATAGCTTATTTTTTATTTATTGTCGTCAGCATCCTGTATATAAGTTTACGGATGTATGTTATCTTATCAGTGAGAACTTCAGCCCTATTGTAATTATTGTTTTCAGGCATTCCAGCGTACGATGTTTGTCTCCGCCTGCGTGATGCAGGCTTACTGACGAAGACCACCCACGGGCAGACCATCAGACTGGCGCCCCCCCTCGTCATCACCGAGGAACAAATCCGCGACGGGGTCAAGATCATCAGACAAGTGTTTGAGAGCTTTGACAAATAAAACTGCAACCGCAGCCTTAGATCAAAATTATTTTGTAATTCAAAGAACAATCAACAGATGGTCATATTTTCTGGTTGTTTTGATCATGTAAATAAAAATTAAAAAATAGCGAAGTTATTCAAAAAAGGCGAAGATGCAAATAAGGACCAATTGCTGGGGCTATTAAAGTATCAGCTTAAGTACCAGGTATTTTTAATTAATAAATTAGACGTTTCATTAAAATTTAGTTATTTTTGTAAATTTGTTAATTTTATTTTATCAATTTGTATAATATTAGGTTATATTTTTACTTTATATTTTTGTGAAATATTTGTTCTTTCCTAAAATATGTAACGTTAAAAATTATGTGAAATAAAAACATAATTACAATACGTAAAGTCGTTGTTTATTTCAGATTATATTAAATTTTAAGAGGCATCTAACTCACAACAGTCACATGATCACAGTTTGTTGAGGTAAATACTGTAAGTAATTTTAGGAAGAATTTGCTCAAATGTGTGTAAGTACTAGAAAAGAATTAAGGCATAATGTATATCACAAATAGTTTGTTCGATATTCCACTGGCATTGGTTGCGCGTTACATAGAAGCGGCACAATCGATTTTCGCGTCTCAGTCTGGCGCGCACATTTAACATTATTTATATATTTATATAATTAAACCGATATAATTTTAAATATCTTAATTAAGTACTTAAGATTAAGAATGCACTGGTGGGTATTAAAGCTAGAATAATCAGCGTCCTTCCAGGACTCCTAGATCAGCTCTCATGGTATCCGTCAGTTTCGTCATAAGAATAGATTCATCTAAACTCATTTTAGGGCTCTCCAATAGACCTGTAAATAAAGAAAAGGGCTTTATTTATAAAAGAGACGTCGACAAATTTGGGGAAAATGTTTCAAGTCGTGTACATAACATACGACAGAACGTCAAGAGTAACAGTTGAACTACAAAAGTCGCTTCTACTATGAACGCAGTAAGGGCGGTCTCAAGGTCAAACTGTTGTGCTTGATGTGCTGTCCCACGTACCTATTATAGCCCGAAATAGTTATCACAATAATTTTAAAAATCGTGTATATTAATTACGTTAATCTAACATGTCACGTGATTGCTGTGCACACTGATAGGTTGCTATGGTGATTTAGATGGCTTTCCTTTTGACAACGTCTAATGATAACAAGTGACGTCATACACTGAGATTGGTGTTCGTTGTCACGTGACCTGAGAGTGATTTAATTGCATTTTGTTTAGTAAATATGATTAAAATTCCGTAATAATAACACAATAAACTTATAAAGGCACTTAGATAATAGGCATTAGGTTATTTAGGAAAATTTTAACCGTAGGTATGCATGCACTCAGCGGTGAACATGTAATTGCAGGTTAGTACTACTTTTACAAGAGATATTCCAAAAATGTATGGAGACCCGGCCAGGTCGAAGGAACGTACACTATACTGAAAAATAGATGAAAATATGCAGATTTTCTTTTTGTTTGCTTTGTTTCGTGGTATAAAACCAGAATTTTAATAGAAAAAACTGCAACACAGTCAAACATTCCATGGCGCTTATGTCATTTTGGGTACGCTTAGTTGTCAACTTGTCACCCGTCATATTTCATATTAATATTGAATAATGGTGAAAGTGACGATAAATTTCAAATTTTGTACAAACAAACTATGCATGAAAACTAATTATTAGTATTTTTCAAGGATTCTTCCTGATTTTTTGATAGTTTTGTTTTTATACGACTATGGTGGCAATCAAGCATACGGCCCACCTGATGGTAGACGGTTACCGTAGCCTATGAACGCTTGCATCACCAAGGGTCTCACTTGCGCGATGCCGACCTTTTAAAAACCTTTTTACGCCTTTTTTGAAGAGCCCCATGCTGTACTCATTCGAGTAAACCTCTGCAGGGAGCTAATTACACAACCTGAGCGTAAGTGGGAAAAAGTGTCTCTGAAACCGTACAGTACGCGACCACTTTGGTTCCAATTTGTGAGGATGAACTCCCTGGCGGTGGCGAGAGGTGCGATGATAGTAAGAGGGCGTCATGTCAAACTGTTCCCCAGAACAAATCCCATTATACAAACGGTAGAACACACAAAATAACACAAAAGGAGGCAAAATCTCTTCTTAGGTTTAAAGGCTCAATACCGCTTGTGAGTTCAGAATCGTCAACAACTCTCATAGCGCGTCTTTAGAGCACGTTAAATGGTCGAAGCTGATATCTAGGTGCTCCCGCCCATAAAAGGCAGCAGTACTCCATATGGGCTCTGACTTGAGACTTATACAGTAACAGTCTTTACCTTGGAGTGAAATACCGCCACGCTCTATTGAGCACACCAAGCTTTAGTTTATTCTTTACTATACCTATACTTTTTTACCAGGAGTAATCCATTGACGGACCTACCCGCCACTCGCGAAGTAGCGGGCGTTCGCCCAGCGTCTAAATTAACCCTGAGAATACCCGCTAAAACTCCTGGATAACTCACTCCGCGGAGGTGGTCTGGGGTTTGCTAAAGCAAATTAACCAGACCATCCCCAGGCGACCTGGCCTTATGGCCTGGTTCTGCGCCGATAGAGATTGCCCAGATTGACCGGATATGAAACATTCCCTTAAGAACACTGTCTAGACTAGAAAAAGATCATTCAAATATTTATTGCCTATAATGTCATGAGCCTTTACGTCGCACGGCTTTTCATACAAACCCTCACGTCGAAAACTTTTGAAATGATCAAAGTGATAATGACAAAACATGCCACGCGTAAGTAAGCCAGGCTGGTCTAAAAAGACGATTTTTCGAAAAGTGTAATACAAAAGTAATTACTGGCGAGTTTTGGTTTGTATGAAGAGCTAAAATTGCTCTATTTTTATACAACTAGATGCCAAGCAAGCTGTCGGCCCACCCGGTGGTGAGTGCACACCTGCACCTGCAGGGTAAAACCACTTGATATCGCAGGTGCGTTGTCATCCCGAGGACTGTGTGTGAGGAAATGTATTATGTAAATTAGAAATTATGTAAACAAAAATTTTGACTTATCTAGACTTTTGTTTACATAATTTCTAGCCTCTCATCGCGGCCGACATAGTATAGAAACATAGCAAGATATATACTAGGCGTATAGATACAACGATAGTGATTTGCGACACACTTGTATGAAAATGATCGTAAAAATATAAAAACTTCTGGTCTCACAATAAGAAATTTATGTAAGTCCCAAGGTTACCTTTACCAACGCGTGAAATGTCAGTTATCGCGTCAAAATGTCAAACACCGTACTGAAGAAATTTATATTTAAACACATGATCGCGAAAAAAGTTTACGACACGCTGAACAGATAAGAGCAGTTATACAGAGATAAAGGGAGTCATCACTAGCCTATATACGTCCCACGGCTGGGCACAGGGAAGGCCGCCATTTATGGCGGGTGTGTAATGTGACGTTAAAATTTATATAGATAGATAGATAGATCTCTCTTTTCGACCGAGATAAAGAAAGAGATAAACAATAAAAATATTTTTGTCTCCCAATAAGTGGACATGAGTGGTGTAGAGAGATTTTGTTCCCGGCCCGTACTAGGCTTGCTGGTGTTGCAAGCTAACCTAACCGCTTATCTACAGGTGGGTGGTAGGTAGGTAGGTATGCTTGATTGCTACCTTAAATTCAGTGGAGCTGTTTAAGAAGAATGTGGCAAAATTGACTTCAATCGCAATGACGCCCATTGGGTCTGTTTATGAAGCGGTCTTTACACAAAAATTGTACTGCTAATTCTCTATTTCTTCACAAAATACGTAATAGGATTACATATGAGTTATTTGTATACTGAATTAACTAGTACTAGTACCTAAGTTGAAATAAAACAAATCGCTTGAAATAATATTATGATGCAATCTTTTTGAATTGTAATAAAATGCCGAATGGCCAGATACTTAAGTATCATTTCGATTGAAATGATTCAGCAAATCAGCACTCATTGCCTAAGTAATAGAACACGTGCGTCACTTGGGGACGTTATTGATTTTTTAAATAATTGTGTATAAAATAATGCAATCCCATATATAAAATCGTCAAGAAAGATAACAAGTCTACAGCGTTGAATTTACCCGTCAACCTAAATAAAATAATTGTGATAATTATCTTCTGTAAATATATTTCTGACATCGGCGGCGAGGCTGTCTGCGCATGAGCACATCAAAGGAATGGTGTAAAATAAAATTATGATTGAGTCTAAAGAAAATTAGGATGGGGACTTAATAAAAATGATTAATAAAGATCTATACATTGGTAGGTGGGTATTATTACGTACGTAACTAAGGGAATAAGGAATGTCTGTAGATACTAGATAGCCTGACATTTATTTATCCCAAGTCTAATCTCACATACGGCAGTTTCAGTGTATGTCACGTGCAAAAAAATGGTTGTGACACTTATAGCAAAGATGATAGGGACATTAGATGAACTGTATCTATTGCACGTGTCACGTGACTGTACGTAAACAATGGTATGAAAACAGCGTGACTATGTTGTGAAGTAGGCATAGGGAACAGTTATTTGTTAAACAAGAGTGCAAAGTTGCTTTTTAACCGCGTGCTCAATTTTGATGACCGAGCAAGCGAAGGATTCTAATCAAAAATTAGAATCCTGAGCGTTAGCGAGGTTATCAAAAGAGCACGAGGTGAAAAATCTTTGCACTCGAGTGCAACACGTAACTTTTCATCCCACCCCAGCGAGGAAAGACTAAATCGGTCTAAAAAAAGTACACCAAGAAGGTTCCGAGTCTGAGTTTTTAACAAATTAAAAAAGGTATAAGTAAATAGGTTTAATAATTTTTTGAATTCATAAACTTAGTGCACACGATGTTCCAAATTCAATTTTACTTTATTACAGAGGATAAGACAACTTGCGCGTTTTTTGTTCATTTTAATATTTGTTTATCATCATCATCATCATCATCATGACCAGCCTACATACGCCCCACTGCTGATGTGCCCAGCAGTAGGACCCCGCCCATCTTCACATCACCAGGCTACATATGTCCCACTGCTTGGCCTTCCTGCATGGGAATCATCAATGCGGGTTCATGGGTTAAAGCCGTTGCAGTAGCAATTGGCTTAACGTGGCCTGTGAAGCACGGAGGACCTCAAGATTACCAATTTGATTGACCCATCCCAGGATCCACCATAGCGAAAGTTCGTATTCAAAACCATAGCGCTCAAACCACTACGCCACCGAGCTCCTCTGCCTCTCAATCTTTTTTCATGTATTAGTTACTTTACAAATTCTTGCTTGCGCTACAGGAAAAGTGTTTATTTTTATACAAGTTTTAATTGTCACTAATGGGACTCCGTGAGTCGTGAGAGATGTTCGACCTAGGTTGCTGGGCTCTTACACTGAGCTGTACCCTTTTTTGAAAAGCAGCATAGGTAGGTACTGTAGTTACCGGCCTTCTTGATAGGTATTGGCACATTCTGTGCTAATGTGAAAAAGAAATTATTGTTTAAAATATGTTCCATTGTCAGAATTATTCTAGACTGTGAGAGAGGGAGATAAAGAGACTCGGGCCGAGAAACCACGCGCGACGGCCGGTTGCTTGATAGTTTTGAATACAATTTTATACAGCGTTGTTTATATCTGATTCGAAGGAAATATAAGCGATTATAAGATTCCCCGGTGTTTGATTGCGGCGCATGCCTGGTCGCGACAGTACACTTAGTAATACAGGGTGGTGATAATAAATTTGACAGAGAATAAAACGCTAATAATCAATCACCATACAACAAATCATCCAATTATATTTGATAGTTTAGCCACAGCATTGGTTTCTCATTTTAAATATTTTCTACACGCTGTACCTGGTAATACAGTATCACTGCCACGTTGAAGACATTTCTTTTATTCAACATTGCCAAACCTAACAAAGAAGATTTTTCATAACCGGCCAGGATATGTACACTATCTCAAAAAATCAGGAAAATCCTGAATCCGGGGAAAATACCAATAATTCGTTTTCGTGCATAGTGTGTGTACAAAATTGGAAAATTTTCGTCGATTTCACCGCTATTCAATATGGCAATATGGCGAGTGACATAGACGTCAACTAAATGGCACAAAAGTGACATACGCGCCATGATGAGTACTTGCATTAGCAATAGGCTCTGTTGCAGTTTTTTCTACGATAATTTTTGTTTTGTACCACACAACAAATCAAATAAAAAGAAAATGGAGAATTTAACACAGTTCTTCATATTTTTACCCATTTTTCAGTATAGTGTACAAAAAGGTCTATGCCAGATCTCCATACATTTTTGGAACATCTCTTTTGTTTTTAATTCACGCAAATCAAAGCAAAGTATACCTCGCGACTTTACGAGTATGCCATAAAAATCATTGCGCTTTATTTCGTTGTTTGTTTGACAAGTAATGTTTAGGATGGCCAGCACTGCCATATGCCTTCGTATACGAGAGCGTTCCCCTTACACCATGTATAAGTAACATAGTGAGTGGGTACTAAAAGAATAATTCATAGTAAAAAAATATGTTACAAAAAGGGATTTTACCTTTACTTATGCAGTCCCAGCACTCTTGTATTTGATAACTCAGGCCTGCGCTATTGTGGAAGTGAAATTTGTATTTGCCCTTTGGTAAAGTCCATTCAGTGTTGTTCGCGGCGGATATGTGCAGCACCGTTGGACACCAAAAGTAATCCAGCTGGAAATACCCAGAGATATTAAGAAACAAACAAAGAAAGAAAAAATATCTTAATTAAATAGGCCACAAAGAAGCACTTTTATATCGTCAAAAAACACATTTTTATAACTATTACAAAAAACATATTAACTAACAATGTCTAAGTCTCTCCGTCTGTCATGTCTGAATTTACACCGGTTCCAAAAGTTGAACTACCGAGATGATTCCGGCAACAAACTCGTGTACCTAGTTGAAAAGATTCAAATATTTTGGTACAAATTTTGGTTGTAGTCTTGTATACAATCAAAACGATCCTCATGTACATGGGAAAAACGAGACTACAAGAGTATAGGTACTTGAATATTAAAAAAAAAAAACTATACAAAATATATCGAATCTCAACGCTAAAATATCTAAAATAGCTAAAATAAAAATCAATGTTTGTACGTTTGTCCTCTATGCGCTCCGAAGCCCTTAATTACATTAATTAGTAATTGTAATAACATTTACTAGGTGGTAGGCCTGTATTTAGGGTCGCCTGGGTAGGTACCACCGCCTTTCTTATTTCAGCCGTGAAACAGTTCGCTGTGTTTCGGATTGAAGGTAAAGATAGCAAGTGTAATTACTGGGCAATCTGGGCATGGACGGCATTTCATCTTAGGCCCCAGGATGACAACGCTCCTGCAATATCAAGAGATTTTCCCTTGTTATTGCAGGTGTCTATAGGCGGCGGTAACCGCTTACCAACAGGTGGGCCGTCAGCTTGTTTGTCATCTAGTTGCATAAAAAAAAACTTTGGCAGGATATTGTAAGGACGGCCGCGAAGGTTCCTGGATTTGAAATAACTTTTTTATTATTTTATTTTAAAACAGTTTTCTCTTTACGGGTATTGCAAAGCATACCGAGTGCAGATAGTAGTGGAGTAGTGTATCAGCATAGTAAAAAGAATATCAGTTTTTGATAAAAACAAAACAATAAAAAATGACAATGGTAATTTAAATCACATTGGAGCAACGATATTACTTGACACGAGTCATCACCAGATAAAATCATACATTTAAAATTGCAGATGCCGGAAGGTGATGGCTATAGAAGAAAATAATTGCAACCTATTTATTTATACCTACGATAATCGATACAGCTTCACAACTGAAATGGGTGGCGACATGACACCTTTATTACAAGATGACCTTGCAATAGACACGATAAGGTCACGTTGGGTTGTTTACTACATAATGATTGTTACGAAAACTGTTCCTAAGTTTCTTCCTATAAATCTCGATGAAGGTTGTTGTTGACTGTCAAGTCTACTAAAGTATCTTATCTGGACGCTGAGTTATCGTACGTATTTTTTCTAGGGACAATCGTTGAGAACAATATCGTCATCTTTGTTTGTTTGTCGTGTTTTTGTACAGAAAACAACTTGGAACGGTTACAAGACTATTTCATTTAAAAAAAACAACACTTTTACGTGATCTTGGTACTAATCATATACTGATTATCTTATCATCTGTTATACTTTGCATATGACTATTTATCTAACGTAGTTAAGTAAGTTCTTATTGCTCGAAACACAGCAAAATTCTAGTTTGGGTACGCGTGTTACTTATTCTCTATTGTTATTTTTGGAATTTAATTTTATATTGTGAAAAATAAGTTTATTATTAATAATCATGAAAATTATGGCTTTCAGAAATGTCGACGACTTAGCTATAAATTAAAGTGGTCTTAAAATGGACCAGGGACTTGAGATAGTCCTGAGTGAAGCGAATATAATTAGGTAGATATAGAGACAGAGTCTTACAACAATAATTCCTTTCGTCCCGATGATTTCTGCTTTATTGGTCATCGTGGCTCTAGTGTGCGCGGCAAGGGTCGCCGTCCTGCCGTCCTTGTATGTAAGAGAACAGGACATTGACTCGTCCACCCCTGCTTTGCTTAGGTGTCCAGTACACACTATGTGCGTTGGAGGCTCTTTATATACGAATTGTGCCAGTTGCAACATGTATATACCCAAGTCTAATACTGCACCTCCTCCCAAATCTTTCATCCTGAAATATAGGTATGTATCTTCACATTTCTGCAATTCTTCGTATGGATGATGCAAGAATATATAAGCGTTGTTAGAAATAAATAACATCACTGTTGAAGAAAATTAATATGAAGCTTGGAAAATTTACAAGGGTGTTATTAAAAGCTTGTTGAATGCAAACAAATATCTTACAGATTCCTCTCAATCTCGTTAATTTCGACCCCGAACTGAATGCTGATGTGATATATGTCCCCAAGCCCGCCAGAAGATATGTGCTTATCCAAAGCGTCGTAAGCAGGAAAGAACCTCGACCACATTCCCTCGAGTAGAAACAATTTTCTCTCGCGAGCTAGATCCACTAAGGATTTAATCTGTTTGTACGACATGCCCATAGGTTTCTCACACAACACATGTTTGCCATTTTCTAACATAAGGCTAGTAACTTCATAATGTTGTAAATTCAAAACACTGACGAAAACAATGTCTGGAAACAAGAGATTAGGCCTATAAATGCAGTGAACTAGCAAAAGGGAAACTAAAGGGTTTTGATATTCAAATAAAAATGCCTTTTTTAATATAAATGATCGGATTTTATTTCATTATAAAGAGGAAGGTATACCGTTAATATTAGAAAATAACATCAGGAAAATTACTACCACGACCACGCTTACAGGACCATATCCTTTTCATGAAATTTTCCATAACCAAATCGCAAAGTGGCTGCCCTATTTCCTCGATAGCCTCACGAATTCCATCTTTGAGGTCTTGAATCGACGCTGGGCTGTTGGCGTAGACCTTCTCTTTCACGTGGCCCCAAAGGAAGAAGTCGCAAGGTGTTAAATCACAAGATCTCGGTGGCCATTTGTGATCACCTTTTCGAAGGATAACACAGTTACGGTGAATGGATTGCGCTATCGAGAGATGATTAATGATTTTTTATGGCCTATATTGGATGGTATTGATCTGGACAACAAGACGGCGCTAAGTGCCACAAAAGCACCAAACCATTGATCTTTTACGGGAAAAGTTTCCGGACCGTGTTATCCCTCGAAGAGGTGATCACAATTAGCCACCGAGATCTTGTGATTTAGCACCTTGCGACTTCTTCCTTTGGAGCCACGTGAAAGAAAAGGTCTACGCCAACAGCCCAGCGTCGATACAAGACCTCAAAGATGGAATTCGTGAGGCTATCGAGGACATAGGGCAGCCACTTTGCGATTTGGTTATTGACAATTTCATGAAAAGGATATGGTCCTGTAAGCGTGGTCGTGGTGGTCATTTTCCTGATGTTATTTTCCACTATTAACGGCATACCTTCCTCTTTATAATGAAATAAACATCCGATCATTTATATTAAAAAAATGCATTTTTCTTTAAATATGAAAATAACACCTCTTATTGGAAAACCCCTTATGAAAATGTTTTTCATGACACAAATTAACGGAAATAAAATTACTGAAATATTAGGAATGATCAATAATTTTAGCTACAGGTATCAAGATTTAGGATAATATTTATTTATGTATAAAAAGGTCTGCAGTAAAGATTAAGACAAAGAAATAAGTTAGGTGCATGAATGGATGACGAATTAGTGAATATAATGAAAAGAAAAATACAAGAGCTCCGGAACCAATACAGAGGGTGATATCTGTGATATGAAGTAAATAAGATTGCGTTGCTGAAAAGTTTTCGTGTACGTCGTGTATTTCAATAAGAATTGGAAAAATAAATAATATTGATTGTTTACAATTACATGTAACTAAAAGCGATAAGATAAAGGTCTCTTAAGACTATTGTTTTGGGATATATAAAAATTATTATTTTAGCATTAGGTACCTGATCAATGCTTATAGGTCATAATTATCTATTTTATTCATTATGTACACTATTAGACCTTTAGAATCAACTTTTCAATAAATCCCACGTCGGTGAGCCAAAAATAGTCTTCAAAAAGAAAACAAAAAAACCAGACTCCACTAGAATTCTTAAGATAAATATATATGTACCTATCATAAATTTAAAAAACGGTTCTTATTGAAAAACGTGGTAATAATATATGTAAATATATGTAATACATTAACACAACAAAGAAACGTACCGACAGAAGTGTCGAGCGCCAGCGCCTCATAGCTTTCGTATGTTGAGGAGATTTTGTGGAGCGTCGCTAAACGATGAGCACGATCCATGTCTTTGCCCGCGATGGCAACAGCCTTGTGCTGCTCGGGCGGCAGGGTCGCCATGGCTGTGAGGAAATCGTGGGCTATCATGCCCACTCCAGCTATACCCCATTTCAGCCGAGTACCCATCTGGAAATGATATCTGCGATAAACATGATATTGCTATAACTCAATATTTAGTTTAAGAATCCATATTCAAGACAGACCGTGTTGTCTGTCTGTTATCTTTCAGACTTAAGCTGCTGAAGCTGCTTAGTTTTGAACCGATTTTGATGAAATTTGGTATGGAGATAGTGTGAGACCCTGGGAAGGACATAGAATACTTTTTAACGATAACTAACATTCAAGCGGGCAGAGCCGCGGACGGCCACTAGTGATCTATATTTCGAGACAGTATATAGATTATCAAATGACATGTACAGCTCTAATTTCAACTTGATACCTCCACGCGTTTCACACATTGACAGATCGACGGACAACGAAGGGTTTCTTCGGTTCAGAGCGCTTAAAATACTAAAACAGTTTAATATGTGAAAAAAATATGTCATGAATTCACAACAGAAACTACATCTACTTATCTACATAGTGAAAAATAGAGAGACAAACTGTCTAATCTCATAGTTACTATGTAAATTAAGTAATTACAACATGACAAATGTTGTCATTTTAGTTAGGCCCGTTCACTTATTTAAACTACAAATATTTGTTATGGCCTCTTATCTCGTGTCTAGGCAATGAAATCTGACAAACAATAATATGATTGAATTTTGATAACGACAGGTAAGATTTGAGAAAATATTCCCCTCTATTTTTAATTTATGGCTTTTATGTTTGCGAATTCCACCAGTGTCAAGTTTGGAGATGACACGTGTGAAAATTACGGCCCAATACTCATACAGAGTGGTGCCATCGTTGCCAATACGACGCATAATTTCATGACATTTCTATGAAATAATTCAGCTAATGTTATATTATTTCATACAAAAAAAATGTCACGAAATTATCAAATAAATAATATGTTTTTGAAAGTGACAAACCATTTCTTCTACGAACTAAAATAGCCCATGTTTTGATTTATTGCCGTATTGACGGCACCACCCTGTATAGTCAGGCTTAAATTTTAATTTGTTAATGATCACTTTAATATTTGGAAATCCAAATTTATCACTTTTAGGAGGATTCAGGATTCAGCAGTTACAGTGCCTACTTAAATTAGAGATGCAGGTTGCCTATACGTTGCCAGTTTGGGCCAATTTATAGACACAAAGCAGATTTTCAACATGGATTTGTTTGTCGTATACCCTAAGTCAGTAAGCTTCTCATACTTCTCATGTGTTTCTCCTGTGTAATAAAGCCCAGCAGTGGGACGTATATCTAAAGTCCTTTCTACAAATACCACTTGAAATAATTCAATGGAAATAATGGCATTACCATAGTAGCTTCATAGTTTCTTTATGACCAAGCAAAGTGATATTTATATAATGGACTATGGCTTTGTCTTTTTTTATACAAAGCACGGCAAATGACTCAACACCACCTGACTAGAAGCGATAAGAATGTCTATATGCGAAGACAGCTAGTGCAGCTTGAATTGAAACACAGTTTCTCCAGCTTGCCGACCCATATGGTGCCTTTTCACGAGTCTTTAGAAGGAACCCATGTTATAGGAAAGAGGGAACATATGTGCTGTCAAAGAATTCCAAGTTTTGGAAGTACAACAAAGAAACGAGTTACTAAACTTTTTTTTTGCGTGATGTTGAGGTGGAGACAGTGAATTGATGACTCCGAAGACCGGCACGAGTGCTCCTGAGTAGGAAGGGGGAAAGCCCTTGCAATTTGTATTCATAAGTCAGCAAACGTATAAAGCAAGAATAAGTTTTTGATTTAAGAAATTCTGTCTAAATTTTTTTGTAGTATTTTCGCTCATGGATATTAGTAAGTGGAAGTAAGTTAGTACGTATTTAACCGTTCGCCGTATTTAACAGATGAAATATCCTAAGCATATCTATCATTATTGTATAGGATAGAAAAGTTTTCATAAATCATAATGTAATTTAATATATTAGTAAAGACACTGACCTGAATGAGCGATGTATACAGTCGCGAACGATGTCTGCACAATGAGCACTAGTAGTTATTTGAAACCACTTTATTGTAAACAGTTAATGAAATATGATGCTCGACGATTGACACAATCAAAAAAGTAAATCAATCCTTCTTAAAACTTCGTGTATGACGAAACATAAATTAGATAAAGGTATAACGATACGGTTTTTGTTATCATTGCGATAAGTATGTGTACAGAAAAGTTAAATTATTATATTATCTAGTTTTAGATTAGGATTTTATATGTCTTGTTGGTTCGCTTCTCGCGCAAGAAATGCCTTTGAGGTATTAAAGCTATGTGCTAATTGAACTGGACTCATGGCAGCCATACTGCGTTTATTTATAGGCGGCGCAATACCTACTCTTGATACTTTTAAAGTAGGCTTGGTACATTTCCATTGGTGCAGACAGCTAATTAATATTTGTTATTCATCGTAGCAGCGTCTGTTCATGAGGAGTTTATATTGGAGAACAAGTTACGATTGTGAATATTGCGATGATCGTTTAAAGGTAAATTAATAGGTTGTCAAATGGGGAATTGAGACTTTCTTTTGCATACCTATTAAATAAATAAGCCTTCTTACAAAAGAATTGAGTAATTTATCAAATTTATCATCATCAGCGTTAAATATTATTGAGGAGCTCGGTTGCGCGCCCGCCGGCGGCGTAAGTATTGGTTTGAGAGCCAGGAGCTCTCAATCCGTCGGTTTCGATTCGGTAAACAAACTATTCTAAAATAGACAATTTCCTCTGATATATTTTGTATTGCCAATATAAAGAAAAATTGGAATTAGAATTACTTTGTGACATACATAATACCAATATTTATTATTATTTAGTTAGATAAATATATTAATATTATACTTAATGATATTGTCATTTTTTAGATTTTTTACTAATGTATACATAGTGATATTGGTCTTCTATAGATTTTGATTGTTACTAATTTAGCTAGATTTGCGTAAAATTTGTATGCTTTTAGGGCGAAACTTAGTGATACTAGACATAAACATTTATTTGTACCTATGTTTTGACAAATAAATGATTATGATTATGAACCAGACCTAAAAATCCCTCCGTGGTTTGGTGAGGGATTTTTAGGTCTGGTGACAGCATCATGTTGTGAAAGAGTACGAATTTTCGCAAATCGTTAGAGTAGCGTACATACCTGTCGCTACTTGCTACACCGATAAACGCGCAGTTCGCGCGCGAAATACACGGCAGATGTTTTGTGTGATTAGGTTGTTTTGTGTGTTATGATTATTTAGTATGATGAATATAGATAATTTTATTCTAGATCCAAATAGCTTTTTTCAAATTTCAATAACTTAAAATTACATTTTAGAGCAGCTTATCTCAACACTTTCAAAGTTTATATTAATTTCTTATCATAAAATAAAAATTACTTATGTTTATTAATAGTTTAGATACTTTTTCTAAGTGCATGCATATGAATCAAATATTTCTATGATGTTTATATGATGTTAAAAATAAAGTAAAAAAGATTAATATAAGAGATAAAACGGTTAGCAGTTTCGCTGGATTGCAGTTAGAGTATAGAAAGAAGCTACAATTGGTTGAGTGGCAATCGGGTGGACTTTACTCATAAACAAAAATACCTGATATCGGCTGCGATATCAGGTATTTTTGTTTATGAGTAAAGTTCACCTCACATTTTATGACACCTTCACAATAGTCTCACCATGAAGAAAGAAACATGATTGCATAACAGATTGAGTTTTATCTACAGTCAGTGCGAAGTGATCACAATTGTGATCCTTAAATTTGGTGATAAGCTAATACTAATTACAACACAATACCCTTTCACAAAGTTTGCCAGATTATATGTTTCAGCACCCTGCAGCAGTATCTATAGCGAAAGACTTTTTTCAGTATTCGGCCTTGTTTATGAAGACAAGCAAAACTGCTTGTTAACTCATAGTGCAGAGAAAATAGTATTCATTCACCAGTATTTGCCTTTACTGCAGTAAAAATAGTAATTATTTTTTAAGTTATAAAATTTTGTGTTCACTTATGCTTAAGTGAAACAAACATTAGATAACAAACTAGCTGAGAGCCCACCTGATGGTAAGCGGTTACCACCGCCTATAGACACTTACCTTTTGATATAACTTTTGTTTTTTTTAAATCTGGCTTGATAGGCGCTTGCTCTTTGGTATCCAGCCAGATAGTAAAGAAAGAAAGAAACACTTTCAGACAAGGTAATAAGTTCATTTAATATTTTTTCACCTTGTTGTTCAGTGTGAAAATAATAGCCATATTCTTAATTTTTGATTTTAACATTATTATAAATGTTTGAAAAATTACTTAGTAATTAAAATAGAATAAAACTAGAAAAATTTCACGTCCTGAGGCAGGAATCGAACCCGCGACCTTTCGCAATCCGGGCGACTGCTCTGACCACTGA
The DNA here is from genome assembly GCA_947347705.1 of Nymphula nitidulata. NCBI lineage: Eukaryota > Metazoa > Arthropoda > Insecta > Lepidoptera > Crambidae > Nymphula > Nymphula nitidulata. Next base: position 6,576,167 of record OX374617.1, on the reverse strand, counting down.
GCCACCCAGGACTTGGGATATCCCTGTGAAATTCTTCTAGTCTATCTTGTATTCGGATGTGTTGCGTTTCGGATGTTGAAATAGAATATTTCGACATTGTAGGGTGGACGTTAGCTCATAAACGCAAATACAAGATAGACTAGAAGAATTTCACAGGGATATCCCAAGTCCTGGGTGGCTCAGTGGTCAGAGCAGTCGCCCGGATTGCGAAAGGTCGCGGGTTCGATTCCTGCCTCAGGACGTGACATTTTTCTAGTTTTATTCTATTTTAATTACTAAATAATAGCCATCATAAAATTATCACAAAAAAAAATCTAATACAGGTAGGTACATATTAGTAATTATATTTGCGGAAGTAACTCTATCTATCTGCTACATTTTCACTACAAAACTAATTTAGACGAAATTAGGCATGTAGGTAGATTACATCCCGAGAAAGGACTTAGGCTACTTTTTGACTACCTTTTGACCCGATAGCAACACGGAGCGGAGCCATGGGGAGACAGTGGCCCTAATTCTGGCGAACGCATGCTAAGTTTAAATTTAAGTTCAGTCTATTTCTTTCTCTCAAAATGAAAAAGAAAAGGATGGCTGTCATATAAATTGACATTTAGAAAGGTGCGTTAAATTTTCGACCTTATTGAACGTGCTAAAATGCAGTGTTTAGGAGGCACCTCCGTACATGCCATCTAAAATTGTCTATGGTTTCTTTGAAATATATCTAAATTTAAGTGACAGCTCTAAACAGATTCTTGCTATCTTTTTCCTATTAATTATTGCGAGAAAGAGATATGCTGTACTTAAATTTAGAATTAAAGTGTGTTCCCAGAATTAGGTCCAGTAGTTAATATATAAGATAAAAAAATATACTTACTTGTTGACCTTCAGGCATTTTTCTAATTATGTTAGGATTCTTCTAGAGAACTTGAAGAGTTAGTTCATAATTTAACGTTTATATATTAAACCAAAAGAAAATTAACCGCTATAATTCTACTTTTAACATTACACGGACTTGCGAAGCAAGTGGCGTTGTTTTATGCTTCGACTGATTTAATAAATATTTATTAATTAAATTAGAAACATAAATTTAATACTAGATATTTAATTACAAAACGGTTGTAGAATGAATAAATAGAAGGTAGACTCAATTCACAACAAAAATTAAATTAAAATCTCGTGACACAAATTTGACAGTGCGTAAACTGACACTGACAGTGACAGCCCTTTTTAATTTTTTTTTGCTTTTCTCCCTATCATAAGCTCACTATAAAGAGAAGGCAAAGGGAAGTAATGCCCATACAGCCATGTCTTAAGTATTTCTTTATTTCTTCTTTTATTGCATTAAAATGCTGGCGTAAAACATTTCAATGCTTTTTGGGAGTATTTGACAAGAAATATATGATGACAGTCACTTTATGTGCTACTTGATGAGGTGGATAACCACAAAAAAGTTCTCATCGTATTTCACACGATAATCACTTTTATTTTAATAATCTTTTAGTTGCACGTCAACACAAACACTTGAATAATAAAACTACACCACTTTTATAACGCAATGTTTGCTCCGACACAATTCTTAAATAACCCTTCGGCGGTCTTATAGGTCGAAGGTCGAACACCTTTTTTTTAATTTTTTTTGGTTCGAATCTCCCTATAAAGCGAAGGCATAGGGAACTAATGCCCATACAGCCATTTCTTCAGTACTTCTTTAATTCTTCTTTTATTGCATTGAAATGCTGGTGTTACACATTTCAATGCATCTTAGGAGTATTTGACGTGAAATATATGATGATAGTCTCTTTATGATGCTATTTGATGAGGTGGATAACCACAATAAAGTTCTTACTGACTTTTATTCTAATAATCTTTTAGTACGTCAACATAAACACTTGTTTTATAAAAATACACCACTTTTATAACACAAAGTTCAGCCGGACACAATTTTTAATTATTGTAATACAAATCTTGACTGACACCACAAAATCCCTCCAAAGACTCCTTTTTTTAAATTGAATTTTTGAAAAAAGGAGTAAAAAGCATTTAAAGCATACAGCCACGTGAAATGTATTTCGCACTTCTGCAGTTACTGTATTGAAATACGGATGTAATCGTGTAACACATTCAATAAATATATTGTAATTCTCCATGGTACTTCAATGAGATAAGCCATAAAATTCTCAACACTTATTTGGTAAGAAATTATGAAATTATTTCTTAGTCATTGTCCTTAATGTTGTATTAAGTCAACCACGTCAATTCAACAGATACTGTCAGCAAAAACTCCGCCTTTTTAGAACGACAGGAAAGGGCCATACATATATCACTAATCTGTAGGTAAGGGTAACGACGACGGTCGCTATGTGGGTGTAAAAGTACTTGGAGAGCTAACAAATTGTTTTATTATTTTAAATAATTTACGTTAGGTGACGCTTTAAAACGCAAAGTTTATTGTCATAATTTCAATTAACTTACATCATATGGCATACAAATTAAAAAGTATAATAGTACATAAACATAATAACGCAGATTTGTTAAAAGACATAATAGTAAAACCCATAATCATATATATCTATATTTTCATTTGCCATTTTTTTATAAAGCATACTTTGAAACGCAGATTTTAATTATGCATAAATGACCATATTCATAATTTTGTTTGTCATACTTTTATAAAGCATAACTCAGTAAAGTCATACTTTTATAAAACACATCTATAAACATCCGTAAATTTATTGTTTACTTTATACTTTATATATATTTACTTATACCTACTGTCGCGGTGTCCAGCCTCCTTGCAAGACAAAGACATAGGTTAAACTTGACGTGACTGACGGACCATGATTTGACAGGACAATTGACAACTGACACGCAAACGACTGGACTGCTTCTATTTTACCGGTCTAGACTACTTCGGCCCTATGCTGGTAAAGGTGGGGCGTAGGCAGGAGAAGAGGTGGGGAGCCCTGTATACCTGCTTGACTGTGCGTGCCGTGTACTTAGACCTTGTGAGCGACTTGACCATCAGCTCCGCCCTGCTAAGCCTTCGGCGATTTATAGCTCGACGTGGCTGCCCATCAGTACTCTACAGCGACAACGCAACTACGTTTCGCGGCACTGATCGGGAGATACGACAAGCTGTCTCTAATATGGATCGCAACGAGCTGCTTCGTTTCGGAAGCACTAGAAATATTGACTGGAGGTTCATACCCCCGAGCGTGCCTCGCATGGGGGGCTGCTGGGAAAGACTCGTACGTAGTGTCAAGACAGCCCTGCGTGTGACGCTGAAAGAAAAGGTGCCACATGAGCAGATCCTACTTACGCTTTTGGCTGAGACGGAGAGTTGTATTAACAGCCGACCCTTGACGTATGTTCCTCTCGACAGCGAGGACGACTTACTCTTGACTCCAAACGACTTCCTGACGATTGACATTAAGATTATTGACAGACCGTTCGGACAATTTAATGACAGAGACCTACTGCGTCGTTCCTGGCGGGAGTCACAAAGGCTCGCTGACCTCACGTGGAAACGCTGGGTAAAAGAGTACCTGCCTACCTTGACCCGACGTGACAAGTGGTTTCACAACAACGCTACGCCCCTGGCTCTCGGTGACGTCGTAATTATAGCGGATGACCAGCTACCGAGGGGCCAGTGGCCACGAGGCCGCATCGTTAGAGTGTATCCCGGCAAGGACCGCCAGGTACGAGTAGCTGACGTGCAGACTTCACATGGACTTTACACCCGACCTGCGACGAAGCTCTGTAGACTGGGCGTTGGCTCCCAATCTTAAGTATCATCTTTCTGATACTGGGGGTGGGGATGTCACGGCGTCCAGTCTCCTTGCAAGACAAAGACATAGGTTAAACTTGACGTGACTGACGGACCATGATTTGATAGGACAATTGACAACTGACACGCAAACGACTGGACTGCTGATCGGAAAATAAATCGAAGATATTACTTTCAGTCAGTGGTTTTATTATTAGACACGTCCAAGACCGTACCCCTACGTAATTTTTTTACCAAATTAATTATATTAAACCAGTTGGGGCCGTGGTCCTTCGCCGTGGTACTAGTCTGCCCAATACTAAAGTGTAATTTAAAAGCCGGAGAAGAGCAGAACCTATTGCACGCTGCATGCCTGCTTGCATGCTTGTATGCATGCAGAATAATTTAGGTATTATGCTTGTATGCATACAGAAGAGTTGAGGTATTACATGCATGCATGCATGCTGCTTGCTTGCCTGCATGCATGCAATCAAAATCAAATCAATTATAAAAACATTTTCTTTTATGCATAAAAATTTGTTTTTTGAAATTATGGTAAATAAGTGTTATTCCTTAGGAGTTAAGGGATTATGCCGGTTATTCTAATTAAATATATGCTTTTTGAATATTATACATTTTAAATATTATGGCCAACAAAAATATATGCCTTTCATGACTTATGCTTATCAAAATTATGCCTTTCTATGATAATGCCTTACAGGTTTCAGCCATATGCTATAATGGCATATGGCAAGTGACTATTATGGCCAGTAGTATTATGAATTGTCAGTTTATGGTGAAAAACGTTATGCATTTCAATAGGTTACCTTACGTTGCACACTGACATCACTCTATTAGCACGTTGTTAGGTAACCAGCAAAAAGGCTGTATGCTTTACTGTCGATATCTTAGTATGGCTTGGTTATTTTTGTCTTGGCCCTTCCTGCCACTGGACAGGCGGGCGCATACAATACAATACAAGATACTTATCTTCTAAACTACTACATGGTTTTAAGAATAAAACCGACTCCAAAAAACTGAAAAGGATAAAATAATTAAATTTTAGCAAGTAGGCACTCATCCCCTAGGATCATATTTTTGGAGTCGGTGCTTCACTATCTATGGTTTCTGGAAAAAACTTCCAAAAATATGTTCCTAGGGGATGAGTGCCTACTTACTAAAATTTAATTATTTTATCCTTTTCAGTTTTTTGGAGTCGGATTTATTTTTTGTTAATTTTTTTTTCACAATTTTTAGTGATAACTTTTGAAGGTCAAAGCTATGCATGGGTGACCGTGAGCTTATATTGTTTTCTATTATCGTACCATTTCACTAAAAATTCATAGGAAAGCAAATATCCGCAACTTCGCATACGTAGACGACTTAATTTTTCCAGTTTTTTCGATTTAAAACCAAACTACCCCGTGGATTTTCAAAAATTTTGTATGGGACCAAATGGGAACTATTCCGCATCGAACAAAAAAAGAATCATCAATATCGGTTCACCCAGTCAAAAGTTCTGAGGTAACATAAAAAAAAAACATACAGACGAATTGATAACCTCCTCCTTTTTTTGAAGTCGGTTAAAAAGTAGGTTTTCTTAAACATACGCCTTAGAGGAGCGAGTGCGGCGAGACAGATGCTAGTTTTCACTAACATTTTCTTAGCGTTATGAGTCTCTTAGTGATTTTTAGCTCGGTCTACCTAAAGGAGATAGAAGGAGACAAATGTCGTTAAGAGTCACCTAAGCCTAGGGAACGGTTACTGAAAACGGGCAAGAGATACAGACCAATGCGGTGCTCACTTAGAGCGTTGACTTCGGGTCCACCAAAATGGCATCAATGGATAGGCAAACTTTGAAAAATCGTTTTAAAAGTATTTTTTTTATAATTGAAAGTGACAATTCAAATCATATCAGATCAGAGGGCCTAGACAAGATGCCTTTCGATAATCGCTATCGCTAAGAGGAAAATGTATGAAATTTAACATAAGCCCTCGATTGAGTTGCGATCTAAAATGTCAAATCTTCTACCTTTCCTATTTAGCTATAGCGATAGCGATTGTCAAATGGCATCTTGTCTAGGCCCTCAGACTAATTTATAACCTAGGCCCAAAGATGCAAAATCCAGTGCCTTTCTATAATTAAAAAAATAATGTCAATGTGACATCCACCTCCTTGTCAAAAACATCTGTTATTTTTGTTTTGAGTTGAGTTCCACTCATTGAAAACGATTAAATAAAATAAAGCAGTGTTTACTACACCGTGTTTAATACACCTGTACTTTCATAATATGAAAATATGGCTTTAGTTTTAAGGAGAACATATTTTAGAGCTAAAGAATATATCGTACGGCCAAATCTGAAGCTGCGGGAGCAATGTGTTTTCACAATACCTTTTCGTAAATTTAGTGATGAAGAAACGAATAATCCAGAATTCAGTAACAGTACTATTCTAGTTGAAAATGGATTTAATGTCCAAGAGCTTCCTGTTATTATAAGAAAGTTGAAAGATCTCACAGATATGAAGGACGTGCCCTTGACCCAACCCGCCGCTAGTGATTCAGTTAACTACAATTTGATACAAGCTGAATTTAAACAATGCATTGACCTAAGAGATGTATTTAGTTTACTATCAAAATGTACAAAAATAACTCCGAATATTGCATTAGGTGCTATGGAAAGAATATATGATATAGAAAAAGAACCCAATGCATTCATTGATGATAAAGGTAATCATATCTACCTGGCTAAAAGTGCTATTTTAGACAAATTATTAAAAGTTATAATGACGACTGAAGATACGCAGACAATTTTAAATATATTGAAATCCATATCTTCATTTATGGAACCATACAAATATAAATTTTGTGATGAGCTTTTGTTTAGGACAATCGATAATAAAATGTCAGTGGAACAAATTTGTGCTTTTACAAATTTTCTGATTGAAAATAACTCCAACATTAAGTATGCTGAAACTATAGACAAACTATGGGTTGGATTTGTAGAAAAGGAGTGTGACATTAATGAAACAAATATTGCAATGGTGTTTAATATATTACCTGGTCTTAAAGCAAGTAAAAGAATTGTTTTATCTTTGTTAGAACAAAAATTATCAGACTTATGGTGTAAAATAAAGGTACCTGTTATGCCAGAAATCTTAACAAGCTTTGTTGAAGAAAAATATTTGTCCCTACAATCGTTCGCTACAGTAGGCAGGTGGCTGATCACAAATATCCATGCCCTGGATGAAGATTCTTTGCTGGATATAGTTTCAAAGATTACTAGACTCAAATACACAGATGATCACATTGAAAAAGCAGTTGAAAAATATATGAAACTTAAAAGTGATACGATTGAATCCCATGTTCTTGTTGTTGGAATCTTGAACTATTGTATGCAATTTCAGATACGTAATAAGCATATCTTGAATTCTTGCAGTGAATATTTTGCAAAAAAGGCTGGCAATATTCCTCTGAGCTTTTTGAAGTCATATATTTATCCATTTGGTTTCTTACACTTTGATCCAGAAAATAGTAGTATTTTCTGGAAATTAGCAGAAAAGGAGCTTCTGGAAGAGTCAATGAAAATAAGCATTGTAGATCTTTGTTCTATAATATTATCTCATATTTATTTGGGCAAATATCCTCTTGACCTTGTTAGTAAACTTTTTGGCTCTGGAAATTTGAATAAAATAAATAATCCTGATGTATGGAGAAGTCTACATTTAATTGACACAGCAATGTCATTGGAATGTCCCAATTATATAGGGCCATTAATTCCTAAAGATCAGTGGTCTCAGCCTGTGGCTCAAGACAGTAGAATTAAGAACATTGTTGGTAAAATATATCAAACTCTTGTAGCTGTGGCTGGGAACTCTGATAAGTTGTCAACAGAAGTAATGGTTCCTCATTTTTCTGATAAAATATATCTGATTGATGTTATGTTGCATCCTTCAGGTCTTGGAGGAACTACATATAATTGGAAATCCAAGTCTACTAAAAATGAGAATGTAGCCATACTCATTCATTTACCTGACCATTATTGCTCTGACAATGAACATTTAATTGGGCCACAGGTAATGAGAGAGAAACACTTAAAATTATTAGGCTTAAAAGTTGTTAGTGTTAAGTATTCAATTATAAGTCAATTTTATACATCTTATAATATAAAGGGGTTGAAGCAGTATCTTATCGATTGCATTAAAAATGCTAAAGAATGCCTTTAGTGCCTATACTTGTAATTAATATAATTTTAGGAACAAGTCAAAATTCATTTCACATTCAGTTTAACTGAAACTTCTGTTTGAATGATGGAAATGTACTGTCCAAAATAATAATCGCCTAACCTGTTAGATAACTGTTAAAAGTTGAAAGTAGTAAGTGATAAAGTTTTCATCCATTTTGTGAAAGGTATTTTCATAAATCACCTTTTTCTAGTCTTACAACAGAAACAATAACATTTATAAAATGTTTTAAATATTTGATATGATATTATTATAAATTAATATTATAATATCACTTTAGAGTAAGTAGGTATAATTTTAATAATTTTATAATAAATATTTTTATAAAACTAAATAACGATCTTATGATGGTAAATTTTACAATCAAAGGAGATGTTTCATATGCGGCCAGGTATATGTACACTATCTCAAAGAATAAGGAAAATCTCCTGAATCCGGGATCGATACTAATAATTTGTTTTTATGCATAGTTCGTTTGTACAATAGTCGAGATTTTTCGTCAATTTCACTGTTATTCAATATGGCAATATGGCGGGTGACATAGAAGTCAAGTAAACGTCACTGAAGTGATGTTTATTAATTGTAGTACTTGGCCTGATGAATGTTTGGCAGTGTTGCAGTTGTTCTATAAACATTCTTATTTTTTACCACGCAACAAATAAATAAAAAGGAAATGGACAATTAAACACTTTATCGCATATTTTTACCTATTTTCCAGTAGGTGTAGTGTACATAGATAGCCGGAACATCTCTTTTAAGTTACTGACCTATGGTATAAGGGTATTCTAAAAAAAAAACAACATACAGACGAATTGATAACCTCCTCCTTTTTTTGAAGTCGGTTAACAAAGCGAAAGTGACAGAGGCAGGCAATGAAGTTGGCAGATGTGCTCTTTACATGTCTATACGCCTAAATCGATGTCTAGTCGTAAGAAAAGGAAATGGTGGTGGGTTAGAAACTCAGATTAGTGATATACGAGTTAGGAACTATTTGTTTAGAAGACGAAGCTTTGTGAGTTACGATTGTTTGTATGTATGACGAGTCATTTACAGAGGAGATGTTTCATATCCGGCCAGGTATACTTATGTACACTTTCTCAAAAAATGAGGTAAAATCTTCTGAATCCGGGAAAATACAAATAATTCGTTTTCATACATACATTGTTTGCACAAAAGTTGAAATTTATCGTCGATTTCACCATTATTCAGGCAATATGTCGCCCACATAGAAGATAACTAAACGTCTAAAGTGACATAGGCGCCATGATGAATATTTGTCTGTGTTGTAAATTTTTCTATAAAAAATCTTGTTCTGTTCCACGCAACGAGTCAAATAAAAAGAAAATGGTCAATTGAACGCTGTTCTGCATATTGTATCCTATTTTTTAGTATAGTGTACATAAACCTGGCCGGGTCTTCTTACGTTTTTGGAACATCTCTTTTTTGAGAGTGTCGTAATTAGATTTCAAGTCGATTTTACATAAGGTTAGAACGATTAGGTATAGCCTACAAGAGCTCACCTAAAACTGCACTATAGTAGAGCTTACGCCAAATATCTAGTTCGTTCTGAAGTTGCATCGCGCAGTATTACGCACCTGCCCATAACTACAGTCCATACCGCGTTGCTCTGCCAATCTATATTTTGATAGTGCGCAGTGAATCGACTCGTGCTCAGAGCGAACGAGAAGTTTGGCGCAAGCTTTTGCTACTTATTTTAAGACATATACCTACTTGTGACTCCCATCCTTTACTCTCTACCTTTTATCTGTTTCTTTTTGTGGGCAGGCTGTAAAGCCCCTATCCGACTGTCTTCTTTAAAGCCGGCGTGCCAGAATACATTATCTTTATTTTAGTGTTGCCAAGCGACGAATTAATCGGATTATACCAGGAGATTGTAAAAAAATAAAACCACCGCCAAGTTTATCAAGCGTCTCCACACTACTGTGCATTTTTAAAGCTCATTGTTTCTAAAAAATAATAATTTGTTTCAGAAACTCGGTAGATTTTGTTTCTGAACTTGTGATTGTTGTGTTTTTAGTGAATACATTGGCTTGAGACTGCCTCACACTATTGTAGGTGTTCTTCTAACGTATACACAGTGATAACGCCGCATCAACAAAGCAGTCGCTAACTATGATCTTATCACAAATCGCATCGACACTGGTAACCGTTAGACGAACGCCTACACAAGTTGGAAGGGAGTTTTTGTAATGGTATAGCTCATATATTTTTAGATCGTGATTTTTGTGATATAGGTATATTTTATATACATATACATGTACAAATAATATGGTGTTAAATATTTAGTGATGTCTTTGTAAAAAGGATATTATAATTATTGGAAATAAAAGAGTAGTCATTTATCGTTAAGTAATTTATTTTATTATAGGTACTCATAACATCTTTCTCTTAAAGTTACTCACTGGCTAATTCACTAGATTTATTATTTGAATATTTTATTAATTTCTTAAACAACTTTTATGTTTCGAAATATTTTTCTAATAAAAACTCGTTCCAGATCAAAATATGAAATAGGTACGGTCAGCAGCAGAAGTCGATTAATACTTTAGTACCATGTCACACTATATTATTCAGTGTTCATACAAATTGTCTATAGAGTGCCAATATGATAATGTGACAAGGTACTTAAGTGTTAATCGACTTTTGTTGTTGACTGTACCAAGCGTACACAGCACCACAGTGCGTCATCCACAATTAACTTGACATTGTCTATTTATAGGTAAGTAGGCAGGTATATTAAATTTTGGTAGGTACATGAAATCTTTGAGACTATTATAAAATGCAAATTACAGGTAACCTCCGATATTATTATACATAGATTATAGATAAAAATGAGGCGAAAATTATGACTTTATTTGTATAGTCAGTGTGGCATAATATGAGGGTTCCAAATTCATTTCGCCTCGGACAAGGGTGCATCTAAACTTCAGTGAAATCACAGATAGAATATGGCTTTGAACGTTGATCGACGTTTTTTTGATAACTCATAGCCAGAAATGACTACATAATAATTTTATTAGCCATAATGGTGTATCACAGCAACTCTAGCCTGAATATTAAATCGTAAAGAATGTGTTATGCTGACTCACAGCCTAAAATCTAAATCGTAATTTAACATCGAAAAACTTGACACTCGACAGATTAGCAGCTACAGTCGCCGACAAGGTTATGGCATCAATATTGAATTTCGACGGTCTTTATTTTTGATTAAATCTTGATGGCGACTGTAATTATATACATAATTTTTCGAAATTCGAATAAGGCTAAATGTACGATTGAATTTACGAACACGATTTTAAATCTATTTGAAACAGGTAACTATGTATGTGCATTTGTTTGATATACAACTATGTTAGTTATCGTGACATCTCTAACACACAATGTAACTTCGAAAGCTATAAGTATACCTAAAGGTACTATGAAAGTTACGTACGTTACCAAATAGCCCATTGAAATATGAATTAGTATCTACTTACGTAGGTAGTTCATAATATCATAGTATTGCCACCGCTTTACCTATTACATAATTAAATGAAACATGAGCTTTGGCACATTTTTGAAATTTGTTTGGATTACAATGATGTCAAATTTTGTGATACATACAATTATTTTGTATTACAGACTAACAACAACCGTATATTTGTACCTTATTAGGCGCACCTTACCACATATCGTTCCCTTGAAGGTTTAGTAGCTTTACCTACGCAAAATGAGTAAGTAGCTAATAGACATTCAAATCGGTTTCGTTCCCAAAAGATAGATGTCATATTTCGAACAATGTTGTTAACTTTAAAGTTGTTAGTCGCTAAAATTATTACACAATTATCGAGTAAATGTTGTTTCTTTACGTTAAAGTAGCTTTTACTGGATGAGTCAAATATAATTTATATTTAATATTCAAGAATAAGAATGATAGACCAATAATTATTTATAGTAAATTTATAATAGATTCAATCTATACCGTTTAGAATATTTGTAAATATTATTTCATTATTAGGTATATGAATTAAGTATATAATTCAATAATTTATTTTAATAAATATTATCGTCTAGTACCTATTAATAGGCATAAACCGTTGTAGATATATTTTCTATGTGGAAAGGAAGATATGTGTTAGCTATTTCAATAATTCCATGAAAGTATCACTAAGTGACGAGAACACACACATAAACATAAACAGCCACAGGGTACTATTAATTAATAGTATAATTTAGAATGATTTATACTTAATTTTATTAAGTGACTCTTCTTAATGTTACAATAAAATTTCTCGCTATACTTTATCAACATAATATAGACTGTATAATTTAGACACCATTTGTTCTGGAGATGAATATCTACTAAATGGAAACTGGAGCCTTAGAAAATATCTAATAACTATTTTCTTAACTAAATACACGGCTTCTCCAACTAGGTAGGTAGTTGCATCAACTGGCCACGATAACGTTTCTCGCAGTGTTACATAATCACGACTAAAATGTTCGTCCGTCTTAGCACGCGATTTCAATTATTTCAAGGTATCTAAACCGACTTCATTCCGAGCAGTCAAGTATTTATCTATATAAACACTAACACCAGCTAATTTAGTCCGACATTATTAGTTTTAATAATTAATTAGCACAAAATTTGTGAGATCTTAATGGAGTTAAAATGTTTTATCTATGGTCTATGTACTACCTAGTAATCTTAAAAGTGATATCATGCACTAGATCTTCCTTAAAGCGATTTATGTATGTTGTCTTGTGAAGATGAATTTCAAACGATGAAATTAGGTAGGTACTTCACTTACGGACTACGATAATTTACAACACCGATTCCTATTTGGCAGTTACCTAACACTCTTTAGAACTTACTTAAGACTTAAGCCCTGTAAAAGGAATGAAAAACAGCGTGGCTCTACATTAACTGCTTCGATCGCTTGAACCACAATTCAAAGTAGTAGAGTCCTGAATTTTCATTTTTTGCAGGGGACCGACGTGGAAATGAAAATTGACAAGTTTATTTTATACTTGAGACATACTACCATTTAAATATTAAAACTAAATATTTTTATAGATTTTTGTATTGATACTTATACTAACTACAATGCCTTTGGTGTCATATATAACCAGTAAACCTTTTCCAGTCGCGATTTTTAATTACCACCAAATACATATGGAGCCCTTAGACTAGCTGCGGAGTGCGGACCACTCTACAAATAACTATTGTAAGTCACTGAATTTAGTAATACTGATTAGGTATTTGAGTTTGGGAGAGAATTCTTTAGAGGAATTACAGAGTAGATATTTGAGTTCAGTAATCAATAATGGTTCGGACTCCGTAGCAAACGAAAGCTCCGACGAGTATGTCATACAAACGATCACAGTACGAAATAATCTACTTACGCGAGTGTGCGTCATAAGTTACAAAGATAATAAGTTTAAAGCTATTGCAACAGGGAAAATGATATCGTGTTTTATACGCCTCTCATATTAAATATTTGATCTTCATGAGGCCTTGCATAATGGAATGTCAGATGATAGCTAGAATAAGTAGGCAGGTGTTATCAAATTATGTATTTTTTTGTTTGTTTTATAGTTAGACTTTTTAATTATTTTGTTATAGCAATCCTGTTCCTTTTATTTTTTGAAAAAAATGCAGGGATTTTTATGTCAAAATATTTAGCATTTTCAAGGACAAAATTGTAACATATTATTATCTACTCACCATAAAACCTTGAGGATTGTAATATGAAAAAGCACAATGTGTAAGCAAACCTTATTTTTTAAATGATTTTTTTTCTTGGGGATATTAAAAGGATTTTTGTGTATACCTAAACATTGCAGTTTGAAGGCAACTAGAGTCAAATATGACTAGATTAAGATTGCTTTTACGTTTTATATCACTCACTTTCAAGTCGTTCAGAATATGAATATCCATATAATTATATTCACTCTTCAGTCCCACAGCAAGTTTTAAGTTGAGCAGATGTAAAAATCTTAGAACAGAATAATATTTACAAAATATATTTTATATAGATAAAAATCTTCATGGTTTCATTTTTAGTAAATGTATATGCTTACAAAGTATCTAAGTTTCATTAAACATTGATAGAAAAAGAAATAATAAAAAAGTAAAAATACCGCCAACAGAGGCGCTACAACCGAATAGAAACGATATGGCAACAACCGAGAAACCACTTAGGTTACATCTATATTAGTCAACTAGAGTAACGTAAACGAACTTATAGCTAACTTTCGACAGTTAAGGCTCCTCTTTAGATTCACACGTCCACTTCATCCATATATACCTATACAACAGTGAATAAATTCCAAAACAACATCCCTCTAAACAGCAAATTCAACAAAATATTAGAACTAAGCTAACATTTAGGACCGGTTTCAATATACATATCTTCCGACAGGGAAACGGTAACGTAGGTACTAAGTTTTAGTCACAGAGCAACCTTTGATATTTCTCATTTATTAATTATATATATAGCGTATTGAAACCGGCCACGAGTCAAACGAATTTCAATATAATGTAAGAAAATACGCACATCAGTTTTATGAACGTATGGGTACGTCGTTCGTCTCGGCAGTCTTTCGAGAGCGATCATGCGAATAACATTAGAAAACGATTAACGAGACGCGAACTGTGTAGTTCGAAAGAGCACTAATAGTTAGTAAATATAGAATCACAAGGAGGTAGCGCGTTCACGAGTAGATTGTGATGACTTCGCGACCGCCACCGCGTACCATCAGCACCTTCTCCAGACCCTCCGTCAGCACCTCCAGGAACTCCATGTCTGCCGGAAAACCACATTTATCAAAGTGTCTGACAGTATAAAGATCACTTAGTTCAAAAAATATAGCGTCAAATTATAATGTGTTATCGTATATTGCGTTTAAAACTGAATACCAAACTATTAATAAGAAACACGTATTTAAAGAATTCAAGTTTATACCAATTCTCATGCACCTATGCTTTGGAGGTTTATCTAATCAAAGGCGCTTAATGAATAAAATTAAGAAGTACATTAATTAACGCGTGCTTATAGTAACAAAATATGACTACGAAAGTCGTAGCGGAAGTTAATCGTATCGTAGCAAACCGTAGCAGAAAGATTTGTAAGATATTCCGAAATTAATAAAACGAAATTCATAGCTGATGTAGTAAAATGCAGCCAGCGACCGTGTTTGACATTCAGGGACTGTATTATCATACAATATTTTGCAAAAAATTCAATAAACTCATCTATGTGGATTGATTATTAAAGATTTGTAATTTATAACCAAAAAGAGTTTTATTTGACATGAAATTTTTATTTCGACCCAATGTTTCGTATGTATAATTATTTGTCTATGTGTTTAACTTATAAATAAACTATACGATGAAAATATACGATGCTTATTTGGCAGTTACCTATTCCTATTCCATTTTCTATTGATCTTTTTGATTTGTCGATGTAGAAAATTCTGCTACAGAATTTTTAATTGAATATGCAAAACGTAGCAGTGCGACTTAAATATTTCAAAATTTTCGACGCAGAAAAATTTTGCTTTTTAATTCGTAGCAGAATGTATTATAATTATTTAAAAGCTTTGAAAATTGGGAATTCCCGGGGTCGAAAATTTGCTACGAAATTCGTAGCATTTCCGTAGCAGTATGTCTTAATTTTTAAAATTATATAATTATTCTGTGCTGTTTTTTTACAATTAAAACGAGTATCTTGATAATTATTAGAGAGCGAATAAAATGTACCCTAACCCTAAGTAATACTACTGTAAATTTTTTCGTTTTTGTTCCGCATATTTCAAAAAACTGGACTAAGAGTCGAAACACACTAGGCGAAAGGCGTGTGTAGGGGTCGTCCAGCGCCAACGACACTGGGAATACCCACTAAAACTCCCCGGTAACTCCACTGCCCTTTCCAAGGGTAGCCTGGCCTCTGCCGAAGCAATTTCACCAGCCCACCTTCCCCTTAGCATTTTCTTGATTTTTACAGAGCAGGCATTGCGCGAGTAGTGCCCAAGGTGCTACGAGAGTGGTAACCGCTAACCGTATGTTTACTTGCCACTGTTTTAGTATTAAAAATTCCCATAGTCCAACCAGGGACAAAAACCCCTTGTTACTTCGGTCCACATATCAGACACAATAGATTTCTTTTGTGTGTTTGTGAGCGTCGGCGGACTGGTAAGGGAGAAAAGTTTCAATCACAATAATCGCAACAACGGAAAATTTTGCGCATTAAGTGTGTGTTTTGATTGTAACATCTAATTAATTTTTTAAGCTTCGTAAGACTCCCGGGAGTTAAAACCCATTATGTCAAGAATGCGTGGCTTATTAGGTTGCACGCGTGTCAAATCGGGTAAAGTGGTTTTATTTCTAATTTGTAGTGCTCGCGAAAATATAGGGCAATATTAATGCTCCTTTTTACTAACCTATTGCTTAACGTTAAGAGTCTCTTAGCGATTTTTATGTCTGTCTATCTAAAGGAGATAGAAAGAGACCAATGTCGCTAGGAGTCACCTAAGCCTAGGGAATGGTTAGTGAAAACGGACATATGTAGTCTAGTGATTTTACCTTGTTATTGTAAGTGTCTTAAACGACGGTAGCCACTTACCACCGGGTGGGCCGTCAGTTCTCTTGTTATTTAGTTGTATAAAAAAAATTGTGTGCTACTCACAGTTAGATTCCCTCTCGAACTTAGTGTCTCGCGGCGGTCCGGGCAGGTTCAGTATGACGAGCTGCGCGTCGTGCGACCTCGTTACGATCACCTCGTTTAGTTTCACTGCTGTGTGCATTCGCCGCACGGTGCCCTCATCCCTGTACCCAAATACAATTACCTTGAGTATAAAACATACAATTACCTTGAGTATATACCTACAGCTGCACTGCAAGCATAACACGGCAGTTGGAAACGACTTTTATGAAAAGGATTGAAGTACCCACAAATGTTAGTGCTGAATCTTCAGGCATGTGTGTGACTTGTTATACCTATTACAGCGTTAATTATTGCTTTCTTTTAAGGCATATTATTTGTATGATCTACGAGTCAGTTCTAGTCAATGGAGTTACTCTTTAAACACTACAAAGATTATGAGGAAGAAATATTATTAGAAAGTAAGTAGGTATGTTTTTTATTGATCAATCTTTATACAGTGAAATTGGGATTGAAGTCGATGGCCACAGGATAGTTTGAATTAGACTCGAAGATCTTTCAAAGATAAATTCAAATATTGCAAATTAAAGTGTTGCAGTACAAGATCTTATAATTATTACAGCACTAACAACTTAATTACTGCTGTAATAATTATTTATAATAATTATTTGCAGCATTTAATTATTCTCACGCATGAAATGAGGTTATGTTATTATGTTAGACCAATTAAGCAAGCATGCTTAAAATAACAACGATGATTTGACTCGGTGGCGTAGTGGTTTGAGAGCTCTGGTTTCGATTACGGAAACTAAGCAATTTTCGCCGTAGTTGATTTCGTAGTAGCAATGAAATTTGTGATCTCGAGCTCCTCCGTGCTTCGGAAGGCACGTTGATCCTGATTTTCACTGCAACCGCTTTAACACACCAACCCACATTAAGTCATCGTGGTGGTGTTATGGCCCAAACTCCTCATGGGTTTCTCCCATGTAGGAGTATAGGCTGGTGATGATTTGAATGGTCTAGGGAAAGAACCATAACCTTATTCATACCTAGTTCATATTGTTCTAGGGTATTTTTTTTTGTCATATCTAACAATGAATTTTCATAGGTCTAAGAGACAAAATTTAAATCCTCATACAAAAAAATATAAGTCTTTTTGTATCTAGAACACGCTCCCCTAATAGCTTGCAGACGCCGATATGCCATGCCCGGGAAGCCAGGCTGAGACACACCAAGAAAACCCGTTATTACAACAATTTGTTGATTTAGGTACTTGTTCAGTTGTTAATAGATAATAAAAGACTCACGGCGTAATGTCGGCCATGTTGGGCTTCGGCTTGAGCGCGTCTCCGTTGGGGTTGTTCTCTTTGTGCTTCTCGGCGTCGGGCGGCGGCGAGGTGCCTCCCTCACACTGCGATGCATCAGGCGAGTCCCACATTGAATCGATTATGTGCAACAGGCTACTTCGGAAATCGTCCTACTTCACCCCAATTAGGTCCCGTTCAAATTTCCAACACCAACCGCGCACCGATAGTTGCACATGACGGATTCAAGGCGAATAAAACACGGGATGTCATATATTGTATTAATTGAACAGTAACTCAACTACGGACATTCAAACATCCAATCTCTTAGCTAGTGGACAACGGAACACACTAAAGTGAACATAATACCATGTGAATGAACTTGTCGCAAACATATGGCCACCCACCGTGTAGATTCGCTAGGACTCACATTATGTTAGAGCAGTCATGTCAAATTAAAATAAGAATAAAATAAACGAGTGTAACGATGATTAGCAGGTGCTTTTACGAAAAATTACTGACAGATCGTCCTTCTACATTACTTGAAATGTTTTAAGGTATTATCATCATATAAATATTTTAATTTGTCATGTTACTGAAATTGGTTTCATGTTACTTTTCGATTTTATAAGAAATATTATTGCTTATTCATAAGTATTTAAATATTACTTACCATCGTTCTAGTGTGAATTATAAAATTTTACCTACATATAGGACTTTGAATAGCCATTCTCATGCCTCAGTTTTTGGATGGATCCGATCAGAGATATACATAGATATATATCGGATTCTTCGTACGTGTCTACATAATATATTTTTGTATTTACTAAGTTTTCAGAGTACGCAAATTATATAGTAGATAAATAATTTGCGTAACTACTTGAGTTATGGTTGTGTTTCTAACTTTTCGTAATTTTAAAACTTTAATTGATTTTACTAAGATGACCGTTAGGAACGACTTTAATTTGTAAAAGATCGATCTGCTTTGAAATTAGAGATACAATAAGAAGCTTATGATTATCTAATGAGAACTTAACATTTCTACTTGAAACTGAAACAGACTTAGCAAAGCAAAGCAAGACTATCTTCAAATGATAACTGTATTCAGTTTCCAGAGAACTGTTAGAATATTCGAGCAGAGACGTGGATGTTTTAATCTCGTTAGAAAATATAACATTTATAGCTCCTATTGTATCTACTTACTGCAATAGTACATACTTATTTTAATTATTACAATCAAGAAGTTATTATTTTAGCGTCTGAAATTCTGAGATCAGTCATTTTAAAATAGCGGTATAAACAAGACAATAAAGTGTGTACTGTGTAGGTGAATCATATACATTATAAAAGTTATGAATTAAGTATATAAAATTAAGTAGGCATTACTTTTTTATCAGTAACAACCTATTTTATATTATTCTGACCAGAAATGAAATAGATAAATAACGTTAGCAATGTAAATAGGAGATCTCAGTCTTTTTCTGTCACAATTAGATATAAATTACTAATTTTGACAACAAACAGCATCAAATATACTTTATACTTACATAGTTATAAGTTTTTAGAGCATTCTCAATCTTACCGCTCTATGATATCAATTAAGATTATAAGACTGATTGACTGACTTCTGTTATAAGTAGCTCATGTCATGAACACAAATTTTGTAGCAAAAGGAAGGAGTCCAAAGAACAGTGCGGGTTTCACCTTATCATCTTTGTCCTTGTCTTCGCTGTCAGTGAGCGGCGGCGAGGGCGCGTCCTCCGGCTCGGCCGCGCCGGGCTCCGCGAACCTCACCTTGCTCGCCGTCTTCACGTCGGCGTGGTGGTGGTCCACGATCGCCTGAACCTATTGCACCAATAGCAGACCCTTGAGGTATCCCACATGGACTGTTTCTTGTCATTGATAAAAGGCCTAATACAGATTTTAAATTGAGTAGCGTAGAAAAGTCGGTACTTGTGAAAGGCTGAATTATTTTGGAAGTCGATATGAATAGCGTGAAATGTATGTAAGCTATTATTTTTGGTGCAGATAAGTATTTTAAATAGATTGAATTGTTACCACGTACTAGACTAAGATAGAACTAGAATTGGACTTGTTAATGTTAGGTATTTTAGGCAAATATTAGGTTGGGGAAAAAGTTTTTTCGCATTATAGTATGTATGAACTTGTAATAAAATCTCTTTGGCTGTACTATTTGTATCTGGCTGGTTTTGGTATCATTAAAAGTTTAGATTTTAAAAAAGATAATTCCAAATTCAAATTAGGCAAATGTGTGTTTTTCATTTGTTATTCGTACTGTCAAGATAAGTGAATCTAATGAAGAAATTCGATACATTATAAAATTTTACTACAAAAAAGGTAAAAATACAACGCAAGCCGCGAAAAAAAATTGCGATGTTTATGGACCTAGTGCAGTGTCTGTGAGAGTAGCACAAATTTTGTTTAAGCGTTTACAATCCGGAATTTTTATGTCAAAGATGCAAGTCGCTCTGGTCGCCCTATTACGGATAAATTTGATGCCATTTTTTAAAAACTGGAGCAAGATCGGCATATCAGTAGTTACGACGTAGCTGAAGAACTGGGAATTGACCACAATTTGGGCGCATTTAAAAAAAAATGGATACACAAAAAAGCTCGATATTTGGGTACCCCGCGAGCTCACTGAAAGAAACCTAATGAACCGTGTACTCATTTGTGATTCTTTATTACGACGTAATGAAACCGAACCATTTTTCAAGAAGCTGATAACTGGTGATGAAAAGTGGATCACGTACGACAAGAACGTGCGAAAAAGGTCGTGGTCAAAGGCTGGTCAGGCTTCACAGACTGTGGCGAAGCCCGGGTTAACTCGCAACAAGGTGATGCTGTGTGTGTGGTGGGATTGGAAGGGCATTATTCATTATGAGCTGTTACCACCAGGCAGGATGGATTGCATCATTGGATGCATCATCGATTCTGAACTCTACTGCGAACAACTGATGAGATCAAAGCAAGAAGTTGAGAGAAAACGGCTGGAATTAATCAACAGAAGGGGTGTGGTTTTTCATCATGATAACGCTAGACATCACACATCTTTAGCCACTCAGCAAAAATTAAGAGAGTTTGGCTGGGAGGTGTTAATGCATTCGCCGTATAGTCCTGACCTTGCACCTTCAGATTTCCACCTGTTTCGCTCTCTTCAGAATTCTCTAGGCAGTGTCAGGTTAACATCACGAGAGGACTGCCAAAACCACTTGTCGCGGTATTTTGATCAGAAGCCCCAAAATTTCTATAGCAATGGTATCATGTCCCTACCTACAAGATGGCAAAAAGTTATCGAACAAAATGGTACCTACATACTTTAGTTAAATGTAAATAAACTATATTAAAAGATGTTTTAAATTTTCTTAAAAAATGCGAAGAAACTTTTTCCCCCACCCTATTATAATACCCATCGGTAACAAATAAAACTGTAAAACCAAAAAATACACACTTATAGAAATAATGTATTAATATGATATCAGTATCTAATTAATTAGACTTAAATTAAACATTGAACACCGATGGTAATAGTAATAACAATAATTTATTAGAGTCGGTCTTTGCAACATCAAGGAAGCATACAGCCTACAAGCAATATACCTAATAATAGACAAAGAGCATCAGGCTTATTTATACAAAAGAAAAACAGAAAGGGGTTGGCTTCTTTATATAATAGCATAGAATAGAAAATAGTGATGAAAATACTTTTTTAAGGATTTTTATTTTAACATTTATAAATAGTAATTACTACTTAATTATTTATTTAGGGAGTTTTAGTTATAGCGGTCGTGCATGTAATAATTTTATAGGTTTATTTTATATGGAATGTTTAATTAAATTGTTAGATTGATTTGAAATCTAAAATATGATGATGATGATGATAGTAATGATATCATGACCTCAATGCCTTTTTTAAGTAATTAGGTAAGTCGTATGGATAAATATAGACACTTTTGTTGTAAGATTTCAAAATCATAAAAAAGGCATTGTGATACACAATACGCTTAAGTTGATATTGCAAGCATAGTAGGACATAAGTAAGGTGCGAAATCTAGTTAGAGGTATCACATCAAATATGATGATGGTGTATTGAAGTAATGAGTAATGATAATTTCATATATTATTTATTACATTTAGACGACATCTAGCCAGGGCCGTAGTAAGGTTAATGATAATACATCATAAATGTACAGTGATTTATGAAATAAAATAAAATACACAAACATTTAAAACGCGCATTTTCCCTATATTACAGCCCTGATTCTATCTACAGATTAATCTATCAATAGGTCAAGCTTATAAGATCACAGTCATTCACACACTGATCTCCATTAACAAATCAATGATGCCAAATCAGGGAGAAAGAATAAAAAATAGCTAAGGGTGGACTCGATGGTAAAGGGGCTAGTTTACCAGAGGCAATTTCTCCTCAGCATTTTCACGATAGTCCACGAAATTTTGCATCTGTGTTCGCAGTGACAGACAAACAATTGTTAGTCCTATGTTCAGTTAAGCTATTTACAAACATATTGAGATGACGTTGTATATTATATAAACAGTGATGTTGAATACGTCAAATGAGTATAGGTACCTAAAGTTCATATTAGAAGCACTTGAGTTTATATAATATTTTCAAAAAACAACTATTTACTATATAAGATTAAAAATATCTTATTATTATCGTTGATTATAATAATATAATATTGGTAATCTTCAGTAAACCGAAGATAGGTTTATGTCTTGTCTAAGACATCAATTATTAATGTTAAAAACTTTTTTAAGCTATTGATTGTCAAAACAAGTTTTAATGATTTTATACATTGTTCAACAGAATATAGATAACTGCTATCTGTAAATAAATATCATTTTATTTGAAACATGCCAGCACTTACCATTCCAAGAGTTTCCTTTTTGTTAAGGCGTAGTTCACGGAGCATCTGATTTCGTTGCTCCATCATGAGAGTTCGCTCGTACGTGTAGGCAGAGATGTCGCTATCAGTCTAGTAAATTAAAAAAAATACAACAAATTATTATCAATATCGTCAAGTAATCAAAAGTCAATCAAAGTTTGTTATCTCGAGCGCCTCCGTGCTTCGGAAGGCACTTTAAGCCGTTGGTCCCGGTTGTTCCTGCAACCGCTTTAACCCACCAACCCGCATTGGGGCAGCGTGGTGGTGTTATGGCCCAAACTCCTCATGTGTTTCTCCCATGTAGGAAGGCCTGTGCCCAGAAGTGGGACATATAAGCGCTGGTGCTGATGATTGTCAAGTAATATCTACTAAACAATCCAATGCATATGGTAAAAATGAGTCCAAAATGAGTAAAAATAATTTAAGTCATGTTGTTTTAAATCTGTGAATGTTACAAACATCCCCAGATTTGTGGAACTATTTAACTAAAATTTTATGCATCTCTAAGCCAAAGTCAGCATCATTAAGAGCTTGTACTTGTACTTTTGTAAAGAATGAAACGTCCGTTTTTTACCAAAACGTATAATAAAGATCCAGGAATAAAAGAATAACAGAATGTCAAAGAAAAAAAAGAACATTTCAAAATCGTATAACAACATATAAAGTATAGTCAACATGGTCCCTACGAATCTTGTGGTTGCGAGTCGATTCTTTAAACGTGGAACATGTAAAATAAAAACCAATAAAAACCTAACTCAGCATAACCTAAATTAAAAAGGCGGTACATTTCCAATGGACATAATAATTATTATTGTTGGAAGTCATGACTTCTGCATTAGTGAAAGTAATAACAAAGCCCTACCATTTCGACGACCTCGACCTCAGCTTCAAGACGCAACTGGTACAGGAACATTTTAAGGTCCTTCTTCATCTGGATGGAGTTGTCCTCCATCTGCGCCACTGTGAAGATGCGCATCTTGCAGTTCTTCCAGGTCCGGTTCTGCTTCAGCAAAAAGGGTAGCAGCATCAGCATGCCACCGTCGTGTACGATCCACCAAACGTCGATATTGCCGGATACCTGGGATAAGATTGCTTGGATTTAAGTATTGCTAAATTCCTTCCTGATTATGCTGTGAAACTGTTGAGTTGAGTTATTCCGTTCATTTTGTAAAAGAAATGGTTTGATTTTGCTGATAAAGAGAATGGAGACATGGAATAGTAGGTAGTAATTTGTGTTTATTACTCGCTAATAATGTTAATAATAGGACTAAGATTATCTTATCTTATACTATGAAGGAAGAAATTAAAATCTACTTATCATATAATGACGAATTTTTAGAAGGTAACAAATAAGACCATGAAACGAACAACTTTCTTCGAAATTAAGAGAGAGCGAATGTAAGTCACATAATTTAAAAACTACTTATGGTTATGTAGTAATCACATTTGATTTTACTTATGTTAAAATAAATTAATAGTTTATACCTATTTCACCTTTAAATATCTTCAAATATTATTGTTATTTTTGATTTATTATTACCTTATATATGTATATTGTATGATTATTACTAAGTATATATATATTATACGATATACGTATAGTGGTGCCCGCCGAATAGGTATCCACGGAAGACCAGCATCGTAGTGTTCAAGTATGCTTCGGCTTATTGTCTGTGGGCGTGCAAGACCGTGTAAGAGCAGTTTGCAATACCGCATATTTACCAAAGTCGCAAAATTGAAATATCGTGCCAGCGGGCTCTTAGCGCTGATTCGCTTATACCAGATTCTCATTAAACAACACCCAGAGAAATCCCAAACAAGTTCGGTCAAAGAAATGAGTAGAAATATTCAAGATATTATCATTTTTTTTCCATCCTGTGAAATCTACAAAAAGCACATACGCGGTATTGCAAACTGCTCTTACGCGGTCTTGCACGCCCACCGACGTTATGTTGATTGGATTCCTTTTCAGTGACATAATTATAGTGTTTTTTTTTGCTTAAATGCTTTATGTTTGGCTTCTGTAGTCATAATTATGTGTTCCTGAATACATTGGCCCTAATTCTGGTAAACACATGCTAACTCTAAATTTAAGTTCAGTGCATTTCTTTCTATCAAAACGAATACGAAAAGGATGGCTGTCATATAATTTGACATTTAGAAACGTGCGTTCAATTTTCGACCTTATTGAATATAATAAAATGCAGTGTTTAGGAGGCACCTCCGTACATGCCGTCTAAAATTGTCTATGGTTTCTTAGAAATCTATCTAAATTTAAGTGACAGCTCTAAACAGATTCTTGCTATCTTTTTCCTATTACTTATTGCGAGAAAGAGATATACTGTACTTAAATTTAGAATTAAAGTGTGTTCCCAGAATAAGGCCCATTATTTCATGTAATTTCAATCCCATTAGCATCTAGATTTAGATACTCGGCGACTAGATATTGGTTGAGGATCTAGAATCTACAATAAGCGGTTATTCTAAGCTACCTTCTCAGTGGAGTCCGGGAAGAAGTTGATCCCCTTAGGTACGAGCATGGCCATGCGGGCGGCGGTGACGGCGCGCACGGTGTGCAGGAATGAATGCCACTTGGGTGAGCCGTCCTCCTGCAGCTCCTCCGAGCGCCGCCAGCCGTACGGCCAGCCCACGATCACGGTGTTGGGCTTCAGACCTCCCAGCCCGCTTGTTTGGACGCTGTTGTTGAACGAAAATAATGAAATATTAATTTTGGATGATTTCATATCGTAGGTATATTCGGGGAATTTTAATTCAACGGGAGTTACGAAGCACCTCTTAACAAGAATAAGAGCGCCTTCACATTAGCGTTGGTCCAGCGTAGGCGTTCAATAAACGTAGCGCATCGTACTCACCTAACCTCTGTATACCTATTTTGTGATTGTGCATTGTCAGATAGCTTGAAAATAACGATAATACTTTTGACATTGGGTACCTACTTTGTCGGTACGATGATATAGATTCTCTTCTAATTTTAATTATTTTTATCGCTGGGCGGCACTGCACTGCTAAAAGTTATATTTTTTTTTAACTACAAACATTGTATTTGAATATTTATTTTGAAAAGAGTGACTACACGAGTTTGTTGCCGGAATCTTCTCGGTAGTTCAACTTTTGGAACCGGTGTAAATTCAGACATGACAGACAGACAGAGACTATGACGTTGTTAGTTAATATTTTTTTGGTGATAGTTGTAAAAATGTGTTTTTTTGACGATTTAAAAGTGCTTCTTTGTGGCCTATTTAAATAAAATATTTTTTCTTTCTTTCTTTCTTTCTTTCTTTCATGTGCCCCAGCAGAGACGTCGCGACAACGTGACGCGTGCGTTACGTTGTCGCGGCGTCTGCGCTGCGCATACGTTCATCGATCGCCTACGCTGGACAAACGCTAGTTTAAAGGCGCTCTAAGTGTCAATATGTTCTTTGTCCGAATCAAAATGATTTGATTGCTATCTTGTTTATAGCTCTATAACTCTTTAACGTGTTTTTTATAACTTTATTTTACTTAATTAATTCTTTAGGTTTATCAATCGGTCCCGCAATATATTGAGCGTAAATAAAATGTTAATGTAAAAAGGGGTTCACAATGAATCAACAAAAAAACCATTTTTTATTATATCGAACCTCTTTTGAAATAAAAATGAGGAAAGTGGATTGTAAATGGTAGTGTAGTGCATTTTATATGATTCTCATTTATGCGTGGCACATCGCCAAAATGTATTTACTTTTGCAATGGACGCAAGAATGAGATTATTATGTACCACGATAAATTATTTAATATTTATCGCGTGCCACAAAATAAACGTGAAAGTTTTATCGTTGAAAGTTTTTTTGTTACACGATGTAGTGGAATATCTTTTGGTATCAAAATATACTCCAGTAAATGTACGGATATTCCAGTACTTCGTGTTGATTCGTAACTCTAGTTCTTTAGCCTAGAAAGGCGAAACAGCTAGAGTTATGAATCGTGTCCCTAATATAAATTAGGGCCTTGTTAATCCGGAGAGGCAAAAACAAGACCCTTTCCGGATTATCGAGGCTTCCGGATTATAGTACTTATGCCATATATAATGGTAATAAACCACATGTTTAACCCTAGTTTCTTGAATCAATTTTTAAATTAAAGTATAAAGACCTGCATATACTAAGCTTCCGAGCAATGACAGGGTAGCTGCCACCTTTATCTAACATTTCTATAATCCGCAAATGGATCATGGCAGCCAGCACCTATACCGTCCGCGGCTCCCCCGCGAAGCTTGCCCGGCCGGATTACAGCGATCGCCGAACTAGCGGGAGTCCGGATTACCGATGCCCTACTGTACTCACAAGTGGCTGAGTCCGTCGGCGATGCAGGGTGCGACGAGCACGTCCACGAACCCCTTGACCCGCTCGTTGTCCATGCACTGGCGCAGGTTGAGCCGCGCCGTGCTCGCCTCGCCCGCGCGCCGTGTAAAGTCCCCGCCAAGTACTGACACGCACACCGTTAGACCTTTGCCTGAAATGTTCAGATTCATAACTTTGACTGCGAAGGACGTGATCGCGGGGGCAGGGACCGAACTACCTCAAACGGTGTGCTTGATCAATAAAGTGACGTGTCAAAAAACGAACATTAATTTTGCCAACGGATTTAAAATGCTTCTGTTGTTCGTTCAAAAATAAAGTTATGAAAAGCAATGGTTATAAATATTGGACGTCATTATTCTTAGAAGGAAAAACCACCAGCGATCAAAAATGTTTGCGTTAAGGTTGTGGCGTTGATATCAACGTTTCTAGTTAACATTAAAATATGTTTTTGTACCACTTGCTCAAAAAAGTGACATTATATGCCACAAAAAGCGAACATAACAATAGTCATTTTTAATCTGTTAAAAACAGGGAAAGAAAATTGTACTGAATTTCATTCATCCTCTAGGGGGAGAATGTGATTTAAATTTGGAATACTTACCGAAATTTATACTGAACTACATCTATGTTTACACTATTGAGTTTGTAAGCATTATACATCTTTTTGAAAAAGGAATACGCACATCTCTCTATCAATAATTGGACCAATGTTTCGAATGTTAACTTTTACTTTTAATTGTCATTATTTTTTATAAATGCTTATCTCATATTATTATTGTGATAATTTTTTCGCAAATGGTACGAAAAGTAGAGTATTTTCCTCGGTGATAAAACTGTCTTAGTCTTGGGTGAACTTAAATCCCTCGCTACACTCAGGACTCGTCTTAAATCCCTCGCTTCGCTCGTTATTTAAGTTTTTAACACCCTCGCTTCGCTCGGGAGTAAACCTCGAGTCCTTCGTTACGCTCGCGATTTAAATCGTCACCCGCGACAGAAGACACTGCTTTATCCCTTTGGTTAATAATCTACTATTACTAGAATGGTTGAAATCAAAACATTTGTAGTATTTTGCTCCGGAAATTGGGAAGGAACGATAAGCCGATGGTCCCGGTTGTAACCGCACTTTACCTATTCTTTCACCG
The DNA here is from genome assembly GCA_947347705.1 of Nymphula nitidulata. Taxonomy (NCBI): domain Eukaryota; kingdom Metazoa; phylum Arthropoda; class Insecta; order Lepidoptera; family Crambidae; genus Nymphula; species Nymphula nitidulata. The sequence goes on along the minus strand of OX374617.1, from coordinate 6,547,754 downwards.
TACGACCTGAAATAGACCAGCGTTGTGGTGTTTGGAGCAGTAAGGCCTAATACCAGCAATATGAAGTATACAGAGTGGTAACGAAAATAAGTTAAAACATGGACTATTCATTAACACTATTCATCTGATAATTTCAAACTGTTCTATGAAATAATATAACATTGGCTGCAATATTTCATAGAAATTTTATAAAATTCTAAAATGAAAAAGATGTGTTGGAAGCTTGCAAAATATTTCTATGAACTAATATAGCCATGTTTTAGTTTACTGTCGTATTGTCGTTATCATTCTATATATGCTTTTGATGTTGAACTCGATGTGCACAGTAATAAGTTGATTTCAATTTTATAAGTGCTCTTACCAGCTTTCAGCTGACTAGCGAAGGCAAGCATTTTCTTGTAAGTTGGCATAAGGTCATCGTTGAGCTTGGCGAGTACTAGTACTTGAGGTCGCCAGTTTTTGGTGTGTGGCGGCTCTTCATCGAGTCGCAGCAGGGAGTAACGTGCCGCGGACAGCGCCAGACCTCGAAGACCATCTCCCCATTCCTTCTCCGCTCTGAAAAGTTATTTTATTATTATTATTAAGCATTACTATCGAGCTACTAGCTACTATTAGACTAGCAAATTCACAACATTGCCTTGTAAATTCAATCTTGGAAGAATAACACAATAACACATTATCCGTGCGGTGACGGATTAAGAATACAATTCACCGCCCCATTTCTTCCCGTGGGTGTCGTAAGAGGCGACTAAGGGATTACCGAGCTACCAACTGCTCGACTGGTGGTAGGGTCTGAACACCCGTCTGGTTAGTGACCACCGTACGCATGGCGTAAAACCCGCCAAGTGACCACTTGTGGTCGCGTTCCGGGATCAGTCAGCGTACAACCAGAGCTTGGGGAGACGTTGCGGCGATGGATGCGGTCAGTGACGGCTTCCGTCTAACCAGAGCCAGGTGGACTGCATTGACCCGCCGACCAGGGAGACCCGAAGAAACGGCTGTTCCGTTGGCCGCCCGTGGTACAGTACAGGGGCCCAAGCGAACCTAACCAGTTCGTGAGGCTGCCCTATCATGCCACGCATAATCTTGGGGTGGTCCGTCGTGCCGGTTGGTGACCGGGTGGTGGGGTCCCGGCGGCCATTCCCGGGGGGGTTCGGGGGCCCTTCCGTTCGGCGGGTCAGCGCTTCTCTACTGTCGGCTATTACCTGGGGAAACAGGCCTCACGCTTTGACCGTATATATCGCGGCAACGTCCCCCCAATTCACGCCTCTCCTCTCCTCCTTCTATATTAACTATGGCAGCGCTTAAAAACAGTTCCGGTCGTTCAGCGGTGCACACCACCACCACAACCACGCTGTTTGAGGTCGGGCTCACTAACATCCGTGGGCTCCATGCTAACCTCAATGCCGTCCACCAACATCTCGAGACGGCTCGACCCGAAATGCTGTTTTTGACGGAGACGCAAATACTCCGCCCGGCAGACACTAGCTACTTGGATTACCCCGGCTACGCTCTTGAAGAGTCCTTCAAAGCGAAGGCCGGGGTATGCTTGTTTGTCCGGGCGGATGTTTGCTGTCGCCGTCTGCGCTGTTTGGAGGACCCTTCCTACTCTATTCTTGGGGTGCATGTGGACCTGGGCACACATTGCCGAATCTACGTGTGCCTCTATAGATCCCACAGCGGTGACATGGAGACAACTCGACTTTTCGAACATCTTAGTCGGGTGGCAGATGTTGCGCAGGAGCAGTTTCCAACCGCGGAATTGGTGTTTTTAGGGGACTTCAATGCTCACCACGAGTCGTGGTTAAGTTCCTCTACTGACCATGCTGGTAGAACTGCCCACGCTTTCGCTCTCACGCACGACCTGACCCAACTGGTAAACCAGCCCACCAGGATTCCAGACATTGTCGGTCACGCGCCCTCATTGTTGGACCTTCTGCTGACGACTCGCCCGGATGGATATCGGCTAGAGGTTCGTGCTCCTTTGGGAACATCAGATCACTGCCTGGTATCCGCTGGGGTGCCACGGGCGTCGCCACCGGTACCTATGGTTGCCAAACGCCGCATCTGGCACTATGCGTCGGCAGATTGGGACGGTATGCGGGATTACTTCGCATCTGTCCCTTGGAGGCAGCGCTGTTTCAGTGAGCTGGACCCGAACGCTAGCGCTACTGCTGTTGCTGATGAGATCATGTTAGGGATGGAGTACTATATCCCTCACTCCGATCTCATCAGTAGGGGTAGGCGTAACCTCTGGTTCAACCGCGATTGTGCCTTAGCTGTTGAAAACAGACAGTCGGCATACCGCGCTTGGATCAGAGGCCGAGCTTGCGGGGATCCCAACATTGACTCACTGAAAGCAGTATATAACAACGCCACCAAGTCCTGCAAAAGGGCCTTCATCAGAGCGGATGCACAGCGCGTTGCACGAGTAGGCCAAGAACTTCTTACGCATCCTACGGGAAGCCGTAGCTACTGGCGTCTGGCCAAAGCCGTGCAATCCAACTTCTGTCAACCCTCGCTGCCCCCGTTGAGATGTTCTGACGGCTCGCTAACTCACAAGCCGCAAGAGAAAGCCGATCTCTTGGTAAAACTCTTTGCTGCTCACTCCCGAATCGATGACTGCAACTTACAGCCACCAAAACTCTCCCACTGTGGCCACACAATGCCCGATATACGTATTAGGCAATGTGATGTACGTGCGGAGCTTCAGTCAATCGACGTCCGGAAAGCTAGTGGGCCTGATGGCATTCCAGCGATAGTACTGAAAAACTGCGCAGCGGAGTTGTCTCCCGTCTTAACGCGGCTATACCGTCTTTCTCTCTCTTCTGGGTGTGTGCCGGAATCTTGGAGAGAGGCCAATGTGCAACCGGCCCCCAAAAAGGGAGACCGATCAGACCCAGCTAACTACCGCCCGATAGCTGTCACCTCAGTTCTTTGCAAGGTCATGGAACGGATCTTAAACCACCAGCTGATCCGATACCTAGAAGATCACTCATTAATTAATGATCGACAGTACGGGTTTCGGCCGAACCGGTCAACGGGTGATCTTCTAGCGTACTTAATGCATGTCTGGGGTGAAGCTATTGACAAACGTGGTGAGTCACTGGCAGTTAGCCTTGACATTGCCAAAGCGTTCGATCGGGTCTGGCACAGGGCTCTTCTCTCCAAGCTCCCGGCATACGGTCTGCCCGCTCAGCTCTGTAACTGGATTGCCGGCTTCCTGCATGAGCGAAGAATCCGTGTCCTCGCAGATGGATGCGCTTCGCGGTTCATGTCAGTGAATGCTGGTGTACCACAAGGCTCTGTTCTATCCCCCACACTCTTTCTTCTTCATATCAATGACATGATTCCGTTAGGAAACATTCATTGCTATGCAGATGACAGTACAGTGCATGGGGGATATTACGGTCGCCCAGGGGCTGGGCGCGCTGAAACCGAGAGGGAGAGAGAGAATCTTACCATTGAGCTCGACAGGGTGTTGAACCTCGTATCTGAATGGGGATCTAACAATCTTGTTGAGTTCAATGCTAAGAAAACACAGGTGTGCGCGTTTACAGCCAAAATGTCGCCGTTCCTTCCCCTTCCGTCTCTTCAGGGCACGACTCTTTCGGCACAGGGCTCCCTCAATTTGCTAGGTATGGAGATATGTTGCGATCTGAATTCCAGGAACTACATCGAAACCGTGATAAAAACAGCCTCACGGAAGCTCGGTGTCCTGAACAAGGTGCGTCGATTTTTCACGCCTGACCAATTATGCCTGCTGTATAAAACTCAGGTCCGGTCTTGCGTGGAATATTGCTCGCACTTGTGGGACGGCTCCGCCAAGTACCTACTCGATGCCCTGGACAGATTGCAGCGTCGTGCTGTCCGTATCGTTGGCGATGTAGAGGTCACCAACAACCTTGAGCCTCTGCAATTGCGTCGAGACATTGCGTCGCTTAGCGCCTTCTATCGGCTATATCACGGAGAGTGTTCTGAAGAGCTATTTGACCTTATCCCACCTTCCCCCTTCCTACTCAGGAGCACGCGTGCCGGTCTTCGGAGTCATCAATTCACTGTCTCCACCTCAACATCACGTACAAAGAAATTTAGTAGCTCTTTTCTTTGTCGAACTTCCAGAACTTGGAATTCTTTGCCAGCACATGTGTTCCCTCCTTCCTATAACATGGGTTCCTTCAAAAGAGACGTGAAAAAGCACCTTTCGGGCCGGAAAAGTGGAGCCAGCTAGAGCAGTGTCTGAACTGCACTAGCTGTCTTCGCATATGGACTCTTCTTACTGCTTCACATCAGGTGGTGTTGAGTCATTTGTCGTGCTTAGTATAAAAAAAAAAAAAAAAAAACACAGTTTACAGCTGTTAATAACAGTATTAGTACCTAGAGTATTTCTAAAAATGGTTTTACAGATACCTACCCACGGTATTCGATGTACTTGTAGATAAGGCCGGCCATACCCATGGCGATGAGAGCGTAAAACCATGAAGTCATAAACATGATAGAGATGCACAGCGTCAGACCGGCAAGTGACAGAGACCTGATAACGGAATTAGGGGTAAAAAATCTCGACAATGGGCCTAATTCGGGGAACACACTTTAATTATAAATTTAAGTACAGTATATCTCTTTCTCGCAATAAGTAATAGGAAAAAGATTGCAAGAATCTGTTTAGAGCTGTCACTTAAATTTAGATAGGTTTCTAAGAAACCATAGACAATTTTAGACGGCATGTACGGAGGTGCCTCCTAAACACGCATTTTATCACGTTCAATAAGGTCGAAAATTGAACGCACGTTTCTAAATGTCAAATTATATTACAGCCATCCTTATCGTATTCCTTTTGATAGAAAGAAATGCACTGAACTTAAATTTAGACTTAGCATGTGTTTACCAGAATTAGGGCCAATCTCCCAAAAGTGACATTTAAAAGTGTAACTTTTAGGAAATTGAAAAGGATCCTTAACGTCACTTTTAGGAAATTGCTGAGATATTTAAGTGCACAAAATATTCAGTTGTAAAACATAAACTACAACAATACAATGAAAAGTTTTTTTTTGTAAATTAGATTTAATAACTTAGTGCATTAGACTAGAGTGATTAGAGCAATTATTCTTCCGTGTAATGTTTTCCTCTTTGTGGTTAAGAAACAAACTTACCAGTGGTAGTACTTGAACCTTGGCCGCCAGTTGGGCGTTTTGAGCAAGGTCTGTAGCGCGCATGCCAAGTTCACGAATCCGTAGCACATGAGGAAGAACATGGACAGCAACGGCGCCAAGATGTCGACGTTTCCGAGCAAGATGCCGCACTGACAGATCGCCATTGTTAGAAGCAGGGCTCTACAATAGAAAAAATATATCTTTTACTCAAACATGCTTGGAAATTTGAGCATTATTTTGACAACGTCCTTCGAGATAGATTTAAATTTCTGTATTGACCACATTCATGCGAGCAACGGCCGGCAAAAGTTTTTTACAAATCCATAATATATCTGTCGTGTTTCAGCGGCCAAATAAATTACTTTATAGGTATCTAAACTCATATCTGCCGTGTAATTTAAAAATGGAACGACCTTTACTCCGAAACATGCCCACCAAGAAGGTAATTAATTAAAGGTTTTATTTCAATTTCGAACTGGCTTGCAAATAGAAAGTTGTTTATTGAAAAAAAGTCCACTTTAAATTTCAAAAATATACTTACATTCAATAACTGTATTTTAAGTTTTCCGCCTTTGACCATAATCTTATGGTCTAAGTTTTCCGCGCATTATTTGAGAAAAGTATTACACAAGCCTTGGCCACGACTAGGTATTGATGGATTTACGTATGTGTTTTCATTTACACGTTCGTCCATCAATGCTTCTTTGGCTGGCCGCTGTAATGTACTATGAAAAGATAATATGAGAAAATTATGCAGGTATTGAAGCCATTAATCATTTGACCGAAAGAACCCTTACCTACATTGAGCACCGAGAGAAATCAACCACATCAGGCATGTGAAACTTCTTTAAAAAGTCTTAGATATTATTGTCGCGTGTTTGACACGACTCAACTATGCAATACGACTTTTATAGTACGTTGCTCTGGTTGGGTACAACGCCTACAGTAATCCTTGGAAGTCAAAGAGTGGGTTTTTTTCTGATAACGAGCTAGGTTAAGTACCTATAAGATGCAATTGGGTATATGTGAAAGGCAGTTGTCTCCAAATGTTGGCGAAAATGTCATTCTTTCTTGCAAATTTAGAATCAAGCTTTGAAAATCATGCAAATGATTAAAAATCCACTCAGTGTCTTTTGTATTATATATTACCTACAATTGAATACAATTTTCTTTTGCTAATAAAGTTCGCGTCCACCGCATATCAAGAGACTACACTTCAAAATTGGTCTTTATTAGAAAAGGGTGAGGTAGCAAGATTTTTAAAGTTAAGATCTGAAAAGTACTTAAATATGTATTATTATTAACCTGTCAAGCCACAGATTCCAGAGTCAATCGTCATAAGACTCCCAGGAGTCTTATGTGGCTTGAAAGGTTAATGCAATACTGAACTAAACCACACCTGGTGGGTTCGCCTCTGCTAGAGGAGACGGCGAAAGGAGCCAAGAATGGTATTATTTCATCCTTTGCAATGGCTTGCAGCAATCGCGGAGCCCCAGTAAGAGACTGCAGACCAGCTCCAAGGGTTGACAGGAAAGATCCAATCAGGATAACCCATTGGTTTGGCCACGCCATATTAGCTACCACCAGCTTACCGCCTATGGACTGCCCAAACCTGGAATTAGAATATTGTATGTTATAAAGGGAGGAACTCGGAGGCGTATTGGTTTGAGCGTTCTGGTTTCGATACGAAAAACACAGCAACTTTCGCCATGGTCGATCCTGGGATGGGTCAATCAAAGTTTGATATCACGAGCTCCTCCGTGCTTCGGAAGGCACGTTAAGCAGTTGATCCCGGTTGTTCCTGTAACCGCTTTAACCCACCAACCCGCATTGGGCCAGCGTGGTGGTGTTATGGCCCAAACTCCTCATATATTTCTTCCATGTAGGAGGGCCTGTGCCCAGCAGAGACGTATATAGGCTGGTGATGATGATGATGTTATAAAATAGCAGCTTTTTTTAACATCGTCTTAAGTATATTGTGATGAAGAAGACGCAATTTCTTGTGTAAGTTAGGCAAAGAAGTATTTCATCAATCCGGTGACCTTTGTATGTAGTTATCTTTAAACTAATTATCTCATCGAAAGTATTACGTATAATCAGAGAAATTTACAGATAGAATTTGACTGATCTGGTGATGTACAGAGCATGCTAGGAGGCTAAGCAAATTAAAAGGAGTACAAAAGATATGGTCGAAATCTTACTGATTCCATTTATATCTTCATGACTGTGTGCATGATGCTTTGATTTGAGCTTCCCAGACTTTTTTTCTCACAGACCACTTTCAAAATTTTGCTGGTTCCGGTGGACCCATTGCAGCTACATTACTAGCATATTCCCAAAACTCTACAAAAATGTGTTTTTTCCCACTCCAACGTAGACCCCCGTCGATTCTCCCGTGGACTCCTGGGGGTACACCTAGACCACTTCGGTAACTAAGCCTGTAGATTATACTCTAACCGTGTACCCGAAACAACTCGACTTTTAAAAATGCATCCGCAAGAAAATCCGGGAGCTGATAAAATTCAAAGAAAGATTAAAATCTTTTGGCATAATTAAATGATTTGGGGTTACTATTTATTGTAAACGTAAAAAAAACTATCTCACTTGTCTCTGAGTAGTAGATTGTCCACAGTGCCAGCGAAGAGCAGCACGCACGACAAGTAAACAGTAGACGTGGTCAAGATGGCGCCGATGGTGCCAATTGGGATACTCTTCTGCGCGTCCGCCAGGTCGCCAGAGCGATTTGAGCCCGCCATAATACCTATAAAATAAAGTTTTACACGTATTCAATTGACTACGTAATAATCAAACAGCGGCCAGAGCAACTTTGCTTTCACATAGAGCTGCAATACATTAAAGAATGAAAATCATGAAGTATATGAGCATTACACTGTTTTAAAATGCTTTGTTTTTAATAATTGAAACCTTCTTTTGATATTAATGAAATAAAATAACAAAAAATGAAAAAAAAAATTTATTCAAATAGAAGCACTTTCGAATCGTCAAATATATTTCATACGCATGTGTAATACAAAAAATGTTTAATTTTTTAATTTTTTATACAACTAGATAACAAACAAGCTGACGGTCCACCTGGTGTTAAGCGTTTACCGCCGCCCATAGACACCTGCAATAACAAGGAAAAATCACTTGATATTGCAGGTGCGTTTTCATCCTGAAGCCTAAGATGAAATGTCGTCCATGCCCAGTAATTACACTGGCTACCTTTCCCTTCAATCCGAAGCACAGCGAACTGTTTCACGACTGAAATAAGAAAGGCGGTGGAACCTACCCAGACGACCCTACATACGAGCCTACCACCTGTTGTTTCCAATGTTCAACAAACTATTTAAAACTTGTCTAGTCCTGAAGATATTGTTTTTACCTAATGATTGATATTGACCTAAATTTTAAAAATCAGAAATTTTTGGTTATTTAATATTACTTCAGTCTAAATCAAACCTGTGACCGAGGGGAAGAATATCCCGATGAGTATGGTGAAAGTGGTGGTGAGATCAGCGTAGATTTGGTTGTAGGTGGGGCGCTCCATCTGCTCGATGTCGTCGGGCTCCTTACCGTACGCGATGTACTGGCCCTCCTGTAGGAATGAGTCGTGCAGGTTGTCGAAGAATACGCCACTCGCCAAACCCTGAATTAGGACATAAAAATATATAAGTTAAAGAAACGTTACACATGTTAAATAGCAACGATATAGAGATATATGAACCCATGAAATATTTTTGGTGTATTTAGTTTTGGTATGTCTTGGTTTTGGTATTTGCTGGTCTGATTCGTAAAATATTGAGAGCTTTTTAGTAAAATTTTATATAAATACATTTGTCTGATCTTCTTAATAGCTCTAACTGTAGACACTGAGCTGAAATTATCATAAATTTCTTTTACTATTTCTTTCATAATGTTATTATCATTGTCTACATCATCATCTGAACGAGTATTTTTGCTAACACCCAAATATTCGGTTAAATTTTGGATTTCCCAATAGCATTTTTTAAAATTCCAAGTCTAAGCATAAATATATTAAAAACTTGAATAAAAAAATATAAGTTATCAAATAATGCTGTATTTACCTTGATGCCCTGCACGATAGAAACGTTATGAGCAGTGTAGTACGGGTCGCAGGTGTTGTTCGAGCAGAATAGCTTATAAAGCTCCCCATTAACGGTCTTGCTGCAATTACTTATGTGGATGTCCTTCAAGAGTCGCTTCCCTAACACGCACATTCTGTAAATTTACGTTCTTGCGGTTAGAAAGGGCTGACTTCAGGTAATCTCAATTGTAAATATAATAAACTAATAACTAATTTATTAGAATAAATCTGGTATTTTTTTACTGGATCAAGGATAGATTTCGTAGCATAGTGCTATTGTCCCCCTTATACAATTTGCTTTTTTTCATGTAAAATGATATACACATAGAATGATATACGCATATAAGGATTCCTATCATGATTTTAGATTAATATGTTAGATTCATAAATAGAACTATTCATGATGTACAATAATACTTACTGAAGGTTGTTATTTCCGTAGAAGTTGACGAATATACCAACGTAGACCGCGCTTATGGACATGATGACGCAGGCGAGCGCGACTGTCGCAAACTTGTTGACGAACTTGACGCCGACGAACACTACCATGCCCATAATGAGGAGGAGGCCGGTGCCGTACACGCGGAAGTTGTTGTACATCGCCTCGGGGTCTTTGGTGAAGTCGCCGAAGATCGATATCCACGGAGCCATGTACGTCTAACAAGATAGAGAAGATTAGTTAAAGCTAGCCCAGTCTTACATTACAAGTACAAAGTATCCCGTCTATCTCTCGTGGGGGTAATATAACAAGATGAAGCTGTTAAGAAGAGCGTTCCTAGTGAAATAATCAATAGTGCATACATTGTAAATTTTATGAGCGATATAAATAGACGTTATATAAATATGAATGGTCGCTGGCAATTATAAAGTGTAACGTCGGTTCTGTTACGTCTAAATCAGAATGGTTCTATAAAAATTATTTTATTGTAAAATCTTTTTCGTTTTCTTTTGTTTATAATTGGCTATTCCCGGTGTTTCCTCGGTGTTTCTTCAATAAAACGTATTCGACCTTTTTACAAATTAAAGTTGAAAAGGTTTAAAACTGAGGCAATTTTATAATTATGTTTAAATTTTCATGTGATCTAACTATATTTAGACCACGTATTGTAGTGTTGGTTTGTGGGTATATCTCAAATTAAATCATGACCCCAAAAACAATAAATCTAAAGTCATAATCTACTTTAACTGAAACAACAGTCTAATAAGCTCTACGTGCGAGATTTTACCGCTAAAACTGTATAAAGAAGTTATTTTATACGTCGAACGCTAACTTTCGATATTATTTTCTTATTGGAAACGGAAAGTTAACAAGTGTCCGTGTGTTGCAGCATTCGGATCACGAAATACGGTAATTGAATCACAAGAAGGAGAAGGCTTCTTTAGAAAGTAAATAAGGTTTTGAATTTTGTGAGCTTGTGAGAGTTTTAGGTATTATTAATAATTCGCATTATTACTGAGTGGTTTTTATGATAAGAATATTGTATAAAATTATTGTTTTATATATGATGTTATTTTGAAATTTGATATATCTAATAAGAACGAATTTCAAATCTTAACTTGAAACTGTTTTTTTTCTACTGCTCAAAAGGTTATAAAAATGAATAGGTAAGAAATGAATTCTACATTTACTCAGTCGTTGTCTTTCTTTCTAGAATAATATAATAACGATAGTGTTAATGTAAAATTCATTAATAAAAGATCAATTATGACGGGGTAACTGGCGAAAATTATTGCCCGGACATTTAGGTTGCTAACTCGAGTTTAATTCTGATTTTTGCTAAAATGCTTTTTGGTTGATTGTGATAATGTGTGTTATACTGACCAGTACGATTTCGACGGCGCCTACGATGTACATAGCGGCTGCCAGAGTGGTGCCCGTGTAGAAGAGCATGCCGACTGCGCCGCCGCACTCGGGGCCCAGCGCTCGCCCGATCATAAAGTACGACCCGCCCGCCGGCACCACGCCGTTTGTTGCGATAGCTGACATTGATATAGCAGTGAGCATCGTCTGGAAAAATGTTTTAAGTTTAAAGAATTTATTCTCAAAAAAGATTACAAAATCCACTTACATGAGAACAAAATTATACTGAGTATTCTTAAATATAGGTAGCGGTCACATTTAACAATTTAAATGGAAAAATAATTTAGACATAATTTTACAATAAACTTTCTCAATTTAACATATCTTATCTCGGCGAATTAGTGGTTCTCAAGAATATAGTTATACAATTTAGACTTAAAACTGTTTATGGAGTCTACATCTTTAACTTATGAAGGTAGTTTGTTATAAAAATGCAAACCCTCAAAGGTAATGCTTTTAATTGCGTTTTAATTTAATTACTAACACATAATTTATAAAAATTACAAATAAACAAAGAAAATGATGAAAAATTTATATGCTCCAGACGAGAATCGGACCCACGATGAACGCACAAAATTCTCTCGTTTTTCTTACTTTAACTGGGAGTTTGAAAATGCTTGTAATAGTATTCGTTCGGATCACTAGAGGTGTTAAGTTAACTTCAATGCGTGGTGAGATAAATTGGTACGTTACACCTAGTGCTCCGGTGGCGTAGTGGTGTCTGGCCGGACCCCAGGAGACGCGGGTTCGATTTCCTCCTGGAGCATATAATTTTTCATCGTTTTCTTTCTTTATTTGTAATTGTTACAATAAAGTAGACGTTATGAATGCACAAAATTAAAGTTAAATATGCATAATTTATAGTCAAAAGATTTTCCGGTTTGTTTCTGCTCTCTAAAATGAGAAGAATGGTTCGACAAATTTTAAGAAGGTGATTACATAAGGTATCTTCTAATATATAAAATACTTGTGTCAAAAATTTAGTTACCATACTCCTACGAAACGGCTTGACCGATTTTCATGAAACTTTATGTGTATATTCAGTAGGTCTGAGAATCGGCTAGTATAAAAAAAAAATTTATGGCAAAAAAACGTTTGCGGGGTCAGCTAGTAACTTATAGTATCTTTACGTAAATAGTTGCGTTTTCAGTATCAGGGATGATATTTGGCTTTGCGCTTAACAATTAAAATTTAATTGTGTCTGGTTAAGGGGTTTTATTGGTTAATTTGAACAAAAATGTCCACTTACTGTGCAGCAACAAACGAGCACAATCAAGAATCCTTGTATCGCTCCAGCTGTTCCGACGACCCACGTGAGACGGATGAAGAGGATGACGCCGAAGATGTTCTGAATGCAGGGCAGGTAGACTCCGATGAGCGTGCCCATGCGCGCGGGCGGTGCTGGCTTGACGGCGTCGGGCTCCCCGCTCGGCGCAGTAGGGATCGTGTTCGAGTAGTCCGCCAGGGAGCTGAGGAAGGTAGCTGCTCGGGGTCGGTCTTCGATTTCTTCCTGTAAAACATTCGAGTGTAAATTAAGATTGGCAGCTTTTTGGTGGGTGCCATAATGCGCGGCCCTTCTGAGTGTACCCCTCTGTCTTTTCTTTTCTATTTTTTTGTGAGAAGGAAAAGACAACTTAAAGTAGAGCACATAAAGCTTATTTAAAGAGATCTTATAGCATGGAAACGAAAGTAAATCATTTTTTAACCGATTTAAAAAAAATGAGAAAAAATCCAGTTCGTCGGATTTTTTTTTGAAAGAAATTTAGACAATATTGGTGTAATAATCATTTACTATCGTTTGAAAGTTCTTGTATACTTAGGGCCATATGTAGAGTCGTCTGGGTAGGTACCACCGCCTTTCGTATTTCAGCCGCGAACAGTTCGCTATGTTTCGGATTAAAGGGAAAGGTAGCCAGTGTAAACTAGACACGGACGGTAAATCTTTCATCTTATTTAGGCCTCAGGATGATAACGCATCTGCAATATCAAGTGATTTTTCCTTGTTATTGCAGTTCTCTATAGGCGGCGGTAACCGCTTACCACCAGGTGAGCCCTCAGCTTGTTTGTCATCTAGTAGTATAAAAAAAAAACATAAAAGAAGTCCCTGTTAAGGAAGCGGAGTCAATGGAATAGAATGATCACAAAGTTAACACTTATTCTTCATTATCTTTCAAGTGCTTTCCGCTGTCTTGACGTAATTATTATTAATTGTCCTCTGGATACAGACTTTTTATGACAGGCAAAAAAAAATGAATTCTTTGCTACTTTCGTACGTAGACATAAAAGTAAAACAGCTGCGTAAAACAATAAGATATTTTATTTATTTGTGCCAGCTGTACCACTTACCGATGAGTGCCGTGTAGTTATCTGACTCACAACGTTTAGTCGAGAGGTAAGAATAGGCTCCAAATCATCACTATCTGATACTTGTGGAAACTAAATTACTTGTCTATTTTTTATTTGTACTTTCATTTAAGGAACGACTTTTGTACGTTGTTTTCAACACTATGTATACATTGTTTTTGTTTATGTTGATGTACAGTCGACAGCACATCAAGCGTAATAGTTCGACCGTGAGACCGCCCTTACTGCATTCGTAATAGAGGCGGCTTTCGTATTGCACTGTTATACTTGATGTGCTGTCGCGTGTACAATTAAGTTATAAATAAATAATAATAACAACGACATATCATAAATATAAAGTATTTTTTAAGTACTAAACGATATTTTCATGAAAAACTTTATCCCGATTCAATAGTTTGAAAACTTATAGCAAATGTGCTGAATTGCGACCCGAATCACGTTGCCGGCATAAAATACATCCGTCATTTTAGGAGAAAGCACAATCAAGGTGGATGTGACTAGAATCTCTAGGATATCATATTAAGTTTTGTAGATGGCAACTACTTATTAGCCAAGTTTTATCCGAGACGGATACCTATACTTGACTCGTATCAGATGATGAATTGCACCAGTTAGGTATATTGAGGACCTCGGTGGCGTAGTGGTTTGAGCGCTCTGGTTTCGATCACGAAAACAAAGCAACTTTCGCCATGGTTGGTCCCGGGATGGGTCAATCAAATTTATAATCTCGACGACCGGCTGGTCGAGTGGTCTGTACCCCTTGCTATGCAGGCTACTCGGTCAAGAGGTCCCGGGTTCGAATCCCGGTAGGAGCAAATGTTTGTATGATGAGTACGAGCATTTGTTTACGAGTCATGGATGTTATGTTTATTTAGTATATTTCTAATATTTGTATACATTTTATTATCAATATTTATCCGTTATCTAGTATCCATAACACAAGCTCTTAATGATGCTTACTTTGGGCAAGATAATAGGTGTGAGTGTATGAATATTATTATTATTAATATTTTTAATCTCGAGCTCCTCCGTGCTTCGGAAGGCACGTTAAGCCGTTGGTCCTGGTTGTTACTGTAACCGCTTTAACCCAACAACCCGCATTGGGCCAGCGTGGTGGTGTCAGGGCCCAAATTCCGCATGTGTTTCTTCCATGTAGGAAGGCCTATGCCCAGCAGTGGGACGTATATAGGCTGATGATGATGATGAGGTATAGTTTAGGTATGTCTACCGGAGTGCTTTGTGGTGAAGAAGTACAAGATAAACAACAATGTGCTTCACAATACCACCCACTTGGTGGTAAGTGGCTGTCGTCGCCTATAGACACCTGCAATATCAAGGAAAAGATCACTTGGTATTGCAGGTGCGTTGTCATCTTGAGGCCTAAGATGAAATGCCTAATAACATAATTAACATAAAAGTCTCATATGATTAACTACAAAATTCATAATAACTGCTAATTAGGTCAGCCGTCGCCTTGTAATCCATTGTGTCAACATAAAACACTCAGCGTCAGCGAAAACGCTTCTACAGTCGATAGCATATCAAGCATGTTAGTTCGACCTTGAGACCGCCCTAACTCCCTTTGTACGAAGTACAGTTATTTCCTGCTTGCTTGCATAAGCAAACCATAATTGCGCAATGAGAGTTGTAATAAGTTATTTTTAGTGTCATTAATTGAGTTCATAGCTGACATTCTTTGTGTATACACATTATTCATAATAAATCAAGAGTATAAACTTCTGAGTGTTGCTATTATCAAGAACCATCAGGTCATCCACTATAAAAATCTGTCGAAACGGAAAAAACTCATCCATATCAGGTCAGTGAGTGAGCTAAGCAAGGGCTCATACACAGTTCATAATATAGGCGGTTTTCGTTAGATAAAAAAATCTGACGAAACAAAAATCTGGCGAAATAAAAATCTGTCGAAACGGAAAAAACTCACCGTTTATTTTGCTGTAACATACATAATCTATTACAATTACATAAAAAGATATAAGAGAAAATAAATCGCAAGTGCTACAACAAGTGAGGATCTAGGTTCAGTGTAATTTTTACCACACGGCAAAACATATATTCTCTGTCATCACCTGTTACAGTTCATGTGATATACAGTCTAGGCTAAGGAAATGTTTTTGAGAAAAGTGATACATAATCACTTAATCACACAGTATTCGTAAAAGGTCGACGCTTTTATTACGTAAATAGTCCTATTATGGCGGTACTCTAATTCAACGCCTATTACGGAGGTTTTTATATTTTCGTGTTTTGTATATAGGTACTATATATTCGGATAGCTATAAAGGTATTTTTAATACAAATTCTTGTTTGAATAACCAAACAAGAATAAAATAATGGTATCTCCGTAATGGGATCTGTTTTAGACTAACGCCGCGCCGTAATAGGAGTGGTCATGACTATTCTATGAAATAATATAACATTTGCTGCAATATTTCATATAAATGTTATAAAATTATCGAATGGAAAAGATTTATTTGAAAGTTGCAAAACATTTCTATGAACTTTTAACTTATAGTCCACGTTTTGATTTATTGTCATATAAGTAGTCGTCACCACCCCGCATGATTATTACTTTTTCTAGTCCAGATTTCTTTCTAGCATGTTCCAAATACAACGTTTCCTCGTCACAGACTAGCAACTTCACTAACCGCAGGAACAAAACATGATGTTACTTGGCTCTCATCTTTTGTAAGGTGCTACTCTTACTTTGATCAAGATCAAAATGACATAATCACTTTCCATCAATTGTCACCAATATCAGTAACTATCATAGTTATGGTTTTGGTTATCAGATTGGGCCTTTTTAAACTTTTATGTCACTATTCCTATGGTCTGAGAAAATATTACAGGGTTAACATGAACATTAATTAAATAAACTATAATAAAAAAAATCTCAAAAATAGAAAAAAATATAAATGATAGAGAAGCAAAAATATTACTTGACACTTATTATTATTAATAAAATATATGTCTATGCTCATGTATATTCTCCATCTAGCTAACTTTTAGAAAAACGTCACAGATTTTTGAGTTTTAGGCTATATCGTTATAATTCTTAGGCTTTAAGCTACTTATAAGTTAAAGTGTATATTTATTGTCAAATTGCGACTAAAAGAAAGTAATGATTACTACGAACAAAGTAGGTAGGTAGTTAAAATGGTGTTATAAAAAAAGCAATACCAAAACATAAAAAGTTCCACTATCTCATAAGAAATATGATTCAAAACGAGATAATATATAGCCCCCGAGGAAGGTTTTTAATTTCGCACGCGTAACACGATATACGGAGCCTCGGATGATATGAGTCGAGCCTGGGAGCGGTCGTATTTTATTTACGCGCCATTTGCATCGCCCGAGTGCGCTAACATCGTTTCGGGCGTAGCGCTCGAGGCGAAGGTAAATATTTCCTGTGGTTGTTAGTTTATGCTTTACTTATATTGCTCAAGATGATTTGTTCCTAACGTCTCATAAAATTTGCAGTGTAATTTTACTTAACTTTTTTTTATATTTATTGTGGTATTTTAGTGACTCTTTCCCCTAGAAATATATAGCAGTTCGGCCTTAAATTAACTTTTTAAATGCAAACATACAAAACTCATTCTTGATATCCATATACTACTAGTTTTGCCAACTATGCAGGCACATATTTTTTTATAAACATTGCATTCGAGCCGCCAATATAGCAGGTTTCATTATCATCATCACCAGCTTATTATACGACCCACTGCTGGGCACAGGCCTTCCAACATGGAAGAAACACACGAGGAGCCATCACACCACCACGCTGGCCCAATTCGGATTAGTGGGTTAAAGCGGTTGAAGTAACAAACGGGACCAACGGCTTAATGTCCCGGAAACGTTGCTTTGTTTTGGTAATCGAAACCAGATCGCTAAAACCACTACGCCACCGAGCTCCTCCTAGCAGGTTCATTTATTATGATTGGCAACCCTAATTGAGCGTTACTCGCTGAAAATTTAACTTTCCGTCACCACTACCTTTTGTTTTAATAAATAAATGAAATCCACCGAGTAAGGTAAACACATAGTAAAAGATATACTTTAGTAAAAAAAAAATGAGAGATATTATAATTTATTACAAGTAAGGTTTCGATTACGAAAATCAAGCAAATTACGCCGTTGTTATTGAGTCAGTAGAAGATATACGGTATCCTTAACATCAGCATTTTTTACTTTCGAATCAATATCAATAGTGAAGAGAGTAACTGTGTATATCTGTTTGCAGTTTTCACTCCTAGCCCGCTGAACAAATTTAGATGAAAATTGGCATGCCCATTGATAAATTAAAGACTAACTACACTAATAGCTAGGTTACTAGGTAGTAGGCCGTATATTTACGAACCACCGCCATTCTTATTTCAGCCGTGAAAGAGTTTGTTGTGTTTCGGATTGAAGAGTACGGTAACCAGTGTAATTACCGGGCATGGACGGCATTTCATCTTAGACCTCAGAATGACGACGCACCTACAATATCAAGTGATTTATCCTTGTTATTGCGGGTGTCTAAAGACATTGACATGTTATGTTTAAATTAATTTGTAACATTTAGATGAACAAATATTGAAAAACTGGAGGAACGAGGAGTTTCTTGCTGCATCTTCTCCACACCTAAAGCGCTGCGTGGTAGTGTTAAATTACGATGATTAAAAGAAATTAGTATGAGTTCATTTAAATAAATGTTTTTTCCTTTGATTTTGTTAAAAGTAGAGGAAAAATGAAAGCTCCCTCCTAATCGAGGGAGAAGGAGGGTTACCTCAGACCCATTATTCACAACTGCCGAATCACGCATTTGATTCGAAAAGTCAACATCCTTTGACGTACCGTGATAAAAAGTGACAGGTTCCAGTTTATATTTTGGGTATGTTCGGTTCCCGCCACAGGTCATGTTTTATTTCAGGTTTAGATATGTTTTACTTAAAATTAATAGTTTCAAAAAATACAGCAAAGTAAAGTGACTCTACGGCTCCCAAATCTAAAAGGTTTTAGTCTTAAATGCAGCAGGTGTGTGAAATTTAGAAGCAGATGTACCATTAGGACGGAATGGATTTCGCAGTTCCTATTTCAAACGACCGACTTTAAAAACGAATTTCGTTGGGCTTTCAGTGCATTTGAAGTTTTTAACTGGATGGTACTGCCAAAAGCTGTATTGTGTTGGGACCGGTTCCACATTATGTAGTTTTACTAATTTCAAAAAATAAAACTGAGTAAGTATCTAGTTTAATATCCTATCATCAATATTTAATTTGCTTAAAACTTCTGGGAACATACGACAATCAAAAAACCCATTTCCTCCTTATTATGAAACGCGGACTAAAGTTAGAGCTGGATTAAGACACATGCTGTCACTGTCTTTTTGTAAAGAAATAAAAGTGACAGGGTCAGTTTTAGACCAGTACTAACTTAAGTTGTGTGTAGTTGTTAGTTAAATGAGTGGGTTGAAAGGTTAAAGTACGTACTTTCCCTTCATTTCCCGACGAAAAAAGAGGGGTGTTATAAGTTTGACGTGTCTGTCTGTGTATCTGTGTGTCTGTCTGTGGCATCGTAGCGCCTAAACGAATGGACCGATTTTGATTCGGTTTTTTTTGTTTGAAAGCTGATGTGCCTACGATGGTTCTTAGCTATAATTTATGAAGATCAGTTCAGGCGTTTGATGACTATCAGCTCATTTTCTACATGATAATAGGGTTTTACTAACTTTTACACATCCGATTGATTTGAAATTTGGTGTACTGTCACTTCGGTGACATTCCCATGACATACTATCCTTGAGCTGATCCTTTACCATCAAATCTGCGAAATGCTTAATTCTTCAGAAACTTACAGCAGATATAGCGTGTTTGGGCTCTTATGAATAGTCTCAATGAGATGGTGTTAGATAGATGATTAATGACGCCGGGGGTTACTTAAAATTTTTAGTTTTGTATTTTAGTAAATTTGGTACTTGGTACACGTTTCCGTAGTAGGTATTTAGAATAGGGTCGTGATGTTTTATAATTCAAACATTAATCATTGTGATTCCGTCTGGAAATAATGCTAACAATGAGTTTTTGAAAATACAATGTAGCTTAATTGACTAAACTTGGCTTTTGTTGTCTGTTGTGGCTTGACACTTTATTTGAAAGGTAAAGTTGATGAAAGGCTAAAGTAAGTTTTGTTTTCAACTGATTCTTTTTCATGTATCACGAACACTCTTTTGCTTTTCTTAATAAAAATATTATGAGTGATTATAATAATAAACGAGCAACTAAATTTTTTAATATATATTATCATTAAAAATTAATTTCGTAATATTATTGATATTCATCATCAACTGCCCAAAGAACTACCCTAAATCATTCTACGATGATTATATTACATTTCAATCAGGAATCAAAATATTGAAGGAAGTTTTCACAACTTTTTAGTGTAGGTAGTAATTTGATAAATCATTTTCCTAACACAAAGCTACTTTGATTGAAGTTGCTCGCGAATAAATTGGCCTGATTAGTTTCAAGTTGACAGATCATTAGCGAGGCCGCCAGTTTGGGGACAAGCTGGAGTGGTGTCACTCGAAACTTGCGCCGTAATCAAGTCATTCATCACGGTACACGCTTCCCTGCTTTTGAAGCTCAAAATTAGGTTGCGACATCACAACACTACAATCAACCACAAATGTATTCACACAAGAATTTGTGTCACATAAAGTCAATTACGAAAGCAGTAGGCATAATTTATTTTTCATATCTCTTTACCGAGTGGGGAAAATGAAGTGTTACATTTATATGTTTCATCTAAGAATAAGCTTAAAATGTTGATTTTACATTTTACACTATCCTTTATACTTTACTTTTCATCATCATCATCATCACCAGCCTATATACGTCCCACTGCTGGGCACAGGCCATCTACATGGGAGAAACACATGAGGAGTTTGGGCCATAACACCACCACGCTGGCCTAATGCGGGTTGGTGGGTTAAAGCGGTTGCAATAACAACCGGAAGTGCCTTCCGAAGCACGGAGGAGCTCGAGATTAGAAATTTTGGTTAAACCATCCCGGGATCGACCATGGCGAAAGTTTCTTTGTTTTCGTATTCGAAACCAGAGCGAACTACTACGCCACCGAGCTCCTCCTTGTACTTTTAACAATGTTTTATCTATACAATGTTGGAAAGAGAAGGAAAATGTTCAGCGTCATTTGTAAATTGACAATAAAACATAGTTGCATATGTATAGTATGAAAGGGCGAATGGCGTCAATCGTTAAACTAGAACGTTTTAATTTTAATAGCAATAAAATAAGGTTATAGTTACTATTCTTAGGTAATAGTCTACAACTGGAACAATGTATCACCGCCGCTTTTTCCTATTTGTTTTCATTTGTTTCGACGCCATTATTCGGCACTTTATTTGGGATCTGAATTCCGTTCAGTCGGGTTGGCGACCGTAATGAAGTCCTTTGTTCGTTCGCTATTGATATTGCAGGAAGGCAGATCGTGAGCGGCGCCCTCATTCAATTTTAATGTTTAAAGCTGTGAGCCATTTAGATTTAATGAATACACGAATAAATCCAGTAAGTTTGGAGTTAATAAAAGATATACAGTATCATTAGCATGAGCATTTTAAACTTTAGAATTGTAATCTTAATTATATTCTTTATTGCACTTTATACATTACATGAATGAATTTTAATGAAACTGTAATAATACATACATGTATACTCATACATCAGAATAACATATAGGTTACAGGTAATTTAGTTTGCTCAAAATAAGCTACTCGAAGTATTAATCCTGCGTAGACGAAGCTGCGGACAAAATCTAGTAAGTAAATAAGAATAATTAATTAAATAACAGTACCTTTTTTATGTAACTAGCTACTTGCGGCTCCTCCCGCGTGGATATCGTTTATCGCACTTAAAGGTAGCCTATATCCTTTCTCAGGATGTAATCTATTTCCATACTAAATTCCATTGAAATCTGTTTAGCGTAACAGACATACAGAATAAAAAAAATTAAATACTTTTATACGTCAAAAACCATCTATCTATAACCATTATCGAGATATGAAATAAATGAAAGCCTCCTATACCCCGTGATCACTTCCCTATCATATCGTAATACTGCAAGCTGTCCCATGGCACGGAATGCCCATGGCCGAAAAAAAGAGAACCTACCACTTTGAATACTAATGCTTTCATTTCTGGTCTACATGCTATATGTTT
The DNA here is from genome assembly GCA_947347705.1 of Nymphula nitidulata. NCBI lineage: Eukaryota > Metazoa > Arthropoda > Insecta > Lepidoptera > Crambidae > Nymphula > Nymphula nitidulata. The sequence goes on along the minus strand of OX374617.1, from coordinate 6,526,028 downwards.
CTCGTATGTTACATAGAATAGTTTTCACAATCTAGCGTGAGTCCAGGCAGATTAGTTCTACTTATTTTAAACAATAAATTTTTTCTCCATTAAGTTAATGTTTCTTTGTATAAATACTTAAGGCACTTTTCCTCTTTTTGGCGACTCGTAATAGAGATTCTTCCACTGTCTCACTCAAAATTCGATGTCTAGGTCCCTTGATAAAGTTATTCCTATAACCGATAAATTGATCCCAACTATTCCCAACGCTCCCTGTATCATGTTAATAGCAAGCTAAACTTACCCAGCCTCTCTGGTGTACTTACATTACGTAACATAGATATTGACTAAAATGATATTTCTTGTACTTCGAATCTTTATTAGTATCTTGTTATCTTTAACGTTAGATAATTGGTATTTTATCGTGGAAAAGTATTTGTCTGAGTTTTCTCTTCTTGATTTTTTTTGTAAACCCCAAAGGTTTCCTATTTTTTTTTAAACGCCAAGTAAGTTTTGTGCAGAAGAAAATGTTCTTCTGAGACTAATTTAAATATCTTACCGCAGTAGGCGTATTATATCTTTACATAAGTCAACAAGTCCTCCAGACAGCACTACATGAAGGAGCGAAATGCGGGATCGACAATTTCAAGCAAAATCGAAAGAAGCGCGAGCCTTGCACCTCTTGACCTCGTAAAGATATTTTAGAGGCACCTCTCGCATTCCTTTTGGTATTGGCGGGCACTCGAGCGGCCTCTGATGAAGTGGGGCCTCGGCTGGAGCGCTCTCGAGCCGATCAAGGCCGCCTCAACTAATATCCGTCCCCGGATATAGGTGCGACGAGCATTAACGTTGCTTGGCTATAAACAAACTAGTAAACAAGTTACGTTAATTAAACCCACACGCCGTAGTTTACAGTGGATGTGAAATTTGATAGCAATTCAACGAAGGTTATTACTTTTGTAACTTTATGGTAACTAGTTTATATAATAGTTAGGAAAATTATAGATATTCTAAGGGTAATAGTAATAGGGATTACTAATGCAATAAATACGAAGCTTTGACACACGTAATTATATTTGTAACATCTTGCTGTGTTAAGATTACTACGTCAAAACGTGAATCAGCCAAGATAAATCACCCGGTTGGACCGAACAATAAACATTATATTCTTAAAATTCTTTTTTAATCTCAGAGATAAATTTCTCGAGGGACAGATTTGCAGACGTGGCTGTGGGATAAAAATATGATGAAACTTGTGTTTAGGTATAAGTAGCCAGTAATTCTAGCGAAACGTCTCAACTTTCAAAAACATCTTATTCATTAGATAATTTCATGACATTTGTATGAAATAATGCACAATATTTCATCCAATTGTCATGAAATTATAAAATTAACAAGATGTTTTTCATAGTTGGAAACCATTTCTATGAACTAATATGTATGTAACCCACCCTGTATGTATAATTTTTTTTTGACGTCAATGTATAAGTGTTTTTCATTGAATACCTACCATGGCAATTATAATTTGGCATTGATAATGACTGGATCACTAGAAATACGCACGAAAACGCGAAAACCTCAATTTATTGTTTGGCACTCTAAAGTTTTATAAACAATTCTCTTAGCAAGCTTCTGCAGGACAGTTCTCATTCGATTGCACGATGATTTGTAAGCGCTTACACTAAATTGTACAAAAATATTTGACAATATATACGAAGACGTTCATGTATTTAAACTACGCACAGACGGACGTACATCCAGCGTGATACTTGTAATACTTTAATGAAAATGACTCTTATTAAAGTAGATTCAGGTACACATGACAGCACGCCAAGTGTAACAGTTGTACTACGAAAGCCGCCTCTATTGCGAACGCAGTAAGGGTGGTCAAACTGTTACACTTGATGTGTTGTCGACTGTACATTAATCCGCCTCACAAATGTCAAGTTTTGCTTGATCTGCAGGCGACACGCCTAAAAAGGTACGTGAATTATTAAAGGGGTTGTGTTCATGCATTCAGTCGTATGTGCAAAGCCTTCCTCATTTAAATATTTAACAAAACCCTCAGTTTTACATCAGAAGACGGTGAACTATTTGAAATTCAATAGGAACCACTAATATTATGACAAATTTTTATTATCAATTTTCATTATTTACTATTGAATTTTATTATTCCTGGCCCTGACTCTACATTTTTCAGCCAAAGTTACTCTGAGAAAATGGTTCATCCTATTAAATGATTATAAATCGAATCTTTTAAATTTCAATATAGATATTAGATACATATAAAATGGGTCAGAGTTTTTGTATTGATGTTAACCTTTTCATAGACAAGACTTTGCCCGCGGCTTAGCCCGCGTGGCATTCAGGAAAAATAATTACATATTTGTTTTTAGAAACAAACATTATAAGCGCTCTTACTCCCTCTCAATTGAATATACAAGCTCGCAATATCCCAAACAAAGCAATAAGGACGAAGTTCTCCGTAAAACTAAACTAATCTGTGGGATAAGAGTAGTATATTAATATTGTTTACAACAAAATACTACTTATAATGGCGCTCTCCCCGCACTCTCCCGCACCATGGGGCGCCGGCCATGCTTCCATCTACCAAGACGTGTAGGATTTTCGAAGTCCTATTTGAGTCTGTTCGAAGATTATTTTGGAAAAAATGTGATTGATGTGTCTCATAATTGTTATTATTATATTAGTATGGAACTCAAACAGCCTACAGAATAAAAGTATGAGAAAATACAAACCCCCATTTCACACTATTAGGGGTGAGATTTCGAAAAACCCTTTCTGAGATGCACTACAATCTACACTTCACAAAGAACACACTCTTTATAGGACATCGTCCAATCTCTATAGACCTCTGGGCCTGGGTATGAACAGTAAAATATTAAAATATTATTTATTGTTAAGGATGACATAAATAAATGAAATTTTGTATCGAGGTAGTTAAATAATACAACGTATTCATTTAAACTCACTTGTTTTCATAAGTTGATAAAACTAAATACCAGAGTCCACATTGGAAGCAGGACTCGGTGGTCATTAGGAACAGAATAAGTTAATAAAGAAGTGTATGTAACTGCACATAGCTTTGTATTTAACTCTAATTAGCAAATGGTGAAATTACTGGGCATGGAAGATATTTCATCTTAGAACCTCAGGATGACAATGCACCTGCAATATCAAGAGATTTTTTCCTTGTAATTGCAGGTGTCTATAGGCACCCATTGGAGATTGGTGCCCTGATTTTGGCCAGAGTGTATCAACACCGGGTTGCGATAAGAGAGCGGGGGGAGCGTCCCAACCTCGACGAAGTGAGAGAAGAGAGGAAGGCCTCGCAGAGGGAGGCTCTGCGTCAGTGGGGGGAGGCCCTCGTTACTCCAACAGCCGACCACCGGACGCAGCCTCACTTACCACATGCTACAGGTGCTGACCGAACATGGTTGCTTCGGTCACTACCTGTACCGTATCGTCCATCGGGAGGAGACGCCGCGGTGTCATCACTGCGACTCCACCAACGATACGGCTGAGCACACAGAGGGGGAGGCTGTCATCTCCTGCAAGACTGTGCTCGCGCAGAAGGAGGGAGCGGAAAGAAGATCCTCTGGCCGACCCAATCCGGCGAAGACAGGTGGGTGCGAGGAGGAGGGCGGTGATCGCCCGTTTTCCTGCGCCCTAGGCGCGGCCGCATGCGTCGGTGGCCCCACGCATGCATTGCATAGGCCGCCATGTCTTACCCAAATGACTCTGGGTAATCTCCATTGGCGCGAAACCTGGCCGTAAGGCCGGGTTGCCTGGGGGTGGACTGGTGAAATTGCTTCGGCAGAGCCTAGGCAACCCCCGCGAAGGGCAGTGGAGTTACCGGGGAGTTTTAGTGGGTATTCCCAGTGTCATTTAGCGCTGGGCGACCTCCACACATGCCCGTCGCCTCGCCAACGACGGATAGATCTGTAAACAGTTTTCTCCCCGAAAAAAAGGTGTCTATAGGAAGCGATTACTACTTACCACCGGTTGGGCCATCAGCATGTTTGTCATCCAGATGTATAAAACAAATCAGTAATAAACTCTATTATGTGACAGTTACATAATCTACTATTCTATTATATGTGAGCGCCAGCGGGCTGGTGAGGGTTCTAACTTACCATTACTTAAAAAGGTAAGTAATAATATTATTTTTTAAAGTATTTTTAGAGATATCCGAACATTGTTAAAGTGTCTTTGATGTGGATTAGTAAATTATATTTATTTGCAAAAGTAAAGTTTTTCAAGAACCTTTAAATATTTTACCTTCTTATGTACGTGCTTATTATTACGATATTAAATTCTAATATTGAAACTTTAAAACGAGCGACCAAGCCCCGGCAAATAGTGTAAGAAAATTGGAGTGCACCGTAACGAGCTACGAACCGTCTACGGTGCTACGATGCTACACGGGTCATCGGCGCGCACGTAGCACGGCTACGTAATACGTTCCTAACTCAATTTCAATAAGGCGCTCGATTTATTCCGTTTCGGGCTCAACAGCCTTTAATCCGGGCCTTAAATTGGCCTGAAACGTTATTCCGATTCTGAAATTGGCACCACGGAATATAGGTTAGGTGAGATTGGTTATAAAAATATATTTCAATCTTGAAATATTATGTTATATTATATTTGACATGATATGCTTGAGTAAGAGGTTTGATGTTAAAAATATATTTGGAATACAGCAATTAAGTTTGATAAAGCTTCAACTAAGGCAATAATTAAATGCTTTTTAATAAGTTATAAGTTAAAGCTATGTAGGCGCCAATATGTGGCATACTTACGCCGGCTACGTATCAGAACTATATTATACGAGGTCTTGTGTGATTCAAAGCAGTAATCTTGGACCTTTTGAGCTTATGATATGCTTATGGTTTGTGCTTACCATCTGCGGACAAATTGAATCTGTGTATGAAGTCGGAACGTGTCATCAACAGGGTGGTGGCCTGGATTCATGATAACAACTTTCATTCTTGTTATAATTCATCCCAGACGAGTGGAATAAATAAAATTATAGATAAACCTAAGTACCTATTTTCTCTCACATTATATGATTTTTTTCATAAAACAATCTTTAAAACCATAATCTTATAAATGTCCCAATTCATGTAATTATTTACATTTCTATATTTTATAATCGCAATTACAATACAAACAACGATATCATATTATTTCTCTCATTTGAACTAAAAACACTTAATATTATGGTTTTGATCAAATTAAAAATCAAAAGCTTGACAGATAATGTTAAAAATTTACGAGATTTTTGTAAGTTTTGTGTTTGTTTACATCTTGGGCCCAAATGAAAAAAAATAGACTCTATAGAAAGGTTTGCTACAAAAATTAAATGTCCATTTCTTCCGTTTGTGCCCGTGATGTAAACAAACAATAAACTAACGAAAATCTCGTAAACTTTTAACAGTCCGCCAGTCCAATGTAATACATATTACACTTTACTATAGCTACTTTGCTGCTGCATACATTAAATGATAAGATATTTTTATAAAAACATTAAATATTCAGCACTAAAATACAGCATTATATAAAATGTGACTTCTGTTTAGCTTTTGTTTTAATTTGTGCACAACCGTAGTTTGGTGTATTTTTAAATAGGATATCTCTATCCTTCTAGTTACTTGTATGAGAGTATAATTATACGATTTTAAATAAAAGATATTGAAATTAATTTATTACCTACAGTAATTACGACAACATTTTCTTAATCTGGGGCCTTACCACCTTTATAAGAGCGATTCATATTCCACTCGGTTCAGTATTGGTTCCTAAACTGCATCGCTGTTATAGTCGTAGATAACGTCGTAGTACGAATTCACGATTCTACTCAGTTTAGGTCCTAAACTGGAACGCGATAAAAGATGGTGGTACGGGTGCTGCAGATGATTTTATGAAAATTATTAGGAAAAATGTAGAAATATAGGTACCTAAGTATAATTTAACTACTTTAAAAATACATTAATTCATCTTTATGCACTTAATCAAAATGATTTCCGTCTCAATATTAAGTCTATCAATCTAGCTATCTATGACTTTGCCAGAGCCAAACCACATAGTCTCAACATTGCCATGCTATCTAAAAAATAAGAAAAAGTATGAAACACAGGAAAAACAAAACATCTTCTTCCCGGAAAGATTTTCTCCTCGTCCTATGCCAGGCTTACCGACCGGCGTTTTTAGTCTCCAAGATATTTTACATTCAAATCTATAAGTAAATATGAAATGAACTTACCTATGATCATTTATATTTATATTAAACAACTCCAAGTGACATTACCAATATCAGGTATTTATAAATAATATAAAAGAGGAATTGTTTTATTTGTTGAAGTAGGTAACTATTCAATCTATTCAAGACATTTACGAACTAAAGATTTTCCATCTCTAGTTGTGACATACATTTCTAGTGTTGTAAAACAGGAAAAACCAGTAAACAACTTCTAATAATTCGATTATAATAAGGTTCACCCCTTGTTCACACTTTGTTGAGCCCAATGGTAAGATTCTCTCTCTCTCTCTCAGTTCTCAGTCTTTCTTTATTATAAAAGACAAGTTTTAAAACTACCAGCCTCAATACATTTTCAGAACATCTTTGTATTACTGTCTTTATTACAAACATACATATGTTTCAATCAAACTTTCTACCAGTTCTAATGAAATAAGTTAATAGTCACTCGAGTATAAGTTATTTTATTGTTAACATAAACAACGACAATACTTGCCGCAAATGAGCGCGGTTATATCAAAATTCATATTCTCTGTATCATGGCATGAAATAAACTTTCTTATAATAAACTTGGGTCGTAAATACTCCGAGACTTTTACGGTGCTTCGGGAACTGTTTACTCAGTAAACATTAAATAAGCACAATAAGTACAGGAAATTCGTTACGGCTGCGATTCAGAGCTAGTCAGGGGCAGCGGGTGGTTGTAATCTGCAAGATTACAGTGTGCTCTCTCAGATGTAGATAACAATAACAATGAATTCCGCTCTCTGACAGTCTTCACCAAGCAGATAATTATCTCGGGTACTTTGTGGATAAAGGTGTGGGAAGTTCTGTCTTCACTAGGGAATGATAATAATATACACATAATTTAAATATATCTATAAAAGGTTGTGCGTCTATCACTTCTTAGGCCTGCTATATAAAATAAGTATCGTAACGATGAATCAGAGTCACAGAGTAATACTTAGTTTGTCATTTAGCTATAGAATGACGGTTATCGGTTACGATGGTATGACGGTTATGAAACTTGTTACGTATTTATGTGAGGGAAAAAATATAAAACTTTTTGCACAAAATCTTAAACTGTTTCGAAAACGAGTGGCGAAATGTTTAAAAAAAAGCGCCTTGCTAGAGACCTAGGAAAGCAGTCTCAATATATGTCACTCTGACAGATTTGATACAGTAGACCTCAGAACAATAACTAAAGCATTCTGGGCTGGCAGAATTGTTATCATTAAGATAAACACATTGCCATTATTAAAAGAAGAAGAAGAACTAAAGCATTATTGTTCTGAGCAGTAGGTGGCTGGCAATTTGGTCACACTATGCTATCATACTGAATATCAGACATGGTAGACCGCATTACGTCTACTGCATGTCACTCAAGCGGTGTACCATGTCTCATAAAGTTCCAGACATTAAAACGCAGTGTTACGTGAACATCTATACATGTATATCTATACATCATACGGTGTTTGTTTACCTCAAATTCATCGCAATGTTAAAATTTGCAATGAACAAGATGTCAAGAGAATTGCAAAAATCTTTGCGACCCATCTAAATAATCAAGGAGAGTGCCGTGATCTAGCGATATAATTCGGTATGTTTGCGGTCGTATGATGGAGACTGATTGGCTTACAGGCTGATTTTCTAACTGCAACATCGATTGCTATCTGTCAAATTTGACATTCAGCATAGTTAAGTATATCCGTCGCTGATCGCATTTTACCTTTTGTAAACATTTGACTATTCCAGGTAACCGAAAACATCTCTATTGTGTTGCTATTGTCACCGGTTACTCTTCAATGCATTCGTGTTTTTTCTAGCATGAGCTTGGCAGAAATGGCTGTTTTGACTAAGAACGACCGATCGCCATTATTTAAAAAAGTGACGTGAAGTGAACCTTTAACTAATACAATAAATGACTAATCATTTATGCACTATAAAATCATTGCTTATTCAACCAATCAATTTAAATTGATTTTTTTTTGCTTTGAAATTATTATTTATTTGTTTTAATAGGAAATCATTGTCTGCGTCGGGTTGGTAATTCGAAATTTAAGGGGGTGTTGGTTTATAAAGAAATGGTTCGATGTTAAAATTATCAAAACTTTAAATTCATGATAATAATATGAGTATTAAAAAATGTCTTCCATATTGTTTAATAGACTAATTAGAAAAGTTCAATTTACTTTGAGTATTGCAAAAAATTACATCGGCTTCAAGTGCAAAAATTTTAGTATTAGAAAATGAAGTTCAGACGCATGAGGCTCATTATGAACAACTAACGTAAACAATCCTAAGTATTACGGCGGAAGTCAAAATCAACGCCCGTTATGGAGGTATTTTTATTTTCGTGTTATAGGACTACCGCCATAATAGGACTAAATAGGACTACCACCATAATAGGACTGTTTACGTTAACTTTTTTGGTCCCTTGCCAGCCCCACAGGGACCGTGACGACGGCAGTGGCGGCGGCGGCGACTACCCGCATAAAATATGTACTCAATGGCGACGACTCCACAAGAATATAATATTCATTATGTCTGGCTTTACAAATAAAATATGTGTTGTTACAGCTGTATACTTACATGATAAAGGTAGAGGTTGGTGTCACAGCCTTTGTCCTTATCAACTGGTAGGCCATGCTCGTCAGTGTCACCTGGAAAGAAAATTATTAATAGTTAATTTTTAATATAACAAAATTTTTTATAAGGAAACATGTGTTGCGACCTGACTAACATAATTATATTATCCACCCAAATATTCATGCATATAATTTTTGTTCGGGTTAGAACTAACTTGATCAAATGATAAAACTGATTGAAGTAAACTGATGTATGTATATTTTTTTATAACAAACTATAAAATAACTATGAAATAATGATAATGATATGAGTACGCGCGACTTGATTGCTTGATGATTGCAAACTGACTTGGTAAAATTATAATTTCTAATAACTAACTAATTTGTGTGAATGGTGAAAATACTGATGTGACAATGTACGCGCTTCCTCGTACAATATTAATGCAGAAATCAAACAGATACGGATGGGGAGAACGTCGCATACAGTGTTGGATATAATGACAAACGTAACATTAATATTTTGAAGGCTTTGACCTCGCGCGCGCCCGTCACAGATTAATGATATCTACGAAAGCTTCCGTGGATTTCCACGATAGAATAGGACGACGTGGATTTCAAAAATAGAATTGTAACTATTCTATTTTTGTTATTGAAAATTGTTGTGCTAAGTCGGGATATGACGCATGACAAAATATCATAATAAAGCAAGATAATTTTATAATTATTACACGTTAAGGGAGAATGGGGAGGATTCCGAACGAGGGGTAATGTTGAACGAGGCAGTGCAAAAACAAGATGTATGTGTCACAGCCGTCTGTCTTGTACAATGTACAGTCTGTTTGTGTGATTGGTAGGTTCAAGATTTTTATAACCACTTCAAACCGAAATCACTTTGGTTATAAGTGGTCATAAAAGTAGCCCAGAACTACCAATCATACATAAGCTCTTTAGTACTAAACGATCTGGCTTAGTAGATTGTAATAGTGCGTGTTATACTATATGACTGCAACATATATTTTTAATTTCTTGTGTCAATGCGCTGATGCTGTACAACTGTACATCCCTATAAAAAAGGATAATTGATAATCTCTTTTTGCTGGGTGAGACCCATGTTCAATGCCAGGCACTGTGCATGGGTTGATATTTATAGGTGGCCTCCGTCTGAGTTACCTCACTCTCCCCAATAGGTTCTAAAAATATAAATATTGCCGGCGTTATGTTTGTTTTCCTTTCTCAGACGTTATTTAAAGTATAGCACGTCATAACTATCATACTTACTATAATCTGTGGTATAAGTGCGCATAAATAGGTCTACTTTTATGTTCAGTCACAAGCAATAATATGCACACTTTTTACAATTCGTGACGCAAAGATAGCACGGGTGCTTAAACGTCAATCGTGGGTATATAATAATACTATTGCACCTGACTGTACTAAGGTCTATGACTAAACTGTGTCTAAAGTAAAGCAGTTATAAAAGCAATCCAATTAAGCATAGTTACTTCATTTCATGCAATAGTTAGAAAGTGTTTTAATTAATTATAGCTTTTACTCTACACTATATGAAATTGAAGTATCCACGGCAATTTTTTAATGAATGCGCAGCCAACTGTGTTCTTTATTTGTAAGCTGGCAAAAATTTGATTAACCCTTAACTGAAACAATGACAAAATAGTACACGACAAAAATCATAAAATGTAGATAAATTTTGTATAAATTTAAAATAAGACTATAGTAACTTAATAGGTTTTTCCATAGAGTAAAATATAATAAGGTATTTTTATAGATAATTATACCAATACGAAGTTTTGCTCAGAAAAAAATGCGAATTGGTATTTTTATAGATATTTTATAATTTAGTTTTTAGGGAAATATCTGACCAACACACTCCAAAAAAGTTTAAATTCTTTTCTAACACAACTTGAATCGGAAATGTGGGCGGTGGAGTCAAATTCATAATACAAGCACAGGAAATAAAAGGGTTCGTTTTTTGATATTTGCTTTTTTTTATTCCACTAATATTAGGGAAACTAATATTTATTACAAAGCGTAAATAAAAATAGTTACAGGACTATATTAATTAGTAAAGTATCCACGAACTACAGACAACAGATATAATAACTGTTTCCTAGAATTATTATCGCATATTCTGAATGAAAAATTATGAAACATTAGAAGTGTCTTATATTTTTGCAAGGACTACATTTTAAATAAAACAATTTTAACGGATTAATTAAAGGAAATAAAAAGAATAATGGAATAAATATGTAACATCAAATTAAACGCGAGCTAAATCCGGTAAAGTGGTTATTTTAAATTATGAAACATTGAAAATATACGTTTACATGTAAATATAACTTGAATCGGAAATGTGGGCGGTGGAGTCAAATTCATAATACAAGCACAAGAAATAAAAGGGTTCGTTTTTTGATATTTGCTTTTTTTATTTTACTAATATTAGGGAAACTAATATTTGTTACAAAGCGTAAATAAAAATAGTTAAAGGACTATATTAATTAGTAAAGTATCCACGAACTACAGATAACAGACATAATAACTGTTTCCTAGAATTATTATCGCATATTCTGAATGAAAAATTATGAAACATTAGAAGTGTCTTATATTTTCGCAAGGACTACATTTTAAATAAAACAATTTTAACGGATTAATTAAAGAAAATAAAAAGAATAATGGAATAAATATGTAACATCAAATTGAACGCGAGCTAAATCCGGTAAAGTGGTTATTTTAAATTATGAAACATTATGAAAATATACGTTTACATGTAAATATAATATTTAATTTACCTGTCTTCATATTACACGTTATTTAATAGGTCTCTTAAAACCGACTTTAAAAACTTCACTTTCTATTGTCTTGGAAACCACTTAGCACCAACTCCAAAAATATGTTTCTAGGGGATGAATACCTACTTAAATTTAATTATTTTATCCTTTTCAGTTTTTTGAAGTTTGTTTTAAATTTTTTTTTCACAATTTTTAGTGATAACTTTCTACGGTCAAAGGTAGATGGGTGACCGTCAAATTATATTGTTTCCTACTATCGTATCGTTTCACTAAAAAGTCATTGGAAAAGCAAAAATTCGCAATTACGCATATGTAGACGACTTCATAATTTCAGTTTTTTTATATTTAAAACCAAAGTACCCAACTGTTTTTGAAAAAATTTTTATGGGACCAAATGGCAGCTATTCCGCATCGAACAAAAAAAGAATCACGTAAATCGAATCAGTAATCTCGGCGTAATCGGTGTACATACATAGAAAAAAAAAACATACCGGCCGAATTGACAACCTCCTCGTTTTTTGAAGTCGGTTAAAAATCAATAAATAACAGTTAAGACATCTATGAAATTAAATTTATTATTATTATCATCACCGTAGTGCTTCCTTCCTATATGGGAGAAACACACGAGTAGCTTGGACCACCACGCTGGCCCACTGCAGGTTGGTGGGCAAAAGCGGCTGTGGTAACAACCGGGATCAACAACTTATCGTGCCTTCTGAATCACAAGAGAACTGGAGATTACAAATTTTGATTGACCCAAAATTAAAGGACGAAGATGCTCAACTCAAGATTTCCCGAAAGAATTCCTAATTACGAAAATGTCAGTTCATAAATCAAATAACAATAATGGCGTTAATTTTCCAAATTTTGTTTGGGATAGATATACCGCGCGACGTTAGGCGAGGGTTAACATAACCCTGGCGGGCCTCTAAGGCCGCGGGTCACACATGACCAGGTTGGTGGTGGTGAGTCGCCTCCGGTGCTATGCGCACATTAGTCGTTGGCCTCTTTTTAGGGGTAGCGGACCCTCTGGGGTCGTAGGATGGCTGGTCTCCAAGGCCAGCGGGCCGCTTAATGCGGCCGCGTAGGACATGCTAGTTCGTTGAGTGTGGGCCGCTAGCTCCACTTACTCTTCGAACTGTGCATAACACGTCGCGGTCCTAGTAGGTATAGGACCAGCGGACCCCCCTCCAAGGAGAAGGGTCGTGGTATGGCAGGCTTCCTAGGCTTGCGGGGGACTGCAGTAAGGGGTGGGCCCTTTCCTGCCTTGTATGTCCCCTCGTAGGGGGAAAGTATCCCATCCCTCCGAGGAGTGGCAGCGACCAGAGATGGTCGAGCTGCGGGGCCGGATGCGGACGACTACCAAGTTCCCTGGGTCCGGTCTTCGTAAGTAGCCTCCTGACGGGAGAAGGACGGTTTTTAGTGGGAAGGGCCGCCGCATCATTATCTTTGCGGCGGAGGAGTCCCCCATAACCTCGGAGCCGCCCACAGGCACCGGGGTATGCATTAAGCATTTTCCGTCCAAAAAAAAAAAACAAAGGGTTAACATAACCCAGTGACTATGGACAGTAAATTGACTTGCTCTTAATGGGTTACAAGTGTTAGCTTTGATGTACTTTTTTTGTTTTTCCTTAACAATGCTATAATTATCATATTTCAATGGGTAACATCGGGAGGTTCAGGCACTTAGTGTTTGCATTTGTACTACACCCTTATTACCTTTGCAATAATAGTTACGAACTGTCAAAATTAATTCTCGTGACTGTACAATATACTTACTTATTTACTTATGTATAATACTTACTTTTGTTATGTACATTATTTAGAAATAATGTACTTTAAGGTGTACCTAACAAATAAAATACCATTTTTATCATAGATGATAGATACCATTTTAATCTATACTAATCGGCTTATGTATACTGTCGTGTCTTTAAAGACGTCATTAAAGGGTTAGTGTGTACAGTAAAATTGTCAAAAGCCGGCACTCTAGCCGAGTGTATACAGTTTCCTCAATATTCATAAAGTTACGGAGCGTTAACTTGTTTCATGAAATAAAAACCAATATGTTGAATTTTACAGATCTATATGAGTTGATTCTAGTTTTAAAAAGTCAATAAATCAATAAAGAAGAATAGTTTTACTAACCTTTACAAAAAATATCAAAGTAAAAATCCAATATCTCTGAAAAAGTTGCTAATTCAATGGAGTACGATTCGATACACAATTGGCTGTCGATGCGAAGGTCACAGGTTGACCTTTTGAGTCTTCAATGGAATAAGGTTTGTATGCCAACAAACGGGGGTTCTTCACAAAAAACTAATGTGATTTCCTCTCAAAAGCGCTGGGTTACGACTTCAAAGCGAATAAATGTCGTGGATGCGGAGCTTAGAGCTCTAGTGAAATATTGGCTTGTGGTTTGCCGGAACTGGAGATTACAATGTGGACCAAACAAAGAATTACACAGATTGAGGATAATGAACTTAAGTCTATAGAAATTAAAACGACTTATTTGATGGTAGAGTTTTTACTGTGATCGCCGACGCGTAGGGCTGGTGATAGGGGAAGTGAGTTGTTGCACATGTAATATATCAAAATTGGTTAAACCGCAACTAGACTTACGGGAGTCTATTATGTTTGGAATCTGTGGCTTGATAGATAAACTCCCATATGACGGAAGTTTTGCAGTTAAAATTATTTGTAATATTATATAAATATGAGTTAAGTATTTAAACTAGAAAAAAATCATGTCCTCAGGCTAAGACTGAACCAGCAACCTTGGTTCTTTTCTTTCCAACTTTTTTCCCTTTTTCTTTTCACAATTCGGATGACTGCTCTAACTATCTGAGTAACTGAGGATTTGGGAGGACTCTGTGAATTTCCTCTAGTCTATCTGTATTTGCGTTATAGGCAAAGGTCACACTACAGTTTTTTTTAGTTTAAATACGTTACAAATATTTTAAACATTTTTGACTCAAAATAACCTGATTTGAAGCGGTAAGAAGAGTCAAAGTGCGAAGACAGCTAGTGCAGTTTAGACACTGCTCTAGCCGCCTCCACCTTGGCCGCACAAAATGTGCGTCTTCACGCCTCTTTTTTTTAAGGAATCCCATGTTTTTTTATACAACTAGATGACAAACAAGCTGGTGGTGCCGCAATTACCGCCGCGTATAGGCAATAACAAGGAAAAATCACTTGATATTGCAGGTGCGTTGTCATCCTGAGGCTTAAGATGAAATCACGTCAACACTGGCTACCTTTCTCTTCAATCCGAAACTCAGCGAATTGTTACTTCGTGGTTGAAATAAGACAGTTATAGAAAGGAAGGAAGACTGAAATAAAATTAAGAATATTACGTAAATGTTTGTTATTTTTGATAATAATATTACGTAAAATATCGTAGATGGGTCTCCAGAGTCTTGGTTTTTATTGGTTGGAACACTCAGCCGTTATGTGAAAGCGGTACATAAGCAACCTCAAAGATGCTTCTGTGAATCGGCGAAATCAGGCGGATATAGCTTTATTCCTAAATCATCTGTGCTTCTTAAACATGATAGGTAATAAAATAGTTTAGATCGAATTCCTTTTGCAAGAGTTCTATTTCATAAAGTATTATTATAATATTATTTTTGTGAATTCATGTATCTTTGATACTAATAGTATCATTATTATGATCTGTGTTCATTTTTAAAATTATAGCAGTACACATGAATATGTATTATATACAGAAAGTTATAAATTATTTATTTTGCACATTTAATTAAATAACTAACAGTACTAAAGTAAACTTACATAATATGGCAATAAAGGTTGTTTTTATCTCTAGAAGTGATCTCTACTACATATTCTTATGGTAGGGAGTTTTCTGATTGATATTTTAATATCGAATATTTCTTACAAAGCTAGCGAAATCAAAACATGAACATTTTATATTTGAAGCGCGCCTGGTAAAATGGATTGCCCAGTTGTCCGTAGCCTTACAATTCCAGGGCTCAGGGTTGCCGCATAAAAACAATTTTAACATCATAAAAAGTTACGATAATGAAGGTTTTGTATTAATTTTTAATTAAAAGGAGTCCTCCGTCCCTAATAGATGTTTACCTATTTTTCCGATGAAAGAAAACGTAGCCTAAAATTTTGTAAGAATATAAATTGTTGGCAGCTTACAATGGGCCTCATAATAAGGCTCAATGTTATCCAAAGGGCAATGGAGAGGGCTATGCTCGGGGTTTCTCTGCGTGATTGAATTAGAAATGATGAGATCCGCAGGAGAACTAAGGTCACCGACATAGCCCGAAGAATTGCGAACCTCAAGTGGCAGTGGGCAGGCCACATTGCAAGGACTGACGGCCGTTGGGGCGGAAAGGTCCTCGAGTGGCGGTCGCGTACCGGGAGACGCAGCGTTGGTAGGCCCCCCACAAGGTGGACTGACGATCTGGTGAGGGTCGCGGGAAGCCGATGGATGCGGGCAGTGCAGGACCGATCGGTTTGGAGATCCCTGGGGGAGGCTTATGCCCAGCAGTGGGCGTCTCTCGGCTAAAATGATGATGATAAATTGTTGTTGGTCATGATTATATTAGAATCGTTGTAAAAGTATTGATAAAATACTCGTATCAGTAATAAATCAAACGGTTTCGTTTAGTCACAAAAAACCAAAAAAATATATTTGATAATGGCTATCATAAATCATATACTTTTATGGAGCTGTCATACGTAATAAGAGTATGATCATACAAACAGACTCGTTAACAAATGTTCGTGCTCAAACTACGAACATCTGTCCCTACCGGGATTTGAATTTGGGACCTCTTGTTAGGTAGACAGGGTTCTATCCACTCTTTCAGAAAGCCGTTTAAATTATTTAATTACTTTAGTATTCACTAGGGTAACCCCTACCCTGGGGTAGGTACCACCGTCTTTCTTATTGCAGACGTGAAACAGTTCGCTGTGCATCGGATTGAATGGAAAGGTAGCCAGTGTAATTACTGGGCATGGACGGCATTTCATCCTAGGCCTCAGGATGACAACGCACCTTCAATATCGAGTGATTTATCCTTGCCATTGTAGGTTATATAGGAAAACGTATCGCTTCCCTGTTACAGCGAGTGCGGGGCAGCTCCAACAGCCTCCTGAGGACAGTAGCGGGGAGGTTGGATGTGGACAGTGCTATAATGCAGCACTGGACTCGCGTCCACCTAAATAAGGACGCGACTATCACGTATAACCGATATGCGTGATAGTGGTGTCTTATTTTATTTATTTGTTTACTGTCCCAATTTCAATTTTAATTTTTAAAAAAGAATTTGTTATTACTAACATAGTTTATAAGGTTATTTTGTTACTAACACTATGGATGTCGGTCCGAAATAAATACTTTTTTTTTTATAGGTGATCAGGGGGGCAGTCAGCTTGTTTGTCATCTAGTTGTATAAAAAAATTATACTAAGCTACATTACATCATGGAATTATGATATTATGATTATGATAATCTGAATATTTAAAGTTTGTGGGTATACCATATTCTACCACGTTAGCTTATAGGTTGGATAAAGCACTTTTGTATTTATTTTAGTATTACACATGTACCTATGTTTTTACATTATGTTTAAATATTAACCAGTCTATTAACAACTATATGAAGATTTGATAAGATGTATTAAGTTTACGTAGCATCATAAAAACTTGCACCATATAGAAACGACGACGGGTGACTTTTAAATTTTGCTATTAATGTTGTCTACATTTTTTTTTACTTATTGCACTTTATTATAACGAAAACGAAATATTTGTACAGACACCCCTATCAATACGTACGTAGAGCACGTTCCAATTCACACGGGCCGCTCACGCCCGCAATTATTGAAACTTTTCCAATACCTACGCGCCTTTATTCACAGCGCAATCGACGTCAACCTTAATTACGAAGCTTAATTCCAATGCACAAGATTTTGTATTGTTTTTCGTAAATCCGACGATAAAAATGTTCGTGCATTATTCAAAATAAAATTAAACTATATAAACCAAACTATGACGTATTGATATTACCATTAAAATGTGAACTGCACCATATAGTTTATTTACATAAAATGGCAACATTTTTAGTTTTACGCCTAAACGCTTATTAAATCCTATTTAATGGTAGTTAAAAATCTGTTCATTATGGTTTGCCTTCTTCATTTTACATACCACTAAGAGCAACAAAACATATTTTGACTAACCGAGCAGTTATGATTATGAGTAGGCCGCTGGTCTCTAATTTTAATGTTTATTTAAACTAATTATTGCTATTTAATTAAAAACATCAAAAATAATCCTCTTTCGGGAAAAGTTTATTTGCATATTTGATTAAATTAACATAATTACAAAGAGTTTTCTACCCTGCCCTTTCAATTAAGTTCAATTTAATCAGCCTGTGAGAGATAAAGTAACTTGAGCGATCGCAACAGATGCCTGGTGATGGATTCACATCGACCGCACGCACTTTCATTATTGCCTGGTTCCATTCGTTTTTGCGGGTTTTGTTCATTCAAGTCGATCGTTCTAAGATCGAGTGGACAATATCATTATGCTCAAGTTCTGTTTCTTCACATACTTAAGCTTATAGCACAACTGAGGAAGCACCTAAAACAAGATCAAGAATAAGAATATCTTTTCATTGTCAATTCAAAATGATGCTATTACATAATGCAATCATAGATATAGGTTTTGAACTCATAAATGTGACAAGTAACAGGGTAAGTATACAATGACAACTACAGTATTGTGGCATCACCGCACACAATTAATCAACTCGAGTTGAGATTTTGGCTGCGATTTTGACTCGAGTTGGTTGGTTCTCAGGTGATACATAACACTACCTTTTTTACAGGGAGAAATCCGATTACAAACCTACCCGCCGCTGGCTAATTGACGGGCATGTGGTGGTCGTCCAGCGCTTGCAGGACTGGAAATCCCCACTAAAACTCCTCGGTAACTCCACTGCCCTTCGCGGGGGTAGCCTGGGATCTGCCGAAGCAATTTTGATTTTTCAACTGTCACAGACCTCCAGAAGTATAATGCCGTTTGACAGATTAATAATCTTACTCACCACAGGGCGAGTAAGATCGCCTTAGTGATCGGGTAATGTGTGATTATTGGTGTTAGAAACGCTACGGGCTAAGTAATCAGTCACTGAGTTGCGACCCTTTTAAATTCCGCAACACACACATGTGATAATCGTTTTTTGTGTACCTACCTATTCGTTTGTTTCATGTTTTTATGTAATTTTGTTATATGTGTGTGATGAAGAAATAAATAAATGTTTTATCTATCTTTATCTAACCACTTACCATTAGGCGGGTCTATGCTTGTTATCTACATTTGTTGTATACAAGTAAATTTTTCGTTTAAGAGAATGCTGTTTATAATCCCTCTAGCGGCGTTATCCCACCGGAGGGCTGTGACAATTGAAAAACCAATTGTATCTGGAATCTGATGCTTGACGGGTGAATTTACTTTTTGTGAATTATCCATCAAGAAGGTTGTTCCAGAATATGACGGTATGATTTTTATTGGAATAGAAATGTTAATAGAATAGATGGAATTAAAATAGACATATGATGCTACAAAGTTTGTTATGAAATTGAATTTACGAGTGCAGGGTCTTACAAGTCTCGAGCAGGTAAGTACTTAGCGTGTCGTGGTCGTGTGCATTACTTACACGTAGACACATTAGTAAAATAGGTATGTTGACTAGTCTAAAGCATGAGTTTATATGTGGTGTTTATTAGTCTAAAGCACGGTTATAATAGTAACTACACATAATAATAATAGCTTTATTCATAAAACATTAGAGTTAAATAATTAAGCGCCTTATTGAAATACCTTTGCCTATCGAAACAGAATTAGCGCACTCTTTTACTATAAAAATTTTACTTTCTCTACAGAAAAAATAGCAATGCCGTACATTCAATATAGTTTTATGTTTTTTTTTTTTTTATACCACTAAGGTGGCAATCAAGCATACGGCCCACCTGATGGTAAGCGGTTACCGTAGCCTATGGACGCTTTCAACACCAGGGGTATCACTTGCGCGTTGCCGACCCTGTAAAAACCTTTTCACGACTTTTTTGAAGAACCCCATGCTGTACTCATTCGAGAAAACCTCTGCAGGGAGCTCATTCCACAACTTGAGCGTACGCGGGAGAAAGTTTCTCTGAAACCGTACAGTACGCGACTACTTTGGTTCCAATTTGTGAGGATGAACTCCCTGCCGATGGCGAGCGGTGCGATGATAGAAAGAAGCCGTGGGCATCATGTCAAATAATTCCTCAGAACACGCCCCGTTATACAAACGGTAGAACACACACAAGGAAGCATAATCTCTTCTTAGGCTTAAAGGTTCAATACCGCTTGTGAGCTCAGGATCGTCGACAATTCTCATAGCGCGTCTTTGGAGCACGTCAAATGGTCCAAGCTGGTATCTAGGCGCTCCCGCCCGTAAATGGCAGCAGTACTCCATATGGGGCCTGACTTGAGACTTATACAGTAACAGTCTTTGCCCCGAAGTGAAATACCGCCGCGCTCTATTGAGCACACCAAGCTTCTTGGATGCCAGCTTGACTTTATCCTCCAAATGACTGCCAACTGCACGTCGCTAGAGATATCAACACCAAGGATCCCGATACTCGTAGAGATGGAAAGCGGTGTGTCGAGGAATTGTGGAGCTACAGCGAATGGGGTTTTTTTAGCGGTGAACGCGCAGACTTGTGTCTTAGTGGGGTTGAATTGGACTAAGTTTAGTCGTCCCCAATCGGAGACTCTGATTAAAGATCTCTCGATTTCAGACACAAGTCGACCGCGACTTTCCTCCACTGTAGACCGAGGGGTATTAGCACGACTCGTATAGTAAGCGTCACCAGTACTGTCATCTGCATAACAATGCAGTCCGTCAATAGACAGCATATCATTGATATGCAGCAGGAACAATGTTGGAGACAGCACCGAGTCTTGCGGGACGCCAGCGTTAATGTCCATGCTATCCGAGCAACTGCCGTCAACGACGGCTCTTATGCATCTGCTGGACAAAAAGCTAGCGACCCATTTGCACAACTCCTCAGGCAGCCCGTAAGATGGTAACTTCGAGAGAAGACCCCTGTGCCAGACCCGATCGAATGCCTTCGCTACATCTAGGCTAACTGCCAATGCCTCACCATGACTCTCAATGGCAAGAGACCAACGGTGCGTGAGATACACTAGAAGATCACCCGTCGAGCGACTGTGGCGAAAGCCGTATTGACGGTCGCTAATAAGGTCGTGATCCTCTAGGTACCTGAGGAGTTGCGTGTTTATAACGCGCTCCATCACCTTTGAGAGAAGGGAGGTTATAGCGATTGGCCTGTAATTCGATGGGTCTGATCTATCGCCCTTTTTGGGCACCGGGTGCACATGGGCAGTCTTCCATGAAGACGGAACTTGCCTGGTGGAGTACGAAAGCGCGAAAAGTCGCGTCAGAACAGGACACAACTCAGGAGCACACTGCTTCAGCACCACTGCCGGTATACCGTCTGGCCCGCTCGACTTATGAATATCCAGAGATAACAACTCACGCCGTACCTCCCGTTGTTAAAACCATATTTTATGTATGTGAATGCGCGTGCATGTGTGCTCACTTCATATATGCTTGGAACAGTTCTGCAGTCTTTTGGAAATCTAGTTTAAATATAAAGCCATTTCATTAGATGGCTTTGGCATAAGATGACGTTTAATAGATATATTTGACAAAAATCTCAAAATTATGAGATGACCTTGACCATAATGTCAAACAAAAATAGTTTTTATGTAACTATTTAAGTAGTAGTCATTTTACCATTAAAGCTCTAAAGCCAAAGCTAATTTACGCTTGTAGTTTGACTAACTTAGGTAAATGTAAATAAATAATATTTACAATATTTACCTCAGTCGAATAGACAACAACTATATCTAAATAGAAAACCGATTGGGAAGTAATAACGCCACTTCTAAGAGCACACTTCTCGAGTTATTGAATAAGACAGTGATAAAGAAATACTCTTAAAGACTTATGAAAGAGCAACAAATCAAAAAGTTCGAAAGACTTCGCATTTTGTGTCCAAGTTTTGTTTGATGCGAGAACAGAAATTTTGACCTGAATTATCTTGAATCGGTGAAAATTGATTGTTATTAGGTAGTGTTATTATTTGTGTTTGGGGCTTATAAGTCTATAAGTCTTTTTTAGACTGATTTGTTAATGCAACCTGAAAAATCTATTGTAATTTGCCGCAAATAGTTTAAAGTAGAACCTTGATTTACGCATTTGCGTACAGTTTAGGGTTTTCTCAATGGCAAGGGTCAAAATAGTATCATCATTTAGGTAGGTAATGTGTCTCCCCAGTTATTGGGTAATCTGTAACAATTATTTGTCAAACTAAATAAAATAAAAATTATAAAATTTCAATTACCATCTGCATAAGTTTTAATGAACAGAGTACACGACAGTCGCTAGAGTTGGGCAACAACAGAAAAAGAAAAAATAGCCTGATGCCATTAGACTTACACAAAGAGTGATTCTCGAGGAGATCTTCGTAAAGACTTTTCATAGCTTGAATTAATTGAATTTTATCAACACAGCCCAAGAGAAGTTTTCATGACAACCGCGTGCTAGGCAAGCAGAATTTAAAATGCACTTCGTAGATTATTCACAATCCCAATTAAATTAAAATCCAGCAAAATGGATTCGTGTTGCCACTCGCGTTAATTGAACACAGATCTAGTTTGTCATCTGTTTTCGGAGTTGGCTATTTGAATGTTTCTTCGCTTAGTCCATTGAATGATTTGAATAATTAGGTGGGGATTATCGTGTGTCCATTTAAAGAGGGGTAGGACATGGTAGTAATTTCCACTTGAATATAGATTAAAGCATCTGACTGGTAAGCACCTTAGCGTTACAGAAGGTCGCGCCTACTTGAAATTATCACCCTACTCCCTCACTTGTCCGATTTTCTATCGTCTTCTTTTGTTATGCACGCTGCCGGATATGGCACTCACTGCCGGAGTATATCAGGAAAGCCCGGTCATTGGAGTCTTTTAAAATCCAAGTTGAGAATTACTTCCTTATTTCTAATCCTTAGCTTAGAGTATTCTCATTTTCTTTAAGACAAGTAAACATTCATTCCTTATCTGCTTAATATATATTTTATTTAAGTGTAGCTATATTTATTTTATGCATATGTTTATATTTTTTTTTGCACCCACTCTCTTTATTTGCTTCTGTATTATTTCCCATCAGTCCAGGTTGCTGGAAAAGATTGCTGCTTAGCAATAAGGCAGCCAATTTATTATTTTCTTTCTTTTTATTTTTACTGATTATGTATGTGTTCTATTGTGCAATAAAGAGTACTTGATTGATTGATTATCTTGTTAATTTTCCTACGGTGAGTGACCGTCAGACCCCCTCATTGTTGATAAAACAGTCCCGCGCTATTTCTGCAGGGCAGGCAACGCGTGAGTAGTTTCCAAGGTGTTAGAGCGTCTATCTATAGGCTACGAAGACTGCTTTATATCGGTGG
Organism: Nymphula nitidulata; assembly: GCA_947347705.1. Classification (NCBI taxonomy): domain Eukaryota; kingdom Metazoa; phylum Arthropoda; class Insecta; order Lepidoptera; family Crambidae; genus Nymphula; species Nymphula nitidulata. The sequence goes on along the minus strand of OX374617.1, from coordinate 6,502,810 downwards.
CATACGCTTGTTTGCCGCCCTATCCTTAGAAAATAATATAATTATACGTTGTGCAGGATGCGGTAGGTCTCCAGGTTCTATTCGAATAAGAATATTTATTTTCATGTTTTTCTTTATTGGCTTTTTTCAATTAAAATATTGAATCCAATAGAAATTTATGAAATAACGTAAGTAACGCTCGTAGCGGTGATCTCTAAGAAAGCTGTAACAATAACTTTAAGATACTTATACTTATTTTTGTGATTTGGTGATTATACTTTTTTAACTTGAACTTAATGTTTGATGTAAATGCAGTAGAATAAGCTAATGCTGTATTCAGCTGTGATCGGGATTGAAATTTAACTGTTTTTTAAAAATTTCAAGTAGCTACTTGTAATTTATGTATAAGATGTGTTTTGTATTCTGTTGCTGTACCTTAAATAAATAAAGCTCGGCTTCTTTCACGGCTTCTTTTAGGAAAAATTACGCTTGACTACGGTAGATGACGTTAGTAGTACCGTCTTAATATGGGTTATAGCATTGTAATCTGTATAGCTCTCTAGAGGTCTTTGACAATTGAAAAATCATTTGTGTCTGGAGTGTAATGCCTGACGGGTTAATACATAATGAAATCATCATGTTGGCATCACATAATGAAATGAGGAGTACTGGAGAGCAGTTATTTAAAGTTCAACCCTAATATTATTAACGTCAAAATATATCATCTCAATCTCCTAAGAGTCTTAACATCGTTTATAATTAAAATTAGAAGATTCAGTAAACAAGGCCGAGATATGGCGTTACTATTTACAAGAAAGAGAGGAAATTACAGATGACAGTGCTTAATCCTAAGTGTCAATAAAGGAAATAGATGAATAAAAGGTACCGTACTCGCCGTCGCCGTTCCCGTGACCAGGTCGTAAGCTGCCGCTGGTAGCGGCAAGTTCCTGGCCGGGTCGCATGAATTGCTATACCGCTTACCAACATCCACGCTACAGTAACAATAGCGATAAATAAACGGATATCTAAGCTTTTTCTTCGTATAATAGGACGAAGCACAGTTAATTTTATTAAAGTGCAGGCAGTTGGTGATAGCGTTTGTGGTTTAGTTCTAAAGTACATAAGGCAAAAGCTCCTCGGGTCGGCGGATATTTTATTTCCGTCATTTAATCTCGTTTTACTTAGCTTGTACATTGTACATCAAAATGCAATTTACTTATCCAAAATCTCTTAGGCCCTATTCAGACAACGTTCTTCAAATGCTAATATCAGGCATTTGAAAATAAAACACGAAAACAAAAATACCGCTGTAATTAGAGCCGATTTATACACTGCGCCGCAGTATTTTCTTAATTTTATTTTATCATTAAAAATATTTGAAAGATGTTTTAAACAATAAGGCAAATACCAGTTTGTTAAGCCGCGTAAGATCCTCGGGAGCATAATTATTACGAAAAAAACCATTTGCGTCTGGAATGTGGAAGTAGTAATTTGCCTTTTGATCTCAGCGGAAATAGATATCTTTACATCGATTTTATTTACGAGAAACTTACACTTGTAAACAAAAATGCAAGCAATGTCCCCAATAAAAAAGCTTTTAGCAGCTGTAACCTTTATTCATTGTAGGTACACAAAAGCCTCATCACTCCACCAAGTTGTCACGGATCACTGGATTGAACAATATTATCTAACTGTTTGACTGCTGGCTAGGAAGCGCCTGTGTGTCAGGCCTCGCAGAGATGTTAGACCGGAATGCGAGCCTATTTTATCGTAATAAATAGAAGATTATCCCTATCAAAAGGTGAGTAATTCGAATGAGTGCACGTAGGACATGTTATTTGTGTTGTTACGTTTTTTGTTTTGTTATTTAGATGAATGATGTGTCTCCTGAGTAAAAGTAAGTTCTATCTATTCCTTATTAATGAGGTTTTAAATGACACAAAAATGTGTGTTGTCTCTTCTGTCTGATCTTCCAGTTTCTCATGGCTTTCAGTTAGGTTAGTGTTGTTTTTTTGCTGGCTAATTTATGCTGCCTATAAGCTTCATCTAAGCCAGGCGTTTGGCTTAGAGAGGCAAGCGGTGTTCCAGATGCCATCAAGCGTGTGGCAGGTCTTCAGTGGCGTTGGGCAGATCATGTTGTTCGGAAACATGGTTCCTAGTGCAAAACGATCTTGGAGTGGCGGCCTTAGAGGGGAAAGCGAAGTAGAGGTAGACTGCAGATGCGCTGGAAGGATGACGTGAGGACACAGCACAATACCGCGATAAGTGGCGGCAGCTGAAGGAGGCCTACAACGTAATGGTAGAAAACGGCTAAAAAAGAGAGAGAAGAAGAAGATATACTATATCTATACTACTACTACTACTATTATTATAGTATGTAGAACTTTTTGCGAATAGAATTGTAAAGCTCTGTGGCGTAGTAGGAGGACCTCGGTGGCGTAGTATGAGGAACTTGGTGGCGTAGTGCCTTGAACGAAAACAAAGCATCTTTCGACATGATCATGATCGATCTCGGATGGGTCAATGGATATTTGTAATCTTGAGCTCCACCGTAATTTGAAAGGCATGTTAAGCCCTTGGTTCCGATTGCTGTATTACTGTATCCGTAATTACTGTAACCGCTATAACCCACCAATCGTCTTTAGGCCATCATGGTGGTGCTATGGCCAAAACTCCTTATGTGTTTCTTCCATGTAGCAGGCACCGTGCCCAGTAGTTCATCACATCACCAGCTGATATACGTCGATGATGATGATGTCGTGATGTGATGAGAATTGTAGAAATGTAAAGAAGTAATATGAAATATATCGAGTTCCCTTTTAGTTTAGCGGATTTATTGTCTAGCTATCACTTAAAACGGGTCACAGGATACTATTGAATTTTTAATCCAAATCCTTTCTTCGCTCGAACAAGCTCAAACTATCACATTACGTATTCATGTCACAACGAAAGTAGAATAGTTTTTGGCACACAAAGGCGTCAAAAAAACTTCCAAATAAAAATGCCCGTTTGTCATCTAGAAATATTACTTTCCGAGGAAAAAGAGAGACAGACAAACTGCAAAGGGAAAACATTTGGGTCGGGCATCAATAAAACTTAGTGTGTGACTCGGCGACGCGATGGGCCTCTTTACTTTACACAATTCGCACCGTTACGTAAAAGCAAATTGTTGGTTAGGTTCGCTAAGTATTTGTTAAAAAAATAGATAGTTTTTTTTTATTATTATGTATAAATACCGGGTGTTACAGAATTCCGAAATAAAATTTGGAATTCAAGGGTTGCGGGGGCCGATTTCGTAGTACATTCGCGGGTTGTGTGTGTGTGTGGTATAACTGTACTGTAAAGTACGATACGCGATAGTACGCCTGGCCACGGAAACGGGCGGCGGCGGCGCGGCGGCCGGCGTCTCGGCATCCACTGCGCGCTCGATGTCGTCGTGACCGCGTAGTGGTTACCGAGATGCCGCCGCCGCTCGTTCCCGTGACCAGGCCGTTAGGGCTGTCATGAGCAGGTGTTACAATGTTTTTATTAATCAAATCGAAAAATGAAAGTGATCTGATAGGTGTTAAACTCAGAGGTTTCTTAACAAGGAACACAACCATCCCCTTAAATTTTATTTCGGGCTTTATAAAAGCCCGAAATAAAACACTGTATATTTACGAATCATGGTGATGTTTCTAATAGGACATAAATATAATTTCTGAAAAGTTAGTCATACTTTTTTATATGTTTCAAAAATTTATTTCATTTATTATTATTTATATATTTAGCCATTAATTCACCAATTAAAATACCTAATTATTTTATTTATTAATTTAATTCTTTTGCCATCACAAGAATAGTTTGTAAGATATTTTCAGCCACAGAACCTGCGGCCTCAGATTAAATTTGCTTGATTCACTTAAAAGTTGCACATGATCTTTGGCATGTTCATCAAAGTAATAGGTTGGGGAAAAAGTTTCTTCGCATTTTTTATGAAAATTCAAAACATTTTTTAATATAGTTTATTTACATTTAACTAAAGTATGTAGGTACCATTTTGTTCGATAACTTTTTGCCATCTTGTAGATAGGGACATGATCTCATTGCTATAGAAATTTTGGGGCTTCTGATCAAAATACCGCGACAAGTGGTTTTGGCAGTCCTCTCGTGATGTTAACCTGACGATGCCTAGAGAATTCTGAAGAGAGCGAAACAGGTGGAAATCTGAAGGTGCAAGGTCAGGACTATGCGGCGGATGCATTAACACCTCCCAGCCAAACTCTCTTAATTTTTGCTGAGTGGCTAAAGATGTGTGAGGTCTAGCGTTATAATGATGAAAAACCACACACCCCTTCTGTTAATTAATTCCGGCCGCTTTCTCTCAACTTCTTGCTTTAATCTCATCAGTTCTTCGCAGTAGAGTTCAGAGTCGATGGTCCTGCCTGGTGTTACAGCTCATAATGAATAATGCCCTTCCAATACCACTACACACACAGCATCACCTTGTTGCAGTCTGTGAAGCCTGACCGGACTTTGACCACGACCTTTTTGCACGTTCTTGTCATACGTGATCCACTTTTCATCACCAGTATCAGCTTCTTCAAAAATGGTTCGGTTTCATTACGTCGTAATATAGAATCACAAATGAGTACACGGTTCATTAGGTTAGCTCGTGGGGTACCCAAATATCGAGCTTTTTTGGGTACCCATTTGTTTTTAAATGCGCCAACACTGTTTTGTGGTCAATTCCCAGTTTTCCAGCTACGTCGTAACTACTGATATGCCGATCTTGCTCCAGTTTTTCAAAAATGACATCAATTTAATCCGTAATAGGGCGACCAGAGCGACGTGCATCTTTGACATCAAAATTTACGGATTGAAAACGCTTAAACCAAATTTGTGCTACTCTCACAAACACTGCACTAGGTCCATAAACATCGCAAATTTTTTTCGCGGATTGCGTTGCATTTTTACCTTTTTTGTAGTTAAATTTTAAAATGTATCGAATTTCTTCATTAGATTCACTTATCTTGACAGTACGAATAACAAATGAAAAACAGATATTTTCCTAATTTGAATTTGGAATTATCTTTTTTAAAATCCAAGCTTTTAATGATACCAAAACCAGCCAGATACAAATAGCTGTACTATTTTATTTTCAAAGAGATTTTATTACAAGTTCATACATACTATAATGCGAAAAGACTTTTTCCCCAACCTAATATATAATGAAATATACCAAAATCTATGCAAATTAATAATATTAGTAAGAAATATTGTAAAATAATATTTATATAAAAAACATTCTATAAGTTTTTAGACAGGAAAAAAAATTTTAGATTAAAATAATATGATTGTTTGTTTAGAACATCTTTTCAGGACGTCATTTTTCTAACCTAGGTAAGGTTAGAAAAAAGACGTCCTGAGGCGGGAAGCAAAGTGACCTTTTACAATCCGGGTAATTGCTCCAGCTACTGAGCCACAGACTTGGGAAGACCTTACCAATATTGTAATCATTCTGTTTTTTAATATAGCTAAGGTCTATCATCACAATGCCGATATTATCATTCCAAACATTTATTACGATATTGCATTATTTTTTTACATACGTATTATTTTACCGGTAGGTATCTATTATACTGTTTGTCATTGGCTTACATTTTGAGAGTGGGGAATAATTAGTTGAGAGGCTAGCCTTGATCGTACTACTTGGCACTGAAGGACCCCGGCGTCCATAATCCCCCACAACGCCGGGGCTTATCCCCTGGGGCGGGTATTAATATTATATTACAGAGAAAATACAAACAAAAAGTCAACTTAGTCTTAGTAACAAGTTCTTATCTTTATCTATTAGTAGATAAGTATTTACACTGCCGTCAAATCCATAATTATAATAGTATAAATGCGAAAGCGTGTCTGTCTGTCTGCTACCTCTGCACGCTTAAACCGCTGAACCGATTCAGATGAAATTTGGTATGGAGTTTTTTTTTATACAGCTAGATCACAAACAAGCCCACCTGGTGGTTAGCGGTTACCGCCGCCTATAGACACCTATAGACAAGGAAAAATCACTTGTTATTGCAGGTGCGTTGTCATCTTGGAGATAGTTTAAGACCTTGCAAAGGACTTATGTTACTTTTTGGAGCGATAACATGCACGCGGGCGGAGCCGCGGGCGGCCACTAGTAATTAATAATTGTAACTATTATTCCGTAAACGTATTATCGTATTTTTGGGTCCTTAACTTGTAGTAACGTAAATAGACCCATACAAATAAAGCGATAACTCGTCCTGATTCACGCGACGAGTAGACCGGGACTTCGCATTTTTGTTCGACGAGTGCGGTGTATTACAATTAGTGTGTGACGTGCTTATGTTTGCGAGAGCGTTTGCGCTCGGTCGTGATATCGATATCCGTTCGCCTATCGCGCGCCTATACTGCGCGCTGCGCGCCCCATTGCGCGTTCGTACTGCGCGCCCCGTGCGTCGTGATTCTGCGCGCTCCGTTCGCGTAACCTTACTAGGCACCCCGACGCGCTCACTTGTTGCGCGCCCTTGTTTAAATGCTGGCTCTGCTTTTAAGTTTTTTTTTATATGTTATGTAAACGTCTTATTTTATTTCTCTAATATATAAAATTCTCGTGTCACAAATTTAGTTACCATACTCCTCCGAAACGGCTTGACCGATTTTTATGAAATTTTATATGTATATTCAGTAGGTCTGGAAATCTGCTACTATCTATTTTTTTTGGATATATGATTATATGGCAAAACAACGTTTGCGGGGTCAGCTAGTATGTAATAAATATTTTAAGACTCTATAAATTTCTTTTATTATTTTAGTTTAACTACACCTCCCGTCAATCTTTATGACTCCTTTGACCGGGTGTTACTGTATCAACCTTCTTCTATCCTCGTCCCTTTAGTGTGACAAATTTTGAGGCGTTAAAGAGTGTTAGGCAGACCTTTGTCAAGTCCCTTATTATGAGGAGTTATTGCCTTTTATAAACAAACACTTCGTGAAAAAGGTTTGCGATAATTTTGCGGCCAAAACTTTCGTATCGCAGATGTGTTTTAAGGAAATTCGGTCAGTCAAGTGGGCGATAACTTTTATTGATGGCGCCGAACCAGTCCTTTACTTTGGAAGCTCGCCAGCAGCTCCTTCATATATTTATGCTCGTGTTTTTATTTTATAGCTGATATTCACATACGGTAACAAGATTTTTGGCATTAAACTGGCAAGAAAGGTTAAGGTTATCATAACCTGTGTATTTTATAGAGGAAAAACGACCCCTGAAAGGAGATGCTTGTTAAATTTTATAGCGCCTCGACAGTATCGAATTTTGTCTAACCTAATCTTTGTATAGAACGTGACAATATATCTATATTACATTTGGCAACGAGAATATTTCCCGTTTATTATAGTGTAATATTTGCAGAAATTGTATTGATTAATTTGATTTAAAACACTAATTCCAAGAATTTCCCGCGGATAGATGAATAAAGTCATTTAAATATGCCAATTCGTGCGTAGGCAGCGTAGGCATACTATTCATCTATTATCTATTCATCAAACATTTTGAGAGGTGATATGATAAAATTAATTTAGTTGAAAAATTAAGCCACTACCCATAAAGAAAAATGAAGCAGTATAAGTGAAAGAAAGAAGGAAAAAATATTTATTGGTAACATTAGAAATTACAACACTAAAAGAGATACAAAGTATTAGACATATTAATATAACCAAATTATCGCCACTCAGCTATGTATATGCCGCGATGGCGAAATATCGCGGCGCTGGTTTTCAGTGGAACCAGATAACAAAAGAGAAGCACTACCTATTTATTCAATGCAATAAGTAGGGAAGAATTTACCATGGTGAATCCTAATAGTTGATAATCTGTTTCTGCCTGGCATTGAGCATGCTACTCGTGATGTAAACGCCCTAGTCCGAAATCACCGCATGTCCGTAATAGCCCCACTCTCCCCTAAATAGCACTAAGTAATATGTAATATCTATACCCGAGCAGTCATTTCATTTAAACATAATAAGCCTCCTTCATCAGAACGGAAACTGAATGGCGTTCTCAGCTCCAAATATTATTATTGCGTTTTGATTTCTGTTTGGCATTATGATTGAAACCATTCTTCAATATGGCGGGCATTTCTGCCTTTCTTTCTTCGAATTAAGGGAATTTATGGCTTGCGCTTTTAGAATCGACTTTAATAAAAGCTTGGAGACGAACGTAATCTCTGGAGTCATTACGTTCAATATTTGAATTTAATATTTAGTTAGTATACATGGTTCAAAAGTAATTAAATAACAAATTCTTCGTTTAAATCTGTAGGTTTATATTTCTTCCAATTTTGCATTAATCTAAGAAACGAATTCTTCAATCCTGATTAAACTTTTATGCAGAGAATAATAATAACAATTTGACAGTTAATCTTTGAGCAGTCTGGTTTCGATTACGAAAACAAAGCAACTTTCTCCATGGTTGGACCCGGAATGGGTCAATCAAATTTATAATATCGAGCTCCTCCGTGCTTTAGAAGGCACATTAAGCCGTTGGTACCAGTTGTTACTGCAACTGCTTTAACCCACCAACCCGCATTGGGCCAGCGTGGTGGTATTATGGCCCAATCTCCTCATGTGTTTCTCCCATGTAGGAAGGCCCGTGCCCAGCAGTTGGACGAATTATATATAGGCTGATGACGATAATGATGAATAATCTATAGAAAATCTGCCAAAACGTAAAATTAGCTATTCACCGGATAAAGAAAGAAAGCATTTATTGGCCAATAAAAAAAAAGAAAAAAATAAAGAATAAAAAATAAAGAAAAAAGAAAAAAAATAAAGATAAAGATTATGTGAGGATTGAAACATCAGCCAGCAGTCGTGATATTATATTTGCGATTGCTTAGCCAATAGAGCTAAATGTATTAATTAAAAATGTATTGCAGATGATGACATAACAAAACAATTATGATCCCTAACCGACATAATTTTGTTAATCCGAAACAGGCGCATTATAATTTGTCATAATTATTGGGTACATTTTTGAGAGTAAATGTTTATCGTATCCGTAATTATATAAAGCGGATTATCTTTAACGACGCTCAGTGATCAAGTGGCGAGTGCTCATAATAATTGCGATGAAGGTGTTCAAAGCGAGCTTAAGCTCATTTGAATATGTCGGCCGAGCTCCGGGATCTGTCAACACGCCTGAATCCAGGAATTTAAATTTTCCATTCGGTGGCGAGACTTTGAAGCTAAACTTTTAGGAGCGGCGTAACAAGCTGGTACTGAGTGGCAATTGGACAGAAAGCATAGATATGTAACTGTAAAATTTCCAGCTTACATTTCTGTGACACAATGGCTTGAACGCTGCTCCCATTCTACTCAGCTGTAAAATAGGGAAATTTAAAATCACAAGCGGCAAGTCGATTTGAATATTATGCGACGCAGGTCTGGTAGACGACCGGAGATGTTTGTAAATTCAGATAATTTTAAAGATTGTATGGATTTATGGAAATCAAGTACGAAACTTGCAAGACTTCTCTATTTATACACACGTTGACTTTGTTACAATTTAAATGTCAATTTAGGGTTTTATCACATGCACAATTTCCTCCGATGCGGTACTTATGCCCGTTTTCACTAACATGGAACTAAGCGATTCCTAACCAGGCAATTTCTAGTTTAAGCAAAGGCCCAGTTGACAGCTTTATTTTTACCAACTATTTTTTAGCAGGCACCTAAGCTATGAGATGCTAAAATATTAGGTTTTACGTAATAAATTTCCGTTTTTAACTCCCGTAGAAAAAAGAGGGGTGTTATAAGTTTGACGTGTCTGTCTGTGTATCTGTATGTCTATGTATCTGTGTGTCTTTCTGTGGTATCGTAGCTCCTAAACAAATGGACCGATTTTGATTCGGTTATCGTCGTTTGAAAGCTGTCGTGATCAGGATGGTTCTTAGCTATTATTTATGAAGATCAGTTCAGGCTCATTTCCTATTTGACAAGAGGGTTTTGCTAACTTTCACAGATCCGATTGATTTGATTTACTTCGGTACAATTTCCAAGACATGCTAACCTGGAGCTGATCCTGTATCATCAAATAGTCTGCGGGATGCTCAATTCTTCAGAAACTTACAGCAGATATAGCCTGCTTGGGCTCATAAGCATAGATGATTAATGAGGTCGATGGTTATCTAAAAATTTTTTAATATTATAATGTATGAAGGAAAAAAACAAAGCTCAAACTGCAGCTAGAACACAGCTTCTTGCGCTTTATAAAGCACAAGTCCGTTCGTCCATGGAGTACTGTCTCACCTGTGGGACGGCTCAGCCAAGTACCAATTCACCGCCTCTCTGATTCGGTGGAACGTAGAGCCAAGAGTCTTATTGGAGACGAGAGATTGGTGGAAACTAAGCTTCATAGCCTGTTCCACCGCTGAAAGGTTGCTTGCTTGTCGGTCTTCTACAGACTGTACTCATGACCTTAATGAGATTATACCGCTTAGCCCATTTCACCAGAGAGCTACCAAGCGTTCGGCGAGCTGCCACCCACACCTGGTTGATATATCAAATCATCTTTTGTGATGCATACGACCAGAGAGTGGAATGCGCTGCCGGCTTCGGTGTTCCCTACTGCCTGAGTTCCTTTAAAGCTGGATTAAATAGAAACCTTTTGGGTAAGCTCTGTACATCGTCGACCTCCTCTTAACTTCTTATGCAGACTTAGTATTTTTAAGAGAAATGCTTATTTCATGGCAATAAATATTATATTCAATCAATCAATAAATATTTATGAGAAATAATGAAATTAATTAATTTGACATTGTTACTTAGGAATTATATTATTATTTGCATGCTTGATTAAGTGGAGTACGTGTGACTAATTTTTATTTGTAACATCATTTGTAATACCGTATACTTGCAAATCAATATTATCTTATCTTCTCCCAGAGCAAGAGTGGGATCAAGCGCAAGCCCATTTTAATATAAAAAATATATATTAACGTAACAACGTTTTCAATAATTTTTTTTACAAACTAAACCATAAAATATCTAGACTTCACTCAATAAATACTAATCGTGCGACATTGAAACAACTTAAGTCACATATCAAGCGAGTAGCTTAGGCTTAATTCAAGATCCGCTGAACTGGGTAGGTTCGTCTGTCGCCACCTTAATCCGGGAAACCGGGATTTCAGTCCTCTTTTTGGCCGATATATCACAGGCGAATTTACCGAATATATTATAACATTGGTACTTGAGTTTGGTCGGACGGTTTTTTTGTAGCTCCGATAAACGGACGAACGTAAAATTGGGCGTTTTTTATAATTAGATTTTTGGAAATAGGTTACTTTTTCTGTAGTTTTTTTTTTACAATAAATAAGCTTATTTCTGCACAAATCGTACTTATTAGCAAACTATAACATCATCATCATCATCAGCCTATACGTTCCACTGCTGGGCACAGGCCTTCCTACATGGGAGAAACCCATGAGGAGATTGGGCCATAACACCACCACGCTGGCCCAATGCGGGTTGGTGGGTTAAAGCGGTTGCAGTAACAACCGGTACCAACGGCTTAACGTGCGTTTCGAAGCATGGAGGAGCTCGAGATTATAAATTTGATTGACCCATCCCGGGACCAACCATGGAGTAATTTGCTTTGTTTTCGTAATCGAAACCAGAGCGCTCAAACCACTACGCCACCGAGCTCCTCCGAGCAAACTATAACAAAGGAAGAAAAAACCGGACGGTTTTTATTTTTTATTTTTTTTTATTATCTAAATTTTAATTAGGGGCTTTTGACCAGTATTAGGCATGTCAGCCCCATCGTAACCTAATGACCTATTTGGTATCATATTGCCGCACAGCGGGAACGGGAAGAGTCAATGGTGCAAAAATATATCACTTAAATATTTTGCAGCTTCAGAAGATGGTTCTGACAATATACCTATAAAGGCTCCTATATCCCATTGATTAATGTTATATCTCTGCACCACCGAGTCCCTCCCGCTCCTATATTTTACACACTCTGTCAGCATGTGTTGGCATCATCTATGTTGTCACAAATATCGCAGTTAGGACTATTGACCTGTCTCATTAAAAATGCAAATTTATTTTACGGATAATGTCCAGACCGCAATCTGTGTAACATTACAATATGTTTACACTACCTTTGATTATTTTCGATAAAGGAACCTACCGGTTTTTTATGGATTAAGGATTTTTTGAAGAATAAAGGATTTAGATTTTAATATTGAACTTTATCTCCCTTATTACTATAAAGTTAGACCTGGCTTTGAACTGATGGTAACTCTGTCTTTATTTTGACTTATAAGAGTCTTATTAGAGTCAGCATCAGTTATAAGCCAGGTTTAGTCCATGTTTTGTAATAGATGGTATTTATGTTGTATTTAATAGAAAAGCAATTGCCCTGGTCCGTGAACCATACGTGATTTATTACACTGGGCAATTGCTTTCCTATTAATATATTTCATGACACGTTAATTGTTTCGAAAGTCTAGCCAGGATTAGTAAAGAGATCGAGATTATGGATGTACGCTGTAGTGGTATTTGTGGTTTATAAGAATTTTAAAAGAAAGATAAAGAATTTATAGTTTCTTACAGATGGCAGCACATCGAGTGTCACAATTGTACTACAAAACAAAAGCCGCCTCTATTAATAAACGCATTAAGGTAGTCTCAAGGTCAAACGCTTGATGTGCTGTCAACTGCATAACAATTTGAAGAAACATTCATTATGGTGACTACTTTCCTATTTTTAAGATTGTGATTGTCATATATAGAGACCATCGTTCTGCATTTGATCCTAAACACCCCCAAGATGTTTTGAAATGGTTACATACCGATTTCAATGCAAAACATACTTACATAAATGTCATCATCATCATCATATCAGCCTATTGCAGTCCATTGCTGGGCATAACCCTTCCAAGTCTGCGCCACAATACACGATCTTAAGCTTTCTTCCTCCAGCCACCACCCGCCCTACACTAAGTTTGTCGAGGCGTAGTCTCCATTCGAGAACGTTTTTACTCCACCGGTCATCGGTTCTGCGACAGATGTGACCGGCCCACTGCCACTTCAGCTTGCCGGACAACTTCATTCCTGAGTTTATCCCTTAGCGAAACTCCCAGCATAGACCTTTCCACAGCTCGCTGAGCGACATGAAGTCGGTGGGTCAGTTTCTCTGTCATATTCCATGTTTTGGCACGCTGGTTGTAAACCCTGCTCTTCAGGCATTGCGGTAGTGATGACGAGAAGATGTGACGCGGCTTCGCAAATGCTGCCCAGTCCAACTGTACTCTTCTAGCGATTTCTCTTTGGAAGTTGTCTTTGCCCAATTGCAATACTTGTCCGAGGTAGACATATTCTTGGACATAGCGGTTTGCTGCTGACTGTTATCGGCACCAGGACTAGGTGGTAGACTTGTATGTAGGGTCGTCTGGGTAGGTACCAGCGGCTTTCTTATTTCAGCCGTGAAACAGTTCGCTGTGTTTCGGATTGAAGGGAAAGGTAGCCAGTGCAATTACTGGGCATGGACGGCATTTCATCTTAGGCCCATAGGATGACAACGCACCTGCAATATCAAGTGACTTTTCCTTGTTATTGCAGGTTTCTATAGGCGGCGGTGACCGCTTACCATCAGGTGGGCCGTCAGCTAGTTTGTCATCCAGTTGTATAAAAAAAAAAACGTGAACTTTGGTCTTGTCCAAGTTCATCCCGAGACCGACGCGTCTTAAGGTAACACACTGTTATTAATCTGAGGTAACACTAAGGCCGTGTAGCATTTTTGTGTAAATCCTGCGGCGATTCTGCCATTATATCGTCAGCAAAGCGGAGGTGCGTTAGATACTCGCCATTGACGTTGATGCCCAATGCATTCCATTAATGCGTTTTTAAGACATCCTGCAGTGCATTCAAGAAAAGTTTTGAGGAAATGACATCAGCCTGTCTCACTCCTCTGTGCAACTGGATGGGTCATGTCCTGTGGTTTTGGACTTGGACAGACTTCCTTGCTATTTGATAAGTATATAGGCGTTTTAGACTTTTAGCACATCAACATAACGCCAATTGACTTCATATCGCTGCAAGGACTCCAGAACAGCCCAATTTTCGATGGTGTCGAAGGCTTTCTAGTAGTCCACAAATGCTAGACACAGTGGTTAGCTATATTCCTCGGTCTTCGGTACATAAATGTAAAAGATATATATAACTATAGACGAATTACGAATATTAAAGATCATAAAGACTAAGCCCAAGAGATTCAATAGAGTGGTACAAATAAATGGGGAAGAAAATAGCACATAGTTGCGGCTGACAAGATTGTAATTATTTAGAAAGCTCTGGAAATGGTCCATGTCGTAAGACAAATTACGGAAGTTAATGGTCAAGAAGCAAGGTTATATGTTTTATGCAACACTGAGCATTGCTAATCAATAAGCTTAACGTATCGACTTTTGGTAAGTAGTTTACGACCATGAATGTTTCTTTTTTAAAGTAACTATTTCCGACATTGTATTATGACCGTCATAGCCCCCAGGGATCTCCAAATCAATCTGTCCTGCGCTGCCCGCATCCATCGGCTTCACGCAACCCTCACCAGAGGGAGGGAGGTTTATGCCCATCAGTCTCTCGTCTGAAATGATTATGATGATGATGATGCAGCAAACAGCTCAGGTTATTTCTGACGTATACTCTACACGTGTACACCCCGCTCAGGAGACTGTGTTGACTGACTTATTTATTTAACTTGATCATGAGTACATAGTAGTTGTACTATGTACTCATGGTCAAGTTAAATAAATAATCACGTTCTGGAACGACAACTTTCTCCCGGTTCTAGTTCGCTTAAAAAAGTTTTGGGACGAAATTCTGTTAGCTCGTTAACTAAGCAAAAGTTTTAATTAGATATGTCCTTGTTAGTTGTAATAACGGTTTTAAGAGCGTCATGTTTGAGACTGGAATGGTTTGTCTGAAAATATGCAGATGGGACTCAAGAATCGCTGACTAATTCGTTCGATGACTTTAATTTATTAAATTACCAAAGTTAATTAGCAGTACTTACATATACTTAGTTAAAAATATAATAAGCTTCTGATCGGGTCTGGCACAGGGCTCTTCTCTCTAAGCTCTCGGCATTCGGTCCGCCCGCTCTTCTCTGCAACTCGATCGCCGGCTCAGGAAGCCGGCGATCGGAGATCATGAGCGGAGAATCCGTATCCTCACAGATGGATGCGCTTCGCGATTCATCGATTCATGTCAGAGAATGTTGGTGTACCACTAGGCTATGTTCTATACCCCACACTTTTTTTTCTTCATATCAATGACATGCATCCGTTAGGAAACATTCGTTACTAAGTATACGGATGACAGAACAGTGCAAGGGGGATATTACGGCTGCCCAGGGGCTGGGCGCGCTGAAACCGAGAGAGAGAAAGAGAGAGAGAGAGAGAGAGAAAGGGAGGGAGAGAGAAAGGGAGGGAGAGAGAGAGAGATTCTTACCATTGAGCTTCCCGAGTCATCGATGCACTGTCTCCACCTTAACATCACGCACAAAGAACACCTCGTTTATTTGTCTTCCAGAACTTGGAATTCTTTGCCGGCACATGTGTTCCCTTTTCCTACAACATGGGTGTTTTCAAAAGAGGCGTGAAAAAGCACCTTTTGGGCCGGCCAGATGGAAGCGGTTAAAGCAGTGTCTAAACTGCACTAGCTTCGCATATGAACTCTTCCTACCGCTTCAAATCAAGTGGTGTTGAGTCTTTTGGCGTGATTTTTAGGAAAAAAAATGCACAAAATCTTTAAATTCTATTTGTGTGGTTCCATTAGAAAAAGAAAGGTATTGATATATTTAATGGTCATAATTTTTTTCATAGTATTATTTACAAATTTTATCTTTTATTCCTCCTCTTTTGTGGTCGGTCTTGTATTTGAAATATGAATAATCAACCATCATTTATATTTGAAAATTGGGGAAATTGATAGCTCGTTCGTAAATTCAATGTTAACAGTGAAGTCGAAACGATTAGTTTGAGGGAGTTTTGTTATTTCTGTGCCGGCTGTCGTCTCGAATATTAATTGGTCTTTGGGTTTCCACTTCTAACGACCGTAAGCTCTTAACCTTCTGACACTATATACTATATAGCCCGCCGTCTTCCAACAATAGAATATACGAGTACTTGATATTAATAATAAATTATTTATGTAGCACAGTAATTTCAGTAATAAATACCTTTTAAAATTAATATCTATTGCGTAAATAATAGTTATTTGTTATACAAGAGTGCAAAGTTGCTTTTTAACCGCGTGCTCAATTTTGATGACCGAGCTAGCGAAGGATTCTAAAATTCAAACATTAGAACCTGAGCGTTAGCGAGGGAATCAAAAGAGCACGAGGTGAAAAATCTTTGCACTTTAGTGCAACATGTAACTTTTCATCCCACCTCAGCGATGATGAATGATTAAAAGCAAAAAAACAAATTTCAATTTTTTTGGCGTCAAATAAACTTCTTCGTCGCTAGAATAACTCATTTTAGGTATTTCACTTGTTTTCAAGTTTCTTGTTTATAACATAAGGTTTTGACAATTAGTCGTGAAAAGAAAATGGCGCGCGCAAAGCAAATTTAACATAAAAAGTACAGCAAGAAGTTGCCGAGTCTGAGGAGAGAGGTGAGGAGTCTTAACAAGTTAAAAAAGGTTGTATGATAAATACGGCACCATGGAGGTAGAAGTAAATAGGTATAATGATGTTTTGAATTCACAAACTTAGTGCACACGATGTTCTAAATTCAATTTTACTTTATCCTCTAGCGGATAAAAACGGTTTTTGCACTCAGATATCGAAGAGCAAAAATACTCTTTCCGAGATGGGGGGCTGAAAAGGCTTTGTAATACGTTTAAATTACTTTTCTTACTTTCAATCAATTATGTTTCAAGTTTACTTTAAATTTTGATTCCATTAATGATTTATTAATAACGAAATTACAAAATTAAAAATTTTAAGTAACCCCCGGCGTCATTAATCATCTATCTAACACCATCTCATTAAGACTATTCATAAGAGCCGAAACACGCTATATCTGCTGTAAGTTTCTGAAGAATTAGGCATTTCGCAGACATTTTGATAGTAGGTATAGGATCAGCTCAAAGTTAGTATGTCATGGGAATGTCACCGCAGTGACAGTACACCAAATTTGAAATCAATCGGATCTGTGGAAGTTGGTAAAATCCTATTATCTTGTAGAAAATGAGCTGATAGTCATCAAACGCCTGAACTGATCTTCATAAATTATAGCTAAGAGCCATTGTAGTCGCATCAGCTTTCAAACAAAAAAAAAACGAATCAAAATCGCTCCATTCGTTTAGGCGCTACGATGCCACAGACAGATACACAGATACACAGACAGACACGTCAAACTTATAACACCCCTCTTTTTTCGTCGGGGGCTAAAAATAGCCTTTCTGCGTTATTTTTATATTAATAATGCAGCCAATAGTTTAACATTGGCTGCATTATTTTATAGAAATGTCATGTAATTATCAAATGAATGTGATGTTTTTGAAAGTTTTAGAAAATTACTATGAACTAATATAGCTGTTACAATTTATTATCGTATTGACGGCACCACCCTGTATAATACTTGTTTATGAATATTATATATTCTCAAATGGTGAAAAGGTTACGACACACTTATAGGATTTTATGGTAGGTACTTAGAAGCAATCTGAGAGCACTTGAAGATTATATTATTTTTAGTGTTGCCATGTTTTTATTGGTGCCATAAAGTAAAGTAAGGGGCTTAGTAAGTCCTCAAACGGAGCCCTACAAGGTATTTAAGGTTACCTATATTTATTTACCTTTAAAAGCAAGATTAATCTACCCTTTTAAGAGTTTTCATCAGATTCAGTATTAGTTTCGGAGAAAGATGTCGTTATACAGTTTTAAAAGCTATAAAATATTTATGCTAGAATTTCTATTTATTTATTTCTACTATTGGTGCCAGGTGAAATATAACGAACGCGATTAGTGGGTTTCATTTTTCCGCGAGATGCGAGGAATGTATGGTGCTGACCTCGGTACCCTTAGCGTAAGTTTCGATCGAATCGAATCGTCATGGTCTCAATCGCTTTGAGCTATCAAATCGTATGAGAACTACAGTAGCACCTCTGTTATGAAGTATTCGTAACCATTTCGTAAAAATTTTAAGTAAGGCCCCTGCGTAGTCATAAATCATAAATCTAACATCATCTCATTGAAACTATTCTTATGAGCTCAAACATGCTATATCTGCTGTAAGTTTCTAAAGAATTGAGCCTCTTGCAGACTATTTCAGGGTACAGGATCAGCTCAACGTAAGCATGTCTTGAAAACACCACCGTAGTAACAGTAAGCCAAATTTTGAACCAATTGTATCTGTGAAAGTTAGTAAAACCCTTTTGTCAAGTAAGAAATACGCTGATAGTCACCAAACGCCTGAACTGATCTTCATAAATATTAGCTAAGAACCATCCTGATCACGTCAGCTTTCAAACAAAGAAACCGAATCAAAATCAAATTCGCTTAGGAGCTACGATGCCACAGACTGACACACAGATACACAGACAGACACTTCAAACTTATAACACCCTTCTTTTTTCGTCGGGATTTAAAACAGACTGAAACTAACAGTAGGGTTCGATTTTATTAAGTAGGTATAGCGTGAACGCAACGTACGAGGTGTGTAAGCAAATAAAGCAATGCGGCTTTTTTTTTAAATATTTTTTTTATTGTTTGTTCCTCCTGAAAATGCCAATTCACTTAAAAACCAGATGTTTTCGACGTACTGTGTCCAAGTCTGAAGCAGTACAACGTTGTTCGAAATTGATGTCATTAATTTAATAATTAGAGAAACCTTTTCACAAAAGAAATCACTACGGACAGCGCAACCACTCTAACGTGTTTTAACCTCTACAGTACCCCTAGTACGAACACTTTTAAATTTCGAATCGCCATTAGCTTTTGTCTGGCTTTTGTTTGAAATTTTAAGCATATGTGAACGAGACGATTACGATTCGAAATTTAAAAAAGTTCGTGCTAGGGGTACTGAACGCGTATCAGCTGTTCTACCCACCCTTTACGAACCCCGTCCCCAGTGTTGCCAGATCGCCCAGTAGAAAATCAGTCTTATTACTTAATTGACACAGCTCGTATGTGTGATAAAACTTGCAGCCCCCCGCAATTGCAGCGCATCGCATTGGAAACGCATTCGCTTTGATTCATGTATGTACTAACTATTTTAGCAGTAGATAGTCAAAATATTATCTTAATATTGAAAGTAATTACAGAACTACAAAGCTGGGGAGTCCTTGAGCTGTGCAACTATCTAGAAATAGTCGACTGGGCGCTGCGGTAAGCAAATATAGACTTTAACGTTAATTATTCTGGCTATTAGGACTAAGAAATTATCGCAGTAGCTGACAAGGAATAATTTAAGCCGCATGGATTGGTGATGGTGAAGAATATGATAAATAAGTCTGAGTTTGAATTTATTTGCTTCAAATATTATTTAAAGATTTTTTGTAAAAACTCGATATTTGGCACAAAACGTTTTAAATGACTTTTATTTTACTTTTGAAAAATTCGATTTACGCACACGAAAAAACTATAACTGACACTTAAATTAGGTACTATATTTCTAATACGATTACGTACAACATTATTTCGTGCATGGTACGACATAGTATTTTATCCGTTATCTAGGTAAGATATCCGAAACACAAGCTATTAACATCTTTTCTTTTACCAGTCCGTCGGAGCTGACGTACAATAGAAAATCTATTGTGTTCGGTATGCTAGTATTCACAGAGTAGTAAAGATGAAGTAGATTAGATTATCAGCCTAAGATATGTAGTGCTGAACAAAGGTCGCCCCCGTCGATTTCCAAACGGATCGATTCTGAGCAGCCTGCATCCAACGGCTCCCCGCGACCCTGAACTGTCGTCTGTCCATCTAGTGGGAGGCTGTTCTACTTTGCACTTTCCGGTCTTGTTCTTATGGTCTAAGTTTCCGGCACGTATAGCCGCCATGCTAGAAATATAACTCCCCATCGGCCATCCGGCTATGCCTACGGCTATCTTAACTTGCTATTCCTATATATAAGCTACTTATATATCAGTGACTTGGTGTGAAAGAATATTATTATAGTCGTGTGCACTTAGTTATCAATCACAAATAATACTATATCCAGTTGTTGGTTGGCAAATGTATATTGATCTCTATTAATAGATTTGGTTCTGTATTAATTTTCGTTTAGTGGTTCAACATTAATGTATTGTGGCAGTCGGCGGGTGATTACGCAGCGGCAGTAATTTATGCCAATTAATTAAGCGAGCGGATCAGTTGGCCCACTAGGGCTGTCGGGCTCACTTTGATATGGAACAATTTTACTATTGTGATACAATCGTACAGTCGTATGCCTAATTTTATTATTACATCTCGATTACTAACCAACCTTTCGTTCTTATTTTCCATTTTATTGGTCTATGAGACCTTATAGAGCAGTTATAGAGCAATGAAAAGGAGAAAAGGAAAGGAGATTTTTCCTAGCCGGCTAAGTATATGTACACTATCTCAAAAAATCAGGGAAAATCTCCTGAATCCGGGAAAAATACTAATAATTCGTTTTCACGCATAGCTTGTTTGTACAAAAGTTGAATTTTTGTGTGGATTTCACAGTTATTTAGTATGGCAATATGGCGGGGGACATAGAAGTCAACTAAATGTCACCAAAGTGACATAGCCGCCATGATGAATATTTGGCTGTGTTGCAGTTTTTTCTATAAAAAATCTTGTTTTGTAATACGCAATGATTGAACACTGTTGTCCATATTTTCACCTGTTTTTCAGTATACTGTAAATAGAACTGGCTGGGCCATACATCTTTGGAGCATCTCTTTTAGTTAAAAAGATTTTAATGTAAATTTTTATACAATGATAAGTAAGCTGATTGCCCACCTGGAGGTTAGTGGCTAACGTCGCATATTAGAAACTTCCAATAATCTGCGGTGTCATCACAAGGCCAGAGATAAATTACTTTCCATGCCCAGTAACTACATACACTGGCTGTTTTTCCCTTCAACCTGAAACACAGCGAACTTAGTACTGGAACTTGCTTCAGTTTAAAACAAAGACAAAAAGAACTCTGACATATTCCCAACGACACAAGAGTTTTTGATTAAGACCGCAGAAATATAATTCTCGTGTTTTAAAAGAACGCTTTAACGTTTTTCCCTATAATTATCGGCAAAGGGATAATTCCTTTACTTGGAACTGGATTACTTAGATCTTTAATCCCAGGAATTTCCAGTAGCGTGAATCATATCTGGCACCGCTACTAAATAAATTGGAAAGATAAATTAACGAGAGACGTCGAGCAAGAAATTAGTACTTATTCAGTATTGCGTGGGTTCCTCTTTAACTTGTTATTTTATTGGCAGTGAAAAAAACTCATCGAAACTAAATTTTATGTTACAATTTCTACGAACCTTTGAGCAAACTTTGCTATCGGAACAACTGAGATTCAACTCTAACTTGGTAAACTAGGGTAGCTTATAAGTTGCTAAGAACACGGGAGGGGTTGGCCAGTAGCTCCTGTGGTTATGGCTGACAAAGACAGAATCAGCTTTGGGACGGACGGCTTACCTTCCAAGCATATTGGGTCATATTTTAATTTGTGCTAGAATAACAAAAACTCTATAAGGCGATCTATCGAAACATTGTTCCGGCCGAGACAGATAGGGATAGAAATGTGATTGACTCAGCGGTCGGAAAAAACACATAATAGCGAACTCGCGTGTAAAGTAAGCGAAAATACACTTTCTATAAAAAAAAGAACTACAAGAATTACAAAAAATCGCTTCTACACGATTGTAAATATAAATGATATCTACCATTAAAAGTAATTTCCCATTGAATACAAATTATCGTTTACCAATAATCTTACTTAAGTTTTCTTATTTTTAAGATGTCTTTTCGGAAATAAAATGTATCGAGGCAACATCCTTTAATCGTGTTTTTGTTTTACACGTATCTAGATAAAGATATAAATAAATGTATAGCTGATATTCAGACCCGTAAGATCCTTCAGCGGCATATGACAGTGCATGTTATAAAAGTGCGATTTTTTTCAGTGTATCGCCTTAAAATATACAGGCAACATCACATCAAGTGTAACAGTTGCCCACGAAAGCCGCCTCTATTACGAACGGAATAAGGGCGGTCTCAAGTTCAAACTGTTACGCTTAATGTGCTGTCGTCTGTGCTACAATTGGGACGTTGCCTAAATTCGAGTATGGCGCTATTTTTCACAAATTCAGAAAATATACGCTACTGTTACCTATAAAAACAATTAAAAAAGAAAATTCAGGAAAATGGTAATGTTTTTTCCAAAATTTTTCAATAATGTTACTGATGTTAAATTTTTAACATTAATTTAAACAACTATTATTATGACAACTGTGAATAAAAACATACATAATACATAGTTATTAATAATTTTGTCAGTATGCCCATACATTTCTCAGTAATATCGTAACATGTGACGTCACCTGTTCCGTAGATTTTCTATGGAGCGTTTTTGGACGATGCGCGGCAACACATCAAACATACCACTATGTCTGTGAAGCTATTGATGTTAGACATACTATTTCTTTTGCAATATTCCTTTATGAGTTATAAACTTCTTAATTATAAAATAAAAAAAAGTTGTCAACTACCCTATTAAAACTTGTTACGGTTTCTAAATAAGGGCACGTTGATTTAATTTTGAAATTATTAACGCTGAAGTCCCTAAACATAATGAAGGTACAATTTATTTAAAACTCAAAAGTGGACAAATTAAAAGTTTTGTTTAAACTCCACAGAAGACTAAAAGCTTTAGAGAGTTTATAAGTTTAGCGTTTACGTGAAACTGACACAAC
Source organism: Nymphula nitidulata (assembly GCA_947347705.1). Lineage (NCBI taxonomy): Eukaryota > Metazoa > Arthropoda > Insecta > Lepidoptera > Crambidae > Nymphula > Nymphula nitidulata. The sequence goes on along the minus strand of OX374617.1, from coordinate 6,479,848 downwards.
ATGAACAAGGTAAGAGTGACACAATCCTTCCTAGATCGATTGTATTATACAGGGTGGTGCCGCCAATACGACCATAAATTATAACATGGGGTATATTAGTGCATAGAAATGGTTTGCCACTTTCAAAAAAATCCCATTCATATGATAATTTCATGAAATTTATTGTCGTGTTTTAATTTATTGTCGTATTCACAGCACCACCTGTATACTAGGTACGGTCAAACACAGAAGTAGCTTATTCTTTTAGTATTATATCAACGCGATAGTTTTTAAACTATCGCGTTGATATAGTATGGGAGTAACTATTATTATACGAGCGCAATATTCAGTAAAAAGGTAGGTCATTATGTGAACTATTTTTAAAATAATAATATTATTATTATTCAACGACTTACACCTATTATCTAGCCCAAAGTATGAATCATTAAGAGCTTGTGTTATGGATACTAGATAACGGACAAATATTGATAATAATATGTATATAAATATTATAGATATACTTAATATACATACAAACATCCATGACTCATAACAAATGGAAGTACTCATCATACAAACGTCTACCCCCACCGGGATTCGAACATGGGGCACCTACCCTAGTAGCCTGTAGGTGGTGAACAGAACACTTGGCCATTCGGTCGTCAAAATAAACATGCAATTATTTTTTTTCCCTAGAATAATGGTTGAATAACTAATCACTTATTTTTTGATAAAGTCTGTAAGTTGTGACGTTTACTTGAAATAGAAAATTCTGTATCTCTAAAGCCTTTATGAACTAGTTCTGGCTACGACAACTGGTGCCAGATGCCGCTAGAACAAGCAAGAGTGGAACAAGTTTATGTACAAGTGCTCGCAAACTGCAATTTCCTGGAACTAGATAGTTCCAAGGATTTGCATACTATACGATGTACCGCCCTATTTACCCATTTACCCTTAGAAACGAGTCCACACTAAAAATTTCCGGAATTTTCGGAAAAAAAAATACTATGACTATCACGTCTGGCCGGACCATAGGAGACGCAGGTTCGATTCCCGCCTGGAGCATTCAATTTTTACATCGTTTTCTTTCTTTCTTTGTAATTGTTATACTACGACTGGTTAAAAATGAATTTGTTTTTCACAAAATATTTTCCCTTAGCTACAATGGACTTTTTGACACGAATAAACCAAATTTGGGAACATTTATGCCACTCCTTCGTAGTGACCACAGAAATACGTTTTTATAGGTAAACTATTCTTTCGTAAATAGTTGCTCTACGAAAACTGTCGTCTGATTACGGACGGAATAAGAATGGTAAACAAATCAAACTAATATATTACGGCTGATGGTAGTTAAGATCCAATGTAAAACTATACCTACTATCTCTCTAGTGGGTGAAAAATATGATACACGCAGGTTTTTGTACTGTTTGTAACGATATATGTTAGTAATTAAAATATAAAACTAGAAAAATTTTACGTCCTGAGGCAGGAATCGAACCCGCGACCTTTCGCAATCCGGGCGACTGCTCTGACCACTGAGCCACCCAGGACTTGGGATATCCCGGTGGACGTTAGCTCATAAACGCAAATACAGATAGACTAGAAGAATTTCACAAATTGCGAGCAAATTGTATGAGAAAGAGAGTAGCCCTCCGTACGCAGCACGACGCCCGCACTGCTCACGTGCGACAGCAGTACGACCGGAGTCGTCTAATTTGAAAGCGGCCTAACCCTATCATTCGTTTGGCTTTCATCTCGGTGAAGTGTGTCACCGAGATATGAATCTTCGATTGGCATGTAAATAACGATGAAAACAAGTTTGTGCCGCTTCTGCTGACTTGTTAGCTTATATACACGCTATTCAATAGATCGTACAAACAGCATCAAAAAGCTAAAAGCGATTTTGATCTCTATCGCATTGACATAGCACTCATTATGTATACAGAAATCTACTTGTCATAACTTTCAGTAATGTGGAACCTGTTTACGAATACATACAATCGCGTCATAAGATTTTTATATGAAACGAGCCAAGTGTTTGACAGCTCATCAAATCATATCAAAATTAACCATTATTACAAAGGACTAAGGTACAAATTTTCAAGTGATAATAAACACATCCATGACCCGTGAGCATAAAATGTTCATACTCTTGATACTAACATCCCCGTACCAGGATATAACCTAGGACTTATTATGGTTTAGTAGACACTCCTCAGCTGTTTCTCCCATGTAGGAAGGCCTGTGCCCAGCCGTGGGACGCATATAGGCTGGTGATGATGATGATGATGAGACAGGAGGACTGTAAAAATCTATTTATTTTAATGCTATCTGCTCCCCACACGACAAGGTAAATATTTTTTTCAAAAATGTTCGTACAGTTTCATCGCGACAATTTTAATATTCTGTGAATAATTTGCTACGCGCAACGCTAAAAAAAGTAGCAAATTTTTTGATAACATTATTTTCAGTAGGGACAACAAAAGAATCTAAATCCGCAATCCATAAAATTTGAAAAAGGGTCATGTCATAATAAATGTCACGATTATTTGACTTTTATTCAATTCTCGCAAGAACAACTGAATAAATAATGAAAATGAAAATGCTGGAAAAGGAAAAACCGATAACACAAGCGGTAAAGCGTACCTAGCTGTCCACAGATTGGGTATGTTTAATTAAAGCATGAAAAAGATTGTATTCCTTTAATCTCGGGGAAACTGGTAAGATGCATCTATTATTTTTATGTCAATTTCAACAGCAACACATCAGGCTAACCCCGTGATACGTGATTGATTTTTTTTCGCACTAGGTCGTTCTTTTGTTTAACAACCTCACTCGAAGTGGAATTACGATAATTTAAAACCAATCATAGCTAGATACAATGCTGAACGTAGTCCCGTCGCCCGAGGTCCTATAATCCCAATTTACATCCCAATGGCCCGTGATGTGGTTCATTTGAAATTATAATTAAGCATCACTCGCTGACTCGGAAACAATATTCAACGACTTGTGTAAACTTTGCTAGTTAACCAATTCCTGTAGAGTTTTGACATTATGTTAGTGCTAAATATCATTGTATATTTCAAATAAAATTTATCTCGTAAATAGTTATTTCGTACCATTATATATAAATGGTAACAATGCCTATTAATAGCCGTGATGGATCTGCTTCAATTGTGTTAGATAGTCAATAAACATTTATTGTCATAATTCATGTACAAATTATTGATAATACTTACATGTTTATAGAAAAGGCGGAACCAATTAAAAGAGTCCTAACATTGTCGGTCAGCGAAATCCATAAACAAGTCAAAATGTAGGTATTGGTATTTTAATTGTATTAAAATGTGGGAATATCTTTATAATGAATCTGGAAGTAAATTTAAAACAATGAAAGATCGTGCTGTTATTGATAGAATAAATTGTACAAAGAAGATAATTGCAGGTGCTTTTCAACAGACGGAGGAAACAATAATAAAATAAACGAGGGAACGGCCCCTCTAATCAAATTGCCTAGCGTAGAAGAAAGAATGTTAGCGCGCAGTCGCTTACAGAATACTAATGTTCTTTGTTAACAAAAAGTCACGTTAGAATAGCAATCCTATAAATTTCCGAGTTTTCTACTGGTGTCTACACTATTCAGAAGTCATTTGACTAGAGGGGAGGACACTAACGAGTACTACGACCAACGTAATTAATGGTGGGTTAATCGGTTCACTGCTCTTTATTCTATGTTGATAATTAAATTAGGGTGTTGTGGGCGAGGGTCGAATACATTTGTAACTACTTACTTTAAAAAGACTGCGTTCATACTCACCCAATATAAATAGGCTTTACTTCAACCTCTACTCGTATGACGTCAATCTACTCGTAACGGAAAACTTATTATAAGATTACTATGTCTGATGTCCGTTTAAATTATGATGTCCGTTTTTGATTGTGTCTTCTACCTTTTGTTACTTACTGGCCCTCAGACGTCTCCTTAATAATATATTGTGTCTGGTTTATGGGTACTTGATTCATAAATTATTATTACCTTAGAAAATAGATACATATTTTCCATTTTCAATGTAATGTAGAGCGACTACTTTTACTAACTTGTAGGCTCGTATGTAGGGTCGTCTCGGTAGGTACCACCGCTTTTCTTATTTCAGCCGTGAAATAGTTAGCTGTATTTCGGATTGAAAGGAAAGGTAGCCAGTGTAATTACTGGGCATGAACGGCATTTCATCTTAGGCTTCAGGATGACAACACACCTGCAATATCAAGTGATTTTTCCTTGTTATTGTAGGTATCTATATCTATAGGCGGCGGTAACCGCTTACCATCAGGTGGGCCGTCAACTTGTTTGTCATCTAGTAGTATAAAAAAAACTTATTGATTTGAGATAACTTTCTTTTCTACAAGGATAATAGACTCTATGTTTACTTATATAGTACATCACAGATAAACCTATTCAAGGATGATATAAGTATTTAACGAACGTATATTTGGCTGTTTCCAGTAAAAATAGAAGAAAAGCGCCACTCCAAAAAATAACTTGTAAGCAACTGTTCAAATTTAACTATGTTTTGATCTTTGTAAAGTTTTGTTTCAATTTTTCTTTTTTAGTAGGCTCTGAGTAATTACGCTTAACGTGACAATGTTTTGCTACTCATTTAATGACGACGAAAACTCCGAGTAAGATGTCCAGTAAATTAATTGTTTAGTAAAAAATATATACCAGTAAAAATTAGAAGCAGCCTCGTTATGGAGCGGGTTAACGAGCGCTGCAGCTGCAATGTAAAATTAGTGCCGCAGATTTATCCGTTGCTGGGAGCACAATTTTATAGTAGGTATTTTTTTTTACACCGCAAGGGAGGTAGACAAGCGGTTACAGTAGTATATAGAACCTGGTAGCACCTTGGCCATTACTCATAAAACTCTATAAGAATCAAGAGAAAGCGCTATATTGACAGAGTAGGAGTCGAGTCCTTCTCAGTGAGCTCTTGCGACCTTACTCACCGCAGGAGCACAACAACACAAAGTAGTAATAGTTATACGGTTTACTAATTATTTTTTACAACTAACTAACAAACAAGCTAACGGTCCACCTGGTGGTAAGCGTTAAAGCCGCCTATAGACACCTGCAATAACTGATATTGCTGGAGTGTTGACATTCTGAGGCCTATTATAATGTATGGTGTAAATACCTATAGGTTCTAGGTTCTACTCTCTCATTCTTAAACTCTCTCTTAAATAGTTTCACAAAACAGTCTGCGACAGGCTGTCTACTAGACACAGATATACGGATATATCTTTTTTGTTAAAAGATAGATATCTTTTATGTGTAAGCCATTTTTTTTTTAATAAATGGTCATATAATTTTATTGTGAAAGCCGTTAGGGGATCTATAAGGAATAAAAGCGAACTTTTTTCAAAATTGTATCTATGAGGAAAGTGTACCTACGAGGAATAATTCTAAATTTCGTATGCAGTGTCGGGACACGCAAATTTCGTATGCAGTGTCGGGACACGCAAATTTCGTATGCAGTGTCGGAGACATAAATTCACTGTGTGCCATGATGGACACCTTGTGCCACCACACCCGAAAACATCATATTAGGCGGAGAGTCCTTAATTCATAAACTTGCATGGGGTAACTTAGTATCTAATCGTGTCTACTCTAAGTAGTTTGTGGATTTTTAGATTTCTTCCTATTTGTGGTGAGAGTTTAATCTTCACAGCATACTTAATTAAAGCGACGTGTGTTGAGCAAAAAGTTGAATCAAATATGCCGTCGCTACTTGTTTGTTTGTGAATTTTCCTTTGTTCTAGAAATTTCTATCTAAATTAAAAATAATCCTGCCGGAAGAATATCTGTTTTGATGAAGAAAACAATGTGAATAATTATTTTCTATTATTGTTTGTTTAGCGAATGGTATTCTAAATATTTAGGGCAGCAAATTGTGGATTTTCACAGCATAAATTTAACCTGCTGACAAAAGTAAAAAGGATCTGTGGGCGAACCTTGAGGAAAATGCTATATATATCACTTTGTTGATTTTATTATTTCTTTCGTTTTTGTTCTCAGTCGTAGCTGTGTTGCTAGAAGTGGGAATCAAGTTTTTCATACTTTTATCTTTTTAACGACCTACGCCTTGGTCAACTAATTACATATTTATTTAGAACATAAATATTTTTTAGTCGAAATCGCGGTTTGGATTGTATAATTTCAAAAATTAAGAACAGTGGAATCTACATTAGGATCACTAAGATTACCTAGCTGTGTTGTGGAGACCAGTATCCTCCGTTAAGTTCTTCTAACTTTCTAACTTTAACGTTCTAACTTTCTTCAGAAATGGAATTAGCCTATAAGTACATTAATACTATACATATGTAAGTTTGTTCTACAAAGTTAGTTCGTAAATACATTTAGTTTTTTTAGTAAAAACATCTTTAAAAACTTTATATCCGCTAACTAGTGAGCACCTTGTAGTTAGTGTTCGTACACAATGGTATACAATACCAGACATAGTAATAGAGGTCGACATGTATCGGTACGTCTGGCAACTGCAATCCAATCAGAGTACAATAGGAGTATAAACGGATTTCTGGAGCAGAGAGCCTCTTGCTATTGACAGGTTTTCAGAACGATAGTTTTATTGCTTATACCGTTTCATATCGGGTACCGTTTCTATAGACGGCTATTAAAATTTCCGGAATGTTCATTTAATTACATTTCGAGTGCTTTTGATACTTAATGGAATAAATATAATAGCAGTCATAAAAACAAAGGAATCCCCGGCTTTTGTTTGTTTAATTGAAAACCAGCCTTGCAGCCCCGGCTGTAGCACACGGCGAGTTGGAGTCCGTTTCGGCAATAATTTGTTAATTTCTCTATATGTTTTTGTCAACTTTTTATACTGTCTTGACTATCAAATTCTATTTCTTTCTTTCCTGACCGGTATTTATAAAAATAAACTTGTACCATTATTTATTATAAGTATATCAAAATGCAATCTTGGATGGTAGCTCATGTTGCTCTACTGTTTGACAATTAAAGCATCGAATATGACACTGAAACTTCAAAAAACCGATTTTGTCCCCAAGAAAATTGCACAGCAAAAATGCTTTATTTTGTTAAAATAAAAAATATCAAGTACTTGAAAAAGTGCTTTGGACCTTCAAAAATGAACACGAAAATGGTTCGCAGCACTACAATCGGTCGACCCAATAAAATCGCGACAGTTGAAATTGGTTCCAAATTGAAATAAATTAGTTTCTAGACAAAGGTTGATACTTGGTCTTTGGCAGGGTTTTGTTTAGCTTCATCCCCAGATCCGTGTTGGGCGCTAGGACGTCTGGCTTTGGTCCAAATGGCTGCCAAACGGAACGCGCCCTAATTTTCTTTTTCAACTAAAAATAATGTGAACGTTAGCGAAACTTTTGACTTGTTTTCCTCGTCCGAGAGGAAAATACTGAACCTGTCAAGAGCACTATTCTTCCTTTTACCAATATATTTGGGGCTTTCAAGCAAATCGAATTCATTATTTTTTGTAACGCCTTTTCAAAGGACTACCCATTTGTGTTACTATTGAAAATTGTACAAGTTGTAACTTCAGAATTTTCTTTTTATCTTTGTGAGTTATTTATAAATGGCGTAATTTTAGACTTTCCTGAGAGTCAAAACTTATTAAAAACTTTTCAGTGAATTCCGAGTAACCTACTCTCTAACGGCTTACGATACTCCGGATTTATCTTCACTTCGAACTCGTGAAATGTTATGTTGTGGCAGAGGCTATGCGAATACAGATCAAATATATGTATTACCAAACGTCACCACAATGTTCCTCTTGAGAATGAACGGAGATTAACCATCCGAAACTGTCTGAACTCTACAGTTTCGGAATTCGATATAGAGTTCGGATTTATTTCGCTACAAAGAAGATTGAAAGTCCTTCCTTTATCCAAAAATAATATCCAACAAAACAATATGTCTAATATCTTATAAGTAGAATATCTATTTTTAAAAATAATTTGAGTTGATTGAAAGCTGAGAGCTTATCGAAGATAGGAATGAACTCCTAAAAAAATTATTTGCAGAAACATTGTAATATTGTGTATTCGCGACTATTGGCGAGAGCGTTTCATTTCATATAAAACCAATAATTTGTGTGTGTTTTAGAAATCATAAAAGATATTTGAAGTATTTATTTTGGATGTTTTTTTTTATTTTTATTTTACTAAAATTAGCATTCATTTGACAGATGACAACTTAACACTATCACTTTTAGACATCAATCTTTAGGTGGGGCAAGGGCTTTAAAGGTCATCATACTTATTCCATAACAAGGTTTACTTATAAAGAATTTTTCATCCCCCCATCTCGGAAAGAGTATTTTCGATATTCGATATCTGAGTGCAAAAGCCATTTTTATCCGCTAGAGGATGAAGTAATATTGAATTTAGAACATCGTGTGCATTAAGTTAGTTAATTCCAAACATCATTAAACCTCTTCACTTCTACCTCCATGGTACCGAATTTATCATACAACCTTTTTTAACTTGTTAAGACTCCTCTCCTTTTGTTTAATTTGCTTTGCGCGCGCCATTTTCTTTTCACGACATATTTGTTATAACCGTAGATTTAAAACAAGAAACTTGAAAACAAGTAAAAAACCTAAAATTAGTGATTCTAGCGTCGAAGAAGTTTATTTGACGCCAACAGAATTGACTGAAACTGTTATTATTGCGCAAATGTTTTTTTTTGCATTGAGTCATTTCCTTGTTGAGGTGGGATGAAAAGTTACGTGTTGCACTCGAGTGCAAAGATTTTTCACCTCGTGTTCTTTTGATATCCTCGCTAACGCTCAGGATTCAATTTTTTTTTGAATCCTTCGCTAGCGCGGTCATCAAAATTGAGCACGTGGTTAAAAAGCAACTTTGGACTCTTGTATAACATATAACTATTAAAAGAAAACGGCGGCGGGCGGCGGCGGCGCACTGTGAACTATCAATTACGTGGATTTTGCAATTTCCTAATGTTACCGTTTTATTTACATATGTTTCTTAACAGTCTCATAGCACCTACACTTTGCTGACAAACTCGCTGCTTCAACCGTCCTTTACTTACCACAGCACCGTAGGACTATGGTGTGGCCTGTGAGTTTTTTTGTATGAAAATTAACGTTTTGTCTATGCGGCACATACCTGAAACAATAAAATGAAACATATATATCTAATAAAAATAATTAATAATGAAATGTTCTTACACACACACACACACACACACACAAATGTATCAAATAATGATAAAGATTTTCGGAGAAAGATAAGGGAACTCCTCATCATTGTGAAAGATCACAATTTTCAAGAGTAAACCATGCTTTGAGAAATATATGATCTAATCTTATCTTATCAATCAACAGTCAAGATGTAGCAAAAAAAACAATATATTTTTATATATTAACCAGCGATTAAGAGAGCGATAAATCGATGTGCTGATTGTACTCTATCTTTCTCTGACCTTGGATTTTTATCACTAAAAACTGTAACAAAAATTAAATAACTGGTGGACAATCATCGATACTTACTTACCTACTATTAGTTATCTACACAGATAACAATTTTATTGTCTGTGTTCTAGACGATATGGTATACTTCAACATACTTATATTATAAACGCGACAGTAGCTCGCGCTGTCTGTCTGTTTTGGCATAGAGATATATTATATCCTAAGAAAAGACATTAGGTACATAAGCTACCTTTTGGCGCCATAACCAATAGTGTGGCAAAAAACACATTAGACAAATGTATAAAAGGCTTGAATCTTAAAACATTGTGATATTACGGAAGTTGACAACTTTTTTTCCTTCATAAAATGTTTAGAACTCATAATGAAATATTGCAAAAGAAATAGTATATTTAAAATCAATACTTTCACAGATTACAGTGGTATGTTTCATATGTTGCAGCGCATCGTCTAAAAACGCTTCATTTAAAATCTGCGGAAAAAATGACGTCACAATAAAATTATGGGCTTATTGACAAAAATAATAATAACTTCCGCCTTTCTTATTTCAGCCGTGAAACAGTTTGCTGTTTCGGATTGAAGGGAAAGGTAGCCAGTGTAATTACTGGGCATGGACGGCATTTCATCTTAGGCCTCAGGATGGCAAAGCACCTGCAATGTCAAGTGATTTTTCCTTATTATGTGTGTTATGCAGATGTCTATAGCCGGCGGTAATCGCTTACCGTCAGGTGGGCCTACAGCTTATTCGTCATCTAGTTGTATAAAAAAAACTCTGTAATGTATTTTGTTACTCATAGTTGACTTAATAATAGTTGTTTTAATTGATGTAAGCAATCTAATATTATTATAATATTTGGAAAAAAAAAATACTGTTTATTTATATTTTTTTTCTAAACCATACAATTTCAATAATATTCGATTTCTTTTAAGTTTGAATTGTTTTTATAGTTTAATGGGTAGCAGTAACGTATATTTTCCGAATTTGTAAAAAATAGAGCCATATTCAAACACACGCAAAATCGCTATTGTAATAAGCGTATGCTGGTTATTGTAAAAAAGCCGTTGTTTTCTAATAAATAGAAAAAAAACTTTTACTCTCATCACTGGGTCCAGTATTGTATTGTGACTAGAGATGTTACCGCTTTGTTACTCAGATGTCTAGTTGAAGTGAGATATTCAGACGAATGCTTTGAGACGTGGCACAATGCGTTGCTTCAGCCATTCGTGGTAATTCCTATGGGGCTCTTGACGGGAATAAATGCAATTTATATCTTTTGCTTTAGCAAGCTGGTTAAGAATATATTTCCGGAATTCCAAGTTAAATAAGAACTAACTTAAACAGTCCTATTATGGCGGTAGTCAAAACAACGCCTATTATGGAGCTATTTTTATCGTGGTGTTTTATTCCTGTTTGGTTATACGGAAAATAATAAAACAAGTAATTAAAAATACCTTTATAGCTATTACTTTATAGCTATTCTTTTTTGGCTATCCAAATGGTTATCCCTTCGCCGCTACTATTTCTGCACGTAATTCCGGATTATTTTTACGCATAGTCCCTACTACAGTTATTCGGTTAGCGGTTAATTGATGTTTACTATAATATACTGAGAATAGCGTGGGCGCAATAACAAGGAACCCTGCGCATGTTATTATTTAAGGTAAATTTTGACCCGAAAACCTTCAGAGTAAATAAGTTCATAAGTAGTAATAGAAACAATATTAACTTTCTTAATTCAAAAATACGTAGTTGACCCGAAGACCGAATCTTCATACGGTCTTCGATTAAAGTAAATATTAAAACAAAAATAAAACACTTGATACGAGCGTTATGCATACAGACCAGTCATTATTTATAGTGACTGGATTTCTCGAGTTGTCCGTAACAATGAGATATAAAAATTTCGAGATTATGTTAATTTTCCGACCATTACTGCAGTCTGCCGGTGTTTTTTGACACTGAATTTGTTTTTGTGTCTTTTATCTTGGTTCGTGGGTAGGTACTTCAAAGACCTAATATTAATAATAAACTTCTAAGTATTTGAACAGTTATCGTGACTAGTTTTCACTAGCCCGCTATTTTTCCGTGAACTATCTACTTACAGTTATTAAACACAGCCTAGGCACAAACAACTTTGTTGTTATAGAGCTCACTAATTGTTTAATTAAGTTCAGTGGAGCAAATATTTGTACAAGTAGTCAAAGATGCTAAAAGTAAATATTTTCATTGTGATATTATAAGAACAGTTTGTAGTACGGAAAGTTTTGGGTATTTTGCCTGTCAAGCCAGACATTCCAGTCCTCACTTTTTTCGGCATGTTGATTTATAATGATCATGAAGTAATAGGTCTTGATTTAGCTTCTAAATTCTTCCTAAATTTGAGATTCTAACCCAAGGATGATTCCGTATGAATCACTAGAGATCTTTTGTAAGGTCGAGTAGGTTAGGTACTTCACTAATCTACACACTATTATCAATATTTCTCCATTATCTCGTATCCATAACACAAAGTCCTTATAATGCTTACTTTGGGCTAGATAATATTAAAGGTGTGAGTGTATGAATATTAATATTATGTCACGATGACCCCCCGCTACTGGGCCTAGTTAATGCCCGTGCTGGTCATTTTTCCTACGCGGGGTATTTGATGCACTTGAGAGGGCCCCACCCTGTCACCCGCCACCCCGATTATGGCGGCTGGATTAAGGCGGCATAACGTTACATCCTGCGGCCAAGTCGTTTCCGGCGGAGCGGGTCCGCAAAGGGACCTTCCTCTATGTAAACTGCTCAAGTTGTAACTGTTTCCTCCTCCTCCTCCTCACAGATGGAGGCCACTGCCTTCCACAACGTCTCACTGCTAACCATCGTCTTGAGGCCGGTCGGCATGGAGAGGTCCACACCGATTACCGCGACGAGGACACGGTGCAGCTCCAATCATGCCGGGCAGTGCTTTAGCGTATGTAAGGCCGTGTTCTTTTCGCTTCCACACGAATGGCAACGTGGGATAGCCTCTCTTCGGGCACATACAGACACCTGCAATAACAAGGAAAAACCAATTGGTATTGCAGGTGCCCTGTGATCCTGAGGCCTCAGATGGAATGCCTTCTATGCCCAGTAATTACACTGACTACCTTTCCCTTCAATTTGAAACACGGCCGAAGTAAAAAAGTCGGACAAATAGGAAAGGAATATTTAAATACATATAGATAATGTTAACAGCATTGTTGTGTTCAGGCAGTACGAAGTAAGATATCCAGTTCCCCTGAGCAATCTGGGTGTAGCTCGCTTCCATCTTTGGCCTTATGATCACTCACGAGGTGAGATTAAGGCCAAGAATTAGCCGCTAAGATAAAAAAGGACATTGGCATATTTTACTGTCGGCAAATATGTTCCTTAATTATGTAAAACTGTTCACATAATCCACACAGGCTTTGAATAAAACGGTTTCAGTACCAGATACAAAATTTCAATTTAAACATTCCGTAGCAAGTAAATTGGAAACCGATTTCTGCATTGAAAAGCTTAGGGATGAACGGCGCGTGGGAGCATAATCGTCTCTCCCGGTGCAAGCGAGATTAGACCGCGTTCACACTGGCAGCTCTTGTACGTACCGGAACATTTTATATCACAATTTGTCATAGGAGGTTTTGTGTCCGTTAGAAAGGATAAAGGATATTTAAGAGTAGCAATTTGTTGACATCTGATGAAATAGAAATTCTAGCGAGAAATTCGAGGAAGGTAGTAATAATTTAGGTGAGAAAGAAAGTACTTACTGTGCAATAGGTGACTGTGCTATAATGACTTTCGCGTTACCTACCCTGAAAAAATACTTAATCAAACTACTTCGTTTGTATTTGTAATAACCAAAATTCGGCAAGTATATTTACAGTTTATTTGATTTGACAAAACGGTACATCTTTATGCAACTTAATTTTTGGCTAAGTGTTACGTTATGAAGTCACTTTTTTGAGCTACATGTAGTCGAAAGTACAGTTGTCATTAAATAGCTTGAATTTTAAACTCGACATATCTCTTTCGCTCAAACGTAGTGTTCGAAGTCTATGTTTGAGAAAAAAGGTAAGTTAAATAAGTATAATGTTTTTTTTATTATTATTTTTTATACAACTAGATGACAAACAAGCTGACAGCCCACCTGGTGGTAAGCGGTTACCGCCGCCTATAGACACCTAGACACCACGCCACATGTTACTGCGTGTGTAAAATTTTGCTTACGAAATATGACGAGTTTTAAGCTAATCTTTAGGGATAGCTCGAAGCTATAGCTTGGCATGTAAGCACATGTCATATGATAACCTACATACTTATGTGAGTTTCGATTTTAAGTGTTCATTTTTAAATATACCAGAAATAGGAATTTTGCGATTACTTTAACAGCTCCCAAATTTGATAATTTATTAATATTTAATACTTTAGGTATATAAAAATTCATTACCTTATTTCAGTTTTGAGAAGCACAATTTGTACCTACTGAGATTGGTGTTCAGTTATAAGTTACAATACAGCGCTGGTAGAGTCCATTTTAATTGGAAATAACTTTTTTTTCGACCTGTAATTTCAAACCAAATGTTTTGTCCACAGTTTGTACAGACGGCCGCACATCGAGCATAACACGTCAGTTGAAAACTTGAAAAATGACTATTCTAACGACGTATTGAGTATTGACGTATTGAGACGACGATATACGACGACGTATTTATCCTCAAACGACAAAGTTTTTTAGTTGATCTGCAAGCGCATTAAACATAGAATGTAAAAAATCTTCTGTGCGTGTGAACATAACCTTTTACATCTTGTTATTTATTTATTCTTAACGGGATAGGTCCTGGCCTTCATCTCATCTGGTGTTAAGTCATGATAAGACCGAAGATGGAAGCGAAATACACCTGGATTCCTCAACCGCAGAGGAACTGGCTATCTTATCTCCAACTGCCAGAACACAACAATGCTGGTAAAATTATTGTTATGGCGGCAGACTTCGGTAAGATGGTGATAGCTAGCCAGGTGGACTTAGAAAATTCCTACCACCAACCAAACCGAGCAAAAATTTGTTGCCCCCACGGGAATTGTACCCCGGATCTCTAGATCTGAAGGAGATGGTCGTCTTAGTTACTAGACCACAGAGGCGATTTTAAAATTATGTATTTTTTGCATTCAGGTGATTAAGTAGAATCAAAATAGCATCAATAGGTACTAATGAAAACATCGTTACCGAAATACAGTCTATATAATTAAACATATACTAAGTTTTTCTCATACTCTCAAGGAAGAAGAAGAAAACCTATATAATGCTCATGAAAGTGGAGCACAAGTAAGTTTGAAACAATGTTTTTACTATTTCAAGCATGGAACGTGCTTATATTCACGGAGGGAAGTGCTGTAGGTATGTTCTGAATTTTCTTGCAAAAATGCGAGTACTTAAACGAGAAAATTAAAACTCCGGGTTACTGAAATGTCAGAGTAATATGGCATTTTCAGTAACTAGAAACAGAATATAAAAAATCAGAAAAATAGTCAAGATGATAAGAACTTAATTTGGCTTATTTTACTTATAACAGTAAAAAAGCCAAATTAAGTTCTTCTAATTTCGCCGAATATCCATAATACATTATCTCCCTTTTTCACCTTAAAATCCTCAATCACAATTAGTGCTTACCTCAATCATCGGAGAAGTAGACTCTGCTACGGAACAATACGGCACAATTATTGGTAAGTAATTTTACTATCTTCCACTCGATAATATCTATTGTGTCTGATTTGTGTGAATTGCACCGATTAATATAGTATGTCAATCATATTGTGCACCGAATAAAATAAAATTTAAGTTTAGTGTTACTTTTCATTATCCTAATAGAATAGGAAAGATGGTCGGTGCCAGCATTTGACGACACAAAAAAATAACGCACACACTTAGGACATGGATTCCTTATTAAAGTATAATTTCAAAAACTTACTACAATAGATGCACTGCTGTCGTTTTTATACGATTTGGCAGCTGGCCGCAGACGCGACACGAGTACTAAACGTTTTACAAATGCGAAAGTCGTAGTCTCTGATATAGTGGTAATGCATCGTAGAGAGATACTGCCTACTTACTGAATTAGATAGAAGGCTGAACAGCAAAATTAACGCCACACAGTTACCATTCTACTTCATCCGTAAAATAAAAGTTTCGGAGGAAAATAATTACAGTAAAGGAGCTAAACTAATGGATGGATAAATAAAAAAAGTAACATTTATAGCCTAATAAATTTTTCTTAAAATGTCTTAGTACGGCTGTAGATAAAATCTGGTCCGTAGTATTTTGACTTTTGTACTTTATGTCCGATTTAATACCCAATCGCTAGTCTTAGGTGCCTCTTAACAACATTTGTCTCTTTCTATCTCCTTTAGATAGACTGGAATAAAAATAGCTAAGAAAATGATTGCGAAAACGAGCAGTATTCTCGGTACATCAAAATGGAATTCACACATCCAAAATTTCGTGTTATTCCGTATAAAAATTTGATAAACGTCAGTCGTGCAATGGCGATGTTCGAGGTCTTGGAGTTTAGCCTCCACTAATGTTGGGTAATTAATGAGTCTAATAATTCTTCTTTCCAACAGGACTTCCTGGACTCAACGAGACAGCAAGTACAGCGTGAATCATCCAGGCTTAATTTTTTATATGACAAGGTTAGCAGACAAGCGTACAGTCCCCCAGATGGTAAGCGGTTAACGATAACTGATAGCACGTAGCACGTAGCGCGTAGTACCCAGGGTGCTACGAGTGTCTATACGCTACGGAGCCTATGCTATAGTAGACGCACCGATTGATTCCTTTTTCGTCGTATTCCTGATTGGACATATTCTTGTTTTAGCACATTCCAGTTTGGACGTATTCCGATTTCGGCACATTCTTGTTTGGGCTCATTCCGTTTTCGGCATAAATCAATGTAAACAACAAATGAAATTAATCCTCGGTTATATTTTGTTTTCAAGATATACATATACAGAATGGTGCCGTCAATACGACAATAAATGAAAACATGGGCTATATTCGTTCATATAAATGGTTTTCCACTTTCAAAAACATCTTATTATATTCATTTGATAATTTCAGGACATTACTATGAAATAATTTATTTATTTATTTATTCATATAAATCAGGTTACATAGACCCATAAGTGGAATAACTTAAAAGAGGATTATATACACATTTGAATTAAAATAATAAAATTAACACATAAATATTTTAAAAATGCAGTTAGAATTAAATTTAAAACCTGAATCGATATTAAGTAATTATGTACAATAAAATAAAATGTCAAAATAAATTTCAATAAAATAAAATGTCAAAAAACCAAAATTAATTCCAATAAAATAAAATACAATACAAAGAACTTAAATCAAAACAACATACATACAAATCACAATTAATAAACACCTTGATAATGCAGCCAATGTAAAATTTGTCTTCACTTTCAATTGGGTAAATTAAAATATTTTACTAAAAAATATGATTTTATTTTATTACGCAAGCAAAGTCACAACTATTTCATAGTATATATTTTTTACTTAAAGTGTCGAAACAAGAATGTGCCGAAAGCGGAATATGTCCAAACAGGAGTGTGCCAAAACAAGAATATGTCCAATCAGGAATACGACCAAAAAGGAATTAATCGTCGCACCTTGGGTACTACTTACGTGCTACCTAGTCTGCCTGCCCTTCAAAAATGAGAGAAAGCATTATATGGACAGCATGTAGACGAGTCCTGCAACAACATAACGCTTTTACGAATGAGCTCTAGCGACCTTACTCGTAAGAGCATAACACTATAGAGTAGTGTTATTTAGCTACGATCCTCTGTAATGTGGATGTGCTACATCAGTCAGGCGCTAAGACTTCGAATGGTAATTAACTCTATGTAAATCATCGTCAACATATCACCAGCCTATATTTCCACATGAGAAAAACATATGAGAAGTTGCAATAGTTACCTAATTGTGTAAAAGAAAATGTTTTAATATGGGCTCCCTTGAAGTAAAAAAAAATAAAACTACGGAATTGGAACTAAATGAATCAGCAAGTTTTAAAGAAGAATCGCTTTAAAAATTGCTCGGAGTCTGGGCTATTTATTATGTAGGGCCATTAAGTATAGCTAGCATCTCTGAAGGGACAAACTTGAGTTTTCGATTCAATTTAAAAAGTTTATAACGGCCAACTTGGAGTTTCCGCTGCCCTAAATACACGAAGAAGCGAAAAGTCTATACCGATGGTGGGTATTAAAAAAGAAAAATATTTAAGTTTTCCCCGATTAATGTTATTATGTTTTTCTATGAAAAGAAAATATACTCTGAAAAGCTTAAAATTTATTTATTCTTTTCACGACATTGAATAAAGTGAAGTGCTTTCGGGACTTTTCAATTACAGTTTTCCAACTACTTAGCAGACAAATCATGCTAAAATATTGAAGTAATATTTACTCGTTAACTTTGTACAGCATTTTAAAGCTCGAGATTGAAGCGTCTTTTTGGCTAAGCACCGGTGCCAGTAAACTTCACTCTTTTTTAACAATGCTTTGGTGGTACTTAAAATTATCAACTTACATCTCTACATATCTCCATACCAAATTTCATCTAAATCGGTTTTTAGGCGTGAAAGCGTAACAAACAAAGAAAGTCACTTTCGCATTTATTATATTAGTTAGAATGGGCTACCAGTCTACTATGGCAAACGAAAACTGGTATTACCAATCAACGCTCAATCAACAATCAATTAAACATACTATTTTGGCTAAAACTTATAATGGTTTGACATTGAAGTTATGCTTATGAGTCAAAGAAATAAAAGTACACTACTGCATCGGCCAGGAAAAGAGGCATTGGTGGATGAACGTGTAAGTCCATCAATACCTAGTTGTGGCCAAGACTTGATTGGTACTTTTTTCAAATAATGCGCGGAAATTCGCCGGCGGAAATTAATACAATGACTTTTTAAAATAAATTACGAGCAACAAATAACAATAATTTTTCATGCGCCGAAGTGTTCCATTGGTTTTTTTTCAATAAACAGCTTTCTGTTTGCAAAACAGTTCAAAATTTAAATAAAACCTTTGATCAATTGCCTTCTTGGTTGTTTTTGGCATGTTTCGGAGTAAAAGATCATTCCATTTTTAAATTACACGGCAGTTATGAGTTTACATACTAATTTATTTGGCCGCTAAAACACGACAGATATGGATTTTCATACAACTTTTAACGGCCGCTGCTCGCATGTAGGTATTTGTCCAATACAGCAATTTCGATTTATCTCGAATAAGGTTGTTAAAATAATGCTCAAATTTCCAAGCATGTTTGAGAAAAATAAATTTATGTAATCACACATAAACATTTACATTTACAAAGCATGCTAAAGCTCTTAATAAACTAGGATTAGATACCCTATTATTATACCCAGTCTATACGCGAGTTAGACGTTTTTTGTCCATAATGTGGTATCAGAACTTATAACTAATCCATAACAAAGATTATAAATAAGAAAGCAACTTTGTCTGTCTGCTCCGTCTTTGACGACTTTACTGTTAAACTGGTTAAGATGAAAATTTGGAAACCCTTTGGCGCGATAACCCACATCGGCTTGCGGCTTCAATACATGTAAGGGCCTGTCCACATCTCGACGTCACGACGTCGACGTGAAACGGTGCGGTAACGTGGTACGGTACGTTGACGTCACGTTAAAATGCACGTCACGACGCAGCAACGTATTCTGCTTCTGTTATTGTTAAAAAGTCTCTGTCCGTCTTTTTAACAATAGCAAAAACAGAATACGTCTTGTACGGTCCATATCTAGATCAGTAGTGAAGAATGTAGCAGAATTTTACAAGACACGGCGACATGCAACGTTGTTGCGTCGTGACGTGCATTTTTAACCCCCGACGATAAAAGAGAGGAGTAATAAGTTTGACGTGTCTGTCTGTGTATCTGTGTGTCTGTCTGTGGCATCGTAGCGCCTAAACGAATGGACCGATTTTGATTCGTTTTTTTTTGTTTGAAAGCTATTGTGCCTACGATGGTTCTTAGCTATAATTTATGAAGACCAGTTCAGGCGTTTGATTACTATCAGGTCATATTCTACATAATAATAGGATTTTACAAATTTTTACAAATCCGATTGATTTCAAATTTGGTGTACTGTCACTTCGGTGACATTCCCATGACATACTAACCTTGAGCTGATCCTATACCATTAAAAAGTCTGCGAAATGCTTAATTCTTCAGAAACTTACAGCAGATATAGCGTGTTTGGGCTCTTATGAATAGTCTTAGTGAGATGGTGTTAGATAAATGATTAATGACGCCGGGGGTTACTTAAAATTTTTAATTTTGCAATTATTACGTTACTTCAACGAACCGTGCCACGTTACCACACCGTTCCACGTTGACGACTCGTGACGTGGAGATGTGGACAGGCTCTAAGTATTAGTTATAATGTTTTGTGAAGATTTAGTGGCAAATTTATGTAACGCCTCTAAGTAAATATTTCTACAGCGTCAGTCATAATAACTAAATATATCTATCATTCCTAAAACTTGGAGCCGCCGAGGAGATACATAATGGAGTTCATTGTTGTTTCAGCGAGCATCTACACCGGCGCCGTATAACCAGTCGCGCGAGCTGTAATTCTAAATACCTAGAAGGGTATTTTGTTAATGGCGATGATGCTAAATATAGAACTTGTTATATTTTCGCGTCAAGTCAATTAAGGTGTTCACTTTCATAATCTACGAGAAGAGTTTTGATTTAAACTTTTTTTAATTTTAAGCTTTTCTGTTTCTTATTATTAATTTTATTTTAACATTATTATAAATATATGAAAAGTACTAACTAAGAAAAAAACTAGGAATTTTTTTTAGTTAATAATGTTAAAATAAACTTAAGAACATTTAAAAGCAATGCCCAACTTTACCGAATCGTAGGTATTTGTAAAGATACTCATTTGGATGTTGAAATAGAATATTTTTCATTATTAGAATATTACGAAATTATAAGCTATACAAAGTTTGTGAGTTTTTACAAACATTTGTTGAATCATCAAATCGCTACAGTTCTGGAGCATTATTAAGGATTTTACCCTTTTATTGGATCGACTCGTTGCTAGGTAAATAGGTATACGAAAGAAAGTTATATCCAGCTGGCTTTTTGCCGACGCGTCTAAAAAGGTCCTCCCAGTCAACCCAAAAAATTAGGTAAAATTGTTTAATTTTACTTGGAGTTCAGTAACAAACCTAACAATTTTTTTCCACTCATGTCTGCCCTATCTATTTGACGTAATAAATACATAATTGTCAAAAAAAGACATTTTAAATTTACTAAATTTTTAATTTTAACATTATTATAAATGTTTGAAAAATTACTTAGTAATTAAAATATAATAAAACTAGAAAAATTTTCACGTCCTGAGGCAGGAATCGAACCCGCGACCTTTCGCAATCCGGGCGACTGCTACCGAAACCGACCGATCGCCCGGAAGCAGCGGTCGGGCGACCGCTGCTGCCGACTTTTGGGCTGCTGCTGAAATACTCGTTTCGGATGTTGAAATAGCATATTTCGACATTGTAGGGTGGACGTTAGCTCATAAACGCAAATACAGATAGACTAGAGGAATTTCACATGGATATCCCAAGTCCTGGGTGGCTCAGTGGTCAGAGCAGTCGCCCGGATTGCGAAAGGTCGCGGGTTCGATTCCTGCCTCAGGACGAGAAATTTTTCTAGTTTTATTATATTTTAATTACTATTTTAAATTTAATTGTTTTTTTTTTGTGTATGTCGTTTATTGTTTGAAAAGGTATATTTTCGAATTGGTGTCAAATCGACTTGACGAGATAAAGAAAGGAACTTCTCAACAAATATCAGTCAAGCGATAGCAAAACCAATATTGGTATTTCAACTCGCGTGCGGCTGAAAGACAAATAAGTACCTATATA
This sequence comes from Nymphula nitidulata, assembly GCA_947347705.1. Taxonomy (NCBI): domain Eukaryota; kingdom Metazoa; phylum Arthropoda; class Insecta; order Lepidoptera; family Crambidae; genus Nymphula; species Nymphula nitidulata. Next base: position 6,458,365 of record OX374617.1, on the reverse strand, counting down.
GCGATAGCGGTCACGCATCCTTTTTTTTTTTGTCGGGGAGAAATCTGTTTACAGACCTACCCGCCGCTGGCTAGGCGACGGGCGTGTGTGGGGGTCGCCCAGTGATAAAGACACTAGGAATACCCACTAAAACTCCCCGGTAACTCCACTGCCCTTCGCAGGGGTAGCCTAGGCTCTGCCGAAGCAATTTCACTAGCCTACCCCCAGGCAACCTAGCCTTACGGCCAGGTTTCGCGCCGATGGAGATTACCCAGAGTTACTTGGGCAATCCCAGACGTGGTAGCCTGTGCAATGCGTGCGTGGGTGGCCCCCACGCACGCGGCCGCGCCTAGGGCGCTCGGAGATGGGCGATCACCGCCCGCCTCCTGACGCCCACCCGTCTACGCCAGATAGGGGCGGCCAGAGGATTCTCTTCCCGCTCCCTCTCCGCTGCCTCCTTCTGCGTGAGCACAGTCTCGCAGAAGGAGGCAACATCCTCCCATACCCTCTCGCTACCAATCATAGCTCTAACCATGGTTGGCAGCGAGAGGTGAGCGGTCACGCATCCTAGTTTAACATTAAATCATTTTTTTTAAATAAATAAATCTCATCATTATTAAAAAGACCTTCTTGTCCGAAAACCAAAAAGTCCAAGTCAAAAGTTTTTGACCAGTGTGTGTTGCCAGTCATGACATAATTATGTCTGTGGAACGTGGTCGCTAACTGAGGGCCTATTAAGCAAGTTGTGTTATATATAAATAGAATTCGAAATGAAAACATCCAGTAAGAGAACCAAAGTCATCGACATAGCTCATAGGCTTAGCGAGTTCAAAAAAAAACCGCAAACCGACCCACAAGATGATCAGACAACCTGTTCAGGGTCGGTGAGCCGTTAGATGCAGGCTGTGCGGAACCGTTCCGGTTGACAATCGATATGAATCAGCTGATTATTATCATGATGATCCTAATGCTGATGATGAGATGCTATACAGGATGTTTTGTACTCAACATAAAAATCGGGTACTACTCATATTAACATGGTCTATTAGGTCATATAAATACTATAGTGTGAACAAAAATTCAAAATAGTAAAATAAATTTAAAAAAAAATCATACAAATAGTTTAGACAGTTAAACAAAATATATGGGAAATTTAAAAATAATTTTCGAATTTTAAACATTTGATAATACCATTGTATTCATATAACTATGTTGACAAAGTTAGGTGCCCGCGTGTTATGTTTAGTTCCAAACACCTTATATAGACCCAATGACACGTTGATACAAAAGTAAAAAAAAAATGAAAAACATTCTACTTAGTACAGAGGAACATTGTAATATCAGTCGCATATATTAACTATACGAAGCCAAAAAGGCGACTCTTAACGCACAAAAGTTGAAAAGTTTGCCCTCAGCTAGTTATATAACTACTAACATCAGTGAATCAGGAGAAGGGGAGAGGTGGCATGGATGGAACACGTTGTGAAAGGGACAATTCAAATTACCAGCACAATAAAAAAAATCTCGAGATGTGTGTAAAAAGAGAACTGTTAAAAAGAGTTCTGTACAGACGTATATTTTTTTGTCTACTATGACAAAGAACCATTCAATTCAATTCAATAAAATTTTAGAACCAAACCTACAATTTAGATTAGGATATAACTAACCAGTAATACAACAAGATAATACTATGAATGTTATGTAGCAGCCCCGAAGCACATCCATTTCTACCTAACTTAGCGCTCCTGCCATTTCTAAGATGGTGATCTCCTGAGTCTGTTTTTTTATCTATTCAAAAGAATTTTTTCTCGGTTTTCTTGGGAAATGGTTTGAAAGATGAAGTAGATTGATTATTTCTTTGTTTGCCATTATTAATGATCGACTAGATATAGACAGATAAAAGAAAGAAAGGTCAGTAAACTTTGTTGATTTTGTGGTTATCATATAAATTACTGTGATATTTTTTTTTTTTTTTAATTTTTTTTTTTTAAGGATAAAATAATTAAATTTTAGTAAGTAAGGAACATATTTTTATTTTTTGTTTAGATTTTTATCCCGATTATAATCTATATCTGTGAGCAATAAACATCAATCAATCCAAACTTGCAGATTTCTAATATTAGTAGAATGAGAAATATAAAACATACAGAAGCGATCATTTATGAAAGGGAAGTGCGTAATATCGAGGAAAATCATCTTTTTAGATTGCTGTACATAAAGTTAATGTAAATAAATGATACTTATACAATAACTTGTTGTTGTATACGTCTTGTATAAGTATATTAGAAATCTGCAAGTAAAAATCATCTTATTAGATTGCTGTACATAAAGTTAATGTAAAAAAAATACTTATACAATGACTTGAAAACCGCGAAAATATACTTACAACTAAGACTAACTAAAAGGTCACTAGCATTTTATTTCAATAGTAACATAATGTAGGATTCCCATTCAGCTCCAACTTGTTCGAAATATTATCTTATTAATTTAATAGAGCATTTACAACAAAAATGCCCTTACCTACTATCACTATTGGATATTGTATGATAATCAGAAATAATGAGATCCGCAGGAGAACCAAGGTCACCGACATAACCCAAAGAATTGCGAGTCTCAAGTGGCAGTGGGCAGGCCACATTGTAAGGAGAACTGATGGCCGTTTTTGCGGAAAGGTCCTCGAGTGGCGGCCGAGTACCGGGAGACGCAGCGTTGGTAGGCCTCCCTCAAGGTGGACTGACGATCTGGTGAGGACCACGGGAAGCTGATGGATGCGGGCAGTGCAGGACCGATCGATTTGGAGATCCTTGGGGGAGGCCTATGCCCAGCAGTGGGTGTCTTTCGGCTGAAATGATGATGATGATGATGGTGATGATGAAATATGAAAAAATAAATAACTAATAACTTCTCTCTATGCCGTTCAACGTTTCTCGCACTGTGGTAAATGCATGATACATTTACCACTGTGCGAGAAATATTACAAGCATTTTAATATTGACGCACTCCCCATAGAATTAGTAACATTATGGACACAGGATCATGTTTGACCAATCTCTGGCGTGGGGTGCAATCACGTTGTGCACCGTAAGCCGATCACGGCTTCCCCAACAAGGCGTGAAGCCTCACAATCGCACTTAGCGGTTTATTTCCGTGTTACCATTCCTTCACCTTGCGAGGGTTAAGGTTACTTGTAAATTGTAATATTGATTCCGAACACTAAGGTAATAATTGAATAAGCAATTAATATATTATACAGTTTAATCTGGCGCGCAAGCTAGATTTATTATGATGCAGTAATTATTCTGCACTAATGGTCATATTAATGATTGGCAAAGAAATATGCCTCTGTTTTATTAATGTTGTAATAGATATCTACTGTCCACTGCTTCGTTCTATATTAAAAATATTGCTTTCCGCATTATTACGTAAATAATCTTTGGTTAGTTATTATATTTTGTTTTCAATATGTAGTGCTAGATAGCATAGACATACAAATACATCAAGTCAAATAATTATGGGTATTTCCTATGCATAATTAATAATGCATAAAAATTCAGCGAGAGATACTTTCTCAAAAAGTAACTAACTCAATATTTGTCATTGGAAAATGATAGATTTATTCCCAGGAAGAGAGCATAAATAACGGTTTTTTGTTACCTACTAATATATTCAAAAATATTTTTGAAGTACTCAGTATTTCATGGCTAGCCGCTTTACTTTCTTTTGTTTCTGGAAACAAAGTAGTGTTAAATTAAAAAAAAACCTTTAAATTAGGTACTTATACCAAGGATGTCCCTTACTTAATTATTTTGATGTTTAAGTGTTTTAAAGTACGTTTTTATTAATGTATAAAAATAAGTCACAAATTTCAATAGACAAATTTCCAAAGTCAAAGCCAGATCCGTAACCGACTGGCATTATCGACTTGTCTGTCAGTCGCTAGTTGAAATAAACATAGGTTATTGTTACACACAAAAAAGAAAAAAAAGGCTAATCGAGAACTTCCTCTTCCCCCCTCGTCCTAGAAAAAGTGAGCGCACAGGCGGGTTTCAAGCCTGTCGGATGTCGATTACGTCATGGACTGCTAAGATTTACGTCAACTGTATACGCGCAAACATATACTCGGTGTTATAGGTGTAATTTGAAGCCAGATATGCCTAATAACGACCTGATTGAATGTCGGTCCCTCCAACGGCGATATACTCTACCATACTTTGATATTGTAGTATTATACCCCAAACAATATTTTTTTACTAATGAAAGAAAAACTACGTTTGTAACTTAACTAAAATAGTCGGTGGGACATTCAATAGTAAACATGTCAAATAAATCACGTAAATAATCACACATGTAATACATGTAATAAATACAATAAAGTCAACTTGTTTGACGAAACTAAAAACACCAATGTGTATTGTACAATAGACAGCAGATCAAGCGTAATAACAGCAGATATGTATAGCTTGTTTGGGCTCATAAGAACACATCCAACGAAAAGGTTTTAGATAGATGATGATCGAAGCCGCGGTAGTTTAACCACGAGACCGCCCTTATTCCGTTCGTGATAGAGGCGGCTTTCGTGGTGCCACTGTTACACTTGATGTGCTGTCGTCTGTACCACGGACTTATATGTTGTACTTGCTCTGGTTTGGTATCATAGAAACAGATGAAAAAAATAAAAGAACTCAGTTATCGCTTTATTGTATTTTTTCCTAAAATTATGAGATAGACATAGGTAATTGCTAGTATCATGCTAAGGAAAAATACGAAACGATGTCTTCTTTCCTTATCGTTGTACATACAATACCATACTATGTAATATATTGCAGTCAAAATGACAGAAACGGAACCATTATAGTGTCCACTGTCTATTTGAATGACATCATTGATTTACTTCATCATAGTTGGTATTGATAGAACAAAAAATATTCCAAAGTTGGTTGTGTCTACAATTCCTAGTTATGGAACCTTTTATACGTGTAATACACGCTTTGCTCTTTGGCCAAAATCGGTCAATTTTATGGAAACATGAGAGAAGACGCTCGTTGGGTCCTCAAACCTTAGTGCTATTAGGTAGGTACATAAAAACCGTGATATATAAACTCACGGATGCTTGGTGTCCTGAACTAGGTGCGTCGATTTTTCACGCCTGACCAATTATGCTCTACAAAACTCATAACAAAGGATTTTGAACCAACAGTCTTTCAAGTTTAACCGCCTCTGTGGTCTAGTGGTTGAGACCACCTGCCTCAGATCTAGAGGTCCGGGGTTCGATTCCCTTGGGGGCAGAAATTTTCTGATCGGTTTGGTTGGTGGTAGGGCTTTTCTAAGTCCGCCTGGCTAGCCACCACCATCTTACCTAAGTCTGCCGCCATAACAATAATGTTAACAGCATTGTTGTGTTCCGGCAGATGGAGGTAAGATAGCCAGTTCCTCAGTGGTTGAGGAGTCCGGGTGTAACTCGCTTCCATCGTTGGCCTTATCTGCACTTAACATCAGGTGAGATGAAGGCCAAGAGTTACCCCGTTAAGATATAAAAAAAAAATCCTGAAGAGGAGTAACGTGTTTTATGACGGTTCTCTCCTTGTCTCATAAGGCTTGAAGCTCAGCTCAAGGCGTGACGAATCGTGGGGGAGAGAGGGAAGCTACCAGTATCATGTTTGTATTTCATAGATCCGTGACGAGTGTAGACCAAACCTTAGCAACCATCTCTAAAAAGTGCAGTGTATAGCAAAAAGGTGAGTATTAGTATTTAATGATCGGAATAGAGATTGAGATCTAATAACAATTAAGCAGCCATATCTAACAGAAATGTTGCTGAAGAAATGCAATACAATAAACATGGTAAAATGGCTGCATAATTCGGTCCCCTAGCAGTGCATTAGGAAATCCTCAATGGGAGAGTGGAATAACAGCAAACAGTGCAGTGAGGCGGTGTCAACATACCCTTTTAATAGAACGAGGCATGGAATTAGAATAATTTAGCGTAAAATGACACCTCGTCTATTCTCTACCAAAACCCTTTTGTGGTTTATAGGCGTACCTATTATATTTAATAGGGGTCAAGCGATATCTAGCGATTCTCGCAAATGGTACTCAAAAAAAGGGATTTAATGATAAAAAACTTTGAAGAACATTTTAAATTTTACATTATGCTTACACTGTTTTCATAACATATTCTTATTTAGTTAAACGCAAAACTCACGCGCAAGTTACTGAAAAATTACCTGCTTTGACATTTTAAATGTTGCTAGAAACATGAGTTTTCGAAAGAGAAATATTAGATTCGAATGTACAGCCGACGGCATATCAAGCGTATTAGTATTACCTTGAGACTGCCCTTACTGCGTTCGTAATAAAGGCTGTTTTCGTAGTGCAACTCTTACACTTGATGTGCTTTGGTCTGTACACAAAATATGACTATTTACATAAATAGTCATATTGTGTGTTTATTCGAATCTAATCTTTATTGTAATATAGACCAAATATAGGATGGACTATTCGAGGACAGATATGGTGACAGTATTAGAAATTACGTAAGTTATTGTTAAAATTTCGTAGCACACGAGGCTTATGTTACGGCTGCACTACCGTGATATGGCAATAGTTATGGCCATAATTAAAACAACAACTAGGTGTAGTCAAGATTTATGGCCATAATTTAAGAATGGCAATCAATATGGCATACGGTGGTAGGCGGTCTTTGTCGCATATCAAAGAAAATTACCGCGGTAAGTAAAGCGTGTGTCCAGTGTGCAACTGGAGTTTATCGGCAACGAATTTGTCGATCGACATTGATTGGCAGAATGAAAGGGCGCTTGAGTTTTTGAATTATTCTAATTTAAACCATATCTATGGAATACCAGTCTGAAGAATCATAGAAATCCTCCACCATCTTCTTTTAAATCTTGGTTTAGCTTTATTAAAATATCAAAGATTCATTTCGCCGTGGCATCAACATCCGCCTTGAATAATTATGTTTTTACCGCTTAGTTCATTGGCATATATAGGTAAGGGGTAGTGTAGCCACACCATTTTCGGCGTTAATTACGGCGATAATAAAATGCCACAATTATTGCGGTAACAGGCGGTAGGCGGTAAAGGTAGTGTTTAAATATTAAGTATATGTTACTGGATGGTAATGAAAACACTGTCACTTGCACTCAGAACGTTTATTGTTAAGTTTAACACTTTTTACAGTTTATTAGAACACTTGTAGTTAAGTTAATTAATTTATTAAACGGAGCACGTCCGTATGTACTTTTAGGTTGACAAAAACAGGAAGGCGCGAGAAGCGACATCTATATCAACAATAGTTTAGGTTGAATACTAAACATTCTCGCCCCTCTTAATGCAAGGGAAGCTTGCTTACAAAATTTTATGTTAGTTGACACTGAAACTAATTAACAATATAATTAACAATCGAGTAGTAGTTTTAATATCTAAGTTAATGATAGTTAGTGTTAATATAAACAGAATAAGGCTTGACTTTTTTAATTCTAGATACAAGGATAAAATAGGTAAGCAGTAGGTATAATGGTAATACAGGTTTAAGTTTTTTAATTAAGTTTAGTTAAATTATGCTACAGTTAAGTAACTGATACATTTTGCCTCAATGAAATTATGATTGTACAAAGTTAAGTATTTCAAAATGAACTGAGCTTTTATACTAATATTAATTTGTGTTAAACAATTATAGTTAAGTAAACTAAATAGTAATCATAAGTAGGTAACCCTACATACTTATACAATATGTAGCAAAAGGATAATTTTGTAATGTACTTAAATTAACTTATTATTTAATAACTTATCTTAGGGATAATTACTTTAGTACAATAATAAAGTATTCTGATCATAAGAGATGTTTAATTATTTTCTTGATTTTCATTAGCAGGTAGCAGAATTAATTTATGTATGGGCCTAGTAAAATCACCTTTAGATGTGCGAATACATACAGAACGAACAAGTCCATCTGACTTATTAATATTTGTGGAAATTACTTTCCCCAGGGGCCAAAAGGTGGGTAATGTACATTCATCCTTAACAATTACTAAATCTCCTATTTTTAAATTAATTTTAGAATCTAGCCATTTATTTCTAGTTTGTAATTCAGATAAGTAATTAAAGTAAAATTGTTTCCAAAACTTTTGTTTATAAAACATGACTTTTTGATACATATTTAGTCTATTCTCATTATTATTTAACAAGCATGGTTCTGGCAGATCTGATAAAGAAGTACCAATAATAAAATGAGCTGGTGTTAAACATGTGATATCATCCGGGACATCATTGATAGGACACAGCGGTCTCGAATTTAGAATACCTTCTATTTGAACCAAGATTGTATACAATAGTTCGTAAGTTAATTTAGTTGAGAATAAATGCCTTTTTAACAAAGATTTGACAGATTTTATTCCTGCTTCATATAAACCACCCATGTGGCTAGCTAGAGGCACTGTGAACTTAAAATCTATAGAATTATTAATACAGAAATTGACAATATTGCTATATGAAGTATCATTTTTAAACATTTTATAAAGTTCATGTAGTTCAGTCTTTGAACCTTTAAAATTAGTGGCGTTATCAGTGTATAAACACAATGGGATACCTCTACGGGATAGAAATCTTTTTAGACTACAAATAAATGCTTGGCAGCTTAAATCGCTTACCAATTCTAAATGGATAGCCTTAGTCGCCAGACAAACAAATAAACATATGTAGCCTTTTGTATATTTACAATTACGTGTCATAGCATTCCTAACAGATATTGCACCACTGAAGTCTATGCCTACAAAAAGAAATGCTCGTTTTAATGTTACCCTAGGAGCTGGGAGACTTGACATTTGTTGATTACAGGTTTGACCTCTAAATCTAGTGCATCGAACACATGAGTAAATAATTTTCTTTACCTCGCTTCTACCATTAATTATCCAATAATTTAATCTGATATGATAAAGTGTATTTTGTATTCCAGAATGAAGTAGTTTCAAATGGTATTGTCTTATGATTAATGAGGTTATGTAATCTTTTGCTGGTAGAACTATAGGGTGTGCTTGTTTATATGGTATGTCGGAGTGTTGAATGCGACCTCCTATTCTTATGATCTTTTGTTCATCAATAAATGGATTTAATTTTCTCAAAGGACTCGACTTGAATGTATAAGTTTTTAGTTTATCTGGACTGGAAAGTTCTGAATATTCTTTAGAAAATGCTTTATTCTGAACAGTTTGAATTATGAAATTATTAGCTATGCCCAGCTCTTTGACAGATAAATGAAAAGGCAAATTGCTAACTTTATACTTGATTTTGTTAATAAATCTAAAAACATAAGCCATTATTCTAATTAATTTGGTAAAATTCGAAATTTTGCTAAATAGATCATAGAAATAGGTATAATTTATCTGATAGTGTGTAATAGGTTGTGTGCGAGTTATGTCAGGTGAATCATGGTGTGTTTGTGATGTTTCTTCGTTCACTGTAATGTTAACAATCTTGGGATCTGAGATAGGCCATGAGCTTTGACTATCTAATAACCAAGAAGGGCCTTGCCACCATTGTTTACAAGTGGGCAAGTCTTTAGGCATAACACCTCGTGTAATTAAGTCTGCTGGGTTCTGTTTAGTATTTATGTAATGCCATTTGTCAGTAGAAACAGCTTCTATAATTTTATTTAACCGGTGTGTCACATAAGTGTCTTGTTTTTTCTTATATGGTGATTTGATCCAGTGAAGAACAATGGATGAGTCTACAAATAATACAGTTTGCTCAATTGAAATTTTGTTTTTAATTGAATTAATAAATTTATTGTATATATCACAAAGTAAAACAGCTCCACATAATTCAAGACGTGGTATTGACTGTTGTTTTTTAATTGGTGCAACCTTTGACTTAGATATGACTAAGGTACAAGAAGGACTTTTGTTAGTGTACTCTGCTTTTAAATACAGGCAAGCACCATATGCTTTTTTTGATGCATCACAAAAACCAACTAATGTTATATAACTAGGTATATCAGAGAAGTACCATCTGGGAATTTCAATAGCCTTTAAATGAATGAATTGGTCACAGAACTTATGCCATAATAACTGTAAATCACTAGAAATTAATGTATCCCAGTCTGTGCCTTCTTTCCAAATGTCTTGCATTAGGATTTTTGCAATGATTACTGTAGGTGCTAAAACACCTATTGGATCAAATATTTGTGCAATTTGTGATAAAATATTTCTCTTTGTAGGTAAGCTATCAGAAATATTTGGTGTATGAATTTGTAGTGTGTCATGAATAGGTAACCAGTTTAGACCAAGTGTTTTGACTACATCTTGCTTACTAAAACTGTAGGTGTTGTTTTGCAAGTTACAGTAGTTTTGTGAAGTGGGTTCAGTTATATGAGTACCTATCATACAGTTTGAAAACATACACAACACTTGAGGGCAGTTGCTTGACCACTTATGTAGTTGAAAACCAGCTTTACTAAGCAGATCTTTCAGCTGTGAACAGAGTTGTATACACCCTTCAACTGTGCTTTCACTTCTGATAAAGTCGTCCATGTACGAACTACTTTTTATGCAATCAGCAGCTAAGCTGTGGCTATCCTTGAATTTTGAAGCTAAGTCAAATAAAGTACGACATGCTAAATAAGGAGCACATTTGGTGCCATAAGTTACAGTACTTAGTTCTATACACTGTAATTGTTGAGATTTAGATTCTCTCCATAAAATTCTCTGTAATTTTCTCTGTTCGGGGTTTACAAAGATACATCTAAACATCTTAATTATGTCACAAGAGAAAGCGTACTTGAATAGTCTAAAACAAATAATTATGTCAAGAAGATCATTGTAGATATTAGGACCTTCATAAAGAATATCATTTAATGCTACTCCAGTTGAGGATTTTGAACTAGCATTAAAAACTACTCGTAGCTTAGTGGTTCTGCTTTCAGATCGTATGACTGGTAAGTGTGGCAAGTAATGTGAGTTCTTGTCAGTAGGAGAAAAGTTATAAATATAATATGCATGTCCTAATTGTATATATTCATCAATAAATGCTTTGTATTGAGTTGATAACAAAGGGTCTTTTTGAAATCTTGATTCTAATTGTAATAAGCATCTATAAGCTGAATTGAAAGAATTACCTAAATCTTGCAACTTGTCAGTTTGAAGCGGTAGATTAACTGTGTATATCCCATAAGTGTCAATTGTAGTGGTAGCCTGATATAAATCTTTACAGTATTTATCCTGTGGAGACTGTAGTTTTACTAAATTAGTTTCTTCTTGTTCCCAAAATGACTGTAGAAGTTGATCTGTGGATTGTGAAAACACACTCATGTGCAAGGCAGTTTTATAGCTAGGCATTTCACACATATATGAGCCCGAGACAATCCATCCAAAAACAGTATTTATCATGACAGGCAAGTTAGGACCTAGTTTTATACGGCCTGTGTCTAAGAGGGAATAGAAAAGCTCTGCTCCAATAAGCAAATCTATTGAACCAGGTGTGAAGAATGAAGGGTCAGCCAATTTACATACTTGTGCATGTGGAATATTCCAGGCAAATGTGGGTATGAATGTATGTGGCAATGGGATAGTGATATTATTCATAACTAAAAGCGTGATGTTTGTTTGATAGTCACTGTAGCGTGACGCAATAGTTGTATTTATGTTTGTTTGTAAAATATTACTACTTTTGCCAACTCCATAGATATGACAAGAATGATTAATTAATGGAAGATTTAAAGAATCTGCAAGCTTGGATGTAATTAAGTTGACTTCACTACCAGAGTCTAATAAAGCTCGTGCATTTACCCACTTATTATTTACATCTTGGACCTTAACAATGGCAGTAGATAGCAATATTTGTTGTTTGTTGGCATTAGATAAATTTACTGTTGGCTGTGTGCTGTGTGCAGCATTTGTTGAAGCTTGAATGCTATTGTGATAGCTTGGTGTGTATGTAGGAATGCTGTGTTCAGCGCTAGTTGAAGCTTGAGTGCTATTGTGATAGCTTTGTGAAGTGACAGAGGTGCTGTGTACAGCTTGAGGAGACAATTGAGCAAAATCTTTATCTTGTGTGGTAGCTTGAGCATGAGTGCTTAAAGTAGAATCATGTGATAAACTAGAGGTCAATGATGCAATAGCTGTAGGTTTAGAACTGACCTGGTAATTAGGGCTGTCCATATGTAAAGTTGTATGATGTCTGCGACGACAGCTAAAACAAGTATTCTTTGAACATATATGTTTTTCTTTATATGGCTGCAAACAATTAAAACATAAAGTTTTAGCACGTACAAAATCAAGACGTTGTGATACAGTCATCTGCAAAAATTTAGGACATTTATGTAAATTATGACTTTGTTGACATATAATACAATTATTAGTTTGACTTGTCCTGAAATTAAATGTATGAGAAGTTTTTATAAGTTTGTCACTATATTTATCATTTAATAATTCAAATGCTGTTCTTCTTTGATTTAGAAAATCTAGTAATTCTGACAATTTGGCAATGGAATTATCTTTCCTGTTGATTTCCCAAGCAGCTCTTAAGGAATTATCTAATTTTTGTGAAATCAAGAAGACTAATATTACATCCCATTTATCAACTTCTAATTGAATAGCTTTTAATGAGTCTAAACTTTGTTGTAATGTAACTAAAAAATCTTTGAGATTATATTTTGAAATAACACCAAAATTGATAATAGCTTTTAAGTGAAAGTTAACAATTAGTGTTTGATTTTCATACCTCTTGGATAGAATATCTAAAGCCTTAGTATAGTTTTCTTCGGTGATCAGTAAAGAGGAAATCAACCCGGCCGCTTCTCCACTGAGGGCAGACTTAAGGTACTGTAGTTTGTTGACTGTGGGCAGGTCGGCTCCATCAACTGATGCGTAAAAAATGTTCTTAAAAGCAGTCCACTCTCGAATATCACCGCTAAATTTAGGTAACTCCAGGTGGGGCAATTTCACTTTAGGTTTCCTGTTCGCAGTACAGTCATGAGGGAATGGTGGTATGGTAGTAGAGTGAAATTGTTCATTGTCATTAGATATTGCAGTATGCTGAAAAGAATGAGCTGAAATAAAAGATTCTATTTTCGCCTTGACTGTGTAATAGCGGTCTTCTGTAATTTGGCGTTCTTGTTCGTGTGAAGCTAAGTCGCCATCTTGGCATTCGATATTCATTTGTATTTCTTCATATCGAGTCATGGCAGAATTCAACTCTTGTAATCTAACTTTCAGTTCTGTGGATGTATTTATCTCTGCGTTAAATGCGTTGACGAAATTGGTAATTCTGGTAATTTTACCTTTGTAGATAGCACGTTGCGTTTTCAAAGAGTCTATATCTTCGTTGGCCATTGTGAATATTGTCACTGCAATTGTTATTGTTGTTATAAAAGTTTTCCAGTGTGGTTGGAACAATATTGATTGATTGATTGTAAACTTGATTTTTAATTATTGTAAGAATGAAGATGAACACTGTGGGTTCTTGAAGTGCAAAATGGCGGAATGGCCGAAGAATCGTATGAATGTAGTCACGGAAGCTTATAGTTAGGGCGATTGTAGTTACGATGTTGGCAGTATTGTGACGGATATAGATGATCCGAGCGTGTCGATAAAGCAGTAGATGCGTAGCTGTATTGTTGAACGTAGATTGGTTGTTTCCGAATGTGTCGGTAAAGCAGTAGATAAGTAGCTGTGCTGTTTTGAACGTTGATTGGTTGTTTCCGAATGTGTTGGTAAAGTAGTAGCTTTCGTATCCGTGCTGTTTTGCTAACTTTTGACTGTTGAATGTTTCATATAGATGGCGCTGATAAACATGTGTGCCTTTTGTGAAGTCCGGTTCTAGGCGGTTTCCTGCCAGCGCCCGCGGCCCGCGCCCAACGAACGAATGGCAAAGCGCTATCGATCAAGACGAAGACGAACTACGAACAAACACTCACTTCACAAAATGGCGTCTTCACTCTGAAGGACCACAATTTTATGTTTAAATATTAAGTATATGTTACTGGATGGTAATGAAAACACTGTCACTTGCACTCAGAACGTTTATTGTTAAGTTTAACACTTTTTACAGTTTATTAGAACACTTGTAGTTAAGTTAATTAATTTATTAAACGGAGCACGTCCGTATGTACTTTTAGGTTGACAAAAACAGGAAGGCGCGAGAAGCGACATCTATATCAACAATAGTTTAGGTTGAATACTAAACAGGTAGTGTAGCAATTAAACAATACTATTCAAATGTTAAACAATATTATTTGCTCAAATACTGTTTGGTTGTCCATGTAAATAAATAATCTCGAATTCCTTTGTCCTCGCGTTTAAAATCAAGTTAAAGAGAAGATAACTACGAGAGTATAGCAACAAAAACATTGAATCCAAACTAGCTTGTGTTTAACTACACAAAAAGAAGAAAATAGATTTGAATTTGGACTTTGAAGTACTTAGTTCGAACAAATATTCATTTGAGATTAGTTGGTGACAAAAGAAGTGTTTTCTTTGTAAACTAGTTGATAGTTCGTATTTTTTATGAATACTAAAAATAGTTGATAATGTTTATATCAGTGTAGGGTCCATTTATAATAAATTGTTGAATTCCCTTAGTCACAATATTTTTAATACTTTGAACCTCAAATTCCAATATCTATAGAGTAGTCTGTATTCTTTCTTGTTTGTTTCCTTTGTCACGTAAGTAATTTACAACAATCTATACTATATCATAAACGAATGTAACTCTATTTGTCTATCTGCTGTTTTTTTTGTTTGTCTTAAACATTTTCACTCTTAAATCAGGCATCAGATTCCCGATACAACTGATTTGTCAGTTGTCATAGCCCTCCAGTTGGATAACGCCGCTTGAGGGATTGAGCCGCTTTTGGGCGCTTTTTTTTCAAAATCAATTTACTACTTTGGTTTAAAAATAAAAAAAACTGGAATAATTAAGTCATATAGCGAATTTTTGCTTTCTTGATACTTTCAGTGGCGCATAAATATGATTATTCTTTTGCTTTGATATACCACCAGATTGGTCCACGACGACCCATCTGGCTTTGACGTTAGCAATTTATCACTAAAATTGTGGAAAATTTTTTTTAGGGTAAAATAAAAACCAACTTCAAAACACTAAAAAGGAAAAAAATGGATAAAATAAGTATGGTATTTAAGTGTTTCATAAAAAATATTTTTTGGGCTTGGTGCTACACTTTCCATTGTTTCTTGAAACAACATAGCACTAACTTTAAAAACTAACTTTTAGTGATATAAATACCTAATTAGGTACTTAATTTAATCATTTTCTTCTTTTTATTGATTTGAAATTTTTGAAGTCGGTTTTTATTTTTGTTTAATTTCCTTTTATTTTTGTTATGCCACGTAAGACTCCCGCAGTAGCATAGTGACAGTTAAAAATCTATTCTGCTTGGAATGCGTGGCTTGAGAGTGAGTTGTAGGTAAATCGAAAATAGGCACTCATAATCCTTTGTTATTTCAGATAAATAGGTAATATAAAATACACACACTTAGGATAGCATACTGTACTTGATAGTTATTTTTTCTATTAATTTTATCTCTAAAATTTTGTGTAGGAACTAACACGCAGTGGGTCCACGTGATCCGAAGATCTATTGGGCGTTGATTACGGCTAAATGTTATTAGATCAATCAAGTGCGACGGGACGAGAGCATATCAATTATACTGTCGCAGGACGTCAAGGTGGTCATTACCGATAGACATTTACATATTCACGGCTGGACAACTTGATTTACTTAACTGCACGTATTCGGATTGTAAACATAACTTATAAATTTTGATGTAATTTTTTTTTACTATTTCTTTTATATTTTAATTTTCAACTTGCTTAACTATAACTGCAACTTTGATTACTGTTTTTTTAGTTCCAGCGCAACATCATGAAATAGACGTTCCACTGCTGTGTCCAGCTTTTTCTTCATGGGAGAAAGATACGAAGGGTTTGGGCCATAACATCACCACGCTAGCTCAATATGGGTTCGTTTGGTAAAGCAGATGCAATAACAACCGGGTAACGTACCTTCTAAAGCATAGAGGAGCTCGGGATTAGATATGATTGACCCATCCGTGATGTCTATGTCAAAAAGTTACTTTGTCCTCGAAATCGAAATCAGAGCGCTCAAACAGGTACGCTACAGAGCTCCTACATCATAAAATCGCTGCTAGTTAATTATGTCATATTATGCTGACAATTATTGGTGGCTACGTATTCAACTAAAATGTCTTTCATTATAATCCCGCTCCAGGGCAAGACCTGTTAGTAGGAGCATAGAAAACCTAAACATCCTCATTATAAAATGCGGATTAAGGTTACTCTTGGTCTAAAACTGACCCATCCGTGATCGTCGATGTCAAAAGATACTTTGTCTTCGTAATCGAAATCAGAGCACTCAAACAGGTACGCTACAGAGCTCCTACATAATAAAATCGCTGCTAGTTCATTATGTCATATTATGCTGACAATTATTAATGGTGGCTACGTATTCAACTAAAATGTCTTTCATTATAATCCTGCTCCAGGACAAGACCTGTTAGTAGGAGTATAGAAAACCTAAACACCCTCATTATAAAATGCGGATTAAGGTTACTCTTGGTCTAAAACTGATGCTATCACTTTTATTTGTTAAAAGAAAGACAGTGACAGCATCAGTGTAAAACCAGGTCTAACTTTAGTTCACGTTTTGTATTAAGGGGGAATGAGTTTAGTATGTTCCCACTTTAGAGCCACTTAGGTATCGGTCCCGGGGTGAGGCCTGGTGCCCCGCCCTAGGACTGGCTCTGGTCGGTTCTAGGGTCGGGCTGCCCGGAGGCGGCTCGGTGAAATGCTTCGGCTAACCCCGGGTCGTCTCCATTATGGGCATGGGGAAACCGGAGTGATTTAGCAGGTATTCTCAGTGCCGCTATGATCAGGCGCTGGGCGACCCCTGCACAGGCCCACGTCTAGCCGACGGTCCGCTGGTCCACCTAACCAGCGGTTTAGGGTATCGTCTGTAAGCGGATTCCACTCCGGAAAAAAAGGTATCGGTCCATGATAATCCTACGCATGCAACATAGCCATGTAGTTTTTTTGGACGAGCTGTTGCTGTTGGCCGCAGATGGCCTTTGCAGCGTAGCCGGGTTTTAAGGATCCAAGAACTTTGGTGAAACCTCAAGCCATAATGGCAAATCGCCACTGGGTGGTTTCTTATGAACTCGCCTCACGGGGAGGTGTCGCGACGAGTGTAGACCGGTTCTTCGCACCCATGTTCGACGAGTGTTGTGAATTTGAAAAAGTGTGGCTAAAGCGTGACGTGCACTCGAGCGTGTTTGATCAGTTTATGCCAACATATAGTTTGCAATATAACTGGGAGCTTAATAGAATAAAAGTGAAGGTATTTATGACAGGAAGAGAAGAATGAATCCTAAAACAAGTCCTTTATCATATCAACCCTAGTTTTTTATTCAGATAGTGGGATTATAATGGAATAAGCCAACGCAACGCTTTATGCTTTTATAGCTTTCTTCAGATTCAATTGGATCTATCAGAGGATCTTCTTCAGATTTAATATTGTCATTTAGCTTCCCTTAAATATCATGTCACTTTTTTGTTACTTTAAATGTCCACGCTTGAATTCTTGAAGTAACTATTGTTTAATATGCCATAGCCAAAGGTTTACATGGGCCACGCTAGAAGGAAATGTGCTGGTTTAGGAAATCTCAGAGTCGCATCTCAAATTATTACAACTTCAGAAAATCCTTTGGAATCTTTTGGGGTGGAGTTGGAACATCGACATCACAAAAAAGAAATACGAATGAAATTTCTGCAAGTAAAATATTTTACCTTTCTTTCCAGGCGATGTGCAGTTGCTCTTGTTGGAAGGTGACTTCGTTTCGGCAGCTGCCATCTTCTCCTTTTCAGATACCATTCTGCCACGTTCTATGTACACTTGGAAACGAACGTATTCACGCGGAGGACGAGCCGCCACTCATTACTGTCTTTGGTATAAAATTTAAAAAATATTTATAAAAGGCGCGAACGCAACCACTCCCAAGGACAACAGAAAAGATTATGGGTAATGAACGATGACTGATCTTTAATGACTTAATATTGGCAAATAGCCAAAACTATATTGACTTTGGAAAAAATCCACAAAAAACTAATACGGATATGTGGATTGCTTATTGTCAATTTAACGCGTGACACATTGTTCAGTTGAGGGTTTTCTCATGTTTGTTATTACTTGATCAGGTCGAATCTTTTTATGTGGTAGGTATTTAGTATGTGATGTGTTAATGAATAGGATGTCACGCTGCACCGCCGCCGTGACTTCATGCAGACATATTTATTCAGTGCAGTATGTGCAGTCAGCGCTAATTGAGTTAATTTGTACTAATTACTAGGTAGTTGCAGCTTATTAATTAACAAAGGCTGTCGTATTAGCTAATAAAATATTTAATAACTAATCAAATGGTTGTTCAAAACAGGAGAGGTGTATAGAGGTATTTAAATCCTGTCAAAATTGCTTCAGGAATTTTTGTTCTAAGTACAAAAGATTTTCAGCATTCGTGTCATCGTCATTGAACATTCAATGAATTTTTGTTTAGGGTGCAGACAGCAATTTTCCGCACAAGAACGGAAATAATTTATTTCCTTTTACCAAAAAAACAATATAAAACTTTTCGCTCATAAAGTAGGAATGATTCGAAAAGTATTTCATATGGAATGTAATTAATTTTATACAAAAATAGCACTGCTTTAATTTTGAGCTCTCTTTATCCACGAAATTGTCCGTCACGCCGATTGTCAGCCTTGGACAAATTGATTTATAGTAGATAACGTAATTAATTTTCGTCAAAATCTTCTGCTCTGTTGTAGAAGTTGATAATTAATATTTTTGATTGTCAAACTTTTCCTTTGAAGGCTTTATTATTTAATATTAAAGAAATGAAGCTTTACTTTAGTAAGTGCATGATAAAAAATGTATTAAGTAATATTGTTCATACTTTATTAAGTAATTTATGACCTTTAGGTGTGCAAATGTGGTTTTAATTTCTTTCATATAAATAACGTCGGTTGTATATCAATTTAATAATCTTATATATAAAATTCTAGACTCACAGTTTTAGTTACCATACTCCTCCGAAACGGCTTGACCGATTCTCATTAAATTTTTTATGTATATTCAGTAGGTCTGAGAATCGGCTACTATCTATTTATTTTTTATTTTTTGTACACATTTTTTTTATGGCAATACAACGTTTGCTAGTATTATATTATAATTAAATGCGAGTTAAATCCGGTATATTGTTTTTATTTCATATAAATAAATTCAGATTTTTTAAAATGGAGTACCTATTACAATAAGTAAATTTATTATTTTCGTTTCTTGTTTCATATTTGGATCTCCTATTCTAGCACTCAGAAAACGAGAAGAGTTATAAGAAAAACATAGGTATTCAAAAGCAATCTCACTTAGAGCAGAGAATTAGAGCGGCGACAACCAAAATGAATGTGTGTTTTAGCGCGCATTGAAAATACTGGCGCCGTTTTAGCTCTTCAGGACAATAGCCGTGTCACAGCTGCCTTTGTTACAGCCGTCGATATTTATATTAAACTTTAAGTGAGCCGTTATTTTGTCACCATTTTGTAACACAGTGGTAATAGTTATAGCAATTAGTTATTAATATTTTGATAACATTTAGCTGCCTTATTTAATAGTTATAATAGTAACTTTACATAGATAGATATTATTTTATTAATAACCTGGTCCAAAGACTTAATTAAATTTTACAAACAAAATTGATCACGAGCGGGTTGTTTGTTACCAACAAAATTTTCAATGTGAATAAATGACGAGGCGAGAGGATTTTCTGTCTTTAGACTTTTAAATTACGAGCGCTACGGTCTGTATTCGCCTGTATTCTGTTCGTCCTATATTTTGCCGGTGCTTAAGTAAAACTGTTTGTATTTCGAACCTTACGAGTATAATTTCAAAGTTGTGATTTGTATGAAAAATGAATACTACGATCTACAGCGTACACCAGGAAGGCTATGTGTGAAGCGGAATCTGTTGTGGATTCGGACAGTTCTTTCAAAAATGAAACTGACCATCACTGACAAGTTTATAAACACTGAACTTTTTTACCAACATTATAGTAGCCTTATATCTTTATAGCATTATATCTATTATAGCATTATATCTGTCGACTGAGCCGGTCTGGTGCCACTCACACATAACCTGTCAATAGGTACGCACAAAATTTAAAAGTTACGTAAGCGGTCGCGATTATAACCTGCACTGATAATTGTTTATGAGCGCGAGATGAATGTGTGGGGACCTTGGGGCGGGCGCGAGCGGCAGGCGGCGGCGGGCGCGTCGGGCGCGTGCAGTTCGCGTGCGGTCGGCGCGTTGGCGCGCGTTGAGCCCGGCTCGCCCGTGCTGCCCGGGCGGGATCGATGCGGGCGGCGGGCGGCGGCGGAGTGCAGCAGCCCGGAGGCTGCGCCGCGCCCCGCGCGCCTCGCCTCGCGCACGCGCCTCGCCCGCCGCTGTCGCGCCGCCGCCGAGCCGCGCCGTCGCCGACCAACGTTTCAATTCTCTCATCTCGTACTGATTTACGATACGTAGGTACCATTTTTAAGCGGACACTACGCTTTTTACTACTAATCGCTTACTTGTTACAACTTGAATTTTGTTAGTAACTATATAATCTGAACTGTTCTAAAGTACAATAAAGACAATGTTAATCTAGCTGACACACTGAAAGTAGTATCAACAGATTGTTGTATGATATTTTTATTGAGGTTTGTATACCTACTCACTAATAATTTCTTTCGTAAACTTAGATGAACATAGGCTATGAAAACAAGAAGGATCATCACCTTGTATTATTAAAACCAAAAAGATCTTTACGGACTTTATCTTAATGACCTCCCAATAATTTATTGGAAGGTCTTATTAAACCGCCAAAATAATTGTTTATTCTGTTACGGAAAAAGAGTTGATTTCTTATGTTTACTCTTAATTTGCTTTTTATTGTAGCTATACATTAGATAAGCCAATATTAGGCACGGCCCGTGTGATATTAATACAAGAAATATAATATCATAACCGAATTTCGTCCCTAGCCCGAACTTGCTCGTATTGTGTATAGGTAATTATTTGACATACTACTAGTAATTACATATTTGTGGAGCTTTTATGTATTCGGCTTTTGTGAACGTTATCTAAAAACTAACAGGGTTGTATTTGGCTGCCGAAAAACCAAGGAAAAATTAACTTCTTAATATGATATGATGGGGTTTAATAGTATGTATATATTGAAGCTATAGGTAATGCCCAATTTACTGTGACTGCCTCATGCCTGTACAACTGTAATTTCGCAATTTATAAAAATTGCAAAAGTACGGTTGTACGGGAGACAAATATTCAATTTAAAAGCTATATATATATTTAAGGAATAATAACATAAGAAAAAACATATTGTTAACTAAAGTTCTGTTAATTCTATGCTTGTATATACGAGTAAATCTTTTATCCTTAATTTTTGATTTTAACATTATTATAAATGTTTGAAAAATTACTTAGTAATTAAAATATATATTATCTAAACTAGAAATTTTTTGTGTCTTGAGGCAGGGATAGAACCCACGACCTTTCGCAATCCGGGCGACTGCTCTAACCAACTGAGCCACCCAGGACTTGGGATATAGACATAGTTATGTGTGTTTAGATATATTTTAATTACTAAGTATTTTTTCAAACATTTATTAATATTGTTAAGATCTAAAATTAATAATATTTGAAAGCACTGCCCCAACTTAACTGAATCGTAGGTATTTGTAAAAATACTTGTTTCGGATGTTGAAATAAAACATTTCGACGTTGTAGGGTGGACGTTAGCTCATAACGCAAATACAGATAAACTAGAAGAATTTCACAGGGATATCCCAAGTCCTGGGTGGCTCAGTTGGTTAGAGTAGTCGCCCGGATTGCGAAAGGTCGCGAGTTCGACCCCCGCCTCAGGACGTGAAATTGTTTCTAGTTTAGATATATTATGTTTAAATTACTAAATCTTTTATCATTATTGCTTTTGTAGCATTTTGCCACTAATCACATGGTACACAAAATGCAGCTCTCTAGCACAACTTTACCGTGCGTGTGGGTGGTAAAAGGAATGGATAAAGAACATCTTTATAACAGTGCGATGCCTCGGCTTGGTCTATTGGAAGAAGTATATCAAAAGCCTCGAGACAAGAAAGATCCTGAATCTTTCTACCCAGAGACACGGTAAGGCTTTTTGGCAGCTTAATTCTGAAAACAGGAAGTAAAAGCAGATAATGATAACATAAGATAAGATGGTTTTCGTAAGAAGAACCATGGAACTGTAGAAAGTGATCTCTTACTTTTGTCAAAGACAGTTCCAGTCATGTCTCTATTGAAAATGTATTCTTTGTCTTTTATATAAAACCAAAAAAGGATGGTCGGGCTCAATAGCTTAGAAAGGCTTCAAGGAAGAGAAGGGTGTTATTGAATGTAACCGGTTTCAATAACCAGTTACGGGGTTGGAAACAGAATACGTAGTTTCGTGAACCAGAATGTAACGATTATTAATGTTACATAAGGGTTTCATTCCACAAATTATTATAAGAACTTAAGAATTATTGTAAGGTATAGATATAGAAAAAATATATAGGGGTATAACAGGTTTATATAGGCATAGTTGTGATACTTATAGAGATATAGAAAAAAACTGTTAAATAGAGATTAAACAGTTTTTTTTTAATTTGTCTATATGTTCTAAAAATAATTTGTTTAATAAAACTCTCAAATAAAATTATAATCGTTACATTCTGGTTCTCTATAACCAAGCTAAGAGGAGGGTGATTCCAAGCTCAGGGAACGAATTATCTCGGAGTAACTCCAAAATAGCGTTACATCATGATGATAAATCAGAGCCCATACTTAGTTCCTGGCATTGAGCATCCATTCATTCAGCAGGAATAAATTATTATGATATAAAAAATTTCGTTCGATTTACTTAAGTCGCCCATTTAGTATATTAGTTCGCCCACAACGAACTTCTAATTACGTTTGCATTCCGTTTTTTTTAACCAAAATCTTAATTTAGAAAAAGCTTGAAAGTTTTGCAGCCAGTACTAAGCCTGGATAAAGTATTTGATAAACTATTACTGTTTGTGTAATATAAAATACAGAAACAACACTATTTTGTTACAGAAATAAACGGTTTCGTAAACAATTAGTCACCTACGCGTACCCAAGGAACTGCGTATAACCACTTTCAAAAGACGTTACGAGAGTTACGACCACAGAGTGGGTACGACCCACGACTACTTCCAAGTGTTGAGGCTTGGGTGATAGGTAAATAAAATTGAATCATCAGTTTTAAGTAACATTTGTATAGGATAAAATAGAATAATATTTCAAGAAGAACTCACAAACTTATATTTCTCTTGTTTATGTGTATTATTTATTTAATTTTTTGTTTCTATTCTTGTCGTTTAAATCTTTAGAGCGGTCTTTGTCAGCGGACGTCTTTCCGCTGAATCGGCTGAAATGATGATGATGGTGTTTAGTCAATTAATATTTAACATTATACCTATGAAAAAAAAATTTTGATTTTTATGGGACCACGTACCTGAAGTCCTTAGAAAAATAGCAGCTACATACATTTTTTAAATAAATAGTTGTTTCTTTTTATGGTGCTATATTCCTTTAATATTTCATAGGTACCTACTATGTAGGTAATACTCGAAAGTACATGGTGGTGGTACTTGTGTGTCTTTTCTCAAAGCTGTTAAATTCCTGGTCATCTACAAAGCTTATAGTGTAATTTATCCGACATCTTAATTTTTAACCGAATATTTGTAGCCTCTTTGAGCTATCTCTGCTTAATCTACTTGTAAGTATCGTATCAGCATAGCCCTTGTTCGTACACTTATTTAGGAGGTAATGTGGGTAGGTAGGTCGAAGTACGCAGCCGTGGAATGGTGCCAAGTGTGGGACAATGACTCTCGGCCCGATAGCCGCGTGTCTTATCGGCTTAAATGAGGGTGCGCTGAGGTTGGCGCGCTCTTTAAGGCTCTACACTCCTACTGAGATGTACTTAATTTTTTGATCTCAAAAGAGTTTTGAACTTTTGAAGTGATTAATAAGTGGATGTATGATTTCGGCGGCTACTAAAATGTTAATGTGCCGTTGAGGACCAAACAATCGACGGCATATAAAGCGTAACGCTGCACAAAAACCCCATCTGCTTGCATCTGTGAACGAAGTTTGGAATTTATTTGAAAACTAGTAGAAAACGTAAATTTTTTTTTTCGTTTTTTATTCTTGTTTGATTAACCAATACAAAAATACCTCCGTATTAGGCGTTGATTTTGCCTACCGCCGTAATAGGAGTGTTTACGTTACCTTTTATTATGTATATGCATCAGGGGTTTCTTGTTATGTTAGTTCTGCGATGATCCGGCGTAGGAAAAGTCATGAAAAGATAAAAAAATACAAACATCGTTCAAAGAAAGTTACTCTGGATAGTTTCATATACAAATCACACGAAATGATACTAACTTCTATGAAGTAGTAAGAAGAGTCCATATGCGACTGTTTGAGCATCATAAACACACTGTTCTAGTCACCTCCACTTAGCCAGCCCCTAAGATGCCATTTGGCCTTTTATTGTTGAAGGAACCCATAGAGCTAGTTAGGAACGGAATTCTCGGAATGGAGTTGTTTTTATAAAAAGTATCTATTAGGTAGCCTATGCTGCATTGTAACATGAGCCGATTTCGGATCAATATTAACTACAATACCTAATAATGACATTAATCTGTAGTTGTAAGTATATCTCAAAAAAACTGAAAAATACTTGCTTGGACGTCGGAATAGAATATTTAGACAATTGTCATCAATTCGCTGGTAGCGCAATGGTCAGAGCAGCCACCCAGATTGTGTAAGGTCTCGGGATTAATCCCGCCCTAAGGCATATTTTTCTAGTTTAGATATTTTTGTGTGTCGCGTAGATCGATTGCTTAACTAGTTGTTTTACAAAACTGTACCCCTAGCACGAACATTTTCAAATTTCGAATCGTAATCGTATCGTTCACGCACGTTTAAAATTTCAAACAAAAGCCAGACAAAAACTAATGTAACTACTCGGTACGATGGTGCTAAACTTTATTCAGCTGGATTGCCATTGCGCTGCGTTTAAAAAGAAGCTTCTATCCAAGTCAAGACGAAATGCAAAATAGCTTTTCTACAGGTCTTAAAACTACTAGATCACAGTCTTAACCGATCCATTTTTTAAGACGTAACAAAAATATATATAGAAACGTGATAAAAATAAACCGAATGGATGCAGGCTGCACAAGTCCAGTCCGTTTGAAAATTGTTGAAAGTTTTTGTTCAAAAGACCTTCACTGGATATAAAGATCCATTGTTATGATCGCCAGTCAGTATTTCAGATTATATGCTATTTCTAGTTTTTTAGAGAGGAATCGCATAGTGATATCTTCGATTCCACTTTAGAACACCTGAACGGGACCAGATCTTCTGTATGGTGGGGATCATATAGATAATCACAGCCACTCTCTAGCAGCAGGACTTGTCTTCTGTGCTGTAAACATAATATTTTAATCACATTTTAATGAAAGAAAACGATGTAAGAATTATACGCTACAGGCGGGAAGCGATCCCGCGTCTTCTGATGTCCGGCCAGACGCGATTACCACTACGCCACCTGAGCACTAGGTGTAACATACTAATTTTTTCACCGTTTTTTATCCTATGTTAACGTTTTCATAGCAACGTTTATCTCATCACTCATTGAAGTTAACACCTCTAGTGATCCGAAAGAATACTTTTACAAGCATTTTTAAATTTCCAGTTAAGGTGAGAAAAGCTATTTAAATCACATTTTAATGTTTTTGATGCGTGTAAACACCTACTTTATTGTAACAATTACAAATATACAAAATATATTTTTTAATTTAAATATTATTTCTTCTTGACTTACATATAGCTTGCAACTCGAGTTTAGCCATTCTTATAACAATAATCTATAGACGTTAAGTCTATTTAACAGAGTTCTTCAATCAAACCAAAGTGGAGACGATAACAGACGGCCTCAGAAAAAAATTTAAACAAAAAAGGAGTCTTTGGAGTCGGTTTTATTTTTTGTCAAATTTTTTTTTATCACGATTTTTAGTGATAACTTTTGAAGGTCAAAGTTAGATGGGTGACCGTCAACTTATATTGTTTTCTACTATCGTATCATTTCACTAAAAATTCATAGGAAAGTAGATATCCGAAACTAGCTTACGTGGACGACTTAATTTTTCCAGTTTTTTGATTTTAAAACCAAACTACCCAATGGATTTACAAAAAAATTTTATGGAACTAAATGGGAACTATTCCGCATCAAACAAAAAAAGAATCATCAATATCGGTTCACCCAGTCAAAAGTTCTGAAGTAACAAACATATAAAAAAACACATACAGACGAATTGATAACCTCCTCCTTTTTTTGAAGTCGGTTAAAAAAACCACACTTTTCATGTAATGTTTTTACAAAAAAAGTCACCAGACCATCTCGTGGAAGCGATGTGTTGCCAATCCAGAGACATCTTACCGGAATAGAACATTTTTATAGACGAATAAATCGCTGCAATATTGATTGAGGTTGGCACTCCGTACTAGCCATTATCGTTTATAGGTATTGCTAATGCGTACCATCAGACAGGGTCTGTGCTATTCTGCTGGCTTTTTTGTTGTACAGTTGACAACACATCAAGCGTGACAATTTAACCTTGATACCGCCCTTATTCCCGTCAGTAATAGATGCTAGTTTCGATAACACTTTATGTGCTGTCGTATGTACTTAATAAAGTCAAATTCTTTCCCAGAGGATACCATTTACATTCACTAATAACAACTGCACAGAATAAAATATAAAAATATTGTGTAACTTAAACAATCCTATTACGGCGGTAGTCAAATTCGAAGCCTATTACGGGGGTATTTTATTGTTTGTTTATTGTTGTTTGGTTATCTAGACAAGAATAAATCACAAAAATAATAATAACTGCGTAATAGGCGTTGATTACGACTACCGCCGTAAGAGGACTAATTTTTATATACGACAAATTTGATAAAGAAGGATAGGTACGTTAAGCCCCGCCTGATCGTAAGGTTACGCCAGTAGACTACAGTCTACGTCGTAGCACCTTTTGCCCTACTCGCGCGTTGTTTGCCCTGCGAAAATCAGATGAAAGCGTTCTTCTGGAACACAAAACAACACACTACTTAGTGTTATTTGGCTACGATCTAGTATAAGGTTCTTCCCCGGCCAGCGCTCAAAATTTGGGTACAAAATATCTCAATACTCTGAGGTATAGAGGGAAGAACGAGGGAGGGGGGACGTATCTCCGATGTAGGAAGACCCTGGGACGCATATAGGCTGGTGATGACCATCATACCCTGTCTCTCTTAAAACCTTGACGATAAAAACATTTATTTGGTACCTTTGAGCACGTTAACCTGCTTGCAGAAGTAAGGAATTATAGTGAGTCCCGTCTAGTCATCCGTGTGCGAGGGACCTAAACTGTTAGTCGCCTGGTGAACTTCGCTTGGGTAAGGTTGGGGCACGGCTTGCAAGATTTAATTTGAATAATCGTGTTGTATTAGGTTTCTAGTTGATATTTAAGCAATCTTAATTTACCAATTGTTATTATTAACATTACAATACAGAAACAACAATACTGAATTAACAGAGATCTGGTAAGCGATTTTGTTAGTTTTGAACCTCATATCGCACATTCTCAATGCAACTACTTATCAATAAATAGTTTGAAATTTTGAAATTTCTGTTTACCTATTTATTTATTTTTAAGAACTAAGGTCGCTGACATACCTCAAATAAATGGTGAATTGAATTGAATTGCAAGTCGCAAGTAGAAGTGTGCAGGCTACATTGCAAGGAGGACTGATGGCCTATGGGGCGGGAAAGTTCTTGAGTGGCGGCTGCGTATCGGGGAGAAGCAGCGTTGGTAGGCCCCCTACAAGGTGGACCGACGATCTGGTGAGGGTCGCGGGAAGCCGATTGTTGCGGCGGCGCATGACCATTTGGTTTAAAGATCTTTGGAGAAGGCCTATACCCAGCAGTGGGCGTCTCTGTTGATATGTTGATGTTACTATTTTTACCGACAATTCTTTACAGCAAAATAAACTATAATATAGAGTTTAAATCGTCGCAGACATCTCCACATCAAATACATGCAACATAATATTACTACGTTTATTTCGGATTCGATATCTACGAGGCACCAAGATGAGCTAGCAATTTTCTTTCACAAATATTTTATTCAATATATATTTAGAAGAAAATCTAGTCTAAAAAAGCCATGTCATGGGACGCAGAACAATTCCGTGAATTTTAACAATCCAATTAACTTACTTACCTTCTTTGTTTTTTCTTTTTTTAATTTGAAGTGAATATAAAAATGCCACTTCTAAAATTGTGCCCCAGAAAATAAATCTGGAATCATCTGTAAACTACTAATACTTATTTCAGAAGTTGAATAAAATATTTGAAAAGTTGCTATCTAAAAGTCATTACCTTTCTTATTGAAGGGGAATGAAAGGGAGGAAATAACATAAATTCAGTTTCAGGGAATGAAAGCAGAATGGAGACTTTTATATTCATAGAAAATGATAGCTGTTAGTATGGCGGCCAAGTTTCTTTCTTACATATTTTTGTCTTTACGACAAGGCTGACAATCAACCGTACGGCTCGGCTGATGGCAAATAGTTACCGTAGCCTATAGAAGCTAGTAGCACCTTGGGCACTACTAACGCTACCCTGTAAAAACAAAAGATAAAGCGTTATGTTACAGCATAGGGGACACGTTGCCTTACTACCAAAGTCCCAACATAACACTTTCTCATTAGGCTCTGGCGACCTTACTACCCAAGGAACAGAACACTACATAACAGAGTAGTACTATTTAGCTGGGAAACCGATTACTTGTCCGAAAATAGTTGAAACGTATTGCAAAAAGACCTGACCTTTTTGCAAGACGTCGGGTCTTTTTGCTATACAGGGTGGTGCCGTCAATACGACAATAAATTAAAACATGGACTATACTAATGCATAAAAATGGTTTGCCACATTCAAAAACTTATTCGCTTGATAATTTCATGAGACTTCTATGAAATAATGCAGCCAATGTTATATTATTTCATACGAATGTCATGAAATTATCAAATGAATAAGATGTTTTTGAAAGTGGCAAACCATTTCTATAAACTAATACAGTCCATGTTTCAATTTATTGTCATATTGACAGCACCATTCTGTATGTATTGTTTGCCTTATTTTTAGTCTATCATTTGACATAGGTATCATTATACTGAACTACGTTTTACCGCGATATTCAAAAAAGTTTTTACTACTAGCCAAAGTCTGTTTGGAACTTTTTTCATTTGCCAAATGATTTATTCGCCATGCTCTAACTTCAGAAAAACAACATTTTACCGAATAATATTTGGCCACAACTATGCTATTGTAGGTAGGTATTGTATACAACTAGTACTACCTCTGTGCCATTAAAATTAAAAAAATGAGTGTTGCTAGTTATGCTTCACGCTTGTTTGCAAGTTGCATGCTTGCTTGCTTGCCTGCATAAACTGGGGAATTTGCTCCTACCGGGATTTGAACCCTGGACCTCTTGACCGAGTAGCCTGTAAAGCAAGGGGCACAAACCACTCAGCCAGCCGGTCGTCATGCTGCATGCTTGCTTGCATGCACAAATTTTTCATTTCACCAAACGAAATGAAAATGTTGCAAATAAAACAGTGGTGTAGTGAATGTTCGGATATGAAATAGTTCGAACAAAGGTTATTTTGGCCGAGCATAATTTCGGTAAAAAGATTTACCGCCAATGATAATAGATTAACTGATACAGTAGAAAAGTACTGGTAAAGTTTTGGCGATGTAAAAAAGTCGGAACGATAATAGTCAAAAAATTTAAAATTCTGTCCTGTCTGTTTTGAACTTATGATAGGTAACCATTTAGCTGCGTACTTCTGTAAGCTGGAGGTGCTACCCCAATCGGGCACCAAAATTAGAGAGGTAAATACCAAGCTCAGCCCTATTTATTTTTAACCTGGTCTAGTGGTTGAGACTGCCTACCACAGATCTAATGATCCGGGGTTCAATTTCTTGCTTGGTGTAGTTGGTGGTAGAGCTTTTTTAACTTGTCCTGGCTAGCTACCAGTTACCACTATATACCATCTTAACTAAGTCTGCCGCCATTTCAATAATGTTAGTAGGAAGTAGTATTGTTATTGTGTTTCGGCAGTTGAAGGTACGATAGCCAGTTCCTCTGTGGTTGAGGAATCCGGGTGTAGCTCGCTTCCATCTTATTATTACTTACCATTAGGTGCGTTGAAGGCCAAAAGTTACCCCGTTAAGAATAAAAAATCTCTTTGAATATCTTCTCTTCATTCCTTAGCCATGAGCATTAGTAATATGTGTGACAGCTTTGCAACCCTGGAGCGCCGCCCCATGTAAAATTCGCCATGTTTCCTTTCCCAACATTATTGCGTTTCAACTTAGCCCCATATTGTAAACCTGAGATACAGTTGTTTATTTCTGTTTGTTATCACACAACTTCGCCAAGTAAACAAACAGTGAAATGATATTAGGAATCTTCGCAAAAGTAGGTACTACATCTAGGGTGGTAATTCCGAACGCAGGGTGATTTTAATAGGCGTCGTACGACAATGAGTATTAATTTTATTTATCTATTTCCCCACTTACGTCTATTTTCACAGGTGTTAACCTAATACAATAGAGTAGCTGTTAGACCTACTCAATTATTTTAATATGTAACATATAACATAACATGACAGCTGTCGTTGTGAATTTGTCGTCATTCAGAGAACAGGAAA
Source organism: Nymphula nitidulata (assembly GCA_947347705.1). NCBI lineage: Eukaryota > Metazoa > Arthropoda > Insecta > Lepidoptera > Crambidae > Nymphula > Nymphula nitidulata. The sequence continues at coordinate 6,427,422 of OX374617.1, read as the reverse complement.
ATAGGTCAACTTTGCCTGCTTTTTGGTTGAGAGGTTTATAATCTCTTTCTTCTGGGTGAGAGGAAGACACGTGTTCAATGCCAGGCACTGAGCATGGGTTCCTTTTCTATCATGATATAAACTACCTTGCTTGGAGTTACCCCACTATATCTACGTTCAGCAACAAAATTTGTTATTTTAGAACCGGAGTTCTTTAGTTTTTATTTCACTGTTCATCATCATCATTTCAGCCGAGAGACGCCCACTGCTGGGCATAGGCCTCCCCCAAAGATCTCCATACCGATCGGTTCTGCGCTGTCCGCATCCATCGGCTTCCCGCGGCCCTCACCAGATCGTCGGTCCACCTTGTGGGAGGCCTACCAACGCTGCGTCTCCCGGTACGCGGCCGCCACTCGAGGACCTTTCCGCCCCAACGGCCGTCAGTCCTTCTTGCAATGTGGCCTGCCTACTGCCACTTGAGGCTCGCAATTCTTCGGGCTATGTCGGTAACCTTAGTTCTCCTGCGGATCTCATCATTTCTGATTCGATCACGCAGAGAAACCCCGAGCATAGCCCTCTCCATTGCCCTTTGGGTGACATTGAGCCTTCTTACTAGGCCCATTGTAAGCGGCCACGTCTCAGTTCCGTAAGTCATCACTGGCAACACACACGAATTAAAGACTTTCGTCTTGAGACACTGCGGTAGTTGGGCCGAGAATATGCTGCGAAGCTTCCCGAACGCTGCCCAGCCGAGTTGGATACGACGATTGACCTCTTTCTGGAAGTTGGACTATTTGTCCCAGTTAAACATATTCGTCAACAACTTCCAGTGTAGAGCTTCCAACCTTTACAGGAGTGGGTACGACATGGGAATTCGACATTATTTTCGTTTTATCTATGTTCATTTTAAGACCCATTTGTTGGGAGACTCTACAGAGGTCGTCGAGCATTGTGCCCAAGTCTTCCAGGTTTTTAGCCATGACTACGATATCATCCGCAAAACGAAGATCCCTACAGCTTAAACACATCCTCCAACGTGGCAGTGAACAGTTTCGGCGATATAACATCGCCCTGTCTCACACCTCGCTGAAGACGTATTGGTTCCGAGTTTTGGTCCTGAAGGCGGACTAACATAGTGGCGTTTTCGTACAGTGACTGCAGCACTTGGATGTACCGATAGTCTATTTAGCATCTCTGGAGTGACTGAAGCACGGCCCAGGTCTCGACAGAATCGAAGGCTTTCTCATAGTCCACGAACGCTAAGCATAATGGCAGGTTGTACTCTTCGGTCTTCTGTATAACCTGCCGCATCGTATGTATGTGGTCTATGGTACTAAAGCCTTTTCGGAATCCGGCTTGTTCGGGAGGCTGGAAGTCGTCGAACCTGCGTGCGAGACGATTCGTTATAACTCTCGAAAACAACTTGTAAACATGACTCAGGAGCGTGATGGGTCTATAATTCTTCAATTGGGTCCTGTCACCCTTTTTGAAGAAAAGTGTCACCACGCCCCCATGCCATGCCTTTGGCGTTTCACCCTCGAGGATGATGGAGTTAAATAGCCTCTTAAGCTGTTTGAGAGCTACACTAATCTCGTACAGGCTGACGTCCGGGATATCTTCGGTGTAATGTCGGGTTAAATTGGCTCTCGGATCGGTGGCATGAGTGACAGGTGTGCGTAATGTCGCGTAGAGCTGTCCATAGAAGTTTTAAATCTCGGCCAACAGCTCAGGTTGGGATGTAACCAATCTGACGTCCTCTGTCTTCAGCTTCGTCAGCAAACTCTGTGCAAGCGTCAGATCCCTGGTGAACACTTTTGAGCCCCTGTTCCGCTCGATTGCCTCTTTAATACGTTCAGTATTAAATCGGCGCACGTCTCGGGTTAGGGACTTGGAGATCTGTTTGTTGAGCTGCCGACGAGCGTCTTCAGAAGACTGCAGTCCACGTCTTTCCTCCATGAGCTTTAATGTTGGCTCAGATATTTTCTTACTTTTTTTTGTTACGGCTGGGTTTAAAAAACCTTGAACCCGCCGTAAGGACAGCTTCCATGAACCTGTCGTTGTATGTGTCCACATCTGTGCAGTCCTCCTGGCAATCAAAGCGATTTTGCAGTTCGAGTTGAAAGCGTTCGGGGTTTTGGATCTGGATAGCATTAGGGCGGAGCATAGACTTCATCAGTCGATATCGTTCGGATTTCACATTCAGATTCAATGTGCCTCTTACCAGTCGGTGATCGCTCCCCGTGTTAAACGAATTAAGCGTAAACCTGTATGACCTTCAACGAATACCGTTTGGTGATTCTGAGTATAAGGTACGCCACCCTATTCGACACACTCCCGATTTGTACAACGTTATTCACGAGAGACTTGTGGACTAGAAACCTGACACCATCTTGGGACAGATCTTCGCCCTCCCGGAAATAGAGCAGGTTGCCGGATTTAAGGACCATCGTGTCCTCGCCCTCTCGCCGGACTTTAGATAGTCCCACTATACTCCAGCGAATCCTACTCAATTCTTCCTCCAGTTCTAGCAGCTTCTCCTCGGTTCGCAGTGTGCGTGTGTTATACGTCGCCAGGGCCAAGGTCGTATGACGGAATGCCGTCGTCACCCGGGGATTCTTAGCACCCCTGGTCCCGGCGCCTCGCCAACGCCCGTCAACGCCGGCACGGCTTCCTGTACCGCCGGGCACTTGGGGCCTTGGGTTGTAGAAATTCATGGGGGGGGGGGGGGGGTTGGGCCATCTCCCACCACGCTGGCCCAGTGCGGGTTGGTGGGAAGCGCCAGAGCCTCGTCTGTTGGACGGCAGGGTGCACCACGTGCAGGTGAGGTTGGCTTGGATCCCGTGAGGTGTTGTTCGGGACCCCTTACACCCCATTTCACTGTTGTCTTGTATATTTTACGAAAGTAAACGATTTTATGCTGCTATGCGATTCTCTAAAGTCAGTAGCCTTGAATTCGTGGCTGTCGGCAGCGCTGTCATACCTTTTGGCGTTTTTTTGACAACCGTTGGCGACACTAGCGTTCCGACGACGAGTACGGCGTGAGCCGGAACTAAAATTTGTTGATTTGTATATCTTTATGTAAAAATCAATCAAATGTTGAATGAAGTTTTTGCGATACATTTTAAACACAAGAAAAACGAAATCAAAAACCAAAACAGCGACAGTCATACATAGCCAATAGATCGACGTAGAGATTAGTGAACACGCTTACGCGCAGCGCCTTGTTCAAACGTCAAAATCAATGGCAGCTTGTTGTCTTGTCAGACGTTAAGCTCGATGTCGAATATTTATGTTAGTGAATCAGTCTGTTGAACGTTATTGTTTCCTTAATAATAATTAAGCTTTGAGTCGCATAAATTTTGCAAATAAGTATAACGAATTTTATTCTGGGTTCAATTCTCGGGCAGGAATGTGGGATAGCCGGAACCCACAACCCCATTTTTGCAAAGGTGGGATCGATAGGTATTTTTTTATTATTATTATTTGTAATGATTCTTAACCACTCAGCTGTCGCCGCCATTTTGTCTTTTCATTCTACAGTTAATAACTTCAAGTTTTTGAAATTTTGATGAGTTTCGTTCTAGTAACGAGAATGCTCTAGCAGTACTATGCGAGTTGTAAAATGTACTTTTGTGCAGTACACAAAAGTTTGTTTAAAATAATTCGAGTAACACACACGTCCTTTGTCCGAGGTCCAATCTCGGTCGCCTTTGGGACACGTGTGGGTAGATGTATGTGGGTAGAAATACGCAGATTTAACTTTCGTCATCGGAGCCAAGGGAAATTACCAGGACGATCAGCTACAGACGGAACTACTTTTTGGGGATCCGTGTTATCGTTAATATAGCTAACCTCTTTTCTAAGAAACATACGAGTAATTGTTAGTTAAAATAAATAGCAAAATCTTTGTATGTATTTTTTTGTTAAAATGGATTATTTGTTAATCGATCTAGCGGCGTCATCCTACCAGAGGGCTATGACAATTGAATTGAAATCTATTGTGTCTGGAAACTGATGCTTGACAGGTTAAAATGTTGTGGTTTTCTGACTCCACGTTTTCGGAATTACTGTGAATTATCCTTTTCACTCACTTGCGTTTTAATTAGGTCTCACACGCGGGACAAATTAATTAATTATATTCTCGCTGGCTATACCGGTTAGAGGTTCGAATCGAGCAGCCACTGCTTGACAAGTACACAGGAAGGGGCGGAAAAGGGAGTTATCTATTGTCTTTGGCGTGCGGTATGGATCTGTGTTAATTCAGTAGGTAAAAGGAAAATCAAATACTACTTAAAACATTCCTTTAGTCAAATTTTTAAGTAACAGATGCTAAGCTATAATGCACCGAGGCATTCGCAGTAAACCAGTGACGTAATGATGACGGACTCGTATACTTCAGCCAACTTAGATTATGAAGAAATGTTAACAAATCACTGTCATTTTTGTATGAGTGATGAGCAAGAAAGGTAGAGAGTGAAAGGAAGAAACATAGCGATGCAAAAATGTCAGTATCGAATTCGGCTAAAGTATGATCTTGACTCGTGATATGTTATTGTTGCTGCAGATTATAAGCAAAACCCCTTCGAATTTTAGAACTGCTTTGCATATAATTGGAGGTGCTTAGATTGACATCCCGCCGATTCTTGATTCGGAATGACCATTGTTTTACGGAGCTTTCAGGCTGTGAGCTTACTCGCACTTTGCTGGTTATTAGGAGATAGATAGCGAGGTTCAAATCGAAAAAGTTTGTTATGAAATAGTGGCATACAGAAAAAATGTTACCGTTTTCGTAGGCACAGATTGGAGAATGCCCTCATTAAAGAGTTCCTAAAGATGCCTCCATTTTTACATCAGTTGCCCAAATGGAAAGTGTAGCATTTTAGGGGTATATAAATATTCAGACGGCCGCACATCACGCGTTTTCAAGTCTAAAATGAGTACCTCCAAATGTCAACATGTTTTACATAATCTGCTGTGACACCACAGACTATGTGTAGACTATTGCGAATGAGTAACAACTTACTCGTTCACAATCGTATCATATACTAGGGGTACGAATAGGAAGTATTAGGTTTGCGGAAAGAAAATCAGTTCCCTTTGTATCTCAAACGATCATTTTTTATGCAACTAATTGACAAACAAGCTGACGGCCCCCGACGGTAAATGGTTACCGTCGCATATTGACACCTGGATAATAGCAAGAACAAAATCACTTGGCCTCCATGCCCAGTAATTACTTTGGCTACCTTCCTCTTCAATCCGAAACACAACGAACTGATTTACGGCTGAATGAGGTGGTACGGTCGACCACTGAAGTAGCTGAACAGTTTAGTACCATGTCACAATAAATACGGCGTCAATATAGTATGGTAGCAACTATCAAGTATGTGCTCAATGGTCGGTGTGACATGGAACTATAGTGTTCAGCTACTTCTGTGGTCGACTGTACCTACCCAAATGACCCTACATACGGGTCTACCACCTAGTGTATACAAACTCTTCTAATTTTAGTCAGTATTACGCGCGTATTACGTACGTAGATCCATCGATTTTGACCCAAGTTTTGATCAAGGTCAGTCATCATCATCACCACCAGCCTATACATATCTCACTGCTACATGGGAGAAATATAAAGGTTAGTATATGTTGTAAATTCCTTATAACAGCTTTAATAGTAATCATTTTTGCAAAGTAATTTTGACCCCTAGTTTCTTGAAAACTTAATAAAAAACTTTTACTTGTAGGCACTCCTTTGCCTACATCTATTTCATATGGATATGATTGTTACACAATAATTTAGGTTCTCTAAGATCTAGAGGCTTATTCAATAAAATTGTAAGTAATATTTTCATTCTGTAAACTTATAAATGATTAGAAACGTATCGAAGCTAGAATAAATCCATTTCCGGAGGCGGGGACCGTATCCACGACCTTTCACAAGAGCTACTAAGGACTTGGGATAGCTAGCTCTACATGAATTTCTTCCAGTAGTATCTGTTACCCTCATGATGAAGAAATGTTATATTTGAACACCCGGGCATACTTACCTTTAAACAATTATCTTACCCAATCCTAACTAATAGTAAAAAAGCCAAAGTGAGTTTGTTTGTTTCTTATTCACGCCTATAAACCACTAAACCGATTTATATGAAATTTGGTATGGATATAGTAAGAGATCGTGGAAAGAATTTGAAATAAAATTAACAAATTTTATTTCACAATATTTTTATAACCTCACCAATAAAGGATATTAAATGGTTTGCCATTTTTTATTTTATAGAACCGTTCCGGCAGGAACGCTCGACTGATAGGCTTACAAATAATTAATTACGGTGCTCGAACTACCGCGTTCGCTAAAATTTTGTCGGCGCGTATTCATAACGAGTTGGGAAACTTTAAGCTCCGTACAATACTTACCTTAAATTTTATGCACTGACAGTGAGGCCTAATTAAATTTGCGCATGGTGCTATAATTCTATTTATTGTCTACGAAGCATAAAAGTTTTATGTTATAATTCACACGGATGTTATAAATGCGAAAGTACTCTTTACATCTCCCTATCTGTCTTTCGGTCTTTTAAAAGCGTTTACGCCCAACGTCTTTTCATACAAATTTTCAAGTAAAAGTATTGGAAGCGAACCAACCGATTCTGTCAAAAATTGCCATGCATAAGCGAATCGGTTAAATGTAAAAAAATATAAACAAAGTCATTGTTGGCGATTTTTGGTTCGTATGAAACCGTATCAGACACAACTTTTTCATAATAATATGAAACTCGAACCTCGGTTCTTTTAAAAAGTATTAAAACCTTTTTTATAAACTCGGTCTTCTTATGTTATATTTGTTACGTTTGAGTTTCGCAAAATACTTCCATTCTTTGTTTGAAATTCAAAATTGAACCGTTTCGTGCTCCAGAGTAATAATTTCCAACGTCTCGCTCAATTCGTTTCTCGTCCGCACACTCATCAATCTACGCACTTCACGTTCGGTTTGAAGCCTTTGAGGCTGCCAGCAACATCGCTAATGCCTGTCTACATTGACAGGTTATTTTAACAGCGAAAAGTTGCCAATAGCAAAGAGGGTTCATGGATATTATAAGGTTTTTTGAGATGATATGATGAATTAATTGTAACTGTCAGGTCGATAACATTTAAGGGGTTTTATTTGAAATCTCACAATTAAATTTTTCGAGTAAATCTGTTGATTTACGGTGAAATCCATCCATTGTACCTATTCTAATGCGAAATTATTTCTGTCTGTCTTTATGCAAAATTTTAACTCCTAAGCCATTAAACCGATTTAGATAAAATTTGACATGGATATTGATTGATTAGATAGATTGATAGTGTGGTCCATCAAATCACCAGAGCTCACTGAGGAAGCTTCTTGCGAGTAGAGGACTTGTATTGTATGCTGTCGACAAAGCAGCAGGGATGTTGACTTTATTCGAATTGAAATGTTAATACAAAAAAATACGATTTTTTTAAGAAAACTAGTTACCACTTAGCGACATTTTTTTATGCAACTAGATGACAAACAAGCTGACGGCCCACCTGGTGGTAAGCGGTTACCACCGCCTATAGACACCTGCCGCCTATAGACGCCACAATAACAAGGGAAAATCACTTGATATTGCAGGTGTGTTGTCATTCTGAGGCCTTAGATTAAGTGCCGTCCATGCCCAGTAATTACACTGGCTACCTTTCCCTTCAATCTGAAACGCAGCGAACTGTTTCACGGCTGAAATAAGAAAGGCAGTGGTAACTACCCAGACGACCCTACAGATGGGCCCACCACCCAGTACGAATAGTTTAATTCGAATAAAGTCAACATCCCTACTGCTTTGTCGACAGCATACAATACAAGTCCTCTACTCGCAAGACGCTTCCTCAGTGCGCTCTGGTGATTTGTTGGACCACACTATTAATCTATCTAATCAATCTCCATGACAAATTTCATCTAAATTGGTTTAATGGCTTAGGACTGAAAATGTAACAGAAAGACAGACAGAATTACTTTAGCATTTATAGTAGTTAAATAGGATTTTCTTCATATAATTATGATTAAATTGTTGCGCAAAGCACAAGTTGCCTGAATAACGGAAAAGTTGTTTATTATTCCTTTATCATTTTTTATAAAAAAGTCCCTTGAAAATATTTGAAGGAACACCAAAAAACTCCAAATAAAGCAAAAATAGATTCGGTTTCCATAAAAATTAATTACTTTTTTTCCAAACACACACAAAGCATTAAACTAAAAATCGTTGTTGAACAGACTGTTATTCCAATTGGATGCAGCCTTTTGTTGGTTATTCATTTATTTTCCTCAATCATTATGAGAATCAATAAAGACGTTGTTAAAATTTTCCTTATCTTGGACGTTAGAAAAGTGTGTCTGATTTCCGACACGGATGGGCGCCCCTTCCCTAATTACCGCTGGGTCTTTCTATTCAATAAGCGAGGTCTTATATTGGGAGCTAATTTCAATACTTTTTCTATAAATTGGTCTTTCCTATCAGTTGTTTGTGAATAAATAAGCGTAAATTGTCGGTTGTAGTAAGTCGTGATATTTTGAAAGTTTATTTATATTAATTTAAATTATTGCACACGCTTGCTTGCTAAGCTTGTGCTATGGCTATTGGATACTAAATTATGGAGAAATATATTATAGTACATTTGACTTACGTAAATAATAGAACCCGCACTGGGCCAGCACGTTAGCCCAATGCGGGTAGGTGGGTTTAAGCCGTTGCAGGAACAACGGGGACCAACGGCTTAACGTGCCTTCCGAAGCACGGAGCATTATGTGCAAAGTATATAAATGATACATAAATTCACCCTCCCTCCTAACTTGCCGTGCCCGACAGGGTCTAAAATGATCTGTAAAATTATATTTCCAACACCATGTATAACATTTTGGAGTGCAATAAATGATTATGATTATGAGCTCACTGAGAAATCGTCGTGTTGGGAAATTACGCCCAACACGACGATATATCGTCTCCTCCGTCGATATAGCACTTTCTATTGGCAAGGCAAGCAACTCGTGAGTAGACGAAGGTGGTACGAGCGTCTACGCTACGGTAACTGCTTACCATCAGGCACTCGGCACGCTTGATTACCACCCTTGTTAAGAATAAGGAACATCATCATCATCATAAGCATATATCTACCCTACTGCTGAGCAGAGGCCTTCCTACACGGGAGAAACATATGAGGAGTTTGGGCCGTAACACCACCACGCTGGCTGGGTCGGTGGGAAAAGCAGTAACAGCCGGGACCAACGGCTTAGCGCGCCTTCCCAAGCCACTATTAACATCTACTCGTATTAGGTTATGGTAGCCGCTTACCATCAGGTGCCCGTCCAGGGTTTGCTGTCAAAAATAAGGAAAATTTTTTTTTTTATTATTTTTTATACCACTGGATGACAAACAAGCTGACGGCCCACCTGATGGTAAGTGAATAAAAATATAATAAAATAAAAAGAATACAAAAAAACTTTATTCAGTATCACAAAAAATAATAAAATTTGTATTGAGTGATTATCGTTTAAGCTAAAAAATCCACTCAGCACTTTTCGCAGCTGCTACCAACCACGACGCTGATTTTCCGTGGAGCCTTTGTAGGAAGTGAATGTGGGAGTAGACGAAACGCAATCTAATTTGATAAAAAATATTTGCTGGTAACATGACTTTGAGTGAATCTTTCTCCAGATTCAGGAATTCAGACGTTTATCAAAAGCATGCAGTCTGCTCATGACACCTTTCAAGGATAAAGTAGTTCCTCTCCAGGGCCCAAAGATTTTTCCATCCTGTATAATATTCGCATAAGCAATAAAGATAGATAAAAGAGATAAGGTATGAAGATAACGCATATTACATTACAATTGTCATATTTCCAATTATGAAAATAGCAGCTATAGGTACTCAAGTAGGTAACTAATAAATTTTAATGTTTAAATTCTGCTTAAAAAGGATTAGATTTCCTCCCGACGACATTACGAACCGGGTCATTGATAAATGAGGCAGTATAATTCGATTAAGCCAACGCTTAAATATTAGATAATGGTTCCTGTAGAGTGATTCAACATCGTTTAAAAGTAACAAACCTATTTTAAATAAATGACGTTTACCTATTTTAAACCTGTTTTAAATAAATGACGCTCATTTACTTATTTCGTCCGTCTATGGGGCAAGTCCGTGTAGGTACCTAAAATATAATTTGAAATCAATGAAATAAAATGATTTCAACATGCATTTTGGCTGCCTATACAAACTTGTCCCATAGACGGGCTTCCCCGCTGTCAGCTTACCTAACTTTATTTGCAATCAAAGGAGATGTTTCATATCCGGCCAGGACTATTAACAGTATTTAAAAAAACCAGGAAAAATCTCATGAATCCGTGAAAAATACTAATGATTCGTTTTGATCCATAATATGTTTGTACAAAAGTTGAAATTTTTCGTCAATTACACCGATTTTCGCTATGGCAATATGGCGGGTGGCACAGAGGTCAACTAAATGTCACCAAAGTAACATACACGCCATGATGAATATTTAGCTGCATTGCAGTTTTTTCTATAAAGAATCTTCTTAATTTTTGATTTTAACATTATTATAAATGTTTAAAAAATTACTTAGTAATTAAAATATAATAAAACTAGAAAAAAAAACGCAAATACAGATAGACTAGAAGAATTTCACAGGAATATCCCAAGTCCTGGGTGGCTCAGTGGTCAGAGCAGTCGCCCGGATTGCGAAAGGTCGCGGGTTCGATTCCTGCCTCAGGACGTGAAATTTTTTTCTAGTTTTATTATATTTTAATTACTTTATAAAGAATCTTGTTTTGTTCGACGCAACGAAGCAAATAAAAAGAAAATGGACAATTGAACACTGTTCTGCATATTTTTACTTATTTTTTTAGTATAGTGTACAGTCGAAAGCACATCAAGCGTAACAGTTTGAACTTCACGTCGCCCTTATTGCGCTCGTGATAGAGGCGACTTTCGTAGGGCAACTGTTACACTTGATGCGCTGTCGTATGTATATAGACTTGGCCGGGTCTCAATACATTTTTGTAACATCTCTTTTCAGAAAATCGGAATTTTATTCCAGAAAACCCTTTTTATCACGGGTGTATCTTGAGAGAGCAAAGACAACTAAACAAATCAAGAAAATAGGGTCATGTTACCTAATTTTGAACGTGGTGCTATTTCTCACAAATTCGGAAAATATACGCTACTGTTACCCATAAAAACAATCCAAACTTAAAAGTTTTGGAGTATTGTTAAAATTGTATTATAAAAAATAACAATTATAAAAAATGATATGAAATTGTTTACATCAATTAAAACAATTATTTTTATGGCAACTATAAATAAAACATACATATTACATCGTTAATATAACAACATGTGACGTCATCTGTTCCGCAGATTCTATAAGGGGCGTTTTTAAACGTTGCGCTGCAACATACAAACATACCACTGTATTTGTAGACTACTGATTTTAAACATACTATTTCTTTTGTAATATTTCTTTTTGAGTTCTAAACACCTTATTTACGAAATAAATAAATAAATTACCAACTACCCTATTGAATGTTTCATTCATCATCAGCCTATATAGGTCCCACTGCTGGGCACAGGTCTTCCTACATGGGAGAAACACATGAGGAGCTTGGGCCATAACACGACCACGCTGGCCTAATGCGGGTTGGTGGGTTAAAGCTGTTGCAGTAGCAACCGGGACCAACGGCTTAACGTGCTTTCCGAAGCGCGGAGGAGCTCGAGATTATAAATTTGATTGACCCATCCCGGGACCGACCATGGCGAAAGTTGCTTTGTTTTCGTTATCGAAACCAGAGCGCTCAAACAACTACGCCACCGAGCTCCTCATTGAATGTTTACTTCAATATTATTTAAAGATAAATTAAAGCAGGCTGTAAACAGTGCACATAATATATAACTACAATTCAAAGTTAGTAGAAGTAATAGTATTGACACTTGATCCTAAAGTTACTAGACAAAAATAAAAGATTTAGATCGACCACCTCTGTTTAGTATGAATGTGTTTGTTTTATCTTTGTATTTTTTTATGTAAAACAAAGAATTTCTATCTATCTGTAGATAGTAATCTAAGTTTTTCTAATAATAAAACTTATTGATGCCACACTAAATTAAAAGAATATCAATTCACCTCGTTTCAATTTTATGAGCAGCTTTAGTCAATATCGCATGCTGGCTCGTGACCCGTGAACTGCGGGCCCTTTCTGGTCATAAAAATACCCCATCAGTGTAAGGGAACCCTGGGAATAAACCCCGAATGGCCTTTTCCTTAACGGTTTCTTCGGCCCACGTCATTTCGAGATGATCGGGTAACTATATTAACGTATAAGTCTTGAAATATTGTGAGTAGCCAAAACCAAACGAATTAGATTAACAAAAGGAGTCGCCTCCACCGGGACATGACCCCAAAACTGTTAAAGATTACATAAAAAAGATCATTAATAATGCTTTCTAAACTATAACTTAGAGCTTATAAAAAGCTGTTTATAAGATGAATTCTTGTAAAAATTTGTATTTCTTGAGATAAATTTGTGCGATCATCACTCATTTCTGATGTTACCGCCATACCAGCGATTCTTAGTCCGTTTATATACCTGAATTCTATAGCCAAGAGGCTATGTGATTCGGGTTAGACTGATGATATTTTCGACGTTTTCTCTTACAACAGCAGACATTAAGGGAAATATTATGAGCATTAGCTTAGAAATATAGTCGTGATTTGTTGGCTTGGCACGTGTGTTGTTGGTTTATTTAATGGCGAAAGTATTGGCTACGTCACGTTTTATCTCGGAAAAACTTACACACTGTTATTGCTATCCCTTGTTTCAATACGATTTTTTTGTTGTGACTTTTATTATTACATAAATAAATTTGCAAGTTTACAGGGTGGACAAGGAACCCTCTTAAATTTTATATCGGACTTTTGTAACGCTCTTTATGTAAAGTTGTTGTAAAGGGGTTATTCATAACTGAATGCTGATCTTAATCAATACCTCTAGCATTAACACTTTTAAATTTCGAATGCTATCGTATCGAGTAGTTACGTTAGCTTTTGTCAGGCTTTTGTTTGAAATTTTATGCGTGCCCGAACGATTCAAAATTTCAAAATGTTCATGCTAAGAGTACAGTTAGCATACTGAATTTAGCTAACTAAATTTAGTCAGATGTTATAACCCCTTGAGTACTTTGTAGTAAAAATGTTATGATAAGTTATGTGTTGATGTTGTTTTTAGTGCCCTTTTTGAATTGCTTTTTTATCACTACACATCATTTCTAAGTAACTTACTATGTAGGTATGCTTAGAGTGCAATAAAGAGTAAATATAAACATACACACCACAAACAGCTTACAAACATCCCACCGCTAAGTACAATATTCCTAGACGGGAGAAACATGTTATGAGAAATTGAGCCGTAAAACCTGACTGACACAGAATAAATAATAATACAGGTAAACAAGATAGGAACTTGCGACTGAGTGGTCCGATACCGAAACAATATGTATTATGCATGTTTTTATTAATAGTTGTCATAATAATAGTTGTTTCAATTGATGTCAGCTATCTAATAACATTTTTGATAAATATTGAAAAAAAATATGTCCATTTTTTTTATTTTCAAAACAGTAGGTACAACTTAAACAATATTCCATATCTTTTAAGTTTGAATTGTTTTTATGGGTCACAGTAGCGTTTATTTTCCGAATTTATGAAAAATAGCGCCATATTCAAACTTAGGCAACATCTCAATTCAGTGTTCAGTGAAATATTGTCCAATAATTATAGGTACTTTGTAATGCGCATCGCCAGAGAGTGAAATGCACTGCCGGCCGGTGTTCCCTTCTGCTTACAAGCTGAGTTCCTTCAAAGCTGGATCAAATAGTCACCTTCTGGGTAAGCTCGCCACATCGTCGAACCCCTCTTAACATCTAGAGCAAGAGTAAGCTCATTTTAATAAAAAAAGAATCAGTTAAATTACAAAGTAAGGACTTTAAAAAAAATCTATACCTCACATTGCATTTCTTGTTGACTTTTAGGAACAATTATAAGTTGTTGACTCTTACTTAATAATTTGTTTAGCGAAGCAACGTTCATTTTCTTCTATAGAATATATTTTGTTAATAAAGAATTCTAACCTGAAATGCCGTGAAATAATGACTTAGTTAAGACATTACTAAGCAACAAGCAGGTAAATACATCTTTATAAATTCCTACGGATGTAATTGTAAACAAAAATATTTTAAGATTTTCCGCGGGCGCATCGATGCTGGTACAATTTTTATTGATTGTATGTCAAACTGGGATCACTGGGATCGGCGGACGAGGATATGATAATTTTTTATCTTTATTCATGAGTTTGTTCGAAAAATTTGAAATGCCGATGGATTTTTTATATTATCTACGCAGCTATAAATATGCTCGTTTATCAACCGAATTTTTTCTTGCTTCTCTTAAATTTGTAGCGAAACTAAAGTAAAGTAAGTTGCCCAAAAATATGGCATCCTAATTTGATTTAAGTGAGTTTTTTAGTGTGATAACATTTTTACCTAAATGTGATATAACAGAAAGGTAAAAACAAACGAACTGCCCGACGGTAAGAAAATGCCTTTATATTTGTAAATTCTTGTGGAGCAGATGATATCATTCTCACGTCACTAACTCTGTGTTCATTACAAAGACCAGCCGGCATTCAGTACTTCCCGTAGAAGACCAAGAAGGTCGGCTTCAGGTCTTTTATGTTATTTGGCTTTTGTTTTTAACCATAAATATTTTCCTCTAGATTACAATATATTTTACCACATTTAAATCCATGGTATAAAAATCACAGTCAATGATTTTTATACCATGGATTTAATCCTTTAATGCCCAGACGAGCTCCATGTATGACATAACAATTAAAATTTAATTGTGTCTGGTTTATCGGGCTTTGATGGGTTACGGTTTCATTATTCTCATTACAATCGACGGGTCACCTCACATTGCGCACCATCCGCTCTGGTGAAAATATATAATATGTCGCCGAAAAGTATAAAATTGTATTCTGGAATACTTTATTTGTCGATTAGTGTTACGGAGATTTTACGGAATATAATCCCCGTTAAGTCTAAAGAAAACCTGGGCATTAAAGGATTAATACAGTTTCATTATTCTCATTACAATTGACGGGACACCCCACATTGCGCACCATCCGCTCTGGTGAAAATATATAATATGTCGCCAAAAAGTATAAAATTGTATTCTGGAATATTCTATTTGTCGATTAGTCTTACGGTGATTTAACGGAATAAAATCCCCGTTAAGTCTAAAGAAAACCTGGGCATTAAAGGATTAATACAGTTTCATTGTTCTCATTACAATCGACGGGTCACCTCACATTGCGCACCATCCGCTCTGGTGAAAATATATAATATGTCGCCAAAAAGTATAAAATTGTATTCTGGAATATTCTATTTGTCGATTAGTCTTACGGTGATTTAACGGAATAAAATCCCCGTTAAGTCTAAAGAAAAGGTGTGCATGCAGATAAATAAATTTTTTTTTAGTCAATCTTGTTTGTGACATTTTTAAGTAGGTAGTTAATTTAGTAAAAATCATTTATACTGAAATGTAATAAAAAGACAAATGGTGGAAGAATAATAACTTTTATTTACTTTGTTCGTAATTAAAAATGTTATCGGAGGATTTTTCGAAAGGTCTAATAAGTAAATTATTAATAGCTTTTGGTTTGTATGAAAAGCTAAAAATTTATATTACTAAACATTATGGCTGTTTTTCGGCAAACCCTCTGACAACTATTTAGACTAGTCTAGTTTGCTTATGCATGTTCAGTATTATTAGAATTGGTTTGTTCGTTCCCAATATTTCCGACTTGAAAGCTTGTATGAAAAGCCATGCACCGTAGATACACGCTATTGAATAAAAAAAGATACTAAACATACCTAATAATCTGTTAAAAACTGACTTTGGGTTGGCCGCCTGGTTGGTTTCCATTGGACCTTTTTAGTCTACCTAAGTAAAAATCTGCTATCTCTACCAAGTTCGTCTTTTACCGTTAACGTTTCATAAAGTGCAATGACTGGCAATACATTTTTCATCAATCTAATTCACGCGTGGTACAGTCATCAGAAAAAGTAGTGATCGCTTTTGACAGCTCATTCATAACCGTTATTGCTTTCTTAATCAGGAGCCGCGAACTGTTAAAGTTATCACTTCCTTTTACTGTGAGTTAATCATGAAATGAAATTATTTCTTATCTCTTAAAGTTCTAACATCGACTTTTTATATCTATTTTTGAAATGTATACTAATTTGATTGTACCTTTTGGTGTTCATATTAATATTTAAGCTCAGTGTTAATGAAATCAATCAATCATTGTTTAATTTGCACTTTATTGCATTAAAGACACAATCAGTACAATACAGTAGGCGGCTTTATTGCTAAGTAGCAATCTCTTCCAGGCAACCTGGAGTGACACAAACTTTATTACTACTGTTACGTGCCATGAAAAGATTCCTAACCATTTTTAATTGGAAAAACAATGGGGTTATTTAAAAAATTGGTATTAATTTTAATAAAATAATACTTTCATACATAAACAAAAATTAAAACCGACTTCAAAAAACTGAAAAGGTTAAAATAATTAAATTTAAGTAAAATGAAATGAAAATGAAAATGAAAATATCTTTATTCAATTAGGCCCCCAAGAAGCACTTTCGAATCGTCAACAAAAATAATATTAACTAACTAACAATTTCATAATGTTTGTCTCTCTGTAGGTACTCATCCCCTAGAAACAAATTTTTTTGGAGTCGGTGCTTCAATTTCTATTGTTTTTGGAAACAACTTAGCACCAACTCCAAAAAATATGTTTCTAGGGGATGAGTACCTACTTAAATTTAATTATTTTAACCTTTTCAGTTTTTGAAGTCGGTTTTAATTTTTGTTTAAAATTTTGTGTCACAATTTTTAGTGATAACCTTATAAGGTCGAAGCACAGAACATAAGAGAGAGGTTAGAAGTAGTATCAAGCGACGTTAGTACCAGAACCAGTGTCGCCTCTCGCACACATCTTAATGATAAGTTCGTATTTTACTACATAAAACAACATTACGCGATTGGTTAATGAAAATCGGTACAAAAATGTACCAAGTGAAAAACAGACCATTTAAATACAGGCCATATTTCCACAGCATAAAGATTGAATTTGTTTGTGAACATATATTGCAGTGTTACCAGAATAAAAATAAAATGCAATTTGATGGGAAATTTTGGGTTCGTTGATGTATTTAATAGTGACTTAAACGAAAAAGAACTCTTTAAATTTTATGTTGTAATAATAGTACCTAATAGGAATAAAAAATTATTTTTCTTTACAATAGCTGTTCTTATTAAAATCGTTTTTGGTAATTGATGCAAACTAAGATCTATAATTGTGAGGGAGATAGGTTCCCTTAGAATCAATTGCAGTTCATATTCAGTTAGATTTTTGAAAGGATTGAGTTGTTATCTTTTGAGCACATTTGGCTGCGATAGGATTATTAAAATATGTCATATATTTTACTAATTACAGCCTCTGCTTTCTTGTAGCCCTCGCCTAATCATTGTGTTTAAAATTGTTTGTACTGTGTTGTGTTTAACCTTTTACTGGCTCTCTGTTTTTATCAACTTTGTCCTTCTATGTATTTTAAGCTTGGTCTTGCAATAAGATTAATAAATATTTAATTTTTCAATTTAAACAATATAACAAGCTCTCGTGAAGGTTTTCACTTTATGCTATGTCTTTCAAATGAATCTTTAAAATTATAAGAAATATATTCTACAAAAAAAAATTCATTAATCAGTGAATATATATATATATATGTAAGTAAGGAGGAGCTCGGTGGCGTAGTTGTTGAGGAACTCGGTGGCGTAGTTGCTTGAGCGCTCTGGTTTCGATCACGAAAACAAAGCAACTTTCGCCATGGTTGGTCCCGGAATGGGTCAATTAAATTTAAATTCTCGAGCCCTCCGTGCTTCGAAAGGCACGTTAAGCCGTTGGTCCCGGTTGTTACTGCAACCGTTTTAACCCACCAACCCGCGTTGGGCCAGCGTGGTGATGTCATGGCCCAATCTCCTCATGTGTTTCTCCCATGTAGGAAGGCCTGTGCCCAGCAGTGGGACGTATATAGGCTGATGATGATGAAGTACCTACTTATTTATTTCAATTTTACGACCGGCTGGCCGAGTGGTCTGTACCCAAGGCTACTCGGTCAAGAGGTCCCGGGTTCGAATCCCGGTAGGAACAAATGTTTGTATGATGAGTACGAGCATTTGTTTACGAGTCATGGATGTTTATATGTTTATTTAGTATATTTCTAATATTTATCATTATTTCATATTATTATCATTATTTCTCCGTTATCTAGTATCCATAACACAAGCTCTTAATGATGCTTACTTTGGGCTAGATAAGAGGTGTGAGTGTATAAATATTATTATTATTATTATTAATTTCTTAAGCGACTCATAAATAAAACACAGCATACAAAGAGAATGGGATCACTACAGTTTAATTTGTCAAGCTGTGTAAGACTTCCGGTAGTTATATGACAATAAGAAATCTAATATGGTCTTTGTATATTAATTGTTGACCTTTGTGTATTGTAATACCTATATTGTGAAGGTGCATTGTCGGACAGCCTTTAAATACAGTAAATATTCTTATCATTAGGTACTTATTGGTACTTTAATATACCTTTTTTATACTCTGTGCGACACTGCGCTGCTAAATACTATTACTGTGTAATTAAACATTGTAACTTAATGATTGAAAAGAGTGACTACACGAGTTTGTTGCCGGAATCTTCTCGGTAGTTCAACTTTTGGAACCGGTGTAAATTCAGACAGACTGACAGACAGACTGACTGACAGACAGACTGACTGACGGACAGACAGACAGACTGACTGACGGACAGACGGACCGACAGACAGACCGATAGACAGACTGACATAACATTCTTAGCTTACGTAGATGCAGATAAGACAGAGAGACAAACATTATGAAATTGTTAGTTAGTTAATATTATTTTTATGTGATAGACTTAAGGGTTTTTTTGTTGACGATTCAAAAGTGCTTCTTGGGGGCCTAATTGAATAAAGATATTTTCATTTTCATTTTCATTTTCAATAATCTGGAATTCGAGGCTATCACGAGTAAAGTTACTTGTCCACATCTCATTTATTTATTTATTTTTGGAGAGTTTTTTTTTGCTATTTTATGAGGTCGGTCAAGGTTTTTATAATTAGAACATTATGTCTGAACGAACGTTTGTAACCTTGCGTTGTGTGAAATAGATATAGGGATTTTATTACAATAATTACAAAAATCTGTCTGAGCGAACATTGTGTTATAAAATTGGTATAAGGAGTATTCTAAAAGAAGTGTTTGTATTTACATTACATGCCATTGGAATATCATTGTAATATAAGTGAATTTGATGTGAAGACATTGAGAAAGATTGCACTAGCATTTCAATGCAATATTTGTAGAATGTCAGAAAATACTTAAGATTTGGCTGTATGGGCGTCCGTTCCCCTTGTGTTCTCTGTAATAAAGAGAATATATTCTCTCTATATTGTTAATAATAAAATAGTCTCGACACATAAAATATTTAATTAACCAAATAATTAATAAAAGTTAAGCACACGTCCGTCACTGATAGCGAGGAGCGGGGACTCTGCCATGGTCTCGAAGCCACCCCGCGCGCCTTCTTTCTATCCCGCATGACGTAGCGGGTCATGTTGCTAACACGGCCATACTGATGACTGCTTCGCCCTCGGAGCCTTAACTGAAATAAAATACAGGAGAGGGGGTTACAATCCTCTCACAGTCTGCATTCTGCCTGACCTTAGTCAGAGATTTGTTCTGCCGGCCAACTTCTCATATTTTCAAAAGTGACCGTCACTCGGTGAGTGCTGCCATTAGGTCTTATGCCCAACACTTCAAATCGATCGTTCTTTAGAACTTTCATCACCTTGTAGGGGATGCTCCGGAATCTACCTTTTAACTTTTTGTATCCTGGATTCCCTTTACTAATGCGAATCAACACCACATCTCCAGTTTTATATGGAGATCTCACATAGCGTTTCGCATTAAAACGCCGCATCTGCCGCTTTTGATCTTCATCCAAAAGCTCACGGGCTTTCGCTCTTGTGACTCTCAGGTCCAGCCTCTCACCTGCCTGCGTGAGATAGTTTACCAAAAGCGCCTCACACAGCGCTGTCGGCTTATAGCCGAACAGCAACTCGTTCGGAGTTCTGCCAGTGACTTTGTTCACCGAATTATTTAACGCCTGCTGTGTGACTGCCAGGGCTTCACACCAGTTCTCTTCTGGTTCATCCCTGATAATAGCGTTCAACGTATTTAAATAGACCTGTTCAAACGCTCTACCTGTCCATTAGCTCTGGGCAGATTTAGTGAATTTAACACTAACTGAATACCATTACCACAAATAAATACGCCATAGCCTTTAAGGCTCTTATCACACCTTTCGTGCTCGTTTCAGCCACTGCTTCCAAGAAGCAGTATTTAGAAAAAACATCTTGCAGAGCAATAACATACTTGTACCCTTCTTTGCTTTTCACAAACGGGCCAAGGTGATCCACATGTACCACGTCAAATGGGGTTTCACCCTTAGGTATTGGATGAAGCAGCCCTGGCTTCCGGCCAGTATCACTTTTGCCAATCAGACATTTAAAACAATTTCTGACATACTTTGTTACAACCTTCCTCATCCGGGGGAACCAGTATTTACCCCGAATAGCAACCAGTGTTCTATCGACACCTTGATGTCCGCTCTCATCATGCATAATTCTCAACACCCCCCATCTAGCGTTCCGTGGTACAACCCATTTGGATCCTTCCGGCGTCTTCCTGTAAAGGTGTCCCTCCTTAACCTCGTAATCATTAAAATATTGGTCACGATCTCCTTCATCGTTTCCTTCTTTCAGAATATTTACGATTCTTGCCAATTCTTCATCAGCCGTCTGGCATTCAAGTAAATTTTCTGCTGTTGTGAACTCATAATCAAGACAAACAGGGTTACGGCTTAAATAATCAACATGTGCCACTCGTTGACCCGGACGATATTCAATATCAAAATTGTAATCTTGCAGGTATATCCACCATCGAGCCACTCGTGGATTTATATCCTTCTTAGTCATAGTAGCCCTGACAGCACTACAGTCTGTTACCAATTTGAATTGTATGCCGATTAAGTACACCCTGAAATGTTTGAGTGCCTGTACGACCGCTAAAGTTTCTAAATCATAAGAATGATATTTCATCTCATCCGGTGACGTTCGCCGGCTATAGTATGCCACTGGGTGTAGCTTGCCATCCTCATTTCTTTGAAGTAGTATTGCCCCCAGCCCAACACTCGATGCATCGGTGTGAACTTCAGTCTCCGCCAGAGGATCATAAATGCTTAGAACCGGTCTTTGGGTAAGAATATCTTTTATTTCTTGGAATGCTCGCTGACAATCAGAGCTGCAGATAAAATCAACATCTTTCTTCAACAGGTTGTAGAGTAGATTAAACTTGGTTGCAAAGTTACAAACAAATCGCCTGAAGTAGCTCGCTAGACCGAAGAACTGTCTTAGCTGAAAGATTAGTAACATTGGGCTCGCACAAGGAGAAATACTAGGTTTTATGATGTTGGCTTCCAAAAGCTCTGCTATCATTTCCTTTACAATTTTTCTCTCGACTTGAGGCAATCTGCGAGGTCTAGAAAATATGGGTTTATCAGAATTGGGTTTTATTGTTAGTTGAGAAACTGTTGAACATCCAATATCTTTCAATGATGTTGAAACGCGATCCCAGTATCGGTGCATCAGGTCTTTAAAATCGATTATACCATTCTTTGATAATACCCCTGTTTCAATATCATTAAGGTGAACCGCTAACACGACCTGTTTCACTTCATTTAAACGCCACCTTTGTTAGCTACTATCTCAATACCAGGATATTTTAAGTCTCGACCAACTAGCAAATGTACTGGAATATCGTTATAATTCACGACTAAAGGAGTAATGTCGATGCCGACACCCTCACTAATCAATTTACATTCTGTAACTCCAACGGCTGCGACAATGCTTCCATTGATTCCGCTTAAAAGTGCTGTAGTTGGTTTTGAATGTAAGCAAAGTGTTTGTTGTTTCTAATTAAAGTCACAGAACTTCCCGTGTCAACTATACTTTAAACGGGTATGATATTAATGTAACTCGTGCTTGACTATTTTACCACCTTATCAACGCAGAGATTGACATGTTTCAATTTCTTAAAACATTTCTCGACTGTGTGTCCGTAGCGATGACAATGTTTACATTGAACCGGCCCATTGTTTATGTTAGAGTCTGAATTAGGTGTGGGCGCTGTTTGATGACTGCGTTTGGTCGGAATGACCTCACCAGTAATAGTAAGTTTCGACTTACACTCAAATTGTCGATGTCCCGGCTTGCCGCATTTGAAACAAGACGCCTTTGTTTTGCTATCGTAACGTGTGTGAGATTTGTTTTTGTTCGCAGCGCGGTATGCGACGGCGCGTTATCGCGAGATTGTTGATAGCGGCTCAACTCATTATTTTGAGAAAAACTTAGCGATCTCCTAGACATTTGCATAACCATTGCCTGCATACTTTCACATCCCTCTAGTACTACGCTAATATTTTTGTCTACTATACCTCCCAGCATGGTGTCCATTTTCTGTCTCTCCGACAATTTCACACCAAGGCGATTGATTTTTGCAGACATTACACGAGCGACTTAGCGTTTACGCTTTTGTAGCTCAAAATATCCTCCATAGCACTATAAAAGTTTGCTTCTCTAGGGTAGGAAATAAATAAGTCATGCTTAAAGTACTTCCACGTCCTTGTCTTCGGTGACCAAATATTATACCATGCTTTGCCCTCACCTTCTAAAGCCTGGGTCGCACGATACAGTTTCCTGCGCTCACTCCACTCGCATGCCGTCGCGATGTCTTCGATATGACGCAGCCATTCTTTTACAAAGCTTCCCTCTTGACTGGGGTCGAACCCCGGGACAGAAACCAGTTCCGGCGTACGCGATCTTGTTCGGCGTACTTTCCTCGGAGGAGTATATCTCGTCTCCGATGAAACTGAACTTTCGCGACTTCGCGACGACCGCGACATTTTCACTATCACTTAGGTTGTCTGTCCACTAATAATAAGAAAAGTTCACTGTAGTCCAATTTCGGCGGTTTATGAGTAGTATGTTGTGTTAATAATAAAATAGTCTCGACACATAAAATATTTAATTAACCAAATAATTAATAAAAGTTAAGCACACGTCCGTCACTGATAGCGAGGAGCGGGGACTCTGCCATGGTCTCGAAGCCACCCCGCGCGCCTTCTTTCTATCCCGCATGACGTAGCGGGTCATGTTGCTAACAATATGAACAGCAAAAACTAGTACTTAACTTAATTCTTTCAGTGCTTTATTTTTATTTAATGGCAAAACGTAGTCCTTAACTTAACGTAGTCTGTGATGGCAAATATTTCGTATTTTTGTAAATATTTCATAGTTATTTACGTAGCAAAAAAAGGCGTGATAATAAAGTGTAAGGTGTCTTACGTTGAACTAGCGGATTGTTCAACATTTACGAAATTGTTGTCAGTTTGTTTTGTTTACATACTTAGCACATGTGAAAAAAACGAGTAACATCAAAGAGTAGAGTAGAGTCAAATTATTGCCTAGTAACTATTTCCATATAACAAATTATATGGAAATAGTTACTAGGCAATAATTTGACATCATAATACTTTTTTCTAATATTTTCTAATTAAATTAAACATTGATATATTTTTGACTCATTTGTGCAAAATAAGTGTGACGTGCTGGCAACTCTTTTAATTTACCCCAAAAAGCATACATTGCGGGCTAAATACAATGCCACTTTTATTGACGACGTACACAGCCAGCAATGTATATTTTTGGCATGGCGTCGTTTTAATTTAATATTTTCCACTATTTTACAGTAAAAATGTACTAAGCGAAAATAAGGAATGTCTCAATGAGTAAGATTTTAAGTTTTACTTTGCTTCCAGCGTGTTAAAGTAGCACAAAGAGGCATTTTTCCACTAGTTCTGGCATAATATTGCTCTGCATAGGTTAGCGAACTACTGAGAGCATCGAATCTTAAAAAGGACTGGATAAGAGTGTTTACTCTTATGCGCGGCGCGCGCGTCCCGCCCACTTACGCCTTCTAACTACTCTCTATGTTCTGTGGGTCGAAGCTAGATGGGTGCCCGTCAACTTATATTGTTTCCTACTATCGTATCCTTTCACTAAAAAGTCATAAGAAAGCAAAAATCCGCCAATTTCGCATACGTAGACGACTTAATAATTTCAGTTTTTTTTTATATAAAAAGCAAACTACCCAACTGATTTAAAAAAAAAAATTATGGGTCCCAATGGCAGCTATTTCGCATCAAACAAAAAAAGGATCACGTAAATCGGTTCAGTAGTCTCGGCGTAATCGGTGCACATACAAATAAAAAAAAACAGCGGCCGATTTGAGAACCTCCTCGTTTTTGAAGTCGGTTAAAAAGCAAAAAGTAGTTATGCGTATTTACAACTGTGGGATTCAACAACAACAACGCCAGCAAAACAATAGTATTGCCAACTATTTTAACTATTAATGTAGGCTCATATTCATGCTAACATTTTTGTCATAATAGAATGAATATACTCCAATGTTGTATGTTTACAATTTTTAACTGTACATCAAAGAAAAAACACTGGAAAAGGTAAAAAATATGTTTTCTAATAACATTTTTTTTGCATGGAAACCCTATTGCTGCGGCAGATGTCGTCATAATAGAAAATCATCAGGCAGTCAAGATGTATGAACAGAGACACGTTTGAACTCTGTTGGCGTTGGTCAGTGCCGAACAGGGAGCGGGTGGGGACGATTTTTTGCATGGTCCTTTTCATTTCATTTTCAAACAAACAGTACAAATACTTTTATTTGAGAATCAAATAAATATTTTAATTGATGATGTGTTTTCTGATCAAGTTACATTTACCTGCTATATCTATCTGTGTATATTAATTGTGACCTCGAAAGTCAAGCCGACATTTATTACATGCTCTTCACACATGTTTTCTGAGTTCTGACACAAATTGTATGCGCGTGTTTAAGTAAGAAAATGATATGTCGTTGGGATATTCCGCTCCAATTCACAAGGGTGCCGCAGGGTAATCGTTTGGGTTCTGATTTCTTAATACCCAACCTTAATCTGCAATGTCATTTTGCGAACGAGATATCTTTAATGTTTAATTTTACGGTAAATATAATACATTGCTGTTGCTGAATTTACGCGTGCGAAATTCTAATTACCTAACCGTGGAAAAGTTAAGGGGAGGAATGTTTTTTTTAGTATACAAAATACCGATAGTTCACAAGATACTTGTAGCATAACAAATCAGCCATTTTGCTAGTAGTGATTCATGGGTCGATGCTGCATTGAATTTGGTGACTCATTCTCGAAAGTCAGTGTATTTTTCATGATGCGACTCGAGGCGAAACATATCGATATAGATATCGCGTACTTACTGTCGACCGCACCTCTATTGTAATAGTTCAATCTTGAAACCACCTCTATAACGTTCGTAATACCAACGAGGAAGTGTAGTTATTGCACGAGATGAGTTCTTGAATGTGTTTTTGCTGGGAAAATGACAAGGACAATGCACGCTACATTACGTTAAAGTGTAAAGTTTGATATACGGTCGACAGTTCTTTTGCGATATCACTCGCGTCCAGCCGCATCATGAGTAGCCTCGCTTAAAATTGATAACGTCTCTACTACCCAAGATTAACATCAGGGTTTGAGCGTTTTTTTTTAGATATTATTATGTACGACAAAGGTGGCAAGCAAACGAACGGTCCGCCCGATGACATGCGGCTACCGTAACCCAAAGACGCTCATAGCACATAGACTGTACTCAAGCGTTGCCATCCCTGTAAATATTAAGACAAAGGTTATGTTGATAATGTAGGATTTGAGTCCCCTTGATTCCAACATATCAGCAATCTTAGAGGATCATAATACTACAAACCAGTGTTATTTATGACAGATAGTAGGATCGTGTATGTATTTATATTGAGCCTGAAATCTATCAGAAATAATTGTTGTTTTTTCAATAAGTAAACGATACGGTCACCTATCAACGTCATATTTTATCCCACAGTCTTCATTTTTTATCGAGTCTTCAGATCTTGATTTCCTTTAAGTTTCTAATCAATTTGTTCTCCAAGTGGTTTGGTATAATTAATCAGGACGAGATGTTCGTCGACAGAGTGAAATTTCTCAGTATTCTTCAAAGAGGTAACTATTAATGAGATTCTGTTTCGAACAAAGGAATCTTGTAAGAGATGGGTATCCTCATTCGTCTCAGTATATTTTGATGTAATTTCCTGTGTTAGAGTGTTTTACGAAGAATCCGCTAGTATTATAAGTATATACTTATATTTCAAAGGTTAAAGTTGACAATAAGCAGGTTTGGATTATAGGAATCCTGAGTAAATAAAAAAAATCGTTTCACTGTCCAAAACATGAATCAACACCACCAGATATGAAGACAGCTAGTGCAGCTTGAAATACTCTGCCCTAGCCGCCTCCACCTTGCCGGTCTAAAAGGTGCCATTTCACGCTTCTTTTGAAGGAACCTATGTTATTGGAAAACAATTAGTGAAACACATGGAATACATGAACGACAGTGTACGATAAAGAAACGAGTTACTAAGCTTCTATCTACTTATATGCAAGATGTTGATATTTTGGCCCAGCAAGGTGGAGGTGGTGGTGGTGTGCAGTGTGCTTAAGTTGCACTACTGTCTTCGCATATGAACTCTTCTTCCCGCTTTACATCAGGTGGTGTAAATACGTTTTCCTTGCCTCGTATAAAAAATATAGTAAAATAAAAGAGAGATAGAACAAAGTGGTGCATTTCGTTCACCATAGCACCTGTAACTTACAAAAGATCCTTCTTACCATTGTGTCTATAACTCTTAAGCCTACCACCGACGGGAATTTGACAAATAATCTCTAGACCTCTCGACCACTAGACCACGCTTACGAAGGTAGATAGTCAATTCGTAAAATGAAAACACTTAATAAGAGTAATGTAGAGCATTTAATGGTGCTTAAATATTCAGAATTGAATGTCTAAGTGGGAATTATTTACAATTCAACTTTGAACTTTACCACAAAGCTAAATAACAATATCAAACTGACATTTTTGTGGAGTAGTTAGTGACGTTGTTTACTGAACCGGAGACGAATATTTCAACTTTGTAAGAAAGGGGTGCTGAAGACTCTTCTGGTGTAAACTTATTACAATATTCTTCTTATTTAGGTTTCTATATTTATAACTACATAATCAGGTAGGTAGAACTAAATTTTAATGTATTTGATGCGTTTTAAACGCCTACTTTATTTATTTCTTTTTCTTTATTTGTAATTGTTACAATATGGTAGGTAGGTAGGCTTATAGCCGAACAGCAACTCGTTCGGAGTTCTGCCAGTGACTTTGTTCACCGAATTATTTAACGCCTGCTGTGTGACTGCCAGGGCTTCACACCAGTTCTCTTCTGGTTCATCCCTGATAATAGCGTTCAACGTATTTAAATAGACCTGTTCAAACGCTCTACCTGTCCATTAGCTCTGGGCAGATTTAGTGAATTTAACACTAACTGAATACCATTACCACAAATAAATACGCCATAGCCTTTAAGGCTCTTATCACACCTTTCGTGCTCGTTTCAGCCACTGCTTCCAAGAAGCAGTATTTAGAAAAAACATCTTGCAGAGCAATAACATACTTGTACCCTTCTTTGCTTTTCACAAACGGGCCAAGGTGATCCACATGTACCACGTCAAATGGGGTTTCACCCTTAGGTATTGGATGAAGCAGCCCTGGCTTCCGGCCAGTATCACTTTTGCCAATCAGACATTTAAAACAATTTCTGACATACTTTGTTACAACCTTCCTCATCCGGGGGAACCAGTATTTACCCCGAATAGCAACCAGTGTTCTATCGACACCTTGATGTCCGCTCTCATCATGCATAATTCTCAACACCCCCCATCTAGCGTTCCGTGGTACAACCCATTTGGATCCTTCCGGCGTCTTCCTGTAAAGGTGTCCCTCCTTAACCTCGTAATCATTAAAATATTGGTCACGATCTCCTTCATCGTTTCCTTCTTTCAGAATATTTACGATTCTTGCCAATTCTTCATCAGCCGTCTGGCATTCAAGTAAATTTTCTGCTGTTGTGAACTCATAATCAAGACAAACAGGGTTACGGCTTAAATAATCAACATGTGCCACTCGTTGACCCGGACGATATTCAATATCAAAATTGTAATCTTGCAGGTATATCCACCATCGAGCCACTCGTGGATTTATATCCTTCTTAGTCATAGTAGCCCTGACAGCACTACAGTCTGTTACCAATTTGAATTGTATGCCGATTAAGTACACCCTGAAATGTTTGAGTGCCTGTACGACCGCTAAAGTTTCTAAATCATAAGAATGATATTTCATCTCATCCGGTGACGTTCGCCGGCTATAGTATGCCACTGGGTGTAGCTTGCCATCCTCATTTCTTTGAAGTAGTATTGCCCCCAGCCCAACACTCGATGCATCGGTGTGAACTTCAGTCTCCGCCAGAGGATCATAAATGCTTAGAACCGGTCTTTGGGTAAGAATATCTTTTATTTCTTGGAATGCTCGCTGACAATCAGAGCTGCAGATAAAATCAACATCTTTCTTCAACAGGTTGTAGAGTAGATTAAACTTGGTTGCAAAGTTACAAACAAATCGCCTGAAGTAGCTCGCTAGACCGAAGAACTGTCTTAGCTGAAAGATTAGTAACATTGGGCTCGCACAAGGAGAAATACTAGGTTTTATGATGTTGGCTTCCAAAAGCTCTGCTATCATTTCCTTTACAATTTTTCTCTCGACTTGAGGCAATCTGCGAGGTCTAGAAAATATGGGTTTATCAGAATTGGGTTTTATTGTTAGTTGAGAAACTGTTGAACATCCAATATCTTTCAATGATGTTGAAACGCGATCCCAGTATCGGTGCATCAGGTCTTTAAAATCGATTATACCATTCTTTGATAATACCCCTGTTTCAATATCATTAAGGTGAACCGCTAACACGACCTGTTTCACTTCATTTAAACGCCACCTTTGTTAGCTACTATCTCAATACCAGGATATTTTAAGTCTCGACCAACTAGCAAATGTACTGGAATATCGTTATAATTCACGACTAAAGGAGTAATGTCGATGCCGACACCCTCACTAATCAATTTACATTCTGTAACTCCAACGGCTGCGACAATGCTTCCATTGATTCCGCTTAAAAGTGCTGTAGTTGGTTTTGAATGTAAGCAAAGTGTTTGTTGTTTCTAATTAAAGTCACAGAACTTCCCGTGTCAACTATACTTTAAACGGGTATGATATTAATGTAACTCGTGCTTGACTATTTTACCACCTTATCAACGCAGAGATTGACATGTTTCAATTTCTTAAAACATTTCTCGACTGTGTGTCCGTAGCGATGACAATGTTTACATTGAACCGGCCCATTGTTTATGTTAGAGTCTGAATTAGGTGTGGGCGCTGTTTGATGACTGCGTTTGGTCGGAATGACCTCACCAGTAATAGTAAGTTTCGACTTACACTCAAATTGTCGATGTCCCGGCTTGCCGCATTTGAAACAAGACGCCTTTGTTTTGCTATCGTAACGTGTGTGAGATTTGTTTTTGTTCGCAGCGCGGTATGCGACGGCGCGTTATCGCGAGATTGTTGATAGCGGCTCAACTCATTATTTTGAGAAAAACTTAGCGATCTCCTAGACATTTGCATAACCATTGCCTGCATACTTTCACATCCCTCTAGTACTACGCTAATATTTTTGTCTACTATACCTCCCAGCATGGTGTCCATTTTCTGTCTCTCCGACAATTTCACACCAAGGCGATTGATTTTTGCAGACATTACACGAGCGACTTAGCGTTTACGCTTTTGTAGCTCAAAATATCCTCCATAGCACTATAAAAGTTTGCTTCTCTAGGGTAGGAAATAAATAAGTCATGCTTAAAGTACTTCCACGTCCTTGTTTTCGGTGACCAAATATTATACCATGCTTTGCCCTCACCTTCTAAAGCCTGGGTCGCACGATACAGTTTCCTGCGCTCACTCCACTCGCATGCCGTCGCGATGTCTTCGATATGACGCAGCCATTCTTTTACAAAGCTTCCCTCTTGACTGGGGTCGAACCCCGGGACAGAAACCAGTTCCGGCGTACGCGATCTTGTTCGGCGTACTTTCCTCGGAGGAGTATATCTCGTCTCCGATGAAACTGAACTTTCGCGACTTCGCGACGACCGCGACATTTTCACTATCACTTAGGTTGTCTGTCCACTAATAATAAGAAAAGTTCACTGTAGTCCAATTTCGGCGGTTTATGAGTAGTATGTTGTGTTAATAATAAAATAGTCTCGACACATAAAATATTTAATTAACCAAATAATTAATAAAAGTTAAGCACACGTCCGTCACTGATAGCGAGGAGCGGGGACTCTGCCATGGTCTCGAAGCCACCCCGCGCGCCTTCTTTCTATCCCGCATGACGTAGCGGGTCATGTTGCTAACAATATGAACAGCAAAAACTAGTACTTAACTTAATTCTTTCAGTGCTTTATTTTTATTTAATGGCAAAACGTAGTCCTTAACTTAACGTAGTCTGTGATGGCAAATATTTCGTATTTTTGTAAATATTTCATAGTTATTTACGTAGCAAAAAAAGGCGTGATAATAAAGTGTAAGGTGTCTTACGTTGAACTAGCGGATTGTTCAACATTTACGAAATTGTTGTCAGTTTGTTTTGTTTACATACTTAGCACATGTGAAAAAAACGAGTAACATCAAAGAGTAGAGTAGAGTCAAATTATTGCCTAGTAACTATTTCCATATAACAAATTATATGGAAATAGTTACTAGGCAATAATTTGACATCATAATACTTTTTTCTAATATTTTCTAATTAAATTAAACATTGATATATTTTTGACTCATTTGTGCAAAATAAGTGTGACGTGCTGGCAACTCTTTTAATTTACCCCAAAAAGCATACATTGCGGGCTAAATACAATGCCACTTTTATTGACGACGTACACAGCCAGCAATGTATATTTTTGGCATGGCGTCGTTTTAATTTAATATTTTCCACTATTTTACAGTAAAAATGTACTAAGCGAAAATAAGGAATGTCTCAATGAGTAAGATTTTAAGTTTTACTTTGCTTCCAGCGTGTTAAAGTAGCACAAAGAGGCATTTTTCCACTAGTTCTGGCATAATATTGCTCTGCATAGGTTAGCGAACTACTGAGAGCATCGAATCTTAAAAAGGACTGGATAAGAGTGTTTACTCTTATGCGCGGCGCGCGCGTCCCGCCCACTTACGCCTTCTAACTACTCTCTATGTTCTGTGGGTCGAAGCTAGATGGGTGCCCGTCAACTTATATTGTTTCCTACTATCGTATCCTTTCACTAAAAAGTCATAAGAAAGCAAAAATCCGCCAATTTCGCATACGTAGACGACTTAATAATTTCAGTTTTTTTTTATATAAAAAGCAAACTACCCAACTGATTTAAAAAAAAAAATTATGGGTCCCAATGGCAGCTATTTCGCATCAAACAAAAAAAGGATCACGTAAATCGGTTCAGTAGTCTCGGCGTAATCGGTGCACATACAAATAAAAAAAAACAGCGGCCGATTTGAGAACCTCCTCGTTTTTGAAGTCGGTTAAAAAGCAAAAAGTAGTTATGCGTATTTACAACTGTGGGATTCAACAACAACAACGCCAGCAAAACAATAGTATTGCCAACTATTTTAACTATTAATGTAGGCTCATATTCATGCTAACATTTTTGTCATAATAGAATGAATATACTCCAATGTTGTATGTTTACAATTTTTAACTGTACATCAAAGAAAAAACACTGGAAAAGGTAAAAAATATGTTTTCTAATAACATTTTTTTTGCATGGAAACCCTATTGCTGCGGCAGATGTCGTCATAATAGAAAATCATCAGGCAGTCAAGATGTATGAACAGAGACATGTTTGAACTCTGTTGGCGTTGGTCAGTGCCGAACAGGGAGCGGGTGGGGACGATTTTTTGCATGGTCCTTTTCATTTCATTTTCAAACAAACAGTACAAATACTTTTATTTGAGAATCAAATAAATATTTTAATTGATGATGTGTTTTCTGATCAAGTTACATTTACCTGCTATATCTATCTGTGTATATTAATTGTGACCTCGAAAGTCAAGCCGACATTTATTACATGCTCTTCACACATGTTTTCTGAGTTCTGACACAAATTGTATGCGCGTGTTTAAGTAAGAAAATGATATGTCGTTGGGATATTCCGCTCCAATTCACAAGGGTGCCGCAGGGTAATCGTTTGGGTTCTGATTTCTTAATACCCAACCTTAATCTGCAATGTCATTTTGCGAACGAGATATCTTTAATGTTTAATTTTACGGTAAATATAATACATTGCTGTTGCTGAATTTACGCGTGCGAAATTCTAATTACCTAACCGTGGAAAAGTTAAGGGGAGGAATGTTTTTTTTAGTATACAAAATACCGATAGTTCACAAGATACTTGTAGCATAACAAATCAGCCATTTTGCTAGTAGTGATTCATGGGTCGATGCTGCATTGAATTTGGTGACTCATTCTCGAAAGTCAGTGTATTTTTCATGATGCGACTCGAGGCGAAACATATCGATATAGATATCGCGTACTTACTGTCGACCGCACCTCTATTGTAATAGTTCAATCTTGAAACCACCTCTATAACGTTCGTAATACCAACGAGGAAGTGTAGTTATTGCACGAGATGAGTTCTTGAATGTGTTTTTGCTGGGAAAATGACAAGGACAATGCACGCTACATTACGTTAAAGTGTAAAGTTTGATATACGGTCGACAGTTCTTTTGCGATATCACTCGCGTCCAGCCGCATCATGAGTAGCCTCGCTTAAAATTGATAACGTCTCTACTACCCAAGATTAACATCAGGGTTTGAGCGTTTTTTTTTAGATATTATTATGTACGACAAAGGTGGCAAGCAAACGAACGGTCCGCCCGATGACATGCGGCTACCGTAACCCAAAGACGCTCATAGCACATAGACTGTACTCAAGCGTTGCCATCCCTGTAAATATTAAGACAAAGGTTATGTTGATAATGTAGGATTTGAGTCCCCTTGATTCCAACATATCAGCAATCTTAGAGGATCATAATACTACAAACCAGTGTTATTTATGACAGATAGTAGGATCGTGTATGTATTTATATTGAGCCTGAAATCTATCAGAAATAATTGTTGTTTTTTCAATAAGTAAACGATACGGTCACCTATCAACGTCATATTTTATCCCACAGTCTTCATTTTTTATCGAGTCTTCAGATCTTGATTTCCTTTAAGTTTCTAATCAATTTGTTCTCCAAGTGGTTTGGTATAATTAATCAGGACGAGATGTTCGTCGACAGAGTGAAATTTCTCAGTATTCTTCAAAGAGGTAACTATTAATGAGATTCTGTTTCGAACAAAGGAATCTTGTAAGAGATGGGTATCCTCATTCGTCTCAGTATATTTTGATGTAATTTCCTGTGTTAGAGTGTTTTACGAAGAATCCGCTAGTATTATAAGTATATACTTATATTTCAAAGGTTAAAGTTGACAATAAGCAGGTTTGGATTATAGGAATCCTGAGTAAATAAAAAAAATCGTTTCACTGTCCAAAACATGAATCAACACCACCAGATATGAAGACAGCTAGTGCAGCTTGAAATACTCTGCCCTAGCCGCCTCCACCTTGCCGGTCTAAAAGGTGCCATTTCACGCTTCTTTTGAAGGAACCTATGTTATTGGAAAACAATTAGTGAAACACATGGAATACATGAACGACAGTGTACGATAAAGAAACGAGTTACTAAGCTTCTATCTACTTATATGCAAGATGTTGATATTTTGGCCCAGCAAGGTGGAGGTGGTGGTGGTGTGCAGTGTGCTTAAGTTGCACTACTGTCTTCGCATATGAACTCTTCTTCCCGCTTTACATCAGGTGGTGTAAATACGTTTTCCTTGCCTCGTATAAAAAATATAGTAAAATAAAAGAGAGATAGAACAAAGTGGTGCATTTCGTTCACCATAGCACCTGTAACTTACAAAAGATCCTTCTTACCATTGTGTCTATAACTCTTAAGCCTACCACCGACGGGAATTTGACAAATAATCTCTAGACCTCTCGACCACTAGACCACGCTTACGAAGGTAGATAGTCAATTCGTAAAATGAAAACACTTAATAAGAGTAATGTAGAGCATTTAATGGTGCTTAAATATTCAGAATTGAATGTCTAAGTGGGAATTATTTACAATTCAACTTTGAACTTTACCACAAAGCTAAATAACAATATCAAACTGACATTTTTGTGGAGTAGTTAGTGACGTTGTTTACTGAACCGGAGACGAATATTTCAACTTTGTAAGAAAGGGGTGCTGAAGACTCTTCTGGTGTAAACTTATTACAATATTCTTCTTATTTAGGTTTCTATATTTATAACTACATAATCAGGTAGGTAGAACTAAATTTTAATGTATTTGATGCGTTTTAAACGCCTACTTTATTTATTTCTTTTTCTTTATTTGTAATTGTTACAATATGGTAGGTAGGTAGGCTTATAGCCGAACAGCAACTCGTTCGGAGTTCTGCCAGTGACTTTGTTCACCGAATTATTTAACGCCTGCTGTGTGACTGCCAGGGCTTCACACCAGTTCTCTTCTGGTTCATCCCTGATAATAGCGTTCAACGTATTTAAATAGACCTGTTCAAACGCTCTACCTGTCCATTAGCTCTGGGCAGATTTAGTGAATTTAACACTAACTGAATACCATTACCACAAATAAATACGCCATAGCCTTTAAGGCTCTTATCACACCTTTCGTGCTCGTTTCAGCCACTGCTTCCAAGAAGCAGTATTTAGAAAAAACATCTTGCAGAGCAATAACATACTTGTACCCTTCTTTGCTTTTCACAAACGGGCCAAGGTGATCCACATGTACCACGTCAAATGGGGTTTCACCCTTAGGTATTGGATGAAGCAGCCCTGGCTTCCGGCCAGTATCACTTTTGCCAATCAGACATTTAAAACAATTTCTGACATACTTTGTTACAACCTTCCTCATCCGGGGGAACCAGTATTTACCCCGAATAGCAACCAGTGTTCTATCGACACCTTGATGTCCGCTCTCATCATGCATAATTCTCAACACCCCCCATCTAGCGTTCCGTGGTACAACCCATTTGGATCCTTCCGGCGTCTTCCTGTAAAGGTGTCCCTCCTTAACCTCGTAATCATTAAAATATTGGTCACGATCTCCTTCATCGTTTCCTTCTTTCAGAATATTTACGATTCTTGCCAATTCTTCATCAGCCGTCTGGCATTCAAGTAAATTTTCTGCTGTTGTGAACTCATAATCAAGACAAACAGGGTTACGGCTTAAATAATCAACATGTGCCACTCGTTGACCCGGACGATATTCAATATCAAAATTGTAATCTTGCAGGTATATCCACCATCGAGCCACTCGTGGATTTATATCCTTCTTAGTCATAGTAGCCCTGACAGCACTACAGTCTGTTACCAATTTGAATTGTATGCCGATTAAGTACACCCTGAAATGTTTGAGTGCCTGTACGACCGCTAAAGTTTCTAAATCATAAGAATGATATTTCATCTCATCCGGTGACGTTCGCCGGCTATAGTATGCCACTGGGTGTAGCTTGCCATCCTCATTTCTTTGAAGTAGTATTGCCCCCAGCCCAACACTCGATGCATCGGTGTGAACTTCAGTCTCCGCCAGAGGATCATAAATGCTTAGAACCGGTCTTTGGGTAAGAATATCTTTTATTTCTTGGAATGCTCGCTGACAATCAGAGCTGCAGATAAAATCAACATCTTTCTTCAACAGGTTGTAGAGTAGATTAAACTTGGTTGCAAAGTTACAAACAAATCGCCTGAAGTAGCTCGCTAGACCGAAGAACTGTCTTAGCTGAAAGATTAGTAACATTGGGCTCGCACAAGGAGAAATACTAGGTTTTATGATGTTGGCTTCCAAAAGCTCTGCTATCATTTCCTTTACAATTTTTCTCTCGACTTGAGGCAATCTGCGAGGTCTAGAAAATATGGGTTTATCAGAATTGGGTTTTATTGTTAGTTGAGAAACTGTTGAACATCCAATATCTTTCAATGATGTTGAAACGCGATCCCAGTATCGGTGCATCAGGTCTTTAAAATCGATTATACCATTCTTTGATAATACCCCTGTTTCAATATCATTAAGGTGAACCGCTAACACGACCTGTTTCACTTCATTTAAACGCCACCTTTGTTAGCTACTATCTCAATACCAGGATATTTTAAGTCTCGACCAACTAGCAAATGTACTGGAATATCGTTATAATTCACGACTAAAGGAGTAATGTCGATGCCGACACCCTCACTAATCAATTTACATTCTGTAACTCCAACGGCTGCGACAATGCTTCCATTGATTCCGCTTAAAAGTGCTGTAGTTGGTTTTGAATGTAAGCAAAGTGTTTGTTGTTTCTAATTAAAGTCACAGAACTTCCCGTGTCAACTATACTTTAAACGGGTATGATATTAATGTAACTCGTGCTTGACTATTTTACCACCTTATCAACGCAGAGATTGACATGTTTCAATTTCTTAAAACATTTCTCGACTGTGTGTCCGTAGCGATGACAATGTTTACATTGAACCGGCCCATTGTTTATGTTAGAGTCTGAATTAGGTGTGGGCGCTGTTTGATGACTGCGTTTGGTCGGAATGACCTCACCAGTAATAGTAAGTTTCGACTTACACTCAAATTGTCGATGTCCCGGCTTGCCGCATTTGAAACAAGACGCCTTTGTTTTGCTATCGTAACGTGTGTGAGATTTGTTTTTGTTCGCAGCGCGGTATGCGACGGCGCGTTATCGCGAGATTGTTGATAGCGGCTCAACTCATTATTTTGAGAAAAACTTAGCGATCTCCTAGACATTTGCATAACCATTGCCTGCATACTTTCACATCCCTCTAGTACTACGCTAATATTTTTGTCTACTATACCTCCCAGCATGGTGTCCATTTTCTGTCTCTCCGACAATTTCACACCAAGGCGATTGATTTTTGCAGACATTACACGAGCGACTTAGCGTTTACGCTTTTGTAGCTCAAAATATCCTCCATAGCACTATAAAAGTTTGCTTCTCTAGGGTAGGAAATAAATAAGTCATGCTTAAAGTACTTCCACGTCCTTGTCTTCGGTGACCAAATATTATACCATGCTTTGCCCTCACCTTCTAAAGCCTGGGTCGCACGATACAGTTTCCTGCGCTCACTCCACTCGCATGCCGTCGCGATGTCTTCGATATGACGCAGCCATTCTTTTACAAAGCTTCCCTCTTGACTGGGGTCGAACCCCGGGACAGAAACCAGTTCCGGCGTACGCGATCTTGTTCGGCGTACTTTCCTCGGAGGAGTATATCTCGTCTCCGATGAAACTGAACTTTCGCGACTTCGCGACGACCGCGACATTTTCACTATCACTTAGGTTGTCTGTCCACTAATAATAAGAAAAGTTCACTGTAGTCCAATTTCGGCGGTTTATGAGTAGTATGTTGTGTTAATAATAAAATAGTCTCGACACATAAAATATTTAATTAACCAAATAATTAATAAAAGTTAAGCACACGTCCGTCACTGATAGCGAGGAGCGGGGACTCTGCCATGGTCTCGAAGCCACCCCGCGCGCCTTCTTTCTATCCCGCATGACGTAGCGGGTCATGTTGCTAACAATATGAACAGCAAAAACTAGTACTTAACTTAATTCTTTCAGTGCTTTATTTTTATTTAATGGCAAAACGTAGTCCTTAACTTAACGTAGTCTGTGATGGCAAATATTTCGTATTTTTGTAAATATTTCATAGTTATTTACGTAGCAAAAAAAGGCGTGATAATAAAGTGTAAGGTGTCTTACGTTGAACTAGCGGATTGTTCAACATTTACGAAATTGTTGTCAGTTTGTTTTGTTTACATACTTAGCACATGTGAAAAAAACGAGTAACATCAAAGAGTAGAGTAGAGTCAAATTATTGCCTAGTAACTATTTCCATATAACAAATTATATGGAAATAGTTACTAGGCAATAATTTGACATCATAATACTTTTTTCTAATATTTTCTAATTAAATTAAACATTGATATATTTTTGACTCATTTGTGCAAAATAAGTGTGACGTGCTGGCAACTCTTTTAATTTACCCCAAAAAGCATACATTGCGGGCTAAATACAATGCCACTTTTATTGACGACGTACACAGCCAGCAATGTATATTTTTGGCATGGCGTCGTTTTAATTTAATATTTTCCACTATTTTACAGTAAAAATGTACTAAGCGAAAATAAGGAATGTCTCAATGAGTAAGATTTTAAGTTTTACTTTGCTTCCAGCGTGTTAAAGTAGCACAAAGAGGCATTTTTCCACTAGTTCTGGCATAATATTGCTCTGCATAGGTTAGCGAACTACTGAGAGCATCGAATCTTAAAAAGGACTGGATAAGAGTGTTTACTCTTATGCGCGGCGCGCGCGTCCCGCCCACTTACGCCTTCTAACTACTCTCTATGTTCTGTGGGTCGAAGCTAGATGGGTGCCCGTCAACTTATATTGTTTCCTACTATCGTATCCTTTCACTAAAAAGTCATAAGAAAGCAAAAATCCGCCAATTTCGCATACGTAGACGACTTAATAATTTCAGTTTTTTTTTATATAAAAAGCAAACTACCCAACTGATTTAAAAAAAAAAATTATGGGTCCCAATGGCAGCTATTTCGCATCAAACAAAAAAAGGATCACGTAAATCGGTTCAGTAGTCTCGGCGTAATCGGTGCACATACAAATAAAAAAAAACAGCGGCCGATTTGAGAACCTCCTCGTTTTTGAAGTCGGTTAAAAAGCAAAAAGTAGTTATGCGTATTTACAACTGTGGGATTCAACAACAACAACGCCAGCAAAACAATAGTATTGCCAACTATTTTAACTATTAATGTAGGCTCATATTCATGCTAACATTTTTGTCATAATAGAATGAATATACTCCAATGTTGTATGTTTACAATTTTTAACTGTACATCAAAGAAAAAACACTGGAAAAGGTAAAAAATATGTTTTCTAATAACATTTTTTTTGCATGGAAACCCTATTGCTGCGGCAGATGTCGTCATAATAGAAAATCATCAGGCAGTCAAGATGTATGAACAGAGACACGTTTGAACTCTGTTGGCGTTGGTCAGTGCCGAACAGGGAGCGGGTGGGGACGATTTTTTGCATGGTCCTTTTCATTTCATTTTCAAACAAACAGTACAAATACTTTTATTTGAGAATCAAATAAATATTTTAATTGATGATGTGTTTTCTGATCAAGTTACATTTACCTGCTATATCTATCTGTGTATATTAATTGTGACCTCGAAAGTCAAGCCGACATTTATTACATGCTCTTCACACATGTTTTCTGAGTTCTGACACAAATTGTATGCGCGTGTTTAAGTAAGAAAATGATATGTCGTTGGGATATTCCGCTCCAATTCACAAGGGTGCCGCAGGGTAATCGTTTGGGTTCTGATTTCTTAATACCCAACCTTAATCTGCAATGTCATTTTGCGAACGAGATATCTTTAATGTTTAATTTTACGGTAAATATAATACATTGCTGTTGCTGAATTTACGCGTGCGAAATTCTAATTACCTAACCGTGGAAAAGTTAAGGGGAGGAATGTTTTTTTTAGTATACAAAATACCGATAGTTCACAAGATACTTGTAGCATAACAAATCAGCCATTTTGCTAGTAGTGATTCATGGGTCGATGCTGCATTGAATTTGGTGACTCATTCTCGAAAGTCAGTGTATTTTTCATGATGCGACTCGAGGCGAAACATATCGATATAGATATCGCGTACTTACTGTCGACCGCACCTCTATTGTAATAGTTCAATCTTGAAACCACCTCTATAACGTTCGTAATACCAACGAGGAAGTGTAGTTATTGCACGAGATGAGTTCTTGAATGTGTTTTTGCTGGGAAAATGACAAGGACAATGCACGCTACATTACGTTAAAGTGTAAAGTTTGATATACGGTCGACAGTTCTTTTGCGATATCACTCGCGTCCAGCCGCATCATGAGTAGCCTCGCTTAAAATTGATAACGTCTCTACTACCCAAGATTAACATCAGGGTTTGAGCGTTTTTTTTTAGATATTATTATGTACGACAAAGGTGGCAAGCAAACGAACGGTCCGCCCGATGACATGCGGCTACCGTAACCCAAAGACGCTCATAGCACATAGACTGTACTCAAGCGTTGCCATCCCTGTAAATATTAAGACAAAGGTTATGTTGATAATGTAGGATTTGAGTCCCCTTGATTCCAACATATCAGCAATCTTAGAGGATCATAATACTACAAACCAGTGTTATTTATGACAGATAGTAGGATCGTGTATGTATTTATATTGAGCCTGAAATCTATCAGAAATAATTGTTGTTTTTTCAATAAGTAAACGATACGGTCACCTATCAACGTCATATTTTATCCCACAGTCTTCATTTTTTATCGAGTCTTCAGATCTTGATTTCCTTTAAGTTTCTAATCAATTTGTTCTCCAAGTGGTTTGGTATAATTAATCAGGACGAGATGTTCGTCGACAGAGTGAAATTTCTCAGTATTCTTCAAAGAGGTAACTATTAATGAGATTCTGTTTCGAACAAAGGAATCTTGTAAGAGATGGGTATCCTCATTCGTCTCAGTATATTTTGATGTAATTTCCTGTGTTAGAGTGTTTTACGAAGAATCCGCTAGTATTATAAGTATATACTTATATTTCAAAGGTTAAAGTTGACAATAAGCAGGTTTGGATTATAGGAATCCTGAGTAAATAAAAAAAATCGTTTCACTGTCCAAAACATGAATCAACACCACCAGATATGAAGACAGCTAGTGCAGCTTGAAATACTCTGCCCTAGCCGCCTCCACCTTGCCGGTCTAAAAGGTGCCATTTCACGCTTCTTTTGAAGGAACCTATGTTATTGGAAAACAATTAGTGAAACACATGGAATACATGAACGACAGTGTACGATAAAGAAACGAGTTACTAAGCTTCTATCTACTTATATGCAAGATGTTGATATTTTGGCCCAGCAAGGTGGAGGTGGTGGTGGTGTGCAGTGTGCTTAAGTTGCACTACTGTCTTCGCATATGAACTCTTCTTCCCGCTTTACATCAGGTGGTGTAAATACGTTTTCCTTGCCTCGTATAAAAAATATAGTAAAATAAAAGAGAGATAGAACAAAGTGGTGCATTTCGTTCACCATAGCACCTGTAACTTACAAAAGATCCTTCTTACCATTGTGTCTATAACTCTTAAGCCTACCACCGACGGGAATTTGACAAATAATCTCTAGACCTCTCGACCACTAGACCACGCTTACGAAGGTAGATAGTCAATTCGTAAAATGAAAACACTTAATAAGAGTAATGTAGAGCATTTAATGGTGCTTAAATATTCAGAATTGAATGTCTAAGTGGGAATTATTTACAATTCAACTTTGAACTTTACCACAAAGCTAAATAACAATATCAAACTGACATTTTTGTGGAGTAGTTAGTGACGTTGTTTACTGAACCGGAGACGAATATTTCAACTTTGTAAGAAAGGGGTGCTGAAGACTCTTCTGGTGTAAACTTATTACAATATTCTTCTTATATAGGTTTCTATATTTATAACTACATAATCAGGTAGGTAGAACTAAATTTTAATGTATTTGATGCGTTTTAAACGCCTACTTTATTTATTTCTTTTTCTTTATTTGTAATTGTTACAATATGGTAGGTAGTATTCAGACTAAATAAAATAAAATATGCCAGCTGAGCTATTTTAGTTAAACTACATAATATTGTGTGCCCCTTTTTGTTCCAGCTTGGTTTTATCGTACAGTCGATAGCACATCAAGCGTAGCAGTTTGACCTTGAGACCGCCCTTACTGCGTTCGTAATAGAGGTGGCATTCGCAGTGCAACTGTTACACTTCACCGATGTGCGGTGTGGTACATCAATATCCTGCAATATTTCAAACTTCATTCGAATTTAGAATTTCCAGTTCCAAAAAGGCAATTAATACATGTTTGTGCATAAGCATGTCATACCACATTACTCGGTAAAGCTTGCTTACTTATTTCTATTAAATCGATTAAACACTAGCGGAAATGAACATCGTGAAATGTTTGATGCCAATAAAAATAGTGGTATTTTTGCCGAGCAGTCACTTTATAAAAGTAATATAAAAACATCAACTGGAACGTGCAAAGGAATTGCAATAAAACCGACCATAAAATACTGTATGGTCAGTAACAAACACAGGTTATGACCTATAAAAATATTTTCCGTACATGTGTGCTGGTCTTTCGCTAAGGACTTATATTTAGTGTCATTAATTATCATTTAATGTATTTTTACAAAAAAAAAAACAGTGGCTACGAAATCAGAAAAAAAATGAAAGGAGTCATACCTAGGTACAAAAACAGAAACGTGTAGAGCGAAACGCACCGCATGGTGATTATATTCTTGATGACAACATTTTTCATAAAATCTTTGTGTGTAGTTTGATTAGTGTACAGAATAGAAGATTCAAAAAAACGATCTCGATTTACGAGATTCTGTGGTCGAAAAAGAGATCGAAGGGTAAACTCGATATCGCATTCTTTTCGGAGGAAAGGAAAACGCATCCAAGATTCAAAGTAATTTTAAGTGTTTTGTGTATTGATTTTTAAACTTATACAGGAAAATACTTGC
The DNA here is from genome assembly GCA_947347705.1 of Nymphula nitidulata. NCBI lineage: Eukaryota > Metazoa > Arthropoda > Insecta > Lepidoptera > Crambidae > Nymphula > Nymphula nitidulata. The sequence continues at coordinate 6,384,311 of OX374617.1, read as the reverse complement.
AATAAAAATTAAACTGTGTATGCAACTACTCACTTTCTTTTATGCAAAAATGAAACATAATCGCGCAAGTTAAAGTGAATAGTTGCATGCTTTGCAAGTATTTCGTTTGACTAGTGGGTTCCTTTGGTTCAATAAAATATTTTGTATTTTGTATGTTTCCTACCAATATAAGGTAAAGACCTCAAAATTGAATATACTATCTGGTTGGCTACTTGGTATTAAATACTGGTTGCAAAAACCTTAAAATAACTGGAAATTTGTTGCAAATATCTCTTTAAAAACGACAATAGTGAGATTATAGGCAAGCTGATCTGAATGATAAGAAAAATGAGATAAGTAGGTACCTAATATTGGTGAACAGAACTACTTTTTGATTAAAAAAATATTAACAGGGACGGTGTTGTCAACCAAAATATGGATGATGGTATGACCTAGATCATATTTCCGCTATCTCCAAAATTATAATTTTCTTCTTGTAGTAATATGCTTTCCATCCACTACCTGGGGTGGCCAACAAGCGTTCAGCATGCCAGATGGTAAGCGATTACCGTAGCCTAATATACTTATGGTACTAGTACCTGAAGTGTACTTACTAGGGGGGTACTGATGGTAGAAGGCGAGTACCTACTCAAGCGTTGCCCCCAGTAAAAACCAAATGAAAATGTTGTTGGTTGGGGCAGTTTTCTCGCTCTCAAATTTTTGTAAGGAAGTCTAAGTAGGAAGTGCTTTCCCACGCCACTCCGTAGAAAGTACCATTCTCCTCCAAATCTCCGGAACTCCGCCAAATCATAAAAACATAAATACGACGACTAAAAATTCAACGAGATTAAACGATTAAGTTGAAATTACTCTTACATTTTTACTTACCGTTGCGTTGTTCTGAAGCGAGTCAAATAGAATATTTCAATTACTTTTATAACTCCCTGAATTGTTTGATATTCCATTTGCAAGTTTAATTGCGAATGTTTTAATATTAACCGGGGAACGTTCATTTTAACTCGTGGGTATTTCTACGAAGTTGAGTGAGTAGTTAATGTATTGAATATTCAGCTAATTGGTGAGATTTTAAAATTATTATAGAACTTAGGGTGGTATGCCCGTATGTAGGGTCATTGGGGTAAGTACCACCGCCTTTACTGTTTTGGTCCTGAAACATTTCACTGTGTTTTGGATTGAAGGGAAAGGCATGGAAGGCATTTCATCTTCGGCTTCCGGATGACAACGCTTGAACGAAAGAATTTTATTTGATATCAATTCTTTTCCTTTCAGGTTTCTTTTCGCCTTACTCAAACATTACTTTATAAGTAGTTTAAGTAGTAGTTATATATAAATATATCACTACTTTAATTGTCCTATATTTAATTGTGCCTACATAAAGTACATTTTGAAGAGTAACACGACAAGGCATTGACCGGTCTTCTTTGTAAACAAGGCCTCAACATCCAAATAAGAATAAAACTTGAACTAAGTTGAAGACGAAGGAAAAGCTCTAACAATGCCGAAGGATATTTTCGTCTTTAGGAATTCAGACACTGTAATGACACTTTCATTGTTCCAAACAATAGCGCTTGCCTGGCCTGTTTTGCCAACATCTCCACTATCTGTATTATATCATAGTTAATTGTGGAGAATTAGCGAGTTCGAGAAGCTCAGTGGCGTAATTGTTTGAGCGCTCTGGTTTACGAAAACAAAGCAACTTTCGCCATGGTCAATTCTAGGATTGGTAAACCAAAATTTCTAATCTCGAGCTCATCCGTGCTTCGGAAGACACAGTAAACCATTGGCCCCAGTTGTTCCTGCAACCGCTTTAACCGACCAACCCGCATTGGGCCAGCGTGGTGGTGCTATGGCCCAAACCCCTCATGTGTTTCTCCCATGTAGGAGGGCCTGCCCTGTGCCCAGCAGTGATACGTTTACAGTAATAAGTTTTTTTTCAGTCAGATAACACACAGACAGACAGAGTTACTTTCGCAATTATAATATTAGTAAGGAGTAAGAATTTGACTCTTTGCTTCTCAAATTTGACTCTAAAATATATTAGTGGGTTATTTTCAATCAAATCGAGTAATACTTCAAATTTTAGCGGGGAATTCAAATGAGTTTGTGGTATTCAGCCGTTAGTGGTGACCTAAAAAAATCATCTAAAAGTAAAACATTACCTCAATAACTAGCTTAATCGAGAGCTTCGGGAATTATACTCTGAAAATTTTGTTAAAGTTAGTTGTAATTTGTAAAATAATACTGTAGGGTCGCCTGGGTAGGTACCACCGCCTTTCTTATTTCAGCCGTGAAACAGTTCGCTGTGTTTCGGATTGAAGGGAAAGGTAGCCAGTGTAATTACTGGGCATGGATGGTATTTCATCTTAGGCCTCAGGATGACAACGTACCTGCAATATCAAGTGTTTTTCCTTGTTATTGCAGGTGTCTATAGGCGGCCTAGGACTGGCTCTGGTCGGTTCTAGGGTCGGGCTGCCCGGAGGCGGCTCGGTGAAATGCTTCGGCAAACCCCAGGTCGTCTCCATTATGGGCATGGGGAAACCGGAGTGGTTTAGCAGGTATTCCCAGTGCCACTATGATCAGGCGCTGGGCGACCCCTGCACAGGCCCACGTCTAGCCGACGGTCCGCTGGTCCACCTAACCAGCGGCTTAGGGTATCGTCCGTAAGCGGATTCCACTCCGGAAAAAAAGGTGTCTATAGGCGGCGGTAACCGCTTACCACCAGGTGTGCCGTCAGCTTGTTTGGCATCTAATTGTATAAAAAAAAACTTACAAAACACTGAAGAATTTAAGCATTTGAGTGATGAAACGAACACACACATTTTTTAGTGTTTTTAATGTTGATATTTACTGTCAAGAGTAAGTGGCTTATTTCATTAATAATTTGTCAATACAATAGAATATAATAATGTCAGGTTTTATAAATATTCTTATTATTACGTCACGATTTAGTTAACGTAATAATCATAAGTTCCAAACGAGATCTTAGTAAGGCTTAAAGCTACGAATAACATCTATAAGTTTTAGTCATTTGTTGTAAATTTATAATGTTAAATTAGTTATTAATTCGCCGTTGTAGCCTGTGAAACCAGGCTTACTTAACAATTTCTTATTCATAAATAGCACAACATATTTATATAGTATTTCAGATTTGTAAAACAAAAAGAACGCAATCCACTTATATTTCCCTAGTCATAAATTTTGTACTGTTATTTTTGCCTCTTGGGCATTTGTTAACATAACATGCCTAACTGCGAAATTGCTTTCGGGTCCGATATGTCTTCATAAATGACAGCATTGTAATGAAAAACCGCAGCTAATACTTGTGGTTTTAGGTATATTATGAGAATCCTTTTTTGGTATAATAACACATAAATACAGGCTTAAAATAATTTCTCTATTATCACTAGGTGGTAGGCCCGCATGTAGAGTCGTCTGGGTAGGTACCATCGTGCTTCATCTTTCGGCCGTAAAACACAGGGAAAGGTGGCATGGAAGCCATTTCATCTTAGGCCTTAGGATGACAAGGCACCGGCCATACTAAGTGACCTTTTCCTTGTTATTGCAAGTATGGGTATATAGGCGACGGTAACCACTTACCACCCGTCAGCTTAGTTTTCATCTAGTTGTACATTAAAAAAATCTTAAAATATCTTTTATTAGATTAGAAATAATTACCCATCATAATAGAAAATGACAGTGAGTACGATTTTCGAATTAACTTACAACAGAATTAGCTGGTGCGAGTAACCACTATTCAGCACATACCTGGAAAAAGAAAAACAAGGTTTAATATATTTTGTATAGTTATGTCCAAGTAGACGTCTTCGAAACTACAGGCAATAGGGTAGTTGACAACTTTTTTTTATTTCATAAATAAGAAGTTTATAACTCATAAAGAAACATTGCAAAAAAATAGTATGTCTAAGCTCAATTGTTTCACAGATATAGTGGTATGTTTGATGTGTAGCAGCGAAACGTCCGAAATCGTTCCAAAACGCTTCATTTCTTGGTGGATATTACGCGACCGTAGTATCTACCATGAACTATAATATCACCCGCATAGCAATGAATGTTACCTAATGGAAGTATATATCTCATTGATATAAAGAAGAAGGAGAGTGGAGGAGATAAAACAGAGCCTAGTGGTAAACCAGTGTTATGTAATTTGTCTTCATGCTGAATAGCATCCAACTCGGTTCGGTGTTATACGAGTAATAGACAGAAAGACAGACAGATAACAACCACAAATATGTTAATTGTTTATTTTTATATACTCAGTGTCAAACACAAGGTGTAAAAACTTTAGCATAGTCTCTATATTTTTGTGTCTACTATATGAGTTCTTACATAACTACATAAAGCTATAAAGTAGCTCAGACTATTAAACGAAGGTAAAATTTTTATTTATGGGTGTTTGAAAAATATTGTTTCGTAAAATAGTAACAGATATCTAAAGCTTTCAACCACGTTTCTAGAGTAAAGCCAACTCGTTGATCACTCAGTCAAAGCGCTTACTCGTATGTTGCTCTAATTTATTCACTCCTTTGTTAGTGCTTTAGTAACGGCGAACGTCGGTCGCCGTTTAGTAATCACAAAGCTCTTTAAAATTCTGTTGAATAATATTTTCGAGTCCAGTTAACTTGTTTTGAAGGTCGTTCGCTCTTCAACAATAACGTATAATTCATGAATTGTTTACATTTTGTATTATTTAGCAACGAAACGACGCGACAGTCCTTTCCCTACATAGTATGCACATAAAGTGATTAATTCCGCTTGGTCCCTTAACGGTTTAATTCTATATAACTGGGAATGCGAAGTGATTGTACAATTCAATTAGGACTAAGAAAATACGTGACCCAGAAATAAATCATTATAATTTATCACCGGACCTTTAATTATTCTTGTCTTTTTCATTATTTCTTCTGTCTCTTTTTTACTTTAACACAGCACGGCTCAACGATATGAAGGCCAAGACGATCTAAGTGCTCCGTGCACGGTATTGGTCTTAATCTACGTTTTATTTCAATTGATCGTCGTTTATACCGGTTCATTGATATTTATTTGCGGACCCGATGTCGCTTACTTTCAAATGCTTTCCATTTATTTTGTTTTAAATAAAGCAACTAAAATAAAACATGGTAATTTCTGTTTCATTGGGATTTTTATAACAGCAAACGGGTCAACACCACCTGATGTGAAGCGGTAAGAAGAGTCCATGTGCGAAGACAGCTAGTGCAGTTTCAACTTTAAACACACTGTTCCAGCCACCTCCACCTTGCCGGACCAAAAGGTGCTTTTCTCTTCTCTATTGAAGGTTATAGGAAGGAAGGAACACATGTGCCGGAAAAGAATTTCAAGTATTGGAAGTAAGACAAAGAAAAAAGTACTAAATTTCTTTGGGCGAGATATGGAGGATGGAGATAGTGAATTAATGGCTTCGAAGATCGACACGCGTACTCTTAAGTAGGAAAGGAGAAGGTAGGTAGGAAACACTCTCCGTGATATAGCCGATGGAAGGCGCTAAGCGACGCAATATCCCGACGCAATCGTTATAGATTCAAAGTTGTTTGTGACTTCTATATCGCCAATGATAGGGACGGCACCACGCTGCAATCTGTCCAGTGCATCGAGGCGATACACTCTTCTTCGGTGGATGAACCACCTGTCAAGTCACAAATTCCAGACATAATCACTTCAGTTTGCGTTTTATAATAAGGGGTATTGGGAGTCCCGGGAGTCTTACGCGGCTGACCAAACTAAGCCGCAAAGCAACTTTATTGAATTAGGTACTAACTGAAGACAGCGGTGCGTCATTGTCTTGACGATGTTCCGAAGCATGGGAAAACTTGAGATTGAAAACCAACAAGGCTGCCGACGTTGTTGAAGTTTATATTGAGACTTGACTCGACCCCTCACTTAATTAAGAATATAGAATAAAGAAAAGAATAGAATATCATTTATTGCTCTGTGTAACAATGATGTAAATATTTTAAAGAGTACCAACAGTTACCCATATCGGGCATGCAATTTAAAAATTTTAAAAGTTTCTATAGTATGACGTACTTTAAAGTGGTATTTATCAATAGAAATTTAAAATAATAGGTTGGGGAAAAATTTTCTTCGCATTTTTTAAGAAAATTCTAAACATTTTTTAATATAGTTTATTTACATTTAACTAAAGTATGTAGGTACAATTTTGTTCGATAACTTTTTGCCATCTTGTAGGTAGGGACATGATCCAATTATTATAGAAATTTTGGGGCTTCTGATCAAAATACCGCGACAAGTGGTTTTGGCAGTCCTCTCGTGATGTTAACCTGACACTGCCTAGAGAATTCTGAAGAGAGCGAAACAGGTGGATATCTGAAGGTGCAAGGTCAGGACTATACGGCGGATGCATTAACACCTCCCAGCCAAACTCTCTTATTTTTTGCTGAGTGGCTAGATATGTGTGAGGTCTAGCGTTATCATGATGAAAAACCACACCCCTTCTGTTGATTAATTCCGGCCCCTTTCTCTCGACTTCTTGCTTTAATCTCATCAGTTGTTCGCAGTAGAGTTCAGAATCGATGGTCCTGTCTGGTGGTAACAGCTCATAATGAATAATGCCCTTCCAATCCCACCACACACACAGCATCACCTTGTCGAGTTAACCCGGGTTTCGCCACAGTCTGTGAAGCTTGACCGGCCTTTGAACACGACCTTTTTCGCACGTTCTACGTCGTACGTGATCCACTTTTCATCACCAGTTATCAGCTTCTTCAAAAATGGTTCGGTTTCATTACGTCGTAATAAAGAATCACAAATGAGTACACGGTTCATTAGGTTTCTTTCAGTGAGCTCATGGGGTACCCAAATATCGAGCTTTTTTGTGTACCCATTTTTTTTAAATGCGCCAAAACTGCTTTGTGGTCAATTCCCAGTTCTTCAGCTACGTCGTAACTACTGATATGCCGATCTTGATCCAGTTTTTCAAAAATGGCATCGATTTTATCCGCAATAGGGCGACCAGAGCAACGTGCATCTTTGACATCAAAATTTCCGGATTGAAAACGCTTAAAATTTTTTTCGCGGCCTGCGTTGCAATTTCACATTTTTTGTAGTAAAATATTAAAATGTAACGACTTTCTTCATTAGATTCACTCATCTTGACAGTATGAAAAACAAATGAACAACACACATTTTCCTAATTTGAATTAATCTTTTTTAAAATCTAAACTTTTAATGATACCAAAACCAGCTAGATACAAATAGTACAGCCAAAGAGATTTTATTACAAGTTCATACATACTATAATGCGAAAAGACTTTTTCCCCAACCTAATAGTTTTTATATTATCTACACACAAAATAGTAGTTAATTTATTTCTTTTTAGGAGTTTATTTCTTAAACGGGACCCTATTACTGCGACTCCGCTGTCCGTCCGTCCGTCCGTCCATCCGTCCGTCCGTCCGTCCGTTCGTCCGTCTGTCTGTCACCAGGCTGAAATTGTGAAGGTTAGACAGTTGAAATTTTCACAGATTATGTGTTTCTATAACAAAAAATACTAATAAACATAGTAAAATAAATATTTAAGGGGGCTCCCATACAACAAACGTGATATTTTTGCTTGTTTTTACTCGATATTGATAATATACTTTAGAGCTCGTGTTATGGACCCAGAATAAAGGGAAATCTATTTTTTTTAGATGCCTTGAATAAAATCAACCACCGGATTTGTGAAAAACATTTTAATGTGAAGGACATACGACGATCGCTTAGAAAAAAATTATAACTAATGATTTATTTTATTAAATTATCAACATTTAAAAACTGGACAACACATAACCAAAAATAGACAATCTACGAAATAAATTGCTGAAAGAATATTTCGAGTTGATTTATCGTTCTTCCATACAAAATGTATGGGATAAGTTTTTGGCGTTTTCTGTCATTTCTAGTACTCACTTTTGTTCCCCAAAATATATAATATGTAATGTGAAATAGAATCGAAATTTTCTAAAAATTTTCTTGAAAAATCTCCTAGGACCGTTTTCCTGTAACTATAACGAATAAGGTACCTGTCCTTACTGTCTCGTCTCAAAAACCCACTCTGTATATCATAATAAATATGTTATTATGCGTTAAGAAACATATCGAGTATTATGTTAAACAAAATGCTTTGAAAGTTTACCGGTAGGTAAGAAATATTATTCGTTGTAAGTAATTTATTACTTTAATCACATTTTACCTTCTAAGCTTCTTGAAGTGGTGACTTGAGAATCTATGAAGTATTTATTATCTTCCGAAATGACTTATATAAAATATTTTAATTAAAAACTATTACGCTTAAATACAAGAGGGAGGATAGATAATATTATTTAATATTTCTTGTGTATCTGTTAGTAGAACTTCCATAAGGCAATGTTTCTTGATGATTTTCTCTTACTAACAACTTTGAACTATGGTAAAGTAATAAGCTTATTGGATCAATATAAATACGAATTATGATATTGGGTTTGATAAATTAATTAAACTTTTTAAAAGTTGTTTACCTATCACTTTTTAGATGATTTCTACTACGGGCTCATCTACAAAAAATATAAAAATAATTGAAATTTAAGGATATATTAGTGTTAATGTTGCTATTTTGTTGACCGACTGTAAAAAGGGAAGATTTTTTTAAATTATTTACGAGTAGCTCCTGGGTCTCTTGGCCATCATTTTACCTGATGGTAGGTAAATGATTATAAGACCGAAGATGCAAGCGAGCTACACTCGGATTCCTCAACCACAAAGGCGGTCAAAAGGTACCGTGCACGGACCATTTTTGGGTTGGTTGGCTTAGCACAAAAATCTAAAATTAAAAGGTTATTTTCTTGGCAAGAACAAGCGTTTAAGCTTTTGTCATGATAAAAAAAAACAAGCAGACAAAAAATAAAGACGGCAAATAGTTTTTAATATAGTTTTATCAACTAAATTTCGCTGTATACACAAAAACAATTTAAGGGCGAATAGTATTGCTTTCGTAATTGAAAAACTTTTCAGACAGAAACGGTTACAGTAAACAAATAACTTTTCTTTAAGTTACTTTTTTATACAACTATATGACAAACAAGCTGACGGCCCACCTGATAGTAATGACAATGAGTTATCGCCGCCTCGACACCTGCAATAACAAGAAAAAATCACTTGATATTGCAGGTGCGTTGTCATCCTGAGGCCTAAGATGAAATGCCATCCATGCCCAGTAATTACACTGGCTACCTTTCCCTTCATCCGAAACACAGCGAACTGTTTCACGACTGAAATAAGAAAGGCTGAATATACTTGCTTAAATATATTTTTAAACAACCAGATGACAAAACAGCCGACGGCCCACCTGGTAAGTGGTTACTGACGCCTATAGACACCTGTAATAACAAAGAGAAAGCCACTTTTTTTAAACAAAAAATCTGTTGATAAATTTATTTAAAAAAATCAAAGCGGCTTTGTGCAAAGCATGGCAGTGCATCATTTTTTTATACAAAGCACGGCAATTGACTCAACACTAACTAACGTAAAGCGGCCAGAAGAGTCCTTATGAGAAGACACCTTGCCGATTTGTGTGTGCCTTTTTACGCCTCTTTTGAAGGAACCCATATTGTATAACCGCCTTTGTGGTCTAGATCACCGACCTCAGATCTGGACCCTACCACCTGGTTGGTGGTAGGTTTTTACTATTTTACCTAAGTATGCCGCCATAACAATAATGTTAACAGCATTGTTGTGTTCCGGCAGTTAGAGGAAAGATAGCCAGTTCATCTGTGGTTGAGGAATCCGGATGTAACTCGCTTCCATCGTCGGCCTTATCTTCACTTAACATCAGGTGAGATGAAGGCCAAAAGTTACCCCGTTAAGGTTTAAAAAAAAAGGGGAAACACATGTGCCGGCAAATATTTTTTGGATGTATGAACAAAAAAGAGTTACATTTACCAAGGGTGATAGATAATAGAATAGGTTTTCTCTTGACAATAATTTGAGCATTCCGTCATGTTTGAAGGAAGACAGGTTATGATAAGTTGGAATCACTAACTATCTTTGGCTGTGAGTGAAAATGAAACGTTCATATTTAAGTAGCGGGATATTAACTAAGGATTTAATCCAGAGGGATTTCTACACAAGTTTACAATCATTCAACTAGCTATAAATCGAGTATTCTGAAGTGTTTCCTTACAATATAGAATCAGCAATGGGGACATCCGAAAGAGAACTTAAATTAATGACACAGCTTACTAGTCTGGGGCAATGGAGTAAAAATAAAAATTTCTTCACATAAAAGATGTATCCGCGCAATATGCAACATCTCATCGGAAATCTCATGCAGACCTTACTTGACGGAGATAGAACTGTAGAACCAAATAGTGTAGGATTAAACCCTACCATCCTCCAGAAATATCATTCTTCCAGATTATCCCCGAACATTTAGAGGTTTATCTCCTTTGTGAGTTTCTCTCATTTATATCAGACCTTGTATACATTTTTCTATCACATAATGCCTTAATAACTAGCGTAGTTCGCTGATAACCTCATTATTACCTAGCTTGGGTTTCATTTCCTTTAATTTATTTCATGTAAGCATCTGTTTTTTACTGTTTGGCGGTAGAACAAGCTACGTCTAACCTTTAGGGCTGAGAAGGGACACGGTTTTAGACCTCCGCTGAGGGACGTAGGTAGTGGTCTTTCGGCAAAAAGGTTCAGGAGACCGTTGTATATTATTACAGTAAATTTAATTTAACGTATTCACGGCAACACAACCTTGAAGAGTAATTATGAATTATGATCTATTGTCTTAATTGATATCGCTTTAAATTCAAGGCTGTGTTTTAAATTTTAATGTGAGTCAATTAACAGTTTTACGTTCTTATGTATGTTGGTTTTAAATTGTTAATCTGTTCATAAACAGTTAAATGAAATGAAAAAAAATTGACATTATGTTACAATGCTCTTCTGCTGTTCCATAAAAAAACTGTGGTCCAAACTTAGAATATAAAAAGCTGCCGTATCTATGTTTCATATAGTAACTTACCTGATACTGTTTCGAGCAAGTCCCCGGAGGCATTCCCTAAAGTAAATACCTATTTACGTTCTATTACAGTCGTAAAACAACAAAGACAGCCTATAAAGATAAATAAATGTAAAAGTTTATTGATATTGACGTTTTAAGCAGGAATTTAAGGTCTAAATTTAAACGGATCTAACAAATTGGCAGGTACCGCGATAACTTGGTCGTCTGCGGCGCAACTTAATTTATGTGTTGTTCGACATTAATTTCTAGTTAAATTTATATTGGCAGAAGCCTCGCATATTTGAATCTCGAATAATCCAGGTAATTAATATTTGTTATGGCTTTGTAGTGTAGCGGCGGCGTCGTCACTGCGAATTCTAAATTGTTATTGGTATGAGGGTGGCACGTAATTAGTACAACGATGTCTTCAAGATAATCCATAATGTGTTTCTTCATTTTCCAGAGCGATTTAGACTCTATGGCGCTACATAAGTTGCACAGACTGTGCACCTTATTGGTAAGCCTGCCATTTATTTTTTAGCCCTGTAAATAGGGTAATGTTGCCAGTGTGTACTGGTAGCTGTATCGCGTGGCATACCTATCTTCTTTTAGTTCACTCACCGCCATCTTATGGAGCTTATAGCCTTATGGAGCCAAGCACCTACACATTCCCAAATAAACACACACACAAACACACCAACACATTCTCACTAACCAACGATTACACACACAAACACATTTTTATCCATATAAACTTGTAAGTACATACTCACATATTTTCACATGCACATTATTATAATATTGTTAGTAGTTTGAATACTCCTTTTTTTCCTAACTTGTGATTAGCCTAAATATTAATAGAGTGCACAACAAATGGTGGATGGCACCAACAGCTATGACACGGTTCATACTAGTATAGCTGGCAACGTCAACCTCTTTTAAATTGCACCACTTTGTCATATAAATGTTCTTATTAAATTTATAATCTTGAGCGCCTCCTTTCTTCGAAAGGCACGTTCAGCCGTTGGTCCCGGTTGTCACTGCAACCGCTTTAACCCACCAACCCGCATTGGTCCAGCGTGGTGTTGTTATGGCCCAAATTTCTCATGTGTTTCTGCCATGTAGGAAGGCATGTGCCCAGCAGTGAGTACTTGAACTTCGAGTGATAAATACAACTATGCCTTAACTCTCTAATAGGTAAAGTCAAGTAAGTCTTAGGAAATTGAGATTTAAGTTCCCTCTATTGATGTTTTTTAATCGCACTTCGTGTTGCCTGCGTTCCTCCAGTATGTCTCACACATTTATGGATTGGCCGGAAGTGACCTCTTATAGACATAAGTTCACATTTGCTAACTTATATTACATACATTATATTTTGTAATTTTAAAGTGCAAAAAAGAGTATAGGTATACACTACAACATTAAACTTGAGAATGAAATTCAATTATTCGGTATAAGGGTGCGGACTCGGTTGAAGTACAACTTTTTGCTGATTAAAAGGTAAAGTTAAAAAATGGAGAATTATTTCGTCGATATGAAACACTAATATCACATTAACTATTACGAATCGTAATACTGTGCTAAAATTACTACTTAAATATTAAAAATATCTGGAAAAGAAAATGCAGCTGGTAATCTCCTTTTGTTGACATTCGTTTATTTCAAAACTTCCCAACAAATAGTGCTCCAAGTATTACCTTAAAAATTGATAGCTATTAAGCTTGCTTGGCGATTGAGAGCGAGTTCTAAAGTCGACATCTTTCAAACTTAAAACTCAATAGGACAAGGTCTGTCACAAGTTACAATAGTAACAGACCTTGTCCCATTGAGTTAGAAGTGGTTTTTAAAGTGAAAAAGTTACAGTTGACAAGATGCCTTCGGTACTGACGTGACTCGGTGGGAGGTGTCAAGATATGTTCAGCAGTTAGTCTCTCAGGAGTTTGGCGATCACCGACGCTTTATCGTACAAATTTTGATGTCATGAATTCAGTGAAACCAAATAAACTTCGTGGCGACTATTGCCGATCGATCTAATCGTATTTATTGCTAGACAGCATCACTGAAACTCGAGAATAGTAAAATTTTGCATTACAAGGTTCAACTATTCATTTTTAAAGCCACAGTTAAAAATGTGCAATATGCAATAAGGATTATAGGGTAAGAATTTATAATAAAATTAATTAATTTAGTCTTAAATACAATTACAATTAGACGAGATTTCAAGTTGTCATTAATTACAAAATTAAAAAGGGTATAGGTTCTGTGTTCTACTGTATGTAATTTTTTTTCGTATGTATGTTCATCGATTTCTCGGTCAATTGTGAACCGATTTTCAAAATCCTTTTTTATTCGATAGAGTATACTCCCGAGGTGGTCCCATTGTCACCAAGTCAGGATCTGATGATGGGATCCCAGAGAAATCTAGGGCAAACCTCAAATTTTTAAGGCACGTATGACATTTTTTACTTTTTTCCAAATCTATTCAAGTATTTGCTACTGTCAGTTACCATCAATTATGTTGATGAGCTGGTGATGGAAGGTACAACTCCTTAACGGTTAGGAGTTGGAAGATAATTCTTTAAATATTATAGGTACCTACGTATTAACGAATAGTAGTATTATATCGGGTGATTCGGGTGAACTGATGGTGTAAGGTACAACTCCTTAACGGTTAGGAGTTAGAAGATAATTCTTTAAATATTACAGGTACGTATTGACGAATAGTTGTATTCTATCAGTTTATTGGGGTGAACTGATGATGGAACTCCGTAACGGTTTCGGTTAACGGAACAATATTATGTATTTCAACTAAAGACTGAGAGACAGACAAGTTGATATTGCTGACGGTTAACCATCTAGCATTGACCTTAAGGTGAAATAAATTTATTTTTTAACAAAAATAAAACCGACTTCAAAACACTAAAAAGGAAAAAATAATTTTGGAGTTGGTGCTAAGTTGTTTCCAGAAACAATAGAAAGTGAAGCACCAACTCCAAAATATACATTTTTAGGAGACAAGTAGGTACCTAGGTACTTAATTTTAATTATTTTTTCCTTTTTAGTGTTTTGAAGTCGGTTTTATTTTTGTAAAGTTTAGTGGCAATCTATAATTAAGACAGCACTTAGCTCATGTACCTACTCTTTAGCTTTAAACTCTATACTCTACTATACTCTATTTTAAAAATACATCTGCTTTCTTTTTGGACTGAAGAATTGTTGTAAAGTCAACATTTAAATTTTTGTTTTGAAAGTTGATAATCTTTTGTAGTTTAACGAGTAGTCTGAACCTGCCCAGAAAAGTAGGTTAAATAGATTCCGCTTGACTCAAAAAGGTCAGAGAGAAGATAAGAATTTCAACACGTTTAACATATAAAGCGAAATTATAAATGGACTTTGTATAAAGATACTTTTTATTAGAATATATAACACTAGGCCAAATATCACGTTAAACCCCTAAGGTTCGTAATTGTTTGCTAAAACTACATACCCAAACGAAAATGTATTCCTTTAACTGTATCAAGCGTGCAAAGTACTCTATAAATAAACCCTCGCGTCTCGGGGAAAATGTATTCATTTTCATATTTCTCGAAACCACTTTCCAAATATTACAGATGTAGTTTCTTTTCTTTATCTAGAGGAGGCTAGGCTAGTAATGAAATCTGATATATAAAATCCTGTTTAAAGGTTATATTCTCTATTTAGATTCTGCTTTAAGAAATACTGACTATATCTTCCTTCGAACTTTATAAAGATTTGAATGAATACTGTGTTAGTTTGCGTCAAATTTTCATATGCCATAACCTTTTGAGAAAATTCCAGTAGGAAAATTAGTGATAATAATAGTATTATACTCACACTCATTTTACCTAACCCAAATTAAGCATCATTAGGAGCTTCTGCTATGAATACTAGGTAATTGTAAATTAAAGATAGTAATAAGTTAATGAATATTAGAAATATACTGAATAAACTCACAAACATCAATGACTCGTAAACAAACGTTTGTATCCTTATCATACAAGCATCATTGCTTATGATCCTTATAATGTGTCGATAAATCCATTTAGATACAGAAAAGCATTCGAGACAGGCTACCTTTGATGTTTTATGGTATAAAAACATTAAATGTAGGTATGCGGCTACGTGATATGTAATCTATATATCAATTCGAACTTTCCGCTTTCCATTCAAACTTGGTGAATAATAATGATAAATGAACTGGGTCATGCATAAAGCGAGCATCGGTGATGGATTTTGGAACGTGTAGTTGTTGGTCCGTGAAAAGGACACAAACGTCACTAAAATTTATTTCGCGACATTAATCTCAATTAGGAGAGATATTGATCGCGTAAAGCACGATTTGACTTTCTCAGAAAGCGTTTATAAAACATTAAACCTTATCGGTCTAAAAATAGGAGCTGGATTTACTTAATCAAACTTTTCGTTGGGTTCTTATGAACTCTGAAATTATTATTAATGTACGAACTTTGTCAACTTGAATTGTTTCTGTTCTGGGTTCAATTGTCCTTTTAATTTTACTTCATTGGCAGGAATTACAATTGTATTTTGTATTCATACCGAATTCTTGCGACCACTATTTTATATTTGAGAATAAGTGTGCGGCACTTATTATTCATAAGCAGAGCGTCCGTAATCAACCTTTTAGTCACATCTTACACACTTAAATGAAACTTTATTTTTCTCTACGCCTGGTGGCAACCAAGTATATTATGACCTGCGTGATGTAAGCGGATATACGGACGGTTACAATAACACGGCGTTGCCGATCCTGTAAAAACATTATCATGACCTTTTTGAAGAACCCCTGCTGTAGTCGTTTGAGAAAACCTACACAGGGCTCATTTAACTTGAGCGGACGCGGGAAAAAGTTTCTCTGAATCTGCGCACTACTTTGATTTCAACGTTTGAGGACGAATTCCTAGTCGGTGGCAAACAGCACCAATTTCATATCTGTATTAACAAATTAAAGAAGAATGTTTAGTAATCACCTACTATTAAGATATCTAAACCATTTTTTAAACTTCCTAACGGGGTAGCTTCATCTCACATCAAGTGTAAATCATAATGATAATAATTAATGTATTTTACAATCATACTCGTTACTAGGGCCTTTCTGCATGAGAACAACAAATGAGCATAGCCAGAGTGGGTGTGGGTTTTGGTTTGAATCCTGTTAGGATATAAAATGTGTAAAAAAAGTGAAGCAACAGTGAAGTAAAAATAAAGTATTTTCTATTCTCAAATTAGGCAGACACACTACCATTTACTTGCATGACACTCCCTCAAAGAAATAAGTTACAATTCTGAACTAAATCATTCGTAGTATTATCATATCTATGCAAGCACACATGTGCAAGCAAAGTGTGTCTATCTGTGATCTCTTCAAGCATAAACCACAGAACCGATTCAGACGAAATTTGGTACGGAGATAGTTTAAGACCTTGCAAGAGATATAGGATATTTTTGGAGCGATAACCGATGTCTACACGGGCGAAGCCGCGGGCGGCCACTAGTTTGAAATAAAACTGTTTTACCGGATTGAGCCCGGGTTAAATTTATATGTCACATTGTTATTTTACCGTAACCACGACCGCTGTAAATTAATCGGTTCAAATAAAAACCAATGTAACGTCAAATGCGAGTTAAATCCGGTAAAGAGATTCAATTTAAAATGTTGTTCTCATGTTTGTTGGGGATTATTTCACCTTTTCCCCGTCCCTTACTAATCTGCTCGCGATCACAAAAACACAATAGAAAATTGTGTTAACGTGAGCCACTAGCCAAATTCTAGACAGTCGTGTGAATTACACAAGTATTTGCATCCTATTGAAAAAAACAAGTCCTATCTATAATTTGTGTTGACTTTGTTCATCGTTGCTGACCCTATTACGTAGGTGCCTTGCCACTGTATCAGGGGAAGGTAGGTCGGCGCTCAGTGCTTGGCCTATATTTTGTCCTGCTCTGACAGGGGCTGACGCATGATTTCGTCCCTCTCCAGTGTGACGTCATGACGCAACCCTCGCGTGTGTGCGTGATTTGTATACGCAGCGCTTCTGTGCTGTCCACCTGATTAATGCGATAGTTCCATTTGATTATTTTTTGCATTGAATGTGTGTTCATTATCGCATGAATAGTTTATCAAGTGATTTCGGATAGAGGGTACCGATTCCTTGAATGGTTAATGGTCTGTGGATTGGATTTGGAATATTAGACACCTTAAATCACAGCCACTGGCTTTCCTCGAGCGACATTCATAGTGATCATTGTGTTGTGAACAATGGCAGATCGGATAATGATTAATATTTAGAAGGGAATAAATGATATAATTTCTTTTTCAGTTTTTCTATTTTTAGTTTTTCTTTTTGGTAATTTCATCAGAAAATTCATTAGTAATTTTAGTACCCACAAACTAGACATAATCGATATTATTTTAGTTAATATTAGTCCTCGGTTCTTTTTTATTGCGGAATTACTTTTATACCTACTGCATGGATCTAAGATTAATAAATTTATTTACTTGTTAGTTTTGTTTTTTGTTAGTTCGTAGGTACCTCAATCGACTAAAGTAGCGGTTTCGGGTTCGAATCTAGGTATACACAGAAGTTTGTGTGATGCATACGACCAATTCTTTGACGGGTTACGGATGTTCAAATGTTTTCTTAGCTATATTTCTAATAAGGTTTTTTTTCCAATATTGATATCTTCTATAAAATATCATGTAATTTTTATTAGGAACAAAAACATTTTTAAGGTTATACAAAATTCTTTGCTCTCTTAATTTTCTTTAATGTGCTTCTAAGTATGTTTTATTTTCTCTTGTCAAAAATAATTAGGTATTACTTATATACATGTATAATGTTGTATTAATATTTTTATGCAGTACTGTACCCACAACAGCTTTCTGTGTCCGTTATCTGATGATAGCACAAGTAAGCATGATAACTTTAGTTTGTTTCATGAAAGGGGAGCGGTATAATTTTTGAATTCTACTTGTTTTTACTAAAATTTAAAAGTTGGTTGGTAAATAAATATTAAGTCTGGCAACAAAACTGTGTTAGCTGCACAGAGCAACAACTTGACAAAAGATGCCACGCAAAAGTCGCGAGTGAAAGCATCAAAAAGTTATTAGAGCAGAAAGAACTTTTGTAGTACAGTCGAAAGCACGTCAACCTTCAGACCGCCCTTACTCCGTTCGTAATAAAGGCGGCTTTCGTAATGCAACTGTTACACTTAATGTGCTGTATGTTTACACCCGCTTTGTTATGTGCCTGTGGCGGACTATCGTTTACCTGACAGCTCCTTGTTTAGCTGAAAAATGTTAGGTTATTCCTGAGAGGTAACAACAATGCCGCCGCCGACGCTCAACAAGGACTTCTTTGAGTCATTGTTGACTACACAATTGTCACGTCCAGTCAAGTCACCTTTGTTACCCGCGTGCTTGTATTCTAGAAATGGGAAATATGCTTCAATATTTCCAGATTTATAAAATTAATTCTACACAGTTACAATTTACAGAACTGAAAGAATTTTAGGAAAATACTTATTGATGAATAATCGGACGATGTGAACTTTTTTACGTTTGGTCCGACTAAGGAATCGGACTATGAGGTTTATCGTTATTTAAAAGCATATGGTCCTATCGATCGGACGACGTGAACTTTTTTCTTTTGGTAAGTACTTGCTTGTACAACAATATAACCTGTAGGCGTCTTCAGTCGGGGTCACCAGTTGTAGGAAGGGGGCGAAAATGCATGTAGTATAATTACGGTATTGAAAATTAAAAGTTGATTGAAGGATAATCAGAAGATATAAGTATACAATATTTACAAAGTATGGAAAAGTAAAATAATTAAATACATAATATGTAACGTTAACGATAATAACAGACAATCCGTAACCATGGCAACCAGACAGCTATGCTAAGAAGTCTAACGTTGGCAGTGCTCGCTAACTCCAAGGCCATAGAGGCCTACACCATGAAGGCGGGATTGCAATGTAATTAGAAAATATATTTACATAAAGACTTAATGATAATGGAAAAATGAATTGCGGTGAAATATATGTGGACAGGATCCCCAAAGTTCGCTAAAGGAAATTAACATTCTTTTAGAATAATTATGGTCCGAACAATTGTACGACGTGAATTTTTCTTTTTGATTGGTTTGATTACCTACCTATTGTGGACTATTCAGTGACAGTGTGATTCGACTGCTTAGTATGCACCAGTAATCCGATGATCGAACGGTGTGGCGCTCTGACAATTTATTTAATTTTTTTTTTATATACAACTAAGGTGACAATCAAGCATACGGCCCACCTGATCAGTGATTATCATTAGATTGTTAGAGTAATTGTTGTTGTAGATTAGGCCAACAGGGAAAATGCAAAAAAATACACTGGTTTAGTAGATTAATAAAAAATATGTAAAATTTTACTGCTAATAGTGAATGAGAATTAATTTTGGCCATAAAATACCCAAGTAGAAAACACAGTTTTGTGTTAAACTCGCCTGAGTACATCATATTTTATTTTGTAAATTTTGCTTTAGGTTGTTTTGTGTACACTAAAGAATAAATGTATGGAATAAAATGACAACATTAATTGAATAAATTACACTTAATTTATTATACTGACTGTGACTGGATTGATATAATAATCTGGAATAATTTTGTGAGTCCAAACGATTTGACATTTTTATAAATGAAGTCATTTCTTCATTTGCCATTTCTTCTATATTTTCCTTAGTTTACACAAAATACATTTCTAAACGCATGCATAAATATTTGACAAACAATAAATATGTCAATCTTTTTTCATTACTAACATTAAAATCTACATTTTTAAAATCTAAAAAACGCCATCATCCGCATATTGTGAATATATCTAGTCCATTCGAAACCTTTCTTTAAATACATTCTTTGATATGAGGGAAGAGTTTATCGACGGGATGAACATTAAATGTTTGATAGTTACGAAACCTATGAATATTTGTATGGGAAAATCAAGGGAAAACGTTTTTTACATTGTATTTTTTCAATGTTTTTAATAGTTATTCTGCTATCTATTCGGGACGGAGACAAATACAACAAATCAAAAACCATGAAAATTGGTCCAGCCGTATAGAGTTTTAAGTGGTCGAACAAACACGACTTAGTTTTACATAATATATCACGCAACTTTATGTGGTTGTTATTCATCAAATCAAAAATTTTGTATATTGTAACTGCGTAGAATTAATTTAAAAACTTAAGAAATGATGCATATTGCCCATTGCAATTGGAGTGCTCCTACCTCAAACTACCAGGCTACATGGATATCAGAGCTTATTAATAATATACTCTTAATATGTTTATGAATTGATACTATGCTGTATTATCAGTATCTCTTACATAATTATGGTGGCCTGGTACTTCAGGTTAGAAATATTTATGTACATGCACATATTAATTAATCAATTGAACTAACAGACTGAATGACTATTACTGCCGGCAATTCTATGACAAAATACTTAAGATTGGTTAGCACAAAAGATATGTAAGGAAGCTATTTGTTTGCTTTTTGTTCACGTTTTCAGATCGATCGTAGTAAGTGAATTTGTAATTCCTCTCTGTCCGATGAATCGGACCGAAAGTATAAAAGTTCACGTCGTCCGATCGATCGGACTAAGTAGTCGGACCAAGTGTTCACAAGGTGTAATTTACTGTGGACTGTGAGAGAAATAAATATTGTGACTTGTATAGTAAAATGGCTTGACTCTCCCCAGTATAATAAATAGAGGTCAAGTAGTGTGTTAACATTGTTGTGTTCGGAAAAACACAAGGAAATAGCCGCCAGTATCAGATGAATCTTATAAATCATGCCTTTAGCCAACATGTTTTGCGTTCCCTATATCGACTTTCTATAAAAAATATTTTTGCTTCTGGTCTCGCTGGCTTTGTTCGTATTTATATTTCATGAATTTGCCTCGCGGGATCAATTGACACACAAAATTTGGAACAACGCTTTTGTTATTTTAAGCAATATTTTCAAAGGCTTGATGTAAAGGAAATATACCTAAACGAATTAGGGTCACGTTCTGTGTAAAATGAAAAGACATCGAAAAAGTATATTGTTTTAAATAGAACTTCAAATCTTTAACATTCATAATAATATTGTTGTTTCTTTTTCATAACAGATAATACTTATAACAGGAAAAACGATTGTTTGCTTTTGAACTGTAAACAGGAGAGAACAACTGTTGTTTTTGATTAGGGTTGGAACAGCGCCAAGTAGCGCCTCGACCTAATAATCACACAATGATTATTCCACCATTGTAGAATATTAACTTAAAATGAAAATAATGTTAGTTGATGCTAATATTGTTTTTGTTCAGAACGTGAAAACGGTAAAAGAAAGGTACTATTATAATTCATTCAATATTAGGTGGTACTTAAAATTTTACTATAAGCGATAAAAAGCCTGTATGAATATTTTCATCGAACTTAAAGAAATGACGCATCACGACGCAAACGGCCTCGTTCGGTCCAAATTGATTTGGTAGTTTGGTTTATATATCAAAATAACTGGAATAATTAAGTAGTCTAAAAGTATGCGAAATTGCGGATTCTTGCTTTCCTATGACTTTTTAGTGAAACAATACGATAGTAGGAAACAATATTTAAGCTAACTGCCACCCATCTAGCTTTGATCTTAAAAAGGGAAAAAATGTAAAAACAATATTTAAAACAAAAATAAAACCGACTTCAAAACACTGAAAAAGATAGAAAATTAAATTTAAGTAGGTGCTTATCCCCAAGAAACATATTTTCTGGAAGCATCAGCTCAAAATATGTTTCTAGGGGATAAGTACCTACTTAAAATTTTCTACACTGCAGTAGTATCGGTAAGATGACACGACGAGGTAAAGTTTAGTGGCATGCCTCCTTAGTATTTTTCTGTTCATAAGGTGACTTAAGTCAGCGATACATATCAATGAACGTTTTTCCGTTTCCGATGTGAGTTAGGTCACCGATACATAGGTATCAATGATCGTTTTTTGGGAGGAGGGGGACTTGTCGTCTATGCTTTAGATTACACTTCCTCTTCATTTTTACTCCTTATGCAACGAGTGAGTAGCCTTGGTATTACAAGTGTTACAATACTAAATTAATCTAACAGGCAGTCCATAAACTGCATCATGAATATTTTCGTGCTCCCACGGGCTTAGAAACAGGCAGTTCAGTGAATATTTTATTAGAGTGGCGATCAGCGGAATATTCCGAATGTTTGGTATTTACTAATTGAGCGATCAAAACTTATAACCACGTAAATATTTTTAACCGACTTCTTTACATAAAATGACATTACGATGACAGATGATACATGTCATGTGGCATTAGTAGTGTTCCAGCTATTTTTAACTATGGTATTACAAGTATTACAATACTTAATTAATCTAACAGGCAGTCCATAAACTGCATCATGAATATTTTCGTGCTCCCACGGGCTTAGAAACAGGCAGTTCAGTGAATATTTTATTAGAGTGGCGATCAGCGGAATATTCCGAATGTTTGGTATTTACTAATTGAGCGATCAAAACTTATAACCACGTAAATATTTTTAACCGACTTCTTTACATAAAATGTCATTACGATGACAGATGATACATGTGGCATTAGTAGTGGTCCAGCTATTTTTAACTATGATAGCGATACAAATATTAAGTGTTGCTTCAATAAGTGTTACCTTTATTAGGCCAGCGATGGATTTATCCACTGTCAAATTTGACAGAATGCTGACGTTGGAATTACAAAATAAGCCCATTGATAAATTGTCTGAACGCAGTTCTGGTTTCTCCCGCTATTGTAAGTTGCTTTGTTTTTGTTTCGTTTCCTATTGTCCGTTTGTTTCAATTTAAATTCTTTGTTAGCTTCCACAATACAACGTACACAAATTTTATTGTGTATTGTAGTATTTAAAATTGTAACTCAATTTGTTTGAGAATTCATTAATTTTACGGGTTTTAATTAAAAGTGTTAAAGATATTATATTAATAACTTAGGATTGGTTTGTTTTCTGTTGGTTTCCAAATTCTTGTTTTTCTGACAGAGAAGATTTTTTTAACGTACGATTGCTTAGTATATAGACTTAATTTTATAGCTTAATAAAATAAATAAGCAATATTTTGTACCTATACAGGATTATATATTAAATATTCACCATAACTCGATACAAAAGACAACACGTAGCGAATTTAATCGAAGAATACGTCTGTGCATACGAGAAAATGGGTCTCATTTTGAGCAATTCATAAGTTAAGTGAACTATTTTCTTTCGATAGTGAGTTAACTTTACAATAAAAAGACTATTTCTCGTGGCCTTTCTTTAATATATAATATACTATGTTGTTTAAAATAAATTGATCCTTACGAATGACTCTTTTGGTTGGTATCATTTTTATAATATAGGATGTTTTTTTTTTACATTTCTACGGTTCAATTCCCGGCTCAAGCAGGTGATTTTTTAAAAATCTTTAAATGCATTTTTAATTATTTTTGAAAATAAAGGAATGTTTTCAGTAAAAATTGCCATCATCAATATTATGCGTACTTTTCCTACATCAGCGGTCTTATTTTAAAACCTCGTCTTCATGCATTGTCCATAGTTAGTACAGTCCAGAGGCAGTACCTCCTAGCTCTATTGGATAGCAATCAGTAATATATTTGGAAAGGTACACCGCGGGCCATTTTATTTGAGTAACGAATATCTTGTGAAGTAAAGCTCCAATAAAGTAGGAAATCGGAATTTGTAAAGTAAATAGACGCCTACATTAATTTGAAAAGAGGCCCTTTAGCTGGACGTTTATTTTGCGGATTACTTTTGAAGTTACAGCTCATAGAAAATCACAACGTTTAGGTAGTCTCTATGTCCTAGCAATGTTAGATGATGAAGTCATTTTATCAAAACTAGTATAAAATATTTGTTATTTATTTTAGCTATTTATTATACAGGGTGATGCCGTCAATACGACAATAATTCGAAACACGGGCTATATTAGTTCATAGAAACGGTATGCCACTTTCAAAAACACTTTATTCAATTGATAATTTTATGACATTTCTATGAAATAATGCAGCCAATGTCTTTATGATATGCTACCGTCTCTTGAATAATCTGATTAGGGATTGGCAAAAAGACGTACTCAGGATATTATCGCAGTCTACAACTCTATAATGCGTAATGTTGCGTATTGTATGACATACCACACACACCAAATTTTATTTCTAAATATAAGGGCCTCTACGGTATCTAAGTCGTACTACGCTTGATGCGATGATAACTCTATCAACTCTACATACAAAGGCTAACCTTAAAACATCATCATCATCATCATCAGCCTATATACGTCTCACTGCTGGGCATAGGCCATTCTACATGGGAGAAACACATGAGAAGATTGGGCCATAACACCGCCACGCTAGCCCAACCTATAAGAAAGCTATAACAACCGAGACCAACGGCTTAACGTGCCTTCCGAAGCACGGAGGAGCTCGAGATTATAAATTTGATTGACCCATCCTGGGACCAACCATGGCAAAAGTTGCTTTGTTTTCGTAATCGAAACCAGAGCGCTCAAACCACTACGCCATCGAGCGCCTCATCCAACCTTAAAGCATGCCCCAAAAATACTCTAACAGCTTTCGGTTTTCAAATTACCCCGAATCGTACACTATACTTAATCAGTTTTTATACA
Source organism: Nymphula nitidulata (assembly GCA_947347705.1). Classification (NCBI taxonomy): domain Eukaryota; kingdom Metazoa; phylum Arthropoda; class Insecta; order Lepidoptera; family Crambidae; genus Nymphula; species Nymphula nitidulata. The sequence continues at coordinate 6,359,532 of OX374617.1, read as the reverse complement.
TGACATAACTGTTTACCATGTCTGATATTAAACTAAAAGCGTAACCTACAACGCTTAAAAGCTACAAAATAAGAATTAGATTCAACACGCTCAAAGCAGACAGCGAACACTTTAATTAATACGGCAGAACATCGTTATCCCTGTCGTGATACTAGTGCAAACAGCTTAATTTTTTTCGCTGAAACAATAGGGATGTTCGCATATGAAAATATCTAAACTACAAAAAAATCACAATCATCAATTGAATTTTTGTATTTTTTTCTAGTTTAGATATTTTTTATAGGTAAATGTATTTTTCAACCATTTTTATAAAAAAATGTATAAATAAAAATTACAAATAGGGACGTCGACAATCTCTGGGAAAGTGTTTCATATCGTCTAGATACGTATCTATTATAAAAATGAAAATGAAAAATTAAAATATCTTTATTCCAACAGGCAACAGGACATTCAAATCGTCAAAAAAGCACATTTTTATGAGTACCACAAAAAATATCTATCTGTCTGTCAGTCATGTCTGAATTGACGTTGACTAACTTTGTCATAATTATTTTAACCGGTCAAATGTCCTTACACGACTAATGTTTTAAAACGTCTATACATGCCACTTGACCGCTGTGACGTCACCTATTACCAAGCACCGATAGGTTGCTATGGTGATTTATATGGTTTTCCCTTTGACAGCGTCTGATGGCTAACAACAAGTGACGTCAATAACTGGCATTTTGTTTATTGAATATTTTTTTAATTCCGTAATAAGACGACGTTGATTTTTCACGCCTGACCGATTATGCCTGCTTTACAAAACTAAGGTCTGTCTTGCGTGGAATTTTGCTCGCGGTTGTAGGATGGCTCCGCCAAGTGCCTCCTTGATGAAAATGAAAATGAAAATATCTTTATTCAATTAGGCACCCCAAGAAGCACTTTCGAATCGTCAACAAAAAAACCCTTATGTCTATCACATAAAAATAATATTAACTAACTAACAATGTCTTAATGTTTGTCTTTCTGTCTTGTCTGGATCTACGTAAGCTAACAATGTTATAATGTCAGTCTGTCTATATGTCAGTCTGTCTGAATTTACACCGGTTCCAAAAGTTGAACCACCGAGAAGATTCCGGCAATAAACTTAATTACACAGTAATAGTATTTAGCAGTGCAGTGTCGCACAGAGTATAAAAAAGGTATATTAACGTACCAATAGGTACCTAATGATGCACTGACAGATTGCAGCATTGTGCTGTCCGTATTATTGATGATGTAGAGCTTACGAACCTTGAGCCTCTGCAGTTGCGTCGAGGCATTCTATCGGCTATATCACGGGATGTTCTGAAGAGCTTTTCGACCTTATCCCGTCTCCCCCTTCCTACTCAGGAGCACGCGTGCCGGTCTACGGAGTCATCAATTTAACTTCTCGTACAAAGAAGTTTAGTAAGTTGTTTATTTGCCGTTCTTCCAAAACTTGGAATTCTTCCAGCACATGTGTTCCCTCCTTCCTAACATGGATTCCTATAAGAGGTGTCAAAAAGCGCCGGCAAGTTGAAGGCAGTTGAACAGTGTGTTTCAAGCTGCAGTGCTGTCTTCGCATAAGGAATCTTCTTACCGCTTCACATCAAGTAGTTTTAGGTCATTTGCCGTTATAAAAATCCCAATGAAACGGAAATTACCATGTTTTATTTTAGTTACTTTATATTAAAAAACTAATGAAAAGCATTTGAAACTAAGTGGCACCGTCGCCGCACATAAATATCAATGAACCGGTTTATACGACGATCAATTGAAATAAAACGTTGATTAAGACGAATACGGTACACGAAGAACTTAGATCGTCCTTGCGTCCAAAGCCGAAGAAAGATGTCGCCTAGCCGGGTACGGACTAACGATAAATATGGACAAACAGCTCATAATCATATAGAACCAGGTCTAGGCTGTTGGAAGTTGAATCGCAGAACCGAATCAGATAAAATTTAGCAGGGAGAAATATTACATACGTAGGCTATTTTTAGCGCTTTAACCGACTTCCACGTGGGTGGAACCGCGGCTACTTATTGTACTTTCTAATACAGATTTTCTTATAAAATAATAATTTAAATACTTCCACGTTTTTTTAAAGTCTTGTATTGAAGTCTTAATCATCCCTAGTCAAAACCCGGCCAAACTGTATTATCCCACCCACTGCGTTTGTTTTTTTATTCTCCGAGACGTTTGTAATCTTGGCTTTATTCAGGAACCGATTGCTTGATTTCTTTTCAGTAATCAAGTCTGATGTTGTGATTATATGAAGACAAAAATTTATAACTGAATTAATAACCCTAGTAATTAGGTATAATTTATTTTTCTCGCCTTCTATGCCACTCTTAATAAATAATTTGTATGATAATTTTTTCACAAATTAAAAAAGTAACTTCAAAATACTCAGTTTTGTCATGTACCTATTTTACCAATACAAAGAAGGTTTTTGAATGTCAAATCTAAAGATGGGTAACCGTCAGCATTATTAGGTATCGACCTTTCTGTCTGTCAGTAGACTAATACCTAAGTTTATTGTTTTTACTATCATTTGAGAGTGGTGTATGTACCATATTATATACCAAAACTAAGTATTTTTTTTTGTTTTCTGAAACTTTAAACCTTCACAACTCAAAACAAGTTTAGACCTATTTAGTGACTTTTCGCTCTACGGCGACGAAATAGCGACCGCTTGTGCGCACACTCACAGAATACTTTTACTCCAAGGAGACACACACACGGAGGCGCACACTGTACCTAAAGTAATTTTTAGCTTCCGTTTCCTGGTACGGATCCCTTAGAATATCACAAGAGGCTCGTTAAACGATAATAATGTATTTACGTAACGAAATAAAGAAAACCCGTCAATCCGGCCTATTTCTTATCTAGGGCATGATGGCTGCAGGTCGCGTCTCGCATATTTACTGAACGTTCGGGTTAATCGTTAACCCGCCATTTGATACCGAAAGGGTTAAAAATTGAGCTACTTTCTGACACAAGTTGTTTGATATAATTTAAAAAATATATAATTAAGTAACTTTTTCTAATTGCTACTGTTTACCCGCTTTTTAATCTGATAGCTGATAAGGTTTAAAATGATACACAATTAGAAGGTAGTGAGTGTGTCCGTTTCTTATTATGTATTCTACTGCCCTAATAGAGTCGGGGCCCTGTCATAATAGACAAAATGTGAAATTGATTAAGTGTTTAATTTTGGAAAAAGTTCAAAACCTGTCTACCTTATTATCTGGTAAGTTTTCACTGTCAAGCCCTGAACCGATTCAGATAAAATTTTGCATGGATATATATTACATCCACCCGCATTGGGTCAGCGTGGTAGTATTATGGCTCAAGTTCCTCATGTGTTTCTCCCATATAGGAAGGCCCGTGCCCAGCAGTGGGACGTATATAGGCTGGTGATGATGATGATAGATCACATCTAGAGAAATGACATAGTCTACGTTTAGGCATGATAGCCGACATCTACCCGGGCGGAGCCGCGGGCAGCTACTAGCTAATAAAGTAACTTAACAATGAAGAAGCAACTTTATAGCTTGTAAAATCCACCCCAAATTTTCAGAGACATTGTTATAAAATTTTAATAGCATATTAAAACGAATATTGAATGACGTTTTTTACGTGCAATAAAAGCTTCTATAATAGTTAAAAGAAGGTATTATTTAGTAATATGTATGGTGACATGTCGTGCCGTCATTAGTGTGAAGGTTCTTAAAACCAGAATATTAAAAAGCTTTTAGCGAATTTATCACCAGATGGGTTAAAGCTTGAACTCATTTTGAATACCTATTTTATTCGGTGAAGGTTTTCCCGAAAGAGTTGCTCAAACTACTCTTTGATTAAACAAATGACAATCTCTGCGCGTAACAGTATTTTTTTTTATCAATCTATGCTGTTCAGTTATAACACTACTTACATAAATGAAACGTGTTCCTGTGTGAAGGTCACCAGAGTTCCCTAAGTTTTTTTTACAACTAGATGACAAACAAGCTGACTGCCCTCCTGATGGTAAGCGGCTACCGCCGCCTATAGACACCTGCAATAACAAGGAAAAATCACTTGATATTGCAGGTGCGTTGTCATCCTGAGGCCTAAGATGAAATGCCGTCCATGCCCAGTAATTACACTGGCTACCTTTCCCTTCAATCCGAAACACAGCGAACTGTTTCACGGCTGAAATAAGAAAGGCGGTTTCAATGGCATTAGGGCATTTTCCTTTAGAAATGTCAATATGCTTTGATATTTGCTTTTCACAAGCATTTATGCAGTTCATAATTTTCACATATGCATGGGAGAAACTTTCTACCGCATACGCTCTGGTTGTGGAATAAGTTCGTGGGTTTTTTCGAACGAGTTCTTCAAATAGAACGTTGAAAAGTTTATAGCGAGTTAAAGAACGCGCGAGTGATAAACCTTGGTGTGGCAAGCGTCCATTAGGCTACGGTAAAAAAAAAGTATTACAGAGTGCTAGGTATGATTAAAAAAGCATTACAGTGTTTCGCGGGATTTGGTGGTCAGTGGATCAGTCAAAAATTTTATAACAATTATTAAACATTGTGTCTGAGCGAACGTTGTGTTATAAAATTGGTGTAGTTTATGAAACAAGTGTTTCTGTACCTCTAGCACGAACACATTTAAATTTCGAATCGCCATCGTGTCGAGTAAGACGTTAACTTTTGTCTGGCATTTGTTTGAAATTTTAAGCGTGCGTTAACGATACGATTACGATTCGAAATTTAAAAATGTTCAAGCTAGGGGTACTGTTGACGTGCGATTGGAAGATGAATAAAATAAAAGTGATTATGGTGTGAAAGACGATGAGAATTTTATCGTGGTTATTCACCCCATCAAAGTAGCATCATATTATGGAGACTGTTATCATATAATTCGTGTCGAATTCTCCCAACATGCATTGAAATGTGTAACATCAGCATCTCAATGCAAGAAATGAAGAAAAGAAAGAAAATATTTAAAACATGGCTGCATAGGCATTAGTTCCCTTTGCCTTCCCATTACATGGAGAGTGAACAACAACAAAAAAAAGTATTACTGAAAAAACATTAATCCGTCAAGTGGCGTTATCCCTCCGGAGGGCTATGACAATTGAAAAATCAATTTTGTCTGAAATCTGGCGCTTATGATTAGAAATTTGTTGGAATTCTAATCTAGGGCACTACAATAACAGGCCAGTCTTACCTATTAAATAAACAAACAGCCGGGTTAATCGCCAGTCAAATGTAAAACTCGCCGTCTTAAGCGGGGCAAGAGGGTTGAAGTGAAGAATAAGGCTATTACGCCAGAGTTGAGCTTTAAGACCGTAGAAAAATGCTTTTAATACTGCACTGTTTTCATGGAAAAAGGTTTAACCGCCGCCTTTTGTTCTTGCAAAAAACGTTAAATAAAAAACATAAGTACCTAATACCTGCTTCTGTACTTTATAGCATTTAATTACTTCTCTTTGTGATAGCCAAAGTAAAAAAAGGAGACCCGAATTTAATAAATGTTATTTACGCAACAATTATGTTTATTATTGCGTCATTTGATTTGGCAGTTTTAATTCAAATTTATTGTGATGAATCGCCCTGTGTATACGCCACACAGGGTGATGTATCTAGTATGATAGATATGAGAACTATAATTTACTACACTTAGTTTTATATATTTACTAGCTTTTAGTTACTCGCGCCTTCGTGGTGGCCGTCAAACATAGTAGCTACTAAGCAATTCGCTTCTTGTAATCAAATTCAAAGGCAAATCTCGAGAAAGCAAGAATCAATTACAATAACGGTGCTTACTAACCAATTTTCGGATTTCTAAGTTCAAAAACCTCGAATTTTTATGGAATCTTTCATTCCCTATTTTACTCTTGTTTCTAAAATCCCCTTCCTAAGGTCCATTTAGGCAATGAAGTTTCTTGTCTGTAGTATCGTACAATTATATCGAAACAAGAAATTACTCCCATAGTCTAATCTGTTGTTTAGACTATGGAAGTTATTAAAAGCAAGAAACTTGCATCGTTTAAATGGGCCTTTAGTGATAACTTTCGTCATTTAACCCATCTGCGACCAGGCACCAAACGGTAGGAACAGGAAGGAACCTTTGCAAAATTTCATGTTCTTCGTTTTTGCTATGCGTTGATCAGCCATTCTAAAGTTTATATAAAGTATTATAATCGCCGTAGGAATTATTTAACAATTCCATCTATAATTACGGTCTTTGTTCCAGATGTTAATTAAAGACGTACCATTATATATTCCATATTATTTAAGATACGGTAGTTAAAGTTATTGGTTCTAAAAACGTAATTGCTTAGCTAACCAGTTTCATTTTATAAACCCAATAAAATTGTTATGCGTTTCCTCAAAATGGGTTATACAATAGTAATGATATTATATCCGTAAAATTTTTATGTTTGAAATGTGCGATTCAATTTATCCTGAACGAGATATAGGGGATTTTCCAAAATTATACAAGTGCTTTTGTTATCTATTTATTTTTAAGCCTCTGAGTATTAAAAAAAAAGACTGATTTAAAATATCACAACAAAGAAACGAACTTTTAATGATTAATGCAGATATAATAATATTCATGCATTGTAATTAACCTAACAAGCCACAGATTCCAAATACAATTGATTTATCAAAAGGGTAGTTGACAATATTATTTTGTTTCATAAACATTCCATACGATTTTTTAAAGAAATTAAAAAAAAAAGTTGTACGTTTAAAATCAATAGTTTCACAGATACAATGGCAAAAATGATGAGATCCGCAGGAGAACTAAGGTCACCGACAACGCCCGAAGCATTGCGAGCCTCAAGTGGCAGTGGGCAGGCCACATTGCAAGGAGGACTGACGGCTGCTAGGGCGGAAAGGTCCTCGAGTGGCGGCCGCGTACCGGGAGACGCAGCGTTGGTAGGCCTCCCACAAGGTGGACCGACGATCTGGTGAGGGTCGCGGGAAGCCGATGGATGCGGACAGCGCAGAACCGATCGTTATGGAGATCTTTGGGGGAGGCCTATGCCCAGCAGTGGGCGTCTCTCGGCTGAAATGATGATGATGATGATGATGAATTGTGCATTTTACTTTGACTTATTTGATTGATAAATTGTTGACAAGATATTTTATATTCATGGTTTTGAAATTAAAATACAGATTTAGAACGAGAACAACCATTTTATTTACATAATTTTGATCCGACTTTCCGTCAACTCCTTTTCTTATGCACATCTGGCCGCGTTTACCGTAGTTATTCGTAGCAAAGCAAAACAACGTTTTGTTAGGCCATATACATAATTTTGCATGTATGACAGTAAAAGGAGCATTTGCCGTAGTAATTCGTAGCACAATCGTAGCATCGGTCAGCAAAACTTCATCTACCGTGCACATCTCACCGCGATTGCCGTAGTAATTCGTAGCAATGGTGAGCCTTTTAAACAAAGTAAAACAACTATTGTTAGGCCATATACATAAATATGCCTGAGTGACAGTGGAGGCATATTTGCCGTAGTAATTCGTAGCAAAGTTCGTAGCATCGGTAAGCAAAGCTTCGCGCACCGTAGGTACTAAGTATCAACATATGATAAATTACCACAATTAGATACAATTTTTATACAGGTTTATTGCGAGAGCGTTACTTATTAAAAATTGACGTAAGTAGGCGGAGCTGACATAATTATTTGGCAAAATAAGTACCTATGTGATCTGCCCGTATGACCCTTAAAGACCATTTGGATAATTCATGAACAAATTAGGCATAGCTTGGTTACAAAATTATTTCCATAATAATCACCTATATTTCATGATATCAAATTAAGAAAATATTGCAAGGAGACGTTGGGACGGAAAGGTCCTTGAGTGACGGCCGCGTACCGGGAGACGCAGGTAGGCCCACCTCAATGTGAACCTACGAGATTGTCGGTTAACCTCACCAGATGGTGATGATCACGGGAAACCGATAGATGTAGGCCGATCGGCCTGGACAGCAAAGGGGGAGATCTATACTCAGCAGTGGACACTTCTCAGCTGATATATAATGATGATAATGTATGAAAAAAAAATCTTATATAACCAATTATTGATGTGTCAACACACACTCCTCTGGAGCTCATACTATTTATATCATTACATTTATATTCCATAACTTAATAATTTTGCTAAAAAGCGTGAATAAAATGAATTCATTACAGAGTTCTCAAATAATTTCATTCTTCGTACCTTCGTCTGTTCGTGAAGTAAAACAGTTTTCGGCACATTTGCTCAAAAAATGAATTAACGAAGCCTGTATACATTGTTCGAAAGTTAAATATTACGCACCATACATAAGAATTCCACCAAAGAGTTTCAAATTATGAGAATAAACAAGATGAACGATCGAATCTCTTTGGAAGCGTTTTAGGTCAATACAATTGTCTTATTTTAATACTAAAGAGAAAAAGAGATGAAAGATGCAGTTTTCATTTTCAACACGCGCACGTGGCGCCATTTGCAAATGTGCGCCATTTTCATATTAGAAACGTCAAAGATTGTTGCGACTTTCCGACTGATATTTAAAAAGATTATAATATTACTGTACTGTTTTCTCGCAAATCAGCTGAAAAACGTTGTATGACACACGTGCGGATATTGGCAAAGTCGTGCCTATGGTAAGCCCTCGACTTTGTCTCGGCCTCGCATACGTCTACTCGTTTGTAAAAAGCAACTTACCGCACTATTATCATAAATAACTATTTTCTGACGCATTTTTAGTTCAGTTAAAAAAACCAAACACTCGACACCACTAGTTCCACCAATAAATAGTTCAATATTATTTTATCATGGGAATATAATCTCTCTGTGTTTTGAATTGTCGGAATAAAATAATTCTTTTTACACCTCTGTTGTCTATTTAATGCAAAGATGTTTATAGCATCAACATATAGGATAGGTAATAATCAATTATTGTGTACAAAAAATTAAAACCGACTTTAAAAAAACTGAAAAGGATCATCATCATCATCATCATTTCAGCCGAGAGACGCCCACGCCCAAGTACTCATCCATTGTTTCTGGAAACAACTTTGCACTTAGCTAGTGTGTTGTTATGACCACCTGTTTCCCGAAACCTACAATTTGGATATATTCTAGGTACCTACCTTCTAGGTAAACATGTACCATCGTAAGCCATATCACTGCTTAACATCAGGTGTGATTGTGATCAAATGTGGCGAACATTAAAGAAAATATTTTCCATACGAAAGTCCAAAGGAGAGCATCCATAAAGCTGTCCAAATCAACATCCTTCATCCAACATTTTTTAAAGTTATTAATTACTCACATTTGAATGTTTTTATTACGTTTATTACGTTTTTATTACGTTTAAAATTTACTGTAACAATTACAAATAGATCCCGCCTGGAGCATATATTAATTATTCCTGTTTTTCTGTTTACTCTTACATTAGTTTGTTTCTCTCGTTTCTTTAACGGTATCTTTCTACTTTCATTTTCTTTCCTTGCAGGTAATTGCTGTTTAGCAACAAGGGCGCCTACTCTTATTGTATTATTTTCTATTTTTATTAAATTTTATGGTACAATGAGACCTTGTGAAACACTTCATGTTATGGTACACTTCATAACTTTCATTGTTAACACAAAGATTTAACACTCTCGCGTCCTATTTAAAATGCCACCTTTTTTATATCAGATAATAATAGCTACGTCACATTATTGACATTGATATCTTGCATTAACAGTATTCAGTAGGTTAATCGCATAATCGATATAAGTCATTTGTATTTTGATATAATCATATTATTATATACTTTATCACTCTAATTATTATTTTAATACGTAAAATCCGCAAACACAGGCGAGTAAGCATGAAATATAGTGATTAACTTTAACTTCTTAGAAATTCTAATAGCATTGTATAATAATAATCTTCTCTTATGCTGATTAAGTTTTTCAAAATTAAATACTGATACAATAAAAATAGTTTTACTGTATCAGAATTAATTTTTTTCCACGTGAGATGTAAATATACGCAATCCGTCAAGTTTCTTATGAATTGCTAATAACCTGTGCAACGGAGAAATTGAAGTTATAAATGAAATACTCGAGAGCAGCTATGCGATTCTCTAAAGAAAGCAGGGTTGAGTTCGTCGCGGCGCTGTATTACTTGTCGGTATTTACCTATTTGACAACGTTTCGACGACGAGCATGGCGTTGGCCGGAATTTAAAAGTTGTTTATTTTGATATCTTTATGTAAAGGTCAAATATTAAAGAAGACATTACGATACATTTGAAACACTAGAAAAATTAAACAGAAACATATCGTTTGCACTTCATGTCATGTCTCTAAAACAGCGACGACCATACACAGCCAGAAGATCGACGCCGACGCAGAGGTTCGTGAATACACTTACGCGCAGCGCTGTGCTTAAACCTCAAAATCAATGCCGGCTCGTTGATGTCGAATGTTTCTGCTAGTGAATCGCACTGCAGTTGCACATTTATTATTCAATTGCTTAAAAATAAAAATCACAAGTAGAGGTCAAATTAAAACTGACTTGTGATATCAGCATCCGCAATAGTTTTCCGAATTGTCCGCAATTATTTTGAATACTTATACACGAAAGCACTTCGCGTGTTATTTCAGTTAAAGCTTAATATTACATGTATTCTGTGATATTACTCGCTTTACACTTGCCAACCATACCAGGTTAACTCGCTGGTATAGCCTGCGAATAATTATAGCACTTAAATAAGAAGGTACTCGATTTTCACTTGTCTCGAATTATATTTGAAGATAGCTCAGTTTAGCAGCAACCTCGTTGGACTAGCCTGAGTTGACCCACTAGACAGAGGTTCCCAGACTTTTTTTCTCATAGACCACTTTCACAATTTAAGTGGTTTCGGTGGACCCCCTGCAGCTACATTTCTACCATATTCCCAAAACTCGACAAAACATGTGTTTTCTTGTCACGCCAACGTAGACCTCCGTCGAGTCTCTCGTGGACCCCTGGGGGTCCACTTGGACCACTTTGGGAACTAAGACACTATACCATACCAAGTTTACTCATTGGACCATGCCAAGTCAACTCACTGGCCTAGCCTACAAATTGTTAAAATTCACATAAATATTAAACAAAATTTCACTGACCTCTCATAAGGACACATTCCGCTGCACCACCGTCAATAGCTTGTCCTGTTAACAGCCGCATTGTTTATTTAATTATAAAACTAGCACTCACAACAATCTCTTTAAAATCACTATAAGTAAATAGCGTCGCTACCACAGTTAAATTTTATTTATACCCGTGAATGTAGGTTATGATTTATCATAATATTTGACCGATAGCAGACAAGGCAATAGATCATCTTTGGTATAACAGATTTGTGTAAGATTGTTGTTGATTACAAATAATGTATGCGTGTACTGTTTGATAAGAACCGAGAAAAGAATCTCTAATATAAGAAATACTTTTCATTCAAACCGTTTTCGTCTATACTACACGCGGCTGCTAACTCATGGCAGTAGTGGCTATCATTAGGATGACGTCACAATTTTCATCTTCGCTTAACGTGACTTTAAGCCACTAACCCACATTGGGCCAGCGTGGAGTTGTTATAGACCAAAACTCCTCAACTTGTTGTCCCATGCCTGTGCCCAGCAGTTGGACATACCTATATAGGCTGGTGAAAATTATCAATAAATATGTGCACACACCACCAACCGCCGGGATTAAAATCCGATATTTTTGTTTGTGACCATTCAGCCGTCAAGTTCCGTTATTAGGAGTATGACAATATGAAATTTAAAAAAAACTATTATAAAATTTTATTTCTAACATTACAATAAATGTTTACATTTAAAAATTATTTAGACTAAAAAAGATATATTCCAGTGCTCCTTGGGACTCGTAATGACATGTCTTCCCTATGTAATAAATACCTTTTCATAATCCAGTGATCGTTCGAACCACTGATCTACCAAAGACTCGGGAGAAAGTCTTTGGTAACTCAGTGGTTCATGTTACCATGTCATCCTTATGTAAAACAACGATCTTTTCACAATACATAGATCGCTCGAACCACTGAGTTACCAAAGTTTTTGGAGAAATCTAAACATTTCTTCGTGTATTTTTTTTTATATATACAACTAGATGACAAACAAGCTGACGGCCCACCTGGTGATAAACAGTTACCGCCGCCTATATACACCTGCAATAACAAGGAAAAATCACTTGATATTGCAGGTGCGTTGTCATCCTGAGGCCTAAGATGAAATGCCTTCCATGCCCAGTAATTACACTGGCTACCTTTCCCTTCAATCCGAAACACAGCGAACTGTTTCACGGCTGAAATAAGAAAGGCAGTACCTACCCAGACGATCCTACATACGGGTCTACCACCTAGTCATTCTATCTTATATAAAAAAAAATCATTAAAAATATAATAATAGCAATGAATCATTTATCCAAAACGTCGTTTTTGCTGAAATAGTCGAGATGTCATGATGTCGACTTTGATAAGGTAAACTAAAGTACAGCGACAGCACATCAATCGTAACAGTGTGATCTTGTGACCGCCCTTACTGCGTTCGCAATAGAGGCGGCTTTCGTAGTGCAGTTGTTACACTTGACGTGCTATTGTCTGTACATTACGAATATTTATCAGTAAGTTCTTCTAATTGTAGGAATACAAAAACAAAAAAACTAATATAACATAAGTATATTTTTATCAGCCATACTAATATTATGAATGCGAGAGTAACTATCTGTCTTTTACGTTTTCATTCCTAAGCCGTTGATCCGATTGGGCTGAAATTTGGCATGGAGATAGATCACATCCCGAGAAAGGACAAATATTATCTTTTGGTGTAGCCACGGACGGCTACTATTTTCACATAAAGATATAATAATCTTACCTTCTCCAGTGGCCACGGGTTCATATGATCTCCTTGCGGTGCCGGTGTCACTGTCTTCCATAGTAATTATCAACTAAGTTTTATAATTAAGCATACGAAGTAAACCTTATCGAAAGGAAAAGACAAAAATAATTTACAAGTGACAAAACTGAAGGCCTTTGAGTTTAGGCAGAATTACAGTGAAAAGTGAACTTATTTTTAATACTAAACACGTTACACGTTACTTATATTCAATTACTCAATAAATGCAGCAGGGAACAGATGAACAACCGACCGTTATCTATCTTATTTGATCCGTCCACTTAAGATTGCCATTTATGGTATATTATAGCCGGCGTTCCTTTAATTTTATTAACCAGACACTATCTTGGATTATCTTTAAAATGCAGTAATCTAAATTGTCTCCAAGACTTTAAATGTTCGAAGGAAAATGCAATAAAAAGCTTATTTGTTCTTTAATTTTATTTTAGGATTATTATAAATAAATGTTTGAAAAATATATTCACTTATAAAAATATTTAAGCCAGAAAAAAATCACGTCCTGAGGCGGGGATCGACCCAGCGATCCGAGTGACTGCTCTAACCATCTGAGCTACCCAGGACTTGGGATTACTTGGTGAAGTTCTTCTAGTCTATGTGTATTTACGTTATAAGCTAACGTCTAGCCTACAATGTCAAAATATTCAATTTCAACATCCGTCCAACATTCGGCTTATTATTTTTACAAAAATCGAAGATTCGGTTAACTGGGGCATTGCTTTCTTCAAATATTCTTAAATTTTATTTAAACATTATTATAAAAGTATCTAAACTAGAAAAAAAACACTCTAGAATTATTTTTTAGAAAAGATTTTTTTTTAATTCTAGTTTTTTTATATAAGTAAAAAGCTTATTCGTTCTTTAATTTTATTTTAGAATTATTATAAATAAATGTTTGAAAAATATATTTACTTATAAAAATATCTAAACCAGAAAAAATTCACGTCCTGAGGCGGGGATCGACCCAGCGATCCGGGTGACTGCTCTAACCATCTGAGCTACCCAGGACTTGTGATAACTCAGTGAAGTTCTTCTAGTTCATATGTATTTGCGTTATAAGCTAACATCTACCCTACAATGTCAAAATATTCAATTCCAACACCCGTAACGAGAATTTTTACAAAAACCTATGATTCGGTTCATTGGGGCATTGCTTTCAAATATTCTTAAATTTTGTTTAAACATTATTATAAAAGTATGTAAACTTGAAAAAAATAACTCTAGAATTATTTAAAAAAAAGTTTTTATTATTCTAGTTTTTTATATAAGTAAAAAGCTTATTTGTTGTTATTTACAATCCTCTTTTCAAGGAACTCGTTTTGATATTAAAGAACTAATGGGCTGGTAAAGAAATCCATGTTTTTGATGATAGATGTTAGCTTAAGAAACGAGCGATTGTGCGTGATGTCGAGGTGGAGTCAGTGAATTGACGAATCTTTCGACGCCAGTAATTCTAAAAGTTTTTGAGCATTGTCCAATGTCTATGGTACAGGCAACAAAAAGACTCGACGCTGTTTGTAACCTTTGTATCGCACAGCAAGACGCTTTGTCGAAATTCATTTCTTCTTTAAAAAGGTTTAAATGTTATTTTTTTTAATGCAGACTCCGCTAATTTAACAAATAAACTGAATAATCATCAAGCCAGTTTAATAGTTTGTCTTTGAAATAGAATAAATGTGCGACTTAAGTACTTCTAAATTAGGAATATTTTAGAAAAAAATGATCACAGAAAAAATTATAGAAAATACCTTATCTATATATCTTATCTTTATAAGGGAGAGTTAAATTATTAAAATCAGATCAAACGAACGTGACAAAACACTTACACATAATGCCTAATAATATAATATTGAAAATTTTAAGTAGCCCCGGCCTCATTAATCATCTTTCTTACACCATCTCATTGTGTATCAGTGTGTTTGTCTATGGCATCGTAGCGCCTAAGCGAATGGACCGATTTTGATTCAGATTTTTTGTTTGAAAGCTGACGTGATTGTTCTTAGCTATAATTTATAAAGATCTGTTCAGGCGTTTAATGACTATCAGCTCATTTCCTACTTGACAAAAGGGTTTGTTTTACTAACTTTTACAGATCCGATTAATTTAAAATTTTGTTTACCTACTGTTAATTCGGTGGTATTTTCAAGACATGCTAACCTCAAGGTTATCAGCAGCTCAGCTCATCAGCTCAAGCTGATACCATCAAATAGTCATGCATAATTCTTCAGAATCTTACAGCAGCTATAGCGTGTTTGGACTCATAAGAATAGTTTCAATGCGATGGTGTTAGATAGATGATTAATGAGGCCGGGCGTTACTTAATTTTTTTTATTTTATATTATTCCTTTAGCATATCAGCCAGCACATTTTTTTTAATACTTATGCAAAAGCTGAATACAACTGTTGAAAAGCAAACTCCTTTTTTGAAAGTTTTATAAATATTTAATATATGAAACTGATATAAGCATGAAAACTTTTTTTCCAATAAATGTTAAAAATGAAGATTGTAAATGAGACAGAAATATTGGAACAAATATGCTGAAAATAATATAATTAAGTACAACTGGTTTATTGCAAAAACACAAAAAAATGTCATAAACAACCAACCTGATGTTATGATATAAGATTGTTATCAATCGTCACTGTCACATGACTGCAGTTATTGACCTGGTTTCAGGGTTCAATATAAAATTATTGATATTATTGCATTACTATTTAAATTGACGTATATAAAAATGCTAATACCACAGCCAAAATAAAATAACACATCTTTCTTTTTTCAAATTTTCAAATGAACTAATACAAAACAAAAACAATCCATGTAACCAAACTTAACAACAGACGCCTAGTAAATAATATCCATAAGACTTTGGAAGGATAGAAAGTCCTCTTTGATTCTATAATAAATAAAGTAATTACTGGGCATGGACGGCATTTTATCTGAGGCCTCAGGATGACAACGCACCTGCAATATAAAGTGATTTTCCTTTTTTATTGCAGGTGTCTATAGGCGGCGGTAACCGCTTACCATCAGGGGGGCCGTCAGCTTGTTTGTCATCTAGTAGTATAAAAAAAATTAAAAAAAAAGTCTCAGTGTCCAATCTTTATTACTTATGTATAGGTAGTTGTTAGTCTATGTCCAAACCATGAAAGCATAGCGTGGATGGTTGTAATAACTTCGGCCTGGGCACGGGAACGGGCGGCGGCGGCGGCGGCGTCGTCTCGGCAACCACTGCGCGGTCACGACGACGCGCTGCGAGGCCGACATCGAGACAGCGCGCAGTGGTTGCCGAGACGCGAGACGCTGGTCGCGCGTGCGGTGATGTCGTGGCCAGGCCGTTCGTCGATTAATATAATTATATCGGGCTGAAAATCTTTAGCAAGTTTAAAGGCGATTTTCCACCAGAGGGCCGAGACGAGACGAGAATTGAAATCGCACGTACTCCATGAAAACAAAAGGGTCAGTGCGATTTCAATTCTCTTCTCGCCTCTCCTCGTCTCGCCCCGCTGGTGGAAAGCCACCTTAAAACGCCCACCGCACGATGTTATTTTGCAACTTTTTGCCGCGTTGGCTAGTCAAAGGTGACTTAATAACGGCAACCGGCGCGTACTTGTCCCAGAAGCGTTTATGACAGTTGAACACCAATTCGGTCTGGAGAGTGTGGCTTGACAAGTGAATATTTTTCAAATAACGTTACCCATCTTGTAAACTAACTTGTTAGAAAAGTTTTTAAACTAGAAAATATTCACGTCCTCTGGCGGGGACTAACTAACTAAGCCACCGAGGACCCAGAAAGACCTTGTGAACGTGACGTTAGCTTAAAACACAACTACAGATGGCCAATAGGACATTCACAGGGTCGACAGGCAGTGGCAGGTAGCGTAGTGAATATTATTCACATATTATTATAGAGTTAGATCCTATTTCTATTAAAGGTATTCTACTAACTAAAACAATATGCAGATGATTCCTTGGCCATAGACTCATTTTAACTAATGATTATTCAATGTTCACCCTTTCAAATATTACTTAGGAAAATCATGCGTCAACATAAAATTAGATGAAAAAATTTAGCCTTAATTCCCAAAGTTTCGTTCAAAATTGCTACGGAACACCCAATGCGTGGTATAAGTGGCCGATTTTTTTTATCTCTGTGAATACTAGGAGCGTAAAACAACATGACAGATATGAAGGTGATTCACGACCTATTTCCAAATAATAGTACTTATTGCAGTTACTTATATCCCTACTTGTTATCGCAGATATGACACTGCCATCTGAAGGACCATTCTTGGTTATTGAACATGGTGTTGTTGAGGGGCTTCACTACCTTCTCAAGAATGGTATCTTGATACACTTGTGCCGATGTTTTGATACCTTTTTCACAAAAGTATGGCTCAGTCACTTCTTCATAGCTAATACCCCACCAAACTATCACTGAAGTCGGATAGTCCCTATACGTTGCACTATGCCGACTAATTTTATGTAACCCTGGCCTCATTAATAATCTTTCTAACACCATCTCATTGAGACTCTTCATATGAGCGAAAACATGCTATATCTGCTGTAAGTTTCTCAAGAATTAAGGATCCCGCAGACTTTTTGATGGAATAGGATCAGCTCAAGGTAGCTAAGCTAGTATGTGATGGGAATGGCACCGAAGTGACAGTACACCAGCTTTCAAATCAATCGGAACTGTGAAAGTTACTTAAACCCTTTTATCATGTAGAAAACGAGCTGATAGTCATCAAATGCCTGAACTGATCTTCATAAAATATATTAGCCACGTCAGCCTAGCCGTCACGCCTAGCCTAGCCACGTCAGCGTTCAAACAAAAAAAACCCGAATCAAAATCGGTCCATTCGTTTAGGCGCTACGATGCCACAGACAGACACGTGAAACTTATAACACCCCCCTTTTTTTAGTCAGGGGTTAATAAAATAGCAATCAATAGTCGATGTCATTGAGTTTCGACGGGATGCCTAATTGTTCTACTGTTAAGCTATTGCATAGCTTCTATCGCGGGCCTTGAGCGCGGGGACCGAATCCAGAAATTCCGTAACGAAAAAACCTCACGCTCCCCACTCCGATGCGCAAGGAGGTGTGGCTTGAAGGCCGTGCATCGTCTAACGTCGTTTCAGTTCGGCAGTCTTTGACACGGCGTTGTGTGCGTGCGATTAGACGTATTGTACGACTCTACGAAACTCGCACGAATCGAGACGAGCTGCTCCGAAATCGGACGAATACATAAGCAGCTGTTTATGAGAAAGTATATAGGTGTATAGGTATTTGTACATTATTATCACAAATGCAGTATTAATTTTGAATTGAAAATATAATACTGCTATAAAGATAACCTAAACTTTTGATATTACAATGAGCGATATTAAAAGTAGCCCTCTTTTATACACACAAACACACACACGCGTATAGTTTAAATTCTAAATTTAGATTCTCAATATAAATAAATAAAAAAATTCAAATAAATAAATAAATAAAAAAATAAAATAAAAAAATAATAATAAAAAAAAAACATTCTTCATTATGTATATAACAGAAACCATCAAACCAAGCACGTGTACTATTCAGTACCTTTGTTTTTGGTGTATAGATAATGCACATGAATGCCGCGCAGAGAAAGTAAGTATATATGATATTATATCTATATAAATGTACATCGCGCGAAATTCGATAATCATTTTTATTTATTTAATAATAGAAAAATTTGTTTTCTTATCGGTCACCACGCTCAAAAAGTGTAACTTGAATTAATATCAAAGAAAAAGAAATACTGCATGAATAAAATAAATAAATAAAATTAAAATTGCATAAGTTGATACAAAATGCTATGCAATAGCTTTACCGCGGCAGTCCCCGAGTGCCACACGTCTTTTTTAATTTTTTTTACGTAAGTAGCCCTGCTGTCATATGGAGTCGGTGCTGTATATTGCCCATGGTAACTGGGCAATCTCCATCGGCGCAAAACCAGGCCATAAGGCCGGGTTGCCTGGGGGTGGTCTGGTGAATTTGCTTCGCAGACCCCAGACCACCTCCGCGAAAGGCAGGGGAGTTATGCAGGAGTTTTAGCGGGTATTCCCAGCGTTGATTTGAACGCTGGGCGAGCCCCGCACACGCCCGCTACCTCGCTAGTGGCAGGTAGGTCCGACATTGGATTTCTCCTGGATAAAAAAAAGGTTCGATTCCCGCCTCAGGACGTGAAATTTTTCTAGTTTTACATTTTAATTACTAAGTTAACATTTTTTTTAGTTTTACCATGAAAATGAAACTAGTCCTCTGTGGTTGACAAATCCGGGTGTAGCTCGCTTCCATCGTTGGCCTTATCTTTACTTACCATCAGGTGAGATGAAGGTCAAGAGTTACCTCGTTAAGATAAAAAAAAATCATGCTTAAGTCTTTATACATACTATTATTTAAAATTTTACTATAAATTTTTCTGTTCATACCGAAAACAATTTTCCTAAGAAGACATGTCTTAGCAGTTTGAGTCTGTAGTGTATTAATACCTCGTCTATTGCGTTTAACACAGCTTAGGGAAAAATGAAGGGTTCATTTTTACGAACATGGCCATTTCAAAAATATAGAGTGAGAATATTTTGTGTTTTACAAAATAGTCTCTGCAACCATCTGTAGTTTGCAAACCAAATATAGCTCCTATACAACGTTTCTGCATTTTAAATGCTTCATCTTACGATCTTTATTCCTTGAGTTGCCCCAGAATATAATGCCATATCTTACTACGGACAGTATGTTCTTCATTCAATAAGTTGCAAAAATAAATGTATGCTAAAAATAAGCAGTTTTCATTTGTATTGGTAAATTACATAATTGATAAAAATTATCGGCGTCGTCTAAGAGTTCTAGATAAAAAATAATCAGCTGAGTATATATTGATGAGGATTATTTACTTGATTATTAGTTGTGCCTATGCAGATTATATAAATTAGGTGCAAGATTAAAAAAAGTTAGTGTACAGGTATTCTCTACAATGAAGGCTGTAGCTGCATTGGTTGCACTCGCGTTCACTCTAGCATCTGGTGAGTATTGCAACGCCTACAACATTTGTCTAAACCTAGAAATTTTATCTTTACTAGCTTTACGCATAATTGCTATTTTGCAAAAAAAGGTTGAAATACAAAACACGGGAAATGACTCAACATTACCCATGTGAGACCTGGGCCTCGATCGCGTTAATTTACATTGTATTTACCAAAGCATATGTGAAACGCTCCCTTGCGCACAATTTGTGTTGCGCGAAACATATAAACGGCCACCAATTAGCTGTTTTTTCGAAGCATACATTGATTTCTTTGATTATAATTATATTACATATTTATTAAGTTCAAATTACATAAATTAATAAAATAAAAACTTTCTAAATTTAGTAAATATATCGATCAGTTTTTGACAGCACGTAGATACAAAGACGTTACTATGGCAACCATCTATGGAAACGTATTTTCCGTTGTCCTACAAACATTTTTGACAAGTTGCTTAGGCACTACTAACTTAATCAAAAAAGTGCGACCGACAGCGGAAAATACGTTCCTTTAGATGGTTTCCATAGTAACGTATTTGTAATTAGATGCTAGCAAAAACCGATCGATATTTTACTCAATAGGGTAGTTGACTACTTTTTTTTATGTTTTGATTGATGTCAGCAATGTTATATGATAAACATTTTTGATACGCATGAACAAAATTTAGAATTTTCATGAATTTTCTAAATAGTACAAATTCAACAATATTCCATACATTTTAAGTTTTAATTTTGTTTATTTAAGAAACAATATCGTATATTTTGCGAATTTGTGAAAAATTGCTCTATATTCTAACACAAGCAACATCCCATTGAGCGGTCATTCAATATGCCCCATGTAGTTAAACGTTGAGTGAGTCTAGTTCAATTAACTATCGGCCTAGGAATTTGATTGGATGCCGGCATTTAATCATCGAGCTAGGAATTCCAATAAAGCGGCGAATTAAACCAGATGGCGGCGACATCTGCACAATATATCTAAATATATAGTTATATATTTCTATTTTTACATTAAATCCCAGCACCCAGCACTACCAACGGTGGTATAGTTCAGTCCCACCCTAACCCCAGGGGTATGGCTAGGGGTATGGTGGGTCTTTGATGCATAACACCACCACGGTGGCTCAATGCGGTTTGGTGGGTAAAACGGTTGCACTAACAACCGGGACCAACGGCTAAACGTGCATTTCGAAGCACGGAGGAGCTTGAGATTATAAATTTGATTGACCCATCCTGATACCGGCCATGGCGAAAGTTGCTTTGTTTTCGTGATCGAACCCGGAGCGCTCAAATCACTACGCCACCGAGACTTATTTATTTGGTGTTTTTTGGTACTTTGCTATTTATTTCTTAAAATGCTCCGAAACTAATAGAAAACCTATAAAATGGGTATTTCGCAATATCTGCTTCCAAATATCATCATCTTTATTAAATTACAAAGCAGAATTTTTAAAAAATATTGCGTTATACATATATAATTTCCGGAAAATCCACTTTGGAATATTTTTAAGTGTTGTAAAATGATACGGATCCCGTAATGCTTAATAGTCGATTATCTTGGAATATGGCTTGAATAGTAGCGTCCATCTTATACTAAACTAGCGACCCGCCCCGGCTTTGCACGGGTATTATACGTATAAACATGTATTATACGTATAAACCTTCCTTCAGAATTACTCTATCTATTAAAAGAAACCGCATCAAAATCCGTTGCGTAGTTTTTAAGATCTAAGCATACATAGGGACAGACAGACGGCGGATAGCGACTTTATTTATACTATGTAGTAGGGTTGTTGAGGAAGTAATTATGAGGAAGAGGAGGAGGAAAAGGAAGTGTCAAGCACAAATTTCGAGGATGCGGATAAGGATGAGGATATTTTATTGAGGAAGAGGATGCGGATGAGGAAGCGGAAGAGGAAGCGGATGAGGAAGAGGATGATATGAAAAATACTATTCTGTCAAGAAATTACCGGGAAAAGATCAATAATACATCCAAATTTATTTTATCACCTTCAAAGTATGCTCCTTCAGAAACGATACACTTACCCCAACGAATAATCCAATCATCAAAACATTTTTTAAACGCTGTTTCCGGAATTGAGTTCAGTTCTTGCCGCGAATTCTCTTTTATGTCTTCTACAGAATGAAAACGGGTGCCGCGAAGTGACAATTTGAGTTTATGAAAAAGAAAGAAGTCGGCTGGAGTCATATCTGGTGAATATGGTGGTTGCTCGATGGTATTTGTTGAGTGTTTGGTCAAAAAGTCGTTTACAATGATGACCTTGTGCGAAGGCGCATTATTGTGGTGCAAAATCCAAGAATTTTCTTTCCACAAATCTGGCCTTTTTCGTCGAATTTGCTCTCTTAAACGCCGCATAATTTGGGACTAGCCGAGCGGCAACATGTTTCATACTCAAGTGATTATTTAAAATGGTATGAATCGACTTGTGAGATACAGAAAGTTCACCGGCTATCTCTCTCAAAGTCGAATGATGATTTTCAGTCACTATTTCCCTCCCTTTCGCGATGTTAACTTCAGTTGCAGACGTTGATGGCCTACCAGAGCGTGGCAAATCTTTCATCACATCTCGAACGCTTTTGAACGCTTTGTACCACTCATAAACACGTGTTTTTGATAAAGTCGCTTCACCGTAAGCCTTCTGTAACATTTTCAGTGACTCCGAACACGAAATTCCATTGGCGATGCAAAACTTAAGACAAACTCTTTGTTTTATGTTTTTGTCTATTATGAAATTCGCAATACACACTAGTTATGATATAACTAAAAACAGCACTGTATTTAATATAAATAACAGATGCAACTAAAACTCCGCGTCAAAATGGAAAACAGTTATTCCAATCTAACAACAACAACAACAAAAAACAAAAAATAATAATTTAGAACCAAAAACAAATCATCCATTCCCTGATATTTTTTTGACTATGTATAATTTAAATGGTCCACTGGAAAATGTTCTTTTAATTTTAAACAAAACAACGCTATGTCAATTGTCAAAACAAGCAAGGAAGAGCGCGGGTGGCGGGACGGGATGGCTCGCTCGCTCGCTGACCGTTCGCGGCGATCGTGCTGCGCGGCGTGTGCGTTGTCATGAATACGATAACGCATGCGTAGTAAAATTCCTCTTGAATTCCTCTTAAATTTTGAGGAAGCGATAGCGGAAGAGGAATTTCTTATTTTTATTTATTAGGAAGCGGAAACGGATGAGGAACTCAAAATATTGCGGAACTTCCGCATTATGAGGAAGCGGAAGAGGAATCCTCAGGAACCCTACTATGTAGTGACAAATTCATAACTCCATGCTGTCATCCGGTCACGCACAAAACTCCATGAAAAAGATTATTAGATAACTGCCCTTAATTTTAATACTTGAGATATTATAAGTTCATTGTTAGTTATTCATTGTTCATCAAGTTTTAAAATACCTATTCACTTCAGTTTCAGTAAACCTTATTAAACTGAAGAGTATAGATGCATACTCTATACTTAGAAATAGATAGTGAATATATTGATCTTATCAATTAAGTACACTTCTTAGTACTTACTTATTTTGATATTTATTTTTAATTAGGCGTACAGAGTGTAGGGGAAACGCAGTGTGGGTCAACCTAAACACGACTTGTCATTTTTTTAAACGCAATAACAAAATCAGCTGTTCCATACAAACAGAGCTAGGTGTATATATTTTTTTATACAACTAGACGACAAAAAAGCTGGTGGTTCACCTGCCCCCTTATTTTCAACTGCTGGGTCAAGGATCCGATTCGAAAAGTCACATACCGTCTCGCATTGACGCACCGCTATAAAAAGTGCCAGGTATAGAGTTTCCGAAATTCGAATCTTTTCCGACAGTTGTGAATAACGGGGCTGGTAGTACGTGGTAACCGCCGCCTATAGACACCTGCAATAACACAAAAAAAAAATCACTTTGTATTGCAAGTGCGTTGTCATCCTGAGGCCTAACGGCCTGGCCACTGGCGGTGGCGTGACTGGCAATAGCGTGAAATTTGCGACGGGCGAATATTTGTTCCATCAGTCACGACGCCGTTCCCTAGGCCAGGCCGTAAGATGAAATGTTTTCCATGCCCAGCAATTTCTGTGTTTACCTTTTGCTTCAGCCCGAAACACAGCGAACTGTTTCACGGCTGAAATAAGAAAAGCGGTCTACACACGGGCCTATCTAGTATGAAACAACTGATTTTTTAGCGATTTCAATTTTTTTAACAATTACATACAAATAAGATGAAAAAAAACAAAAAAAAATGCTTGCTACGCTTGCATGCTTGTACAAGTATTCTTTCGAATCACCAGATGTGTTGTTATCTTAAATGAGTGGTGAGATAAAGGTTGCTAGGTAGAAAGCGTTAAAGAAATTGGTAGTTTACACTTAGTGCTCCAGTGGCGTAGCGGTTACCGCGTTTGGCCGGACCCTGGGAGACGCGGGTTCGATTCCCACCTGGAGCATGTAATTTTTCCATCGTTTTCTTTATTTATGTGTATTAACAGATATTTCAATTGTCATAGACCTCCAGAGGTCTAACGCCGCTTCACAGATTAATATTTGTCATATGCGCATTCCAGCTGGAGAGATCCAGCAAAGGGCGCCATTGCAGACCACAATCCAACAATACCCTTCGGTGGTCGCCGTCCTTCGCAGTGCCAACCTAGAGACATACAGCGTGCATTGTGCTGGCACTATACTTAACAACCGTTCTATTGTTACTACAGCTTTATGCGTCGAGTAAGTACCTATAGGTATAGCACGTACAGTCCACCACAGAAGTAGCTTAACACTTTAGTACCATATCGCACCGACTATTGCGCTCATACTTAATAGTACTACCGTACTAATATTGATGCCATAGCTATTGTGACATGGTACTAAAGTGTTCAGCTACTTCTGTGGTCGACCGTACAGTGTAACTCAGAAGAAGCTTAAAACTTTAGGTATTAGCATAATAAGTCAAAATGCTTTTTTTCGGAACCTTTTATTTGAATTAATACGGAACATTCGTAAGTTAGATGAACTAACCGCGGAATAAGGGTGACTTTGTTGCGAAACTTCGGAAAACGCATATTTGGTTATGTTTCACCTGCTGTTTTTGTTAAACTTAGTTTGTCATTTAATTTGTGAAGCTAATTAAACAGAAACGTTCAAGTTTTACGTTTACGCCGCCTAAAGTTTGTATGAGTACTCATACTTTCGAGTCGAAAATCTTGAAAACGAAATCTTGCCATGCGCAAGTCAGGGTAGGGTTAAAAAGTTAGCCGAGGACTTAAAGAAAATTTATTAGGTATTAAAGAAATAATTGCTAATTTTTGGTTTGTATGAAAAGCTAAAAATTAATCTTACTCGAATTTATTACTGTTTTTGGAAAATTTTTTGACTACTAGCCTTAGACTAGCCTGACTTGCTTATGTATGTATGTAAAGTCTTATTAGAATCACTTTGTTCGTTGCTAATATTTTAGATATTAGATATATGAAAGCTTGTATGAAAAGCCGTGAGGTGTGAACGCTCGTAAGAGTCATTCATCTATATTGCTCACGAGTGTATGTGTATTTCCAAAAACGATTGTACCGCAGGCTGGTATTCAATAAAGGAGATAGTAAAAGTGTCTATGGGATTCGGGCAAGCTTATGAGCAGCACCATTTTTTCGTGCAGTTATTTTTGTAAGAATCCATCTTACTTAATCACTTTCATAAATCTTGACTGATAGAAGCCGTAAAAAAATATTTTGCTTTGCTGAAAAACATTACAGAAGTCGCCATTTAGAAGAAATCAAAATGTCAATGTCCTATTACAATTTGGTTTTTTACTACTTTACGTTGAACATTTTCGTTTTATTTTTTCATAGCCAGAGTCAAACAATTTTGAAAAACAACAAAATCACTACAAGCGCACCCAAAACGGTCATACTTAGTTAAAAATACGGAATGACAATTTCAATAAATGTGTGGCTCTGGACTATATTTGGCTATGAAGTATGTTCTTTTGGGCACTTTTACGTTATTTAGTGGAAAACACGTTATTCATTACATTTTTGTTTACAATCTGAAATTATGCTCGTAAGCTGGCCCAAATCCCATAGAAACATTCACTATCTCCTTTGGCAAGAGCATAGTCGATTTGTGTCTTCATTTTCAGTTATATTGCAGCGAATAGACTTCGGTTCCGCGTTGGCTCAGAGACTGGGACCAGCGGCGGGGAGGTGTATAACGTGGCAGAGGTCATCATCCACTACAACTGGGACGAGTGGGCGATGGGCACCGACCTGGCTATCCTAAGGTCTGCCTCCAATATTGGCTACGACAACAATGTGCAGCCTGGAACGTTCGCTGGCGCTAACTATAATCTAGCAGACAACCAGGTTGTTGGCACTGCTGGTTGGGGATATCTCAACGTAAGTTTTATCATCTACTTTATTGTACTAGATGCTCGCCCCGGCTTTGCACCAGTAGTGGTGTACCTAATGGTTTTTTTTTTTAAATATATTTTTAAAATATTTTTACAACAAATATTAGAGTATTTTGTCAAAATATTGAAGATTTCTCTCACTGTCTTGTCTCACTCGTTCTCTCACCTTACAGTAGAAAGATAAAGAAATTAAAAAAAAATAGCTTTTAATTTTTTGTAGGCGAATCCTGTGTTGACAATAATGAACAAAACAAAAAAATATCCGATTTGGTGCAGTCGGTTGTTTGAATGCTATGCGCGTACATACATTTCGGCTTTTCATTTTTATTATATATTGTAGATATAGATAATTGCACGTGACTGGACGAATCATCCCAACAATTTTTAAATTCAAGAAGCGACGATGGGTGTCTTCGATGTGTACATCCCAACGAGTATTTTATCTTGTGTTATATTTTTGTGCTTTTTCTTACAAATCACCTTCTTATATTTCAGTTCCCTGTATGGAATTCTGCTGAGTACGAACAATTACGTCAGATACAACTGAGAATTGTCGACGTCACTACTTGCAGAGAGTACTACGCCACCGAAGGATTCTGGGTCCCCACTAGCCAGATCTGTACTGGTGCGGACAGTGCTACAACCTCCCGCGATAAATGCTTTGGCGGGCCTGGTACTCCCCTCTACCACGGCAGCGTTGTTGTCGGCATTAGGTCTTACGCGCTCAACTGCAACAGTAATGCTAATTTTCCTTCTATTAGCACTCGAGTTAGCAGTTTCATCGACTGGCTTGTGGACAATGCTTGAAATATTAAACTAGCTGTAAGTGTTATTTATTAAACAAAAAACTTTATAAAAAAACTTAATAATTTGGCATACCATTTTGTTTTATTTCTATTCCTAAAACATACGATTTTCACTTTGAAAATGATGATTACAAGCTGAAAGTCAGAGCTAGATATGTACAATGAAAGGGCATTCTCACCGAATGTAAATTTTTGTACTAACAGACGTAAATTTTGACAATACTTTTGTTCTAAGTGGGACTTAAATATCGAATAGTGGTCAGTTTGCGCTAATTATCTTGTGAATACAGGGCTTATTGGTTACAACTTGCAATGTCAATATGTAAAAAAACTATTTTAGTGTGTGATGAAGAAATGAAAATCTATACTTACATCTATCTAATTTCTATTCAGTGTGGTGCTGTCAATACGACAACAAATTAAAACATGGGCTATATCAGTTCATAGAAATCAGTTCATAGAAATGGTTTGCCACTTTCAAAAACATCTTATCCCATTTGAAAATCTAATCTCATTGGATAATTTCATGACATTTGTATGAAATAATATAACATTGGTTGCATTATTTCATAAAAATGTCCTGAAATTATCAAATGAATAAGATGTTTTTGATAGTGGGAAACCATTTCCATGAACCTATAGCCCGTGTTTTAATTTATTGTCGTGTTTTTTGCAGTTTTTTATTCTTTGAATAATGACCCATTTGGGCTGGATTTGCTTACCATGTGAACCAGCATTTAATACTTTTTTTATAAAAAAATAAAAATATTAAAAAGTCAACTTTATGTAGCGTCGGAACAGCGTGTCAAACAATGCTTTTAGAGTTCTACCTGGTCTGCCTCACATTATTTTGTCACAAAAAGACCAATTTTGAAAAAAAAACCTAAATACTTATTTAGCTTTTTAAGTGAAATAAATAAAATAAAAAAATGATAATTATCATTTACTATTAGGTATTTGAATAAACCCTGTACTTTAAAATAAAATGTAGGCGTGTAATAGAAATTAAAGATACCTCTCCTAGTACGAAAGGAGGTCCAAAATCTTATGAATAATATTTAAGTTTACAATTTATACGGGCCTATGTATGTAGGGTCGTCTGGGTAGGTACCATCGCCTTTCTTATTTCAGCCGTAAAACAGTTCGCTGTGTTTCGGATTGAAGGGAAAAGTAGCCAGTGTAATTACTGGGCATGGACGGCATTTCATCTAAGGCCCCAGGATGACAACGCACCTGCAATATCAAGTGATTTTTCCTTGTTATTGCAGGTGTCTATAGGCGGCGGTAACCGCTTACCATCAGGTGGGCCGACAGCTTGTTTGTCATCTAGTTGTATAAAAAAAAAAAAAAAATCTTATGCCACTGTGTAAAATTTGAGCGTAGTAGGTAAAAAGATCAAGTAATAAATCGGTTTTGATATACAAACAGATAACGGTGGAAAGGGTTCCGTGTTTGACATTATGACTACGGTACGTAAACTGCCAAGAACATGTCAGATATAAATTACTAGGATACCTTAACACTTTATTTTATAGCTCAATATTTTGAACCTCTCTGCTTCAACCCTTCACCACTGAGTCACTGTTGTATAATTTTTTAGCACTAATACCTATATGACATGTGAGTATGACATCCGCCTATTCTTTTAGTTTGACTCTTGAGTGTTTAACAGATTACCAAGAACCTCTTTCTCTAGGTATAAATATGTCATTTATACCTAGAGAAAGAGGTTTTTGGTCAAGGCTACACTGCGAAATTCCAAAAAAGTAGATATTACGCATAAATCTGACAGTTTTTCCCACTTATTGACGCCACAAACTAGGGGTTAATGTACTACTTTACCAATATCTTTATTTTTACCATCGTATTTCAAGCCAATGAATTTTATGAATGTAGACAAGAATTTCGAGATCTCAACTTTATTAAGGGACTAAAATAGGTTAAAGATCACGATGGGACTGACATGAACTAATAAGTTTTAAGGTTATAAAATAAAATAAAAAAACACATTGTGAGGCCCGAATAACATTTCTTATATTGTCACATTAGTGGTCTAGTGGTCGAGGCCACCTACCTCAAATCTAGAGGTGCGGGGTTCGATTCCCGTGGGGGCAGAAATTTTCTGCTCGGTTTGATTGGTGGTAGAGCTTCTCAATGTTCGCCTGGCTAGCTACCACCATCTTACCTAAGTCTGCATAGCCAGCCCCTCTGTGGTTGAGGAATCCGGGTGTAACTCGCTTCCATCGTCGGCTTTATCTTCACTCACCAGCAGGTGAGATGAAGGCCAAGAGGTACCCCGTTAGACAAACAAGCTGACGGGCCACCTGATGGAAAGCGGTAACCGCCGCCGGTAAACCACTTGATATTGCAGGTGCATTACTTAATCTTTTATAATGTAGGTACACGGTCTCGTTCAAAACTACCCTGCGTTCGGATTCACCCCGCTCTCCCCTAAAAGAGGCACGTTCAGAGCTGCTTCAAGCTCTGAACGTGCAACGGTAAATGGTAATCTAAAATACTGTTAAATAAAAATTACATTTTCATAACAATAAGACAATAAATCTTGTCTGTCCTAACTTTAGCGTGTGCCTAACTTAGTACGGGAGGGTGAGGCGGCCTGAGTAGCGAGGAGTAGGTGAAAAATTTCGAAGCTGCGGACGATGATACCTACTACAAACTGCGCGTGGGTCCGCTGGAGCCCGAAGCTGTGGCAGTAGCCATAATAAATGATTGCTTGATTGTATACTTGTTCGGGCTCCTGGGCATTAGTTAATAGCAAAGCTGTCAACATGAAACATAAAACTTCGTCAAGATTTACGATGTTAGGTGTAAAGTCAATTCTATACTTTTAAACAATATCCTCCTTAATAGAAAATACGGACTAAAGTTAGTACTGGTCTAAAACTGATGCTGTCACTTATATTTGTTAAAAGAGAGACAGTGACGGGATCAGTTTTAGACCAGTACTAACTTTAGTCCGCGTTTTATAATAAGAGGGTATATGTTCTGTTATCACCAGCCTATATACGTCGCACTGCTGGGCACAGGCCTCTCTACACGGGAGAAACACGTGAGAAGTTTGGGCCCGCGTGGTGGTGTTTGAATTAACACCACCACGCTGGCCCAACGCGGGTTGCTGGGTTAAAACGGTTGCAGGTACAACCGGGACCAACGGCCTAACGTGCCTTCCGAAGCATGGAGGAGCTGGAGGTTAAAATTTTGAATGACCCATCCCGGGATCGACCATGACATAATTTGCTTTGTTTTCGTAATCGAAACCAGAGCGCTCGAAGTACTAAGTCACTGAGCTCCTTATATAGGTATTATGGGTCTTCATTTAAGTACTATGCTTATAGGTAATATACTTACGGCTTTTAATCTTAAGGGCGGAGATTGCTATGCTAATAAACGCGATTAACAGTCGTCACACGTAGAAATATAGGCAAATTTTAGTCCTATGATCATTATGATAATGTATTTAGAGGCGTATGCTTATATCTCTTTATATAATTGATCACAGTGATCAATAGATCTAAAATATTTCTACTTATAACGATTGCTAATCATAATGTCGAACATTTACCTCTATCGAATAAATATTCGTTATATCGTTATGTGAGCTAGTTATTTTTGGCTGCGAGTGCTGACTTTAAATCACGAACTAGCGAAGTACTTAGTCTAAAATTGAATCACCAGCGTAGCGAGTGATTCTAGACTAGGTACTAAGCACTGTAAATGTACTGTAAAGACGAAACTTTAAAAAACTTGCTGTCGTGTGACCATACAAATTTGCACCTTTACCGCCAAGTAAAAAGTTAGGTTACAATAAAAGTAAAATCAGTCAAAAATAAACAAAAATAGATATACTTACCTTTAAACTATTTATTATTAAAGAAACTCGAAAGGAGCTACGATTCGTGCCAAATTAATTGTAGTTTTGTTTATTAATTATCTATGTTTGTGTACTAAGTGAAAAAGTTTTGACTAAAAAATGAAAGCCAGGTACGTTACCTACCTAGCCTAGCCTTTACTTGCCTAGTTTTCAAACTTAATTTAGGTATTTTTGAGTTGCGCTAGCCCAAAGAACATGCACCCGGACCAGTAAAATAACAAAAAAGAAAAAGTACAAAATAAAATATTTTTTTCGCATGTGAGCAAAATGCCACTTTGCTGCGAGTTTTTAGCAAGTAAAAGCACCCTTTTCTTGTTGAAAAGGTGAAAAGTTACTTTTGCATTTATAATAACAATTACCTAGAATGAAATTGAATTTCACAATCTTTGTTTAAATTGTTTCGGTGGATGTAGGCTATTTATTCATCACGACATTCGTTTACAATATTTCAATTAACAGAATCCACTCGAAACAATTAACAGAATTCACTCGAAACAATTGATAGCAGTGAAGAGTTTACTTATCCATATAAATATAAGTGTTATTGAAACAAGGTAATGCGTTCTCGGCTGTAGAGCAAGACAGAAGGTTACTTTAAGAAAAAATGTACGGGCTGTACGAGTGGAGTTTGGTGCTGTTGGGTTGTGCTGCGGTATTTGGTAACTATGTGATTACTTTTATTCATTATATATATTTTTAATTCTGTTACTAAATATATAAACACTGAATAACATAAATTTAAGAACAGCAACAATAGTTATTTGATATACAAGAGTGCAAAGTTGCTTTTTAACCGCGTGCTCAATTTTGAAGATCGAGCAAGCGAAGGATTCTAAAATCCTGAGCGTTAGCGAGCTAATCAGAAGAGCACGACGTGAAAAATCTTTAAACACGTAACTTTTATCCCACATCAACGAGGAAATGACTAAATTAAAAAAAAAAACATTTGCGCATTATTGACAGTTTCAGTCAATTCTGTTGTTGTCAAATAATCTTCTTCGTCGCTAGAATCTCTCATTTTAGGTGTTTTACTTGTTTTCAAGTTTCTTGTTTTAAACCTATAGTTTTAACAAATATGTTGTGAAAAGAAAATGGCGAGCGCAAAGCTAATTAAACAAAAAGTACACCAAGAAGGTGCTGAGTCTGAGTTTTTAACAAGTTAAAAAAGGTTGAATGATAAATTCGGCACTGTGGAGGTAGAAGTAAAGAGGTTTAATGATGTTTGGAATTCCCAAACTTAGTGCACACGATGTTCTAAATTCAATTTTACTTTATCCTCTAGCTAAGTAGTGGATAGAAACGGCTTTTGCACTCATATCGAAGAGCAATAAAACCCTCTTTCTGATATGGGGGGATGAAAAATGTTTTAATACATTGTTTTGCTAATATCTGTAATCAATGGAAACCCAAAAGCTTTTTATTTAAATCGAATCCAGGTCATAATATCTTAATGTAGTCCTGCCACTGCTTTGATGAATATTTAAGCTAATTAAAGGTTTGAAGGACTGAACTAATCTGTGTAGTTGTAGTTTAGACAAAAAAGGGCTTTCTAAAAGAGAATCAAAAGTTAAAACTATTTGTTTCTAGACAGAAAAAATATTTATCCAAACTACTTCGGTAACACTTTAATATTTTTGATGCGTTTAAACGCCTACTATCGTAACAATTACAAATAAAGAAAGGAAACGTTTCTCGCCTGGAGCATATATTTTTTCATCGTTTTATTTTCGGTTACATTACTTATAACCTAAAGGACATGACCAAGATTCCATAGTGACTATAATGATGACTTGCCTAGGTATCGATTTCCATTTACACACTAATGTTTTGTATCGGTTTATTTTGCTGAATACAGATACAGATTAAAATAAAATAAAAATAAATCCCAAAGAACTTCTCAGACAGGCATAGCAAATGAAAACACTTTTATTAAAATGCATGATTAAAAAGTTACCTAGGCAAAAATTTACCATGTCATTTAGCGAGTTTTAATTACAGTTTATTTAACGGTAGATCGCTGTGCAACTTTATTTTTGGCTAGTTTTTACCCTAAGTTATGTAGTTACTTTACTGAGCTACATTTAGGCGAAAGTTCAGGTGTCATTTTTTCAGTGTTTAACTTATAATTATCGGTTTATTAAACAGCCGTGCCAGAAAAACAGGCGAAAATAGTTGGAGGGTGGGAGACTTCAATTAATGTATACCCTCAAGTTGCTTCTCTGCTGTTCTCCTACACCGGCACAAACCACAGGCAGTGGTGTGGTGGAACAATTCTGAATAATCGGTCTATTCTCTCAGCCGCACACTGTGTTATGTAAGTCTTAATGAACATATATAATACTATAATATGCACTCTACTTAAGCTTTTGACCACTTGGGATCTGACACATCCAACAGCGAGTCTTAAGTTATTCATATAACTCCATTTTCCATTACAGAGGCGACCCAGTAGCGAGATGGAGGTTTCGTGTTGGTTCCACGTCTGCAAACAGCGGGGGTACCGTACACAACGTTGGTGCAATTATAACCCACAGCGGATACGACTCAAGCATCAATGATGACAACGATATAGCTGTTCTGCGATCAGCCACTACGATCTCTTACAGTTCCTTAGTACAGCCTGGCACAATTGCCGGGTCATCGTATTACCTTGGAGATGACCAAGCGGTTTGGGCAGTAGGGTGGGGCGCTACAAGCGTAAGTAGTTGTTACCTGTAACAATAGAGAAACAAGTCAGAGACACTAAAATCTTCTTGCCTTATTTCTATTTTAAATCGACTAATCTATTAGATACCAAAGGAGAATGCCCATTTTAAAAGGAAAGTTGGACCCGCCACAAAATTTAGTGTCCATCTACAGTTTTAGATTTCGTAGGAATGTATTTATATTCTCATTACTAGTTGAAAACAGACAGTTTACCTCCTGGCTTATGAGAAATCTGCATGTAAGTGTAGCAGTAATTGAGGATGTGATTCTCGTTTAGTGAATGTGTCAGGTTGTTGATAATCATGTAATGTGATATAATGAGAATTTTATCCATTGTAATTCTATTGTTTTGTGGAAAATAATTGACAGACCTTCAAAATAAGTAGTTACTGCAATGCCTCTTAACACATTCACTCCCAAGGACTTAGTAGAAAAATCCAGTCAGGTGCCACACACATCTTTCGCGAACGCGGCTCTCTTGCTTAGAGGTATCAACCGGTATATCAAAACCATTGCAAGTTTTTACTAGTTCTAATTCAGGCGTATATGGACGTACGAAACGTCGCGCGTTTACCAGAGGCATCACCAAGTAATAAACCAAACAAAATATTGGCGACGTACACTCGGTTCCGAGTGTGCGGCGCCAGTGGCAGGTGTTCGGCAGTAAATGTGTTAAGTCAATTGGATCTTTTTTTATAAATACAACTAGATGACAGTCAATCTGACGTAAGTAAGTGGTTACCGCCGCCTATAGCCACCTGCAGTAACAAGGAAAACATCACTTGGTATTGAACGTATGTTGTTATCCTGAGGCCTTAGGTGCAATG
Organism: Nymphula nitidulata; assembly: GCA_947347705.1. Lineage (NCBI taxonomy): Eukaryota > Metazoa > Arthropoda > Insecta > Lepidoptera > Crambidae > Nymphula > Nymphula nitidulata. The sequence continues at coordinate 6,324,830 of OX374617.1, read as the reverse complement.
CCATCCATGCCCAGTAATTACACTGGCTACCTCTCACTTCAATCCGAAACAGCGAACTGCTTTACGGCTGAAATAAGAATGGCCTACCTACTCAGACGACCCTACGTGCCTACCACGTATCTTTCGTGTGATTCACTATAAGTAGGAGCAAGATAGACCGTAAATTGTAGGATGACCAAAAACATTATGTGTCGTGAAAGGAGGTACCTACCTATTTAAAATATGAAGGAAATAATATACTCAACACACTCGAAACAACATCTACACAACAAACATCACAACACCAAACAATCGAGTTTTGTTTGCATTGACAGCTCACGCAAGCAAAGTAAAACAAACTGTATCTACGAACAATGATATAACAATAAGTATAAGTACCTATAATGCATCTTTTGTTAACTAAAAAGTGAATTAACTGGATTAATACAAATAAATAGGTAATATTATTAAAATAAAACAAAAATCTTTTTTGCCAGTCCGAGATACTTAATAACAATTATCGATACCAAATATATTTTAAGGAAAATCGCCATGACAACTTTTTAGCTGTGTTTTTAGCGATTATTTCAAACCGCTTACCATAAGGAAATCCGTATGTTTGTTTGCTACCTTAATAATTATCTTTTATCTTAGTGTAGTTATCTACTCTTTTATTTATTTTAAATAACTTAAAAAACAACGTTCAATACATAGCTTCATTAAAATAAATGCAGCCAAAAGTATCTGAAAGGTTTCAATGGTCATTTTATCACCACAGAGGTCTTAACTGCAACTATTGATATACTAGCGTGCTAAAAATACATCTGTTCCATATCAATAATAATTAATACTAACGCAGTCACGGCTGTATGGATTTGAGCCGTTTGCTTTCCCTAATTCTGCGAGAGTTACGAAATACAAATACAATACATTTACTTAGTCAATTTAGGTTTTGCTGCTTAGATATGGGAATGCCCATTTTAATTAATTTTACTTAAGCAAATAAAAGATGAATTAAGAGCTACACTTGGAGAGTCGACACACAACGGGGCTTAAAGTGGGCATTGTTCCTTTAAGATGAATGTTACTTTAACAATTCAATTTAGATAGAAAGTGCCGTCATCTTCACCGTTTCTAAAATGGAACTTTAAAGTGGTTCGGTTTTATTTTAACGTAGTTTACAGTCACCAACAGCAGTAGATTAACACTTTAGTACCGTGTCAGACTACGCCACTCACAGTGCTCATACAAATTGTCAAGAGTATCTCACTATGTTATTATGAAAAGGTACTAAAGTGTAATCGACTTCTGTTGCTGCTGTACCTTACTAAGTATTCTATGGATCGCCTAAATAACTTGACATGACATGTTCTAAAAACTGTAACTTGACATGTTCTAAAAACTACGTTATCCTATTCATATTGAATTGTAACTCTATCTTTTTCACATTGTAGTGGAATAAAAGAAAGACATATAGCTAGAATTTAGTTTTGATTAATTACAACATAGCTTCCTCTATTTCCATAATATCATTTCATATGACAGAGGTATATTCATTAATAGAATTCTTTTACACCAGAAATTTGGACCACAACACCACTTAGATATAAAGAGATGAAGCTTCATCCCACATACTTAAAATATTGTTATTAGTCATATGCAGAGAATACAGAACTATCCAGTAAATTAGTGTTGTGAATGATGTGATTATTAGAAACTTTGCTTTAAGACAGGCTTTATGCGCTGTCCTCTCTTTTGTGTTAAGAAGATAGGGAGTTGACAAATCCCCTGTCATACATCTTCTTTTCAGCCAGCTAATGGTATTATGGGCAGCCTGTGACATGTCATCCACTTTTGGTATCAGAACAGGCGACCGTAACGCATTCTCACCTCCGAGAGACTAAAACATGCCGTCCCATGCACGTTAATATTATACAACCTTTTTTGGGACGGTGAGGGGACGTTCTACTCATACAAGCCTATCCTCCCTTTACCAGGGAGGGGACTCCTCCCCTCCCTCTTCCTCCGAAGGCAGAGCCCTCCGGCTCTCCCCCCTAAAAACCCCTCAGCGATGTACCTCTTAGCTGCTTGCTACCGACGTCACGGGGTACCCCGAAGACATTTCTACCGTCGTACGACATTTACTGGCGCATCTCCAAGCGTTTTCTTTATGAATCATCTGTTTCGCAACCAAATCATTGTTTGTACACTTAAAATAATTTTTAATTGCAGTCAGGTGGATCACAGTCTGAAAAACTCCTCCATGTCCTCGTCTGGTCGGTAAATCAAAATGTGTGCAAGAACCGTTATTTGGAGGTTGGTGGTATTGTGACTGAAAACATGCTGTGCTCTGGCTGGCTGGACGTCGGTGGTCGGGATCAGTGCCAGGGCGACTCCGGCGGCCCTCTGTTACACAACAACGTTGTGGTCGGCATCTGTTCCTGGGGACAAAGCTGCGCTCTTGCCAGATACCCTGGAGTAAATACCAGAGTTTCTCGCTACACCACTTGGATTCAAAATAACGCATAACAATTCAGTACATTGAACTTTGAAATAAAAAAAACAAAACATCTATTTACACACAAATTTGATTAAATTGATTCCTATGTCTAATTTTGTTGTTTTTCATTTCAATACTAAGTTACTACTTTATTTCCACCAAGAAAAATCTAAATTTAAGGAAAAACATCGCAGTCACGATGTAATAAAAATTGTTGTTCTGTATCATAGTTTTAAGAAACTTTATGTGATAAGATATAAAAAAATAAACCCAAATCCATATGAATTAAGATTATGTTTTTCATGTTAGTGGCTATCGATAAATTAAATTCTCAATTTAACACTGAACGTAACATAATTGTATTGCCTTCATCCTTTTCTGTGCAAGCCTTCTTTACCGGGGTGTACTCTATAAGTTCGTTAACAAATTTTCGAGTCCACCTAAAAACATTACCAAAGATAAAATTGCATCGGTATAAGCCTAAAGTTACGTAATGTCCATTTAATCGAAATGTCCACACAGGCCTACCTACATGGCAGGAATGCACGAGGTATGAATATGAATGAAGTTGTCAAATATCACGCAAATACCTATATCGATAGGGTTTTAGCTAAAAAATAAAAAGAAGGAAATTTTTATGTCTGCACATTTTATGTAAATTTGGATTTTGATGATTTTTTAACTATCAGATACTTCAAAGTTGATGCTATTTACATTAATTCGTGAAATCCCCTCTTAAATTTTTTTACCAAAAAAAAAACGGAGAAAGCATAAAATAATATATGCCTCTTTAGTCTTATTAGGCTTCTTATCTAATAACTTAATTGACTTAATAACTAATACTATATTAAAACTGTAACACGACAACCTGTACAGAATTATTATCATCATCATCATCAGCCTTCATACGTCCCACTGCTGGGCACAAGCCTTACGGGAAACATATGAGAAGTTAGGATCTTAACACCACCACGCTGGCTAACACAGGTTGTTGGGTTAAAGCGGTTACAGTAACAACCGGGACCTACGGCTTAACTTGTCTACCGAAGCACGGAGGAGAGATTACAAATATTGATTGATCCATCCTGGAATCGACCATAGCTAAAGTTACTTTGTTTTTTGTATTAAAACCAGAGTGCTTAAATCTCTACGCCATTCGGCTCCTCTACGAACCTATAGAGAATATAATTTTAACTTTTTTTCACATTAGGAAAATGATTTTTAATACAAAAAGTTACATAGACAAATATTTCAAAGACTATAAAAAGTTGTTTGCAAAAACAATTCGAACCCGCGTCCTCTCACGATCTGGGTAGCTATATTCACCTGACATTTGTTGTCAGTCAAGCCGCAGAATACCCGCAGGGGGTTATTGACAAACTAAAACAAACTTTGACAATTAAAAACCAACTGTTTCTAGAATCTGTGGCTTGACAGGACATGTTGTAGCGAGCAGACATTAAAAACGCGCGTTGTTGCCAGTCTAGCGCAAGTTCGTAAGAAAGAAAAAATGTATGAAACGTGCACGCTCAGTAATGGCGGTATAATCCGCTTCAATCCGAAAGAAGGCATTATCCATACAATCAATATGGTGGTCGACGCTCTTCATATACAGGTGATTTATATCTGTTATCTGTCTCTGTCGCTGTTGTCTTGTTTTCAAAACGTTTGACCTTTCATTTAGTTGTGTTGGAGAATTTTCTAAAATCAGAAATTAATGTAAATTATCATTAAAAACGAGTGTTTTGCCTCAAGAAATAAGCTTGACCCAAAAAGGATTGTGTGTGATGTGAAGTGAACTAAATGAGTAAACGAATAAGTTAAGAAATATGTAATTTAAAGACACGCCGGCGGCCAATGTAAAACGAACATATTATGTCTGAATTTCCTCTCAATGATGATCGGTAAGTACCAATGACTGTTAATTAGTTCTATTCTAAAGCTATTATTGTTTAAATAGGGATTTTAGTACAAATTTCAGTACATAAAAGTAAAATTTACCTACCGACCTAAGTAAAAAATAGTGCTGTCTGTACAATTTTATTTCCCTATCGATGTCGTGCCCATTAAATAAACCACTTTATTTTTTTCGCAGATGTAAACAGTGGGTTCAATTGAAAGGGAAGGATTTGGTGTATGTACCAATCGATAACAAAATCGCGACATATTTTTGGTGTAGTCGGAATCCAAATCGGTGTTGATGGCCGATCCAGGACGATTCACACGCCTACCGTCAACCTAACAACGTACCATGTTGTCATAGTAGTCAAGCTTGATATATTGTATATTATACTAAATAAAAGTTTTTCAATTACCATTGTTTATTAATTTCAAACACCTATAACTATCGATAAAAATCTAAAGTATCTCTAATCCCTACTAAGCACATCCCTATTTTATTGCTTATGTTGGCATTATTGTTGCCAGACTGTTGGCTGAATTTTTATTATATTGGTATGAGTCTGGCGCGCACGTTCTATAGAATTTTTTTTTTCCTTGAAGTCCCGTCTCTTCTAGCGTAGCGTTTTATATTCTCTTTGGTTGTTGCCTGTTTTATAAATTGTCGTGTGAATGGAATCACATTGTCAAGCTACCGATCAGCCCGAGGACTTGGAAGGACCCAGTTCATTTCTTCTAGTCTTTTTTTATTACATTATAAGTTTTTCTAAGGAGTTTTTTTTTATCATAACGGGATAGCTCTTGGCCTTATCTCACCTGATGGTAAGTGAAGATAAGGCCGACGATGGAAGCGAGTTACATCCGGATTCCTCAACCACAGAGGAACTGGCTATCTTACCTCTAACTGCCGGAGCACAACAATGTTGTTAATTTTATTTTTATGGCGGCAGACGTAGGTAAGGTGGTGGTAGCTAGCCAGGCGGACTAAGAAAAGCCCTACCACCAACCAAATCGAGCAGAAAAATTCTGCCCCCTCGGGAATCGAACCCCGGACCTCTTGGTCTGAAATCGGTGGTCTCAACCACTAGACCACAGAGGCGGTGAAGCTACTACACACTCACAGATCCATTTACAATATCCTTGCTTTGGCTACGACTTACTAAAAGGCATGAGGTAGCACTAATCATAGTACACCATATATTATATTGCTATCGTATTATAAGATAAAACTAATGCTATCGGATTAGAGGCAATAATTTGTAAGGTTATTTCAACAGATATTGAATGCGATATAAATAGAAAAAAATATACTAAAGCATCCATTTCTAAGTTTATTTACAATATGCATATCTTCTTTGCTTTGGTGTTAGGCTTAGCTGTTGTCGCGGGTAAGTAAGTGTATTTTAAATGTCATCGAAATCATATTACATTTAGAATAAGTGACAAGTAGAATAATTCTCCAGTGAAGTCCAGTGTAACTATGGTTTCTTTGGTCTCGACAGACTCAATATTCTGGGATACCTACAAGATGGATATTTAGAGATCTAAGAATAAATTAAAAATTGAGATGATTATAGGAGATTAAAATCTGAACTTAAGATCTTAAAATTTAAATCTTTAGTTTAAGTATGAAAAATTCGTATACGAATATAACGTAGCACACACGTCACATTAAAATGTTTGATTTAGTGCAATTTCCACGATTTCGATTCCCACCGCTATATATTCATCGTTTTCTTTCTTTATTTGTTATTGTTACAATAAAGAAAGCGTTATAAACGCACAAAGTTAAACGTTTTAACGTGATTAAAATAGCTTGTCTCATCTTCACTGAAAGTTTAAAAATGCTTGTAAAAGTATTCTTCCGGATCACTAGAGGTGTTAACTTTGATGAGGGGTGAAAAAAACGTTATAACGTGACATCTTATAATTACAAAATAGACCAATAATTAATAATCATTATTTAGCATCTATTCGAAATAAAACCAATTTACCGGATTTAACTCACATTTAATTAGATGTTACATTATTAGATTACGGTACGACGTTTCGGTAGTTAACTTAAAACTTATCAAAGACAACTGACATCTTCAGTCTTCCCGTGACCACGCTCGCTGTAAAGTAATCGAAACGTCGGGTGAATAATAATAATATAACATATAATTAAACGCGAGGTTAATTCGGTAAATTGGTTTTATTTCAAATGTGTAGTGCTCGCGAAATTGTAAGACAATAGCATCTATTCGTTATTAAAATTCTAATAATGACAATTTTACTTGTTTGCTACGTAAACTCTTACCTATACATTGTTTCCACAAAGTTTCTCAACGATAGCGTAATTTATACTAGTACATACATTATACTCGCACTACAAGTCGCAACACATACATTCTGACAACTGACTGATTGAGCAGACAGCTGACAAATGACACAGATATTTCTACTGCGGTCAGAAATATCACTGTATCTTGAAATTATTATAATATCATATCGATAAGTGTATCTCGAGTCTTGACCCGAAAGTCCCAGTTAAATTTAGAAAAAGTCTCGGGACTTTGAGACACGGGGCGCTCTAGAATAAAACCCTACTGTCCGTTTTCACTTACCATTCCCTTGGTTAAGGTGACCATCTCAAGGTCGATCAGAGATCGACATTTGTCTCTTTCTATGCCCTTAAATAGACTGAGCTAAAAATCGCTAAGAGACTCCTATCGCTAAGCAATTGTAAGTGAAAACAAGCATAAGTGTAGCGCATATATTTTTTTACTACTAATACTAACAATGTTTTGTTTATTACAGCTGCTCCCCCCAGTTCACAAAGGATTGTGGGGGGCACAGTGACAACCATCGATGCTTACCCTGAGATGGCCTCTCTTCTGATCGACTGGGGGACATGGTTCCAGCAAAACTGTGGTGGAGTGGTTCTAAACAATAGATCTATATTGTCTGCGGCACATTGTTTTAGGTAAGCAAACAAAATGATTGAAAATCATGTCTTCCATGTTACTAAGCCTAAAGACTAGACACTCTCTCTAACTTTGTTTTACCGTTTTTATATGTAGAGTTACCTATAGACTCCATACAAAAGTATGGTTTCCAATACTTCACAAAAGACGCGCTACTATTAGTTTTATACAATATCACATCTAAATTCAGAAGCGATAGAAATATTTTAAAAGAGGCGAAGCTCGCACTAGGGCCTCAGGTCAAACGAAACACCCTTGAAAGTAAAAGAAAATAAATGCATTACATTTGATTTACCTCATTTTCAATATTTTATTCTGTTACACTATTAATTTCCAGAAATACCGTTCCCCAAGAATGGCGTATTCGTCTGGGATCCACGTTTGCCAACAGCGGTGGTACTGTGTATCTTACCAGCCAAATAATATCCCACCCGGGTTTTGTCACATCAACTTTTGACAACGACATTGCAATTCTGCGCTCAGCAAACACTATCGTCTTCTCTAGCGTTGTGGCCCCTGCATCTATTGCTTCATCTACATACAATCTTGCTGATAATCAAATAGTTTGGGCTACTGGTTGGGGAAGAACTAATGTAAGTTTTCATTTTGTTTTATACAATCTTCTTGTCTATTGCTTTCCTGTACCCTTCCATTAATATTTAGACAATATTTTCTTTATACATCCGCACATAACTCAATACCACCTGATGTGAAGCGGTAAGAAGAGTCCATATGCGAAGCTAAGCTATGCTATTGCACCTTAAGCAGGTTAGGTTACTACAAAAAAATTTCATGACATTCATTTAAGTATTTTTTTTTTCTAGTATGTAGGTTCGAGTTCCGAGCAGCTGCGTCACGTACAGATCTGGACAATAAATCAGGCTGTCTGCCGAAACAATTATGCGGCAATACGAATGGTTACTGACAATATGCTGTGCTCCGGCTGGCTTGGAGTTGGCGGCCGCGACCAATGCCAAGGTGATTCTGGCGGTCCTCTCTACCACAACAGAGTGGTAGTCGGAGTGTGCTCTTGGGGATTCCGGTGTGCTGAGGCCAATTATCCTGGTGTGAATGCTAGAGTCTCGAGATACACATCCTGGATCCAAAGCAATGCTTAATATTATGTGAAGATTATATGACTTTGTAAATATTTCGCTTTTCATATTTTATTCCATTTTAGGATTGTAGCACAACGGAAAATACAGGTTGAGTTGATATTTGATTCCTTATGATATGTTTTAGAAAGGATTGTCACGTGCAGTAAAATAAACTACTATAAGGATAAAAATACATTTATAAATTGTGTGCATTTTTAAATGTGGGTATCTTCTTATACTTGTACGGGCAAGAATCAAGGCCTGCCCCTTAAATTTAATGATGATAAAGTTAATGCGTTTCATGTGAAGTTGATAATGCAAAGAGATATATAGGTACCTATAGTATGTAAGCAGGTATAGCTGTAGGTATAGTCATACAGAATATTCTAGAGTAGGTAGATATTATAGTGGTATTCTCCGCTTAAATTTGGAGTGTACTCGACATGGGAATATCTTCTACCTTAGATAAGATTGCGGCCACATAACAGAAGGTTGAAGTGTGTTCATGGTTAGTAAGGGCACAGATTATTGTAAGGGCGCCATTTTTCTTCGAGGAAGTATTGTGTTGGGAGCAGAAAGTCTCATTATCTCTTATGTTGTGAATATTGGTTTTTACAGGGTGTAAAAGTAGATGGGTTTCACTTTATTATGACTACAAGCCGGTTTAGGGTTTGTTTAGCATTCAGAACTAGATCTGAGTTGATGCATGGCGAGATTAATGCGTGCTGTCACTAAAAAAATACTGCTTAGTCCGATGCTTTATAATTTTCATTACGTAAAGTATATTTGCATACATCTCCGCCTGGCCTACAGTAACAAATTTGCCCATTACTTAATATCTTTATCATAGACACTAACATCCTGTACCTATCCATCTTGGACCTACAGTAATAAACGAGATCAAACTATCCTTTTCTGGACATAGCTGGAATCCGCTTACGGACCTACCCGGCGCTGGCTAAGCGACAGGCGTGTGTGGGGGTCGCCCAGTGCCTGATCGTATTGGCACTGGGAATACCCACTAAAACTCCCCGGTAACTCCATTGCCCTTCACGGGGGTAGCCTGGGCTCTGCCGAAGCAATTTCACCAACTCACCCCCAGGCATCCCGGCCTTGCGGCCAGGTTTCGCGCCGAAGGAGATTACTCAGAGTCACTTGGGTAATCTCATACGTGGCGGCCTGTGCAATGCATGCGCGGGGGCCACCCACGCACGCGGCCGCGCCTAGGGCGCAGGAAGACGAGCGATCACCACCCGCCTTCTCACACCCACCCGCCTACGCTGGATAGGAGCGGCTAGAGCATTTGCTTCCCGCTCCCTCTCCGCTGCCTCCTTCTGCAAGAGCACAGTCTCACAGAAGGAGGCGACAGCCTCCCATACCCTATCGCTACCAACCATGGCTCTTACCATGGTTGGCAGGGAGAGGCGACCGCCGCCGAGCACCGCACGAAGCTCGCGGCGCTCGCGTCGCCAGGCCGGACACTCTATGAGGGTGTGCTCAGCCGTATCGTCGGGGGAGTCACAGTGATGACACCGTGGTGTTTCCTCCCGACGGGCGATACGGTACAGGTAGTGACCGAAGCAACCATGTCCGGTCAGTACCTGTACCATTCGGTAGGTGAGGCTTCCCAGCCGGCGCCCTACCCACTCCTCCAAGGACATGGCGGCCTAGAATTCCAGTCCTTTCTGGTGGGAATGCGGATTTTTTATTTTCTTTCGACTTTGAATTTGGGACATAATTAATCACTTCCCGTTTCTGTATACCCGTCTAGAACAGATTCCCCTGCCCATTTTGTGTTACTAACAGAGGTTGATGCTATCCCAATATATATATCTATAAGCTAAGCTAACCACTTACTATCAGGCAGGCAGTCCTTACACTTCAGCTGTTAAAAAATTCATTGATATATTTAATATTATTGTGATATCTTGCGAAATAGTACTTCACGTATGTGCTTATACTAGTAATCAGCGACGCCTGTGCATTGAAGACTAATAATTAATCATATCTAATCAAACCATATCGCTTCATAATTTTATGAATAAAGAGTGCGATATCGGTGCTTTTATTATACCTATATCTCTTAATACCCATTTATGTGTGATGGTGCGTTGTTTGTAAGTCAATATAAACATAACACATTAGGTAACTGTTGCAATGAACTGAAATCTATTGACTTTAGCTAATAATTTGAATATCTGAATACCTTTTCCATATATGAACTTGTGTCAGCTTGTGAACGTAACCGCTCTATTATAAAAATAAACTTAAACAGTAGTAAATCTACTGGAACCAAACCACTTTTCACAAAGTATCACATTTTATTCATGAAAAAAAATATTGAAATGGCCTCGTTTATCTGTGCCGTGTTGTTTTTGAAAATACAAAGCGGGTGATCTTGCATTGCGTCGCAGCCTTGGGGACGCCTACGTCCAGCAGTGGATTGCAATAGGCTGATCTTGCAATAGCCAAATCGTAAAATATTCATAGACGGAACAAGGACTCATACCATTACCACCTTAGTTCTGAAAAAAAAAATTTCGATATCTTTTTTTTCATATATTAGGTTGGGGAAAAAGTCTTTTCGCATTATAGTATGTATGAACTTGTAATAAAATCACTTTGGCTGTACTATTTGTATCTGGCTGGTTTTGGTATCATTAAAAGTTTAGATTTAAAAAAAGATAATTCCAAATTCAAATTAGGAAAATGTGTGTTTTTCATTTGTTTTTTGTACTGTCAAGATGAGTGAATCTAATGAAGAAATTCGATACATTTTAAAATTTTACTACAAAAAAGGTAAAAATGCAACGCAAGCCGCGAAAAAAATTTGCGATGTTTATGGACCTAGTGCAGTGTCTGTGAGAGTAGCACAAATTTGGTTTAAGCGTTTTCAATCCGGAAATTTTGATGTCAAAGATGCACGTCACTCTGGTCTCCCTATTACGGATAAAATTGATGCCATTATGATAAACTGGAGCAAGAGCATATCAGTAGTTACGACGTAGCTGAAGAACTGGGAATTGAACACAAAACAGTTATGGCGCATTTAAAAAAAAATGGGTCCACAAAAAAGCTCGATATTTGGGTACCCCACGAGCTCACTGAAAGAAACCTAATGAACCGTGTACTCATTTGTGATTCTTTATTACGACGTAATGAAACCGAACCATTTTTGAAGAAGCTGATAACTGTTGATGAAAAGTGGATCGGTCAGCCCGGGTTAACTCGCAACAAGGTGATGCTGTGTGTGTGGTGAGATTGGAAGGGCATTATTCATTATGAGCTGTTACCACCAGGCAGGACCATCGATTCTGTACTCTACTGCGAACAACTGATAAGATTAAAGCAAGAAGTTGAGAGAAAACGGCCGGAATTAATCAACAGAAGGGGTGTGGTGTTTCATCATGATAACGCTAGATCTCACACATCTATAGCTACTCAGCATAAATTAAGAGAGTTTGGCTGGAAGGTGTTAATGCATCCTCCGTATAGTCCTGACCTTGCACCTTTAGATTTCCACCTGTTTCGCTCTCTTCAGAATTCTCTAGGCAGTGTCAGGTTAACATCACGAGAGGACTGCCAAAACCACTTGTCGCTCTATTTTGATCAGAAGCCCCAAAATTTTTATAGCTATGGGATCATGTACCTACCTACAAAATGGCAAAAAGTTGTCGAACAAAATGGTACCTACATACTTTAGTTAAATGTAAATAAACTATATTAAAAAATGTTTTGAATTTTCTTAAAAAATGCGAAGAAAATTTTTCCCCAACCTATTATTTTATTTTCCAATATGAATCACAACTAAGTTTTATCTGTTTTTCATAGATTTACAAAAAAAATTAAAGATAAAACTGCTTGTCAACCGTTTTGAATCATTTAAAAGCGATGGTCTTACTTGAAATACGTACAACGTTTTATCTCAATAAATTCGTGCCCACCTATCGAACATATTACGATCCCATATCATAGGATAAATGGACATCCCAACTGGTTTAGAGCGAGGCATTTCAATTTATGACATCCATTTATTCATTTGCATGCGGGCAAATTAATAAATGGATGTGATGTTTATTATCGGAGCTAGATGTATTATGCTACTTTTTGATCGGAGCACACTGAACTATGTAATTAGATGTCGGATCTTGTTTCAAAGAGTATCCTAAATCTTTCCAAAGTTATTAAACTATATCTATTCCAAATTTCATCTTAATCGATTCAGCAATTTAAACGTGGAAACGTAACAGACAGACAGAGCTAGCTACTTTCGCATTTATAATATTAGGATGGATACACCTAAGGCGGTAAACAACTATGCGCCACTTCTGAATAGTGTAATTGATTTTTTTTTTACTCACACCTATTATGAATGAATGAATCAATCGATCTAGCCTGATTGTTCCTATAAGTATCTTGTAGCGCTCATAACACCACTAATCACGCGGTATGTACCCTGTAAAAGCAAGAGTGAGCGCTTTATTGACCGCGTTTTAGATAAGTCCGTCTATTTCTTGACATGTTAACCTTAACAAGTTTGACCTTGAGACCGCCCTTACTGCGTCCGTAATAGAGGCGATTTCCGTAGTGCTGCTGTTGCACTTGACGTGCTGTCGTCTGTACATTGCCATCTTCAACGACGATTTCGGTGATAATGTGCTAAAGGTGTGACAATATTCAATATTGTATATTTATGAAAGCAGACTTAAAACTGACAAGGGTAATTTAGCCAAATCGGATTTCCATTTGGATAGTGATTTGCTAAGATTCCTAGCTCAGGAAGAATGCCTGAGGTATCAATTGGAGTACAATTAATTAATGAATCTTTGGTACGCTCTACGATGTGTTTGAATAATTTTGTTCATTCTCTTCACACATTATCGTCATTTTGACGTATAATTAGTTGTTGGCGTAATTCATTATCACCAGCCTATATACGTCCCACTGCTGGGCACAGGCCTTCCTACATGGGAGAAACACAGGAAGAGTTTAGGCTAAACACCACCACGCTGGCCCAATGCGTGTTGGTGGGTTAAAGCGGTTACAGGAACAACCGGGACCAACGGCTTAACATGCCTTCCGCACGGAGGAGCTCGAGATAACAAACTTTGATTCCAAGTGTCACGAAATTCACTAGCAATAAAATAAGCTGAGATATTTCAGCATCCTTTATTACCTGTGCAGTAAGAGTGTGTTTTCATAGTAATTGTGACAGTATGATTGCTTTGTGTACTTTTTTTTTTATATACAACTAGTTGACAAACAAACGGTTACCGCTGCCTATAGACACCTGCAATAACAAGGAAAAGCACTTGACATTGCAGGTGCCTTGTCATCCTGAGGCCTAAGATGAAATGCCGTCCATGCCCAGTAATTAAAGATAAGTACGCGTTTTGAATTTATTTTTCCCCGCATCGGCAATGACTTTTTTATAAACAACTAGATGACAAACAAGCTGACGGCCCACCTGATGGTAAGCGGTTACCGCCGCCTATAGACACCTGCAATAACAAAGAAAAATCACTTGATATTGCAGGTGCGTTGTCATCCTGGGGGCGCAGATGAAATGCCGTCCATGACCAGTAATTACACTGGCTACCGAAACACAGCGAATTGTTTCACGGCTGAATTAAGAAAGGCGGTGGTACCAACCCAGACGACCCTACATTCGGGCCTAACACCTAGTAAAGGAGGACTTAGGAGTGAGTCAAGTTATTTATGAAACTAAACTGATAAAAGACCCCACTGAAGAGTGGCGTTCTGATTTTATCCCTGTAAGCTCTAAATTAAGCCAATTCAGTGTCTAAACACATAAAGCTATTACAACATACCGACCGACGGGCCATTTAATTACCGTGACACGATACTCTGACATATTATTGTGTGCCTGCGAGCGGACGTAGATGCAATTTACTTTGAAGTGAACATGATTTATTAGTTCCAACCTTGTTAGTTTAGGCACTGAGCGTATGACGTCATACGCTCTGTGCCTCGAGCGAGAATTTATTTTACATTTAACTGAGGCATAAACAGAATGGACTCAATAATGAAAATATGTAAATTGTTATTTGAGATTTAATCATTACTAAGCTTATACAAATATGAAGTGTGCGTACCCGCTGTAATCCAAATTTATTTGTGTGTTGTTAAGCAAAAGCTTTTACATGATTGCTTTAAATATACAATGAGCAATGAATTACCATTCTTCATGAAAACGTACCTACTTATAAATATTTTATGGCTTATAAGAAAGGCTTTTAGAACGATTTAATTGATTAAATCGTTCCAAAAGCCTTTTTTACATATTCAACAAAACACTTCAAATTTCGGACGAATATGTATGTAATTGGAATTGTATACCTAAATGGTTTTATAGTCAAATTTATGATTGTACGGTGTGTGTCTTTAATTTACAATATTTGTTCATTTTACTATGTTAGCTAAGAAGACTACTTGTTAGATAAGAAGCAATCCGTAGATTGCGTGGTCCTCTTGAGTTGACTTTTGTGAGAATTATTGTGTTTAGCAATAAAATTATCTGATTTTACTTGATCCTAATTATGTAAATAAATAAAATTTCCTAATTATGTAAAAAAAAAAAAACAAAATTGAGAGTTAACATTTTATCTTTTAAAGAAATGACGTAAACGTATAGGTACTTCAATTAACAACTTGGTATACTAAATTTCCTTGATCAGCTTCTAATTAAAGGGTTGTGGCGCGGGTGGACCGCGGCGATAAAATAGCGACTAGAAAAATTTCACGTCCTGAGGGCCTACCACCTAGTAAAGGCTGATATAGGCTGAGGGCCTACCACCTGAAGGCAAGCTGAGGCGGGAAACGACTCTCGTTTCCCTAGCTTGCGGAATGGACGTGAAATTTTTCTAGTTTTATATTTTAATCTTCTCTTTGGTTAGTTCCAGTCGGATCGAGACGTCTCGATCTCGATTGCGTTCAGCTGTCAAATCGTATAAATATGACATTTGTGAAGTATTAGAAGCTACTATAAGGATGACGTTACGAGGCTTAGTTACAAGGCAAACTGTTTTTTCGGCGTTTCGCGCGCAAAAATTTAATTTCAAATTGCGATTTTTTTAATATAAATCGGACCTTTAACTATGATATTTATAAAGAGTTATCAAGCCATATTGAGCAAAATGAAAAGATTGTGTAATGTAAAACACATTACACAATCTTTTCATTTCACAATGGATCAGAGAACCAGGAATCTTATTCGAGTCCATTGCACAAACATCCGCCCCAGCCGAGACTCGAACCCTGGGCCTCTGCTTCAGTGTCTCTGACTACTCAACCAAATAGTCAGCTAACATAATACTAAAAATGATCGACTTTAATAGATGTTTCAAAAATGTATGGATACCCGGCCAGGTCTAGGTACACTATACTAAAAAATAGGTTCAATTGTCCATTTACATATGCGGAACAGTGTTCAATTGTCCATTTTCCTTTTATTTGCTTTATTACGTGGTACAGAACCAGAATTTTCATAGAATAGACTGCAACACAGCCAAATATTCACCATTGTGCCTACGTTACTTTGGTGACGTTTAGTTAAGTTCTATGTCGCACGCCATATTGCCATAATCGACGAAAAATTTCTACTTTTGTACAAACAAACTATGCATGAAAACGAATTATTAGTATTTTTCACGGATTCAGTTTATGTTTTGAAATACTGTAAATATACTTGGCCGGATATGAAACATCTACTTTGCTTATATAATAAATAACCTACATAGCGTCTTTAGGGTATGGTAACCACTTACCACCAGCTGGGCCGTACCTACTTTTGTTTGCCACCCTTACTGTATGCTTAACATAAAAAATCAGCACATTTGAGTACCTATTATGTTGTAGGTACATTTCTATTTCCTTTTACCGACATCCACCTATTTTATTTTTGAAAGTAATTTACAAAGCGCTGGCTTCAAAGTCATACAAAATTCAATTCATCCGTAACAAGTTGAGTGCTGTTATGAGCGCTGGCTGGATTTAATATTTTAATGGCGGCGTAACAAGGTAGTTCTTTAACATTTTCCTTCTGAAGATAAAACGGCTATGACTCAAAACCTTCTTTGAATATCAACATTGCTTAAATTTCGAATTTTTTTTACGGAAAAATGCAAAAGTCTTGAGTTTGCAGAGGATATGTGAAGAAATGGTTCCTTCACGAACTGTGACTGCCTTAATGGCGGGTGTCGTGTATTTTCCATTAGTTTAAGAAGTACCTACCCACATAATAACACAGTGAAATAAATATTTAGCCAAACTACTTCGTTGACATTAGTTTTAACCAAAAATTTGCGAGATGTAATTACAGTTTATTTGATTTAACAAAGCAGGGCATCTCTACGCAACTTTATTTTTAACCGACTTCAAAAAAAGGAGGCGGTTATCAATTCGTCTGTATGTTTTTTTTTTATTTTTATGTTTGTTACCTCAGAACTTTTGACTGGGTGAACCGATATTGATAATTCTTTTTTTGTTCGATGCGGAATAGTTCCCATTTGTCCCATAAAAATTTTTTGAAAATCCATTAGGTAGTTTGGCTTTTAAATCAAAAAAACTGGAAAAATGAAGTCATCTACATACGCGAAATTGCGGATTTTTGCTTTCCTATGAATTTTTAGAGAAATGATACGATAGTAGAAATCAATTTAAGCTCACGGTCACCCATCTAGCTTTGACCTTCAAAAGTTATCACTAAAAATTGTGAAAAAAAAATATTTAAACAAAAATGAAACCCGACTCCAAAAAACTGAAAAGGATAAAATAATTAAATTTTAGTAGGTACTCATCCCCTAGGAACATATTTTTGGAGTTGGTGTTAAGTTGTTTCCAGAAACCATAGATAGTGAAGCACCGACTCCAAAAATATGTTCCTAGGGGATGAGTACCTACTAAAATTTAATTATTTTATCCTTTTCAGTTTTTTGGAGTCGGTTTTAATTTTTGTTAAATATTTTTTGGCTTAGTGTAATCATTAGTCACTTTTTTGAGATACAGGTAGTCGAAAGTTTAGTAGTCAATTTTTCAGTGCAGACGCACTAAGGGCGTAAGGTATTTTTATTGTTTTTTTTGTACAAACCCCGGCAAATAACTCAACACCACGTGATGTGAAGCGGTAAGAAGAGTCCATATGCGAAGACAGCTAGTGCAGTTTAGATTTAGACACTGCTCTAGCTGCTTCCACCTTGCCGGCCCGAAAGGTGCTTTTTCACGCATCATTTCAATGAACCCATGTCATAGAAAGGAGGGAACTTTGGATGTGTTTTGGGTGTTTACTTGTTTATTTAGTATATTTCTAATATTACACAGACTAAAAACATTTCTCCGTTATCTGATATCCATATCACAAGCTCTTAGTAATGCTTACTTTGGGCTAGATAATACGTATAAGTGTATGATTATTATTATTTATTATTTACAAAACTTATTAAATATTTCAAATATAACATAGGTATTAATCACCGTCGCAGTAAGTAACAGCTGTAGTGTGAGGGGGGATGTATAGGGACTCTCTATTCTTCTCCCCAGTTTCATAATCCTGAAACAGCCTAAAATTTTTGACAAATAATTTCCATTTTGGGCGCTCTACGCCCATTTCGTAAGTGACAAAGCCTGTAACACGTGTTTATAACCTGACTTATAAGCATATGAAATAGCAACCGTTATACAGGCTAATCAGTTGTACCTACATATGAACGGAACGGGCAATGTGATAGCGGGTATGCGAGAAGACAACCGAATTACGTTAATGGCTTCACACACCTGGCTAAGGTTGTTAAAGTACTTATGTAGGAATGTCTGTTTAAGAATAAATTTCACAGAGAAATCGTTCCATCTAAAGTTTTCGAAACAAATCCAATATTTTAAGACCCATGAGTAATCTCCGACCGGAAGACGCAGCGTCGCAGGCCTCCGACAAGGTGGAACAACGATGTGGTGCAGGTCGCATGTAGTTGCTAGATACGCGCAGCGCAGGAACGATCGCCGTGGAAATCTTTGGTGGAGGCCTTTGTCCAGCAATGGACGTCTTTTGGCTGTGAGCTCGCTGTAGATTGAAGGTTTATGCGTTTAAAATAACTCCACCACCGCCATATGCCAAAGCTGGCAGGCCAAGCAAAAGTGGCTGATTTCGAGCTTTGAAAACCCAAAATTTGATTCTTAAATACCAATTGTGCATTTCAGTAAAATTATGCACCTCATTATTATATTTCAAATCTTATCTGAGGTACTTGATTTATCTATAAGTAAATAAATAAAAGGTCCCTATACATAAATTGCAGTAGTAATGGTGCATTTATAATACAGCTCGTACTTGAAAGAAATATTTTTTGTGTTATTAATAACTTTACAATATGTGACAATCAAAGCTAGTTTCAGTATCGCACATGATCTTGATTACTGTACTAAGCCCTAGGCTTTCAGAAGTCGTGAAAGCGACCACAGCCGAGAGCCTACGACACTGTCCGATAACACCCGATCGATGTTTCACTTGAACTTGCTCGGTGCGCCGCTGACTTGCTAATGAACACGTTACTGCCTGAGGTTATGGCAGCCGTGAAGCAGCAGTTCAAGGTCCTCTATTTCCAATACGATTCCGGTGTAGTGATGCCTTGACCGCAGCTGTTGTATATATCCTAATCCCCTTTTGCTAAAGGTGGTATTTTGAGGAGTAAAATTTTCTTGTGCTGGCTCTCATAATTATAGTAGACATAAACTATGTCATAAGTAATCATCACCAGCGTAAAATATTATCTCACTAGTTCTAGAATTGGAAACGTAATATGTAATGTAAATACCGTTTTATTTTTGCAGTTTCCGTATGAATAATAATAATAATAATAATAATAATAATAATAATAATAATAATAATAATAATAATATTTATACACTCACACCTATGATCTAGCCCAAAGTAAGCATCATTAGCGCTTGTATTATGGATACTAGATAACGGATAAATAATGATAATAATATGTATATAAATATTAGAAATATACTAAATAAACATATAAACATCCATGACTCGTAAACAAATGCTCGTACTCATCATACAAACATTTGTTCCTACTGGGATTCGATTCCGGGACCTCATGACCGAGTAGCCTGGGGTACAGACCACTCGGCCAGCCGGTCGTCAATAAAAACTATTTAGTTTTTAACCTATAAAATTAAGAAAACCAAAAGTAGCGAGTCCGTGTTGACACCTTGCAGTTCAAGGCTTAACTTTGACCTCTTTTTGCAGAAAATTGTAATTTGTATTTAATTGCAAGCTCGATCTTTGCACTATGCTACTGGCCAAGCGTTTTCTTGTTGAGCTCTGAGATTTAGGGGCTACCATGAAAAAAAAAATATCCGAAATTTCGAACTAAATAGCAAAGAAAAATGAAGTTTTTTAAAACCACAGGGTACGGAAGGCATGTCAACTTAGGCCCCAGGATTATAACGCACTTGCAATACCAAACGATGTTTCACTTGTTATTGCAGGTATTTATGGAGACGGTATCCACTTACCCTTAGGGCCTACCTGGCGCCAGCTAGTTAGCCGTCTAATTGTATATAAAAAAGAAAATAGAGAAAATTCGCGAGGTAAACAAAAGATAAGTGTTTCTCTAAAAAACATATTTATCGCGAAACACGCTTAATATGCACGCACTTCGAAAAATGTTCTAAAGTAACCCTACTTGTGACAGGAGCACGTAACTTTCACATTCTCTATTAAGAGTAAGTAGTACCGTTCTTTACTGATAAGATTTGTTAAAAAGTTAACATGAGTTCGAAATCCTGCAGACACTTTCTTGTATTCTACATTTTGGTTAATTTGGCAGGTGTTTACTATAACAATATTTTATATCCAAATTCGATCAGTAGCGTGGAGTGCAATAATACATGGTAATACTTTATCCCATCAAAAACATAAATGTGAAATAAGAGCCAAGTTCAATATTGAAAAATGCGGCGTTCTCGACTTCACCGATAAAAGAATCGAGATCTATATATTTTTATGGTTGCCAAGTTCTGTGTTCACTCGGTATGTAATTCAAGCTCAAGATTTGACTCGACCATTTTTAACGTAATGTAGGTACTGGCTATATTATATTTGCAAGTTAGTGTACTTCTTGTTGGTACTATTAGATTGATACATTATTTGGTTTGTTGGTAACAAATATCCAAGTCAAATCTTAAGCTTGAATTACATTCCGAGTGAGCACAGAACTTGGCAACCATAAAAATATATACATCTCGATTCTTTTGTCGGTGAAGTCGAGAATGACGCAATATTCAATATTGAACTTGGCTATTTTTTCACATTTATGCTTTTGATGGGATATATCATTACTTTTAGTAAATAAATTACTGCTATTAATCATTATTAAAATGACTTTATTTTTCTACGCTTACGCTGTATTAATTTGTTGTACTATTTTCTATAATATATATTGCTGTACCTTCGAAATATTACTATTATTATTATTATTTATCCAAATCTTTGGTTGTTCAGGTCAGATCAGTCATGCACCCCGATAGTGAAAAGTGGCGGATTGGGTTCCCGCCCAAAGACATTTTTTTTCAGCTAGTTACCTAAATATCTTTCGAACATATAGGTATTACAGTGTTAATAATGAAATTCAAAGCAATACTCAGCAGTTCCATTGAAAATATGCCGAATCAGGAGTCACGAATTGACGAAAGTAAAGATTTGAGGAAAATGTCGACTATTTTCTGAAGCCTTAATGCAAATATGCATGAGGGAGATGAAAAATCATAAACGTGGGATTATAAAGCGAAAAGAAAATTTTATAACTTGGCGTGAAAACTGAACAAACGGATTTTTAAAGTTTTAATGGCATGAACGCTCATCTTGAAACATTGCCAAGGAAATATGTGTTTTCTTTATAATTTGTAGGAAGACAAATTGAAATATCTTATTGCACTTTCCAGCTAAGTTTTAATGGATGCGGAAAAATAGATTGTTTAGCCACATCAAAAATATAACTATTTTACAATATATTGCTATAAAGTCTTGGTAGCGTGTGGACTTTCCTCGTAAACTGAAAAGAAGTGGGCTCCAGATATGTTTGGAGTCCACTTCTGGATTAAAGGGGCCCGATTGCAATAGCTTCATTGGCGCTATATAGACTGCAATATATATCACCACTTGGCACCAATTTTTCAATGATCATAGAAAAATCGGTCAAGAGACCGGAGAGAATTTGTAACCGCTTAGTTACGAATTCTGCTAAAACTCGTAAAAATAAACTCAAAACTATTATCTAAATCTGATTAGTGATACTTTACAATAAAAACACTCAAAGCTCATAATCGCATAATTTATTTGATGTTGAATTACTGGTTTGCTGACTGTAATGTATTGACATTGGCTTTTATTATCATTGATTTACTATAAATGGGTTCGTCCTTGATGCCCCGAAGGTTTGACATTGGTGCGGCGCTTGTGTGAGCCTTGTATGTTGATATTATGAGTCATTTGTTATTGATGCTATCTACAAGAGTACTCCCAGTGGTATACTACTAATGGAAACGTGAAATGGTTGTCGAAAATTGCTTCACACGTTCTGTAACGTTGTTTGGGCAAAACTACAGTCGTCCAATAAAATGTAACAACAATAGAGAAACTAAGAAAGTTTTTTTATCGTAACGGTAGCAAACAAGATTAACGTTTCACCTGATGGTAAATAAAAAATGTTAGTAGACGCCTGGACCAGTAAGTTGTGCGTTGTCATGTCACAATTAAAATTTAATAGGATGCGTTGAGTTGAGTACAGGAAACTATTTCTCCTGAACCCAGTACTAAGTTGTGTTGACGTGATTAGATAACCTTATTTATTAGCTGCACTATAGAAACGTTAATTGCAATTATCGAAACTAGGCGTAAATGTAAAAAATATGTAACGCTTTTAAATCCGTTGGAATCCAAGAATGTTTCAATTTCAGTATAATTGTATGACCGAAATTAGATGAAAGACGTCAAATAAAATTTTATAAGATGTGTACCTTAAATATATATTAGTAGTCATAAAACGTAATTCAAGTTCCCGTCCCGAGACTTGCAGAACCTCGGAACAATTTAGAAAAGGTCGTTTTCTAAGTTAATCTGTGTACCTAGCATAGTATTAACATAAAGTTTTGGTACCTAAACTTCTTATTGCCCTCTCTTTGTATCGTTTTTTCATTTCTGGGGCTCATGCTTTCCGCTACCACTATTGAGTGGCGGCGTTTCATCAACGGCCTAGGAATCCAATAATTCAACCAAATGGCGGCAGTTATCTATACATAGTTGAAATAAATAGTCTAGTTCTAAATAAAATTGTATGTCCGTGACATTCGATCTAAGAGGCCTTAAAGCGGCCTCGACTTCGGCCTTAGCTTCGTTAAAAATTTATCGGGAACACGCCTAAATTGTTATTGAAAACTTTTAATTTGCTACTTCTGTTTTATTTGAATTCGGTCCCATGAGGTCTGAAGCTCTAAGGACTATTTATTTCATTATGATAATGCGTAAATAACTTAATTAAAAGTTTATCGAGGTTTCGGCTTGTATATAAAAAAATAAAGGTTTTACGTAGGTCATTAGGTACTTATATTGTTTTTTATTACTAATAAAATAATCTATGTCTGTCCATGTCTGTTTGTTACAATTTCACTTCTAAGCTACTGCCTGTACAGATTTGGATGAAATTTCGCGTGAAGATAGATTAATAATAATAATAATAATATTTAAACACTCACACCTATTATCTAGCCCAAATTAAGCATCATTAAGAGCTTGTGTTATGGATACTAGATAACGGAGAAATAATGATAATAATATGTATATAAATATTAGAAATATACTAAAGAAATATATAAACATCCATGACTCGTAAACAAATGCTCGTACTCATCATACAAACATTTGTTCCTACCGGGATTTGAACCCGGGACCTCTGGACCGAGTAGCCTGGGGTACAGACCACTCGGCCAGCCGGTCGCCAATCGATTATATCCTTAGAAAGGACACGACGATAACTTTTGGCGTGATAATCCGGATTCCTCAACCACAGAGAAACTGACTACCTTACTCCAATCGCCGGAACACAACAATGCGGTTAACAATATTGTTATGACGGCAAACCTAGGTATATAAGATGGTGGTAGCTAGCCAGGCGGACTTAGAACAGATCTACCACCAACTAAACCGATCAGATCATTTATGCTCCACTAGGAATTGTACCCCGGACCTCTAGATCTGAGGCCACAACCACTAGACCGCTGAGGCAGTTAAATGAATAAAACCAAACCGATATACAAAAAATCAAAAAATAACCAGTCGATAAGCTTTTTAATTCCCTACAAATATGTTGTTTCTGTTATAATTACTAACGTACATAAAATGTGCAGATGACAACACATCAAGTGTAACAGTTGCACTGCAAAAGCCGCTTCTATGGCAGCAATTTACTAAAATCGGTATAAGTAAGCGGTATTTTTACAATCAGTATTAAAAAAAAAATAAAGCAACATTAATATAATTAAATTTAATCTATACTAATTAAATATATCGGATTAAATTAATACTATACTGACTACTTCTGCCCCCTAACACCTGGACTCCTTACCCTATTTTGTAAATTTAAATGTTTCTCATGCAATTGATTGCAAATGTTTTATAAGAGTAGTAGGAAGACAAACGCAGTAAGGTAGTCTCAAAGTCAAACTTGACGTTACGCTTTGTGTGCATCATTTTCTTTACTCTGTAAAGGTTCTAACATGGGTCAGGATTCAATTTGATCGATAGTACATAAGTGAAGCCTGATAGTGTGACATTTAGGTCATTGTCAAATTAACCGTCGATGATACAAGGTTATATTGTAATGTTTTATTTATGTGTGATTCCAAGGTCAGGGTAACATGGAAAAGGTTCCCAAGGACTTGAAATGCCCTTAATAAAATATTCTGATGTGAACAAGAACATGTTTTAATTGGAATTAAATTGGGATGATTGACTTTGATATTGACCCAGACTTCAATTTTAACTTTGAATTGATTTACAGTTGTTAGTTTAGTAGAGTTTCCAGTTTTCTCTAGCTTTTTTATCGTAGTCAAAACTGGCTAATCAATAGATATGATGTAATTTTTTGATATAAATTAGATATTTTTAAGAATCATATATCGATATTTTAACATCATCTTACCAGCCTTTGAAGTCCACTGCTGAACAATGGGTTTTAAATCAAAATAGCTGAAATGAGTAAGTGAGTCTACGTGTGCGAAATTACGGATTTTTGCTTAACTATGACTTTTTAATGGAACGATAAGATAGCAGGACACAATACGGTCACCCATCTAGCTTTGACCTTAGAAAGTTATCACTAAAAATTGTGAAAAAAAAAATTAAAACCGTCTTCAAAAAACTGAAAAGGATAAAATAATTAAATTTAAATAGCTACTCATTCCCTAGACACATATTTTTTGGAGTTGGTGCTAAGTTGTTTTCAGAAACAATATAAAATGAAGCACCGACTCCAAAAAATATGTTTCTAGAGGATTAAAGCACAAGTTTTCAGATATTTTAAATAAATATTTTTAGTGGTTCATTCATTAATCTCTTTAGATATATGTAAATAAAAATAAATGGCGTAGCTAAAAGCAAAATAATAAAACTGAGGATATTTATAAACGTGGTTAAAAAAACCTTGACGTTTCTTTTATTTTCTTTTGTTGCTAGACACTGATGCTCCGACTACGATACAGTATAGCATCGTAGTCCCCTGTACTACGTAGCATCATTCGTAGCTCGTAGTGTACCGGGTGTAGGGCCTGGCCACCAACTCACCGCACGCGTGTCCTGCGACTCGCGAATCGGCAACCACTGCGCGCTGTCTCAATGTCGGCCTCGCAGCGCGTCGTCGTGACCGCGCAGTGGTTGCCGAGTCGCCGCCGCCGCCGTCGTTCCCGTGGCTAGACCGCAAGGGGAACGCTCTCTACTGTACCCCTAGCACGAACATTTAAATTACGAATCGTAATCGTATCTTTCACGTATGCTTAGAATTTCAAACAAAAGCCAGACAAAAGCTAACTTAACTACTGGATACGATGGTGAATCGAAATTTAAGTGTTCGTGCTAGGAGTGCTAGGAGTACTATGGTGACCCTAAGGACGAATTTGTTGGAAACAAATTGAAATTTTCAAAAATCAGCTGTATCATTACTGCTGTGTTTACTAGGTGGTAGACCCGTATGTAGGGTCGTCTGGGTAGGTACCACCGCCTTTCTTATTTCAGCCGTGAAACACTTCGCTGTGTTTCGGATTGAAGGGAAAAAGGTAGCCAGTGTAATTGCTGGGCCTGGACGGCATTTCATCTTAGGCCCCAGGATGACAACGCACCTGCCATATCAAGTGATTTTTCCTTGTTATTGCAGGTGTCTATAGGCGGCGGTAACCGCTTACCATCAGGTGGGCCGTCAGCTTGTTTGTCATCTATAAAAAAAAACACACACTAAGTTCTATGTTCCTCCTTCCTATAACATGGGTTCCTTCAAAAAAGGCGTGAAAAAGCACCTTTCGGGCCGGCAAGGTGGAGGCGGCTATGCTCTAGCCGCCTCTAGCCGTGTCTGAACTGCACTAGCTGTCTTCGTATAAGGACATGCGAAGACAGCTAGTGCTTCTTACCGCTTCACATCAAAAAAAAGTTATGAAACCAAATCCACCTGTTTGTATGGTATTGCTGATATTTTTAGGGATTTCAAAGAAGATATTTCATAATCATCCGGCCAGTTATCTCAAAAAAACAGGAAAAATCTCCTGAATCCGGGAAGAATTCTAATAATTCTTGATTTGTACTACCTTACACCTGTACATTTTGTTGCATAATCATTAATTACAATTACTATTTACAATCATTGCTTCCGAGAAGTTGTTTCACTGTAACTCGTAGAACTGATTAACATACCACACAGTTGTAGAGGCACTCAATCGAAGACGAATACGAAGCACTAGTATCGGTCGCACCATAAAGCGAGGCTTTCGTTCAGCGATCTAAAACCAGCTGCGAGACCACAGTTCCCAACTGCAATTTACTACGGCCTCGTTACGCCAATAGCTATCTGTGTGGCGCAAGTGTTGAAATAACATTTTTATGACGAAGACGACGATGGACGTGATAATAATTTGTTTATAGCTTCAGCGCGGCAACCAGCCTAAATACACTAGTAACACCGGGATATATATAGGAAGGCGACACTGAAAGTTTTTAGAACTTGTAAACATTATAGTAAACATATATAACCTCCTCCTTCTTTGTAAATAAGTTCAAAATTTTGAAAATGGAAAGTTGCCAATATTATCGAGTATGTATTACATTCGTTTGTCATTTGTTTAATGATTTGGTGGCAAATTGAAAAACGTCTGAGACACGTCAGCATGAATTTAGGTGAACTTTCAGTTCGACCCTCGTACGAACGTGCCCCATCCTATAAAAATTAATAGGATCCGTTATGCTGACAATATAAGATATGTCGTTCTGATCTTTTCCCAACGGTTTCTCGATGCAGAGTAACTGCACAGACTTTTTTATACGACAAAGGTGGCGGCATGCGTGGCAAGCAACGCACGCTTGTTTTCCAGCCATGGCATATAAAAAAGTCTATGTATTTACTCTGCAAAATGATGAGAATAATTAACACAAAGTCCTGTTGTTAACTCTCCTAAATTAAGCCATACAGTGTTCGAGTGGGTAGTTTGTTGTTACTTTCAATATAGTTTTTCAACCTACTACAAAAAAGAGGAGGTCTTTAATTCGAATGTTGAATGTTTTGTGTACTTATGTTACCAATATCATTTTCAGTTTTGATTGTGTGAAGAGTGTCGAATAAAAAATAAAACAAAATTAAAGATCGATTTAAAAACACTAACAAGACAAAAGTAATTAAATATAACCTGCCAAGCGGAACATTCCATACACAATGAGTGTTTTATGGTCATATGCTCACGGAAGTCTAACGCGGCTTATGAAATTATGTTCTTTCCTCAAAATACTTTTAAGTCAGAATGTACATTTTTTTGCATTTAGACTCGCGTACAGAGAGCAGCACAAATGCAATAACGGTGGTTTCAAGGTAAAACTCTTGCGCGTGATGTGCTGTCGATTGTACATTCAACGTGCGTGCACAGTTGGCACAAACCTATATGGCGTTTTATTGCGGTAATTATGGATGCTAACAAAATTTTAATGGGCTTTTTCTTTATTCATGGCTGCAATAAACCAAATAAGGCGTTATGTCGGGCGCAGGGGAACTCCCCTCAAATGCTATTTAACAAAATAACGCTAATTTCTCTTGACTTTTAAAAGCAACGTATGAGTCGTGCGTGGCTAAAGTCCTATGAATATCTAAGGCAAGGTAGCCGCATATACTGAAAGAATATATATATTCTTTCAGTGTATGCGGTTACCTGGTATATATACATATCACCAAATTATATCTACCTAATGCTGCCGAAGTACGGCAGCATTAGATATAACCAAAATTTTGCACTTTAATGCTTGATTAGGTATTACCCTAGTTATGTTGTCACTTTTTAAAGCTTCAGTTTGTCGAAAGTTCAGATACATTTCAATAAATTCTTTCTTCAGGGTATCACCAGGAAGTCCGTACGCTTATTTCCGACTTATATGGTACCAAAAAAAATGCAGCCTATATTGACCACAGTGTTGAACGGGGCTTCCCCTATTGATTTCCAGATGTAACGTTTTTGTGCAGCCTGCATTCGTCGACTCTTTGCTGTCTTAGCCAGGTTTTTGTTCGTCTTTCAAATGAAAATATGGCTGACCTATATCGTGGTCGCCTTATGCTGTACCTGTACTTTAACGAGCCCAAAGACTGTCTGTTCTGGGTGTTATGCGCCATACCCATTGCCACTTCAACTGGCTTCAAGGATATTCCATTTCTGTTTCTATCTCGTAGTGGCGCTTCGTAGCTCATTGAGATACTCTGAACTAGTTAAAGAAACCCTTTATAAGCAACCACGTCTCTCGTATATCAAAACTGGCAATAGACACTGGTAAGATAGGATCTCAAATCACTTGGAAATTTATGATAAAAAGATTTTACGCAATTTTACAATCCCTGCGCATAATAATTAGGTAAATTTTAGTTAAAAAAACAGCTTAATAAACAGTTCTTTTTTTGTCATTTTACGTCAAAATATTTAGATTAATCTCCATATATTCAATTAACTTCATTCGCAGGGAAATTAAAATAATATAAACAGTAAAAAGAGTCTTCTTTTTAGAAGTAGAGTACTCCGACTGTCAAGTCATATCAAAATAATCCAATAACGAACATTAAAAACAAAGAGTATTCTTATGCACGTATTTGTTTTATGTTTGGTCAGTCCGCGTAACATATCATGCCAAACAGACCACAGGAATATAAAAAAAGTAATTCACATAAATCTCATGAAACAGTAATAGCACAATACGACCAAAATACCCCAAGTTTTCAGTAGTTTGTTGTTCGAGCGCCTGTTTCTCATATCTTGCAATGTCACGAGCTCGCGTAATTGTATTAAAAGAGTTGTATTGAAAAATCCTGGACTAACTAAAAGATTTCAACAATATATCTAAGAACAGATTTAGAGAAATGGTTGAAGCTCATTTATGAATTCTAATGAAAATTTTGAATAGAGCAGCTGGAATCAATTTCTAGAAGATCGAGTTCTAGATAAATACAAAGAGTTGGTAATATATTTATTTTAAAAAGAAAAACAATCGAGAGAGTTTTCTTAAGGAAGGTCAGATATTGTGGTGGTCATGTAAACAGTCCTTTTACGGCGGTAGTCAAAGTCAAAGCCTACTAAGTATTTTTGTTTTCGTGTTTGAAAATAAAAATAACTTATAACTATTATTGTATTTCCGCAGGAGAACTAAGGTCGCCGACATACCCGAAGAATTGCGAGCCTCAAGTGGCAGTGGGCAGGCCACATTGCAAGGAGGACTGACGGCCGTTGGGGCGGAAAATTCCTCGAGTGGCGGCCGCGTACCGGGAGACGCAGCGTTGGTAGGCCTCCTACAAGGTGGACCGACGATCTGGTGAGGGTCGCGGGAAGCCGATGGCGCATCCACAGCGCAGAACCGATCGGTATGGAGATCTTTGGGGGAGGCCTATGCCCAGCAGTGGGCGTCTCTCGGCTGAAATGATGATGATTATTGTATTTCTGGTTTAAATAACCAAACAAGCATAAAATAAGAATAAAACACGAAAACCAAAATACCTCAGTCATAATTAGGCGTTCATTTTGACTCCCGCCGTAATAAGTATTTGCCAAATGATTTTTGTGCTCCCGACTGGGATAGTAACACCACTTACAGAAGATTACAGCTAATAAGAAAAATTATCAGCTAATAACAAAGTATGTAGTGTAGTATTCCTGCAGTGAGTAAGGTCGCCAGAGCTCAATCAGAAACTTTTATGTTGGGATCAGGGAGACTCAGAATTATATTCGAGATATTTATCATGAAATTTGTTTGTAACGAGTTCCCAAAGTGAGACTGAGTCTAATAGTTTGGGCATCGACCGTAGCGGGCGTCAACGAAAGACGGTAGATCGATATACATATCTGCCAGCAATGAAGTTGACTTCTACTCGCAGTTTCAGCAGTCTACCCGTGATGATGGCGCATGCAACTGCGCCGACATATTGGGAACTCGTTACAAATAAATCACAAAGTATATCCTGAATATAATTCTAATTCAAATGTTCATAACTGTGAAAGTAGACTCGATTCCTTTGTTATAAACATAACGCTTCATATGAATTTTCACAGGGCACGCATGGATAGTGCCCAAGGTGCTACAATGTGCTACGAGCGTTTATAGGCTACGCTAATTTTATGTTACTCAAATTAAGTTCATCACCAGCCTAAATACGTCCCACTGCTGGGCACAGGCCTTCCTACATGGCAGAAACACATGAGGAGTTTGGGCCATAACACCACCACGCTGGCCCAATGCGGGTTGGTGGGTTAAAGCGGTTGCAGTAACAACCGGGACCAACGGCTTAACGTGCCTTCCGAAGCACGGAGGAGCTCAAGATTATAAATTTTATTGACCCATCCAGGGACCAACCATGGCGAAAGTTGCTTTGTTTTCGTGAACGAATCCAGAGCGCTCAAACCACTACGCCACCGAGCTCCCCCAAATAAAGTTACGTGTGAGGATATGTTGAAAAATTAAAATTTTACATTGAATTGATTTTACTGGGATGTTAGTTCCTGATTAAGTACATCCAAGATAAATATTTGTACTATTATGTAACTTAAGGGAAACCTGTTACCGGCCTTAGGTACTTTTAGTATAATTGATCACTGTTTAAATTTATTGTTGTACGCTGGAAATCGAAAGACATTAGTGTAAAACACCTTTTGACGAGGGTGTAATCACAGCGTCTAATGAGAACGTTTGCTGTTTAATAAACATTAAGCACCCGCCATCTTTGGGATCGGTGAAAAGGTAGATAGGTAGATACCTAAATGATACACAAAATACACTGTGTATTTTTTTTCTTGTCAGTAAGTAGGCAGTGAAGATTGAGAATTGACTGATGAATAAAAGATGCCACAATATGAATAAATTATAAGGGTTAGTGTACAATAAATAATACGATATGTATTGAAGTAACCGAAGACTTACGAGAAACTCGGCTCACAGAGAAACCATTTTCCTATACAAAATCGAAATTGGTTTTCACATAGAAAAATATAAGGACTGTTACAGTGAACTTCAATAATTCACTTTCCCGAAATACAAAGAAGACACAGAAATCTCTCTCGGTGTGTGGCGTCGTACATCAATGACAAGTGACGACAGTTCGTGATATAATTAATTTTCATGATTTTGCTCCTAAGTATTATCTCGATTTCGTAGGGTTTGTAGCACCTAATGTCTAAGAGGATTAACCGAAGAAACTTAGCACTAAAAACTTTGGACAAGTTTGGTAATCTTCGACAAATTCTGTAAAGGTGGGTGTATATGAAGCTATGTGTACAAGTTTGACACATAGCTTCATATACTTCATATACAAAAGTTATTTGGCAAACATGAAGATATCACGGCTGGTGTTGTGTGCTCAGAATTGGAACATATATCAGGCTGTTGATGATACTATATACCTATTGGGTAACATTATAACCTTTACCTGTTTGTATTTGTAGCCTTTACATGATGTAGTACGTCAGCCAAGCGCGATCATTCTCACTGATGCCACCTTGTATTTATACAACACTAGGTGTGCCTACGGCTTCGCCACTAATTTAAACCTTGTGAATACTTGGTCCGACTGCTTAGTCCTGTCGATCGTGAACGTGAACTTTTTTACTTTTGGTCCGACTAAGGAATCGGACTATGAGGTACATTGTTCCTTGTAAACACTTGGTCCGACTGCTTAGTCCGATAGATCGGATGACGTGAACTTTTTTTTACTTTTGCACCGATTCATCGGGCAGAGAGGAAAGTTATTAATCCACTCTGAAATTCTATTCTAAATATCAGTGAAAGTGTTTTTGAAATTGGTTTAGTAGTTTCTGAGATTGCGTACATTAGATTTTATTTAACGTTTTCTTATAGATTTGAAGTATGAATATAAACATTTTTTAAAAATTTAAGTAAGTATAGGTAATATAATTTCAAATACTGTTTTTCAAATTTCAAAATACACTATTGTTAAATCATTTTTAAGGTACAATAATTTAACATAAAATAACTATGTGATGTTAATTTAATTTAATAGCAACACTGAGGAAATATTACTATATAAGTAGTGTCAACTGTCAAAACTCTCTCTGCTCTTCTGATTCAGTGTTAAATTCTGCATAGTACATTTCTATTAAAGTAATAATTATATGAAGCACCATCTTTTATTCTACCTGGTGCGTGTGGTCCTTCGGCAAAGTTTCGTCGTGTATTTGCAAGATAAGTGGTCTATTTTCGTCGCAAGTTCGGCCAATAGTTCGATCGAGTGGCGCGCTGGCCGGCAAGTCTTGGTGCAAAATCTATAATTTTTGCATGTGACTATCACCTAAGAAGACACGAGGAAGCATATTCAAGAGAAATACAGTCTATTTGTGAGAAGAATTCCTATTTTCAGAAATATTTTTTCATTATTTGAAGATTGAGGGTGTCTGGAAAAACGGTTACGTACGGATATTATCCGTCGGATAAAGTCGGAGGGTACGTCAGAGAAGAGTGAACGAACGACGTGGTCACGTGACGCTACGTGCAGTTGGTACCCCTGAGCGAAGCTGTCAGCTGTCAACGCGTAATATTTTCATTCGCTCACTTCACTCCGTCATTCAGTCAACCAAAGTAAACAAACAACGGCTTCAATTTTCAAAATAACATTTAAAGTGTTGTCCACGGCAATCAATAGCGGTAATAAATATTATACGTAGCTGGTGCGTGTGAAAAAGCTAAATACAGTGCGGTTTGTATCTGTAATATCAGTGCGGTTTTGTGCCTATCAAGCAACGCAACCATGGCGGAAGAACATACCTTAAAAACCTTACGACTACAGCGGGGACAGCTTAAAGGTACGGTAACTCGTATTGAAAATTTCATCAACGACCCAGTTAGTGTAGCTTCTGCTACTACAGAGTCCTTTCAAGCGCGTAAAGAAAAATTAGTGTCAACATTAAAAGAATATGAGAAGGTTCAATTAGACATTTTGTCTTTAGATGCAAAGGACTCTGAAGATGTTGCTGTGTTAGAGGATAAATATTTTGCTATCATATCTAAAATCAACGAATGTTTGAAAAGCTTAAACACATCTGAAATTGCTCAATGTACTAGTGTATCTTCATCAAAATTACCAAACATTGAGTTACCTGTTTTTAGTGGCCATGATTTTACCAAATACTTGCCATTTATGGATCTATTTACAGCTGTGATACACAACAACAAAGCTCTTTCAGATGTGCAGAAGCTATTCTATCTACGTAAATATTTAAGTGATGAAGCCTTGAATGAAATTGTTAATTTACCTCTTGTTAATGAGTCATATCGAGAGGCATTAGATTTACTTAAAAAACGCTATAATAACAAAGCTAGGTTAATTATAAACCACATAAATGTTATCTTGGACCTGCCATCCATGCAGAAGAGCACTGCGGCCTCTATAAGGTCTTTTGTGTCCAATACAAAGCAGCAGCTATATGCTTTAAAAAATTTAAATCAGCCCATAAAGGAGTGGGATATGTTATTATTGTCTATATTATTAAGAAAATTAGACCCTTTCTCTAATAGAGCCTATCAACTTGACAGAGATGGGGATGTGTTACCAACGGTGGAGGATTTGCTGCTGTTCCTCGAAAAGCGTGCTATGGCGCTTGAGGACAGTGGCATCTATGAAGGTGCCTTAAATAGGAAGAATAAGGTAACCAATTTTGCCATCACAGACAATACACTTACTTGTAAATATTGCAAAAATTCAAGCCATAGGCTGTATGTTTGTCCGTCTTTTAAAACAGCTTCAATAGAAGCTCGTATAAATTTTGTGACAACTAATAAATTATGTTCTTTGTGTTTAAACACCCATAGTGGTAAATGCAAATTCAATTTTAACTGCCGCACTTGTAAAGGCAGACATAATACTCTTCTTCATAAGGAGAAACAAAGCACTGAAGCGGAGCAGGCTGTTGCATTACACTCTAGTGTGTCCAACCATGTACTACTGCCCACCATAAAGGTAAAATTATTTAATGTTGCTGGTCATGAAGTTTATGTACGAGCATTGCTCGATTCAGGCAGCCAAGTTTCATTTGTCACTAAGTCCTTGGTTCAAAACTTGGGCTTAAAATGTATTAAACAAAGTGCTAATATTGTTGGCATAACAAATAAGAATACAAAAATCAATGATTTTGTAAATGTAATGTTACACTCTCCAGTGTCAAATATTGAAATTAGTGCAATGTGTCACGTGGTAGATGCTATAACTACTCAGTTGCCACAGCATTATATTGATGTATCAAAGTTAAATTTACCTAATGACATAATTCTGTCAGATGATCATTTTAATATACCAGGCCATATTTCTTTGCTTTTGGGTGCTGATATATATTTTAATATTATATTGAATGGCCATTTCAAATTAGACAATGGACCTGTATTACAAAAAACTTTATTTGGTTATGTAGTTGGTGGCAATTTATCCAGCCTATGTACTAATCAAACATTTGTATCAAACTTAGCAATAAGTGATTCTAAAAAATTAGAAAATGTCATGGAGCAATTTTGGCTCACTGAAAAGGTTCCAGAAAATGCTGCATCTGGTAGCTTATCTAGCTCAAAAGAGCTACAGAAAGCTGAAGCTTCTTTTAAGAAGTCTGTCAGTATTAAAAATAATATTTTTCAGGTAGATATACCACTTGTCTGTGATTTTCAGCAGTTACAGCTTGGGGACTCCTTTTCAGTAGCCCTTCAACGATTTTTGTCATTAGAAAATAAATTTAAAAGAAATCCCATGTACTTACAAAAATATAAACAGTTTATTGAGGAATACATCTCTTTGGGACATGCAAAAATAGTAGACATCAGTAAATATAATATTAATAGTGGAAATGTTTACTTTCTAGCTCATCATGCTGTGATCAATGAGGATAGCAAAACAACCAAACTGCGTGTGGTGTTTGATGGCAGTATGAAATCAAAGAGTGGGGTCTCCCTTAATGACGTCATGTTGAATGGACCGGTAGTACAGAGTGAGCTTTTCGATATCCTGCTGCTTTTCCGTACGTACCTCTATACATTAGTTTGTGACATTACCAAGATGTTCCGCTGTGTGATGGTCAATCCAGAGCATACCTGTCTTCAAAACATTCTTTGGAGAGATGACCCTAAAAAGCCTATCAGTTGTTTACAGTTGCAAACGGTAACATATGGGATGAAAGCCTCTACCTTTTTGGCTACTCGTTGCCTAGTAGAGTTAGCGCATAGGTATAAAGAAAAGTATCCATTAGCAGCACAGGCAATGTTATCTAATACCTATATCGATGACATCCTGTGGGGTTGTGACAATAAAGAGTCTTTCCATGACATAAAAAACCAAATTATAGAGCTTCTCAAGTTAGGTAATTTTAATCTACATAAATGGTGTTCCAATATTAGCAATGCACTTGATGATATTCCCAATGAGCATAAATATTTTAACGAAAATATAGAAATAAATAAGAATGATACTATTAAGACATTGGGCTTGAAATGTGATATTATTAATGATAATTTTAAATTTGAATGTCCTCCTAATGATCATGAGAAGATGCACACCAAGAGGCAAATATTAAGCTTTGTCGGCAAGATGTTTGATCCTCTGGGTCTCATAGGGCCCATTGTGGTAATTGCAAAATTACACATGCAAGAGCTATGGTCAATGAAGGTAGACTGGGACACTACATTGCCTCAAAAATATTTAGAGAATTGGCGTAAGTTTTTAGGCCAACTGAAGGTTATGGGTACGCTTACAACACCACGCTGTGTAAATTCTCATTGCATGTCGGCAGTAGAACTGGTGGGATATGCAGATGCATCACAGAAGGCGTTTGGTTGTACATTGTATCTGAGAATTTTCAATAATGATGGTTCAGTTACCGTTAACTTATTATGTTCCAAGTCGCGCCTAGCTCCATTAAATAAATTATTAACCATACCCAAATTGGAGCTTAACAGTGCTTTGTTGCTTGCTCAGATGGCACATGGAGTCAACAAGGTACTGTCTTCCAGATTTAAATTTAAAGTAGCTTTATACAGTGACTCACAAATTGTGTTGGCATGGATCAAATCTTATAATAATATAAAATCGAATCCATATGTCTCAAATAGAGTCAAACAAATACATAATTTAACTCAAAATTTTAATTGGTATTATGTCAGAACAGCAAGTAATCCTGCTGATCTTTTATCTCGTGGGGTTGCTCCCCAAAAACTTCAGTCGAATTTATTGTGGTGGCATGGTCCGCCAGAGCTATTAGGAAGTGATTTTCGTCATTTACATGTTGAGCTTAATCTGCCCATCCTGTCTCCTGTGCCGGTGGTTGTTGTTACAAACACATGTGTTATGGACCAATCTTATTTCTTTGACCTTATTGAAAAGTTTTCTAATTTGAATAAATTGCAAAGGATTGTAGCCTATTTATTACGATTTAAGAACAATAGCTTATCAATAAATAATAAAAATCTGGGCAACCTAGCTCCTAAAGAGTTGCAAAAATCCCTAATGACTATTATAAAGTGTATTCAAAATAAATATTTTTCAAACGATATAGAGTCTTTAATAAATGATAAATGTATAAAATCTAGCATAACATGTCTTCATCCATTCTTAGATAAAGAAGGCATTCTACGTGTTGGTGGCCGCTTACAAAATGCAGAAAATATTTCTTACAGTAAAATGCATCCAATCATAATACCTAAATCATGTCACTTCACAGGGTTATTAATAGAGCAGGAGCATTTGCGTCTACTCCATGCTGGACCCAAACTGTTATTAAGCTCTCTCTCTCAAAGATACTGGCTTATCAGTGGTAATAGAGAGGTCAAAAAGGTAGTTCACAAGTGTATGCAGTGTGTACGTTTGAAGGCTGCAGTGGCTAAGCAGCTGATGGGCTCTTTACCAAAAGAGAGGTTATCAATGACCAGGCCTTTCCAGGTCGTTGGTATAGATTTCTGCGGTCCATTTAATATGAAGTCTGCGAGGATAAGGCGCCCGCTCGTGACAAAGTGCTACATCGCGCTATTTGTTTGTTTTGCTGTGAAGGCAGTACATGTTGAGTTGGTCACGGATCTGACTACTGAGTCGTTTTTGGCATGTCTCAAAAGATTTATATCAAGGCGTGGTATGCCATCGCAGATCTATTGTGACAATGCGAAAACATTTAAAGGTGCATTTAATGTATTAAAAGAGTTATATGATTTGTTTAACAAAAAGAGTCACAGAGACTGTATAGAAAACTATTGTTCAAATAATTCAATGAAGTTTAATTTTATTCCAAGTTATTCTCCAGAATTTGGCGGCTTGTGGGAGGCAGGTGTCAAGAGCCTTAAGTATCACCTTAAAAGAGTAGTTGGCAACCTGTGTTTAACATTTGAAGGCCTATATACTGTAATAACAGAAATAGAAGCAGTACTTAACTCTAGGCCTCTGCTACCTGTGAGCTCAGATATTTCAGATCTTAATTACTTGTCGCCTGGTCATTTTTTGATAGGTAGTTCATTGACCTCCTATCCAGAATTAGATCTTTCAACAATTCCCATGAATAGATTAAAATTTTGGAATATGTGTTCAAAATTAAAGCAAGATTTCTGGAAGGCTTGGTCAAGGGACTATCTTGCTCAGTTACAGAGTAGACCAAAATGGCACCAGTCAAGCCCTAATATAAATATAGGTGACTTGGTGATTGTTAAACAAGAAAACATGCCCCCTTTGTCGTGGCCTATGGCCAGAATTATAAAAACATATCCAGGTCCTGACGGTAAAGTCAGGGTAGCCGATTTTAAAATGGGTGGCAAAGTTTATACTCGCTCTTATAGGAAATTATGTCCATTACCTGTTTAATTTTTACCAATAATATTAAATTGAATTTTGTGTAATTAATTGTTAAGTAAACCTGGTTATAGTTAGGTAAACCTGGTTCTAGTTAAGTAAACCTTCTTTATATAAGTTACATAGTTATGTAAAATCTCTCGCCCTGGCCTTTCGCCCCGGCCCAACTATGTTAAATCATTTTTAAGGTACAATAATTTAACATAAAATAACTATGTGATGTTAATTTAATTTAATAGCAACACTGAGGAAATATTACTATATAAGTAGTGTCAACTGTCAAAACTCTCTCTGCTCTTCTGATTCAGTGTTAAATTCTGCATAGTACATTTCTATTAAAGTAATAATTATATGAAGCACCATCTTTTATTCTACAACTATAAGCTACAAACCATGCTAACATTAACGTCAATGTTGCACAGTTGCGTCAGACATTCCGGGCTTTATAGACATACTCGTAATTATGTGCACGTAGCTTTATCTGCGCCGAGTTTCAAAGTGGAGGGTAGGTGACGCAATTTCGCTACTACCACCGCCCGTAACTTTGTTTCGAATTTCCAGGTATAGCCAGTTTCATTGCAGCCGCTAACGAAGTGTGAAGGAACATTTCAGTACTACGGAAGGTATTAATTAAAAGTCACTCGAAAGTTTGAGTTGGTAAAGTATCTAAGAAAAATACAGAGTAAGTACAGAAAATCAAGTTGGCGTTTGAATTGAACTAAATCTTAGTAAAATTTCATGATCTTTTGATTTATAAAATTATGGTTTACCTCTTAGATCGGTATCTAATAACGCATATTGTTTTTTCCGCGCTTCATCGGAACGCTTCTTGCTTAGTTTGTCAAGCCACAAAAGCCTCCCGGGAGTCTTATTACCATTTATGAAATATCTTTGTATGAACTTTAGCTTGTTATTATAAACAAAGGAAAGCTTCCATTCAGTAAATTTTACCATCGTCAATATTAAGGGTAGATACTGGGTCATCATTTTATCCGAGCGATGCCCACTGCTAAGCATAGGCCTCCCCCAGGGATCTTCAAACCCACCGATCTTGCGCTGCTCGCATCCATCGGATTCCCGCGACCCTCACTAGATCGGCGGTCCACCTTGTAGGGTGCCTACCAACGCTGCGTCTCCCGGTACGCGGTCGCCACAAGTGACCTTACCGCCCCAACGGCTGTCAGTCCTCCATGCAATGTGGCCTACCCACTGCCACTTAAGGCTCGCAATTCTTTGAGCAATGTCGGCAACCATAGTTCTCCTGCGGAACTCATCATTTCTGATGCGATCACGCATAGAAACGCCGAGCATAGCCCCTTTCATTGCTCTTTGGGTGACATTGAGCTTTCTTATTTGCGGCCACGTCTTAGTTCCGTAAGTCATCACCGGCGATACACACAATACACAGCTCAATGCTCATTGAGTTTTTTTTATTAGCGGCCACGTCTTAGTTCCGTAAGTTATCACAGTCATGAATTAAACTTTCGTCTTGAGACACTGAAGAAGTTGGGTCGAGAATATACTGCGAAGCTTCCCGAACGCTGCCCAGCCGAGTCGATTAACCTCTTTCAGAAAGTTGGACTTACCAAGTTGGACTAGTTGTCCCTGATAGTCAATTTGTCAACTAGGTATTGGGTACTTGCATTAAATTTTAATATTTTCTAAACTTTATTTCAACATTTTAATAAATGAGTTAAGGCTTACCTCAGCTCTGACGCAGTCACCGGATTGTACAAGTTCGCGGGTTCAAATCCTACCCCAGGACACATTTTTTTTTCAGTCTAGATATTTTTTTAATACCTACTTACTTTTACCTTCCTTTAACTATGGCCTCTTGATCAATCTCTTTAAGCTTCTGTTACATATATGCATTTATGTTAACGTTCATTGAAAGAGCTCTTTATTTTAAATAACGCAATTAACCGAAAGGAAATTTCTTAAACCCAATCCTAGTAGAGGCTTAACTTCAAGACCTCCTCCTACACGTTAATCGGTTTTAATCGAATACACTTCGGATAGTGTGCGAAGGAATTACATGAACTAATGCCACTATCTACTTTTCACCATCGAGGGACAAGAACCTGAATGGTGTTTTGCCACTGGGTACAGACGACAACACATCAAGGTGTAACAGTTGCACTACGAAAACCGCCTCTATTACGAACGCAATAAGGCCGGTCTCAAGGTCAAACTGTTACGCTTGATGTGCCGTTGACTGTACATAGTGGATATTCAAACATCCGTACGAAACATTTTGCTGAATAGCCGAGTCACCTAGCCTTAAATAAAAAAAAATGTAGAAGTTTATTACTAGAAAATAACTTACCTGGTGATAAGCTACTATAGCCATCAGGAGTCATCAACGGTGTATCTCCGCTGTTGAACATTATGACGGAAAAATCACAAGGTCGTTTCACATCACCAAAACCTTCCTGTGTTTCGTGTATATAATCTAGCTATATTAAATTGTTCATTTAACAAAAAATAGTATTAACTAAACGTTATCGTTGAAAACTGTGGTTGAAAATCAAGAGAAGTTACATACATTAAATTTTAATTAAGTTAATTAACTTTAAAATAAGAAAACTATTATTATCATGACAAAAACTATAATAACATTTTCTACTGACAATATTAATGATTAGTATCTACTTTTAGATATTGAAAAGGTATTGAAATCTAAGTAACTATTGAAACGGGAACAAAATATGTCTTTACCTTTTAAGCTTACATAAATTGGATTAGGGAGATCATTAAGTAACATTAAGAAATGAAACTAGGTCACTGGAAGTAATATCGAAAAGACCGTTCATCTCAGAATTAGGATCCGATCCTATATTTTCGTAAAATATGTCCCAGGAGTCTTCCTGTACATAAATCATGAGAAAATGGAATTTATTTTGTCCGCTTTAAGGTTGTTCTTGCTAACTTAATAATACAATGTTAATAATTTTGTGAAGATAACAAATAGAGAGCTTGTAGCAAATTTTACAGAGACTTCAACCGTCAAGTGGCAACTTCTTTAGTTGCTGTGACGCAAATGAAAGAAGCTACTTATGATTCTATGATCAAAAAGCAAAAAACAAACTTTATCAAAGTTTAGTAAATATTCCTGTCATTTCAATAGGTCCTATTTTAAACGTTTTTCTATTGCATTTAAATATTAAATTTTTGAGCTATTGAGAGGCAGACAAAATACCGTGTCAAAACTGACTAATTATGTTGATCGTTACGCAAATTTCTCTTAATTTCCATTACATAAACTTTCTCGACACCAATTTTCTTAGACTGGGCTGACAGTATCAATTTGCACTTCACTTCAGTTGGTTGAATTTTTATCGCGACCACCAATTTGGGTGGTGTTCGCGAAACCCACGACACGTCGTATCGAGCGTGGTGGTGGGGCA
Source organism: Nymphula nitidulata (assembly GCA_947347705.1). Classification (NCBI taxonomy): domain Eukaryota; kingdom Metazoa; phylum Arthropoda; class Insecta; order Lepidoptera; family Crambidae; genus Nymphula; species Nymphula nitidulata. The sequence continues at coordinate 6,283,367 of OX374617.1, read as the reverse complement.
CCACTGGCGCCACCCTTAGCACCACCAGCTTTTCACTCACGTCAAGGAACATAAAGTTATTTGGATAGGACTTGTGGTTTCATGGATACATTTTGGTATTTTTGGTAGATATGTTATAGTTATCGAAATACAACTATTAACGGCTTGTACGTGATTTTCAATTGTTATGTTACTACAAAATAAAACTAAATATGAAACAAAAATCATGCCTGCTTAGAGTGGTGTTCAAATTATAAGAAAGGCAAAACAAAATGCATGAAGATCGTTTAAAATTTACTATTTATTTTATGCCTACGTTATACATATAATTTCCAATATTAAATTGTGAGTCATGCGGATTTGCTTAATTGAAAAACGATTCGCTTTGTTTACGGCCCTAACAACTTTACTAGTAATTACATAAAACCAAACGTAAACTTAAAACTGTTAAGTAAAGTAATAATTGTATAATATTTAATAAGTTATAATTTATCGTAAGTTTATTTTAAATATACGTATATATATATGTATATGTGTGTATGTGTATGTGTATATTTATGTATGCATGTATTTGAGTATATATTATGTATTGAATATATTTGGTATTGTTATGTAGGTATATTGTTTTCATTTTGATATTGAGGTATTGTACTATAATTAAATGCACTAGTGTAACTTCTGATTGGACTTTATAACTCACACACCCATGACGGGTTGACTGGAAGAGATCTCTTATAGAGATAAGTCCTCCCTTGCATACTACTTTATACATTTATATTGTTTTTATGTTGTGTGCAATAAAGAGTTTATTAATATTAATCAAGTTTGAATTTAATGTTATTTTTAATTTTGTAAAAAAATATTCCCTCGATTTGCTTTCCGTGTTAAGATAGTATGTCTTTACATAGGTTTAAAAACAATGTATCATGTTTTGTCGAAAATGAACAGTAATTTATTTTGTAATCAGTTTTTTCATGACTCCAAGTACAGAGCATTATATTATATATAGTACGACCGTGACCGCCCTCAGGGCCCGTCCTTGCCACTGTGCGTTCTATCGATCACTGTTTTTTCACAAGGGATTTTTGCAGATTACGTTTACTTTGCAATCAATGTTTTAGCCGCTAATGCCAGAGGGAAAGAGGTTTAGGTACTTGACTATTTGAAGAACGTCACTTAGAGAGGTCAGCGTTTCAGAGGGTTCTCTACGGTCCAACAAAATTAAATTATACCAGAGGTGACCATTGATGTTAATCCTTTGTGGGGTGAGTGAAAAAGGTATTATGGGTAGGTGCAAACATAACTATGGCTATGTAGGAAACAGTCTCATTTTATTTCAGAAAATGAGTGATAAAAGAAAATTTGGCTAAAAAAAATCTTGCGTGTTCTCTGTCACACTAAAGCCTTGATAAACTATTGTGCAGGTAGCGTTGCTTCAGACGCACGTTTTCGTCAATTATTCTAATTGCACAATTTGCTTGCAGCATTCTTGCAGTTTGCATATAAACAAAGGAAGCTTCGTTCACGGAACGGCAGAGACGCATTTGTTTGTTTTTTAGGAGTAAAGTCCCATTTAAAAGTTTTAACGTTTTCACCAACGCTTCACTCCGTTTTCAACTTAATGTTTATGTTAGGTGAATATTTTACTTTGTTACATTAAATGCTTTTTAGGTTTACAGCGACTGAATTTTTAAGTGTAAGCTCACAAATAAAGCCAACACAGTACATCTCCATAAGTCCTCGTTAGCTTAGCAGCTAGAGCAGTCACTTTGATTGTGAAAGGTCCCAAGGTGGGGCGAGCTTGTATCCCGCCCTAGGATTTTTATTTTCTCTAGTCGACATACTTTAAAAATAATTTAATATCACTTGTGTGTGGCTAATGATGGCACTACTGGCTACTAATGGCATAAAATTACAAGAAGTACGTAGTACTTTATAATAATTCTAATCAAATGAAGGTTTTAGAATTTAGAAAGTTTTAAAGAATACGAGTGCTTACTAAATGGCTTTTAGAAAATCATTTTATAGTATTATGAAATTAGAATAGACATGAGGGAATTGAACTAATAAATAGTGTAATTTGTGTAACTTTTTTTGTTTAGTTAGTAAAGGCTGCAATGTATCAAATTGAAAATTTTGCACGTCTTTTATACAGGCTGAAAACATTTATTTAGACCCTTTATTAAGATTTTATGCAAATAAATTTCACTACATGAAGTAGGTACTTCATGTAGTGAAATTTATTTGCATAAAATCCAGTTTGGGATTTGAGATCTCTACATGAAGTAGGTACTTTATGTAGTGAAGTAGGTACTTCATGTAGTGAAATTTATTTGCATAAAATCCAGTTTGGGATTTGAGATCTCAATAAAGATACAAGAGGATTGTTTAATTCAGCTACACAACTGTTTATGCCGTTGGGAAGGATTTGCAAAAAAGTTAACGATAGCTTGTGCCATGGGGAGGGATTTAGCAGAAACGTTGACGGCTGCACAACTGTTATGCAATGGGGAAAGGTTTTGCTGAAACGTCACCGAGTGCACATCTGTTGTGTCGTAGAGAAGGACTTTGCAGAAGCGTTACTGACTGCAGAATTGTAATGTGGTGGAGAAGGAGTTTGTAGAAATGTTATCGACTGCACAACTGCTGTGCCGTGGGGAAAGATTTTCTAGAAACGTCTTTCACATCTGTTGTGCCGTAGAGAAGGATTTTGCAGAAGCGTTACTGACTACAGAATTGTACTGTGGCGGATTCTGTAGAAACGTTACCGGCTTTACAATTATTTTGCCATTGGGAAAGATTTTGCTGAAACGTCACTGAGTCCACATCTGTTGTGCCGTAGAGAAGGATTTTGCAGAAGCGTTATTGACTGCAGAATTTTAGCGTGGTGGAAAAGGACTTTGCAGAAACGTTACCAGCTGCTTAACAGTTGTGCCGTGGGGAAGGATTTGGTAAAAATATTATCAACTGCACAACTGCTGTGCCGTGCCGTAGGATTTTGCAGAAGCGAATTTGAGAGAGCGTCTATGTGTGCGTTAACCGTTGTAATTCCCAATAAACTTTTATCATGTAACCATCTAAAAGCAGTTGTAGTGTATGCCGCGTCTCCTCATATTACGTTACGTATAGATTTAAGGTATAGAATATAATTAGCGTAGTTCTTTAGTATCAAAGTAACATTTGACTGGAACAGTCGTTTCCTTGCTCCCACATTGCACAGTCAACTACACTCGTATACGTAACATAAAAATTGATTCTAATTATAAAGGAATAAGGTACCCACAAACTTAAATAGATTTGAAACCGTACAACATTAAAATATCACGTGATATGAAAAAACGCAGAAAAATCCAAATGCAGCAAAATGTACCTACTAACAGTCAAGAATGCGGTTCATTTTTGAAGTTTTATTCGAGCAGTCACCGTAGTTATGCCAAGTGTACCTATCCAGGGATGTAAGCACCACTCCCCTATTGATCCAACGGGCGCGCCTTCCAAGCCCATATTTGCATCTACATTCATGATTCAACCCAATTCTCCAAGTGCATTGGTTAGTCGCGCATCGATTTATTTATGACCGTATGTAAGTTGAAGGTTTGTTCACAATGAGAAGCAAAGAATTTAAAACAAACCTACTGTTGCGGACTCTTTGCTGTCCTTTTTTATAAAGATATGTTTTTGATAGTTTTCTATTACTTTTTGTATTGATAGATTGCCATAGTAGCCGTGTTGTTGTGTTCATTAGTTTACCAATATATTATTTGATTTTGCCCATTTTCGCCTTTCATTACACATTTAGGAAATACTCGACTCGCTCACAGTTTCGTCCTTTACACCTACCTTAAGTACAAAATAGCCGAAGAAAAAATCTAAATCTTAATTTACACTGTATCACTTTCTCTCAATATGTTTAAGAAAAAAGATTGTAACGATTAAAACTCGCGTAACTTTGAGAACTATAGAAACCATAGATGTTACGAGGCACATCCCTACACAGGCCTAAATAAATGCTTTCTAAAAACTGCATTTTATCATAGTAATCCAGTCGAAATTTAAACACACCATTCCTCAGATCACGTTTTATGACTGACTAATATAATTTTACGGAAATAGCCCCACTACATTTCTACAAAAAAACAATAAGTAAATTAATTGCGAAACACGTTACGATGCTACTATTATACCTAATACGCGTATTTTTTGTCTGCTAGGTCGGAAAACGTTCCACGGTATGCCTGGAACGTTCGCCGAAACTGTTTCCACTTAGTAATCCCAAAAGTAAGTTAACACAAGTAAGTTTAGATAAAGTCGACAGCATATCAAGTAAAACAGTTTGAGATCGCCCTTATTCCGTTCGAAATAGAGGCGGCTTTCGTATTGCGACTGTTGCACTTGATGCGTTGTCGTCTGTAGTAGGTAAACATCTCCGTCTCTCAATATAATTATAAAAAGGAAAATAAAACTGTATATGAAAGATAACTCTCTTAAGAACCATAGACAAATCTAAGAACTATGTATGGAGACGTTTGTATAAATCACCAGGTGGCAGACCCATATGTAGGGTCGCCTGGGTAGGTACCACCGCCTTTCTTAATTTAACCGTGAAACAGTTCGCTGTGTTTCGGATTGAAGGGAAAGGTAGCCAGTGTAATTACTGGGCATGGACGGCATTTCATCTTAGGCCTCAGGATGACAACGCACCTGCAATATCAAGTGCTTTTCCTTGTTATTGCAGGTGTCTATAGGCGGCGGTAACCGCTTACCACCAGATGGGCCGTCAGCTTGTTTATCATCTAGTTGTTTTTAAAAAAAAAAACTAAAAATTTTCTTAGTTTGGAGATTTTATTTTTTATTTATTTACAAATATGTAAGATGTTTTAAAAGCTGCAAAACATTTCTATGAACGAATATAGCTCATGTTTTTAATTTATTGTCGTTACCCTGTATCACTACATAGTATAAAACAAAGTCGCTATCCGCCGTCTGTCTGTCCCTATGTATGCTTAGATCTTTAAAACTACGCAACGGATTTTGATGCGGTTTTTTTAATAGATAGAGTGATTCTTAAGGAAGGTTTATATGTATAATACATGTTTATATGTATAATGCCCGTGCAAAGTCGGGGCGGGTCACTAGTACTATTATAAAAGGAATTGACGTTATCTTACGCCAAAGTTCAGCACGGAGCTCAAGTTTTACTTCATAAAACTTATTTCTTCTTACTCTTAGATTAAATAAATAATTTTAGCTGAAGTAATAAAATAATAAAGTTAAAAAATATGAACTGCAGTTTTTAATAGTTCAGACGATTAATCGAGCAACTTTCTTACTTCCGTGATAAATATTAGTCACTTGCGGGATAGTCTTAGATGCAACTTACGTTAACTACATTTAATGAAAGTGTCTTGAAGAGTAGGGATTGAAAAGCTTTAAATGCTGTGAGAGAACAATTCTGTTTCAGCGTGAAAAATCTAAAAAAGAATGTGTAAGAATAATATTATTTAACCATAAGATTATACTTTGTAACTCAATATTTAAAAAAGATTAGTTTGATACTATTTTAAAGGTACCACGGTAAAACGAAAAGAAATTAAATTTATTTAAATTTTCCGGCCCGTTCACTGGTTTACCTACGCTAAGCTATCATTACATAGATAAATAGAAAAAGCAGATACACTCAGGGTATACGAAATTGAGTTTCGGGAAATCGATGTATCGTACAATTTTTTATTATGTAGTAGATACTTACACAAATAATGTTATCATTTTCGTTATTCAAGTGTAAACAGCAAAATAAAATGTATATCATACCCTTCTATACAGGTAACTTTGATAATAATATATAGGTAAATTTAAATCTATAGAAGTTGTGAGAGTTTTATACCATATTTCGCTTTTGTCACTTGTATGCCAAAATGTAAAATTTTTTATAATTAACTAATTGATAGTAAAAAAAAAATGTAATTATAAAACAACACCTGGAACCACAACAGAAACTGAAAAAGGATACATGCACTTGGCTTGTATTTATTATCTAAACAAGTTGAAGATACCAATCTTTTCAGGTGTGACAAAAATATACGCGACTCCATAAAAATATTGCACCACAAGTTCTAAAAGCATAAATCGCGCACCCAATTTTTCCGTGTCGGATTTCGTTGCACTCGGATCGGTCTAGAATTTATACCTCGTATATTGTGCTGTCTTCTAACTTTTTTATTTGTATTTATTGTCGCTTTCATCTTTCACAATATAATTTAGTTTTGTATTCTGTTGTAGCTTCTTACTTCTCTGTCATTTTTTTAGTATAACTAAGGTTTTCTTTGATATTATGAATTTAAACTAAAATTTAAAATTTTGCCTCTTAGTCCGGTACGGCTAGGCGATTTTGAGGAGCTAAGTTACAAAAATTCTAAAGTTTCTGAATTTTTGCAAGGGGATACAGTTCTACCTAAAAAGCTTATATTTAATTTTTGTGTCAAATCTTGCTATTGCATTTTCAGTAATTCAATATTTTGTGACTTAAATGTTAAAATATAAATAAAACTGCCAAAAATAATTTAAAGTGTCAAATTATACTAATATTGAGTGTAAAATAGCCTAGGCTGTGTGCAAACTAAATGTGTGTCGTTTTCGTCCTGTGCTAATTGACAGGGGGCCCAATATATGTTAAAAGTGTCAAAAAAATATTATAGTTGATAAAACAAATACAACCTAACTCAGGGCACCTAAATATGACCCTGACATGATTTTGTGCCAAATTAAGCCATGGGTTATTAAGATATTTAATAATTTAGCTTTTCCAAGCCATAGCGGCTGTAAAAAAATATTAAAGTTATTGGAGTTTGCACATTTAATATCATAAAAGCATAAAATATCTGCTATAAAAAATTGTGTCACTTTAATCCATGATATACTTCAAAAATATATTTCATTTCCTACTTAAATATTAGTTCGTTCGCGCGTTGTGTACCGCACGGAGCATTTACACACGTTTGCAAAGAGTAGCAAGTAGGAACAGTCAACCGAAGGTCACGTTAACACAAACGCCCGAATTAAGCTAAACGTTTTTGTACTTTAATTCGATTTCGTTTAGGTTTAAAATTGATTGGATTTTTTTTCTCATATTACGGTTACCTGACCTGCTGTTGTTTTGTACAGTCGACAGCACATCAAGCGTAACAGTATGACCTTGAGCTTGCCCTTACTGCGTTCGTAATAGAGGTGGCTTTCGTATTGCAACTGTTACACTTGATGTTCTGTCGTGTGTACATATAAGTATAAATTTATCAATCCTTGTGACAGTATAGGTATAGTGTACAGAACATAACAATTTCGTATTATATGTAGGTATATTTTTTATGTATAAACATTTGCACATTATTAATAATGGTTAGATCGGATAATCCGAAATAATTTCATATCCGTTTTAAAGCCCTACATAATGAAAAATTTAAGAGCATACTTTATTTTATAAATAAAACAAGTGCGGTTACCGCGTGTTGTGAGAGAAATTATATAATAATAATTTTATACAGAGTGGTACGGTCAATGCGACAATAAATTAAAACATGGGCTATATTAGTTAGTTCATAGAAATGGTTTGCCACTTTCAAAAACACCTTACTCATTTGATAAATTCATAACATTTGTATGAAATAATATAAGATTGGCTGCATTACTTCATAGAAATGTCATAAAGTTATCAAATGAATACGATGTTTTTGAAAGTGGCAAACAATTTCTATTAACTAATATAGCCCATGTTTTAATTTATTGTCGTATTGACGGCACCACGTTGTACCTATAACCTTTTTATATCTTTTTTTTTGCGGGAGGCAAAGACTAGTGCTCAAAATATGGACATCCCATTTCTCTCTGAAGCTGAACAATGCTAGAGATAGTAAACTTATTAATAGACATAGTATTAATGAAACAATTTTATCTTTATAATGTTATTGAAAAAATTGTACCGTGCGGCGCCCTATTTCTTTCCGTGGGTGTCGTAAGAGACAACTAAGGGATCTCTGAGCTATCAACTGCTCCACTGGTGGTAGGGTGTGAAAACCCTGGTTAGTGACCACCGTACGCAAGGCGCATTCCGGGATCAGTGAGCGTACAACCAGGGCTTGGGGAGACGATGCCGCGATGGATGCGGTCAATGATGGCTTCCGTCTAACTAAAGCCAGGTGGACTGCGTTGACCCGCCGGCCAGGGAGACCTGAAGAAACGGCTGTTCCGCTGGCCGCCCGTGGCACAGTACAGGGGCCCAAGCTATCCTAACCAGATCATGAGGCTGCCCCATCATGCCTCGCATAATCTCGGGGTGGTCCGTCGTGCCGGTTGGTGACCGGATGGTGGGGTTCCAGCGGCCATAACCGGGAGGGTTCGGGGGCCCTTCCGTCTGGCGGGTCAGCGCTTCTATACTGTCGGCTGTTACCTGGCAAAACAGGCCTCACGATTTGACTGCCTATATCCATCCATGGCAGCGACAAGTAATGTGTATGGTCGTACCGCGGTGCACATCCCCACTACAGCCACGCTGTTTGAGGTCGGGCTCACTAACTTACTTCCGTGGGCTCCATGCTAACCTCAATGTCGTCTACCAACATCTTGAGACGGCTCGGCCAGCGCTGCTTTTTTTGACGGAGACGCAAATACTCCGCCCGGCTGACACAAGGTATCTGGACTATCCCGGCTATACTCTTGAAGAGTCCTTCAAAGCGAAGTCCGGGGTATGCTTGTTTGTCCGGGCTGATGTTTGCTATCGCCATGTACGCCACTTGGAGGACCCTTACTTTTCCATCCTCGGGGTGCACTTGGACCTGGGCATTCATTTCCGTGTCTACGTTTGCCTCTACAGATCCCACAGCGGTGACATGGAGACAACTCGACTTTTTGAACACCTTAGGCGGGTGGCAGATGTTGCGCAGGAGCAGTTTCCAACCGCGGAATTGGTGTTTTTGGGAGACTTCAATGCTCACCACGAGACGTGGTTATGTTTCCCCAAAACTGACCATGCTGGTAGAACTGCCCATGCGTTCGCTCTCACGCACGACCTGACTTAACTGGTTAACCAGCCCACCAGAATTCCAGATATTGTCGGTCACGCACCCTCTTTGTTGGACCTTCTGATGATGACTCGCCCGGAGGGATATCGGTTAGAGGTTCGACCTCCCTTGGGATCATCGGGTCATTGCCTCATTTCCGCTGGGGTGCCATGTTAAGATGGGTAGGTTCCCGCTTGTTATACCATGTACCAAACACCTTGTATTTACGGGAGGCAATGAATGCGTTACTAAAATCCTTTCTTTTAATTTTACAGCTTTACCACCCAACATTAGCTCACAAATAAGACATGTTATATAAGTTTCCATTTTCTATGTAATTATCACAAGTCACTCGTACAACAACAAACAAATTATAGCGCCTCGCTCCCGGCCGGCAGCCGGTCGCCGGAGCCAGTGAATGATGCCTACGCGCTCCTTTGCCGCGCTGTAGCCGCGCTAGTGTTCTTCGCACAAAAACGTTAAAAATAATATAAATCAAAATCCCATGGATAAAAACGACACAAATTAAACATAGAGCTTCCTTTTACCATAACATTAATAAAGACCTAAACTCTAATAACTTGAATTTTCTTTTATGGCTATTACAGGGGGTTAAATAGGAAAAAATATATAGTTCCGAATACCATGGATGAATATGACACAAAATGATTTAAACAATAGATACTAGTGTTAGAGGACCGTTAACACTTATTTCAACAACTTTAATATTTTTCTATAGCTATTACAGCGATAGGTAAAGTATTTGGGTAAATCCAGTATTCCCATGGAGTGAGATGGCACAAAAAGCTTATGTATATCAGTAATGACTTTGTTATCATCATGGAAGTTAAATTTTCAACTCTAATTTTCTTTTCAACGAAATAATGCATAAAAAGACAAATACCTAAATTGTGACCTTAGCAACCATCAAAAATGACACAAAATCATGATTTGGGTTGGTCAAATAGTATACTAACTGTATGCAAAAAATCATAAACTTTAATATTTTTGGAACCTCAAAACCTAGCGGTACCGGACTATCTGGAGTTGTGAGAAGGCACTTTATGGACCGGCAAGTTTGAGGCGGCTAGACGGACCAGTGTGTTCAAGCTATACTAGCTGACTTCTTCGAAGAAAGGATGATAGGAGGAAGAACTAAGTAAGCTTATTGCGTATTGTATCGCATGCATTAAAATAGGATACTTTCACAGTCCAAGATAAGCGTTGGTCATATGCGACCGTTTTACTTACGGTCTTTACGTCACCAACTGGTACAAGCACTGGTTACCTATTGAAACGCATAACGTTTTTCGCCATAAACCGACAATTCATAATATTACTGGCCATAATAGTCAATTACCATAAGCCATTATAGCATAACTTCATGACGCATAATATCATATGACTGAAACCTGTAAGACATAATCATAGAAAGGCATAATTTTGATAAGCATGAGTAATGAAAGGCTTAATTTTTGTTGGCCATAATATTCAAAAGACATAATATTCAAAAAGCATATATTTAATAAGAATATCCGGCAAAATCTCTAAACTCCTAAGGAATTACACTTATTTACCATAATTTTAAAAAGCATAAATTTCTGTGCATGCATAAATGAATTTTTTTTAGAATTGATTTAAATAAATAAAAATATATCTAATACATTCCACATTATTTACATCCTAACAAAAAAGAGAAGACATTTAATATATTATATAATTTAATAGTTTTTATATAGTTTGATTTTTAAATTGTATTGTTTTGTATTTGATATGTTTTTTTATAAGAACATGCAAGCATGCAAGCAGCATGTATGCATGCAAACAAGCAAACTTTGCTAAAAAGCTATTATGCTTTTCAATTTGTATACCATATGATGTATGTCAATTGAAATTATGACAATAAACATTATGCGTTTCAAAGTGTCACCACAAGTACTCATTCTCAATCGCTGGCAAAAAACAAAGAAGAAACAGACTGAAACAGACGGCTGATAAAGTAGTGCGACGACATCCTAACTTTAGCAGGGTATATGTGGCTAAGACATACGATAGTAAGTTACATTGGTCGATACTGCAGCATTCTTTTGCCGCCTTGCACAATAGAAAACGGAAAGCTCAAATTAGGCAGGTATACATGAATAAAAACAGTATTTGTTTGTTTGTCCCCTATGTGCTCAGATATCATAGATCAGATTGTGATAAAACTTTTGGTAGGTGGTTTTGGGGACGCTTTCTAAGGTTTCTGGGTTATTATTTTTATTTATTGATGTTCTCATAAAACCTAAGTTTTCTCTTTACAGGCATTGCAAAGCATGCCGAGTGCAGCTAGTAACAATTAAAAATGTTATTGCAATACAGTCTAAATACAATGCAGGGTGTCTTTACTGTTTATAATAATTAATGGTAGCTATTTTGTGCAGTGCCAAGCATATGTAGTAGAGGAGAGTGGGGTAATTGCGGACGCGAGGTAACTCTAGACAAGACCGTTTACGTCATAATAAGCATGCTGAAATCCAGGACTAGCTATGGATTCTTTAATAATAATAATGATCCCAACCCACTTTAGGCAGTTTGTGTTTCTTATTGCATAGTTAATAAGGAATATAAGGCTGCTGAATTGTCAAAGGTACAGACAACAGCACGTCAAATGTAACGGTTGCACTACGAAAACCGTATCTATTACGAACGCAGTAAGGGCGGTCTCAAGGTCAAACTGTTACTCTTGATGTGCTGTCGACTGTACATGCTATTTTCGTGGTTGCACGTGTAGGAATGATAGTTGTTCTAGCACTGATATATATTATAGATCTTTACATATAAAATGATATGTAAACAGAAGTGCTGCGTGGTAATTCTGTGCACAAATAACAACTTATAATATGACCTAAATCATACACCGAGTCATTGACATCGTAGAAATTGTTGTGCTGTAATCTTTACATAAGACTTAATCTTTATTGAGTCTGTGGCAATAAAAAAGCCTAATGTCATATTCGCAAACTGGAAAAAACTCAGGGAAGTGATAAGAAGCATCAAAAAGAATTAGCATATTAGATTTATCATTAGCTAAAATTAGGTGTTTTTGTCTTTAACTCTATTATAAGTTGTATTTTCTATAAAACTATTGCTTTTGTTTAAAAAATATGTATTGTTTTGTTTTATGTTCTATTTTAATTTAACCTTGGCTACCTCTCTCACATTCACATCCTACCGACTTCACTGAAAATGCGAAAAGTGCTGAGTGGATACCTTTTCAGCCTGGTCACTTAATAATACTCTCATTATTTTTTGTTTTAGAACTAAGCCTTTTATATGGTGATGCTGAATAAAGTTTTATTCTATTCTATTTCGTACCTTCTATCCAAATACTATTTTAAACAAATTGACTTTAGTTTTCACTCTGTCTCTCTCTGTCTCTCTCTCTCTCCTTCGCTTGGACTCTGGCTAAAATAATATCTAATACCTATTACGTTATGTAAGGAACAGATGACGGCACATCAAGTGTAACAGTTGCAATACAAAAGCTGCCTATATTACTAACTCAGTCTTGAGACTGCGTTAGTAATATAGTGATCTTGAGGTCAAACTGTTACGCTTACTACTTATTATTATTGCTTACTACTTATTGTACAGTCGACAGCACATCAAGTGCTGTCGACTGTACAATAAGTAGAAAATAAAAAGCATGACACGACGACCCCTTTCAGTTACGCAAACATTTTCGATAAACAGCACCCATTTATTTTAAAAAATCTATCAGCTTTAGAAGTAACTATACGATATACCGTAGATTTACGGTGCTGGAAAAATAAAATTTTGATTTTAGCCTTTTTCCCTTGCCAGACCGCCAACAATCTCTCCTGTGGGTCAATTCTGCTATTTATTTTCCAAAACGGATCGGCTGCGGTTCGGTATCGTTACCAATGCGGTTGTAATGCAAAAAGGTATTCCACTAACATTGCATTTAAAGCCGGAACGCTAACAAAACGCTCTCGGTTGGTTCAACTTCGGCTGAAGAATCATTAGCAATGTTGCAAGAAACAAATATAATTTAGCTTAGCGAGCTGACAGTTGATAACTTTTGACAGTTCAACCAAAAAAGTATCGACACGTTTCGGCTGCCACAAATGTCGAATAGTTTGCAGAATACAAAACAATGATTGAACCGAACGGTTCGCGTTACGTGTTTGTTACTAGAATACCAAACTGATGCGTTGCGCCTACGTTTTGATTGCGTTGAGTTAGCAGAATACAAAAACGTTGTAACAAAACGTTTCTGATTTCTAAATTCGTTTCAGATCAAAATACAATAGCAGAATTGGGGGGCTGAGCTAAGCAATAGAATATCTATCGCATCTGCTTGGAGATACTCGTGTTACTTAATTTGTGTGCTTTTAAGAATATAATTATTATTCTAATATACCTACATCTGTTCCTACCGAACTCTAATCTCGGATTTATTGGTATCGATACCGTCGTTATCGTTTATGACGTCATGTATTAATTTTTAAAACGTTATGGGATTCACCACGCGTCAATAAGTCAATGATTAATTTGTAAAAAAACAGACAGCTTTTTCTATAAATTATGCCGTATCACTTTCAAAATAGCAATGTGACGTCATGTAAGATACCGATATCGATACCAATGCATTAAGGCGGTCACCACGTGGGTCTCCGATCGCTCCAAATGAACTCAATTTACAGTGCATAGCTCCTCTCGTACGATGCCTAAGTTAGTTATAAAATAATGCATTCACGTGCAAAAATTACGCAATTCTAATATGACTGCACTTGTACATTTCGTTACGGGCTAGAATTAAATCTTCACGGATTTCAGCAGCTTAGTGTGAGACCCGATTCGCTTGACCGCGCACCGCGACTATCACAGTCTGCCATCCGCCTAATGTTCACTTAGAACAGTTAGGACCTAAGTAAATATGATGGAAGCGCTACTTTTATGTAATTAAACAAGTAATGGAGGTTTTAGTACGTGCTAAATGTAAGAAGATGAGTGACACAGCGAATGTGGAGAAGAAAACACAATATGTGTTGGTTGCACCGGACGGCGGTTGGGGTTACATGATATGTATCGCTGCTGTTATTATATTTGTAAGTTTTCAAAGATTTCATATAAAAGATAAACTTGTCCTATTACAGCGGTAGTAAAAACCAACGCCTATTACGGAGTTATTTGAAAAGTGAAGAAGTGAAGCAACCCAGTTCAATTAGACATTTGAATACATTTCATTATAGTTTGTTTTTTAGTGTTAGGAACTAATTTTTTATTATTATTCCAGAAGGGCGTGTGAGCTCGGTAGCGTAGTGTATTGAACGTTGGGGTTTCAATTTCGAAAACAAAGCAACTTTCGCCATGGTCAATCCAGGGATGGGTCAACCAAAATTTCTCCGTGCTTCGGAGAGCACGTTAAGCGGTTGGTCCCGGTTACGGCAACCGCTTTAACTCACTAACTCGCATTGGGCCAGCGTGGTGGTGTTATGGCCCAAACTTTTTATGTATTGTGTTTCTACAATAAAGGAAGGCCCAGCTGTGGGAAATATATAGCCTGGTGATGTGAAAAAGGGTGGGTGAGAAGATACGGCTTGTCTGATTGGAAGCGGCTACCGTAGTCTTTACAGAAAACGAATAGTAGGTACAGTAAAATCAAGAGAAAGAGAGAAAATCAGCTTTAATGTTGTGACCATAGAAAACAAATTCCGCTATTCCCGATACAATGCTTAAGGGGTTCTCGCGGCACGGCTTTCCATACAAACTGATTCCAATAAAACTTGCCATACATAAGCAAGTCAGGCTAGACTTATTAGTTGTATGAGGATTTTTCGAGAAGTCTTTATAAGAATAAAGAATTTAATACCTATTTTTTGTTTGTATGAAAAGCTGTATGAAAATCCGTGCTTAACTCAACAGAATTGTCGGTATTTATAAACATTGAAATGCATTTAGCTTTCGGAATGTAATTTTTATGTAAAAGTTCACATCATAGATTACCACTCGACAGAAACTATTTTTATAATTTTTACTCATTTTTTTCATTTTTTTTCACCGTGATATTTTTATTTTGTAGTCCACCACAACATCATTTGTTCCATGTTTTGGACTAATGTTCCACGATTTCCTTATCGAAGTAGGAATGGATTCAACTGGAGTGACGCTGTTTAACGGCGTGAATGCTATGAGTATAGCTATTGGGGGTAAGTTATATGGTTAATAATTCTTATAGACAATTCAATAGGCACTAGGGATATTCTTTGTCTTATTCCGTCACAAATTTTGGCTAGTTAGAGTGAATGCTCCGGCTAGTCAAAGTGATTACTCTGACTAGTCAGATTAAGAGTCGACTAGGAATTGAAAACAGTATAATAGCGGTTGTCTATATTATAAAAATCACGATAAAGCGTATGGGAATATAATATAAAATTAAAATAAGTAAAACGAATAATATGTTCAGCAATTTCTAAGTATATTTAGACTGGTGTGGATCACATATCAATAATGAAGATCATTGAAACCTATGTTTTATTGGTACTCGTAGAAATTGCTAGCATACACAGGAGTTATATTATGCATAAATTAGTGATTTATGTGTCTACGATATTAGGCTACGAAATTTGACATATTTATAAAATAACGGTTTTGGAAGTTCAATTCTTTATATTTCAGAAAGTTTTTAAATTTCAGGTATTCTTTCAAGTCCATTGCTCAATTTCATAAGTTTACGTAAACTAACATTTTTGGCATGCGTTGTCTACAACTGCGGAGTATTTTTTTTATTTAAAACTCATTCAATGTTTGGTTTCTTCATTTGCCAAGGATTTTTGCAGGTAAACAGCTGTTAATTTTAAAAGTTCGAGATAGAATATAAAGCCACATTTTGTGTGGTTTAAGCTTTCAGTAGAATATGATTAAATAATTAATAAGATTTTTTAAATATTGCAGGGCGCAGGTGTTGGAATGATGTATAATTTAACATTTACTGCGATTAACAGTTACTTTGTTAAGAAACGATTGTTTATTATCAGTATAGTTCAAGCCCTCACAGGTATCTAAAATCTAAAAAGGTATAAAAAATAAAAATGACATTTAGCGAATCATTGCGACATATTCGTGACGTATTTTGATATGAAACAGATCTTCGCTAGGTGGTACCGTTTTCGGGATATTGAGGTGGCCAATCCAGAGAAATGCGTCCTAGCTGGGCCACCAATGTGCCGCTATAACTTTTTTCAAACCATGGTCGGACATAATCAGATAGTTGGGCGACCTATTTCGACATAATCGCGACGTTTTTTTGCTGTAGTCAGAATTCAAATCTGTTTTGGTGGCTGATCCAAGACGATTCACACTCGTTGCCAAATCAAGCATTAAAGAAGATTTAACTCTCCAGACACAATTGATTTGTCATAGACCTCCAGAGGTATGACGCCGCTTATCAGATTATCATACATTCAAAATTATATTCAACATTTTCCACAGCGCTTAAAATTATTTACTTTACGCGTAATACTAATTTGTAAAAAAAAAATTAGTTCTTGCGACCTTACTTATCTCAGGAACACTACAATGTAGTATCATCACAGAGAAATCTCTATATTCTGTGGTGTTATTAAGCTGCCATCTTCTATAAGTTGTAGATACTCCTGTCGCGTGCTAAAATTGAGTTGTAAAAACCACCATACAGTGCTACAGTGCTTGCTCGTTTTCACTAATAAGTATTTGTTTAGCGTTAAGAGTCTCTTAGCAATATTAGCTCAATCTATCTGAAGGAGATAGAAAGAGACAAATGTCGTTAAGAGTCATCTGATTCTAGGGAATGTTTAGTGAAAACGTACATAAGTGTTCTAGGCCACTACATGACCGCTCGCGCGTCCTGCGTGTCGCGTTTCGGCATCCACTGCGCGCTGTCTCGATATCGGCCTCTCAGCTCGTCGACGGTCATCTTGATCGCACAGTGGTTGCCAAAACGCGGCGTCGTCTGGATTTCATCGTGTCTTTGCCTGCTACGGCACAGATTAATGCTACGGGCCTCGAACTTAGGCTCATTGCCCGGGCATCTTCTCGGTGAGTTGGCGCTCACCGGTCATCGGGCATCACCCTAGTGGCGGTGGTCCCCTCTTCGCCCCTCTGCTGCGACCCCTGCTTGGGAAGCGTGGCCTGCCCCATAAGTAAGATGACGTTCGTCAAGGTCCGTTGAGCTCCTGCGAGCGGGCCGCGGCATAAACTTCCGCCTAGGAAGCTTATGGGGGTGGCGGACGTCGGAATTCGGCTCCGGCGTCTGCAACTACTGTCCCCTCGCTGTAGGAAAATACCCAATGTTTTCCGCGGGTATTTCCCCCTTGTTGACTAGGCGCGTTCACCGGCCTCCGTTGTCGCGCTCGAGGACGCCTACTTTGTCTTCCCCGCGTCGCGCTAGTTGACGGTATGACGGAAAACTGACTGTTTTTAGTTAGTATTCTGTGCTACGTTAACCTTGTAGGTACACGAGAGTCTTACATAACCCTTCTTCGGCCCTAATCGGCGTAGGGTAGCTATAAAAGCTTTTCATACAAAAAAAGGGGGGGTAGACTAAATGGTAGCCGTGCATAGGCGTTGGTGATGGTGATAGCGGCGGCGCGTCGGCGAGCAGTGCGAACTCTTGCGCGCTGAGCTCCAGGCGACTGCGGGTCATTACTGGTAGCAGCAGTGCTGTCTCGATATCGGCCTCTCGGCTCACCCTCGGTCATTTTGATCGCGCAGTAGTTGCCGGAACGCAGGACGTAGGAGCGCGCGGCCATGTCATGGCTTTAGGGTGTCCTTAGGTCCTAACTACTTCTCAATGCTTGTAATTAAAGGATTAATGTAAATTTCTAGCTGCGATTGCGATGTTCGCGCCGCAATTAGTGAAAGTAGCTCTGAAGGAATATGGATACCGGGGTATGTTGTTGTGTCTATCGGCGGTGACGCTACACTCGTTTTTGGGAGTGATACTTCTCCAGCCAGTTGTTTGGCATATGAAAAAAATCGAAATACCCAGTGGGAATGGTAATGGTTTGTTTCATTTTACACTTTATAGGTATCTAAAATAGATCATACAAATAATTTAACTAATACCAAAAAAACATTGTTCTACCATCTAATCCTAAGCGCTAACTAAAAACGCTGGATATTACTCTTTGGAATCCACAGTAAATGTCTGTGTTGAAATCGTTTAGTTTTACGTAGGTGCGTTTGCTTTAGGACAATACGATGATAAATTAAAACATGGTCCATATTAGTTGATAGAAATAGTCCATACTTAGAATAAGATGTTTTTGAAAATTGCAAACCATTTCTATAAACTAATATAGCCCATGTTTAAATTTAATGTCGTATCGTCGTCCCACCCTGTATAACTACTAATTAATACCAAAATATGCATAAAACTGTCTTAAAAAAATAGCGAAGGTTAATATAATATTTTTATGTTTGCCTTGCCAAAATGAATGTCATCTATGTACCTTATATTGATATTACCATCTGTAAATAACTCATGAAGGCAATATATTACTTTGAAACTACTTATAAACCAGGGAAGCATATTTAATTATTATTTGCATCAAAAATACTGATGAGTGCACGAGCTACTGAAATATAATTTAATCCTATAACTATAAAAGTCACTTTGTAATGTTTACTTCAACAGAAATGCAGGAATTCATGACAGTTGACAGTAAAGACGCAGTGCCAACAATAAAACTAACTGATGTTGTACCGGAAGATAAACACTATATAAATAAATCTAATTACAAAGATAACATTGGTCCACAGTCTGCACTTACGTAAGTTTGATTACTTCTCCTAAAATCTTAATTAACATGAACTCGGAAAATGTACGACTATGGATATGGCATTGTATGTTTAATATTTATTTAAAAAGTATTGAAATTTTACCAGCCACACAATTGGTGGCAAAAGCTAAGGTTTTTTTAATAAAAACTTAGCAGTAAAATACTATTCCTCTCGTTGAATAAAGATGAAGCTTCTGCCGTGAATTAGTTTTTTTATATGTACTAAAAGGGTGTCTAACAAGCGTACGGTCCGCCTGATGGTAAGCGATTAGCGTAGCCTATAGATGCACGTAGCACCTTGGACACTACTCACGCTTTGCCTAATATGTAAAAGTCAGCACAAAGCGTTGTGCGGAAAGCGTACTTCATTTTTTTAGGTTTAGCCAACGTAAGCCGGCATGTTAATAGTGGCACAGAATAGCTAATAGTTTAACAGAAGGTTCACTCTCGAACAAAAGTTAAGTTGTGGTATAAAATGTTCATAGCTTCATACTTTTACGACCGGTATCTGCTTGCACGCGAAATCGAAACTTATTGTGTGACTCGAGGATTCATCTTCCGATGAGCACCGCTCACCCGAAACCGGTTTAGCGGCAAGAGCATGGAGTTCTCAGTTTCTTACTCATACCTTTCGATACCTTGTTCTTCCTTTAATTACATACACCCATCCATTATTACATACACATCTTCCATTATATAAGAACACCGTGTAAACTATTATCTTTGTTCGTTGCAAAAATCACAGAAAATATGCATAATTACGCGCGAGACGCCGAGAGCCGAGCGGCAACCTACTGCCATTCGCCTGCCCGAGAGGCGCTCCGGCTAAAAGTACCTAAACCGAGGAATGACACTTCTCCATTTTAACCACCTCTGTGGTCTAGTGGTCCAGATCTAGAGCTCCGGGTTCGATTCCCGTGGGGGCAAAAATTTCTGCTCGGTTTGCTTGGTGGTGGGGCTTTTTTAAGTCCGCCTGGCTAGCTACCACCATCTTATCTAAGTTTGCCGCCATAATGATAAGTAATGTTAACAGCATTGTTGTGTTCCGGCAGTTAGAGGTAAGATAGCCATTTGTGGTTGAGGAGTCCGGGTGTGAATCGCTTCCATCGTCGGCCTTATCTTCACTTACTATCAGGTGAGATGAAGGCCAAGAGTTTCCCCGTTAAGGTTAAAAAAAGACACCCTCCTGGCAGTGATGAAACTATCCACTTTACTAAAATGCTCATTGCGGCGTTGTCTGTGGTAACAGCGCATAATGAATGATACATAACCTAAAACTTTCCACAGTAAAAACTTCATCAAATCTATTGAGTGTTTCTTAACGTACACGCGTAAAAACTTATATAAACTTATTATATGACTTAAGATAGACGTTCCGTTAACATTAATAGAGAAGAAAATAAAAAACGAATAACAAGAAAATCACATCGAAATCCCCTTAGACGCTAATCATAACACAGCTTAAAATCAATAATGAAACTATAGCTTCAGTGGTTTAAATGTACGAGTTATCTTTGATATCTATACGTATATCTTTGTTATATATACGAAAGAATCATGATGATATAATCAAAAATATGTTCAGAAATTGAACCCTTAAATTTTCCAGAAAGCTGCTGAGAGACATATTCGACCCACCGACGTTTTTTGTGCTTCTAAAGTCATTTCCACTGTGGGCATGTGCTCTCACGACATTTGCTGACATGACAAATGATCTAATTTTGCCACAAGGCCTGTACGACCGTGGATGGAAAGAGGTAAGTACACAACACTATGTATTTTGTGTGATGATTTCTTACAGCCGGAAATATTATATTTTTACCTTTACTACAGTAGACAGACGATGGAAACATAAATTTATCAACATATGATTTGTTCAATGTAACTCACGATGACAATTTCCAACGCAAGAAGGTACCTGTAAAAAACGAAAAGCTGTTATTAGGCATTGGAATAAATGTTGATAGATTTAGAAAAATATCTTGCCTACACAAAATATTCCTGGGTCGGGAACCGAACCTGTGACCGATTCTAAGAGACAATTTCAAAATCATTAAAACAGACGTTAGCTAACAACCCAAAAACAGTAAGAGTAGAAAATATCACGGTGTTATCCCAAGTCCTCGGAAGCTCACTGGTCTGATCAGACACCCGTAAAGTCTCGTGTTCGGCTCCCGCCCTAGTAAGTGTTTTTTTTCTAAACTAGATATTTGTCTAAAAATGACTTCAATAGTTTAAATCAATTAAAAAGTAAGTTTTTCATATACTTATCTCAAAAATATGAGTTATTTTATAAAAATCATTACAAAACCCCTTTTTGTATGCTATAGATTATGTGACATAGACAATTTAAAAATGGTGAAATAAATATTACAAAATAAATTCAAACCACCATTTACAGGTACTTTTCACTTACTCCTTTAATTTGCCAAATATGCATGTAAACGCATCAATTACAAAGATATTATAAATTTTATCCATTCGTCACAAATAGTTACAATTTAGCATCATTTATATGGAAAGTTTTTTTTAACAACTTGTATGCTCCTCAAACTAATCGCTATAACTAAGAAACTATGTATTGCAGACGCACTTTTGCTTCTGCAATATTTATTGTCTGCTGACATACAATTTACATATGAAAAAATATTAAAGGTTGTAAAATACCATAATCTGTTGTAATGAAAAAGAGAAACCAACTATGATCCTCGAATTTCAGAACTCTATTGCCGTTTGTGTTAAAACGCCATGACATTGTTATTGAACTTGCAGACTTATTATAAGACGGTCAGAATTTAGTTTCAAAGCTAACTCGACATTCTAGGGCAATGTGGCTATGGCAATATCTCTTGTTGGATTTGGTGATTTGGCAGCAAGAGGCGCTTTCATTGTATTCAGTAATTTATTACGAAAGATTGGAAGTCAAGATATGTACATTATTGGTTTGTTTGTGTCGACCATCGGAAAAATTGGTAAGCTTCTAACAAAATATTTTGTAAGTAAGTAAAATCTTAGAAAAACATGACAAGTAAAAATTTTATCTTTATCTGTAAAAATCATCCTACAGAATAATGGGCCTAATTCTGGGAACACACTTTAATTCTAAATTTAAGAACAGTATATCTCTTTCTCGCAATAAGTAATAGAAAAAAGATAGCAAGAATCTGTTTAGAACTGTCACTTAAATTTAGATAGATTTCATAGAAACCATATACAATTTTAGACGGCATGTACGGAGGTGCCTCCTAAACACTGCATTTTATCACGTTCAATAAGGTCGAAAATTGAACGCACGTTTCTAAATGTCAAATTATATGACAGCTATCCTTTTCGTATTCCTTTTGATAGAAAGAAATGCACTGAACTTAAATTTAGACTTAGCATGTGTTTACCAGGATTAGGGCCAATATAGCCGAACATTAATTTGCAGCGTTGAGATCCAACTGTGAGTAAGATTACCAAAGGAATTTAATGCATAAAGCAGGCGGCTATCTCAGTTTTTTTACGACAAAGGTGCGAAAGAAGCGTACGGTTAGCATACAGGGTGGTGCCGTCAATACGACAATAAATTAAAATATGGGGTAGATTAGTTAATAGAAATGGTTTACCGCTTTCTAAAACGTCTTATTCATTATTTCATGACATTTGTATAAAATAATATAACATTGGCTGCATTATTTCATAGAAATGTAATGAAATTATCAAATGGATACGATATTTCGAGTGCCAAACCATTTCTATGAACTAATATAGCCCATGTTTCAATTTATTTTCGTATTCACTGCACCAACCTGTATACGTATCATAAAGACGGTCATAGCAATCGGGCACGAATCACGCGCTGCCTACGCTCTAAAGTGTTATGTTGATAGCTTGTGAGACGAGCCTAGCTCCCAAGAGCCCCAACACGACGGTTCTCAGTATGCTCAGGTAACCTTACTCACCGTAGGAACACTACACTACGTAAGGTTAAGGAGCTACCAGGAAGGTCTTTTTTTAATTTCTTCACCTCGCTTGTCGTATTTTGAACCCCCGACGAATAAAGAAGTGTTACAAGTTTGGTCTGTGTATCTGTGGCATCGTAGCCCCTAAACCAGGGATGGCGAACCTTTACGTATCAGCGTGCCATTTTTCTAAGTAAATGTTTATTCAATTTTTACTTTATGATTATTGGTAAAATAACACTAATAAATACTATCAATTAATGTTAAAAATCACTCGCGTTCGCCCTTCATATTATACCTACTTCACACTGTTCTTCGTAGTGAATAATAAATTTTATGATCAGTGACGTGCCCAAAATATTGTGTTGCGTGCCATTAATGGCACGCGTGCCATTGGTTCGCCATCCCTGTCCTAAACGAATGGACCGATTTAGATTGAGTTATTTTTTTTTAAAAGCTGACGTGATTAGGATGGTTCTTAGCTATAATTTATGAAGATCAGTTCAGGCGTTTGATGACTATGGGCTCATTTCCTTCTTGACAAAAGGGTTTTACTAACGTTCACAGATTCGATTGATTAGAAATTTGGTTTACTGTGATTTCGGTGGTATTTCCAAGACATGGTAACCTTGGATTGATCCTGTATCATCAAATAGTCTGCGGGCTGCTAAATTCTTCAAAAACTTAGATCAGATATAGCGTGGTAGATAGATGATTAATGCAGCCGGAGGTTACATAACATTTTTAATATTATATTAATAACAAAGTAAGAAAGGTGCAGATAACATCCATTTGTTACTTGAAGACCGGTCGCGTGGTCTGTTCCACTTACCCCTTACTTATGTACATATTATTATCAATATTCCTCCGTTATCTAGTATCCATACGACTAACACAAGCTCTTAATGATGCTTAATTTGGGCTAGATAATAGATATGAGTGTATGAATATATTATTATTATCATCTACGGTTACCGCTCACTATCGACGTAGACATTTTGCCAATTCATACAGAATCCTCATGCTTTGCCAACATAATAATGCGATTGCTTTTGAGTTTATCACCTTTGGCACTCGCGTCAAAGCAAGGAGTACCAAAGTTGCTTGTATTTGACAGTTAACCTTATAAACATAACATATCAACCAAAGAGACCGATTGAGCAACAAAAATAAAAAATATCAACCTCAGATCATAGAAACAAGATAATTTGATATTAGTTACCAAACCAATTATTTAAAGAATGTTTGATGACTGTTTAAATATTAACTAAATATTTAGATGGTTCGCAAGATTTTGTTGATTGGTTTAATAATTTCCCTTAAAACATTCTTTTATAATATTAGAACTATCGTCTGATATATCAAATACCTACTTACGTATTATCTTGTCAGTCAGTTATCAAAAAAGTATCACAAATAAACACACTATATAAATATGCATACCGTTTTTATTAATTTGATAAGATTGTGTACGGTTCTTTAAATATCAGTGTGATTCAAGCGTATGAGTAATTCGCTATGGCGATATTTTGCTATGATTATGAAATCATCATGGAATTTTTTCTAAAAAATATGATGAAAAATATTTAGTCTTAGATGCAACATGTGATTTTCTAGCGGATTAGGAACCCAGAATTGAAAAACCTATTATGTAAACATAATAATTACAGTAGATATGTTTACAGACTTCAGAAATATACTTTAATTTTGCTTTCAGAACATATTTTATGATATTATGATTTATGTTTAGTGTATCGCCTTCATAACCAAATGCTTATGTATTTTGATTCCAGGCATGTTGAATTCCTCAAACATCATATTAGTATTCATTTTCGTAATTTTCATTGGAATGGGACGATGTTTCCTTACTGTGTTCATGCCGCTAGTTATATCTGATGTGGTGGACTCGGACAAGTTTACCACGGCAATGGGTATATTTTTATTAATATTGGGCATATTGAAGATGGGGCTCGGGGCTCTTGTGGGTAAGTTAAGTGGAAGGAGCGATGTTGATTTAGACATTAATCGATGAAATAGCCCCTTAAGCTTAATAACAGTCGATTTAGGTTGATGTTGCGGAAGTAATATTTAGTATCTAATAATATTAGTTACACCAAGAGTCTGTTATTAAAGGAGATGTTTCATATCCGGCCAAGTATATGTACACTATCACAAAAAAATATTTAAACAAAAATTAAAACCGACTCCAAAAAACTGAAAAGGATAAAATAATTAAATTTTAGTAGGTACTCATCCCCTAGGAACATATTTTTGGAGTCGCGCGGTGCTTCACTGGATAGTGTGGCCCGCAAGAGCGGCGCTGAGTCTCGAGACTCCGAGCGACGTAGCACGACGCCGCGCAGCGCAGCCTGAGAGCCTGTCTACATGTAGACAGGCTGCGCTGTCACGACGTCGTCAACGTGCCACGTTGCCGTGTCGTGCTAGTGCACGGTACGGCCCAGTATTGTCCTTTCACGTTATTTTCTTCAACCTCTCTCTCCGTCTTTTTAACAATAGCAGAAGCAGAATATGTCTTGTCCGGTCCATATCTAGATCAGTAGTGGAAAATGTAGCAGAATTTTACAAGGCACGGCGACATGCAACGTTGCTGCGTCGTGACGTGCATTTTTACGTTACGTCAACGTACCGTGCCACGTTACCACACCGTTTCACGTTGACGACATCGTGACGTGGAGATGTGGCCTGGCCACGGGAAATTTACAGCGGCGAATATTCGCGCTTCTATTTGCCCAAATGAATACAAAATTGTACGGAAATGTACCAAGCAGGCCACGCGTAGCAGTGACCGGTGACCTCGCCAGTCGCGCCGCCGCGCCCGTACCCGTGGCCAGGCAGTGATGCCGTTGTGGCTACTTGTCTCTACTACTGCACACGTTCCACTGCGGCGCGCGGTGTCTCGTTGCGCAGCAAGACGTTGTGCTGTCAACGATTTCACGTCGCGTCTCGCGGCTGCGTAGCGCGAACCCACAAGCTTCTTCAATCATCATCGCGTCGCGTCGGTCTTGGTATGATTTGACTCTTATTTATGAATTTGCCGTTATTATAACGTTTTTCTTCAAGTGGACTAAATGTCAAGACTGAAATCGATAGAGTGCCGGGTAGATATCTATGAGGTAATATCGGTGAGAATTTAGACATTAAGAGATAGAATTCCGTAAAATTGCGATTGTCAATAATATGAAGATTGCTGCCGTTAAACAGCTTTCTAAGATAATTCCACTATTTCAAAATTCCAGGTGTCATCCGGGACTACTCCAAGAGCTACCACGCCATGTTCTACGCGTTGACATCAATAACCGCTATCTGCATGATCACATGGCACATTCAACTCCTTTTCAAGAGAAAACGAATAAACATTCAAAATAAAAACAGGAAAGAAATAATTTGAGTAATTGTTGTTTCATTTCGGTATTTATTATACGCAAAAGAAAAACCTCGTAACTAGTTACCTAAAGCCTACAGCACTGATGTCAAGTACTTTAATATTACAAATTGGATTCTTCTTACCGTTTCTGAACAGGGGTAGTGTTGAGTCATTTACCGAGCTTTATATTCAAAAAGATATATCCCAGAGCTCATTAAGACCTTGGAATGTCATTTAAACTCTATGAATGATTCAAAATTTTCAACCTTATGAAAACCTTAGTGTTCATAGAAATGGGTAGTACATAAAGTTCGTGGCCGTACCAAGCTGCCAATGGCGGCCGTATTTTGAATGCCAAGGTCAAGCCGCCACCTTAATAGATTTGACTTGGAAATGTCATAACAGACGAAGAGGGGAGCTCTGAATTTGTCGTGTCTGTCTGAGTATCTGTGTGTCTGTCTGTGGCATCGTACCTCCTAAAAGAAAAGAACGCTTTCGAAAGCTAACGTGATCGAGATGGTTCTTAGATATAATTTATGAAGATCCAATTATTTTGATATGTGGTTTACTGATACTTCGTTGGTATTTCCAAGACAAAATCTTGTCTTAAGCTGATCCTGTACCAACAAATAGTCTGCGGGATGCTCAATTGCTCAGTTCTTCATAATGTTATAGCAAATGTAGCATGTTTGCGCTCTGTAGTCTATCATCATCATCATCATCATCGCCAGCTTATAAATGGGAGAAACACACGAGGAGTTTGGGCCATAACACCACCACGCTGACCCAGTGCGGGTGGTGAGTTAAAGCGGTTGCAGGAACAACCGGGACCAACGGCTAAACATGCAAAGAGGACCGAAGCACTAAAAGCTTGAGAATAGAAAGTTTTGGTTGTCCCATCCCGGGATTGACCATGGCGAAAGTTGCTTATCAAAACCAGAGCGCTCAATACCCACTAAGTACGCCACGAAGCTCCTCTGTAGCCTATGGACGCTTGCAACTCGGGATCGTGGACAATTCTCATAGCGTGTCAAATGGTCCAAGCATTTATCTGAGTGCAGCAGTTATCTGCCCATAGGGGCAGCAGTACTCCATATGGGGCCTGACTTGACACTTAAGTATACAGTAAAAAGTTTTTGCCCCGACCAGAAATACCGCCGCTCTATTGAACACCCAAGCTTCTTACGCCAAGCTTACCTTGACATCACATCCACTATTCTAGGTGGAAGCCATTTGGAATTCTCTACCTGATGTTCTAAGTCCTTCAAACTTCTATTAAACACTCAATAAGTAACTACAGCAATGTAAAAACTAAAGAAAAACCTATTAGTAAATAAAAACTCACTTCGAAAATTCTGATACTAATAATCTTAGTTAGTAGTTAGATATATTTTTCTTATAATAATGTTACTTTATCTTTAAATGAAGGATGCGACCTTGGTAAAATCGCGGACACAACTTAGATATTTTTGTCCAATGTTTAGGTTTGAGTACTTCCAAGAAAAAAGATGATTGGAATATTTATATATTTTTTATACAGCTAGATGACAAACAAGCTGACGGCCCACCCGGTAAACGGATACCGCCGCCTTTAGACACCTCCAATAACAAGAAAAAATCACTTGATATTGCAGGTGCGTTGTCATCCTGGGGCCTAAGATGAAATGCCGTCCATGCCCAGTAATTACACTGGCTACCTTTCCCTTTAATCCGAAACACAGCGAACTGTTTCACGGCTGAAATAAGAATGGCGGTGGTACCTACCCAGAGGACCCTACATACGGGCCTACCACCTAGTCAAATATATTCATTCGAATGAAACCTTAGAAGAGAAATCAATTTAGGAGCGCACAAGCAAAAACGAAACCTTTCATAAGAATACTTATTCCAAGCAATAATACGTATTTTTTTGTGTTGTCATTCGTAATTTTTAATCACGAAAACGGATAATCTCAGATGGGTCAGCGAAGTCTTGTATGCTCTTTCAAATAAATAAAAACAATATTCCAAATCGATTTACAAATGACGAACTTCTGAGGTAACAAATAAAAAAAAATACAGCCCATATAGATACTTTCATGGTTATTGACATTTGAATTACAGTTATATTCGGGATATTTACCAATTGATACATGGTGACCATGTAGTATCCGGGTAAAAAAAACTATCCTAACAAATTTCATCTAAATCGGTTCAGCGGTTTAAGTGTGAAGACGTAACAGACTGAGAGACACACTTTCGCATTTTTAATATTAGTATGGATATGTCTAATATTTATATATGTTACCGCTAAAACCCGAAGTATGGTAAATTCTAAGATTTACCGGTAACTCCTAGCAATTACCGGTAGGTTCGGTTAGGTTAGTGTTGTGCTATTCCTGGTAAATCGTAAGATTTACCATACTTCGGGCTTTAGCGGTAACATATACATTTATCATCAACATTTCTAACTTGAGAATCTCCCGGTGTAACAAATTGTCAGTAACCAGTTATAAATTAAGTAGGAGGATCTAGTTGAATATTTGTTTAACAATTTGTAGAATTGTGGTAAGTACGTCATCAATCCATGTTTACCGTGAAAGGTCCCATTCATTTAGATTAGAACAGTCAAATTTGAACCGCCTACATCAAATTATGTGTTTGTCTCTGTGAACAAATACAATCCACATTATTACGTGGGCTTCCACTGTACGCTTTATACAGAAAGTTTAAGGATGACTTAGTTTAAATTACATTACCAGATAAAAAGCCAGACAAGTAAGCTGATGCTCCACCTGGTGGTAAGTGGCTATCGTCGCACATAGAAGCCAGCAAAGAAAAATCACTTGGAAACGCAGATGCGTTGTCATCCTCAGCCTCAGCTTAAGATGAATTACTCATACCTTCCATGTCCAGTAATTACACTAGCTACAGGTCGAAACGCAGCAAACTGTTTTACGGCAGCTTAAGAGGGGCGGTGGTACATACCCAGACGACCCTGCATATGGGCCTACCAGTTAGTTTATTATTCCTTTGGATAGACAGATATGGTGCAGCCATGCAGCACACTTACTTTGCCAGCGGTTCACGAATGATTTTTTTTATTTTTTATTCTACTGGATGACAAACAAGCTGACGGCCCACCTGATGGTAAGCGATTACCGCCGCCTATAGATACTTGCAATAACAAGGAAAAATTAGTTGATATTGCAGGTGCGTTGTCATCCTAGGGCCTAAGATGAAAATGATGAAATGTCGTCCATGCCCAGTAATTACACTGAGATACGTGAGATAGGGATACGTTTGTGTAATAGCTCGCTGGGAAAGTGTTAAAACACAAAAATACTTGTAAGACTCGCGCCTTGCTTTTGCTTACTCTATAAAAGATAAAGAGGAAGCGTTGTCCAAACTAGAATTACCATACTATGCTTTTTGTATTTAATTAGAAATAGCTTGACGATTTTATTTTGAAATTTTGTGGATAATTTATTATGACATTCATTGTCATGTAAATACAGTGAAAACAAAAATAATTTTTATATTACAGAAAATAATAACAACAAATCTCAATATTGAATTCGGCCTCAATTCTACATGCTTAATTAACTCTCGTTTTCAACTGATAAATAATGTTAGAGATTCATTTGAATTTGTTTGGAAAAAAAATGGCATTAGGAAAAAGGCATTTAATATTAAAAGACCTATT
This sequence comes from Nymphula nitidulata, assembly GCA_947347705.1. Classification (NCBI taxonomy): domain Eukaryota; kingdom Metazoa; phylum Arthropoda; class Insecta; order Lepidoptera; family Crambidae; genus Nymphula; species Nymphula nitidulata. The sequence continues at coordinate 6,253,497 of OX374617.1, read as the reverse complement.
ATTAACAGCATACGAGACAATTTCCCTTCTCCCAACAAAACGCTTACTTGATGACCTCGACGCCACAGAAACACAGCATCAAAAGGCAGTGTTATATGGCGACCCTATTTACCACAGAAGCACAGCTCTACAAGCTTATATGGCTGCGAGCTGCTTTGAATACAGAAATGTTATTCTTTGTAAATTTTTATTAGTTATAAATCGCCACAAGCCTATCCAATTGCTGCGACACAATGACGTTTAATTTTCCTATCCTTAACAATGTAAAAATTAAAATTATATCAAAATGGTTTATTTTCTCTAATTGTCATGGAACGTCTAATAGGTAGGTACTGTGTGTGTGTGTAATTATTATCTTCTAGTCCTTATTTATTTAAGTAGATATTGTTGTTGCCATTATATTTGTTATGTCTAAGTATCACTATCGAAGTATTGACATATTTAAATTAGGATTTCTGGCGTAGGTATAGGTATATGTCTCCTGAATCCGGGAAAAATACTAATAATTCGTTTTCATGCATAGTTTGCTTGTACAAAAGTTGATATTTTTCGTCGATTTCACCGCTATTCAATATGGCAATTTGGCGGGCCACATAGAATTTAACATAATACAATGCGCCATAACACATATAATAGGCGCCATGATGAATGATTGGCTGTATTACAGTTTTTTCTATAAAAATTCTTATTTTGTACCACCCAACAAAGCAAACAAAAATAAATTGGACAATTACCTAAACACTGTTATGAATATTTTTTAGTAAACTGTTCATAGACCTGGCCGTACCTCTATATATTTTGGAATATCTCTTTTTGCTGCGATAACCGGTATCTACGCGGGCAGCGCCGCGGGTGGCAACTAGTTTAGTATATTTTGTTGAAACACTTACTAATTAAATTCTTACAAGATGGATATATTAAAAATACAAAACGGGTGGCAAACAATCATATCTACAGCCCAACATATGGTATATACATATCTACATAGAGAAATATATATCATCTGTATTCGGTCCGTCTAGTGACACTGACGCGCAAGATAATTATCTAATGGTCTAACTTACATTGCACTAAAAAAAACGTCGCGCTTCTTCGAGAAAGTAAAAAAAAAAATGACTGAAGAAATGTAGAATTAAAGCTAAAAATTAAACAAGAGTTTCAATGTGTGTAATGTGTATCATACCTTGTTTATATTATAGTATTTTGCTGCAATAGTATTACTTGTTTGTCAATTATGTTTATGGAAAATCCAATGGTTCTATTTGATGTCATAATTCGTATCCTCAATTAAAGTGTTATAATATAATTCTAAAACAAACGTTTCGCGAATAATATATATGATAACATTCGTTTTAAGATCAGAAGATAAACAGCGTGGCTGAAGATCAAATGAGTGTGAGCCATGAATAGCGACACGAGTATGAGTTCTGAAGTGAATAAAAATAAAGATGAAAAATATGAGTTAGTGCCGCCAGAAGGAGGTTGGGGATACTTGATATGTTTAGGTCTATCTCTGATTTTTGTAAGTATTTTTTATAATACTTTTTGTTTTAAGGAGTGTTTATCATTAATAAAATATTGGTATAAAAAAATAGGTCTACTTACCTCTTTTACAGAAAAAAATATCAACGACTTTCAACTTAATTAATCTCATGTTGGGTGCGTAAATGGCTTTTCGATGATTTATCCAAACCCGTACCCATAGCACGAACATTTTGAAATTTCGAATCGTAAACGCTTAAAATTTCAAACAAAAACCAGGCAAAAACTAATGTAACTACGATACGATGGCTTTTCGAAATTTCAAAGTTTTCGTGCTAGGGGTACAGTACTCCTAGTGTAAGTTTCACTTGAAACGAAACTATAACGATCATCGTCGTGATCACCTCTCAAACCCATAAATAAAAAGTGGTTTCCAATAATTCACAACAGAGGCGCTGCTGCCGTTTTCATTCAATTTGACAGTTATCACGACGACGAACGTTTCCGTTTCGATTCGACGGAAACTTACAATAGGGGCACAGATAGGCCTAGGCCGAAAAACGAAACACGCATTATAAGCATGATATGATCACAGTTTTTCAAGCAATTTACGTCAAAAACTGTCAAAATGCGCTTTGAATCGCTGAGACGTACGTATTTCATTTTTTGACGTTGTCTTTCTGTTTTCGATTCGATGGCGTGATTGTATCGGGATGTGACTAATTGGGAAAACGTGGTGGTGGTACGGACCAAACTCCTCATGTGTTTCTCCCATGTAGGAACACTGGTGCCCAGCACTGGGACGTATATAGGCTGGTGATGATGATGATAAAGAGCTAGCCTTCTGAGCCGCACGAAAACTGTAAAATATAAAAAAGTATCCGAAGATTCGGTTACTTTACAGCGCTCGTGGCCACGGAAAGACATTAGATGCCAGATGTATTCTTAACTATCGACACTTCTGTTCCGATTCACTTATAAGGAGATCAGTGTCCGTTGGTAGTTCATTACCATTCTTAGTGTTACCCAATTATTTTATCTTTTTAGGTCACGGTGATAACATCAAAATCATATTTTTCTTCTTTGTGTTGTCGCGTGTGTGATTTATGTAATAATTACCATAAACAGGTGGGCCGTCAGCTTGTTTGTCATCTAGTTGTATGAGATGGGGGGTCTTTCTCATCAATACAAACAACTCTACTACGGGGACAACTACGAAATCGCGAAAACTAAATCAGCTGTTCTATACATTTCGTCGAGTAGGTATTGATCCTTACTATGGATGTCGTGATGGGTAGAATAAGCTTTTATAATATGACTTCACCTCTTAGTACCAACCTGTATATGACACGTCATAAAGATATTATTACTTTTCAAAACCTGCCTTCAATTTTTGACTCCACACCCCTGGTGGTCACAAACACACCTAGTGTAGCATGAACTACTGCCATACTTATTCCACTCATCTTGCTCAACCTATTTTCCATACTAAATAATATAAGTGCGAAAGGAATTCTGGCGGACTATAACGCACTTAAGCCGCTGAAACGATTTAGATGAAATTTGCTATGGATATAGTTTGAGGCCCTGGAAGCAAGACATGGCTTTAGAGCGACAATCGACATCTAGTATGACGTAAATACCAAACAAAAATATTTTAGTTATCAACTCGTACACACTTAAATCAATGAATCGTTAGCAAATAATGTTCATATTCGTCGTTGTTCATGGTCGGGGAAAAAGTTTATTCGCATTTTTTAATAAAACTCAATACATTTTTAATACAGTTTATTTACATTTAACTAAAGTATGTAGGTACCATTTTGTTCGATAACTTTTTGCCATCATGTAGGCAGGGACATGATCCCATTGCTATAGAAATTTTGGGGCTTCTGATCAAAATACCGCGACAAGTGGTTTTGGCAGTCCTCTCGTGATGTTAACCTGACACTGCCTAGAGAATTCTGAAGAGAGCGAAACAGGTGGAAATCTGAAGGTGCAAGGTCAGGACTATACGGCGGATGCATTAACACCTCCCAGCCAAACTCTCTTAATTTTTGCTGAGTGGCTAAAGATGTGTGAGGTTTAGCGTTATCATGATGAAAAACCACACCCTTTCTGTTGACTAATTACGGCCGCTTTCTCTCAACTGCTTGCTATTATCTCATCAGTTGTTCGCAGTAGAGTTCAGAATCGATGGTCCTGCCTGGTGGTAACAGCTCATAATGAATAATGCCCTTCCAATCCCACCACACACACAGCATCACCTTGTTGCGAGTTAACCCGGGTTTCGCCACAGTCTGTGAAGCCTGACCGGCCTTTGACCACGACCTTTTTCGGACGTTCTTGTCGTACGTGATCCACTTTTCATCACCAGTTATCAGCTTCTTCAAAAATGGTTCGGTTTCATTACATCGTAATAAAGAATTACAAATGAGTACACGGTTCATTAGGTTTCTTTCAGTGAGCTCGTGGGGTACCCAAATATCGAGCTTCTTTGTGTACCCATTTTTTTTTAAATGCGCCAAAACTGTTTTGTGGTCAATTCCCAGTTCTTCAGCTACGTCGTAACTACTGATATGCCGATCTTGCTCCAGTTTTTCAAAAATGGCATCAATTTTATCCGTAACAGGGCGACCAGAGCGACGTGCATCTTTGACATCAAAATTTCCGGATTGAAAACGCTTAAACCAAATTTGTGCTACTTTCACGGACACTGCACTAGGTTCATAAATATCGCAAATTTTTTTCGCGGCTTGCGTTGCATTTTTACCTTTTTTGTAGTAAAATTTTAAAATGTATCGAATTTCTTCATTAGATTCTCTCATCTTGACAGTACGAAAAAAACACACATTTTCCTAATTTGAATTTAGAATTATCTTTTTTAAAATCTAAACTTTTTATGATACCAAAACCAGCTAGATACAAATAGTACAGCCAAAGAGATTTTATTACAGGTTCATACATACTATGATGCGAAAAGACTTTTTCCCCAACCTAATATCATACGAATACAAAAATATAAATCTACCGATTTCGCTGTTTCTACACCTACAAAGCAACGTTTTTTTTAGATTGCCGGCACTGCGCAACAACCAGTCTTTGGGTTTATATACAATGACTTTTTGGATGACTTAGGTGTGGGCACAGGCGCGGTGACCATAGTGTATGGAGTGTTTCAAGTGACTGTGGCTATATCGGGTAAGTTACTACTTATTAGCAAAGTAACAGGGGAGAAGGGGGTAGTTCTGAACGCTGGGTAATTTTAAAATACACAAGGCTGTGCATCATGACAGGAAAGGATAATTCTTAATCGCTTTTCGCTATTCCACGGTCAATACCCAGTTATGAGCTAATCTTGGCTTATTTACAATCTTAAATTTCTTTAGATTCTGCTTAGAATTGCAAATTTATTTTGTATATTTTAAATAAAATAAACAGTTTGTAATTTTATTGGTCTTTATTCTTTTGTATCTTCACATAAACGGCCCCGTTCGTAATTACATTTACTGTGATCCTCAGGATATTAATGCACCTGTAAGGATACTAATATTTTTAATAATGTAGGTGTAAGTAAATCAAAGCGAACAGTAGTCCCGAACAAACTGAATCACTGTTTTTTCTCCGAGCCGAGATTAATAGAGTAATCACCAGACTGTTTGTGTCACTTTTGTGAAATCCCCGCAAATCCACAAGTGAGCTTGTAATTTTATATAAAGCTTACCTCTCTCGCAAGGGGTTAAATATTAATCCATCTGTTAAAAATATTAATGTATATTTTTAAATTTTAACATTAAGTATGATGAATTTTTGAAAATATATACTTACTCTGAACACAGTTGAATCACTGCGCACACTATCAAAATATAGAACGCCGGAACAACGCGGTATGGACTATACTAAAATACAATACATTACCAATGTTCCGTTTGAAAAAACTTTATATTTTTCCTCGTTTCAGGGTTTTCAGCAAACATTGCCCTAAAGAAGTTGTCACTCCGACAAGTTGCCCTTATCGGAGCAATCACTCACACCATAGCATCCTTCCTAGCAATTTTCGTGGTGTCGACAACACAGCTCGTCATAACAAATGGCTTCCTCCAGGGCTTGGGGATGGGCCTTCTCATTCCTGTATCATATACTAGCTTTAACAGTTACTTTACCAAGAAGAAAGTGATGTATTTGAGTTTATGTAAAGCATCAATTGGATTGATAACAATGGTGTACCCGTTGTTCATTAAGTATACCATGTCAGAATATGGCTTTAGAGGAACGTTGGCTATTCTTTGTGCAATATCATCACATAGCATATTTGGAGCTATAGTATATCATCCAGTGAAATGGCATATGGTGAAACAGCCGAAGCCTGTGGAGATGATTGTGTGTAAGTATATACAGTGGACCCGCGGTACTCCGACAAACGTTTTGCAGGGCAGTATCGGACTATCAAATTTGTCGGATTATAGAGTACTGCCTAAGACCCCCTATAGTCCGGAATTTTTTAGAAACCTAGTACCTTGTAATCCGACAAATTACAGATCCAAACATAAGATTTTATATGTTACTAGCTGTACCCTGCCACGCTTCGCAGTGGCACATTGTGATTGAATGGTTGAGAAATGAGAAACAAAACAAAGAATGTGATAATTATTGATTTAAGTGAATATTTAATTAAGATTGTATAATAATCAGAATCAGATGCAATTTTTTTTGTAAATAAACAATGTAATTGGGAACGAAATTGTTTCTCATGTGACTGCGTCATTACTATTGCGGTTGTCAGCGAGTGTTTTCCTCGCTTCTGGCAGATGGCGCGGTCACTGGTACACAGCTGATCGTTAAAAAAACTGTTTTCCCGCGGTCGCAGATATGTGACTGATGCAAAAAATAGATAAAAACAATCCTTGATGCGGATTTTATATCATGTTAAAATTTCGACTCAATCGGTGCAGAACTTTTTGAGTTTTTGAAGCGTACACAAACCAACATAACATTTTTATATATATAGAAGATATATAAGATAAGATAGACGAGAAGATAGAAGAAGAAGATGTTACACTCTGAAGTACAATCATACTTCATTATGTAGGTACGTCAAATTTAGTAAATTAAACAAAATCAAAATTAAAACAAAAACAAACCTCAACACTGGCGCGTACAAATTGTAACCTGCTCAATCATGCAATAACTACATTAGCGAAGACTGTCAAAAAATATTTACTATGTACATAATAGTCATGCCGGATTACAGGGGGTGCCGGATTAGCCAGGGGCCGGATTACCGGGGGTCCACTGTAATATATTTTGACTCTTTGGTGCTTTGATTTCCTTTTTTCACTCCATTTAAAATTATGAGGTTTCCTTCAACAAGACAATAAGACGGTGCACAACAAGATTTCAATTTTCTAGTTACTAAATAGCAATTGTATTATTCTACAATTAACATTAATAACAGTAATTAAACAAACACAACATATCAAAAAACACGGACTTATCTCTAGGTGCGATCTGTATCAGACAACCATGGTTAGGGTATGAGTTACGAAATGAAAAATTCTCATACATGTTAAGATACCTCCGCTTGATTACTTTTTGGAGATTCACTAAACTTTTTTTTATTAAGAAATAAATGATCTACTGCTTGGGTTTTGCTACATTACAATTATTTTTATCAAAGGAACAACTTTGAAAACCTGTAATAGGTTTGACATTTAGACGAAAACAATGCAGATAAAGATATAGTTTATACTTATTTTTATATTATTTTTTCTTTTTTGTTCATTTGTTTTATGAAATTATTTATAAATTTACGTAATATGGTTATATTTTTAACTTATCTCATCTAACAACATCATGTAACATCTAACTAAATGCGAGCTAAATCCGAGAAATTGGTTTTATTTCAAATCATTTAATATAATTAACTATTTTGACGACCGGCTGGCCAAGTGGTCTGACCTCAGGCTACTCGGTCAAAAGGTCCCGGGTTCGAATCCCGGTAGGAACATATGTTTGTATGATGAGTAAAAGCATTTGTTTACGAGTCATGGATGTTAAACATATAATGTTTATTTAGTATATTTCTTATATTTATATACATATTATTATCATTATTTCTCCGTTATCTAGTATCCATAACACAAGCTCTTAATGATGCTTACTTTATGCTAGATAATAGGTGTGAGTGTATGAATATTATTATTATTATTATTATTTTAGTTTTGCCGTCTTCAACTCTCTAACATACCACACTGGTTTACTGGTATAGAATACCCAATGGTTTTAAGTCTGCCCTGTACTTTTTGCTGTAAAGATTCAAATAAATAAGTGACGACATTAATTTAATATTTCGCAAACAAACTAAAGATATAGTAGGCACTTAATTCTCTTTTGTTTACACCTTGTGCTAAATAAAAATCTTGTTAAGATAATTATAAATAGTGTGTACTAAATTTTAAATTTTTAAATACGTAGGTTTAGAATACGAGTAATAAATTCCACATTTTATGCAATAAAAATAATTGTCTGTCTAACGACAGTTTAAATAGTTAGGTGATATAATGTTATTTGTTTTGTACACATAGGTACACTTATACACAATTCTTAATATTTTAACTATATTTTTTGTTGACAATATGATAAGCTGTTAATAAAACATTGAAAGGCGGGAAAACCAAAGAAAGACATAGAACTCATTTTGCGTTTCTAAAACATACTTAGAAATGTGTAAGTATAATAATAATTGTTACCTACCAATATAAATTTTCTCAGAGTCCTGTTCGAGTTCCAAGGTAATTAATTAACAAGAACTTCTTTTATAACCAAATTCAACGCTAGCAACATATTTTGTCTGAATAAATGAGATACAGATTATTATGACACCACTACACGAATTTCTCCTTAAAAATATCGAAACTGAAATCTTCTTACTACCACGATTTCACCGTATATTTTCATATAATTTAAATTCAAATTGTTATTATCCATGTTCGAGCTTGTTTACATTTCATTTTAAGTGAGATATTGAAATCCTCGAAGAAATTGCGGCAATGCGAATTGTTGAAAAAAACTCTTGAAAACATCAAGCCGTGGCTTGACAGTTTCAGACGCGTTGTGGTTTTTTTTTGTTCTCGGGTCATTTTTGTTTATGTATTTATGTCTATTCATCTTTAATTTAAAATGTATATAATATTAAATATGTTTTACATTGTTTAGTACACATAACAAATGCTCTGATGCAGATGAGATGAGATGCTTACTTTGGGCTAGATAACGTAAACCGTGCTATTACTGCGGTAGTCAAAATTAATGCCCATCATGGAAGTATTTTTATTTTCGTGTTTTTCTTGTTTGTTCATCTAAACAAGTATACACTAGAGTAAAAATGGGTACAGCAATGGACAGACAAACATTATGAAATTGTTAGTTATTTAATATTATTTTTATGTGATAGACTTAAGGGTTTTTTGTTGACGATTCGAAAGTGCTTCTTGGGGGCCTAATTGAATAAAGATATTTTCATTTTCATTTTTCATTTCATGTTTCTAGGGGATGAGTACCGTGAGGATCGTGGTTTCATGTTTTCTAATGCCATTTTTAAAATTATTGTTTTATAAAAATATAATATATGAAATATTAAAGTATAATAAAAAGTCAAAAGCTATGTAAATAATATTGCAAATGGTTTGTCAATCGGGACGCATTTTCCCCCGTTTTTACGACCACATATTCTGTTTTAATCAAAACCTTTTCCATTTCCAGTAATACCACCTACACCGGCAAATGTCGACACAAAGGAAACATTCGATTTCATCAATAACAGCGGAACCAACAGAGTGGATAATGCGAGATCTGTGGAGAATCTGTGTACGAGCGAACGTACAAAGGATCGTAAAGGCTTGGAATTGTTTCTCGTGCCCAAATTAGCCGATTCAAGGTAGGGTTTCCATGAAGATAACTGTTTCGTGATAGTATCTGAAATATTCTTAAGTTTGAAACAAAAGAAGCAAAAATTAGAATTAAGCTTATGAGACCAATTACAATAAATCAGCAAATAGACATGTAGACGCTGCCAATACATTATATTATGATGGCAAGACAATTTCACTGCCAAAAGTTCAAAGAACATACTTCTAAATTTGATTGTGTATAGTCTCTATAAAGGTTTATATTTAAATATCTGCATATTAATGTATGTAATAAGTAGCGAGGTAGAGAAACTCCAAGGGCTTACGGTCTCTACATTTACTATGTATATCCTTTTCTGTTATGTGTATACATGCACAAAAATGGCTAAAAAATAAAATAAACTTCAGGCATGAACGTCTGCGCACCTACCAGTGATTTCCTTGATATCACCGGTGTCAATAGACGAAAGTCACCACTATCGTAGTGTGATTGCATAAACTAATAATGAAATGTTTCTTTTTACAATGTATCCTTTAATTTTTAGGAGACTGAGCATACCAGTTGTATTGATACCTGCAGATAAGACTGACAATAGGTTTAGTTCAACTGACGCAGTATACTTGGAGAATTTATACAAAGCTGCTTCCGTCTCCAGTCTCGGTAATTTCGGTAACATAGGTGTTGAGCCAATGCCAATTATAAAGAATAAAGAAGGGAAATGGTACGTTATTTCTGCATTTTATCAATGTTACACTTATATTAAGACAACAAATACAGATGCATGTGTAAAATATTTATTTAAGAATCTGTCTTTAAAAACAAATAATTTATTTGGTACTTCAAATCTAGCTTTTTATTTAAAAAACATAATTATAATAAGTTAAAAATTGATAACAAAAATACCATCAAAATATTTAGCTCAACCCACTCAAAGTTACGATTTGCAAAAAAAAATCAGTTATTTTTTTTCATAAATTTAACATTTCTGCACAAACGAGAACAGCAAGTAAAAATATATACCTACATACATAGTTTATGACAATGTAATTTGAATATCTGAATTATCTTTTATATAAGCTATGAATATATATATATATTATTTGTTATTTTAATAGATTAAATAAGAAGAGTGTACTGTTAGATGTAATTAATAAAAAGGTTGAGTCAGATAAAGAGGTTATTGGTTGTAAGGTAATATCATTGTACTAGTGGACGCTGGCTATCTGTGCAATCGTATATAACGATATTGTATCAATAGTACCTATTCGCAACCCTAAATAATTATTAAAAAGTAGGTAGGTACCTACCTATATACATCTGCTAATCGTTCGCATCATTTATTTGCTGATATATACATTTTGGTGTCTAATAATAAATAATTTTCTGTTTTTCGTGTTTGTTTAAAAAAACATTCACTTGATGGTGGCCTTAAATAACGAACAATTTAGGGGTTAATAACATTGTTCCATTCTTCGCACGTCGAAGGCACTTTTTCTATTTTTATTGACGAAAATTTACCCCGACTATTCGTCTTGTACCAAATTTGGTTTGACATTTTGATCAACAAATCGAAGGCGAATGTTGAAATCAGTGAGAAAATTGCTTACGTAGTACGTATGATTTGATGAGGCGTTTTTTTTCGGTACCTCAAAAAATATAAATAACGTTGTCTTTTGTTTTATTTTTTCAGGCAAACGGTTGTAGAGTTCCTGGATTTGACTCTATTAAAAGACTGGGTGTACAACAACATTATTATTGGAATGTCGCTAGCGTTCTTTGCTGACCTAACATTTTTCACAATAGAGTCCTTGTTTCTTGCAAAAATAAATTTAAGTCGCGTAAGTATATGCTGATACTTTATGACTGTTTATGATTTTCTGTTATCAAACTTAAGTTTCGTTACTATTACCATTGCCCGTTCAGTCTATAACTTCACATCCTGTTGCTGGACTCAAGAACTTCCATATGAGGGTAACACGGGAGTTTGGCCAAACTCCCGTGTTACCCCCATATGGAACTCCCATAGCATGGGGCTTTTGGGGCACTGGCCAGTAAATTCCTTCCAAATACACGAGTTCGAAATCACAATTTGCTTTGTTTATTAATCTAAACTAGCTTTAGTTTACCCGCAACTTCAGCGTGTTCCTCGTGAATTTGGTAATTAAATCCCTCTGAGGTATATAATTTAGGGCCCTTTGCAACCCGATGAGTACTTTTTGCGCGAAACCTTGAAAGTCAAGAAATAGTATTATGTTGATAGCGTAGGTTCAATTACAAAAATTCTAGTTCTAATTAATTAACATAACAAATATTCCTTCCTAATTCTACAAAAAAATTGTGTTATTTGGCTGCGAACTGCTGTATAGAGGGATGCTTCCCGTCGGGCGCCCGAAAGCCAAGTAGAGAAAATACTACAATGCCGTACCTTTAACAGTTACTTTTATTGATTTCTAAGTATTTCATATTTAAAACTGTTTATTTCCATATTGCAGACGGAGATAATAAACATAATAGCTGTAGGTGGAGCCACTGATATGTGCGCGAGACTCCTTTTGGGTGTCTTTGGTCAATTCTTTAGGATTAATAGCAGGCATATGTTTTTCACCGGCGCTCTCCTCGCAGCGATATTAAGAATAGGTAAACATTAATTAAAACTTAAAAACATATTAATTATACACCTGATATTAAACTTCTCATCAGAATTCTCGCTTCATGAATTTTTTTTTTTCAGTGTTCATATATTTTACAACATACATACCCTTGCTGATACTGACCGGTTTATTGGGGGCTCTGCGTTCTCTGGTCCATATATCACAGCCCATAGTGCTAGCTGAGCACGTGCCGATAGAGAAGTATCCGTCAGCTTATGGTCTGTTCATGGTGTTTACTGGAGCCGTGAGCTTGACGGTTGGGCCTCTGATAGGTGAACATTTCATTTCTTTTTTTATTTTGGTTAGGTTATTATGTAATTAAACCATAAGACCTTATTATAGCTACAAATGTGCTGTTTAAATTATACTAGAATTATTTGAATTGATTACCTGTCATGTTCTATGCCGTTCTTTGCTTGAATTGGAGTATGTTAAGAAGAAATTTAAATTTGGCCCTAATCGGTAATGTCGACTTTCAACTTACATTAAAGTTTTAAAGGCAGAAATGGTTTATTTATAAAGTAATGTTATTGATCGGGTAAATTACTGATAAATTTTAAAATTTATTTATTTAGATTTGTTTTTCATTCATTTTTCAGGTTTCATTCGCGACTACACGGGCAGTTACGTCATCGCTTTCAGCATGCTAACTGCTTGCAACCTCTGCTGTGTCGTCCCCTGGGCTATTGAAGGAGCATGGGCCTACATTAACCGCAAGAAGAAGGCTATGGAAACATGAAGACCAGTTAAGAAAGACAAAACTGAATAAAGTTCGTAGCAGACAGACTCTTTAAAATATTGCCATCTCAGGGCTCCGTGCTAGTCTATCCAGGATTGGGAATAGACACTTGGATTTATCAGTCGGTCATGCGAAATGTCGATTTGCTGACAATCGCTACGAGAAACCACAAAGTTGTAACTATTAATAAAAATGCCACACTAATGAACTCCTAATAAAATAATAATATCATGTGCCAATGGCACCTCTGGATGTGCCTTTAAATGACCAGCTAGGACATCACACAAAGCGTCTCGTAACTCCTTACTATCACGCGGCTTATGCTCTAGCTTAGCTGCATGCTCATGAATATGAAAGATCCAATTTTGTGACAATCTTCTTTCCTCCATATTACTAACTTAATGTGGCTTAAAGTTGTGCCCGCTTTAGAACTGAAGCTTTTCCGTTTTTGTTATAAATTTTCTCATAAAAGCGAAGAAACATGGTATCAGTTTTAAGCCAGGTTTAATTTCACACCACGTTTTGTATTTATGTTTTGATGATATTTTCTGTTCCAATTTGAAATACAAAGTTTCAAAAAATGTTCTCCTTCTATTAAATGTTGCTGGTAATCTGTTTAAATTGGCAGAAATAAGTTATTTGTGTTTCCAAGAAAGAATTAACTTTATAAAATTCCCAGGTTTGACCCAAGTGTTATTGTTTTAAAAATTTTAAACAAAAATTAAAACCGACTTCAAAAAACTGAAAAGGATAAAATAATTAAATTTAAGTAGGTATTCATCCCCTAGAAACATATTTTTGGAGTCGGTGCTTCACTTTCTTTTGTTTTTGGAAACCACTTAGCACCAACTCCAAAAATATGTTTCTAGGGGATGAATACCTACTTAAATTTAATTATTTTATCCTTTTCAGTTTTTTGAAGTCGGTTTTAATTTTTGTTTAAATTTTTTTTTTCACAATTTTTAGTGATAACTTTCTACGGTTGAAGCTAGATGGGTAACCGTCAACTTAAATTGTTTCCTACTATCATATCGTTTCACTAAAAAGTCATTTAAAAAGCAAAAATTCGCAATTTCGCATATGTAGACGACTTAATAATTTAAGTTTTTTTAAATTTAAAACCAAAGTACCCAACTGTTTTTGAAAAAAATTTTATGGGACCAAATGGCAGCTATTCCGCATCGAACAAAAAAAGAATCACGTAAATCGGATCAGTAATCTCGGCGTAATCGGTGTACATACATAGAAAAAAAAAACATACCGGCCGAATTGAGAACCTCCTCGTTTTTGAAGTCGGTTAAAAAGAAATCCTTTTGATTTTCTCTATATGATGTATAAATTTCATTACCTAACTGACGAGTTTTATGACTAACGAAGTTATGCTCTCTTTTAATTGTAAATTCAACTATACTAGGTAATGTTTTAAAGTTGTTTTCATTAAAACCATGTTTTATGGGTGAATCAACTTTTAAGACACTCTTTTCTTGTCCCCGCTCTAGAAAAATCAGATTAAATAATACTCATTACAAAAAATCCTTTTTTTCTAAATTAATCTAAAATTAGATTCATTTAGCAATGCAAGGCCAAAAGTGTATTTAATTTTTCCGAATTTAATTGTTTTAAAACTATAGTATCGCAGGGGATCATTTTCACTCTCCATACAAAAAAACTGTGTCACCAGGCATAGTTGGTCAAGCAAATCATGTCATATCTTAAAAAAAATATATGAAACTACCTATTTATTTCGACATATTTTAGATTGACATTAAATAAGCCTTTATCTTCAATACAATGCTTTCGTAATATTGTTAAAACGATATTTTATATATATTCATAAAGGTTTGTCGCCAATAATGTCTTAAAATTAAGTTCTCCCGAGTGACCGCTCATAGGGTTCAAATAATAGCGCGCAGGGTACCTATTTGGCGTCGCTAGCGCTTCCTTTTGTCTAACTTCACGTCCATGTTAACCGTTACTATTTTTCGTGCTCTCTCCCCCCGCCAGTGTTCGTCGCGCTAGCGAGTAGTGTGTGTGGGTTTATTGTTGCTCTGCAGCGTTACCTCGGACATCGTGGTAAGTTTATGGAATATTTTACTATTATTACATTTAAATTTTAACTCTAATGTCCGTTTTTAGGGTTAAGTTAAAATAATCGCTTAATCTGCAACGTAGAATTACTGATTTGTACTTTCATCATGAAATTTCTACTGCGTTACCGATAACGCCGTAGAATCTTCTCTTGCGTTAACGGTAACGCCGGAGAAAGTATGTATACGAATATTTAATGCATCATATTGAAATAAAGCACTTTTACATATAATATCGCGTAGAAAAATAATTCAAGTACTGGTTTAGTGGTCATCTTGTGACCATGGCTCCTGTAAAGGCGCCGAAGCGTCGGGAAATCAAAATATATAAATCACGATCATTTTTTTATTACTTTCTTTAATAATATATGCATTATAATCATAAAATTATGCATATAGGATACATTAACATTCATTTTTGGTCATTTTTTGACTGCCAAAGTATAATGTATTGTTTACTTTGCCTTAGGTTTGGACTTTCGACTGTACAAAATTAAAATGCCACTTAGTGCCGCAGAAAAACAAAGGCGTCATAGGGAAAGGCTTAAAACTGATCGAGAGAAGTATGAAAAAGCAAAGCAAAGACAAAGGGAAAGATATCATAAAACTAAAAGATTAGTTAAAGATTTGACTCCAAAAGAACGGTATAATGCAAACGTGATATGGAAATTAAGGAAAAGACAGTTAAAGGATTGTTGAAAGAAATATTATCAAAAAATTACCTGTACCTGTACTTGTTAAGAAAGGGTATCGCTCCTATTACGAATTTAGAGAGCCAGTAGAAGTTTTTGAAAAAATATAAGAAATTATTGTGATTTTTTGCTATTCCATATAGTTTCTGATAGAATTTTTGACCTCATTTAGGTTAAAAAAAAAATTATTTGTTGCCTTGTTGCTAGATTGTAATTATTGATCTCATTTAAGTTTATAACTTTTTATTTGTTACCTTGATAATGCTAGATTGCGTTATGTGATTAACGCGAAAGGCATGGCATGGGGGCGTGGTGACACTTTTCTTCAAAAAGGGTGACAGGACCCAATTGAAGAATTATAGACCCATCACGCTCCTGAGTTATGTTTACAAGTTGTTTTCGAGAGTTATAACGAATCGTCTCGCACGCAGGTTCGACGACTTCCAGCCTCCCGAACAAGCCGGATTCTTAAAAGGCTTTAGTACCATAGACCACATACATACGCTGCGGCAGGTTATACAGAAGACCGAAGAGTACAACCTGCCATTATACTTAGCGTTCGTGGACTATGAGAAAGCCTTCGATTCTGTCGAGACCTGGGCCGTGCTCCAGTCACTCCAGAGATGCCAAATAGACTATCGATACATCCAAGTGCTGCAGTCACTGTACGAAAACGCCACTATGTCAGTCCGCCTTCAGAACCAAAACTCGGAACCAATACGTCTTCAGCGAGGTGTGAGACAGGGCGATGTTATATCGCCGAAACTGTTCACTGCCGCGTTGGAGGATGTGTTTAAGCTTTTGGACTGGAGAGGACTTGGCATCAACATAAACGGCGAGTACATGACTCACCTTCGTTTTGCGGATGATGTCGTAGTCATGGCTAAAAACCTGGAAGACTTGGGCACAATGCTCGACGACCTCTGTAGAGTCTCCCAACAAGTGGGTCTTAAAATGAACATGGATAAAACGAAAATAATGTCGAATTTCCATGTCGTACCCACTCCTGTAAAGGTTGGAAGCTCTACACTGGAAGTTGTTGACGAATATGTTTACCTGGGACAAATAGTCCAACTTGGTAAGTCCAACTTCCAGAAAGAGGTCAATCGACGGATCCAACTCGGCTGGGCAGCGTTCGGGAAGCTTTGCAGCATATTCTCGGCCCAACTACCGCAGTGTCTCAAGACGAAAGTCTTTAATTCGTGTGTGTTGCCAGTGATGACTTACGGAACTGAGACGTGGCCGCTTACAATAGGCCTAGTAAGAAGGCTCAATGTCACCCAAAGGGCAATGGAGAGGGCTTTGCTCGGGGTTTCTCTGCGTGATCGAATCAGAAATGATGAGATCCGCAGGAGAACTAAGGTTACCGACATAGCCCGAAGAATTGCGAGCCTCAAGTGGCAGTGGGCAGGCCACATTGCAAGAAGGACCGACGGCCGTTGGGGCGGAAAGGTCCTCGAGTGGCGGCCGCGTACCGGGAGACGCAGCGTTGGTAGGCCTCCCACAAGGTGGACCGACGATCTGGTGAGGGTCGCGGGAAGCCGATGGATGCGGACAGCGCAGAACCGATCGGTATGGAGATCTTTGGGGGAGGCCTATGCCCAGCAGTGGGCGTCTCTCGGCTGAAATGATGATGATGATGATGATGATGTTGCGTTATGTGATTAGAAGAAATTATGTACAGGTGCTATGCCTTTTTCTCTAGCGTTACTATTTTATCTCTGGTGTTACCCGGTGTCCCTTAAATTGTGATTGTATTTTTGAAAGTAACTCATACAATATTGGTGATAAATAATCAAAACTATGTGATACTAAGAATAGAAAAGTACCGCCTGATTTAGATTTAAGTTTCAAATAAATGATTATTAGTAACATGGAACTATCTTAAAGTTAGACTTTAATTATTGCCAAATTAACGCAGTGGAATTAAAGTAGTATGTATCTCAACAGATAATTACTATAGAGTAAGTTAAGTTATTTTTAATGGTTCAATTTTTGTTGTGTCAAAGAATTATATATCTGATTATTTCAAATAATTCGTTTTATTTCATAAAGCATACTCTCCAAATCGGTAACGCAGGTGAAAGATAAACGACAAACCTTCGGATTTTCTCAAAAATCTCACAAACTAAAGGTTAAATTTCGCGGCTACCTTTGAAAACTAAAAAAAGGATAAATGTTACAAATTATAATAGAATATATTCTTGTAAATTCGTTTAAACTACATTTTGATTTTCTGTTTTACAATGCTGTCAAAAGAGTGCCTTAAAAGTTGATTCACCCTTATATCTATATTTACATAGAACATAATATTGTTTTGTGCAATTTTATGTAATTTATTTTTTCAATGTTTAAAGATCCAACTTAAAGACAATTTGTATATTGTCTATTATTATAATATAACTCATAGCTTCAAAATGTAGTGCAATTGAAATAATATTTTTCATTAAATAACCTGTTGCATTTATTTTATTACCTACCAGATTATATCCGCAAGAAGTCTTCTGAAATTCGAAAACCACATCGTACCTGCAACAAATGCATACATTAATAAAAACCTACGTATTAAGTCAAGGTTCTACCGTCTATATTCCCTTCAAGTTATTATTTTCCCATAAGCTAACTGTAGTACGATTTTTACTGTTTGTGTTGCGAGTTGTGAGTCGCAGTTCTTACATTGTATATCATATCGCAAGTGCAAATGTGTATTAAATTTGCTCTTACAAGTACAATCTATGGTGAAAATCTTACTGTCATAAAAACGATAAAAATATTTGATGTTTGTTGAGTATGTTTACTCAATCAAAATTAAAATGTCTCAAGCAGACTCATTGTTAAAATATTGCAAGCAAATACGACTCCAAAGATATCGTCGCCAGAAGTTAATATTGGTCTAATTTAATTGGGTAACCTTAAAGAGTTAAATAGCATTAAGGTTTATACACATTTTATATGATTCGCACAATCAGGCGCCGATTAGATATATTTTGGGGTACATTTATAATGTCGCAAACGTTTTTTCATAATGTCGCAAATATTTAATGCTGAGATAGGGCCTTGTTGACTGTACTTATTGTTAAGTCTGAACTGTTTGTATTTGTCTATTTTTCTTTGTTTTACTGTTTAAGTTTCATGTCGTTTGTATGTTTTGTGCATGTCAATAAAAATATTTTTCTTTCTTTAAAAGAGATCTCTTCCAGCCAATCCCAACCTTAGTGTGAAAGTACGTACAAGCGGGGATATTGTGTACAAAAATAATACACCACACCTGATAATTACTTATACCTGATTAACATAACAAAATAATTAACATATGATACATATTACTATTATTAATATATACCTCCAATGACCTAGATATAATACACAGATACCTAATACTCACAATCAATTAGAAAGGTACTGCTATATGGCGCATTATCAAAAGATTATTTTTAAGAAAACTTAAGCCAAAACCAAGTGGCCGAGTCCGAGCCATACCTACGTCACAACACAACTCAAGAATAAAAATTGAAAAATGAAACTAATTAAAATATTTGATTAAGTACCTTACATAATGGATGTCAAAATAAACAACAAATAAATAACACTGCTTGTAGTACTTTGCTAGGAAGTGTTGTAAAGAAAGCATGGTATTTGTCGAAATTTCGTCCTAAATATCATAATTTCCCGTTTTATCACGCAAACTCACATTGGGCCAGCATGGTGGTGTTATGGCCCAAACTCCTCACGTGTTTCTTCCATGTAGGAAGGCCTGTGCCCAGTAGTGGGACGTATATAGGCTGGTGATGATGATGATGATAATTATAATATCGCGAACCTTTGATTTAATCTAGAAAAATGTAATGAATACTTTTAAAGATAGAGAACTACAGTCAAATAGTTAACGAGATATGACGGACTAAGCTATTCTTTTGAGCAATCAAACAACTATGCAGGAAAAACCACAAAAAGAACTATCTACTTACGCAAATATTTATATAGTTTTGATACTGCTCGAGATTTTCAAATGCTAATTTATATATTTCTAACATTTGTATTACACGTCAATAAAGAATTCAATCATAATGCAAATGGTAACGTGATTAATATATAGGTGAACATATCTACCTATACAAATACGCATCATGATAAAATCCAACTGTCTATAGTCACGGCACAAACATTTGTGACCACGAACAAAGCAGTTTTGTCATGTAACGCAACAAGACAACCGCTCGTATGAATATAGTTCTTTATAGTGAACATCCGCTGTGAGACAATTTATATGTATAGTGATCGGTTCTTGCTCTTTGTGCTAGTGTTTGTGAAATAAATGAGAAAACAAATGGAGAAGACGGAAATAACAAAAGCCCAAGAAGGTGGGTGGGGGTATGTAATTTGCTTTGGAGTGATTATTACTTTTGTAAGTAATATTTTCTTACTTTGTCTTTTAAAATGTAATTCAATCTCACAAAATGTAGAGACATTAAAATATCAAAGGTTGAATGAAGAGTTAAACCTTTGATACTTTTATTACTTCAAAAGAAAATTATAATCTCTTTCTTTGTTATGTAGAAATGGCTATCTTCCCTGAAATCGTACACAAATTGTTAATTTTTCTGCTTATGTAATATGTTAATGTTTTGTTTATCACTACGTAACGATAAACCATATTAATCCGATTATGTATGTTGTAAAGCATATTATATCATAATGTTTTCATTTTCAGATATCTGGTATTGGTCACGTTAATTCATTTGGACTAATTTATAATGATTTTATAATTGAAACAAAATCAACAGCGCAATCTTTGACAACAGCACATGGAGTATTTGGAATGATGCTTGCTTTTGGAGGTAGGTATAGGTAATACTGGTAGGCATATAGGGATAACAGTATTTATATATCTATTTATAGACCTGAAGCTAACTCAATTCGTTGTGTATTTGATACATTTTACGAGAAACAATAAATATAATTCTATTTTTATGTATGATATTGAAAAACATGATTGTTTGAATAATGCTAGTTATAAATTATTTTCATGTTTTAGGTTTAATACTCAATATACTATCAAAAAAAATCTCATTAAGGCTAGGAGGATTTGTAGGAGCTACGATATATTGCATTGGAGCCTTCGCAACTATTTTCATTACAAATACAAATCAATTACCATTGACATTCGGAGTATTCCAAGGAATAGGATTTGGCATAATGGTTCCAGTTTCGTACTCTTCGTTGAATTATTACTTTGTAAGAAAAAGAACGACAGTAATGAGCACTTGTAAGGCTTTACAAGGATTGATTTTGATGTGGTACCCTCAATTGTTGAAGAAAATGATTACACATTACGGATTTCGTGGTACACTTCTTGTGTTAAGTGCCATATCCCTACACAATTTTCCTGGAATGGCGGTAATGACCACTGATTTCAATAAAAGAGGAAAACCGAATTCAGCAAGTACACGTTCAATATTTTATATAGTCCATTTCTGGGGGTGAGAAAATTATTCTATATGCAAATGATTGGATATTTACAGATCAAATAGAAAATGGTAAGGATAAAACGGTGGAAGAAAATATTGATTTGCTGAAATATGACGTTAATGTAGAAGTGTTGAATAATAACCATGAAAATAAAAAATCAAGGTTAGCATTAAAATTTAAACCACGTTTTGAAACCATGGTGGTGAATCACTTAGTCACTATAAATTTGGTACTATGTTTCAGAATGCGATTGGGTGACATATTATCTTTAAAGGTGTTGAAAGATCCAGTCTACCTCAACATTTGTTTTGGTCAGAGTTTCGTCAACTTTTCTGATTTAACCTTTTTCGTTCTACAACCTATGCTATTGTTTCAATATGGATATAACCGGGTTAGCACTACAAAGTAATATTGTTTTTTTTTCACTATTTTATTGTGTATCTAATCTTAAAAAATCTTTGTAGACAGAAGTTGCGTCGTGCATATCAATAACAGCCGGTGCAGATGTAGCTGGACGTTGTGCTCTTGCAATAATAAGTAGTTTGACACCAATAAACACAAGAAGTTTGTTTTACTTCGCTACACTCCTGACTTTAATTCTAAGAATAGGTAATAATTTCATAAGAACAATATCATAAGTACACACAGATGCTCATTTTGTAATGAATAATTTGATTTTCAGTACTGCTTCATGTGCATCAGCTAATATGGATAATAACAGTAACTGCATTACTGGGAGTTTTGCGGGCTTGGTTGCACGTGGCCAGCCCTCTGGTAATATCCAATCATGTCCCTCACGAAGACTTCGCTGGAGCCTATTCAATATTTATGCTCGTAGCCGGTGTGATCAACTTCATGTTATCGCCTTTGATAGGTAAGGGCTTGCTTTTTTTCTATACTTAGAATAAATATGCTCTATAATACAAAGGGTCATAAATAATTAAGGTTCAGAGTAGGAGGTATAATAGCGAGAGCGCAGTAGGGAGTATAGCAGTAGGAGTGCGGTTTTCTAGTAATATAGCAAGACTTTATGCATCTAAATATCGACATTTTAGTTTTAATTAGTAATTCTGTTGAGAAATATAGTTTTTTTTTTATTTTGCAAATTTACCCAAACAGGAGGTCTTATCACAAGAAGCTATCTCTACTATACAATCATAAGGTAGGGAGTTTACTTAAATGAAGTGATAGGTGCAAAAAAATAGTGAGAAGTATAAAATCATATAATAATACTTTTCATACGTAAATATAATAATTTAAAATACAATAACAAATAAATATAATTATCTATATATTATTTGGTCCATGCTATAGGTATTCACATTTGAAAAGGAATTTATGAAACAAAGCGATTGGAGGAAATTAGAAAACAAAGATCTCTCAGTGTGTGGAAATGTTTATAGATACGGAGTAGATATCTATTTGAAATTAACTAAGATGACAATCAGTTTAATATATTTTTATTTACCACAAATGTACTCCGCAGCTATGTTACCCTAGAATAGCAGGCAATAACCGTCAACGATAGTCAACTTTCAACAAAAAGTATATTCTTACCTAATCTACATACGACCAGTGAATATTGT
Organism: Nymphula nitidulata; assembly: GCA_947347705.1. Classification (NCBI taxonomy): domain Eukaryota; kingdom Metazoa; phylum Arthropoda; class Insecta; order Lepidoptera; family Crambidae; genus Nymphula; species Nymphula nitidulata. The sequence continues at coordinate 6,230,883 of OX374617.1, read as the reverse complement.
TACCATTATTCATCATCATCATTACCAGCCTTTATGCGTCCCACTGCTGGGCACAGGTCTTCCAACGCGGAAAAAACACATGAGAAGTTTGGGCCATAACACCACCACGCTGGCCCAATGCGGATTGGTGGGTTAAAGCGGTTCCAGTAACCACCGGGACCAACGGCTTAACGTGCCTTCTGAAGCACGGAGGAGCTCAAGGTTAGAAATGACGATTTTGGTTAACCCATCCCGGGATCGACCATGGTGAAAGTTGCTTTGTTTTCGTAATCGAAACCAGAGCGCTTAAATTACTACGCCACCGAGCTCCATTATTACTTTATTTATCCATTATTGCTGAATTTATTATTCTATTTATGTACTATTTTGTAACGTAAAAGTACTAATAAATAGGTACCTAATATTTTTTATAAGGACAAATTAATAGATTAGATACAAAAATGTAATGACCTTACTACCATAAATATTTGTAATTAATACATTTAACGAAATCAAACTTAAAATAGATACCTACCTAGTGTATGCAATTATTTTATTTTTTAAAGTGGTTAAGCACTAATGTTAAAATGCACCGCACAAGTTACAATAATAATTTATTATTTAATCAGTTATCACATCTCCTCTTACACAATATTATGTCGCGATCAAATACCACAGAAGTATTATGCGGTTGCTGTAATCATGCTATTTGATTACTTATAATAATCAATATTTTTGTTTATCAATAAAACCGACTTTAGTATCAGTTCACTAAATGTTACCAAGCTATATTATGTGCCTAAAAAGGTATACACATACATTGTCACCAGATCAGATAATGTTGGCTTAATATCATAATATCAAAAGTAACAATGACATAGGTTGCCTGTATAAAACTGGCGAACAAATGGGGGAACCTAATAAAGTTTTCCATTAGGACTACATGCTCACAATAAAAGTTTTTCTGCGACAGTACAAAAATTTATGTCTAGTCTGCGGCTGCACTCTTATTTACGACTTTTGGAAAACGTTTGAATAACCGAAGCTCTTTCGGTGTCACTTTTAATTTCAATACATCGAAGCGAGATGCCATGTAAGTTTTGGTCTTGGTGCAAGACCAGCCCCTTGATATTTTAGGAACCCATTCATTTCGATTACCAGTGGAGTTATTTGAAATGGATATTAATTTACCGTTATAACAAGTGATCGTCAGGAAGATATTCGTATAAGCCTGTCAAGCCACACGCACCACACACAATTGTTTTTTTTTTACTGTCATAGACTTCCGGCTATACTTAACGAATGCTGTCAATGACTGGCCGGACATCAGGAGACGCGGGTTCGATTCCCGCCTGGAGCATATATTTTTCATCGTTTTCTTTCCTTATTTGTAATTGTCACAATAATGAATATGGCATCAATGTCTATTACGTACGATTAGTATTTGAATCACGTAATTAGACAAGGTAAATTGTGGTAAACTGATTAAAAATAATAATTTATTTCCATTTTTCAGGCATATTAAAGGATGTTTATGCAGACTACACGCCGGCATTCTACGCTTTGTCCGTTTGCTGCTTGCCGTGCGTTATATTTTGGCCAATGGAATTTATTTTTAAGAAGAAATCCACATCACTTGAGATCAAGCTTTAAAGTTTTTATTCATTGATTTATTTATTTGAATTCTACGACGAAAGTTATTTAAAGGTCAAATATATTATTTATCAGACTTATTCTGCTGGTCTTATTTTGTTTATTATTTATTGTAAAACCGCACAACAAGCAGATTAAGGTACCTAAGAATGTCAAAGTGACCCTATTTTTTTTACCGACTTCAAAAAAATGAGGTTATCATTTCGACCAACGATATCAACATTATCACTAGCTTATATAAGTTCCACTGTTGGGCACAGGCCTTCCAATATGGGAGAAACTCATAAGAAAATATCTCCTATGTAAGAAAACTCTAGCTAAACGAGGTTAAAAAATAAAGAAATAAAAAAATACACCGACCATAAAACACCAAATAGACACAAATACATAATTAAAATGCTAGGCAGGGAGGTACTGTGACGACCGCCGGGATCGTCTTAGGGCGTAGCTCTTATAACTTCAAATGAAACGCACAAAGACACACACTATACAGTTGGAGCTGCGGTCGTAGAAGAAGTGTGTCAAATCCTATTGTTTGACGTCCCCCCGCGAATCGCGTTCCTAACTTGTAATGACAACAAATTCTATGTGCCAATGGCGAAAGAGTATCGAGTCCGCCACAGTACCTATTTATCTCATAAAAAGTTATTTTTTGTAGTTGGTGCTAAACTGTTTCCTGAAACCAAAAAATACCGAAAGTGAAGCACCGACTTCAAAAAATACCTTTTTGATGTTTTGATATCGGTTTAATTTTGTCAATTTATTTTTTAATACATTATGGAACATTACGTAGAACCTACATTAACTATAAAAGACAAAACTACGCCAGAAAATGAATAAACCTCTTTGGTAGGAATTAACTATGTGCCGGCGATTAGAGAGCCAAATACCTTCATGATTGTTACTGGCGTAAATTGATATTTACAAAACGTGATGAGCTGTAGAAAATTTTCCCACCAGGCAGACGCGCAGCGAGCTCCTCGAAGCTCATTAATTTATGATAATAATAATTATCTTAAATTATTAATCAGTAATTTATGATATTATACTGGCACAAATTGTTTTAACGGATAAGTATCGGATGATATACAAATTATGTACAGACGATAGCACATCAAGTGTACCAGTTGCTCTACGAAAGCCGCCCCTATTACGAACGCCGTAAAGGTGGTCTCAAGGTGAAACTGATACGATTTCTGTGCTGTCGGCTGTACATATACTAGAAATATTATTACTACCCAAACACACATATTAACATCCTCTACTCGTATACAAATGTTCTTGTTAATCACATAGATAATCGACCGCCCTTACCGGGTTTCGAACCATCTTTTCTCTGGCTTAGTAGCTCTTACGGAACTACCAGCTCCAATTTTCTCAACTGTCGAATCACGGATTCGATTAGAAAAATCACGTGCCGTCTCGCTTTGACGTACCGCGATAAAAAGGGATAGGTGTAGAGTTTTCGGTATTTAAATCTTTTCGACGTTGAGAATAAGGGGGCAGATGACCGTTTTATTTGCTCCAAGCCATTTTTATTGGAAACTAGCTGACCCGGCGAACTTCGTTCCGCCTAACAGTCGATTCTTTAATTATTATTTTTTTAATACTTATTCTGCTATTCGGGACACCTCTAAAAATCACAATGAAAATTACAATTTCAGATTTATTATTATGATACCTACTTATTATATTTCATTTTATTTTTACTCATTCTAATCAAGTGACATTTTACCACAGACAATTTATATTTTACCATAGACAATTTGTTTTTGAGTAATGTTACCATCGTTTATATATTGACAAATATTGACATTAATATTTATACGATACTAAGGTCATTCAATGGTTTTGCCTTCCCGGAACCCCTCCTCTAACACTTAAACTTTACGGCATGGTATTAAAGTTTAAATTGACTTTTAAGTATTATAATATTACGAATCTTTTGTATGGGAGTATAGAAAAGTGTTGTATTTAGACTTTTTCAGGCAATTTTTTAATTTTTTCTCTCCGTAAGAACCAGTGAACGCAGTGTTGGTAAGCCCCCCACAAGGTGGACCGATGATCTGGTATGGGTCGCGGGAAGCCGTTGGATGAGGGCAGCGCATTAGCGATCGGTTTGGAGATCCTTGGGGGAGGCCTATGCCCAGCAGTGGGCGTCTCTCGGCTGATATGATGATGATGATGATGTAAGAACCATCCTCGTACTTCAAGGAATATTATAAAAAAAGAATTAGCAAAATCGGTTCAGCTGCTCTCGAGATTTGCGCTTAGCAACACATTCAGCGATTCATTTTTATATTATAGATTATGATAATCAGAAATATATTTAGAAAGGTTATCTAGACTAGAAAAATATCATATCCAAGGGCGGGATGCGAACCCGCGGCCTTTAATAATCCGACTCCGGCTCTTACTTATGAGCTCTACCGACAAAACAGAAGGTCGCAAGTTCGGCTCGGGCATGAATTTTTTTATCCTCAATATTTTTTACAACGAAAATGCCTTAATCTTGTCATCATCGTCATCATCACCAGCCAATTGGCGTCCGGCTGATGGGCACCGGCGTTCCTACATGGGAGAAACTTACCAAGAGTCTAAATTTTTGGGATTAAGGCATTTTCGTAGTCCTTTAGAAAATACTCCAAAAAAGCTTTCTGTCGAATCTTTTGTTTTGCGCATCCTAGTTGGGCAACTTAAACCAATTTTAACAAAATACTAAACAATAAACATCGTAACGTTTTAGTGGGAAACGTTATTATATAAGCATTTTACGGTGTCTGTCCAGTAAAAACCTCTTTCTACCGCATTTGAAACTTAAATGTTACTATTAAATGTTTGATTTTACGGTATCAATTTTACAAGTCACTAAATTTTAATTGACGGTAAAATATCCATTAATGTTTATTACAAATTGATACTTAACGTTTACGGTGAAAAATAAATTTCAGTTTATTAACCGTAGGTCCCACTCTCTGAGATACCTTATACCTTTGACAACTACTAATTCTATGTAAAAAGAAAAGTGTTCTTTGATACCTACACAAAACACTATTACATAAAATAGAGAGGTGATGTCCACTTGCTACGGTCACCGTTACAGCAGGTCGTTACCGCGGCTCGTTTATTTTTATTTTTTTAATAGAAAAAATATGTGCTGGGGCAAGAATTAAACCCGGAATTTTGACAATCCAGATTACTGACCTGACCTGACCTACTCGTTTGGAAGGTGAAATAAAATAGTTTCAATATTCTATTCTCTAATTCTAATTTCCTTAAATAGAAGCAAATCTTTAATTTGCACATTTCCATTAACATCACAGAGATAAAACAAACAAACAGCCAAAAAAAGACGGCCTTATTATCAGACAACCTTATGGTAGGGAGCTTGGGGGCTTCTTTCATCTATATCTTTGTTTTCTGTAGTTTTCTGACGGCCGATGGGTTCGGAAAGGTCTTCGAGTGGAGGCCGCGTTAGTAGAGTGTGTGTGTGTGTTGGTAGTGTGATGAGTTCCAATATTGTAATGGTAGATGTTTTATAACACAAAAATGGATAGTCTAGAAAAAAGTTACATTTATAAATTAAAATAAATTCATATTCGAATCGTCGGCAGCTGTGGCCAGAGCGCCGTCAGTGAGATTGTGAAAGGTCGCGGGTAAATATTTTTTTATAACGCGTGTCTCAATTAAAGTGTTTCCATTGGTTTCATAAATAATTTGAAAAAAAAACAAACAGTTTGTCTTCTAGTTGTAAAAAAAAGGGTAGGTACCTATTTGTAAAATTTATTGTTTACCTAACTAGCCGCACCCTGCATGCTTTGCAAAACTGTAACTCTATAAAAAAATGAAAAATAAAATAAAGGTTTTATAACTTCGTGAGCGTGCTTAGAACACCCTACCAAAGTTTCATCACACATTACAGCGGGGCAAACATACAGACATAGATTTTTATTTATATAATGTATTCTGGCCATTAAAGTTTGAATATCATTACATCCTTATTTATAAAGGTTATTACAATGAAATGACGCTTAGTAACTTGTGAATTAAGAATTACATACTAAAATCAACTATTACTTCTTACATCTTTTTTTTCTTTTCTTTTTTCCGTTTTTACTCTGTTCAACATTATTAGATGACCTTTCACCATTCCCTTTGTCCCCGCTCTAGGACGTAAAATTTTTCTAGTTTAGATATTCTTGTATGTAGGTAAATCTATTTTTCACACATTTATAAAAATGTTAAAATAAAAGTAAGAATATCATCAAGTGATTCGACGTAAAATACTACTGTATTTTCAACAACTCCATTCTGCAAATGGATTTGACATATTGAACGATAGGGTCATTTCGAGGGACAAAAGTAGGGTCCGGTTAGCGATAGCCATCAATACAGCCGAGCATAAAGAGAGGCATTGATATCATTACCATAAAACCTTTGGGGAGAGTAATTATTTATTAATCAAAATACATCGTAAAAAGTAAAAGGAATTCCTTGACGTTTAAAAATACAATCGACAGCTATAACGTCAATACGAATTATGCATTCAAATAAAAATTGTTACCGTTTCAGTCATAACATTGTAATTGTGTTACTGTAGGAAATACATAATGTGATACAACGTATCTTTTGTAATTTTAGGAAAGGTCGGGGTCTCCTAACACAGCCGTCCGATGACTAAAAGACTGTTAAGTGTCATTTTGTCAATTTTTAGTTATATGTACTACACGAAAGCGCAAATCTTTCTCTATCGACCAGTCTGGGACTTATATTTTTATCATATATAGTTTTTGTTCATTCCAGAATCGATAAACATGTCTAAAACACAAAAACTTATATTTAAATAAATATATTAAAGCTTTAACTAAAGCTTAAACTTTTATATCACACACAAGTTAAGCTTAAAAGTTGACTTTGATCTAAACGAAACTTTATCCATTTGTGATGCTACTATGTCAAAAATACTCAATAAAGATTTTTAAATTAAATTTTTTTGTTAATATATGAGAAGCTCTGCGGCGTAGTGGTTTGAACGCTCTGGTTTCGATACGAAAACAAAGCATCTTTCGTAGTGGTCAATCCCGGGATGGTTCACTCAAAATTTATAATCTTGAGGCCCCTGTCCTCAGCAATGAGACTTATATTAGGTGATGATGATGAGGATAGTGATGAAAAATATTTTACCCTGTTAAGCCACACATTCCAGAGACAAAGCCCTTATTACTTGGCTTAACACTTATGCTGTCTGTGTCTTTCTTCGGAGACAGTCAAGTCAACCAGCGTCGGAGTGGCGCCTTCCAACTGAACCGAAACCGAAAAACCACGCCAAAGTCGATCAAAAGTCAAAGTCATGTTGACTGTTTTCTTTGACTCTCGCGGTGTTGTGGACTCGGAATTCTTGCCGGAAGGTCAAACGGTAAATAAAGAATATTATTTGAGCGTTATGCGGCGTTTAAATTCGACGAAAAAGGCCAGATTTGTGCAAAGAAAATATAATTCGCCTTCGCACAAGGCCATTATTGTGACCGCATTTTTAACCAAACACTCCACAAATACCATCGAGCAACCACAATATTCACCAGATATGGCTCCAGCCGACTTCTTTCTTTTTCCTAAACTAAATTACCCGTGGCACCCGTTTTCAATCGGTAGAAGACATAAAGGAGAATTCGCGGCGAGAACTAAACTCAATTTCAGAAACAGCGTTTAAAAAATGTTTTGATGATTGGATTATTCGTTGGCGTAAGTGTATCGTTTCTGAAGGAGCATACTTTGAAGATGATAAAATAAATTTGGATGAATAACTAACATTTTGTGTATTATTGATCGTTTCCCGGTACTTTCTTCACAGAGTAGTAGGTATTTACATCTTACTCGATCAAAATATAGTACTAAGAACGGGAATTAAAATTGTTTTCCAAGTTTCACTTAAAATACCTACTTACCTTTACTCACAAAGACTTTTAACCCGGCCCTCTGGCGCTCACACAATAGAAAATCTACTGTTTGTGAGCAAATCATAATTAACATCATCAACATCATGTTCATTATAATTATCTTTCTTGGACCTATTGGGATTTGTAAATAAAGATTTAATTGTGGTATTCCAATTTTGTTATTTCTGTTGTTTTAAATTATTTTTCAAGAAATGTATTATATTCACTTTGGTCAGCACAGTTAATAGATTTAGACGTATTTTGAAACGAGACCGCAGAAAACAATTTTAGGATATTGTTATTTATTATACCTTTGCTAAAACTATTGCGATGCTTTTTTAATTTAAGAAGTAATAATTATAAGACTTAAAATCTCGCATAGCTCAAAAATCAAACTGCCATAAATAAACAAGCATACGTTAGCCGAGGTGGTTGATTAATAACTATCAAAATGATCCTAGTGTAACCAATATTAGGACTCAATTCCGTATAACAGCGGAACAAAACCAATCCAAGTCTGGTTCTGTCTAGAGCAGTATCGTATCGAGGTCTAGCCCGGGTAGGCTCGATCGACCCGCCTGGATTCTGTCTGTACTGGCAACCACACCATCCACGTTTTTAAAAGATAAATTTTAATATTTACTCCCCCGACATTAAAAGCTTCATAGCTCAGCACCACTTACCTCTGTTGGAAATAGACGTGGAACGTTATTTAAAATATTTACTCAATTACAAACCTAATTTTAATAACATGGTGTACTTTCAAACCTAATTCGAAAGAGGCTTATTTTCAAGTCACTTTCCTCGAAACAACCAACCTTAATATATTGTACAGTCGCCAGTACATCAAGCGTAGCACATCTCTTTGACAAAAAATAATCACAATATTACAATCGACTAAATTATCTGTAAACTTTAACCACATCACACAAGAATTTAAAAAAAAATAACAAAAATTAAAACTGATTTAAAAAAACTGAAAAGGATAAAATAATTAAATTTAAGTAGGTACTCATCACCTACAAACATATTTTTTGGAGTCGGTGCTTCACGTACTATTATTTCTGAAAACAACTTGGCACCAACTCCAAAAAATATGTTTCTAGGTGATGAGTGAGTTTGATTAGTGATAACATTCTAAGGTCAAAGGTAGACGGGTGACCGTCAGCATATATTGTTTCGTACTATCGTATTGTTTCACTAAAAAGTCATAGAAAAGCATAAAAAGCATAAATTTTTATGGGACCAAATGGCAACTATTCCGCGTTGAACAAAAAAAGAATCACGAAAATCGGATCAGAAATCTCTGAGTAATCGGTGTACATACAAAGAAAAAAAAAACATACCGACCGAATTGAGAACCTCCCCGTTTTTGAAGTCGGTTAATTATAAGTTGTGACGTGAATAAGATAAGCGAGACTATAATTTTTTGAGAGAAATTATAGCCTCGACTACGGGTATTATATTCGATGTTAATTTACAAATTACATTCTATTTATACTACGAATATCATAATGACGTAGGAACATTATCTGCAACGCACACGCGTGATTACATTAGTGTTTAATCCTTCAGATTCATTTGGTTATGTATGGTGTTTTGCAAAGTCATTAAATGGCTGGTCGCATTACCTCGCTGAATTGCGAGGCTTAATCTTTGTTCGATATATAGAAATACCAGTCTAAATTGCCACTTAAAGTTTCACATAGACGATCTGCAATGTCCCTAAACAGTCGGTGAGCTCCTGAGGGCCTAGACAAGATGCCATTCGATAATCGCTATCGCTATCGCTTAGCGGAAAATGTATGGGATTTGACATAAGACATCGAACGACTTTCGATAGTTGATTTCAAAGCCCATACATTTTTCATTTAGCGATAGCGATAGCGATTGTCAAATGGCATCTTGTCTAGGCCCTCAGGAGCTCACCGACTGTTTAGGGACATTGCAGATCGTCTATGTGAAACTTTAAGTGGCAATTTAGACTGGTATTTCTATATATCGAACAAAGATTAAGCCTCGCAATTCAGCGAGGTAATGCGACCAGCCTTATTCTAACACTTCCTGTTTCACAAGATAAGGATGTGTTTTATATTTATTTTATTCAGAAAGTTAAAGCTCTAATTGCGTTTGTTTGACATTAAATTGAAATACTCCAAAAACTTTTAAAATATTATACTTATCAGACTCAATGGATCACTTTATGTGTATGAGAACTAGTCGGCTGATAAAGGATGAATTGTTTTTCAAAATTAAACCAAGTACAATAATAGAGCACTCCGGTACTATAAATGAGATGTATAGCTATGTATTTACGTATCACATGCTACAAATATATACTATACGAAATGTTAGATAGTGTAGTGCTTGGTTTTATTATAATATAGGTAATCGTCAGCTGGAAGAAAATCTATTGTAATTTTATGTGTAGGTACCATTTTTGATGAGCCTGGTAAAGCTTGAATTCAAAATAAGAGTAAACTAGCATTCGACTTGCATTAAAGTTATTGAAGCACGCAGCCCGGACCGGCTGTATCGACCGACGAACTAACCCCTACTACGAGACAGCGACTTACTACGTAAAAGCATTTGTATCGGACATGCAACACGGTTTCCTTAAGTGACAATTTGGTTGTTATCCCCCTTAACTTTTTTATGACCTGCCTCTCTTTTATTATCATTAAATGAGAAAGGATTAGTACGTCTTAGAAAAAAGTCAAGTAATACAGGATCAGCCCCTAATTTATCATTGTGTAAGAAGTAGAGTACACACAAAGTCTAAAAAAAAGATTTTAAATGGAAAGATTAAAAAAAAACATCTGGTTTTATACAGCGTTCATTTTTCTATTCCGTACCTAATAATTTTATCAGTATTTTATGGCAATTTACCTTTCAACAGCGTTCTGTTTAAAGGAAAATTTTCAGAAGGGCGTTCTTTTGAAAGGTGAGTTTCAAGAAACTCTCGGTTCTGTCTTGCTACTAACTTGCTACGGGTTGACCATTTCTTAGCTGTATTGGTGTAGTACAATAAATTACATCAAAGTAGAACATTGTGGAATTTCTCTGTCCAAATTATTCAACGGGGAAACCCACTTCCACCTTACAGAAGATTGCAGTCAAATTAACTTGTTTGTAGTATGTTTAAGTACAGAAATTTTATTGCGGAATCGCCAGCACAGCGAGGTCTAACTCACATACTCAAACAAATCATTCTGAATCTTCAAGGCAACTCGTAAAATTTGTTTCGGCTGAGACAGCGAGGGCTAAGATGACTTCGCGAGGAAAACAGACAACATATATTTTTTGCTGAAATTATTGAAGAGATTTGTACACTTTTCGAAGGCCTGGGAAAAATTACGGTGGTTCACCTTAGGGACATAATCGTAAATAATTATGGTTGAGCCAAAAAATTGACAAATGACAAGAAAGCTTTTGTAACAGTGATTGAGTTATCCAAAAACCTAGCAGAACTATTTGTTGCAGTAGAACAAGGTGTAGTCATTGTGATTATTCTTCAACAAACCAGTATCCATTATATTCAAATAAAAATATTTAAATTCAAATGTAACGGCAGAACAAAACAAATTTTCCCATGAATCCGTCCGCAGTTCAATTTATAACTGTTACATCGAGAAAACCAATTACAAGTCTAAAGTACGAACGTTTGTAATAAAATTGATGAAGTAAGTCACAAAACGGACGCGATGGATCAATTGTCCCAAATCCTTATAAAAGGAGGCAATGCTCAAATCAAACAGTCCTCAATGGTAGTCTTCATTGTCAAGGACTGACCCAAATACATAGATACCTTTGTTTTAGAACGAGATTCATTTTAATGATTCTGTGATTCTAATATTTCTAATAGGTACTTTCGTTTTATGAAAAAGATCGTATCGATGTTGGGATGGATAGATAAACTTACTTTAGCTTTATTCACATTTGCAGGTTTTTAAGGGAGGTATCCTATTAAGATTCTTAGATCAACCATTTAGATCTTAGTACATTTTCGTGAGCCGTAATGGCCACAATTTTAACGAAGTTTTACAATGTCGTGTAGTCGAACTTCATGAAATTGTAGAACTCCGTAAAAAATTTGGATTTTTATACATGTTTGTTTGTTATTAAAGTTTCTTTCCTTACTAGCCCCCCGGGGCGCCCATACACAACAGAAAATCTCTCATTTATGATTATGTGGACGTGTATGCCCTGTTATAATATTTATGCCAAATACATTGTGACCAAGGCCATTTGTATTACTAATACTGATACTAGCTTAACCCTCGGCTTTATTTATTAGGCTAGTGATATCTATCTCTACGTATGCAATTTGTCGTAAATTTCGTTAAGGCCATTATAGAAGGCCCTGCCCACTGATCGTCTTACGTTTTAGTCCGAATCTATTCAATTTTCATAAAAATCATGTACTACCATAAGCAATATCTGAGATCAAGTGTAACAACTGTAACTGATAAGGTAAGAGCTTTTTTTTTGATGAAAATTTAAACCGACTTCGAAACACTACAAAGGATAAAAAATTTGAGTGGGTATCCCCTGGAAACATATTTTTTGAAGTGCTTCCCTTTCTATTTTTCCTTCTGTCTGTATACAACTTAGCACCACCTCAGAAAAATATGTTTCTAGAGGATAATTATTTTATCTTTTTTTGTGTTTTGAACGCAAAAAAAGATAGTCGTTTTTATTGTTTATTTTTGGTCGGTTTTTATTTTTGTTCATATTTTTTCCACAATTTTCAGTAATAAACTTCTGACGTCAAGACTAATAACCGTCAGCGTATTATTTTAATGTTTTATTATTTTACTAAAAGTCATAGGAAAGCAAAAATCCGCAATACATAAACGACTTAATTAATCCAGTTCATCATCATCATCATTTCAGCCGAGAGACGCCCACTGCTGGGCATAGGCATTCCAGTTACTTTGATTTAAAAATTAAACTACCCAATCGATTTTAAATATTTTTTTACGGGGCCAAATGGCAACTATTCCATATCGAACAAAACAAGAACCACGGTAATCAGATCAGAAAGCTCGGCGTATTAGATGTAGGTGTACATAGGTAGGTACTTACATATTAAAAAATACCAACCGAACTAAGAACCTCCTCATTTAAGTCGGTTAATAAATAATAACTGATGAAAGTCACAGTGTGTACCTACCATTAGTAAAGGGCCGAAGTATTTAATTGTAAATTTAACACTGATTTTTCAACAACCACTTAAAACCCCAAGCAATCAAATAAATGTGCCATACAATTTTTCCTCTCTACAAAACTGCAGACCATCAGGGAGTCGCAGCAATCAACCTAATAGTGTCACTATTTAGTCAGTCAAACTGTGGCTGGAATCTATCGGGAGTGCCGGCGGGAGTTACCAACACATGGCGTGTTGGCTTTAAAAGTGTTTTTATTTGACGTCATCAACGTCATATGGACATTGTTGGTGAGTATAAAATATTTTTCTCGTGAGGTTTAATTTCTATCTGACACGAATTTTAAAATTAATTAAATTTAAGTCTTTGATTATTTTAAATTTAAGACATCCAAGTCGCTTTAAAGTCGAGAGAAACGAAAATCGATTACAAATCCCAAATTAAAGTCATTATTTGTTAAGTTATTTTATTATGGATTTTAAAAATGATTCACAAATAAATCAGAAACTAAAAGTTGTTCTATAATTTTCTTTTATTTTTTAAATTAACTACTGTTTACGCGCGCCATCTGTACAATCCTTACAGTACTAAATAATCGCCCTCTGACGGCAAGTATATTATTTACTGTTACATCCTGATAAAACCCGCAAGCGTAGGTAGCATTTTCCGAACTTCCAAACACTAGGACTAGCTTCTAAGCTGTAAAAGAGAGGGCGCTGTACGCAAAAAATTTAACGTGGTGTTTTATTTTTACTAAGCAAAGACAATGTGTTGCCTAAAATTAATGACTACATAAGCAGTCATAATTATTAAAGTTAAGAACCATTATTCTTATTATTTTCTTGTTTAATTTTGTATTTATTTATTTAATCTTTATTGTACAAATCTTCCCACACTAAAATGGCAATGCAAAGAGAAACGTAGGTAGGTTTTAAAATAATAACCCACATAGTCTAGTTTGAAATATTAAAATACTTGCTAAAAATAAATACAAATACTAAATATAATACATACTAGAATTTTATAATGAATATATTTTTTACATTATACAGTTCACTTGCTACGACACATTTTATGTCCTTAAACCGTAATAGCTACCTATAAATTGCCCGAGTCTACGCTCGCGTAAATGTCGGTTATCGCTGCAAAAAGTATCCTTCGTTCTTCCCAGGGTCTCATTACTATATTCATACCATTTAACACTAAAGTGTAAGAAGGAACACATCTAAAATTTTTAGGTGTCATAATAGATCAAAATTTGAATTCATAATATGCCAATAGAATGCCAATGAACAAGTTTGTTTATGCTATAACGTATTAAGAGTATCACTAATAGGAAAACTGCTTTTATTTCTTATCATGCTTAGAAACAGTTTATTTAACCAACTTCAAAAAATTAGGAGGTTCGATGTTCATTTTTTTTGAATTAACAATTTTGAACTGATTTTGAAAAATCTTTTTTTATTCGATAGAGAATATTTCTGAGCTTGGGACCAGCTCTGTCACCAAATCAGAATCTGATAATGGGATCCCAGGGATATCGAAGGCAAACCTTCAATTTATTAATTATAAGCACGTATTACACGTTTTATTTCTTTCTAAAGGTAGGTATTCAAGTAGTTATTTGCTTCTGTTAGTCAATATCTCTTGTTGATGAGCTGGTGATGGAAGGTGAACCTCCTTAAAGGTTAGTACTTGGAAGATAATTCTTTAAATATAAATTAGGTAAATAGGTACCGTACGTATAGAATAGACCGTTAGTTGTATTCTATCGGATTATTCGGGTCAACTGTACCCCAAGTGTAAGTGTAAGTTTCAATCGAAACAAAACGAAAACGATCATCGTCGTGATCACCTCTCAAATCCATTTACATATGAAAAGTGATCTCCAATATAGCACTTTATAATTTAATGGTTATTAACATTTGAATTAGAATTATTTACGGGATATTTACCATGTAATTTTATAGTTTTCCAATAATTCACAACGTTCTCATACAATGTGACAGTTATCACGGCGACAAACGTTTTTGTTTCAATTCGATGGAAACTTACACTAGGGACACTGATGATGGAAGGTAAAACTCCGTAACGGTTTGGAGCTAGATTATACCATAGACTTAACCCTTTACGATATGTGATAGACATAAGGGTTTTTTTTGACGATTCGAAAGTGCTTTTTGGGGGGCCTAATTGAATAAATATATTTTCATTTCATTTCATTTCAATATTATGTAGTTCAACCAAAGACTAAGAGACAGACAAGTCGATAATGCTAACGGTCACCCATCTGGCTTTGACCTTATAAAATCACTAAAAATGAGAAAAAATTGTTAAAAAATAATCATACCGATTTAATTTGATCAAAACACTAAAGAGGTAAAAATAACTGCATTTGAGTACGTAGGCTTATCACATAAAAATATGTTTTTTGGAGTTGGTGCTAAGCTGTTTCCAGAAACAATAGAAAGTGAAGCACTGACTCCAAAAAAACCTTTTTAAGAGATAAGTACCTAGGTACTTAAATTCCTTTTGACTCCTAAGGACCACCTTCCCAAAAAGTAACTTCCCAACAGCACATGCATGTTCCTATAAGGATAATTTTCGACAAAAAAATGCAAATATTAATTTTTATTTAAAGAAATCAATAAAATTAATCCTTGAAATTATACTTAACGTCATTATTTTATCATTTTTAGTGTTTGGAAATAGTGCTAATAAAAACAGAGCATTTATTTCCCCACAGAGCAATATCAGGGCTTTATTTAAGAGTCTTGGCTTACTAACGCTACCATCATTGTATCTGAGATATGCATTTTTTTTTTAATTTTCAGGGATATCCCAAGTCCTGGTTGGCTCAGTGGTTAGAGCAGTCGCCCGGATTTCCAGAGATCGCGGGTTCTATTCCCGCCTCAGGACGTGAAATTTTTCTAGTTTTATATTTTAATTACCAAGTAATTTTTTCAAACATTTATAATAATGATAAAATCAAAAATTAAGAATAAAGCTTATGAACAAAATTGAGGCTTCACAGGAATCCAAACAGACTAGTATTGATTAATGCTTCTAAGTCTGATAAACATGGTAAAAGTTGCTTATCCATGTGCATGAAAATTTATAATAAAATTCCTGACGGCACTAAAGCTCTGTCTAGAAATTGATTCAAAAGTAGATTAAATAAATGATGGAAAAAAATTTTGTGATCTTAAGCATTTCATGGATAAAAATAGATGGGTCTCGTCTCGTATGATTGATAATATTATTATTCTGTAGGTATTGACTAAATTCAATTTATTGTAATCTTATACAGGGTATTAGGGGGACGATACGGTCGCCCTATAAACGAATAACTAAAAAATAATTTTGAAATAAAATCAGCTGTTTGATACAATTTGTAATATTGTAATATTTACACGGCAGTTTTGTATAAAACAACTGTTTTTTTTTCGTGATATCAAGTTTATTTTTAGACTAATCGTGGTTAATGTGACGAGCACTGCCACCTGCCTTTGTTTCCAAGAGCGTCCCCCTAACACCTTGTATATTTTTACTGTGGATTTTTGATATTAAATTATTTTATGGAAATGAAATTGATTCAAAATTGTATTAAAATTTGATTCGACATCATAAAAATTTTATGCTATTTCATAAGATTTTTAAAAATATTCTAAGATTTGCTTGCTATTTATAGTAGCAAAGCATGTGTACGCAAATATATACCGGAACAGCCTGTAGTACCATGATTTCAGTGAATAAATAATTATCATAACTTATGTACCGAATTTCATCTAAATCGGTTTAGTGGTTAAGCCTTAAAAGCGCAATAAACAAAGAAAACAAACAAACTCACTTTCATATATTTGCCTGAAGTAAAATTACTTGGTTTGGTACCTACTGTGCGTGCAGTTTCATCAAGATTCCATTTTGGTTCATAATATTCATTATCATAAACAGTATCGCGACATACAACACATCAGATACGTTGTGAAGCACATAGGATTAGCAAGTTGAAGTGGCAGTGGGCAGGGCAAATAGCACGCAGAACAGACCGCTGGTGGGACGTTAAAGTTCTAGAATGGAGACCACGTACCGAAAAGCGCAAAGTAGGACGACCTCCTACTAGATGGACAGTATACCTGGTCAGGGTAACGGGGAGCCGTTGGATGTAGGCTGCGCCAAGCCATTCCATTCGGAAATCGATGGGGGAGGCCTTTGTTCAGCAGTGGACATCATGGGCTGGTATTGTAATATTGGAGTTATTAAAATAAAAGAGTTATTCACAATCACAATATGTAACTATTTATTGTAACTTTTACTAAATGTTAGAAGCACACATTATAGAGAGTATGACTCTTCCAACTCTCCATCTTGTCTTGTTCATCACGCCTTACTTTTTTCCTTTCCTTTTACAAAAGAAAGGAACATTATCCATTCAGCCACATTTAATAATTATCATTCAACAGGAATGATGATTATAATGAATCAATTAATGTTTCAATAAGAAACTCAAGCTCCTGATCTGGTTGACAGCGACCACTGTTGAATAAGAGCCACAAACCTTTCGAAGAGCTTTTCATCTCACCTGATTGTAAGGGATGTTAAGGCCCAAGATGCAAGCGAGCTACAACATACAAAAATGCAGTCCACATTGTTGTTATAGTGGCAACATTGGTTAAGATAGTGATAGCTGGCTAGCTACTACGCCTGGCTAGGCGGACTTAAAAAAATACCCTGCCGTCAACTAAACTGAGCAGAAATGTTCTGAACCCACGGGAATCAAATCCTGGGCATTTAGATCTGAAGGTGGTGTCAACTACTAAATGCTTAAAAATGTCATGATTCTGAGCACCAGAGCAAGTAATCTGCTTATAGCTAATAGCACACTTCCTTGTAAGCCTGAAATTTCTTAGCTATCCGAAATTTCATTTTTAACATTATAAACGTAACTCACGTCGCACTTATTTACATTCCAAGGATGGCTTGCGCAACAAACAATAAACGGGTATTAGACACTTCACTGATAGTTAATGTATGGATTTGTTTGACGTTGTTTAATTTGTTAAACGTAGTTTTACGTTTTTTGTCTTTGTTGTGCAAGTGGACCTAAATTAACTGTGACTCGAGGTCGAGGCATAAAACAAAAGGAAAGGAAGGACTCAAAACCTTTAAGACGTGTGAGGTGTGAGTGTGACTAATGTAATTATAAAAAGAACTCACACATATTGTCAGATTAAAGCACACGCGATGTCGTTTATTCTCGTCAATTTCATGGTAAGTCATCAATCAAATTCTGCGAAAATCTGCTAATCAGCTTGACTGTCTAAACGCGGCCTTTTGTCAACTGTTCTTTGCTTCAGCATATTTTAACGTTATTTGTCACATAGAGCGCCTTTAATGGCTTCCCAAAATAATGGTATATGGACATATAGTATTGTCCCTGTATTTTTATTTATAAATATATTTCAATTCTGGTTCATTCATTCTGTTCTGCTCATTCGGTTCTGGATGCAAGTTACCTATTAATATTTAGGAACGATAAATCGTTCGGTACCTTGTAAATATGATATCTTCTGACTATCCTAATTATTGAAGTGAGGCGATCTGTTATAAATATCTTTCAATAAACTATTTAGCCGAGTTGTATTTGTTATTTCTATGCTGTATTCCTATTCTTGGTATAAACAACCTTAGGAGAGTGAATAATTATCGAAATTAATATAGCAAAATTAAGTCAGCCCACTGGATAACTTTGTTATTTTTCAGCAAAAAGCGCTTGTTTACCAATTGAGCAGTTATGATTGCATGTTGGCTTTGAAGGAGAAGAAGCAATTTTTGAAAGCCAATTTTAGAAACTTCAAAACTACTTAAATCCTAAATTGTGTCCTTGTCCCCACTTTACATACCTACTGTTTTAAGTCTGAAAACTGATAAATGCATCTAAAATTTGGGACATATAAAATACTTGTATAAAATAACCTTGGAATAAAATTGTGTAGGTACTACCCAATTAACCTAAAAGCAGCGATCAAAGGGTTAAGCATCGCATATTTTACAGTTGATGCATGAGCATATGAAGTACATTTAAATTAGAATTTTATAAACAAAAACTACTTATATAACATCTATACCTATAAACAATCGTCTACATATTTGAATAAACCTATGCACTTCCCAAGGTTGAATACAAAATAAACAGAACGTCCAGAAGAGCTGGTAGGCTGCATTAATTGAAAAACATTAAAAACGAAAGTCAGGTCAGATTGAATAGATCAGAAATATCCGCCCCGAACAGGTCGTGGGTATCGGCGGGCGGTCAAGGCAGCTCGCTCGAACGGAAATAGTCACTCAATTTATAAAACAACGATTGGAAAGCATAACACAGTTACTCGCAGAGCTATCAACCGCAAAAGTTAGGCCCTTCGATTACATTACGATATTCGCAAGAGACGATACCTCAGTCGCCACTCGAGATTCGTATATAAGGCTACTGAAAACAAAAAAAAATACAATTACAATTTAATATTAAACTGTTGTTCTGTCGCCATCTTGCCATGATTTGAAATTCGAAGGTGACGCGACACGTTGGCGACCGACATAACGGGTATCGTGTAGGGTTTGGGAATTCTCGACAATTTCAAAGTACCTAGACACGAGACATCCTACGATCAAAGTCCCAGGACGCCCCGGGACTGCGAGACTTTTAAGAATAAAATTTGAATGATAGATGCGTTCTCATCCTGAGGCCAAAGATGATATGCCTTCCATGCCAAAATTATACAGGCTGTTCTTATCTTTTTTTATACAAAGCACGACAAATGACTCAACACCACCTGATGTGAAGCGGTACGAAATTCCATATGCGAAGACAGCTAGTGCAGTTCAGACACTGCTCTAGCCGCCTTCACCTTGCCGGCCCAAAAGATGCTTTTTACACTTTTTTTGGCGGAAATCATCTTCTATCCGAAACACAACAAACTGTGTAGCTAGTTCTCAAAACTAAAAATGGATACGAATTTAATATATACTCTTTATTGCACTTGTAACATAGGTTCAAAATACATAGGTAATTATAATTAGTTAGCAAGGGTGGACTTATCTCTATAAGAGATCTCTTCCAGCCAACCCACAGATGTGTTGGAAATGTAATGTGGTAAGGTGGCAACACAAAAGCGCACAGTCAGGTATTAATAGAAAGAGAAAAAAAAAATACAAAACGAACAATACTTACATATAAATACGTAATAATAATATACTATATATATCTAATAAAATCCTAAATACATACTTACAAATATAATATACATACATACATATTATATACCTATACATGAAATAATGTGGGTAAAAAGAAAAAAAAAAACATGCATTGACTACGGAAAATTTTGCGTTACATAAAGGTACTTAACTCTAGTTTTAAAAGACACAATAGAAGGACTCTCTTGGATAGCAACCGGAAGACTATTCCACAACTGTGACGCACGAAATGAAAAGGAATGAAGGAGAAAGTTTGTATTACCCTTGGGAAGCTCGAGCATCCTGGTTAAGCACGGCCGCTTAGAGCGTAAAAGAGGTGGTGACAACTGGAAACGTGAACGCAGGTAGGCGGGAGAATTAGGGTCATTCAAGATTTTATAAAGAGCAGAAAGGATGTGCATATTACGGCGATGCCGAATCGGAAGCCATTTCAGCTGAGCACGAAAATGTGATACATGGTCATATTTCCGTAATCCAAAAACGAAACGTATGGCCAGGTTTTGGAGCCGCTCGAGCTTGTCAAGCAGTTCCTCGGTCACATCCAAATAGCAAATGTCAGCGTAGTCGAGAATTGGGAGTAGGAGAGCTTGCGCGAGCATAAGTTTTGTTTTAAAAGGGAGAAAATATTGAAGCCGCTTGAGTGAGTGATACGAGAAATGCATACGACGGCTGATTTCATTGATATGAGCTGACCAGTTCATATTGCAATCTAGTACTAGTCCTAGATTCTTCGCCTTGTCACTATAGGTAATGACAACCCCATCATAAACTAGAGGCTGAACCACACTAAAATCTAATTTGCTTCTTAGCCTGCTGCTACCAACAATCATGGCTTGTGATTTCGCCGGATTAACAACTAGCCCGAAAGATCTAGTCCAAGTTAGAACAGCACTCAAATCCCGATTTATTGCATCAATGCTGGCATTGGTCTCCAAAAGCCCCGAGTGCCTATAAATCTGTAGATCATCTGCATAAAGATGGAAGGATGAGGAAATAACGGATGATATTTTACTTATAAATAACGGGGAAGAGTAACGGGGAAAGTACACCACCCTGAGGCACACCCGCAGATAGGGAACGCCAACTCGAAGAAGTATCGTCAATTTTCACACACTGTTGGCGGCCGAAAAGGTAGGAGCGAAACCATTCAATAACTGGGGAAGAGACATTAGCGGAGCGAAGAGTACCAAGGAGTATATCAAAGTCTACAGAGTTGAAGGCGCTACTAAAATCCAAAAGGACAATCGCCGTGAGTTTGGTGTTATCCATAGCACAACGAATGTCCTCCGTTACATTCAGTAGCGCACCAACAGTACTATGGGATGGGCGAAAACCGGACTGTAGAGGACATAAAAGGGAATTCGTAGCCAGAAAGGTATACAATTGTTGGTGAACAATGGACTCAAGGACCTTGGATAGAATGGGAAGAATAGAAATAGGACGGTAGTCGGACAAAGCTGAAGGATTATGGATTTTGGGTAAGGGAATTACATAGGCTTTCTTCCACGATGCAGGAAAAACACTGTGCAGAAAAGAGTAATTTATGATGTGAGTGATGACATACACAATGTCCTCCAGCACAGGAAGAACCATGTCCAGGCTGAGCTTATCGCTACCAATGGCCTTTGTAGATATAGCCTTGATACTCTTCGCAACGGTGTCTTCATCAACAGAAGCAAAAGTGAAGGAAGGACAATCTGGTAAAACAAGGTTAGAAAGGTAATTAAGAGAAGAAGATTTTGTAGGTACATCTAAAACGATAGGAGATGATGAGAAGTGATAGTTAAGAGCATTGAGATCCACTGTAGATTTACAAGCACCCGTGGACTTGCCTATGCCTAAAGTATTTAAAAAACTCCAAATTTGGTTTTTATCAATATTATCTATTTTGTCATGAATGTAGGAACGTTTTGCGTCCCGACATAATCTATTACAGCGGTTACGCAAACATTTATAATTATCTAAATTAGCTTGATTTGAAAATTTCCTATTGCGTATCTTAGCCTTGTCACGCAGCGTCATCGCCTTTCTGATCTCCGGCGATATCCAAGGAGTTGGTACATGCTTGACACGAACAGGGCGCACTGGGGCATGAATGTCAAACACTCTGAGTAGTTCAGCTGTAAAGTGCTCCACCATGCTATCGACGTTGTTAGACATCAGCACCGGATACCAATCTATCCCTCTAATATCTTCTCTCAAGCGGTCTATGTTCATATGCCGAAAGTTGCGCTGAAGCAGTAATTTACGTTGAGCCTTAGGAGGACGAACTTTATAAGTTAGGAATATTAATTCATGATGGGAGAATGGCGCTGCAGTTTGCCCGTGGGAGAATACAAGATTGGGATTAGAAACTATCATAAGATCGATAAGAGAAGGCCTACAATTTGGAAAATAATGTGTGGGGGATGTCATTGGAAGAATATGTAAGTTAAGTGAGGAGATAATGTTCGTTAAATTCTTGGCTCTTGAATCATCTCTCAATAAACAAGTATTCAAATCGCCCATTAGTATGACATGGTCAAAAAGAGGTGTAAGATTCTCAAGTACATTTTCCAAATGGCTAAAATAGTCAACTTTATCATTAGGACTGTATAAGGCACCCAATAGAATCTTCTTGTGATGAATGAGGACTTCTAAAAAGATATATTCCAGGGAACCAGTATTTAGTGATGTAGAGCACTTGACGACACTGGCAGGAATATGGCCTCGAAGGTAGATACCCACTCCACCACCCCCCACGCCAATGCGATCATTTCGGTAAAGTTTATATCCTGGAAGAGAACATCCGGTGGACGGAAGAGAAGGTTTCAGAAATCAGAATACAATCGACTACGCCGCCGCTAAAAGATGTAACCAAATCATTGTAGTGAGACGAAATGCTCTGCGCGTTAATATGTACAAGGGATAGAAATCGCGATTTTTTATCAAATATAGTTACAAGTTTGCTGTCCAAAAGTTCACAGTCAGAAAGTGAAGTGTCACTACCATTCGCACTCTCGTAACCATCAGAAGAACAAGAGAAATATTCATCGTTTACAAGCATGACGATTATTGAATAAATTATGTATATAAATAGATATAATATTTATATAATAAAATAAATACTAAATACTAAACTATAATAAAAATAATTAATTGCCAAAATAAAACAATATCTACCAACACATACATAGGTTGACTAAAATAATCAAAAAAATCAACTGATAATCTAAAGTTTAACAACAAAAAACGTTATAAACATCAACATAGCATCAAGGAAAAAAAAGAAAACAACTAACATCAACAAAAATTATTGAATAATTAGATTAATAATAATAAGAATAAAATGCGCCTACAAGAGACTCAAAGTATAAAATATGGCTGTATGGGCTTGACCCTCTGCCTTCACGAATATATGTAACATTCAATAATCAAACTGCCATTAATGACAGATTACAAAGCAAAAACTAAACGTATTAATTTTCTAATCTGTGGATTGATTACATTCTCTTGGCAAAAACAACAAATAATGTAGGTAAATTATAAATTAGATATGTGTTCTAAAATCACGGGTCAGTCAGGCAAAAAGAAAGGAAAAAAAAGTATTACTAAGAAATCCATACCGATCACCCTATGATAAAAGAAACACATCAGGTACCTCACTGATTTAAACAACAAGCCGGCCAAATGAAGAAGTGTTGACATAATAAGGAAGGCATTCATTTAGCCTTGTCACCGACATCTCCCGTCGCACGTTTAGGATGCTCAGCAATCATCTTTTGGAGTTCTGCCATGGAGTAGATCTTCTGGCGACTTTTGTCCGGGAGAAGTACAATAATCGTGCCCTCCGACGACCAACACCTCTTGACACCAAAGTGATTGCGAGCCGCTGCAAACACATCTTGTCGCGACTTCGTGAGGAACTCAGTAACAGTGATCCTCGAGCCCTTCAGATTAGTTTTAGCATACCAAACTAGAGAGCGATAGTGCATTGTCGAAAAGCGAACCAGTAAAGGTCGCGCATTATCTTTTTTAACCCCCAATCTGTAGCACGATTCGAATGCATCGAGACTCACTGTCGATAATCGCATTTGGTGGGTTAACACAGTCAGTAACTTGTTCTTCACGTCCTCATCCTTATCCTCTTTGATGCCATGAAATAAAAGAGCTTTTCTACGCGAATGAGTGTCCATCCGGTCCAATCCCAAGACCAAAAACTCTACTTGTTTTTTCAATATCCCGAGGGTCTTCCACACAAAGGTCTTGAAGATTGTGTACTCCGCTGCAAGAGACTTCACAGTAGTGTTTGACTCCTTAGTGTTGGGCTGTGGCAGGTTCTTTTCAAATTCTGCCATCCTGCTGCTAAACATTGCAGAGAGCTCATCCATACTGCACAAAAGCTGTTCAGCTGAAGAGTCCATGTTTGTTCAGTGGAGAAAATATATGTGAAAGTGTAGTGATAGTCAACCTAGGCACCCGTGATATCTATTCTAATACATGTGAACTTTTACTTAATTAAACAAAATAAAAATTGGGAGCTGCAAATTATATGACTTAACACTTTGGTGTCTACCCACCAAAAAAAAAAAAGTATTTAGGGTAGTTTTGAAATGTGTAAGAAATTAAAAATTACTTATTTTATTTACAAAAGAGTGTGATCATCGGAGTCACTATTTACCTCTGCAGCAGCGCCAGCAGTTTTTGAATAAAGGACTGTTGAAGAAATACGATAGCGAGATATTATTTTTTCAATTACCTATCGTACATGTACGATAATTAGCGTACATATGGCATCACTGAATCCAAACGTCGCAGAACAACCCATTGGTTGTTCTGTGACGCCGGAAACGCATTTATTGTGGTGTATACTCAGTAGTTACGTAATAGACGAATTATTAACAGATGGCGTTAGGCTCTTTCAATGATTTGAAAATAAAAATGATTACAGTACAATTTCGACAATCGTGTGTTGTCTCGAGTCTCGACCCGAATGTCTCGGTATCCGAGACAACTAAATTTACAAAAAGTCCCGGGACTTCGAGACCGAGACGTCCTGGGACCCAAACCCTAGTATCGTGCGACTAGTAGCGGGCGCGTAGGATACCGGTACTGTAGTGTGCGGACCACTATACAAATGGATGTGGGTGAGATACCCCTCGGCGACCCATCTTCGAGACTCGCGTAGGATACAAGTCGTCTGTAAGTAGCGTAACGTAAGAAGAGCCTTATTTAGTGAGTTTCTAAAATTCAGGTTCACTTTTCTATGGGAAATTACTTTCACCGGGACAATTTAAACAAGTATTTTCTTGAGTCGTTGGACAAATTATCATTTAGCATGTCATACGATTCGTAGTAATTATGATGTAGATCGTAGATGCGTTGAGATAATAAGTAATATTCCCACGCGGCTAAATTCACATTGAATCGAATTGATTGGTGAAATTGTTCAAAAGGTCAACCTATTATTAGCTCAACCTTTTGGACAAATTCACCAGAATCACTGGAAACAAACAAATAAGCGGTACATATATTTTCACGTATTAATATCAAATGGTTTTGAGTAAAGTACAAAGCTTTATTCAATATTCTCAGAACCGACCTAAAATCAAACCAGAAATGTGAATTTGATAAAACTTTTTAATTTGACAAAATAATAAAATATATTTGTATTGTATAAATTGTTTCTTTTACTTGTTGGTCATTATTATAATCAAATCAATCTCTAGAAAAATTTGAATTTGTAAAAACAATAAAGGTTTTCTTACCACTACGATTCTATGGAACTCGCCTTATAATTTTAATTTGGTTTATTGATATTTTCAGTGAATACATAGATATTACGGTCGCTCAGGGGCTGGGCGCGTTGAAACCTAGAGACAGAGAATGAATCTTTTCTTCGAGCTCCATAGAGTTTTGCACCTTAAATCGGAATGGGGATCTAAATAAGTAACCATGTCGAGTAAAATGCTAAGAAAACAAGTGTGGCGTTTACCGCCAAAATGTCGCTGTTATTTTCAATTCCCCCGTTTTCTTCACGGGTCTTTCATCATAGGGTACCCTCAACTTACCAAAAGATATCTATATTTCTTCTTCTTCTTTCGTACGGGCGGTTTCCTCAAATCGACGACTGTTGCGCCTGTTTTGCGTCGGAGGGTGTAGGCTGGTTTACTCCAGCCATCCCAGTTCCCCCAGAAAGGCACCCAGCGCCTTGATGTCGCCAAACACCTCCTGGAGGCTATGCGGAGATCCCAGGTAGGTAGCCCGGTAGTTTGCCACTCTCCTGCATTCCAGCAGGACGTGAGCAGCTGTTTCCTCGACCTCCATGCATGCTCTGCACAGAGGACTATCCGTGACACCTAAATTAAAAAGATGCCTGTTAAAATTGCTTTGTCCAGTTAGTACACCCGTTATTTGACGGAGACTAGGTCTACTTAGCTGTAGCAGGGTTTTGGAGAGTTTAGGCTTGATTCGGGGTAGTGCGAGCCTAGCCTGTCTGCAGCTCTCCAAATTGTTCCAGTATTGTTCATGTAAGTATTTGGTATGTTGACTAAATCTACCTTTGAACCAGCTTGGAGGTATGGGTACGATTGGCTCGGGCCCTATTGGCCGCATGCTTGATCCTCTCCTAGCTAGTTCGTCCGCAGCGTCGTTGCCTCTTGCGCCGCTGTGTCCCTTTATCCAGTGAAGGGTAATAGAATTTAGTGTTCCTACCATGTTCAGGCCCGAATGACATTCGTGAATGAGGCTGGATGTTATCACGCAGCCATTCAGGGCGTGTAAGACTGATTTGCTATCAGAGAGTATTAATATATATTGATTTATTACCTCTCTCGCTATTAACGCCTTCGTGGCCAGTAGAATACCCATGCATTCCGCTTGGAATACTGTGTTGTGTACTCCCAGCGGGATGCTTATGTGGATGTTTAGGTCCTCCGAGAAAACACCCGTGCCAGTACCTGAACTCGTTTTAGAGCCGTCAGTGAAAATGGTGAGTGCCTTGTGGGTTGTACTTGGGTTGGTGACCGCTGACAGTTGTATTTTATATTTCTTGTCAAAGATGTAAGTAGGTGTTATCTTGTCACAGATCGCCTCTGCCAGAGGGGTGTCAACCTAGTCCTGTATATGTCTAATGAAATGTTTTACCTTTTCAGATCTTACTAGTCTCAGGTGTTTGAGCCTTAGCGCAGATTCCACGGCTGATTGCTGTATATGCAGGTGTAGCGGTGGAATGTTGAGCATGGCCTCTATTGCTGCTGTTGGGGTGGTTTTCATGCACCCCGTGATGGCACAGCATGCCAGTCGTTGGAAGCTTTCAAGCTTGATGGCACAAGTCGAAAGTTTCGTTCTCGGCCACCATGCCACAGCTCCGTAACTTACCATCGGCCTTATGACTATGTCATACAGCCACTTAAATATCTTTGGAGCTAGGCCCCAGCGCTTACCTACCATCCTGCGGCATTGCCAGAGGACGATGCTTGCTGATTTCAGTTTGCGCTCAAGGTGACTGCCCCAGTTCAATTTGCTGTCTAAGATTATACCTAAGTACTTTACCTCTTTTGACAGTGTAAGTGTTGTTCCAAACATGCTGAGTAAGCAATAGTTGCCTAAATTGCGTTTTTTCGTATACATTACCAGTTCCGTTTTTGTAGGGTTTATGGTCAGGTCGTGTTCCTTGCACCATTTTTCAACTATTCATAGTGCTGCTTGCATAGTGTCGCATGCCACATTAGCACGTCGTCCTATTGTAAGAATGGTAATGTCGTCAGCATATCCTATCGTGAAGAAATGCCTGGCGTTGAGGCGAGTGATGAGTTCATTTACCACCAAGTTCCGCAGAAGCGGTGATAGGACTACGCCTTGTGGGCATCCCCTCACCACGACTGCTCCCTGGGTGTTTTCCCTATTTACTCTGACATACCTGTTGCGCAGCATGTTGACAATCCAGCCAGTGAGAACTTGTGTTGAACTGGATATCTCTATTTACTACTATTACTATAAACTTTTATTTTCCGGCTATAGTTAAAGCGACGTAATAAAAAATTGTCACACCTAGGCCCGTCACCCCAGATCCAGAATTGCAAATTTCATATCGGAATTATGTATTACCCGCTACTTATATTATAAAATTAATTAAAAACATTTTGCACTATTAGAATCCTCGCATTAAATGTCACAACTTTTTAGGGTCTCCCCACATTTATCGACGCAGAATCGGCCTAAGCCAAGTGCTCACCCAAAAATTTCATGGAAAATTCTTCTACAAGTGACCGTGTGTTTTCTTAGCTAAGTGTTTCCGTGGTTTGTAGCATAAATTAGGTTTGTAGCGCGTGAAGGCGACCATAGAGGAGGCCAGCAGCGCCGCGATGGCGCGAGCTCGCGGGGTCTTTCATGTTTATAATAATCATAATCTTTTATTTGCATGAATACACGGGAGTCTTACATGGTCTTAAATATTATCAAGAAATTGTATCCAGCCTGCTAGCAGACGTGCAAATTTTTATATTAAGATTTATCAATTATTAACCACATACATTTAATCATAAAATATAAAAAATCTTAAGTTAATATAAAAGTCATTAAAAAATTGTCAAATTGTCTTAAATTATTAAATACATAAAATATTAAATACATAAAATCACTGAAATCCTTAAATTACTATAATAGTTTGTCATTTAAATGTTCCAATACACTATAAAAACATTTTTCTCGTAACCAATTTATGAGAACTCTTTTAAAAACTTTCCCTTCCAGTGATTTAATGCTCTCCGGTAATTTATTGTACAGCAATATGCACATATTAAACACAATGTTTGTATATATATGTATGGCAAGGGGGTTGATGCAACATTTGTATGTATTGAGCTCTCACGGGTCTAGTAGAGACTTCTGGAACCTTTTTAAAGTAGCTCGGATGAGTCTTTACAAAACAACAGACTTCTTTTATGTACATACAGGGCAAGGAAAGAATACCTAGCTTGCGAAATAATGGTTGACAACTATCTGTAAACCAAACGTTGCATATGGCCCTTATGCATTTTTTTTGGATTACAAACACTGTCTACATCCACTGAGTTTTCCCACATTATCAAACCGTAATTAAGCACGGACGACACGTAACCGTGGTAAGCAGTGACAGCAGCTTGTAAGTTAACTTTTTTAATAAAGAGTCAATCAAGAGAGGAGCTCGGTGGCGAGGAGCTTGGTGGTGTATTGGTCTGAGCGCTCTGGTTTCAATTACGAAAACAAAGCAACTTTCGCCATGGTCGAACCTGTGATGGGTCAACTAAAATTTGTAATCTTCAGCTCCTCTGTGCTGCGGAGGGCACTTTGAGCCGTTGGCCCCACTTTTTACTGCAACCGCTTTGACCCACCAACCCACATTGGGCCAGCGTGGTGGTGTTATGGCCAAAACTCCTCATGTGTTTCTCCCATGTAGGAAGGCCTGTGCCCAGCATTGGGACGAATATAGAATACCATAAAAAAACTTGTGTGCCATTCTCTTCTTCTAATCTTCTTACTATGTTGCCATCCTTAAAAATACAAAAATAAGGTAACCGCATAATGCACGACGTTATCTACTTTAATTACAAAGTCTATCTTCTTAAACCACTTTTAACACTGGTAAGATTAAAACTTCATTACAATTCTGAACAAAGTATTAAGCTTCGAAGATAACTGCACGTAAATCTGGATTTTAATTAGATTTTATAAATGTATGAAACTTTTTAGACAGAATTCTCTTTCTCCAGAATTCTCTTTCTGCATTTTTTCCTAATATTCATAGTTTATATATTTTAAGAAAACGAAATTCGAATATTCTTTTGCATCCTACGTCTCTAAAAATTCTTTCTTTTTACTTAAATTTGTAAACTAATCACGTTTCTCTCGCTGCCAACCAACTGATGGTTCTAATTACACTTCTAGCTCTTAATAAAGCACGTTTCCTACAAACAGCAATCAATTTTCCACCAAAAGGAAAATTATTATTTTAATAATTCATTGTTCAATATTAGACATTTCTATTATTAGTAATTTTAATTAAGCGACACCTTAGGATAAATAAAACTTGATTGTCATTTATTTGGCTGACATTTTCAAGGTTGTACTCCCATGTTTTTAGACATATCTCTGTTTTTTAGCAAACATTTGACTTTGAAAATAGACCCTTATCGTTAGGGCGAACGAAGGTATGCCCAAAAAATGTTTTGTTTATAAAGTACCTATACATTAAACTTCGTGATTCGCCCTTCGAGATTACAATGATTACATGTAGTAGCACGGCTATGTGCTGCCATCATTTTTTATGATTATTACAATAAGCCACCAAGAAAAAGAAAACAAAAAATTAATCGTTTTTAATCGTTTTGGGTAGGTTTTGTCATGCATACTAGTTTTGTGTCGCGGCCATTGTGCACGAAAGTTTCGTTCCTTAAGTTTTTCGGGTGTTATATTCCAGGTAAAAATTTAAAAAACGGAACTGTATCAAATAGAAAAACTATGGAAATTACGCAGAACATTCGATAATTTCAGAAATCCTAACGACTATTTTAGCTTTGCGCGTTTGACGAGTGTGAACAAAAATTAACAGCTGATATCTAATACATTGAATAACTTTATTTGATAATTCCAGTTCGAATTGAATTTAGACTTGCGAGGGACTCCAGTGGGGGCTGGGACCTTCCCTGTCTTGTACATCCCCTCGTACGATTGGAAATAGTGTGCTCAAATTTTTCATTTCACCAAACGAAATGAAAACATGGCAAATAAAACAGTGGTGTAGTGAATGTTTAGAAACAAAATACTTCTAACAAAAGCGAAATAGCCGAGCGTAACTTCGGTAAAAAGTTTTTAGACCAAATGAAACATCGGAGTAACGAGAAAAAATCAATTGATAATAGGTGGCAAACGTGATTTAGACGATGTAAAAAAAGTCGGATCGAAAATAGTCGAAATGTTTTCGGATAAATGAAATTCGGTCAAAAAAAATTTTAACTTATGATAGGTAACCCAAGACAGGATGACTGTCGGGTTAGCAAAACTACTGGATTTACCTCGCGTTTCTGAAGATGTTTCTATGACGTTCCGAGTACTTTACAGCGATCTTCGCCGCGGCAAGATTGATGATGCTAGTTTTCGTTATTAAGTTTATAACTACCGTCTGTTTGTAGTATAATCGAAGCGACGTATTAAACATGAAAGTAATATATAGT
Source organism: Nymphula nitidulata (assembly GCA_947347705.1). NCBI lineage: Eukaryota > Metazoa > Arthropoda > Insecta > Lepidoptera > Crambidae > Nymphula > Nymphula nitidulata. Next base: position 6,199,701 of record OX374617.1, on the reverse strand, counting down.
ATACTGTATGATAAAATTAATCGCTAGATTTCAACCTATATTAAAATTTAGCCGAGACTGATGCCTAAGCTGAAATATTTTGAGCAGACAAAAATTATTCATTACATTTCGACCCTCCTCACTTATTTGAAAAGAGGTGTGATTTTTTTTCCTGATGAAACATTGTTGAGATCGGTGACATTAGTCCTGAAAAATGAAATAAACTCTCTCTAATAATATTTCATCACTAATAAAAATGTATCTAAACTAGGAAAAATTCACGTCCTGAGGCGGGGATAGAACATTTATAATAATGTTAAAATCATAATTAAGAATATTTCATCAGCTTTTTAACTGTTTATTTTTAAAAAAATAATGTCTTGAAATAAGATTTTTTTTATTTAAACAACACTGTAAAAACCTATTGACCCTGGCGTTCGAATAATTGTTTATATTATATTCTATAAAAGTAGTTCTTGTTTAAGTTTGACAGCGGGTCGTAGTCATCAACTTGCCATAAATCTTGCCCTGTCACACGGTCGCTGCTCCGAAAACGAGTATTTTAGTGTACACATACATTGTTACATGAATATGCTCCTTGTGTAATGGGGATAAGTACTAACAATACATGCTACTGTTTGTGTAGCAACGATTGTACTGTCACGTAATACCCATTGCTTTAATGTGATGTAGACTTTAGGGACAATTAATTCTAAATTAATCTTCTTGCTTACATCACTGCGAACAGGAATAAAATGTGTACCTGAAACAAAACGTAAATTGTTAATTTCACAAAACATTAAAATTACAAAACGTCAGGGTTTTTAGAACACAATTAATCATAGAAGTCTCGTCAGCACACCCCGGAGTTACGAGGCAAAGCTCGTTGTAATGGCATATTTTTGTTTTTAATAGCGCTTCCAAAGCGTAGAAGAAAATATTTTTTGAATCTTTTCAGAGGTTGTTCGTAGGCTTTTGCCGGTTGATCTGGTGAATTTGCTCAGCAGACCCTAGAACACCTCCGCAAAAGGCACGGGAGTTATCCAGGAGTTTTAGCGGGTATTTCTAGGGTCAATTAAGAGCCTGGGTGACCCCGCACACGCCCGCTGCTTCTCCAGTAGCTAATAGGTCCGTCAATGGAATTCTCATGGCCCCGAGACTTCGGCTTTGGGTGACGGACTGGGGTCCCGTCGTCCAATCATATGCGATGTGATGCCGCGTAGATAATCCTAGTCCTAACTAATATTATGAATGCGAAAGTGAGTTTGTTTGTTTGCTTCGCTTTCACGCCTAAACCACCAATCCAACATATATTGTAGTAAATTTGGTATGGAGACAGTTTTTAATAATAACATAGGCTACTCTTTGGAGCGATAACCCACATCCACGCGGAGCCGCGGAAGCTTGTAATATCATAAATGCGAGAGTTAGATGATGTTTGTCACTCAATCACGCTATTACGGCTTAACAGATCTGGGTGAAATTCGGCACAGAGATAGACTATAGTCTAAAATAGCACATAGGCTACTTTCTGTGGTAACGCAGACGAAGTCGCGGGTGGAAGCTAGTGTATAATGACTTTACGCATTTGCGCCCGTCTAAACGGGCATTTGTGTACAAGCAAACAGGACATGCCCTCACTGTTGCCGAATTACTGTTCATCCTAAAGGTAAGAAGAACGGGGGTTATTTTAGTTTTAGTGGGTACATTATTATAGTGAACATTAATAGAGTTACCTACACTAGAAATGCATTACATTTACTTCTAAGAAGCTACTGTTGCTTTCATGTGAATATTTTGCGTTTACTATGCTATGACGTCCGCAGGTGACTAGACGAGCTCGATTGACAACACACTGCAATCGTGCCTCGCGATGCGGGGGGTGCGGGTGAAATTTGATTTTTTTCTAGCTTTAGGCGCCCTCTTAAGACGTTTTTTTCGAACTCTTAATACTTTCAATTTATCATAGTAAAATACCTAATATATTAATAGCTAATAATTCTCTATTGAACTCGAAGCACTCAGCACCACACTTACCCGTTTCCTGGTTTCTCTGTTCCGTTATAGTGTCATCAATCATTGCAATGGTCTCCGGTGCTGACAGATCCCTTTGAGTTTAGTAGCACCGGTTAGTCCAACTCACTTTATAAGAAATTTTATGTACTCTTGACAAAATAAGATTAGACATAATTTTACCCTTAAACATTGAAGAGATTTTAGAAACACAGAGATGATTTTTTATTGAAATTCGATAACTTACGCTCAAACTAAAAATATTTTCAGAATAGCTTATACTAAAAAAGTTCAAATTTCCTGTGAAAATATTCAAAATTAAAACTAATATGGGCTTAAAGGACTGCCATCCCACGACCAAACTGGTACACTGGCCCAAGTAAGGCTCCACGTCCGCGCTATCTCCCTTGCCTCCTCCGTTGCACGGAGAAGTGCCGAGAGCAGACACGAGGCATCAGACGTTTGTGACTACACGAGTTTGTTGCCGGAATCTTCTCGGTAGTTCAACTTATGGAACCGGTGTAAATTCAGACATGACAGACAGACAGAGACCGTGACGTTGTTAGATAATATATATTTTTGTGATAGTTATAAAAATGTGTTTTTAACGTTTTAAAAGTGCTTCTTTGAGGCCTATTTAAATAAAATATTTTTTCTTTCTTTCTTTCAATTTGACTTCGGCGCCTCCACGAGAAATAGCCCGCCATCAATAAAACCCCCGGATTCCAGAGGAACCACACGTCACGTCGCTGACCTTGGAAGCCGGCCATTCCACGATCCACAGATTCGCCGGGCCTAAAAAGGGCCATTTCCGACATGCTAGGCAGTCACGGACGAAGCATAGGAGCTGGAGAAGATAGAGCCTTCTACCAGACGTTGCTCTTCCCAGGCTTTCCCCTACGCCATCGCGCTACCACATGTCCTCAAAGTAGAAAGTCGTCACACCTTGTGAATTAAGGAACACAACAAGTAAAAGCCGGTTGGAGTATGAAAGTGGTGAGGATGGGTCCCACCACTCTCGTACCGAACCGTGAGCATGGTGAGAGGCGGATTCGAGGACTGAGAGCGTAGTGTCGCACGCAAAGTCACCTGTGCTCGGCTCTTTCGACAGACATCTCGGACGAACAAACCACGCGACTCTACAGCCCATGGGGATTCGGAGGTGAAGAGATTTAGTGGCATATACCTTGATCAACAAAGAGCGACTAAGAAAGTAGGGTGTTCTTAGGTAACACTTACGTGCCTACCACTACCACCCAGTATAATAAATTAGGAAAAACAATAGTAACATTATTATGTATACTCGATATTAAAATTGCAGTAATCAAATAAAATCTTGAGGAGAAAATATACGTGCTTTATAACAGATAAAGTGCAGTCCACTACCACCGTTATCAAAGTTTATAGAGGACTGCCATAAATCCATGTCGTCATCTGCTGACAGTTTTGATTATTTGACCCCTAAACTACCCTCCTTGGGTTTGTTCCAATAAATATGGTTCAGGCCATCCCTCGTCTCAGCCATTTATCTGTCAGAAACGATGTTTGCTAGATCCATTGTTGTATTTGAATTGGTTTCTTGATTGAAGTCTGTGAATAATTGATTTAGTTAATTTCAAACTAGTGAAACGCAAATAATTTATAGTTCACCGAATAATCTTTTTATTTATTATATTGTTAACCTGCACAATAATATATAGGGAGAAAGAATAGAATAAATCTTTACGCAAACTATGTAATTACTGTATGGAGGTTTATCTTTTTTATGTATTTGCATTATTTTTTTCCAGAAACAATATATTAAAACAAAGGCTGTATTAGTCATATAAATGTTTTGCAGCTTTCAAATACATCGTTTTTTTTCATAATTTTATAACATTTCTATGAATTAATGAAGCCAATGTTATATTATTTCATACAAATGTTATGAAATATTTATTGAGTAATAAACCACTAGTTTTAATTTATTGTTGTATTAACGTCACCATCCTGAATAAAGCTACATTTAGCAGTTTAAAGTCGATAAGGATACCCTTTCAATTGATATATTATAACTTACATAACCTAAGCTAATGAAGTAAGAATTTCCTCATCTAAAAAAATATTTAGATATTTTTTTTATTGATATTTATTATTTTATTGAATTTCATGTTAGAAAAATCGAAAATATTATACTATATACCTATATTCGCAATAATCTTTCCAAATCCTTTAATTTATTACCCCATTAATTTATGTTGCAAGACTCGCTATTTATTTAATTAAATGATTGTGCGGAGAGCGCTTTAAGCCCTTGTTTATGTATTCTGTTTTCTTTAAAATCTAATAATATGAGAAATTAGATGTTATATAAATGTCATCCTTTTATGCACACATGAAACACATAATAATAAACAATATTAAAACACATTACAAGGGCTATCTCTAAAAAAGATCTCTTCCAGCATACCCTAGCCTTATTAGTAAAACACAACGTATGAGTGGATATTGTGTAAGAATAATATAATCGTAATCTAAATTCTAACTAAGATTTTTAATGCGAATGTGAGCTTGTTTGTTTGTTACGCTTTCATGCCTAAACCACTGAACCGATTGAGATGAAATTTGGTTAAAAGGGCCATAGGAAGAGGAAGAATATGGGATATTTTTTGGAGCGATAACTGACATCCACAAGGGCGGAGCCGTGGCAAAAGCTAGTATATATAAATGCGAAAGTTTTGATGTTTGTTACTCAATCACGCCATAACGGCTGAACAAATCTGGATAAAACTTGGCACAGAGATAAATTACAGTCTGTTATAGAACATAGGTTACTACTATCCCAGGAATGTGTTCTCAAGAGACAACGCAGACAATTTGGCGGGCGGAATCTTGTTACGGCAGTTTTCATAATAACAAATATTGTGTTTAAATCGTGACACTAAATAACCTGCTGGACTATACAGCCTATTAAAAAGTCAAATTAATTACTGCGAACTGTTGTTCGGTAATAAGCTGTCTTGAAGCATTTAAAATTACTAATACTATGTGTAAAGAACGCAACATCCTAATTTAATCTTTCAAAGGACCGTTATTAAATGACTACATTTGCAAAATTGGGATACTGTCTGCACCACATTTATCTTCTGACAGTAATGTATTTCAGCCGTCTGGATTATTAAGGACTTGCCCTTTAGATTTAGGCATCTATGCTTCAAATGTATCATCAATCTAATGTCTATAAAATATTATGATTATTCATACATCACACGTCCTTTCTCGCAGAAGAAAAATAGCTATTTGTTTCGGCCGAGACAGACAGGGATAGAGAATGACGACTTATCAGTGCGAGGAAAACAGACAACAATACCGCACGCACGCGTAACGTACAGTAACAATTGTAAATGATTTATATAGGATTAATTGATTTATATAGGAGACATTCGTGATCTTTCAACGCGTACAGACGTGCTCATAGATATAATAAATTAAAAATTGTTTTGAATAAAATAGTGACCTCGATTATAGTTTTAGCATGCTAAGACGATTATTGTGAAGTGATAAGTTTATTAACAATGTATTTTTAGTACGTCGGCTGACAAATTAAGTATGTCAGACGGCAGTCCCTTTAACCGGAGCGGAATAACGCGCCGTACTCCTCCACCAACGCCTGGCCCCCAAAACCCGAGTCAAGATCAGGAGGATACCATGGAAGCGGTGTCAACACCAGAAATTCAGAAATGGCTTGGGTCCATTGAACAATATTTAAATGAGGTCTGCATCATTTCTAACGAAGGGAAGTTAAACTCTGAGCAGAAATGTAGAATAAGTAACCTGTGTCGAAAAGTTGGACATGGTGCTGCTCAAATGGCTGTGCAATACCAGTCATTAAAACAAAAAGCCCTTACAACTCACTCATCGCTCCAAACTTTGAAAGGAAACCAAGATTTGGCAGATAGTCTGAAGGAAATTAAATATGCCATAAAAGAGTCCGGCACGAAACAAACCAAGGAGACTAAATCTTTCGCTGACATGGTTAAAAAAGGATCAAACAGTTTTGTTCGCCCGACCCCTTTTAGTTCAGTAGCTATTTATCCTAGCGATAACTCGAAAACAAGTGACGAAACGAAAAACCTTGTCCAAAAACTTATATACCCCGAGGAAATGAAGCTAAAGGTACGGGGCGTCCGCAAAACTAAAAATGGGGGAGTCATAATCAGCACTGAGACCAAGGAGGATGTTGAGAAATTAAAACAAAATACTCAGCTCGCTGCTTCAGGCCTGAAAGTGGATGAGCCTCATAAACGGAAGCCTCGTATAATAGTTATCGGAGTTCCCTCTTCAATGGGCGAAAATGATGTGTTTAAATGTATATTTGAACAAAATTTAGCCGATAAGCTCCCAAATATGTCTGCAAACACTTTTTCAAGCTCTATAAAACTTAGCCACAAATCTGGAAAAAGGAGTGCAGAGAGCTGCAATTACATCCTTCAAGTTACAGCAGATATACGCAAAGCCCTTATTACCCAGGAGAGACTTTTTATTAACTGGACGTCTTGCCCGGTTAGAGATTTTACCTTAGTAACTAGGTGCTACAAGTGCCAACAGTATGGGCATGCAGCCAAAACGTGTAAGTCGGAGACCACTACGTGTGGACACTGTGGCGAAGAAGGACACTCTATTCAAGAGTGTTCAATGAAAATAGCTCCACCAAAATGTGCAACATGCCTGCGTTTCAAAAAACCAAGCGACCACAAGACGGGAGACGCCAATTGCCCAGCTAAGAAAGCCGCGGAGCTCAGGTATATTAACACCATTGATTATGAAGGCGCCTAAGAGCGCCATATATCTAGTTTTATTGTAGAAGTAATAATAATATTATGGATGGAAGTGTAATTAATGAAATAGATACTATATCTGTTTCTGAGTCAATATACTGTGAGGTTGAGGACTGCAGAAAATATCTCTCTGTTTTCAAAAAATCGCTTACCATACTAAGTCAAAATATTCGTAGTATTTATAAGAATATTGATAGTTTTCATATTTTCCTTCAGAGGCTTAACTTTAATTGTGATATAATAGTTCTAACCGAGTGCTGGTTATCAAACCGTCACGGCCTTCTCCCGCCAATGTCAGGTTATAATTTGTTCTATAGCTCAAAAAATCACAATCAGAACGATGGAATCGTTATATATGCTAAGGAATCATTAAATATCACAATTGAAGAACCAAATTTACAAGAATGTAACTGTTTCATTATTAAAATTGGCGCAGACATAGCGATTGTAGCAACCTATAGATCCCCTTCCGTTAGAAACTTAAACTCATATCTATGTTCATTAAATGGAATTTTTCAAGAGCTGACTACTTTTAAGAATATTATACTAACAGGTGATATTAATATAAACATTAGATCTGACTTATTCGACGCGGGAACACATGATTACCTCAATCTGTGCTCATACCATGGACTTCTCCCCGGTCACTCTTTGCCTACACATCAAAGCGGTTCCTGCCTCGACCATATGATGATCAAATCTGGGTCACTGTGCAACACTATTGTCACTAACTCAACGATTACTGACCATCACGCTGTCTTACTAACCTTAAATTTAGAGCTGCCTAAGCAAAATCGTCACCTTGTAAAGTCTAAACTAAACATAATCCAACTCGAACGTGATCTATGCAAAATTGACTTTAGCCCCGTTTTTAAAACTGCTGACGCCAATTCATCTTTGTCGTATTTTATAAATACTGTTCAACAAATAATTTTAAATAATACGTCAATAATGACAATAAAGAAGAAGTATCATAATATTAAACCCTGGATTACTCCTGGTCTTATTCGTTGTATAAGACACAGAGATAAACTTCATCAGAGGGCAAGGCGATATCCAGATAATGTAATCTTACAAGTGACCTATAAAAGATACAGGAATTTTTGCAACAATCTTCTAAAAAAACTCAAAATTGCTTATGATAAAAATGAATTACATAAAGCGGGAAAAAACAGCAAGCAATTATGGAAACATATCAAAAAAGTAGCCTTTAGTTCAAAAGCAAAAGAATCAAATTCGAGTTTACTGCTTACCTATCCTTCACCACTCTTATCAGTTAACTATGTAAATAACTACTTTGTTAACGTAGGAAAGGATCTTTCGGAAAGGCTACTGAAACAAAAGTGCAACCAACCATCTGCACCCTCCCATAAGCTTAAAAATGGTTTTAAAAACACCTTTGTTATGCTAGACACTGACGAACATGAAATATTACGGATAATTTCAGGATTAAAGGATGATTGTGCAGTTGGGTGGGATAATATAAACAATAAGATTCTCAAACGTTTTAAGCATATATTTGTTCCTCCCCTAACATACATCTTTCGAGGTTGCCTTTCGGAAGGAATTTTTCCCAAATATTTAAAAAAGGCAGTAGTAATACCTATTTTTAAGTCTGGGAAGAAAAATCTTGTCACCAACTATAGGCCTATATCATTACTCCCTTCAATATCCAAAATTTTAGAAAAAATTATAAACAAGAGGCTAGTTGGCTACCTTGAAAAATATAGCCTACTTTCGCCTTCTCAGTTTGGTTTTAGAGCAAAGATGTCCACAGCAGATGCAGTGCATAGTTTAACCGACTTTGTGTCTCAGGAGCTAGGCAAAGGAAACCAAACATTAGGAGTTTTTCTTGATTTAGCAAAAGCATTTGACACGGTATCAATTCCTATACTCTTACATAAATTAGAAGCTCTGGGTATAAGAGGAACTCAGTTGAAACTCTTCGCTGACTACCTCAGTAATAGGTCCCAATGTGTCAGAATAGGAAATATTACCAGTAAGGACCTAACCAGCACCAGTTTTGGTGTGCCCCAGGGCAGTATCCTTGGCCCAACGCTTTTCTTGGTATATATTAACGACCTATGTAATATAAACTTAAATAATGGTAAGATAATATCGTACGCGGATGACACAGCATTAGTTTTTACTGCCGAAACTAGTAAAGAGTTGTATAATAACGCCCAGGTTGGTTTTAACATTGTGAATAACTGGCTAAATTGTAATTTACTAACGTTAAATGCTGACAAATCCAAATTCATTCACTTCACCATGAGAAAAAATCAGCAAATAATTACTAATCCTCAACTATATGCACATCATTGCCAAAATTTTTCAGTCAACACGTGTAATTGTCCTATCATTCTTAACACTACTGCTATAAAATACCTCGGTATCACGATTGATGAGACTCTCTCCTTTAGACAACACATTGAAAATTTGGTTAATAGAATCCGTAAATTAATATATGTATTCAAACAGCTTCGATCAATCGCAGACTTTCGATTGATAAGACAAGTCTACCTGGCCTTATGTCAATCTGTAATACAGTACTGTATCACGTCCTGGGGTGGAGCACTTAAAACTATCTTACTACCCCTGGAAAGAGCCCAGCGAGCCATTTTAAAAGTATCCAGCTTCCTTCCTTTTTTCTACCCCACACATCTCCTATATGAATTCAGTAACGTGTTGACTGTCCGCCAACTCTTCATTATGCACACTTTATTAAAACAACATACTGCGCTTCCGTTTAATGCTACTAATAAAAGACGGAGAGATATAGTCTGCCCCTCGAATAATACCTCAAAATTTATATTTACAAATAGATTTTTCAATTTTTTAGGCCCTATGTTGTATAATAGAGTAAATAGAGAACTAAATATGTATGACTTAAATTATTTTAGTTGTAAAGATATTGTATGTAAATATCTCCAAAGTCGGTCCTACAAACAGACGGAGGAGCTACTCATAGTACGTAAGTAGTTTTAAATAACATTGTTAGCCTAGGCACTTTTTCCTTAGTCAGTTAATTTGTCACTTCTACTTTTAATTATAAGCTGATTATTTTAATTCATTACAATCAGTTCTTTAAAATAACACATCAGCACTTTCTCGCCTAAAGCACAGGTTTCTAACCTAGTTTAGGTAAATTTAATTTCGCAACATGTTTTATTATTTAAGATTTAATATTGTACACAGCACCTATTTTTTCAATAAACATTTTATTATTTATTATTATTTATTTATTATTTATAAAAAATTAAATCTCTTCACTGATTAAAAAAAGCTTTTTCGAAAATATTTCCGATAATTTATTTGCCTTTCTAAGGAAATAAGTTTGGATTTTAAATATTCGTCCGTATAATATTAAAAATGCATACCTACATAATTTTGAAAACAATACGATGTGCTTGCAACAGGACATAAAGCTGAACTTAAATTAAAAAGAAATGGTAATCATTAATATCAGCTTATACCAGCGACCAATCTAGTATTAGTAGCTGACAATCTGATGTAATCAAATATAGTGGGTTTAATTAAAACACTTTTTAAATCAAATCAGAGCCATCCCTAGAGGCCGCGACGGCTAAGGCAAAACTTCACATACTTATCTATCTATTTACAAACATCATGAACTTTTAAACAAACTTTTATGCTGTTGGAGGCGAACCCCTAGGAATTCTATCTTTTAAACCTTTCATTCGGGCTATAAGACCATTGGTTAGGTGAACCAAAGATTAGGGTTTCCTTACAAACATCTATCGGTCCGAAATACACTAATTTGGTCATAAACTTCGTAAACACGGCAATAGTATTGAATGCAAGAATGCAAGTATATAAATCTCAGAATCTACTCAGACGCGATACGCTAAAATCATATAAAAACGATAGCAGTGCTTCTCTTTTAAATTATCGGAATATTTTAATATATGCGTATACCATAGCGTTGGACGCACAACACACACTTGAGGCGCAGAGTGCTATCGTAATACGGCAGTTGAAAACAGCCGCTAACCCGAGTTAACTCAGTGAGGCGTGGTTAACTTAACATCCTCTACAGGCGGCATGAAGAATTTATGGTTCATAATTTGTTTGTTGGAAATATTATACAACAAATTTTTCACGTAAGAAAATAATCTGATTAAAGTATATTTATTTTACGAAGATTTTATTATAATTATTTATTATACGTAGGCCCCACCTGAACAAACAAAACTGTGTAAAGGTATTTTTAATTTTATATTAACACTAGCTGTGCCCGCGACTTCGTTCGCGTGGATGGCGGAAATTAACAACGGTGGGGTAGGTTGATTGATTCATGATTTTACTTGAGCATTTATTTGGCTAAGAATTTAAATCATGTTTTTAAAACACCTTTGCGATTAATGTATTGATCGCAAGCCTTGAAAAACATAAATGCGTGCATGATATTTTAGAACTATGATATCTCTTAAGATATTTATTGAAGTCAAATGATGTCAAAAACAAATTTGTTCAAAATAAAATACTTGTGGTAAATAATGTATTTATTTCGATAAGGAATAATATTATGGTTACAAATAACCTTCGCAGATAGTACATTATTTTAGAACAAGTTTGATTACTAAAAAAAATTTTAAACTAAAATTAAAACCGACTTCAAAAAACTGAAAAGGATAAAATAATTAAATTTAAGTAGGTATTTATCCCCTAGAAACATATTTTTGGAGTCGGTGCTTCACTTTCTATTGTTTTTGGAAACCACTTAGCACCAACTCCAAAAATATGTTTCTAGGGGATAAATACCTACTTAAATTTAATTATTTTTTCCTTTTCAGTTTTTTGAAGTCGGTTTTAATTTTTGTTTAAAATTTTTTTTCCACAATTTTTAGTGGTAACTTTCTACGGTCGAAGCTAGATGGGTGACCGTAAACTTATATTGATTCCTACTATCGTATCGTTTCACTAAAAAGTCATTTGAAAAGCAAAAATTCGCAATTTCGCATATGTAGACGACTTAATAATTTCAGTGTTTTTAAATTTAAAACCAAAGTACCCAACTGTTTTTGAAAAACTTTTTATGGGACCAAATGGCAGCTATTTCGCATCGAACAAAAAAAGAATCATGTAAATCGGATCAGTAATCTCGGCGTAATCGGTGTACATACATAGAAAAAAAAAAAACATACCGGCCGAATTGAGAACCTCCTCGTTTTTGAAGTCGGTTAAAAATGGGTATAGAGAGTCAATTTCAAAAATAGACATAATTATGCTAGGTGATAGACCTAGAGATGGATGTAGGGTCGTCTGGGTACGTACCTTCGCCTTTCTTATTTCAGCCGTGAAACAGTTCGCTGTGTTTCGGATTGAAGGGAAAGGTAGCCAGTGTCATTACTGGACATGGACGGCATTTCATCTTAGGCCCCAGGATGACAATGCACCTGCGATATCAAGAGATTTTATCTTGTTATTGCAGGTGTCTATAGGCAGCGGTAACCACTTACCATCAGGTGGGCCGTCAACTGGTTTGTCTAGATGACATAAAATAAAAAATAAAAATGCTGTCGCAGACTTTTTTTAGAACTTTTAAAGGAGAACAATTCCTGCGCATATGATTTATACGTAACTTTAACCGTTTACGCAGCGCACGCAACGAAAGCTCTGAAAAAGAAAATTTTTACCCCGTTTTTGCAACACTTTTAATTAATGCTTAGCGCTCCTATTGGTGGTAGCGTGATGTTATTTAACCTATATAATACGTCAATAAATGTACTATCCAACACAAAATATTTTTTCAATTTAAAACAGTTGTTCCTGAGATTAGCGCGTTTAACCAAACAAACAAACAAACTCTTCAGCTTTATTATATTAGCTTAATTACCTTCACACTGACAAAATGACTACAGAACTTTCGACTGCCTCTAACTCAATAAATTGACCACATATTAGGGAAACGCCAAGCCAAAATAATATTGCATATCTATGCTATTTTATTTTTGGTGCAAAACCATATTAACTGTAACAGTTTGATAAGTCATATTAACTGTAATTACACCTCGCAAAATTTTGGTTATGACTAATGTAACCGAAGTAATTTGGCTAAATATTTTTATCAGTGCAGGTGGATATCCTTTGACAAAAAAAATGGGGTTCATCAAAAAAGGCGCGAAAAGGTTTTTACAGGGTCGGCAACACGCAAGCGATACGCCAGTGTTGCAAGCGTCCATATGCTACGGTAACCGCTTGCCATCAGGTGGGCTGTATGCTTGATTAAGTGGTATAAAAAAAGCTTTCTGATAGCGATCGTGAATTTTGTTCATTAGTTTCTTTTATTATAGGGGGAATGATAAACGCAGTAAAATTAATAATTGGATCACGAAACCATATAGTCAACGAATCATATAACGTCCATTATGCCCACAAACTGTGGAAACTTATTTAACGAGACATGTCCGGCGCAGCTCGACGGCAACAGGCAGTTATTATGTATTAAACTCGCCACGAGCGCCGCATGTTAAGTTTCAGTTGTTGTAGAGTGTTTTGAATCTAATTTAGTTATTTGAAATAATACCTACATTATTTGTTCGTTTTGTTGTAATGTGTGATATTTGAAACATGTTAACTAGAAGAGCGGATGTCTCTTAGCAGTAGTTTAATAAAGTTAAATTGAGGGTCCCAAGCCATGGAAATAAGAACATTTTACATTACGGTAGATATAGTTTCGATATTTTATTTAAGGAACCGCGTAATACTTCCAGGATTAAATAATATAATAAAAATTTAAAATTGAAAATTGTATGTAACCCCCGGCCTCATTAATCATCTATTTAACACCGTCTCATTCAGTTCAGACTATATTCTTATGAGTTCAAACACGCTATATCTGCAGTAAGTTTCTGAAGAATTGAGCAACCCGCAGACTATTTGATGATACAGGATCAGTTCAAAATTAGCATCTCTCGGAAGTATCACCGAATTAACACCGAAATTCGAAATCAATGGAATATGTGAAAGCTAGTAAGACCCCTATTATCAAGTAGGAAACGAGCTGATAGTCATCAAACACCTGAACAGATCTTCATAAATTAAAGCTAAGAACCATCTGAATCATGTCAGCTTTTAATCGAAAAAACCGTGTTAAAAACGGTCCATTTGCTTATGAGCTACGCTACGATGCCACAGACAGACACACAGATACACAGGCAGACACGTCAAACTTATAAACACCCCTCTTTTTTTCGTCGGGGCCTAATAACCAATTGTGACTGGAATATGCAAATAGACTGACTTACAAATTATAAAATAATGAACTTTAAAAAATGCTCAAATATCACAAAATTCTGACTTACAAAGTAAAAAGGTACCTTTTTCTTTAAGTGGTTCAAATAAAAAAAAATATATTTGTTTGTTTAAGGAATGAAATGTACCTTTTTACTTTGGAAGTCAGAATTTTGTGATATTTGAGCGTTTTTTAATGTTCATAATTTTTGAAGTTTCCTCAAAACAGACAATTAATTTATTGAGATGCTTACGGGCCTGACATGGTCAAAGTTAAGCATGCCATTTATTTTAAATAAGTATTTTAATTAAATACAACTATAACGCCAACTCATCGAAGAGCTAATCAACAGATCAGTTATCGATATTAATATGATCGCTGGACCACTTTATCAAAATAGCCAAATTGTATAGTGAACGATGAACAATGTGTGGAATCGTTGAAACAAACAAATGCAACGTGAAGGCTGTCTCGTTGGACGCCGAACTATCTCAAGGTGCATTAAAATCTGTTTTCAGAATAAAATTAAAAATAGCATGACGTGATTACTTCAGGAGGTTCAGACATGGCTTTCTGGGCCTCCTTTCTTTTGCCTTCCCTATTTTATGAAGACATTACAAAACTCCTTGAATTACTTCTACTACGAGCGGATAACTGACTCAATAAATAGTTAGCTATTATGAACAAGAACTATAATCTAACTCGTTAACCAAATAGGCTGTTAACTGTGTGTCATTTATACACGTTCCTGCTCCAAAAAAAAGTTTGATTACTGCTTACAAAGACAGCAGTGGTTAGGCGGTAAATAGGAGGCGTAGAAAAGTATCATTAATTGTGAAATCAGATAATGAGATGACTCAGGGGTCGCCCGAGTTCTTTTTTCTTTTCCACTAGCAATAGCCGCTACTTTTACAAAATTCCTAATTCCTTCGCTGTAAAGTAATCGAATCGTCGCGTGTATAATAATAATGTAACGTCTAATAAAAAGCGAGTTAAGCCCGGTAAATTGGTTTTATTTCAATTGTATTTAAAATATTAAGATGACACAGCATGTTTGCAACTTTTTAGGTCCATTAGTGTGGAAGTCTGCGTGTGTGTGTGTGTGTGTTGTGGACGCATATGTGTGCATGTGTTAGACTTGAGGAATTGCAGTATGTCTTCACGCTCCTAGCTTGTTGATTAAATATTAATTCATATAAGCATAATAGGTTGCGTACTTGAGAGGCCACGATAAAGTTCACATCCGCCCAATTGGCTTGAGCTTTGAGGTTTTGATACACTTCGTGTTGCTTAAATATTAATATATATATATATATATATGTATATATTACAAAGTATAAATGTGAAGTAAAAATAACCTAAATCATATCATATCCGTACTATTATTATAAATGTCAAAGTCACTCCGCTAAGATTTTACTCTTAAACCGCTGAACTGATTTAGATGAAATCTGGTATGACATATTCCATCCTGAGAAATTAAGACATAGGCCACCTTTTGACGTCTTATGAACAAAATATCACAAAATATCATTATATTCACGCAGACAGATGTCTGTCAAACCACAGATTCCAGACACATTTGGTTTTTAATTGCTCTATGACCCTGGAGGATATTCTGCGGATTGATTGGTTAAAATATCTTTAGTCTGTCCATTCCGCCGTTTATTTCGTTCATCCCTTCTCTTTGCCTATCAATATCAATGACATGCCTTCCTCAATAGAATCCGTCTGTCCGTTTGTTGCCAGAGGCAACGTTGCCATTGAGGAAGCAAAATGTTTAAAGTTATTACAGTCTCGGTTTCTTCCATTGTTTAATTGCGATTTCGATTTCAACTGGTTCGATACATCTTTTTAGATTTTATTCCCAAACGAATAAGAGAGGTGTTAACTTCAATGACTGGTGAGATAAACATTGCTATAAAAACTTTAAAAAGGAATGATAGAAAGCGGTGACTAAATTAGCAGGTTATACCTAGTGCTCCGGTGGCGTAGTGGTAATAGCGTCTGGCCAGACATCAGGAGACGCAGGTTCGATTCCCGCCTGTAGCATTTTTTATGGGCAAAAGATGAAATCCAGAAAGGAAAACAAATAAAACTTAATTTGCTTTTCCGAAAAATCCCTCCACGTGACCCGATCTGAGATCGACGGTTTTTGTTGGACTGAATAACTCGATAGGCAACAACAATAGAATGCACGCATGTACCTTCGGACTGCTGCTACACTCACTGATCTTCACATGATTGAAATATTCACAAGCCAGCTGGTTAGAGTAGATGAGTAGTGGTTCTGAACATGGACCAGGGTTTTTTTACCACTCGCGATAAGAATCAAGTTCGTTTGCTCAGTATGGTGGCCGAGTAACGTCTGTAATGAACCTACCCTCAGCAAGTATGTAGCTTCGATAACTTGTTAGTACTGCGTAAGTGCGTACATTCATGACAGTCTTATTTTTAACTGATTTGTGTTGCCATATGTATGATAACCATCCATGATATTAGGTAGATATATGACTTGAAAACAGCTACGATCACATTTCTAGTTTTTATATTGAAATATGCTTCCGGGAGTCATATGCAGCATAACACATCAACAATAATAACAATCATCATCATCCTAATGCCACTCCTATTATCAGACCAAAGTAAGCATCATAAAGAGCTACTTGATAGCGGAGAAATATTGTTAATTATGTACAATAAATATTAGGAATACACTAAATAAACATGTAAAAATCCATGACTAGAGAAAGATGCCCATACTGATCATACAAACATCTGGTCCTACCGGGATTCGAATCCGGGACCCTTGACCGAATAGCCTGTAGCAAGGGGTACAGAGCACTCGGAGCGCACAAACCGCTCCGCCACCGAACGTGTGTAAGAAGGTTATAGTATTTTATCATAATTGACATATGCAAAACATGACATGTTAGCTCTTTACAATAATGATTACCTATGTAAAGAGCTCTCGCAGCATCATTTTATACTCGTCCCAATATCGGAGGCAATCTGCAAAATATATAGGTACTTCCGAGGATACCCAAATTACTTCCATCCTATTTCTCCCACTCACCCTTAAAGATGAGAAAATATTAATATACTAGTACTAATAAATAGAAGCATAACTATAGAACTCTCATCATAATTCATTCGCCTGCCACTTCGGAAGATGAATAGTGCCTCGATTACTTATACGGCGGTCAAGGGTTTTATTCCATCGACAGCCAAAATTAATAGCAATTCGCAATGTGTTTTGCTAATACACCGTAATAGAAAATTAGACATTAGAAAAAACTAACTACTTCTGTTTTGATCGTTATTACATTAACAACAAGAGACGAGTTTGCTTGTGTGAAAGTAATTAATAGCTCGTCATCGATCATCTTCGATGTCTTGCCATTCACCGTGATATAATAAACATGTATTTATGTCGAGCTAAAAAGAAAAATAAAGATTTCTCTTTTCGGAACAAATAATTAGTTACTTTATATTAATTCTTCTAATAATAATATTTAAAATCTTTCTGATTTTGAACTACCTAATGGACTGAGTTATTGCTTTTATTGCTACAGGCTGTTTCAACATAGAAGACTCGGAAATCAATTGGGTTCTGGAAAATGAAAAATATTTTCGTTATTATACCGTTATTATACCGTTATTATATCAGGTACCACCCGGTGGATCGTCAGCTTGTTAGTCGTCTAGTAGTATCAAAATACGAAGTGAATGATATGAAGAAGAAAGAGTGTGGGGGACAGAACAGACCCTTATGGTACACCAGCCTTCACCGACATGAACTGCGAAGCGCATCCATCTGCGAGGACAAGGATTTTCTGCTCATGCAGCCGGCGATCCAGTTGCAGAGCTGAGCGAGTAGACCATTCAGTATACTTGCTCAGCTCTACCGGGAGCTTGGAGAGAAGAGCCCTGTGCCAGACTACTGACTTACCATGTTTGTTAATAGCTTCCATCCCCTCAATGCATGTTTCCATCCCCAAACATGCATTGAATACGCTAGAAATGATCGAAAGTACTGTCGATTCTGTCGTACTGTCGATCATTAATTAATGAGTGGTAGGTATCGGATCAGCTGGTCGCTTATGACCCGTTCCATGACCTTGCAAAGAACTGAGGTAAGAGCTATTGGGCAGTAGTTAGTTAGCTGGGTCTGATCGGTTACCCTTTTAAGGGACTAGTTGCACATTGGCCTCTCTCCAAGATTCCGGCACAAGAGAGAAAAAAAACCGTAAGTATAGCGTTAAGACGGGAAATAGCTCCGCTGCGCATTTTTTCAGTACTATCGCTGGTATGCCATCATCACTAGCTTTCCAGATGTCGATTGACTGAAGCTCCGCACGTAGGTACATAACATTGCTTGTTACGGATATCGGGCTAGTGTTGGTGGCTGAGAGTTGCAGTCATCAATTCGGGAGTAAGCAGCAAAGAGTTTTACCAAGAGATCGGCTTTCTCTTGCGGCTTGTGAGCTAGCGAGCCGGCAGAACATCTCAACAGGGGAAGTGAGGGTTGACAGAAGTAGGACTGCTCGGCTTTGGCCAGAAGCCAGTAGCTACTGGTTCTTGGCCAACTCGTGCAACGCGCTGTGCCGGATGCACAGCTCTAATGAAGACCCTTTAGCAGGACTTGGTAGTGTTATTATAGACTGCTTTTAGTGAGTTGATGTTGGGACCCCGCAAGCTCGGCCCCTGATCCAAGCGCAGTATGCCGACTGTCTCTTTTCAATAGCTAAGGCACACTCGCCGTTGAACCAGAGGTTACTCCTACCCGTACTGATATGATCCGAGTGAGGGATAAAGTACTACATTCCTTACATGATATCATCAGCAACAGCTGTTGCGCTAGCGTTCAAAAATAAATATTATATTAGATATATGTTATTATAGCACTTTTCCCCCGGAGCTAAATCTGACTACAGGCCTAGACCTACGCTGGCTAGGCGACGGGCGAGTGTGGGGGTCACCCAGCGCTAATGACACTGACAGTACCAACTGCTCAATGCAGGGGAGCGTAGGCTCCGCCAAAGCAATTTCACCAGCCCTCCCCCAGGAATCCAGTCTTACTTAGTTATTACAGCTTAGGATATTGTCTAAAATAGCTTTTTGAGACATGCTGAGAGAGTCAGTGTGATAATTAACTGTCTACAGATTATTGGAATAGGCGAGTTACCACTATACTACGAAAAGCCGGTTTAAGGTGAGCTTATTTGTTGCGAGGGGATCGCTAGGCACTCGAACTCGCTAGGCAACTTCTATAAACCTGAGAATAGGTTTATAGAAGTTGCCATTATTTATTATCATCCATTTAACGCATGCATATCCTATGCATTTTCTTGATCAATAAGCAGAAAATGCTTATTGCGAGAGGAACGTATTTTGTACATTTAAAAGTCTCTAAGAGTAATTAGCAAAATGTGATTTCTAAACTACACTACAATTATTAAAACTCCTGCGAACTAGACTATTGAAAGAGAATAATTTGAAATGTTATGTTATGAAATACTTTTCACATTACTAAATAAGGAACTTGCTGTATAAACCAATAGGTGTATAGAATAGTATATTGGTATGGCGATAAACAATTGGACAAAATAGCTCGCAACGTGACGATAGTACGGAACCCAACATTAGTAAATACAATACGCGTAATGCAAATGGAAATACATTATATTTCACTGTATATTTGTGTTGCTAAGACGCTCCATAATTACCTAAGAATTTTTTGTGAATATGAAAAATGTCATCCATATTCATTCGTATGGTAAGAGCCATGGTTGGTAGCGAGAGGGTATGGGAGACTGTGGCCTCTTTCTGCGAGACTGTGCTCACGCAGAAGGAGGCAGCGGAGAGGGAGCGGGAAGAGGATCCTTTGGCCGCCCCTATCCGGCGTAGGCGGGTGGGCGTGAGGAGGCGGGCGGTGATCGCTCGTCCTGCGCCCTAGGCGCGGCCGCGTGCGTGGGTGGCCCCCACGCATGCACTGCACAGGCCGCCACGTCTGGGATTACCCAAGTGACTCTGGGTAATCTCCATTGGCGCAAAACCTGGCCGTAAGGCCGGGTTGCCTGGGGGTGGGTTGGTGAAATTGCTTTGGCAGAGCCCATGCTACCCCCGCGAAGGGCAGTGGAGTTACCGGGGAGTTTTAGTGGGTATTCCCAGTGCCTTGTAAGCGCTGGGCGACCCCCACACACGCCCGTCGCTTAGCCAGCGGCGGGTAGGTCTGTAGTCGGATTTCTCCCCGAAAAAAAAAAAAAAAAGAAAGGTATGTAACTATTCTATTTAATCAGAATGTTAAAACATTTGACAAGTCAATCAGACGTCGATTATTTAAATGGGTCTGTGGGAGATATAGCTACAATCAGGTGACTTGTAACATTGACAAGTCACCTGATAATACTTGTTGAAATATCGTCATCGTCATCATCATCACCAGCCTATATACATCCCACTGCTAGGCACAGGCCGTCCTACATGGGAGAAACACATGAGGATCTTGGGTCATAACACCACCACGCTGGCCCAATGCGGGTCGGTGGGTTAAAGCGGTTGCAATAATAACCGGGACCGACGGCTTAACATGCCTTCCGAAGCACGGAGGAGCTTATAATTAGAAATTTTGGTTGACCCATCGCGGGATCGACCATGGCAAAGGTTGCTTTGTTTTCGTAATTGTTACTAGAGCGCTCAAACCACTACGTCACCCAGCTCCTCAAAAATATTATTATTATTCCCAAATGATATATTTGGTACTTAAAATAAACTTTCGGGGCTGATCTCAATGTGAGATAAGACAAATATTACGCTGAGGAAAATGTAAAGGGTAATAAATGATCATCTAACAACAGTTCTTAAACAAAAACAGTTGTCGCTTATCTACTACCAACTGTAAACAATAAACCAAATTATCTATTTAATAGGTAATTTGGTGAATACATACTATACTTAATATTCATAGATATAATGGAGACAATTTCAAGGACAAAGTTTCTGCTCTAATTGACTGATTCGTTTGGTACTTAATAGGTAAAAGATGTCTTGAATAGAATTGGGCATATCATGATATCATATTATGCATTTCTAAAACTTAACCAAAGCTTATCTTTATAATAAGGCCTTGGCATACTGTGACAACTTGGACAACTGGGATCTTTTGTGCCTATACCTACAGTTTTTTTTTACTTTTCCTGTGTGTTCAGAGCAGAACAAAGCTACCATATGCCTCAATATATCTCTGGGCAGAAAGACCTTGTAGTCTTCTGGCTTTGATATGCCACTACAAAAAGACTAATTCTAATTCTAGTTCGGACATTTGAGTATCGCTATCGCTAAATGGAAAATAGATAAGTAAATAATCCTGTTTTCAAAACTGGTTTCCAATAACTAGTTTCCAAAGTGGCCCAAGAGTATTTGAAATTTGTGATCGAAAGTCGTTCGAGGGCTTATGTGAAGTCCCATAAATTTTCTGCTTAGCGATAGGGACAGCGATTATCAAAAAGCATCTTGTCCTGGCCCTCTGTCCCTCAACATACGCTCGACAAAGTTATGCTGGGCAGAAATGCCCTTTATGTACTATTATGGTTAGTTGTAAAATGCCCTGAAAGCGAGCTTGCCTGTTATCCCTTGCCAGTCTGCCGGCAAGGACACACACACGGTAGAAAATCGAATGTGTGGTTTGACTAATTAATATTTATGTTTGTTGTCTTCACTATATCGTCACCAGGTCCTCCAATATTTTGATATTATTCTAGAATCTAATAGCTGTTCCTCTAGCTTAGAATAGAGTGGATAAAAGTTTACTTTGCATTTTTTTCTATATCCTGTGCTTTGGGTGGCAAAACAGCATAGGGCCCGCCTGATGGTAAGCGAAACCGTAAAATTGTAAATATCTTAATTTGTGAAGTCATCATCATCGTTCATCATCATTTCAGCCGAGAGACGCCCACTGCTGGGCATAAGCCTCCCCCAGGCATCTCCAAACCGATCGGTCCTGCGCTGCCCGCATCCATTGGCTTTCTGCGACCCTCACCAGATCGTCGGTCCACCTTGTGGGGGCCTACGCTGCGTCTCCCGGTACGCGGCCGCCACTCGAGGACCTTTCCGCCCCAACGGCCATCCGTCCTCCTTGCAATGTGGCCTACCCACTGCCACTTGAGGTTCGCAATTCTTCGGGCTATGTCGGTGACCTTAGTTCTCCTGCAGATCTCATCATTTCTAATTCGATCACGCAAAGAAACCCCGAGCATAGCCCTCTCCATTGCCCTTTGGGTAACATTGAGCCTTCTTATGAGGCCCATTGTAAGCGGCCACGTCTCAGTAAGTCATCACTGGCAACACACACGAATTAAAGACTTTCGTCTTGAGACTTGAGTCTTATTTGTCTAGTATCCACTTAGAATCCAAAAACTGCGTGTTGGTATCGTACCTATACGTACCTATACCTAGATTACAGAAATACACATTTTCTTTCTCATTGTTAGCTGTCGCCGGATAGAAACGTGTTTAATCCAAAATGCTAGGATTTTGGCTAAGATCCAGACGATAGCTTTCTTGAGCATCATACTTATCTCTACCTTATCAACAAATATACTTGAATGGGCATTAAAGTTGAGCACTAGCTACTAAGTTAAATACTACATAACTAAATAGTATTGCACAAAAAAAATATTTGCTTAAACTACTTCGGTTACCTACATCATTGATTACCGAAAGTTAGCGAGGTGTCATTACATTATATTTAATTTAACAAAGTGGTGCAACTTTATTTTCGGCTAGGTATCATGTATAGGTAGTTTTTTTTTATCTACAGGCAGTCGAAAGATCTGTTTTAATTTTTTTCAGTTATTAGGACCTCTTCATAATATTATTGGAGCTTGATAAAAAATAATAGGTCTTTAAATATGAAATTCCTGTTTTTTTTTTCAAATGCCATTCTTTTTATAAAATTTAAACAAAAAATTAAACCGACTCCAAAAAACTGAAAAGGATAAAATAATTGAATTTAAGTAAGTAGGCACTCATCCCCTAGGAACATATTTTTGGAGTTGGTGCTAAGTTGTTTCCAGAAACCATAGACAGTGAAGCACCGACTGCAAAAATATGTTACTAGGGGATGAGTGACTACTTACTAAAATTTAATTATTTTATCCTTTTCAGTTTTTTGGAGTCGGTTTAATTTTTTGTTTAAATTTTTTTTTCACAATTTTTAGTGATAACTTTTGAAGGTCAAAGCTAGATGGGTGACCGTGAGCTTAAATTGATTTCTACTATCGTATCATTTCACTAAAAATTCATAGGTAAGCAAAAATCCGAAATTTCGCATATGTAGACGACTTAATTTTTCCAGTTTTTTTTTATTTAAAAACCAAACTACTAAAAAAAGAATCATCAATATCAGTTCACACAGTCAAAAGTTCTGAGGTAACAAACATAAAAAAATAATAAAAATAAAAAAAACATACAGACGAATTGATAACCTCCTCCTTTTTTAAAGTCGGTTAAAAATAATTTTTAACGAACGTCTCCTTAAAATATAACAGTTTATATTGAAAGTGCAGTATACAATCAGGGGTTTAGGAATGGAATTATTATTTTTTGTTATTATTTATTTGTTAAAAATGAGGGTCGAAATCACACAGCCAATTTGAATGTTAAGATTTGTTTTAATTATTTTATATTATTTAAAAAAGCACTGCATTTACTTAACAATGAATGTCTAAAATTATCTACAGTAATTAAAAAATGAGTCATAGAATGGTAATTCCAGTTTCGACAAAATACTTTAGCAAAACGGCAATTTCATATTTAGAGACCTATAAGAATATTTCCTTTTCGTTTATGTTTTCAAAATTGATGAATAATCTTTGTGATTTGATTTCTGTTGTACCAGATTACATCTTTGTAGAAAAAGACTAATATCTAAAAACTACTAGAGATAAAATACATCAGCTGTAACATACGGACAGACTCTGACAGGCCCGACGTAGTATTTTCTATGGAATCCATAAGAATACAAAGAAATAAATTCGCAACAGAGAAAAGATGCCATCAAAAGGTAATCTGCGATTTAATACACTAACATATTTTGCGGAATTGAATCACTAGGGACTAAAACAGTAAACCAATTTTCTAGTCATTACTCAGAGGAAACCAATTGCCTGCAAAATATTTGTAGAAAAACTCTTACTGTTATTGTCGAGGATAAAGCAATTTGATTGACCTCTGTCCCTTCGATAGCCATCAGTGAATTGCGTATCTATGAATTCTTTTTATCAAGTTACATTGTTAGCCGAACTATACTCCTTTTATGGACCGCACATTAAGGCCACCTAATTCAAAATTGATTCATGTTACAAATGACCAAAGCTTTTCGCTTGACTCGTAGCTCACTCTGTGTAAATGGTGACTCTATAAAATAAATAGTCCTAGTATTATATGTTTCAGACAACAAAATGTCTAGGAATTTATTCTAAACTTGAGCTAATTTAACAAAAGAATCTATGTAAACAAACCAAATATCACTTTGTATAGCTTTGTCCCTTTCACTCGCTACCTTTCTTGCTCATCACTCATACAAAAATGACAGTTGATTATTTTCATTTATTTTTTATCAAAGATGGCTGAAGTATAGTCGTTATGGAATAATCCACACTCATATTATAAATGCGAACGTGTGTCGTCTGTCTGTCCCTCTGATATTTCTTCACGCTTAAGGCGCTGAACCGATTAAGATGAAATTGGTATAAAACTAGTTGAAGTCCCGGAAAAGGACATTGAATAGTTTTTATCCCAGATTTCATCCTTTAAGGGGGTTTGAGACCCTAGGAGGGACAACATCAACGCGGGCGGCCTCTTGTTTTTTTTATAAATGCTACCGGGACTTAAACCGACACGTTACCTCTGGTTTAGCAGGAATGCCTATTGAACCAGTCGCCAACTTACGTCGACGTTTCTTACGTTTGAGATAAGCCACACTGATATTATAAATGTGTAATTAACTTTGTCTGTCTGTCTGTTAACTTTTCACGCTTAAACCACTAAACCGATTTGGACGAAATTTTGTATGGATATCGTTTGAAGACATTGGGACACATTTTGGAGAGATAGCCGTCATAAAAGCGGGCGGAGCCTCGGGCAGCCGCTAGTCTAGGTAATATTGTCAATTCTCCTATCCTAATGATTCATCACCATATCGAAATGGCTGTCCATTGCTAAACATAGATCTCTTCCATAGATTTTCACAATGAACAGGTGCGACCCTTATCAAGTCGTCTATCCATCATTGTACTCTCTATCCATCACTCTGTTTTCTTTACTAGTTTTGTACAGAATTATTTTTATACTTACACCAACATACTTACACACGAAACCCTTTTTTAGATCTCATCAATACAAACAACTTTTACTATGGAAGCAACTCTGAAATCTTAAAAAAAAACCTGTTCCAGACACATTTCTTATGCCTTAACCTGTTCCGATTTTCTTATTTCAGCCGTGAAACAGTTCGCTGTGTTTCGGATTGAAGGGAAAGGTAGCCAGTGTAATTACTGGGCATGGACGGCATTTCATCTAAGGCCCCAAGATGACAACGCACCTGCAATATCAAGTGATTTTTCCTTGTTATTGCAGGTGTCTATAGGCGGCGGTAACCGCTTACCATCAGGTGGGCCGTCAGCTTGTTTGTCATCTAGTTGTATAAAAAAAACCATATCTAAATGAACTCAGCTGAAAAGATTTCTGAGCTGAGATGATTTCACAGTTGATTAGATCTTCAAATGGTTTAGAGGTTTTTTGTGTTTTAAAAATAAGACTGTTTATTGGTTAGGGCGAGGCACAATTAACATTATATTTTATGTAGTTTAGGGCGAGGCCAAATCAACATAATTTAGTATTTTAAACTAGGCAAAATCTGTCAGTAAATTAACGTTTAACTGTCTTGAATGGTCAGCTCAGGGTGTATTAAATTTTAGTGTTATAAAGTGGCTCAATTGCTAATAGCGCAACACAAAATATTAATAACAACTTATAAAATTATACTTGTTTGTCCTCAGCCTCAATCTTACATCAGCAAATTCGTTACAATAAACTTTAACAGCTTTCCTTAATTAGCAGGTTGTGTATAATGCACCGATTTATTAACATATAAGCCCCATTTATTTAATAACTAGCTTCCGCCCGCGGCTGCGCCCGCGTGAATGGCGGTTATCACTCCAAAAGTATCTTATGTTCTTCCAAGGTATCAAACTATATAGGCGTCAAAGCGTAACAAACTAACAAATTTTCGCATTTATAGTATTAGTTAGGATTTGATGGAAGTAATATAATTATGAATTATCGACATAATAAGTCACGATAGATTTTCTTTTTGTGCGGTGGACAGGTGAGAGACGAAAGGTTAACAAAATTGTGAATATTTCTATGAATTCATTAAATTGTTAAACAGCAAATTTTTCTTCAAAATTGACAATCTAAATATAATTGGGGGCCTAATAACAGAATGGGTGGTACGCTTTATGTGACCCTCTCAAAAATTAAACTCCGAAGGCCTGAAACATAAAAATAAATCATCTTACCTTTCAATTTACCCAATTTGGATTCGACGTTCCTTAAGGGCAAAGTTAACGAAGCAAAACGCGCCTTTTTCATCTCGTTCAAGGAGTATATCTTTGTTTCAACGATAATATGGACTAATCCTAATAATGCACGAAAAAATAAATACTAAGCTGCAATCATCTATTTTAAAATAAATCCTTGACCTAATTTATTATGGCGTAAGTATTGTAAACAGATATTGAAGAAATATTTAAATAATCGTTAAAGTGTTTTTCCAATTAGTTACTCTTATGTTTTATATGTTTGTTTTTATATTTCGTATATGTTTGTTTTTTATTATAGTAATAATATATAATAAGTATAATAATGATTTTCTCTCTCTTAACTTTATTCTTTTTTTTTTCTCTTTTTTATTTTTCTTATTATATTTTAATATTATTCATTTCAGTAAACTCCCAACCTTTTTTGGTGTATGGTCATAGATTAGATAATAGTTAAAGTATGGCGTTTGCTTTATCTCTGTGTTGTTTATTTGTTCTCTCTATCACACAGAAGGCAAGGAGAACTAATGCCTATACAGCAATGTCTTAACTATTTTCTTTAATTCTGCAAATATTGCATTGAAATGCCAGTGTAACACATTTAATGCATCTGGGAAGAATTTGGCGCGAGACATATGCTAATTTGAATGTAAATTTGCAAATCGAAGAAAGAAGCTATCTATGTATACAACCTAAATGAGAAAATAATGAACAAATTATATTTTTTTTATTAAATGTCATTAAAACATTTGAAAGTTGGAAGAGTTTTTCGCACCGCTTCTTTCTCTACAGCTAAAATATTCGTCGAAGCAGTGGTAGGATTAAGTAATGACATTCTAAAAAAACTTAATTTGAGTCCATTATGGAAAAATCTTTTTGATTTTAAGTTTTTAACGGTTTTTACTACTATTTCCGTGTATGTTATCATATTTTCTGCATTTTTTTATCATACTAGCGATATTAACCTAAAAGAGATAATTTTAATTACAATACAAGTTTAGTTTTAAGTACACATACACATAGAATTGTTCTTAGTAAAATACATAGATAACTTATAATTGTGACGGAGCCGTTATAAATTATTTTAAGAGTGGTTACGTCGGACGGGATATCATACATACTCTCGCCTGACTTTGCTCATGCATGAAAACTCTTATTAGAGTCTGTTTGTTCGTGTCCAATATTTTCAACATTAGAGTTTAAAAAGCCGTCCGAAGTAAACACTCTTAATAATTGTGACTTATAGGACGTTTTAAATTTCAGTTTTGGATCAATTTGACCCGCAGAACACAGGAAAGATAATAAATACTTTAGTTTTAATCCTTTAATACGATAAGACGTCATAAATGTATGACATAGACAATTAAAATTTAATTGTGTCTGCTATGTCGAGCTTTTAAAGGTAAGACTTAACTTCTTTACACATGACTGACAAACACATCAGACTCTAAGTTACAAATACTGCTCGAGTCCTGAAAATTCCGGGAGTTTTCAATAATAAAGACTCGACTTCATTGAAATGTTGTTCTATTAGGATACAACGACTAAAGTTAGTTAGAACTCTACATGTTAATTTTAATGATAACAAAAACTATTAGGCACGACATGATAATATGAGTTCGCTGTTGAGCTTTAACATATATAAAACGAAAGAAAAGAAAATTACCGAGGCTCGATTTCCTTGCAACACTACATCACACACTGCATTTTGTTTTTAGAAATATGTTACTTGGCACAGAAATGCTATTCGCATCAGGGGGTACCAGACATGCCAAATGTGAACAATTAGTTCAAATACTAGTTTGGTGCTATAGCAACCGGAGAAATCATTACTAGGCTTCATGGTTGAACATATTTGGCTCTGCTGACAACCAAAAGGTGATTAATACTTGATATTGGTGTCCTTGCTTTAAAAATGTTTAAAAATGTGACATTTTAAACAAAAATAAATTTTAAACATAATTTTTGGAGTCGGTGCTTCACGTTCTATTATTTCTGGAAACAACTTAGCACCAACTCTAAAAAATGTTCCTAGGTGATGAGTACCTACATTAATTTAATTATTTTATTCTATTTTTTTTTTAAGTCGGTTTTAATTTTTGTTTTATTTTTTTTACAATTTTTAGTGATAACTTTCTACGTTCAAAGCTAGATGGGTGACCGTCAGCTTACATTGTTTCCTACTATCGTATTGTTTCACTAAAAAGTAATAGTAAAGCAAAAATCCGCAATTTCGCATACGTAGATGACTTTCTCATTTCTGTTTTCTTGATTTAAAAACCAAGCTAACCAACTGATTTTGACAAAAATTTTATGCGACCAAATTGCCACCATTCCGCATCGAAAAAAAAGAATCATGTAAATTGGATCAGAAATCTCGGCCTAATCGGTGTACAAACATAGAATAAAAAGCATATCAACCGAATTGAGAACCTTATAAACAGGATGTAAGAGGAACGCTGTCGTAAGTGAAGGCAAAAAGCCGTTGTTTCATACAAACAGATCTTGTATATTATCTTTTAACATCCTTAATATTACAATTTAGTATAAAACAGATGACTCTTTTTCGAGATTTTTTTTTACTTCATTAAATAAAACCAGCACTGCCACCATGAGAACGTTCCCCTTACACCCATTATACAGGATGGTGACGACAGTAAGACGCAACTTTCAAATACATCTTATTTATTTTATAATTTTATAACATTTCTATGAAATCTTACAGCCAATGTTATTAGAAATAACATAGAAATGTCATGAATTTATTAAATGCTTAAGATGTATATAAAAGTTGCAGAACCTTTCTATGAACTAATACTTATTGCCTTAGTTTTAATTAACAGTCGTATTGTCCTTACCACCCTGTATATAACTGCCACATGTTTCTGGCGCACCATTTTATGATTCCATAGCGAGGATAACTAAAAGGGAACTTAAATAGTTCTTTTCTTTTATGTCAATCCGTTTGTCCGCCTATCCGATTTTCTCCACTCTCTTTTGTGGTTTAACTGTTACTTCGTGTTGACTTTTCTTAACTGACCCATATTGTGTGTTAGGATTATTTGATCTGTGTTTTCTGTAATACTTAACGACTCATTTTTATGATAATTTCAGCAATAGGTATGATAATATAGGCGTTAGTGAAAGGCGTCGTTAGTCTTCGACAGAGAAAGCACTATGCTGGAAACATGAAAATTATCTATTGCTATCAATATATACGTCCCACTGCTGGACACATGCCTTCCTACATTGTTGACCTTAATATGCTGCAGTCGAATATAAAATAAATAGTCGGTATGCTTCCAGAATAGAACTCTTGAGATTCAATATAAATGTATTCAAATTGAAATTTACATCTACGCGAATTTCACTTTCTATATACAACCTTCAGTGAATTCAAAAGGAAAAGCTAGTCATAAATAGGTAAGTAAATAAGCCAATTTCCACAATTGCATATCAGATATTTTACTACATATTATAAAAATGTTAAAAGTCTCAAAAAGTTTTCAGCCTCTAATTGAACTTTTAATAATAGAAGAGAACAGATTTATTTGCAGATCTATAAATCGTTAACAATACGTATAATTTATTTATCTAGGTACACTCATCATCACCAGCCTTACGTCCCACTGCTGGGCACAGGCCTTCCTACACGGGAGAAACACATGAGGAGTTTAAAAATATGAGGGTATAGTTTTAAATATATGAGGAGCTCGGGGGCGTTTTGGTTTGAGCGCTCTGGTTTCGATACGAAAAACAAAGCAACTTTCACCATGGTCGATCCTGGGATGGGTATATCAAAATTTGTTATCTTGAGCTTCTCCGTGCTTCGGAAGGCACGTTAAGCCGTTGGTCCCGGTTGTTACTGCAAGCGCTTCACCCATGTAGGAAGGTATGTGCCCAGCAGTGGGACGCATATAGGCTGGTGATGATGATGATGATTACGATAGTGGCGTGCTATACTGGCCTAGCTGTCTCTACACTTGGATTCCACTTTCTGCTTAGCATCAGGTAGAGTGGAGTATTTTGTTGTGCAATAAATCATTTTTTCAACTACATTAAATTGGATATTAACATGATTTCTTTCTGAAGTTTTGTTGCAAGTTTTCCGTCGTAGTTGATTTTATGAGTTAACTCGTTTTTACTGCTCCAATTTTAGTTCTGTCGTATTATTTACTGCCACTATAAAGAGCAGGACAAACATGTGTTATCTAGGTTTATTGGACTGTCAGAAGAGCCGTTATTAAGTGTTTTTTAATCACGAATAGGTATGTACACATACATACTTGTTTTATCAAGAATAAATAATTCATTGCTATGTTACTTTTTACTGTTGGTTTCTTTTCAACGAGCTTTCGTAATATCCGCTCGCTTGCTCATTGTATCAATATAAAAATGATAAATAATTTACTCAAGTGGACTTTTAAAAGTGTGTGTTGACGTCAATAGTTTTATTAATTATTATAACTGTAATTATAATTAATAAAACTATTGAATTTGGGGACTGTACTGAGGAGAGCCAACAATAAATTCAATTGACTACTTACATCTGTTAAATAATCATATCAATAAACAACATATTTGTTTTTTTTGTGTATAAAAACAAGCTTGATAGCAATACCTTGAGTTTTGTTTTAGTGAAAATTAGGTATGAACGTTGACCCTCGTCAAGACATCGCAAATTCGATACGACCAGCCAGTCCATAATTATATAAAAAGGCAAAGGAAAATCTGTGTATCAATAAATAAGAAGAAGGATTTAATGTTGATGATGGCACGGCTTTAGAGGAACAAATATGTACTTACCTACCTACCTATAGTTGCGCACAACGATTTCATAGACTTTAGACTTAGTCCACATTGCATGCCGTGGCAAGCTAAGTTTTTTTTTGTCTCTAATATTTTGTCTTGTATTAGTTTTTTTCTTGTTGGTTGTCCTATTAAATAAAAAAATAAAAAATATGTTACTACCACTTTCACAATAGCTACAAAAGCTTAAAATCCAAGTTTATAAAACTAAGTTAACATTTCTATTTGTTGCCCCGTTATTTTGACAGACAAAATTTATAGTCACTGGCACAAGATAAAGTGAAGATAAGGTCGCAAGCGTAAGATGACAGGTTTATTACAGCACCGACGTACAGCCGTTACACATATGAAAATTCTTTGTCAAGTAGACAGCACTAAACATTCTTTTAACAGACCTGAAATGTTTAGTGCGAGGACCAGTGAACCGAACCAGTTTCTGTGTGGAAAACGTACTGATGACTAAAATATATAAATATAGCTAAACGTGAGTAGTACAGTACATCACACACTTATATCATCAGCCTATTATACGTCCCACTGCTGGGCAGATGCCTTCCCACATAGGAGAAACACATGAGGAGCTTTGAAATTGCTTCGGCAGAGACCAGGCTACCCCCGTGAAGGGCAGTGGAGTGACCGGTGAGTTTTAGTGGGTATTCCTAGTGCCAATACGATCAGGCAATGGGCGACCCCCACACAGGCCCGTCGCTTAGCCAGCGGCGGGTAGCTTCGTAAGCAAATTCCTCTCGAAATAAAAGGCCACAGCCACACCACGTTGGTCCAATTCAGGTTAGTGGGTTGCAGGAACAACCGGGACCAACGGCTTAACGTGCCTTCCGAAGCACGGAGGAGCTTGAGATTATAAATTTTGATTAACCCATCCCGGAATCGACCATGGTGAAAGTTGCGTTGTTTCCGTAAACGAAACCAGAGCTCTCAGACCACGACGCTGCCGAGCTCCTCAGTGAAAGTACACTTCAAATAAAATTGCATCGCAATATAATTTATATAGACTACGACTGTCAAAACTATTACGTTCCGAAAAGTAAATTTTCTTTGTGAAAAATCTTAGCGTAAATAACACGCACACGTGCGCTATTTTGACTTTTTTCTTTGCTCTTAGAAGACATATCCCTCTATATAGTATCGGCATTTAGACAGCTGAAATAAATTTCACGGTGCACCTTTTTGGATAAACGTAGTACGGTCGACCACAGGAGTAGCTGAACAATTTAGTACCATATCATAATTACTATGGCATCAATATTAGTACGGTAGCACTAAGTACGAGCGCAATAGTCGGTGCGACATGGTACTAAAGTGTTAAGCTACTTCTGTGGTCGACTGTACCTGAGGTAAACAGCAAGCCATATCAGAGAGCCAAAATTTTTTTACAGTCAAACAATTTCACTTTACTTATTGTTGTAAACTTTATGGAATGTGATACTTTTATTAATATCAATCGACTTTTTGAATTTATAGTGTTGAAATAAAATTAATTTGATATTTTACTAAAAAGTATTAAAACCTCCTGAAGACGAACGCGTGAATAATATCCAAATCTACTGATAAAACCTCCAGAATCTCCTTAATACGTTTATGCTCATCAACCACTCACTTGACACTTTTTAGACATGTAAAAAAACAAACAATAAACGTATCAAAAGACATTAAAAAGTTAGTATAAAACATATCACAAAAAAGATCTATTAACAAGTACAGTCAGCAACATCCTCCACCACCCTGGCAGAGCCGTTTGATCCAGAGCAGTGGTTGACGTCCACTGGCAACTTGACCACTTTGGTCACTGGGCGAAGCAGGGGGCCGCCACGTGTGGTGACCTCGACGACACGGACGATACCGTCCCTTCCAGGGTGAACAGCTGAAATTCGGCCCCGGGGCCAAGTTCCCCTTGGAAGAGTTCCATCGGAAATTAATACGAGGTCACCTATACTAAAGTCCAAAGCACGAGAATTCTTAGGCGACCTCCTGGGAGCAATTAGAGGAAGGTATTCCTTTACCCAGCGGCTCCAGAACATGTCCGCTAGGCACTGGGACTTCCTCCAATCGCTTCTACTTAACAAGTCGCAGCTATCGACTTTAATAGGATGATAGGGTGAAGATGATCCAATGAGAAAGTGAGATGGTGTTAGGGCTTCTGGAGCTTGAGGGTCGCAGGGCAAATCTGTCAAAGGTCTACTGTTGAGAAGTGCCTCCGCTTCTAGAAGGGCTGTGAGTAAAACCTCTTCCTTGGGTACGCGGTCGTTGACCAAGGCTCTCAAGGCGACTTTCACCGTACGAACTAACCGCTCCCATGCCCCTCCCATATTCGGGGCTCCAGGGGGGATGAACTTCCATGAGATGTGATTGTTAGCGCACTCATTCCCGAAACACTCTTGATATATCTTCACTAGTTGGTTGTTAGCGCCAACAAATGCTGTGCCATTGTCCGAGAGGATTCTTTGAGGTGTTCCTCGACGAGCAATAAAACGACGCAGGCACATTATTGCAGCGTCAGTGGAAAGGCTGTTGGTGATTTCCAGGTGCACGGCGCGTGTCGTCAAACATGTGAAGAGGGCGATGTACCGCTTTTCCCGTCTCCGTCCCACAGCAACCTGGACTGGGCCCATGTAATCCAAACCCACAAAAGTAAACGGACGGCGATGGTGGGCTAAACGCTCTGGTGGTAAGTCTCCCATCGGCGGCGGAACGGGTTTCGAGCGGAGAATCACGCATTGAGTGCATTTTTGGGAGACCGATCGAACTAGATTGCGAAGACGTAGGATCCAAAATCTCTGTCTTAATTCATTGATCACCAGCTCATTAAGTCCATGGGCAGCTTTTTTGTGGTAGTGCATAACCAAAAGTTTGACAGCACGATGTCGACCGTCCAGAATAGTAGGCTCTTTTAGAGTAGCGGGTACGTCACTGATTGCAGAAATTCTTCCTGCCATTCGAATAACGCCATCAGTATCTAAACGAGGTGATAATTTAGAAATACGGCTATGACGACTAACTGTTTGCCGCAAACGGAGTGATTGTAGTTCGTCGTGAAAGGATTCTGCTTGGCTGCGACGAATAACATCCAACTCTGCCTTTGATATATCTTCGTCATCCAAAACAGGGAACAATGAATGAAATGAGGATGAATGATTACGACGATTAGAAGAATTAGCCAAATTATTGTGAGACCTAGTTTTTGAATTTTGGTGGTTGCGAAGAATTTTCACAAACTGATGCGCACGAGCGGTCACGCGCACCATTCGCAACCAGCTGCTGAAACGCGACGGGTCCGCTGCCAGTGAAATCGGTATCGGCAGCGGTAAAGAATTTTGATCATCAGTTGCGTGAATCTTTAAATATTCAGATTTAAACTCTTTTATATACTCGTCGTTAGCGTTAGAAATATTGTCCGAAGTGCATTCCAAGGGCCAGCTCTCAGGGTTCTCAAGAAGGAAGCTGGGGCCGGAAAGCCAACGAGGTGACACAGAAGAACTTTTCCGTGTCGCTTCGTCAGCAACGTTTAACGAAGTAGGAATCCACCTCCACTCAGAAACCTCCGTGGTCTCAGAGATTTCACCGACACGATTAGCAACAAACGGTTTTAATGAACGTGCTTCTGCCCGCAACCAGCCAAGTACGTTCATTGAATCGATCCAGAAAAATCTTCTACTTGGAACTACGTCATGTTCAGATTCTATGGTAGCAGCGAGGCGCGTTGCGAGTAACGCACCTTGCAGCTCGAGACGGGGAATGGACACAGGCTTAAGAGGGGTGACCCGTGCCTTGGCTGCTATAAACGACAGTATAGTTTCGCTACCATATGTTATTCGCCAGTATGCCACACACGCATAAGCCAGCTCGCTGGCGTCGGCGAAGACGTGCAATTCCAAACTAGCCTGTTCAAAATTTGTACTAAAACCGAAAACATAGCAACGAGAAATTTTGATATCGACCTGGGAAATTTTCTCCATCCACAAGCGCCATTCATCTACAAGGTCAGAGGGTAACGGTTCATCCCATGATATTCCAGTACGCCATGCCTTTTGCAACAATATTCTACCGTGTATCGTCAGAGGAGAAAGAATACCTAGAGGATCGTATAAAGACATAGCGTACGAAAGAATGGCTCTTTTGGACATGGTAATTTTATCAAAATTTTCAGTCTTAGTGCCTTGTAACCTTAATAAATCTTGGGTCACATCCCAAACTAAACCTAATACTCGACATGTCATCGAAATAGCAGATGCAAGAGGGGAAACTGGTTTCATGGTGTTCGCCCTAAGTTCCGAGGGAATCGAATGTAAAGCTTCGGGGATGTTCGAAACCCACCCGCGCATTTCAAAATGACCTAAGCCGTGCATTTCGACTACCCTGGAAACGAGGCGCGCTGCTTGACTGACGTCGTTGACGCTAACGACGCAATCGTCCATGTATGTGTTTCTGATAGTGTCAGCGGCGTCAGGAAACTGATCCGCATGCTCCTCTGCATTTTTCCGTAAAACATATAAAGCCGTACAAGGGCTGGGAGCGGCTCCAAAAATCATGGAAGTCATTTTGAATTCCTTTATGGGGCCCGAGCAGCCGTTGTCCCTCCATATAAATCTTTGCATATCCTGATCCTGCTCTATTATCTTCACTTGTGGAAACATCTCTTTAATGTCCCCAATCATCGCAACGCGGCCTTGACGCCAGCGAAACAAAATGCCTAACAGCGAAGGTAACAAATCAGGACCAGGTAACAGCAAGGAATTCAAACTGACTCCGTTCGTTTTGGCCGCGGCGTCGTGAACTACGCGTATCTTTCTTTTTTGAGGGTGAAATACCGCAAAATGAGGAAGATACCAAATTCTTTTTGATTTGCCTATAAGCGAATGATAAGAATCCTCACATTCTGTAGCGTACCCTTTATTTATGATATCATTTATAAATTGTTTATATGCATCAGCTAAAGCATTATCCTTTGACATCTTACGCTCTAAGCTGCTAAAACGAGAACGAGCTTGATCATAGCTATCGGGAATATACGGATCATCCTCTCGCCAAAGTAAACCTGATTGAAACCTGCCACTAGGTAATCTAGAGGTAGTTTTCTCAAGAATTTGTAAAGCGCGATCGTGCTGAGAGCCGCATGATGTTGGTCGCTTTGTTATACCAATAGCCTCTAGTTTGAACTGTTCCTTGACAACCTGTTCTAAATCATCTAGGGAATGATCCTCAACCTTAGTATTGTTAACGAATTCAACCGGTCTTGTCTTACTACTTGAAACTCCGTGCAATACCCAGCCTAACGTGGTTAGGGAAGCCACTGGTTGGTTACGTGACCCTGATCTGACTACCTGGGAAAGTGTTAAGGGCCAATCCACAGCACCGATTAAGACGGTTGGTTTGGCGTCGTAATAAATAAGTTCGCTATGAATATCACGTGAATAGGAATGATCAACATCTTTTATGGTAACGGTTTGCTGAGACAAATTAAGCTTAGAAATAGCTCGAGCATTCTCTATAGTATAAAATTCTTCTTTATACCTGCCACGTATTTGGAAGGATACATATTGTACCTTTTCCTCGCAAGACATTCCACTAACTCCTTGAATACGAATGCAACCTTCACGACCATGTAATCCGACCTCATTCGCTGTACTAGAATCAATCAAGGTTGCTGATGACCCATCATCTAGTAATGCGAATGTATCGACGTCACCCCGCGGTCCCCTAACTACTACGGGTATGATTTTCAAAAGGACTTTCCGTGACTGGGAAGATTCCAGTGAACAAGTATAGGCATTGTCAATTGGCTGCTCAACACGGTAATTAGCAGGATGTGAGTCAGCAAACTGAACACGATTTACACCTAAATCTTTTGCATCGGAAAAGAGTTCGGGGACATCGGACACGGTTGCTTTACGAGTTGTTGATGATGACGAAGTAGAAGGAAATATTTTTGCACCATGCAACAGTGGATGATGGTTACGGTTACAATTATTCACGCCACATGTTTTATTTTTGGTGCAATAGCGCCATAAATGAGTTTTTGAACTCAAACATTTGAAACATATTTTATTTTTTTGAAGAAATAAAACTCTTTGGTCCACTGGAATGGCTTTAAAACTTTCGCATAACTTTATACTGTGATTTTGACTATGACAATAGCGACATGTGTCAGTTACTTCAGTGGCGAGCACCTGACACTTTCTGTCATTGGAATTGTTATGATAACTGTTTTGATTTTTACCTAATGGAAAATTTTGTTGTTGCGATAATAAGCCAAAACGAATATGATTTGAAGTTTCGTAACGAAGAAAACTGGACAGTAATTCGATTTTAGATAGCTTACCTGGGTGTTCTGCAGCATAGCGCGTCCACAGTGCGCGTAACAATGGAGTTAATTTTAATAAAATATTATTGTAAATTTCTGGTGAATAAAGGTATTCTAACTGGCCTAAATGTTTCAATATGGAAACTAAATTTTGAACTTTACAGGATATAGTGTTGAGGTCTTTGAAATCCGTCTGTAGCCTAGGGAGTGCACGTACTGCCGCTAGTTCTTCCAGCACGATAAGTTCTGGTCGCCCAAAACGTTCTTCCAGAGCTTCTATGACCTCTTCTGGAAGCTGAGCAGTTAGCGACAGGGCGGAAACAGCCATCGCTGCTTCTCCGCGTAAAGCTGAACGTATTCGGGATAAATTTTCTAAAGGTGAAAATGATGTATGTGTCTGAACGTAAGTTTGCTTAAATGCAATCCAGTCCATCGCCTTGCCACTGAAAGGGGGTAGGGTCAACGATTTTGGCTTTTGACTTAGAGAAACGATGGCCTCGGCCAAATCCCTAAACCCTTCACAGCGACGAGGCGGCGATAGAGCGGTGATTGTATTTAAGGGCAATGATGATGAATTAATGTGGCTATTTGCATACTGTGAACCTTCCATTCTGGGTAACGTGGTATCGAAGGTAACAAACTTGCTGTTCGTTGTCGGACCAACAGGATCAGTTTGAGATGCAGCCGGGGTCACGTGACTTGGTTCCCGCTCGGTTGTAGCGTCATTCGGACCAATCACAACAATCGGTCCTACGGCTTCAGGAACAGGAGGTTGGCGTGGAATTTCGCTGTTGTCTCGAACGCTGTGAACCCACGATAAAATTGAGTTAGATTGAGATTTTGCACTGCTCTCAATAGCTGTCAACTCTGCCGCCAATATTTTATTTTGAGCGTCGAGTTTAAGCTGAGCTAGCTGTTGTCTTTCTTCCTGTCTCTCTTCGGCTAGTTTTAATACCTCCATAGCGTGACGAGCCTCAGCCGCCATACGCTTGGCTTTGGTTGTGTTGGTTGACGAATTTGAACGATGGGATGACCTGTTGTTTGTAGAGTCAATGATACCTGAGATTGGTGGGACAAGCGAAGTTTGAAGTGGTTGATCTAAATTGGGAAATGAAGACGAAATGGGCCCAGGCCCTACAGTATAGGGAAACCGTCCTGGGTCCCGGTAGCTTGCTATTCCAGGTCTTAAAACGGGAGAACATAGTCCTGGAACAGGGCTCGTTTCACGAGGTGGCGTGGATACTGGAACACTTTGAGACTTGGACATTATTAAAACAACAAATAACGAAAACTTACCTGGTATCAATTATTACCTTTTCGAAGGACCTTTTATGAAGACGAACGCGTGAATAATATCCAAATCTACTGATAAAACCTCCAGAATCTCCTTAATACGTTTATGCTCATCAACCACTCACTTGACACTTTTTAGACATGTAAAAAAACAAACAATAAACGTATCAAAAGACATTAAAAAGTTAGTATAAAACATATCACAAAAAAGATCTATTAACAAGTACAGTCAGCAACACCTCCATTATTTGTTTTTGGTCACTCATCGACTCAGAGTACGATTATAAAATTGTTTAATAAGTTTTTAGTCAATATAAAAGGAAGCATATGACGGCGGTCCAATATGATTTCAATATAACGTTGTTTCATTAGTTATGGATTAGTTATCACAGGATACTCTTATAGTAAATTTACATATTCAAATGCGATCATTTAATTAATATTCTGGGAGAGAAGCTAGGGGATTGATCTGATTACTCAATCGAAATGCATCGCCGCCATCGCGCAGCATCCACACAAGCGATGACGTTATTTCCTGTAGTAATTACACTGCAATATGACTCTGCTAATAGGTCAAACGATTTATTGGTACAGCGCTTGACTGCTTGTTTACACGTTCGCTAATAGTCATAATGTTTGTTTACCGTCACAGATGGTTCATCATTGTTAGATTAATTGAGTGGATGGCATGCTTAACAGTTGTCGCGATGATGTGAAATTGGGAATAATTAGAATTGGATTTCTCTAGTGCAAACTAATGATATTTTTTTATACAAATCACGACCAATGTTTTAACACTACCTAATGTGAAGCGGTAAGAAGATTCCATATGCGAAGACAGAAAAGGCAGTTCAGACACTATTCTAGCCGCCTCCACATTACCGGCCTTAAAGGTACTTTTTCACGCCTCTCTTGAAGGAACCCATGTTATAGAAAGGAGGGAACACAAGTGCTGGCCAAGAATTCCAAGTTCTGGAAGTACGACAAAGAAACTTTGATCCTTAATAAGTAGCAGCTGTCCGACTTCCGAGTATTGGATGAACTTAAAAAAATCTAATTCAAAAGTATATTTATACAAGTAGGGTCCTAAGAAGCTCTTTCGAATCGTCAAAAATCACAAAATATGTATATCTAATTAAAATATGGTCTCACAATGTCATATTTTCTATCTGTCTGTCATGTCTGAATTTACAACGGTTCCAAAAGTTGAACTACCGAGAATTCAATTCCGAGAAACAAAGCTTCTCAACATGTTTCATACTAAGATTTATCGACAATATAATGTTATGATCTTTGATAATTAAGTAACTAAAGTGTAGACAGTATATTTTTCAAGTTATGAATAAGTATACAATATCATGAAATTATCAAAAGTAGCCAAATATACTACAAATGAAATAAAACCTATAGAATACATAAATTTTATAATATCTATATATATTTGTGTCTTTTAATAAACATTTTATCCAATATTAAGACTACTATTATTGTGATTGATGACAAGACCTCTTAATACCGTCTTCCTTTTTAATAATAAATAGAGTTAAAGTATCTATTTATATCAATAAATCAAATCAGTAGCCAACCCAATCGGAATTTATATCAGTTTGCGTTCAAATTTCCTAGAAGAATATTGATACCTCCAACAATAAGTTCTCAAAGTGTTAGGCACCTGGGAAATGAATTAATAGCATTAAGGAAAGCGAGTTTAAAGTGCGTACCGGGTTAAAAGCGGTTAAGTTCCTATGTATATAACAACAATAAGCCAATCATTCGTGGTTAAACTCTCATATTCTAAGTAACGCACGAAACAGACATAATTGGAACTTACTCGCTTTATACTTGGTACCTGTTGTGGACTGGCTGGTTAGCACACATTGTTTTTATATATTTTGTCTATGAATTTGTCTATGTCTAGATTCTATTGTTTTCTCTTAAATTCTTATTATAAAGTTGAAACGATAATGGTGGTTAAATTCTACAACCAACAGCACCCATATTTGGCTCCTTTCCCCTAACTAATATTAAACAAAAGACAAAAAACTAAATTAGACAAAATGGACAAAAAGAAAAAAGTAAATTAGACAAAATAT
Source organism: Nymphula nitidulata (assembly GCA_947347705.1). Lineage (NCBI taxonomy): Eukaryota > Metazoa > Arthropoda > Insecta > Lepidoptera > Crambidae > Nymphula > Nymphula nitidulata. Next base: position 6,158,515 of record OX374617.1, on the reverse strand, counting down.
TCCTAAAAGGATTGAAGTTCCCGAATATCCGATATTGCATTTTTAGAAATTCTACATCACAATTGCTTTTTGATTTGATTTTGAAAGCGTATTAGCGGACGTCTAGCGGGCAGTGGGGCTGAAACTGAAAACAATGGTTTGTTTTCAGTTCTCTCTCTCTCTCTCTTTCTGACCCTGTTAAGCCACAGATTCCAGACACAATTGCTTTTGGTCTAATGCGGCTTGACAATATATGAAAAAAAAAGAATTTTGAAAATCGGTCAACAATTGACAGAGAAATCGGTGAACATACATACAAAAAAATACATACAGTGGAACATATAATCCTACTTTATTGAAGTCGGTTAAAAAGGATAGCAAAACTTAGAGTTGTTTTAAGCTTTAATAGAATCCAAAGACAATTTTAGAAGGTGTGTAGGGAGGTGTTTTCTAAGAGCTTCATATTAATTACGGTCGACAACACACGTCTTAGTTATATTTTATGACAACCATCTTTTTTGCATACAAATTAAAAGAAAGAGATCCACTGCAGATAAATTTAGATTTAGCATGTGTAGAGAAGAGTAAAGCGGGGTAACTCCAAATGGGACCGTTTATAACCATTAGGTCTCCCTATCAGCTATCTGAAATAGATAAGCAACTTTCCTTTTCTATCATGGAGCATACGACATACGACAGCTCATCAAGTGTAACAGTTACACTACAAAAGCCGCCTTTATTACAAACGTCGCAACGGTCTCAAGGTCAAACTGTTACGCTTGCTGTGCTGTCGACTGTACACAGTCACAATATCCTTTTTTACGAAAATTGGCGTAGTGTCAAACTAAACAAAATTGTAATTACTTTCATAAAACAGCTTGAGAACCTCTGGACCATTAAGCTTGGCAAATTATTATTGTCACGTAGCTGAAACCAACAATAGGATTCACGTCTGCTATTTGTTTACGACTAAAGGCCTTAGAAATAAGGTGGAATTTTCCATGCAAAAATCCTATTGTGTAGAGAAATGATAAGATTCATCCTAATGAACGGCTGGCTGGTCGAGTGGTTAGTCTAGTAACCCAGAAGTCCTAGGTTCGAATTCCGGTAGGAGCAATGTTTTGCAGCTAAGCTCAACGATTTTTACAAGTCATTATATTTATAAAGTGTTCATTTAGGTGCATTATTATTGATATTTATGTAAGATATTGTAAAGAGAGGTTGTGTTAAATAAATTTTATTTGGAATATTGAGTGCCTGGCTGCAATCACCGATAATGTTAGATTGTGAAAGGTTGCGGGCTAATATTCCGCCCAAGAATTCTAATAGTCTAGTTATTTCTCCAAACAAGCTTTCGGGATTTCTAGCTTTTGGGAAAATACAGTCGGCTTTTTAATATTCGGCCTCCCTCTCATAACACTCGTTTTTTTCAACTTCGGCATTATATCACGTACCAGTGAGAATATTACTATACAATACAGGTATTATTTTTCACCCGTTATGTATAAGCGAATGAGATGGTACTGTAATACAATAGTAAATTTATTTATTAAGAGATTTGATCTTCTTTTGCTACATAAAAATATGTGACTACACAATTTATTGTATTTTTTGTATTGCGACGACTTTGGGAATAAATGCGGCGTATTGGAAATTGCGTCTGCTAGGTAGAAGAAGCATTTGTTCCAGATGGAATTTAATATCACGCCATTAACACAGTACTTATATCTATATCTATAAGCCATCACGGGTGAGTATTTACTTTGTTTTCTTCATTTATTTTGGCCCAATACAGGCATTACGTTGTAACACTAATTACTAAATATGGCTTATTTAATAAATAGACAACGAGTGCCCAAAAATAAAAAAAAATTGAATCTTATGGGAGGTTTAAGTAGATATTATAATAGGTTGGGGAAAAAGTTTCTTCGCATTGTTTAAGAAAATTCAAAACATTTTTTAATATAGTTTATTTACATTTAACTAAAGTATGTTAATACCATCTTGTTCGATAACTTTTTGCCATCTTGTAGGTAGGCACATGATCCCATTGCTATAGAAATTTTGTGGCTTCTGATCAAAATAGCACGACAAGTGGTTTTAGCAGTCCTCTCATGATGTTAACCTGACACTGCCTAGAGAATTCTCAAGAGAGCGAAACAGGGGGAAATCTGAAGGTACAAGGTCAGGACTATACGGCGGATGCATTAACACCTCCCAGACAAACTCTCTTAATGTTTGCTGAGTGGCTAAAGATGTGTGAAGTCTAGCGTTATCATGATGAAAAACCACACCCCTTCTGTTGATTAATTCCGCCCGCTTTCTCTCAACTTCTTGCTTTAATCTCATTAGTTGTTCGCAGTAGAGTTCAGAATCGATGGTCCTGCCAGGTGGTAACAGCTCATAATGAATAATGCCCTTCCAATCCCACCACACACACAGCATCACCTTGTTGCGAGTTAGCCCGGGTTTCGCCACAGTCTGTGAAGCCTGACCGGCCTTTGACCACGACCTTTTTCGCACGTTCTTGTCGTACGTGATCCACTTTTCATCGCCAGTTATCAGCTTCTTCAAAAATGGTTCGGTTTCATTACATCGTAATAAAGAATCACAAATGAGTACACGGTTCATTAGGGTTCTTTCAGTGAGCTCGTGGGGTACCCAAATATCGAGCTTTTATGCGTACCCATTTTTTTAAATGCGCCAAAACTGTTTTGTGGTCAATTCCCAGTTCTTCACCTACGTCGTAACTACTGATATGCCGATCTTGCCTCAGTTTTTCAAAAATGGCATCAATTATATCCGTAATAGGGCGACCAGAGCGACGTGCATCATTGACATCAAAATTTCCGGATTGAAAACGGGAAAAAAACAAATTTGTGCTACTCTCACGGACACTGCACTAGGTCCATAAACATCGTAAATTTTTTTCGCGGCTTGCGTTGCATTTTTATCTTTTTTGTAGTGAAATTTTAAAATGTATCGAATTTCTTCATGAGATTCACTCATTGTGACAGTACGAAAAACAAATGAAAAGCACACATTTTCATAATTTGAATTTGGAATTATCTTTTTTAAAATCTTAACTTTTAATGATACCAAAACCAGCCAGATACAAATAGTACAAATAAGGAGATTTTATTAGAAGTTCATACATACTATAATGCGAAAAGACTTTTTCCCCAACCTAATATATTTGAAGTTACAAATTATTATTTCCTGTGTAAATATAAAATTATTATTTTATCAACCGATCCACGGTTCTTGGTGAATCGCATCTCCACTAAATCCCGAACTAGTTAATGACAGAAGATTTACTGATGTTAAGTGGTAGCATACCCTTCATGAAATATACTTATAACTTTAGCGTAGCTAATCAGAGTTAAAAAGAAATGAAAAATAAAGTAAAAATATGTTTGCTGTAATATTTAACCTTTTTAGGCTAATAAAGATTGAGCTGAACGACATAATATTGTTTTCCTTAAAATACCTTTGACGACACGAAAAAAACTTGGAATTGAAACTCCGGAAAACGTTTCCTAGTAGAGTTGCTGATTACTTTTTTTTTGTTTGTATTTTATTTATTTTTGAAGGATCCCTTCCGTAAATGTTCATCTAGCAGAATATAAACGGTAGTTCCATAAATAGTCGAGGCTTAGGTGACTTCCTTAATGTCTGTATCCCACGAATGGCCTGCAATCTACCAAATGTTCGTACATTTCGTGCCGAATGGTGTTTTCCCTAACTCAGAACATTGAATTTGTTTACGACGGCAATGCACTGCTTATATTTAATTTAATTGATTGTATTATAGCGAGGAACTTTCATTATCCATCAGTTAGTCTGTACATAACGCTGTTTCACTGATGTAGAAAGTAATTATAATAGGGTAGTTGATGACTGTTTTTTTTTATTCATAAATAGGAAGTTTAGAACTTACATAGACATAGTAATTAAAATAGAATAAAACTAGAAAAATTTCACGTCCGGAGGCAGGAATCGAACCCGCGACCTTTCGCAATCCGGGCGACTGCTCTGACCACTGAGCCACCCAGGACTTGGGATATCCCTGTGAAATTCTTCTAGTCTATCTGTATTTGCGTTTATGAGCTAACGTCCACCCTACAATGTCGAAATATTCTATTTCAACATCCGAAAGGAGTATTTTTACAAATACTGAGGATTCGGTTAAGTTGGGATAGTGCTTTGCTTTATTTACGGCAGTGCGTGCAGTAAAAATACTCGTTTCGGATGTTGAAATAGAATATTTCGACATTGTAGGGTGGACGTTAGCTCATAAACGCAAATACAGATAGACTAGAAGAATTTCACAGGGATATCCTAAGTCCTGGGTGGCTCAGTGGTCAGAGCAGTCGCCCGGATTGCGAAAGGTCGCGGGTTCGATTCCTGCCTCAGGACGTGAAATTTTTCTACTTTTATTCTATTTTAATTACTAAGTAATTTTTCAAACATTTATAATAATGTTAAAATCTAAAATTAAGAATTACAGAGACATATTGCAAAATAAATAGTATGTTTAAAACCAATAGTTTCACAGATACAGTGGTATGTTTAATACGTTGCAGCGCGTCGTCTAAAACGCTCCATATAAAATCTGCGGAACAAATGACGTCACATGTTGCTATATTACTAAAAAAAAGGTATGGGCATATTGATAAAATTAATAGTAGATAACTATGTACTATGTATGTTTTTATTCATAGTTGTGAAAATTATAGTTGTTTCAACTGACGTAAGCAATTTAATAACATTATAATTCTGATAAGTTTTGAAAAAATAAATTAAATATTTTTATAAATTTCTCAATCGAAAAGAAAATCTTCAAAAATATTCCACAAAGTCTAAATAGTTTTTATGGCTTACAGTAGCGGTTATTTTCCGAATTTGTAAAAAATGGTGCTATATTCAAACTTAGGCAACATCGCTATTATGATTAATATTACAAATCGAGAAAGGCCTCAAGTTTTCAAAAATCAATACAATCACTGGATTACTCTACTTTAATGATAATTTGAATGCTTCCTCAACCTGTCAACCTTAATCACTGCAAGGACACAACTACAAAGTAGATAGACTTATTTAGCTACAAGTTTTTTCTCCAATCGTGCGTTAATATTCAAGTGACTCTATCACGAGACTCTATTTCTCAGAAAGGCACATTGCGACATACCTACTTGCTTAAGTAAAAAAAGTAGGCATAGTACGATCCTAAGTAAGAAAGTTCCATAAAGTAGGCATGGTGCTACCGGTTGATTGAAATGATTGAAAATTTAACTAAGGGCAATAGTAGGCATCGTGCTACAAAATCGTGGAAAAGATGCGGAAAATACCTCTCTTATAATTCAAATCCTAGCACGGTGGGTGTTGATTCCATCTAAGCCCAAATTGAGCTGATAAGATTGACCTTTGAAATTCCACTTTTGCTAATGTGATTCTTGAAACTATTTATTGTTATTATTATATTTGGATAAGCTTTGTAAATAAAATAATTACGAAGTTCACGTAGTTTCTATCCTTTCCCACGGCAACATCCCCCTTTTCTGCAGGTAAGGTTTTTTGCAGGTTCCCGTTTGGTAGTATACGTGTTTCAATACTAGCAGTCACAGGAGTAAACATTATCCGACAAAAAACCGATCCGTTCGTATTTAGCTATTCGGTTTCGCCACTAAAAACTGGATGTCAATGTCCAGTTAAAACAAGATCCAGTTTAATTACAGTATAGTTTAATGGAAGTGTCAATTAATGTAAAAATTAACTCATCCGGCAAAAACTGTACCAGCTTCCTGTATAGGTACAGTTTGCCGGATGAGATTTTTTTACCTGCTCTAAAAAGGTTGTCGAAGATGGACATCCTTAAAGTAAATTTAAAAATATTTTCTCTAATCGCCCATAAGATTACGAAAGATACGATTTGTTTGAGAACTGGGAGAGCCCAAAAAATTTTCATTTTTAATACTACATGCGCGACGAAGCGGGTGCAGGCGATAATACCAATACAATATTACGAGGACAAGCATGTTCGAGTCCACCATATCAAAATTCACGTTTTACGTCTGCCCTATCTACGCGGCTCGTTGCTTTAGGTGCCGCAAAAAGCAGGATGCAACCTTGTGTGTGAGCAAACACCAGTGATTTTTGCGGGATTCAGTAAAATCCGTTCCCGCAGAACTGGACGTCATTAGTAAAGAAGCCTAAGCCTAAGGGTAAAGCCACGACATCACTGCGCCCGCGTCCTGCGTCTTGCGTGTCCGCAACCACTGCGCAGTCACGACGAGCTGGGAGGCCGAACATTGACGCAGTGGTTGCCGAGACGCAAGACGCAGGACGCGCTCGCAGTCATGTCGTTCGTGGCCTTAGTATTTTTTTTATATACAACTAGATGACAAACAAACTGATAGCCCCCCTGGTAGTAAGCGGTTACCGCCGCCTATAGACACCTGCAATAACAAGAAAAAATCACTGGGTATTGCAGGTACGTTGTCATCCTGAGGCCTAAGATGAAATGCCGTCTATGCCCAATAATTACACTGGCTACCTTTTCCTGCAATCCGAAATATAGGGTTACAAGTCGAAAATATTGGAAATGATCAAATCGATTCTAATGAGACTTTAGCAAGCTTATGCAAGTCAGGCTACTCTACGCTTTCAAAGCTAAACTATTAATATGGCTCTGAAATAGACGGTCGCCCCGCGCTGAAAGAAGGTCGATAAGGGATTTCAGCCTTCTTCTGTGCTTAAACTATCAGTGAATTTAGCAGACTATGTTTCAGCGATCTACGTTGTAGTTTTTTTATATATTTTAAATTATACCGTCTTTTGATTTATATTCTCCTGGTACCTTCCTTTCATAATACAAATTTGAGATAGAGCTATTGGTTTGTTGACCACGGGCTTAATAAACTTAAATTGATGCGTATGATTTTGGAGACGTGTGGCTGCGTATTTCGCTATGAAATGGTACAAATGCAATTATCTTATAACGATGTAAAAGTAATCCAATCAAGATCCCACAGGAGCACGATATTTTTACAAAAAAGGAATAATTCAATTGCGCAGAGTACGTTATAGAATCCCGACCTCATTTCTCATTTACAATCACACTAATTATGTAAAGTGGATTATTCTAACACAATCACGTCTGAAATAATGAATACATTTAATCGTTAACATCCTACACGCCCCACTGCTGGGCACAGGCCTTCATACAAGGGAGAAACACATGAGGAGCCTTGACAGCACCACGATGGCCCAGCGTGGGTTGATGTGATTAAGCGGTTCCAGGAACAACCGGGAGCGATGGCTTACCATACCTTCCAAAACACGGTGGAATTAGAGATTACTTTGATTGACCCACCCGGAAAAAACCATGGCGAAAGTGACTTGTTTTAGTAATCGAAAACAAATCACTGAAACCGCTACGCCGACGAGCTCCTTAAATATGAACACACATAAGACTTAAAATATATATATATACAACAGCTTATTACTATTCAATAGAGTCTTTAATACATAGTAGCTCAGATGGTTAGAGTTTTTTGACCATCTGAGCTACTATACCCGGATTTTGAGTCTCGTGTTCGACCCCGCCCTAGAACGCGAACTTTTTCTTTATTTTTCTGTGTAAATATCTTATTTTTAGTAACTTAAACTCAGTAGCTAACCACTCCGATTCTTCATTTTTTGTCTCGATATCTTGTCGTAGATTAATGTATATTATTGCGCAGCGTGCCTCAGTCAATATATTCTGCAAGCATTTACGTACATTGATGATAGAAGAATTTATGTTCCCATTGGCTGGCAATAAAACTGGCGAAACTCCGCTGTTGTGCTGTTTCTTAAGCATGTGTTTATGTAAAGTTATTGTGGAATTTATATTTCGTTGTTTTACGTGTATCAATTCTGCGCTAACAATATGTTTTTCATCCCCCCATCTCGGAAAGAGTATTTTTGCTCTTCGATATCTGAGTTCAAAAGCCGGTTTTTTATCCGCTGGAGTTTACAGTAAAATTGAATTTAGAACATCGTGTGCACTAAGTTTGTGAATTCAAAACATCAAACCTCTTTACTTCTACCTCCATGGTGCCGAATTTTTAACTTATTAAAAACTCAGACTCGGCACCTTCTTGGTGTACTTTTTGTTTAATTTGCTTTGCGCGCGCCATTTTCTTCTCGCGACATAGGTATTTGATAAAACCATAGGTTTTTAAAACAAGAAATTTGAAAACAAGTAAAAAACCTAAAATGAGTGATTCGAGCGACGAGAAGTTTATTTGACGGCAACAGAATTGACTGAAACTGTTAATAATGCGCAAATGCTTTTTTTGCATTTAGTCATTTCCTCGTTGAGGTGGGATGAAAAGTTACGTGTTGCACTCGAGTGCAAAGATTTTTCACCTCGTGCTCTTTTGATTCCTTCGCTTGCTTAGTCATTAAAATTGACGCGGTTAAAAAGCAACTGTGCACTCTTGTATAACAAATAACTATTATTCCAGATTCGATTCTTATCAAGAATGTCGGATAGACGGCACCCAAAAAACTTACCCATCTTGTAAATGGCACACTGGTTACCTTTCCTTCAATTATCATTAGCAAAGTAATATTAACAATTTAGGACCTTTGCCAAGCATGAATTTTACTACAAATGGTGGTATAAAAAAGCAATACAAGTGGTTTTTTTTTATACAATTCTCTTACTTACGCTTATAAGTACGTTACAGCGTATCTTAATATGATTAACGGCACTCATTCATCATCAAGCTAATTAGTATTTAAAGATGATTGCGCAGTCATTTACTCCATCACCAGATTATACTGGACACAGATAAGTAGTCTTTGCCACGCAATTTTAAACAATTTTTAAATAGTTTATTAAATCTTCCAATTCCTTTTGAAAATTGTTGCTTTCGATGGGTTGTGGTAAAAATAGTTTTCCTTCCCACTTTTTATGGGAGGTGGTAAGAGGAGGCAGTAGTGGAGGAGGCGGTTTAAATTAAATTATTGTAACAGATAATAATCCAAAATTGTGCGCAAACCAAGCAACAATTATAGAACGTCAGATGTTCTCAGCGACAGTATAAAGTAACCTTGTTTTCTTTTATGCTCTTGAATATCGAGATAAAAATAAATGACTCGCTGACACTGAAGTAAAAATAAAGAATATTTTTTTAACAAAAATAAAACCGACTTCAAAACACTACATAGGAAAAAATAATTAAATTTCAGTACCTAGATACCATCATGCTCGAGGGTAAAACGCCAAAAGCATGGCACAGGGGCGTGGTGGCACTCTTCTTCAAAAAGGGTGATCGGACCCAATTGAAGAACTACAGACCCATCACGCTCCTGAGTCATGTTTACAAGCTGTTTTCGAGAGTTATAACGAATCGTCTCGCACGCAGGTTTGACGACTTCCAGCCTCCCGAACAAGCCGGATTCCGAAAAGGCTTTAGTACCATAGACCACATACATACGCTGCGGCAGGTTATACAGAAGACCGAAGAGTACAACCTGCCATTATGCTTAGCGTTCGTGGACTATGAGAAAGCCTTCGATTCTGTTGAGACCTGGGCCGTGCTTCAGTCACTCCAGAGGTGCCAAATTGACTATCGATACATCCAAGTGCTGCAGTCACTGTACGAAAACGCCACTATGTCAGTCCGCCTCCAGGATCAAAACTCGAAACCAATACGACTTCAGCGAGGTGTGAGACAGGGCGATGTTATTTCGCCGAAACTGTTCACAGCCGCGTTGGAGGATGTGTTTAAGCTTTTGGACTGGAGAGGACTTGGCATCAACATTAACGGTGAGTACATGACGCACCTTCGTTTTGCTGATGATATCGTGGTCATGGCTAAGACCCTGGAGGACTTAGGCACAATGCTCGACGACCTCTGTAGAGTCTCCCAACAAGTGGGTCTTAAAATGAACATGGATAAGACGAAAGTTATGTCGAATTCCCATGTTGTACCCGCTCCTGTGAAGGTTGGGAGCTCTACGCTGGAAGCTGTTGACGAATATGTTTACCTGGGACAAACAGTCCAACTTGGTAAGTCCAACTTCCAGAAAGAGGTTAATCGACGGATCCAACTCGGCTGGGCAGCGTTCGGGAAGCTTCGCAGCATATTCTCGGCCCAACTACCGCAGTGTCTCAAGACGAAAGTCTTTAATTCGTGTGTGTTGCCAGTGATGACTTACGGAACTGAGACGTGGCCGCTTACAATGGGCCTCATAAGAAGGCTCAATGTTACCCAAAGGGCAATGGAGAGGGCTATGCTCGGGGTTTCTCTGCGTGATCGAATTAGAAATGATGAGATCCGCAGGAGAACTAAGGTCACCGACATAGCCCGAAGAATTGCGAACCTCAAGTGGCAGTGGGCAGGCCACATTGCAAGGAGGACTGACGGCCGTTGGGGCGGAAAGGTCCTCGAGTGGCGGCCGCGTACCGGGAGACGCAGCGTTGGTAGGCCCCCCACAAGGTGGACCGACGATCTGGTGAGGGTCGCGGGAAGCCAATGGATGCGGGCAGCGCAGGACCGATCGGTTTGGAGATCCCTGGGGGAGGCTTATGCCCAGCAGTGGGCGTCTCTCGGCTGAAATGATGACCTAGATACCTACTTACCTCCTTAAATGTATTTTTTGGAGTTGGTGCTTCACTTTCTCTGGAAACAGCTTTGCACCAACTCCAAAAAATACATTTCAGGAGGTAAGTCGGTTTAATTTTTGTAAAAAAAAATGATTTTAAGTGATTTTTTTTAGGTCAAAGCTAGATCAACATGAGATCACTAACAGAAAAAAATACTTGAATAGCGTTGGAAAAAAGTAAAACACGTCACACGTGCCTATAAAAATTTTGGTTTGCCCTCGATTTCCCTGGGATCCCATCATCAGATCCTGACTTGGTGACAATGGGACCACCTCTGGAGTATACTCTATTGAATGAAAAAAGAATTTGAAAATCGGTTCACAATGGACAGAGAAATCGGTGAACATACATACAAAAAAAATACATACAGTGGAACATATAACCTCCTTAAAAATAGAATATAAAAAAGTTTATTTGGCACAATTATACAATAATACTTAAAATCTATACTAACAAAGACTATTGCGCCAAAAAGGCCCCCGCTTAGCATAAATATGGATAATTAAAGCTTTTATCATTCAAAGTGTTCGCTCAGATAAGACTAGTCTTTGTAAATTAACAGCAGAGGAAAGTCGTATACTTCGTATCTGTCAAATGAGCTACCTATACCAATCTCTAAAATTATTATTATTATTTTAATACAAAGTACGGCAAATAACTCCAACGCCACCTGATGTGAAGCCGTAAGAAGAGTACATAATATTAATAAACAGAGGCAGTGCAGCTTGAAACACACTTTCTAGCCGCTTCCACCTTGTCGGCCCATTAGGTGCCTTTTCACGCCTCTTTTGAAGGAACCCATCATATTGGAAAGAGGGTAAGTACATCTGTATTGGCAAAGAATTCCAAGTTTTGGAAGTACTACAATAGTACATTGTTCACCGCGGGAAGAAAGTGACAGATTACTAACGAGGGAGCAGTTTGTGCAGCACAATACTCCCGAGTTGGGAATCGAATTTTCTCCCGAATGCTACATAGTGCTTTATACTACACGTGTGAGGAGCATTCAAAGACTTGTTTAATTGTAATAAGCAGTTTAATAGAATTATAAAGAATTATGTAAAAATTGAAGGCGCCGCATTGTTTGAGCAAGTTATGTCTAAATTAATTTACACTTAAGTACTTAAATTTACGTTTACGTTTTCGGTATTTTTTCTTCTCTTTTTGCTTCTTTTACAGCCACCTCGCAGCGCGGCAAAATGCAGTGCGAGTTGTGGTCGGTGTGAATGGACCGCGTTAGTAGTGGATTGTCATACAACTTTTCCTCCCGCATATTTGGGTCGAAGAAAAGATCAACTTTCTCTTTCCAATTTGAGGGAATAATAGCTACTGTTCCGATCGGTTGTAGTATCCAATTATTTTAGCCCAACGTAATAGAGGCACGGACGTCCGACTAGTTTTGTTTGGATTCAATTAAAATGTGCCTGCTCCACAAAACAGGTAAATCCTTCATATTAGGCGACTTAATTTCGTGTTTCAATTCCAGCTATTTATAATGGAAAGTTCCCTAATTGCTGCTTTTATAATTTCAACAAATAATTAGCAAATCCCTTTTCACGGAAACCAATGTAATGAACTAGGTACATTAATTTACGTTAATGGCTTAAGATATAACTGTAACAATAATCGCTTGCGTAGATCTCTCAGACTTTGTCATGATAAAAAAGCAGTAAGTAATACATAAATGCATAGTATCCTATGACAAAATCACATGAAACATTTTACATAACTTACATTAAGACAAAATCCATAGCATATGATGTATAAAATTAAAAAGTTATTATTTCAAAAACCATTTAGGTGTCTTTAATTCAACCATGATTCATAATTCAAGAGTATGGGAATCTATTAGATATTTGTTCGACAACTGCAGTAAACGATTTCCTTTGTCAATTCTTTCTGACTCTACAGATAATTGAAATGGTAAGTAAGTATTTGAATCTGCTGCTACATATTTAAATATCGGGTAACTTTAGGTTAAAAACAGCTTCAAATATATATTTTTTTTCAAACTTAAAACATGATAAAAAATACATCACTAAAAATTTGTAAGGAACGAATACAATATCAAACGCTGTTTTTTTTCCTGTTCCTAACATCAAAATACACAGAAATAAATCGTCGTTATTGAGGAGCTTTGAACGCTCTGGTTTCGATTACGAAAATAAAGCAACTTTTGCCATCCTGGGATTGGTCAATCAAAAATTTTTAATCTCGAGCTCCTTCGTGTTTCGGAACTTCGAAAGCACACGTTTGGCTGTGGGTTCCGCCGGTTGTTTTTTCCTGTGTAACAACCTTTTGCTGTGTGGAGATGTTATGGCCATAACTCCTCGTGTGTTTCTCCCATGTAGGAAGGCCTGTGCCCAGCAGTGGGACGTATTATTTTGGTTACTAAAAAGATTGAAGTGCTTTCGTGTCACTTTCATTTTATTTCATTGATAATGCCCTTACCATTTACTGTTAAAATAAAAGATTCAAAATATTTAATACCAAAATTACGTGTCAAGGAATAATATTTTTTTAACCTTCAATAGAATAAACAAGACTTGTCGCTCAATAACAGTTTACGATTATGGCTGTACGTTACAATAGTATTCAAATTTCTTCCATATTTGAGTATAAAAACTTCAGGAGATACGTGAGTTGCATTCTAAAGAAGCCGTAGAGTTTTAAGATGTTTTCTATCAAGGAAGCTCGGTGGCGTAGTGGTTTGAGCGCTCTGGTTTCGATCACGAAAACAAAGCAACTTTCGCCATGGTTGGTCCCTGGATGGGTCAATCAAATTTATAATCTTGGGCTCCTCCGTGCTTCGGAAGGCACGTTAAGCCGTTGGTCCCGGTTGTTACTGCAACCGCTTTAACCCACCAACCCGCACTGGGGCACCGTGGTGGTGTTATGGCCCAAACTCCTCATGTGTTTCTCCCATGTAGGAAGGCCTGTGCCCAGCAGTGGGACGTATATAGGCTGGTGATGATGATATCAAGGAAAAGTATCGGATGCCTGCATATCAAGATAAACCGGTGTAAATTTAGACATGACAGACAGACAGAGACTATGACGTTGTTAGTTAATATATTTTTTGTGATAGTTGTAAGAATGTGTTTTTTGACGATTTAAAAGTGATTATTTGTGGCCTATTTAAATAAAATATTATTTAGAGATTAAAAATAAACATATAAAAAATGTTCAAATTCGATTAGAATCGGGCTGACAATTTGATTATTACAAATACATTCTTAAAAATAAAGAGCACAAGAATCATGCACACTAATTCAATGTGATTTTATATGGTGCTCGCAACGACAGTCTACTGTGTAAGGTGAAACAAAAGAAGCACGACAACAAGTAACCATACAAGAGACGACGCAGCAGACTTTGTGGTGGTGGAATTAAAAAAATGGAAACATCACAGCTTTTTCCTATGTTGACCTACTTTACAGCTTTGCACATTGTACCTACTGCAAGGATAACACTATTCGTTGAAAATTGTGATTCATCCACTATGGTTTCTAAGTTTCTAAGCGGCAGTTCAATTGAAAAGAAATTCCATTTATAGGAACGAAAAGGTTGGAATCGAAACTTTTTTCAATCTCATTATCGTCCAAGGGCTCGTCACCCTTGGAGAACGATTTATTGAGTGAAATAAATGAAGTAGGTAGGTAATAAAAATACGCGGGCATTTTATTTTTTTTAGAATTTCATTTCAATGCGTTCATTCAAATCGAAAATTTATGAACTCCCAAATTTATGATTTCCAGACGATTCCTACGCCTATAAACCTCCTTTTTTGTAAAATGCCTAAGAAAATGGTAAAATAGTTTCAAGCAACACGTCCCAATCAGATAAATAATTCAAGTATTGAGTATCTAAATATATATCTCAGAGTGGAATATTGAATAAGTAGTAGGTTGATACCTGAATACGGTAAGCCAGTTTTTATTTTCGTACAAAAAGTTTCCTTGTAAATGGGGTTATCCATAGATAATATAAGGTTTCAAGTGCCGAATGTCACATCCAAGTCAATGGATTAACTGAAATAGACGTTTTCAAATTCAATAAGGATTCTGCTGCAGCGGTTGAATTGAATTGGATTCACTGCATCCCTAATTAAGAGACTAAGAGAGCTTTCTGATTAATAAAGGAATTTCGATTAGCTGTTAATATTTCATCAAAATTGATAGTTCTACTTATGAAATATTTATTTTATACACCTCCGACTGACTCCCCCACCCAAACCTTGGGACGTACGCGCTCGAGTCAAATCAAGTATTAAATGTAAGTACATATTATCACTACATCACCTATGTCCTATTCAAGTTCACAATCTCTTTGCATATCAATATTGTTATTTGAAGCCACAGCAGTAGCTCAATTGGTACTTGTGCACGCACATTTATACATATGCTAGGTAAAAAACCTAAATGTCAAAAAAAAAAACTTGGATAAAATTATTTGTAACTGACAAAAACATTGCAATTCAAACCTAAATCCTCAAGAATAGACCTTGTTAAATGACAGAGAGTTGTGACGTTTATATTTCGTCACAATGAAGTTTTATCCGTCCTAAGGAGTCGTTATCTAACCTCTGAGAGTAGCCAGAGTTGAACTGGGTCAACTTTAGAAACAAGCTGGGAGCTACAATTTATAAAGCTTTGTACGAGGGACACTAAAACTAATTTGCAGTGTGGTGTGCGAATTGTTCCATCTTCTTCGTCAGAAAATAATGAAAGAAATATGTTAAACATAGGTAGGGGAAAAAGTCTTTTCGCATTATAGTATGTATGAACTTGTAATAAAATCTCTTTGGCTGTACTATTTGTATCTGGCTGGTTTTGGTATTATTAAAAGTTTAGATTTTAGAAAAGATAATTCCAAATTCAAATTAGGAAAATGTGTGTTTTTCATTTGTTTTTCGTACTGTCAAGATGAGTGAATCTAATGAAGAAATTCGATACATTTTTTTTTCGCGGCAAAGCACGCCGCGAAAAAAATTTGCGATGTTTATGGGCCTAGTGCATTGTCTGTGAGAGTAGCACAAATTTGGTTTAAGCGTTTTCAATCCGGAAATTTTGATGTCAAAGATGCACGTCGCTCTGGTACGCATAAAATCGATGCCATTTTTGAAAAACTGGAGCAAGATCGGCATATCAGTAGTTACGACGTAGCTGAAGAACTGGGAATTGACCACAAAACAGTTTTGGCGCATTTAAAAAAAAATGGGTACACAAAAAAGCTCGATATTTGGGTACCCCACGAGCTCACTGAAAGAAACCTAATGAACCGTGTACTCATTTGTGATTCTTTATTACGACGTAATGAAACCGAACCATTTTTGAAGAAGCTGATAACTGGTGATGAAAAGAACGTGTGAAAAAGATCATGGTCAAAGGCCGGTCAGGCTTTACAGACTGTGGCGAAACCCGGGTTAACTCGCAACAAGGTGATGCTGTGTGTGTGGTGGGATTGGAAGGGCATTATTCATTATGAGCTGTTACCACCAGGCAGGACCATCGATTCTGAACTCTACTGCGAACAACTGATGAGATTAAAGCAAAAAGTTGAGAGAAAGCGGCCGGAATCAATCAACAGAAGGGGTGTGGTTTTTCATCATGATAACGCTAGACTTCACACATCTTTAGCCACTCAGCAAAAATTAAGAGAGTTTGGCTGGGAGGTGTTAATGCATCCGCCGTATAGTCCTAACCTTGCACCTTCAGATTTCCACCTGTTTCGCTCTCTTCAGAATTCTCTAGGCAGTGTCAGGTTAACATCACGAGAGGACTGCCAAAACCACTTGTCGCGGTATTTTGATCAGAAGCCCCAAAATTTCAGCAATGGGATCATGTCCCTACCTACAAGATGGAAAAAAAATATCGAACAAAATGGTACCTACATACTTTAGTTAAATATAAATAAACTATATTAAAAATGTTTTGAATTTTCTTAAAAAATGCGAAGAAACTTTTTCCCCAAACTATTATTTAACTAAAAGTGATTGCGTTCCACTAGATCGTCAGTTTAATTTCAGTCTAATATATAAGGGTAAGTGTCTATTCTTATGAGATAGGGGCCAAGTGTACTTCTAAGGAGTATCGACATAAAACAAGCGCCCTTCGTTCAAAGTCGAGTACTTCCATCTCATAATGCCATTAAATGTGCAAGATGTACATGTTAAAACCCTAAAGGTAGATACTACACCACAATCTACGAGTACGCAAACAAAAATGTTTCTTTAGTTATGTGTATTACATTTCCTAGGTCTTTTTAATAACTGGCACGAGTAAACATTGTTTGTCTTTATAATTTTTCATTCGAGTAAGAGAATTTTATAAGAGGTTTGACGGTCGTTTCTGATTACAATTGAGAGCTGCCATGAACCTGGGTTCCATCTAACACTGTCAGTTAGGCATTTTAGACATCGCAACTTAGACGTTTATTATATCAGTGATATTCCGTGTTGCCTAAAGTTTATTTTCCATATTGTTTTACAGAATGAAAAACCTGTTTTCAGAAATAAAGCGCCGACTTCGATGAACAAAACGCCAAAAGCCAAATGGCAAGCTCCTACAGTGATGTGTTTTGTTCCTGAGAAGGATTAGGTTGCAAAAGTTGTAAAGATAAGACTGAGCACAGCATTAGGTTCAGATCCTATTTCTGAATCAATTTTATCAGTCAATAGTCTACTAAGGTAACTTCCAAAAGTCAAATATACTGGCGAGCTTCAATCAATATTACAGAAAACTGTACATCGAAATTTTATCTTAAGCACTAGTAAATCATAAATAAAACAATTACAAACTATTGATCAATCAAAATAATTACACGGCATCAATTCTGAGTTCAGCTAGATATAAAAGGAAAGTTGAATAATATTATCTAAGTTGAGAACAATTTATCAAAACGAGATTGAATTATATCTGTACCGAAAACTTTGACTGAAGTCCAAACACGTCATAACTCCTGTGGGATCTGATTACTTTGCAGCTATTTATATCACTTGTTGCTTTAGCATCAGTTGAAAGTTAAAGTTGACTTTTTACAGTTGATTTCATTACAATTTTTATCTTTTTTTAGGGGAGCATTGTTTGTGCGTTGTTTTATATTCGATTATAAACAGTCACACAGTTTATGTAAGAGCTTTATGCAATTTATTTATCTAATACTTTTTATTGTTTAGATTTATAATTTAATTTTTAACATAACACGCTTTATGTTAATAATAGTATAAATCTACGTCTTTCGCCGCTGGCACAAGAATAACTAATTTTGCATTCGGTCAAAATTTCGTAAAATTAGGTGCAAATTTCATCAAACTAAAATTTGATTCTCATAGAAGCCATGATTGTTCCATCAGAGTTAAGAATATATGGTATAGATAGTGCATTACTGACTTTATAGTCAGTAACGCATTAAGTATTATTGTTTTATTTTAATTTAGCCATGATACTATCATCAAATATTAATTTCGAATTAGTTCAATCTTGTTTAGCATAACTTTAAATTGATTCATAAGATTTTTTAATGTTGTCAATATTGCAAAATCAATTAAAGTAACAAATATGTATATGTTTTTTATAAAAGTTGTGATTATATGATTCTATTTTAAATACCAATCGCTCATATTAAGGACAGAAATGTCTTGGAGATAAGTAGGCGCTTTGATGTATATGAAAGGACAATTTTAGCTAATTTTATGCTTTTGAATTTCAAGACTTTATTTTTAGAATATTTACCTAAAGCACAATAAAAAGCACTCACTCTCAATCATTCAATATTATTTATTCAGCGAATAATATTGACGCATTGATAAATACTATAACTTTAAGTTTTCAAATGATTTGACGACGTCTATTATTAATACCCGCGCCATAATTGTGGTCTAAAAGACAATATAGATTGTAGATTTAATTTAATTTGGCAAGCCGCGTAAGACTCCCGAGAGCATAATTATGACAATTAAAAATCCATTGCCTGGAATGTGTGGCTTAATAGGTTAAACAAGCACCTGTTAAAATTATATTCAGGGTAGTGCCGTCAATACGACGATAAATTAAAACATTGAAAATTTCATGACATTTCTATGAAATAATGCAGGCCATGTTATATTATTTCATACAAATGTCATGAATTATCAAATGAATAAGATGTTTTTGAAAGTGGCAAACTATTTCTTTGAACTAATATAGACCCTGTTTCAATTTATTGTCGTATTGAAGGCACCTGTATACTTTGTCGCCTTACATATATACTTTGACGACTGGCTGGCCGAGTGGTATGTGCCCTAGCTATACACTCGAATCGAATCCCGGTAGGAGCAAATGTTTGTATGATGAGTACGAGAATTTGTTCACGATCATGGATGACTATATGTTTATTTAGTATATTTCAAATCTTTATATACATATTATTATCAATATTTCTCCTTTATCTAGTGTCCATAACACAAGCTCTTAATGATGCTTACTTTGGGCTAGATAATAGGAGAGAGTGTATGAATATTATTATTATTATTGCCATTGGATACCTAAAATACTTATGAAAGGTAATGTACATAGATACCTAGGTACTTTGTCGTCTTAAGCAAAAGACTCTAGTACGTATACTTACTGTGGATATTGAGTACAGTTGTCAGGAGGTGAGAAAATCGCTCTCGAGTGTTCTCCAACCGCCTTTCATTAGACCCCGGGTTCTATATATGTCGTAGATATTTATGGAATCGAGGTTATTGGGGGTATACAGTGAGATTTATACGGGGATTAGGTACTAGTGTTCACGTCGTGTTGATTCAGTGAAATGGCTTATTTTTTCTTAAAATTTCATTTAAACGGAATAAGTTTATTTTCAACCGCCTCTGTGGTCTAGTGGTCGAGACCTTCCTACTTCAGATCTAGAGGTCCGGGGTTCGATTCCCGTGGGGGCAGAAATTTTCTGCTTGGTTTGGTTGGTGGTAGGACTTTTATAAGTCCGCCTGGCTAGCTAAGTACCATCGACCGCATTGTTGTGTTCCAGCAGTTGGGAGGTTAGATAGCTAGTTCCTCTATGGTTATAGAAGTCGGGTGTAGCTCGCGTCCATCTTCTGCTTTAACATCACTTACGATTAGGTGAGATGGTGGGCAAGAGTAACCCCGTTAAGAAATAAAAAATATATAATAAAAATGACCCTGGGGCAATAATTAAACCCCAAAAAATATCAGATTCGCAAAACATGTTACAGCGAGCATGAATCTGTAATTATGCAAGAGTTGTAATTACATGGCGATATAAACATGCAATGCATGATGAAAACCGCTGTGTCGAGATTCCGTGTCAAATTTTATCATTTGTAAGATTCATACTTGCAAAGCCGATGCAAAACATCGGATGAGCCATACCAATAATAAAGCTTATTCTAATAATATACTTGCACACTAGTTTTGTATTTTTTACCCCCGACGAAAAAAGAGGGGTGTTATAAGTTTGACGTGTCTGTCTGTGTATCTGGGTGTCTGTCTGTGGCATCGTAGCGCCTAAACGAATGGACCGATTTTGATTCGTTTTTTTTTGTTTGAAAGCTGATGTGACTACGATGGTTCTTAGCTATAATTTATGAAGATCAGTTCAGGCGTTTGATGATTATCAGCTCATTTTCTACCTAATATTAGGATTTTACTAACTTTTACAGATCCGATTGATTTCAAATTTCGGGTATTGTCACTTCGATGACATTGCCATGACATACTAACTTTAAACTGATCCTATACCATCAAAAAGTCTGCGAAATGCTTAATTCTTTAGAAACTTACAGCAGATATAGCGTGTTTGGGCTCATAAGATTAGTCCTAATGAGATGGTGTTAGATAGATGATTAATGACGCCGGGGGTTACTTAAATTTTTTAATTTTGCAATTATTCAATAAAGAGTTTACTGAAAGTTAACGTAATCAGTCCTTGCGGTGGTAGTCAAAATAATCAACGCTTTAATCGGAGGTATTATTATTTTCATATTTTATTCTTGTTTGATTTTTCAAAAAGAATAGAACACGAAAATAAAAATATCTCCGTAATAGGCGTTGATTTTGTCTAGTACTTTTTATTTTCATTATGATTGAGAACCCTTAAATATTCCTCGAATAGGCAATACAATTTTTTACTTGAATATTAAGAGGAGTTGGGTAATAGAACTAAATTGAAAGTAAGCTTGGATTAAAGAATATCCTTGTGAATAGGTATTGCATCGAAATGAAACTGAAACGAACTTGGTAAATATTAAGCAAAGAGCTCACAGCTCCTGAAAGGGACAGGTGCTTAATAAACGACACTCTAAGAAGCCTGTTCACAAATAATAAGATATTTCATAATGTTTTCAGAATACCTACTAGAAATCTTTATTGTTATTTTAAAAACAATAAAATTATAAGGAGGCAAGATAAATTGATGTTTATTGGAGAAAATTAATGCAGCTTATTCTTCTTTTTAACCGTCTTCAAAAAAGAAGGAGGTTATATGTTCCACTGTATGAATTTTTTTTGTATGTATGTTCATCGATTTCTCGGTCAATTGTGAACCGATTTGCAAAATTCTCTGATGATGGGATCCCAGGGAAATTGAGGGCATACCTCAAATTTTATAGGCACGTATGACATGTTTTACTTTTTTCCAAAGCTATTCAAGTATTTGCTACTGTCAGTCACCATCTCATGTTGATGAGCTGGTGATGGAAGGTAGAACTCCTTAACGTTTAGGAGTTGGAAGATAATTCTTTATTTATTTTTATACAACTAGATGACAAACAAGCCTGCGCTCCCACCTGG
This sequence comes from Nymphula nitidulata, assembly GCA_947347705.1. Classification (NCBI taxonomy): domain Eukaryota; kingdom Metazoa; phylum Arthropoda; class Insecta; order Lepidoptera; family Crambidae; genus Nymphula; species Nymphula nitidulata. The sequence goes on along the minus strand of OX374617.1, from coordinate 6,137,083 downwards.
TGGTAAGCGGTTACCGCCGCCTATAGACACCTGCAATAACAAGGAAAAAATCACTAGGTATTGCAGGTGAGTTGTCATCCTGAATGCCCCTCATGCCCAGTAATTACACTAGCTACCTTTCCTTTCAATCCGAAACACAGCGAACTGTTTCACGGCTGAAATAAAAAAGGCGGTGGAACCTACCCAGGCGACCCTAGATACTGGACAATTTAACTCAAAATCTATGAAAATTCTTAAGTTTGACGAATTCCTCAGCTTACAACTTAGATTAGAGACTAAAATAGGCAATTAAATGATTTTGCATTAGGTCATTTTACTAAAAGTGTAGGTACCTACTGTTTTAAACCTTAATAACGATTACTCGTTTCTTTAAATTTCCAGACACACTAGACTTTCTATTGTATGTGATGCCATCAGACTGGTAAGGGGCGAAAAGTTATAACAGAACATTCTGAAAGCTACTTTATTAAAAGACATGATCATCAAATATAAATAACTATACATAGAATACAAAATGCGGACATCAGCACTAACGGTACGGACATTTTATGTTACGTCATCAACCGCCTTACCCTAAAGTTTTACCCGTTGTAATATCAACAATCATTATCTGCTGTGAAATAATGAAAAGCATTATCATACATCGTACTCTATTTTATTTTATTTGTAAGATATCTAACAGCAGTATTTAACAACATACAACAACTATAGTAACTACTATATATGTAACAGTATAAAATTACTTATATTACTCGTTTAGAAACATTTATATACAAAAACTAAAAGCCTTATCCCCTATTCTGTTAAAATAAGGTTTTTTCTTAATTTTTACATGGAATGCATCGTCAATGGCGCCCAAATTGTTGCGAGTGTCTATAAGCTACGGTAACCTCTCACAATCATGCTTGCTATAAAAAAAAACACATATTCTGCATCCTATAACACCACAAGGAAGCGTTATGTTTGCAGCACAACAGGCAAGCCCTTGATAAACCGAAGTACCACGACAGTTCTCAACACAAGTAGTGTCATCTTATCTTAGGCCCCAGGATGACAACGCACCTGCAATATCAAGTGATTTTTCCTTGTTATTGCAGGTGTCTATAAGCGGGGGTTACCGCTTACCATCAGGTGGGCCGTCAGCTTGTTTGTCATCTATTTATATAATAATAATAAAAAGTGTCAATTGACGTCAATCTTCTGTATAAGATGCTATGAATTACTTCTCTTATTAGGGTTGTTACTGGAACCATTTTCACCCATCCGCTATAGATCGGGCCATAACACCACAGCGCTAGCGCATCGCATATGGACTCTTCTTACCGCTTCACATCAGGTGGTGTTGAGTCGTTTGTCGTGCTTTGTATAAAATAAAAAAAAAATTGCCAGCGTGGTGATGTAATGGCCCAAACTATTTATTTATTATTTACTTTTATTATTTATGAGTTTCTCCAAAATAAAAAAGCACTTGTGCAGCACTAGGATGTTTACTTACAAGCTAAGTATAATCTGAGTCTATTTTAGACCTGTGTCGATCGATCATTTCCCGCGACCCAGGTCGATCACGACCTATTAGGTTGGTGATCGACTCACAGTGATTCGATCAAATGATCGATCGCGAATCTCAAGTGTTTTCGAGCCGCACAACACATGATTCGGTTCTCTATGCTCACGGGTCGTGGATCACGCACCTCACGGGTCGCAACGTGGGTCTCGGGTCTTTTGGGTACTGTGTACGATTCGTGTCGCGCGCGCGTTGTTATAGCGTTATATAATTATGTTTCGAGGTTATAAATAATAGTATATTTGTAGTTTAAAAATAATATTAATATTTTTTATAAAGTATTTGTTCGTTTTGTGTTATTAATTCAAATTCTTAATCACGATGATTAAATTTTATCACTGTGTAAATAGAAAATTTAGTCTTTCGAAACAGAGTGATCGAGCTAAGCACGAAAACATCGATCTCAGTGATCGAATCTTTTTGTGGCTCGCGACCCGATCACTCCTGAATGAATAGTGATCGAATCAAAGTGATCCGATCAATCACGATCGACTCAGGTCTAGTCTATTTAAATATCTGTTTGGTTTGAATCATACTAATGTATGTTCAGCAAACTGTTAAGCAGGTTTGGCAGATACTAATATGATGTATTACTTAAATACATATTATATTTAATTAAATAAATAAAACTGTATATAAATGAAAATTAAACGGGTTATTTTATATACTTACGATTCTTGTTGATTACGAAGATTCATGGTTTTTCTTTGATATAATTACCTGTGAAAGAAACATAAAACTATTCAATTAAAATGTTTAAAATTTTCTGCGATTGCAAACAATGCAAAAATAAAATGTAGGTATGAGATGATGATGAACTTAAACTCCTTTAGGATTGTTCGTAAAAGTTGAGAACTTTATATTCATATGGTAGATGCAAAGCGTCTGATTTCTAATGCAAAACTAATGTAAAGCGATCTCATTGGTTCACCTTACGGTATACTAATTTGTATGTAAGAGATCTGATAACCTCCATTTCAAACAGCGGGCTCTACATCTAACGACAATAGAATAATCTCACTCCCTAGGCCTCGGCTCGCCACCGGCAAAGAGTCATTTCTCACATGTTGGGTGGAACTAAAGTGCACGCAGATTTTACCGTTTCAGAGAAACTTACTCTCACAAGTTCATCATAGTTTTATCAATAAGGTTCTACAGCATCGACAACGGGCGAGTGATACCCCTGATGTTGCAAACGTCGATAGGCCACATGCAAAATTTCCATATCAGTTACCACTTAAAAAAATGCTGAAGTCCGCCGCAAATGAAAATTATTGGAGGTCGTTCAGAAATGGACATCACCCTGGCTGGCCTTCATGATAGTGAAGACCTTTTTTTTCTAAGCTAGAAAGACGAAGTCGTCGTCAACCTTTAGTCCGATATTTCATGGGTGCTTAACAGTTTTAAACGGGATATAAATTGAAGAGAGCACAAAAAAGATACATGAAAAAAGTGTATCTCATCTAAAAACTGATGGAGCGCCAAATTATCGGAAACATTTGGAGTCAATCAAATCCTTTAGTTAGGTTTTATTTGTATTTTTATTGTAAGTAACTTAAACAGTTTGTTACCGAGATATTAATTGGTAAAACATATTATATTATTCTAATCAAAAAATGAATTATTAGTTAAGCTACTTGCTACTGTACCGTTTACATTACTTGCTTCGAGTATTATTTTTTATAATATAACACATTCTAACTCTTGAAATAATAATGTTAGTGGAATTAGAGTGATATTTTTCAGGCGATTTGCAAACAAAAAACTTTTTTCAATATTTCACTTAGTATGTATGTATTAATTTGAAGACCGATATGACTCAAACAAGGCTAACGAAGAAGAGCCCGCCAAAGAGAATGCTGCTAGCTAAAATTTGTTTATGTGGCTAATAGACGATGCCTCTCCTTTTAATATAATATCGGGTATTACAAGTCCGAAATAAAAATAATGAGGTCGTGACCCCAGAATTTTTTTTCGGTCTAGTATATCGCAAGTAGTGTGTGCGCGGGTTGCGTGAATGTGTGGTGTGACTGTAGTTTTTCGTACAATACGCCATAGTACGCATTTTTTATGGTTGTCACGATCTGCCCTCGCTCGAACGCGCCGCGATAAAAAGTGACAGGTATAGATTTTCCGATATTCGAATCTTTTCCGACAGTTAAGAATAAGGGGGCAGGTGTACAATGTTTATATTAATCAATCGGTAAATAAAAGTGTCTAAAAGGTGCCAAACTTTCAGAAATTCTAAACTCTTGCAAAGGAACCACGCCCTTTAATTTAATTTCGATCTTTCGTAACACACTGTATTTAGTCTTAACATTATTTTTGTTAAATAAAATAATCATGACGATTTGTAAAATAAAAAAAAATCAATTAGTGAAGTAGGTACTTGTTTTTAATTATTTTTTTAAAATGGTTCGTAAGTACTAAATGTACGCTTTAGAAACGACCGTGATCATTACGGACTCCCTTAAAATGAGGGTAGATTAAGCTTGGTTTGTTGATAATAACCAATTATCCCGAGGGTACAGAATAGACAGGACAATGCCTATGCATATAATAACAATAAAGCCTAGGAATAGATAGGACTTACGCATAAATTAAATCTGATTTTATCGTAAGAAAATTTGCTATAAATGAAAAGTCTCCACTCTTTGTCCGACTGCTGGTCATAGGTCTATGGGAGTAGCAAAATGAAGAGTATTTAAGAAGGAGATAATCATAATACAACCACGTGGTTCCGATTCCGATGAGTAAAAACGGTTGTAAAATTGTAATAACGTCCAGAAGCAACGAGCTGTTTTAAGCACAAAGAATATTGGCCAACCTGAAGAGTACTGTGGGTAGCAAAAGTTGCCATGCTCTGATTGAAGGATTAGAATTGGTGCGATTTGAATAAGGATACATAACATGTTCAGACTATAAAAAATCTTGTCTGGGGTGAAATGCGAATTCTACAAAATTTGACAACATGGATGACTGCTATCATCACTGAGCTACCTAGAAAATCAGCAGCATCGTTATTTCAGCCGAAGGACATCCACTGCTGGACAAGATATAAAGTTAAATAACTTACAAAGAAAATTTTTACCTAAAAATTTTCTTCTTTCTCACGAACTGAGGTGCGTCGAGTGACCCACTGCACAATAAGGGGGTAAAGTGGGGCCTAACTAACAAAAACGGCTCGACACAATAGCACAATGCCTGCACAGCCCGGGCTTAGCTGTAATGACCGAATAATTTACATCAAGGGAGAACCTTTTGTCTAATAAGTAAAAGCAGCTAATAATATTTACGCAATGGGAAAAATAATTTAAAGTTTAAGCGTAAACAATCCTTATATAAATAAAGACTGTTATTTTGTCATCGTAGGTACAGTCCTTTCTTCCAAAATAATTTATCAAAAAAATAACCTCTTCTTGACATGAAAAACATGGGTAATATCATAGATTAAATTGTGGATCGTGATAACCTATCGGCGTACCTGGTCCAATCAAGCACCGGATTATAGATATTCGAAATCGATAAAATTAACAAAAATTCTCAAAAGACTAACTTTCTACGAGATTTCTTAAGTAGCTTTTCAATGTGCCTGATTTCAGCGATGAACAATTAAGCAGCTTGTGAAATCAATATCTACGTCCGTACACAAAGTTTATAGTGCAAGTTCAAAAAACAATTGTCAAATTCAATTTTTGGCAAGCGCATCGGGATCGGGTGCAGGGTGCGCTTGATGTGCTGTTGACGTACACTGTGGATATAGTATGAAATTTTCAACATCCTCAAGAATCGCAGAAGACACATAGAAATACTCTAAGGCTAAAACAAGACATTTAGCGGTTCACACTAGATCGTGACTAATTTAAAATCTAGCGTCACCATACATAGTTTTCCCAGTTCATCATATCAGCCAAAAGACGCACACTGCTGGGTATAGACCTCCCCCAATGATCACCAAACCGATCGGTCCTGCGCTGCCCGCATCCATCAGCTTCCCGCGACCTTCACCAGATGGTCGGTCCACCTTGTGGTGGGCCTACCAACACTGCGTCTTCCGGTACGCCGCCGCCACTCGGGGACCTTTTCGCCCCAACGTCCGTCAGTCCTCCTTACAATGTGGCCTGACCACTGCCACTTGAGGCTCGCAATCCTTTGGGTTTTGTTCTCCTGCGGATCTCATCATTTCTGATTCGAAAACGCAGGTAAACCCCGAGCATAGTCCTCTCCATTGCCCTTTGGGTGACTTTGAGCCTTCTCATGAGCCCCATTGTAAGCGGCCACTCTCGATCCCGTCTCTCATCACTGGCAACATACTCTAATTAAAGTCTTTCGTCTTGAGACACTGTGGAAGTTGGGCCGAGAATATGCCGCAAAACTTCCCGAACGATGCCTAGCCGAGTTGGATCCAGTGCAACTTCCAGTCGTATCGGTTTCGAGTTTTGGTCCTGGAGGCAGACTGACAAGTCAGTTAGTAAGAAATTATCGATTGCTTGCGACGAAAGATTCAATCAAAGGTTTATTACCGTACCCCGCCAATTTAGAGACTCTAATCTTTGTATGCCATAGAATTCTTGGTATGCTATCTAGCCTCAACACAACGATTACTTAAGTTACTTTGTTTAAAAACATAAAATTTAAAATCAACTCGTAACATTGTTGCTCATTTTATCTTTTCTTTTCTCACTAAAGTGTTATTTTTGTCCAAAAGTTTGTTTTCGAAGGTTTTGAATATAACGTTTTTCCAACTATCGTTTTTACAGTTCACGTGACATCAATAGGGACTTGTTCGACTTTTGGTTGTAAAAAGAACGATTTTTGCATTAAAACCGTTACACTTTAAATATAGTACTTTCAAAGAAGCCCAAAAGAAAGTTCGGAATATTGCAAGAACATTAACCCCGAAACTTATTCCATCGTGAATTTGAATTGTAATGATGTAATAAAATATGTACAAGAAAAGAGTTTTTTAGTGAAAATATTAAGTTCGTGATCTGAAGAGTCCATAATCCATCCATCACGCACAAATTTAGTTACTGGTTTGCTTGTTATACATCTTACACATATAATTTCTGCTGGCACTTGTACCCCTACCCCTACCCCACAGGTTTCTTTAAAAGAGGTGTGAATTAGTACCTTGCGAACCAGCAAGGTTGACATGGCTAGTGTAGTAAGTTCCATTTTCGGATGATCTTATCTTATGTTATCTTGTTTTGGGGCACAACTAACTTATGTTACACTTCGACCCCCGATCTTTTGTGCCTCCCCTGTTTTTGCTCCTCGTGTGTCAAGAATATAGTAGCCATAAGCCTCACTACATGTACATGGGCAGAAAGAGCCTGTATATAGTCCTCTGGCTTTGAATATTCCAATACCAGCAGGCTCATTTTGGTTCTAGCCAGAACATCGCAATGACACAAGAGATGACACAACATTGATTCCTGGCATATACCACATGCTCAACAAGTTGTTGAGAGAGTAGCATTTTGTTTGGCATGTGGTTAGTAGCAAAATGCTGCACTGATGATAAGCAGGTCAAATTTCTCCTGTCACAGGGTCTGATAAAGTAGCAACTATAATGATAGCAATATAATTGCAAATTTTCGACGTGATTGTATTGTACCAGCACAATCACGTCAAGACGTGATTGTATTTACTTTGTCTCTATTCAATTCCACTTCACATAAAAAATGATCGACCAATTTCATTTAATGGTTACAACGGTCCCTAATTATCCGTCGAGCAATAGGATCATTTGGGAAATCTTAATTGAAATTTGAGAATATTGGCAGAGGGATCTAATTGTATGATAAAAGTGCACCTGTCACAATTTCACGACTCCATTTAATGGAACGGTAAAAGCGTTTACTTCCCCACCTGAAAATGTTTGATAATGAAACTGTTATTTTCGTTGGGTGTGGCCATTTTTTGTTGATATTAAACTACTTGTAAAGACGATAGTCTCATTGTAGCACTTTCACTTACCATCACTACGACATTTAAAATCAAAATCCATTGGGTTCTTTCAAATAAATCGCTTCAACGAATCTTATTGGTTTGGAGAACCGGCGTAAGAAATTCTGGCAGTTTCAAATGCTTTTGTATTAGCATTGATAATTCGACCATGCCATTATGTGTCAAAATATGTTTTGTATTTAAAATATTCAAATACAACTTTTGAGCAATTTATTTACTCCACTGCTGCCCTGACACATATACCCCTGCACTTACAGCACTTTAGCCAAGTGCTATAGAAATCTAACACCCGTTTTCACAAACGACACTATGAGGTCTCACAGTGCCCACGGACGCACAGGGTGCCAAATTCCTATTCATAAACAATACTTGAGTGACAATCGGCAATATGCGTTTGTCTTCTTTCTCCTTCTTTCTTCTTCTTTTCTATGTGGCAATGTGTTATCTTGCAAAGTGATAACAATTCTGCAATATGCGTTTGTCATAATGAACACTTAGCTAAGGGAGCCTGATAGCTATATTAATCAACGCATAGTGTCGAGCTCACCAAAGAGAATGTAATCACTACGGAGTTTACGATAAAAAGCAAACAAACAATAAAATTGAAATGTCAGTCAGTGAAGTGAACTACGTAACACGTAAAATAGTCAAAGTGAACGCACTGACACCCGTATTCACAAACGATACTTATGTAAGTGAAGAAGCAATACTATGCGAAGTAATGCATTTCTCAGTGGGTTCACTATGTCAAGCCTTTCAATTCAAAAACAATACTCAAACGAATCTTTACTATGCGGACGCATAGCGTTGAATATAGCTCTGTGATTGGTTGATTAGTGTTACGTAGTTCACTTCATTGGATGACATTTCAATTTTATTGTTTATTCGCTTTTTATCGTAAGCTCCGTAGTGATTACATTCTCTTTGGTGAGCTCGACACTATGCGTTGATTAATATAGCTATCAGGCTCCCTTAGCTAAGTGTTCATTATGACAAACGCATATTGCAGAATTGTTATCACTTTGCAAGATAACACATTGCCACATAGAAAAGAAGAAGAAAGAAGGAGAAAGAAGACAAACGCATAGTGCCGATTGTCACTCAAGTATTGTTTATGAATAGGAATTTGGCACCCTGTGCGTCCGCGGACACTGTGAGACCTCATAGTGTCGTTTGTGAATACGGGCGCGGGCGCGTATTGCTCCTTCTACTTACATAAGTATCGTTTGTGAATACGGGTGTAAAAATATCACACAATCGGCTCTCGTTAAACGTCTTATACTTCTTTTAGTATTTATATTATAAGTAAGAGTACCCAACTTTTAAAATTGGAAATGTCGTTGGTTCTGATCACAACACTCGCTCACCAAGATTTTGAGTAAAGTTTAACTACTAGATCTTCAAATCATTGAAGAATGATATATATGGTGTAGATTAGTTAGCTTTCAGACAGCCGAAGGTCAACCGAGACTTCTGAAGATTTATTACCAAACTGTCAATTCGATTTCAGATACGGAACGGATTACATAGCGATCAAGACGGCTAAAGGGTTGTCCCATTGAGAGTTAGATATGCGGTGGATATGCCACAAAGAAAACGAGGTGCCATTTTTTAAAGATTAGATAACTTCTGTTTAAAAATTTGTGGGCTATTTTTAGTCCATTTCTAATGACATGACATAGGGGGTAAGTAACTTCATTACTTTTTCCGTTGCTTAGGATTGTAATGGTCAATCCATTACAGTCCTAAGCAACGGAATAAAACCTCATAATAGATACCTAATACCTAAGTGGATGACAGTACCTACGCTCAAATTTTATTTTAGCACGTAACGAAATAAAATAAACATTTTCATTATTCTCCTTCGGGTGGTAATTAAGCTGTATTTCTTGGAACATCGTATAATTAATCGAAAACTTTGCAAACCAGTGCTAATGTTATTCAAATACCTTATCTAATTAAGGAATAAAAGGAGGCACAAACAATCTGAAGATGTCAGTCTTTACTCGTTCCATTGGGACGAAAATAGGACGTTAAATAAATGAAAAAGGGCCTTCAGTTTTTATTTGTTTACAGTGTCGATGACGAGAAGAGAAGAGAAGTCAATATTTTGGCAGTTGTCGCTACGCCTAATTTGTAGGACAGATAAAACTCTGATTCTTGAAAACTATAACTATGAAAAACTCGTTTCGGATGTTGAAATAGAATATTTAGACATTGTAGGGTGGACGTTAGCTCATAAACGCAAATACAGATAGACTAGAAGAATTTCACGGGGATATCCCAAGTCCTGGGTGGCTCAGTGGTCAGAGCAGTCGCCCGGATTGCGAAAGGTCGCGGGTTCGATTCCTGCCTCAGGACGTGAAATTTTTTCTAGTTTTATTATATTTTAATTACTAAGTAATTTTTCAAACATTTATAATAATGTTAAAATCAAAAATTAAGAATATAACTATGAAAATAAAAATCAATGTTTGCATGTTTGGCCTTTATGCATTCCAATACAATTGATCAGATAAGGATGAAACTTTGGTAGGATGTTCTGAAGACGAAGGCACCTACCTACCGAGATTATAAAACCTAACAGTTTTCTCTTTACGGGCACTGCACAGCATGCCAGAATGAACTGAAACCAGAATTACTAGAATGCTTATGATGTAAACTATTTATTTCGTAAAATTTTAGTTTTTTTTACAGAGTAAAATATCCTATGATAGGTTTCATCTTTGAGTCCATATGGTGACTGCTAAGTTGTTTGTTTGATTGTTAGTTACAGGGTTATTTTTGAGTCCAACTTAAAACCAAAATTACAAGATTTGCATGTTATTATTATTGCACCTAGTATTTTATGATATTCGTTAGAATTACGTAAATATCCTAAATAAAATCTAATTCTAATACTTACTATTAATTACTCTATATACACTTGTGTAATAATATAACTATATAATTTCACTGTAGAAATATACACTTCATGGTAAGCCGAGAAATTAATACGATCGACCTTCAACGATTTACTAACACCACATTTAGTTCGTTTTATCAAAAAACACATTTGCATGAAAGACACATAGATGCAAGGTCTCTCTGGAAAAAAAAAAGATGAACTCACGCTCTTTTCCACGGCAGCCATTTAGATAGTTCATCATTTGGCTCAACTCCAGGAGATTATACAGAATGGTGACCACGATACGACGCTAAGTTATAGCATTTACTGCATTATTTCATAGAAATGTTATAAAGTTATCAAATTATTAATATGTATTTGAAAGGTGCAAAACATTTCTATGAAGTAATATTTTTTTTATACCACTACGGTGGCAATCAAGCGGCCCATCTGATGGTAAGCGGTTACCGTAGCCGCTTGCAACACCAGGGATATCACTTACGCGTTGCCAACCCTTTAAAAACCTTTTCACGCATTTCTTGAAGAACCCCATGCTGTTCTCATTCGAGAAAACCTCTGCAGGGAGTTCATTCCACAACCTGAGAGAACAGGGTAGAAAGTTTCTCTGAAACCGTACAGCACGCGACCACTTTGATTCCAATTTGTGAGAATGAACTCCCTGCCGGTGGCGGACTCGCCACCGGCAGGGTCGGGGGTGTCAGGGGCATGTCGTACTGTCGTCACCATCCGGTATAATAGCATATGATGGTAACCAATAGGTATGTAGTAGAAGCTCGGTGGCGTAGTGCTCGAGCGTTCTGGTTTCGATTATGAAAACAAAGCAACTTTTCCGTCGAGTCTTTTCCAACCAATCCGTCGTGCTTCAAAAAGCACGTAAAGCCGTTGGTCCCGGTTGTTACTGTCTGGTGGAGTTATTATCCAAACTCCTTATGTGTTTGTCTCATGTAGGGAGGCCTGAGACCAGCAGTGGGGCGTATAAATAGGCTGGTTGTGATGATGATGATGTAGTCTCTATGGCATTATAGATGAGCCAAGCAAGAGCCCAAATAAGAGAGAAGAGAGGTAGGACTGGGGTAACACCTCTACCTTACAGAAGACCGCAACTGAACAACACTTCTATGTCATGTTTCTAAAGTAAGTATGGCCTCCAGCCCTCTTATTCACAGCTGTCGGAAAAGATTCGAATATCGAAAACTTTATACCTGTCACTTTTTATTACGGTGCGCCAAAGCGAGACGGCATGTGACTTTCCCATTCGAATTCATGATCCGACAAATTCTTAATAAAGGGGCAGAGTTCTTTGTGATAGCTGATGGGAGCAGCAGTCTCATCTCCCCGGAGGGGTAAGTAACATGTAAGTAATGACTAATAATGCTACGAGCGTCTCTAAGCTACGGTAACCGTTTACATTAGGCGGACCGCGCGCTTTTATGTAATCCTAGTTTAAAAAAAACAAAATATTTATTGTGTTTTGGATTTTCAATTATTTTGTTAAATGGAACTCATCCTGGGTTATCTTCAATAATAATCATAATCATAATCATCGTTTATTTGCATGAATACACGGGAGTCTTACATGGTCTTAAATATTACCAAGAAATTGTATCCAGCCTGCTAGCAGACGTGCAAATTTTTATATTAAGAAAAGGTTTAATTTAATTATACAGCAAATATTTATCAAAAATTATTTACAATTATATACAACTAAATACATTGAATCATTAAATTTATCAATTATTAACCACATACATTTAATCATAAAATATTAAAAATCTTAAATTAATACATAAAATCACTGGAATCCTTAAATTACTATAATAGTTTGTCATTTATATATTCCAATACACTATAAAAACATTTTTCTCGTAACCAATTTATGAGAAGTCTTTTAAAAACTTTCCCTTCCAGTGATTTAATGCTCTCCGGTAATTTATTGTACAGCAATATGCACATATTAAACACATTATGTTTGTATATATATGTATGGCAAGGGGGTTGATGTAACATTTGTATGTATTGAGCTCTCACGGGTCTAGTAGAGACTTCTGGAACCTTTTTAAAGTAGCTCGGATGAGTCTTTACAAAACAACAGACTTCTTTTATGTACATTCAGGGCAAGGAAAGAATACATAGGTAACCCTCACCATCTGGCTTTTTAAAAAACTTATGCGATTCAAAGTGTCACCGACAAGTGGTTACCATTGCCTATGGAAACATGCAATGACTAGAAAAAAAATCACTTGATATTGCAGGTGCGTTGCCATCTTGAGGTCTGAGATGAATTGCTACCTTTCCCATTATTTCGAAACACAGCGAACACAGTGGTAACTACTCAGATGACCCTACAATAGGCCCTGCCTAGGATATCATGATGTCATATTTTACTAAATAAAGGCATAGTTTTGGACAAACAAGTTTGTGACAGATTGACGCAAAATTGATCTCCAAATTATTTCGCTTCTACTTTAAGGCATGGAGCACCAAAAATGGTTTTTTCTGCTGATTGCTATGTACTTTCTAAAATTATTATTCGTTTCCATTTATCTTCCAATTGTTTTTTTTTTTTTTTTTTTTTTTTTTTTATACAAAGCACGACAAATGACTCAACACCACCTGATGTGAAGCGGTAAGAAGAATCCATATGCGAAGACAGCTAGTGCAGTTCAGACACTGCTCTAGCTGCCTCCACCTTGCCGGCCCGAAAGGTGCTTTTTCACGCCTCTTTTGAAGGAACCCATGTTATAGGAAGGAGGGAACACATGTGCTGGCAAAGAATTCCAAGTTCTGGAAGTTCGACAAAGAAAAGAGCTACTAAATTTATTTGTACGTGATGTTGAGGTGGAGACAGTGAATTGATGACTCCGAAGACCGGCACGCGTGCTCCTGAGCAGGAATGGGGAAGGTGGGATAAGGTCAAATAGCTCTTCAGAACACTCTCCGTGATATAGCCGATAGAAGGCGCTAAGCGACGCAATGTCTCGACGCAATTGCAGAGGCTCAAGGTTGTTGGTTACCTCTACATCGCCAACGATACGGACAGCACGACGCTGCAATCTGTCCAGGGCATCGAGTAGGTACTTGGCGGAGCCATCCCACAAGTGCGAGCAATATTCCACGCAAGACCGGACCTGAGTTTTATACAGCAGGCATAATTGGTCAGGCGTGAAAAATCGACGCACCTTGTTCAGGACACCGAGCTTCCGAGAGGCTGTTTTTATCACGGTTTCGATGTAGTTCCTGGAATTCAGATCGCAACATATCTCCATGCCTAGCAAGTTTAGGGAGCCCTGTGCCGAAAGAGTCGTGCCCTGAAGAGACGGAAGGGGAAGGAACGGCGACATTTTGGCTGTAAACGCGCACACCTGTGTTTTCTTAGCATTGAACTCAACAAGATTGTTAGATCCCCATTCAGATACGAGGTTCAACACCCTGTCGAGCTCAATGGCAAGATTCTCTCTCTCCCTCTCGGTTTCAGCGCGCCCAGCCCCTGGGCGACCGTAATATCCCCCATGCACTGTACTGTCATCCGCATAGCAATGAATGTTTCCTAACGGAATCATGTCATTGATATGCAGAAGAAAGAGTGTGGGGGATAGAACAGAGCCTTGTGGTACACCAGCATTCACTGACATGAATCGCGAAGCGCATCCATCTGCGAGGACACGGATTCTTCGCTCATGCAGGAAGCCGGCGATCCAGTTACAGAGCTGAGCGGGCAGACCGTATGCCGGGAGCTTGGAGAGAAGAGCCCTGTGCCAGACCCGATCGAACGCTTTGGCAATGTCAAGGCTAACTGCCAGTGACTCACCACGTTTGTCAATAGCTTCACCCCAGACATGCATTAAGTACGCTAGAAGATCACCCGTTGACCGGTTCGGCCGAAACCCGTACTACTAGGTATCGGATCAGCTGGTGGTTTAAGATCCGTTCCATGACCTTGCAAAGAACTGAGGTGACAGCTATCGGGCGGTAGTTAGCTGGGTCTGATCGGTCTCCCTTTTTGGGGACCGGTTGCACATTGGCCTCTCTCCAAGATTCCGGCACACACCCAGAAGAGAGAGAAAGACGGTATAGCCGCGTTAAGACAGGAGACAACTCCGCTGCGCAGTTTTTCAGTACTATCGCTGGAATGCCATCAGGTCCACTAGCTTTCCGGACGTCGATGGACTGAAGCTCCGCACGTACATCACATTGCCTAATACGAATATCGGGCATTGTGTGGCCACAGTGGGAGAGTGTTGGTGGCTGTAAGTTGCAGTCATCGATTCGGGAGTGAGCAGCAAAGAGTTTTACCAAGAGATCGGCTTTCTCTTGCGGCTTGTGAGCTAGCGAGCCGTCAGAACATCTCAACGGGGGCAGCGAGGGTTGACAGAAGTTGGATTGCACGGCTTTGGCCAGACGCCAGTAGCTACGGCTTCCCGTAGGATGCGTAAGAAGTTCTTGGCCAACTCGTGCAACGCGCTGTGCATCCGCTCTGATGAAGGCCCTTTTGCAGGACTTGGTGGCGTTGTTATAGGCTGCTTTCAGTGAGTCAATGTTGGGATCCCCGCAAGCTCGGCCCCTGATCCAAGCGCGGTATGCCGACTGTCTGTTTTCAACAGCTAAGGCACAATCGCGGTTGAACCAGAGGTTACGCCTACCCCTACTGATGAGATCGGAGTGAGGGATATAGTACTCCATCCCTAACATGATCTCATCAGCAACAGCAGTAGCGCTAGCGTTCGGGTCCAGCTCACTGAAACAGCGCTGCCTCCAAGGGACAGATGCGAAGTAATCCCGCATACCGTCCCAATCTGCCGACGCATAGTGCCAGATGCGGCGTTTGGCAACCATAGGTACCGGTGGCGCCGCCCGTGGCACCCCAGCGGATACCAGGCAGTGATCCGATGTTCCTAAAGGAGCACGAACCTCTAGCCGATATCCATCCGGGCGAGTCGTCAGCAGAAGGTCCAACAATGAGGGCGCGTGACCGACAATGTCTGGAATCCTGGTGGGCTGGTTTACCAGTTGGGTCAGGTCGTGCGTGAGAGCGAAAGCGTGGGCAGTTCTACCAGCATGGTCAGTTTTAGAGGAACTTAACCACGACTCGTGGTGAGCATTGAAGTCCCCTAAAAACACCAATTCCGCGGTTGGAAACTGCTCCTGCGCAACATCTGCCACCCGACTAAGATGTTCGAAAAGTCGAGTTGTCTCCATTTCACCGCTGTGGGATCTATAGAGGCACACGTAGATTCGGCTATGTGTGCCCAGGTCCACATGCACCCCAAGAATAGAGTGGGAAGGGTCCTCCAAACAGCGCAGACGGCGACAGCAAACGTCCGCCCGGACAAACAAGCATACCCCGGCCTTCGCTTTGAAGGACTCTTCAAGAGCGTAGCCGGGGTAATCCAAGTAGCTAGTGTCTGCCGGGCGAAGTATTTGAGTCTCCGTCAAAAACAGCATTTCGGGTCGAGCCGTCTCAAGATGTTGGTGGACGGCATTGAGGTTAGCATGGAGCCCACGGATGTTAGTGAGCCCGACCTCAAACAGCGTGGTTGTGGTGGGGGTGTGCACCGCTGAACGACCGAAACTGTTTGTGAGCGCTGCCATAGTTTATATAGAAGGAGGAGTGGCGTGAATTGGGGGGACGTTGCCGCGATATATACGGTCAAAGCGTGAGGCCTGTTTCCCCAGGTAATAGCCGACAGTAGAGAAGCGCTGACCCGCCGAACGGAAGGGCCCCCGAACCCCCCCGGGAATGGCCGCCGGGACCCCACCACCCGGTCACCAACCGGCACGACGGACCACCCCAAGATTATGCGTGGCATGATAGGGCAGCCTCACGAACTGGTTAGGTTCGCTTGGGCCCCTGTACTGTACCACGGGCGGCCAGCGGAACAGCCGTTTCTTCGGGTCTCCCTGGTCGGCGGGTCAATGCAGTCCACCTGGCTCTGGTTAGACGGAAGCCGTCACTGACCGAATCCATCGCCGCAACGTCTCCCCAAGCTCTGGTTGTACGCTGACTGATCCCGGAACGCGACCACAAGTGGTCACTTGGCGGGTTTTACGCCATGCGTACGGTGGTCACTAACCAGACGGGTGTTCAGACCCTACCACCAGTCGAGCAGTTGGTAGCTCGGTAATCCCTTAGTCGCCTCTTACGACACCCACGGGAAGAAATGGGGCGGTGAATTGTATTCTTAATCCGTCACCGCACGGAACCAAAAAGTCAAAATGATTTAAAAGTTTTACGGAATTGTAAAACTTTTAAATCATTTTGACTTAAATGTCGCTAATGGGAAAATCAAGCCAGGCATTAAGGTAACGTAGGTAAGTAACTAAGTTTGATAAGTTAGCAATCCAAGTGAGAAACACAAAGTAACTTTATTTGTAGAAGATAAGTAAGTTAAAATAACTTTGCAGAAATTATTTAATGAAAAGTAGATTATTCTTATTCTGGGAAGCCGCAATAGATTTTCTGATTTGTGTGACAGCCGCTGCTCTTAGGGTGCTGCTACACTGCTGATTAAAAATGCTAAGGAATTGTTACATTCTGTTGGGAATTGGTAAACTGCTGAAAAATGTTTACAAACATTTATAACATTTGAAATTATTTAACAACATAATATTTAGCCTGGATTTACAAACGAATAATAACAAATGTTTTATTTTGTTACAATTTGTTAACTAGTTTAGAAATTTTTACTAACATTATCTAACATGAAAACATTTTCTAGCATTGTGATTGTATGTTTCTTAACAAATGTTTACTAACGTTTGTAAAAAAAATCTATCTTATTAATTGTTTAAAATGTCCTCCACTTCTTGGGATTAAGGCAAGTGGCAGACTTTTGGTTTTGTTTTGTTTCAGTCATCAATATCAATTAGATAGTAAAATGTATCTTCAATAAAATGTTAATTTCAAGCAATTTTAACAACTTCTAGCAACTTTAGACCTATGGTCTCCGTACAATTTTTGGTTTGTATAGTGATATACAATCAAAATAACAAAAAAAAATTATTTTTCAAAAAATCCGTTATCTCCAAATCTATTAAGATTTTAAATTTTTTTTTCAATACCATTTTTATTTTATCTAAAATTAAGATCACGGTTCTTTTGAGAGTATTTCTCTATCTCTTATAGTTTAGAATTTCGCCATACTGACCCGAAAAAAAAACACCGTGTATACAGGTCTGGGAGACAATTAAAATAATTAAAGTATTTAATTGTTTCCCAAAATTTTGTCTAGAATAACCTGATTTTGAGATAAGTAGGAGTAACAACCTTACCTTCATGTTTTTAATAAACATTTTAACTTGGCAGCCGTCCTCACACTAAATATTATAATTGCAAAGTTTTATATTTCCGCAGAGAGTCGCATGCTATACTTTTAATTTCTTTCAATTATAGCTAAATAAAAAACTCCATTGGAAGTACCGCCTTCCTTACATTATAATTCAATAAGAAAAAGATCGGGTTTCGATTACTTTGCCATTGTCTGAGTAATATAATACTGATCTATTGTGTCTAGTTTACGGGTAATATAAAAGAAAGTTAAAATCTGTCAATATATTTTGAAATTCGCATTAAAATGGGCCTTTTTTATTATTATTTAGTAATTATTATCCCAGGTTCAGCCTACTATCTGATAAGTAGTTTAGTCAATTATGTATTATGTAGTGTAATCCACGTGTAAAGTAGTGTAACTAATAAAATTCGCGCTATAAAATAACGTTCATCAAAGTGTTTTTTTATTAAAATTCATTATTGAAATGGACCTTTGATCCCCTCGTTTAGAGATAAGTTAAGGGGAGTCGAAGATTAACTGAGCGTACCCAGAAGGTGCCCATTTAATCCTTATTTTAAGGACTGGTTAAATGAAGTACGGAACACCGAAGCTGGCAGTGTATTCTGCTCTTTAGTCGGGCGCATTAAAAAAGATGACGATAGCTCACTCACATTTCATTTTTAAAGAAAGAAACACACATAACTAAACTACTGACTAAATCCGGAGGATTAAAGCCGTTTTCAATATACTATGCACAACAAGCGCTGCGACAAAGCTTCAGTAAGCTTACTTGTGGCAAGCAAGCTTACTGAAACTTTGTTGCATAGAATATTTTATCAATTGTAAAGTATGTTTCTACAAACCAGACACAATATTTGTTACAACCGATTCGCCATGTCCAAACCAACTCCCTTCTACCTTTAACGCCATGAATGAAAACTATGACAATTTATTACCAGTACGTTGTTGATCGACAAACGTTTAGTTGACAACGCATACCTACAAATGTAAAGCAATTTATTGACCATAAATTAAAATGATATCAACCTTTTTGATATACGGAAGTTTAACTGAACGTGATTTGATCAAACAGGAAATTCGATTGAGGGACATTCTTATTATTTTGAATCACCAAACATATATTTCTATGTAGTCCTAATCGGTCTTTGAAGTTTACTCATCTTTAAAGACTTTGCCAGACCTCTTTAAAAATAAAGTAAAATACAAGATATTCAATAACAACAACAAAGGACTAAGGTCGAAGGTTTATACTCTTATACTCTTATACTCTTTTGATCGTAAGCTTTTCTTAAAGGAAACCCTCACCATGAGAGCTAACCAAAGCATTACTTACATCGAATACTCGTTATAAGTATATTCCATATACACGCAAAAAATAAACCCCGTTTAATGAATGGAGGATCGATCTCATTTTTTATCCTTTAAGCACACCTCATAGGATTTTCTCGTCAAGTTTTATCGTTTCCTTGCAATATTATTTTAATCGTGACGTCAGTAAAAAAATGAAAATATTGTTGAAATAAAAAGTTGTTCAAGAAATATTTTAAATCCATTCTATTTTTTTTGAATTAGAATCAAATTAAAAGAGATCAAGTTTTCTAAATTTAATGTCAAGGATTTTTTTTGTTGTTGTAGGTATGTGTGTGAGATACGAGTGTCTGTTTATGTTTGGGATAAAGTAATAAATCACCCACATATGAATGATTAAGACATACAATGCATTGAGCATCAGAAATAGGGTTTTGGGTACAAAACATCTGCCTGAACTTTATTAGAAGTTATTGTAGAGATCCACATGCATGTCAGCAACTTTCACTATAAAATATATAAGCTATTTGGGTATATTGTTGGGTGATTTTTATAAGTATACTTCGGTAACTTTGTGATTTTAGATTTCTCCTAGTACAAAAAGTTGATAATTTACAAGCACCCTTTAAAATGAGGATTTACAGATTTAATTTTGTGTTGATTATGCAGGGATAAAAATTTTGAACGCGTACGACATATATTTTAATGGTTAAGTGAATAAAGTTCGGAGGTCTGATCAAGACCTGAATTGGAACTAACCGAATCTCGTTCCGCAAAATGAAGAAATTTCTTCGATGTCATAAAATGCCCAGAGCACCGAGCTGGAATCCTCTTGTGCTTCATTTGAACTGTTCAATGCTCAATACTCAACACTATCAATAATCAATATTCTCTCCTTTATTGTTGTCATGTACGGCTGCGATGTGTTGACATTAAAAGAGGACACTAGAAGATCTTTAGCGCGTTATTTTTTTTATTCTACTAGATGATAAACAAGCTGACGGCCCACCTGATGGTAAGCGGTTACCGCCGCCAGACGACCCTACATACGGGCCTACCACCTAGTACGGGCCTACCACCTAGCACCTAATATGTGGTGCTATCGTCACATACTTCGCATTGACTAGATAGAGAAAGTCAGTAGATTGCAAACCATAAAAACCCAAAGCTGAATATCTAAGCCACGTGCTGAGGTACGACAGCGGGACGATGGAAAGTCGTGGCTGACGAATATCCTATTGTAGGAGAACTGTTTCATCTCGCAAGGAACCGAGCTTGATTGTAATACCTTTCCTTAGTGCCAACCTACAACGACTAAGAGGCAATCAGGAAGGAAGGAATAATAATATTGAATGAATTATGACAATAATTCAAATTCAAATTTATTTATTTGCGAACATGGGTCATATACAGGTGGTACTTAAATACAAATAAAGGGCTTAGAATCCATATTCAGCATATTGGCAAGCAAAATATTTACTTAAATTACTTATCTGAACTATGTGTGTATTGCAACATAAACATAAAAGTCATCTCACCGATGACACCGCCAAACTTTTAGAGTTTTGGCCGTTTCAGTGATATAAATATTTTTGGCTTTGCATAGGGGTTTTCTGCATGTTGAAAGTCTGATCAATGTAGATGCTAACAAAACAAATTATTTTGGTTGCATAATTAATTTTATAACAAGTTTTTTAAAAATTCAAGTGGCTAAATTACTTAATTCAATTTGTGACGTTTAATTAATTTTGGGTAAAATTTTAGAGATGCTCTAAATTCACTGTATTCATCCAACCATTAATTAACCTGAAAAACGGCCAAACAAAAAGGCCGTGAAAAGAAGCAGAATAGAAACCGATAAACACCAGTTATTGTTCGAGCTTGCTCACCTGTTTCACCTCCCAGCACGAAAAGGGTACTTTTGCTGCCTAAATACTCGCAGCAAAATTTCGTAAACGGGATTTTTATATTAGCTTCGCACGGTTTGTGCGTTAGATACCACGGTGTAAGTTATGGAAACGTAATGGGTTAAACAAAAAATTAAGGTGACAAGATGATAGTATCCAGTTAAGGGAAATATCATCGCCATCATCATCACCAGCCTAAAAACGTTTCACTGCTAGGCACAGGACTTCCTGCATGGGAGAAACACATGAGGGAAATATAAATAAGTATACTTAATAATTAAAATAGAATAAAACTAGAAAAAAAAAAGTAAAAGTATACTTAATATAAAAAAGATAAACGTTGCTATAAAAACGTTGAAAAGTAGAAAGCGCTGAAGAAATTCGTAGGTTACACCTAGTGCTCCGGTGGCGTAGCGGTTTTTCATCGTTATCTTTCTATATTTGTATTTCATATTCAATAATCAGTTAAAATTGTACATGCAGACACACATGCAGATATGAGTGCTTAGGAAGTTGTATAATATATAATAGGGCAACAATTCTTTGACAAGTGTGTACGGATCGCGTGCGGCCCATGAGCAATCCAATTAGGGGATTAGTCAACACTAAAGTGGGGTGTAGTGAGGCGTCACAACAGCGCCGTCGGCCTCTATACTCGGTGGATTTGCATTTGATTTCACCGATGGTCTGGTCCAAAACATGGCTTTGGCTACCTGATTTGATTCGATACGGCTCACTGAAAGCGACTTTATGATTTTTCTGAATTTTTTTTTCATGCAACGTGTGATTGTAAAGTTTTCTGTTAGACAAGGTTCTTTGCACTTTGTGTTGTGTGCATTCCACCAGTATATCGCACACTTGTATGGATTGGCAGAGATCTTTAATAGAGATAAGTCCACCTTTGCTATCATGTGTTACATGCGTTATATTTTTTAATTTTAAAGTTTAAAAATATATTCCCCGTAACTGATTGTATTTTTTAAAGTATTTCGATTACTTTTATATAAGCGTAAAAAACCTCCTGATGGTAAACAGTAACCCTAGCTTAAAGAACTGCAGTAATATCAAGTGTATTTTTACGCTACGCATTTGCAATATTATTATGTCTCATTTTTGTTCATAAAGGCAGAATTAGGCAGCATCATGCTTAAACTTGTAGATAATATTTCTTTTTATTTATACAACTAGATGATAAGCAAGCTGACGGCTCAGCCGGTGGTAAGTGGCTACCATCGCCTATATGTATACAATAAACAAGGAAAACCCCCTTGGTATTGCCGGTGCGTTGTCATCCTGAGGCCTAAGATGTAATGCCTTCATGTGCTGCGTTTTCCTTCATTCCAAAATTCAGCGAACTGTTTCAAAGCTGAAATAAGAAAGGCGGTGGTACCTACCCAGACGACCCCTACATACGGGCCTACCACCTACTTAATACTTAGTCACATTTTGTAATTATTCGTAAAAAAAACTTTTTAAATTAAATTCAAAAAATAAGTTTGAATTAAATATATTGTCTTGTATACTAGAAATAAAGTAATTTGTTATTAACAGTAGGAAAACGGCTTCTTTACAATTGAATGTTTGCTTACTTAAGGCTTTTATGTTACCCAATACCTTACCAAATATTTTCATGCAATCATGCTGAAATAGGGGCTTATAAGAACATGTGAAAATGTTGCCTTTATTCATTTATGGTTACGAAGAGGCCGTTCTTATTACTTATTGAATTTAATAAATACGCAGGAAAATATGTGACACTATTGACCTGTTCCAGTCAATAAACATGTTCATTTATTATTATTTTTAGCCCCTGATGAAAAAGGAGGGGTGTTTTAAGATTGACTTGTCTGTCTGTGTATCTGTGTGTCAGTCTGTGGCACTGTAGCTCCCAAACGAAAGGACGAATTTTTATTCCGTTTTTTTTTGTTTGAAAGCGGACGTGATCAGCATAGTTCTAAGCTATAATTTATGAGGATCCGATCAGGCGTTTGATGACTTTCAGCTCAGATTTTCATTGCTTTTTTTCATGATATTTTTGTAAAGTTTTATTACTTACCTACTTTTACAATAAAGGTATTGCGCAACCAACCTGTCTCTCCGGTAATTAAATAGAATTTGGAGTAATTAAAGTTAAGTATTCAATTTGCTGAGAATAATATGACACAATAGATTTTCTATTGTGATTTAGCAGCAGCGGGTTGGCAAGGAACGAAAGGAAAATCAAAATGCTGTGACAGCTCGTATCTTTGTAAGGCTTCGCGGCGTGTCGCGGCCAATTATAACAGCTACTGGGTCATTCGGTTCAAAATTAGGTCCCCATCACTCTGTTAAATCTGACTCTAATATATGTGACTAATTTGAGTTGGTGATAAATAAACAAGCAAGCTAATTAATTACGGAAAGCGTAAAATTATGGTATCAGGGCTCGTGGCGGGGCGGGTTCATTACCTAGTTCTTAAACCATAATAATGTCCACTGAACAAAAAGGACGCAGAAAAAAAAATCAGGGAGCAAATCGTCCACTACTAAAAATGTCCTTAACGCAATACAGCTACTTATTTTAACAGATACCTAACAGTCTGGGTCTAAGTAGAATTTTGACGATCTCTATAACAATTCTATATGTCGTATAACGTAAGTAAATAAGGATATAGGTCCTAGGGTAAAAAATATTTTTTTTTTATTAAATTCAGTATAATACTACTAGCTGACCCCGCAAACGTTGTTTTGAGAAAAATAAATAAAAAATGTACATAAAAAAATAAATAGTAGCCGATTTTTAGACCTACTGAATAATTTAAATATATATGTATATTTAAATTTTTTATTCATGAAATTCATGAAAATCGGTCAAGCCGTTTCGGAGGAGGATGGTAACTAAATTTGTGACTGAAGAATTTTATATATTAGATAAAATTGGAATTTTGAACTAAAGCCGGCCTTGTTAATCATTTTTCCGATACCGTCTTATGAGCACTCTTTATCTGCTGTAAGTTTGCAAAGAACTGAGCATCTCGCAGATTATTTGATGGTACAGGATCAGCTCAAGGTTAGCATGTCTTGGAAATACCACGGAAGCAACAGTAAATAAAAATTTGTAATTGGATTCGTAAAAGTTAGTGAAACCCTTTTGTGAAATAGGAATTGAGCTGTGATAGTCATCAAACGCCTAAACCGATCACGTCACGCGCCGATCACGGCAGCTTTAAAAAAAACGAATCAAAATCGCTCCATTATTTTAGGAGCCACAGATAGATTCACAGTGAGATACACAGACAGACACGTCAAAACTTATAACAGCCCTCTTTTTGCGTCGAGGGTAAAAAAGTGTATTTTCGCCGCCCATTTAGATATATTTAATTTACATGAAGAGTACTTTTTTAGATTGCGGACGTTTAGCTTCTATGACTACGAGTATACAATTTGTGTCGGTTTTGTAAAACGGACATTTTGAAAGTAATCAAACAACATTATTATCTACGTTTCTCATATATCTTTTTTCTGTTGAGTTTGGGCGTAAAACGTTCCTAAGTAAGGAAAAATTCAGACTACACGGAATGCTTTAAGATACCGAAAAACTATGTTTATACCCTTATCTAATTCAAATATTTTCTAAAAGAAAATTAGCAGACAGTTTCATAAAAAGTGAAACACACAGTTTACTAGGTGGTAGGCCCGTATGTAGGGTCGTCTGGGTAGGTACCACCGCCTTTCTTATTTTAGCCGTGAAACATTTCTCTGTGTTTCGGATTGAAGGGAAAGGTAGCCAGTGTAATTACTGGGCATAGACGGCATTTCATCTTAGGCCTCAGGATGACAACGCACCTGCAATATCAAGGGATTTTCCCTTGTTATTGCAGGCGTCTATAGGCGGCGGTAACCGCTTACCATCGGGCGGGCCGTCAGCTTGTTTGTCATCTAGTAGTATAAAAAAACCTTGTAATTTTTAATGAGATGATTATGCGAAAAATACGACAGCAAAAATAAAGTAACTTCGTACGAAACTATAACATTTTAGGTACTTAAAGCAGAAGGTATGCTATATCATGCATATTACTTTGCCAAGTCCGTGCGTATTTTATGGAACGACAATTTCCTATTTCCAGCGACTATGTTGGCTGCTGGAACGTGGGGCGTTTTAGTGGCATCTTCATTTATGACCAAGTTGAAGAGAGCCTTGGGAAAAAATACAATTTTTGAAGCCTTACAAAACTCGTATTTCACTTCCCGAGCTTTTCTTTTATTCCATCTGAATTCCTAGTGATGAAGGAAGCGGGGTACAAGTTTCGTTACAGAATACCATAACAGACCCTAATATCTTTGTTTCAATATCAAATCCATCTTATTATGCCCTTTTTTATGCGATGGTAGTTATTTTAATGCATCTTGTATGTTTGCCAACAAAAACAAATGAAAACAAGTACTTAATTTTATGTAGAAAGGTACGTTTCTGTTAAGTATTTTCATAATGGAGCCCAATATCTTTGTCAGGCTCCATTAGGGATGGTATATTATTATATTATTCTTATAATAATGGAGACTTATGCGATATAGCTCTGTCCACTTATTTAACCTTTCGTCCCTTATCAACCCACCAGTGCTTAAAACAATAGAAAATATTGTGTGCAGGCGTGCTGCTACGCAGAGGCATTCACCACCAGTGCAACTCCCAAATGGAGTATCCTTGTTCCCGGTGTTTTTTTTCGAGGAAGAACTCTGCGGAGTATTAAGTAGGCTAACTGCTAACCTCACACTCTCAGCCTTCCTTCTCTGGGTAGGTCTGTTCTTTTAAAAAATGGCCTTCCTACATGGGGGAAAGTCATGAGGAGTTTGCGCCACAATACCAATATGCGTGGATTCGTGGGTAATAACTGTTGCAGTAACAACCGGGAACAAAAGCGTAACGTTTCTCTCTGTCATGTCTGTGTGTGCGTTCGCGTGTATCGTCCCTTGTATAAAGCCGGCCTTTTGTATTTATCTAGTGACTATACCTGTACCCTTCTCATAAAACACTTTTACTGTTTTTATTTGCATCTTAACTGCAAAGAATTTATTAGCACCTCACAAAATTAGCATAGTATTAGCATAATGCGCAAGTTTAGTAATCCAGCCAAATGCCTGGATTAATAAATAGACTCATGACAACTATA
Organism: Nymphula nitidulata; assembly: GCA_947347705.1. Lineage (NCBI taxonomy): Eukaryota > Metazoa > Arthropoda > Insecta > Lepidoptera > Crambidae > Nymphula > Nymphula nitidulata. The sequence continues at coordinate 6,110,984 of OX374617.1, read as the reverse complement.
AACGGCTTAGCAACGTATTGCGTTTCTAAACGATCCTTGGCCTTCGTACCGTTTTGGCCCTGGTCGCTAGATCGGAGTTAATAAATCAATTTTATTGAGTAAGCGGCAAATTGCAATGCTTTCGGAGCACCAAGCCGGCCGGTTCAATGAACTCGAGCATTAATCTGTGCTCGACCATGGTTCTCGGAAACGATTATAATAAGAATGATAGGCAAGTAATACATAAGTAGAATTTAAAAAATATTTTACGGTGGGTTTCTAGGTGGTAGGGTCGTCTGGGTAGGTACCACCGCCTTTCTTATTTCAGCCGTGAAACAGTTAGCTGTGTTTCGGATTGAAGGGAAAGGTACCCAGCGTAATTACTGGGCATGGACGGCATCTCATCTTAGGCCTCAGGATGACAACGCACCTGCAATATCAAGCGATTTTCAATTTTTATTGCAGGTGTCTATAGGCGGCGGTAACCACTTATCATCATTTGGGCCGGCAGCTGTTTGTCATCTAGTTGTATAAAAAAATAAAATAGATAACGAGCCAGCCGACAGTCCACACGGTGGTAAGTGGCTGCCGTTGCCTATCTACCTGCACTAATAAAGGAAAAGTCCCTTGGTATTGCATTAGCGTTGTCATTTGTCATCCTGGTGTCTAAAATGAGATGCCTTCAATGGCCTGGGGATGTATTAGGGGCTCTTATTTCCATTCAGTTTGCAGCAGATTTGCCCTTTGATATTACAATTATTTACAAGACTAAAAGAGACAACAAAGAAACAAAAATAAAGGTACAGTGAAATATATCTTTATTCTCTGTGGGTAGGTCATTCATACGTGTTTTCTTAAAAGTATTGTGGTTTTGTGTTGCGGCCATTGTGCACGTACCTAATTTTCGAGCCTCGACAAGTTTTTCGTGTGTTAGTGTTTTATTACCAGTAAAAATATGGGAAAAAGAAAAGTAAATATGAAAAACCATTGTAATCAGGTCAAATTTGAAATTACCACTAAGCCACCGGAACACTAGGAATACCTAACCTACTAATTTGTTCACCGCTTTCTGCCCTTTTTTTACCTTTTTATGCAACTTTTCACCACTCATTGAAGTTATCACCTCTAGTGTTTTTTTTTTTGCTCTGGCAACATTAGCAGCCAGATGTCTAGAAAACAGCTGCTAATAAAATATGTGAAAATAAATGATAATTACGGTTTTTAACAAGCATTGAAGTGATTAAACAGTGGTGAATTATACAAATACAGTGCTGTATTATTAGTGAATCGATATTCAGTGTAAATATCGAGAAATAAAGATTATTATTTTCGACATAGCCGGTCGGTTGTCAGACTGACTATCTTGGATTCTGCTTCTACGACTTGGACTTAAAACCGGGGGAGTATTATTTGTCACCTATTTTCTCATTACAAAACATTTAATCACCATTTTTCATGGTTTTCTTTGATATCATAAAGTTTGAATTTCATAGTGACGGTTGCAAAATTGTAACTGTCATAATTAAATTTTGTTTGATTTAATCGTTGCAACGCAATTGTTTTACTCACATTTTGAAAACAGAGCACAACATTTTATTTATGTTAGTTTAGTAGTCCAATTCATTACATTTACAAACATTCCTAATCTATTTTGCTATCTGAAGTGCAGTGCAAATCATTAAAGTACATATACATTGACTACCTACTTAATCCCCTGACCATAACCTTTGTACAATCAACAAGTCATAGTATATATAATTGCTCTTGCCAATCGTTGATAAATGGTTAGTCTTATTAGTATAATATCTCATACTTTCATTAAATTATTTTCAGTGCACCAGTGGGAAGCAACAGACTAACCAATCTACCACTTATAAGCCATACCAGTACAAATATACACTGTCATAGAAGTATCTGTTAAGGTTGCTGCCGGTGTGTTGTATTCTGGTATCAACAACTAGAAAAAAAAAGCTGAAACTTTTAACTGGGGAGTATTGTTTCTATTGTTTTTAATTCACAATAACAACAAGAAATATATCAGTCCACTTTCACTGCTTCAACTCTAAGTTTTTAACTTTATTTTAAGTTTTCTAAAATACCCACTTCTCAAATTTGATAGATTAGATTGCTATTATACATACTTAAATATAAATAGGTATCACAACTCCATGTAAGTTGACAAGTAAAGTTTGTTTGGTACAATATAAAATATATATTTATATTTAGTGTTATTTAGTCTGTTCAGTAATATTCAATAGTATTTGTAATTTTAGGTATTTTTTGAGATTTTAATAAGTTCTTATTTTAATTTAATCTTTTATTAATTTCTAGCTTCAGTTGTGCCAACTAACATTAAAATGCTGACCCGCAAAGCAACTGCTAAGGACACCGAGATGAAGCTGAAGCAGGTGCTGTTGGATCTCAAAAGGGCTCAGGAGCTCAATGACAAGCTGCTGCAGGAACGAGAAGACAGCGAGCAAGAGATACAAGCAATTATAAGAAAAAACTCGGAACTTAAGAGTGAACTGGCCGAGCTTCACATAAAATATTCAGAAATTGCTGATCAATGTGTCCACTTGCAGGATAAAATAAGTTCTTTTAAAGAATGCAATGACACTCACGAGCGGGCACTGAGTCGCATCAATGACCTAGAAGTAAGTTTATCAGAGGCGCACAAGACTGTGCTAATATTAGAAAATAATAGCAAGGTTTCAGAAAGTGATGCTTCCCAGAGTCTGTTTAGTGAGTTAGTCAATTGTGATTCGGGTCTACTCAGTGATAACACAGTTAATGTAAACTCACTGTGCAAGGAACTGGCGTCTACACAACATTTGTCAATGAGTAACAATAAATTTAAAAAATATTTTCGTATTAATAAATTCATAAAAAAAACTAATAGATTAATTAAAAGGCAAAATCACTTCAAGAAGCATTTATTATTGAGAAAAGAACGTATATTACTGATAAATAAATTAAAGTCATTTAGTAATAAAGTTCAACAAAATCATTCCTCACACGATTGCACAACCAAATTATTAGAAAATAGATTAATGCATTTGGAGCATTCACTAAAGGACATGTTTAATGATCAACTTAACATGTATAAAAATATGATTGAATATCAAATCTCTGCAAGGCATGATATGATTGACTTGTGTAACTACAGTACAGAGAGATATGCTTCTTTAACAAATAAACATTGCTCATGTTCTAGTAACAATAACAGTAATCATAGTAGAATATTAACAAACAATGAACCAGTTCCTTTGCAGCCAATTCAAAGTGAATTTTTGCCTGTGCCGCCAGTATTAGAATGCTCAAACACTATAAAAACTAAGATGACACAAAGTACAGAGTACACTTATATTTTTTCTGATAAATTAGGACAAGGGCTAGGGCACTTACTTTTAGATCAAACAGATCAAATTGTGTTTAATAATTGTTCCCCTGGGCTCCACTTTGAAAATATTATAAATAATGTTACTACGTGTGAAAATTTAAAAAGTGATAGCAACTTAATTATTCTGTGTGGTGATAGTTCAGGAGTTAGGAAAAATCACATAACAAGGTGTATAACCAAGCTATTAGAATTAAATAGCAAAAAAAATTGTAAAATTACTCTGTGTGCATTTCCGTATGCTACAAATATGGATTTTAATTATAACAAACAAATTCATTATTTGAATGAACATATGTACAATTTGACGTGTCGTCATAGTGACGCGCTTTTATTTTTTGATTGTAACAAATTTGTTACTAACTTTACACTGACCAGAGATACATTGTATCTGTCACCTAGATTTAAAAGACAAATTGCTACATTGTTAGCATATAATATAAGGAACAAGGTTATGAATACCATAACTAAGAAAAATAAAAACAATACCATATTTTCTAATGAATTGGTCTCACCTAATATTAATTCATTATCTTTAAACTGAACCATAAGACAAAAGCTAAGCCTATGTTATTAAATATTGTGTACCAAAATTTACAAGGATTAGCTGGCAAAGAACTAGAACTTGAATTGTTTACAAAAAGTCAAGATATTCATGTGGTATGTTTAACTGAACACTGGCTAAAAGTTTTTGAATCGGTGTCTATTGACAATTTTCAGTTGTCAAGCAATTTTGTAAGGAAATCTGCAATTCATGGTGGCTCTTTAATACTTGTTAACAATAAAATGAAATGTAAAGAACGTAAAGATATCGTAGGTCTTTCAGTCGAGCGTATAATTGAATTGTCTTGTGTGGAATTAGAGAGTTATGTTATAGTATGTGTGTACAGACCACCTTCTGGAAATTATAACACATTTGAGTCCATAATGGAAGATGTACTCAAAAAAATAAGTAATAAAAGGAAACATATTATTATCTGTGGCGATTTTAACGTTAATTTGTTAGAGAGCACACCATCATGTACTCGTTTACTTTCCGTTTTTAAATCCTTTGACTTAGTTAATCAATTTCTAGAGCCTACTAGAATCACTTCCCACTCGGCCACCTGTCTTGATAATATTTTTTCAAATAAAGACCCTGTTTCAAAGTCTGTTATTACCAATCTTACGTCTGATCATTGTGGTTTGCTGATTGCTTTTGTTGATAATTTATTGATTGAACCAAAATATTTAACATATAGACCTATTACGAAGAGTCGTGAAGACATTTTTATGAATAAATTGGCTATAAAGGTAGCCACACTGCCACTCACACATTCCAGCCCGGACGATCAATATACTTATTTGTTTCATGTAATAAAAAATGAGTTCGAAAATACCTTCACAAAAAAGACAGTTAAATCTTCAAATAATAAAATGAAATTTGGTGACTGGGCTACAAAAGGTATATATAAAAGTAGAAATAAGATGTATGAATTATACGCACAAAAGAAATACAATCACAATAAGGACTTTCATGAGTATGTAAAGAAATATTCCAAGACTTTCAAAAAGATATGTAACCGCGCCAAAGCGATACACATCCGAGACAAAATTGAAAAATCTAATAACAAAACAAAAACTACATGGAATATAATAAACCGTGAAACTGGTAAAGTCAAGTCACAAAACACCACGTTCACAATAAATGTAGATAATCAAATTATTAATTCTGACCACGAAATAGCTAGCATATTTGAAGATTACTTTTCAAAAATACCTTCGATTACAACATCTCATTTAGATTCTTCTTCTCTTGAAGCAAGTTCCATCCTGAGGCATTGTGTGCCCGAGTGTAGCGAGACTTTCCAATTTACCCATGTTGTTCCTCAAAAAATCATTAAAATTTTTAAATCCCTAAAATTGAAAAATACAGGGGATTTATGGGATGTATCTGTAAAAATAGTTAAGAATATCATTGATATTATTGCCCCTTATCTCGCGCAAATTTTTAATAACTGTATAGATGAAAGTATTTTTCCTAATTTAATGAAATACAGTAAGATTATTCCGCTATTTAAATCAGGTGATAGAGAGGATCCTAGTAATTTTCGTCCAATTTCTATTTTACCAGCACTTAGTAAAATATTTGAAAAAATTATTTTGGAACAATTGATTAAGCATTTTAATTTAAATAATCTTTTCCATAGTGCGCAATATGGATTTACAAAGGGTCGTTCTACTACTGATGCTGGTGTAGCGCTGTTAAGGCACATATTTGATGCATGGGAGAGTTCACAAAATGCTATTGGTATATTCTGTGACTTATCAAAGGCATTTGACTGCGTTGACCATCAGACGCTAATTTTAAAATTACAACACTATGGGGTTACAAATTCAGCTCTGAAGTTAATCACATCTTACTTAAGTTCTAGAACTCAAATAGTTGACATCAATGGAACAAAATCTTCAGGGTCTTATGTCAAAATGGGAGTTCCACAGGGTTCAATTCTAGGGCCTTTTTTATTTTTAATATACGTAAACGACTTGCCTTTCTTTGCTAAGGAATTTTGTGAGATTGTGTTGTTTGCAGATGATACTTCTTTAATTTTTAAATGTGATAGAAATAAAGTTAACTTTGACGACGTAAACAATGCGCTATCTCAAGTAATGAATTGGTTTACTGTGAACAATTTACAACTGAATGCAAAGAAAACTAAATGTATTAAATTTATTTTACCTAATGTTAGGGAAGTGGATACAAACATTAAATTAAATAATCAGTCGCTAAATTTAATTCAATCCACCACGTTTTTAGGCATTACAATCGATGCGAAACTCCAGTGGAACCCTCACATCACAACACTTTGTAGTAGACTTAGCTCCGCGGCTTATGCTATTAGAAAAATAAGGCAATATACTGATATTGCCACGGCGCGCTTGGTTTACTTTAGTTACTTCCATAGTATTATGTCGTATGGTATTCTTCTGTGGGGTAAAGCAGCAGACATTGAAACAGTATTTATCTTGCAAAAACGTGCAATTAGAGCAATCTACTGCCTTGCTGCTCGAACATCTCTTAGAGACTTATTTAAAGAAATAGATATACTAACAGTGGCTTCTCAATATATTTATGCTTGCATAATTTTTGTACGTCAAAATTTAAGTTCCTACCTAAGACACAGCGATGTACATGCATTAAATACAAGAAATAAAAATAAGTTGATCTTACCGTCTCTAAGACTGCATAAAGTTTTTAATACTTTTATGGGTCAAAGCATACTTTACTATAACAAGATTCCTAATAACGTACTAGACTTGCCATTTGACAAATTTAAAATTCACATTAAGAAAATTCTAATGTCCAAAGGTTACTATACTATTAACGATTATATAAATGACAAAAATGCTTGGTTGTAACTTATAATGTCATATAGTTATTTCCACCAATAGCATTTCATTGATTTTGTGGTTGCTGGAAGATGTCATGCTCTCTATAAGTTTCTGCGGTGGTGGCGTCGTGTGCCGGGTCGCTCCGTTCCCTATGATATGGTTGAGCGGAGCGATGGCTGGCACATGCGTCATACTTGTGAACAGGTGCCACTAGTGGAAATGGTCATCTCTAAGCTTCCTTGATTTTGTAATAATTTACCTACATATCCATCAATAGTATCATTTTTGAGGTATATGGCATTATAGGATATTATATATAAAACAATACAATTATTATTGTAATGACGTGCTCAGACAAGTGTTTAAAATTAATGAAAGATGTTTAGCTTTATTAGGTCTTTGTATATTAATTGTTGACCTTTGTGTATTGTAATACCTATATTGTGATGGTGCATTGTCGGACAGCCTTTAAATACAGTAAATATTCTTATTATTAGGTACTTATTGGTACTTTAATATACCTTTTTTATACTCTGTGCGACACTGCGCTGCTAAATACTATTACTGTGTAATTAAACATTGTAACTTAATGATTGAAAAGAGTGACTACACGAGTTTGTTGCCGGAATCTTCTCGGTAGTTCAACTTTTGGAACCGGTGTAAATTCAGACAGACTGACAGACAGACGGACCGACAGACAGACCGATAGACAGACTGACATAACATTCTTAGCTTACGTAGATGCAGATAAGACAGAGAGACAAACATTATGAAATTGTTAGTTAGTTAATATTATTTTTATGTGATAGACTTAAGGGTTTTTTTGTTGACGATTCAAAAGTGCTTCTTGGGGGCCTAATTGAATAAAGATATTTTCATTTTCATTTTAGTGATCCGAAAGAGTGCTTTTAAAAGCATTTTTAAACTTCCAGTTATGGTGAGACAAGCTATTTTAATCTCATTCTCCGTTTCTCTCATTCTCATCTCATCTCTCCGTTCCCTATAATATGGTTGAGCGGAGCGATGGCTGGCACATGCGTCATACCTGTGAACAGGTGCCACTAGTGGAAATGGTCATCTCTAAGCTTCCTTGATTTTGTAATTATTTACGTACTTAGACACCAATAGTATCATTTTTGAGGGATGTAGGTATATGGCATTATAGGAATTATTTAGAACAATACAATTATTATTATAATGACGTGGTCAGACAAGTGTTTAAAATTAAAGAAAGATGTTTGGCTTTATCAGGCCTTTGTATATTAACTGTTGATCTTTGTGTATGTGTTGTGTGTATAATACCTACCTATATTGTGATGGTGCATTGTCGGACAGCCTTTAAATAAAGTAAATAATCTTGTCATCTTGACTACACGAGTTTGTTGCCGGAATCTTCTCGGTAGTTCAACTTTTGGAACCGGTGTAAATTCAGACAGATTGACATATAGACAGACAGACTGACTGACACAGACTGTCAGGCTGACAGACGGACTGATAGACAGATCAACAGACAGACCGATAGACTGACATTATAACATTGTAAGCTTACGTAGATCCAGACAAGACAGAAAGACAAACTTTAAGACATTGTTAGTTAATATTATTTTATGTGTTAGACATAAGGGTTTTTGACGATTCGAAAGTGCTTCTTGGGGGGCCTAATTGAATAAAGATATTTTCATTTTCATTTTAATGTGTTGATGCGTTTATTTTATTGTAAAAATTACAAATAAAGAAATTTTTATTTTCATCATTTTTGTTACAATCAAATAGGCGTTACAATAAAGTAAGTGATTAAAATAGCTGTTCTCGCCTTAACTGGAAGTTTAAAAAAACTTGTAAGTAGCTTTAAAAATACTTATGCTTAAAAGTATTCTTTCGGATCACTAGGGGTATTATCTTCAATGAGTGGTGAGGTAAACGTTGCTATAAAAAAGTTAAAAAAAGAATAGAAAGTAGTGAAGAAATTAGCAGGTTATACCTGGTGCTCTGGTGGAGTAGTGGTAATCGCGCCTGGCCGGACATCAGGAGACGCGGGTTCGATTCCCGACTGGAGCATATGTTTTTTCATCGATTTCTTTCTTTCTTTATTTGTGATTGCTACACTTTGTTTTATATCATATCCAACCTTTTATGATTTTTTATTAGGCGGCGAGTTATATAAATGGGCGTATATTAAAGTGACCTATTTACATCTGCTTCTATGACTTCTATACGTGTTAGCAAAATATAAACCCTAAAATAAATTGACCTCCAACAGTTTTTTCACGGTTAGTAACCTTTAGTTAGTTTCGGAAACTAGGCGATGTCGGCAACATGCTCGTTCTTGATGGATTGGCTCCGATGATGTAATTAAAAACTTGTCTAGTGCACGAAAAGTGTTTGCGTACTCCCTTTACGGTTTTCACTGTAATGAAATTTTTCAGCGACCAGGGTACATACATAGTCTATGCTCGACTCTGTCGGAAACCCATTTTGGCCAAGGAATTACATTAAAGCTGTTTCTTATCCTGATGTACTTCATCATCATCATCACCATCCTATATACGTCCCACAGCTGGGCACAGGCCTTTCTTTATGGGAGAAACACATGAGGAGTTTGGGCCATAGCACCACGACGCTGGCCCAATGCGGGTTGAAGGTTAAAGCGGTTGCAGGAACAACCGGAACCAACGGCTTAACGTGCCTTCCGAAGCACGGACGATCTCGAGATAACAAACTTTGATTGACCCATCCCAGGATCGACCATGGCGAAAGTTGCTTTGTTTTTCGTATCGAAGCCAGACCGCTCAAACCAATACGCCACCAAGCTCCTCATGATGTACTTACGTAGGTATACGTAAAATTCTACTTTACAGTTGCTTTTACGAATTTTCGTGCGAACTCCAAATTGTAACCGACATAAGGAGTAAAATAAATAAAAAACCTGATTTTATTTTGTTAGTTTAAAAACGTGAAACTAAAAACGTGTAAATTTTTACAATAATTTTATAACGCTAAAAATACAAGTCTAACCAAAACATTAATCTATTTATTAACTCATACCTAAGCATTTGCATCATCCTTGGCATTTGTAATTTTTGAAATATTTGCTGTATTACCCCAACAAGCAAATGTAGTGAATGTATAGTGTGGCTACATAAACTTTAGAATGTCAGTACATTTCGTACTTATTTTATGCTGAAATAAAAACACCCGTTTGTGTGTCCAAAGGCTGGGCAGGACTCAATTACGTTCAAAGGCACTGCTCACAATTTCTGTGACATTTTTCTCGGAGTAAAATTTCAAAAGCTATGCTTTTTTCTGCTCTGTTCTCATACTTATTACTGATTTTTATTTTGAAAGTGTGGAATATGACGCTGTATCACAGAATAAGTATTAAAAGGCATCCGTTGCAGACTTACGTAATAGGTCACATAGCGTATAGTCACTTATTATGTGTATTATGTTCTTTGGTTTAGTTGATTCAGTAGATTAAAAATAGTCAACAGTAGAATTCATTCGTGTGTGTTGCCAGTGATGACTTACTGAACTGAGACGTGGCCGCTTACAATGGGCCAAATAAGAAGACTTAATGTCGCCTAAACGGCAATGGAGAGAGCTAGGCTCGGGATTTATCTGCATGATCGAATCAGAAATTATGAGATCCGCAGGAGAACTAAGGTTGCCGACATAGCCCGAAGAATTGCGAAGTGGCAGTGGGCAGGCAACATTGCCTGCCTGCCTGCATTATCTGCCTTCGATTTAGAGATGGATCCCCCCTTAGACCCGGTATGTAGGTAACCGTTCCGTCATTATTATATTAATACGCAATAAAAAGTACCTTTACCCCCTCCTTTCTTATTTCAGCCGTGAAATAGTTCGCTGTGTTTTGGATTGACGGGAAAGGTAGCCAGTGTAATTACTGGGCATGGAAAGTATTCCATCTTGGGCCTCAAGATGACAACGCACCTGCAATAACAAGTGATATTTTCCTTGTTATTGCAGTTGTCTATAGGCGGCGGTAACCACTTACCATCAGGTGGGCCGTTTGTCATCTAGTTGTAAAAAAAGTAACATATTAACTAGAAAATCAATGCCTATTTAATCCGGTTCAGGAAAGATAGTCCCTCGAGTTCATGTTTAGCCTGTCATTGCAGATGTCACATCATGCAGAAGCAACATCTGCAGCAGGCCTCGTCTATCTTTGAGTCTCGTTAAATTGTGACGCTTGCAAGATTCTCCGTTACATAACTTAATTCATGGTAGTATGTACAAAAATTGAAAGAGTAAGTACTTTTTTAAGTTAATTCTATTTTTATACTGGGCGGGCCCAGTATAAAAATATTAGCATAGCAATCTATCAATCATAGCATAGTAGCATATAAAAATATTAGCATAGCAATCTATCAATCATAGCATAGTAATCTATCAATCAGCATATCAATCATATCTATAGCAAAATCTAATATTTAGTGATATATTTAGTTTTACGGCTCTGGTTACAAGCCCTATTAAGCCAGCTATAATAAAGGAGATGTTTCAGGTTTATATGGAGTCCCGGCTATGAGTATGTACAGTGGCTTTTTGAGTTAGCGAAATGGAAATAAAATATTATTTTTCGATTCATTTCCTTAATTTCATATTCCTAGACTAAAAACGAATATTTTTCCGAACGTTTAATAAACAGGGCCACAGATTATAGAGATTATATCTTAATATGGCCTCCTTTATTGCCATATTTGTTTTTTTATTGCTGCTTTTAAATATGCGTGGTTTAACTGCCGAAAATATCACGCAAAATAATTTGTAGTGGTTTTAATTTTTTTTATCATTTTTAATCTACTTTGCATGTACATCAAGCCGAAAATGAAACATCTCTTTTATTTTCTTTATTTCTTCATTTATTGCATTGAAATGTTCGTGTTACAGATTTCAATGCATCTCGGGAGAGTTTGACGCGCATTATATGATAACAGTATCCATGATGCTACTTTGATGAGGTGGATAACCAACCACGATAATATTCTCAACGTCTTTCACGCCATATTCACTTTTATTCTAATGATGTCCTAATTGTATGTCAACACAAACACTGGCTTCATAAAAATACACTAATTTTATAACACACAATGTTCGCTCAGGCATATTTTTTAATTATTGTAATAAAAATCTTGACGGACACCACCAAATCCCGCCAAACACTCCCCAAGTTGTGTCAATGTTGCCATAGCTGACTACGAAAGCGTTATGTTGTGAGCAATTATGCTATGACGCTGCTAACAACGCTTTCTCATGATTTGTCTATGGTATTCAGCGCGTGAGTAGTGCCAAGGTGGCGTACGTTTGTTTACCCCTTTACCCCCGTCGTCGTATGAAAAATAATTTAACACGCTTTTAATTGTTCTTGACTCTTATGAATGAGGATGCCAAAATTCAAATGTAGTCTTTTGGGCCTGCTTATAAGCACCATTTCAGATTGTAGACACAAATGTACTGAAAAACGTGGTTTCCTATAACACAAAACACAAATTATTTTTAACACAAAACTTTTTTATTTTATTGCAAAAATATAACAACATAAAAAGATTATTGTATGAAATGGCAACATAGAAGTCATAAAAGTGCCCAAAAGTGAACTGTCCATATCCACGTTCTTAAAAAGTTGAATTCAATGTCGTATTGACATTAATTACAAAATATTGACATTCCGTGTTTCAACCTCATATTAGTTTAAACTGAGGTTTAAGCCGTGAATATTTTAAAAGAAATGTTTTGTAGATTTTTCTGAATTATTTGACCCTGGCCATGAATAAATAAAACGGCAATATTTGTTTTTTTCCATATTGCTGCTTCTGTGGTGTTGTTTAGCTAAAAAATAAGGAACTGATATGTTTAGATGGATTCTTATAAAAATAACTGCATGAAAAAATGGTGCTTATGAGCTGGTTCAACCCCCATTCAAACTTTTTCTATCTCCTTTAAATTTTGGTCGTGACAATATGTATGTACACACGACATCACATCAAGTGTAACAGTTGCACTACGAAAGCCGCCTCTATTACGAACTTAGTAAGGGCGGTATCAAGGTCAAACTGTTACGCTTGATATGTTGTTGACTGTACTATTCTTGTCAAGTTGTGAAAAATAAAAGTTATTTGTTATACAAGAGTGCAAAGTTGCTTTTTAACCGCGTGCTCAATTTTGATGACCGAGCAAGCGAAGGATTCTAAAATTAGAATCCTTAGCTTTAGCGAGGAAATCAAAAGAACACGAGGTGAAAAATCTTTGCACTCGAAAGCAACACGTAACTTTTCATCCCACCTCAGCGAGGAAATGACTAAATCGGTCTAAAAAAAGTGTGTACACCAAAAAGGTGCCGAGTCTGAGTTTTTAACAAGTTAAAAAAGGTTGTATGATAAATTTGGTACCATAGAGGTAGAAGTAAAGAGGTTTAATGATGTTTTGTATTCACAAACTTAGTGCACACGATGTTCTCAATTCAATTTTCCTATAACCTCTAGCGGATAAAAACAGCTTTTGCACTCAGATATCAAGGAGCAAAAATACTCTTTCCGAGACGGGGGGATGAAAATAATATTCCATTCCTAAATATTATACGTAACGTTACGTAAAATAGGTAGGCACATGCTTATTTACTATTTGACTCCTTTCTCGTCTAAACATTTTTCGGGACGATATTATTGTTACTATTCCAAATTCCGGCGTCAAAATATCGTATCGTTTTATATACTCCACCGAACATCTACGTCTCTATGCTATCAAGATATTAAAACCAGTCATGTGTGTGTGCCCAATCAACAATTATCTTAGTGGAGAAATCTGTTACCTTGTGTAGTCTAGTAACTACGAAGGTTCTAGTCTAGAATCTTGGTATAGGCCAATTTATAAATAAACATGTTTTGAAACTCTACCAATATTCTACGTCCTTGGTACTTTAATGTGTGAAGTACCTTTAACCCAAATACAATAGATATTAGATATACTTATTGTTGACGCGATGCCAAATGGCGAATGGTTACGAAGACTTATGTAATTAAACGCATGTATATATGTGAAAATAATGTCAAGCAGGCAATAAAATATCCTTTTAATTAATCAGGCGTGCATTATTGAAATATAATCTTGTACCTATTATCGTTTATGATTATTGAGTAACTAATAAACGTTAATAAAAACATAATGTTTATATGTCTTATACAGCGTTGTGGTACGCAAAGGTATTAACGTCTAATCCAACATTAGTACGGCTTCTTAAAAACAGGTCAATTTATTGGGAAATGTTTACAAACTTATTACGGAATAAAATAAAATAATATATTTAGATGTACAAAGCCTTAACTAACAAACTATAGGTATTGAACAGGTTCCCTGTCCGCAAAGTAGACGTAATAGAAAAGCAATTGTCAATTTGTCATACGAGTAAATGATTCATGGGACAGGGAATGGGTTATTTTATGTATGGACGACATAGTAAAATTTTAATGGGCCCTTTTACAAACGCTCTGGTTTCAATTTCTAACGTTATGTTATTACCTAAATATGTTTGTTTTGGGCTAAATTAAAATTATAGATACGTGTGATATATTGTAATCTCCACATTTCAGAACATCAACTGTTCCTTCCCATGATACGAAATGAAATGAAGTGAAATATCTCAATTCAATTAGGCCTCGTATGAACCACTTTCGAATCGTCAAAAATCTCATTGTATGTTTATCACAAAAAAAATGTCTGTAGCATAGAAAATTGTGATAATTAACAATGTCATAATGTCTGTCATGTCTGAATTTACGTTAATAACAATGTCATGATGTCTGTCTGTCTGTCATTGTCTGTCTGTCAGGCGACCGGCTGGTCGAGCGGTCTGCACCCCTTGCTATGCAGGCTACTCGCTCAAGAGGTCCCGGGTTCGAATCCCAGTCAGAGCAAAATGTTTTGTTTGTATGATGAGTACGAGCATTTGTTTACGAGTTATGGATGTTTATACGTTTATTTAGTATATTTCTAATATTTATATACATATTATTATCAATATTTATCCGTTATCTAGTATCCATAACACAAGCTCTTAATGATGCTTACTTTGGGCTAGATAATAGGTGTGTGTATGAAAAAAAAATGCCAATAGTCGATCATACGACCAACCGTTAGTGATGGAGTTTTTAAAAATTACAACTGACACTACAATAATAAAAAATGTTGCTCAAATTTATTTGCTAAACATATTTATTTAAAGTGTATTGAGCGTAAAAACAGTTAATATGTTTTATAAAACTTAAATATGTTTAATGGAAATTTATTTTTAAAAGTATTATACTTACGCAAAGGGCAGATTGGATCCATTGACAGGTTAAAAACCAACTACAACGGCCGCGGGGCCGACCCCTTAAAATCCTTTTTTAGAATAGATGTGAAAAATGAAGCTCCGTATAAGGTTGAAATGTATTTTTATAAATTTCGTGGACTACCTGTTGGTGGTCGTTAGTAAATTTAAAGTCCAGATTTATTGTTCTGGCAATCCGCCAGCAGCGAGGAGGTACAACGAAATAGGCATGTTTTGTTTTAGATATTTTGGACTTTGGTTTTTTACTAACGGCAATAATTAATGTTACTTTTTAATTTTGAAATTCGAGCAAATGATAAAATCAGTCGGTATTTAATAACGGAATAAAAAAAACCTAAAACATATTTTATCGGCCAAAAGAGTAATCATTTAAGTTATGGAGAGTAACATAATGTTTTAATTATAATATATTAGTTTTTTCCCGCGTGGATCGACTATTACTCCAAAAAGTATCCTATGCACTTCCCAGGATCTTAAACTATCTCTATACCAAATTTCATCTAAATCAGTTTAGTGGTTTAGGCGTGAAAGCATAACAAATATACAAGCTCACTTTCGCATTTATAATAATAGTTAGGATGGTATTTTTTTTACGAACTCGGTGGTGCAGTGGCTTGTGCCCTTTGCTATCCGATTATCTAAAGCCAGCAGCACAGATAAGTGATATACATTGTCTACGATAGTCAGCAGCTTTGAATTCGTTGTTGTGGCAGCGCTGTCGTACCTTTGGCGTTTGTTTGACTACCTTTTGAATATTGAATGAAGTCATTATGATTCATTTTAAACACAAGAAAAACTAAATCGAAAAATATCGATTGTACTTCATGTCGTATCTCTAAAACAGCGGTAAACGTACAAGAGAGTCGAGCCAAGAGACCGACGTAGAGTTGTAGTGAAAACATGTGTGCTCAAACGTCAAAATCAATTGCGGCTCGGCATACGCCTCCCCCAGGGATCTCCAAACCGATCGGTCCTGCGCTGCCCGCATCCATCGGCACATTGTTTCACTTATTTCGATATCAACATTAGAAAGAAAGAAAGAAGAAGAAAGAATTCATCATGGCCACACAAAGGCTTTCGAAAGCTCATTGGCGCATAGTGTCTGGGCTAGGACGTTCATCTACAAAAAATCACGGCCAAATAACATTATCCTCCTTATTGTATTGTTTCTACGGTAAGCAAATCTCAAAGAGCAGGGTTGTCCCCTGACAACTTGTCCCCTGTGTTGCCAACATAAAATTCCAAAATGTTTGCGGTTAAATCGCAAGACTGATTGCAGATTTTCTAAAAAAGGTGTTATGTTATGTGCAATCGAATATAGCATTTTTACTAGGGATACATGTTACGATCGTGAATTGCTTAGAATCGTTTTAACAAATATATGTGAAAATAAAAATGTTTTAATAAACAACATCGCCGCCCACGTCTAGGCGTCCAAGTGAATAAGCGACTGAATAAAACTTACCTCTAATGCCTTTGGTTTTGTATTGTTGCATAGACTTCGTTCTGGTCACTTTCCGTCTAACAAGTTTGCATATTTGATGAAAAAATCAGACTCTCCAAATTGTGACGTCGGCGATAAACTGGAGGATGTGCAACACTTGTTGACGGAATGTGTCAAAAACCAACGAGAGCGACAATTATTGACGAGTCAACTAAACATTAGAGCATCTGATGTTGGAGTTTTCCAAACTATCCTGGCAGACCCTACATCAGAAGCATCTAAACTCGTATGCAATATGGTATTGGTGACTCGTCAATGATTGTCAATACTCATAAGTAACAACCATTCGTTTTTAAGTGTTTCTAGATTAGGTTACGATGGGACTGACATACTGTATAGTAAAAGTCCCTAAATTAAATAAAAGACTTTAAAAAAAAATGCCTTTGGTTTTGTTTATTCTTTTAATTTGATGATTCTCAAGCGTTACTTTTGAGTCATTGGTATTATTTATGTTTTAAGTCATAAGATGAACGCGGCCGTTGCGTTCAGGCTGTGTAAAGTTATCCTATTGGTATTTTTTTTTCCATAGGTAAAGATCCTGGTGAACTATTTAAAATTCTTTTACGGCTTGCTATCGCGTTGGCGGGAGTTTAGCTGTCGAGATCGTACGAAACGATATTAGCATCTCTGATGTGTAGATAGAGAACTATATTTTATTAAGTAGTAGGTACAGTGCGGTATCTAAAGCTTGACGTAGAACTTACTAGAGGCACAAGGTAGCTGCTAGGTAACTGATACACCCTTAACATCATCATCATCACCAGCCTATATACGTACCACTGCTGGACACAGGTCTTCCTACATGGGAGAAACACATGAGGAGATTGGGCCATAAAACCACCACGCTGGCCCAATGCGGGTTAGTCGGTTAAAGCCTTAAAGCAGTTGCAGTAACAACCGGGACCAACGGCTTAACGTGCCTTCCGAAGCACGGAGGAGCTCGAGATTAAAAATTTGACTGACCCATCCCGGGATCGACCATGGCGAAAGTTGCTTTGTTTTTCGTAACGAAACCAGAGCGCTCAAACCAATACGCCACCGAGCTCCTCACGCCACCGAGCTCCTCCGCCACCGACCTACTACAAATATCAACTTTCTCTCCCTAGAACTTAGGTATTTATTTAACTTTCAAGATAAGTGGGTAATTCTATCGCTTGACTTATGTTGTTACTGTATGAAATTTTGAAGAGTTCTTAGCGACCTTTATCGATTTTCATACGATAACGATAAAGTTTGTTACAGTTCCCCTGTTCTGCTCACAAGAGCAGCCAACTGCGCGTTTCTCGACCCCTCATCCATATACAGAGCCTCTTACGGAAAGACTGATCTTTGGTAGTGATTCATAATAGATCTTATAAGGTTGCAGTAAGTATAGCCATGCTGTTCTGTAACAAAACTCGCACATCACTATCGAATTATACTGTCAAACAGAATAATTTTGTATACATTTTGAGACACAAACTCGAAATGGCTTCCGAAATGAGATGCAAGTTTTGTTTCAGAATAGCCCATTAATTCATGCCCGTTCCACCGGAATAGGTCCCTCCGTAGACCAAAACAATAATTATATTAATATAGTATGTAATCTACACGGCGACCGATAATAACATAGACGAGTAACTAGCCCATCCAAAATGACACCCCCAAAGAGACTCCAAAGTGGGCGGGGCTTAAATCGGACTCCGCGCCATGATTTAGTTTGTCATTGACTGCGTCACGGTGATGTACTCGTAAAAAAATAATAAAATCTCAGTAAATATGTCCAAAAGTGAAGTAAAATGGTGTGTCAGTCGCGTAGGTGAACATAATAAGAGCACTGGAATTAAATTTTACATGTAAGTCTCTCCTAAACCTTTATAATCGAGTCAAATATAAACGAAAATATTGGCCGCCATGTTGGGCCAATATTTGTGGACAATTTGAACAAATACACGGGTGGATGATGTTATGCAGTCATTTGTGTGTGACAGTATTTATTTATTTTCAACTCAACTTTTAACTCTGCAAACTTTTATGACGACTTATTGTTATTGTGTTTGTTTAATAGTTAATTTACCTACTAATAATCAATTATGGCTTTATACATCGTTGCCTTATATAATTTTTGTAAGAATGATAAACAAACCTCCAATTTATGGATATTTTGCTACAGTTCCTTACAATATGATGCCATTTTCTACACCTTTCTCAGTAAATTTAAGTGTTATTATTTAACATGTGTATGTTTAATTATTACTTTAATAATTTACATTTACAATATGATGTGGAAATAGTATAGGTATCTATTTTAAACTGTTAAGGATAAGTCGTAGTAAGTAATGTTGTAGACTGCAAGATAGTTTCGTGAGGTTATTGAAATAAAACAACATCATAATTTGAATAGAGAAGATAGTTGGACCACACCAGCTTGGGATCTTATCATCCAAATTACAAAGTCTCAAGCCCGTATTTACTCTTCCTTCAGACACTGTAAGCTCCATGGCGTGAATCGGAACACTCAAAATATAACTATAAAAAATATGACGGTAGGTAATATTAAACTTATCAAAGACAACTGACATCTTTACTTCAGTCTTCCCGAGACCTTGATCGCTATAAAGTAATCGAAACATTGGGTATAAAAAATCATAATGTGACAGACATCTAATTAAACGCAAGTTAAATCCAGTGAAGTGGTTTTATTTCAAGAAATAATTTATTTCATTAAATTTATTTCAAGAAATAAAACCACTTGATGACAATTTTTTTTTATGTCCTTAATACAAATAAATAATGTCATGACAGATATTTAGATTTTTTTTATTTAAATGAATGAAGCGAACCCATTTCATTTCTGATCTTTAAAAATAGATAATTAAGACATTACGTTAAATTGACTGTTTAAATCAGTATTATTCGTCTCAACTCTAAAATTGAATAAGTGGACCGATTTACAACATTGCTATATTTATTAAAAATGACGATATATAATTATGAAAGTCGTCATAAAATTTTGCATGGTTACATTGTGCATATATGACCCGTCCGGCGCGTGTAAATCAGAAGACCGAGAGGGCGCTATACAATTTCGATATTAGCCGATTTTATCCGACGTTCTCTTCTAGCCGCCGAGGGTACCCATTTTGCGACGAGTTTTGTATGAAGTTATGCTTCAAGGCTCTCTACGTTCGCCGAATCTACACCATCAAATATGAAAGTTCAAAGTACTTACATAAAACATGTGTCAACATTCGTTATCATATGATTCAGAACACTTGTGAAAATATTTATAAGTGTTCAACGATAACCACTCTAAAAGATATTCCACTTTTATCATTGCGTTTATTTGTGTGCAATAATTAGCTCAAATATACAGATACCATTTCGCCATTATAAATTTCCCATTATAAAAATCTCATGAATCACTGGACATTATAGTAAATAAACATTTTTACGAACTAATCCAAACTTTACATAGGTATAGGTACTTGGGTTATTACCCACTGCGTTGTCTGCCATATAAAAATAGTAGAAAGCATTATGTTGACAGCAGTGGACACTATTGGGAAGAAAAAGTGTGACTAGTTTAGTTTTTAGAACTATTGAGAAAAAAGTCTCACTAGTTCCGCCACGGAACTTCTTGCACGGAACTACGGAACAAAGGAGTTAAACATAACGCTAACTCGACGAACTCAAGCGACCTTATTATTATGGATTATGGATATTTCGCTGCGATCTTCTATAAGGCGGAGCGGTACTACCCCATTTTTCGCTTACAGTCAGTGAAAAATACGTCTCTTCAACGGATTTTCTGGTGGCTTATTGGTTAACTGCCTGTACTACATCATATCCAGAAAGATGTTAGCGTAATACATACTAAAACAAAATGTATGAAATAACTGGGCATGGAAGGCATTTCATCTCAGGCCTTAGGATGACAACGCACCTGCAATATCAAGTGATTTTTTCTTTGCAGGTGTCTATGGGCGGCGGTTACCACTTACTTGTAATGTAGTCGTATAAAAAAATATAGCCACAGCTTTTTTCTATCATCTTATTTCATTAATAAATACCTTATATGTAAATCACTTATTTTACCGGCTCTAGTTTGTGATTATTGAAGAAAAATGTTATTTCGCACGAGGATAACTGTTAGTGGCTATCCAGGAAATACAACTAAGGAATTAATGTTAAGTTATGTATGCTGTTGTTTTCCCGAATAAATGAAAATTAAATAAATTTCACCGCTCGCTCGATTGCCACCGGCCGGTAGGGTGTTCATTCTCACGCGTTGGAATCGAAGCGGTTGCGTACTGTATGGTTTCAGAGAAACGTTCTCGCATTCAGCCTCCACAGGGAGCTCATCCCATAACCCGCAGGTAGTGGAATGAGCTCCCTGCGAATGTTTTCTCGAACGACTACAACAGGGGATTCCTCAAAAAGGCCGTAAAAAAAAACTTTATCACGCGAAAACGAGCAAGTCATCGTTCCCCTGGCACAATAGCCGCTTACCATCAGGTATACCGTATGCTTGATTTTCACCTTAAGAGCATTACCAAAAGAAATATTTAAATAAACACATGCAGTTATACTTTATTTTAAGGTTTTAAGATAAATAATATTTTTTTCTTTTTGTTATCTATCACTGTGTATTACCCAAGTCACGATCTCATTAGAATTTTAAGTATGTTTATTTAATTTTCTTTCAAAAGAACAAATATTACAAAGTAGCTTCAGTTACTTAGTTATTAATAACAGAGCCTACAAGCAGTCGTTGGTACAACAAAGACGTCATAGAGCAATCGTGCGCTACCTCAGTCTGGGCAGAACCTACCGATCTAAGTACATAATTATCAAACACGATATAGATATGTTGCAGCCGTCTGGTTAAATTCGCCGCTTAGTTGGACGCCTAGCCCGTTGATTGAACCCCGGCATCCCATCAAACGACTAAAGTACAACTAGCCAACTCATTGAGCGCAACGTTTAGCCAGATGGCTGAACGTCATGCCAGACATCTGGTTTAAATTAGTCATTCAATTGGACGCCTTAGGCAGGTCGTTTAAATTCAAAGAACTTTTGTGTGACTGTTTGAGTGATTGGTAGGTTCAAGGTTATTTTTTATGAACACTTAGAACCAAAACGATGTCGGTTATGGGTGGTCATAAAAAAATACCTTGAACCAGTAAGTAATAGTTAGTACAACACGATCCATTCACATCGCCAAGTAGTTAAACGTTAAGTGAGTCTAGTTCAATTAACTATCGGGCTAGGCATTCAATTGGATGGCGGCGTTTAATCAACGGGCTAGGCATCCAACTAAGCGGCGAATTCAGCCAGATGGCGGCGGTATATGTGTGCGTCAACCAACAGTAGGTACATCAAGCGCATCAGGGTGCCGATGCGCTTGCCAAAAATTGAATTTGACAACTGGTTTTAACTTTGAACTTTAAAGATTATGCACTAGATACTACAGTCTACAGACGAAAGGTACAGTCATTTGTCAGGTAATTACTTTCATTTCAGAAGTAAAGCTAATAATAATGGTGATAAATTATTCTATTAAAACAAGATGATACCTACCTACGTCTAATACGTCCGGTGTGAAATTGTGAAAACGGTGGCATTTTCCGTCACATCGAACTAATCGGACCACTGGTTGTTCTTAATATTGTGGAGTTGGAAGTATTGTGGTATGGTAAAGTCGCTCATTGAGACAGTATTTATCTGTGAAAGCTGGTGTGTTTTAGCATTGGCAAGCATCGAGTAGATATGACATTCTGCGTGCAGAGGTTCACATAGAGTCATTGTACCGAGCTTCCAAAACTGAACTAAATGACTAATGCAAAGAAACGTGAATGCTACAACAGTAAAAATCCAATCGAAAACGTCACTTAGTATAAGTTCGATAATTGGTTTCACACTTCATCACCAGACATTGGATCTGTACTAAATATGTTGCTAACGAATTGGCACAATAAACACATGGGTACATCTCAAGTAGTTAATGCAAAACTTTAGAAAAAATATCGAATATTTTTATCATGTGGCAATACTATCATCACTAAACTTACGTAAACTTCTACGTTATCATCTATCACATCGTGCTTATTTTGAATGAATGACAGTACTTTGCTAATTAGTTTAGGTACTACAGTGACTATAATTATGTACTTTAAAAACGCCGTTTCACAGAGAACACACCTACACTCGAACGCTGTGCGAGCGAGCCTGCTATTAATGCTAAAATAATTATTCTGCAATTCCTTCCCTCCAAAAGAGACTTCGATTTCTTATTATCGAGTCTAGTAAAAACCACTACTGACTGAAATTCAGTGCAGTGAACTCTACTTATATCAAATACTTCCAGTAAAAACTAGTTTTATCTAGTGAAAACGCGTCTTAACCAAAAACTGCTCAGTGACTGAATCAGCTTTCATATCCATAACATGTTAAGTTAAGAAAAATTCAAACCCAGCTGTTTTATTGGACTATAATTTTTTATCAATTGTCACTGATTAGCCACGCAGCATTATAATGTCAACAATATACGACAAAACATACGGGCTTGTTGAAAACATAAAATTGTTACTAATAAACATAGGTCAACGCACAGGAACTAACTAATAATAGTTGTTATTCGTCACGTACGCTGCGGTACGACATACCTAATAGAATGGATGGAGTATTAGTTAGGTAATATTTTTACTTATTCTACACTAGGATATTTGACAGACAAAAATTGGATTAGATTCCCTAGGGCGAGATGCAACCGGGTGTATCCTATGCGATTCAGAACTACTTAAAAGGACGAGACATCGCATTTGCCAGTGTGTTAGCAATATTAAAGAAAGGGAAAAATTGGTAGCATTGAAGGATCATATTGGTGGGTAGAGGGAACGTGAAATGTGATTTAATAATTAATTCTGGTTATAAGATGTTTACTAGAGATAATGATGGACTGTGCCGTTGGATAGGGAATGGCTATAGGGGTGGTAGATTGGAGGCCATTATAGGGACGTGTTGTGGCCCAAACTGCTCAAGTTTTTGTCCCATGTAGAAAGGCCTGTGCCCAGCGGTGGGGCATATATATATATGGTGATTTATAGGTGTAAAGGCTCATGATGATATTCATGATAGGGACCATTGAATCCCACCATAATTAGCATCGCTTAGAGAGATAGTAATATGAAGAAAGGAGTAAAACGTATGGTGAATTGGTAGTGCGGAAGTAAATTGTCGTGCCTACTGAGATTTAAAGGCAAGATTAAGTATTAAAGAAATTCATAAAGGCAAAGCAGAGTGAGTACCTACCTAGCAATTCTTAATTCGCAAAAGCTTGATTCTCCCTTAGCGACACCGGGGGTGGGCTGGTGAACTTGCTTCGGCAGTGCCTAGGCTACCCGTTGTTAAAGTTACCGGGGAGTTTTAGTGGGCATTCCCAATGAAGTTACGATCAGACACTGGGCGACCCCCACACACGTCCGTCGTGGATTCCTCTTCTACCAATCACTCAGCTCTTCAATTTACACTACGTCCAATTGAATGGCTAATTTAACTTGGCGGTCGACATGACGTTCAGCCATCTGGTTAAACGTTGCGCTCAATGACTTGGCTAGTTGTCCTTCAGCCGTTCCATTAGATGCCGGCATTCAGTCAACGGCCTAGGCATCCAGGTAAGTTGCTAATTTAACTAGACGGCTGTGACATGGCTATTGTGATACATTTTACTCAGTCGCTGGCTAGCGTAGTTAGAACCATAGACTAGAGATAATGCTAGAATGGAACGCGTAAGCGCCATGAAAATCTCGGTGCTTACAACCTTTTGGTAGCGGAAAAACTACATTCTATTGTTTCTAGATGTAACATGACCTTTGTATGCGGTGTCTGCTATATATTTTTATCTCTCTTCATCGTTCTCTTGTTTGCCACCTTAATCGAATAAAAAATGGATTTCCTAGATGACTTGTATTTAATTAGTAATTTATTTACATAAAAAGAATTACCATAATATTTTCTACTGTCCCGGAAGTTACTCCAATATCAATAAAGTAGGTCTGTATGCTTACGTTGTTTTCTGTCCCGTCCTTCACTTAACTCCAATTCGACACAGTCCTATGTAAATATTTGGCCTATACACAGGAATTCTCCGCCTCAATTTTTCTGGTCAGGCCATAAAATATACTTGTAGTTTGTCACCACATAAAATGCGTTTTTGTATGTTTTATGAGGCAACATTTAATATTGTTAATTAACTGCTACGTGTCGAAGCTGGCGCCCAATAATGTGTAAAGGTGAACCAATAAACGTTGTCGTAATTCGACTTTAACTAGTCGCTATTTATAGTACACTCGTTGTTTTCACAGGACATCATTATATGTGTCATTTTGAAACTCTAATCACTACATCATTTTGACAATATTAAATTGGTGCCCCTCAATACCCTCTATTCCCACTAGTTCAGTTAACATAGTTTAGTGACTAATGAGTGAACTAATGAGTTTATTTTTCTCACTTGTTCAGTCGAAAGCTGCTAACGTAGGTACACTTAGTTCATGTTCTACCGCGAGACGATGACAACAACATGACAATAAATTAAAACATGGGATTTATCAGTTAATATAAATGTTTTGCGACTTTCAAATACCTACATCTTATTCATTTGATAATTTCATGATATTGCAGGGACGTTTTTTGCACTGTATATGCGACTTTTCTATGTTTCCTTCTATAAGTACATATTAAAATGTAAATGTAATATTGTATTTGAATATTTCCAAGAAAATGAATGGCCACATCTTTACAAAAAAGAAAATTATTGTCGTTTTGACAGGGGTTATTGATCCTCATTTCACATTATATACTGCATTCAAAAATTTAAGTTTAACTTTTAATTCCTGATATTAATATCATGCGACCGATAGCGTTCTGTTAAGTGCAATAGGGGACTTTGCTTATGCTGTCATCATAATTACTTTTAATTTTTACAGGCCAGCCAACGTACAGACGGCAGCTCATCAAGTATAACAGTGGCACTACGAAAGCCGCCTCTATTACAAACGCATTAAGGGCGGTCTCAAGGTCAAACTGTTACGCTTGATGCGCTGCCGACTGTACCTAGTAAGCATCTTTGGGCTACGGTAACCGCTTACCACCAATGCATGTGTAGAAGAAATCTCCCATAGAAAAACAAACAGTACCCCTAACACGAACATTTTTAAATTGCGAATCGTAATCGAATCGTTCTTACACGCTTCAAATTTCAAACGAAAGCCAGACAAAAGATACGATGGCTTTTCGAAATTTAAAAATGTTCGTGATAGGGGTAAAGTTGTGCTTCTTCATGGTATCAAAGGAAACGAAACGCAATTATATAACTTGGGTTATACCTATTTAAGCACTGACTACAAAAGTTACATGAAAATTCAATAGTAAACTCGTTAGCTGTCCGGCCACAACAGAAGATCGTCCGACATATCTCATCATGGCTGTTCGGTGATTTTTTTTTCCCTATTAAGGGGGAGGTCTATGTAGCCTCGGGGGTGTTAATTTAAAACTAGTGACGGAGAGCGGGACACTAAAGGGATTGTTGTCGGAGTTTCAAAGGACTTATCCACATCACAAAAGAGGGGAATTTAAAAATTGTTTTAGAAAATATGTAATAGGTACTTTTAGCTTTAGGCGTTAGGCGTTGTTTTTATTAACTAAGATGGAAGTATTACACAGGTCCGTTATGATCGTTGACTGTCGCCAAAAGTGCAAGTTTTTGAGTCAAAGTCAAAAACTTGATTTGCATTCATCATCACTAGCATCAGGTATACCTACGTCCCACTGCTGGGCACAGGCCTTCCTGCATGGGAGAAACACATGAGAAGTTTGGGCCATAACACCACCAGTCACCACGCTGGCCCAATGCGGGTTGCTGCCATCTCAACAACTAAATGCCAGGGTTTATTTATTTATTTATTTTATTTATTTATTAACATTGGAAACAGTTACTGAAGTCCGAAGTTAATCTGCGGTCGTCGTGAAGAGAATTATCGCAATCCATTTTAAACAGCATAATATCTTCGTAATGAAATCAATGCACGGATAGCTAAACTTACATCCAATATAAAACACGTGTAGTTCAGTACCACAGAGCTAACAACGCAAAGCGAATGACAGACAGGTGACTTGAGTTGGTTTTTCATTATAGTAACTAGATTTTTATGGCTGTATTTTTTTTATACAAAGCATGGCAATTGACCCAACACCACCTGATGTGAAGCGGTAAGTAGAGTCCATTTGCGAAGACAGCTAGTGCAGAATAGGCATTGCATTAACTGCCTCCATTTTGCCGGCCCAAAAGTTGTTTTTCACGCCTTGAAGGACAATTAAGCTCTGCAGTATAAAAATAGCAAAAAATTGTAAAATAATACATGTAATTGTAAAATTTTGCATAGCGACCTTACACAGCATTTACCCAATAAGTATTTAAACACAACATTTTTATTCTCACATAATTTATTACGACTTGGTTCAATCATTTATTGACCAGGGAACACCGATATTTCAGAGAACCGCGAAAATCAATTGAAAAACTTGTAATTTTAATTTTTGCTTTAACATTGACCATATTTTGATAAATATGATTACAAAACTAGGTATAAATTAATTTTTTGATATCTTTTCCGTATAACATTATTAGAAAGCCATTGACATGAGGTTAGGTAGACGCTATCGAAAACAAAAGATAACGGCAGTACTGGTCACCCTAGACACAACTTGCTATAAAAAAAAATTGAAATCGCGAAAATAAAATCAGCTGTAATCATAATATCTGAACGACCTGTTTGTATGGAATAACTGATTTATTTCCCGATTTCAAAATTATTTTCTAACAAGTCGTGCTGAGGGTGACCAGCACTGCCATTTTTTTATACAACTAGATGACAAACAAGCTGACGGCCCACCTGGTGGTAAGCGGTTACCGCCGCGCCGCCTATATACACTTGCAATAACAAGGAAAAGCATCTACCATCTACCTTCGTTTTCGAAAGCGCCACCCTTACTCCCGGTAAAGATAACGTAGTATATGTAGTACGGTCGACGACAGAAGTAGCTGAAAACTTTAGTACCATGTCAAAACGACTCTAGCGTCAATATAGTACGGTAGCAATTATAAAGTACGTGCACAAGATCGGTGTGACATGGAACTAAGGTGTTCAGCTACTTCTGTGGTTGACTGTACCTACAAACGTAGGTATGTATCTACTTTTATTTAGGCTTAGAAATCGAAATACTTGATACTAGATGCAAGGACTAATAAAATAAGTCGTCTCGGTAAATAATACATATTTATTATTAGCTCCTCATAATAGTTCTCCACTTGTAAGCAAATAGATATTCGCTCTTAGTAAGGCGTCTATTGCGTGGAGGGTCTGAGTGATGTTTCTCTATAGTAATTGAAGGGAATTGAGTATCACAATGGCAATGAATTTTATATCAGTACATTTGCCAGTACGTGTCATGAAACCTAATGTTATTGACTTCATAAAAAGTTGCGTATATACAACGAACTCACATTGGCGCTTAAGATCCCCTTGCGCTAAAATATTTAGGCCTGGGCTGGCGTAGTGTAAGACGAATCAGCCTTATACTACGCCGACTTGGCACTAACTAAATACAGTTTGAAAAATATTCAGTGAATTTAGCCAGTAAGCGTCAAATCCGCCATTTGTACACTTTTTTGTACAACAACATCAAAGCAGTATTCACTATGGTCATGAGTCTGATGGGTGACTAATCAAAGTAGTAGTTGCGTCACGATAAATATAAACTCAAAAATAGCCGTAGGAAATTTTCAATTTTACATTTTCTGTATTTTCCTTGATACTGGAACGATTCAAAAAAGGTATGAAACGTAACTTTTGTTAATTATCCTATTATTTGTCTCATGAATCATGTATTTAATTATTATACATAACAATTGGTTTTCTTTTGTGTATAGTACCTGAACGAAAACATTAAAAAAGAGAGGATAGAGAAGAGAGAAATAATAAAAGGAGTCGTTATTATTCTAAGGAGATAATATTAGTCTACATAAATAAAAATCAATGTTTGTTCTCCATACGTTCCGAAACCATTGATCAGATTGTGATGAAACTTTGGTAAGGTGCTCTGAGAAAACTGTTGGGTTTAATAGTCCAAAAACCTTTGCGGACATCTGCAAAGGTTCTTGGTCTATGAAACCCAACAGGTTTCTCTTTACCATCACGGTAGAGCATGCCGGGTGCAGCTAGTAAAAAAAATGATTAATTTAACCGGTTTAGCCACACTTTTCAGACATAATCCTCCCTATTAATAAAACGTGGACCAGAATTGTGCCTAGATTAAAACTAATGCTGTCACTTTTATACGTTGAAAGAAGGACAGAAACAGCATCGGTTTAAAGCCAGGGCTAACTTTAGCCCGCGTATTGTATTATGGGGGAACGAGTTTTTAATTATCAGCTCCAGGGCGTCTTAACCGGCTTAGAAAAATAATTGATTAATATTTTGTGGTTTTAATAAACAAAGGATCATTTATCAAACACAACAAAACAGTTGAATGTATATAATTTATACAAAACATACCTAAATTAAATTAAATAAACTCGAATCAACATACTTACCCGGATAACTTCAAATGAGTAATAGGTAAGTACGAATATTTGTTCACGAGTCATGGATGTTTATGTTTGTATGTTTATTTAGTGCCTACGTAATATTCTCCAATAAAGTCCAATAAAGTCCTCGTAACACAGGCTGTATCATAGCCTAATAGGTGAGATTATATTATTGCTGTGAGTACAGCTAGTATTCTCTCATATGGTAACAAAGCCGCAAGCTGATTACCATATATTTTACCAGCTTTTTAAAAGAAAATATTACATAGACCATCTCAATATAACTCATTGCACGTTATTGCGGATACGTCACTAAAAAAATTTAATAACTTCAATATTTTTCGTGGAGTTTACATCATTTCTCATACAATTAATCTTTCACGCAAAGTTTTAGAGTTTGGATTACGAGAAACCTACATAAGGCGGCATTCTCCTTTGCAAGGGATCCAGTTTTTCTTCCATACCTACATCTCTGTCCAAATAATGTACCTCAAATACTATGACGGTATTATTTATGTGTAAAAAATATGGTGAATCCATAAAAAAATAAAATGGAAATAATACTTATAAGTATCACTTGCAGCACTTAAAAATGGCAACACAACATAAATCTAAATGGCATTGTTTAAATTAGTTCTAATAATGAGTTCTCCAATCATCAGAATTATTTTAAAATAATCCTGATGAGCTTGATTATGAATAAATATTATTAAGAACCCATCAAAAAACTATTAAAACATCTAAAAAAAAGTTGGCGATAAGACCTACGCTTTTAAATCGGCACGTCACAGAACGTCACAAACCTTGGTTTTTATTCCATATCGGTGAGTTTCTGTTTCGTTTAATTCATGTCTCTGGTACGGACATTCTCCCCACAGCTTACGATGTGGTTTCTGACATATATTTAAATGGCAAATTATGACTATTCACGTTTTGTCACACGTAGTTTCGCATTTTCATAATTATTTAATTACAATTTTTAGCAATTTCTTTTGATTTTTTAAAGATTTTGATGAATGGGTCTTTTTCTATATTTTTTTATTACATAAGTTGTACATGATTTGGGCAAAACTAAAGGTCTCCTGTAATCTGTAAAGCGGCAATATACCACCGGTGGGCGATGACAATAGAAAAATCAATTGTTGTAAAATGGTAAGTTAAATTCGTCAAGTTAAATATTTTTTATATTTTAAGCTGTGTACTGCATTTTTGAAATAAATAACATAATCGCTATTCAACATCTACAATAAAGTCACAAAACTCGACCTTAATTTCGGCAAACCTTTCGTGGTAGGCCTTGCTGGGTTCATGTGGATTACATGACCGGGATAGTATTAGTGGACGGAAAAACTTAGTAAAATGGAGTATTGTGACCTGTAATTCATCTTTTATTAATTTATGTAAATAAAAGAGAACCGCCAAAATATTATGCTAGCTGTTGATGCTTCCAAACTACGTCAGTGAAACATATTTCAAAATCCAATGCTATAAGCCCTAGTCAGTTTTCTAGAAGTTATGAAACTTCAGGCAATAGTTCCGTGCGTGAATGAATAGGAATTTATTCAAAGATGGCGATGTTAACCACAGTTGCCTAACTTAGACTACTGGGACTAAATTAGGACGAGAACGCATTTGTAAGGCGACAGCGGTGGCAACCTCAGATCATAGAAAGATTCATAATGATACCCAAAATACTCCAATTATAAACTGCCATTTTTTCGACATTCTAATTATGATGCCCAACAATTTCGTTCCTTCAGCCTACTGGCACTGATACCTTGTGTAGGTATAGGTTTGAAATTACATAGTATAATATAATATCTAGTAGATATCGGAGAAACATAAGTATACGTCTAACTAAACATACAAATATACGTGACTTATGAACAAATGTTCATGCGCATCACATATCTAAATACACCAGGAACTCTAACCCGGGATTTCTAGCTTAGTACATAAGCTTATAAATCGAGTCCGCAAGCGTTCGCCTACAGTTGTTTCGCCTTTGGGCTAATCACCAACAGACGTTTCGTTTTAGATATATTCGCCGGCGGAACCTTTCGCTAATGGACGTTTCGTCAACAGAACGATTCGCATATGAGTTTTTCGTCTACAGGACTACTCATTGACAGACCGTTCCGTTTTCGATTGTTTCGTCGACTATACTTTTCCTCTACCTACCATGCCAGCAAAAAAACTACAATATAAATAAATACAGGAAGAAGTTAACGTTTTTAGACATAAGACCGCCTCTTTTTTACTATTAATTTTGTGATTTTTATTCTATGACTATTGAACAAAATGTATGTACATTTTTTTTTATACAACTAGATGACAAACAAGCTGACGGCCCACCTGATGGTAAGAGGTTACCGCCGCCTATAGACACCTGCAATAACAAGGAAAAATCACTTGATATTGCAGGTGCGTTGTCATCCAGAGGCCTAAGATGAAATGCCGTCCATGCCCAGTAATTACACTGGCTACCTTTCCCTTCAATCCGAAACATAGCGAACTGTTTCACGGCTGAAATAAGAAAGGCGGTGGTACCTACCCAGGCGACCCTACATTTTTTTTTTTATACTACTAGATGACAAACAAGCTGACGGCCCACCTGATGGTAAGCGGTTACCGCCGCCTATAGACACCTGCAATAACAAGGAAAAATCACTTGATATTGCAGGTGCGTTGTCATCCTGAGGCCTAAGATGAAATGCCGTCCATGCCCAGTAATTACACTGGCTACCTTTCCCTTCAATCCGAAACACAGCGAACTGCTTCACGGGCCTACCACCTAGCTACATACTATAGCTTGTGTAATTACTGTGACGGGCGCAGGGCAGTGCCAAACAGTAAGTATTTATAGAATAATGTTTAGGTAACTAGTATTTTATTATTTAAAATAATTGCAAAATATAGACACAAATTATGATTAATTATTATTTATTTAATTAAAAGTGTAGGAAGGTGTATGCAGAAGACATTTATGTCTACAAAATAAACATTGTCTTTATTTATATTGTAGTTATATGGTATGTAGGGGAAAAATAAAGTCGACGAAACAATCGAAAACGGAACGGTCTCTCAGTGAATAGTCCTGTATACGAAAAACTCATACGCGAATCGTTCTGTTGACGAAACGTCCTTTGGCGAAAGGTTCCGCCGGCGAATATCTCTAAAACTAAACGTTCTGTTGGTGATTAGTCCAAAGGCGAAACGACTGTAGGCGAACGCTTGCGGACTCTATAATTCACCTTCCAATTTTAATCTGGATCCCTTTTTTATCAAGGTCAGCTGTCAATTAATTATTGTCTTTGGTGTTTTCTCCTGGACATGTATTTAATAGTTTTTGACCAGTTCCCCGTATATATCTACGAATACACCGGAATACCAATTATTGAAAAATTTAACTAAAATTTAACAACTGTTGCGCCCGAATCAGCGTTCTTCAACTCTCGCTTGTCATACTAAGTAGGCACTCATTATTTTCTTTAACATCCGCTGTTCAGTAAATGTACATGCGACAGCACATCAAGTGTTAAGAGTTGCTCTACGAAAGCCGCCTCTATTACGAACGGAGTAATGGCGGTCTAAAGGTCCAAGTGTTACGCTTGATGTGCTGCGGACTGTACATAGGTAAATCAAAATAAGCATTTCTCCACGCAATGATAAATGGTCTATACCTAAGCAAGCCTCTTTATTCGTTCTTCTGAGAGTATTTTAACAATCACATCCTAGCAAGTTATAAAATAGCTTATTTAATATAACCAATCAATTAATTTTATATTTAATTTCTTTATATCACAGTTCTTATTTCATGTTTTGATGTTATTTATAAATATACTAGTAGTTTTTTGTGGCAATAAAATATTTTATACGTTATTATAATTTGCATCGCTATCGCTTCACTAATACGTCTTCAGCCATAATGTGTCTAACAAAGTACGATCAAACTCTAATAAACTTTGCGTGACGTCGACGTGATATTCATAACTTCTACAGCCCCCCTTCTATTACTAAGCAGTGTAGCCTTTTATATTCCTGTGACGTCAAATCCTTATCTGCTACTCTGAAAAAGAATACGATCAATAAGACTATGTCAACTTTAGAAAAGTTTCAGTTGAATTTTGTATTATTTATTACTGAATGACACTAAGAAAATAAATTAAAACTTGGACTATATTAGTTCATAGAAATGTTTTGCACCTCACTTTTTAATGTTTTTGATGCGTTTAAACGCGTACTTTATTGTAAGAATTACAAACAAAGAAAGAAAACGATGAAAAAATTATCCTGATGTCCGGCCAGACGCGATTACCACTACGCCACCGGAGCACTATAAAGCAAGATGAAAAAATTATACAGGTGGCACATTTAGATCGGTCAATATGGGAAAGTCTGAAACTATAAGACATACGAAAATCTCTTCTGAGGAACCATGTCATCGATTTCAGTAAAAAGAAAAACTGCATTCATACATTTAAAAAAAAACGTGTACTCAGGTCGGGAATCTAACCCGGACTTTTTGAAATATAAAACTAATGCTATTTCTATTTCGATATCCACTGTGTAGGTCTTAAACAGTAAACGTTACTATGAACATGATGTCTTAAATAAATAAAATGCATTGTTTTTATATCCTTTACTTTATTTTAGTAAGTGTTCGATATTACCACCATTTTTTCATTACAACATTTCCAACAACCAAGACGATCCATTTACAAATAAGGTTTAGCACGTCTTTGTATTTACATACTTTTTCTGAGTGGGCTTTTCAATTGATTATTAGTGTAACTATGATTAATAGAAGAAAGAAATTACAATCATAGATAGATAATATTATCGCAGATAATAATATGTAAAGCAGTGCATGTAACAAGTTGCGACACCAGCAAAGAGCTACAAACAACCATAGAGACAATTTTACGCACCTAAACGAGTTGAATGTTGTATTGAAAAAATTTTGGTAATTTCGAACACTTACTAAACTAAATTAAAGGATATGAAAACAATGCATTTTATTCATTTTAGACATCATGTTTCATAGTAACGTTTACTGCTTAAGACCTACAGAATCAGACCTACACAATCGATATTTAAACAGAAATAGTGTTAGTTTTATTTTTCAAAAACTCCGGGTTTGATTCCCGGGCTGAGTACACGTTTTTTTAATGTATTAATGCAGTTTTTCTTTTTACTAAAATCGATGACATAGTTCCTAAGATGAGATATTCGTATGTCTTATAGTTTCAGACTTTCCCATACTGGCCGATCTAAATGTGCCACCCTGTATGCTCCAGTGCATGACAAAGTTGATTTAAGATTTTCATTCAACAAGAGAAAAATTAAAAGAAGAATTTCCCATAAATTAACAAAAAATAAAAATATTTCAGCAGTATACATACCTATGTAGAGCTAATCTAAAGAAATGTATTAGGTCCTAACATTATTTATGTAAGAAATTATATATTTTTTCTGGCATCCGAAGTTCTAGGTCAAACGTAGCCGAAAAACGAAACATAACAAAAGTCTGAAATTTTAATTCCTCATCGCGACACGACGATACGTTTTTCGCAGAGTCATATCTTTTTATGGGTACTGCAAAAGGTTTTTCGTCTCGTTTTATAAAACATTTTGTATTTAAGTAACAAAAATGAGTGAATGTTATCTTCTTTTCATATCAGATACGAAAGAACAGAGTTCTCTTTTCGAAATTTTTGCTTAACTGCAGAATTGTATATATATAAGCATGCTAGTACCACCGGTAGTGCTAAAAGGGCTTGCACATAAAATAGCATATATCGTATGTATTTTAGAAAAAATGACCTAACTAGAATATACAGTGAATTATATTAAGCTAACATCTAACTATGCTGATTTATATTCTTTTATTTATTTATAGAGGAGCTCGGTGGCGTCGTCGTTTGGGCCCTCTGGTTTCGATTACGAAAACAAAGCAATATCCCCATGGTCGATTCCGAGATGGGTCAATAAAAATTTATATTCTTCAGCTCGTCCGTGCTTCGGAAGGCACGTTAAGCTGTTGGTCCCGGTTGTTACTAAAACCGCTTTAACCCACCAATCCGCATTGGGCCAGCGTGGTGGTGTTATGGCCCAAGCTCCTCATGTAGGAAGGCCTTTGCCCAGCAGTGGGACGTATTTTAGAATTATATAGCCTTGAATTTTAGAGATTTTATTATTATATCCAAACTTATATCCCACATGAGAGTGTCATTATTTGGAGCAGCTGGACTCGTGTGTTATGCTGTCTGCATAACGTTTTCTACGCGACGAGTGAGTAGTTGTACCTACAAGCGTCTATAGATAAGCTACTATAACCGCCCCGTACGCTGGTTTGCCACCTTCTTTTTGCTACCATTGCTGTATAAATAAAAACATCAAAATAATAGCTCAGTCGTTAGAGCACTCCCACCTAAAGACATAAGTATATTTTGTCTAGACTAGCCATTTATCTCAATCAATCAATCAAATCTTTTATTTGTGAATATAGATATAAAAGATGTTACAAAAATATTTTACAGGAGCATTCTTTATCTAAAAAAACGACTACAAAGTAATGCTTTAGCGGTTTGTACTTCATCGTAACTTTTACTAATAATGTTACCAGCAGCGACATTAATAAAGTGATATACTCCTGATATTGTAATATACTCAAAGTACTCTGCTTAACTTAATAACTCGATCAGCTCGCCACTATATGTGGTACAAACTATCACGTTAACTTGTTTTACGGGAGCACAGTTTTGTATAGTTAGTCTGTAGGTACCAACGTCTAAACATTGGTATATATGTTTGTATATTTGTAGGTTTGTTGCCGCGTATCTCAAGAACTATAAATCGGGTTGAAAAATCGTTTTTTTTTTTGGACTAGATATACCTAGTTCAACTTAGGGAACTGTGCAAGTTTCATTAAAATCGTTTCAGTAGT
This sequence comes from Nymphula nitidulata, assembly GCA_947347705.1. Taxonomy (NCBI): domain Eukaryota; kingdom Metazoa; phylum Arthropoda; class Insecta; order Lepidoptera; family Crambidae; genus Nymphula; species Nymphula nitidulata. The sequence goes on along the minus strand of OX374617.1, from coordinate 6,074,808 downwards.
TTTTGAGATTGAGAATTAAGTGTGTATCAGTAACTAATAAATCGCTTAACAATTTAATTCTAAAACATTGTAATTATTCATGTTGTTTCAATGTTAGCGTGCAGATAAACTCTTGCTAAACGAAATCAATAAAAAAACCTGTTTCCAAAAACAATATTAAGTGAAGCACCGACTCCAAAAATACTCTATTAAGAAATGAGTACCTACTTCAATTTAATTATTTTTTCTTTTTGGTGTTATGAAATCAATTTGATTTTTTAAATTACATTTTGTCAAGCTATAAATATAACGCCTTTTGACTCTCGATGTTACAGTCTTCTGCAGGCTAAACCTTTTCGTCCGTATGATAAATGAAAAGGAGCATCTTTAGGTGTAGGGTTGAATATACATTACCGGATTTGACTCGCACTTAATAACGTAATATCAAATTGAACGCAAGCTAAATTCAGTTATTTCAAATGTAGATTGCTCGCGTAGTACAAGACAATACGATATGTAAAATTTTAGGCCTGGATCTTCATTTAATAAAGCCAAAATACTGTCGACTGCCGTCCTTGAAGTTCTTGAGCTTGCTTATTTGATAATAATTTAGATCTACGGTTCTAAAATGACTTATTTGCTTTTATGAATAATAAAAATATAATACTTAAGTGAAGTGGAACCCCAGAGTGTAGTTCTTCACGAAAAGACTGGCGTTTTATCTAAAGAATGACCCCTAACAGATAAGCTGCTCCTTAACGAATTCCGAAACCAACTGACAGACTCCGAAGTCGATAGAATCAGGGGATTTGGCAGGTTATGTGTAAGAACATAACAAAGAAATTACCACAGACCACATCTATATTCTCGTCCCGTTTAAAATTGAGCGAGCGATCCAAAAACATGTCCGGATATTTGGAATTCGTTAGAGACTAACGCTCGTTTTCACTAATATTTGCTTAGGTTAAGAGTCTTTTGGCGATTTTCAGCTTAGTCTATCTAAAGGCGATAGAAAGAGATAAATGTCGTCAAGAGTCACCTAAGCCTAGGGAATGGTTAGTGAAAACGGAGATTTGGTAGCACGATGCCTACTTTCGCACTTCGTAACCTTTTCGATTGTTTCAAGCAATCGGTAGCACCATGCCTACTTTATGGAATCTTCATACATATCCTGTGACGCGTGTATAGCTGCATGTCATCACGCTGTAACGACGGCAACCCCTTCAATTTGTTTTTTTTTGCGCTCTGAAATACCGAGTTTCCTAAATATTTCCCCTAATAACAAATGAAATTCGAGCTGCATTTCCCGCAAAACTACGCTCAGAGAGTTATCTACAAGTTACTAGTTTCTCGTGAGTATTGATTTGGATTTCATTATATACCTAGTTTACTAAGGCAAAGTCTAGAAAACAAACTAGCATATTTATTATATGTTTCATCAAATTGGCATCATAAAAATCCCTTTTTTTTATACAACTAGATGACAAACAAGCTGACGGCCCACCTGATGGTAAGCGGTTACCGCCGCCTATAGACACTTGCAATAACAAGGAAAAGTACTTGATATTGCAGGTGCGTTGTCATCCTGAGGCCTAAGATGAAATGCCGTCCATGCCCTGTAATTACACTGGCTACCTTTCCCTTCAATCCGAAACACAGCGAACTGTTTCACGGCTGAAATAAGAAAGGCGGTGGTACCTACCCAGGCGACCCTACATATGGGTCTACCACCTAGTAATCCCTACTGAAATTCCCTTCCTTTCATTAAAAAAAGTATTGATAGAAAGACAAAGTAACTTAGATGGTATATCACCTGCCTATACATTAAATATTTTTTGTCGTTTCTTTATCCTACTTCCAGAACTTGAAATTTTTCGACAGCACATGTGATCCGTCCTTCCTATAACATGGGACTTCAAAAGAGGCGTGAAAAAGCACCTCTTGGGCCGGTAAGGTGGAGGTGGCTAGAGCAGTGTCTAAACCACTAACTGTCTTCGCATATCTTCTTACCGCTTCACATTAGGTGGTGTTGAGTCCATTTGTCGTGCATTCTATACAAAAAAATAAATTAATTCTGACAGTAAGACAATTATACATAAAACTATTATTACAGAAACAACACAAAAATCCCTCAAATGATTTGATACCGAAGCGAAGAAAAGATTTGAGAGATCTTTGAAGTGCCCGCTTGTAATACAACATTCGCACAAACATTTAGTCATTATCTTGGGCCTTACGTTTATAACAAAATTAGCAAATCAATAACCGATATCTACAAACAGTCAAAATACTCTTGTAACAAAACTATCACCAACTATCTTAAACAATTAGATTATGTTAAAACTGAAACCCTACTTAAAAGTGACGTAAAGTGATTTACTACTCAATTACACTATTATAATACATATCAGCATTCACACATTCACACACTCACATATACACACACTAGCGAATTTTTATATAACTAAACATATCATATTTTAATTCTTCACGTAATACCTACACATATAAAATGATATTTATTATATATTTATCTAATATAAATTCGAATCTTTATTTTAGCTGTAATTATTATAAGAAGCCTAATTGATATTGTTTAATAACCTATAATATCTCATGAAATTAAGCATAGGTGGATTTTAGAGGTAGTTTTTAGTCATAAAACAAGTCTATCCTATTGTTGTAATATTGTATAAGAACATAAAGAGGAAAAATATTTAGTGAGTAAATTAAGATACGTCTACTCATGAAAAATCAATGATCTAACCAAAATTTTACATTTACAAATCAACAGACAGTTTAGATCTGCAAGCCGTGCGTATACTACGCCAAAATATTCGCTCGCTAAAACTTGTTTTGAATCTTAGAGTACTTTTATGAATGGATGCGAGCGCGCTGATGGACGACGAGGGACACTACCGGTCGCAACACAGTTAATAACTTAGCGGCGGCGGCGGGTAGAATTATCTCAATCGAACAGTTAGACGGCTAATAATGCTCGATGTTTATTTTAGTAACCTTTAAGATAAATTATTGTTAATTATTATTAACTTACAGAAGCTGTATATTTAAGTAAATTAAACCAATAGTGTAAGTTTTATTGATAATTGGAATATTGACGACAAAGAGGAGGGTGAGTTTGCCGCATATATTATTCCACTTGGCAGTTAGCTTTGCAAATTATTATATAGGTAATATCTTAAGTGGTCTGGAAATTACAAAATAATAATAATAATATTAATAATAATAATGGGAAAGTATATTTGTAAGAAAATTTATTTCAACCATTATTTATACTATTAGCTTACTAACCTTAAATGTAACATCTAATTTAACTACCAAATATGCGTCTACACATAAATTACAAAGATATAATTAATTTTGTCAATGCGCCTATACTCAGGTGTGCGGTGGCAACTGCCGAAGTATGACGTTGCAATTTAGCATCAAATTGTGTGTATGGAGCGTTTGCAGATATATTAATTGTCTACAGACACATAATTTGAGTGCTAATTATGTAACAAATAAGAAATGTTGTCAATACCCTACTTCAAGTAAGTCGAGATACTGTACCAAAAATGTAATTGCTGGTTTTAATAAACATTTTTGATTTTTTTTTGATTATTTGAATTAGATGAAACGCGATTTATAAACGCGAGTTAAATCCGGTAAAGTAGTTTTACTTCAAACACGCTGCTGTTTTACGAAACTTTTCGTTGTGAAACATCAATGTAGGAAAGAATGGGCTAATTGCGTACGCGGTAGGTAACCGGACACGGCTGTTTACAATAAGATAAATAATAATCATATTCATCATCATTATTTTAGCCAAGAGACGCCCACAGCTGGGCATAGGCCATTCCCAAGGATCTCCAAGCTGTCCGCATCAATCGGCTTCCCGCGATCCTCACCAGATCGTCCAAATAATAGTACTTGATGATAACCTACTTCTGCCTTGATATTCCACAGGTAAGCCCACCCCAAAGAATCCACACCTAGTACCTGCCGTTGAACATGCTTACCATGATGTAAATGGGATTGTCCGGGGTTACCCTACGTCCGTAATTACCCCACTCTCCCCTACGTAAAAGTAACGAAAATTTTATCCACCGGCACTTGTCATTTGAGATAGCGAATAAAGGATCAGATTCTATCCATTGACATCTCTTGTGAATTCGTAAAACTGACGTACATACTTACATAACAATGAAATGTAAGTTCAGTGTCCAAAAGCTGACAAGAAAAAAACAGACTGCAGTTGACGTAATTTGACGTACCTGTATTTAATGTTATAACGTTAATATTTAATATCATTGCAATTATATCGTTATTTTATCGCACTTAAATATGCTGACGAAAATAAGTGTGTACTGCCTAGATATCAACAACTTCTAATTTCTAAAAATAATTCTATCTCTTACTTATGCAAGTGGAAAGAAAAGGAGCAATTTGTGCTTTATCATGTAACCAGGATGGCAAAATGCCTGAATACCTGCTTCCGTAACTTTTATTGGTTAATTGATTGTGTCAACCGTAGCCAGCATAGAAGAGATGTCGCTTTGATCCCAATATAGTGTTTCCTCCTTTAAACAATACTAGTGTATTTTACCCAAATGTTTTCCAAACAAGCAATGTGTTACAGAAGGTCATTCATCTAAGGTCGGTCATGAGGTTGATAACCTTGTCAAGCTTATCAAATGTTAGATGTGGTTCCGTCTGACCCCGTGACTTTGCTGACAATCATTCTTGTGTTCTGGCGACCATTACCCATAGTAATGGTATATTTATGAAACTACAAAAAATAAGCAGTATTACGAAGTGAATAATGCACTCTCTAAAGCCAGACATTAGTTGTAATGCTTACTAGGAGGTAAGCCCGTATGTAGAGTCGTCTGGGTAGGCACCCCCGCCTTTCTTATTTCAGCCGTGAAACAGTTCGCTGTGTTTCGGATTGAAGAAAAAGGTAGTCAGTGTAATTACTGGCCATGGACAGTATTTCATCTTAGACCTCAGGATGACAACGCACCTGCAATATGAAGTGATTTTTCCTTGTTTTTGCATGTCTATAAGCGGCGGTAACCGCTTACCACCAGGAAGGCCCTCAGCTTTTTAAAAAAAAAGTCATTTATTCGTTATCAAGTAAATGAAATTGAAACGAAATTAACAAGTTTACTATGAATAACTTACTTATGTTTCTACCTGTTTACATAATCATGGTAATGACTAATAGTTGTTCTGAGGTAAATATACTAAATCCTATTTAGTGAACAGTCTGCAGCCTATCTTGTCAAAACATTTAGACGGATCACTGATCCTAATTATCATTTATCACAGACTTAGCCATTTACAAAAAAAAACTGCAATTAAGGCGAAACTGTGTCTGAAACCTTAAATACTATAGCAAGGGTGATTTAATGATTCTAAAGCGTCAGATTAAACAGCTCCACGAGGATACATTAAAATATATAGACCTATAATAGCAAGGTTTTTTTTATACAACTAGATGACAAATAAGCTGACGGCCCATAAGCGGTAAGCGGTTACCGCCGCCTATAGACACCTGCAATAACAAGGAAAAATCACTTAATATTGCAGGTGCGTTGTCATCCTGAGGCCTAAGATGAAATGCCGTCCATGCCCAGTAGTCAATGTCTGAAGGAATTTCTTACCCCATACACCACTTATTTTGCTTTTACAGCTAGAGCATTTGCCGAAATGTTAATAAAAATAAAGAACTTTTTATTTTGATTTTCCTTAGTGTAAACCAGAAACTTATGTGTGGGTGATAAAGTATTTCAAAAGCTTGGCGTTTATAGAATTTCTTTGCTTTGTTTACAAACGCATCGCGGGCAGCTGTTTGCTCTGCGGGAGTGAAACGAAGCGTAAAACCAGTGTTGCCAGTGACCTATAGTCAAAAGTAATACGAGACAGTTCAAAAGTAACATTTTCATTTGAAAAGTAACATTAGTTTTTTTATGTAGAAAAATATTATACTACTGTAATAGTGCACTTTCTTAGACAAAAAATAAGTCTTTTTTTCCATTCTTCGAAAAAATCGTAACATTCCTTTGACATCGTAAGGCTTAGTTTTTATAAAAAAGGCAACTAGAAGCTACTCCATAGCGTAGTTTTATTTATGACTACTCGGTGTGTGAAGTTTTTCGCTACTTTTTTGTAGTGAGTAATGTAAAAGTAACATTTTGAGTCGTGTAACATGAAAGTAACATGAGAGGGTCAAAAGTATCATAAAATGTTACAAAAGTAACATTCTGGCAACACTGCGTAAAACGAAACGAAACTATATGTATTTTAGAAGATTTTACGCAAGGAGTACTAACTGCAACAAAGAAGTACCTACCATACAGCAACTATAAATAACTGTGCAACGCACGTAAAATGTAAACATGACAGATTTAGGAATAATATATCTATCTATATACGAGTTTACTGGCATTGATGCAGAATGCGGTGAGTATCCACGTGAATACTAAATTGAAATTCTGGGACAAACGCCTTTGCCTAATTGTATCCCACTATTTCTATGATGACAAACATCGCAAATAGTTAGAGCGTTTTCATAATACATGCGGTGCATTACACAGCGGTATAAGGTGGGAAGATACGTGTTTTAAGTTTCCTTATTACGTTTTCTATATTACCCTTAGGCACAAAAGTGTAACCACACACGCCGACTTATAAACTTATGAAAATAGTGGGACAAACGATCCCAGTAATTCCATTAATGGAAATACACAATGGAACTAGTGGGATGAACCGAGAATGCGTAAGATGGACGTAATATTCCGCTCGTAGCTAAGACCATGAACTCTCTAGATAAAAAATCCAATATCCTGGCCTGTTTATATCGTACTGTCGCGTTTATTATACACTACTTGGTTAATGAGTGATAAAAACGAATTCCTTGGACTAGTTTCGTCTGCAATAAATACTTTACATGATTCGGATGCCGACCGTGAGACGATTTCCAAAGTTTCGGAATAAAGTTAAGCACGTAACCTACTTATGTTTTTTTTAATGATAGAGTATTTCTACGGACTCTTGGACCTTACCTTTTTAACTGACTTCAAAAAGCAGGTTGTCAATAAGTCCTGCTAAGCGATTCTCTAAAGTCAGCAGCCTTGAGTTCGTGACTGTGTAGCTGTGATTAGTAGTAGTTATTAGCAGTAGTAGTAGTAGTAGTTGTGATACGTTTTGGCATTTTTTTGACAACCTTTGGCAGCACTAGTGTTCCGACGACGAGCACGGCGTGAGCCGGAAGTAAAAATTTTTTTTTATATATATTTATGTAAAAATCAATAAAATATTGATTCTACTTCATGTCGTTTCTATAAACCAGCTATGGACATACACAACCCGGAGATCGAAGTAGAGTTAGCTGAATACGCTTACGCGCAGCGCTGTGCTCAAACGTCTAAATCAATGGCGGCTCGTCGTCTTGTCAGTCGTCAAGCTCGATGTCGAATATTTCTGTTAGTAGGGTAAAGGGGTAAAGTGCACTGGCATAAAGTAGGGTCAATATTTTGGCACACTCCTTCGCATTATATATTGAATTTTAACACATAGATAAAACACTGTGTGACTATAATAAGTTCAGACACAATTGATTTTTTAGTTTTTATAGCCCTCCGGTGGGATAATGCCGCTTGACAGATTGGTATGATTAATTAATAAACAAAAATGTTATTCAATTATCTTTCACATAATTAACTTCGTTGTAACTTATTGTCCTCTCTCAATAACAGTCGCATAACTTTATTTTCTATTAAACGGCTTAAGCTGTCGTCTCCCACTTGGGTCACGTTGCAAGAGCAGACCGAGCCTCGCACGGTGGAGGCAAAACAAAATAACTCTTAAGACCTACTCTTAAAGTCTTAAGTGTGGCAGCTTAAAATCAAACCCAACTTCAAAACACTAAAAAGGATCGGATAATTAAATTTAAGTGGATACTTATCCCATAATTTTTAGAGCCGGTGCTTCACTTTCTATTGTTTCTGGAAACAACTTGGCACCAACTCCAAGAATATGTTCTAGGGGATAAGTATCTACTTAACTTTAATTATTTTATTCGAAGTCGGTTTTAATTATTTTTTTTTACATTTTTTAGGGATAACTCTGTAAAGTCAGAGCTAGACGGGTGACCGTCAGCATATATTGTTTCCTACTATCGTATCGTTTCACTAAAAAAGTCAAAGAAAATAAAAAAATAATCCTTAATTATTTAGTCCTGTTAACCACTCAATTATTACTCCTTTTATTTTGATTAACAAACCAAACTACCCAATCTTTTTTAAATAAATTTTATGGGACCAAATGGCAACTATTTCGCATCTACTAACAAAACAGAATCCCGTAAATCGGATCAGATATCTCGGCATAATGGGTGTACATACATAGAAAAAACATGCCAAGCGAATTGAGAATCCCCTCCTTTTTAATGTCTGTTAAAGTCGATGTCTGACAAGATGGAGGCGGCTAGAGCAGTGTGTTTCAAGCTGCACTAGCTGTCTTTGCATATGGACTCTTCTGGCCGCTTTACACCACGCGGTGTTAAGCCATTGTGTGGAAAAAAAGTTATAAAATGCTAAGTTGGTCAGTTAATAAAATCGTTAAATTTAAAAAACCTGTCCAGAACCAACGTTTGCGTCTGAGAGATAGTAGTCTGTATGGACTGGATAGTAGTCTGTATGGACAGACTACAAGTCCCGTCATCCAATACACGCCTATATGGAAAAAATTGCGATGTCATGCCATTACGTGTATATAATAAAATTCCTATCGATATAAGGCAACTACCGACAACTCTATTCTTACGTAAACTCAGAAGCTGGTTGATTGATAACTGTTTTTATGACATGAATGAATATTTTATTATCCACTGACATTTTATTTTAATCATATTTTAATTTTCAATTGACATGTATTGTAATTATAAATTCTATGGGATTCTATTAATCTAATTAAATAATTCTAATTGCTATGTGACCTAATTAAACCTATTAGTTTTTTTTTACCATGAGAATGTACCTAACAATTGCGTCTGTTCAGTTCAGGTAGCTTGGCATTAAGATGTTCTAGTTCTAGATGCTATTTGCTTATATGTCTATTTAAATTTGCATGTCGAGATTTGACAAAACCCGCTTGATCTGTATTTGTACTGTACATCTTTGTAGTTTACCGTATTTTAAGGCAAATAAAAAATTTGAATTTGAATTTGAAATTCGACGACATTACCTTTCATGGCAATAATTTGAAAAACTGTTTTTTTATATATATAAAATTAAAACCGACTTAAAAAAACTGAAAAGGATGAAATAATTAAATTTAAGTAGGTATTCATCCCCTAGAAACATATTTTTGGAGTCGGTGCTTTACTTTCTATTGTTTTTGGAAACCACTTAGCACCAACGCCAAAAATATGTTTCTAGGGGATGAATACCTACTTAAATTTAATAATTTCATCCTTTTCAGTTTTTTGATGTCGGTTTTAATTTTTGTTTGAAATTTTTTTTTCACAATTTTTAGTGATATATTTCTACGGTCGAAGCTAGATGGGTGACCGTCAACTTATATTGTTTCCTACTATCGTATCGTTTCACTAAAAAGTCATTGGAAAAGCAAAAATTCGCAATTTCGCTTATGTAGAAGATTTCATAATTTCAGTTTTTTTTAATTTAAAACCAAAGTACCCAACTGTTTTTGAAAAAATTTTATGGGACCAAATCGCAGCTATTCCGCATCGAACAAAGAAAGAATCACGTAAATCAGATCAATAGGTAATCTCGGCGTAATCGGTGTCCATACATAGAAAAAAAAACATACCGGCCGAATTGAGAACCTCCTCGTTTTTGAAGTCGGTTAAAAATGAACTAGTTATTGTTTGTTCACTTGTATTCAGAATATTGGCTCAGGAATAATAAATATGTTATTTGATTCCAACGAACAAAAAGACCAGGAAAAGGCCGACCCAGGGCTGACCTGGGAAATTTTCTCTCCGTAAGCAAGAGAGACGTGTGAGTCTTATATCTATAAAAAATATTGATATTTCACAAAGAAACAAAGAACTCATTTATTAAATGGAATTAGTGTCATTCGTTGTGATATTGATGTTACATGTTACTGTAAATAATGTCCGGTGACTTTGAATAGTGTCCTGTCTCTTTGAATAATTCCCGGTCTGTATACATATCGCCAGTATCAAGTGTTTTAATTTTATTTTTAAGCGATCGCCTCATATTTCTAACTTACTACGGCCACGTGGGGCTGGTAAATAAGGTTCTAACTCATGTATGAGATCGCGACACACGCCTATATTGAGTCGAAATATTCTATAAACTCTGCATCCGGTATCTCAAAAGCTAAGTCCATTTTCCGAAGAGCTACACTTCATCGACGGTATAAAATGCTCTCCATAACACGGGCATGCTCTAAAAATTTTTCGTAAAGGCCTAAATCTGGCATTTTTTGAAAACACGAATATATTAATTACGAGATGTTACTCTTGAGTAACTTTTTATGATTCAGCTAACTGACACGCGAGCAATTAATATTTTGTGATCCATTTTAGGACTCTCCATACAAAACTGTCAAAGGAATAAATTGCTGAGGATGAATTGTATCCGAATCATAATATGAATTGTTGGCTAAGTGGCCATTTTGTGAATTCTATTCTGAATCCTAATAATATGAATTTAATGAGAATTGCTCAATGCGGCCTTTTTAGGTACCCTATTCTCTCTCTGAGGGAAACCGGTCATTATTCATAGTGACTTATCAAGTTGCCCGTAACATTGACATATATCAGAATGAGTAATTCAGTTGTTATCATGCTTTTTGAGTCACGTTTACAAGTTGTTTTCGAGGGTTATCACGAATCGTCTCGCGCGCAGGTTTGACGACTTCCAGCCCCCCGAACAAGCCGGTTTCCGTAAAGGCATTAGTACCGTAGACCACATACATACGCAGCGGCAGGTTATACAGAAGGCCGAAGAGTATAACCGGCCACTTTACTTGGCGTTTGTGGACTACGAGAAGGCCTTCGATTCGATCGAAACATGGGCCGTGATTCAGTCTCTTCAGAGGTGCCACATTGACTATCGGTATATCGAGGTGATGAGGTCCTTGTACGGGAGCTCCACCATGTCGGTCCGTGTACAGAATCAGAATACGAAACCTATCCAACTGCAGAGAGGGGTAAGACAGGGAGATGTAATATCTCCGAAACTGTTTACCGCTGCGTTGGAAGATGTTTTCAAACTACTGGACTGGACAGGACTCGGCATCAACATTAACGGCGAGTAAATCACTCATCTTCGATTTGCCGATAATATAGTAGTCATGGCAGAATCCCTGGAGGAATTGAACACAATGCTCGACGACCTCGACAGAACCTCCCGACAGGTGGGTCTGAAAATGAACATGGACAAGACAAAGGTTATGTCTAATACCCATGTCGCACCTATACCAGTTACAGTTGGGAGTTCTGTTCTCGAAGTTGTTGACGAGTACGTTTACCTCGGACAAATGATCCAGTTGGGTAGGTCCAACTTCGAGAAAGAGGTAAATCGACAAATTCAACTCGGATGGGCAGTGTTCGGAAAAATTGCGTAAGATCTTCTCGTCCGTAATTCCGCAGTGCTTGAAGTCGAAAGTCTTCGACCAGTGTGTGTTGCCAGTGATGACATACGGCTGTGAAACGTGGTCGCTCACTAAAGGCCTTCTGTGCAAGTTCGCAGTAGCACAACGAGCTATGGAACGAGCTATGTTAGGTGTTTCTTTGCGAGATAGAATCAGAAATGAGGACATCCGTAAGAGAACCAAAGTCACTGACATAGCTCATAGGATTAGCAAATTAAAGTGGCAATGAGCAGGGCACATAGCACGCAGAATAGACGGCCGGTGGGGCGACCACGTACCGGAAAGCGCAAAGTAGGACGGCCTCCCACTAGATGGACAGACGACCTGGTCAGGGTCGCGGGGAGCCGTTGGATGTAGGCTGCGCAGAACCGTTTTATTTGGAGATCGATGGGGGGCCTTTGTTCAGCAGTGGACATCATATCGTGGCTGGCATGATGAATTCAGTTGTATTATTTTTTAACGCTACGTTTTATATACAGAGTAGCACTACGAAAGCCGTCTCAATTACGAACGGATTAAGGCCGGGCTCAAGGTCAAACTGTTACGCTTGATGTGCTGTCGACTGTACGAAAAAGCGGCACCAAAGACAAAGAAGATCATGGGGAGAGTAACCTTAAACACTTAAGTCTATAGTAGTTAGTGTGATAGTTGTCAGGTTTCTAATTTTTATTATTCGAATACAGAATTGATTAAATGGGTCTGACTGAAAGGTTTTCGTTAAGATATTCACGAATTAATTACTTTTTGTTCTCTAAATGCAAAAGATTATTTCTAAGGCCAATTCATAAATCCGGTACAATGTTATACCTTTATTTTGAAGTTACTAAATATCGGTATCAACTACTAATCAGATTTTTTATTCTATGCCGTAGTAGAATGACCTAGATTTAAAACAATAAAACAGTTAATTGAAGAGAGTATTTTCTTCAGGTTCATTTTTTGATGCAGCTAACTTTACGAAATTTTATGTGCCTTACCATAAATTATATATTTTCATAGTTAGTTCACATTTTCCAAAAGAATCATAAAATGATGAAATCGGAATATGGAAATTAAAATTGATGAACAAAAACCCTAATATCTCTGAAACGGTGCATCGGAGCGAAAAAGTAATGGAATTTTTGATCCCCTTAAGCACTGCGGAGGTAATTATAATTATTTGACGACCACCTGGCCGAGTGGTCTGTACCCCAGGCTACTCGGTCAAGAGGTCCCGGGTTCGAATCCCGGTAGGAACAAATGTTTGTATGATGAGTACGAACATTTTTTTACAAGTCATGGATGTTTATATGTTTATTTAGTATATTTCTAATATTTATATACATATTATTATCATTGTTTCTCCGTTATCTAGTAGGTATCCATAACACAAGCTCTTAATGATGCTTACTTTGGGCTAGATAATAGGTGTGAGTGTATAAATATTATTATTATTATTATAATTATGACACACCTAATGAACTAATAAAAAACGGTCAAGTGTGAGTTTCTTATTTATGTCGAAATATTATGTGAATTCCGACATGCCCGTGGTCTTAGTCGATCCTACCCTTAGTGTTATTTAGAGCCCGGAACAATTAAGTAGGTTCGGTATAATATTGGTTTAGGTTAGGTTAGACTTGCGACCCATACGCTGGAGCCGAGCGAGCGGAGCGAGCGTGCCGTGGTAGCGGCCGGCGAAGCGCCAGAAACGACTTTTCTTACATTTTACTGAAGGACTATTACAAGTCATTTTTATCATTTCAACGTGTTTGTACTATCATCCCCATCATTTTTTTTTAATATACATGACATACTACCAATTTATAATTTTCGAGATAATTCAAAAATAAGATAATTCGAGCATAATGTAATTCTCTTTATATCGACACATTTGCATTTTAGGAAAATAGTATATAGGACTTAAATGTTTTGTATAAGAGTCCTAAAATGAATGAGGTCAATAAAAGGAGGGGTTATCAGTAGTATTTTTTTCATCACGAATTCGGCTGTCTTTTCGCCATACAAAATCTGTTGAAATTTTTCAAAGTCCTGCGCCCCCTTTTCGACACAAGGTGGAAAAAACTTAAAAATTTTACAAGTCCCAGTTCCATACTAATTTGCCACGAAAATTCGGCTGTCTTTTCACCATACAAAATCGATCGAAATTTTTCTAAGTCTTTTTTTACTATTTTATTTTTTGTTTTATTTTTTTGAAAAATTCGTTTATCTCTTTTAGATAGCTATGTTTCTTGCCAATTTGATAAATAAAAGTTAGAGTGTATTTTTGATGCACCCCCTTTGCGACACCCGGACCTTGCAAAAGCATGAAAAGATGAGCATGAAACCTTTTCGGAAAAGGTTTTGAAGCAAAATTAAGCGAGTTTTGTGGAATTATAGTAAAAGTGTTTGCTAAATCGAAAGAAACCTCACAGAAGCTACCTACGTGTTTCATTTTTTACACTAGTACGTTCATCTCCGAAGGTCTTTACTCAGGGCTAAGTAAGTACCATCACTTACTTAGCCGCCCCTCATCTTTTTACGTTCACAGTCCAAAGACATCGGTTATTCTCGTTAGAACAACAAAGAACTACTTTAGACTTTCTTATAGACCACTTAGTTTATAATTCCAGACCCTGTACCAAAAATCGCATCTCAATCACAACACGTCTTGTCGCCAATTAATCTCTACCCTGACCGTTTTCAGTCATAACAACTTCTAGTAGCAATTACTAATATTACCTAAAATACTATTGAAATATACTTATATAAGCATACAAATATCAATGACTTCTGAATAAATGTTCCTACTCGTCGTACAAAATCTGCTCCTACCAACCTCGTCATTTGGTTTAGCAGAAAGGGGTACTTAATAAGTTATTAAAAGCGTTTTTCTACTTGCAATGAAATCTGTGTGCCCTTTTTCAATTGGAATGCAAAAGATGTTGTAAATGTTCTATAATTTATTATACAACTCAATACAAGCACCACTGGTCGCGCGAGATTTTACCAACAACAAAAGGCCTTCTAGTTTCAACGAAGCTGTAGTGAGCCAACTGCTATTGAAGAAAATATTATCTTACATTGTTATGGACGATAATATTCTCTTCAATAGTAGTGAACTCCATTATTCATACTTATACAACATACACTGCATAATTTTAACTAGGTATGCCAACAATAATAGAAGTATTTCTAATATCGGTAGAATAGATGTATTCTACGTCTCAACTTGTAAGTGAAGTTATTGAATGAACAATTTAAAAAGTTTAAATTCTCAAGCAATTACACTGTTCTGTAATTTTTATAAGACTTATTCTTTTATGGGTAAACTTCCGTGCTTTAGGACGGGTATTTTCAGCAAGTAGATAAGAATATTCGCTGAGGGCTCTTTTCTAAAAGGTGTGAATAGAAATTGATTCCCGTGAAATGATTGATTTATTTTAAGATTTCCATTTCCTGGTTCTTTCGAATGGCTCATTCTTCAGATTTTCCGTCATCCATGAATCCAGTGTTCATTTAATCTACTGTAATATTTCCCTCGTAGCAGGATATTTATTGCACTTCCATTACAAGTCACAAAAAACGATTTCTAGTTTTTATTTTAAAAATCTAGATTTTACTAGCTATTTTACTGGCTGCGAAGAATTACTTATCAAGGATATATGGACTAAATCGGTCTGGTACCTACACATTTTATAAAGTAAAGCAACTCAAAAGTAAATTTGAAATAGTTGTTGGCTTTAAATTCAAGTTAAACTTTTTAAATAGGGCGAAAGCTCCAACTACGGTGGTCTTTTTTATTTTCGTGTTTTATTCACGGTTGAGTAAGCTTAAGTACAGGCGACAGCATATCAAACGTTGGACCTTACGCCCTTACTCCGTCCGTAATAAAGACGGCTTTCGTAGTGAAAACCTTACCTACACTTTGCTGTATGTGCTGTTGCTGTATATCAAAATGAAGTTTAGTCATCCAAAATCTCTTAGGGCCTATTTACACAACTTTAACGCGAATAAGACGCATATGAGAATGAAATACGAAAATAAAAACACCTCCGTAATTGGAACCATTTTTAACTACAGCGGTTGTACAAGCTTTTACCTTACTCGTCACAAAAAAATTAAAAAAAAACAAATTCAAAAACAAGAAGAATAACACTGTAGATATGTGAAACAGTCATGCCAGCCACATTTATTATGAAGTCACGAAACAGGCTTTATGTCGACCCGAAACTTTGATGACGTTTCACGGTTTGCTAATGAATAATATCTTAGTGGTGTGAATTAGTGTGAAATATCATAATTTGTCAATCAATCCCCTGAATGGAATTCTATATTATTCACGCAAGGTTCAATGGCTGAATTATTTAGTGGCATGTATGTATTTTGGGTGACAAAGGGGACAGCTTTTATACAAGCTACCACTGGCACAAGATTCTTTTACAGAAGAAAGTGTGGCCCATAATTTATCACCGAGTTGTCCAGTACAAGTTGGCGGATGATTGATGAAGCCACCATCCGTACTAAACGTAAATATTATTAAAAATAAATTATTATATGCAATGTTCCTCCATGTAGCCAGATGAAACCTATTTATCATCAGAAGTAAATAATAAGTCAGTGTAATGTATAGGTAGATAGGTATTTGCATACATATCAAATAGTATCTACTTTATTACTGGCTCATACTTTAATTTATACCTACGATTAGGGATAGGGATAACAAAATAAGTTTTAATTGTGTGTTGAATTTTATTTAATCATGAACTTTTTCTGACATGTTTGATTGTCATTATAATTATATTTACGAATGAAATCAATATATTTTTGGCATGCCTGATTATTTAATTTTACTGTTTACATACTTACCTACATTAATGGTCAAGGTTCGTTATTATATTCATTCGTTTGTTCTATTTTGTATTTGCAAACAATTTAATTGCCATGACATGTAATCAGTATGTAATCGATCTCTATGCCAAATTTCACCTAAATCGATTAAACGGGTTTAGGAGTGAAAATTTAACAAATGGACAGAGTTACTTTGGCATTTCTAATATTGAAATGGAATGTGTATACTGGATATAAAGACGAAGATGAGTAGTAGATATAGCTACCCATATAAGAAGGATTAAAGATAAGAGCACTACACAGTGTGTTACGAAAGTCAGAAATAAAATTTAACATGTCAGATTCCAGACACACTTGATTTTTCAATTGAAATAGACCTCCAGAGGTATAACGCCGCTTGACAGATTGCGAGGGTGGTTTTGTTCCTTGTCAAGAGTTACCTTTACAAGTTTCATACCTTTCAGAACACTTTTATTTTCATGCTTTGAATAAAAAAAATGTCTTGCCCGGGACAACCCTGAAAAATTCGTACTATCGCGTATCGTACGACAACACTACAATTTATACGAATTTTATTCCCTATGCGTCGACTCTCATAATGTCGAGTCTAGGCGACGCGCGACGCGACGCGTCACTTCCTCGCTTCGTAATGAAAAAATCTTGTTTCGTCGAGTCTGTGACTACGAAGTGTATGTAGTTAGCAGAAAAAAACTGTATTTTTGAACTGATTTATGAATAAAATCTAATCATCTTTGATTTGGGGTCGGATCCATGTTTATTTTTATACATATAACGAAATGGAATTAAATAAATAATATTGATACCTCACCTGCTTAGTTTGGGCTAGATTATACTCACACCTATAATCTAGCCCAAAGTAAGCATCAAAAGAGCTTGTAAATAAACATATAAACATCCATGACTCGTGAACAAATGCTGGCACACACATGCTCAGCCCGCGCACATTACTACCATATCGACCCCCCGCAACCTCGAATTCCAGATTTTCTATCGGAATTTTCAAACACCCGGTATAAAGTGTAACCGACATAATATCACTAGGCAACCCTACACTATATCGAGCAGCAAGTTTCTAAGAACGTAATTCAGCGGAAAGTAAGTAAACATCGAGACGAGATTTGACGAGCGATGTTATTTTATACGTCTCAGACTGAAACGCGGTTACGGAGTTATATACACATAACATATATGTTACTCTTGAACAAATTAAAAAGTAGGCATAATATTGAATAGGCCCTTAGATTCAAGGATTTTAAATATAAACTTAGTAATGGCCGCCTAAAGAAAGTATCTTAGGACTAAGTCCTTCCCGGGTTTTCAAATCATCTCCATACCAATACATTAGTCCATATTAAGTCCATATCAATTTTCATGTGAATGAATATGCTCTGCGCAGATGTGTGGAAAGGCAGCAAAGAAAGAGAGAAAGAGTTACTTTTGATATTTAACCGACTTAACAAAAGGAGGACAAAAAGGAGTATGTATTTTTTGGAGTTGGTGCTAAGTTGTTTCCAGAAACAATAGTGAAGTTAGAAAGTGAATCACCGACTCTAAAAATATATTTTTAGGAGATAGTGTACCTACATAAATTTAATTTTTATCCTTTTTAGTATTTTGAAAACGGTTTTTTTGTTTAACTAAAGAAGAAAGAGAAAGATAGATGTGTAAGATAAGAGTTACCTAAGCCTAGAGGATATTTTATGAAAACACGTGAAACTGCAAGATGGAGGCGCATAAACGACTAAAAGCTGTTATCAAGCTACAGTAGCTGTCTTCGCTTAGTATGGACTGTTCTTACCGCTTCACATCAAGTGGTGTTAAGTCATTTGCCATGCTTTGTATATAAACAGGTATAAAGTCGGATTGGCTTATTCAAAGCAAAAAGACAGTTAGTGTATATGTATAGATATTTATTACTATTACCGCCTCTACATCGAGGTTAATTACAGCTATATTCAAGCTACAGGAACTCACAGAATCCTAAAGACTCATAAGTAGCGTTATAGATTGCATAAATAACATGTGTATAAATAACATTGACCATTTTTCATTCACGCGGGTAAGGAATAAAAACTGCTCACTGCCGCTTATAGCAATAGAAAATCTATTGCGTCTGTAATGTGATTAAAATATTATTACATAAATTATTTACAATAAGCACTGAAAATTAAAACTGTACCTAATGCTAGTCTGACTCATGACTGGTTTCCGTGCCGTCGAATAATTCTGTGCGCTATTTTATTTCCACCGCCGGCGCTTTTTACTTAAAAATTATAAACGGTGCATTTCGATGGAACTATTTTCTACTATACAAAACAAAAGTGGAAGTCATTTAATTTTAGCATTTCGCGCGGTATTAAATAGCGATGTTCCGGCGTGCTTTTCTCGTGCTTATTTATTTATTGATGGACTATTTCTACGCCGTGTTTTGAAAGGTTTTTAAAATATTGGAATACAGATATTTTAATGCTATTAAACTTTAGTTTTTATTTATTTGACTACGATAAAATATTGATTCACAATGTTCCAATCAGGTGTGGTGGTCATTCCTTTTACGCTATTCACGCTTTGTTAGAAGGTACAAAAACTTTGCCTTTGGCGAGGATTATCAAAGCATATCCCCTCTACTGACTCAGTTGCTTCCGAAAAAACGCAAACTCAAATCACTGTAGTTTTATGGGACCAAATATTCCTTTGAAGTTAAATGCAAGATGCATGTTATAGACAGTCATGACGCTCATACAGAATTCAGCGTATGAAATATGAATGTCAAAGCAGGAAAATGTCTATGCTTGAACGCTTAGTGGTTTGTAGAAGGGTAGAAGGTACATACTACGTCACAGATCACATAATTGATTGGTCCAGCAGCGGGCTTATTCGCTAATTTCCATTAAATTGCAATCGACCTTAGAAAGATGATAACAGCTTCTTAAGGCGAGATATTATAATGAAATATTTCGGTGATCCTAAATCGGTGACAATAAACCTGCTGATAAATTCTGCGGTGGGAGGCCTTTTGATTGAGTAGGTATTCTTCTAAAGAAGTCACTAAAAGTGCCACGAAACTGCATCCAAACACATCTTCACGACGACCACGAACATGATAAAGTATGTGATAATTGAGTATTTGATGAAACTGTCCATACTTAGTGAAATGAAACGCTATCTCTTAGAAGACTGTTCATACATAATCCCGTCATGAATATTACCTACTATCATTTCTTTATACTGATTTATATTTCTATAAATCAATTTTTAGAACACAACCCTGTGCCTGGCGTTTTAAGCCGCCGCCGAGGCCTGTCCAGGAGGAAATGGCGACATGAGCTGCGTGCGCACCATGTGGGCTGGTTTGAGGTGGTAACCGTTGGGATACACCTTTGCCCAGCTGTGAGAGTATAGATTAATAAAGGTAATATTGCTTGGCAAGCACTCCTATAGCATACTTGAATATTTGAATGACAATCTTTAGAATACAATGATAAATCTGATACATTTTAATTTTATAATATCAAAATAAATATACAAGCGCCTACAAATTACATATTAATAAAATTTAATAAATAACTCTATTATTCTAACAATTATAATTTACAATTTAATAATATAATCATAAAATAATTTTGTCTAATATCATAATAAATAAGTGTTCCTCTCGCCTAAGTTGCCGTACCCGACAAGGATGTCTCTGTATCATAAATCATGAAACTGAGCTAATTTCTATATAAAACATGGGTCGAAAGAGAAAAAATAGAATGTGACCCACCATAGGTGCATTAACATTCTCGAGACAAAGGTGTTAATGTTACCCTTTGCTCTACACTAGATAATAATAGTAATAGGTACATAGTTTTTTTTTATGTCAAAGAATATCAAACAAGCTGATAATCCACTTGATAAGTGGTAACTATCACTTACAGGCACCTTAAATATCAGGGAATCATGACATACTGGAGACAAGAAATGTTATTATTGTAATCATAATTACACTGGCTACCTTTCCCTTCACACCGAAACTATGGGTAAAATTGAAATGGCTGGCTGGACGCACCCAGCAACGAAAAAGTATATCACTTAGTTAGATTGCTATGAAAATTTCTCTTATACTTTAAACCTTAAAATATTGCGAAGAGGTCAAAAATCGCATAAAACGAAGGATTCAATCAAGTTTCTACCCATGACAAAATTTATAGTACATACTTATTATAAAAGTTTCTCTTCAGATAACCATTAAGTTTGTTTCTGTAGTTTCGTAGCTTGTGTTTCTAATCAGCGAAACTAAACAAACAACGATAAAGTATGAAACTACGAACTATGAACACAACAAGCAACATCAGCATTTTTCCATCTGAGGAAAATCTCCGAAATATTTCTGAACGTACGCAGAAAATTACGGGGCGGTTTTTCATAGTTTACAAGGATGAGTGCTATCTGTGCTCCTTATGCGAGGTACTTAGACTTTATTTACTCTACTTTTCCTTAAAAGCCTAATAAAATGTGACCACAGAATTTTATTTCTTTAGAAGGATTACTGGTCGTTCACCTATTACGTACAACTTTTACTATGAATAAACCAAACGTAAATCAACCGTCAATTACGGAAGATCCATTTTCATCATTAGATCAATCTTTCTGACTATAAGTAGATATATTGTAGAAACCGTGGGTGGTGTACAGCTGGTGCTCCACTGAACCATTCCTTATTCGTTTATTTGTACTTTATGAGGCGTCTTTTGTTTCTATTAGTACCAATGGCTTGGCTTCTGTATTCGGGAGAAGACCAATTTAAGTATTTTAAGTCAATTAACGAGTTTTCTTCTTTGTTGGAAAATCTCTAGTTTTTAAAAGAAGGGCATCAAGGCTTTTGGCTTCATGGATCTTGTTGATGTGCAATTTCACAAAAGATTGCACTTGCAGGTCAATGAGGATTCCCTTCCCTAAGAAAGGGAATCGTGGAATCTTTAAGGATACCTATGTACGAGTATCAGTAACAAACAAGTAATACATTTTGCTACACACTGAAAAAATATTTAACGAAACTACTTCGGTTATATTATTTGTAAAAACGTAAATTTGGCAAGTTGTAATTACAATTTATTTGATTTAACAAAACGGTCCATCTACGTGCAATTTTAGTATAGGATAGGTATGACAATAAGTTATGTAGTCACTTTATTAAGCTACAGGTAGTCGAAAGTGCAGATCTCATTTTTTCAGTGCAACAAGCGTAAAAAAATCTTTATTACTGGGCAGTGTAATTACTGAGCATGGACGGCATTTCATCTTAGACCTCAGGATGACCTCTGGTCGGTTCTAGGGTCGGGCTGCCCGGAGGCGGCTCGGAAATGCGGGTCGTCTCCACCAAGGGCATAGAGGAAACCGGAGTGGTTTAGCAGGTATTCCCAGTGCCGCTATGATCAGGTGCTGGGCGACCCCTGCACAGGCCCACGTCTAGCCGACGGTCCGCTGGTCCACCTAACCAGCGGCTTAGGGTATCGTCCGTAAGCGGATTCTACTTCGAAAAAAGGCCTCAGCATGACAACGCACCTGCAATAACAAGTGATTTTTCCTTGTTATTGCACGTGTCTATAGGCAGCGGTCTATAGGAGCTTGTTTGTCATCTAGTTGTATAAAAAATATCAAACATCATATAGCTGCCACAAATGCAACAAACACCAGTTTTAAGTACTAAGCACTGTTTAGTTAATCTCAGTTGTCTATTACAATATTGTGGCCTTCTATTTTTGTGAATAAACATTGCAAGTCAAGTAAAGACCAACTGTGGGTAGAATTCTCAGAATTCTTACTCAACGTAAATCCGGCCCGTTGATAATAAATACTGTATTATTTAGTATCAAGACCTACCTTTATTTAATAAAGGATAAGATGAGGCTCCAAAACCAATAAAATAGCGTGTATTTTACCGAGACTAATAACATTCCATGTGTCAATACGTCAGTAAACGTTTGTCAATAAAGGTGCGTCACACAAAGGCGCAGATATCAAGGCTTTGCCGGATTACCTCGCTGATTTTTGTGGAACAGTTCATAAATATCGAGAAACTTGCGCAACACCCCCACGCTTTGTGTATTTGGTAATATTTATACACACTTAAATAGCAAACTTCCCTAAAATAGGACCCGTTCGACCTACGTTATAACGCTTGATCAACAACGTAAATGAAAGTTATGAAACAAACAGCAAAATTGGGGGAAGTGCCTGCTTCTCTATAGGGACAATGTTTGTCTTAAGGTCTTAAATAAACAGGAAAGACAGACGAATATGATAATCTTTTATAAAAAAACATTATAAAGCTAAATTATGGTAACCTTTTAAAGACGATTCTTACGGGTTTTTTAAAATGGCTTCACCGCATATTCTTACGTGTTCCTATTTTAGATAGAGATAAAGAGATCGTGTAGATAGAGATAATGGTATTTACTGTTATTGTAAAGATATTTCATTGCAATCCGATTACAATACATTTATGTGTATAACGACTCTATGGACAGTGAATTAATACAAATAACAAGAGCAGAATGGCGCAGTGGAAGCGTTCTGGGCCTATAACCCGCTAAAAGTAAAAATACCTTGTTAGCAGAGCGTGTAGAGAGGATAGCAAATAGCAAAGTCCTTGTAAGTTCCGTTCGTTCCCGTTCTCCGTTCTCCGTTCCCTATGATATGGTTGAGCGGAGCGATGGCTGGCACATGCGTCATACTTGTGAACAGGTGCCACTAGTGGAAATGGTCATCTCTAAGCTTCCTTGATTTTGTAATAATTTACCTACATATTCATCAATAGTATAATTTTTGAGGGATTTTTGAGGTATATGGCATTATAGGATATTATATATAAAACAATACAATTATTATTGTAATGACGTGCTCAGACAAGTGTTTAAAATTAATGAAAGATGTTTAGCTTTATTAGGTCTTTGTATATTAATTGTTGACCTTTGTGTATTGTAATACCTATATTGTGAAGGTGCATTGTCGGACAGCCTTTAAATACAGTAAATATTCTTATCATTAGGTACTTATCGGTACTTTAATATACCTTTTTTATACTCTGTGCGACACTGCGCTGCTAAATACTATTACTGTGTAATTAAACATTGTAACTTAATGATTGAAAAGAGTGACTACACGAGTTTGTTGCCGGAATCTTCTCGGTAGTTCAACTTTTGGAACCGGTGTAAATTCAGACAGACTGACAGACAGACTGACGGACAGACAGACAGACTGACTGACGGACAGACGGACCGACAGACAGACCGATAGACAGACTGACATAACATTCTTAGCTTACGTAGATGCAGATAAGACAGAGAGACAAACATTATGAAATTGTTAGTTAGTTAATATTATTTTTATGTGATAGACTTAAGGGTTTTTTTGTTGACGATTCAAAAGTGCTTCTTGGGGGCCTAATTGAATAAAGATATTTTCATTTTTCATTTTCAATACACGTACGTTGTTTTATCACGAAAACTGTACACCACTTTTTCACTCACACATTTTGGACACAACTGTTATTTATCAATGTCACTTAGCAACCACATACTGATCTATAATGTATCAATTCACTGTCCATAGACTTTTTATACACATACTTCTATACTAATTTGTTATTTTTGAGATCAGCGCGTACAATCTGCTGCTTCAAATTAAAAATTCATTTTGTGTTGGATAGTCCATTTATCGAGGACGACTAAAATATAATATCACGCTGTGACCAATAGGAACTGAGCATCAATAAATAATGAATGAAAAAAACAGAGAAAAATATTCCTTTTCAGAGCATGCCTTTGAGCTTGTAACGATTAAGCCCAGTTCTAAATGATATATTAATTTAGTACTAACTTGTATTAACCCATTGTTTATTAAGAGTTTTCGTATGCCTATTATGGTAGATGATAGTGAGACTATTTTTTTTCCATGTAGCATTTTTATACCTGCCTGTCGATTCTGTAACAAAACTCGCACCTCACTTTGCAAGTCACTTCGAATTCAACTGTCAAATAGAGCAAATTTTCATACATTTTGTGCTCAGAGTTGAATTCGAAGTGACTTGCGAAGTGAGGTGCGAGATTCGTTATAGAATCGCACCTCTGTTATCATAACGAATAAACATTATTTATAATTTAACTTTGAAAAAAATTGGTTCTGTCATCAGTAGCTGAACACTTTAGTACTATGTCACACCGATCTTGTGCACGTACTTTATAGTTGCTACCGTACTATATTGACGCTAGAGTCGTTGTGACATGGTACTACAGTTGTCAGCTACTTCTGTGGTCGACTGTTACCATGCCGCGCGACCACCTACGTACGAACCGTTGCTATTTTTCGACATACACGCGAACGATTTCGCAGGCACAGCTAGTATGGACTTCATTGAATATTGATTGACTTTTAGATAAAGATATAAAAATAAACAACTATTTTGTTCCGGCTTACGACGTGCTCGCTAGTGTCACCAACGGTTGTCTAATGGTTGTCAAACAAACGCCAATAGGTATGACAGCGCTGCCGACTGCTACGAATTCAATGCTGCTGACTTTAGAGAATCGTATAGCAGAAACCCTTATATATATTGGGAGCAGCGGTCCTCGCCTCTCCAATGCCGTCAACATAACGTTTTCTCTTGGATTTTGGTGCTAAATGCTATGAGTGTCTTCAAGTTACGGTAACCGCTTACCATCAGGCGGGCTATAAGTTGGCTTTCCATACTTCTTGAATAAAGAAACTATGAAAGACTGGGATATTTATTATGTTGCTGGCCAATGCAATTACAGGTCAGTATATTTTCTTTCCCGTCCATCCAAAGGTTGTCTGGAAGAGAAGGTGTACAAAGCATATTATATCTATCAAATAAAATGCATAAATACTTAACAGGAATGGGTACGCTAATACTAGTAGTTATAGCAAAAGGTGCATTGTGCTTCCGATTCCGAGAAACAATCACATCGATCGCTTGCAATGAGGACACAATATAAAAAGGATAGAACGAAAGAAAGTACCAAATATGCACTGCGCTACTTTGGCAGAATGTGAATAGTAATATGGATATTCTTACACGCATACTGATTACCTAGCCCAATGTATACATCCTTTAAAGCTAGATCAATACTAGATGATGGAGAAACATCCGTCTATCTTGGAATAATGCTTTGCCAGCAATGTGTTTTCTCCTTCCTTTATCATAGGTTATTTCAAAAGAGGTGGGAAATGGGCCGGCAAGGTAGAGGCTGCAAGAACAGGGACCTTACCACCATCTTTATAAAATCGATTCATATTCCGCTCGGTTCAGTATTGGTTCCTAAACTGCATCGCTGTCATAGTCGTAGATAGCGTCGTAGTACGAATTAACGAATCTACTCAGTTTAGGTCCTAAACTGGATCGCGATAAAAGATGGTGGTACGGGTGCAGTGCGTATCAAGCGTCGCTAGCTGTCTTCGCACATGAACTCTTCTTACCGCTTCACGTCAGGTAGTGCTGAGTCATTTGCCGTGCTTTTAATAAAAATTTAAAAACTTCTTTTACAAATACGAGGGCAACTTTGTCAGCCTGTGTTACGTAATCGCTCCTAAACCGCTGATATAATTTAAATGAAATTTAGCATGGAGATAGATTACATACGGAGAAAGAACTCAGGCTACTTTTTGGCACTATAAACAAATACCACGCCGGCGGAGGATCGAGCAGCTACTAGTAAATAATAAGCATGTACCTAAACATTACAATTTGCTGAGGTTTGTGCTCGTCATAAAAATATATGTCCCAGTAGGTACTCAAACCTAATACCTCTAGTTTAGTAGACTGGTCACAGACCATTAACTTACATGCCTTTAACCATAATATTATTATTTGGCAATCATAATTATTAACTGGTACCTAACAAGTGAAAACATAGATTTTGCATTCCGAAAATATGACTTATTATTACAAAAAATGCTTTGAAAAGTAGATTTTTTGTATGAAATAAAAAAAAACCTTATTTTGTTTTGGGGAAAGCTATTAAAGCTTTAAGCGCTTAGCACAATCTTGAAAATGTATCGTTTTAAAAATCGAATGTAGTTGATGGTGCCATATTTATATGTTAAAGAAGATAGACTCGTACTTGTAACAGTCCATATTGTGGAACCAAATGCAACGCAAGTAATGTTGAAAACGCTACTTACTTATAAATAAGCTCATAAAAATTGCACTCGCTAAGCCTCAGCCTGATATAAACATAGAAAAAAATGTCTTATTAATTGTAAAGTCAGTCGCACAGAAATCGTAACAAGTCACAGTTAAAAAAAAATATTTTCAAAGATATTAACCTAAACATTACAAAGTGTTTTACTTACTTGTTCTGCAGGCCACCTTAGCAGAATTACTTTTTTATGACTCTACTTTTTTATGAAACCACCTGATTAGCAGCGGTAAGAAGACACGGCGATAGTCAGCCAGTGTATCATAAGCTGTCCTAGCTGCCTCAACTTTGCCAGGTGAACTTCACGCCGCTTTTGAAGGAACCCATGTCAAGGAAGGAGAGAACACACGCGCTGGCAAAGAATTTCATGCTTTGGACAACACACAACATGTACGACAAAGCAACGAGATAGCATTTTAAACTCCGTCTTTCCGCAGCTTGAAATCAAAAGCTTAAAAATAATAAACAAATAAGAGAATTCAGCCTTTATAAAACTGTAACTTAAAATTCATAGAGCAATCACACTAGTGCAAACTCTTTGTAGGAAACTGAATATTTCACAGCGTAGCACAAGCATCTTAAATATCATACAAGCGGAAGTGGAAGTTAAATCTGTTCGTCGACTTATGGTGTAGGTAGTTTAGTTGATTTTGCCGCTTCTTTACCTGCAGCGAGATTCCCCAATGAAAAAATTGCAGAATGTTGGATGGATACCATATTATGGTCATTAACGGTTATAAATAGATAACGCTTCACATTTAACATTTAGAATATGAGTCTTTGGCAGGAATAACAATAAGTCAAAGATTTACATGAAATCCTTTGGGTTGTCGAAAATTACACAGAAACCCAAGTTGGCGCTATTGGCAAATCTTTAGTCAAAGCCTTATTTGTTTACATCAATGGTCAAAACTTACTATCTTGAATAACAAGTCTGTATATACACGTTGGTTGACATCAATAGTATTGATAGCCAAATAGACAAAAGATTCAGAAAGCTGCAGAAAACAAATTACCGTTACCAATCTTCCATTTTAACAGGAAAAACCACAGAATACCCGCTGATGTACCACTCAATTGATTACACAATTACGTCAAAACCGAAAATAGAATTTTCAAAGAAAATGTCAAGATAATACTTCATATTTAGAATAATGAAAACATCAATGTCGTTATTGATAACAAAACAGAAATAGATATTAAAAAACTTTGCAAGATTTTATGTAATGTAACAAGAAATATTCTTACACTTAAAACTTTTTATCTTGTCAAAACAAACAGAGAATAAACTATACAAAAATAATAGATAACTAGTCATAATAACCTACTTTAATAACAAGAAAAATATAAACAGTCTTTAGTAAGTACACTCCCACGTTTTTTAACTAAGTACACGACTTGGAAACAAAAAGTTTGTGTTCATTAGAGAAGCATTGAGATTCTCGCGACGTTCAACAAGCCAGCCATAAATAGCGGCTCAAATTTCATTCATAAATTAAAGATGAATAAAATTAATATTATCAAACCGTTAAAACACTTCAATTTCAATAGTAGTTATGGAGATCTCATTGTATTATAATGATTGGATTATACCAACTATCTTCTCCATATGTTCAACCCTGAGATGTAGTTGAATAACAAAGATCATAATCAATATGGATTATCAGTCGGAAAATCTTATCAGACAATCGTGAACCTTAAGAACTAGAAAGGTAATATAAAAATACTTACATACCGAAGCTCTCAAACAATGCATCTCCCGTACACACTGCAATAACTTCATTCTATATGTGTCGGCTTCGCAGATTGAAAGCTCTAGTACGTCTGCCCCGGCTCGCCACATTAATATGTCTACATCCACCTCATTCGAAGCTCGGAAAATAACAATATGTAAACTGAGTATTAGCTTAGACCCAAAACAAGATGTATTCTAAGATGTTGTTGTTTGCTAAACGTAATTCGTAAGTTAATACTTTGTCAGTGAATAGATTTTGAAAATACCTGACTTTATATAAAATGAAGATTTCAAATAATTGAGATTGAGGTAAATCAACTCATGCGCTGGGTACATAATATGAAAACTGTACAGCCCGATAAGGGCCTGTTTTGTGGTGTTGCCAAACTAACATTATTCAATCAGCAAATTATTCAAGTTGGCCTTGCGTTATTGAAAAAAACATGTGGAGAGGATAGTAGGAAAGACAATGTTGTTCCAGCCGTAGCGGCAATATTGCCGTTAGATACGGATGGTACAACACTGCTGGCTGGACAATAATCTACTACAGCAAACTGGACAATAATCTACATCGGAGTAGTTCGAGCATGTTCGTCGAGTCTGATTTCGAGACATATGTATGGTAAGGAAACCGAAATGGCCTTGGAGAAAGTACTTATTAAAATGATTATTCAGGCCATACACTTCACCCTTCCTCCGTCAGTCATCACTCTCGTATTCTATCTGTCTTGCACACGTCATAAACGTCTTACGTTCCATTTCATACATCCAAAATTTAATAGCTAAAGGCTTAACCTTCAGAAGCACAGAGGAGTGGTAATTTTACCAGTTTTAATCACCAATCCGATTTCAACAAAGACCGAAGTAATTTCGTTATGGTCAAATGCTAAATGAATTAATGAATTTTAACGACTAAAACTACAAAAGTAAACTTTAACAAAATAGCAAATGGGTCATATTACGTGGTTAGAATATTCAACGGTTGCCGCTCAAAATTAAAGTTCAGTACAAAATAAACAAAATAATACGAAATAAATATTCTTAATTTTTGATTTTAACATTATTATAAATGTTTGAAAAATTACTTAGTAATTAAAATAGAATAAAACTAGAAAACTTTCACGTCCTGAGGCAGGAATCGAACCGGCGACCTTTCGCAATCCGGGCGACTGCTCTGACCACTGAGCCACCCAGGACTTGGGATATCCCTGTGAAATTCTTCTAGTCTATCTTGTATTTGCGTTTATGAGCTAACGTCCACCCTACAATGTCGAAATATTCTATTTCAACATCCGAAACGAGTATTTTTACAAATACCGACGATTCGGTTAAGTTGGGGCAGTGCTTTCAAATATTCTTAATTTTTGATTTTAACATTATTATAAATGTTTGAAAAATTACTTAGTAATTAAAATAGAATAAAACTAGAAAACTTTCACGTCCTGAGGCAGGAATCGAACCCGCGACCTTTCGCAATCCGGGTGACTGCTCTGACCACTGAGCCACCCAGGACTTGGGATATCCCTGTGAAATTCTTCTAGTCTATCTTGTATTTGCGTGCTTGTTTTATCAAAATTAAGAATATTTGAAAGCACTGCCCCAACTTAACCGAATCGTCGGTATTTGTAAAAATACTCGTTTCGGATGTTGAAATAGAATATTTCGACATTGTAGGGTGGACGTTAGCTCATAAACGCAAATACAAGATAGACTAGAAGAATTTCACAGGGATATCCCAAGTCCTGGGTGGCTCAGTGGTCAGAGCAGTCGCCCGGATTGCGAAAGGTCGCGGGTTCGATTCCTGCCTCAGGACGTGAAATTTTTCTAGTTTTATTCTATTTTAATTACAAAATAAATAGTTAGGGTGCTTCATTCTTGGAGAGAAATAGAAATAAAATTATATAGACCAGGAATATGACGTACTCTCTTAAAAAATGTGATTATTAACTCATTAAGCACAAGTGATGAGTGAACTAGGTCTTTAGGACCAAAGCTTGCTTGTTGTTTTTTAATTAGCGTCATACCGCTGAGTCTCATTAATTTACGTGAATATTAAAGTTCTGTTATAATAAGTTCAACCTTGGATTATATAAAGTGAGCGTGCCTTGAATGTTAAACGCACGTAAGCCTCTCAGTATCAATTTAGTTCAAAATCTACCCTAAGTTTCGATCCCTGCCATTCCCCGCTGAACTTGAACCCTGATCAAGGTACAGAGTCATGTTAGATACCCGTCTAGATTCAAAAAAGCTTTTCGTTTACTCGAGTAGTTTATGATACGGACATATTTGTTTATTACAAAGCAGTTTCAATGTAATTAGTGTTAATTTGTTAACCGACTTCAAAAAAGAAGGAGGTTATATGTTCAACTGTATGCATTTTTTTTGTATATGTGAACCGATTTTCAAAATTCTTTTTTCATTCGATAGAGTATACTCCAATGGTGGTCCCATTGTCACCAAGTCAGGATCTGATGATGGGATCCCAAGGAAATCGAGGGCAAACCAAAATTTTTATAGGCACATCACGTCTCGCTTTATCGCACCGCGATAAAAAATGACAGCTTTATTAGAGTATACGATATTTGAATGTTTTCAGAAAGTTATGATTACATAACTAAAGCTCCGTTAAGGCTCCGTTGTAATTCTTGTAACTCACTGTTTTAAGATTAGTACAATCTAATAACAAGTTCGCACATAAATTTTAATCTTTGATATCAATAAGTTGATTTTCGTGCGTATAGGTCTTAGGAACTTATCCATACAAAGTAAGTTAGTCAAAGGTAAAGTTTTGATTTTATATGTTAATAATGATGCATTACTTTTAATGAACTAATATGACTTATAAACCTACTTGTCTTTGATGATGTAGTGAATGTACACAGGTACAGGAGAGGGAAAATGAACACCTTGACGGAAATGTGACACATCCCAGATACAATTGTTTTTAAATGTCATAGGCTCCTTAAAATTGATTAATTGTATGTGAACTATATAATATGAACACAGCTTTCTTAGAAACTCTCTGTCTCTCACATTCATAGTTAGCTAACCGATAGAGCTAGCTATCTTAAGATGCTATGGTCACGTGAATTCTCATCTGCAACTGACACCATCGTTTGCTATTCCCTTCTCTTTACACTTGAGTGTAATCGTATTTCAATTACATTAAATAAATTGACTACTGAATTTTATTTTAGTGCTGAAGTCACTTCATTTCATATAGAAGGATCCTTATCAAGCATAGATAACTACTATAATCATAATATATAAAACAAAGTCGGGTTTGTTCAAACACTTATAACTCTAGAACGGCTGGACCGATTTTCATAGTTTTTGATTTGTTGTATTTGTCTCCGTCCTGAATAGCAGAATAACCATTAAAAAATTTGAAAATGAAGAAAAAAAAATAAAAAAGGAAGAAAAACGTTTTCCTTTGATTTTCCCTTAATAATGTTCATGGTTTTCGTAACTGTCAAACATTTTTAGTATGAAAATCATCTATCTGGCGTGCTTTTTAAAACTGACATTTCTTGCATCGACACTTCGGCTTTCTTTTAATAGATGGTTTTGGATTCAAAATTGTAATTGAAAATACTCCGAATTGCTTCAAACAAAACTGACATTTCTTTCATCACAACTTCGGGGTACTTTTGATTGATGGCGGACAAACGAAGTGATTAAATAATTTACGTGTTATTTTGGCATTTATTTATTTCTTTGTATTTTAAAGAAAAGCTTGGTGAATAAAATTAAATTGCAATTAGCGACTATTTATTTTATTTATTTATTTATTTAGAAGACAAGCTGACATAGTGACATAAGTCGTCAAAGTCAACCAAATGTGCGACGAGCTACCTATCATTGTGAAAAAAGAGATAAATTGTAGATGATACAAAGTTCACTGGGTCAGCTAGTAAGGATTAGGAATGTACTATTTTGATCACAATATCGATTCAGTTGGACTACTGTTTAATTATTTTAATTGTGGTTTAAATTTACTCTAGGATGACAGGTCATGTCACTTGGTCACAAATTAAATAGGTAATAGGTATTAAATAGGTATACAAAAAATTAACGATAACAGG
Organism: Nymphula nitidulata; assembly: GCA_947347705.1. Classification (NCBI taxonomy): domain Eukaryota; kingdom Metazoa; phylum Arthropoda; class Insecta; order Lepidoptera; family Crambidae; genus Nymphula; species Nymphula nitidulata. The sequence continues at coordinate 6,042,301 of OX374617.1, read as the reverse complement.
TGCACACACACACAAATACAGGTACACAAAAGCGTACCTATGTACGTACAAGTACAGATAAAAGTAGGTATTGTACGGCGTACCAATAATGTATGTTGGTATTCGCCAGTCAGCGTCCGTTGAATGATGGCGTGATTTCGTGTTCCATTTTTCGTGTTGCCTACATTTATTACGTATCTCTGTAATAATTATTTGTTTTAGTATCCCAGATTCCGCGTCCCAATATCTGTAACTCAATTATTACGCTTTTACTTATCTACTATGCTAAGAATTATTCAGAAGTTAATAGGTATTCTATTATTTTATCATCGTGACTGTGAATCCTCAACAAAACTAAAATAATCTTATTAGTATATCGTAGCTTATATTATCATCCTCTTTGAGTTGCAAGTACGTGTAACGTCTATACGCCATGTTAAGTGGACAATATCGCAATTTGAAAACCAGTAAAAACATGAAATAATTTTCGCTTTTGTTTCCCAAAATCATGTGATCTTTCAAGCGTTTACCTACTGGTATAATATCTTTAAATAAACGAAGCATCTATTCACATAAGCTTTTTTATTTATAACTTTGATAAAGTCAGTGTTTTCTTAGCTTATTTTTACTTTTAATCACATAATATCAGACAAAGTACAATACTTTGCAAATTGAAAAATATACACCTATAATATTAAAAAGCTTTTAGTGTTTGGGAAGCTTTCTGTATGTATACTTAAATAACAATTGCATATCTATCCTGTTATGTTATGTATGTTAGTGTTAAGAAAGAGCGGAGCTACCTGACACAAGCATTTTATGCTTACTAGGTATCTCCAACAATGTATGTAGATTAAGTCGTGCTTGTTAAAGGAAATAAACATTTTTGTATTTTTGTATTTTGGAGCACATAATGTGTTGAGGAGATCGTACTTTTTTATAAGACAAGGATAACAAACCAGCGTACGTCTTGCGTGATGTTTAGCGGTTACCGTAGCCTATAGACGCGACTAACACCTTGGGCACTTTTCACGATGCCTACCCTGAAAGATCATGAGAAAGCATTTAAGAGGATTTGTAATAATTTTGTAATTTTTAGACTCTGAGGAACTTTAATTTTTTTTTGGAATGTCAATATCATGATAACAAAAGTATGCACCTTATGAGCAGGCAAGGTGGACGCTTCGCATATGGACTCTTTTTACTGCTTTACATCAGTTGGTGTCGAGTTATTTGCTATGCTTTGTTAAAAAAACTTGAAACTTCTTCTTATTGTGAGTTCAAATAATGCAACAGTATTTTAACACGTCCTAAATATTATTGGCGATTAAAAATATTATTTTGCAGCAAGTATTTAATACGACAGTCTTTGTAACTATGATAGGCATCCATAATATCATGGATTACATCATTTACTATAGATTTTCATTCTTAATTAGGACATTCACATGGCATTTTGACACTAACCACATGTTAAACAAATTGCAACTCTACCTAACACAACTTTATCGCGCATGTGGTGAGTGCTAGGAAGAAATGACGCATCTCTTGTGTCACTGTATTGTGATGCTCTGTGTAGCACCAAAATGAGTCTTCTGTAAGTGGAATATGCCACATCCAGAAGATTCATTCTGATGACATGAATGCTTTGAAAAGGATTCATTTTAAATATTCAAAGCTAGAAGACTGCAGCTTCTTTCTGCCCAGAGATATAGTAAGGGAAGGGTTATGGCATCTGTATTATGGTCACAGGAAAAATAAAACCAAGGATCCATAAAAAGATACCAATGGCTCTAAGCGCACTGTGACTTAGTCATGGCTCCACGGCAAGATAAGACACTAAATTTATTTATAAATAATAATAATAGATTGCTTTATAAGGGTGGAAAAGAATCAATCCCTACGAGGTTGTTAGACGCCCGAGCGCAGTAAGCGCGGCTATAGTCCGAGTAGGGTTTGATTCCTATTACCCGTGTGTAGCACTCTACTTTTCATTTCAAATGCAAGGCATATAAAAAATAGATATTCTAATAAAATTCATTATTAAAAAATACTCCTAACATGAGTAGAACCTATTTAAAGAGTATTTTTAAATTTGGAACACATCACGTTACCTCCTACTGGCCATTTTTTCTTCATTGTACCATAGATTGTACGTAACCAAATTCAGGTATTTTTTAATTTATTTTATTCCCGCCCTAGGAAAGCAATTAGTATGAGTTTTTCCCGCCCGGTGGTGGGAACTAGCGTTTTCCTCCCAATACTCAGATCAAGAAAACGCTACTTTCCGAGCATGAGGAATTAAAAATACTTATCTAAGGTTGAAAACTCACCTGAATCTGGAAGAAGTTTCCCTTTGAGCTCAACGTCGCATTCAGCCGACGTTGCTCCGTAGTTCTTATACGTCTTACCGCTTGGCTCCTCAAACTTCGTCACCTTGAACCGTTCCGACATCTTCGAGACACTTAATGTAGTTACGACACTTATCTCACACCAATTTCGACGTAATGATACTTACGCCGCTATACAACTAGAGCACAATGATTTCACTCACTAGTTTAATACACTAAAGATATGCACTGAGATATGTCGTTTTTGCCTCACAAGCACTTTATTTGTTAAATATGTTTACTAAACTATTCACGTTGTCTTTTACGCGATATGCTAAAGAGATATGTGTTAAGTGTACCCCAGTTTACGAACGAGACACTCGCGTTTAAGCGACACTAATCGTCACTTTGTTTTTAATCCATTGTTATCTGAAAATGATGTTTCGTTAAAATTCTGTGCTACCATCTAAACATGTTTTTCTTGTAGTTATTTTAAATTTTTTTTTTTTTATTTACAGTGATAATTTTGGTATATTTTCGTACAGTTTTTAGTCTACAGTACATTGCACCGGCTTCGAGATTCAGCCATAATATTATAAATGCGTAAGTAACTCTATCAGTCTTGTCTGTCCGTTACCTTTTCACGCTTAAACCGCTGTACCGATTTAGATGACATTTAGTAAAGAGATATTTTGAGACCCTGAGAACAACAAAAGGATTCCTATTGGAGCGATAACTGACATCCACACAGGCGGAGCCGCAAGCAGCCACTAGTTAACCATATTTCTAAAAGTTTATTACTAAATGCTATAAATAGAACTATTTTAAGAGAATAAAAACGCTTAAAAAAAAAGAAGTAATAAATTCTAGGTAACAAACAACAGGGGCATAAATAAGTATCGAATCTTTTGTGTTTATGACGAAGTTTTTAACCGACTTCAAAAACGAGGAGGTTCTCAATTCGGTCGGTATGTTTTTTATTCTTTGTATGTACACCGATTACGCCGCGATTTATGATCCGATTCACGTGTTTCATTTTTTGTTCGATGCGAAATAGTTGCCATTTGGTCCCATAATTTTTTTTTCAAAATCAGTTGGGTAGTTTCGTTTTTAAATCAAAAAAACTGAAATTAGAAAGTCATCTACGTATGCGAAATTACCGATTTTTGCTTTCCTATGACTTTTTATGATTTGTCCACTAGTTCAGATTTTTCTTTCCACTGAATGACTGTATGATAGTTAAATCAATTAAAACCAAAAAAACAGTATCCTACATAATATATACCAAAATGAAAATATAATACTGAATGAATATAAGATAGGTCATTTACACTTTGTCACTGATACCTACAGACCTTTGTATTTGTAAAACAGTTTGCATGTTGGTAATTAAAGAGTTGATTAGACTTGGCGCTGGCTAATGTATGCACTTAGGTATATTAAAATTGCAAAATACGTGTTTTTCCATTTTTCTCATCTTCCGTGCTCAATTTTACCAAGTGTAATGTAATTAAACATGTTGTGTTTGTTGTTGTTGTGTTGTGTTGTGTTGTGTGTGTTGTGTTGTGTTTGTGTGCTTTTCAAACATTTATAATAATGTTAAAATCAAAAATTAAGAATAGTGTAATGTAGTATATTGTTAACTTAAATTAGTGTTATGAATAAAAAACTACAGTTGCTCACATTTCATCATGCAAACATCTGCATTCACCGAGATTCAAACCCTGAACTGCTGGTTTAACATAAACAAGGTTGAGCTGTTTAGTGGTCAGTAGACCACTAAACAGCTCAACCAGCCAGCCAAACAATAAAACTCGATAATTATTTATGAAATGTTACAACTATTTTACATCGCCTGCATTATATTATGTCGCGGTGATATCATGTGGTAGCGCAGTGGGGCGTTACTCAGAAATGCAGCATAATTTTATGTAAGTACTACAAAATTACCAACTGCAGTGAAGGAATTATTTTGCTTTTACATCCATTATTATCAACAGTTAACTGGAAAAACTCGTTCTTAAACTAGAACAATAAAGTGCTGTCTCTAACTCTTTAATGATATCCCGAAAATGAGCTTTATGTCAAACGAAACAGGCTATGTTGGCGTTCGATTTTTTAAAACAATATCGACATCTGCTTTAACGAATGCTTATTTGATTGTCGATTCGCTTATTTTTCGAAACTAACTGAATTCGATAGCAACGCAATAAAATTACCCTTTACCTAGTTAGTAGTTGACAACTTATATTTTATTTCATAAATAAGAAGTTTATAACTTATAAAGAAATATTGCAAAAGAAATAGTATGTCTAAGATCAATAGTTTCACAGATATAGTGGTATGTTTGATTGATGTGTTGCGGCGCACCGTCCAATAACGCTCCATAGAAAATCTACGGAACAGGTGACGTCACATGTTCCCTTATTACTAAGAAATGTATGGGCATACTGACAAAATTATTAAAGACTATGTATTGTTTGTTTTTATTAATATTTGTCATAATAACAGTTGTTTTAATTGATGTTAGAAATCTAATATCTTAAACATTCTTGATAAATTTAAAAAAAAACACAATTTTTATAAGTTTTCTAAAGAGTACAACTTCCACAATATTCTATATCTTCTAAGTTTTAATTGTTTTATGGGTAGCAGTAGCGTATATTTTCCGAATTTGTGGGAAATAGCGCCTTACTCAAACTTAGGCAACATCCCAATTGTCATAATCAACTTCAATATATGTCCCACTGCTGGACATAGTCTTTTCTACACACGGAGAGTTCGGGCTGTAATACCACGATGGTAGCCCAATGCATATGGCTGTCCTTTCAAACAATGGCTGTCCTTTCAAATTCAAACCAGGGAGAAGCCTAAAAAAACAAAGTTTGACTGACCCACACGAATAGAAATTTGCATCGTTTTATAAATACGTTAGTAAGCTTCTAGCATACAGAAAATCGCTAAACCCGCCCTCAAAAGCAGTTTAACATAAAAGCACGCTAAAAACAATTAAATCCATACAACCATTCGTAATTGCGATTGACACAAAACTTTTTTTTATGAAAAGCTCAGCAAATGACTCAACACCACCTGATGTGAAGCAGTAAGAAGAGTCCATATGCATGAACAACACTGTTCTAGCCGCCTCTACCTTGCTGGCCCATAAGGTGCCTTTTCACGCCTCTTTTGAAAGAACCCATGTTATAGGAAGGAGGGAACACATGTGCTGGCAAAGAATTCCAAGTTTTGGAAGTCCGACAAAGAAACGACTTGGCTATGCCAGAGGAAATGGCTATTCCATTCTGAAAAAAGAAACATGAATATAAAGCATCTGATTTTGACATTCCCCCTCCGATATTCTGAGTCAGCTCTCAGGGCACTTATCAAACTGATGCATTCAAATAGTGCAACAGCGATGCATCGTCAACTAATAAATAAAAGTGTCAATTGATCAATACCCATTCAACCCAGTACGCATTAAGGACGGACGGACAAATGATATCTAATTGGTATGTATTGAAAACATGTATGAGTGCCACGGCCGCAGATTGCTGCAATCGTAAAGGAGCTTATTGGAGAGGAAATAATGTTGGAACAATGTTTGGAATGCGAAACAAGATGTTAAACATACTTCGTGGATTTTATGTTCGCGGAGATGAAGTTACTTATTTTTTATGTTATTCTATTCCGTTCTCTCGTTTTAATAGTTAGTATATTACTTTTGATTACAATGATGTAAGAAATGCTAGAGAATGCATGTTATCAAATATTTATTCTAAAAGTAGTTAAGTAAAATCAAAAAAGCCTCAATTTTTTATAAAACTATCTGTTAGTATCGCTTTTTCGACGATAATAATCACTTTGCAAATACGTTACAATTACATTACAAATTTAGACTTACCTACCTGTGTAGATAAACAAGTAAATAACTTGGTCTGATTGATTTTTTTAAAAAATTCTATATTAGTAAATACTCACTAAATTGTCGCGAGAAGCTTTATAGGAAAAGTTTATTATATTATTTTTAGCGAATTTAAATAAAAGCTTGTTTTAAAAAAGTTTTTTCACTTTTAATTTTTATCTATTTTTTTCTTATATAAACAAAATATTGTTATATCCACAACATAAAAAGTTATTGGGCTTTCTGCAGTCATTATAAAAAACTTAATTGAAATTCATTAACAAAAGGAGTTTTTTTCTAAGTAAAAATTACCTTTATAAGCGTCAAATGACGTCATTTGTCACCTTATTAATTACTGTTAGAATAGGCTAGTTGACAACTTTTTTTATTTCATAAATAAGAAGTATATAACTCACAAAGAAATATTGTAAGTAAAATAAAAAAGTATGTCTTAGATCAATAGTTTCACCGATACAGTGGCATGTTTAATGTGTTGCGGCGCATTGTCCAAAAAATCTACGGAACAGATTACGTCACATATTCCTGTATTACTAAGAAATGTATGGGTTTTCTGACAAAATTGATAATAACTTTGTATTAAGTATGTTTTTATCTATAGTTGTCATACTAAAAGTTCTTTTAATTGATGTCAACAATCCAATATCATTAACATTTTTGATAATTTTTAGACAAAAGAATTTTCTAACCAGTACAACTTTAACAATATTCCATATCTTTTAAGTTTGAATTGTTTTTATGGGTAAAATTAGCGTATATTTTCGGAATTTGTGAAAAATAGCGCCATATTGAAACTTAGGCCCAATTAAAGAAATAAAATAGGAGCGCTTAAAATAATTATAGACAATTTCTACAGAATCAGCATGATTGTTTTGAGAAAATGTTATATAATAAGAGTCGAAACACCGCTTCAAGTATCTCAAGTTACACAATATAAATTGTATAGATTGTGTTACAATAATTATATTATCAAAAGCACCTGTGGTAATACAAGACGCGTATTCACTAAGAGGTTACTCACATGATTAATATTTACTTGAGTAAGCAAATACTTCAACAAGGAAATCTGTGTACAAAGAATAGTGGACAAATGAAATCATACAATATTTTTTTGTATAAATCCTTAAAATACTTTCCAGTTTGTCATGTTTGATGTGAAGAAATGATTGGAATTATTCTGAGAAACTTTAATCATGTATAACTTTACTCAAGAATATTATGTATAAATATTTATGTAAAGTCCATTTGAGGAAGTAGTTCTATAAATTATTAGTAGAACCTCTTTTAACATAAGTATGAGAAAAGATGATTTGATGTGGTATCAATCAAGAATTGTTACTTTCAAAGCCTCATCAATTGCCTCATTATTAATATTAAAATTTAACAAGAATCGCTTTATGTGAACCAAACTCATGAATCGAAATGTCCACGTTTTACTACTGTAGTTAAAATGTGATTTGAAGCTTGTAAGTATGATCAAGCGAAACCCTGTGACATTTATAAATACCTTACGACTTTTGTGTTACGAGTATGAGTCCTTTTTTGTTGTGGTGACGTATTATGCTTATCGGATGATCTTTACATTTGAAATTTGAAAGCAATACTTCTAGCCCAAGTTATAACGGTTTTAAATTACCACAAAGTTACCTCAAAGTCCCACAAAATTACCACAAAGTCCCACAAATTTACTACGAAGCAAATGCCTATTAATTTATTTTTCTGACCCTTTTAACTCGTTGTACGTTATGATTAGAATGGATAATAAAAACTCTTCACATTTAGGTTATCGTGAGTATATTTTATCGCCAAATTTTGTGTGGCTCTTCTTGTCATTGGCATACATTATTAATTACCTAATTAGTTAATTACCTAATTAATTATTCACCTAATATTTTCGCTTATCATATATAACAGAGGTAAGTAAAAATTTTGCGAATAACCTGTGACCTATTTAGAAGTTTTTATCGCTGTACTTTAACTTTTACATTGGCAAAGTAAGCAAGGGGGCCGTTTTGACGCCCCTCTGTGCCTACGTGGTAATAATAATTGACAAAACCTAAATTATTTCGACATTGTAGGGTGGAAGTTAGCTCATAACGCAAATACAGATAGACAAGAAGAATTTCACCGGGATATCCCAAGTCCTGGGCAGCTCAGATGGTTAGAGCAGTCGCCCGGATTGCAAAAGGTCGCGGCTTCGATCCGCGCCTCAGGATGTGATTTTTTTCTAGTTTAGGTATATTTTAATTAGTAAATATATTTTTAAAACATTTATAATAATGTTAAAATCAAAATTAAGACTAAATAATTTATTTCTAAATAGACGTGATTCTGAAAATTTAGGGCTTTATATTTTAAAAACCATAGCAACGCGAAAACTTCGTTTAGGCTAGACAGTAATTTAACGTTTAATTTGCGTAAGGACAAAAAGTGTAGGCCAATGACCTTTAGTCAAATTTAAACCAATTAGTTTATACACCAATTCTTAAATACAAGTTAATTAAGTTTACAATGTATACTGAAATAGGTACTTAATTATTTTAAACTCTCAAATCAACAGATATTTTTCGATAAATTGACAATCGATTAGTTGGTATCAGAAAATATTTTGTTGCGTATTGCTTTTATACTGTCATTAAATAATTTATCACAATTTCATATTAGTTCGACCCGTGACTGTCGGACACGTCCTGATTGATACGTCCGGCAGTCTCTCCATTTTTGTTAATCCTATCTTATTTTTAGTCTACGATCTACCGTATTATTTAATTTTTAGTAATTTCTTGGGAATATGAACGTAATCCAAAAAAAGTAAAAACATTCTGAAATTCAGAACATTTACATTTTTTGTGGAAAAAGAGAGGGGTAATATCGACTCTAGATGTAAAGCTGGAATACACTCTACATCGAATTAGTTTCCAATTATACTGTACATATTTCCAGATATAAGTCTAATCAATTCTGATTTTATTTTTTACCTGTCCAGCTTTTCTTAGTTTTTAATTGTCATCATGCCTAACATCTTACTATTATAATAGTATTTAGGTAAGTACTTATACATATAAATAATTATCATATTGTATTTTTTGTTTTCATTATATAAGTATGATATTAGAATGTATTGTATGTTATTTTTATTAACTATTTAGGGATTTTTAGTAAATTATTTATTTTATTCCCAATCTTAAATTATCATTGCACCGTTATTATACATTTATTTTCTTACTGGTCGAATGAGAGATTGTTTTGTATAGTATTAAGTCCGGCATTCCTCTCTTTTTTGTGCAATTAAGAATAAAAAAATAAAAAAATAATGATCCCGGTACCCTTACGCGACTAAACTAATTTGTTAAATTAATTTGTTTCGCGTAAGGCTCCACGTAAGCTTTAAACTAAGAAAGGTTTGTAGTACAAAATTTGAACATGTCTAAGACTGTAAATCCACAGTTATTTTATGGTTTTGACATTATTTAATTTCGTATTCAACTTTGACTTGCTTTTTTAACGACCTAGTCAGGGTTCTGTTCCGGTTGGAAATCGATGGGGAGACCTTTGTTCAGCTCAAAAAATCATAGGCTTACATGATGATGATGTTTATTAAAGTTCTGTTGTCAAACTTGACCTTAATCTTCGTAATTTGGACATTACTTTTCATTTTTCTAAATAACGTTAGTAAACAGGATCTAAAAAAATTACCTACATGTTATATATGCGTATGGCGATAAGAAACAAAATATTTTTCACCGCAAACACCATAATAACACTGAGTCACTAACCAATACAAACAAACTAGTGATAACAGAACATGAATGAGATAAAACCACAAAATCGGGAACAATAATAAACGAGGCATCAAACAATATGAAATTCAAATAAGGTTAACACAGGTCACTTACTTTGACATTAGACTTGAATACAATCCACTAGTTTACAGTTATAAATTATGATTGTAATTAATAAAAAATGTACTAATTTGAGTTATGTTGAATTGCGTAGTTTTTGATTTCTAATACGAATTTATAAATTTGTGAAATACGAATTAAAATGTTAGAATAATTTGGCTACAAAAGAAAGAGAGATTTTGGGCAACAGAAGCTGTATACTAGCTATTTAGGCTACGGAATCCTGAAAAAGGGGAATCGACCATACCTTTTTAAAATTAGCAATTCCTTCGCCTCGCTGAACGAGGAAACAAAAACGACCGCTACAGAAATACATTCATTTCATTTATTTATCCAACACACGCTTAGTGTAAACAAAAGACGTTCAAATGAAATACCAGAAGGTCGCACTATTTCTGTAACAATTCAACAAAGAACACAGAGCTTCCACAGTTCGATGCCTAGGTTTACTTGAGGTGTAGACATAGAATAAATAATAATATACATCAAGCAAAGTGTTAACTGACCACAAATACCAAAGATAATGTGTTTCACTTTAGATTTGAATTTGAATTACTTAGGTTGGCTCACTGTAATATGATCTTAATTTTTTCATACTTAATCATGTTAATGTTATTACTTTCCCCCGTTTTTTCTATTGCGGAATTAAAATATACAATTATTTACCAAAATTTATGAAGCCAATGGAAGGAATATTATCTAAATAAAACGAAGATAATAACTAAAAGAAATTTTAAATATTAATAATAATACATAAATATTATATAATTCAGTGAACCAATTATGTTTAAATGTAAATATTATTTTCGATTGTATAATATGTACGCCCTCAAAATTGGCAATCTGCTTATCATTACTTTGTAACATATCTTATCTCTTTTATTAAAAAAAATAAAAATGAAAAGTTTTGGAAGAAATTCTTTCAGATAAGCCACACCTTTTGTGTTTTTTTTTAACTAGTTCCACAATGTTTAATTTTGTTAAATAAATAGTAATAGTAAACTCTCCGTTGGTAGAAAATAATAATAATTATGTAAAATACATTACGGGCAAGTAAATAATAAATATTCATATCTCGGAAACAAATGTTCGTGTTTATGATTCGAACCCGAGACCTCGGTGTCCGGCCGTCACCTCTTTCGTTGAATCATTTATATTTCATTGAAGAATATTCAATAGAACTGTATTTTTTATACTTCTAAAATAGGCTGCCAAGAAAATTTTCAAACGGCAATATTTAGTAATTTTAATGTTGTAGATGGGTACAGACTACAACATAATAATATATTTTTTTCAAATATCTACGATTGGGCTAGGTTCATAATACTTATTATTAGCATTTGGGTCAGCGTAGTGGTGTTATGGCCCAAACTTCTCATGTGTTTGCCCCATGTAGGAAGGCCTGTGCCCAGCAGTGGGCCGTATAGGCTGGTGATGATGATGATTAGAATTACATCTGCTACCTTTATAAAAGTATGTACACATGGCAGCGCATCAGGTGTAACAGTTGCCCTACGAAAGCCGCCTCTATTCCGAACGAAGTAAGGACACTCAAGGTCATACTGTTACGCTTCATGTGCTGTCAACTGTACAGACAGCATCAAAATTTAAAATTTTACGCATAATTTTGGGTCAAGTTTTGAATTTGCTGAGAAGACTGCAAAAATAAATACCCACATAAAATATTTTACTAATTTAGAGTGAGGTAACTTTTTTTTCTCTCAAGTTCGTCTCTGGGGATTTTCCAACTTGTTGAAATCAAACGTCATATCCCATGAATATTCTGCTTATCAATGGCGATCGCGACTATCGAAAGGTTTCTAGAAGATGTAAAAGAAAAATAAATCGGTTTTGTATGGCAGATAACGAAACTTTATGGATATTCTTAATTTTATTTTTAACAATAAAATAAATATTTGGCTTCCTTGATAAATGTTTGTTCTTTTTTCAAGTTCGGATTTTTTTTCTTAAAAACTTTAAGGGTTTAGTACACTGGTAAGACTGTTTTAAAGCCGCATTGAAAAATGTAAAGCTATATTTTCAATTATCCATTCCCTAATCCGTATATTGTCAAAATTACAACGGAACCCATAGCGCTATTATGCGCTCTGGTTGTATTATTTGGAGCAAGCCACAGGGTAACGTGTTATGTTATCGGTTTGAAATTCGTGCGTATTTGAATGTGTTACTAAGCAGACAAATAAAATTATATTTAGCTCTTCCGATACTAGTTACCTCGAGCCCTCTTTCCATTCTATGTTATTTTTGGTAAATATGAGTAAATTAATTTCTTATGGATTGGACTGAAATGAAATGACATAAAAATATATTTATTCAAATAGGCCACCAAGAAGCACTTTGAAACCGTCAAAAATCACATTTGTATGACTATTTCAAACATTTATTTACTAACAACGTCATAGTGTCTTTCCGTCCGTCCATTACTTAAGGACTAGCTATTTATTACTGTATTTTGAATTTGATTGATTTTGTTTTAAAATTTTCTGAATCCAGATTTTTGACTCTAGTGAAGTCTAGTGTACTGTCTAAGAAATAATATGATTATTAAAATAATATTAGTATAAGTCAAGAGCGGAAGTAAATTAAAAAGTAAAAGTTAATATATCTGCCTATTTAGGTAAGTACACAATAGCACTGAAGATAATTACTTATATAATATTATTATTGCGTGAAATTATTTATTTATTTATGACTAATGAAAAAAAAAGAAATAAATAATGATATTTTTCATAATAAACAAATTATTTCAAGCTAATTAACTATTTAGGTGTCTATTAATAGGTAAACCAACAGTTTAGCAATAACAAACTTAATTTGTACAAAGCTTCTGCTATTTCATTTGAAATGAAACTATTTGGTACTAATGTATAAGATTAATTTCTTAAATAATTCTAATAAGATATCACGTGTCATGCATAACAATTACCTAAGAACACATCTGGCATAGACGATCACAAGATTTTATCATAATAAAATAATTTATAGCTCTCAGCCTTGACATAGCTTCGTAAATTTAAAGTTAATATGCCTGGTTATCAGACAGTGAATTAGTCATTTATTGGCTCGGCTTACCTCGTATTTGCCTCATAACAAATAACAAGAGTAGCTCTGTTTGATTGATAACCGAGAAATCGCTGTAAAGTAATGTGAATATTCAACATGTGACCAAAGAAGAATAATGGCCGTGTGTTTGACAACAAACAATATAACGTCTCATGTGCGTCTCTCTTTAAAATATGTATAATATTACTATCGTACACCGCAAAGGTCACATTTTAACTGCAAAACAATAACATAACCGAATCTAAAACTTCTTTATTGTTTTACGAAAATGAAAGAGCACCGTTCATTAGTGGAGGAAATGAAAAAAGTTTTCTTACGGAGACAAAAAAGGAAATTGACAAAAGAGACCTGAGTGATTTAAATTCCTACATTCTGTTATCTGACCGGCTTCAAACAAACAACATTGCTCGGAATTTCATTGTTGCGGTATCACAACCTCCGCCACTCGAGACGATTAGAAAATATAATTATTAACGTTTCGCATTTACGAGCACAGATTGAAAAGTAACGGTCGCAACAGTGTACTACAGACAGCTGATAACACAGCGCGATCGATGTACCACCTGCTTACCAAGGCCTTGAATGAGTGACCGGTGAATGAAAGTATTAGCACAGGCCTATTTGCACAGGCAGTCCTCTGTGCGCCTTACCTCACCCCGGCGTTTACAGAGAAGGCTTAGCATATCTAATCTAGTTAGCACTGCACTCCGACGTCACTACGAAGCCGGTGCGTGCCGCGAAAAAGTTCAACAAACTACGAAAACGAACGCGGATCTATCGAAAATTTTAGCTGTAGCACAGAACTTTTTGATAACATGCAGAATGTTTTCTAACTTATAATCATTGTTTTGAGTTTTATTATCAGCTGTTACTTTTTAAGTGATACGCGGGATAAGCGGCTCGTGCAGTACGGAGCGACGCGTGGGGCGCGCGACGGTTGCGACTCGTCTGAACGCTGACTGAACTCTGAACGGCCGAGGGACGCCGCGCCGTCGCCCGTCACCCTGCGCAATTTCTCCATACTGTACACAAACGTACACCCGACTGTTTCGCTAATATTACACAGTACAGTAAACAAAAACGCTTGAGAGTACATTTTAAGATAGGTAAACTGCGGAATGCTCGGTTACAAGAGTTCAAGCGGGAAAACAAAAGTTTAACTTGCTCAGCGAAAGACGGATCACTTTGTATTAACATAGTCAAGTTTATTAAAACTTTGTTTGATAAGAGTGGTACATAAACCAACTTATTTACGTAGCAAAGTGCTAATTAAGTGTATATTAAAAACGATACAAATGCAATGTAATCTACGTGTCACACTGTCATACGAATTTCTCGTCTTATCCGAGGTAGGTTCACCCAAAATACTTTGAGCAATACCCAAATAATACACGTAAACAGCAGTCAGAATATATACAATGAATAAAAGAGACTAGTTGTTCCTGAAGACATGACATCAAAGACTCTACCTTTTTTGTATTACTTTTTGAGCATTGATTCGTTATGCCGCGTTTGACTTCCGGGAGCATTTGACAATTAGAAGCCCATTTGTCATATGTTGAGCCATACGCCATACCTTGTTAGACAAAACTTCTTTGTCACAGCTCTATCTAAATCCTAAGAAGAACGAATCTCCGTATCAGGAATAAGCTGCGTCTATTTTTCACGCCTGAACATTGCTTGCGGTACAAAACTCAAGTCCGGTCTTAAGTAGAATATTGCTCATACTTATGGGATGGCTAAGTCCCTTCTCGCTCTCGGTGCACTGCAAATAACAGCATTCATATCATTTCTCCCACTTTCCCCCTGTCTACTCAGGAAAACGGGTGCCGGTTTTCGGAGTCATCAATTTACTGTCTCTACATCATGAACAAAGAAGTTTATTAACCTTTTCTTTGTAGTACAGTCGCAATCAAATATATCGTAGTAGACAAGGTGACCAAATACTTCTGAACAGTTTAAAATGTCAATAAGTTTCATACCCTACAATAGCTGAACATTAATATCTGAACATTCATTACTCCATTAATATCTGAGCAGATGCTGGTCAATAACTTCTCTACACACAACTTATCAATAATATCTGACCACTCATTACGTCAAGTGTATCTACGCAGATGGTCTGGTCTTAACTATCTGAGCAGTTGAGGAAAAATTGCAGTAGGAAGTGTTCTCTAATACCTTCTTATTGATACTATTCTTATGAGCAAACACGATATATCTGCTGTAAGTTCGTGAAGAATTGAGCATCCGGCAGACTTTTAGATGGTACAGGCTCAGCTCAAGGTTAGCGTGTCTTGGAAATTATAATAATTTATTGTTTTATCACTTCAATTTTACATATTAATAAACTCTTACAATAGGTACTAATACTATGACAAAGAGGTGCAATTTGGAAGAGGTTGCTGTCAGCTATACTAGTATGACCCGTGTCATAGCCGTCAGTGCCATCCACCCTTTGTTGTGCACTCTACTAATAGTAAGTCTAATCACAAGTTAAGAAAAAATAAGAATTCAACTTACTAGCAATATTCTAAAAATGAGCGTGTGAAAATTTGTGGGTGTGACTTGGATGAAAATGTGTTTGTGTGTGTAGTAGAGTCGTGAGAATGTGGTGGTGTGTTTGTGAGAATGGTTTTTTTTTTGTATATGTGTTTGGCTCCATATCCAAAAACGGGTCTAAAATACATTCTGTGTCATCAAAATTTGTGAGCCATTTTTTTACTTCTTTTTTACATTTGTGTGAAGTTAATGGGTAAGTAAATATCAATTGCCTTAGTTATGACGTTGTAAATGTGCGAATTTATAACGTAAAACTGTGGCCTAGCAAGTGTCGTTCTGTAAGATACTGGTGAACAGACTCTGTATCTGGTTCGACCACTAATCTTTTCAGCAAACTGATGATTATTTAGAACGCAAACGAAGTCACAAAATAGACAAACAACACTAGAAGACAACGAAGACTGAAAAGAGTTTTTTTTTTAAATCATTTAGTATTTTAGTAAATTAATTAGATAGATATACAGGTGGTGACGACAGTACGAAATTAAATTAAAGGATGGGCCATATTGGTTTATAGGAATGTTTTGCAACATTCAAATATATCTTGTTGTCGGCACAGAAATGTATTGCCACTTTCAAAAATATCGTATTCATTTGATAATTTCGTGACATTTGTATGAAATAATGCTGCGAACGTTACACTATTCCATACAAATGTCATGAAATTATCAAATGAATACGATATTTTTGAAAGTGGCAATCCATTTCTATGGACTAATATAGCCCATGTTTAAATTTATTGTCGCATTGACGGCAACACCCTGTAGACACCTGCAATAACAAGGGAAAATCACTTGATCATTTCTCAGAAAAAATACAGCACGCGTGTAAAGTAATCGACAAAGTAGAAATAATCTTTCTTTCCACCATCCTTCCTTCTTTTCCTTTATCCTTACCTTCTTGTATCATTGTACACAGTGGTGCCCATAACAAGATATATTTGAATGTTGCAAAACATTTCTATAAACCAATATGGCCCATGTTTAAATTTAATTTCGTACTGTCGTCACCATCCTGTATATCTATTTAATTAATTTACTAAAATACTAAATGATTTAAAAAAAACGTTGTCTTCTAGTGTTGTTTGTCTATTTTGTGACTTCGTTTGCGTTCTAAATAATCATCAGTTTGCTGAAAAGATGAAAAAAAGGGAATAAGAAGAGTGAGCTTTGAATTCTTTTCTTTATTGATTAATCAACTCTGACATATTCAAGAACCAGAACAACAGTATCTAGTAGGAGGAGTAGGGTTAAATTCTTGTAAAAATGGGGAATATTCGCAAACCGTATCCATACTTATTAATATATTAGACCATGAAATAATTGATTTACCGTTATTAGTAAATGTCTTGATCAGTTATGTGGCTGCGAACATAAATAGGTAGGTAAAGTACCTAACTTTACTCAAAGAGAACCACGACTGGGAAAATGAAAAGGTCGTGTTTCTTAGGAAACAGGTAAAAAGTTGAGTGGTGTGCCTAATTGCAAGCCGCTTCTAAAGCCCGCTCTCGGGCCCGGCGCAGCGTAATGCTAACTGCATTAGTTTGCCTTGGTGTACCCTAGTTTTTGTACGTACCTACTTACGATAGAATAAAGAAAGAAAATATTTTTTACTTGGCACGTAATTCACAAAGATACACAACAATAAAATTAAGGTGAACCCTACTCATATCTAATCTGTGCCTTACCTTTGTTCCGGGCGTTAGAGCTAGAGTCATAGAGATATGAGCGAGGAAAGAAGACAAAAATAGTGCACGCTCTTGTAATGAAACCGACGAATTGAAAAAAAATTGTAAATAATTACAAACTAACTTTTTTTGAAAAAAAAAAACACAATAAATCAATTTCGCAATATTTTATTTGACTTTCTAATTTCAATTTGAGCTATAATATTCGCCCGTTTGGTCATAATACGGAAAAATAGGGAACCTTGGAATTTTTTTACATCGAGAAAAAAATGGATCAGGTAAATTTTTAAATTTTTAAAAATTTTATTTAGATTTCTAATGTTTTTATTCGTAAGAGCGTCAGCCAAACGTAGCAAGTACGGTAGCCTGGGGCGGCTACCCACCGCCGCCCCAGGCTACCGTACTTGCTACGTATTTTTTTCTAATTCAGATGTTTTGCATTGATTGATAATGGTTAATTTAAAACAATTACTTACTTAATTTATAACAAACTTACATTTTGAAAAACTAACCTAATCACGCATACTAGTATATTACTTATTATGTTATTAATATGAAGAATCATCATCACCAACCGCTATACGTCCCTCTGCTCGGCACAGGCCTTCCTACATGGGAAAAACAAATTCAGTTCGGTTCGAGATATAATACCACCTCGTTGACCTAATGGGGTTTGGAGAGTTAAAGCGGTTGTAGTAAAAACCGAGACCATCCCGAAGCACGGAGGAGCCCGAGATTACAAATTTTGACTGACCCATCCCGGATTAACCATGATGAAAGTTGCTTTGTTTTCGTAATCGAAACCAGTGCGCTGAACCCACTACGCTACTGAGCTCCTCAAGATTTGGTATTTAAGTTCCTTTAAGATTAAGTATATGACCTTAATACTGTATCTTCAAAGACTTCGTTACTGGCTTCACGAGTATTTACCGAATTTCGTAAAAAAGCGTACCTACCTAGCTTTTATATTCACGGAACGTCGCACACCATAATGTTTTGAAATGTCTGATTTCTTCATCGCGTGCTTGAATACCTAAGTTGAATGCTAATAAGAAAGTTTTGTAACAATTAATAAAAGACTCTGAAAGGCATCTAGCGCCAATTGTGTCAAAATACCCTTTAATTACTTAACTCGAATCTTGATGACGGGGGATTTATCACGGTCGGTACCTACTATATCAATATACAACGTACTACAAAAAGGTGCAGTCATATTTTAAGGGCTTATTTTATCCATCAATACAAAAACTTTTACAATGAGGATAGCTAAGAAATAGCGATAAAGAAATCAGCTGTTTTATAGTAAGGTACAATACGTACTCGACGCAATGTATGGAACAGCTGTTTTCTCTTTTAAGGATTTTGTGGTTGTCCTTTTAGTAAAAGTTAATTGTATTGATCAGTAGAATAAGTTCTTCAAATGTGATAACACTGTCTATAACACCTTCTGTAGTTATCCTCTTGTTCATTTATGAAGAATAAGAATAACTTTATTTGTCATTTTACAATAGGGTGGTTGACATTTTTTTTTAAATTCATAAATAAGAAGTTTAGAATTCGTAAAATTATAATAAAAAAATTAAAAATTTTAAGTAACCCCCGGCGTCATTAATCAACTATCTAACACCATCTCATTAAGACTATTCATAAGAGCCCAAACACGCTATATCTGCTGTAAGTTTCCGAAGAATTAACCGTTTCGTAGACTTTTTTATAGTATAGGATCAGCTCGAAGTTAGTATGTCATGGGAATGTCGCCGAAGTGACAGTACACCAAATTTGAAAACAATTGGATCTGTAAAAGTTAGTAAAATCCTATTATCATGTAGAAAATGAGCTGATACTCAACAAACGCCTGAACTGATCTTCATAAATTATAGCTAAGAACCATCGTAGGCACATCAGCTTGAAAACAAAAAAAAACGAATTAAAATCGGTCCATTCGTTTAGGCGCTACGACGCCACAGACAGACACACAGATACACAGACAGACACGTCAAACTTATAACACCCCTTTTTTCGTCGGGGGTTAAAAATATTGCAAAAGAAATAGTATGTTTGAAATCAATAGTTTCATAGATACAGTGGTAGGTATGTTTGATGTGTAGCGGCGCATCGTCTAAAACGCCCATAACAAGATCTCCGGAAAACATGACGTCACATGTTGCTATATTACTAGAAAACTAATAATAACTTGGTAATATGTATTTTTTTATTGATAGTTGTCATATTTATAGTTGTTTCAATTAGTGCAAGCCATCTAATATCATTATAATTTTTTATAATTTTTATTTAATAAAATACCATTTTTATAAATTTTTTTAACCGTGCAATTTCTATCACTTATTTAAATTGTTTTCGTTACAGCAGCGTATATTTTCCGAATTTGTGAATTGTGTTTGTGTGTTTAGAGCCATATTCAAACTTCGGCAACATATTCAGTATATTCTTACTAGCTGACCCCGCAAACGTAGTTTAGCCATAAAATAAAATTGACCAAAAAAAAAATAGATTGTAGCCGATTCTCAGACCTACTGAATATACATATAAATTCCTAGCTGTCCCGGCAGACGTTGTTTTACCATAAAAAAAATTGTCCAATAAAAATAGATAGTTAGCCGATTCTCATACCTACTGAATATACACAAAAAATTTCATGAAAATCGGTCCCGCCGTTTCGGAGGAGTATGGTAACTAAATTTGTGAGTCGAGAATATTAAATATTAGATTATAACCCCATTCTTATTATGTACAGACGACAGCACATCAAGTGTAACAGTTGCACTACGAAAGCTGCCTCTATTACGAACGGAGTAAGGGCGGTAAGGTCACACTGCTACGCTTGATGTGTTGTCGTCTGTACTTCCTGCCTTTGCACTACCGCCAAGATATATAATACTTTTGAAGACAAGAAAAGTTTCATAATACTAGAAAATAAAATATGACCTGGTGCGAAGCCCCAACCCGCAACAATGAGCTACCGAGTTCTTGGTATACCTCTATGAAGTTCTATTATATTATCTATTTTTCTAACGTCTACCCTCACATGCATCATCAGCCTATACGTATCGTCACAAGTGGTAGGCCCGTATGTAGGGTCGTCTGGGTAGGTACCACCGCCTTGCTTGCTTATTTCAGCCGTGAAACAGTTCGCTGTGTTTCGTATTGAAGGGAAAGGTAGCCAGTGTAATTACTGGGCATTGACGGCATTTCATCTCAGTCTTCAGGATGACAACGCACCTGCTATATCACGTAATTTTCCGCTGCTGGGCACAGGGCTTCATACATGGGAGAAACACATGATGAGTGGGGGCCATAGCACGCTGGCCCAATGCGGGTTGGTGGGTTAAAGCGGTTGCAGTAACAACCAGGATCAACGGCTAAACGTGCCTTCCGAGGCAAGGAGAAGCTCGAGATAACAAATTTTGAATGACCCATTCCGGGATTGACTATGGCGAAAGTCACTTTGTTTCCTTATTCGAAACCAGAGCGCTCCGATCCCTACGCCACCGAGCTACTTAAACCCTCACATTATCGAAACATCATATTGCAGCAAGTTACCCCAAGTCCTCAGTAGCTTAGTAGTCAAAGGCCGCGCCTTCGGTTCTTGCCTCAGCACATGAATTATTTCCTGTTAGGATATTTTCTAAATATCTTTCAAACATATAATGCTAAAAATTAACTAAAGTACCTTTTGAAAAAAAACGCTATTCCGCTGCAAGGAACTCAGGAAATAATTTGAAAGAGCATTCACCGCGGATTTGTCGTGCCCGTATTTCGTGCTAAAAAGCAATTTTGTCGTTCAAATGTTAGGCTAGTAAACAAAATCAGCCTTATTGTGTAGCTCTGTCTCATATCCTGCCAAGTTTTTCTGCTAAAATTAAACGTATCAAAACGTCCTAAACATAATAAAAAGTTTTAATATAATCTACAACAGGCCGCAAAAATATGTTTAAAAATAGAACGTCATTCGGCTGTCAAATTCTCGTGCATTCACACCACGCGTCGGCGAGTCGCGGTTTTTTATAAACTTTTATTTTGAATTATAAATTATAGAGGCGTCATGTCGACTTCTGATATGAATGTCGACGATTTGTCAAATATCGACATAACTTTGCTGACGTTAAGAAAGCCAACCGAGCTGAAGAAAGTGATAGACTCTATACCGAAGCCGGTGAGGGCCGTGCCTAAAAATGGCTTGCCTTTGTGGTACAGACTCGGCTTGGAGTGTAAGCTGCCAGTCCCGAAGATGCCCGAGGCGAAGATTATATTTGCACGAGGCAAGATCGGCGAAGATGTAAGTGAAGTACCTATTTGCTTTATGAGTTTAACTATAGTTGGTGAATAAGGATAGGATTCCCAGTGGTACTATGCAATTTTCTCTTATGAAACTTCTTTGTATTTCTAGACACGACAAATTTACTAAATTTCAGTTGCAAGCAATGCACGTTGAACGCATGATAATAAAATTCTATAACAAACTTGTATATATATTATACTAGTTTGTAACTGATTTTTAACACGCTTTTATTAGTTTCACCTGTATGTTTGTTTGTATGTATGTATAAAACTAACTCGTTGGGGCTCAATTTTGCCCCACTTTAAGCAATCAGATTTACTTCAAATGTTGTAGACTTATCAACGACCACCGACAATACAATATTTTGATAAGCTTATCTCATTATCCTGATTAGGATTGCCAGGATTAGTGATTTTAATACAGGTCCTTTGCGTGAAAGCAAACGAGATAGAGCAAAAGCGCGGTCTGCGCATGCGTGTACCGTGAAGTGTACTTACTTCAAATGTTGTACACTTATCAACGACCACCGACAATACAATATTTTGATAAGCTTATCTCATTATCTTGATTAGGATTGCCAGGATTAGTGATTTTAATACAGGTACTTTGCGTGAGAGCAAACAATGTTGGCAACATAGAAATCCTTGAATATGTTTTCTATCGAGATGCAACTGTTAATCACATCTGTACATATTAAAGACGGTTTTAGCAAATCGAACTAAAAAGTGAACAATAAATATATAGTTTAAAAAAACTAAAAAAACACGCTTTAATAGCAAGCAATAGCGTCCTGCAATATCAAGTGCTTTTCCTTGTTATTGCAGGTGTCTATAGGCGGCGGTAACCGCTTACCATCAGGTGGGCCGTCAGCTTGTTTGTCATCTAGTTGTATAAAAAAAAAAAAAAAAAAAAATCGAACTAAAAATCAGAAAATAAATTTTAATTTATATTTTATTCAACGGTTATAAAAAGTATACTAACTCATCAATATGTTTCAATAATTTTCAAAAATTCCAAAATAAAAATTAAGTTATGAAAATAAAATTAATTTTATTGTAAAAAAGCGAGGGGTGCTCGATATCGATTGTTGTAAATATATCATTAGTAGTTATTTGTAAACATAGAGTAAGTATAGAAATATGATGTAAAAAGCACCCCACGCTTTTTTACAATGAAATTTTTTACAATGAGCTTTTTTCTAAAAGTTCTTGAATAACCTGTAATATCAGCAACTAGCATATAAAGTTTATACAATTCAGAGTTTTACTCCGTGATATTCCGCTGAACATCTTTGAAAAACATTTTATATAACTTGTCTTGCACTACCGTAATTACTACTACGTGTAATTACTGGGCATGGACGGCATTTCATCTTAGGCCTCAGGATGACAACGCACCTGCAATATCAAGTGATTTTCCTTGTTATTGCAGGTGTCTATAGGCGGCGGTAACCGCTTACCACCAGGTGGGCCGTCAGCTTATTTGTCATCTAGTTGTATAAAAAAAAAACCTTTTATCCCTTTTGATCTAGTTACCTTAAACGCAACATGCCAATGAAGCGTTATACCTAAACATGGGATTTGCCTAAAAAGCTGTTTGCCCTAAATGAGAAATGCCTATGAATCAGCATGCCTGAAATGTGAAATTGACTAAGAAGCAGATTGCCTGAATTTAAATTGCCTGTAAAGCAGTTTGCCAGAAAAACAAGATGACTGATAGGGCTGTTTGCCCTAACCGAGAGATGCCGATGAAGCAGCATGCCTGAAATACAAGATGATTGAGACTAGGTATGTTATTTACTAGTATGTGAAATAGAGAAGGGAATGGCAAACCACATTATTTCTCCCAAGACAGTTGTCTGTGGACAATGATTATACCAGTTTTGGTTCAACCCCAAATAGCGTGGCGGGAGGACAGTAGCTTTGTTGTTATTTGCTTTGTAAGCATTTAACCACTTAGGCATTTTGCTTTGTAGGCATTTAACAATTTAGGCATTTTGCTTTGAAGGCATCGAATTTAGGCAATCTGCTTCTTAGTCAATTTCACATTTCAGGCATGCTGCTTCATCGGCATCTTGCGTTTAAGGTAACTCGATCAAAAGGGCCTTTTATTACTTACTCATTTCAAACAATAAACACGTCAAATTCAAAGCTTTTTGCAAAGTTTTATATATATTTTATAAGATTTTTTTTTTAAAATGTTAGTTCCTATTTAATTAATTTATACTCTCTTTGGCCAATCTGAACACTATCTCAAAAATCAGGGTAAATGTCCTGAATCCGGGAAAAGTACTAATAAATCATTTTCATGTTATGGCAATATGGCGGGCGACATACAAGTCAACTAAACTTCACCAAAGTGGCATAATATGCGCCATAATGAATATTGGGGCTGTGTTGCGGTTTTTCTTTAAAAAATATTGTTTTGTACCACGAAACAAAGCGAATAAATAGAAAATGGACACTGTTTTGCCTATTTTTTGTATAGTGTGCTAGTCCTGGCTTATAAACATTTTGAGATAAATATCGCCTTTGCTGGCTGAACTATTTTCGGGTCACACACGAGCAAATCCCTAATTTTCAACTGTGCCTATTGGTGTAAAAATACCTTTATAGTTAACAACCTAATACCATCTATCATAAAGACTTATTATTTTCCATGTAACAAACAACCAAACAGCCTTTTTCAGCTACTATAGTCTAGCTAAGCGACTGTACTGGTAAGTATCGCATAATATCTCCTTTCGTATGCTTATTATGCAAATTCCTGTTGCTTACTCACGGAGACGGCTCTTGATAATGAAGAGGCTTAAAATGTCGTAAATCAACCATTATACGAGGTCTCCCATTGTCATGACAGACGCAAGAGACTCGCTACTGAGATGATTAGGACTTGTGAATATTTTTTTACGGCGAGAGCGTTTTGCTTAATGATGATTAATTTGCATAGATTTTACTATCATGGCGATTCTTTTGTTTTTGCACTGAAGGAAACTATTCCATAGTGGTAATTAAGTCATAAAACAAAGTACGATAAAATACTACAGTTATGTAACAAACGAGGAGCTCGGTAGCGTATTGGTTTGAGCGCCCTGGTTTCGATACGAATAACACAGCAACTCTCGCCATGGTCGATCCTGGGATGGGTCAATCAAAGTTTGTTAACTCGAGCTCCTCCGTGCTTCGAAAGGCACGTTAAGCCGTTGGTCCCGGTTGTTCCTGCAACCGCTTTAACCCACATTGGGCCAGCGAGGTGCTGTTATGGCCAAAACTCCTCATGTGTTTATCCCATATCGGAAGGCCTGTGCCCAGCAGTGGGTCGTATATAGGGTGGTGATGATGTAACAAACAAGCATGCTGCCTGCGTCTGGTAAATAGACAATTTGTTCGTAATTAATGTACAAGGAAATAAAAAATATAGAAGATACACCTTAATAAAATACTGAAATTGACAAATAAAATATTAGCCCTTGTTACTCGTACATTACCGAGTTACATTACCAGCAATGTACAAGAGAAAAATATTCTTCGCTCAAAACCCGGTAATGTATTATGAAATATTTTTTTTTGCACATTACCGATTACATTTCCAGTTTTGTACGAGGATGTAAATATTCTTCCTTCATTACTTGGTTCTGTTCAAAGAAATTTTTATTCCGTGTGGTGTGGTCCGTGTTTCCGTGTGGTGTTCTTACCCAGGTGGTTCTCCGAGTAGTGTAAATGCCTTCCTAATGTGGGTCATCTTTCTATTTTCAATTAAGTATATTATTCCATTATGCAAAAGCAATAAGCATACAGTTATAAAATATTTAAGTTTACCAAAAATGGAAAGCTTTGTATTGTTTCATAAATTTTAAAATAAAAACCATAACTTACATAAAGTAAAAAGATGGCCCACATTAGGAAGGTTTTTACACTACTCAGAGAACTTCCTTGGTTTTGTACACGGAATAAAGATTTCTTTGAACAGAACCAAGTAATGTAGGAAGAATATTTACGTCCTCGTACAAAACTGGAAATGTAATCGGTAATGTGCAAAGAAAAATATTTCTTAATACATTACCAGGTTTTGTGCAAAGAATATTTTTTCCTTGTACATTGCTGGTAATGTAACTTGGTAGTGTACGAGTAACAAGGTAATATTAGAAAGCAACATCCTTATTCATAACTTTCTGAAAACATTCAAATATCGAATACTCTAATAAACCTGTCACTTTTTATCGCGGTGCGTTAAAGCGAGACGGGGTGTGAGTTTTCCAATCGAATCCCTATTCCGACGGATGTGAATATAAGGGGGCAAAGAGATCGTATCGTCAGCCTACATTAAGAACATTAATTCGATATTTTTTAATTTTTAAAACTCGGCTATCAGGTAAATAAAGTAATGTCTTTATTTTACACTAGTTTCACCTTACCAACTTTTCTGAGCGTCAAACATTTTTACCGTTTAGTCTACTTATGACAAATTCTAATTTTTATATCATAGTCTTTTATTGACAGATTCTATATTCGACATTATAATTATCGTGTGGGTTTTTAATAAAATAAACATAAAATAAATCCTAAACCGTCATTAAGGATTTTAGAAGTCTAATGTAGCTTTCAACTAGTGTAAGAATTTTTTAAATCAGCTCAGTAGTTCCACAGATTACTTCCTGCATACAAACCCACATGCTTACTAACATTACCTCTTTATAAAATTAATTATAGATGTGTCAGGCACTTTACTAATGCTTTATCGAGTGTAATAAAATTTCAAGACAACCTGAAATTGATTAAAAAAAGATCATGTACTTAAAACATGACCTAAAATCAACTGTCAAACTTTTCCGACTTAACCTCCGTTACTGACCACTTCAATGAATTTGATACTGCGATTACGACATGTCTTGTTGTGCTTAAACAGAGTTACACACTCTCAACTTGCAGTGGAAAGACCGCTTTGCTGTGGTCAATTAATGCTCAAGACGCTTCGAAACTTCTTGGAAGAGACAA
Source organism: Nymphula nitidulata (assembly GCA_947347705.1). Taxonomy (NCBI): domain Eukaryota; kingdom Metazoa; phylum Arthropoda; class Insecta; order Lepidoptera; family Crambidae; genus Nymphula; species Nymphula nitidulata. The sequence goes on along the minus strand of OX374617.1, from coordinate 6,015,544 downwards.
TGAGGTCCCAAGTCCCGAAACTTCGGCTTCAAATAGAGAAGACATATAATAATAGACTAAAATATTTTCCCGGTTATACGAGTATGTTAACAAATTGACAAGTAATTATTTCATTACCCTCTAACTCCCATATGGCATTACCTAATGCCGTGACAATTAAATGAATGAAAATGAAAAATGAAAATGAAAATATCTTTATTCAATTAGGCCCCCCAAGAAGCACTTTCGCATCGTCAACAAAAAACCCCTTATGTCTATCTCATAAAAATAATATTATCTAACTAACAATTACATTATGTTTGTCTCTCTGTCTTATCTGAATCTACATAAGCTAAGAATGTTATAATGTCTGTCTATCGGTCTGTCTGTCTGTCCGTCTGTCGATCCGTCTGTCCATCAGTCAGTCTGTCTGTCTGTCTGTCTATCTGTCTGTCAGTCAGTCAGTCAGTCTGTCTGTCAGTCTGTCTGTCTATCTGTCAGTCTGTCTGAATTTACACCGGTTCCAAAAGTTGAACTACCGAGAAGATTCCGGCAACAAACTCGTGTAGTCTCTCTTTTCAATTATTAAGTTACAATGTTTAATTACACAGTAATGGTATTTAGCAGTGCAGTGTCGCACAGAGTATAAAAAAAGGTATATTAACGTACCAATAAGTACCTAATGACAAGAATATTTACTGTATTTAAAGGCTGTCCGACAATGCTCCATAATTGTGCACCATAAAATTTAATTGTGTCTGGTTTATCGGTTCACAATGATACTTTAACTTTTTTACCTATAATATTTCGTCACAGAAAAATATAGTATCCCAACTAAAGCATCAGTACACCTAGTGTAAGTTTCAATCGAAACGAAACGAAAACGTTCATCGCCGTGTTCACCTCTCCAAGCCACATTTAAAAGTGGTTTCCGATAATTCACAACACAGACGCTGCTGCTGTTTTCATACAATTTGACAGTTATCACGACAACGAATAGACACTTCCATTAAGGCACAGGGATAGCTTTTATTAGGTTTTTGTTTGCATACTTTTTAATCTCGAAGACAAACATTTGCCGTTTTGCGAAAAATGACGAACGCATTTAGCAAAATCAATATTTTGTTGATGTTTTGTTCAGCGTTGCTTAAACGACGACTAGTTTAAAATGTTAATTTCCTGCAAGTAATCTTTTTGCATTGTCAAGAGAAGATAAAACTGTACTACATAAAGTTCCAACACTCATTATACGTATCCAACAAACCATTGAATTAAAAAATTCTTTTAAAATAAAATCTATGTATAAGATTCAATACGCCTAAAGAAATATGTATTGCAAAATTTGCAATGGTAATTTGTCGTAGCAGAACGCAGAATTGTATTTCGTTTTCCAACGATAAGGTAAAATACTGTATTGTAATAGTATGAAAAAAAATATACCAACACAACATTCTACTTTCGGTATAAAATATTACATTATTTTGTGACAATTGCACGCTGTAGTAGGTAGATTTTTGATGACGCCAGCAGCAAATTTTCTAAAAGAACATCCATACATATAACTAACAAAGGCCAAAAAATTTACCGTCTCATTGTCGAGCTGAATGACTCATTAATTTACCTTAGGCAGCATTTTACCTGCCCATCGATATTACATTAAAATATTGAAAGAACCTCGGGAGGACCTGTACCATTGTTGAAATATCTGCTGTTGCGAATCTTACGGATCAATGAAGACAATCCAAAACATTCTTCGGATTTTGTTTCGATACCCATTGAATACGGCTTATATTGGGATTTTTACAATGGGGGTTTTACAGGTTTTGTTCAAGAGTTTTTTTATTACTTATTTTACTTTAATTTTTTTCAGACAACTAAATGACAAACGAGCTGACGGCCCACCTGGTGGTAAATGGTTACCGTCGCCTATAGACACCCGCAATAACCAGGAAAAAATAACTTAGCATTGCAGCTGCGTTGTCATCGTGAGGTCTAAAATGACATGCCCAGTAATTACACTAATTAAAGATAGGAATCTTTTTCATGCGTCTTTTAATAGAAGTCCAAAATTTCTGATGGTTTCAAACAAATCAAACAGTCGCCAATATTGAACACTGAATTTTCTGCAATATGTATGAAAAATCGGCAAAAAATACCATAGCACGTGAGGTAAAAGTTCTGTCATACGTTTTAAGCCCTTAGCAAAAGAGGCCTTATTATGCTAATTATGCTAATGCTCATACATTCCTCCCTGAGATTCCACCCAATGCTATAGCCCCTTTTATGGGGCCACCGTACAGTATAAGTAGGTAGAACAAAGATATTCAAGGCCGGATATCGAATTCTAAAGAGTGTCTTCCCGTATTGATAATATAGTTATTTTTAAACCCGATAGAGTAGGTACTACTATTCGTCAATGCGTAGGTACCTGTAATATTTACAGGTACCTACTGCAAATATTACAGGTTGAAAGAGTTGAAAGAATTATCTTCCAACTCCTAATTGTTAAGGAGTTGTGCCTTCCATCACCAGCTTATTAACATAAGATGGTAACTGACAGTAGCAAATACTTGAATAGCTGTGGAAAAAAAGTAAAAAATGTCATTCGTGCTATAAAATTTGAGGTTTGCCCTCGACTTCCCAAGGATCCCATTATCAGATCCTGACTTGGTGACAATGGGACCACCTCAGGAGAATAAAAAAGAATTTTGAGAATCGGTTCACAATTAACAGAGAAATCGGTGAAAAGCCATACAAAAAAAAATACATACAGTGGAACATAACCGAAGGAGGTTATGTTCCTCTGTATATATTTTGTTTTGAAGTCGGTTAAAAACTAATGTTTTCAGGCTGAGACAGGACTGAAATTAAGGTGGCGGGTTCACCGCCACCTTAATTTTTCACAATCCGGTTGACTTATCTAGCCATCTGAGCTACCAAGGACTTGGTAAGATCGTGTAGATTTCCTCTAGTCTTGTATTTGCATTAGAAGCTAATATACTAGTATACCGTTATTACAATCCATTCTCGTGTTAATTTTTTAACAAACCAATCAGAGCGCCTAAACTTCTTAAGGCAATCACTACATTCACTTAGTTCTTTTAGAACTCTCTTTTCCGCCTTTGGAGAAGTTCTTTGTATACTATCTTTTCTTTCATTTAGTACGCATTTCACGTTACAGCCTTGAACTTATCAATACTTTCTTGAGGAAAAGAGCGTACTCTATGACTAATATACTATAAATATACTTATAAATATGTATGAAACATTTATTATTGGTTATTAAGAGGGGGCATAAAGCAAATCACTAATCGTAGATTTAATTTTAATCATATTAAATCAAATCCAAATGAGCTGAAATTTTAAATATGGTAATTACATTATATTTGTGAGGGTTGTGTCAGAGCAAAAACATGAATTTATAAAATTTTCACGATAGAAAAAAATCACAAAGATACCTCTGACTTTCAACGAGATTCAATTTATTGTCCAAATCACATTACTTCACAACAGGGAAAATTGATAAATATGTGAGTCACCATGTTTCCGAGGGCTTCTACTAGCGATTTTTCAATATATGTTATGGTTTGCAAGTAATTAATAAAAAACTATATTGGCGCATAATCCATTTTCCTTCCGCGCTAAACGTCATCGTCCGTCTCTGTCAGTCGCATGGTAGGCCGCATGATATTTGTTTTGTTTCACTCGCGGCTGCTCCATTGAGACGGGAAGACTATGTTTCTGCGTTCTCGCGCGCCCTCGGCAATATTTTCGCGAATAATTTGTAGTTTATAACTTAAAAACCATAATATTGTACATATATTTTAAAACTATTGCTTATAAAGTTTAATGAAACGTTGTAAATTCTGATTTTTCATAATTATTAAAATAAAATGCTATAAAATGAAACTGAAAATTCAAATGACGGCTAGGTGTCAAACTCAAGTTTTTTGTTTACTCACTTTTTAATTGTTGATATCGACCTTATTTTTATGTACATTGAGCAGAAATCGCATTGTCTTTGCAATCTCAGGAGGCGTAGTATATGTAAAATAAAATCATGCTTTTTGTTTCTTAGTGACTTACTCGTATTTAATTTATTTGTAATAAAACTTTTTTCGATGGTAGATATTTTCATATGCAATTATAAAAATCACAATATTATAGGGCAGTTATCAATATGCAGTTGGAGAATCTAATACCGTAAGGGTTTATGCCATTCACCTATGGCATAATAAACTTTATTGCAATTTAATGATAACAATGTTTTTTCAGATCAGCATCGGTTTAATATCACCACAACTACACCTAATTAAAAAATCTTAATAAAGTGAATTCTGTAGTAAATAAATATGGTATCTACTATAAGATTTTTTAAAACAAAAATACATTATAGTGTCTTACATATTATATGCTAGTTAAAGTTTATTTCTTTTGGATCACTATAGTTGTTAAATTCAATAAATGGCGAGATAAACTTTGCTATAAAATCGTTAAGACGAAGGATAGAATGCGGTGAAGAAATTAGTAGGGTATACCTAATGCTCCGTTGACGTAGTGGTATTCGCCTCTGCCCGCCTAGCATGACCACCGAAACGCGATATGATAAAGCTATTTATCGCTTCGAACTGTCAAAAATCATTGGATATAACCGCCATCTTGAAATTTTATCGAAGCTGCGAACTTGTATTGTATATATACATGTTCGCAGTTTCGATAAAATTTCAAGATTTTTGACAGTTCGAAGCGATAAATAGCTTTATCATATCGCGTTTCGGTGGTCATGCTAGGCGGGCTGGCCGTATATAAGGAGACGCGGGTCGATTCCTGGCTGGGGCATATATTTTTTCATCGTTTGCTTTTTTTACTTGTAATTGTTTTAATAAAGTGGCGTTTTAACGCACCAAAAACATTTAAATATGAATATGAATTTTGACCCCTAGTAACAATAAAAATCTAAACTTCAATTCAATATTAAATTGAGCCAATATAATTAATATTATAGACTAGAAATGCATTACATTTACTCCAAAGAAGCTACTGTTGCTTTCATGTGAATATTTTACGTATACTATGTTATGACGTCGACAGGTGACTAGACGAGCTTGATTGACAACACACTGCAAATCGTGCCTCGCCATGCGGGGGGTGCGGGTGAAATTTGATTTTTTTCTAGCTTTAGGCGCACTCTTAAATATTATAGAACTCACCGGTGTAAATGTTCTTTAAAAATTTGACTTTGAATGACCTAACTAAGAGGAGTACTTATCTACAATTTGTACCTATAAATATAGCTACGTAAAATATAACAAGAATCGTAATGCCTATCCATCAATTTTATTTTAACAAGGGAATTTATAATGGATGTCGGATAGATTTAACTGAGGTAAATGCATTTACCATAGTCACTCACTGCAATTCACACCAATTGCGTTTACGCTGTATGACAGAGGACGTTTTTTCAGAGATTTTGGCGGTTATTCTTCTTTTCCTTTTCGGTTATTGACTGTGTTACATCATTGTAAAAGCCTCATAACAAGAACTTTTATCTTAGTTAATACACATCATACACGTCTAATAACACTTCACGTTAATACACGTATTTTAATTTACATACAGGCTCGGAACATTATGAATGCTAAGTCAAATGTGCACGACGCGGCAGATAACTCGATACGAAGAAAAACCGACTCGTCCTATCAGGGGGCGAATCTAACGAAATTTTAAACTTTGAATACATGATGATGGTCTTCGTTCTTTCAGAAGGCAGACATTGTGGTGGCTTGTGGTAATTTAATTATATCGTTGTTACGCAAAGCATGCCACAACTTTCTAAGAGTCTTATTAAAAAATGTCTGTCACTCAACGAGTATGTCTTTCCCTAGGAGACAGAATCATATTGTCACCGTCTTATAACCGCAATAAGTCTATATATCTTTTATTTATCACTTCACGAAAAATGGGTACTGTACTGTCGTCTAAATGATGTAAACTTCACTACAAAGTAAGGAGCTCAGTTTTACAACCATGTCAAAAGCCACAAAATTTACGTATAAGAAGGTTCATATAAATTAATGTGATTTTAAATGAGGTCGCAAAGTAGACTGCAGTCTGTTTAATTATTCATACATTAAATATTTTCTTTCTAGCGGTCGAGGTTAAAAATGTCATCGTGACCCAGACCCAGTGAAAGATTACTGCTACTATCTATTATACTAATATTATAAAGCTGAAGATTAATCTACCTATATTCGTACACAGAAAACAGTTTTTCTTTTAAATATTTATAAGGTACTAGCTGCCAGTGTTGGCATTATTTAATTAATCAATGAACTTTATTTATATTAAATTAATCATGAAAAAGTAATCTTAATGATTATGGACGTTAGTCATTAATTAATTAATTTGATTACTTATAAAGTAATATATCCGTCAATATGAATACTACGTAATAGAAATAATGGAAAATGATGACACAGATTTCATAAATTACTTACTTATTAACATTTTATCAATTAGCTACACCCGGCATGCTTTGCAATGCCCGTAAAGAGAAAACTGTTGGATTTATAATAAAAATAAAAAATAAAGTTTTTATAATCCAGCAACCATTGCAAGTGTCCCCAGAACACCCTACTAAAGTTTCATCACAGTCTTATCAATGATTTCGTATAGCACCAAGGAGACAAACAAACATACATCATCACCAGCCTATATACGTCCCACTGCTGGGCACAGGCCTTCCGACATAGGAGAAACACATGAGGAGTTTGGGCCATAACACCACCACGCTGGCCCAATGCGGGTTAGTGGGTTAAAGCGGTTGTAGTAACAACCGGGACCAACGGCATAACGTGCCTTCCGAAGCACGGAGGAGCTCGAGATAACAAACTTTGATTGACCCATCCCAGGATCGACCATGGCGAAAGTTGCTTCGTTTTTCGTATCGAAACCAGAGCGCTCAAACCAATATGCCACCGAGCTCCTCGAACAAACATACACACATTGACTTTTATTTATAAATGGGGTTTACGCCGCGCGACTTTTCATAGAAAATTTCAAGTCGAAAATATTGGAAACGGACAAACCGAATCTAATAAGACTTTACAATATGTCTTTACATTGTCAATTTTTCGAAAAGTCTGATAATAATTGAGTACGAGCAATTTTTAGCTAACCAAAACTTGCCAATAATTTCTTTTAGAAAAATCCTCTTACAACTAATTAGACTAGCCTGGCCGTGCCTCGTAAACCACCTTGGTTCTTTGTTGTTCCATGTTGGTCCATGGTTCTACTTATGCAAAACTTTTAGTAAGAAGGTATTGTGTGGATAGTATTTAATTTTCTAAACATGTCATTGATAAAATGTGTCAATGAATACAAGCTGAAACATTTTTGTATGGTTGTCAATTATTCACTGACGTTTACGTCAATGGACTTTTCGTCGACAGAATCCAAAGTCCATTCTACAAGTACTTACCGCTCGAAAAATTTATGGGAATATTGCATATTGTAAGTATTCCATAAGATAATCGCGCGCGTTATGTTTGACTTACACTTGCATTTCATCCCTTATCGCAGAGGTTCCCAGACATTTTTTCTCATAGACCACTTTCAAAATTTAGCTGGTTCCGGTGGACCCCCTGTAGCCACATTTCTACCATATTCCCAAAACTGGTCAAAAAATGTTAAGATACGATAGGCCAACGTAACCCCCGTCGAGTCTGGCGTGGACCCCTGGGGCTCCACCTGGACCACTTTGGGAACTAAGGCCTTATCGGCTTGCCGGCGCCTACACTCCACTGTGGAAATGTAAACTAGTATCGGACACAAAAAATATTATTTTCGTATTTAATACAATGAGATTAGATGTCATTACATACAACGCTCTAGACAATATAAAGCGCACGAATTTTTAACATACTTTTTATTCGAATTATTCCCTCTACGTCGACTCTCACTACGGTGACTCTCGATACGTCGCTTTCCCATTACGTCGAATCTCACGACGTCGAGTACAGCTTGCAAAGCAAGACTCATATGCTAGTAAATATGTATTTTTTTGCTACTGTTAGTCTAGTGCCCCCCAAGACGTGATGCCCGAAGCAATTGTTTAAGTTGCTTTTGGGCTGATCTGGCACTGTTCACACTTGTCTTTTATGGTTGGAATTAATTATTATATCAAAAATTCATGTCCTGGGATCGGAACCCGCGGAACCTGGAGAGTAGTAAAGGAGGACTGAATGGTAGGTAATTTTTTTTTTTTTTTTATACAACTAGATGACAAACAAGCTGACGGCCCACCTGGTGGTAAGCGGTTACCGCCGCCTATAGACACCTGCAATAACAAGGAAAAACACTTGATATTGCAGGTGCGTTGTCATCCTGAGGCCTAAGATGAAATGCCGTCCATGCCCAGTAATTACACTGGCTACCTTTCTCTTCAATCCGAAACACAGCGAACTGTTTCACGGCTGATTTTATATAAAATATTATTTTAATTTTGAGACGTTAGCGTTTAACGCAAATGCAGATAAACTATGTAGAAGAAATCTAAAGCAGTCACCCGAAGTCCCGAACTATGAAAGACCGCGGGTTCGGTCCCGCCACAGGCCATGAATTTTTTTAGACAGATATTTGTCAAAATATCTGTCAAACCTTTATTATAATATTAAAAATAAACTAAAGAATATTCATTAGAATATTTATTGTGCCTGATGATTATATAGGACTTCACAGATTAAAGATATTATAAAATTGAAAATTCTAAGTAACCCTGGGCCTTGTGTTAGATAGATGATTAATGAAATCATCTATCTAACACAATCTCAATGAGACTATCCATACGATCCTAATCGCACTTTACTTATCTGCTGTCAATTTCTTAAGAATTGAGCATCCCGCAGACTATTTGATGGTACAGAATCAGCATAAGGTTAGCATAGTAATTAGAAATACCAACAAAGTAACAGTGGTAGATATAGCGACAGTTATTAGTCGCCGTAGGTATTAGATACAGCTGAACACAAGCAGTTCGATCTAATGATCTAAGCCAAACTAGTTGCAATGCAATTGACATAAGGTTTATACAAAGTTGAAATAGTTGGCATTACATAGTTAAATGTATATGGATCCGAACGATATGTGTCAAATTACTATGCTACGAGAGAAGTAATAACGGGTGTGTTATACAGGGTGGTGCCGCCAATACGACAATAAATTAAAACATGGGCTATATTAGTTCATAGAAATTGTTTGCCACCAATGATATTATAATAAACAAGAAGTAGTTTATAATATCATTGTTTGCCACTTTCAAAAACATCTTATTCATTTCATATAAATGTCATGAAATTATCAAATGAATAAGATGTTTTTGAAAGTGGCAAACCATTTCTATGAACTTATATAGCCCATGTTTTAATTTATTGTCGTATTGACGGCACCAGCCTGTATATAGTAGAATTAATTAATGGTGTGTACTGTCACAGCTGATCTGCTGATAACTTTACCGACCTAGATATTGAATTTATTAACCAACTGATGACAAGCAAGCTAGCGGCCCACCTGGTATATTTTCCATTTAGCGATAGCGTTAGCGATTGTCAAATGGCATCTTGTCTAGGCAAAGGGCCTAATTTTAATTTTAGTCCCGTTTTGTAAGAAGGTTAGAGTTTAATCTTCAGAAGACGTGACACTTGATCTTCTAATTTCTAGTACGCTGTAATACCTACCCAATATTGTTACCTTGATTGTTTCTGATTTCCATAAGCTTAGATAGTGTAAGTGTATAATTCTGTTTTCGGCTATACATAGGTCTACAGGCGGCGATTAATGATAGTGTGAATAGGTACCCTTGTAACATTGCCATTTGTATACGTGTAGGCGGACCTAAGGTTGGAAGTTTTTTTGTATTTTCATGGTATAGAATCTAATCGAGTTCTGGTTAATAAGGAACATACTTAACTAACTAGTTGGTATAGCGACAGAACATCAAGCGTAAAAGTTTGACCTTGAGACCGCCCTTACTCTATTCGTAATAAAGGCGACTTTCGTAGTGCAACTTTTACACTTGACTTGATGTCTTGCGTACATTATTAATGTGCATACCTATTCCTGACGACCGGCAGGCCGAGTGGTCTGTGCCCCTTGCTCTACAGGCTACTTGGTCTGGAGGTGCCGGGTTCGAATCCCGGTAGGAGCAAATGTTTGTATGGTGAGTACGAGCATTTGTTCACGAGTCATGGATGTTTATATGTTTATTTACTAATATTTATATACATATCATTATTATTATTTCTCTCCATAACACAAGCTCTTAATGATGCTTACTTTGGGCTAGATAATAGGTGTGAGTGTATGAATATTATTATTCCACTTGTGGTTTGGTTTTACGTTACATTTTAAAGTTTATAGTTATAATTTACACAACTCTCTGCTTACAGGTCAGAAGACTTGGTCTCGGCGGTGCCGGTCCTCAACCGACTTTCGACTTAACAGATCCTTACTGTCATAATGTATCCTACGACTATGTCCCGATGCACGACCCACATCTCGCCCACCACTTCGCACAGAAATCAGCCAGGAGTAGAATGAGGAATCTGGGCTTTTGTACCAAAGACGGTAGAGCGGTTTGCTCGCTAAAGGATTTCAATCAATACAGAAAGTACTTGTACAATCAGTTTATGGATAGGATACATCAGGCGATGAAACAGTTGGTAAGTCTGCAAAAAAACGTATTAATTTGTTGAATTAAACTCATGGAGTTGTTGCTGAGTGTATTCAAATCACCATATCCAGAAATGACGTTTATTTCTACAAATATTAGCTTTCACATAAATCTAAATTCAATGAGTTCAGTTTCAATCTCATATAGCATTAGGCAACGATATCATATTTTATAATTCTATTGATTTTTTAGCAATCATTTGGATATTATGACAATTCAACTTTGTTGAATATCGTAAAGGCAGACGGAAATAAAGTGATACTTTATAATAGGATGAACGTGCCCGAGACGATTTAACACTAAAGCGAGTGGAGGTAGACGTGACGCGGCGACTTCAGGTCTTCACCAAGGCAGAGCGAGCTAGGGAACATCTGGAACGGGTAGCGCAAGAGCATGCAGATGAGTGGGCGGAGAAGAGGAGATTGTAAGTTTCCTTTGTTCCCGTTGAGTCACACCATTTAGTGTCACACTGTTACACATTGGAAAAAATATTCCCGATGAGTAACACTGTAACTAAAATCATTGTTCAAATTCGTACATATTTTATGTAGCTGGATCATCCCCTGAAGTACCAGGCTACCATAAGTATATGAGAGGTTTTTTATTGTACCCCTACGATTATTATATAAATAAAATAAGAGTATGCTAAAGATCTCCTACAAAGATATGGTAGCCTGGTACTTCAGGGGATGATCCAGCTACATACAAACGAATTTGAACAATTATTTTACCCAAGAAGGTGTTACTCAACGGGAATACAGCGTTCTGTTTAGCTACACTGTCACTAAACGGGAAAAAAATAGTGGCATTGAGTTACAGTGTTACTCATCGGAAATAATTTTCCCAATGTGTAACAGTGTGATACAAAATGGTGTGACTCAACGGGAACAAATATAGTAATATCAGTCACTCTAGCCCTGCAAGCACGGACCTCTCGCAAATTTGACGTTTCATATCGACAAAAACCGTTTTGTCGAGTTCCAATTTCAAAATTTGAAGGAATTCGTTAAGTTGAGTTTAATTTTGGTCGAGAAAAGGTCGCAGGGCTTTATTACGGAAACGTTACCTATTAGGAGTACACTTTCTCCTACTTTGTCTTGTCACTTGATTTTTAAAGGGAAGGCAGAACGTCAGAAGCACAAAATAACTAACAGTCTAATTAGATTACTGATTAACCGTTTACCTTTCTAATAAAATAACACTTAGGTATTATTGTAAATTAAATAATCACAGCTTAGAATCCAAAATATTAAAGTATTTAAAATTACACAAATATACCCTTCACAATCCAATTATTGTAGGTATTAGTGAAATAATTTGTTATTCTCGGAAATCCTTAATAAGGAATTGTGAAGTTTATGTGATTGTACAAAATAAAGAATTTCTATCCATCCAAGAAACATCCAAGTGACTTTCATACAGTCATTTATAGAATGTAGTTATAAAAGCTATTAAGTAATACAGATGTAATGCAAATGATAATACTACCTATGCACAAGTACGAAACTACTAGAAATGAATTAATCTTTGGGATCTTTTTCGACTTTTTTAATAATTGTATAGAAAGTAATTATGAAAATAAACTGCAGCAATACATAGCGGAATAACTTTTTATATTTTTTGTTGTATTACCAGTGCAAGGCAAGAAAAATACAAATTTTCATGATCTACTTTCAAATATTTGACAATTTATAATTTACCCAATTACTCGAATATGTCGTATATTCCTCTTTAAATATCATCATTATAAAAAGTACAGACCACTATCAGGCGTGCGAAAGGTGCCATCGAAAGCACTCTGCATATTTTATAGTCGCTAGCTAATATGCAAATGTATGGCTGATCTAGCACTATTATAGACCTTTGTTCATTGCAAATTTTAATCGTACCTACGATATTTTATAATTATAACAATACCTAAGAAATACAATTAAGAAATCAAAAAATTATTTGAATTCTGACACATTTCATTTAACTTAAATAAATAAGCTTCTAATACCATTCATCATCAGCCTATATACGTCCCCCACAGGTGGGCACAGGCCTTCCTACATGGGAGAAACACATGAGGAGCTTGTGCCCTAACACCACCACGCTGGCCCAATGCGGTTTGGTAGGTTAAAGCGGTTGCAGTCACAACCGGGACCAACGGCTTAACTTGCCTTCCAATCTTCCGAAGCACGGAGGAGCTCGAGATTATAAATTTGATTGACCCATCCCAGGACCAACCATGGCGAAAGATGCTTTGTTTTCGTAATCGAAACCAGAGCGCTCAAACCACTACGCCACCGAACTCCTCACCACTAGATAGGTACCTATTATTCTAGAAATATCTTAAAATGATTTTTATTTTATATTAAGCAAAATAAAACACAAAATTAACATAATAAAGAATAGTAGAATATAAAACAAATAGCTCGTAATGACCTCCATCATCATCTCATATCAGCTGGTTAAGGCTGCAAGCTGATCGGTCCTGCGCTGTCTGCATCCATAGGCTTCCCACAACCCTCAAGACCTGAACAATTTTTTTATTTTATACACTCTTGAAGACAATTCACCATCATCATATTTTTGTATCATTTATAAAACATTATTTTTGAGGTTTGGGCCCTTTTTAATGCCTTTCTCCGACTATGAATCGATAAAGATAAGGAGGAAGGTCTCTCTACACATCTAAAAAAAGTTGTGTATATTAAGGTAACTAACTCTTAAGCTGGAGAACCGAGCTTAATAAGCAACTTGGTACGTGAGCCGTGTACAAACTGATTAATGTAGACACTTTGTTTTCATTTAGTTCTAACGCAACAAATTTACTTGCCGCTAACTCTGCACGAGGGCAAACAAATAATTCTTAATTTGCCTTCGGATAATTAACGGCGAAACCTTTAGCTGTTGATTGCTGTTAACAGTTGTTTCTATAGTATGCTGCTTAGAGGGCTCATACTCATTCAGTATCTAAGTACTTCTTTCTAGTGAAATATCAAAACAAAAGAGCTTTTCCTTCGAGCATGTTTTCAATACTGTCTTGTCAAAGTTCAAACTCTTATTCCGGGGACTTTCACATTAACGTCGCTCGGCGGTTTCAGATTTAAACACAATTCCACACCTGTGACTCTGAATAGCCGAGATTAAGGTCACTATTACAAGATCAGGGGTATTGCTGTTAAATTTAATTAAGACCCCTCTATAAAATGACGGTATCTTACCAGATTATCTAACGATCCAATTAGTGGAGCGGGCGCGAGCTTGATTTAACGCTACCCATGAAAACTTAATCGCTTTTAACAGAAATTGGTATCGGCAAAAAAACATAACGCATACAATTAGCCACCTAACGTTGTGTATTAGTCCGATTGAACCTTATTCCGTTTTCAATATGTAGCAAAATTCGTAACTATATTATACATTTCGAGCGAGAATATTTCTTGAAGAGCGATATACATTTTGAATAAAACTTTCTTTACAGATAAAAACTCGATTAAAATTAAAATTTTATTATAATAGTGTCTCATATTCCTGAAATTTGGTCTTAACCCGTAAATATCTAGTTTATTGTAAAATAACTTTATCGTAAGGTAATTCATAAAACGATGGAATTTACCACAGAAATGCCGGTGTTTTGCAAAACCTACCTAATTTGTGAATCCCAACTGATTTCCTTCGCCGTTCGCCGTCAATATCCGTATTCCACCCTCAGTTCCTGTTTTGCGAGTTCGCATAGGACGTGCATCTTGTTGATTCCGGTTATGTAACTCCATGTTAAATCAAACTTTGTCGACAGATAAAGAGATAAAATTTGATTTCACCTATACTGTTCTAGAAAATCTTCCCTTTAAGGCTCTGCTCATATTTCTTTGATATTATGTAAATGGAAGCAAACATTCAGTCTTATAAAGTAATATAAATAAATAAAAAAAACATACCGGCCGAATTGAGAAACTCCTCGTTTTTAAAGTCGGTTAAAAATATCATCTCATTGGGTTTAGGCGCTTTTAATTCAATTTGATAATATTAAAGTCTTGATGATGTCGTTCATCGGCTGGAAACTGTGGAATGATCTAATGAATTCTGAATCCGAAAACCGGTACCTATGCTATTGAAGGCTTCAGATTAACCACTAGCAAGAACCTGTCTCTAGCAACAAAATAAATAATACCCATTAATTAATCCCGCTGCAACTACATTTTGGTTTGATGACATCATCGTTTGTCATATTATTATGCGCGTACTCTGCGGATTGTCTGAGCATCTTAGCCGATTGTTTGCGTCTGTATCGATACTGACGCGCGTCAGCAGCGCGTCTCGTTTGCGTTTGTGCCGTCACAAAGCCGCGTCGTTTCCTCGTTTAAGAATCATCGTGTTAATTTAATACTCTCGTGTTAGTGCTCGTCGGTCAGCAATCGTTTTAGCATGTTAGCTGTTTGTTTATCTATCATGTCAATGCCTTTTTGGCTTCAAAGTCTGTATACCGGCATTAACTGTTCATGTTTGTCAAGTACTTGTGCGATGCACCCTGAATCTGTCGGAGTTGCAAACTTGGTAGAGATTTACATAACCTATTTAGCATTTGATCAAAGTGCACATTTCAAAGCGAGTAAACGCGTTGGACTACGGCTTGACCGTGTAGAAGATTGTATGTTTTACTAAGGGGGATAGGAAACAATAATTTAGTCTTAAAATTTTCATACCAAGTATTCATTTTCTACGCTTTATTTTTTATGTTATAATCTTTGAAAGATGTGTGTGTGTTTGTATTTTATTTGACTGTTGTGTTCCTGTGGTAGGTAAGTCCAGTTGCTAGAGCTCAACGAGGAAGCGTGGACCTGGAAACAGAAGGACTTTTCTCGTATGATGTCAACATAACATAATATAAGTTTATTGTTAGGTATGATAAAAATACTGCGAATGGCGGTCTAATTCAAATAAAGCTATGACCGGAAAGAAAGTAATGAATAAAATAAACACCTTTGCCGCATATTAAGCTGAGAATTCGACTGCGATTAAACGTTGACTCAGTCTGTTTCTTTAATTAAAACGAGTTGCCGAGCTTAGTTTTACGTCTTTGACTCGCGTCTATACAGACGCTATGAAAAGTCGGCCTTAGCCAAATGTGATTTCTTGAATACGCTCATTCTGACTTTTCTGTATCTAGGTAATTTATTTTTCAGCTCCTTACTATTTGACTGTAATACCACATATATGAAGCTCTTTTATTTACAATTTCATACGTAGGTATATTGAGAAGGTGCTAACCGTATTTTAGTTTCTTTGCGAATTGAGTTTGCAATACACATTTTTATACTTTTTTCGAACGATTTGGAGATTTAATGAAAGTTTGAAGACATTAATTTCACTCCTTGATTATAGGTAGCTCTTAAATCTTGCCATATATCTTTTTAAAACACGTTATCTATTATTGTACTTTGAATCGATAGCTGCTCTCTTAAACGGAACTAGATTTTATTAAAACATTTTTTAGAGCAAAAGAACAAGAGAAAAAAATCCAGCAACGCATGCGTTACCTCGCCGAGTTCAACGAGAAGCAACGGAAGGAGCGTGCTTCTCGCGCACATGAAAAACAAAACAGAATCAAGCAGCGAGTCCAAGCAGCGGCAGAGATGGAACTCCGCCGCAAGATTACTATGGTCCGACAGTGGAGGACGAACGAGAAGAAACGGCTGAACCGGCTAAAACACGAGAGAGAAGCGAAGCAGATGCGATTGGAAGATGAGGTAACTTTAATTGAATATCTTTATTTATGTAGGATTTCGATGACTTAATAATTTGGGCGCTTGGGTTTAGTTACACTGATTTCCGTGCAGTGGATATTTTATGAATCATTTGCAACCTTCATATTCTCCGTGCTTAGGAAGGTCAAAACAAAACGATTGCAGTAAAAACTGGAATCATTTTCACCAGTCAACCTGCATTTTCACAGGGGTGGTGTGTTGACCCCTCGTGATGTCTTTTTCCTATGTGAGAAGATCTGTATTAACAATGGGAAAATTATAGTTTTTGATGATGATAACTTGAGTAGTGATAACAATAACTTAGTACTGAGTAACTTTTGGTGTGGATTTAAATTATAAAGCGATGTTCATAAAAGACGAAGTACTGACCAAAACTTATCAGCTTCTCTATGCTTTGGAAGGCAAGATAGTCTATTTGTCCCGGCTATTATGTTATTAAAGACAACCTAACCATGACCACTTTGACAACGCCATTATTTTGTGCCCAAACAACACAAAAAGTCGTCTTCCCATAGTTATTAAATAAAAATAAAAATAATTTTCTATGTCTAAGCATCCAATTCTTAGGAACAACTCCATTGCACCATCTTTTTCTTACTCCGTTATTTTATTATGTCATTGTATGTCACTATTTTCGCGTGAGTACGTAAGTGTTTTTGATGATATCACATTGACTTCTCTAATATTAGACAGAGAATTGTTGAAATGTGTGAAAAGCAGAGTATTTTAAAAGAATGAGCAGTATTTATTGTAAGGTACATACCTAGTAACTCAGTGAACTGTCCAGTAAATCAAATATAAAACGAATTCTACAAATCAGCCTTTAGGTATAGCTTTAAAATGGTATTTTGAATAATTAATCGCTCTCTCGTACCTATGAATCAGTGTTCCGGTCGACCCAATATCATTTCATTAATTTCGTGCATCTATCAGTTGAAACAGATATTAACATACAGGCCGTGTTCCATTTTCGTGATTAAAATATAGGATCTCATCAAACCCATTTCAATTAAGATTTTTCAGCGTGTTTCTGTGTAAATCCAGTGTTATTATTATATAAGTTATATATTATATAAGTATTATATATTTTAGTTTTAACAGACTATGTCTATCTAGTTAGACTTAGAATAGGCATCTTAGAAAATATTGTTTTAACATAGAATGACGATCCCATTGCTGAGCCGAAGCTCTTCTCGTGAAATAAACATTCGAAGAATTTGGACCTAAGCTCACTGCGTGCTGGCTTAATGAAGATTAAGAGCTTTTAATGACACCATGAGTATTTTCCGAAGGCGGATTCTTGATTACCCAAGGCGGGAAGGTATTGCCGAATTCAAAAGAAAATGTGAATTCCTCAATGAGAATCTCATTTCCATATTAAATGTTCCCGTTAATAGCGCACTTACTCGAATGAACGTTCTGTAGATCTTCAGCCGTGTGTCGGTTTTCAATTTCACGGGTCATTTTAAACATTTATTGCCTTAAGAGCTTGCTAAAGCCCTATCAAAGATCATTCTCCAATAAATTCTTATTGCAGTGCGTCAAAATGATGTGTAAAGGGGAAGAATTTTAATCAGAATATCAAATAAGTATATATGTAATAAGTACATATGTCATCATGTCTAAATTTCAGGCCAATAGAAAATGGATGGCGCGCGTCACAGCTCAAAATCAAAAGATACAAGAAGAAGCTCTGTTATTGAAATTGTATACTGAAGACATGAGCGCCGGTGCTAGAAGGAGAGAAAAGTAATGTTATATAATAATATCCCAACAATAGCTTACCTACGCAAAGTATTTTAGAAGTGAATAAAGATACTCCAGAGATATTGATAAAGCCTACCTAAGCTAAATTGATGAATGATTCTGCGGCATTTTAAAAGTATCCCAAAACGCTTTTGTTCACAGTTTATATCTATGTCTATATTTCGTACAACTAGGCAATCCTCTGGTTTAATTATATAACTTTAATTATTGTGTTTCTCATTAACAAATTCGTAATTGAAGATAAAATCAAAGCAAATTAAAATATACGCCCGATGCCCATGATCACGGCAATTAATTACTTCTACATTCGATAGCAAATCAGTGTTCAATAGCGGACTAAAGGTTATGTAGACGTCGATTTAGTTTTGCTCTTATTTTAATAAACGCGTTCATGTATTTTCTACATTAAGCACCTCCGTCAATCTAGAGAAATGTTTGTGTATAAATTTTCTAAGGGGATGACAACTTGTAGTTTTGTCTCTGTCTGTTTGTATAGAAATGCAAGAGAAAGAAAAAATATTATCAAAGAGAGTATTGTCGAAATTATGCGGAAAATTATGGTAATTTAGCTCGTCATTTTACCGGATTTAACGCGAGTTATATCTAGTAAAGAGGTTTTATTTCAAAAGTTCAAGCAATATCATGAACCTTACTATTTAGTTGTATCAAATCAACTTATTTTCAATTCTATAATAAACGAGACGATTCTCGAAGCTTCCACTATGTTAGTTTACTTTCTACGAAAATTCTAGAAAATTCCTTATATTGTATAGCATACTACCACTCTCACTTCTTTCCGGAAAGGTCTTTTTCGCTTTTTGTCCAGTATTAGCTCGTTTTCACTCATTTTTGTGGAATTTTACATATGGGCGTCAAATGGTCCCGAAAACGCCTGGGAAAAGTATTTTTAGTAAACGCTGGAATCGGATCATTCGTTTTAGGCGACTTTTGATTCTTCGATATGTTATAGGGCAGGGAGCTTTATAACATACTAGATTGGTCTGAAAACGCATAAGATAGGCAATTCCACCACGCTCTAGGTACACCGCTGTGACAATATAACAGAGCTTATTTACGATTTAATTCTACCAAGACTAGGTTACTACCATTACTACGATATATCTTGACACACTTTTTATGCAGGAAAGCGGAAATTTATGCGTACAATACAGATCTGGAGTTGCAACGTATAAGGCTGGCCAACTGGAAGCTCATGCACGGTGGACACGCCAAGGCGGCTCAACTCGTCAGGAAAATGGGAATCGAATTTGAAAAGGTACTTTATATGTCTGGACTTAGATAAATCTGAAGCCTTCTTATAATTGAGTTTAATGTAATTAATACGTACGAGATGTCTAATCTGTGGGCACACAGATGTCTAATCTGTGGGCACACAGATTAGACATCCACGTCGCAAATAATTGGCTTTTTAGCCCGCGACGAAAAAAGAAGGGTGTTATAAGTTTGACGTGTCTGTCTGTGTATTTGTGTGTCTGTCTGTGGCATCGTAGATCCCAACAAATGGATTGTTTGTTTAAAAGCTGACGTGATTAGGATGGTTCTTAGTTATAATTTATGAATATCTGTTTAGGCGTTTGATGACTTATCAGCTCATTTTCTACGAGATAAAAGGTTTTTACTAACTTTCGCAGATCCGAGTGATTTGAAATTTGGTGTAGATACTGTACTTCATATGTACTTCGGTGAAATTTCCATGATATTCTAACCATTAGCTGATTTAATAGCATAAAAAAGTCTAAGGGATGCTTAATTCTTCAAAAACTTACTGGAGATATAGCGTGTTTGGGTTAATAAGAATAGTCTCAATGAGATGGTGTGAGATATATGATTAATTGAGGCCGGTTACTTAATGTTTTTTAATTTTACATTTTGTCAAACAAATGGAACAAAAACGTAGGCACAGATGACGTAGATGCCACAAATTGGCACTATATCCTGATTCGCGTGACAAAAGTTTTCTTCTCAGTAGACATGTAGAAACGTTTTCCGAAGTTTAGGGTCAAAATCAAACTTTTCATGACTTTATGGAAGTTAATTATGAAATCCTATTCTTTCGTTTATCTCACGAATGGTGTATGTACACCATGAGTACAAATGAACCATGAGTACAAATGAAAGTTTTAGAGTTGAATCCAACTTTAATATAGCTTTTTGTTTTTTTTCACTTTTTCGTTCGTCTCCGAAGTTTCAGATAGTATTTTTATGGTAGCTCTATTGCATTTTTATAGTGAAATAAAGGTGAACTTAGCCCTACCTACTGATGAAATGCCTTGAAGGCTTGACAGATAAGCTGCTATTAACTTTTGTTTACAAATGGTGTTCCAGTTCCTCTAGATAAGATGCATCTACATAATGGCTCTCTTTTGTCATAGGCAAACCCTTGACTTTCAAGTGTAAATCGCTTGAAAGTAAGGGAATGACAAATTCCCTTAATTTTCCATTTAGCGATAGCGGAAGCGATTATCGACAGGCATCTTTTTAGAGAGCTGTAGTGAGTAGGATTCCATTGGTATCTCTAGTACTAATCTTTAAAATTATTGTTCACAATGAAAGAACGAAAATATATCAATTCTTTAAACTTTGTTCTACTACCTTTATCGTTGAAACGTTCGGATTTATTGTTGCAAAATGTGTAGACGTAAATAAATGGTCTATTGTAGCCATCTGAGGCAGTATAGTTTCTGCGTATACCTAAAAAAATACACTGTCTACAGGCACATGTAGGCACGTATCAGGATCCGGAGGTGGGTCATACGGCAAGGGTCGCTTCGAGTACACTTGACGCCTTCGTTAGGGAATCTTCTAGTTTTTTTTTGTGTTCCGTACCAAAAAGTGGCACAAAGAAAACCTTTTTGCGAGACATCATTAAGTTTATACGTGTGTCACACACCGCTTGTTCAAAGGAAAATAAATGGTGTTTGTCTTGGGTTTTAACTGGTTTTCTAGTCAAGCTAATTAAATAATTTACTAAGTTTTATCAAAGTCTGAAAAAATAATTATTATTTCTAGTAATCTAATAATAACTGATACCTGTTTTTAAAGAAAACATTATACTTGAAAGAATGCTAAACAAGTAGATAATCTACTTCCATTCAAGTGTATTTCATTGTATTTTAAGTGTAGTTTTCGTCGTGGTGTTGTGTATGATTCAAGTAGGTAATATTGGTAATATTTGTAGGTTTAGAGAGTAGTTCTTCTTCACACCGAGCAATGTATCAAAATGTTGTTAACCATTGAGATAGCTTTGAGAGATTCATAGGCTATTATTATCATCTCGGAAGCTTTTCGCGTTGACGATGATGCGAGCAACAGTCAACAGTAAATATACAGGTGAATTTTTCAAGTGGGCGTGGATGGCCGAATCCGAAACTGTGAGGAATAGCGAAAAGTGCTCAAAGGTGTATCGAGCCCGATTTGATGAAAACTAAAAACTGCATCACTGGATTTTCGAAAAATCAATATTCCTAGCCAGGTATCGAACCCGTTGATTTTGAAAAAAAACTCACCTGTATTATGACACCATTCAATAGAGTCGCGAATAAGGAATTAATCTAGGAAGTAATGATATACGGCAAACCTAAGAAAACAGCTCATTTTTATCGAAACACTTTTTTATATTTCTTACGTTTCCTACCTACCTACCTAAGACTACCTATTAAACCTTGGCTGATTAATTGTTCAAAATTATAGCCATAGTTTTCATGGTCGTTAATTCCCAGAGTTAGATCTCACTCTCACTAGCGACACTATCAAATGGTGTAAAATAATACAAAATGAGGTTTTTTTACAAAATCTACGAATCTAAGCAAGGTAGCCAGTGTAATTACTGGGCATGGACGGCGGTCCTTGTTATTGCAGGTGTCTATAGGAGACGGTAACTGCTTACTATCAGGTGGGCTGTCAGCTTGTTTGTCATCTAGAAGTATATATAAAAAAATCTTCTTAGCTCAATTCCGGTGTCCAAAATCCAATGATGTAGTTTTAGTTTTCATCAAAATCGACCCAGAGACTTTTTGAGTATTTTTCGCTGTTCCTCATATTTGGCCATCCACGCCCATTTGAAAAATTCAACGTGTAGATAAACCTCTAGAGGTACCTACATATTGCATCACTTATAGTCAGATGTACGGGAATAGTGATTCTCCATGATACACCTGGCGGTGTCTTTTGCCGCCATGGGTAATAAATTATAACATGTTGTTTACGATACCTGCAGAAAAAGCGCAATCGTCTGGAACAAATTTCTTGATCAGCATTTCTTATTAGCTGACATATAATTTGAAAAAATCTTCCGCTATTTATAATTTCTCATATTTTCCAGTCAAAACGAGGAGCTAAAGGCATGAGTCCTGAAATAGCACAGAAACTAGCAATCGAAGCGATGTCGAACGCTTTATCGACGCAAGGAGATATGCTGATGACCCTCGGACAAGCTCGAGCCAGAATGGATTTGGAGACAGTACTGCCATCGGCGCCTATCAAATTGTTAGATGAGGTATGATTCTTACTAACAGTAAAATACTTTGGGCAATTCTAAAATTCAAAAAGGATTATTGGCATTTGAAAATTTTTGGAAAGTACGAAACTACGAATTTGAAAATGGAAAATGAAATGATATTTATTTTATATGACTTCACATTCTATGTATTCATGTAATGTTTCATGCCTAGTTTTCAGTTTACCAGTATTTTTTGGAGTTGACTACATTTTATCTCAATGGTTGACGCCAGGCTCGCTACAGACATCTACAATAAAAAGTGAAACATCGTCTTATAAGATATGTTTATGACAAACTTTAGTCCTTTCTCAGAATATTATGTTTCCATGCCAAAATTAATATAAATCGGCTCAGCGGTAAACGTAACAAACAAACAGGTAGACAGATCGGCTTAGTTTCGCATTTATTAATATTAGTTAGTATGGATAAGTAATGTAAATATTTTAAAGTCGCTTTTTATCTATCTATAATTTTTGTCACTATTTTTTTATGATAACGAAGTGTAAATAAGAAGACATACTAAACAAAACAAGACAAGTAAAATTTACAACAAAGACACCATTTTCTTACCTTTATTAACTTGATGACAACGCTTTGTTGTATTAGCTTCAATTAGAAATGTGTAATTACTCTGATTAACCTAAATGAACGTGTTAAAAACTCTTTGAAGGCAGGCCTATTAATTGAACCTTTAAATCCTTCGCCTCATCACTCATGTAATGAAAGTCTAAATTAGTTTGGCTTTTATTAGAATGCAATGATAAAAATTTGTAAAATGTGTCCTCAGTTTCAATCGAATATTATTAATATGTCTCCTATTGCGTTCAGCTGACAAATCAATATAATAATACCGGGTGTAAGGGGCATGCTCTCGAAAACGAAGACAGTTAATTGTGTTGGTGATTCTATCCGCGACTTGTTTATTTAAAATCGCGAAAAAAAAACAAGTGGTCCAAAAAGGTCGTGTAGGTATTACAATCTAGTAATATGAAACAGTTGAATTATTTTCGCGATAACATTTTTTTTAATAAGTGTTTAGGGTCACCAGCACGGCCATATTTTTTTCTTTTTTTTTTACAAATCACGGCAAATGACTCAACACCGCCGGATGTGAAGCGGTAAGAAGAGTCTATAATAGTCTACTTAATCTCCAGTCTCCACCTAGCCGGGCCAAAAGGTGCTTTTTTTCACGCCTCTTTTGAAGGAACCCATGTTATAGGAAGGCGGGCGAGGGAAGGTGTTTTTGAAAGCGTCCCACTCACGCCTGGAATTAAAAGTAGTATCCAAACCTTCGCAATATAGGTATATAAGTATCTACAATTTGTATAGCTGTTCTATAGGCAAACTCGATCTAAACATTACGATTAGATTGAAACTTACATTTGATGTAGGTTACTAATAAACATCACGATGTCTTGCAATGCGATACGCATACTTATGATACGAAATCATTTGATTTTGATACGCCAATTACTATGAAGCCAATACGGCTACGGTCGTGTGCGTCTAGTTCGAAGGCTCGCCGAGTTTTCTTTTTTACCTATTTGATTTCGATTATGCCAAAAATCTCAGCCTTTCCTTTTTAAATTGTGCCAATCACAGAAATGTGTCTAAATACCTAGATCCTAGACCCAATTCAGTTACACAGATATTCGTGTCAGTCACTGAGGCTTGATTTTAGTTATGCCCAAAATCTCTACTAAAATGAATAGTGTCCAAAGTTATAGAAATACTAAGTGCAAAAATACTTAATTGTTCCAGTTTAAAGGATATTCGTGCCATTCACTGAGGCTTCTTTAAACTCGGTCTAATTAGCAGCTAGACCGGACATTACTTAATAATAATGAATTATAAGCAATGACCTTCTTTATTTCGTCAATAGCTCTTCGTTAATAGTGCCTTTTATAAACGACAGATATAATTATATGCCCTTGGTGGGGCTGCTGACTACATAGATGTTTTTACTTAGGGGGTGGTTTTTCGTATACCTACAAACGATTACCAACTCTTTTCCTATAAGCAATAAAGTATAGATTGCTTCATATTTTAGCCGGAAAATGTAGTCAAAGCCCTTCCTTGGAAGGTGGAGACGGCTAGAACAGTGTTTTGTGTAAAAAATGTAGTTTTTTTAAATTGAGAATAACAATAATAATATTTATAATGACTTGTCTATTTAAGTGTCATCGCCAGCCTATACACGTCCTACTGATGGCCATGGGCCTTTTTTCGTGGTAGAAACACATGAAGAATTTGGGCCATAACACCACCAAGCTGACCCAATGCGGGTTGGTGGATTAAAGCCGTTTTAGTAACAACCGGGACCAACGGCTTAACATGCCTTCCGAAGCACGGAAGATCTCGAGATAACAAATTTTGATTGACCATCCCGGGATCGACCATGGCGAAAGTTGCTTTGTTTATGTAATCGAAACCAGAGAGCTTAAACCATTTTACTGTATTTAATATTAATTATTTATCAAATCCGAGTGGCTAACAACGGCGAACGTAGAGAGCCTAGAAGCATAACTTCATACAACACTCGTCGCAAAATTGGTACCCTCGGCGGCTAGAAGAGCACGTCGGATAAAATCGGCTAATACCGAAATTGTATAGCGCCCTCTCGGTCTTCTGATTTACACGCGCCGGACGTGTCATTTATGCACGATGTAACCATGCAATTTTTTTTAACGACTAATAATTATATATCGTCATTTTTAATAAATATAGTAACGTTGTAAATCAGCCCACTTTTTCAATTTTAGAGTTGAGACGAAAAATACTGATTTAAACAGTCAATTTAACGTAATGTCTTAATTATTTATTTTAAAAGATCAGAAATGAAATGGGTTCGCTTCATTCATTCAAGTAAAAAAAATCTAAATATATTTCATGGTATTATTGATTTGTATTAAGGACATAAGAAAAAAATTAAATTGTCATCAAGTGGTTTTATTTCTTGAAATAAAACCACTTTACCGGATATAGCTTGCGTTTAAATAAAAGTACCAAATATTTACAGTCTAAGAATGGTAAAACAGTAGGATAATAAGAAATATTTTCATTAGATTTTAGATTCGGCTGTGATGGAGTTTGCTCGCCGCCGCGTCAACTTGCTGCTGAGGGACGTGGAGCGCGTGGTCCGCTCGAGGGCCTCGCTCGTCTTCTTCCAGGAGTACAGACCGAGCTCGCACAAGAGACGGTCAGTCACGCATAACGTACATTTTTTCATATGCAGTCAACAGAAATGCGATCAGCAAATAATTTGAAAGCATAAGAATATAAATGCTGAAAACTAAGCTCTGAGCGCGGACATATTCATTTCTTTCTGTTTTCACAGAGTGTTTTTACAAGTACGTACCAACTATGTCTATCAGTAAACTATTGAGATCTCACGATGATGATAAGATAACGGATTAAAATCCGTTACTCACATAAAGTCCACTGTAACAAAATGTCCCCAGTATCAAGATGACCAAGGTGTCAGAATGCCCACTGTCTGACAGAATGACAAAGACTGCACCAAATTGTTTATTTGCCCAAAAAGCTATAGCATGAATTAAATTTTGGCTAATTTTAAATGACCCCGCCCCAGGATGTGGATTTTTTTTAGCCTAGATATTTTTCTTACAGACGTGAAAACACATTAAGAGCAGGTGGCTAAGTATATCGCGGTATTAGCTATCTTCAAATTCGTACTCTTTTCCGCCTACGAGTATCATGCAGTAGTTTGTATCGTCTACCATACTCTGTCAAATAAAATATCACTCGATTTTAAAAATGTACCTATATCCG
The DNA here is from genome assembly GCA_947347705.1 of Nymphula nitidulata. Lineage (NCBI taxonomy): Eukaryota > Metazoa > Arthropoda > Insecta > Lepidoptera > Crambidae > Nymphula > Nymphula nitidulata. The sequence continues at coordinate 5,989,005 of OX374617.1, read as the reverse complement.
AATTATACCAAGTATCAAACTAATGGCAAGAACGAGGCTTATTTTAACTGGCGGGACACCGTTCCTATTCATTATTTAGAAAATATTGCTCATCATCAGCCTATATACGTCCTACTGCTGGGCACAGGCCTTCCTACATGGGAGAAACACACGAGGAGTTTGGTCCATAACACCACCACGCTGGCCCAATGCGGGTTGGTGGGTTTGCGGGTTGGTAAAAATTTCATTAATTCGAGCTATACCTACTTGATCGAATTAATGAAATCTATATATTTTTAGCAACAAAGAGCCACGCTGGACTCTGCAAGTCACGACAGAGTTTGCACGTCTTTTCGGGAGCAAGCATGGTGCAGCTATAGTCTTCGGAGAAATCGAAAACATTGCTGCTGAGTCCACTACTGAACTTGACTTGAAAAGCGTCAAAGACAGGCCTCCCACTCCAGTGGTCAGTATCACCTTCGATTTTACGAGCATTTCTTTTGTATTTTTTTATATAAAGGGCATAAAAATTGAATTGTCATGTCATCAGATCCGGTCGAATTGCCTATTAAAGTTCCAATTTGAATCAAAATGGAAACTTTCAACTTTTCAGTGAAGCAATTTGTGTAAAGTGATTTATTTTATCACTGAATATTCGTTTTTGACTATGCACTTCTTAAATGGCTTCTGTTATTTAGAATAATTCGGTTTCATTGGCACATTTGAATTATCTGATCTGCCCGGGAATCATATCTTGAGAAGTTCAGTAACCGAACTCTACTTAGCTTCAACAGGTGTACATATTATGTAAAATGAACAAAGAGATCAAAACATTAAGTGGGTTGTTGTCAATTGTCAATTGCTGACCTTAAAAAAAATATGCAAATGATACATCGGATTTTGAAAGTAAATTGCTTGGCTGTCAAAATCCATTACTCCGTAATTGTATTTCTTTTTTTAGAGCAGACACCTACACCCCGAAACATATTAAGTATTTGGTTTTTCTAACAATAATATTGTAATAGTGAATTCCAAATATAAAACAACAAGAGTTAGAAACTATTTCTTTTTTTTTCCACTAAGCCTTCCAAAACCAAGCTGGCTGAGGTGACCTTCGTTGACCGCGTTGAGGACTTACCGGACCCAGTTTCAGTGGCCAGCTATTTGCCTGAAAGACGAAGATTGTTAGAGGTATGTTGGTAACTTTGTAACTTGTCTCGGAAAACTTGACTCGCTTATTTTAGTGTATTATTATTATTTGTATTTGGGGCGTATCAGTCTTATTTAGACTGATTGGTCAGTGCGACCTGAAAGATCTATTGTAACTTGCCGCCAATAGTTTATAGTAGAGCCTTGATTGGGCACTTTCAATAAATTTTAGGATTTTCCCAACCTCAGGGTCTTAATATCAGTTGGTTCGATAATAATAATAAGAATCCTTCATCTGGTGAGACACCCCAGATAAAGGCTTCGTTTGTGGATAAAAGGTCCACAGTTGCAGAGATGTTTGGGGTTTTACGCTCCTATGTGCACAGAATCTGCAGACATCCGGATCACTTAATATTAAGTTGAATAAGTGTCTGTTCAGTTTTCAGTGTCTGTCAAAGCTCTAATCATAGAACTTATGTTATTTCTGCTGAGCTTTATCAGTTCTTTAGTTCGTTTACCATGGTAGCCATTTATCAGAGACTTTGAATGTATCAAGCTAGGTGCCATTAGCCATTGTTCGGAGGACTTCTGCACGAGTTTGCTTTTGAGAAAGTGCATGGCCTAGTTCTTTGGGATTCCGAAGAAAGTTTCCGGTCCGATCTGCTCTCCCTGAGTTCTAGCTAATTCATCGGCCTTTTCGTTGCATATGACTCTAGAGTCACACTCATCTCAGAGTGATTTTATTGTTGAGCTCCCTTGAGTATATTTTTCCATTTCCAATGTTAGTGAAAACAAAAACTCCAGTTGCCAATATTTTCACCAAAATATATATCTCTACTATCTAATAAAAAAGGTAAAGGTATTGAGTTTGATCCCCCTTCAGTTTTACATTATTTTTTTAAGATACTTACCAGTAAACCTATTTATCTCTCAGAATTTAATTTGGTAGCAAACTTTCATGTTGATTTATGGAGAACTGCACCTAGCTTTCCGCGATGCAAAAGCTATTTGGTGCATTTCACGCCCCACGAAAGTTCGAGCAACTATTTGATTTGCATCGTTCACGCAACCGCTTCATTGAAATTTAGTTGGCAGACTGTCGCATGAACAGGCTTTTGTTTCGGTATTACGTTGACAGAAATTTGACAAACATTATATTATACGTATCAAATATAAATGTTTGTGAGTTTTATAAAAACTACTATTCTAATTTTCTAGTCTCAAATTGTGACATAACTAATTCAATATGGCTGTTATTATCTTACTCATTGCAACGGATCAACTCGGCCTGTATAGGTTCCACTGGGCACAGGCCTTCCTACATGAGAGAAAACCTTGATGAGTATTCTGGGCCATAGCACCACTAAGGTGGCCTATTGCGGATTGTTGAGTGAAAGCGGTTTCAGTGGCAATCGGGTTCAGCAGCTTCTTCACGTGCCTTTACCTTCCGCAGCACAAAAGAGCTCGAGATTACAAAGTTTGATTGGCTCATCCGGTATCGACCATGGCAAAACTTGCTTTGTTTCCGTAATCGAAACCAGACCGCTCAAACCGCTACGCCACCAAGCTCCTCATACTTAAACGAGTGATATTAATAATGAGAAATTATTGAACTTAAAAATATTGTAGTTAGCTTATCTTAAATTTTTAAAAAATATTGTTAAAACCGCTAAAGATGGTGAATGCCGCTGCGAAATTGCTGTCTCGTTCCGTGAGCCAACGCGTCCAGAAAGGCATGGACGTCACCATAGGACAGGTCACGTTACCGCACCTGAGACACAAAAGTTGGTATTACTTAACTGAATTATTTTCACTTTAACACTTGATGTGTCTACACCCAGTAGGATCCCATGTCTGGGAGACTTATGAGTGATACAGAGAATTAGATCTCGATATGTTCTACTGAATTATGCTGAAAACAAAATTAGTTCCGTATATGAAACGGAAATATAAGCTTTTCTAACCGACCTCCAGCCAGCGAGATATTTACCAAAACTACGTCTGTTGAACTATAAATTGGTATCAACTTTTAGATCTTTATATGTTCTGTTCATTAATAAAAAAATCTTTTATCTAACGTCCTTAATTCAGTCACAATTAAACTGCAAAGAAACACCCAGTCAGTGGACTTTTTCTCCTAAGGACGTTATTATTGCAACTTTTACAGACCAATTTATAGCTCATCAGACGTAGTTTTAGTAAATATCCCGCTGGTTGGAGGTCGGTTATAAAAGCTTATATTTCCGTTTCATATACTGAACATATTCTGTTTTCAGTATAATTCAGTAGAACATATGAAGATCTAATTAATTCTCCGTATCACTCATAAGTCTCCCAGACATGGGATCCCGCTGGGTGTAGACACATTAACACTTGAAGCATTCACTCGCGTAGGTATTAAACTTATAATATGGTAGAAAAGCACCTGGAAAACTTTATAAAAAATGTAGCATTAAACATACATTCAAGTAACTCGTTTTACAAAGTGTACTAGAAAGCTTTAATCTTATGATTAGCGACGAATGTACAAAACTAATAACTAGCAGTGGTTGATAATGGAAACCATTTTTGAACATAGTAAATGACACTAATCTTGTAGACCTTTATTTTTAAGTGTATAAATTATAATGTGTGTTCTATTGGCCAATTGTTAGTCTCCATAGTGAGTGTTACTATCACTTTTAACTTTACGTCCCACGGCTCTTCATACAAACTCTCAAAATATTGGAAAAGATCAAACTGATTCTGACAAAACTTACCATACATAAGCAAGTCAGGCTAGTCTAAAAACCTTTAAAGGATTTAAAAAAAAACAAATAAAGAAGAAATTATTGGCCATTTTTACTTTGTATGAAACTGCTCTTACTCAACTATAATACTGTTTGAAAAATCTTCTGACAATTAATTTAGATCAGCGTCACTTGCCTTAGCATGTAAAGTCTTATAATGGTTTGTTAGTTTTCAAAACCTATTTCGCGACTTGAAAGTTTTATCGAAAAGCCGTGGAGTCATAAACACTTAATCGCAATTTAATAACACGAGATCCACATTGTTTGTCACATTGTTACGATGATACTCATTAAGTCCCAAATCATTTCAATTTTACGGCGTCTCAAGATTACAATTTAAGGAATCCGCTCCACCGACGCATGCAATAAAACGCCGTAAATGATTTGCAATTTCTTTTTAGTAATAATATCCAACTAACAGACAACGGACGAACTGCCCTAATCACGTTACCTGCAGCAGTGGTTATTGCAATGTTCTTTATCTGAAGTTTGCTGCAAAAAACAAACCGTCAATTAAGGACTTTTGGAGAGGTAGGGGTGGCTGAAAAACAGTTTTCTCTTTTAGATTGTTTTATTCCGTGACGAGGCGTTATTGGTTTATCATCCCAGCGGCTTACTACAGTTAAAATTGGCTTTGTTATTCCTGTTAGTGGAGTGGGGTGAGGCAGTGGAGGGCCTATCGTCGGCGGTGGTGGAGAACCGCGTGCACGGGGACTGCGCGGATGTGCGCCGCACCGCGGAGTTCCTCGCACATCGCATTCTTCGCTCGCTGCTCGCCGAGATGAAGGAGGAAAAGAAACGAATTGTTAGTTGAGACAGTTATTAGCACGTCACCAAAGCCCAAAGCCTAGAGGAAACGATTTTTCCGTGTATCCTACTGGCTATTTCAGAATAGAAGGAATATTTCTATACCATAAATCTACATAGATTTGTGGACAAACTGGTACATAGTATTTCTTGTAAGATACTGTGTGTACGAGGAGCTCGGTGAGCGCTCTGGTTTCGATACGAAAAACAAAGCAACTTTGGCCATGGTCGATCTAGGGATGGGTCAATCAAAGTTTGTTATCTCGAGCTCCTCCGTGCTTCGGAAGGCACGTTAAGCCGTTTGGTCCCGGTTGTACCTGCAATCGCTTAAACCCACCAACCCGCAATGGGCTAGCGTGGTGGTGTTATGGTCGAAACTCCTCAGGTGCTACTCCCATGTAGGAAGGCCTGTGCCCAGCAGTTGGACGTATGTAGGCTGGTGATGATGATGATGATGACTGGATGTACGGAAGTTCTTACGGAAGTTCAAATACGCTTTCTCTAGATTTTTACAGGGTAGGCAATGCGTGTCTATAGGCTATGGTAATCGCTTACCATCAGATGGGCCGTTTGTCTTATCAAGTTATCTATATTTACACAGCCGAAAAACCGTTATTCTAAAAACAAGCAAAATAATATTAGATTTGTTGCAAAAGTACCCGAAATCTTGATGCACTCTAAAATACCCTTTCCATTCGCTCTATTTATTTATAGGCATTGCGACTCATGTTTACGTGTGTTTATTTTCAGAAACTCAGCCTATCAGGCTTGACGGATAACGAAACTGAAACGAAGGATTTCTACATTCCGGGAATAGTAACTGAGGACGCCCAACCTTGAAGCAATATTAATACTCATAGTAACGAGAGTGTTGGTATTTTGTCGGGTTCGAGTCTTTGCTTAGACATTAGGTGCATAGTAGATTTCCAAGTGTGTTGCACCTTTTAAAATTTGCTGATTATATCACGTGAATTGAGGATACTTGCTGTTAGATTTTAGATGTTAGTTAAAATCATTTTGTATGCGGTTTTATTTTACCCTAGTTTTTTGTGCTATCTGAATAACTTTTGTACCAATTTTATTCTGCGAATAAACTTATGGTTCCTAAAAACCTTTTTTCATTTCGTAGCCTTTTACGGTCCAATATTTTCTCAAGAAAATGCTGGGTTAGTTAATTTTGAACGGTTCGGCCCTTTCGGGGTACGAATTCGTTGGATTGCCTTTACGTGATTCGCGTTTGGTACACCACTCTTAGCAACTTGAGGGGCATTCGATGTTTTCTCTTGGGAAGCTATTTAAGGCTCTTTAAATGAGCTGTAAATGTCCCCTCTAATAGTGCTATCCAAAAATATGTGAGAAAGTACGAGTTGTAGACATCGTAAAACAACATTCAAAATTTTAAGCTTTTCTATATTGAATCTAATTTCTATATTGCTGATATTACTGTACAATGTACAATATATAATTCAATTGTTTTGATATCCACACCGATCCTTTGTTCCCGTTGAGTCACCATTTTGTGTCACACTGTTACACATCGGAAAAATATTCCCGATAGGTAAGACCGTAACTCAATGCCACTATTTTTTTCCCGTATGTAGCTGGAGTTAAACTTTGTGGAATAGAGGGGATCATCCCCTGAAGTACCAGGCTACCATATCTATGTAGGAGATGTTTTGTATACTCTTATTTTATTTATATAATAATCGTAATAACTATGGGTGGGTACAGTATATACTTATGGTAGCCTGGTACTTCAGGGGATGGTCCAGCTACATACATACGAATTTGAACAATGATTACCCAAGAAGGTGTTACTTAACAGGAATACAGCGTTCTGTTTAGTTACACAGTCACTCAACGGGAAAAAAATAGTGGCTTTGAGTTACGATGTTACTCATCGGGAATATTTTTCCCGATTTGTAACAGTGTGACACAAAAAAACTGAAAAGGATGAAATAATTAAATTTAAGTAGGTATTCATCCCCTAGAAACATATTTTTGGAGTCGGTGCTTTACTTTTTATTGTTTTTGGAAACCACTTAGCACCAACTCCAAAAATATGTTTCTAGGGGATGAATACCTACTTAAATTTAATTATTTCATCCTTTTCAGTTTTTTGAAGTCGGTTTTAATTTTTGTTTAAAATTTTTTTTTCACAATTTTTAGTGATAACTTTCTACGGTCGAAGCTAGATGGGTGACCGTCAACTTATATTGTTTCCTACTATCGTATCGTTTCACTAAAAAGTCATTGGAAAAGCAAAAATTCGCAATTTCGCTTATGTAGACGATTTCATAATTTCCCTTTTTTTTTTATTTAAAACCAAAGTACCCAACTGTTTTTGAAAAAATTTTTATGGGACCAAATGGCAGCTATTCCGCATCGAACAAAAAAAGAATCACGTAAATCGGATCAGTAATCTCGGCGTAATCGGTGTACATACATAGAAAAAAAAAAAAAAAACATACCGGCCGAATTGAGAACCTCCTCGTTTTTGAAGTCGGTTAAAAATGGTGTGACTCAACGAGTCTGTGATGACGCCATTGAGGATTTAATTGGTTACAAATATAACCAAGGTGCTACGAGCGTCTATACAGGCTACGAGTTGTGCCCAAGGTGCTACGAGCGTCAATAGGCTACGGAAACAATGCGTGAGTAGTGACCAAGGTGCTACGAGCGTCTATAGGATACGGTAACAACTCGTGAGTAGTGCCCAAAGTACTACGAGCGTCTATAGGCTACGGTAACTACGCGTGAGTAGTGCCCAAGGTGCTACGAACGTCTATAGGCTACGGTAACAGCGCGTGAGTAGTGCCTAAGGTACTAACAGCTTCTATGTGACTCAACGGGAACAAAGGCCGCTTATTTATTACCAACGTTTGTCTGCCACCCTTGTACGTATCTACCTACAAAAAATTATCAAAATAACTTCATGAAAAGCTGATTCCCTACCCAGAAAATTCGTCTAACAGAGAATATATTTGATAAGCTGACATCTAAATCAGCTATCGAGAAAAACAATTATATCCTCAGAACAATATCTAAAGCATATTGCTAGATGTTTTTATTTTTTCCCCTTTCCTTGCCTGAGCAACTCGTTTCACAAATTTTTATGTGACACTGGCGAATGCGCGAACCACGCATAGCATCTTGGCCCTGATTCTAAGAACAAGATTCTTGTGAAGTGACTACACTAAAAAATTATAAATAGACAGGCAAATTAGTATTTTTATTATTATTTATAACTTTATGTATATACACACAATATAAAAAAAGAAACAATTTATAAATAGTATTAAAGGCACTGCCTTAGCTACCTCAGCTTAGATGCCTTAGCTTTAGTTATCTAAATGAATTAGACTCTGAATTTAGACAAATGTAAAGACATTTAGACACATTTATTAGCCAATCAGAGTCGTGACTGCCGATCTTAATTAGTTAGCATGCTGAATTTAGCTAACTAAATTAAGCCAAATGTAATATCCCCTAGAGAGTAGCTGTCTAAAATGTAAACCTTTGTAAACAAATAAAAAAACTCAAAAATCTTGTAGATTTGTAATAAGTGGGACCTACTTAGTAATTTATTATTTTTATTTCGCATTTTTTTCATAACTAAATTATCTGATAAAAATATAAAAATTCTTCTAGCACCAATTAGTAACTTAAAGAAACTCTCAGTAATTGTGTTCTTGGTTTCGGCTTTGGAGTGCCCGGAGCTAGAATCGTCGAGTGTTTTCCACTTAACAGGTCCTTTGTAAATTGATTGTTTAATTAAGAATATTTTTTTACATAGTGATTTTGTTGTCGCTTTAGCCTGTTTTTCGTGACTTGGGCCTAATTTCTAGGTTTTAGATTCCATTATTTCTCAGAACTTATTTTAACGTAATAATTAGCAAGCTATTCTATTCTTTCTTTCACAAAGCTTTGTAAGACCAAAGACAATAATATAACGTATTCTTACTTGTTTCGACATATACTTTCAAAATTCGAAATGTCAGCAGTGTCAAACAAACAAAAATGTGATCAACATTGAAATCATCAAACACTCCAAAAAAACTCAACTACCAAATTCCGGCGTGATGCAGTTGCACGAACAAACGGTCCCTGTCGCCGTGGACATGAGGAAGATGGAGGGTTCTTCGGAGAACTTCGAGGTAAAGGAGAAGAGGTCCTCGAGCGCTTCGCTGAGGCTGATGAACCCAGTCGCGAGTGGAGACAACATGGCGGTGATGAACTCTTCTCACAAGCTGAAAGAGGAACTGCCACCGCTTGTCCCATGTTGTGAAGGGAAAGAATTGCAGGTAAGTTACTTAGGCGACCACCTACTATGACGACCGGCTGGCCGAGAAGTTTGTACCCCTTGCTATAGGTACAGGTTCGAATCCCGGTAGGACCAAATGTTTGTATGATGAGTACGAGCATTTGTTTACGAGTCATGGACGTTTATACCTAATATGTTTACTAAATCCTCAATGACGACATCACGGACTGCTTACCGTCCGTGATGACGTCATTGAGGATCATGACGTCATCACGGACGGTCAGCACTATAACCAATATGAAAGTTAAGAGGTTTCTTTATAAGAAAACGGTAGCTTAGTCATTTAACCTTTATTAAAGAAAGTTAGAGTACCTAATCAGTATCATCTAATTTGTATTAGGAAAAATGTAAAAATAATTAAATATCCCCCTTGGCTCGCACTAGAGTGGGCAAAACGGATTCTATGGTAGGGCAAAATGAAACTCTTGAAAATGATACAGAAAACTAATCTTAATGATAACAAAACATAAATCTACATAGACTTTTAAATCCAAACTCATTAAAGACTGGTTTGATTTGACTCCCTTTTGTAAAATGTATTTTTTGGAGTTGGTGCTTCACTTTATATTGTCTCTGGAAACAGCTCAGCACCAACTTCAAAAAATACATTTGATGAGGTAAATACCTAAGTACTAAAATTAATAATTTTTTCCTTTTTAGTGTTTTGAAGACGGTTTAATTTTTGTATAAAAAAAACTCATTTTTAAGTGATTTTTTTAAGGTCAAAGCTAGATCAACATGAGATGACTAACAGAAGGAAATACTTGAATAGCTTTGGAAAAAAGTAAAACATGTTATGCGTGCCTATAATTTGAGGTTTGCCCTCGTTTTCCTTGGGATCCCATCATCAGATCCTGACTTGGTGACAATGGATGACCACCCCGGGAGTATATTTTATCGAATAAAAAAATAATTGTGAAAATCTGTTCACAATTGACAGAGAAATCGGTGAACATACAAACAAAAGAAATACATACAGTGGAACATTATACCCTCCTCCATTTTTTGAAGTCGGGGGCGGGAGAAGATGGTCCGCCTAGGTATAGCCTATGTTATAATAATAATAATTAATTGTCGCACAGACGGCACCAACCTGTATAAAGTAGTTTGATTATATCTATCGAAAATACTGTAACTAAGAAACTTGAAGCGTAAAGCGAGTTAAGCGACCTTGTCAATGCAGACATTCGTCTGGGGTCCGGAATTTAATCTGCGTGTCGGTTAGGGTCGAACAAAAACGTACCCGAGGTCATCGATCAAAGTGGAATGAACATGATTCGTCTTTTCACTGTAGTGTGTAAGTTCCCACAGGAACCGGAAGCGAAATTGGGGTATGGGATCTGTGACTTACCATGGAGTCTACTTAAGAGTTATTCTGTGCATAGGGGTCTGATATCTGTGTGAATTTGGCAAACTTTGACTAGAAGTTTAGAAAAACAAAACATTTTAAACAAAAAAAAAAGTCAAGCCGATAATTTCGAAGGTCAATGCCAGGTGATCGTGGACCAACCTGGTAGTTTTCCAACGCAAATAGAATTATCACAAGCAGCACCACTAAAAGTTAATATCAAAACAGCTAAAATGCTCAATTTGCCTTACATTGATGATTTAATTATTCCTGTTATTTTTATTAAAACTCAAAAATCAATTTTGAAAAAAAAAATATGGGGCTTAGGTATATCTGAAACTATACTTTTCACTGAAACAATAAATTGTCCAAATAAACCTATTTGGAAAATTAAGGAGTTCTGAAGTTACAAACATACAAAAACATAAGTACAGCCGAATCGATAATCTACTCTTTTTTAAAGTCGCTTAAAAATTATAAATCCCCTTTTATAATCTTAAGCAACTTTAAAAAAGGAAAAATATCGTATTCATTTGATAATTTCAAGACATTTCTATGAAATAATGCAGGCAATGATATATTATTTCATACAATTAACATGAAATTATCAAATGAATAAAACATGTTTTTGAAAGTGGCAAACGATTTCTCTGAACTAATACAGCCCATGTTTTAATTTATTGTCGTATTGACGACATCACCCGGTATAATAGCATAGCTTTCAGGTAAGCTTATTCATATAAGTGAAGGCTGAGTGATGAGTGTCACAATAAAATTATTACATGTAGGTAATACTACTTTAGTCTTCAGATTTCTATTGTTACTTTGTGTGTCAGTAAATATATATTTTCTTTCTTTCTAATATTATATTTACTCCAATGTAATCCATCACATCGATCGCGGGTAGTATAACTTTATTCATGATTAAATATTAATAATTGTTCCAATACTTACTGCACATTTTAATTGCCTATTCCATTCTATACCTACTGCAAAGACGAAAGAATAATTTACAGAATAATTTTATTATTCAAAGAAATATTTTTCTTATACGACAGCTGATGTCTCAAATAACAATTATATACCTAGTTAGGTAGGTACAAGTAGTTACTTACTGTTTTCTGAGTACAAAAGATACTTTTATCGGTAAATACAGTTTTAGTTAAAAGTAATTTTAAATAAATACTTAGGTACTCCTGCCTGTAGGCATAAAAAGTTTTTCGATTCCTCTTAGTAATTTTTTGGCGAAAAATTCTTGGGTTAGAAATCTACGTAGGTACCGACTTAGTAGGTTCCCAAAAAGGGCTAACTAGGGATGTACATTGTATATTCCAAAGGAAATTAAAGTTTCTATCTAAAAAAACCCTATATTTTAAAGTTTACACAAATCCCCTCCATCCTGAGGTTGCTGGAAGATATTGCTTTCAGTGATAAGGCCGCCCTTTGTGCGTTGTGTTCAATACTATGTATACTTTTTTATGTTTAGAACACATAAACAGAAGTAAACAAAAGTATAAATAATTGTAAATCATTTTCAGGAGGCAAATTCTTCTAAGCATTATTCTGGTGGTAGGTAGGTATTAAGTCAAAATCTGACAAACTTAGGACTTTTTACCCGCCAAAACTACGGCGACAATATACCAATGCGCGGTTGGACCACGGGCAATAAACGTTTTCTGACTCGCTAAATGTGCTACGCAGGGAATTATCTAATTTGTTCAGGTTTTTTATAAACCTTTAATAGTAAAGTCTCTGAAGCTTCGAGGTCGGCACCATAGCCTTTTTATCCAGATACGACGCGTACTTAGTAACTTATACCTATATAGTAATAGTTTCATTTTGTACTACCACGCAGATAAATGAAGACTTAGTCCGTAGCGGTCTGTCGGCAATCTCCGTGAAACACGACGGCGTGATCCAATGCATGAGCATGTCACAGGCTTGTGAGAGGATGCAAGTGCCGCCAGGACTTGTCAAGGTAAGATTTTTAAGACTAATTTTTTTTTTATACAACTAGATGACAGACTAGCTGACGGCCCACCTAATGGTAAGCGGTTACGCAATAACAAGGAGAAATCACTTGATATTTCAGGGAATCACTTGGTACCTGTTGGAGGATTATAAATATACTTACAAGAATTTGTTATTGTTTTTATTGCTGTAATTTTTCAGGGAGTCTAGTGCATTTAGATTCTGACATTTGAGGACATCGTCTTAACGGTTTAAGTCTGTTAATAGGTAATCTAATTCGGTACAGCGGTTTATGAGTGAAAACGTAACAGACAAACATATTACAGTTACTTCCTTTATACAACAAGATGACAAACAAGCTACCGTCACCTATAGACACCTAAAATATCCAGGATACAGTCACTTGGTATTGAAGGTGTACGTTGTCATCCTGAGGCTTCAGATGAAATGCCTTCTATGCCTATTAATTACACTGGCTACCTTTCCCTTCAATTATTTTATGTAATAGACATAAGGGTTTTTTTACGATTCGAAAGTGCTTCTTGGGGGGTCTAATTGAATAAATATATTTTCATTTCATTTCATTATGAATCTGAACATAAAGGACATTTGATCATTTCTAGCATCGCAACTCATTCCGATGTCTCCACCGGCCAGATCTAAAACGGGTGCCATACCTTCGCCGCATGACCCCCGACGAGCTTGAGGTCTTATTCCGAGGATACGCCGCAGAATTATCTACACGAGGAGCTCACAAAAACGGTGAAGACAGCTTGAATAAACCATCCAAATAGATATACATAAATATAGTGAAACACACGATATTTAAATATTTCAGATAATCGAATGGTCCTACCGCCAGATGAAAGTATGCGAGCGAGAGAACTAAAATGTAAAGAACCCCTCGTTGTGCAGGACGAAGGTATTTAGCCATTTGCAACGTTAATCTGCTTGGTAGATTCATAGTTCTATCTCGAGACTTCTATCGTAGGATCTGTCAAAAGTTGAACAGTAGGTAAGTAGGTAATACGTAGGTATTTAATTTAATGTAAGGAGCCAGCTTTCCTATCTATTATTATTTCTATTGGTAATGCGATTTTTTTGTAATAGATAGACATAACTCGTGTAGTAGATGATAACTTTTTTTTTAAATAAGAAGTTTATGTGTTGCGTTGCGGCGCATCGCCCAAAACCGCTACATAGAAAATCTACGGAACAGGTGACGTCACATGTTCCTATAATTTAAGAAAAATGCATTTTTTAATATAAATGATTGGATGTTTATTTCATTATAAAGAGGAAGGTATGCCGTTAATAGTGGAAAATAACATTAGGAAAATTACCACCACGACCACGCTTACAGGACCATATCCTTTTTTAAAAAAAATCCATAACCAAATGCAAAGTGGCTGCCCTATGTCCTCGATAGCCTCACGAATTCCATCTTTGAGGTCTTGTATCGACGCTAGGCTGTTGGCGCAGATCTTCTCTTACACGTGGCCCCAAAGGAAGAAGTCACAAGGTGTGAAATCACAAGATCTCGGTAGCCAATTGTGATCACCTCTTCGAGAGATAACACGGTCCGGAATTTTTTCCCGTAAAAGATCAATGGTTTCGTTGCTTGTGTGGCACGTAGCGCCGTCTTGTTGAAAGTAAACGTTATCCAGATCAATACCATCCAATTTCGGCCATAAAAAATCATTAATCATCTCTCGATAGCGCAATCCATTCACCGTAACTGTGTTATATCCCAAAGAGGAGATCACAATTGGCCGCCGAGATCTTGTGATTTAACACCTCAAAGATGGAATTCGTGAGGCTATTGAGGACATAGGGCAGCCACTTTGCGATTTGGTTATGGATTTCATGGAAAGGGATATGGTCCTGTAAGCGTGGTCGTGGTGGTCATTTTCCTGATGTTATTTTCCACTATTAACGCCATAACTTCCTCTTTATAATGAAATAAACATCCGATCATTTTTTTTTATACAAAGCACGACAGATGACTCAACACCACCTGCCCGCCTAGCATGACCACCGAAACGCGCTTGATACGATATGATAAAGCTATTTATCGCTTCGAACTGTCAAAAATCATTGGATATAACCGCCATCTTGAAATTTTATCGAAACTGCGAACTTGTATTGTATATATACATGTTCGCAGTTTCGATAAAATTTCAATATAGCGGTTATATCCATTGATATAAACAAAAAAGGGAAGATACGGCATCGACGCTCGGCGCGCGTTCCGGCTCAACTATGTCCATGGGCTCACTTGGCAAAAAGTGCGTCCTAGTTGCGCTTGGAATTTCAAACGAACACTTTCTCCCGGTAATTTGTTTAAATTGTGGTTGAACATTGGCTGAAATGCCGTCTTGTTCTTTTAATAAGTGTACAAACCACTCACGGAGAGAAAAAAAGTCACTTAGTTTCACTTTTCACCCGTAAAGTATATAAATTTTGAGTTTTAAATACAAATCTACTTAAAATAAACAAACCAGCCAAAATCGCCATATTGCTGCATAAGTGGGATAGAATTATACGTATAGGCATGCAAGTGACGGAGATAGCGCGTACTCCCGAGCGACCGAGTAGTTCCGAGTCCTACCGAAAGGTAGCATTACCTGGTAGCGTTAGCATAGAAAACACATTAAGAAAATAATAAGTAAAAATATATACACATTTTATGTCATGGTTTTGTTTACGATACTGCTATTTACAGATTTTCCAAAGATGAAAGAGGATACGCCTCGTAATTTGTAAAATACTAACTTCATGCATTTATGAAAGGGATTGAACTTATAAATCAAACTGCTTAGTATACAATAATCAGTATTTATTGTGAATGACGCGATATCAACTTGTGTCATAAAACTCAACCTGAAATAGACTTCTTAAGTAGATCTTTTTGAATTTGAACATAATAACAATATTTTTATAATAATAATAATCAACGAAGCCAAAATGCTATGAATGAAATAAAATTTTTCAAATAATATTATAGTGATATACTTATAATAAGAGGCTAGTTATTTTTTTCTGATTTTATTAAAGAGACCATTTTATAATGTATACTCTTGATTGTGTTTAAAAAAAAAATATATTGGAGACTGTTTGTACGTTATAATAAGTACTTAATTTTGTTTGATTCATAGCATTTTGGCATCGTTGATTAAAAGATTGTTATTATGTTCAAATTTTTGGACATTTTATATGAATTTTTTGATTGTTTATAAAAAAACCATATTGAAGACTGTTTGTATGTAAGTTGTTTTAATAATTTTGTTTGGTTGATAGCATTTCGGCTTCGTAGATTAGGAATTACTATTATTTAAAAGATTGTTTTTGACCATTTTATATGTATATTGTTGATTGTTTATAATCCGCCGTATCAGCCGTATCAATGATACGGGTTACAGGGACCCCCAACGTGCAATAGCAAAAATCGTAATATATTAGGCAGTACTTTCCAAAAATAATGTGGTCCAAAAGAAAACCATCCATGGAGGGGCTACCCGAAGAACCCCCATGTATGTTTTGAGAAAATTTAGTTTTTTTTGTTAATGTGAATATTGAATAAGTCCGCTAGATTAATTATACAGTTTTTAATTCGGACTAATCTAGACAAAATTATAAACTTTTTTTATTTTGACGATATTTATATTCGTATTTTAGGAGGTTTTTACTTCGTAAACGACATAAAATTTTTCTATCTATTGGGTCAATAACCTGCAAAATATCAAGCGACTTATTCAAAGGATTCAGAAATATTATTATAACAAGATGGATTTTTTTTCAATATTTAAATTTCAATTTAGGAATCCAACCCATTTTAAAATAATAAAATTTTCAAATATATGTATATTTTTAAAATGGATTTAGAAAAGATCTACTTATAAGAAGTCTATTTCAGGTTGATTTTGATGACACAAGTTGGTATCGCGTCATTCACAATAAAAAATGATTATTGTATACTAAGTAGTTTGATTTATAAGTTGAATCCCTTTCATAGATGCTTGTAGTTAGTATTTCACAAATTACGAGGCGTATCCTCTTTTCTCCTGTTACCGGGGACGATGGCACTTGATTTATGTCATCTGGACCGGTAAATATATCACCGGGCCATTTAAAACTTTTTTTCTCCGTGTGGCCCGGCACCGGGCCAAGTCACCGGGCCAGATGGGATACACTCTAGAAGGCGAGCAGAGCTGCGGGTAGTTGCTACTACTTAATATACTCGGTATGGAGATATGTTGCAATCTGAATACCAGGAACTACATCGAAACCGTGATCAAAACAGCCTAACGGAAGCTCGATGTCCTGAACAAGGTGCGTCGATTTTTCACGCCTGGCCAATTATATTTGTTTCACAAAACTCAGGTTCGGTCTTGCGTGGAATATTGCTCGCACTTGTGGAATGGCTCCGCCAAGTACCGCCTCGATGCACTGGACAGATTGCAGCGTCGTGCTGCCCCTATCATTGGCGATGTGGAAGTTACGAACAACCTTGAGCCTCTGCAATTGCATCGAGACATTGCGTCGCTTAGCGCCTTCTAACGGCTATATCACGAAGAGTGCTATGAAGAGCTTTTTGACCATAACCCACCTTCCCTCTTCCTACTCAGGAGCACGCGTGCAGGCCTTCGGAGTCATCAATTCACTGTCTCCACCTTAACATCACGCAATAATAAATTTAGTACCGTGTTTCTTTGTCGTACTTCCAAAACTTGGAATTATTTGCCGGCACATGTGTTCCCTCCCTCCTATAAAACCGGCAAGGTGGAGTCGGTCAGTGTCTAAACTGCACTAGCTGTAATAATTACAAATAAAGAAAGAAAACGATGAAAAAATTGTATGCTCCAAGCGAGAATCCCACGTCTCCTGGGCCCTGGGGTCCAGCCAGACTAGCACTAGCTGTCTTCTCATAATATTATAGACTCTTCTTTCCGCTTAACATCAGGTGGTGTTGAGTCATTTGCCGTACTTTTTATATAAAAAAAAAACAACGCAAAATATACAGGGTGGTGCTGTCAATACGACAATAAATTAAAACATGGGCTATATTAGTTCATAGTAATGGTTTACCACTTTCAAAAACATCTTATTTATTTGATAATTTCATGACATTTGTATGAAATATTATAACATTGGCTGCATTATTTCATAAAATGTCCTGAATTTATCAAATTAATAAGATGTTTTTGAAAGTAGGAAACCATTTCTATGAATTAATATAGTCCATGTTTTAATTTATTGTCGTATTGACGGCACCAACCTGTATATTTCAGTGTAATTAATAAATTATATCTTCAACAATTTTATTAATGCTAAGATTAGTCACTGATGCTCGTAAAATATTATTAAAATTCCTAATTAAAATTATAGTATGCTTTCACAGTTTAAACGATTTTAAATAATTTGGGAATGTTTACAGTCTAAAAGCTTTTTGTTCTTACCATAGTAAAATTAATATTTTAAGTAAAAAAAAATAAGTTTCTTATTTCGTAAGATTGTTTGTTGACGGTACCGCAGTACGAAGAAGGGGAGGTGGGAGACGAAGTCGGGAATTCCCTTTTGTAATACTATACACTAGCAGTCGTCTCGCTTGCACTAGGCAGTCAAGGGCGTTTATCTATCTCTGTTACCTGATTACCGAGCTTCATGCGTATTTAGAAAAAAATGTTGCAGTGTGCGGACTCGTGTGTATGTAGTGCACGCAGCCCGTTTTTCGACGATGAAATGCTTAGGCGTACCGTATCTTCCCTTTTTTGTTTATATCAATGGTTATATCCAATGCTTTTTGACAGTTCGAACCGATAAATAGCTTTATCATATCGCGTTTCGGTGGTCATGCTAGGCGGGCTGGTGTGAAGCGGTAAGAAGAGTCCATTTGCGAAGACAGATAGTGCTGTTCAGACACTGCTCTAGCCGCCTCCACCTTGCCGGCCTGAAAGGTGCTTTTTCACGTCTCTTTTGAAGGAACCTATGTTATAGGAATAAGGGAACACATGTGCTGTACAATGAATTCCAAGTTCTGGAAGTTCGACAAAGAAAAGAGCTACTAAATTTCTTTGTACGTGATGTTGAGGTGGAGACAGTGAATTGATGACTCTGAAGACCGGCACGCGTGCTCCTGAGTAGGAAGGGGGAAGGGTTATATTAAAAAATGGCATTTTTCTTTAAATATCAAAATAACACCTCTCATTGGAAAACCCTTTATCTGAATGTTTTTATTCATAGTTCTCATAATAATAGTTGTTCTAATTGATGTCAGCAATCTAATATCGTTAGCATTATTGATAAATTTCGGGGGAAAAAATACTACTTTTATGAATTAAAAACATTACAACTTGAACAATAATCTATATCTTTTAAATTTGGATGGCTTTTATGGGTAACAGTAGCGTATATTTTCCGAATTTGTGAAAAATAGCAGCATATTCAAACTTAGGCAACATCCCAATTATGGCGATACCTCCCTAGCGAAGGTTCAGCATTTTAATATATGTAGAGTTAAACCTACTTTTTCTACCAGGTAGGTACTTATACCGCAGAATAACTAATAGTTTAATGATAGAAAGAAATGGTTTAGGCGCATTTGGGCTAATTCTCATTATGGCAACCGACTCGCTAATGCACTACTTCTAATTATGGCCACTTCTCATTTTGGCTACTTCTCATTATGGTTATGGCCACTTCTCATTTTGGTTACTTCTCAGTTGGGCTACTTCTCAAAATTTGGGAATGTTTATTGAAATAAGTACCTACTGTCTTTATATACCTATAAACAAACATGTTTATTCATTCATATGAGATCAATGTCATTATTGTAAGAATAAATCATTGAACCAATTAACTTTATATCACGCAACTTTAATGGAAAATAGGTACAGGTTTTTAAAGCGCGAAATGAATTAGAGAGACACATACAACGACTGCTCCGCTCTATCAGCAATAAGACTGGGATGTGCATGTGCCTAATCTAGTCGAGAATTAATAACAGTACTTAACTACTGTTGTTATTGTTTTTAAAATATCTATCTTAGTGTTGAATAATCAATAATCAATAAAGTCATCATATCAGCATATGATGTCCACTGCTGAACAAAGTCCTCCCCCATCGATTTCCAAATGAAATGGTTCTGCGCAGCCTGCATCCAACGGCTCCCCGCGACCCTGACCAAGACAGAACAAAACAAAACTGAAACGGTTTTCTCGACAGAAAAAGTGCAGAGATTATGCTTCTCATTCATTTTTCCCGTTATAAAAGAAAACGGAGGTAAAATTGAGTTAAGAGGATTTAACTTTAATGTTCTTAGTTAACGCGGCAAATGCTCTCCGTCCGATACCAGAAACGAGGTCTGGTGCTGAGGACGTGCCTGCCGGCATGAGGCTGCACGGGGCTCGAGCCAGGCTGTATACGTCGGTGCTTGCTGGCGCCAGAGCTGGAGATCAACTGGAGTAAGTGATATTTACTCAGAAAAACAGACAACAACAAAAAACAACGGCACTCCAGCCAGGCTGTATGCGTCGGTGATCGCTGGCGATATAGCTGGAGATCAGCTGGAATAAGTCAACAAACTAGCTGTCTTCGCATTTGGCCTCTTCTTACCGCTTCACATCAGGTGGTGCTGTCATTTGTCGTGCTCTGTATAAAAAAAAACAAACAACAACAAAGCAACGGCACTCGAGCCAGGCTGTGTACGTCGATGCTAACTGGTACCAGAACTTTAGATCTGCTGGAGTACCTAAGTGGCATTTAATTATACAAAAATGGAATGGAAATAAGATTTTACAATACACCTCTGTATTTATGACAGGTGTTTGGGATGGTTTGGACGAGTAGTCGGTAAGTGACCCCAACCAAAGATTAGATAATAGTTAAGCACTGGCTACAAAACCAGGATCCCGTGCATGGACGAGATATACCTACCTATACTGGTAGTCCCGTGTTTGAATTCCAATAGGGCTGCTCCTAACTGGATTGAAACCAGGAAAGGTTTTTCCTTTCCTGGTGGTCCGGAGAAACATGTGCAATTTTCTATGATAAATACGACCATTTATTGACGAGTCATGTATGTTTGTATGTTTATTTAGTAGGTAGTTATATTTCTAATATTAACCGTTATGCAACCATTGTTTTTCATTTGAAATGACCCTTCATTTCATTTTTTTTATACAACTAGATGACAAACAAGCTGACGACCCACTTGATGGTAAGCGGTTACCGCCGTCTATACTAGACACCTGCAGGCGTAGCACAAGGAACACGAGAAGCTCGAGAAACGGGTTTGTCTACACCGTAATGTCATTTTTGTCGGGCTAAGGTAAGGTAGGGCGTGCTGCAAAAACAAGGAATTTTTTTTATACAACTAAATGACAAACAAGCTGACGGCCCACCTGGTGGTAAGCGGTTACCGCCGCCCATAGACACCTGCAATAACAAGGAAACGCACTTGATATTGCAGGTGCGTTGTCATCCTGGGGCCTAAGATGAAATGCCGTCCATGCCCAGTAATTACATTGGCTACCTTTCCCTTCAATCCGAAACACAGCGAACTGTTTCACGGCTGAAATAAGAAAAGCGGTGGTACCTACCCAGGCGACCCTACATATGGGTCTACCACCTAGTAGACCACTTGATATTGTCAATCACTTGATATTGCAGGTGCGTTGTCATCCTGAGGCTTAAGATGAAATGCCGTTCAGTAATTGCCCAGTAATTACACATCATGTTGCATCGATTCTTCTTATACTGTCCTATCATGAATATTTTATTTCTTTTAGCGGCATATCTACAAACGAAGAATACGACACACGCGTACCAGATGACCCGCTTCCTGAAGACGAAGTCCAATTGACTGAGGAACTCCAAATAATCCTCCCACCGCGATACGATGACGTCACAGCAGAATCTTCGGCGACAACAACATCAACAGAAAGTTGACAGTCAATATAAAGATGGACATTATAAACATGAACACTGTTACAATCGCATAAGATTCATAATCTAATGAAATTTCATTTACGGCACCGTTGTGTTGGCCTCAAAGCGCGACTGAAGATTAATAGGCTGATGCGAAATTCTAAAAAGAAATTAGGACGCCTTCTAATGTATTTAGATTGGATGATGAAAGACTTAATAAAAAAATATTAATTTTATATAGCGACTTTTCTTGCATAAATTATTTACTGTTGTGTAATTAGCACACAAACATGGCCTTTGTTTTCAGTTGGTCAGTCTTTCAAAACGTCAGACTTTCAGATTGTCAGAATTGCAAATCGTCACATTTTCAAATGGTCAGTTTGGTACAGTATTGTTACAATGAATAATACATATTTACTGAAAATGTGTACATACCTACTTAAAGGAATAAAATAGAAGATCAAAAACTAAAAATCTCATGAAAAACAATTTCATTTTCTTTCGATTGTGTACAAAAATTAGCTAAATGTACCAAGCAGCTTTTAATAACAAAGAAAGTTTTAATTTGAAAGAAATATATTTTTTTAATTGGTAGATTGGTATAGTTTGGTGGTTTGTTTTTTTGTTGGTTGGTTTAGAAATAAATTAAATTAAAATTTTATTATTTGAATTTCTATTTATTTTGTGATTGAATAATTTTTTGTTTGGATATTAGCTGTTTTAATTTGAATTGAAATGCAGAATGGTGACGATTTGCAATTCTGACCATCGACCCATCTGAAAGTCTGAGGTTTTAAAAATCTGACCAAATAACATCAAAGGAAAAGTTCCCTTCTTACTGTCTCGAGCTCCTCCGTGGCCCGTGCTTCCAAAGGCACGTTAAGTTGTTGGTCCCGGTTGTTACATGTGCATCTAGAATAATCTATATTGAGTGATCCTTTCATAAATTATGTTTTGGTCCTGGTTTTCCGGTCGCATGTTTTGTAAATTTTGTCGAAATTACAGGAAATAGGGAATGAAACAAAAGTTATGTGTGAATTTATATTGAATAACCTTTCTACAATATAATACAGCAGACTGTAACTCATACCACACTCCCCTTGCGCAATATACAAAGAACTTAATCATCAATTAGAACCCATACAGAAATTATAAACATTTTTACATCTCAGTGCGTAATCTATTTAATTGCACTTAATTTTTAGTCTAATCGAAACGATTGCGTTGTAGATTTATTTAGTAAGACTAAAACATTATCAAAAATCGTTTTTTAAAGTAAAGCTTTCTCAAAGATGTTACTGTTATACTAAACACTGGATAAAAATACCAGTTTTAAATTGGGTTCTAATATCTCTTGTAAAATCTAACGGGCGTCTGAATTTGGGAATCTCAAGTGTCATTATTATAAAAAGATCTAAATACTGTCACATGTTTACGCACCCTGACAATTAACTACAATTTCTCAATAACACGAGCAGAAATAATAATGTCGCCAGAAATAATATTTATCACAAAAAAGGTGAGATTAATAATAACAAAAAATAGTACCATGACCCATTCACATTTCAAATCACTATCACTTAGATATTTTCATTACAAAAAACATAAATCATTTGAGGCAAGAAATAATAGCCGTATGCTTCGATAAACCTTTAAGGAAAATAAGAAATGAGAGAATTTCTAGATGTAATAAATACCTTTGTATTCTAATGATATAAAATTACTAACTTGACTGATATGACCAAATAAGCACAGCAAATAATCGCGATTTAAATAGCATTTTTTGAGTATAACTATTTTTTTTTTAATTTTCCGGTTTCTGTAGAAAATTCTCTCAATTCATTCTCCTGGGTTATTAACAAAACAAGGTGGTCCCTTCTAGCAACTACGGATCACATTAAAAGCCGAAAGCATAACCGCATTACATCTACATGGATTTAGTTGTCTCATTTCAAAATTACAACAGAACTGATCAGTAAAAATAATCATTATGTACATAACGTTGGACTTAATATGTACAGTGTTCAGTTATTTTATAATGTAGCTTGAGTATCGCTAAAATATGTAAAAAAAAAACCCTTAGAGAATATAACAATAAATACTTACTCAAATACATGTTTTTATTGGTTGCAGAATTTTTTCTGTTGTTCCAATAAGCGCTGTAACCTGTCTGAAGTTAGCGCAGGACACGTCGCAGTACCCTAGTTCTTGCGCAAATCTCATTTGATGTGTTGCGCATTGGTTTATTGCGCAGGTGTGATTAGCTTAAGGCTTATTCGCTAAAAATTACAAGTGGCGATGCCTAAAACCTTAGACATTTCTGTTTCATGCCACAATGAAACTAAACTTTTGGTTGTGAAACATCAATGTAGTTAGGTAGATATGTGTAAGCACTGAAGATTTTATCCACTAGCGAAAAAGGGGGCAGATCAGTGTATAGTAGCTTGCGCGTAACTTTTACACAGACAATTCAAAAATTATTACTTAAAATTAAATTTCAACTCCTTTGTTAAATGATGTCATCAATGGCGCATTGGAACTAACTTTATATTAAAATTTTACATACGAAAACAATAGTCAAGCTACTTACATTCAATATATTATACGCAGGCGTGCATTAAGCTATTACTTTACGTAATTTCCAATCGAAATAGCATTCACACATCTCAAGTCTTCAATTCAGTTGTTTCTTCGCATTAGAATCTCAAAATTTCTACCTATCATACAAAGGATGTAAACATTAAATTTAAATTAACCGTAATAGAAATAATAATAATATAAACTCATTTACTCTATGTAATCATCGTTTTTAAATAAACATAAAAAAATAATCAAAACATTTCGATACAACAAACGCTCTAAATTTCTTTTAATTAAATAATGGAATAATTGATTTCTCATGTGTGACATACTTGTTCACTTGTTTCGCTAACTAGTAATGAGTTCTGTTTGGCCACTGTCGCGGTCAGTTCAACGTCACTCGACACTTTATTCGACACTGGTTCGCGTGGAAGTAAATTGATACAACGGCTTGGGCGCTGATTACTTAAATTAAATGGCATCGAAATCCTCACCTGAAACAAGAAGGTAAAATTTAAATAAAAATATATGCTTTATCACAAATATAATTTAGAGGCGGCAAATGTTAGCAAAGTATTTCATTTTGTGTATAAGTCGAAATAAAGCCGAAAATAGTCACAATTAATTTTTAGCGGACTGCAAAAAGGAGGAGGTGATCAATTCGACTAGTTTCTTTTTTTTAAGTATGTTAGCTCATATCTCCGTCAAATGATAATCGATTTTGACAATTCTTTTTGTATTTCAAAAAGTATACTAGTTACAAGGTTGGGCCCAGATTTAAATTTTATCGGAATCTGAGAAAAATCTATGGAGATAGAGAACAACAGTCAAGTAAAATGGCAAGTCAAAACGACACCTATATGTATTTTAATCAGAGGCTGAGAAATAGACAAGTCTACAGTGATAACGGTCACTCATCTAGCTTTGACTTTGGAAATTTAACACTAATTGTGAAAAAAAAACATAAAATACAACAACAGTAGCAAACAAGCTGACGGACCACCTGAACTGATAGTATGCGGTTACCGTAGTCTATAGATGCTCATATACCACCTTAAGCACAACACAAGCGCGGCCTACCCTGTAAAAATCAAGCCTGACAGTTAACAGCTGACAGCATAGGAGGCAAGTCCGCCCTGCTCTCAACAATAATCAAACCTGACAGGTAACAGCTGACAGCATAGGAGGCGAGTCCCCCTGCTCTCAACAAAAATCAAGCCTGACAGCTAACAGCATAGGAGGCGAGTCCCCCTGCTCTCAACAATAATCAAGCCTGACAGTTAACAGCTGACATCATAGGAGGCGAGTCCCCCTGCTCTCAACAAAAATCAAGCCTTACAGCTGACAGCATAAGAGGCGAGTCCCCCTGCTCTCAACAAAAAATCAAGCCTGACAGCTGACAGCATAGGAGGCGAGTCCCCCTGCTCTCAACAAAAAATCAAGCCTGACAGCTGACAGCATAGGAGGCGAGTCCCCCTGCTCTCAACAAAAATCAAGCCTGACAGCTAACAGCATAGGAGGCGAGTCCCCCTGCTCTCAACAATAATCAAGCCTGACAGTTAACAGCTGACATCATAGGAGGCGAGTCAATTGCCAATTGAATTGGCTAATTTAACCAGATGTTTGCGACGTATACCCATGTTAACATAGTCTTTCTTTCTTTCTTTCTTTCACAATTGGGTAGTTGCCATTTTTTTTTCATAAATAAGAAGTTTATAACTCACAAAGAAATATTGCAAAATAAATAGTATGTCTAACATCAATAGTTCTACAGATATAGTGGTATGTTTGATGTGTTGCGGCGCAACGTCCAAAGCCGCTCCATAGAAAATACACGGAACAGGTGACGTCACATATAATACTAAGAAATGTATAGTGCATACTGACAAAATTAATAATAACTATGTATTAAGTATGTTTTTATTAATAGTTGTCATTATAATAGTAGTCTTAATTGATATCGGCAATCTAATATCATTAACATTTTGGATAAATTAAAAAAAAAATGACAATTTTTATATTTTCAAAACGGTACCATTTCAACAATATTTCATATCCTTTATTTGAATTGTTTTTACGGGTAACACTAGCGTATATTATTCGAATTTTTAAAAAATAGCGCCATATTCAAACTTAGGCAACATCCCAATTCTAAAATAAATTTCAAGTTTCTTCACACAAGTACTTTCATCAGGTTGCCAAAACGCATGGCAAATTTACAAATTGATTTTACAAAATTTGAAAGTTTGAATGAGTAAACATGTGTGCGGTGGTGGCCGCTTGTTTTACCATGTACCAAACACCTTGTGGATTAACAAAATAGACGTTACAATAGTGGTTACCGTGGCGCGTGCAGTGGTGGCGGCTGGTGCGGGCCGCCTACTCCGCAGCTCATAACTTGTGGTTGCTGGTGAGCCACGTGAGCCCCTCGTAGAGCCCGTCGCCCGACGTCGCGCACGACGGCTGCACGTACCAGTTGCGGTCGCGGATGCGCGTCAGACCGAGCTTCTCTTGGATCTCGTGTGGCTTCATTGCTGGAAAGTTCATCATCATCATCATTATCACCAGCCTATATACGTAGTGATGCTGGGCACAGGCCTTCCTACATGCATGGAAGAAACACATGAGAAGCTTGGGCTATAACATCACTACGCTGGCCCAATGCGGATTGGTGGGTTAAAGTAGTTGCAGTAACTCCGAAGAACGGGGAAATAACAAATTTTGATTGACCCATCCCGGGATCGACCACGGCGAAAGTTACTTTGTTTCCGTGATTGAAACCAGAAGGCTCCGATCCATACGCCACCGACCCACCGAGCACTGGATTGTTATAATGACACAATCACGCACTACGCAGAGTGCGTGATTGTGTCATCTTACTTTATCTTACTGCAGGGCTTGTAAAGTAAAAACAGTGATTGCAGAAGACTAATTGCAGAAGACAGACATGAAGAAAAATGGGTTGGAATGTCACCATTAGCAGAACTAAATCAAAATTTTCTTTAAGTAATGGCGAAGGGCCTTCCGAGAAGCTGTACAGTTACCACATCAGACAGTAGATATGCTGGCTTAGGGACAAAAAGTTAAAGATGGTTCGTAGGAATTTGTGAGAAATGCGGTCTGACTTCTGAATAATACGCTGATGATGTTAAGAGGAAACTGGCGGCCTCCCAAAGATAGGGAGACGACCTGAAGGGATAAAATGAACAGCTATATCCAAAACTTTGGAGACAAAACGAAATAGGCAAAATCGAAAACATTAAATGGCAAGCTTGCTGGACAGCCCCCCGGCTATTCTGCTATTGTATTTTGATCTGAAACGAATCGGAAACGCTTAAGTTACAGCGTTTTTGTATTCTGCTAACTCAACGCAATCGAAACGTAGCCGAAACGCATCAGTTTGGTATTTTACTAACAAACACGTAACGCGAACCGTTCGGTTCAATCATTGTTTCGTATTCTGCTAAATTTTTAACATTTGTGGCAGCCGAAACGCATCGGTAGTTCTTTAGTTGAACTGTCAAAAGTTACGGTTTTACACCGGCAGTAATTGTGTAACGTTTAATTTCGCAAAATAGAATAAAGAGCACTCTACAACTTAGTTCCTGTGCCTAAAGGATTGCATCAAGTATAATTTGGATTAACAACCTTGGACGAGTTATCATAATCATCATGAATGTATGATTTTTCCGACATTTTTGGAAAATAAAACATTTTTACATTTAGTTATATGTAATATAATTACTTTTTAATTTATTTTAAAACTACTTCAACTATTTTTTAAACAAATATAACTACCAAATACACTATATACGTATATACCGAATTTTTTAACTTTTGACAGTTTCTGTCACCAACCAATAGTTAAACCAACTGAGAGCGTTTCGTTAGCGTTCCGGCTTTATAAACAATGTTAGTGGAATACCTATTTTATAAAACAACCGCATACCGAGTCGCTGCCGATTCGTTTAGGTAAATAAATAGCAGAATTGAGGGGCAGGGCTGCGGGGAGGCGTTGAATGCAGTCTGCGCAGAACCGATCCGTTTGGAAATTGATGGAGGAGGCCTTTTTACCATTGGCTGACATGAGATATGGGATGTTTAGAATACGTGATACATACCATCTGGCAAGTCCTGCTTGTTGGCAAAGATTAGTATGATGGCGTCGCGCATCTCTCTGTCGTTGATGATCCGGTGAAGTTCCTGGCGCGCCTCGTCGATGCGGTCACGGTCCGCGCAATCCACTACGAATATTAGACCTTGAGTGCCTGGAAATAAAGATGGTCATGTAGTTAGAAAAGACTGTTTATATGGTACCCAATTAGTTTCAATTATTTAATCATGTAAAAGAAGGGCTTGGGCACAATCAAACACTCAGAATTTCGACTCTATTTTCTAGCCGCTTGATAAAGCAGGTTCTCAGTTCGACTGTATTATTTATTTTGTGTGTATGTATACTACGCGATATCTTGGTCATATCTAAGCTAATTTCGGCGAATTCTTTTTAGCTTAGGGTATTCTACATGAATGGTCTCAATTTTTTGGTAGTGATCTGATGGAGAGCTTCTCAGAAACAGAACGGAACTCTTCAACAGCTTGACTGTTGTCATGCAATATTGATATTAGAAACAGCTACTGACAGATAGACAAGTCAATAGAAGGTAGTTATCCAACAAAACTAAAACCCGAATTAAAATATAATTTGAATAAACTCTTAACAACCTAATAAACAAAACTCAATTAACTCAATAAACTCTCTCAATAACTCTTTTTTAAACTTTTTATTGTACAAAATACAAAACAAAAATAAATGTATACAGTAGTATCACAGAATAAGAGATAGTATGCAAATGAGTACTTATGTCTATTAGAGATCTCTTTTAATGAACCCGAAATTGGTGTGTGAGTATAAAGTCCATTTAGATTTGACCTCAGTGCATGAAACCTAAACTAACACGTATAATTAACAAGTATTATTTTAATTTAAATGCTTTTTTCGGTGCTGTTGCTAGGCTATTTCCAGAAACAATACAAAATACAGCATGGCCTCTACAAATACTTTTAAATCAAACGAGTACTTAATCGTTAAATTTCTTTCTTTTTTCTATAATTACCGTCTCTATATGTATATCACAGCTTATCGAGCAACACACAACGTTAACAAAATATCTAAAGAATAAACTATATAGAAGAAACCAGGAAGAAAAATGTCAGGAGTGATTTTTAATATTGAATATTTTAATCAAGTGAGCATTGCGTGCACGTAATGGGAATAAGTTATGTTAGGGGACTGGTTTTCGCATCGGACGCAAGGCTTCCTCGTGAAGTATTGGCAATGTAA
The DNA here is from genome assembly GCA_947347705.1 of Nymphula nitidulata. Classification (NCBI taxonomy): domain Eukaryota; kingdom Metazoa; phylum Arthropoda; class Insecta; order Lepidoptera; family Crambidae; genus Nymphula; species Nymphula nitidulata. The sequence goes on along the minus strand of OX374617.1, from coordinate 5,959,788 downwards.
TATTTGCAAGTTATTCGATACGGGTTTTAGGACGTTTTTATCAAACATCGGGTTCCATTCTTCCTTAGAATCCTGAGAAGTCGAGTATAATAAATTCTTCGTGTTCTTATGCAACACATTTTTCATCTCATCTGTTCAAAAAGCACTGATTGCCTCGCACATAAGTGCGAGCAAAGTAGGTCTTTTCTGTATCAAACTTAATACAAAAATTAAATATAATTGCGAATGAATACAAAAAAGATGGCTGTCATAAAATTTGCAATTTAGAAACGTTCGTTCAATTTTATACCCTATTGAACGTAATAAAATATTTAGTATTTAGGTAGCAACTAAAGATAACAACTAAGAAACCATAGACAATTTTAGAGGGCATGTACGCCCTCTAAAATTGTCTATGGTTTCTTTTAAATCTACCTCAATATTTGTAGTTGATAGCTCTAAACAAATTCTAGTTATCTTTTACCTATTACATATTGCGAGAAAGAGATCACTGTATTTAAATTTACAGTGTGGCGCCAGAATTATGCCCAATTCTGCTTCTGTTCTTTTCAGGTAAAACATCATCCATATTCACAATCACAACTGTCAGAACATGAATTGAATTAAAAACTGACATCGTGTCTTTCTTTGACCTACATAATAACAGTTATAGTTGCCTCGGTTGTTAATAAGGTTCACTTTTACACAGCCGCATTTGCGTTCATTTCTGACAGTAAGAATTCTCGATCCATTCGGTTACCAGACACCTTGAGTGATGAGCGCTGAAGCAAACTTTTTCTCCCAACGTCAACTGAATATAATTATCAAATTGGTATAACAATAATCTCACCTGTATAGTAATGCCTCCAAAGCGGTCGTATTTTGTCCTGCCCGCCAACATCCCAGACGTTAAATTTAACATTCTTATATGTCACTGTTTCTACGTTGAATCCAACTGTTGGTATCGTTGTAACTGACTGACCTAGTTTTAATTTATATAAAATAGCTGATGGAAATTGTAAGGAAATCATTAATTGTATGTTTCAGACTCAACCTTGGAACAATAATAATCTGGCAACAATGCAAGTATTATAAACACAAGTGTATCTATACAATTGCATTTGGCATGTGATGGCAATATTATAATTGAAATGTGCAATTAATCCGTGCAATTAATCAGTGATAAACTGATAATCCCAAAATAGCGGTATAAGAATATACGACTATATTAGCATTATCACTAGAAACAGAAATCAGTTTTAATTATAGATAAACAATTATTATATTACTATCATTATTATTGTTTATCTCTGTCACATCAACATTCTGTCTCATATGTTACAGATCAAAGTAAAACTTAAGTTTCAAGCTGACTATGCCTATACATTCTTAAAACAATTTTTTTTTAGCGGCAATAACATAGCAAGTTTTACATTTGATATTATTTATTAATGACTGGATTCTCTTTTTTTTCGAATCCTATTTACTCTTCTTTTATCACTATTAAAAAGATAAGTTTTCTATAACAACCTTCGTTAAGCCTAGACGGCAGCACATATTGAAGCGTAACCGTTGCACTACGAAAGCCGCCTCTATTTCAAACGCAATTAGGCCGGTCTCAAAGTTTTGCTGTTATTTCTATTCGAAATTGAAATTCAACATTTATGTTTTCATTAACAACTTTATCCCGTCACGCGCTTTCTAAACTGTTTAAAAATTCAAATTCCAATTGATTCCATAATTACAGTTCTGAATAAATGATTTAATTTGTATTTAGGTGAGTATATGTAAAGGATACTAGTCTTGCCGGCAGCGTCCAGTCCCAGCATCAATATTCTCATCTCCTTATTGCCGAAGATCTTTGAGAGTAATTTCCCCATGGTGACACGAGATCTCCTCAGCCGCACAACTGAAATAGAAAGTGCAACTCTTTAAACCACAAGACAACATAAAAAAAGAACAGACTACTCAATTTGTTACCTTTTTTAATAAGGGGATGTTTTGTAAGTACCTACTCCACTATATAGAAGTACGCAGGCATAAAAATAGTCTTTCAGCGCGTAGATTCACTTGATCAGTTATTTAAATTAATACATGCATGTCTTTTTCCAACCTGAAGTACCTTTATGCGTCGGCTTTATATACTCGTATATCACAGGTTATTTTTAATAAGAATATATATGAATTAATATATTTTTTTAATTTATATAATTAATACTAGCTGAACCCACAAACGTTATTTTGCATTAATGAAAAAAAAATAGATAGTAGCCGATTCTCAGACAGAATATACACATAAAATTTCACGAAAATCAAGCCGTTTCGGAGGAGTATGGTAACTAAATTTGTGAGTCGACAATTTTTAACCGACTTCAAAAACGAGGAGGTTCTCAATTCAGCCGGTATGTTTTTTTTTTTTTCTATGTATGTACACCGATTACGCCGAGATTACTGATCCGATTTACGTGATTCTTTTTTTGTTCGATGCGGAATAGCTGCCATTTGGTCCCATAAAAATTTTTTCAAAAACAGTTGGGTACTTTGGTTTTAAATTTAAAAAAAAATTAAATTATGAAGTCGTCTACATATGCGAAATTGCGAAGTTTTGCTTTTCAAATGACTTTTTAGTGAAACGATACGATAGTAGGAAACAATATAAGTTTACGATCACCCATCTAGCTTCGACCGTAGAAAGTTACCACTAAAAATTGTGAAAAAAAAAATTTAAACAAAACTTAAAACCGACTTCAAAAAACTGAAAAGAATAAAATAATTAAATTTAGGTAGGTATTCATCCCCTAGAAACATATTTTTGGAGTTGGTGCTAAGTGGTTTCCAAAAACAATAGAAAGTGAAGCACCGACTTCAAAAATATGTTTCTAGGGGATGAATACCTACCTAAATTTAATTATTTTATTATTTTCAGTTTTTTGAAGTCGGTTTGAATTTTTTTTTAATAAGATATAAATTATTAGAATGCTAAGCATCTCCTACACAGTAGTGGTAGCTTAATAACTCAGATCATAGAAATAAGCTTAATAAAATAATCAGTGTACTATAGTCATTTAACCTAGCAGGACGATTTTTCACTTGAGATTTCTTATATGACGATTCAGATTTCAGACGTTTTACTAGTAGATTATTTTACTATAATGTTGTTCATATCTGTAGGGCATTATACTAGTTTGTCTTTCTGATATGGAGGGAAAAATATAACTGCATAATTAGACTAGGTAATTTGAATAAGTAGAAAAGAATATCGACGACCGATGTTCTTGATATTAATTGTTTAAGTAAATAGACCACATAGTATTTTATAGACCGGTGTCTATATTTTATGAATCCCATTCAGAATTAGAGTTAATCGAAGTTAGTGTAACAAAGAGATAAATTCTACTCCAAGTACTATAGTTATTTCGCAGTTTTTTAATTTTAATACATGGTGGTCCTCAAATAGTAAAATCAAGGCAGTCTTGGGTTCCAGAGGAATATGAAAAGGACAGACTTGTGTCAGTTTTATTTCAATAAAAAGTCTTTAAAATTAAATCTTTCATTTAGACATCTTAACTCACTGCAGTCTCTCTATAATTCCGTAAAAGCACAGGTAAGTGTTATTTTTTTAAAACTATGTATTGAGTAATGTCTCGGTTAAACGTTAAATAATGTAAATACCATTAGACAAGCTTTTGGTTTGAACTTTAGAGATAACGTTACAGCACCTGGGCAAGAAGCACGAGTACATGACTCAAGAGACTAATTACTGATTCCTGGAGACGTATGGCGACGTGTTGGCATGCCTGTGCGTTGTCCCTTACACATACATACCGTATACTACAGAATAAATCAAAAGACTTACGTCTACGAGCATTTTTAAAACTTTCGAGACAAATGTCTAATTATATGTAATATTATGAAAAATATTCAAAAGAAATGGCATTGATAGTTTTAATGAAACTAGGTGGATCAATACTTATGTATAAGCACATGTATCTAGGGACTAGTGTTACATTTCCTATATTATAAAGTACTAAGTGGTGTTACCGTAAGACTTCCGAAAGCACGTGACAATTAAACACCCATTCCCCCTTATTATAAAACGCGAACTAAAGTTAGTACTGGTCTAAAACTGATGCCGTCACTGTCTTTCTTTTAACAAATACAAGGTGTATCAGAATAACGACTAAAAATTAATTCTTTATCGAAAACTTAAAATGAAAATGTCACTACTGTAGTAGTTGTCGGGACGTCTCTGCTGGGGCACATGAGTAGGTACGCTGCGCGACGCATACGCCGCTTTATGTTACGTAAACGAAATTGTGTGACGTCTGCGCCGCATTAGCGCAGCGTTGAATTAACTGAAGCTATGAAACTGCGAAAACGCGACGCGTGCGTTAAGTTGCCGCGGCGTCTGCGCTGCGCATACGTTCATCGTACGCCTACGCTGGACAAACGCTAATGTGAAGGCGCTCTTAACATTTTCCCATGAATTAGTGTTACAATGACATTGCATTGAAAATGATTTACCTAGATAATTTTGTGACCATTGACCGATAACAAGTTAACAACATAAGAACATAATAAAAGTATTAATATGTTTACAATCGAGCTTTATGATCCTGAACATTTCATTGAATTTAGATTTTGGTACGAATCATGCTGGGAAATTCATTTGGATTTTATATTTTATTCGGACGGTGTTTTGTCGTGTTGTTGTTATTACCGGCCAACTGATCTGTGGTCAGGACAGATATATGACAATCAAAAAATACATCATATCCGCCCAGGTGTATGTATGTACACTATCTCAAAAATCAGGAAAAATCTCATGAAGCCGGGAAATATACTAGTGATTCGTTTTAATGTATAATTCACTTGAAAGAAATTTAAAATGAATCATCAATTCCAGCATTATTCAATATTGCAATATGGCGGGAGACATAGAAGTCAACTAAACGAGCGCCATGATGAATATTTGGCTGAGTTACAATTTTCCCTATAGATACAATTATTGTTTTGTACCACGAAACAAAGCAAATAAAAAGAAAATGGACGATTGCACGCAGTTCTGCATATTTTTGCCTATTTTTAGTACATACACCTGGCCGGGTCTCCATACATTTTTGGGACATCTCCTTTGTTATCTCGAGCTCCCTCCGTGCTACGGAAGGCACGTTAAGCCGTTGGTTCCGGTTGTTACTGGGACAGTAACCCACCAAAACCGATTGGGTTGGTTGGGAGGGACAGCGTGATGGTGTTAGGTCCAAACTCCTCATGTTTCTCCTATGTAGGAGGGCTTGTGCCCAGCAGTGGATGTGATAGAAAGTTCATATGACAAAAGTTCTTTATGATGCTTTAATGGTGTGCGTTGAGTATGGCTGTGTGATATTATTAGAAGAACGCAGTCAAACCTTAAGAGTGTCATATTTCTGCTGTGTGACTGCTAATGCTTGATTTCCACTTGACTGTACGGTACAGTCTGTACCAACAGATGGACCGTAGACAATTTACCTAAATATATATATATAGGTAATGCTGTGAAGATCAAAAGAAACCAAGAAAAATTTATTTTTCATTGGTTTTTTATTTAATACAATTTATAAGTATCATCTCTATATCGAGACATTTCTCAACAAGATCATTAAAATCTTACACGCAAACCGCGGACGGAAGGTTGAAGATATAAATAAAATATTCGATATCGCGCGGGCGTTCGATACGACCTACCTTTCGACGTGGCGTCATCAATCAACTAGAATCAGGACAAGTGCCTATCCAGATGATAACTGGGACTACTTATATTTAGCAACGATAAACGCCTAGGTACAGTAAGCATCAGAGTTATTTGAGGAATTATCTGAGCTTTCAGATTCAGAGTGCTCAACAATAGCAACCGTATTACTACAGCATTAGAAACTCTTTTCACTTTTTAAAGATTTACGTGATGCTGTAAACAACATCCAGGATTGGTATTTTGAAACAGTGCATTTGCATTCTGTACTCCAAAAATATGTATTTTTGATGCTTATCTGACTGTACTATAGCATAATATACACCAGGTAGGCTTCTAATAATCCATACTAATATTAATGCTAAAGCAACTTTGTCTATCTGTTTGTCTGTTACGTTTTCACTACTAAAATGTGATTCAGCTTTCTCCTTCCAAGAACAGAAAATTAAAAAATTTAACAAAATAAAAATAATTTAATGCAAAAACTTAAACACAACACACCGTTTTAATTATTACAGCGAATGAGCAAATCTTGTATAATGTGAAAATACTCGTCCCACGATAAACACCTACCATCTCGCGCCCGCAGATGCCCTAGATACGAACCAGTGAAAACGCATCATGGCCGTTTTATGGGGCATTTGAATTCTACGATTATAATTATATAAGTATATGAGTAACAAATAAACTATAACCAAAAGTGTAACAAACGTAACCAATTCTTATAGTGCATTAACTATTAAATAGAAAGTTAAACAGAAAAATCCACAACTGAAGAGGTGAATGAGCTAAAACCACAAAAAGATTGAAATATGACGCCCGTTTATTTCTTTAAGAGAAATCAGATGATATTACAGTGTAAAAAACATCTAGCACAAATTTCTTAACTGCCACTGTGTTAAACAAAGCAGAAAGTACTAGGTATTTAACTGGTGAAACATTTTTTATGACAACTTTTTTGCACAGCTCGCAAGATAGAAATGAACCCATACTTTTTCTTGGTAACCCAAATGTACCAATCTAATTTTTTAAACACATACTTACCCGGGAACATATATAACAAATATTCGATTCGAAACTTACCTTCCTATGATATTAGTGTAAATATTATACATGCACTGTGACATTCATAACTACTCATAACCAATTTAAAAATTAAAATAACAATATGACTATTTTATACATTAATAAATATTGCAAGTTTTATTAACAGATAATCAACAACTTGTGTGATAAAAGCAATTAAAAGTCATCTGTGAAAAAAGTAATAGTAGGTAGATATAATCAACTAAATAATTTTGTCCCAAAAAACAAGATTAATGTTAAATAAAATAGCTATCGTTATACCCGATAAACGAAATGAAGCTTTTACGGCGTGTCGTGGTACCATAAAAGCGAAACGAGGGTACGTCAGCAGTTTAAACACGGAACCTAAATTGGGTCGACTTATCCTAGAGCCAATGTGTTTCATGATCATGCGATGCTTCAGTGCTTAAGCGGCGTATTTAACTGATAAAGCTTTAAGTACAAACCGTATAACTTCTGAATGATAGAGAAAGTTTAGACGCTGATATCGATTGGGAATGACACGAAAATTCAAAGAATCGGATGAAAATTTTGATAACAATTTTGGGTAACATGATTTAGTGCAATAACTGCGGTTTCTTTATCAAATAAGCTCAAGTGGGATGATCAAAAATCACAAATCTTATTTATAAAATTATCAAGCATGGATAGTATAAATAATAAAAGAAATAGATCAAATATTATAAATAATGAGTAAGCATCTTAATATGATTGAGAAACTAGTACAAAGGTAATAATATCGACACAAAAGTCAAAAGCTATTATGATCAAGTAAACAAAGATGAATGGTTATCACCGGAAATCCATTACGGAAACAATAGGTACACGTCACGTTAAAAACACAAAAGTTTTAGTAGTTACATCAAATATAGACTCTTGACAAGTTATTAAGACTCATCCAATTATGTTTGGTCTTGACAAATCAAGGATCGTGATTGGTAGCGCGCGTGCTGCCGTGGAAGACAAAATGGCCAGCAGTGGTTATACAAAGGCTGACGTGATGATGTTGATTTGTATGTTAATTGCATTAAGGAGTTACCGGAAAGCGGTTATAACAATGGATGAAATCTTCCATAAACAACGCCTTCCATAAAATAGAACGTTATGTCTGTTTAGTTATACGCTTATAACTTGATAGAGATTTCTTTGGGAATGTTTTACGTTATCATTACGCTATTAAAACCAAAGGCTTTCTTAGTTTCGCCACTCTTTTACTGGCGCTTACATACCTAGGTTACACAGGCAAAGCTGTTTTGATATTATAGACAATTAAAGGTATGTACTCTAAAGACCATTAAGCGCGGGCAGAAGCTGCACTATGTTATAAATTACTTGGTTCGGAATATTTCAATGTCCAGATTTTTTTGCCGATTTCGCCCTGTCAAATCGCAGAATAACCTCGGTGGAGCTTATGACAATTAATAACCATTTTTTTATCTGGAAGCTGTGGCTTGAATTGATTTCTGTTTTTAACAACGTACGGAGGTAGCTATTGCCCAATGATAGAGCTAAAATCAAAGAACAACGCTGCTCTTAGTCAATTGGTATTTCCCAATTTATAAATAGTCCTGTTGTAGGCATGTTGTCATTTTCTGCACCACGAACTCAATTTCAACCCCTCCATTTCCGTCAGGTCAACGCCTGGGGCGTTAACCATTTCCTGCTTATTTCCTAAGCCAATGCCAATCGGAACTTTACACCCTCTAATAGCAAACTGGCAAAAATACCAAAATACATTATATTTAATATTTTAAAAGAGAAAAAATGCATTGGCAATTTTTATGCCGCAAAAGCTAAGTGTCAAAGTCAAACCAAGTGACATATTCTGTGTAACAATTTATAAAACACATATAAAAGGAATCTTTCAACTTGACTCCTAATTATTATTTCGCCTAAAACGAAACATTCACCATAGCAATATAATGTAACTGATTAAAGACTACTTAACCTGTCAAGAAACAGATCCAGTCACAATAAAGTTGATTTTTAATTGTTAAAAGACCCCCGGGGGTTTAGGGCGGATTGACAAATTAAAGATTATTGATAATTGTAATTTATGTCAGTATACGATAAATTCTTCAGATAAAAATACTTTAACTGATGCCAATAAAAGTGCTAAAGCTTATAATATTATACTGTAGTCTGTATCTGTACTGTATAACGTGGACCTTGGAGATAATAATCAAAAAAATATGAAGGAAAGTAATTTATGACTGAGTGCTGAGAAAATATTATTTAAGTCCCATAAGAACGTTCCGTCAAAACATTAACGTGGAGCCAGCGGGTGAAAACCCCTATCGCGTGGGCAGATACGAAACCCTCTCCGCCCACGGCTATTGGATTTGTGCCAGTTACGCAGACTATGCTCCCAGTTACGATTCATTCATCTCGCTCAGTGCGGCATTGGTAGCACGAGGAATCTTATTCTTACTGACTTTTACATCATTCGAGTTATCTACTATACCAGTTACCCTGTCTTTACTCCATTGTTTTAAGTGATTTCTCCTTGTTATTGCAGGTGTCTCTAGGCGGCGGTTACCGCTTACCATCAGGACTCAGGTGGGCCGTCAGCTTATTTGTCATTTAGTTGTATAAGAGAAAAAAAATGAAGACCTAAATAATTTGGGATCATAAGTCATAAATTCTATAGACACGACTCAATAACCAATGCACTGCTTTTCCAATATCTAAATGTTTTCAATGTCTTTTACTTCCAATTCCAACCCATCAATACCAAACCCAAATGTGCCCAAATCGTTCTATCTTTTTCTACAACAAAACCTGTACACCGACACGATTTCTGAGTAGGTTAGTGAGGAAAAAAATAGCAGACCGTGACCATTGCGACTTGTCTACTAACGGTACACAAACTGGCTTAGAAAATAAGACAGCCATCGCCATTTTTATAATATTAAATAAAATGGAAGTCGTAACTTTCTCTATTAATCTTATTTTAATATTAATATGACACCAGACGATGTTACAGTCCTCAGATATTATCTATCCAGCGAATAATTTTATTTAGTCCTTTTGACAAATTGTCTACTTAAATGTCAACGCTATCCTCTTGATAAATTTTATATTAATGATTTCAAAATTCGGCTCTAAAGTCATAAATAAGTACCTATTATTTGTCGATTGAAAATACCTTATCCCTATTTTTTTAATAATACGACAAAGCAATATGAATTTCATTCGGAACTGATGAATTCAACAATAGCTTTAGGAAGATTTAGATGTGGGTGCAAAAATGCGTGCTATTTAAATGAAACAACGTTTTCAACATCAATAGGATTACGTATGCTAAAAATAAACTAAACCAAAAATACAAACAGATGTTTCGCTTCGTGTTTCAAATTCAGCAGTTGGATGGACAGAGGGCAAAGAAGAACGGTCAAAGCTGCTTATGGATAGATAATATACAAATGGGACGATCAATCTTAGACAATAGGAAAACTGTTTAATTGATTATATTGTTTTCGAACTTCGACTAAGTTAAACACCACCTATTAAATGATTTACAGATTTCATATTGTTTGCAATAGAATCAACAGCTGTCTTAACGGGCTAGATTGGATGATTCAGAGTTCATGAGAATATAATGAGTAGTAATAAAAGTTACGGCACGAGGACTTTAAATTGCCTACAATTTTGGGGTCAAATGAAGATGTACAATACAAAACGTTAAACCTAACCTTACCTTACATAATATCAACAATCATAATACCTTACATAAAATTAGTAGCAAACTTAACTATGCGAATACGTAATTGTCTTAAGCTAGTAATATCCATTTTGAAGATGCAAAGTAAATACTTCCTTAAATCGTTTCTGAACACACCTACCTAGTCCAATTTATTCGAGTCTCATAAAAAGTACAATCGATATTGCGACAAATGACGTAGAATAATGGTTTAAAAAAATATAATCAAGATACTTGTTAATTGTTAAAGGCTATCCCAGTAATTTACCTAAGTATATTACTACTTTTCTAAGTTTATAGTTGGCCATTATTTTCATCCCGGAAATAACATAAATTATTGTGATCATGATCCAAGAATAGAATTCTCTAATATTCAATATCAAAACTGATGGCAGATTGAGTGCCAACATACTTCCAGACGTGTGAAGTTTTCCGAGAGCGAGCTTCGCAATATGCACCGATATTGTCACAGAGACGGAACATGTGGTAGTGATTACTTACGATCATGTCAAGTCAAGATGTTAAGAGAAGAAGTAATAAGATACTGGTAACAACATTAGCAGGCAGGATATTTATTTTTGGTTTGATTATAAAACCAGACGACTTAGAAAGTACTATTACTAGTAACTACTTCAAATAAAGAAGAATTTAAATCCCATGGCAATGGTACTATTTTGAAAAACTTTATGAATAATTTCCCTATTTCTATATAATCTATTTTAATTACTAAGTAATTTTTCAAACATTTATAACAGGTATGGGCAACCTTTGACATGTGGTGGGCCAAACTTTAGTGTACAAATCCGTTTGCGGGCCGCGTTTAAAAGTAGTGCATTTTAAAGTAGTATTTCAAAGTAGTGTTCGTAGTTTTTAAAGATAGATATCAGACATGCAAACAGACGATATTGTTATTGTAATACAATTTATTATAACCTCCTTCTTTTTAATGTCGGTTAAAAATAACAAAACAAAATGATAAAACATTATAATTATACCTAGTTAAACATTATATATAATAAGATCATATAATGGTACAACATTATAATTAAATCCTGATATTAGGAACTATAACAATTATCAAAGTTAAATAGCGACACCGAAATCAATGAGACACTTGAGCTTGAATTTGGGAAACTAATCTATTGATGTTTGGATTAATTCCACTGATACAAAGACGTAAAGAATTTTCCAAATTATCGTCAGTCAGCCTTGTACGATGTTTTGATTTATTAACTTTCATCATTGAAAAGAACTGTTCGCATTTATACGTACTGCCAAACGCACAAATCAATCTTCTTGCAAATTTTCTAATCTGCGGAAAATGGTCTTCTTCGAGATATTTTTTGTAAAAATCGAACAACTCCACTCAAATCAAATTTAGATTTTAGGAGTGTGTTTTCTTGAATCTCAATCAACTCCATTTGCAAGTGTATTGGAGCATTTTGTATATTACTTTTTGTTGGAGTAGCAAATATATTAAAACAGCCTTCCATGTTTTTGAAATCGCAAAATCTGTTCGAGAATTGCTCCGAAAGTAATTTGAGTTCTTCAGCATATTGAGCATAAGCAATATTTTCATACTCAGAGAGCGTGGTGAAATGGTAACTGTTACCAGATAGCATCTGTGCCTCCCACAAGCGGATTTTATTCTGAAACGCTTTCAAATGGCTGTACAAATCATTTACTAACTGTCCTTGTTTTTGAAGTTTCAAATTTAAATCATTCAAATAGCCTGTAAGGTCGACCAGAAATGCTAAGTCACATATCCATTTTGGGTCACTCAATTCAAATAGTGGTTTATCTTTTATTTGCATAAAATCTACTATCTCATTTCTAAACTCGTAAAACCGTTTCAGCATTTTCCCTTTGCTTAGCCATCTGACTTCACAATAATTATGTTACGTCGTCATATTCGGCTGATATATCATCCAAAAACGCCTTGAACTGACGATGGTTAAGCCCTCGGGATCGAATAAAATTGATGGTTTTAACTACCACATTCATAACATTCTGGAGTCGAATGGACTTAGAACACAAGTTCTGTTGGTGGATAATGCAGTGAAGGACTATCAAAACATTTTGTCGTACATTTAATTCAGTTGCTTTATTATTCAAAATTCCGATGAAACCTTTACGTAAGCCGACCATAGAAGGTGCACCATCCGTGCACAATCCAACTAATTTTGACCATGGCAAGCCAAAACTTGTGAATACCTTTTGAACTTCATTAAAAATGTCCTCTCCTGTAGTAGTTCCTCTTAGCGGCTGTAAAGCAAGCAATTCCTCAGTAGCGTTGAACTCTTTATCAACACCACGAATAAATATAGCCAGTTGAGCTGTGTCGGACAAATCGGTGCTCTCGTCTAATGCTATTGAAAACGATTCAAAATCAGCCATACGGTCAGTCAATGTTGTTTTTATATCGTTAGCCATCATGTCTATACGTCGGACAACAGTTCGTCTTGACAAACAAAATTTTTCAAATTCATGTTTCTTTTCAGGACACAAAACACTGCAAACTTCTAACATACACTCCTTGATAAATTCTCCTTCGGCAAAGGGTTTTAACGACTTTGCCAATTTTGAACTAACTACAAATCTAAGCTTTCACAACATTATCAAGTTGTGTTCTTTGTTTATGAAACATTTGCTGCTGTTCTTTCAAATTTGCGGTAAGCTTCTGGATTTTGTCTTTTCTCATTTGTCCTGTCAGTGAGTGAAGCATAGGATGCTTAGTTGAGTAATGCCTCTTTATATTAAATTCTTTCATTACTGAAATGGACTCATTACACAGCAAACAAATAGGCTTACCATAGTGCAAGATAAATAAGAATTCTACAGTCCATTTTTCTTGAAACTGGCGACCCTCTGCGTCTACTTTTCGTTTCTTTCCACCAGACATCATTTTCGTTCGATAAAAATAACAAAATGTTATTAGCAACCACTCATGATGCACACAAAGTCACAAAGCCAATTGACGGCACTAATAGTTCGCTAGGATATCGCTTGTCGAAGTTATCTCGGTAGCTCGAATAGAACTGAACTAAAGTTCGGGCCATGGCCATCCACCTGCATAAACAGGCAAAATGAAAGAATGATCTCTCATTGTCTAGTGTAGAGCAATTGAGAAGCAATAATCTTTTGTTGCGCTGCTAGTGAGACGGTAAACATCAAAGGCTTTGATGTTTGCCGCCTCACTCTTTTATATGACCGCCGCCACTGGGCTAGCTCGCTAACTTGATGCCGTTATAAGTAACTAGTGTTATATTTTTTTCTTGGGTTTTTAAATGTCTCGCGGGCCGGATCAAATCCTACAGCGGGCCGGATGCGGCCCGCGGGCCGCTGGTTGCCCACATATGATTTATAATAATGTTAAAATCAAAAATTAAGAATATTTGAAAGCACTGCCCCAACTTAACCGAATCGTCGGTATTTGTAAAAATACTCGTTTCGGATGTTGAAATAGAATATTTCGACATTGTAGGGTGGACGTTAGCTCATAAACGCAAATACAAATAGACTAGAAGAATTTCACAGGGATATCCCAAGTCCTGGGTGGCTCAGTGGTCAGAGCAGTCGCCCGGATTGCGAAAGGTCGCGGGTTCGATTCCTGCCTCAGGACGTGAAATTTTTCTAGTTTTATTCTATTTTAATTACTAAGTAATTTTTCAAACATTTATAATAATGTTAAAATCAAAAAAAAATTAAGAATATTTGAAAGCACTGCCCCAACTTAACCGAATCGTCGGTATTTGTAAAAATACTCGTTTCGGATGTTGAAATAGAATATTTCGACATTGTAGGGTGGACGTTAGCTCATAAACGCAAATATAAATAGACTAGAAGAATTTCACAGGGATATCCCAAGTCCTGGGTGGCTCAGTGGTCAGAGCAGTCGCCCGGATTGCGAAAGGTCGCGGGTTCGATTCCTGCCTCAGGACGTGAAATTTTTCTAGTTTTATTCTATTTTAATTACTAATTTCCCTTCTACAAAAGCAACTGTGATTCACGCCATGTAATCACTAGGACTGTCAATGACGAACTGCCTTTCAAGCGTCCAACCATTCCATATGATTTACTAGCAGCGGACAAGTTAATTGTTGTTATAAGGGTCAATACTTCACAATCAATACTAAGGAATTTACGTTAATACAAGGAGAGTGAGTGTCAAACTGAAAGTTCTTAGAAAATAAAAAAGTGAGCTAACTAGCAAGTTATTAGTTTTATTATATATACCTAAAATATTTTTAACTGACTTTAAAAAGCACTTTACTGCTTTCATGTGCGAGTACAGATATAAAATATAATATTTTCGATACAACATGATGCACGTTTGGCATAGCAGAGAAATTCAATATAAAAAATTCATATTTCAATTACATAATTGTTTTTAAAAATGCAACTTAGACCGTGTAACAGAAAACTACCAAGTAAAAATTACGTCTGGATCTGATGATAATCTCCGAAGATAGAGAGCAAAACTCCTTAACAAACAACTTTCGAGGTAAATAGTAAGTCAAATGATAGTTATAAACAACTTCAACCAGTGAGGACAGAAAGACGAGTGGATAATACTGACGGTCACCCATCTATCTCTAACCTTAGAAATTTAGCATTGACAATTGTAAAAGAAAATTAAACTAAAATAAAAACCGACTTCAAAACTCTAAAAAGGCATAAAAATATTGATCATCAATGTTTTTGTTCATCTAGCATGTTCTAGGCGCCACACTGTGTGACGGAGTTTTTGGGCCTCGATCAATTAGGTATCCACCGGGCACAAAGCTTCCTGACCGCTAACTGTTCATGGAGGATTTTGTGCACTTGACTCATACAGAACAGATCCCTATGGTTGCTCAAATCTGCTGATAGACGACCCTCACGCAGATCATCGGTCTGATTAGTGTGACCATGTTTAAACTCATTAAACTAGTTGTAAACAGTTGCACGAGATGGGGCTTCATCATGAAAGGCCAATCGAAGACTATTATAACTTTTTGTGATAGTACTTATAATGACATCGGAAGTCATAAAAATCATTACACGAAAATTTTCTCGCGTTAAATTTATGCTGACGTAACTCAGACAGTTTTCAATTTGCCAAATCAAACAAATGACAAATACTCAATAATATTGGCAGAGTTCCATTTTCAAAATTTAAAGTTATTTTTTTATTGTATTGTTTACAAGTAACCAGTTCTAAAAACTTTCAGTGTCGCCCTCGTTAGTAAAAACTTTCATGCGTCACTATATTTGAGATTTTTAAACTTTGAAATTCCATCAACTCGGCTGATTTATCAATAACAAACCCAACACAATCCTTTAGGCCTAAAAGAATTTTGTTTTGCACAAATGGTGAAGAAAAACCACAGAAGCCAATGAATCTCAAAATTCTTTATTGCTAATGAAAATTAACGTCCATCTAGACGCTAGAACAAGACATTCAATCAATGTAAACGATTTGCATAGTAATTGTTTCATTTTCAATAAAAGGCTGATAGTAATATTATTAATATACCTATTTGTATCTTATCTAGTAAATCAAGATAAGTGGATAACGCGATACTATAACGGTGTCAATGACATGACCTTAACTGAAGACGACGTACTGACTGTTATTATGATCTATAGGATCATCAATGATAATGATGAAATAAGCAAACATGAGATAATAAGTAAGTACTTTTACTATCATACAC
Organism: Nymphula nitidulata; assembly: GCA_947347705.1. Lineage (NCBI taxonomy): Eukaryota > Metazoa > Arthropoda > Insecta > Lepidoptera > Crambidae > Nymphula > Nymphula nitidulata. The sequence goes on along the minus strand of OX374617.1, from coordinate 5,943,593 downwards.
GTTTTATTATTTTGTATAAGTGAAATATGATTTAGTTGGGTGTTTCATAACAATTGACGACCGGCTGGCCGAGTGGTAAACCCCTGTGGTCAGGACTGCCCCTTACTATACACAAGCTACTTGGTTAAGGGTCCCGGGTTCGAATCCCAGTAGGAGCAACTGTTTGTCTGATTAATACGAGCATTTGTTCACGAGTCACGGATGTTTATATGTTTTTAGTATATTTCTAATATTTATATACTTAATATTATCAATACTTATCCGTTATCTAGTATCCATAACACAAGATCTTAGTGATGCTTACTTTGGGCTAGATAATAGGTGTGAGTGTAAAAAAAATTAGAACGATTAGTCGCATACCGGTGCTAGCGGTCTTGGTATTTCATTTAATAAAGTTTGGTTGGAAATGTTTATCATCAGGATTAAGTTTTTCTAAATTATACATTCAACTGCAGATAAATTCAATTCAATTCAAAATTATTTAGTGTCATACGAGTTATGGTTGTTGCAATGGATTATATTATGAGCTTATATGTGACGCCCTATAAGGGATGGCAACATTAAGTCTACCACAGTAGACCTAAAAGTTATTTTTATTTTAACTACCTACCTAGTTGGCCACGGGCGAAAGAAATGTGACTTCCCACAGACTTCAGCTGATATCGTGCACGGAACCAGATTATGCAACTTAGACATTGCATAAATTTTGCCAAGTTTATGACCCGGCAACTGAATTATGGGGCACTTTACACGAGCTAATTTGCGCAATTAGTCACCTAATTCATTGATGAAAAGAGTTAATAAATGTGTTCCTTTCTACCATTTTATCCACGTATACTAACAAACAAAAGCGAGCTTTCAATTTGTGATTGGTAATCCAAAATTATTGAAATTCCGCTCTTGAATTCAAAATGGGGCATTAATAAATTATATTGAGTTTCGATGTCTATGTTAGGGATTCGGGATTTAGCTATCCAACCCAAAAATCCCTAGTAACTATTTTGCAGAGAAATTTATTATTTCAAACCCCACATACTCACCTACAAACTACCTAAACCTTTAAAGAAATTTGTTAGCCGGTTTGAATATTTGCCTAGTGAAGTGACACGCATTTGCCCGCGGCTTGGCTCACGTCAAATTCGGGGTAATTTTAAATTTGAAAATGCGGGCCTTCGTCGGGAAAGCAATGAGTAAAATTCAAGATCTAACTGAATTTTATGGATATACATATTCATAATACGTTGCTCACAAATTAGTACGTTTCAGAGCGGAACAGTGGAACTTTGCAGAAGAATTATGTAAAACTTATAATTATTGCCTAGGATGGAAGTAGGTAAGTACCTACTATGGCTGGTGAAACCGAATGGAACTAACCGGCAAAACTATTAAATTTCATTTGATTTTAGTTAAAATACTTTCATCATACTTTTATGGGTAACGTGCCGATGAGACAAAGGCGTGATTTTTCGCATTTTAGATAGAATGCAAACCTTAATTTATACAAAGCAAGCAGGTAACCACCTTTCTACAGCACCTTGAGCTCTACTAATAACCAGCGTTGCCAATCTGTGGGGAATTCCCCAAACTGCGGGGATTTTCAGTTAGATTGGGTAATTTGAGGGGAGAGCGTTTATGTGGGAAAAATGCGGGGAATTAAGACATTTACGCTAGAACTGAACTTAGAAGTACTAAAGTAGTATAAGAAGTAAGTATAATTTATAAATTATGTAAGAATATTTAATTACCTTGATTATTTAAGCACCTTTTGGGCCGGCAAGGTGGAGGCGGATAGAGTAATGGTTAAATTGCCGTGCTTTGTATAAAAAAAAAATCAAGTTTAAAGCAAGCAATTCACCGGCAGGAAGGTTTTACAGTTTATTTTATGGCAACATTTATGTCCATCAAACTTAGACAGAGTATCGCAGAGCACTTTCTCAAACGCATCTGTCGTAAGAAAATTTTGCGTTTTCAAATTCAAAAAATTCAAATTCAAATTTTTTTATTTGCCATAAAACACAATCGCCTGCACAATGAAGAAAGGAGAAAGAAGAAAGGATTAAAATTTGATCCTTCGAATGATATGTTGACAAAACAAAGGCATAATAAAGAGCTGCAATAAATACCTTGATGAAAATCATTAAATACTTAATAAGTATATGTAATAAATATATTTGATTTATAGAAACTACTTTTATTCCTTTCCTAAAAATATGTGGGGAAAATGTGGGGAATATTGTTTTTTTTTCCCCAAAATTTTCAGTTAGGTTTTTGGGTAATCGAGACCGTGGAAGTTGGCAACGCTGCTAATAACGGATGCAGCGAAAGTTGATGACTACTGCTCCCGTCTCTCCTCAGTCAGCGACTCGATAAGCCAAACAAAAAATACCCAATTTGACTTTCAGATTTTGGCACCCTATTTTCCCCTATTAGGGGCTGAATTCTGAAAATACCTGAAATACTTTGTTAACTTATTTATCGATTGGAGTACTCCTTTGAAGAATAAAATAGTCAAACTAATCTTGTTTCCCCATACAAACTTTGAACACCCGTATAATATTGGACACCTTAGGGCGCTCCCCCACGGCGACTTTTTGTAGCTATGCTGTAGCGATACTGTCGCGCCTCTGCATCGATAGAGTCGCGAAGCGGTCGCTAGCTGTGTGCCCTCGCCCACGGGGCGCTTAGATTCAGTCGCGATGCAAACGCGATACTGTCGCGCTTCTGTCGTGATGCAAGCGCGATTTAGTAACGGCACAAAAATACCTGCGTTCAATGCGATAAAAAGTTTCATTTTGCGCATGTGACGGACGCCTGCACTCGCCACCCTCCCTCCGTTTTCTCCCCGATGTCGTCCGACACTGTCGCGCGTTTGCATCGATTCAGTCGCGATGCAGTAGCGCGTTGGTAGTGCGTTGGCATCGCTACTGTTAATGCGACTAACACGCGTTAGTAGCGATACTCTCGCGCGTTTAGCAAACGCGCGACAGCATCGCTACAAAAAGTCGCCGTGGGCGAGCGCCCTTAGGGGGAGAATTTAGAAAAATCCTAAGTTTGAAGAAAACTTACAAAATATAAATAGGTATGCTCAAAACCATCTTTATTGTAAAATCTAGTATTTACGGAGTAAAGTCATCAGCAAAAGTAAACTGTCATTTTCCCATCATGATAACACAACCATATCTTACCTGCTAACAGTAGAGTACTGTCAAAAACTATTGCTTACTTTGGTATCCCTATGTAAGTTGGCATTGTTGGTTAACTACAAAAACTGCAGCAGACAACGCCTTTGCCACGTAATGGGAAGCCCAGATGTAGAGACATGTTGCGTAATCGGATTAAGGAATTTATGTCAGGATGCCCGTAGACAGTGTCATTATAAATTGTATCATCCTCCATGATGTGTATGCTGTCCTATAAAGAATAAATGACTAAGTGCAAGCGTAACGTATACATTCCTAGGATTAGTGCTGCTCGATTACTAGTTTAACTATTATAATAGCACGATTCTACATCACGAAGTAGAATAATAACGAACCTGGTGCCAAAATGCTCATCAATAATACTGGCCATGACAGTTGCTTACATTTTAAGATAGATGGCATTTCTTCTAATTCGGTAACTGACGATGAAATCAATTTTACAATAAAAAATGTGTAAGACATTGCTACAAAAGAAACTTCAAGGACTATGTTTACGATAGGTACATACATTGAAAACAACCCGATCAATATCATAAAAATATTATAACTTATTTCATTAAAGTATTCCGTTACGAAGTTTTAGATATGTTATCCGAGTAATTGACACGGTCTTGGAATCATGTAATTAAAAGGTGAAATGACAAGTTTAAATAACGAAACCCATCAAAGATAATAGGTAACCCAACAAACTATTTTCGTAGATTTACCAGCAGTAAATGTAAACTACCGATTTACTATCAAAAAATAAACCTAAGAAATACGCCTCTCTATGTCCTGTCCTGACTTTTTACTATAATTAAAGTCTGCCTCCATTTAGCATACCTCGATTTCAGTTAAATTATTCAATAAGATATGTAACACTGCCTTTCGCACAAAAAGTAAGGAAAGGCACTACAATATTACTTACTACCGTAAGATAGATTAATCCATTGATTATTGGTTGGGTGGGTCCAACACACCACGAATGCTTAAATATTTTCTTCTTTACAATAAAACCTGGATTAATGATCCACATAACACCAATTGTCTCTAGCAAGCATCATGACGTGTAGTTTGATTGAACCAAATACTCGTCACCCTAATGAACGCTTCCAATAACATATTGCAAACATAAATTACCAATGGAGACTAGTTTTCAAAATGGCATGGAAAATTGTGGCTACATTTTATACCTAAAGGGAATAGGTAATATATGTAGGTGTAGGTAGAATAAATTATTGGCAATAATAATGAATGGTACAATATAAATGGCGACTTCAAACGTATAGGAAACTGATGTAACAGTCGACAGCACATCAAGCGTAACAGTTTGACCTTGAGACCGCCCTTATTCCGTTCGTATTAGAGGCGGCTTTCGTAGTGCAACTGTTACACTTGTGTGTGCTGTCGTCTGTAAATTGGATATCATTTTATTCAAATGTCGGCAAGACATCTATAATAATTTCAATTCTAATATTAACGTCACAATACACAAAGTATAAAGATATTCTCAGAATATATCCTTCTCATTATTCTTAGTAAGTACTATCGTACTACCAAGTTTGATTAATTTATTGATGATGGATGACATTGCAAATTGTATCTTTGAACAAATTACATTAGGTACCTAATTTTATCACCGCAAGCGCAACCTAAGCTTTGTTTTCTGGCGTATTATCAAACAAACACTCATCAATCTCATAATAGTAGTATTTGATATGACATTAATCAAAGAAGATACTAATTCAATTTGTGCACGTGGACGTAGAAATAAAAAAAAAAATTCAATATCAACTTTTTAGTAGGTATAGGTTATGAATGAAAAATAAAATATGGCAATTTATTATTAGGTAGATATTAACGTCAACTCATCGTGATTACATCGGACATATTGAGTAGGTACCTACGTAAACATTGATTGCAGCACAGCACAGTATAATAATGGTACGAATATAACTAGCTTGATGTTAATAAGTCATATTATCAAAGTGTACAAAAATTTCATTACACTACTAATTATTTACACTCTGTAATAATATAAACAGTCTGACCGGTCGGAAACGTAATAATAACAGTCAGGTCGATTCCTATTTTACAATAATTCAAAACCGTAAAATCATATTAGATTCTAATCTTGAATTCTAGTGGAACTGGGAAACACATACTGCTATAGTCCTATATTTGCATCATGTATCACAAGATGTCATCTTCGGGGTGAATAAACTTAGCTGAGGCGTCCACTGAAGCGTTCAGCTGGTGTAAACATCAGCTGTCCGAGCCGAGAATTAAAATCATTACCACCGGGGTTAATAATAATCTATGTATGTATGTATGTATAAATAAAAATCATGTTTGTATATTTGCCCCTATGCGCTCCGAAGCCACTGAACACATTGTGATGAAGGTATGGTAGGGTGTTCTGCCCGCCTAGCATGACCACCGAAACGCGATATGATAAAGCTATTTATCGCTTTGAATTGTCAAAAATCATTGAATATAACCGCTATCTTGAAATTTTATCAAAACTGCGAACTTTTATTGTATATATACATGTTCGCAGTTTCTATAAAATTTTAAGCGAAAGCGAAAAATCATATCGCGTTTCGGTGGTCATGCTAGGCGGGCTGGGGATGGCCCCGCAAAAGTTCCTGGACTATATATTTTTTTGTTCCGTTCTGGTTACCAAAAATTGACAATCTTACTACGGAGTTGTTTAACGATTGGCTTGAAGGGACCATTGTAACTGTTCACATGGTAAACACGTCACCCGATACCTGGACACATAATTAACTCCAAATGACCGATGAGAAAGCCTGCTCCAGCACATTTAACCTAAAGCCTCTTCAAATCCTAACGATCTGCCCAATTCACACAATGATGTGGTGTGGGCCAGGAATCAATAGAAATAACAAACATCTAAATACAGCAAAGATACACAGAAACTTGACATTGGCTAAATCATAGTAGAAAGCCATCAAAGAAGAAATTGAATTGAATCAATAGTATAAATTTTATGTCAATGCGAAGGCCTGGCTAGAAAAAGAATGAGTCTCTTGGAATTGGCATGTCCAGAAGACAACAGGCACTTTTTGCTCAAAGATATTGTGAAAGAAATGGCAGTTATATTCGGAATTCGGAACATAGGAAGAGTAGAAAGCTAGGAAATCAAAAAAGATTCCGAAGGATCAAGGTAAGATTGAAGATTAAGAATTGAAAGTTATTCATCGAGGTACTAAAGTTGAGTGATTTTAAACGCTTATTATTCACTGCTCACTAATTTCGTTTTGGTTCGAAATACTGGTAGGTATTTTTTCCGAGATACAATCACTCTAAAGGCTGGAGGCTGGACTTCAATTACACATCCAAAGTAACTTTCCTGGCTATTCTTAAGTAACGTACAAGTTGAAAAAGGAGCGATTTGAAGAAAAGAAAAGTGTAATGATACTAAGTTACCAAGTTTCACACAAACAGTTATTCAAGACATAAGGTACAGAATTGCGTCGAATGGGTAGGTAAGGTATCTAATGAAATAAAGCAAGCGAGAGTCAGGTGAAATGCAAAACAACTGCAAGTTTTAGGTACGACACGAATACAAATACTCGTTGCTGTATAAGGACAAATACTGAGCGTCAATATCCGGGAAGGGCTGCCGGTGCCGCTTTGTTGTCCAAAATCATTGGCCATTGTGCTTCGGACAGAGAGTGCCTACTCATACCAAAAGCATTAATGAAAAGCTATACAGTGGCTGTATAATGGAGAATGTTTAAACAGAAGATGATATTTGAATTCCATGTGATCTATTGAAACCAAAAAACAAAATTATTTTTTTCTTAAATTTAATCTTTCGTTGTTGTAAATCAATGATAGTTAAAAGATTTGATAATTAGGATGTTGTCGCGTTGGAATATGGCGCTATTTTTCACAAATTATACGCTACTGTTACCCATAAAAACAATTCAAACTTAAAAAGATATAGAATATTGTTAAAGTTGTAGTAAATTTTAAAAATGGCCTATTAATTACAAAGCTTAACAAAAAATGGTAATGATGTTTTTATTGCTGACATCTATTGAAACAACTACTATTATGACAACTTTGAATAAATACATACATATTACATAGTTTTTATTAATATACCCATACATTTCTTAGTAATATAGGAACATGTGACGTCACCTGTTCCGTGGATTTTATATGGAGCGTTTTTGGACGCTGCGCCCCAAGCCGGAACACATCAAACATACCACTGTATCTGTGAAACTATTGATCTTAGACATACCTAGATGCTCACTTTTATTTATGAACTTAAAAAAAGTTGTTAACTACCCTGCTCTATTTCAGCAATAAACCAATTTAGGCAAATAAAAAATCATTAATTTTTATTTTTGTATCCGACATATTTTGTAAAATCCAAATTCCCATAATTCCCAGGTAAGTAAAAACGTCATTGCGATCTGGTGAAACATCAAATATTTTTAGCCAATTACATAAATTACATTTCGTAGATACACCGAGTCATATTCTAAAGGACAAATGGCATAATACAATTCAGTTGTAAGCTGGTATTAAGGTAACACCAACACGGCTCAACAACTGTTGTCGGTCGTAAGTTGAATACTAATAGGTTTAGGGCCGTTTCAAAACTGTCACGAAGCGAACTTGGAATTATTGTATTTAAAGGTTGTTGCAGACGTCAGAAATGGGAATGGGAATAATAGAGATTTACGTGTTAAAAAATAAGAATGATTAGTCTTAATTACTTTTCATAGTTGGAAAATTATAATTAAGTGACAGTCTTGAAGTGAGTTCAGTTGAGACAGTTGAGTGTGAGATACATGTCGTCAGTGGAAGCATGGCAAACTAGGGAAATAAAATTTACGGGGCTATCTTGATACACTACTTCCCCGTTCTTTTGTTAACCTCGCGAGTGTTATATTAGTATTAAATGAAAGGTTCGAAACCAAAACTAAGTTTTTGGTAGGTTCTTGTTTTGTACTTCAGCTTTGCTTAAACTGGATCTTGGCAGTTTAAGCACGTTTCTCAAGAATTTAAATTGTTTAAAAGCGAGTATGCGAAAGTTTTTGACAATAGACAATAGTTTGCAGAAAGTAGGTAATTTTATTAGTAGAACTATTTGCGATAAGTGAATGAACAAGAATTTTTAATTTGAATGATTATAAAACAGTCGAATTGTGTTGAACAAATTAATCTAATGTAACGTTAATCATGTCGAGTTTAAACCAAATGACCTTTTACATCCTGATGACACGACGAGGTTATTAAACGATTGTTCGCGCTTTGCGTAGCTACTCATTTAATAAAACTGTCAATTTAAGCAAATTAATACAAAGCAAAAGTTCTGATTGTACGCATGATTGAGTAGGTAAATAACATTAGTATTGAAAACTAAAATCCTATTAACCAACTTTTGGACCCTGACCAGCCCCATTATTATTTTAAACAATGACAGAATCGTTTGATAACCGTTTTATTAGTCATGATAATAATAAACAATCGACGGATATGTTATTTGTGTCTGCTGGAGGATCAGAGTATAAATAATTTCTTTGTTTTTTAATACGTTAACCCCTAATTTCTCAGCCGTTTTCTCTGGTATTAGACAAAGGAATTTGAGCAGCTTGCAGATGATTGACCACATTAAGAGCAGTTCAATTGGATAACAATACTGCGGGACTAGCTTTTAGTATCACAAATCAAAATTAATTTTGGTATATCTTTCATTAAATCAATTAAACTCACTTAAACCTAAATTTCTTTAAGAGTTCTTCAAAGATTACTTTGGACAATAATTATAAGACAAATAACCTGACCAATAGACATAATTTTTATTACACTAATTGTTATTAAAATTATTTATATCTATTGGATTATATCTAATGTCTCTATTTGTATTTTAACCATTACTTAAAATAAAGTTTGGAAAGCTCGATAGTTTGTCATTCACCCACTCAAATCGTGGGAAGGTAAGCACTTGCAGAGCGTAAATATAGATTCATTTTCGTAAAAGTATTACACGGCATAATATTTGAATTTGCTTAACAAGATATTTAGGATTGAATGCAATCAATGACAAGTCAGTTTAACAAAAAAAACTAGGAAACACAATGAAACAACCTAAGATCACTAGGGTCGGCAACTTTTTTAGAAATCTCGTCTATAAATATCAGGTATTTGCATGAGCGTCAGAGCATATTATGTCGCCGACATCTGGATAAATTTGCCGCTTAATTGGATGCCTGGCCCGTTGATTAAACGCCGGCATCCCATTAAATGCCTAGGCCGATAGTTAATTGAAGTGGACTCACTCAACGTTTAACAACATAAGCGTGTTGAAAGTTCGCCCAAATAGATGCCTAGGCAGATCTTCTACTGAAGAGCTTTGGTGTGATTGGTAGGTTCTAGGTTATTTTTTGTGACCACTTATGAACAAAACGATTTTGGTTACAAGTGATCATGAAAAAATAACCTTGTGTTGTGATAATGACTGTTTCAGTGATTGGTAGGTTACCAATCACTGAAACAGTCATACAAAATAATCTAATTTAACCAGACGGCTGACATGGCGTTCAGCCATCTCAATGAATTGCTAGTTATCCTTCAGCCGTTTCATTGGATGCCGACGTTTAATCAACAGCCTAGGCGTCCAGAAAAGCGGCTAATTTAACCTGACGGCTGCGACATATATCTAACATAATATACTTAATACAAAAAAATCATTTACAACTCAGAAATTCAAATTTCGCATGCGTGCGTAGGGTGAAATTTGAATTAATTGGGTTTAGTCATGATGACGTCAATTTACAGGTAAACTAAGTAATTAACGTCCTTAAAAACACGAGATTACTTTTCACACTAAACATTGGAAATTTCTCGCAGGTAGGTACTTCGGTAGATTAACACTGTTTTGGAATTCATGTTTCATCAAATTCAAATTATTTCTACACCGTACAATGACGGTAAAATGTGAGGAATAGTTAATGATAATGTGAACTTGTAAACCATATTCTGAGAAATATGAAATATCTTATCTTATGTGCAAAATTAGACAGTAGGAATCATCATCATCATCAGCCTATATAAGTCCCTCTGTTGGGCACAGGCCTTCCTACATGGGAGAAACACATGAGGAGATTGGGCCATAACACCACGACGCTGGCCCAATGCGGGTTGGTGGGTTAAAGCGGTTGCAGTAACAACCGGGACCAACGGCTTAACGCGCCTTTCGAAGCACGGAGGAGCTCGAGATTATAAATTTGATTGACCCATCCCAGGACCAACCAAGACGAAAGTTGCTTTGTTTTCGTAATCGTAACCAGAGCGCTCACACCACTAAGCCACCGAGCTCCTCAGACAGTAGGAATATAGAGATACAAATCTTCCACTTACATCAACCCTTTAGCTCACTCTTTGCAGCGATAAAATTGCAATACAGAAAGAAGACAGCTCTAAGCACATTGGTACAAACTACAGAACATATACTTAGCTAGTCAAAATCACACCTTTGATTAATCCTTCAATGCCCAGACGGCAACTTAAGTTGTCATAACAATTAAAATTAAATTGAAGACGTGAGTGGATGAAGGTGTTATGTCGCATCTTCGAGTTTTGGTATTTCTTTACGTAGATGTTGATATGTCGATACAAAGTAACTGTGGACTATAAAACCAAAGACCTTCAAGGCCTTAAATTAATGTTTTTTTTAATTCCACAGTTAAATTGTATCGACGTATCAACATCATCAGCAACGGCTTAACGTGCCTTCCGAAGCACGGAGGAGCTCGAGATTATAAATTTGACTGACCCATCTCAGGACCAACCATGGCGAAAGTTGCTTTGTTTTCGTAATCGAAACCAGAGCGCTCAAACCACTCAGCCACCGAGCTCCTCAGACAGTAGGAATATAGAGATACAAATCTTCCACTTACGTCAACCAAACAGCAATCGTTCACCGGAACCATTCCACAGTGTTGGATCGTTGGACAATCCTATCACAGCACCGTTTATGTGACGACACGCGCACATAACCTGAAACAATTGAAACTGTTATCAACACGATTGTAAGGAAAATGGCAGTACAAAAATGAATCGTACGGGAAGTATAATTAATTTGTGTATTCGTTTTCATATGATATGGATATTGCTTTTTATGTATCAAAATTTTGCATATGTCACAGTATATAAAAATATCGGGATCATTTATTCTGTGCTTAGGGCTAGTAAAACGCTACAAGCTTTGTTATGTGCTTCTATTCTATAAGCAACGCTATTAACACCTGTTTATTTATAACAGTTAATATACAATACAATATACAATAATCATTTATTTTCTCTCACAAAGGTATCCTTATTGACTATTGAGTTTATTACATAATTTTTTGATGACTGATGATTTAATGACTTTGTACTATCGTATGCTTAGTAAATAATGAATATAGTCAAAAAATACTTTCAGTAATTTAAACTGGGCGTTGGCACATGACATGATTGGTTTTTGTCGAGGGAAACAACCTAAAAATAATACTTTCCCACGGCTCACGACCCTTTTCCAAGGAATCGCCAATAAATTAATCGGATGAGTGATTTCCGAAAGCGTTATTTTTAATTACCTAACTATTTTAGTGTGTTCTTAGCTTGAAAGCTGGAATCGATTTCACGATCTCTTATAATACTATTTTGTAGACATATGAAGAACTAGACTTGAGCTATAAATATTAATAACGCGAACTGAAAAAGTCTTAGCATTTCGTTAAAATCTTAGAAAGAACTAGGTACTTATAATAGTATTTTATAAAAATATTTAAAATAAATTACATTAAAACAGGCATGCACGATCCTTCGTTTCATCGCCATATTCAAAATTATTCGATTCATTGAATTGTAAAATTGAACGAGAGCAAGCAATCTCGTCTATTATTACCTACCCATCGAAAAGCAATCATAGAGTAGGTTATATTTGCACGAAGTTCTCCCTAAAATTAATAAATATCCATTTATGTAACATGCAATTGTAAGGAATAATGACACATAAGCAATAGGATGAGGCTTTTAAATCAAATGGCATTTTAGATTATGTTGATGGCTTGGCTGTACTTTAGCAAAAAATCATTTCCTTTTCACTTGAAGTTACTCGACTCGACGTTGAAGTTTTGAATTATTCTAAGTAATTAGTCTATATAAAATTCTTTACGTGCGTACCTACCTATTATAAAAATGACTCGTTTCGTTATAAATATAATTATCGGCATTAGCCGCGTAATAAATATCATGAGTATAGGTATCATGAGAATATCACGTTACGCAAAGGTATTATGCGTTTTTACAACTGTAAAACTATTCTTTATTGCTCAAACTAGAAAAAGTCTTGCAGGGAGACTATAACTGTAAGGCCCTTTTTGGTGGTGACTTAAATTCATAGGAAATGATTATTTTTCATTGCCAATCATTTCCAACAGTAGCATGAACTGCCTATCTAGAATTAATATGGTTATGTATGACCTAATTATCTTGAATTAAATCATCTTTGAATTATTCTATGTATACGGATGTCCATTCCTAGATTACATGATACTAAGATAGGAAAATTCAAATCAAAATCGTTGTGTTGGCTTCTAGCAAGCCGTTGCGTTACGACATGCATTGAGAATAAGAAATAGCTTCCTTTATGACGAATGTACACGAGCAAAGAATACAATTTACGTTACTATTGAACCGAACCACGTTCACAATATTTTATCAGAAGCACTTTGGAGTATTCCGCACTTTACGATAAAATTGCACAATTTTACACAGCAGAGAAGAAAGAAGACAGCTCTGAGCACAGAGGTACAAACTACAGAACATACTTCTCTGTCAAGAAAGTACCGGGAAAAGATCAATAATACACAAAATGTTAGTTATTCATCCAAATTTATTTTATCACCTTCAAAGAATGCTCCTTCAGAAACGATACATTTACGCCAACGAATAATCCAATCATCAAAACATTTTATCGCTGTTTCCGGAATTGAGTTCAGTTCTCGTCGCAAATTCTCCTTTGTCTTCTACCCGTTAATGAAAACGGGTGCCACGAAGTGGTAATTTGAGTTTAGGAAAAAGAAAGAAGTCAGTAGTCATAGCTGGCGAAAATGGTGGTTGCTCGATGGTATTTGTTGAGTGTTTGGTCAAAAATTCGTTCACAATGATGGCCTTGTGCAAAGGCGCATTATCGTGGTGCAAAATCCAAGAATTTTCTTTCCATAAATCTGGCCTTTTTGTCGAATTAGCTATTTTAAACGCCGCATAATGCTCAAATAATATTCTTTATTTACCGTTCGACCTTCCGGTAAGAATTCCGAGTGCACAACATCGCTAGAGTCAAAGAAAACAGTCAACATGACTTTGTCTTTTGATCGACTTTAGCGTGGTTTTTTCGGTTTCCGTTCAGTTGGAAGGCGCCACCCGAAGCTTGTTGACTACCTAGTTTACATGTCAAACTCGTAAAGCCACGTCTCGTCACCAGTAACAATGAGATTCATGAATATTGGGTCGGCATTGACTCGTTCTAGCACGTGCTCAGCGACTCTCATGCGATTGAGTTTTTGGAAAAAATTCAGGTCTTTTGGGACTAGCCGAGCGGCAACATGTTTCATACCCTAGTGATTATTTAAAATAGTGCTTTGACAATTAAAAAATCAATTGTGTCTGGAATCTGATGCTTGACGGTAAACGGTTATCATATCGAAATGTCATTCGTGTTAGGTCTTACGCTCACTAATATTTGCTTTAGAATGAATGTCTTAGGGATTTTTAGCTCAGTCTACCTAAAGGAGATAGAAAGAGACGAATATCGATAAGAGTCGCCTAAGTCTAGCTAGGGAATGGTAGTGAAAACGGACATTAAACTCCAATACTATAAGAGCGTTGACGTTGAGCATTCCTTTACATACAAACTTTTAAGACGAAAATATTGAAAACCAAGAAACCGATTCTAACATAAGTTGCCATGTATACGCAAGTCAGGCTAGTCTAAAAAGATGTCGGAAGATTTTTCGAAAAGTATTAAACTTTAAATAAATTATTGGCGATTTTTGGTTTGTATGAAAATCTAAACATTGCTCTTACTCAACAATATCTAAGTTTGTTTCGAAAAATCCTCTAATACCTATTTTTAAGAGAAGGTAACTTGCTTAAAAGCATGTAAATGTTATGAGCACCAGTTTGTGCGGTTCCAGCGAATACTTCCGACAAGAAAGGTATGAAATGCTGTGTTTACCTTATCAACCTGCCGCTGCACTTACTCATGAATATAGGTACCTAACTACTTCACAGATAACTCCGAGAAAAATTACATTACCAAATTACCTTGAGTTGGTCGAGTTCATTCTACGCGTGCAACCAGATGCTGTCTCAGCCTATCTTTAGTGATAAATGAGAGCCAGTTGGAATCCAGCTCCAAATCTAAATGCTATATATCAGATACAATAGATTTTATAGAGTGTGAGCGCCGGCTTTTTAACATATTACAGATCGTAGATTGAACGCCGACAAAATCTATTTTTGACGCACGAAACATTAATTGGTGCCTACCAATTCAGTCGCCTTTTGGCCTCATGATGATGACTAATTTATTGAGGTAGGTATCGATGTAAAATTTTAAGTATAACGGTAAAATACAGAATGTTTTTCAACGCCCCTCAATCCCTGTTTAATTAAGCACTGCTCTATGAATCGGTGTAATCTTTCTGCGTAAGAGCACGCGAGTCTTCCGCCTGGCTTCCGCCCGTAGCGTACATACCACCCACCGCAGTGAGCGGTGCTGTAAAAGATGCAAGCGAGAGCGTTTCATAAAACAAATTTCAACTAAAAACAATTTCTAAATGAAGATAGTGTTTTTGTAGCCAACGGCAGAAAAACTTTAAAAGTAATGCATCTTAGAAGTTGATTGTAGCAGGCTATGAGTTTAAAGTGATGTGTTCCCTCTGTCCTATAACTTGGGTCCATTCAAGTGGCGTGAAAAGGCACCTTAAAGGCCGGCAAGATGGAGGCGGCTAGAATAGTGTTCAAGCTACACTAGCTGTCTTCGCATATGGATTCTTCATACTGCTTCACATCAGGTGATTTTGAGTCATTTGCCGTAGTTTGTATAAAAAAGACAACAAATAAATTACCACAGAGGTTCCTGTTCAAGTTTTGACGTTTATTAAAACCGTTACGAACACGCTGTCAAATTGTATCAACTCGTCATCAGCGCATCTATTGTGAAATGAAGTATTGTAAAACATATACCTACGTTAGACCATTAAACGTAGAGCTTCACAATAGGGGCACAGAACTGTTCCGACTTCTTTAGAATAAACGAGGATCATCATCGGCAAATGTATCCTAAGCTAAGGTCCCCGCGTCCTTCACAGCCTGTCTTTTTACTCAGCCTCACTTTATATCACGGTGCGTCAAAGTGACACGGGATATGACTTTTCGAATTGAATCCGTGATGCGACATTTGTGAATAATGAAACGTTCAAAGAGGCGCGAAGCGAGCAATCCCACTACCAATACCAACCCATGGTTCCCTGCCTGCCTTGCGGCATACGGACCGAATCACGGGAGAGCGCGAGGGTACTTGCATGTGCTCTTTCCCCTACGGCGCTGATTCTTGACTCCCTACAAATCTTTATCCGTCCCATCTGTTGCCAACTCTCCCCCTTCTGGGGCGTGACACCACAAAAACGAACTTCGCGTCCGGCTGCTCACGTGGTTGCATACTGAACTACTCAAAACTTCGCCGGATGGTGTGCCAGGAGTGGGCGAACTCGAGCAATGTTACGTTGTTGTCCCAGTTGTTACGGCTGCTAATAAGGTCCCGGTGATACACTGGTCCAGGCTCAGCTCTCTGCAGACGATCGAGCAGACGTGCGAAGCAAGCAGCCGGAAACAAACATACGGCGATGTATGGAGCGTTCAAGGAGAAGCTTTTTTGTTTGCATTGTATCGTCGCATGCGACGGGCGACGCCGCGTAGAACGCGACAAATGAAGCGACAGACAGGCGACGCCGCGAAGACGCGTCCTTCGGACGAAGTAGTGGGTGACGTAACGAGGGACGGGCAACGCTGCGATGCGAAGGACGCGGCAAGGGGAGGGAGAGATGCAAGGTTTGTAGTGGGACGCCGCTGCCTGCAGACTAAAAGGCGGGTGCAGCGACGTAAGCCACTATTCCTTAGGCCCCGCTCCTTCATAACGATATTTTTGTTTTTAAGAGTCAAATGCGGCGGGTAGCGACACACGCTGCCTCTCCATATACGAAGAAAACGCTTGACCGTGCCGCCTGACGCCCCGCGTCTTCTTGAGCGTGGCCTAAGGGTGCTGGTCTAACTTTGGTGACAGTGAATAATGTTTCACTGATCCAAAGTTAGACCAGCACCCTTATTATACGTCCGAATAAGACTTAAATTCTTACTTTCTATACTGCAATTTAAGATTCGTAATGTAATAAAATACGCTAAAGCGTGTAATTTATGCGTTGATTCTTTGAATCTGTTACCATCCGCAGTAATCATACCGTCGCGCATGACAAACGAGACCCTGCGCCTGCGCACGGCAGATAACAAAATTACCAGTAGTTTGCTTTTAGTTGACAATTAAATTATAGGATAAACGTGTTTCAGCTATGCCTACAATTATAATTAGAGATACACAAAATGTAAAAGGTTGTGATAGGTAGTCATTATGTGGTTATTCCTTTGTAAATTTTCTTGTGTACAATAATCAGGACATATTAAATAACACTTGGCATTGTGAAACTTGCACTTATAAATTATGAAGAATTAAAAGTTAATAGTCATTTTTATAATTTTGACACTAATATTTAGTTAGTAGGTGCTAATTAGAATTATGTAGAAGATTGGAATATGTACATAATATCTTTGTAGTGTTGTAGGTATTTAACTAAGGTAGGTTAAATTCAATTCTGTTGTACAAAATTTTACCTTAGTTGTTAGCAGTCTACTGGTACTCACACATTAGAATATCTATTGGGTGGGTTTGATATTTTGATATTTCACAGATTAAATTTGAAATTATTTGTAATCTGTCAAGGACCCACAGAACAGACAATAGGATTTTTATTTGCAAATGCAGTTTTATCACTAGGTATCTGAATTAAATACATAAAATAGGGTGTAGTTTCTAGATATAGAATTCTAATTAGGTAAACCTATTTTCATTACATAAGATGTGGTCAGAAAAAAGACAGTTAAATTTTGATTAAATAGATGATTAAAAAAGATTTACGCCACCGATTTAGTTACAACCAGGATTGTTTTAAATCTTAGTTGCCACTGGGACAGGGATGCTAGAGAGGATAACATAGAATGACCAAAACATATTTGCCCAAGCCTAGTTAACCTAAAAAAACAATTATTGATTATAAACTTACTTTAAACCAATTACCTGCCTATTCCATTATTTGTTTTTTTAAAATTGAATCATTATAGATAGTCATGCAGAACATTAAAATGAGTTAGTAAGAAAAGTATTGTGAACTTGCACAATATTTCTGGTGTTTTAAAATTAAGAAACTTTTTATTACAATGTTTACATTAAAGGATATCAACTATTTTGGTACAGAGTCAGCTAGATTTTGATGATAACCCCTCAACCGTCAAGCAGGCTGAATAAGTAAATCTGTCAAGTGGTGTAATACCTCTGGCGGTCTATGACAATAGAAAAATCAATTTTGTTCGAAATCTGATGGTTGACAGGTTAAGTGTAATATTATGAACATTTTATGTGAATATGGAAACCACAGCTATTAGGATAAGTCAAAAATAGTATTAAAGGTATAAATTTATACATGCTTAGACAACATGTTTGACATGGCTTATAAATGCCTTTTGTCTAAAGAAATAATAATTATGGGTTCGACAAGATAAAGAGAAAAAATTGCATGCTTGGCTGTACGGCTTTCCTTATGCCTTTACCTTAAAAGGAAGAAATGTACAAAAAAAAACTCACTTAGTAATTAAAATATAATAAAACTAGAAAAATTTCGTGATGAAATGATGATGATGAAATTTCACGTCCTGAGGCAGGAATTCCTGCCTCAGGACGTGAAATTTTAAAATAATTATAATATAGTAATTTTTCAAACATTTATTATAATGTTAAAATAAAAAAACTCACTGTCATTACCGAGTTCCTTTACTTTTCGATTTCTCAATAGTCTGTGGTTGCGAAAGCTTTTAAAAGTAGGTATACCAATGTTTTGTGATTCTATGCTGTTCCTAACATATTCTAAGTGTGCTTGTGATTTGGATGATTTATAAAAAATGATGCGTGTAATCAATTAAAAAAATGGTATGCTATGCCTACATTGAATTGTAATTTTTCTCAGATTGAAAAGTGTGTTTTCATGTATCCTTAAGCGGCACTATCCCACCGGAGAGCTACATCAATAGAAAAATGTGTCTGGAATCTGATGCTTGACAGGTTAAAGAGTGCTGTCCAGGAGAGAGTAAATGGGCTAATCTATGCCATTTCGAGTACTCTATTAGTTTTATTTAGTACTTTACCAGTACTGGCGTAATTGATATAGTTAGTAGTATTATTAGTACTCTTCTTTTTTACTATAACATTTACTGTACCAGTGCTGCCCACTGGTACAGTAAACTCTACCGCAACTACTCTATCAGTTTTAGTTTGTGCTCTACTCTACCAGTGTTGTCTACATTGATTTATTTAGTACCCACAGAGAGCACCCTTTAATCCCTTGTGCTATGCGTCCTATATGTATTCATATCTTGTATCAAAATACTGTACAAAATACTTAATGTTGACAGAGAATCACAATAGTTTCTAAGGTTGTACTAAAACTTTGCTTTTACAGTGCAAGTACATGTGTAAAAAAACAATATTTATGGTTTATTGAACATTGAGCAACAAATTACAGCAAGAATTGAAAGGATAATAAATAGTATGAAGTAAGATTCCAATTGCAATTTCCTTTCCCTAATAAATAAAGAATTCTAGGAGACGGGAAACACACCGCTAATCTGTTATGAATCATCATGCGCGAAGGCGGCAGACTTCGAAAGTACACTATGACCCAAAACTGGTTAGGTATAGAATTAAAGGTAAGTACGTGCGCATGGTAATGTCAACCAGTAGCGTAATTCGATAAACGAACTAGTCCGAGCACTGCTTAGTGATACCTTTGATTTGTAAAATGTTAGAAAAACGTCACATTTTGCGGAAAAGGCGGTGGCGGCCGTCGCCAAAGCTTGGGCGATGGCGGTCAGCTAACGGCCGATTGATGACGTTTAATCTTTTGAACGTTGTTTTTAGCTCCACAATAGTTAAAACACTGGAGTCAAAGTATTATTACTACACAAATTATGCTTCAATATTAAAACTTACCACATTACAAAGCTAAATTAGATAATTTCTACATTCACTCACAACACAAAACACTACACATACAAGCAAAGAGTGACAAATTGACAAACTAAAAAATTCACCGAACACTAGCGCCACGTGTGTCTTGGAAATATTGGAAACCACTCTACAATGAAGTTGCAGCATACAGTACAGCCACAACTAACAATGCGATACACCATAGCTTAAAATAATTCTTCTTCTTCTTCGTTGTGAATGGGGCAATTTTTCATTCTTCCTGTAATAGGAAGGCACAGGAAACTAATGCCTATACAGTGATGTGTTCGGTATTTCTTTATTTCTTCTAATTTTATTGCATTGAAATGTTGGTAGTTGTTGGTTGCGAAATATATGATGACAGTGGCCCTAATTCTGGTAAACACATGCTAAGTCTAATTTAAGTTCAGTGCATTTCTTTCTATCAAAAGGAATACGAAAAGGATGGCTGTCATATAATTTGACATTTAGAAACGTGCGTTCAATTTTAGACCTTATTGAACGTGCTAAAATGCAGTGTTTAGGAGGCACCTCCGTACATGCCGTCTAAAATTGTCTATGGTTTCTTTGAAATCTATCTAAATTTAAGTGACAGCTCTAAACAGATTCTTGCTATCTTTTTCCTATTACTTATTTCGAGAAAGAGATATACTGTACTTAAATTTAGAATTGAAGGGTGTTCCCAGAATTAGGCCCAGTGTCTACCTATGACGCTTCTTAGTGAAGTGGATAACCACAAAGAAGTTGTAATCGTTTTTTGCAGCATGATCAGTGTTATTTATTGTTTTCGTTGCACGTCAACATAAGGTTTATAAAACTACACCACTTTTATAACACAAGGTTCGCTCCTAAACAATTTTTAATTATTGTAATAAAAATCTTGACTGATAAATCCCGGCATTTATTTATATTCATTCTCCCAGGAATGCAAAGGGGAACTAATCCCCATACAGCCATTTCTTAAGTATTTCTTTATTTCTTCATTTACCAGACAGCGGGCCTAGACAAGATGCCTATCGATAATCGCTATCGCTATCGCTAAGCGGAAAATGTATGAGATTTGACATAAGCTCTCGGTTGACTTTCGATTGTAAATGTCAAATCCCATACATTTTCCATTTAGCGTTAGCAGTAGCGATTGTCAAATGGCATCTGGTCTAGGCCCTCAGAGTAGACCTTCACCGGTGTAGCTAATCCCTACGATATTGAACAATTTCCGCACTTAGCGCACTCATAAACAAACCGAATTGAACGTATTCGTGCCAACAAGATTACTGTGACGTCATGACGCCGTGCTAACGCTGCTCACGAAAAAGAGATAGAGGACTTATACTTTGTGAATAATGTTGTAAACAATATAATTTTGGATTGATAAAAAATTGTAATCATACTACTTTATTTGTTTCAAATACTTACAAAAACTCTTTGATTAAAACATTAGATCTTAGAAATTTTTTGTTAGGGACATTGGCAGTAATTCTGGAGAACATGCTGTCTAAAAAAAAATAGTGCATTTCTTTCTCTCAAAATGAAAACGAAAAGAATGGCTGTCATATGATTTGACATTGAAACGTGCGTTAAATTTTACCTCCGTCATGCCGTCTAAAATAGTTTATGGTTTCCTTGACAGCTCTAAACAAATTCCTGCTGTCTTTTACTTATTACATATTGCGAAAAAGAGATATACTGAACTAAAATTTAGAATTAGAGTGTGAGATCTTCAGAATCAGGCCCATTGATAGCAGTACGACACGCGAATGAGCGAATGTGGTCCGAATTGATTGCAGGCACGCACTTATCACTGTATTCAAAATTAAGCCCAAGGCGTTGCACTGTTCGTAGCGTTTGTAATGTTTTGCGTGTAAGGACCGTAAGGTACACTGTTGATCTGTTCTAGGGTCCGTTCCGAGCCTACACTCCAAACACTCCGAGTTGTTTTTTGTCTTGTTCTAAGGTGTGGAACGACACAAATTGTTTTTATAACCTCAAATTTTGACAAGGAGTTCAATCATTATGTAAAACTAATACGAAGTCTTCCATTATGCATTAAATTTTCTATATTAAGACTGTATTTCAACTTTTATTCACTTTTATTTAATGTAAACTAAAAATAAGAATTCCCTTAATTGAGATTGACATCTCCCATCTCATTTGACGGATGGTCACTAATACATATGACGTTTTAAACGTCAAAGTGTTTTTTAAACTCAGTTTTTAACCATCAAAATTGATCGCTAAAAAGTTGCAACTCTCCGAGGCTCTGAACGGGGGAGTTGTGACAGCCAAACTTCATGCCGAAAGGCACGGAACGGCCATAGAGTAAAAAGTTCTAGGCTTGGAACGCGCCTCTGTCATTGTCACCTATCACTGTCAGATTTCCAAATTTTCCAGATGTCACATGTCAAATTTTAGTTTTTTTACTTTTGTTTGTTCTTCATCATCTAAAATTGTAAATATAGAAGGGTGGTGTTGTTCAGTACCAAATTGTAAAATGTTCATATCTAGGCCATATTGTAAAATTTCCTATTCTGTAAGAGCTTTAGTACGCCACCGATTTTCAATTAAGGAATCATATCTGCTGCCCTATTCTTGTCAATGCCGATACATTCAGCTACAGAGGTTAGTATTTGAAATAAAACAAAAAATTAAATGTTCTCTCAAATAGCCTAAAACTTTAAAAATTGTCCAATTAAAAGAACCACCTGATCTGAACTAGTAATACTTGCACTAACTGTATATATGTCAGTGTAAATAAATAATAAAATTTACAGATCCATCATGCTAAATCACTCACAATATATCCCTGAACGACTGCATACCAAAACAATTCTAGATTCGAAGACTATTGAAAGTGTTAAACGACCTGATAAAACCTCTGATGATTTGCTAGAAAAACTTATTGCTGGGCTATCGACTGATATGCATCAGAAAAACCGGGTTTATAAGAATGATTTATTAAGAGTAGTCAACAAAGTCAAAGAAATGAATTTTTCTACAAAAAAGCAAGCACTGCTGTTAATTCATTGTTGTACAGAGCTGTTACCTGATGAAGCTTATTCTTCTCGATTGACCTTGCTGGAAGAAATATGGGTCACTCTCAAGTAGGTATTTTATCCATAAATATAATTTGCAGAGATTTTTTAATAATAGTCAAAAGTTTTGAGTCAATGATAGTATTATAGTAACTATAATATTCAATGAATGAGCCTTTATGAGCTATAATAATTTTTATCACCTAGCAGTATACTTTTACATACCTATACTGTTTTACACTTTTATAGCTTGTCAGGTTTGTGTATATTTCACAATTTAATAAGTATTATGTAAGTGAGATATTTGTAACTATTTTTTTATATAATCTGATAGGACAAAGATGCTCATAAAAATTATTAACTTTGGTTACTAAGGTAATATTCTTGAAATTCTTTACAACACCCTTGGGTTATTTTTATGCTTATTAAAAAATAGTTAAAGTAACTTGAGTATAGCTATTAAGGTTTCACATATATAAATGAATAATAAAGGTATACCCTTTCTAACATAAATAATAATACTCCCTGACACCTTAATATCAGGACATCATCATCTTACTTATCATCATCATTTTACTAGGTGGTAGACCCGTATGTAGGGTCGTCTGGGTAGGTACCACCGCCTTTCTTATTTCAGCCAAGAAACAGTTTGCTGTGTTGCGGATTGAAGGGAAAAGTAGCCAGTGTAATTTCTGGGCATGGACGGCATTTCATCTTAGGTAGGCCCCAGGATGACAACGCACCTGCAATATCAAGTAATTTTTCCTTGTTATTGCAGGTGTCTATAGGCGGCGGTAACCGCTTACCATCAGGTGGGCCGTCAGCTTGTTTGTCATCTACTTGTATAAAAAAAAAAAAAAAAAAAAATCATATTTGACTCATTAATCTGTTAAGCTTAAGATTCCAGAAACTACTGATCTTTAAATTGTTGCAGACTCCTTGAGTCAAAAGCATCTTAATAGATTGTAAAGTTTAAGTATATGAAATGTGTATAATTTTTCAGAACACATACAGATTTTGATGTTGATCACTATAATGAGGTACTGCGAGTGTATATTGCCAACAACAAGAAACTGGTAGTGAGTTCATTCATCAACAACATGGCTCCAGTAAAACCCAACATGACAACATATGAGTTAATATTGCAAACTCTGGCTCAAGTTAGTACCTAAAATGTTTTTTTTTTCATTTATTCAAAACAATAAACAGTCATATAGTGTACATAAGTTTAAAAATATGGATAATAAATAGTATATTTGAATGAAAGCCCAACAGCATGGCCCACAGATTAGGTAAACCAACAAAAATTATATATTTTGATACATTTATAGCATAGAATTAAAGATTTGAATTGCTGATAGGATAGATAGAGGATTTAAGCCTCAAAACACTTGTATTACACAAATTAATGTGATTTAATTCAGCGTTAAATATATTGAATAATCTATTAAAAGAAAAACAATATTTTAATTTAATTGTATTTGTTTTCAGTAAATTATAAACTTAAGTTATTTTTCATAAGCATGTGATTACAATAGTATAATGGAGTTTGCAATGGTAAAATACCAGATTTAGCTATCATGCACAAATTAAGAGGTAGCATTAATTTGATAGCATTAAAGACATGACATGTATCTGGTCCCAATACAACACTATAGAATAACTAATTGTCTAACAAAAGGTTCACTCTCTAACAAAAGTCTAATTTGGGTATAAAAATTTGCCTACTTTTACGACCGTTACCTGCATGCACACAAAATTGAAACTTATTGTGTGACTCGAGCGTTAATATTCCGATTAGCGCCGCTCACTCGAAACCGGCTTAGCAGCAAGAGAACAGGGTTCTCAGTTGCTCACTAAGTCTCATCTATTTCTATAAAATAAATTAATAACGAAATTAAAAGTATAGTTCTATTTTATTTTTTAGAGGAATCTGGAATCATAAATGTGTAAAGTTATAATTTTGTTTGCATTCTCCTCTGCTAGGCTGGCGATGTGAACCAATCAACAGAGGTGATTTCTAATATGAAGGCACAGAACCTTCCTGCTAATGAAAACATTCTCAATTCACTTGTCCTTTGCCAAGGTAAAGCTGGGTAAGTAACTGAAACTGTTTTTTATTTGAATATTTAAAGGGTAGCAAGAACAGAAATAAACATTAAGTATCTCATGACTTTTGTAGGTGAGGGTCTCACTTTAAAAGACTTTGCTTGTAAAAAATCTGTGTCACTGCACTGAGAAAATAAAAAATAGAAGGATAACGGAAAGTGAAGTTCAATCATCCTTATTGTATCCAAGATTAATATGAATTCATTACTTTATTTATTTGTATTTTTAATATACTTACCCAAAACCAATTTTAAGTAAATCAGCGCATACATAATCAATTCAGAAGATATTTTATTTGCTTTCAGAAACCTAAATAATATACAAGAAGTGTTATTGATGATGAAATCTCTGAAAATGGAGAAGTCAATAGACACATATACAGCTGTCGCTCGTTCTTTAGCTTGGAATAAGAAAAGTGGCCTGCTCATAGAAGAAATGGAGAAGGCACAGAGTAAAGGACTTCAGTTTGACGAGGTTCACATAATGGAAATTATCAAGACCTTGGCTATGGCTGGGATGTATGAATCTGTACCTAAGGTTGGCCATTTGTATCAGTATTCTTTCATCATATAATATGTAAATAGGGCATCTTAATTTTGCCTACAAATTAACGCTAAAGGAGATGTTTCATATTCGGCCAGGTATATCTACAGTATCTCAAAAAATCAGGAATATATCTCCTGAATCCGTAAAAAAATCCAAATAACGAATTTTATGCATAGTTTGTTGACATAGACATTGTGACATATACACCATGGTGAATTTTTGGCTGTGTTGCAGTCTTTTCTATGAAAAGTCTTGTTTTGTACCACGCAACGATGCAAATAAAAAGAAAATGGAGAATTGAACACTTTTCTGCACATTTTTACCTATTTTTCAGTATAGTGTACATAGACCTAGCCGAGTCTTCATAGATTTTTGAACATCTCTTTTAATTTAAACCACTGTCTGGTGTTGACTACTGGGCATTATTGTTATTACATAAATGTCTCATATGAAAATATATCAATGCTATAGTTGAGGCAACTTTTAAAGAATAAAAGTTAACAAACCAACTGTCATTTTGTATAGGTTTGTCCCTTTCAATCACTGCTTTTCTTGCTCATTACTCATATAAAATTGACAGTGGTTTCTTTACATTTATTCTTTATCAAAATTCACAAATACAGACTTTGTAATAAAAGTCACCAACTCAATTGTAACTCATAGCAGCAGCCACCCATATTAGCCGAAGTATAATGATTTAAATTGATATTTTCTTCTAGGTACTAAAATTCCTACCTCCCGAAACACTCACAAAGCCATCAATATCACCATACATGCAGAGTGTAACTACTTATTTGGTATTCCAAAATTATCCTGTGGTAGCGTTGGAAATTTACAAATGCCTGCCGCTACCTGCATTCGGACCAAAAGATGACCAGGGCTTACACGGTAGAAGCTTGGTCAGGGACTGTGTCAAGGCCTCTGTGGTAGTATATTTATATTTTCTTTGTTTCTTTGTACTTGTAAGTAACGCCTAAATTGTTACAGTTGCATTGCGAAATCACCACTTTGTACAGTTACAAGTCCAAAATATATTCCAATTCTCTGAATGTAAGCGGAATAAGTGTAATGAACAGCAAGAAGTGGGTACATATTATTGCTCGTGACTTTACTTGTAGCAAAGATAATGAGGATTCTAAAAATCCCAAACTGTACCATTTGATTGTTACTTTTCATTGCTGGCAATCTTGTAGCATGTGAAATTCGTGAAAGGTCTAAATGGAAACTTTTCTTGATTTCTTAAGCTAAGTCTACCATATTTCTCCCATTTCATAGTAGCCAAAGCCATAGTGTATTTAATTTGTACGTAATTTATTTAAATATTACAAATGTTCAGGCAAAAGTCACTTAAACATTAGGTACCTACATACAACTAACTGTGATAAATATACTGCATGATTTTTGATGAACTAACAGAGATTGGACTACGCATGTCATAATGCTTGATAAGCCTTCTTTAAAAATATTTTTTCAGAACATTTGCTCAAAAAATGCATTTACGAAACCTATATACATTGTTCGAAAGTTAAATATTACGCACTATACATCGGAGTGTGCGATAAAATAGCTACTCACACCTACGTTTTTTTTAATTTCCTTAAATAATGTATGAATTTCACCAAGTAGTTTCACATTAGAAGAATAAATAGGTTGAATGATCGAACCTTTTTGGAAGCGCTTTGGCTCAATACAATTGTCTCATTTTAATATTAAGAGAAAATGAGATTAAAAAATATGTAGTTTTAATTTTAAACACGCGCACGTGGCTCCATTTGAAAATGTGCGCCATTTTTAGGAACGTCAAAGTTTAAGATAGTTGCGACTTTTGGACTGTTTTTTAAAAACAAAATGATATTGTACTGTTTTCTCGTAAATCTGTTGAAAAACGTTGTGTGACACACGTGCGGATATTAATTTTTAACAAACTCGTGACTATGGTAAGCCCTCGACTTCGTCTCGGCCTTACACTTGTCTACTCGTTTGTAAAAACCAACTTATCGCACTAGTGTCATAAATAAGTATTAAGTATATATTTTCAGCCTTCGAGCGTAATAGCTCTTATAACCCAAGAGCTAATGGCTTCTGGCAGGAACCCAATAGCGTTACACAACGCCTCCGAAGCTGCTTTGCAACTTGGTAAAATAGCTCTGGCGTTGGACTTGTTCAGTAGAATGCAACAGCTTGGCATGCCGATAAGGCCACACTACTTCTGGCCCATAATGCTGCACAATTCTAAGAGCTATGGAGAAAAAGGTGTGTAATAATAACTTCCATATATAGATCTATTAAATTCCAAATCTTAAAGTTTCTAGCTTCTTAATTTATTTTTTAATATAACTTTAGCAAAAATAACACTTACTATACCTACTCCTGTTACGAGGAGGTTGTAGTATGATGCGTCATTATGTGGACAGCTCAATCGACAGTGAATATCGTGTCGCATGGAACTTGATATGGATATCTATCAAATTCCGTGCGACACGATATTCTCCGCTTTAATACTAACAGTATTAGAATTGCATAGAACATCATTAAAGTTCCAAAGTATTCCCAAGGGATGTGTCTATTGGGCAAAGTCAGTTGACAAGCCTAAAGACTGAGCCCCAGTCTTCAAGCTTGTCCTCAGTCACTGAGGACGGCAGCTAAGTGTTGTCTAAGCCCGAGGTGACAAGAGAGATCCTAAAATTCTATTGAGAGTTATATACCTGTACAAAGAATCCCCCTATCAGTTGGTGCAACGACCTAAGAACCAAATTTATTTATTTTGTTTCTTGGGTCTTTGTTGTCCGAACCAGAGATTAGGGTGGCAACAACTTAAAACGACAAAGCACCAGGGGAGAATACTGCAGAGCTATAGTAGGTAGTAGACGATATAGTCATGGCAGAATCCCTGGAGGAATAGAGCACAATGTTTGGTGACCTAGACAGAACTTTCCCCCCGATGGGTATAAGAAAGAACATGGACAAAAATTGACGAATATTCCTGTGGTACCTGTACAAGTTACAGTAATGGGTTCTGTTCTCGTAGTTATTTACGATTTTCACCTCTGACTATGGATAGGCTAGGCAGGTCCAACTTAGGTAAATCGACGAATCTAACTCGGATCCTACGCAATTGAGTTGAGAAATTGCTTGATCTTTTGGTCTGAAAATCTTCAGTGCCTCAAATCGACAGTTTTTGATCCGTGTGTGTTGCCACTGCCAGTGATGACATAAGTACGGCTCGAATCGTGGTCGCTGGTACCAATTGACAGTTACTCAACGAGCTATGTTAGGTGTTTCCTTACGACGATCAGAAATGAGGACATTCGTAAGAAAACCAAAGTCACTAAAATCGCTCATAGTCATATATATATACTCTTTATTGCACTTCAAAAAATACAAAAACATAATTCATAACATTAATTAGCAAAAGTGTACTTATCTCTTTAGGAGATCTCTTCCAGCCCACCCATAAATGTGTGAGACATACTGGTAAAATGTAGGCAACACGAAGGGCATTTAACACATTAAAAGAGGGAACTTAAATCTCAATTGTAAAATAATTTAAAAATATATTCCTAACAACCTATTATTACAAAATAACAATAATATCACTAACATAAAAATATTCAGTATACATAAGTCATGAGAAAGTTAAAGTGACTGTGATAAAGCACGCGGGACGGACAGCCGATGGAGCGTTAAAGTTTTGACATAGCAACTATGCACCGGATAGTGCAAATTAGGAGTTTCTCATTAGAAAGACGCGGGGAGCCGTTGGATGCAGGCTGCGCAGAACCGTTTGGAAATCGATGGTGAAAGCCTACCACGGTAGGTCTTCAGAGTGAAGGACGATCATCATGCGAAATACAGTTGGAAGTTTTAGAATCTGTTCCAGATTGCAATAAAGAGAGTTTTTATTAGGATCGACACTTTCAAGGGTTAATTTTTCAATCCGCAGATAATTTTATCTCGAGAAAAATTTTGACGTTTTGACAGATTTAGATTAACTGCCAACTTATCAAAGTTATTCTCTGGATAAATCTTATCTGGGGATTGAAAAATCAGTCCTAAGAAAAATGATATTTACAAGGCACTTGATGAAATAAATTTCCTTTGCAGGCATCATGAACACCTTATCAATAATGAATACAATGAACGTTAAACCGGATTATGAGACTATTCTGGAATACACTCTACCATATGTCAGTTTCACATCACCACAGAATCTGATGAAGAAATTCCTGGACACAGGGCTTTCTGTCTCCACAGTGTTAACGCCAATGATGGAGACGCTGCTTAATACAGGACAAGTGAGAGCTGCCAGTGAGATTTGTGAGTTACGTTCTGAATGTTTCAATATATAATTACACTTTGATCTATCAAATGCAAGTATATCAAATGAGGAACTGTTTTCGATCCCTCTATAAAACGAGGCGTTGCTTATTAACAGCTAATGTGGCAGTGAACGAACTGGTAATTATTATTTGGGCATGAACTCCAACGATTCAATTCACAGGTTGGTTTATTGTAAATATACAAAACACATAATTAATGTTTTAGTTAAAAATAATCCACTGAAACTCATTTTATTAGATATTGGCCTTGACTGACGACTTGAAATAAATTAATATGCAGTGAAGCTTTTTCTTAAAGCCCAATAAGAAAAGGATTGAAGACAGGTGACATCATTTGACATATTTTCTAGAATGATTTTTTTTACAAGTATTATCGTCTTTCATTACTGCGCGTGCGCATAGCAACACGATGATTGAAATAAGTCTAAATGAAATAAGTGATTGAAATGAGCTGACGTTTCTAAAAATGATTCTTTCCTTTTGATATTCCTTAATAACGAAAGAAAGGCAGTTAACTTAAATTTAGTTTTAGAGATCACAACAAGATCGGCACCATTGTATAATATCATAATTCATCTCCAAACTTGTGATGGCAGAGCAATGGGCCAATTACTGATAATAAAATAGATTTCCTTTTGTAGGTGAGTTATTCCAAGGCAAAGTTGATGCTGAGATGCTGTTAAAACCTTTAGTTAAAGGTTATCTTATAAGTGGTGATGTGAACTCAACTATTTATATACTAGAAGACGTAATGATAAAGGCTGCAGATAAAAACAAAGATTGGATTGGCAGGTTCTTATGTGTATTTATTACGAACAAGAAAATAAAACACGATTTGACAGAGTTTCTCACTTTTGTTAAGGTTAGCTGTGTTCATATATTATTATAATCAATTTATAATAAACTGCTTGTTGTAATTTTAACTGGGAGCTAATTTTACCAATGAAATAATTATTAAAAATAGTTAGAATTCTGTGGCGTTCCCTCATTAAAACTTTGTTAAATGCTCCATACTTAAAAATTAGAGTCATTGGAAAACCGACCATATTATGCTCATTCAAAGACTATTTTCTGATGAATAAAATTTTGAAGTATCTTAGAATACCTACAATTCCCCAAATACCTTATGGCTAGCCATAATAGTTTTCTATTAAGGATTTGTTGTTTCCAACACATTTCATTTATAAATAATTAAACTCAAATGTTTGACAAATACAATGAGAAATAAATCTACAACAGATCTTTTCCAAATAATCATTGACATTGTTTTTCTTTTTTTTTCTTGTTTTATCAAGTTGGTTGTTGTTGAACTGATAACATTCTTTTGCGTCAGAATTCGAATTTGCAACATTCTTCTTTAAGTTTGATCCAGTACAGTTATGAACAATAATACGGAGTCACTTTTGACAGTTACAATGTCAAAGTACATATTATTAATCGCGGCGGTATATCTACTTTTCTTATTCGGAGTTTTGTTTTTCAAAATTCGACTTTACACTCCAGGCAATAAAAGCGAAGTCACTGAAGATTTCGACAGGCGCTTCTGACTATTGCACGAGTCGATTACCAGACAACTGCGATGTCGCAACAGTTGATATGTGCCGAAACATTTTGATAGAGATCACTGATGACAGACTCATTGATGACGGTGACTTGTATACGCAACAGATGCCGCATCCTGTAAGTAGTTTTAACATAGATTTTATATAAATGACATTTAGCTGTGGATTTTGTGCTAGTTTTAACATGTAAGATTTAAGATTTTGATACTGACCGTAATTCTAAAGAACACGCTAAAACTAAATTTCAGTTCAGTTCTCTCAATATTAATGCAAACAGAACGGCTGTCATACATAAAAGGATATGTTTTATACACTATCTCAAAAAATCAGGGAAAATCTTCTGAATCCGGGAAAAATATTAATGATTCATTTTCATGCATAGTTTGTTTGTACAAAAGTTGATTTTTTTTGTCGAATTCATTTATATAATATGGAAATATGGCGGGCGGCATAAAAGTGTACTAAACCTCACCGAAGTGACGTAAGCGCCATGATGAATATTAAGCTGTGTGGCAGTTTTTTTTATGAAATATCTTATTTTGTACCACGTAACAAAGCAAATAAAAAGAAAAGGACAATTAAACACTGTTCTGAATATTTTTACCTATTTTTCTGAATACTGTACATTATACCTGGCTGGTTCTCCATACATTTTTGGATCATCTCTTTTGACATTCAGAAAGGTGCATTCATTTTTCGGCCTTATTGTACCTGATAAAATGCAAGGCTTAGGAAGCACCTGACACGTACACGCCGTCTAAAATTGGATTAGGTTTCTAAAGCTATCTTTATTTGCCAGCTCTAAATAAATTGCTGCTATTTGCTATTTTTGCCTTTATGAGAGAAAGAGATATACTGTACTTAATATAACATATTTTCATTGGCTGGATTATTTCATAGAAATGTCATGAAATTATCAAATGAATAAGATGTATTTCGACGTTGCTAAAATTTCTTTGAACTAATAAAGCCCATGTTTAAATTGTTTAAAATAAACAGTTCAATATAAAATAAAAAAATGTAAACACATGATTGCCTATAATGATTTCATAACATTTTTTTCTGCTTCAGTGTCATATAAAGCTTTTCAACTTCCACTTTCGAACATCTTTCAATACCTATTAGCTTAATTCTCTGCTAGTTACATCTCATTTCACAGATTAATAATAATAATAATAATATTCATACACTCACACCGATTATCTAGCCCAAAGTAAGCATCATTAAGAGCTTGTGTTATGGATACTAGACAACAGATAAATTTCAACTGTTTAACTATCTCGGTACATGAGATACAACCTGGTGACAGACGGACGGACGGACGGACAGCGGAGTCTTAGTAATAGGGTCCCGTTTTACCCTTTGGGTACGACACCCTAAAAACATATTAATAAAATAAATATACCTACACTTAAATAAAATATATATTAACCTTAGAGGAGTGAAGCTTGATAATAATAATAACATAAGTATGGATATCTATAGCCGAAATTACAATCACATTATTGTTGATGCCTTACAGAAAGCTATGAATGAGCCGTCTCTCCGAGCGCACTTAAATGAACTAGAAGCTAAGGGGATGAACACACGAGGTGTTCTCAGGAAACTGCTGCAGCAATACTGCAGGGAAGGCAACTTAGCTGCCGCCAGAGACATTGCAGATAAATGTCAGAAAGAAGGGGTAAGTTTTCATTATCATCATCATCATCACCAGCCTATATACGGCCCACTGCTGGGCATAGGCCTTTCGACATCGGAGAAACACATGAGGAGTTTGGGCCATAACATCACCAAGTTAGCCCATTACATCACCAAGTTAGCCCATTACATCACCAAGCTAGCCCAATGTGGGTTTGTGGGTTACAGCGGTTGCGGGAACAACCGGGACCAACGGCTTAACGTGCCTTCAGAGAACGGAGGAGCTCGAGATTACAAATTTTGAGTGATCCAACCGGGATTAGATTTTAACTGTGTTTATTGCGAAAGAAGGAGCAATGACAAAGGAATTGAGGAGCTCGGTGATGTGGTGGTTTAAAATTCTTTAGACTTAAACTTCTTCTTTTTCTTAGACTTCTTTTTCATTTTACACTTCTTCTTCTTCTTAGAATTCTAAATAAGTCGACGTTTAGCTTTTTTCAAGCATGTGGTGAATGTCTCGAATCAATGACGCATCTTTTGTGTCGTTGTGATGCCCTGGCTAGAACCAGAAATAGCCACAAGTAGTTTGTATATTTATTCTTTATCGAATTCGGCTAAAGTATACGTTCTTACTCAGGATTTAATTTATTTTCAAGCCAAATTACACCTAAATCGGTCCAGCAGCTTAGGCTTAGGAGTAAAATTGTAACAGACCTAGATAGAGTTACTTTTGCATTTCAATCAATCAAATATTCTTAATTGCACAATAGGACACATACGACCGGCAATAATAAGCATGTGGTGAATGTCGCGAATCAATGACGCATCTCTTGTGTCATTGTGATGCCCTAGCTAGAACCCTCAATTCCCACTAGTTCTGTTAACATAGTTCAGATTCTGGAACTAGACTGACTGACACTGGAAAATACTACAGGTTCTTTTTGCCCCAAATATAGTAAGGCTTATGGCATCTATATTCTGGACACATGAAGAGTAAACGCAGAGGCACAAAAGATCCTAATGGATCGAAGTGCACTGTTCATGAGCTAGACTTGCTCATGGCCCCAAAATCAGAAAAGATAAGATAATAAGTCGGCGTTAATATTTTTGATTTTTATCAGGTGTTCCTATCAGCCGGTATGAAAGCAGCTATCTTCGACCTCCACGTGAAGCTTGGAGAGCTAGACCTCGCCGAAGTAGCTCTGGGTGATCTTAATAAATCCGCTCCAAATTTCTCCCTTGATGAGTTTAAAGTGATAGACTTTGCTACTCTCATGGTCTATAAGAAGAAGATTGATCAGGCGTTCGAACTGATCAATGAACAGTCTAAGAAGAGGTGAGTAGATTTTATAGGAAACACCGTATCATTATTGGAGTTCGAGCATAGGTCTCTCGATAGGCGAAATTTGTCTTATTCTTCATTTTATCTTATCAATATAATAAATAACAATACAATGTAATTGTTACAGTAATATAATAAATTAAAATACAATAAAACTAGAAAAAAAATAGACTAGGCGGGCCGGGCGACTGCTCTGACAGTGGTCAGAGCAGTCGCCCGGATTGCGAAAGGTCGCGGGTTCGAGTCCTGCCTCAGGACGTGAAATTTTTCTAGTTTTATTGTATTTTAATTACTAAGTAATTTTTCAAACATTTATAATGATGTTAAAATCAAAAATTAAGAATATAATAAATACTTAAATTCTTAACAGTGTTCAGTTGTGAAAGGGTCCCATTTACACAATACTTTGAAAGAGTTCAAATTATAATCTCATACCGGGTGGTGCCGTCAATACGACAATAAATTGAAACATGGACTGTATTAGTTCATCGATGCAGCCAATGTTATATGCATTTGCATGAAATACATACATTTGTATGAAATTCATACAAATGTCATAAAATAATCAAATGAATAGTATGTTTTTGGAAGTGGCAAACCATTTCTGTGAACTAATATAGCCCATGTTTTAATTTATTGTCGTATTGACCACTCTGTATGTATATGTTTATTGTTTGTAATTTTTGAAGAATTCTATTTAGTTTGATTTAACGTTAACACAAATCCTTTCCATCCTAAGATTGCCTCGAAGAGATCGCTTACAGAGATAAGGGACCCCTTTCTTTGTATGTTATGTTCAATAATATTATTTGTTTTATGTGGTTGATGTACGATAAAGTTATAAATAAATAATTACCATTATACAAATTTAGGCACGTTGTCGGCGGTCGCAGTATAGCTATGAATTGTTGGCGGCTACTCGACGCGACTGCAGCGCACGGCTCTCACATCGAAACTAGGAAGATGTTCGAACTGCTCACCAGTCAGCGGTACTGCAAGCCTACCAACGTGCTATTGGGACCGCTTATTAGAGTACATCTAAAGAAGTAAGTTTGTAGCCCGGTACACAAACATTTTACTAATACCAAGCGTATGGTGAGTTTTAAAAATTGCATTTGGCTCCATACCTACTTTGTGTAATGCAATCACAGCGATTCGGTTCTCTTTATCACCCCACTCCATTTTAATATCGCAAAATATTGTACAATGTATTGACGCCAAAATGAGAAAACTCAATGAACAATCATATAAAAATGACAGATTCCAAATTCAAATGTATTATTTTGTTTATTTTTAATTGTAACAATATTTATGGCCAGACTAATGGCCGTTTTCACTAACCATTTGCTAGGCTTAGGTGACTCTTAACGACATTTGTCTCTTTCTATCTCCTTTAGATAGACTGAGTTAAACACTTATAAGGGAGTCTTAATGCTAAGCAAATATTAGTAAAAACGAACATAAGTATACATTAAGTCTAAGTACACACATAAAATAAAAAAGCAGACAAAAGGTTGAATGGTTATGGTTGTCATGTAGGGATTTGCTTGCTTCTAGCAATAAGCCTTTTGGCATATTTTATTTCTGTGTTGTTTATGTATTGTAAATGTTGTCTGGCCGGACACCAGCAGACGCGGGTTCGATTTCCGCTTGGAGCATATATATTTTATTCATTGTTTTCTTTCTTTATTTGCAATTGTTACAATTGTTACAATAAAGTAGGCGTTTAAATGCATCAAAAACATTTAAATGTGATTAAAATAGCTTTTCTCACCCTAACTGAAAGTTTAAAAATGCTTGTAAAAAATTCTTTCAGATCACTAGAGGTGTTAATAACTGCAATGAGTGGTGAGATAAACGTTGCTATAAAAACGTTAAAAAAGGGTAGAAAACGATGAAGAAATTAGTATGTTACACCTAGTGCTCCGGTGGCGTAGTGGTAATCGCGTCTGGCCGGACATCACGAGATGCGGGTTCGATTCCCGCCTGGAGCATACAATTCTTTATTTCTTTCTTCATTGTAACAATTACAGTGACAATGAGATATGATGCTATAAATTGACTTAATTAATTCATTTACTATCCCAGTGGCAATGTGCAGGAAGCTGTCAAAGAGTTCGAAGCCGTAGCAAACAAGTACAACAAGACGCCACTCAAACATGAACTTCTTTGCGACATCCTCAACAAAATGGGTGAAGGGAGGTCCGAAGAAGACTTCCTTATTCACGAGAAATCCAACGGACGACTGAATAAGCTTGCTCAGAATGTCCTCAACGTGGTCAAGAAGGTGCACGGTGCTGGAGATGTACAGGTTGGTTTAGATTAGATAATAAATAGGAAGCGATCTGGTTTCGATTACGAAAACAAAGCTACTTTCGCCATGGTCGCTGCCGGGATGGGTCAATCGAAAATTCTCGACAATCTCGAGATCCTCTGTGCTTCGGAAGTCACGTTAAGCCGTTGGTCCCGGTTGTTACTACAACCACTTGAGCCAGCGTGGTGGTGCTATGGCCCAAACTCCTCATATGCTTCTCTCATGTAGGAAACCCAGCAGTGGGACGTATATAGGCTGGTAATGCAAACTTTATCATACAAAGCATGATAAATGACGTCGCACTACCTGATGTGAAGCGGTAAGAAGAGTCCACATACGGTGTAAAAGGTTCTTTTTCATGTCTCTTGAAGGACATATGCTAGTGGAAGGAGATAACACATGTCATCATCATCATCGTACCAGTTTATGATGTCCACTGCTGAACAAAGGCTTCCCCATCGATTTCCATGTAGAACGGTTCTGCGCAGCTTGCATCCAACGGCTCCCCGCGACCCTGACCAGGTCGTCTGTCCATCTAGTGGGAGGCCGTCCTACTTTAAGCTTTCCGGTACGTGGTCGCCATTCTAGAACTTCAACGCCCCACTGGCCGTCTGTTCTTCGTGCTATATGCCCTGCCCACTGCTACTTCAACTTAATAATCCTATGACATAGCTCAGACCAGTGACGGTTCTTTGGTTTGGAACGAACACATGTACACTGGCGAAGGATTTCAAGTTTTAAAAGGACAGTGAATTGATGACAGAAGACCGGCTTGCGTGCTCCTGAGTAAGGGTGATTACATAAAGAAGCAAGTTACCGGTGCCGACAACCTGCTTCTATGAATTTATGTCTTTATTGATATTGCCGTATTTATAAAGATGCGGGTTGTTGGCGCCGGTAATCTGGTTCTTTGCGTTATCACCCTAAGAAGGGGAAGCTGGGATAGGCTAAGAGCTCTTTAAAGCACTCTCCATTATATTCTAAATTTTATTTATTATTCTAAATCGCTAACAGTGAATTGATGACACTGAAGACCGGCATCCGTGCTCCTGAGTAAGGGGAAAGCTGAGCTCTATTATATTCTCTCTTGAGCTCTATAATATTCTAAATTATAGAGCTCACATTGGGCCTATTTCTGGGAACACACTTTAATTCTAAATTTAAGTACAGTATATCTCTTTCTCGCAATAAGTCATAGGAAAAAGATAGCAAGAATTTGTTTAAAGCTGTCACTTAAATTAAGATAGATTTCAAAATAACCATGGACAATTTTAGACGCCATGTACGGAGGTGCCTCCTAAACACTGCATTTTATCACGTTCAATAAGGTCGAAATTTGAACGCACGTTTCTAAATGTCAAATTATATGACAGCCATCCTTTTCGTTTTTATTTTGAGAGAAAGAAATGCACTGAACTTAAATTTAGTCTTAGCATGTGTTCTCCAGAATTAGGGCCATTGTTCTAAATTGCTAATTTTTGAATGGATAAAGAGTTGAACATTTGGTTTCTCTTTCAGTTGTCACTAATAGCGGCCCTAGCCGAGGTGGGCTACAAAAAAACCCTGCGCAAGATGTTCCTAGACCCTTCAGTGAAATTCCACCCGGACGCAATTCTACGGCAATGCGAAAAATTTGCAAACGACAAGAAAATAAAACCGTTGGAGACTATCGCCGAGTGCGCGAAAGACTTGAGGCGCGTTGATGTGGACGAGATTTTCGATTTAATTTTGGACGTTTATCGTGAGTAATTAAATTTTACATTATCAAAAATATCTTTACTCATAACATACATGTTAATTAGATAGAAGCATCATGCGAAAGACATCATCAATAGGTGCACAGGCCTACCCACATGGGAGAAACACAAAAAAGACTTGGGCCATAACCAGAGGTCGGAATTAGGTAGAGTTATTAATGTACTTGCATCGAAATGTTGATATTAATATGGCTCTTCCCAGCATTTCAAATTTAATGCAACGTCGCCC
Organism: Nymphula nitidulata; assembly: GCA_947347705.1. Taxonomy (NCBI): domain Eukaryota; kingdom Metazoa; phylum Arthropoda; class Insecta; order Lepidoptera; family Crambidae; genus Nymphula; species Nymphula nitidulata. Next base: position 5,905,119 of record OX374617.1, on the reverse strand, counting down.
GTGCAGTGGTTTAAATTGTGTAAAAGTAAATAACTTTTTTATTTAATAAATCACGGGATTTTTCTCCTCTTTAATATTAATCTCGGGATTTGAGGCATATCCACTCTCATCTTTCGCTGTATGTAATCAGTGTAAGTACATAAAAACCTCTACCTAATTCCGACCTCTGGCCATAACACCACCACTCTGACCCATTGCGGGTTGGTAGGTTAAAGCTGTTGCAGTAACAACCAAGAACAACGGCTTAACGTGCCTTCCGAAGCACGGAGGCTTTGTTTTCTTAATGATAACCATAGCGCTCAAATCACTACACGACCTAGCTCCTCACTGTACACAGCCTCTTTCAAAACTACCCCCAGTTCGGAATGAACTCACAAGGAGCTCGAGATTAAAAAATTTTGACTGACCTATCCCGGGATCGACCACGGCGAATGTCGCTTTACTTTCGTGATCGAAACCAAAATGCTCAAACTGACATGACTGGGAGCCGACAATTAACTTACTCTGGTCTGTGTCAGCTCTCATTAGACTTATATCCCGAAACATGTGTAGTTAACGACATCACTGCACGACACCACTGCAATGGTATATTTTTTACAAAGTGAAATTTATTCCACTTCTACTACGGCTTTTACTTCCAAACAAGAATTTCTTCCTCGTTTGTGCTCGAAATATAGGTTCCTTCTTTATCATAACGTAGCCTTTCGTTTCGAAATTGAATCGAACCGTGTCGTGTTCAGTTCTCAAATCTTTAAAGAGAAAGGTTTCCAATAATTTACTACACGGCCTATTGTTTCATACTATTTGAAAGTCATCTCGATGCGACGAATGTTTTCGTTTCAATTCGATTGAAATTTGACTATGGGTATTGACTGTTCTGCCAATTCCAAAGAACGTGCAAAAGTTCTATTGTTTATAACTTCTGTTCTAACAATTTCGTTTTGGGCTCGAGTCAAATACGAGAATGTCACGATCCTTGAGATGTAATACTAAACTTATGCATAGCGATAGAAAAGATCGAGAATGAAGATATACAAATATAAAGGAAACAAAAGAGTAGATAGTTTTATTTTATTTTATTTTTTATTTTATTTATTCAACAAAGTTTCTACAGCATACAAATATTATATTACACAATTATGATTAAACAGTACATAAGCCAATTACAGAAACTCATTATGTTACTAGACATAATTATAACATTATTAAGTGGGTAGTTTCATAAATAGATTATTACAATGGGAATAATTGAGTCATAGATAAAATAAAATTAATCGGGTCGAGTTTTTTTTAATTATAATTGTATTTGTTGTAAAAGATACAATGGCCCTAATTTTGAAGACACCCTCTAAATCTAAATTTAACTGCAGTATATCTCTTTCTTTCAATAAGTGTAGGAAAAAGATAGCAAGAATTCAATTAGAACTGTCAAATAAATTTAGATAACTTTTTAAGAAACCATAGACAATTTTAGACGGCATGTAAAGAGGTGTTTCCTAAACCCTGCATTTTATCACGTTCAAAAGGTCTAAAATTGAACACATCTTTCTAAATATCACTATATATGTCAGGCGTCCTTTTTATATGCACTGAACTTTAATTTAGATTTAGCGTGTGTCATATAGAATTAGGACCAATTACTATGTGTTTCGAATACCCAGTGAACTTGTCTAATTTCAGGGTGTCCATTTTAAAATAAAAAAAAGAAAATATTACGGCTTATTAATAAAAAAAATACACTTTGAATCACCTGGGATTAGCTATTATGTATTTTGTCTTGTTCTTACAAATGTCAAACATGTAAAAATATGACAAAACATAGATTAGCTATTCCGGCGACCAATATTTATTTATCAAAACGTCGTATAAAATTGTGGTTGACAATCCATGTCCTGAAACATATTATCTTTATGTTCTTGTCTATTGTTTCTAGAACGTGACGACAACTATGACGCCGCTACCCGTCTTTGGACCCGAATGCAGGAAATGGACGTGGCCCCCTCACAGAAGTTTGTGCGGAATATCTGCTCGCTAATCAGAGCCAGCAACAAGCCAGTTCCATCTGAATTGTCCATTTTATTGGGCAAACAGACAACGGCCAATGTTTAAGGGAACTACGAAATCATTATGTTTATTCATCTCTCAATTGTTATAAGTATGTTCTTTAATTTTTTTGAGAGAGTTTTTGGGTTTTAGCCGGTTAGAACAAAGTGTTTAGTTCTGTGAATTGGTTGCGCGTGTGAAAAATCCTCTAATCTAGTTCTTTATAGTACACAATTTAGCCGGAAAATTATTTTAAATGAACTTTTTTATGTTAGATTTTAACGCGCAAAAATATGAATAAAATTGTAGGTAGTGTACATTGTATAATACAGTGTTATTCTTCTTAAATTCAAACTGACTTAAAATCCACAGATAGTATTTAATAAACATTTAAAAGTGGATGTTCGAAAAAGGTTCAATAATTTAAAGTGTATTTATATTTTGCAAAAAAACGTTTGTTCATATTTTGATGAAGTACTCTGCAAGTGAGGTAGTCAACGTTCGTTTTGTAATGTTGTGTATAAAATTTTTACTTTACGTGTAAGTAATGTTTAGTATAGTAAATGTAAATTATATTTCTGCGTCTGTGATATTAAATTATTGGTACGAGTTAAATAAAAAATCTTACAATTTATTTTCGTTTTATTAACATTTTAACCTATTGGCCTGTATTTTTCTAATAAAACCAATAATCATTACAAATCTCTAATAATAACACTACCAAATACTAAGTTCATTTGCTTTAAAAATAACATGAAATTTTAAGAAAAAAAAAACTACTACAGTATAGGTAACAGTTTATTTGTCTACGTATTCTCTTCTTATTACTTTCTTATCACTGGACTAAACTATCTTTTTCGCTGTCTTTTTTTTCTTTGCAATCCGGCTCGAAGGACCATAGACTTATCGACTACTATCCTGGAAAAATTGTAAGGATGTCTTACACTAATATTTAGTATGATTTAGAACTGTGCAAGTCTTCTATTATTTTCTTGTTTAAGCTCGCCAGTTCTTCTAAAGCCTGTTTTTTCAGGGGTTCGTAATCAGCCTTTAATGTTATAGAAGCAATGTCCTCTTCTAATACAGTTTTTCTTGACTCCAGCTGCGCCATTTGGTCTTCAAGGTTATTCAGTTTCGCGTACATTTCGTTACCATCCAAACTTTCCTAAAAGTAAAAATTTCAATGTTTATAATACTAAAATTGATAGTAAAATATTTTTCACCTGCCTAGCCCGAAAACGGAGCTTTGGCTGCCTAAAAACTAACAGAAACGTTGCATTTTGATCATATGTGAGCAAAATTTATTCTTTTTTGGTGTTTTACTGGCCTGGATGCATGTCCTTTTGGCCAGCGCAGTTCAAAAAAATTTAAACTGTTCGAAAATTCTTACAAAATATCTGCCTGGTTTTAATTTAAGTTCAATTTTATTATTATTATTATTTAATAATAATAAATTATAAAAACTAAATGCAATTTTGAATCGTATAATTATAGTATTAATATTTGAAAATTGCAGTTCACTTTGAGTTCTAATTATATTATAGTTTATTTGTATAATAAGTTTATGAATGCTTTATTTCCTACTTATCTTTAAGTACTTATAACGTTAAACGATATTACTTTTTGTAGATAACCTAATATTTATTTCGCTGGGAGTGGTGATAAGTTGTATGTTTCACACGCGAGCAAAATTTTGTTATCACTTGTGTATTTTTAAGTCACTGACAGTGTTGAGTAGTCTATTTTAGAATCACTCTCTTTGCTCGTGATTACATTTTAGATTATTTCGCTAGTTCGTGATTCGGAGTCAGCACTCGTAGCAAAAAATAACTTTGCTGACTTGTTGAACGAAAATACTAGAAACGAACAAACCGAATCTGATAAGACTTTACATGCATAAACAAGTGAGGATAGTCTAGTTAGTTATAAGAGAATTTTTCGTAAAGTCTAATAATCATTGAGTAAGAAAATTTTTTAGGCTTTTCATACAAACCAAAAATTGCTAATTATGTCTGAAGTCTAATATAAGTCCAAATGTGTTAAAGTTTCGGTATATCTTTAGTTGTTATTATTTTATCCCGAAGTCACAATGTTAAACTTATCATTTACTTTCTTACCTGTAGTTTTTTTAATTTATGTGACGCTTCTGCTACAGCACTTTCTGTTGGTGCTAGTTTCTCTCTTATTAGCTGCAATTCTGTTTCCAGGGCTTGCTTTTGCTCTTCACCTATGCAAAAATATACTGATTTATAAATACTATTATTTTTAGTTTGTCAAATAGTGTGCTATATTAATTTATATTATTTAATGTGAAAGTAATATTTTGGGGGAATTGTCTTATAATTAATATCATAGTATTAATGTTAGCGTTACCCTTAAGGGCTTAGGTAATTAAACTATCTCAATAAATAGATTACTTCTATTCTAACCTTCATCTCGGAGTCTTTCAAGGTCTGACAATATTACTAGTTCGTCTTTCATGGCTTTCGTTTTATCTGGTAAAGTTTGTAATTCCGTTGCGAGCCGCTCACGAGTAGTTTCAGCCTAAAATGAAATATGTTATAAAATGAGGTAAGTGCATATTGATTTTTAAAAACTAGGGCAGAAATCCCCAAACTTTTCGTCTCTACTACACGCATGTTATTTTTTTATAGATTTTATTTACTCATAGTGTCGAAGAAGAATGATCTAACATCGAGTCATAAATTTTCTTTATAATAAAGTTTCATAAATATTTGTCAAAAAGAAACTTCATGCGTAATTTAAATATCTATTATTTATCATATTTCATATAACAAAGTATTTGCATCTAAGGCACCCCTAGTTTTTGTTCTCGTTGACGAATCCTTTGAAGTTCGGTATATATATCTAATAATATATCTATTACCTTGGAAAAACCGAATAAAATTATAATGAGTTTATTTTATACCTTTTTTAAATTAGCTTGGAACCTTTCATAATCCTTCGTAAGTAAGTCAACAGAAGTCTTGCTTTTGGCTTCATCGTAGGTCGCCAAACCTTCTTTTTGTTTTAAATTATCGATTTCACTTAAATCCAAATCTATGTTAGAACTGCTATGATCCAACGCGAACACTACATCTTTCTCTAACTGCGTAATTTTATCTTGTTCCTTTTTGAGGTTGTCTTCGTAAGTCGCCATAAAAGCATCCATTGTTTCCTCTCTCTTCTTCAGTTCACGATATTTTTGATGACGTTCTGAATTCCCTTCTTCAAGATCCTGTAAAGTTTAAATTAAAGCAGTAGGTAAGCAACGTCACAAAATTAATATTTTATTTTTAGAATAGCTTTAACTTGTAGAAAAACTCACCTGTTCAGATTGCTCAATTAGCTCCTGAACTTTCTTAATTTGCTCTTTAAGAGTAGCAGCATTACTGTCCAACGACGAAATAGCTGCGTTGTCCTCACGAACCTACAGAATAGATTCAATTTTGATTTTTATCAACGTGTGAAAAATGTTTCAGACATTTCCAAGAATATCACCATTGATCGTGTCAGGTTATTTACCTGAAGAAGCAGTTTCTCTCTTTCTTCTTGAGGATCTAAACGGTTGTTTAGTTCGTTTTTCAATTGGTCACGTTTCTCTTCAGTAGCAACCAAACGCCGATTAAGCTCCAAAAGATGCATTTTAATCTAGATAGTAAGAAATATCATAACTATTATTTTGGTCACAGAAATATTTTACTAAAAGTCTAAATATGCATACCTGTGATCCAGAAATTTCCTTACTAAACTCTTCCTTTTCTCGATTAAGGTGATCAAGTTGTGTTCTTGATTGTTCCACTTCTTCTCTTAGCGCCGCAGCTGTAGACTCCAACTCGTTAAACTGGTCTTTTTGTTCTTGTGACATTTCTGCTAGGAGTTTTGTTATTGTAGATTGTTCCTAAAGATACATATTGTACTTTTAAATTTAAACATATAGTTTCTTCTTAATAAAAAATAAGTTGTAGTTAGTATATAAGAAATTGGTATTTTACCTTATCCATTTGCTCTCTTAGCTGCCTCAGCTGGTTCTCCTTTCTCTGTTTCTCCATGAACACTAGTTCAACCTCTTCTTGCAGCTTTCTGTTGTTGATCTCTAGCTCTTTTGTCTGTTCTTCCACAGATTGTTTAGTGGCTTCTCCGTTTGCTATCCGTATTGCTGTGTTATAGTCGGCTAGACGTCCTTGCAAATCTTAAATGAATTGAATGAGCCTTAGATGTGAGCAAAAGTAAAGTTCTAAATACTATGCAATACTATAATTAGTAATTAAAATAGAATAAAACTAGAAAAATTTCACGTCCTGAGGCAGGAATCGAACCCGCGACCTTTCGCAATCCGGGCGACTGCTCTGACCACTGAGCCACCCAGGACTTGGGATATCCCTGTGAAATTCTTCTAGTCTATCTTGTATTTGCGTTTATGAGCTAACGTCATAGTCGTGAGCTGTCGTCACGTGACATTTATAATAATGTTAAAATCAAAAATTAAGAATACTATAATTATTGAGAATAATTGGTTTACCTGTCAACTCCTGTGCCAACTCTCTCACTCTTTTCTCATAATGCTTCTTAGCTGATTTCTCTCTTTCTCCAGCGTCAGCCTGTTCATTCAATCGAGCTATTTCTGCCTTCATCTCCCTTATTTTAACTTGCATCAACTCTTCCCAATACCGCTTGTCTTGTAGCTGTCGCGTGCGAAATCCGCGTGCAGTGCCAGTGCGCAAACCCGATATTCCTTGTTGGGTAATTGGTCGATCTATCTGTAATGTTCAGACTTATTAATAACATTCTGGTATATATCTATTCGACTTGCGTCATGAGCCAAAATATTTTATTTAAGTAAAATCTCCGAAAAATCGTACATTCAAAATGTCATTAATTGATATTTAAGTACAAATTTATAAAGCATTGCAATAAATAATGTATAATCTTGTTTCGTTTTTTAATTTTGATTGGTAAAAATACAAAGCAAAAGGTATAAAATACAGATAAATATTATGGAATAAACAATAGCTAATTAAGTTTTCGTTAGTAAAACATAAAAACTTAGTTAAAAGTAAAAACTAAGTATACATTACTGAGTATTTACTCTGGCATTCTCGACGACCTCTGTAGAGTCTCCCAACAAGTGGGTCTTAAAATGAACATGGATAAGACGAAAATTATGTCGAATTCCCATGTTGTACCCGCTCCTGTGAAGGTTGGGAGCTCTACACTGGAAGCTGTTGACGAATATGTTTACCTGGGACAAACAGTCCAACTTGGTAAGTCCAACTTCCAGAAAGAGGTTAATCGACGGATCCAACTCGGCTGGGCAGCGTTCGGGAAGCTTCGCAGCATATTCTCGGCCCAACTACCGCAGTGTCTCAAGACGAAAGTCTTTAATTCGTGTGTTGCCAGTGATGACTTACGGAACTGAGACGTGGCCGCTTACGCTGGGCCTCATAAGATGGCTCAATGTTACCCAAAGAGCAATGGAGAGGGCTATGCTCGGGGTTTCTCTGCGTGATCGAATTAGAAATGATGAGATTCGCAGGAGAACTAAGGTCACCGACATAGCCCGAAGAATTGCGAACCTCAAGTGGCAGTGGGCAGGCCACATTGCAAGGAGGACTGACGGCCGTTGGGGCGGAAAGGTCCTCGAGTGGCGGCCGCGTACCGGGAGACGCAGCGTTGGTAGGCCCCCCACAAGGTGGACCGACGATCTGGTGAGGGTCGCGGGAAGCCAATGGATGCGGGCAGCGCAGGATCGATCGGTTTGGAGATCCCTGGGGGAGGCTTATGCCCAGCAGTGGGCGTCTCTCGGCTGAAATGATGATGATGAATGATGACTCTGGCATTAGTAAATACATCAGTAATACATCAATAATTCATAGGCTAGCCTAACAAAACACATTTTGTTAGGCTAGCCTATGAATTAAGGGGCTACAGCGGGATAAAAGCCTAAAAAGGCTTTTAGGCCTTTAGGCTAGGCCTTTGTCATAGCCTTTTTTGTCTACCCGAGGACTATAGGCTTTTAGCCTTTTTGTAGGCTAGGCGCATATTTAAAAGACTTGAAAGGCTAAAAGGCTATAAAGATTTTTAGTCCTTTAGGCTAGGTCTATTTTATTTATTGTTCGAGTATAATAATCGTCAACTTAATTATACGATTTTAAATATTGTTTAAAAAATATAAGATCTTCAATGTGCTTATCATCATGGCTAATTTTTTTTGGAAAATATATATACAAAAGTACTTATTATTTCCAATTTCAAATAATATTCGTTTTTATTAAATTTTGAAAATAAATAAAAATAAAGACAATACAATACAATCTTGTTTAATTCATACTAGGTAAGTCATAATCTGAATAATGGCTATAGCCTTATAATAAGCCTACTACTTAAAAAAGACTAGTCGCAAAAAAGCCTAAAAGGCGTTTAGGCCTATTTGCTTTTTATTAAACCTATAGGCTTTTTAAAGTGAGTAGCCTTTTAAAAGCCTACTATTCTATCATGGCCCTAAAGAAGTACTAATAGGCTTAATTTTAGGCCTAAAAGCCTATAGGCCCCGGGAACACTATTCCTGCGTGTACTTAATTCATGATAGACACTACTGGTAAGGGTTTAACGCCAGGATTAGCGCCTGGCACTGACGGGAAAAGAATTTGTTATTTCCTATCATGGTACAATCAACAGCGAATCAAGCGTAACAGTTAGACCTTAAGACCGCCCTTACTCCGTTCGTAATAGAGGCGGCTTTCGTAGTGCCACTGTTAGACTTGATGTGCTGTCGACTGTACATACAGCCTCGTATAGAGTTACACCGCATTCGTAATCACCTCACTCTATCCAACTTCTAAATTGGAAATCCATTTGGAGCCAAATTCTAAAACAGCAGACCGACTTAGTGAAGGACAATAAATAATTAAGGTTGGTAGATAGTGAATGTCGCATACTAGGTTTAGGTTAAAAGACATTTATTCTCATAAAGACATTAAGCCACTTAGGTACTTACATGAGAACTAAATATTAAACAAAATTTGTAGCACGTTCGTTATCATACAACTTTGAGAAGAAACAAAAAGGTAAGAAAATAAAAATAATAGTAAACAATAGGACAACACTTACACCAAATTCAATCAGAAACAGCAAGGCAACACGAAGTAACCATACAAAAAAAAAATCAAACCGATCCAACACACTCAAATAGGTATTTTTTTGTTTATTATATATTGTGCTAGTCTCGTTTTGAATACGTTAAACGAGTCAATATTCTTGATGTTTGAGGGTATTTATTATAAAAGTGCGCTCCTTCGCATGTTATCGTGGTTTTGCCGTACTCAGTTCGAGTTTTAGGCCAAACAATGAAGCTCGCGCGTCGAGTGCAGGTTGAGTTACTAAGAAATAAGATTTGAAATTTAATCCACGGCATCTTTTGCGATTGATGATTTTAATTCTTGACGTATACGGGGACCTAAAATCGATGATATACCTACTAGGTGGTAGGCCCATATGTAGGGTCGTCTGGGTAGGTACCACCGCCTTTCTTATTTCAGCCGTGAAACAGTTCACTCTGTTTCGGATTGAAGAGAAAGGTAACCAGTGTAATTACTGGGCATGGACGCCATTTCAAATTAGGCCTCAGGATGGCAACGCACCTGCAATGTCAAGTGATTTTTCCACGTTATTGCAGGTGTCTATAGGCGGCGGTACCCGCTTAACATCAGGTGGGCCGTCAGCTTGTTTGTCATCTAGTTGTATAAAAAAAAGTGTATCTTGTAAGTTACCATTGAGAAACCGGTCATAGCTGTAGCCTGTCTGCTGGCAGTAGGTGGCGCTGGACCAAACCCAGCAGTGGACAGACGTGAAGCTGTCCCTCCGGCGGGTCGATATGCTGAAGTTGGTCTCATGTTTCCACTTCTGTTAAAAAATAAGTTAATAATAATAATAAATATTCATTCACTCACACGTATTACCTAGCCCAAAGTAAGCATCATTTAAGAGCTTGTGTTATGGATACTTAGATAACATTTAAACATCCATGACTCGTAAACAAATGCTCGTACTCATAACACAAACATTTGCTCCTACCGGGATTCGAACGGCCAAGAAAACACAGTTGGAAAATGACTGAGGTTTACTCAGCATGGGCATAGAGTACGTATAAATAGAGGTAGAATGGCCACTGTCCGCACCAGTCTCAGTTTCCAAAACTCCGCCGTCGATACGAGAGCACCGACGGACGAGGCATGACGAGGTCTCCAGTCGCAGGAGTGTGTTTGTGTGCGCACACAAATTGCGCCTCAAAACTCTAGTCTGTCAAATGAGTAGTACAATCGCTGCGAATGTTATGTCTGATTTGGTCAAGTGTCCAGGTGCTTCAAAGGGGGCGTAAAAAGTTTTTACTTGTTTGGTAACTTAGGCAACCTAGTGATGGAAGCGTCCATAGGCTACGGTAACCGCTGTCCGCAGGCCATCAGGTGCGCCGTATGCTTTATTGCCACTTAGTGGTAAAAATATTAAAACGGATGGAATAATTTAGTTTATTTTACCTATACCAAATAAGCAAAAGTATTGATAGGTGTACCTATGATGTATCATTCATAGTACCTACAGTAAATATGTAGATTAGTACCTACCTTAAATTCTAAGATTAGTACCTTCTTTATTATATAAGTAGTTAAGCTTACAACTATATTCAACTTTTTAAACAGACCTAAGTGTTTGTTATATACCTACAGTCAACAGCACATCAAGCGTAACAGTTTGACCTAGAGACCGCTCTTACTGCGTTCATAATAGAGGCGGCCTTCGTAGTTCAACTGTTACATCTGATGTGCTGTCGTCTGTACTTCACTGATTGTTAATTAGTAATAAACGAATGCAAAAATTTAGTTGCTTGAGCACTTTGTTTATATATAAACAAAGTGCTCAAGCAACTAAATTTTTGCAAGGACATAGGTATATATACCTATATCCTTACGTAATATTATTAATTATAAGTAAGTAGATACTTATTTTAATGAAATACTAAGTAAGTATATAAGAAAAAATGGGTTCAGAACGTGATTTTTTTTTCTGGTTTAGATATTTTTTGGTGTATCTTTCAAATATATAGTCATAAGCAGTGATCGGAATTGGGTGAGTATATTTTTTTTTAAATATTTTTTATACAACTAGATGACAAACAAGCTGACGGTCCACCTGGTGGTAAGCGGTTACCGCCGCCTATAGACACCTGCAATAACAAGGAAAAGCACTTGATATTGCAGGTGCGTTGTCATCCTGAGGCCTAAGATGAAATGCCGTCCATGCCCAGTAATTACACTACCATTGCATTTACCTACAGTTTGTAGAACAGAGATAAAAATTGGAGACTTCGTTAAAATAAATTTTTTACCTCTCCGATAATTTACCGGAATTTTAACTACGTATATTCAAACATCAAATTAATTGAATAAAAAGTTCTCCTGCGTAAATATTCTGCGTAAATAAAAATTTTCACATGGCTCTTCATTTTTAATAACTTCAAAAAAAAAGGTTTTCATTCGACTATTTTTGATCGTTCTTTTGTATGTTTGTTACGCGGTAAATATTAATAATAAGATGTTTAAATTCACGTAATTAATGATCCGGTAAATTTACCGGTAAAAAAATATTGCAGGGAAGTCTCCAATTTTTATCTCTGTTCTACAAACTGTAGGTAAATATACTCATCCTATTCCGATCACTGGTCATAATTTAAAATCATTTTAAGCATTTAAACTAAGAAAATAACCAACTAATCCATTTTTAAAAGCAACGTAGCTGTTTCGTATCGATATAGCAATACATAAAACTAATCTGCTGCGTAACTATTTATAGAAACGGTAGTAGTCTAAGTACCTATGTACTATAATTATAAAAACCCAAATAAATTAGAGTGGATCTGCTGTGGTAACGATTAGAAAACATTTACTACTCGAATTTTCTATGGTATTTTATAAAATAGTAAACAGATAGGTACTATTTTAAAACGTGCTGGATGTGTTTTTACCTTGTCACAGCTGAAGTACTGTTAGTATACTCCCTGAAGCCTCTCCTTGACACCGGCCTGGGCGCGTCAGGACGCCTCACTGCACTCTCTCTACTAAGCACAGTATCGTCTGAAAAATCCATAGTGAGAAACCTCTTATCGCCACGTGTGGGTCATGAAATCACAATTATATCGTCGGACGTTCACGCGCAAAAGCTCTGTTGTTTACCCGTTGCTATGGCAACGAGATAATATAAGGTGGCGGGTGTATATCTCTAGTCTATGGGTGGTGGTATTGAAAAACTTTGTTCGATACCTCAGTTGTAGCCTGCGGGTTGCAATAATATAGCTCGTAGAAGGTACAGTCGACCACATAAGTAGCTGAACACTTTAGTATCATGTCACACCGATCTTGTGCACGTACTTTATAGTTGCTACCGTACTATATTGACGCTAGAGTCGTGGTGACATGGAACTAAAGTGTTTAGCCACTTCTGTGGTCCACCGTACCCAAAGAGAATATTATTAGAGTCACTAAGAGGTTTGTTTTATAGGTACTACAATATACTACAATATGCAGACATGCATAGGTACAGTCATAAGCACTAAGATGAATACACTTTTGACATCTCGTATACCTTATGCTCTTTGCAATAAGAGTCACTGACTGTCGAAAGTGTCTACATCTCTGTATGGTAAGCGGTTATTGTAGGCTATTTAAGCCTCAGCCCCCTAGTATGGCAAACTCCCTGTGGAGTGGACAAAAGGTGGTCTCTCTCTTTGTCCAAGAGAAAAAAAGAGGTGAAACACATGTTACCTCCTAATGAGTGGACATACCTACCTAAGTGGTGGAGAGAGTTTTTTTACAGCCTGTGCTAGCTGATCATATACTTCTATTACTATCGCCGTTCTCTATAAATAAAGATAGAGCTCGCGCCAAACATCTAGTTCGCTCTGAAGTTGCATCGCACTGTATTGCGCAGCTACCGTCCATACCACGTTCCGCCGTTCCATATTTTGATAGTGCGCAGTGAATCGACTCGTCTTCAGGGCGTACTAGAAGTTTGGCACAAGCTGTACCTAACTTAGACATGGGAAATCAACAAAAAACTATGAACCGCAGATCAGCTCACGGTTCACTTAAGTGAGCCGGACCTGCGAACCGGTTCACAGATCAGCTCACTAATGAGCTGAACGTTTGTAGATCTGCTTTGCGAGCGACTTACAGAGTCGAATATTACCGAGCGCCGCCGTGCCGAGCGGACCGACACCGGAGCCGTTTCGCAGCTCGCGGTTCGTTCGCTGATAATAATACTCGCGTGTCTGTGACTCGGTGAGACTGTGACTCTGTGGGTATATAGGTATACCCACAGAGTCACAGTCTCAGGTATACGACAAAACAAACAACTCACGACTCACTCGCTAGGTTAGGACCTAGCGAGTGAGTCGTGAGTTGTTTGTTTTGTCGTTGAGCTGCAGATCAACGGTTCAAGTCAATTGATCTGAGTTTTTGAACCGGTTCAGAGCTGAGTTACTCATGTATACCTGCCGTAAAGGTACCTACCATACCATACCTATTGAAATACGTAACGTTTTTTACCGTGGCATAACATTATTTAGCCGTTTGAAAGCTTACGTAGGTAACCAAAGGCATCAATTGTGTGGGTTATTCCCTGAGGATCACATTCCCCGAGGATCCTGTCCCGGAGGATCACGATTTGTTTTTACCTTCATGAACTTAATCAATACTAAGTTTAGCTTAAAACTACCATCAGCAGAAAAACTGGTCAATCGAATTTTAATATGTTAATTATTGTAGTTAGTCATAAATTATAAAATGTAATTTGTTTAGAATAATTTGGTCATATAGTAGTTTTTTTTTTAATTTTTGATACGTTAATTGTGTTTTTAAAACTACGATCTAACATTTATTTTAAATAATTATTACAAATATAATAAATTAATATATTTTTTGCTAACGGTACATGTTAAACACAATAGAAAAAATAACATAGTAAATGTAATCACATTTATCGCATTCGTGATCCTCCGGAACAGGATCCTCGGGGAATGTGATCCTCGGGGAATAACCCAATTTTGTTAGGTTAATATTCAAGACATACCTACCTCCGTATGATAAGGTTATCTGACATAATCGCTAAATTCTTATGGGTTGTCTAATAATCTCATTTACCATAATTTTAAAACCATGCTTTTTAAATACAAGTAGATGACAAAAAAGCTGACTTCTCATCTGGTGGTAAGTGGTTACTGTCGCCAATAGACATCTGCAATTACAAGGAAAAATCACTTGATATTGCTGGTGCGTTGATATCCTAAGGCCTAAGATAAAATGCTTACCATGCCCAGTGCCCACCCTGGCTACCTTTCCCTTCAATCCGAAACACAGCGAACTGTATCACTGCTGAAATAAGAAAGGCGGTGGTATCCTGCCCAGTCGACCCTACATACGGACCTGTCACATAATACTTTTCCTATATACTTTCCCTATATTTATTGTGAGCAAGAGATACCTAAAGGTTGTAAAATACACTATTGGATTTGGAGTTTCAGTTCATGAGCCAGTCGATAATTTCATGACATTTCTATGAAATAATATTACATTGACTGCGTTATTTCATAAAAATATCATAAATTTATCTAAGGAATAAGATGTAGGTAAGTTGAAAGTTGCAATACATTTCTATCTATGAACTAATATAGCCTATGTTTTAATTTAGTGTCGTATTGTTGCTACTACCTGTAGCAAAATGACAAGAATATGGTTTAATAAACAATGGTTGATGGTTTAATTTAAACATTGAGACTATTCTTCTAAGCCTAAATACGCTACATTACATCTGCTGTAATTTACTGAAGCATTGAGCATACCACAGACTATTTTATGGTCCAGGATCAGCTCACGGTTCTTGGAAATACAACCGTAGTAACAATAAACCACAAATAATCAATCAGATCTGTAAAAGTTAGTAACATCCTTTGTCAAGTAGGAAATGAGCCGATAGTCATCAAACGCCTGAACAGATTTTCACAAATTATAGCTTAGAACCATCTCGACCACTACAGCTTTCAAACGAAAAAACGAATCATAATCGGGGTCCAATTGTATAAGAGTAACGATGCCACAGAGATACACGCAGAGACGGACACGTCAAACTCATAACGCCCCTCTTTATGCGTCGGGGGTTAAAAATAATTGGTATAAGAATTAGAATTAGAGTTATCCAAGGACAACCATCAAAACACTTAAATTTTTAAAATTCCAAAAATGGCCTAGGCTTTATTTTCAGGTACTTGTAGAAGCCAAATTGTGCTTTGGGGGTAAACAGCCTGAGCCCTATAAATAAAAAAAATGTCAGTGCGATGAACATAGATATACCTATTATATGGTAAACAAAAGCCTGCAATGGTCTGATAGAATTTTTGCAGGTCATTTAATTATGTTGGTGAGCATAAACCTTCTTTATCTTTACAATCCTTTTCAAATATGGGGCACAATTCGTCAATTCTCAGTGTTGACCATTTCATAACAATTGTTTATTCAAGTCTCGTAATATAATTTATGTCAGAATGGGGTCTACCTAACCCGCATTGGAATATTAAGCACCTATACACAAATGTTGCATTCCTTTCTGTAAAGCACCTATTACATTGGCCATACCTAAATCTGAGATATTTTAAAAGGAACTATTGTTCGAAAGTAATCAAATAAGAATCACATCACCTATGTATCCATATATTTTTTAAAATTAATGTTATATAGGTATACTGACTTAACTTTATTTGTTTTTATAGGTAACTTAACTACCTGAGGTAGATTAGTATATCTACCTATATTTCATAAGGGTACATGATATCGAATGGCAATATGCGGAGATATTATTTAGTAAAACCTAAAAGAATATACCTACACTTGCCTATGTGGTAAATAAATTTGAAATGACGACTAATTCGGATTTAAAGTAAACGACCAACCAGTATGAAAGTCACTAATACGGTCATAGTATAAAAGGAATCTCAATTTTAACACCTGATAGTAGGTAGGAGAACACCAACAAGCACAATGAAACGAGTCCTGTTAGCTTTTCACGTTGTTTTACTACTACATTTTACTAACGGAATTAATATCAACAGCTTTGAATATCTAACTAGAGAGTTTAATGAGTCTATAGCTGCTACATCAGACAAGTCATCGGCAAAGACAAGATGGATAGAACAACCTTTGAACCACTTTGATTCCAAAGACTTCAGAACGTGGAATATGCGGTATTTCGAAAGACTTGATTTGTGGCAGCCAAATAAGCCGATTTATTTTTTTCTTGGTGGCGAAGGAACAGCAAGCCCTGTATTTCTTAGAACTGGGATTATGTACGATTTGGCAAAGGAAACTGGTGGAGCGATGTATGTGGCTGAACACAGATATTATGGAAAAAGTAAACCATTTAAGAATTTCACAGCAGAAACATTAATGTACCTTAGTTCAAGGCAAGCTCTCGCCGACAACGCAAAGTTATTGGAAACTATCAAAGTCTCTCCGGAATTGAAATCATCTAAAGTAGTGGTTGTGGGAGGATCATATTCGGGTAATTTAGCAGCATGGATGAAACTTTTATATCCAGATTTAGTAGACGCTGCTATCGCTAGTAGTGCACCTGTGCTGGCTAAGGCAGATTTCTATGAATACCTTGAAACTGTTAGTGATGATTTCGAGCAATACGGAACTCCAGGCTGTTGGGATAAAATAGCTGAAACATTTACTAGATACGAAACATTGTTCAAGAGCGATCAAGGCATAAGTACTTTGAAAACAGAAGAAAACATATGTGATGACTGTGATATGAAAGAATCGGAAAACCAGCAAATGTTCTTTTTAGATAAAGCATCGGAATTTATGTACAGAGCTCAATATGGAAGTACTGAAGTTATTAGAAAGTATTGTCAGAGTAATTTCGCTTTGGATTTTAGAAAAAGCAAAGAGACGAATTTAGCTTGGAACCAGAAAAATGACTGTTATTATTACGACTTCGATGACATGATCACGAGTATTAAAAACATTGATTGGTATACGGCTTGGATATGGCAAACATGTACGGAATTTGGTTACTATCAAACAAGTTCATCTGATAATCATCCGTTCACGCGTAACATTCCTGTTGAATTATTTTACAAAATGTGCACGAAATTGTTTGGGCCTGAATTTGATGGAGCCAGAGTAGAAAGGGGCATACAGGAAGTAAACAATTTATATGGTGGTTTGGAACCTAACGTAACTAACGTTGTTTTTGTTAACGGGGACTTAGATCCTTGGAGTAGACTGGGTGTTGTAGAAGATATATCTTACGATGCGCCTGCTAAAATGATTAGTCAAGCATCCCATTGTAGAGATTTGTTTTCTGATAGAGATAGTGATCCTGAGGAGTTGAAAGAAGCTAGAGGCTATGTTAGATATTTAATTAAAAGCTGGATAGGAGAATGTGAGTACCGAAAGCCTAAGGCATTAAATACAAGAAGATAAAGTTATAACTCTTGGTACCTCTATATAAGTAGCTGTATCTGTTGCTCTGTGTAAGAACGAAAGTATTGACATTGATTTCTGCATTAAAACAAAAGTCATTTAATTAATCTTTATGATACACATCGTTGCCGTGCTTTAAGCTGTATAGCTTAAAGCACGACATGTGTACAAATTGAATTGCAAGACCCGATTCTACTACAAAGACTACACAAGGTACGTCCCAATCCTGGGTCTAAAGCATGAGCTTGAATTGATGACTGTATTTAAAATATAATAAAACTAGAAAAATTTCACGTCCTGAGGCAGGAATCGAACCCGCGACCTTTCGCAATCCGGGCGACTGCTCTGACCACTGAGCCACCCAGGACTTGGGATATCCCTGTGAAACTGTATTTCAAATTTGCTTTACTATTGAAACTATTTTAATTTTGTTATTTAGCCATTAATAACTCTATTCGTGATTTCGTATACTTACTTATAATAGACAATAAATAAGGTAAAATAAAATATTGTTGTATTAAAAATAGTACATTTACTCATACATATGTTTCCTTAAAATAGGTTACTCATAAACCAACACCCTGCGATACAAATACATTTCGGATGTTGATGACATTATTACAATTAGGTACATATTATTATTAAAATATTTAGTAACCTTTATTATTTCGTAATATTATTGCGGCATTTAATTTCTGATACATAAATAGGATTTTATACCACTTATATATTTAATGTGGATTATTACAAAATAATTGATTCAATTTACACACAGTTTTCTTTTCGTTAAATTTGTGAATGCGAAATATATTTAAATTTAACTCAAAATAGGTGTTAGAATCGCAAATAAATTTTTGAGGCTTTCACAGTAAAAATACCGAAAATAATATTTAAAACTAAAGTATTACATTTGTATTAAATATGGTAACCTGTGTAGCACCTCCGCAATTATAATTTTGAACAAAACCATTTATATTAAGAAAAATTTATACAAGTCTACTAGTACAAAAAAAACTATAGTAATAATAAAATAGTTCTTTGAGTACCTACTTACTTGAAATGCAAAAGATAGTAGTAGAGTAGATAGTTTTATTTTTTTCATAAAATATAAAAATTTACAAAAAGGCGTTCTTAAGAAGAAGATTTTGATAATAAATTACATTTTCAAGTATTTCCTTAAATATTTTATATTTTTAACGTTAACTTAACTAACGATTATAAGTAATTGAGTATTGAAGGATATTGAATGTAAATAACAATAATCATCATTTTAGAATCTTTATAGAAAAATATTTACAAAAGTGTTTTCTACAAAATAACTACTTACTCCTTATACTTACTTATATAAGTAATTACTTAATACAATATACGTATAGTATTTTGATTACAAAAACTAACTACGGGTACACTTGTGACATGTCTGTAGAACAAGGCTAAAATACTCGCGTATATAAAAAAATAATCTTGCCGGTTAGTTACCTGAATACTTATTTACAAGACCATTAAACTCTTATAACACTCGAATCAAATTAATTAAAATTACTATGTACCACAAATTAAACTTATTTATGTCACAAGAAGTTTCTATGTGATGCTGCAGTATTTGATTTATAAAATGTGTCTCCGACATATTTTGTCTCCTTCCGATTCGTAAGGAATAATAGAGACAGAAGATGTGAAATTAATATAGAAGCTTTTAATGGTAATATAATTTAAATTGTCCCTAATATTGATCGTATTCCCAACCCTGTTTTGACTAGGATTGACACTTTAAACTTAGAAAACTAATTTAAAGTTAAAAACCACATAATAGAGTTGAACACACAGATATCGTGAAAAAGTGGCAGTGATACTTGTATTAAAATTAAAACTAATTAATCATAATTATTTCTAGGTTTCTATTCAAAGTGGTAAACGTTTTGTATAAATTCAAATATCATATTTTGCAAAGGCTCTTAAGCTAAATTGATTAAATGAGTCGTTTAAATACTAACAAAATCCATAAAATATACAGCATAAACTCAAAATCGTTTTCTCTCGTTTCAAAATATTCGTTTGACCTTATAATTAAAGGTATCTTCATTCTTCATTTAAAGAAGTAATAGTAACAAACTGATGTTGAAAGATAGAAAACGATAAGAATGGTCTCCAAAATTTACAGACGGGTGAATATTTACATGTTGTTTCTTCAGGACATCGATAAAATTATGCAGTCACATTGAGATGTTACTTTTTCAGAATATATCCTTTAAATGTTTAAAAATCTTACTAATCAATTATGCCAAAAATTTTAAGTTAATTCTTTTAAACACCTTTTTACAGTTCAATCACTATGGGTTTAGTTAACATTAATGTGACAGTATTTCCAAAATACTAAGCTAATCCATCAGTGCAAGTGTTCGGAGCTTAATCCCATTCTCCGATGAACATGTGACGAGCGTTAGGTGCCGGTGGTGGCGGAAACCCGCGCCCGGGCATTGGTAGTCTTCCGTATAGCGCGTATGGATCATAGTGTTCTCCATCTGCAATTTTGTGTT
Source organism: Nymphula nitidulata (assembly GCA_947347705.1). Taxonomy (NCBI): domain Eukaryota; kingdom Metazoa; phylum Arthropoda; class Insecta; order Lepidoptera; family Crambidae; genus Nymphula; species Nymphula nitidulata. The sequence continues at coordinate 5,885,006 of OX374617.1, read as the reverse complement.
GGTTAGTCGTGTGCTGGCGTGTTCCAATAGAAATGGCATGATATATCCCTCGTTAGATGAAGGCGTCGGCGTTGAAAAGTTTAGACCAAAGGCCAAATGGATGAGTGGTGATATATTCCGTTTTCTGGTGCTCGTATGTCTTGTCTGTAGGTCCGTAAAAAAGATTTGTTTCTGCTTTTTATTTAAACTACTGTAGTCAATATTATTTTGCCATTTCTATTGAAACAAATTCATTGAGTTCATTACTTTATAACAAATAACTTTAAGAATAAAACTTTTTACCGATAATTATACTGTTGAGGGGAGACACGTATTCAAATCTCCTGATGTGGTTAACAAAGATCTTAGGTGTCTGTGATTAAAAGATAGGCTTCGGCTTAAACAGAAGCAAGCAAGTTGAATTTATTCAATATTATAGAGACTAAATCAAAGCAAAGCTTACGTTGCTCAAAAATATTTAAATTTAATATTTCTAAGACGCATGGGAATTTTGCTAAAATATTTTTTAAAAATGGTTCGAAATGGATTCAACAGATAGGGGTTCTGAAATAAAGAGCAGTGACAGTGAAGTGAGGTTAAGTAACGTAGAAGCTACAGGCGAAGTGTGCTACCAAGCGAAGCATTCGAAATAAACGGAAAGTTTAAATACCAAGATTGGAGCGGAGAGTCCGCGACGAGGCGGTGTAAGTTTTAGTGCGGGGTTAATATGTACACCTAGCGCGGCTGCTGGATGACGATCGGCCGCGGCCTGGTGTCCCTGTTAGGATAGAATTGGTACATGAGCTTTTCCTTTTTGGGGGGGCGTTCGTACGCACCGATTCCACTTTCGTAGGAGCGCGCGTGCCAAAGTGCCGCTGGGGGCATTGGAGCGTGTGCGAATGGTGGCATGTGTGGAGGGAACGGGCCAGGGTGGGCGTGGGCCACGCTGTAGCGCTTGCTGGGCACCGGGACGGGCGCCTCTTTGAGCGATAAACGCTCAGTCATCGCTGGCAGGACGTGCTTCGCCCCGTTAGCCTTGACGAAGTTCGGCACGCGAGCTCGCAGACCGCAGTAGTAGGGATCATCTGGAAAAGACCATTTCAAAATTGTTAAATGCCAGCTAAACATTCCTAAACGCTTGAGCTCACATTTGCGTCAAAGCACGCGTGCACGTTCCGTCCCATGTTCCGCATCCTACGCCTGACTCGTTCTAAATACCGCCTATCCAAATACCAAGGATACTCGCCGAAATGCCAGCGAGAGGTTGCGGCATCGGCCCAGGGCATTGTCTCGGTGTAACCTCTGCTCCGAGCCCGATGACGAACCGAAAGCAACGGCCGTCACATTATATTGAGCGAGACTGGACCAGAAACGTCACACTCTATCAAACATGGGTGATATGAAACGTGACCTGATGCCAGATCTAATATATAATTAACATTCAACATGACGAAAATAAAACCGGATAGCAAGTTTTTTGAGTACAAGCAATACTAAATAAAATCCCATAGAATAAAACCGCTATTGTTGTTTGTGCACTGTAAATTTATGTAAAGTATCAGAAATAGCCACAAAGATATGGCTTCAATGAATTGTAATCATGAACTGATACATTTAAAATAAATAGGTGCTTTAAATAAATTTATTATAAATAAATACACTTGCTTTTGATTTCTTATCAGGGGTCTTAAAAGCTTTTGTTTTATTCAGTTGCGGCTTTTACTTGGCAGCGTATGTAGGTCCAATATTTTATTCTTGGAACACTAAATCTCAATGTTGGCGTCAGACGAGTATTTATAAATGATGATCTGTCTCCGGTACACTGATATTGATATAATGTTCACACTTGAAGCTTAGGGCCTATGTTTTGTCTGGTGTAATAAATCCCCGGAGGTGTCAACGTTGTCACTGTTACACCCAGTGCGGGTTAATACTTGACAGGCGGCGATAATTCGAGCGGAATATTTCTTTCGAATGCGTTGATGTGATTTTTTACACACTTACACTGTCCCTGATATGGATAATAAGGCTCTATTTATCGCACCGTAATATCATACGCAATGTGATTAATTACATTACAATCAAAAAAGTAAAATAACGTGTGGTTTAACTTAATATATTTGTATTCGTCTGTCTTCTCCTTTTTAAAAGTAGGTGCGTGGGTTCTTTTTAACCTAATTTAAGATCAACATTAAAATTCCAAGGCTCATTAAAGGTGTTCGTTAATTTATTAAGCCATAATGACCAAACATAGGCGACGCCATTTTCGATGCGAATACGTAGCTCTTTTAGTAGTAGGCGCGGTACAGACGGTGTACGGGAAAATTTATTGACTGAATGTAATTAACGCAGCTATTGTTTGTACTGGTTTTTTCAGAGTTCCTCTGGCCCTCTAATATATTGTTGTAACTATAAAGTTAATGGAGATCTCGCTTTCATTCACGAATGAATTTGAATTAAATTTTCCTTTCTCTTATAATCTGTTTATAGAGTCCGATGTTAGATAAGCTTAAAATACTTTCATGTCATAGGAATTTATAGCAGGATTTGTAAGTAACCGATTATTATAAATCAATTCACCCAAACAGCTAACTAGTAATTTAGCATTTTGTCCAATATAATTAGTAATGACGATAGTTCGCTATAAAGAACCCTTTTAGGTACTCGTACTTGCTAGCATTTTTAGAATTTTAGTTCAATGTAATTTAAAATTCAAATGACTCATTAGTTGAATAGCTTTAAATGTTACTTCTTTAATTAGATGCCGTGTTCTATGATACAAATAAGCTAAGATCACTGTTTTATTTTCATTTTGTTTACACTTTGCATAATTATCTAAAATTAAAAACATCATAAATAATTTTATTATTTTCAATTATTGGCCTTGTTGTTGACCTACATAAAATAGGTTCAAATACGGGTATAGTGATCATAATTAATGGAATTGTGTAGAAATGTAACTCACCGAATTTCTTGTTATCTTTCCCCTTATCAGATTTTCCTCTCGGGAACTGTGTTGGGACGCGTCCGTTTTCTTCTAAGTCATCGTAGTCCGGCTGTAACATTAAAAAAATGTATTTGTAAATATTTTTCAACAATTTTTCGCAAATTCAGAATTTGTCTCATAAGAGGGTGATGATCTGAACACCAGGAACTCGGCTGTAAGACCTATAAATATACCGTGTTTAGTCTTTGAGTACCTAAGCTATAATATGGACCAGAAAACAAACATAATTAAGCTCATTAATTTAAGACTATACCTAGAAAATTTTTCTCCATCAAAGCATTAGTAATAAAATGCCTGGCTGTCTTACGTCTTATGAGTCATGAGATTATAAGATTTAGAAGGCTCTTTGTCAAAAATGAAAACCTGAATTAATTTATTTAACAATTAATGTATGTACACAACATTAAAATAATGGAAAAGACATTTTAGGAAAAATTGTACAAAGGTAATGCTTATTTCTAAATGAAATCTCTTTCAGCAGCATTTATCTTTTAATTTAAGTACCTACTCAACAATATGTGTTTAAACTAAAATAGGGGTGGCGTCCATAATTTGCTAGGCCGATAAGATCTCGCTGCTATATGAGCATCGGCACCCGCAATCGCTTGTTACCACCTTAAAGATTGTAATGCGCCCACGCAGTGTCTACGTTTTGTCTTTTTTCTTTAGGGGTTTCGCTTTCTCACCTCTGGGAGATAACTGGATCACATACCCTAGTTTATATTTGACATTTTGCATAGATTGTACGAGGGTTAATATATTTTTTTTATAAAGTACCTACTTGGTAGGTGGGCAATGTATGTATTTGTGAACTAACGTTCCGAAATAGATAGGAAACACTTTGAAGTTCAATGCAATATCTTGGATTATATGTAATTATTCTAGGAGACACCCAGTTTGTAAATAACTATTTTATATTCGCGTGGACCCTTCGAAGAATTTTATGTCCTTTTCAGGGTCTGAAACTATCGCCATACTAAATTTCATATAAATAGGGTCAGCGGTTTAAGCGTGAAAAGATATTTTATATATTATTTAAGAATGTTTGATCTAAATGATAGTCATAATTTTAAGGAACGCTTATTGCAAATATCTACATATATATTATTGATATGTGAAGTACCTACTCTTATGTACCCGGCAGATCGGTAAGGGACGAAAGGTTACAGTGAAGTGAACAGAAAAACATTCTGTATAAATTTAAAATTATAGTAGATATCGATGAATATCCACTGAAGATAATATTGTTGAACTTATTTAAAAGGGAAATCTTTTACATAACTTGTTTTATTAAAGTGTCGGCTTTTTGTTATTGGGTAGACATTATCATTTGCACATACTTTTTACTTTTATTAAGCTCCAATTCAGTGTGTATTGGTTTCTTAAACGCCAAAGTGCCGATATTAAAACTGAAAGCTAATTGACACACAAAAGACATTGTTCATTTGTATAACGCTGCATATGCCGCAAAGTTGCCGCTTTAAGTTAACGAATAAGGCTCTATCTTTGTATCGGATAAGCAATCTTCGGGTGATATCTGACGAGATATGCAGAAAATTGGAGGTCAACACTTTGTGACACGAAGATCTACGTACGAATCAGTCGTGGGCTTGTGCTTGAGAAAATTGAGGCGAAACTAGCGAGTAATCTAGAGGATCCAACAAAATATATAACAAATAAGTGAAAGCCGAAAAAACTATTTCATATGCTCGATGCTAGGAATAAACTTCCTTAAGGATCTCAATTCGCCGAGTGTAACAAAGCGCTTTTAATAGCCAAATTCATGCAGCTTAGTGTCGCCTACATTATAGCTAGCTATTACAACTACAACTATCGTAAAAGAGATAGCTTGCAGAATAATAACTTTTCTATACAAAGCATGGCAAATGACTCAACAGTACTGATGAGAAGGGGTAAGAAGAGTAAACATGCGAACATACTGTTCTCGACACCTTATAGGAAGAAGGAAACACAAGTGCTACTGTTGAATTCCAACTTTTGGATACTTCCAAAACTTGTAATTCAACAGTACCTTGAAACTAAATCGCTTTGTGCGTGATGCTGAAGTGGAGACAGTACCAGGTAATAGAAGGCGCTAAGCGGCGCAATATCTCGACGTAAAGATTGTGGATGGGGCCAACCAATGTTACGGTACGGCACAAATTCGTGTTTCTCCCAAATAAAAATTCCTATGCAATGGGACTTAAAGGTGACGATGATGATAATGACGAAGATGTAATATTTAAGGTGTCATATAGTTATAATCTCAATTTTTAATTTCAATGACGTGTATAGTGTTCCCGTTCTGCCATGAGCAGACAAAGACCTCCACAATAGCACCTTAACTCCTTGTAATAAAAAATATTTTCCCAGTGTAATGTAAGCCTTAACACCACGCTGTATCCCGCTGTGTCTAACCATCCATATATTGCCAGAAACTGTCAATAGTCAGCAAACAACATGAACTCTCACCTGTTTGAATTGTGATAAATCTTATTTGATACTTCTAAGCGTGATAGGAATCAGTGCTTAATATCTATTGAAAACTACATTGAATTATACGACGATCTCTTTCGTGAGCGGAGAAAGTTCTACTTAAGTCTTTAAAATTTAAATGTAATGTAAATGTAAGAAATATCTAGTAAAACGGTTATGTTACATTATAATTAAATAAGATTCTATTTTCACATTGCTCTAAAATGAAACAGAGTCGAGAGATGGAACCTAACCCATTCGCTGCGGCAAACGCCGATCGTCATATTTTCATTTCACATCCAGAAGGTGCGATAAACGCCGATCGGTGTTAAACGTAATATGCGGAATGAAATCATTAAAAAGAGTGCTTTTAATATGTGTATTTCATTTGACAGTACAACAGCCATAGGGCTAATCGCCATTTCAGGAAATGACAGTTATCAAAATATGATGAATTCGGTAAATATTTACATTACAGACGCATGATTTACTAGGTCTTGGGGAGCGGAGAGGGAGACGAGGGATTCTATCTTTATCCCCTAAACACATCCTCCACCAAAACAATCGCATATTTTCAGAGGTGTGAATCAGCAAAAAGTTACATTTTGTGCAAACTTCCAGAAAACCAACTGAAATTATATTTTTTCATCTAAAATTTCATTTACTGTAAAACAAATTGCGTACTTCTAGTGTTTTCGGTTTGAATTGGACATTAAAATTTACAAATCTATTACTGGGTGCGGAAAACGCGTATCAGCGTTTATTTAATATCCAAACGAGGTGCGGCTCACGCCTATCGGCGTTCTGTCTGTAAAACGGTCCGCAAACAGCTAATACGAGCAATTTTTGTAGCCGAATTGAGTGGGTAAACAGCCCCACTGAAGGAGCGTACATTTGGACCCGTCTCTGCCTCAGATTTTCGAACGACACTGCTTTTGTATTCATTTCATGTGCTGTGTAGTTACATTTACAATGTATTTTTCTAGAATAGCATAATCTTCATTTACAATCAGAAAGGACCAATATTGAAACCGTTGCTAAACATATTATAGTTTTACATAACGATGTCTGTCTGGTGAGTTATGATATAACCTATCAATCGGACTTCGTCTAATATCAAGTCAGGAACCAGTTAAATCAGTGTTGAGTTCATTAAGATGCAAAGTCAGCTGTTTGTAATATTAGACCGTTATATTCGTACGTGTATACCTATCTATCAAAATGGTAAAGTGTAGGTATTCAGAATCTGTAGGTAATCTAACTATTTCAGCAAGTATTAACACTCGTCCATATTGTTGTTTAATCTTAGATATAGTTTAGTTGTTTGTTGCATTCAAATCTCGATAAAAGGGAATACGTAATCATATTTATGTAGGTATTTAATATAGTTATAATTGTTGTTATTTTTAGGGGAGTGTCTTTCGACTGAAATGAAGATGATGATGATTATGCTAGTACCCAAAAAAAATTGCTGTAAATAATAAAACTTAATTTTATTTAAATAGAATCATCACCTGAAAGACGATTTTTAATGTTCTGTAAACTACAGCAACAACAAACAATTAAAGCCAAATACATCCATTCATCTGTCCAATAGCCCATTTGCTCTATCATCTTTACACCACAATTTTGCGCAAAAATCTAAGCCCAAAACAAATTCTTAGACAAAAATTATCCAAATTATTTCAAACAATTCTTTAAATCTACCTATCTACAAACATGAAATCCTGAATGTATGTCCGACAGGCTCTTTGCCGGTGTGCCATAAAGGGAGGATTATTTTAAAATCTCTTTCAAAAGCAGGTAGGTCTTTTTAACACTCATTCATAAATCGGAACCTTATCGTCAAACCCTTTTTATACCTTATCAAATGCTTTCTTCGATGCATTTGCTTTAAGAGTATCGTCTGAATGATTAAATTGGGTTCTGTTATCTTTAATTTATTTTAGTAGCGAGCAAATAATGCGATAATAGTGCAAATAAACGATGATTTGCAAAACATTTTAACTGTTACCTATTCTTTCATATTTAGCTTTTTTCGGTATTATTCATACAACAAATAATATTCGTTTCGCATTTTTAGTAACTATCTGTTTAAAAATATGGGTTGTAATAACAATTTTTATTTCCACTGTCTTCATATGTGATTACAATTTTACTTTTATTTCTTTCTCATTTTCAATTTGCAGCGCCGTGCCTTTATTTAGGCAATTTTTTCATTTGAAAATTACGTACATTGTGTTGAAAAATAAAATCTGAGAGTGCGAGCAAGGCGGCACGTTATTATTTTTTAAATTACGTCAATTATAGTAAAGGAGTAAATTGAAACGCAAATTGCTTTAAAATACTTGAATATATTTTTTATGTGTGTGTGACTATGTGAATTGCATGGTTTTTTAATGCAGTTTTTTATATGTGTACTTATTTCATGAATTACAAAGATATATTCTTCATAACTTCACACTTTCTTATAACTGATGCAGTGAAATGAGTTCTTACTATCTGTATACTATCTAAAAAGATCTATTGAGTTGAAAGTTTACTACTGATTCTTAAGACAATATCATTTTATTGTTCTCTAATTGAAATATCAACTACAAACCCTTTGTTTAAATCGCCCAAATATTTCCCTAAAGTTATAATGAATAGTTAATACCTCAGCAAATTACATGCCGTACTACATAGTGATGAAGTAATTCGCAAACCAATTTTCACTATAACGAAATTAGTTGCATGTAGGTATATTGAATTACATGTGGCTTAAGAGGAAACTGGTTTGCCTTGTTCAGCTGCGAATTCGTGAAGAGTAAATCGGGTGTCATTAAATAACATTTGAAGCCGATTTAGTGGAACATTTGACGTAAAAAAATAATTCAATAATTTTTAGCAAATGCAATTTCAATATTATTTCCATTTTTATGGATCCTTAGCTAACAATTAATAATAATGTCTCTGACCTTGGGTATATCAGCAGGGCCGTAGCCATTCTCCCTAGGAGGCAACTTGGGTGGTTTATCTCCCCTCCTCTGGCCCATTTGCATCATCAACTGTTCTCTAGTGGCTGCCACCATGCCGTGTCCATTATTATGACCGTAGCCGCCCGAACTGCCGCTCGACCCTGATCCGTTGACATTAGAGCTGGCGATGCTGTAAGGATCCTCATCAGGTATCGGAATGCGAGGCCTGTTTTTGATGTCCATTGGTCTTTGAACTGCGAAAGAAAAACACAATTTTGGTCAAAATAAATAGGTACTTTATCTCACAATTTCATGTTTTAGGGTTATTTTTGTATCTAACGTATAAAATAAATAAAATCCAAGTAATTTGGTACTTTAAATGGTTACGCATATATCAAAATGATTAAAACCAACAGATTACTAAAATTCCCATTCATAACATGAAGGAACCTCTTAACGATTCGAGTATTTTACAATTGGGAACATTTAGAGGCGGTTTCACAACATGAGTGTTGTCGTGATGTTCAGATCGAGCGGCAATCAGCCCTCTTCACGACTCACCAACCTATGGTTATTAGTCGTGCAACTGCAGTTGAATGTTTGATATTCCTCATCATTATTTTCACCTTCATTCGACGTTAATTGCAGGTATAGATGGAACAGGACTAAAACTTAATGAGTAATCATCAGATTTACCTTAGAAACTAGTTATCAGCAACCTAATAATAATAACTCTAATGATAATGCCGATGGGCGTCAGCTAAAGTTTATTGCAAATCCACTGCTGCGTTACTATGACGGCATTATTATTTGATAATTCATTTGATAATTTCCTGTCATTTCTATGAAATAATATAACATCGGCTGCATTATTTCATAGAAATGTTAAAAACGATTAAATGACTAAAAGGTACCTAGGTATTTTAAAAGCTGCTCAACCTTTCTAAGAACTGATATAGCCCATGTTATAATTTATTGTCGTATTGTGGTCATCAAACTGTATCTCAAATAATTTAGTAAATAACAACAATACATTACTCTATCCCACATCAATACATTACTTGTCGGATATGCTGGTATATGGTCAATCGTCGATGTTTTTGTTTGCTGGAGTAAACTTAACTATGATGCAAAAGAGCTGAAGATATCGGGTTGTGTTTAGTTGGGAAAATGAAACGCAAAATGGATTAACGCGACGTTCAATTCGTATTGCCGTCGTCGTCGTGTCTTTTTTTAAAATTTAATTAAATTGTATCAATCGAATAAATCGAATTTAAAAACGAAACTAACTATTCTCAATATTTGACAGAAAAATGGTAAAATTTTCCCTACCATGACGGCAATGACAGTCCTAAGTATCGATAGCTGCAATTCTCACTGCGCACTGCGTATCACAAACCCTACCACTGTGTAAAGTAAAAGCCGCAATGGAAATGTATACGGTAGCCATAGGTTCGCAGCCTGCAATAGAAATGTATGTGTCAAAGTCAGCGCAAAAAAATAAAAATAAATTTATTTTAAATTAAATAAGAGGAATTTCAACTAAAAAGTACTTACAACATGTGGAAGAAAATATCTCCTTTTTTTTGCCAACGGAATTTTTGGTATTTTTACTACTAAATTCGGAGTGAATCATCATTTTCGTTTTCGATTGGCCGGTTTGACCGATGTGACATAGAAAAAATGAACAAAAACCGACTGGCTTCAATCAGACTATAACGTACAGTATGTCGTGTCAGAAACACGCAAAGTACGTCAACTTGCAGCATCTATCTAAATAAATGTCTGTGGTTTTAGACATTGGGTTAACCTATCATATTTGATAGTGATATTATTGAAAGAACAAAAGTAGTACCAATTTTAACGATATCTCGCAAGTCTATGATACTATTTAATGTATTTACCATAATATTAGTTCTAAAGCTATAAAAGACTGAAGTCGTTCACATGATAAATAAATATTCGTAGACTTCTCGGGTTACAAAGATTAGTGCCTGGAAATACCGTAGACGCCATGTCACAACGGGATTAGAATCCAGATTAGTTCAACCAATGACTGGAATACTAATTCAAAGATCACATAGAGTGGCTATTTTTCTATGCTCGAAAAAATACGTGGCCACACTCGCAAAGTACTTAGATAAGACGTGTATGCAATGCAGCAAGGTGATATGATCTAAACAACAAATTATACTTGAATCATATGACATTACAGTGTAATGTTTAATACATTTTTTTTCATTTCATCTCAGGCCTCATGATAACAACGAAACTGCAAAACCAAGTGACTTTCCTTATTATTGCAGGTATTTATAGGCAGCGGTTACCACTTACCACCAGGTGGTCCGTTAGCTTGTTTTACTTGTAGTAGTATAAATTTTTTTTTGGTTAAAATTATTTTGTTCTGCTCTACTTTACAGCTAGCGGATATTTTGCAATATGATCGATTTCAAATTTCATATTTCGATCACAGCAGGCTTCTTGTTGCCATTGCGTTGCTATTTTGCATAACAAACATCACGATTTGTCTATTCCGTCCTTTAAAAGACTCAATCGACGTTCAGATTCAATGAGAATTCTCTAGTACCTAATGACAAATACACAAGTAAATTCAGTTGCCCCATTGATCTAGTTAAAAAAAATCAATCACGAGCGACATGTCATGACCTTCGTTACGAAACCAAATTGCGATGTGCTTTGAATGTTTATACAACGTTTGCATATAATATGCTTCCGAGTCTTATTGGATAATATTGTCATTATTTATTAGATCACCATTTTAGATTTTATCGTGCGTAATCCTGGGAGCAATAAACATAATGATTCAATTATTCTTTATTATAGAATGTTAAGATGGTTAAATGAAAGGTTTTAAGTATTTTTTATAAAATAGCAGCCAGCGAAATATCAAAGCAAATGATAAAACATACCATTGACACGACATATATAACATTTGAGTTAATATCTAAGCATTGTGCTGGTCCCCACGGTAAAGTGTCACGATTCCTACACAGAAAACATTAGCTACGTTGCCCAATAGATTTATTTAGTTCCTCCTAGCGATAAATAGTGACCAGACCGCGAAACCACTGCAGAAAATCTAGCAACGCATCTTATCCGGGCTGGAAAATCACAGGAATCTCGCGGTGTGGTTCTTTCCCATGATTTGAACAAAACCAATATTGGATGTTCAATTGTTGCTAAGTTGGCAATATGGTTTAGATTAGAGAATTTCTATATAGTTTGAGTGAAATGAGGTGTAATATATGATGAGATTGAAGGGAGATTGCATTGTTGCACAACATTAAGCAAGACTACTAAGGAGTGAGCTATGCATACTTATTTGATGCGGTTGCATGCTATGAAAACTAAAAAGGATTAGAATTTATTTAAAAAAAAACACATTATAACTTCTGTAAACTAATAAGAATTTGTGAAATCAATGAAAGTGTTCACTTATATGAATATCAAACTTGTTCAAGGTAACTTAATTATACGCTAACCACATTTTTAGTGGCATCTGTTGAGTCAGCTGCGATACAGTTGGTCCCGGAAGGCAAGTGTCATTATTAGGTAGACCTCGATGGGCCGATCACCTTGCAATTACAAGAACTTGTATCGTATCCAACTGTCCACTGCTCTATATTAACTATCTTTTAATTAAAGCGATGATCCTGGTTCTGAGGTCACTCAAAATTATCTGCGTCATGATAGGCGGTTTTTTTACAATCTTGCCCAAAACCGGTGAAACTAAATAAGTGTAATCAACCTAAAATTACTTGTTCTATCCATTTTTGAAGAGCTATGACGTTATTTGTTTATGTGGTGTTTTCGTGGTTGGTTAAATTATATTCCGTTAAATGTTTTGGAGATTATAAACTATTAAATTGTGTTTGTTATTATTACAAGTTCAAGTTGAAACTTGAAACCTATGACTTTTTTATGTACTTAGACTTACGTACTTTGCAACCACATATGACTTTAATCAAACAATTATACGATCTATCAAGTGGAATACTCGTATTGCTTATATGTATTTGTTAGTGTCCATATAAAAAGGTAAATTTTAGGGGTCAACTTATGGTTGGATTCTGTGATTTATGAGGACTTATAAACAATCAGGAGCTACCGAATACACCGTTATTACTTTACCTATTACAGATTCAATAAAATATAAGTCTAAATGAATATTGACAGATCATTGGAATATTTAGGCCGTGTGTGATAAATATTTTAATGAAATAATTCTGTTCACAGATAAAGTTACATAGCTTAACCGCTCAGTGCAGCGATATTTCTCTGTCCCTTAACCCGCTGTTAGGCAATTTATTCAGTATGACACGTATTGTGTGTCCGCGTCGCTTTTGCGTTGGTTTTGTGATTTTTCCACTGATCTCGCTCGTTTTCTATGCCATTGTGGTGCCTTAGGTAGTGTGAAATCGCTTCGTCTCCATTGTCAAGTCTAATGATGCTGCGTGTATCTGGATCGGGTCCGATTGTTTAATAGGAAACGGTACCATAAATTCTTTTCTTTCAAACATCACAACTTACGTGAAAGTCGTTTTTGTCAACTGCCCCAATATCATTTGGGAATTCTATATTCAATCGTATTTTTTCGTTAATTCTTGAATTGACCTACTAAACATTAATGTTTTCAATTCTCAGTGAGAACTAAGGTATATCTCAAATAATGCGGAACAAACCACACATGATTCGTCAAAGCCATAATAAGTTTACAACCAATTTAAATGTAAGTTCGTAATGGACAGACTAAGACAGTTCGCACATTCTTACTTCCTAGTTAAGTTTTTGCTTAATAAATTGAAAAGGTAATACTCGTTTAGAATTTAATTTAACTTCATTATACTACTTATTTGCATTTCATATGTTTGTGTTATCTAAATAATTAGGTTGTGCTGCATCTGTTTTTATAAGCTTTTTCTATAATTTGTATAAAGTGAACAGTTGCCTATTTTTACGATAGTTATGTTCAAGGAATAGACAAGCAGAGCTGACAAGCATGATGAGGAAAATTATAAGTAAGTACCTACGAATGTTTGGTGGTTATGAATGGAGGGGAAAACCGATTAAAAGATGGGAAAAAGATGTGAATGTTGCTAAGAGTAGGGGAGAATGTTGAGATGGCGCATAATTGTTGATTGATGAAAGAAGAAAAAAGGTTGCTAAATAAATTAAGACTACCGATTAGAAGCTAATCCAGGCAAAGCCTTATCAGCTGTGAAGTTCCATAAAACCACAGATAGTCTATTGTTGAGGACACGTTGACGGGCTAGCACAGGTCGAAAAGTTACAATGTTGATAGCTATTATCATAAAAACATTAATGTTGTAAAGCAATTAACAAAAGATCCGACTGTAGATGAAAATGATAAAGTTCAATTTTAACACGAAGTACTAACTACCTACCCATCAACTAGTATTAATAGGAAAATATTACGACAAGGTGGTAATTATGGCATCTAAGCTTTGAAGTATTTTTTACCATACATTGTTTTACATCATAGAACTTTTTTGTAAATACATGTCAAAATTTAACGCAGGCGTATTATTATTTAATAATGTATCTAAGTATTAACAATTCATACAAAAAGTGTCGATAGATCATAGTCATAAAGTAACAAGCAAGACCGGTGCGGCGCTTCGACAGGCGCTGTCACAGTCAATAAAATATGAACAGTATGATACTCAATATTCTATAGTGTGATCAACTAACAGAAATAACCAAGATCGAGCTTGACGACTGACAAGACGACGAGCCGTCATTGGTTTTGACGATTGAGCACAGCGCTGCGCATAAGCGTATTCACTAACCTCTACGTCGATCTCTTGGCTGGGTATGTTTGTTGCTGTTTTAGAGATACAACATTTTTTTCGATTTAGTCTTTCTTGTATTTATAATGTATCATAAAGACTTCTTTCAATATTTGATTGACTTTTACATTAAGCTAAAAAAAGTAAACAACCTTTTTAGTTCCGGTTCACACCGTGTTCGTCGTCGAAACGCTAGGGTCGCCAACGGTTGTCAAATGGTTGTCAGACAAACGCTAAAAGGTATGACAGCGCTGCCACGGCCAAGGATTCAAGGCTGCTGACTTTAGAGAATCTACATAGCTGATGTTTAAAATATTCAGTAAATGTCTGACAAACAAATCCACATATGAATATATGTTTATAGGCTAGACTTATTAAAACATATTTTGGACAACAGTGATAAACTGCATAATATCGATAATTGCATTGAACATAGGTAGTGTTGACATCATTTTACAATTTAGATTTCCTAAGTGAACTTGAATGTGCGTAGAATTTAAAGTTAACATGGCTCAACACAATGTCAATTATGCGGGTTTTTTTTGGAAGAATGAGTTGAATACTGAATTTCGGTACTATGCTACAACTACAATGCACCTAGTTTTGATATAGGTATAATATAATGCCTAAGTTACGAATGCTTAAGGTAAGAAAAATCAAAATATAACAAAGTGATGGTAGTTAACTTAATACTCTAGTTTTGTCTACAAAACAACTAAAATCTGTAGTCATCCCATGACACGTCGAAACGTCGCGTCGGTTACATTATTTTAGTGTAAAATCCAATTAAACGCGAGTTGTATTTGGTAAGGGATTTTGTTTAAACCCTAACAATTAGTAACATTCATTTTCTTAGAAATTCATGAATAAATTATTATTATGTACGTCTTCATACCTCCAACCAGAGTTCAATGTACGTAAATATCGTCATCGTTCAATCACTGATACTGCTTGCATATTTATTATATTGTTATGAACTTGAAAAGATGATATCAATAGTTTTTAGTACGGATGTTGGTGTTTTTATACCAATTATGAAGTAATGTCTATTAAGCTATATATTGTGCTAATGTGTTTAGATTATATTGACGTTACGCAGTAAACATGTTAATTTACACTTCTGCACATTTGTATTGAATTAGGTTGTAATGTTAATTAAGCTTCATTACACTTCGGAATGACCTTTGCGCACCAATCGAAACTTTAATATAGGTTAATATAGGTAAATTTAATAATGCCCTATCATAATTCGTTTACAGTTTTCGTAATTCCATTCACTGTTTTATGATTTGTTTTGTGTTTGTTTTAAGATTTTTTTATGCATTTGCATAAAAAAAACTTAAATTATACATACGTTGCAAAACAAATGAGAATCGACCGGTTTATTTCATAATCTTAGATTTCGAACCCATTTTGAGGTTACATTTTGTTTTAGGATTATAGACAGCTAAATATGACTGCTGTGTAGTAGGTATTGTGTTACTGCGGTGAGTAAGGGGCCATCTGCGGCCAACAATAGGTAGTCAGTAAAAAAAGAGATGTACCTATGTGATATATTCGAAGTAGAGGGACTTGTCTCCTTTGCTGTCAGCATAATGCTTCCTCCTGGATTATTATGTGGTTTGCAACAAGTGAAGTAGTTCCCAAGGTACTACGATCGTTTATAGGCTACGGTAACCGCCTACCATCAGGAAGTAATAATTGTGGTCATTGTTACTAAAATTAATGATCTGTGCATCCTCTATTGACTGGTCTTTATCAAATTATGATTGTAAGAACGGATAGAAATGATATAACAGTAAATGTAAAGTCGAAAATCTCTTGGAAGAAATGAGGTTCTATTTCACCCGTGATTTTACGTAACCCGGTACAACATGTCATAAATAGAATTGGTAGGTTCTAGAAAGCAAAAGGTATACGCCGGTCTTAATCCAAGGTTAGCGCGCGACAACCGGACATTGGTTTCAGTTGTTATCTGACAACATAGCAATTTACACCGTTTTTGATTGATTTCTTAATGGCTTTAGCTTAAACCGAAGGAGATATGGTCACATTATCTAAACAGTTATTTAAAAGCATTTAACTAGCTTAAAACTAAATAGTTAACACTAATGACTAAAATATTTATATGTCCCTTGCTTCTTAACAACATTATATAATCTGTGGTCTTTGTAAATCAATGTTACTATTATTATTATTAGTGACAATAGCATTATGACCAAACAACACTAAATAATATTCATTACGTCTGTGTATTCACTAGTCTAGTATAAAACCATACGATACCGTATCGTAATGATTGTGCAGTATATTAAAATATTTTCGATGAGATTCTAATAATTAAAATATAATAAAACTAGAAAAATTTCACGTCCTGAGGCAGGAATCGAACCCGCGACCTTTCGCAATCCGGGCGACTGCTCTGACCACTGAGCCACCCAGGACTTGGGATATCCCTGTGAAATTCTTCCTGCCTCAGGACGTGAAATTTTTCTAGTTTTATTATATTTTAATTACTAAGTAATTTTTCAAACATTTATAATAATGTTAAAATCAAAAATTAAGAATATTTGAAAGCACTGCCCCAACTTAACCGAATCGTCGGTATTTGTAAAAATACTCGTTTCGGATGTTGAAATAGAATATTTCGACATTGTAGGGTAGACGTTAGCTCATAAACGCAAATACAGATAGACTAGAAGAATTTCACAGGGATATCCCAAGTCCTGGGTGGCTCAGTGGTCAGAGCAGTCGCCCGGATTGCGAAAGGTCGCGGGTTCGATTCCTGCCTCAGGACGTGAAATTTTTCTAGTTTTATTATATTTTAATTACTAAGTAATTTTTCAAACATTTATAATAATGTTAAAATCAAAAATTAAGAGATTCTAATAATTTGAATAACTTTAGTAGAGACTACAACATAATATTCAATATGAATTTACTAAGACCAGTTATGATTTCTGCAAAAACAGCTATTTTTCGCTTTTTATGTAAACCAAAAATCGTTAGTAAATTCTTTATTATTAGACTTTCTAAAAATTCTCCTACAACTAATAAGACTAGTAATATGTACATAATATGCTTATGTACGGCAAGTTTTGTTAGAATCGGCTTGTACGTATCCAATAGTTTCGACTTGAATGGTAAGCTGTGCCGCGTAAACCCCCTTTAATGAAAAACAATTACCTGGCGGTAGTTTAGACTTAAGCATGTCCATAGCGACTACATTGATGACTAACACCCAGATCGGGCAGTCCAGCAAGTCACTCTCAGATTTGACGAAAGCGATGGCGCTCAGGCACTGCGTCTCCAGCCTCCTGCGGTCCGGGTACGCGCGTCTCAGCTCTCTGTTCAAGTTTGACTGGAATTTCTTCATGTCGAATAACTAAGGAAAAAAGTTTGTCGTTAATTTTTTTCAGCAAATCACTAGATCAAAGATCAACGAATATATTGTAGTGCACGATTTAAACAAACAATCAACCTTATTAGTTTAGTTTATTAACCTCTTTTGTTTCATTGAGATAGATAAGTGTGGATTGAATAATATAAAGAGGTAGTCAACATAAATAGATTGTTACAATTGTTACACAAAAAATGATAGCTAAGGTTTTATCTTAATTAAGCAATTTGATTCTACAGATGATAGTGAACTAAACAAATAGTCTAACAAACGAATCAATGTATTGTAAGATGGTATCGAATTAATATTACACAACAATGCTCCACACCATAATCGAAAGACAATCGCTTGGTCATCCGACTTCAAGTCGACGTCCAAAGGATTCACGCCCATCGAAAATTAAAAACAGATGAAGCATGGCATTTCAATTTGTAAGATTAAATACAAATACAAATAAACCATCTAAACTGAAACTCATAAAAGTAAACCTTGATAACCATTTTATGATGAAAACTTTATATTATAAGTCCATATTATATTTATAACAATTGTATTGACAAAGGATATGTATTTGCCTTTATGGAAGCTCTTCACATTACAAGAGTTTATGTTCCATAATAAAGATGGCTAGTTTTGCCGCTTAACAGGGGTCGGACAAACAAAGCCGAAAGTGCCGAGTCAGATGCATCGACGAAATTGAATATAGCTTATGAAGTTGTTACATAACCGGTGCACTTTCGGCTGCGGTCTTGCATCAAGACGTCCGTCCGTCGGACCGCAGACATCTACGAGATTTGATGCTATCTACAAAAAATTGCCGCCTACGTTATTCTTAACTCGTCGTTCGGCCTCTGAGGTTTGTGTGTTGATGCGTTTTTGAGAATCTTAATTATTGCTGGAATGCGCCATTATGTTACGAAACAGTCACTTCTCCGGTTAATTAGTTCCCTGTACAAGTGATGAATTGTTTATGAAATTTACTATAACTAACGATAACGGTATTACTACATGTTGCATACTTGCCGTGCATAGTCATCCGAGCTGACATGACATGCGATGATAACATTGTACCTGCCATATTAAATTTTGTCTCAAGGGAATTCGGTGTGGGAACTAAATGAATCGCACAGAAAAAAATCCCAGAAATCAAAAGTTTCAACATTCAGTACTTATTGTTTGCTTCTTGAAAATGAAAAAGAATGGAACGTTTTTAAAGATTTCGATAATTTGAACTTTATTACTTTACGAACGATCTAAAATATTTTAAACAAACCACTTTACAAACATGGCTCCAATAAAAATAACCGTTTTGAGATGAATTGATGTTGTTAGTTTGATACATCAAAGCAGGGTACTGTGAACAATGGATATCTTTATTTTTCCCAAATTAGCTTTCATCAGCCTCAGGGAAATAGTATAAAACCAAACAAATAATATGAAGCAATGACTATTCTTTTCCTTGCTTAACATTGCTATCTTCTCTCATTGTTTGCTGCAACAAACTTACGTAAAGCTATGTAGGTAATGGTGTATGAACTACTGATGTATCTACACCTCGTTCACTAGGAAGTGAATCTTCTATTGTTCGATAACGCGTCCCTGTTTCGGACATGCTATCGTTTAGCTGATTTGCTTGTTTTAATTAAAGAACATCTAATTGCAAAATTCATTTTGTATTGGTTGCAAAATGTTTGCTATTGCAAACATAGAAATGTTGAGGATCTTATCTCACGCGGTGAATACTTTGAACGAAAGATCACAAAAAGCGTTTGTCTTCCTACAACATAAGTCATCAATAATATTATATATTTAGGCACGCAGAGTTCATGTTTCCTGACACGCACCCCAAGCCAAGAATTTAAACTTGTTCTGATGACTTGTAGCTATTTGAAAAGTTTTATCGACGACATATCTACAAAGTAGTTCTTTTTAAAATTAAGCAATCTGGTAACGCGGTCTATAAAGACATTATGAGGCAATGTCACGGTCATCTTGAGCCCCGCTGGAGCAGTCGTGATGCGCTACAAATGACTGATGCACTACAATGCATCCAACATTAGTCTAATGTTCGGGCTTTTAAACTTTTTCTTCACTGATCTTTGTTTCAATAATGACTAAAGAAAGGAAATTATGTATTATGAAATTGTGAATATTAGAGAGTATGATGCAATGCATAAAGGTCATTGAATCCATCACGAGTGATGCACTTACAAGTTAAATTATATGGTATCGCGCCTTAATATATGCAATTAAAGTTATTTGAACATTCCTAATTTTTTTGATGAACTACATCTTCAGATAGTGTGATATTTTTAGTTATTTATTGACATGTTTTGCAATATTAAGTAATTAAGGTCGTAGCTATATAAATTTTGATTTATTGGATAAGTTATTTTTTATTCAAATACAAACACTATAATTTATAGATACAATTCTTTACCCAGAAATCATAACGAAACTAAGTAGGTCAATTAGTATGTAGTTATACAAAGAATTACGTCTCTTGCTTTATAAATGTTTTCATTTGAAATTAATTTCAGCAAAAAATATGATTAGAAAATAATAATTTGGTAAACTTCACTGAATTCAGTTGGACAATAAATTTATTTGTATTTGCTGATGAAAGAATTCAGAATGGTAAACCTATGAGGTAAGATGTTAAAATACAATTTAGCTGTTAATCATTGTGTTCAGAAATAAAAACTCTAAAACGTGCAGCTCCAAAAACGATGGCGTAATTTGTTAAGGTCAGCCATGTTATTTCTGAATGTGATCTTTCTGAATGTTTTCTAGAGTTGTTGTTTTTATAATGAATAGGCAAGCGGGTTGTTTTTCTAATGAATAAATAATGATAATTATGGCGTGTTGGCATTGCATCGATTAGAAATTCCAGCCTGATTCAGAAGTGAGTTTTATCATTCACAAAGTAGGTTTTAGCAAAAGTTATTTCATATTTACCTTAAATATCTTCTCTTGTTCCAATGAATAGCCAGGTAGCTTCACTATGTCTTGTCCTATAGCTGTCTCTTCGTTTGTAGTGGCTGCTGTACTCTTCACGAACACACTACTCTTAGAGTAGCGCCTGATGAGTATGTTCCCTGCATCGTCCATTTTTATTTTGACACCCTAAAGAAAAACGCAACATTTAATATAACAATAAAATATTTATACAGATTTCGTTTTAATTTGATTAAGTCTACAAAAGACTTTAATGGAGTCAGTCAACTTGTGGACAAGATAATTAGAGATTAGGTATAATAATGGTGGTAAGTTAAATGTCAGAGCTTTTAATACTAAAACACACGGTCATGGTCAAATTCACCTTGTCAATAATGAATCCAGTGGAATACTAAAACATGAGACTAGGTTTGAGTCTGTCTATGTGATGGATGGTTCAGGCCTAAGATACGAGTTCATGTTCAATTTGAGGACAATCACCTTATGTATCAGACAATTCAGACACCGCTACATTCATGACATCACAATCATGTCCTTATATCGCTAATATAATAAAGGCAAGGTTATTGGCTTAAAGTGGTTACAGTTTTTATTGACTCAAAATCATTTGTCTTATTTTGATTAACGACATGGTAAAACTTCTCAAAATAAGTTCTAACATAATCATCTGACCTATGACGTCAGTGACCTTAAGGATTGATGCATGTCAAAATATCAACAGCTATTGTTATAATATTCTAGATGGGAACCATTTTTTTTTATCAAAATTGCGGAAGCCTAAAAATGTTTGGGCTTGAATAGATAAGTAACTCATATAGGTCGTAGTAAAATTGTTGTGGCACTTTAAGATAAGCTGGCCCTGAATGTGTGAAAGGAGTTGTTCAAAAAGAGACCCGGCCAGGTAAATATACACTATACGACTACACTAAACATTAACGAAACATGCAAAACATGCAGAACAGTTTTTATATGTCTATTTTCTTTTAATTTGGTATGTTTCGTGGTACAAAATAAACATGAAATTAGAAAAAACTGCAACACAACCAAATATTCATCATGGCGGCTATGTCACTTTGGTGACGTTTAGTTGACTTCTATGTTGCCCGCCATATTGCCATATTGAATAATGGTGAAAAATCATTTGTCGTTTTGTAAATGAAATTGACGAATCATTATGAATTTTGTACAACTGAACTACACTGTAAGTACGTATACCTGGCCGGATATGAAATATCTCTTTTGTGTGTAGTGAAATGTAACTAGATGGAAAAATAATGCAACGACTTTCACATACAAGACTGATTTTTAATATCAAACCCTTTTATGCCAAATCCGGTTTTACTTAAAAAACTCGTGGTCAGTGTCATACTTAGGGCTTGTAATATTCGTCCATTTTTACTATTCGAATGTTTCGAATAGTCCCAAAACTATTATTCGAATTATTCGAATATTACGAATTTTTCGAATACTTTTTATCCAAGGAACAAAATACATCAACATCACTTTTATATAGCACATAATTCGTTGATTTTATAAAGATCACTGACATCAAAGTAGAATATTACTTGTTTTAAATAGAAAAACTACGTTTCTTGAACATTTAGAGAGAGAGAATCTTACTATTGAGCTCAGCAGTGTGTTGAACCTCGTATCTGAATGGGGATCTAACAATCTTGTTGATTTCAATGCTAAGAAAACGCAGGTGTTCGCGTTTACAGCTAAAATGTCGCCGTTCCTTCCCCTTCCTTGTCTTCAGGGCACGACTATTTCGGAACAGGGCTCCCTAAACTTGCTAGGCATAGAGATATGTTGTGATCTGAATTCCAGGAACTACATCGAAACCGTGATCAAAACAGCCTCACGGAAGCTCGGTGTCCTGAACAAAGTGCGTCGATTTTTCACGCCAGACCAATTATGCCTGCTGTATAAAACTCAGGTCCGGTCTTGCGTGGAATATTGCTCGCACTTGTGGGATGGCTCCGCTAAGTACCTACTCGATGCCCTGGACAGATTACAGCGCCGTGCTGTCCGTATCGTGGGCGATGTAGAGGTCACGAACAACCTTGAGCCTCTACAATTGCGTCGAGACATTGCGTCGCTTAGCCCCTTCTATCGGTTATATCACGGAGAGTGCTCTGAAGAGCTATTTGACCTTATCCCACCTTTTCCCTTCCTACTCAGGAGCACGCGTGCCGGTCTTCGGAGTCATCAATTCACTGTCTCCACCTCAATATCACGTACAAAATAATTTAGTAGCTCTTTTCTTTGTCGTACTTCAAGAACTTGAAATTCTTTGCCAGCACATGTGTTCCCTCCTTTTTATAACATGGGTTCCTTCAAAAGAGGCGTGAAAAAGCACCTTTCGGGCCGGCAAGGTGGAGGCGGCTAGAGCAGTGTCTGAACTGCACTAGCTGTCTTCGCATATGGACTCTTCCCACCGCTTCACATCAGTTGGTGATGAGTCATTTGTCGTGCTTTGTATAAAAAAAAACATTTATTTACCATTTTATCATCACCAGTCCACTGCTGGACAGGCCATTCCATATGAACACCACATGGTTCGATCTTTGGATAGCCTGATCCAGTTACTTCCAGGCACTAGCAAAGCCGCCCCGCTGCCACTTCTGCTTAGACATTCGTAGGCTGTTGATTCTCTGCTGTTAATACTTCTGCCGGATCACTTCATTGTAAATTCGATCTTCAGTGAAACTCCGAGCAAAGCCCTCTCCATAGATCGCGGCGCGACTTAAAACTGATGCACCAGCTGTACCGTGAGTATCCACGGCACAGCACCGCATGCCATAACGGGAAGGACGCACTGACTTTTTCTTTAGGCTTCCCGATTCTCGTGGGATTCCCGATAAAAATAACTCGACGCCACGCTCTTGCCACTCCGAAATGTTTTTTACTTTGGTATGGTCTACACTTCGAAATGTTTTTTACTTAGGTATGGTCAGTTTGTCATAAATTTATCCAAGTTCATCCGGAGACTGATGCGTTAAGATGAGTCAGCTAGGTCGTGTAATATCTGTTATAGATCCTGCAGCGTTCCGGCTACAACGACGATATCATCTGCAAATCTCTCTTGCCATTAATGTTGATACCCCTTCCGTACCAATTCAGTATCTTTAACATATCCTCTAATGCTGTTGTAAATAATTTGGGGGATATGACGTCTATTTGTCTCGCACATCGGAAATGGGTGCTGGTTCTGTACTTGGATGGTCACAGTCTTTGCATCGTAAAAGCAATTCATCACTTAGATATATCAACTTGGCATCGCAACAAAGATTCTAGAACTGCCCAGGTCTTGATGGAATCAAAAGCCTGCCGCACTATGTAAATGATCTATGGTGCCGATATATTGTTCTGGAGACTGGAATTCTTCGACTCTTCGCGCAAGTCTATTCGATAGGACTCTAGAAAATAGCTTGTAGCGGTAGCTGAGGTGTAAAATTTGATGGTAGTTCTTCAGCAGCGTTTTATCGCCTTTTTAAAGTACAGGGCGACCATACTTCTTTCCCACGCTTTTAGAGTTCTCCTATAAAAGACGACAGAATTAAAAAAATAGAGCTCCTTCAGCTGTGCTCACCCACCAGCTTTGAAGTTCCGTCGTGATTCCATACTCTCCAGGGGCTTTCCGTTTTTTTTAGTTCCTATCTCAATTTCGTCTAGACTGACTTCTGGGTTTCCGGCAGCCCCTCAGTGAAGTTGCGTATTAGTGTTGTTCTATGTAGTAGAATTCTTATTTTTGAATCAGGTCAAGATGCATGCGAAGGTCCGGCCTAGATACAAATTGATACAATACAACAACGTTCCCACTAGTAGTGGTCAACTTCGTCAGGTGGTCCCTACTCTCTAAGGACTGGACGAACACTTTTGACCCCATGTCCTGCTCAACTGCTCTTTCTATGGAGCAAGTATTAGCATTTCGGAGGTCATGTCGAATTAGTTTATAAATTTCCCGATGCTCTGACGAAGTTACAGATGGATATTGACGTCGGTGCTGCTTGAGTTAAGAAGTTTCTTTTGAAACTTTTGTGTAATAAATGTGTTTCTCTCGAAAACTTGAAATTGACAAAAACAAAATTAAATCAACTTTTATTTTACAGTTCTCCTCTAATTAACTGAAAAAGTAACGCTTCGTGGCGATGAACGACAAGTAGGCGTACTTTAACGCATATAATCTGTCGCTTTTGGTAAAATCCATTCATAGTTGTGTTGATTTTTATTATGAAATATCAGTATTCGATAAATTCGGAATATTCGAATATTACTCTCAATAATATTCGAATACTAAATGAGGCGAATATTCGAATAATACGAATATTCGAATTCCAAGCCCTACATACTTGAATTCCAAGCCCTACATACTTGAATAGTTAATAGCTGGTGTGAATGATTCACATTTTCATCTTTAACGCGCTACAATTACAATAGGAAACCCTTTTGCAGATGTTATTGTATTTTCACAGAAGACTAATACCTGCATTGACAGGTAACCTCCGTTTATTTGGCACTGCGGCCTTGTTATTTGAATTGACTATAAATACGTTGCAATGGCATATAACATTAATTTATTTAAATGGAAGATCGTTAGATATGTTATGTATGAATTATCGGACAAAGTAGAATATCTAATGAGTTTATAATTGTGATGTTAATTTTAAGATGGTTAATCAAAACCGTGTGATCCATAATATTCTTTGTCGCGCCTGGTACTAACTGGGAAGTGTGGCAAGACGGGGATTGACGAAACGCCAGCTAATTGTCACGTGTTGGTTTCGAATACCGACGGTGCAGTGAGCCGAAGTAATTAATTTATAGTCCACAGCTAACATCGGTTCCTGTCTCTACTTTCAATTTTCAGCATTGTGTGTAAGTAGTTGGTTTTAAGTAAAATCTTGCAGTTCAATTAGTATGCAATATTTGAAATCCTTGGATAACTATTTAAGATAATCAATTACCAATAAACAGATGCAGGAAACTCTATAATGAAAACTTGCTCTGTATCAAATTGAACTCCTCCCCAAAGTAATTTAATGTAAGATTTAGGTTGATTCTGACCTCATACACTGGTAGCCCATGATATTTAAGTAATTTGATTCAAGAGCAGTATAGTATTAGATACGGTTAATAAATGTTTAAAGTTTATTTTCATTACGGCATCAGGTACAATCATAATAGCGAATGATTTTATTTGCGGATTAATTTCATGTCCTTATTCCACACAAGAAGAAATAAAATAGAGCATAATGGTTTTATGAGACTGGATAGTCGGATATTTAAGCGTAATGAATGCGCTTTATTAAGTTAGTGTTCTTGTAGCCAAGTTTCATATTATGTCTAGCTTTATTGTTATAAGCAGTAATATTATTCAGGGGTTCAAAGAGGGACGACTCAACTATTGTTAGTCAATGCTATTTTTGATCTATCAAATTATTGCAATTCTGTATAGCGTTATGTCAGTTATGTATGTCATCGACCTTGTATTAGACAGCTTGTTAACGCACTTCATTTAAATAAAAAGGATTTTAATTCCATTGTTCGTTCAGTTTGTTTTCATTGAACTTTACGGCGTCACATGGTTTATTATTAACGATATCCTAGAAGATCATACTTCCTCGTGTGTAAAGGATTACGTATCTCCTATTGTATTGGATATTCTTAACTTTTTTGTTACAGTAAATAATCTGTATAAGCGTGATGCTGATGACGAATACTTCATAATGATAACTCTACATGAGTAAATATGATCATAATCTATAAATCAAGATTTCGTGATGTATAGACTATATTAATCAAAACTACATAAAATGTATGTAATGAAGGACATACTGAAAAAAACCATGCTATTTGTGTCTTATGGGATGTGATGAACATCGTAGGTGGGTGTGCATGACTAATAATTAAAATATGGTTGGTATCATCATTTTTATAAGTTGCGATACGCTTCATCATGTAACGTCTAGTGAATTGCTAAAAAAGACTATTTGCTATATATGATCCAAGTGTCAATTCATCAACATGACTTCACCACTTCAATTAGGATGTTTATCATCTATTAAAGGGAATAGTGTTACTATTGATTGATGATATCTACCCATAAAAATACGATGTAATCATTGAATATTATGTCTGTCATTCGATGAAATTTGCGCATTTTTTTAAAATCACTCACCTGCCCTATGTGTCTTTTTACTTCTTCTGTTTTCTGATCTCTGTGTGGATTATTGAAACCGCAAAGCCCAATTCTGTAAAGAAAGAAATTAAGTATTAGAAAAATATTTTTTATAAAACAATTTTGCTTTGCAATTATTCTTGTATCGAACAGAATTTACAAAAAACAAAGGACTATGACATTGCCTTTTGGAATGAATTATTCGGAGCTTTGTACCCTTTTTGTAGTGTATCAAATTATGCTTAAAAAAATGGGTAATCTGCTAATGCCTTATTATGCATTTTTATTTTGAATACTTCGCCCAAAACAATTAGCCACCTCATTACATAAGTTCGTGACGTTATATTCATAGTGAACATAGACGCTGTGCTTTGGCAAACTTCAAAAATTTACAAACAGCCATTCGTTGTCAAGTTACAATCAATGGGTTTATGAATCCAGCGAATTGTAGAACTTCCAAAAATAATTTATACCTACTTATTATATAGTTCTATATAGTAGGTATAAATTAGGTTTGGTTCTCATGTAACAAATGGAACAATGACGACATAGGCATTCGTGGTGCATTAGTATTTCGTTGATGTTCTGTTTGTATCGGAATATTGTTTTCTCAAAACCGCTCCTTGGCATTGACTTGAGTATCGAGAATGCCTCTACATTGGTATTCAGTAAGGTGTACAAGGTCCGGTGGTGTCTATCGAACAGAAATTTCTATTTGATTTAAATATCGTTCAGAATTTAACTTTTCTATTCATAGCGTGACATTTGCCTATGGATTGAATAATGTGACTCTAACGAAAGTTTATTTGTAACAGCTTCGCGTTTTGTAAATAAAAACGTTGTAGGGGAAATGGAAAGTGAAACACTCGTTCTACAGTAATTACGTTTAGATTTTAGTAATTTAAAGTTGATTTTTTTATTAAATAGGTTCTTAAAATATTTTGGTGTTGTCCATTCCTAAAACACAATTTTAACACTAATAATAATTGTAAAACAAACCACAATGGCAGGTCATGTACTAAGTTGAATTAATGTAATAAAGCAAAGTACAAAAGTGATTGTAACTTAAGAAAAACTAGATCAACCATAAATTAATAAAGATATATCTATGGAGTCCATAGATAATTCCTACAGGTGTGTGAATGACAAAAACATTATCTCCTGTGAACTTTTATCAATCGTCCATTGCTATGTAACAATCTGACTAATCTGTGTAACAATGCTAGTATCTTATACGTGCTCGCGTAACTTGTGATTACGTGCCTGTAAATGTATATTTAATATGACCTCAAGCACATGGCGTGGTTTGTAGAAAAGGAAAATTCAGGTCAAGTTTTATCTATGGTAACCTAAGAAATTGTTTCCATAATATCTACAATTACTCCTAACTATGTTGTTCGAGTGGTTATTAATTTTAATATTAAGGCAGTTGTAATTGCTATTGCTAAATATAACTGTGATGTTTGTAAGCAACTTGGGTGGCCGGCAATTCTATTGCCGATGTGATGGAATGGAACGCGGTTCTCTGATAATGCCTATTTTATTTTAATAATAATACATATAGGTTGTATTTGCAGATTAGGCTTATCAAGAGGCTTTTAATTTCTACATATATGTCTACGTACTAACTGAAAAAAATCCTGGTACAGAAAACTAGAACCCACAGAACGCAGTGCGGGAGCGGTGAGGGTGCGCTGCGGGGCGGGATAATTTTTTATGCTAGAATTCTTGTGAACCCTGTTTCACAGCCCGCACAGTACCCACGACCGCTCTTTCTGTAACATACA
Organism: Nymphula nitidulata; assembly: GCA_947347705.1. NCBI lineage: Eukaryota > Metazoa > Arthropoda > Insecta > Lepidoptera > Crambidae > Nymphula > Nymphula nitidulata. Next base: position 5,856,431 of record OX374617.1, on the reverse strand, counting down.
TACAGGATGGTGTCGTTAATACGACAATAAATTAAAACATGGGCTATATTAGTTCATATAAATGGTTTGCCACTTTCAAATACATCTAATTCATTTAATAATTTCATGACATTTGTATAAAATAATATAACATTGGCTGCAATATTTCATAGAAATGTCATGAAATTATCAAACGAATAAGATGTTTTTCAAAGTGGCAAACCATTTCTATGAACTAATATAGTTCATGGTTTAATTTATTGTCGCATTGACGGCACCACCCTGTATAAGAATTCTAGCAATGAAAATCCTCCCGCCCCGCACCGCTTCCGCACCGCGATCTGTGTGTTCTGGCCTTTAAACGATGAATGGTGCCTATAGTGTGTCATTTTGTATTCAAACACCTTCTTACTAACAAATAACCCATAAAATATTTTTAAAATTATTTCGTATATTCTATTAAAAATACCTTTCAATTTAATATTTGGTCCAACAGCGCATGACAAATGTATTATTTCTTGGGTTTATTTTTGTTACATACAATAGCTTTTAATTAAAATCAATGTCAAACAAAAATGGCGTTAAACGAAGTTGACAATGAGATAGTCGTGAGTTTCTAAAATAGCCATTGATAAAGGTCAGAATCAGAATGCAACTAATTTAGTAATCTCTCTTTATTACATACTTAATACGTTTATTATTACTTATATTATATTTTTTCTACTCTTTATCTTCAAATAAATATGATTAGATAGACAGACGTGCAATCAAACAATTTCAACTAATTTTAAGAGAGGTAATTTAAAATATCCGATAGATAGACGACCGGATGGTCGAGCGGTCTGTACCCCTTGCTATGGAGGCTACTCGGTCAAGAGGTCCCGGGTTCGAATCCGGGTAGGAACAAATGTTTGTATGATGAGTACGAGCATTTGTTTACGAGTCATGGATGTTTCTATGTTTATTTAGTATATTTCTGATATTTATATACATATTATTATCAATGTTTATCCGTTATCTAGTATCCATAACACAAGCTCTTAATGATGCTTACTTTGGGCTAGATAATAGGTGTGAGTGTATGAATATTATTATTATTATTATATCTTACGAAAAAGTTTCGAAAATAACTTACTATGAAAAGTGAGCAAGTGAGCCGTACAATATTTTGACAGAATATTCGAATGTTTATTAAACTGTAATAATTGTAGAGCCAGCAAATAAAAAGTTAAATTGTCTAATTTTTTTAACTAGTTTACTAGGTGAGGTGGTAGGCCCGTATGTAGGGTCGTCTGGGTAGGTACCAACGCCTTTCTTATTTCAGCTTCGGATTGAAGGGAAAGGTAGCCAGTGTAATAACTGGGCATGGACGGCATTTTATCTTAGGCCTCAGGATGACAACGCACCTGCAATATCAAGTGATTTTCCCTTGTTATTGCAGGTGTCTATAGGCGGCGGTAACCCCATCACGTGGGCAGGTGGGTGAAGAAAAGTCCTAACTACTCCAGTTGAGGAGCTCGGTGGCGTAGTGGTTTGAGCGGTCTGGTTTCGATTAGGAAAACAAAGCAACTTTCGTCATGGTTAATCCCGGGATGGGTCAATCTAAAATTTGAAATCTCAAGCTCATTCGTGGTTCGAAAGGCTAGTTAAGCCGTTGGTCCCGGGACGTATATGATTATGATGATTCCAGTGATAAATAATTCAGCTATTGCAATTGCCTTAACTATTTGTTTAATTTAGATACTTTCAGTTTGAACGTCCTTATTTGCAGTGCCTACTATTACATAATGGTAATATTAAAGGCCCCTATTCTATGTTAGTACCACCTAGGTACTTAAAACTAATTATTCATTATCGCCCTAGCGGTTTAAGATCTATCACAACAATAGTTCGACCCAACAGACCTTGGTCCTTTCTTTGTAATTAAATATACAGTTTATTAGAGCACAGTAACAACAACCACAATTAATAATAGTTAAGTCACTTATAAACATATTAAGTTAGTATTAAATTATTCTTCAATTTATCACGCGGTCGACGAACCGCGGGAGTGAGTGGTGACCTTCGGCTTCGGTTAGCTTTGTACTTTGTGTCAACGTGCATGTGGCGCCGCCTTTGACGGCAATTACACAATTGTATTGGGCACTGGATCTCAAAATAACAATATATCTACTACTACTACTAGGTGGGTGGTGGGTGGTTTACTAGGTGGTAGGGCCCGTATGTAGGGTCGTCTGGGTAGGTACCACCGCCTTTCTTATTTCAGCCGTGAAACAGTTCGCTGTGTTTCGGATTGAAGGGAAAGGTAGCCAGTGTAATTACTGGGCATGGACGGCATTTCATCTTAGGCCTCAGGATGACAACGCACATGCAATATCAAGTGATTTTCCCTTGTTATTGCGGGTGTCTATAGGCGGCGGTAACCGTTTACCATCAGGTGGGCCGTCAGCTTGTTTGCCATCTAGTTGTTTAAAAAAAAAACTAACCCCATATTGGACCCAATTCTGTAGAACACACGCTAAATGTAAAATGTTCAGTAAATAGGACGGCTGTCATTTAATGTAGGTAACATTTAGAAATATGTGTTCATAATCATCATCACCAGTCTATGTACGTCCCACTGCTGAGCACAGACCTTTAAACATGGGGAAAACACATGAGGAGTTTGGGGCATAACACCACCACGCTGGCCCAATGCGGGTTGTTGGGTTAAAGCGGTTGCAGAAACAACCGGGACCAACGGCTTAACGTGCCTTCTGAAGCACGGAGGAGGAGCTCGAGATAACAAACTTTGATTGACCCATCCCGGGATCGATTTAAGAATGAAGATTATGATGATGATTAAGGAGATGTTCAATTTTTTTTATACAATTAGATGACAAACAAGCTGACGGCGCACCTGATGGTAAGCGGTTACCGCCGCCTATAGACACCTGCAATAACAAGGGAAAATCACTTGATATTGCAGGTGCGTTGTCATCCTGAGGCCTAAGATGAAATGCCGTCCATGCCCAGTAATTACACTGAATAAAAATCATTTTAATGTGATAAAATGCAGAATTTAGGAAGCACCTCCGTTCATATCTTCTAAAATTGTTCTGAAGTTATTATTTTACCGACACTCCATTGGAATATTATCTGTGTATATCATTTATCGTTTTTCAATTTAGGTGTCTTATCGGTCTATCATTTACGTAGTACGTAATCAAGTAGCATAAACACGTACATGATACCTAGGTATCAACCTACACAGAGAAAATTATTAGTTACAAGTCCACAATCCGGCTAAAGACCAGTTGCTGCGAATTCTGACCATGAACAAGCGTGACCCACCCAAGGATGTGTCAAGTAATGAAATGTGCGACACAGTGGGTAATAATATTATTGTTCCGTTATCTAATTCAATTATGTGTTATTTCGTTATTAGACTTTGCAGTCACGAGCGCGGTGGTGGTAGGTATTTAAATTGTAGGTGTTTCGATTAAAAGATAATAGTGGTACGCTGTTGTACGAGTCACAATTGATTTTGTTTTGTTCATTCGCCTAATGTTGCTTGATTGATCCGGAATTACTGCACTTGAGTTCGAACAGATACTTTTCCACTTCTTGCTAGCAGTTAACTATAAGTTTCATTTAAAAATTCCTTTGATAGAAGGACTAATAAACCTTCATACCTATATCTATCTGTACAATATTGTATTTTGTGTAATTATATTTTGTAAAAATATGAGTAGATAACAGGTATCTAGCCTATTACGATTCCTAACTAGTCTATTTCTAGTATAAGCGAAGCTCGAGTGACAGTTTTGTTTTCATTTATAGAACCGTTTTTATTAGGTGACGCCGAAGCTATGAGCTGCCAAAAAATCCACAGACTGACTGTGGATTTATTTTTTGGCTGGCTGAAAACCTAGCTAGATATTTATTATATTTACACGTTTTTTGACGTGTTTCAGTAATATAAATTTATAATAATATTACTCACCCTAAATGATACTAGGAATATCCACTAAAACTCCCCGGTAACTACACTGCCCTTCGCGGGGGTAGCCTAGGCTCTGCCGAAGCAATTTCACCAGTCCACCCCCAGGCAACCCGGCCTTACGGTCAGATTTCGCGCCGATGAAGAATACCCTGAGTCACTTTGTTAACTTTAGATGATGCCTAGTGGCACGGTAATGCCAGTGGTGTTAGGTGTTGTCTTGTCCTATGCTTAGCGAAACTTTTTTATAAACTAAGCAATTCCTTACTAAACAGACATCTGATTTAGGAGTCTCTTATGGTTAGTGAAAACAAGTATAAGTGTTTTTAAAGTAAAATAATTGTATTTGCAAACGTCAAAGTAACACTCTTTACAAATTAGGTAGAGATTTAAAATTTTGTGTCTTCAGATACTAAGGAATATACAAATAATTTTGGCCATTTAGTGTCTTCAGACACAATTTAAAAAATCTAAATTATTATTAAGTTCTTCTTTAATGGGTTTATAGTGAAGGTTTCATGTCAAATGGAGCAGTCTATCACTTTTAGAAAAGTATCTAAACAAAATCTGTTTCACTTGCTTGATTAGTTTATTGTTTGCGTTGTATAGTAGAGCATATTCTATTTATCTAATACAATTATGATTTATGTATGATACACAATATTTTTTAGGTGAACATTATTTATATCATTAATTATTCTTAATGTTATTACTAACATTATAATTGATGCTCGAATGATTATAAAACTATTCTTAACTGAAAAAAATCATGGCCTGGGGCCGGGGTCGAAATAGAGGTCTTTCCACAACCCGGGTGACTGCATTGTAATCAAATTGATATTATTGAAATTAAGTACCTAGCTACAAGATAAGGGCAGTGAACTTGAGTAGCATTTAAAGGTGATAAACAATAGGATGAAGGTACCGTAAGCCAGGCGATTGACTTTGAAAATTTTCGCCAAGAACAATGGTTTGTCCGGGAAAGTTAGTGACGGTCTCTCACAAGTTCAAGGAAGGCGGAATTCGGGTCGGACGACTCAATTTGCGATGTCCGCCATTGTCTAGACCGAACTGCCGATTCGGTTCATTTGCGACTAATTCTTGCCAATGAATTGTTTGTTACAGTTAATATATTGGTCGGAAGGCTATTGGGGTATTACAGATTACATTCGCTCAATCTAAGTGTAAGTACATATTCGTATGTTGAAAAGAGATAGCGAATATTAGAAATTATCGTCTTTGATTACCATTAAAAATGACATGTATTTCATCACGAAGATCATCATGTGGTCTAACGCATGTCAAGTTGATTGAAGCTGTCCCTTTTTCATCCGTATTAATAAAGAAAGGGATAAAGCTAAAACGAGTGTAATTCGGTATTACGCCCATTGATGTCTTTAGACTTGTAATTTATTTACTATAAGGAAGCATATCAGAATAAGTTTCATTAAAATAATCACAAACTTTTGTTGAGATAAATCATGTATCTATGGCGTTTCTGAGTAAAAATTATTTAATACGAAACTTAGATCATTACCTATTTAATAAGATATTGTACGTATTTGTTAAAAAACATTAATTCAACTCAACACGGAACTCAGTTACAGTTAAATCGCACAAAATATCGTGATCGAATATTTATAGAAAACGGCTCTCAGTAGCTGTGGTTTTTGTCATTGCAATCGTAATAGAATAATGAGTACTTCTATTATTGTAGCTAATAGCATTTCAATCAATTTACAGAACGAATCGGCTGTAATAATAAATTCATTGGAATCTTTTTAACAAAAAATGATTTGAAACTATGAATGTTCCTGTTGCGTTATTTGAACTTAATACGTCTTTATACGATAAGATTGGCTAGCTATCGAACGGCTGCCTGATTGTGAGCGGTTACCGTAGATAGACGCTCGTAGCATCTTGGGTAAAACTCACGTGTTGTTACCGTAGCCTATAGACGCTCGTAGCACGTTGGGTACTACTCACGCGTTGTTAACATAGCCTATAGATATACGCTCGTAGCTCGTAGCACCTTGGACACTACTCACGCGTTGTTATCGTAGCCTATAGACGCTCGTATATTCATGCGTTGCCTACCCTGTAAAAATCAAAAGATAGCCTTAGGTTGACAGATGAATCATGAAAGATGTGTCAATACAAAAACCGCTGAATTATCTTTTGTGATTTTCTAAAAAAAGTTATTTTTCGTAACAGGATCGTCATGTTTCGGAAGGGAAAGGCCACTTTAATTACAGCACATGGAAGTATTAACTTTTTTGTCGAGAATGTCACAGCACTTAAAACATCAAGTGAATAATTGGAACTTCCGACAGCAATCGTTTTTCGGTTTACATGACTGTGGTGCTAACATATTTACTGGATTTCGAAAAAGGAACTCTTAAGACACAGAAAAAAAAGTGCGTTTCGGAAAAGACAAAACTAGTCAAATTGTCGCGTTCTTAATTTTGGTAACGTTCGTCCTCTCCACGTCCTCTCGATTATTAATTACATACTCGAGAGATAACTCCTTTTACGCAACGAACACATGCATTACCTATGATTATTTCCTGTTATAAGAATCGATAAATGTAATAATTTCAGTTCAGATAGAAAATTTGGAATAAAATTGGTTTACATTGCATGTTTGTAGCTTATTATGCTTAAGAATTTTAGGTCTTAATAAAGATACCGCACTTGATGAATATTTTTTGTATCTTCATTTTTGGTTTTGAATTATCTTAATATATCTCATCTCAAAATTTCAGCTCAGTAGGTGTAAAGAGGACTAAGAAAATCGGCTGTGACATGCAGACGGACGTACAGAAATCAACAGCAAACACAACTCAAGCGTGAATCGATACGCACTTGACCGGTTTTTTTAATATTATTTGGGTATGACAATCGCGTCGTGTCTCGATATGTAAATGATTCACACAAGGTCTTATTAGGTAAACATATTTGCAATTTGATAGAGTCAATTAAGAACCAAAACCTTACTGAAGATGAGTTCCTACCTATGTTTATTGAATAGGTAATGATTACGCATCATTCGATATTTTATGATAAAATTAATACGCAAAGAGACAATTACAAAACAGTTTATCAATATCCACATTAACATGGCGGAAAACACTTTCGTTCGCGGAAGAAGTTGCGCGGCCGCAGCCTATCGAAAGTAAAAGCTGATCGGCCGGTGTCGACCCTGCCTGCCATTCAATAACAACTCCTATACCTCAAAACTTACAGTACAATAGTGATTAAGAATGAAAGTCTGCAAATTATACGAATTGAAGACTATACTACTGTGTTTCTGACTATGGGAAACTTGTAGCAGACTTGACATCGCAATAAAAACTTTTTTGTGTTACAACGGTTAATCCGATATAAGAAAGTGTTTCATTGTATGAGTGAGGTTTTATAATATAATTCTCATTATCGCTGCATATACAACAATAGATTTAATTGTGAAACATGTACAGTTGGCAACAAACGTCTAATAGTTTTACCTACTGCAAAAAACGTTTTTATTTCAACTAAATAAGACGGATCCAGAGACTACAATATTTTACGTCTGTTGTGTCGGTACAGACAACTGTTGCAACGAATTTGCCAAATCCGTCATGTTTAGCTTCACATTACTAATTGAAGTTTTACAATGCATCGTAAACTATTGATGCAATAATAGTTACAGTATTTATTTAGTAAAAGCAAAGGTTAAACGTTGAGATGACGTTTAAACCCTGTTCAACTGTTGGCATACAAATAAACGACACTTCATTAGGTACGCTTACATTACTATGAACATGTAGTTGTTTTGTAATCTAGCATTTGGATGGAAATTAGTATAGTTTACATGGAAATAAATTATAAATAGCACTTTATTAAAAACTAAGTGCCTTAATATCAGTCAACGTGAGCATAGTTATCAAGATTGATTGAAAAATGTATGAACATGTAGACAATACTTTTGTGTTTTTACATTAAAGTCATTGTCCACATGTTCTAAAATTATAAAATTAATTATCATCATCATTGTTGCAGCATAAAATATAATATTCGCAGCCTCACAAAGGCCTACATCGGTTTGGTTTCATCACTAAAAACGAAAACATATTTTTTTTTAAATAATCGCTTCACAATAAATACACTATAATTTTTATTCCATGCAAAAGATTTTTCATTATGCAAATATTTATAGTTCCTTTAGGGAGTGTCATTTGAACAATTTTGATGTACATTAATAATAAATGTTTCTCTATTTAGTGTGCTTCTATGCGTGTGTATTGAGCCTACCAAAAGTTATTAGGGCCTATGACGTTACTTATCTTCGACATCTTTTATTTTAATTACAATTCTAAATGTTAAGTACAGTTTGATTTGAAAATGAAGCTTCTGAAACCTCTTTCTTTAATGTATTTTAAGTAACATTAATTTCACTGTGAGCGTAGAATATAAGTACTTCTTGCAGTTGTGTTGCTTTCTTGAGCAGATCAGGAAAACTTATTCATTGCAACTCATCGCTTCAAGAGAGTTAATCTTCTGTATGTAGAAGGTTCTTACTATCGAACAGCTCATTCAGCAATTCGGGCAAGTATCACCATAAGCGCTATCTCTTTCTTGTGGTTAGATATGACGTAATAATTAAATCAGTAACGTTCTTCATTTACACGACATCTGATTTGACAGGCCACTTCCACGCCTCCATTGAATTTTATTAATTTTAGATCTCTGATGTTGTCTTCCTTCAGATTAATAACAGGTATTTGGTACAGATATCATCGCAATTAGTAATTAGGTTTAAGTGAAAGCTAAACATAAATGTCAAGTCCACTTGCTTTAAGATATCTCTAATTGATTTAACAGGTCCCTCGGGGTATTTATTGACAGTCATGATGATAATCCGCTATAGGAGATTTGTTTAAATGCACAATTTTTTATAAAATACGCAAATTTAAAAATTTTAAGTAACCCCCGGCGTCATTAATCATAGAGCCCAAACACGCTATATCTGCTGTAAGTTTCTGAAGAATTAAGCATTTCGCAGACTTTTTGATGGTATAGGATCAGCTCAAGGTTAGTATGTCATGGGAATGTCACCGAAGTGACAGTACACCTAATTTCAAATCAATCGGATGTGTAAAAGTTAGTAAAACCCTATTATCATGTAGAAAATGAGCTAATAGTCATCAAACGCCTGAACTGATCTTAGTAAATTATAGCTAAGAACCATCGTAGGCACATCAGCTTTCAAACAAAAAAAACGAATCAAAATCGGTCCATTCGTTTAGGCGCTACGATGCCACAGACAGACACACAGATACACAGCCAGAAATTTATAACACCACTCTTTTTTCGTCGGGGGTTAAAAGATCACTTACACACACGAGGAGTCTGTGCTATAACAGCACCACGCAGGTCTAATGAGGGTTTGTGGCTGAAAATTGTAGAGTAAAATTGTATGGACCAGCGGTGTAACGTGCCTAAGCTTGAGATTACATCCGGGATCAAATATGTAGGAAGGTTCGTAGTGGGAATTTCAATAATATAATAATATTCATACACTCACACCTATTGTCTAGGCCAAAGTAAGCATCAGTAATAGCTTGTATTATGGATACTAGATAACGGAGAAAATATTGATAATAATATGAATATAAATATTAGAAGTGTACTAAATAAACCTATAAACATCCATAACTCGTTAACAAACGTACTCATTATACAAATATTTTGCTCCTACCGGGATTCGAACCCGGGACCTCTGTCCGTAGCCTGTATGATAGCAAAGGGTACAGACCACTCGGTCATCCGGTCGTCTTTAATTGAATAATGATAATAATTCTTTTAGCATTACCTACCTTTACTTGTGTGGCCATAATTTATGCTGATAGTTTTCTAGAGGAAATTCACGTGGCGAGTGTATCGAGGACCTTTTAAATTAAAGGTAAATGTTTAAAATTACTTTCGTCAATTTGAATAAAAATAGACATACGAACCTTCAAAACATAGGTACGTAGATACGTAAACCTTAACTGAAACGATCTATTTATTCTACCACCATTGATTAAGCAACAACAAAGCCTAAGTATTTTTTAACAACACTACAAATGATCATTTAGTTAAGCATGACCTCCATAAATCCAATTTAACACATTATAAAGATGTCCATTATAGGTCAACATTATACGTTATTAAGAACACAATGGGATCAAGTATGTGATCAGTGAAACGGAGACGGTAAAATATGCTAGGGTTAGTATCTTGGAAAAAATTTAACAAAATAAGAAAAAACTAACCCATAAATCTGTTTTTGTTGCAAGTTTTGGAAATTGGCTATCTCGAGTAGATTTAATATGCAAAATAGCCATAGAAATAAGTAAGAACGAAAACCCATTAAGTACACACAAAGGTACGCCAGAATATGAGTAGGTACATTGATCAATGAGCCCGTCACCTTATTCTATCTTACTGTGGAACTTATTATGAATCATAAGATCATAATTTCTGAGTGCATTTTCCAGGATCTATTATTTGTATTGACAGCCCTAAATATATTTGGTGCCAAGGACCGCAGTGATGGTCCGCGGATGCGCCAGCGCCGCTCTGTCACCTTGCATTAGGAACTGGGTCAATCGAGAATCGAAACACGATCCGAGATGTTATCTTTGATGTGCATTTATTTGAGTGATACAAGAAATTGAATTAAAGGGAGAGAAGAATTATACACTGAAAAAGGCTTTGGATATTTACGAGCACTTACGAACATAAGGCCTTGAATTACCATTTAAATGATATTCAATCACGATTTAGATCATTTTACAATTGAAACACAAGTGTTCACAGGGACATTAAAAGAAGGATGACAATTCTTGCCCCACCCCAAGTTTAATGTCCAGCAAAACAATATTTCCAATAATATACCTCATAAATAGAAATATTATTATTGGAATTTTTTTGAGCTAATATAAAGCTAAGGTTTTGTCGATAACTTAAATAAAATCTTCATTAATCTTTCATTCCGGAAATTATTGTTGTATATGTTGTCAATGGAGACCATTGACCAGAGCGTTATGTTTCTTAGAAAACAAATATTTTTTATGTTTTGAAAAGCATAAAAGGTATTTTAATAATTTTTTATGGATCTTTTTTATATGATTATTATTTCATTACAATTATGATGAGTCATAATTAAATAATAATAATAATATTCATACACTCACACCTATTATCTAGCCCAAAGTAAGCATCATTAAGAGCTTGTATTATGGATACTAGATAACGGATATTTAATTATAATAATATGTATATGATTATTAGAAATATACCCAATAAACATATAAACATCCATGACTCGTAAACAAATGCTCGTATTCATCATACAAACATTTGCTCCTACCGGGATTTGAACCCGGGACCTCTTGACCGAGTAACCTATATAGTAAGGGGTACAGACCTCTCGACCAGCCGGCCGAGTTAACAAACACAGTTAAAACACAAAGTTAAATACAGTTAGTTAGATTGAACAAGTTTATTACTTAGGAAGAAAATAATAAAACGCTCTTTGACAGATGACAAACATTGCTAGTGTTAATTGTTATTACTATCCGGTTTTGTTTTACGTATATCTCAAAAACCGCATCTATAATCAAAAATGTATTGGTATTTAAAAATACTTTGTCTTAGTAATATCTAATTGCGCCCTGAGTCACTTTTGGACGTGTCAGTTTTTAGGTGGGGCAAGGCTTCATAGTAAGATTGGCATCCTTCTTTATTCGGCACATAATTTTCACTGTGTGAAAGAAAGTAAATAAAAATAGGCAGCAAGAAATACTAATTGAGGAATTAAATCAATCTTTCCGTGAAGTTCATGACCTCGTTCCAATGAAAATCGTGACCGAATTCTAAAGTAGAATACCAAAAATTTTGCATAGTTATCTCATAGAAATAAAGTTGATATTTCAGTAGCAGTTGCAGAATCAATAAAAAAATCGGTATTTACAAATAAAACTTTTTCCATAGCAGCGCTACTTTCGGTATTTAGAACATAAAATTGATTGCTCCACTCGTAAAATCAATTTACTTCGCTTCAATACGATTACTTTCTTTTATCAGTTTGCTTAACATTTTGTCACTGCTCCAATTGTTTGGTGGTTCACCACTTTAATGGTGTAAAAACATTTTTACAATGTTTGCTAAACAGATCTGTGGTTTTCACAAGATACTGCTTCTTTAAGATAAATTATTTTTGACGTCTAATTTAATTTTGTTTCAACTTTTGCCCTCTACAGGAATATTATCTACAGCAAATCTCCCAATCCATTCATCATCCATCTTGACATTTGCTTCATTAAATGGGCTGCTTGGTTTCCTAACGTGATCATTATGGTTCGTTACATTCTAGATCGGTTTTGAAACTAGACATTTACTAGACTGGCATAAGACCTACTAGCTGTAGGGCGGCATGCTACGCCAGAGGCCACGTTTTTGCTTCAAACAATAGATTGATGTATCTGTAAGTAAGTCCTATTGGCTTTGACTCCAAAGTCGTGGTCATAATTACAACGTAGACTGCTCTGCTACGAGTAAAACTGGTAGAAAAGTTTAACTTTAATAAGAAATTTCATTTCACCTAAACTAATACCATAAACCATAGTCAATAAATTTAATATGATTGTTTACTATCGTCATAAAAATATTTCACATAGAAAAATCATGAACCAATTTACGCTTTTAAATTTTAATCGAAACTAGTAGGGGATTTGAAATTAAAAACAAAATATCTCAGAAATACGCCCTTCTTAAACCTAATAATGTGTTACTTGGATTGAATGCATATTCATTTATACGTTGCCTAACTCCACTCTAACAATGTTCAATCATGCTTTCGTGCTATGAATAATGTGCAATAACTCATTGTTTGGTGTGTTTCCATCGATCTAACATTTCGGCTTCTAAACAGCGGCAAAGTTCAGGACAAACATAAATTTTATAACTTACAGTCAGTTGTCGTGCAATTTATGTATTTCGGTTTAGTTTATCCCTCCTCTGATATATTTTTCTTCATACGATCATCGTCACCTATATACGTTCCACTGCTGGGCACAGGCCATCATTCATGGGAGAAACACATGAGGAGTTTAGGTTGCAGTAACAACCGGGACCAAATGGCATAGCGTGCCTTCTGCAGCACGGAGGAGCTCAAGATTAGAAATGGTGGTTGACCTATCCCGGGATCAACCGTGGCGAAAGTAGTTTTTCGATCGTAACCGATACTTTTATATGATACTCGTAATTATTCGGATTTCGTTATTCGTTGTAGGATAAATATAAGTATTTTTTTAGGATAATTATTCGTTTATATTCGGATAATTGTACGTTGTAGGATAATTATTCGTTTATTCGTCATACGATAATTATTCGGAATACTCTAGTAACTTCAGAATTTTTAGTTACCTATTCAATATTTTGATATAAAGATTTATCGAGATTTTAATAACAAACAGAGTCATTGTAACTGGAATTATTACTACAATTATTCAACGTTTTGATACGATCTGTCATCGCGATAATTGTTAGACCTCTAATGCGGACCATAAAGTGTTTCATCCAAGTCGCGTCGTACGTCATGTAGATCGCACAATGGCCGTACAAATACCACTAATGCAAGAAATACGGATCATGACTTACAGAACGTCAAATAAATTCACAGAGAAAGTAAAATTGCTGGATTTATTAAATTAAACTACTCACAACAGATAGTAATGATCAATTACAACTGACAAGACCCCCACATATTAAATAAAATGCTTCTTCAATTTACATCTTGATACAAAAGGTTTAGTTTATATATAAAGGATTTATTGATAATAATGTAGCAGCAACAAGTCTCAAAAAATAAAGAATTTGAATCGAAATAAAGTCACATATACATATAAAAGCTATGGATAGTATACAGACAATTATAATAACGACAATATTTCTCAAAAACATAATGAAACATTATTAAATTCTATTTTATAACTAAAACTTGCATAATTATGTTCACTTGTTGCATTATATAGTAATTTATGTTGCTAGGATTACTTTAGTTTACTTTGTTCTTTATTTTGATCTCTTAATATTTTTATTATTTATTTTAAGATAAATTATGTTTTGTAGTTCCATTGCACTATCCAAGCGTTTAGTAGTTGAAGTGCCGGCCTTCAGAACACCTACTGAACCACTAATACCAGTTTAAAAACAGGATATACTGTCGCCACGACATTTTTGAATCGCATTATTTTTACGATGCCCATATTCACTCGTGTCAACATGAATCTTTTTATAGTAGCTGAATATTTTCATTATACAATAGTTTTTTTATTTAATCTTATTTGTTATTCGCACGATCTATATGATTCGATCTTTTACAATTCAACTGATTAAATCTTGTTTTATTAGCATCAAATAATTGAGACATCATCACTGTGTATTTGAGTCGTGCTGAGTTTTTATGATTTCAAGTTGTCTTATTACTTCTGTTTATTTCAATCCATCAGATAATCCTTTCAGAAATTCAAATACCAGACCAATCTAGTTTTTATCATTATGTTCATTAGCAACTTTATTTGCAGATGGTAGATATTTTTTCATAAGATTTGTATCTTTTTGAGATAGAACAATTAGTAGTGGTTTACTTTGTTCGAGTCTTTTGTCTGAAATAATGATATTAAATATTCCGTATCAAAACCCAAGGTCTTTCTCATCGTAAACTATACGACGAAATATACCTAGTATTGTACTTTCAGTAATTACATTCTTTCGAAAATACGCCTTATACAGTTTAAATTATACTTGGAAATTATTTATCAAGGCTTAGCGAACATTATTGAGGTTAACGAATGGATAGGTTTATGAAGGCTTCTTTATGATTCCTTTTTTACTTTCTTGCTTTAACATTATTTACACTATTTTGCATTTGAAGTGTAACTTCAATTGTGAATTATTGATTAAGGCCATAATTTATTATATTGATATGTAAAAAAATGTGATCTGGATATTCACATTTTTTCACATCACTTAGATTATCTAGTAGAAAGAAACTTAACAACACAAATGCATGGTTGATAAACATAATCATAATTTAGTTACACAACAGACTAAATTTGTACCCTTGAAATATGACCCGAAGTTAAACTAGTTTGAGATATTTTGCGCTAGTTTTTATTACATGAATGTTAGGAAACCTGTCAATCCTATTTTAAACATAATAGACATTGACGTTATAAACTTGCGTTACTACTAAAACACATCGGAGGTAAAGAGTTATGTGTGGTAATTAGAAGTTTATGTAAGATTTCAGTTTTTTAAAGTACTATGGTTTCTAAAATCGAATAGAGCTTTATTACTAAGGGAAACATAGGACATGCCAATTAGAGATAACATTAGGAGTCTATAGTGGTGTCGTGATAACTAAATGAAGATTAAGAGAGTTATTATATGCGAATAATCTTATGAGTATGAACGTGGCCGTTGTGTAGGGAGAGAAAGATAAAAAAAAGATGAATGAAGACTATAATCACCAGCCTACATACGTCCCATTGAAGGGCACAGGCTTTCCTAAATGGGAGAAACACATGAGGAGCTTGGGCCATTACACCAACACGCTGGCCCAATGTGATTTGGTGGTAAAGCGGTTGTAGCAACAACCGGGACCAACAGCTTAACGTGCCTTCCGAAGCATTGAGGTTCTCGAGATAACAAATTTTTGATTTAACCATCCCGGGACCGACCATGGTGAAAGTTGCTTTGTTTTCGTTATCGAAACCAGAACGCTCAAACCACTACGCTACCGAGCATCTAAGGAAAGAGTGAATGTTGGACGATAGAGACGATAGGAAGACATATTGCGTTAACTTCCAAAAAATTGGGAATAATGTAGGGCAGTGATAATAATGATACTAAATAGATTTAAATTAAAGTAAGTAAGAAAGAGTGCAATAACAGTGTGAATTTATGGTTATCTGCTCCATTTATACATTTATTTTAAAAATAAATCCGTTAATTTAACTATGACATTACATTGAATACAAATATATTAATCAAAACCAAATCTCACGCTTTACATGCTATGATTCAAAATGAACCGTCTGTTAATTTTCTAATGGTGCAATCATCTACAACATTGCTAAAACTGCTAGAACTTGTCATTACTTACAATTTGACTTAACATAAGGTGATTAACAAATTTACGTCTAAGACCATCCGAATACGGACGTTAAAGGTTACTTGACCAATTTAAGGAGTCCATAATATACTACAAGTTACGACATGAATCTTGAGATGCGCAGATACTGAGGTCAGTTTGGAAATAGCCCAACAGACATACATGATAAATTAATTCTTTAATGGAAATTAAGATTAAATAGCCATAAATTAATTTTGAAACTTGTAATGGTAATAGTTTAAATTATTTTTGTTTTACGAGATAGGTACACCTACGGCGTATTTAAGACTTGAAATTTTTTAAAAGTCAAATAACGACTTGTTATTATGATAAGACACAAACTCCCTGTTTAATTTCTCTATAATTCAGGAACGATATTCGTAACTGCCTTGTCTGCGACGACGTTGAATATTTTCGGGCCAACCCGTTATGCCGGTAGGAAGCAGAAAAGAGGTGCATCGCTGAGGGGTTTAGTGGGTGAGAGCTTCCCCACCCCTTTTCCCATCAAAGCAGAGGAGAATAGGTGGGAAGAATATTTTCCAAAAAATCTAAAATTTACAAAAAATGGTTATTTAGTTTAATTTACTATAAGTCAGATTTTAATTACCAATCTTGATAGGACGAATCACAAACAAACAAACTCATTACAATTTGAGTTCGCAAGTATCTATAGATTGACTATCTATAATATCTTACCATATCCGAATATGTAGGTAGGTATAATATTATATGGAATGAATTTCTGAAAGCACTTTTACGCAAACGCCTTAGATCTAAGGTCATTCGTACTTCTTGGCTTATTTCCAAAACATTTGCCTCCGACTGTTTAAATCGAGACAGTCTCTGCGTTGCATTAATTTTTATGTTGTTGTTTTATATCACAATAAATCGGCTATTCTATGAGAGTTCGTGGACTTCTAATTGCTTTGTATGGAAGTTCTTTAACTAAATGATGATATTAGAATGTTATCTTTACCTTGATTATTATTCCTACTAGTTAAAAGTAATTTGGATTTTATTTTGCAAATGTTCTATCAAAATCTAGATTTTCAATGTTTTATGTAAATATAAAATTGATAAGAGATTTTACCTATTTAACGCTTATTAATCTAAATTGCTGATGCGTACCTACTTTAAAAAATCTGACACTATTTTGTGGTGGGAATGTAATTTTTATCAATTGCGTTACTAAAGTAGACTACCCACTTAACTCAAATTATGGTACTTTTACAGTATTACATGATTGACCCCGACAAACGGTGTTTTATTTGGTAATGTGATGTAAATACAATTACGATCGACCTCAATGATTGATTGCTGTTTGAAACAATAAACTTTCTGCCCATTCGCAGTACAAGGTCGAAATCAATTCGGTAATCGATCTTACGAATCGATACATTGATACAGAAAGTACAAAACAATAGTTCCGCCGATGATCTTTATTGATGTAGGTCAAAATCGGTTATTACAATTCGTGATCGTTACTAACGTTGGTAATCAGTAATTAATAGTTTTGGATCACTTAAAACTGATGACCTTGGTACATAAAACGCCATAGATAACGCCTATATTAATGTTGTGTTAATTAGGTGATCACGAAATTAAAACTGGAAGCCTATAAAAAATGCATTGACGTATTTTGTACACGTCAAATATAAAAATGATCACGAGGCAACCAAAAACGTGAGCTATCGTAAAGGTCTCCGTTAAGGATTTGTCGCAGCAGATGGCCACGATGCTGGTATACTGCGGATGCCTGAAAGGTGAGAGTCAAGGCGCATATCTCTCAGCAAATTCGTTTTCTTCTTTATTCTTGTTTTATGTCTTTGAATAAACATCACATACAAAGAAATTTAGTAGCTCTTTTCTTTGTCGTACTTCCAGAACTTGGAATTCTTTGCCAGCACATGTGTTGTTCCCTCCTTCCTATAACATGGATTCCTTCAAAAGAGGCGTGAAAAAGCACATTTCGGGCCGGCAAGGTGGAGACGGCTAGAGCAGTGTCTGAACTGCACTAGCTGTCTTCGCATATGGACTCTTCTTACCGCTTCACATCAGGTGGTGTTGAGTCATTAGTCGTGCTTTGCATAGAAAAAAAAACAGTTTTCTATACGGTTATTGACGCTGAAAGGTAAAATCACCAACAAAAACAAATGATTTCATTCAATGCGCCATTCATCAACAAAAGTTAATATAATATGCCCCACAGCTGGTTACCAGCATAGTAGTTACCGCGCTGGTCCGATGCAGGTTTTTGAGGTAAAACGGTTGCAATAACAACCAGGACCAATGGCTTATCGTGCCATCAGAAGTACGGGGGTCGTCGAGATTAAACATTTTTTGATAAGCTTACTACATCGTCGACTCTCACACTCGTCTTAATTTCTCTCACAGGAGTGGCATCGAGAGCAAGCCAATTTTCTAAAATAATAAAATCCGGAATCAAGCATTACTAAAGTTGCTTTGTTTCGAAATCAAAGTACTCACGCCACTATGCAAGCGAACTCTTCGCCAACACGCTATTAGTCCGAATTATATGTTGTGGGACATACACTTTAAAGAATTAGCAATTAAGCAAACAATAAGCTCAGTTATTAATATCGAGGTTAAATAAAATCATCGGTTTGTTGATTTAATTATCCTAAGATTATTATAAATTCAATAACCAGTAATGTCTAATTACGTTTTATTAGGGCAATTATTTTAGGTGTATTATAGATACTCCATATCCATATTCCAATTGCACAAATTTGTTGTTCGCTTTACTTTTATTGTTTGACTTTTATGAAAAATATAACATAGATCGTAAACAAATGAATGAAACACTTTATGGTGATACTTTTATTAGTAAGGTGTAACGGGTACCTCAGGGTTCACTAATAGTACCACAAGTGTACACAATCGTTAACTTATATAAAGATCAAAATCTGTGGGGCCGCCGCTGTGAAGAGACTGAATTGACTTCTATTTTGTCGGAAAAGGCGATGCGACTGACATCTGTATTGCACAATACATCTTCTTTAAATCGCCACACGCGCGAAGCAAAATACGCTAGAGATTCCAAGATTACATTGTCACTTATGAACGTAGGGCACACTTTCTCTAACGTTTATTGTGATGATAGGTGAAATGAATAATTTGCGGTTGTAATACGTTATGATTGTTAGAAAACAAGAAATTGCTTTAGCGATAGTGTTGGTCAAATACAGAGAGTAAGCCCTACAGAATAAAAAGACCGAGTTACCGACTGGAGACATCCACCATTATTATTAGGCATCGAAATTACAATAGCACATTTATGCCGCTCAATATTTATTGAATGTAGCCTTAAAACTTAATTTTTAAAAATTTTACCTTTAAAAAAATCGACCCTTTTTTCTTGTATAGGAGACTAAAAGCTAATAAATATTTTTTTAAATCTACTAAGTTTAGTTCAAGGTTACTAAAACGCCTCAGATCAATTTTCTCACACCGTACGTATAAAGATAACGGAGAAATGTGGTGGATGAATGGACAGATGAATAAGTATAACGTCATCTACTTTATGAACGCTAATAACGGAAATGATGAAAATGCTAACACGGAATCCTGAAGACAATCGTAACATGATTTAACTAAAATGGAACTAGTGGAAAACCAACATTTTAATACAGTTAAACTTAGAACCAATGCCAAGAAACTAAATGATCAAAATCTTTGTTGTTTATGCAGAAAGCTCGTGTCAAATTCATGATATAGAGAGCGCAACACGAAATCCCCTTTAAATAGCAACCTCTAAGCTAACAGACATTCATCTAAACATGAAGTTTAGAAATTCATTGTAAACAAGAAATACAAGTACACATTAGTGAGACTGTACATTAAGGGACTAATGCCGTTGCGGTTTGTGGTCAAGTTTTGAGATAATAGAGTAAGGTGTCAAAATCTTACTTTTCGGTTTGCGTAATTTGTATTAATTTGATTTGTTTAAATTCAGTGCTGAAATCGACCAAATTAGCCAAATAATTGTCTTTTCGGGCGAAAGGGACTTAAACTAAAATAATTTTAACAAATATTTCTGGGTAAATTATTTAAAACAAAGTTTGGATTTCATCAAGAGATGACTAAAACTGTTATTGTAATCCAAATTCTCGCCACAACAAAATTTGAAAGAAGCGAATCTCGCAAATGAGGCAGCATTCCAATATAGGCACTTGTCATTGAACCTCTGTACAACTCGTCATTTGTGGTTAATTCGTCATGTATTGTAAATTAGAACTGGTACTGGTTCTTTGGTAATTGAGTTAGGTCTCGTATTCGTTTATGCTGACATATTATTTCACAATGTACATTTATTTGCTAATATGATTATTACTTTACAAACTAAATTGCTTTCAAATAAATTTATTATTAGGTACTTCTACAAACAGCTTAATTATACCTGTTACAACCTTGATGGTCAGAAAGCAATATTTATTCGATTTAATTTGCATCCCAGAAATGGCAATTATATTATCACGTTAATTTTCAAGCGTATCCAAAAGAAATCTAAATCAGAGAAATAGTATGCTCTTTAAGGTATTGGTGCAATACCTTTATGTTTTTTTTCAACAGCAGTTGCATTTGATGGTCATATTACAGTTTCAAATTCAGTGTGTGTATCCGAAGTCTAATGTTCGAAAAATCCCGAGTTTAAGCATGAAACGCGCTCTCGTGGGCTGAATCAGTGCCACTAATCTTATTATTAAACAACAGAAGCAACTAGCCCACGTGCGCACGCGCATCGAGATTGACGACATTTGCATATATTGACTGTTTAGATCTTCAAAAGAGACCAGCTAAGAAATACCCGACCATGTTCACTATTCTGCAAATATCAGCTCTATCCGTGCTTTAAGAAGGCACAATTATTTAATGGGCAATAAAAATGGTCTTACTCTTTGAATTTTTTAGAGCAATCGACGTTAGGCGCGCTACGAAAGCGTCGCATGCACAAATTGTATTTCAATCTTAATTGACTTCTTACGAGTTGTTAGACGTAGGTTTGCTATTTTTCTAAATTAGATCTAGCACGCAAATGCGTAGTTACAGCGGCCCGAGAGGCTAATTCAACAGATTTAAAGGGTTTGCTAGGCGAAAGTTACTTTTTAAATTGCCTTGAGACATGAAAACATTGTGCAATTACTTTCTTTTTTTTATTAATACAACGATCTTAGTTATTGTGCAGTGTATTTATTATTCTTGCAACGATAGGAAAAAAGTGAAATATAAAATTTTATTTTATGTAATTAAAATAATTTTGAAAGAATTCTTTGATAAAATCAAAGAGATCAAAACAGTCAAATGTTATACTAACTGAAATTGCATAACCTCTGCGACAAATTCATTGGCACTGACCAACGAGATCGGTTACAAAAGCCTACCTCAATGCCGCCCTACTTTCCACCTCTATCTACAGACACAATTATGTGGACAATACAACAAACAAACATACTATTACGCAGTCTACCACGAAACAGATGCAGTTGTCAGAGCTATTACTGCACTTTATGACGCAGAAGTAGAGGCTATAATGGACATTCAAAATGAAAGAGCAAACGATGTGGCCGAATCTGACGAAGACAATAGAATATCGAGAGCACTACCGCCTTTGCACAGTCTTATGATTATAATGCTAATTTAATTTTAGTTGCTTTTATAACATGGTTCAATTTTCACTAAAGCATACTTAGAGCAGGATACGAGACTGGCGCCAAGGTTTTGGTATTTAATGTTAGCAGGACAAAATTACAAAATCACGCTTGTGGGAGTTAAATTTATGTATTCTGAGTATTGTTTGTCGTAATGTATCGAAACGCTTATGAGATTATAAGCAAGTTTATTTTTAGTATCTTTTAATAAACTTCTGGACATAAGTAGTTATTTCCATTATTAATTAATTTAAAAATTTTAATTTGTAGCTTTTCAAATAGTTTATTTCAGATATTGTAAAATAAATACATACTCAGTAAAACAAATAAATTATTTTTGTTCAGCAAATGGAACATCACTACTTTACAATATTATATTCCGAAGAACATGTTAAAGAAAACATATCAAAAAAATACCTTACTGCCTTGTTCATAAAAACTTTATTTCAACGAAGGCGCTTAAAATTTTGCCATTTGCAAACTTATACTACCGTATTACGCTTTAATTCCACAAAAACCAAGGTTGTTTGGAACGAGCCATTGTGCTGATGGCCTAAGGAACAGCTCAACCAACAAAGCGCTGAGATATCGATAAGAAGACAATAAACAATAACACTCGGGGATTGCGACACCATGTGCGACCGTGGACCATACAATGTGCGGTTTGTTTAAACTTATAATTGTTGTTTTACAAAAGTTCAGATTCAAACTTGATTGGGAGAATTAGTTAGTATGATTGGCAGTTGACAACGCTCCTTGATTAGGATGAAGGGCAAAAATTGTTGAAGCATCACATTCTAATCCTATTAGATAATGTAATGGATTTTACTAAGTTTGAATCTATATAAGATAGGTTAGTAACCTATCTTTTTCATTCATAAATATGAAAAAAAATAGATCTACATACTAAACAGGCAATTATCGCTTGAATTTATTTGTTAAACAATTTTAAAAGCAATTATTACTCAATTCTTACTCCTAATGATATTTTAAGTTACGCACAATTTTGTAGAAATAATAGCTTATTTGAAAACAGCCGTAAGCGATAGACAGTAGAGCAGAAATGCGCGTGGGCATAGTATAACAATCAGTGCAAGATCTATATTGACTGGGCTTGGCTTTGCAATTAGGTCAAATTGTCTTAGACTACAATGGCATACCGCGATAACTTGAATATTACTGTGTTAGTAACAACTGTCGACATTTTCAACAGTAACAACTTCAATAATGTTACCGTTTTATAAAATACCACTAGTGAAATTTTAAGTCCGATTGAACCAAATGTTATTACAAATTAAAATGTAATTAACTATGTAAATGAAAATGTAATTACACTTCAAAATGTCATTAATTACTTCATCAATTTATCTGTCAGATGTCTCAAAATGGCTTTGTCAATCATAACACAACGTATGATGCCTCTGACATCTGAACTATTGATCCTTTAGAGAAACTCACTACTACCAATATATTCTTTGATGCTACTATCTAGTCGTCTGGATTGTGTAAAATGTTGACATGGTACAGTTTAAACTGTTGTGAAGTTTTTAATTGGGAACTTTTCGAATCAAGGCCGAGGAAACTAAATTCAAAGTCCTTCAACTTTTTTCTCTAATACACCTATGTATGCCTACTGTACCTATATCATTCCGTTGATAAGGTCTGATGGTAATCTGGAACAGAAGTTCTTGCAAAGATATAGAAATAATGTTTTGTCCGTCGTTTTTTGTTCTCCATTACGTTACTGACAGCATTAATGTATTGAATAAATTATCGAGGTATTAATGTAATACATTTATTCGAGATTAAGAACCAAATACTGTAACATTTTTATTGGTAAATAATCTTTAAATTGAGCACTCCTTGTTTGTAATGATACTAATGATAGAAATCGGAATACATAGTACTTAGTAATGTATAAGTTTGGCCTCTTTATATCCAAGTTGCGGGTTTACGGGGCACAGCATAGTTTGTGTGGCCCATTTTCACTGAAAGCAAAGCGACAGGTTGCCCATTCTTTAGTATTTTAAATATATCAATTGTTAACCCTACGCAGCGGCATTGATTTTATTTATAGACCGCCTTTTTCACAATTTCCCACTGTTTTTGTAACAGCCTACCAATTCGAAGTCAGCTCGGGATATTTATTATTTTTAAACTGCAAACAAAGAGATAATACTGAGATTCTTCTATAGACTGGCGGGACTTCAACAGAATAAGTTGAACTTGTGTTAATGATGATTTAGGATGCAACAGTACTTTGTTTAAAGTGAAAATAAAGTTCGTAATTAACAAGATATGATTAAACTAGTATTATGATAATCTTTCGGCGCAATTAAGATGGCTATACACAGACTTATTATAGGTACCGATTCGTAGAGTAATGACTTGTAGTATTTTGCAACAAAAAAACGGTAGCGAATCAATTTATTCACACTGGGCCTAATTTTAGAATAGACAAATTATATCTTACATGTCGTTCTCCTAAATATGGTTATAAAAAAGACAGCTTTCAAATAATATCATTTAAGAAAAATGTGTACAATGGTCGACTTTAGTGAAACTGATGAATATCGGTTTACGGAAACATGGGACATGCATTTTAAAATTGTCTTTGGTTTCAATAGAAGCTGTCTTAATTAAACAAAAGTATAGTCATAAATTTCGTCATCCTTGCCCAATACGTATTGAAAGAAAGAGACGATCTGTACTAATATTTACTGAGTTTAAGTTTGTCTCTTTAGAATTGAGTGCATTAATAAAATTAAAAGACTAAATTCTTGATTACGACAACTTTAGTAAATCCAATAAATGAACTATATAGTCTTAAATTAGTACTAAGAGTAATGTTATCAGTTTCAATTTTCCCGCTTCAACTATAACAATCTGTAGTTACAGTCCACGAATATCTTTGTCTCGACTATAATAATATTTAATAATATTTATACACTCACACCTATTATCTAGCCCAAAGTAAGCATCATTAAGAGCTTGTGTTATGGATACTAGATAACGGAGAAATAATGATAATAATATGTACCTATATAAACATTAGAAATATACTAAATAAACATATAAACATCCATGACTCGTAAACAAATGTTCGTACTCATCATACAAATATTTGTTCCTACCGGGATTCGAACCCGGGACCTCTTGACCGAGTAGCCTGGAGTACAGACCACTCGGTCAGGCGGTCGTCATCGAATATCCTTGCAATCTAGCCTTTAAATAATATTAGTTTTGACTTTTAAGTTCAAGTGATTCGGTCTCTTTTAAAACTTATGTTTTATATTAGATGGTGGTCACCGGCCTAGCTAAAAACTTTTTTATTATAATGATATTTCAATCAGTTTTCCTTAGTTATTATCTTAGTCCAGTCCATGCTCAAAAGCTCAGCTAAAATCTTATCAACTAATTAAGGACCTTCAAGTGTATGTAGCTTACGAGGTGGGTTTTATTTATCACACAAATTAAACTACAAGTTCGTGCACATTAGGAAACTAAATGTCTAATTAAATAACATGTTACCCCAGCTCCTCCAGGCTAGCGGGGTGCATTTCCCACTGATTTGATTAAAATAAAACGAGTCCAGCGTTAAGATACGACTCATGCGCAGTAAGCCACCACTTCCTACACGATAAATCCAATTAATTCCTTGAAAATTAACTTCGGACCAGCCATTTCCCTATCAGACGTCCAGAACAAGCCCTGATTATTAGGCGGGCCAATGTTCGGGCTTTATTGTTCGCTTCCAATGTCTAACTGAGATATTTCATTCAAATTTACACCTTAACCAAATTACAATAAGTTCCCGCGTGTACGCTAGATCTGAACTAATTAAGTACGGGTGCAAGAGTTCCTAGCTCCCATTAAAATGGTGATTTTCGTGTGTGTGCGCATCTGATAAGGCTCTAGCTCCATTCGCGACACTTCCTAGAGCAGGCAGACGCGGAGAAAAGTAATTGGCGAATGTTTATTTCTTTGATACGAGATATTCTGGACGGCAAAGACATAACATGGTTGGAGTTTTCGTCCAATTATTAGCCCTATTTATGATAGTGCGATTGTATATTTTTGCTGGGAAATCGAATAAGGGAAAGTTTTGTGATTGGTAATGTGTTTTTAAACCGACTTCAAGAAGAGGAATAAATTCTCGACTCGACGAGATTTTTTAAATATGTTACTCGTAGCCCATATCTCTTTTATCTATCTATATCTCACGTTGCTCCCATAAAAATTATGATTGGAACTTACCAAAACCTTTGGAGATGGAGAACGAAACCCCTCAACAAAAAACAGTCATGTTGAATGGCAAGTCAATCGATAGTTAAAAATAATTCCTACATGCATTTCAACCAGAGACTGCGAAACCAACTAGTCGATGCCGACAGTCACCCATCTGGCTTTGACCTTGAAACATTATCACTAAAAAATTAAATATTTTTTAAATAAACTCGAAAACTGAAAGGCAAAAATAATGAATTTAAGTACTTACCTACTTATGCAATATAAATATTTTTTAGTTGGTGCTAGGCTATTATTGAGGAACAATAGAAAGTGAAGCATCAACGGGTTTTTAGTTTTGTTTTAAAATCAACATAATTTAGTAAGAGCTTCATATTAGAAACTTTTCTTTAATTTGTGATGCAAACATATTCTTTTCTGTTTAATGTTATAAACAACCTTTTTTTGTAACCGCTACAAGTGTTTTGTCAAGTTTGTTTTTTAGCAACTTTCTCTGATCGTCTATAAACAATTACCCAATTTTAATAAAAACATGGTTTCTCCTTGAGTGCCAATAAAATTGCAACTATTTTCAACCGGTCAGTACTCCGATGATCTGCAGGGAACGCCAGATGGACTTCCGTGTCATTATGCGGAGGGCGCGCCGCGTGCGCAGATCATATCGCCACGCCATTGTTTTGGCATTTCACACTTTAGCTGATGATTGATTTTTAAGCCAACACGAAGGTGTACTATTATTGGAAAATTGATGGCATTACGTTGTGGTACTTTCCTGAGATGACTCAAATGTTTATTTTAAATAATAATTGGTTTTATTGACAGATAGATGATTTACAGTACAATTTCGAAGTTTAATAAAGGTCATATTGAAAGATTTACGCACTAAGTAAGCTGGAAAAATATTGGCAAACAACCGCACGGTCCGCCTGATTAAGATTTCTAAATTTCGGAACTTAATATACTTTGCATGTTTTTTTAAATGATATAATCAGATTTTTTTGATAAGCGACTATTTGTAGCCTATAGAAGCTTGGTACACCAGGCTTAGATACTGCATACTACTCAAGCGTTTCCTACCCCATGCCTTATAAAGGACAGCGTTATGTAGATACAAAATAATTCGCTCTTCACTAATCAATCGTCTTTTAGTTTGCATTATCTAAATAGCACTATCATTAGTAGCCGTCTTAGTAACCTACATTACTCCATAGAACCTTATAAAACATAGGTCTCTAAGCCGGATATGCGTTAAGTCTATTGTGCCACGTGTCTGCCCCAGATATATCTTACTTGTTCGCTTATTATCTCCTGTTTGCCTTAACTACCAATGAATTTATCTATAGCATAGCTGCAATCAATCACTGTCCTATTAAATAAGCCTAAATTGTAGATAGATCTTTTGTAAAGTGTTTGTTGAATCGTACGTATGTTTCACTAATCTGATTCATTTGTTATATTGTAAACTGTATGATATAATACAAAGGATATTGGTAAGTAGGTCACTTAAATCAATGTATCTTAACGATTAAGCCACAATGATAGGCAAGGAACTGAGAATTATCAAACTTATGTAATTTTTTCAGTGAAATATAAGTAAATTTAATTGAAAATATAAAGGTTACGCCTAAGTTCCTTATAATAGTAAAATGGTGCACATGTGCTTATAAATAAATATTTTCAATAATTATTTGCAATAAGTAGCAAATCAATTTAAGATTAATTAATTTATAGGTATATTTACTTATAAAAATATCTAAAGTAGAAAAAATAACATTTATAATAATTTTCAAATAAAATGAAAGAATAAGTTACATATATTACTTAACTGTTGGTCCCAGTCGTTATTGCAACCGCCTTCAGCTAACAACCCGCGTTGGGCCAGCGTGGTGGAGCTATGACCCAACACTCCGCATTTGTTTCTCCTATGTAACAAGGCCTGTGCCCAGTAATTTTGGCTATTGATAACGATGACGAAGTTTGAGTTCTTATTTAGTTTTTATAAGATTGACGATAATTGTTACAGCCAGCAGTACATTAGTTGATTTTTGTAATACTGTAACAAGAGCTAATTAGCTCTTGTGATATCACGAGATGCAACATTATTAAGTTTTATCTACCGCTAAAAGTTGGTGAAATATCGTGCAATTACACATTGTCACCAAACATTAATTTTGCATAAGTTACCGGTCGTAACATTTCTCAACTCAGCCTGTTTAATTGTCATTGCCTAATCCAAATCACGAGCGAGCCAGATTTGTTCAACCTACGTTACCCGTCGGGAGTCACGCTATCGTGATATGTAGCTCTTATCGATTAGAAATAAGTTTTAATTTATTATTGTTCTAATAAGTTTCGGCTATTAATTGTATTATTGTTGCCGTTCACCTTGTCAACGCCTTTGTTGATCGATACGTTTCGAAATTCAATCTTGTTTGTCAAATGTCTTAAAATAATAAGATATAGGTTACTGCGGGCCTTGTTGTTAAAGAGCTTCGCATTTGTAGGAAATCGCAATCAATATAAGATTTAATTTATTGTTCATAATTCTAAAAAAAATATTCATATATAATTAGCCGTAAATATAAACCATTAAAGGTTTTGATGTGAGGGCGATCGTTCCTTATGTGACGAAATTTTACATAGAAAACTTATACTGTGCATAGAACCTTTATGTGGTTTAATATTTCACTTACAATAACATATCGATGATAATTTTCCCTTTTAATAGTATTGTCAATTAAAAAATACTTTACCAGATGTTATATTACTAGTATATTATTTCTACCCGTCGCGAGTTTAATCCGGCAAAATGGATTTATTTCAAAAGCATATCGGTAAATTCAATTCCATAAATATTATCCTCAGTTCTATTGATATTTCAACTACATCATATCGATACAATTTGGAACGAAAGAATATCGTTCCGAATTTGGTTTTGTTTGAAGTTGTTGTTGGCTATTAATTTTTTTGTGAAGTGTTACATAATACTTTGATCTGAATAGGTAGGTATGTATTGTTGATAAAAACGATATTGTAATTTATGATCTTGATTTTATTGTTGCAATATCTACCCCGCGGGGCTCATGGTACGACTTCGTACCAATATGTAACATGAAGCGATTAATTATATAAGAATATTGGTTCAGTATTGGTAGTTCTTGTAAATTATTGATATTTTTCGCAGGTTTTAATATGAAATGTACAGGGTAGTGCCGTTAATACGACTATAAATTGAAACATGAGCTATATTAGTTCATAGAAATGATTCCACTTTCAAAAAATTCTTATTCATTTGATGATTTCATGACATTTGTATGAAATAGTATAACATTGGCTGCATTATTTCATAGAAATGTTAAAAATTATCAAATGAATAAAATGTACTTGAAAGTGTCAAACCATTTATATGAACCAATATAGGCCATGTTTTAATTTATTTTTGTATTGACGGCACTAACCTGTATACTAATATTAAAACAAAAAGCGGTTATATGCTTACTAGTAGCGAATTAGGTATCATTTATTTTTAGAAATATACTTTGCCATTTATTTATTTTAAAATTGATCTAGTTTAAAAAAGATCTATTAATTTTAACTAGATAAGAATTTACAGAGTTCACCTATTATTCTCAATGACACAGAGATTGATTACATGACCTTAAAAGCAAACGTTCAAGCGTAACACTGTTATAATTGTGGGTACTGTAGTTATCGTTGTTTTAGGGATAAGGGGACTTATCTCCTATGATAGTAACACAGGGGTCCAGCTCCGTCCACAGGGTTTTTCATTTAAAATCCCTGTAAGCGGTATTGCAACGCGACGGTTACCCATCGAACGGCGTTCTAAGCGCTGATATGCCACGGTCGCACCACCAGGCGGACCGAACGCCCATATTTCATACCGTAATAATTATAACTGGAACCATTTTTGATATTTCGCATGCCAACAAAAGGTGTGATCAGCGGAGCGTGACACGCGCAAGGCCACGCCAGTTTCACCTGTTTCGGTTGCAAGTATCTTTTTATTGCGATCTTAATTCGAGTCAGCAAGTGTGATAGTGAAAGTGAGTTACGTAGTTATGACGTCGTTGGCGTGTGCGAACTTAACT
This sequence comes from Nymphula nitidulata, assembly GCA_947347705.1. Taxonomy (NCBI): domain Eukaryota; kingdom Metazoa; phylum Arthropoda; class Insecta; order Lepidoptera; family Crambidae; genus Nymphula; species Nymphula nitidulata. Next base: position 5,826,239 of record OX374617.1, on the reverse strand, counting down.
GATTTTGAATTGCTAGTAAAAACTAGCAGACGATTACGGCAATTTATAGCGTTTAAGTCATAAACTCGCGAGATAGCTTGTAGATGGATTGGATGAATTATTTTAGCAGTCAATACTGTTACGAGAAATTATTTTTGGGCCTTCATGAAGTGATTTCAATAGTAAGGTGGTCACTGTAGTCAGAAAACGGATGGGTGACCGAATAAGTGATCTAAAGTTTAATGTCACGTTCAGTTAATGTCTTGAAAACATTAATGATGACTGATAGCCAATTAAAAGTCAATTCTGTTTACTGAATATAGCCTCAGGCATATTTACCTACATTCAGCTTAGAATACTTAAAACTTAGAATAAAGTCTCATATCAACAGCACTATCGAAAGAAGCCAAAATGTCTGCAAATCGGGCGTGCATTTGTTTATTTATACAAGGGTGGCAAAGTAGCTTACGGCCCGCCTGATGGAAAGCGGTTAGCGTATCCTATAATACTTAGACGTAGCACCTTAGGCACTACTGACGTACAGTGTTGTCTTGCCTGCACTGTAAAAGTCAAGAGACAGCTTTATGAGACATGTCCTGCTCCTTTGCGTTTGTTTCTAGGCGTTATTACTCTAACCATTACAATTATGTACCTATTTGTCCAAAATAACTGTAATTACTATTCTTTATCTAAATAAAGGTTTCATTATCTCTTATTTAAAACAAAGAAAAGTTTAGTAAATTTCAATAATGATACTTAAAAAAATGAAAAAAAAAATGACAAAAAATGTAAAAAATACTTTTGATATTTAAAAAAATGCGCGTCTACGTCTGCGAGCAGGCCAACACAATGTGTGACCTGTTTTGCATTGTAAGAGGCTTGTTATTGAATGTTAATGTATTATTTTATCGTCCTTCAGTTTTCAATCAAAACCATCCTATTAGTTCATATTTTTTAAATGTCAAACAAAACACCAGTGACCAATCGAATTTATTTAAATTCCACAATAAAATGAATCGACGTTAACTGATTTAATTATGGTCGTTTGCACAACTCAATGGCTCCATGGGTCAATTTGGGGTTAAGGAAAATTGATTTGTAAATTTGGTAATACTTGTAATAAATGTTTGATAGATTGCTACCTATCTTATTACTGTGTAAAGTTCAAGTTGGCATGCTTCTGAGTTATACATATATTAATTTGTTGCAGTACCTATTACAAAAAAGTCTAATCATTGTATCTTAATTTATTCATCATAAGCGACAGGTTTATTACTTGTCAAATCCTTACAATCCAAACATTACGTTTCCAAATGAACTAATGACAATGAAAAGCTGCATAGAATGCTATTTAAAAATAACCACGCTATTTTACGAATTAAGCACTAGACAGTAATATTACTTCAAATTCATTTAAGCTAGTTGTATGTTTTATGATTTGTTTATCTCTCTCTACAAGATTTTCTTTCACTTACCTCATGCCATCAAATCCGTCATCCGAACCGTTGATAGTGAGTACCGGCGCACGCGCATATGCTTTCGCAACTCGTCTGTTTTTCTCGAACACGATCACTTTTGCCCATATCTCGTCGTCTATTTGTGTCCATTTGTCTAGCACCTCCTGAATGTGTTCCTGTGGACAAAGAATGAATGAATTAGTTATTTTATTATAAAGACATAGATGTAAAAGCTAATATTATTTCGATAGGATCCTTAGCTAAGCTAGTACCGAATATAGTCATTTTAAAAGTAGTAAGCTCAATCAGATTTAAATATTATCCAGAACAAGTTTTGCTATTATCGAGTTGTTACTATCCTTGAAAAACTACGTCCCTTAATATATTTATTATGTTTGTAAATGGAGTATAGGCATTGATGACGTTGCTAACCTAAAAACATACAAACTATTCAAAAATAATAAAGCTTTGTTATAGGAGTAGCATGGCTTACAATACCAAGATATACTAGAAAATAAAACAAGCGTGTTACTTGCTTGTTATAAGTATACTAAGCACGTGACTAACACACACATGGTGAGTTCCGTTGATCCCCGGATCACATATACATAGGCGACCTTGCCCAAACGTTTCTCTATACAAGATTACTTAATACTGATAAAGCAATTCTGGTGCAATCAGACGACACCGGCGCCCGCGCAACTGCGGGTTACGCTCTAGTAATAGTGGGTGTATATTCTAAGGATCTTATTTGTAAAGATTCATGTTTTAATTAAAACGATAGTGTCAGAGAGATATATGAAGTATAAGGGAACTAGGCCACAAATATATTGCATTAAAGAAAGGCCAGGTAAATTTCTAAGAATTTTGACTATATTAAACGAGTGAAATCGGTATTACATGTGAGTTTTAACTAGACCACTTAATACCATCGCCAACTGTTTTTAAGTTACAACAAAAGAAGAAAATTTATATATCTGAAACGAATAAAAGACAGAAGAGAAAGATAGTAAAGTAATAGAAAGATAGAAATTTAAACTAGCAAAAGCAATAAGAAAGATAGTAAAATAAGCCTTAAAAATAGAAATTACTTTCGAGACAACCATACAGACAATGTTAGATACACTTGAGCTTCTTTCCCCAGACTTGTTCAAGACATTTAGGAATACCGGTGGCTAATACTGTGACTGGAAAATATAAAGCAATATGTCTTTGACATTTAACTATACCATCGGTGGCCTAGTAAACGCTATTGTTGTAATGACATTTACTACAGCTTATGTCAAATTGAAAAGAATTGCGATCACGGCCACAGCTGGAACACATGGGGAGTAAATTGACGAAAACAAAATTATATGCGTGTAGAAAATTGTAATAGTTTAATCATGTAATAAGTCATTTTGACGTTGAAATCCTATTATTATAACAGTGCGTTAAGAAATAACCATGAACTTTTCTTTAAATGGTACACATACTACATTTTCGCGCAGTATTTATTAGAAGACCTTATAAACGGGGGAAAAATGTGATAGAATTATATGGAGCCTGTAAAGCCTTAAAATAGGTAGTTTCCCAGACCACAAACTAGACATAATAGACAAACAACAAACTGTCGATTACTGAAAATGGACAATCGCCACACAAACTTTAATTTATAATCACACCACTCACACTCCGAGATAAAATCCTTCCTTTGTTCATAAGCACTGTGCAAAAAATGTAACCGGAATCTGACTCAACATTTATCAACCAAGGTAAAAGGTTAACCCTTCTTTTTCTATGACAGTTATGTTAAATGTTTTTGATTAAAAAATCTCCTTGAATAACTTTATTTACTAAACAAAGGACACCGTTTACACTCTATAGGACTTAGGCCCTATAGAAAGTGGACATAGAGATAGTATGGACCCTATAAAGAGTGGTAATAGAAATATTAAATTATTTTTTTGTTGTTTGAGTAGCTTATAACATGAAAAAGACATAAATAAACGAAGTTTTGTAGCGTGGTGGTTAATTAATACATCCTTTTAGACTTACTAGTTTTATTACGCCAATAAAATAAAATGCCAGGGTTAACATTGGTAGCAGCTATGCAATTCTCTAAAGTCAGCAGCCTTGAACTCGTGGTTGTGGGAGAGCTGTGGTACCTTTTGGCGTTTGTTAACCGACTTCAAAAAAAGGAGGAGGTTATCAATTCGTCTGTATGTTTTTTTTTATGTTTGTTACCTCAGAACTTTTGACTGGGTGAACCGATATTGATGATTCTTTTTTTGTTCGATGCGGAATATTTCCCATTTGGTCCCATAAATTTTTTTTGAAAATCCATTGGGTAGTTTGGTTTTTAAATAAAAAAAACTGGAAAAATTAAGTCGTCTACATATGCGAAATTGCGGATGTTTGCTTTCCTATGAATTTTTAGTGAAATGATACGATAGTAGAAATCAATTTAAGCTCACGGTCACCCATCTAGCTTTGACCTTCAAAAGTTATCACTAAAAATTGTGAAAAAAAAATATTTAAACAAAAATTAAAACCGACTCCAAAAAACTGAAAAGGATAAAATAATTAAATTTTAGTAGGTACTCATCCCATAGGAACATATTTTTGGAGTTGGTGCTAAGTTGTTTCCAGAAACCATAGATAGTGAAGCACCGACTCCAAAAATATGTTCCTAGGGGATGAGTACCTACTAAAATTTAATTTTTTTATCCTTTTTAGTTTTTTGGAGTCGGTTTTAATTTTTGTTTAAATATATTTTTTTTGACAACTATTTGACAACCGATGGAGACACTAGAGTTTCGATGATGAGCACGGCGTGAGCCGGAACTTAGAAGGCTGTTTATTTTTATAGCTATGTAAAAGTCAATCAAGTATTGAAAGGGGTCAATATGTTTCACTTCAAACACAACAAAAACTTAATCGAAAAATATAGATTGTAAGTATTTCATGTCGTATCTTAAAACAGCGACAAACATACACAGCCAAGAGATCGACTTCAAGACTAGTGAATAAGTTTAAGTTTGCTCAAACGTCAAAATCAAAGGCGGCTCGTCATCTTGTCAGTAGTCAAGCTAAATATCGAATATTTCTATTAGTGAATCGCACTGCTGATACTAGCAAGTCGATCTGCGAAGTTAATCAATCTGCGGTCGTTGAGAACAGAATTATCGCAATCCATTTTAAAAAGCAAATATCGTCCAAGTAAAAATCAAAGCGCGGATAACTTTATGCTTATATCTAAAATAAAACACATGTATTACTTAAAGTACATACTACAGAGCAATCGCAAAGAAATGTAAATGCAAAAAGTAGCATAATACAACTAGAGCGAATGACAGACAGGTGACTTCAGTCGAAAGTTAATTTTTATTCTTGTGCTGCTAGTAAAAAATAATAATTAAGTCGATACTTTTTTTTCACTACTGTTTAAGATAGTGTTTAAAAGCTCATTAGTATAAAAATTTTAGAAAATTGTAAAAATAGACAAGTAAAATTTAGAAAATAGACTTTAACAGTTAACTACCTTTCACACTACCTTCTATTTGAGCACCAAGATTTTTAATATCAAATATTTTTTTAGACTTGGTTCAATTAAATTCACCAGGGAACATAAGTCACGGAGAACCGCGCCGTACATACAAAGGTAATCAATTTACAAACTTTATGTTTATTTTTGCTTTATTTTAATTTGATACTCCCGAACAGTGACCATAATTCGATTTTTTTATACAACTAGATGACAAATAAGCTGACGGCCCACCTGATGGTAAGCGGTTACCGCCGCCTATAGACACCTGCAATAACAGGGAAAAATCACTTGATTTTACAGATGCGTTGTCATCCTGAGGCCTGATATGAAATTTCGTCCATGCCCAGTAATTACACTGACTGCCTATTACAAATATAGGTTTAATTTTTTTATATAATAATCACGACTGAGCTTTTTTTGGACGTTATCCTTTCGTGCTATAATAAAACATTTTGTATGAAGGTATTTGTCTCTCTAAAATAAAATAATAAATTTTTTAAACATGAATAAAAGGCATTATTATTTCCTAAGTGATGTGTCTTAAAGGACTTTTTTTTGCCCCTGCCTGGGGTAAATAACATTTCCTTTTGTCAAAACCCTGAGCTTAAAGTTCTTTGGACGCTCTGTAACTGTAACAATAGGTTTTGCTATCCACATCCGTAGATTCAGCGAAAACTACTTTCGGTTTCATGATAGTGAGAATAATTTTATAATAGCACTTTGATAGCAATTTGAGGAATGACTCGACCCGTAATTCACTTTCGGTTTCATGTTCGTGTTCATTTGTGTAATAAAGAATAAGCTATTCGTTCTTCACAATTGATGGGCTTTATTTTATGTGGGGTCTGCTATCTTTTGGAAATAATGTTGCCATTTCTAATAGAGCAGAAGAATACAAATAGAAATAACAAGTACGCCGAAATAAAACTGGTAACACGATGGATACTTTCGGCAACTGAAAATGTTTTTATTCCTTTTTTTATTGATTGATCCATCAATTCCCGATTTGATATAAAGTTGTAAGGAAGAAACGTATTGTACACTTCAAAAACATCTAAGTATTCGTATTATTCACAGTATTTCACTTCATAGAAATCATCGTTGCAAATGTATTTTCCTGTTGCAAATGCACTTTCATTCTATCAAACCAATCATTAGGCTCATTGTGAATGTTTTGTGTTTGTTGGAAGTGCGAGATGTTCAAACTTTGTATTATGTATTAATATTTAAGGAATACAATTACAGCTCATGAGTATTGATATTTCCAGCAGTTTAATAAATGATATAATAATAAGTTGGTACCAAATAGGAAAAGAAATATATTCTAAATTATCTGAAACTGCAAATAATAAAAGGATACAATATGTAATATTTAAATCTGTAAGACCTGGATCCGTAATTTCCTATGAACGATATGTTGAAATCTATAGATAAGAAAATTTTGCTCTGTTAGCTGCAGTTGCTCTGCATGTTGATATTTTTACAAATAAGGCTTTAGTTGAGAGCCACTGCCCAAGCATTAGAGATCTGTCTTATCACAAAGGTGTTTCCGCTAATATGCTCTATGATCTGTTACAATCTAGATCACACTGTGGTGGACATGCGTGTGCGTCGCTTTTCATTCCATATCTGAATAGGGTTCGTTAGTGCAAGGTTTCGTATTTATGTGCAAAGCCAGTCACGCTTAATCATTGAATGCATGAAACGCATTTAATGTGATGAGGTTAAAGCTTATGTCCAGAACAATCTAAACAATAGGAATATATTTTACTGGACTTGGAAATGACTTTGCGATTTAACAGGGTAGTAATTTAAACTAAAGATAACTATAAATACTAGGTCCTATGCCTACACTTAATTAATCTAAATTTATAAACAGGAGGTACCATGTTTCTTGGCTCTTTGAGCTGCGTATTCATTTTATTACGTTTATTGATTTCGCAAATTGTAACATCATTCTTAATATTATGTTTTTTGAAGCTGTCTCTTTCTATTCTTGATGAGAAAAGAAGAGACACTATTACCTCAGTTTAGGTTGAGTGTAAAGTTTGGATTGATTGATGTATGTTCCTCAATCACGCCAGAATGGCTGAACGGATCATAAAAAATTTAGCACATCGATGGTTTATAATCCGGATAATATATAGAATGCCTTTTCTCAAAGTCTTTTCTTGGGATATCGCGGACGAAGATGAGGGCGGGAGCTAGCTAAACAAAGGACGGATAAATTATGACGAACGTAAATGAAGAACTGACTTACATCGAAGATGGAAAGATTAATAACACAAAAATATGTGTCGCTTCTCAACCAACCTCGGTAATCTTAAAGTAAGTAAGGCATAAGTTAGAACGGAGCGTGGCTAGGTGTGGTCAATCACGGTCAACGAGAATTATGCTAGTTAAGTATTTTGATCAGAATGTTGCCTGATCTTGAGGCAAAAGCGCGATGACAGAATCAGTTTTATGTTTAGTTCGAGTAGGTCTTATCTTCATGTTCAAATAAACCACTACAACAATGTTAAGTTTATTCATAGTTTAACGGCAATGAAATTCTTTCATGTCATAATAGTATGTTAAAATTTAAAAGAAGTTTTTTTTGTTATTAGATATTACGACTCATATCTAGCTCTGGTATCTAGAAGTATCTATAGAATGAATTAGTACTAGATTTCATACTATATCAAGGTTTATAAGTATTTGCGCAATGTCCACTACAGTGCCTATTTTGTATACTCTATATTAAATTTATTAGTCTGAAATCCATGATGTAGGTGAATTAAGAATTGTACTAAGGTTTGGAGTTCAACTTCTATTTAAATTATTATGGAAACTTAATTATTGTCTACATTTATTGGACAGAATCAGTTTTTTGCTTCAATACAATGTAGTACGACTTGTGTAAGTATCTATCACAAATTATGAATAAAATTGTCAACTTCCTATTGTCATGTTGAGATGATGCGATTCTGTGAGATCCGAGTAGCTCGAGATAATGCGAATGCAATATAAGGGCCATACATTTATCTACATGCTCTCACGCATTTGTCAATCGTACGTGAATCACGTACAAGATGACAGAACCTAGAGTCGATTTATAATAATAGTTCAAGTCCTGACCTAAATATTATTGTGATATTTAAACAGGACTCGTATTAGCGGAGTGTGGGTTATTTTTGAATGTGTAGCTAAAATATCATTTATTTATTTATTAAACAATATTTCAACAGCTTTTTTGTACATACAATACAAAGTAATAGCATTACCTTGACATGAGCCAATTAAAGACACATATTACGCTCATAATAATGGTAGTCTTAAAGGTAGATAGTTGCATAGTTTTACATTTTACAATTAAAAATATAAATACTTACACAATAATTATAATAAAGAAATACAACAGTTTGAGTGAGTTTGTGAGTGTTTGTCTGTGTTGTATAATTATAGAAAACCATGAATAAAATATTTAATCAAAACTACATACTTCGGTTACTGTTACATTTACAAATAAAGAAAGAAAACGATGAAAACTTCGGTTACATTTGTAATAACCAAAATTTAACGATTACACCAATCATAGTTTATTTGATTTAACAAAACGGTGCATCACTATGCAACTTTATTTTTGACTGTGTTACGTTACGTTATGTAGTCACTTTTAGAGCTACAGGTACCCCTACCTAGCCCAAACATTTTTTTGAATTTCGAATCGTTATCATATAATTATCTTTCATGCACGCTTAAAATTTCAAACAAAAGCCAGACAAAAGCAAATGTAACTGCTCGATACGATGGCGATTCGAAATTTAAAAGTGATCGCGCTAGGGGTACAGGTAGTCAAAAGTTCAGTTTTCTTTTTTTTCCAGTGTAATGCCAGGCGGTGAGCATGGGCTCTTTACCCTTTTATATACCCTCTAGTGACTCTCAGCACGACTTGTTGAAAAAAATAGGAATCGCGAAAAAAATATATCAAATCAAATCAAAAATATACCAGTCGCAACTGTAAGCGAGGCCCATATGAATTCTGCTTAATCTGTAAAGAGTCTATTTATCAGACACACAAAATAGATTTTCTAATGTGTGTGAGCGCCAGCTGGCTGGTAAGTTATAAAAAGGTCGAATCGTATATAAATAGTAAATTATAAGCTGCAATAAAATTTATCGCATTAAACTGCAGTACTAACGACCAAGTTTTTCTTCAAAGTGCCACGTTATTTAGTTATACTTCTACGATCAAAATATTAGTCGTTTTGGAGTTATCTCAGTAGCAATTATCACAAAAACTAGTTGAGTCTTGCATTGCCTTTTAGAGTTAGTTTAGTTTACATACAAATTTGCTTAAAATTTTATCCTCAAACTGAAAAAAATATTTTGAACTTCTAATTATATTACTGTAAGAAATACAAATAAAGAAAGAAAACGATGAAAAAATTATATGCTCCTGGCGGGAATCGAACCCGCGTATCCTGGGGTCCGGCCAGACGCGATAACCTCTACGCCACCGGAGCACTAGGTGTAACCTGCCAATTCCAAAAAGGCAAAAAAGGGTTTGATAAAGTAGGCATTATTAACGCACAAAGTCAAACATGTAAATGTCATTTTATTTAAATTCTTTTGCAGTCGTTACTTTTACTTATACAAATATATATAATAAATAAATAAGTGCTTTAATTTTTGCTACAGAGCGTAAATACATATTGAAGCGAAAACATATAAGTACAACAATATAATTACTTTCTTTAGTAAAATAATGGGTATCTATTTTGGACTTTATTACTAAGTTCTCAATGGAATGAATGAAGTATAATAATGTATAGAAATAACCATTGAATGGACTGCGTGAAGCTTCACATTGTCGCTAACATGACACACACATTTTTATGGTCAATTAAACTAATCATAGATGTTACCGTAATTGTCATAATTATGTTTTAATCGAACTCTGTATTTATGTTTGATGTTGGTGTTCTCTGAATATAGTTCGTGTTATCGTGTTTCTCTTTAATAGATTGTATTGAAGATTACTTCACATTTTAGTCGATATCAAACATAATGTTTGTACAAAATACGAATTTCGTAAGATACGACATGTATGCTATGCGTAGGTACGTACAGATTGAATTTGCAAAACTGTTTTTGGTTTGGTTAGTTTGTGTCATTTATGTACAGTGGGGGAATTTAATTATTTAGCAAGTTAAATATTTGTTGATTTGTTGTATTATATCGGTATCAATCATCGGCTTTCTTTGTAATAGTTCGTGTATCTTATTTTGACGACCGCCTGGCCGAGTGGTCTGTACGCCAGGATACTCGGCCAAGAGGTCCCGGGTTCGAATCCCGGTAGGAACAAATGTTTGTATGATAAGTACGAACATTTGTTTATGAGTCATGGATGTTTATATGTTTATTTAGTATATTTCTAATATTTATATACATATTATTATCATTATTTCTCCGTTATCTAGTATCCATAACACAAGCTCTTAATGATGCTTACTTTGGGCTGGATAATAGGTGTGAGTGTATAAATGTTATTATTGTTATTATTATACGACTATTGAAAATATTCGTCAACCTACTAAACATTCCCTGCCTGTACCATTATGTGTGCCTACGCTTGTTGTGTAAGATGTAAGCTTTTACATTGCTAAGAACATGTTCTATATTAAAAACCACATAATTTTTTCTTGTTTTTAAACATTATTAAAAAAGATTAACTTACCGAATAAAAGTTAATTACTTGTAAAAGGAAGGGTATTCTTTCTTACCCCTTATTCTCAGAACTAGACACCCCGGTAGATTAAAGAACGAATGGCTTAGAGTCGGCGTTTAATAAGTGTAGGTATAAAATTATAATTACCAAAGGAAAATATTATATTTCGAATTTCGTACTTATTATTGAGAAACACACGCATAGAAAGTTCACTAAAAAAAATAGTAAGAGTTATAATAAACTTTATGACGCAGTTGCCAACTCTACGGTTTTGATATTCTTACATAGAGAAAAAAAAGGATGATTATTCCCAAAAAAGTTTTCCTTGACAAAACCCAGATTACCTGAAACCTGTCCTTGATGTTTGGGACTGGACTTTAAATGGATTTTATTGCAACTGAGACATTTTGAGTTAGGTACTAAATTATCAGACGTTTTAAAATAACCGACCCGCATTCATATTAAATGATACGTTTGTACGCGTCTTTCTTTAAAAATTTTACCATCAACATTTTAACTTGAAATTATAATGTCATCAGTTGATCAAGGTATATTTTTACAAGTGTAGGTACCTAATAATTGATAATAGTGCCAGTCTTTTTAAGATGCTGTGCCACAAAAGGAAAAATAAAACTCATGTAAGCTCCTTCATTGTCTGTCTGTCTGTCAATACCTTTTCTCAGTAACAGATGAAAATATCTTCTTGAAATTAATATCTAATCAAAATCAAATACTAAAGTCTACAGTTCCTTGAAAAAACTAAACTTCAAAGACAAGTCATTGAAAATTACCGACCATTTATAGCGCATCTTTCGACAATCACCATTGCAATAAAAACCTGGGGACCTTCCGTTGTCTTATAATAAAAAAATCCGAAAATCGTTAAAACAAAATTGCGATTACTAACTTAAATTTAAAATTAGAATAGACCGTGAATCGTGACGTAATTTGATGCAGGTGAGAGCATTTTTTTAAAGTCAGTTTTCTTTTTTCGAATTACTCCTGATTTCAATTTTTTTTTTGCTTACTTGACTTTACTACTGAATTTAAAAGAAAAATTCCTTGGACTTATTCTTACTTAAGACCTAGAAGTATCTAAAACAGTGAAAAGGAACAATTCATTCTTTTTACTGTCAATGTTTTATTTGTAAACTGTTCTTACTCAATGCTCAAATTGCCAATTGTTTGAGTTGACAAACCTACACAAAATTGATACGTGTAGATACCTACATTAATTTCGCAAATTTGTCAATTGCCGCAAAGTATACCTATGCCCTCTAATAATATGAGCAATGTTACAATTGAAATAAGTAATAACTTACACAATCCAATTGAAAAGGTTTATCACGATCTGTTGAGCAAGTAATAGCATATCAGAATTGAGTTGCATCCATAATGCATGCGTTGGACCATATATGAGCAACTGTATTGCAAGATTCCTCAGCGAAGGTCGTGGAAATTAGCCAGCAGTGTAAAATAGAATCTATTGCCGGGTAATAGGTCACGTTTCCTCGTAACGATGTTTGTTTGTTTTGCTTTTCCATAATTTTAAACTGGAACTTCCATAAACAAATGAAAGTTGAAGTAATCGTTCATAACGATACAAAGCACAAATGGATTTTAAATACTTTTTACTGTATTGATAATAATAAAAATCAAATCAAATACAATATTTAGCCAGTAGAGAACAGCGCACACAAATGATAATTTTAATTCCGCATACCGTAACACGAAAGTAATAATTCGGACTTTATTACCTACGTATTAACGTTATATTTGAATCAACTTGTTACAACGACCTTGCAGGGTCGTTTCTCTGTCTACATTCTAAAGACAAGTGTAGGTATTGGAATTTATATTACCTGTGTTTACTTTTGATCTAATTATAAATCTAGATTGCTATTCGATATGGCCAACTTAAATTCTTGTTGTACTATTATTAATAAATATTTTATTAGGATTCTAGCTCGTGCTCAACAAAAATATCTAGAGCTTAGAGCCAAGAATCGTTAATCATGAAGGAACTATAGGTATTTCATTTGAAATATAACAAAACTCTTTTGATTCACTACGGGAAAAAAGAGGTTGCATTACTACTTGTAATTAGGTACTTATAAGGGTTTTCAAATCGAAATTAATTAACGTTTTAGCACGGATTTTCACACATCATCTTATTTAATGACTAAGTCCTAAGTTATATCATCCTGACCTATATAAACCTTCATAAATTTCAAGGCTTCTCCTAGGTAAGAATGGCCTCAGTAGGCCACACCATTACTTAGCATCTGATGACATGGTTAAATGTTAGCCTATTTGAAAATAAACAAAAAAATGAACACGCTTCTTTGCGTTTATTTATCGCAATATTTAGTCAAAGTCCCCAAAGCACCTTTTTCCATTAATAATGCAGATAATAAATCTTACTTTGTGGCGGGACCAACATCCTTGCTTTAAAAGTATTCTTTTTTTAAATTTAAATCCATTCCGTTTTTATCTCGTTAAAATATTTTCGAAGGTTCCACATAAAGACGTTTCATTCTCTCGTCAAATAAAAAAATGAAGATGTAATTATTCAATTTAGGCAGTTACATTAATCATTCTCACCATTAAGTTATTGACGTGTTGATAAATTCAAGAATATCTACAATTACTTATTGCTTGCTTATTTATACTCTAATAAGTAGCAGTGAGAATATAACTCTTGGTTTCATAATAATAATAATTCATCTATTCATTATTTTATAAACATTATCATTATCATATACCAAATAACTTCTATCTTCCTTGATATTATTACATTGCTGATTAAAAAAATGTTAGTAGTTTTTTTTTTTTTTTTTTTTATACAACTAGATGACAAACAAGCTGACGGCCCACCTGGTGGTAAGCGGTTACCGCCGCCTATAGACACCTGCAATAACAAGGAAAAGCAATTGATATTGCAGGTGCGTTGTCATCCTGAGGCCTAAGATGAAATGCCGTCCATGCCCAGTAATTACACTGGCTACCTTTCCCTTCAATCCGAAACACAGCGAACTGTTTCACGGCTGAAATAAGAAAGGCGGTGGTACCTACCCAGGCGACCCTACATATGGGTCTACCACCTAGTAGATAATTATTATAAATAGGAATTTCTACCTACTTAATGTAAATAGGTAGAAACTTCTAAATTTAACACTGATTCTCTTTAAATTTATTTTATAAAATCTTTTGAATTCAACACAAATATAATAATATCAATAATAGTTTGTAATTTAATAAAAAAATAGTTTATAATTTACAATTAAAAGTAAACGACAATATGAGAATTCTTTTACAAAAATCTTAATTCTTCATTTTAATTAACATGAATAACAAAATACACAAAAATACGTCGTAATTTTATCTTTCAGTAAGGCATGAAATTCAAATTCTACTTTACAATCACAGGTAGTAGTCACCCTAAATGGCTTTAATACACTTTCCATTTCAAGCATTTGTTTTTGATTGTGTTTGGTCTTTCTCTTATAAACGTCATATCCCTTATACAGCTTTATTAGCAAGTTATATCAGAGGCAAAGTGGAGCAGCCTTGAGCATCCCTGTTGACCTTTACAGATATGCTCTTTGCATTTCAAATGTGAGCGGCTTGTGAACCAAAGCTTAGTACACAATGGCGAATTTATTAAAGTTGTGGAACGTAATTTGAATCAGTGAATTAAAAAAAAAGTTAGGTGTCTATATAATGCTTAAATGATTTTTATTAATTTATTTCATGGAAACCAAACCCATATACAATTTGAATCATTTATCAAAATTGAAACAAATTAAGTGATATTGCCAAACAAAAGAAAATGAGATAGTTAGTTGATAAAAAGTGCATAATTTAAGAATAACCATGAATTTTAAATGAAATACTAAATACGAAAATATTATCACCACAATTTAATGGACAATTAAAAAGGTAATAATATAGGTAAGTAATATAGTAACTATAGGTAGTTATCATATATCCGTCCGGGCTAAGCAAATAAGTTAACATTGTCATTATACGTACAGAATACTTCAGGAAAAATATTAGATTCTGTGATAACTCAAACAAGTGTACTTGGTAAAACCAAAATACAGGTCAACGAACTAGTTTATTGTCATAAAGATTTAAAACCAAGCCTCAGATAGTAAGCTCCTAACGACCGAAGCGTTTGAAAGAAAACCCCAACTTACTGGAAACGATTGTGGCTTCCTAAACATTCATTTACTAGAATCAGCAATCAATAATCGTGATTTTCTAAAGCACGATGCTAACGATACTTTCTCGTTGATAGATCGATGTTTTAGTATGAAATTTACTTCGGCACTCCACACTCAAAGCGTCGGTCCGGCTTCAAAATTGACCATATCCTATTTTTTTTTTGGGGGAGGAATCCGCTTACAGACCTACCCACCGCTGGCTAAGCGACGGGCGTGTGTGGGGGTCATCCAGCGTCTGACCATAATACCCATGAAAACTCTCCCGCAACTCCACTGTCCATCGCGGGGGTAGCCTGGGCTCTGCCAAAGCACTGTCACCAGCCCACCCCCTATGCCCGAACTGCCCTATAGGGCTTCTAAGTAAAACTGCCCATTGTAAGTCCTAGCGAAGCGTTGACATGATTTCCAAGGCACGAAATAATTTATGCCACCACCCGTCCGGATTCAACCGCAGCCTACATTTACTTTTTTATTATTCAATTGCAACCGCAGAGGCCACAGTGCTACCAACTTCCTTTTTATGATTATACTTACGATATTACAACAGATTAAATGCAAGGAATAAGGGAGAGTTTCAAAGTTAAGTTAAATTTCGATAATAGGGTAGTTGACTACTTTTTTTTATTTCATAAATAAGAAGTTTATAACTCATAAAGAAATATTGCAAGAGAAATAGTATGTCTAAGATCAATATTTTCACAGATATAGTGGTATGTTTGATGTGTTGCGGCGCATCGTCCAAAAACGCTCCATAAAAAATCTACGGAACAGGTGACGTCACATGTTCCGTTATTACTAAGAAATGTATGGGCATACTGTCAAAATTAATAATAACTATGTATTAAGTATATTTTTATTAATAGTTGTCAAAATAATAGTTGTTTTAATTGATGTCAGCAATCGAATATCATCAACATTTTTGAATTTTTTTTTTAAATATGACCATTTTTTTTTATTTTCAAAACAGTACAACTGTAACAATATTTCATATCTTTTAAGTTTGAATTGATTTTAATAGGTAACATTAGCGTATTAGTATTCAAACTTAGGCAACATCCCAATTCCAAACGTGGGGAAATATTGAACGAGGCCGTCTACATCATGATAGAAAAGCAAAGTAGACTATTTCTGCTGGCTGACAGGAAGATACATACTCAATTCTAAGCGCTAAGCATGGGCTCTTTATTCTTTTACCCTGTATGCGTAATTACCCCACTCTTCCTTTATTTGGTCTAAGATTGCGTTGGACTGGGACTGCTTAAAATAAATCATCATCAGACGCCCACTTCTGGGCATATGCCTCCTCCAAGAATCTCCAAACCGATCGGTCCTGCACTGTCTGCATCCATATCGGCTTATCACGCTTTATAAATAAATAGTCCAATGCGAAATAAACTCTGTCTGTCTGTTACCTTTCGATTATACTCTGCGAATTTAGATAAAATTTGGTATAGAGATACCTACTTAGTTTGTTATCCTGGAAAGGACATATGGCACTTTTTAGCGCCAAAATCAAAGGCATAAGGCACTTTTGGGCTCGATAACCGACATCCACACGGGCGGAGTAGCGGGCGGCCACTAGTTTTAAATATAAAAAGAAAGTTACACACCAGCTTAGGGCATTCTATCTGAAATTAGACTTCCAGATGAAGTTTACCTATGAAAGATGTAGTCTACGACAATCCTAGTCAGTAACGTGATACGATGAGATAATCTTAATTTATTTGTATAAACATTTTTAATTTAGTATTATTTCTAGTAGAACTAAATATTTTGAATGAAAGTATTGATTCATGCTAAATTCGTGTGTACTTAGCTTTAGTAAGTGGTAAAGGGAACCGACATTGGTGACATTGTCTCTGGCGTCGTCTCGCGCGAATTTACGTGTCACAGTTCACAGTAATGGCGGCTTGTATTGAACATTCTATCTACATAATTATTGATGAGTAGCCGCCCGAGGCCCAAAGTTTTTGCGCCCAAAAGTACCCTATTTCCTTTCTCAGGATATAATCTATCTCCATGCTCAATTTCATCTAAACCACTCCTGTAGCTTAGGAGTGAAAACGTAACAGACAGACAGGCATACAGAGTAACTTTCACATGTATAATATTATGGATTAATACATTTTATATATACCTATATATAATAGTGTGTAAACAGCTTACTGTCTATTTCCCGGTCAACCTCTGGAAACTTAATTAGGAAACATTTTACCTTACCCCCCGAACCAAACCCATTGTAGGTTTTCCTTTGTTGAGGAGACGCTTTAGGCCTGGTAAAGGGACGAAAGGTTCTGTAATTTGTATGCAAAATGAGGGAGACAAAATATGTTTTAAGGTGTTTTAATGAAATAGGTTAATAAATAGGCGTTTATGAGAAAGCCGCGAGTGTTTACCTCATTTCATGAAATAAATTCAAAAGTTACTATGTGTAAAATCAATACATCTTATAAAGCGTCTACTTATAGCGAGAGGTGTGCTATGATTTGTTATAAGTAACTACAGCATGAGCTCGCAGAGAACCAGACCAGTAAGTTGTTAATAGTGTTTATTGGAAGTTGACCCTAAACTGAATGAAAATAAGATTCATAATACATCCCGTAAATCAACTAAATAGCAGTGTTATAAAAATTTTGTAACACGCAGTAGTTCTGTGATCTCCTAAGAAAAATAAGGCAACGTTTAATGAATGCATGCCACCCGCGCCCGGTAAGTAGTCGATGTTATTACATTTACATGATTGCGGCTTCTACTTCAGCTCTGACGTGGAATAGTTAGCAATTACTTACTGCAATTTGAATTCCAATCGGCCTTAGAAATGGATTGTCGTGCGACAGCCATAAAAAACAGTTTGTCCTCTGACCTAGCCTTACATCACTGGTTTAAAATGCGAATGTAAGTCAAATTTCCTTTACAAACTTTTACTGTATTGATTGGTCCTTTATTGTTAAAATTCTAAGTAAGAATACATACTACTCTGTCGAGAAAGTATCGGGAAAAGATCAATAATACACTTCAAACGCTTTGTACCACTCATAAGCACGAGCTATTGAGAAAGTCAATTCACCGTAAGCCTTCTGTAACATTTTCAGTGACTCCGAACACGAAATTCCATTGGCGATGCAAAATTTAAGACACTCTTATCGTTCAATATTTTTGTCTATTATGAAATTCGCAATACGCACTAGATATGATATAACTAAAAACAGCACTGTATTTTATATATAACAGATGCAACTCAAACTTCGCGCCAAAATGGAAAATAGTTGTGCCAATCTAACAACAATAACAAAAAAACAAACAATATTAATTTGGAACCATAAACAAATCATCCACGCCCGATACTTTTTTGACTGAATGTATTTCTAAAAGAGATGTTTCAAAAATGTATGGAAATCCGGCCAGGTCTATGTACCCAATATACTGAAAAATAGGTAGAAATATGCAGAACGGTGTACAGTTGTCCATTTTCTTTTTAATTGCTTTATTGCGTGATACAAAACAAGAACAACACACAATTATCTTACGTAAAATTGTGTCATAAAATGTCGGGTCAAAATTAAAATATGACACACTTATCTGTCTTAATCACTAGAAGGAATTCATTGTAATATAATAAGTTACTATCATCATTTTCAATCTGAAATGTCACTTGATTTATTTTACTAATTACATACCGAATAAATTTTTAAATCGATCTTTATATAATTATGCAGACGTTGTATGTGTATCTATTCAGATGTGTGCTAATAACTTGTGTCAATAGTTTTGAAGTCTTACATAAAGTCAACGCAACCTTTGACATTTAATTAACCAATAAATAATGTTCATTAGATTGTTAGATTTGTATACGTGACATATAATATATTATCATTTATGACGTAATGGATTTAAATCATCACAATAAAATATGCGCCCAAACCTTTGTATATTTCTTAGAAAAACTTGTCTCTTCAATTTACCAAGCATATCCAGAAACATCGTTTGAAGTTACGTGACGTTGCTTGATTTTGTGCGATGTTTCGAATGACAATCAATTGTTTACTGTTGGTGAAAAGGATCTTAAGACAAGATTTGGAGACAAGTGTCGGAGAGTCGTAGGACATTGAAATTTGTCTCTTATTGAATACACGGATTTTTATATAACAGATCCTTTATTATTCCATTGAGATTATTATAATGATACTACAATAAAATTGGTTGGTTGATGATGGGCATGAGGTGACGCTTTCAATAGATATAGATATAATATAGATAGATAAAAAATACGTTACTGCACAAAACACAAGTAGAAAAAGTACAGAGAAAAAAAAACATGCAAATGGCGTCCTTATTGCTGAAGTAGTAATCTCTACCAGGCTATTATTATTATTATTATTATTACTATAGGTGAAAGTTTTTCAACAAATATTCTACTTAAAATTTTACTTTGGTGTTTTTGTTTAGTATACGAAGGCAGTGTTAAACAAGTTATTTACCCCGAAAAATACCTGTCTGATGTTTATGAACAAATAATGAAAAGAGTCCTGGTCGAATGAACATAAACACATCATCTTATAATATTAAAACGTACGTAAACTATATTTCAAAACCCGTACCATAAACTAGTTCAATCTAGTTCCACGCAAAAAGTTTTTCGACGTAAGTGTACACTTTTGGACCATTATTGTTTGCCTGCTAGCAATATACATAGAAACCGCTCAAAATAAACAATCTCTGTCACATTTATCACAAATGTAGGCACTCGTGTAGTTATAATACGCATCAGCCCATTCTTTTGTTGTGCTTTTAAGTCATTTGGTATTATAATCCTATACGAAAACCTAATCTTGTTCAAATTTCTTTCCTATTTCATTATGTAATACCTCCTCCATAAATAAAATGAACAGTGCTCTTATTCTTAATTTTATTTTAACTTTTTTATAAATGTGTGATAAATATATTTACCTACCAAGATCAAGTTTAGAAAGTTAGAGCAGTCACCCGGATTGTGAAAGGTTGCGGGTTTGATGCCCACTCCAGGACGTGAAATTTTTCTAGTTTAGAACATCTTTGGTTTAGATATTTTTTTATGTTAACAGCGCTTTATAACAAGGGTGGCAGACAATCATAAAGCCTGTCTGTAACCCTTAGACCAATGGTTACCAGTTACTGTAGCCTCTAGCTAGATGCTTGTCACATCAATGGTAAACGAGACCAAGAGAAGACGTCATTTTGGTAGCATAGAAGACAAGTCCACATGCACCAAGCTTAATATTGCGCGTTTAAGGTCTGGCCGATTTATGACAGATAGTTGTTTTGACAGTTTTTTTACTTTTCTAACCACGGGATCACAAAAGAAAAAATCTAATGTTTATTGGCTTATTGGTTTATTCAAGTGGAAATGCCACTATTTCTAGTTAATTCTAGTAATATCTTATAAGTTATACATCTTCCAATGATACAAGAACATCAAAGTCTTAATCAAAATAACCAAAGATTGTCGGTAACACACACATTGTTTTACGAAACACCATGCATTCACTGTAACAACAGTTGGAAACAAATTGGCCGCGAAGTAACGAAGTAAAAAGCAATGTTGGCCAATGTTAAAATGTTTGAACCAATTACGCAAGTTGGAGTAATTTAAATGAACGCAGCTCAAGATGGGAGCTTTGTTTGCGAGTTGCAAAGAAAAATTGTGTACGATAAGCGGAGTGAAGAGCATAGAGTTACATTGTAAAATGATTCTTAAGTCAATTGAATAGAATTAGCAATCGCAATTGAGGAGTGAATCTTCTAAATGTAATAATATTATTGATCAATCACGAATAAATTTCGTAGCCCCTGTTCCCTATTATACTTTCCAAGAGGACTTATTGTGAAAAGTAATAATTGAAAGCGATTAACTACTTTTTTAACGACGTTTACAATGGTTTCATTTGAAGTCTTTTCACATTCATATACACAAAGTGACAAGAACAAGTGTAAGACTTCAAAACTGTCTTTACAGTGCAATAATTTATCTATTCAAGCTTGAGAAGTAATTAGCAAACGATTTTAAACCTTTCCCGACTATTGATAAGCATAAAGGCACAATGATTCATCAGTAAATGTGAGTGGTGTTCAAGCATACGACAGACACATAGAGAACCTGCACAGATACATAAATGAGACAAATGTAGCTCGTGCCGGTTTGATGGATAGTCGACGATGAATGCCGCTTTGCAACTGACCAATCATGAATGTATTGGCATTAATGGTCAAGAAGTGACAATAGAATTCAAAACAGTAAGGCATGTGTCTTATATGAGTTGAAAATTGGAAGACAGAATAGAATAAGTAACAATATACCCGAACATTATTCAAAGTCTTACTTTGGCATTGAAAAAGATGTACTGAATTGTACTAATTATCTATTAAAGAAGCAATAGGAGGTAAAAGTTCATATTTCATAAATGTTTCACTAAAATAATGAAATATATACTCTGAAGAATATCTGTATATTCTCTCCATGTAGCTAAAGCAACAATGAGTAACATCTTCGGTGCTATTATAAAGTAAATTTTACATCGTGCGAATAGAAGGTATAAATATTTTTACACACGCACAGTGATAAGAGAAAGCGGGAACTTATGTAAAATTTGGATTTGTACTTCGAGACGCTAGTAACTCTTAAACGGTGCCTATTTATTTAACTTATTAATATTATGAATATTATAAAAAATGTCGCGATTCTTAAAATTGCGAACAAAAAGTGTAGAGAACAGTGTAAACTTCTTCAGTATATAAGAATATAAACATTCCTCTAAAGGCAAAGAGTCGTATTTTCTTTGCGAGGAAGAACGCATAAAGTTGCAGGACAGGACAGGTGTATGAAAATGAAAGTTGTTCTCTTCCTGCTCAGTGGCTCGCCTCGGCGCGGGCGCAGTTATGGCTATTCAGACTGATCCGCAAGGACGCTGCAACTATGCTATAATAGAGCACATAGTTGAATTAATTAAAGGATAAGTTTGAACTTAATATTCAGTAAGTAAATTAGTCTACATAGATCACAATCAAAAGAGACACAGTATAGTTTAAGTTAATTGCACAAATAAATAAAAAAAACTATGTTGTTTCTTATTCTACAAAACTCATTATATTCTGTATTTGAATCATTTAAGCTTTAACTATTTTTTTCAAATTCTATTTTATTTCTCTAATTTCCATTAATAAAACAACTCTTACAAATTGTGTGACATTGGTACATCTTATTCAAAATGACAAAATAAACTTATGAGCATATTATGCACGCGGATGAAAGGAAGAGTTGGGAGCTCAATTCGACTTTCACTTACCAGATGCTAAAAGTGAAACTGGAATCGACTCAAGTAGTTCACATGTAGCTAACCGTGATAATAACTTTATTGATAGTGAAATAAATAAAAATTTTCTTACCAAACAAACGAAAGAGAATTCGTTTGTTGCGACAGGCAACATAAAATAGGTACAAGTACCTATAAGTTAAATAAAGGTAATTATGTTGTGTTTAAGGCTTGCATTAAAATTTACAAGTTTTACCGAAACAGGTAATATAGAGGTCAACGAGTAGTAAAGAAACAGGAAGGACGTTGTAAGGGTAAAATTATAGCACATGGTGCAACTGGCGATGGTCGTGAAGCCAAGGTCGTAGCTAGGAATTTGTTAAGGGGGGGGCAGGCGTAGACATATAGTATATCTAAGGTAAATGCTGCATTAACTATGGAACAAGTTACGGTTTGTAAGCATTCCTGCATCTTCTAGGGGAGGGGCATCTGCTCCCCCCCCCCCCCCCCCCCTGCCCGTACCTCGCTACGCCCATGCATGAAGCCGTTAAGCCGTTAAAAATACTGAGGTCCGTAGATTACCACAACCAAAGCCTGGCTGAAATAACCAAAAAGATTTTATTCTAAAATTTCGACTTAAGATTCGACAAAAAAGTTTTGTCTACAGATAAACAATAAACCTTTTAGCATGCTATAAAAGATTATTTACAAATGTTTACGATATCCACGAATTTGGAATAAAGGGCATAATTATCAATGTCTGTCGATACAAAGCATAAATGCTATGAACTTTACTTTGGAGTCGGTGCATAGTAAATGTCAATTGGTGGTAAATCCTAGCTGAGCATCAAGCTTTGTAGGGTTGCCCGAATACTTACGATTTCCACCAAACCCTAGTGACGATGATCATAGCTTAACATTATTTTATAATGGATGTGAATAAAGTTTTACTTTACTTTTATTTGCAATTTTGTTTGTAAACCTACATCAAAGTCTAAAGGGAAAAATTAATCTTGACAGATTTGCAAATAAGCACGAGCATTTTTATATTGAATGCCCGCTTATGTCTGGAGGATTTGGTTTGCGAGATTCACTAAAAATGCATATCACTGTTAAGGTCAATGTTTTGATGAGAAGGGGTCAGTCGAGGTAAGTACTCGTTACAATTGTATGCACTCTTTTAAATAAATAAAATCTTGATTTATTGCGATTCAAACAAGCAATGATTTTCTTATTCTTTTGTTAAAACATCACACCAAAGATGACTGATGAAGCTTGATTGGACTATTTTAAGTCAGGCTGTGCAGTGACAGTCTGTGAAATTCTTCTTTGAATGTTGTTTTATAAATATAATGTACGTAGGTAAGATATAGCAGCCGGATGTCTGCGGGTGCGCTCGCCTGTTAAATGTTTCGTCAAGGACGAGACGAATGGCAACCGTTCCCACATTTATAAGATCATCAACATATGGATCGCCACCTTCTTAATGCTTTACCCGTTTTTGCTTTTAGATTCTTAACGAGTTCAAAATTGTCTACTAATTCAGCTAAATGAAATACTTCGTTAATCGTGACGTAGATATTATTAACTTATTCTTTAATTTTATTTTGGCATAAACAAACATTTTTGAAAAATATATTTTCGACCAGTCGCCTGGATTGTGAAAGGTCGTAGGTTGGATCAACGTGAATTTGAATGAATGAAGACGTGAAATTTTTCTAATTTAGATATATTTATACGTGAATATAGAGCAGTTATCTGCTCTATATTTACGTGTAAATATAGTTAATATAAAGCAGATAACTGCTTTATACTGGAATCACAAACATATAATATTATCCTATATCTATCTGAATAGGTGTAGGTGTTATAAATATAGAAGAAAGAGCGCAACACGGAGCGCATCGTATGTAATAAAAAAAACTACAAAAATGTATAAAGATAAAAAGGTAAGGAACAAGACTCTGTAGAATTGTAAATTATATTTTAAAATATATATATAGAAGGGAGTTCCAAAAAGCATCTGTCAAGTTTCTCGATAAAATCTATCTGTTCGTGTACCGATCCACAGCTCCTTTGTAATGCGAAAATCTGTAAGCATTTCATCAAACAGAACATACAATTAACATCTGATTGGGAATTTCGTTACTCAAATATTATTATGACCTTAAAGCTTCAATTGATCGCAACAGTTACGTCTTTAAAGATATTAATCATATCCTCAATCTACTACACATTGGCTTGCGGGCTTTTTGGCATATCATTACAAAGTATCTAAATATCATCTATACACACTTCTCGAGTGACAAATCTTTCGCAAGCGATTGCTAAGACCGAGTTACGTCATTTCACTTTTGCCGACTATTAAATGTCAAATATTGACCCGTCAGTAGAAGAAGCCACCTGTCTCGATATTAACCGACCATATTAGTAAGACAAGCGTGTGAAGATAAATTACTTAGTAATACCATACACTCGGACGTTGCAGATTTAAAATTGCTTATTAAAACAAATAGATTTGTGAACAAAAATTATAGGCTATGTGTCTAATTAAGCAATGATGAAGCATTTTATTATATTTGGATTGCAGTGACATTATACAAAACTGTTATGTCAAGTATAAAAATTGCTTACTTGTTTCTTACTGGACCAATTATCACACTTAGCTGAAGAATTCTTTCGTAACTATAATTCTATAGATGATTTAACATAATTTCTTGTTAAATTAGTTCCTACTTTTAACGTTTGTTAAACGTTACTATCATGTTTTTGTTTAGCTGTCGAATCATATGAAAACGACAACAGCGCATGTTGTGAAGTATTTAGAGTAAAACTCACACTTTAGAGACCTGGCTGTCTTTATTGTAAGTGAAATATTTATATGAAGGTTTCACTTTTAAAAACTTTTCTATCATATGAAAGACGGTTCGTTATGCAGTCAAAGTCGTGATCTGCGCTGAGACCAATTAAATTGTCTACAGCAATCTACACACTGATACGCTTACGCGAAAGCACAGTATAGACAAGGAGAAATTTGTTGAATGTGAGACCCTTTTCGCGTGGTGTTGTGCCCAATTTGAATCACAATTACAACAGGAATTGCGGGTTATTTTATAAAATACATTTTTGATAATATATTTTCATACACTGTCCCACTAATTTAACGATAGATCTAAAAATTATTAAAATAAAACTATTTTTTATATAGTATATACTTACACATTTTTATCAAGACTGCACTTATTTAAGTCCTATCAGTTGTTTTCTGCTTAAAGTATTGGCAAGAACGGCATTTTTAACAACTTGCAAATTCGAATCAAAATATTGCATAAAGCCAAGTTAAGCCTCTGGAAGTAAAAGCTGTTAGGTCTTAGCTTAACTATCGTAATATCCGAATTCAATTCGCGGTCGGTTGTCTGTGTTATATTAAACACACAAGTGTGAACCTACTGCGTGCGCCGGCGCAGGTTGCACAACTGCGCGGGCGTGGTGTCAAGTATCAATTGCGACATTTGCGAACAGACCAACATGCAGCGGCAAGAACACTTTTGTGATTGATCATAAAAGCAAGATGTCGTACACACTACACGAATACGTGTTTTAACCTAAAAATAATAATTCTCTAAACAGCAATCCTTGTGGCTTGTAACTGAGTAGGTAAAGGTAATAAAAATTCTCCCATAATATTGACTATGGCAGGCAGTTTAAAATATCATACAAGTTTTGGGACGTCATTTAACAGTAATTATTCGTCGTTGTGGCACTGATACTTACTTAGGCACATCTTGCCAAGCGACAGTAAAATACTTATTTTTCAATATTGTATATAAGTAGGTAAGTCATCATCATCATTTCAGCTGAGAGACACCCACTGCTGGGCATAGGCCCCCCCAGAGATCTCCAAACCGATAAGGTAAGTATCATAATTTAATTTGTTTCCATTTCAATAATTTATTTTGGCAAGTACTTAGTTCATATTGCTATTAAATCCTAAGAATTAACATGATAAATGGATTTCTGTAATTTGCATATGTCCTACAATTAAATCACAAATGTATTAAAATACTAAGATGCTGTAGAAACTATGGTAGAAACTAAACACGATATAATGCGGTAGAAGTTTGATAACAAAATCAAAATAAATATTTATTGCAATTTCATTTAACGGCGAAGTTAAAGACACGCTAGTTTTATTAAATGTAGTATTGATTAATAATATATTATTAATATTCATTTTATCATTATGAATACTGTGATTATGAGCATTATAAGCACATTATGAAGCAAAACATTACAAATAATAAAATGAAAACACTAAACTTTAACGGTAAACAATGACTTTGAGATTAAAATACAACCGCTTTATATTCGCGTTAAAGTTTATATCCCGTGTTTATTTGAAAAAATCACAATTGGCCTCGAACTACATTTCATAAAATGCTATTAAAATTTCTCAATACTTAGAAGCCTTGGTATTAACTGAAACACTAACTTAATGCTAACGAAATTTCATGTCAATGTTTTAGACACCGGAACGGTATTATTTATTAAAACGTCCACCGCATCATGGTCAGAACAGGTCAGAAATCACGCGAAATATTTTGACAGGTAACGAACAAAGAGAAGTCTCTAAAGAGGTTTCGTCGTGATCACATGAGCCAGTTATGAACAGTTTAATACAAAGACTTTCTGACCTTTTTCACATTTCAAAATAAATCCAACAGCAATTTAAAGTAATGCAATTTTAACATCTATCTAATCGTTTTTTTCGTAAGAAACTATGAGTGGATTAAATGCTAAAGGTTATAGTCAAAGACCTTGTATTCTGTCCACTGAATAATATTTTAATTGTGATGATGATACTTTAGATATCTTAATATGTCTTTTTAAATACCAACACTCTATTTCATATCTTACTGAAGACTTATGGCTTCTTGTAAGGCAGGGATGTATTGCCATAGTTAAGCTTTAATTAAAAAGCACTGTTAATTTTTAAGTATAGGGTTGCATCACTCTTATATTGTTAAGCAATAAACATTATAAAAATCATCTCACGGTGGTTGAAGTAATTATTCATTATTTGAAGTAAATATTATCAAACATCAACTTAATTAACTCTCAATGCTGCTAGCTAATTTGGGCTAGAAAACAGAAGTGGTGTAAGAATATTACTATAATTCTAATATTATCATTCAAAAACGAAGCAGTGTTTGAATATTAGTTAATAGTCATATTACATACATCAAAAGTGTTTTTATAGTGTGAGCAAGATACCACGACGTTTACAAAACTATTTCTAGAAATATTCACTGTCTCTTTAGATTTAATTCGCAAACCTAAAAGAAGTAAACACTGCAGGTGTATGTATTTATAATTTACATATGAATTTTTGTCACAATTGAATAAATTATTTGATGAATTCATAATTTTGATACTTATTGTAGATGTTATAAGATTTTTATTTCAAGGTCACTGTCGTCATAATCTAAAGGACAGCTTCATCAAATGAACCAAGAGACATAAACATCTAATTTGGGTTTGACATTGCAAATTTAGTAAGGTCATATGTCTAAACGACTGCACACGATTTCCACGAAAGCTCCGACGTAACACACAATTGTGTATCAGTCACGATCTCGATCAATGGGTCATAGCTGACCTGCTTGCAAGTATTTGCAGTAAAAAGTGAACTAAAATTAATACGTGCTAGACTTTTCCCGCCCATAATAACTGTTTGTCCACCCACTACTGTGTCATTAACATCACCAGACACGCTATGCATAAGTGGGCTTGGGTCAAGTGTTCCACGGCCGTCTCTGAACTGTCAATCATTTTAAAATGAAATTTAAAACGACAAAATAATTATTAATGTTGACTCTATAGTTATATTTTTGTATACTGTTATATTTTTAACTTTCAATCTTTTATCTAAACCTACAACGGAACATAGCATACGATATACACAGTTGTGATACAATCAAAGTGTCATCATAAAACTGCACTGCACTAAGCTTGGGGCCAACGTCCAGCGATGAACTCCGACAACAAATGGCGATAGTTGAGCGTCGCTTAAAATTAAGCAAAAAGAAGAATTCTTGATAAAACCATATAATTTACAGGAAGACTATTGTCAATTCGTTCAACTGGTTTTCGTCAATTGTACTAATGACGTATAGAAAATTATGCATTTTAAGTAGTCAAGGTATTTGAAAAAATTAAACACCATCAATAATTATCGTAGCTTTCACTATCATCAGTAGATCCTACAATGATAGATTTATATTTAAGTTAGTAAAAGCTATATGGAGACTTGACGACAGTCAATAAAGTGAGAGCCGTGACAATTATCGTGACCAGGATCAGCTGTTGCATCAATGTCTCGTTGTGTGAAATACCACTACACCACGACACACAAGATTGCAAAGAATGAACAGTTAAGAGCTGTCGATGGAAATCAAACAAGCGATACTATCATTTGGAGAACTCAGCGCTAAATGTAGCGGTGTACGCGCCACCTCGCTTTTGTACGAGACGACGTGTTCTCACGTCCTTAATAACTGTAAGCAGTCGGAAACGGTTACAAAAACGTAACTATAGACAAAGGAAAGGAAAACGTAATACGCGGAATAGCTATGGGAGACAGTAAAGTTGCAAGTGATTTGATTAGACTCTTTGAACTTGTATCTTACTTAAAGAAGAAAAAATCTACAAAGGAGCACTCCTGGCGTACAAAAACAAATTTTGTAATAGAAACTAAATCAACGTTCACAGTGGTTGATGTCGTAGACTCGTGCTCTTCTATCCTTCAGAATAAACGTAAAGCCGTTGGATCCTGTAGTTACTGCAATATTGTTCACGCTTCAATTGGTAAACCAGCGCTGCAGCTTAGCGGTACTATGGGCAAAACCTCTCATATAGAAAAACCTGTGCCTAGTAGTGGGACGTACAGATGTTGATGATGATAAAAGCATTAGAAACTTACGCTAAAGACAAATGCAAACTTTTGATATTAAATGCATTTAGTGAAATCGGCACATTATCGTTCAATCTCAACCGTAACTGCTGCTTTCTATGATAATATGTCATTTGATGGTTTATTACAGTGGAAGTGTGAACTAGTCCGCAAACACCGTACCAAATGAGTCTGATTGATTCCTAGAAAGTTTGTTGTTGTGGTTTAGAAACACAGAAATTTTTAAAAAGAAATTATTGATAAGCCGTAATCCATTAGGTTAGTTATTACCTAGTTTCTAGTAAAAAATGTATTATCGAATAAATTCGTAACAAAAATAGTATAGTGGTTAACAGTTTCATAACAACAACGTTTAATATAGTATTCGCTGTAAATGCAAATATAGAAAACGTTAGAAAACTCCTAGAGGCATCGCGTGAAACACATGTAGTTATGTCACGGTAAGAAGCTCACGCGATCGAAGCGTCAGATGTAAGCGAACTCGAGGCACAGTGAATGAGCGTGACGTGAAATTTGTGAAACGATACAGACGGATTATGTAAATATTACTTACGCGGTATTCTATGAACCATCGCGAATGGTAGCTGAATTGAGTGATTGTCATGTGATATATGAGTAACCGTGGTCGTTACACATTCATACGTTGCTACTTTTTTGTTGACCAGGAAATTTGACGTGGTTAAATTACGTAAACTATGTTTGAAGATACACGTAGACAGCTATAAAAAAACCATTGCAAAAAGTGATAATCATTTATCGAAAAGCAACTTAACGTCACCAAAAGCATAATAATGTGCGGCTAGTTAAATTTAAAATTACTTTTTGCCGACAACCCACCGAAGCCTAATGCTGTTAATATGCTGTTAACATGGACTAACTAGTTAGTGATATTTTATTTGACACTAGTGGTCACGCGTCTACGCTCGCGTGGTGGTCGTCAAAAGGTCAGAATGTTTCTATCTCCGAATACCGAATTGCTTTTAAATCGGGTCAGCTGCTTGGAGTGAAATAGACCGACGGACATAGTTACTTTCGCATTTATAATATTAGTATGGATTTAAGCTAAGGAAGAAGTATTTAACAATAAAATCTGTACCTTATAAAGTTTGTCCTTCTGATACCACACGTCCTCTTCTTCCTCCAGCTGTGCGGCCTGCGTGAGGTCGTCGCGGGAGCGCGACAGTATACGCCGTCGAGACACCATCTCACTACCCGTCGCCGCTTCGAATGGGCCCAAACTAAAACAAGATAACACCAAAACTTAGAAACATTATTAACAATAGTTAACACAGACAAGTAATTTCAAGTAAAATGCAGATAAAGTACATTCTTGGTTAGCAAATGCTTTAAATTTCGCAATTCTTTAATCAACTGGACATTTTAGTCGTGTTCTTTTTAGATATCGATTTAATAGTTATTTAATATGGTTCATATTAAAAAGCATGAATCAGCAAAATTTTATCAATGATGCAGATTTAAAAGTGTATCATGGGACATTAATAATAGTGTTATGGTAGAACTATGAAATGAAGATCATATCAATGATACTGATACAATTGTCAAACTTTCCACAGTAGATTAAGTTACACGTAACCGTATTATGAAACGGAACAATAGGGACGGTGAAAGCTCAGATATTCGCGGCTGTATCAGTGGTGATCTTTATTGCTTTGCTATTCAAAATGATTAGGTACCATTTGTCATAACAGCGAATGGGTTCTTCTGGATATCTTGTAAGAAATATTACTGGGATCTGCCAGATACTGATCATCGGTGCTAATAGATCTTTATGGTGTGTTGGGTATTGTTTCGATTGTATTATTGCCTTATTACTATGCAAATTTACAAAACTGATTTTTAATCACATTTCTTTAGTCTTTATATAATGCAACTGTGTATCAGTTTCAGGGTTTACTTTTGTGTATCTAGATACATCTATCTAAATGTATATAGAAAATCGTTTAAAAATCCATTCGTTGTCAGAAATAACCTTACAATAGTTGCTCCAACTTCTGCGGTAGATGTTGCGATTTTTAAAGTTCGTAACGCTTATTTAGAAGGCGAAATAGTACCGCTACTCACATAAGAGTGGGTTGCTTCTTTACATCACTGGCAACAAAGGCTTCACTTCCTTCCGAGAGCTAACAATGTGTGGCATTGGAGTCGACATTGGCGCTCGCGGTCCGTATCTAACGATCGACGGTTCCTCCCATTCATTTGATGCCCACCAGTTTGTTTACGTTGAGTATTGCTGATAGATCGCCAACGGCAAATTCAGTAAAAGCGTCATCGGGTTTTGTATTGGTTTTATTATAAACATCTTCTTTTTATGCAGTTAGGGAATATGATCAATAAAGTTTCAAATTAAACTTCATGTGATTAGTAATAGATTGCAGTTTACAACACATAAGGATCCAATTTATATGCACTTGACTAAATTAGTATGCTAATAAATTTGGTAAATTTACTGTAAGTTACACATTGTTTGACTACAAAAATATAGGCGTAGCGGAATCACCTATTTTACTTCACATCTATTTCATTCTTCTCACAAATTATTGACTTGTTTTTGCACCGCACATGACATGTTTAAGATATTTATAACCTAGATCGGTATTCAATGATTAATTTCAAAGGCCATTAAGATAAATTACGGGAAAGTGAAAATCACTTAAACCGTTTTCATCAGCATATAATTTTCTATACGAAAGTGCCTTGTGAATTCGATTTCAAATTGCAGAACGTATAAAAACTTTCACACCTTTACTTAAAATTAACTAAACTAAAATTGTTTTATCGGTGAAAATTTATTTAAATCAGTCAACTTTCAAGTATAAACTTTACAATGAGAGATAATAGCTGAAGTACTAAAGTGCTTTTCTTCATTAATTTAGAAGATTTACGTCCTTATTGCGTTGGACACAAATTTCACATTTAGGGCATAAACTAAGATACTAAGACACAATGTAGCTCAGTAAATGACTAATATAATTTAACCGCGCTTTCACAGTTGATTTAGTCTAGTCTGGTAAACTAGTATCATTTTGAGATTTATCCGCTGTTACCGCATGCTTCTAGATGTAGATAGCTTTATACGGCTCCCGCAGCTTGTTCTGTGTTACTAAGATATCGTATGGTTTTCCGTACCTTACGTACGCATTATTCTGTAACGCTTCTACTTATTTCTTATATTTGATTACCTATTGGTTTAAAATTAAGACTATTAGGCCAAAAACTTACTTTTGGTCGTAAAAAGTAATTACCAAAGCACAGTACATAATATACTATCGTATTTTTTTTCCTATTCATCAAAAATGAAAATTTCTCAAATATAGCACTTTATACTTTAATGGTTCTTAACATTTGAATTAGAATTATTATATCGGGAACTCACAACTATAAAGTTACATGGCAAATATCCCGTAAATAATTCTAATTCAAATTTCTCAAATAGTCACGAGACACAATAGTTTTTCTATTATTGAGTATCCTCAACAAACGAAAGATTAAAATAACTACTCTAATAATAAATACCCAAGGTCTATAATATATATAAATATTTCAGGATTGTATATATACAGCAGTCGAAGTAAAAACAAGGTGACTTAATTGGACCGTAATGTATGAAGCTTTGACACGTAACTGCGATGTTTGAGAGGCGCGTGCGCCGGAGTCGTTGGTCGGGTCGCGTGTCCGATACAACCGAGGAAATTGTCAACCGTTCGCTGTCTGTTAAATTGGCAAAATGGTAAATACTAGTCGATTTATTGAATTTATATTTTACACTGGCTGAATGATATGAAATTGAATTTCCGAATTTTTATTGTGTCGGTAAGTAGGTATGTATTTACTGGTGTTCGATAATTATGTTTTACCACCTATTGGTATTACCCGTACGGGTATTTTGCAAAAATTGAAATTATAAATCTACTATGATACTTAGTAGCGCCTGTACAAAAACGCTTCATAAGCGAACATCCGCCATCCAGAAGCGAGCGCCATATTTCGGGTATTAAATAAAACTTATTTCATAAGACTTATTATGTAGGTTTATAGATAAAAGTCGCATTAAAATTGTCCGTTATAAGGACATCGCTGGGTATAAGCACTAGAATCAAGTAGACGTCACAGGACCCGTTCCTGCGGCACACTGACCCACATCGTGAGGTGAATGCTTCAGAGCCGCTAGCACTAGTTGGACCTTTATCGATGGCTATGTCGATAGTCGATATAATATGACAGTTTTTTTCGATAATTACGAAAAAACATCATTAGTGAACAGAAAATGCTAATTTGTGGGCGGATTTCACGAAAACTATTAAATTTGCGTGTGCATAATATATTTTGAAATTTAATATTAATAGCTCTAATAAGACTTTCAAGCGAAACGTTATTAAGTACATTTTAAATAGCTTATTATACTGTAATGAGTTTTCCAATTCGCAAAGCATATTTGTTGAAGGATAGTTGGTGTAGTAAATATGTACCTATGTAATGATATTTTGATTACAAATCTGTTGCAACAAGCATCTAATAGGACGGGTTTAATATACTTCACAAATATTTAGAACAAAACCAATTCTATCTAGGTAGCGTGTCAATATCATTAACTGCATTTGGTACTGCTTATATTTTTTTTTTACAAAAAAATAACATTAGATTGATACAATGAGATGCAATTATTACATTAGAAACGCAATACATTAGAACTCCAGGGAGACATTGATAATTAAAAACAATTTGTGTCTGAAATGTGCGGCTTGACGCGTCAAGGGAATATACAATATTTACATTGCCGAATTATTATCATTTATGAATATTTAATTCAAATTATCCATTTTAATTAAAGTAGCAGTATCTACGGTTTTCATAAAGGGAAACAACAATATGAAATTACAATAGAAAGAAATCGTCACATATATGTACCTATATCTCATTTCTAAACCAGACCGTATCAAGCCGTAATATTTTGTCTTTGTTTAGCTTACAGAGAGGATTTTCCCAACAAATTGTTTAAAAATTTTTCCTTAAAAAAATAATTTTGTTTTCGTTTGTTTTGTCTATCGATATCCCGTAACATCCAGTTGTTGCCCTTCTCTAAGCTACTAGACGACTAGTCATTACAAGAACTTAGCGGAGCAGGTTTATAGTTTTTCTTTTCTTTTTACGGATGCGAAGGCATCCCCGCTCGCACGGCATTATTAGGTCGGAATAGCACGTGGTAAAAGTAATCTTTTTTTATGGTCTATTATTTTTTAATAACAGTACAAGGTGATTGCATCGTAATAGTGTAAATGTTCTCGGGATGAGATCCGACGTGAAATAATTTTGCTATCGAGGGCATTTTATCAGATTTTAAGCAGGAGGTTTTAATATTATTATAAGTGTTTAAATGGTATGATTTGGTATAATAGTATAGGATAAAGTAATATTTATGTAATTGAATAAACTGAAATGGTAAATAATATTTTCTTAAAATTCAGAGAGGTGCTGCTTGCACTTCTGAATCAATAAAGATATTTCTAATAATAAATTGGCATACACAATGCAGGCATACATTATGTAAGTAAGTATGTAAGAATATTTATTTATAACTAATTAGTAACTAAAATTATTATTTAATTATACAAGTATAACTATTATATTCTTAATTTTTGATTTTAACATTATTATAAATGTTTGAAAAATTAGAAATTAGAAGAGATTTTGAATTTAGAATATTTGAAAGCACTGCCCCAACTTAACCGAATCGTTGGTATTTGTAAAAATACTTGTTTCGGATGTTGAAATAGAATATTTCGACATTGTAGGGTGGACGTTAGCTCATAAACGCAAATACAAGATAGACTAGAAGAATTTCACAGGGATATCCCAAGTCCTGGGTGGCTCAGTGGTCAGAGCAGTCGCCCGGATAGCGAAAGGTCGCAGGTTCGATTCCTGCCTCAGGACGTGAAATTTTTCTAGTTTTATTCTATTTTAATTATAACTATTATACTTACTGTTTATTTATTTAAACAGCGAATAATTACATAGCTTTACCAAATAACATAAACTGTATTTGAAACGGAAATTTAACTACCAAACGGGTCCAAACGGTTATTTTGTACTTAGAACATTATAATCAATGCAGCGGTTGCATGTTGAAGTGAAATATTATGAAATAGTCTATTGTAAATTCTGCATATTCCCAAAGAACATTCTTCGACACTACTTTCCAAGTCAAATGACAACGTGTTGGTGATTTTAAACGACTGCCTATTATTTGTACCAAACAGCATCTGATGACGAATATCTCAAACTCATCGCACAATACAGTCTTTATGCCTGTAACAATAAAGTTCAACATTAGGAACATGAATACAGAGCTGTCGACATAATTTTCGAAAGAAACCATCTTTTGATGATTTGTCGCGTTCTATTTTCGCTGAATAAGTTTGTGTTGCATGAAAATGTTTTTGAAATGGCTCCGAGGTCGTATTTTTTATTTCTTACTTAAGTAAGGCCATATTATGTGTTTATAACATTTTGGGTCTATTTACTAAATTGATTTTGTTAGATTGAATTTTTTAAACAACAGCGGAGGCGGAAACAAGTGGACATTACTTAAATTATGTCGTGGGAGTCACATTCTTTAGAATTTAGTAAAAAGCTATACAGTTTTTATATGCACTATACAGATTGACAAAATCTGTAATACCAAAAACACTTTTAATAGCATATCGCGGTTATGTTGCCGCAGCACTGAGATACGGTGTCATATTCTGGGGTAACTCATCCATCATACAGGGAAATTATCTTTAGAGCACAGAAAAAGTGTACTTATTACAACCAATTATGGTTTGAAATATACAGACAGCTGTGAACCATATTATAAATCTTTAAGGTTATAAAATTTTCCAGGCTTGTAAAATGTCACCCTGATCTGTTTGAAGTGGTAGAATATGCAATTGACTCTCGTCTTCGCCTCAGAAAGCCCCATGTGCGAAAGCAACAGCTATGTAAAACTGCTAAGTATGATGAGAAAAAGTAAAAGACCTGAGAATGTTAAAGAAAGTAGAAATAATTTCGGGTATAATGTTAATGATTTCTAATTTAAGTGACATTAGAATGAATTACTCGTTATGTATTATTTAGATATTAATTTAAACACTTTGACTTTTTATTAAGTGTAATTAGATTCTGCATGTTTTAATTTGTACGTTCTTCGTCGCTTGAGAGGCTGAAATAGCTCTGCTCTCATCTGATAGCACTACTGTCGGTGAAATATTACCTCCATAGTTTAAATATTCTCAATATTAGTCACTTCTCTTTTTACACATTTTTTGACGAATAGGTACATATAAACACCATTGAAAACTGTAAATTCAGAACGGTTTCATTTATATGTTAACAAAAAAATATCACATACTTTTTGGAGCTATAAAACAACTGTATTACAATGAAATAGATGTCGAAATTGAAGAACAAGAGTAGTTCATCGTTGTGTACAGTTGACAGCATATTGTCAATAACAGTTGCTTGATAAAAAACGATTCTATCACCACTACATAACGTCGGTCTAACGTTACTAAATGTGTAGTAGACTTCGAGTAAGGCAACTGGTATTTCCTGTGAGTAGTTGTTCGCGAGATCTTTCCGCGATACAATGGTACACCTACATTAGCTAAATAGCAACTTACAAGATTAAACAATGACTATAAACTCAGCTGTAGCTAGCAGAGCGGTTGTGGCTTAAGCATTAGTTGTCATAGCGAAAACAAAGCAAACATTCATAAAACTTCCATATTGGTGTGTGTGAACAACTTATGCAATTTCATTCCCCATCCTCTTTTATCCAACCACCGACCGCTCTTTCACACCTATGCTGTACAGCAACGAGTCTATAAACGTCCAACAGCGATATACATGTGGAGTTTGAACCATAACACCACCACGCTGGCCCAATGCGGGTGAAGGTGGGTTAAAGCAGTTGCAGTAACAACCGGGACCAATGGCTTAACGTGCCTTCCGAAGCACGGAGGAGTTCGAGATTAGAAATGTTGGTTGACCTATCCCGGGATCGACCATGCTGAAAGTTGCTTTTCTATCGTAATCGAAACCACTAAGCCCGCCGAGCTCCTCCGTTATGCGATTATTATTCGGATTCAATTCTATTAACTTTAGAATTTTTAGTGACCTATTCGAAAGATTTATCGAGATTTTAATAATAAACGGTCTCATTGTAACTGGAATTATTCTCAGAAAATAATTATTGTGCTATGGTACTAAATTGTAAAGCTACTTATGAGTTAGACGGTACTTGTTTTGACTGTATCGTTTTCACCATACACCTACTACAATTCATTTGAAGGCGTAACTGATCCGAATACAGCAATGCATCAACTTTTGTCACCTGCTTAAAGAGAGTAGTTAAAACCACCGAATCGATTTGTCAATACCATTATATTGTAATATCATTCAAATATATGTAGAGTTTGTTCTGCCGATCCATTTAAATATGTATTTGACGTTGTATTGAAGTGTCAAGTTAGATAATCGTGTTTGTTTTGAGTGATTGTTTTAACGATTTAGTAAGACGCCTCACTACTAGACGGAACGTTGATACAGACGCCGGGTTCCATTTGAATTGTACTGTATTTTATTATCACAGAATAAATAAAATTTATAAATGTATTATGGCAACTACAGCCTCAATTGAGTAATCTTGATAGAGAATAATTATTCTTGATACTTTTTGTAACATACGTAGTTCAAATTTTCATACTTATAGTCTAACTTACATTATGATGTAATCAACCAGTCTAATTACAAACCGTGGTCTAAAGTTAAACCTGGCCTTAACTTAACTGTCTCTGTCTGCTCTTATTTAAAAAAAATGAGACAGTCAGTATTTTAAAGCAGGTTTAACTACCACGTTTTGGTGACAGAAAGAATACCAAGTTTTATTTGCAGTTAGAGGTGCTTTTGAACTTAGAATACGAATCAATAATCGAACTTAAAAACAACTGATTAGTTTCTTTAAAAATCGTGATAAAAGGACGCAAAATTAGTGAATGCCAAGTACCTACAAATCATAAACCACCAAAGAGTATTTATAGCATCATTTAAAAATAGAATCTTTATTAAATTAAACGATCAAATTTTACGACTGGCAAGTTTACACTTTCGTATCACAGAGTTGATAGCCGACCTAAATAAATTAAATTACTAAATACCCATTTACCAAAGAGACTACCAAAGACACTACAGAGTATACACCACTGTATACTCTGTAGTGGCTCCGCAAATAAAGCAAAGTGCATTTATCTCATCTGATAATACAACATGCTTATCGACATGCAGTTTTTATAACAGCTAGGCTTCGAGAATGCCCACGCGAGTTACGTAAAAGGTCAAAGGCGCTAATGTGGGAGGCAGCTTCAGCAATTGACTAACAGTGGAAATTAAACCTGTATTCAATTTGAGCATTGTTCATGAGATTATATATTTTGTAAGTCTTAATTCCTGTGATTTGAATAATGAGGTATATTTCAATTAGAACCTCTTTACGTTAATTTAACCTTTTGCCCGTAACCGCCGGCGTCACTTCAAGAATAAAATATTTATTGTATTATTACTTCACAAATAAAAAAGAAAAAGAGAACCATTATCAACTTGAAAATCCTTAAATATGTGTCAACGGTAGGCTGGAGCCTGTGGACTGTATTATATATAGTAGAAATAAGTGGAAACGAAGAATAACCACGTCTTCACATAAAACCAGTAGGTATATTATACAACTGTCAAACAAAGACATTTAGCAAAAACAAGAAATGGTCAAATTTAACTATACAAAAAGAAAGAAAACTATTATAAAGTGGCTGAGCTATCAGCAACAATATGGATATGTCGCCGCCATCTGGTTAAATCAGCCGCTTACCTGGATGCCTAGCCCGTTGATTCAACGCCGGCATCGAATTGAATG
Source organism: Nymphula nitidulata (assembly GCA_947347705.1). Classification (NCBI taxonomy): domain Eukaryota; kingdom Metazoa; phylum Arthropoda; class Insecta; order Lepidoptera; family Crambidae; genus Nymphula; species Nymphula nitidulata. Next base: position 5,787,112 of record OX374617.1, on the reverse strand, counting down.
CCTAGCCCTATAGTTAAACGAATTGGCGTATTGAATGGCTCGTCTTGTACTGAAAAATTTTGGTTAGATTGGTAGGTTCAAGGTTATTTATGACCACTTGTAACTGATATCGTTTTGGTTCTAAGTGGTCATAAAAAATAACCTTGAACCTACTAATCACTCAAACAGTCACACAAAAGCTCTTAGATTTAAACGACCCGCCTAGGCGTCCAATTGAATGGCTAATTTAAATCAGACGGCTGACATGACGTTCAGCTATGTGGTTAAACGTTGCGCTCAATGAGTTGGCTAGATGTACTTCAGCCGTTTGAATGGATGCCGGCATTCAATCAACAGGGTAGGCGTCCAGTTAAGCGGATGATTTTACCAGACGGCTGCGACATCTACATCATCAATATTAGGTGGTTTCTTTTGATTTAAGAAATCCGTTAAAAGTAGGTAACAAAAAACGTAAATGAGATACTTTTAATAAACGCATAACCGTTATATACGCATCAATAGTTGGCTACATAGGAATGGATCTATATATAAATTTTACATGACTTAAGCTTGCCGCCCACTTCTAACTTTATGGAGGACAGATTATTGAGACGGTGTTTGCGCCGATTTTTCTTACTAACAGTAAACAATTTTATCACTGAATGATTTCTTAGACTCTCTATTAGGTACTGTCGACATCAAAAAGATATGAACGATTATGATCTCTATAGCAGTACGGAGAGACATAAATTACATATCATTTTGCTGTATACGCAGACCACTATTTGTATGTTACCGCAAACCATTCTGACTGTACTATTCCGACAGCCGGGCCGATCTGGAGGTACCGATTTTTTGTAGGACGTGTGTATTCTAATATTGAATTCTCTGTCCCGAAACATATTTGAACAGAAAACATGTCCCACGACCATTTAAAACCAGGGCCGGTGTCAAAAGAAAATCAACGTCAATAATCTTTCTTACATCCGCTATGACTATGGTTGAACTTATTTGATACTTGTACAAGGCGTTTTGGTCTTAAAATCATCACGACACAAAACTATCAAACGGAATTATGATGCGGAACAACGAAAAATATTATATAAATATTTCATACCTGTCATCAAATGAAAAATGAAAAAAAAATGTTATGGAGTGCATAGCCGCAATGAGCTTAAAGATAATATATTGTCCTCAGAACACAGCTATCTGATATCGGACACTGACAAATGCGCACGCGTCTCAGTAGTACGAAAAGGTGTCAAGGAGTCGAATTATGTTACCGACTGGACAAGATTGGCTACTCGCTTGATCGTTGTCATATGAAATGTGTATAATAATAAAAGGCATAACTAGTAGGTATACCTACAGCTCTCTCTATGGTAATAGGAGATCTTTTTATTAAAATGTCTTTGTGAGAATTACTTCCTACCACAACATATTTGAAATTATAAAATAAAATGCGAAGAAGATTAATGTCCGCCATACAAATTGTTATCATTGTTTAACCTACAACGATATTCCAAATATGTTACGGAGATTACAGTGAGACAGAGTTAATAACTAATCTAGTAAAATTTGCTTTTTTAATAGGCTTTACATCTTTTGACTGCCATCTCACTCGACGTCGAGTGCTAGTTCTCTCTAATCTAGTCTGAAATCAAGAGGTCTCTAATCAGTCTCCGATTGGGGACTTAACTTAGTTGAATTCGTCTGCGCGTTCACCGCTAAAAAAACCATTTGGAACCAAAGTGGTCGCATACTGTGCGGTTTCATAGAAACTTTCTCCCACGTACGCTCAAGTTATGGAATGACCTCCCTGCAGAGGTTTTCTCGAATGAGTACAGCATGGGGTTCTTCAAAAAGGCGCGAAAAGGTTTTTACAGGGTCGCCAACGCGCAAGTAATACCCCTGGTGTTGCAAGCGTCCATAGGCTACGGTAACCGCTTACCATCAGGTGGGCCGTATGCTTGATTGCCACCACAATGGTATAAAAAAAATAGTTGAATCCTAGCTGGTTGGTAAGTATAGGATACTTTAAGGAGTTGTTTCTAAATCAGAAAGATTCTTTATATTTCTGCCCTTTTGAATAATAGATGAACCATAGTGTTTAGACTACGCCGAAATACTCGCCGCTGCCGTTACAAATGCTAATGTTATTGCAATAAAATGTTACGATCATTCACAAAATCACAACTGTTACACTTATTTTATTACACTCTTGATACGTGAATAGATTTTAAATAAAGATGGCACTATCTGCCGTTAGCATTGAATCACATTTCGTGTCACGGCTTAATATCTTTAAGTTTTCAAAGTCTATGTTTATAGAAATCATTCATACTTATCTCTAAAAGCGGCCCCTTTCAGTCTAGGCATGAGTGTAGTGTGTATGTCTAGGGCAGGCAGGCAAGGCAAAAAGCGCTTAGGTTTTTATATAAAATTACATAGGAGTACTTAAACAGTACAACAACAACAGTAGGTGACCATCTTTAAGTACTGTTGTACTTAAAGATGGTCACCTAATACCTTTATTCTATAACCTATAACCTTTATTCTATATACAAAAACACACTTATAATTACATGATTATAATCAGGATAATTGAGATAACTTCTCGTAATATGTACCTAAAAAAAAAGAAAAAAAGTGGCAAACCATTTCTATGAACTAATTTAGCGCATGTTTAATTTATTGCCGTATTGACGGCACCATCCTGTATAGCGTTCTTCAATAAACATAATTTTTACAAACAAAACATTCTGCTCTAGTTGAACTTTTCCAACTACTGTTTTAGTTTGTTTTAGATAATTAAATCAAAACTTTACGTTCGCGTCTGTGTTCAGCTGTCAACTCTTATGAAAATAACATCAGCGCCTACATTTTAATATTGAGCCCATACGTTAAACGGGGTAGTTTCGTTTGACTGGCGCTTATAATTTAAATTTATTCATATGTTTGCTAACGCCGTAGGTACCTACACTGTATGCTGTTTTATAAATTCCCTAAATCTAGGTCTCGTTTCCTCCACAATCTGTCTAGGGCCAAATAAGGTTGTAGTCGAGTTGTGCGACTTCAACTTGCGCCGCGTTCACGTCGACAATTATACTTCCATAAGCTGATGGCCTAAAATGGCACTATCAAGTGTTGCTATGAAAACTTGAGGTAATACTTATGTTGCATCGTGAGAACTGTTTTGATATTTTGATATGATTTAAGTAAAGTCTGTTCTGTTTTTGCATTGATAAAGGTACAATCTACAATCAGTTCTTGCGCAACCTTTTTAAGTTTTGGTTATAAAATGGAAGCCAGTTTCTAGTTAGATTTTTGTATTTGAGTACCTTTATTTAATTTTATATTTCAAAGCACTGTATTGTATATTAACCAACCAGTCTACAGCACTAAGTTTTACTATAACAACACCACCGTGTAATTCTTATAAACATTAACAGTACAAAGTCTAATCGCTATTTTTTTTGTAGGGTCCTTTTTAGAATGTGAACTGTCACTCGTATTTCAAATATAAATACTCAATACTCGTTTATTAAAATAAAAAAATAAAACCAAACCAAACACGGTTTTAACTTTAATTGGTTAACTGAGCACTTATAAATAACATTGTTGATATAGTATGTTTATTTATCAAACTTTACATACAATAGCAAGCAAGCAAGCAACTACTAAAATAGACATTCTGTAACTCAGAAGGACAGTATCACAGCAGTCTCTCTTCGTACAAATTACATTAACAAGCGCACACATACATAGACACGTCTGTCACGTCTGTACAGCGATCGTATTCGTAACTCAAATCTAAATAAAATTTGAGATCTCCGTATGTACGCGTCTATGTGTGCGTGTACTTAACATCGCTCGTTGTACGGAGCGTGGTGAGTAGAGCCCAGACACGCTTACGTCATCAAGTCAAAAACCAGCCTAGTTGAGGTATCTACTGCGTTACGATAATGTATATGCAATGTGACATAACTATGAAAATAATTTGTGTAAATATCTGTTAAAATAATTTAAATTTAGTAATTTATCAAACATGGCCGCGCCAACTGCATTTAAATAGACACATCATACATAATAAATAATTTGAATTGACATTTTGAGCATTATCAATTCCTGTTAGTTGTAAATTTAAATTCAATATTAAATAATACATGATGATAACATAGCCTTCTTACGTTGATGTTAAATTGATTTACCTATTAATACAGGCCCATTATGAGAATATTTTTTTTATCGAACAAAAGAATTTAACGATTATTTTTATTGCGTATTTTATTTAGCAGCGATAATTTTAATGGTTAATTAAATTATAGACAATGTGTTAAGCACGATGGTTTTAAGGAAACCCTTTGTGTGGGAAATAATTGTTTGGTTGAAAGAACTGCGGACAGCACATCAATCAAATTCATAATCACAGACAGACAGAGAGATGTAGAGCGATTTAAGAATATAAAAAACAAAAAAAACAATAATAATTAGGTGTGTTTATTATCAAAATAACAGGTTGGGAAAAAAGTATCTTCGCATTTTTTAAGAAAATTCAAAACATTTTTTAATAAAGTTTATTTACATTTAACTAAAGTATGTAGGTACCATTTTGTTCGATATCGTTTTGCCATCTTGTAGGTAGGGGCATGATCCCATTGCTATAGAAATTTTGGGGCTTCTGATCAAAATACCGTGACAAGTGGTTTTGGGAGTCCTCTCGTGATGTTAACCTGACACTGCCTAGAGAATTCTGAAGAGAGCGAAACAGGTGGAAATCTAAAGGTGCAAGGTCAGGACTACACGGCGGATGAATTAACACCTCCCAGTCAAACTCTCTTAATTTTTGCTGAGTGGCTAAGGATGTGTGAAGTCTAGCGTTATCATGATGAAAAACCACACCCCTTCTGTTGATTAATTCCGGCCGATTTCTCTCAACTTCTTGCTTTAATCTCATCAGTTGTTCGCAGTAGAGTTCAGAATCGATGGTCCTGCCTGGTAGTAACAGCTCATAATGAATAGTGCCCTTCCAATCCCACCACACACACACAGCATCACCTTGTTGCGAGTTAACCCGGGTTTCGCCACAGTTTGTGAAGCCTGACCGGCCTTTGACCACGACCTTTTTCGCACGTTCTTGTCGTACGTGATCCACTTGTCATCACCAGTTATCAGCTTCTTCAAAAATGGTTCGGTTTCATTACGTCGTAATTAAGAATCACAAATGAGTACACGGTTCATTAGGTTTCTTTCTGTGAGCTCGTGGGGTACCCAAATATCGAGCTTTTTTGTGTACCCATTTTTATTTAAATGCACCAAAACTGTTTTGTGTTCAATCCCCAGTTATTCAGCTACGTCGTAACTACTGATATGCCGATCTTGCTCCAGTTTTTCTAAAATGGCATCAATTTTATCCGTAATAGGGCGACCAGAGCGACGTGCATCGTTCACATCAAAATTTCCGGATTGAAAACACTTAAACCAAATTTGTGCTACTCTCACAGACACTGCACTAGGTCCATAAACATCGCAAATTCGCGGCTTGCGTTGCATTTTTACCTTTTTTTGTAGTAAAATTTTAAAATGTATCGAATTTCTTCACTATATTCACTCATCTTGACAGTACGAAAAACAAATGAAAAACACACATTTTCCTAATTTGAATTTGGAATTATCTTTTTTAAAATCTAAACTTTTAATGATACCAAAACCAGCCAGATACAAATAGTACAGTCAAAGAGATTTTATTACAAGTTCATACATACTATAATGCGAAAAGACTTTTTCCCCAACCTATTATATGAACAAAATTGAAGTCTGTAATTTAAATTTTTAATAATTTTGTTTTAATTATTATTTTTAGAACTGATAGTCACGTCATGTTTTTATAACATTTGCAAAACACCACGACAAAAGACCGCAGAAGATTTATCGTATGAAAATCAGGTGTCAAGCAACCACTGAGTTAGGTTGGTAGTAAAAATACCAAACTGAAATAAATAATTCAATAGCAATATCGTAAACAATCTACTGTTTTGTAGAAAAATAACGTATCAATTCGATGAATTTGCGGTTGGTACGTGACGCAGGTCTTAACAGCTAGTGCTGATATAGCATATTATGTTTGTATCACTGTGAAGTATCTACAAACCAAACACATTAAATAATAAATTATTGTGTGGATGCCGGTGGGCTGGTAAAGGTAGAGAGTTAATTATAATATATATATAAAAAGCTCTTCCTAGCTACAACGTCTAAAATAAAAATGTAATCGATGGTTCTGGATCGTCCATAAAGATCAGATTTGACTGATAAGCTTAAATACAAGTGACGTTAGAACTTCGAGTATATTTTCTTCAGAGTGTTAAATGTTTCATTTCGTGGTATTCTTCAAATTTTTGTTTTTTTTTTACACTCACACCTATTATCTAGCCCAAAGTAAACATCATTAAGAGCTTGTGTGATGGATACTAGATAACGGAGATATAATGATAATAATATGTATATAAATATTAGAAATATACTAAATCCATGACTCATAAACAAATGTTCGTACTCATCATACAAACATTTGTTCCTACCGGGATTCGAACCCGGGACCTCTTGACCGAGTAGCCTGGGGTACAGACCACTCGGCCAGGAGGTTCTCAATTTGGTTGCTGTATTTTTTTTTCTATGTATGTACACCGATTACGCCGAGATTTCTGATCCGAATTACATGAACCTTTTTTTGTTCCATGCGCAATAGTTGCCATGTAGTTTGGTTTTCAAATGAAAACAACTGGGATGAGTAAGTCCTTTATGTATATGAAATTGCGGATTTTTGCTTATTTATGTTTTTGCAGTAAACGATACGATAGTAGGAAACATATATGCTGACGGTCACCCATCTAGCTTTGACATTAGAAAGTTATCACTAAATAATGAGAAAAAAAAAATTAAACGGACCAGCACCCGTACCACCATCTTTTATCGCGATCCAGTTTAGGACATAAACTGAGTAGAATCGTTATATCCGTACTACGACGATATCGACGACTATGACAGCGGTGCAATTTAGGAACCAATGCTGAACCGAGCGGAATATGAATCGCTTTTATAAAGATGGTGATAAGGCCTCTGTACCCTTGAAACATGTTTTTTTGGAGTCGGTGCTTCACTTTCTATTGATTCTGGAAACAGCTTACCACCAACTCCAAAAAAAAATATGTTTCTAGGGCATAAGTACCGACTTAAATTTTATTCTTTTATCCTTTTTAGTATTTTGAAGTCGGATTTGTATTATGTAACTGCAGACAAAAGCCTCACCTTAAGGTGAAGGTTTTGAACACTTAAAGGGAGTCCAAAGCCGATACTAAGCAAAATATAAAAATAGTGGTAGAGGTTATTTCAGTTTTACCAACACATTTTAATAAATTTTGGACTGCCATATACTTCAAGTTTGTTTATACTATAAATTTAAGTAATATACTCTATATGTACTCTGTATTTAGAGTTACAATTTCGAACACTCTATGAATACATATTTTAATGTTTTTTACACGTTTAAACGCCTACTTTATTGTAACAATTACAAATAAAGAAAGAAAATGATGAAAAAATTTATGCTCCAGGCGGGACTCAAACCCGCGTCTCCTGATTTCCGGCCAGTCGCTTGCCACTACGCCTCTTTCTTTATTAGTAATTGTTACTCTATTAAATGTGGAAAAATCCACGCAGAAGCTAAAAGGCAACAAATTAAGTAATTGTTTATAATTAGCATCGACTACAGTGAAACTTAAGTAATAGGTAACTGAAGGTCTTTCGGAACAATTAACATTTTCACTAATTGAATTCTTTATAACTCCTTCGTGCTTCGGGAAACACGTATGCCGTTTATAAGGCCTCGTGGTCTGTGCGTGGCTTATGTCAAACGCAATTATTGTGTAAATCGAACGGAAATAATTTAATTTTAGACTTGGGGAATTTTCATAACCTATTTCGACTCTACTATTTCTTTACAAGGTAAGCACGGTCGCTTAGAGCCTCAGACATGATCAAAAATGGCTATTTCGGAATTAAATATATCAAAATTGGGAGATATTTTTGTAAAATGAAAAGATGGAACCTCATATAATGATTCTTAATTTTGATTTTAACATTATTATAAATGTTTGAAAAATTATTTACGAATAAAAATCTATCTAAACTATAATAATGTTAAAATCAAAATTAAGAATACTTGGAAGCAATGCCCCAACTTAACCGAATCGTAGGTATTTGTAAAAATACTCGTTTCGGATGTTGAAATAGAATATTTTGACATTGTAGTTGACGTAAGCTCATAATACAAATAAAGATATACTAGAAGAATTTCACAGGGATATCCCAAGTCCTGGGTAGCTCAGATGGTAAGAGCAGTCGCCTGGATTGCGAAAGGTCACGGGTTCGATCCCCGCTTCAGGACGTGAATTTTTTCTAGTTTATATAGATTTCTATTAGCTCATATAATGATTTAAAGTTTTCTTTACATATTATTAACTCATCTCTTGCGTTGTAGAGGAGATAGCCTTCAGAGGCAAAATTTTATTATTATCTGAATAAACTGCTCTGGATGGCTGGACAGATATCAACCATATAATATCTACCGCATTTCGGGGTACTTCTCAAAATATGGTTTTTCCATTTGTTCACAAACACGGCAGTTATGTTTCATAAAGTGCAAAACTCGCGCTCAGGGCATTTATATCGCAAGATCACGTCGTTGACAAAAATGTCACGTCAGAAACCGTAACTGGGTGTTTTTTATATTATCAGTGACACAGGTATACTTACTGCATAATAAATGTACATTAAAAAGTGCCCTTAGCTAACCCACTGCGTAACTTTATCTTCAAAATACTGTGATGTGTTTATTCAACAGCAGTCATTCAAACACTCATACCTATTATCTAGTCTAAAGAAAGCATCAACAAGAGCTTGTGATATGTGATTCTCTTTGACAGCTCATAATCGTAACCCATAAAGCTTTCCATAAAACTTTTACCGTGGCGCTAATACTTTCGGAACAGCGACTCTTTTAGGCTCCAGTCCACCAGCGCTCACACACAATACAAAAACTATTGTATCTGATCTGTGGGTACTTCAGAGATATGGGAAGTTTTTCGTTTAATAGTAGCAAACAAACAGAAGATGCACATCATTACAGACATTGACTGTATCATTGACACGGCCGTGGGTTAAATATGTAAGGTGTAAATTATTATTGTAATTGTGACACTACACTATAATTTTGTCTCTTAGCTATCGAGTGGTGTGATTGAATTTTGTATATCTACTTATAGATACAAAAATGAATCGCTGAATGTGTTGCTAAGCGCAAATCTCGAGAGCAGCTGAGCCGATTTCGCTAATATTTTTTTATATTATTCCTTGAAGTACGAGGATGGTTCTTACGGAGAGAAAAATTTGAAAAATTGCCTGTAAAAGTCTAAAAACAACACTTTCCTATACTCCCATACAAAATATTCGTAATAATACTTACAAGTCAATTTGAACTTTAATACCATACCATAAAGTTAGTGTTAATGGAGGGGTTCCGGGAAGGCAAAACAATTGAGTGACGTTAGTATTATTAGGCGGTACGAAGTTCACCGGGTCAGCTAGTAGATGATAGTTATGGAACTGCAACACCAAACTATCTTCCCCGATATTGTTATCATCAGGTTTCAGAATCGCCACGCTCATTGCTTGGCATTGTATACATGTTACAGTACAGTTTTTGTCTGAACTAGCAGCAAGAGATTAACAACCTTTCTTTATCATGATGTCACATCATCATCTACACTAGCCTAATGGCACAGGCCTTATTACATGAGAGAAAACTCGAGGAGTTTGGGCCATAACACCACCACGCTGGCCCAATGCGGATTGGTGGGTTAAAGCAATTGCAGTAAGCACCGGGACCAACTGCCTTACTGCCTTCCGAAGCACGGAGGCTTTTTTTTCTTAATCATAACCATAGCACTCAAATCAGTACACGACCTAGCTCCTCACTGTACACGGCCTCTTTCAAAACTACCCCCAGTTCGGAATGAACTCTTTAGGAGCTGTTGCGTAGTAATTTCATTATGAAATTGTGTCGGTGTGGATAATATATTGTGAAATGTTTACTTGGTGTAAAAGACGTTAAGAATTTATCGTGCGTAAACACGATCAAAGTAGATTCGTAGAGACTAAAAAATTTTTTTGACGCCAATTCTTCCAAGCCATTAAAATGTGTCGCATATGTATATCAATGCGATAATACCCACAGTTATGATAAAAAAATCATCAGAAATGGCTGTACGGACTTGATCCCTTTGCCTTCCTTTATGTAGTGAGATTTCAAAAAAAAAACATTGGCAGTAGATTTCAGTCCAAAATATTGGGAGCCTTAAGGAAGAGGTCGACAATCATTTAGGGACACAAAACACCTGTCTAGCCTAGAATACATAGTACAAGTAATGTAGAAGATTGAAGTGTACCTTGGTACGGACATCGACACAGAGCGGGTAAGGGGCGTTTTCTTTGCGAATTTGAACAGTCTGTGGTTCCTCAAATCCATCTTCACAAACACAAGATACACAGACACAACCACTCACAACCCGCCAACATTTGCAACTAGCATAAATTAAAACAGACCATTTGCAACCTCATTATCATAAAAATTTCAGACTTTAGCCTTAATAAAGTCGTTAGGAGCAAATTGCATTGTAATTGTCGATCGTCTCACTCTACCGTAAAATGTATTCCATGTGCGGAAAAGAGAGCAAAGTTTGTTTGTAATTATGTTGAAATAACATGTCGTAAGCACATGTTAGTGTTAATTAAACGGTGGATTTATTTGAAGTTTTATTCTACATGTGTCAAAACTAATGTTTTAAATGCGAAAGTAACTGTTTGTCAAATGACTGAACCGATTTATATGAAATTATAGAAAATTTAGCTGGAGATAGATCACATCCTAGATTACATCAAAAGACATTGGCTACCCTTTGGCGCGAGCCGAAAACCACACAGGAGTTTTTATTATGTTATATTAATTTTGAGGAAACAGCTTTTGAATATAAGTTTGGGTCGTGTCTCGGACGCCCATGTTGAATACCATATTTTATAAGAAAAAGATTTTCAATGAAAATAGATTTTCTCAAATTTAATTTTGCCATTTTTTAATAAATGTTTTAAGCATTTTAAAACATGTTTAATATATTATTATTTTGTTCCTGTTTCACAAGATTTAGGTGGTGTTTTAAGTGTGTAAATTGTTTTATTGTTCAAATTTCAAATTACAATAATAATATTTTAAAGTTATGAAAAAGACATGTCTTAGAGCGAGATGTGATGCCGTGACCTATCACAATCTAGATGACTGCTTTAACCTCTGAGGTAACGAGACACTTGTTATTTTTTGTTTCTTTGTTGCTAAGTACCAAATTTTTTTTAAGTCCCCAAACGAACCACTGTAGAATAAATAATTAATATTGACGTCAGCAAGCACTTGTACAAGTACACGTCGATCAAAAGCTATATGTTTGTTTGATTTTGTTCCATCAAATGTAATAGTTGCATTACCGCCTCTATTATGTATGCATTAAGTGCAACCAGACGGTTACGCTACAGTTTCATTACAAAAACCGCCTCTATTACCAATGGAGTAAGGGCAATCTCAAGATCAAACTGTCACGCTTAGTGTGCTGTTCACTGTACAATTTCTTAGCGGTCAGCTCCTTACAATTTATAAAGACCGCGATAATAATATCCACAGAATATATCAGATTGGCTCCCTGTGTATACGTTGCCGTGTCAGAACTTATTTGGCGTAAAATATAGCCTTTTATAGAAACTCCAGATCTAATTGTGAACTAGGAAGCGTCTGAGCAACGCGTTAAGCTGATTTAGTCCGCGACATACGGCGGTTGTGATGCGATACACGCTAATGATAAGAGGCGGTACGTTTTAAAAGACATGTTTCTATCTTTCATACGTGGAACGTGCTACGAAATGTGGAATGGGTGATATGTAATTTTTGAAGTGCTATCGCCACGTTTGAGTCGATAAGTTACCTTATGATCATTACTAGATGTTCAAGTTGGTTGTATTTTGTGAAATTGGAATACGTCCAGTATGATTAAGGGTATTCTTAAACGACAGATACAATGTTTTTTTTTATACTACTAGATGACAAACAACCTGACGGCCCACCTGATGGTAAGCCGCCGCCTATAGACACCTGCAATAACAAGGAAAAGCACTTGATATTGCAGGTGCGTTGTCATCCTGAGGCCTAAGATGAAATGCCGTCCATGCCCAGTAATTACACTGGCTACCTTTCCCTTCAATCCGAAACACAGCGAAACTGTTTCAAGGCTGAAATAAGAAAGGCGGTGGTACCTACCCAGGCAAACCTACATATAGGCCTACCACCTAGTAAACAATGTAACTTATTAACCCCCGACGAAAAAAGAGGGGTGTTATAAGTTTGACGTGTCTGTCTGTGTATCTGTGTATCTGTGTGTCTGTCTGTGGCATCATAGAGCCTAAACGAATGGACCGATTTTGATGCGGTTTTTTTTGTTTGAAAGCTGATGTGACTACGATGGTCCTTAGCTATAATTTATGAAGATCTGTTCAGGCGTTTGATGACTATCAACTCATTTTCTACATAATAATAGGATTTTACTAACTTTTACAGATCCGATTGATTTCAAATTTGGTGTACTGTCACTTCGGTGACATTTCCATGACATACTAACCTTGAGCTGATCCTATGCCATCAAAAAGTCTGCGAAATGTTTAATTCTTCAGAAACTTACAGCAGATATACCGTGTTTGGGCTCTTATGAATAGTCTCAATGAGATGGTGTTAGATAGATGATTAATGACGCCGGGTGTTACATAAAATTTTTAATTTTGCAATTATTTTAATTATATTTTTACATAATTTATTCCGCACAATCTTACGAATAATATTTAGGTGTTTATTTAGTATTTTACTGATATATAACTAGTCAACAAATACTCTAGTCGTGTCATCCAGTTGCATATAATAAAACAATTAAGAGCAATTCAAGTTTTTACATAGTTTTCTGAAAAAGTTGTCTCTTCAGTCAATAAATATTCGCCACATTTTTAAACAGCTCTATTACGCAAATAGTTTACATAAAGATCAGTGGTTTTTCAGTCAATTGGAAACCAATGAGTGTGAAGTGGCTTAAAAATAAAATGAAATGGTGTTATTACGTCTGACTGCGTAAGACTTAGATATTACCTCGTTTTTCCTTTCGAATGATTATGGAGAGCAAACTGCTTCAGCTAATTCAATTAATATTAAACGAGAAAAACTGTTGTAATATTCGATATGAATAAAACTACATTTGAAATTACTTTATAGATATGAAACGTGTCTCAAAAACAATTACCTGTTGAATCAATTAACGTATTTAAAAAACTGGTCCACATAATCGATAATCGCTTATCTTCCTGTTACTTAAGCCGATTGCCTATCGATACCGATTACATAAGGTAACATTTTATGCACGAAACAATGGCATTGCTGACCGTCGCGCACTACAATTTTGTACCGCACCGTTATTATAGTAACGCCTTCTGAATACTAAACACAATATCAATAGCCGAGTGTCACATAACTGTAGTTTGGATTTTTTCTAACCCAATTTAGAAATATGTGAAAAAAACTGTACAGATAGACATGCTTATACTAGTACGAAAACATGCCACTGTTAAGTGTGTATGTGCTTAGCTACAAATGAGCATGCTTATTATTATAGCTTCAGAGCATGCTCATTTTCAGCTTGCTAATAAGCATGCTTATTAGTGGCATGTCTATCTGTACCTTTTGTAATTTAAAAGAATATTGTTTAGCTGAAATTAATACTTGGCTTTTTTCATACCTTGTTGATAGCAAATATTTGGTAAGCTGATTACCTATATCAATTGTAATTTCAGCAGTATCAATACTAAATCGATAACATTTCTATGAAATAATCAATTTAGTTTTGTATAATTAGTCAACCCAACATATTTCTAATAGTTTTAGACTTTGGACCACCCTTCTTCAGTAGAAATAAGCGTGATTATTGAAATTGTAATTTTGACACCTAACATGCCGCCGAAATTATTATCTGCCAATCAATCGTCCACCAACCCGCATTCGACCAGCGTGGTGGTGTTATGGCCCAAACTCCTTATGTGTTTCTCTCATATAGGAAGGCTTATGCCCAGCAGTGGGCTGGTGATGAATCTATCGTCACATCGTTAAAACATACCAATAGAATTTCAACGAATCGCTATTTCCTCAAACAAGAGGATGCCTTTTGATATATTTTTTTTGCTTGTAACAAAACCCTAATTTTAATAAGCGTAATTTCATAAGCACACATTACGTGCATTGGCAGATAATATCTAACTGCTAATTAGGTACAAAGTTCAAAAGATTTACAATTGATATCAAGGATCAATTTTATTTAAGGTTATTCTAATAATCAGAAAGTCGCAATTAGGTGCTTTGATGTAATCAGTAGATAATAAGGTCTTAGGTTCAATTCTCAGCGGGACAACATACAAGTTACTTTTGCTTAAAAAAGAATTTATCATTTACCTGTTTGATTTTACTAAGGCTATTTCTATATTGTTCTCATGTAGACAGGACTTTGCTCAGTACACACACATACACGCGGTTGATGATGATTTCCTTATAGAAAAATAGTCATGTAAATAAAATAATATCATTTGAAGTGTCGCATGTGAATTATAAAAGTGGTAAGTCAGTTTTTTTTTACATCTAATATCATTAATTGATATACGATGTAAAAAAATCTTCATTGGAAGCGAGCAACACCCGGATTCCTCAAACACAGAGGAACTGGCTCCAGCTGCCGGAACACAACAATGCTGTTAACATTATTGTTATGGCGGCAGACTTAGGTAAGATGGTGGCAGCTAGCCAGGCGAAGTTATAAAAGCCCTACCACCAACCAAACCGAGCAGAAAATTTCTGCCCCCACGGGAATCGATCCTCGGACCAGTAAATCTGATAAAGGTTATCTCAACCACTAGACCACATAGGCGGTTAATCTCTCATTCATTAATTTCACCATTAATCATCAGTGAACTGACGTGGCTAGCAATAGGTTATTTCGCTATACCATGCTGCTATATTGTAAAAAATATTTTTCCAACAAACCTCACGTTAGATTTTATAGTAGTATAGATGACACTGCTCTTAGCTATTTACTAGCATAGGTATTGTCCGTGGAACGTAGACATATATAACAACACATGATACGAATGACATACTGATGAGTTGTCGCCCGGCCATGGGAAAATATGGTGCCGCCATTCAATAATGAGATAATTAGTACGAGTAGCGTTCTCATTGTTTCGAAGACTTGAATTGATTAATTAGATGAATATTTATGGATCTTTCAAACTCTCTACTTTTATCGAATTTAATATATAGTTCGTTTCTTTAATAGTAATTGTTGTTTATATTGCGTACCTATTTTCAATCTAAATAAGTAGATAATTACTTAAAAAAATGTTTTTTTTTCTACAACTGTTTTATGGTTGAAACCAATTATACCTTAGTATTTTTTAGGTTGAGACCTAAGTATATATTATGCGATTTCATACATAACTGCGGTTTGCGTAAAATTAGGCGACAAGACTTACCGACAAAAATAGCACATTATGAAAATCTTCCTCAAACTAAATCACAATTCACTTTTTTTACGCAGCGGTAATCGAATTCAAAATCGATCATTTTTAAAGGAAATGTTAAATCTATCACCTTACCAATAATACCTCATTACTCACATAATCATTTGAAGATCTGAAGATTTTTTGCCGACTGAATTTGCGCTATTGTGAACTTCGTTAAAACTTAATATTAATTCCAAGAGCTGCTCACATAGGTACGCTTTGAGCACATACATGACGACAATTTTGTGGAAGCATTTACAAAAACTTCGAAAAAACACAAATGAAAATTTTTGCATAGTCAAATAAATCTGCATTTTTTAACAATTTCCTTTTGGTCGTCGTCGATCGCGTGACAAGGTGCGTTTTAAAAGAGATTAATGAGGGTTTAGTGCGGATTGATTGTGTTAATTAGATGTCGAGATAATAGTTGCGAATACAACACAGAATCTTAAAAAGGTCAGCCAATACTAGCTGTCAGTTTACCGACGAAACGAGGGTGTTGACGAATTTATAAGCTTTTAATTATTTTATTCCAATATATTATTATTATCATGTATTGGGAGCTTTCCGGTCTTGTTAACATTGATTTGTCACTGCGACCTAAAAGGTCAATTGTGACTTGCCACCAATAATTTATAATAAAGCCTTGATTTGGGCACTTTCCATAAATTTTAGGATTTTCCCAACCTCAAGGGTCTCAACTTAATTTGGGTCAATAGTGTGTCTCCCCAGATGAAGGCTTCGTTTGTGGATAAAAGGTCCACAGTTGCAATGGAGGTGCATTGGGGTTTCGCGCTCCTGTGTACAGACTCTGCAAACATCCGAATCACTTAATTTTAGGATGAATAAGTGTCTGTTCAGTTTGCAGTGGCCTGTCAAAGCTCTAATCATGGCACTCGCGTTACTCCTGCTAAGCTTTATCAGCTCTTCAGTTCATTTAGCATGGTAGCCATGTATCAGAGACTTTGAATATATCAAACCAGGTGTCCTTAGCCATTGTTCGGTATTCCAATATAACTGTAGATTAAGTGGTGACAAAACGGGTGTAGATAAACAAATAGAATGTGATGAATAAGGTGCCTCCTCAAACATCGTCGCGTCTCGGCGTGTGACTCCGAAAACAAGAAAAAAAATCTTGTAACCATTTATATACGCCTTTTTTCTTTTTTTTTAAAAAAAAATATTATTTTACACCGTTTTTCATTGTTCTTGTAACTTGATAGTAAAGGATAAGGGATCTTTAATATTTCTAGCGCGATCGATTACCTTCTTATCAAATATTTTTAAGTACTGAAGATCACCATAAAAGGTTTATTTTCTCATAATTTATATCATGCAATTTCTTTAACGAAATACAACGAATATGTCAATAGCAGATTTAACGAAAATTTATTAACCTAGCAAGCCTCAAACAAATGCAATATCGTGAAATATCTCGCCCATATGTTATAAGATTTGTTAAAGGTGTTTAAAACCTTCTAGACGGTCGTATCCTGTTCAGTCGTCTGATTTTTATATCGCGCGGCAAATTTCACCTTATCATTATTCAGAGAGGTATATCGACAGTTTGGTTTTATGCCTATCACGTCAGACCCTCTAAGAGGCTACGTCACAGAGCTATGCGTGCACATACGAGTAATTAGGTAAGAATTATTTTGTAACTTCGGAGCTCAGACTGGTGTAGCCTTAGCCATCCGGTCGGCTTACGATAATAATCGTTTGTTACAAAATATTCGATACGTTGTGACTCTTCTTTGTAATAATTTCATGTAATAACATTAAACAATTACTGTAGAAACATAGGACTAATAATCAATAAGTTGTGGGTGCATGAAATTTATTAATTATCATGCACGTACATATTTTACTGTTGCGGAGATGCCGGAAAAAACGTTGATTAATTTGCCAATTAAAAACTTAACCATCAATAGGTTTTTTAGTTTATTATATCGACATGAAAATACATTAAAGCGTTAATAACATTAATGAACATTGAAATAAACCATTGAAAGATTGAGGTTCGTCATAAATGCCGCGAACAATCAACATTAGGCTGTCATAGTAGGGATTATACATTACACAAAATTATATTTTTTGAGATTTTTTTAAAAAAAATTCAGGTAAGACAAAACAATTATTAGTTCACTTACCTACTTTACAGAAACCAAACCAGTAAAGCATAACTTAAGTCATCATCAAACTGGAGGGAAAACGATTTTAGTTTTCTTTTAATACCTTTTCAGGATTTTTGTGTTACGTTTTGAATTATGTGGCTTTACAGGTTAAAGAATTTCTTTATAATAAATTAAAACGCAGAGGGAACGTTTTTTTCAACGGTTCAATTATAATATGAAAATATAGAGTAAATAGTTTTGCAGACGATCAACGACTGAATGCTCAACTGTTTATACTCGTATGAAATGCAATTTTTCCATTGATCAAATCGCTCGACTGATGCACTGACTTCCGTACTAATATGAACGGATGGACCGAACGTTCTGAGAAATCGGGCTTTTATACCCACCGACAGTGTGAGTTGAATTTTAGGTGTCTACATTCACATCTGTTTGTAGTCAATACTAATGAAGTTATGAATAAATAATATTAAAACCAGGGCCTAAAACATCGTTATGTTAGTAGAATGTATTTCTTAGAGCAAGAAAAGATAGCAACTGAACTGACTACTTATAAGACTAACTTTATGGAAAATGATAATTAGATCACTCTTATAAATAGTTCAATCAATAAAATACCCTCTATTGCACAAAAGGTTACAAAGAGGCTGAGTTGGCGGCCTTATAGCTAAGAAGCAAACTCTTCCAGGCAACCTGGAGTGACAGTAAATTCTGACCTGGAGTGAATAGTAGTTTGAAAAAAATTGTTTCACGTAACCTTGTCGCTTCATGCAATCTCTTCCCAATTAACTTTTGGAAGATTTTTTATTAAAAATGTTATTAGAAGAGGGAACATGACGATGCAATGTAACATTGCTTACTTCGACGCTATTTTGTTACTTAATAATAGACTCTTAAACAACTTTAAGACGGACAAAAAATTAAAAATCGCGTAATAAATTTGTAATAAAAATTTTATATTCCCATGCATGCAGTCTAAAAGTACTTTAAGAGCTACAATAGACTTTAAGCATAAACAAGATTACATCACATCATAAACTTATTAAAAATTTACATGATTGTAAACATTCAATTTTATATATTCTAACCACCCACAGAACAAATAAATGCCATATAAGAGATCTTTAAAACGTACAAAAAACAGCATTGTAGGGCAATGAAAGAGTGAGTCACAGTGATAAAATTTTATTTTTAAAACCGTTGTCTGTTTACAGAGAAAGTTTACATTATTTATCCAAAAACAAGATTTCACGGTGGATAAAAAATGCGTGGAAAGTGATTAAAAACAAGTGAACAACGCGGAAGCAAACTTTGATTGATACAAAAAGATTGGAAAAACGAACGTAGATAATTGTGTCAAAATAAAACAAAATGAATGCAAACAACAACGAGGCTCATTTACAGAGAGATAAAGCTGCGCAGTAAAATATACTTTTCATTCCTTATGCTCGGAAAGTAGCGTTTTCTTGATCTGAGTATTGGGAGAAAAACGATAGTTCCCACCACCGGGCGGGAAAAACTCATACTAATTGCTTCCTTTTCTAGGGCGGGAATAAAAAATTTAAAAATAGAACTGAATTTGGTTACGTACAATCTGTGGTACAATGAAGAAGAAAAAAGTATTCGGCTGAATGGCCAGTAGGCGGTAACGCGATGTGTTCCAAATTTAAAAATACTGTTTTTAAATAGGTTCTACTCATGTTAGAAGTATTTTTATTTTCCTTGCATTTGAAATGAAAAGTAGAGTGCTACACACGGGTAAAAGGAATCAAACCCTACTCGGGCTATAGCCGCCCTCACTGCGCTCGGGCGTCTAACCTCCACCTTGACGAGTTGTAAGGTCCCTTTTACGCCTCCTTTGAAGGCGTCCATGCTTATACGATGGAGGGAACACATGAGCTGGTTAAGAATTCTAAGTTTAAGAAGTAAAATCTTGGCACGTCAAAAGTGAAATGTAATGAGATTGTGACACCGTATTGCGACCCGTTTCGCAAAATCCTCTTCGTATTGACTTCTCTGGTACGTAGGTAGTAAGCGTATATTAACCTTTTGAAACCCAATAAACCAGACACAATTGAATTTTAATTGTCATGTCAACTTAAGTTGCCATCCGGGCCTTAATTACCAATACCAGGATTAATTACCCATATCTCAATTGTTTCCGGTTCGAATTCCGCTACCAGATAAAATATTTTTTACAACTCGATTCTAAGTCTTGTTTTGTTCTATATTACTGCTAACTGGATTTATGTTCGCCTCGATTCCATATTAGCAAGCTGAAGCTATATAATTATACTAAATACAGTACCCACATACCTATGTTTCATTCCTTCATAATCAATTAATCTAAAAATGACAGCTTCAAATAGAGGTTTGTCAAATTTCCAACCTTAATGTATGTGATAAAATGCTAGACTAATCAAGGTTGTTTTTATGGCTCCACCGAGATCTTGGTCTCGGTCTCGGCATTCTCGGCTACACTACAACTCTAAACGAAAACTCAGTCTTGGTTCTCGGCGCTAAAATGGCCGAAAGTCTCATATCATGAGGAGCTTTCACGTTCGTCCATGAGTTAGCTGTTGATTGTGATTGGTCTAAGTCCCGGCTGCGCTAATTTGGCAATTGTGCCTTAAATTTTGCATAATACTATGCAAATTATCACATTTTCATTTTTTGTCCGATTTTTATATTCTCGATTCTCGCTTTCGGACAAAAACAAAAATCATTAGTTATTTGATTCTCCTCGCATACTTACTTCCTAAAGCTTTCGTGGCAACGAACACAATAATTAGCATGAAATTCAGGGTAATTTCTATGCATAATTCATTTACATTTTGAGTTCCCGATATTTCGGCACAGCCGCATGCACGATCACGGGTGAACTGCCACACGCAAACACTTTACATGGTAACTGTCCAGATTTATTACTCGAAATATTACATTAATAAGCTTTTGGAATCTCTGAATTAATGGCAACATTCTCAACAATGATCATAGCCTTCGCTTAGTCAATCGTCACTCCACTTTAGTCTTATATAAAGTCTAGTGCTCTTTTTGACCTGAGCAATTTATTTGCCATTCACTTCAAGTCTTAATTTCTTTTGCAGAACTGAGGTTCCGAATGATTCAGTTGATGTTGCAAAATATAAATTACTCTGTTGTACAATATTTTTTGTGTGCTCCGGAAAGTTTGCTCAAGAATACTTAAACAGTAGGGTAAAGTGGGGTAATTACGAATGCGGGGTGACTTGGAACGAGGCCGTTTATATTAAGGCCAGGATATTCAAGTGTTCGTCATAGCAGCCTAAAGAGATGCTCGCGGACCATATAATGTAATTACCTATTTTTGACATATTTTTTGATAGTGAAAGTGTGATTTTTTTAAATTAAAACTTGGAAAATAATTAAAATTTTCTTTCTTCGTAATATTTTTTGATCGATAAAAAAATATACCATGTTTTGAACCATAGAATAATCAAGTACGGCTATAGAAGTACCACATGTATTTTTGGATAAAAAGCCCTTGCTCAGCTCCTTGAACCTGGGTCTCGCTCTTAGCCAAAAACATTATCAACTATTTTTTTCTATCATGATTTACACGGCCTCGTTCAAAATTAGCCCGCATTCGGAATTACTCCCCTCTCCCCTTTTAGTATAAGTAATGTCATAAGTCTGATGTAATTCATTCAGTAAAGCAGTTTCTCCACGAGGAGTAGGGACTCCGCAAATTTCTTGACGTTTGCTGTCAATTGTAGTCAAAGTAACGAGCACTATTCAATATGTACTCACTTCTGACAGTTCGTTCTTATTCCAAAGATAATAAGGATGCTGAAATGTCAAAAGTGGATATACTATATAGTCTAATGTTCGTGACTTCAGAAGTATCATTGACTTTGTGCATGGTATGACTAAATTAAAGGAGCACTCCAATTGCACATGATTATCTTAAGCTGGTTATACGACTAACTTGAGTTACGTCTCTGATTTCATTTGACAACAGGGCCGCCTTAATTAGTAATAGTATTAAAACCTAATCAGAGGAACGGATTTTTAATTTGATGTTTCATAAAGTTTAAACGCTGTCAAGAAAAATAAACGTTGTCTATACAGATATTGTTGTTTAATTAAACAATCGTAAAATATCCCGCGAATTACGTAATTTCTACAAATAGTTTTAGGTGAAAACGCACAAATCAAGTATTTTTTTTATACAAAGCACGGCAAATGACTCAACACCACCTGATGTGAAGCGGTAAGAAGAGTCCATATGCGAAGACAGCTAGTGCAGTTAAGACACTGCTCTAGTCGCCTCCACCTTACCTTGTATAGACGTTATTTGGTGTTTCCACGGAAAATGTTTATCGTAATCACAGACCGTTCATGTAGATATTTCTTGATTGAAGCTGCTTTCAAATTAAACTACATTCCAAAAGCAGGATGTCATTTTGTTTACCTGAAACAAAAATAAAAGATGAAAAATTTTCATTACCTAAAAATAAATCACCTCTTCATTCCTTTAGAACCAGTTTCCTAGCTATGTGTACAGTAGCGGAATCTTTAGAATCCATACGTCAATGCCACGTTAGACAAAACATTCGAACCTAACTGTACGCTCCATAAATCATTATGCAACGATGCATCGTATCATGAAATTTGTATGCATACGAATCGATTATTCGATACTTTCACCGCACTATTATAAACTGACACACAGTAAATCATTTGTCTGTATCAATGTATTCGTATGTAGACATTAGTCACTACATCAATTACCATATTTCCTTCAAAAAATTGTCTTTTTTTTGAGATAAAACGCTAATTCTTACCAAGAGTGTTTTTTTCTTTTTTTATACAACTAGAAGACAAACAAGCTGACGGCCCACCTGATGGTAAGCGGTTACCGCCGCCTCTACTCGACACCTGCAATAACAAGGAAAAATCATTTGATATTGCAAGTGCGTTGTCATCCTGAGGCCTAAGATGAAATGCCATCCATGCCCAGTAATTACACGGCCTACCTTTCCCTTCATCCAAAACACAGCGAACTGTTAAATAAGAAACTTTTGTGATTTAAAAACGCAGCAAATCATGCTGCGTCCATACATCTGGGAATAAACAACCTGTATATTCATGTAACTGTATCGTTTAGATAAAATGATGTGGCGAGTTACTTTATAACTCTTTATTATTACACTTGAAAGAGCAAAACTATGTATCAGGTCCTGATAACTGAAAAGTCACGGCTTATCAAACAATAAAAACTGCTCTCAGCTGGTTTCCAAAATAGAAAATAGAATGTATCTTGTCCAAACTAGATAATATACTGTTAACATGTCCACTGTATAGTTCTGTCCAGGCCACTTATAAACCGGTCAATTTGAGATAAACAACTATCTTGCATCTCAACATAATAATCTAGTATCATCTCAAACTGGCCACTTGCTTTTTTTATCCGAATCTTGTCCGTCAACGTCACGCCTCGGCATAAAATGATTTATTAGGGACGTGGCCAATCGATTATGCATTCTAATTTAATAAAGATACGGTTCAAATGTTTCCGCTGATGTTTTGTGGTTTATTTTAACGTGCATAGAATTTTTGATTAAATATTGTCTGGAACATATCTCAATCTCATAATGGAATAATATGAGTTTTTGAGATGTTGCAAGTGTAATATCATGAATAAATTGTTTTTCTGTCTGTATTTTAATCCTTTAATCCAAAACTCGGATAACTTGATTTTACAAAATATCCTATTGCAGAAATCCTAATTTGTAAATTTTATGGAAATAGATAATTTTCACGATTCATTAAATACATAGTTACTGCCGGCTTTAGTAAGTATAATACTCACAAAAAAATATCTGGTATTTTAACATCACTCAAAATATTTTTTTGTGAAACCAATACTAGCCGAAAAATATTCCTAAATATTTTATTACTTTTAGTTCAAATTGAAAGTATAACCAAATACAAAACGATAGCGAAAAAATGGTTTTGTGTTCATTTTTAATTTGCTGGTTAACACCGTTCAAAGCGTGAACCACGTTTCGGTGGCTTTATAGAGAAATTTTCAAGGTACGTTTGCGCTTTCGTTTCATATTCCACCGTAGGTACCATATAATCAATACGTAGAACATAATTGTTAGCAGTCAATAAAGTTGAGGTGCTTATCTAATAATAATAAGGGAACCTATTTCTAAAGGTGATGTTAGTCTGTTTCCAAAAATATTGGAAAATAAAATCGACTAAGTTTTGTTTAAACTTTTTTCTTGATATTTTTCTGAAATCAAAGCTGGGGGAACGTTTACACTATCGACTTGTCTGTCTGTCAGTCGCTGGTCTAAATAAATATATATTGTTTTTTACTCTTTTTTTGACAATTATTGCTTGTTCAATTCTGAAATAAATAATCATCGAAATCAGTTTAGACTAGACGACAGAGAATCCGTGTAACATAATATATAGACAAGACAAATAAGAACCGCAAAGAATAACCTCCTCTGGTTTTCTTTTAGGTGAAAACCACTACCTTTACATTTCTGTACTCGGTAAGACAACTTACTTTTTAACCGACTTCAAAAATGAGCAGGTCCTCAATTCGGTTGGTTTTTTTTATGTATGTACACCGATTACACCGATATTTCTGATCCGATTTACATGATTATTTTTTTGTGCGATGCGGTTATAAAAAAAAACAATTGGTTTGTTAGGTTTTAAAATCAAAATATCTGGAATAATTGAGTCGTCTATGTTTTGTGATATCGCGGATTATTGCTTTCATAGGACTTTTTAGCGAAACGATACGGTAGTAGGAAACAATATATGCTGACTGTCACCAATCTGGCTTTGGCCTTAGAAAGTTATCAGTAAAAATAGTAAAAATAAATTAAAACATACATAAAAACCGACTTAAAAACACAAAAAAAAAAAAAAGTAGGTACTTATCCCCAAAAAACATATTTTTTGGAGTCGGAGCTAAGTTGTTTGCAGACACAATAGAATGTGAAGCACCGACTCCAAAACATCTGTTTCTAGGGGATACTCGTAACTACCTACTAAAATTAAATTATTTTATCCTTTCCAAGGATTTGAAGTCAGTTTTTATTTTTGTTTAAAAAAATCTTTAACTTAAGGTGCAATATTTTTTAAAGCTCCGTACTTCCGACTTGTAATACATGGTCTTGTTAGTAAGTGACTTCATGTTCTGTGAACTTTTCTGTGTTGTTTTAAATTATTGTAGTCTTCAAACTTAACTCACAGTGATTTATTTTTTACCCTTATGTAGCAACTGACCTTTTGTTATAACAAATTTCCAACTAAGAAGACAGGTTACGCGAGTATTGTTTGATTAGAATATTATTATAAAAAATATTTGTTGTAATTATCTCACAAATTAAAACTTCTTTGGTAGGTAAGCGTTATTTTTAACTGGCTTCAAAACAAAACAGGTCTTAATTTGACTGCATTTTTTGTATGATAACCCTTTCATACAAAAAATACAATCAAATGTGAACATATCGAGATCTTCGCAGATAAAGAACGGAGCTCCTCAAGAAAGGATAATCAAGCGATAGTAAAAAAACATTAGACGTATTATAACCAGCGACTGATACACAATTTTAGTGACAAATTTCAAACCTCTGAACCGTATCACTAAAAAATGTGTAAAAAAAATATTTACGACAAAACTAAAAACCGACTTTAAATCACTTAAAGGCAAAAAATCATTAATTTTAAGTACCTTAGTTTTGGAGCCGATGTTAGGCTTCTAGAAACAAAAGAAAGTGAAGCACCGTCTAAGCCGCCGAAGTAAAATAAAAATAATAGTAAAATACGTTGGATAAAACCTAAATTTAAATCATTTTAGTTTCGATTTAATTGTCAAGACACACATTACAAGCACAATGGGTTTTTAATTGTCATATGCTTCCGGGAGTCTAATTAAAATGTGTTTTTGAAGATTCTCATTTTGGGAACCAAATTGATTAGTCGATTATTCAAAATTAACTATTGTTACTGCATTTCAAAATAGTATCTTGTTTTCAACCTTTCTGTGTACTCTTTATTTGTTCATTTGTTTAGTAATCGGCGTTGTCTGACAGGTTGCAGTGTATTAGCGAGATGAACGTCTTGTCTTGTATTGTGTTTTGTTCATTGTTGTTTAGGTTTGATTTTGAACTATAGGTACTGACATTATAACAATAAATGCTTGTTTGATAACCACTTCACTTGTAGTTAAATTCAATTACAATTCAATCAATTACGGTATAAAGCTGTCACAGCCTATATTAGAAAGTGTTTAAAAGTTCATGAATCATTAACTTTTCAGAAAATTACTTAAAATGTCAGTATTTCAATACTTTATAATACAGGTCAACATTAGTGAAGAGGGACATATTAATTTAAAACACAATAACCAATGAATTAAACAATGAACACGCACTTTAAATTTTTCTTATAAAAAGAAAATAAGAATCATATTAATTATCACATGATTTTATCGATGCGTGGACATCGGTCCAGAAGGTTTATCTGCATGCCAAAAAAAAACAACTATTTCTATTCAGGATGAAATTTGACAAATGCTGACACAGGTGTTTCTTTATTTTTATTGAAGAGTACTTATACTCAACGCGACTTGCCAGATTTGTTGAGAGAAAGGTCATTTCGCAAACCATTTAAAAAAAGTTTATCGTAGAAAACAAAAATTATAATTGCTCGACAGCGATTTTTTTTATAGAAAGCACGATAAATGACTCAACACCATCTGTAAAGCGGTAAAAAGAGTCCATATGTGAAGACAGCTAGTGCAGTTCTGACACTGCTCTAGCCGCCTCCACCTTGCCGGTCCAAAAGGTGCTTTTGCTTTTGAAGGAACCCATGTTACAGGAAGGAGGGAACACATATGCTGGCAAAGAATTCCAAGTTCAGGAGGTACGATAAAGAAACGAGGTACTAAATTTCTTTGTGCGTATTGTAGAGGTGGAGAGAGTGAATTGATGACTCCAAAGAGCGGCATCCGTGCTCCTGAGTAGGAAGGGGGAAGGTGGGTTATGTTCAAAAAGCTCTTCAGAGCACTCTAATTTCACCTCCTTATAGGGGTTTAATCGGGAAAATTCTCTTCTTAGTAAGTTTATACGTCGAAAAAGAAAACTACTATCATATTTTTTTTCTTTCTAGCTTTAGTCTTTTCGGCTGGGTGTTGATGAGTCAGTTAACTATGTAGCTTTTATAACTAAAGATAACGATCAATGATTATAATCTTTTTTCAGATTACACGCAACCAAAAAGTAGAACGATTGTTCTAGAATGTAATTGTACTTAACTAGCCAACGTATAATTAAATATATCATTTACGGTTGTCATAACTAAACAGATGGTAGGTAATAATTCTATTATATCATTAAGTTGCATAACGATGCACCTTTCACTGTAACGAGAAGACGTGCAGTTTCCGATGTTAATAGATAGGTAACCTCCCTTGTTATGGTTTAATTTAAAATTATAACTGAGTGTACATTTAATGATAAACGAGGAAATTAAATCTATTTTCATAATAGAAAATGAAGGACGACTGAGGCAACTTGAAATTAAGTAGGTACATGTTTAGAATAGATAGATACTGCTGCTACTAACTACTGATAGCTACTGCTTTTTAGTGATCATCATCATCATTTCAGCCGAGAGACGCCCTCTGCTGGGCATAGGCCTCCCCCAAAGCGATAAGCGATTTTTAGCGATAAGTCCGCCCAATTGTACTGTTTTTGTATTTGCATCTTTTTGTTGTTTATCTGCCTCTGCAACTGTGTGCAATAAATAATATTTATAAAGTAAAATGTGAAAAATGTTACTACCTATATTTTCTTATGTAAGAACATATTTACGTACCAATATTTGCACAATAAAATATTTGTTTGATTGATTATTTTATAGTTACAACGTGTTAGCTTTATATAACGAGGATAATTGGCGTACGCTCGCAGACGGGAACAAGCAATCTCAAATTCAAGTAAAACATCGTTCCTTTGTTTTGACTTGAAATCGCCGGCAGTCATTATCTGTGTGTGCGTGAGTTTGTTATGTTGCGTTGTATCGAGCTGGCCTTCTATATTTTGCGGTTCAGAGCATGAAGTGTCAATTGTTAAGTGTAGATTGTTTTATTTTCATGTTACTGATTAATTTACTTCATTTAGCCAGAGAAGAGGAACATGTGATGATGAAATTATGCACCCTATAGAGAATATGAGTGTTTTATTCCAGCGGTGGATATGGTTGTAAGAGCTCATCAAGAGTGTTGGGAACAGAAGGACTTGTCTCCTATGCCGATAACATAACGTGTAAGCATTAACCAAAAGTTAAATTACTGCTATTTTTTTCTTCAGTGTGGCCGTTTCGAGAAATTGCTGGAATACATCATTATAGTCTAAAGACGTCCATAGCTGGCCAGTGCACTTCGCCAAAGACTTCAACGACGATCGATCATGCGCTGCACTGATCCAGGGGCTACTTGCGAACCTTGATAAGTCAAAATGTTAGTTGGTCAATACTGCTATTCATTTGTCTAAACGGATCGGCAGCGGTTCGATATCGTTCTTATGCGATTGTAATACAAAAAGGTATTCCATTAACATTGCTTATGCTCTCGGTTGGTTCAATTTCGGCTGGATAATCGTTAGCAATATTGCAGGAAACAAATATATCTCCTGTGTGGTGCCGGGCTACAATAGCACCACCCCATCTCTTCCCATGAGTGTCGTAAGGACCGACTTAGGGATAATCTTCACCGGATGACGGGCAGCAGCATCGTCTGGGTACTGGAAAATCACTGCGATCACCAACCCGCCTGCCAAGCGTGGTTTCGGCTGCCAAAAATATCAAATATTTTGCAGAATAGAAAACAATGATTGAACCGAACGGTTTGTTTGTTTTGCGTTACATATATGCTTTTTAGTAGAATACCAAACTGATGCGTTTCGGCTACATGTCGATAGCGCTGAGTTGACAGAATACAAAAACGTCATAAAGCGTTTCTGATTCGTTTCAGATCAAAATACTATATCAGAATTTGCCCCCAATTTTGATATTGTATTTTGATCTGTCAAAATAACATTATGACTACCTGACACTTGTGACAATCATAATTACGATTCATCTGTAACTATTATCACTTTACCAGCAACCTTCTTAAAATTACAAAAAAAATCATAATACAAAATCCTGTGATATTTGAGATCATTTGGCAAGACAATATATTTTACATCTCAGTCTGACTTAGAAGTTATCTTGTTTGTATCTTTAAGTGTCGGGAGTCCGGCGAGAGAGACATGCAATTTAATACCAATATAATTCTATCCGCCACAGTTGTTTTTCAAATAGTCGTTAGCGCAATACATAGACAATGTAGGCTTTAGAAATAGCTTTCTGTAAAAGGTCAATGTAAATCTATTGTGTAAGTATCTGATTTACTAAAAAATATCAAAAGCTTATTTAGTTTGAAATAAAACTTTTACCGGATTTAACTCGCGTTTGAATTGATGTAACATTATTAGATCATGTTACATTGTTAAATCCGATAAAGAAGTTTTTTTTAAAATGTGTAGTGCTCGCGAAAATATAAGACAATATTTTGAGCAGTTTCTTATGAGCAAAGGCTCGTAAGAAACAAATGACAATTGAATATTCGATTATATGTAGCCTAAACAATGACTACATAACTTAGCGTTATACCTAGCCAAACTTGAAGTTGCATAAAGATGCACAGTTTTGTTAAATAAAATAAACTGTGATTGCACCTCGTCAAATTTTGGTTATTATTAATGTACCAAACTATTGGTTAAATATTTTAACCTAATAATAAAAAATACTCTGATGACTATTTAGACTAGCCTGACTTGCTTATGCATGTAAAGTCTTATTAGATTCGCTTTGTTCGTTTCCAATATTTTCGAATTGAAGGTTTGTATGAAAAGCCGTGCGGCGTAAACGCTCTTCATTTATACAGTAAGAGTGGTAAACAAGCCTTCTTCAATCCACCACTTTGATAATACCCTAACACCACGACACCCCCGCGTCCTGCGTTTCCCGTCTCAGCAACCACTGCGCGCTGTCTCGATGTCGGCCTCGCAGCTCGTCGTGGTGACCGCGCAGTGGTTGGCGAGACGCAACTCAGACGCGCGCGCGGTAGTGTAGTGGCTTTACCGATATGCCTCTAATCAATGGATATTATTTCAAGCCAATAATCAAGAGAAGCTAGGATTGGTGCATTGGTAGTACAGGATGGGCCCTATCGAGCTTAATTTTTGCTACACAAAACGGACTTACAATAATTTTAATTAAGTATGAGAATTCGACATTAAAAGTGACAATGGTAAGCTGGAACTTTACTAGTATGTGTAAACAGCACATTAATTATGCGAATCTAAAACAACATTCAGAAAGAGCAACTATTCTATCGGAAGATTCCAAGAATATACACCCTGATCACCAGCCTATACGTCCCACTGCTGAGTCCCAAACTCCTCATGTGTTTCTCCCATGTAGGAAGGTCTGCTTCCTACATGGGAGAAACACATGAGGAGTCCAATGAGGAGTCCTGGCCCAACGCGGGTTGGTGGATTAAAGCGGTTTCAGGAACAACCGGGACCAAAGGCTTAATGTGCCTTCCGAAGCACGGAGGAGCACGAGATAACAAACTTTGATTGACCCATCCTGGAACCGACCATGTCGAAAGTTGCTTTGTTTTCGTATCGAACCCAGTGCGCTCAAACCACTTCGCCACCGAGCTCCTCAACAAAACTCCTGAACACTATTATCTCACTGGAATGAGGATCTAATTTGTGAAATAAATTCTACGTTCTAGATTCTGTCGTGACTTTTCAACACATGAAATTGATCTCACGAAAAAAGTATTAAGCGGTAGCATAAATGCATTATAAGATAAACCAATCGTTCCTCTCTCGATTCAAATTTTAAAAAACGGTCGGTTTATTTGTCACAAAAGTGTCAAACTCTTTTATATTCAATTAGGCGAGTCGTCCGTTTCTATTGAATAAAATATTCAACGCTTTCTTTGTAAGGACGGCGTTTCGACATAGTTTTAGGCACGAGCTAGTGGCGATGGGAACATTCCAAGACTATTTGGAAATAAAAGAACCATATCGTGACCACGACCAACACTTTGTGTAAAAGTTGTCTTGCTGTGTTTATTATCACCTAGTTTTCTAGAAAGGTCTATTAAAAGGTAGCTTGCGACCTCTTTGACGTGTTAAATGGCGAGAAATTGTACAGAAGTGGAACAAGATTATAATTTGAGTTAAAGGTTGAGACACTTTGAATCTTTTAGTTAGTGGTTTATTACATTTTGCGGGAACTTCAAATGTTCAAGTACTTAATATTGCCTCACGAAAAGACAGTAAATAGATAATTACTGTTATTATTTATATAAGAAACTTTAAGTTTTTAAAATATTTACACATTTATCGATTCGGAATAAATTACACGTAACTAAACTAATTTAAATTCAGCTAATAAAACTTATTCTATCACCAGTAAAACTAGTTACTCTGCATCTGTAAACATTTGACAAAGACTCGATTTTATGCAAAGCGCTTCCACTCAAGCTCTAGTAACATTAAAAATCTTAGAACAAGTTTAACGACAACAAATGTACCGTCTATACAATAAGGTACAAAATCAAACAATGTTGTTGCTCTCGTTACGCTAAGATCGAATCTTGCGCGATCGGTAAAGAAATATGAATGCGAATTTCTCTACATTTCTCCGCTGCTTTCCAAAGAGGTTGAATAACCGTGCGTCAGCGCATCTACAAGCAATTACGTCAATCAGAGTTAATACAAAAGATGCTAACGCTGTGGCTGTAAACTTAAATAATAGTCTTATAACTTTATTAATTAATATAATAGACATTAATTGTTATAATCGGTTAAAGCCCACTTGGAAAAAATGATAATGATTTCAAAGAAACAGATGTCTTTGTGTATCAATTCCCAATGCAGCTAGTAGTTACATGTAAACATTTGCTATATACCGCAAATCCAATTGAAATATTTACCTTCAATATTAGGGTAATTTTTATTATAAACAGATAGACAGAATTACAGTCAAATGTTTTCGTAATCAAATTTAATAAATACACAACATTTCCTCTCGATAATAGGCACTCTATTAGCACTTAAACATAATGATCTTAATCCGTTTTCCGCGTAAGGGTCCTAAAAACCATAATCTATGTTTATTTCTTACTAATGTGAATAAAATGGATTGACAATGTGTTCCGTCATTGTCGACCCGAGGAAAATAATTTGAATAATGTCATTATAAGGCTGTTTGACTATAGTGTGCAAGCGTGCAAGAGATACTCATAAAGTACAATAATTTCTAAGAGACTTATGTAGGTACTTCACTGTGTTGCTATTGTTTGTCCTTACATTAAAAACACATTTTCTAATACCGACTATGAAAGGGGGCTGAGTCGACGTCCATACTTATTTAATATAAAATTAAATAGTAATTAAAATAGAATAAAACTAGAAAAATTTCACGTCCTGAGGCAGGAATCGAACCCGCGACCTTTCGCAATCCGGGCGACTGCTTTGACCACTGAGCCACCCAGGACTTGGGATATCCCTGTGAAATTCTTCTAGTCTATCTGTATTTGCGTTTATGAGCTAACGTCCACCCTACAATGTCGAAATATTCTATTTCAACATCCGAAACGAATTTTTTCTAGTTTTATTCTATTTTAATTACTAAGTAATTTTTCAAACATTTATAATAATGTTAAAATCAAAAATTAAGAATATAAAATTAAATTTTAAGTTTATTAAAATATCTTAATAAACACTGTTTTGGTTATTTATCCCTTACTGTTAATTATTAATTCAGATGAACTTAAATTTAGTTATCTGCATCAATTCTAAGTAAAATAATAAAAAATCTGTAATTAAAATTCTCAATCCTGGGAAAAAGAGAACTCTCGAGGAACAAACCACAATAAAAACAGTCAAAATATTTGCTAGAAAACGCCAAAAATAATTTCTAAACACAAAGTTGCATAGGTGTCACTTACCATATTCCTGCTAATTTCTATTTAACCTATAAGCGTAAAGAAAGCTTTATTATATTCCGAGTCCATTTACTCCTGTGCTAGATTATTGTGAAAGTCTAGCACTGATTTCATAGACTTTTCATGCAATTGAAGGCTTTCCTTTAGCCACAGAACTGAGTTTGTGGGTTCTACTGTGTGTAATGGACTCGAATGATAGCGGATATAATAACGGCCAGAATTATGGTCCTTCGTGTTTATGGTGTCCATGAAAGAAATAGACAATTTCTAGCTACTAATTTTAAACAGGGGTTAAAAATTGATCTCGCTCTTACTTCTCTTTTCTTTTAAAATTGTTTTATTATCTTATTTATTTTGGAGTTAAGAGCTTAAAGATTTCTCCTACACTTATATTATATGATGAGAATTTGGCTCGAAGGACCAACACTTTTTCACATTAATGTTGGAGACATTACTTGATGAGAATCCGGCTCGAAGGGCCAACATTGCCACTATGCGAAAGTAACTCTGTCTGTGACGTTTCCAATCCCAAGCCGATGAAATTTAGTTTAAAGATATATTACATCCTGAGTAAGGATATGATATAGGATAGGATAGGATATGATATAAGGATATGATTTGCCACGATAACCGACATCCACGTAGCCATCAGTAATAAAGTATATATAAATTTTGCTATTTTCAAACTCAATTAGATTAGATCATAAAGCCTAAATTATTAACCATAATTGAATTCTAATATAGCAAAAAGTTAAAGTTAAAGTTTCTAAAGTTTAATAAATGTCAACCGATACCATCTAAAGCTCTGATGATATATCTCTAAGCAATATTGAACTTTATTACGTAGAAATTTAAATCGATTTTGTGTACACGTAAAAAACGCAAGAATTTCATGTATTTCCGAACTAGCCCTTTTTAATTCTTTTATCGCTGAATGCGAACAAATGTTTCCAAGAATTTTGCCTTACTTATATCGAACTATATTATGATTGAAGAAAGGTCAAATAGTTCCCAAAAGTTTTTAGTGTAATTAAATGGATACGAATTTTGATGTATTGATCACGACTCAATAACGTGATAGGACATGATAGAGACAAACCAAAGAATTAAAATATTGATTACGTATCTATATTTAAATTATGTAATGAATATATGAAAAATATTTGAATATATTGACACGTTGAACTATAAAACAATTATGTGGATATGGCATTATATTCATTATGTTGCCATTCGAAATCAGGATATCAATTAAATTAAATCTAATGAAATAGTAATTTTGGAAAGAAAATTACATTTGATTTTACTTTTTCTGCATTCTGAGATTTTTCCAGTATTTTTTTTCCAAATTAATGTTTTATTTTCAATGATAAAATTACTTTTTTAGCTATTATTAGTGCAGAAAGTGCCATGTATACACGTGGCAATTAAATTTGGCAAATATCAGAAAGTTTTGCTAATAATTATGCGTATTGAAATATGCCATTTAGTAACTAAACGTGATTTATACGAGACCCTAGTGCGAGTTTTGGCGTTCGTAAACTTTAGTATAGCGTCGGCGTACAGCTGTCACGTCTTATGAAAACAAACAGCGTCTCTATTGCAGGGTAAATTGTATTTTTATATGGTTTCCATACGATAAACACGGAAGTTACGTTCGACGTAGAACGTAGAAAGCACCTAGCTTCTAAAACGCTGATCATAATTTACCAGGTTTAGTATCATGTGAAGTTACATACCTCAAACTTACTATACATCGGCATTTCATCTTAGGCCCCAGGATGACGACGCACCTGCAATATCAAGTGATTTTTCCTTGTTATTGCTGGTGTCTGTAGGCGGCGGTAACCACTTACCATCAGGTGGGCCGTCAGTTTGTTTGTCATCTAGTGGTATAAAAAAATAAAAAAACATACCACATCCAAACATTCGCTTCGTAAATCAGCGTTCACTGGAACTGTGAAGGTAGCTAAAGGTCGCCCAGTTTCACCAAAATAAGAATAACTAGTTCCTCAAATGTCATGTATTATAAAATTATTCGACACAAGCTTGTTCCGTGCCCAGCCAGCTGACAACAAGGACTTTACGATTCTTCTTATTTTATATCGATATTATGTAAAAGAGTTCTCGATTTTTGGTCACAAAGGTCGTTATTCTCCTTATTTGATTTCGACTGAATTGACAAATTATAAAAGTGTTAACTAATTTGGAGTTTATAACAATAGTGAATAGTTCAAGATGATGTTGTAGGTGTTAGCAATGAAAATATTTGGAGCACTGAATAAGTTACATCAAATCGATAAGAATTAGTTTATTTATTGTGTTTTTAGCATAAAGACTTCTTTATGCTTAAAAAAACGATGCAATTCCGCCTTAATACTTCGGCGGAGTTTTTGATAGTGTCAGTCAAGATTTTTATCACAATAATTATAGAACTGATTCCGAGACAACGTTGTTTTATAAAATTAGTGTCGTTTTGTGAAGCAAGTGTTTGTGTTGACGTGCAATTGGAAGATTATTGAAATATAAGTGAATTGTGACGAATATGACGTGAAAGACGTTGAGAATCGTAGCTATCTGTCTCAAAGTATCAACATGGAGCCTGTCAACAATTATATACGTCGCGCCAAACTCTCCGAAGATGCATTGAAATGTGTTACGCCAGCATTTCAATGCAATTTTTGCAGAATTAAAGAAAATACTTAAGACATGGCTGTACGGGCATTAGTTCGCCCTCCCTTCTCTGTAATAGATAGAACTTAAACACAACAACATATGCGGCTGGCTTAAGACTAAGGCTGATTCATTGTTATTAATAGAGGTTGATAGAGACAGCATCATGTTTAAGCAAGCTTCACCTATAAACCACGTTTTGTAATAAGACGATCATGAAATTTGAAAAGGGAACAGTGTCAGTATTTAATATATCAACTTAACTTTTTGAATCTCGGCTATGTCGATAACTGTTTCCGTATAAAATGTTGAACAAAACACACTTTCTCTTATAAACATTTCTATCAAAAGGATAAATAATAAAGAATGCGAAGAATCAGGACAATAAATGCTAAATTTATTAGCCTCATGTCAGCAAAGGTCTCAATGAAAGTTGTGACCGGATTGAAAACAAAAACTGACTCTCATTCCAATCGCATTACTCATGAGAAGATTCTTAGACAAATCGCTAGTTATGGGTAGGCTGTTTGAATCTAACACTAAAACAAACCAACCGGTCTTAAACAGGCCATATTTTTGTTCTTACTGAGCTTTGACACTGTTTTTGAATTTTCAAATTTTATTTTCAACGTTATAATAAATGTTTAAAAAAAAATTGTTTGAAGCATCAATAGTGTTTTCAAAAAATATTTCAAGCTATTATTAAAATTTCAACAATTAAATTTAAAAATACCAGCAAAAGCAATGCCTCACTTGACTGAATCGTGGGTAAAATGTAGATGGTGTGTTCGTATTGTGTTATTCGTATCTTATTATTATTATTTATAAATTTCGGCTGTTGAAATTGAATAGTTTTGACATTGTGAGGTGGTATGTTAGTAAAGAGGAAATTCATAGGATTGTCTCATATCCTCCCTAGTTTCCTTCCCTTAAAAAATTAATTATTTGGTTTAAATAAATACAAGACACTCGCGTAAATTAAAATTTCTAAGTCGTTCTATTAACTTCACTCTGAATGTAACTTCAAGTACAGAACATCTCCTTATTCCAATAAAAAAAGAAAAAGGATATTTAAATTATCAAGTCAATATATGTTTTAAATCTTATGACTTACGAACTTAGTACTTTTATTATTCGTACGCCCCAAGGTGTGATTAAAATAGCTTCAGTTCCCATTTAAAATATTATAATAGATTACTTTCTAACTGGTAACGGTTGCAACTTAATGAATCGATTTTAATTAAACATTCGATTAATAAATCAGGGCGTTTATTAGAAAGAGATGTCTTATAAATATAAGTACAGAAAACAAGTAGAGTTGCGCGCATTCTTAAATCGCTTGTAAACATATTTTAAGTCCCAACATTTTAACATTATTGTTTACGTGTGGTATACCAAAATAATACAGGTGAACAGTTTAAGGAAACATCAACTTTAAATACTTTACCTCAAATAACGTTTTTCAACATCAAAACTCTACGTGGTTAACAAACTAGTTTTTTACATTTTCCATATTAATAAGATGACACAGTCATTTACCGGGTTAAGTTTAAAAAGAAAAACAATATTATAATATTTCAACTCTGACATTGATAATTATTTAATAAACTTAGGAATTAAAAAAGGATGCTATTAGTTTAATATGAAACATTTTAATGATCCGGATTTGATAAATAGTCTAACTATTTTATTGAATGGCTTTGTAACGTAATAAAGAATTTTAGTTTTCGTTCCATGTGTTTATTTTACCATTTTTTAGCAGCTAGTAAATAGTATGATGCAACAAAAAGTGAATATATAAAGTAAAAATATTAATATATAAAATCTTCGAAAAAAATCCGAATCTCAGGTATTTGTAGAAGTTCCGGATGCTGAAATATGCATTGTACATGTCTAAATATTACAGATAACTATACAGATAGAAAAGAAGAATTTCACTGGGTTATCCCAAGTCCTGGGTAGCTCAGATAGTGGAGCAGTCGCCCGGATTGTGAAAGATCGCGGGTTCTATCCCCGCCTGGGGACGTGGAAATCTACTTTAAATATTTTTTTATGTAAATATATTTTTCAAACATTTATAATAAGGTTAAAATAAAATTTAAAAATATATGAAAATATTACCTACTTCAATATTTATTCTACTTTAAAATATAGGTACTGTACTGTTAATGTATTAGAAAGTTAGCTATTAATAATTTCTTATCCTCAACCTTTTTTCATAAAAATTTTGATCACTAAGCTACTGATTGGCAATTGGTCATACAGCATATATACCTTTCGGAATTATATTAAGTACCTACCATGAATTTATATTTATTTATCATACAAACTTATAATTGAAGTTGTATGCTGCTTATTATATTTATATAATTAAGCTTATTAATATAATTAATAATAGGTTAAAAAGCAGGTAAAGAATCTATTTTTTTCCAAATTAATGACCTGTTACATAAATAAAGTATACGATTGACAAAATTTATAGCTACCATTTAGATCCGCTCTGTCGTACGAAAAATATCAGATTATTATAATTTATACAAACTTTGGTATTTCGCAAAGATTATATTGAGAGGAAATTTTTGTTGTATTACATAATAATGACTTAAAAAGCTCTGCGGTGTTGCCAACTGAAACTTATAAGATTTTTGTAAAATTTCCATACTAATATTATAAATGTAAAAGTACCTAATGCTGTCTGTCTGTTATCTTTGCACGCTTAAACCGCTGAAGATGATATTTAGTGTGAGGTAGTTCGAAACTTCGGGAAGAATATATGACACTTTTTGAAGCAATAACCGATATCCTGCGTGTGGAACCACAAGTTTCGACATAATTCAAAGAAACACTAATTACTCGATCGGAAGAGCTTTCCAAGTTTCAAATCAGAGGCAAGATATGATATTGTTATCAAATGATACCTATGTCAAATAAATGATGTTATTAGATGTTTGTAAATACCTATTTTTTAATTGAAAGAAAGAAAGAAAAAAAAATTATTTAAATAGGCCACAAAGAAGCACTATTAAATCATAAAAAACACATTCTTAAAATTACTTTGATTACTGATTTTTTACACCTTTCAATGTGAAACGGTATCTTGAAAAACAAAGAATTGAGTTTCTGCTAATAGCTACTAGACATATTTAGTATGTATTGACATATTTTTTCCTTGTTTCTTTAAATTTTGCATTAGTTTAAAGTCGTTTTTAGCGCAATTATCAAATTAAACAAGAATAAATATTCTACCCGCCTATTTGGTTTGCAACGATATTTATCTTATGTATGTAATTATATGTACCTTCTGATCGAGTATTCAGTTCTCCCGACTACTATAAGCCGGAGGTCCTGTAATGTAAGCCGGGTTCGAGTCCCGTTAGCGGTAGATGTTTGCATGATGAGTACGAACAAGTCATGGAAGTATGTATGTATATTTGTAATATTTATAATGATGATATTTATATTTCTCTGTCGTCATGTATTCATAACATAAGCTCTCTACAGACAGCCGTCAGCTAATACCCCTAAAGAACTTGTAAGGTTTTTTTTCATCTTTTTTTTTACTTCTCTGGTTTACTCCCTACTTCCGTAAAGGACAGTGCTGCTCGCTCTGTTGATGTACCGCTATTATTCCATCTACAATATGAGTCACGAGCAGAAAAATGTGGGTACGGTCGACCACAGATGTAGCTAAACACTTTAGTACCATGTCACAACGACTCTAGCGTCAATATAGTACGGTAGCAACTATAAAGTACGTGCACAAGTTCGGTGTGACATGCTACTAAAGCGTTCAGCTACTTTTGTGGTCGACTGTACATGCTCGCGACTGTACCAGCATGGCGAGGGGAACGAAAATTCGTATATGGGCCTAGCGAGTAGAGACCTCTGTACTGTATGATTCTACCAAAAGTTATGTGCACAAACACAAAAACTAATTAAAAATTGGTTCCGTTTGATTTACTTCTGCTAAACATCACAAAATCATCAACAGTTAATTTGGGCATCAAACATTTTCTGAATTACCTGATTACAAATTTCTGCTATCAATATAACCATATTGTTAAGTAACAAGTTATACGACCTCATTAACACCAAGCAACCGTATTGATCAAACACGTTTTATGAGCTGAGAGGATAAGACCATAACTTTAAAACTGGACCCAATATGTTACGGTACGATAGAAGAGCTTATCAATTAATCGGCTTGTAGTAGCCACAATCGATTTATTTTCGAAACGGATATTAAACGATATTTTCGGTTTAATCGTCATGTTGCTCCTGTTCATCTCGAAACCTCTTTGGAATGATATTTATTTTTCTACAGAAACTAATAAAGAACTCTTTTGTACTTAGTAGAAACTTTCTATGTAACTTATCTTAATGAGCAGGTAATTCAAAATTCAGAGGTTCTATTAAACACGCTCCTTTATCTTCATCATGATAATAATTCATATTATAATCTTCCTATAATTTTCAAAGGATATATCTTTGTTCTAATATTATATAGACAATTTTCTATACATCTTGCAAATATTCATAATAATGTAGAAGTAACATTTTAAAAAATAAACACTACTAGGTAAATGCCAAACGTTACAAATGCATTAAAGGAGTGTTTAATAGAGAAAATATGTTTAACATTTCGAAAAGGTTATACTCTGTGCACGACTCGTGTCTTACAACTATCACAAAGTAAGATTCATAAACTGTGGCTCTGTGTAATTATTATAATTGCAGAATAAATAGCTCCCTGCAATATCCGTCAAGTTTCTAACGTCAGGATTGCGACGCTAAAACCTCTTCAACGTTATTTATTGTCACAAACTTGCGGTTAGCTGTCCACATAGAAACTTGCCACAGTTTTCTCTTATAAAATCCGACACCAATAATACCGCCATACCGCCAACAAAAGAAAAAAGTATTATCGAACATCATTTCAAATTTCGGAAAAGGAACTCTTACTAATAAATAGACCACATAGAACGCACTCAAAAATGTAGTGGTGATTAAACCTATTTAATAAAGGAAGACAAACAGTCACACCCATACTGCCATGTCCAATGTATTGGTTCTCCATATTGCTCGTCAATACAAAAACTAGGTTCACAAAACTGCACCGATTTCACAACACACGATTCGCTCCGAAACAATTTCCTAATCACTGTAATAAAAGTCTTGACTACCACCATTAAAAGGCGGGGTAAACTATAAAGCGCTGTTAAACCTTAGAATTATATTTAGCTGTCGAAAAAGTGACGCCAAACCGATTCCACACACTAGCGCACCCAAGGCCACAGGTAGTGTTGCTAGTTAAATAACATTTCCTCAAAAGTAATGAGAACTTA
Source organism: Nymphula nitidulata (assembly GCA_947347705.1). Taxonomy (NCBI): domain Eukaryota; kingdom Metazoa; phylum Arthropoda; class Insecta; order Lepidoptera; family Crambidae; genus Nymphula; species Nymphula nitidulata. The sequence goes on along the minus strand of OX374617.1, from coordinate 5,746,151 downwards.
TTTAATACGTACTCGACATAAAATGATTCAATAATGAATGTGTAATTGTTTAATTAAATATGTCTTAGGGTGGTCTAAGTCAATATGGATAATTTTACTTATCTATGGGATGCGAACTGAGTTTATAGGCGTTATTATAATATGATGTAAACTTCTTTAACTCATATCTCGATGGCTTGCAAATTAATAATATTATCACGACATATATAAGTCGATTTCCAACTGTTTATATTATTTAGTGGTGCAGACAATACGACAATAAATTATAACATAGGCTATATTAGTTCATGGAAATGGCTTGCAAATTTTAAAGACATTTTATTATTTGATACATTCATGACATTTCTATGTAATAATGCAGTCAATGTTATTTCATACAAATGCCATGAAGTTATCAAATAAATAAGATGTTTTTGAAAGTTTGCAAACAATTTCTGTGAACTGATAAAGCTTATGGTATAATTCATTGTCGTATTGTTGGCACTACCCTATATAACTAGATAGTAATCTAAATCATTCGAAGTGGTAAGTTTATTAGATTTTATGAATTAAAGGATCAAGACTAAAATTTGATATTTCTTATTCTAATAATAAATCTACATTTAAATCTACTAAGTATTCTTCATTCGAAATTAACCTTCCTTTTGTAGATTATCGTTTATACATCTATATGAGAAAAACTATTTTATAATCACAATTTTTTGGAATAATAAGAATCTTTAACGATTTCAGTGTATAAAATCTTTGTCTTTTGCGAATTTTGCCTTTTATTCAATGTAAGCTTTAAGATCACGGGCCTTATCAAATACATAATAAATATACTTGAGTTGTCGCTAGCTGACACTAACCGGGTCGATTTAAGCAGCGATTGTCATACTTTCAATCGTTATAGTCCTCGGGCTGCGCGGGAGTGTCGCAAGCGCGGCGCGTGCACAGGTCGCTAATTGTACTGTCGCAATATGCAGCTGTAGTTTGTATTGAACTGATATTTTATATGTTGATACTTGTTTGTTGATAATACTGTTAAGTAACAATGTCGTAAACAATTTTAATTAAACAGCCGTAGCATGTACAGGTATGAGTTGGACTTAAACCGACCCAATCACAACTGAACAAGATCCAAAGTTCAAAGTTACACACGAAATAACTTAAGACTAAGTAAATATTTCAAAATACAATAACCTATTTTCACAAACAAACGTAATTTACTACCAAACCTCTATTACTATGTGCGCGTACGATCATGCACCAAACTAATTTAACGCAATTTAGAGAAGCAACCGAAAGCGTCGGATATTCTATCAAACTTACGTTGTTAGATAACTCTTATCTTCTATTCATTTAGAGTTCGTTTTTGCTTGTCAGAATAATATCCTACCGGAACTAGCGTTTCTAGCGAATCGCAAATATAATAGCTAAAAAGATATAACTGAAATTATGCTCTTCCGACGACCTTAACACTCGGAAACCAAAGAGAAGTGGAACAATGTGTAATTTGTACCAGTAAAAATTCTACCATATGTCAAGATCACAATATTGGAAAAAAATATTTCTATTAGTAGTATCAAATAGAAAAGGTACATAGCAGGTATATCAAAAGCATTGAAATTTGCAAAAAAAAAATACCTACCAAAAAAATCAAACGAACTTACCTGTAAATGACGTTCGATGATTATTAAACTGTGTAATTCAAACGAGAGATTACAATAATTATGCGAATATAGATTTCGAAAGTGTCGTCAAAATGTCGTTGTCGTTCGTTAACCGACAAAGAAGATTGCTTATTCAGTAGGCAGAATGTGAATATGCATCTGCATTATTCTAGAAATCGCAAATTTAACGAAATTTAAGTTTTGTTTTAGTCATGTAAAACTCTTAGAATAAATTTGGAAACGTCAAGTTAAAGTCATAATCTCATAGAACTTAGACATTATTTAGGCGGCATGTTCAAAGATGTTTGTCAAATTAAGGTATAAATTACATGTTACAAAAAAGTAGGCGTTTAAACGCATCAAAAACATTAAAATGTCGGTTATATCTCTTTGAAGCTGACTGCACTGTACTTGAATTCAGATTGGGAATTAAGTTCTCCAGATCTAGGGTCAATATTGTAGAATACTTTTACAGGCACTTTTAAACTTCCAGTTAAGGTGAGAAAAGCTATTTTAATCACCTTTTTAAATGTTTGTAAAAGTATTCTTTCGGATGTTAACTAGAGGTGTTAACTTCAATAAACGTTGCTATTAAACGTAAAGAAGAAGGATGAAGAAGAAGAAATTAGCAGGTAATACCTAGTGCTCCGGTGGCGTAGTGGTAATCGCGTCTGGCCGGACTTCAGGAGACGCGGGTTCAATTCCCGCCTGGAGGATATATTTTTTCATCGTTTTCTTTCTTTATTTGTAATTGTTACATTAATAGATATAAACGATTTTGACCCATAGCGCATGAATATAGGAGAGATTTTTCTGCTGCCTCTACATTTTGTTCTTACAATACGAGTACCAAAGCAATTAGGGCAGGTATCAATTAATTTCACATTTAACAAACATTATAATTGGGATGTTGCCTATGTTTGAATATGGCGCTATTTTTCACAAATTCGGAAAATATACGCTACTGTTACCCATAAAAACAATTCAAACTTAAATGATATGGAATATTGTTGAAGTTGTACTGTTATTAAAATTAAAAAAATGGTTAAATTTTTTTTTCAAAATTTATCAAAAATGTTAATGATATTAGATTGCTGCCATCAATTAAAAAAACTATTATTATGACAACTATTTATAAAACATACTTAATACATAGTTATTATCAATTTTGTCAGTATACCCATACATTTCTTAGTAATATGGGAACATGTGATGTCACCTGTTCCGTAGATTTTCTATGGAGCGTTATTGGACGATGCGATGCGACACATCAAACATACCACTGTATCTGTGAAACTATTGATCTTAGACATACTGTTTCTTTTTCAATATTTCTTTATGAGTTATAAACTTCTTATTTATGAAATAAAAAAAAAGTTGTCAATTACCTACTGGTAAAAGATAAAACCATAGACAATTTCATAAGGCATGTAGAGACACGTCTTATTAAATAGTCTAAGGCTTCCATAAAAAGCTGTTTACAAAGTAATTTGACGGTTATAAATTTTGCTTTCCAATCACATGTTTAGGGAAAGAGATACCCTCTACTTAAGTTAAGATTTTGAGATTTTAACACTTTTTTTATAGGACACTAACTACCTAAGCGCGCTTAAAGGTTTATTCAAATATTCGCATTTAATGCAACCGTGACCTAAGTGAAGAGTGCACTTGACTCCTAACGATGTATATTCATGAAATCTGCGTGAATATGTGCCAGAGATGTGTGTCAGACATTTAGTAACGGTGGCAAACAATATCTCATCACATGACTCATGTTTATCTAACTCTCAAAGCCGAAACTGATGACACTTATTGGCAATACCAATATTGAGGTGGTAATGCATATAATAAACACCGCTAAAGGTATAATGGTAAATTTATTTTTGTGCCAGTTTATTTAAAACATAAATTATTATTTATAAAACGAAAAGCGTATTTTCTTATCAATAAAAAAATACAGTTTCAAAAGTATGATCGACAGCCATCAGGTCCAGTTTTTCCGATGCAGATGTTTTTTATGATGAGATAGAGCATTATATTTGTTATTTTTTATATTAATATTATATATTTAAATCTCAATATAAAACTCCTAATGATTCTCAGTTTAGGTTAGATAATAGGTTTGGGAATAAGAATTTAGTATAAATATTACTGGGCATATTCTAAACTTATTATTATTATGATGTAACAAGAAGTAAACTCTTGCTTCCTTCTTTTAGACTTATCTCTATATGTGTTCTCTTCCAGACAACCTACAAGTGTGTGAGACATTACTTGTAGAATACAAGTAAAACAGTATGCATCATAAATAGAACAAATCAAATTTCATTGATACTTATTCATAATTAATCATACAATTATTGTACATGAACTTGCAAAAACACTTACCATAAAAATGAGTAACTATAAATACTATAAATTAATATAATTACATTATAGGTAATATTATGGCAGTAAATATGTAGATATAACAAACCTATGCTTATTTTAAATATTTTTATACATCAAGTATTTTGTAACCTATTTTCTTTGTTTACGCAAATATCTTTCGTAAAACTTTTCACTTTAACCTTTGACTTGTCTATGTAAATTTTAATAACATTATATAATTACAACAAGACCGGCGTATTTATTTATACATTAGCACGTAAATAATAAAGTAATTTAAAATGGATTGCTTGATGTTGTTTTTAAATTAAAAAGTTCTTATAAGCTTATTTAGCTGTAATTAAAAGCAGTTAATAATAAAGTAATTACCAAAACAGATGACTTGACAGTAAATTTCCTTAGGTTTATTAGTTTTCTACTCAGTGTTTCGGCCTATGCAATTAATTTAATTATAAATATACTGATTATTTTTCTGATTCTTTGTCTTTTTGGTGTTTTTAAGCCGGTTTTTTATTTTCGTTTTAAATATTTATAATTTTTGCTTTAATACTAATTGGGTGACCGACAGCATTATAGAATTAATTGTCTGTATCTCAGTTGTGTGACTTGCTATTGAACTTGACTTTTGCCTGTTGTTTGTTTCGTTCCCTATCTCTGAAGGTTTCCATCTGTACCAGGCAAACGTTTACGTCTATTAGGTCCCAATATACTTCCGAATGGATCCGATTGAGTAGCGGAACTTTTAAAAATGAATACCATTCTAAAAAGTTCCGATAGTCAATCGGAGCCTTCATGAATTTATGAACTGCAGAGCCATGATACCAGTTCCCCTAAATTTTACCCATACGTAGTCATTGAAGCGTTGCTCCACGCCCGCTACTGTAAGTCACATCACAATCAGAATACGATCGTTCACACACGCGATTGTTGCCCAACCACCTGCCGACATGTCATTGTTGTGGCGCGACATAGCCGTGACAAAGCCGCGACAAAGTTTGTTAATCCTGACAAAGGTAAACGGACCATTAGGTATTGAGTATTGACCGGTTTGGGGGACTGGCTATGATGTCACGCTTATAGTCACAAGTGTAGTATAGTCACGCGCAATCAGAGGTTTCACACTCATGATTTTAGTGACTATTATTGCAATGGAAATAAGGCATATAAGATAACAAAACTGTATACAAACATTTGTTGGTGACGGTACAGTACAGATACCTACCATGTTTAATGTGTTATAAGTATAGCACAGTTATTGAACTCGAGAAGGAAAAACTAGAGGGACTAATGGATGATGGATGAGTAAAATTTGAGATGACATTTGCGTTTTCTGATAGCTCTATTTGGTTCATACGAGGTATTGATTCACTGTCACGTTTGATCGTAACATCAAAAGAATATAACTACTGTATACCAAATGACATGTCTATATACAAATTGTAAACAAAACTAGCATCGTCGCCGAGGTAACTTTATTTTTTTTTAATTTTTAAACCACTAATGTGGCAATCAAGCATACGGCCCACCTGATGGTAAGCGATTTCCGTAGCCGATGGACGCTTGCAACATCAGAGGTATCACGCGCGCAATCAGGCTTATACCGCTTGTTAGCACAGAATCGTCTAGAATCCCCATAGCGCGTCTTTGAACCGTCAAGCTGATGACCTATAGATGACAGCAATAATGGAACTAATCGACGAGTATGAATGCGGATTGTTAGGTGAAAAAGAGAGAGAGGAGAGGAAAAAAAATATATAAACAAGAAAGTGAATGTTGAAATCTCGAATTTGATAGAGTATAAGCGCTCCCGCACACTTTTTACAATTGGTGACGTATCCCGGCCGATCCAATTATCAGTGGAAAATCGAACGTTTAGAAATACATGCGCACTATTGCGCACTTCCAGCGAGTAAAGTGACCGGCGACGTGTGCATTGAGACGATCACAAAATCGCCAAACAATCGACCCTTTTGTTGTCCTACAAAAATTTGGTCTTGTACTGGCACGCTAATGGAAAAAGAAGATTGCGCAGGCCTAAAATAAAATTGTGAGATGATATAGCAATGAAAAGCTTTCTAAATAAAATACCTAGATCACATCTTCACAATTGATAACGACACAAAAACTATGAAGTACTCGGACCCGGACTCTCCTTTACAAGATCATTATACAAAATTATATATAGCTTGCGATTCAATCCACTTAGCTTAAACGATACGACGCCGTCACAGCTTTCACTCGCTTGTTAGTAAATTGCGCACGTGGCTGTTGTAATTACTGTTGTTATAATATTAATTCTTTCACATATCATTTTTTGCCACAGATAATATACAGTTTCAAACATTATTCTTATAATGAATTAACATTAAACTGTCGTAACAATAATGAGTTATCACTTGGGTTATTACTTTAAAAAATACATAATATTACGTTAATTTTGTCACTGGTGATGTTTCGATTCCCAGAGAAAACTTTTTTTTTTAAAATAACATATATTTTCACAAATTCACGATTTAAGCAATATTTTTCTTAATTTCTCTGAAATGACCACCCGGAAAACTTATTCTGTACCTTTATTATTCATAGATTACAATACAGCCATTACACGTTCACTGCTGGCACAGGGCTTAATTAATGTCACATGCACATGTAAAGTTCAAGGTGAAATACCAATATGACACATGGTTACGACTAGAATTGTTCTAGCAATAGCTTAACCAGGACTTGTCAAGTTTTCTAAGTTATAAATAAATAAGTTCAAGATCATGATTTTCTTTCTTTAATTTTTAGAGCCATCGGAGCAAAGCTTCTTAATCTTCAAATAGTTCTTTAACCCACTTCAAGAATGTATTTTTATTTCAACGATGCTTTCGCCAATTGTAGATCCATTTTTTTTAAAAAAAGGGCGAATCCCATTTTTATTTAGCAAAAATAACTAATAAAGATTTTTGGAGAAACAGAAAGAGAACGAAACCTCACCTGGAAGTCCTAAATAAATAAAAATCAAGCTAAAATAATAAAAATATCGCATATAAATTACGCCAGTACTAGTAACTTTTTCAGATGCAATTTAATGATGCTGACGGTAACCTTGGACCTATAGCTTCGATCTTGGAAATTTATCGCAAAAAATAATTAAGAAATTAAACAAAATTAAAAACCGATTTCAATACACTAAAAAGACAAAAATCAATTTTAACTACCTCTAATTTTCATATTATTTTTGTATTTTTATTAGTGTTTGAAGCTCTAAAAAATAAACAATAAAAAACAAAAGTTTTTGTCTTTAAATCCTCAGTATCTTAACCAGTATTATAAAAATTAATAGCTTAAGATAAAAATGCCTACGATTAGATGTCCTTTGCACTGTCGACACGGAATTCAGAACTCCTGTACTAAATGACTATACTATAAATGACTCCCGAATAAAGATCATAATTTGTTAGTGTTGAGACACATACACATAGAGCAGTATTTTTTAAATCATTAATCCTAAAGAAAATTATCTACTTCAGGTCAAGAAGATTCGTCTAAAAGTTTTTTCTTGAAAGTTCATTCTAAGAATAATATACAATTAAAAATTTTAAGCAACCCCCAGCCTCATTGATAAACTATCTAACACCATCTCATTGAGACTATTCTTATGAGCCCAAACACGCAATAATAATATCTGCTGTAAGTTTCTGAAGAATTGAGCATCCCGCAGACTATTTGATGGTACAAGATCAGCTCAAGGTTAGGATGTAGAGATTGCAAACCGCGCCCGGTGCACTTTTTATCACTTTATGCACTTATTTTCTACAAGTTGGGGCTTCCGTGCCGCAATTTTCGTACCTACCGGACTCGGTCTCGGGCCCGGTGATGTCTAAAAGTGCACCGAGGCCGGCCGGGCCCGGTTTGTTATCTCTTTTAGGATGCCATGTAAATACTGCCGAAATATTAGTAAACCAAATTTCAAATCAAACGAATCTGTGAAAGTTAGGAAACCCCTTTTGCCAAGTAGGAAATGAGCTGCAAGTCATCAAACGCCTGAACATAATTAATTATAGATAAGAATCCTGGTCACGTCAGCTTTCAAACAAAAAATACTGAATCAAAATCGGTCCATTCGCTTAGGAGCTACGATGCCACTAACAGACAGACACACAGATACACAGACAGACACGTCAAACTTATGACACCGCTCGTTTTGCGTCGGGAGGTAATTTACTCCATTACCATTGGAATGCAAAATTCTTGCGACTGACACCGAACGCACGGGCAGGTATATAATAAATACAAATAGTTTTAAGTAAACAACTCATTTTTATCGTTGCCCAATGACATAATCGCCCAATACTTGGATGTTCACGGCAAACGCGTGGTTTCGTAACCTGGTATTTTGGAAGTCGCCTCTTGCATACTAACATAATTAGCATTTATATGTGTGTAGTATTGGTTGTAAGCTACTGTAATGCAATAGATATGTTTACGAAAGACTTAAAGGTCTTTTTGAGGCTCTTCATGCTACTATTAATTCAAATTTAATAAAGGACTTGTATCACTGATATTGGACCTCTGTTCGAGCTGGCAGGACCCCTGTCTACTAAACCGAAACTCCCTGGTTCCTACTCCTATAGGAACAGATGTTTGTATATTTATTTATTATAGAAAACGAAGAAGATAGCTCAGAAGAAGATCGTAGAAGATTCGTATTTTTAGTATATGTATAGGTAATAATAAACCATTATGTGTGTAATATTTGTTTTCTTAGTTTCTGATATTTTTAAATTTCAGTTACTACACTTTCGACTTTTAATAATAACAAATAGTTTTTTGATATATTATTTTTATTGTGACATTAAAAAAACAAACTTACAAATAATAAACAGCACCTAAATCTTGCGAAACAGGAAGTGTACCAATTAGGCTGGTCGCATTACCTCGCTGAATTTCGAGGCTTAATCTTTGTGCGAAATATATACAGCCTTATTGTCACTTAAAGTTTTAAATTGATAATAATTCAATAATAACAAACAGGCAACTAGGTGCCTGTCTAACATAAATATCTAGCCACCTATCTACATTATCAAAAGCCTAAATTCGTCCCACAGTTAGGCACACGCCTTCCTAGAAGGAAGAACCGGAGAAACTCATGAGATAGTAGTATTTGGTGTCCTTCTCTTCCTTTTTTGAGTGCTTATATAGTCTCGGATCTTTGCTATATGAGAATTGATTTTTATTATGTCTGGACGTGCCCCCGTTAAAGAGTTTAATAATAAATTATTTTTTACTGTAAATTTTAGGTATTGTACCTTCAAACTGGAAAAACTTGCAAAAACAATCTGCAGTATTGAATATTTTTTTTTATTAAAAAGTCACGTAACTATAAATGTTATTTTAATGAATGTAATATCGCATTAGTGTCTTCATAGGAACATACCAGCGCCATCGATCAAATTTCTAGAGAAACACGCAACCATTTCAATTGGTGCTCCTACACGAAATAGTAATATTGCGCTTGTAAAAGACATCAACGTCATTCACTTTATAAATATTTCAAATGAAACAATGTTTCGTTCTAATCAAAAATATCTTTTAATGTTTCTTAAGTAAATTAGCAGACTGAAATAAGTTCACTAAATGTAAAATAAAAGTTATCCTCGCACTTAGAAATTGATTATGTTCTCATTTGACCACCTACTGTTTATAATAGGTTGAGCCCCCGTGGAAACACCCACTTATGATTTTCTATTGTGTGTGAGCGCAGGGGGCTGGATAGGAACGAAAGTAAGTTTGTAAAAGCTTAGACTGATTACTAATTAATAAAAAAATATATAGTTTTTATGATAGGCTATTTATATTTTATTGATAGCTCATCGAAGAAAGAGACGCTATTACATAATCTTTCTTTACATAATACATCGGAGACAGTAATCAAATTGAAACGCAATTAATTATGTGCCTAATTTGAATAAATAATAAAGTAAACAGCAGTAATTGATTTAAAAACTTCTTATTGCAAAAGTTTTCAACTTCAAAACATGTTATTTTTTCAAATCTCAGAAGACATCAACGCGCTCCTGCGCCTGCGCTGATGTGTAACGCGCTGTACTGATTAATAAACAGAGTTCCGCTACTGAAGGATATGTTACTTCCGAAGCATGGTATTGAAATCATTTATTAGACTGTTATTGTGTTGGAATGAATTGCCAGAATCGACGGAATCTGATAATAATTTTGAAACATAAATTATAACACGATAAAATAGTAAAATTGTAAAGTCAGTATCACACTTCTAAAACTCATGTAATTACTACAAGCTGAGATACAACTGGCTAATGTAATCCCATTTGTATGTCATTAAAACACTATCAGAATTCACGTAGGCTCAATATATTCCGCTAACGCACACATACAGTGGGGGGAAAGGGTATTCCCAATTTTTTCAGCTTATACCAACGACTTCCTTACTAAACCATATTGTGTAATGTTCCGGTAGACAATTACATTTGATAAAACTAAAATAAAAACACTGCACTCACCGTTCGCAAAAAACTGGTGAGTGAAAGTAGGCAGGTAAGGTTAGCACTATGAGGCACAAAGCACTGATAATACAAACACTAGTGACATTTAACCACAGAGTTCGAAAATGCTTTTCGGAAAACAAAAGTTTTCGAAAATGGAATGTCTTATTTGAATTTGGCGCGTCTACCGATTGCGCGTGCGACGGTCGCGCTGGACGGGCGGCGGCGAGAGACTGCGTGCGCGACTCCCACCATTGGCGCCCGAAATACTAATCACCTTGCTATCGAGACTGAGATTGTTTGTAAGTCATAAGACTTAGCGGAAGCGTTTTCTGTAAGATAATATATTTTGTTCAATTTTTACTATACCTTCATATGATAATAATATATTGAAAGCTAATTTTTTTTTATACAACTAGATGACAAACAAGCTGACGGCCCACCTGGTGGTAAGCGGTTACCGCCGCCTATAGACACCTGCAATAGAAAGGAAAAGCATTAAAAGGTATATAATATTAAAAGCTTTTAAAAACTGAATTAAGACATATTTACGCTTTTTAATTATAGAGCAATATTTTATAGATATGACTCAGTATGTGAGATTGAAGTAAATAGTGGGCGCTTTAAAATAATACTTAAGCTATTACAAAATTATTGTAAAATAAAAGATAGGTACTTTTATTTATTATTATTAAATAGACACTCAAATTTTAATTGTATTTTATAAGTTTTCTAAAACTTTCTATAAAACTATCCAATATTAACATCAAACTTTCATCCCTCGCTCTCGCTTCTGTTTATGACACAGACCAACTTGATTCACAAGGTGATACGGATCTGTATGAGACATATCATTTCCCCGACAATTTGGGAAGGTCACCAAAAGCGACCCGCAGAGGTCGACTTCTCTACGTTCCGTGACGTCACTCAATGCCGGATTCGTCATGAAACAGGAGCGGTGATATGACGTAAAGTGACATAACGTTGTTGAAATCTCTTCCGCTATTAAAAGCTTCTGCTGTTAAGGGCAAAAACGAATATGGCGGTAATTTTAAAAGATACCGTTTAAAATTACCGCCATATTCGTAATATTATAACCAGATCACAGCTTGTCCCAACGCAGCCCACAGATCAGTCAAAATTTAGCACACTGTGCAATTTTCTGCCCTAGTATTGTCTTACATTTTCGCGAGGACTACACATTTGAAATAAAACCAATTTACCGGATTCAATTCTCGTTTAATTAGATGTTACATTATTATTATTTATTTATTTTACTACTATTAATATTATTACATTATTATTATTATTTACTTCCCTTTTAATTAAGTGCTCGATTGATGTCTCACCACACCTTACAGAAGATCATTACCAAATAGTTAATAATTCTTTATGCTGTGGTTTTCCTGTAGTGATTTAGGTTATAAGAGCTTATCAAGGAAGTGTTCTGTTGGGAACAGGGGGACTTTCCTAATGTGCTATCAATTCGAGACGTAGCTATAGGTTCTTCCCCGTTCCAGCTTTTAAATACTACTGTTCTTCAAAGATTACCTACCTTACTCCTATTGGTATAGTGATATATTGAAAAAAATGTATTATTTATACTTCATTACAAATGTAAAAGTAGCTTTGTCTGTCTGCCTGTCTCGCTGTCGATTTTTACGTCGTTAAACCGATTGAGATTAAATTCAGCATCGAGATAGATTACATCAGGAGAAAGGACTTTAGTTAATTTTTCGCATCACAATAAACGTCACGGGATCGCATCTTGCATTGTTACATCTTTTTTTTTAGTCTAACTAATCACATATTAAGAAAAGAACATTTAATCAAGTGAATTCTCACAACTTTTGCTCTAAGCCTTAACCTATTTACGAGTAACTTAACAGCCATTAATTAACAGTGACATAGTCCTTGTTCAAAACACCATAAACTCAAAGAATGACATGCGAAAACAATAATTACTATCACCGCACAAAACAATGCATGGCTTCGTTCAGCCCACATATCACCTTTGAGTTTCATACTACGAGTCACCTACTAATACCACAGCTAATACCATCTTTAAGCTAAAGAAGCAAGATTGATTTTTCTGCTGTAAAGTAATTATGACTCCTGCTGAACATTAACGCCGAGGCAATTAATGTTCTAGCACATCGTTTGTGAGCTGTGGGACGAGAAATTGTTTATTTGCATACGTGAAGACAAGATCACGCTACCAGGATGAGTAATAAATTTATTAATTAAGAACATTGAGCTCCTAAATAGTTTTTTGAAAAAATAAAGTGTGCTGCTGTAGGCAACTCGCCTCAGTTCATATTAAATTAATATTTGATGATTGTTATCCATGTTAACTTACCACGTGGACGTGTACATATTTTACTGTACTACTTACTTACTAAGTTTTAATTCCTTATTATTTTACTTACTTAGTAAAACTTATTCGTTAAGTCATTTTGACAGCTACAAGCTACAGTGATAAATACCTAAGTTCTACAAATCTGCAGATCATTCAAAAATCTGTCAAAAAAAAAATACCGAATATAGGGCCACAGATATAACAATTTTAGGGAGACAGAGCTATTAAAAAGATAACAGCCTAAAATGAAAGATATGTTTGTAGTGGCGATTCCCTTTTTTTATTTTTGGGAATGGCAAACCAGCATATAGATGATAATGGGGGAATACCCGTGCTTTATAATCTAGAGAAATGAGATGTTAATACTGCCCATCCCCAAATACTGATATAACAGGAAAACTGAGGGAGATCGAAGATAAATAACACGACATCGATCGGGTGGGCCGTGCGTATGTCTGCTGCAGTAGTTTTGCCAAAACTCTTTTTCAATATCCATAACTTATATACCTTATAAGTAGGTACTTTATTCTTTATTAAATAAAATATCAAATCATGATATTAGTGGTACCCAAAAAACAAAATAAACGAAATTTCATATATTTTGTTTAGCAAAACTTAAGGGTCATTTAGCCACCCAATTACAAATATTACGGCCAACCCATACAAAAAGTTAATTGTTTTCAACGCTAAATGCATTCATCAATTTGAATAACAAAACTTAAAATGACTTCCTTGTTAACTCACTCCATTATTAATATGATAAAAAGCTTTTTGCTGTGCTTTATATAAAACACGCACAAGTTATTCGTCAGCTATCTTGGTGATGGCATTGACCCGGTTGTTGCATCGATATTCGGTTGCGAGAGCAACCTGCGTGTCTCTATGCATTACTAATTAATCTGTCGTTTGGTTTAACACTTGTGAGCCTATTCTGGCCGTGACATTATTATTGTGTTAGAGCTTTGAATCAATCTACAAAGTAGTTTTGAGTGACAAGCTTCATCGAAATGGTCTTCTTTAAAGCGAAGCTTACTCAATATTAACGAAGATTTAAGTTATGTATTTATTAATGTTATTATAGTTGTTTATTGGTATAATTATAAAGCTAACTAAATGCTCACCAAATTACTAAAGATCTGCAAAGCATTATCTTAACTAATATTATAATTGCGAGAAAGTTTGTTTACGCCTTCACGCCAAAACCACAAAACCGATTTATATGAAATTGTTTACGGAGATAGTTTGAAAACCAAGGTAGAGCATAGGATAGTTTTTGGAGCGATAACCGATATCCACGCAAGCGGAACCGCAGGCAAAAGCTAGTAAGCTATATATGAGAAAGTAACTCTGTCTGTCTGTTACCTTTTCACGCTTAAACCGCGGAACCGATTTAGATGAAATTTGGTGATAGCCGCCATCCAAGCGGATTGAGTTTGGGATGGCCACTAGTATTTTTGAAACCATTGAATTGTGGAGCATTTAGACTTGTTAGGTGCTCAGTCAGTTTCTTTGGTTGATTGGGCTAGTATAGTGATCGTCTTCCGAAAACACAAGCCCGATCATGGTTGACTCACGGTACACCTGTACCGTGGCGTCGACCCTCACTAGCCTTACAGGGCCCGTAAAAGAGAAGATCGCGTCGCGGTCACTTCGCCTAACAGCAGAAATGGAAGTTATGCTCCTAGAACGCCCATAACTGTGGTCAGCCGTGAACCAGAGGATACACGGCACAGGTTTTAGTGAGCACCACATTCCCCCTTTTTTCTCCCCTGGGAAGACGGCACAGCGCCAGGATATTTCTCGTGCTAGAAAAAAGGTTAGTACGGTGAACAGTGAAATAAAAGTCTTTTAATAACTGTAAAACTAATTATAACAAAACGTGGTGTAAATTGAGACCGAATTTTTATTTTATACTGTCTCTAGGTATATTTATTTATAAATATGAGACAACAGCATAATTCGGAAACCAAGTAGGACTGGTATATTCTAAAATACTTAAGAGAGTTTTAAAAGGTTGGCACCTTCTCATGACAAAACCCAAATTGCGAAATGATCTACTGACTATATCATCAATATGAGATCAGCTGCCCAAATTCAAAACCTAGTAACAAGTGATTTCAAAAAAAAACCGTTTCTGACATTTTTCGACTTACTAGGCAGTATCAATATGATGTGGACCTTAAAACACCCAGTTTCTTACGTAAATTAAAAAATATAATTTAGCAAGTCTGAGCAATTTGGCATGACTATAAAAAAATCCATGAAGTACAAATTCTCAACATAGTATGTCAGAATACAAATTTAAAACCCTAGCAACTCAACCGACTTACTAAGTTATGAATTTGCGAAACCGACTTGCTATGTTTTGAATTTGGCACCGATTATAAAATCAATGAAATGTCATTTAGTAAGTCCAGTAACACCGTCGCACGAGTGTTTCGCTCCAAGATATCAATGTATAAAATGAGTTTTATGCCTAACCTAGCCTTGTTCGCCTATTCTAACCGCCTCTGTGGTCTAGTGGTTGAGACCACCTGCCTCAGATCTAGAAGTCCGGGGTGCGATTCCCGTGGGGGCTGAAATTTTCTGCTTGGTTTGGTTGGTGGTAGGGCATTTCTAAGTCCGCCTGGCTAGCTACCACCATCTTACCTAAGTCTGCCGCCATAACAATAATGTTAACAGCATTGTTGTGTTCCGGCAGTTAGAGGTAAGATAGCCAGTTCCTCTGTGGTTGAGGAATCCGGGTATAACTCGCTTCCATCGTCAGCCTTATCTTCACTTACCATCAGGTGAGATGAAGGCCATGAGTTACCCCGGTAGGGTAAAAAAAATGCAATTCTATTCCCCCACTTTCAAATACTATCCCCCGAGGGGTGAAATCATCGAAGAAAGATAGTATTGTTCCAAAATTGGTCCCCCTAATGCCATTGAACAGAAGGGAATTATGCCTGAAATTACCCACGTGTGATAGCTCCCATTGATTTACAGACTGATGGTCTAATTGTTACCAATAATAACGAGTAGTTATTAATAAGCATTTTATTTTAATTTAAGTTTATTTTAAGCCGACTTCAAAAAAGGAGGAGGTTATCAATTCGTCTGTATGTTTTTTTTTTATGTTTGTTACCTCAGAACTTTTGACTGGGTGAACCGATATTAAAGATTCTTTTTTTGTTCGATGCGGAATAGTTCCCATTTGATCCCATAATTTTTTTTTGAAAATCCATTGGGTAGTTTGGTTTTTAAATCAAAAAAATTGTAAAAATTAAGTCGTCTACATAGGCGAAGTTGCGGAATTTTTAGTGAAATGATACGATAGTAGAAAACAATATAAGCTCACGGTCACCCATCCACCTTTGACCTTCAAAAGTTATCACTAAAAATTGTATTGTATTGTACATATTTTTGGATTTGGTGCTTAGTTGTTTCCAGAAACCATAGATAGTGAAGCACCGACTCCAAAAAAATGTTCCTAGGGGAATGAGTACCTACTAAAATTTAATTATTTTATCCTTATCAGTTTTTTGGAGTCGGTTTTAATTTTTGTTTAATCTTTTTTGTCTACGAGAGGTTTATGACATGTTTAAATTTAAGAGTCCTTTGAAGTAAGTAAATAAATATATTTTTAAGACAACACGTATTTTAATCAAAATCTGCATTAATAGGTACTTTGGGATAGTTTTTTTATTAATTACTTTAATATCACAATTATTAACACTTTGTATATGAGTTTGTTTAGTGTTTACCTTACCTCAGAAAATCAAATTGAGAACCTAGTAAACCGACTTGCTAAGTTTTGATATTGTTTTTATAGTCATATTTGGGTAAATTTTCAAATAAAAATAGAGTGTGAGCGATTAAAGTGTATCCATAACCTCTAACACGATTACGAGTATCACAAACTACAGTCAACAATATAGTGAAACTTTTCGTCAAACACCCCAATCGCTACTATTTCTGGTTTCGTCGGGCCAACGAATCAAAGTAGCCCACCTGTTTTTTGGCTCTCCTGAACATTCTTGTTGGAACGAGTTACTATGTTTTGATTTTAAGCAGCCGAGATGTCATACACATTTTTGAATCCAGTAAACCTCCAAGATTACGAACCATCTCGACCCTCTCTATTGGAACACTATTGAATTTAAATTGATTAATAATTGATTTTCGTGTCCGAGTAAAAGTTATACATTGACATTTCCCTGAACTAAGTATAAATTTATTTTCCTTATAATATTCCATAAAGGCATTTAAATCATTTTGTAATAATTAGAAGACATTGTGAGATTCAATACGCATGAAAACTTTTTCATTCAAAAAAGAGGTCCAAGGTGCGATCCCTGGGGCACACCGCATGGTACGCTGATGTCATCGGATCTATGATTGTGCAATTAAGATTAAATAAAATACCGGGTGCTAAAGAATTCCGAAATAAAATTTAAAATTTTGGGGTTGCGGGGGGTCGATATCAAAGTATGTGCGCGGGTTATGTAGGTATGCGTGTGTAGTACGCGTAAACTTTTTTGGGTGGTCACGAGCAGATGTGATAATGTTTTTATTAATTTAATCGGAAAATAAAAGTAGTTAATATGATTAATAGAGTTCAATAATCAAGTGCTAATAATAAAGGGCCTTACTCATAAAGCCAATTTTAGTTTACACTGTCAAAAAATTGTTTTTCTTTCCATTCAGCCGAGAAATAAAACTCTACCTTTAAAATTCGGTTAACCACAAATTTGGATATAATATCTAAAGGTACCCACTAGTCATCATTTACTGTTTAAACCTATAGTTACTAATAAACAGATCGCATCATTATGGAATTTATTTGCATGTAAAGAACCTATTAAAGTCACTATAAATAAAAGTACAAAATTAACAAAAAAAAATAACGATGATTAAGGCTTGGCTTTTACTATTTGTCATATAGATAGGTAAACAACAATGTAAATATAACTATATACTTGAGATGCCGCGGTCCTCTGCCTGAGGCTACACGGTACGTCATCAATGTTTGTAAAAACCCACTAGAAAACCATCGATGACGTGATCAAAATGATAGCATCTTTATTTGTAACGTCACAAAGTTGATTTTTTGAAGCAGCTTAAAAGCACTGATGACTGTACAGGGGAATTGTGTGAAATCGTCTATTATAATTAGCACAAGGCCTAAAATATGATTTTATCGGTTAATATGCGGCATCACGATGACCTTGGGTGTTTCTTTGAAGCCATTCTTTGATTTCGCGAACAATTTCAATTTGTGTTAGTGGAATAATGATGAGTGATCTTTTGAGATGACAATGATATTTCTGTGTTACTTTATATTGATACGAATAAAATTGATCTGAGAAAGTAGTATATGCACCTAATTATAATTTAAATAATGGCTACTAGCTAGCCCTGTGTGCGTGCAGTGCAGGACCGTTCGTGGAAATCTTTAGGAGAAACATTTGACCAGCAGTGGACATCTGTCGGCTGAAATTATGATGAGTATCTCGTCCGTTTCCTCAAGCATGTTGGCAGAAGAACACTAAATACGCAACATGCACCAGTAAATACGTAACGACATATGATAATGAAAAAGTAGATGGTATATCAAGCGGGCACCTACCTATGTCATTACCAATGTTTCTTATTTCAGCCGTGAAACAGTTCGCTGTGTTTCGGATTGAAGGGAAAGGTAGCCAGTGTAATTACTGGGCATGGATGGCATTTCACTTTAGGCCTCAGGATGACAACGCACCTGCAATATCAAGTGATTTTTCCTTGTTATTGCAAGTGACTATAGGCGGCGGTGACCGCTGACCACCAGGTGGGCCGTCAGCTTGTTTGTCATCTAGTTGTATAAAAAAATGTTAACTTATGTGCTATCAAAAATTTTAAAATGTTTAATTAATTTTGAAATATCCCTTTATTTTGGTTTTTTGACCGAACTATGTAAATGAAGATATTTGAAATTTATTTCACATTTTTTAAAAAAAAACACTATTGTATTTATATGATTATGTTAACATGGGTAGGGGCCTCTAATTTTAGGTATGTCTACAAATATTTCGAACGCTATAATGCGTAATATTACATGAGTTTAACTCCTAATACTAAACCTAAGCCGTCACTAGTTTTTATTATAAATAGATAACATATTCCTATGTAATATTTGACGTGAAGATGTGGTTTGAGTGACGGTTACCAAAGCCCGTCGAGATTTGTAACCCTGAAGTTGTTAGTGTGTAAAAATCATGTGTCAGCATATATGACAAATCCAACTTGCTTCCAAATTACCTACTTAAATAATAAAATAAATAAATGCAATTTATAAGTAGTTATTATAGCTTAAGCTCATAGAAATGAATTTGAATTAATACATTCATTAGTCGTCAATGATTCTGATAAAGATGCAACTGAGCATGATCGTTCATAATCCTATCTCATTGTGGCGCAGTAATTTGAATGAAATCATACTCAATTATATTATTTTACAACGGCTACTGCTCTCTTAGTAATATAAATTACGTTTCAATTAAATGTTGCGTTCAGTACACAACGCATTTAATAAAGTTACTTTAGAATTAAGTGTGTAAAGATATTGCAAGAAATATCAGTGTATTAATTAATATTGCGTAGGAACCAACCTATGTACCTATTGTATAGTACAAACCTATGTACCTATTGTATAGATAGTGTATGGTTTTAATGTATTATAATATAAGGAAGTAAAATCATCTCCCAAATATCAAATATACAGGGTGGTGCCGTCAATGCGACAATAAATTTATACATGGGCTATATTAGTCCATAGAAATGGTTTGCCACATTCATTAGATAATTTCATGACATTTGTATCGAATAGTGTAACGTTGGCAGCATTATTTCATACAAATGTCATGAAATTATCAAATGAATACGATATTTTTGAAAACATTTCTATGGAATAATAAAGCCCATGTTTAAATTTATTGTCGCATTGCCGGCACCACCCTGTAGAATGTCACAAATTT
Source organism: Nymphula nitidulata (assembly GCA_947347705.1). Classification (NCBI taxonomy): domain Eukaryota; kingdom Metazoa; phylum Arthropoda; class Insecta; order Lepidoptera; family Crambidae; genus Nymphula; species Nymphula nitidulata. The sequence goes on along the minus strand of OX374617.1, from coordinate 5,726,248 downwards.
ATGACAAAAACTTTTACATTTATTTATAGACATTTTTTGAAATAAGCAGAAGCCTAATTACATAAACATTGAAATAATCAGATAAAAGGTCAAGTATTTTTACTAGTTTCATGTTACAAATTACATTTCTAATTATTTTACCAGATAATGCTCACCGGCGATGTTAAGCAACTCTCAAGAGAATAAATTTTGAAGTTAATTTTCACAGAGTTACTCAAAAGTATATGAGTTATGTCATTATATATTTTTTAAATTATATTTACATTTCCTAACAGTACAGTGTTCGTGGTCGTGATACTGTGGCATATAAAGTAAAATGGTGAATTAAAACGTACAAGCCATTGAAGTACGCTTACTCCTTGAATTCTTAAATTAAATAAATCCTTGAATTTTTTTGTTGCATAACTGGCGCAAATATAAAGAAACGTTTCGTAAAACCTACAGTAAACTTTGTCTTAGTTTAACGTTCAACTGTCAAATCGTATAAAAATAAATGTTTATTCGATTACTTAAAATAATTGATATTGCTATGAAACACACGCGCATGTCATTAGTATCCCATGAAATTTGATTTTATTTGCCAATAATTATAATTATCATTATATCATCACCAGCCTATATACGTCCCACTGCTGGGCACAGGCCTTCCTACATGGCAGAAACACATGAGGAGTTTGGGCCATAACACCACCACGCTGGCACAATGCGGGTTGGTGGGTTAAAGCGGTTGCAGTAACAACCGGGACCAACGGCTTAACGTGCCTTCCGAAGCACGGAGGAGCTCGAGATTATCCCGGGACCGACCATGGCGAAAGTTGCTTTGTTTTCGTGATCGAAACCAGAGCGCTCAAACCACTACGCCACCGAGCTCCTAATTATAATTAATTAGAAATTTAAAGAATTATAATTAATAATAATAAAATATATACTTTATCGTTACCATAAGCTTTTATATGTAGAAACTTATTAGTCTATGTAAAATAAAACTAATATATCTACCTAAAAGCACAAACGTAGCACAATTCTTCCAAAATATTAAATCTACAGGTCTCTACCTGCAGGTTTCATAGATCGTATCATAATGTATGCCCAAGCTATTTTTTAACTGTTTGTTTATCGAAAACTAAAAGCTATGAAAAATGATCGAAATAATATTTTAGATTTTAATGACAGGGTTTCACTAATAAAAAAAGGATAAGTATAATAATCTAATGAAGCACAAATAACGGTTATTCCATACATTACCTACATACCTACCAACTATTATTTTATTTATAGCACAAAAATGACATAAATATAAACGATTTATAAAATGATACTCACAATACTACCTTTATTTAGACACCAGAATATTAAGACTCAAATTATTCAAAAACAAAATATTCAAATATATTAATTCATTTGAAATATGTTATATAGTTTATTTGTATATTATTAATAATTTAAAATAAATAATATATTATAATATAAAACTCATAATTTGTTAATGATTAAGATACTTCCTTTGTTTAATATAACAATATCAATTTCAGGCATTCCAAATAAATATAATATGAAAAAAGCAATACTAAACCGCTAACATCATTAGTAAGCACAGCACAAGTTAGGTATCACATAACCTTCAGTTATACGGTAGTGAGATGGTCATAAAGTGATGGACCCTTTTAAGGCTATATGCGAGTGCGTTGACCTCAAAACTTAGATATTATTTTCCTTCTACGTGTTACATTATGACTCAAGCCGTGGATAACAGTTACTACATATTTGTGTAACGGAACATGGTGGGTAAGGAGCTTTTCTTCAGTGTGCGTACACGCAGCAGGGGCGTCGTTAATATTTTTACATTTTAAGACATAGCACAAACTCATTTTATAAATGAAATAAAAGAAATGGAGCTTAAATGAAACTATTACGATTTTTGTAAGACAAATGGCTGTGACGATTTTACATCTCAGAAATATAATACTAAAAAAACTGCTAAACGATGGACATGCATCTATGCATGCATCTATAGTGCCAGTTAAACCACCTGTAAATCTGGTCTTACCTGTAAATTTATCATAACGAATAGTATGGAATAAAAATGTAACACTTACTCAAACGCGAATTAAAGCCGTTAAAGTTGTTTTACTTCAAATTTGATTAACGCATAAAATATTCAATTATCTGTACAATTATTCTATTTACAAGCTTCATCCTTGATTGAATTGGCTGTTTTCTCGGGGATTATAACGAGAGTTGTGATTGGCTGTTGGTTGACTGATAATTACAAAAACATTAACTTTTATTTATAAATGGAACCAATTTGATTAACGCTTATGAAACGGGGTTTTACAATATTGATCTGAATATTGATAGTATCAGTGTGTATAACTATGTTAACCTTAAACCTTAATCTAGATTTAGATGTTATATTCAAGATAAAAAAAAATCGATCATTTGCAATATCAACAATGTATGATATATTATCAAAACCGATGCGCATTTAAATACCTATTATTCATACACGGACCCGCCGAAACGCATTCTCAATTTGTATAAAAAGAATCGATTAATTTATTTGAATGCAAATAAAAGTCTCACTACCTCCCGATTGTGATGAAGCGATATTTCGTGATTACCCGGGAATATTTATGGCGTGAGATATTTATAAGAAATATTTTATGCGAACATTTTTTTAAGTTCTCTTCCTAAGTTAAGTATAGTATAGGTAAATGATAAATTTTAGGTATGAAATCAATATAGATCTGTTTATTAAAGAAATTATCCTTTTCAAAGCGCAAATATAACTACGTATAATTGTTAAGCGATTCTTGTAGAGAACTAGCGATTTGAAACAGATAGAAATAGAAAACATTCATCACAAATTTAATGAAGGACATTTTCTTGGTCTTTATTAGACTTTTTTTAAACCACTTCATTAAATATTTATGTCTTGTTTTGCAATCCGGGTCTCTAACCATTTGAGCTACTAAGAGCTACGGCTACGAATTTCTTCTAGTCAAAATATAGTAGTCGAATTAAAACCGGAACGAGTATTTCTTTATGTACCGCCTTTATATTTATGTCTTTATGCAACAGAAAACTGTTACGTTTGATGTGCAGTCGACTGTACATTTTTTACAAACACTTACACATTATAATGTTGAAAATAAAATTAAGAATATTGAAACGAAACAGCTTAAAAAATCAAGTGTAGGTAATCTTTACAGTTCTTATTTCAGATTACTCAAAGCAAATACCTCGAGGCGCCGCACCAAATGTCGATATAAATCAGCTGCGTACATACTTTCCGCTTATCGACTTCCGCGAGTCATCTGTCTTCTTCCAAAAATACGCCTTTAGGGTTGTCAATGTCATGACTGTCATTAGTATCGATAGCAATAGTGAGGCAGATTACGAGTATGTGTAGAAAGTTTGGAATTCGAAAAAGAACTAAGATATACTCTAAGTAGTCTACTCTATGAAATGTCAAATTATAGAGGAGATTGGAAAAGCAAGGCTTCTTGCACCGATCTCATATTAAAATGCAAACATGTAGAAAGAGGGACCTCTAAAATTCAGATTTCTAAAACGACTAAGACAAGTATGCTCGCATCAAAATTCGTATATTTTTCATTTGTTTCTTCAGGAAGGCAGGTACAGACGGCAGCACATGAAGTGTAACAGTTACCGAACCCAACTACCCAATGGATTATCAAAAAAAATTTATGGGACCAAATGACAACTATTCCGCATTTAACAAAAAAAGAATCATCAATATCAGCTTACCCAGTCGTAAGTTCTGAGGTAACAAACATAAAAAACAGATAGTCGGATTGATAACCTCCTCGTTTTTTTGAAGTCGGTTAAAAATAGGTAAATGTGTATATTTTTCACTAGTAGCCGCCCGCGGCCTTGTCAATGTGGATGTCAGTTAACATACAAAAGAGTAATATGTAGAGGACACATCAAGATGAAATCTATTTCCATCCCAATTTTCATCTAATTGTTTCAGCGTTTCAGGAATGAAAAGTAAAATATAGACAGACAGACATTCGGACTGAGAGAGTTACTTTTGCATTCATATTAGTAGTTTAAAGAACAATTAATTCTTGTTCTTAGTTTTCTAATAGTGCTTCGCCGATCCATCGAAGGATTCTTGTAATTCGCCACACCATATTTTTCGTTTGAGACTAATACATTTTGATGTATGTAAAGACAAAAGCATTTTTAAGTTACACGTGTAGATCAGAACATTCGTGAATCATTAATAAGTCGTGCAATTTTGTATCTAATTGACTAGAACTGTCTTATAAATAGTATGTTAATAAATAACCTGTTGAATTTTCTACTAAACTGTAAACTCAAAGCGCTGGCGCAAGTTATCATACTGACAACCCTTTCTTTACTCGATACACGAATGAGAGCAAATTGCAAACAAGTTCGTAGAAATGAGAAAGTTTGCCGACGCCATGCTTCCAGTAATAAATTGATTATTATTTAATAAATCACAATATACAAATATTTATTACAGACAGCCTCAGATTTATGCTCCATTAAAAATTCGTAATACTAGCCCTTGATATAATTAAGATATTCAGGAGGAACACCTCACGTATTTGAAATACGTACCCCTTATTTCGTATTCAAAAAATAAAGGAGCTCTCTAAGTGTTTGTTGGTTTAGTTTTATTTTTCTTTAATTTTTTTTCTTTACTGATATATTTGAGGTATCAGTCAAATACGTTAGTAATACACAATTTTACATATACTTACGTTCTTTTTCGTAAACGCTCATTAAACATAATTATAGTGTAATCACTGTTTAATATAGTGTCTACTACATCTGACATATGAGTGAGAGAAACAAAACTTTTCACACTTTTATTTTAGTTTAAATTGCTTCCCGATATTACGTAGCCACGTAACTTTCAAATATAGCATGAGACTGAAGATGTTGCAGCTTCTGCTTGTCATTGCGTAACCTAATAAGTAAGACAAATTCGAAATTGAGAACATTTAACGTTACGATACTTTTCAATACGAAAATACGTTGTTGTTTATTAGTTCCCTTTAAAAAATATTATTCAATTCATCATCATCATCATCAGCCTATATACGTCCCACTGCTGGGGACAGGCCTTCCTACATGGGAGAAACACATGAGGAGCTTGGGCCATGAAACCACCACGCTGGCCCAATGCGGGTTAGTGGGTTATTGCGGTTGCTGTAACAGCCGGGACCAACGGCTTAACGTGCCTTCCGAAGCACGGGGGAGCTCAAAATAACAAATTTTGAGTGACCCATCCTGGGGATCGACCATGGCGAAAGTTGCTTTGTTTTCGTAATAGCAACCAAAGCACTCAAACTACTACGCCACCGAGCTCCTCAATTGTGAACCTGAAAAAATATTTTCTACTTAAGACAAAATAACTAGTTTTTTTTTTTTTTTTTTTTATATATACAACTGAATGACAAACAAGCTGACGGCCCACCTGATGGAAAGCGGTAACCGCCGCCTATAGACACCTGCAATAACAAGGAAAAATCACTTGATATTGCAGGTGCGTTGTCATCCTGGGGCCTAAGATGAAATGCCGTCCATGCCCAGTAATTACACTGGCTACCTTTCCCTTCAATCCGAAACACAGCGAACTGTTTCACGGCTGAAATAAGAAAGGCGGTGGTACCTACCCAGACGACCCTGCATACGGGCCTACCACCTAGTATAGATAGATAAAATAAAAACAAACATTTTATTTGTCTATTGATATTTCGCGGAGCTCGCTGGCGTAGCGGTTTGAGCGCTCTGGTTTCGATCACGATAACAAAGCAATTTTCGCCATGGTTGGTCCCTGGATGGGTCAATCAATTTTATAATCTTGAGCTCCTACGTGCTTCGGAAGGCACGTTAAGCCGTTGGTCCCGGTCGTTACTACAACCGCTTTAACCCACCAAACCTCATTGGGCCAGCATGGTGGTGTTATGGCCCAAACTCCTCATGTGTTTCTGCCATGAAGGAAGGCCTGTGCCCAGTAGTGGGACGTATATAGGCTGGTGATGATGATTGATATGTTCGGTGAGTAATGGCAAACTGATGGCTCGAACTTTATTTAAAGATAACTGCATATAAAGGAGCTCGCTGGCGTAGAGATTTGAGCGCTCTGGTTATGATTAAGGAAGCAAAGCAACTTTGGCCACGGTCGAGCCCGGGATGGGTCAAACAAAATTTCTAATCATCGAGCTCCTCCGTGCTTCGGAAGGCAGTTAAGTCGTTGGTCCCGGTTGTTACTGCAATTGCTTTAACCCACCAACCCGTATTGAGCAAGCGTGTCGGTGTTATGGCCCAAAACCTCACGTGTTTCTCCCATGTAAGAAGGCCTGTGCCCAGCAGTGGGACGTATATAGGCTGATGATGAACTACGTATACCCAACAAGATTGAAAATATAAAATAAGGAGTAACTCTACAATTGGGTAATGCAAATAATTGAAATATTTTTGATTTTATTTTTGACATTATAATAAATAGTTTTGAAGAGCAGTCATGCGGATTGTGAAAGGGGTTCCGTTCTCGCCTCAGGAGATATTTTTTTCTAGTTTTGATATTTTTCATACCAAAATATTTTTTTTATAATAGATACCTCAATAATAAAATCTCCCAATTTGTGCTGCAGCGTTTCCACCTCTCAACAAAGACAGGAGTAACGCGTTGTATAAGTAACGGTTCATTGTCCAACCGTTAATGGAAAAAACAAACAGTTTTTCGGATCTGCGAAACGTAGGTTGAGGAATTTTGACAAAATTCGTCCTTTTGCATTGACATTGACGCTTATTACAAGCAATTGAAGGTTCACTTCCTCGGTTCCGTGTCGAAAAATTACTTGGTAAAACTCCATGTTAGTATATTCTTGGCAACGTAGTATTCGGTTACATGTTTTAAGGTAAATTGCGAGTCTTCGATATTTTTAAAAGAACCGTTATGTGTAGGTACATTGTTTACGTGGAACGCTATTTCATTGGAACCGTAAAGCGCTGATACTATGAGTAAGCTGCTTAGTTTAAGAATAGTTAAGTTGCATTTAAAAGACAATCAATGAATATTTAAACCCAAGACCCCTTTTTTTTCTCGCTGACGGGAAGCTCTACCAGCCTGTCCACCCTCTCCCTGGGGAGAAGCGATGCACCCCTTTCCTGTATATTGCCGACCGTGCGGGTATAGACCGCAGACACTACGTCCGCTTGTCGACAGAGCAGTGTGACCTAATAAGGTCCCGTCTTGTGGCGAGGGCTCTGAACAAGGCCCTTCTCAATCCGACTAAGTTCTTTAAAGTCGGCGAGCCGGTGCATTGACCCGAAACCCAACACCCCTGTCACAGCTTTGCTGTCCTACCAGTTCGCTAAAGAAAGATGACTGAATGGACTCTTCATCATCATCATCATCAGCCTATATACGTCCAACTGCTGGGCACAGGCCTTCCTACATGGGAGATACACACGGGAAGCTCTTATCTCTTCGGATTTTTTAACAAAATCAGTCCACATGTGTTATCCTTTTTTTCTAAAACATGGGGCATTTTTTATAAACCATATACTTACAAATGTACAGGCGGACTTATTATAAACAAACACTAACAACACAAACAACAACAACATAACATGGGTTCCTTCCTTAAAAAGGCGTGAAAAGCACCTTTTGGGCCGGCAAGATGGAGGCGGCTAGAGCAGTGTCTAAACTTCACTAGCTGTAGCATATGGACTCTTCCTACCACTTCAAATCAGGTGGTGTTGAATCATTTGCCTTGCTTTGTATAAAAAATAACTGAAAGTCTCACTACACAATGAGCCTAAAGTTGACATAACAATCAGATTATTTAAGCAGAAGTAAAGCAGCATTATTTATGTAAAGTATTTCATCGATCAACGAAAGTAAATAAGAATGTCTCGTAATACAGCCGCAAACTGAGTGATTTTACTTATTTTACGATATCTAATACTTAATTGGGTAATTTTAATTTGCATTTTAAGTTTTTTACTTTTGCATTAGAAAAATCAATAATTAATAATTTGTCAATTTTCATTTCGATCGTGCCTGATAAAAAAATGTAGGTATATTCTCCTTTATGTAGGTTTATAATGTTGCTAGCTCGATAAATTTAAGTGTACACACATAGTCACAATTGTAAATATGACTACCTTAGCCACTGTTATTACTGGGCATGGAAGGCATTTGATCTTAGGCCTCAGGATGACAACGCAGCTGCAATAACAAGTGATTGTTATTGCAGGTGTCTATAGGCGGCGGTAACCACTTACCACCAGGTGAGCCGTAAGCTTGTTTGTCATCTAGTTGTATAAAAGAAAACCTTAAATCGTAACATTAGATTGCTATTTAATAAAGTTGCTCATTCCCTAAGGACTATCAACCTCTCAACATAGCACCTCGCTCCAAATATCCAAGTCATTAATTATGAAAATACCAAACGGTCCCGTAAGTTGATCCCGGTCACAGTATCTGTGTCAGACACCCCGCCGGCGGACAGCGAGGCTAGTCGTAAATCCAGGCAATAATGCCCGCAACGTAACAGTACTCGTTTGAGTGACGCTTCCCGAAACTACGGGGGTATATTCTGTGATGTGAGAATTGAGCGAAAATTTCCGGGGAAATGAAAGTGTCGGTGTTGGCAACAGTCTTACAAAATAGTCCCCCAATTATTTTGAACTCTACCTAAATCATCTGACCTTGTCAAATTGCTGTCCTCTAAAATCTCTTTGGCTTATACAGTTACAATTATTTTATTATGGCATTTTATCTTGGTCCTCAGGATGACAACGCATCTGCAATACTATGCAATACTAGTGATTTTTCCTTGTTATTGCAGGTGCCTACAGGCGCCGGTGGGCCGTCAGCTTGTTTGTCATCTAGTTGTATAAAAAAACCTGATTTTGTTTCGCTTTGAAATTATTATTACAATTTATCGTCTGTAGTTAAGTGCAGACTCGTTTTATTGACGCTAACTAAATGTAAGGTGCATTCTATTTGTGTTTAATTATATCTTCATTTTAAGAAATTAAAGTTTCGTGTTTACTTACTGTTTAATACTTTCGTGACGTAATAGTATACTTTCGTGACATAACCTACTTGTGCGAGTAACTTTATATGGCGCAAACGATGTATTCCTATGGGACAGATGATTTTGGTTGGCGATTCCAAATTTGACATTTTCGTATATCACATATCTACTATCGGAAAATAATAAGTATAATCTATGCATGGTGATATTGACATTCTGTGAAGTTTTTTGGGCTATTGAAATTTGAAAGTCTACCAGTGTGTCAATAACGCTTTCCGAAAGTAAGTGGGTTTTCTGTGTGCGGTTATACGGAGATACCTAATGTTTAGATTTCTGAATATTATAGTGTTCAGTTCAAAAGTTTTTGTAATAATGTTACACAGGAACTCGTGCGGTTGACGTTTCACACAAGGAAAGAAGCGTATTGATAGCATTTGATATTTTATTTGGGAATAAAGCGGCACGTTTTCAGTACAAGTTCATTGTTCGCAACTCATACAAATATCTCAGAATAACACCTCAACAGCCGAAATCCAATGATGCAATAACGAGATAACGGCACCGCGAGTATTTATAACCGATTTATGAATAAGCCACCCTTAACTCATGTCCGTGTTCCTGAGCCCCGAGTCGGATCGTTGATTAATTTGACAGCGGAACCAAGGTGAGAAAAGGCTTCTCATTGTCCCAACTAAACGGCACTTTGGGGAATCCGTCAAGGTATTTGGTACTTACTTAATTCTTTCTTGATTAAAGATCGAATAAAAAAGAAGCCTTGAATAAAATGGGGCATTGAACCTTGAAGTCCTTAAACCAGCCATTTTCTTAATTACGGTACTTAATTCAATACTTTATATTAAAAATACATACTGTAGGAAAGTCCTAAACCAATGGAGCATTATTAAGTAATCATAATCAATTTTTTATATATATTATTTATATAAAATGTTTGATTAAAGTGAAGCTCAACTTGGTTTAGCTTTGAAATTTTATTATTATTTTCTTAGTAGGTACATAGTATTGGACATTACCATTGGTATAAAACAAATGAATTGTTTTGTAAATGTGTGCGATACCGTATCGGTATGTATACATTAATATTATTTTGTGTGTTAATTTCAAAATCTATTATAAATGCATCGTTGTGATTTCAATATGTTTTGCTCTTTTACTCAATCTCATAGAACTGTACCTACACCACTGTTGGCACAGTTTAACGCAATACTCAATTAAAATAAAGATGGAAACCTACACGCGCCCACACTTGCAATCCTACACTATAGCTCAACTCCGTCATCAACACAAATTGAATCGTGTACTACGATGGAAATAATGGCTCAACAACTAACCGCGCCGAGAGCACAAACCGGACAGTTACATCAAAACACTATCGGCAAAACGCACGTAAGTAAGTAGGTGTCGTGTCCGAACACAGCATTATTTATGACGTTTTAAATGATATCGCGATTCGCGCGTTTCGGTCAATGCGCTATGCGATGACGTATCTCATATTTATGGTGTACATCGGTTGCTTAGTGTGACAACACTGGCCTTTCCAAAATGGGATATTTGTGTTTTGTTCCATTTTTAGTCCTTTTTGTATTTGAAACTATTTAACCCAGCAAGAAAATGGCTATTATGATTATGGCCATTTTCTTATGTTGATAATTAATTACAGTTAAAAAAATCAATTGTAATTAATTTGAGACGTTTTATTATTAGTGTCTCAGATGTCATTGCACATGTTACAAAAAATATTTTTCATTCTTTAAGCATACCTACACCTACATTTTTAAAATTAACGACCCAACCGCAACCCGTCTGCTTGACCATTTTAGTCATTTTTAGGGTATTTTTCCTGCTAATTTCTGGTTTTTATCTGGACGAAACAGATTTTAAAACATTTTGCGATGATATATTCTTAATTTTTGATTTTAACATTATTATAAATGTTGTATGTTGTTGTTGTAAATGTTTTTTCTAGTTTTATTCTATTTTAATTACTAAGTAATTTTTCAAACATTTATAATAATGTTAAAATCAAAAATTAAGAATATTTGAAAAATACTCGTTTCGGATGTTGAAATAGAATATTTCGACATTGTAGGGTGGACGTTAGCTCATAAACGCAAATACCGATAGACTAGAAGAATTTCACAGGGATATCCCAAGTCCTGGGTGGCTCAGTGGTCAGAGCAGTCGCCCGGATTGCGAAAGGTCGCGGGTTCGATTCCTGCCTCAGGACGGGAAAAATTTTCTAGTTTTATTCTATTTTAATTATTTTGCGATGACTTTGGCGGCAAATGTATCATCATACACAGCTGCGTTCCCCGGTACACTGCCGACATTCGAGGACTGAAAATCCATTAAATTGCAGCACATATCACATCCGTTATTTTTTTAACTCAATAAGGGTCAACTACAAGTATTTTGAAACTGATACAATATCAAGTTATAAAATAGGTTCAAGGTGTTCAATAATTTAGAGAACTTCGGCGCAATTTTATTTTACCATGGTTACTCTTACCAAAGAGGTATATCACAACATTCTGTTTACATAAATATGCTTCTTATCAAAATTTTGGAACACTAGTGGCCACCCGCAGCTCCGGCCGCGTGGATATTAGTAGCCTTTGTTCTTCCCAGGGTCTCAAACTATCTCCATACTAAATTTCATCTAAATCGGTTCAGCATACAAACTTCCATACCTTAAATAATCATATCTGAAATAAAAGCTACCCCATGTCTTTTCCCGGGATTCAAACTACCTCTACGCCAAATTTCATCTCAATCGGTTATACCGCTTAAGCGTGAAGAGGTAACAGACAGACAGGCACATTATAATATTAGTATGGATTCCTAATACAGTATCAAATCATGGTGTCTCTAAGATTAGGGTGTACGCGCATTGTCGCGTGTAGGTCGTGATGTACAGCCGGCCGTCCCGGATGGATGATCGGCGGCGCCCAGCAGTGGGAGTGGCCGATCCCAGCCGAGATCTTAATACACGCAAGGTGCGGTGTAGTGTATTGCACTGTTTATGGAAATTTCAATTTGCTTTGCCTAAGCTATGAGAGTGTTAACAAAACGATTGCCCGAGTTAGGTCATGTTTATATCGTAGCGAAATTAAATTCAATACAGCTTTGTACACATAAATGGAATTATTTAGGAATTTATATTTAGATTGTAGGTTAATTTTGCGAGTCATATTACTAAAAACTCAATCGGTCCAGCCACATATCCTAGACACGTTGAATTTTTAATCGTCATAATGCTCCCGGGAGTCTACGAGACTTAATAAATTAAATAGAAAAAAATACACTATAAGTACTTATATTATTCCGTGAATGAAAAACACATCTCTAACAGCACTAAAGTTACGCAGTGAGCCCAGGCAGTTCAATGAAGCCCTGAATACAATACTGAAGCGTGCGCAGGCGCATTGGATTGTCACTTGCCCTGTTTAGCATAACCATTCATTGCCTGATGGACAATGGCTATTTGTTTTTTGCAAACAAATGACGAAAACCAACCCTAGTTTCGTTAAACCTTATACCGAATGGAGACGTCCATTTGACAGGCCAATAAAACCTTCAGCCTAATATTTGCATAAAAAGTGGCCGCGTAGGGTTATAAAGTGGATTGAATTGTTTATGGTTCAAGAGATTTGTAGACAAAATTGCATTCATTTTATTCAAAGGACGACGTAGTGTTTAAAAACACAAACAAACAGTTACGACTGCACAATGGAAATACTGGATGGTTTAAATTATTAAGAGGTTATTCACCTACTTTAATAAGACATGACGTATGTAATTAAGTTTAAGAGAAAAAAAACATGACAGAATACGTATCTACTAAAAAGTTAAAAGCGTGTTAACTGGGTTCCCTTCTCCCTATAACATAAACATAAGTTTTTTATACAAAGAACGGTAAATGACTGATGACCACCTGATGTGAAGCGGTAAGAAGAGACCATATGCAAAGACAGCTAGTGCAGCTTGAAACACACTGCTCTAGCCGCCATCACCGTGCCGGCCCATAAGGCTTTTCCACGCCTCTTTTGAAGGATCCCATGTTGTGAGAAGAGGGAACACATGAGCTGGCAAATAATTCCAAGCTTTGGAAGTACGATAAAGACACGAGTTACTAAACTTCTTTGTGCGTGATGTTGAGGTGGAGTCAGTGAATTGATGGTTTCCTAAAGTGAGACGTGAAATGCACCTTATTGGTCGGCACTATGCCTTGAGGTTGCTTGGAGAGAGGAGAGCAGTGTGTTTAAGCTGCACTAGTTACCTCGCATATTCTCCTTTCCGCTTTCCACCAGGTGGTGTTGAGTCATTTGTTGCGCTTTGTAATATTTAAAAAGCACAGCAGATTTCCAGGCGACAGTTGTTGACATGATTGTTTTACGATTTTTGAAGCCAAGACTACCACCAGATCTCTAACATTTTTGGACAACGAGTCCCACATACCGCTGTATCGTAAACGTCCCCAAGACGCAGCCTCAACGTCTTTTAGCCTAAAAACTGTTGACTGTAGTTCTAAATAATGAGCGAAGAGTAACCTCTGTTGAGAACACCTAAAGAGAATAAATAGTTCACTGAACTCTTCTTCTCCCAAAAATTTAACAATGTCAAAATTATAGAAACAATAAAACCCAACCCTACATGAAATACATATAAAATGAAAACGGATATCAGAAATACTTTTATCGCATCTCATGCGCACCTATTTTATCAAGTCTCGCCATAAATCTAATGTTCTGAAGAAAGCATAGATCCTATTTGATAGCTTGACCTCCACATATTATAGTTTGTTACTTCGTACATACCAAAATGCAAGTCATACCGAAAACTTTATAGTTCTCTCATATATTCTCTTACTCTTTAGAATGTTACGCGAAGAAAAAAAATTAAACTTGAGACTTTTGTGCTACGAGCGTCTACATGCTACGGTAACCGCGTACTATCAGGCGGGCCGTATCTTGTTTTCCTTATCGTATTAATAATTAACCCTTATCTTTTTAGAGTGCTAAGCACTAATTGATTAACAAATTTCTGATTATTAACAGTAATTTTTATAATAATGTTTTGAATCTGAATTGAGCTTGCATAATTCAACAACGAGCTTGGCGTCCTAATTATAATTTATATGCAAATTACAACTGCCACTTAAATAAAGTTGAATCAATGTATAAAAAGAAATTTACAACGCAGGCGTTATTTTATTCAGCTTTCAATTTTTTCAGTTTTCTAGCGTTTGTATCAACCATTATTAATAGTATTATAATATGTCGCGTAAAAAAATTAAAAGGATATTATTTACAGAAGGAGACCATTAGACATTAGACTAAGAGACAGTACTACAACAATTTACATACTGAACCTGCAACATCAAAACAAAACAAACTACCGCAACCCGTCTCTATTATACCGTCAATTTCATATTGGGGACCTCCGCGAAGCTAGGATACAATTACAAGATGTGTTCATCCAAGCGCAATCTGTCAGCCGGGCGAACCAGCTCCACTGTAAATAAAGCCGATTTATTCCAATGCAACCTGCTTAATTTATTGCCATTTTGGACACAATGTAGTGACGTTGTGTGTAAGAAGTTTTAAAAGGGGGCTATTTTGTAGTCGAGCTTAAGGCAAAAAATTTTAAGCGACTTTACAATAACTCTCGAACGGCACGTCACAAGTTATTATTTATTTACTTACCGGGTGTTGTTACTTAGAGAGATTATTTGAGCAGGTCGAAAACTATGAGAAAAACGTGTTCTTAGAAACTGTGTCGTCAATTTAAAAGATAAGAAAACGTATCGTAAAAAAACTCATAAATGACCTGGAAACCAAACCCGGTAATGTCTGTCAATTGTGAGGACTAAATGTTGCTATAAAATGTGTCTTCAATTTTTTTTATATTTATGTTGAACCAGTTAACATATTTATTTGTCTTATACGTCATTTCAGAGATCTCCAAAATGCTATCATCAGCGAAGACACGCTCCACTCCACCCAGTAAAAGCGGTTGATGATAAATTTAATAATATGAAACATATTTAATGCTCTTTCTTATCTTATAAATGTTTTGGACCCAGTGTGATTTAGTTTGCATGCACAAAATTGTAAGCACACAATCAATTAAAAATCATGCCTCATAGCTGTTAGTAAAAATATTTTATTGCTTTTTTAAACTGAGTACTCGATAATTTCGCTCGCTAAAAGTAGAGTGATATGAAAATAGACTCGAAGTTGTTGTAGTAATAAAATCTTTCCTTTCGTGATTTAAGTATGCAACTTTAAGTATGCTCAGTGTCTACTGTCTTCTATACACTTGAAGACTGAGAGCCTGCAAAATACTATTACAGTTACAAAAAATATTATTTTTAAATAAAAAAATGTATTTTACTACTGAATATTATCAGTCGAGTCACCGACGTATCGTTTATTATACAATGAATGTGGTCGTAGAGTGATTTACTAAATCAAATACCACAAAGGTTTGAGTAGGTATCGATACTGAATTCAATTTGATTATTCATAAATGGAATTTTATCTGGACTTTTCGATAAGTTGATATCCAAATAATTACAAATTTTGATAAAACATATTAATATGGTCTGTTTTCCTGGTTTTTCTTAATATCTTTAGTTGTACGAAGTTATACTTAGACCCATAATAAAAGAGAATATTAGAAAGAACACATAGACTATATTGAAAGAACATATTCTGGAAATCACTTTATCAATTTGTTTTAACCTACCAAGAAAGCCACACATTCTAACCCAGACACAATGGATTCTTATTGCCATATGCTCCAAGGAGTATTAGGCGACTTATTAAATTGAATAAATTAAATATACCTTATTTTATAATCCGAAATAAGTTTGTTAAATCTTTTGCAAAGCGTAGGTATTTATTTATTTTTATTTTTTCAAGTATTCAAAATCACAATCATGTCAGCTCTAAGACTATAATATTTGCTTGGCAGAGGCGTGCAAGTGTACAAATAATGGTAACTGGGCTATCTGCATTGTCCTCCGGAAAGAAAATATGATCGGAGCCACTGAGGATTGGTGTAATATATATAATTAGTGTCGCCATAATGTACCTACCTTCTTCTGTTAGCTATTAAGTTTCTTTTGCCACTCAAATTATGATAGGTATCATATTAAATGGCGTTAGAATGTTGATGTTCATTGAAGAGTTTAGCCTACTTATTTTGTATTTATTAATTTTTTCCCCTTTTGTCCCTAAACATATAAAAAAATCGATTGTGTCTGATATGTAAGTATTTGACAAATACAGACGGTATAAATTAATATTTAGAAATCATTTCGTATTGGTTATTCCACTTTTTGTTCTTGAGGACAGGGTCATTTATTTCGAATTATTTTAAACAGCAATGTAATATACCTCTTTACAAAGCTAATTAAATAAGCTACTGAATTTTAAATCAATCCGATTTTTCGAGCTGCCCGTTAGCTAAAACTATAGCAAAAACTTCATATATATTTAATAGACTATTCAACAAAGGTGCATAGTCTATTAAATATATATGAAGTTTTTTCTATAATTTTAGCTTCAACTCCATATTTTAAAAGTGAAAAGTAATGTATTCTTTATTTTATTTTAACATTATTATAAATGTTCGAAAAATATATTTGCTTATAAAAAAATCTTAACTTAAAAAAACGGCCTTAGGCGGGGATTGAACTCGCGACCTTTCCGAATCTGAGCGAGTGCTTTAACCATCTTGGCTGATAGCAGAGTCCACGGCACATTGTAAAAGTCCGGTATATCGCAGTGGTGGAGGGTACATATAACCACAAGCAAAGTAGTCTATATTATATTATATATAATAGTAGGTGTCGCCAACCTCCTTGCGCTATTAAAATAAGTCTTTTTCGGAGCTAATGCTGTAATCAAAATTCCTAGTGACTTTGTCAGTTTATATTTGAATGGTGATGTTGTCTTAAGAGTAAACCCGTACAGCTTAAAGTTTGTGATCTATTATATTTAATTTCCTTACTTTTCAATCGTTCTATAGCATTTTTTGGGTAAACATTTAATTAAATTTAGGTTAAACATTTAATTAAACTAAATAAATCTAAATATATATAACTCAACGGTGACTGACTGAGTGACATAGTGATCTATCAACGCACAGCCCAAACCACTGGACGGATCTGGCTGAAATTTGGCGTGCAGGTAGATGTTATGACGTAGGCATCCGCTAAGAAAGGATTTTGATTAATTCTACCCGCAAGGGGATAAAATAGGGGATGAAAGTTTGTATGGAAAAAGTCAATATTCCACGCGGACGAAGTCGCAGGCACAGCTAGTTTAATAAAACATTTAATAGGCTTACAGTCCATTCCCGTTTCATTCGTCACAGTAGGTATTTATATACACACAACGTTAAGGGGTGTGACTTAGTACAGCCGATTACGGTAACATAGACGCAGGCGCCGCACGCGCTAAACGAAAACGAAATACTAAGTCACGATCTGCGTCCGCACGTTTCAAATACCTGCAACAAACAAAACAAAACTTTGTAGCAATCAAGCTAAAGTTCATAGGTGAAGTGAAATGATCACTTTATTTAGAGTAGAAAGAATGCAATAATTCTGCTTCTAAATAATGGATTGGCCAGCCTTTAATGTAGTTATGATTTTGATTAGCCATTAGGCAATTAGATGTTTTATTACGAAATGATATCGTTGGAAGAACTTTAAGCCATCTAATATAATTAATATTTTTTTAAATTTTAGAAAAGAAATTTAACCGTTTGTATTTCTAAACAGTTTAATTACTAAAATATTCCATATCTTTTAATTTTGAATAGTTTTTATGGGTAACAATAGCATATTTTTTTCCGATTCGTGAAAAATAGCGCCATATTCAAATGTCGACTACATCCCTATTTAAAGAGCAACAAAGATCAATGGAGTCATAATAGAGTGATTAGATCATTATGTCCGCATGTGAGGATTTATTGGCATTAGCTGTAAGGTTTTTAATGTCAAATAGCTGGTCGTCGCTCAAATAAATACAACCTTTGTTGATATATTAAATAATAAACGAATTAATTCGTGATAACTCTAGAAGGGCATAACCCTTCTATGGTATCAGCAAAATGATAACCAGATCATGGTATTTCTGCATGGACATGTCACTCCCTAAAGGGTCACAGAAAAGCTCACCAACAAAACGTTAACTGGCAGTTAAAAGTCTTTTTATGGGCCATAAAAGTGATAAACTCCAAGACTTATGTGCAAAATAAACATTTTGATGCACTTTTGTAATGCCGACACGAGGATACCGGTGTTACAACCTTACGATAACAAGCATAATAGTCATATTTGCGTGGCTAAAAAATCAATATTTTTATGCTGGATATTTTTATTTTGAAGCCTTTTTTGGTATTTATATTTTCAATAACTCACTTTTAAAGTCAAATTTTAATAATTTCCTCTAATTTTAGGAGTGTTAGTATCATAAAAGTAAAAAGTATGTATAAAGAAAGTTTCTCCAACCGAATGTTGTGTCAATTGCTCTATAAATTATACACAAATAGCTAAATAAATTATTTGTCGACTTTCCATTTCGACCCACAAAACACGGTAAAAGTTAATAATAGGCTTTATTATCTCTGAACTGGAGCTTGAAATTATTTTGAAATTAATTTCATAACACCTTTAAATTATTAGACGTCTTAAAAGTTAGAGAAATGGAGAAGAAAACTTGGTATAGTTATAAAATTAAGAGAGGTTATGAGAAGTTGATAGTTGAAGAGAAGTATAGATAACTATTTCTCTTCAACTATCAACTTCTCATAACCTCTCTTAATTTTATACCTACAGGTAGAAAGAAAGGAAAACCAAATAAAAGACGAACTCACTCCTATCTTAGTTATATCATCATTCAGCGTATTACGGAGTCTTCTCGGTAGTTCAACTTTTGGAACCGGTGTAAATTTAGACATGATAGACAGATTTACAATAAGACATTGTGAACCCATTTCTTAAATAGATATACATAATTTGTGATTTTTGACGATTCGAAAGAACTTCTTAGGAGCCTACTTGAATAAATATATTTTTGATTTTGATTTTGATATTATGTCGACTGCTGAACAAAGGCCTCCCCCATCGATTTCCAAACGGATCGGTTTTGGACAGTCTGCGTCCAACGGCTCCCCGCGACCCTAAAAAGGTCTTCTGTCGTTAGAGTGGGGGCCGGAGCGCAAAGCACTTTCCGGTACATGGTCGCCATGCTAAACCTTTAAGAGGCTGATAATTGCTAATTGAGCCTTACTTAAAACTTTTTTTAGCACATTCTGTTGAAATAAACGCAGTGAAAAAAATATATGTTACTCTTGGACATATTCCTAATAATATGCATGTCCCCAAAACACATCATAATCAAAATCTTTCTATAAAAAAAATGCCAAAGTCCCCCATCAAAATTAGCTTGCAGAACAAATTCTGCGTTATATGTCAAAGGTTTTTTTCTGATTTTCAGGGAACAAACTCGTTATATTAAATATTATAATATTGATGTTTTACAATTTCAAATAATTAGCTAGTTTTTTAGTAAATAAATTTATTCTGAATTCTTCAGCCGATCTCAATAGCGACTCGCGCCATTATCCATTCTTCTCTTTCATTCGTAGAGGAAACGACAGTGATCGCCGAGGCGTGCTGCTAGATGGACCTGTGCCGCTTCTTTGCTCGCGGTTCTTATTAAATCAGTCTGCGTCTGTTTTAATTTGCAAATATCAAATAGACAATTAGATTTTAGGTTTTATTGATTACTATGTGAGTGCATTATAGTAGATAGACAAAAATGAGTAAATAATTTCGTAAATTTTTATTGTGAAAATTTTATTTCATTAATAATATTCTTTATGAAATAAAAATTTTATTGTATAAATATTATTTTGAACTATGGAAAACGAAGAAAAAAGTCTAAACAGAGTCAAAAACAACTCGTATAGGGGTAAATAACACAATAATAACCTGATTATTTTTGCTTTAAAAAGCTAATTTTATCTAATTTTAGGAACTATCAAAAACTCCATAATCATCTCGAAAGTTGTACCTATTCAGATTCACAGTCACAGATAGAAGTTGTAAAGTAAGTTTATTTTTACTAGAAGGGAAATGTATAAGTATATTGTAATGTTTAGATAGGTAATTTCGAAGTGAAAAACTCTGTCGGGATTGTTTAGGGGTTGAGATGCTCGACTTAGTATCCGAGAGGTAGGGGTTCAAACCTTCAATGGTTCACAACTTTTTTTTCCATTTTTTATTTGTATTTTTTAATTCTTATTTGTTTTTTGTTTTTTAAAACAAATAACAAAGTAAAAAAAATATAAAAAACGATTAAACTATAAAGACAAAAAATAATTTTTGTAACTATATTTTTATTACTTTTGTTTTTTTTTTAAAATTTTATTTATGTTTATTTTTAGTCCTTTTTCGTTTATATTTCTTATTTTTTAATTCTTTATTTAAATAATTTCTTTATTTTTATTATTCTTTGTTTATCTAATAATAAATAAGGAAGGAAAAAAAACTTATGTATTTATATGTGTTACATAATACAAAGATAAATTTCAACAAAGTTTTTTTATAGAACCATAAAATAAGTTTGGTAGTTCATCAAGTTTAATAGACCTACGTAATTGTTAGACCCGGCAGTCTTAAAAATAATCAAGATATCGAATGGTTCGTTTCTGTGTTTTTTAATATTAGTTTTTCCGGTTACAAAATGTGATTCATGAAGGGACAACAGGCACAGTAAAATTTTAGATTAATAAATGCATACAACACTAAATTAGCTTAAGCCTAGCCTAGGCTTGAAGGTTCTTTTATATCTAAATTTTAAAACCAGAACTTTTATCATATGCTATAAAAGAGATGTTTCAAAAATGTATGTAGACCCGGCCCGGGTTCTATACACAGTTTACTGAAAAATAGGGAAAAAATTGCAGACCGGTGTTCATTTTATTTTTATTTCCTTTGTTGCGTGGTACAAAACAGGAATTTTTATAGAAATAACTGTAACACAGACAAATATTCATCATGGCGCATATGTCACTTTGGTGACGTTTAATTGAGTATTCTATATTTTTAACTTTTGTACCAGCAAACTTTGCATAATTCAAATATCTCCTCTTTCCACTATATTATTGTAGCACAAATTAGCTCTCAGCAATAGGGTAGTTGACAACTTTTTTTCTTATTTCATAAATAAAAAGTTTATAACTCATAAAGAAATATTGCAAAAGAAATAGTATGTCTAAGATCAATAGTTTTACAGATATAGTGGCATGTTTGATATGTTGCGGCGCAACGTCCAAAAACGCTCCATAGAAAATCTACGGAACAGGTGACGTCACATGTTCCCATATTACTAAGAAATGTATGGGCATACTGAAAAAATTAATAATAACTATGTATTAAGTATGTTTTTATTAATAGTTGTCATTATAATAGTTGATTTAATTGATGTCAGCAATCTCATATCATTATCATTTGATAAATTATGAAAACAAATATGATCTATTTTTTACTTCCAAAACGGCCTTTTAAGTTTGAATTGTTTTTATGGGTAGTGGTACCATATATTTTCCGATTTTGTGAAAAATAGCGCCAATTTCAAACTTAGACAACATCCCAATTCATGTTTATTATATTTTTTGCTGATGTACTTACCTAATCTGTGGGCAATGTTGTTAGGCTTACATTTAAATGTACTACTTATTTATATTGTTTAGCTTAAACATACTGTAACACTGTTTATCATCATCATCATCACTAGCCTATATACGTTATATAAGCCTTCCTTCATGGAAGAAACACATGATACACATGATGAGTTTGGGCAATAACACTACCACGCTAGCCCAGTGCGAGTTGGTGGGGTAAAGAGGGGAGGGTCCGGGACGGACTATGGCGAAAGATACTTTATTTTCGTAGTTGAAACCAGAGAGCTCAATCTACTACGCCACCGAAACATAAAATCGTCAAAACATATAGTCTTGAATAAATGAAAAAATCCGTATCAGACCTTCAGATCTTGAGGTAAATATAACATGACCGCTGGCACATAAATAAAGATAATCACATACCTAACCTACAGAAAGAAATCTATAAAAAAATCTAACATGTTCCTAATTTCAATATACTCTATACTGTTTCAGATGAGTATTTATTAGAACACATAATTTTTAAATTTTGTATATCATTTCAAAGATAGTAATCTTTGAAATGATATACAAAATTTATTCCAGAATTTTTACAACTAAATTTCTTGATAAGCGTAATATCCAATCATTACTGTTTGATACAGTCGAATAAAGTTTCATACGTTTCATAGAAAGTATATTTTAATATATCATCAATCATCGCATTCCTGTGATGACTAAACAGCTGTTGTAGTCAGTTCTATATCATTAATACCTTACCGAGATTGAAGTAATAATTGAAATGTTACGGCATTCACTTTTTGTTAAAAAATGAAGTTTGTATTGAAAGCCGTGCAGCGTAAACGCTCTTAACTAAAAAAAAAATACTTACTTGATTAATCTTTCTATTACTTCGAACGGAAATTATTTTTAATGTGATGACACATCCATACTCTTGTAATTGCGAAAGTAACTGTCTCTTTCTGTGTGTTACATTTTCAAGCTGCTTAAACGATTTAGATAAAAAAATAATCTTTTATGGATTCCGAATTCCAAAGAGTAATAGCGAAAAGTACTCAAAAGAGTATCGGGACCAATTTCGATAAAAACTAAAAGTGCAGCATTAGATTTTTGAGAAATCAAAAATCAAACTAGAAATAGAACCCGTTGATTTTGAAAAAAAAACACTGTATCATTACACGATTCGATAGTATCGCGGTATACAAGGAACAATTCCGGGAAGATATTACATATGGAA
Source organism: Nymphula nitidulata (assembly GCA_947347705.1). Lineage (NCBI taxonomy): Eukaryota > Metazoa > Arthropoda > Insecta > Lepidoptera > Crambidae > Nymphula > Nymphula nitidulata. The sequence continues at coordinate 5,703,235 of OX374617.1, read as the reverse complement.
AACGGAAGGGAAATGTTGGATTTCTATAAACTGTTACATGTTTGAAAGTAATGTTAAAGGCCACAGTGAAAAAGAAATAAAATTTAAACAAGTGCAAGTAATCCACTTTATGTTTTAATAAGATCGCGCCATTGATTTAGATTTGGTTCGACATTTCGTTGATTTCTAGTAACTTTTTGCATACTGCTTCGTACTTTGTAGTATGATTTATAAAAGCAAAACCTACTTGAAACTTGAATTTTGTAATTTGGAATCTAATCGAATGGTGTAATACACCATGTGAGTTTTTTTAAAACAATAGTTTTGATTCCTAGCTAGGAATATTTTGTAAACATCCAATGATGCAGTTTAGTTTTTCATTACGTTTTCGAGAGTCTCTTGAGTACTTTTCGCTATTTCTCATAGTGTCGGATTGGGCTATTCATGTACTTAAATATTTACAAGGCGTTTCAAAACCAAAATTTATTCAAATCGAGCTCTAATTCATAGAACAGCTGACATGAAAATACGTATGTCAAAACTATTATGATTTGTCTTTTGTAATTGCATCCCTGATTTCATGTTTCGATTTCATAGTAGGACCCTTAATAAAATTTGTTAGTATAAATAAGTATATTGACCGTGTAAAATATTTGCTATTAATTTAAAAATACCACATTTTTTTTTTTGTTCATTTCTATTTTTTTTTATGTCTATGGAATTAAGCGTGTGGAGCACGCCATCTAGTGGCATACTTTTTTAGCTTGGCGCTTTTGGGGTTGTAGTAGTTACGCGGCTTGACGGTGTAGTATTGTGGAGCCACTCTATCGGAAATATTAGTGGGCGGGGCCTCGAAATTCATTTTGTCAAGGTCATTGGCGTTTATCAGCCTCTTAAGGGATTGGCCACGACATCACCTCACAAGCATCCTGCGTCTCGCGTCTCGGCAACCACTGCGCGCTGTCTCAATGTCGGCGTGGTTGCCGAGACGCCCGCCAACCGTTCCCGTGGCCAGGCCGTAACGCTTCATCGGCCTTCCATTCTGCGTGCTTTATGCCCTGCCTACTGCTACTTCAACTTACTAATCTTATGAGCTATGTCAGTGACAATGGTCCTCATCATTTACAATGAAAACACACTGTAAAGTATGAGCTGAGATATGAGTGAATATTGATGATGTCGTATGATTATGAAAAAAACGAAGACATTGTACAGAGCCTAAATAAAATATGAAACAAGGGACAATAATGAAAGCCAACAAATGTCTCCAATATTTGTCATACAAAAAGCTTTAAATATAATAAAACTTTATCAACTTGAGCATGACTCAGCAATTCGTCCATTGGTTTTAAATTCGAAACGTTGACCACTTCATCTTTCGAGATAAATTAACCAGATTGCGAAGTAACAGATGAATTGTCACGTAACCTACTGCCTACACCCACCAAACTGACCACAAAAGTTTGCAATCAAAAAATAAAAAATTGAACTGTATTTTGTTGGTAATATGGAAGATTTGCGTGTAACCGTAAACTTGTTCTTTGTACATTGCACTCCAAATAAAAGGAAAATATTAGGCATATTAAAACATAAAACATGCTAAATCTGTGTAGCACTTACATCCTCGTATTAAAGTGTTTGTGTGAGGCAAAGATGGTTCAAAGTCAATCGAACGCATTTTTAATACCAATTAAAATTAAAATAGAATTTAATAATAGGAAGAATGAGATTACATGATCGATATTTGTTTTTCTTTGAATATGACTTTTCTAATCCCCGTCCTGAAGTACCTATCAACTTAAAACTAAGCGATTTGGATGTTTGTAGATTATGTGCACAGAAGCCTGAATCCGCAATGCACCTCCTAAGCAACTATGGACCTCTTATCCACAAACGAAGCCTTCGTCTAGGACTCTAGGGAGACAGAATAGACCCAATGATACGAAGACCCTTGGGTTTGGGAAGATTCTAAAATTTATTTTATAAATTTTTAAAATGATACTTGCTGCTAATAGTTTAAAGTAGAACCTTGATTTTGTCAAGGTTCTACTTTAAACTATTGGCAGCAAGTATCAATAAACCTTTCCAGTCGCAATGACAACTCAGTCTATAACAAGACTGATTAGCACCAAACATGAATACCCAATAATAATCTATGTCACCCAATCCTTTTATCACTTAAAATAAATGTCAAGCCATAACACTCTAAAAAGGTTTTGCCCAAAAAGGGCCACTCGATTGCTATAAATTGTCCATGTTATTGACTTATCCAAAAAAGTAAATAACTTTAATCTTAATGTCACTGACCGCTACATTCCAGATATTTTTTATTAATAATTTCAAAAGAGCTTTGTTAATTGATATAAAATTACTTGTTTCCTTGTAAAAGCATGTGGTAGATTTCTATGTTCACTCCTTTAGCCAATAAGAGCTAGCACAAAAAAACAGGCAACTTTAAGGAATTTGAAAATTGATTTTTAGGACTTTTTTACAAATATTTTTTATTATTAATTTTAGATTAATTTTATTATTAGGACGACTATTTTTACGAATTGGTGTGACACAGCCTAAGTCGTCTGCTTTGTAAGCACTATGCTGCAACATAACATATTCTGTCATTTCTGTCGCGTGTCCTTCGTGCGTCAACAGCTGTACCTTGGCTGTACGTGGGAGGACCTGCTGGATGACATTGCATAGCCTCAAGTTGACATAAACAGTTAAAAATACTAAAGAAAGAAAAAAGTTTTAATTAGACGTTCAGAAGAACGTGTGGTCGTTTTAATTTTAATTTGCGTCGCGTAATGTAAATGCCAAAATTCAAGTTACTTTTGTTCACGTAATATGAGACAAATGCCATTTTGCTGCGAGTTTTTGCGCACCAAAATGTATATTTTATTTGATGATTTGATTCAATCTGATCACGGAGTATTGGTTATATAGTCTTTGAATCTGATCAATGATTGTGAGGAGCTCGGTGGCGTGGTGGTTTAAGCGCTCTGGTTTCGATTAAGAAAACAAAGCAACTTTTGCCATGGTTGGTCCCGGGATGGGTCAATCAAATTTATAATCTCGAGCTCCTCGTTAAGCCGTTGGTCCCGGTTGTTACTGCAACCGCTTTAACCCACCAACCCGCATTGGGCCAGCGTGGTGGTGTTGTGGCCCAATCTCCTCATGTCTCCCATGTAAGAAGGCCTGTGCCCAGCAGTGGGACATATATAAGCTGATGATGATGATGATGATGAATGATTGTGTTATAATAGTGAAATACCTTTCAATGAATTCTTTGTGATTTAAAAGACATTACTTCGGTGGGAATTCCAATTATTTATGATTTAAAACGCGTATTTGAAGTACGTGTTTAACACATAAAAAATAACTTCACATACGTATAGCAGTACATCAAGTTTAATCGCAAAAATCACTCTTATTACAACTTAATAAGACGTATAATATTATTCCCATAAATTCTTTCTCACCAAAGAAGTTGCTATAGAGAATCACAAATGCACTCACGAATTCCGTAGTCACTGGAATGTTGAGTTATTTTGGTTTTTCGCCAAGTACCTACTTTCACGATTTGTGCATTTACAAACTTCATAAATATTTGTGGGCAAATATGATTTTTATGTGTAACACGACTTGACTGTATTGTTCAAGTTGTAATGGATCCTTACGAAGCTAAAATCGAACACCGGAGACACACCGTACTTTGTTATTTACTTACAATCATTATTTAACTTTTTATTGTTTTACAAATTTTTTTATATTAATTGTGTACTGTTTTTTGATTTTTATTTAACTCATTTAATTATATTAATACAATATTCTCTATTATTTATTTCAAAAGTTTTTTCATGTCAATTGTGCACTATTGTTTGATAATTATAGGTACTAATGCACTATTCTATATTTAAAGTAATTGCAACAGATTTAGTAGATATAGTTCAAAACGTTAAGATAGTAATGAGCAGACTAATAATAAAAGTAAAACCAAATGAAGTATCTATTTATTTAATCAAATCAAATTTATTTATTTGAGTTGATTGAATCAAAATACTTGACAGTTTTTAGTTAGCTGTTTTCTTGTTGGCTCTACTTTGCACTTTTGATAAGCGCATAATTGTACAAATTTATCTAATTATTCAAAAATTATTAAGTTTCATTAAACGATATAAATTTTGTGAATTCTGTTTTTAATATTTCAATTCATTATGGTGTTCATTGAATAGTAATTAAACATCATTAATTTTAACCTTTCAAAAAATATGTCGGACTCGCGGCTCTAACCTGAATCTTCACATTTTATATTCTTTTATTGCAAGTCCTTATCAACGTTTCTGTGATTTTATTGTATGAGAAATCCAAAGATCAATACGAAACCAACCGAACTAACTCTCTGCTTTACACCTTGCCGCCCTACACAAACATTTGTTCTTGCTTTTATGAGGCGCCTGCGCATTAAAATACATTGAAGAGAAAAGTCGCATTTAAGATGGCGACTAAATGTAAAAATGTAAGTTAATAAGTTTCGTTTCAAAAAAAAGTATTACATATCAATACTTTAATAAACTTTAATATAGCACCATTTCTAAAAGCGAAATAAAAATGCCTAATACAACAGCTATAATGTAACAGTTACTACACACAAACATTTCATAAGCTATTTACTTCAAAATTGAAAAGGGCTTCAAAATTATATAATTTAAAGAAAATGACGAATCTATTTTATTAATGAGAAAAAATAATTATTTATTCTTTATTTATTTAACACTATAAATTATTGTATACACATTACATAAATAAATAAACAAAAATAACAACGAATAAACAATGTTTGCATAATGGGCGGCAATTACTTTTTCATTTGTAAAATATTTATCTTTTATTGTATAAGAAAATATACTCGGGTATTCACTTTTCTATATCCTTTACACTTTTTCGTGTTTCAAGCCATCGAAAAACTTTTTGAACGCAAATTTTATATCCCATACATTTTCTGTTTAATCTGTCAAGCGGCGTCATACCTCTGGGAGTTTATGACAATTGAGAAATCAATTGTGTCTGGAATCTGATGCTTAACGAGTTATTGATATTTTATATTCTAAAACAATCTCGTCAAGTGTACTAAAAATCGTTACTTACAAAGCCTAAATTACCACATAATATTTGATCATTTTCTTTTTCGTATTATAACTTATGAAAGTTTATATACCTACTCCTGAACATTGTTGTAATTCACATTCACTTCAAAATACATCTATTGCTAAGTTAAATGTAAATGTGAGTGTAAGCCATTCCTCAAAAATTTCATAAAGATAATTCAATTTTTGGCGAGTGACATCGAAATAAAATTAGGTGAATAACTATTTTCCGTACCTTTAATATATAAAATTACGATAAAATGTGCTGAACTTAGTGTTTCACGTTTAGTGTATAACCTACGGTAACCGGTTACCATCAGGAGAACCGTATTTTTTTGTCATTTTTTTTGTATAAAAAATATTTTTTTTTTAATATTGTAAAGTTAGTTAGGTATGTGACCACCAGTTCGTAATCGTGTGGCACCTTAAAACATACATATATTCTCACTTAGGCGACGTTATCTGAATAGTGTTGTTTCTTTATCAACAGAGATAAGTATAGGACGGCAATTAAAAATTCGTTATTCATCACAATTAAAGTATTTAAAACTCGCATTTTAACCCAGTGTGATTTTATTGAAATGTATAAGTTATTTGGTGTCTTTCCTATTTTCTCTCAAAGCACAAGTCCATTCGTGCATGGAGCACTGTTCTCACCAGTGGGAGGGCTCAGTCAAGTACCAACTCGCCGCTCTGCTGGATTCGGTGGAACGTACAGCCAAGAGACTTATTGGTGACGAGAGATTGGAGGAGACTAAGCTTCATAGGCGGCGTACGAGGAACTTGGTGGCGTATTGGTTTGAGCACTCTGGTTTCGATACGAAAACGAAAGCAACATGCGCCTTGGTCGATCCTGGGATGGGTCAATCAAAGTTTGTTATCTCGAGCTCCTCCGTGCTTCGGAAGGCACGTTAAGCCGTTGGTCCCGGTTGTTCCTGCAACCGCTTTGACCCACCAACCCGCATTGAGGCAGCGTGGTGGTGTTATGGCCGAAACTACTCATGTGTTTCTTCTATGTAGGAAGGCCTGTGCCCAGCAGTGGGACGTATATAGGCTGGCGATGATGATGAAGCTTCATAGCCTGGAATGGACCATCTTAAGGTTATTTTCTTGTCAGTATTCTACAGATTGTACTTTGGAGAGTGTGCTCAGAAGCTTAATGAGATTATGCCACCTAGACCATTTCACCATAGGTCTACCAAACGTTCGGCGGGCTACCACATACAGCTGGTTGATATACCAGATATCCGCACTATGCGCTTTTCGTCATCTCTTCAAATACCCGCGGCCAGATAGTGGAATGCACTGCCGGCCTCGGTGTTCCCTACTGCTTATAACCTGAGTTCCTTCAAAGCTGGATCAAATAGGCACCTTCTTAAGCTTGCTACATCGTCCACCTCCTCTTAACTTCTCTCAGAGCAAGAGTGGGATCAAGAGCAAGCCCAATTTAATAAATAATTTAAAAATATTACAATCAACAATACGAAAAAATATAATTTATCTAAAATTAAGTGATTAATTTTACTGTAAAATACATGACAAAGATCGTATTATATGTATTTATTATGAATGAAAAATTATTTGTCTTCATTTTTTACTTAATAAAAAATGGACTTTATTAAAAGAAAAGGTAGGAAAGGCAACGCGTGAGTAGTGCCTGTAGACTACAGTGTCTGTACGAGTGTCTGTAGACTACAGTGACAACGCGTGAGTATGCCCAAGATGCTACGAGGGTCTGTAAACTACGGTCACTGCTTATCATTTAGTGAGGCTTTCGCTTGTTTGCTACCCTAGTCGTACAAGTAAGTGGTTACCGCAGCGCTAGACGCTACGTTGGCCACTACTCAATAACTTAGGAAATTAAGAGAAATCATTATTATATCGGCCCTTATTCTGGAGAGCACATAAGTTCAGTGCATTTCTTGCTCTCAAAAAAGAAAAAGGTTGGCTGTCATATAATTTGACTTTTAGTAACGTGCGTTTAATTTTCACCTCCGTACATGCCGTCTAAAATTGTCTAAACGACAGCCTTTAAACAAATTCTTCATATATTTTTCCTGTTACATATTTCGAGAAAGAGATAATATAAGTACTGTACTTAAATCGAGATTTGAGTTTATCTTCAGAATGAGATTGACAGCATAGGAGACGAGTCCCTGTTCTCCCAACAATACCGCCTTTATTAATGAGCTCTAGTGACCTCACTCACCGCAAGAACGCAACATAACAAAGGAATATTATTTAACTGCGATCTTCTGTAAGACACTAACCTAGGCAGGGTCTCAAACTTCGCGTAGTTAATACCACTAAGTTCTACTTATTTAAGCTATTAAATAAATAATAGAAGTGAGGCTTTATCCAGATAAAACTATTACTTTAATAACACTAAATTAGGAACAGACGGAATACTAAATTGAACAAGCATTAAAAGATTTAAAAAAAAAACATTTTTGACTTATAGTCATGCGAGACATATTTGTCGCTCTCTACAGTTTAATTAATCAAATTGAAAAGGCTTGTGTCGTCTGAAAGCCTTTAAAAACGTCTTCGTTTTGTTAAAATGTGCACTATGCATATAAATCTGTGGGCGCTCAAAATAAATCAGCCCATAGTTCGCTATCGCAGATCGTTATCGAGCCGAGAAATTGATAAAACGCCGGCAAAGATCTTTTATATGTATCACTTTTGTTTTCAAAATAAATGCTGTAGAAGTATCTGACTTTTACCAAGCTTTTACCTAAACATGTTTTGCGCTTTAAACGAAGCTATGTGCCTACCACTGCCGGCCTACTCAAAAATAGAAAAGTAAGAATAATTTTAACTCTAACAATCAAATCAATATAAAGATTTGCTTTTGGAATAGTTATACGTTGATTCAAAGATAGATAAGTTCGCCTGCCCCCGAAAAAAATTTCCTAAAACTGTTTTCATTTTTTTATATTTTATCTAATTGCCTAAAGTTTATTGCGCGCCTTTGAGAGCGCGTGCACTCGCGACTGGGCGTGTATTCGACACATACCTAGATCGTCCGAACTAAGGGCCTAGACAAGATACCATTTGACAATCACTATCGACATCGCAAAGAAGAAAATGTATGAGATTCGACATTTGCGATCGAAAGTCGATCGAGGGTTAATGTCAATTCTCATACATTTTCCACCTAGCAATAGCGATAACGATTATCTTGCCTTCTGGATCCGAGATTGGTTGTACGTAGTCTATGTGTGCGTGCATCTAGAGTGCCCTTTACGCCGAGCAGAACGCTTCTATTGACTTAGGTATTTTGTGACTTGATTATGAATTTACTGAGATGGAAAAAGGAGGAGGAGGAATGAATAACACCTCATAAGACCTCATAGCCCTTTCGGGCAGTATACTTATATCATAACTGCAGTAGCTGTCTGTGTAAGTGGTCTTAATTTTTCACTGACACCGACAGGCGCCGGTAAATGTGAAGCTAAAGCTGCTTCTCCGTCTGACGGTGAAGAAGTAGTCACTGAGATGATTTGTTTTATTTAGAAATAATGCATAAAATGTTAATGTTTTCACAAATTGATGTCACTTTATTATTTAGTCACACCTTTTCAACTTACATGTCTACGCGCGTGTCACAAATATCACGTAGAAAGATTTCTAACTTAGTAATTAGTTAGTAATGCCGTTTTACGACTTTCCTGCTGTGTAAGGGCTCGTAATGCTCGTTATTAAGCCATGTTGAATTTCACACAGTTCTAATAACCTCTGAGATAATATTTTACTGACTTTGTGAGTGGCCGTTACGCCTACGCAAGTATAAACTATAATAAGCCATACTGCCAAGCATATAAGGTTTGCTACGAATATTACAGACTTTCAACGATTGTAATTTAGTATGATTCCAAAACAAGTACATAGTTGTTGGGCCGCGACGAAAATCTTGTCTATGAAGTAATGGGATAGTTAAGATGATAATGCCGATAGGTGGTTATCTGATTCCCGTGTTCTTCTGTGGTTTTAGTATCGTGTTTTTGCCGTATTTTAGACATCGTTATAGAAAATATTGTTACAGTTTTATTGTGTACATTTAGTATAGCCGTTCAACAAGCTCGACTCATTGTTGAAATGGCAACTTTATCAAACGAAAATATACCATTCTTTACACAAGAAAAATATTTTTTCTGACCTCTCAGTAATTCACAAACTCTAATATTCAAAATAAATAATATATTTTTTACTATTATTTAATTCATTATAAATTACGTATCCTAAAAAAACAATTCATTCCATGTCTTCATGATCCGTTTATTTATTTTTATAACACTAACCTAATATTTATTTATATTGTATCAAATGCACCGTATTGTGCTAATATAAAAATTTCAGGATAAAAAAAATCTATGCTATAATAAACACAAATATTAAAGGGATTATTACAAAACGTGGTATGAAGGTTAATATAGTTATGTAGGTATAGATATTACAAAACATTTTGTGGCGGTGATATAGTGAAAATGCTAGAATTGGGTCAATAGTTAAATATCAAGTGATTTCTTCCTTGTTATTGCACCTGCAATCACGCCTTTACACACCTGTGTAAGTATAGGCGACGAAAGCCACTTACCACTAGATGGGCCACGAGCTTGCCTGTCAGCTTGTTGTGTGAAAAATTACACTAAGTTGTTATTTTTTACTGTACACAAGACATTGCTAAAGCTATCAACTATCGGATCATAGTTAAAAGTAGGTGAAAGTGTCATACTCAGAGGAAACGCCTACGTAAAGTTTTAGTGCAAAATACGTGTTAGCAGAAAGCTTATTGTGAGGAGCTCGGTGGCGTAGTGGTTTGAGCGATCATGGCAAAAGTTGCTTTGTTTTCATAAACGAATTATGAAAACAAAGCAACTTTTGCCATGGTCGATCCCGGGATGGGTCAATCAAAATTTATAATCTCGAGCTCCTCCAGTTAAGCCGTTGGTCCCGGTTGTTACTGAAACCGCTTTAACCCACCCACCAACCCGCATTGGGCCAGCGTGGTGTTACGGCCCAAGCTCCTAAGGTGTTTTTCCCATGTGGGAAGGCCTGTGCCCAGCAGTGGGACGTATATGGGCTGGTGATTACCTTACCCTTACCCGCCAAATTATTCATATTCATTTATTGGTTCGTAAACATCTGTCAAATTAACTGTCAATTTAAATAAAAAATGGCTTAAAAATTATGTCCTTATATAATCTAGATAAAATGTGTAAAACTGATGTTTGCATAGGAACCAAAGATACTGGACCTTTTTATTTGTACTTAAATATTATGTCATTGCTTTACAAAACTAGGAAGCGTTCCGAATCATGAATCACTTCCAAATTGATAAATGATCTGCAATTGATGTTCAAAGCCTCAATTAGATGTTGTATTATAGCGAGTTTTAAGCAGAGGTTCTTACTTCTGCTTAAATCTCTATTAATATTGAATCAAGTATTACTATGAAACATTCTCCGAAGTTTCGGACCATTACTAAGCGAGTTTAGTATTTTTTTTAAACTGATGGTCAGTGGCTATATTTCGCCACTTATAGACGCAGGCTATCATCCTGAGGTCTAAGATGGTTTGCCTTCTATAGAACACTAAAATAGTCACATATTTTTTTCAATTATGAAAATCAGAAACTGTTATCATTATCGTTGTTCGCTGACGGCCGGCTGGCCGAGTGGTCCGTGCCCCTTACTATACAGGCTACTCGGTCGGGGGTCCCGGGTTCGAATCCCGGTGGTAGCAAATGTTTGTATGATGAGTACGAGCATTTGTTCACAAGTCATGGATGTTTATTAAGTATATTTCTAATATTTATATACTTATTATTATCATTATTTCTCCGTTATCTAGTATACATAACACAAGCTCTTAATGATGCTTACTTGGGGCTAGATAATATGTGTGAGTGTAGGAATACACTCACACATATTATCTATTATTATTATTATGATGTATTCTGTTGGAGGCTGTGGCTTGGCTTCAATTTATAATTTAATTTTTGTCTGCTCAAGAAGTTCTACAGGATTAAATTTTAAAATTAAACTAACCTACAGCGTACTTTTACCATTTTTATTTGGTGACGAGGGTGAATACTATTATTTAGGTAAATTACTCGTACTTGACGTTTCGCAATATTCGGAATGATTTTGTAGTAAGTACGATAAACTGTAACATTAATATGCGTTGTTGACTATACCAAGAAATGCACTTACTCAGTTAAACTAAAAATGAATCCTCCGCAAAAGTACCCACAGTAAATTTAGTAAATGCATAAAAAACAGGCTGTGCATTTAAACTTTTAAATTGGTAATTCTGGTCGATTGTCCGCGAATGTTGTACCGCGTAGAGGTTACTGATGAGAATTCGAAAAGCACGGCTTGGATGTAAATTTGGTTCACACGGGGCTGTATGATTCTAAGAAACTAATCAACAAGAGCCTTACGCCCCACTGCTGGTTGCAGACCTTCCTACATGAGAGAATCACTTAAGAGGAGCTTGGACAATAACACTACCAAGATATCCCAATGGGGATAGAAAGAAAGAAAGAAAGAAAGAAAAAATATTATATATATTAACTAACAACGTCATAGTCTCTGTCTGTCTGTCATGTCTGAATTTACACCGGTTCCAAAAGTTGAACTACCGAGAAGATTCCGGCAACAAACTCGTGTAGTCAATTTTTTTCAAATATCAAATTACATTGTTTGTAGTTAAAAATTATAACTTTTAGCAGTGCAGTGCCGCCCAGCGAAAAAATAATTAAAATTAGAAGAGAAGGTATATCAACGTACCAAAAAAGTAGATACCCAATGTCAAAAGTATTATCTATAGTGGGCTAAAGTTGTTACTGCCTTCTCATATGCGCTGCAAGCTTGTTTGCCATCCTTGTCGTCAGAAATATATACCTATACTATATCAGCAAGCCTACCATGCAACATTCGTTCCATATCCTGAAGCTTCAGATCAAAATCACGCGATTTTATGCTGTGACATAGACGTTTATTTGTTAGCCCCAACCTGTCGTTTAGCTTCAGCGAGTTTTCTAGGTCCAAATGAAAGATTCGGAATTCAAATAATCTTTACAATATCTTGCTTCATATTTCATTGTTTTGTTTGTCCCTACAGATTGAGATTATTATTATCGTGGAACATAGTTCTTCGTCTTTTACATTTTGAGTACAGCGACTTATAGTGGCAATCGTAGCAGACAACTGCTTTAAAAATACCTAAGGAGCAGTGTCCGTGATATATGGCGGCAGTGATCTGATAAATCATAACAATCGATTAATAAAAACCGTATAATTAGTTGTAACTGCCTTGAACTTTTTCAGATCTTGATACGAAGACATAAGTAAGTACTGTATCTGTTCCGTTTCCTTTATGACACCTCCTATACATGATGTTAGAAAAACGCTCCGTCAACTGAAACATTACATATATATCCTACTGCAAATTGTAGGTAGGTAGGTTAAAACTGTGGAAGTTGAAAAGCGGAAGTATAAACATCTTTGTATCTTCAGTAAAGTTCATTAGGGACAAATTTACCTATATTTAGCGCCCCCTTCTTTTTCTCGTTGAGAGGAAACTTTACCACCCTAACCACCCTCTCCCTGAGGAGAAGAGGGGGGAGTGTGTTACCACCAAATTGGTACTACACACTTAAAATTTTAATTTGGGCGTTTTCAATTTATAATCATTGTGTCTTCGAATGAGAAATGGAAAATGTATCGGTATAGAGCGAACTTCAACGTTTAATGGAATCGTGTGAACGTGCTCTACCATGTTCAGGCGAAATCCAATTATATCCTGTATTTTAATATCCTTATTGAAAGGACGACGAAGATCGATTATGCGAGAGTAGGGGTCAACCTCCTTCATTTATCACCACTGCGAAATTAATATCAGACGCAAAAATAACAATTTAAAATAATTAAGAACGTTGAAACAATACATTTTGGGTGAGATAATAAATTGATTCTGATTTCATACATTTTGATTTCTCCTACTGTTTTTCAACTTGATTTTTTATTTAATAGCAATAATTATTCTACTGCCTATATAGAGGTTTCACACACACACATCACCAGCCTATATACGTCCCACTGCTGAGCACAGGCCTTCCTACATAGAAGAAACACATGAGGAGTTTGGGCCAAAACACCACCACGCTGGCCAAATGCGGGTTAGTGGGTTAAATACGTGTTAATTAAGTTAATTAAGTTAACGTGCCTTCCGAAGCACGGAGGAGCTCGAGATTATAAATTTTGGTTCACCCATCCCGTGGTCAACCATGGCGAAAGTTACTTTGTTTTCGTATTCGAAATCAGAGCACTCAAACTAATCCGCCACTGAGTTCCTCGTCACTAAGCTCCTCACCTAATAATTTCGAAACTATTTAAAATAAGTAAATGTATCATATACAATAGCTCTGCTCAATATTGTAACTTTACGGCATACTTAGTTAAAGAATACGTATTCAAAAAATGTTCTACATTTAGATTTTTGGCACTTTCTTTGTTTGTTTAGTTTGTCAGGTTTATATGGTGAACAGCATAATTCAGACGTAATCATTAGCGTCAAGTCGACTTAGAATTAGAGGTTTGAGCTTAGAGAAATTCAAAGCTTCTCTGAGGTTTTTTGGAGACGGAAATAAGATGAACCACTCTCGAGCGGTGCAATTCACGATTATTTTTGACATTGACAAAATTCCGATGATGAACTTACGTTACACACCTGTGTTGTCGAGAGTGCCATGACGATAAAATTTAGATGAATTAACTATAGGTCCATTAGAAAATGCTCCTATGAAACATTCACAGATATGGATAAGAATATAAGGAATAGTGAGGAAAAAATGATGCCAATACTTACCAAAAAAAAAAAAAAAACCATTGACGGACCTACCCGCCGCTGGCGAAGCAGCGGGCGTGTGCGGGGCTCGCCCAGCGTCTGAATTGACCCTGGGAATACCCGCTAAAACTCCTGGATAACTCCCGTGCCTTTCGAGGAGGTGGTCTGGGGTCTGCAAGCAAATTCACCAGACCACCCCCAGGCAACCGGGCCTGGCTTAAAAGTTTTTAATTTTTCTTACGATGGATATTCCAATTGCTAATGAAGAATCAAAGAACAGGTAATAACAATAACACAATAAATGAAACAAAAAGACATAGAACTATATGATTAAGGTGGAAAAGGTGGACTCACATTCATTTTTCTCTCAAAACATTAAACAACGCATTCAGGCTCATGAGCAATGCACCAACTTATCTATTCCAGTCTACTCATATCAGTTCCCGCAACAAGACATCCATCAAGAGAAAAATAAGCTTTATCTTTTGATGGAAGTCTTGTTGCGTTATGTGTTAGATGATTCTCAAAATACTTGGTATAGTTTTTGTACCATTTGCCGCATTTTACATATTGGGGTTCTCATTTTCATCATGGTTAGTACCCGAGTAAATACTTTAATTTTAAAAGAGTCCAAACTCTTCAGTCACTTTACTATCAAGTGGATCGTAAGTTTGCTTGCAAGTTTTTGTATAAAAAATCTGTAGGCATTATACTTAAGAAATTTAAGTGCCACTGAACCTAACCCTCTCGCTTGCTTGTTCATGATTCAGAGATCGCGTCACTTTCAAGTTATCTTGTTACAAATAAATAATCATAGATCTCTGCGGTTTAAATGGTTTCTGTCATAATATACTTAGTTCTTGGAACAAAACTAATTGCTCTCACGCAAAAACATAATTAAGTTATTAAATCTATGCGTTTTCTAATTAAGATGGGGCTTCTAATCGGACTGTCTGTCAGTTTCAGATTTTTAAATCGATTATTCCAGGCTATTGACCTCAACAGAAGTTTTTTTGTTGAGCCTTCTGGGATGTGAACATCGGATTACTACTGGCAGATCTGTGATTGGGGTAATACAATATTTTTGTTTGTAAAAAATAAATAAGTGCCTAATACAAAATAACTCATCTTGTCTAAAACTATCTAAGCAAACAAATTCTCGTGAAAATGGAAATGAATTATGTGACGTTGAAGCATATGCTTTTGCAGTCAACGGTCGCTACAGTCAGAGCGGTCACCATCCATAAGGGTGACTGCAGGGTATGATCTCGATGAAGTCCTTCGTATTTATTGTCATCAATGGCGGCAAAATTAAGTAATTCTTCCTTCACATTTTAATGTTTTTGATGCGTTCAAACACCTAGGTACTTTATTGCAACAATTACAAATAAAGAAAGAAAACGATGAAAAAATATATGCTCCAGGCGTAGTAGTAATCGCGTCTGGCCGGAAATCAGGAGACGCGGGTTGGTGTCCCGCCTGGAGCATATATTTTTTCATCGTTTTCTTTCTTTGTTTGTAGTTCTTACAATAATTCTTCCTTTATTAGAGCCCCTTAAAGACACGGATACAGTAAAGTACCTACCTACTGTAATTTTACATTTTAGAAGCATATTTTCCCGTAAGTCCTACAGCCAGGGACCTTATCTTATCTAATCATGGGGCAACGTCACGATGCTTTCAAGATGTTGACAGGGATAGGAAAATGGCTTTTTTATTAAGTATCCCAAACAACTTGTTGGTGCTCTTTAATTAGAATTTAAAAATTACAATATTTAAGCACGTATAAGAAAATCCAGCTAATGAATTGAGATATTGCCTCATTGTGGAAAGAAGGCAACGTTAATGTACATTAAAAATAATATTAATAGCTTAAATGTCAATTACTTATTGAATTATTATACATTTTTAGATGTCATAAAATGAACATATTGACTTAATTATTTCTAATCTAACACTATGTTGAACAGCAATACGGTTATTGACTATTTTTATTAATAATTAGATAGACAGTGGACTGGTCGATTTCAGATATTCAGTACCCCTGTCTATTGAATCGGAGGTCCCGGGTTCGAATTCCGGTAAAGGCAGATGTTTGTATGTTGTTTGTTGTATTTTGTTTATATTATGTTTATTTTGGTATGTTTCTATTTTATTTTTTATTATTATGTATAATTTATAAACAACATTTCTCCGACACCAAGAATCTATAGCGCAAGCTCAATAGTTATATCTGTTAATTAATTTCAAAAAGAACTACCTACTTTGAAATAAACATTGCTTTTATCTTTAAACTAACTTTACTTAATCTGTTTGTGATTTATCATAAGACAATTAGAAATTTTAATAGTGAAGTAATTGTACACTAAGCCGCGCCATCTACGATCAACATAGTGAACTAGTATGTAACCTTACATGCTAGTAGGCAAAAGTAAAAGTTAAGCAGGGCGTTGTCGAAGTTCCATTAACTGCCACTCACTTGACAGCGCTGCTGCGTCACGCTGCGTGTGCGCGCGCACTCTTCCAAATTTCCAACGACTGAAACATGATGATCACTAAGTGTAGCAATTGATATTGGCTAACTATTAATATCAAGTTATCAATGTTTACCGATGCTATTTAAATATAAATGAAAATTATACCTACTTACAGTAAACGATGAATATGAATTATATTTATTTTACCGATAGTTTAGTTAAAGAAAACTTACTTACGTGAATTAGTGACGCCCCCGTAAATCAGACGTAATATCTATTATAAAAAGAAAAAGAATAAAAGAAAATTTAGGGCTGATTTTTCAATCCTGAGATAGTTTTTATCGATAGACAAATTTTGAAGGTTTTGAAACATTTTTTATAGATTAACTGTCAATTTGTCATAGTTTTCTCTTGATAAACAATAAAAGGTTGAAGAAAATATCTTCCCTTAAAATATTTTTACTATCGCGCGTGAGTCCGCCAACACGGGTGGAAAAGATACAGATAGTAATTTCAATTTCAATCTTTCTTGCATTCCAAAATATGTGACATGGATGTTTACATTTAAACTGCCAGTTAAAAAGCTTTATAAATGTAAAAGGCTATTATAATTTAGCTGAGAACGTAGGGTCCTAACCACTGGACGATCACGGCCAGCTACCAACCCGCATTGGGCCAGCGTGGTGGTGTCATGGCCCAAGCTCCTCATAAGTTACTCCCATGTAGGAAGGCCTGTGCCCAGCAGTTATAAGTGTATAGGCTGGAGATGATACTTTAGCTGTTCATCATAATGCGCTAAGGTGAGCGCTACGATAAACGGTAATGGTGGTTACCGTTGGTTACCGTTGACCACCATTCTCAAGCAAAGCCACTTCTATTCTCACATTAGTCAGGAGGAGTAGTTTTAAGTCGAAACTTGGTTTTATATAAGTTGGACTCTTTTTTTTAACCTTAACGGGGTAACTTATTGGCCTTCATCTAACCTGATGGTAAGTGAAGTTATGGCCGACGATGAAAGCGAGTTACACCCGGATTCCGCAACCACAGAGGAACTGGCTATCTTACCTCTAACTGCGGGAACACAATAATGCTGTTAACATTATTGTTATGGCGGCAGACTTAGGTAAGATGGTGGTAGCTAGCAAGGAGGACTTAGAAAAGCCCTAGCACCAACCAAACCAAGCAGAGAAATTCTGCCCCCACGGGAATCGAACCCCGGACCTCTAGATCTGAGGCAGGTGGTCTCAACCACTAGCTAGACCAAAGACTCGGTGCTTTTGCAACCCTCAGAACCGGAAAAAACTGGTAGCAATTAATAAAAAATGCTAGCTCTTGATTTTTTATGGTGCCAACGCGTATGTAATAGCGTCTATTCTATAGGCTATGGTAACAAATTACCATCAGACTCTTATCATATTAAATAACTCACCTTCTCTCACGTTTCTTCCTCTTCGTGGTACTCGTTCCTTTGATGGTTCTATATAATGTCATCATCTTGCCGCCTGTACACCAGCCACTGACACTACACTTACACTTACACTAAGATTTTTTTACACTAAGCTCACTCAACACCAATCACCTTCATCTATCAAAGCACTGCTGTTGATCACGGTAGATCTGAAAATAAAAAAGAAGAAATTATTGATGGTCGAATTGGTCGAACCTATCCCTGTATAATAATCTCTAGAAAGTAATGAATTTTAGTTATAAAGGACAATAAGAATGTCATAAGTTCCGTTATTGCCAGATCATAAAATGAACTCTGTATTCGCCGCAGAAGACTTTCAGTTTTATTTATTACTAGTGGACGCCACCATAAAAGTATTCTACGTCCTTTGCAAGGTACCTAATTCCATACCAAATTTTATCTAAATCAGTTTAACGGTATAAGCGTCAAGAGGTAACAGATAGACAGTTAAACACACTTTCGCATTTACAATATTAGTATGGATTGTGCAACTTATCGTAGATAATTGTGTCACATATCTGTGGTGCAACTAGGGATGGGTTTGGGCTTGTATATTTTTGAAAGTGTATGGGGTCGTATTTTGTATACAGGGTGGTGCCGACAATACGACAATAAATTGAAACATAGGCTATATTAGTTTGTGGAGGCTTGGGCAGAGTGTGGCAAGCAAAACAATGGTCAGCTGATTAATGAATGTTTATTGAGAGAGGCGTGTTATATTTAAACGACTGTTGGACAGAGTTGGCTAGATAGGTAATTAGGCTGTCCTACTCGCACAGTATTAATATGTCCAGTCCTCTCGTTCGTCGTCTCAGTGCCCGGCCGATGGTCGGTTGGTGCGCACATCCATTTGTCTACGCTGCTCTGCGAGGCGGTGTGGGAGCGAGACACAACGGCGGTCCTCTCGTTCTAGACGTATAAATATGCCTGGACTCGTTACGCCACACCAGTACGGCGCTGCCGCGCCTCGGCCATGTTATGCACCATGACTCCCATATCACTCCCCCTCAAGAGAAGCGTACGGTTCTCTTTACTACACGACCGCTTCTCGTAATATAGGGTTGATTTGCAGATGCAGTGGTCGAGTCATGGGGAGGCGTCGTCGAGTGGTAGGTTGCTGCCGATGTTTGGGTGCTTGAAGTGCAGGCCTCGGAATGCATGTCTTCTGTCACGATGTAAGCAGGTTTCAGACGATCTAGTGACACAACTGCAGTCCGTAGTGGTAACTGGATCTTGTAGTTCTTGTCGTATCGCTTGAGTACTTCATACGGGCCATCGTAGGGTGGTGTGAGAGGCGGTCTGACTGTGTCGTTGCGAATGAACACATGTGTGCACGTTGCTAAGTCCTTGTAGACAAAAGGACGCTGAGTCGACGGTGAGCGGGGCGGGGCGGGTGTGAGTGACGACATCGTGTGAGCGAGACGGCGCACTAGTTCGGCGTCATCTATTCTTGCGTCTTGGGGCGTAAAGAAATCAGAGGGTACGCGAAGTGTAGTGCCGTATGTCATGAGGGCTGGACTGAGGTTGTTGTCTTGCCGTAGTGCAGTCCGTAGTCCTAGTAGCACGGTGGGGAGTTCCTCTGTCCACTTCGTGGTTGCGCCGCGAGCCATGAGCGCGGCTTTCATTGTACGGTGCCACCGTTCAACTTGGCCGTTTGACTGTGGATGGTAGGCCGTGGTGCGCAGTCTAGTGATGCCGAATTTTTTCATGAGCGCGTTGAACAGAGAGGACTCAAATTGGCGTCCCTGGTCTGTTGTGATGCGCAGTGGGCAGCCGAATCTTACTATCCAGGTGTCATATAATGCTTGCGCGACGATCTCAGCTGTGACGTCACGCACCGGAATTGCCTCGGGCCACTTCGTGCAGCGGTCGATGATAGTGACACAGTAGCGATAGTCATTTGATAAACGTAGCGGGCCAACTATGTCGATGTGTAAATGTTCGAAGCGCTGCGACGGCGGAAACTTTTCTAGTGGTGTGGCTACATGTCGATGTATTTTAGCACGCTGACAACTTATGCAGGCTTTAGTCCACTGCCCAACTTCTTTGTTTAAGGACGGCCAGAAAAATTTGCTTGTCATCAATTTTCTTGTAGTTCTGATGCCCGGGTGACATAATTCGTGTTGTGCTTTGTAGGCTGCATAACGGTATGTCGCTGGAAGATAGGGTCGCGGTATTGAAGTTGATAGCTCGCACGTGATAGGCCGATCTAGACCAGGTAGTGTTATCTGTCCAAACTTCAAGTTGCTCTGTGACTTTAATTTTTTTAGGTCTTCGTCTTTGTCTTGATCGATACTCAGCTGTCTGTAGTCGATGGTGTTAGGACACTGTATCTCATCTAGGCGTGATAGTGCATCGGCGACTGCGTTCTTCTCTCCCTTAATGTATGAGATCTTCGAGCAGAATTGACTAATAAAATGCAGCTGTCGTTCTCGTCTGGGCGTGTCACTGTTGCTCGCTGATCTAGTGAGTGCGTAAGCGAGTGGTTTGTGGTCTGTATAAATGACTACTTCACAGCCTTCAATGAGTCTTCGGAAGTGTTTTACAGCTGTGTACATTGCTAATAGTTCGCGGTCGTACACACTGTAGCGGCGTTGAGTTTCGCTCATCGATTTGGAGAAGAAAGCGAGTGGTTTCCATGCACCGTCTATTTTCTGTTGAATAACGGCGCCGAGGCTGCGATCAGATGCGTCGGTCATGATGGCAAGGGCGCTGCCGGCGACTGGATGGCTGAGTAAGGTAGCTTTTGAGATGCTTTGCCGGCATTTTTCAAAAGCTTCTTCTGCTTGCGGTGTCCAGTTGATCAATGTTTTGTCATTCTTCTTTTTGTTGTGCAGGTACTTATTTAGCTCAACTTGCAGCTCGGCTTGACGTTGTAGGCAGTCTCGGTAGAAGTTTATCATGCCAAGAAAACGTCGTAGTTCAATGATAGTGTTCGGCTTGGGGTACGAAGCGATTGCCTTGATGCGATCTTCACTAGGTTTGATGCCGTCCGCCGATACGTCGTAGCCCAGGAAGTTTATTGACGTTTTCCCGAATTCACACTTTCCTGTATTTAGTGTGACACCGTGTTGGTCCAGACGCTGAAGTACCTGGTGCAGAAGTTGTTGGTGACTATCTTCATTTTCTCCGCACAGAAGGATGTCGTCGATGAAACAAAAACATCCATCTATCCCTCTCAGCACTTGATGCATGAATCGCTGGAATGTTTGGCTTGCGTTGCGAAGTCCGAACGTCATGCAATTAAATTCAAACAACCCAAACGGCGTTATGATGGCTGTTTTCTCTGCATCTTCCTTGGCGATAGGAATCCAATAGTATGCCATTTTTAAATCAAGTTTGGAGAAGACTTTCTTGTTGTGAAGTTGATATGTAAACTCTTGTATGCGTGGTATGGGGTAGCGGTCAGGCTGTGTAACTGCATTAAGCCGTCTGTAATCACCACACACTCGTAGTCCACCATCTTTCTTCTTCACGACGTGCAAGGGGCTTGCCCAAGGACTCTTGGATGGCTTGCAGATGCCCATCTCCAGCATGCGTTCGAATTCTTGTTTCGCGGCTTGATACTTATCCGGTGGTAAGGGGCGCGGACGAGCGGAGAGTGGGGGGCCTGTCGTTTCAATATGGTGAACGACCTCATGCTTGCTCGGCTGCTTCAGAGACATTGGCCGGAGCACATCAGGGTACTGCATGAGGATCTTGTGGTAGGCTTGTTGGCTGCTAACGACGTGCACTGACTCAGAAGTTGTTGCGACTTCCAGTGCGTCCACGGATAACTCGGTGACTTTGTCAACTAGCTTCCTTTTGTCCAAATCGACAAGCAGCTTGAAGTGTCGCAAGAAATCAGCACCCAGGATGGATGTCTTCACATCAGCTACCACGAACGTCCATAAAAAGCTGCGGCGGAGTCCAAAGTTCAACCTCAAAGTTTTATCACCGTACGTGTTGATTGGTGAGTTATTTGCTGCGTATAACTTGTAGGCGCTTGAAATACTGTTTCTGTTTTTTTTATGTGTGGCGGCTAAAACTGAGATGTCGGCGCCTGTGTCAACGAGGAAACGTTCTCGGGTGTCGCGATCGAAGACACACAGGCGATGACTAGTATGTGCGACACCGACGTCCGCCACTGTCGATGTCGATTTTAGTTTTCCGCAGTCTTCTTCCTCCTGCAGCAGGGTGACTCGCATCGCCTCGCTTTATCTCCAAAGCGGAAGTGGTAACGGCACTCCCAGTCGGCGTCTCCAGGCTTAGGTGTGTGTGTGCGCTGCGTCGTCTGCGAGCGTGATCGGGATCGAGCATTGAATGGACGGCGACGGTCTCTTCGTTGCGGCCGGCCCCGTCGCAGTTCGGCGATCTCGAGTGTCAGCTTCTCTACCTGTTTGGCCAGGGCTTCAATTTGTGTCGTTGGCGTCGACGGGCTTGACACCGATATTGCAGCGACGCTGGGACCTTCCGCATACTCCACCATCTTGTCAGCCATCGCAGCGAGAGTATCCAGCGATGACTCCTTGTTCACCGAAAGTACGACTCGGACTTGTGCGGGTAGATGGTTCAGCCACTCGATCTTGAGACCTTCCTCGGTGATCATGCCACTGGCTAACTCTCGCATCTTTCTCAAAAGCTGAGAGGGCTTCTGGTCTCCCAATTCCAGGCCACTAATTAGTTTCTGGAAGTTCTTCACGTCCGACTTGTCATAAGCTTCAAGCAAACGCTGCTTCACTTTCTCGTACTTTCCAGTGGAAGGTGGATTGTATAAGATATCGGTCAGGTGCTGCAGGTCGACCGTCTGTAACTGTTGTAGTAGGTACCGGAACTTCTGGTCATCAGAGGTCCTCAATGGGTCGATTACGGCTTCGAACTGGATGAACCAGGCACGGGGAATTTCTCGCCAAAAGGGAAGAAGTCTTGATTGCACGGAGACAGCGCTGACGTCGTAGTTTGCCTCTGCAAAGTTTTTTTCTTGCTGTCCCTCTGCCATGTTATAGTAGGAGCTCCACAGAGTCCTTCTTGAGCTGCTGTTGTATAGCGGACTTGATCACGTCGGGGTCACCAGATGTGGAGGCTTGGGCAGAGTGTGGCAAGCAAAACAATGGTCAGCTGATTAATGAATGTTTATTGAGAGAGGCGTGTTATATTTAAACGACTGTTGGACAGAGTTGGCTAGATAGGTAATTAGGCTGTCCTACTCGCACAGTATTAATATGTCCAGTCCTCTCGTTCGTCGTCTCAGTGCCCGGCCGATGGTCGGTTGGTGCGCACATCCATTTGTCTACGCTGCTCTGCGAGGCGGTGTGGGAGCGAGACACAACGGCGGTCCTCTCGTTCTAGACGTATAAATATGCCTGGACTCGTTACGCCACACCAGTACGGCGCTGCCGCGCCTCGGCCATGTTATGCACCATGACTCCCATAAGTTTATAGAAATGGTTTGCCACTTTTAAAACATCTTATTCATTCGATAAATTTATGACATTTCTATGTAATGATGCAGCCAATGTATTTCATAGCCCATGTTTTAATTGATTGTCGTATTGACGGCACCACCCTGTATAAGTACGAGTCACGAATGAGCAAGAGTCACGGATTTTTATAGGCCTATTTAGATATACCTATTTCCTCAGATCACATTTCTGATACAAAATTAACAGACTGTACGTTGTAGTTAAAAGAGTTCAGATTTTTTGTTTCTACTTTTAAAATTCTTAATTCTATTTTTATATGAATATGCGTCATCAAAAGTTCACGTAACTCTGCTACATATTATAAAAAGTGAGAAAATTTTCTTAATTCCCTAACAAATGTTGTAACAACAATTTATTAATGAACCTGTTTAGTGAATATATTAATAAGTAAATTATTATTTCAACATTGCATAATTACTAGGCCATATCTGCATTAAATATTCGTATTTAATAAACATTTACTATAACTATACTATACTATAAATAATCTGCATGAAGTAAGATTTTGATAATTCGTTTCTATTTCCAGAATTAACTTTGATATAGTTCATGGGTTTGGAAATAAATCAGTCTTACTAGGTGGTAGGCCAAAAGGAAAGGTAGCCAGGGACAGGGAAAGGTACTGGGCGTGGACGGCATTTCTTTTTAGGCCTCAGGATGAAAACGCACCTGCGGTATCATGTGATTTTTCCTTGTTATTCACAGATATAGTGGTATGTTTGATGTGTAGCCGCTTACCACCAGGTGGGCCGTCAGCTTGTTTGTCATCTAGTTGTATAAAAAAACTTGGCCCGGTGTTAATATATTTTGCTTTTCATTTATCTTCCATAAAAATTAGTTAATAATCTTCTACAAAAAGCGTAACGAGTATGTTGGGGGTAGCACTCGTAACACGGGCCGTGGACAAAATCTCTCTCCATCACTTATTAGGAGACAAAGTGTGTTTTATCGCTTTCATTCACTTGGACAAAGAAAAAGACAAAGTTTTGTCCACTCCCCAGGGAGTTTGCCATGCTACGGGAGCTGTCAACGCGTAAGGAGTCCAAGTGCTACGAGCGTCTATGGGCTACGGTAACTATTCGCTTGTTGTCCACCCCTGTCGTATAGCAAAAAAATGTTGGCGCCATCAAAAATATATCAGTACCTTCTACACCGTTTCTAAACGTTGTAATTACTTTTATTTTTGATAGAAAATATCACACAATTTATGAGACATGGTGTCTAGAAATGTTTTGTTAGAGAATGATGAATGAATGACTGATGATTACTTAAAAAGTAAGGAGTTTATTCCAAGGGATTGATGTAGACAGATCGAATTATCAATTCTCACTAATATTTATTTTAAATGTAAAGAGGAATTATATTATTATTTATGATTGTCTAGTAATTTAAGTTATTGTGTATTTTCTCTTCTCCTTTTGCTCCATATGCTGTGCCCGACATGGACCCATTATGGATCCATAATGATGTCATTCTTTTTTGTAACATTATGGTGCAATAAATGCTAGCCTCTGAGTTTTGAGGTGTGTTTGTCTGTGTAATCGTAGCTCATAAACAAATGGACCGATTTTGATTTGTTTTGTTTTGTTTGAAAGCTGACGTGATCGAGATGGCCCATAGCTATTATTTATGAAGATCTGTTTAGGAGTTTGAAGACTATCAACTAATTTCCTACTTCAAGAAAGGGTGTTACTAACTTTCATAGATTGATTTGAAATTTGAATTACTGTTACTTCGGTGGAATTTCCAAGTAAAGCTAACCTTTAGCTGATTATGTACCATCAAATAGTCTGCAAAAAGTTAAATTCTACAGTTTTTTGGGCTCTTATGAGGAGTCTCAGTGAGATGGTGTTAGATAGATGAGTAATGAGGCCGGGACTTACTTAAAATTCTCAATTTTATATTATTAAAATAAATAATCTCAAAAGTAGCAGATGAATATCACACCTAACAGTTTTCAATATACAATAATTAGTCATAAATTCAATATGAGCTCGAGGGCCGCTCGAGGGGCATGAGGAGCTCGGTGGCGTATTGGTTTGAGCGCTCTGGTTTCGATACGAAAAAAAAGCAACTTTCGCCATGGTCGATCATGGGATGGGTCAATCAAAGTTTGCTATCTCGAGCTCCTCCGTGCTTCAGAAGGCACGTTAAGCCGTTGGTCCCGGTTGTTACTGCAACCGCTTTAACCCACCAACACAAATTGGGTCAGCGTGGTGGTGTTATAGAAAGAAAAAGAAAGCTCTTCATGTGTTTCTCCCATGTAGAAAGACCTGTGCCCAGCAGTGGGACGTATATAGGCTGGTGATGATGATGATGATGAAATTCAATATAGTTTCGGCTGTCTGTTCAAGTGGTCAGTGACCATAATCTCTAAGCCAGAGGTCCCGGGTTCGAATCCCGGTGGAGCAGATGTTTGTATGATGAGCACACGTTCACCACAGATAAGTGATATATGTATCTAGACGTTCACGAGTCATGGATGTTTGATTACAAAACTAGATTTTATATAGAAAACAAAATTTTAAACAAAAATTAAAACCGACTTCAAAAAACTGAAAAGGATGAAATAATTAAATTTAAGTAGGTATTCATTCCCTAAAACATATTTTTGGAGTCGGTGCTTTACTTTCTATTGTTATTGGAAACCACTTAGCACCAACTCCAAAAATAGGTTTTAGGGGATGAATACCTACTTAAATTTAATTATTTCATCCTTTTCAGTTTTTTGAAGTCGGTTTTAATTTTTGTTTAAAATTTTTTTTTCACAATTTTTAGTGATAACTTTCTACGGTCGAAGCTAGATGGGTGACCGTCAACTTATAGTGTTTCCCACTATCGTATCGTTTCACTAAAAAGTCATTGGAAAAGCAAAAATTCGCAATTTCGCTTATGTAGATGATTTCATAATTTCAGTTTTTCTTTAATTTTAAACCAAAGTACCCAACTGTGTTTGAAAAAATTTTTATGGGACCAAATGGCAGCTATTCCGCATCGAACAAAAAAAGAATCACGTAAATCGGATCAATAATCTCGGCGTAATCGGTGTACATACATAGAAAAAAAAAACATACCGGCCGAATTGAGAACCTCCTCGTTTTTGAAGTCGGTTAAATACTGCATAACAGCCAAATATTTATCATGGCGCATATGTCACTTTGGTGACGTTTAGTTGACTTCTATGTTGCCCGCCATATTGCCATAGTGAATAACGGTGAAATTGACGAAAAATTTCTACTTTTGTACAAAAAAACTAACTATAAAAACAATAGAGATATTAGTATTTTTCTCGGATTTAAGAGATTTTTCTTGTATATACCTAGCTGAATATGAAACATCTCCTTTGGTTAAGACATAGTATTTATACGACTAAGTTAACATAAGTAGGTGACCGCTTGTTATACCATGAGAACTGTAGGGAATAGGTCTAGTAATTTAATTAAAGGCTTTCACTTAGATCAAACATTTACTGATTTTCACTTTATCACAATGACACTGCCAACTGACAGCTGAAAGCAACAAGGAATTTAGCAAGAATATTCAAAATACAAATTAATTGACAAAGGAGGCTTTAGTTCGCAACAAGTACTAAACACCTTGTATTTCTAATCTATATATATATAAATGTTATGTTGGTTTGTGTACGCTTCAAAAACTCAAAAAGTTCTGCACCGATTAAATCGAAATTTTAACATGATATAAAATCCGCATCAAGGATTGTTTTTATCTATTTTTTGCATCAGTCACTTATCTGCGACCGCGAGAAAATGTTTTTTTAACGATGCGCCACTGCGAAGCGTGGCAGGGTACAACTAGTATTATATAAATATGTATGTTTCTCCGTTATCTTAACAAACACTAATTTGGTGTAAATTTAATATTATTATTATTATTTATGTCACTAATTAAAATAGTTTGAAATAGACTCCATTGCAACAACTCTTGTGTTTCATAATAAAATTTGAATCGACTTCTGTTTTATAGAGACTTATTTATTAATTACGCAAAAATGGTTGCTTCATAAGCACGCAAAATGTTTAGTGGAAGTTGTTAATTAAATGTAATGTTTTAAAAACGTTTTAATTTTCGGAATACTCCTAATTGCCATTTATAATTATGATTTATATGGTATGCCTTCTATGTTCTATATGTCCGTTATAAGTGAGCGGTTTTGCCGAAATAGTATTGATATTGTAATGTTTTTTTATACGAGGAACGGCAAATTACTCCTAAGTAAGTACCTGATGAGAAGCGATACGTAGAGTCCATGTGAAGGCAACAGTAAGCATGGAATCACTGTTCTAGCCGTGTAACGTGGTACTTACAACATTGGGATGTTATATAACCTCTTTTCTGTTTTCTAAATTTACTAGCAATAATAAAAAGGAGAATTTAAAAAAATTCTAAATTCAAATTCATATTTCGGCGCTAGGTTCTATTCTCCTTCTCATTACTTCATTCTATTGCTGACCGTGAGAGGATGTTCCTCCGTACTCGTATAACCTTACCAGCGTCTCTACGCTCGCCATAGAGCAGCAGTGTGATTCACAAATAAAGATATTCGACATCGAGCTTGACGTCTGCCATTGGTTTTGACGTTTGCGCACTGAGCTGCGTGAAAGCGTATTCACTAATCTCTACCACAGATTAATAACAGGACTCTACGTCAGTATCTTGGCTGTGTGATTGTCTTTGTTTTGTTTATACGACATGAAGTACAATCGATATTTTTTTTTATTTCGTTTTTTTTTTGTTTCAAAATTGTATTGCAATGACTTCATTCAATATTTGATTGATTTTTTATATAAAGATATAAAAAGCATCCACTTTTTAGTTTCGGATCACGCCGTGCTCGTCGTCGGAACGCTGGTGTCGCCAACGGTTGTCAAACAAACGCCGAAAGGTATGACAGCGCTGCCGACAGCCACGAACCTATGGCTGCTAACTTTAGAGAATCGCATAGCAGCTATGCGATTCACTAAAAGTCAAAAGCCTTGAGTTCGTGGCTGTGGGCAGCGCTGTCATACCTTATGGCGTTTGTTTGACAACCATTTGACAAAAGTTGACGACACTAGCGTTCCGACGACGAGCACGGCGTGAAACAGGACTAAAAAATTGTTTACTTTTATATCTTATTACTTTAATATGTCAAAGTCAATCCAATATTGAATGGAGTCATTGAAATACATGTTAAATACAAGAAATAAAATATCTATTGTACTTAATGTCTTATCTCTAAGCCAGCGACGAACATATACAGCCAGGAGATCAACGAAGAGTTTGAGCTGTGCTCAAACGTCAAAATCAGTGGCGGATCGTCGTCAAGCTCGGTGTCGAATATTTCTGTTAGTGAATCAATCACACTGCGGATCGAAATTGCTAAGCTCGATCTAATTTAACATTATAATAAGTACAGTCCCGAAAAGTCCTTGAGCAAACATTCAAAATTCCAAATTATTACAGAAAATACATAATTAATAAATTGCAATATCAAGGCACTTATTGTAACTTTGGAAAGGTCAATGCTGGGAGTTTCGCTAAGGGATAAAATTCTGAACGAAGTTGTCCGACTTAATAAATATAAATATAGTGACGTCATACGGTGCCTTATTCCTGCTTCTACACCTCCAACACATCGCTTCGTTGCAGCCGCCTCCACCTTGCTGGCCCTTAAGGTGCCTTTTAGGCCACTTTTGAATTAACCCATGACATAGGGAAGAGCACAATGTGCCGGCAAATAATACGTTGATGCAAAATCATTGATATCAAAGACACGAGAGAGTGTACACATAAAATGCGAGGTGAAAAGATACTTTTAAACTTTCAATAGTTTTAATTATTCACTGTCTTTTAACACCTTAATATATTCATAGTCATCATAATGTTGTATTTTATTGTCGGCAGTCTATAAGCCCATTTCTATTCATCGATTTCAAAAAGCTCGTCAGCTCTTATTGATATTGATATTTCCTGACTAAGCAAACTAGCATCAAGATTTGAAAATCATCAAGACTTCTTCGTTTATTGGATGGAAATAGATGTAGCAGTTTTGATCAAAGGAGGATCGTCAAAATACACTATAAAATAAGGATAACTTGAAACTTAATAAGCAATGACGGTATGGCTAGTACTATCCACTTCAAATCTACAAGCTTTACAAAATGACCTTATACTAATAAAAACAAACACATCGAAGAAATAAAATAATAGACAATCGCCACTCTCGGAACGCTTAAATAAACATGCAGTATTTGATGTAACGGTCAACAATCAATTGAAGTCGAAACGATGCGCAAGGACTATCGATAGGATTTCGAAATGAGTAAAGAATACTTTATGTAATAATAAACAGAAGAGCAGCAACTTGTCAAGGCGATCTATCAAAACGTTGTTTCGCCCGAGATAGAGATATGACTGACTCAGCGGGAGGAAAAGAGACAAAATAGCGATCGCGCGTGTAAAGTAAGCGAAAATATACAATGATTAAAAATAACTATATGTTTTGAAAAAAAGCTTCCACTTGATTAATATCAATGATATCTACTATTTAAAGTAATTTTCTATTGAAAACAAATTATCGTTTACCAGTAATCTTAAGTTTTCTTATTTTTAGAGGTATTTTCGGAAACAAAATATGTAAAGTACCTATATGTGATTTTCAGATCCGTAAAATCTATTAGCAACCTATGAAATTACATAAATAAGTGCTAATTATTTCAATGTATCGCCTTAAGACAATTAAATGCGATTAAACTGGCTAGTATGAATTACCAATCTCTTGCATTCGAGTTTGAAATACAAATTCAAATTAATGTATTAAGTATTGCTTGGTAAAAAATAAGATTGTACTTAGTTCCAATTTTGATCTCAACAACGAACCCCGTGGATGACTGAAAACTATAATTGAAAATTGAGACCTACAAATAGAATTCAAAGATAGCAAATTTCATTTACGCCTACAAATGAAGAGCTTCTGAATGGGGGTTATCGGAATATTGTGTATTAAAAATGAAAGTTTTTCCATTATGAAACGGTAATTTCATAGGTAATAACTTCATAGATTTTAGAGGGAAACACATAACAACATACATAATATAAAAAAATATCTTTGCATGATGCTAATACCTACATTCTTTTTTGATGACCAAATCGGAACAGTCTCGTTACCTACTGTAGAACAACCATAAAATAGCTTTATAGTCTATTATAAAAAATCTACAAAACTTTCCTTTAAAAGAACTCACTGAAATATCAATTAAAAATTAAAATGAATTGCGGAAAGTCTATTATAAAAATTCTACTAACGCTATTTTCATTGAAAGTACAAATCACTGAAAGATCAATTAAGAATTAAAATAAATTGCAAAAATTAGCGTTACTTCCTATAACAAAACAAAAATAGCCTGTGCAATTGTAGTGCGTTTCAATTCAATTCTTTTATTGCATTTCCACAATGAGTTATTGAAAGATCTTAAATAAAATATTCTGTACATCATGGACCCTGTCGACCACAGCACTTGAGAAGAGAGTAGATCATACCATTACAAGTATTAACTGCATTTCATTAAGTTCACATCATTAAGATGAGTTGTAGTTCCATTAAGTTGAGCTTTTTCACAATCATATCTGTATAGCACTAGATGGCGACGTGCAAAACCATAATCGCTTCTATTATCACTCAATAAAGACGCTCCAATGTTAGCGCTTGTATGCTTTCCTATAAACAACTGATACGGTCAACGATAGAACCAACCGGTCCGCCGACCTACTGACCAACTGCTCAAAGTTGTGATCGTAAACAAGCAATTCATGTGCCTATCATGGAGGCACGCAAGGTGCCGTTAGATTGAATTTACTTTGAATTGTTAGGCAAATGTCATTCAAATTATTTGTTAGTGTTCAAAACATATAAATTTATCTATATTTTTTTAATAAACAACCGTGACATTTTTAAACCCCCGACACAAAAAAAGGGGTGTTATAAGTTTGACGTATGTGACTTTTTTTTATACAACTAGATGACAAACAACCTGACGGCCCACCTGATGGTAAGCGGTCACCGCCGCCTATAGACAGACACCTGCAATAACAAAGGAAAATCATTGATATTGCAGGTGCGTTGTCATCTGAGGCCTAAGATGAAATGCCGTCCGTGCCCAGTAATTACACTAGCTACCTTTCCCTTCAATCCGAAACACAGCGAACTGTTTCACGGCTGAAATAAGAAAGGCGGTGGTACCTACCCAGACGACCCTACAATACGGTCTACCACCTTTGTATCTGTGTGTCTGTCTGTGTCATCATAGCTCATAAAATAATGGACTGATTTTGATTTGTTTTCTTTTCAAAACAAATCAAAACAAATCAAAATCATGGCTGAAAGCCATCCTGATCACAGGATGGCTTTCAGCCATGATTTTTGCAGATCTGTACAGCATTTTGATGACGATCAGCTCGACTTGACATAAGGGTTTTACTAACTTTGACAGATCCGAATGATTTGAAATGTGGCGTTACTTCGGTGACATATCCATGATACTTGACCCATCACAAACCCGAGGTTTGACCCATCCCGGGACCGACCATGGTGAAAGTTGCTTTGTTTTCGTAATCGAAACCAGAGCACTCAAACCACAACGCCACCGAGCTCCTTCATCTTATTCGTTTTTATTTTCGTAGGTATTATCTATATTACTTTATGTAAATATAGATAATACCTACGAAAATGAAATACATTATCTACGTGTCGCGTAGCTCGGAAACTCGTGCGTTTTCAAACTGCAAGTGTTGTGATTATGAGGAGATAATTGTACACTCTTTAGACTACATTTTCTTATATTTCGTGATTCCCAAGACTTCCCAACACTTTACTCGTGATTTCGTACACAGGACACGGAGAAAATCGGGAAAGCCTAAACGTAACGTTGGTGGTGAGTTGCCCATGCTCATTATTTGGTGCGGGCGCCACACACAATTGAGATGTTGCCTAAGTTTGAATATGGCGGTATTTTTCACAAATTCGGACAGTATACGCTACTGTTACCCAAAAATTAAATCTTAAAAGTTATGGAGTATAGTTAAAATCTCATAGTACCTACAGTTTAAGGAATATTATAAATGTGATATTTTTTTTCCAAAATTTATCAAAATCATACATTTTACATGTTTCGCAGATTTTATATGGAGCGTTTTTAGGCGATACGCAGCAATTTATCAAACATACACTGTATCTGTGAAACTTACTATTTCTTTTGCAATATTTTTAACTATTTATTTATGAAATAAAAAAAGTTGTCAACTACCCAATTATCCAATTAATTCTTTCATATCGATATCCCTTTGGTATAATGTGTACGGTAACTGAATAACATACCTTGCTGCATAAAATGTAATCAAGTAAAATTAGCATTTTGTTACATAAAAAATCTCTTATAAAAGAAGCAACCTCCAAAGCGGCAATTATTGTTAAATAACGAAATATTTATAAAACTAGACCAAACATACGAAATATACAATTTACATATTTATTTAAACATCTTATGAAAGATTAGGTAAGCTGCAGCGCTGACCACTCATTGATTCACATGTGCCAAAAACATATGCTGCCAACAAAGATTACACTCAGCAAATATGATCTTTATGCTGCAGTGAATAAAGTAGATTTTATTGCAGCTGACTGAGAAATGTGTGTCAAAATACTATTGCAAATGAATATGGCATTTCCGACAAATGACTTTTCCTCATAGAATATTCATTTAAGCAGCGCTCGCATGTGTCTTCTTTCGTGTTCGTACAAATACTCGTATTCAAACATCCATTTATTATCATAAATTGATCTGTGGTTACTATGTAACTTGATCTTTAGGCATACCTCGGCTGTGCCATCAAGATGTGGTAATATCTGCCGCCGGCGCCAAACCATTTCTCACACATCACATCACCAGGCTGCATACGTCCAGAGTAAATACGTCCCGAAAGAAAATGTTTCAGTAACAACCGGTATCAGCCCGAACTGATTGTATTTATATTTTAACAGCAACCAAAGTCTTATAACGAAGGTCAAAGAGGTGACGCCGCTAACGCATACACGATTAATGAATTAGTCAAACTTCCTATTTCTGGCAGTAACTTTCTCCGCTCTCGCGAGGTCAAGTTCACCGCTATTTTTGTTTAACCTTTCAACTAGATATTAAACTTGAAACTTGTTAAGCTGCAGGAAAATTGTCGTCGAGATAAACAGATTACCTTTGAACTCAATTTCTGAATTTCGTCACGAACATCATAAACGTATGTAATGGAATCTACAAACTTAGTTGCAAGAAATGCAAACTTTTTGGTTTGAGTTTCTTTCTTTCCAATTGGCAACATTTCTGAATAGCATGTAGGTCAGCCAATGATTCAAAATCTCGAACAGTTGATCCCGTAAAAATACTCGTGAATATTATTAGCCCTTAGAAAATGACAGCATATTATTGTTACACAACCACCTGCCATACGTCTGTAGGACCCCCAAGTATAATAATTCATGATTGGTGAATTCAGCCATTCTTTAAATTTACATTTCTTTTCAATAAAAAATGAAAATCTTAATTTTTATTTTAATCTGTAAGAATTATCAATATTAATCAATTTATTTCTGTATTTGCAAGCTGATATTTTTTTTACAAAACCACAACCCTTCTTCAGCTGTTGCTACTTACAATTTACTACCCGGTATATTTTCTCTTCGGAATCAGACGCACCACTTTCTTCCAATACATGATCCAGCCTAACATCAGACTGTACATCGCATACATTCATCGTTTAGTATGTTTTCGTCTTCTGACAGATTATGTTCCAAACACCGCTCGCGTCACTTATAGATATTTTTAACTAAAACAGTCTTTTACTCACCTGTACTCAACTAATACAAACTCATGCATGTACCACCTAAACAAGTGCTCGCTTGCGTGACACCGATGGGCCGTGGAAAAGGGACAAGAACGAACAAGTTAATACGATTTATAATTCGTCGAAGTCTGTGAGACGTATGGTAGGTAATTAAGGGATAACAGCAAAAGTCAGTCTAAAACTTTTAATGATGCAAACGTCGGAGTGTCTTTCAACCATCTGATTTGATAAGCTGCAACTCAAATATCTGGAAAGGCTTGGTTGTGTCAACCGACTGCTCAAAGTATGCCAGTAGAAAATGATGTCAATTTCAGTGCAATCAAAAGGGACCTAGTACCTTCTAAACATGCCACGCTCCATCGTTACAGAAAACTTGAAAGTTTTCAACCTATACTTTAACCTAATAACCGTGCCTAATAATGAGAACCTTTTTAAGAAAGTTCGCTTATCAGTGCGTGTCCCCGTGATAATGAGGCATTTAATACGCCTTTACACGGCTATTGAGCATATGTTACGAATTACGAGTAAAACAATTAATTTGACTTAAGTTTTTAATTAAAATAACTTACTGATTATATATGCTACACTGAAATGAGAAAACCGAAAAGTACCGATTCTGTTGTGCATTCTCTAAAACTTTATTTAATTATCTGTATTTATTGAACAACTACAGAGAGGCCTCTCACACTCTAATAAAAACAATGACAACGAACATTCACAATAGTGAAGGTCACTATAAAAATATTTCTTTTGAATGTACGGATACAAGTGAAGAAAGACAAAAAGTTATCGCTCGTTGTCGTTTTTTTAATGGAGTGTGAGCACCAGAGATAGAATGGAAGTTTTTCGTGCTCGTACTAAAGGGTTAGGAGAGGGAGGAATTATGTCAACGTGCTTCTAACTCCTAACAATGGGAGAGTGTTATTAGGAGCTGGAGGAAACGAGGATTCGAACTAACGTGACTTACTACAGAAGGTGGACAATATGTAAATAAGGGTGGGAAGAGGGAAAATGAATTGAAAAAAAGTACATAAAACGAACTGATACAATCCGGCTCGAAGGACCATGTTTGCCGCCTCTGTGGTGTAGTAGTTGAGATCACCTACTTCAGATCCGGGGCTCAAATCCCGTGGAGGCAGAAATTTTCTATTCGATTTGGTTGGTGGTATGACTTTTCTAAGCCCGCCTGGGTAGTTACCACCGTCTTACATTATTGTTATGGTGGCGTGGCGAGTCTGCCGCCATAGCAATAATGTAAACAGCGTTTACTTTATGTAACAATTGCAAAAAAAAAAAGAAAACGATGATAAAAAAAACTTAAAAATGTGATCAATATTGTCTTGTTTCAGTATAAGGTTGAGGAATCCGGGAGCAGCTCGCTTCCATCTTCGGCCTTTTCATCACTACCATCAGGTGAGATGAGGGCCAAGAGTTTGCCCGTTACGAATAAAAAAAATGTTTATGTTTAAGTTTAATCACTTGTGTTTATGAGGCACCGTATTGAAATTGTCAAACTTATGGTATTTTGTATGGAATAAATTTAAAAAAAAATGTATACTATATATAAATGTTAATGTGTGGACTGTATTAAAAGGGAAGAATATAATAAAACTTTAAAGCTGAGGTGCGTTCTTCTTTATTACGCCACCAAAAAAGTAGTACAAAACTTGCCAGTACAATAAAATATAAATACAATTAATGTTGGGTTGCCGACAAAGCACAGCTAAGAACTAAGGTGTGACAGCGATCTGACACACATCTACAGAAAAAAAGTCATCAAAAAATACAAAATCAACAAAATAGGGCGTAATAAGCATCCAGTTCACAGCAGTGTCAAACCACACTAAGTACACGAGGGTTATACAATAATTACATGACATATGTGATGAATATTCTATGCCATGTGTGTGCGCAGGCATACAACAAGGTGCACCGACGATCTGGTGAAGGTCGCAGGTAGCTACGGGATGCGTGTAGTGCAGCACAGATCGTCCTGGAAATTATTAGGGGAGGCCTTTGTCCAGCAGTGATGATGATGATGATTATGTGATCCCCAAGACATGGCGACATCGAGATTGAATAAACCCTGTCATCTCATTGTGGGGAGTTATCAGGGGAGACACGAGTTCAGAGGACGTTAAATAAATAGTTGAAATAAATAAACCCAAAAACCCTTTGAAAAATGTAAGAGATAATCCCAATACGGCATAGTGAGTGACATTTTTACATTCATTTATAGCGTCAAGGAAAGTTGAACATGATCAATAAGAGGAACATACACCCAATAATAAAGACAGAGACAGTAAATGAAATACCAATAAACGTACCACCTATTGTTACGAATGCATGCGCTATGAACAAATAACTCGTTTATCGTAATAGCAAGTCAATAAAGGTCATTTTAGTATGTCAATATTAGAATGCAGACCATGTGTTCGCATCCTGAACTCCTGATTGGAATGTAATTATGTTACCAGTGTTTTCAAGCCGCTTGACTGGTTGAGAGTAAAGGCAAGCGAGGATCTTTCTAAAATGGAATCATAGTCCTTAAAAGCCAGTATAGGTTGGTCTGCTTTGAAAAAGAAACTGTTGGTTACTGAAGCTTCAATAGAGATGGTGGTGACATTGCGTCAACAGTTCAAAGGAAGTGAAGGTTGAAATGCATTAACCGTTCTAAGGGAAGGGCTTATAAAATAGTAATAAAATTAAGCTAAGAACCCTTGACTCTAACTTTTTATTACTTTTAGTCACAGGAAAATGTCGACCAGCCATCATAGATTTTGAAAATAAATAAGAAAGTTAAAAAAGTCAACTTTTTATACCTAAATTAGGCTTTAATAAGTGTATTAAAAACACCATCTCTTGATAAGGTAATTATTTTATTATTGCATGAACTTCGCACCTTATTTTTCCAAACTACTTCGTTCAATGGTTTTTTTGTATCATTATTAAACTAAATCACGTTCTGTGGACTAAACTATAAGACAAGTACATAATTGACAAGATTTTGAAAGCAAAAATGACTTTGATTACAAAATCACTGCGTACTTAAATATTTATTAATATGTCCAGAATACCTGAGGGCCGACCATGGGCTGACTGTCTTTTGTTATAAGGTTTATAGCTCTGCAAGCCATCGCAATATAAAGATCTCTTCGCTTTCAACACCGCCATCAACAATCATATCGGTAATGCGCGCGCATATGGCAAATAAATCGTCGTCATCCAGCAAAACCACAGTTTCGTTAACTTCCATTATGTACTGTCTACATAACAGCTCATAAATATCTGAATTAAAATTTGCAAAAATAATATCAAGCTGTAACTGTGTCAATAGTTTAAGCTCTGTCGCAAGACTCGCAAGCCATTAAAACACTTTTTATTATGTAGATACAGTGCAACGTCGATATATTTCCGACAAACCAGGAAAGTTTAAACGTGAAATTATAGGTTCTTTTGCCCAAGGGAACTTATAGTTTCGCGTCCGGTCCTATCGTCAAAACCACATAGTTAATTAAGATTACAACAAGTATCTTATTTAGTTTAAACAACTCATTTTTTAGTTATTAACTATATTTATATATAATTTTATCCTAACACAGTTAGCTATCGTAAGAAGAGCCCACGACTGCATGCCGTGGAAACCTTTAATTAAGACTGCACTTAATTTATACTTTTATGCCTAAAACTACTATTGAATGTAATAGTGTAAGCCTTGTTGGTTGTCCTAATAAATAAATAAATAGATGTCGCAGCCGTCTGGTTAAAGTCGCCGCTTAGTTGGATGCCTAACCTGTAGACGCCAGCATGCAATCAAATGCCTAGCCCGGAAAAAAATTAAAGGATCGTCTTGTACTGAAGAGTTTTGGTTTGATTGGTGGGTTCAGTCTTATTTTTTATGACTACTTATAACCGACATCGTTTCGGTTATATGTGGTCATAAAAAATAACCTTAAACCTACCAATCACTCAAACAGTCACACAAAGCTCTTCGATTTAAAAGACCTGCCTAGGCGTCCAATTGAATGGCTAATTTAACCAGACGGCTGATATGACGTTCAGCCATCTGGTTAAACGTTGCGCTCAAGGACTTGGCTAGTTGCCCTTCAGCCGTTTCATTGGCTAACACAATTTTTATTATTGTTATAAAAATCTTGACTGACACCACCACATCCCGCCAAACGCCCCCACTTTATAACTTTTTTTGCAATTGGTTGTCCACGAGTTTCACGACCGATTTTGGACGTTGTCCCTTGAATTAATAAAACCAGAATCTTTTATCTGTGACGTTGACGGTATGGTAATGGCCGCTGAGCATCCGGTCACTTTCGATCATACGAGTTAGTTGCGCAAGCGGTGCATCTGCGCGAGGCATACTTGCGATATTCGAGGGTGTTTATTTAGGGTGTGGACTTAATTATTTTCCTTTTTAATCTGTTAAGCGGCGTTATCCCTCCGGAGGGCTATGACAATTGAAAAATCAATTATGCCTTGAATCTAATGCTTGACGGGTTAATGTTTTGAAGTTGTTTTTTTTTGTTTATTTTTTTTACATGATTTGTGATTTTCTAATGTCAAAGCTTACAAAGGTTGAAATACATAATAATGTTTCTTATAATCATATCGTACCAGTGATA
The DNA here is from genome assembly GCA_947347705.1 of Nymphula nitidulata. Lineage (NCBI taxonomy): Eukaryota > Metazoa > Arthropoda > Insecta > Lepidoptera > Crambidae > Nymphula > Nymphula nitidulata. Next base: position 5,664,325 of record OX374617.1, on the reverse strand, counting down.
AAATATTATCTTACTCCAAACCGTTACGGAGTTTTAGCTTCCATCATCAGTCAAACCGAATAACCCGATAGAAAACAACTATCTGTCTATACGTTCCTATACTATTTAAAGAATTATCTACCAACTTCTAACAATTTATAGTATACAACTTATTTGATGAGATGCAATCCTTATAGGTATCATTATGTAAACCAATCTAGTAAGTATTTGGTTTCAGTTTGAATCAACAAAATTAGCAGCAGACCTTCGTCGACCAAATCAATTAGAATTTGAAATAGAGGACAATGATCCATAATATGTTTGGAATAAGGTACAAAGTAACTATAAAGAAACGCCATAAAAACTTGCATCGTCTTAATTGCTACCTTAGAATCTATGCTAACTACATATTGGGCATATTGCCCTAAGCACTATTCGTTATTCGAAAAACCCGTTATAACCGATGTTCTTTGAAGAGCCATTGACATTTGCACACCTTAAGCTCCTTTCGTCATTTCGCATTTGAGATACCAATTTGGAATAGTGGCTAAGTTGATTTGAAAATAACAACGTAAGTATTTCATAAAGCTATTTTGTTATAAAAGTATGTTCTTCGTCTGCTTTTTCAATTATTGAAATTGTGAAGAAGATAACAGATATAAGTGTATGCTTCTTGTTCTTGGAAGAAATTGCCTTACAGTCCTACGGTATTTAATTTATAGACTTTTTTTTTATTGATAAAATATATGCATTTTATGCTATGGTTTATCTTATTGTTGGCAGCTTTGGAACGGTTCATTCAGTAAATCTCTAGATTATTAATAATAATATAATATATCATATAATCATCTTTATTTTCTTCACAATTCACATTTTTGTTTAAAGTAGATACAATACGTTTCAAACACTATATATTAATTTCAACTAATGATTATTGTGAAGACTGGAGCTTGAAATAGGTTAAAAATAACCTGTCATACAAGACACCAGGCCTCTACCTCTTAGAGAGAAAGCATTTCTTTCCTAATTGGTTACAAAACAAACAAACAAAATTAATATTGGTAAGTATTTAAATTATTGATATTTAGGGGGGTGGTTTTATTCCCTGTCAGGAGTCAACACTGAAAATTCAGCTACCTTTTTATTTTCCGGTTAAATTAATAAAAACATTGTACAACCCTGGAAATGCGTACTATCGCGTATCGTACGACACACTACAGTTGTACCACCCAACCCAGACTTCCAAATTTTATTTTGGAATTCTCTAACACGCTTACCCTTTCATTCTTATCAACCCACCAGCTGATTGTATCTGATGTGAGTACACCCAATTTAAAGTATAGTACTAAAATGTGTGAAACACGAAAGAAGGCCAACCAAAAATTCAATGATTTAAAATAATAATGTAGATAGGTATCGATATCTAAGTACGATAAATAAACGTATTTCTATGTCGAATTTCATCTAAATAAAATTCAAAATCGGTTCAGCGCTAATAAGTTATTCTAAAACAATAATCAAAAACTCTCATTAATTAAAATATACATAACTAGGTTATTAAAGCTTTAAAAGCTCAGAGACTTCTTTTATAATTTTAATCGCTTTTTAGATTGCTAACCAGAGTCAAATAGAGTAACGTTGATCTTTCTACGAAAATATAGAGAAGACGCTTAGTTATTTTATTTAGTGTCTATATAATTTCCTTTGTTCAGACTTTTCTATGACTTGTCTTCGTAGACTAAAACTAAATAGGTAAGTAAACTTAATTGTGAGCTTTATGACTTAGCATTTTAAAGCCAAGGTCGCGTGCAGTTACACGGTATTTAGTCAATAATAGGATGCTTATAAAATATAGGTATGTGAAATTGCTGTAATTAGGCTAGGTCAGGGCTTCAGGCCGCATTAGCTTAATGTTCATTGTGCGATGATTAAGAAATATTTAAACACACGCTTAACAGTACCTGATATTTGAGGAGTAAGAAATTTATGAATTGGTCGGTTATAGAATTCGTTTCAATCTAAAAAAAGACAACAAAAGGTTTAAATCCTTCTGATTGTTATTATGTCTTTTTATCGGTTACCTAGTAATCATATCACACGCTCATAAATTATGCTTACTTTGGACTATAAGTAGGGAATAACGTACGACATGAAAACTTTTTTTAAGAAAAATAAACCGATTTCAAAACACTAAAAAGGAAAAGAAAATTATATCTTATAAAAACGTATTCTTTTGAGTTGGTGCTAAGCTATTTTCAGAAACAATAGAAAGTGAAGATTTTTTTCACATTTTTAAGTGATTTCCTAAGGTCAAAGCTAGATAGGTGACCGTCAGCACTATTGACTTGTCTGTCTCTTAATCGTTGGTTGAAATACATAATATTGCTTCATATTATCATATCGTATCACTGATAAAGTATCATCTAACTCCAAACCGTTTTTACCTTCAATCATCAGTTCACCCGAATAACCCCTTAGCATACAACTGTTGGTCAAAACGTACCTATAATATTAAAAGAATTATCTACCAACTCTTAACCGTTAAGGAGTTGTACGTTCCACCACCAGCTCATCAACATGAGATGATGGCTAACAGAAGCAAACACTTAAATAGCTTTGAAACAAAGTAAAACACGTGCCTTTAAAATTTGAGTTTTGCCCTTGATTTCCCTGGGACCACAATGGAACCACCTCAGGAGTATACTCTTTTGAATAAATAAAGAATTATGAAAGTCGGTTTACAATTGACCGAGATATCGGTGAACAAACATACAAAAAAATACATACAGTGGAACATAGAACCTCATTCTTTTTTTTGAAGACTGCTACTCTGGCATTGTTACAGAATACTACGCCTACACCTTAACGCCAAACCTGACAACGCATCCTGCAATATCAAGTGATTTTTCCTTGTTATTTCAGGAGTCTATAGGCGGAGTCCATAAGCGTCTAGCCGCTTACCATCAGTCGGGCCGTCAGCTTGCTTGTCATCTAGTTGTATAAAAAAACACGACGGCTAAAATTTTAAATATTGTAAAGTATCTTAAGACGACGGCTGTGTTAAATCTGTTGTAAACAAATTAGCAACTTCTTGTAACTAAACTTTCTTCCGCAAGAAAAAGAGCCCGCGAGAACTTTAAGTAAACAACATGGAAGTGCATGAATAGAATGCCAGCTGCGCACGCGACTGATACTTGTGCATTACACCGCTTTTTGCAGTTAATTGGCAAAGATAATTTGATTCAGCTTAATAATAGCGTAATTGACGTATTGGTACACAGACGACTGATGCGCCTCGGTTAGCCAACCGGATTGATGGCAATCATTCAACACTTAATTGTTTGTGAAATATTCAAAATAGGTGGTTTTACTTTCATAACTTTAAGAGTATATTGGTCAGATCGCTAGCACTAAAATTGAGCTCTATATCAAATACACTAAAGCATAAACATAGTGCATGAAAACGGAGAAGTGGGTTTTGATACTTACGGATTATTTTTTGTACTAAATCGTGTTAATTAAGCGTAACTTCCATTTAAATTGACTATTTCCATCTGATACGAAATGAGCTATTCAATTATGGCAACCCTAGCCAGAACCCATCGTGGTTAGAATCTGATTAAGAGTGCGAAATTTCGTAATTCAAAAGAAAGTAGTCCCCTCAGTCAGGCCTTTCTACACGGGAGACACACGAGTAGTTGGAGATAGCTCCAACAGCACATAAAGCACTAAGCTCCGATGCGTGTCGGTGGCTTACAGATAGTGACAATCATTATACAGCAGATCGTGTAGGTAGGTATTATAATAGGGTAGTGGACAACTTATTTTATTTCATTATAAAGAAGTAGGTATAGTATAACTCATAAAGAAAGTCTTTCCACTAGGTAGACCGTCAGCTTGTTTGTCATCAAGTTGTAAAAAAAATTCGTTTGGGGGAATACTAGGCAGGTACGAGCGTCAGATTATTAATAATAATGTTAATTTCGTTATAAACAACTCAAAACACTAGCCAATAAGCTCATTTAAAGTTATTAGCCGTAAACCAATGGGTATATGTTGAAATAATTTCTTCAACAATAAGGCTGTCATCAAGCGCACACCTTGCTTATCTAAACGAACAAAACAAATATGTTTACGAGTTAGTTTAAGTTTTCACATTCCCCAAGAATAATAAAATTTCACTTGCATGTTTTTCTAATTGAGTACGAATCGGACATGATTTGACACTCGTGATTGTAAATTCTTTTATTATAGTATTAATAAAATTATAATTATGGATTGGTATTGTGACTTTCACTTTAGGAAATAAAACGCAATTAATTTAATGTTCCATTTGATGTCGATTGTTTGTTTAATATTTTATTAGCAAGAAGTATTCTGGTTATTCATCCCTGTGTAAACATAATTCAGAACCTGAGTTGCAACCATTTTACACTTCTGCAATACGCATATGTAATTTCATGTTGAAATAAAGTTATGTTTCCATTTGAGATTTTTGTTTGTGTCATCACATATAAAAAACTTAAATAGGAAATAAAAAAAATCAATATTATTATACCTCCTCAATTGTGTTTCTCCCATGTAGGAAGGCCTGTGCCCAGCCCTGAAACGTATACATATAACTATATAGGCTAGAGATGATGATGATGATTATCTAAGTATATATTTTCGCTTACCTCCGTAAGCATATCTAATATAGTATGTGTATTTAACAATAATAACCTCTAGTACTACAAAGACATAAATTTCATAATCGCCGTAATTGAGTTAACAGTGCCAGAATGTTCCAAAAAGTGTCCCAAACATGTCTCTAATGACGTTTCAATATTTCAAATAATGCGCGTTAAAAATAACAATGTCGTTATTTTTAACGCGTATTATTTGAAATAATGTGGCCAATCAATGTCCCGGTCGACATGTGTGTAGACCGAGACATTAATTGGCAGCCCGAGCTAACATGATCGCTCGTATATAGGTTTGCACTATGTTCCATAGAAGTGAATTGACTCTATTCAGAGCTCATTGCCAGTCCTTTTACTATGGCATATGGGCTAGGTATACACACAGGTCTTACAATGGATTACGCGTTCAATATAATAATGCGTTGAGGATGCTGTTGGGTCTGCCAAGGTTTTGCAGTTCATCGATATTATTTGCAGAAGTAAAACTGAACGACTTCTTCGCAATAATTAGTAATCAATATGCATCTATGCCAAAGCGATTCAGAGGTAGCACCAACAGTATTCTCAATACACCGGCAGACAAAATAGATGGGCCTTTTATCAGGCTTTGGGTGGACAGGCTTATTCAAAGAGGTGTGCAAGTACCTAATTAGTCAATTTCACATGTTAGTATCTCATAATGGTAACATGTGAAATTTGTATATTATCTTAATAAAATAATTTTAATTTAATCAAATTGTATTAAAATGAATTAAAATAATTTCAATTAATATTTATAATGTTAATATTCTGTAAAATCACTATTATTATTATTTGTATTTGGGGCTTTTCGGTCGGATTATTCGCCATCTCGCCCGACAAAAACTTGCCCGATAGGGCGACTTGGCACCTTTCGAATTTACCTAATATTTCTGTCGTCAACTCGCCCGACCATAAAAATGTGAGGTCACGATCATAAAAATGTACAGTCAACTACTCAGTAGCTTTATTTTAAGATTAATATAATGTCGTTTTATGCAAAGGCGTTTCTGAAATTTAGTTTCAAATTTTTTTACCTGGCTTTACTTTGTAATGAGCGTGCGAGTTGACGACAGAAATATTAGGTAAATTCAAAAGGTGCCAAGTCACCCGATCGGGCGAGTTATTTTCGGGCGAGATGATGATAACCCTTTCGATCTTGTTGAGACCGATATATCACTGCGACCTGAAAGATCTATTGTGACTGGCCGCCAATAGTTTATAGTAAAGCCTTGATTTGGGCACTTTCCATAAATTTTAGGATTTTCCCAACCTCAAGGGTCTTAAAACCACTAACATTAGTCTTCTAAATATAAGAGTTTAAGTACTTACTACTATGGATCCAATTGTGGTCTGTAATAAATACTTATGATTATTATTATTATAACGCTCTCCTGTAAAATTTGCAAAATGACATATCTGTCCTTGTAGTACTGGAGGTGCGAATATTACAAACCTACTACTTTGAAAAGCAATTGTGCTTAATTGGTAACTTTCACTTCTTTAATTTTAATATGTGCATCTAATTTCTGCAAGCAGTAGCTTACAGTTCCCTCTAATGAAATTCATGAGCAATAACCACGCGAGTTCCACTCACCCAGCTTTTAATGATAATGTCGTGTTCATGTTATCGTTCAAAACCACAAGATAAATAGGCAAAGGTAAAAGTTTCGTAATTCGCTAGCTTACGAGAGCAATATCTCTAATGAATGAGTTACGCTGATTCTGTGTAAGAAATTTTATAAAAATGTTAGGAGTGAATTTTTATTTATTTAATTCTAAAACGTTCAATATGGATAATAGCAAATTGACAAATAAAATATCTAGGGAAGCGACTTAAAGCTTCCAGACGTTAAAAAGCAGGGAAAGTAGCTTTTTTATGTATTTAAAACTCCATGACCAATCATCACGAACATGAGCACTCCACAAGAAATTAAAAAGAGTCCCATTAAAGAGTGCGGTAACAAAAAAGGATATAGAAAAGGAAGAAATTGAGGATTTTTGAAGAAAACACTTCAATAAGCAACGGCCTAAAGGACTAATCCACTTACCATCGGGTGGGCTCTTTGTTTTGACACCTTAGTGGCATAAAAAATCTTAAAAATACCTACTTGCACTCTAAAATGAGTGATTGCACAACAATTAGGCGTTTTGATGTAAGATAAAGATTTTAAGGTGTAGGTAGTTGATTTATTTGTTGGGTTATGTTACGGTTATGATATTCAGTTGAAAACATGGGTTTTTAAATAAATAATGTGAACTTAATACATTATGTGAAAGGTACTGAAGAAAACCTTAGGTGCAATAATGGTAGGTAAAGAAAAAAAAGAAGGTGATAAAATATAGCGACCAGCAAAAATAACTGATATTAAATTCTGCAGCAAAACTGTGTTAACTATCAACCTACCGCTAGTTCAGGTTATTTCGAAACATATATTATACTTGGTCGCCAATATAACGTTACCTATATGTTGTCCGGTTCAATAATGCAATAAGTTATTAATTTCAACGTCGGTACGATAGATATCACATCGCGAGTGTAATTTTAAAATTAAATATTATGCTGCACTTTATTCGGTTCGACATAAGGTTCATATTTGATATAAAATTAAATACTTTGTATAAACCTATTCCGGAAAGCAAAATGTCCTAATGGTTTTACTTTCATAGTAACGCTAAGTTTAATATTTTTTCAATAGAGCAATATAGCTTTGAGTTTAGAAAATGAAGTCACAATTTATTGAATCTATTACCAAGTAATCTTTCAACGTACATTTTATGAAATACATACTGATTTATTTGAACCGCCTCTATGGTATAGTGGTCGAGACCACCTACTTCAGATTTAGAGGTCCGGCGTTCGATTCCCGTGGGGGCAGAAATTTTCTGCACGGTTTGGTTAGTGGTAGGAATTTTCTAAGTCTGCCTGGCTAGCTACCACCATGTTAGTAATGTTATCTATCATCAATTGTTTTGTTCCGGCAGTTGGAGGTAAGATAGCCAGTTCCTCTGTGGTTAAGGACTCCGGGTGTAGCTCGCTTCCATCGTCGGCTTGTCACTTACCTGCAGGTTATACGAGGGCCAAGAGTTGCCATATTACGAATTTAATAAAATTAGAAGATATTCATATCAATATTAAAATCCATACTAATAGATATTATATAACACACAACATTTTTTTCGTTTTTAAGAAAATTAAATATTTTTACACTACATTCTATTTATCGCTCCGTGAGAATAGAATGTACTTGTATTTGATAGTTGATAAAATGTTACCCACTGCCCATATAGGTACGTATCTTGATAGACAAGTGATGTCTTTCACAACTTCAGGTTATGTATGTGGAAAATTTATACAGTAGAATTATAGATTAGCCACTTTTAACGCTACGTTCGTAAGTATGTAACATAGCAAGAATTTGTTAATTAAACAGCTATTTGTTAAAAGAATAACTTGAATGTTAAAGAGAACCACGTGAATGAAATCCGTCTAAACCTTATCACACTTCAGTGCGTTTGTGGAAACAAAGAAAAAGTATGTTTATGCCATAGATAATAACAAATGTAAGCATTAGGTAATATTTGAACTAAAGGAATGAGGCCCAATTGAAAGTAATATTATTATTAATATTCTTTATTGTAAGAAAAACTAAGAATCAATTAAAAGAAAGAGTGTACGATCGAAATCAAAAGTAGCATAACTCTATAGTACCATGTCGTAACAACTGTATTGTGTTGATATTCGTAGGAATTATTATTGCACGAGCTGTTATAACCCTACTCAATATGCAGTTAACTGCTATCATCAAAATTTTTAATTAATATAAAAGTAATAGCGCCATGTGGCCATAGTTCAATTGCTTTATTCCAATCAAACCGCGTTCACGTAACCGACGTAAAGTGAGGACCCAAAATAGTTAGTTAGGTACTTGTGAAGTTTCTCTCAATTACTTAAAGTGCATAGTGAATTATGGGTTTTTCATAAAGACTAACCGCTTTCGCCTGATTCTTTAACAGAGCGAAACAGTCGGTATGATAAATGGTAATAAAATATTCAGGTTCATCTGAGTTTTATTATGATTATGAACAAAACACTTACAGTTCCAAGACAATAGTCACCATTATTAGCGCAAGATGCCAATGACATTACAGGGAAATAGTTCAAAGTGACCAGATTACAAGTATTTGGGTCACTGTGCTTTATTTGTATAGGAACTTGAGCCTTTGTGATTCACGGCTGATTTGTCCACTTTCATTGCAAAATCAGTGTTACTCACTACTGGTATTGCCTTACCTTATTCTTCGATACAGATGTAATATTACAAAATGTGGTGTAAATGCTACGAAAATAAAATGCAACTTTTTTATTATGAAAGGTACAAAAAAAGGACACTTAAAAATCTTTATTTATAATGAGATAACTAATTTTAGAAGAAACTCCAAACACACGAAGAAAGAAAGTCAAACCTACAATTATTATGAATTATAATTACTTTTATTGATTTAAGTTCAACATTAAAGAAATTTGTGGTAAAGAAATGTATCTACTTACATAAATATATGTAAGTATGAATAGGACCTCTCTAAGAAGCGTTTGAGTATTGGGTAATTGGGCCGTAATCCAATAAGGATACAATGTAAATAAAAATACCCAATATCCCAATATCGTAACCAATATCGTTATCCAATAAGGATACAGTGTAAATAATAATTTACATTGTATCCTTATTGGATTCCAGCCCAATTACCCAATACTCAAACGCTTCTTAGAGAGGTCCTATTCATAAAGTTAAATGGTCATTCACAAATTAGTATCTACGTATTTAAAAACGTCAAATCGAGCACTTTTTAGAGATCAAGAAATAAAAATTTAAGTGACGTGAAAGTAAACATTTGTAACAATTAAAGCCTACTTCATTTCTAATTAATTTATATTCATTCATTGTCCTAAGTGTGTGTGTGTGTGAGCATAAACACACCCGAATATAATTTATATAGGTATAGATAAAACATTTATTTAAAATTCTTCATTTGTAATTCGTAATTTGTGTTACTTTGATAACATTGTTTGGTAAGTCGGAACTCAAACAGGCGGCTGTTAAACTACTAGTAATAGTAAGTAACACACAAATTGGATGAATTACGCTACTAACATCTCGTTGCAATGATTGACTTATATAATAAAATGGAAATAAGGCTTACGATAGATACGTAATTCCAGTTTCTAATTTGAATCAATTTTACAGTTACAATGTTTCAATAATTCGTTATAATTTCCTCAAGTTTATCGTTGGCCGTTAAGCAGAGTAGTAATTTGCGTTATTTTAATTTAACTAAGTATTATTTTTACAGGAAAACAATTTTTTTATTTTGATAGTATTTTTTTGGTAATACTTTTGAAGTAAATATACACCAATAATTTGTTTTATTTTGGTGGTAGGTCTTTATCGTAGTAGCTTAAATATCATAGAGAAATTGTACTAATATAAGCAGTAATTTTTTGGAGCCAGCCAAATGCGAATGTTAATCGACATATGGGTAATTAATCATAGAGCGAAATATTTTAAAACATTATGATAGTGAACAGGCTATTAAGATTTCTTGTGATTGCGAGATTATTTTGGAAGGCTTTTCACTTTTTCGTAAACACTGCTTTTCTTAACGCGATAATGCTAACAACTTTCCACTGAGTTATTATGTGCTGCTTACAGAAGAGACATGTCGAGTAAAATCTATAAAACCACGGAGCGTATATTAGAAATACATACATAATTATTGGCAGTACATACATACAAATGCAAAAATGCTAGCTTGTAGAATGTGAATTATGTGAATAATCATAAAATCAGACACAATGGATATTATATTGTAGAGTGGACGCTGGCGCCAGCTAGCTGATGGCTGTCAAATAATTAATAATATTTTTGAGTATATTTTATATCGTACGATTGCAGAGAAACTATCTCCCGCGTTCGATCAGGTTCTGCCCCCTATTTCGCCTATTTTTTTTTTATTTGATTCGAAAATTCACATCCCGTCTCGCTTTGACGCACCGCGATAAAGGTGGCAGGTACAGAGTTTCCGATATTCAAACACCTATCCGATAGTTTAGAATAAGGTTCTCTCGAACGAGAAGTTACTGCACGGGGCTCTTCAAAAAGGACGTGAAAGAAAGTTTTTGCAGGGTCCACAACGCGCAAGTGATGACCGTGCGGTAACAAAATTGTATTACCTATATTTTTCTATATCACTGAAGTTTTCCACGAGATGGATGTAGGTTTTTCTTTGCTCTAATTTATGAAGTAAAGTAAATTTTGGAGTTGGGAAACGTGTATTGGGAATTGTGTTTAGAATTCAAACCTCTTTTACCTAGGTATGTTTCTGTAAATATCACGTTTCCGACATTTCTGAGTTATCCATCACACTTTCAAAATTATGAGCACACAGCTATAAATACACACCGTTTTCAAACATTTACAAACAATGTCTGTAACTGTTTTCAACTCGTGTTTGAATCCGATCCGAAATTCTTAAACTAAACAATTTGCATTACATTCTTTAAAACTTCTATTAGAATGTTATTTAAATTATCAGATAACAAATTTGCACTTAATTTGTAACGGCGCAATTTCTTTTATGCTACAACAATTTAAAACCCTAATTTAAATGGAAATAAAATCTCAATCATAACGGAATAAACATTAGAAAGTTATTAGAACTTTGGAGTATGCAATTTACTAAGCAATTGTTTTGTTTAGCAACAGTTACTCATCGATCATTATTAAAGTCAAGAATTTATGTTCAAATATTTTTAAAACTATTGTCCATTTCTGTTTGGAGTTATCTAGAGTGAATTGCGAACCCAGTAATACTAACAAGAGATATCGACGGCGAAGTGCCAACACCTCTTATTTTAGCTTTTTGACTTTCCAATAATATGTATTCTAGGTATTTAACCCTTTAAGCATCAGATGCCAGACATTATTGATTTTTCAATTGTCATAGACCTCCAGAGAGATAACGACGCTTGACAGACTAAGGCCGAAACTGGAAAAAAATAAATGTGAAGCTTGGAACTAAATTACCGCTTATGTTTTTCATTTTGTGTAAAATTTGGCCATAATAATATTAGCTAGAATTGATTGCTATTGACACTTGGCCGTCGATACAATGTCGTTTTTATACACGAGTTATTAAACTGTGATTACTTATTACACACTAGACGACATTAGCACGATCTACTCCTGTATTTATGATAGTGAATAGAAAATTGATTTTAACGCAGATCTATTTTACAATATAAAACTCACAATTATAAACCACATTTTGTTGGCACTTTACAAACGAAAGTTAGCATATTTGATCAATACGAACTCAATTTCGTTATACTTTTACGCAATAAAGCAATCGTTGATAACTCTTCCTGTATTGTCTCAGACATAGAAAGTATTATTACTTAATGGACGATATGACAACTCTACGTAATGCACATTGACATAACGATGTATTTCATTATAACATCTCATTACTATTCGCTACGAGTATCATTAAGCATCACATAGAAATGAGATAAGGGTTAGATTGTTCTAATACCTAGATAAATAAATCCTATGTTTAAAATAGTTAGATTACTCGGATCTTCAGACAGAGTTTATTAAATGCTTGTTATACAGAATGGTGCCGTCATTACGACAATTAATTGAAACATGAGCTATATTAGTTCATAGAAATGGTTTGCATTTTCAAAAACATATTATTTATTTGATATTTCATTAGATTTCATGACATTCGTATGAAATAATATAGCATTAGCTGCATTATTTCATAGAAATGTCATGAAATTATCAAATGAATAAGATGTTTTTGAAAGTGGCAAACCATTTCTATGAACTAATATAGTCCATGTTTCAATTTATTGTCATATTGACAGCGCCATCCTGTATAGGTAGCGTCCGTGGACTATGCACTGTGACTTTCGGCGATATTAAGGGTGTCTACCCTCTTACTTTGATCAAAACAGGATCGACACAATGCTATGTTTTTTACAGAAACAGAAAGTGAAGCAACGATTTCTTAAAATACCTTTAAATTAGATAAGTCCTTAGATGGAATTATATTTTGCCTTTTAGTGTTTTTTAGTTTTGTCTTTTGTGAAAAAAATTTCTAGACTTTTTATTAATTTTACGAGATAAAAATATTTTTTGAGGTCATCGACGGAGCCGACAGAAAATTCACGCACTAATATCCGTCATTAAATTTGTCTTCCGCGTACATTACTGCTCTCCTGGAGGCGTGGTCTGTGTAAACTTATTTGTCATAAAAAAAAATTAAGAATATCTTATTTGTCATGTTTTGACCCATCATAATTCCGGAGTGAAGGAGAATCAACATCCGAAAGAGAGCTAGCAGTTTCTTAATCCACTCGAGTTAAACCTTTCTTATACGTTCATAGTACTGAATGGTGCAGTGGGCAGAGAGCTTTAAAGGCATCGCGTTGATTTAAACAATAATAGAAATATTTTGTGAATAAACTAAGTAAATGATTTTATAAAATGATTGTATTTTAATTAAATTAGAAAACATTGTGTGGAATATAAATTACAATTAATATTCTTGGAATAGAAGATACGTTAAAATGTGTTCAATGTAAAAATCTGTAAAAAAAAACACCAGAGTGGGTTTTATAGACTGATTCCCTCAGCCTTCCTTGGATGAAATTAAAAATTATAAAGCTTGCACGGAAGTTTAGAAGCGCGTAATTTAGTACGTCACGACTTAAGACATTTATTAATAATTCAAAACAATACATAAACTGTTCAATATTAATTATAACCGATACTTTTGGTTGTCTATAAAAAGAAATACATATTAATTGGATATTGACCGACGATGTTTCTTTCGCAGTTTTGCAAATCGATGATGTAATTTATAAACAAACGTATGATCAAGTAAATTTTATACAAGGAAGTGTTTCAAGAATATGTTGTTTTTTATTTCAATAGTAAAATTATTTATGGTTACAAAAAAATATAATTTTAAGTTACCCTCGGCCTCCTTAATCATCTATATAACACCTTTTCATTAAGACTATTCTTATGAGCCCGAACACGTTATATCTGCTGTAAGTTAAGAATTGAGTATCCCACTATTTCATGGTACAGGATCAGCTCAAGGTTAGCATGCCTTGGAAATACCACCGAAGTAACAGTAAACCGAAATTTCATATCAATCGGATCTGTAAAAGTAAGTAAGACCCTTTTGTCAAGTAGGAAATTAACTAATTTTACCATGTGGTAGGCCCGTATTTATGGTCGTCTGGGTACCACCGCCTTTCTTATTTCAGCCGCGAAACAGTTCGCTGTGTTTCAGATTGAAGGGAAAGGTACCCAGTGTAATTACTGGGCTTGCACGGCATTTCATCTTAGGCCCCAGGATGACAACGCACCTGCAATATCAAGTAATTTTTCCTTGTTATTGCAGGTGTCAATAGGACGCTTACCATCAGGTGGGCCGTCAGCTTGTTTGTCATCTAGTTGTATAAAAAAAACTGATAGTCATCAAACACTTGAACAGATCTTCATAAATTATAGCTAAGAACCATTTCGGTCACGTCAGCTTTTAAGCCAAAAAACCAAATGAAAATCGGTCCATTCGTTTAAGAGCTACGCTGCGATGCCACAGGCAGACACGTCTACACGAAAATAAGTTTGTTCTGAACAAAGTAAAAGCCGTAAAAATACTACGGATTGTGGTATTCTTACGGCTTCTATTGGATTTCACCACATCTATTTAATAGTGTATATGCATTGTTTTGGGGATCTCGGTGGCGTATTGATTTGAGCGCTCTGGTTTCGATATGAAAAACAAAACAACTTTCGCCATGGTCGATCATGGGATGGGTCCATCAAAGTTTGTTACCTCGAGCTCCTCCGTGCTTCGGAAGGCACGTTAAGCCGTTGGTCCCGGTTGTTCCTGCAACCGCTTTAACCCACCAACCCGCAGTTAGCGTGGTGGTGTTATGGCCCAAACTCCTCATTTGCTTCCCCCATGTAGAAAGGCCTATGCCCAGCAGTGGGACGTATATGGTGATGATGATGCATTGTTTGTAAAAAATAGGTTTTATGATAAGCATATTGTTCATGAATGGTATCCATCTTCGCAGTCCTTATCATCGGCCAAAAAAAAAAATTAAGCCGTCAAACCACACATTCCAGGCACAATAACATCCCAAAAATCTACCGTGGCTTAAAAAAAATTACAGAATCTCAAGCTATTTTCTATAGCCCCACTCTGGTCCCGGTTTGGTTGTTAATTAATAATAAACGCTCTTTTTAATGTATAATTAAGATTATCATCACTTGGTTATAAGTTATTCATAGCCTGTTGATTAATTCTTAAGAAAAATAATGAATCGCTTGTAAAAAATCACTAAAGACATTTTAACCTTATATATTCAAGGCAACTGAATTTCACACCTCATTTCAATAACTAGCGTACGCTAAAAATAATAGCCAACAAAATTTATTACCTTGCTTATCCAAAATATTAATTTTAAAGTTTAAATCCAACATAAAATACACGGAACTCCCATCTATAGACAATGAGTCATCTTATGCTTAAGTTTTAGTGTCCATTATAGTAGTCGATAACAATAAAATATTGCCAAATTAAATCCTATTCTTCGTTTTAGATATTGAAGTGTTGCTTGTCTAAAATTTGCATACTTCGCTAAATTGAGGAACAAAGCGGAGGTCAGTTGCAAGAATAAATGTATCCACTGCACAATCTTTACTGATTCCTAATCATAAATAATGCTATTAATTAAAAATATTGAATGAAGCATGGAAATTACATAAGGTTTAATTTAATGTCAACTTCGTGCTCTGATTGTCCTAAATCGCTCCCTCACAATTTTTTTATTAATAATAATTAATATTAAAGCTAATTTGTTCCAAAATAATTTCATAATAAACATACAATCATTCATTAAATTACATTACGAAAATAAAATAAGAAATCAATAATCTATGAAACCTTCAGGTATTTTATTTTATTATTTTTATTTGATAAGGATCCCATTTTGGGTGTAGGCTCCTCCCTTTCTATACATCTCTATCCATTGTCTTTTGTATCGAGTTTTAGATTTTAGATTTCACTATTAGGTTCTCATTGCAAATCTTGCTTGAATTTGACAGACTATCAGATATTTTTTCACAAAGTTCTGAATGAAATTTTTAAATAACACTTTTGTCTTCTATTATACAAACGGTACCGGAAGATGGTTAATACTTAAAAAGAAGCCTTAGTTGATTTTTTTTAATTAATTAAAATAAAATATTTAGGGACAACGAGTGTCTAGTAATTCAATGCCTACAATTATCAAATAGCAGAAATATTCCATTGAAGTATACAATATATATATATATATATATATATATATATATACATATATTCTTAAAGCCCTGTTTTTTAACTAGAATCAAACTGTAGAAAATAACAAGTGAAAGTTAAATTGATTCCTAAACATAACTTTTAATCAAACGCCCGCATAAATTGAGTAAAAAGTATTAGTACCTATGTGTAGTTAATAACATTTGGTGTTATGTTTTCCTTTTCCTTTAATTACAAATCTTCTATTCTATTTTCAATTTCAATCTTTTTTGCATTCCAAAATGTTGCATTCAAAAATAAAAGAACACCTTATAAAGATGAGATTCGTGTCATAGTTATCAGTACTTGTAATTATCACATATTTGCAAAATATACCTACTGCATATTTTTTTCCATAAGTACCAAACAGATAATAACGTGCTTTATTAATTGAATTTTATTTTTAATCAATTTCTAAGATAGTTGGTATAAGTACCTATATTTTTCATTTAGGTTTTTTTTTATTTTATAAAATAACTCCCCTTTTTATCATTAAAATCCGCATTTTTAATCCTATGAGTAGGTATCTAGTATCTACTCTATACATTGCATTCTCTAAAAATATTTAAAACTTGGTAATAGTGAAATACTCATATTTGTTTTAATAAATAAATTCAAAATTAACTCACCGCAAATTAAAATAACGTATCCAAAACAAACAAATCAATCACTTCACTTCAAAATCACCGCACTACACTTATATGAAAAGAAAAGTAGGAATAATCAGAGAATTTGAAGATGAAAAAATTTTATACCAATCTAGTACTTAAGGTCGCACGATTTATAATACGCGCATCGCGATTTGAACTCTACACCGAAGGCTTAAGAGCGCAAAGAGTGCGAACGTAGATATGCGCACGAGTGAAGCGTGTTGGTGGCTTCGCGTGAGACGTTAGTTTGCGCGCGCACCTGCCTTGCCGCCCACTGGGCTCATAAGTGGGTGACATAGAATTCAGGTAAGGCAGCGGGTTTCCTTTTTAAGATGGTTTTTTTGCGAATTAGAATTTATTCCCAATTATTAAAGGTTATCGACTTGATTTACCAAAAGGACCGACTGGCTGAAAGAAATTTTATAAAATCGCTTTGTTTCTAAAATTATTGAAGTTAATTATCGTAATTCAAAGCACCTAATCTCGAAGTAAATAGCTTT
Organism: Nymphula nitidulata; assembly: GCA_947347705.1. Lineage (NCBI taxonomy): Eukaryota > Metazoa > Arthropoda > Insecta > Lepidoptera > Crambidae > Nymphula > Nymphula nitidulata. The sequence continues at coordinate 5,647,066 of OX374617.1, read as the reverse complement.
CACGCCGATATTAAAGTAATCTAATATATAAAATTCTCGTGTCACAAATTTAGTTACCATACTCCTCTGAAACGGCTTAACTTGATTTTCATGAAATTTTATATGTATATTCAATAGGTCTGAGAATCGGCTACTATCTTTTTTTTTAGTCAATTTTTTTAATGGCTGAACAACGTTTTCTGCTAGTAAATCATATCATTTATTAGACAAACTTTTCAGACTCAAAAATCACTTCAAATTACCTACTTTTATAAACAACCTAATTTTTTTTGCTCATTAACTAATATTGAACGATCGATGTGATAATTATTGATAATCACATAATTTAATTATCTTGATTTGTAATAGGTTTGATAATACTATTCTGTGCTATTTGGTTAAGTTATTTTAACAGGCTTCATTAATTATGCAATATGCTAATTATTTATTGATAATTTGATAATCATTTTACATGTCTCTATGTAGAGAAAATATCGATAAACCTTTATCATGAAGGTAACTTTTGATGAGAAACGAACGAATATCTATAGTTTTATTACTTCCATCAAAAATTTTACTGTGGTCCAAAATAATACAAATAATTCTTGTAATAGCATAGACCAAATAATATAGCAAATGTAAAGAATAAAGTAGAGATATTCTATAGAATTTTGTCTATAGAAAATTTTAGTAAAATATTCGTACTAAGCGTGGCAGCAAAATTATAATCAAAATATTTATATTTGAAGATTTTTTTACCAAAAACTTACAGAAATATGAGAAAATCATACAATACGCCTCCTATTTTTATTCCGCATCTGAGGGTTGAATTAATAATTTTCATCAATTGAAAATAAATAAAATATAAGCTTAGTGTATCGTTCACTTGTAGGAATGGTTTTAACGAAGATATACCGAGATTATTGGTAAGAAAAAAATTCCTCACTATTATTAGCATAAGTATTCATAGCATTCGAATTATAGTTATGTGTCGGATTTTTCTTTGTAGTAAAAAATGCTTTATTAGGAGCTCAATGGCGTAGTAGCTTGAGCGCCCTGGTTTTGATTACGAAAACAAAGCAACTTTCGCCATGGTCGATCGCGGAATGGGTCAACCATAGATCTAGACCGTTAATCCGTTGGTCCCAGTTGTTACTGCAACCGCTTTAACCCACCAACCCGCACCAACCAGCGTGGTGGTGCAATGGCCCAAACTCCTCATGTGCTTCTCCCATGTAGGAAGACCTGTGCCCAGCAGTTAGACGTATATAGGATGAAGATGATGATGCTTCATGAAACTCTCTAATTCAAACGACACGCCGTTATTTGACTATACACTTGCCACTTTAATTGACCCCGCCGGGCGCCCACACGTCAGCTTAGTATGCTCACTGCTCTGTTCAAACACCTTCCGTTTCTCAGTTGTGCAATTTACCACATACAATTTACCAATTTACTTTGTTTACTGTACAAATACAGCATAAAAATGATTGCCATTTGACATTGTAAGGGTAAACGTTAGCGCATAGCGCAGAAACAAATAAACTAGATGATTATTATTAACAGACTTCAAAAACGAGGAGGTACTCAAATCGGTTTGTATCCTGTTTTAATTCATAGGGTTAAAAAAATGCTTGGGATAAGCATTTTTTTTCACAATTTTAAATTTATTTTCTGACAGTTGGTGGGACTACATCCTGTATAGTAAAGTTATACTTATAGTTAATAATAGGTTAGGGGAAAAAGTTTCTTCGCATTTTTTAAGAAAATTCAAAACATTTTTTAATATAGTTTATTTACATTTAACTAAAGTATGTATGTACCATTTTGTTCGATATCTTTTTGCTATCTTGTAGGTAGGGACATGATCCCATTGCTATAGAAATTTTGGGGCTTCTGATCAAAATACCGCGACAAGTGGTTTTGGCAGTCCTCTCGTGATGTTAACCTGACACTGCCTAGAGAATTCTGAAGAGAGCGAAACAGGGGGAAATCTGAAGGTGCAAGGTCAGGACTATACGGCGGATGCATTAACACCACCCAGCCAAACTCTCTTAATTTATGCTGAGTGGCTAAAGATGTGTGAGGTCTAGCGTTATCATGATGAAAAACCACACCCCTTCTGTTGATTAATTCCGGCCGCTTTCTCTCAACTTCTTGCTTTAATCTCATCAGTTGTTCGCAGTAGAGTTCAGAATCGATGGTCCTGCCTGGTGGTAACAGCTCATAATGAATGGGTAATGCCCTTCCAATCACAGCATCACCTTATTGAGAGTTAACCCGGGTTTCGCCACAGTCTGTGAAGCCAGACCGGCCTTTGACCACGACCTTTTTCGCAGGTTCTTGTCGTACGTGATCCACATTTCACCACCAGTTATTAGCTTCTTAAAAAATGGTTCGGTTTAATTACGTCGTAATAAAGAATCACAAATGACTACACGGTTCATAAGGTTTCTTTCAGTGAGCTCGTGGGGTACCCAAATATCGAGCTTTTTTGTGTACCCATTTTTTTTAAATGCGCCAAAACTGTTTTGTGGTCAATTTCCAGTTCTACAGCTACGTCATAACTACTGATATGCCGATCTCGCTCTAGTTTTTAAAAAATGGCATCAATTTTATCCGTAATAGGGCGACCAGAGCGACGTGCATCTTTGACATCAAAATTTCCGGATTGAAAACGCTTAACCAAATTTGTGCTATTCTCACAGACACTGCACTAGGTCCATAAACATCGCAAATTTTTTCGCGGCTTGCGTTGCATTTTTACCTTTTTTGTAGTAAACTTTTAAAATGTATGGAATTTCTTCATTAGATTCACTCATCTTGACAGTACGAAAACACACATTTTCCTAATTAAACTTTTAATGATACCAAAACCAGCCAGATACAAATAGTACAGCCAAAGAGATTTTATTACAAGTTCATACATACTATAATGCGAAAAGACTTTTTCCCCAACCTAATATATAGTATATATAGTAATAGTAATATAGTATAGTAAAAACAAAAACTCTACAATGTTAACAAAAATTCTAAATTGTAAAATAAATTTCAAATTTCTTCATACAAATAGTTCCGTTAGTAAAACAAAATGTATAGAAAATACAAAAATTAATTTTAGAATTTTGAGGTTTTGAAAACACCTTAGTTTTTTTTATACAAAGAGATGATAAACAAGCTGACGACCCACCTAGTGGTAAGCGGTTACCGTCGCCTATAGACACCTGCAATTACAAGGAAAATCACTTGATATTGTAGGTGCGTTGTCATCCTGAGGCCTAAAATGAAATGCCGTCCATGCCCAGTAATTACACTGGCTACCTTTCCCTTCAATCCGAAACACAGCGAACTGTTTCACGGCTGAAACAAGAAAGGCGGTGGTACCTACCTAGACGACCCTACATACGGGCCTACCACCTAGTAAACACCTTACACATACCTTAGTATTCATACTATGTTAACATATGGGTATTATACACCTTGTATAGTATAGTATGGATTGTTTCTAATACACAGATACCTCACAGTAGACACAAACTCGCACCAGGGCCTGTGACCTTGCACCCTCAGACTTGCACATGTTTCTTCTTTTGCTGTTATCGGAATTCGAATCTGGGACCTCAGGACGTTGTAAATAAAACAACAGTCCACCAAACTTGGTTATAAACTTGTAACAATAGTTGGAAATATTATAATTTCATTAACATTACTACTGAATTTGGATGATTTATAGTGCTTATTAGTTATTGTCGTAAAGAAACACTTTATTAAATATTTAAAAGTATCTACGGTACCTATTATTATATTTTCTTTAATAAAAAAATATACTTAAATTCAGAGTTCTATAATACGATTTTTAAGCAAATAATCTAATATATAAAAGTCTCGTGTTACAAATTTAGTTACCATACTCCTCCGAAACGGCTTGACCGATTTTTATGAAATTTTATATGTATATTCAGTAGGTCTGAGAATCGGCTAAGTATCTATTTTATTTTTTATTCTTGGATTTTTTATGACAAAAGAACGTTTGCGGGTCAGCTAGTAATTATATAATAAAAGACTTGTGTCTCCTCGTGGATAAAAACAGGACAAGGTTACTTAGAGAAACACATATAGGCACCTCTGTCATATTTTTTATGATACTTACCTCATCTTTTCTTTTTTTAATCAAAGATTAATTTTATGATATTCTTCTTTGTTTTGTCCATCATAACTTATCATCATGGTTAGCTACTCTTCTTAAATCCTCGCTTCTGGCCTATAGCACTCCTCAGCATGTATGTAGTAAGTAAAACTGTGAGAATCTTACTTTAGCAATAGAGGGTGCTCTCCATGAGTAGAGTAAAGTAGAGTCAACTGGTTCATTGCTCTACCAGTTTCAGATACTCTACCAGGTTTCCAGACGTCATATGTGTATGATATAGACAAACAAAATTTAATTGTCTGGTTCATCGGGCTTGGAAAGGTTAATTAGTACTCCACTCTACCAATGCTGTCTACATTGGTATAGTTCACTATAGTTAGAACACTACTGATTACTATGCTGTTTTCGCTGCCAGGGGACAACACCCTTGTGATGTCTACTGCACGCGTAGCACAAGGAACATGACAAGCTCGAGAAACGGTTTTGTCTACATCGTAATGTCGTTTTTGTCAACAAAAATGATACAAAATGACATTACAGTGTAGACAAAACCGTTTGTCGTATTCCTTGTGCTACGCGTGCTGGTGGAGTAGTTATATTCAAGCAGTAGGTAGGTAGTTAGAAGCAAGTGGTTTCTTGCTTTCAATCAAACTCACAAAGTCGATGAATGGCTAGATATTGCTAGGACAGGCATTTTGATTCTAGCCAAGGATTCACAACGATATAGTCACCAGGTAGCACTTAAGATGTGTAATATTATACAGGATGGTGGCGTAAATACTACAATAAATTAAAACATGGGCTATATTAGTTCATTTAAATGGTTTGTCACTTTCAAATACATCTTATTCATTTGATAATTTCATGACATTTCTATGCAATAATGCAGCCAATCTTATATGTTCATACAAATGTCATGAAATTATCAAATGAATGTGATGTTATTGAAAGTGGCAAACCATTTCTAAAAACTAATCTAGCCCTAGTACTGTCTTACATTTTCGCGAGCACTGCATTTGAATTTACCGGATATAACTCGCTAACTCACTCGCTCACTAATTAAACACAAGTTAAATCCGGTAAATTAACATAGCCCATGTTTCATTTTACTGTCGCATTGACGGCACCAACCTGTATGAGTGCGGTATCTGAATATGTTTAGTTTTAGCTGTTTTTCTTTTGCTCGATACTGATCCTTTCCCAATAGTATTGTATATATATAGCCACTTACAGTTATCTACGGATTATGTTATTATATTATACACCACTAAGGTGGCAATCAAGCATATGGCCCACCTGATGGTAAGCAGTTACCGTAGCCTATGGACGCCTGCAACACCATGGGTATCACTTGCGCGTTGCCGACCCTTTAAAAACCTTTTCACGCCTTTTATGAAGAACCCCATGCTGTACTCATTCTTGCTTTAATCTGGTTATTAAATTTAATGTATATTACTGTATTATAAGCTGTTGTTATAATAAATAAATAAAAGATTCCAAAGAGTCGAAGAGGTATAGATCATAAGAGCAAGAGGTAGCCCGTAAGATTCAAGGGGTCAAATTTCGTCGAGCTTTAATTAGCCATTACTGTCGCCAACATTATGTAAAAGTCATATTAATTACGAAACGAGTGCACCACTTTCATCGGTGCAGTGTCGGTGCAGCTGATGCTCGCTTTCATTATAATTGCCACGATAATTGCCGTCCAAGCGACGTTTAATCGACTTAGTGGTTCCGTGAATGCGGTCTAGTGGTTTTTCAGAACAGTACTACTGCACATGATTTGACTTTAGCTTACTAAGACTTATAGAATATCACCTGGAATTCCTCCACATTACTAATTTAGAAGGCAATCGCTTTAAAATATTATGATCACAATTACAATAAAGAAAGAAAACGATGTAAAAATATATGCTCCAGGCGGGACTCGAAACCGCGTCTCCTGATTTCCGGGCAGACGCGATTATCACTAGGCCACCGGAGCACTAGGTATAAGCTACTAATTTCTTCACCGCTTTTTTTTATAGCAACGTTTATCTCACCACTCATTGAAGTTAACACTTTTACAAATATTTTATATGTAGGTTAGAGTCCCACCTGGAGCATATATGTTTTCATTGTTTTCTTTTTTTATTTGTAATTGTTACAATAAAGTAGGCGTTTAAACGCATCAAAAACATTAAAATGTGATATTATGATCAGTTTTGTATTAATATTAATCAAGCAGCATTTTGGCTTGGCCAGGAATGGACATTTTCTTGGAATTCTTTACCTATAAAAGTATGTGTTCCCTCCTTGAGGTAACATAACCCATAATCGAAAAAGGCGTGAAAAGGCATACTTTAGGCCGGCAAGGTGGAGGCGGATAGAACAATATGTTTCAAGGTGCACTAGCTGTCTTCGCATAGACTCTTCTTACTGCTTCACATTAGGTTGTATTGAGTCATTAAGCCTTTAAAAATGTGTAATATAGACTCTATTCTTATTGTAATAAGGTGCTGTGTACATATTTGAAAGCCTCATATGTATTAACTTTTTGGACGTGACTTAAATTATATTTCTTCTGGAACCAATAGACCAGGTTAACTACATTAGATTGGGTCCCGTTTTACACTGTTCGCATTCTTTTCTATATAAACTGCACCATGGTTTATGGTCATTTAGTAGAATCATCATCATCAGCCTATATACGTCCCACTGCTAGGCACAGGCCTTCCTACATGAGAGAAACAGATGAGGAGCTTGGGCCATAACACCACCACGCTGGTCCAATGCGGGTGCGTGGGTTAATGCGGTTGCGTGCCTTCCGAAGCACGGAGGAGCTCGAGATTGTAAATTTGATTGACCCATCCCGGGACTGACCATGGCGAAAGTGACTTTGTTTTCGTAATCGTAACCAGAGTGCTCAACCCTATACGCCACCGAGCTCCTCTTATTTAGTAGAATAAAAAATGTTAACATCTGTAAGTATAACAACTAACCAACCAATAATTAAAACTAAAAAAAGATACGGACTAAGAGTCAGAAGAAATAGTATACTTATATTTTAAAAAAAGTATAAATACGCCTTAGTTGGTATTAATTTCTTAATTAAAATAACAATACACCAACTCCAACCAGCTTAAGAAAATTCGACGGGTACCTAAGTTGTGTTTACAAAATATATGTATATGAATTTGATTTCGCCATTAATTAATACGTTCGCCCATTCGTTGGATGGTGTTGCACAAACGACCTAATTTTTATAATTAACAACAAACAAGTCCAGTTTTTCATCAGTCAAGCAAAAAATTAACTAGCACCTTATTATTTTATATGCTGTAATACTAGGTACAGCTGTTATCACTATCTTAATTTTGATTCTATATTTAGGATTTTTTTATGATATTGTTAAGTTAATTGTACTAGCGTGGTGGCCTTGCGCAACTTTGGAGCCAATTTTCGCGGTCTTAGAGACGTTGCCGGCTTTGCGTTTAAAAGCCATTTCAGTAGCCAACCAATGCGATGCGATTAAATTGTGTTGTGTTAAGTGACGTGAATGTTTCAGTAACATTTTATTTTAATTTATTTGTGTTTAGCCGCAATTGTTACGGTGTATTTAATAAACGTGATCTCTCGGGTAGCTATGGATACTAGATAACGGAGAAATATTGGTAACAAGTATCGAGGTATAGTTATCTAGTATTTATAACGCAAGCTCTTAATTATGCTTTCGTTGGGCTAGATAATTGGTGTGAGTGTATGAATATTATTATTTATTTTCACCTTCAAGGACACCCACTTCTGGGGAATTTACCGATATCACGAGCTTTTGACCTTATATTTTTATTCTTAATTTTTTGATTTTAACATTATTATAAATGTTTGAAAAATTACTTAGTAATTAAAATATAATAAAACTAAAACTAAAAAATTTTCTAGTTTTATTATATTTTAATTATATTGTTATTATTGTATCGTCAGATATATAACACGGTGAACTATTACATGCTATTACACCTTCCTTTTTCTCATTAGTGTCTGTAGATACAATACCCGCGCTTTTGCGGCATTTTGAAAATGTCGTTGAAGCATTGCCGAGCCGAGACAGGGGTCTTGCACTCTGGTTTTACTACGTCAATTAATTTGTTCTGTTCATTATACCGTTCTAGATTAAAGGAAGGTGTTATGTGCAATAAATGTTCTTTCTTTCTTATTGTATTTATGAGAAAAAGGGGAGCAGGAGAGAACAGCTCAAAACGGGCATAGCAGGCCAAGAGAGCGGCCAATGTCCAAAGAGTCCGTAATACGTACTAAGATTGTTTATTATTTCTCGTCGTGCGTGATTGTGATATCCTTCCTCAACACTGAGGCAAGTTGACGCTATGAGTAGTTACTTGGGCAGTCATAAAGGGTAGCGGTAATATTTCATATAAGGAACAGTTCCGGTGCAATCGACCGACAGTTATCTAATTCATTGCTACGCTAAACACATTCTTAATTTAGTTGTACTTACAGTCCGCAGCACATGGCAGACGCTTGAAAACTTGGACCTAAAGCAATCGTAATAAGGGTGATTCTTGGAGTTCAAGTTTTACATTTTTTACTTTCGTATAAATTAATTTTTAAATATATTGAATACTTAGTATTTTTTAATGTATATTTTTATGCAAAAAAAACTAATAAAACAAAAATGAAATGCAAATAAAATATCTAAAAATGATAAAAAATATTTTAAAATTATTTCTGGAGTCGGCGTTTCACTTTCTATTAATTTAGTTATTTAAACTACTGTTAAATTCGACAAATAGTCACTTTATTCATTTAATCTTGGTAAAAACATTTTATCGTAAATTTTAGTGCGGAGTTATAAAGTCTAAGATCTTTAGGTTACCGTGCTCTTCAAATAGGAAATAAAGGTCATTCGATTTTCGAAATCGTTAGTTGACCAACACAGATAATGAGCACTTTCACTGATGCTGCTAACACACCTGCGCACGCGATCTTCTCGTTCTGCGTGTAAACAATACAAAATACTCGTAAAACACAGTGAGTTTTCGTTACAGAAAAAAACTTAGGCAGGTCATACACGCTACAGTGTACCTGACAGGTTTGCCTGTACAGTTTAACTGTAAAACTTTTAAAGTTAAAAAACAACAAAAAACAAAAAACAGTTTAACTGTACAGGCAAACTTGAGCTGAATAGAAACCATACACGTAGCGAGCGGTCACACGATCAATTTTGCCTGTACAGATAAACTGTACAGGCAAACTTGTCAGGTATCAGGTGTAGTGCTCCAGTGGCGTAGCGGTAATCACGTCTGGCCAGACATCAAGAGACGCGGGTTCGATTCCCGCCTGGAGCATATATTTTTCATCGTTTTCTTTCTTTATTTTTAATTGTTATAATAAAGGAGGTTTACTAGCTACATTTGGTGGGTTCGATTACCGGCTCGGGTAAGTGACTTTTAATAAATCTTTGAATGCGGTTATTGTTATCTATTTCTAAAAATAAAGGAATGTTTCCTTGGAGTGCAATTTTCTAACTTTATTATTTAGGATACTTTCGCTCCTGAGGACATTGGTTTGACTCATCCTGTATCGTGGTATTTACCACTTAGTAAGTATAACCAAGTAGAAGGAGCTCGTTGACGTAGTGATTTGAACGCTCTGGTTTCGATTACAAAAAAAAAGGTAAATGCATAGGAGTGGCTAACTACAGAGCAGAATACCCGGGTAATCCGCGTAGTCTCCGTGAGGTGCTCGGCATCGTTAAGGCGCTGGGAGACTTCCTGGGGGAGCTGGGATGGTTCAAGTAATCCAGCTCATCACCCTCCGTCGCAATTGACGCACAATAGGGTAGTTGACAACTTTTTTTTTATTTCATAAATAAGAACTTGCATAAGATTATATTGCAAAAGAAATAGTATGTCTAAGATCAATAGTTTCACAGATATAGTGGTATGTTTGATGTGTTGCGGCGCATCGTCCAAAAACGCTCCATAGAAAAAATACGGAACTGGTGACGTCACATGTTCCCATATTACTAAGAAATGTATGGGCATTATTTAAAATTGATAATAACTATGTATTAAGTAGGTTTTTATTGATAGTTGTCATAATAATAGTTGTTTTAATTGATGTCAGCAAACTAATATCAGTAACATTTTTGATAAATTTTGAAAAAAAAATATCACCTTTTTTTTTATTTTCAAAACAGTACAAATTCAACAATTATTCCATATCTTGTAAGTTTGAATTGTTTTTATGGGTAACAGTAGCGTATATTTTCCGAATTTGTGAAAAATATCTCCAAATTCAAACTTAGGCAACATCCCAATTGACATCGATTTGCGGAGACCGCCCGCACGACGACGCGGACGTAAAAAAATAATATTATATTAGAATTAGAATATTATATTATTATTAGTTTTTCCCATGTAGAAAAGCCTGTGCCCAGCAGTGGTACGTATGACGATGAAATATCACTATGCCCTGTATTATTGGTATTTACTTGGTAAATACAACCTTATATAACCACGACAGCTCACCTGAGCCGAGGCCCGGGCCTATCCACGTTCCACTGCCCTGAGCTTATCGAAAGCAGGATCCCTCGAAGTGGATGCCTGTCGCTTATAAAATATTCAGAGGCGGATCCTCAACTTTAAGACCTGTGGTTCTTGTCTCTTTAAAACCGTCATGGAGATTTGAAGGCCATCTACTACCAACAACAATAATCAGTCCTAAAACAGTTTTTGTGTAAGGCAGGTAGGTATATGAAATTTTTGCCTCAACCCTTCCGCCTCCATATTGTATGACGCGTACTACAATATAACCATTAACCATCAATCTGGACCCCATTACTCGAACATTTAGGTCTAAATTAGGCAATGTCATAGCAGAATGAGCGATTAGCGAAAATAACAAATTACGTTGACTTTCACTGTCGTTTCGGTCTGGGATTAAATTTAACATTATACGTTACATGTTTGCGTATTGTTATGTTATACTTATTTGACTATAATTACCTATATTCAAAAGTAATTTTGTACAGCTACTCTAAAAAATTCGGATATTTTAATGGGATTACCTAATAAATAGTAAGTCAGGAATAGACATTGAAATGCTGAGACCGAGGAGCTCGGTGGCGTATTAGTTTGAACGCTCTGGTTTCGATACGAAACCAAAGCAACTTTCGCCATGGTCGATCTTGGGATGGGTCAATCAAAGTTTGTTATCTCGAGATCCTCCGTGCTTCGGAAGGCACGTCAGGCCGTTGGTCCCGGTTGTTCCTGCAACCGCTTTAACCCACTAACCCGCATTGGGCCCGCGTGGTTGTTTTATGGCCCAAACTCCTCATGTGTTTCTCCCATGTAGGAAGGTCTGTGCCCAGCAGTAGGACGTATATAGGCTGGTGATGATGATGATGAGACATTGAGATCAAAAGGTCACAAGGTCAACATACTTAATGCTTCCACAATAAGCTGACGACCTTACTCACCGCAGGAATATAGCACTACAGAGTAATTGTATTTGGCTGCGATCTTCTGTAAGGAGATTCTTCTCCAGTAAAGCGTTTTAAATTCGGGTAAATACACCAATAGTGATGTTGACTGTATAAATTATTCAAATTAATGTATAATCATGACGCGTGGTGGTAGTTAAAATAAACGCAATTGTTTTTGTATTATTACGGAATTCAAATAATATTTAATGAACAAAATGCAATCAAATTACTCTCAGCTCACGTGTATGATGTCACGTGTTGTTATCAGACGCTGTCATCAGGAAAACAATCTAAAAAAAAATAAAAAAAAAATGTTAGCGTTAACTATAAGAGAGGTGGCCTCTCTCAACAATTAATTCATGATATCGAACGTTATTTTTAAAAAATAACGTATTTATATTTTTAAAAATTCAGATAAGCCACTATTACTTCAAATTAATGTTGATTCATTGTCCAAGAAACAGCTTGTTAAATTAAATGAAAAACAAATATGATTAATTGGCATACCTTAAAAAAATTAAACAATTAAAATTGTACTAGTTTTATTATTCCTAACTTATCTTTTAAGTTGCATTGCTTTGTTTATCTAGGAAATAATTCATATTCTTTAAAATATTCTAATATTAACAAGGAAACAATGAAATAATTTTGGTCAAAGCATTATGAAATATTTAAGGATCCTTATAAAAATGGACTTGTAAGGCCCATATCTAAATGATGAATTAGAAATTCGGTTCATTAAAATTTAATGACCGAAATTTAAAATTACGTTTGTTGTATGTTAAAACTTATCGCCTGATGAACAGCGTTGATTTTGCTTTTCAGTGTAAACTACAATACATATTACTCTCGCGAGCACAATTGAAAAAACTCGATCCGTGAGCTCTGTATTCGCCAATCGGCATACAAAGTGTCAGTATTAACAATTAAAAAGATATCAAACAACTAATAGCATCTGCAGTCTTCCCGTGATCACGATCGCTGTAAAAATCTAAAATAATAATGTAAGATCTATTTTTTTTTTATACAACTTGATGACAAACAAGCTGACGGCCCACCTGATGGTAAGCGGTTACCGCCGCCTATAGACACCTGCAATAACAAGAGAAAATCACTTGATATTGCAGGTGCGTTCTCATCCTCAGACCTAAGATGAAATGTCGTCCATGCCCAGTAATTACACTGGTTACCTTTCCCTTCAATCCAAAACACAGCGAACTGTTTCACGGCTAAAATAAGAAAGGCGGTGGTACCTACCCAGACTACCATACATACGGGCCTACCACCTAGTGAAAACCTAATTAAACGTGAGTTGAATCCGGTAAAGTGGTTTACGAAACTTTTGATTAGATGGTGAATAAACTTTGGTAGAGTACTCTGGGCATGTCCGTTAAGGTTTCTGGATTATATATATATTTTTATTATTATTATTATAAAACCAATCTGTTTTCTATTTACGGGAATTGCAAAGCATGCTGGGTGTAGCTGGTTTCAAATAAAAATAAATATACTGGAAAAATCTTTTAATAGAAGTTCGGATTAAGCTTCTTAAGGTTAGTTAGACAATTAAAGTAAATATAGGTAGACGTGTTCAATGAACTTATATTATTTAGCATTAAAGTAACATATTTTATGTGGGCTGTGATGAATCATAACAATAGGCAGAGCTGGTGGGAGTCGTTTAGTATAATTGGTTATCTTAATATTCATAAAGTAATAGCGTCTTCATTACTGTAATACTCATCAATGAAGTAGGTGAAGCTTACATTCTTTGTAACATAAAATTATAATTACTGTAATGCACTCTTAATTTCATTTTTGAAATTATTATAAATGTTTGAAAATTTTATAATACTTAAGTGTTCAAAGATAATATCCTACCTAAAGAAATTCATAGTGTTATCCCAACCAAGTCCTTGTTCAGTTACCCGAATTGTTTAAGGTTTGGTTTCCGCCTCTGGGCATGGTTTTTTATAGTTTAGATTTTTAAAAAAATATATAAGAAAGGGACTAAAAGACTTTTTAATTGGTTTTAGACGTTTTAATTGGTTTTAGACGTGGGTTAAAACAAGACCAAAATTAAATACTATACGTACCCACATAATATAGACACAATAGGTTATTTATTATTGGGTGCCCTCCGCCCGCCGCCGCCGGCGCGGGCGCCGGGGCAGGCAAGGGTCGAAAGGTGAAAATTTGCATTTTTGGAACGTTATTTGACGTCACCGGTCATCCGTTCTTTTCTGTTTGGATTGTAATAAACGAGTAGCACTACTAAAATGTGATTTTAGTTGATGCCACTGTCTATCTTTTAAATTAGGTTTTATCGAAATAATGTTACAAAATAGTCGAATCTCAAAATTGACACAAAGTATCTAACATGAAAGAGGCCGAGGAGAGGATATACGTTTCCTTAATTTTTAAGGTAACATATAGGTATAGAAACATAAAATACAAATCCTAACTCATTGTTATGCTTAGAGTGTATTAGCAACAATTTGAAAGGAACGATAACGCAAGAACATAAAGTCATTAGATACAAAATCGCATTGTGTAAATAATTTTTATCGAAGTATAATCATCACGGTGAAGTGCGGACCAATCGCGGATATGATCAGACATAAGCCAGCAATAAATCATGATCACGACTAAACTTAAAAGATTATCTAATCCAAAAGAACAAGAAAATCAGGAATTTCAGACGTACATAATGTCTAATTATAACGTTTCGACCTTCGTGGTGTCCTGACCTAGACACAGTCGTATGCGAAAAGAATGCCTGCATCTAGTTAGGAATGTGCCAACTGGTTGCAGGGTCCTTTTGTGTCAAATTCTTACTAAATTAATAATACTGTGTCCGTATTTCGGCGAGATTATAGTCATTCCATTTTATTTACTTATTATACACACTCAAAGAGAAATATGAAACAAAGTGAGGTTTTCTTAATTTTATTTACTATTTATAAATGTCAATCTTATTATATCTACTTAAAAAAGTCATTCTCTAGTCCATTGCAAATTGCAATAGTTATTGAAATAAAATAGAAGTTGTAATTATTAGTTTTAAAGGCAGTGCGCGTTAAGACTTATCTATTGTATTAGTCTTAACAACTTAACTGTCCCCGTACAATAAAATTTACAATACCCCAAGTCCATTTTTTTCCTGCATAAATAACATTCACACTGTCTTAAAATATATACGTTTTTTTTTCTTTTTAATACCACGCTTTTTAGTGCCACGCTCATATCAAAAATAAATCCCAAAACTGTATCAAAGAATGAGTCACCTGTGACTCCTGAACTTATTCCTAAAGTTCATCGTGAGTCGTATGCGACTCATTGGACAGTTGAGTTGTCACACTGCCTTGCAGTGGAACGCAGTACGTTTCATAAACCGTGCAGTAGAATTCTAACACCCCAGGCACGGCCAAAAAATTTACGTTTTGTCATTCGAATATGTTGTGGAGCCCATGCCCGCAAGTCTATGCTATACAAAAAGAAATGCAGTAGACAATCAACGCAACGGCGTCCTTACCACGTGCATTAACATACCCTGGCATGCGCAAGCAAACTTTTATAGCAAAGGTGGTAAAAATCCGTGCGATTTGTTTCCGCAAAATATGTCAGGTTCTTTAAAATCACTTTAAATCGCCCGCAGGAGAAAAAATGAATTGAATTTGCGGATTAACAAACGCACCGCGTGGAAATTATATCAGTTTGCGCTAGCTCTTATACAGTAAAAAAGGCAGTGCTCGCTCACCCTTAGTGCATAACAACAAATACCAAGATACCAACTCCTTAACTTGATTGTAAACTGACCAAGGTCGGTATTTGGATGAAACAAAAACTAATATCTGACAATCATTCTGAAAGATCAATGCTAATACACAAACCTCATAAAAATAGCGCTGATTAACTTTATATTTTCTGTTGTCATAAAAAATAGAGATCTAGAGGTAGTCTAGACTATGTTTTTGTGTAAGCGCATGCAAATAGTTGACCGTCGATATTTAAGATCAAGAAGTATCCGAAGCCGTCTGTCCGTTCTTATCATGCCAGTGTGGTGGAGTTTTTTTTATAAAGTAGGTAAGTATTGAAATATGTTATGTACCTATAGATATTTTGTAGCGTGAAAATGTATGTTTGAAAAGGATTGAAAATTGTTCGGATTGTTTTTTAGATTTTGTTATTTTTATTAGCGTTCTTAATCCTGACCATTCTTTGAAATAGGTATAGAATAGTGTCTTTTCCTTGTTATTGCAGGTATCTAAAGGCGACGGTAGCAATTTACCATCAGGTGCGCCATCAGCTTGCATGTCATTTAGTTGCATAAAAAAATATATTTGTGCATATAAACCATGGCACAATTGAAATTTTGGTAATTAGCGCTTGGCACTAATCACTAACGCACGCAAATGACCCATCGCGCAATTAAACTTTCTCATGTTTTAGTTTCGTGCCATCGTTTTCTCACTAATAAATATTTGCACAAATAATCCATCGCAAAATTAAGCTTTTATGCTTGGGTTCTTCGTGCTAGTAAATATTCGCGTAAAACTTAGTTCCCAAAATGGTCCAGGTGGTCCATGGTCCATGGGAGACTTGACGGGGGTCTACGTTGAGTCGTTGGCGTGACAAATGAAAATACATTTTTAGACGAGTTTTGGGAATATGGTACAAATGTAGCTGCAAGTGGTTTCGTGCTTAGTTCTGTTCTCCTATTGATCCATCATCACCTGCAATTACGTAGGTCATCTACGCGGCACTAGCGACTCAAAATGGCATTAATCCATTAAACAGCGTTATCCCACCGGAAAACTATGACAATTGAAAAATCAACTGTGTCTAGAATCTGATGATTGACGGTTTAACATAAGAGAAATAATGTATACAACATTTTTCTGCTGTTGTTCCTACCTATAGCACCTAATCTGCTTATGTGTACAGTGTACTCTAATCCTCTAGGTATACAAATACTACGTTATTATGAGCTGCTATCGTAGATGAACATACCTCGTCCATCATAACCTCATGAATGGGCCCACGCAGGCCCCCAGACAATGGCACTGTTCTATGTGTCAAGGTTGAAGATGACGCGGCCTTTGAGCCAGCTGCCGCAGATTAGAAGATATAGTAATTGGCAGGGAAAATTTTATATTACTAGCCTAAGTACAAAACGATACCATTAACGTTTGAGCGTACTGAAATTATTATGAAGTGATAAATAATTTACTGAGGAGTCTACTGGCGTGGTAAATTCAATTCTTATGAGTTGATCACGAAAAGTACGCAACTATCACCATAGTTGATTTTTTCAATCAGAACTTGTAATCTCAAGCATCTCCGTGAGTGCTCCAGCAAAGAGCACGTTGGCCGCCAGATTTTACAAAAAAAAATCTAGAGGAAAATATCAACTTCGATCTTGTCAATTAAAGTGATACACACCGAGCTTTTAAAGTTTTAGTAATGTAGTGTGGATATGCAACTAAATATATCATCATCATCACTGTCACCGGCCTATATACGTACCACTGCTAGGCACAGGCATTCCTACATGGAAGAAACACATGAGGAGCTTGGGCCATAACACCACCACGCTGGCCTAATGCGGGTTGTTGGGATAAAGCGGTTGCAGTAACAACAGGGACCAACGGCTTAACGTGCCTTCCGAAGCACGGAGGAGCTCGAGATTATAAATTTTGGTTGACCGACCCAACCCCGGGATCAATCATGGCGAAAGTTGCTTTGTTTTCGTATTCCAAACCAGAGCGCTCAAACCAGTAAACGACCTCCTCCACTAGCTAGGTAATAACTAGGTAGTCGGTGAAAAGGAGTTAGCGAATAAGTCCATAGGTACCGCCTCCACTAGCTAGGTAATAACTAGGTAGTCGGTCAAAAGGAGTTAGCGAATAAGTCCATAGGTCTGGCGAGTAGAGTGGCTAGCGGAGATTGAATAATCAAGACACTTGAAATTTTAAGATGGTCCATTGTGCGAGATGTGGGCGAGTCTTGTCCTTATGTTGTTGTCTCTGACTCTCGTCTCCGGTGGTCCGCGGGACTGTTTGTTGGGATCAATATTTCCGGGACTTAATAAAGGTTTTTATATAATACGGCATCATTCTTTTTTGCATAGATAGCAACAATAACTTTAATGCTGGATTTCACCGACTTGACTCCGTTTTCGCGACATATTCTCGTTTTCATTAACATTTGCTTAGCGTTAAGAGTCTCTTAATGATTTTTAGCTCAGTCTATCTAAAGGAGATAGAAAGAGACAAATTTCGTTAAGAGTCACATAAGCCTAGGGAACGGTTAGTGAAAACGGGCAATAGTGTTAATGTTGGTGCCTAAAAAATTTTAGCTAAAGAAATCTTAAAAAAACAGTCCAAATCCAAATTTGAAACTACTTGACGTCAATAATTTGACTTTAGTATATATTCACAAGTGAAGCTCGGTGGCGTATTCGTTTGAGCGCTCTGGTTTCGATACGAAAAACAAAGCAACTTTCGCCATGGTCGATCCTGTGATGGCTCAATCAAAGTTTGTTATCTTGAGCTCCTCTGTGCTTCGGAAGGCACGATAAGTCATTGGTCCTGGTTGTTCCTGCAACCGCTTCAACCCACCAACCCGCATTGGGCCAGTGGGGTGGTGTTATGGCCCAAACTCCTCATGTGTTTCTCCTATGTAGGAAGGCCTGTGCCCAGCAGTGGGACGTTTATAGGCTGCTGATGATGATATATTCACAACTGATTTAGTTTTGAAATACTAAAATAACTTTCTCCTTCTAATACTCAAACGATTTTTTCCTGAATTTCATTATCAATTAAGGCAGTGCACTTTCTGTGTAAAATTGTGTATAGCTCCGCGCCAGCGCCACCCACCCACCTCTAACGAGACCTACCAAACAACGCTGCTCGTCTATGCAAATCTTCCTCCCACTTTCTCGACGGAACAAGGTAAAATTGTATCGAATGGAACTAATTGCGTGTTTGCAACGCAACTTTGTTATTCTGTAAATTTTCTAATCGGACGTATTCACAGCTCTTTCTATTATATGTTCTGTGGACCTATTGATGTTGTTTGACTTTTTTTGTTTTGAAGTTAAAGCTCTTAATACATTTAGAATTTCAGCATGAGTGTAGTTATCTACTTTTAATAACGCCAATTGTAATAAGAGCAAATATTATAATAATATATATATTTGTGTTGTGATTGACAATTGTTTATTTTGTTATCTCTGATGTGGTCTGTGGACAATGTCCCTGGTTACACAATAAAACAGATGTGTTGATGTGTGATTTTAACGCTATATAATTGTGTTTTTATTTTCATCCTAAACTCCATCACGTCAACTTTATACCGCAATAGTTACTAGGTGGTAGGCCCGTATGTAGGGTCGTCTGGGTAGGTACCACTGAATATCTTATTTCAGTCGTGAAGCAGTTCGCTGTGTTTCGGATTAAAGGGAAAGGAAGCCAGTGTAATTACTGGGCATGGACGGCATTTCATCTTAGGCCTCAGGATGACAACGCACCTGCAATATCAAGTGATTTTTCCATTGCAGGTGTAACCGCTTACCATCGGATGGGCCATCAGCTAGTTTGTCATCTATCTGTATAAAAAAAATCTACTTAATGAATTGAATATCCAATTTTGTTGACACATAATGTGATGTAACCTTTTTGCTCAAAAACAATCATGATACTCAGATGACAATATTTTTTATAATTACAAAATTATTGAGTCATCTAGGATATCAAAATCCATTATATCACGGACATTATTCTATTCAAAACTTAACGACGCCGATGTCCTTCTTAATATTTAATACCCCCATCTGATGATAGAATTATGACTTTTATGATACATTTGATACACGAAACAAAGCACGACGGTTCCTCGCCGCGTTTTATTAAAATTACATCATGTAGTTATTCGTGGATAAATAATCATGCACAAATGATGAATGATGTGAATATATAACAATATTTGATGATGATTGAGTTTAATTTAGCATGCAATAAAAATAATAGTGTTACGTGCACATTTCTCACTTTTTTTAAAACTATAATCCTTTTATGCATAATGAGTATCTAATATTATATTAAAAATATTATTTCTGAATTGGGCTCCCTCGAAGAAATTTTTGACCCCGCAAGCATCAGATTTCAGACACAATTGATTTTTCAATTGTCATCGCCCTCCTGTGGGATAACGCCGATTTCAAATAACTACAAAAGGTTACATTTTATATCTTCTAAAGTTCAGTTTTTTATCACTTGGGTGATTTGTTTGATAATTATACAGATAAATTTTAGAAAAGACATAAATTTATGCATATTTATGGAGCGTGGAATGACTATATCATGTCAAAGTGTTCGCCGTTTATATGGTTAGATGAATATTCATTGGTGATGCTCTTTGATATTTTAGGTGGATCTGTGGATTTTTAAGCTGACGAACATTATAACCGCGCCTTGATATAAAGTGATTATAATATATTTCTATATCAACGCATAGTCGTATTTTTGCAATCTAATGAGTAACATTTAATGATCTTGTCATTTTGCATCTTTTATTACTCATGGTTTCGGGTGTCATATTAATTGGTTACCAATGAATTTATTGATTTAAACAACCTGGCCTGGCTATGTGAATTTCAGACATTTTCAGTTATATTCTTTATTTAATTTTTACATTATTGCAAATGTTTCTGAACTAGAGAAATTTTTACGTCCTGAGGCGGGAAAGAAAGAAAGAAAAGAAAGAAAAAATATTTTATTTAAATAGGCCACAAAGAAGCACTTTTAAATTGTCAAAAAACACATTTTTACAACTATCACAAAAAATATATTAACTAACAACGTCATAGTCCCTGTCTGTCTGTCATGTCTGAATTTACACCGGTTCCAAAAGTTGAACTACCGAGAAGATTCCGGCAACAAACTCGTGTAGTCACTCTTTTCAAAATAAATATTCAAATACAATGTTTGTAGTTAAAAAAAAAAATAACTTTTAGCAGTGCAGTGCCGCCCAGCGATAAAAATAATTAAAATTAGAAGAGAATCTATATCAACGTACCAAAAAGTAGGTACCCAATGTCTAAAGTATTATCGTTATTTTCAAGCTATCTGACAAAGCACAATCACAAAATAGGTATACAGAGGTTAATAGTCATAATACTTACTCGTAAATAAACAGATTAACATTTTGGAATTTTAATGTTTCCACGCATTCTTTTCATCTAAATATTCTTGGACCTTATAGTAGCCTTTTTTCATTAAAGTTTGTTTGACATATAACTTAAGTTTGTGAAAAGGCAGTTCAGTTACATTTGGTGGGACTTTGTTATAAATGTGTATACATTTCCCCATGAATGAGCGACTTGTCTTGTGAAGTCTAAAACTTGGAACAGCAAGTTTATTTTTATATCTAGTGTTTAAGTTATGAATATCACTATGTTTTGAAAAGGTATGTTTATATTTGTGAACATAAATTATGTTCTCATATATATATTGAGAAGCAATGGTCAAAATATTAATTTCTTTAAATAAATCCTTTAGTGAATCACGTGGCTTGAGTCCGTAAATAGCACGCACAGCCCTTTTTTGTAAAATAAAAATGTCTTCAATGTCGGCTGCTGTGCCCCACAATAACAAACCATATGACATGACACTGTGGAAGTAACCAAAGTAAACAAGTCTTGCTGTTTCAACATCACACAAAGACCTAATTTTTTTAACAGCATAAGCAGCTGAACTAAGTCTTTTAGAAAGGGACGAGATATGAAGATACCATTGTAAACGAGAATCTAACTTAATTCCCAAAAATACTGTAGAGTCAACACATTCAATAGTTTCTTCATTGATTTCAACATGAGTACTAACCTGCCTTACATTTGGTAAAGTAAATTTAATACACTTTGTTTTCTTTGAATTTAACAATAAATTATTATTTTCAAACCAGGATAGCACTTTTGAAATGGCATTATTTACATCCTCAAAGTCAGTTTTAGTTCGGTCAATTTTAAAAATTAGTGAGGTGTCATCTGCAAACAATACCGTCTCACACAATTTTTTTGAAAAGTAAGGGAGGTCGTTGATATAAATTAAAAAAAGCAATGACCCTAATATCGAACCCTGAGGCACGCCCATATGCACAGGCGCACCAGAAGACTCAGTTTTGTTTATAACAACTTTTTGAATTCTTTTGATCAAATAGGATTCAATAAGTTTTAATGAGTTTATTGATTCACCATAATGCTTTAATTTACCCAATAATGTTTGATGATCAACACAGTCAAACGCCTTGGACAAGTCGCAGAAGATACCTAGAGCATCCTGCCGATTTTCCCAAGCATCAAATATGTGTTTTATAAGTGCAATTCCCGCGTCTGTAGTATTTTTTCCTTTAGTAAATCCGAACTGTCTATTGTGAAACAATTCATTTCTCGTAAAATAAGAAAGCAATTGGTTAAGAGTATTTTTTTCAAAAATTTTGCTAAGAGTCGGCAAAATAGAAATGGGACGGAAATGTGTGGGGTCATTGCTATCTCGCGCCTTAAACAAAGGTATTATTTTACTTAATTTCATTTGATTGGGAAATACACCATCATCAATACATTTATTAAATATAAACGATAGTTGAGGAGATATAACATTTATTATAGAATTTATAACACTAACAGAAAAGCCCCATAAATCTTTTCATATTCAAAGACTTGAAAGCTTCTATGATCGTATTAACGTTAATTTCATGGAAATTGAAAGGAATATTGCACTTATGAACATTCGTCTCTATGAGAGCAAGTGCGCGCTTAGTACACAAATTCAATTCTTTTGTAATTTTAATAGGTATATTGGAAAAAAAAGTCTCGAAGGTATTTGCAACTCCATCATCTGTTTCTATAGTTTTTCCATTGACATTAATTTTAAAACACCTATTAGTAACTTTTGATTTACCACTTTCTTGAGATAGAACCTGCGCCCTTTCATAATCCGGGCGACTGCTCTAACCATCTGAGCTACCCAGGACTTGGGATAATCCTGTGAAATTCTTCTAGTATATCTGTATTTGCCTTATAAGCTCAGCTAACGTCTACCCTACAATTTCTAAATATTCTATTTCAACATCCGAAACGAGTATTTCTACTAATACCTAAGTATTTTAATCTCGATTTTATATCAATCGGATTTTTAGAGCTGCCCCTTTGTCTAAAAAAGTAAAAAATGTTCTAGCAGAATCTTAATGCAATTTGCCTTTTTTCTTCTTTTTTCAAGTCGTAAAATGTGTCGAATGCACCTGTTATTGCATTCTCTATTTAATATTTAAAGTTTTTACTATACTTTTAGCTGCAGCTCCATTTTTCAAAAGTAAAAATTATTGCTAGTTAAATTAATGCAATAACAAAACGCAAAAAGCAACTATAGTATAGAATTTTTCATTTTCATGTTCGTCTTAAAAATAAACGGGGGACTATAAAATATTTTTAGATGCACTAAAAATTCTAAATAATTATACCTTATTTATCACCCCTTATAGATAGTATTGCTGTTCAAAATTAAAATTATTTTTAACAAAGGTTTAATACATTTGTGGTCTCTCCTTTGTATCTGAATAATTACTTATGGTGGTGCCGTCAATAATACGACCATAAATTGAAACATGGGCTGTATTTGTTCATAGAAATGGTTTGTGACATTTAAAAACACCTTATTCGTTGGCAAAGTCATGAAATTTATATGAAATTGACTGCATTATTTCATAGAAATGGCATGAATTTATCAAATGAATAAGATGTTTTTGAATGTGGCAAACCATTTCTATGAACTAATATAGCCCACGTTTCAATTTCTAGTCGTATTATTAACGGCACCATCCTGTATAATGACGCCATGCAATGTATGTTCACTCATCATTCCCACTGCGTGAATAAAAAGCTTAATTGATTTTTATTCTATAGACAACCAGATGACTAACAAGCTGACGGCTTACCCGGTGGTAACAAGGAAATATCAATATCACTAAGTAGATATTGCCGGTGCTTTGTCATCCTAAGGCCTAAAGTGACATGCCGTCCACGCCCAGTAATTACACTGGCTACCTTTCCCTTCAATCTGTAACACAGCGAACTGTTTCACGGCTGAACTAAGACAGGCGGTGGTACTTTTTTTTCCGGGGAGAAATCCGACTACAGACCTACCCGCCGCTGGCTAAGCGACGGGCGTGTGTGGACGTCGCCCAGCGCTTACAAGGCCCTGGGAATACCCACTAAAACTCCCCGGTAACTCCACTGCCCTTCGCGGGGGTAGCATGGGCTCTGCCAAAGCAATTTCACCAGTCCACGCCCAGAAGACAGGCGGTGGTACCTACCCAGACGACCCCACATACGGGCCTACCACCTAGTAACGGTAACTAGTAATTTATTGGAACATATCGTAAATAATATTTGAATGAGTGTGAACTGTCTCGTAAATAATTATTGAGTGGCTTGGTGGCGTAGTGGTTTGAGCGCTCTGGATTCTCGACCCCGGGATGGCTCAATCATCATCATCATCAGCCTATATACGTGCCACTACTGGGCACAGGCCTTCCTACATGGGAGAAACACATGAGGAGATTGGGCCATAACACCACCACGCTGGCCCAATGCGGGTTGGTGAGTTAAAGCGGTTGCAGTAACAACCGGGACCAACGGCTTATCGTGCCTTCCGAAGCACGGAGGAGTTCGAGATTATAAATTTGACTGACCCATCCCGGGACCAACCATGGCGAAAGTTGCTTTGTTTTCGTAATCGAAACCAGAGCGCGTAAACCACTACGCCACCGAGCTCCTCTGGCTCAATCAATATTTGTAATCTCAAGCTCCTCAGTGCTTCGGAAGGCACGTTAAGCCGTTGGTGCCGGTTGTTACTGCAACTGCAACCGCTTTAATCTACCAACACGCATCGAGCCACAGTGGTGGCCTTATAGCCTAGACTTCTCATGTGTTTGTCTCCACGTAACAAAGTCTGTGCCCAGCAGTAGGACGTATATAGCTGGTGATGATGACTAATATTTTTTTAAAAAAAGATTACCAATTATTTCGGAGCTCTAAAGGTTATTTGATATGACAGAAAGCCTAATTATCGGCGAATTATTTTTAAACCTAAATATCTACATATAAAACTTCTCTGAAAACTGACTTTCTTCTTTTTCCTTTACTGGATTTTTGTTTGTTTTGGTTCTTAGAAGAATACAAGCACATTTTTATGGTGCTCCATTGTAATTGTAATAAAAAAAATTTGCTGTCCGTTGTCTGTAGGTATAGAAAATCGGTTTAGAAAATATTATCATATCAGTTTAATTAACTCCAATTTAGAGCTTTGTCTTCAATCACTCAATCAGCTTGTTGAAGTAAGAATTTGAATGATCAATGACAATAGAATCATTAGCATCCATTCGCGAACCGAACATTCTCGCTCTCACTTCTGGAGAAAGCTGTAGGTACCACTTTAATTTGGAACAACTATAAATTATTGCATAAGGTTTTTATTATTTACTGATTTCTAAGTAAGTACCTATTATTTTTTAAGTAATTATTGAATAACAAAACATCAAAAATAAATATTTATGAATTTGGATTACTTTCCTTTCTGTTATGTATTAGTAAAAAGGTGAAGTAATTTTAATACTATATAAGTATTTTAATTCACAACAGAAATTCACAAAACCTTCGAGTCACGCATAGGTAAAAACTACAGTATTTCAGAAAATTATATATTAGGTCATCATAAAAAAATTCTGAAATCTAAAAAATATGGAATTGAATATCTAATAAAACCATAAGTTCACATATCTAACTGAATCTGTTTATTTCATCACAGACAATAAAAATTTAAATTGTTATTAACTTTTCGTTCCTTACCACAACAGAAAAGACTAGACTAGACTAGCTGCCGGCTAGCGTTCACAACAGAAAATCTATTGTCTGATATGTTAGTAATTCATAGATTAAAATAAACACATAATCAAAAATATAAGTTTTCAATAAAACCGAAACTAGTAGTAATCGTGAGTTCGACACTAATGAACATGGTCCTGAACTGGATGTGTAACTAAATAACAATGTAGTCTAACTCCTCCGAGCTTCGTAAAAAACGTAAGCTGATGGTCTCGGCTGCTGCTGATCTTTAAACGAACCAGAAGAATCCTAAATGGCGGTAAGACTAAACTAGGACACCAGATTTTACTGACTTTACTACACAATTGTCAAAAGGTACATAATACATAGGTCAGATAAACATTACAATCCGTCTCGTATAATAAATTTAAATCTGCAGTAGCAAGGCAACGCCTGCCAGAGTCCACTTTGCGGGCTTATCCTTGGTCTTCAGATTGAAGGTCCACACGTATGTTGGTCCTCTAGTCCTGGTTTTGTACACAGGACACTCGTACATGTTGCGAAGGTCTTGCTTGTCTTGGGTTATCGCCTGTAATATAAAGACGTTGAAAAAGATTTGGTTTATCAATTTATCATATTATTATTATGAATTTATCTTTACGAATGTGAGATGTGACACCATTAGTTAGTTTTGATTGAGATTTCTCAGAATGTGTTTACTAAGTACATCAATAACCCCTTGACCCACCAAACATAATGTCAGAAGGACTAGAAAAACAAAAGGGTCTACTAAGTTCTCCTATAGCTCATTGCACAGTGGTTTAAGGAGTCATCCGAATTGTAAAAGGTGTCATTCCACCTGCCCCCTTATTCTAAACTGTCGGAAAATACTCGAATTTCGGAAACTCCATACCTGTCACATTTTATCGCTATGCGTCAAAGCGAGACGGCATGTGACTTTTCGAATCGAATCCGTGATCCGACAGTTGAGAATAAGGGGGCTGATGACTTGTATTATTTGCTAAAATTTCAGATAGTATCAGTTCATTTTAAAGCTGTTGCTGCGTCTTTCGATCCGTGGTCGCCACTGTAGAACTTTTCCGGCCCAACAGCCCTCTGTAATCTTAATTAGCAATATATCATAAGTCAAACACATACCCTAACGTTGATGACCGGCATTGGCGGAAACAAATCTTTCAACTTCGAGTCCATGATGATCCCAGTCTGAACATCCCATCTAGCTCCTTCCATCAGGAGACCATGAACAAAAGCTCCATCTCGCGGAGCGGACCTGCAATCAGCGATCCTGTCGTACGACGAGTCACAATTAGGAGGCCGATCCATGCAGTGATTAAAGTGAACATAGCATTATGAGCAGTGTATACAGTGTAAGTGTTAGACAAAAGCCAAATAGATGATAATAATGTAGTAAGATCCCAGTCCGTGGAGATCACACCAAGCGAAGCCACTGAAAAAAATATTCTCATAAAGAAACCAAACCTCATATCGATCCTGAAGCCGGATACAGAAGAAACACATTAATAAATTATCACATCACACATTATAGAGACATCCAAACATGCTCATTAAATTTCGCATGCATTTCGAGCATAGTAAGTAACTATTGTTGACACACGACGCAATTGCCATGCTGTCACATGCTATTTTCTTCTTTCCCCTTCACTATAAAATCTAGTCGATTTTAACTAAACTATTTAACATTTAGTGTTGTTGCTAACATGCCAATTGTGTTTATAAAATTTTGATAACATTTTTATCTATGATGATTGAGTAACGTCTGTGGACTATATTAAAATATCAGCAGATTCTTACGTGAACTCTTCTTTCATTTTCTTAGTAACGTCACACTGCAGACACATTTTGTCCAGGGGCAATTCATACTTTCTGGCCGTACTTTGCATTATAGCAGTTAGAAGGCTTTGTGGGTTAAAGAAACCTGCCAGCCATACTGATGCTGGTAACTGAAATTTGTATATGTAAGCAATTTTATACATCATATGAATTAGACAGGTAGGTACTTCAATAAACATACTTACAACAAAATCTGTAGCCCAAGTCTCTAACTCCCTCAACCTGAGAGTTAAATCTACAAACCATGCTGACAAACCAAGCAGAGACGGATATGCTCTAATAGACCATATGACGGGCACCTGAAATTATAGGTGGCATCAAAATTCTAAATTTATGCCTCACAAAAGATAATGTTCATTAGATACGTACTTGATCTAAGAATAGAGCATTTTCCAAATCCTCCATGTCCGAAGTTATTGTCAGTTCGCCCTAAAATGTTTAAGAACATTGCGAATATTAAGAAATTTATTAAATAGATCTTCAACATAATTTTCACCAAAGTCTACTATAAGCACCTTGAGTCCTAAGTCCAGCTCCCTCAGTGATCTTTTCATCTCCCCAGTGAGATAATTCATTCTTTCACACTCCTGGAAAGCAACTATTACGTACGGCGTCCTCTCTTCGACTTTACCCATTATCTCTACCATGTTAAATTCTTCAGGCAATTTCTCAATGATTTCGTCTACCATTTGCTTTACCTGATATACACAAAGATTTTTAATGTATTTCAATAATTATATAATATTCACATACTCCCAGTTATCCCACCTCAAATATATATATTAAAACATAAAATTTTCGCATTCATCACACAAATATTGTTCCTGCAGGGATTTAAAACTGAGGTCTCTGGTTTAGTAGGTACTAACCACTAGACTTGACGGTCATTTAACTAACCTTGTCTTCTCTTGTAACCGTAGCTGCTCCAGAAGCTTGAGCATCTCTTGGTTGCATTTCGAATATGGTTCTGAATAGATTTTCGGAAGTGGTAGTGAGGAAACCTATCTCAGCATTGGGATGAAGCCCGTACAAATATGGGGATTCTGCCGGCATTGCTTCTTCTATATACTGATGATATCCAACATAGTCAGTATTCGGTGGTGCGGGGAAGCCAGGAGCTAGTTGGAGTTCACCATCAACCTTTACACAATTAAAAATACAAATTGCTATGTGTTGTTATTTTAATCTGTTAAGTATCGATATATATGGACCGTGAAAGCGAGATTGTATAAGATATGTCGATAAATTATTTTATAGGATTAGGTATTTATGTTTTTAACTTGATGTCTTTTACACGTACAAGATCAGGCTGCATAAGTTCTTCTAAGTAAGCATTGCAAAGTCTCCTATCCCAGTCGTCAGTAATGTGACCGCCATACATGATTTCACCAAAGAGATATCTCAGATCCTCCCAAGGTACTCTAGCATTCGCTTCCAAGTAATTATATAAAACGAAAACGCTGATTGTTAGATCACCTGGAAAAATAAAAAATAAAACTTTTAATAAATATGTCTAACGAAAATGTCGTTATATTGCTTCTGTAAAATCCACTGACCAACATTGAACGGGTATATTTTGTTCCACCCCTGCGGACCAAATTTTCTTCTTTCGGCAACAACTGCATGGAAATAGCACAATGCAAAGAGAATAGCTTTAAATTCCGCTTCTTTTCCACACATTTCAAGTGTCTCTTGATTAAAATTATCAAGTGCTTTGTGGATATTTGCCTAAAGTATAAATAAACAAATAAATAAATATGTGATAAAACATAGACGTCCTTCATTCGAGCACAAATCTGTTATTTCCATCTTACTTGCATCCCGGTCGGTGGTTCGTTAGTTATCTTGATACTTGACTCTAAGATTCCTTGAGGTATGATGTGCGCACCGGCAGTAGCTGCAGGCTCCGCAGACATAAATAACCTGAAATTGTCATGGCAACCATTTGTGAAACTCTCCATTTTTTTCTCGAGACTTGGTAACCATTTCTTCACTAGATGAATATTCTGAAAAATACCCAAATATTTGTTTATGTGTGTAAATATACCTTTGAATCTTAATAACTGATATCAATTCTCAATACCTGCAATACTACCCAATGTCCTTTATTCAGAGCCACATCCATTGCTTGCTCAGCCACAATCTCTTGTCCCTGACCCAGGGATACATTGTGGAAGTTTCCATTGTCAGACGTGTACCCCATAATTTTTCCTAGCGCTTCAACATCTTTCAAAGGGTTCACTCCAGGAGATAAAATAAAGAATATGGGAGTAGTAGGACTTGTTTCTTCAAAAGACTTGCTAAATTCTACGGTTCTATTTTCGACGTATTTTGAACCCATCTTTTCTTCTATGTAAGCTCTAAAACAGTATTTTTAAAATTATTTTTACGTTTCTTGCATTTTTCAAACAAAGAAAGATTTTTTTAAGATATTAACTTACGCGACTGCATATGTCATTCTGTCTGGCCGTAGAGCTCTAAACATACACAATCTTTGTAATGCAGTTTTATTTTTCCACTCCTGATAAAAGAATAATTCAAATTATTTAAAGAAGCAGTTAACTGTTAAGTTTCTTCTGGAATTAATTAAATTCCAAAAGATTTAATTAACCTACCTGAGGAAACTTTTCCCTTTCAGGGCTTTCCATCTCAACAATTTTCTTCCATCTTTTTGGAGAAGTCTCGATATCTCTATCTAAATTTCTAAATTCATCCTTGCCGGCCAAAGAACAAATGCCACCCCAACAGTGATTGGATAAGAAATCCACAGGGCTTGTGACGTGGGGTTTTACAGGGAACCGAAGAAAGAAATCCAAATCAACTGGTGATACCTCTTCGCTCATTAGCAACACCTGCCGATAAATTATTACTTAACTGTTATTTTTATATATAATTTATGAATACTCTAGAATTTAAAATCATACACTTACTTGGAACGTCATTTGAGATGCGAAAATTAACTTATCACACTCAAACAAACCTCTAGAAGTGTATTGAAAAACTGAGTAACTGATACAATCGATGAGATTTCTAATTCTTTGAGTCACTCCTTCCGCTGGCTCTGCTTTCCAAATAGCTTTTTGGAAGACCACACTAAACGCCTAGAAATCATTAAACAATTAATTTAGACATTACAGAAATTGCATTAATTATATTCAATATAATTTACCTTTAGCGAAAATTGATAAATAGGATTGATTGTATTCAAATCGTTTAAAATGAAATAAAGTAATGACGCTCGAGCTGCAGCTGGTCGATAAAACTCTCGCGCTTGATCTATTTGTACTGAAGTTACTTTTGCTTCTGCCACCTACAATTAACCAAAAGTGTGAATGAACTTGTAAAGCAAACCCAAGCTTTTAATATTTTTTCTCTGTATTACCTTTTTTTCAATATCAGCCGCAGTCTTTTTTGTGGTTTCTAAATTTTCCACTAAGGCTGTATCTCCCAAAATATTCTCACCGGCTGAAGATAATCTGGAAAGTAAGTCATCTTCTAGGGTCTTAAGCTGAATCTTGAATTCATTCTGTTGCTTTGTTAATTCAGCCTTGAGTTCTTCTAGATCAGGCCTTTCAGCTTTCACTACTTCTGCAAGCAGTTGGTCTTCCAAACCGTCTCTAGTTACAGTGAAATTAACTAAAGTGGTTTGTGCTTGCATTTCCGGCTTATAGTGGGGATTCGCTAATTTTGTATGCAAAATTAGTCTGAAGCTAGAACTATATTCCACTTCTTTATCTCCAATTTTGATGGCTCTAAAAATAAACATTAAAATTAAGCGGATGACAGTATAAAATTTATTTTAAGTCCAATATTGTGAATAAAAATATAGTGATATGCATTGACTTAAAACAACGTGTTTTATTGATATCCCATAACTTAAGGTTCAAGTTGAAGTTGAAGTTATTTTATATGCAAATATGGGTAGGTACATCATTAGATGGTAAAAAAAATATTTAGGTTGCTACTTCCACATGAATAAAAATAAGATAAGTTTAAGAAACATGGCTCCCAAAATGCATAATAATTGCATAATACCATTTGTAATTAAAATATCTCAAAAATTGTTTACAGTATTCCGAGTTTACGAGCCTTTAGTTTTGCGCCGTTGCACAGTGGGACATCCATAGGTCATAAATCTTAAAAACCTGCTTTCTTGTTTTACATTTTATTCCTTGTCGTTACATTGGATAGTTGCGGTACCTTCTGAAACTATAAATAGGTCAGTAATTAGAGTGCGCCTTCATTATCTATTGTGCATTCAAAGAGAGCGCATCGCCAATCGTAAATACTGTTATCAGTGAGTCATTAAAAAGCGTGACGTCATTTGTTGTCATTGCGGGACCTGTGAGTGCTGTGTGAGTTTTTTCTGAAATGGATATCCAAGAACAGGGTATGTAATAATTAATATTTTTATTTTAATTGTATCTTAGTATATATTTTCTTTAGTATGTCATTGCTACGAGGCGACTTTTCTTGGAGTATTATATTTTAATATTCAAAGTTTGAATAAACTTTTAAATATGTTCCCACTCGCTCCGACTATGGAGGTATATTGCACCATAATCTTTAGACTTTCTTATCTTAGGAAAATTAAAACTTGGCTGCCCTTATCTGCCCTTTTGGCGATGACAAGGGTGCTACGGTTGCCAGATTATCTCGTAGCATTTGCTACGAAATTAGTTTATTTAGTCTTAGTGCTTTGTGTAGGTTTTGTGACTGAATTTTAACCGTTTTTTTTTGTTTTAGGTAATTTATATATATGCTCGTTTTCAAGAATGCATATTCTTGAAATATGGCTAACTGTCAATACCGATAATGACTCGGAAAAGTGTCGTCAAGTCCTACAAAGTTTGTTGACTACTCTGAACGATGCTGAGAACATTGATATTCATTATTTAGAGAAAATTGTTAATAATTTATGTAAAGCTATTGCTCGATTCTGGAAAAAATGTAATAGGGATAAAACCAAGCTTTTATATAAGAATTCCGATTGGTTTAATGTTATTGAAAAAATTCAACTTGTGAAAAATAATAAGCAATGTACTCCGTCTGAAACGTCGCCGTGTCATTCACGTGGTCGTCCTCGAAAACCTTTTACGCAATGTAGTAAAAGGACTAAACGTCGGAGAGTAGCTGATTTGTCAAAGTCTGATGATTCTACTGTGAGTGCATTGCTTGATGTTTCAGACTGTTCATTCGATTCGTGTATATCTAGAGTTAGCACTGATGATGTCTTGTCACTTGTGACTGATGCTCAGTTGACAAAACATCAGTATTTATTAATTAAAAACTTTGTTAATAGTAAGATTTCTCCTAATGTATTACCATGTTACCAACAAATTACTAAAGCGAAACAGAGATGTTACCCTTCTAATATAACTGTTTCCGAGTCTTCAGCTGAAGTTGAATTACAAAGTCTTTTTGATCACACAGCTTCTCGAATCCTTGAATCTCAAAAAGAGGTCTTAGATCAGATTCCTGATGATTGTTTGTCTAATATCTCTTTACTTGGGAAATGGGGATTCGATGGCAGCACTGGACATAGTGAATACAAACAATTTTTTTCAGATTCAACTTTAGAAGATAGTAGTTTGTTTGTAACATCTTATGTACCCCTTCAAATTATTGTAAAATTAGCTGAAGATAATTGTAAAATTTTATGGAAAAATCCTCGACCCTCTTCCACTAGGTACTGCCGTCCTATTCGATTTCAATTTTTGAAAGAAAGCACAGCAGTGTCTTTGCAAGAGGAAGCTTATTTTAAGGATAAAATTGAAAGTTTGCAACCTACTTTTATTCAGATCGACAATCGTGAATTGGTCGTTTCTCATAAGTTGCAGCTTTCAATGGTAGATGGTAAAATTTGTAGTGCTTTAAGTGAAACATCTACAAGTAGATGTTATATATGTAATGCTACCCCTAAAGAGATTAATAAAATAGACGAATGTTTACAAAAACCTGTAATAGAGAGTAGATACCAATTTGGATTATCACCACTACATTCTTGGATACGTTTCTTCGAATATTTTATTCATCTTTCATATAGATTAGACATAAAAAAATGGCAAATTAGGCTAGATAGTGATAAACAATTGTTATCAAATAAAAAACAATATGTACAGTCCCAGTTTAGGGAACGATTAGGTTTAATAGTTGACAAGCCGCGTAGTGGTGGAAGCGGGACGTCTAACGACGGAAACACGGCCAGGAAGTTTTTTTTGGAATCAGCTGTATCTGCTGAAATTACAGGTTTGAATAAGGATCTCATAGATCGTTGTTGTGTAATATTACAAACGTTATCTTCTGGACATAAAATTAATGAATGCAAGTTTAAAGACTATGCATTACAAACAGCATACAGCCTGGTCGAGGAATATCCGTGGTATAGTCTTCCTGCTTCTGTCCACAAGGTGCTCGTACATGGATCAGATATTATAAGTTATGCATTGTTATCTATAGGAGAACTTTCCGAAGAAGCTGCTGAAGCGACAAATAAGTATATCAAAATTTATAGACGAAGTCACACTCGAAAAATGTCACGTGAAGTTACCAATCAAGATTTAATACAACGACTATTATTACATTCAGATCCTTATATTACAAGTCTTCGGAAACTTCCCCCTAAAAAGAAAAATACTCTGTCACAAAGTGTAATAGAATTGTTACATGTTTAATATTGTTAGAATAAGAATAATTTATTTGTATTTTGTTAGTTGTTTTGTTTTTTTTGTATTTAATTAATTTTAATTTATTTATTTCTATTATTTTATTATAATTAAATAATGTTATCAATGTTTTGACTCTTATTTTATTTAAAATATATGTTTTACATTCCAATTTTTAAGTGTTTGTTCATGATAAATTTAGGTAAAAGTATGTTATTGT
Source organism: Nymphula nitidulata (assembly GCA_947347705.1). Lineage (NCBI taxonomy): Eukaryota > Metazoa > Arthropoda > Insecta > Lepidoptera > Crambidae > Nymphula > Nymphula nitidulata. The sequence goes on along the minus strand of OX374617.1, from coordinate 5,612,815 downwards.
TTATATTTGTTTTTTACTGAAGTAAACGTTTTTTATTCCGTAAATACATGTACTTCTTTCATTTTAATGTTCCTAAAACACTTTTACAACTATAAGTCACTAAAATAATACAATGTATTGATAGTAACAGGACTTTAACTATTTATGACCGCCCTTGTATGGAGCGTGTCCCTCCGTGCGTTGCCAAACGTACATCGGCGCAGTATTATGCGCGGTACGTCCCGTATCATCCAGTGAAGGAAAAGCCACGGAACTTTAATACTTTTATTCATGCATTTATTATTTCATTCTTTGAATAACAACGATTAACTTTGGTGCGTGCACCTAACTGAATGACACCAAAGATAAATATTGTAATAATCTTACTGAAGACAATACTAACAGGAAGTAGGGTAATATGTTTCTAAGTATCTAGTTATATGAAGTCATTTATTAAAATTACCTCTTTAACGAAAAATAGAAAAATCTTTTACTAATTTTATTGATAAGGTACTTATGATTAAGAATTGAATTTAAACAATTGTATTCTCTTTTCCGTAAGAAATAATTAAAAAAGTGATAATTGTTAAAATAAAAATTAATAATATTATTACGGACAATCAATGCTTACTAACGTAGTCCCTATGTTTGAATCATAAGATCCACTATTATATATTTTAAGTACTAAGAACAAAATTTAATCAGATCGAAAGGCTTCTTTTTAACCCCCGACGAAAAAAGACGGGTGTTATAAGTTTGACGTGTCTGTCTGTGTATCTGTGTCTGTCTGTGGCATCGTAGCGCCTAAACGAATGGACCGATTTTGATTCGGTTTTTTTTGTTTGAAAGCTGATGTGACTACGATGGTTCTTAGCTATAATTTATGAAGATCAGTTCAGACGTTTGATGATTATTAGCTCATTTTCTACCTAATAATAGGATTTTACTAACTTTTACAGATACGATTGATTTCAAATTTCGTGTACTGTCACTTCGATGACATTGCCATGACATACTAACTTTTAGCTGATCCTATACCATCAAAAAGTCTGTGAAATGCTTAATTCTTCAGAAACTTACAGCAGATATAGCGTCTTTGGGATCTTATGATTAGTCTTAATGAGATGGTGTTAGATAGATGATTAATGACGCCAGGGGTTACTTAAATTTTTTAATTTTGCAATTATTAACACTTATTGCTAACGTCATCGCCGCCGCCATTGTGATTTCATTCTCTTTATTCACTTATGTTAAGAATGACACCGTCGAACTTCGTTCGCCACCGTGATTAGTCTTCAAAAATCACCTTAGTGATTTAGATGTGAAATCTTGTTTGTGGAATTATTTTGAATCAAAACTAATAATTTTAAAAATTAATTCATTAATATTTATTTGCTATAGTATTATTTTATATGGTCTCGTTTATACCCTGCCCGCCTAGCATGGCCACCGAAACGCGATATGATAAAGCTATTTATCGCTTCGAACTGTCAAAAATCATTGGATATAACCGCTATCTTCAAATTTTATCGAAACTGCGAACATGTATAATTATATACAATACAAGTTCGCAGTTTCGATAAAATTTCAAGATGGCGGTTAAGTATATCCAATGATTTTTGACAGTTCGAAGCGATAAATAGCTTTATCATATCGTATCATATCGCGTTTCGGTGGTCATGCTAGGCGGGCTGGAGTTATAGGATATCCACAAAAACACGTTGTGTACCTATTACTAGCGTTATGTTAATTTTTCTTACTTACTTTCCTTTCTTTATAAGATTTCTTCCTAATAATGGATCCAGAACTGGATCTACAGTTTCTCCAATATTTTCTAGAAGTACATTTTCTCCTTTGATAATAGCCTTTTCAATCGTTTCCAGATAACCTTTCTGCCCTAATCGTATCACACGTAACTTGTCGCCATATTTCTGTTTGATCCATTTTACACCTTGAAGCTAGGCACCAAAAAAATCCTTAATAAGAATACACTTCACACAATTTTTTAAACCAAATATCATAACTAGCCTAAATCAATGTTTTATTTTGATTGAGGATATGAAACTTAACTTAACTTAAAATAAGAAAAATATATGATTTACTTGTGGATCAATCATTAGCGGCCAGCGGTCTGAGTTTGACAATATAGTAGCATTCTCTGTACTCATACGATCAGAAGGCAGTCCTTCATTTTGCCACAAAGCTATCGTTGTGTCATCAGTTAACATCGTGAGAGGATCTAGACCATCCGTAATTGGTATCGGGGGCTGAAATGGAAGAAGAGAAACGTATAACAATCAGTGACTATCACTGTTTAAGGAGTATAGTAGCTACGTACCAGAAGTACCAGGGGCACGAACTTACCTCTAAAGTCTTTAAAAACATCAGCCAATTTTTGTGAAGTAAATCTAATCTGTATTGTTTAGTAAAACATCCAACGTACGAAATAAAGGCGCAAACTAAAAGTATATCTCCGGGTAATGTTGTATTTTGTTGCATAAAACTGAAAGATTGAAATTAACTGTTAGCTTCATTCTTTAGTAGATTGCCAATGTAAATTATCATCATCATTAACAGCAATAGTTGCAATAACAATTGGGACCAAATGCTTCAACGTACATACCTTACGAAGCGCGAAGCAGATCGATATTTAAATTTTTTGATTGACTAAAGGTCCGTTTGACTTTGATTTGTATTTAAAACTACACATTATAGGAAAGACATTAGAAAATTTATATTTTAGCAATGTAGTTGTGATGTTACCTAAACCTTAGTTAAAAGTAGCGTAACCTTTATATATAATTTTTTCAAATACATACTTCGCCACTGACTCTGCCCATCGCACATTTTCACTGGCTAGACCATTAACAAGCCTATTAGCAAGTTGTATTGTCTGGTTCGTAGCATCTGCTTCTTGTTGGCATTTAAGCTTCTCAGACGTAGCCTTCTCAAAGTCGGCTGTTAAATTAGCCAATAACTCTTCCAGTGACTGTAAAGAATTAAAATTAATAGTAGTTCAAAATATATTGTTAATATCTAAGTATTTATAATGCAACTATAGTACGTACAGCAACTTTAGCTTTGATAGATTTCAATTTCTCTGTAGCTGCAGCTAACTCAGCATTAGCCGCTTGCAAAGCCTTCCTTTTGGGCTCCACGTCACAAAAGACCTCGTAAAACTTAATTATGTTTATAACCCAAGCACAAAGCCCAGCGGCTGCACCTGATTTAGATCTTACAAATTCTAAAAAAAAAAATTGGAATAAAATGTGTTTGCCTTTTCCAATTTCAACGATGCTATTGTCAACGCATTACCTGGTTCAAACTCCGAATCCTTCAAGTAAGGCTGAATTGCCTTAATAACATCAGGATGAATGTTTTCTTTGTCATAAGTTATTAGAGATTCCAAAAACATATCCACTTTTGCCATTACAACCTGCCAAAATACATGAAATTTAGGTCAAATTTATTTGCGGAGTAGGTAAGGAAAATTTATTAGTGCAGTTAGTTCCCAGTTTAATTAATAAAATAACTAAAATATCATTTAATAAAATACCGCTAAATTAATGAACTTAAATAAAAACATGGACAGGACAATTAATTATTTACACGACGTTATATTTTATACTATTAACCTTTGCTGCTTTCCAACTTCTATCCTTAGGTATTTTACCACCAGGGGCCATTAATACCATTACAGCCGCAGTAACGTTTGTCACAGCCCCAGGTGGCGATCCAAATGACTTGAGCTCTGTCAAGTTTGCTTTATTTAGTGTATTTAAAGCCTCTTGGGCAGCAACTAGTGCTGGTTCAGCTTTGATCAAATCTTCCGCACAATCTTTCTGTTTTTTTGATACTTCCTCAGTGATTACTGCCACTTTCTCCTCTTCTTCGTCAGCTATATATAGACACAAAACAATGTTGCTCTTTGATTATTGTTATGTATATCTTACACGAAATATTTTCGGTGATTGTTTTTACCACAAAAGTTCAATCAAGTCACCTAAATAAATTGAAAACAATTTTTGATTGCTTACCGAGAGCTTTCTCGTTTTGTACTTTGGCAGTTTCGACCCCAACCATTTCTATAAGTTTATCTGCTGCCTCATTCTTTTGATGTAACTCTATTTCTTGTACAGCTAACTTCGCTTTGAGATCTTCTACTTGAGCTGCTGTGCAACGTAGTTTTTCTAACCCGTTTTCCAACCTTCAATGAATTCAAAAACATTTTAACATGTAGAAACAATTTGTTTGTACATTTGTTTGAAACGTGGTCTTCAGTTCTCCGCTCTTACTTTTTTACTCACCTACAAATTTTAGCTTGCAATTCTTGAGTTTGGTTGTTAATAAGTTTTGCGTATAAGCTTATTTGTTCCAAATAACTCTTAGGTGTTGTATAGTTGTATCTTCTTTCATTCGATAAGTAAGCTTTTGAGATTGTGTTGACAGATGTATGAACATAAGCCATAAAACGGGCTACGGAATCCCTAAGAGTGATCTGGAAAGATGAAAAACGTACACAATACCAACAATATAATATTAAAGATTCTGCTAACTAATGTCATACATCATGTAAAAATATACTATTTCACTTACCGGTAAAACATGCAACTCTTCCAAAAAGCTCATGGCCACAGACACCAAAGCCTCCTGTGGCCACTCATGGAACCAATTAATTGAAGTACAATTTATCAAAGCAGGGAATTTTCTAGATCTGACTCTCAGAGTGGATCCGACTGGAGAAAAACATAAAACCACCTTCAACTGCTTACGAACTCGATCTATAAAGAACTTCCAACAAACTTCTCTGGTATCTGGTAGTCCAGCGCCTTTAACCTATATTACAAAAAATATATTCATTATTAACGTTGAATACTGAATTTACTTAGTTTTACTATTATATTAAATTATTTACCTCATTCCTTACTCCACCTAATATATTTTCTATTTCATCATCGGGAAACAAGTCTGCGACTTCACCAGACGCTAGCAAATCGTTAATTAGGACCAGAAACTGTTCATTTGCTACTTGAGCATCAGTCATGAGGAACATGATTCCCACGTTTTTGAGCCCCGTCTTTATGTAAAGACCATTAAGTTCGTTCTAAAGGCAAATATAATAAATGAATTATTTTTATCTGTAAGTACCTTGCGTAATAATTTTCTGCATACTTAAAGAAATATTCGTAAAAGTTAAAACAATCTAAAATTCTGATAATTCCCGGTCATTTTAACTCAACACCACCAGAGGTAAAGTACGAAATCTAAAAGGAATACAATTAAAATAAACCTTCAAATCGACCACACTGTAGCCTTTTTTGAGTTGTATTTGCAGTACTTCTAAACTGGATATAAAGGCAGCCAGCCGAGATAGTGATTGTTTCCCTGAGCCACCAACACCGACTAAAAGCGCACTACCTCTTGGACTTTCTAGAATACGATTAATCCTAAAAAGAAATATCAACATTTACATAAAATTGGAAGCGCTATGTACATTTCAGAAATACTGTCTTTCGCATTTGAACGTACCGGCAAATATGCATCATTGCGTCTTCGAAGAGCACCAAATTCATAGCAGCAATGAGGTCATTATAACTTGCCATCGCTTCTGTAAGTAATTTATTCAATTGCTCCCATGATTCTATAGGCATGTATTTTGGCTCTCCTATACCGCCAGCAAAATGACAGTAAATATTCGGTTTCTCAAAGACAGCGCCTTCATCTATTTCCTGCAATTTTCATTAGTTAATAAAAAATAGCAATAAATAAATAAAGCAATTAAAGCAAAATAAAATAAAAAATAAACAATAAAAATAATGTGTTTAATTTAGCAATTTAATTAATTGTGGCTTACAATTCTTTAACTATAAGATACAATGGTTTATTCTTGCATTGGTGTTTTTTACCTCAAAATTCTTCTTGCAAATGTCTACTTGCATTTTGATAAAAGCATCAATGTCTTTGTCTTCCGTGAGTTTATCGCAATACACGCGATATGTTTCGTGTAGCCATAAACGTATAATATCTGAAGGATTCACGAGGCATTCATTTGAACTGAATAATAAACCCTGTAAAATTTAAAAGGTAATAAAAATAATAGGCACTCAGTAGTCTTTGTAGTAAAGCTAATTGTAGCTCCACATGTTCCCTTATGATCTGGCGACCGATCGCAAATAGTACAAAGTTATTAAATATATAAAAGGCCATTTATTAATATAAATAAATAATTAATTAATCCTAAATATATTACAACGTGACATTAGAAAAAATAATAATAATAATAATAATTAAATATATTACATTATTACAATTTTTTTATGTTTACCTGGAATACATTAGATAAATCTCTCAGATTAAATATGTAATGGAACTTGATAGCAGTTGGTAAAAATACTTGAGATACTTTATTATGCAAACCCATTGTAGCAGCAACCACATTTACTGGAAATATGACAAATATATTATTATGAAATATAGTAAAAATAAGGATAGCTGTTTTGTACCGCGTACTTACCTGATAATTTTGCTATTTGTGGATTTATTCTCAATTCTGGATTCACCAAATGCTGACTCAAAATTGAGTGATAAATATTATTTAGCGCTTCGTTGTTTGGAAAACTGATAGCGAATACACAGAAGTGTCTCTGAAGCCTTGGGTTTATGGTAAAACTACCGGAAGTTGGATTCATACAAGAAACATATTGAGTATTGTGTATGTCCTTTAAAGAGAGCTTTGTGCGATCATACCAATGGTTATAATCTAAATGCTGTCTTATAATAGTATGAGGCTGAACAGTCCCATACGCGTCTACTTCGGGCATATTCATATCGTCTATGAAATAAATAAGGGTTTTATTTCCAGGTGGACCGTAGTTGCGTCCAGCTTTTTTCTCCAGTGGTTTCTCTAGAATCTTCTGTAACATTTCAGATGTAGTATAAAAATTGAAGGGAACTGATTGTATTGCATAGTTTTCCGGGAGGCTGTTAAAGGAAAAAACGAAGTGATAAGAAATGTGAAAATGATTTAATAGATAATTTAATAATAATGAGTTGTACCCTTGAAGTTTTTCATTTACTAAAACAGTTTTTCCACATCCAGCTCCCCCAACTAGCATAATGGGATGCTTATTTTTCATTAGTAAATCCAAAAAATATCTTATTCTTATGGTTTCAGCAGTAGGTACTAATACAGCCTAAAAGAGAATAAAATTTCGTGAACACATAAATTCTTAGCTAATAATTATTTCGAAATTGTTAATAAATTACAACCTGTAAAGGAATATCCGAGTCCAATTCAAATTTAGGAATTTTATCGGTCCAAGGTGCAAACTGCTTTGTTTCGTTATCTATGTAGAAATCAAAAACTGTTCCACCGGGTGGAAATTTAACCGTTTTAAATTCATTTACCCACCATTTAGTAAATTCTGTAAAATATTTACAAGGTTATAATTAATTATAACTATATTTATTATAGACCAAAAGTACAGTAAAACACATTATAATTCAAAACTAACCAACTCGATAATCAATACCCGTATCTTGAAACATAGCAGAACCAAAAGCCCAAAGACACGCGAAAGCAAAGAAAATATCATGCCATTCTTTAGGGCAGTCGGCTGGAGTATTCTCAGGAACGAACAGGCAGTCTAATAAATGACACAGCATCTGAATATGCGCCATTTCCGCTATTGGGGTGATTTTCTTAAATCTTGTTCTGATTGTCTCTATACAAGATGGAATATACTTGTCAAAAAGCATAACCAAGTTTGACTTCTCTGATGGTATCTTTCTTGTCTCAATCCAACTTGTGACATAACTAAAATACATTTGCACGTAGTGTTTAATATTATAATTACTCTTGAATTATATCAAATACATTTATAATGATTAATTTTGTCCGTTTTTAACGCCTACTTTATTGTAAGAAATACAAATAAAGAAAACGATGAAAAATTTAACGAAAACGAAACGTTGCAACGTTGCTATAAAAACATTAAAAGTAGAAAGCGGTGAAGAAATTGGTAGGTTAGTGATCCGGTGACGTAGCGGCATCTGGTCAGACCCCAAAAGATACGGGTTCGACTCCCGCCAGGAGCATACAATTTGTTCATCGTTATCTATATTTGTATTTCTAATATCAAATAATTCATACTTACGGATTCCATCCCAAATCTTGGGCATTAATGTACAAAATACCAGCTCTGGATACTGTAGCAGGAGTAGCTGTCCGTAGATTTGATATTTCAAACATAAGTCTCATCGTGGGTGTCAATGCAATTCTTTCATTACTCGCTAATGTTAATATTTTGTTATCATCCATTACCGTATTTAGTGATTCAATCCACATGGGATCTATATCCCCATCTAAAACTATCCATTTTGGGTTTTCCCCTACTAGATTAGCTTGATCTCTCATTATAACAGAAAAAAGACCATCTTTCCATTCTCTAGTCGCAGGATTTATTACACCAAATAACTCATCGTTTGTCACTGCTTTAGGATTTAGGTCTGTATAAATTGGCTTCTTCCTTAGATTTTGGTATGTTTTAAAAAGTGTTTTCCATACTTGCGTCTTTCCAGTACCAGCATTTCCAACAATGAAAACTGAATGACGAACCTCTAATAACTCTTCTAGTTGAACTACTTTCAATATAAAGTTATCTTCGGGTTGAAGTAATAAATCCATAGCTGCTTGCTTTACCGTTCTTTCAAAATCCAAATCTCTTTTTCGAGGAACTTCTAGAGCAGGGAATAAATCTCCTATTAATCCCATAAAAACTGGCATGTCATCTGTTACTATCTTAGGTATATTAAAATCTCGAAGCGTTCTCATTAGTACTTCTTCCTCTGGTCTACCAGGGTCTCCTCGCTTAAATTATTAAAAATAAGTATACGGTAACCAAATATTTGAACACATACAATACAACTATTGCAAATTACAAAACTTACTTTTAGAGAACCCGCTACCACAAGTACCGACTTTATAGCTCTCAGACCCCAATCATAATGATCTTGTTTTGATAATAACTCTTTACATAAAGTATACAGTGTAATAAACTTTCTGGCCAAGATTTTAGCTTCTTGAAAGCCTTCCGCTACTAACATAATTTCACAGATCAGTTCAAAGTCAGGGACAACCATTGCACAAGGACGGAATAAAGCTTTCAAGTTTTCAGGTAATTCTGTTCTACCCGCATAACCAGGATTCATAGTTATGAAAATACCTACGCTTGGTACTAGTACAATTATTTCTCCCATAAAATTGAATTTTTGTTTCTTATCACTATAGACAAAAAAATATTATATTATACAAAATGAACATCCTTCATACTGTTTATAGGTACAATAATCACATTAAAAGTTTACCGTATAGCGTCTTGTACAGATTTCACTTGAACAGCCACCACTGATAATACTTCTACAGAAATACGATTAAACTCATCAAAGCAGCCCCAAGCACCAGTTTGTGCTAATCCTTTATAAATATTACCACAAGACTAGAACAAGATATTAATCTAGGTATAAGTAAATTATTTCCTTAGGACAATCTCGTAAGTATGAAATCTAAAAAAATACCTGGTAATCCATTTGTTCAGAGCAGTTAAAGACATATACCATTATACCTAGAGCCCGTCCCAAGTCTTTTGTTGTTTCTGTCTTTCCTGTGCCAGCTGGACCTGCAGGGCCACCACCCATTATCAGATGTAAGGACTGAAATAGATAAAAAATATTTTATCAGGAGGTGCAACTATATTTTCATTTTATTTTATTTTTTTACACTCACACTTATTATCTAGCCCAAAGTAAGCATCATTAAGAGCTTGTGTTATGGATACTAGATAACGGATAAATATTGATAATATACGTATATAAATATTAGAAATATACTAAATAAACATATAAACATCCATGACTCGTAAACAAATGCTCGTACTTATCAAACAAACATTTCCTCCTACCGGGATTCGAACCCCGGACCTCTTGACCGAGTAGCCTGCATAGCAAGGGGTACAAACCGCTGGACCAGCCGGTCGTCAAATTGTGACAATATCATATTTATTGCTTACCTGAGTTAATGTAATGTAACACCTATCAGTCAATGGTGTTATAACCAATCTAGGAGTATTCCCTAAGTATTCGTAACTGTATTGAAACTGAGCGTCACAAATATTAGCGAAACAATGATGTTCAGCTTCATCCCATCTAAAAGGCAAATTTTCATTGTAAATAATATTTTTCTAATAATACCTTTTCCAATAATATTTCATAACTACTTCATACTATTACATTACTTGTGATCGTTACATAAAACTATCGATACATTATGATCACTAAAACGACTCTACATAAAAAAAATATCGGAAACTAATTAAAAATTACAATGTTGTGTATAAAGTGAGAAAATATTTATGAGAATGCAATAACCTGTGAATAAAAGTGCACGTGGCATCTATTTATTACATATATCGTAGAAAACCTGTGTCTGAGCTGTGACTGCCATTGAAATGCGGACCCAGCTTCTACTTTTCCTTGTATTAACTTACTGACTACGTCTCTTGAGTGTACGTCTATAGTACAAATCGTCATAACCTTTTGACGATCTTGCTTGGTGAGTTCTCCTATCAGCAATGTGATTAATGTACTGAGTTGGGATAACTGTTTCTTGTAATAATCTTTAAGAGCATTGTCGTAACCCTCTTCTAATCTTGCAAAAGCCATATTAACTTCGGTTGTCCACCAAATTTGAGAACCGCATAAAGAAACTTGAGCCATAAAATCAAACAACCACTGTTCCCTTGGTTTTTCTTCATATGACACAATAGCTTCCCCAAAATATTGACGAATAGAGAATCTCATAATGTCTTGGAGTCGGTTCAGCCAAATTTCGACCTGAAATTTAAAGTTTGTTTAAACAAGACTTTATTTATTTAATTCTTTCATTTCTACAGTGAGTGCATTAATAAAAATAGTTACAGGTCCAGTGCAATCAGATGTTCCATGAAATGGAACATATTCTCCATCTTTAGCTATCATTCCTAATGATATTTTCTCGTCTGGTTTCTCACTTTCCGTAAATCTTAATTTTGCAATAGAGTCAAAGAGCTTCGTCAGATGTCTGAAAACATAATTACGCAATAAATTTGAACCACAATTTGAGCAATAATTTTGAACCAGTCTCATTTTATAGAATAAAAACAATTATTTACTATCTTACCTTATGACCAAATCGGCTTGGTTACCATTTGATAGAATATCTAACAAATCTGCGGAAGATACAAAATAAAATCTAGGAAATGCTAAACGTTTCGTTTCCAAATATTCAGCTAACGCTTTTTCACAAATTACTAAATCTTTTTGTAAATGGTCGAGCTTTTCTACCAAACCTTGTTTATTTGTACCTCGGACAACATTTGGTGTCTTGGACATTTCGGTTGATAAAATCTGTAAAATAAAAACTCTTCTACATCCTAACGTCAAACCGTCTGATTACTTGTGATTTTATAGGATATACCTTAAAAGCTGAATCAATTCTATCAAATCTTTCTGAATCATCAGGCAACTGTTTTCTTATATCTTCAGAACTCATGAAAATACTTTCTAAGTGAGTCCAAGTTCGTTGAACTTCAAACCACACAGTAATAACTTGATCTGCTATAGATAACTTTTGTTGCCAACTCGACACTTCTTCTAAAAAATGCGCAATGAACTTTGATGTGATAAGATTTTGTAGTTGTACCTGAAAATTGAAAAAAATCACATAATTGTCTACTTTGATTTAAATCTGCAACATTTTACTAAATTTGCAAATATTAACCTGGTTCTCTTCTAAAGTTTCAATAAGCTCTTCACTAGCTCTAAGTAAAAGACAACCAGTTCTGGGATGAGTTTCTTGCTCAAACTCCATCCCCTTCCAAGTAGTGTCAAGATCTTTGAGAATCTTTTCCATAGACATTTCTTTGACAGCTTTGTCTACTATGTTTTTAACTTCCTCCTCACACTCATGCAAATTTAACGCTAGTAAATCCGCTAGAGTTGTGTTTGCATCCATTACGATTCTTACCTATTAGGTATAATTAGTTTAGAAATACTCCATATCAATAGTAACACAATCTACTAAGTACTTATTAATAATTAATAAGACTTTAACTATATCGGTACTTAACTACTTAATTGAAAAAAAATACATAAAAATGGTATTAAAACTATAGAATACCCGTAAAAACTCTAATCACTATAGCAATAGTACATTTTAATAAATAGAAATACAATGTAGTATTAAATAGTTGTTTAATAACAAGAATGCAGAAAATATAAATACCTATAAATATATCAAAGGTGTTTATGACTAAAATTCAATAATAAAAACAGGCGCTATTACCATGCATGTAATATCAATCAATACATAAATAAAAAACTAATATAGAAGCAATAAAAATCAAAGCTTGTAAAATGCGAACTATATGTATTTCTAAGAAAAAAGAAATCTCATGAAGTCTTAACGTGTTACATACACCAAAAAATCCTTTGAATGAGTAATCAATCATTCTCTCTAGTAATAAGTACTAATTGTAAGTAGAGAAATTTTTTGAAACATGACCAGCACAACAAACGCCTTCTTCTTTGCGAAAGTATGACTTACCGTGAGCTCAGGTGGCAATGCAGCTAAACTCTGTGAAGCACAAATATTATATACATACGCAAGACGCTTTTGCATGTTTCAGACAAAATAATGAAACCATAAATATATTTGTATTTACAGACATTCCTCAGCCAATAGGGTCTTAAACTATTCGTGAACACACAAAGCACAATATCATGCCACACCATCAAATCATGCAAATTGCATATTATGTCAGGCGCAGACCAATTTGCTTCAAAAATCAAATATGCTCATGATCACACAACACACAGTATTTACAGAGGAATAATACTTATTTACAATTTTTATTTAGTCGTATTATATTTTCAATCTTTTGTGTTACCTTCGTTGTCCTCATCAACTGATTCCAATGTCGTTCTCTTATCGCTGGATTTTGTAGCTCACCCACTGCTCTTAGAGATGTAAGCATATTTTTTACCGTGGCTTCCAAGGATACATAAGTGTCCCAACTAGATTTCAATAGAAACACATGAAATATAAAGCATCGTAATTTTAAAATGTTTTCCTACTAATCTATAAAAATACCTAAATTTATTGTACTTATACCTTCTCATTTCTTTGTCCAGTAGTCGGATTTCCTTAGCAAATTTTTTACACTCGATGTCCATATTTTCGACGTCAATTTTTCGCCAAGGTGTAGTCTTCCAATCTTCTATACTCGTTCTTACAATATTAACGTAATCCCAAAGTTGCTAAAATTATAATAATATTAGGAAAGTAATGTTATTATAATTTATAACCATAAGTCATGATCTTTTAAAAACCCAACCTTCAACATCCGCAATTCCTTCCTACACTGCTTCAGTAATTTAAATTCTGGTACATTCACTTCAAATAACGATCCCGATTCTTGGATGCCTTTCATTTCTTCTTCTAAATACAACATCTCAAAATCAACTCTTGACATAACTTCATAAGGATCTTCACAGTGGTATTTGAAAAACTAGAAGTAAATTAATAAATAGTATATTTAATGTGATCCTAATGAAATGTACGAATTATTATCAATTAATACTTACTTCGTATCGCTTGAAAACTTCTCTATAGTAAGTCACATGTGAATCAAATGTAGAAATTTTCTTTCTTATTCCACTGACTTCTGCAGCTTGTAATGGAGCCACTTGTTGTTTGACTGTAAGAGCTAATTTTTTAGTTCCTTGCCATTGTTCAGGCAACTCCTATAAACAAATAATAATATTATATAATACTTACGCTTAAATGTGTAATCTTTATAGTTAAAGCCATAAATTTTTAAAAACTAACTTGAAGTAAAACGTTAACATCTTCGGGAATGTCCATATCGTAAAACTTCAAAAGTTCAATTGTTTCAGTGAGTGGTTGGAACATATCATCGGTAGTGAGTGCGCGTTCCTTAACATTCATCAAATACCCCATAATATTGATAAGAGACTCATAATCACCCTCAGGTACTGGTTGCATTAATCCTTAAATCGAAACACATTTGCGTAATTATTAAATTATTGTTATTTCACTTAATCAATTAACATGCAAAATGTTTATAACAATATACCTTCGTCTGCTTTACGAATAAATTCAGCTAGGTCATTAAGACTCCATGTTACATTTTCTACTAAATGCTCTTTATACATATTACCCCATTTTCTGACAGTGTTAAGTAATGCTTGCCGAAATGGTCTTACATCCACCTACAATAACAAAATATTAAAGACATAATAAACTTATACTAATATAACAGTACAGCCATTTACTTAGCACGCACCTGAAACCAACAGTTGAACACTTTATATGAATCCATTTCTTCAATATCTATGAAGAGATTTTCAAATTGATCTATTTGCTCTCTAAAACCATCCATTTTTGGAGCACATGGAGTAGGTGGAGGTATATCTTTATCTTCAGATCCAATTCGATCTATCTCTTCGGGCAGCAAAATTCTCCCGTAAGTCAAAAATATTTCCATTACAGCGTCCCTTTCTTCGAGCCACAAATAGGAGTAATTTTCGAACGTTTTACAAAATTCATTAGCGTCTTCGATCACCTTTAAATAACAATTTCGTTAAATGAAAAAAACTTAGATTCGTTATTTTTTATGAAATTACTTCGGTGTTCTGTTTAGAATGTATAAAAAAACTTGCTTTCTTACGAAGTAAATACATTGAGGTTACACCAGCGTTCCAATGGTCACACACAATAGAAAATGTATTGTGTGGGTTCTTCCTGATATAGGGAGGGTTCTTCCTGCCATGCCTGAGTTGCTTATAACTCAGGCTAGTCTAAAGAGTTACTAGAGGATTTTTCAAGAAGTCTAATAAAAAAGTAGTTATTGGCCATAATTGGTTTGTATGCATAGCTACAACATGCTCTTAATCAATTATAATTCTGTATTTTAACCGACTTCAATAACGAGGAGGTTCTCAATTCGGGTAGTATTTTTTTTCTATGTATGTAGGTACTTACACCGATTACGCCGAGATTTCTAATCCGATTTACGTGATTCTTTTTATGTTTTAGTTGCCATTTGGTCCCATATTTAAAAAAAAACGATTGGGTTTAAAACCACCCAGTTTTAAATCAAAATAGCTGGAATGAGTAAGTAAGTCGTCTACGTATGCGAAATTGCGGATTTTTGCTTACCTATGGCTTTTTAGTGAAACGATACGATAATAGGAAACAATATGAGCAGACGGTCACGCATCTAGCTTTGACCTTAGAAAGTTACCACTAAAAATTGAAAAATAATTAAATTGAATTAGGTACTCGTCCCCTAGAAACATATTTTTTGGAGTTGGTGCTATGTCAATTCCAGAAACAATAGAAAATGAAGCACCGACTCCAAAAACTATGTTTTTAGGGGATGAGTTCAATTTAAATATTCTATCCTTTTCAGTTTTTTGAAATCGGTTTTATTTTTTCGAAAAATCTTCTGATATCGATTAAACTAGCAGGCTAGTACTTGATTATGCATGTGAACTCTTATTAGACAGCACGTCAACTGTAACAGTTCCACTACGAAAGCCGCCTCTATTACGAACGCAGTAAGGACGGCCTCAATGACAAACTGTTACGCTTGATGTGCTGTCGACTGTAAATCAACCACATGGGTAAAATATAGTAGTATACTTAGTTAACACAACTCGTTTATTAACATCCATTTCAGGGTAAAGAGTAAAACTATAGTTTACCTTTTCAATGCCACTTAAAATTTCTTCTTTCATTTCAATAACATCTTCGTTCTTTATAATATCCTCTTCGTAAGATATTCCTTTTTTTGAATCAATCCTTTCAATTAATTTTGCCATCATTAAAATATCGTCGATTATTCCCTTTATCATTTCGGTGAATCCTTTTTCATCATTTGGGTCCAAACTCGGGGAAAATACCATATCGGGTTCGAGCAATTCTAGTTGAGCTTCAAATAAAGGTGCTAATTTATTTTTAGGGTTCATGTGCTCTGATATGTATCCCAAGCTAAAATTAAGGTTATTTATTATTTTCAATATGTTCATTACGCGTTTCCTGTATTTTACATACTTTTGTATCACCTATTTACCTGCAAGCAACACATTTAAACAAAGATTCTTCCAACAAATTATCTATAAAGCAGACATAATTCCTCCAAATATCACTGTCCTGATTATTTTGCATATTAAATAATTCCATATTCTCCTTTAATAATGCCTGAATGCACTCAGATGATTGTTTTATAGCTGAATAATGATGATTCTTTCTTTCTGTTCTTTCTTCTAAATTTAATAGAGTGTCCTGAAATAATGGGTAAAACATCGTAACATTCCTTTTTATGTATTTTTATTTTAATAATATGATCATATACCTTCTTTCCTTCTTTTCTCTCAAACAAAGACTGGCCAGACCATACTTTAAGTGCAGCTTTAATTTCTTTTAAGTTTTCTTGTATTTTTGACATTCTTTCAAATAAATTACCTACTAAGGTATGCAGTTCTTGCAACTGTTTCCATAAATCTGAAAAATGTTACAATGATATCAGATTCATTTTTGTTACTTCATTGTCTTTATTTTAAACTATTATATACTAACCTTGTGAATTCCAATTCAATTCATTTTGAGCCAAATCAATTCTTTCATCAATTGCTTTTATCTCATCTTCCACGAGGTCAAATTCAACTTTTTGACTATTTTTTCTTATTTGATTATACCAATCAATAGTAATTCCTAAATTTATCCTATATTGTCTGTAAGTTTCTTGCTTCTCGAATAAAAGTAAGCTTTCTTTTGGTAAGTCATTTTTTACGTCTGGATTATTTCGTAAATGGTGGACCTCTTTTAAAATATCTAAAATCTGAATATTTTTTAATATTTTAGGGGTTTTGTAACTTAATCCCAGTCTACGACTGCAAGTCACCAAATACAAATTCGACTTACCATTGGGCTGAAATTTAAAATAAGGTCCGAACCGTGACGTGCTATTATTGAATTGTTAGCTTTACTCTCAATTATTTGAGGTATATTGGTCGTCCATTCATTGAAGTACTTTTTTTTAAATGCATTTATGTCTTCGATGAGCTTATCATACCTGTTGAAAAGTTTCTTCGCTTCTTCCGTACCCTTAATCCTACATAGGAAAAATTGGATATCACTTCAGAACTATAGCAGCATTATCACTTCTTCCACTGTGATTACTAAAATGCTATTTTACTGTTATAATTTATCCAGAAAGTAGAGGTAAGTACATTTAAAAACCTAATTTCTTGATGAAGATGACCTACATTTTATTGTAATTTGAACTAGTTCTATACGAGTTTCCACTAGGGTTTAATGTCTAAGCTAGATGATTGTAAGCCAAATAATCAGCTTTCGCAATTTGCCCCACCCAGATGACTTACGGGTGCGGCAAATTGCGAAAGCTAGCTACAGGCTTGGTAATCCTTGCAGCCAGCATGGTCATGAATAGGAGTCCTCCTGCAATAGGAGGGAGGTACGCATCTACCTCCATAACGCCGTATTTTTCAAGGCGAGTTGTCTGCTCTTTAAACAAATCCTGAAAATAATAATGACTGAGCTATAAATTTACATCTATAACATTTCATATATTATAATTTGTAACCTTATGTAACTTTATTTAAAACTTAAAATTAGGTGTAACTTACTTCACAGGTCTCAATCTCTTTCTCTAGCATCACAATAATCTCATTGTATTTTGCCGTGAACTCTTTCTTTATTATCGGGCGATCCAAAACGGAGCCTACTATGTCAATAAGCTGTAATTATGTATTAAAAGATATACTTTACAAGTTACGGATATTAAGATTAATAAAATAATATCCATTGGTCATTTATATTAATTTCATTACTTACTTTGAAAATGTCTTCTAAAGTGGAACAGTTATCGAAAGATTCGACTAAAACTGTAGATAATTTCAAATCCAAATCAATAATGTTTTCTTGAAACTCTTTAAAATCTATGTTAAATGTTTCGTCGTCGGGTTCCAAGACGTCATAAGATTTTGATGCAAAGCAATGAAAATATGCCTCAAATTCAGCCGATATTTCTCGAATTTGTCCACTGAGAACCCTGCCTTTCATCCCACCAACCTCTATTTTTTCCAGTTTTTGAAACTCAAGAACTGTTTTAAAGAACCATTGAATAGTATTCAACCTATCTAGGAATTTATTCAAACGTTCAAACACGACATTAGGGTGAAAGGTCCAAGGAATAACTCTTCTATCGACAAAGTATTTCTGTAGGCTATCTTTAAAGTACTCAAAAGTGCTTCGAAACTTCTTCAATATGTCTATAGTCTGCTGGATACGTTGAGTGGCTTCATCTATATCGCTATGAAATAATGTACTGGGATCCAAACACTTCTTTGCCTAAAATTTTTGCAAAAAATAAGTTTAACCAACCAAATTATAAATTTTATTAGGAACACAATTTTAGGATAAGTCAAAGGCGTATTATTTCTCGCACCAGAATAATTAATCTATTGGAAATACCTGACCTTCTTTAATAATATACTAATTACCTGATAAATTAGTAAATTGCTGATTTGTTTAAGCAATACCATTAATTTCGAGGAGCTGCAATAGTACTTGGAGTCTCGCCAGATCATGCAGATGACGTGGAATAGTGGCCGGAACAGTGACTGACACTCTGTAAAGTCTGTGTCTTCTAGCGCTTGGAAATGTCTCTCCAAGGTATGGAGATACAGGTCTATTTCTCTTGCTTCAGCCAAAGCTAGAATGTGACAAAATTTACATTAATAAATTATTATAATACCTACATTATACAGTTCCAATAGTCGCACTTAGAGATTGACTTAATCCTGACACATTTAAATGTACATCCTAAACCTTCATTCTACGTACAATCATATCTTAAACGGCATGTTTTTAATTAATTTTAATTCTTGCTAAATATTATTTAAATCCGTACCCGACACGATGTTCTTGAAAAGTCTACTGAAGCAAGGATAATACGCTGACGTGGTTTTTTCCAAAATGACAGCCATACATCGCACTCGTTCAGTTCGTAGCTGATCATAGATGCAGTTCAAGTTGCTCAACCTCGACCGCCAGAATGCCAACTCTATTCAATTAATTCAAAATGTTATTTTAAACGTTTTGCCTTATTTCTATGACGTGGAAGAAATTAATACTGAAAAACTTTACAAAGAACAAATAATTCAATAAGCTACAATTAAATTTTTGAAAGTACAAAAGAGAAATTGGTTTGTCTTAATAATTTTTTTACATTATTTTGTATTCTGACTTACAATTTATACATACTTAATCTTTTACAATCCTTACCAACAGTTGGAAGTGGATTTTGTCCGTTCTCAAAGGCCTGTGCGGAGTCCTCCATCATTACATCATTGATTTGCTGCGCCCACTTTATGACCACTCCCTCGATGGCACTTTTGAGGTACAAGTCCACTTCCTCACCCTTCTGGGCGTGTTTCTCTGCTTCGTGGACCAATTCTACCCCCACCGGCATTGGAAGAACTGTTTGACCATTCACTTTGCCTTTTACCTAAATTAATAGATTATACAGTGATATTAATCTATTAAGCCGCGCAGAATACCCTCAGGGGGCTTATGGCAATAAAACACCAATTGTGTCTGGAATCTGAGGCATGACGATATTTATGTTACGTCATTTTGAAATAGCGAACACTAGAGTAAATGTACCTATATTAGGTAAATATTACTCGTATTCTATTCAGAAAATGATAAATTGATAACTAACATTCAGGATCAGGACTATCAATCGGTCATTAGCAATATTGATATTATATTTCAAAGTTGAATAGCTATCTTAGGTAAGCGGTAGTTTTGGTTAAGAACACGACTATCATAAAATTACCTCATAAACCGTACTCTTTAAGTTGTGTATTTGCTTAAGTATATCCTGGGAGACGACCAGGGGCCATCCCTCGTGGTTGAGCGGGTTAGATAACAGAGGGACGAAAACCTCGTCCACCAGAGATGCTAATTCATCTATTAGCCTTGGTGCTAGATCACCTGCAGACGGAATATCGTCTATAAGTAAAGTGTAAGTATAATTGGTCGCTCATGAAAATAACTGGATAATTTATGTTTTCTTAATTTTATATTTACCGTTAAAATAAAAATATGTTTGAAAGACATTTATAACAATGTATAAGCCTAGTATTATCGAGCTCTTCAGTTGGTACCTATCACCATAAACCAAATTCGATAACCCTTGGTACTAAATACTCAAGACATGGATATTTCTTGTTTAACGGTGGGGTGGGTGCAATGAGGAACGCATATGAAACCCAAACCCTATGGGTATTAAAAAGTTATTTGATTTCCTTTTCATCATAATTAATTTCCTCTATGTATTCGATTTATGATATGAACCAACCGGTCTTGCAGATATTACTGTAGGTAAATTCATAAAATTGTCACTAACTTTGCCGTCTTAGTCTTTCATTCAAAGTCCTAGTTTTTAATCTTTTATTACAATATGTAGCTACAGCCTAGTTTCGTAATTGTATATCTACTTTATTCAATTCCCGACAGGTGCGTCGAAAAATGAACATGGACAAGACAAATGTTATGTCGAACATCCATGTCGCACCTCTGTTGTTGTCGAGTACGGTTACCCCGGACAAATGGTCCAGCTAGGTAGTATAAGGTAGGTCCAACTTCGAGAAAGAGTTAAATCGAGAAATCCAACACGGAATTCGGGAAATTGTATAAGATCTTCTCGTCTAAAATTCCTGTGCTTGAAGTCGAAAGTCTTCGCAAGTACAAGTTCGAATTCGCACATCGAGCTATGAAACGAATTAGGCGAAGTGTTTCTCTGCGATATAGAATCAGAAATGATGACATCGGTAAGAGAACTTAAGTCACTAGCATCGCTAATAAGATTAGTAACTTGAAGTGGCAGTGAGCAGGGCACATAGCACGCAGACAAGACGGCCGGTGGGGCGTTAAATTTCTAGAATGGCGACCACGTACCAGAAAGCACAAAGTAGTACGGCCTGCCACTAAATGGATTGATAATCTGGTCAAGGTCGAGGGGAACCGGGATCCCATCAATTTCCAAATAGACCGGGAACCGTTCTATTTGGAAATTGATGGGGAAGGCCTTTGTTCAGCAGTGGACATGATAGGCTGGTATGACGATACTAACGATGATGATACATTTTTTAATTGTACTAAAAAATGTATCATCATCATCAGAAGTAATGTAATAACTTCTTGGATTATTGCTAAATTGAATATATTAATTCAATAAAGAGGAGGAGGGTTGATAACCTGAGATACAGGTCTTACCTAGTTCAGGTATCAGCCCGCCATAATTATTAGTTTAATAAAATTTTGTGTTTTTAGCATAGGTTATAACTGTAATGATTATGGTGAGTAATAAACGATTATTATTATTATTATTATTATTATTACTAATGTTACTAAAAAATCCCGTGACAATTTTGTTTACTCTTTACTCACCAAATATAAGCATCTCAGCACAATTCTCTTTTGGTACGGCATCTGGCTTCTTTTTCACGAAGTAGACTGCTTTGTTCTTCAAATAACATGGGAATGTCGTCACTGGTAGTAACTGGAGAGCGTGAGTCAACACCACTACCAGAAGTATCGGCGTGGGCTTATCCACAAAATCCCTCAACGTCGTTCTGTGCTCTTCTACGCCAAGAACGCGAAGCCATTTTTCAGGTTTCAACTTTAAAGACTTAACAGCGTATGATCCTATGAACTCAAAACGAGGGTCTTGGTTGGCTGATGAAGATGAACTTGGTTGGTCCATTTTGACTTACTTTTTAACCATACTTAACCATCTTTATATATTAGTTTCTTTGTTTGGAGCCCTCTTCCTCAGACGGTTGGTTTGTCTTTGAACGGTGGTGGGAAAGGCAGAGACTGGCAAATGGCAAGTCACGCAAGTCTCGACAGGAGGCCATTATGGCACGATGTCTCCTTTGTAACGAGCCTTCGGGCTGCCTTTACTAAAATAGATTACGGTACGGTGCTCATAAAAACAATACTCCATAGATATTAACCGCACGTAAAATGTAAAGGCATACAAAGGTTATTGGATTACCGATAGGTAGTAAAGAGATTTAGTAGGTAGGAGCATTATACCTACATGTCAACAAATAATTATATCATTTCGGTGAAGCGCACGGAAAAACAATATGATTTATTGATAGTAGGTATGGTAGAACCACGTAGAACTATCAATGAGCAACAAATTACTCATTACCTAATGTTACTGTGTAGGACTAATCATGGATGGAAGAGAGGTAGCCTATCTCAGGTAGGAAACATTGGTACTTTCCTTTTCCTTTCATTTTGCTATACAAGGTGTTACAAAAAGTTGTAGTCATATTTTCAGGGCTTATTCTATCCGTCAATACAAACAACTTTTACTGTGAGAATATTTACGAAATCGCGAAAAGATATCAGCTGTTCCATAGTAAGGTTTAATGCCTACCAATTACCATTGAACCTTACTATGGAACAGCTGATTTCTTGGACTTGTCGAATCAAGGTACATACATGTAGGTACTTGTTGTATACAAAACATTTTATTTAGACTGGCAGATCGTAAAATCCAGATTATGAATTAATAAATAGTGTTTTAGGATACATTGACCTTTGTCTTTAATTTTCACAAAGTTATTTTAAAGTATTATTTTTGCATAAAAATACTTTTTATTATTAAAATACAGTTTTGGCCGTTCAAGGAGGTTTGAGCGCTAGCGCGCACCATAAGCAAGCATATTTTAATTCAATTCCAATTCAAACTACTTTTCTCATCTTAATTATAAATAAACAACTAATAATTAGTCATAGAATATTTTG
Organism: Nymphula nitidulata; assembly: GCA_947347705.1. Lineage (NCBI taxonomy): Eukaryota > Metazoa > Arthropoda > Insecta > Lepidoptera > Crambidae > Nymphula > Nymphula nitidulata. Next base: position 5,589,861 of record OX374617.1, on the reverse strand, counting down.
TAGACAGTACCCAGCGAAGTGAGCAAGGCGTGTACCAGGCTATCGGCGCGCCGCCCTACACCGCCCGCCCAGATGACACTCGCGAAGTCGCGACGTCGCGTCGCGAATAAGGTCAACTGTCTATGTGGTGGCACAAGTTGTCAGCTGTAGCGGGGAAGGCCGTAGAGGTTCGGGTTTTGTGAAGGCAACGGTTATTTATTAACTAGGTGGTAGGACCGTATGAAGGGTTGTGTGGGTAGGTACCACCAACCACCGCCTTTCTTATTTCGCCCTTAGAAAAGTTCGCTGTACTTCGGATTGATGGGAAACGTAGCCAGGGTAACTATCTGGCCTTGGAAGGCATTTCATCTTAGGCCTCATGATGACAACGCAGTTCTAAGTGATTTTTACCTTGTTATTGTAGATGTCTACAGGGACGGTACCTACTTACCACCAGGTGCTTGTGATCTGTTTGTATTTAAAAAATATTCTAGGAGGGTGATGGTATCGGTCCAGAAGCCCGGCAGCCTTAAAAGGGGATTTTATGAGGCTGTAAGAACTTGCGGGAGCGATTTGCCTAGGCGTCTACATCATCCGGTTCGGTAGTGGACCGCTTCTTGTAGGAGCTCTATGTGGGCAGACTGTGATGATAAAAAGTAAGATGAAAAACTGCATAAAAACCTCACAAGTGTAGGCTACAGAAAATTCTTTATCGAACTGGCCGTTGACTTGATTGTTATCCTCAATTAAAATTTAACTTTCGACGGACACTTAAAAAGAGTCATGTCGACTTTATATCACTAATCTTTGATTTCGTCTTAGAATCTAAGCATGTCGTGTTACTCAATCAATCAGACTCACGGACAGTATTTTCTTTCAGTTCTTGCACCTATTACGATACTTTCTATAGTTTCTTGCTTGTTATTATTTACTCTTCTTTCCATTCAGATTAGGGCTATTTCTAATTTTTCTACATTATTAACTCTATTATCGGGTCATTGAGTTTATGCTGTATCGATAAAAACAAGATCTCAATAGAAACAAAAACTCACAATACACCTCCTGTTCCCAGTATCTCAATCTCGCTACTATCTTTTAACATAGCCACAGAGTTTTTTACGTAACATTGCGAGTAAAGTAAATAAAGTATGTCTCTTTAAATAATGCGGTAATATTGATGTTATAAAAATATTCAACGCTTCGAGCAAACCAATTCTATCAAAGTTTTATTGCTCGTCGATATCGATCTAACTTTAAGGTAAAGGACCTTAAAGTCCCTATTATAGTTGTCTGTAGGTCTTCGGAGTCATTAATTTACTAGTCTCCACCTCAACATTACAGACAAAGAAGTTTAGCAACTTCTTTTATGTTTCATACTTACTTAGAATATGAATTAATTAGGTACCAGCACTAATATAAATAATTATGTGTTCCCTCGTTTCCATCTTTCCTGCATAGATTCTCAAAAAAAGGCGCGTAAAGCATCATAAAAAAATATATAGGTACCAGCAAAGTGGAGGCAGCTGGAACAGTTAGTAGGTATATTACAAATGCTACAGCCATACATTTTACTAGTTTTTTCTAGTTTAGGATTTAAGTTTATCTAGTTTTCCAAAATTATTATACTGGTAAAAATAAAATTAAGAATAGTAGTGCAGAACTTGACAACTTGTTGTTGATACCTCCTACCAAGTATAGTCGTAAACATTCGTCCCCTAATCATATTACTGGCATTCGCCTCTTAGGCCCAGCACAGACCTAGAGAAGTGGGCGCCGGCTGATCGGCCTCACCGACCGCATGGTAAAACTAACTGCCCCTCAATTCTGCTATTTATTTACCTAAACGGATCGGCAGCGTTTCGGTATCGTTACTATTGCGCTATTGATAAAAAAAAGGTATTCCACTAACATTGCTTATAAAATCGGAACGCTAACGAAACGCTCTCGGTTGGTTCAACTATTTGACAACTGAATCGTTGGTGACATAAACATTTAAAAGTTGTGAAATTCGGTATGTATATCGTGTTTTTGGTAGTCTTTGTAAATCATATTTATTTAAAATAAAATTAGAGGGTCAATTCTGCTATTTATTTACCTAAACGAATCAGCAGCGAGTCGGTATACGGTTGGGTTATAAAATAGGTATTCCACTAACATTGTTTATAAAGCCGGAACGCTAACGAAACGCTCTCGGATGGTTTAACTATTGGTTGGTGACAGAAAGTGTCAAAAGTTGAAAAATTCGGTATATACGTATATAGTGCATTGGTAGTTATATTTGTTTAAAAAATAATTAAAGTAGTTTTAAAATAAATAAAATAGTAATTATATTACATATAACGCAATGTGTAAATGTTTCATTTTCCAAAAATATCGGAAAAAATCATACATTCATAATAATTATGATGACTCGTCCAAGGTTTTTTTATTCAAATTATACTTGATGCAATCCTTTAAGCACAGGAACTAAGTTTTAGAGTACTTTTTATTCTATTTTGCGAAATTAAACGTTACGCAATCACTGCCCGCTGCCGTTTAAACCGTAACTTTTGACAGTTCAACCAAAGAACTGAAACACATCGAGCGTTTCGGCTGCCACAAATGTTAAATATTTAGCGAATACGAAACAATGATTGAACCGAACGGTTCGCGTTACGTGTTTGTTAGTAGAATACCAAACTGATGCGTTTCGATTAGGTTTCGATTGCGTTGAGTTAACAGAATACAAAAACGTTGTAACTTAAGCGTTTCCGATTCGTTTCAAATCAAAATACAATAACTGGACATTGTTGCTTTGGTCACTATATGTACCGTATGACCCGTCGGTCGGGATATGAGGCGCGCGCTGTCATCACTGTGACACCCATGCAACTTCGTGCGTCGCGGCGGCGCTCGTGTTGCCTTATTTCTAAAGCATACGGTTCAAATTGGCATACCAGATATAGCAGCGCAGTGCGCTTTCAACCTGTTACGAAAGCCGTATGACATGTGAAATAAAGTTTAGTTTGAATTACAGTTAAATGTTTGATTGTGTCCATTTATAACGCCTACTTTATTGTAAGAAATACAAATAAAGAAAACGATGAAAAAATTGTATGCTCCAGGCGGGAATCGAACCCATGTCTGCTGAGGTCCGGCCGGACCAGTTTTCTCGTGTTGTTCTTGTTGTTGTTGGTGTTACTCTTGTATATCTCATAAATTATAAATTAAGCTTAGGTGGGCAGCAAAACAAACAAAACTTGTCGATAAAATATGTATATACAAGATGTTTGTTGTATGCACGCGTGTCCTGCGTCTCGCGTCTAGGCAACCACTGCGCGCTGTCTCGATGTCGGCCTCGCAGCGCGTCGTCGTGACCGCGCAGTGGTTGCCGAGACACCGCGCCGCAGCCGCCGCCGCCGCCCGTTCCCGTGGTTAGGTCGTAATTTGTTGGTAAGGTTAGCTTTTTAGTATTGTCTTATATTTTCGCAAGCATTTTATTATATTTGAGTGTTTAAATTCACAAATACTTACTAATGTAAAAAAGTGTTTAGAAAGAGTGTGTGTAAGTTAATCATAATAAACAATACCTATAAAACTATCTACCATTCGGGTGACTGCTCTAACCATCGGAGCTACCGAGGACTTGGGATAAACTTGTAAAATTTCACAGCGTTAGCTCCATACGCGTTGTGTAAGTTATAGTTTAATCTAAATTAGACAGTGAATTTTGCAGGGAATTTCACAGGGTTATCCCAAGTCCTTGGTAGCTCAGATGGTTAGAGCAGTCACTAAGATTGTGAAAGGTTGCGGGTTCGATCCCCGCCACAGGACGTGGAATTTTTCTAGTTAAGATATTTTTCTATGTAAATATATGTTGTCTTTAATTTTCGCGAGCACTGCACATTTGAAATGAAACCAATTTACCGAAATTAACTCGCGTTTAATTAGATGTTACATTTTCCTCTACCGTCGACCGCCGCCGTCGTCGTCGTTGTCCTTTTCGTTATCGTTTGTTTGATATTGTTGTAACATCTAATTAAACGCGAGTTTAATCCGGTAAATTAGTTGCATTTCAAATGTAAATAAATGTTTTTCAAAATTTTTTAATAATGTTAAAATCAAATTAACAATACTACCTACTACGATATAAAACCTTACAATTTAGATTGGACAATATACAGGGTGGTGGCGTCAATGCAACAATAAATTTAAACATGGGCTATATTAGTCCATAGAAATGGTTTGCCACTTTCAAAAATATCACATTCATTTGATAATTTCATGACATTTGTATGATTTTTTTTTTATACAACTAGATGACAAACAAGGTTAGAGAGGATCCCTCCTCTCCCTCTCCACTCCCCAAAACTCCCAAAATAGTTGGTTCGCAATGTACATTTTTACCAAATTCGTCATTATTAAAGAAATATTTTCATTACTGTCATTTCTTGAAACAGCGACCATTGGGCTGTTGTAGGTACTATTAAAGAAAATAAAGATATTGAAAGCATTATTTTTTAAAGTTATGAGCATATTACGTTTAACGCCTATCGGCGTATGCCGCACCTGGATGTGAAATGGAAATACGCCGATCGGTGTGCCGTAGCGAATGGGCTAAGGTTTATAAAATTGAACTCACGATAGGCATCTGCAAACAAGGTCAAAATTACTTGGTATTACAGTTGCGTTGCCATCCTGAGGCCTAAGATGGCTGGCTAACTTTTACCTTCTATCTGATTTTACGGAACTATTATTAAAAATTCAAATACTAGAAAACTATTCTTCTATCTAATTCTATTTAAATAGTTTTACCAAAGTAAAAAAAAATCTATTTTATTGTTATAAAAAATACTACGAATAATAATCAACTAGGGAAATGTAATAATAATAAAAAACAATATAATAATTTTATAATACATTTATTGATAATGACAGCGATGGTTGACTCAAATACGCTACTTGGCAAAAATATTTCCACTAGAAGTGAACTATTTTCATATTTAAATATTAAAATCTCTTTAATTATGCTTACGTGGTACAGTTATGAAGATGTAACCATCTATACTACCAAGTAGCTGCCTAGCTCGGTCATCACATGAAAACAATTTCAATACAATATTTTGTCTATTTTATATTACACTTCAAGACTGGCAACTTAAATAACGTCGTATCTATACTAAAATAAAAACATGCATCCGACTAATTACACCAACATTGTAAAAGCTCATGATTTGTTTCGACTGCAATAAATACAAAATCTACTAATTGAAATAATTATGAACAAAATTTCATTTACTTAAAACTAAATTGTTTAAAACAAAAGCACAGCACATTGTCAGCTTAGTTTCTATTAAATTGAATTAGGACCTAACAGACGCTGCCATTAAGGTCGCTTTTAGCTTAACACTAGGAGCCCTACCGCTATACTATCCTGTATGTTGACCGACTCGCGTCCTCTATCAGATACCCTTCCTCACACCCCAATGGCCGTGCTCTACCAACTACTGGACAGAAGCACACCGAGAGTTAAAGACACATCCTACTATATTTTCAAAGTATTATCAATTTTTCTTTTCGACTTTAATCCTCTACACATTGAGCTGTCCTAGTTAGGGCCAAAAACGTTTATATACTGAACTATAATATACCGTTACATTGAAAAGTCAAAAATCTCAAAATGCAAAACGAATGCCGGTAAAACTGTTAGAAATCTAACTAATCAAGTAATCAGTAATCGTCGAATATACTACTGAAAATCTGCTAGAACAATAAATGCATAGAAAAATGGAATGTAAGTACGACAGCCTATTAAGCATTCGATACATGGGAAATATGATAACTATACACGTGCGACAAATATGATGTCAGTCAACGCTTATCAAATCATTAGGCAGCGGCCCCACTACACAAGCCTCTACGAAGATATACATTTCAAATTATTAATTTAATTATTCCAAGCCCTTGGCCTTCCGATTACACCGAGACAGCCTGCAGTAGAACCGCGACCACACTGAAATAAGCATTAATTCTCGAGTGGCGTACGTTGTAATGACCATTCAATATTTTTGATATATTTCTTGTGTTATTATGCGATTACTTATTCGTAAATGTTAATATACATATGTTTACAGGAATGGAGGCAAGTGGAGGGCTACAATGAACGCTCAAAGTGGAACTCTTACAAACACTAGTAAATAACGAGGCATTAAACTAACTGTGTACTTGTTTAGTGTACTTACGACATTACGTTACTAAGAGGATGGAATATACATTAGGTGAGCTATAGACTAAGCGCAGGCGTGGACATTGCCTAACGCTCGTTCACGCGTCCTACGCCTTTTTTATACTGGTAATTTTAATCACCAAAATGTTGCCTACATTCAAAATACCTACCACACAACAATCGTGTAACGACCGATTACAATCCGTTCAATATTTTCACAGATAGACATCTCATTCGATTATTGTTCGATAGTGGATGGAGATAATAAATTGAGGACAATTTTTAACACATTATATATTTCTTTAATTTATACTGATATAGATACTAATGCACACGTTATTTTACACATATCAGATATACTACACAACCTAATCGATATAAGTCTCTGGTACAAGCGATATGCGATAAAATGATGAAGTATAAAGTAAAGATTTGTATTAGAGTATAAAACATGAAGTTCATATATTAATCATATATTAAGACTGCTCCTACCTTTTCATAGTATGATTTCGAAATGCCAAATATTAGCAAGCGTTTTCATGGCATGTTACGCGGATTTCGCTTGTACCGGGGAACGAAAAGTCAATCAATGAGGGCTTCAGGGTTATCTTCAAATGGTTTATTAGTGTACTAAGTACAAGTCTTTTATTAGGACGAAGATGTAATATTGGACGATTTCATAAAATTCCAAAGGGTAAAAAACTAATAGTCAAAATAAAAAATATACTTTTAGTAAGGGCGAAAGTCGCGTGGCAAGAAACTTATTATTACCTATCACATCACTGGCAATCGTGCACAGAGCACAATATGAGCAACCCGAGGTCGAAATTAAAGTACTTCGTTAGGAATCATTCAATATTATTGATTAAGTTCGATTAAATGCGGTGTCCACGGAGCGGCGCGAGTCACAGTTTTTGTATTCCGCACGGGGAATATAAATCTGTGATGGTTTCCATAGACAAGAAAAGCAAAGTCAATGAGCTAAAATAGATAAATAATTTACAATAACTCTATACCACAAACTATACAGTAAAAAATCCTATACAAATAATGCTTCGAATCTTAACATCACCGATCACAAAATTTCATTGGTTCTAAATTATCATCAAGTTAAATAATAATAATACACACACATAAATTCACATATTTACATCGAAATTATTATTAAATTATAATAAAATTAAAATCACAATTTCCCATTCTATTTACAAATATAATAATAATAATATTACGTCACTGAATAAAATGTAGTTACTAAACTTTCTTGTATACGTACATACATGAAGAAATGTGTGCGATGTGTCTGCAACGGTTTATTGAACACGTCAAGAAACGCGAGACAATCTCATTTCAAACAACAAGTAACATAAAACAATCAACAAAGGCATAAGATATTGCTTTACCGAGACGGTAATGTGAAAGTAATAACATCTAGACATACAAAGTAATAACATCTAGACATACAAAGCACCATACGCGTTACACGACTGCAACAAAAAAATCTGAGCCACTATACAATCGTTCGGGAACGTGTGGACTTTAATATAAATTCCGTCCGGTGCGTTCGGGAACGGTCGGCTGCGGGCCGGTTTATTTGATCCGAGTTTTGCCAATGGCGTTTATACTTTCGCCGCGACTCCGCGATCTATGAAGGTTGTGCAGACCTTCTCCTGAAACAAATTAAAAAACATTATATTAGGAAAAAATATAAAATAAAAAAATATAAAAAAGCAATAAGACTCCTTCAGTGTTCTGAGTAACCCTAATATTTTTTTTAAATATTCTTCTCATTGTTTATGATAAAAAATATTCATGCTCGATCAGCTGCAAATGCTTAAAAGCACAGCATATAGGTACATATAATATTTGGCAACGTCACCATAAAATTATCACGTCAATAAATTATCAAATATTAACTAGGTGGTAAGCCCGTATGTAGGGTCGTCTGGGTTAGTAGCCTTTCCAGTTTAGGCCGTAAAACAGTTGGCTTTGTCGAAACACAGCCAGCTATTTTACCCATCAATCCGAAGATTGAAGCGAAAGGTAGCCAGGGTAATGACTGGGCATCAGTGGCGAGGGGTCCCTATAACACGATTCCTGTCGGCTTCCCTTTTGAAGTAATTATTGTTATGCCGAACAAACGTCGAAGTTGTTATTAGGTGAATACCTAATAACAACTTCGACGTTTGTTCGGCATACCGTGTTACTATTAAATGTTATTACACTAATAATAACTTAGTATTTAACTTCGAACAATAGGAATTCCTAAACACCTATCTAAGCGCCTACCTAATTCTTTTAGCAATATCACACATAGAGTCGTCATTGCAGTTCCAATTTACGTGCGCTGCGATCATTCGCAACGAGCAAGCCGTAATTTTTCGGGTTATTAAGCTGGTGTGGCTATCGCTTTCTTACGCATATATTTTTTTCAAGCGCCGACTCTTTCTCATACGCCGTATCAAAGGCCGATATAAGCCGGTCGCTGTCCAGTTATGATAGGGAAAGCATTACAAGATCCCGTGAGTGTGACTAGGACAGACAGTGAGGTAATATTATTGCTTGAGTTATTATTCTATCAAGTAGAAAGTAAGCGTCCGTCCACTGGCGTGCTTTCGACCGAGACATTTAAAATTTTGCCAGCTTGTAATGTCATTCACCAATAAAATTATCTATTTATTTTCGTTCGAGTTGCGCAAAGGAATGAAAACAAAGAGTTTTTTGTGTTTTGTTGTTGTTTTAAAATGGTGCACAAATAAGTGATTATTTAATATTGTGTGATTATTTAAAATGTTACCAGTGATATAAGGTAGGTTTTGATTCGGTTTCAGGTAAAACTATTGTTTGTTTTGATATTTCAGGTTGATTTTAGGTTATATCAGATTTTAAAAAATTCAGTTAAGTAAGTTTAGTAAGTTGGTTGCTGGTCATAAAGTACTTACCTATATTAATATTGGATATTATAGGTTTTGAAAGTAAAAAATTATGCCTACATAAAAAGCTAGTATCGGTTTTTCTAATATATTAAAATTTCTATTGGTTAGTTTTCAACTAAACGAGGTCGTGATTTTGTCTCTTGATTTGAACATAGGTAGGAACTACTATTTTGACTGTGTGATTTTGTTCCGGCTTCCCTTTTGACGTAACTTCCCTTCGCCACTGCTGGGCATTATAAAATAATAATTTTGCGACCGAGTGATACACTCTGCTTTTCATCCCATCTATGAGAAAAGAAATATTGAGGCGCTTTTAGATACAACGTATACAATATTTTAGGTTAATCTTCAAATGTGATGTAAAATAATAGGTAATAATAAAACCTTGTGCAGGAAAGTGTTATAATAATCCGTGAACAGTAAACAGAATAAATAAAACGTAGGTCCCGGGTTTTATTTTTTAAATAAAGAACAGCCGCCACCCCGCCGCCATCCGTGCTGCGCCGAGCGCCGCCGCTGTCATGGCGGCCAGTATCTTTGTTCATACAATATTTTCATTCGACCTCTTTGGAACACTAAACCATTTTTTGTATTTAATTCAAACTCGATCGTTTTCCATATTCAAAACTCACTAAAGCCCGCTACAAAAGTCTCTTACATAAAAGACATACTTTGCTCGCACTTATGTGCGAACCAATCAGCGCTTTTAGAATAAGTGGGATAAGAATAGTTATTTGTTCCCTTTGCAAAATTATTTTTTGGTAGCGAGTGCTGATGTTAAATCACGAACCAGAGAAATAGTCTAAAATTGAATCACGAGCGTAGCGAGTGATTCACAATAAGACTACTGAGCGCAGTGAGTGATTAAAAGGCACGAGACAAAAAAAAATGCACTCGTGTGAAACATACAACTTTTCACCTCTCCAGCGAGAATATTGTAATAAGTGAGATACACAAACAATATTAATTCAGGCGTAAAGCAATCATTTTCATCACTCGAGGAATTTATTTTTGTAATTAAATTAACAAAATAATCACAATTAATCATAAACACAGGTGGAAAAATCAAAACAATTTGAATTTATTTTTCCCGCTTTATCCACAGATTATATAGACTATTTTTGAGTTGCGTTCCGAAATTACAGTGCGTGTCATTTTTTGAAAAGTAAATACTTATTATATTTTTATGTAACGTGACATTATTGTGTACTGAATTATATAGTGATTATTATTTTTCAAGAAAACGTACATAAATTAAAATAGTTAAACTTATAAACTAAAACAATTCAATTACACAGTTGCGCGACTAGCGCTAGTCCTGAGTTTCGGAACGCGCTACTGCCTATCTCAAATTTATTTAAAAACTTACTTTGCCTCACGCTCGCTGCAAAAACCGGTTTTCCTTCGAGATTTACGAAGCAAAAGAGCTATTTTGCTGCTGGAGAGGTGAAAATAAATACTTACCCTTGCTAGAAGCCCGCTTGAGCTCCGTGTCTCGGTAGGCGCGCGCGCTCCGTCCGCGGCGGTCTTGCAGCAGCTTGTCGGGCCGCACGAAGATGCCGTGCCGCGCGCGGCATTCGAAGTACCGAGTGCCGCCTACTGAGCCGTCGTTCTTGCCTGTAACACACATGCAAGGACGTGAAACACATAAGCATAAAGAAAGATACCTTGATAGGGATTTGCCTACGCTTGAAATTGACTATAAGGGCGCCTTCAAATTAGAGGCGTAAGTACTCATTTTCATACGATAACTAGAAGCGCAGTAGCGGCGCTACTACCGTGACTGACAAGAATAATAACCAGTGTTCGGAATAGGGGTAGTAATTATATTTACCTACAGTTTGTAGAACAGAGATAAAAATTGGAGACTTCCCTGCAATATTTTTGAAGGATCTTTCATTACGTGAATTTAAACATCTTATTATTAATATTTACCGCGTAACAAATATACAAAAAAACGATCAAAAATAGTCGAATGAAAACTTTTTTTTGAAGTAGATAATTAAAAATGAAGAGCCATGTAAAAAATTTTATAGGGAAGAATATTTACGAAAGAGAATTTTCTATTTAATTAATTTGAAGTTTGAATTTACGTTAGTTAAAATTCCGGTAAGTTATCGGTAAGGTAAAAAATTTATTTTAAAGAAGTCTCCGATTTTATCTCTGTTCTACAAACTGTAGGTAAATATACTCACCCAATTCCGATCACTGATAATAACATAACGGTTCATGATCTTGAATCACTTAGCAACCGTTCATTCTATATTCTCGGTCCAGTTAATTTTTCCCGCTTGTAATCTCGGTGCGAACTGTTCATAAACACCAGTCATCGTTTGAGCGATCCCTTCGAATCCCGTTGCATATCGGCTTCGTAAGTTTCATTCGTTTGTCAACTAGTCAAATGGTTCAAATTGTGGTTTATTGCGATTTTCAATTTCTAAACCGATTTAATCCCATTTGATAAAATTTATGACCGCAACCTCACTATAGTGCAACCAACATAGATAAAGAACAAATTTAAACAAACCACTGTCGTTTTTGTATGAAAGACGAGACGAGCAAGCGTAAACGTAAGTGTAACTGTAGCGAGTAAAAGGGACGAACCTATACAAATACTCTCATTTTTAACCCCCGACGAAAAAAGAAGGGTGTTATAAGTTTCACGTGTCTGTCTGTGTATCTGTGTGTCTGTCTGTGGCATCGTAGCGCCTAAACGAATGGGCAGATTTTGATTCGATTTTTTTTGTTCGAAAGCTGATGTGGCTACGATGGTTCTTAGCTATAATTTATGACGATCAGTTCAGGTGTTTGATGACTATCAGCTCATTTTCTACATGATTAAAGGGCTTAAGTAACTTTTACAGATCCGATTGATTTGAAATTTGGTGTTCTGTCACTTCGGTGACATTCCCATGACATACTATCCTTGAGCTGATCGTATACCATCAAAAAGTCTGCGAAATGCTTAATTCATCAGAAACTTACGGCAGATATAGTGTTTGTGCTCTTATGAATAGTCTCAATGAGATGTTGTTAGATAGATGGTTAATGACGCCGGGGGTTATTTAAAATTTTTAATTTTGTAATTATACCTAAACTGTAAAGGTATCATTTACGAATATCATTAGTTGCCGATAGTTGTTAATAATTAGGTACCATCAATATGTTATTAAATAAGTGACGAGACGAGCAAGCGTAAGCGTCAGTAACGAGTAAAAGGGACAAACCTATACAAAATGATATTTAGGGTGAGAGGGGTACGGTACTGACCTGTGGGCGCGTCGAGCGCGACCCCCACCCAGGGTCCGTGCGCGAAGTGCGTGGGTCCCACGTACGCGACCACCCCGGTACTACTGCTGAGACGGAGAGACACACTCTCCCCTACCACCATCCAATCTGGAACTGGGATTACGCGGCCGCTCTCTGACGAATCCTCTGTGGGGAGACATTGCTCAATTTAACTAGTCATCTTACAGCTAAACAAAATTTGATGATTACCTCACCGCAAGTTACAGTGGCTACAAATGGTACATAGTTTAATAAATATACATACGCGTATAATTTTATCCTGAACAACATCCTATCGATTAGTATTAAAAAATAGCGAGTGTTTACTTTTTTATTTTTTAGTTGGTTCGATTCCCGGGTGAGACAAGCGAATTTCGTTTTTTTAAATAAAGGAATGTTTCCTTTTCGTAAAATGAGCTAACTAAAGCATTTAAAGTAGTTCCCCGCCAGGGCCCATAGATTTTTCCACCCTGTATACATACACCACGTGAGCCTAGAACAATTGGGATTGTAGAGACTACAGAAAGAGACTGCGAACAGATTGCCTTACTGTTGGCGTTTTGAATAATTCCGCTTTTCTTTTTTTACTGTTTCTTGTGTTAGCGTCACGTTAAGTTTTGTGTTATGTATAATCGATTTGTGCAAGTAAATTTTCCCTAGGTTCAGTGTGATCAATACTGACCGTCTCCGATCCTCTCGGTGGACGAGGCGGGCGTGTCGTGCAGGGTCGGATGGGGCGGCGCGGTGCCGGGCTCCACGGCCGAGCGCGGCCGCGGGCCTCGGCCGCGACCGCTGGCGGCGCCTGCGCGGCGGCGAACCACCTGACACACAATATCAGACATTGACTACGTTAAGTCGACCTTTTTTGTAATATTTAAGTTTTTGATATATCTATTTTTCTATGGTTTTTACGATTGTATTTTAATGGCTTTTGCTTACTATAAATGTCATTGTCGAAGAAGGAAGTTTCATTTTCCAGATTTTCCTACATTTCCAACAGTCATGTATGCAGAATATGGAGGCGAGGAGGTAGGAGGATGAGGTAAATACATCTATGCAAACGGTAGGACAAAAGCTCGCTTCTTGATTGGAGCGCTCACAGGGCATTTTGCTACTAACCACATGCTACATAAAATACAACTCTCCCCAACACAACTTTGTCGAGCATGTGCTGAATGCCAGGAATCAATGATGCATATTATTGTGATGAACCCTGGCTAGAACCAGAATGAGCCTTCTGGAAGTGGCATATCCAAAGTGGTAAGGCTAATGGCATCTAGGTATATTCTGGACACAGGAAGAGTAAACGCAGAGGAGGCACTAAAGATCCCAATGGGTCAAAGTGCACTGTGACTTAGTCATGGCTCACAGTAATATAAGATAAGATGTAGAATGTGAAGCCACAGAATACATAAAAGGAGCAGAAGGTTCACGCCGCTAAATCATATGAATCTTGCTACGACACAATAAATAATAATAATAATAAATTCATGACAACACATCATGCGTAACGGTTTGATCTTGAGACCGCCCTTACTGCGTTCGTAATAGACGCGGCTTTCGTAATGCAACTGCTACACTTGATGTGCTGTCGTGTGTATAATGAAACAATACAATTTTATGAATTAAATCAAATTACAAAGATATACTAATAATTAAATCAATCAAATCGAATAATATTTTGTCGTTAGTCAGTACTTGAACCATGTTGCAGTGCCTTAGGTTCAATAAAGTGCAGTTTAGGTATATTACACTCAGTTATATTCAGCTAGAAGTTGCCTCTCTTACTATTGCCATATTGTAAATCTCGTATATCTTCTTAAACAAAAATTTATCTGAATAATGAATAAACACATATTTAATTACCATTGTTATGTACTTAGCTACGTAACGTAATACACTACTTTTGTGAACAAATGAGGTTTCGAATAAACTTCGACTGTACACCTAATACCTACTACATTACTATCTACATTAGTACCTTAACCTAAGAAGATAGGCATACGGTATACCACTAATGTTAGCTCGACAAGTCGACTCCATTGTTGTAGCTTCGTACTTAAAATGCGGAGTGCGTCTGGCCTGGTAGGGTGGGGATTTTTATGAGACTTGTATTAAGATTCTACTTCAGAAAAGCCCACTTATCATTCAAGAGATATCTCAGTCACTTACAAATATTATCATAATAACAAATTTGACAAACTTAGGTAACAAGGTTGCAACCTTTTAATTTTGCCAGACTCCAAAACTTATTGACTTACCTTTCCAGCTGGTAACTGTGTTTTGACTGGCGCGTGGTCAGGGCCCGGCGAAGCAGAATCGCTCTCGCCTACAGACGACGCCTCGCGGCTTCGCTCGTGGCTCGACACCTCCGAGCTTACTGACTCCACCTCAGCCTCGCCTGTGGAAGCTTGAGAGCATTAGCTTGTTCACACAAAGTACTGGTGGTACCGTGGATGGTGGTAGTCATCCAGGCAGGAACCACCGCCTTTCCTATTTCGGCCGTAAACCAGTTTGCTATGTTTCGGATTAAAGGGATAGGTGGCCAGTGTAATTATTGGGCGTGGACGGCATTTCATCTTAGCGTCTCGGGATGACAACACATCTGCAATACCAAGTGGTAGTTTACTAGGTGGTAGGCCCGTATGTAGGGTCGTCTGGGTAGGTACCACCGACTTTCTTATTTTAGCCTTCAAGGTGGGCCTTTAGCTTGTTTGTCATATAGTTGTATATAAAAAAGTGATTGTTTTACTTGTTATTACAGGTGTGTGTATGCAACGGTAACTACTTACTATCAGGAATCAGGAATCAATGACGAATCTCTTGTGTTATTCTGATGCCCTGGCTAGAACCAGAATGAGCCTTTGGAAGTGAAATATCCAAAGCCAGAAGACTACAAGCTCTTTCTGCCTAAAGATATAGTAAGGCTATTGGAATCTATATACTAGACACAGAAAGAGTAAACGCAGGAGAGGCACAATAGATCCCAAAGGGACGAAATGCACTGTGACTTGTCATGACCCCATAATAAAATTAAATAATATACTATCAGGTGGCCCCTAAGCTTGCTTGTCATCTTGTTGTGTTAAAAAAGATGCCGTCACAATAATCTACAGCGCAAGCTTCATATATCTTCATATAACGTTGCCATTTACTGTTCTGAATCAATGTTGACTGTATATGAGGAGCACACGGCCGTCTGATCAGAAACTCTGTCTACTAAACCAGTAATCCTGGGCCAAAACCCCGGTAGGGACAGATGTTTGTATGCCACGATGGACATGCAAGAAAAATTTGGGCGTCATAGGGCCTAATTCTGAAGGCACACTATAAGTGTAAATTTAAGTTCAGTATAACTCTTTCTCGCATTATGTAATTGGAAAAAGATAGCAAGAACTTGTTTAGAGCTGTCAATTAAATTTAGACAGATTTCAAAGGAACTATAGACAATTTTAGACGGCACGTACGGAGGTGCCCTCTAAACACTGCATTTTATCACGTTCAAAAAGGTCGAAAATTGAACGTACGTTTCTAAATGTCAAATCTTAGGACAGCCATCTTTTTCGTATTTATATTGTGGGAAATAGACGCACTGAACTTAAATTTAGACTTAGCATGTGTTCTCCAGAATTAGGGCCATAGTGGGACCATACTATATGGATAAACACCGACATGTATTTTATCTTACCAAATGAAGATTCGTGCGGGACTTCTCCATTCACCTGAATGGGTTCAGCAACCTTGCTTGACTGACTAGACAATGTGTGGCTCTCCACCGGCAGAGCCCCCAGCGGATCCACCAACTGATCCTTATTGCTATCTTCCTCACAATCCCGGAGGAAAGGATTAATCCTATTCCTCGATCCCGGCGTTAAAGCAGGCGTCTTCGCCTTCTCAAATGAAGAATCATCTAATTCATTTTTGGACACCACTATCTCGTTTTTCAAGTCCGATATATCGTTTCTCAGTTCTGTTATCTCGTTTCGAAGTCCGACTACTGAATTTTTGGTTCGACTTAGCTGCGTGTAGTCCATTGTTTTGTCGAAATCCGGTGTGTCGTCAACTGACATGCTTCGGATTGATAGCGTGTCGTCGTTTGTTAGGTTTGTTGACGAGACTGCTTGAGAACCTGAAATTAAGGTTCGTACTTATTAATAATCAAAACATGGTACAAAACCAGCTAAAGTAAGTGTCAATTTTAGAGTAAAAACTTCTTTTAGTGTAGAAATAAGCTTGTCTTGTTTTGAGAAGTAACAATAAACAGTTTTTATTAAACATTTTTTTTTATTAACTCACCGTATCCACTAGATGATATCGACGGCGAGTTCTTGTTGGTTGCTCGCTCACACGCCAGTTCGTGAAGTGAATCCAATGTCTTTGACGTGGGGAGAAAACCGCGGGGCGTTGCCCGGCGCGTCCGCTGAGAAGATATACAAAAGTAACTTAACTGTACGGAAAGTGATAGCAATAGAAAGTCATCTGCCTATAATCAAGAGGTCCGTGGATTTATCGATCATGCTACCGAAACGTAGAATTATTACAATTACAAGCCTACGAGCTTACATGGACAGTTCAATAAAGAAAACATGTTTGAGATTGAACTATTAAGGCCTAAATCCACAGAGCCCGGTGCGGTTTCAATGCGGAGCGGTATAATTTTTTAATGTTAGAATTTTTATGTACCCTGTTACACAGCTCGTACCCCACCGCGACCATTATTGGTGTAACAGGGTAAGTAAGAATTCTAAAATTACAAAATCATACTTGCCCGCACCGCTCCCGCGCCGCGTTCTGTGGTGTCTGGCTTTAGTCAGCTTACAAAGTCCTCCTAAATGCGACTTTTTTGATTGCGAATAATTCAGTTTGAAGAGTTTCGCTATAGGTAGCAATGTTTTTGATGAAAGATCTTCAAGAGGATTTACACTACGCCATTTTTCATACAAACTTTTGAGTCAATAATATTGGAAACGAACAAACCGAATCTAATACGACTTTACATGGATAAGTAGTTCAGGAGTAGTTTCCGAAAAGACTAATAATAATTGAGTAAGAGCAAGAGGGGCTCGATGGCGCAGCGCCCTGGTTTCAATTACGAAAACAAAGCAACTTATTGACCCATCCCGGTCAATAAAATTTATAATCTCTAACTCCTACGTGCTTCGTGCACGATTAGCCGTTGGTCCCGGTTGTTACTGCACCCGCTTTAACCCACCAACCCGCATTGGGCCAGCGTGGTGGTGTTATGGCCCAAGCTCCTCATGTGTTTTTCCCATGTAGGAAGGCCTGTGCCCAGCAGTGGGAGGTATATAGGCTGATGATAATAAGAGCAATTTGTAGCTCTTCATACAAACCAAAAATCGCCAATTAATAATTTATAAAACTTTTCGAAAAATGTTCTTACAACTTATTAGATTAGGTTGCTTATGCGTTTAAAGTATTATTAGATTCGGTTTGATCATATCCAATATTTTTCACTTGACAATTTGTATGAGCGTAATCCCCTTAATCTGTCAAGTGGTTATCCCTCCGGAGGGCTATGACAATTAAAAAATTAATTGTGTCTGAAATTTGACGCTTGACGTTTTAAGCAAATTTACATCATCATCATCATCACCAGCCTATATACGTCCCACTGCTGGGCACAGGCCTTCCTACATGGGAGAAACACATGAGGAGCTTGGGCCATAACACCACCACGCTGGCCCAATGCAGGTTGGTGGGTTAAAGCGGTTGCAGTAACAACCGGGACCAACGGCTTAACGTGCCTTCCGAAGCACGGAGGAGCTCAAGATTATAAATTTGATTGACCCATCCAGGGACCAACCATGGCGAAAGTTGCTTTGTTTTCGTGATCGAAACCAGAGCGCTTAAACCAATACGCCACCGAGCTCCCCAAATTTACATATATTAAAATAATAAAACCATGCAGCAATTAATATTAGATTCTTACATGTGACCGCGGTGTGGTTAGCTCGTCCGTAGGCGCAGACTCCGGCTCCGAGTGAGAATCTTCATCGTTCCTGCGACCCGGCTCTTCGTGTAACGTCGTCATGCGCAAACCTAGCTTGCCGCTGGCGGGAGACGCTGCAATAGTGCATTTATCACTTTACAAATAAAGCTCAAAGTACAATCTACGATGTTCGAAAAAATCGTGCGCGTCGTCACGAAATAAGAAAAAAAATCTAACTAATGTTTAAATGCATACAACCTGAACACAGTTGGCGATATCTAAACGGCATGTTCGCATTTTTTTATACATGGCTTAAAATCTAAGGTTTAGATAAAATAAACAGAAAGGCTTGTGATTTTTTTATATCCAGTGTAAAAGCTTTTTTATGAAGAAAAATCGTGAAAACTTATGCATAATTCTATTGTAACCCATCTAAAAAGTAAACGTAAACTTTCTTAAAACTTATAAATTAGTTTCTAGATTATTTAAAAAATTATGTCACTAGTCTAGTACTATAAAATTTATTTTAACAACGCCAATGGACATTTCATGATAAGTATTTTTCATTCGTTTCAATTTATCATAAATCTACATTTGTCAAAAATTCGGTAAACAAAAAAGTATAACATTGATGAAAAATTTTGCTAAACACAATCACATTTTGTTCACCTTGCGAGCAAGGTGCATGCGTGTAATGAATGATGGTGTCATGCCAATTCGTCGTATCATCGATTTCATGAGATGTAGCAAACAAAAATACCAACGTAAAATATAAAATAAGATCACACTCTCGAGTCTTCATTCCGTTCAATATAAATATATCATAAATTTTATAATAATTTATTGTAAATTAAATGGCTGTACCTATTCAGCAGTTTGGTGTTATCCTTTTTGTTTACTTTTAACACCAAGTTTTTACATTATTTTTAATAATGTGAAAAAGATTGCAGATCGCAGATTGCAGATTGTAGACCGACACGTTTGTAGACTATCCTAATTTCTTTTTACAGTCCGGTATGTTCCTTATATAGTTGATTAATTTCATATTTGCACATGAAAACTTTATAATCTATTCTTGGAAGTTTCCGAATACAATTATATCGAACGGAATTTTCAAGAAACGAAACTACAAAACCATAAACAACTGTTAGAACAAGCCAAACTAGCGAATCTACGGCTGAATCGGACGTACACTTGTTCGGCGTCTGCAGTCGCAGTGAGTTCAGGTTCAAATTCAAGTTTAGGAATGTTGGCCGAGCTGCAATAGAAACATTTGTTAATCTGTCAGTACAATACCATCACTTACACTACACACAATTATTTCCCCTACGTTCTATAATGAATCATATTACAACCCTAATGTACATTATTAGTTTTAAAAGTAGTTATTGCCACCTAGTGCAAAGAAACCTGATACTTAATTACATATATATAAGGTTTCAGTTCCAAAATTTTATGATTACTTGATCATGTTATAAATACAATTTAAATTAAAAATATCACCAAGAACTATATCAAACAAAGTCACAATTTACTGACAACCAAATTTAACATACCAAGAATTACATCTCGAATACAAAATATTTATAAACAATAATATTTACACAAGATTCTGACATGACACTTTACAATATCTCTAACTCATGCTTCCTTTTTATTTCGACATCATTTTACATTATTCAAGTACTCAATTGCATATCTCTACTAATTCATGCATTTGTTGTCAATAAACACACAGTCCTACATTATTATTAGTCAATCTAATTCTACTTTACATTATCTACTGTTACTAAACTGTCTTTTAAGTTTTTAATTATGTTCCACAATATATTACGTGTATCACTGTATACTATAATATTATCTTGGCTGTATTATTCGACCTATTTTCCGTCTCTATAACAGCAATGTTATTTACAATCTATTTCCAAAGCATTCTCATCACTTTTGAAATTCATAGCATTAGAGGTAACGGAGAGGAAAGAGACGTAGATAATACAGGGCATGCTTGGTTCATGCAAATGAAAGAGACACGCAAACAAACAGAGAGATAAACACAACGACAGAAGCTAGCCTGACGCTTAAAGCTTGCAGTTAATTTTGCCGTCTAATAGCCAATAAATAGGGTCTAGTTTTGTATCAATTTTCGTTGAACAAAATTTTGATTATATCTTTTTTTAATAATTTGTACGGGGTAAACTCCAAAAGATCTTACGTATGTCAGTTGATACTTTGTATGGTTTTTGTCTCATGTTAAATACAAAAAGCGCTCATCAATTGGTTACACTCGAATTTATAATTAAAAATACTTTATTACATAAATAAAAACAAATAAAATATAAACTGACAAACGCACCAATCTTTCCGTATGATTTAGTATCGGAATCCGTACTGAGGTTCATAATTTAACAGCCAATCAACAGGTAACACAACGTTGTCAAGTAACAATAATCACAACAAATCTATGGACTTCCATTATTTATGTTGCATCAAACATTCGTCTAATAATTTCGCCATACATTGCCATTCCGAATCAAGACCATATTGTTTTTACTGTTTACCTGATAGGAACGAGCCTGAAGGTAGCAAGGGACCGAGATAAAGAAAATACAGCGTTAGTTCAAGCCGGTGTCAATCATCTTCAATTTGTAACATACATTGTTTTCTTTTTATGAGATTATTATGTTAAAAGAGCATTGATAAAAATAATAACTTTTCAAACAACAAAATATTATGAAATATTAAATTGTACTGTTTGTTGTTAAGGAATATTCAATAATGCTCTGTTAATATATCTCAAATAATAGGAACAGAATTGAATATAGGAAGAGATAGGATGAAATTTCCACCCGATGACACTTCCACAAGAGATAGAAAAGAAATGGGTATAGAAAAAGAGAGATAGATTGATTGAGCCATAGCATTGCCACAAAGCAAGTTGAAAAAAAATGTAATAACCATGAAGGTATGAAGAAGTGGATGTAGTTTATAGTGAAGTCAGTGGGTATGAACTGCCTGCTAATTTGTTTATGACTTTATGAATGAACTTTTGTTATTAACAATTTCGAATTTCCTACTCTAATTAGTATATTTCAAACTAAACTAATACCTATGTCTATGCCGTCGTGCATTTATTGTGTTAGTTTTTTAAATACTTCTAATGTAATGTCTTGTATACGTATTCTACTATGTGCACTAATCTCATATCTAAGTATCGTAAAATATATACTTATTAATATCATAGAAGCAGAATTTAGTGATTATTACGAAATCTATTTTATGCACAAGTGCTGACTTGAAATACTGTCGGCTCAAGTACTGTACGCATAACAATGTGTGGTTCGTATGAGTGACGGAAAAATTGAAAATGAATGTATCGGAAAAGAAGTGTATCTTTGTTGTATACAATACTGTAAGAAAAAGTACGAATAGAAATACATATAAGTAGCACAACCTCATTATGTGACACATTATTGGTAATTTATCTCAATTCATTACTTAAACTGACCACTTCAATTTATATTAAAATTTACAATCCTATGTCTTGTAGCCTGTACTCCAACTTTAATACGCAATATTTTTGAAAGTTTGCTTTAGATTTGCAAACATCCAATGAAGAGTAAAATCGGCGTACGCGCAAACAAGACATAAGTTACAATATTCCAACTCTACCAGCTAATCCAAAGATCCCAAACTCACCTAGTCCAAAGGGTTTTGTCGGCGTCGGCATATCTGGGTCATTATGCGCGGGCGCAGCGTATGAGTGCCGATGGACGGCGCGGCGGGGGGTCTCGTCCGCGAGGTCCGCCACGCTGCCGGACCGGCCGCCGGCGAGCCCCGCGAGGCACTCCAGCGACGAATCCAACCGCATGATCTAAATAACCCGGTAAAATTATTACAAACTGATTTCAATTTTAGTTAAAAATGTTTCTGAGTTCTTTTTAACGTTCTCTGCAATTATATGAACTACCGCTTCCATTGTGGCACCTAATCAACTCAAACTCAGTAAAGGTTCTCTAAAATTTCCAAACCACCGTTACAATCATTACAATAACATCAACAAGCACTTGTTAATTATACGTATTTTAAAAATATTGCCATCTTGTGCTAATGACAAAACCGTGAACGGGAGAGATTTTACCATGCCAATTATCGCACCCCAAGAACTTGTGTTTCTCAAAATGGAATTTTAGAACATTTTTAATAGTTTCATAAAATCTGACTATAGATTATTTGCTTAAACAACTCCAACTCATCCCACCATTAACCAGACCATTTGAAGTCTTGCGAAATTCAAATGTAATTGTATGTACATGTATCTTGTACCATAATAGTGCATATTTTATTTCTTACTAAAGAAAAACAAATAGGTTTCTTATTGAATAAAATACTGAAACTGCCACCACATTGAGTATCAAGGAGGACACTATTAGTAAAATCCAAAGAATATTACGAAAAAAGCAATCTAAAACGATAATACAACATCAAATGCAATATTCCATCAAAATCAAATTAATAAAACTTCAACACCGATGATGTTGACCAGGATACAAAATGCTACGAATCTAGAAAAATAAAATTATACATGAAATACGTAACAACTAATTTAACAAAAGCGATATTACTAAACTGAACAAAGCATTGCTAGCACTACATGTACGTGTGAATAGATCATAATAACCGACGATGCACCCGAAATTTGCACTTAGGTGATAGGGTTTCCTCAGCCGCTGGGTGTAATTCACGGCCTCTGTTGCGAATTATAGACATCCCAAATAATACTAGATATGATTAGCCTAAAAAGAAAGACAACTCCATATATACGCCACTTAATTCTGCAGCAAAGCAGGACTGCTACCGTTATTAAAAGTACTCAAAATTTCCGTTATTTATTTGTATGACTATTATAGATATCGGGTAACAGAATGGGACGTAGAATTTGACATGTTACTTTTACATCGTCGCTGACGCCAATGGTAACGTGTCGCCATGTTGACAAATTTTCTTTTTGCATTGTGTTTGGAAAATTGAATATGCGTGACATAAATTAATCATCACAAAAGCAGATGAAACACTGTAATGGATATAAGACATTTAAATGTAATTACGTTAATTGGATAACGATATTTGGGTAACGTTAATTTTTTAATAGCGGTAAAAATAATAGTTCCGTCAAATTTTTTTTTACTCAAATTACGACAATTTCTAAAACAAATTTTTGTACTCGTCCCACGATGACATGCAATATCTTCTTGCTTTAATTCTACATCTAATTCAAATTTATTTGACTTTCATAATTGTAAAGTTAAGTGGCGTATACCATAGATAGAAGTATAAACATAAAGTGACATCCAAGTAGCATGTGCAGGACGGCGTGTGACAATAGCATGCTGTGTTAGACTCACGTTGGTTCCGTTCTTGGCCGCGTTCTCGAGCGCCTGCGACAACTGCGCGCGGCGACAACACACACGTTAGCAAGCGGACGACATTGCACTGTCTAACTCGTTTGCTTTTCAAATTATACAGCACTTTTTTCACATTTTTTTTATATTTTAATTTAATTTACGGTTCGTAATAATGGCTCTAATTCTGGAGACACACTTTAAGTTTAAATTTAAGTACAGTATATCTCTTTCTCGCAATATTTAATAGGAAAAAGACAGCAAGAATCTGTTGAGAGCTGTCACTTAAATTTAGATAGATTTCAAAGAAACCATAGACAATTCTAGACGACATGTACGGAGGTGCTTCCTAAACACTGCATTTTATCACGTTTAATAATGTGGAAAATTGAACGCACGTTTCTAAATGTCAAATTACATGACAACAATCCTTTTCGTATTCATTTTGAGAGAAAGAGATGCACTGAACTTAAATTTAGACTTAGCATGTTTTCTCCAGAATTAGGGCTAATAGGGACGCTACTGAATCAATTCGTCTAATTTGTTAGACTGAAATAAATAAAAAAAATCCGTTTTTTTTTCTTTAGACATCAGTAATATTATAAAATGAACTGATGAATGACCATATTGACCATTATCTAAGCTTTATAGCTTGGGTTATGGATATAAGATTACATATTAAATATATTTGTTAGAAATATACATGAATAACCAAACATACCCGTTCATCAATGGTTCACCGGCCACGACCGGGACTATAACCCGGGCCCGGGACTACTGTTTTAGTAGTCCAGATCTCTGAACACTCAGCCAGCCGGTCGTAAATTTATTTGTCGAAACGATATCGAATTTAAAATAAAACCCCAAAATCGATCTTATTACAAAGTGCCAAGTTTCAATTCTGAATAGCAAACGAGTAAGAATGTAGTTAATTCTAAATGTAAGTGATCTAAGTCATGTCATCTTATGTACAATGTATAACAGTAATGTTCATCGTTATATCTTCGTTGAGTAGCTAGTTGACTATGTGGATTAGCTTTATTCTGTGATTACTGTGTTAGTGAGCACATTGATTAGCTTCATAGAAAAATATATCAAAAGCGCAACTTTTTAAATGCATAATACACATAATAGCTCCTTTTTAAATGGTTAGTAAGCAATATAAATTTTGTATGACAAGACTATTTACCTAAGTATAAATTACGTTTCCAATTTACAGATAAGTATTGATAGGTAAGTATAAATAAAAACCGCTAGTTTTCACTTTTAGTTTTTTTTTTTCAAAAAACGTATTTTTTACTTAGTAAGCTAAGTTTATGTCGTATTAGAGTAACAATATCAATTAGTACAGAAAATTCTTACTAACCATCTCTCGAATTATGTAACTATGTGCGTGTACTTTCTATAGTTCAAATTCACGCCAAAACGTTCGAATATTCAATCAATTCAATATAATTGACCTTATTAAGACACGGTGTGAAGTGTGTGATTTATTAGTAAACGTTGCTACGGTTACCTGTGAGAAGTTAGGCACGGACGCCGTTTTCCTCATGGTGATCGGCTGGCCTCGCGCTTGCTCCAACTCTTTGACAGCGACGCTTTGTCTCAATCGGTCTAACGTCAGTATGCTTTCGACTGCGCTTACACCACGGGTGTATTTTTCTGTTGTGAATGAAAATAGCATTCGGTAATTAATGTACATATCTATTAATAAATAAATATGTTTGATATAATAATGCGGCTCAGTCAAAAGAAATAGTTATCTATTTTTTATATATTTTGTTTTACGGCTCTGGGTTCAAGACCTTCTTGGCGGCTTTTGCAGTATTGCAACTGTTACACTTGACGTGCTGTCGCCTGTACTCATGTCTGATGTATTTTCTTTATTTTTGCAGTTAAAGCATTGAAATCACTAACACATTTAAATGCAGATCGCATCATTTCGCACTTCAATAGTCTACTCAACGTCTTTCCCGCCAAATTAACGTTCATAGACAACGATTCTCCAAATTTCTCTTCAAAACAGACACTTGTCTTACAAAACTACATTAATAGCACAATTTTACTATCCTTCAAACATAATATTGTAAATTATTGAAATAAAATTCCTAGACCGTCGCCACTAAATGGCGGCAAAAACTATTCTCTAGCCAACATGAAGCAAAAGCGCCTAAATCATACAGCCATTGTCAGATACCAAAACGAATTAATGCTGTCCTGTAGGATTTGTGCATAAACAGTATCATACCGATATAAGTCTCTCCATCTGCAGCACTGGCTTCCTCTCCTGTGGCAGCTATTTGAGCCAAGCTCTCTCTATCTTCGAGTTCCTCCGACGCCTTGGGAATGTTTGACACCACCTCGTACGTCACGCCTGTCTGCGTCAGCTGATCTGTCCTGTGAATGCAGTTGATTACTATAGAAGTCGACTTGTTCGATACGAAGATCACTGACGTAGATTCAATAGACAAGCAAATTCTAACTGTGAACAACAATAATTATAATCCGATACAATTTTTCGTCAAAATTGAAATAATATTTGTATTAGGTTAAATTAATTAACATTGCATACAAAGAATTGTAATAGGAACCATAGAAAGTGTATAGAAAAAAAAAAATTGAAGTCGGTTTTAATTAGTGTTTTAATTTTTTGATAGTGATAACTTTTTAAGGTCGAAGCTAGATGTGTGACCGTTAACTTATATTGTTTCCTACTATCGTATCGTTTCACTATAGAGTCATAGGAAAGCAAAAATCCGCCCATTTCGCATACGTAGACGTATGCGAAATTGATTCAAAAAAAATTAATGATTTCAGTTGTTTTTTATATAAAAACCAAACTACCCAAATGATTTTGAAAAAAAATTATGGGACCAAATGGCAAATATTCCGCATCGAACAAAAAAAGAATCACGTAAATCAGATCAGTAGTCTCGGCTTAATCGGTGTACATACAAAGAGAAAAAAAAAATATACCGGCCGAATTGAGAACCTCATTTTTGAAGTCGGTTAAAAAATTGTAAAATAAATAAGTTAATCAGTACACATGACATACTAACCTTACAATTTTCTTACGTATCCTATCTGTGAAGCTCTGTCGTTTGTAAATGTTTAAACCTAATCGTTTCCTAAGTATGAGATCCATCGGCGCGGGGTGCGACAGTCGCACTGTCGTCTTAAGTATCAGGTACACGCGTTCGTTGGCTGAAATAATACAACACATTCTAAATATGTGTTCACGTTCAAAATATGATATGAAGGTTAAACTAAGTTACGAAACCTCTTTCATCCAAATTTAATAAGAAAACACTATTTTACTTTAGTTTATACCTAACGTAATGGCAGTGGGAATTAATTAGTGGCCCTAATTCTGTATAACACGCTAAATATAAATTTAAGTTCATTGCATCTCGTTCTCTCAACATGGATACATAAAGGATGGCTGTCTTAAAATTTATTTAAATTTGGTCTCTAAACAAATTTTTGCTATCTTTTTCGTATAACACATTGCGAGAAAGAGATATACTGTACTTAAATTTATTTAGACTTAAGAATGTTTTCAGAATGAGGCCCAGTCACAATACTGTTTAAGTAACTTGTCAAAAATGACAAGAGCTCCATAGAGCATTACCATTATTTAATTTCTACTATTTTTGGTCAAAGTGTATGTCGCTGCCGCATAGCTTTTATGTGAAAAGTAAAACAATGAAAGATAGGCTTTATTCGTATTAGAAATTGTGGTATTCCAAAATTAAATTCAGCTGGAGTCAGCCTTCCTTGTGTGACCTATATTTTGGCAGGGCAAATTTGTAAATTAATATACAAACAATGACAAGAAATCGCCTGTCGTTTTCTCACTGAATTAAAAGGCAGATTTTAACTTTATTTCTATAGTCAACTAAGTCTTTTATATTAATTAGCCTAGCGGAACGACCGCTTGAAGCAAAGTCATATTGCTTTAAAAGCCATATTGCTTTTAAAGATGGAACGAAAAGATAATATGACGTCATAAACAATACCATTTTCAAACCAATGCATAGGCGATTCAAGTAAAATTTAATTCTAGAGTCTAGTCTTTCAAACAGCTATGAATCGTCAAAGTTAAGTAGTCATACCTTCAGTAATCCTGTTGAGGTATTGCGAGTCATGTATGGAGGAGTCCCAGGAGGCGAGCGCGGAGACGTCCTTATCGTGGTGGTGGAGTATCTGCAGCTCGTAGAACCTGTTCCCGTGTTCTTTGGGCAAGATCGAGTGGAGGCCTGCGACCGTCACTTCCTCGCCAGACGGGTGGGTTGTTAGGTCGTCCGCTGCATCATCAATAACTCAATAAACACACGTAAGTTATCGTATGCTGGTATTTTCCACTTAAATGTTTAAGTCAACCTTTTGTTTAAAGGTTGCAGGCAGTCTTAGGCCCCGCTTACTTTGGATGCGAATGCGTATGATATATATAGGTATTAAATTTAAAGTTACGAATTGAGTGCGCACGCTGAATTCGGTTTTCGCTGTCAAAAAGACAGTATAAGAGCGGTTTCGCACTACGTCGTGTTTTTGGAGGTCGTAATCGTAACTAGCGCACGTGCGTGCTCTCATAGGTACTTGGAAGATCGGGATTGTTGGTTGTTACGATAACGTGTCCAAAGTGAGCGCGACTATAAGCTATCTGAAAATCTGGGGTAGATGAAACTATTCCATTTCTGCCTGCTTAATCTCAACTGTCGGAAAAGATTCGAATATCGGAAACTATACTTGTCACTTTTTAGCGCAGTGCGTTAAAGCGAGACGAGATGCTAATTTTTGAATCGAATCCGTGAATCGACAGTTGAGAATCTGGGGGCTGACAGTCATCAGCTAAAGTGATTACATTTGACCAATTTTATGCTTTTATTACGAGAGCAATATGTTTATGATGTCTAAAATGATGAAATTCTTATTTGAAATGCAGCGAATTAGCGAGCAATGTTGTAAAGTAATAATTACCGTTCAGGTCGAGGAACAGCACGGGGATGTGTTGCTCCATGCCGGGCGGCGGGTTCCAGGCGGCCGGCGCTCCAGGGATAGGGCTGCCGGGGCTCGGAACTAATACCTTCATACCGGACATATAAACATTGCATAAAACAGTGCTAGACCGAACGGTGTTGCTTACGTCGGTCGGTATGCGTAAGAGTGTTTGGTATATGGTATGAGAAGCGGCCACTAACCCATGTTAACATCATTATCATCACCAGCCTATGAGTGAATGAATGTAAAATATATGGCACTATGGAATTTTTGATAGCACATTATTTGTATGACAGGTAGGTGCCCGCTTGTTATAAGATGTGCCAAACATTCCTGTATACATTGTCGGTTATAAAACAACACTACGAAGCTGAGCATCTGCGGCGCGCGAAGCTGAGCATCTGCGGCGCGCGAGTTGATATGCGTTCCGTATGAAACCGACGTCGGTCGACCAATGTTTCAGGCCTTAATCAAAAGTCGGTTTACTTAGAACTAGATTGTAAACTTTCCTATACGCCTGCTGGTAGAGATTTCATTAGAAATAAGCAGTCTTGTACTAGATTGTTTTATGTAATAGCAACAACATTCTCTTATTAACTTTTTGGGTGTACATAAACAAACACAGTTTCCCTTTAAATGTTGAAACTATAGCGATATTTCCTAGGTGGCACCTTCTTGCATGCAGCCTTCCGTAAATAATAAATCTATGTATGTATGTTTACAATAAAATAAACACTTAAGTGAATCTGTTAGTAGCATACCGCGTTCCTCTCCTCGGTGAGCGACACCCACTGCTCAACAAGCGACTGCTCCCGTTCCATGTCTCGCTCGCTTTTCAACGACGGCGACATGTTTACAAGTTTCTGAAATACAACTGATCATTTAGTTGGACGCAATTTTAAACCTTATTTGTAAACACAGCTTGCACAATGGCACTCTAGATTTTTTTACAGGATAGGTATCGCCGTTGGTGTTACAATATGCTACGGTAACCGCTTACCATCAGGCGAAGCGTATGCTAGTTTGCCACCCTTGTATAAAAAAAAAAAGAAAAACGTTTGGTGCATCTCAAGTGAAACTGCCAAACCGCAGGATAACATTTGTACAAAGAAAGTGTTGTTTTGAAACTAAAAAGAAAGGCTTCAAAAATATAGTAAACAACATTTTTTATGGTATTGAATACACATAATTAAAAAAAAATTAAGCTTTGAGAGTGTACCTTTTCAGATTTCTATCTTTATCTTTCTTTTTGGTTAATTCTTCCTATTTAATTAAGTGACGGCTAAGGGTGATCCCTTACAGCCACATACAGCCATGTCTTAAGGATTTCCCTTAATTTTGATAAAAATGCATTGAAATGCGGATGACATTTCAATGCATCTCGGGAGTTTGGCGTGAAATATATGATGACAGACTTTGATGAGGTGGATAACCACTTCTCAACATCTTTCAGATCAAATTCACTTTTGCTACAAAGATCTTTCAATTGAACGTCAACGCAAACACTTGCTTTAAAAAAAATTCGTGATTATTGTAATAAGAATCTTGGCTGGCACCATCAAATCCTTTTTACTTTCTTTTGGGACTGCACGATTGGTTCTAAGTAGTCACCTGTAGCTGTGCATGCAAGTGTTGCCGCCGCCGCGCCAGAGCGTCGCTCCACCGCTCCCGGAGCACGGCCAGGTCCTCCTCCTGGTACGAGTCCAGGGGCTTTTGTAACCGTGACCTGGAACAAACATGTCCAAATTCACTCTGATACCCCGTGCCCCTAGTCAGTTTCAATCGAATAGAAAAATCGCGACCGGTGGGGCGATTTTATTGGTATGAACATTGGTATGGTTTATGACGTCACATTGTCATATTAAATTCAATTGTAACATTCCTTGACGTGTAAATAATAATAAGTTTTTTATTTTTACACTTTGGTATCAACAATGTATTGAAATGCTCCCAAATTAGGTTGTTGTATACGTATATTTAATGATATATCTATAATGTATGTGTACAAACCTGATAAATATGATCGTTTTGAAGAGTGACTCCATGAAATCATAATGTCATATTTGCTTCCAAATAAGACATTCGCTGACGTGTAAATGTCATAATTAAATTAAATGTGATAATGTGACGCAATAAACAATACTTATGTTCATAGCAATAAAGTTAGTAACAATAATTATTTTCTTACACTCACACCTATTATCTAATCCCAAGCACCGTTGACCTGTCAAGCCCCAATGTCCAGACCATCGGTTTTTATTGTCATATGTTCCCGGGAGCCTTACGCACCTTAACAACTTAAGATCTGTTATTGATACTGGACAACCGAAAATTCTAGATAGTAATATGTTTAGAAATATTAGAAATATACCTACTAAATAAACATACAAACATCCATTACTAGTGAACAAATGTTTGTACTACCAGAATCTGAGGGACCTCAGCCCCCGTGGCATAGCAAACTCCCTATAAGTCCAAGTCCAAGAGAAATAAATAGATAAAACACATTTTCTCCCTAATGAGTGGTGGAGAGATTTTGTCCACGGCCCTTGCTATGGGTGCTGTTTTGGTATGTTGACTTCAGTGTTACCTCACAGATACGGAGCCAACTTCCACGCTGACGATGTGCTGGCATATGATGGGCAACGTTCCAGAGTTGTGCGCGGGCCGCACGCGCACGGCCAGCCTCCGCTGCTGACCTTGTCTTAGTTGGTACACGCCGCCGGTTAGCATGTCGCTGCGAAGCGCCACCTATGACAAAGCGGCTTTATAAGATAAGATAAAATATGTATTTAAATTATAATGTTTTTGATGCGTTTAAACGGCTACTTTTTTGTAACAATAACAAATAAAGAAAGAAAACGATGAAAAAATATATGCTCCAGGCGGGAATCGAACCCCCGTCTCCTGATATCCGGCCAGACGCGAGTACCACTACGCCACCGGAGCACTAGGTGTAACCTGCTCATTTCTTCACCGCTTTCTTTCATTTTATAACAATTTTATAGCAACGTTTATGTCACCACTCACTGAAGTTAACACCTTTAGTGATCCGAAAGAATACTTTTACAAGTATTTTTACTTCCAGTTAATGTGAGAAAAGCTATTATAATCGATTTTTTTTCATCGTTTTCCTTCTTTATTTGTAATTGTTACAATAAAGATATGTATTTATTTTCCTCTTCACAATACGATCTTATGCATTACAGATAAAATACTACTGATCCTAGGAATAGGATCAAAGTGCGAGAGGCGGGTGCCTGAGATAGGTTTAAGATATAACCTGTGTTGCAGGCCACCAGCCCTGCCTCCGCAGTATGCATTTTTAAATAGATGAGGAAATTTCAAGTTATTTTTAACAATGAAAGTAAATTAATATTAAATAAAAACTAAAAAAAAGAAAAAATATAGAAAGAAGTGTGCATGACTGCAATAAGTACATCTGTTTTGTATGTATACATGTTTGTGTCTATGTGTGTAATAAACTCATAATATCCCTGACAAAATATTATATGTATGTGTGTAATATTAATCTAGACTAGAAAGATAATTTTCTTAAAACATTATCATCATCCTTAATCTTTTATTTTTAATTTTAGTACTCTAGTACTCATATAAGTATTGGGTCACAAATCGCAGCTCGCGCCAGGCTTCTCTTGACGCTTGTTGCACTACTTTTAATGATGAATTAAAACTTAAACTTAACGACAACCTCAATTACGAGTGACTCGTTCAGCGTATCGTGAGTTGCAACACCTTATGTTTTAGTAATAATTTTAGTTTGTAGTCAGTAAGTAAGTGTTTAGCCGCCAGGTAGCCATCGGTGCCGGTTGTTACCGGCAACCAACGAACCCGCATTGGGTCAGCGTGATGGTTTATTGGCCCAAATTCGCTCCCTTGCTCCTATTACTCCCTCCTATATCCTATTGCTCCCATGTAGGAAGACCAGCAGTATATACAGCAGTACGTATATGGGCTGGCGATATGTGTCTGATGTAAAGTATGTATTTTCTCGATATACTATACAGGCAATAGTCGATATATGACATATTCTCATAATTTTCTACAATAAGTTTTCTTACCTTCCACACTCACCTTCAATAGAAGAACTTAAGATTCTATAGATGCAAACAAAACTTTGTGCAAAAGCTATCGAGAGAACACCTAGCTCGGCGGAAGATTTCCCTTTTCGCTGAAGATATGACAAATCCTACAACACCCCACATTGATCCACAGCTTTTAAAATCTTAACATTAGTTCGTTACTAACCTCGACAGGCGCGTACTCCCCCTGGTCGTTTAGTTCATGTATCTCGACCCAGAGCTCGATCTTGCGCGTGAGTTCGGCCCAGCGGTCCGCGAGCGAGCGCGCTTTGGCCAACTGTTGTTGCTCCACCTCCCAGTTGCCGCGCCCGCGACTGAAGCCAGCCGATCTATGGCCCCATACTTCGATGGATAACGCGCCCTCTGTTAAATCAAATATACACCTAACTTTATTGCCCGCTCTTTTTAATGTGGTAAGCGAAAGGTTAATTTAAGCTGTCACGGCGTCGCTTTTTACGACTGCAACAGTAAATAGTCGGGAAAAATATTTTAACGTACCGTCTAAAGGCAGATAGAAGTCATCACAGATGTCTGAGACCAGACAGCAACAGCAAGCATTTCTTTACATTTTAAATCGTTACTTGTAAATATTAGACATGTGTAAGTAATGCGTGTAATATCGCAAATGAGATATCACTCAAACGCGTGATATTACATTACGCATCACTCCGAGAAATCAAGTAGCACTTTAAACATCACTCGAAATAACATTACACTAGTTCCGAGCGCGAGCGAAAGGGACCGACCGAAGCGCACGTAGGTATAGCTGTGATGTGATGACCATGTGATGTTTCATCTAGCGCGCGTTGTGTGTGTATCGCGCGATACGCAGCATCTCATCTGTTCGGGTGATGTGATATCTCAGTGTAATATTACGTTTTCGTAAAAGTGATGTGATATAGCATTACTTTTTGAAGCACTGTTTCGCGCATGTCTAGTAAATATTATACACATATGAAAAATACACGACACGAAAGATTTCCTATTATACAGACACATAAACAAAATTTCAAACCGGAAAAAATAATGGCCTGCGCAGACGACGAACTTTTCTCCGCGGCGGAGAAAAAAGTACGCTCCGCGAATAAAAAGTCCGGCGCGGATTTACCGCGAACTCAACGCACACGGTGTGCGGTTTATCGTCCTGCATACGTACGTCACTCTCGAGCGCACAACGCGGACTAAAGTCCGCCATGTGCGTTGCTTCGCCTAGTCACACGAGTTCTATTTTTTTCGGGGACTCCCCCGTACTTTTGTCCGGTCCGCTCTCTGCATGTCCTCGGTTATTCTGGGGACTTTTTGTACGCGTACTTTTAATCCCCCGTTTGCGTTACTCGATACATTTGTAAGCGATCTATTTTAGCGGACAAAAAAGTCCGCGGAGAAAAATCCCTCTTCTGCGCAGACCATAACAGCTACATCAACTGTTATTAGTATAGTAAAAGTGAGCGAGTAAAAAAATAAGCCCCTAAGTGAATGGCAGTGTGAAGTATCACTGTCTGCTGTTGCCTTGGCAACGGCTGCGGCAGCTGCCACGATACAGTTGTAAAGTACTGACCAGCGCAATGTTCGACAAGCTCTTCAGTGAGGGGCAGAACGAAGTCCCGCTGGTGGTCGAAGCGGAACGCCGCCTGTGGTTGCCTAGGCGACGGCGGCGCCTCCGTGCCAACCTTCGGGGCTACCACCACGGCCTCGCCGCCGCACACGGAGTACTGGCAGAACACGAAGTGAGACAGCGACGGCGGGAGACCGGTCGCTTGTTTGATTGAAACGCGAATTGTCACCTGTCACACGTTAAATTAATGAGATAAAAAAGAGAATAGGTGGCCACTTAGTTTATTTTTCTTTGCAATAGCTCATAATGACTCTTTCTCACTTAATTTGAAAAAATAACAATTATTTGTTAATATCTTTCGAACCTTCAAAATGAAATGAAGGTATATTAAACAAATTATTATAATATTTAACTTTAGGTTCGAGCGAACGGAGAGCGTACAGAGAAGACGTGTTCTTAGTTTATTACGTAAATTTTAAAATCTTTAATTATTAATACTAAGTTTAAATGTCTAAAGATTAAAGTAACTTTTTGCCTGCACGACTCAACCTTTATACGACGTTTCTACGCTGCAGTACCAGTAGCAGCGCCCATTTGGGTAAAAGAGACGAGCTGTGCCGAATATCACCGCATTCACTCACGCGCACGCAACTTTTGTCAACAAAATCGGGTAAGCAAACTATACATAGATCAATATGAGCGTCCAACGTTCCCCGACTGGAAGTGGCTCGAGCATCGGGCGCAGTGGTTCTTATCCGGATATTAAACAAACTACATCAGATACTTTTGAAAGAACTCAAGTAACTTTCCGCAATAAAAGAAAATTAGTAGAAAATGAAGATATTAAGTCGGATATTACTGAAATAAAAAATGAGTTTTCTGAACTAAGAAAACAAATGTTATCGATGCAAAATCAAATGACCGAACTGATGACGTGCCTTGCGTCTAACAACAATATGCAGATTGACAATTTTAATAAATTAAACAATGATGTATCAGGCATTAAAGACCAACTTAATAATATAAACTTAACTACAGATAATCTAAAAGTGGCACAAGATCATCTAAAGAAAGATATTGCAAGTATACAGGACTTTAAAATTAATACTGAAATAAAAATGGAGTCAATTTAATCGTCACTAAACAGCATTAAGGCATCTTCATCACCTCCTACACTTCAAGCACAGGAAGAAATAGTCACTGAGCTTAACGAACGTTACCTAAGATCCAGGAACATTATTATCTCGGGAATAGCCGAACCATCCTCCACAGACTCTAAAAGCAGACAAAAACAGGATAAAACTGTACTCCTTGGCATGATAAGAAATATATATCCTGAATGTCCTGAACCTGAGAGGATTATCCGCTTAGGAAAGTACCAACCAGATAAGATGCGACTATTAAAAGTAAGCTTTTCTGCAAGGGAAATAGCTGTCCATATACTACGTAATAAAAAACTAATGAATAACAGTAATATAAAGATTTTCTCTGACCAAACACCGCAACAGCAAGCATACATGAAGGCATTAAAAGAGGAACTTGAAAATCGTACCAGTAAAGGTGAAGAAAACCTAAGTATAAAATATGTGAAGGGTCTACTAAAAATTGTGACGTCTGCTCCAAAAAACTCCAACCACTAGAACCAAGAAGTGGGGTTCTATTTTCTTACATTGACCAAAAATCACAAAATTATTATGAAGTTGTTCAAGACTATGCTACAATAAAACCAAACAAAAAGTCCCTTAAATGTTTGTATGCCAACACAAGAAGTATTCTTGCACCTGGCAAATTTGATGAACTGATATGTATTATTCAGTCTTTTGAAAATACAATTCACATAGTAATATTAACCGAAACATGGTTAAGTTCTGATGATGAAGCAAAAAGATTATACCTACCAGGATACACCCATTACTACAATTATCGACAAGGTACAACAGGAGGCGGGGTCTCAATCTTTGCACACAATAGTTTAAAGCATAATTTAATTGAAGAACATACTGTTGCTGAAAATCACTACTTGTGGATCCACATTAACAAGTTTGACTTAGACATAGGCGCTATTTATAAGCCGGGCCGAACTACAAGCAATGAGTTTCTAGAATTTTATTCAACACAGCTAGAACAAAGACAGAGAGCATTATTATTTGGTGACTTTAACTACGATTTGCTAAGCTCTGATAAAGCAGTTAAAAATTATAAAGACACAACTAGTGAAAGTGGCTATTATATTATCAACAAAATTGACAGACGCTACTGCACCCGAGAAACAAAAACCACCAAAACTATATTGGACCATATTTCTTCAAATATTAAACAAACGTCATTCCGTTTATCTATTGTGGAATCAAGTATGTCAGATCACAAGCAAATATACTTTGAAGTAAAAAATTATCAAGCAACACCAGTAAAAACTGTAAAATACGAAGCAATTGATTACAAAAAGCTTTACAACACGTTTGAAATGATAAAAAATGAAGACTGTGAACTCAGCACTCTAGAACACAATCTGAAATCCAGTATCAATGCTTGTAAAACAAATAAAACTAAAAGATTAAATCCTCCTAAACAAGATTGGATCGGGAAAGAAATTTTAGATGCTATAAATATTAGGAACGAATACTATCAACAATATAAGCAAAATCCAGAAGATAAAGAAAAAGAAGAAGCTTATAAAACAAAAAAAAATATGCATTTTATTTGATTCAAAAATCGAAATCAAACTTCTATTATAAGGCTTTCAAAAATTGTAAAACCAAATTATCTAAAATGTGGTCACTCATAAATGACCTAACTCGTAATAAAGTTAAGAATACAGCTATCCCCGTAAAACTACAAAGAGGGTCAGATATAGTTACTGACGAGAAAGAAATATGCGAATATTTCAATGACTACTTCTCAACCATAGGAGAAGTCCTAGCTAATGAAATAACCAAGAGGAATGATCCGAGTACGAGCTCTACAAATATAAAACACTCCCAGAAATTGACACAGCTGTCCCCAGCCACAACGGAAGAAGTTTTAAAAATTTGTAATGAATTAGATAGTAACACGTCCTCAGGTGTTGAAGGTATAACCACTAAAACTATCAAATCTCTGAAACATTTGCTTGCTGATAAATTAACAAACTGTATAAACAGGTGCTTAGAACTGGGAATATTTCCCGATAGTCTAAAAGTAGCCAAAGTCACACCTATTTTTAAATCAGGTATTAGAACTGATCCTGGAAACTACCGACCAATATCGGTGCTTCCTGTTCTTTCTAAAGTTTTCGAGAGAATATTGTACATTAGGGTAGAAAAATATTTAACTTCTATTAATTATTTTTATAATAAACAGTATGGTTTTAGGAAGAAATCAAACACTTTGTCAGCAACAGTAGACCTTATAACTAATCTCAAAAGTAATATTGATGAGAAAAATGTAGCCTTAGGTATTTTCATCGATCTAAGAAAGGCATTCGATACGGTTAGTCACGTTATATTGCTAGAAAAAATTAACAAAATAGGTATAGCAGGAAAAGCTCATGATATCCTAAGGTCATATTTGTCAAATCGTATGCAGGTCGTAAGAATAGGCAATCGTCAAAGTCAACCTAAACCTTTAACCTTCGGCGTTCCGCAGGGTTCTATTTTAGGACCTTTGTTATTCTTAATTTACATTAATAATATCCATGAAATAGGTCTAAAAGGTGATGTTACTCTTTATGCTGATGACACATGTCTATTCTACTTTGAACGATCGTTAGAAAAAATAATTGCTGACGCACAAACAGACCTAAATTTATTGAATGAGTGGTTTCGGAATAATCTACTTACTATTAATGTCTCTAAAACTAATTTTATTTTATTTAAAGCAAAAAACAAAAAAATCTCTGACTTTGAACCGTTAATATTAAATAACATTAAAATAAACCAAGTTGAAAGTGAAAAATACTTGGGGCTCATTGTTGATAGCAAATTAACGTGGCGGCCACACATTGAAAAAGTCAAAGCCAAATTATCGTCTTTAACCGGTGCAATAAAAGGTATCACAAGATGTCTTCCACGGGGAGTACGATATACTATTTACAATTCCCTTATCAAACCCCATATTGACTATTTAATCGAAATCTGGGGCTCAGCTGCAAAATCACATTTAAACTTAATACAAAGAGCACAAAACAAACTAATAAAGGTTATTTTCCGCTATAATTACTTAACGCCAACTGAAGTCCTATACAAAGAAACAAAAATAATGAATATCTCACAAACATACATATATTATACTTGTCTGTTGATTCGAAAAATACTTACTAAGAACATACATACCAAAATCAGTTTCACAAAAAAGAGCCAAATACAAAAAATACAACTTAGAAATACGAATAACTTGGTTTTACGGACTCCAAGAACAAATTATGGCAAAAGAAATATTTTATTTGAAGGCGCAAAAATTTACAATAACCTTCCCAAGGATATAAAAAACAATCCATCAATAAATACATATAAAAAACTTCTAAAACATTACGTTACTTCAAACATGTAGTCCAAATTTTGCCGTCATTCTAATGAACATTAATTGTATCTACAAACGCTGTATACTTATAAAATTAATAATAATTAAAACCAATACCTATACACGTATAAATTAATAAGACTCACTAAATAAATAAATAATTTTCTACAGCACTTAATATACTATACAATAGGGATCTAATCCAAATTTTCTATTACTATATGAAAGTCACATCTAGTAAAACACGAGCGTAGTTTAGTTTCTACATCTGTGTTTTTATAACTACACCTGAGGCCGTGTATTGGCATTTGTGGCGGTGAATCCGCTTAGTATTCTCTTACTACCGTCAGAATAATTATGTACGTCTTTCCAATTGTATTTTTTTTGAGTTATTGTGTTTTTCTCATGTAAGTGAATTTATGTATAATTCTTAATGAGAATAAATATCTTAAACCGTAAACCGTAACTTCATGTGAAGCAATATTAAGATTAAATGTTGATTTATTGCACAGCAACCTCGAAAAGATGTAAACGATTTTGACACCTATCTCGCATTTACATAAGATACCGAATACGGCCATCATTTATTCTATTATTATAGTACTTCATATTTACTTATTTTGAAATATTAACAGATATATTAAATAAGTATTTTTATATCTCTTATTCGATAAATGCCCTTTTTCTTATTAGTCGCATACTTATTTGTAAACATTAATTACTAAACTTATTTTAATAGGAACAAATGCTTACTTGTTGAGCAGCCGTCTCGCCAGGGTCGTCTTCGTCTCTCATATCACCAGAACTATCCGAGGCTGCCTCACAAATTCGGTCCTGTGGGAACTGGCCGGCTACTCGACTGAGTTCAACCTAAAAATGTTTGACTCGAGTTTTAGTTTAGATTACATTTTCCTAAACTAAGATAACCAACAAGAAAGCTACAGATAACAATGCCTTATTTTCGATTACATTATTCTAAAAGTGCATGAATATATCAGGTGTCTGTCATATGCGGGGTGACAAATAACATTCCTGGAAAATTTTATGTTAATTATTCTGGTATCGATATAAAATATACCGTGCGATAACTTTCTATTTAAAATAAAACGCCTTAGAACGCTTACGCTAGAAAGTTAGCGTTTTTGCATAGATTTGGAATATTCGTGAAATTAAAAAAAATTGAAAATAAAAATTTACATAGACCTGTTCTAATACTATGGTCTTATTTATAGGAAAAAATCTAGGGAAATAAATTTTCACCCGGTATTTTAGTTAGGTATTCAGTATTAGTAAAAAACTCGAGATTAAAAATGTTTCACGTCTCATGAATATACTCTACGCTACGTTATGTCTCTTTCTAAATTAATATGAGTGACAAGAGAGCATCTCACCTGAAGTCTCCCCGCAACCTCGCCTTGCTGACTGATGATTGGCGTGTGGTAATCCAGACTGACATCATGGAATAAAGCTTCTAAAAACACATTAGCCACTCCAATGAGGTTGTGATTCTCCTGCGACTCGTAAAACGGGTCCAAGGCCTTCTCAGCTGGGTCCTGGAATTCGTTCACAGTATAATAGTACGTAGTCCTTTGTAGTAAGAATGTTTATTGTTTAATATAAATTATATACATACCGAACTTGGTAACGGTTCCTTAGTAGTAAGTAGCATCCAAAAACAGAATAATTAGTAATATAAATATTAGTAACACATTTTTATATAGTTTCAATTAGTAAAATCAAATGAGGATCAAATAAGTTGGTTAAGGCGAAACTCGCTCGATATAACTGGTCCCACTTTTTATTTATCAATTTTCTGATCAATGCCAACCTAAAAACCTAACCAATCACATTTTAATGTTTTTGATGCGTTTAAACGCCTACATTATTATAACAATTACAAATAAAGAAAGAAAACAATGAAAAAATATTTAAATCGTTTTTTTCTTTATTTGTAATTGTTACAACCTTACCAATTTTAAGAAACCTAATTATAAAATTTTATAAGCAAAATTAAACTCTGACCTTATACTTTGTTTTGCGTTGATACTATAAGCTGTTACAGCAAAATTTAGTTAATTACCGACTTTATTATTAGAAGGGTAAAGTCGGTTTTCTGGTGAGCAATTTTTGGAAGCAACATGAATTTAAGAACGCTTTAAAAGAACTTGGTAAGAGAGCAGGTTCAAAAGTAAGCTTTCATTTCATTTTAATTTCACTTCATTCCTTTTTATACATTGCTGCGTTAGGTCAGATATTAAAATGACGTCATAGAAATGCGGCAGTGGATGTAGAATAAAGTTCAAATGAAACCCATAGCCGTTACTATTGCACTTTAAACCATGTTTTGAAGGCAAAATCGGTTAGGTCAACTTAGAACTGTGCTGTGACCAGAAAAATATTAATAGAAATACAGAAGAGATTGCTACTAGAAGAGTTTCCCACTAACCGAACAGCACTTTTTATACCATAATCTACAACATTATGGTTGAAAAGAAAGGTAAGTAAAACTATTAAGGTAAGTATATCTTCTCACGTTTAGCTATAGTTGCAGAACTATTCACCGCTTAGCTAGCTCACACAACTCTGGTGGAAAGACAACTTGATCCTTTCTTAGAGAAAATTTAGTAGTGTAGAGACAAATACCATTAAATATCTGAGGATTTCCCCTCAAATTTTAGATCAATGCTGGGCCCAATTCTGCAGAACACACGCTAAAACGCAATTTGAGTTCAGCGAGCGCCTCTCGTTTTCTCAATTTGAATACAAAAAAGGGGCCGTTCAAGTATTACGTAACGCAATTTGAGGGGGGGGGGGGGGGGTGTAATAAAATAAACAATTTATGCAAGTATTACGAGTTAAAATTTTCATGTTTCATGAAACAATAACAAAGGTATTTAGGTGTCTTACCCGTGTCTTTTAGCTAAAAATGTTCCCTTGGGTGTTACTTAACGTTTAGTTGGGGGGGGGGGGGGTCCCCGAACTACGTTACGCCGCGTTACACAGGGGGAGGGGAAGTCAAAAATCTTCGAAAATTGCGTGACGTAATACTTCAACGGCCCCAAAGACGGCTGTCATAAATTTGGCTTTTTGAAAGGTGTATTTAATTTTCGATAGTAATGAACGTGATAAAATGCAGGAATTAATAACTATCTCTCTAAAGCAATTTTTCTTTTACATATTGAGGGAAAGAGATAACACTACTTCTTACTGTACTTGTAGTTTAATTTTACTTTCACGTGTCTCCGGAATTGGGCCCACTGTTCAATGTTCATTGTATACCTCCTCAGGCTCGTCATCCCGCTGCTGTCGACGCCTCCACTCGTCGTACATATCGCGCATGTCCACGAGTTTGTTGTCGAGCTTCTCCATCGACCAAACCTGCGCGCCGCGGCTGGGCCGCTTCACCATGATCGCTGGCTCTGACACGAATGCACCGCGCTGAAGAGGGAACAGAAATAAGTCCCGCAATATTCTTAATTTTTGATTTCAACATTATTATAAATGTTCGAAAAATTACTGAGTAATTAAAATGTAAAACTAGAAAAATTACACGTCCTGAGGCGGGAATCGCACCCGCGACCTTTCGCAATCCGGGCGAAAGGACCCGGGGGGGGGGGGGGGGGGGGCATATTCGAAAGCACTGCCCCAACTTAACCGAATCGTAGGTATTTGTAGAAATACTCGTTTCGGATGTAGAAATAGAA
Source organism: Nymphula nitidulata (assembly GCA_947347705.1). Lineage (NCBI taxonomy): Eukaryota > Metazoa > Arthropoda > Insecta > Lepidoptera > Crambidae > Nymphula > Nymphula nitidulata. The sequence goes on along the minus strand of OX374617.1, from coordinate 5,547,244 downwards.
CTACAGCTAAACTCACTACGAACTAGACTCACTCAACGTTTAACGACATGGCGTAATAAAAGCCCGCTCAATTAGATGCCTAGGCGGTTCTTCTCATACTGAAGAGGTGTGAAAGGTAGCTTCAAGGTTATTTTTATGACTACTTATAACCAAAACTATTTCGGTTCTAAGTGGTCATAAAAAAATAACCTTAAACTTGCCAATCACACAAATAAGCTCTTCGATTTAAACGACCTGCCTATGCGTTCTATTGAATGGCTAATTTAACCATACGGCTGATATAATGTTTAGTCGTCTGGTTAAACGTTACGCTCAGTGACATGGCTAGTTGTCCTTCAGCCGTTTCCTTGGATGCCGGCGCTCAATCAACGGCCTAGGCGTCCAGTTAAGAGCGGCTGCGACATATAGATATAGCCCAAAGTAAGCATCATTAAGTGCTTGTGTTATGGATACCAGGTAACTGAGAAATATTATAATAATATGTATATAAATATCAGAAATACACAAAACACAGATACAAACATCCATGACTCGTAAAAAAATCTCCATACCCATCATACAAACATTTGCCCCTACCGGGATTTAAGTCCGGGACTTTTAACCGAGTAGTCGTTATTGTTAAATTATTACTTTATAAGCCATCTACCTTTCTATTCGGGCTAAGGTTCTGCGGGGGTATCTGAAGCGTGACACTAAACCGGGTGTTGCGCCTCATCTCTTCTGCAAGGAAGTTGGCCTCTTGGACGAGCGCGTTGGCCCGCAGGATGTCTGCCTTGAGTCGTCCCAGGGACCTCTTGAACGTGTCGTCTCTCTCCGCCGCCCAGCGCTCGACGCGCGCCGCCGTAGTAGGCGTGCACGCTGTCATTTTACCTGTTTCAGATAAAAGGAAAGAAAGAAATAAAGAAACCGTTTATTGGCCTAAAAATAAAAATAATAATACCATTAAAAAGAATGAACGAAAGAAAACAAAAGAAACAAACACTAAATAAATTAGAATAACAGGCCAACTAGGTCACTGCCTCAGCATAATGCCACAGCATGATAGCAATGCAGGAGACTATTTTGGCCGTAAATCAGTTTGCTGTACTGTCCATATTTACATATTTTGCCAGTGTAATAGGGATGTTGCCTAAGTTTGAATATGGCGCTATTTATCACAAATTCGGAAAATATACGCTGCTGTTACCCATAAAAATAATGCACACCTAAAAGTTATGGAATATTGATGAAATTGTACCGTTAAGAAAATTTATAAAAAGGTAGTTTTTTCCGAAATGTATAAAAAATTATAATAATATTAAATTGCATTCATATTACATAATTATTATTAATTTTGTCAATATTCCCACACATTTTTCAGTAAAATAGCACCGTCACTTATTTTTTAGAGCGTTTTAGACGATGCGAATCAACATAGCAAACAAACCACTGCATCTGTGAAACTATTGATTTTAAACATACTAATTCTACTGCAATATTTCTTTGTGAGTTCTAAACTTCTTATGTATGAAATGAAAAAAGTTGTCAACCACCCTATTACTCGGCATAGACGGCCTTTCATCTTAGGCCTCAGGATGACAACGCAGTTGTAGTGATTTTATAACATAAATAAGTGTCGCTGCCGTAAGGTGAGTAAGGGATTCGTCCCGTATGCTCTCAAAATTACACCATCTCTTGATTATTACAGGGTAAGCAACGCGTAGGTAGTGCTCAAGGGGCTTCGAGCGTCTATAAACTACGGTAACCACTTACCATCAGACAGGCTTGTTTGCCAGCCTTGTGGTATGAATTAACGATGAATGCTATTAAATACATGCTCTTCACTGATAAATTTAAGAGTTATATTACTGAGATCAAAGAGAGGAGTGAAACATCGTCATATAACAATCCCAAAAAGTTTGGAGTCACAAAGCATCCTATAAAAATCTCGCTCATTATGATTCGGTTCAAATTAAACTGCAAGTCATTACTGGTATCTGTTACTCTATTAGTTGCGCACCAAATAATCGTGCGAGCTAGATTCCACTTTATTCCACCGTTGCAAGAGTAGTTTTTCGTTGTGGCCCGCCGGCTTGTTGGCCATGTTTTTATCAAAAAATCAAAACATTAAAAGTCAGAACTAGCAACTAATTAGTCTTGACGGGACAAAGCACACATTATTGAGGGTATTCACATAACCTTAAGTAAGATAAGACAGTTAAAAATTAAAAACCAATTACGTTAATATTTTAACAACACTTTCTAAGAAAAAAATCTTACCCAATTTGAGAGGATCGTAAGAATAAGGTGGATATGGTGTTGACGGGGATAATATATTTCTCAGCTGTTGGAACTGTCTTTCGTATTCTTGTCTCTGCTTCTCTAAAGCCACTGAAACAATATAATTATTGGTATTTAAAAAATATATATGTCTTTACTATTAACTTAAGGGTGCCGTCCAAGAGTAGAGTACAGTACTACTGGTAGAGTAGTAGCCAGTATACTGTACATTTTATTCCAACCATTGACAGTACCCTTTACAGTTGTAGAACTTTATCGTATTATTGTTGTGAAAATATAATTTAAGGCATAGATTTTTAGTAAACTAACCTTGTTTGTCCTCCTCGTGTTGCCTCTCCAGTCGCGAAATGGCCGTTTGTATAGGGTCGTTGCTTAACTCATTCAACATGATCTCGTCTCTCGCGAAATTATAGTCTATAGGCTGCGCAGGAGTTTGTGGTTCGGATGCAGCTGCTGTAATGAAAAAAAGTCATATTTAATTATTGCAATAACAGACTTGTAGCTCTCCAGAGAATATCTTCCGTCTTGTTTATATATAAATAAAGATTCTTTTTTGAGCGATCTATATTCTCTCAAACAAAAATCTTTAGTTTTCGTTAGTATTGTATGGTAAAAAAAATATTTTATTTATTACTACATAAAATGATTTTTTTTCTCTTTATCATTGTTAGTTGTTCTGCCTAACTGTTACATTATTCTGTCATGCTGTGAACACTATTTAAGGCTAGTATCTGGTCCAAAACTTGTAACTCTCTACTTAGAGTAATTGTGGTAACTATCTGTTCGTGTTGCAATAAATAAATAAAACTGGCGATTTTATTTACTAATGGCACTGGTTAATTTTCTTACTTGAGTCAGAAGTTAGAATACCTTATACTTAATTCTATAGGGTTGAAAAATATGCATATGACGCCTTATTGCTATTAAAATACAGTCCACATTCAGGGTGGCTACGACAATAAATTAAAACATGGGCTATACTAGTTCATAGAAATGTTGTGCAACTGTCAAATACATTTCATTCAATACATTTCTATGAACTAATGCAGCCAATGTTTTAATGTATTGTCGTCACTCACCAGCCGGTATACATATTTTGTGTCTTTTCATACCCCACTGATCTATAAGTTCAACATGACAAAAACTAAACAGCTTAGTGGATGTTATCTTACCAACGTTACCTGTAGGCTTAGGACAATTGACGCGGAAGAAGTGATGGTTGCCCCACAATATTCTGTCAGCGTGCCCGAGAAACACCCGTGAGACCACCGGCGTGCCGTTGACGAAGCACCTCGCCCCGCCCAGGGGCTCCATGTACAGGCCCCCGCCCTCTACCAAGATTTGGCAGTGCTGCGGCTGAATGCCCAGACCGGATAGCTGAATGTCGGCTGAACTGTCCGCTCCCACCAGCGTTTTATCCTGGAGACGATTTTGATCATGAGATTATTTTTCTAATATTGCGGATAGTATTACCTTAACGACTCTTCTACAAGATAAAAAAGTTTGAATTGAAACCAGTTATAAATTAGTTGGTCAGAAAGAAAGAAAGAAAATTTTTTTTTGTTATCATAAACAGAACATACAATAAACTTAGACAATATCAGCAGGTGCAGTCAACAAGGCCCTGTCTCAGAATAAAGCTTTTGCGACATTATAAAAACGTCGCAGAAGCGCTGTTATCATGGAAATTTATTGTAACAAAGGCGACGAGCGACTTTGAAACTATTTCATGTTTACTAGTTAAACACTGTTAGACTGATTGAGGCTGATTGACTGTACACAGTTAAAACTTGTACATGGTATAGAAGGAACGCACTCATTAACGTAAGCAGACGTGCAGTGCTGGCTAACACTACTTTTTTTAAAAACCTGCTATTCCATACAAACAGATCATGTAGCTATTACAATTTTGTGTGAAACGGGTGATTTTTCTTCTCGATGTTTTTTTATCAAACATGTTGTATTCAGGATCACCAGCACTGCCGTGTGCCTTCGTTTTCGTTAGCGTTGCCGCTACAACCTGCATAGTGTAAAAAGTATAACCTTCAAGTAATAAACGAGCAGTTCGTTGAGCGACGGGTCTGCGTTGAGATTCACCAGGTAGTATTTGTTCTTCTCCACCTTGATACCACTAGCTTGAACGCTTATGCCCATTTTCTCCAGCGCTTGCTGTCTTTCGCTTTGTACCCGACCTATAATCGAGAACACGAAATCAATAATATTTTATTTGGCATAATTTGTTACCAAACTAGAAATAAGGTGCTTTAGCACCCTTATCCACATCTGTCCGAACACATATTCGATAAGAAAACTCATATCCAATCTCGCTTTAGCGCAATGCGATAAAAAAGTAACAGGAATAGTCCGATATTCGACTTTTTTCCGACAGTTGTGTATAAGAGTGCAAGCCTAATCCTCCACCCACATTTGAAGGCCTGTTTTAGAAGGACTTCCACTTCACCTCACAAGATAGCAACCTAATCACACTATTTTAACTGCATTGTTTTCTCGCTGCGAGCTAACATATCTAAAAAGTATTATTCAGGAAGCCGAGTGTTATTGCTGTCTGTGACTACGCATATCATCTCTTAATTTTAATTGTTTAATTTTACAAGCGTCTAAAACTTTAAGCAAAGCAATATAAATGCGAAGAGCGCAATTTCGTGTCTGGTGATAACTTATGCCTAACTATAAAATTAGGAGAACACGCAAAGCTGAAAGGATAGAAAACAAATACCCCCACTCCTGAATAATTGCGTACGATTCCTCGATGAGGTCTAAGGACCTCACTTGATGGGGTCTTTTTCACTAAAGGAATACAAAACTACCAAGTTTAGTACCAGTTTCCACAAGTTTCTCCTCCCAAGTCCGCGACATTTCCTTCATGAGATGTTCACTCTGTGCAAGCTTTTCATGCACATCTTCTCCAATCGGTGAGCCCTGGAAGTGAAAACGAGTCTAATTAATTTATCAACTATCGATACATAAGTCCATAACTGAGGAAGCTTTCTACCTAACCGCATAAATGGATATAGATTTATGGCTGGGATATGAAGGAATGTTCCGTTTAAGGGAATTGTAATAATATACAGGTTGGTAATGACAATAAGGCACTAAATTGGAACATTGGCTGCATTATTTCATATAAATTTTATCCAGCAGTGAAACATATATAGGCTGGTGATGATATTTCTGCAGCCATAGGAAGCCGAGGAATCTAAATAACTAGTCCTTAATACGATGTAAAAAGTTCAAACTAACCGTGGCATATTTGAGCATTTCCTTGAGAGCTTCGACTTCCTGCCGCAACTCTCGGATGATGCGAGCGTTCGGGTCCTCGTTGACGACGGCGTGGTTCACTATACGCTTGGCCCTGTCTGCGTACCGGAGAGTTGATAACGTCTCCTCGTAGTTGTCAGCTGCTGGCGATATTGTTGCCACCTAAAAGAAATTACAAATTATCATTCCATCTGCAAAAGTTTCGCTAACATCTAACAAAAAATGTTTCTATAATTTCATTTGAGTGAAATCAATGAGTCGGCAAATACTTAGGTAGCAATAAACCATGTTTATTTTTTAAATACATGAAGGTATGTACGTACCATGTATACATATAGGTTTGCTGATAATCTACCTTATTTTTATACAACTATGAACTAGATGAGAAACAAGCTGACGGCCAACCTGATGGTAAGCGGTTACCGCCGCCTATAGACACCTGCAATAACAAGAAAAAATCACTTGATATTGCAGGTGCGTTGTCATCCTGGGACCTAAGATGAAATGCCGTCTTGCTTAGTAATTACACTGGCTACCTTTCCCTTCAATCCGAAACACAGCGAAGTGTTTCACGGCTGAAATAAGAAAGGCGGTGGTACCTACCCAGACGACCCTACATACGGGTCTACCACCTAAAAAAGAAGTATATTTTAAGACTCACCATGACAGTTTTACTGTTCCCGCCAAGATTGTCTTTGAGGAGCCATGTCAGCACGGAGTCTCTGTATGGCACGAATTTATCCTTATTTGTTTTGCCTGAAGATTGGTCCGCTAACTTTGAAATCACCAACCCTAAAGTAGTCAGAGACCTGAAAAGATGATCAAAGAGTTATTAATAAATACTTAGTAGCTTACCAAGTATGTTTGTTATAACTATGTCATATGAGTTGCTTCATCCCAAACTATAGACAAAGAGCCATGTAGAAATAGGTAATATTATTTGAATTTGTTCTAGCCGCCTCCACTTTATTATTACGCCAAATTGTCTGAAGAGTACCTACAGCAACGAAATTAACACAAGTAGTACAAATAATATCATATGGTACAGCTACAGCACTGTTTTTCAAATTAGCAGATGAGTATTTTATATAAGAGAAAAAGAAATTTTAGCTATTTTACAAACAACCATTGCTTCCAATGAGGATCGTGGTACTATTCTTTGAAACTACTATTGCTTCTGTTAAATCGTCGCGTGTTTACTAGGCATCGCGTTAACTTTTACGTTTTAGGAAAGTTCTTAAAGTCACGACACCGTTTTAGGATTATTTACAGAAATAGACAGACGTATACAATCAAATTAATTTCACAATAGCGTTTTAGTAGCAGAATAACGAAAATTATTTTGTTTAGGCGAAATAAGAAGTCATATAACTTAGCTGCGCCATAATTTATATTAAATAACTTCCAATTCTTAAACCCAGTATTAACAAATAGCACTATAATGAACTAAGACTGCGAAGATGGCTCATAAAATAAACAAACAAAAGAAAAGTGACCAGTACCAGAAACTTGCCGGATTCGATTCGAAAAGTCACATGCCGTCTCGCTTTGACGCACCGTGATAAAAAGTGACAGGTATAGAGTTTCTGATATTCAGATCTTTTCCGACAGTTGTGAATAAGGGGGCTGGTGGATTGGCCCAGCAAAAAAGAGGCTCCTTACCTGTATCAACTACTTGATTGATCTTTGTAGTCAAATTGTAAAACGATAGTAACTTTTTATAACAATTATCACTTATTTTCCTTATTTTATTTTAACATTTCAAAAATAATTTTCGCTCATTTATTATAATAACTAGACTAAGTAGTCGAAATATAATATTTTCTTACTTGAGAAGGTAGACGTCAGTTGCCTCGTAACGGAAAAACTCTAGAAAAAATTCACAGGATTTGGAATCCCAAGTCATCAGTGGCTCTGAGCAGTCACTCGAATTACGAAAGGACGCAGTTGCGGTTCCCGTCGCAAGATATGATTTTTTCCAGTCTAGATATTTTTTAAATGTTGATAGAGTATGTCAGGATACAATTTGAACCGGTTAAATATAGGTTTTGCCTTCTGAGCGAACCTGTATCTGACGCGGCCAGAGCTTTGTGTTATACTCTGATACGTAATTCAATTATTACTCTATTTTTGTACCATTTATTGATTTAATTGAAGTTTGGGAGGCTACGATAGGACAGACATATCTTTACTAAGATAAAATTCCTTCAATATATAGGAAAAATAATCACTTATCCATGTTAATAATTGTGTTGCCACTATCCGCGACTGCCATCATTAGGTTTACAACGAATACTTACTTGTTGATGTTTGAGCCTTCCTTGAGCCGGTCTCCGACCGCGCCAGTCTTGACTGCTCGCTCTGAGCCAGCCAAGTCGACCAGAGACAACCGCGCCACTTTTTCCCCCGACACCCCAGTGGCAGCGTCAGTCAGCGTCTGCGTCAGCACGACACTGAACACCGCGTGAGACCGCGATGACTCGCTGTTCATGTTCGTCGCCGCTACTGTCCGAGATTTGTTGCCTTCCGTCATTAGGTTGTCTATGTCCTGCAACAAATAATAGAAAATTTTAACTCCGGCCTCATTAATCATCTATCTTATATAATCTCATTGAGACTATTCTTATGAGCCCAAACACGCTATATCTGCTGTAAGTTTCTGAAGAATAAACATCCCGCAGACTATTTGATAGTACAGGATCACCTCAAGGTTAGCATACCTTGTAAATACCACAGAAGTAACAGTAAACCAAATTTCAAACCAATCGGATCCGTGAAATTAGTAAAATCCTTTTATTAAGTAGAAATTCAGCAGCAAGTAGAAATTAAGTATTGCTAAGAACCATCCTGACCACATCAGCTTTTAAACAAACAATAAAACCAATCAAAATTGGTCCATTCGTTTAGCACCTTAGTTCCCAAAGTGGTCCAGGTGGACCGCCAGGGGTTCACGGCAGACTCGACGGGGGTCTACGTTGGCCTATCTTATCTTCACATTTTTTGACCAGTTTTAGAAATATGGTAGAAATGTAGCTACAGGGGGTCCACCGGAACCAGCTAAATTTTGAAAGTGGTCAATGAGAAAAATGTCTGGGAACCTCTGTTAGAAGCTACAATGCCACAGACAGATACACAGACAGACACGTCAAACTTAAACCACCCCTCTTTTTTCGTTGGGGCTCAAAACGAAACCTATAATGGATTACTCTGTCCTGTAAAATTCTGCATAGCACTATATGAGCCGTGCGTCGCACAATTAATGCCCACTTTTTATAAACAGTGTAACTTTATAAACGATAAGTACATATTTTTATTTTATGAACACGCTCATAATTTGAAAAAAGTGGTTCTTTTGAAAAGAATCAAATTTGCTTAATACTTTGTTGAAGGTTAGATGTTAAGTAGGTAGGTACTACATGAATATAAACATAAATTTTATCAGTATTTTACCTTAATTTGTAGGTATATGGGCATGCAAATATTCGATGCACAAAGTATTGATTGAAATAAATATTTTTTCTCTTTTTTATAATTTGATAATCGTCAAAAAACAATTAAATTTAAAGTCGTTCTTATATTTTTTTATCATAATGACAATTTATGTTCAGACATGTTTCCATATGAAATGCTGTACTCGAAGCCATCGCAAGTTTCATTCGCATCGGCAAGTTTTGTACAATCCATCACGTATTAACCATAAAAATCAAACTGCCACCACATAAGGAAATATTGAATTCCTCAAGTCAAGTAAGTATAAGTTTCTAACAAAAGTTTCGGAGACGATATTAAATTTCATTTATCATTCCGGAAGTTTAGGACAAGGAGACTCGAGAACCGTATTAATCACTTTACTTCTAAGCACATGGAATATACGTGCGGCAAGTCATTGATAGATAACATTCCCTGGCGGAGAGTATCAAAATTAGAGATACCTATAGAAGTAAAAGTTGGATATTTAAGGACACCTTCCCATCACTAGATGTCATATTATCATCAAAATCCCAAGGAGACTTGGTATACAGGCATTCCTAGGATGAAGCACATGAGAAATATTGGGCCTATAAACATTATCAGTCTGGCCCTAAGCGGTTGTAGTAGAGGAACCAATGGATTATCATTATTGACTGATTTCATCCGGGATGTCTACCAAAACGAAAATGGCTTAGTTTTAGTAAATTGAATAACAATCTAACAATATTCCGAAGAAATAACACAATATTTCAAAGATAAGGAATATTAAGCCTTATTGTCGGCTATCGAGCAATTCTGCTCGAAATTACTCTTGACCTCTGAAACTATACCAGTTAATCAGCTGACTGAACTCTTAATTGAAAACGAAACTCAAAACAAACTAGGTACCGTACGTAGCGAACACTATATTTTAAATATAGTCAGTCAAAAATACCTACATTCCCTTTCTCTCAATATAAAGAAAGAAAATTTTAAACAAAAATTAAAACCGACTTAAAAAAACTGAAAAGCTTAAAATAATTAAATTTAAGTGGGTACTCATCCCCTAGAAACATATTTTTTTGAGTCGGTGCTTCACTGGTCCTAATTCTGGTTAGCACATGCTAAGTCTATATTTAGTTTCAGTGCATTTCTTTCTATCAAAAGGAATACGAAAAGGATGGCTGTCATATAATTTGACATTTAGATATGTGCGTTCAATTTTCGACCTTATTGAACGTGATAAAATGCAGTGTTTAGGAGGCACCTCCGTACCACATGCCGTCTAAAATTGTCTATGGTCTCTATGAAATCTATCTAAATTTAAGTGACAGCTTTAAACAGATTCTTGCTATCTTCTTCCTATGACTTATTGCGAGAAAGAGATATACTGTACTTAAATTTAGAATTAAAGTGTATCTCTTCAGAATTAGGCCCAACTTTCTATTGTTTTTGGAAACAACTTAGCACCAACTCCAAAAAATATGTTTCTAGGAGATGAGTACCTACTTAAATTTAATTATTTTAAGCTTTTCAGTTTTTTGAAGTCGGTTTTAATTTTTGTTTCAATTATTTTTTCACATTTTTTAGTGATAACTTTCTAAGGTCGAAGCTAGATAGGTGCCCGTCAACTTATATTGTTTCCTACTATCGTATCGTTTCACTAAAAAGTCATAAGAAAGCAAAAATCCGCCAATTTCGTATACGTAGACGACTTACTAATTTCAGTTTTTTTTATATAAAAACCAAACTACCGAACTGATTTTGAAAAAAAAATTATGGGGCCCAATGGCAGCTATTCCGCATCGAACAAAAAAAGAATCACGTAAATCTGTTCAGTAGTCTCGGCGTAATCGGTGTACATACAAAGAAAAAAAAACATACCGGCCGAATTGAGAACCTCCTCGTTTTTAAAGTCGGTTAAAAATGGAAAGCAAACATTATTATAAGTATCTGGTAATTCAATTTAGATAGCTCTTATACAAACTCTACATAAACTACTAAAATACTTGTAAGTAAATTAAATTACAGTAAGTATTATTTATGGGGTATTATCCAGTCCATGGACTGACATAAATTGAATAGTTAAGTGAATAAACCACAACACAAAACTCTAGAACCCTACATATTTTTCGCATCAGAAAATAGAGTTGCGAGCATCGATATCAATTGGCAAAAAGAATACAATCATTTCCGAAGCAGCGGATCATGCCCTAGAGGGTTCACACAAATTACCGCTGGATGAATACAGGATTCAATTGAAGCAAATATTTGTTCCATCTCTTCTGTTTTCGTTGCTTTTTATTAGACGGTAGGGTCAGAATAAATTTAAATCAGACCCTTTTATATGAGCACAGTCCCATCGCAAATTCGCAATCAATTTCGATACGTAGATTTGGGAAAAGAGTTCCACGGCGAAGTTTCATAATTAATTCAATTAAAACTGATTTATTCATAAGACCCATTAGCGATATTTTTATTGTACTGGGTGATTAGGACAACCTACAATACACTTACTAAGAAAACCATTAAAGGAATATCTATGAGTGATTTTGTCCCCGTCGTTACATCTAAATGTCAGTGTAGGCAATGGGTAAGAATTTTGTACTTAGCTTTTACTTTTTAGGGCCGTTAGTAGCGTCAGGCCCATAAACATTTGTTGTGGATATGTATATATCTGAAAATCTCTTCTGTTTGTAGCTGAATATTGAATTCAAATTCGAAATGATTTTAAGAGAATTCATATTCTGCAATATAGTTACTGTCTATGTGAGATTTCATCTGTCATACAATTCACAGTGCGGCTATTTTCAAAGGTTGATAGACCAATTCTCCAATTGAGATCAATTGAATGTCAATGTCAAATATATCTAATAATCCAACTCATAATAAAGACGAAAAAATGTTTACAGCGCCTTACAAACGTAACTTTAAAATATTATCCGGAATCTGTTATTTCAAATTAAGGGACTAAGGAATAAGTAAGTTATAAAAAATAAAAAACAAGCATTTTTTTGTTTATCCGCCAAGTTTTACTAAAGCAATCCTCTAAATCTTATAAACAAAGAACTGCGCTTAGTATCTAGGCCGAAAATTAAAGACGTACAATACTCAAGAGACGCTCTCTGCTAAGAAACAAATAATATTAAAAACAAAAAGCTGTTTTCAATTTCGCGAAATGATTCGTTTTATTTTCGACAGGCCCACCTATTCGGATTCATTAAGTAGATAGAAGACAAACGATTTTTTCGTTCAAGAATCAAACTCAAGAGATAAAAGAATTACAACAGGCATTATCTCCTCCAATTACTGAGAATTGAAAGTATTCATTGATATTCTATAATTAAATTAAATCAATTTACGATAGTAATCGATTTATGGGATTGGGCACAAAATAGTCATATATTATGCAATTAATAATTATTGTTTTCATAAATAAAGATTATGATTATATAATATGTAATTCGTCATAAGACAAATAATTTAGAGTGGAATATTGCCTCATAGTCTAACTAATTTAATACGGCCAATATTATGTAGAGAGTAGGGCCTCTATTCAACAGTTTATTTATATAATAGACCGCAATGATGATGATGAATGAATATTATAACAAAAAGCGTTTGGTTTTATACTATAGTAGAAACACTTCATAATACATAAAGCTACCTCCATTATTATATTATTTGACACTAGAAGTCAGGTTCAAAACACAGTAGGTAGGTAGCTAACCTATTTATATCCGTAATCTTTCCAAGGGAAAAACAAGGTCTCAATCTCACGTTAATTATCTAATCTGATAGCAGGATTCAGCGTTTTACTGGGAGACCGTTTGTCCCTAAATATCTAGATCGCATTAAAGGATTTGTACGGTCGACTGGAAGGTTCAAGGTTCCTTCTAACGTCGGAGAAGCCGTCGAAGGTATAACTTGAACCACGGTATTAGTCGAGTTCGAGAGTCACTTTTGCATAACTTGGATTATAGGATTGCTTAGTAAGGTTTTCTGTGAATAATTAAATTCATATAAAGAAGCATATGATTATGTATGTATTTAACGATTGATAAAATCACAGAATTTTAGGCAAATCACAGCACATGCCCGTAAGCAACACGTCGATAACTTTTGGAATAAATCACAGGTAATTTTGAAAGTACAGCCAGCCCGCAACAAAAAAAAGCGGTTGAAATTACAAACAGAAAACGGATGTTGCCTAAGTTTCAATATGGCGCTATTTTTCACAAATTCGGAAAATATACGCTACTGTTATCCATAAAAACAAATCATACCTAAAACCTAAGGAATATTCTTGAAATTTAAAATTTAGGTTTAGGTTTTTTCCGAAATTTATCAAAAGCCCTTCAATCCGAAACAGTTTGCCGTGATACGGATTGAAGGGCAAGGTAGCCAGTATAATAACTGGGCATAGAAGGCATTTCATCTTGGGCCTCAGGGTACCAACGCATCTGCCTGCAATACCAATACATTTGTTCTTGTTATTGCAGGTGTCTATAGGAGACGTTAACCGTTTACCACCAGTTGGGCCGTCAGCTTGTTTGTTATCTAGTTGTTTAGAAAAAATATATAATACTGACAGCAATATGTCCAAAAAACGTTCGCCGGTAAAACAAGGTAATACAAAGTTTTTCAACATAATTCAGAATGCATTAAGTTACTTTCTCTAAGTTACAACAATCGCTATCAATTTGACTAAATGTTGGAGAAATTTCCTAATAGCATTTGAGTACTTAAGAAACCTACATAGACAGAATCAATACCCTTTAGGTAGGAGATGGGAGTACCTAAACAATAAAATACAACTACAAAATTTATTATCAGTTGATTCCGCCAACAATGGAGGTCTAATGAGGCGAAACGATGAACGGACAAGGCAAAATGCACATTATTCAATTATTGGCGGACCTTCAAAATTACCTGCTGGAAAATTTGGACAGATGATGAAGTACAGACGAAAAACGTTCAGATATTTAAAAAACTATTATTAAAATTTCTCTTCTGGAAGAAACGAGAAATTTTCTCAAAAAATGTTTGACTAGAAATAATTGCAATTTGCAACAGCATCAAAGATATATCTCCCATTAGCGACAGGCAGATGATAATAGATACGTCTGTTTACTTCATTACGTACTCAATTGAAATATTTTCTTTTATAAATTAATACAAATACCTACCTTATGTTTGAATGACACGCTATTTTGTTCACATTTAGAAGCTATACGCTGTTATTTCCCAAATAAATAGTTATTAACCTTAACTGCTAGATATTTCAATAATTTTAGTACAGTAAAATTAATGAAATATCTAATATTAATGTTATACAGTTAAGAAAATTTATAAAAAATCACTCACACCTATTATCTAGCCCAAAGTAAGCATCATTAAGAGCTTGTGTTATGGATACTATACATATAACGGAGAAATAATGATAATATTATGTATATAAATATTAGAAATATACTAAATAATACTAAATAAATATTAGAAATATACAAATTGAAATCTTGGAGAGAGGCCAATGTGCAACCGGTCCCCAAAAAGGGAGACCGATCAGACCCAGCTAACTAACGCCCAATAGCTGTCACCTCAGTTCTTTTCTGAATCACCAGCTGATCCGATACCTAGAAGATCACTCATTAATTAATGATCGACAGTACGGGTTTCGGCCGAAACGGTCAACGGGTGATCTTCTAGCGTACTTAATGCATGTCTGGGGTGAAGCTATTGACAAACGTGGTGAGTCAGTGGCATTTAGGCTTGATATTGCCAAAGCGTTCGATCGGGTCTGGCACAGGGCTCTTTTCTCCAAGCTACCGGCATACGGTCTGCCCGCTCAGCTCTGTATCTGGATTGCCGGCTTCCTACATGAGCGAAGAATCCGTGTCCTCGCAGATGGATGCGCTTCGCGGTTCATGTCAGTGAATGCTGGTGTACCACAAGGGTCTGTTCTATCACCCACACTCTTTCTTCTTCATATCAATGACATGATTCGGTTAGGAAACATTCATTGCTATGCAGATGACAGTACAGTTTTTTTTTTATACAACTGGATGACAAACAAGCTGACGGCCCACGTGATGGAAAGCCGTAACCGCCGCCTATAGACACCTGCAATAAGAAGCAAAAATCACTTGATATTGCAGGTGAGTTGTCATCCTGGGGCCTAAGCCACAGATTAATAACAGGCTAAGCTGAAATGCCGTCAATGCCCAGTAATTACACTGGCTACCTGTCCCCTCAATCCGAAACACAGCGAACTGTTTCACGGCTGAAATAAAAAAGGCGGAGCTACCTACCCAGACGACCCTGCATACGGGCCTACCACCTAGTAGAGTGCATGGGGGATATTACGGTCGCCCGAAAGAGAGAGAGAGAGAATCTTACCATTAAGCTCAACAGGGTGTTGAACCTTGTATCTGAATGCGGATCTAACAATCTTGTTGAGTTCAATGCTAAGAAAACACAGGTGTGCGCGTTTACAGCTAAAATGTCGCCGTTCCTTCCCATTCTGTCTCTTCAGGGCACGACTCTTTCGGCACAGAGCTCCCTAAACTTGCTAGGAATAGAGATATGTTGCGATCTGAATTTCAGGAAGTACATCGAAACCGTGATGAAAACAGCCTCACGGAAGCTCGGTGTCCTGAACAAGGTGCGTCGATTTTTCACGCCTGACCAATTATGCCTGCTCTATAAAACTCAGGTCTGGTCTTGCGTGGAATATTGCTCGCACTTGTGGGATGGCTCCGCCAAGTGCCTCCTCGATGCCCTGGACAGATTGCAGCGTCGTGCTGTCCGTATCGTTGGCGATGTAGAGGTCACGAATAACCTTGAGCCTCTGCAATTGCGTCGAGACATTGCGTCGCTTAGCGCCTTCTATCGGCTATATCACGGAGAGTGCTCTGAAGAGCTATTTGAACCTTATCCCACCTTCCTCCTTACTACTCAGGAGCACGCGTGCCGGTCTTCGGAGTCATCAATTCACTGTCTCCACCTCAACATCACGTACAAAGAAATTTAGTAGCTCTTTTCTTTGTCGTACTTCCAGAACTTGGAATTCTTTGCCAGCACATGTGTTCCCTCCTTCCTATAACATGGGTACCTTCAAAAGAGGCGTGAAAAAGCACCTTTCGGGCTGGCAAGGTGGAGGCAGCTAGAGCAGTGTCTGAACTGCACTAGCTGTCTTCGCATTTGGACTCTTCTTACCGCTTCACATCAGGTGGTGTTGAGTCATTTGTCGTGCTTTGTATAATAATAAAAAAACATATAAACGTCCATGACTCGTAAACTAATGCTCGTACTCATCATACAAACATTAGCTCCTATTCGGGATTCGAACCCGGGATCTCTCGACCTAGTAGCCTGTTTAGCAAGGGGTACAGACCGCTCGACCAGCCGGTCGTATTAGATTACTCACATCTATAAGACACCTCCTATTAGGACAAAGAACTACGGACAAAAAATCTATATTTATATAAACATTAATAGTATTTGTGTGCTGGCCGTACAGAAAACGCGAGGCACAAGGCGTAACGAATGAAATTGGGCCATTCTTGTTTAATTTGCAATATTGATGTGATCGATTCGTAGCCGCCGTTCCAATGTCACGTTATAGCCAGCTTACATTTAAGCACCCATCCCTGATTTAAAACGAAATACGTGCTCAATGAATCATTTACTTACGGGCACGGTTGTAATTCTGGGTTGGTTACTTTATCTACTTTATTGACGACCGGCTAGTCGAGCGGTCTGTATCCCTTGCTATACAGGCTACTCGGTCAAGTGGTCCCGGGTTCGAATCCCGGTAGGAGCAAATGTTGGTATGATGAATTTGTTTACGAGTCATGGATGTTTTTATGTTTATTTAGTATATTTTAAATACTTTTAGTATACATATTATTATAATTATTTCTCCGTTATCTAGCATCCATAACAAAAGCTCCTAATGATGCTTACTTTGGGCTAGATAATAGGTGTGAGTGTCTGAATATTATTATTATTATTTTAAAAAAATAAGTTAGGTAAACGTAACTAATATGATTATTTTCTGTTACTACCTTTGGTTACTTTACTACTAATCCAATGTCTTTGCTATTGCCTTATTTGAGATGCATTTAAAACTGAAGTTGTATTCAGTTTTTATAAATCTAGGTCAGAAAGAGAACCCGTAAGAAATCAAATAATTTCAAGTGACATGTAGGTAATATAAACATTTTGCGGGAATATATAAAAGTATTTACATATAGAAATATTAAAATAGAAATACGGAATTCTACAGGGTATTATACAGTATTTGATAATTTCAAGACATTTGTATGAAATAATGCTGCCAACGTTACACTATTCCATACAAATGTCATGAAATTATCAAATGAATACGATATTTTTGAAAATGGCACACCATTTCTATGGACTAATATAGCACATGTTTAAATTTATTGTCGCATTGACGGCACCATTCTGTACTTTACTTACTTTAAGACAAAGGGATAAAAAAGTGAAATGTCAAAGGTCTACGGAAAAAATATTTGTAAACAATACGTATCTCCTCACAAAGGGAGAAGCGATAAAATAGACGATCGCACACCCTTTTTAACCGACTTCAAAAAAAGGAGGAGGTTATCAATTCGGCTGTATGTTTTTTTTTATGTTTGTTACCTCAGAACTTTTGACTGGGTGAACCGATATTGATGATTCTTTTTTTTTCGATGCGGAATAGCTCCCATTTGGTCCTATAAAAATTTTTTGAGAATCCATTGGGTAGTTTGGTTTTTAAATCAAAAAAACTGGAAAAATTAAGTCGTCTACATATGCGAAATTGCGGATTTTACTTTCCTATAAAACCTAACTATTTTCCTGTGAAATGATACGATAGTAGAAATCAATTTAAGCTCACGGTCACCCATCTAGCTTTGACCTTCAAAAGATATCACTAAAAATTGTGAAAAAAAAAATTAAAACAAAAATTAAAACCGACTCCAAAGAACTGAAAAGGATAAAATAATTAAATTTTAGTAGGTACTCATCCCCTAGGAACATATTTTTGGAGTTGGTGCTAAGTTGTTTCCAGAAACCATAGATAGTGAAGCACCGACTCCAAAAATATGTTCCTAGGGGATGAGTACCTACTAAAATTTAATTATTTTATCCTTTTCAGTTTTTTGGAGTTATTTTAATTTTTGTTTAAATATTTTTAATAAACGCACCTTCACCAGGTAGGTACTTACATTAGTATACATGAAGATTTACTAAGTAAACAGAAACGTTCTCGATTCTCTAGTCTTGTCTAGTCTTATCTAGTGCGTGTAATGTTAGTGTTGTAACCATTACATAATCGTAAAAATAAGTGTAGAGTGTCAGTCTAAGTTTTTATGAAAGATCGAGCAACAATTCGGATTGCAGTTGCTTTTATTATTGAATCGTTAGGATAAGAAGTGGTAGTCTGCGTTAAAATTGGCTTTTTATTTCAAGAGACTTCCAAAACAATTTTAAAAACAACATAAAAAGTAAAACAAAAAGATTATATTTGACATACACTCTACATAAATTCTATTTCAACAAAAGGTGACGCCGAAGAACACCGATCATCATTAATATTATCCCTTACCAAACCTCTAGAATGTCTAGAACATTCCAGAAATTGTTGTTCGATTTCAAATGCGTAACTCGAAACGGAACAATAGTGATGTAGAATAATAAATGGGAACTCAGACAATGCGACCTAATAAGTGTGAACTAAAATAAATTGCGGAAAACCGGATGTTTAAGTAAATGTTAAATTACATAAATTACTGACGGAAAGTCGACTAGATCCAAAAATATTTATTATATTAAGTTATTTATAAGTTATAAATTTTTTACGAGGATCTTCAAAAGAAAATGAGTATCGAGTTCCTTTCCATTTTCCAGATAGCTATAATCCTATAAAGGGTTCGGATTATTAAAATTAAAGAGGTAAACTTTTTGATCGACCAAACAAACTTTCTTGCTATAAAACATAGCTCTAAAGCTCTAGAGATAGCAGTTGATATAAACGCGTTGTCGAAAATTAAACCTCTTTTAAAGGAAAAGGGTCTGCGTCGGAGAGAAAACTGACAGAAGGAATGGCGTCCGTTAAGCCGGGTAGGCGGGGGCTGTAATGAAGCCGTCGAACTGGCTAGCCGTCTAATACTCAGACTCAGATATTATCCACGTCCTGACCATGCTAAAAATAGAAAGGGGCATTATGAAATCTGCGTTGTTTTTGATAAAACTTGTCTGTATTTTAATATTTATGATCTGAAACTAGGAATTTGAATTGAACCATTTTATCTAGATGTTACATTATTATTTCATAGGGAAATTACCGTCTTCCGATGACCACGAACGCTGTAAAGTAATTGAAGTGCTTTATGTTTTTATATTAAACAGCAGTATTTTATCATCCTAATTACAAGGAATTGTCATCAATACCACTTTACCGGATTTAACTCACGTTTAATATTTTTTCATAATTATTTGACTTCTTTTTTTTATATCGTAGAGTTATCTGTGAAAACTAAAAAAATCGGATGGGAGGTTTAACTCAACAGCAGTGTAAGTTATATTTTGTTGAACACAAATTAAGGCCTGATGAAAAGAAGGTTTAACTTATTCACCTGCTAGGAAGGGCTGCTTACTTTTTAGTGAGGGTGACTACTGACTAGATATTGACACGCTAAATAGGGTCACATATAGACATTTTAAAACTAAATAGGAGTTCATTCATAATATTTAACTGAGATGAGCACAGTTACTAAAAAGATTACTATTGCTGTTCTGTGGCTTGGGTACTAATAATTTAAGTAGTCAACTGTAGTGTCACTCCGTTAGATTCTAGGCTAGATTTCATATAGGTACTTAATCAATGATTCTAGGTTAAGTTGTACGTTGCTCCATATCCTAAAGTCTGGATATTATTCAAAATCCCTAACTTCTTGTACAAAGCAAGTACCGTTTTGATTAGGCATGTTGTGAAATATAAGCTAGGGCCGCAACGCAAGTGCACGTTCGTTGAACGTGTTGTGTATGAAGCATGAAGGTTCAAAAGCATAGATGACAACTTGCATAATCGTCTTGATGCAAATCCAATTAATAGGTGATACAAAAACGTAAGATCTATCTTTGACTAACTAGGCTAATTTGCTTTGAGCAAATGTACAAAATTACTTATAGTACACAAAATACCAACAATAACAGATAATTCAGCTTTAATTAAGTAGTTAGAAGGTCGTTAATTAAGATACGAAACGTCTACTTATAAACTTATAGTCGAAAATGGGTGTGGGCTTTGGACGGAATAATCCAATACTGTAACGTTTTTAATCATTAATGGGTAGGTATAAAAAGTAATCAGAAACTTTCTATTTTTACGAGTTTTCCTTCCGTTCGGGAGTGATTGTTATGCGCAGCAGAATTTGTTCTGAGAGCATAAAAACTTCTATTCTCGCCTCTGTAGTACGGGTTAATTAACGTTTCTAATTGAATTTCTTACAAGGGTGCGTTAGTTTACAGGTTGTTTTTGTTAAAGGGAAAAGGCTAAATATACAATATGATTTCTAAGTAAACATTACGATAGCAGTCTTAACAAAAGGGTTGTTGATGAGCAAGCCCCTAAATTTAACTCCCACTACTGGGCGTCAACCTTATTACATAGCGTGGGTAAGATCTTGGGCCATAATTCCACCACGCTGTGGATGATCCAACCACCAGTAAGAGCTGTAGATTGGTTTGCCCACCCAGGATTGACCATGATGAAAATTGATAAGGTTTCGAAAATTTATTAAAAATATTCCGTGCAAATAAAACAATAACACAAACTTCAAAGATGGTAATACAAATATGTATAATCTATTTATTGCACTCCATGTTGTAATCCATTCCTATTGCAAGCTGATGGGAACTCTCTTTTGACCTCTGAAATTAACCATTTAATTTGCTGACTGTATTCTTCCATCGGACATCGTTTCGTGGGACAAAAAAAGGATTTCACAGAGATTTAAAACAATTTTTGTGTCAAATCATATTTATCAGTTTTTTAAATGCTTGTTTATTATCACCCAACTAATTTAAAATATTCATAGTAGATAGGTATTACAACAAGTCCCCTTATAAGTCCGCATATTGTGTACGCATAGCATGCCATAACTCACCATGGCGTCTGACTTCAGACTCAATGAGCATGATCGTCCGAAAAATAGTCTAAAGTTTCGAAATCCATTATGTACGCTTCAGCTACATAAGGAATATAATTATTTGTTTGCACTGTTTATTTATAACCAATTATATCTTAGTGGATAAAAGAAATGTTCCAATAATGCATGGAGACCCGGCCAAGTCTGTGAACACACACTGAAAAATAGGTCAAAATATGTAGAACAGTGTTCAATTGTACGTTTTCATTTTATTTGCTTTGTTGCGTGATACGAAACAAGATTTTTTATAGAATAAACCGCAACACAGCCAAATATTCATCATGGCGCCTATGTCACTTTGGTGACGTTTAGTTGACTTCTATCTATGTGGCACGTCATGTTTCCATATTGAATAACGGTGAAATCGACGAAAAATGTCCACTTTTGTACAAACAAACTATGCAATAAAAAGGATTATTGGTATTTTTCTCGGATTCAGTACATTTTCGCAGATTTTTTGAGATAGTGTACATATCCTGGCCGGATATGAAACATCTCCTTTTGATATAAAGCTTTTTAAATGTTATGTTGTATTACAAAATATGCTGTAAAACCCTTAGTAATTAATATCCAATCTGTGTTAATATCGTCTCGGAAGTCTTTTAATTAAATGTGAGCTGGTACAAGACTTCGTTCATTAATTGAGGATTACGGCCATTGGGCGTAAGTCGAGATGTTCCCGAGTTTCTATTGTAACTAATGGCATGATCATTATTTGTAAGCATCGGTAGTAAATTTGTTGCAAAACTAAATATCCTTACATTTGCTTACTGTGCTGTGCAATTCAAGTGACTTAATAAGGTTTATTCTTTATTGAGAACTTAGACTCCCTTGAATAATGTTTCCCCAACCTCAAGGGTTGATTTCTCTTGGGCCGATTATGTGCTAGCCCAAGCGTATAAGTGGATGAAAATCTGATAATGATGATGCATTTCAAATTTACTGTAAATATTACGATTGTGTCAGATAACTTTAGAAATCAAAAATACCTTAAATGAGGCGACTGCTAGCTGCGACAGTCCATCGACGTAGGGCCCCAGCACGGCATGTTCTCGCACGCGCAGCGAGCGCCGCGACGTCTCTGGGTCCAAGAGGTCGTGTACGCGTTCGTTGTAGATCTCCATGTAGGATACCTCCACCTAAAGAACGGATATCAGGTATTATAAGAGACATAAAAAAGATATTAAGATCTATTATTAACAATGAGTATTGTCAAAAATATTCAGAAGTACAAGTATCTACCTACCTAAATATGACTAAATGGGTTTTTGAACAACATGTGAGCGACGAAACTTTTTGACGCGAGTGCTAATATTATATCCCGAACTAGCGAAGGAGTATACTTAATTGAATCACGAGCGTGGCGAAGTGATCCTTAAGTAAGTATAGCAGGGGATTTGGACGGGACCGCAAGAGACTTTTGAAAATTCGCTCCTAAGTATATGTGAAATTTTAAATTTTATGCTTCCTCCTAGCGAGAAAACTATTAGGTTGAAATACATTTGGTATTGCCATTGCGAATAAAAGTTATGCTGCAATTTGCCTATACATATTACATTACGTCTTAAAAAGACATGATTCTTCTTTGTTACTTATTTCCAATAGCTTAAAAACATTTTTTCCTTTTTATTATCGCGAGCTTAACGTGAGTTTCTGAACGTGATATTGCAGTTTAGTTTTTTATGCAGCACTTGCCGAAATGCGTGTTCGAAAACTTTAATTACTTACGAGAAAAATGCGATTTCTTTGCCAGTTTTAAGCACCAAAAGCACCCTTTTTGTGGCTGAGAGGTGCAAAATATATGTATATCTTTTTGGTGATCTTTTATATCACATACTGTTCTACGGATTCACAGAACAACTTTTGATCATTCGCAAACACATGAGATTACTTTTACTAAAGTTTAATAACTCGCTCGCGCTTGGTGAGCGAGCTAGAGAATATTACCTGCGACTTACACTTCATTTACTACATTGCAGTAGTTCCGTAACGTGTTAACAGAAAGAAAGCCTTACTTTCTTTACATATAAGTATCTGGTTTAGTAGCTGGAGCTCTGACGTCAAGAGTCAAAAACCCTCCTCAAGATATTTTCTTCCGTAATTTATTATAAAATACCTAATTTTTATAATAAACTACGAAAGAAAACACTATAAAAAGAATTGATAAAGAATTGCTGGATATGAATAACGAAAAACAAAAAAGTAGCGCAATTTTTATAAAAGAATATGGAAGAATTTTATATAGATCAGTTTAATGTGTTGTTTAATTTGTCCACGAGTCATGGATGTTTATATGTTTATTTAGTATATTTCTAATATTTATATACATATTATTATCAATATTAATCCGTTATCTAGAATCCATAACACAAGCTCTTAATGATGCTTACTTTGGGCTTTGGGCTAGATAATAGGTGTGAGTGTATGAATATTAAAAAAAAAAAAAAAAATAAATGCCTAATTTCTTTAATTACCTGTATATCTGTCGCCGCTATGTGGTTAATTTCGCCGCTTAATTGGATGCCTAGCCCGTTGATTAAACGCCGGCATCCAATTAAATGCCTAGCCAATAGTTATTTTAACTAGACCGTATTATAGGATTGAGAAGTTTTGGTTTGCTTGGTAGGTTCAAGTTAATTTTTTATGGCCACTTATAACCGACATCTTTTGATTGTAAGTGGTCATAAAAAAATAACCTTGAACCTTCCAATCACTCAAACAGTCACACAAAAGCTCTTTGATTTAAACGACCTGCTCGTGTTCAGGCGTCCAATTGAATGGCTATTTTAACCAGACGGCTGAATGACATTCGGCCATCTGGTTAAACTTGGCGCATAATGACTTGGCTAGTTACACTTCAGCCGTTTCATTGGATTTATTCACCGGTGTTTAATTAACGGGCTAGGCTTTCAGTTAAGAGGCTAATTCAATCGACGGCTGCGAAATATCTATTATCTAAACGTTAGTATTATCTTTGTCACTAATCATAATCAGTATTGTAAAAAAACTCAGATCTGATGCCGAATGATGAATAATTAAACAGCAGTGACTTTGAATCAATTTGGAGTAGTTTTTTTTAATAATAATTGTTAAAGCACACTATGTACAGTCGACAGCACATCAAGCGTAACAGTTTGACCTTGAGACCGCCCTAACTACGTTAGTAATAGAGGCGGCTTTCGGAGTGCATGCAGTAATAGGAAAAAGTTAGCAAGAATTTGCTTAAAGCTGACAACTAAATTTAGAAAGATTTCAAAGAAACCATAGACAATTTTAGACGGCATATAAACGGAGGTGCTTCCTAAAAACTGCATTATTTTTATCACGTTCATTAAGGTTGAAAATTGAACTCACGTTTCTAAACATCAAATTATATAACAGCCATCCTTTTCATATTCATATTGAGAGAAAGAGAAGCACTCAACTAAATTTAGACTTAGTGTGTATAAATTGAACTGAAGACTATTTTCCTGGATAAATATCATTATGATGATCTAAATGATCTAAATATAGATATATTTCAATAAAAACTTCTGGCCTAAGTAAGTCTGTGTCAGCTTTGGGAAAACCCATTTTCCAATTACCTTGTATGTAAGCGCGGGCGGATTCTGTTGCACAGCGATCCTTTCGAAGAGTGAGTCACAGAGTCTTGGTATGATGCCTCCTTCATCAGCTCCCGGCGCCCCCATCATAGTGTATGACTTCCCCGAGCCTGTTGAAGAGTACATAGCTTAGATTTGATGATGACACATACACGAACATATTTATAACAATATAATTTTTTATACCATAAGTGTCTCGAGCAAGTGGTTACCGTAGCCTATAGAAGTTCGCAAGTTCGAAGCACCTTTGTATAGATACATAAGCGGATCGTTTAATCGTTTAAGAAACGGCATGTGAAGAGGCCCAACCCTAATCAAGTTTGTTTTGACATGTTGAGTGATGTACTGAAAGTGTAAGCTGATAAATCTCAATATGTTTAATACTTTTTCTTTCTTCTTTTGCGTGTTCTTCTCTCTTAATCTTTTATTTTATACCATGAGGGCTGCAGAAACAATAGACATATCTGCTACCAGATAACCAGCTAATCTGCAAACACGCTATCAATCACTCCGTAACTCCGCAGTTGAAGTATATTTTACACGACCATAAACTTTAAATGCAATTATCTCCATTTTTACATTTGGAAAGTCTCAGATTCAATTAAATTAACATAGTCTGATTCGTCTTTCGTTAGATATTTTTGTCTAATTTTAGGACTGTTACCATAATCACCACTAGCCTATATACGTCCCACTGCTGGGCATAGCACAGGCCTTCCTACATGGGAGAAACACGTGAGGAGCTTGGTCCATAACACCACCACTTTGCGGGTTGGTGGGTTCAAATAGTTGCAGTAACAACCGGGACTAATGGCTTAACGTGCCTTCCGAAGCACGGAGGAGCTCGAGATTATATATTTTTGATTGACCCATCCCGGGCTCGACCAAGGCGAAAGTTGCTTTGTTTTTATAATCGAAACCAGAGCGCTCAAACCACTACGCCACCGAGCTCCTCTATATTTAGGAACTCGAAAGTTGTATATTTCTTATTGCACTGTCACTTAAGTAAGTATTGATTCCAAAAATTAAAACGACTAAGTATAGAACTTCAAGTATGACCGTAACAAACCTTTGAAAAGTATACAAATATCAATACTATATCCAACTTCGCTTTTCTTCAATTTAGTAAGTAGTTTTTTTATACATCTATATAGATGACAAACAAGCTGACAGCCCACCCGATAACAAGGAAAAATCACTTGATATTGCAGGTGCGTTGTCATCCAGAGGCTAAGATGAAATGCCGTCCATGGCCAGTAATTACTCTGGCTACCTTGCCCTTCAATCCGAAACTAAGCGAACCGTTTCACGGCTGAAATAAGAAAGGCGGTGGTACCTACCCAGGCGACCCTACGTACGGGCCTGCCACCTTGATAATGAAGTTTCAGGTAATTATCCGTAAGCTCCGTCCGACCTTTCGCTTATTCCGAAGTCTAGGTCAGTATTTACGTAATAAGTAACTTGTAGTAATCTTAGTAAGTAGTTAAGTTTGAGAAACTGAAGAAGATGTTTATAAATTCCAATAGCTCGTAAGTAATAAAACTTTAGAATTGAGTTTTTTTTATTTGACGAAGGTGGCAAACAAGCATGCGGCCCGCCTGGTGGTAAGCGGTTACCGCAGCCTTATAGCCTATAATAGACGCTGGTAGCACCTTGGGCACTGTACCTATTCACCCGCCGCCTATCTTACCTACCTTATACAAATCACGAGAAAGCGTCATGTTATCAGCATAGAAGATGAATCTCACTGCATTCTATGGTCACTAGCGACCTTACTTATCGCACGAACACAACACTACATACTACATAGCTATAGTAGTGTTATACATAAGTATTTTTAAAACACGAAAAAACTCAAAAGCATTTGAAGATATTTCTCATCCATACACACAACTTTTACTATATAACCACCTCTGAAATCGCGAAAAAAGAAGCAGCTGTTTCATACAATTCAGGTGAGTTCCTTTGGAAATTTGTATGGAACAGCTTATATGTATTTCGCGATTTAGGAGTTGCTTCCAAAATAAAAGTTGTTTGTGTTGATGAAATCTTCAAATGGTTATGAAGTTTTTGAAAAGAAAAGAAAAAAAACCAAGATATTTAAATAGGTATAGTACTTAGGAACCTTCTTGTAACAAATCAAAGCATTTCAATAAGGATAGTGTTAAAATAACCCCACCTTGAATGCGGAAGGCTAATGAAAGGAAACCTAAATTACAGAGACGCATTTAAAATGTAACTAAGAATACGCCTCGCTTTCTTAACGTACACTAAATCTTCTGCGTCTGTTCTTCACGCTCGGATTTCGTCACGCCTTGCCGCACTCGCTATGCCCCCGACAAGTCATGATTACAAGTCGTCAAGGACTAACGCTCTCCGTCACCTACGAGGTGACAGAGAAATAAATTGAAACCGACCCAGTTACTGCGCCCCGAAGAAAAACGACCTAACACTGGCCGCTCACACTTAGGACCCTTCATAAATTAGGTCTCGTATTCCCTCTTAATAGTATTTTCCTTTTTTACAAAAGCTTTGGTAAATAAATGTTATCAGAAAAACAAAGAGCTGGGTTGATGATGACATGATTTATCCCTGGTTTTAATTATATTTGCAAGATTTAGTCGATGTTTGGATTTGGGTCTTCCAGAAAGTTTAATAAAGAGAAATCATGTATTTACAAGTTCAGCGCCCAAAGGTTTGACCTTTGAATCTAATCCTTAAATTAACTAATATACATATAGCATTTAGGATACTTTTTAAGTATAAAATATGAATAATTGATAAGTAATGAAATAAATAAAACTTACAATACCTACAATACTTAATGCCAAGGGCTTAGCGAGTTTGTAAAGTGCATGGAGTCTGTTCTTTTTGACTAAACTAAGTATAATGTAATTGCATCTCTTTCTTTTCATTTTCAATTCAGCTAGAAGACATATAAATAAATCTAAATCATCTTAAATCTGTGGATTATGTAAACACTTTAGTCGGTGTATCATCGATACAGAAAAATGAGTGATAAGATCGCGCATCAACGCAGAGGAAAGAAGGGTCGTAACTCGGTGGTACCTTAAGCACCTTGTTTAATATACACCCTAAAACTAACCATATTTAACCTGTCAAGCATCGGATTCCAGCCAGAATTGATTTTTAATTGTCGTAAGAATCTCAGATTTTTTACGCGGCTTAACAAATTAAATTATATTAAACTAGTTCGATTTAATTTATATGTCAAGAGTGACCAATAAGCATATAAAGTAAAGAAAATATAGTAGTAAGAATTTATAGTATTTATTTAAAATATAAAATTGAAAATTACCTCATTAATCATCTATCTAACACCATCTCATTGAGACTATTCATAAGAGCCCAAACAGGCTATATCTGCTGTAAGTTTCTGAAGAATTAGGGATACCGCAGACTTTTTGATGGTATAGGATTAGCTCAAGGTTAGATGTCATGGGAATTTCACCGAAGTGACATTACACCAAATTTGATATCAATCGGATCTGTGAAAGTTAGTAAAACGAAAAAGAAAGTCATCCAATGCCTAAACTGATCTTCATATATTATAGCTAAGAACCACCCTAATCACGTCAGTTTTCAAACAAAAAAAACCGAATCTAAATCGGTCCATTCGTTTAGAAGCTACGGTGCCACAGACAGACACACAGACTAGACACGTCAAACTTATAACACGAGGGGTGTTATAAGTTTGACGCGTCTAGTTTTCGTCGGGAGTTAAAAATGTTTAATGAGCGTTTATGAGTAAAGCCCATAAAATCTATAAAGCTTTTCTCTAGTAAATGATTACTATGTGGTATATTCTTCTTCATATATCATGTTTTATATTAAATTGCTTCCGATTTTTCCGAATGCTGTTATAGAGAGAGAAAAAAAACCAATCTGAAATGCAAAAAGAACCATTTTTCAACAGCAAAAAAGGCAAACCAAACTAACGTTACAGCGATTCCAACGAAACACTAACATTCAATATTCCAAGACATTCGGAAACAATAGCAAGAAATGGCGTGTGCCGAATTTATAGCAATATTATACGGAACAGTGAGCACCTGATGCCCGAGTCTCCCGGACCCGCTGACAGCAATAACACAACTATACAAAACTTTATGTTACCATAAAACTGTTTACTTTCTTTCGTTGAATCTTAGCTTATCTACCTGGTTTCTAGAATTCGTGGAAAATTACAGCCGCTTTTATAGATCAAAAGATTTCTGTTGTCGTAATGATTGAAATCGAAGCTTGATCTAAACTGGGAAAGCATTGTAATTTCAGCAAACATTTCATTGGAAAATTGCGTGCTTGGATATCGTTTAACTTTTAAGATTTTTGTAGGTCCTGTGGGTTATTTCATACCTTTCAATAAGATATAACCATTTGGCGAGGTGTTATTAGTTATTACACTTTATTTGTTTGATATATTGGGTATATCTCTGTGCACCTTTAAGTTTGCCAAGGTCTTACCCTATTTATATGATGTCACTTTTTTAAATTACTGGTAGACGAAAGTTCAGTTTTGTTTAGTGGCTTTTTTCTTACTCGTTAGTAAATTTTTTCAGTCTAGCTGATGAAAAAAGGCCGACTAGTGGATACTGTTACTGTCCCTGGTCTACGCTGGCTCTAACATTGTTCACCTTTTATTTATGGCACAAAAGGTATGTTATAAAAAAACATCATCTGTAATAGATTCGTATGGGTCGTCATTTCATTCATAATTCCCGCGAAGAATCATTTTGTGGACGCTCACAGACTACAGATCTGACGGATGGATTTATTGATGGCAATGTACTTCCGCCGCAAAATTCCGCCGTGAATTTGTCGTGAATTCGTACACAACTTGTTTCTGTAATATTTTCTTAGAGTTTACTTTACTAAGGAAGGAAATAAATGTTATCTATTACTGTAATCATAATAACAACAGGTTTACTCAGCTTTGCTCGAATCTCAGTAACCTGTCAAACCAGATATTCCAGACACATTTGTTTGTAATGTCACATCATCACATGCTTCTTGTGAGTCGGCCTGGACACAGGAACGGGCGGAGCGGGCGGCGCGACTGGCGAAGTCGCCGGTCGCCGCTACGCGTGGCCGGCTTAGTACATTTCCATACATTTGTTTTCATTCGGGCGAATAGAAGCGCGAATATTTGCCGCGGCGAATATTTGCGCTTCTATTCGCGATTTATGCGATTTGATAGCTGGAGGCAATCGAGAACGAGGCGTTATTAACTTAGACTAGACCCCTTTTTTTCAGGGCGAAACCTGTTTACAGAAGCATACTGAGACACTACCGACCACTCAAGAAAATTAAAAACTTGATTCGATATGAGAATCACAACCGAATGTCATATCATTCAACAACACCTGCACTTGAAACTTATTTCTTTATCTATGGAGTTTACTTTTAACCGTCCTATTACAACTTTACTGCAATGCGAACATAAATCTTCTGATAAGCAAAATTTGGCGTTTTATCTCGACAAAAACAGTTATCCTTTCCGTGCCGTAATTAAAAATACAATTCACCGCCCCATATCTTCCCGTCGGTGTCGTAAGAGGCGACTAAGGGATTACTAAGCTACCAACTGTTTCACTGGTGGTAGGGTCTGAACATCCGTCTGGTTACCATACCGTGACCACTTGTGGCCGCGTTCCGAGATCAGGTAGCGTACAATCAGAGCTTGGAGAAACGTTGCGGCGATGGATGCGGTCAGTGACGGCTTCCGTCTAACCAGAGCCAGGTGGACAGCGTTGACCCGCCGACCAGGGAGAGCCGAAGAAACGGCTGTTCCGCTGGCCGCTCGTGGCACAGTACAGGAGCCCAAGCGAACCTAACCAGTTCGTGAGGCTACCCCATCATGCCACGCATAATCTCGGGGTCCTCGATGCCCTGGACAGATTCGGAGTCATCAATTCATTGTGTCTACCTCAATATCACGCACAAAAAAATTTAGTACTTCATTTTGAACTTGGAATTATTTGCCGGTCGCTACATGTGTTCCCTCCTTCCTATAACATGGTTTGTTTTTATACAACTAGATGACAAACAAGCTGACGGCCCACCTGATGGTAAGCGGTAACCGCCGCCTATAGACACCTGCATTAACACGGAAAAATCACTTGATATTGCAGGTGCGTTGTCATCCTGGGACCTAAGATGAAATGCTGTCCATGCCCAGTAATTATACTGAGAGGTTCCGGTTTCCTTCAGGAGAGGCGTGAAGAAGCACCTTTTGGGCCGGCAAGGTGGAGGCGGCTAGAGCAGTGTCTTAAATGCACTAGCTGTCTACGCATATGGACTCTTCTTAACGCTTCATATCAGGCGGTGTTAAGTCATTTGCCGTGCTTAGTATATAAAAAAAAGTGATATCAAATTATTTTGTCAAAATATGTATTAAAGAAACCTTTTGTAGCTTGAATGTCAAATTTTGTTAATTGATAGATCCATGCTCGGAGATCCTGATTTCTTCTCTATCGACCTTTATCGATATAAATGAGTCTCGGTTTAAAGCCCGTGCGAGTTTTCGATAAGCAATATTCACGGCTTTATCTAGATATAAACTGTTTTGTCGAGTTTGCATCTCATGATTTATGATAAGGCGGTAATTTTATTTTGGTGACGACAAACTTTGAAATAAAAAGGCGAGATTTTGTTTCAATTTTACCGTTTAAGTGGCTCGCGAGATTATCGCTAATCAATTAACACAGGACTGTAACGTAACTAACTCATAAGAGTACCCGATTGAAGGATGGCTTGAATGACTTGAATCACTCACGCTTGGCAAATAGCCAAGTATATCAGCAAGTCAGCGTTATGTCATCAACTAATCACACGAGCGCTACTAGTGCTATTGAGGATACGGTACGGAACATATTATATTTTAGTCAGAATAAAAAGTTTTTACTAATAATTATATTGGCGTTTGACGCCAATTTGCAATAGATACTTGTCCGCATCCGTAGTTAAGAGAAGAATATTTATAGTAATTGACATTGAAGCACCTGAAACGGATTCGATGTAACTTGATTATGGTACGGTGGAAAACTAGGAACGAGCGCTAGTGCTATTGAGGGATACGGTACGGAACATATTATATTTTAGTCAGAATAAAAAGTTTTTACTAATAATTATTTTTCAAACGCCAATTTGCAATAGATACTTGTCCGCATCCGTAGTTAAGAGAAGAATATTTATAGGAATTGACATTGAAGCACCTGAAACGGATTAGATGTTACTATAGGTATTGAAGCTTGATTATGGTACGGTGGAAAACTAGGAACTAGAGGTCAAGTAGTCGTTTAAGTAATACTAAAAACTAATACAGAATGCGAAATAAAGAGTTAAAAGCTGCACATTTTTTATTGCAAAGAAGTGTTGATGTAAGTACGTACCTTGTGCAATGTGCACATCCGTAATGATTACACTTATTGGCAGATCTTACCAGTCAGCAGTACTTTAGAGCGAATTCTATGTAAAGCACTTTCATACTTAGATATAAAGATAAGAAATCGACATCCCAGACAACAACCCAACAACCCGGATATTTTAAGTCAATCTGAAACATAAATTTCTTCCATGAAATGACGAAGTTATTTAGCAAGAACCAAATTGTATTTTATAAATAGTCAGAATAAAATTAAAAAATGAATTATGCATCCAGAATGATTTATGACGTAAAACAAAGTGTCGAAACCAGAAGCAAGTCACGCAATAGTTCAAGCTAGCACCTGGAAGCTGGAAGCTGGAACAATTAACGAAGTAACAAACATCGAGTAGTTAAAACTTGGCCCCGAAGTGAAAGTTACCAATTATGGAGCGTTTGCTGCGTTTGCTTATTTTGTCATTATATTCGTAATGAAACCAAAGAGAAACCGGAAAATATGGCACAAACACATAGATAAACTACTAGTAACTTCTACTGATACTAGATTATTTGTATTCATTTGAAGTCTATTTAAATTAATAACTTTTTGGTTGTTTTTCGTGTCATAATACTTAATCGAAGAAAGAACAAAATGATTGCCGACAGCTGCACAGTTCATATATCGTATGATACCCACACTATACTGAAACATTCCAATCGTGATTATATACAAATCAGTTACAAGTTACAATTTAATACAACAGTGATCAAAACTAAATTAAGGTTCATCGCTTCCCTTACATTCCATTCCATATAAAAAGTATACAATTATGTATCTAAATGTTATGTGCTGAGCTCAATAGAATTCAGTTAAATTACGCGGTAAATTTTTAGATAACGACAGCTGTTATTATTATAATGAAATAATATTTTTTGTTACATTGTAAAGAAAGAGCAATGAGCAAATTTTCTAGTTAATGAGCAACAACGCAAGTGGGTCGAAATTTTCAATCAGTTTCTTTTTTTAAAGGCTTTTTATATTCGACGCCACCGCCTGTATTTCACCCCAGCCAACAGCGACACAAAGCTGGCACCTGCAGTTTTAGGTCACTCGGACGCGTGCACCTTTGTTCCCGTTCCATCACCTTACATAAGAGCAGAAGATATGTGTAATGATCCTAATGGATCCACTAATGAAGATTTTGAATTTTTTCTCTGATTTTGAATTCTTAAACATTATTGGGAGCTGTTTTTTAAAAATAATCTTCACTGTCTTAAAGTTTACTTGTAAATTGAATTGTTCTCACACAATTATTTAACTTATGCTATGGTTTCCCGATCGATGTAATATCTCAGGAGCCAGACGATTTTTTTTTCAGATGACGAAATGGAATCAATTTTCAAAAATCCTTTCTTAATACTGCCCTTATACTACAATTATTAGAAACAATTATTAAAAACATTGTAGCTTATAGCCAAACTAAATATGCCATGCTACGCGATATCTATCAGTCTGACACTGTTAGAGATTTATTAATTCGATTCCAGGGATGCTCACAATTTTACATTCTACGAGATAAAACAATAAATGATCCACGAAATTACAAACATAATTAATTAGGTGCTAGAAGATACTTTAAAAAAAAAAAACATGTCCTCGAATTCTCGCAATTTAAGCGAGGACTATTTTAAATAATGGGACAATTACTAAAAGAATTAAAAAAGTCGTGGCGGCGAGCGGAAAATTAAATCTGGCTCGTAGCGTTCCTTCTGGAACAAAACTTGAAAAGTCGAGATTCTATTTAAGCGAAAACTGTAGATAACATTCGGGAACGAAAATAAACAACAAAGTTAAACAATCAATCATAATGTTAGGAATGTTTTCCCAATTTAGTCGGTACATGTATTTGTGTAGATAAAAGTTCATTTAACATTTTCTGGAAGGAGTTTACTTTTATTCATAGTATACTTACACATTTAAATTTAGTCACATTATCAGAATTTTAAACGCAAGTATTTTACAAACGCAGAATTTTAACAAAATTATAACATACAAAGAATTTGTTCTAAATAGATCTAATACTACTTAAAGTATAGTCGAATAAACTAAAGGAGTAGGTAAATTAGGAATGGAAATTTACTATCTGAGTTTAGCAATAAGCCGGGACTGTAGGCCCCAACTGGCAAACTCCGACAATCTAATTCCAATTCCTTTGAAATTGAAGAGGGCAAGTTTATAAATGAAGTGGAAACAACAAATAACTTTGGCAAAATAGATGGATTGAATGAGGATTGTAGCAACTATTCACCTATTCATCATCTATATACAGAAACTGATTTACGATCGAATATTCAAACGTCACATAAATTTAAAGTCCCGCTTAAATTTCAAGAAGTGCTCAATTTCAGGTTTGCAATACAAATTTTTGATTTATATTGAGTTGAGGATTTGTATTGCGCCTCAAACAGTATTCGGTCGTAAGACTCGTTAGTGTTTTATTAGTACTTAAGTATATCTCAAAAAGAGACATCATAAAATTATAGCGACTAAGTATACAAGACAGTTTTAGAACAATAGAAGGTGCGTAGCAATTCAAGGACTTCTAGAAAATGAATTTTGAAAACAACGCTCTCGTCAGAGGTCCATAATGAGAATATGAATAAAAACAGCTATGATGGAAGATCCATGGTTAGCATTGTACCATAGTACGATTGTAGGTAAATGGATTTTGTTCTCGTGAAAAAAATTACTACTGAACTTTCAACTACTTACCTGTAGCTTAAAAAAGTAACAACTAAACTTATGGTAATACCTAGTCAAACATGAAGTTGCATAAAGATGGACGACAGTTTTGTTAAATCAAATAAACCGTAATCACACCTCGCCATATTTTGGTTATTACTAATGTAACGGAAGTGCATAGTTTGGTTAAATTTTTTTCAGTGTACTTACACGAGCTTATTAATTTACGAGATGACGAGTAGATAAACCTGATGCTGATAAATCAATGGAAAGGTATTAATTCTTTATGAGCTTCGTTCCTTACCAACCTACGGGCGGGCGCTCCCACAATCTACTGTTTGATATGCACTTACTTCACAAATGAAATAAATTATAATCTAATTCATTTACAATTCTTAAAGCAATGAAATCGCAGATCAAGAAAATGACTTATAATTAAGTATCAGGACATGGGACAGAAAAAGAGATATTTGTTGTTGTGCAAAACACGGCAAATTAATGACCGATGACAACACCGCCTGATGTGAAGCGTTACTCTGGTAACCATGCGCTGTTTTCTATAGAGGTTTCATTTAGAAAAGAGCAGGACCTTTGCATAAAATTTCCTCAAACTTCTATTTCCATGTTTTATTATTAAGATTTACATTTACGAACACATCCATGGCTCTTGGATAAAGTTATTCAATTATAGGGTCCTCGCATCATCATCATCATATTAGCCGGGAGACGCCCACTGTTGAGCATAGGCCTCCCCCAAGGATCTCCAAACCGATAGGTCCTGCGCTGCCCTCATCCAACGGCTTCCCGCGACCCTCACCAGATCATCGGTCCACCTTGTGGGGGGCCTACCAACGCTGCGTCTCCCGGTACGCGGCCGCCACTCGAGGACCTTTCCGCCCCAACGGCCGTCAGTCCTCCTTGCAATGTGACCTGCTCACTGCCACTTGAGACTCGCAATTCTTTGGGGTATGTCAGGGTCCTCGTATATTATACCTATTTCAAAAGTATAATATTATATATTTGACGATATAATTTAATAATAAAACATAGCAATAGACATTTGAGGAAAGTTTGTACAATGGTCCTGCTCATTTCTAAACGAAATCTCTTCCAGCATTCCTATAGTAGAATCGGTACGTGCGAATTCTTAATGTGTGTATAATTAAACATAAATTCATCATCTTCATCTTTTATTTCGTTAAATGTGAATATCTAGGTTAAACTCCAGTTAACTCACTCTGGTATTCATTAAAACGGGCTTTAGTCCGAATAAATAGTAAAGTCAAACGTTTACTTCACATACTGGAATAAAGTGTACCTTCCAGCCCGAACCACATTTATAATATTCTCGAAAACATTTTCAGCATTTCAATGGATGAGAAAATTTTCATCACCGAAAAGAGTGTAAAGATACTGAAAGCATCGTTAATATGTGTATTGTATATGCAGTTTTCACCACTAATACTAAAAGCTCTATGCTTTCCTCAAAGCTATCCTGAAAATACTCAAGGTTGATTTACACACCATTTAGAACAGATCGGCTGCTTAAAATCAAAACATAGTAACTCGTTCCAACAAGAATGTTCAGGAGAGCCAAAAAACAGGTGGGCTACTTTAATTCGTTGGCCCGACGAAACCAGAAATAGTAGCGATTGGGGTGTTTGACGAAAAGTTTCACTATATTGTTGACTGTAGTTTGTGATACTCGTAATCGTGTTAGAGGTTATGGATACACTTTAATCGCTCACACTCTGTTTTTATTTGAAAATTTACCCAAATATGACTATAAAAATAATATCAAAACTTAGCAAGTCGGTTTACTAGGTTCTCAATTTGATTTTCTGAGGTAAGGTAAAGACTAAACAGACTCATATACAAAGTGTTTCATCATCATCATCATTATTTATAGCCGAGAGACGCCCACTGCCCAGGGATCTCCAAACCGATCGGTCCTGCGCTGCCCGCATCCATCGGCTTCCCGCGATCCTCACCAGATCGTCGGCCCACCTTGTGGGGGGCCTACCAACGCTGCGTCTCCCGGTACGCGGCCGCCACTCGAGGACCTTTCCGACCCAACGGCCGTCAGTCCTCCTTGCAATGTGGCTTGCCCACTGCCACTTGAGGTTCGCAATTCTTCGGGCAATGTCGGTGACCTTAGTTCTCCTGCGGATCTCATCATTTCTGATTCGATCACGCAGAGAAACTCCGAGCATAGCCCTCTCCATTGCCCTTTGGGTGACATTGAGCCTTCTTATGAGGCCCATTGTATGCGGCCACGTCTCAGTTCCGTAAGTCATCACTGGCAACACACACGAGTTAAAGACTTTCGTCTTGAGACACTGCGGTAGTTGGGCCGAGAATATGCTGCGAAGCTTTTCGAACGCTGCCCAGCCGAGTTGGATCCGTCGATTAACCTCTTTCTGGAAGTTGGACTTACCAAGTTGGACTATTTGTCCCAGGTAAACATATTCGTCAACAACTTCCAGTGTAGAGCTTCCAACTTTTACAGGAGTGGGAACGATTTGGGAATTTGACATAACTTTCGTCTTATCCATGTTCATTTTAAGACCTACTTGTTGGGAGACTCTACAGAGGTCGTCGAGCATTGTGCCCAAGTCCTCCAGGATATTAGCCATGATTACGATATCATCAGCAAAACGAAGGTGAGTCATGTACTCGCCGTTTATGTTGATGCCAAGTCCTCTCCATTCCAAAAGCTTAAACACAATTCCTCCAACGCGGCTGTAAACAGTTTCGGCGAAATGACATCGCCCTGTTTCGTTTCTTGATCCTGGAGGCGGACTGACATAGTGGCGTTTTCGTACAGTGTCTGCAGCACTTTGATGTACCGATAGTCAATTTGGCACCTCTGGAGTGACTGAAGCACGGCCCAAGTCTGAACAGAATCGAAGGCTTTCTCATAGTCCACAAACGCTAAGCATAATGGCAGGTTGTACTCTTCGGTGTTCTGTATAACCTGCCGCAGCGTATGTATATGGTCTATGGTACCAAAGCCTTTTCGGAATCCGGCTTGTTCGGGAGGCTGGAAGTCGTCAAACCTGCGTGCGAGACGATTTGTTATAACCCTCGAAAACAACTTGTAAACATGACTCAGGAGCGTGATGGGTCTATAGTTCTTCAATTGGGTCCTGTCACCCTTTTTGAAGAAGAGTGCCACCACGCACCTGTGCCATGCTTTTGGCGTTTTACCCTCGAGCATGATGGAGTTCGAGTATAATGAATAAGTTATTTCTTACCTGCAATCGTTTTCGTTCTGCAAAGCACGCATTATACGCCTGGATCGATAAAATTGCATAAAACTCATTTTATATATTGATATCTTGGAGCGAAACACTCGAGCGACGGTGTCACGACACTCACGACGATTTACTAAATGACATTTCATTGATTTTATAATCGGTGCCAAATTCAAAACATAGCAAGTCGGTTTTGCAAATTCATAACTTAGTAAGTCGGTTGAGTTGCTAGGGTTTTAAATTTGTATTCTGACATGCTATGTTTAGAATTGGTACTTCATGGATTTTTTTATAGTCATGCCAAATTGCTCAGACTTGCTAAATTATATTTTTAAAATTACGTAAGAAACTGGGAGTTTTAAGGTCCACATCATATTGATACTGCCTAGTAAGTCGAAAAATGCCAAAAACGGTTTTTTTAAAAAATCACTTGTTACTAGGTTTTGAATTTGGGCAGCCGAGATCTCGAGGCTCTCTGACGTAGAATAGAAACATATTATCTACATAATGTTGTGAAATTTTAAAACCAAGAGTTATTTTATATTTAATATCACTTGGCGTAAAAAACGCCTCTTAAATATTTAAATACTTATTTGTCTGCGCTTACTACTTGAGAAAATAAAAGGAACTAAACGAAATAGAAGCGAGACTATAAACAGAACAAAGACACTAGAAAAACTGCTTTCCCTAAGAAACCGCTCGCGTGTACTTGGATTACGATACGCGTCTCTTGGGATCTGTACAATTTTGGGGAAAGATTCCGCAACACAAACTACATATACCCTTGAGAAAATTTGGTTTCTATTCAGTCGTCAATGGACTGGGCCAAATCAACTCTTAGACTTAAATTATCGATATCATTTTTGAAATTCTTTATATCAAATAAATGCACGAATTATGGGCTTATGGGAGTTTTGGGCTTAACCGAAGAAGAATGAAAAACTGTTAAGTGACCAAATTACAAATAATATTATGTAAATATATACTACATAGTAAATTTCCAATTTCCAATAAACACCCTGTGAAAGTTGGCAGAGTGCCGATACGATTCATTTTAGGCGTTGTAGTCCAAAAATCGCTAAGTCCAAATAGCGAGGCTCATAAGATGCAATATTTGTGAGTTGCAACCATTATGCATGGCAGTATTCCAACTTGTATGGCTAGACAACTCAACCAGGATCATAAAAGTATCTTGACTTGCTGGAGACTTGTGAAGGATGAAGCTATTTAGAAGAATAAAATTTTATGAACGTTCAAAGCACTTAAATAACTTGAGTGCGAAAATTAGTGAGAATGGATTAGTTTAGTTAAAGCAAAAATAGATGAGTAAAAAAAACATAAATAAGAAATGTTTCAACTACCCGAGCTATCAATCTCAAAAATTAGACACATAAATTCGATTAAAAAGGCGAACATACTATTAATCAAGACATAATTAAAGACATAAAACATATATAAATCTCCGTCAATTAATTTGGAGAGATAAATATACATATACTTAATCCTAATATCCTTTCGCCCATTATCAATCCGCTGGTGTCCCCAACGCAATATAAATTCAAACGATTATTTGTATGTAAGGTTCTCATAAATATTTGAAATTTTGTCAAAGTCAAAAATTTATATTAACAAACGTCAAATTGAGCACTAACTACGCGAACTACCGTTTGAGTAGCTACTAAGTTTCTTAAAAGATGTGATTACATCTCACAACAAATGTGATATCAAAACAAAATTAATACAAATATTATTTCACTTAACTACCCCTTCTTACAGAAGGAAAACCAATTTCTTGATATGCAAAGTTGTGCCCTACTTACCGAGAGCGCAATTCTATAAAAATCAATCTTTCGTTCGTTCTTCAATGAAAAACCTTGAAAATGACATAATCGATCAAATAAGGTTCCACCTCAAAGGATGTGAAGAAAAAGAGATTTAAAATAAATGGATTCTAATTTACTTAGGCCTCTATTATTTAAGAGATGAAATTTTTAATTTCACAAATTTTTAATTTATATACAATCATTTTAATTTTATGGGTACTACATTAGGTACACAGGTAATTCTAGATTTATGACATGTCGTGATTAACTTTAATTAAATAATAATTAAATTAAAGCCTAAAAACATCCTTCAAACTGCATGACTAAAAAACGTTGCATCATCCATTGAAACGATATACGTATTTATTCATAATGAGGCTTCCATTCCATCAGCGATTTTTCACAAGCGAATAACAGGTACACGAGACCATTGAAACAAGTTATCGCGATCATGAAACAGATGAACGAACTGGAATGGCTCAATAACCGATACGGATGCACTGAGGCGACACTAAAGATTGACACAGCCATACAAACGACTCGTTATTGACACTGGAAACTTTTGATGAGAAGATTCAAGTTGAGAAATATGTTACAAACACGCTGTGATTTTATAAATCAGCGAGAATAAAGGTGATTTTCCACCAGAGGGGCGAGACGAGACGAGACGAGAATTGAAATATACATGGCAAATTTTTAATCCTCTCCCAGCGCATCTTTGGTGGAAATAGTGAGGATTGACGAGGATATGCGAGGCGTGAATTGAAATATTTGTTCGTGTAAAAATGAACCGTATTGCTTCCGATATAAAGTATAAATTAACTCTGCAACAGAAAGACGCTTTTCGCGATAGGTTTATTGTTGTACGTTGCTACTTATTGTTACTGGAAAAGGGTCAGTGCGATTTCAATTCTCTTCTCGCTTCGTCTCGTCTCGCCCCTCTGGTGGAAAATCACCTTTATTCTCGCTGATTTATCTATCCTACCTATCTCGCCAAATAGTCGATTATCTTAGTATATTTATTTGCAGACGTATTATTGCACAAAAACTGGTTCTGCTGTTTTTAGGGCCCTTTCAGTGATGTTTTAGTGTATCTATCATAATTACAGCGGTGTAATATTGTATTACTGTAATACAATATTACAGCGGCGATCAAAAGTTTAGCAAAACTTATTAATATTCCATAGCTTTTACTTAGATATCGTATATTGATTTGCTAGCTTCCGTGTCAAAAGGGGCACCAACAGAACGTTTCAAACGTGAAACCTCACAACACGCTACAAACAAATATTCGAAACTAGTGGAGCGTTGATTAACCAGCAGCGCTCTAGCGACTGATGGGGCAAGACACAAAAGGGCAAAGTGACGTTTCTAGGTTGGCAGGGCGTACTGAGCGGTCGAGCGCTTTTGTGCAAAATTTCCCATTGGGCGGTCGTCGCTTTAAAGCGCTAATTGCTGGGTAATCAGCGGAACGAGTCTAGGAAAACAAAGAGCCGGATAATTATGAAATCCAAGTGTTGCATAAAACGGTAAAAGTTAAAAGAGCTCTTTGAGTTTCAATCTAGTAGAATTTTTAAAGCTTGAATTGTGCGCAAATATATCTAAGATCGAATTTTTCCACGGGAATATATTGATTGTTCTACTGAGCAAAATTCTAAAATAGACGGTTTTTTGCACACTCATGTAGCTAGATCCAAAGTTATGTTCACACTGCTATAATTCTTGTTGATAAAAAAGAACCTTTCATCTCAATTTCATAGGGAATCAACCCGAATCGTGAGGAAAAAGACTCACGTACGCATACAATAAATAAAGATGGCATTAAGTATCTGTTTTACACAAATACGAAAATTGCCTACTGATAAGTGTCGAAGTGATTGTCGATTCGGTTGAAGAACCTTTTTAATAACTAAAGAAAGAAAGTGATCGGTCAGAAATAGCCATAAGAACTTCGATTACAATTTATTTTTTGTTTCTTGAAAATGGCGGATTCTCTAAGTGATTAAATAAGCTCTTAGCTGTTTACAGCACTAAGTAAGAGTAATAACCTCAGCATTACCTTAATTTAAGAACTTGATGATTCAAGTTCTTAAAATTAAGGTAATGCCGATGATAAATGATGATTCTAAGAACTCACTAATGTTTTATATAAAGAAAACTAAATTATTAATAAAGTTATTGAATATGACAAAAGCTATATTAGTAAAAATCTGATTAAAATATCCTTAAAAAAAACTTATATGTCAGCCTAAAAAGACTTTACAGAATAACATATCGAGACGCTATCACTTTTACATAATCATAATATTTAAACCACATCGACTCACAATAAATATCACCATCTATGAAATGTTTTCCTACGGAAATATAAAAAGAGTAATAATGAGCAACATACGACGATTGAATGATAAATTTCAAGTAACTATAATTTTTATTACAATATAAGCTTAAATTGCATTTTTAGATAAAGTTTCAATATTACTAGCATGTTGTACTACCATGGACTTACCGTACTGTTACAAACTAAATCTGCGTACCTATTGTTTAATAGGTAGTGCTTTAATTTATATCTAATTGACGGTGCCATTACTACTGACTGTTAAATGTGCTTAGCGGATTTCTTTGTGTAGACTGTCTCCGAAAATTACCTGAAACAATTAGAAATATAATAATAAAATTGTGAGCAAACATATTTGAGATCTCATCCTAATAATGTCCCATTTTAAGTATTTTTGTTTTTAAATAATTTCAATTGGCCATCTAGAAATAATGTAACTACAAATATAATCCAGCCAAAATTGAGCATCATGAAGTGCTTGTATTATTGATACTTGAAAACGGAGAAATATAGAGGTGGAGATTACTTATTACGTGTCTGCTACATCAGTATAAAAACGTGGGCGAAAAGTTCTCATTCGACTTTTACGAAAGACTAGTGAAACACGAAAACGCACTTCAAGTTGGTGCTATATCAGTAGTATAGAAGCCAGGCGACGGCGACGTTAATATTAGGGCACAGTACAAGAATACAACATAAAAGAGCATGATGTCAGATAGTGGCAAATTTAGATAAATATCTAAACTAAAGGTTTCTTAAATTTTCATTTTCAACTTTAAAGAATTCTTTAAGCCTGTCAAGCCCTTTTCAGACGAAATTGGTTTTTCTTGTTCATAAAACTCCCGGGAGTCTTACTACTTAATAAAACATCCAATGATACTTGAAGACAGAGGTTCCCAGACTTTTTTCTAATAGACCACTTTTAAAAATTTTGCTGGTTCCCGTGGATCCCCTGCAGCTACTTTTATACCATATTCCCTTAACTCGTCAAAGAATGTGAAGATAAGATACGCCAACGTAGATCCCCGTAGAGTCTCCGTGGACCCCTGGAGGCAGCTGGACCACTTTGGGAACTATGGCTCTAAGACCATGTTGCCCTAATCTAACAGTTATTACCGGTGTACAACAACTTAAAATTTCGTTCTTTACAGAGCGCCAGCGACTCCACAATTATAGAATATCTATTTCGTCTGCTGTGTGAGTAGGTACGTAGGTACTTCAAAAATTACTAAAGGGTAAGGCGTGACGTGCGGGAGGATGAGCCTGAATGGAAAACCACATTAAGAAACTTCTTAGCACAAAGTGACAAAAACTTTAATGGCATTGTATGAGAAGGCTCTTACCCCGTACTTATCTCCCTATGATGTCTATAGTAGGACTATTAGTCGACTATTTCGACAATGGTCAAAGTAAGAGAGATTAACAACTCTGAAGCTGTAGAAAGGGCCACTGATCACAATACAACATCAAGCCGTCCAGTTACTTATAATCGTGTTGAAATCATAATAATATGGGCAATAATGTATCCGAGCAATAATCAATAATAATGGGTGTAGTTACCCTGCAAATACATATGTTGGAATTGCGGATAATTATTTGTACAACAACGGTACGTAGACAAACAAACTTTATTTTAAAACAATTAACGTTGACTGACCTAATAAAGTTAGTTATACACGATCACTTCTTAGTGTCATTTAATATAAAAGTCAATATTTTTTAATCGATAACGTTCTAATGAAAATTAATAAATCGATGACAAACGAATGAATCTAAAAAAATAATTTGTA
The DNA here is from genome assembly GCA_947347705.1 of Nymphula nitidulata. Lineage (NCBI taxonomy): Eukaryota > Metazoa > Arthropoda > Insecta > Lepidoptera > Crambidae > Nymphula > Nymphula nitidulata. The sequence goes on along the minus strand of OX374617.1, from coordinate 5,503,074 downwards.
AAAATATGCTAACGTGTCACGGTTAAACCAAATCACTTTTATGTCTCAGTCGTTTCAAACGGGTACACCTTTTTCGCAGAACTTTTTATGTAATAATTTCATTATGCATAACAGCAGAAAGCATAAACTTCATTTGGCAGAAAATCATTTGGCACAAACTCAATAATCATACATTCAAAACCCAAAATTTTATAAGTCAGAATCATCTTTAGGCATATATTTAATATCTATAATAATTAAGAGGCAGAACTATCACATCGCAGAAAGTTTATATTCAGAATCATCTTTATGCATAAATTTGATATCCTTAATATTAAGAGGCAGAACCATCATATCGCAGAAAGTCAATATTCAGAAGCAATACTAGCATCTACCATGCACGCATGCAGTATACAAGCAACAGTCAGCATGAAAGCTAGCATGCAGCATGCAAGCAATCATGCAGCATACAAGGTTTCTGTCACGGCTCCGGCGCTGCGAGGCTCCGGCGGTCCCACGCGACCTTATCGTCGCAGATGGTTTTCGCCCACCACCTGCTCCTCAGCTCGCCCCTCCGCGCCTTCGCGTGCTTTAATTACACTCTAGAGGTAGGGCAGACAAGACTACGTGGAGTCGGTTTTGCAGCGATTCGTTTCTGTCACTAATGTAGCACAGTCTGCCACCATCGTAGTATGCCAAGTGAAATTACACCGAGTAATCGTCGCACTAAATAAGTGTTATGGTTAACGAAATTATGCGTAATGAAATTTTGCTAAATTAAAATTATGCCAAGTGAACATCTGCAATCTTAAATGTATGCCATTGGCAATTCGGACATATAAACATGGAACCAAAGGATAATTATACTAAATGATTTTTATGCATTCAACATATTCGTTTAAAGAAAATTATGCCAAATAAAATTCGGAACAACAAAATTCTGGCAGATAGAGGGAACCCGTTTCAAACCAATGCAGAAGGAATGTAAAAATTCAGAACGCAGGCCCTTCTTTCAACTCATACCCTCGCAACCTTGGACCTACGCCCGTCATTTAATTGCCATTTCGTTGTCAGACGTTTTTACGTGCGATTCCATTTTTATTTTTAGAAAACTGGCGAAGTAAAGCAGATTTTCCCTACAAAAGGATCGTTGAGTTTTCTAAATCAAATCGAAAGAATGTGCCCTTGGGCCCCGGTCGCGCTAATTATCTACGTAATTTTAATCAAAGCCAACGTATGTTCCGAAGAAAAAGCTAATTGGTCGCCGCTGGCCGTTCAAATGTTTAGCGCAACACAAATTGTGCATAACGTAACGTTTTTGGTTTTGGAAATACGTTGAAAATAAGCACGATCGAGGCCCATCTATCTAAATGTATGACAATGTAAAGTATTGTCTTTTCTTTTACTATGATATTGTCCTCTTTTTCCGTTGCAGCCTATTAATATTTGAGATTTTATACAGGATGTTAGGGGGACGCTCTCGAATACAAAGGCAGGGCAGTGCTGGTCACTTGCTAAAATATTGATTTGAAATCACAAGACTTGCTTTAATATAAACTTAAAATCGTGAAAAAAAACAGCCGTTTCATACAAATTGTAATATACAATGAAACAGCTGTTTTTTTCGTGATTTCAATATTATTTTTTAACAAATCGTATTTAAGGTGACGAGCACTCCCACCTACCTTCGTTTCCGAGAGCGTCCCCCTAACACTGTATAGATTCTTTATAAATAAAAGACAATTAATTCTTATCAAAAAATTTAATTTATCAAATGAAAATCGGCCAATTTTCAGAGGAATTAATGAACGAATTGTTTCAACTTAACAAGGCTGAGAAATCAAATTTATTCAACTAAAACTGACAGACAGCATCCTAGTAGAAACGAACAAAGAAAACGCCTGAAACACAAATAAATGCAAACATTAGGCGTATTGTAAGCACGGCTAAGTTAATTAAGAAGACAGACAAATTGCGAACAGATTTAGCTAGCCAAAGGTAATGGAATGCTATTTAAAATGTAAAACGATGTTATGGAACATTGAATCAAGTATTTAGAAGAGGTAATAAAGGAATATTCTAAAGGTAGGTAAACGTTTAATTTAATACAATATGGTGGCAAACTAGCGAACTTCTTTCGGACAAATACTCATAGGCTTCTTACAACCTCACATCTTGTCACACTGTACACAGCTACGTCTTCGGCAAGGTGGAGCTTGCTACCCCAGTCAGGCGTTCAAAATTTGAGGGAAAAATACTACTTAGTCAAATAAAACTAGGTAATGCCATCAATAAAAACACGGGTATCGGGTATGCTTAGGGTTGCCATTCGTCCGGGTTTTTCCGGATTTGTCCTAGTTTAGAGAGCGTCCGGGGAGCACACGCACTGTGCCCGCACGCCGCGATCAACCGACTCGCTAATCGACTATGTTTAAAAAAACCTGCTGACATGTCCGGGTTCTGGGCTCTAAAATCCGGGGTTTTCACGCGTCTTGTCCTGGTTGCCAAATTTTAGAGGTGTTAACTCTATGTATGCTTAAATAGGTATATATATGCTTGGTCCTTTGTAATAAGAATATTTTTTGAAGTGAGATTTATGTTATACAAAATGTGTAGCCGGCTGTTATGTAGCTCTATAATAAAAAAATAAAAAAAAAAAATTAAATCAATACAGATATTTAAATACAGTACAAGCGATGTTAAAGCTTACATACGATTACACAGTTTTCATATATGCTTATATCCTAATTGTGGTATTATTGGGAATCCTCCTTTCTTATTTCAGCCGTGAAACAGTTCGCTGTGTTTCGGATTGAAGGGAAAGGTAGCCAGTGTAATTACTGGGCATGGACGGCATTTCATCTTAGGCCTCAGGATGACAGCGCACCTGCAAAAACAAGTGCTTTTCCTTGTTATTGTAGGTGTCTATAGGCGGCGGTAACCGCTTACCACCAGGTGGGCCGTCAGCTTGCTCGTCATCTAATTGTATAAAAAAAAAAAAAAAAAACCGTTGTGCGCAATAACATATTATTCAGGACACATTAAAATTAGACACAATATTACTGTAGAATGTTGATTTAATTCTATTTACTTACATTGATATTGATGATTGAAAAAGCACGTAGGTACTTAGATTCGAAGATGACGTCTCCTCGATAAAAGAAAACTTACTGTGTCTGGTTAGTGGGTACTAATATTTAATACTGACACTCAATAATATAATGACCAAACTCTCCAATACCAGCCTAAAAAGCGTTTACGCCGAACCGCTTTTCATACAAACAAATGACCAAACTTTAAAGTCAAAAATATTAGAAACGAATAAACCGATTCTAACAAAATTTGCATAAGCAAATCAGGCTAATCTAAAAAGATTGAGAAGATTTTTCGAAAAGTCTAATAATTTAAAGAAATTATTGGCGATCTTTGGTTTGTATAAAAAGCTAAAAAGACATGTTCTGAAAATGTATGAGGGCTGGTACTCAGCTACCCCCCAAGACAAAAGTTATATGAGAAGAAAGAGTATATTTTTAAGAATATTATGAGACAAAAACTATAATTTTTAATACCTGCATATAAATAAAAAATAGCATTTTATTCTGGTCAAAAAACTGTTATCCAGAGATGTAAAATTCCATTTTAAAAAATGTGACACGTCACAGACATAGTATAAAACGTCAATGTATTGTCTTGTCAAATATTTTTTAATAACTAGGCATGGGGTTGATTTGGTTAAGCCTATGACTATTTTGCAATTATATTTTATTGTAAATGCTAGAAGAACATGGCAAATGGTTTCTGCACTTGTTTCTGACTAATAATAATGATTTTTATTTATTTTTTACTATATTTTGTCAGAGAAACTTTGATAAGAAACTTATAATTCTTGCATACACTTTTCAAAATTACTCAAAAATGCCGGGGTATAAAAATGAAAAAATGGTATATTCAAGATCCTCTGAGCATAAGCTTTCACATAATATATAATTTATCGTGGGGGGCTTTCGAGTACCAATATCGAACATCTCCTTTATCTTACTTTAAGACCTGTGATTTAGACTCACCTGGCTTGCTTCCGTATGTTAAGTCTTATTAAAATCAGTTTGTTCGTTTACAATACTTCCGACTTGAAAGTTTGTGTGAAACGGTGTAGACGCTCTTAAAAAATCCTATCTATATTTAATTCCCATTCAACGACGCTATCCTCCAGGAAATTACCAAGCAATCACCGCCAATCACATCCACTTTCTAAGCCAATAAGATCCTTGATAGGCAATTCTACGCTTTCATCCCATTTATTAATATTTTGTTGTTGATTGGTAGATTGAGTAAGTAACTATTTGAAAGACCCAAAGCTTCACTTAAGTTTTTGATATTCCAAGTTAATTGAAACGAATACAATTTGATATTGAATTAAAACTTTATCAATGTCGAATTTGTGAGTGGTTTTAGTAAGTAAAAGCTTTGGACAAAGTCAAAGCAACAAATAAAAAAGTTAAAAAGGATTGAAACACTTGAGTACCTAAAGACGAAATTCATCATATTGATCCGGCACTCGTGTCATTTCACATAATATTACTAAAACCAAAAATTTTGTTCTATGGTGTTGAGAACATTTTTATTTCCCAACGAGATTTGCTGTTGACGACGTTTAACTACATTGCATTGATTCAGTTAACAAAAACAATTAGATAAAATTAATTACGTGATGAATTCAGCAACTAGAAGGAGACGCTCATTTAACGGAGTAGCACGTTCACAATTACAAGGTGGCGAGCGACGAGAATGCTCTTTGTTCGTTCTTAGAGCATTTTAAACACTATCCTCTATGTAATTCGAATCTAAATACTTTTTTAGTTAATTTAAAAGTATTTAGAGTTGCTGCTTATTTTGTTATTGCAATGCTATCGAAACAATTGGTTAAAAAAATGGTTAACAGATTTCTAAAAAAGATGTTACACATAAACAAGAATTATCGGTTCATATTGTGACAACAACACACCAGTAATGCCATTAAATGATGCTGAATCTGTAAAGTAACATAAGACAACAGATTGCCTAATGTGTGAGCTGGTAAGCATCTAAAGGTTAACATTAAGACTAATTAGTAGCGTGATAGGGAATCGTTAATCTAATGAGTAATTAACAAGCCCTTAGTTCAGCTTTGTCAGACATTCGAAGTATATACAGCTTTTACGCAAGTCACAAGTCGGCATCTGACAATGCAGGACAAATAAAAAGTCAGCATTTGTGGCCTTTCGATTCAATAGAAGCCACTTTATATTCAATGAGAGTCAGCTAAATATTTACGAGCTTCTTTGACGGAGTTCTTTCACGACAAAAATTTGAATGGCAGAAGATTTTGCATATACTTATACTACTAGTCTCCAATTTAGAACAATGGAAAAAGGAACTGTAAATTGGAAATATAAGCAGGGGAAAAGAAATCAAATCTGAAATTAGATCTGGTTGATAATGCTGAAGGGAGCAGAGGTCGTTCCAGTATTACATCACCCGTGCATTCAATATTAACGGTTTGTGAAACGAATACACTCGTTCCTACTTCCACGTACCTACTTCCACTAAAACCGGGCATTTACTCTGGTTCTAATCCTGGTGTGTAGTACTTTACAGATTTAAAGGAAAAAGCAGTTAAATTCAGTGAAATGAATGAACAACCTAGATAGGAAACTTTAAAATATAGCTAATTCTTCTAGCTTCTAGCTAAGCTACATTTCAGAAGCATCGATAGAATAAATAGAGAACGTCAACAAGAACTTCTGAAAGTCAACGTTGAGTAAAAACGTTTAACTTATAATTTTAAAAATCACCACCACGCTGCCTCTGGAACAATACGGATTGGTGGGTTAAAGCGGTTGCAGTAACACTGCCTTCCGAAGCACGGAGGGACTGATTGAAAATGACGAAAGTTGCTTTGTTTCCGTAATCAAAATCAGAGCGCTCGAACCACTAAGCCACCGAGCTCCTCACTCGAGCGAGTACGACATATTTATAAACTAATCACGTTAGGGTAAATGTCACTTTGTCGGGTAACTCTTTGCAAGTTTTTGTCCGCACTAGAGTGAATACGACCACACGTTTTACCTATAGTGATGGCATTCAATCAGTATCACTGTTCACATGAGGGTATATATTTATTATCAATACAATTATCTATGAGACCAGTTTTATTTAATTACTATGGTAAGTAGGTATATCTATTATATCTTGAGCAGGTCTCTTTGTACCAACGTTAATTTATCAAATGTTACGTAAAGGCCATCTGGATAACTCTCTACGCGGATCTTCAACACAATTTCACGTTCTTGATAAAATTTAATATTTCCCCAGCTTACATTTTCGCGGCCATTTATTTGATACATTTGACGTAAATTGCGCATTAGCTTACAGAGAAATTTCCTTTTTCGCCGTCTAAAAGTCGTTAACATCCACCATCTTATGAATTAAAATATTAGGAATTGTTTTCTGCACCAACATATTATTCGGCAATCACTTATCCCGTGCCCACATGCAGCTACTTAAGTTACGATAAATAAATAATACAATCGAATAGTCATAACATAATTCAAGAACAATTGGTAAAATTGATCGTTAATACCGCTGTAAAAAACCTTAAGGCATGGCTACTCGTGTTCAATCGTTATTCCGAGTGAGTGATTGCGAGACTGAATGAGCGGTGAGCGATGAATGAACGTAGAGGAGCCGTTATTAAAATCACTGTCCATATAACGGCCGTGCGAAGACGTGAACGGACTTTTAAAGCATTCAAAGCATCGAGAAGATACCCAAGTGGTTTCGTGTCAATTTGTGGGAGTCTAGGAAATTATTTTAATTATTTGACGACTCGTCTAAAGATGCCGAAGTGTTCAATTAAATAAAGTAAGTATTAAAAATAAAACGAGAAAAAAAAATATTGTTATGTGAACAGAATCTAGTTCTTATAAAGCTCAATTTCAGATATTTTCACAACACGAACTAAAAGAAACCCAATGAAGACACCTGAAATAGATAAATTTACGGCGAAAATGGATTAAAGTAACACAAAATTAGCCCAGGATTAATCTACACATCTTTTAACTTTCACCTATAAAATGAAGTCTTGTGTATCTTGAATGAAAACTGTCAACTGTCAACAATAAACTGCTTATTGAATTATACAATCTAAAACAATGCGGCACAATTAAGCCTAGAAACTTATGTAATAAATAAGATGAAATTTGCATTAAAGTTGAAACTTGAGAGACTTGCGTTATTGGTTGGTTTCGGTGCTTTCGATTTGACATTACCCTTTTAAGAATCGAATTACATTTCATAGAACCTTTTTTTTATTAGAATTGAATGTAGAGTTTTCTTTGCGATCTTAGTAGAGACGGTCTGATTTAATCCAAAATAACATATAGTGGACTTTATGTGACTAAAGGATAAGTAGGATTGGGCACTATTGCAAAACTAGCTTCAAAATAAATACATATTTAAACAAACCGTTTGGAACATACAAAAATATTTGTATCAATTTAAAAGCAACCAACAACAAACTTTCTTATGAACTTCGTTATGAGTTCAAATAAATCAATTAAAATACGTTTGCAGACATTGTCAATCTATACGTACAAAAAACGTTGTACGATATAATTTTTATTTTTAACGGCTACAACGGCAACAAGTACCCGCTTATAGTTTACATAAAAGTTTATTTCTGTTTGAGGCTGATAAATAGTACAGGGTATTCTCGAGAGAAATACCGGCGGTTGGATTTAGATCTATGGGTATAATGTTTTAGTAAGTAGGCTAGCTAGAGCATCAACAATATTGTCTTTACCAATAATAAAATATTTCAAATCTAAAAAAAATGTGCCGTTATCTTCTTCAAATGTAAAATCGACGAGGAAGATGTTTGGTACAATACTAAGTTCAAAACGTGAATCACCCATTTGTAATAGAGATTAAGGGGTCATAAAAATTATCTTTGAATGATGATACAACCAGATTGATTGTAGAAAATTGCTTCAAACGATCGCAAATAATGTTGTGATCGTGATCGATTACCGGAGTCGTCCACTTTGGCCCCAAGGGATAGTGGAAAGTATTTGCTAATCAAATACAGCGGATCCTAAAGCAAAATGTTGCGGATTTTGTCATAATTTATAGTGGGTCGACTGGGTCCAGGCCGAAGGTAGCACTGCTGTGGGCAATTTAAATACCACGCGTGCCCCTAATGGCGGTACACAATCGGGAATAAGGGTAACATATACCATACCAACCCGCTAGCAGATATTATATCAGTGCGTATCGTATTAATTTCGCCGTAAGTTAAGCCGTAATAGAATCCATAATATAAGTATTTTTTTATCCGTGTCGTTAGGGAAAATAGCAATAAGGTTTAAGTTTTCAAACGCAAATTATAATGCGAGAAGAAAACATAACAAACAATAGCAATTACTATCCATATTATCAATACTAAAAACGATAGAATCTGCACCTCAATTTTAAGGGATTCTCGAAATAATGAGTTACATCATTAAACTCTTTAATTTACAACCTGTTATTTTCACTCTCACATGCGTCACGTAATAGTTTCTTTACATTAACAAGAAACACACTGCCTGCATTAATTTACTATTAGAGCGTATGTGTAGCGATAGTTATTCACTAGAACTAGAACTTCATTCAAATCAATTTAAGTCCTAAATTATGCATTGCGTATTTAAAACCACTACCTATTGTATACATTTTTGGATAGTAGCGAGGCTCGCGAGCATTGTACCGTTCCTCAAAAATACTAGCTATAATGCTATTATTCCATACAGATCGTTTAGGAGCCTCTTTTATGCCATCACTGCCATCTCCTGATATGATGCCTTACAACTCTTTGCCTCTGCAGTTAACAATAATCTAGTCATCTTCAATTTGACCTTAGCCGCGAGACAAGACACAAAAAATAAACAAAATTTTCGTGTTGAACAAAAATTATCAGAGGAAAAAAGTTTTATTCGTTTTCTAACAACTTCATTGCTACTTATATAAGAAAGCCGTACATATTTATTACAAATGGCTTCAAGAAGGTTTAATATTTCAAAAGAAGCTTGAAGGTAACACAGAGGCCAGAGTGGCTTTACCGCAACTCGTTAGTTCTTTCCAGTTGGAAAGTTTCTTAGAAAACGTGGAGTAGGTAAACCTAAAAAATGCTTTGAAAACTCGATTTATAAAATCGGATTAAACTCGAAAAGCGTAGGTATGCTATAATACTAAGCCGCCTGAGATTCTATAGCAGCGCTTAAATTATTCAGGTGGAACGGTGCATAAAAAATGCCTAGAGTTCACAGGGAAATATAAAGTTGGGTTCCCTTCACACTGATTGCGTCCATATCCGTTGCGTCGTTGCATATAAACTCAGGTCCGGTCTTGTGTGGAATATTGCTCGCACTTATGGGATGGCTCCGCCAAGTACCTACTCGATGCCCTCGACAGATTGCAGCGTCGTGCTGTCCGTATCGTTGGCGATGTAGAGGTCACGAATAACCTCGAGCCTCTGCAATTGCGTCGAGACTTCTATCGGCTATATCACGGAGAGTGCTCTGAAGAGCTTTTAGACCTTATCCCACCTTCTCCCTTCCTACTCAGGAGCACGCGTGCTGGTCTTCGGAGTCATCAATTTTCCGTCTCCATCTCATCAACACGCACAAAGAAATTTAGTACCTCGTTACTTTGTCGTACTTCCAGAACTTGGAATTCTTTGCCGGTCGCTACATGTGTTCCCTCCTTCCTATAACATGGGTTCCTTCAGGAGAGACGTGAAGAAGCATCTTTTGGGCCGGCAAGTTGGAGGCGGCTAGAGCAGTGTCTAAACTGTACTAGCTGTCTACGCATATGGACTCTTCTTACCGCTTCACATCAGGTGGTGTTGAGACATTTGTCTTGCTTTGTACAAAAAAATATATATATAATACCACAGAAAAGTCCCTCAGCAATTCTAGGACCCTAGCAAATCTTAAGACTTCTCTTGGGTATATTTTAAATTTGTCTCTGAAAAATAAATGTGACATGCGGGCCTTTGTTTGATTAAATGATTACAAACTAAGTATATTGATGTGAAAATCTAATCTTTCTATTAAGTATTATTGTCCTGATTTAAGACAATATCTAATAGTTATCAAAGTTATGTTTTATACGACGGAAATCTCTGCTGGTGGCACATTATTAATACTTTACCTACAATTGCCTGGTCTAGCGTCCTCTAAATTTGTGCACAAATACTTTTTCTAATACTTAAATAAACTTTGTTTAGATATTTATTCCTCCCTTTGAGAAAAGTAGCCAGATATCATCTAAGGTCTGTTTTGTATTAGCCATCATAGTATTATACATCCCTAAAGCAAACGTGCCGTCAACAGACAAACAATAGCAAATATTCCCTGGAAAGCTCCGGCAACTTATAGAATCGGTCAAACAAAAGAGTTTTATATTCGGAAGTTAATCTGTCTGAAGCTGATTTATATGGCTTTCAGAAGAGTTCCAAAAGATGTATCTTGTCAAATTTAAGTGTTCCGAGTGGATTGCTCGCCTAACATGCAAAGTTCACGTATAATTAAGGCGGGTAGTAATTAAGCGCCGAGCCGACTCGTGTATTCGTAATTAACATCAAACGCTAAACTTCTTGCCCTAGTGTAGTTACTGAAATTATATTCCATTACCGCTAATAATTTTAAGAAGTTTCCTTTAGCTACACTGTCCGTATATTAGCTGTCAGTGATAAATAAAAGATGACCATGTTCCGTCCAAAAACAACAATATAGTTTATGAATAAGTAAGTTTTGAGACCAATGATTCTTAATTTTCTTCCTTATTTGCTAAAATTACCTAAATAAAAGTAGTAAACATTTGTTTCCGTGAGCAACGATATAATATATACTTACTTCAAGTGACGATTAATCTAACTTTCTTGATCGTAGTAGAAAGTAATCATTTGAGCTAATCGCATAAAAAGATAGTATATTATATTTATATCACTTACTCAGATTGCAAAAAGCTGTAGCTCCTAAGATTCTATGAGCTTATTCCCTCTAGTATAATGTTAAAACATTTTCACATTTTATTTGAAAGCTGTGGCCTAATTTAGAACCTAAATAGTACTAATATTTAATGTAAAATCCATTACTGCTAGAGTAAATGTTACTGTGACAAAACGTTATATTTGGCCAGCTTTGGATTGTATTCTACCGAATCATAGACAGCTTGCGATTGGTGTCACAAATTGCTAATATTCTCAACAAATTTTAACAAGCGCAGTGTATGTGTGTAGTGAATTAATCAGATTACATTTTTTTTAATATTAATGTAAGTATTTGTTTAATTATGTTCTTTACCGAAGTGCTGCTTAAATTAATATGAAGTTCTCTCAAAAATATTATATTATTAACAAAGTAAAAATATTGTCAAAGTAAAAATTTCCTTTTGTCAAAGTCCAATTGAGCACTCTTTAAAATTGAAGTGGCGTTTCAGTGTTTGCATTCGGTCGTTGGTTTCTTTCTTCTTTCTTGTCATTGATGAAGAAACATACTTTTTATTTCACCTGGATTCGGGTTTCATGATGCTTTAGTAGCTCTTTATATAAAGATCGAGTTAGGGTGTCCCAATCTTCTTATACGTTTCGAACGTTCGGAGAAAACTAGCTGTTCTTGAATTAAACTCGATAGGCAAGAAAAAATATGTTACAAGTGTTACTCTTAGAACGTGCTTATCCAGAAAGTGCCAATTCGCTATAGCTGTGAAGTGTTCAAAATTGTAAACTTCGAGAAACACATTACTTTGAACTATTTTGAACTCCTTAGCTTTTTGTATTTATCATAATATAGTATGTTTGAGTATGAGTAGCGCTCTTTTTGTGTAACAGTTGGAAATTTGGGTAATTAATGTAAATAAATCTCTAGTATATACTATATAATCTGTAAATAAATATCCTATTGTATTGAAAATCCTATGCCTCGTAGAACTTTATAAAATTTTCATCAACATATACCTAATTGAATATACAGTGTGTTCCGAAAGTCCGACATAAAATTTAAGGGGGTGATCAAGAGACCTCTGAAAATTTCACACCTTTCTGACCACTTTTTTTTAATTAATTATATTAATAAAAATATTGTCCTGCACCTGACAACCCTAAAAAATTCGTACTTTTGCGTATCGTACTACACACTACAGTATAACACACACACACACTCACAAACCGTGCATATACTACAATATCGACCCCCGCAATCCCAGAATTCCAAATTTTATTTCGGAGTTCTGTAACACCCGGTAAGTATAGCGACATTTAGCGTTTGAACCACTTGTAGGTAAGAACAATAATTGTTAATGGAATTAACATGGTTATTTCCCTTTGCCTTTAACTTTGTAATTAAGACACACTGACATCAGCATCACACCCCATGTATTAGAATTAGACCCCGGTAGTACACGTAATATCTACGAGGCGGTCAGGCACGTTGTTGCTATGTGCGTCTGCGACGCCATTTTATCAGTTAAAACTTAATTTACAATTCAGTGAAATATAATGTAAAATAGTCAGTAATCACTTCAGTGAATAAATCAGTGAAATTACGCCAGTCTTCAGTTTCATTTTAGCCACCAACACCCACTAAGCTAATAGGCCCGGGTGTCAACGTGGGGAGGCGCTTCGAAGCCGCCACCGACCCACGATACCGCAAACAATAATATTCTTACTTTCACACCATATTTAGAAATTCTTTACTTGGTGATTTGTAATGTAGGTGTTGGCAACTGGCTGGATTATACCACGGTTCCGTTAGCAGCCGTGGTCGACCTTTTTAATTAGATTAAGTCAGTGTTAATGCCGAATGTACGTACGGAAGTGTCAATAGGGTATTTTTAATTTTGTATTTTTATAGCATTGCAAATAACCCATAATACATTAATTCACATCTAATTTTTAGTTTTTTTTATCTAGTCCACTCCTCGATCAGGAACAGTAGGCTACTTTTATACCTCCCTCACATAATTCTTGGTTTGCTTAGTCTAATGAAAATAAAGAAAATCGATCACGGAGAATGGCCACGAGTTATAATGGCATCTCTATGTGAATAAACGAGTGCTTCCTCTTACTGATCATTTCACACATTTTCATTCTTCGTTGAATCGAGGGTCATTAATTAAACTACTTCATATTACACCCACATGGTGACCTAATCAATATCCATAATCCACTCTATCGAATATACTGGAGTTATAAACTTTGGTGTTACTACCGAGAAAATGATATACCTATCTGCTCTAACACGTTTCCATACAGGTAGAGGTAATTTTAATGAAATTAATATTAGACATGGACAAGATTGAAACATAATCTAATTCATTTAGGGATTCCCGAGCGTTTTAACATTATCTACAATCTACAAGTTGTGAACGAAACAAACGGATTAGATTAAGGTAGAACTGATTGTAATAATCAGATTTTATATTTTAAAGAATTGAGTAGTGAGACTAGCGACCTTCAAGTAATGAATATCGAAGCTAAATAGCAGTTACTCTAAGTGACAGCGCGACTTCTCGCCAGGAGGTGATGCCTATGGATTACAAATCCTCCAGAGGCGAATTCGGGGGCCACACTGAAAAAAATGACAACTGAACTTTCATCTACCTGTAACATAAAAAAGTCACTACATAACACCTACCTATCCAAAAATAAAGATCCATAGAAATGCACCGTTTTGTTGAATCAAGGAAACCGATGTAGTCGAAGGTTAAATATTTTTTCCAGTGTAAGGCTCACCAAGGAGGACTCACCAAGGTTCTCAGCTCCCTTAAACAGAGGTTACGCTGGAAAGGCCATCTGCGGGCTGCGGCCAAAAGCAATACTCATTCAAAAAAAAGTGTGTTAGTATTGTATTCATGCGTTATGTTGGAAGCAGGGAGATTTATTCCCTATCAATACACTATACATACTATCAACATAATGAGGGTGAACAATGTACGGGGTATACGGTGATCCTAGGTTACCAGCATCTAATTTGAGGTTGTGGCTCCTAAGAAGCCTTGCCTTTAAGTGGGCAGTGACACCAGTACAAAATTAAATGACACTGTCCATGATTCTCTTTATTTAGATTAGCGTGATAGTTTTATGAACTTTTATGGTTGTATCAGGTATTCATAATTTCATAAACGATAGAAGTAGAATCCTAACATTATTGTCTACATTACTCGTACGATGATGGTTACATAACGACCGGTGACGTATCTTGTAATACCATCCCTGCAACGCAACGTGCGGGAATTTTTAATAACGGCGAATCTGGAATCACCCCAGGTGCTCCTTGAATCCTTTATGGGCAAGACCTTTGTTTTACGAGCATTACGTTCTGTAAAGAATATATGGCTATTATTATTTATAAGTCGACCTCTCGTAGAGTTCAGATAACGCTAACATGTATTCATTTTTTTAAATGAACTTTTCTACTGAAGGGTTACTGAAAATTCCTTGTGTGATCAATGTTATTGAAACATTTAATGCAAAAGACGTCTCTGTTGTTAAAATTCTTAGATTGATCTACATTTATTCAAATAATAAAGAAATTTCGAAAACAATATCAAGAGATTATGAAAACGTTAAAAATAGCGATTTTCGAATAGGTTTCGAATAAAATAAAAATATAAAATTGTACAAGTTCCACATTCAGCTCAAAAATGCAGATGGGAGATGAAAAAGCGTACATGCTTTATCTTCCGTTGAAAAAGGAAAAACATAAAAACTGTTATATTCTTCAATTCATAGAAGCTATTTCGGATTCTATGGTTTGGATATTATGAGAATTTATATTACAATATAATAGAATAAATGAAAGAAAATAAACCTTTAAGTCTAGCTCGAATGGCCGACAATACCTATGTTAATGTTAATGAATTACAATGACTTACGAATACAGTGATAAACCCACAAAAGGGCTAATAAGGTATCAAGACAAGTATCTCCACATAAATACCGCATTCTTGAGATTACTTTATTAAGTTTGTAGACATTGCTTTGCACTAACGGCTGAATCGGTGAAATTCTGAGGGAAAAAAAACTGCACTGCTCTCTACAACGAGCTTTAGTTTGTAATGCCAAAAGATCAACCAAAATACTCGTGTTCTGCTTTCGTCTTCATCTGTGAGAGATTATTTAATACTCAGTTCCTATAAATAAACCTTTACCCATAATAAACAACATTAATATGTTGACGTAACAAACATGGATGTACTATCTGGATAGGAATAAATCCTACCAGGAGTAAACCCTGCATTGCCAGTATCAAACATAAACAAAATTGTTACAGGGAAAATGTTCCGAAATTACCTTAACCGCTGATTTAGGGCATCATTTATCTATCCACACCCGTATACAACAGTTTAAAATAAATACATGTCTTTACATAGAACTTATTAGAATTACCTTGACAGTGACCCTAATTGGGTAGAACACACACTCAATCTAAATTAAAGTTCCGTGCATCTCGTTTTCCCAATATGAATACAAAAAGGATGGCTGTCATATAATTTGACATTTAGAAACTGTTCAATTTTTGACCTTAATGAACGTGATAAAATGCCAAACCCTGCATTTTATCAAGCGCCTCCGTAGGTACATGCCGTCTAAAATTGTCTATGGTTTCTTTATAATCTATCTAAGTTAACAGCTCTAATCGAATTCTTGTTATATTTTTATAAGCAAGCTCGAGAAAAAGGTACCACACTGTATATAAATTTAGAGCGTGCCTTCAGAATTAAACTGAGGGCCTAGTGCTAGAGCGTAATAACTTTTATTTTATTTAGTTTTTCGTCGTCCTAATTCAAAAGCAAACCTGTGTCTAGTTTCTGGATACTTCACAAAATTAAAATAAAAAGAACATTTTCTCGAGGAGCTTTGGAAATCGTAGTAACCGGTAGAAGTGGCTAGAACACAGTCCAATCAAAAAGAAGGTATCATTCAGCTTTGATTTTCTGTATAGCGGAAAATGCTACAATGCCCCACTTCTCCTGACCAGTTCATTTCAAAGACCTAGTTTATAAAAGAGTATTTTGTTTCATTAAAATTTTCCGCCTTGACCTTTCGAACCTTGCCAGCCCGGAGTCTCACACACACGATTAATAACCTAATTAACAGATCAAAGGAATGTGGGGTCTAATAACATGATTCACTGTTCACTGTAATCATTTGTTATGAAAAACCGCATAATGAACAAGATGGCTCCGTGAACCTTAACAAATTTTCAACATCGACTGAATTTTGGCGCAAAAATATTTGCTTTTCAGTTGTAATTGTTGGCGACCGGCCGGTAATGGCAACCCAAAATCTTTTTGCTTCCCCGAGTTTTACGGCGGGAATGGGCATGACGAATAATTTGATGTTCAGTAACAGAAAATCGAGCGTCGAGGTTGTCAGCAGCCGAGAATCGAAGAAAAGCCGTTAGCTGACTCCCAACTGATTGGTAGCACTATCTGTCTTTCTGGCCTCATCTACATTTTAATGGAAAGAGAAGTAATAAAATATGTATATGTACATCACATCACGCACAGCTGACTGAGCATAATTACCTTGGCTTACAGACTTAGTATGCATGCGAAGCGACATGTACCGACAGCCATAAGTTCCAGACAGCTGGTGAATTTGCTTCGGCAGAGCCTAGGCTACCCCGGCGAAGGGCAGTGGAGTTACCGGGAGTTTTAGTGGGTATTCCCAGTGTCTATAAAAGGTGGACTTACAAAAAGCCGTACCACAAACCGAGCATAAAATTTCTGCTCTAGATCTGAGGTAGGTGGTCTCAAGCTAGTGGTTGATATAAAACCTACCCGCCTCTGTGGTCAATGTGACCACAAAGGCGGTTAGTTAATATAGATATTTTTGACAAACCTACGAGTAGCGTTCTGATATTTTTAACTATCGCATCTCGTTGCTATCTGTATATAAAAAATTCACGACAGGCGTACAATGTCATCATAACAGGCAGGCGTCGCGTCGACGTCGCTCCAACATCCGACAGGTTAGGATAAACCTGGCTTACAGAAAATTTCGCTATTGTACACAATATCACGAGAGTGTTACGATTGAGGAGAGATGGTTCACTGGAGCGAGTATTTCCTTCAATTGCAATATACTTAAGCAAGTTGGTTCAGAAACGTTGGAAGATATTACATCGATATATGAATTTTTATTCATTGTTCACATAAATTATTCATTATGCATACCTACTTTATTCTATGTATTCAATATGGTATGCTGTCCTTAGAATAAAATAGTTCCTATATCCGCGATAAACAAATATTATCTTTCTTCTAATATATATAAATTAAAGTTTGTTGCTATGTTTGTCCCCTATGCGCTCCGAAACGATTGATCAGATTGTAATGAAACTTTGGTAGGGTGTTCTGGGGACGCCCGCGAAGGTTACTGGTCGATAAAACCTTTTTTTTCTTATTATAAAACCTATCAGTTTTCTCTTTACGGTCCTATTGCAAATCCCGGTTTTATTGCAAAGCATGCCGGGTGCTGCGACGTACATTACAAAATCCAGACGTCAAGCAAGACTTAAGTACTCAAATAAAGAAGTTAAAATAAAAAGGAGCTGCAAAGTCTTATAAATTATGAAGTACCTATTATCAAAGTAAACACGTTCCCCCTTCCTACTCAGGACCACGCGTGCTGGTCTTCGGAGTCATCAATTCACTGTCTCCACCTCAACATCACGTACAAAGAAATTTAGTAGCTCGTTTCTTTGTCGTACTTCCAGAACTTGGAATTCTTTGCCAGCACATGGGTCCCCTCCTTCCTATAACATGGGTTCCTTCAAAAGAGGCGTGAAAAAGCACCTTTCAGGCCGGCAAGGTGGAGGCGGCTAAAGCAGTGTCTGAACTGCACTAGCTGTCTTCGCATATGGACTCTTCTTACCGCTTCACATCAGGTGGTGTTGAGTCATTTGTCGTGCTTTGTTTAAAAAAAACACATAGTAAATATGTAAACGAAATTTATGTTGTTAGCTAACTTTTCGCTCCTTGCCAGCCCACCGGCGTTTAATCAACAATGAAAATAAACCTATTGTTGATTAGACGCCGGCGGGGTGGTAAAGAACGAAAAGTTAGCCAACAGAATAAATTTTGTTTATTTATGCACTTCGACATGGCAGTTCCCGGACAATGCTCCGGCCGGCAGACGAGCCAGACGACCACGAGGGACCAATACCACATCTGATATAGCTAATTTATTAAAGATTTCATAAAAGCTTCTACGGGAATTGTAATGCTGCACGGCGATTTCCACAAAAAATCATACATTAAGTTTCTTAGAGGAGGCTCCGTTATTTAGGGAGGAGGTAACTAATAGAGGTGAGGTAAGGTGGAATGGAAGGTCTAGTGTCCAGTAATTCGTTTAAAATAAATTCTTTTCCTTAACATCGGTTATTGTTAACTACTTTATTGACATTTGAATTGGGATTAATATTAAAAATACATTTCATAAATAGTCTCTAGTCATCTCGTGCTGAAGAGAGGAAAGAAAAAACTTGGTTATCCTAATTTTCCGTCATCCCAAGCAATGGAAACTCGACATTCCTCTAGTAATATAACATGATTGCGATAACAAACGTACCTGTCTGTCCATACGCGAAGATGCAAGCATTGTAACCGTCGAAGGCGTTGTCGAGGATATCCCTGCCCAGGCATTCGAACACTGTTTTCTGCGAAGCGAAGGCCGGCAGGCTCGGATCCAGTGAGAAGAAACAGTGATCGAACGCGAACGACTTTGGCTGTTTCCTGAAAAGAAAAAACACTGGGCTTAATTCTTTGTAAAAGGACTCCAAACATACGCGACGTCGTTCTGACTTTATATTAGCGTTGTGACGGATTTTAGTGGAGGCGGAGATCGGGCGGAAGTCCAGACTGGTCTTTTTGTCTTTATTGACATAAAGACAAAAAAATCGATAACTATAATTGAATATAAAAAATACGCAGGTCTTGGTAATAAAATTGAATAAAGGACAAATTACATTTAACAAACAACACAGTTATATCTCCGTTAAATCATGCAGAGGCGGATAAGTTGTTTGCGGATGTTCCGTATTTGCAGAGGCGGAGGCAAGGTATCATAACAACCCTACTGTCTTGTAATAATCCTACTGAAAACTTTCAGTATCGTAATATAAAAAAATATATACAACGCACGGCATGTGACTCCAGATTATCTAATGATAAGCGGTAGGAGGAGTTCATAAAAGTATGCGACAATAGCTAATACGGCAGCATTGACACACATTAGTCATTAAGGATTCATTTCAAGACTTTTTTGAATGATGTTGAAATAAAAAGAAAACTCTAAGTTATCTTCTAACAGAGAAAGATTGGGCAAAGTGGTATTTTCCATTCGAATTTAGACCACACAACTGCCTGTCCACTGAAGCGGAGACGAGCGGAGCGGAGCTTTACTGAGAAAACGAAAATAAAACTAATTACGTTGTATTATAACACTATTAACTTTAACTCTTTTACGGATGGCACATCTCCGCCACTCTATGCTTCGAATTCCACTAGTATTGCAAAGAATGTCGTAATTCTTTTTGCAATAAAGTGCATATTTATTTATTTCAGAATGCTCCGCTAACATCAATAATAACAAAAAAAGAACTATTTTTCAAATCACTGCGGGTGTTTTCGTTACTATCAAGAGTAGTATCATCTATTTCATTTATTCTTAAATCAATGCAATGAAAACGGTAACGTTCATCTCTTTCATATTCATCAGTATTCCATCCGGTAAGCAGAGAAAACCGCGGCACATCACAACTCGATTCTATTAACGTGTAATAAGTTCAATCCGTGTTTACGCGAGATGCAATGCTTTTGCAAGTGTCTATCGTGACATGTTTACTAATGCCAAACTAAAATGAGAGCGACGTTATACAATACGATTGACAAAATTATGTTTTATTAGGGATTCAGGTTGACTTGAAACATAAAAGATGTAAGTTCTCTAACACCATGTACGGTACTTAAGTAAAAAAATGACCTTACCAGAAGAGCGAAAACCCTGGACAATTTACATTGTACGACTGATTGATAGATATCGTGTTGTTATTTTTTAATTCATTTATGCGTTTTTATTAGATATTGCTTGTTTATTATTGGCTGAAACAACGCGTCTTCAGATTCTCTCTAGAGACCGCGAAATAGACTTTGGCAAAAAATATAGATGTATCAAATATCATTAGGTATTCTTATTTTCGATACATCGATATTCTATATTTTTTTCAGGATATCAAGTTGATATTTTTAAGAGCTCTATTAATGAGTCGTCGATGTCATCATGTATCCTACCACTACGATCTCTAAGATTAGAAAAGACTAAGTTTAGGCTATATGGGCTCAGTTGCTGAGAAAAACTGCAGATCACATTCCTCTATTGACCCATAAATCATTTTTATAGCATACAACGCGTAGCAGACGAGGTGGCGACTGAGCGCATTCACAAGTCAATGAATGAACGAGTTGAATGGTAGCCAAGAACCGGTTGCTACTACGTACAATCGTGAATGTTATCTTGTTTCAATTGTGAGACATTGAAGTAGACATTAACATTATTTTATACTATTTGCGCAGCATCGGCATTTCTGGAGAATTTCGGTCTAAGCTTAGATCGGTTTTACGGGACTAAGTTAATATTTGTAAATTGGAACGCTATTTTTAATATAGCAATGTGATGATTTACTACAATAGACTAGTTTCGTAGATAAACCGGGACGTAGAAAAATTCCTCAAAATCGAAACTCATTCATAGCGGACATTAAACTGTCCTCCGTAGACTTAAGTCCCTTATCTGCGTTGGACTTGGGCTTAAAGATAATAATTATTCTTGATCTTTTTGAGTGCGTAATTCTGTAGCATTAGGGGTTTATTTATTTAAATAATGCTCAAAACCAGTAGTAGCACCCGTAGCGCAAGCAACACATTTTTAACCGACTTCAAAAACGAGGAGGTTCTCAATTCGGCCAGTATGTTTTTTTTGTTTTTATGTATGTACACCGATTACGCCGAGACAACTGATCCGATTTACGTGATTCTTTTTTTGTTCGATGCGGAATAGTTGCCATTTGGCCATAAAAATTTTTTCAAAATCAGTTGGGTAGTTTGGTTTTTATATAAAAAAAACTGAAATTATTAAGTCGTCTACGTATGCGAAATTGGCGGATTTTTGCTTTCCTATGACTTTCTAGTGAAACGACACGATATTAGGAAACAATATAAGTTGACGGTCACCCATCTAGCTTCGACCTTCGAAAGTTATCACTAAAAATTGTGAAAAAAAATTTTAAACATTAATTACAACCGACTTCAAAAAACTGAAAAGGTTAAAATAATTAAATTTAAGTAGGTACTCATCCCCTAGAAACATATGTTTACGTGAACTGTCTTGAGTTTTTTCCCTTATAATATATTTGTGTTTAAAATTCATAACACCTAAATACAGCCAAGAGAGGTAGGTACTCACTTAAAAAGGTATCTTGGTTAGAGGAGTATACCTAATGTGAATGGCGGTCATTTTAAAATTAAGATATTAAGGTACATTATTTTATGTAGCGATAAAATTAATTAATAAAACTGAACCAAAATTGGTCTGGCTCGATTCAACAGAACCAACACTTATTAAAGTAATGGAAGCAACATTTAATTAAATGACACGCACGCTATTCAGGGTTAACAACAATTTTTAATTAGCTTTATGTGTCAAACCAATTAATTTATTGTTGACCACGTAGAAAAATAATAAAACACTGGAATAACGTCATAATATATCCTATGAGACTAGAAATATTAAAAAAATATTTTAATGTAAATGTTTATTGAAAGGGAAATATACAATACCTTTATTGCAAACGAGTAAAATAAAAACATTAATCATCAGAGATTTTAATCAATTAATCTAATTGAAAATATGTAAAAGTGTACGCGCGCCATACACTTCGGTATCTTTTAAGTCAAGCAAGTAATAAAAGAAAACGCCCGATAAAAAGGCTTTACATTTTGACCCTTACCGGACCACCGCCCCGGCGTCTCCCCAGAATACAATATCTAGTATTTGGCACGTGGATACTTCACAAATTATTCAAATAACAATTACAAACAAATAAAGAAAACGATGAAAAAATTATATGCTCCAGGCGGGAATCTATAAATGATGATGAAACTATAAATAAAATAATAGGTGTGAGTGTATGAATATTATTATTTGATTACCACTACGCCACCGGAGCACTAGGTGTAACCTACTAATTTCTTCACCGCCTTCTACCCTTTCTTTTAACGTTTTTATAGCAACGTTTATCTTACCAACCTCTAGTGATCCGAAAGAATACTTTAAAACGCGTCAAAAACAGTAACAAGTGATTACTCAAATAATTTACTAGTTTGGACATTGTATTAGGAATTACCGTGTATCTTAAAAATATCACTTTATTAACAAGAGTCATACCCAAAAAAGAAATCACAACCCTAACATAAAAAGTAGAACAATTCTCGGGCCAAATTATTAAGTGTATGATAAACATACGTAATAAATATTAATTATATTAATTAACCATCAGGAATTCATATGTATAAAGCGTTCAAACTACACTTTAAATCCCGGGTAATATTGCTATCGTATTGAACCCGCAAAAGGCCGTGTTGTGATCCCACCAACAAGTTTCTGTCCTCTGTGCGCCTACTGTCAAGCATAAATAAAATAGACTTATTTTTTTATACTACTAAGGATGCAACGGCTCACCTGATTCTAAGCGGTTACCGTAGCCTATGGCCGCTTGCAACACCAGGGGTATCACTTGCGCGATGCCGCTGTAAAACCATTTTCAAGCCCTTTTTGAAGAAACTCGTTGCTGTACTCGTTCTAAAAAACCTCTGCAGGGAGCTCATTCCTCCCTGCAGAGGTTATGGTTGATCCCGGGATGTGTCAATCAAATGACCCATCCCGGGACCGACCATGGCGAGAGTTACTTTGTTTTCGTAATCGAAACCAGAGCGCTCAAACCACTACGCCGCCGAGCTCCTCGGATATCGGTCATCACACCACGTCCTTCCCCGGGTTTCAAACTATCTCCATACCAATTTTTTTCTAAATCAGTTCAGTGGTTTAATCATGAAAAGGTAACAAACAGATAGACAGACAAACAAAATTACATTCGCATTTATAATAACAAACCTATCAGTATAGATGTTTGAAAGATTTCTTTTTCTAAGTTTAAGTATCTACATTATGATAAAATTGTGTCCTGAAAAGAGATCTTTAGTTGGAATCCCTTCACGGCTAATAGTTCTAAATGGTCCCAAGTTTTTGACAAATGCCATTTTGTTTTTTTTGTGGGATAAGACACGCCCTAAGTTAAAAGTGTTCGACTGAAAGGCACTTGGTTATAAGAGCCTAGTTGGCTAGGTGGCTTCAAAACAAAGATTTCCATGTTGTAAACCTTAAAAGACACGATTCACAAGTTCAAATATGAAGACGACCTACTTAAGACGAGGTAGGTACATGAATTCGCACATCTCCGCAGGCATAGACAATGTAGTCCGTAAAGCCTTGTATTACTCGTACATATGTTTAAACTTAGTTCCATGTTTCCCAGTTTAAACAAAGCGCATTTAGATAGAGAGACTGAAGTGTGAAACCATATTCATGCACTGTCATGTGCTTATGACAGCTAATAAAACAACTAGAGAATAAATCCGTGAGAAAGTACTATGTGTTTCATATGTACTATGCTCTGCTGCTCTGTCTGTTCACATTAATATTCATCTTTGTTTTTGTGACATATCATCGTTGCACATGTGTATGATGATTAATAAGCATTATATCACCCTTTTAAAAATATTAATAGATTTTGTGTAGAAAATCTTTTGCTTGGGTATATTCGGCTCATTTGATTCACAGAATGATACCTACATTTTTATTAATTATTTTCGTATTCGACATTACGTCGTCGTGAATTTATGATGTTACTTACTATAAAAATAGAATTTTGAAATACATTATTAACTAGTTTGGTTCCCATTATTATTTTAAAATGATCTCAATTATGGTTAATTTATTTGCTTGTATATTTACCACTCTCGAAGATTTATAAATTATTCCGAAATATTTTGGACTCAATGTGCAGCAAATAATTGACTATGACAATTTAAAGTCATCAACCTGTCAAGATCATAATAACGCTCTTCGTTCGTAACTACACAAGCTTATATGCCATCTTCTGATTTGTTATGAACTCTAAGAGTTCAATGACTAAACCCAGAAACAAATATTTACGTTAAAGTAGATACCAGCAGATAGGGGCTATGTTCCTGACCAAAAGCGTGCCAAGAAACGCCGCCTTCGATTAGGCCAATAAATTGAATCTTATCTTTAGTTATTTCGGACAAATAAAAGAGTTGGACTGAAATAGCACATTGTTTCTTTTGAATTCTAGCTCGTAAATAGTTATGTTACTTAAAAGCTATGAAAGCTTACAACAATTGCTTATAGTCCATGACGAATACAAAATTATAGATGACAAAAAAAATCTCATAATAAATTATACTCATGTTGAAAACTTGTAAATATGGGAACTATACCTAAATCGACACAGATTACGTGAAAATTGACCGTGTCGTATTTCTCATACAAACTTTTGCCCCTACTGGTATTTCAGCTCGGGAGTTCTCGTTTAATAGAGACACAGTGTATGAAATTTATATAGACTATGATAGAGACATAACTATCAGTATACCTCTAGTCTATGGATATGATGCACCCTGATCACACGACCAAACAGAAATGAACAGATTGTCACCAAACGCCTGAACAGATCTTCATAAATTACAGCTTAGAACCATCTTGATAACGTCAGCTTCCAAAAAAAAACGAATCAAAATCGGTCAATTCGTTTATTAGCTACGATGCCACAGACAGATACACAGACTGACACATCAAACTTGTAAAACTTCTGTTTTTGCGTCGGGCTCAAAAAAATTACTCAATAGGAAATTACAACGCGGACCATTCTAAATGTTTTGCAGTTAAATTGTACGGAACCGAGTAATTCGGTTAAAGGGGAATGAAGTCAGGCGTAGATTGAATAAACGCCCGCCGCTTATTTAAAAGGTACTACGCTCTACCATAGAAATACAAGGAAGATTTGAGGCAATTTTTATCGACAATTGGAAGAGTAATAAGAAAAAAATCAAAAAATGTTAAAATGATGTTGATGTTAAAATCAAAAATTAAGAATATTTGAAAGCACTGCCCCAACTTAACCGAATCGTAGGTATTTGTAAAAATACTCGTTTCGGATGTTGAAATAGAATATTTCGACATTGTAGATTGGACGTTAGCTCATAAACGCAAATACAGATAGACTAGAAGAATTTCACAGGGATATCCCAAGTCCTGGGTGGCTCAGTGGTCAGAGCAGTCGCCCGGATTGCGAAAGATCGCGGGTTCGATTCCTGCCTCAGGACGTGAAATTTTTCTAGTTTTATTATATTCTAATTACTAAGTAATAAGATTTGCTTTTTTTATATACTTAGAAAGGTGACAAACAAGCCTTCAGATGCAATTTGTCAGATTTCCAAAACGCCAAGACCAAAAATGCACAAATCGCTGTACATCGACAACACATCAAGCTTGACCTTGAGACCGCCCTTACTACGTTAGTAATAGAGGCGGCTTTCGTAGTGCAACTGTTACACCTGATGTGCTGTCGTCTGTACATAGATTACCAATATTGCAAGAACTTCGTTTTTCAATAAACTTTTTAGCAAATCGGATCCTTTTTACTGCAAAATTAAAAAGACAGTAAATATTAATTAAATTTTAATATTCATTTATGAATTAATAATAAAAATACTTTCGAACTCTGTCTGTACCACCGAGGGTTATTTATTGATTACGTATCATGTATCAATAGGTTTGTCTTACAGTACAATAGTCCCCTTGCTACAAACGCTCCTGACGGTCTGATGCTATTGTTGATTAGAATGTCTTGCCTTTGGATATGCCACTTCCAAAAGACTTATTCTGGTTCTAGCCTGAGCATCACACCGATATACTGCATAGCCCTGCACAGAAACATAGGTAACAATTAAATTATCACTGGCTATGAGTCTACTAAATAGAGAAGATTGGTGGCGAAGTGGTTTGTGCAGCTGTGCCCAGCAGTGGGACGTATATAGGTTGGAGATGATGAGGTAACCACAATTTCCAACTTCAGAACGAAGATTACCATTCGAAAATACATACGAAACTTTGAAATACGCCGTAGAGTAATTTTGCAAACAGATCCACGAGTCAAATAATTGGTTTCCATACAACCTATTTTGGAGCGACATGTTACAGCTGAGTATAGTTCTTTAGTATTATGAGTGTCTGAGCTAAGCTGCGGGCAGACGGATAGACATAGCGAAACAAAAAGGGTTTCTTGTTGACCACCGAACTCTAATAAAGCGCCGTGAAACTCAAATAAATAAAAACAAAGAATTAAACAATTGCTTTGGGCTAAGTACCAAAATTATTATATAGCTAGGTGCACCTGCACTTAACTAAAATCCTTTTTCAAATTTGAACTTTTGAGAAACGAAACTATTATTGTAGATACAATTGACGCTTACATTTCAAAACTTATCATAGCTAAGTTAAGTACTAGATATCGCAGAAAGTTGCTGAAGTTAAAATATATACTTACCCCCGTATTCATAAAAACAAGTGAACTTATAAGAGGCTTATAAAGTGTTTTGTTTCTCTCACTCGTATAAGGAAAGAAAAAGATCAAACATATTTTAACAGTGTTTTATCTAAAATAGGTTTATTGAGCGTTTATGAATATGGGAGTTAGTATATTCAAACTAATGTCATACATAGGAATAATACGTCACAAAAAGTCACAATGTCTCATACAAAACGTCACTCAAAGTCCTTCTCAAGAAAATTCTTACGACTGTATAACGTTGTGTAAAGGGCGGTTTCAATTGTCTATCCTCACATAGAAGTAAGAGATAGAAAAGTAAGGCTTACTAAAGTTTTGAGTTTATTAAAAATAACAAAGTTTGCCTGGTAGCTAATATGCCGTGGACCAATCTCTGAATAGAAAATTAAGAACCGGCATATGACACTTCTAAAAGCTGAATTTTCAAACTACAGATACGATTTTCTGTATAGATTAACTCAATTATACTCTAAATAAATATAGAAAGCTCCAGAAGATTGAACAATCGCTTCTAATTGAATAGACGCTGATATTACACAATAAGCATACAGATTGCTTGAATTAATTTTGATTCATTTGTTTTGTAAACAAATAATTTATACACTTCTAAAACAACACTGCGGCGAATTCTGAAACCAAAGGTCAAACAACCAGAGTCAACTCCACCTCAATAAACAGTTCGTCGGCTCTATTTGCCAGCTGTTACGAGTCATCATTCACATGCAAGTTGGAACCAAAATCAATATTAATGTAACTCTAGGGCTGACCCTATGGAAGCTCTATCTTTGGCGCCAAAATACTGGACGGTGGTTTTATTTCCTAATAGTGATCGCTGGCGGATCCGCCCCCATGGATGTCGGTTATCCTGCCAAAAGCCTATAAGGACATAACTTATGTTTTTTTTATATAAAAGCGCGGCAAATGACTCAACACCACCTGATGTGAAGCAGTAAGAAGAGTCCATATGCGAAGATAGCTAGTGCTTGATTTAAACACATTGTTGTAGCCGCCTCCACCTTGCCGGCCTTTTTTTTCTTAATACAACTAGATGACAAACAACAGAAGTAAACAGTGGTTACTGCTACCTATAGACAGGAAAAAATCACTAAGCTTTGCAGATGCGTTGCCATCCTGAGGCCTCAGATGAAAGTGCCTTCCATGTCCAGTAATTACACTGACTGGCCGTTTAATTTGAAACATAGCCCACTGTTTCACGGCTGAAATAAGAAAGGCGGTGGTGCCTACCCAGACGACCCTAATACGGGCTATATATGATGCTTTAGTTAGAGAATTAGACAACGGATTTAAGTAGATGTAATTTGCAAAGTGTGAACGCTAACCAAATGATAAAATTTAGTAAAGTAAACCTGTTCAGAGGTTTAGGAGGGAAAACATAACAAACAGATAAGTAACGTTCTAATTTATAGTATTGTTTTTTTAATTTATTTAAGGACTATTATCTTAGTAAAGTTAAGTCAGCCCCGTCGTAACATACCTAAGCTTAAAATATATCTATAAATGATAAAATTAATAATAAGTGCCTAATTTAACTATGTGTCACATGTCACAGAGAGCTCTCGCAGCGTCAGAGGTAGGTTCATTCAAAATATCTATCTATTGGACAATACCTATATCTTACCGTTTACGCTTTCTCTTCATCATCATCAATTAGCTAAAAGACATCAGCTGCTGTACAAAGGCCCCCTAAAGATTTCCACGGTCATTCGCCGCACAAAAGTAGGCGGATGTGTCCTGATCGAAGTCTAAATATAATTGTGTTGGCTGCGTAATGAAAAGGAGTCATCATTACGCAGCTAACACAAATTTCATGGTCTTTAGGGAACGCCAATAGAATCGACAATGTTATCAAATTAGAAACTTTATTTTATTTACGGATCTTTCTTCACAGAATAAACTAAATAAAAGCAGATACTTTCCTAAAGTTTAGATTCGGAAAACGACTTAAGTATAAAGATAATAAACTTACACAAGTCTAACCTTTTAATTTACATAAATAATTGGTTCCAGTGAGAGAATATTACTATCATCAATATAATAAATACGCACACCATCCATCCAATTGAATAAATAATAGGAAAGCATATTACGTATAGTAGGCAGTTAATTCCTGATTTGTGTTGGTTGGCACTAGGTAACCCTAATCGCACCTAGTTGCGACAGTGACAAAATTCAATTTAGTGCCCGTCAGCCCGAGAGCCGACCATGAATAATCAAAGGCGACATTAATAATTTCAAGCAGCACGGATTGTCGGCCTAAATATACAATTAAAAACGACTTTAATAGAAATACTTTTAGTTGCTAAAAAATTGGCTGAATAAAGTTTATTTCATTAATTAAAGAAATAGTTTGAGAATTAAACAAGAAAATTGTAAAAATACTATTTCTGAATCTGATGCAAAATACCTAGGCCAGACAAGTCTAATAAATTCGTACAAATAGTAACTATAATATAAAATTGAAAATTCTAAGTAAGTACTAGGAAATGCCACCGAAGTGACAGTAAATCAAATTTCAAATCAATCGGATCAAGTTAGTAAAACCCTTTTGCCAAATAGGAAATTAGCTGATATTCATCAAACGCCTGAACTGATCTTCATAAATTAAAGTCATCTTTATCACGTCAGCTTTAAAACAAAACAGAAACGAATCAAAATCGTTCCATTCGTTTAGGAGCTACGATGCCACAGACAGACAGACACATAAATACACAGAAACGTTAAAGACACGTCAAGAAAACTTATAATATCCCTCTTTTTACGTCCGGGGGTTAAAAGAGTTGACTTACTCGTATTTCTTAATAAGGTGAAAATATTCTTAATTTTTGATTTTAACATTATTATAAATGTTTGAAAAATTACTTAGTAATTAAAATAGAATAAAACTAGAAAAATTTTACGTCCTGAGGCAGGAATCGAACCTGCGACCTTTCGCTATCCGGGCGACTGCTCTGACCACTGAGCCACCCAGGACTTGGGATATCCCTGTGAAATTCTTCTAGTCTATCTTGTATTTTGCGTTTATGAGCTAACGTCCACCCTACAATGTCGAAATATTCTATTTCAACATCCGAAACGAGTATTTTTACAAATACCGACGAATCGGTTAAGTTGGGGCAGTGCTTTCAAATATTCTTAATTTTTGATTTTAACATTATTATAAATGTTTGAAAAATTACTTAGTAATTAAAATAGAATAAAACTAGAAAAATTTTACGTCCTGAGGCAGGAATCGAACCTGCGACCTTTCGCTATCCGGGCGACTGCTCTGACCACTGAGCCACCCAGGACTTGGGATATCCCTGTGAAATTCTTCTAGTCTATCTTGTATTTTGCGTTTATGAGCTAACGTC
The DNA here is from genome assembly GCA_947347705.1 of Nymphula nitidulata. NCBI lineage: Eukaryota > Metazoa > Arthropoda > Insecta > Lepidoptera > Crambidae > Nymphula > Nymphula nitidulata. The sequence continues at coordinate 5,472,932 of OX374617.1, read as the reverse complement.
CACCCTACAATGTCGAAATATTCTATTTCAACATCCGAAACGAGTATTTTTACAAATACCGACGAATCGGTTAAGTTGGGGCAGTGCTTTCAAATATTCTTAATTTTTAATTTTAACATTATTATAAATGTTTGAAAAATTACTTAGTAATTAAAATAGAATAAAACTAGAAAAATTTTACGTCCTGAGGCAGGAATCGAACCTGGAATTGAACCTGTAAAAATGTGTCGAGCATCGAATGGGAAACCAAAATGCATCTAGAAAGAAATAACTAAATATCCTGTTCTATTGAACCGTCTCAGCGTTTAAAACTTATTAAAAACGAACTACTTAGTTATAAATTGATTTGAACGGAAAACTTTTAAATAAAGTGCGTCGAGGAGCATGCCGTAGCAAAGAATATATGTATACACTGACGCACTCGTATTAAGTAGATAAGTCAAAGTTTTTAATGCACTAGAAAACTAGAAGATAAATGACGGCAATATGTTTCCTATCTGTGAAAATATAGGGAAACTTCTAAGTGCATTTGTCTTAAATCAGATTGAGCGTGTGGCGGAGGCGGCCAGGGGAGGCGACATCCCAGAACTGTTCCTACAGATTTTGGCACAGATTCACGTTTTTCAGATTAATTTAAGAAAGGATGAACAATGGAGAGACATTATTATGAACCATGTGCGACTACTTCAATTTCATTGACATAAAATATTATAGAAGTTAAGACAAATCGTTAAATTTAAATTTTTTATATTTTCAAACATTGGCTAACCGAAAATGCTTTGCTAGGTTAATTTTAGTACCTACCTTGGTAAGGCAATTACTAAGGTTGATTCCGAAATTACCTTAACCTTAGAACTACTAGCTAAAATGCCATGAAATAAAATTATTTTCATGAGAACCACTGATTTCATTATGAGACAAGGCACAAATTACTTACGGCAGCTCACGTTTATACCTATAAACATAATACCCATCTAATAATAGTTGACATCTTTTTTTATTTCATATATTTAGAACTCAAGAAATATTGTAAAAGAAATTGTATGTTTAAAATCAATAGTTTGATAGATACAGTGACATGTTTGATATGTTGCAATGCGCTGCAACTTGCAGCAGTTGCAGCGCATCGTCTAAAAAGCTCAATTTAAGTATATAAAATTTAGGGGAACAGATGACGTCACATGTTGCCATATTACTAAAAAATGTATGGACATATTGACAAAATTAATAATAACTAAGTATGTAACATATGTTTTAATTCAAATTTGTCATAATAACCTACCAACAGTCCATGGTTGGTCTGCTCCCACACTAGATATTATTAGATAGATATTATATTATATTACTACTTAGTTGTTCTAATTGATGTAACCAATATAATATCATTATAGTTTTTGATAAATAAAAAAAAATACTATTTATTTTTATAAATTTCCTAAGCTGTACAATTTTAACAATATTCCATAACTTTTAAGTTTGCATTGTTTTTAAGAGTAACAGTAGCGAATATTTTTTGAATTTGTAAAAAAACAATGCCATATTCAAGGCAACATCCCTATTGTTGTCATGTATGTACAGACGACACCACATCAAGCATAACCGTTTGACCTTGGGACCGCCCTTACTCCGTTCGTAATAAAGACTGCTTTCGTAGTACAACTGTTACACTTGATGTGATGTCGTCTGTACCTAGGCACACACCTAGGCAAATTATTGTTTGGCTCAGCCTCCGACGTATTATTAAACTTTTAAAATCAAATGGCTTTTTCTGTTCCACTTAAAAATTTTATTCGTTAATGTTGCATTTATCAATAATCTTGTCTTGAAAATAAATGATTCGCTAAACACATTTCTTTCGTTGGGTTAGTTGTATTTCGTACAACGTTTCTATTTACAACTTTGAAATATAACCTTCGTGTTACGTCTTGCTACTTCACGTTTTCCACAAGACGACATGAAAGCTCGTGACTAAGCTGCATTAGGTGCGCACTAAGAAACGTCTCAGGATAACATAAGACGGTAGACAATATAATTTTTGCGAAAATTGTAAACCTTTAAATTAAATAACTTAAGCCTAAGTAAAAAAGAGGCTTTAATACACAGTACCAATCTACCTTATGGTAACACATATTTGGAATATTCATAATCGTCATCATCACCAACCTATTATACGTCCCACTGCTGCGCACAGGCCTTACTACCCGGAAGAAACACTTGAGGATCTTGGGCCATAACACTACCACGCTGGCCCAATGCGGATTGGTGGGGTAAAAGCGGTTGTAGTAACAACCGGGGCCAATGGCTTAACGTGCCTTCCAAACCACGGAGGAGCTCGAGATTATAAATTTTGATTGGCCCATCTCAGGAGCGACCATGGCGAAAGTTGCTTTGTTTTCGTAAACGAAACCAGAGCGCTCAAACCACTACGTCACCGAGCTCTTCTTTTGGAATATTATAAATACTTAATTCATGTTTATTCTATCAATATTCTTGTAGAAACGAAACCCTTAAAAGCACATAGGTACCGAAAATTGTTACTCCTGCTTGAACCAAGTTTTCAAATGGAGTCCGCACAGCGAGCAAAGTCATTGAAACCATTGAGCATATTGAGTAATAGAATTATCATATTTTATATTGTATATTTAGAATATTTTAATGGTTATTAATACTGGTTTCTCAATCTGATGGGAAGTTTTCGTTTGATCCATAGTAATCGACAGGCAGCCTGACCACCGTCAGAATTCTTGTAGATCTGATATTCTGATTTTATCATGGTTTTTTGATTTTGTGTAAGGCAATCAAAATGAGTGCATTATCTATCACTCTCTCTTGGTATAGTAAGTGCTGATAAAAGCTGGAATGTCAGGGTTTATTTCCTGATTGCTGCGCCCTTCCACCGGAAGCCATATGTTCTTCCAGAGTCAATAGAACGGCGTAGAGGGTTGCTCTCCCAAGTGGAAGTTGTCATTGATCAACAACAACATGCAAAAATCAGCATGTAGGTATATATTCCGCATATCTGTTACACAGTAACCCCTTTATTGATAAAAATAAATGAACTAATTTAGACATACATCCAATTTTTTATTTTTCTCTCTCGTTTGCAAAATGAAGACAAAACCCGTAATCTATAGCTGTGCTATAACTAATTTATTTATCGTCTATGAATAAGGGCGTAAGAATTAAAAATTTAAATGGTACAAGATTTGAACTCTTCTAAAACGCTATTGCGTCAAGCTTTAAAATCGTATAAAAAACGCGAGCAGAGCTTTGCTGAAAAGTATTGAAAAACATTTTCCTGTATGGAGGCCATGCAACGAATGGCGTTATGTTTAGCGTAACCTCAAACTGGCACAGAGGCTAGCCACAAAGCTTCTGTACCTCGACTGTGAGGTTCGTAACATAATTCTAACGTTAATAATTACGTCACATATTACTACACACATAAATGTATATTATTAACAATAAAAGATAGCCTCTAAAACACGGGAAGCTGGCAGAACACTTAAGTGGTCATTTCTATCCATGTCATGGCAAATTTTGCTTTAATTATGTGATTGTGGTTATAAAAGTCTTTAAATGACTTGATTAAGTAATGAAAATCGCTATGGTTATGGATACTTATACCAAACTATAAATTCTCTAGCCACCATTTACCTAAGTGGTAAATTCAGAAGGTCACCAATGGTCACGGCACCGTACATTCGTCTGGACTATCCCCAGAACAGTTGTTAGACACACGAAATAGTAATTTCAATTAAGACTAATGGCACGTTTTTAAAACGACGTAGACCTACCCGATACCTAGAGTTCTCAGGTCAATCGCTAATAACAGATAAGATTACATCGATAACCAATATCGCGATTCTTAGACTCATCATCATCATCAGCCATTCCAAAGCAGGCTGTCAGGGGGCAACACAAAAATGAAGATTTCAGAATCTTCATTTTTGTTTAGACGTATTTTATTGAAATATGTGTTAGGTTCTTGACGAATAACAACGAGGGACCTGAATTAAAATATGTTAGCATCAGTTTTTGATCAGATTAACATATCAAAGTTTCTGGTTATATTAGCAAACTATATTTGCAAAATATGTTCTTCTGTAATTGACAAAACAACGTAACTAGCCTCAAACTGGCTCTCAGTGAAATTGCACATATAATAAGTGACTACATTAACTAATGTGGAAGTATGTCAGGGGACGCCGGAAGACCCGTGAGCCCCATAGAACCGGCTGGCAAACCGCCAGGTAGTTATTCATTGTGGTTGCTGAGCTTCTCGGGGAATTTCATAGGCGTACCACACTGACAAGAAATGACACGGCTATAGAAATGTCAGATAATATTGCTTATATCACAGACATTATAGTTGTATTTTCTTCCGGAATTTTGAGGACCAGAATGCCAGCTTTGTGAAATTTGTGACCTCCTCGAAGCCAAATAAGTAACACTGCTCTATATTAGAGATTCTAAGAGCTCATGCATTGAGGAAGTATTGTACTGATAGTAAAACTATGGTATCAGGGAGCACCGGCGCGGCGACTTGTCTCCGGTGCGACATAACTCTTGATTTTTGTTGGGTACCTAAGCAACGCGTGAATATTTCGTGGGCATTTCTAGAACACCTTACTAAAGTTTCATTTCAATCTGTGGGTCAATTCTGCTATTTATTTTCCTGAACGGATCGGCAGCGGTTCGGTATCGTTACTAATGCGATTGTAATACAAAAAGGTATTCCACTAATATTTCTTATAAAGCCGCTAACGAAACGATCTCCGTTGGTTCAACTTCGGCTGGATAATCATTAACAATTTTGCAAGAAACAAATAACAATATAATTTATCTGAGTGAGTTGACAGTCGTTAACTTTTGACAGTTCAACAAAAGACGTATCGATGCGTTTTGGTTGCCACAAATTTCAAATATTTTTTTTTTTTTTTTTATACAAAGCACGGCAATTGACCCAACACCACCTGATGTGAAGCGGTAAGGAGAGTCCATATGCGAAGACAGCTAGTGCAGAAAAGGACAATGCACTAGCTGCCTCCACCTTGCCGGCCCAAAAGGTGCTTTTTCACGCCTCTCTTGAAGGACCCCATGTTATAGGAAGAAGGAAACACATGCGCTGGCAAAGAATTCCAAGTTCTGGAAGTACGACAAAGAAACGAAGAACTAAATTTCTTCGTGCGTGATGTTGAGGTGGAGACAGTAAATGGATGACTCCGAAGACCAGCACGCGTGCTCCTGAGCAGAAAGGGGGAAGGTGGGATAAGGTCGAAAAGCTCTTCAGAGCACTCTCCGTGATAAAGCCGATAAAAGGCGCTAAGCGACGCAATGTCCCGACGCAATTGTAGAGGCTCAAGTTTGTTCGTGACCTCTACATCGCCAATGATACGGACAGCACGACGCTGCAATTTGTCCAGTGCATCGAGGAGGTACTTTGCGGAGCCATCCCATAAGTGCGAGCAATATTCCACGCAAGACCGGACCTGAGTTTTGTACAGCAGGCATAGCTGGTCAGGCGTGAAAAATCGACGCACCTTGTTCAGGACACCGAGCTTCCGTGAGGCTGTTTTTATCACGGTTTCGATGTAGTTTCTAGAATTGAGATCGCAGCATATCTCCATACCGAGCAAGTTCAAGGAGGCCTGTGCCGAAAGAGTAGTGCCCTGAAGAGAGGGAAGGGGAAGGAACGGCGACATTTTGGCTGTAAACGCACACACCTGTGTTTTCTTAGCATTGAACTCAACAAGATTGTTAGATCCCCATTCAGATACGAGGTTCAACACCCTGTTGAGCTCAATAGTAAGATTCTCCCTCTCTTTCTCGGTTTCAGCGCGCCCAGCCCCTGGGCGACCGTAATATCCCCCATGCACTGTACTGTCATCCGCATAACAATGAATGCTTCCTAATGGAAGCATATCATTGATATGAAGAAGAAAGAGTGTGGGGGATAAAACAGAGCCTTGTGGTACACCAGCATTCACAGACATGAACCGCGAAGCGCATCCATCTGCGAGGACGCGTATTCTCCGCTCATGTGAAGCCGGCGATCCAGTTGCAGAGCTGATCGGGCAGACCGTATGCCGGGAGCTTGGAGAGAAGAGCCTTGTGCCAGACCCGATCAAAAGCTTTGGCAATGTCAAGGCTAACAGCCAGTGACTCACCACGTTTATCAATAGCTTCACCCCAGACATGCATTAAGTACGCTAGAAGATCACCCGTTGACCGTTTCGGCCGAAACCCGTACTGTCGATCATTAATTAATGAGTGACCTTCTAGGTATCGGATCAGCTGGTTATTTATAATCCGCTCCATGACCTTGCAAAGAACTGAGGTGACAGCTATTGGGCGGTAGTTTGCCGGGTCTGATCGGTCTCCCTTTTTGGGGACCGGTTGCACATTGGCCTCTCTCCAAGATTCAGGCACACACCCAGAAGAGAGAGAAAGGCGGTATAGCCGGGTTAAGATGGGAGACAACTCCGCTGCGCATTTATTTAGTACTATCGCTGGGATGCCATCAGGTCCACTAGCTTTCCGGACGTCGATTGACTGCAGCTCCGCACGTACATCACATTGCCTGACACGGATATTAGGCATAGTGTGGCCACAGTGGGAGAGTGTTGGTGGCTGTGAGTTGCAGTCATCGATTCGGGAATGAGCAGCAAAGAGTTTTACCAAAAGATCGGCTTTCTCTTGCGGCTTGTGAGCTAGCGAGCCGTCAGAACATCTCAACGGGGGCAGCGAGGGTTGACAGAAGTTGGACTGCACGGCTTTGGCCAGACGCCAGTAGCTACGGCTTCCCGTAGGATGCGTGAGTAGTTCTTGGCCAACTCGTGCAACGCGCTGTGCATCCGCTCTGATGAATGCCCTCTTGCAGGACTTGGTGGCGTTGTTATAAGCTGCTTTCAGCGAGTCAATGTTAGGATCTCCGCAAGCTCGACCCCTGATCCAAGCGCGGTATGCCGACTGTCTGTTCTCAACAGCTATGGCACACTCCCGGTTGAACCAGAGGTTACGCCTACCCCTACTGATGAGATCGGAGTGAGGGATATAGTACTCCATCCCTAACATGATCTCATCAGCAACAGCAGTAGCGCTAGCGCTCGGGTCCAGCTCACTGAAGCAGCGCTGCCTCCAAGGGACAGATGCGAAGTAATCCCGCATACCATCCCAATCTGCCGACGCATAGTGCCAGATGCGGCGTTTGGCAACCATAGGTACCGGTGGCGACGCCCGTGGCACCCCAGCGGATATCAGGCAGTGATCCGATGTTCCCAAAGGAGCACGAACCTCTAGCCGATATCCGTCCGGACGAGACGTCAGCAGAAGGTCCAACAATGAGGGCGCGTGACCGACAATGTCTGGAATCCTGGTGGGCTGGTTTACCAGTTGTGTCAGGTCGTGCGTGAGAGCGAAAGCGTGGGCAGTTCTACCAGCATGGTCAGTTTTAGGGGAACTTAACCACGACTCGTGGTGAGCATTAAAATCCCCTAAAAACACCAATTCCGCGGTTGGATACTGCTCCAGCGCAACATCTGCCACCCGACTAAGATGTTCGAAAAGTCGAGTTGTCTCCATGTCACCGCTGTGAGATCTATAGAGGCACACGTAGACACGGCTATGTGTGCCCAGGTCCACATGCACCCCAAGAATCGAGTAGGAAGGGTCCTCCAAGCAGCGCAGACGGCGACAGCAAACATCCGCCCGGACAAACAAGCATACCCCGGCCTTCGCTTTGAAGGACTCCTCAAGAGCGTAGCCGGGGTAATCCAAGTAGCTAGTGTCAGCCGGGCGAAGTATTTGCGTCTCCGTCAAAAACAGCATAGCCGGTCGAGCCGTCTCGAGATGTTGGTGGACGGCATTGAGGTTAGCATGGAGCCCACGGATGTTAGTGAGCCCGACCTCAAACAGCGTGGTTGTGGTGGGGGTGTGCACCGCTGATCGACCGTTCATGTTCTTGAGCGCTGCCATAGAAGATGCTGTAAGGAGGAGAGGCGTGAATTGAGGGAACGTTGCCGCGATGTAGACGGTCAAAGTGTGAGGCCTGTTTCCCCAGTTAACAGCCGACAGAAGAGAAGCGCTGACCCGCCGAACGGAAGGGCCCCCGAACCCCCCCGGGAATGGCCGCCGGGACCCCACCACCCGGTCACCAACCGGCACGACGGACCACCCCAAGATTATGCGTGGCATGATAGGGCAGCCTCACGAACTGGTTAGGTTCGCTTGGGCCCCTGTACTGTACCACGGGCGGCCAGCGGAACAGCCGTTTCTACGGGTCTCCCTGGTCGGCGGGTCAACGCAGTCCACCTGGCTCTGGTGAGACGGAAGCCGTCACTGACCGAATCCATCGCCGCAACGTCTCCCCAAGCTCTGGTTGTACGCTGACTGATCCCGGAACGCGACCACAAGTGGTCACTTGGCGGGTTTTACGCCATGCGTACGGTGGTCACTAACCAGACGGGTGTTCAGACCCTACCACCAGTCGAGCAGTTGGTAGCTCGGTAATCCCTTAGTCGCACGACACTGACGGCTAATCCCTAAGCCACCCACGGGAAGAAATGGGGCGGTGAATTGTATTCTTAATCCGTCACCGCACGGACAAAAATATATATTAAAAATTAAAATATATATTCTTTGGAATACCTACAAAACAATATTTGCGTTACGTGTTTGCTAGTAGATTACCAAACTCATGCGTTTCGGCTACGTTTCGATTGCGCTGAGTTAGCAAAATACAAAAACGTTGTAGCTTAGGTAAGCGTTTCTGATTCGTTTCAGATCTTAATACAACAGCAGAGTTGGGGCGCTGATCAATGGTTTCAGAATGCATAGAGGACAAACATTGATTTTTATTTAAATATAGAAGATAGGCTACGCTAATCGTTTACCTTCAGGCGGGCTATATGAAAATAAAATTAGTAATACTAAATTAAGTGATACCTACTAAAAAAATTGTGGAGTATAAAGTCGTAATCTACTTATTTTACTCCAGAAATAGAAAACAAACGCTTGTCGCTCTGCAGCTGGTGTTGATAATCAACTTAAAACTCAAACACAATGAGCTAAAAATATATTTCGCTTTCATAATTCGTTTACGAGACGAATTAAGTCAACGAATTCAGTCAGGTAAAGATTTGTACATCTGCTTCTCAACTCTTTCTTTAATAAATGAACAAAAAATATCACAGGGCGCATCTTTTTATTAATTCGAGCCCATAATCTATTTCGGAAATTACGACGGAAAACGAAGATCGACCGACGAATGCGCTAGAATTAGGGATTTTGTTGCTTGTAGCCTAAAATCATGTAGTTTCTATGATCTGGAGCTTGTAGGAATATGAAAGACCCTAATAATAACAATAATAAGTTAGCTGAAGTCTTTTTCTTCTTGGCTGAAGACTCTTTTCATAAAACTCTACAAAGTTGAAAGACAACATAAAATCAACACTCATAATCTCACTTGACCAAGATGGAGAATGAGTTGAACGACTGATTATGATTTTACTTAAACGACGATCCTCAAAACAAATGATTACAGCAACTCAAATCGATAACCCCATTGTCAAAGTCTGATCTGATAGTTTCCTAATCTTCCAAACAGATGTAAGTAATGACAATTTATTTAGTAGTATAACGAGTTTTTCTTGTCTTATATTGAAAGCCGGAATTTATCACCTTTAACTTGCTGATATCAATGACTGCCAATTTTGAACTTATCATCAATAATTAGCAAATGTAAGAAAATATTTGTTAAAAGTCGAAGAAGTCGCAAATACTTATTTTAGCACCAAATACATTAGGGTGTTTAGTTTAGCATCAGATTATAGATGAGTCAGTCTTCAAGTCTTAATACTCAGGGGCCCGGTATATTCACCAGTTGCAAATAAACTGATAAGGCGAGTAAATGACTTCAAAGGTAAACAGATCCGTGAATCCTTCAGATCCAGGTAAACGTCTTTTATGTAGGGGTGTAATATGGGCCCTGATATATCCGAGAAAGTATTAGACCCGTTAGGGTGAAGTTATGCCGTTATAACATTCCAAGATATTGCACTCCTCGGAGATAATCACGTCTGGTCCATGAAATGTCCAAATGTTTCAGGGAAATGGGCACACACTATATTTGTTACACGACTGTTGATAGAAAATAATATTTACTGTCATTATGAAATTAATATCTAACATCACTGTTAGTGACAATATAAAGAATTTTCTGGGCATGACAGAAACCAAATTATGATTAAAACAATTCACAATAACAGAATTACATACATGTAAATTAATCCTGCTTACAAACAAAGTATTAAACAGTAGTAAAAATTTCCTTCCAAATCTTAAAAGCAAATAATACAATGACTTCGAAGTTCCCACCATTTAAAGTATAATAGACAGATAATATCATTGAAATATTTCGGTTTTGAATACACAATACAAACACAGCCGGGTTAATGCGGGTGGTTAATACGATCGCTATTTAGAGAGATCTGATATCCAAAAAAGGAACCTACCAACTCTGAGGTTTCGTCACGGCAAACAATCATTGCGCCACAGATCGCTGACAAAAGACCACAAAAATAAATGCTAGGCAAGTTAAATAACGTTGAAACTTTCTAACGAGTATGACCCAAAATCCATAACAATTATAAATGCTACTTCTGTTGTGTTGCATTCATTTTGTGAAGATATCACTTAAATCGTTACTGTTTTTGTTTAGTATGTTGCAGAGGAAAAGTTTTTGTGGTATTTCTAGGAAATAATTACGTAGTTTTGAACAACGTAATTGTGTTCCTGTCATAACTATGAAAGTGTTTTTTTTTTCTGCAATCCACTGTAAAGTGCTTCTAAAAATTAAATTCACCGTTATGTGCTAAGTCTCTAAACTTACCTAAAGTTTACATATCCTACTCTTCACCAAAATTATCTTATAACATAAGTAATTAATAAGTATATTAATTAGGGTAATCACAATTATTTTGTCTATATAAAACGGTATTAGTATCGGTGACTCAATTTTTATGTCGAAATTCCGCCAAGTATCAGATCAAGGATTGCGTAATATTCAAGCCACAAAAGTTTTACATTAGTTTCGCGAAGGTTATTCGCGTTAGTGACGTCAACAGATAAGATAGTCACGTCATATAAATAAGCAAACACGCACATATTCCCAACTTTCATTTGTTTTCACCACTTGATTTCGGAGACTCTAAAAAGTATTTTAGGTCGATTTGTTAGACGGCTTCCGCTGAATCGTTTTTTCTTTTGTCCGATTACTCTATTAACATAAAACTACTATGATAATTATTATAAAATTCATTAAGAAGGTTTTCTACTTGGTAGTTCGTCTGCAGTCCACAGTCCAGCAAGAAGAATAGTTTCTAGAAAATAAAATTTTACCAAAGTACCTACTTCAAAGTTTTTATTGTAATAAGTAGGTGGTAGGTGCTATTGCTTGTCATAGCAGTTAATCCGAGTTCCACTTATGACTTGCCACATGGTCCGGATAATCCAGCTCTGTTACGTAATGTAGTACTTTGGATGGTTTCTTTAATCAAGCGTGAAATCGGAATCGTTGTTCAGTTCGTTATTATCAAGTTGGATTTGAAATGGTACATTTTTCATGGTCGACATTACAACATACTTGGGTTCCTATAAAATTTGATTGTTATTGTAGATTAAAACACCAACATCGTCGAAAATAATATAATTATTTATAATGGATACAAATCGTTATTTTCGGAGCACTACACACACTCTCCGAGTCCTATATTTATCCATACGCCATAACCACAAATATTTGACCGCTAACAACAACATTACCATGCTAACGTCTCTACAGTAAAAGTGGGCAACCCAAAATGGGATAACTTTTGGGAACAGGGCGCATTCAAATATACGTTAAGCCGGGATATTGTATTACTCTACAATCCACATAATTATTCTATGTGCATTTTGGGAACAGGGCGCATTCAAATATACGTTAAGCCGGGATATTGTATTACTCTACAATCCACATAATTATTCTATGTGCATACGCTTTGAATATATTAAATAAAGCTATTTTAATATAAAATTAAGCACAGTAAGTAAATATTGCTGTAAATATGCATCCTTTAATTAGAATCAATGTTTTTTCCAAGATGGAATTTTATTAATCAAATATAAGTAATTAATGTCGTTAGATTGCGTAAATCAAAATTGTCACGCCATCAGCGAGTCTCAACATCTATGGACACTTATAAATTATTGTCTAGTGCCCGCGAAGTGACCAAATTTGTAGGCAAGCCATCGCAAAGGCTAGTAAACTCTATCTAGCCTTCCTCAACACCGTCTACCATCTACGGGTTTGATATTCGTCATTCCCCACCTACGCTCCGTGACGTCACATTTCTAAAAACAAAAAGGATCGCGGTCAATAGAATGGTGTTACTTGTAAGTCTAGAAGCGTGTAAACAACTTCGGGGTGTACGTTAAAATATTAGAGGAAGGGGTGCGGCGATGACGTCACGGGGCGTTAGGTGGATCCGGGGCGGCCCAGCTATTCTCCCGCTGGGCCGCGGCCGATTTGACGGTAGTCTGTTGCATTAGTTAGTATTTTGAAGTGTACTATTCTCTAAATTAGAAATAACTGCTATATCTGAATGATTAATGATGACGATGAATTAAGAAGAATAACTGCAAACTCCTATTAGCATTAATATATTTCTGTAATAATTTTGAATTAAATTATTAATTGCCTATAAAAGGGGTCTAAAAAGGACAAAACAAGAAAATAATTTACATAGAAATCCAGAAACGCATAGGTACCAAAATGGTTAAGGTAGAGCCGTGGTCGCACCCATACTATATTTCGTTATATTTTTTTTGTAATAACTTATAAGAGTTTTGTGTTATTTAATGGAAAACATGTTATTCAGTACATTATTGTCTACAATATGACACATGAGCAACACTTTACCATTCCCTGGTTATACTTGCAATCACTTCAGTTATTGATAGGTATAAACACAAAAATGTAGTACCACAAATAGCCTTGTCTATCTAGCTTGCTAAGTGGACTATCAAAAGCAGCATACCATCGGACAAAAGCTGACGCACACTTAGAAGACTTTCACAATTAATCAAACGTGTCATAGCGGTCCCGTTTAAGTCGGTACATAATGCGGTGGCTATAAAACACCCTTTGTTGCAGTAATACCTGTAAGGAAGGTTTTAGTCCCGTTTTTGGCGTGTAATGTAACCATGAATCGATTCTACGAACAGTCCCACTTGTAATTATGTTGATATTATTCGATATAGACATATACAGGGAGGTGCCGTCAATGCGACAATAAATTTAAACATGGGCTATATTAGTCCATAGAAATGGTTTGCCACTTTCAAAAATATCGTATTCATTTGATAATTTCATGAAATTTGTATGGAATAGTGTAACGTTGGCAGCATTATTTCCTACAGATGTCATGAAATTATCAAATGAATACGTTATTTTTGAAAGTGGCAAACCATTTCTATGGACTAATATAGCCCATGTTTAAATTTATTGTCGCATTGACGGCACCAACCTGTATATAGAGATATTGGCGGCCGCGTACTGGGAGACGCAGCGTTGGTAGGCTCCCCCAAGGATCTCCAAACCGATCGGTCCTGCGCTGCCCGCATCCATCAGCATCCCGCGACCCTTATAGTAGTTCGTCGGTCCGCGATATTGCGACGTTGATGTTCGGATTTCCTCACGCTGTCATGAACAATCTACTCGAAACGTGCGGAACCGAATGAAACAATGAAATCTCCCTCATGTTTTTTTGTTACTTAACTTTTCATTTGGACTAATAGAAGAAACCATTTGTGCCTAATCAGTTAGTTAATCGCGCATAATTTTCGTCCAAAATTTTGGAAAACTTTCCCTTTCAAACATATTAGAAAAATATAGGAGGTAGGTACCGATAAGGATATTAATTTTAAAGATGTTGCAAACTTTTATGATGAAAAAAAAAACGAAATTGCTTACAATACTAAAATTAACAAACTCGAGTCTCGAGTCTCGACCTAACACACCTGATTAAATTACTACAAAAATAATAGCAATTTGATGGAGATTTCGTGTAACATGCACACACAGAAAATGCAGTCGAATTAAGAACTCCCTCCTTTTTGAAACAAACAGAAATCGATTAGACTCTGGGTCAGACAAAGAAAAAGCACCGCCCACCCTTGAAACTTTTGAGGGAAGTGTGAGTCAGCCGTACCTATTACTAAACCGGTAATTTAGCGACTGCATTTGCATAACGTCGAATGTCTATCAGATAATAATTTACACTGCTTCGAGAAACTATTATTTAAAAGAACACGTTCTAAGTATTTCGGTATTATCAAAATGTAAGGGATATAAGATTTTCAGAGAGAAATGATATTTTGAATTACATCACTTTCGGTTCACGGTCTAGCAGTTGATATCATCGTCACCTTACCTTAAGCCTTAGAAATTATTTATTATACTATATATTAATGAAATACGTTAATAAAAATCTTACATAATAATATCAAACAGCATAAAACAGCATAGGTAGGTAGCATAGGTACCTACTCATTATCAAAAATGATTTTAACCTAAGAACAATTTGGATCCATGTAATGCGGCAAGCAGCTGTTTTACAAAATGCCACAGAACATAGAACCTCTTTCTTAGTTATGTGATAAAATCTAGATATTAAATTAATGATTATTTAAACCTATATCTGTTCTAACCGTTTTCGTTACAGCGGCTGAAAAGTGGGCACTATGATTGTAAGCGTCGCTTGTGTGCTCGTAGGTGATTAATGTAGCCAATTTTCGCAGTGAATATGCGGTCACGTGGTCACACACCACTACTGATTAGCACCCCATGGACAAAATTATGATTTATGACCGCAGGTGGTCGGGCCTTCAGCTCATCGCGCTTAGCATCGAGTCAACATGCCGTTTATGTATGGGATTTGACATTTACAATCGAAAGACGTTCGATGGCTTATGTCAAATCCCATACATTTTTCGCTTAGCGATAGCGATTGTCGAAAGGCATCTTGTCTAGCCCCTCTGATTAATTGATACTATACTAACCATTGTTGTCAAATGCTCGACTACCGACACCGATGTAAAAAAAATAGGAATTTATAACAATCGGAAGTAAAATCAAACTCTAAGTTAGTAATTTCCTATATTTCATCAAGTTTCTACTTTTATGCGCGGTGTAAACAGAATACCTTATCAGTATTCCACTTACAAAGACGCTCGATATTCCAATGGCTTTAATAATCTTCTCCGTGTTCGTGTTCCCTTTGCTGGATTATGTAGGTACTGGTTTTAAATTAAAACATTGATAAATAGATGTACAAGAAGGTCTAAATTAGGAAAATATATTCATGAGCACGAAAACGTTTGTGTTGTTACAACAGTTCCAAATATAAAATAAAGCTGTTATAATTTAGAAATACAATTTTACATTAGGCTTATGTTAATGTTTAGTAATTTAGTAACTAATTACTCATACATTCCAGAAAGTTTTATATTATAGAGTAATTAGTACATTGTGTAGCTAAGAATAACTAACATTATACCCCCTTATTTTAAAACGCAAACTAAATGCTGTCACTGTCTTTCTTTTAATAAATAAACGTGACAGCATCAGTTTTAGACCAGGAATACCAGGAGTAACTTTAATCCGCGTTTGATAATAAGGGGGAGTTAACCGTCAAATTACGACAAAACGTGTACCTACCTAATTAAATTAATTTATCTTTATCATAACCTCGTTTTTTGAGTTAGTCAGTAAAAATAAAATTCAAAAACGAAAACTTTTTTTCAATAAAGCCACCTTTGCGACTGCTTCTTATCGTGAAAGAGCCGTACCAGGCCACTTTGCTTTTATTTACGAAGCGTATGTGGATTAGACTCTTCTCTCGCTGTTATTTCCCCAATTCCTTAGCAAGGTAAGTAGACGTTATTTATTTTGCCAGTAAAATTCAGCAAGTATGATTGTAATTTTATCACGTATTTTATGAGACTGTACGTAAATACACTAGGAAGATGAGTCGAATTTAATATTGGAATAGAATTTTCATTGACAAGTTCATTTTAGCTGGATTAGTATTTTTTTTATACAATTAGATGACAAACACACTGATGGCCGACCTGGCGGTAAGCGGTTACCTACAGACACCTGCAATATCAAGGAAAAATCACTTGATATTGCTGGTGCGTTGTCATCCTGAGGTCTAAGGTGAAATGCCTTCCATGCCCAGTAATTACACTGGCTATCTTTTTCCCCTCAATACGAAAAACAGCAAACTGTTTCACGGCTGAAATAATAAAGGCGGTGGTACCTACCCAGACGACTCTCTATACGGGCCTAACACCTAGACAAGACACTAAACAACATACTTGCAAAATACCGGCATAATTTAATATTAACAAACCTTAAGTTATTTCTCAATTAAAATAAAATCTTTATTGTAATTTATTACCTCTCTTTCCATGGAAAAATTGAATGTCCGCGGAGAAGAAGAGAAACTCCGACACAAGCGAGCGTTGAAACAAAACAAAGCAAAACATCTAATGGATTCTTTGAAA
The DNA here is from genome assembly GCA_947347705.1 of Nymphula nitidulata. Classification (NCBI taxonomy): domain Eukaryota; kingdom Metazoa; phylum Arthropoda; class Insecta; order Lepidoptera; family Crambidae; genus Nymphula; species Nymphula nitidulata. The sequence goes on along the minus strand of OX374617.1, from coordinate 5,456,321 downwards.
GTAAACAATCTTGGGTGTTTTTTAATATTACCTACGTACTATCGGTAGATTCAAACAAAAATATAAGCGTTAATGTAATTAAATACCCATTTAAATATAGTCACGAAAACGAAAAGGGCTCTCGCGATAGGGAATTGCGTTCTACTTTGTACTGATGTAATCATACTAAAATAATTTCGTACACGGACACTAAGGGGAAGGAACCAATTTGAATCGTATGATAATACATGATGGATAACAATGGATTCAAAAAAATTAGAATGCATGGCAATTCATTAATTTAGTTATACCTATCTACGTGTATGTATGAAACGATAAAATATAAATAAAATGGAAACCATATAACAGCTAACAGCATTTCCATCTGTCTCCTGCTGTGCTGTCAACTGTACCTATTAGCTGTAAAAGCCAAATTTTAAAATTTTTATTTTTATGTGTAGTTTTAGCATTTTAATTATATTTATAATGGAAAACAGTTAGCTGTGTTTCGGATTGAAGGAAAAGATAGCCAGTGCAATTACTGGGCATGGACGGCATTTCATCTCAGGTCCCAGGATGACAACGCACCTGCAATACTTATCAAGTGATTTTTCCTTGTTATTGCAGGTGTCTATAGGCGGCGGTAACCACTTACCATCAGGTGGGCTGTCAGCTTGTTTGTCATCTAGTCTTATAAAAATATTAATAATAATAAAAAAAAATCACGCCATCTTGTCATAAAAAAATTTAAAATAAAAATAGGTAGTTATTTTAAAAGGCAACAATTTTAGTACCCAAATGATAATTTGAATTAGAGTTACCTATATTCGGGATATTTCTCATGTAATTTCTTTGTTAAGAGTTCTCGATATTTCGCTTTCGATATTATAACTCTAATTCAAATGTTAATAACCATGAAAGTATAAAGTGCTAATAAATAAGTGTTAATTATTCAGCAATGTGCAACGTTTTTCTGTAAAATGATACAAAATCACGAGATATACGAGTATTGAGTACTCATATCTTCTGTACGAGACCGTTCACCTAAGGAGTGCGATGTATCGAATACCCCAACGAGTCTAGCAAATAGAATCGATGTTTTCATCGTTATTGGAACTCACTCGTCCGAGGTATTCTCTCGACCACAAGATGATATTGATACACGGCCGCTGTTGCATCATACCTGAAACAAAACACAACCATTTTATTAAATACATATTTGAAGCGGCATTCCTGGTAGATCAACAATAAACAACTATAAATTAGTAACTGGAGCATCCCTAGACACTTACTTAGTCGTGCTAACGAGAAGCAATTTATACCCTACGATATTATACCGTATTTAATTATACCCTACGATATACCGTATTTGCTTATACCTTGCGATTTAATTTTAATTTAATTTTTTTACGCTGTAGAGTAAACCCTTATTTCTGAAAATAAAACATATTCAAAAGTTCACTTTCGATTTAATCGATGAACTAGAAGGTATGTAGGATAGGTATAGGTACCACCGCCTTTCTTATTTCGGCCGTAATACAGTTCGCTGTGTTTTGGATTGAAGGGAAAGGTAGTCAGTGTAATTAATGGGCCTGGAGGGCATTTCACGGTTCAGGATGACAACGCACCTGCAATATCTACCAAATGATTCTTTCCTTGTTATTGCAGATGTATTATGTGACAAAAGGCCAAAAGTACGTAAGTTGGTTGGCGTTAGTCAATTGCCTGCCCGAAATTGTAGTGATTATTTGTAATTCATCTCATTTTTTGTAAATATAATGTAACCATAATTTTACAAAAAAGTTAGATAAGTAAAATAAAATAAATTTATGTACGTTAAGTTTACTTAATGAACTTAAATTTTACTAGTTCTCTCTCATGATTGCTCTCAATAAAACTATCTAACGAGCTGTTTAATGTGCATATCAAACAACAGACACGAGTGTACACAACTCATACATAAGTAGGTTATTGCATCACCAACCACATCACAACATTATCCACAGATTACAACACTGTGAAAGAAGATTACTTATCTGTTCAATATAAAAATCTGCATTTGTGGCATTAAAAGTTAAGCGCCATCCACACCTTCCAATCCGATCCGACGCTCAAGATATCAGATAATATGTAGGATCGTTGGAGTCGGATATCAGAAATCTGATCAAACTACACATTTTCCGATTTCAACCAATAATTAGTTTGGATCGGAAGGTGTGACGCTGTTTAAACTGTTTTGTAACCATTACACTAGAAATAATATTTTATCGCCGATGTAGTTTTTTGGTGGTGTTTTTCAAGGGAAGTTATTCCTTAGTCTTTCCTTATAATAGTACCCATTTTACAAGGTAATAAACGCAAAAGATGTAGAGATTTCTCTTGCTAGGAATCCGAGACGTCGATATAGTGAGAACCCTCCCACATACTGCTTTCAGATTCCTATTCTTACAATAGCTATAAAATTGATTAAATAACCAAGACTACTACAATAAAAAAGACTAAGAAATTCGACTAGGTGGGAGGCGTGTATCGTATGTAGGGTCATCTGGGTAGGTCCCACTGCCTTTCTTATTTCAGCCGTGAAACAGTTTGCTGTGTTTCAAAGTGAAGGGAAAGGTAGCCAGTGTGGCTGGCATGGCGGCATTTCATCTTAGGCCTCAGGATGAAACGCACCTGCAATGCAATATCAAGTGATTTTTCCGAGTTATTCCTTGTTAAGAAGAGTCATATTCTTACCGCTTCTCGACAGGTGGTGTTGGTTAAATCATTTGCATTGTTTTCAAGAAAAAATAAGAATATTCTTTTAATTCATTTGTTCTTTCAATAGTTACTAGCTATAATGTATTCATATGCTCTGGGTACATTATTAAATATGGTAATGTTTTTACAATTTTAATACCTAATTTACCAGTCTAGAGTCTATCCAGGATGATAAGGTAAAACTAGGTAACATTAAAACGAATACCGGCGCGGCGTTGTTGAATATACTCTTCTTACCGCTTCACATCAGTGGGTCAATTCTGATATTTATTTTCCTAAATGAATCGGCAGCGGTTCGGTATCGTTACTAATCATTGTTTGTTGTTGTTCGGTAACATTGCTTAAAAAGCCGGAACGCTAACGAAACGCTCTCGGTTGGTTCGACTTCGGCTGGATTAGTTGGTTAGCAATATTGCAAGAAATAAATACATATATAGTTAAGCTTAGTGAGTTGACAGTTGTTAACTTTTAACAGTTCAACCAAAGCAGTATCGATGCGTTTCGGTTGTCACAATAGTCAAATATTTTCCATAATACAAAACAATGATCGAACCGAACCGAACGGTTTGCGTTACGTGTTAGTTAGTAGAACACCAAACTGATGCGTTTCGGTTACGTGTCGGTTGCGCTGAGTAAGCAGAATACAAAAAAGTTGTAACTAAAGCGTTTCTGGTTCGTTTCAGATCAAAATACAATAGCAGAATTAGGGCGGCAGGTGGTGTTGAGTTATTTGTATTAAAATAAAAACTCGGTTAAAGCTCGAATGTAAATCGATTCAATAGTACTGACGGGTAGCACGCCGATGATTTGGTAGGTATATGGTAAGAATCGGTAGCCGTAGAGACGGCTATGTAAACACTAGTGACGTATCGCTGTTCCGTCTCGTATCGATTCATGCCGCGCGCACTGGGCGCACCGACCGACCTCGGTACGTCACCGTTCCTTGTCACAGATATTTACATCTATCAATAAAATAAAAATAGGCCCGTGATTACGCGAAACTCACTGATACTCACTGATTGGCTTTTAAATCTTTAAAAAACATTGAAAGATCACTAGTACTTTAGATATTTTTATCAAGATAGGACATTTTTAAATGACTTCAAAAACGAGGAGGTTCTCAATTCGGTTGTTTTTTTTTCTAAGTATGTAAGTACCCACACCGATTACGCCGAGATTTCTGATCCGATTTTCGTGATTCTTTTTTTGTTTGATGCGGAATAGTTGCCATTTGGTCCCATAAAAATTTATTTAAAGTCGATTGGGTAGTTTAGTTTTTAAATCAAAATAACTGAAAAGAGTGAGTCGTCTATGTATACATGCGAAATTGCGGATTATTGTTTTCCTATGAGTTTTAAGTGAAACGATACGATAGTAGGAATCATGTTGACGGTCGGGTGACCGTCCAAAAATTCTTTGAAATAACTTTCTAAGGTCAAAGCTAGATACCCATCTAGCTTTGACCTCAGAAAGTTATCTCTAAGAATTGTCGTATAAAAATAAAAATAAAGTTTTACCATTGTTCACTGCTTGTGTACCCATAAATAGTCTTATATATAAAAAAACGAATTATTAATTAATTAATCTAAGCGAACTATACATTAGACCTACACTACTTGTAGGAAGTCTGGATCCGTAACGTAATCAAACTGTCATTGAAATGTGTCAAAAAAATTGGGAAACATCATATAAACCTGAGATATAAACTAAGGCTTGTAAACCTATTTGTTTTGTTTGACATTTGACTTTCAGTTCTTTCAATGATCAATCAGAAGATTTAATTTATGGTTTGGTGAAGAAGTTGCAATCTATAATATTTATCTAGGTATAGTTTTAATTTTAAGAAGGCAAGTCATAAAACTTGACGTATTATAATATTCTTAACCTCAAAATTCGTCTATTTTTTTTTGGAAGTCAAAAGGCAACAATTACTAATCGCCTTAATACAAACGCGGTCTAAAATTATAGCTGGTATAAGCCTGATGCCATCTTTGTCTACATTTACTGATATAAATGAAACAACCTTAGATTCAAACCATATTTCAAAACATGTACCAAAGAAGCATTGCATAAAAACCATATTATTATCCGTTCTATTACTCTCTGCTTGTGTATTCGTGGTGAAGTGGAAGCTTAACCAGCTTTAGTTTTAATATTAAACTAATTCGTGTTTTATTGCTTTCTTCCAGTTAGCGTGTTGAATCAGACCGCTGCAGTGCTGGTATGCGGTTTTTGTACACTTCAAGGATACTACTGACTGGCTGCCGCAAGTGCAAGAATGAATTAATTGAATTATTTCAAGCATCCTTTGTACGCTCCTTTTAATGATCAAGAAAAATTCAGACGCAAAATTGTCTTTACTCATTAAATTGGCATTTTATTTAAAAGACATAACATAAAACTTGGTCCTCAGAACAGGCAGTTTAAAAAATAAGCATAAATAGAAACTAAAATTCAATGATCAAAAAATTTTGGCTCTTTGAAATATCTAGTGACGTACAATAGGGTAATAATACAAAATACTCGAGGTGAAATAACCACAAGAATTTAAGAATTTATTTTTATTTCTTCTATTGTATTATTTAGCAATAAACCAACACTTTAAGTCTATACATATATTATACGGAAATTTTTAATCGAAGCCAATTACAGATTTATTTTATGTCATCATTTAGGTAATGATAAAATATAGTGTTGTTTTTATTTTATCGTCTTCTTTTGAATGTCGCCGCATTGTATTACTCTTTTTGCAGTATAGTTTGTTATTACAATTATCTATCTATTGATAGGTAATACTCATACCGATCTAATATTACCTATTTGTGTGATCATGAAAGTTGAAATATTTTATACTTTCCTACTTTTTTAATAAGCACCCACAATTTTAAAACGATGTGTAAATTGCACATATTAAAACGAAGGTCGTTTGTAGCTATATGAATGAAGTTCATCAAAAGGTCAAGTTACGAGGTCACGAGAATACATGTTGTTATTAATTAAAAAAGTAGTTCTTAATACATTGGCCAATATTAATTCTAATATCAATAATCAGTACCATACATTCCCACCTATTATCTAGACCAGAGGATACCAGACTTTATTTCTCTTAGACCACTTTCAAAATTTAGCCGCAGGGGGCTGCGGCAATATTTTTATCATATTCCCAAAACTCTACAAAAAATGAGAATAGATCTAACTATGGTTCCCATGAATCCCTGTGGGTCAAGACCCCTTTGTTTGGATACTTACTACTTAAAGGAGCCATATTGATCATAATTTAGATATTAGGAATATACCAAATAAACATATAAACATATCCATGACTCGTGAACAAATGCTCATACTCATTATACTTAACCATCTGCTCACCATAAAAGAAATAAGTTATAGCGGTAAAACTCTACTCTTTTGAGAGATCATTTGCAATTTTGTTAGAAATATGTAAAGATTAAAATTGTAAAACTTGTTCCACTTATTCAGTAGTAGGTATTCAAAAATTTCAAATTTAAAACCCACGTTCTGTCTTACTTTGATACACCCCCATACACCCCCCAATAAAAAGTGTCAGGATAGTTTTAATCGTTATAGGTACTTAATCTCCGAAGTTTGAGCTATAGCTCAAACTTCGGAGAGCATGTACGATTCGATTCGTTCGGAGAGTGTACGATTGAAACTGATTTCAGCAGACATTGTTTTTTCTGTGGCGGTACGAAGATTATATTCACAAACAAGGCTTTTCTTTTAGGGGGATAATAAATATTTTTTTATTTAAATTGCAAAAAACTAGGTAACATAGTGGGAATTTAATTATTTATGTATGTATATAAATAAATTGTATCTGTGCAGTGATAAAAAATTAGATTTCTTAAAAATTTAAGTTGCTAATAATTACCTAATCTTACAGCGGATTTGCTTATGATGAGAAGAATTTTAGGACGATAATATAATGACAGTGTGATAGATTTAGGATACGGCATTACCGACTAAATTTAATTTAATTTAAATTTTCCGTGAGAGCTTGTCAATAAAAATACTTTACTTAGGCTTTAGGTGCTTAAATTTAAATCTCTCGGATATTATACTATTTATGTACAAAATTACTACCTACTCACAATTATCATAACTCCGCTTATGTTATTGTTACTACAACTCAGTTAGTATCACGGATTTGTATCTACGAGATAGACTGGTGAGAGTTATTTTGTATATTTGACAATCGTTACCATTACAAAAATATATACAACTCTTGAAACTTAAATGTAGTGTTGTATGTCCTCCTTGCTTTCATGTTACAACTATAAAGGAGAGGATTTATAGATATCATTAATATTTCCATTTCCGTTTTCCATATCTGTAGCGGAATTTGGCATACTTTTTGTTTTATTAATTCTGTGCTTTTGTTTTTGAGTTACAATCTCCGGGGTGGTGGAAGCAATTTTCTAACCGTGGTCGTGACCTAACAATAATAGTTATGCGACTAGAAGTTATAGAAACCAGCGATTATCAAAACGAGCGCTCAAACCACCAAGGCCTTAAGACCTGTGCCCAGCGGTGGGACGTATATAGGCTGGTAATGATGATGACAAGGAGATAAATTTACATATTATTGAAAGTGTAAGTTACATGAAAATATCAAGTTTTAATGCATATACATATAGGTATCTAAGTCATCGATCACAATAAATTTTGTTCTTTTAAAACAAGTATTAGTAAGAAATATTATCAGAGCGTGACAAGTCATATTTATCTTATCAAATTACTACCTACTTCAAATTGAAAAGCAAGAAAACATTTAAATCATATGCTTGTAGATATTACAAAGCAAATGTGTATTATGGAAATCGTAATTTTTGCACACAAAAGATGGCATAAAGGACATTGCCCAATTTTGCCCCACTGTTCTCAGAGTTTAGATAAAACATTTAAAACTAAAATATAAATTAATTTATTATTTTCAGTGGAGTTTAATAATTAAATAAGTGAGCGAGAGCAAAACTCTAAATTAAAAGTATTTTCTCCTATTTGTAAATTGGAATCCATTTTTAATCTCTTTTTTTGAGTTTTTTTGTCATTAGCGTCTAGCCTTTTGAGGCGATCATAAATATTTGTAAAGAAGCATTAGTCATATATTATTCGTACAGTTTTCATGTGGATGGCACTTGAAAACTGCAGGAAGTCACTCTTCGTAATGGAAATAGATTTATTTTGATTTCAATTGTAAAGTCATTGGGGTTTTTTGTAGCCATCAAAAGATACTTATACCTACCTACTTTAAGGGATTAGGTTTAAAAGCCTAGACGTTAGAGGTGTAAAAAACAGTGATAAGAAAAAGAAAAACTATAGAGTGTTTGGTTGGCGGGATTTGGTGATGTCAGTCAAGATTTTTATTACAATAATTAAAATTTGTGTCGGAGCGAACTTTGTGTTATAAAAGTGGTGTGGTTTTATAATCCAAGTATTTGTGGTTACGTGTAACTAAAAGGCTATTAGAATAAAAGTGATTATGGTGTGAAAGACGATGAGAACTTTTTTGTGGTTATACGCCTCATCAAGTAGCATCATATATTTCGCGTCAAATTCTCCAAACGTGTATTGAAACGTGTAACACCAGCATTTCAATGCAACAAATGAAGAAATAAAAAAATACTGAAGACATGGCTGTATGGGCACTAGTTCCCTTTGCTCCCGACAAACCGATACGCAACCAACGGACACGGTACTTAATCTTGTCACTTAAACTCCCAAGAAAAACTGTAAAAATATAGTTTTTTTTTTGGTTATTCTCCCTAAATTTATTGGGAGAAAGAAAAACTGTAAAAATATAGTTTTTTTTTGGTTATTCTCCCTATCTTTATAGGGAGAATTAACAAAAAAAAACTATATTTTTACAGTTTTTCTTGGGAGTTTTTGGCAGGTCGTACCGTGTCAGTTGTTTGGGTGTTGTATTTTTATTTCGTATATTACGTTGCGTCAGTTTTTGATGTGAAAATGATGTAGATTCGAGTCAAAACGGATCATTACAACACGAAATACTTAATCCAGCACTAGGTAGCTAAGATATTGACTAAAGAATTCTCTGTATAGACTGGATCCCTTTGCCTTCCCGACACGGGGAAAACGCTTTATGGCCTGTGGTTCACAGATGTTAGAGAATTGATTTTAGCAAATTAAATTAAATTTCATGTACTGTATTAGATTCTAAGAGGTTTCGTTTACTTTTTTGTTATTTACATTTCTTTGATATTTATGTATTTGATTTTACATGTGTTTCTATTGTAAATATGTCACTCTATAAGCCAATGGCTCTAGTCTATCATCCAAAGCTTTAATAAATAAATAAAAATGTTAGAGAATTATAAGTAATCAGGCGCTTTTTTTTGGACTAAGTTCAGATTCGCTCGGTGTTGCAAATCATTTTTGCTTTCTTTCCTAAGCCACTCCAATAGTACCTACATGCGATGCAATACCTATAATTAGTGGGCATGCGTATTTGGAAGTGGGGACAAGTTCCTTACAATATTTATAGAAAATATTTTCGACTCCAATGGACACGATAAGTCTAGGTTTCAGGAAGTACTCCCACAAGCCTCCTAAAATATTCTATGGTTTCTATTAGTCTTTTTAAAAAATTAAGATTTCTACTAATTGGTTATGGTGAGTACCGGCTCTCTTTGAGTACCAAACACCTGGTATTGCAGGTGCGTTGTCATCCCGAGGCCTAAGATTAAATGCCTTCTGTTGGCGACAGACACTGGCCAGCAATAGTTTTATTTTTGATATTTTTATTATGTTAATATTATATATTTTTTAATTTTGACTTTGTCAGTGTGATTAAATGTGCGTGTTCGTCCTTTACAAATTGGTGTCAGAAGTGGGAATGACGTACTCCCTCCTACCATTGCTACCAACTGGGACAATTGGCTTTCAGAGCTAAGGGAAGCTTCGAATGTACCTTCTGTCTGACGCAAGTGAGCACGCCTACAGTTGTGTCGCATATTGACGCTTTACTTGCGAAGACGGAACGTCGAAGCTAGCCCTCATTGGGGGTAAAGCAAGGTTAGCTCCTCTGAAGCCGGTTTCGATACCGCGACTCGAATTTCAGGGAGCGCCTATAGCGGCACGCTTCGCTACTTATACAGGGTGGTGCCGTCAATGCGACAATAAATTTAAACATGGGCTACATTAGTGCATAGAAATGGTTTGCCACTTTCAAAAATATCGTATTCGTTTGATAATTTTATGACATTTGTATGAAAGTATGAAATAATGCTGCCAACGTTACGCTATTCCATACAAATGCCGACAAATAGCCGATGTTTAAATTTATTGTCGCATTGACGGCAACACCCTGTATATGAAAATGAAAATATCTTTATTCAATTAGGCCCCCAAGAAGCACTTTCGAATCGTCAACAAAAAACCCTTAAGTCTATCACATAAAAATAATATTAACTAACTAACAATTTCATAATGTTTGTCTCTCTGTCTTATCTGGATCTACGTAAGCTAAGAATGTTATGTCAGTCTGTCTATCGGTCTGTCTGTCGGTCCGTCTGTCCGTCAGTCAGTCTGTCTGTCTGTCCGTCAGTCAGTCTGTCTGTCAGTCTGTCTGAATTTACACCGGTTCCAAAAGTTAAACTACCGCGAAGATTCCGGCAACAAACTCGTGTAGTCACTCTTTTCAATCATCAAGTTACAATGTTTAATTACACAGTAATAGTATTTAGCAGCGCAGTGTCGCACAGAGTATAAAAAAAAGGTATATTAAAGTACCAATAAGTACCTAATGATAAGAATATTTACTGTATTTAAAGGCTGCCCGACAATGCACCATCACAATATAGGTATTACAATACACAAAGGTCAACAATTAATATACAAAGACCTAATAAAGCTAAACATCTTTCATTAATTTTAAACACTTGTCTGAGCACGTCATTACAATAATAATTGTTTTGTTTTATATATAATATCCAATAATGCCATATACCTCAAAAATCCCTTTAAAAAATTATACTATTGATGAATATGTAGGTAAATTATTACAAAATCAAGGAAGCTTAGAGATGACCATTTCCACTAGTGGCACCTGTTCACAAGTATGACGCATGTGCCAGCCATCGCTCCGCTCAACCATATCATAGGGAACGGAGCGACCTCTATATGTGATGCTCACAAGCATAAGCCAACTAAAACTTTCTTTTGGTGTGATTCTTTAACTGTTTTAAAATGGCTTCGTAGTGATGCACGCGCATTCAAAGCATTCGTCGCGTATAGGGTAGGCGAAATTGCTGAGCTTACTGAGATAAAGAGTTGATGTTCCTTCATCAATGAATGTCGCCGACGACGCTACAAAGCCTCATTCCAAATTCCAAATGTCACGATGGATCTCTGGACTAGAGTTTTTACTTAGCAGCTCTGAGTATTGGCCCCGAGAACCACCGTCACCATCTACGCTACAAAGTCTTGATGAGATGAAGTCTCAAGACTTTGTAGCCCAAATCACTCATTCATCCTCACAATCATTATCGTCTGCACAAACCACGCTGATCGCCGAACCACTATAGCCAATCGTAGCAGATCATTCGCGCTTTAATAATGGATTCGCTTGGTTCGTGCTACAGCTCGCATACGTTGTTGTGCAAACAAGTTTATGACCATTTTGAGGCCTACCAATGTACCAAATTCTTTAACGGCTTCTAATATTTCCAGAGCCGAACGTGATCTTCTCCTGAAGTCTCAATCGGAATCTTTTCAAGTAGAGAGAGAGTGCCTTCGTCAGTCCGTACCCTTCCCCAAGCGAAGTAGATTAGCGCAACTTACTCTCCTGCTTGACTCTGACGGTCTCATTCGGCTGGCCAGCAGAATTTTAGCTGCAGAAGATTTACCATAGAGTAGAGATCTCCAACCTGTCGTTTTGGATGGTCGCCACTCTATAGTTCGGATGCTTCTATTACACCTTCATGAGAAACATGCTCACGGGAACTCTGAGCTCATCGTTAACCAGATGCGGTTGCGCTATCATGTTCTTCATCTACGACCTTCAGTGAAATACGTGACTAACCGGTGTCAACTGTGCAAGATTCGCAAAGCGACACCTATTGTCCCGCCGTTTGGAGATCTACCTCCCGGTCGCCTGGCTCACCACAAGAGACCATTTTCTCATGTGGGCGTAGACTACTTTGGGCCTGTCAATGTGACAGCAGGAAGAAGACACGTGAAACGTTACGTGGCATTATTCACATGTTTGACAGTCCGGGCGGTCCATTTGGAGATAGTGGAAAACCTCACCACTGATTCGGCGCTGATGGCTTTAAGGCGATTCATTGCCCGCTGTGGATATCCTATCTGCATCTACTCTGATAATGGGACAGCGTTTGTTGGAGCAGCTCGCAAGTTAGAGGACGTATATGACTTCGCGGCCAATCATAAAATCCAGTGGTCATTTATTACACCGGGTGCGCCATTCATAGGGGGATGCTGGGGAGCGTCTGGTTAGAAGCGTCAAGACTGCCCTCTCTGTCACTCTGAAGGAAAGAGCCGCGAGGGAGGGGATTTTGCACACACTTTTGACTGAAGCCGAGGCAATAGTGAACAGCAGGCCGCTAACACATGATCCCGTAGGGCCAGATGATGACGAGGCACTAACACCTTACCACTTTCTGATCGGGGGACCTAGTGGTGACCACCAGCTCCAAACTGTGTCCGACGATGACCTGCTTCGCAGAGCAAATTACAAGAAGGGCTTGAGACTAGCGGACCACTTCTGGCAACGCTGGACGAAGGAAATTCTGCCTAGTCTTGCGGCAAGAAGAGCCGGTTCTCAGAGGGAGATCAACCTTGGTGACATTGTTCTTATTGTTGATGACTCTCTCCCACGGTCTTCCTGGCCTCGAGGCAAAGTCACCAAGGTCTATCCAGGTTGCGACGGAAGGGTACGGACTGTAGACGTGCAAACTAGGTCAGGAACCCTGAAGCGCGCCACGCGCCTTTTAGTGTCTGTACTAGTGATAATTAGTGCTCACACTGGGGGGGACTGTTGGCGACAGACACTCGCCAGAAATAGTTCTATTTTTGATATTTTTATTATGTTAATATTATGTATTTTTTAATTTTGACTTTGTCAGTGTGATTAAATGTGCGTGTTCGTCTTTACACCTTCCATGAGTAATAACACTGGCCAGCTTTCACTCGAATACGAAACATAGCGAACTGTTTCACGGCTGAAATAAGAAAGGCGGTGGTAATTTGAAAACTTACGTAATTTATGGGTCGGTTAATTATTTATTTTATTTATTGATACAATTTTGAATTAATTGAAATACTGTTTATTAACAATTACGACCACAAACTCTACCTACTTATTGTTCCGGAGAGAAAAAGTTGAAAAAATTGTTCCAAATAGATATTTTAGTATTTTTTCCGACAGGCAACGGGAGGGAACTAATAACCATAGATCCAATTATCCAGAAAGAGCTGTCGGGTCATATACTGTAGACTTCCTTTTTCTCTCCCCTCCGCAAAGGAAGCGTCTGCGGGGGTTACCAATCCCTGTAATTATGACGGGACTGTAATTTCTTTATGGTCGGGTATATAGGGTAAGCATTTTCTTCGTTTTCTTTTAAGGGTAGACACACAGAAACGAAAGTCGGGCCACGCTATATTCTTATGATAAACTAAAATGGGACGTTGTTTATCGAAAGCAATGAATTGTCATCATTCTGACGCATCATTTTTCATATCATATTCTTTACAAACTTTTGATTCTTCTGTTTTAAATACTATTACAAGTCACCATGTCCAATATAGCGCTATGACTCGCCAAATTTCACAATGCACTCAGAAATAGATAGTAAATACCTAAGCAGGACGATATGACAAGGCTGTTACTGGGCGTGGACTCAGCCTAATGAAACGCAAACACGCGAGCCTCCGCCCTTTGGCTAGGGTTGTCTTCAATGCAACTTGTAAGCCGTAAGGCTTGAATAGCAATAGACATGACTGTTTATTGCAGTGCGTGTACCTATGTCTATTGCTATTCAAGTCAGTACTTCTTTGAAATGACATTTTTAAGTAAGGAGTCTGTATAATGAACATGTGCTATCGTCTTCTAAGAAGTTTAACTTCTAAGTAGATACCAACAAAAATGATAGAGCAATGTATATCTTAGTCTATTAGCGCTCTAAATTTCGAATGTAAACTCAATTGTCTTCTGAGTATAGTCTAGTGATAGGTAAGTATTTGCTCTAATTAATAACAGTCCTGTCTAAAAAGATGTAGGTATACTTAAGGATTCAAAAATATGTAGAAATGCAACAACGTATTGCCTTTTACACCTTATTTCTATCACAATAGTCTTAACTCAATGATTAGAGTTCATATTCACATTAATTATGTATTTTAAAGTTTGGAGTTTGTACCTACTTTGTGGTTCTTTTTGAGTAGGTACCTATGTAGAATAATTAGTTAAGCTCATAGCCTGACGTGTTCTATGGTTTGTGTAATAATAACACATACGGCGCATCCTTAGTAAAGCTCCAGTAGTCTAGACTCTAGATTAATTTCACGTGACTCTAGTTTCTTATTACCCTATTAAAAATTGACCAATAAATGCCAGAAACAAAATGGATGCAATAACGATGGTTAACTAATGTGTATATGACCTTCAAAATAAAATACCTCTTCATTTACTCCTTATGGTTAAATTAAACAAGTACAAAGGTAATCTCAAAAGCAAATTATACAATTTGGTAACCCTATGAGGGACACGCGACCCAATGTTATTAATTACAATAACATCGTTTATTTGCCGTTTTGCGTCCTTTCGTTCCTATGCGGACATTTTTGGACAACTCTTTGTTAGAAGTCTCTTTACCGATGGACAGAAGCAGATTACGTGCTAATATAACAATCTTTTGTCGGCATTGTTCCGATGATTTCATTGTAGTAAGGACGACCTTGACTCAAAGTCGACTAAGCGATAATCGCTTGACTCTAAACATACGCGTTCAAATTTTACGTATATACCTACAAGACTGTTTTGTTGGTTGTTCCTTACTGGTCGTAATTAGCATCTGTAATTAACTGTTGTTTCAATTAAACGCTTCTTGCACACAGGAATAGTGGCAAATTAAACCTGTTATGTAACCAGTTTCTCTAAAATGAGAAATTTTGTAATTTGGATACTAAGCATTACTACATATACATACTTAAACATATGTAGTAGGTATACCTATTAATTGTATTCCCGATTTATTTATGAGTAACGAAAAGTGGCGTTATTGTATAATTTATTTAACCATTTATATACCTACATATACACAACATAATTAGATAAATAGTTGATGTCAAGCGGCGCAAGACACTTAAAAAACCAGTTCGTGTCTGAAACTGTGGCTAGACAGGTGGAGAGAAATGGAATCCTCATATTTCTACCTTGAGATAATTGAAGCTACTTTTTGTTGCCGAACATACATGCCTAAATCACTCGACCAACCACCATCATGCTAGTATAAGGCGGTAGCGTTAGTATCACGGCCCAAACGACTGCTCTGCAGCAGTGGGATAAAGATGATTCTAATATTTATAAAATGACTCGAAAAATCTGCAAGTTGGTAGTACGCCTTTTCCAGAAACAATAGAAACTAGTAAAAAGTGCAGCACCGACTCCAAAAAATACATTTTTATGAGATAAGTACCTAGGTTTTTTTTATACAACTAGATGACAAACAAGCTGACGGCCCACCTAGTGGTAAGCGGTTACCGCCGGCTATAGACACCTGCAATAACAAGGAAAAGGAACTAGGTACTTAAATTTAATTATTGTTTCCTTTTTACTGTAAATAAGTCGGTTTTATTATTGTAAAAAAAATTTTTCAGTATAGTGAACATAAATCTCGCCGGGTCTCTAAAATTAATAGATGCAGTGACATGTTATAATGTAAGTGTGCATGAAAAAAATAAGGTAGGTATACCATATCCGACGTTCGACCGAATTAATTTTATTTAAATTTAAATTATTTAAATGTTCATTCTAACACTCTATTCACATACCGGGCATAGACTAAAAATGGCTTGTTTTTTTTTCTAAACGGAGGATAGGCAAAGGTATTATACGCACGGCGCGCGGCACGCGTTAAGTAAATAAATAAATAGGCAGTTTTCTGTTTCTGTCGACCTTCGCCATCTGCGGCTGCTCTAAAAATAATACAAACCGTTATCCGACAGCCGATACTTTTTGCAACCGTTTCATGTGAAAACAAGCTTATTTAAAATTGGTACATACCTAAGTTCTTAGGTACAGACAGACGACAGCACATCAAGTGTAACAGTTGCACTACGAAAGCCGCCTCTATTACGAACGCAGTAAGGGCGGTCTCAAGGTCAAAACTGTTACGCTTGATGTGCTGTACCTAGAGAAACTTATTTCTAGCTTAATGAGGGAATTATGATGCAGAGATGATTTGAAATAAGTCTTTTGTGACACAGGCTTTTCCATCTGAATTTTTTAAACATTTTTTTTTATTTCCTTTCGTTACTCAAGTAGGTAAGCTATTGCATCGCAATATGCGCAGATATTTCCACTTTATAAGAATGGGTCAACATTGTGTGATTAATTACCCACCAACCCGCATTGGCCCAGCGTGGTGGTGTTATGGCCCAAACTCCTCATGTGTTTCTGCCATGTAGGAAGGCCTGTGCCCAGTAGTGGGACGTATATAGGCTGGTGATGATGATGATAATGATGATGTGTGATTAATAATATTAATTACATATGTCTGAATTCTGGATGCTTAATTTAAAGTATTCTTAATCTCTACCTACGTGATATGAAAGATGGAAACTGGCTGTCATCTAACTACTTTATAAACTAGTAGCTTTAAGTAGTACATATATTAAAAATACACTAAAATTTATAAGGTTTTTAAGAAATTATTTTACTTGTAAAGGAAAGAAAAGCTCTAAAGAATAGCCCCCAAAGATAAATTAAATGCCAAATAAAATTTACTTTCCACTCGTTTAAGCAGCTATTGATGACTAGCTAATAAATAATTTGGGAATTTCATATACTGAAAGCTTTAACTACTTGAATATTTCACATTACGTCGGGAGAGTATCCTCATTTTTCCGAAATAAAGCTCGAATACATAAAGGTTTAGGACAATAAATTATCAAAGTTCCTGGATATCCTGCTCAATTTTGTCACGAACAAAAGCATCTCGAGATAAAAATAACTTTTCCAGAACAAAACACATAATTCGTAATATCGTCAGCATAATAAAGTTTTCCGTGCTAACGAAATGAGAAACAAAACAAATGTCTATCGATCTGTTACGAGCACCACTGGACTGGTGAGGGCATCTGTGGAATAAACAAAAATAAAATGCAGCGGGATGGAGTTGCCCATTTGGGAGCTGACTGAACGACCCATAGGGATTTTGCGCGAGACAGCCACTCTCTTAACACTTGGAAATTTCATTTGGGAGTAGTACGTGCCGTTGAATCGAAATGCTCCCTTTCACAGAGGGTCCGCGATTTATATACATATACTTTATAATATATACAGTAGTTCTTTCAAACTTATACAGTCAGTGGAACAGCTACAGTAGCGAGCCTCGATTCGGAATGAAAATTAGCTCCGTTACCATCAAGCTTCGGGTAAACAATAAAAAAAGGTCCAATACGAGATCCAATCTCGTGTTTGCCATAATTCTCCATGATACCTACCTAGACTAGTATCGAATTTGGTATGGGGTATAAATCATTTATGCTTACAGAGCAATCACAAAACGTAGCTGATTCTCTGTCCATAAGCTTACCAAACGTGAAACAGATCGGCTGTTGTAGTTTAGTGCTAAGCTTACAAGTGCAACCTTGGAAGGGAAAACCTCGCTTGCAGATGGCGTCGATCCGCAGCTCTCGCGAGAACAATAACATTGTCGCCTTTGTTATGCCACGTCCCGCGTACCGTGGCAATTGCCTGGCACGTGCGTCAGCGTACTGCTCCACATAAAGCAGAACTGTTTACTCACAACACAACGAGGTCGGCGACAACAAAAACCAGATTACATTTCTCTACATAAACATGCTGGTTTATAAATAGAAACGCTAGGTGTTGCAAGAAAGTGTCAGCCGGTAATCTTAGGAAGGGATCGTTGACTCAAGCAGGCGGCTGCCGGCTGCGTAGGAGGACTTGTTCGCGGAATTCTCCAAATCCTACTGCGAATGTTGGCAGTTTTCACGAAACTCTATAATATTACCAATTTGACGAATACGTAGCAATTCGGTATTATCTCAGTATTAACAGGCAAAGGAAACAGTGACATCAAAATCAATTAAACTTCGCTATCTTATAATTAAAAGTTATTATATCTGAACAAATCTGCGAAAATTTGTTTATTTACTTGTTCTTCTTCACCATCACGGATATTATTTCCTGCTTCGAGTCGCAATGAAATAATGAATCGAATTTGCATGCATAGATTATAAGTTTTTGCGAATTTTACGAGCTATATTCGTAAAATTGTGAAAAGTTAATTTTGTTACAAACAAACACTTCTAAGTTTATTTTAGAAGTGTTTGTTTGTGACACAACTCAAACGGATGGGCCGATGCCATTGAAATTCAGCTAAAATTACTTAAATACACATGAGTAACTTTAAATTGAAAGTTTCCTGAACCATTTGAAAAATAATTTATAAAAATGTGTTGACTACAGAAAAAAGCCCAGTCCTGGGGCGAGGTCTTTTTAAAAAGTTTCAGTAGGTATCTAAATTGAATGTTTCATGAAACATGCCGATGTTAAAGAAAGAGAAGAATTACTAACCGTTAAAGTACAATAATAAATTCATTGCGAAACTTCTTGTCGCTTTTACTGAAGTAGTTTGAAACGAATCAAAATTTCAAGTTGAATGCACAGTACGTATCGGACTGTGTTGGACTGGAAAAAGTATGATTGTTAAAGTTTAGGTACTTCATATTACAATTTTATATAATATCTTTAAGATCAACAAGTTTTTAAAATACCAAACTTAGATAATACTTAGTAGGATTTATTGCTGATTGAACGCCACGGACCACTCACGAGTACTTAAGTAAGTATTTAGTGAACATACAAAATTAGAAGCAACCACTTTTAGTTAAGAGAAATTTTCAAAATTTTCCTGATTTGACATTGGTTGATAAGTTCTCTCGAAGAAATATTTTAGCTTACTGACATTGACATCGAAGCTCTGATGTAAGAATATGTAGACGCGTGTGAATACTATAGTGGGTGGGAAATAAATAACCTCCCTGTCCAATCGTTCGCTCCAGCAAATTACCTACGGTGTGCACAAGATACGTCTAGCCTGCGTCGGCGTTACTGGTGGCAATAGTCACTTGTTTGGCTTTTTTTCTGGAACTATTACTTATATTAATATAGCGTCATCTCACATCTGAAGAATTTCAGAAACGCGCGCAATCTTTTCGGTATAAAACTTTCAATTCATCTATATGTCGTCGCCATCTGGTTAAATTAGCCGTTTAATTGGATGCCTAAACACCGGCATCCAATTGAAAGCCTAGCCCGATAGTTAATTGAACTAGACTACCAGACGGCTGCGACATATACACGAGTAAGTATTTATAATTTCTGCATCTATGTTTAGCTATTAGAATATTCCCGACTTTTAACCCTGCAAGCATCAGATTCCAGACACAACTGATTGTTCAATTTTCATAGCCCTCCGGTGAGATAATGTCGCTTGAGAGATAAAAATAAGCTCAGAAGTGGTTTTCCTTCATACTAGACGACTCCGGCTGCTGTTTATCATAACTCTAAAGATTCAACATTGAAAGCTTCAATGTACGCTACGTCCTACCATTTCTATTTCTTGCTCAGTAGACATAAAGTTCAAAATTAATTGTTTGGGACGGCGGAAATCACGAGGCGTCCCACGTGGGTTATAGACAAACTGGCGCTGTTTATCACGAGACACGATACCTACTCCCTTTTGTTTGAGTTATATTATTGCGTGCGACGTACTAACCAAGTAACCAGCACGTTTGTCGTGCTGGTTACTTGGTTAGTATCAGAAGCCGGAAAAACAGAGCCACAATCTGAAACGCTTTGATTATTCCCGTCGGACTATAATTTTTCACGCCAAATGGGAGAAGTTCAAGTTCGCATTACTCGAGGCCTTCCTAAATAATATAAGTTGCTAAAATATCCAAATGTTGCTACGTTTCTTCAGTTAGAGACGACTAAGACGAGATGTTTATAGAAGACTAAAAGACTGAAGAATTTTAATTAACGTAGGTAAGCCCCTTTAGTCTCTGAATGAAGTAACCCAGACAAACCAGTAGATTATTATAGGAGGCACCGGCGGGCTTTTAGAGGAAAAAGGTTAAAACTCAAAGTAAAATGCTCATAATTGTCATTGAAGCTTGGAGCATTATTGGTGAAACTGCCATCCTTTCAACCGCAAATTATCCCATTTCATAATAACGATTGGTTACGTGACAACAATGAAAGAGCATTCTAGTTGCTTATTGCCTTGCTGATACAAAGGTTCCAATGTGTCCGAGTTAAATGGATAATGATCTTCGTACAGACCCTTCGACAAGGCTTGAAGTTGTTTTCCTTTTTTTTATTTATCATTACTATAAGCTGCACGCACATGATATGAGTAATTCATGAAGGAAGTCCGCCAGATGCGAGCGAAGTACTGTAGTAGGTTCACGAAACATATCACTATAACTGCAAACATGTGATATATGGCGATTGTGTTTCTGATGGTTCTATACGACATTATGTCAGAGTCAATGATGTCTCCATAGTACAGTCTTTGAACCTTGATGTACTAGCATTTATAGCAGTAGCATTTCATGTTTTGTGGGAAATCTTGACTGAGCTTTCAACAGTCCAAACTCAAATAGATGAGTTGTGTACGATCTACTCTACTTTTCAAATCTGAAAGATTAACTGAAATGTAAACAATTCTATAGGATACGTAAATTATTATCTACTTGCATGAGGATTCAAAAATTTCATAGATAGATAGAAAAAACTGAACAATATTCATACTTATTGGATAAAAACCATAAATAAATCATACACCGACCCTAATGAAGGTACTTGTGGTCCAGGCTGTAAGCTGTGACTGAATGACGGTAACGCGCTACCTAAAATTAAATAGGAGGAAAAAGGCGAAAAATTCGTTTTCGCTGCGATTTTTATTTTGATATGACAATCGAGGGTTTTCTTAACGATGGATGTGAGCGATGGACTATATTATGGAGAATATCCTGATCACAAGGTTAGTAGAATTACACCTCAAGACTTGAAAAAACGGAATGTAACAAAATATAATAAAAGTGTATTAATGACAAAACGGCTTTATGGAGACTACCAGCAAACAGGTTTCATTAGTAATAGTTGTACGGGAAAATTTATTCCGAGCAGAGCAAATAGAAAAGATGGCCTTAGACGGGTTGAATTCGAGAACCACAAGACGCAACCTTGAATTATGCGATAAGCAGCCTTGATCCGCGTGTTGCAATAATTAGTGGAACTGGAAACTGTGGAAGTTCCTCTGTGATCTTTGAATCCGGGTGTAGCTTGCTTCCATTTTAACCCTTATCATCACATACCACGAGGTGGGAAAGCTAAGACTTACCCCGTTAAGAATTAAAAAATATTAAGTGGGTATACGAAGATTATGCCTGAGACTTAGGGAGTCCAGCCTCATTTATCTTTGCGTAGGTCAGTTAATTTATTTAAAAGTGTACAATAACATTTTTTGCACAATTTAATATTTTATACAAAGTATTTTAAAAAGAAAAATAACAAGCTTCGTTGAAATAGCAGCAAAATTAATTACAACCCTGAAAGTGGATCCTGATGGGCCGGTTGGCTGTAAATGACGGATGCGACGGGAGCAGGGATCAAATGAAAAAGTGGGGAAAGTATTGGACGTGTCAATCACAGCCCACAACAAGGCACTCTTGGTGTAAACATGGCTATAAATAAACGTAGCATTTGAGATAACAATATTACAGCATCACAGTGAAGAAATAATAAATCAAGGTTTTTTTACACAATACGGGAATATTATGGTGAAAAGTTCCGGTTGGGTGGTTGTTTAGATAGATACATAGAAAAAACGACTACTAGCTATTATAGTTGAATTTCGAATACAAGTTTTATGAAAACAAAAGCACTATATTTATAATGATGGCTTTCTTATTTCAGTTTTATATGTGTATTTAATCAATAATCACATTCCCTGTCCACATCTGTGTTTTATCTGTGAGAAAATCTGCTTCAGAAGAAATACATATCAATTTTTATGAGTAAATCATTCGAACATTGCTAGAGTACCTATAATATTAGCAGCTTAAACATCCAAGAAATAATTTTGTGCTTATTTATGGTGTTAAAAATAACACTACGTGAGGCGGACATGAATCAACGCGATGAAGGTAAAGAAAAAGCATTACATACAAACTTACTTTTCATAAACAACAATGACTCAGCATGGTCACGAGATGTTTAAATTAGCATGTTTAGCATTATTATGGTAAGACTTACAGGGCGAAATTAGCTTCAGTTAACATAAATCTCCAAAATTTTCAAGACTTCAAAGAGGTAGATTTTTGATAATTTAAAATTTGAATGTTTGTTGAAATTTATTGTACTAGACAAGTTAGTAAAGTAAATCAAGATTGAAGCATTTTTTGAAACCGCTCAGCTCAGTTACGTTCATTACAGGCAACTCCACATCGAATCGCACTATCTATAGTGTACCTACGCATCACGTCCTTCCTGTTATGAGCTTATCTCGTGAGCATTTGCCTTCAATGTAGAGTAAAGGCTGAATCTAAAGAGTAACAAGGTCAAACCAAGATTACTGTTACACTGTCGAATCAAAGGTCGACAGAATATTAATGACATTCTTACATAATATACTTACTTCATAGATCTAATTTGGTATTTAAGTTAATGCTACTTGCAAATGCCTCTGTTGGAGTCAAATACAGAAATGACAAATGCACGATCATCAAATCCATTAGAAGCACCTACTTCAAATAAATAAAATATGTAAAGTATTATAATTATATAAATAAATAAATAAAAATTTTGTCAATATAACTTTTCAGTGTCTACCTGTAGATAAAATACTGAAACCGACTGTAAGAGCATTATTAAATACAGTAATCTACTTTCATGATAGATTGAAAAAAAAAAAAAATTATTATGCCAATCTGTGTTGATGATAAATTCATCAATAATTTGCTGACCATTGTTCTTTGTTTAACGCCAATTATTACTTTTGAAAAATTTGGGAAACCTTGGAAAGACAGCTCATTTTGGAATTTATTTTCTAATACATATACTAGAAGGGCCAGACTCAGCCACGTTCGGAAAATGGACATAATTAAGTCAAATGGCGAGTAATTTAGTAACTAGCCGTGTAAGAGCAAATAATGAAGATTAAGTAGAGTAGTTATTTAGGAATGACACAGCACTATACTATACTTAGTCAACTGAAGGTAAATTGGAATAATAACACATTATGTGAACACAGGAAAAAAACCGGCAAAGTGCGAGTCTGGCGGGCCAAGCGCAGTGTTGCGTTCTGTGATTCTGTGTTTGTTGCCCGTCACAATACGCGGATGTAAAATTTTAAAGGTACGTTTGTTGTTTGATACTAAATATGAACATAATAATAATATAATTAATTTAGTTCATGGTTTACATGCTAGTAATAAATTACCACTTGCAAAAAGGTTTTCACATACTTATTTTTAAACGACCAACGACATCCGACTGAGACCATTTTTTTTCCAGGAGAAATCCACTGACGGACCTACCCGGCGCTGGCGAATTAGCGGACATGTCAGGGCGTCGCCCAGGCTCTACTACATGAGCCCTGGGCCACTGGGGATACAAGTTAAAACTTCGGGATAAATCCCGTGCGTTTCAGGGCATTGATCTGGGGTCTGGGACCAGCCGGCCGAAACACAGCATTTAAGTTAATTGTTTTGCAAACGAAACCAGTAACCGAAAACAGGTTATCTATCACTCACCCCCAATATTTTTGAACGAACCGACACTCATAGATAAGTTAGAGGAAAGCCACATCATGTCCACTTTACGCGTAGCATAAATATAATAGGGGGCATTCACAAAAAAGATTCTATTTTATACCTACTTTGCGACCGTGATCAATAGGTATATTATGTATGCCTATGCAAGGTTACAGTTGACAGACGGCGGATATGCGGACAGACGGACGCACACCCTGACTAGGGAACCCTTTTTTTGTCGGGGAGAAATCTATTTACAGACCTACCCGACTACCTGGTTGGGCGACAGGCGTGTGTGGAGGTCGCCCAGTGATATAGCCACTAAAACTCCCCGGTAACTCCACTGCCCTTCGTGGGGGTAGCCTAGCCTAGGCTCTGCCGAAGCAATTTCACCAGCCCAACCTCAGAAGACTAAGGAACCCTAAAAACGAATAGAGATACAATCCAATAACGAGGAAAACATTCAGCTATGTCCGAGGCTCTTGCGGCGAATACTTTCTGCTCTGATAATTTCAAAGGTCGCGCATTAAACAACTCTAATTAAAACATTTGAAATAAAGATAGTGAGTAAATCTTTTTAATTTGGCTTTGATTCGTAATATCTACTAAATGACGTGTAGGTATTGAGAAATTGTTTGAATGTTTTGAATCTAAAGATGGAATAATGATACAGACAACGTAATTTTATAGATAAGATTAACAATAAGAAATAAATCAGAGATGATAAGGAAAAGAGAAATTCAGGAATTTTTGCCATATACATTTTTTGATATAATAGTGAAGCAGGTTTCTGCTTCACAATAGGGTAGTTCACAACTTTTTTTTTATTTCATAAATAAGAAGTTTATAACTCATAAAGAAATATTGCAAAAGAAATAGTATGTCTAAGATCAATAGTTTCACTGATATAGTGCTATGTTTGATGTGAAGCGGCGCATCTTCCAAAAACGTTCCATAGAAAATCGACGGAACAGGTGACGTCACATGTTCCCATATTACTAAGAAATGTAAGGGTATACTGACAAAATTGATAATAACTATGCATTAAGTATGTTTTTATTAATAGTTGTCATAATAATAGTTGTTTTAATTGGTGTAAGCAATATAATACCATAATGATTTTTGAAAATTTTTGAAAAAACAATATGATCATTTTTAAAATTTTCAAAACAGTACAAGATCAACAATATTCCATATCTTTCAAGTTTGAATTATTTTTATGGGTAATAGTAGCGTATATTTTCCGAATTGGTCAAAAATAGCACCATTTTCAAACTTAGGCAACATCCCAATTATATCGATTTGATTACACATATCTACAGACTCCGCGCGTGACACTTACCATAATTATTACTGATATAAAAGTAAACAACAAAGGGCACATGTGATATTTACCATTTTGTCTAGGGGGTTTTTTAAGAAAACTTGTTTTAGGGCGATAGATATTTCGTGAACGTTGTTTGGTCCGAGATAAAGAGGAATAGAGATATGATTTCCCAACGCAAGGAAAAAATACAACAATAGCCGCACGCGTGTAACGTAATTGATGAAGGGGAAATAATTTATTTCTTAAAAAGCTAAATGATTTTTGATTAATAATAAATCTAGTTCATGTTGTAAATAATCCATAAGCTTAAAAACGAAAAAAATTAAATGTGAAAGTTCATCATTGCTTTTTTTCTATCGAGAATATTACTTCCATTCATGTTTTAGCTTTTTGAAAACACATAATTATTTCAGATTCCAGAATAACAGTAGGTACCTACTGTACAATAGGAAAAATAAGACAAATTCTTATTAAAAAAAATTATCGCGAGTTAGCCCCGTTCTTAAAAATAAGAAATTACCGAAATGAATTAAAAAATAGTGCATTTGCATCTTTTGAAGTCGAAAAAGTATTATACTAGTTTTGGGAAATTGTCAGTTGTGCCCTTTCTTTTTATGATGGTAGTATACTTAACTTTGTTTTCCAGCATGCCGATAGTATTGAACGTAATATCGGCATTCTAAAAACCCGGTACGTAATTACGTATACAACAGCAGCTGTAACTAGCACAGGTTTTTACTTCATCACAGAAATAGAAAACCAACAGAAGTGTTTGTTATTCAATGAAATTCCCTAAGCTGGAGATGCAACCAAATGTAATATTCTTAAGTCTAGAATCATTTTAATAGTTACAAAAAATAGATTGATTTATCTGCAAAGTTTCTGCTATTGTACTGTAGCAATGTGTGAGATAAATAACGTAAGGAAAATAACGAAAGTTTTTGGAACACAAAAACTTAATATCAAAAGTTGAGCTTGTTGCCGAAGTTTAGTGAACTTTCTAAGACAGTAAGTCCACAGTCCACATCCACACTACTGGCGGGCGGTATTATACAAAATATGTTGTGTGCGACTGTGAACTATAAAGCTAGTTTAAATAAAATATTGATTGAACACTAGTGTTCACCCGCGTGGATGTCGGTTATCGCTCCATAAGTATCCTGTGTTTTTCCCAGGATCTCAAACTACATATTTCCATACCAAATTTCACCTAAATCAGATTAGTGGTTTAGGCTTGAAAGCGTTACAAACAAACACATTTTCGCATTTATAATATTAGTTAGGATTAGAGTCAACACTAAACACAATATTAATCATATAAATTTAAATTACCCAAATTTATTGTCTTAACTTCTTAAGATACATCCGTTAGGAAATCAGCACACATCCAATAAGAGATCTAAGAATAATTATCATGGATCATTATAATAAATTGAGTTTATGAAAATATGAATACAAATCAATGACATTGTTTCATTGGTTGGGTGCTGGATAAGCTGGGTTTAAATACTTATGATAGCGTAAAGGTCAGGCTAGATCATTATTACTTTGACATTAAAAGAAGCGCTGGAATATATTTAAATTCTGAAGCTACTTTACTAGTAAGTAGGTACAGAATATGGCGGCATAAACATAATTATTATTCAACAACTGCAAAAGTTTGGTAATCATGCGATTAATTGTATAATAAAAGAGTATCAGAATTAGAGTAAAATCTGCAATAGGCTACAGTGGCCATCGCCTAATTGCATTTCACAAGAACCAAACAATAATTAATTACTTACCTATATTCGATTAGATTTCCTTCATGTCTATAAATAAACACACTCTTTATGCTAAACACTACAATAAGAATACATTGTTAGAGAAATAAATAAAAATGACCTTGTCATTGCTCAAGTGGTGGGCGTCAATTCAACATCGCATCAAAACAATCCCAGACCAGAGGTAAATGCTCTTCAAGTAATAAGATTGTAAATATTCAACGTACCTACTTATTACTACTTACTAGGAATTGTTATGTTTCTTTGAACACTTTTTATTGGGCTATGACACTGCTAAAAACATGAAGTTTTATTATGGTCATTTTTATACAAACGGCGGCAAACAAGCCGAGATGGCTCTCTTGATGGTAAATTGGTAAGCGTTTGCCGTAGCCTCTTAGATGTTCCACGCACTACTCATGCGTTACCTAACTACCCTATAAAAATCGAGAGAATTTTTTAAGTAGACAAAAAGGAGACTATTCCCCTGCTAACATACCGCTTTCTAAGACAGCTCTGGGCTGCGATCTTCTGTAAGGTGGAAGTGCTACCACAGTTAGTCGCGCGCTCAAATTGCTCGTATTATCTGAGGAAAATCGCTGCCAAATTCTCAATAAAGTCAGTTTTAGATTATGGTCAAACAATTTAAATATTTACTTTTGTACACATTGGGGTGTAGATCGTAAAAATATGCTTACAGTTACCTACATTTGAAGTACTGTATAGTATAAAGGGAACCTTCCAGCGTCGCTTCAGTGGAATATCGACTGATGCACCAACCAGCTGATCCTATCAGACTCGATAGTATCCGTGAAATCCGTCCTCATTCGACGCAACGGAGCGTTCCGATTGATTAATGTAGTTCCAAACTTACAATTTGGTAACGAATTTCAATCTATAAAAATACTACATGGTCAAACAAAGAAGTAATTTAATATGTCGTTCCTCTTGTTTATATCTCACTCACAGTACCGATTTTAGAACAGCTTACATTTGGCGAGAACCAACGTCAACTTAAAGGATGGACCAAATAAAGGTAAGAAATTCCCAGTCATTTTAAATTTTATTCTGATCAACTTATTGCGTGAATCTAATGGCCAATAGTGTTTTACGATAAAAGTACCGGTGGCAAATAAGCATGAAGTAAAGCATACTTGTTAAGAAGTTCACAGGGAACATTTGTTCCTTAGCAGCCGGCATTTTTCTCAACAATAGAATATCTATTATATTTGGTTTTTGGGTACTTCACAAATTGAATTGAAACCCAGCAGGAATCCTCAACAATCAAACTTCAAAATTAAGCTCATTCAAAAGAAGAGTTGTGCCTGACATGGTCATGTCATCTTGGGACTGCATTTTGGTTTGACCTCATTTTCACAATTCACAATGCACGATAAAATAGACTGCTTCTTGCGCGAGAATCGAATCTATGATCGCGTTTACGACGACGACGACGCTATTGGTGCGATATCTTTTTGAAGGGTTATTCCTCGAAGCGCACCAAATTTGAAATGCACCAACCAAATGTAGCGCACCAAAACTATTCCTCGAAACGCACCAGTTTGGTGCGCTAACAAAATCAAGAAACAAATATTATACTTTAATTTCTCGAAACGCACCAACGGTGAAACAGAGGAATACGCAGACAAAACTTGGAGCCCTGGAGCCCAAGATTTTGTGATGGAGTGTTTATGGAATGATAATAAAGCGATAATGATATTAATTTTTACCTTCGAAAATCCACGATGACATTAAAGACATTACATTTTGCAAGTTGCTCTTGTTAAGCGAGGTTTAGACTAGCAAGTTCTTGCTGCAAGTTTTGAGATGGCGCTATGCATGAGAGAGTGGAAAATAATTACCTCTCCCTCTTACGCATAGCTCTGTCTCAAAACTTGCAGGAAGAACTTGATAGTCTAAACCTCGCTTTACAAGTGAGAAAGTTATATGTAACATCTGTCAAGGTCAATCAAAGTTTATTATCTCGAGCTCCTCCGTGCTTCGGAAGGCACGTTAAGCCGTTGGTCCCGGTGATATTTGGTCAATATGAACATAATCAATGACGTCACAGCGCAGTTCGGGCGTTCGGGTGAGCACCGTATCGACTATGACCGTGCTCACAGCGACGTGAGAGGTGATAAGCGTGATTTACAAGGTACCCTAGATTTAGCAATGCTTAATGCAATATAATTGAGGAGCTCGGTGGCGTATTGGTTTGAGCGCTCTGGTTTCGATACGAAAAACAAAGCCATTTTCGCCATGGTCGATCCTGGGATGGGTCAATCAAAGTTTATTATCTCGAGCTCCTCCGTGCTTCGGAAGGCACGTTAAGCCGTTGGTCCCGGTTGTTCCTGCAACCGCTTTAACCCACCAACCCGCATTCGGCCAGCGTGGTGGAACCTGCAAACTTTTGCGATAGTTAGCTGAATGAACAAACGTAATCATTAAAGTCACTTCATATTTTCAAAGCCACTACCGTCAAATTGCCGCTTTAATACTTACCGCGAAGTCTAACTTGCGTAGTAGTATCATAATAATATGAGGTTTAACACACTCCTTATCTCGGTAGGCGCGCCCTAATCACTTACTTTAATGAATCATCTATCACATCGCTGTCTGGAGACTTGACCTCTTTCTTCAGACGTAAAAATATTTGTCGCCCTTATCCCAATCCCAAATAGGAATGTTTTTTTAATTACTTTCGCAGAAATGTTGTCTAACTTGATAGCAAATAAGAAATATTGGGTAAATTGCGAATTATTCCCTCTGCGTCGACTCTCTTTACGTCGAGTCTCGCTACGGTGATTCATAGATGAATGTGATAATTACCTACTTTTTTTTACACCCAAATCTTAGATTTTTTATAAAAAGCCCTGGACACTTCTTACACGCCTATTGTTTGCAGTTTCGATAGTACCTAAAAAGGTAAAAGTTCTTTTCTTCGGAGTTGAAACCTCAAGTAGTAAAGTAAATACGACAAACCTAACAACAGTTTTGCAATAATTATTATTCCTTTACCCTATACGTCGTCATATCATTTAATCATAAAACTTTAAAATACTACATTAGGTAAAATTATCTGTCATATTCTGGTAAACTACCTCCACTCCACGTGGAGTCCATTCGTATACATTTTAAAAGAATTTGTGAGACGCTACCTTTTGCCCCTTGGAAAATAATTATGAGAATTTCGGGCGCGTGTCCGAAATACTCATAATTATTTTCCAGGCAAGAACGAAAATAATTAATATTACTTTCTCTTGTTATTCAGATATATTTCCTGACTAAAGTTTCTAAGCCTAACGGAATGTCACGGCACAGTTCACCCGGATACCGTAATGTTATGACCGTGTAATCGGCAGCCCGAGTAACAGTCTCAGGGTCTCATGAAAGTACTATAATTGTACTTGTATGATCACCGAAGCTTGTTACCATTGACAGCGTTCATTGTTCCCATGGTGTCACACTTGTAACAACTTGTATCAGTGGCTGTCACACAATTACAAATGATGACTTAATTTTAGAAAACAATGTTGTTGCAGCTGATGATTAGCAGTCGACCTATCCCAGTGACCCATGTTATATTTTCCATGTTACATTTAAGAATCTAGCTTTATCCATTTCAACAGTTCAAATCAAATGAAGTTGCTGATATTTGCTGTAGTTAAGGCATTCCTTAGTGAACCGATTGATAGCTAAAAGTCTTGATTGAAATAAATTTCTATACCTCAGCTCGTGTCTCTACTTAGCTCAATCGAAAAGGAGTTTTACCAATGAAACTGGTTTAGTTAGAAAACTAGAAAGAACGAAATCAAAAATCATTTTGTAGCCCATAACATACATCAGCAAGTTAAAACAATTTCAGCGGTAATTTGGTAAGTATTCTAATTCCATATCAATTCAGAATAGCATTATTTTTTATGGCTTTATGAACCTGCGAGACAATAACACTTTCAATTCAAATATCTACCCTAAGCCGACCCTTTTACAGAAGCAATAATGAGAAATGGCGGTATGGCACCGCTCGTAACATTTACAAGAACCGAGCACTTCGTTTGATGAGTGAGGTCTTAGAACGTAGTAGGGTTAGTTATCTCAATTGTGCCTGTGTTTTTAAATCAGACCTAAGATCATAGAAACAAGAATCAGACACAAACACCTTAAAATCTTTTGAGATAAGTACAAAGAAAATATTACAGTAAGAACAACATAGTAATCTGTTGCTCGGTTTTCGTGGCCCATTAGCAAACCGAAAACATCTGTTTTGGTATGCTTTTCGTTTTCATTAAGCATTTTAAAATTAAGTAACAACGGTTGTAGTTTGCTAACGTTTTGGTCAGTCAAGTGGACGATAATCAAACTGCTTGAAATTAGGTTTGACTTTTCATTCCCGTCCTATAAAACTGAAACCTGCATTAATTAAATCACTCGTTTAGTCAGTTTCACGTGGTTTTACAAAGCTGTAGGCACTTTCTTTTTCAGTAGTACTACTAACACATCGTTAAAAGTTTTAATGGTCTAAAGTACTAGAGCTGCAACGAAGTCAATAAGTATACATATAGGTATAATATATAGTATACTTATAGACAAATATAGTATATAGTATACTTATAATATTATATAGTATATTTATAATATATAGTATACTTATAAGTATATATATAGTATACTTATAGACAATCATTAATCCGGTGCGTGGCGTGTGCGACATTGGATGTGTGTTTGTAGCCAAAGATTGGTATTTTATAGCATTCCGCTACTTCTAATTGGTCTGAGTAATTATGAAGTGCTACAATGCACGCACCGATAGATTAAAAAAGTTTCAATGTTATTTTTATCTATGTCACACCTTTATGTCAGCAAATTGCTAATGTTAACGATAAGCGTTCAAGTTCATTTTCAACACACACTACAATTGCAAATTTCTAAAAAAAAACTATTATTAGTCAGCATTTACATATGTATCATTATAAAACTCATAAAAGATACATAAATATCGTTTATTGATTTGACTAATGATTTTTTTCTGGAACCTATCGTCCTCATTAAAATATCAACATATAAAAGAACAGATGATTTCATTCTAAGGAACAATGACCATATTTATTATTCATCATCATCACCAGCCTATATACGTCCCACTGCTGGGCACACGCCTTTCTACATGGGAGAAACACATGAGGAGATTGGGCCATAACACCACCACGCTGGCCCAATGCGGGTTGGTGGGTTAAAGCAGTTGTAGTAACAACCGGGACCGGCTTAACGTGTCTTCCGAAGCACGGAGGAGCTTTAGATTATAAATTTGATTGACCCATCCCGGGACCGACCATGGCGAAAGTTGCTTTGTTTTTCGTATCGAAACCAGAGCGCTCAAACCATTACGCCACCGAGCTCCTGATATTTATTATTAGGACTATAAATTTACATTCTATGTATGTTAATCCTTAGGTGTATTTTTGACTTGGTACTGTAAAATTTTAAATACATTAGACCAATTAGTAGGACTTAAGTTTTAGCGTATAATTTATAGTTCAGTTTTTGGTAAGATCGCGGCACAAAGGAATATGACTAGATGACCTTCGAAATGTACATACTCATTGCTCCATGAATAAACAACGAACCATCACATATTCAGCGAGCATAAAACAACCAAAAACGTAGTATCGCAAGCGTTGTGCCGAGTGCTTCTAAATAATTCTAAGGGTCCACAGACTTGAAACAGCCTAATGAATAGTTTAAGCCAGATACGATTTTATTGTGCTCTCATATAAGCATGGAGCCAAATAGCTTTACGTTTAAAGCAGGCGACTCGTGAAAATATACGGCCTCCTTATTCATTGAACAGCGGAAACAAAGATCAAGGGGTGGAAGCACAACTTCGTTTAGTTAAGCTGAAAATATCTTTATGGGTTCATACAAAGTTGAGCTTATGAAAGTAGTTTTATTCAATAGGCTGAGTCTATGTAATTCTTCCTCTTTTATATAGGGACATTTCCTGCGTGAAAAAAACAAGTCATCATTTCACCCAAAAGAAATCCACTGCCCGACAAATCTTTAGGTGAGACCTTTCTTAACGATTTTCACAAGGAAAAAAAGAAAAAGAAAGGAACTCATTAGGTATTAAGTTTTAGAAGTGCCCATTATTGATGCATGAAAATTTGAAGAATGATCATATTCGACTGGACGAGACTTTACGTCGATCCTTAAAACATATTGCGACAGTTTTGTGTATGAGGAGCTAAATATCGCAAATTGTAGTACCTGACTTACCTACTATACGTATAAAAAATAACGACTAAAAAGCGTTGCAGCTTATGCACTTTGTTTCAAAATGATCACACATCGGCGGAAGTTAAATTCGTTCACTCAATTACTGCGAATGACGTTCGAAGTTTTGTTTGTTGGACCTAACAAGCAATGTCAGACCAAATACGTATAGTTGCTCTTTCATTTCATTTTCTGTACGTATATTTTCTTTTGTATACTTTTTAGAATTAAGGGCGGTTTTTCAGGACTCATCGTTTTATTAGTTCCTTTTAGTTTTTTATGAGCATGGTCATTAGCAGAAAGGCTTTTTGATTAGAATAAGACATCTATCATCATTTATCTCTGTACTCTCGATTGGCAGGCTTAGCAATATTAGCATATCTGTCAGATTCTGAAACAAGGGTCTACCTTTATAAGCTTATCAGTATCACAACACCGATTTATAGTTCTGTCAATATAACGAAAGAATAGAAATGTAATGAATTATTCAATAACTTCTTACGAGCAGGAACGGATGTATTCTAAATTTGTCAGAATTTAATTACGAATATGGATCACAATTCATGCAGAATAATTAATTAATAATATAAAATTTAAAATTTTAAGTAATCATCTTATTGAGACTATTCTCATGAGCCTGAGCACGCCATTAGTACTTATCTGTTGTAAGTTTCTGAAGAATTGAGCAAATAGTATGCTGGATAGCATACTATTTGATGGTACAGGATCGGATAGGTTAGCATGTCTTCGAAATACCACCGAAGTAACAGTAAACCAAATTTCAAATCAATAGGAACTGTGGAAGTTACGTTTTTTTAACAGACATCAAACAAGTGAACATATTTTTTTATAAATTATAGCTAAGAACCAACTGGACCTAAAGCAAAAAAAAATAAAACCGACTTCAAAAACTGAAAAGGATGAAATAATTAAATTTAAGTAGGTATTCATCCCCTAGAAACATATTTTTGGAGTCGGTGCTTTACTTTCTATTGTTTTTGGAAACCACTTAGCACCAACTCCAAAAATATGTTTCTAGGGGATGAATACCTACTTAAATTTAATTATTTCATCCTTTTCAGTTTTTGAAGTCGGTTTTAATTTTTGTTTTAAATTTTTTTTTCACAATTTTTAGTGATAACTTTCTACGGTCGAAGCTAGATGGGTGACCGTCAACTTATATTGTTTCCTACTATCGTATCGTTTCACTAAAAAGTCATTGGAAAAGCAAAAATTCGCAACTTCGCTTATGTAGACGATTTCATAATTTCAGTTTTTTTAATTTAAAACCAAAGTACCCAACTGTTTTTGAAAAAAATTTTATGGGACCTAATGGCAGCTATTCCGCATCGAACAAAACAAGAATCACGTAAATCGGATCAGTAATCTCGGCGTAATCGGTGTACATACATAGAAACAAAAAAAAAAACATACCGGCCGAATTGAGAACCTCCTCGTTTTTGAAGTCGGTAAAAAATCAATCGGCCCATTCGTTTAGGAGCTACGATGACACAGACAGCCACACTGATACACAGATATACATACATACACGTCAAACTTAAAACAACCTTTACAACTATACACAGAAACACATACGTCTGTATGTGTTTCAGATATACATACGTCTGTATGTGTTTCTGTGTATAGTTGTAAAGGTTGTTTTAAGTTTGACGTGTATGTATGTATATCTGTGTATCAGTGTGGCTGTCTGTGTCATCGTAGCTCCTAAACGAATGGGCCGATTGATTTTTTTTGCTTGAGGTCCAGTTGGTTCTTAGAAAGAAAGAAAGAAAGAAAAACATTTATTGGCACCAGCACAAAGACAACAATATACAAAGTAAAAACAATAACACAAATAATAATAATAAAATAATTTTCTTAAAAATTAGACAAAAACTAACAAACTAACAGACGGTTTCCTTGTGCAAGGCCAACAGGTACTGCCTCAGCATTAAGCTTCTGTGACATTGTGTCACAGAAGCGCTGTTATTCTGGCAGGCCTTTTACTTAGTGACGTACGGACGTACGGTACTCTAATAGAAAAAACAAAATAATATTATATATAATATATATAATATATATATAATATAATAATAGCTATAATTTATAAAAAAATATGTTCACTTGTTTGATGTCTGTTAAAAAAACTTAACTTCCACAGTTCCTATTGATTTGAAATTTGGTTTACTGTTACTTCAGTGGTATTTCGAAGACATGCTAACTAACCTATCCGATCCTGTACCATCAAATAGTATGCTATATGTAAATGCTGACGTCAAAATTTCTTTTTGTCGGGGGTTAAGACGTTCTTAGATAAAGTAGGTACAATTTTTTGAAACACCAAATTAGTTAATTTCTGATTCATAGTCCCTAATCGACTTTTGAAATCGCCATTTCTAACAACATGTCGCACTTAATTAACAAGAGAGTCCTTTTCTTGTTGGCTTGTGATGAAAGAGTGGCATTGAACTTAAATTTCGTTTTAGTCGGTGCACGAAATAAATTTTGATTGGATTTTTCGAATAGTCTTATAACAAAGAATTTATTGGCGATTTATGGTTTGTATGAAAAGCTAAAAATTAGCTTTTGGCATGTTGTTTCTTGTATTTTATTAATGTAGGTAATCGGTGACATTATAATAAACTTCAAACGTGTTCCATTACTATTACCATTGGATTTACATCATTAGGTTTGCAGGTTAAAGGGCAATTTAGTAACAAAGCGTTAATTTCCTTCCAGCTTAGTTATCTCTTTAGATTAGTCTCCTTACTTATCCCAGAAATCTATTAGTTTCATCAGAACGCTAAATTCGACGTTATCACGACAGGGTTAGCGCTTAAGCGAGCTCAAATTACGCTCACGTACATTTAACTACGCCATAATTAATTCTGCTTGGAAACTCCTTGCTTCCTTCGTCGAATGTGTACCCAGTACCCACTTTAAATTTGTAGTGTAGCTCTGCAGCAAGTTTTAATTATAATTTGAGCGCCCGATTTAGGACTTTGGGATAAGTACATACACGGATGTAAGTACTTGTATTATATTGCGAAATTTGACGATCGATAAACGTGTTTTACAGACTTACTTACGTCTGCGATCACCTGTAAAATTGTATGAAAATTATAGAAGCTCTTCATTTATGATGTAATAAAAATCAAACGTCGAAACGAAACGCCGAAATGAAACGTCGCGTGTATAATAATAATGGATCATCCAATTTAGAGCGAGTTAAATCTGGTGAAGTGGTTTTATTTCAAATGAAAATCATATTTGAATATGTAGTTCATACGGTAAACGCGCTGGTTACCACGTTTCATGTAAAACTCACAGGAGGGTCTGATATGAAATGTATACCTAAATCTTGAAGCACAATTTTATAAATCGGCGATATTACTAAATGCTGCCTCTCGATAAATTAAGATAAGGATTATCTGGCAGTCGAATTTATCGCGACAATTCAACCTGCTTCTGAAAATAACGAGCATGTTTTGAAAGAGCTCATTGGTATTTTTTAACTTTTTGCAATACGTATACTAGAATTACGACACCCCTATGAAGTTACTGCTGAGGATCCACTGCTTATTCCTATAGCGCAGTGTAATAAAACTAATAAACTCTTCAAATCTTTGCAGAATCATCAATGCGCAGATGATACCTAAGTATACATTCTGTCGCAAATAGTTGCAGTGTGCATATATAAATAACGCCTTTTTTGCAGCATATAAAATCGTCATTTATTATAGTTTCTTACAACGAATCATGATTTTATTGATTACTGGAGAAAGTAGAGTTAATTAATATTTGCTGCTGCTGCATGCAGCGTATCGAATGAACTTTAAACTTTAATATAAAACGCGGACTAATGTTAGTTGGTCTTAAAACTAATGCTGTCACTGTTATTTGTTAAAAGAAAGACAGTGACAGCATCAGTTTTAAGCCAGGTCTAACTTAAGTCCGCGTTTTATAATAAGGGGGTATGAATTCACTTTAATATAAAAGTTTAAGTAGGAATAAAATTCCATTAGAATCAAAGTTTATGCCGTAATACAACGCAATACAGGTTTACCGTTTGATAATACTTGTATTGACGGTCACAACCGTAGCACAAGCATCCTCGACGCGCACAAGACTTTCATCTGACAGTAACTAAAGCTGGGATGTTTAGAGCAAAATGAGGTCGAACACAAAGAGTTGTTAGAGTCCTTGGGAAATCACAGACTGCAAGGTTTCCGAGTAAGCGGGAGAGAAATGTGAATTAAGAGAGAGTGAAAGAGACACAATATGGTTCACAAGCGAATACCTCTTTAGCCTCTTTGCCTTGATCTTATTCTTAATTCATATATTTAAGAGTTTAACTCATCCTGAAGTAACAAAGTTTGTTCCATCTATCTTGATAAAAATGCAGAGGCTTTTTTTACATTCTCAGAAGTTTTTAAAACTTCGCAAAAGATGAAAAGCATTTTATACATCGCTTCATTGCTATGAAATCAACTTAGAGTCTATTTTATATCAATACTTGAGACTAGTATTTTAAAAAGAAATCTCTGACACGAAAACTCTGTACTCTGTATCTTACAAATATGACCTAGAAAATTTTGATTAACTTTTGTATTTATATTTAGAAATTATCTTGCAAACAAAAATTTTAGAAATTATTCAAGAACAATCGTCACCATAATATTTTATAGTCGTGAACGGTATTTGTGGTTGAATGTCATGTAATAAAGTCTAGCAGTGACTCAACAAGTATGAACAATAAAATAAATTACTACTTCTATAGATACATTTAAAATAAACACAATGTCTCAAATCCATAACAAAATGGTCGAACTGTGAAATAATCAATACTGATAAGGTATTATTAACAGTGTGATTCATTTGGATGACGTGATAGTCTCGTAATATTTTTTTATGTAGGTATTCGTTGTTAATTAATAATATAAGAGATGGAATATTTAGTGAAATTAAACAGTTTTTACCAATACTCAAATTCTTTAAGAGACTATTTAGGGAAAATGTTCTTCGTTTATGCTCTTCTTTAGTCTCTTAAAAAGGTTCTATTCTATTTCCATGGACATACGGTAGCAAAAGTCCATATTTCCCATGGACGAAATCTCAAAAGGTTCGAAATATCTCAAACTCAAATAGAATAAGATGCATAATGCCATAGTCTCAAAACGCCCATGTTTTATGTCCAATTTTCTAGGTGAAGGTTTAACTGGGATAAGGCATATTTTTTTATTATTTAAATTAAGACTTTGTGGTTGAAATTCTTAGGTAGTTTCATATTCTCTATTGATTAAAAGAACTGCTTTAAAAATTGTCAGGCAAGCCGTATGTTTGTTCGCCATCCTTGCCGTTAATAAAAGATATTTGGGTCAATCAATACGACAATAACTGTGCCGGTAGCACGCATTTTGTGTTAACTATTCATTGACGACCGACATTAGTGATCGAACTAAGATTGCTGGTTATTAATAATGTCGCAAGCGTCGGATAATTCTGACTTAGGTAACTCTGTAACGATCATGATACGCAATCAGTTGAATTCCTGAGTAGGAGCCTAGCTTTTTAGAAGCTACTGCTCCTATTAAAAAATATCAGACGGCATGTCTGGTCAGGCGGAGAATGTAAACAAAACTTGCATACTGATAAAATTTACAACTTAACATATCGGCAAATATAAGGCTTTACTACGGTAGCTTAGATATGATCACTTATTTCTATTAAGCGTTTCGGTATATAGTAACAGCAGATAGGACGAAGAACTAAGTGGTTAAGTACAAATATATATTAAAACTGTATTCGTTTGTGATTTAAGCTTTTAATTCTATTACAATCAATTAATTTACTATTCTAAGCACGGGAGTCATGTCAATCACGTGTTGACTTTTTATTATACAATTACAAAAAATAGACAACTTCGCAGGTTGACGACCGCAGACCTGTTTATGACTTTTGCTACGAGCAAGAGGCAAGAGCAAACTTATCTCACTAGCTAAGCTAAATTTGTTGTTGAAACTCTAATATAAAATAGGTTATATACAAAGTAAACCCACACTTATCCATTTGCATAATGCAGTTATGCGGTCGGTTGGCAAGTTTTACGGCCTTAGTAGACACATTATTTAAAAAATACGGGTTTATGTAACATTTTTGAGAACGATAATATAGAGAAATGGATTGTTTTAAGTAATGCGTCAATACTTCAAATCGATTTGAAGTCCCCGTGAATAATAACAGCATGATGTAATGATTGAAAATTTGAAACACAAAGCAGAAATCGTGCTAGTTTATTTTTTAGCAAAAGCAGTGTGGTTCTTTTTACAAATACAAGATGACAAGCGAGCTGACGGCCCACCTGGTGGTAAGTGGCTACCGTCGCCTATAGACAACTGCAATAAAAAGTAAAAAAATCACTTGGTAGGTATCGCAGGAGCGTTGTCGTCCTGAAGCATAAGATGAAATACTTTCCATGCCCAGTTATTACAATGGCTACCTTTCCGTTCAATCCGAAATACCGCAAACTGTTTCATCAGAAGTGTAAAACTCAGGGGTTGTTCCATTCAGTTTCGCACCTAGTTCTAGCCTTGCAATACAATGTATTCTACCATTGGGTTAATAGAGTTCTCGCTATGACAACAAATAAATAGGCCATAGCCTATCGTCTTTTACCAGCCCGCGCAGGGCGGTGACGCTCATATACAATAGAAAATCGATGGTGATTTATAAGTGGGTACTTTCATAATGTTTCAGGTTTCATAATGATAGTTTACAGGTGAAGTATGCACGGAAGGGTCGATTTTGAGAAATTAAGAAGCAAGGTCACGTATTGCAATATTCTGAGACCTCGATTTAAATATACGAATTTTCGAAACTGAAATATCGTAGCTAGTTTCTTTTAAATATAAATTCATTCTAATTGGTTAAAACTGTGAATTTCTGAAATCGGATTATGCCTGTCACTTTACCGCTACATTTGACAGAACAAAAGATAGGTTGACGATAGGGTTTGTTACAATTTAAGTCCACGCTTACACAAAATTCTTATTCAGAAACAAACTCGTTTTATGTGAAACTAAGATACTAATAGACTTGTAAATTTCAATACAGTACGCATGTCTGTTTCACAAGCAGTTGCACAGCTAAATCTTCGTTTCCTGTAACGCATTTACGCCACTCTGCAACATGCTAATCGGAGCATCTCTGACTAAACAGCGTACTTGTTCGGCAATAATCAACAAAGGACGTTGTTCAGTAATTTACATTGCTTCAAATGACGTAGGTTTATCAAAGGCCCTAGTTCAAAGATGGCCTCCCGACTGCCGTCCAGAGGGTTGATCTCTTCGGAAAGTGAACCTCAAGACCTGTGAGCTCTGGTGAAATGTATTGACCCCGAAGATTATATTGAAATATGTATACAATGTTGTCCTTTATTTCGAAAAATTTACATCGCCAATTTCCCGTCGAAGTCCGGTAGATTACGTAATGTCGCATTAACTCTTGTGGTTACTAAAAGCAATCTAACTGCATCAAAAAACCTGCAATAATATTTATTATAGCCCCGCCAAATAAAAATAAAGTTATTCTTTACGCATTTATTTCCGATTACGCCAAGGTCTAGTAAGTATACCTTAGCGTTCTTGAAATTGTCTGAAGGTTTCACTTGTTCTTCCTATTCTTAATTGCTTGCATCTTGAATCTAGGGCGATGTTTCTAAGGTCACAATGGATATGGATTCTTCCTATAAATTAAAATATGCAGTGTATAAATATTTTGAAACAAAGCACTTAGTTGTTTTAGTCAGACGAGTATTATTGCCAATACCTCTGGTATAGATTTTTGGAATTGAGAATCATACTAAATTATACGTTTTAACGTCTTAGTTACTTTTCAGGATTTTTCAATGAGGACTATTAAAATTGTAAATGTAATTTCCTTTACAAATTATAAGTAGTAGTAACAATATAACGACCAATATCAATAAGAAATACGGGTAAATTTTGTTTACAATGTTAAAGTAAAATATTTTTAATATGTTGGTCTGACAGCAATCACGGATTGACACTTGAAGTCACTTCAATAGTACTCAGACTGAGTCACTGAGCATGTTTAACGATCCAGCTAACAGTTTCCAAAATTAAAATTTTCAGAAATGCAAGTGATCACTGTTTGTATAGAATAGTCTACAACTCTAGATATTTCATTATTGTTCTTATGACCAAAACCTTACCTTTCTTTCTCGTGTGCCGACTGAGGGTACTGCAGCACCGTCTGTTGCCCTTCCATGTCCACCACGCATTGTGTACCGAGTTCCAGTTCTGTAACAAAGACGTTTTCGCATGTAATTTTTTTATAACACTAAGAATATACCATAATGTACCATATGGACAAATATTAGATCTATGGGTAGGTACTAGTTGCACGTTGCATCAGCAGTTGGGTTAATTTTATATCAAAAATAATTACAGGCTGCTTACTTTGGCCTTACTTATTTGGGCTTGAATGCGAAATTGACAAAAGACTGTTGATCAAAAATAGATTTTTAAGAATTTTTATATTCTAAAAGAATGTTGTAATAAGAGAGACGTCTCTTGACAGACGTTACTGCAGTTTGTCACTCTAGAGA
The DNA here is from genome assembly GCA_947347705.1 of Nymphula nitidulata. NCBI lineage: Eukaryota > Metazoa > Arthropoda > Insecta > Lepidoptera > Crambidae > Nymphula > Nymphula nitidulata. The sequence goes on along the minus strand of OX374617.1, from coordinate 5,414,521 downwards.
CCGCGGCCGAAGTCGGATATTATAGAAAGCTTGGCGCAACTTTTATCTCGGTATACTCGTATTGTTCACTGCTCCTATTCAGTTGCTCAAAAATTCTCGTATTACTATAGCAGAACAAAGATTTAAAGCAGCCTCATAGAAAATAATAGAGGAATATCGAGGCTGCGGGACTATTTGTTAAACAGGTCGAGGATCTGATTAACAAGCTACTTAATGGCATCATCACGATTCAATTCTTAGACCACCTTTGGATTCCTATAAGCTTTTAGATGAAAATCAGGTTTTATAATTCCTCGAAATAAGGACATGCGTAAGAGAACCAAAATCACTGATATAGCTCATAGGATTAGCAAGTTGAATTGGCAGTGGGCACTGCGTGCTATATATACCCAGCCCCCTTAATCTCAACTGTCAGAGAATATTCGAAATTTTATCGCGGTACCTCAAAGCGAGACGGCATGTGACTTTTCGAATCGAATCCTTGAGCCGACAATTGAGAATAAGCGATCAGAACGGAGACGGCCGATGGGGCGTTAAAGTTCTAGCATGGGACATGTACCGGAAAGCGCAAAATAGGACGGCCTCCCACTAAATGGATTGACAACCTGGTCAGGGTAGCGGGGAGCCGTTGGATGCAGGTTGCGCAGAACGGTTCCGTTTGGAAATCGATTGGGAAGGCCTTTGTTCAGCAGTGGACATGCTGATATGATGATGATAATTCATAGTTAAAATTTTACCTGATTTCTTCTGATTATTTTTTTAGCCTAACCAGATTCTTCTATAATATGAAAGATCTGGCTTTGAAATCGGACTACTTAACTCCACAATGTCAAGTCCAAGATCAGAGGTCTGCGATCCATTGATGTTATTGTCGGGCCATTTCTTTAGAATCAGTCATCGCCAGCCTTTACGTCCAACTGCTTAGCACAGGCTTTCCTACATGGGAGAAACGCATGAGGAGTTAGGGACATAGCACCACCACGCCGGCCCAATTCGGGTTGGTGTGTTAAAGCTGTTTTAGTAGCAACTAAGACCAACACGGCTTGACGTGCTTGCATGAAGGCTGAAGCACGGAGGAGCTCGTGATCACAAATTGTGATTGACCCATCCCGGGATCGATCATGGCGATGGTTACTTTGTTTCGTAAACGAAAACGAAACGATTGAAACCAGAGCGCTCAAACTACTACACCACTTTTTTTTTGTTAATTCTCCCTATAAAGGGAAGGCAAAGGAAACAAATGCCCATACAGCCATGTCTTAAGTATTTCTTCTTTTATTGCATTAAAATGGTGGCTTAACACATTTCAATGCTTCTTGGGAGTATTTGACACGAAATATATGATGACAGTCACTTTATGTGCTACTTGATGAGGTGGATAACCACAAAAAAGTTCTCATCGTATTTCACACCACAATCACTTTTATTCTAATAATCTTTTAGATGCACGTCAACATAAACACTTGAATAATAAAACTACGCCACTTTTATAACTCAATGTTCGCTCCGACACAATTTTTAATTATTGTAATAAAAATCTTGACTGACGCCACAAAAACCTGCCAAACACTACTACACCACTAAGCCCCTCCAGGGTTGACAGGCGACCGAAATCTTTCTCTTCTAATGTTCAAATTAATTTGATTGATTTTCTTTTCTTATTTGAAAAAAAAACTAGGGCAAAGAAACCGAGCGCAAAGGACGTAAACGACGCAAAGGCAAGTAGTTACCAGTGGACGTGAAATGACCACAAAATGCATTATGAACGACATCAAAACCTGAGATTAAGCAAATAGTTTTTGATTTCCGACGATGTGTGACGTCACAAACCCTTTTTTAGCCTACGACGACGCGAAAAGAGGCGTGTTATAAGTTTATGTGTCTGTCGTTGTTGTCGTTGTGGCATCGTGGTATAATTTTTCATTTTCATATGAAGATCGTTCAGGCGTTTGATAACAGCTCATTTACTACTTGACAATAGGGTTTTACTTTTAATAAATGTCACAGATACGATTGATTATTTGGTGTGCTGTTACTTCGGCGGTATTTCGAAGACATGCCAACCATTAGCTGATGTCGTGGCATCAAATAGTCTGCGGGAAGCTTCATTCTTCAGAATCTTACAGCAGATATAGCGTGTTCGGGCTCTTGAGAATAGACTCAATGAGAAGGTGTTAGATAGATGATGATCGAGGCCAGGGGTTACTCAAATTGTTTATTTTATATTAATAGGTTGGGGAAAAAAATCTTCGCATTTTTTAAGTAAATTCAAAACATTTTTTAATATAGTTTATTTACATTTAACTAAAGTATGTAGGTACCATTTTGTTCGATAACTTTTTGGCATCTTGTAGGTAGGGACATGATTGCATAAGATCCCATGGCTATAGAACTTTTTGGGCTTCTGATCAAAATACCGCGACAAGTGGTTTTGGCAGTCCTCTCGTGATGTTAACCTGTCACTGCCTAGAGAATTCTGAAGAGAGCGAAACAGGTGGAAATCTGAAGGTGCATGGTCAGGGTATACGGCGGATGCATTAACACCTCCCAGCCAAACTCTCCTTATTTTTGCTAAGTGGCTAAAGATGTGTGAGGTCTAGCGTTATCATGATAAAAAAAACCACACCCCTTCTGTTGATTAATTCCAGCCGCTTTCTCTCAACTTCTTGCTTTAATCTCATCAGTTGTTCGCAGTAGAGTTCAGAATCGATGGTCCTGCCTGGTGGTAACAGCTCATAATGAATAATGCCCTGCCAATCCCACCACACACACAGCATCACCTTGTTGCGAGTTAACCCGGGTTTCGCCACAGTCTGTGAAGCCTGACCGGCCTTTGACCACGACCTTTTTCGCACGTTCTTGTCGTACGTGATCCACTTTTCATCACCAGTTATCAGCTTTTACAAAAATGGTTCCGTTTCATTACGTCGTAATAAAGAATCACAAATGAGTACACGGTTCATTAGGTTTCTTTCAGTGAGCTCGTGGGGTACCCAAATATCGAGCTTTTTGTGTACCCATTTTTTTTTAAATGCGCCATAACTGTTTTGTGGTCAATTTCCAGTTCTTCAGCTACGTCGTTACTCCTGATATGCTGGTCTTGCTCCAGTTTTTCAAAAATGGCATCAATTTTATCCGTAATAGGGCGACCAGAGCGACGTACATCTTTGACATCAAAATTCCCGAATTGAAAACGCTTAAACCAAATTTGTGCTACTCTCACAGACACTGAACTAGGTTCATAAACATAGCAATTTTTTTTCGCGGCTTTTGTTGCATTTTTACCTTTTTTGTAGTAAAATTTTAAAATGTATCGAATTTCTTCATTAGATTCACTCATCTTCACAGTACGAAAAACAAATGAAAAACACACATTTTCCTAATTTGAATTTGGAATTATCTTTTTTAAAATCTAAACTTTTAATGATACCAAAACCAGCCAGATAAAAATAGTACAGCCAAAGAGATTTTATTACATGTTCATACATACTATAATGCGAAAAGACTTTTTCCCCAACCCAATATGTTAAGTTTACTGTAAATTTACTGCAAATCGCAAACGCGGCTACTATAATTGCCACGCGAGTAAACTAAAAAATTGTATTGAAGTGAATAGAACAATAATGTAACATAATCCAAGTGTATGCATGAATATGATGAGTCAACCAAAGGTCGATACGTCCGTACTCACAAATCCGGTTCCATTCCGCGCGCTAGGTTTGTGTTGGGCAAACACAATGTCCGCCTAGACGACACTTAGACTGGTAACAATTCAATTGTTTGCCTTTGTATTATTCTACATTCAGTCAAAAGTCTGGAATTTTATTAGTATCTCAAACGTTGGAAGCGATCTACTTCGATTTTAACCTTAGGAATTAATGCCACTGACATGCTTATTTCATGGCCACCACCTAACACTTCTAGTTTTTATGACGTACCTGGTCGAAAAAACTACGATCTTTGGCATAATATTAAAACGACATTTTAGTAGGTACATAACATTACCAAAAAAGAGCGGAAGAAACTAAAAATAAAAATTTGGAAATAAGAATTGATTCTGTTTAAATATTACGTAAAGGTGTGGTGCCGAAAGTGGAGCGAGCGCAACAAACACAATCGCGGATACCTACTCAAGCTCATGCACCATGACGAATAACGGAGCAGGTGCAATGTTCTCTAAATCATAATTTAATTAAAACTATACTTAAAAAGTACAATTAAAATATTATCTAAAACTCACCACGCTACTAGAAATATTGATTAATTCTGTGTTCTAGTGCCTTCACTCTGATATAAATGCCTAAATAGCAGAAAATGCTATTTAGGCAATATATCAGAGTGAAGGCAACTACACAAGATTGCATTAATCCAAATAAATGTGTCCTAGGTAGTTATGTGGTTGTGATTCTACAAATGATTATTATAATTATTAGAAACTTCACCCAATACCTATAAACAAATTATAGCCACCAGTATAGTTCTGTGAATGTCTAGTTAATAATAATTCAATCATTATTCTTTAAAATTTTAAAGTAACTCAAATTATATATTTTTTTACTAGATGACAAACAAACTGACGGCCCACCTGATGGTAAGCGGTTACCGCCGCCTATAGACACCTGCAATAACAAGGAAAAATCACTTGATATTGCAGGTGCATTTTCATCCTGGGACCTAAGATGAAATGCCGTCCATGCCCAGTAATTATACTGGCTACCTTTCCCTTCAATCCAAAACACAGTTAACTGTTTCACGGCTGAAATAAGGCGGTGGTACCTACCAAAACCTTGTTACTGTTACTTTTCTTTTATTATTGACATTAAACCCGTCAAGCATGAGATTCCAGACACAATTGATTTTTCAATTGACATAGCCCCCGGGTGGAATAACGCCGCTTGACAGATTACCAAGTTATTTGCTTAATACAGACAACAGCACAACAAGTATAACAGTTGCACTACGAAAGCCGCCTCTATTATGAATGGCGTAAGCGCGGCCTCAAGGTAACTCCTGATGTACTGTCAACTGTACACATATTTACAGTTTATATTAATTTTAATGAATGTAAGTAATTTTTTTTTATTTGGTTGAGAAGCAACAACAAAGTTCCTTTACTTTCATTTTACAATGTGTTATTTAGAGATAGGTTGAATTTGTTATGAACCGAATATGAAGTTTACAAACATTCAGTAAAAATTTAACATTAATTAATAAGTGGAATATGGATTCCAATTAAAAAATGAAATTTATTTTCTTGTAATTTGTTTTCAAAATAGGTACCTAATAATGAAAAACACAATTACATATTTGCATTTTGATGGGTCCATGTGCAATTAGTTTTCCTCATAGTCCCACTGCAATAGAGCGGGTCCATGGGAAATTTCTCAGTTCTAATAATAATATTTTTCAGGAGAAAGAGGGAGTCCGTGTTTTATTTTTTCGGTTCAACAAAAATTTTTAATTTTCTTTTCAATAATTAATGTTAGAGTTCGATTTCATTTGGCTTTAGGAGATATGTAAGGAAATAGGAGCAGTGAATATAATATGTTATTACAAGCAACAAATAAATAACTAGGTATGATTATGAAGTATAGGGTTCTATTAGTTTGGCCAAAATAGTTGAGTTAATGCAATATTTTAGCAATAAGGCCGCTCAATCGTACTGTTTTTTTATTTTTTAAGTATGTATAATTTGATTTATCTCTTGTGTGCAATAAAGAGTTTTTATTATTATTATTATTTTCTGGTTCTGAATTATCGGCATTTGATTAAAACGAATGCCGCAGTTCGGTTCAAGCTGCCGAATGAGAAACGAATTATGGGCAGTATCCCTATAATATGCAAAAACATATTTTACTTTGGCAACAAAAATAAATGAATAGATTTTAGATTTATTTTATAGATTGTCAGTCGAAAACCAGCGCTTAACGTATAGTCTGGCATATGCTGAACTGACTACCTACTTCAGTCCAACATAGATGCTATAGTAAATTAAGTACGGTTCGATAATTATTTGTTGTCCATTGAATAATGTCTATGTTTCTATTATTTTTTGTATTTTCTGTATCTATTATTTTTTTATAGCACTGAATAAACTTCATTTCTTTCTTTCTTTCTTTCTATTTTAATTTTATATGGCATGTCATTAGGAGTGTTAATGTCACATGCTTTTTATACAAACTCTGAAGTCAGAAATATTTAAAAAGGTAAAACAAATTCTAACAAGACTTGCAATGCAAAGCAAGTCAGGCTAGTCTAAAAATCTGATGTCAGAGGAATTTTCTAAAAGATTAATAAACAATAATTGTTTGGCAATTTTTGGTTAGTATTGGTATATGTCCTATCTTCTAATTGTCTAATCACAACCACCTATGTGTAATTTACTAATAAAGGTAAAATTTGATTCATTCTTGACTAGCAGTAAAGTTTAAAGAGAAATATGCAACTTTTTAATGCTACCTAGTACTTGCTAAATAAGTAGTTTACTAAGTGTAAATTATATGTAGAAGGTATTAATAAAAATACTAAATATAAATCTAACTTCATAAGCTAGTGGTATATGTGAAACTGTACTACCTAGTTTCTAAAAGACAATGGATATTTTTTATCTCACTAGTTTATGTATTAAACATTATTATAGGATTGAAATATATTTTAGAGGTATATTTGTCACAATCAAGAATATTTTAGAATACTGAATGTTTAATGAAACCGGAGTACTTACCTAATAACTGAAGGCTAAACTACCTAAGTGTTTATAATCAAAATCTTTTACAGGGAATATTTTTTATTTAATAAACACTTTATTACACAACACACATCACACGAATAAACATACAGGAAGAAATAACAAAATATGTTTGCACAATGGGCGGCCTTATTACTAAGAGTGATCTCTTCCATGCAACCTTAGGATGGACAGGATATAAACTAAGAGGGTACCAGGGTCTAACCAATATCACTGATGGTTTCTGTTAATTCTGACAAGATAGTTTATACAGGAGTCTAAAAACAGAAGAAAAAAATAGCACAAAAATAATGTAGGTACTGTAGACAATTTAAATTCAAATTTTACCTTTGTATTATTTTAAAACAACCTACCTAGTTCTATATTGATTTCTTTGAATAGCACTAGATTTATAACGTTAAATAATAAATATTTCTAATAAAATAACCTGAATATCTACCAAAGACACTCTGACCGATAGCTAGAACAAACATTTCATGTAAACTGATATTGGTATGAGTGTCTTGTGGACCTTCGCAAACATCACGAGTTTTACATGACAAAGTCGCATCAAATCCGATGTTTAGAATACACACGAGCATTACTTGGTAAGTTTTGATGCATTAAGGGCTGCTACTAAGCCTGAATAAAACACAAGTAACACGTAGTCACCTATAGATCGTATGAAATTCTTTATTTATTAGGAAAATGAGAAACCAGCTTACCTCGCCTGTTAAAGGGTCGAACCCGAACAGCAACTTTAATCTTATCCGAGGCCATTTTAAACACTTAAATTGCACAAATACAATCAAAACACAACACTTTATACATCAGAGTTTTAATAATTATTGCACAAATTCACCCATATTCTAAAAAAACTAAATTCATTATTTTACGTTAGAATCGCGACGTTCCCGGATTGACAATGTCCGCCATGTTGTTTTTAAGGTCCATACTCCATAGTGCTCGCGAAAACCGGCTATTCAAAAACCGGTTATTTTTGTAAGTTTTTTTAACCTATGGTAGTGGACCCGATTCTGAAGACAACTCTAAATCTAAAGCGGCCGTTACATTTGGCTAATTTAAAGGCCGTTTTAGACGTCGTACATACGTACTTAGCACTCTCATGAGTCGCTATCGATAAGAGGAAAATGTATGGGATTTGAGATAAGCCCTCGAACACCTTTCGATTATAAATGTCAAATCCCATACATTTGCCATTTAGCGTTAGCGATATCAAAATGGCATCTCTCCAAAGAGGGTAGGCTAGTCTAAATAGATAGTAAAGGATTTTTCGAAAAACAGTAGTATTGATGATTAAAGTATTAGTGATCTAAAAAAATCATCTCATATCTTTTTAAACTACCTAAGGGCCTAGACAAGATGCCAATTGACAATCGCTATCGCTATCGCTAAATGAAAAATGTATGGTATTTGACATTAACCACCGAAAGTCGTTCGATCTCTTATGTCAAATACCATATATTTTCCGCTAAGCTGACTTGCTTATGCATGGCAAGTTTTGACAGAATCGGTTCGTTCGTTTCCAATATTTTCGTCTTGAAAGATTGTGTGATAAGCCGAGCGGCGTAAGGAAACGTTGAGTTTAAAAGTCATCCTTCAGTACCATAAACTTTGTACGCTTAACAAGTTTACACTTCTGTTTTAAACAACACACTATCACAAAACACAAACAAATTGACTTCTTTATTTCTCAACAAGCTGACTAGAAACAACTATGACTGAGCGAAATGCTGTGGTTAATATATAATTTGGTGTTTGCGGCGGGTGTTTGTTTTGTATAGAAGTGTGAAAAAGACAGATGTATTCTATAATTTACCTTCTCTACCTACATTACATACATTCTACAAGTAAAGTTTAGCGTTAGCCAACATGAAATAAATAAATGAAAGAGAATTCCGTTGGACTTAGGTTATAAGTAAGATAATATATGAACGTATTCTACAAATTTCGAAAAATCACCTATAAATAAGTAACCTTTTGATATAGTGTAACCTAGAAGTAATCTTTTGGAGATAAAAATCACCTAAAAGGTTACAAAAGTAACCTTCTGGCAACGCTGCAATTAAACGCATTCATTACCTATGCTTAAATCGCTTTACACTTGGCTAAATTCAGCATACTAAGTGATTAACATTGGTAGTCACGACTCTGATTGCCTAATTAGAGTGTCTAACAGTATGAATGCCTATACATTTGTCTAAATTCAGAGTCTAAGTTACCTGAATTTAGCCAAATGTAAAGGCCGCTTAACTTTAAGGCTCATTTTTACTAACATTTGCTTAGCGTTAAAAGTTTCTCAGCCAGTTTTATCTCAGTAAAGGATAAAGGAGATGAAGGAAGGATGATTAGGAAGGATAAAAGAGATATGAAGAGATAAATGCTGTTATTAGTCACCTAAGCCCATGGAATGGCTAATATAAAAGGTGATAATTGACTTTAATATTTTAGTGTCTTTTTTAGTTTTTGTGACTTTTAGTGACTTTTGAAATAAGTGTCAAACACTGTAAAACGTGGATTTGTTGTAATATTGATCGTGAATTATTGATAGATATAATGTTTCTCTCAACAAGAAAAGGATAGGATAAAAATTAAAGGTCTCCATTGCATTGTGTGATTTAGGCAGCCTGTAAAGATCTATTAAACCAATTTTAAGGCTTTTAGTGAGAACGGACACTAGCTCCTAGTGTCCGTTCTCACTAACCATTCCCAAAGCTTAGGACAAAACGATACCAATTTTTCACAACAAGTTCGCTCAGACACAATTTTAATCATTGTAATAAAAATCTCGACTGACTAGTATCAGTCAAGATTACTTTTTGGTGATCCGATTTGGTGGTTCGAATCCTGCCAAAACTTCCCATTTGTTTTGTATGAATTCTCCATGCGACAAGGAAGGGCAAGCCCATTCAGCCATGTCTGTTTTCTTAGTTTAGATATTTTTCGAAGTATGTTTGATGTATTTATCACTTATTGCTTTGGTATCACTAATTTCAACAAATATTGAGTGAAATCCCCAAATAAATGGACCCCAAATATACCCAAGTAAAATTCTTAACGTTTTTTACACCACATAATCGCTAATTTTAAAGAGTCCCCACTTTGGACTAAGATAATATACGTGAGTGTATTATATATTATACACTTACTACACAAAACTACACCATTCCAATACACTTTTTACACCGATCAGCACAATTTCTTATCCCGGTTAAAAATATTATTCATTCATGCTCCATCTCAGAACAAATTCCGAGTGCCCCATGCATGGCGGCTGCTCTTCACATCTAGCAAAATACATTTAGACAAACGGTAAAATAAGCTGACACTGACAGCTCTCTCTGTCATTTTTATTTGTGTTGGTGTTGATCTCGGTTTCAGGAATGACAGACAATGACAAATCATTTTCTATAAAACTATTTGTTATTTTGTTGTTGAAGTTTGAAGTACAAATAAATACTTAGTATTAAAATTGAAACGGTGTTCTTCAAAAATCAACATGTCATCGGATCCATTATTTGGTTGGGACCTTACATTTAAGACAGTCGAAAGAGACATTAAACGAAAATCAGATATTGTTATTGCATTTATACATTGGAATCTCATAAAGAGAGGTTTTCGGAGTATCGGAATAGGTGACGAGGTGTTTATTACATTAACGTTTTTAGTTATTATTATCTTAATATCTTATTGGCACGTGAAGATCACACTTCCATAACTTACTGCTTTCTGCACACTGATTTTTTTATATTTTAAAACAATTTTGTTTGCTAAAAAGATTGCAATATTCCGTTTTATTTTATTACTTCATTATTTTCTTTACAGCGCACTTTATCAGGTGATGAAGAAAAATCTGAATTGCTACCAACTGGTTGGAATGATAAAGATAATTACACCTTAAGATATGTTCTTGATAACAAACTTTATATCTTGCATGGACTGAACACAGATGGCAATCTCATTGTAAATTTAATGGTATGTATAGGTACTTGTAATATGTCAAGTGGTGTTATACCTGTGGAGGTCTATGACAATTGAAAACCCAATTGTTTCTGGAATCTGATGCTTGATGAGTAAATTTATTTTATAATTGGTTATTATTTCATGACAATCCAATGTATTACTAAACTTATGGTCCATGCCTCACTACTAATCTTGATTAAAGCCATGGTCGCCAGTGCGACATTTCGGGATCGGTTACCTCCTTCTGTGAGCATGTAATACGCCACGAGGCTCCGGAGGGAGCCAGGAAGGAGGATGATCTATCCCCAGACAGAGATAGATCTGTTTTGGATTAGATGCCTGGTAACTGTCATTATTTTTCTATGCTTGACAGAAGTATCTAGGCAAATAAACAAGTTTTGTCAGCAACAAGAGACAATATTGATAACTCTAGAGATAGGTTTCGGGTGTTAGTCTATAATATATCTTCCTAAGCCTAGGTACCATAAAACGGAAACAATATTATGAGCACAGCTTCTAACAGCCCTTCTGCCTGTTAAGCAAGTACAGCAAAGATGAGTAACTATTACTATCACTATACATTCTTCAGGTAAACAAGGAAAATCATTTAAGAATGGAAGGTTTGGTTCCATTGTAATAAGTTCTGTTGTTGACTATTTTTTTTAATTCTACTTACATATAATCTACATACAGATAATTAGGATTATTACTAGGCTTAATTAATGAAAATAGTCATAATTTATGACTATATTCATTAATTAAGCCTAGTGTTTTCGTATGCTCTGGGTGCATAGTACCCACCATCCCACCTAATATAATCTACTGCAGCGCTCATAGTGGCCAAAATAGAAATAATTTTGGCTCTGTCATCTGTCTTTGTGGCCTATTTAAATAAAATATTTTTTCTTTATTTCTTTTCTTCCCCGTCACTGCGGCATCCTCGTAAGTCTTTTGTTCTCGACAGCGGTTCCGTGCGAAAGGGTACGCTTCGGATAGTAAAAGATTTTCTTACCACTTTGCGCATTCGTATCTCTTTGCTCCGGCGCCCTAGCTCCCCATTGTCTTCACCATTCGTTGCCCGTGGTCCTACTGCGTATACTGCGTAGTCCTACTGGTAGTACCACGGGCAACTATTTATGTCCTATCAGTAGGACCATGGACAAGTAGCATTACCCCTTCTTTGCCCGTAGTCCTACTAGTAGTATCACGGGCAATTATTTATGCCTGTGGTCTTATCAGTAGGACCCTAACAAGAAAACGATTATAATGTATGGGCATTGGACATATTGGCAATCGTAGGGTACAATAAATAACCTCTGATATACTTATGGTAGCCTGGTACTTCAGATTGGAAATATACATTTATTAGGTGTCAACGGATCAAATGAATCAACAGACTGAATTACTCTTTGTCGCATTGTCGGTTTAGTAATTATAAAATAAAAAAAGAATTATGCTATTAACATCAGTTTCGTAATATTTGGAAAAACAAAACCTGTAAACATATAGTGCACAGCACTACGGTTGTATGGTTCAGTCCCACCCTATCCCCAGGGGTATTGCTAGGGGTATGGTGGGTCCGTCACGGAAAAAATGCCCGTGGTACTACCAGTTGAACTACAGGTAATGTTACTTGCCCATGGTCCTACTGATAGGACCACGGACATAAATAGTTGCCCATGGTACTACCTGTAGGACTACGCAGTAGGACCACGGGCAAAGAATGGTCATAACATAAAGTATTCATTATTATCTTTCTAATAATGACATAAATCGATTATGTTGGTTCAACATCCAATTTGACTAAGATCCTTTGAAGTGTATTTTAAAAACAACAAGTAAATCTAACAATAGAAATGACACAAGGAACAAAACCTGCGGTAATCTGCCAAACGTTTTGCAATGCCGTAATAAATTAGCGATATATGTACAGTCGACAGCACATCAAGCGTAACAGTTTGACCTTGCGACCGCCTTTACGCCGTTCGTAATAGATGCTGCTTTCGTAGTTCAACTGTTACACTTGATGTGCCGTCGTCTGTAGTATTACTGGCATGTTGGACTATAGGGAGTAACAGATTGAACAGGGGCTGGATGATTGTGGCCCTACTGTAGTTAACAAATACAGGGTGGTGCCGTCAATGCGGCAATAAATTTAAACATGGGCTATATTAGTCCATAGAAATGGTTTGCCACTTTTAAAAATTTCGTATTCAATTGATAATTTCATGACCTTTGTATGAAATAATGCTGCCAACGTTACACTATTCCATACAAATGTCATAAAATTATCAAATAAATACGATATTTTTGAAAGTGGCAAACCATTTCTATGGACTAATATAGCCCACGTTTAAATTTATTGTCGAATTGACGGCACCACCCTGTATATTTAAAAAAGGTATAAAGCTAAAACATGTTACAATAATACAATGTGAAATTAAAGAAACACTTATACAGTTAGTTAATTACGGTGATCTGAAAACATTTAATTGTAATTATATTGTCAGTCCTCAGTAAACATGTTCTTAATAATGAACAGTTAATAGGAGTCTCTAACAATTATTAAAATATATAATGTTATCTTGTATTTTCCAGAGATCAGAAGACTTAGCAGTTTCCAATGTTGCTGTTAAAATTGAAGACACAGTCAAAGAGACAAGTGGACAGATAGATAAGTTGATGCCAAACTACAAGGATCTCATGTTTAGTATCAAGAGAGATCTCATTGACTCGATCACTGAAAGGGCCACAACTACGGCTGAAACACAAACCGCGCGGTGTAAGTTTACTTTAATAATAATTTACTCAATATTCTCTCAATACGAATACAAAAAGGATGGCTGAATATAATTAGATATTTAGAAAGATGTGCTAAATTTTCAACCTTAATAAATGTGATAAAATAAAGGTTTTATGAATGACCTCCCTTCAGGCTTTCTAGAATTATCTATGGTTTATATAACTTTAAATAACAGCTCTAATATTTTCTATCTTTTTGAGAGAAAGAGATATACGATAGGTACCTAAATTTAGATTTAAAGACATTGGGGCTAACACTGCATTTTAACACGTTCAATAAGGTCGAAAATTGAATGCATGTTTCTAAATGTCAAATTATATGACAGCGATCCTTTTCGTATTTATATTGAGAAAAAGAGATAGACTGAACTTAAATTTAAACTTAGCATGTGTTCTCCAGAATTAGGCCCATTGTTACAAAGGGCTATAAGACTAATATAATTTCATTCAAATCTATTTTTGAATATTATTCATCTGAAATAAAGTGTACACTGCAACAGTTTTTTGCAACTTTAGTTTGAAATATCTTAAAGTATATAAAAAAAACCTTGAGCTTTACACTAATAAGTAATACAGGAAATATAAAATTAATTTGATATCTTAAAGATACTTCACAATATGATCAATGTATGTAACATCCTAAGCAACACATTAGCAGTTTAAAGGAAAAACATTAGTAGACTTCCAGCCTAAATAACGGATTTATAATGGTTTTCCCGAAGTGCTCTAGCAGGTTTATTGAATTTATTAAACTTATACCAGCCTTTAGTCTGGTTAAGAGATGTAATATGGCAAATAATTTAAGTAAAAGCTTACTGAACTGCCATTAACCAGCCGTACACCAGTTATAAATCAGCTCTAGTAAAGCTCTTAACCAGCTATTTTAAAGAATGAAGCTGTATAACATGCACTTAAAATAGCTCAACAAGCGCTTAACCATACTTTAATTCAAACATCGTCGTAAGCCAGCTTGAACTTGAAAAAACGGAAAATCTATTTATCAGCTCTTTTTAGTTTGTGTTGCTTAGTATGTTGGTATGCATACTATTTGACTGATTGACCTTTTTATTAATCTTAAATACTGTTGACATTAATTATTATGCTTTATGCAGTCTGGTTAAAAAAAATAGAATAATATAATGATTAAAATTTTATAAAATATTGTAAGATGCAAAATAAAATATTTTATAAATAGTGGAATGGCAAAAAAGGGGTTTCTCTTAGTAGACATTGGCCCTAATTCTGGAGAACTCAAGCTAAATCTAAATTTAAGTTCAGGGCATCTCTTTCTCTCAATATGAACACATTGAGAATGGCTGTAATTATATTTTACAAAGAAACGTGTGTTCAATTTTCGACCTTATTAAACATGACAAAATGCAGTGTTTAGGAAGCACCTTCGCACATGCAGTCTAAAATTGTCTATGTTTTCTTTAGAATCTATCTAAATTAAGTTACGGCTCTAAACAAATTCTTGCTATGTTTTTCCTATTACATATTGTGAGGAAGAGTTAAATAGCACTGAAATTTAGATTTAGAATGTGTCTTCAGAATTAATTGTCATTTCGTTTAATATTGGTAGTATTTTTTAATTAATAAAACAAGCATGGAAAACTTTCATCAACTTACTGATTAAAATGACCATATCCCCAAACAAAAGTTTTTCAAACTTTGAAATAGGTGTGAGTGTATGAATATTATTATTATTATTTGAGTATTGTCAAAGTGACAAAATGTCAACTTAATATTTCTAAGTGTAAATAAAGCAATGGGTTGAAATTATATTTAATGTTTTGTCAGCTGATCCAAACAACAGAAGACCAGGAGCAGATGATCCACTGAGAATTCCACCTCGACCCCAGCCCGGGGTTCACCCAGACACTCCAGATCTCTGGTATGGCGTTAATCTTTTATTTTATTTATGCATTTACTAATGTAACCACAGAATACATAAAAGTGAGTACAGAAAGTTCACTCTGCAAAATAATTTAAATAAATAGCAACTCTTGCTATGACATTAAGTACAAATAATTTGTACAATTTAGGTTGCACAGCGCTAATTACCTACAGTTATGCTCACCAAGAAGTCGCGTCTCTTTCTAACGCGTTTCTCTTATACCTCCGGACTGTGTTAGGGTTGTCTTCTTTTGAAGAAAAAATAATCTTAATTTTTAATTACCAGTTATAAATGTGCCCATTTTACTTTCAAATAAACCCACTTTATTTTGGTGAACAAAAATGTTGTTTCAAATAAACCCAGGCTCGGTACTTACTTAATAGTATGTAAGTAAGTACATATATCAGAAAAAAAAATTAAAAGTCTGCTTAGGTACTTTAACCTTCGGCGCGAAGCCTGGCCGCAAGGCCGGGTTGCCTGGGAGTGGCATGGTAAAATTGCTTTGGCAGAGCCTAGGCTACCCCCGCGAAGGGCAATGGAATTACCGGGGTGTTTTTGTGGGTGATCCCAGTGTCATTTAGCGCTGGGCGACCGCCACAGACGCCCGTCGCCTCGCCAGCGACGGGTAGGTACTTTAACCTAAGAAGATAGGCATACGGCATACTTTAGTGTCTTCCTTGTCTATGAAATAACTAACGTGCGACCACAGGGTACTCTTATTATCATCGTATGACCCAGTCGGTGCGCGGCAGTCCACTGATGCTAGTTCGTCAAGGCGAGCCCGCCGCGTAGTTGTAGCTTCATACCTAAAATCCGGATTGCGCTTGCCTAGTGCTACTCAATTATAGTTATTAGTCTAGTCAATAATTGTTTTATTATTTCCAGGGATTTACCACCTGCCCGCATGCCAAATATTGGTCGTTCAGACTTGGATCCTTTCGCTCCGGCTGGCGGTGGAATGCTTTTCAACCCATTTGGACCCAGGGGAAACCCAGAGAACCCTGGCCTAGGAATACCTGGAGGATTACCGAGGTACTATTGTTTTAAAATTACCATAAAGATATTTTTCAACACATTTGCTGAAAAAATGCATTTACAAAGCCTATATACATTGTTCGAAAGTAAATATTACGCACCATACAACGGCGGTAACATTGGTACTCACACATATGTACCTGTTTTACCGCACGCTCCGTTGTTAGTTAGACACATACTGCGCCGAACGTTTGGTTGAATACGCTCGCAGTGTTTTTGAAGGCCCTTATCTTATGACATATCAGCCGAAATTACGTCGCTCAGCGTAACGCCGAACCTTCCTTCGGGCGATTATTTCAGCAAATACGTATTCAATGTATTTTGCATAGCAAGCGACACATCACGCGACGCATTAGAGTGCGTTACCCCAGCAAGAAAATATCTGCTAGGTGAAATTGAGTTATGCCAATAATTAGAGTGTAATGTGGTGTAAATGTGACCCAAATAAAAAATTTGTGCGTGCTGTAGTTTTGGAGAAAAAGCATAAAAACCGTTCCTGCTGGAGTAACGCTGTTCCAGCAGGAAGATTCTAAACGAATGATCGGAGGGAAAAGTAAAGTACATGAGCAGGTAGGTTATATTTGTGCATGAATGTGCGCCAAAAATGAGATTTGTGCGTCTTAAGATTTTAGAGATATTCGGTTTCCTGCTGGAGTAACGTTTTGCAGAATCCGGTATCTCGGAAACCTTTGATTGTGTGCACGTAAAATAAATGTATTTCAGTAGCTGTTGATTTGTGCGTATTTGTGAATCAATAAGTTATTAAAATATATTTATCGTTTTAAAGTAATCATACATTTCTTAAATAACAATAAAAAATTCTAGCGCTTAAATGAGCAAACGTATAAGCCAACTGAAAATGGAATTCGCTTCTTCTTGTTAATCTTCTTGTCCACAAAAAGTTTCAAAACTAAATATACACACGTTTTTAAATAATTTAACTTTAATTCAAAACTGACAATGCCATAACTCCAACTTTAAATTACAAGAACCAGTATTAACCAAATACAATTTGGTAGTAACGCACAATTAGAGTATTTCGTGAAATATAAATGCTGAAAATTTCAGCTTCATATGTCTCGTATTAATGTAGATATAAACAAAAAACCAAATTAACCGCTAGATTACCGATAATCCGACAGAATTCAAATGACCACTAAAAAACGACCGTTTCATACATATTGATGACCTTCATAAATTGGCTAACAAACACGTGTGAACATTTGGTTCCTGGGTACACTGAAGCACAAAACTGTTAGAGAAAGTTATTAAAATGCATTTTAGTTTATATAAAAAGGTATGTGACAATGGCCCTAATTCTGGAGATTACATGCTAAGTCTAAATTTAAGTTCAGTCCATTTCTTTGTCTCAAAATGAATACGAAAAGGATGGCTGTCATATAATTTGACATTTAGAAACGTGCGTTCAATTTTCGACCTTATTGAACGTGATAAAATGCAGTGTTTAGGAGGCACCTCCGTACATGCCGTCTAAAATTGTCTATGGTTCCTTTGAAATCTGTCTAAATTTAATTGACAGCTCTAAACGAGTTCTTGCTATCTAAAGTGAGTCCGAGTTCACGCTTCTGCCCCCTTATTCTCAACTGTCGGATCGCGGATTTGATTCGAAAAGTCACATGCCGTCTCGATAAAAAGTGACAGGTATAGAGTTTCCGAAATTCGAATATTTTCCGACAGTTGAGAATAAGGGGGCAGGTCGTATGAATACCTAGTCAATGTAATTGTATGGCAGCATCAAGGCGGAATACTACATCAGTCATCCATCCAGGGTTGAGATGCCATTTTCATGATATAAATCACATCGAGTAACTACTGGGAGGCTGTTTCATAGACCTTTTCTCAGTCACAACATGAGTAATTATATGTAAATATAAGTACCTACCTAATGCTGGTAATACAGAAACTTTTAATAAATACAGTACTTGTTTCAAAGATACTCTTATTTATTATTATACCTACCATGCTCGTAAATTATTTGGAGTTGGTGCCGCCTGAGCTGTTTTTACAGAGCGGACTCTCGCTGCAGGGTTGACGCGCGGGAAGGCGAGCGGCGAGAACAAATGTATGGCGGATGAAGTGCAATCATGCTTAAGACTCAACAGCGGCTGCGGCGACTCAGCGGCGACTAGAAACAAAATATTTTGGAGCGGTTTTGTTATACAGGGTGGTGCCGTCAATGCGACAATAAATTTAAACATGGGCTATATTAGTCCATAGAAATGGTTTGCCACTTTCAAAAATTTCGTATTCAATTGATAATTTCATGACCTTTGTATGAAATAATGCTGCCAACGTTACACTATTCCATACAAATGTCATGAAATTATCAAATGAATACGATATTTTTGAAAGTGGCATACCATTTCTATGGACTAATATAGCCTATATTTGAATTTATTTTCGCATTGACGGCACCACCCTGTATTGAATATATTCACTGTGAAGAAAAGAGTGAATTATCTTTCAGATCTAACCCAATCTGACCTAACTTATATCTTGTCGCCTACTAATGTAAAAACACGAAAGTGTAAAAAAAATATAATTACAAAATATTCGATTCGCCAAATTATAGCTACCACTACTGAGTTTAAAAAAAATGTCTAACTACGTCCATCTCCATCGTTGCCGCTAAACGTTACTGACTGACCCTACTGAATTGGACGTCGTCGGTCGCCCCTACCCAAAAGTCGTAGCCAGGCCGTAAATGATTTTCTTTAAAAAAAAAATGGGTTCTATTAATACTAATTATAGGTGGGGCTTAAAACACCCCTCTGTAACAATTAATAAATATACTCTAAGCACATTATCAAGATTTAATAAATACATTACAGTTAATTTTAAAATAAGGATAGGTACCTACTGAACATAATGCACTACTAAAACAATACTATGCCTGTAAACGTTATGAACGCGATTGTATGGAGAATAGAATAATATAATGCTGTTCTTTCAAATAGGTCCTCAAAATGTATGAAACGGTCGCTTTTTAGTGGTCATTTGAATTCTGTCGGATTATAGGTAATCTAGCGGTTATTTTGGTTTTTTGTTTATATCTACATTAATACGAGACATATGAAGCTGAAATTTTCAGCATTTATATTTCACGAAATACTCTAATTGTGCGTTACTACCAAATTGTATTTGGTTAATACTGGTTCTTGTAATTTAAAGTTGGAGTTATGGCATTGTCAGTTTTGAATTAAAGTTAAATTATTTAAAAACGTGTGTATATTTAGTTTTGAAACTTTTTGTGGACAAGAAGATTAACAAGAAGAAGCGAATTCCATTTTCAGTTGGCTTATACGTTTGCTCATTTAAGCGCTAGAATTTTTTATTGTTATTTAAGAAATGTATGATTACTTTAAAACGATAAATATATTTTAATAACTTATTGATTCACAAATACGCACAAATCAACAGCTACTGAAATACATTTATTTTACGTGCGCACATTCAAAGGTTTCCGAGATACCGGATTCTGCAAAACGTTACTCCAGCAGGAAACCGAATATCTCTAAAACCTTAAGACGCACAAATCTCATTTTTGGCGCACATTCATGCACAAATATAACCTACCTGCTAATGTACTTTACTTTTCCCTCCGATCATTCGTTTAGAATCTTCCTGCTGGAACAGCGTTACTCCAGCAGGACCGGTTTTTTTGCTTTTTCTCCAAAACTACAGCACGCACAAATTTTTTATTTGGGTCACATTTACACCACATTACACTCTAATTATTGGCATAACTCAATGTCACCTAGCAAATATTTTCTTGCTGGGGTAACGCACTCGACGCATTACGCGTTATTTTCCGTCCCGTAGCGCGCTGAACATGACGCCGCGTTCTGAGCGTTTGGTTTGTCATAGCAACGGAATATTACGACTAAAACGTCAGTCGCTGAATTTTCGGCGCCGTACGTTCAGCACCTGCAGAATTCGACAGACCAGAATACGCACGGCGCCTAAGGGTAACACCTGTGTCCTTACCCTTAGGTGCCGTGCGTATAGTTTATGTTTTTTTTAATTCATACTCCCTGTCATGGGAAGGCAAAGGGTACTAATGCCCATACAGCCATGTCTTCAGTATTTCATATTTCTTCATTTATTGCATTAAAATGCTGGTGTAACACATTTTAATGCATCTTGGGAGTATTTGACCCGAAATATACGATGACAGTCTCCATATGATGCTACTTGATGAGGTGGATAACCACAAAAAAATCTAATCGTATTTCACACTATAATCACTTTTATTATTATCACTTATATTATTTCTTTTAGTTGCACGTCAACACAAACACTTATTTTATAAAACTACGCCACTTTTATAACATAAAGTTCGCTCCGACACAATTTTTAATTAGTGTAATAAAAATCTTGACTGACACCACAAAATCCCGACAAACACTTCTCTTTCAGTTTTTTTTTTAAATTGTTTTTATTAAGTATCTATTACAGAGAAGGCAAGGGGAACTAATGCGCATACAGCCATGTCTTAAGTATTTTCTTTAATTCTGCAATTATTGCTTTGAAATGCTGGTATAACACATTTCAATGCATCTTGGGATCATAATGACTGCAATCACATGTTTCGCGCCAAACTCGCGCGAAGCATTTGATTGCAGTCATTATGATCCCAAGATGCATTGAAAAAAAAAGATAAAATTCTCAACGTCTTTCACATCAATTTCACTTATATTACAATGGTTTTCCAATTGCATGTCGATACAAACACTTGCTTCACAAAACTACACCAATTTTATAACAGAACATTCTCTCGGACACAATTTTATAATTAATCTGAATATTAATAGAATCACAGGAAGCTAAAATTAATTATAATTATTACATAGAAGTGTAGTAATCTAAAAAGGACTAATTGTAACTTTTGACATATTAAATGACAGTTTTGATTTTTAAAATTATTTATACTTTTTTTTTCATTAATTCGTCTGACATTTTGTGGGACCTAGGTCAATTTAACATCAACAGCACATAGAGCGTCACAGTTTGACGTTGAGGCTGCCCTTACTTCGTTGGTAATAGAGACGACTTTTGTAGTGCAACTATAAACTTGATGGGCTGCTGTCTGTAGTTTGCCAAATATTTTGCTTGTTATAAAAATGCCTTAATCTGCCTAATTAAATTAATGACTATTTTTTATTAATCGAGATTAATTTGATGAAGAACAAAGATAGAGAAATAATTATAACTATTTTTACAATAGCTACGACCCACAAAGCCAAAGTAAAAGGGTAAAAGAACTGCTTCTTAATTAATTTATCAGAGTCATCATCATACCTATATATGCCTGGTCACAGGCCTTTCTACATGGGAGAAACACATGAGAAGTGTGCGCCATAACACCACCACGCTGTTCCAATGCGGTTTGGTGGGGTAATGTGGTAAGGAAAATATTTTCTGTTTTAGAGGGGCCGTACCCCCCGGAGCACGGTTCGATCCCTTCGGGCCGCCTGCAGGGCCAATGCCCGGTAGACGACCGCCGCCGCCCGACGCGGACCACCTGCCTCCTCCTGGATTCAACGACAACATGTTTATGTAGCCAATATTATAAACATTCAATAAAGTTGATTCATTAAATCAAGTAGATACCCCTACATTTATTTCAAAATTCTTCATATTGGCCCTAATTCTGGTAAACACATGCTAAGTCTAAATTTTAAGTTCAGTACATTTCTTTCTATCAAAAGGAATACGAAAAGGATGGCTGTCATATAATTTGACATTTAGAAACGTGCGTTCAATTTTCGACCTTATTGAACGTGATAAAATGCGTGTTTAGGAGGCACCTCCGTACATGCCGTCTAAAATTGTCTATGTATTATATATTTAAGTGACAGCTCTAAATAGATTCTTGCTATCTTTGTCCTATTACTTTATGCGAGAAAGAGATATACTGTATTTAAATTTAGAATTAAAGTGTGTTCCCAGAATTAGGCCCATTACCTCTATCATCATTGACATTTTGTAGCACCTTCGGAGCTAGCATCTTCACTAACATAGCAAGGGCTTATACAGGTGTGGGGAACGATGCCATTAACGAATTCAGATGGCAGTGCTCATCATCCTAAACAACTACTTAAAAAATTCAAATAGGTAACGACAGCCACAGTCTAGAGGATACAAAATGTTTGAAATCGTAAAAAAATAATCCACTGTTTCATATTTGGCTGCAAATGGCGAGTTTCACACATCATCATCATCTTTAGATGTCCCATTGCTGAGTACAAGCCTCTTCCTAATTTTTTTTTTTTTTTTTTATACTACTAAGGTGGCAATCAAGCATACGGCCCACCTGATGGTAAGCGGTTACCGTAGCCTATGGACGCTTGCAACACCAGGGGTGTCACTTGCGCGTTGCCGACCCTGTAAAAACCTTTTCACGCCTTTTTTGAAGAACCCCATGCTGTACTCATTCGAGAAAACCTCTGCAGGGAGCTCATTCCACAACTTGAGCGTACGCTGGAGAAAGTTTCTCTGAAACCGTACAGTACGCGACCACTTTGGTTCCAATTTGTGAGGATGAATTCCCTGCCGGTGGCGAGCGGTGCGATGATAGAAAGAAGCCGTGGGCATCATGTCAAATAATTCCTCAGAACACGCCCCGTTATACAAACGGTAGAACATACACAAGGAGGCAAAATCTCTCCTTAGGCTTAATGGTTCAATACCGCTGGTGAGCTCAGGATCGTCGACAATTCTCATAGCGCGTCTTTGGAGCACGTCAAATGGTCCAAGCTGGTATCGAGGCGCTCCCGCCCATAAATGGCAGCAGTACTCCATATGGGGCCTGACTTGAGACTTATACAGTAACAGTCTTTGCCCCGAAGTGAAATACCGCCGCGCACTATTGAGCACACCAAGCTTCTTGGATGCCAGCTTGACTTTATCCTCCAAATGACTGCGGAACTGCACGTCGCTAGAGATACCAACACCAAGGATCCCGATACTCGTAGAAATGGAAAGCGGAGTGTCGAGGAATTGTGGAGCTACAGCAAATGTTGTTTTTTTAGCGGTGAACGCGCAGACTTGTGTCTTAGTGGGGTTAAATTGGACCAAGTTTAGTCGTCCCCAATCGGAGACTCTGATTAGAGACCTCTCGATTTCAGACACAAGTCGAACGCGACTTTCCTCCACTGTAGACCGAGGGGTGTTAGCGCGACTCGTATAGTAAGCGTCACGAGTACTGTCATCTGCATAACAATGCAGTCCGTCAATAGACAGCATGTCATTGATGTGCAGCAGGAACAATGTTGGAGACAGCACCGAGCCTTGCGGGACGCCAGCGTTAATGTCCATGCTATCCGAGCAACTGCCGTCAACGACGGCTCTTATGCATCTGCTGGACAAAAAGCTAGCGACCCATTTGCACAACCCCTCAGGCAGCCCGTAAGATGGTAACTTCGAAAGAAGAGCCCTGTGCCAGACCCGATCGAACGCCTTCGCTACATCTAGGCTAACTGCCAATGCCTCACCATGACTCTCAATGGCAAGAGACCAACGGTGCGTGAGATACACTAGGAGATCACCCGTCGAGCGACTGTGGCGAAAGCCGTATTGACGGTCGCTGATGAGGTCGTGATCCTCTAGGTACCTGAGGAGTTGCGTATTTATAACGCGCTCCATCACCTTTGAGAGAAGGGAGGTTATGGCGATTGGCCTGTAATTCGATGGGTCTGATCTATCGCCCTTTTTGGGCACCGGGTGCACATGGGCGGTCTTCCATGAAGACGGAACTTGCCTGGTGGAGTATGAGAGCGCGAAAAGACGCGTCAGAACAGGACACAACTCAGGAGCACACTGCTTCAGCACCACTGCCGGTATACCGTCTGGCCCGCTCGACTTATGAATATCCAGAGATAACAACTCACGCCGTACCTCCCGTTGCGTAATGGAGATCTCCGGCATAGAGTTGCCGCACCAGGGGATGGTAGGTGGTACAGCACCTCCGTCATTCAAAGTCGAGTTCGAGGCAAAGAGAGCACCCAGTAAATCGGCTTTCTCTTTAGCGCTGTGGGCCAAGTTTCCATCAGGCTTACGTAGTGGTGGCAAGGACGACCTACAAAAGTTTCCCTCGGCAGCTTTGGCGAGCGACCAGAAAGCGCGACTCCCGGAGGGGTGTCTTGCAAGTTGATCGCCAATCCTGCCGACGAAATCGAATTTCGCTCTGGCAATCGCTCTTTTACAGGACCTCGAAGCAGCGTTAAACTTCCGCTTCACGTCAGAGATGTTGGGATCCTGATTGGTTTGGGCCGTGGTCCAAGCCTCAAACGCAGCCTGTTTACTTTCGCAAGCTTCCCTGCATGGCCGATTAAACCACGGTCGCCTCTTAACACCAGCGGCTACTAGCAGGTTAGGAATGAAACATTCCATACCCGCCAGTATCGTCTCAGAGACTACAGCCGCACAGGTGTCAGGATTATCTGACGTGAAGCAGAGCTGCTTCCACGGGTACGATGCGTAAAACTCACGCAACCCATCCCAGTCTGCTGACTTGTAGTGCCACACTCGACGCCACCCAGCTGGCCGGGGAGCATCAGGCTGTGCGCTGTGCACTTGGGTCCGGACGAGGCAGAATGGGGAAACACAAGGAGTTTCGGGCCATAACACCAGCAGCTTGCCGAATGCGGGTTGGTGGGTTAAAGCGGTTGCAGTAACAACCAGGACCAATAGCTTAACGTGCCTTCCAAACCACGGAGGAGCTCGAGATGACAAGTTTTTTTCTGACTCATCACGGGATCGACTACGGCGAAAGTTGCTTTGTTCTTATAATTCAAACCAGATCGCTCAAACCAGTACGCCACCAAGATTATTCTTATTATGGCGACGGACGCTGTGATAAAGATTTATGTGGTTCATGTTTATCCTATAGGATTAGAGAGCCCGGCCACTATACTAAGATTACTCTTTAGCACTGTTTACTCAATAAATCTGTCATGCCGCGCCATATTTGAATCGTACACCTGTGGTGTCCTATCGCATACCATAGACTAGACATATGTGATACTCATTGTTCTGAGGTGAGGATACATATCCTAACGGGCAAGGTCATATCGTACATCGAGACTAAAGAAGACAATTAAAGGACATGTTCTGAAAATGTATGGGGGCTGGTACTCAGCTACCCCCCAAGACAAATGTTATATAAGAAGAAAGAGTATATTTTTAAGAATATTATGAGACAAAAACTATAATTTTTAATGCCTGCATAAAAAATAACATTTTATTCTGGTCAAAAATCTGTTATCCAGAGATGTAAAATTCAATTTTAAAAAATGTGACACATCACAGACGGTGAGTCACAGACAAAAGAAAACGTCAATGTCGTCTATTGTCTTGTCAAATATTTTTTAATAACTAGGCATGGGGTCGATTTGGTTCAGCCTACGACTATTTTGCAATTATATTTTATTGTAAATGCTAGAAGAACATGGCAAATTGGTTTCTGCACTTGTTTCTGACTAATATTAATGATTTTCATTTATTTTTTACTATATTTTATCAGAGAAACTTTGATAAGAAGCTTAGAATTCTTGCATACACTATTCAAAATTACTCAAAAATGCCGGGGTATCAAAATGAAAAAATGGTATATTCAAGATCCTCTGAGCATAAGCTTTCGCATAATATATAATTTATCGTGGGGGGCTTTCGAGTACCAATATCGAAGATCTCCTTTCTCTATGAGTAGACTTGTGGACTCTATAGTAGACCACACTAGAAATAGTATTAAGTTTTTGGCGGCAGTCGAGGTTTGTTGTAACATAATATTTTTTAAATGTAGGATTAAATCTTGTGGTAAGAAGTTGGTGTAGGTAAGTCTTTTAATCCAGGGTCTGTATTAAAAAGCAATATAGAGAATCATTGTTATAAACATTTACTTTGGTTTCCAAAACGTCGAGAATTTACCGTGGTTATCCATCTCATCATAGTAGCATCATGGAGATACTTTAGTTATTCTATTCATTTACAGGGAGATTTTTTTAAAGTTTCTGGCGGTTTGAGTTTGGTGGGATTTGATGGTGGCAGTTAATCAGTTAAGATTTTTATTACAATAATTACAAAATTGTTACAGAGAAAAATCTTTATTTGTAATTTAGAATTATTAATTAGAGCAACTCACATTACAAATCGTCTTTTGACTGTTAGCAACTCCGAAATTAAGGAATACGATCCAAAAAGTAGCTTGAAATAATACAAAAATATAGAAAATGTTAAAAGAAAATCTAGAAATTTCAATCTACGGAAAGTACTTAAATATTGTCACTTTATAATTTCGCGCCAATCCGCACGACTGTAAAGTTTCTGGTGGGTTCCACAAGCGGCGTTAGCAGTCGTGTCTTGACGTTTTTGACACCCCCTTTTTTGTATGAAGTTGGCATTCTTCTCGGTTGGAGTAAAATTATTCTGTGGTTTCAGTCCAACAATTTTTTTGTGCAGAGCACACGTTTTCTGCGTGTGTGGCGAATTTCTTTGGCTGCTCACGGCTGCAACCGTTCAATTTCTATTCAATGTGTATGGCTGTGGAGGTAAGTGATTACTCTATTAATGGTATAATATATTTCACTTGGAAATTTCTAGAAAATGTTTGCGAAGGTCGTGCCCTCCTATCGAGCGGCGGACGTCACCAGACGTCGTGATCATGAAACCTTTTGAAATCCATGTACATACTTATTTTATAAACTGCAGTTATTATTTTTAATATAAAGTTTTAAATTTCAGACTTCGTGTTCATAAATTTTACCTACCTACTTAATTTCATCACTCGTGGATTTCATAACTTGACGCCCTTGTCTTGGTGGGGTATCTTTGCTTTGCGTTGCATTAGTTGAGATCTTAATACAAACTTATTTGGCATGTAGAATTTCTTAAAATTTTGTTCATCATTTGAATAGGTTTAAAAACTTATTGTAAAATCACATGATAGATATTGCAAGAAGATGCCCATATAAAGTCGCACAAGTAGAGTCTAAAATAACACAAGTAGGTACCTACTTTTGAAGTCGCTATGCCTGCTTGTCTTCATCCTTTTTGTATTCAAAGCTATAAATATTTCCATTGAATATGTTTAGAAACTTAATTATTTTAATAAATTCTACAGTTTTGGATGTGAATCGAATCATAAAGATTTTTGATGGTTTATTGTTATTATCTTCGCCGTTTCACTGGAAATGTATAGTATAATCCCAGATGTGTTAAGTGTTTTCAACTAAATAATCATCAAAATATTTTGTACACTTAGCATCAAAATTATGTATAGATTCTCTGTAAATCATACAAGTTTCAACCCATCATTGAGTACCAACCTGCAATGGGCAAGCATGGTGGTGTTATGGCCAACTCCTCAATATGTTTCCCATGTAGGAAGGCCTGTCCCCAGCAAAAGGATGTGTGTGGCGTAGTGATGTGATTTACTAGGAACTGTGCTTATGGAACAAATTGATGGCTTATCTCACAAATGTACTGAGTGCAAAATTTTCAATTTTCACTTTCCTAGTGCAAAATACTCAAAAATTCAAAGCACAAAGATATTATATGCATTTGCAATATCTTCTCATACATTGTACTATGTCTTGTTGAAGCCAGCATATTAAGTGCTGCTAAACAATCAACCATCTCCATCTGGAGATATTCTATTGGAATGCAACCAATTTGTTAAGAATATACCAAAACATTCAAAAGCTATTAATGTCAATTATAGTGAGACTAAATCATCTGATGATGGGGATAAGGACCTCAATATTGAAAAATAATTAAACATTAAAAATTTTATCATTAAGTATTTTGTAACTGATTATGGTATATGGTTACCAAGCTTTAATGTGTTCTGAAACAAAGAAAACCAAAAACTTTCTTGAAATTTTTTTACTTTCTTTGAAACAAAGAAATAGTGACTACCCATTTAAAGTTTGAATTATAATGGCACATACCAATACGATGCGACTTTGGGTACATAATATACATGTTCACCACAAAGATGTACTGAAAGCTTTGCATGCTCTTGGTGCTATTATTATACAAGAAACAACCGTAATCCATTCTACTGCGAATTAATGATTCACAGTAGAATGGATTTTTTGTTTTACTATTCTACAATGTCTTAGTGTTGTTCATGTCTAAACTTTATTAAACTTTAAAACGCTCTCCTGAAAAAATACAATTTTTTTAGTTATTTTACAATTGTGAGCTAAGCCATCGAGTACATATATTTGAATCGCTTTAAATCTATCTAGATATACTCTAATCATTTAATAAGTCTTATGTATTTGGGTATACATTGTTTTAACTCTTGTCTGAATTTAAAATGTCAAAGAAACCTGATAAAATTCAACTATTAATGCCTTCACAACAGTTTTTAGTAAAGCCATATAAAATTACACAAAACTTAAATCGGTAAGGGACAAAATGTTAATGTTTAATGAAAATTATAAAGTCCTTCAGGATATTGTTTCATATTCCTTTTTTTATCCAATGCTTTACAAACACTGAGCTGCTTCTTTCAATAATTGTCTGGTACTATAATGTCCATTGTTTGAATGTTGGTTGCTGTCAGATAACAGGGTTCAAAACAGCTTAAATATCTTATTATAAAAATTTACATTCCAACTGTTTTTTTTTTGTTTGTTAATAAGATTTATTCAAGATGTGCCAATACTTAAGTCTAATACTTAACAATTATCCACACATGCCAGACTCAAAATAACAGGTTTCAATTTTCATATGCTCCCGGATTCTTATGCAGACATGGTTTAACAAATCAATGTAATTCAATTTGACTGTTCAAAATAGAAAAATGGCAGTGTTCAATGGTCAACTGACTTGGTAAACAACAATATTAATTTGGTGTGGAGGTGACTCGTATCTAAATGTAAGCAAATTTATCTTTTTATAAAACACTCTGCAGACAATCTAGCTAAATGGGAACTTTGATCATACCTAGTTGCAGATTTTTCGAGTGAGGCGGATATTTATATTATGTGTGTTACTTTAGTTTCGAGCAACCTTTCCAGCAAGATATGTTTTTGTAGTGCACTCTTTATACTTCCAAAGCCCCATTAAATTTTATACAAAAAAATTGCTACTTAAACTAATACCAATCGGCTACTTAATGCAGGTAGAGGTTTTGTATACTCACCATGATTGTAGAATCATATAATTAAAAATATTTGTACATCTGTTAATAACATTATTTGTTATTGAATTTGAACCAATAATATCTACAGGTGTTCTTTTGGCTTGTTATGTAGCTCTCTAAAATAATGCTTTTAGGCATCAGTGGCAACCACAATTGATATTGAAATTTAAATTGACTTTATTTACTGATCAATCTATGATTGTGTTGAAATAAACCTTAAACAAGACTTTTCATTAGGTGGCTGAGTCCAAAAATAAGCTATGTAGTCTACTGTTTCCAAAGCTGGGTATGACATGACATAGGTGTTAGGCTTGCTTGTCATAGAAAATAAATGCTAAAAATATTGGTTTTCAGCAGAGGCTGTGACGGTACGCGATGAAACTGTATTGAAAGGTTTTTTTGTATACCAGACATTTTCTGCGTTTTTAAAATACCGATGATAAATTGCACCCGAAAATTTAGTTAGATATCAAGTACCTAATCCATTATTCAAAAGATACCATAATTTAAAGGGTACCCGTAATAACGGTACTTAATTTTTAGGTTAGGTATTTAAATACAGTTTTACACTAACGTTGCAAGCTTGTGCGATCGGTATCCGATTAAATACAGATACCTTAATAAGGTGTTAAGAGTTTTGATATATCGGTCGCGTGTAACTGCTACCCTAAATTTTAGATCTCTTTGTGAGTCACTGAATTTGGATACCGTTAATAAAGATACCCAAATTTTGTGTTACCGGATAAAACGATTTTTTAGGACCTGGATTTCAGGTCATACTACCATTGTCTAATATATTGGACCTGATTCTGTAATCTGTAGTCAATTTTTGGTCTCATACAATTGATCATCCTTTTCTAGGTTCCTTCTTTTTCTAGGTCTAAACAAGAACAAACCGTTTTTTCTATTTCTAATCCTTTAAATGCCAAACTTGTAAAGTACCCCACTTCACAGACAATAGATATAGCCCATCGGCGCGCGGCGGGCTGGTAAAGGATGGCTGGTTTTACTGCCCTCTTTGCTGGTCAGTAATTTTTATATTACACATGTTCAAAACTTCAAACAAGCAGGCAAACTAAATTAATTATCAGAAAAAGCAATAAATTGTATTGTTTTGAATATTATTATAGAACAATAAAATGTGCAGTTTTAGGAGTACTTACAAGAAATTTCTATTTTCTATGGCAGTGATCTTTCCTAAGTCTTTTATTTATTAGCATACGGGTTTCTGTTCTGATCCTTTACAAAATGCCATATTTTGTTCTATTGTAAACAGGTAGGAATTTTACCTGCTCTCAACAGGTGACTTTTTTTTATCTGTTGGGTGAGAAACTGCTTCGGTTAGATAATCCCTTTTCCCCTATTCTTCCAAATTTCAATTGTTATACCACTGACTTTCCTTATTAAATATTGCTTGTATTATTCAAATTCCACACTGAAAAGAACATTGTTTATTAAGATACTGTGTTCACTATTGATAATAGATACAGATTCGTGCGTCATCTAGCAGGTACCCATTTTGCTTTTAAAACTGAAATTCCCTAAAGAATAATGAACTAACTTTGACGTCACTCGCCTGTAATCTGTATGTGTACATACATAGGTGTAACAGACGGTATTTTCCTACGTATGGTGTTTAGGTACGGTATTTACGTAACGTGCACGCACAATCGTTTTCAACTAAACACAAAATGTTGATCGTGAATAATCGTGATGCAGTTTGCCCAGGTACCTATGTAGGTACTATTACGCCATTGTTTCATAACTTTTATTTCAATCTTGACATAAAAACTGCCAGGTGTAAAGTTTCATGCGACATTGTGGATATGTAACCGTGTAGCATTTTGCAAAGTTGCACAAAAATAGATAAAGACAGGATTCCCTGGATAGGGCATCGACCCGGCCTTGGCTAACGTGTGTTGACCCTGCGCCCGCACTGGCCCGTTACCCCGAGCACGCACGATCCCGACCGAGAACTCACGAGACTGGTGGATCAACACCGCCATTTTAGGTCTATTACTCCATCCATTTATGGAATGACATGGCGCTTGTCCTGACGTCATCCATTTAATTTAAATGCTCATTTGTTCAGAACTTTAGTATTGTTAGAATTGTTTCTAAGTTAATTTCGAAATGAGTTGAATTTCATATATAGAAATGTTGATAGTAAACCATAAGGTTTCTGTACCTATTATCTATAGGTACAAAACCTTACATAAATTGCTGCTGCGGCACAGCGGCGCACGCATACCGATATACAATAAAAGAGGGCGGTGTAAACTAGGAATATAAACTTGCTCGGCTATTCAGCAAGGGCTAAGGTCGTTGATCCAGGCTCGGGGGCTTTCGAACCCGAAGGGCGACGCACTCGGATCGCCCTTCGTTCGTTCACACTATCCTTTTAATATGACCTTTCTTATACATAATTAGGTTAATAAAAACATCTCTTAAGCGGGATGTCCACTTTTAAGACAAGTTAAATATAGCAAGTGAAAAGTTAAAAGTTGCGCTCTGCAGATATTTTTACACCCTCACATCTCGAGTTTCATTTGAGTTCAGTGTCTAAATGAGGAGAATTTATGAATCTGTAATAAGGGTGCGTTTAGCAAGCTCTGCGTTACACTTACACTGCAAGAAATTCAATATGTGCCGTCGACTGTACCTAATTGAAACAGTAAAAAGATTTTGAACTAAAATAATTTGGAATTACTCGACGCCTATTTATTCAAATTCAAAAATATTCAGTAAGTATACAATTCGTCATTACAGCTACACCCTCTACAAAAAAGGCAAGTCTCGATTTCTCGAACCTCAACACAATACCAAATAATAATTCTACGTTTCGACCGAGTGTCTGCATTAGTAGCTTGAGTTTTCATGCTGATCTCATTGTTTTATTAATAGCAGTGTACATATTTATTTATTTATGATTGTTCTATTTTAGTACCCTAATTGCTTGCAATGCTTATTATTGGAACTACAGGTAATCGGGTCAGAGCGATTGGCGCGGTGTGTATAAATCCGGGTCAGTGAGTCAGACCAAGTCATAACTGTGTCTATGTAGGTACCATGTTACCAACATAAAATACATTATGCTTAAGACCAGTAAAAGAAATTAAAGTTTGTCTTTTGACGTAATCAAACCCAGGAAGAATAATATTAGTGATATGTTATTTCATTGGATATTAATAATATAATTGTAAATTTTGACCCACTAACCAATTCATCATCATTATGATTATCACCTAAAAAACCTCCACTACTCGTATCTTTAATATCGGTATATTGATTTTCCCTCGTTATTGCAGGTGTCTATAGGCGGCGGTAACCGCTTACCATCAGGTGGGCCGTCAGCTTGTTTGTCATCTAGTTGTATAAAAATAAAATAAATAAATTATGTTCGTCTGGCCCGCCCAACCCCGCGGCTTTGGAAAACGAGATTTACATCAATCCTATGTACTCTTTTACCCAACCATATGTACAACTTTCATTTTCAATGTAACGCTAATATAAATAAGTTAGAAGCATTACTGGTGGCCGGGCCAGCCTGACGTTTTCAGCCCGCCCCCTTCTACATCACCACTACTACAACAACTAGTGACAATTAATTGTTAGAGAACTAATGTACTACATAAAATACATACATTCAAGCCTTTATTTCATACTATAATGCAATATCTTAGGAGATATCAAAGTAAGGTGGGGCCGGGCTGAAATTATTGAAATAGCTAATAACAATAAAAATACAAAACCTAAGAACCCATATTCTATGTGTGTGTGATCTCCCAGAGGTGCAGTATATATGTACAACTTTATTTTTAAGTTACATTATTTAAATATAAAAATATGAACACTAGAAATTATTTCAGCCCGGCCCCCTACAATCGTTTATTTCTTTTTAGCTATTGCATCAATCTGCACAAAACGACAATGTGTGGACTTGTATACAGTAGTACTTTGATAAATTTTTGCTTATGAATTTACTAAGATAATATTCGACGAGATAATTAAAATCTAAAATAGTACTAGTGGAGTGACCATCAGTCACGTGTCAATTTCAGGACATGTGTTTTATCGAATGAAACAAGTAATAATTAGAGTTTTTTTTATTAATACAACATTTTATTTATAAAAATCAACAACCTTCGTATTTAAAATTAATAATACGTAATAGGGATATTGACAACAAGTAAAAAAGTAGGATTTTCACTTAAATTCAAAAATATGAGTTATTTTATTTACAAAAATACTTGAAGAGCACATATTTTTATGTCATAATGGTCTTATTATTTGCAATTTTTAAAAATGACGAAATAAATAAAACAAAACTAATTATGGTAACATGGTACATATATAAAGTACTAAGATGCTATTAAACATTCAATAAAATGTTGTCAAATACCCTATTAATTATCTTCCATATAATCTATTAAATCACAGTCTTTCATTAGGTACTTCAAAAATTATAACTTATAAAAGTATTGGTTAATATTTGGTATACATATAAGTAGTAGGTAGCAATTACCTTTATAATCTAGTCTTTATAATTAAAAAAAACATACCCACCGAATTGGCAACCTCTTCGTTTTTGAAGTCGGTTACAAATCCTCTAATTATAAATTGTATCATTCAATAAAAAGATGTTTCCTAGATGGTAGGCCCATATGTAGGGTTGTCTGGGTAGGCCTTTCTTATTTCAGCCTTAAGACAGTTCGCTGTGTTTTGGATTGAAGGAAAAGATAGCCAATAAAGTAATTAGAGGGCATGTACGGCATTTCAACTTAGGCCTCAGGATAACAACCGAACTGCAATATCAAGTGATTTTTCCTTATTAAAGCAGCTGTTTATAGGTGGCGGAAACTGTTTACCACCAGCTGGGCCATTAACTTGTATATCATCTACTTAGATCATTAAAAAAAATGTCCTGAAATTAGCACGTGCCTGATGGCCACTCCACTAGTACTATCTTAGATTTTAATTATATCGTCGAATATAATCTTAGTAAATTCATGAGCAAAAATTTATCAAAGTACTACTGTATACGAGTCCACACATTGTCGTTTTGTGCAGATTGATGCAATAGCTAAAAAGATATAAACGATTGTAGGGGGCCGGGCTGAAATAATTTCAAGTGCTCATATTTTTATATTTAAATAATGTAACTTAAAAATAAAGTTGTACATATATACTGCACCTCTGGGAGATCACACACACATAGAATATGGGTTCTTAGGTTTTATATTTTTATTGTTATTAGCTATTTCAATAATTTCAGCCCGGCCCCACCTTACTTTGATATCTCCTAAGATATTGCATTTTAGTATGAAATAAAGGCTTGAATGTATGTATTTTATGTAGTACATTAGTTCTCTAACAATTAATTGTCACTAGTTGTTGTAGTAGTGGTGATGTAGAAGGGGCCGGGCTGAAAACGTCAGGCTGGCCCGGCCACCAGTGATGCTTCTAACTTATTTATATTAGCGTTACATTGAAAATGAAAGTTGTACATATGGTTGGGTAAAAGAGTACATAGGATTGATGTAAATCTCGTTTTCCAAAGCCGCGGGGTTGGGCGGGCCAGACGAACATGTAAATGGTTCGGCGGAATGTCGAAATAAAACGTCACATGATATGCTCACATTAATCATTGCTCTAAAACGAACATCGTTACAATTGACGTGACATTTTTTTCAATTGATAGTTTACTAGTTGACGAATTGCTTGACTAATTAATTTATCATCTGAAGGAGGAATCCTCAAACGGTTCAAGAGGGCCCCGACGCGACCCCGATGCGTTTAGAATTCTACCCTCAAATACTCCACAGGCGTCACAAGAGGGCCTTATTTAAACAAAGCTCAAGTTATTTGCTCAGTGCAAAAAACTAGTACAAGCTCCTAAAACCACTGAAAATAGTTATCCTCGTATGATGCTTAGGCAATCAGTCGAAACGTTGTTTCAGATAAGGATAGAGATATGACTGACTCAGCGAGAGAAAAAAAGTTAAAATAGCAATCGCTCGTGTGTAAGTGATAAAACACGAATTATTTTATTAAAAAATAACTAACCAAGGATTACAAGAAAACGCTTCTACACTATGGTGATCATTAATGGTTTCAGACTTGTAAGATCTTTCAGCGACCTATGACATTACATATAGAAGTGCGAATCTTTTCAACGTATCTCCTGTGGAGTTACTCAATTTGTGAGATAGTTGTCAGTTGAGAGTCTTTTTCTTCAATTTTCCTCACAACAACTAGATAATCCGCTATTTTATTCACTGCAAGCAAAATTATAGTCATACTATAATTTATAATCGATCTGGGTGGGATGGTTAGTTTGGTGATGTGTAGACTTGGTGATTCTTATTTTAGTTATCTATGGATTACCTATCATTCTACTTCCTTGTTTTGAAATTGTCTCCTTTTTTCTGTTACCTGCTCAGATACCATGCCACAAAGATGTTGGTGAAGACCAATGTTCCTTCGAATCTAATTTTGATTATATTGTAGATTCGCCGACTTTGCTAGATTCGGTCAACTTTCATATTCTCACTGATTACTCAGCATAGGTCCCCAAATTCGACCTCGTTTATGATCTTTAAGTACCTATGTCAGATCTTCAGTTCGCAGCAATTGGTCAAACCTAGTACGTTATATTCATGACTTTGATCTAATCGATCCGCTCTCATGCTCCGCCCTTTAGATAGCTAGACTAGTTGGACCATCTTCGAAGACACACTAGTAAATAGTCTGGTGTCATGGCCATACTTTCAGATTATTGTTTTTATACGTACCATTTTGCCACTTCCATATTGCTTCAATTATTCAATAGAAGAGAAGACAAACAAAATAAATCCCCGCCGCAGTCCTTTTCCAGTCTTCTTACCCAACTAACTACTGACGGAAAACATTCGAAGAATAGTATAACATAAATTGTGATAGTTTTAAAAAGAAACTTAAATTATTTTCGAGTTTTGATTTTCAAACTGTTCATATTAAGGTTGGACGCTTTTTTTGTTTTATGTATGTATTGTTGAAGAATTCATATGACATTGTTCAATGTTCTCCAATATTATGTAATATGCTCTCCTTGAAATTACTGCACGGAATTGCGCAACATAAAATTGAACTCTCCCAATCGAATGTCAAACGGTGACGTCGGGCATGCTCAGTACGTCACGGCTTTGACGTCATTCGATGCGTCATCGTCGTATCTCCAGCTCTTACCCTCTTCGCTATTGATTTCAGGTTGGACATTGGGAAGTGTACTGAAGTGTACTATGAGCAAATGGGGTTTCTTTAATATGTTTAATTACGTCAATGAAATCTATACTTAAAAGCTTATCATTGTAGGTAGTTCTGATAAGAATTTGATAGATATAAAAAGTCTGTCAAATGAATTAAAATTCCTTTCGAGATAAATTTAATCATGTACTTTGTAAATGAGGTTTAAGTACCATAGCAATAGAAATACGTATACTATTTTCTCTAACAAACTGCAGGTTTGTCAGCAGTAACGTTGCTAGTTTTTACGTATAACTTAGAATTTCCCCAGTGACGTTCATAATATTTCAAGGACTATTTTTATTTCTGTTATTTATTTATTGGCTTCTCGACACAGTTCACATCAATTCTCTTATCTATAAAGAATGTCGTCTGTGATCCAAGCCATCTCTGGATGAAACGTATATATAAAATTTAATGAATACAAATAAAGAAATCGAAGAAAAAATTTTATGCTCCAGGCGGGAATCGAACCCGCGTCTTCTGGGGTCTGGTCAGATCCGACAATCGCCACGAGAGCACTACGTGTAACCTACCAATTTCTTCACCGCTTTCTACACGTTTTTGTAGCAATGTTCCTCAAGTGATCTGAAAGAATATTTTTCCAAGTATTTTTAAACTGTCAATAAAGATGAGAACGCCATTTTAATCACATTTAAAGGTTTTATTTTGTCCGTTGATAATGGACAACAAAGTAAATATAGACAGACAGGTAACCTTGAATTCGCTAAAGACCATGTCGTCGTTTCAACATTAAAATTTGCTGTCTACAAAATTGGGAGAATCTATTTATAATCCACATTTAGACGCTCGCAATGTCATTGAAAATGCTGTATGGATAGCACAGGAAGCATATTCTGGTGGTAGACGAGCGGGGGCGCGCGGAGTCGATGACCGAGTATTGATTCTACGAAGTGGGTCGTGTCGTGACCTGCTTCCTGGTGCAACCCATTAGGTGCACTGGATGTCTTAGAACTCGCTCTTTATAACAGAACTTGCTGCAATAAAAAGTTTCTAAGTACTAGACGATATTCTTCACTCGAATCTTAGTATTATTCATTTCTGTGGGATTCTTTTAACGACTGCTGTTAGTGCTGTTCGGTTGCGTGAGAATCTAAACTCAGTACAGTAATATCAAATTGATCTCTATCTCCTATCCGAACGTTCTTATCGTGAAATCAAATTGCTGTTTGTTGAATTGTGCAGCCAACGTAAGCTATTTCTTACTAAAAATAACTTCGCAAGTTATATTATTTACTATTCAAAGCCAGACCGGCGAGTAATTCTTCTGTCCAAGGTATGAGTGATATGAGTCGTTATTGGAAATTTAATTGCGTTTGTTCTCACTTTACTAATGCATTTTCAGAGAAAGTGTTTAGAATTAGAACTCAGCAAGGTTTTCATGTTAATAGTTATTTTTAATAAATAAAATATGTAATTTTAATTATGAGAAGGCGAGTGCCAATGCGGTGCCATCTTAGAAATTCTATCTTATTTGCCTTTAGAACAATAATTGTCAATTGCGATCTTGATTGACATTCTTCATAAATAGATACATACGTTCTGTGTGAATTAAAGCGTCGAAAGGGATGATATGTATTTGTGCTCTATGAAGAATTTGTTTACTTTCATTACGCTTTTGTTTGTTATTTTTTGAAGAAAGTACCTAATATTTTAATTTGTCATAAACTGATTTGTAAGTTTTTTGAAAACGTTATTAGGTATTGTTCTTTTGACCTTCGGAAGCTTTCATACGCGTATTATAGCAGTCACGTCATGTCAACGGAGCATTAAGCGGGCTGGCAGTGCCAGTACGACTTTACTGTCTGACTCTGAATTTACCTGCTCCAAAATGGGTATTAATTGAAGCTCGGAAAGTTATTTTGGGCCTTATCTTGCCCGAGTTTGAACGTAGTCTCGCGCGGACTGTGCTGTTAGGAGAAATTCTGAATTATTCATGTTAGGGTAATAAAGCCAGGTATTAGCGGAACGCTTTTAGAGATTGTGGTGGATTGATTTCCATGAAAAGTTCCCTGAAGCGGTACTCTGACGTCGGAGCGCAGCTGTACTATTGGCGGACGCGTAGGTGAGCGATGCAGCCGTGAAAGTTGATTTGCACTAAGCACCTCCCACCGTTTTTGCAGTGCACTGCACATTCACTTTCCACGCTAAAGTACTAGCTATTGAACTTTCATAAATTTTCGCATATTGCTATCTAGTATCTTGTGTTGATATATGACTTTGAAATTCAAATAAATAATTTCATTACGGATTTTACATCGTAGATACGTCGGACGGGACGGCCGACTGGCGCCTAATCGAAAGATTTAAAATTGATAAAAATGAAGCTATATCATCGCAATCATATCGTTAAGTTCTTGTCGACCAACATAATTCCTTTATCTGCAAATAATATATCAAAAATCATGGACGTCAACGGACGTCAACAGATCAACAGATTCTGTTCATGGAATTTTACATGAAAATAATTTCTAGAAACAGATTATCATAAAACTGCCTGTGGAACATTATATTATTGAAATCTAATACAATGTAATTTCAAGATGTTAGCTACATTGTTCAGTGTTATTGGTTACTGATCAAATATTCATTAGAAAATTTGATTCTTTAGCCAATTAAAGATAGCCATAGTACATTTAATTTCGTCTTAGGACAAGTCTAATTCCTGCTCAAATAGCACACGAGTCAAGATTCGTTTTTAAATTAATGCGAATGTTGAAGACTTACAGAAATTAAAGAACCCTTAGTAACACCATTGCAATGTTTTTTCTAATTGTTTATGAAAATTATATAAAGGAAATTCATAACAATGGATAACCGTACAAAGGACTCTGATTTCCGACCTCAAAACATGTTTAAAGGGCACGTGTTTCACTTGTCGACACGTGGAATCGTTCGCACGTTGTCCTGTCGGATGTCTGAATAAGTTTCTCAGTTCAAATTCAAATATTGACTTTCTAAGCTTGACTTCCAATACTATTCTAAAATAGTTCTTTGTTGGTTAATTAATAATTATATTTTAGGATTTAATGATTCATTTAAAATCATACCCTGCTCTGACAAAGCTCTTTCGTATCTTTAAAATGTTCATGTTATTTCTGATGATAAATACTACGAAACACACAATACTGTTGCTTGCGCGCTTCCTAATCGTTTAAATTAGTTATGAGCATCAAAATATAAAAATCGCGTGTCTCAACTTTGTTTCATTCTCAGAGAGGCGAAACGCTCGCTGTTGGAATTCTCGGTGGATTCTTGAGATTTCAACAAGTCTGAAGTGTTTGCTCTTGTTTCAACAGTTTTCAAGAAGCTTTTATCGACACTTTCAACTACAGAAGAGTATTTAAAGTTACAAAGAATATAAATTTTATTAAATTAATAGAAGTCATGAAAATTATATTTTAATTTAGTACTTGTGTAAATGAATGAATACATGGGTAATCCTAATCTATTGATATAGCGTTTCTTTCCTAGATTACGAGGTAAATGACCTTTAATCGCCAACAAGTTTGGACGTACCTATATTGTCAAATAGGTAAGGAAATAGCACCACTATTTGAATTTGGCGATAGCTGGACATCCAAATTCCGGATGTTAGAACTCTAATACAAGCTCAGAGGTGTTATTTGATAAACCAGGAAAGTTGATAGTACCTATATTAAATCGTTTACCAGAGCTGATTATTCAATCAACACTAAGTCTCGCCCAATACGTTGCAATTAGTATTTTGTATACTAAAAAAGGTAATGGATGAATGCTAAATTGAAATAGAACTATAATATCATATTTTTTTATTGTAAATATAGCCAAACAATTAGCAGTATATTTCATTCATTTAAGATTATTGATTTGCCCAAGTATTTGTCAGTAACACTATATTCAATAGCTCCATTGTGATTCTGGTTCCTAAACAACGTAAGCTATCGATGCATCTATAGTCTTTGGGTCCATCTAACATTCCAATTTCAACCAAAGTATTCCCAAAACCTCAGTGCTGCGCGCGACCCCTTGTCACTACCCCTACTACACGACCACTACACGACCCCAGGAAATAATAAAAAAATTTAAAACTGTCCAACTCAAGCGCCTCATTTGGACCTTAGACGACGTGCTTATACTGCTACTGGCTACCCTTTTATATTTAGTAGAAGTATATTCAGCCCATGTACTCGTGAAACGATGGTTGATTTACCCTCGTAAATCCCAATGGCCTAGAAAATACCGTTGTATGAGGGAGTGTCTAAATTTATACTAGACGAAAAGTGGGTAACATATTGACCAACTGAAAAGCAAACTAGTTGTTCAATGGAGAAATAATTGGTATGGTATTAGTATTATGTGCAATACTGAACGAAGCAACAAAACTAACAAAAGCGAACTTACGCGTAGTAAATACCTTCATAAAACTATGAATTTCTATAATAAACTTGCAATTTACGTATATGTATATGGTTCATATGGTTGCTTATTACTTATCACCTCCATGTAAATTAAATTTACTCGACCAAAAAGTCCATAAGACAACTTATTTGTTGTTTGCTGATAGAGACGAACGCGTGGGAGTTTGCGGGCTGGGATTCTTTCTCGTTTACTTCTATTATTAGAATGTGACCGATGCTTCGGGGTCTTATCGAATTTGCTCGGTACAAAAATGTTTTTCCATTTAAATTCTGAGCTGTGATGTCTCACATAAGTCTATGCTATTAAACCACGCTTCGCCTGATATTGTATTCAATCATAATAGTCATTCATCGCCGCGGTATTATCCAGTGAAAAGCTCGTAAATCATTCTCTGTTCTAAAATGTTTAGTCTTGCGTGTACTATAAAACACGAGGTTTATTTCTTATGTGTTGAAAAATAATTTGTATCAACAACCGCTGTTTCTAGCTTATTATACCTATTACTACCTATTCATTCGCCGCAAAAAGTTTGCAACTGTGCGAATGAGTTCTGAACACAATGTGGGCGATGTACGGCGTTCGGCGTAGCGGGTGACGCCAACGCCCCGCCTGCTCGTCGCGGCGTGACGTCGGTCGCCGGTGGTCGTGGTTGGCATGGGGCGCGCCAGTCTCTGCACGACCGCGGCACGAGCAGTGTCGACCCGTTGCGATGTGAACGCATAAACTTCTACTCTGTCTATAACGACAGCTTCAGTTCGTGTGCACGATCGTTTCAGTTCTGCACAAACCGGTTTATTAACTTTGTTTTGTGTTTTGATTGCTGTTTTTGCATTCACTGCTCGAGAAAATGTAAGTGATGTTTTTGTGTCATCATTAACCTCGGTTTGAAGTATTCACAAGTTTTGACCGAATTCCTGTATTGTGAATCCTGCGTGACGAAACTAGAACGACTTGTGTACAAAACAGCGACGTCTTTCAGAACATCGTTTGTTAATTATAGTTTTATTATCCGACGTAAATGAAGAGTTGATATGTTACACACACAGCTTTTTTAGTTTCACGACATCGCAAAAAGTCGTTCAATCCTTTTTGCTTCGCAGTTGTGAAGCAACAAGTGTTTTGCGACTCATGTAAATGACAACAGTGGTGTGAAAACACTACATTTGTTTCATTGCTGTTTCATTTCTCAACTAATATGCGGTGTAACTAGCTAATCGTTTAGATACCGCGTATCTACGATGACGTCGAATGCCTGTTACTGTAATCGCCGAAGGAATTGCCAGTGGCACCATAAATGTAATTGCTTTAGAGACTCAGTAACCATCCCAGTAATTTAATGATATAAATTATTTTTATTACCTGTTTTATTGTTAATTGTTTGCTTTCATTAGTAATTTTTCTAAATTTTGTTTAATCAATTAACTTTTGTTAATTACAACATGATAATCTAAACCTCTATAGAACTCCACTCGGAATGTATCATTACTTCTTCATATCGTTTGCTTTTAGTTTTTATTTGTATAATATCATTTCGTTAAAAGATATAACACAATACGTTTTATATTAATTAATTTGTTTGCCTTCAATGTTAATTACACAAACCAATTTACTTAGTCTTCTGGGTGCGGCATCAGCGTAAAGGTATCGCCGGTATATGGTCTCAAGGCAATTTAGTAATCTTCCACTGATCATATAGATTAAAGCCAGTTTTTTTTTAAAATCATTAATTAGTGACATTCGCCGTGTTATAAAATCAATGCTCTTATATTATCTGTCGTCCGTAGTATCAATGTCGATGTCATCGTTACGCGGTCAAATACCCACTGTTGCTATGTAGTGCGATTTGCTAACATCTAATAAAGTTGATTCTAAACATGAGAGTATCAAAGTACTTGGTATCTTATATCTTGCCGTTTGCTTTAGTAAAAAGATTCTGCAGAGATTCAGTGGTGAAGCATCGCCATTAACAATTTAGTATTCCAAATCTGTATCATTCAAATACCAACGCTTTCTTTGTCGCGTGAAATTGTACAGGCGTCTCTCCCTACAAACCTAAAAACAGCTGGAATCTATTTCTTTTGCTTATAAACGCCTACTAGAAAAGTGGAAACTACACATCTTGAATCTTATGTGATGTTAAAATATCATAAAATAAGTGATTCAACCTGATAAGCCTGAGTTATATTAATTTATCATATATCAAGTTAGATCCCGCATTATCGTGCTATTGAAAGCAAAAATTATCCTTATCAGTGGCCTTCGGGCTTCGAGCAACTACGTGACTAAATCATAAACCATCATACTCTGTAGCCATGTGCGTGCATGTCACACTCAATGCTTAATACTCCAAGATAAGCCACAAGCAAGTGCTTCTGTTTTCCTTACAATTTTTTAAAGCTTTAGGAAAAATCTTTATATGAAATTCTTCTTTCACATTATGTTAAAATAATAAATTTGTAGTAATCACCATCGTATTTATTGTATCTCTGAGTTGAAGTTACTGAGAAAGATGGCGAGTCAGTGTCTGTTACTTTGATATTGTCAAAGCCTTTTATTGGGTCTTGCACAAGGCTCCACTTTCTGTGCGCTATGAAACGAAGCGCGAGTGAATCTTACTATTGCGCATCAATGGAGTGTTGAACCTTATATCTGACTGGGGATCTAAGAAAACACAGGCGTGCGCTTTTACAGCCGCAAGGTCTCGTTCCTGCCCCTTATCTCTCTAGACGGTATCCCACTCCACCTAGACAGTTTCTAACCAAACTTCAAGGCTCATGTTATTTCCTGTAACTAGAGGCAATACAGTAGACGAGCACTATTTGCATAAGTGCATAGCTCCTACTATAATTGTCACGACCTCGTTGTATTTCCGTGACTGTAACACCGACGACGTTTTGTGTTATATACATATTCATGTTATATTATGTTTCTACTTGATTTTAACCAAATTGTCATCAGAAACATCTTGAATTTT
The DNA here is from genome assembly GCA_947347705.1 of Nymphula nitidulata. Taxonomy (NCBI): domain Eukaryota; kingdom Metazoa; phylum Arthropoda; class Insecta; order Lepidoptera; family Crambidae; genus Nymphula; species Nymphula nitidulata. The sequence goes on along the minus strand of OX374617.1, from coordinate 5,370,219 downwards.
GGGTGCTTACTGCTTATTATAGTATAGTATATATAAATCATTCTTATAACGGACAATATTATAGCTACACATAACTTTTATACTCTTGCTACGAGATTGTCTTAACAGGTCTCTCGACAGAATGTTAGATTGATATTGTCTGTACTTGGAACAAGATATGGCGCCAGTGACATAATATTAGAAACTGAACACCCTTCTCGTTTACTGCAGCCATGTTGTGGTTTGGTTAGTCTTTGTGGCATTTGTTATCCACGTGTCAGACAACCGTCTCGAATTATGTGATGTTTTGCTATTTGTCTATAGAGTTCCATTGTGTCTATCATGGACAGACTTTGCCAATGCTATTATTAGACTAATAACATCACTGCATCCTCGTGCCCTTGCATTGAATGTAATACCCTATTGTATTGTTTTGAACCCATTAATAGCACAATATCCATAACGACCATATTTCCCCAAGAGTTAATGTGTTATCCCCAAAGCGAGGGGTGTTTTTAGTCTAGACATTTGAAAGTCATTCGCATGCATTTGTTTCACGTGTAGGTGGATACAGTATAGATTTCTTGGACCATTGTCTTCACATTTCTGATAGTTTTGTGTATATTGCTTACTGGAAGAGTTAATAAATTTTCACCATCACATTCATCACGTATGAAGATTTGAAGTACCGTTATGTATTCAACTAAATTCTCACGCAATGATTTCATTTTTATCATCAAGTAAAAAGCAACTTTTGTAAACATAATAATTGATAAAATAAATCAATAATATTTTTCGTTTTCACGTCAACGAGAATTCGTGTTGAAGTTGAAACATCCTCGCAATAATAGTGCTTTACTGTCAGATTTTCTCCGATAAAATATGTGTTTACAGCCACAATTTCAATATGGAAATTCTGGTGTATGCTTTGAAATAAGTGACCGGGTTGTTATCTTCAAGATAATGTTCTTAAAAGACGTTCTGTGATTCATTTGTTATTGTGCCTATATTTACATTACTAGATAATTGAGTTGTTAAAGCTATTAGGTAACTATGTCCTATTTAAATATTAATTTATGAATTATTATTACTACTACAATATTTACATACATTTGTAAATTGTATTGTTTTCTAATTTCTAGATTAAATCCCCGTTGGTCTTAGTGGAGTTCGTGTGTCCTAAGAATAATTCCTAGTTTGACTCGAATAAATAAGCAAATATTTTTCATTTTGGTTCAAGGAAAATGAAATAAGGTTGTCTTCATTGAACTATGGTTTGTTTTCCAGTTTTCGCTTGGCTCTTTCCCAATTCAGATTTGAATCGTTTTTGATAACGTCAATGCAAGATTTAAATAAAATAAAATATTCGTTATATGTATCCATCGGTTGTGTAATTTCACATTTTGTATCAAGTTAAAATTGATCGCGATATAAAACGTAAACACATGACGAGCTAATGTTGTTCGGAAGTGTGCCAAATTGTATGGCGTAGCCTCTGAGCTATCCTGAGTGTGGCTCCGGTCGTTGATATATCTCGCCGTGTTTTTATTATCTTAATATTTATTCAAATAGCCTTTGAGTGAATTTTTAGTGGGCTTGCTCAAAATAATGCCATTGTTTGCTAGAGTTGACGTCGTATGTCATTTTGTGCTTCAGGGATTGTATACGCTACTACCGCAGCTGCTTCAGAAATGTCAAGACCTTCTGTTTTTTAGAAGTCTACTGATCAGTGTGTAAATATAGTCTGTGAGTGGTATTTGTCCAGTTTTATTTAATGACCAGTAGGTAGGTGTGTGTTGATAAACCCGTCATTTGTTATTTTGCAGCTTAATACATGATCATTTTGGGGCAATGATCCCTTAATACTTTAGTACTTACTTTCATTGATTCGATATCCATTTCACATCCCTGATTGTGTCTATATAACTAATATGATAAAAGTAACAGTATTGTATAAAAATGGGCACTTAAAATTATCCAAAACATATATTAAATTATTTGATTTATTAGAAGCTCTATTAATTAAACAAAGTTAAATATCAAATAATAAAGAATGGAGAATTCACCAGACCTTTGAAATTCAAAGTTAAATGCTAAAAATGACTTTATCTTTACATTTGTCAACAGCTGGAGATCCCTTCTGTGGTGACATTGATGGAGTTCCGCTTGGACAGCGCGGAGTACTGCCAGGCCCAACACAAATAAATCAAAGGGCGCTTCTTGCGGCGAGGTTGCTGAGCGCGCCAATAGCTGGACCGATGCCGGGAGCGCGCGCTGATACACGCACCCCGCGCACTGTACCACACACCCACCCATAGGTAAGTTACCAACCAACCACACCCACCCATAGGTAAGCTACCCCACACCCACCCATAGGTAAGTTACCCCACACCCACCCATAGGTTAGTTTCTAAATATCAAATTATATGACGGCCATCCATATTGTATTCATGTAAGTTGTATTCTTACTAGGTGGTAGGCCCGTATGTAGGGTCGTCTGGGTAGGTACCACCGCCTTTCTTATTTCAGCCGTGAAACAGTTCGCTGTGTTTCGGATTGAAGGGAAAGGTAGCCAGTGTAATTACTGGGCATGGACGGCATTTCATCTTAGGCCCCAGGATGACAATGCACCTGCAATATCAAGTGATTTTTCCTTGTTATTGCAGGTGTCTATAGGCGGCGGTAACCACGTACCATCAGGTGGGCCATCAGCTTGTTTGTCATCTAGTAGTATAATATATATATATATATATATATATATATATATATATATATATATATACAACTAATAGTCTCATTTCTATCCTCACAATGGCCCTAATTCTGATATATATATATATAAGTGTGTGTTCTCCAGAATTAGGGCCATTGTGAGGATAGAAATGAGACTATTATAAGTGTGTGTTCTCCAGAATTAGGGCCATTGTGAGGATAGAAATGAGACTATTAGTTGTTCTGTGGTAGAAGTTATCCTGTAACGCAAAAACGGATGGACTAAAAAAAAATCAAATCGTCGGTAGCTTATTTGGTCAGAGCAGTTACCTGGCTCGGATCCTGCCCCATTTTTTCTAGTCGAGATATTATTCTCAAGACATTTTTGTATGTTTCATTTGCGACGACAAAAATCACCGGCCGATTTTCTGGCATGGGTAGGCAAGGCACTGGGCGCAGGCGGAACCTTATTGAGTATTGAAGATATGTCGCAGCAATCTGGTTAAATTAGCGATTTAATAGGGTGCCTAGGCCGTTGATCAAACGCCGGTATCCAATGGAATGCCTAGGCCCCGATAGGTTAATTAACTGACTCACTCAACGCCTAACAACTTGGCGTATTGAAATTCAGAAAAAATTGGACGCCTAGGCAGATCGTCCTGTACTTGAAGAGTTTTGTATGATTGGGAGATTCAGAGTTATTTTTAACCAAAGCGATTTCTGCTACTACTGCGATAAAAAAGAACATTGAACCTACCAATCACTAGCAGTCACACAAAAGCTTTTCGGCTTAAACGACCTACCTAGGCGTCCAATTGAATGGCTAATTGAACCAGTTCGCTGATATGACACATAACGCTTAGCAATCTGGTTAAACGTTGCTTGGCTAGTGGTCCTTTAGCCGTTTCATTGGATGGCGGCGTTTAATCAACGGCATAGGCATCCAATTAAATGGCTAATTTAACCAGACATCTGCGACAGATACATTTTCAAGTAATCTGTGTTAATATATAATGTTATATAAAACCCAATTATTTTCGGAAACATTATTTTACCTCGAGTGAGATTATATTTTCGTTTCGTTTAAGAAAGGAGCTTCTTGTCTATTTAAGCAATTAGTAATTGGCATCAACAAAGGTCAAGTTGGATAAGAGACCTAACTGTAACTTCGATTTTACTTACGAAGCCGTTTGTGTGAAGGGCATTTCAAAGTGGACTATAATTAGTATCACTTTCTTTTCGATTTTGTTTACGATTTTATAACTGTTTCTATATTTGTACCTCCTACTGTGTACGCGCGAATTTTTGCAGGCATTTTCTTTGTTTGTTTGCTCCATTTCTACAAAATCGTTACATTAGTTATAGCGCAATAAAAACTGGTTTCGAATGTACATGTCCCTTTTCCACTTAAGCTATGATCTACCTGTACTGGCAACGGTACATCAGAGGACTTGTGAACCGCTGCTATTGTGTATTTCTTGGTTTGTGAAGCTAGGTAACCAGCGACCAGGTTGGCAACCAGCGACCTCACAAGTGCCCTACTCGGCGGCGACTGGCTTTGTCTTCTGATAGGATTAACCAAGGGTCTCTCGCTGATAACCATAGATTTGACAATGTTTGGCAGCGAGAGATCGTTTACTATAGCCAGCCTCTTACGAAACAAAGCTTAGGTTTTCTTAGTAAAATTACCTTCCTATTAATGCTTTATTGCAACTTGATATTTCGAGTACCTTTACACCTAGATAAAACCACCAACCAACTAACTAAATAGTACACGGTTACTGTAATGGAACACCGGATGTCAAATGAGGGTGTGGCTTACAGGAGTTAACGGGTCGTCCATTACTACAGCCAGTAGTTATCTGGTGCTGACCAAGACAAGACAGAAGTAATACTTATGCCAGTACGAGTAGATTAGTGATTATGTTACTGCAAAAACTGGTGTTTATCAAACAACATAGTTGTCCTAATGGCGCAGTGTTTACGGTGCACGTTATCATATACTAACAAACTCGAGTGCCGGAGTGAATGCGCTAACAAGTGACGACGCGCCGTTGGCTCCCGATCTGCACTCACGCCAATACCGCCGCTGTTAAACACGTTCACATGACAAGCTTCGCTCCGAAATTCAGACATAACTATTTTTAGGTACATTTTTTGTTCCACACCAGTTGTTGATCTGGCTTTGACGCAATTACACTTATTTGATAAAATAACAGTCCAAAATACCCGTGTATTATTTTTTACCCCATTAACAAAATTTATTTTTGTTTCAGTTACCTTAAATTCGGAGACCGCTGAGAGTTTATTGGAGCATATCATTCAGTTCCCGAAGTTCAAGTGGAAAGTCGACTGACATATGTTTTTCGCGTAATTCTCTATTTATTTTGATTTCATTCCACATTTTGTACTTTTGTTTGATCGTTTACGCATGTTCTCAAGTGGTTGAAAGCAACATCCATGCGGGTGGTTTACATGAAATAATTGGACCCTTTCTAAAAAAAAGCAACGAAACTGACGTGTGTTGTGTGGAAATAGAGTGACAGTTTGTCTGTTAGTCTTTGACGGACTGTGACACCTTCCCGCGACGCGTGTGAAGTGAAGCGACCACCAGTGAAGGACTGAAGTGCGTGAGCAGCGTTCGATTCTCGAGACAAGTGAAGTGAGCAACATGAAGCAGAAGGACATCAGGCCGGCGCCCTCTCTCATCGAGTACAAGGGCATGCGGTTTCTCATCACCGATCGCCCTTCAGATGTCACCATTCAGTCATATCTTCAGGTATTTTTTAAAATTTATATTTTAATTGAAATGGTCCTACTTTTGATTCTATTCTTGCTCCGAGAGAAGTTAAGAATGGGTCAACGGTGTAGCGAGCTTACCCAGAAGGTGCCTATTTGATCCAGCTTTGAAGGAACTCAGGTTATAAGTAGTCCGGCAGTGCATTCTACTCTCTTGCCGTGCGTATTTGAAGAGATGCCGAAAAGAGCTTAGTGCGGATATCTGGTATATCAACCAGCTGTATGCGGTAGACCGCCGAACGTTTGGTAGACCTATGGTGAAATGGGCTTATCCGGCATAAGCTCATGAAACTCCTGAGCTCACTCTCCCACATACAATCTATAGATGACTGACAAGATAGCAACCTTACTACGGTGGTCCAGTCCAGACTATGAAGCTTAGTCTCCACGTTCCATTGAATCCACGAATTTTGCGTAATTTAACTTATTATGGAGTACCATCAATTCACTCTCACCACCCCTACATAATGTATAAATCTTCTTCTCTCTTCTTCTTTTAAGCCTTTTTCGACCATTACGGTGTAGGCCTCCTTCAGCTGCCGCCACTTATGCATTTTCTGAAGAGGTTAAGCTTATTAACTCAACCTATGGCTAAGACGTCTTGGTGAGTGAGAAGTAATCCATCTAGCTAGGACTATGGGTGCTACCGTTGGTCTCTCAAAGACTCTTCCGTTACCAACCCTAGGATGATACTCCTTCTCTGAATACCTCCAAACTAACAGACCGTCGGACGCTTTGCTAGTCCCTCCTATCTTTCTCTCAGTTCGTTGACCATGCGTCCCACTGGGTTTGGCACCCAGTCTTCTTCATGGTTGCTCAACTTAAAGGGGTCCACCGCGCGAAGGTGAGAGTGGAGTTAGGGTGCAGAGGCTAGAGAACTTTTCTTAATGAAGTTCTTGTATTCCGCATGACACCCCCTTGGACCCCCATATCCATAATGTAGAATTAAATATTTATACTACCGGTCTCTCTGGTAAGGATCTCTCCTTCATGTAACATTACATTTGTTCCTTCAAAAGAGGCGTGAAAAGGCACATTTCTACACTAGCGCTCTTCGCAACTTCGCATGACGACTGTTCTTACTTCCGCTTATCAGTCTTGTCATCTAGTGTTGTGAAAAAATGTATTGTTATAATACCAATTGATGGTGCTTATCGATAGCGTGTAGATGTTTGTAACATTTTAAAAGGTTTCAAGCTGGACCTTTTTTCCCTAGCTTCCTTGAATACGAGAAGTACCTACCAAAAGCGGGACCACCGTCTAACTCTAAAGTCATAAATAATAGGATTGCTTTAAAAGCCACATTGCTCTAATAGGCCGTATGAAATGACGTCAAAAACCATACCAATTCTCAAACCAATGCAATTGGCCCGCGGCCTTAAATCGACACATCCTTACCACTACAATATCATTCTCACTGATCCATAAATATATCAACTCGATTAAACAATATGCGTGAAACTAATGAATAAAGTGCTCAACATCTGTCGTGCTCCATGTCATAAATTTATCAATAAGGATAGAAGCATTTGATATATCTATAGCGCTATATTGATATAACAAAAGTTACAATTGTATGCGCCTGCGTGCGTGCGTAAGGTCACCTAGCGTGAGAATGGGCTCAAAATACTCAAAATATTCTAAATTCTAATCATAGAATGACCGCCATGATCTATTTGTTGTGACATGAAATGTTCTCTAAGACGAAACAAAGTAATCATTTTGTGAACGAGATGGTAGAAAAGTGTTTAATTTTTAAATATATTTCCGTGACCAAATATAGAAGTCGTGCTTTATGTTAATGGTTTGAATTGGATTGGGTGGTTCTGTTCTGTAAATTTCGAAACAACTAATTCAAATTTTTATAAATATTATCTTAAAACTGATGCCAAGCGAGCGCAATTTTGAGAGTTCGTTTTTTCGTATGTACGCAGCTCGGGCACATAACGACGCAAAATTACGTCCCGAGCCAGTTGGCCTTAGCAAAGATTTTAATAATAAAGTAAACACGAATTTCTACTATAAAACAGTTATAGAAGCTAATTTAGCACAGCAATTTTATGTCGGTGCTATGCATCGCGCTAATGAGTTTTGAGGCTTCACCACACAAAGCAAAATAACAAATAATACTATTTAGATACCTAAAAAAATATCCTTAGTGATATTATACAGGGTAGTGCCGTCAATACGACAATAAATTGAAACATGAGCTATAGTAGTATAGTTAATAGAAATAGTTTGCTACTTTCAATTAAATCTTATTCATTTGATAATTTCATGACATTTCTATGAAATAATGCAGGCAATGTTATATTATTTCATACAAATTTCATACAATTATCAAATGAAAGTGGCAAACCATTTCTATGAACTAATATAGCTCATGTTTCAATTTATTGTCGTATTGACATCACCACCTAGTATAACTTGTGCTAAGAAAACTGAATATGTAGTATTATTTAGTTGTTTTACTTAAATAAAGATGTTCCAATTTCCAAATGAATAAAAATATTAATTGGATAACACCTGAATGTGTGTATGCTGTATGAAAATGCACACAAACACATTAGTGTCTTTAGTCCCCAGGGGCTCTCAGAAGCTAACTCAACTCATCAACTGACAGAGAACTCTATACTTACTTAATATTTAATATGCTTTATGCTCGACTGATCAAAGTATATTGTGCGCAGGAGCTACGCAAGCACAGCGTGTGCACAGTGGTGCGCGTGTGCGAGCCGAGCTATGACACGGCGCCCCTGAAGGCCGAGAACATCGAGGTGCGCGACCTGGCCTACGACGACGGCACCTTCCCACCGACGAACGTCGTCGACGAATGGTTCGAGATACTGCGCGACAAGTTAGTACTGTCATCAATCATTACATCACCAGCCTATAGACTACGGCATGTTTGGTACAAAGCACAACAAGCTAATATTATGGTGTTATCAAATATTCTTCATTTTTATATTAAATTCAATAAAACAAAATGTATGGGAAATTTCCTTTTTTTTACAATTTTGAATTGTTGATAACACTATTGTATTTATATGACTATGTCATCATGGGTAAGTGTCCGTTTGTTAAACCATCTACCAAACACCTTGTATATAAAAAAAATATGTATATGACTCACTGCTGGCCACAAATTTCCCTTCATGGGATAAATGCACGAGGTTTTGGCCCCGTAACGCGGACCAATGAGGGTTGGTGGGTTATAGCGGTTAGAGTAACAGCGAATAATCATATTAATCAATGTATTCAAAAACTTAAATAATATTTTTATTTCTCGTTATTCCATTAAATTAGACACCTGTGTAAAATGTCTGCTATACTGTAAAAGATCGTTTAGAAGTCAATATCCGTTGCTAAAATCACAGAAAAGATGCTTAATTACACGCGAAACGCAGAGTATTGAGAGCCGAGCGGCAACCTACTTTCATACGCCTGCCGGAGAGGCACGTAACGTACCTAAACTGAGAAGTTTTCCTTACAGCTACCCCAGAATTAGACTGATTTTTTCTAATCCATACTAATCCGAAAGTAATTCTGTCTGTCTGCGACGTTCTCAATCATAAACCGCTGAACTGATTAAGATAAAGTTTCGCATGGAGATAGTTTGCACCCTAAGATAGGCCGTACGCTACCTTTAGGCGCGATAGCCGACTTCCACGCGGCCACTAGTGTTTTTTAAATGTTAAACGCTTCCTTCCTATAAATAGGAGTATTTGATGAGCAAAACATTTTTTTCCACCGGAAATATTTGCTGTTCTGTTATTGAATAGCACTCAAGCGTGCAATTTACAATAGCTACAATAAGTCAATGCGAAAAATTTGAATTTATTCATTGAACTGTGCCATTGTTGTGTATTTATAAAGATTCCTTTACCGTGACGTGACAGAAAAAAAATGGGCGAAAAAGAATTTTGTTTAACTGAAACAAAATTCTTCTTCGGCCATTTTGTTTTTCATATCAGTTTAAGGCGCAGTTGCACAAATCTTTTATTTACAACAGGTTTACGGCTACGTGTTCTTACAAAAAGCGAGTATAGAACTCTTAAATAGTGAACATTTTATTGAATCAAAATCAACATAAAATGTTCACTATCATCATCTCAGGGAAATGAGAATTTTACTACCTTGCATTTTTTCTTACTATTAAATCTACACAAGATGTTAGTAAGTAGTCAACAAATTATAAGACGTACTTTATTCGTTTATTTAATATTTGTTGCACACAATAAAGATACAATTGATTTAAACCGCTTGGCAATCTTTACCAGTCAACCAGAGAGTTGAGCCCAGAAATAATAAATAGACAGTCCAAAAAATGTTTCGAAACTAAAAAGAGAGACAGATATTTTTACACATTGACAGTTCGTGACTCTTTATGGATACTTATTATGTCGAAAGTAGGTACAAATGATTGCTCGTGACTAAAAAATATCAATAAATAGTTTGTCACGGTCCATTCCAGAAGCTAGCACCTAATTAACACTGAATAGTCTATAAGATGACGTCAACTCTGTCTATGAATTTGTTGGTGTTCAGCAGTGACTCATACCTTTGCTGCCTACTGAATTTGTTACTCATAATTATTGTTTGAAATATTATTTGTTTGTCATTCATTATACGTACTTACCGTTTTCATACAAATAATTAATGTTACATCATTGATTACATTATCGATGTTGACCACTATTGTTCGAATAAAATTTCACAATACTTACTATAATGAAACTTTGGACTTTAAACGTAGTTCTATATGCTATCGATAATATGTTTAGTGAATGTTCTAATTTCCGAAATACACTCCACATGTGCCGCTTACTTATTCCACAATACTTTTTAGGTCAATTAAAACGAAGACTAACTCAATTTGGTGTCCCTTGCAAATTAACTAGCTACCATTTTATGGTCCATTTTGTACCTTTTATATTTTTTTTTGTATTTATCTAGTGGCCGCCCGCGTGAATGTCAGTTTAGTGTTGATTTGTAGTCTATGTTCATTCTCATATTATAATCTATCTGAAGCCAAATTTCAGTCAGATATGGTTCAGCGGTTTGTTGCCAACGTAACGGACAGACAAGTCACTTTCGTATTTATAATATTAGTATCAATTGGCTCTATACAAAGGTTTTTGGTCGTGGAATCGCGTATTAAGTAGGATTAAAACAGATTCAAGTGGTAAGGCGATCTATCGAAACGTTGTTTCGTCCGAGATAAATAGGGATAGCGATATGAAACTCATGGTCTAAGACAAAATAGCTATCGCGCGTGAAAATACAGAAAACATTTTATTAAAAAATAACTAACTACAAGGATTACAAAAAAAAGCTACAACACGATTGTGAACATTAATAATTATCTACTATTATAAGTAATTTCCTATTGAATACAAATTATCGTTTGCCAATAATCTTAAGTTTCTTACTTTTAATTTTTCGCAAATAAAAAGTATCGATGCAAAATCCTTTAATAGTGTTTTGGTTCTACGCGTGTCTAGATAAAGATATGAAGAAATCTATATCTGATTTTCAGATCCGTAATATCTTTCGACACATGTAAAAGTGAGTTTTTTTTTAATGTATCGCCTTAAATTCGATTGTTCGTTCTATTTCAGGGCCCAAAACAAGCCGGAGTCGGCGGTGGCGGTGCACTGCGTAGCGGGGCTGGGCCGCGCTCCGGTCATGGTGGCCATCGCGCTCATCGAGCTCGGCATGAAGTACGAGGAGGCAGTCGAGACCATCAGAGAGTGAGTATCTGTACTTAGTTATTTATCTATCTAAACTTTAATTTCATTAAATAAGGTACAGTCTACCAGCCAACCGGAAAATTGAGTCCAGAATTAAGATTAAGTAGTGCAAAAATATATTTTTCAAATCAAAATATACAATAGCTACATGCGAATACTAAATAATGCAGAATACGAAATAGCGTTAATACTAAATAATTATTAAGGTGTATAAATTACAGAAGTATAATGTATTTGTCGCCGTCATCTGGTTGAATTAGGCCTTTAATTGGATGCCTAGGCCGTTCATTAAACGCCAGCATCCAATTAAATGCCTAGACAGATGGTTAATTGAACTGGAATCACTCAACGTTTAACGACCTGGCGTATTGAAAGTCCTCTCAACTAGATACCTAGGCAGACTGTCTTGTACTCGAGCGATTTGGTGTGATTAGTAAGTTCAAGGTTATTTTTTATGACCACTTATAACCAAAACGATTTCGGTTCGAAGTGGTCATATAAAATAACCTTGGATCACACAGTCATAAAAAAGCTTTTGAATAAAACGACCTGCCTAGGCGCTTAATTGAATGGCTAATTTAACCAAACGGCTGACACGACGTTCAGCCATATTTTTTTTATATACCATTAAGGTGGCAATCAAGCATACGGCCCACCTGGTGGTAAACGGTTACCGTTACCTAATAAGTTGCGTAATGTATGATTAAATATGTATTAGTTTGTTGTGATACTTATACACATAAGTATACACTACACTAGATATTGGCTGAGTTTCTATTGATGTATTGTTATTTTAAAACAACGGCAAAACTAATTAACAAACACCAAAAATCATCCAATAAATTAACAGGGCAAGCAGGGCGTCGTCTTCCCTCTATCGATAAAAGTAAATAAGTCGGCATTTTCCTTAGAAATCTGTAGGCACAAGTGGAAATAAACACAGCCAAAAATAACTTTAGTATTTCCCTTCAGTTAAGTTGCTAGCAAAATTTATAATGAGATACAAATGTATTAGGTTCTGTTTAACTTCAGTAAAGGCTTCTGTCCACTACATCGTCTTATATGACCGTAACCGGAACTGTATCAACACACGAAAAATAAGCTGTGAAAAATAAATTAATACAAAATAACGCTTTCTAGTGCTACCTATTATTCACCAACTCAAAGGACAAGTAAAAATTACTAAAATATCTTGAGTGTTTAAACATAACTATGTATTCTTTCTTCAACCCCTTAGTTCGTATGTGCCGCCTTTACAACGATTTATCCTAGAATAATGACAACCTAGATATTTTCATTTCAAATCCAAATATCTTCAAGAGACATGTCTGTGTGCTCCTTAAGTAATTTGTCATAGCTATAGTTACATTGTAATGGTTAAAGACACTCACTATAACTATTAACCCTTATGGTTCTTATATAGTTTCCGGTTAATACTGTATAATTTTTATAAATAAATATATGTATAATTTTATAACACCAGCCTAGTAAGTGACACATGTTTTTGGGCTGCAGTCTAGCACATAAGTATGTTTAAGTGTTTTTTGTATGGTATTGACTGTATCCTGTTATGTGTCTTAAATAAATAAAATAAAATAAAAATAAAAACCATGTTCATTGGTGTTTCACAAACATTTCATTTCAAGGCACTGTGAAACAGCAATGATTTTGTTTAATCGCTGAAGGTGTTGGTCCATTAGAACTTGTTATTTGAATTAGGAAAAAGCATCTTATCATTGTGTCATGAAGCGTTCGAAAAATGTGTTGACTATTATAGCACTCCCATACTTTAGCTTGAGAAAATAATTTCGATATGGACAAAATTATTCTCGAGTTCTTCATACTACGTGCTAATGCGTTACCTACCATGCTACCAGCAGCGTTTCTAAATCTCCATCACTGTTCTATTCTAATGGATTTTGAAACTGTGCACCCTGTCCCCCTTATTAAAAACGTGGACTAAAAGACAGACCTAGTCTAAAACTGACGGTGACAGCATCAGTTTTAGATGAAGTGTGTCTTTTGTCCGCGTTTTATAATAAGGGGTTTGTGTTCATGTTTCTTCTTCACTTCGAAGTCAAGACCATCCGAAAATGTGTGCGAAATTTCGGATTTTGTAAGAGTACACCCACATAAAAGGTTCATAGCATGGTTATGGTATGGCACGGTCTAGTGGGCAGACAGCTTTAATTCAAGAAACTTTGTCACTTCCCCGAAATAGATACAACTCGAGAATAATCCTTGAAGGAGTCTTACAACATCTTTTGTAAATGCGTAGACTTAATATCAGGCTATTTATATTTTTACACTGAGAAAACATCGTCATTATAATTGAGGATACTAAACAACTTTATACACGTAATATTATTGCGTATTTGTATTATAATTGTTCCTGAGCAATTAACAAAATACGAATGTGTTATAATGTTAGTTGAAGTTATGATAGGGATTAATACAGATAGTATGCTTGCTCACGTTTCATGGTATGGTTTTAGATAACAAAAGAAATGTTAATATGATTAATTTGTTAAGTCGCATAGAGCCCCGGATAGACTAGGGGACAAATGGAACAACGCAGCGGGATATGCCCTAAACAATTACGTGGTATTCCCCCGAGACAAATACCTTTGAACATTTGGTCGTTTAGGGCCACACTAATTACAAAATTTTGTCAGTGTTTATAGAAATGTCGTCCGAGAAGGTTGCGGCGATATGTGCTCCGTACATACTTATTTTGTAAAACTAATTATAGACATATAGAAAGGCACGTTGTGTACACGACTACACTCCGTTAAAAGAAAATGCGCGACAATGATGTGTCCTGCACACGTGCGTTTGCTCTCGGAGCGGGAGCAACCAACATATCCTGCGTAACTTAGTGTTGAGGTACACTATAACATTGTAGCGTCACGAAGATTGAGTGTTGCGCGTCGAATTGCGCGACAAAATGTCCCCTAGTGTATCCTGGGCTTCACCCTCTTATTATAAATATAAAACGCGGACTAAAGTTAGTACTGGTCTGAAACTGATGCCGTCACTGTCTTTCTTTTGACAAATAAAAGTGACAACATCAGTTTTAGACCAAGTCTTAAATCCACGTTTTATATAAGGGAGAAAAATTAAAATCCCATTGTGCCGGTACCGTGTGGCTTGTCAGATTAAAATCCCTTATTGTTTAAGCTTGCTTAATATATGTATTTCTTGATATTCCAGTCAACGCCGCGGTGCGATCAACGCTAAACAGCTCTCTTACCTGGAGAAGTACCGGCCCAAGTCGCGTCTCAAGAAGAACGGGCACAAGAACGCTTGCTGCGTGCAGTAGGGACCGTCTCGCGCCCAAACAGCGAATCTAGCTCTGCTTTCACACACACACTAACACACGGGAGCATAGACAACAATCAATTAGTTTTTTAATCGTAGTATGTCGCCTCTTTTCGACGAACTTTATTTCCGGGGCAGTTGTAACCGAATTCTTCACTGAAAACTCACGAGCTCGGAGTCACACAATCCCGTTTAGTTTTCCTCGTACTGATCTGAATTTGGTTATGATCTTGGCGCCACCGCTGCCACTTCGACGTATTTATCTCAGGTTTTCTATGAAATTTAATGCTAATAACGTTTGTATGTTCGAGTAACGGTATTTAACCCTCGTGCTGTACTGTGTATTAGTGGAATAAATAGAACGAGCCACGATTTGTGTTCATAGTTGAAACAGTTACTCGGGTATTTGATGTATTTTTCAATCATAATAAATTGAATATCCATAATAAATGCAATGCAGTCAATATTGTTATGCTCTTAGATATTTTTCAATTAATTCATTTGTGTGGTGAAATCATGATATAATTTGTTATTTTCCTTTTATAGATAACTTAATTTAATTATAATAAATTGCGACATAATAGAAAACTGTGTATGGTTTGTTTCTTAGGACAATTCAATATTTTGACTAAAGTTTGTAATACGATTGTGCTTTTGTGAAATATGTTACTTTATATGCCTTCAATTGAGCTTTAGGTTAACCAAAATATAAATCTTGTGACTTAAAGTAACTGATATAACTAATACCTAAACACAACGCATCTGACTCAATGTTCCAATGAAAAAGTAGCTCTTTGATATTATTTTTCTATTTCTAATTTTATGAAGATTATCGAAATATATGATCGTGTATCTACGGAACAGTCTCATTCATAAATAAAAATATTTATAAGCAACACGTGTTTCATTTCCTGCAGTTTCATATTTGTTATATAAATTAAAAGAATTTATTAATAATAAAATCTTTATTCAAAACTACGTTGAGGTAGTCGCATTTCAGAATAATCATTGTTTTATAATAAATTACATTTTTAAGTTATCGCTGCACAATTTTTTAAACACTAGATTTTACACATTAATACAACAAACATCTTTACATAGACGATTAATAAATTTAGTTCTTACAATCTATTCAGTTTTTAAAGTTAAGTACTTAGTACTAAAAATAATAATTTGTACATACAATACAAAACCTTTCATGATTGGAACACTTCTCAGTTTTTTATATAACGTGATAAAAAAATATTTAAATAAATATACAACTTTTTGTACTTAACATCAGTCTGTCTGTCCTGGTTATGTAAAAATATTTATTGTTCAATGTATGGATGGCCGCATAATTTGTAGTGCTATACATAAATCTGGGTACAGACTATAATTTAAAAAGGAAAGAAAAAGAAAATTTACAGTAAAAAATACGGCTGTGATTACACAGATTTCATTATACATTTACTTAAAAATCGGCGGGAAAAACCTAATATAAATTTTCGAGATGTTCCTGTAAGTACTGTTGTTGAATTCTCCAAATGATTGATGATTCGAAAAAGTGAAGGCAATGGATCAAATCTATACGGCTGTATGGACTCAAGATCCCTTTGCCTTCACTCATAAAACATGTCGGATGTGATTTCATTATTCTTGCAGTAATTGCATTGAAAACACTAAAACACATTTCAATTTATCTCCATGCTACTTTGACAAGTTGGGTAACCACGATAAAATACTCGTCGCCTTTTACATTAATCCATAAAACTAAACTCAATGTAATTTAAAGCAGGCCACCGATATTGCTTGGACACGTAAAAGGTAACAATCACGGTGTTGCAATTGGAAAAAATACGTTAGAGATTTGCTTTATATTTGGCTCGATGTTGGATTACATGATAGGGTACAGTCAGCATCAAAATATCTGGGCTTTCAGAGTGCTCAACAACAAGTTTGATGTAAAAAGTAACCGTACCACTACAGCGTTAGAATCGTCTTTCACTTGTTAAAATTGTTAAATAATGAATTAAATGATGCTACAAATAATATACGTTTTATCATTGCAGTAATAAAATTGGTTTTCCGAAACGCGGATATATTAAATCACTGAGCTCAGATGATTCTGATGCTGACTGTCTTTAAGGCATTTTCTCAATATTGTTAAACAAAGGAGATGTTTCATATCCGGCCAGGTATATGTACACAAGGTATCTCAAAAAATCAGGAATAATCTGGAGCTGGCGCTGGAGCTGGGAAAAATACGTATAACTCGTTTTCATGGATAGTTTGTTTGTACTAAAGTTGGAATTTTTCGTCGATTTCACCGTTAGTCAATAAGGTGTGGCAAAAGTCAACCAAATGTCACCAATTCGACATAGGTGGGATGATGAATATTTGTACCACGCAACAAAGCAAATAATAAGAAAATGGCCAATTCAACACAGTTCTGCATAATTTGACCTCTTTTCAAAACACTGTAGGTACCTACATAGACCTGGCTGGGTCTCCATATTTTTGGAACATATCTTTTATTTGGAGACCTGTGTTCAATTTTCAACCTTATTATCACAATAAAACCATTCTCAAAGCTTCTAAAATTGTCGATGATTTGTATGAGCTATCCTAAATTTAAGTGCAAGGCAATGCTATCTTTATCTATATTGAGAGAAAGTGATGAACAAAAACTGAGCCCACTCTATGTAAGTGTTCTATAAAACTGTTAACCAACACTTATTTAATATGGTCTATACCCAGCACTGAAAGCAAAATCCACCGCGACCTAAGCTAAAATAAAGGCGATTTGACACTGGCGAGGCAAAACGAGGGTAGGATCTGGGTGGGAGAGAATAGTGTTAAAAAATAAATATCGTTACTTTTTTTTGTGATAGGCATACATGTACTGTTGCCATTTATGGGCGGGACCACCTTGATACCAGCTTGAACCATTTGACGTGCTCCAAAGACGCGCTATGAGAATTGTCGACGATCCTGAACTCACCAGCGGTATTTAACCTTTAGGCCTAAGGAGAGATTTTGCCTCCTTGTGTGTGTTCTACTGTTTGTATAACGGGGTGTGTTCTGAGGAATTATTTGCGGTCTCTTTCTTTCATCGCACCGCTCGCCACCGACAGGGAGTTCATACTCACAAATTGGAACCAAAGTGGTCGCGTACTGTACGGTTTCAGAGAAACTTTCTCCCGCGTATGCTAAGTTGTGGAATGAGCTCCCTGCAGAGGTTTTCTCGAATGAGTACAGCATGGGGTTCTTCAAAAAAGGCGTGAAAAGGTTTTTATTGGGTCGGCAACCCGCAAATGACACCCCTGGTGTTGCAAGCGTCCATAGGCTACGGTAACCGCTTACCAACAGGTGGGCCGTATGCTTCATTGCCACCTTAGTAATATAAAAAAAACATTTTTACGGGAATTTTGATGATTCAAAAGAGCTCGAAAAGAGTGACAAAGGTCAATTTGGTCGACTTTGACGGAGATCGAATAATTAGTAAATGTCTGCAAAACATCTTATTGTATGTAACCATATTTTTATTGAATGAATTTATAATTATAATTATTTTGTTAGTCAGTATTGTATGCCCATATGTCATGGAGATAACTGAGAAACAGAAAATGTTATCGATATCCGAGACAATTGCGATGTCCACGTTTTGGTTGAAAAGCGTTATCGGAATTTCAATTATGACGGACGGCAGTCTGGTCGATTGGTCAGTACCCGTCTACTAAACCAGAGGTTCGGTTCCCGGTAGGGGCAGATGTAATTAGATATAATTTGCCAATATTTAGTAGGTATCCACATTCTTATTCAATAGGATAGTCTAATAAGGGTGAATGCAAGATTATTATTATTAACTCGCGCCCATCCCGTTCTCGCCTCGCCCCGCCGGACATTCACCTAAAAATATTACGAGAAATGCGCGCATATTCGCCGCTGGAAAACCTATAAACATTGCTCACGTCAAAGTTATCACCGTTATCACAAGCAGAGCTAAACTCAATGCTGCGCAGGTAAGTCGGTTTAGCTCGTTAGTTCCCAAAGCGGTCCAGGTGGACCCCCAGGGGTCCACGGGAGACTCGACGGGGGTCTACGTTGGCGTAACAAAAAAACGCATTTCTTGTCGAGTTTTGGGAATATGGTAGAAATGTAGCTGCAGGGGGTCCACCGTTTCCAGCTAAATTTTGAAAGTGGTCTATGAGAAAAAGTCTGGGAACCTCTGGCTTAGCTCATGATGGTTTCGAGCTTCATATAGTTCGCTGTAAACGGTAAATAGTTCACTTTTTAGGCGCGTACTTGTGCACTTTACCTCCGTAGCGCGCTACGAAGGCTCCCACGTTGAACTTGCGTTTGCAGCCGTCGTAGTTCATGTATCGGACCTTGCCGAAGACGGCGCGTTCCGCCCAACCCTGGTCGTGGATGCCGCAGATGGACCACATACAACCTGCAATATGTATGATAAGTACCTCAGTACCCTTAACTACGGGCTACTCTGTCAGCGGTCCGGGTTCGAGTCTCGGCCCGGGCAGATGTTTGTGTGATAAACACGAGTATTTGTTCACGAGTCATAAATTAAAACATGGGTTTTAATATCTTATATATAAAATTCTCGACTCACAAATTTAGTTACCATCTGAAGGTTACCATACTCCTCCGAAACGGCTTGAGCGATTTTCAAATTTTATATGTATATTCAGTAGGTCTAAGAATCGGCTCCTATCTTTTTTTTTGGTATCGACAATTTTTTTTAATAAATGGCAAAACAACGTTTGCGAGGTCAGCTAGTTATTCATAATTTCATAACATTTATATGGAATAAGGCAACCAAAGATCTAATTAAATGTCGTATTGCCTTCAACATCCTGTACAAGGTTTTCTTACCAACATATCCGTTGGGGTCCCGGCCATCGATGCTGTAGTGGTCGTTCAAGTAGATGCTGTACTGGAGCGCGTCCTCTGGCGCGGGCGTCCACTCCAGGATCTTCTTGCACCAGTACATGCGCAGGAAGCCGTGCATCTTACCCTCGCGGACCAACTGGAGCTGCGCCGAGTTCCACAGGTCGTCGTGGGTCTCGGCCTTGGACAGTTGTTCTAGCGTGTATATGTGGGATCTCTTGTCTTTTCTGTTAAATTATAATTGGGATGTTGCCTAAGTTTGAACATGGCACTATTTTTAACAAATTCGGAAAATATACGCTACTGTGTTGTGGGTAGAACCAAGGATGATAGAAGTAAAGGATTGCCAATGTCTAATGTCGCGTAAATTAGTACCTAAATATCGACGAGATGTCGCTAGCAGTATCAAATCATAAAAATACACATTCCGTCAATACTTTGCGTAATAGCAGACTCCTAGATGGCGTCACTACAACTTAAATTTATTTATGAAACTTACTTAATCTTGCCAATAGATGGACCTATTTTATAATTTAACAACATAGACCAAATATCATCCTTGTTATTCTTAGATTATTATTATCATCAAAGTAGTAATGAGGTAATAGTATAAATTAACGTAGCAATTTTTATTCTAATGATTTATTCTCGTTGTTTGTTTTTATTTTTTAAGTGTAGGTATATTACTTACATAAAATTTTAAACATAAATTAAAACTTCGACTTCAAAAAACTCAAAAGATTAAAAAGAATTAAATTTATAATAGAAAGATATTTTTGGAGTCGGTGCTTCACTTTCTATTGTTTTTGGAGACAACTTAGCACCAACTCCAATAAATATGATTCTAGGGGATGATTACCTACTTAAATTTAATTATTTTAACCTTTTCAGTTTTTTGTAGTGGATTTTAATTTTTGTTTAAATTTTTTTTTTTCACAATTTATTTTTAGTGATAGATAACTTTGTAAGGTCGAAGCTGGGTTACCGTCAACTTAAATTGTTTCCTACTATCGTATCGTTTCACTAAAAACTCATAGGAAATTGATTGCACACGGGCGCTAAATGAGCCGGCTCTGGGTTGATCTCCTATATTGCATAGTTGTGTACTTTTTTTAACTATTGCATATCTAGACTTAGTACCACCGCAATATGTAACAAAATTTTGTGGAATAAATTATTTGTATTTGTAAGTTTCTAACTGACATTTCAGTAATGAAGACTAAGAAAATGGTAGAACTTTCAGGTTCATTTCCCAAAAGTGGGACGAGTAATGTTCGGGTGCATTAGAAACCCGTGTTTTTTACGACGGCGACTTAACTAGTCACTAAGCGACATCGCTTAGTGACTAGTTAAGTCGCCACGCGTCATTTCATTATGTAATGCGGAAGAAATCACTGCTATCGCTCATTTCGAATGTTCGTGTTCATCACGGGGCACAAGTTTTATTTAGGCTGTGTGTTGTTACATCCGCCCAGACAAAAAAGATCAACCTGGCCTTCGTTTTGAAGAACTCTTCAAGAGCGCAGCCGGTATTTTATTAATCCAGGTGGCTTAGTGTCAACCAGGCAGAGTATTTGAGTCTAAGTCAAAATTGGCATTCTGGCCGAGCCGTCTCAAGATGTTGGTGGAAGGCATTTAGTCCGGTACCTACCGCTAGGTTTTGAGGTTCCAAAAATATTAAAGTTTCTGATTTTTTTTCCATACAATTAGTAGGTAAGGTAAACGTCCCAATACTCGTCGGATTTTGAACTTGGCTGACTTTGACGACTTGTCACACAAACATCATTGATCCTGTACCTCACACACCTGTACCTTACACGATGAGGTACAGGATTTAATACTCTATTAGGCATAATGATTCGTTTCATTAAGGTGAATAGCTAGCAGCTCCTAATACGACGAGCGTCACAGATGCTGAAGAATGGACGGAAGTAAAAAGTAGAAAGGGGGGTAAGGGTAAGCTTGGCGCAGCATCAATACTGGCTCCTGCAACGATTGCCAGTAGAGGAACGTTCAAAGCCAACGAGGTAACAGCAGACGCAGCCCCCGAAAATAGGCAGAGGAGGAGGAATACTAGGCTTAGAGCTCCGCGGTCAGCGGCTGTCATAGTGACTATTGAGCAGGAGAAAAAGGTAACTGGTATGATGGTGGTGAAAAGGTGACTGGTACGTCATATCAAAAGCGCGTTCGTCTGTAAACATTGAAGAGCTGCCCTGTTTACTACACAGGGCACTTGAATATGTGCTACAAACAATATACAATTAAATGAATATTACTCTAACTGAAACATTCGCTACTTGAAAGTTGGCCTTTTGAAAAGTGTCATTATAAAAGGCAGACCAAACGTACAGTTGGCAACTGTTAGGTTGGAAAATAAAACAAAATTATGTGATAAGTTGGAAAATGATTATTTGGCGAAATAAAATTCTGCGAAGCGTTAGTTGGCAAGTGATAATCTGCCAACAATTTTCTGCGAAAAGGCAGAGAACCAAAATCCAGGGACTTGAGGATAACGCGGCTGGCGCAGATAAATTTGCGGAAAAGCTACGCGCCGCCCTCGGAGAAGGGGTACGGGTGACTCGGCCCATTAAAACAGCAGAGTTTCGTCACACGGGGCTTGACGGCTCGGTTACCGCGGACGATATCAAAGTCGCTGTGGAACGTACGAGAGGTTGCTCGCAAGATCTGGTCACGGTAGGAAACATATACCGCGGACCTATAGGCCAGGGCATCGGGATTGTGTGGGTAACTTGTCACATTCCCGCGGCGCAAAAGATATCCGAGGCCAAACGCGTCCTGGTAGGCTGGAGCTCTGCTCAAGTGCGCATGCTGGAGCCTCGGAGGATGAAATGCTTCCGCTGCCTGAAGACTGGGCACTCCATGTATATGTGCTCGGCTGCAGTCGACCGCAGCAATCTGTGTTTCCGGTGTGCTCAACCGGGACATAGGGCGGCGACTTACACTGGCCAATCACACTGCCCTCTCTGTGAATAGGCGAAGTTACCAGCTTATCACGTGGCTGACAGGTAAGTCATGCTTTGCCCCTAAGAAGCACCGGAGATCCGCCACACGACATCGGGCGGGTAACGTAGCAGAGCGGGCCAATTCCCGGGGAGAGGCTATGGCAACAGAATAAACTTTAATGGCCCTAAGTCGTCATATAAGTTTCCTTCAGGGTGATCTCAATCATTCCACAGGGGCTCAAAACATCTACTGTCAGCCCCTGAGGGAGTAGTCAATTGACGTGGCCGTCATAGCTGAGCCCTATTTTATTCATGACAGCCCCTACTGGGCCTCGGACCGACTGCAAACGGTAGTTGTTGTGGGTGCTACCGGCGCAGGACGGCAACCACTTATTGCCTTGCAGAGGGGTGACGGCTTCGTTGCGACACTGTGGGAATGTATTGCCATCATCGGAGTCTATTTCTCCCCCAATAAAACGTTTGCCCAATTCGAAGATTATATGAACGAAGTCATGGTAGCGGTGCGTCGGGCGCAATCGACGCGATTGCATTCTGGTCATCAGGGGGGCCTCAACGCAAAAGCCACTGCGTGGGGCTCCCCCTCCACTGACGTAAGAGGAGACCTGGTCGTCGAGTCGGCAGCAAGCCTCGGACTTGTACTCCTAAACAGGGGCACTCAGCACACTTGTGTCAGGAGGCGGGGAGCGTCGGTTGTAGATGTATCATTCGCGTCCTCCGCCGTTGCTGACTTGGTCTCCAACTGGAGGGTACTCGTGGAGGAGGAGACACTCTCTGATCATTTATACATCAGATTTGATATCTCCCGTCCGCGACAGCAGGTTATGAGGAACCCCTCAGGCAGAACACAGCCCTTTCCTAGATGGACGCTCACTAGACTCGACCGGGACTTGGCTGTAGAACTAGCGCTTGTTGAGGGATGGAATCTTCATTTGGCGTCATCGGGGGTTGATGATGATGCCGATCAGTTCGCAGTGACCATGTCGCGCATCTGCGATGTGGCTATGCCTAGGTCCTGTTATCGTACCCCTAAGCGAGAGGTTTACAGGTGGAGCACTGCAATCGCCGAGCTTCGTCAAATCTGCATAAGGAAGCGCAGGGCTCTCACCCACTATCGTCGCAGGAGACGCCGGGTAGAGGCGGAGGAGGACATTCTATACGAGGCCCTGGGGAACGCTCGTAAGGACCTGCAAGTGGCAATAGCTGGTGCCAAGGTCGCAGCTCGGGCTAAAATGTTGGAGAATCTAAATAGGGACCCCTGGGGTAGGCCCTATCGTGCAGTGCGTGATAAGTTCGTAAAGGGCCTCCCAGTAGTGGAATAGATCTCTATTTACTACGAGAGACAGTAGACCGGCCGTTTCCTGAGTGCGGGGAGTTCCCCGCTCCGACGATGGCGTCTGACCAAGCGACGCGCGAACCTGATTCGCTGCCTCCGCCGCCAATCACAAACGGGGAGTTTGAGACAGTCGTCACGAGGCTCCGAGCCAAGAACACAGCCCCGGGGCCTGACGGAGTGCCTGGCTGAGTTCTGGCACTTGCTCTTGGGTCCCTGGGGGATCGTCTCCGGGGCATTTACGATCGCTGCTTCGAGTCTGGTGAGTTTCCACGAAGGTAGAAGATGCGACGCCTGGTGTTGCTCCAGAAGCCCGGAAAACCAGCGCACAGTCCTTCTGCCTATAGGCCGATTGTGCTGCTGGACGAAGCCGGAAAGCTTCTGGAGCGAATTGTTGCAGGCAGGCTGGTTAAGCATCTCAGCCGAGTGGGTCCTGATCTTGTGGAGTGGCAGTTCGGTTTTAGGGAAAATTGCTACTAGGGGCAGGGTGTTTCTTGCAGTTTCGCTGGACATTGGGAACGCATTTAACACCCTACCGTTCAGCTGCATTGAGGAAGTCCTGCGAATTCACTGTGTGCCCGGGTACTTGCGAAGACTCATGAGCTCGTACCTGCGCGGCCGTAAAGTCATGTGCTTTGACCGTTATGGGCAGCTGCTGAATCGGTCTATGGCGTGCGGTGTCCCACAGGGTTCGGTCTTAGGGCCGACCCTATGGAACATTGGGTACGACTGGGCGTTGAGGGGGGCCTTGCTTAGAGGGTTAAGTGTCGTCTGCTACGCGGATGACACTCTGCTCCTGGCCCGAGCCAGAAACTTCGACGAGGCGGCGGGACTAGCTGAAGAGGGAGCTGGTTTACTCATTGACCGAATTGAGCAACTCGGTCTAAGGTGTGCGGTGGAGAAAACGGAGGCCCTTGTTTTTCATGGCCCCCGCCGGGGCCCGCCTCGGGGTGCACACGTGATGGTGCATGGAGAGCGCATCACGATTACTAAGCACATGCGCTATCTGGGGCTTGTGCTGGATTCTACCTATTCTTTTAGCGAGCATTTTCGTCTCTTATGCTGGTCTATATCTCGTCTATATACGACTGCCGGGGCCCTCGGGAGGCTCCTTCCAAATTGTGGCGTTTGGCTACGCAAGCTGGAAGTTCCAATTTATGGCCACTGGACTACCGAGGGAATCAGGCCATGCTTGGCAAAGTCCGTGCGGTGACGGATTAAGAATACAATTCACCGCCCCATTTCTTCCCGTGGGTGTCGTAAGAGGCGACTAAGGGATTACCGAGCTACCAACTGCTCGACTGGTGGTAGGGTCTGAACACCCGTCTGGTTAGTGACCACCGTACGCATGGCGTAAA
Organism: Nymphula nitidulata; assembly: GCA_947347705.1. Taxonomy (NCBI): domain Eukaryota; kingdom Metazoa; phylum Arthropoda; class Insecta; order Lepidoptera; family Crambidae; genus Nymphula; species Nymphula nitidulata. The sequence goes on along the minus strand of OX374617.1, from coordinate 5,345,096 downwards.
ACCCGCCAAGTGACCACTTGTGGTCGCGTTCCGGGATCAGTCAGCGTACAACCAGAGCTTGGGGAGACGTTGTGGCGATGGATGCGGTCGGTGACGGCTTCCGTCTAACCAGAGCCAGGTGGACTGCATTGACCCGCCGACCAGGGAGACCCGAAGAAACGGCTGTTCCGCTGGCCGCCCGTGGTACAGTACAGGGGCCCAAGCGAACCTAACCAGTTCGTGAGGCTGCCCTATCATGCCACGCATAATCTTGGGGTGGTCCGTCGTGCCGGTTGGTGACCGGGTGGTGGGGTCCCGGCGGCCATTCCCGGGGGGGTTCGGGGGCCCTTCCGTTCGGCGGGTCAGCGCTTCTCTACTGTCGGCTATTACCTGGGGAAACAGGCCTCACGCTTTGACCGTATATATCGCGGCAACGTCCCCCCAATTCAAGCCTCTCCTCCTTCTATATTAACTATGGCAGCGCTCAAAAACAGTTCCGGTCGTTCAGCGGTGCACACCCCCACTACAACCACGCTGTTTGAGGTCGGGCTCACTAACATCCGTGGGCTCCATGCTAACCTCAATGCCGTCCACCAACATCTCGAGACGGCTCGACCCGAAATGCTGTTTTTGACGGAGACGCAAATACTCCGCCTGGCAGACACTAGCTACTTGGATTACCCCGGCTACGCTCTTGAAGAGTCTTTCAAAGCGAAGGCCGGGGTATGCTTGTTTGTCCGGGCGGATGTTTGCTGTCGCCGTCTGCGCTGTTTGGAGGACCCTTCCTACTCTATTCTTGGGGTGCATGTGGACCTGGGCACACATTGCCGAATCTACGTGTGCCTCTATAGATCCCACAGCGGTGACATGGAGACAACTCGACTTTTCGAACATCTTAGTCGGGTGGCAGATATTGCGCAGGAGCAGTTTCCAACCGCGGAATTGGTGTTTTTAGGGGACTTCAATGCTCACCACGAGTCGTGGTTAAGTTCCTCTAAAACTGACCATGCTGGTAGAACTGCCCACGCTTTCGCTCTCACGCACGACCTGACCCAACTGGTAAACCAGTCCACCAGGATTCCAGACATTGTCGGTCACGCGCCCTTATTGTTGGACCTTCTGCTGACGACTCGCCCGGATGGATATCGGCTAGAGGTTCGTGCTCCTTTAGGAACATCGGATCACTGCCTGGTATCCGCTGGGGTGCCACGGGCGTCGCCACCGGTACCTATGGTTGCCAAACGCCGCATCTGGCACTATGCGTCGGCTGATTGGGACGGTATGCGGGATTACTTCGCATCTGTCCCTTGGAGGCAGCGCTGTTTCAGTGAGCTGGACCCGAACGCTAGCGCTACTGCTGTTGCTGGTGAGATCATGTTAGGGATGGAGTACTATATCCCTCACTCCGATCTCATCAGTAGGGGTAGGCGTAACCTTTGGTTCAACCGCGATTGTGCCTTAGCTGTTGAAAACAGACAGTCGGCATACCGCGCTTGGATCAGGGGCCGAGCTTGCGGGGATCCCAACATTGACTCACTGAAAGCAGTCTATAACAACGCCACCAAGTCCTGCAAAAGGGCCTTCATCAGAGCGGATGCACAGCGCGTTGCACGAGTTGGCCAAGAACTTCTTACGCATCCTACGGGAAGCCGTAGCTACTGGCGTCTGGCCAAAGCCGTGCAATCCAACTTTTGTCAACCCTCGCTGCCCCCGTTGAGATGTTCTGACGGCTCGCTAGCTCACAAGCCGCAAGAGAAAGCCGATCTCTTGGTAAAACTCTTTGCTGCTCACTCCCGAATCGATGACTGCAACTTACAGCCACCAAAACTCTCCCACTGTGGCCACACAATGCCCGATATACGTATTAGGCAATGTGATGTACGCGCGGAGCTTCAGTCAATCGACGTCCGGAAAGCTAGTGGGCCTGATGGCATTCCAGCAATAGTACTGAAAAACTGCGCAGCGGAGTTGTCTCCTGTCTTAACGCGGCTATACCGTCTTTCTCTCTCTTCTGGGTGTGTGCCGGAATCTTGGAGAGAGGCCAATGTGCAAACGGTCCCCAAAAAGGGAGACCGATCAGATCCAGCTAACTACCGCCCGATAGCTGTCACCTCAGTTCTTTGCAAGGTCATGGAACGGATCTTAAACCACCAGCTGATCCGATACCTAGAAGATCACTCATTAATTAATGATCGACAGTACGGGTTTCGGCCGAACCGGTCAACGGGTGATCTTCTAGCGGTCAATGCATGTCTGGGGTGAAGCTATTGACAAACGTGGTGAGTCACTGGCAGTTAGCCTTGACATTGCCAAAGCGTTCGATCGGGTCTGGCACAGGGCTCTTCTCTCCAAGCTCCCGGCATACGGTCTGCCCGCTCAGCTCTGTAACTGGATTGCCGGCTTCCTGCGTGAGCGAAGAATCCGTGTCCTCGCAGATGGATGCGCTTCGCGGTTCATGTCAGTGAATGCTGGTGTACCACAAGGCTCTGTTCTATCCCCCACACTCTTTCTTCTTCATATCAATGACATGATTCCGTTAGGAAACATTCATTGCTATGCAGATGACAGTACAGTGCATGGGGGATATTACGGTCGCCCAGGGGCTGGGCGCGCTGAAACCGAGAGGGGGAGAGAGAATCTTACCATTGAGCTCGACAGGGTGTTGAACCTCGTATCTGAATGGGGATCTAACAATCTTGTTCAGTTCAATGCTAAGAAAACACAGGTGTGCGCGTTTACAGCCAAAATGTCGCCGTTCCTTCCCCTTCCGTCTCTTCAGGGCACGACTCTTTCGGCACAGGGCTCCCTCAACTTGCTAGGTATGGAGATATGTTGCGATCTGAATTCCAGGAACTACATCGAAACCGTGATAAAAACAGCCTCACGGAAGCTCGGTGTCCTGAACAAGGTGCGTCGATTTTTCACGCCTGACCAATTATGCCTGCTGTATAAAACTCAGGTCCGGTCTTGCGTGGAATATTGCTCGCACTTGTGGGATGGCTCCGCCAAGTACCTACTCGATGCCCTGGACAGATTGCAGCGTCGTGCTGTCCGTATCGTGGGCGATGTAGAGGTCACGAACAACCTTGAGCCTCTGCAATTGCGTCGAGACATTGCGTCGCTTAGCGCCTTCTATCGGCTATATCACGGAGAGTGTTCTGAAGAGCTATTTGACCTTATCCCACCTTCCCCCTTCCTACTCAGGAGCACGCGTGCCGGTCTTCGGAGCCATCAATTCACTGTCTCCACCTCAACATCACGTACAAAGAAATTTAGTAGCTCTTTTCTTTGTCGAACTTCCAGAATTTGGAATTCTTTGCCAGCACATGTGTTCCCTCCTTCCTATAACATGGGTTCCTTCAAAAGAGGAGTGAAAAAGCACCTTTCGGGCCGGCAAGGTGGAGGCAGCTAGAGCAGTGTCTGAACTGCACTAGCAGTCTTCGCATATGGACTCTTCTTACTGCTTCACATCAGGTGGTGTTGAGTCATTTGTCGTGCTTAGTATAAAAAAAAAAAAAAAGTTGGAGGATCGGGAGCATGGCTCCCTGTCCTTCAGACTAGTGCAGGTGATGTCAGGGCACGGTTGCTTTGGCCATTATCTACACAGAATCAGACAGGAGCCGAGTCCCCGGTGCCACGAGTGCGATAGCGAAGACAACACGGCGCAACATACTCTTGAGCTGTGCCCCGCATGGATTGTTGAGCGTCGTGACCTGGTCGCGACAGTGGGGGCAGACCTTGCACTGCCGACATTGATTAGATCGATGGTCGGTAGTGTGACGAGCTGGGAGGCAGTTGCCACCTTCTGTGAGCAAGTTATGCTCCAGAAGTAGGCCGCGGAGCGGGCTAGAGTGGATGATCCTCTCGCAGCCCCATCCCGTAGAAGGCGCATGGGCCGGAGGCGGCGACTTTTCGCCACGCTCCAACAGCCTTAGCCAGGAGTGTGGACGATGGAATGGGACTCCATCGTCTGCATCGTCACCTGGCATGGTAGGGATATCCAACGTTCTTCTGGGATATCCCTAACCCATAGTGGTGGCCTGCTGAGGTCAGCTGTAAGCGGACACGCGGACGACTACCAAGTTCCCCGTGTGGTCGCGTCGCTAGGCAGCGGGGTAGGTAGAACTGATGGTTTTTAGTGAGTATGCCAGTCGGAGAGTCTCACATAACCCAACCGTGGCCCCTTATCACAGCTGCGTAGCTATAAAAGCTTTTCCATTATAAAAAAAAAAGGTTTATTTGTTTCATCAACTATGATATTTTTTGACACTTTTAACAATTATATTGGCCAGCCTGTCAATTTGCACTGGACGTAAATGACACACACTTAGTTAGCACATAGCCTAGGCTTATTTTACACACAATATTATTATCATTTGAGACATTAAATTATTTTTGGCAGTTTTATTTATATTTCAATATTTTAGTTACAAAATATTGAATTACTAAAAATGCAATAGCAAGATTTGACACAAAAATTAAATATGAGCTTTTTAGGTAGAAGTGTACCCCCTTGCAAAAATTCATAAACTTTAGAATTTTTGTAACTTAGGTAGGTAGGACCTCAAAATCCTACGTAAAAACCTACGTAATAGGACGTAACGGAGTTGAAGTATTACGGAACGCAGTTTGAGGTGGGGGGGGGGGGGGACCTTACCTTACCTTACCAGGACCTTACTTACCTTACCAGGGCGGAAGGAGGGTTCAAACAACGCGTTACGTAACATGTTTTTTTTATTTAAATAAAAAAACTAGGAAATCTTCGAAAATTGCGATACGTAATACTTGAACGTCCCCTAGCCGTACCGGACTAATTGCCTATTTGCGTAATAACTACAAAAAGTAATAGTTAAATTAACAATAGCGAGAGACGTGTAATTTACATAAAACTCACAACACACACATTACTCATACCCGAAGTACACAAAAATATTTTAGTAATTCGTGTAGAGATGTACGAATCGTACGATACATAACAATTTATATAGGTAGCCGAGCCATTTCTTTATAAATATCGCTGCGGTACGGGCGGCGCGGCAAAGTACAAAGGACGCTGGCCGCCCTGACCCCGCGGCCGCTCGCGCCGCTAAACTTCCCCCCGCCACACGTGCTCACACAAACACCACTCGCACTCATAAAAAAGCGTAAAAGAGCTATCTACTTACCCTAACTTATTGAAAGGTATTTTAATAACTGTATCAAAATCTGCGTCAGCTAGCAAGAAGCACATCCACAATATCGAAAATTCGAAATATTCTATTTCAACACCCAAACAAGTATTTTTCAAATACCTACAAGTACAGTCGACAGCATATGAAGTGTAACAGTTGCACTACAAAATCCGCCTCTATTACGAAAGCAGTAAGGGTGGTCTAAAAGTAAAACTGTCAAGCTTGATGTGCTGTCAACTTTACTTAGATAAATAGACAAACTAGAAAAAGTTCATGTGCTGGGGCGCGGGCGGGGACCAAAGCCGCAACCATTCTCAGTCCGGGCAAGGATGATAGTGTCCGGGTGCCTGCTCTAACCAACTGAGTTACTTAGGATTACCCTAATTTTTTTATTATATATTTTCTATATTATTAAAAATTTGTGTTTTATGTATGGAATTTATGCTGTACAATAAAGCTTAAGTATTGCCATCTATTATGTTTTTTGAGTACAGACGACAGCAACCAAGTGTAACAGTTGCACTGTGAAAGCCGACTCTATTATGAACGCAGCAAGCGCGGTCTCAGAGTCAATTTATTATCCTCGATGTGCTGTCATATGTACAGATTTTCCTAAGGTTTATTTATTAATTATACTTAATAAGTAATAAATGTTAAATATAAAATTAAGAATAATCTCACATGATTTATCGTTTTTTTGTCGATGTTTTCACAAAATGAAAGATTACAAGATCTTTTAATCTATGATGAAAGAGATTATTTGACATTTTATTGTATTTGAACGCCTGACAACTAACATCTAGAAAAGTTATTCAGATTAAAACAGCAGTTAAATTGAAAGCTTAAATAAAACAACCGATCAACCCAGACGTGTAACCTTCTGAATGTAAGTACCTACGGTTGAGTTAAGTACCATGTCACATCCGAAACGAGTATTTTACAAATACCTACGATTCGGTTAAGTTGGGCAGTGCTTTCAAATATTCTTAATTTTTGATTTTAACATTATCATAAATGTTTGAAAAATTTGAAATGTTTGAAATGTTTGTTGAAATAGAACATTTCGACATTGTAGGGTGGACGTTAGCTCATAAACGCAAATCAGAGACTAGAAGAATTTCACAGGGATATCCCAAGTCCTGGGTGGCTCAGTGGTTAGAGCAGTCGCTCGGTTGGTATGTTTTTTTTTAAAGTATGTACATCGATTACGCCTTTTTATTCTGCTGTAGCATTGTAGTAACGGCTGCCATTTGGTCCCAAATTAAAAAAAAAATGAAATCAGTAAGTCATCTACGTAAGCAAAATTGCGCAGTTTCACTTTTCTATGACTTTGCCGTCAATACGACAATAAATTAAAACATGGGCTATATTATTTAATAGAAATGGTTTGCCGCTTTCAAAAACACCTTATTCGTTTGTAATTTCATGACATTTGTATGAAATACTATAAAATTGGCTGCATTATTTCATAGAAAGATCATGAAATCATCAAATGAATAAGATGTTTTTGAAAGTGGCAAACCATTTCTATGATCTAATGTAGCCCATGTTTTAATTTATTGTCGTATTGATGGCACCACCCTGTATAAGTTCATAGAAATTGTTAATAATAATGTAATATAAGTTCATATTTCAATGAACTAATATAGCCCATGTTTTAATTTATTGTCGTATTGACGGCACCACCCTGTATAAGCTGTCGGTCACCTGTCTAGCTTTGAAAAAATTTTCAACAAAAATTAAAACCGACTTCAAAAAACTGAAAAGGATAAAATAATTAAATTTAAGTAGGTGCTCATCACCTAGAAACATATTTATTTATCCTTTTCAGTTTTTTGAAGTTGGTTTTAATTTTTGTTCAATTTTTTTTATACAAACGTGTGCAGGCAGACATCAAAACAAAGTCTAGATTCTAGATGCCTACCTATCTACTTATTAACGCTGTCGTCGTCGACGCTCTCATTCCAAATTTTTTACATTTGTGTTTTACATTAATTATAATGTTCCCAATAGTTTTTTTATTTTACAATAAAATACTGGATTAGCAAACTTAAATTAAAAAAAAAATACGAAATAATATAAAATAATACTAGTTTCAGCGCCATCTATTAAATTTATGTTGGCATTATATTGAAAATCTAAAGTAGCACTCTGGTAGCATAGCGGTAGCATAGTAGCAAATGGTATATAAATGTATCACGTAGCGCTAGTTTCATATAGAAAAACAAAATTGTTGAAGCAGAATATTGTGAAGATATTTGGAGCTCAAAAATAGTAATGTATCAAATTATTAATTTTCATGAAAAAATTCTAATGATTTACTATCACATTTGGGCATATTTTAATCCGCAGGCTAACTGCTAACGCCATCTAGTTTTAAGCAGGTATTCGTAGCTTTAACAGAGTTACGCTTTTTTGTATGACATTGGCAGTCTATATATTATTTGGTCCATGGTAGAACTATACAATTGTTGAGTTTAAATAAGTTTCAAATTTTATAAATCGTTAAATTACGTGTATAAATGTAGAGCAGTCTAGAATGAGGTGTTTTATGCTTAAATAAGTTTGATACATCGATATTGCGTGTCACATCACTAGCAGTGTCGGTTTCACTGACAGCTGTCACTTTGACGTTTTGTTTTTTAAAGTTCAGTCTAGGACAAGGTGCGCGGAGTCGTGGCGCTGCCGCGAGCAGAACACGGCGCAGAGTACTGGCAGCGCGCCCGCGAGGAGCCCCGCGGCGGCGGCCGGCTGTTATGCGAACGACTCCTTCGTTGGGCTCAGCGGTTTCGACCCGGACGATACGCTGGAGCGGCTCTGGCGGCCTTCGGGCGTTTGGGACTTCTGCGAGTCGAGAATTGCTCTTCAGAAGTATTTCATGCAAAACTTAAACAGTTGCTAGAAAATTTAGAGGGAGTAGATTGCTTTATTGATGACGTCATTTGCTGGGGGCGTAGTAGACAAGAGCATGATAAGCGTTTAGAGGCGTTATTGAACAGGGCGCGCGAAATCAATTTAAAATTTAACAAAGAAAAATGTAAAATCTGTGTAGAGGAGGTGACCTATTTAGGACATGTATTTAATAAGGACGGTATGAAACCTGATTCTGACAAAATAAGGGCAATTAAAGATATGAGTCCACCATGTGACAGAAAAGCATTAGAAAGATTTTTAGGCATAGTTAACTATTTATCAAAGTTTATTCGAAATTATTCTGAAATTATTCACCCGTTAACAAGATTACTAAAGAAAGATACAATTTGGTCATGGGAAATTATTCATCAAAATGCGTTCGAAAAACTAAAAAATATAATTTGTGACGCCCCTGTATTAGGTCTGTATGACGCGAGCCAGCCGGCCGTGGTGTCGGTGGACGCGAGCAGCGTGGCGCTGGGCGCCGTGCTGCTGCAGGCCGGCCGCCCGGTCGAGTACTCGTCCCGCACTCTTACCGACACACAACTTAGATACGCACAAATAGAAAGAGAAATGTTGGCCATTGTGTTTGCTTGTACGAAGTTTCATCAGTACATTTATTGTAAAAAAGGTATAACGGTAGAAACTGATCACAAACCTCTTGAAAGTATATTTAAAAAGCCATTAGACTCGGTCCCAGCACGCTTGCAACGTATGATGTTAAGATTACAAGGATATGATTTAAATGTAGTGTATAAACCGGGTAAATTGATGATTATTCCCGATGCATTATCACGAGCGCCGCTACCAGATTTATATGACGATAATATCTGTAAAAGTGTATTGTATCAGGTTAGCATGATAATCAATAACATTCCAATGTCAAATAAAAAATTTAGCTTGATTAAAAAAGAGAGTAACAAAGACCCCCAATTGATAAAATTGTTATCTTACATTTATAAAGGTTGGCCTAAAAATAAATACAGCCTTGAACAAAATATGAGGTATTATTGGTCAATGCGCGAAGAGCTTTATTCGGTATACGGGGTAGTATTTAAAAATAAACAAGTTTTAATTCCAAAAACATTAAGAGGACAAATGTTGCAAATAATACATGAAGGCCACTTGGGAATAGACCGCTGTAAGCGCCGCGCTCGTGAGGTGTTATTCTGGCCGGGTATTACTAGTGATATAGAAAACTATGTTAAAAGGTGCAAGGTATGCCAGGAGATGTCAAACAAACCTAGTAAAGAACCTATGATTCCTGTAATTATTCCAAGCCTCCCGTGGAATAAAATAGGGACTGATATTTTTGAATACAGAAGGCAACAATTTTTGATAATAGTTGATTACTACTCCGGGTTTACGGAGGTGGTAAAATTAAGTAATACAAATTCAATTTCAGTAATAAATTCGTTAAAAGAAAACTTTGCAAGGTACGGAATTCCTGAAATTGTCATTAGTGATAATGGTCCGCAATTTTCGAGCCGTCACTTTAAAACGTTTACAAATGATTGGGGGTTTGATCACATAACTTCGTCTCCTAATTATCCACAGTCAAACGGAAAAAGTGAACGTGCAGTTCAGACTACGAAACGCATACTAAAAAAATCTATAGATAGTAAAAGTGATTTTCATTTAAATTTATTGAGTTATAGGAATACGCCGCGTGATTGTTTGAGATCTCCAGCACAGTTGTTAATGGGGCGAAGATTAAATTGTAAATTGCCAGTACACCCAGATTTGTTAACACGAAAATATTTCGATGATGAGGACCAATATGCTCAAATGCTAAAGAAACAAAATGATAGTAAAAGATATTATGATGTGCATACCAAACCATTACCAGAATTAAATGTTGGCGATGATATTATCATGTTAGAAAAAAAACCATAGGATACGAGGCCATGTCGTGGCTAAAGCTGAGACACCGCGTTCATATGTCGTTAAAAATAAAAGAGGTATAACATATCGTCGTAATCGCCGCCATTTAATAAAATGTGATGAACCCATAAATAGCCCGGGAAAAGAAATTAAATATCTTGATGAAAAAAATGAAAAAAGTGTAACGAGTGATGTGGAGGAGAACTATTTTTCGGACAACGATGATGATGAGGACTATGAACTAAGTTACTCTGGAACTCTAAATGAGGAACCGAAAAATTATTCTCCACCACTCACTCGCAAAAAATCAAAATTAAAATAGGATATTAGATGTATTCTTAAATAAAATTAAATATTAATATCTTTTACTTTAATAATTTAATAGATGATTATTGTGTAGACGTAAGTGAGTGAACAATAGTAAAAAGTAATAAATATTAGTAATTTATGGTTTTATAATAGATATTAAAATAAAAGTTATGCTTGGTAAAGGAGTCTATGTAGACAAGTATAAGTATATATATAAGGTAGTGGAAAGTGTAAGTAGGTATATATAAGTGTACCAATATGTTTTTATTTACCGTTTAGATTTATTATTTTGTGAGGGGAAGATGTTGTGGGTAGAACTATACAATTGTTGAGTTATTATAGAAATACCTTACATTATATAATAAAGGCAGTTGCCAGCTTACTCGCGTGTGTTTCACTTACATAACATACTGTAACCCATAAAAACGATTCAAACTTAAAAGATATGGAATATTGTTGATATTATACTGTTTTGAAAATAATAAAAATATTTTTTTAGAAGATTGCTGGCATCAATTAAAACAACTATTAGTATCAAAAATATTAATAAATAGTTATTATCAATTTTGTCAGTATGCCCATACATTTCTTAGTAATATAGGAACATGTGACGTCACCTGTTCCGTAGATTTTCTATGGAGCGTTTTTAGACGATGCGCCGCAACACATCAAACATACCACTATATCTGTGAAACTATTCATCTTAGACATACTAGGTATTTCTTTTGCAATATTTCTTTATGAGTTATAAACTTCTTATTTAACACTAGAAAGACCGCTGTCGTCAAATTGACGATTCCGCAAAGTAAATTGCTCATATTTTGAAAGTTATGCCTTATTAAAACATGATACTCATTGACTTTTAATATTTAGTAGTTTTATAGCCCCCATTTAAAGAAACAGTTGTTATCTTAATTAGTTTTCGAAATACAATGAGTCATATCTACAAAGAACACAGTCGTCAAAATGACGCATTGTAAATAACTCAATTCTCGACCTGAGGGTACTTAGAAATATTTGTTTACATTACACACCGCCTTATATTTAGTTATGCTTTCTTATTTTTCAATCAATGTTGAAACTCAGTGGTGTATAAGCTGCATAAAGAACAATGGCGAACTCTCATACAAATTTTTGTCAACCAAATTTTTAAGCGTCTATAGATGAAAAATATGTAAAAGTATAGAGCTAAATTTTTTTAAGAAATAAAAAAAAAGTTTTCAGATACCCTATTATTCCAATATTTTTTTTCTTTCTTGAGATTGTTATTTTTCTATACCAATAGATGACAAACAAGCTGAAAGCCCACCTGATGGTAAGCAATTAACGCCGCCTCTAAGACACCTAAGACACAGAAGATGAAGAAGAAGAAGTTGTCATCCCGAGGCCTAAGATGAAATGCCGCCCATTCCCAATAATTACACAGGCTACCTTTCCCTTCAATGCGAAACACAGCGAACTGTTTCACGGCTGAAATAGGAAAGGCGGTGGTACCTAACCAAGACGACGACATACGGGCCTACCACCTAGTAAAATCTCCACCTACTTTAATCTCTGTACTGCAGTCGCAAGCAATAACATGCATTCAGCTTTCGCAACAAGGAGTCACGACTTTCTAAAATGGATACACATTGGCCCTAATTCTGGACAACATATGCTAAGTCTAAATTTAACTTCAGTCCATTTCTTTCACTCAAAATGAATGTTTTGTATAAAATAAAGGTATTTTTACCTATGATCATCCAAGGTCTTCTGCGCCCAGTTACTGGCTCCCTTGATGCTGTCGTAATTCTCGCAGTAAAAGCAGAAGTTATCAGCCAGTTCTCTGCGCACAATGGCCTCCTCCAGGAATGAATTTACACTCTCTGTGTACTTTGACTTAAACTCTTGTACGCATAGCGCCACTCTCTGCACTGATATTTGACCTAAGCAATATACAGTTGAAGATCAAGACTAAGTCACTACGAACATTGCATTAGCGCACAAATAAGCTTTGTAATATTCATTATTTGCCAAAACAGGGTACTCATATTTCACCAAATATGCCATGGTCAATGCCATCGACGAGGGTACCCGTAGGTTCAGACTTCAGAGGGAGAATTCATTTCCGTGTTTTTAATAAAGACAAACCCGATAAATAAGGAATGAAAATTGATATGCTGTGTGATGCATTGCAGCATGATACCCTGCATTGGCGATTCGCAAAAGATTCAGAAAATTGACACCGAACTATGCCAACCCTATTTTGATATATGGCACACAGTGCACATGGATCGGTTATTTCAAACCCAGCTCTTGTTGCCTTATTTTGGCTAAAAAATACGCGTTGTTGGCACTACGACGTCAAAACGGCGTGGTTTGCCTAACGGATGGCGTGAACTCTTTGTAGGAACTGCTAGCTTCGATAAATATACCTTTATACCACAAAGGGCTATCAGGTATAGGGACCACCTGATAGTAAGTGGTTACCATTAGCCTGAGTGGTTACCATGAGGGTACAACTATCTCGTTGCTGACATTGCAAAAACTTTTTGACCCCTTATTTTTTGAATAATAATATTTATACACCACCCATTTATATCACACCTATTATCTAGCCCAAAGTAAGCATCATTAAGAGCTTGTGTTATGGATACTAGATAACGGAGAAATAATGATAGTAATATGTACCTATATAAATATTAGAAATATACTAAATAAACATATAAACATCCATGACTCGTAAACAAATGTTCGAACTCATCATACAAACATTTGTTCCTACCGGGATTCGAACCCGGGACCCTTTTGACCGAGTAGCCTGGGGTACAGACCACTCGGCCAGACGGTCGGCCATTCTGTGCTCATTTGTAAAACCTCTGCAAACAGCTCATTCCAGAACCTGGTTTTATCTGGATGAAAGTTTTCTGAAACTGTATAGTTACCAACCATATCACATCCAGCTTACACTAACATAAACAGATTTATAATATTCGTTTAAATTTCAATAACATACCAAAATGAAACCACGGCGACAAATTACTTAAAGCATCTTGAGTAGGGTCGTTCCTCTTTGAGGAAAATATCTTCAATCTATGCTCAATGAAGCTGTGCAGCATCTTCAAAGCCTCATCATAGCCTGGCTTAGCCCATTCCACTGGGCCAACTGTTTTATCTGCTTCTCTTGACTCTATTGCTTGATCCCAATCTATAGGCTGTAATGGCAATAAGAGAATATAAATTAGTTTCAGTTTGTTGTAAAACATGGAGGGAATATAAAACTTGTTGAGCCATAATACATTTATCATCATTTCCTATGATGGTCCTTCCTGAACTAAGGCTTCCCGCAAACATTTTAAAATGGAACTGTTCTGTGCATCCTGTATTTATCGGCTAATCAGTGCTATCTTTTAAGTAGTCCATTCTAGAACTTTTATACCTCAACTGTCAGATCTGCATGCAATGTGCCCTGCCCATTGCCACTACAAATTGCTTATCCTATACTATGACAGTGACTTTAGTTCACCTACAGATGGCCCCATTTCTGATTCTATACTGATTATCAGTGTTATAATTGTATATTGAATCTATGAAAAATACACAAAATGAGAATTGTTGGAATCAACAACTGATGCAAAATTACTGATGCAATGCAATGCATGTCCAGAGATGAAAGATAGAGTATAAATAAGGATATAAAGTATTACAAGATATTCTAAATTTATATTTCCACATTATAATAAAAATATTCTATTATGATTGTTTTCTAGTTTACCTAGTTATTTTTCTAAGTATTTACATATAAGTAAATGTAAGATAGTCACAGATAATTAAAGGTATAATATGATAATAAATTATTATCAAGTTACTAACTCAAGAAACTAGAGATAACTATACATATAATTATATTTAACTTACCTCTGGTTCAAATTTACTTGTGTAAGGATGTTTGATAACAGGCGGGAACTCTGTGAGATATTCCCCCAGCTTGGAATTAATTTTGTTCCTAATAGTCCTGGCCGAGTACTCTTGCTTGTCTGATGCTTCCCAACATGGGACTATATTATGGGCATCCACCTGTAAGAAATGTAATTTTAAGCCTTTAAGATTATATAAATATTCTGATAATTATATCATAATAGGCTGACATATTTACTACCCAAAATTATTAGAGTGCTACACCAATTTAGGCTAAAGTAAACATCATTGAGAGCTTGTGCTACGGACCAGCCATGACCATGCCGCTATCAGCGACAGCTTAGAGCTGTAGTGGTGAGTGGTGAGAACAAATGTACTAAGATGTTAATAGCGTGCACTAGCCGCCACTGTCAGCGGTTTCCTGCAGTGGTGTAGACATGGTTCTGGCATGGTTGTCATTCGTGGCTAATCCCTTAGTTGCTGCCTGCTACCAAGCCAATAGTCATGGCCACTCCGTTATGGATACTAGATAATAGAGAAATATTGATACTAATATGTACATAAATATTAGATATATAAAACATAAGCATCCATGACTCATGAACGAATAGAAGATGTAGAGGATATTTTATTTATTAGTAGAGAGAAAGAAAAATATTGATTTTGTACTTTCCAATGTATTGCAGTGATATAGGACTTATGTAACAGACACTATGAAAAAGTCCTCTGAAACCTTGCCAACAATGGTGCAGGATGAATACTACAGGTTGTTTAACAAAAAACTGGTGCAAGTCATCAATTTGTGAAAACCACCCATACAAGGAAGAAAGACAGGGTGGTAAATGGAGAAAACTTTTGCTAAAGGACAACTGACAGTAATACTGAGTATATTTTGATGAACACCACACCACTTGGCTCCTGACTTTTTTGGTGAATTTGAATTAAAAAATTTCCAAAATTGGTAAACAGTGCTTATTTTTTTCCATGTGAAAATTCTGATAGTAATACTTAAAAAAAAAAACTGTGAACTGCCTGAGTATAAGTACTTTCTGTGAAATAAAATTAGGGTACCTGAATTAAAGGTACATCTTTCTTCAACTTCTTCTTACAACCATCTAGCCAGCCCAGTGGTACCCTCAGGGGGTTGAAGTCGCACACAACTGCACCAATATTGTGATCCACAACCCACTGAGGCAATGCCTCAGCCCCACTTCCCTCTAATAGGTGGAAAGATATGTTAAGCTTTTTGCAATCCACTGCCACTTTCTCTAGACCTGCAAAAAGATTCAAAAGTTAAGTGAGTATATTCAAATATATTATAGTGAGAATTCTATTACTATTTTCTTTTGCAAATATTTTCATATATTTAATCGACATGGAAATATATGGGTTAATATCAACTAAGGTTTTTGACAGTAATACAATAAAATCCTATGACTTAGTGCAATCTGCAACATAATTAAAATATTTTCAGTTATACAAGAAAATAATAAACAAAACCCCGAATCTTTGTCCTTTCGTTTCTGATTTCAGTGGAAGTCAAGTTTTAATGTATGGTAATTTAATATCCCTTTTAATTCTTATTACTAAAAGTGAATAGGAAGCTATAATACCTTTAACCAAAAAATGAAACTGCCTGACGGAAGCATCTAAGTACTTCGCAATCAGACAAAAACAAACATGAAGCGGTACTTTGTTCTTCAACGCCAGTTTTTGAGCAAAGAGAAAAGCCCAGTTATCTTGAACTCGGCTGTCCCTGGACATCCAATAAACGATTCCTTCGCAGTTATCAGGTACCATCTGCTCTTGAGACACTATGCGAAGCCTCTTTTTATTGAACTTATATTCCAAAATAGACTCGGCGGTACTCTCACGCTTAGCTTGTATTTTTTGCATAAAACTGTCGAGGTTTTCAATAGAGTTTTCTCTTGCAGAAACCGTTGTGGTTGAAAGCTTGGGTTTTTTTGCAGCGGAAGCCATTGTTAAGTAATTAGAAGCCTTTTTAAATGTAATAACAAGCATAAAATGGGTTTATTTACGAAATTAACCAACCCCGCCAAATAAATTCAGATAATATTTGACATTGACAGTTAACAGTTGCTTTTTTAATAATTCTTAGAAAAGCAAATGAAGTAGAGCTCATACAGCCTTCTTCCTCTTAACGTATTCTCAGGGGTTTTGTGTGAAAGTGTAACAAGCGTTCAAACCGTACGTATCAAGCATTCCCCACCTAGGCTTGCCTGATGGGTGCGAGTGATTCATCATATAATTGTTCGAAAATTTGATGAAGATGAAAAATTATCGTATAACAACTGTCAGAGCCGCGCGGAACGTTTTTTATACAACAAGATAATAGTCCACCTGATGGTAAGTGGCTACCGTCGTTTAGAGACACCGGAGGCATTAAAACAAGGAAAAAAACACTAAGTATACAGGTGCATTATCATCCTGAGGCCTAAGATGAAAAGCCTTCCATGCCGTAATTACACAGGCTACTTTTCCCTTCAATCCAAAACACAACAAACTGTGTAGATAGTTCTGCTAACTAGAAATGGATACGATTTATAAGGGAGTTGTAAAATGTGTAAGAAATTAATAAAAATACTTATTTATTAGACAAAGGAGTGGGATCATCGGAGTCACTATTCACTTCTACCTCTGCAGCAGTTTTTTAATAGAGGACTGCTGAAGTCATATGATAGCAAGACATTACTTTTTTAGTTGCTTTAAAACCATTTAACATAATTTCAGTCGTTCGTTGCTTTGTGAAATTCCCCACCCATAGAAATTATTTTGTATTTTTAATTGACTTGAAAAAAGGAGGTTCTTTTTAGAGATATTAAAGGCCTGAATAAGATAATTTGCAACCTCCACTTAAGAGAAGGATTGTAAATTATCGTACTTTTGCGTACCTACGTTAATACTTAACGTATCGTACATTAACGTAGCTGACTATAAAAGGCTACTCGGTCAGGCATAGGCGTAGCTAGGGGGAGGGGGCAGGGTGGGCCGGGCCCACCCTAGAAAGCTGTGGGCCCACCCTAAAAAATACCCTTCCTCATGCATAAAATAACTTTATCTTTGATTACCGAAACCGAAAATCGTCTTCAAACAAAAAGCTAAAATATTACCTACGCCACGCCGCCGACATTTTAAGATGTGTTAGCGACCGAAATTACAAGAATTGACATCTGTGTGACGAAGGAAGAAGCAACATTGAATATCAATACCAACATTCATCCGCGTCAATAGAAGCGCAACATCGTATGCCATCTAGTAGCGAGTAGCTGAATTAAGATAACAGCAAGTAGCCGCATTACGTAGAATTTTCTGGTTTGGTCAGATAAAAAAAATAGAATAGTCTGAAATCCATACTTGATACCTACAAAGATGCGCATGCTGATAGTTAGCGACTACCTTGCCGTGGCCGGCCGATTTTTCTGTTTCTGTTTCGGTTTCTGGCCCCCCCTAGGAAAAATCCCTAGCTACGCCAATGCGGTCAGGGGTCCTGGGTTCGAATCCCGGTAGGGACAGATGTTTGTATGGTGATTACGAGTATTTGTTCACGAGTCATGGATGTTTGTATGTTCATGAAATGAATTCGATTCTTTATTGGAGCCATGCGCAAAAAATTGCTAAGAACTTTCTTATTGTACCCTACGAGCTGCTACGCCGTAGCCTACATCTATGACTACGAGTGCAATATTATTTCTAATATTTATATACATATTTTTATTAATATTTCTACTATTTTCTACGTTATCTAGTATCCAGATCACGAGCTTACTTGGGCTTGGGCTAGATTTTACTCACAATTATTTATAATGTGGACTTCTATCAATCATACTGGATTGAAAGATAAACATTCGAATGATGAAAACTGCATATATCTGACTATTTTTAAGGCAATGCCGCATAATTAGAAGAAGGTGTAAAGACCCTTTTACACGATGCAAGTTTCTTGGCTGTAGCATGTACACAATAATATTGCAGAAAGAAATAACTTGCTTAGACTAAACAACACATTAGACTTATTCCTTGCTTCAAGAATTGTATGCTACAGACAAGAAACTAGCATGGTGTAAATGGCCCTCAAGGGTACATTTGCACGCAGCATTCTAAGTACTATAATATGTATGTATAGTAACTATGACGCTGTGCATGTATATGTATAGCTTTATCCCTGTATTTTGCAGAATACTCTTACCGATATACATGTTACACAATACACAATAGTACCTACACATACCTTAAGATCTTCTTCCAATTTATGACGGGGATTTTTTTAAATAAAAATGTTTTTATGATTATTTTGGATCTTTATTAGTGATTGATCAATCTAAGCTTCCCGCTGGAGTGTGTGTAAAATATATCTGTTTTAAATAATCGCTACAAGGATGGCAATTGGCTCGATCTATATTGATCTTCATACATTCCAAAGAGCAAAATGAGATGAGCTTGCAAGATACACATTCAATTTTTGTCTCATTGAAGGGCAATAAACATTCAAAACATACATTATATTTATTTTCATCCTGAAAATAGCATACCTTCGTAAGTTTATTATACTTGTACACTTAAGACTTGCGAGTTGCTATAATTGGAATATGTAATTCATATTTACATAATTTCTATGATAGGACGAGGTACTATGATTTAATATAAGAATGTTAATTTTTTAACCTTTTTTGGTGTTAACTCTGGCCTTACATAAGTTTTTTTCCATGACATATTCGTCGCCAATTTAGAGGTCATCTTTCGTTCCTGTAGTATGTGAAGCACAAAATATTCGACTGAGTGTTTCTCTTGGGTTGTTACTTTCATTGAAGTAAATATCTTTGCCTTGCTGGTATAATAAGTAATTATGTGAAGTAAATGTTTCAAAATTCTTTCGTCTTTGTACGTCTTTACATTAGTGGAGTTTAGTATGTCCCAAATCTCTATACAACGTTGAGTCGTTAACCATAATCGACAGCTCTTTTTATGTTTATGTTCTTTTAAAATCATGTTCCACTGTCGATGCCTGTACCTGTTGTAATTGTAAAGTGCATTTAATTTCATTTTGTATTTTGAGCTAGGAGTTCCAATAGGGTATTCGCAAATCACTACTAGTTAGTTAGGTGATGGTGTTCCAGTTAGTTAGGTGATGGAATCCAGGAAGCGTGGAAGGCTCTGCGCATATTTTGAGAGATGGTTATAACGGTAAAAAAAGGAAGAAAGGGCCCGCCAGCAAGATGACGCGGCCGATCCAGAAAAGAAAGAGACGAAGAACGGCCCGGCGAGGGGCGACGCAGGGCATACGCCGGAGCGCTCCGTAACTGCAATGGGTTCCGAGCAGACGGTGGGGAAACCCTCTACTACGGATTATTACCCGAGGAAGTACAGGTATGTGCCAAAGTGAGCCCAGTCGGGCATATCGCGTACAGGCTTCTGGTTAAAGGCAACTCTTTGTACGACGGTGATGAGGTACTAACACGAGGGTCGTTTTAGTGAGAAGTCTTGGTCAGTAACATCTTAGACTGAGGAGCCCTACATAGCCCCGTATTGGTATTTCACCACAATGCAGGGTAGGCGTTGATGCCTTTTTCCCCCTCCAAAAAAAAGGTGCAATAATCCACTTTTCAGGTAGTATATACCACTTGGTTTGGTGTGACAATAAAGTAAACCAGATGAAGACTTGATATTTTGTATCATAGTAGAAAGTGTAGAGTACCTAAACTCATGAAGAATGTTGCAAACTCTAATTAGTCGTTCCTTGAAAAATAATTTAATATTGTTTCTAGCAACATACTTTTCAATAATTTGAACCAGATCTTTTATCAGTTTTGCCTGTAACCACCGAACATTCAGAAGTCTGCCGCATTCAACTACTACATCTAAGACTTGTTTGTAGTCTCCAATATCATCGGGCATTTTCGCAGTAGATTTTGTACTGATTTGGTCTTTTTTATCCTTTTTAGGTTTTTCTGATTTTTTATACTCCGTTTTATCTGAAAAATATAACACCCGATAGTATAGAACATAGGTAGGCACATCAATTATGTAATAGTATAGAAATATATTCCCCGCGGTGTTTGCGATAGAAGTATCATGAACATTTAAAAGTTTAACTAACTAGGCGTAGTAATTGGAGTAGGCTTAGAGTTTTCTAGTTCAAATAGTGTCTTTTTTGCAAACACAAATATGTTGGGAAACCTATCGTTACCACTTCTGCATTCTAATAAAGGATCAGCTCCAAAAAGTAAAAGATTAGTAAACTGAAAAAGAAATTATATTTTATATTTTACCATTTTGTAAGTTTGCAAATTACAAAAATGAATCATTGATTTTAACACCATACAGTTTGAAGTCGCTCTGCAGAGGTTACAGTTCTAAAGAAAGGCATTGAAAACATTTTGACTAGTACAGTCTCCTGCATCTCATTGATTATTGCATTTAAATTTACGTTAGGACTCTGTACAAAGACGTCTAGCAGTTTTATATTCTTCGACATCGCGACATCAATAGGGGATTGACCTTCATATTGGAGCATAGGATCAAAATTATATTCCAATAGCAATTGTATGAGGGCAATTTGAACCTGAAAGTTATGAAAACTCAACGTCAAATCAAAAAAAAAAGAACAAATAGATGCAATTTAACTTGATTAAAATATGTTTAGCAACCTCTTCCTCTGTTTCATTCTCAACTTTTCTGGCTAAGACAGCGTGCAATAAAGTTGGGCCCAATTGTGGTGTAATGGGATCAGCAGGTGATGTTTTTTTGTGAACCAATCTACGATTTTGATGTGCACCACATTCAAGAATAGCTCGAATCAAATCCAAGCTTTCAAATGAAAATGGCCGAGATACAGCTAAATCAAGTGGGGTATATTCGAATGTCTGTAATAATGAAAGTTTTAGAACATATTATATATTTAGCGTCCAAAACTATGAAAACACAGTGCCCGTAGTGTAAGTTTCAAACGAATTGAAACGAAAACGTCGGTCGTCGTGAGTCGTGACAACTGCTAAATAGCATGGAAACAGCAGCAGCGCCTCTGCTGTGAATTATTGCTAACCAATTTTTATATGGATCTGCAAAGTGAACACGACGATGATCGTTTTAGTTTCGATTCGATTGAAACTAACACTAGGGGTACAGGCTTACAGCCAAAATGTCGCCGCTCCTTACCCTTCTCTCTCTTCATTGCACAACTCTTTAGCAACAGAGCTATATCAACACGCCCGGTATGTAGATATAGATACCCGGTAGGTAGACTACAAACCAACAAGCGTGCCGATCTTCGGAGTCATAAGTTTACTGTCTCCACTTCAACATCACGTACAAAGAAATTTAGTAATTAGCTCGTTTCTTTGTCGTAGATCCATAACTTGTAACTTGTAATACTTAACCAGCACATATTATTGTGTTCCCTCCATTATATAACATGGATTACTTTATTTAAAACAGACGTTAAAGGGCAAGTATGTGTCGCACTAGTTGTTTTCGCATTAGGAATCTTTTTACCGCTTCTCATCAGGTGGTGTAGAATAATAAAAAAAATTGTTACTAATTCTTATGTTAAAATTACCTCATGATACACCTCATTGATATCTGCACCGTAATTAACTAAATGCTTGATAAGATTGGAATACCCAGAAATTATAGCTATAAATAATGCTGGCGCAGGAAACTTTACTAATTTTGGATTTGCTCCGTCCGACAGCAATTGTAAGACAGTTAACATAATTTGTGCTAACCTAAAAATTATACAGGCAAAATTTAGTGTTCATAAAATAGAGAATCAAACAACAAGTGCATTAGTTAAGTTCATAAAAAAGGCTCACGTGTCTTTTTTTTGTTTTTCAACGCTGTCTATTGAGGTTTCATCTCTTTCAACATTCTGCCACATAACTTCTTTACTAGGTTTCATCGTATCTTTTATCACTTTAGACACAATTTTTTTGGGAACTCTTTCTAGTGTTTTCTTTGGTTCCTCATCATAACCATCGATTTCTTTAATCATATCGTGGACTTGCAATAAATATGGAATAGGATTCACTGTGCTTGGATAAGAATAAAGATCATTTATCATTATCAAAAAATCATTATTTATGTTGTTGTAGAGTCTTTTATCTTCATCAAAGGATTCAATGGAGTACGTTTCTTGGGGCGCTTGTGACTTTGCTACTTCGGATTTTTTTTTCCCGCCTGTTAAATCCTTTAGAGAATGTGACGATTTTATTTTCTTTGCTGAAACTGCTCTAGAAATTTTACTAGGCGATTTCGCTATTCCACTGGCATGGTTAATCACCTCATCACGACCAAAATTCCATTCTAAAATATTTGGTTCTTCAAATGCTGAAATATGAAGTTACAATTTTCAAAAATGACGTTATTATGAAGCCAGCAAATGCTATATACCACTTGAATAAAATTATAGATGATAAAGAAGATTAGTGTTTTAAATACTAACAAGGAGATGGTGCGGTCGGCGGGGGTAATAAAGCTTCAACCATAACACTGGGCGGTATATCTTTTTGGATACAAACTAAACGTAAAAGTGCGACAGCGAGAGGGGTACAACATGCATCGTTGTGGCTATCTACATTAGCTCCAGCTCCTATTAGAAAATGTATGATGTCGGTCCTGTCACCACACTAAAATAAGTCAATTTATTTGAATCTAATTATAAATAAGTGGTTTCTATAATGAGTACTTATTTTGTTACTTACCGCAGCATACATGACGGCAGAATTTCCTAAGCTATCAGCAATATCTGGATGAACCCCGAATTCGTTTGTCAACCGGATTACATTTGGAAGGTGTCCCAAAAAGCTTGCCATTAATAACGTTCTAGAAATTAATGAATAGATCGAATAAGTAAATGTGCAAAGCCTATAGGCCAGCGATGGCGAACGAATGGCACGCAACACAATATTTTGGGCACGTCACTGATCATAAAATTCGTTATTCACTACGAAAACAGTGTGAAGTAGGTATAATATGACGTTCGAACGCGAGTGATCCCTCTTTACGTTAATTGATAGTATTTATTAGTATTATTTTACCAATAATCACAAAGTAAAAATTGATTTGATGGCACGTCTATGACCTCATTAAACATTTCCTTAGAAAAATGGCACGCTGATACGTAAAGGTTCGCCATCCCTGCTTTAGGCTGTAGACTTATGTCAAAGTTAAAATGGCGTTGTCTTTATCTTATTCATTTCATGAATGGACTAAAATATTATACCTGCTATCAGTCTCATGTTTTCCAGCTGACTTGAATTGTTGTCTTGGTCCAGACAAAATTTTACTTAAATTGATTTCAGACGTATTTCTCTGAATTTCATGTGTATAGCAGTGCTTCATCATGTGAACCATTGTTTTATTATTATTCCAAGCGAAGTATGTAATTTTATCAGATCGATTTTCATTACTTTGTTGACTCAAGTTCTAGATAAAAATTACAGAATTTAACAGGTATACCTTTACTGCTAGAATATATAACGACTGTGATTGACACTAAACGCAATCAAGATGTAGGTAGATGAAGAATTATCAGAATTGAAATTTGATATCCTGATCTCTTATGGATACGTATACAGGGTGGTGCCGTCAATGCGACAATAAATTTAAACATGGCGTATATTAGTCCGTAGAAATGGTTTGCCACTTTCAAAAATATCGTATTGATTTGATAATTTCATGACATTTGTATGGAATAGTGTAACGTTGGCAGCATTATTTCATACATATGTCATGAAATTATCAAAATGAATACGATATTTTTGAAAGTGGCCAACCATTTCTATGGACTAATATAGCCCATATTTAAATTTATTGTCGCATTGACGGCACCATCCTGTACATAGTTTACTACTAAATGAATATATATTTGCTAAATATTAATGTCTCATTGCTTTGAGATAAATCATCACCTCAGCTGAATACTCCGGCACAGATGATACTTCTTTAAGCATGTTAATTTTTTGCTTATAATAACCATGTTCGTAGCCCTCAACGTGACAAAGAAGACTGGTTTGGTCAGTACAATTCTTGGGATACAAATAGTTCCATTTCTCAGTAGCTTTCTTTGGATCGGATCCATATTGTTTTAATAAGTCTATTGCACTGTTAGTTTCACCAACCTGATCACAAATAGATGATTAAATACAATGTTTTTTGAGTTTTACTTCTTTTAAGTGATTTAACAACAGTAATAGTTATTAAGAACTAACAGTCTTGTGTCTGGTGGCTAACATAATGCGTTTAGCGTTCACGCATGTTTTGCCAATGCTGGTCATGTTGAAATCTGGCGCTATGCTAGGTGCTGAAGGTCGCCACGTTAGCCTCACCAGCTGTGTACCGCGCCAGAGACCTACGTCTTCTTTCAGGCATGCTTGAGACTCTATCCCTGGACCCCAACGCATGTTACTATGAAATAATCCCTAAAGGGAAGGTAAGTTTTAACATTTAGAAAGTATGTTGCAACTAGTCTAATCTAAGTCCTTTGAAATTTTATCATAGAGCATCAAAAATAATACAGATTTTTTTTATTATAACTTAGTGATTATAGATTATAATTATTTACTTGTAGTAATAGCACGCGTATCTGCTGCCATCGTACACAATTTATTACACCTAAAGAGCCAATATACAAAAAATACATGTTTTTTCTTTGTAGGCAAGGTCTTGTCATCCCATATGATCCATTCACGTTTTGTATTGCGGCAGACACGGCCATTGTGCACGTTATTTTAGATCCTCAATATGGTCTTCATTAAGTGTTCTATTCCAGGTAAAAACATGGAGAAAACGAAAAATGAACACAGTGGAGTGGGGGAAGGAAGATGAAGAAGAACATTTTGCATGTAAAATGAGAAAACAAACGAATAATAGCTCAAACCCGTCTCAGCACTAACTATATTTATGCAAGTGCAGTATCTATGAAAAACAAAAATTTCAAAGATGGAAATATTTTTATGGACTATTTCTTTACCAGATTTACTTTATTTATAAATTATGACTTTTAGTGCCCAGTATCGCAGAAGATCGTATCGTAGGCGAGCTAAATAAAATTTTAGGGATACAACAGACAGACGTAAGTAGATATTTGGAGATGAAAATGATAAATTGCTTATTATACATTTTTCTTCGGCTATTGATTAGATTTCAGAAGTTTTCAGATTCTGCTGCGTGTTACCTATTGTTTGACGGAATTATAGGTATACGTAAATTACGGTAGTGTGCTATGAAAAATTGCAAAAACAAAGAGCTCAAGAGGTGTACCCACCAAATAATTCAATTTTACAAAAGTTAGGTACTTGATTTCAGAATAGATCATTGTAATAGTTCGAGAAGCTAAGAATGAGATAGGTATACCTTATTTATAAACTATCTGGAAAAATAATTTTTTGTTTATCTTACAACAAAAACTTTTCCATCAGGATATGACATGGTTCCGTAGCCATGCATGCGGTTGCAGTAGAAGTGTCCTTCGTACGTGAAGTTCACTCCCTCCCGACCAAGATGGCGCCACCGGTATTCACCCAGACCATGCATAGTATCCGCAAGAAGATGTCCTTTGTAGCTTTCTATAGACTGGAAACACACTGTCGCTAGTAATGCATGCGAATTAACGCTCTTAGGAGTTAATATTATCAAGCATTGTAAGAAGAGGTAAAAGAGGAATCAAATATTTTTGCTCAAGAATACTCAATCTCCTCAACTATCGTTTATATTTAATAAATGTATTGATGATGGTGTATTTCCCAATCAAATGAAATTAAGTAAAATAATACCTTTGTTTAAGGCGGGAGATAGCAATGACCCCACAAATTTCCGTCCCATTTCTATTTTGCCGACTCTTAGCAAAATTTTTGAAAAAATTATTCTTAACCAATTGCTTTCTTATTTTACGAGAAATGAATTGCTTCACAACAGACAGTTCGGATTTACTAAAGGAAAAAATACTACAGACGCGGGAATTGCACTTATAAAACACATATTTGATGCTTGGGAAAATCGGCAGGATGCTCTAGGTATCTTCTGCGACTTGTCCAAGGCGTTTGACTGTGTTGATCATCAAACATTATTGGGTAAATTAAAGCATTATGGTGTATCAATAAACTCATTAAAACTTATTGAATCCTATTTGACCAATAGAATTCAAAAAGTTGTTATAAACAAAACTGAGTCTTCTGGTGCGCCTGTGCATATGGGCGTGCCTCAGGGTTCGATATTAGGGCCATTGCTTTTTTTAATTTATATCAACGACCTCCCTTACTTTTCAAAAAAATTGTGTGAGACGGTATTGTTTGCAGACACCTCACTAATTTTTAAAATAGACCGAACTAAAACTGACTTTGAGGATGTAAATAATGCCATTTCAAAAGTGCTATCCTGGTTTGAAAATAATAATTTATTGTTAAATTCAAAAAAAACAAAGTGTATTAAATTTACTTTACCAAATGTAAGGCAGGTTAGTACTCATGTTGAAATCAATGAAGAAACTATTGAATGTGTTGACTCTACAGTATTTTTGGGAATTAAGTTAGATTCTCGTTTACAATGGTATCCTCATATCTCGTCCCTATCTAAAAGACTTAGTTCAGCTGCTTATGCTGTTAAAAAAAATTAGGTCTTTGTGTGATGTTGAAACAGCAAGACTTGTTTACTTTGGTTACTTCCACAGTGTCATGTCATATGGCTTGTTATTGTGGGGCACAGCAGCCGACATTGAAGACATTTTTATTTTACAAAAAAGGGCTGTGCGTGCTATTTACGGACTCAAGCCACGTGATTCACTAAAAGATTTATTTAAAGAAATTAATATTTTGACCATTGCTTCTCAATATATATATGAGAACATAATTTATGTTCACAAATATAAACATACCTTTTCAAAACATAGTGATATTCATAACTTAAACACTAGATATAAAAATAAACTTGCTGTTCCAAGTTTTAGACTTCACAAGACAAGTCGCTCATTCATGGGGAAATGTATACACATTTATAACAAAGTCCCGCCAAATGTAACTGAACTGCCTTTTCACAAACTTAAGTTATATGTCAAACAAACTTTAATGAAAAAAGGCTACTATAAGGTCCAAGAATATTTAGATGATAAGAATGCGTGGAAACATTAAAATTCCAAAATGTTTTTAAGTTTATTTACGTGTAAGTATTATGACTATTAACCTCTGTATACCTATTTTGTGATTGTGCATTGTCAGATAGCTTGAAAATAACGATAATACTTTTGACATTGGGTACCTACTTTGTCGGTACGATGATATAGATTCTCTTCTAATTTTAATTATTTTTATCGCTGGGCGGCACTGCACTGCTAAAAGTTATATTTTTTTTAACTACAAACATTGTATTTGAATATTTATTTTGAAAAGAGTGACTACACGAGTTTGTTGCCGGAATCTTCTCGGTAGTTCAACTTTTGGAACCGGTGTAAATTCAGACATGACTGACAGACTGAGACTATGACGTTGTTAGTTAATAATTTTTTTGTGATAGTTGTAAAAATGTGTTTTTTTTGACGATTTAAAAGTGCTTCTTTGTGGCCTATTTAAATAAAATATTTTTTCTTTCTTTCTTTCTTTCTTTCAAGATAGCATTGCTTTTTAGCCTAGGCTCGTCACGCACTGTTGACATGACGTTTGTTGGGGACATCCCCGAATCCGACGATTGCCTATACCATAATCAGATCAGGTTTTGGATGTAATTCTGTTTTGTGTATCTGAGTAAATAAATAAATTTCGCCGCAAAATCAATTGATGAAACGGCACTCGGAAATATTATTGTGCGCATTGAGTCTGAAGACAAATCTCGTGAGGCAAATAAAGATGCGGGGAGTAAGAGAGAAGAAGCTTTATAGATATTTTTTCTATGATAGATGTAACTAAAGGAAATCTTTGTGTCGAGTAGCAGAAGTTTGCGAGATGAGGGAAGGCTGGCAATATGAATGATGCCTGTAGGTACGCTTACATTTGACTATGGCTTTCTCACATATTTAAAAAGTATACTTGCGTATATTTCATATGAAAACAAATAGTACGAATCTAAATTGATTGAGTGACAGATAAAAGATCAAAAGATCAAAATATTAAAATTTAAAAGTTTAAAAATTTAAAATTTTAGGTTATAGTTCAAGACCTGGTATTTGAAAAAATAAAAAAATAAATGTGGAATTTTGAGTTTTTGGATTTTATAGATAGAAATCTCACATTAATATTTATTTAAGTAATGTATAAGCTTATGAGTTTAAGTATTTATCTATATATTTTTGTCTTAATATATATTGAATGTGTGTGTGTAATTAAATGTGTAATTATACAAATCTATAAATGTATTAAGTACATTGTTTTGTTTCACGTCATATGCAAATGGTATAATGAAGGAAAACCTGTAATTAGCTGTACTCATAGTTATAAGTACCATATAAGAAAATTTGTGTATTGCGCAGTTGGTTTTCTCAATAAAATAAAATAAAAAAATAAAAATAAAATAAAATAAAATTAACAATGATGGTCAAAAAAAAATTCCTAAATCTATTAAAATACCCCCCCGCCGCCGCCGGCTGTTTAATCCCGCGGCTCGGGCCGCGTGGATGCCGGTTACTGCTCCAAAAACTCTGCGGTTAAGCGTGAAGAGGTAACAGACAGGGAGAGATACTTTCGTAGTTTTAATATTATTACATAGCTCATTTTTATTAAAACTACTAAGTATTATTATTATTATTATTATTATTAGAGGGACGTGTGACGTCATCTATTGCGCACATTTTCTTATGGAGCGTTTTTGGACGATGCGCAGCAACACATTGATGTGTTGCTTGGTGCGCATCCTGAGGTACCTATGTATCTATGAAATCACTGATTTAATTAAACGTAACACTTCTTTTCCAATATTTCTTCGAGAATTACAACTTTTTATTGAAGAAATAAAACAGTTTCCACTACCCTATTATTTTAATTACCAAAGCTTTGAGATTATCTACTAGATAGGTAATATAGCTAAAGAAGATACTCTGATTTTGATATGTGTATAGCCATAAAAAAGTATCAAAAGTGACCTTAGCACCAGACCAATGGTTTTCCCCTTGTCCATTTCTTCTCTTTTCTTCATCTTTATCACCGATATAATACTCTTCATATTTCGAAATCTTTTCAATATTAGTCGGTACATAATTGCAGGACCTGGACAGCTTTCCCATTATCAGTGATTTGTATAAAATTCAGAACGAGAATGGTAGTGTAGATTCACAGAATTTTCATTAAAATAATAATAAACAATGATAGTACAAAACGCTCTACTTATATCTCTATTTAGTTTGTGGTACAAAATGTCGGAAAATTTTGACTTGCTTTTGACGCTAAATGCGCAGAATCGGAACGTAAATTAATTAAAACTCTTTAGTCGCGCTGTGGGCATTTTTGTAGAGCATTTGGACTGTTCTGAGATTTGGACAATCAGGGCTGAAGTTAGCGTTTATAAATGCTCCACAGATTACTTCTTCGGTGTCAAAATAAGCTAGCTTTACCAGGACACATAGGTATATATACTTAGTTGACCCATCCTAGTTGAGCTCTATCTAATTCTAAGTTGTTATTTATAATATCATCACCAGCCTATATACATTCCACTGCTGGGCACAGACCTTTCTTCATGGTTGAAACATATGAGGAGTTTAGGCCATAACACCACCCATCACGCTGGGAGGGTTGGTGGGTAAGCGGTTGCAGTAACTAGCGGGGCCCAAGGGCTTCTTAACGTAGTATTCGTAGCACGGAGGAGCTTGAGAGTATAAATTTTTAATTGACCCATCGCGGGATCACCCATGGTGAAAGTTGCTTTGTTTTTATAATCTAAACCAGATATCATACCACTACACCACTACGCCCAGTTCATAAATATATTTATACATATAAGTTTACAGTCTAGCCACAGTTTTTGTTGCAATCAGAATTTGATGGCATTGACCCAGCCACTACAAATTAAACAAGATGCCTTTCCACTTTCTAGAATCATAGTGATTCATAGCTATGATTCTGGAAAGTATTTAAAAAGTTTTTGATAAAGATCATAGAAAGAAGTTTGCGCTCGAAAGTTGATCGAGGACTAATGTCAAATTCCATACATATTCCATTGAGCGACAGCGATAGCGATTCTCGAAAAGCATCTTTCTTTTTTTAATAAATAACAAAATTATTTAGTTAAAAATCAACTGTCATGTAATGAAATTACTTTTGGTTTAGCAAGTGTATAATTTGTAAAAAAATATGAAATTTTCGAATACTCGGGTAAAAAGTTTTTAGTTAACAATTTTTGGCGTCTTCATTTTCCCCTCAGAACATTAACTGAAGCTTAGTAGTAATTACTGTTCTGAGATTTTTCCTTACAGACAACAGCACCGTAGACAGTTGGACTTAACTCTCTCAAAATATGTGTATTCCTGTAACAATAAAATATTGATATGTATTAAACATTCTACTAGGTGGTAGGCCCGTCTGGGGGTGGGCTGGTGAAATTGCTTCGGCAGAGCCTAGGCTACCCCCGCGAAGGGCAATAGAGTTACCGGGGAGTTTTCGTGGGTATTCCCAGTTTCCCAGTTTCAAAAAAAAAAAAGGTGGTAGGCCCGTATGTAGGGTCGTCTGGGTAGGTACCACCGTCTTTCTTATTTAAGCCGTGACACAGTTCGCTGTGTTTCGGATTAAAGGGAAAGGTAGCCAGTGTAATTACTGGGCATGGACGGCATTTCATCTTAGGCCCCAGGATGACAACGCATCTGCAATATCAAGTGATTCTTCCTTGTTATTGCAGGTCTCTGTAGGCGGCGGTAACCACTTACCATCAGGTGGGCCGTCAGCTTGTTTGTCATCTAGTTGTATAAAAAAAACATTATTTCAACCTACTTTATAATTTCAATATCACTAAAAATTTGCAAACCGGAAAAACTTCCGGTTACTTTTGCTTCCTTATGTGTGTTCTACCGGTTGTATAACGGAGTGTGTTCTGAGGAATTATTTGACATGATGCCCACGGCCTCTTTCTACCATCGCACCGCTCGCCATCGGCAGGGAATTCATCCTCACACGTTGGAACTAAAATGGTCTCGTACTGTGCGGTTTCAGAGAAACTTTCTCCCGCGTACGCTCAGGTTGTGGAATGACCTCCCTGCAGAGGTTTTCTCGAACGAGTACAGCATGGGGTTCTTCAAAAAGGGTTTGATAAAGTTTTTACAGGGTCGGCAACGCGCAAGTGACACCCCTGGTGTTGCAAGCGTCCATAGGCTACGGTAACCGCTTACCAACAGGTGGGCCGTATGCTTGATTGCCACCTTAGTGGTATAAAAAAAAACTTTTCCAAAATATTTTATTTCAAAATTGCATGACTGGAAAAACTTTTGGTGACCCAAGAAATACAAGTTGATGCAATCAGACTATACATTCATACGCTCACACCTATTATCTAGCCCAAATGAAGCATCATTTAAAACTTATGTTATAGATACCTACTACATGACGGAGACATATTAATAATAACACATGTATATCTCGGAGCCATCTGGTTAAACTAGCCACTTAACTGGACACCTAGGCCGTTGCTTGAACGCGTCATATCAATATGATTAAATTAGCCATTCAATTTTTTGAGTGACTGTTCGTGTGATTGGTAAGTTCAAGATTCTTTTTTTATAACCACCTAAAACCGAAATCACTTGGTTATGGTTATAAGTGGCCACTAACACAAACTTCAGTAGAAGGCGGTCTGCCTAGGCGTCCAATTGAACTGACTTTCGATACGCCAAGTTGTTAAACGTTGTGAGATCAATGAACTATCGGCCTAGGCAGTTGATTGGATGCGGGCATTTAATTAATGGCCTAGGCATCTAATTAAGTGGCTAATTCAACCAGATGTCTGTGACATATAATAAATATCAGAAATATACCAAACATCCATGACTCCTGCACAAATGTTCGTAATCATCATACAAACATGTGCTCCTACCGGGATTCGAACCCTGCCCGTTCAGTCTATATAGACTGATGACTCGTCAGACGGCCGTCGATCTTTGTTGCACAAATAGCAAAATCATGTTACACTACACATTACTTTAAAAAAAAGTGGACTATAATTGAACCTAGTTAGGTATGCCTAAATGATCCAACCCACAATGTCGTTAATATTGTGATATCAATGAAAAATTATATAAATGGACCCATTTTTATGTAGCAAAGACGCGTTTTCGTATCTGTTTCCTAAGATAAGTTATATATAATAAAAATATACCAATCCAAAACTACGATATTTAAAAAAAACATTGTGTAAAAAGACTACAAGCTACTTTAAACATTAATGAATATCCTGCCTGTGAACATTTTCGCTTAGCTATGTCCAATTATTAGTTGAGTCGTATCAAATAGAAACGGAATATTTGTTAAATAAGTGCTGACCTCAGTAATAACAAAGAAAAGGAAAAATATGATGTGCTAAAGACATTACCAGGAGGAAAGCGGCAGCTAATAGTAATGCTTTGTGCTTCGGCTGGACAGCAGAATCCGGATAATACAGCGTAGTAGCAAAGCTGTTCAGGTCGCGGTCCCAGCCGTGGGACATCTTGCCGATTACTCGCAACCCGTCGCTGGTCAATATCTGTAAATAAATTCAATCGAGCTTATTATTTACCAGTTTCTGCCCGCAGCTACGTCTTTGCCGTCAATTCTTTGGACATTTTGACAATTGGACCTAATGACCCCTTGGACAATATTGACTCCTTGGACTTTTTGACCCTTGGACATTGTGCTCTAGAAGGATCAATTTACTGTCGCCACCTCAATATCACACGCAAATAATTTAGGTAACTCGATTCTTTCTGGTACTTCCAAAACTTGTGATTCTTTGCCAGCACATGTGTTCTCTTCTTATTAAACATGGGCTGATTCAAGTAGCTAGCTAGTATTTGGTTCTCTTATGTCTCACACACAATTCATTAGCAAATTACCATTTCACATGCAACATTTGTCAATGTTTCATTACGCAAACTAATGCTTTAACAAGGACATCAAAACGCAAACATGCATATGACAAGCAGGCGTTTCAAATATGCATTATAAATTAATTTTTTAAAAGACAAACTTACTGATTTGTCTACAAGTTACAAAAACCAAAAATAGTATTTCGCAAATAATTTGTTTTACTAAATTTCAAGTACAAACTTTTTGTTTACTAAAATTTCTTCTGTTTCTTGTTTGAAATGTTTTCTTGTTGTTGTTTTCTCGTGTAATGGAAACTAGATAAACATGCATGCAGCATGCAAGCAACCCTAAAGCATGCAAGCAAGCAGCATGCAACCATGCAGCATGCATGGCTTCTGTCACGGCTCCGGCGCTGCTGGGCTCCGGCGTTCCCACGCGACCTTATCGTCGCAGATGGTTTCTGCCCACCACCGCACTTTCGGCTTGCAGGTGCGGCGTTGGTATCCTCACCTTA
This sequence comes from Nymphula nitidulata, assembly GCA_947347705.1. Classification (NCBI taxonomy): domain Eukaryota; kingdom Metazoa; phylum Arthropoda; class Insecta; order Lepidoptera; family Crambidae; genus Nymphula; species Nymphula nitidulata. Next base: position 5,311,446 of record OX374617.1, on the reverse strand, counting down.
AACTCCGAGAGCAGTAAAGCACTCCTCTTCATGACAGCAGGTCCCTCTAAAACGAACAGAACCTCGTCTCCCGGACCCCTGACAAAGTAGTAAGGTGCCATCCAGGTCCAGCGCTGCTGAACACGCCCCAGATAGTCACCAGGTGGTGCGATCACTTTCATTTCCTGAAATTATTTAAAATTGAAAATACTTTCAAATCACACAAATAAGCAAAACGTTCAATTATGTAGCATCATCATTGCTTGTGTGTGATTGACTTGCTCACCATTCTTTTTTTGACTTTACCTAAATACCCAGAGTCTAATTGAGCGCCAAAAATATCTATTTTTTTTCTCGAAGTAGGTAGGGTACTTTGGGTATTATAGTCACGCGTTAGCGATCCTGTAAAACTCAAGAGAAAGTGTTGTTTCGACACCATATACCTTATGACACAAATGTCCCTTTCGTTCTTCAAACGCTTTCTTAATGAGCTTTCTAAATGATATTATAAGAAAAACTTCATGGGGCACCTCATGTACTTGCTGCATCCAAAGGCAAAAATGTTTTGCGGGTAAATAATAAAATTAAGGCGGGTGAGGCAATGGTTACCCTATCTCCTTACTCTCGCTCACATTCACTAATTCAGCTCTCACTCACTAAGCCCCTCAGCGATGTACCTCTTCGCTGACGCCATTAAGACCGTTGGTGTCGGCTAGGCAGTCTAACTCTAGGCAGCATCCGATGGGGTGAATCACTCCATTGGATGGTACCGATACGATAGGACTGCCTCACCGCGGGTGAGGACGTAGGGGCCCCCCAATCTGACTTCGTTATTTAAAGTCAGGGCTGTGTAAGCCAGGCAGCAGACTCAGCTGTAAGACAATGGCGACAATGGTTACCCTGACCTGACTCTGCCTTGATATACATGACCCAATGTCAAATACCACCAGCGATCTTTTCCCAACAAATGTATAAGTAGGTAATGTAAAAGTAACATTTTCAAAATAATATTTTTTTGCTGCCTTTATTACTATCTCATATCAAGGAATGGTCAGGTCGGGCGTATAATTATTAAACATGCCTGTAATCTGCAGGGAAAGCAGCAAGATGCAGCCGCTAGTCTCCGCTTCATAACCAGCGCCTCCTGCCTGGTGTTGTCATAAAGGCGCATCACGAACGACCGGCCAGTGCCGCACAAACATCTCTCTGTCCGATTCGATGCTTCATTCGCAATGTACAAAGCTTCACCTTGTGGTACTCTGATGATGTATCGATTTTCGGATTCGATTTCACTAGAGTTCACTGTGAAATATTCATGTTGGTGACTCAAAGTAAAATAAAACAGGTATCAGGAGTGCAAAAATAAAATAATACTACTTAATAAGATACAAAACTTAGGTAATATTTGTGAACTCACACCAAATAATTAAGAGACTACAAAGGTATAAGGGTTCTCTAATCGATAGTAATTTATAGAATAAATATATTAATATATTTTATTAGTGGAAATAAAAAAAATGCCAAATAAAGCGCCAAAACCGTACTGGTGGAAAATGAAGGTCAAGTTTTTTTCGAAATAAAATTATAACTTTTTTGTTAAGAATGCTAATTAGTTCTTTCAAAAAATATCTATATCACCAATTTTTTAACTAAAATTAATATGTATCTATCTGTAAGCTTCTAAGTAGAAGCTTATGATACAGCTTCTAGGTAATAAATAACCTAAAAATTTACAGATACATATTAAATTTAAAAATAACAAAAGAAAGTGTTTTTTTATTTTTGAATCTGAATGACGATGTTACCTACTTATGCAATTTCAGCTTTTTTAATTTTATAGTTTATTGATCTGTTAGCAATTATTCGTTACTGTTGCTCAAAATTATTTGGCATGTTACATTGCATTACAAAAGTAGCTGACATAGGTCATAGTTATGATATTAAAAATAGTGAAATAAGAAAAAAATCTTAAGCAACAACTGTTTAAAAAACACTGAAAAACGTCGCTTAAGTCGCAATCGCAAGTCGCAACAAAGAGTGGAGATTTGAAAACAACTTCTAAATTTTGGAATGCTTAAGCTTCTAATCTAATTATTAAGCTAATTAAATAATCATCACGAAAAAATGCGAGTTCTCTATCTTGAGTATAAACGTCAATGAATCTTGTTTTGATTGAGCCCACAGAAAAAATAGGTTGAGCCTACAATAAAATAGGGTCTGCAAGCTTGTAAATCGTATTTCTTATTTACATGATTCTATGTCTATGCTATGTTCGAAGGGTAGATTTCACCAGCAAAATACTCTAAAGCTCTTTGTCTTTTGTTACTTCTTTATGTTGCTGTTTTGTTTTGTAGTTTTGCAATTAATTTGCACTTCTTGATAAAATACGATCGCTTAAAGAGCTCGGTGGTGAAGTGTTTGAAGCGCTCTGGTTTCGATTACGAAAACAAAGCAACTTTCGCTATGGTCAATACCGGATGGCTCAACCAAAATTTGTAAGAAATCTCGAGCTTTTTCGTGCTTCGGAAGGCACGTTAAACTGTTGATCCCGGTTATCCCTACAACCGCCTTAATCCACCAACCCGCTAAACCTGCATTGGGCCAGCGTGGTGGTGTTACGGCCCAAACTCCTCATGTGTTTCTCCCATATAGGATGGCATGAGGCCAGGAGTGGGTCGTATTATAGGCCGGTGATGATGATAATGAATACTTACGATCGATCAGCTCTATAGTTTGCTGTATCATAAGCTTAGAGACGCCGATGAGGAAGTCCAGGCCAGTCCTCGGAATGAACTGTCCACGAGAGTTTGTTTTCCAATCCACTGTACTCACTGGAAGATCAGCTCGGCCGCCTTTTGGTCAGTACAAAATATTAACAGGTAATTATGATACATTATACTTAGCAATAAGACTAAGATATATGAAAAACCTCTCGTTAGGTATGGGGCATGGATGGCATTTTATCTTAGGCCTCAGGATGACAACGCACCTGCAATATCAAGTGATTTTTCCTTGTTATTGCAGGTGCAAGTTAGTTGTATATAAAAAAAGTTAAGCTTATCCGCTTGTGTGGTCTAGTGTAGTTGAGACCACCTACCTCTTATCCGTCCGAGGTCCGAAGTTCGATTCCCGTAGAAATTTACTGCTTGGTTTGGTGTGCGGCACGGCTTCTACGTCCGCCTGGCTAGCTATCACCAGCTTACCGAAGTCTGCCGCCATAACAATAATGGTACCTGTATTATTGTGTTCCGGCAGATGGAAGTAAGATAGCCAGTTCCTCTGTGGTTGCGGAATCGGGGTGTAGCTCGTTTTCATCTTCGGCTTATCATCACTTCCTACCATCAGGTGAGATGAAGGCCGAAAGGCACCCCGTGGAAAATTAAAAAAAGGATGGTTAAGTTCGTAAAAGTGAACATACTCACTGCTTGATTGCGGTTGGATACTGATTATCAAATCCCGTCTAATATTTGATCCGTCATCTATACCAAGAAAAAAATAATTGAACGTTAGATTAAGTGAATAAAATGGAGATGTTTCATATCCGGCCAGGTATACTGTACACTGTCTCCAAAAATCAGGAAAAATCTCCTAAATATGGGAAAAGTACTAATTATTCGTTTTCATGAATAGTTTGTTTGTACAAAAATTGAAATTTGTCGCCGATTTCACCGTTATTCAATATAGGAATATGGTGGTCGACATAGAAGTCAACTAAACGTCACCAAAGTGACATAGGCGCCATGATGAATATTTGACTGTGTTGCAGTTTTTTCTATAAAAATTCTTGCTTTGTACCACGCAACAAAGCAAATAAAATGAAAATGGACCATTGAACATTATTCTGTATATTTTTTACCTATTTTTCAGTAGGTATACTGTACGTAGACCTGGCCGGGTCTCCATACATTTTTCAAACATCTCTTTTATTAACTTATAAATTGTAGAAGTAAATTCAAACTTTGTAAATTATATCGTTCACCAAACAAGCTGCAGGAGAACCTAGCCTAGACTATATAGCTCATTGGCGGGGATCTGTCACTTCCAAGCGTCATCAGTGCGATGCTCGGGAGTGAGAGAGTCTGGGAGGCAGTAGTTTCCTTCTGTGAGTCAGTAACGTTCCAGAACGAGACTGTGGAGCGGGTCAGAGAGGGCGACCCCTTAGCTTACGTGAACCGTCGCAGACAGCCACGGGTTGACGGCTTGTTCGTTCCTGTGTCGCCCCAAAATGGCGGAAGAGGGTTTCAGCGGTGGGTTTTAGTGGGTAGGTCGGGCTTTTTTGTCCGGGTCACGGTCCCCCCCGGGCCACCCAGACTCAGCGATAGGCGTAACCGCCTTTCCCCCGCGTTAAAAAAAGGCCTCTACCTAACTAGTTGTAACTTTTATCAAGATAAACAACCTAGTAGCCCTTGCAATGTTGCCTGGAGTGCGAAAAGCCTATTAAAATATCCGCGGAAGTAGCACTCTGAGTATGAGTTTCAAATCAATTAAGTATAATTTTGGTGCTCTGTGAGCCGCAGAATACTCTCGGGTAGCTTTTGACAATTAAAAACCAATTGTGTCTGGAATCTGTGGCTTGGCATTGGCAGGTACATGAAGATAGCTTGCTTGTATTTACCGCCACGCGTTTCTTTAGAAACAAATAAAATAATAAAAGTTCTCTAAATACTGTAAGTGACATTTTCAATCACTGATAGTAATAATAATCAAAATACGATACCTACGTAAGACGATACAGAAATTATATTGATTGGAAAGTGTACATAACTACCTACTAAGCAAAAAGATAAAACACTAGTAAAAATATCTTACCACTAGTAACAGCAGGATTATCAATCCCATTATCCGTATCGTTAGTAGCACTCATCTTGGCAAGAGTTAAAACAAAAACATTTTAAATATGGAATGCATATACAGATATTTATTTATTAGTACTTATAATACGAGATGTTCTTTGTTGTCAATATGTAACTCTGTACTATCGATGTTCATGCGTCCCTTATCTGAGTTATCTATAGATAAAATCCGATTATGTTGTGATGCAAGATTTTATTTACAGATGTTTTATCGTGTTTTTTAATTGTACTTGTCCAATATTTTTGCATTAATTTAATATTAATCAAAAAATTAGTATTTAACCTTATTAAAATTTATTGCCAATCATATAAAATATCCGACTAGAAAAAAAAAAAATGTCCTGGGCCGGGAACCGATCACGCACACCTTTCACAATCTGGGTGACCTTACTCTAAAGATACTAAGGACTTGGGAGAACTCTTTGAAATGCTTCTAGTCTGTCTGTATTTGAATTATACGCTAACGACTTTTTCATACAGGGTACTTCAAATTACTCAACACCACCGAATAAGGCGGCGGTAACCGCTTACCATCAGGTGGGCTGTTATCTAGTTATATAAAAAAGGAGCAGTATTTATAGACCATAGGTACCTATGCGTAGACAGCTAGTGGAGCTTGAACACACTGTTCTAGCTGCCTCCACCTAACCTGAGGGCCTAGACAAGATGCCATTAGACAGAAATGAAATGAAAAAATGAAAAATGTATGGGATTTGACATTAACTATCGAAAGTCGTTCGATGTCTTATATTAAATCCCATACATTTTCCGCTAAGCGATAGCGATAGCGATTATCGCATGGCATCTTGTCTAGGCCCTCTAGCCAGTAACTAAGCTCTTAAACTAATCTACTTTGTCTAATCTTACTAATTTTGAGACAGCGTCAAACAAACAAGCAAATCAATTAAGTATAAGTCGATGGCAATGCAATGCGCAGAAAGTTGGGCGGGAGGGCTCGACGGTAGGGCGGGCGGGCGTTAGCGGCGTCAAACAAAATGGCAAATTAAACTCTATAGTGCAGAGGGGCGGCGGGCGCAGCCTGGTGGACGGTACTTATAAGTTTACTTAGTTCGCGAACTTTAAGGTGTAGAACTTATACCGTACTACTTTAGGAGCTTTATTTTTTAACACTGCCGTCGAAGGATCGGCGGAGACGGCGACTAGCGTGGCGCGGAGTTACCGAAGTGGATTAGTTGAAGTTTTTTTATTAACAATAAAAAATAATTATACCGTTACGTTGTTTTTGAAAAAAAATTCCACTCTATAATAATTTGAACGCATTGTAAATAAAAATCTCGACCAAATCTCCAAAATTCTCGTATTAAATTAGTTATCTCGCCAACAATTTTTATCCTCATTTGTGTGAAGAGTATCTAGGTAGTAGGCGAAGAAATGAAACAATTCGTATTGAAAACCATTTATATTCGTGTGTAAGTAAGTACTTGAACATTTTACGAATAAAGTGATAACATTCAAGTTGTTAAAATGACCAGCAATATCGCCGTTATAGTTTTATAAGTAAATTAAATCCATTGAATCTCTTAACTACTATCTTTTAAGTAGGGTATTTTTAATATGGTATATATTTGGATAAAACGTGTCAACGGTCAATTAGGGAGATGTTTTGGACACAGAATATATTTCCAAAGGACAACAGACAGGTAGCCATATGGTCCGGAAGACATAGGCGGTTGAGTGATCCCGCGCACGTATAAAAGGTACATGACACGACCCAAGAAGGAGGTCGAGTCTAAACAAAACATCTTTTATTGTCCTAGTATAGTCTAAAGTGCAGCACTAGTGCTAAGTCGCAATTTGTTCTAGTAAAAAGGCAAGTTTTGTTTTGTGTGGACCAAACAACCATCTTCAGAAATCAGGTCTGAATAAGCACGCGATCCGTTTATCTATCGCCATCCCTAATTAATTGATTATATTATTATTAAATAAATAAAAAAATATAGATGTTACTAATCTAATAAGTAAACAAGTATAATAATTTAAAGACATCACGGACAAGATTAAAAATAAATCGCAAGGAAGAAAGGTTTCTAACCGCGGCATTATATGCGAAAGTGAAGCTCTCAAATTCGAATCAATATAACTTGACACAAACATCATGTCTTATTATGAATTAAGATGGCACGCCATTAGGTTCTAATGGATCTCAATCTAAACAGCCGTACCAAAGTGCGAATAGTACTTCACTTAATCTTTGCGGCGTCTTTTTGTCTCCCGTCCGTGTATTACATATTTGTAATCAATTTTGGATTTCGTCGTCGTTTTACACATATCTTTGATTATATTAAGTATTAAACTTGAAAATACATTTATTACACAATTTATAATTAAATCCAATACTTACGTCAACACATTTAGGTAGAATACTTAACAATGATAAAATTACCTTCTCAATACATTAATAAACAGTACAAATCTCTTGAATATCGTCAACACCTAGTCCTGCCCCGAGACCTAAATATATTAGTTTACTATCAGAAAAACAAGCAAAATGTTCGTACAACGTTCAATAATACAATATAATGTTCAAATGACATTTAACAATGAAAGCGTAGTAGAGCGTTCAAAATACGCCAGCAAATATAACTATTTTAATAGTTACTTATTAACCTTATCTCTATATTCTTACGCGTCTATGGCTGGTTAGACTCGTACGAATATGTCAACGAAACTTTACCTACATAATACTAGTCGTGAAATGATATATTCCATCGAGAGCGATTTGATCAGCAAGATTCAGTTACGTGGTGAACTCCTCAAGTGGCGGAGCCAGCTGGCAGCTCGGCATATAAGACGTGAGGACTCACGTAGGGTGGTTTCGCCTTCTGGGGCTATATGCGCGAGATCCCTGACAATTAATATTAATACCACTAAGTAACACAAACTAATACAGGCTAATATATTATTTTTCGTTCATGGATTTTTATGACATGTCGTAGATAAATTTGTACTGGATTTTATTTGTCATGGGTATAGAATTAATCTTGGAAATCGCGTATGATATCCCCAAAGTTGTCAGCTTATCGCTGGAGTGCTCTTTGCCAGCCGATGTTGAGACGCAGGGTGGCGGGCAGGCAAGGGTTTGCCTCGCACTCTCCGTCGAGCTCATCAGCTAGGCTGTCGTGGAGCTCTCGCAGGGCCATCAGGGCGGAACGAGCGGCGCGTTGGCACCCCATATCGCCCTCGCAGCTCGTGTCCGCCTCAGAGAGAAACACCAGATCGCAAGTCGTTGGTGGAGCTTCGCCCTGTGCAGAAATGGCACTATATAGGCTGGTGGTGGTGGTGGGTGGACGTTAGCTCATAAACGCAAATACAGATAGACTAAAAGAATTTCACAGAGATATCCCAAGTCCTGGGTGGCTCAGTGGTTAGAGCAGTCGCCCGGATTATGAAAGATCGCGGGTTCGTTTCCCGCCTCAGGACGTGAATTTTTTCTAGTTTTATATTATTTTAATTACTAGACTAGGTACATTATCATATGCTTTATAGCAAAATATAAAGAAATTAAACTGGGTGACAGCCCATCAAGCGTAACAGTTTGACCCTGAGGCGGCTTTCGTAGTGCAACTGTTAGACTTGAAGTGCTGTCGTGTGTACATACGCAAAGATAACAAATCTGATGCAGGCTGCAGAGAGGAAGGAACAACTGGCCGCGGTCACCAGCAAGCAAGTCAACTCCACGGCATCGTTGTATAATTTTTCCTAGCACTGGACAAGATCCACTCGCACCTGCTGAAAAGAATTTAGAAAACAAATTAATGACTTATCTAATCGATTTTTTGTATGATCAAACATGCAAAAAAATATGTATATAAATTTTACAGCCTTACCTGTTGACATTATAGGACTGCGATGTCTTCCACTGCCACCCATGTATCCCTCGGAAAATTGTTCTTCGACTTTGCCATTCAAGTAGTGACCGGCTCCTTGTTCATCTTCAAAATCGTCACTAGAGTCACCAGAGATTGGTACTTCATTGTTGATAATCTCAACTTTCTCTTTTTTAACTGCTACTCTCTTTGCTTTGGACTCATCCGCTGACATTGATGGCGGGGACATTTTGGCTTCAGTCTTTTGTATTTGTAAGCTCTGTTTGAACTCTTTAAGCGCCTTTCTCATCTTTTCTAAGCTGTACGCTGCTGCTAAGCGAGATAGTAATTTTTCTTTCATTTCTTGTTCTTCTTTTGAATCCAGTTCTTCGCCGACACTAGAATAATGTAAGGCTTCATCAACAATCAAACCTTCCATAGTTTTCAGTTTTTTGTCAATATTGTCCAATTTTGCATCATTATCTTCAGCAGTATTTCGTTTATCATCATTTCTCACCGATTCATTTTGCGTTTTGTCCATTCGGGACTCTTTGTCGTCATTTGGTTTTGTTTGTACGAAATTGCGTTTAACGTTACTATGTTGACGAAAACTGTTCAATGGATAAATAACTTCTTTGTTGAAAGTATCAAAATATTGTTTGCTTAATCTGTCTTGGGTTAGATCGTTAATGAATGAGACTTGGTGTTTTTTGTTGCGTTTGTCAATACCAAAATAATCAGACCAGTCTATAGATTTTTTCTTGATCGTGATTGGCTTGTTATAGTGATCGTTATGCACATGATGAGGTCCGACTTCTTCTTCTTTGGCGGACATACCAGGATGATGCAAACTAGGTGCATGGTGTTCTATTTCTTCTGTTTTGGCGGACACACCAGGATGATGCAAACTATGTTCATGGTTCTTTACTTCTTCTTCTTCACCAGACATACCAGGATGATGCAGGCTATGTTCATGCTCATCTACTTCTTCTTCTTGGCCAGACAAAACAGGAGGATGTATACTATGGTCATTATGCTCATGGCTAATATCATAATATTTTGTGCCGTTAATGTGCTGGTGTGTATTATTTTTATGCAACATTATCAATTTTTGTGGCTTTGTTTCATGTGAACTATCATCATCAGCATCACTACTTCTCTTGACGGGATTCTTAATAATTTCCACGTCAGTGTTTCCGAAAATTTTTGACAAATCTTTGATAATTCTAGGATCTGTGCCAGAACTGCTTCTGAATGTTTTAGTTTTATCATGCTTATTATGATCTGAAGCAAACCTTTTCTTTTGGGCTCCAAAATTATAAGAGCTACTACTACGTTTTGTGACTGGAAATCTTTTTTCAACCGTATCATAAGAATATTGATCATCGTCCCCAAGTTCAGTGAGGGTATCGTCATCTAGTGGTTGAAACGCAAAAGCGTACTCTTCTCGAAGATCATCTTTATCGTCATCTGCAACTTCGTATGCATTATAGGTTGGGTCTGTAAGAATATCCCCATGTTTCCTTCCATCATAATCGGGTGAAATGGGACGTTCGATATCTGAATCTGAACTGCGCTTCCTCTTGAAAGCTATGGGACCCCAATTATTAGGATACCGTTTCTTCACAACTTTTTCTTTATAAAGTTTTACTACTCCCTGCGGGGCTTGTTCAGCATTATTTGTATGAGCTTTATTATATTTGTATTTGGACCAAAGCTGGCCAAGAAGAAGAGCATACTCCGCATCATTTTCAGCTCTGTCTCCTTTATCTTCAGCGTCATTTTTATCAACAAAGAGGTCTCGTAGGCGGTCATTGTCAGAATGATAACTTCGTTCACGGAAAGCAGATTCCTTTTTATTGTTAGAGCTCTCACCTTCAGGTCGTGAATTCTTTTTCTTAATCATTCTATATTCGTATGCTTCAAGTGGCTTCTCCTCATCATCTAAGAGTTTAATAATGTACTTGGGACTTGGTTCTTCTTCAGTATCTTCCAGGTCAACTGGATAGTCAATTTCTGAAAAATGATAGGTACATTTCATATAAACAAAAAACATTTCGTTAACATTTCTTTGGTTTTAAATGCCATTTTATTTAACGTGATGTAATCGTTTATTAAAATTTGATTACATGGAGATGGTGTAGGGTGTATGTATATCTCTTAAAATATATGTATGCTGTCCAAATATGGAAGATATATCGGTGAAATTAAATAAATACTTCATTCAAAAACTTTCAAAATTTTAGCAGTTCTTCACTAATACCTACGACTTACAAGTGCATTACTATTACATACCTGGATACGCTTGAGGTGGCACGAACTCATAAAGAGCATCGTAATCGGGCTGCGGGGCCAGCGGGCCATGCATGTGGCCGCGCTGTCGTCGCTGCAGCGCCTCCAATGCTCCACGCAGTGAAGACCCGCCGCGATCAGCGTTTGCGCATGCCAGTGCGCATGCGGCCACTACGTATAGCCACGTCACGCCCATTTTGGCTGATTTAGCTATATATAAAAAAAAAGCTTTAACAATGGTATTGCAAGACTATAATGGTATACAGTGGCTGAGACCTCCTTTTAAGTAAAAATTATACTTGTAGTAGGAGACCTCGTTCTTCCTCAATGTTATTATTACAATTGCCTTAGAAAGATAACTTAGCACTCACATATTTTTAATTTTATTTAACATTTTATTATTATTCTATCTAAAGTAATTTATGCATTATCAACAATATAAGGGTAATGATACCATAATATAGTAGAAATGTGTGTGTGTGTGTGTTTGTATGTGTGTATGCGTGTTTTATTTCAATATTTTTTTATTTCCACATAATCTTTAGGCTTAAGCCACTCTGTGATTAGGAATTTACACTGCTTCTTTGTTCTGGGTATATGTTTAAATGTTTATTTATGACTACAAGACCGTGTAGCCTGCTGCCGTGCAGCGAATGCTGTTTTTACAGAAAGTTTAGGAATGACACGTTCTTTCTTAGCTATAGAATAAAATGAATAATATTTGAACACTTTCACATATAAATGTATTGAAACTTTATTCTAAATAAGAGTGGAGCGAGCGAGCGAGCTTACCCAGTACTGCCCAGAAGGTGCCTATTTTTAACCGACTTCAAAAACGAGGAGGTTCTCAATTCGGCCGGTATGTTTTTTTTTTCTATGTATGTACACCGATTACGCCGAGATTACTGATCCGATTTACGTGATTCTTTTTTTGTTCGATGCGGAATAGCTGCCATTTGGTCCCATAAAAATTTGCGAATTTTTGCTTTTCCAGTGACTTTTTAGTGAAACGATACGATAGTAGGAAACAATATAAGTTGACGGTCACCCATCTAGCTTCGACCGTAGAAAGTTATCACTAAAAATAAAGTTTGTCAAAAATAAAAAAAAATGTTAAAAATAAAGTGTGTGTTATCACTAAAAAAAAATAATTTTGTCTAATAAAGAGGATATCGGTACCCTTATTCATAAACTCTATACGAGTATACCTACCTGTCACTTCTATCACATATTAACGATATATTTATCTAGTTCTATCACGGTGCATCAAAGCGAGACGGGTGCAGCAAATACCTCGATTAGTTAGTCTATTGTCGAACTGTCAACAGCAGCATAGACATTTTCCAGTACCTTTTATTAAATAGTATGTAATATTGCATCAGTCTCAGCTATTATGAATGTAGGTTTTAGTTGAAACAACTATAAAGTGAACTTTACGCAAAGCATGTAGGTGATACATTTGAGTAAATGAGACATAAGTACAAATAGTGCTGCTTATTTTAATACTCTCAAGAAATGTATTTAATAGTTAAATAGGTAGTCACCAGGAAATAAATTCAACTTGTTGCCCCAATCATTGCGCAGCATTGTGACATCGTCAAACGACAGTCAATACGTGTCACAAAATTCTTTGACGTTCGTTCCTCTCAACTAAAAGTAACGCGGCGACAAAGGCATAAGTAGTTAGATTCCCTTAGTCTTCAGAGACCCACCAATTAGACCCACCAGTGGGTCTTTGAATACAAGTCTGACAATCTTAGAGGATGTTGACAGTCTTAGCGCCTTCGCTTAGCAAATAACGTTGGGCGTTACAGTGTCTTCTCGCTCGCTGCCGACACGTGTCAGGGGAAATTATTTCCCTAGGGAATACGCAGCGTTACTTTTAAAGCTTCATTGAAAATTATCCCCTTTCTTCTCAAAATAATTAACTAAATAACAGTATCCCGTGATCATAAAGTTATATTAAATTTATTCATTAATTTTCTATAAGTACCTAATTATCAAGCTCCTGATTAAATATACTCCTGTCGTAATTATTTTATTCCCGTAGGTCAGATTCCATATTTAAGCAACGCGGAGTAAACCTAATCAAGTTAAGTTAACTAAGCAGAGGCACAGAGGTGGCATCTTTTGAGTCTCCAATTCAAAAGCGAATTCGTTAACGTTAAAAAGATTTGCGTCTGCAAATGTTTTTTAGATGTTTTCCGATATTTCTCACAAATTTTACGCGTGTTTAATGCTATGATAAATGCTTAAAATAATCAGAAAACGGTTGACGATTATTTCGTCTATCAAACTAACAAACTTCATGGTTCTTCATCTTAGTGTTTCGTATTTATTGAGTTCGTCTCCGATGGTTCGGAAATATTTTTTTTGCATTGTTCGGGTGTTGATAATTTTTTTTCATACGTAAATATAAAGCGGTTTGATAAATGGAAATAGCAAGATCTATCAATAACATAAGTACCTACATAAACTATTTTTCTTTTACTGTATTTGCAACAAAAGTTGCTTTCATAACTCCATTTTAATAAAAGTTTTACAATTTGTTTACAAATTAACATTCACAGTAAATTTCATTTTCATTTTTTCATTCTCATTTTAGGTAAGCTAACTACACTTAACATATCGTTATGCGGGACATAGAAAGAGGTGAAGCTCTTGCTTTGACTTCAGTTTTTGTAGAAAAAGTAAAAGCAGGGAAAGCACAAAAGGCACAGATAGAATAAAAGCAGGCGAAGCACAAAAGACCCCGAAGGGACAACCTACGCGTGACAAGTAAGATAGCCTAAGATACACCTAAGAATTTGACGACCGATCCGCCCATGGTCACCATGCCGATAGTGTCGCGATAAAAATTTCAAGGAGCTCACTTTAATTTTAAGACCTCCGTGAACAAAAAAGGGGTAAACGTCGGATGACAGCAATATTACTAGAGCTAGCTCGTGAGCCTCTACGTCCTTCCACCTTTTACATTCCACACAATATCATACATCGTTAACTTCCTTATCCTCTTAGTTTATATCCTCTCCATCCTATGGTTGCCTGGAATTAATCGCTCTTAGCGATAAGGCCGCCGATTGTGCAAGCTTATTTTGTTATTTCATTATGTTTCTTTATTTGTGTGATGTGTGCAATAAAGTGTTAAATAAATAAATACCACTCAATAAATAATAGTCCCGCCCAATGAAACAAGAGATTACACATGGGATTTTGTAATATTTTTTTAATTAAGAATTAGGTACATTCACAGAACAAAAAATGATGCATGGCAAATGCAGAGAACGACCAGAGAGAGGTTTATAGAATACTTAGTAAACAACCAGGGTGCTATTATTATTTCTAGAGATATCTCTTGGAGTAGACTCGCGAAAAGAGAGTTTTAAAAAAGGTTCTTCATTCTTCAATTATATTCTTGCAAATAAACATTCTGTTCTACTAATCATTACCATAATTGTCAAATTGTACAGCAGATCAAGCTTGACAGTTTGACCTTAAAACCACCCTAATTCCGTTCGTGATAGAGGCACCTTCGTAGTACAGTCGACCACAGAAGTAGCTGAACACTTTAGTACCATGTCACACCGATCTTGCGTACGTACTTTATAGTTGCTACCGTACTATATTGACGCTAGAGTCGTTGTGACATGTTACTAAAGTGTTCAGCTACGTCTGTGGTCGACCGTACAACTGTTACGCTTGATGTGCTGTCGTGAACATGACTAATAAATAATAAATTAATCAGTAATTATTATAACTATTGCCACAGATTAGCACCACGTAGAAGCTTTTTGGCCACAGTACAATTCCTACATGCCGGGAGAAACAACAATAATATAGTATAACTAGCTGTCCCGGCAAATGTTGTATTGCCATAAAAAAAAATCAAAACAAATAGATAGTAGCCGATTCTCATACCTACTGATTATACATATGAAATTTCATGATAATCGGTCAAGCCGTTTCGGAGAAGTATGGTAACTAAATTTGTGACACGAGAATTTTATATATTACACTAGCTGACCCCGCAAACGTTGTTTTGCCATAAAAAAAATGAACAAAACAAATAGATAGTAGCCGATTCTCAGACCTGCTGAATAAACATATACATATCCTAGCTGTCCCGGCAAACGTTGTTTTGCCTTTATAAAAAAAAAATGTCTAAAAACAAAAAAAAAATAGATAGTAGCCGATTCTCAGACCTACTGAATATACATATAAAATTTCACGAAAATCGGTCAAGCCGTTTCGGAGGAGTATGGTAACTAAATTTGTGAGTCAAGAATTTTATATATAAGATTATGGTCTAAGATAGTATTTTTTTTATCCCAGAATAGTATTCCCTAGGAGCCACACCAACAAAGTTAGGAGGGGAAGACTGTAGCTGTATCCTGTATATACCTATACCTACAGCGTTAAGCTTTGTGTGGAAAGCTTTGATTAAAATTTAATTATTTTTGGCATTTATTTGTATAGGAAATTGGGTGTTTTGATCCAGAGTTTGGGTTTATGTTCGATTTATTTTTCTCATTGCTTTAATATCTTATAATACTTTGTAAATGTTATGTAATAGTATGTACATTGTTAACTCAATTAACTCTAAAAGTATTAATTAGGTATATGTTTAGTCGACCACAGAAGTAGTCGACCCATTCTGTGGTCGACCGTACCATAGGTACGTATAGAATAAAGAGCAACCTTCTTTCTAGCTTTTTGTTGTATAGACTCTATTAGGTTGTATTTTGTTGTATATACAATTAAGAATATGAGCGTTACTCATATTCTTAATTGTATAGAGTCTATGTTACTCATATTCTTAATTGTATAAAGTCTATACAACAAAAAGCTAGAAAGAAGGTTGCTCTTTATTCTATACGTACTAAGATTTACCGGTAACTCCTAGCATTTACCGGTAGGTTAGGTTAGTGTTTTGTTTTTGCTGGTAAATCTTAAGATTTACCATACTTCGGGCTTTAGCGGTAACATATATACACAAAAACAATACAACATTGCTGAGTTGCGTTCTTGCGGTAAGGTCGCCAGAGCTATCGTGGAAGCGTTATGTGGCATTTTCTATCTTCCTCTTGAATTTTTACATTGTAGGCAGCGCGCGGGTGGTTCCTTTGTTTTTAACCCCCGACGAAAAAAGAGGGGTCTTATAAGTTAGTCGTGTCTGTCTGTGTATCATAATGTCTGTCTGTCGCGTCGTAGCTCCTAAACGAATAGACTGAATTTTATTCAGTTTTTTTTGTTTGAAAGCTGACGTGATCGAGAAGGTTATTAGTTATAATTTACAAAGGTCAGCTATGGCGTTTGATGACTATCAGCTCATTTCCTACTTGATTTGACATGGCAATAGGAAATGAACTGATAGTCATCAAACGCCGTAGCAGATCTTAATAAATTATAGCTAAGAAAGATCGTGATGATCAAGTCAGCTTTCAATTTAAAAAACCAAATTAAAATCGGGCTATTCTCTTGGGAGCTCAATGCCTTAGACGACACGCAGATACACCACGTCAATACCCCAATTTTTGCGTCTGGAGTTAAAAACATGTTGTACGTACCTAAATATTTACCAAAGAATTATGCAATGGTGATGCTCGGATTTGTGCACTAAAGGTATGACAAGCAAAATATTTTAAAAACAAAATACACAACTGATGTTATTTTCTGTATTTTATCATAATGGCGCTTACTCATAATTACCGCCTACTTAGCCCATCACAAATAAACACTTATCACTGAAATAGCTTAATTTTAACGATGTAAACAGGAAGCGAATAATATCTGAATAAATAAAATTTTATTTGTAGGAATTAAAACAACTATTTGTTGTGTTTGTGTGTCTGTAGTATGACTTAGTGTGTTGGATACACAATAGTATGCATATTTTAGGGTTTTAACGAGTATGACAATAAAACAAATGTAGGTAGGTATAAAACTTTCAGACGTAACTCTTGACAAGGAACACTTGACGCTTAAATTTTATTTAGAAAGAACGAAAGAAAAAATATTTATTGGTAATAGTAGAAATTACAACACAAGAAAATATACCTTTAAGTTCAGAATGTCCAATTCCCAAAGACAAAGGTATCATAAGATTTAGGGTGGCCTAAATCTTATTGCTTCAAAAAATGTGTGCTTTTTTTTACAGGGTATCTTCATTTCACTATGGTCGAGGACGTTATATATGTCGAAGTAGAAAAATATCTAAACAGAAACAAAAAATAAAACTACAAAATATCACACACTTTGGTAGTGATAGGTATAGATAATGATACGGGGTGTTCTATACCTATAATATAAGTAGGTAGGTCACCAGAAATACATCAATAGATGGATTTCTGCTTCCCATTGTGTTTCAGAATACAGCGAAAAGATAAGTAGGTATTCATTTATTATTGAATCCTTATGGTACCCCTATATAGTATATATGGTATTATATATGGTATTTTATTGTACAAAAGGGTACCCTTTTGTACAATAAAATACTTTTAACGTACCTACAAAGCAGAATCAATAGATATTCTATTATTGAGAACACTCAATGTAATAGTCGAAAAGATTGGCTATATTACCTACATTCAGTCATAAAAGTATCGGGAATGGATGATTTGTTTATAGTTCCAAATTAATTTTTTTGTTTTTTTTTGTTGTTGTTAATTGGCACAGCTGTTTTCCATTTTAGCGCGGAGTTTGAGTTGCATTTGTTAGATATTTAGTTATATCATATCTAGTGTGTAGGTATTGCAAATTTTATAATGGACAAAAACATCGAACAAAGAGTCTGTCTTAAATTTTGCATAGCCAATGGAATTTCGTGTTCGGAGTTACTGAAAATGTTACAGAAGGCTTACGGTGAATCGGCTTTATCAAAAACACGTGCTTATGAGTGGTACAAAGTGTTCAAAAGCGGTCGAGATGTGATGGAAGATTTGCCTCGCTCTGGTAGGCCATCAACGTCTGCAACTGAAGTTAACATCGCAAAAGTGAGGGAAATAGTGACTGAAAATCCTCATTCAACTTTGAGAGATATAACACTCTGTATCTCACGAGTCGATCCGTACCATATTAAATAATCACTTGGGTATGAAACATATTGCTGCTCGGCTAGTCCCAAAAGACCTAAATTTTCTTCAAAAACTCTATCGCGAGAGTCGCTGAGGACATGCTAGAACAAGTCAATTCTGACCCAACATTCATGAAACGCATTGTTACTGGTGACGAGACGTAGGTTTACGAGTTTGACATGCAAACTAGTCAACAAGCTTCGGAGTGGCGCCTTCCAATTGAACCGAAACCGAAAAACCACGCCAAAGTCGATCAAAAGTCAAAGTCATATTGACTATGTTTTCTTTGACTCTCGCGGTGTTGTGCACTCGGAATTCTTGCCGGAAGGTCAAACGGTAAATAAGAATATTATTTGAGCGTTATGCGACGTTTAAGAGAGCAAATTCGACGAAAAAGCCCGATCTGTGGAAAGAATATTCTTGGAATTTGCACTACGATAATGCTCCTTCGCACAAGGCCATCATTGTTAACGAATTTTTAACCGACTTCAAAAACGAGGAGGTTCTCAATTCGGCCGGTATGTTTTTTTTTTTTCTATGTACACCGATTACGCCTAGATTACGGATCCGATTTACGTGATTCTTTTTTTGTTCGATGCGGAATAGCTGCCATTTGGTCCCATAAATTTTTTTTCGAAAACAGTTGGGTACTTTAGTTTTAAATATGAAAAAACTGAAATTATGAAGTCGTCTACATATGCGTAATTGCGAATTTTTGCTTTTCCAATGACTTTTTTCGACTAAACACTCAAGAAATACCATCGAGCAACCACCATATACACCAGATGTGGCTCCAGCCGACTTCTTTATTTTTCCTAAACTCAAATTAGGTACCACTTCGTGGCACCCGTTTTCAATCGGTAGAAGACACAAAGGAGAATTCGCGGCGAGAACTGAACTCAATTCCGGAAACAAAGTTTAAAAAATGTTTTGATGATTGGATTACCTATTCGTTAGCGTAAGTGTATCGTTTCTGACGGAGCATACTTTGAACTAACATTTTGTGTACCTATTATTGATCTTTTCCCGGTACTTTCTTGACAGAGTAGTATGTTGTTAATACACTGTTAAACCATATTTTCTTTCTCTCGCTCATATGCAAACTGAAATACGCCAACAATGTATAACAATATATTTAACACACAAAAAGGACAAAAAATAATTTAAGTACCTTCTTATCTATTAAGTTCAGGTATCTCCCTTGCCTATGGGAGACACCAAGATTGAATTAATCCTGATGTCTCCTGATAGCCCCCTGCTATCGATGTCAGACACGACCACGAGTCTAGAAGGTTTTTTTTTGGACTTGGTGCTACGGTACGGCGTTTACAGAAACACTGACTGCAAAAATTACCTTATTATTTTTTAGGTACTATAGTTTGATAACTTTCGCCTTTTTAGTGTTTAAAGTCAGTTTAGTTTTGTTTAACAATTTAGTGAAAACAAATTTAAACGTGGTTAATATTTCTCAATTTTCAAGTTCATAGCTCGATGGTAACGTCAGCATTATGTGGCATTATCGACTTGTCTGTCTCTGTCTCTCGTTCAAAGTCATCTTAACATATTGTTTTTTACTATACTTTAAATTGCCGTTTAACTTACTTGACTGTTGTTTATTGAGAAGCTCCGTTCTCTGTCTCCTATCATTTAAATCATATCCCACGAAATATACCTACCTAACTGGGAACAACCTGATAGTACTTAGGTATACTTTTTCGAACTCAAATAAAATTATTAAAGTAGATCAGGATTTGACAGAGATATGAGGAACGTAAAAGAAACTCGCCGGATTTAGAACCTCCTTCTTCTTTTGAAGTCTGTTATAATCGGCTAATAATAGGTTTAATATAGGATACAATTCTGTTGATTTTCTATTGTGTCGAACGTGTCAGGGCGGACAGTAAGGGGCGTTTATAAGTAAGTATCAAAATACACAAACATAGTTCGATTACTATTATGTAATTCAGCCGACCTAAGTAAATAATATGTTTATCTCAGCGGTGTTTTGGTTCATACCACAAGAAACTCGGTAATCGGAACGAATTAGTGAAATCGTTTGCACTTTACTTCATCGTCTTTCGAAAATTATGCGTAGAAAGGATATTCATGATCACGGAACTAGGGAATAAGTACCATAAATTTTTAATTCTCGATTAGTAAGTTATTGACTTTGATTTATTGTTATTATTATTTATAACTATGTATAAAAAGATAGTTTTCCCAGTATTCAATGCTTAGAACCAATCTCAAAGCTTTTCAAAACTTATATAAAACGGCGAGATAACGAAGAGCTTACAATGTTAAAGGATGCAAATCTAATTGTAATATATAAATTCTAATCATATACAGAAATTCTATTAAATATTGGTATCTGGGCCGTAGGTTATTGTCTATATCAACATTCAATGAAGATGAAATTCTTCTGCGCATTGAATACTAATAGGGCGCCCAACATATTCTATTGTCTTAATCGCATTACGGTATCCTTATTATCATCTGATTGTATTAAGTTACATAAGCATAAACACAGGTAATTAGGTTTATGGGAGCAATCCGTGGAATTTTCTTGCTGCCGACGGAGTAAATGCTAAACTTTTGTTTTTTGGTTTTTAACGATAGATTGATAAATTACATTAGAGGGCAATGGTTGCCTGCTGTTCTAATAGGTTTTTAAATAGTATAACGCCTGGTTGCTTATTAAAAGTGTCTGAATATAAAAGAAATGATGAAACGACAATGTCCAAATTAGCACTGTTTCCCAGATACAAATGTTTTCAAAACAAAGTAGGTATCTAGTATCTAACGCGTGTTAAAAAATTGCTGAAAGAAGATGGTGAAGAATCATTGATGATAAGGAGTATATCCAAATAAAGAAATAGGTTAACTCAATAAACTCACCTTAAAACATTGAGCACAACAAACACTGTGTTCTTTCAACGCGTCCAGCTACTGCTTACTAGGGATAACAACTGGGGTAAGGAAGACTTGCGCTCCATTCTTGCGCAGTGGTTCAGCGCTTGCTTTCAGCCAACTTCATGAATGATATGGAAGGTACAACGGATTGCGGGGCGCGGGCAGGCTTATATAACGCGGCGATCGATACAGGGCGAGCCGAAGCGGGTAGGCTGTGTCCATAGCCTAGGGTCGCTGTTTCAGTGCATGTACATAACGCCTGAATTGCTTTTGTTAGTACTTTATTGCGTACATGAGTCAGTTCGATCTTTATGCTGCACAGGGTGTAAGTGGGATGCTCTCTCACTCGCAAAGCACATAGGTTACCTGCTAACTTACATTCCAATGTTGTAATGTCAAAAGATTACATTTAGTTTCGAAACCCTTTAATTCTTCTTCACAATTTTACCCAGCGTTTATTACTTAAAAAACAAGGACTCATAATTTATTACGTAGGTAGGTACCAGAGCAGCAGACACTGCGAAGAGATTTTTGCGAACGTTTTACCGTGCGGTATCGCAACATCACCTAGTGTGAGTGAGTTTCAATCGAGATTTATCCGAACTCATTTCCAAAAACTAAAGTGGTTAGTGTATTAGATTATAGCACTTTACTCACCTTTTTAGAACAAACATCCAATGTATATGGATTTGGCGGCTAAACGCGGACCCGATCGAGTCGTTTTGATTCGATTGAAACTTACACTGTTTGACGATGGTCAATTTTGCCAACCACGTTGCCGTGTAGGTACAGATTTTATAAATGAATAAAACTGTGTCTGCAAAACACAACTTACTTACCAATAAATGTTCTTAATTATAAAGTTGAGACCTAACACGTAGTATACATACATAATTATAAAATTGTGATAAAATGACGAATATGAAGAAAATTGGAGGGCTTCGTTTTACTATTTAGACCAGCGTTTATTTACTTAAATATAAGACCAACTTAAGAAATGTTTAATAAATATTTTATTAAACGTTATATTATGTCGAATATCCCCGAGACGAATCCTTATTGTGTACGTACTCTTAGAAGGTCTGTAATAAGGCTTCCCATTCTCGAGTGGAACATTTTAATTGAAGACGTCTCGCCAGAAATATTTCGGCATACCTATCGCCCTTTAATATGGTCTCACACACAATGAAGATAATGTAAAATATACAGGGTGGTGCTGTCAATGCGACAATAAATTAAAACATGGGCTATATTAGTTCATAGAAATGAATTGCCACTTTCAAAAACATCTTATTCATTTAATAATTTATGGACGTTTCTATGAAAAAATGCAGCCAATGTTATATTACTCCATACAAATGTCATGAAATTATCGAATCAATAAGATGTTTTTGAAAGTGGCAAACTATTTCTATGAACTAATATAGCCCATGTTTTAATTTATTGTCGCATTGACAGCACCACCCTGTATATTATCTTCGCCATACTTTTGACCATATAGGTACATATACTAAACATAGTGATTACATTATCTTTGATATATTATCCCATCTCAAGATACTGACCGATATATCATAGCATAGCGGCGATATTTAAACAAAGAAACACTGGATTAGTGCGAGTCGGACTCGCCCACCAAGGGTCCGTACAAATTTGATTAAGTAGGTAGGTACGCATAACAGTGGAAACTCTAGAGTTTTTAGATTTTTCAGATTTATTACCCTATATGATTCCCTTCAAAGTGTCGAAATGTACCTAGGTACGTTTAATGCGGCATAAACGGCTGTATCCTTTTTTACGTTATCTTAGAAGGTAAATTTTGTCACAGCTTCAAAGGACTGTAGACTTAAGATTTGAAATGAAATGAAACGACACGAAACGAAAATATCTTTATTCAATTAGGCCCCCTTAAAAAGCACGTTTGAATCGTCAAAAAACCCCGAGACAAAGGGTCTTGACAGACAGACGGACGGGCGGACAGACAGACAGACAACAAAGTGATCCTATTAGGGTTTCGCTTTATCATTCTGAGGTACGGAACCCTAATAATAAGCCACTCATGATTCACAGTAATTATATTGCCTAGTACCGTAGACAGCATAATTATCATAAATAATATATTTAATAGTCTTCTTCACGTACCTACTAGTAGCACAGAGGCATATTCTGTGCTACTGTTAAATCTGGTAAATTTGTATTATTTGTTTTGTTTATAGGTACGGTAGGAGAGCTCTAGATATATATATATATATATACACGCTTGCTTGATCTGTAGGTACGGTAGTAGGGCTGTAGATACGCTTGTTTGATCTGAAGGTACGGTAGGAGGGTTTTAGATACCTACGCTTGTTTTCCAACCGTGTTGTATAAAAAATCCTAGGCGCTGAGTATTAGCTCCTTACCCTTTTCTGCCATGACATAAATGGCCTAGTTTGGACAAAAAAAAAGTGAACAGAATAAAATAGACAATAACTAACAACAACGTCATAATGTCTGTCTGTCATGTCTGAATTTAACGAGTTACCATGAAGCCCCCGGGGAGTTGAAGCGGAGGCTTCACGTAGAAAGAACGCGCGTTACGGCCGGCCACAGGAACGGGCGGTGGCGGCAGCGGGCAGCGACTCGGCAACCACTGCGCGGTCACGACGACGCGCTGCGAGGCCGACATCGAGACAGCGCGCAGTGGTTGCCGATTCGCGAGACGAAGGACTTGCGTGCGGTGAGTTCGTCGCCAGGCCGTTAGTTATTACCCGCTTACCCCGGGTAATAACTAACTAACTATAACAACTAACTACTAACTAACTAGATCATAGAAAGAAGGAGATATGTTGCGGGGGCGTGGCGCGTGAGTTCCAAACATGCCCATACCGAAATATCAGTCTCTGACGGGGTGTTAGTTCTACCTTAGCCGCGCTCACGCAACGATCTCCTGTATTTCTCGAAATGTCGAGTTGTAGTGTCGAAATCAGAGTGAAACGAAAAACTATTTATATGAAAGATAAAGTCACGTACACCACATGTATATTTAACATTTTCATTAGATATTGGCTTTTATACAAGTAAAACGAAATACTGATACTACGCAGTGTAACGATATTTCATTACAACTGATGCGCGGCGCATGCTTATTGTTTGTAATATCTTGAATCTTTAAGAAAAATGTGTTATAATTTGTATTTATGCTGAAATTTAATAATTCATTATTGAAAAACACTTTGCCTTGTTTGCGCCCTTCTTACCTTTTACCCCTCCGCCAATCTCCCACCTGAAAACTCAGTTTGAGGAAGTCTTACACGTGCTTATACTTTATCCATTTAAGGAGGAAATACTACAAAATCACGAATAAATAAAGTTGGTCTTTGGTTCAATGTTTGATATGGTTTTACCTGTACAGTCGGCTTGCTGTAAGCAGGGTTATACAGTGTGTTAGGGATCGGACTACCGATACTTTACCAACGTGTTGTCTTTATTTTAAAGATATTAAAATGGAAAAGAAAATACTGAAAATAATAAACAAAACCCTTTGATTTAGACGAAAAACTTGGTTAAACTTTGCGATTTTTTTTACTTATTGTGCTCTACCTTCTATTGTTGTTTTTTGTCCCTTTTGGACTTGTGTGTTAGACTCCGTTTCATAGTTATTAGCGTGATGAACGGTAAACATTTGAGGTTCAATTGTTAGCATAACCTTTTGCGAACAAATTAGACGAAAAAAAAACGATATGTTAACGACCCGGTATTCTAGGTAGAGCACAATAGGTAACTAAAAAAATTACAAAATTTTACCAAGTTTTTCGTCTAAATAAAAGGGTTTTGTTTATTATTTTCTATAACTTCTTATCAAATACCGTTTTAAATGCTAGTACATTTCAATATCTTTATAATAAGGTCACTTTTGTGTACGTAGACAACATAAAATCATAAAACAACGAGTTTCAATAAACTCGTAAAAGTACGAGAAATTTAATTTTAAAATGGCTCCAATTCATAGGGGTGAGGGGTGCGACCCCCCTTTGTATAGTTTTTGTCGATAAAATTTAACATACAACACGTTGGTAAAGTATCGGTAGTCCGATCCCTAACACACTGTATTCGCGGTTCTTTGTTCGCTTAAGCTTTTGAGAGTTAGAGTAGGTAGTGTTTTTATAATGATTTTTTAGTAACGCGCAACAACACCAGTTACAATATATAAATGTACACACGACAGCACATCACGTGTAACGGTTGCACGACGAAAGCCACCTCTATTACGAACGCAATAAGGTCGGCCTCAAGCTCAAACTGTTACGGTTGATGTGCTGTCGTGTGTACAGTGTTTTCAAACTTCTAAAGTATGAAGTTCTCTATTACCTACGTGTCAACCCTTTTATGACATGGGTTTCGTCAAACGAGTTGTAAAGAGACACCTTAGGCGCTACGCAAACTTGACACTTCAGTGTGTCGTTTAATGAAAAAGTTTGATGGCAGCACCTTGCAAATAATTAGCATTTTTAATAAAGATTTAATACTATTTTTAACCGACTTCAAAAACGAGGAGGTTCTCAATTCTGTTGGTATGTTTTTTTTTTCTTTTTTATTGTAAGTACACCGATTACGCCGAGATTTTTGGTCCGATTTACGGATTCTTTTTTGTTCAATGCGGAACAGCTTTGGTCCCATAAAACTTTTTTCAAAATTAGTTGGGTAGTATGGTTATTAGATCAAAAAAACTAAAATGAGAAAGTCATCTACGTATGCGAAATTGCGGATTTATGCTTTCCTATGACTTTTTAGTGAAAAGATACGATAGTAGGAAACAATTTAAGCTGACGGTCACCCATCTAGCTTTGACCTTAGAAAGTTGTCACTAAAAATTGTGAAAAAAAAAATTAAACAAAAATATAAAACCAACTTCAAAAAACTGAAAAAGATAAAATAATTAAATTTAAGTAGGTACTCATCACCTAGAAACATATTTTTAGGAGCTGGTCCTAAATTGTTTCCAGAAAAAAAAAACATACAGATGAATTGATAACCTCCTCCTTTTTTTGAAGTCGGTTAATAATAGAACGTGAAGCACCGACTCCACATAATATTTTTCTAGGTGATGAGTACCTACTTAAATTTAATTATTTTATCCTTTTCAGTTTTTTGAAGTCCGTTTATATTTTTGTTTAAATTTTTTTACTGCTACTACTACGTACTTACGTACCTACTTTAATCCTATTTTACTGGGATACGAACCCCGGACCCCTGACCAAGTAACCAGTACAGCAAGAGGCACAGACCACTCGCCCAGCCGGTAGTCAAAACTCCAATAACCCCTCCCATTCCCTTTTCCGCTTTAACGGACAAATATTTAAAACCCAACCTCAGTTTATTACCAGGCAATAAACTATCAGAACTATTCACATTTATGTTTGATTTTGTGCGTTTATAGCGCCTACTTTATTGTAACAATTACAAATAAAAAGAAAACGATGAAAAAATTATATGCTCCAGGTGGGAATCGAACCCGCGTCTCCTGGGGTCCTGCCAGACGCGATCACCACTACGCCACCGGAGCACTAGGTGTAACCTACTAATTTCTTCGCCGCTTTTTACACTTTTTTAACGTTTTTATCATCACCAGCCTATATACGTCCCACTGCTGGGCACAGGCCTTCCTACATGGGAGAAACACATGAGAAGCTTGGGCCATAACACCACCACGCTGGCCCAATACGGGTTGGTGGGTTAAAGCAGTTGCAGTAACAACCGGGACCAACGGCTTAACGTGCCTTCCGAAGCACAGAGGAGCTCGAGATTAGAAATTTTGATTAACCCATCCCGGGACCGACCATGGCGAAAGTTGCTTTGTTTTCGTAAACGAAACCACAGCGCTCAAACCACTACACCACTGAGCTCCTCACGAACGTTTTTATAGTAACGTTTATTTCACCACTTACTATGTTATATATATATATATATATATATATATATATATATATATATATATATATATATATATATATATATATTTAATTATATATATAATAATATATATAATATATATATTTTATTATATATATTTTTTTTTTTTATATATATATTTATATATATATATATATATATATATATATATATATATATATATATATATATATCCTAACCGTTTTCGGTCACAGCGGCTGGAAAGTGGCTATTGTGAGCGTCGCTCGTGTGCTCTCAGGTGGCTAATATAGCCAATTTTCGCAGTGAATGTGCGGTCACACTCACTACAGGTGAGCACACCATGTACAAAATTATAATTTATGACCGCGGGTGGTCGGGTCTTAAGCTCGTCTCGCTTAGCATCGAGTTCAATGAGCCTCTTCTCCTATGTTAACACCTCTAGTGACCCGAAAGAATACTTAAGCGTTAAAAAAGGGTAGAAAGTGGTGCAGAAATTAGTAGGTTATACCTCTAGGGATGGGTTGGTGAAATTGAAAAGGGCAGAGCCCAGGCTACCCCCGTGAAGGGCAGTGGAGTTATCGGGGAGTTTTAGTGGGTATTCCTGGTGCCCCTCACCCACGCCCGTCGCTTAGCCAGCGGCGGGTAGGTCCGTAAGCGGATTCCTCCCCGAAAAAAAAAAGTAAGTTACACCTAGTGCTCCGGTGGCGTAGCGGTGATCGCGTCTGGCCGGACCCCAGGACACTAGGTTGTGTCAAAAGCGCTCTGCACAAAATAATGTGTCAAGACGAGGTCAAAGAAGAACATCGTGGAGATAACACAAGCAGATGTGCATGCGGATTGAGTGATCCTATCTTCAATCTTTACAATAATCTACGAGGATTTAGTAAATAATTGTTAAATTCGTTACAGTGAAGTAAAAAAATTGTAAAACCTGAGATAATACAGATGTAGTCAATAAAGTGGATCACTCATACCGCATGCATTATAAAATGTCATAATGTATATCTCATAATATATAACAGTTCTGCTTCTTATTTATACATCAAAAAAATGTAAAAAATTGTTAAATACCATTACCAAATTATGGATTAGTTTGCATGTCTCGTTTAAAAATTATAACGATTTATTTGGATCACTCACACCGCATGGTGGCCGTATGAGTGCTCTTTAAAAATATCACCTTATACTGAATATATACATATTATTTTTTTGTATATTATAGCTAAACGTGAGGTTGAATTTGTTAAACAGTGATCTTGACATAAACTTATAATAGATGGAAGAAATTCAAGTTTTCCGTTTCCTTCAGCATGCCGTCTGAGTGATCCACATTTCGACCTCTATTTACTTTCGTATACCACCTACATAAACTGAAGATATACCCAAAATTGTTAAATTTTATTTACTAAAATTTGGCATGTTTTCTGTTAATGTTCGTGCGATACTTTAGGAAATATCTCGTTTCGTAAATTCCTGAAGAAAATGACTGAGTAGGGTGTCTTTGATTTTTCATTGTGTGAGACTATGTGATATATCCTTACTGGGACAGATGAAACTAAATAAAAGCTTGTAAAAAACAGAATCGAATTATTTTCGCTAGCACTATACATTTGATTAATCAAAAATAAAAACCAACTTCAAAACACGCCAATTTATTAATTTAAAATACCATACGACATGATTTACCTTTTACTCTTCATTCCAGATAAGTAGTCTGTAGTTGATGAAGCGAATACGCTGTTGTTGGTTGGCTCATTCTAAAATCAACATTTTTAATATAATCAAATAGAATTTCTCTTTGATGAAAAAAAATGCCATTTAAACCAATGACACGTAAGAACCTAACGTCCTGTCGTGAATTCGTGATCGAATAACATACATACAAAACACTAAAAAGGAAAAATAATTAAATTTAATCCTCAAAATGTATTTTTTGGAGTTGGTGCTTCATTTTCTATTGTTTCAGGTAACAGCTTAGCACCAACTCCAAAAAATCCATTTGTAGGAGATATCTTCCTATCTTTCCTGTGCGTCTCTGTAGTATCACGAGGGGTACCCAGTGGTGCCGTTATTGATCCTGGGCCTTAGCTTGAGCAACGGATTTCCCTGATCCAGTACACAAAAGCCCACTCAAGGGGGGCGATCCCCTATCCACAACCCTGGGGACGGGTCCGATGGCAGACTGGAAAACCGCACACGGAACACAATGCTTCCCTCACTTAACCGTACTAGTGATTGTATCATATTTGAAACATACAAGCGTGCGACAGTGTTGGCCTTTTTTTTCTTCTACAAAATTACTACAAAGCGGATTATAATCATAACACTTTTTCTAGCGTAATGCTGGTAATAAATTTTAACAAAGAATTATTTATGAAAAATTGAAAATGAAAACTATGCCTAATGTCAACTTGTCAAATTGTAAAATATGGGAAAAAATATTTCTGCTCCTCCTACCAATCGGAGTACCGATCTTAGGATATGGCCTGTATAATGGGCTTGACTGTACTTTTGGTTAAGTTGAATAAGTGATAAAAACAAAAACATTCAAGGAATGGGAAAAAAGATTCCCGCTCCTCCTACCAATCGGAGTTCCGATCTGAGGACAGGGAAAGACCCATATTGAGATTATATCTTCATTGACGTAAATAATTAATAGATAAATTGTACCGTCAATAAACTTTATGATATAGGATTTTTTAATTAAAATATATGTTTTCTAGAACATGTGGTTTTTCATTTACAGAGCATGTATAACTTTCATTATAACATATAAGTAGGTGAATAAAATATAAAAAGATTAATAGAAATAAATGCACCAGAATACTAATCATCGGTCTCAATCAACAGCCCTGTAAATTTTAGGCATCCAGAATGCTCGGAGCACAAGGTAATCTTTTCCAAATATTAAATAATATGAATAAATATAATAAAAACGCCTGGTCCTGTCCCTGTAAGGATATATCACATAGTCTCACACAATGAAAAATCAAAGACACCCTACTCAGTCATTTTCTTCAGGAACTTACGAAACGAGATATTTCCTAAAGTATCGCACGTACATTAACAGAAAATATGCCAAATTTTAGTAAATAAAATTTAACAATTTTGGGTATATCTTCAGTTTATGTAGGTGGTATACAAAAGTAAATAGATGCCGAAATGTGGATCACTCAGACGGCATGCTGAAGGAAACGGAAAACTTGAATTTCTTCCATCTATTATAAGTTTATGTCAAGATCACTGTTTAACAAATTCAACCTCACGTTTAGCTATAATATACAAAAAAATAATATGTATATATTCAGTATAAGGTGATATTTTTAAAGAGCACTCATACGGCCACCATGCGGTGTGAGTGATCCAAATAAATCGTTATAATTTTTAAACGAGACATGCAAACTAATCCATAATTTGGTAATGGTATTTAACAATTTTTTACATTTTTTTGATGTATAAATAAGAAGCAGAACTGTTATATATTATGAGATATACATTATGACATTTTTATAATGCATGCGGTATGAGTGATCCACTTTATTGACTATATCTGTTTTATCTCAGGTTTTACAATTTTTTTACTTTACTATGACGAATTTAACAATTATTTACTAAATCCTCGTCGATTATTGTAAAGATTGAAGATAGGATCACTCAATCCGCATGCACACCACAAGCAGCATCCCAGTCCCGGGAAGCTGCCATAAAATAAAAGCTGGTACATTTTTAAAAATATTTATTCTTTGCACATACAAAACATCAAATATAGACATGTTGATTGCATTAACCATAAACAAAATATCTGTAAAAAATAAATTACAATACTATAGTTAACGAAATAATAATAACCAATAAACCGCCTCATAGCGCATCGTTCGTTACTTTATAATTAAAACGAAATGACATAGATCCTACTTATACAATACTTCGCTACAATAATAATGGTGGTGATAACCGTGTACTTACAAAAGCTAAATATATTGCTATCCTTTTCTTGAGAAAGAAAACGACAGGGACATATTATGTTTTAGAGCTGTCCAACATAAACGTAACACAGAATTTCCACCGCCCCAGTAACAATATGGCAATTACTTATTAATATTGTTATAACTTACAAAAGTACAATAATATTATAGTTAGGTAGGTATACAATCTAAGAAATACAGTAAACTTTGTTCAAGAATTTTCTTACTTCTACACCTCTACAGGCCTTACTCCGATGACTACCTTTCCTATATCTCTTGTATGGCACGTATAAATCATTGCAATGGCTCCCTGCTAAATATCAGAAGCCAAATTAAGCTTAGTTTCAAGTCGTTTGTTAAGATATTTAAAAACATAACTGTACTGTGGACCGTAAACTAAACTAAGCGTTAGTCTACCTGTTGATGCTTTTGATGTTTTGCGACGACTGTACGTAGAAAAGAGATTAAGTAATAAAACATGGCACTTCAAAGACTAAATCAACTAAAAGTCATGCTACTCCTACACAGTTAATTAGAATTCCCTAAATAAGTGAGCTAAAGTCACTAAGACAGCTAAAATTAGAAATCAGTATCCTTCAATTATTCGCAATATATCACTAACATTAGGTACATAAATCGAAGGCTTCTTATATATATTTTCATCAGAAGTTTTGTAATATTTGTAAGGTCATGGAAATTATAAAACCGCTATCATCCTAAGTTAGTAAAGATTAAGGAAACGACATATAAATTTATTTACAAAATAATTTGCGGCTTGTAGAGATTTCTACAGTTTAAGTAAACTAAATTTAACTCTGATGGTTGTATGACATTACATAAATTTTATATAATGGTGGTGCTATCCTTATGATCAAGATACAGTGTCTTTAAATTTACTTATATGACAATAACAATCTTGTTTATCTCCGTAACGCTTGAAACTTTTCCTTGACATCGATATTCTTAGGTATAAAAATTTCTAATTTTGAGGTGTTATTTTATGAACTAGGTACAAGAGAAAAACAATAAATTAGTGTTAAATTAACATTTTAGCCATGATTTGAATAAGAATGATAGAACACACACCGATTGTCATAATATTAGTGTACAGGATACGTAGAATACAAATATATTTTTAGTTATTTATTTCGGTATTCTATTTCTAGGAAAAATCACTTACGAAGTTTTTTGTAACAGACGTATAACTCTAACTAGATATCACTGTGCGTCACTGCTTACCTAAGCGTTACTATGAAGTATTTTATTTATTCTGAGGTAGAGGTCAGAAGTTTCTGAATATATTAAAGAAAAGGGATGGAACAATGAGATTTTACTTTTCGGGACAGATTACTTTTTATTACGTATTGGGTCCTGTTTGAACAATTTTTGGATAATGTATACAAAATAATATATTTGAATTTGAATCCTAAAAAAAGAAACATAGCTAATGAAGGCTTTGGCATATTTGTCCTATCGTTTCTTTGTTTCACACCAATATTCACGTTCCGGTAGCTAAACTTTTACCGATGCGCGATTCGTACCTAACTAGAATTCTTCGTAGGGGTCCAACGAGTCTCCTAACTTCACCAAGCCGATGAAGCTCTTCTCTGGCTCCATAAGCGAGTGCCTGTCTCCACCAGTGTTCCTGACGGCTAGCCTGTCTCCTGCCCGCAGATACAACGCTGCTGCCGAGAAGCAGGAGTTAGGCTTGTCGATTCTCTCCGAGGAGTGGGAGGATTGGGCACATTGTAGTAATGTCTCCCGGTGTTCAGTGTCTGCGTTGGTACGGTGAAGCACCCACGCGATGATATCATGGCTATCCAGATAGTAGATCTGTAAATAAAAATTTGTTTTTTAAATTATGTCAAAATATTTTCATGTAATTCTTTGTACAAAACAGCGTTAGCCTGGTCTAATCTAAATGGGAATCGGATTTAGATATTCTAATATTAAATCTTCTAGGATTATCATTTAATTGATCTACTAAGGAATATTTCTTTTGTAGGTCTTTGTAATATTGAATGCCATCTACATATTTTATTCCTTTTTTGCGCAATCTGAAATCAGGATCAGGTTTTGAATTTATTTATTTGCACTATATTGTCATAAAAAAGTTACAATATTCGTAACTCCCGTATTCTTGCCACTTAATGCCTCGAAAGGGTGTTACTTTTTTTAATGTTTATTAAAGTAGTTTGGCATCAATGTCAAATCTTTTTTATCTCACTAGTGCCAGAGTAATCAAGCCTCCATCCAGCCGTTTTACATGGCTTATTTTATCCACTAATATCTGGCGAGAGTATCCTGGACTAACAACTCATGCCTTCCGAAACAAGAAGCTTTTTTTCACGGCAAGCATGCTCCTTTGCGACCTTTGCGACCTTCACGCAAGGCCTACCTTGCCAAATCAAGGATAAGCTTTATTTTGAATTTTTGACAGCAAAAGACAAGTCCCTTTGTCTCTCATAACATGGTTATCTGCAATGACATCATGCTGAGCTGGCCACCATTTGGTTACATTAGTTCTCAAAGTATTGTCGTTGTAATTTCTTAAAATTATGACCAAGTAAACGTCTTTTCTTTCTTTCTTTCGTTCTATCTCATGATATGCGTGGAAAGAGCGCAACGTGCAGTGCTTAAAGTTGCAGCCGGGCTATCCTTCCGCTACCCTTCCGTTGAGTTATATAGCTACTGGGAAGTATTGACGGTAAGGCAGACTTTCATCCTTAAGACCATACTAAAAATGCATGCAGTAACTCAATACGACCACAACAGTCTTAAGGGTAAACGCAGAACGGGTACTGTCTGTGCCTTACCCATACTAAGGACAGCCTTCTCTCACCATTTTTCCGGATTTTTAGGCCCTTCTTTATACAACAAAATAAATACTACACTTCACATCTATTCGGTTAATAAGTTCAGCTGTAAAATTTTAGTATCCCGACACCTCATGACATTGGATTACGCTGCTTCTGAAAGTTTGCTTTCACCACCATAGTGGGAAAACGTAAAATTGCTTACCTATTCCTCTGCTGATTGATTATCCATATGTTTGTACCACTCACACCCACTCATGCTTACATTCACGCACACATACACACTGCAAATACACTCCACTTACACAATCATACACACCCTTTGCACAAGACACTTATACTTAGTAATTAGTATAACATAATTCATGTATTAATTTTAGTTTGAGTATGCGGTAATTTCTTAGTAGTAATATTATTATTATTTTTATTTTATTATTTGCTTCTGCTGAATTTCCTAGTGTCTAATGTCAGCTGTTATATAAGCTATTGGTTATAAAACGGATGACGAACGTTTTTAACCTATTTCAGGCACCAATCCTTCACAAATTAATACTAACTAATTCAACTCTCACATAATTATTGATAGATAAGTTAGTTCTTAAGTAATTTGTGAAGTGACAAATAAATGATATATTATTATTATTATCTTATACTTAAATTACCTGAACGTAGACGAGGTAGACGCCAGAGTGGTGTACATGCACGTGCCCGTTCCTGGTGAGGGTTGGGCGTGGATGGGGAGAGTTCATGGTCCAGCTAGAGGGGTACCAAACGTTATGGGCTGCGTCATGAGCCACGCGCACGAGGCCGTTACCTAAGAAAGAAGGATCAATCAACCAATCAAATTTTTATTTGCTCACTAAGTGTTTGTAAGTGTATATTGGATCTATGTATACATATATATATATGCACTTAAAAGTTAGCTACCGCGAGGTGTAGAAAATTTGAGAACAGCAAGCCTTTACATGAAACATGGATGGAAGTTTTGTATTCAAGTTGAATTTTTTCTTTGAAATATGTTTGTCTTTGTTGTGCAATTTGTTATCTTTTAATTACAAATTTTATCGCAGCATGGTGGATAGATAAACCGCCGGATAAACCTAAATGGGTAAGTATGGTAAAAAGTATGAAAATAATCTGACGTCTCTTAATTCAATATCTCTAGTTGCTGGTAATCTGTTCCAGGATCCAAATATAATTTGCACGGTAATGATAGTTTATCCCAATAGATCCCGTTTCTATTAAGTTGCGGTAATATTGCTTTCGGTTACCGATAATCGTTCGCTGTGTTGTATCTTTAATTACTTAGCTACTGAATTAATCAACAATTACTAGGCTTTTAATTAAGAAAGGCTTATTTATAGTCAACAGCAGATAATACAGATTATAGTGGGCGTGTGTGTGTCTGTGTTTTTTTGTAGTACAAATCCCACTTAGAGGGCAACTAACATATTAATTTCAAGTATTTATTTCAAAGAAAGTAGGTCGGCCGTTATTAATTATAGTTTGTGTTACAATAATCCCCCTTTTTCTACTTACGAGTCATGTCGTACTTTATCATGTTTATTTACAAACATTGCACTGAAATATTTTATTTTATAGTATCCGCGAATAGTATCCACAATATCTCGCAATATATGGTTCAAGATATATTTGCATTTTGTAAACAGAATTCATCAACTTCGCTTTAATATTGGTGATTGGCTGCTAAAGTTTTAGCTGGAATGATGAATGATGCTTTGTAATTAGGAGTAACGTGGGTCTACTGTCAATTAGGACATATGAAATGTTATTATTAATTCATTTCATTCTAGAAATTAATTAAGCAGAATAATGAATAAATCAACTGGATATTCATCATGCTAGGTGTTTGGTACAATAGTATAATTAGAGATACTATCCCGTTGTCCAAAATTAAAAAAAAAATGACATTTTATAGGTACGTTTTGTTTTACTGACTGAAATATTTGTATGAAGAAGTTTGATATTCATTTTACAATTTTGAATTTTAGATTACACCGCAGTATCTATGTTAACATTGGTATATAAGTGCCCGCTTGTTATGCTATATACCAAACAACGTCTAAATTAAAAATCAATGTTTATATGTTTGTTCCTTATGCGCTCCGAAACCATTGACCAGATAGTGATAAAACTTGGGTAGGGTGTTTTGGGGATGCCGAAAAAGGTTTTTGGATTATAAAACCTTTTTTTATTCAATAATTAGTATATATATATATATATTATTTAATTATATAACCTAGCAGTTTTCTCTTTACGGGCATTGGAAAACATGTCAGGTGCAGCTTCTTTTACTCTGTAGTCAGATGCGGGTTTGTCAAAGGTCTAAGACAATCTTGCAACAATATTGATACTGTATCAATGGATATGTCGCTTGTAGGTGTTAAGACAGCCCGAAGGGGGTAACACCTCACTAAAGATCGCTATTGATAATTTGGATATAAACAACATATTAGGCCCGTATGTAGGGTCATCTGGGTAGGTACCACCGCCTTTCTTATTTCAGCCGTGAAACAGTTCGCTGTGTTTCGGATTGAAGGGAAAGTTAGCCAGTGTAATTACTGGGCATGGACGGCATTTCATCTTAGGCCCCAGGATGACAACGCACCTGCAATATCAAGTGATTTTCTCTTGTTATTGCAGGTGTCTATAGGCGGCGGTAACCGCTTACCATCAAGTGGGGCGTCAGCTTGTGTGTCATCTAGTTGCATAAAAAAAAAACATTTCTTCGTTGTTTGGTTGGTCGTCAGAACACTGACATTTGTTTTTGATGTATATGATAAGATCTACCCAAGTATAGTATAAAAGTTGAACCATACTACAAGATAATATATGATTAAATTGAATATAAAACATCCAACAAAATCAAGGGGACACAATGAAAGAAAAAAAGAAAATATATTTATTCCTAACATTAAATATTATTACACAATAAATCACAAAGTAGAAAAAGTAGAATTTAAGTATAAAATGAAACCAAAATGGCCGCCACTCAGTTTTATGCCGCGATGATGGAATATGATGGCGAATGTTTCTTCAATAAGCATGAGCTCTCGAATACTTGCCCACCACAAGAAGTTGACGTTTACAGATAACAATAATGTATCAACTGCCATTTTCTGTAAGATTCCCGAGCACCTCCTCTAATTTATCTAATATAATATAAAATTATCGTGTCACAAATTTAGTTACCATACTCCTCCAAAACGGCTTGACCGATTTTTATGAAATTTTATACGTATATTCAGTAGGTCTGAGAATCGGCTACTATCAATTTTTTTTTAATGGATATTTTTTTTTAACTTTTTAAAAGCAAAACAACGTTTGCGGGGTATATAAAATTCTCGTGTCAGTTCGCTGTGTGTCGGATTGAAGAGAAAGGTAACTAGCAAGTGAAATCAGGTATTAGACATGGAAGGCATTTCTCTTACGCCTCAGGACGACAATGCACCTGCAATACCAAGTCATTTTTTTCTTGTCATTGCAGGTGTCTATAGGCAAGGATCTATGCTATAGGCGACGGTAACCATTTACCACCAGGTTGGCCGTCAGCTTGTTTGTTATCTAGTTGTATATAAAAAAGGGACCAGCCGTAGGTATAAATAATGAAACCAAAAGATATAATATGATTTTCATATTGTACGACATAAGATTTACGTAACCAACTATTGGTATCCCAGTATCTATTTACAAATCTATTCTTCGCCCGTGGATAAAATGCAAACGTGTGGACATTTATCCGACAGACGGAGCTACGAGTAAAGCGAATGAATACACAAACAAAATAAAATAAGCAAAACTGTAGCGAGGTTCGTGAATAGAATTGACAAGCTTTTGAGACCATGTTTAGATCATGAACTTTCAAAAGTTTCAAATAGATCTTATCATTTGTCAAACTTATAACATTTCTATGCAATAATGCAGCCAATGTTATTATTTTATACAAAGGTCATGAAATTATCAAATGAATAAGATGTATTTGAAAGTTTCAAAACATTTCTCATGTTTTAATTGATTGTCATACGAGCTGTGCCCGCGACTTCCTTCGCGTGTAAGTCGGAAAATAACAACTTGAAATTTGATTACCAAAAAATAGTTATACTATGTATTGAGTACATTTTTAAAGATAGACATATCTTATTTTATCATGGAGTCGTGACTATGCCACGATGCACTTCGTCCCTTCGGGATCTTTTGTGCCATAGACATATGTTACCGCAGTTTCTTTTTTAGATCTTTTAAAGGAGAGCAATTCCTGCATACATGATTTTAACCGTTAACGCAGCGCACGAAAGCTCTGTAAAGGAATATTTTTTACTCCAAGCTTAAAATAATGGCATTTTGTGATTTATGTCTCAAACCTGATCATGTAATTCCCAAAATAACAGTTCTGCGTGTGACATGCGAGATATATAGTGACAATAAGTTATGTGGTTGAGTGAATATTACGACGTGATCGATCTTCTTTTTGTAGATACTGTACCTTTTTTTAATATAAGTGACACCATTACCTAGAGAAATAATAAAGTAAGTATATATGTATTTTATTCAAATCCATCAAGTTTAAATGCTAGCTACAAAATAGATGTTTTATCTATGCAAGTTAAGTTGTAATCGAAATCGCTCCCGAGTACTTTTCGCTATTCCTTAAAGCTTCATATTTGGCAATCCATGCACTCTTGAAAATTTATTTTTTTATGTTCAGAAACAATTTTCTATTATTTTCTTATAAGAGAAACTTTAATATACAAAACATCAAGAAGTCACGATTATGTCAATCTTCATGCCAAACATACTTAGGCCATGCCCAGTCAAATAAGTACAATTGTCTTTAGAATCTTCAACATCGTCAACAAAGACTACAGTGAAAATATTAATTAAATTTCATTAGAATAATTAAAAAAGTATCCATATAAGGTGTAAGGCATTTTTCACTCGAATCTTCACTGCCTGATAGTGACCTAGCAAACCTTACAAGGTTCAGGCAGTCAAAATCGATCGGTCAGGAAGTCAGATTAGGTAATCAGCAATCTTCTGTCGAAGATCGCAGCTAAATAATACTACTTGTTTGTGTAAGTAAGTTCGCCAGGACTGATAGAGAATGCGTTATGTTTGGAGAAGACTCGTCTCACAATAATAATAATATGATGGCAACGTAATGCTTTCATAAAATGTTTACAGGGTACGCAACATGTGAGTATTGCTCAAAGTGCTACGAGCGTCTTTCTGCTACGCCGTAGCCTATCTACGGCAACGATTAGGCGGGCCGTACGCATGTTTGCACCCTTTTCATTTTGCCATAAGTACATAAAAAAAATATTACGTTCCAAACAAAAAAGTGTTGATGAAAATTAAATTAAGTTAATGTTTATTAACATTGGAATTTGTCTTGATGAAATCTAAATTAATTAATGCATAGTTAAAATAATTTACAGAAGCTAATATCAATTACATATAAAAAATTAAATAAAACGTAATTTTTTATTACTCTTAACATGATTGCTCTGGGCCCTCATCTCACCTGATGGTTAGTGAATGGCTGAGGGCGAAGATGGAAGCGAACTTCAACCTCATGGACAGAGGAAGTTAGCCATGTTTTCTACGGCTAGTACGCTAATGCGAGATCAAAGTGTAAGTGAGATACAGTTTCATAGGGGTTTCGAATAGAACAAGACATAATTGGAAGCTGCGCATTGGGTCTAAGTGCAGTTTATTGTAAAAGTCATGATCCTATGATTTATGATACCCTGCAATTTGACACTTGACCTTTCGCAATGTCCAAGTGCATCCATTATTAAAATTTTCAGTAGCTGGCCGTTATATTTGAAATTATACACACACGCTACGTGTACCTGACTGATGAATGAAATGAATGAGATGAATGCTAAATAGAAACAAAGACAATGTAAAGCTAATTTAATATAATACGATATTTTTGACCGGCGCATGTCATCGGTTTTTATTTTTATTCTTTTATTCGCTATTTCAAAGAGGGTTTTCTTCTCCACTTTTGTTTCATTTATTCAATATTCTTGTAGTGTGATTAGTTATTTTAATTATAACTTGTAGAACATCAAGTTCCCATTTAGATCTTTGTCGCGCCTTTTTGAAACATTTTGTATGTTAAAGATATTATTTTATTGGACACGAATTCCTGAATGAATGAGACTCAAAAGGGTTTGACTCAAAAGGTTAGAACTACGAATAATATTACTTATTTAAGGAATTTTCTACAGAGAGGTTTTATTATAAAGCACTTTCGTGTGGTCATAGGGTCGTTAAATAAAGTTTATGTAAACAGAATTCTGAATTCAATACAGGGGCCCTAAAGACGGTTACACATCATCATGTTATATTATCGTTTCGAAAAAAATATGCTTGCAAACATAATAAAAAGTATAAGATCATCAAAAT
Organism: Nymphula nitidulata; assembly: GCA_947347705.1. Taxonomy (NCBI): domain Eukaryota; kingdom Metazoa; phylum Arthropoda; class Insecta; order Lepidoptera; family Crambidae; genus Nymphula; species Nymphula nitidulata. The sequence continues at coordinate 5,271,380 of OX374617.1, read as the reverse complement.
AAACAACTTTACCTCTGAAATTTCAAAAACAATCAAATTGTTGCTAGAAAACTTTTGGTCTCAAACAATCCTAAAGTTATCTATTAAATAAACTCGGTTTAAATAATTGAAAGATTTCCAAAAATATTTCAACCAGAGAGAGAAACGTGGAAACTTTGACCTTTCAAAATTTGGGAGACTATTAGGTATATTGAAATACCCGAATAGTTTTGGAGATTCTCGAGTATGTTGTGGTAAAGTTTAGGCATTGCTGTATACAATGTCTCGGCTTGTAGTTTTAACATTTTAAGTGTATTAGTTTCAAAACTCAGTGAAAAAGATTACGTTCGCATCATAGTAGTTTTGCGTTGCGAAATCAGCCGTAGGTACACTGAAAAAAGTGACAACTGAACTTTCGATTACTTGTACCTCAAAAAAGTGACTACAGAACTTAGGGTAACACCTAGCTAAAAACGAAGTAGCATAGAGACGCACCGTTATGTTAAATCAAATAAACTGTAATTACGCCGCGCAAATTTTTTGTTGTAACTAATGCAACTTGTAGTAGTAACTAATGTTGGAGTTTGACGACCGGCTGGCCGAGTAGTCTGTACCCCTTGCTATACAGGCTACTCGGTGAAGAGGTCCCGGGTTCGAATCCCGATAGGAGCAAATGTTTGTATGACGAGTACGAGCATTTGTTTACGAGTCATGGATGTTTATATGTTTATTTAGATATATTTCTAATATTTATATACATATTATTATTTCTCCGTTATCTATTATCCATAACACAAGCTCTTAATGATGCTTACTTAAAAAAAACTAATGTATATGTAGTAGTTTGCTAAATATAATATTCATGTACCGTGCGTGTGTAGCGGCCTTACATACACAAACCCTTTTCACGAGTTCCTTGTAATCATGAATATAACATTTTAATAAGAGGTCGGCTTGCCCAAAATACATATAGTGTAATAATAAGATTATAGGATACTCGATCATCCCCGTTCATTGTAGTGCAGACGGGGCTTTACGCTGGAGTTGAAAAATAACTCTTATAACACAGCCCTAGAAATGTTTCTCGTCTCCTCTTGGTGAACGTACCCAGGGACTTACCTTTGTAATGCTCGTGTATTTCTGGATTGAGATGAGAAGTGTTTCCATGGAAGTGAGCGGCGATGAACTGTCTTGATCCCTGGAACAATCATAATTATTAGAAGGAAAGTCTTTTGAGTCATTAGGCCTTTTCCTAGGTGGTAGGCCCATATGTAGGGTCGCCTGGGTAAGTACCACCGCGTTTCTTATTTCAGCCGTGAAACAGTTCGCTGTGATTCGGATTGAAGGGAAAGGTAGCCAGTGTAATTACTGGGCATGGACGGCATTTCATCTTAGGCCTCAGGATGACAACGCAACTGCAAAATCAAGTGATTTTCCCTTGTTATTGCAGGTGTCTATAGGCGGCGGTAACCGCTTACCACCAAGTGGGCCGTCAGATTGTTAGTCATCTAGTTGTATATATATAAAAAAAGGCTCTGTGACCATTATCCTTGCAAATCAACGCTCATTTTGTAGCTCGAACACTACATTGATTATATATATGTGATTATCTATAGTAAAATATGATCAGATGCTGTGAGCTATTTTACAAAATATCGATCCAATGTAAAATAACGCTGAATAGTCAAAACTAGCCTGACTGTTCTGACGATTAATAAAATGTGCGACTACTTTCGAAAAATCAACAAACGTTTTATGTAATATCCATAAAAAAATCATTTCAGTACGTGTTAGCTATGTAAGCCTTGGGGCTAAAATTTTAAATACGTTTAGTTTCTGTTACCTCATTTTCGCTATTCCGGACAGTTCTGGTCACTGAGCGCGAAGTAATCTTGGTGGGTGCGATAGAGTCTGCATTTTGTGGCAGTTTCTTCGTTTTATGTCTGCAAAAATAAAAAACAATGTTATTATGCATACTTGCTGCTATAATTTCACTTACTTTATAAAGAAAATTCTAGATTGATAAAATTAATAAAATAAAATTAATTAATGACATATTCTATGTTTTTTGGTGGAAAGAAATATCAATCGAGGTGCATTTTTGGATTATTTTAGCCAATAATAACACCATGTTAATGTAATTATAAATAACATTAGTTTAAATGTTTACGTCACTTCATACTCGAAAAATCAAGTTGATTTATTTGATTCTTCAACTATGAAATTACGTAAACATGAGATGATGTTCTTAGTTTCCAGAAATGTAAAATAATGAATTATATAGACAATGCATTTTCTAGATAGCCAAAGTTAGTTTCTAAGATTCAATCTGTTACGTATTATAACTCTAAGAGTTAGGAGGATTAGGAGCAAATCAAATTAATTATTTCGATTTTTTGTAATAATAATGTTTAACATTAATAGAAACCGTGATCATCATGTAAAAGGAGGATTTAGTAAATTTTTACAGGGGTGATCAAAAAAGAACATTTTCTTTGATGGTAAGCAGTATGTATATAGCTAATATGGACGCTAATACCTAGTATCATACGAGAGATGCCAATTAGCATACTCCCAGACTTACTACTGCAAAAATATAACACCTATACAATGGGGGAAGCTACTGTTGTTGCACAATAAAACAAACCGAATCTAATTAGACTTAAAATGCTATTAAGCAAGTCAGGCTAGTCTAATTAGTCATAAGAGGATTTTTCGAAAAGTCTAATAATAATTGAGTAAGAGCAACTTCTAACTTTTCATACAAACCCAAAATTGCCAAAAATTTCTTTATTGCTAGAGTGGCAACACCGTTGCACTCGCACAGCACTATGGTAGCTTAACATCACTATGCCATCAGACAGATTCTTTAGCCATTTGAAAATTAACTGACTGCGATTGTCTTGTTATTATTATATTCCATAACTGTGATTGTTTTTAAAGTGATTGTACCGTTGATTTCTGTCAATAATTTACAATAATTCTTGTTATGATCCTAAAGTGGTGCCCTCATAGCACCGAAGTGGTCTTTTCTAAAAATTCTCTCACAACAAATTAGATTAGCCTGACTTGCATAAATATGAGTAACTAGTTTTGTTAGAATCGACTTCTTTCTTTCCAAAATTTTCGACTTGAAAGCTTGAATGGAAAGCCGTACCGCGTAAACCCCCTTAAACATTATAGTAAAATATATAAAAAAAAACCACGATTCGGAATAAATTTTACAATCTTAACGTAAGCTGATATAAGCCATATATTTTTATTTACCAAAAGCAATGATATATCAACCCAAACACGACCGTAACAACTATGACATAATGTCAATTATGTAAAATCCTATTTTAAATGAGGATATCAAGTAGCACGAGCGAGACCCTTTGACACTCTAGCGTTATTATTAGCGCTGCTCTAATTAAGGTCTACGTAATCGACACCTCTTTCTAAATGAACAAGTAATTAAAATTAACACCTGATTAACACCTACGACAGCCAATTTAAAAGATTGTTGTAAATTACTGACTTAAAAATAAAAAGATGTAAGTATTCTGAAATTTTATTTTCAGAATTTATTATTCTAGTTTATTTCCTTAATTTTAATTAAACATTGATAAATGTTTCAAAAATGTTTAGAAAAATACATAGATTTAACCCTCATTTTTTAATTGTCATAGCTCTCCGGTAGGATAACGCCGCTTGAGGGATCAAAAACAGTCAAGTCCTGGGGCAGATATAATAAGGGCGGGATTCAAAACCGCAATCTATCACAAATCTGGTGACTGCCCTAAACACTTTCAAAAATATTTGCGCTCTTAAAATTTACTTTTCTTTGTAATATATCAAAGCTTTTCATTACAATCTGACAAGAAAAGACATTTGAAATATCAAAACATTGGCCCTGTTTACTTACGCGCACATCCTAAAACATGGCGATTAAGAGCGTCTACGCCGCAAGAACTTCATCATCATCACCATCAGCCTATAATATACGTCCCACTGCTGGGCACCGGCCTTCCTACACGGTAGAAACACATGAGGAGTTTGGGCCATAATACCACCACACTGGCTCAATGCGGGTTGGTGGGTTAATGCGGTTGCAGTAACAACCGGGACCGGGAGGAGCTCGAGATAACAAATTTTAATTGACCCACCCTGGGATCGACCATGGGGAAAGTTGCTTTGTCAAATTGACGTTTCTAAGAGTTATTCTATCTCTTTCATATAAAAGTAGATTGGAGGAGAGGTATTGTACAAAACTTTAGCTTTGCGTGATCATAATCATAATCACAAGCTAACATACGTCCCACTGCTGGGAACAGGCCTTCCTACATGGGAGAAACACATGAGAAGTTTGGGCCGTAACACCATAGCCCAATGCGGGTTATCGGTTGCAGAAACCAGGGATCGGGTCAATCAAAATTTCTGGTATCGACCTCCTGTGTGCTTCGAAGGGCACGTGTCCCGGTTGTTAAGTGAAATACCTAAGTTATATTATGTTACGTAAGTAACTCATTATTTACTTAAGTACCTACGTACCCACCTTCTGTTTGCTTAATTTAAATAAGAAGCCAAAAGCCTCTTTTAAGGAAAAATATTTGGTATATTTTAATTGAAATTCTCAAAGAAGATAGAAGTACTTATCTGCTCTTTTTCTCCGTAGGTAATTGTGCGTTTTTCGTTAGTATTTCTTGTTCTTTTAGAATAGCGAGACCCAATTATTACAGTAAGTCGTTTTGTTTTTTTTATACGTAATAAGTTTCTTATCACCTGGTGATAAGTGGTACCTATAGACACCTGCAAAAACAAGGGAAAATCACTTGATATTGCAGCCTTCTTCCATGCCCAGTAAGTAGTCATTGTTATATATTTCCTTATAACCGTCTAAAACTTATGTACTGAGTAATTAAAATATAAAACTATAAAAATTTCACGTCCTGAGGTGGGAATCGAACCCGCGACCTTTTGCAATCCGGACGACTGCTCTAACCAACTGAGCCACCCAGGACTTTGGATATCCCTGTGAAATTCTTCTAATCTATCTATATTTGCGTTTACCGACCATAACTATACCGCCGCCGCTATACCGTTTGTGCTTACTGACCATAACTATAGCCATAACCATTAAAATTTAATTTTACTTATACGTTTTATCGATCGACTAAACCTAGGAAGACGTTAATCACCTTTTGACCGACACTCTTACCAAGACAATATCTATTTTAACCTTTGGAATTTAATGAAACATCAAAATTCGAAGCTACCATTAAGATTTTTTGGTGTCTAACCTTTAAACTGCTTATTGAAAAGTGTACATGTAAAGTTAATAAAAACCTTCATAATATCACGTCACTGAAAATCATACACAATAAAACTAAAATGGCGTCATCGTACAATGTAGGGTGCATTAAGCTTTCAGTCGCTTACCGCGTGAGCTCAGGCGGATTACGGAATATCGCTCTCAGAGAACGTGTCGGATCATGATGCGACTACAAAAGAGTTATACGTAGAGTAGTAAAATGATATCATAATTTTTTTTTTTTTTTTTTTTCATACAAAGCACGGCAATTGACCCAACACCACCTGATGTGAAGCGGTAATATTGTTCACGCACGAGTATATTCTTGAAAACCATGAAACCTAACTTTCCAGTAAATAAATCATTTACTCTAGATGGCGTTTAATTTAATACCCCACAAAATTAAATTTATTAGGTAGGTACTCCAGAAAATTAAATTTTGGAGTCTTCATCGTCATCTGCTGGGCTCAGGCCTTTACGTTGGCCCAATGCGGGTTGGTGGGTTAAAGCGGTTGCAGTAACAACCGGGACCAACGACTTAACGTGCCTTCCGAAGCACGAGAAGCTAGAGATTATAAATTTCGATTGACCCATCCCGGGATCGACCATAGCGAAAGTTGCTATGTTTTCGTAATCGAAACCAGAGCGCTCAAATAAGTACCCCACCGAGTTCCTCAAATGTTGGAGTAATCAAGTCTAAATATGTATCTAGAGTAAATACTGAAAATTTTATGAACATACGCTGTGTAAAGTAACGGTGTTAACTTGGTGCTAAGTATAAATATTAGAGACAAAATACAAGAGTATTTAATACTTTACACTAGATAAGAACGTTTGCGGAAAATATAACTCCCCTGGGACAGTTGAGTAAACATATACACACCTACGGACAGTTAGACTGACTCGCATGTTTTTTTATAACTTGGCCAAAAAGGAACATTTTTTTTATACACTCACACCTATTATGTAGCCCAAAGTAAGCTTCATTAAGAGCTTGTGTTATGGATACTAGATAACGGAGAAATATTGATAATAATATGTATATAAATATTAGAAATATACTAAATAAACATGTAAACATCCATGACTCGTAAAACAAATGCTCGTACTCATCATACTAACATTTGCTCCTACCGGGGTTCGAACCCGGGACCTCTTGACCGAGTAGCCTGCATAGCAAGGGGTACAGACCGCTCGGCCAGCCGGTCATCAATAATGGTGGGTACAAAGTCTACTAAGGTCTGCGTCCAGTTAGTTTAGTAACACGTTTGAACTGTAGAGACTGTATATAATGTATCGTATCCAGCATACATTACAGATGCTAGGACACCAATAAATATAGGTAGGTAGGTATAAAGATACATAGAAACTCGATGTAGACAATTACGCGATCCATTATTCTCGCCTTGAACTTTAGTCTTGATGAATTATTATGTTGTGTGTATTTAGGTATAGATGCCTATTATTGCAGATTACATTCCACGTAATAATAGCCAACATGAAACATGACACCATATTGTGGTCGCGTTCCTTCGATCGCGTACGTAAAGGTGTTTGTGTAAGAGAAAGAATTAAACTACTTTTGCAGGTTCACTATATATTTCTCACATTTACATCTTTTTCACATTCGTGTTTTTTATATAGTGACGGCTTCAAATTTTGACACTAATTTTTAAACCAAAATAAAAAACATATAGGGAATTCCAAAGAAAGCGGTTGGTTCACAACATCCTCCCACACCAAAAATACGGGCGACAGGATATAATTCAAAAAATAAATCTTCTATATTAAATAACAATTATTTTTTAGAACCACCCTGTATCTCTAATGGATATAGTTTCTGAATGGGCCTTATTAAAACAGAACCGCGCTCAGTCAACAATTTGACAGCTCGCACATGTCCATCCCTACCTTCAAAACATTCTACAATTTTTGCCATCGGCCAAAGATGACGTTTATTGTCCGTTTCTAAAAGAACAATGTCACCAGACTTTACAATAGAATGTAAATGGGTTTGCTGCTTCTGTACAAGTAAACCCAAATACTCACTGCGAAACCGAGTCCGGAAATCTGCTCTCAACTGTTGCAAATATCGATGCCTGACATTAATGCTGGCAGCGTCTATTTCATCCAAATCAGGCACCGTGGACTCCGAGACATCTTGCATGAAACAATTGGGCGATAAAGGACACAGTCGTTCTGAGTCATCTGCAATGTACGTGATGGGCCTGGAGTTCATTGTAGCCTCACAGTCACATATTAAGGTTTGAAGTTCTACAAAATTCAACGTTGACTTTCCTAGCATTCTACGTAGCAAATCCTTTAAGGTACGCATGAGTCTCTCCCAGAAACCTCCCCACCAAGGACTGCTAGGTGCATTGAATTTCCATTCAAATCCTTTTGCCGTAGAAAATTTGTTTATCTCGTCCCAATCAAGGTCTTTTAGTAAATTATAGGCTCCCACGAAGTTTGTGCCATTATCGGAATAGATTACACTTACTCTGCCTGTCCTAGCTATAAATCGACGAAGTGCCATTAAAAATGTTTCTGTAGATAATGAATCAACAAGCTCTAAGTGTACTCCCCTATACACAGCACAAGTAAACAGGGCGATCCATACCTTCCTTCCACCTCTGAGTATAAGCGGTCCACAAAGGTCAATCCCCGTCACTTCGAACACTTTAGCATTTTTTATCCGGTTTTCTGGAAGTGGAGCCACCGGTGCAGCCGCCGCTTTAACCGCAAATTTACGACATAGTGTACACTCGCGAACAATTTTTTTGACCCATTTTCTGGCACTCAATATCCAATATTGCTCTCTTAAATTGCACAATAGTGTGGCGGTGCCAGCGTGCTGTAAACTACAATGCCTCTCATGTATTAATCTTTGGATGACCGTTGATTCCCCAGGCAACAATATCGGATACTTAAAATGTTCAGACTCAGTGACACGTAATACCAATCTGGTTTGAACTCTAAGTAATCCTTCTTGATCCTTGAACAGCTCTAGATTGTACTTACATCTTACCGAATCAGCCGAGAAGTACTCTTCTTGTAGTATCCTAAAAATAATGGTTTGTGCCTTGGTATATTCGCTGTGGCATATATCTCCTGATATTTTAATACTACGACTGTATTTACAATTGTGTATAAATCTCAAAATCCATGCTATCAAACGTACGATCTTTGTATAACTAGAAAAATAAATAAAAGTATCAGAAAACCTTTCACTGACACTAATATTACTTGGAACGGTAATTAATAATGACATTACATTCGGGGTGTCAAAAGACGTCATGGGCCAGTTGGACATGTCTTCCGTAAGCCATTGAGGTCCCTCCCACCAACGAGAATCTAGCAGTTGTAGAGCGTCACAGCCTCGCGAAGGTAAGTCCGCAGGGTTCAATGTACCGGGAACATGGTGCCATAAGCTTGGTGTGCTTACTTGCCTTATCTCTCTTACTCGATTTTTGACAAACACTGGCCAAGAACCTTCAGTCTTGATCCAAGTCAATACTACAGATGAATCTGACCAAAAATAGCTCTCTATGTTTGGATCATGACTTAAAAATATTTTAATGATGTGTTGGTACAGTCGTACACCGATAACAGTAGCCATCAACTCGAGTCTCGGCAGTGACAACTCTTTGACCGGCGCTACCCGTGCCTTTGCTACAACCAATTGTACATGTACATTGCCTTCATATTCGCTCCTCAGATATATACAAGTAGCAAAGGCGTGCTTACTGGCATCACAAAAGGTATGTAACGAATTTTTACAAAGTTTAATATTGTGAATAGTTAAGCGACGAGGTAATGATATTTTATTTATATATGATATTCCCTCGTGCCATTTTAGAAATGCTTTTATTATATTTTTGGGCAACTTATCATCCCAACCTAAATTAAGTGTCCAACACTTTTGTAGTAACAGTTTAGGTACTAATGAAGTAGGACTTGTGTAACCGATAGGATCGAATAAACTATTAGCATATGAAAGCAATACCCTCTTAGTTAAGTCTTCCGAACTGAAATTACTTACTTTCATATTGGTACTTAAAGTATCTCCTTTAGTTTGCCACATCAATCCTAGCACAGAGAGTAAGTTTTCTTGTTCTGAAGGTCCCGTAACCCAGCCGCGAAGATCGAATCGAGCTTCGTTCATTAGCTCCTTCGATGTATCGATAAAATTGTCGCATTCTTGAACTGACCCCACACTAGTCACACAATTGTCGACGTAAAAAGAAGCTTTAAGTTTTTGTGCAACTGGCTTTCGGTGGTCCTCTATTTTATCAAGGTGAAGATTTATGGTAGCAGCTAACAAAAAGGGTGAACACGTGACACCAAAAACTACGCGCTTGTGTCGATAGGTTACCAAGTCTCTACGTTCCTGTATGTTCTTCCACCACAAGAATTGTACGTAATTTCTATCATCTGGTTTAATAGAAATCTGTAGGAAAGCTTTGCGGATGTCAGATGTGATACCTATTTGTTGAAGTCTAAAGTCTATCAAAAGTTTAGGTATTAATTCTAAAAGATTCGTACCTTTTTCTAGACTGGAGTTTAGGGAATTTCCGAAGCGGTCTCTTGCAGAAGCATCGAAAACCGGGCGCACTGGAGTCGTTGCACTCGATTCCTTAATTACTGCGTGATGCGGTAAGTACAATCCTTCTTTATTCCCGCCAACCTCTTCTATTATTCCTTCCGCCTGCCACTCCTTGAAGACTTGATCGTATTTCTTCAAATAATTTAAACTCGCTAACCTTTTAGTAGTAGAATATAACCTTTTTAGTGATATCGCTTTATTATTATCTCCAAACTCCTTTGGAAATCCTTCCTTCCATGGCAAGGCAATTTCGTAACGACCGTCCTCATTCATGGTGATTGTTTCTCTGAAAAACTGCAAGGTATTAATATCATCCTTTTCAAACCCGTTATCACAAGGTGCTTTAATACCCAATGTCTCTAGTTCCCAATAATCTGCAACACTGAAATTCACAGATGTATAATTAGAGATGTTAGACAATAAAGGGTTTGATGATGTACACCCTTGAAGGCACCAGCCCAGCTTGGTTTCAATTGCAAACAGTTCCTTGGATATTTGAACTATCTTGCCAGAAAGTAAATGACCATACACGTCGGCTCCGATCAATAGATCTATGTCAGTTACATCATTTTCGATGTCTGGAACGAAAACATTTAAATCACGAAGCTTCTGTATCGTATATGAACAATTGAGCTTAGGCAAGGGTCCGGTAAGTGTTTTTATCCCTAAAGCTGACATCGAGAAGGTAAAATTATTGGAAATACTAGTAATATCAAAATTATATGTATAATACGTACCCTTTTTAATTTGTGTCCCACCAAATAAGCAATGTCCAACCTCTTCTTCGTAACTATATTTAATACCCAGAGACTCTGCTAAGTCGAGTTTAACGTAAGACCTTTGTGCGCCGCTGTCAAATAAAGCCCTTGCTAAAACTTTCCTACCGTTATAACTAATATATATTAATATTGTTTGTAACAGAGTGGTTCTATTTTTTTGACACAAGGAAACTTGCGGGACGCTACTACTACAACTAGGTTCTTCTCTTATATTTTCACGCTTATTGTGAATGTCAGGACACATTGGTACAGTATGTCTCTTTAAACAAACTAGACATTTGGGAAAACTTTTGCATTTCTTTGCGTGATGACCGACCCTCAAGCAAATAATGCATGCGTTTTTTCTCTTCAAATGCTCCTTTTTTTCTTCCAAAGACAACTTCGAAATCTTAAAACATTCTAAAGAGTTGTGGGTAGCTTTGTCACACCAGATGCAAACTCTGTCTTTCTGTTCTCTATCCGTTTTTCTATTTTCACTAGCCACTAAACATGAAGCCGTAGGCTCTCTTCGTGAGGTGTTTGAATTACCCTCCGTAAATGTACGTGACAAAGCAATTCGCTCCTCTGCCTCTACTTCCCTCTTTAAGAACTCCATCAGAGCTAAAAGCTGGTTCTTTTGTTTCCTGTCTCTAGCCCTTTCCCACGCTCGGAGTGTTTCTATTGGTATAGCAGATTCTACTAACGGAAATAACATTGAAGCATATTTGTCCGAAGTCACATTTAATGAGTCAAGAGCTTGAATATTTGTTGACAGCTTATCATAAAGGTGGCTTAGCGACATGTGTTTATCGCGATTCAAAATCAATTGCGAAAGTCCTCTCATATAATTTTCTATCAATAAATCCTCTCTTGCAAACCTCTCTTTTAAATCTTCGATAGCCTTTTTATAATTTTTGCCGTATGGTGGAAAACTTTCGACAAGTTCTCTCGCCTTAGACCCTGGCTCTGTAGCTTGTACTAGATATTGAAATTTGTCGCCGTCGTCAATATCCTCATCGTCGTGTATTTTTGAAAATTGTCCCCAGAAAGCAATCCAGTTACCGACTTCACCATCAAACTTGCGTAACTCTATTTTTGGCAACACAAAGCGCTTTTGATTTTTGGAGCAAGCGGTACTCATATGCGAGGGTGACCCTATTGACGCAACATCACAGGCTACGGTTTCGGTATTGACAGCATGATTACGACAGTATTTAGTACTCACGATTGCCCAGCGAGATCTGTACGATTCAGCAGTTTGTAGGTCAGTAAAAATAACTTCTTCGGTTGCTTCTGTATCCACAAACCACAAATCCTTAACCTGATCCTCTATACTGAATAATTCGTCAGCCTTCTGCTTAGCGATCTTATACATGGCATGGACATCTTTATCAGAGTTCTCCCCAAAAGCATCCTCTAAGTCTCGTTCCGCAAAAGAATAAAATCTGCGCGAGATCGAACGCATTTTCTTGAGGTTTTCCATTGTATTAATTATCACGGTCGCCAGATAAATGTAAGAGAAAGAATTAAACTACTTTTGCAGGTTCACTATATATTTCTCACATTTACATCTTTTTCACATTCGTGTTTTTTATATAGTGACGGCTTCAAATTTTGACACTAATTTTTAAACCAAAATAAAAAACATATAGGGAATTCCAAAGAAAGCGGTTGGTTCACAACAGTTTGTACTGAGCACAATAAAGTAGTGTTGTTATTCTCGCCTTTCAGTTAAGCTTCTCATTCTCAGAGTTCCAGTGCTTAAATAAATAGGATAAAATAATGGTCCTTTGTAGGTCTAATTAGATAATAATAACATAATACTCATACACCCACACCTATTATCTAGCCTAAGCTAAGCATCATTAAGAGCTTGTGTTATGGGTACTAGATAACGGAGTAATATTAATTATGTATATGTTACCGCCATCTGGTTAAATTCGCCGCTTAATTGAATGCCTAGCCCGTTGATTAAACGCCGACATCCAATCGAATGCCTAAGCCGATAGTTAATTGAAGACTCCCTTACCGTTTAACGACTAAGCTATTGAAAGGATCGTCATGTACCGAAGAGTTTTGGTTTGATTAGTGGGTTCAAGGTTATTTTTTTATGACCACTTATAACCGACATCATTTTGACTATATGTGGTCATAAAAAATAACCTTAAAACTACAAATCACTCAAACAGTCACACAAAAGCTTTTCGATTTAAACGACCTGCCTGAACGACCAAATGAATGGCTAATTTAACCAGACGGCTGACATGACGTGCAGCCATCTGGTTAAACGTTGCGCTCAATGACTTGGCTAGTTGTAAATTAGCCGTGTCATTGGATGCAGGCGTTCAACCAACGGGCTAGGCGTCCAGTTAAGTGGCTTATTTAACCAGACTGCTACGACATATACAGAGTGGTGCGGTCTATACGACAATAAATTGAAACATGGGCTATATTAGTTCATACAAATGGTTTGCCACTTTCAAAAACATCTGATTCGATTGATAATTTCATAAAATTTGTATGAAACAGTACTAGATAGGTAGTAGGCCCGTATGTAGGGTCGTCTGGGTAGGTACCACGCCTTTCTTATTTCAGCCGTGAAACAGTTCGCTGTGTTTCGGATTGAAGGGAAAGGTAGCCAGTGAAATTACTGGGCATGGACGGCATTTTATCTTAGGCCTCAGGATGACAACGCAATATCAAGTGATTTTTCCTTGTTATTGCAGGTGACTATAGGCGGCGGTAACTGCTTACCATCAGGTGGGCCGTCAGCTTGTCTGTCATGTAATTGTATAAAAAAAGAACTAATATAAAATCGGCTGCATTATTTCATAGAAATGTCATGAAGTTATCAAATGAATAACAAAAGTGTTCCCTCCATACTTTGTAAAAGGTGTCTCAGCGCCTATTCGGCAACCAGCGGAGCTAGCGGAAGGAAAGCGGTAGCGTTCGAAAGGTGATCAGTGCGGATTATTTAGTCGCTATTTCACAGTGGTCTGGCGCGCAGCGCGCACACGCAGTGGAGACCTGTGTATAACATTGGTTCCTTGAAAAGAGGCGTGAAAAGGCACCTTTTGGGCTGGCAAGGTGGAGGCGCCTAGAACAGTGTGTTGAAGTTGCCCTGGCTGTCTTCGCATAGATATAGACCTTGTTTTGTGTCTATGATTTGAGATATAGACTCTTCTTACTACTTCACATTAGCCATTATTAATCTGTGACATCAGGTATTGTAGATGAATGATTTGCCGTGCTTCGATATAAAGACGTGGTTCTCCGGGTACGTATACCTATATCATCATATCAGCCGAGAGACGCCCACTGCTGGGCATAGGCCTCGACCTATAGTATATACCTATATACTATATAATTATTTAGTCAAGTACCTCTCCTCTAGTTTGTTATCTTCCCGGTGAGACGGCACCACGTCGATCAGCTCTGGTGGGGCGTCAAGGAACACGCTGCGTTTTTCGCGCTCCTTGTTCGCTGGTGGCGCCGTTGCTGATGGAGACGCGACTAACGCTGGAATTAAAAAATCATGGTCAACAGGTAGTCGTTAAAGTTATAAACACATTTTTTTTACACAACTAAATGACAAACAAGCTTATGGCCCACCTGGTGGTAAGTGGTAACCGCCGCCTATAGGAACCTGCAATAACAAGGAAAAAATCTCTTGGTATTGCAGCGAACTGTTTTATGGTTAAAATAAGAAAGGTGGTGGTACCTACCCAGACGACTCTACGTACGGGCTTACCACCTAGTTATTACATATGGAAATTAAATGGGGCCAACAATTTTATAATTTTGATGTTCAGTCAACAAACATTAAGCGTACCTACTCATAGTTGTTGTTGACAGATAACACATTCTATCTCACAGACATTTAACTATGTCTGTGGTCTATCCCTTCTCGAATCTTCCTCTCCCTACATAACCGTCCATATTTATTTTCCAAACCTTCCTGGCCGCATACTTGTGATCTATTCTCTTTATACGTTACCAATACAGTTTATTTTAAGTAATATATTTTTGACAGCTTCGAGATACAAAGACGATACTACCCGTATAAAAAATGTACTCTTTGGACGATACTATGGCAACCTGCTATGGGAACATATTTACCGTTGCCGGCCGAACATTTTTGATTTAGTGCCTAGCAACTTTTCAAAACACGGCAAAATTGTTTGTTGGACAGCGGAATAGTAGATTGCTTTATAAGGGTGGAAAGGAATCAATCCCTACGAGGTTGTTAGACCTACGGCTATAGTCCCAGTAGGGTTTGATTCCTTTTACCCGTGTGTAGCACTCTACTTTTCATTTCAAATGCAAGGAAAATAAAAAATAGTATTTCTAATAAAATTTATTAATAAGCATACTCCTAACATGAGTAGAACCTATTTAAAAAGAGTAGATATTTTAAAATTTGGAACATATTGCGTTACCGCCTACTGGCCATTCAGCCAAATAGGTACTTTTTTTCTTCATTGTACCACAGATTGTATGTACGTAACCAAATTCAGTTCTTTTTTTAAAAAAAATATTCCTGCCCTAGGTACGGAAGCAATTAGTATTATGAGTTTTTCCCGCCCGGTGGTAGGAACTAGCTTTTTTCTCCCAATACTCAGATCAAGAAAACGCTACTTTCCGAGCATGAGGAATGAAAAATATGTTCCCATAGACGGTTCGCATAGAAGGGGAGAGGTGGTATAAAAGGGGCATTTTTGTTGTAGAGGCTCAAATAAATTAATGAGATAATATTTCGAACAGGTTGCAGCTGAATGGGAATCTTACTCTTGAAATAAAATGTATTCGTGAAGATTTCTTTAGTCTTAGTTGTATATTTTCGCAGTTTTTAAAAATGTTTATTGTGTCCCTATCATAAACAGCATGTATTCAAAGGGACGTGATCATTTATGAAGCGGACAGTGCGTCATGTCAAGGAAAAATAATCCTATTAGATTTCTGTACACAAAGTTAATATAAAAGAATACTTGTACAATGACTGATTAACGAAATCACATTTTTTCAGTTTCATATTCATTATATTTATATTATAAATGTGAAATTTTGGATGGATGTGTGATGATTTACTCATTCACGCCAAAATGGCTGAACAGATCTATATGAAACTTGGCACAGAGTTAATGATTTTAATTCGTGTGTGATATTTATGAAAGGGACACAATGAACAGTTTTGAATCTACTAGACAGTCTATCATTAACAATAGGAAACAAAGAAATATTCAATCTACAGTATTTGTCAAACTATTTCCAAAGAATACGGAAAAAATACTTTTGAATACAATTTTATGCGCACCCGTGACATTGCCATCTTAGAAATAAGTTATGTGGAAATGGATATCGGGGCTGCTACACAAGATTCATAGTGCCATATCGAGAGGTTTTTTATTTTGCCGGTAATTATAATTGTCATTGCCTTTCATAACGTGTCCCACGTTATGAAAGGGACAATTAAAATTACCGGTATTTCATACCACCTCTCCTTGACGTTTACACAATTTAGAAAGTTTTTATTTTATTTATTTAGGTACGTAATATCTACTAAATAAATATGTAATATAAATAAAATCAAAGATATCAACGTATGTTCTAAAAAGCAATCATTAGGTTGGCACCAATTATGATTTTTTTTTTTTATACTACTGGATGACAAACAAGCTGACGGCCCACCTGATGGAAAGCGGTAACCGCCGCCTATAGACACCTGCAATAACAAGCAAAAATCACTTGATATTGCAGGTGCGTTGTCATCCTGGGGCCTAAGACGAAATGCCGTCCATGCCCAGTAATTACACTGGCTACCTTTCCCTTCAATCCGAAACACAGCGAACTGTTTCACGGCTGAATTAAGAAAGGCGGTGGTACCTACCCAGACGACCCTGCATACGGGCCTACCACCTAGGCCGTGGCCGTGGCCGTTAAAATGTTTAGCGCAACACAAATTGCTTTGGTAAAACTTACACGCCAGCTTACTCGGGATGGGACAATGCGTTCTATCTAATGGGTATTCTATAACAAATAACTAAAGGAGCACAATTCTGTACAATCATATCTATCATGGCATATCACAGATCGTAAAGTAATTGTGCTTCTAGCTGTTTAGGTCTCAATTCCAGTGTTAGAATATTAAATTTATCAATAAGTCTCTCATATTATATCGATATCGTCTCATGTTACAGATAGATCAATAAAATTCATGAATGTAAACCATTACAAGCTGTCAATCTTCAAAGAAATTAGACGAAATTGGTTGTTCAGACCACCTTCTGAAGGTCAATTCGATACTCGACGTTAAATTAGATAATGTCTACAGACGTCTACCTATACAATGTCAAAGGGAAATTATCAACCTACTTTCATTAACCGAGAATATTCGAGGTACAGTATCGAGTTACAGTAAAAAATAATACAATAAACTACTATTTTTAACCGACTTCAAAAAAGAAGGAGGTTATATAATATGTTCATCTGTATGTATTTTTTTTGTATGTATGTTCACCGATTTCTCTGTCAATTGTGAACCGATTTTCAAAATTCTTTTTTTATTCGATAGAGTATACTCCTGAGGTGGTCCCATTGTCACCAATTCAGGATCTGTAAATCGAGGGCAAACTTCATATTTTATAGGCACGTATGACATGTTTTACTTTTTTCCTAAGCTATTCAAGTATTTTCTTCTGTTAGTCATCATCTCATGTTGATGAGCTGGTGATGGAAGGTACAGCTCCTTAACGGTTAGGAGTTAGAAGATATTTCTTTCACTGTGTATTTCACCCAAGGCCTGAGAGGCAGACAAGTCGATAGTGCTCACCCATCTTGCTTTGACCTTTGGAAATCACTTAAAAATGTGAAAAAAAAAATTTTAACATAAGTAAAACCGACTTCAAAACACTAAAAAGGAAAAAATAATTTCATTTCAATACCTAGGTACCTACCTCTTAAAATGTATTTTTGGAGTTAGTGCTAAGTTGTTTACAGAGTCAATAGAAAGTGAAGCACCAACTCCAAAAATACATTTTAGGAGGTAAGTACCTAGGTACTGAAATTAAATATTTTTTCCTTTTTAGTGTTTTTATATACCCTCGTATTCTCTTTTGAACTTTTGTGTTTGGATACATGAATAAATAAATAAGTTTCAATAATGGCGCTGACGAAAAAACGGGGACATTAGAGAGATCCTAATTCTTCTAGAGGAGATTTCCCAAAAATGTATGGAGACCCGACCAGGTCATTATGTTAGAGGGACGCTCTCGAAAACGAAGGCAGGTGGCAGTGCTCGTCACCTTAAGCACAACTTACTGAAAGATAAATTTGAAATCGCGAAGAAAAAGGCAGATGTTTAATACAAATTGTAATATCTACACGGCCTGATTGACCAGCATTGCCACCTGCCTTCGTATACGAGAGCGTCCCCCTGACAGCCTGTATACACTGTGTAAAAAATAGGCAAAAATATGTAGAACAATTTTTAATAGTCCGTTTTCTTTTATTTGCTTTGTTTCGAGGTACAAAAAAAGAGTTTTTAAATAAAAAACTGCAACACAGCCAAATATTTGTCATGGCGCTTATGTCACTTTGGTGATTTTTAGTTGACTTCTGTGTCGCCCAACATTGAATATTAGTGAAATCAAGGAGGTGAAATGGACGAATCATGTCGAATTATTAGTATTTACAGCTAATTTTTTCTACATTTTTTAGAGAGTGTACATACACCTGGCCGGATATGAAACATCTCCCTTGACACAGTTCTAAAAATTGACAATTTAGTAGTTTTTTCGTTAATCCGCAAACATTTAATACTACTGTGGAGTACCTACATTGATTCAGATTTTATTGCTCTATTTTTCTTCGTTTGTTGGAAGGACTAAAAGGCTGTACTAGAATTTATGATTCTAATAAAAGAAGCAATAGGTGACGATGGTCACTTGTAACGGCACAAACACGTATAAAGGAAATAGTGGGAGTAAAAAAGAATTAACACGTGTTTTACTATGAATACTCTTATAAGCATTCTCAATTTTTAAAGCAGCGCTAGACAACCATATTCTTATGTCTGGAATCTCTGGCTTGAAAATTTAATCTCTGAAATGGTTGAAGAACGGGAAAATTCATCAAATTTCAAAATGTATTGTATTGAAAACCGACCTTCAATACAAAAACGGAAAACAATGTCGAAGTAATATGAATTTTAAGTAACTTTTGAGTATTCGACCGTACCTACACGGTCGACTTCTCAAAAGTTACTTAAATTATCAAGAGTGCTCATTTGAAAAAAAAAAACAAATGCTGCCGCGGTCGTTTTTTTTTAGAACTTTTAAAGGAGAACAATTCCGGAATACACGATTATAGCGTTACTTTAATTTAACCATTTACGCTGCCTGCGCACGTAAGGAAAGCTCTGAAAAGGAATATTTTTCCCCCGTTTTTGCAACATTTTTGCAAGACGACCGGCTGGCCGAGTGGTCTGTGCCTCTTGCTATACAGGCTACTTGGTCGGGAGGTCCCGGGTTCAAATTCCGGAAGAAGCAAATGTTTGTATGATGAGTACGAGCATTTGTTCACGAGTCATGGATGTTTATATGTTTATTTAGTATATTTCTAACATTTATAAACATATTATTCTCATTATTTATCCGTTATCTAGTATCCATAACTCAAGCTCTTAATGATGCTTACTTTGGGCTAGTAGGTGTGAGTGTATGATTATTATTATTATTATTATTATTGATCCCCAGTTCCTATTAGTCTTATTACGATGTTTTATAGCCTTCCCCGCTAAATGAACTTTCCAACACAAAAATAATTTTTCAATTTTAATCTAGTATTCTTAATTTTTGATTTTAACATTATTATAAATGTTTGAAAAATTACTTAGTAATTAAAATAGAATAAAACTAGAAAAATTTCACGTCCTGAGGCAGGAATCGAACCCGCCGCGACCTTTCGCAATCCGGGCGACTGCTCTGACCACTGAGCCACCCAGGACTTGGGATATCCCTGTGAAATTCTTCTAGTCTATCTTGTATCGTCGGTATTTGTAAAAATACTCGTTTCAGATGTTGAAATAGAATATTTCGACATTGTAGGGTGGACGTTAGCTCATAAACGCAAATACAAGATAGACTAGAAGAATTTCACAGGGATATCCCAAGTCCTGAGTGGCTCTGTGGTCAGAGCAGTCGCCCGGATTGCGAAAGGTCGCGGGTTCGATTCCTGCCTCAGGACGTGAAATTTTTCTAGTTTTATTCTATTTTAATCTAGTACTTAAGATTAGCGCATTTAAACTAACAAACAATCAAACTCTTCACCTTTATAATATTAAATAATATAGTATTGATTTATACAAACCACATTAACTTTTGATAGAGCTGTGCTTTAATTATTTTATTTTGTTATCAAAAATAATTAATATTGGCAACGAACTCTACATTAGAAAATTTTTTCCGCGTAACACCTTGTATTAGGAGGACAGAGGATTTTTCGAAAAACTGTAGAATAGTTGAGTGACAGCAATTTTTTGCGTTTCATACAAAGCAAAAATCGCCAATAATTCCTTTTTCATTATGACTTCTCACGCTTGAGATTCGGCCGTAAGAGTGCTTATTGGAGCACATAGTTCCGGATGGTTCGGGAGACAAAATTATGGGAGGAATTTTTGTTCAAATAACTGAGCAATGCACCCGCATTGAATCTTTTATTGGTGTTAATCGAATATCAATAAACTTCATTTTCCTAATACTTGTCCGAAAATACTTAGAGGATATTATACACCACTAATATGTAAGTCTCCTCATGTGTTTCACCCATGCAGGAGGCCTGTGCCCAGCAGTGGGACGTATATAGGCTGGTGATGATGATGATGATGATTATATGTAAGTACTTCACAAATTATAAATTATTAAATAATACTTCACAAATTATAAATTATTAAAATTATTATAATTGAAATGTTTTATTTCGTATCACAAAAAGATAACCGCACGACCTAAATGTTGGTAAGTGTTAAGAAGGGTATCTCGCGGGTCGAATCAAAAGCATTAATTAATATAGCTTGTGATAATCACGTAATATCATTAAATATGGTAAGTAGGTACAGTAATCAGTCATTGTAATTGGTAACTTTTCAAGCATACGTCTCGCCTGATGGTAAGTGTTTACCGTAGCCTGTAGTCCTAAATGGCCAAACTACTGACGTGTTGCTCTATAAAGATCAAAAAGTATTATATTAACCACATTAGATTTGAATTTACTCGTTGAGCTCTGGTGACCCTACCTACCAGAGAATCATAACTATACAAAGCAGTGTTTACTTCGATTTTATTATATAAGTACAACTAGCTGACCCCGCAATCATGAAAATCAGTCAAGCCGTTTCGGAGGAGTATGGTAACTAAATTTGTGACACGAGAATCTTATAAGACTAGATGACAAACATGCTGACAGCCCACCGTTGACGGCTCGTAAGACGGCCCGGAAATGGTATTGCAGGTGCGTCGCCATCCTATGCCCGATGAAATGCCTTCCATGCTCAGTAATTACACTGGCTACCTTTCCCTTTAATCCGAAACACAGCGAACTGTTTCACGACTGAAATAAGAAAGGCGATGGTACCTACCCAGACGACTCTACAAACAGGCCTACTAATGAGTAATTTATTTGGTCGCAATCTTCTACCTAAAGGTGGTAGTGCTTCCCCAGGCAAATCTATTTTAGTAGATAACATCACTATACTCTACTTCTCTATTGTGAGTGTGTCTTTCTTAAATCTATTTGCACAAATTGAGAAAACCGTTACAATTTTCACAATCTGCAAAACTGTGTAACAGTTTGTCGGCAATAGTTCTCGTCGACTTTTTCAACTTTACTTAGACTTAAAGAAATCCTAGAAAAATCATATTATCATAAACTATCACTTAACCGGTATCAACTATGTTGTTGAAATCGGCTATGGCAGAATAACAGAGGCAGCGGTATTCCTCCTGCAGCCACTGAGTCATAGACCCTTTTGTCTTAAATTTATTTAGGTCTATCTTGTCTGTAACTATTTATTATGTTTTTCGAGACAAATAAACTATATTTTATTTTATTTTATTTTTATATAGAAATACTATGTTATATAGTTATAAAGTAAGCATCATTAAGAGCTTGTGTTCTGGATATTAGATAACGGGGAATAAAATAAAATAATATGTATGTAAATATTAGAAATATACTAAATTAACATATAAATACCCATGACTCGTAAACAAATGCTCGTACTCATAATACAAACATTTGCTCCTACCGGGATTCGAACCCGGGACCTCTTGACCGAGTATCCTGTACAGACCGCTCGACCAGCCGGCCATCGGAAGCTTAAGTTAAGGCACGAGGCCTCATAAAGGAAATTAAATCTACACCCAAAGTACAAACAAATATCCCACACAGTTTATAAGTTGATGTAGTCAAGAACTGTCAATATGTCAATATTAATCATATTATTATCTAGGAATAATATTCTCACACTTTATTTATTATTCTAATATTATCTAGCTGGTCCAAATAAAGAAATGTTCATTATCAGCATGTTTTATAATTACTACTTAGATAACAGAGAACTATAGCTATAAAGTATAGAGAGATATAATAGAAATATGAGAAATATACTTAATAAACACAGAAAGTTCCATGACTCGTGAACGAATTTTCTTACTTACATACTAACATCTATAACGATGCGAACCTGGAACCTAAGTTGTCAGGATCACGAAGCTACTGACCTGACCAGACAACTAATATTGTTTTTCTATTTACTGTACATCAAGTTCAACATTATGCACATACTTTGATAGCTTGTGATTCTTATTTCAAATATACTAAAATGACAAAAAGAGATATATTATTAAGGAGATAAATGTTCGTGACTGTAGGTACATAATAATTCTACCACATTTTTTGGCTTTCTAAATCACAGTTTCTAATTAGTTCTAGACATAGAGAGATTAATACGCTTAACTAAAATTACACTGGCGTCTTTGTCAGTTCACAGATTACACAGTTTTTAAAAAACAAGATAAGATGACCCAAATGTAAAGCTTATCAGACATACTCGACATTCCCATCTAAATTAGGAAGATTTAAGATAAGTGAGAAACGATTGAATATGCAATCTGACTACTAAGTCTTTATTCATTTTACCTATATCAGGGTTTTCCGGATTCTCGTTCAACATGCGCTGGATCTTTCTGATCTTGGAGAGCGAAGCTTTGTCCTCTTGGTTGAACTTCACAACGGAGTCGGTGAAGTCCTCAGGAGTTAGCAGCACCATGTTAGTAGTGCCTGGCTGTTGATGTAAAATAATAATTTATGTTAATAATAAGTTGCGGTCTCTGTTGATTTGTAACGAACGGAATTCTATGATTTTTTGCAAAAAAGTATGAGGTAAGATACGATTAATTCCTGTCTCTCTGGTATGTTGGAGCCCTGGAGATGTGGAAATAAGAGTTTGTAGTACAACCCCTGTTATTCATTGTTTTTTATTATTATTAAATAGTACTTAAAATCGTTTACATTTTATATCGAATTCGTAAATGTAGAGAAGGAAGGAGAGTTGTAGCAAACTTATAAAATGGTATAGAACTGACAGAAGGCTTCGCTAATTAAAGAAACATCGAGGACAGCTTAGACCGTTTTTTATACAAAGCACGGCAAATGACTCCACTCCACCGAATAATAAGAAACAGTAAGACAAATAAATATGCAAAGACAGCTAATGCAGCAACAACACATAGTCCAAGTAGCCTCCAACTTAACCATAAGGTGCCTTTAAGTTGCGTGGAAAGGTAAGACGTGTGCCGGCAAAGAATTCCACGTTTTGGATGCATCTTAAAGAAAAGAGTTACTAAATTTCCTTGTACGTAATGCTGAGGTAGAGACGTTAAATTGATGACTACGAAGACCGACACGCGTGATTCAGAGTAGGAAGGGGAGAGGTGGAATAAAGTCTAAAAGCTCTTCAGTCAAGATGAAACAGCCAATCAAAGGCGCTTGGTGACGCAATTGTAGAGTTTCAAATGGGGTAGTTGACAACTTTTTTTTTATTTCATAAATAAGAAGTTTATAACAGAAATATTGTAAAAGAAATAATATGTCTAAGATCAATAGTTTCACAGATATAGTGGTATGTTTGATGTGTTGCGGCGCATCGTCCAAAAACGCTCCATAGAATGCTCCCATATTACTAAGAAATGTATGGGCATACTTAGAAAATTGGTAATAGCTATGTATTAAGTATGTTTTTATGAATAGTTGTCATAATAATAGTTGTTTTAATTGATGTCAGCAATCTAATACCATTAACATTTTTGATAAATTTTGAAAAAAAATATGACCAATCATTTTTATTCTCAAAACAGTACAACTTCAACAATATTCCATATCTTTTAAGTTTGAATTGTTTTTATGGGTAACAGTAGCATATATTTTCCGAATTTGTGAATAATAGCGCCATATTCAAACTTAGGCAACATCCCAATTGTAGAGTTTCAAATTGGTCAATAGCCCTAAGCTGCTGATTTATTTCTTTAAACAGGGCTTAATAAACTCGTACCGTACTCATACCGTTTCATTCCAATTAATATTCCATACCGTCATACTTTTACAGCGGGAGGAGCTTGGTGGCGCATTGGTTTGAGCGCACTGGTTTCGATACGAAAAACCAAGCAACGTTCGCCATGGTCGATCCTGGGTTGGGTCAATCAAAGTTTGTTATCTCGAGCTCCTCCGTGCTTCGGAAGGCACGATAAGCCGTTGGTCCCGGTTGTTCTTGCGACCTCTTTAAACTACCAACCCGCAGTGGGCGAGCGTGGTGGTGTTAAAGCCCAAACTCCTAATGTGTTTCTCCCATGTAGAACGGCCTGTGCCCAGCAGTGGGACGTATATAGCCTGGTGATGATGATGATGATACTTTTACAATATCTGGACCACTTACCTTACTGTTCTCTCTTCTCTTGTCGTAGTCCTGGTAGTAGTCACCGCTCTCGTCGTACATATCTTCGTCTCCTGCCAGGTCTTCATCATCAGGCATGGCGTCATCTTCCAGCACTGTCAGCTTGTGCAATTTCTCCAACGAGCCATAATCCTGCTTGTCCTTATCAGACACTTTCAATGTATCTTCTTGATCATCATCAGCATAGATCTGGGAAAAGAAAATTGTATTTAAACCATTCGTTTCGGTTTAGTGACGGGCAACGTAATTTTCAAAGTCTATTTTACAACCGGATCTCATTATTTACCCTGAAGTATTATTTTCTCTATAGGTTAATGGTGACTAATAACCAAAAGAATGATGGTCATAATGTGCTAAAGCCAGATATTTAAGGTACCTCAAATCCCATGGCCGCAATCTCACTTAGTTCGTAAAGAAACTCGAATGATACTTATAGTAAGAATAATCACTACAATTAGTTACTTATGATGGCTCAAATAAGGCGATTTACTAATTGAGTAAAAATTATCTATTATATATTTTTCCATTTTTATTGAGAAAGAATTAATTTTAATTACTGCCAGAAAACTGTATCTCAGTTAAATAATTAATGATGACTAAGTTCTTTCTTCATAATATCTCCGTCAAATAATTTTGATTGAAACATAAAATCTTCCTGTCTTAAATTTCAGGATCGTTAATTCTTTAAACTTTGAAAGAAGTTTCATATAATTTCATCTGAAAACTTTGTTGGAAAATAGCGACTTATAATTTCAATTTTTCGTTGAAATATGGGAAAAAGAACAGCTGACCATTTACTAAATCAATCATTTAGACGAGTCTGTCCGAAATACATTGATTACTCTACAGAACCTATTTTATCTATTCCGTGGCTTACTCCAAGAAGCTTGGCATAAGTTAAAGACAAAGCAATTAATTAAGATTTCAATTATGTAAGCAAAAAATAAATAAGACTATAGAAATTCAAAGGAGGCGTACCAGTAGTCACGTAAGAGACGAAGAGATCAAACCGCAGTATAATACCATTTCTATGGTTCAAAGTCTTAGATCTCTATTTATTAATAAGTACCTATACTATACAGGGTGGTTCCGTCAATACGACAATAAATTGAAAAATAGACTATATTATATGATACAAATGTAATGAATTTATCAAATGAATAAGATGTTTTTAAAAGTGGCAAACCATTTCTAGGAACGAATATAAGCCCATGTTTCAATTTATTATCGTATTGACGGCACCACCCTTTGTTGTTATATTAACCACATAGACTATAAATACGTATACATAATAAAATTATAATACGATTAAAGGGCGGCGTCGCACAGAAGAAGTTCGCCGTGATGGAAAGAATTGACGAGGGCTCATGATGTACAAAATATTATACTTTAGATCTTTTAGTAACTCATTGTGGAAATGCAATAAAATGAATTTAATTAACGGACTTCAAAAACGAGGAGGTTCTCAATTCGGCCGGTATGTGTTTTTTTTTTTCTATGTATGTACACCGATTACGCCGAGATTACTGATCCGATTTACGTGATTCTTTTTTTGTTCGATGCGGAATAGCTGCCATTTGGTCCCATAAAAATTTTTTCAAAAACAGTTGGGTACTTTGGTTTTAAATTAAAAATAACTGAAATTATGAAATCGTCTACATAAGCGAAATTGCGAATTTTTGCTTTTCCAATGACTTTTTATTGAAACGATACGATAGTAGGAAACAATATAAGTTGACGGTCACCCATCTAGCTTCGACCGTAGAAAATTTTCACTAAAAATTGTGAAAAAAAAATTTTAAACAAAAATTAAAACCGACTTCAAAAAACTGAAAAGGATAAAATAATTAAATTTAAGTAGGTATTCATCCCCTAGAAACATATTTTTGGAGTTGGTGCTAAGTGGTGTCCAAAAACAATAGAAAGTAAAGCACCGACTCCAAAAATATGTTTCTAGGGGATGAATACCTACTTAAATTTAATTATTTTATCCTTTTCAGTTTTTTGAAGTCGGTTTTAATTTTTGTTTAAAATTTTTTGTGTAATCACATAGGGCATGAATACCCAGATCCCGAGATCTCGTAATCTCGAGATCTTGGTGGATTTGAATCTTGCAAGTGCCAATTGTCCCGCTATTGAACCAAGTGCATTTTCAGTGTATGTTCGATAAGTATATTAAACCAACATGGTGAAAAAAATAAGTGATTTAATGAGTGATATTTTTGTACTTAAAATTAAGTGATTCAATGTAAGGGGAGTGAAGGGGATTAATAGAGGGGCAGGGGTGCTAAGAATCCCCGGCGACGGCCTCCCACTAGAAAAAAATGTACTCTATGGATACGGATAGACAGACGACCTGGTCAGGGTCGCGGGGAGCCGTTGGATGCAGGCTACGCTGAATCGTTCTATTTGGAAACCGATGGGGGAGGTCTTAGTTCAATGTGGACATCATATGATAGTATGATGATGATGATGAGACTTAAAAAATCATGGTAAAAATTACAGAAGTTGTTATTATATTTCTTTAATATTTGTAGAGTCAATTGCGACTCAAATATAAATGTTTTTCCGCCTGCGGCCAGAAATTCTCCGACAAAATGATTTCACACAGCCCAACAAAAGGTAGAGCTTCAGTATTATTAGAGCTTTCATTAGTTATCACCACTGCACAGTGGGACATCCATAGGTCATAAATCTTAAAAACCTGCTTTCTTGTTTTACATTTTATTCCTTGTCGTTACATTGGATAGTTGCGGTACCTTCTGAAACTATAAATAGGTCAGTAATTAGAGTGCGCCTTCATTATCTATTGTGCATTCAAAGAGAGCGCATCGCCAATCGTAAATACTGTTATCAGTGAGTCATTAAAAAGCGTGACGTCATTTGTTGTCATTGCGGGACCTGTGAGTGCTGTGTGAGTTTTTTCTGAAATGGATATCCAAGAACAGGGTATGTAATAATTAATATTTTTATTTTAATTGTATCTTAGTATATATTTTCTTTAGTATGTCATTGCTACGAGGCGACTTTTCTTGGAGTATTATATTTTAATATTCAAAGTTTGAATAAACTTTTAAATATGTTCCCACTCGCTCCGACTATGGTGGTATATTGCACCATAATCTTTAGACTTTCTTATCTTAGGAAAATTAAAACTTGGCTGCCCTTATCTGCCCTTTTGGCGATGACAAGGGTGCTACGGTTGCCAGATTATCTCGTAGCATTTGCTACGAAATTAGTTTATTTAGTCTTAGTGCTTTGTGTAGGTTTTGTGACTGAATTTTAACCGTTTTTTTTTTGTTTTAGGTAATTTATATATATGCTCGTTTTCAAGAATGCATATTCTTGAAATATGGCTAACTGTCAATACCGATAATGACTCGGAAAAGTGTCGTCAAGTCCTACAAAGTTTGTTGACTACTCTGAACGATGCTGAGTACATTGATATTCATTATTTAGAGAAAATTGTTAATAATTTATGTAAAGCTATTGCTCGATTCTGGAAAAAATGTAATAGGGATAAAACCAAGCTTTTATATAAGAATTCCGATTGGTTTAATGTTATTGAAAAAATTCAACTTGTGAAAAATAATAAGCAATGTACTCCGTCTGAAACGTCGCCGTGTCATTCACGTGGTCGTCCTCGAAAATCTTTTACGCAATGTAGTAAAAGGACTAAACGTCGGAGAGTAGCTGATTTGTCAAAGTCTGATGATTCTACTGTGAGTGCATTGCTTGATGTTTCAGACTGTTCATTCGATTCGTGTATATCTAGAGTTAGCACTGATGATGTCTTGTCACTTGTGACTGATGCTCAGTTGACAAAACATCAGTATTTATTAATTAAAAACTTTGTTAATAGTAAGATTTCTCCTAATGTATTACCATGTTACCAACAAATTACTAAAGCGAAACAGAGATGTTACCCTTCTAATATAACTGTTTCCGAGTCTTCAGCTGAAGTTGAATTACAAAGTCTTTTTGATCACACAGCTTCTCGAATCCTTGAATCTCAAAAAGAGGTCTTAGATCAGATTCCTGATGATTGTTTGTCTAATATCTCTTTACTTGGGAAATGGGGATTCGATGGCAGCACTGGACATAGTGAATACAAACAATTTTTTTCAGATTCAACTTTAGAAGATAGTAGTTTGTTTGTAACATCTTATGTACCCCTTCAAATTATTGTAAAATTAGCTGAAGATAATTGTAAAATTTTATGGAAAAATCCTCGACCCTCTTCCACTAGGTACTGCCGTCCTATTCGATTTCAATTTTTGAAAGAAAGCACAGCAGTGTCTTTGCAAGAGGAAGCTTATTTTAAGGATAAAATTGAAAGTTTGCAACCTACTTTTATTCAGATCGACAATCGTGAATTGGTCGTTTCTCATAAGTTGCAGCTTTCAATGGTAGATGGTAAAATTTGTAGTGCTTTAAGTGAAACATCTACAAGTAGATGTTATATATGTAATGCTACCCCTAAAGAGATGAATAAAATAGACGAATGTTTACAAAAACCTGTAATAGAGAGTAGATACCAATTTGGATTATCACCACTACATTCTTGGATACGTTTCTTCGAATATTTTATTCATCTTTCATATAGATTAGACATAAAAAAATGGCAAGTTAGGCTAGATAGTGATAAACAATTGTTATCAAATAAAAAACAATATGTACAGTCCCAGTTTAGGGAACGATTAGGTTTAATAGTTGACAAGCCGCGTAGTGGTGGAAGCGGGACGTCTAACGACGGAAACACGGCCAGGAAGTTTTTTTTGGAATCAGCTGTATCTGCTGAAATTACAGGTTTGAATAAGGATCTCATAGATCGTTGTTGTGTAATATTACAAACGTTATCTTCTGGACATAAAATTAATGAATGCAAGTTTAAAGACTATGCATTACAAACAGCATACAGCCTGGTCGAGGAATATCCGTGGTATAGTCTTCCTGCTTCTGTCCACAAGGTGCTCGTACATGGATCAGATATTATAAGTTATGCATTGTTATCTATAGGAGAACTTTCCGAAGAAGCTGCTGAAGCGACAAATAAGTATATCAAAATTTATAGACGAAGTCACACTCGAAAAATGTCACGTGAAGTTACCAATCAAGATTTAATACAACGACTATTATTACATTCAGATCCTTATATTACAAGTCTTCGGAAACTTCCCCCTAAAAAGAAAAATACTCTGTCACAAAGTGTAATAGAATTGTTACATGTTTAATATTGTTAGAATAAGAATAATTTATTTGTATTTTGTTAGTTGTTTTGTTTTTTTTGTATTTAATTAATTTTAATTTATTTATTTCTATTATTTTATTATAATTAAATAATGTTATCAATGTTTTGACTCTTATTTTATTTAAAATATATGTTTTACATTCCAATTTTTAAGTGTTTGTTCATGATAAATTTAGGTAAAAGTATGTTATTGTTTATATTTGTTTTTTACTGAAGTAAACGTTTTTTATTCCGTAAATACATGTACTTCTTTCATTTTAATGTTCCTAAAACACTTTTACAACTATAAGTCACTAAAATAATACAATGTATTGATAGTAACAGGACTTTAACTATTTATGACCGCCCTTGTATGGAGCGTGTCCCTCCGTGCACTGGTGTTATTACTGCGTATTAATTTAAGAAAAGCGAATAGAATGCCCAAGGGGAAGTTAGATTAAGAAAATTATAATAACCAAATTTATTTTATCTCTGAACTTTATTAAAAAAACTCATAGCTTTTTTATAACAGTAAAATACGTCTTCATTATTCAATAAAGTCATATTTTACGAATTACACAACAAATCTTTATTTATAATATTAACATAGCACAATTTAGTCGTAATTACTTAAAATAAGGTACGGTGGAGCAGTTCTATAATTAAATGCAAAATAAACACGAAATAAATCAACGGCTGGTGAATCACAGAATTTCTTGATAGGTATTATTTACCAAACAGTAACAAATAATGTTGCCTTTGCCTTTACGGTGCGTCTTCTCCCAAACAATTTATTTGTGTTTTATAATTTCCTGTACTTTGAACCCGCACACGTAATTACCTACTTAAATTATTTGTGATAACCATTTAATTGAGCTCATATTTTGTGGTTACGGTTAGTTTGTCATAATACTTATACCTCATAGCGTTGGACATGAACTAACGTCATAACGCGCAAATAGTATTGACAATAGTGAAAATATTTTATTGTACCTAACTAAAATGTGTTGATGTAGTTTGGAATAAAGATCAATGAACCCAATTTAAGATACCGGAAGTAGTACGAGTTGCGCTCTATGCTCGTTTTCAACCTTTGTTGTATAAAAACAGGTATCTTCGTATGATTGACTAATTAAAATAGAGAAGAATAACTTTATTAGACAATTACTATCTACTAAAACTTTGTGAAAGGTAACCATTACCCTTGTTTTATTGTCATCGTGCCTCTTGCTGTCGAAAAAGATTCAAATATCGGACAAAGAGTCCGTCACTGTTTATCGTGGAGCGTATAAGTGAGATAGGAAGTGCGTTTTGAAATCTAAACCATATTCAGATACCTAGTTGTGAAAAAAAGGTGTACGTACCTCCTCACTATTACTATCGTAATCCGAACCGTGTTTCGAATTATGGTTATTTACCCTTCAGCGACTATTATTGTTACTCATCGTACAGCACAAAATACCAGGAATCATATATCAGCCATAACAATTTGTTTATTTCGCTCATTCATCAGAAAAGTCCAAATAAAACAATGGCCCAATCGATTCAATCATCTTCATGTTTATATCGAGTGCATTTGTGATTTTTTTGGCATCGAATCAACTCTGGGTGTTTATTCCGTCTTGTTTTGCCCTCTTTTTTGTTTTCAGGGCATACCTCCTGGTCGTTCAACTTTATACAGTGATATGATTGTTTATGACAGCCGTTGATACAAATGATGTCGACAGTAATTAAAGAAAAACTAATTTAAAATTATCACACAAAAGTTTATCTGAATGATTCCATCTCCATACGTCTATATTTTTAAACCTCAAAATTGAGTCAATTTTAATTTTAGAAACTTATCCTTATGTTCCTTTTATCATGTGGCTAGCGACCTAGATGTTGATGATCCTGATCGACACATTTAGATGTATTGTAATCTGTCAAGCGGCGTTATACCTCTGGAGGTCAATGACAATTGAAAAATCTATTTTGTCTGGAATATGATGATTGACGGGTTAATTGAAACCTACCCTAGGGGTACTGATGACACACACCCCCAGGGAGTGGGCGTACAGGCTGATAGAGCTTCCCTTCAGCGAAAAATAGGTAATGATGACAACTCGAGTAACGGTCTACTAGCACAGTCCTAGTGTCAGAAATGTTATGTGCGTCAATTTACAGGCCGCACCATTCAGGCCTCTGATAATATAACTGCATGGGATCTTTCGTCAGCGACAGCGTCCGAGACGACGCAATTTAAGGTAACTTTTTAATCACTAGGTGGAAAGCCCGTGTGTAGGACCTACCCAGGCCCAGACGACCCTATAACCTACCTACCAATGCCACGTATACCACCGCCTTTTTAACTTCGGCCGCAAAACAGTTCGATGTGTTTTAGATTATTGGGCATGAATGACAATTCATTTAAGGCGTCAGAATGTCAGCACACCTGCAATAAGTAGTGATTTTCCTTGTTATTGCAGGCAGCCACTTACCATCAGGTGGGCCGTCAGTTTCTTATGTCATCATTATTACTTATCTTACACTGCAGCAAATGTTGCAATACTAAGTACATTCAATCTACATTGATGTATTGTACGACTCTACATTGATGTAAGGCTCTGCAAATGTTTAACATGTCCTAATGCCCATTTCTCATTAATTAATGAAAACCCATAGGTATAAATTCACGAGTTGGAAAACCCAAACAGTTAATTGCTAAATTGCATAGTTTATACACTTGACTTGACATTTAATAAGCCCTGTTTTCGCCCACACATGACGCACACACTGAAATCCCGGCTTACTCATGTTTTTCATTCAGATACATTATGTGTACACATGGTACTGTTACGGCCTGTCGAATGGCAAATTGTTTTTAAACCGCGTGTAAATCGATAACATTCGAAAACAAAAACAATTAACGTTGTGGTTTTTACTCATTCGTCAGAGTATTTGAACATTCATTTATTGTAATAAAAAAACAACAATCTGTTTTAGCGCCTTTAGCGGTAGGCTATTATAAATTTTATTGTATTTTCTCTGATAAATAAAGAATTTATGCCGAAAGATGCCCAATGCTGGGCAGAATTTATATAATAAGAATTAATAAGTTATATTTCTATTTTACAGAGCTATCCATAAGGTCTCATAAAATAGCAAATGACAGTATTGTACATAGACTAGAAATATATACTGTTATTGTATACAGTCAATATAGTAAATAATGATCGTCCGCATTCCAAACTCGAGTTTTTAAGTCGAAGACTGCGTAGAATACTTAACTATTAGCAAGGATGATGTATGTATTATTTGTTCCATGCTATTAGATAAGATCAAAATTATATTTTATGACCAATCAGTCGTTTCAGAAACTAAAAAAGTTACTTCTTGCCATTATATCTCACAAAACGGTTTAGGCTTAGGCTGTTACAAAATTATGTTGGAAAAATATTATTTGTGTCATTTTAAAGGCCCAGTATTTTTATCTAAGAATTCATACTTTTACCGTAGAGGTACAACATTTTCTTGCAAGTCTTGATATATGTATACTAGTGAGCAAAAAAAATCTCCTCAGCACTTGCAAGTACAATATTCCAAGTACAAAATTAATAAGTTGAAATGTATTATAATTATTGTATCATGAAACTTTCTTAACCTGTTAAAATATTCTGCAGTAATTTGTTTATTTACTGCAGAATACAAGTAAATGAGAATTTAATCCATAACTGTTTTATCTTTTGAGTCGACGTTTTGCTCACCAGGATTACAACGATCGAATTAAAAGATGCACTTCAAGTGACTATGATTGGGTACTAGTATAGTGGTATAAGGGATTACAAATGTTTAATAGTAACTAACTATACTACTTTGTCAAGAATGGTTACGGCTAGTAGACATAGCGAGCTCTCGGTTGCTGGAGCTTACGTTCAAACCTTTGTTTCCAAATTATTCAACAGCAAATTCGGATATTTCTCCGCCATTATCATAATCCAAGTTCAATTCGAAAACTTTTTAGGAGTTGGGGTCTGTAATTAAATTATTTTGAAATCTGAGGTGTTTCTGTTGTCGGTCGTTATTTGCGGTCATTAAAATTATAATTACTTATATTATGGCTCCCTGTAGCAGCTTAAAATTAGGAGCATGATGGTACAAAGCACGGCAAATGACTCAACACCACCTGATGTGAAGCGGTAAGAAGAGTCCATATGCGAAGACAACTAGTGAAGTTTGAACCTCATTGAACGCACTGTTCTAGTCGTCCCCGCTTTGCCGGCCTATAAGGTGCCTCATCATGCCTATTTTGAAGGAACACAAGTCACGGTAATGTTAGCAGGGAGTACAAGCGCCGGCTAAGAAAGCCAAGTTTTGTAAGTACCTACGTGAAGTTATGTGTTTTAAGACAGTCAAAACCAAGACACGTAACGTAGACTGTCAAAATAACAGCGCTTCTGCCGCATTTTGCAAATGTCGTGGAAGCATAAGTGGTGAGACAGGGTCCTATTGGCTTTGCACACTTATGTATTATTTTTAAGTTGATTTATTTGTGTGTATTTTTTTTGGTTCCTTTTACTGTTTTAGATTTAGCGTGAAGTTTTGTGCAAGTCAATAAATGTTTTTTCTTTCTTTCTTTCTTAACAACTACGCTTATGTTTTAGAATTCTCATCGGGCTAGTTCTTGGCATTCATCTCAATCGATGGTAAGTGATTATCTGATGATAAAGCCTAAAATGAACGCGAGCTACGCCCAGATTCCTCAACCACAGAGGAACTGGCTATCCTACCTCCAACTGCCGGAATACAGTAATGCTATCAACATTATTGTTGTGGAAAATAAAATTTATGCACACACGGGGAATTAAACCTCTTGATCTGAGGTAGGTGGCTTCAACCACTCGGCCACAGAGACGGTTAAATTGTTTCAGTTCCATATATGAGCGGGTTATAAGTAAGTAAATTATTTAACTATCGCGCATACCAAATATAATAATGGCCAGTGGCCAGAGCAAGATGTATTTCAATGGAACACGTTCGGAAACTCGGATGTGGCGAACTGCCAATTATTATTACGCTACTTCCCACCGTTGTGTATTTTTGGATTCGCCTTAACACTCTAATAGCTGATTTACGGCTTATGAATCGCTTGTTAAAACATATTTAGAGCATCTAAAAAGTTTTATTGTATCTTTACAAGAGCTCTGACGTGATTAAGGTGTCTTTAAAATAAATTCAGAACTGACAATTGCGAACTGACAGAACACCATCACTAAAAGAAGGCGGCAGTTACTGCTTTAAACTAGTAATCCTGCAGCGGGAAAGGTCGCCAAGGAGAGGAACTCTATGTCATCGAGTAAAAGCCTAGTGTCATGGACCAAATAATATACTTCTATCATTCTTGCTAGTATGTATGAATCTTTTGTCCATTACCAACCCACCGGCGCCGACACACTTTAGAAAATCCACTGTGTCTGTTAGGTGGGTACTTCACAGATTACAGTATTAGATAATATAAAAAAACACACACAATACAAGGCAAAGGGTGCCCGTAGAGTCGCAAGTATAGACTATTTATGTTCACTTCGCTTTGTGAGAAATTTTCGGAAGTATTTATACATTGCTTGTTTTAAACTCCCGATAGCTTTACGAGTATTTTGAAATAATAAATATTTCGTTTAAGTAGACGTAAAATGACGTCGTGAGTAAATTACTGAGATGTGTAAAGCTCTCACGTTCAGCAGTCTAAAAATAAAGAGCTGCTACAACATTATGCGAAATATTCTACCAAAGTGAAAAGTTACGTTTTAGTACCTTTTTTTGGAATCCGCAATCGAATTTTAAAAGTTTTGTCTAGTAGTGTGTGTATATCCTGTAAGTAAGTATGCTACGGGCGTCTACACTTAAAAACGTCTACTTCTTTGGATTTTCTTTCTATGGAGAAAATATTTCCATCATTGTTTTGTGTTCCGTAGAATATTATATTGATTAGGCAACTTCTTTAAAATCTTAACCATCAAACGGCTTGATCTTCATCTCACCTGATAGCAAGTCATCGAAGATGGAATCCAGCTACACCTTGATTGCTCAACCACAGAGGAACAAGTGCCGGAACACAACATTAGTTGACATTATCGCTATGGCGGCAGACTCAGGTAAGATGGTGATAGCTAGTCCCTGCAAATTTTGAAAAAGCCACTAACCAAATCGAACGGAAAAATTCGGCTTCCACGAGAATTGGACCCTGGACCCTGAATCTGAGGTAAGCGGTCTCAACCACTAGACCACAGGCGGTAACTCTAACCTGCCAAGACCCGCAGTAGCCGGAATATATAAGATAAAGCGAGTTCGATTCCCGCACGGAGCAAATATTTTTTCATCGTTTTTTATTATTATTATTATTTTTATACAACTATTTGTAATTGTTACAATAAAGTAGGCGTTTAAACGCTTAAAAAACATTAAAATGTGATTAGATTAAATCCTTATTAAAAGAGCTGAATTGTCGCGAGTTATCCTCTTAAAGATTTACTTTGATATTTCGTTACCTAAGGCGATACATTAGGTTCCATTCCAGACGCCGCGCGCCACCCTTAACCCAATTTTTCATAGTTCAGTGACGATGGAAGGCTTTGATGTAATGCAGAGGCTTCAGCATAATACGAGTACATCACTTATATAAGGATATATTTCCCACGAAAGCGCTCGATCTTCGTAGCTGAGTCACAAAAGAAAATACGTTTTCTATTTTCAATCTCAGCCCAATACCATTAGGTAACAATCCGATTGAATATTTTATACGATACTAAAATTGTATATTTGATTTATTTATGTATTAATATTATATTTATTTATTTTAGATAGGTACACTTCAGATAATCGTCATTACATAGTTATAACTGTAATAAATACAAAGATTTAAGCTAGACAGTTACCCTATTTAGTGTCCACGACATGTTTAATTATACTTATAGGACGTTGAAAAAGGAAAAAAAGTTGTTATACAGGATGGTGCCGCCAATACGACAATAAATTAAAATATGTGTTTATTATTTATATCTTATACTAGTTCATAGAAATGATTTGTCTTTTTCAAAAACATCGTATTCATTTGATATTATAATTTCCTGACATTTGTATGATCTAATATAACATTGGCTGCATTATTTCATAGAAATGTTCAAAATTATCAAAAGAATAAGATGTTTTTGAAAGTGGCAAACCATTTCTATGACCTAATATAGCCCATGTTTCAATTTATTGTCGTATTGACGGCACCACCCTGTATAGTATTAGATGATTACTAATAAAAAAAAATCACAACATAGAGCCAGCATTGGTGTGCGGGATTGAGGATGCTTCTAGCGGGAAGATTTCTGATATAGTCTTTAAATACTAAGAATTTATTATTTAATATATCCACCTCTCTACCCGCCCGAATTAGGTCACTGTACGAGTATATACGGCACATTCTTACTTTTTGTAATAAAAATATTCATCGGCTTACCTAATAAATAACCTAATATGTATCAGCTTATTTCTTTACTTTAAAGTTCAATTGATTTGTTATTGGTATTAATAAACAGGTTTTAGTAATTTAAAAGGAAATGATTTCAATCACTGAAGACCCTCCTCTTACATATTCATACACTCATACACCCACGCCTATTATCTAGCCCAAAGTAAGCATCATTAAGAGCTTGTATTATGGATTCTAGATAACGGATAAATATTGATAATAATATGTATATAAATATTAGAAATATACTAAATAAACATATAAACATACATGACTCGTGAACAAATGCATGTATTCATCATACAAACATTTGCCCCTACTGTGATTCAAACCCGGGACCTCTTGATCGAGCAGCCCGTATAGCAAGGGGTACAGACCACTCGACCAGCCGGTCGTAAAATGTAATATGTATATTATATTTTAAAACTCACGCCAATAATCCCAAATTAAGCATCATTAAGAGCTTGTAATAGGATTTAAAATATTATTTAAGATATTAAATAGTTCTTTCATTATGACGACTTTAAGAAAATTACAAAATTTATTTATTTATTTAAACTTTATTCCATATTATAAACGTACGATAGGCGGACTTCAAAATGTTACATTGTAAACAATAGTTATAAGAGCGTCTAATCATAAAACAGCTGCTGTGTAGACGTAGAAGCACAGCAAACATTCATATAAACAAACAATTACACTCCTTATTAGATAACTCACTTTAGCTTCTCTGTTTATTTGTTTGGTATTACGTAAATGACAAAAAGTATATTTATTTGGTAATCTCGATATTCTCGATCATTTTTTATCCTAGACGCTGTAAAATGTAATTTCCTTTTTCCTTTGCTTATTAAAATCTTAATTTTAAATTCCATTTTGTGTAACATTAATTATTTAAATTAATCTTGTGTGTTTAGTTAAATCAAATAACTTTAAATTTATGAACTATAATGATACAAATATAAAAATATAGTTTTCTTTATAGGTAGGTACTTAAGTAGTTGTACTATATATAGGTAGTACACGTGGCACAAAACAACATATTTTTTTAGATCAAATAAATTGTTATTCACAACTACTCCATAATTCATATGCGGCGCATCGAAAAATATAGCTGAACAAGAATGACGCATTCATTTCCGACTGTTTTCAATTAATTGTAAAAAGTAGTCCAACTAAACTTTATCATGGTAAACAAACTGACGCCCATTTTCCAGTTATCCTATTTTAAAACATTTTTTAAGCCTTAGAGAAATTGATTCGTTTGTAAATGACAATAACTGAAGTTGACTCACTGGAAAATTTAATCAAATATGTATACGATTATGGCGCCAAAAAGCATACTGTTCACCTGCGGCGACGTGAGAGGTTACCGTAGCACAGATTAGATAATAGACCGTAGCCCGTAGACTTTATTCCTCGTAGCCACAGATATTGTGATCAGAGGGGGCGATAAAAACATTTGAAGCATCTACGCAGTTTGATTTAAAATTTGCACTTTTTATATATTTACCTTAAAAGTATAGATATCTATACTTTTTATAGCTGTGTAGTGTGATATGCCGTGAGGCAGACTTGTTTTCAGAATTTCTTTCAAATCAGTCCGCTATGAGACATAATCATTGGAAAGAGTTTGAGATATTCTGGCTTATTCCTATAAACTAATCATTATATGACTTCACTTTTAGTTATCTTTATTAATTTTAGAGAACAACTCATCATGTTATCAATGCCGTAACGCATGGTGATAACTTTCCGTGATCCTTGTCTAATTCAATCTGATACTGGGATCGGTAGAGACGAACTTAAATAATGTGGGGAACAGCACTACCAGTATACCTCATCAGTATCAGGGTCGGCATCGCGTGAGGATTACCAGGGAGTCCAGGGACCCCTCTGGTATTCCTGACGCAAAGCCCACCCTGTAAAATCATGAAGAACCGTTATGTTGACAGCATAGGAGACAAGTGCCACATTTCATAACTTAACGCTTATTACTTACTGGAAAAACATACGTATTTTCCAATCGGTAAAGCACATAATACCTCGCTCGTGTGATCGCAGCTATTAAAGTATGGCTGCGATCATTCTGTAAGGTAGAAGTAGTGCTTCCTCAGCCAGCTCTACAAATAACCTAGAGGATTATTTTGCGAACTGAATTACAAAAAGCCTTTGTTCTTCTTAGAAACATTATTTCCAATTACTTAGCTAAATCCTAAATTAAATATCTACTTGTAAAAATTTAACTCACGTAATATTGTAACTGGCATAGGTACATTATAGATATTTAAAAGTAGTAAAGGCATAATAAGTTATTTGAACACGAAAATTAAACATTTCGTAGCTAATTTGGAAATTAACCAGTAAGCCGGAAAATTGGGTTGCTAAACAGAATGTGAAGTTTAAACTGGGAATTTTGT
Organism: Nymphula nitidulata; assembly: GCA_947347705.1. NCBI lineage: Eukaryota > Metazoa > Arthropoda > Insecta > Lepidoptera > Crambidae > Nymphula > Nymphula nitidulata. The sequence goes on along the minus strand of OX374617.1, from coordinate 5,231,591 downwards.
TGTGGCATAAACAAGAACAAAATGGTTTATTTTATGTGAAACTAAACATTCGTTAACACGACACTTTATGTGAATTGGAATTGCGAAGTCGTGCTACTTACTAGGTGGTAGGCCCGTATGTAGGGTCGTCTGGGCAGGTACCACCGCCTTTCTTATTTCAGCCGTGAAACAGTTCGCTGTGTTTCGGATTGAAGGGAAAGGTAGCCAGTGTAATTACTGGGAATGGACGGCATTTCATCTTAGGCCTCAGGATGACAACGCACCTGCAATATCAAGTGATTTTCCCATGTAATTGCAGGTGTTTATAGGCGGCGGTAATCGCTTACCTTAGGTGGGCCGTCAGCTTGCTTGTCATCTAGTTGTATAAAAAATCTTGCTTGGATAACCAAACAAGAATAAAACACGAAAAAAGAAAAAGTACCTACCTCCGTAATAAGCGTCGGGTTTGCCTATCGCCGTAATAAGACTGATTACATTATATTATATTCTTCATACTCTAATAATAATGTTTGTAGGGATGGGTCGAATGTCGGTTCACATTCGGCCCACCGGGCCCATCTAACAGAGGAAAAAAGATAGCAAAGATATCCACAATCTAGATATTACATTGTTAATTATTTAATATTATGAAATATGTAAAGATATATATTATTTAAAAATTTTGCCAGTTATATTTTTAATTTAATTTAATTTGTTGCCGAATCGGATAACAATTCTATGTGCCCATTGCAAAAAAGTTAAATGATTTAATTTGATCCACGCAATAACAAGAACAGTTTTATACGGCAATTAACAGAACTGTGTCAGTGATTTACCTACTTAGGTACAACTGAATGAAACGACACATGTCGATAACGTTGACGAATAACTGCAAAACAATATTAATATGGAAAATTAGTCACCTTTTGTAATACCCATTTATTATTGTCCATACAATGAATTTCATGCTATAGTAACGGACTAAATCAATGACTGCTAATTTAGCTAACGTCGAGAATAAAACAATAATGTAACATCTAATTAAACGCGAGTCAATTCCAGTTAAGTGGCTTTTCAAATCCTAATTAATGTTGCCGATTTAGGATTAGTCATTATAATTACATGTTCTACCTACTTAAAATAAGGCGAATTATTTCTTAGAATTTAGGGTGTCATTAATTGAATTTACTTTTATGTACCGTGAACGATTAAAACGTGCAAGTGTGTGTGTTTGTAGCAGCTACAGACGACAGCACATCTAGTGTAATAGTTGCGGTACGAAAGCCGCCTCTATTACGAACGGAGTAAGGGCAGTCTCAATGTCGGACTGTTCCGTTTGATGTGCTGTCGACTGTACCTAAACTAAATGTAGTAAGGTATAGAAAGAAGCTGGTTGCTGACTCATCAACGCCCAGCCGAAACTACTGAAGCGGGAAACATGGGACAGTAGTTTCCTTTTGTGACATAATACAGACTTACTTGAAGGGATTTCTCAAAATTCTACACAACAGATAAATACCTGTTTCAGCATGTGAATAGTTTCATCATCTATTGATGTAAAACAGGGGATTAAAAAATATAGGCTACCTTTTAGCGTGAATAACCGACACATGTAGTACAATCAGGGTCTACAAATGTTTACTACCTTAACGTTTTAATTGCATGCATAAATCTATGTCAAACGGTTAATGATATAATTTGATTAGAGGGCATAGATTTTCTCGCATACGAAAATCGGTCGCATTTTGAAGGTTAACTAGGATAGAGAAAATATTTTTTTTTTTTAAATGAGAAAATAATGTTCAGACATTATTTTCAAATTTTTTGAAACGAGACAAAAAATCTATGAATAGTTAAACAATCAACCTATGTATTTTGTTTTGTATTTCAACCTTATTATTTTTGTTTAATTATTTAAAATGTGTCAATTTTTGAATTAAGAAATGAGTTTGATCATCAAAATGTCATTTGTTACTCTTTTAGTGAATTGATGTTTTACAAATAATAAAAAGTAATAAGTATCTATACATAAGCTCGTTTTCACTAACATTTGCATAGTGCTATGAGTCTTTTAGGTAGCGATTTTTAACTCAGTCTATCCTATATATTTCCTTTAGGAAATAGAAAGAGACAAATTTCGTTAAGAGTCTCCTAAGCCTGGAGAATAGCAACGGTCATTAGCATTCTAGCCTTCAGTGTCATCATCATCATCATCACCAGCCTATATACGTCCCACTGCTGGGCACAGGCCTTCCTACATGGGAGAAACACATGAGGAGTTTGGGCCATAACACCACCACGCTGGCCCAATGCGGGTTGGTGGGTTAAAGCGGTTGCAGTAACAACCGGGACCAACGGCTTAACGTGCCTTCCGAAGCACGGAGGAGCTCAAGATTATAAATTTCATTGACCCATCCAGGGACCAACCATGGCGAAAGTTGCTTTGTTTTCGTGATCGAAACCAGAGCGCTCAAACCAATACGCCACCGACCTCCCCACCAATACGCCACCGAGCTCCCCCTAGAGCTGAGCCTTCAGTGTCACAGAGAATTTAATTTGAAAACTGATAAACATTTTTAGAATTTTAGACCGCAATTGTACAGGCGGGCGAAGCTGTGGGCAGCCACCAGTATAATATATTTACGAGTATCTTAGCGCATGGAATCACATAGCACAAAAGATAGAATAACTACCTTTTATTTTTCCAAAAAAGTTTGTAGCGTGGACTAACTCACTCGTGTTATATTATTCATATGTTAGTGGGTACTGATTACCAGTTGGTTTATAACATATACGCCTAACATTATGCTTATACAAAAATGAAGCTGAATTAAGAACTGTATGCATATTTTTTCAAAGTAATTAAACCTAAGCTTTAATTACTTTGAAAAAATATGCCTACAGTTCTTAATTCAGCTTCATTTTTGTACTAACATATGAATAATATAACACGAGTGAGTTAGTCAACGCTTCAAACTTTTTTGAAAAAAAAAAGACAACAACAACAACTGATTTACGTTGTGAAAGCGTAACGGGTTGGTTAGGTTAAAATTGGTTATTATTACCTTTAACTGTCAGGTTAATTAACCCGTTAATCGATGGCACCGTTTATCACTATCGGTTGCTAGAAAAACCGGTCATTAAATCATAACTCGTTAGACCATAATTATTGTGGAAAGTTGTATTGTACCTACTTTTTTATACGTATAATTTTGAATTCTCAGATCATTGAAGTTTGAATTAAACTAAAACCGGTAGCTGTACCTGAAGTGCTCTGTGTAATGCTCGATGAAGGACCTCTTTACAGAAGATATTACTTAAGGCGATACCTCGTTGACACTAGCGACACCACTTGATTTATATTAATTGTGGTAAATATATAGAACATAATAAAGAAAAACGCTTTAGAGAATGATTAAAGAATGGTATTTGTAATTTTTTTGAGATGTGCTCTGTATAAGATATTCCTCTACATGTAACCTATTTTTTCATTATTGCCTAAAGTGGTCACTTTCAACAATAATAAAAAATTTGGTTACTTATAGGTATACAATTTATACAAGATACATCTTTAAAAATTACAAATACCGTTCTTTAGCAATTCTCTAAAGCGTTTTTGTTTAATAGGTTCTAAATTCACCATAATTAATAACAATCAATTGGTGTCGCTAGTGTGCCCTTAAAGGCCCGAGCTTATGAATGTGTCACTTGTGAATAGACATTTAAACTTATTGAAGGGCTGACTGGAAAAGTCCTATAAAGATACTTTCGCCTTTTCCTGCACTCCACACTATAATAATATGGTACAATAACGAGTTAGTAATACTGAACATTTGTACATGTTTATCAGGAAATTCAGTTCTTTGTTTACCTCCCGAATATTCTCTGTTAAAAGAAAATATTCTTTGTGCCTTTGTGTTTCGTATTTCAGTTCGGATAAATTATAGGTGTGCTGGATTAAACCTGATGTCGCCTTCATCAAAACTAAATCTATCTCCAAAACTAGTTTTGTAGCTATGTACGTACCTAAATTTCCTTCTCACTGGCAAAAATCGATTCCCGTTGAGGCAAGCAGGTTACAATTCCCGGCATATATCTTGAACAATTTTACAGATTAAAATCCTGCCCAGTAAAAGATTTTGTACTGAATATTGCAACTACGCAAGCTTTTTTTAATCTGTGCTGGTTCAAGATGTTTGCCGGGACCTGTAACTTTTAATATTATTTATTAGGCTCCGTGGTTTCCGCGAGGGCGGAACGATTATACCTACTCGTTTTTAACCGATCCGGTATCTTTTTTTCCTATGTACACTGATTACGACGAGATTTTTGATCCGTTTTAAGTGATTCTTTTTTGTTCGATGAAAAATAGTTGTCATTTGGTCCCATAAAAAATATTAAAATCGATTAGGTAGTTTGGTTTTAAAATTAAAATAACTGGAATAATTAAGTTATCTATGTATACGAAATTGCGGGTTTTTGCTTTCCTATGACTTTTTAGTGAAACGATACGATATTTGGAAACAATATATGCTGACGATCTTTTCAGCTTTGATCTTAAATGATGTCACTAGCATTGTGAAAAAAAAAATATCAAAAATTAAAACCGGCTTCAAAATACTAAAAAAGATAAAATAATTAAATTTCAGTAGGTACTTTTACCCTAGAAACATATTTTTTGGAGTCGGAACTTTAATACTTAAATTAACTTATTTTATCCTTTTTAGTAATGTGAAGTCAGACATATTTGAAAGGAACTGTTTCAAATCATTCTGCTGTGAGTAAGTAAGAATTATTTGATAGGCACAGCTTACTTACGTGGACAGTTTTATTATCATTTTTAAAGATTGTTAAACTTAAAAATATATTCTGCGGAGCTCGGTGGCGTTGTGGTTTGAGTGTGGGTTTCGATTACGGAAACAAAGCAACTTCCGCCGTGGTCGATCCCGGGATGGGTCAATTAAAAATTTGGTGGTCCCGGTTGTTACTGCAACCGCTACAACCAACCAACCCGCTGCCATCCCAATGCCCGCGTGATAGTGTTATGGCCCAAACTCCTCATGAGTTTCTCCCTTGTAGGAAGGCCTGTGCCCAGCAGTGAGATGAAAATAAACTGGTACTGATGATGATGATATTCGGGCTTATTCAAATTAAATTTTTAATCCTAAATTTTAGAAAGTGGGCCTGATTCTGAAGACACACTCTAATTTTAAATTTAAGTACAGTATATCTCTTTCTCGTAATATGTAATCGGAAAAAGATAGCAAGATTTTGTTTAGAGCTGTCAATTAAATTTAGATAGGTTTCAAAGAAACCATAGACAATTTTAGACGGCATGTACGGAGGTGCCTCCCAAACACTGCATTTTATCACGTTCAATAAGGTCGAAAATTGAAAGCAATTTTCTAAATGTCAAATTATATGACAGCCATTCTCTTCGTATTCACTTTGAGAGAAAGAAATGCACTGAACTTAAATTTAGACTTAGAATGTGTTCTCCAGAATTAGGGCCAACATGTTAGTTTTATTCATTAGTTTTTTTCTTGCCTAAGTTTTTAGCTAGATAGAGTTTATACGAGGAAATCCCAATTCTTTCTTTAAATTTAATAAGATGGATTTTAAGATGATAGTAATTCCCAGTTCCTAATTTTATCTGACGCGTCACACGTCGCTACCTCAGCACATCAAAATAAATAGACGCAGGGACAGGCTAATGCGTCTGGAACAAAATATTGTTCTCTCACAAAGGAATCATTTTATCCATAATATTTTCTTTGATTCCATTTTAAGATTAGACACACACATTACATAAAGATGAGGTGGTTTTTTCAACAAAGTTCTTGAACTGAAAGTTTGAGCTGCGGTTGGTTTTTCGCTTACCTGATATTAAATCCATACTATAGATGCGACAGTTGCTTTTTGCTCCTAAACTGATGAACTTATTTGAATGAAATTTGGCAAGGAAATCGATTACACCCAGAGAATAGGACATAGGCTACCTTTTGCCGCAATACCAACTTCCCCGCGGGTAGAGCCGCAGGCAGCCACTAGTATTAATAGTACACTCTCACCAATTTATTGTCTAAATTTAGTTTTTGTTATGCCTTGTTGTAGGCTTAACGTCCGTTTTCACGAACTATTCCCTAGGCTTAGGTGACTCTTAACGACATTTGTCTCTTTCTATCTCCTTCAAATATAAAAATCGCTAAGAGACTCTTTACGCTAAACATATACATAATATATAAATATTTACCAGTATAATACTTATACATTTTTAAAGTTGTTTCATGCCCGTGATAAATGTGTTGTATCATAGTAATTTTTAATCAGCAGCCTATAATACTACTCCAGGAGTATAATAAAGTTTTCACCTGTTTTGTTTTGTGTACAAGTGAAATGGCTACTCTTTAAGACATCTCTTGGCAATGTCATTTTCTTTTTTTGTTTGTATCTATTAGCCATCAACCAATCACACGGGCCCAGCAGAAAATCAAGCGTTGTGGCTCTGCGTAGCCATGACATCATGCTGAGCTGGTCACCCTTTTGGTTACATCTGGTCTCATATTATTAATCTCTTTTGGAATTTCCTAAAATTGTGATCAAATAAACGTCGTTTCTTTCTTTCTTCTTTCTTTCAAACAAATGTTAGTGAAAACAAGCATAAGTCAATCGTTCACATTTCATTAACTGTCCAGTCTTAGAATATTCCATATTTGTTATGAAAGATTTCTAACGATTTTTTGTTGTTACTTTCCATAGTCAATTGATCTTCTCAACGTACATCATATAATTTGGTACTTATATCGAAATAACAAATTGATAGATAGAGATAAAAATATGTGACCTAAATACGCCAAACGCTTTCAACTCAATTCAAACCGTTGACGCCGCGCTTCATGTCCTCAACAGACGCTTCACTTTTTTCAGGTGTCCATTGATGACGTCACTGGCAAACCGTGTTAACCCAGATATTCGCCTGGAATAGAACACTGCACTCGCATCCAATAAACATATTTAGTATTCGACGCACAAAGCTCGAATTCACGCGCGGTATTCGCGTAATGAAGCCGAGTGATGTGACCTTATAGCTGCGATAGCATTTGTTCGCTGGAGAGCTAAATAGAGCGGAATCTGTAACTATTTATATAACAGGCATTACGGGCTAGGTGCGCTTCGGATGGATTTGCAATTCTAATCTAACGATAAAATAATATTAATGTGTAGTTACATGTTTTAGTATGAAGGGTACGAACATTATGTTTGTATATTTATTTCAGTTGTATCAGATTGCTTTTTATAATTATCTTGCAATATTAATGATAAATTATATGAACTTGTCCCAAGGATAAGGATAGTTTAAAACTTTTCAGACATGAAAAAAGATTTTTCTTTGTTAAAAGAAAGTACCTATATGATTGTAGAGCTGGAGTATCAGGTCAAATTATTTGTAAACTAAGAAGACTGTATTCAATAGCAATCATGCAACTTGATATTCCTTGAACGAACGGCGATGCCTTCACAAGGGATGTTTGTCGAGGATAAACGGGGCTTAATAATGTCTCGGGACGAAGTGCTGCGCCATTAGTAAATTACTGTGACGTATTAGGGCTTTTATATCGAGCTCTTACCGCCGATTTATTGTAAACGGCACTTTTATCAAAATTGTAAATATCATATTTGTAAATAATAATAATACTTTAAGGAGGACTTATCTCTATTTGAGATCCCTTCTAGGCTTCCAGCCAACCCGTTTTGGGTGTGTGAATTTTGATGTCCATTCGGAAGTGACATCTGTGCATTATTTATTTAAAAAAATAGTAGATAATGATAATAACAAATAACTATAATAATACATGTATCTACATAACAATGTCGAATATATCGATTTATATACATACTCATATCTAATATTCTATAAAAACTACTTGCAATATACGTACAGATGACAACACATCAAGGGTAACAATCGCACTACGAAATCCGCCTCTACCAAGGTCGGAGTAAGGGCGGTCTCAAGCTCAAACTCAAAAAGAACAACCACTTTACGAAGCCGCTATATGTTCTTCACATATTGTTAAAACACAATATACACTCGTAGGTCTGTGTCGTACATAGCACAAATGGTCCCAGAAATGAAAAGTCATATGATAAAAACTCGTCAGGAATTCAGGATGTAATCCATCTCCATTTTTTTTATCTTACCGGGGTAACACTTGACCTTCATCTCACCTGATGGTAAGTGAGGATAAGGCCGACGATGGAAGCAAGCTACACCCGGATTCCTCACAGAGGAACTGACTATCTTACCTCTTACTGCCGGTACACAACAATGCCGTTAACATTATTGCTATGGCGGCAGTATAGGTAAGATAAGATTGTGGTAGCTAGCCAGGCGGACTTAGAAATGCCCTACCACCTACCAAACCGAGCAGAAAATTTCTGCCACCACGGGAATCGAACCCTGGACCTCTAGATCGGAGTTCGGTAGTCTTAACCACTAGACCACAGCTAGTTCCATGCCAAATTTCATCTAAATCGTTTCAGCGGTTATTGATTGCCCATACAAACTTCCACCCCCTTTCCACCTCCTTAAAGGATGATACCTGGGATAAAAACGATCCCTATACCAAATTTCATTTAAATCGGTTCAGCGGTTTAAGCGTGAAGAGGTAACAGATAGACAGACAGACACACTTTCACATTTAATCACTCAGGGCTCACTAATGGCTCACGTTAATCATCAAGAAAAAAATATACACAAGGCAAGTTATGCCTCCTCAGGGCTACTCTGACGTTTTTGTGGCAGCGATAATGACACTGGACCGGAAAGTGCGCTCATTACAGCCAAGACAGGACACTAACTACCCAGGCATTCGACATTGAATGAACATGAGGCTGTAGACTAAGGCTTAACGCAGACTAAGTGCATCCTTAATTTGTGGAGCCCTGTAATAATCCCGGGAGCCTAAGATAAAGCTTGACAGGTAAATAATTAAAATTACCATGATTTATTCTACTAAGTACACCTACACGTATAAGTGCATAAACTCATACGCTGGCGACAATCGTACCTTCTTTTCTACTTTGCCAAAAGAGAAATGACGACCACGCCGAAGGAACTTCCAATAGTCAAAAAATTTATGGAAGCTGCCTTGATTACTTCTTCATAATTATCAGCCTATGATGTCTGAAGAAAGGCCTCCCCATAGATTTCCAAATGGATCGTTCTGGGTCGTCTTTCCACTTAGTGGGACGCCATCTTACTTTGCGCCTTGCGGTACGTGATCTCCATGCTAGAACTTTAACGCCCCATCGGACGTTAGTTCTGAGTGCTATGTGCCCTGCCAGTTTAAATTGCTAATCCTATGAGTATAGTTCTGTCACTATAGTTCAGTGATTATAGTTCTCTTACGGGTTTCCTCATTTCCGATTATATCAAACACTTAACATTCGTGCCATACCTTGTTGGAAGACCGTGATGTAGCACAGAAGGCCCTTAGTAAGCAAACACGTTTCACAGCCGTATGACATCACTGGCAACAAAGACTGGTTGAACACTTTCGACTAGAAGCGATGAGGAATTTTGGACGAGAAGGTCTTACGCAATTTCCCGAACGATGCCCTCCCCGGTTTGGGTTCGCCGATTATCCTTGTTCTTGAAGGTGGACTTACCTAGCTGGACCATTTGTCCAAGGTAGACCTACTCGTCAACAGCTTCGAGAACAGAACTCCCAACTGTAACTGGCATGGATATTAGACATAATATTTGTCTTGTCCTGTCCATTTTCAGACCCACCTATCGTTCGTCCAAGTCTCCGAGTATTATGCTCGATTCCGCAAGGGATTCAGCCATGATTACTATATCGCCGGTAAATCGAAGATGAGTGATGTATTCGCCGTTGATTGGGAATTGGGAAACATAAACTTGAACTACTTTCAAACCTAAAGTTTTATGAAAAGAAGTAGCACAAAAACGTAATAAAAACAATATGATATTGCAGCACCGCAAAATTCTGAAATCACATCACAGACCAAAGGATCAATCAGATTATTCAAATAATCTTGAAATGTTTTATTACTTCAGAAAAGTTAAACAATAATGTCGTCCTATTTTCCTTAATTGCAAAATATAACCGAAAATGACAACATAGCAAATAACTTTTTCAATAAAGTTGTTAAACACGGCGTACTTTCAGAGGCTACAATATGATTCAAAAATTAAATCTTCTGCTTCTTTTTTTACACGGTCGTGGCTTTTTTTACGAGCTCGATCATTACTTTTGCAGTTTAGTTTTAAATTTATAACTAAGTAAATTTAAAAAGTTTAGTAGCAAGGAGTTTACATACAAAGAATAAAATCGGATGAATTTTATACGAGGAAAAATTAATAACTGCGTACATCTCACCATTGAGTTCTGAAAAAGTTTTAATTGGTTGTTTATTATATTATTTGAGCGATCTTCAATCCGTGCACAGCAGCAAATTTTACTGAATTTTACTAAATACTCGAATGATACTCTTAATTTGCAGAACTAATTATTTGTTATTTTACTTTTAAATTTTCTATTTATGTACAATCGCGGTCTGATAATGTTTAGCAGTTTTCTAATTAGATTATCTGTCACACTGTGTGCAGTAAAGGCTAAAAAGCTAAGTCAAGATGCTTATTACTTTTTAATATTTGAGAAGCATCTCATCACTGAAAGAGTGTTAATAACTTTTCGATGATCAATACATTTCTTAATTTAAAAATTGACATTTATTAAACAAAAATGAAAACTGACTTCAAAAAACTGAAAAGGATAAAAAAAATCCGCAATTTCGCATACTTAATAATTTCAGATTTTTTATATAATAACCAAACTACCCAACGATTTTGAAATAAATTTTATGGGACCCAATGGCCACCATTCCGCATCAAACAAAAAAAGAATCACGTAAATTAGTCTCGGCGTAATCGGTGTACATACAAAGAAAAGAGAAAAAAACATACCGGCCGAATTGAGAACCTCCTCGTTTTTGTAGTCGGTTAAAAATGAAATGCATCAGCTGTTACAATGCCATTTAACAAACAATATTAACAAAATAAGTAGACGATTGATAATCATTTCTCAGATAATATTTTAAATTAAACAAAGGTTTTCTATAATAAACATCATAATGCGACGGACTTTCGAGTGTAAAACCATAACGTGGTAATCATTTTTAAAGCACGATTGTACCTATGCATAGGTATTGTAATAAACATATTGAATTCTTTGATTTGTTTTTTACTATTTTCCACAACTGTATTGAAAAACATTGTAAAAACTCATAACATTAAAAACCTTGTTAGTGACAGCACGTTTGCAATAACCTACTTTCCACCCTTGTATTTGTATCACAATTGTACTTTAATATAATGAACTAAAATTAATATTTTTCAATACAGTTTTACGTTGGCAATGCTGAAAATAGCCTATGTGAATTAGCCTTATTTTAGTGAGTGAAGATTTTTGTGTCATACATATTTAAACATTCAATGATGGTTTTTCCCTTGCCCCATTTTGTAATTGATTCAAATACGCAGGAGCTTAAAAATAAATGGAAAATATTTTACAGAAGCACTATTTATCGTTTTTTCAAGCAGAATTATGACATATTATCTAGTTTTTACTACAATCTGGCATCTCTGACATATGGTGATGATAGAGGGTCCTCTTCCAAAGCTTTATCACTAGACCGTATGTCACGAAACGCAATTTCGTGCCGTGTGCGCTAAACCTAAGATCGTAATTATCATTTAATTAGCTTGTGTTTTAAAGATTAACGTTTAATAGCAGCTTATAAGTCAATATTTTCGTGTACGTTGTAATAAACGTTCTTGAATAAAGAAACCACAGAGATAATTTTTTATTATGATGTAGAATGCGCTTAAGTGATAATTAATGTCGCATATCTTTGAGAAATCCTCTTTTTGAGAAATCCCCATTGTGCGCCTAAAGGTTCGAATTCGAAGAAAATTGTATGTTATACAGAGTGTTAGAGGGACACTCTCGAATACGATGGCAGGTGGCAGTGCTGGTCACCCTAAACACAACTTGCTAAAAAAAATGATATCGCGAAAAAAAAATCAGCTGTTTCATACAAATTGTAAAAGCTATCTACAGCAAGCATATCTATCTACACGGTCTGTTTGTATGGAGCAGCTGGTTTTTTTTGTGATTTCAAATTTATTTTTCAACAAATCGTGCTAAACTAGACGAGCACTGCCTTCGTTTCCGAGAGCGTCCCCCTAACACCCTGTATAATGAAATATTACTGAAATCAAATACAACATTTTTCTGATTCCTCCACCCTATTCAGCCAGTATCTAGATATTACTGTTCCTACACAATCCCATCACGTTGCTCAGTAAACGCCTCCTCTTCAGTTTTCCACTCATCCCACCCTTTATTCTGCTGGTCAAAGGCATCACCTTCAGTTTTCCACTTATCCTGTCGCTACACTGTCGGGCAAAGGCCTTCACTACAATTTTCCATTTATCCCGCCCCCTAATGACGTAACTCCAATAACATAGCAAACGGCTTCATCACAAGCTTCTGATGAATCCCACTGACATTACCATTGGAGTAACATAGTCATTTCGTAATTAGGGAGCAGCCCCCTTATTCTAACCTCAACGGTCGGTAAAGATTCAAATATCGGAAACTCTATACCTATCACTTTTTATCGCGGTATGTCAAAGCGACAAGGCATCCTGACTTTTCGAATCGAATCCGTGATGCCGCAATTTTGAATGAGTGGGTTGGTTAGTTTTCACCTGTATTGGTAGTAAACATTTAAAAGAATTCCTACGTAGTGATATAAATAAACGGAAAAATATTTTAAAATGTTATTACTTTCCTTAAAAATAAGTCCTACCTTTTTCGGTATAAAACAATTCTCTTCCCTTTTTAAATTGAAGCTCAACCCCAATTCGCTTTAAGTATAAAAGCGTGTAATTTCTGTAGGTTAAATTTATATGGAGTGTACATTTGTATTATTTCGTTTTCTGAGTTATCTACTCGTGGTTCTTTTTCTCCAAATTCAATGCCTACATTTACTTGTTTGTTGTTCATTTTGTTAATTGAGGTTTTGTTATCACAACATCATCTCGGATATACTTTTATCAATCTAAGAAATAGCTGCTACAAATAAATTTACTACAAGTCCACAACAAGTCCACAACAAGTCGAAACGAATTAAGGCCAATGGGGAGAATCGTCGGTTCGTTAAAACTCGTTTCCTGGAGCAAATGATTCGCAACTGGTTTAACTCTAGTCGATTGATGCGACGAGATGCACTCTGCAATTAAAGTCAGTGAGCTCGACATAGGAACTATTAGAAGAACTAAAATAAACGGCGTCTAGTCTAGACCCAGGCATCTTCGGAATGCTGCGCTGGTAACGTTTTCATCTGACATGAATACGATAGGGATCTCTTTGATAATAGGTATTAATGATGGTTTAGATCAACAATTAAAATAATACTGAAAGGAAAGAAAAGAGATATCCATAAAGTTATTCTTCAAAAAACTTCAAAATTTCATCTAAATGAATGACCAAAAAATAGAATTTGGTTATGGTAGGATAAAGACGTTGTTTCAAAAATGTTTGGCGTCCCGGCTAACCCGGTCAACGTACATACAATATACTTAAAAAAAAATAGGCGAAAATATGCAGAAAATTAAAAGTGGTCCATTTTCATTTTATTTGCTTTGTTTCGTGGTAAAAACAAGATTTTTTATAGAGAAAACTGCACCACAGCCAAATATTCATCGTGGCGCCTATTTCACTTTGGTGACGTTTAGTGTTTAGTGACTTCTATGTCGCCCGCCATATTTAACAATGGTGAAAGAAATCGACAAATCATTTTGAATTTTTAACCGACTTCAAAAACGAGGAGGTTCTCAATTCGGCCGGTATGTTTTTTTTTTTTTTTTTTTTTTTCTATGTATGTACACCGATTACGCCGAGATTACTGATCCGATTTACGTGATTCTTTTTTTGTTCGATGCGGAATAGCTGCCATTTGGTCCCATAAAAATTTTTTCAAAAACAGTTGGATACTTTGGTTTTAAATATAAAAAAACTGAAATTATTAAGTCGTCTACATATGCGTAATTGCAAATTTTTGCTTTTCCAATGACTTTTTAGTGAAACGATACGACAGTAGGAAACAATATAATTTGACGGTCACCCATCTAGCTTTGACCGTAGAAAGTTATCACTAAAATTGTGAAAAAAAAATTTTAAACAAAAATTAAAACCGACTTCAAAAAACTGAAAAGGATAAAATAATTAAATTTAAGTAGGTATTTATCCCCTAGAAACATATTTTTGGAGTTGGTGCTAAGTGGTTTCCAAAAACAATAGAAAGTGAAGCACCGACTCCAAAAATATGTTTCTAGGGGATGAATACCTACTTAAATTTAATTATTTTATCCTTTTCAGTTTTTTGAAGTCGGTTTTAATTTTTGTTTAAAATTTTTGTACAAGTAAAATAAGCGTGAAAAACAATTATTAGTATTTTCCCGGATTTAGTAGATTATTCCTGATTTCTGAGATAGTGTACATTACATATACCTGGCCGGATTGGGGTTGGGAAGTTACGATTTATATTATAGTTATGAGTGTTAGATAAGATTATTAGGATTATAGAACCCTGGTTTTGTCTTATCTTTGTTATCATTGCAGTTCTTCTGTATATAAAAACAGTATGTCTACTAAAATATTAGCTTTTCTAAATCTCTGTGGCACGTAAACAATTTAAAACGTAAATCGTGATAAAATAATAGCAAGTCTTCCGTGCGCAAAAGTTTCGGACCTTCATTTATAAACTCATGACGTCAATTAATAGAGTATATATGGCGAAGTTTCTTCATTTACAGCTTTTAAAGTACACGTGATCCCGACACGAGGCTGTGAAACCTCTGGCACAGAGCGTGGCGGAGGCTTATGTAGGTACGTACTACTAGATTAATTAATTAACTTAGAGGAGTAATGAAGTACATACGTATGGAACGCGGCATAAAACTATGCAATCTAGTTCTAATTAAGCTAGCTCTAGCTATAGTTTTTTTTATACAAAGCTCAGCAAATTACTTAACACCACCTAATGTGAAGCAGTAAGAAGAGTCCATATGCGAAGACACCTAGTTGCCGGCCTATAAGGTGTCTTTTTACGCCTCTTGAAGGAACCCATGTAATAGGAAGGAGGGAACACATGTGCTGGTAAAGAATACCAAGTTTTGGAAGTCCGACAAAGAAACGAGTTATTAAACTTCTTTGTGCGTGATGTTGAGGTGGAGACAGTTAATTGATGACTCCGAAGGCCGGCACGCGTGCTTCTCAGTAGGAAGTGAGAAGGTGGGATGAGGTCGAAAAACTCCTCAGAACACTCTCCATGGTAAAGCGACATTTTTGTACAGTTGACAACACATCAAGCGTAACAGTTCGACCTTGAGACCGCCCTTACTAAGTTCGCATGGTCGACCGCAGAAGTAGCTGAACACTTCAGTACCATGTCACAACGACTCTAGCGTCAATATAGTACGGTAGCAACTATAAAGTACGTGCACAAGATCGGTGTGACATGGTACTAAAGTGTTCAGCTACTTCTGTGGTCGACTGTACCACTTGATGTGCTACCGTCTGTACAATAATAACATCATCATCGTCCGAGTGCTGGGCACAGGCGTTCCTACATAGGAGAAACATATGAGGAGTTTGAGCCATAACAGTACCACGCTGGCCCAATGCGGGTTGGTGGTTTGAAGCGGTTGCAGTAACAACCGGAACCAATGAGCCGTTCATAACGTGCTTTCCGAAGCACAGGATAGCTCGAAAATTAGAAATTTCGGTTGACCCATCCTGGGATCGACCATGGCGAAAGTTGCTTTGTTGCTGTGTATTGTGTTGTTGTTAGAATACTTATGATACTCAATTAAAGTATCGATATTATTAAATTGATACATACCTACTACAGTATACTACAGTAGGACATTCAGAGCTGTATAGGTATTCCGACGTAAGTAGGTACCCATATTTATGTAAGTATGTCTTGTGTGATAATTTCTGAGCCACGTCTTTCTCGTAAATTATATCACAGTTCGAGGTCGGAGCTAAATTAAAAATATAACGAGTGACATAGACGCAACGCGAGGAACCTAAATAAAAACAATTCAAAACGTAAATGCTATTAATTAATCTGAAACTGAAACTTTGCAAAAAAAGAATATTAGATATTAATTTAACATCAAATAGCAAAAAATGTTGAACAAGGTTTTTCAAAAATTCACACTACGTGGAATTTATGAAAGAAGAAAGAGAATATCTTGAAGAATATCTTATCTAGATGACAAATAGTATAATTTTAAATGCCTGCATAAATATAAAAAAATCTGGTTAAAGAATTGTTATCCAGAAATTTAAAATTCGATTTAAAAAAATGACACATATGGTTAATTTGGTTTAGCCTACTACTATTTTGCAATATTATTTTTTAATAAATGCTAAAAGAACACCGCAAGTTGGTTTCTGCTCTTGTTTCTGACTAATAATAGGGATATTAATTTATTTTTTACTATATTTCATTAGGGAAACTTTTTGAGTAATTTTGAAAAGTGTTTGCAAGGTGAGATTTCTCGCACACACTATTCAAAATTACTCAAAAATGCCGGGGTTACAAAATAAAAAAGGGTATATTGAAGATTCTCTCAGCATAAGCTTTCGTATAATATATAATTTATTGTGGGGGTCTTTAGAGTACCAATATCGAACATGTCCTTTCTTAACCTCTTTCACACCAAGTACCTAATTGAAAATGATATCCACTTGTTTCATTAAATTTCATTTAAACTTAACACAAAATTTGCTCCAACACAATTCTATAATCACTGTTCTTAAAATCTTGAACTCCGGGAGTACCTATTTTAACTCATGCATTCAAAATTAATAATATCTTAACTCATGCATTCGACCCGTGTGGCTGGGTTAACAGAGCGTAAACAAAATACTCCACGGGGCACAGACAATAGCAGACACATTTGAATTTAGAAAATTTTATACCATCGTCTTCATAAAGATATTCCCCAGAAAGTGAACTTATTTTCGTATTTATAATAAATAAAATATTAGATGCAGAACGTAGCGGAGAATTGATATAATAATAATAAAAATATGAATGTATTTTTATTTATACACAACTTAAACAATGATTATACTTATGTATTACCTAATATGTGTATATTAATGTGTATTAATCTCAGGTATAATGCCTTAAACAGTGAGCTGTTGGTGTTCAAGTCCGGTGCTAAAAATTTTTCATCTGTACCGCCCCGGTTACACTTGATGGCACATCTCTTGAAATGGTCCCCGCCTCAGGACGTGAAATTTTTCTAGTTTAGATATATTTTAATAAGGAAAAATTTTTCAAACATTTATAATAATGTTAAAATCAAAAAATTTAAACAAAAATTAAAACCGACTCCAAAAAACTGAAAAAGATAAAATAATTAAATTTTAGTAGGTACACCGACCACCGTCGGTACAAGCACCGACTCCAAAAATATGTTCCTAGGGGATGCCCTAGGAACATATTTTTGGAGTCGGTGCTTCACTATCTATGGATTCTGGAAACAACTTAAACCAACTCCAAAACTATGTTCCTAGGGGATGAGTACCTACTAAAATTTAATTATTTTATCCTTTTCAGTTTTTTGCAGTCTGTTTAAATTTTTGTTTTAATTTTTTTTTCGCAATTTTTAGTGATAACTTTTGAAGGTCTAGATGGGTGACCGTGATTTAATATTGTTTTCTACTATCGTACCATTTCACTAAAAATTCATAGGAAAGCAAATATCCGCAACTTCGCATACGTAGACGACTTAATTTTCCCATTTTTTTTTTATTTAAAAACAAAACTACCCAATGGATTTTCAAAACATTTTATGGGAACTATTCCGCATCGAACAAAAAAAGAATCATCAATATCGGTTCACCAAGTCGAAAGTTCTGAGGTAACTAACATAAAAAAACATACAGACGAATTGATAACCTCCTGCTTTTTTTGAAGTTGGTTAAAAATTAAGGATGGTCACAGAGTTTAAACACCTGGGGCACTGTGATCCATCCAACGGCATCCAATCAAATGCCTAGGCCGATAGCTAATTGTACTAGACTCACTTAGCGTATTGACAGGATCGTCTTGTACCGAAGAGTATAAGTATGCATCAATTTGTTAAATAAATGAATATTATGGGCTGTCGAGTTTTCTTCCAAATAAAAGTACAAAAACAGGATAATATTGGGTAATGCCATAAGTGTGTAAAACCGTTCATTCGTGTGGGCGAGGGTCGTCGACCACATTAATTGAGCTTAGTGAGCAACGACAATCGCAGTCAGCTTACTCACTGCTCTGGGATTACTATTAGTACCTATATAAAACTGTTTAGGGATACCGACTTACTATAAATCTCGTAACTCAAGTCTAATTTAGCCCTAAAACCCAACACAAGAATATTGGGTCAAAAAAATTGATAATGCATTGCGATGTTATTCTACGAATGATTTCTTGAAAACTGAACTCCTTAAATTACGTCTAAAATATTATTTAGCAACTTGTGCTTGGAGTGTAGTAGTAGAGAAATTTTAATATTTTTAACCAATCAAAGTAAAAAGGTACTAAGTATTTGTTTCATTAAACCAAAACATACCTTATTCAATGGAAATGATTAGAGTTATCCTTAAAATATCCTCCAGACTCAATCTAAATATTTGTACAAACGATTGCGAATCCACAAAGTTGAGATAGCAAAATATATTATAAATAAATATCTTTAGGATTAAACACCCAACATTGTAAGGATAAACTTTGACGAAACAAACAGATCGTTAAAACGCTGTTTACATTACGAAAGTATCACGGAGGAAGTCATTATAAATAAGAAATTCTTAGAATGATTTAGTCAAATAGCGGAACGGAACTCTCAAAATATTAGATTAGACGGACTTATTCATTTTAAAGACGGCCTTCAGTTTCAATAACGATTTCTGCAATCTAATTAAAATGTTCTCTATTTAAATACAACCATACTCAGTGCTTTTAAATCGTCATTTTTTAATAGAAAAATCTACAAACGCGGTACCTACCCTGTAAAAACAAGAACCCCGAGAACCTTAATCACTCCAAGAACACAACACTACATATTGTTAGATATAATTTAATGATATACCTACACTCATATACATTATTAAGCATTGTTAAGAGCTGATGCAATGGATGTTAGATAACGGAGAAATAGTTATAATTAGTAAAACCTATATCTATAAATTGTATATTTAAACAAACATTTAAACAGACTCGTGAATGTCGCGACATCTGCATCTACCGGTATTCGAACCGGGACGTCTTATTTATATTTAGAAGACAGGAGTGCTGATCAATCGATCTGCTGGCCGACAAACCTATAGATTGCCTTCTATGGACGCAGTTTATATACACCTCAGATCATAGAAACAAGATACTAACACTTAAATTATATGTAGCCTTTTGTTTTTAACCGACTTCAAAAACGAGGAGGTTCTCAATTCGGCCGGTATGTTTTTTTTATATGTATGTACACCGATTACGCCGAGATTACTGATCCGATTTACGTGATTCTTTTTTTGTTCGATGCGGAACAGCTCTGCCATTTGGTCCCATGAAAATTTTTTCACAATCAGTTGGGTAGTTTGGTTTTAAATTAAAAAAAAACGGAAATCATTAAGTCGTCTACGTATGCGAAATTGGGAATTTTTGTTTTTCTATGACTTTTTAGTGAAACGATACGATAGTAGGAAACAATATAAGTCGACGGTCACCCATCTAGCTTTTTACCTTAGAAAGTTATCACTAAGAATTGTGAAAATTTTTTTTTTTAACATAAATTAAAACCGACTTAAAAAAACTGAAAAGGATAAAATAATTAAATTTAAGTAGGTAGGTACTCATCCCCTAGAAACATATTTTTGGAGTTAGTGCTAAGTGGTTTCCAAAAATAATAGAAAGTGAAGCACCGACTCCAAAAAATATGTTTCTAGGGGATGAGTACCTACCTACTTAAATTTAATTATTTTATCCTTTTCAGTTTTTTGAAATCGGTTTTAATTTTTGTTTAAAATTTTTATAAATTAATTTGTTATTTATCTGTATGAATAATATTCCACAGTACAAAAAAGATAACATGTGTAATGTGTACCTACTGGGATAGAATGCAACATTTGTCGCGTTGTACCGATACCGACAAAGGTTGTTAGTTTTACGCTAATACAAGGAAAACGGTTATTCATTTCTTACGTATTTATGTAGTAGGTGCTGACGAAAGAGTTATAGTAATACAGTCGAGTTGTAGTAATCAGTATATGAAATAATGCTGCCAACGTTACACTATCCAATACAAATGTCAAAAATTATCAAATGAATACGAAATTTTTGAAAGTGGCAAACCATTTCTATGGACTAATATAGCCCATGTTTAAATTTATTGTCGCATTGACGGCACCACCCTGTATAACTAGCTCTGATTATCGAAAGAAATAGTATTAGGTAGGTACCATTCAAAAGTTTCTATGCACTTAAATAAACAAGCGGTGGCTCATTATGTTGGGTCCTAGCGAAATATCTATGTTTTTTATACGTAAAACGATTCCCCCACGACGAATAGAGACGTTTAATAACGATAGGTTTTTAATCCCCAAAATGGATTGACTGAATTTTGATGTACCGAAATCGTCGAGCAATACCGAAAAACCATCTGCAAGTATCAGATTCTGCAATAGTCAATTTATAGTGAATATAGTATGGTTGCCGAAGACGCTACAGCGGATTCGGATCTACGCCATCGGGAAGATTTCCTCTATGAACAGTGATTCAACATGAGGCTAGGCGTAGATTACCACCCAAAGATATTTTTTGCGGTTTTTTGGGAATATTTGTTTCAAGTCCAAATAAGCTTAACTTTCGACAGCGCCTTTTAAATTATCTGATTCTTCGAAGTCGCGTTATTTTTTAAATTAAATTAATCCTACGGTTTTGCCTTCTTCAGTTTATCCGATATTTTGATCAGGATGAGCATACTGACCGACACAGTTTCATTCATTATAAAAAATTTGGACATAATTTAAAACGACAGTAAAAATTTCATTATATTTTTTAATTACCTGTATTACCTGTCATCTTTTCTTTTCCTAAGGGGGTACTAGGAAGGTTTAAAACTTTCTAGTAACGGGTATAATAGTCTCTATGGTAACATTTTAGATGGTAAGAAAATACAGGTGCTTCTTATTGATAAGGAGCTCTTAAAAGGATAGAAGATAACCGTTGGCATTGCCTGTCGTAGAACAGCTACAAGAGCTAAAAATAATATAACGTAACATTTCCAGTAACTGATTTGTATGTAAATCTGCCAATTTTTTTCTTGTCCTTGTTTCCTTTGGAAAAAGGGAACAGTATAATGAATATAATAATATTAATGATGAAAAGCTACAAAATATAACATCATGAAAGGAAAATCCTGTTCAGATAATTGATCTTTAAATAGAACTGTTTTATGTCTGTATCCTACATATTATTATCTCATAATGATGAGGTCGGAGTAAAAGTTTTCTTTATATTTTTTAAGCAAATTTAAGAACATTTTAATAAAATTTAATATAATTGTTTATATGTGCTGTTTAGAAGTAGAAATTAACACCTATGTGGACATTTTGGGAACTTATATAATTTTGACACTCTAATATTGATGTCAACCTTACACTACAGAGCTCTGCAGAGACCAAAGCAAGTAGTAATCTGAGTGTGCGATGCTTTAAGGTGGATGCATAAACACTTCAAGCTCTTTCAATTTTTGCTGACTGACTAAAGATGCGTGTGGTCTGGCGTGACCACACCCTTTCTGTTTATCAATTCCAGCCGTTCAGTCTCGTAATCTTGCAATAGCTCAAAATGTCATAATGAACGATACCAATGTAATAAAATGGACATATAGACATGCAGAAAACTCATTTTCAACGATAAATCTTTCAGACTGAAAACAACATCACTAAAAGGTATATTTTACTATGTGCTCTCTGGAACCGAATTACGTCCAGTAAACTTCAAAATTTCCCAGTTTTTAAAGCTTTTATTCGTTAACTTCAATCATTTTTTTTTTTAAACAATAATCGTAGAAAACATGTTACCTTTTCAATGGTCTCATATCTTACGACGTGATCGTGATTTTTAGTTATTTAACAATTAATTAGTGAAATTCACCAATAATTTTACAATAAATTGCCGTAATTTTTTTCCAAAGGAAAAAGTTGTTTTAGTTACTTAGGTACCTAAGTTTGTATGTTACTATTCACCCGGTTTTTTGTGTTTTTTCATTGGTTAATTGTTATCAAAAGACCAATTTAAAATGAAATTGTTGGTTTTATATCAAAACGGAAGCATTATATTAATCTGTGGCATTATTAGCAGCTAAAGTTTTATTTATATGTATAAAATAACAATCCAAACATTATAACGTGAAAAACCATTCCAAAATTATTTAGTCTAAATTGTTAGACTCTTTTATTTTGAGTAAGTATTTCTTAATATTAAAACAGAAACTTTTCGTTGCACAGACTTTATGCTGGAATCCTTTTAAAATTGTGATTAATTTTGTAAAGATATAGTTATGTAAACATGTATCATCGTTGGCCATGTCATTACGTTATGGTACATACATTATGGTCAAATGTTTGCCTATTACTTGTAAAAAAAATACTATGAAATCACTGCCGCAAAATTTTATCAACGCTTTCATATATTATGTAAATGATCAATAAAAGGTTTTATTCCTTAAACACAATGTTCAAAATTATTTACAGTTCATTTCTTTGGCGCCCAACTGGCGTAAGTCCAACGAGTGTTTGTATACTTTCATCCAAAGAATCTATATTTATTCGACAAAATCTTATGTGTGACCAGGACCACCTACAGTACGACGTTTGGAATGAAACGACGATGTGTTCACGAAAAATAAACACATCCCAGTCACATGTCATTGTAAACGTAGAAATATATTGTGATTTCAATGATCTAATTCATGAAAACATGTTCGAATACGAACCTGATTTACTACGACGCTGAAAGTTTCCCAGAAAAATAATTTTAATGTTTTAACATCTCACATAAGTGAAAAATACTTTAACGTTTATAAATTATCCGTGTAAGCGGTTAAATATTCAATTTTAAAATACATATTATTGCATGAAGAAAATAATATGGTTTTAATAATTTAGTTAACAGCATATACATGTTGTCCATTAGTATATTTTACAATAACTAACATCATTTCCTAATTTAGCTTCAAGGAGATTGATATTAAAAACCACATTATTTTCTTCTAATAATATTTTAATTGAATATTTAACCGCTTATATGGATAATTTATAAACCAAACCAGCCGCGATTACACTATCAAAGTAATTTTCGATTAAGTGCGATGCTAAAACAGAACATTAAAATAGTCCGCCCGTGAGAAGTTAAGCACTCTATAAACACTGCACTCGTTAACTTTTAATGAGCTCTTAATCGCTTCGGAAGATATTAAATTAAAATTAAAAGAGATCACTTCTTTAACTTCTGTTTTTTGTTAGCGGTGAGCGTGCATTAAGATCTGTAATTGATCGTATCATAGCAATAAAATGTTCGGTCAGAGTGGCTACTACTTTAATAAATGAATCAGGCAGGACTAAGTGAAATGCTTCTATAATATTTCTGAGGTTTTTACAATGATAAATTCTTTCTTAGATACATAAGCTGTTCTATACAAGACAAATACCGTTTCAATGAAATCATATTTTGAAAGCATAGCATAATTTGATAGGAATATACCCATACATAATTTTAAGGGTGCACCTAATGGCAGCATTAAAATAACAAGGCTGACAAAGATCTAATACATAATATAGGTCATAATATAGGTAAGATTTCTTTTAGAAATAAGCCACCCCTTTTCTACATTTTTTATTATTATGTTTTTCTTGTATTGTTTCTATGTGTACAATAAATTATTAAATAAATAAATAGGTATAGAGACCTTATAAGTCATACGTTTCCTACTGTATAGCTGATCACAAGATCAGTTTTGAGAGTTTTGGACTAACTTTAATGGACCCAAAGTCCCGTGTGAAAATTGTTCATTGACTAGCAGAATACTGTTGCTGACACGATACAATTCCAATTATTATGATTAAACATTCGCTAACATAAATCTATTAGTCGAACTCTGATAGATGACTACAGCCATTAAGAGAAGTAAATTGCATAGCTGTTTTCCTCTCAATGGTGTGGTTAATAAGTACAATTGTCAACTACAATTATGTAGAGAAATGGATCCTAAATTGCTAATAATTGATTAAAGAACCAAAAACGTTCTAAATTGAGCCTCTATGATTGTTGCTACAGCCCTGCTACCAAATATAGCAAAATGTAGCCTCACCATTGTAAGAAAAATGGAACAAATCTGATGTATGCTTACAATATATACAGAAGAGCATGTGTATAGTTTGATTTAGCTGTTTATCTCCTTTAATGTGATAAAACTGATAAATATAGTATTACTTTCTGTAACAAACAAAGTTCTTATCAAAACGTTGGATGGCGATTCCATGCAGACAATGCTACGGCCATTTTTGTTTACTTTTTAGAACCGGTTTTGTTGTGCTGACATAAAACTGGCCCGGCTAGCATCCGAGTAGATATTACATCAAATTTTGCGACATTCCAACCTTGAACTACGTGGAGGTATATTTATGCAATGATTAATTGCTACTCTAATTACTCAATTTACTTCATTGATCTTTGAACTGTTCATTAACATATTTCATATTAATACCTAAGTAATTTGTATTACTTTGCATAATAATGAATTTTTTATTCAAATTTTTGTGATTATATATGGATATAATCACAAAAATTTAGTCCATAAAACATACCTACAATATGACAATAGGAAAATAAAGCTACCAGCTTTAGTCCACACGTACCTACTGCTATATCTATAGAGATACATATTTATAAAATGTGTAATTTATGTCTAGTCCACTATAGAATTGTTTTCATGCCAAGCAATCATTTTCAATGTACAGGCAATTGGCTATAATAACCAGTAACATGGCATGGACAACCTTGGCCGAGCTTCTGCGGCACTCGGTCTTATCTACAAGTACAACATCACAATGTAAGTAACTCATTAATTACGTAATGTATTCACTATGCGTCTGAAGTCCTTGTCATTTGCGGCTATTCTAAGTTTATAATATATAAAAACTTTAGACGAAACCAAAAAATTAAAGCTCTCTAGTAAAGTGGTTGCTTTTTCTTCTCGTTTGCTTTGATGATTTCAAAATTTACTAGTTTTGTATCTTCGGACAGGGATTATTTACCTGAGGCACTCAAAGGTATCCCATTGTCGAAAGAACGATAGACAATTGGGAAGTTTCTTATGTATGCTATTGTTATTCAAATCTTTTCATCTGCGGCCGAGTCCTTTCGACATGTTTGATTTATCTCTGACAATCTGTTTACAATAATGTCATCACATCACGAGTAAGTACTATCAAAGCGTTATATGTGAGATATTTTTAATGTAAACAGCGACTTACCGTATCATCGAGTGTCTTGAACTCGTTAAAGAGCCTGTTGTTGGAGATCTTGTGGTTCAATGAGTTGACGTTGGCTTCAACGGCTACGATGTGAGCCGACAGCTGCTCGACTTCTTGACGGAGGCGAGTGATCTGCACCTCCCGTATCACAGTTAAGGCCAGCAACCAGATGACCAGCACTGCGACGGTTACCGCAAACGTGATAAAGCAAGCTTGCCGCCGCCTAGTTCCCTGCTCCAACACTCTGTTCCTGTACTGCGTTTCGAAATCACCACTCATTAAGTTCTGAGACATGTCCTTTGTCTCCTTCAGGTTCTCCGTTTGAGTATACATAGTAATAACACCTTCAGGTATGAGGGCGTAATTTTCAGCCATCACACAAAACACAAAGGGTTACGCAACACCATTAGTGGTTACCGGTTCATTATGAGGATGTTTAGAAGGTAAAGTAAGAAGTTGGGATATTCGAAGAAACGAATGCACGTGCGGAAAAGGCCGAAGTGCGACGCGCGCGCTCGTGACTGTGAACTAGGAGCGAGTGCGCGGGCGCATGCATGCGGCTGCGGTCGGTGACGATCAGGCGCCCGCGCACGTCCCGCCGCTACACCCGGATCATCCCGAACATAAATTGTACCACAAAGGGCAGTAATTATCTGGTGATTTTACCTAGAACCATACTTTTTTGTACACATTAAACATGGATGTATATATTTGTTTAGCTTGTACGATACTGATTGTGTTATCGTAAGTTAAAATCGAAAGATCAGTATCTTTCAACATTAATATGATAAAAATGACGCACAAAAAGCACCACTTTGAACTGTGGACTACCTAACTATCTATTCATATTAGAAATTTGAGCGCCTTTCTAATACAAACGTTACCCTTGTTGTTCCGTAAAATCCGAAATACCTATTCCTACTCGTTTTCAAAAACAGTTTTCTCCAGTTCCGACTTTTTCTGTCCCTGATCGTTTAGTTTAAACTTTTTTTTAATTTAACACGGCGGCGTTTATATTACGTTTGATTGAAAGCTAAACCGTACTGGTTGCTTGTATAAGCCGATTAAACATGAAAAGCCACCGCGTTTGCACAATTAAACTAAGTTTACGAGTGTGGGAAACCATTCGTGTGTTTGTAAATAGAAACATTTGCTTTGGTTGAATAGTGTTATTTTTGAATTTACTGTATAATAATTTTGTATGCAGGAGTAAATTAAACTGTTTCTTGATCTTGTTATTTGTAACTAAGGAACAAAAATAATATACCCAGTAAAATACATTCATTTAATAAAAATACTGTTTAACATTAAATAACAATTAAAAGGTTTTGAATATAATTGCTTAGGTATTACTATAAACTTATTATGCAATCGTAGAGTAAATGTAGAGCAGGGTTCGACATGAATATTTTGAACAAAATAGCGATTTCATGAGATTAAGTAGATACCCTAACTTATGAAATTGCCGTTTTGTTTTTGAATAAAAGATAAAATGTGAATAAAAACTTAAAAGTATAGATACCTATATATGTATATCTATATTACAAATGGCTTGCCAGGCTAAATAGGTCTACACGTTGATAGTCGTTGTAATCTCTGACATAGTTTAAAAAAAGAATAAGAAGGAAGTCGTGGCTTAAAGTGAAACTGCCTCTACTTTGGCCGACTGCGGGTTTGAATTCATCATCTCCAGCTTTTTGTGTCTCCAGCTGTCCATTTTTTTCCTGAAAAAATTTCAAACGAATGTGATCAATCAAAAAAATACGAGGCCGACACTGAAAGTTTTCAGAACTGTTATATGTAACAATGAAAAATAACTTAGTAATTAAAATATAAAACTAGAAAAATTTCACGTCCTAAGGCGGGAATCGAACCCGCGGCCTTTCGCAATCCGGGTGACAATAACGGCGGGCGAGGGTAAGTAATTTTTCAAACATTTATAATAATGTTAAAATCAAAAATTAAGAATGAAAAATAAGTTTGAATTTTGAAAGAGGAACTCTACCGATATTTTTTGAGCTTAAATTACATTCATTTGTCATTTGTTTAACGATTTGGCGGCAAATCGTCAATCGTGAAAATCGTCTGCATAAATTCAATGCGAGAAAATTTCAAGCAATGATTTTTTATGACTTTCGATATCATTTAAGTGGCTTGTTTACTGTCAACGTTTATTGTCATAATATCATAATCCATAATTTTAATACCCATAATAATCATGTCGCATATTATCGCGACGCATAATTTTAAAAGTCCTATTATAGTGTAGGCTAAAATTGTTTGTCGTAGGTAAAAGGCATAAATTTTAAAACGCAGAATAGCTTTAAGCAGAATTTTCGAAAGCATAACTTTTGTAACGCATAATGATCACAACGAATAATATCTTAACGCATATTTTAAATTAGTCTAAATTACATTGTATTGTTTCTTAAGCATCACTTTATTAATAAATAGTTGATTTGTTACTTTTTATTTATTTTCTTAACCATGTAAATTATTATCAAGCAGGCATGCAGCATGCAAGCAGGCATGCAGCTTGCAAGCAGGCATGCAGCATGGAAGCAGGCATGCAGCATGCAAGCAGGCATGCAGCATGCAAGGTTTCTGTCACGGCTCCGGCGCTGCGGTGCTCTGGCGGTCCCACGCGAGCTTATCGTCGCAGATGCTTTTCGGTCACCTTCGGCGACCTTTCAAACCACCTGCTTCTCAGCTCGCGGGCCGCCTCGCATCTCCGTGCCTACGCGGGTTTAAATTACACTATAGTGTAGGACAAGGTCGGGCCACGTGGAGTCGGGTTGTACTAGTTCGAATCTGGGTGATAATTCGATTTATTCATTAAGATTTAGGACTACCTATTATATGCCAAATAAAATTAGGTTTTTCTATAGTTATGGTAAATAAAATTATGCTAAGGGATTTTAGGATTGCCGAATATTATGCCAAAGGAAATTAGGGGTTTCATTTCTTATGCTTCATAATAATATGCCTTTAGACAATTATGCTACTTAAAATTTATGTGGAGGAAAAATTATGCGACATTATTATTATGCTATTTGATGATTATGCCAATTGATGTATGACAAACGACTTTAGGACAATCGACGTTATGCGAAAAGTTCCACCCCCCATTTACGTCAACAAGAAAGTTATGATAGACTTCGATTGGCTTTTCTTTCATGATGACGCCCCATCAAGTGCTATTATTTACAACTTGTTTAATGAGATTAAACGTGGTCGCACTAATATTACCGATGATCTGCGTGAGTGACGGCCTTCTACCAACAGATTACTGCGACGACTGAAGATAACGACATCAGTATTGTAATTTGTACGGTATATGATAGAGACTGACAAAAGAATGACCTATCAGCAGATTCGGCTGATATGTCACTCTTACCGATAGACTTAAGTCAAGCCCACAAAGTCCTCCATGAACAGTTAGCGGTCAGGAAGCTTTGTGCCCGGTGGAAACCTCATAATTTGACCTACGCCCAAAAACTCCGTCGTGTTGATTGGTGCTGTGAAATGGTTCGAAGGTTCTAATGAAGGTGACTGATGGATTCACACGGCGTATAGCCCCGACCTCGCAAAGAAAAACTACGAGGGAAACGTTTTATGGACGCCGAGGAAGCAGTGGATGCGTTTCAAAAGGCCTTCGAAGAGACCCATGGACGAGGGGGCAAAGTGCTTTTCTCAGTGGTCATCATCGGATGTAGCGATATGTGTAACTTTTCAAAATGTGTTTGTTCTGTGATTCACAAGAATCACAGAACAAACACATTTTGAAAAGTGATAATAAAACTAATAGGTAACTTCTTAGTTTGCTCAGTTCTTTATTTTCTTAGAACATTCACCCTCGTAAGTATACTGTGCATGTTTACCTAATATGCTTATCTGCTACATATTTCATGTAGGTATTTCACAAAACAGTTCCGCGTCCCATCGAGATTATTCGGAATGGGTCCATCCACGTTCAATAAAAATATCGATAAAATATTAGAACTCGTTCTGAACCCAGCAGATGTACTATTTATGTCCTAAAACAAAATTTACGACCGCTCCTAAATTTTAGAAGGCACTATTATTTATACCTACTGCGAGTAGTCTGTCCGAAGTCTAACACCGATATGCAGAGACGTTTCCTCGAAACCGCCTCCACTCGACCTTAGTCGAAGTCACCTCAAGGAAATCTTAAAAACATCCTTGAAATCGGTATGTTCAGTTACGGCTTCATCCTCCAGTGAGGAAACTCCAGTAAAGTCGAGTTGTGGTTGAGTGAAGGAATGACGTCATGAAATTTCTTATTATTATATTGGCAAAGTGTAGAGAATATGTTTATGGTTCACTTTTTTCATCTGTGGGATGTCGTCTTCCTCTGAGATTGTGTTCTGCTTCTGTGAGGTATCTTTCAGTTCTGTCATTATTTGTCATTCAACTCTACTGTCGACTGCAATGATTTATTTTAATTTATTTGATTTCATTCGTTTTTCGCGTTCAGTATGAAAATTATTATGGCCGGGAGGCAAGTTTTTAGTGAAATGGTAAAGGCGTGCTTGAGGGAATTTATCATAAAGTATAAATTAAACACCACTGTCGGTTGACATAATTATATTTGCATCACAATATCTAGGTAAATTAATAAAGGTGTATCTAGCACATATACTCACTTGAAAGTTAGTCAATAAAATCATAGAAATCAGTCATTATGCTAATAAAACTTGAAATAACCTCAGAAATAACGTGAAAAGCACTGTGAACAACCTTTGAGGAGACCTCAAGGTAGATCGCGACGTACCTTGAGTTTGACAGTTCATTACTCGACTCAACTGAGGAATTTGCTCAAGTCGAGGATAGTTTTTTGAATTCTGCATACCGATTTTATCCTTGAGGCTGAGTCGAGTCACAGTCGAGTGGAGGAAATCTCGAGGAGCCGACTGTGCATATGGGTGTAAATCTTTTATTCTTCAGACTATACGAGAATGTATTTTATTAATCGTAGTGATTGTTCGTTCTTCCGAACTCTCTTTACAGAACAGAATTTAAGAAATGAACGGCCATACCTTGAGTATTGGCCCCCTGAAACCCCACTGGTTTGATAAATCGATGTTTGTCACAAAATTATTATCTCTCGTATGCTAAAACTTTGGTGTAGATACACATGGGATGGATGTAGCCTTTGATTTATTTTTCAGTTGTATTTAACTAGTGGTCGCCCGCAGGTCCGCCCGGGATTAAATTACCTCCACGCCAAATTTCATCGGAATCAGTTCATCGGCTTTAGAGTGAAAACGTAGCAGACAGACAGACACAGTTTTACTTTCGCATTTACTTATAACATTAACTAGATTTTTTTCAATCAATCGTTCTCTACCAGACGTAGATTCAGCCGACTACGGATTCGGTAGAGTCTATGGCTAGTAGTAACTGCTTCTAGCGATAAGACCGCCTTTTGTCATATTTTTGGTTGCTTTGTTTATGGAAAAGTGCAAATTAAAGAATTTCGATATATGAATCTATAATATTATTTTACATTCTTACTAAAGTAATAGCATTCAATTAAAATAAATGACGATTCCATAGGTAAACATTTTTAACAATACTTTTCCTTGAGAATAAAGTAGGCTAAGTTAGAAAACTTACTTACCTATGAAACAATATAGAAACGTACGAGTGGGTAACACAATGTAGTATTGATATGTATGTTTAATATTATTTATGCTGTGCCTAGTTTATAAGTTGAAACTACATTTATTTTTTAGTAAATTAGACTTTTCCTGATTTACTTAGTTAAATTTATTTTCCTGATTTACTTTTAATCGCCATACTTAGACAACCGGCTGGTCGAGCGGTCTGTACCCCTTGCTATGCAGGCTACTCGGTCAAGAGGTCCCGGGTTCGAAACCCGGTCAGAGCAAATGTTTGTATGATGAGTACGAGCATTTGTTTACGAGTCATGGATGTTTATATATTTATTTAGTATATTTCTAATATTTATATACATATTATTATCAATGTTTATCCGTTATCTAGTATCCATTACACAAGCTTAATGATGCTTACTTTGGGCTAGATAATAGGTGTGAGTGTATGAATATTATTATTATTATTATACTTACATAATAACCGCCACTTTGATGTGGTTGGCACCACCCACGCATCACCTACCTCAAAATTATAGAGTTGCGAGTTTCAATTTTCAGTAGGGATAAGAATTTTGTGGTAGAGCTTCTTAGTCAGTATCTATGGCTGCTACCACTATCTTACCTAAGTCTGCCGCCATAACAGTAACAGAATGGTTGTTTTCAGGCAGTTGGGGGTAAGACATCCAGTGCCTCTGTGGTTAAAAAATTCCGGGTGTAGCTCCACAGATTAGTGATATAGAGAGCGGTGCCGTCAATACGACAATAAATTAATATATGGGCTATATTTTCATAGAAATATTTTACTACTTTTAAATACATCTTATTCATTTAATAATTCAATACAACAATAAATTAAAATATGGGCTATATTTTCATAGAAATATTTAACTACTTTATACTTTCATGGTTATTAACATTTGAATTAGAATTATTTTCAGCAGTCTACCCGTGATCATGGCGCATGCAACTGCGCCGAAATATCGGGAACTCACAACTATAAAGTTACATGGTAAATATCCCGTAAATAATTCTAATTCAAATATTTTACTACTTTTAAATACACCTTATTCATTTAATAATTTCATGTCATTGGTATTAATTACCTGACATTGCTGCATTATTTCATAAAAAAGGTTATAAAAATATCAAATTGCAAAGATTCGAAATATTTCTATGAACTAATATAGCCCATGTTTTAATTTATTGACGTATTGTCGTTACCGCTCTCTATATCACTAAACTATGGAGCTACACCCGAAAATTCTTTAACCACAGTGGCACTGGACATGTTACCTCCAACTGCCGGAACACAACCATGCTGTTATTGTTATGGCGGCAGACTTAGGTAAGATAGTGGTAGCAGCCATACACACAAACTGAGAAGCCCTGTATGTATCTACGATATGTAGCTCCGCCATATAATCACTTAGCAACATGCCAAGAGCTACCCTTTTAAGATATACATATATTTATGTGTCTAATTAAGCTATTCAGGTACTTACGAATTTCATATTGGGCTACGATGACAGATCTCTCAACACCCTGAACATTATAATTATAACAGTACTGAATTATAATAAAACAGCAACAACTTACGTATTATGTGTTCCGTGACTAACAAAATTTTCAAGTGGGTACTTATAGAGTAGGGAATATTTCAATGTTGAACCATACTACATTGATTAAAACTTAATCCAATACTTAACTATAAAATATTTAAAATACATTATTACTGATTTATAATAGGTAATTCTATTATGTATTAATAAATAATTTACGCTAATTCGCCGGGCGGGTCAAAAGAATGAATGAAACGTCGATTTTTAAATCTATTCATCTATTACTATTGAAAAATTGGTATTAATTACTGTTAAAAAAAAATCTTTTTAAATAATATTGTAAAACAGAAACCATAAGAATTAAAACATATAAATAGTTATTAGTTTATTACACAACACACATACTCAACCTCTCAATTATTTATAAGTTCCTATGTATTTACTCTCTAAAAATGTACTATTGTGGCTTTTAAATAATGTATCCTACCTACTCCGAGGCAAGAGGCGCTGTATGCTGAAATACAGGTTATTTCCTAGTTCGGCAACAGATGCTAGATATTTAATGTTTATATATAGCATTTAATTTATAGGCTCTAAGTGCTCAATATGTAAATCTTTGTGGTCAAACAAAATTATTATTATTATTATCATTATTGATTTCTCTTTTATTTTTTTTATTTTTTCTATAAAAAATTGAAACGATATGAATGAGTAGATAAGAATATTATATTCTTATCTACTCTTTCATATCCGAATCCAGGAGCATCCTGAATTTATTGTAACAATTACAAATAAAGAAAGAAAACGATGAAAAAATATATATGCTCCCGGCGGGAATCGATCCCGCGTCTCCTAATGTCTGGCCAGACGGCCACTACCGGCCACTACCACTACCGGCCACCGGAGCACTACGTGTAGCTTACTAATTTTTTCCCCGCTTTCTACCTTTTTTTAAAGTTTTGATATCAACGTCTATCTCACCACTCATTGAAGTTAACACCTCTAGTGATCCGAAAGAATACTTAGGCGAAGTAGGCGTTTAAACTCTTTAAACGCATCCAATTATACCTCTTTGGTTCACTTTTATCTTGTAACGTAAATCATAAAAAGATTTTTTTTATTCAACTAGATGATAAACAAGCTGACGGTCCACCTGGTGTAAGTGGTTACCGCCGCCTGCAATAACAAGTAAAATTACTTGATATTGCAGGTGCGTTGTCATCCTGAGGCCTAAGATACGGCATCTTATGCCCAGTAATTACACTGGCTACCTTTCCCTTTGATCTGAAACACAGCGGACTGTTTCACGGCCGAAATAAGAAAGGCGAGGGTACCTACCTACCTACCCAGACGAACCTAGTTTAGTATGAAGAATAGTTTGGTAAGTAAATTCAGGATCACATTTTAATGTTTTTGAATTATAAACTATTAAACATATTCATAACGCACTTAATTGTGTAACATTCCCCGCCTCGTACTGAAAGGTACAAAGTGCCGCAATGACGCACCTTAAGATCGCTCCAGTTCGTTTCTGGCACGGAAGTTACCTTTGACCGTTTATTTGGTTTGTAGACAGCAACTCGAGCAACGAGAAATAAATATGACACACGTTTGAACTACGCGTAATCTGGATGGGAATTCTGTATACTATAACATTTTATACTTACTTATATAATATCAGTACCATATCAGCCGAGGGAGGCCCCCTTTTGAGCGTAGGCTTCCCCCAAGGACCTCTAAACTGATCGGTCTTGCGCTGTCCTCCCAGCCTACTAACGCTGCGTCTCCCGGAACGCAGCCGCCACTGGAGGACCTTTCCGCCTCAACATCGTCATTCCTCCTTGCAATGTGGCCTACCCTCTGCCACTTGAGCCTCGCAATGCTTTAAGCTATGTCGCCGACGTAAGTCTCCCGCTGATCTTATCACTTCTGATTCGATCACGCAGAGAAACCCCAAGCATAGCCCTCTCCATTGCCCTTTTGAACCTTCTCATGAGGCCCGTTTTGTAAGCGGCCATGTCTCGGTTCGCGTTCGCGAAATTTCCCAAACGCAACCCAGCCGAATTGGACCCGTCGATTGACCTCTTTCTTGAAGTTGGACCTACCAAGTTGGACTATTTGTCCTGGGTCGTCTTCTAGTATAGACCTCCAACCTTCACTCATACCTATAAATAAACTTCAACATTTAAGGAGTACGTGGAGAAAATTACAAAGAAGAGAGACAAGAACTGATGCTGCCGAGCCGACAAACTGTTAAGCAGTTTGTAGCACATTTATTTTAAAAATACAAGTGCAAAGTCCTGACTCCTGACCGACTGACGATTTATCAATGCATATCCTTTAAGCGCTGGTCCTAGCACCAGAGATAGGATCTCTAGAGATATGAAATTTGGAGTGTATATTCTTTGTGAGGTACATATTAGACCTACTCTTCAATTAAAATTAGTGTCATGTGTTTTCAGCTCATAAATCTTGTAATAAATTAAATCCTTTAATGCCCAGACGGCAACTTAAGTTGACATGACAATTAAAATTCAATTGTGTCTGGTTTATCGGGCTTCAAAAGGCTTAATGAAGCTGTGTTAGAAAAGGAAACTAAGCATATTTAAAAATGAAATTGCCAAATACTTGCATAAATTTATGCTTAGAAGTGTGATGACTTTTAGAGCGCCCTGTTGTTCAGAAATGGTAATTCCCAAAGTATTTTAGCAAACAGAGATAAAAAATAATTGATATCACTTCATTAACCTCTGATTCATACGACACAATCGGTCTAATTATCAGAATTCGTAACTCCATTTGGGTTAAATTTTACAGGAGCAAGTAGAACCCGATTACTTTTATTATTAATGGTAACATTTTCGGTGTGTTAATAATGTATTTGAAAATAAAAATGTTACTTTGGAAGATAAGACTTTTTCCATCCAATAGATTGTGAAATACTACTGCATTTACTAAAGAACTAATTTCGAATTTATGAAGATTTCCATAATTAGATCTTTGGCTATATTAATGTCTAGATAGAGTGTAGACAGCGGTGAAACTTCGGAATTATATTTTTTTTAAATCGGTGCTTTACTTTCTATTGTTTCTGGATAAATAAATAAAACAACTAAGCACCAGCTCCAAAGTCTCTTTATATGGCATAAGTAGTTACTTATGCCATACTTAAATTTCACTATTATTTCCTTTTCAGTGTTTTGAACTCCGGTTTTTATTTTCGTTGAAAATTGATAACTTTGTAAGGTCAGGTAGATGGTTTTTAATCGACTTCAAAAAATGAGGAGGTTATCAATTCGTCTGAATGTTTTTTTTTATGTTTGATACCTCAGAACTTTTGTGTGGGTGAACCGATATGGATGATTTTTTTTTGTTCGATGCGGAATAGTTCCCATTTGGTACCATAAAAAATTTTTGAAAATCCGTTGGGTAGTTTGGATTTTAAATCGAAAAAACTGGAAAAATTAAGTCGTCTACGTAAGCGAAGTTGTGGATTTTGCTTTCCTATGAATTTTTAGTGAAATGATACTATAGTAGAAAACAATATAAGCTCACGGTCACCCATCTAGCTTTGACCTTCAAAAGTTTTCACTAAAAATTGTGAAAAAAAAATTTGAACAAAAAATAAAACCGACTCCAAAAAACTGAAAACGATAAAATAATTAAATTTTAGTAAGTAGGCACTTATCCCCTAGGAACATATTTTTGGAGTTGGTGCTAAGTTGTTTCCAAGAAACCACAGATAGTGAAGCACCGACTCAAAAAATATGTTCCTAGGGGATGAGTAGGGGATGCCTACTTACTAAAATTTAATTATTTTATCCTTTTCAGCTTTTTGGAGTCGGTTTTATTTTTTGTTTAATTTTTTTTTTAATATTGTATCGTACATACCACTGTAAAGTTTTACGAAATCAAAAATTGTTTCATATTATGGTATCGTACCGTACCACTGTTGCACCTTTCATCATCAGTTAACCCGAATAACTCAGATCCTGATTTGGTGACTATCGGGCCACCTCAGGAGTACAGCCTATCGAATGAAAAAGTATTTTGACAATCGGTTTTCAATTTGAATTGATAGAAAAATCTTTGACAATTTTGAAAATCGGTGAACATACACAAAAATAAATCATACCTAGAGTGGATTATAGAACTTCCTCCTTTTTTTGAAGTCTGTTAAAAATACCTGACACTTTATCTGGAAATTAAATGTAGGTACTTACCTATCTAACTAAATTACGAATACTTATCTTAAAATGTTTTAGTTGTAGTATGTTGAAGGTAAATAAATAATAAGTTGCTAATCATATCAGTATATTAATAGTCTCGGGGGTACAACGTCACAAGCGTGGAGCAGAGACCTGGTGGTGTTGTTCTTGAAAAAGGTGACAAAACCTTATTGAAGAACTACAGACCCATCACGCTTTTGGGCCACGTTTACAAGTTGTTTTCGAGGGTTATCACGAATCGTCTCGCGCGCAGGTTTGACGACTTCCAGCCTCCCGAACAAGCCGGTTTCCGTAAAGTCTTTAGTACCGTAGACCACATACATACGCTGCGGCAGGTTATACAGAAGACCGAGGAGTATAACCGGCCACTTTGCTTGGCGTTTGTGGACTACGAGAAGGCCTTCGATTCGATCGGAAAATGGGCCGTGATTCAGTCTCTTCAGAGGTGCCACATTGACTATCGGTATATCGAGGTGATGAGATCCTTGCACGAGAGCGCCACTAAGTCGGTCCGTGTACAGAATCAGTATACCAAACCTATACAACTGCAGAAAGGGGTAAGACAGGGAGATGTAATATCTCCGAAACTGTTTACCGCTGCGTTGAAAGACGTTTTCAAACTACTGGACTGGACAGGACTCGGCATCAACATCAACGGCGAGTACATTACTCATATTCGATTTACCGATGATATAGTAGTCATGGCAGAATCCCTGGAGGAATTGAACAAAATACTCGACGATCTCGATAGAACCTCCCGACTGGTGGGTCTAAAAATAAACATGGACAAGACAAAGGTTATGTCGAATACCCATGTCGAA
The DNA here is from genome assembly GCA_947347705.1 of Nymphula nitidulata. NCBI lineage: Eukaryota > Metazoa > Arthropoda > Insecta > Lepidoptera > Crambidae > Nymphula > Nymphula nitidulata. The sequence continues at coordinate 5,193,667 of OX374617.1, read as the reverse complement.
CCTATACCAGTTATAGTTGGGAGTTCTGTTCTCGAAGTTCTTGACGAGTACGTTTACCTTGGACAAATGGTCCAGCTAGGTAGGGCCAACTTCGAGAAAGAGGTAAATCTACGAATCCAACTCGGATAGGCAACGTTCGGGAAATTGCGTAAGATCTTCTCGTCCAAAATTCCTCAGTGCTTGAAGTCGAAAGTCTTCGACCAGTGTGTGTTGCCAGTGATGACATACGGCTGTGAAACGTGGTCGCTTACTAAGGGCCTTCTGTGCAAGTTCGCAGTCGCACAACGAGCTATGGAACGAGCTATGTTGGGTGTTTCTCTGCGAGATAGAATCAGAAATGAGGACATCCGGAAGAGAACCAAAGTCACTGACATAACTAGTAGGATTAGTAAGTTGAAGTGGCAGTGGGCAGGGCACATAGCACGCAGAGCAGACGGCCGGTGGGGCGTTAAAGTTCTAGGATGGCGACCACGTACTGGAAAGCGGAAAGTAGGACGGCCTCCCACTAGATGGACAGACGACCTGGTCAGTGAAATCAATGGGGGAGGCCTTTGTTCAGCAGTGAACCTCATAGGCTGATATGATGATGATATTAATAATCACTGTGGAACAAGAAGAAGAAGAAGTTGTTTGCAATTTAACGGGTAATTTTTACGAGTGGCTTGCCCTTTGTATGCACATAGAATCTCAAATCAAAACTGACGCGGCACGGTGGCCGCACAAATGCCACACACACGCCAGCGTGTAACAGTTTTTTCTTCTGTTTTGTAGCGCAACGCTTCCCCATCTAGAGCTAAATAATCAAAGTATTAGAGCTACATCTGCCAAAATTAGTTAAAAAACGGTGTCGTATGTACGTACGTAACACATAATCAAAATATACCTACAATAATCAAAAGAAGACCTGCGTATTTATGGCAGGCAAAATTATTTAAGATAGATTTTGCTATAATAAAACTATAATTGATGATATCATCCGTAAATAAATTCATCGCATTGAGAATCATCATCATCAACAGCCTGTATTCGTATAGCTGCTGGGCACAGACCTTCCGACATGGTAGAAATATATGAGGAGTTTGGGTGACAACAGTTGCAGTAACAACCGGGACCAACGGCCGATTCTGGAGCATGGAGGGGTGAGGGATTATAACTATTGAAGCGAGCTCGTAACACCATGGGTAATCACGCGTTGCACAGTTGCACCCTTTAAAAATTAAGAGAAATGTCCAAGCAGCATTAGGTACTATTTACTTATTTTTTCATTAAAACAAGAGTGATCAACAAGCATACGACCCGCCTGATGGTAAGCGGTTACCATAGCTTATAGCGCTTGTTATACTCACATGTTGCCTACCCTGTAAGAATCTTTTCCCAATATAAACACTACGAGGTAAGTGATTAAATAAATAAAAAAATACCTAGTGTTAATATTTGCCTGCGATCTTGTATAACGTAGGTACTTATTGCTACCCCTGTCGGCCCCTCTTTTGGGCAGAAAATACCACCATAATAAGTCTACCTCTGAAGATCACAGCCGATGTAGCTCTAACAAAACAAACGAAGCTAAAAATAGAAAATAGTATTTTATGTAATAACGGCGCACAATCCATTGATATTGATTGATGACATATAAATGGATTCAGAGCGTTTTTTTATGGACGGAAAATGCTTTATGCTTACCCCGGTGCCTGTGGGTAGCTCTGAGGTACGTGGGAGTCCTCCACCGCAAATCATAGTGATTTCGGCGGCCCTACCCACTAAAAACCGTCCCTTCTTCTGTCAGAATGCTGTCTTCCGTACTTCCGTATTAGATCAGATCACGCAGCTCAGCCATTTCTGGCTGTCGCCACTACCCGGAGGGATAAGGTGCTGGCCCAAAAGCTTTCCCCCCACATGAGGACTTTTGTGAGGTGGTGAGGGTCCACCCCTTGCCACTATCCCCGCAAGCCTAGAAGGCTTGCTATCCCACGACGACTCCTCGCATAGAGGGGAGTCCGCTGGTCCTAAAAACGGACCGCGGGGTAGTATCGCTCAGATTTGACGGCTATGGCAGGGTCACTAATAGTGCTTGTGGCCCTCCCAGCGCCGACAATCTAGCGTATCCAACTCAGACACATAAAGTGGCCCATCGGCTTTGGAGGCCAGCTAGCCACCGACCCCAAGGGTCCGCTGCCCCTGAATGGGGCGTCAGCAAAGGCGCTGAGCGCCACAGGCAGTCCACCGCCTTGAATTCAAAAGTGCCGTATCTAGAAAGAGATATTGCCATCAAAATATATACAGGCGCTATATTCATTTCTCAAAGATGTAGGTACGAGTGTAATCCTCATAAAATTGTGAATGGATATGTATGGGATTGTGGAATCGCAGATTTTACCATACTATACAATAGGCAGATCTAAAAATACCCTAAATACCTGCACTGAAATGACAAATAGCCAAGAAAATGTCACCACCTACCGGTGCTCATAAGATGCGTAGAAAATTAGGTATTTACTACGCATCTTATGTGCACCCGTAGGTGATGCTGATGACGTTATTAATTTTCGTTTTGAGTAGAGTAAGTATCTATTTTCTAGTTTTAGTAAAATTAGGTAGCTACCACTTAATGGCGTTAATACCTATTCCGAAATCCATATTTCGACATCACAATTCTACACCTATGCAATGCCATTACTGCATATGTAGCTTATTGGATATCATGTCAAAGGTCAAAAGCATAAAAAGTCAATTACATTGATAGGTAAGTGTGAGTTATTGTAATTAAGGGATTAGTGACTTCGTCTCTGAAGTTTCGGATACAATCTTTCATGGATTCTTTAACTAGTTGTACTAAGAGGAGACAAAAATGTTGTCTCGGGCGATTGCTGGTCATTATCGGCATGGTTCTATATTAGGTATGTGCACCCAACTCGAGTTCAAAACAGATCTAATTTCCGGCGTATTTTGCAAAATTTGGGCAGAATGACATCAATGATATAAGCTCTGCAATAAATAATACTGCAAACAAATGTAAACAGTCCGTTTACGGCGGTAGTAGGTAGTAAAGAAACGCAATGTTACGGAGGTATTTTTATATAAAATACCTATGACGCCTATGACGTAACTAAACAACAATTAAACACGAAAATAAACATACCTCTGTAATGGGCGTTGATTTTGACTACCGCCATAATAGGACTGTTTACGTATTAACAAGGATAATATAATAAGTGTATTAATAAATTGTCCATGGCGAGTAAGTATTAGGTGAGATTAAAAATATATTAAATTTCATGATATCATTCTTGATATCATCAATAATCGATTGACTAAGTGTAAAATATGCCGATACCAACTTAATACAGTTTCGGCGTATTTGCCTTTTGTTTTGTATCGGGCCGGATGCTTATGGATGGCAGTAGGTATAACTTTACAGGTGGTGCAGGCAATGCGACAATAAATTAAAACATGGGCTATATTAGTTCATAGAAATGGTTAAATAATGTAGTCCATGTTTTAATTTATTGTCGTATTGACGGCATCACCCTGTATAACGGCTACAAACAGCATTCAACTCGACTGAACTCAAAATGTTTTAGTACAGTTTAATAAAATAAGAAAAAAGAACGAACAAACAGTGTTCAATAGAACGTAAATTCTAAGCTTTTCTTTATTCTTAACGGGGTAACCATCTGATGCGTAAGTGGAAGCGAAGCTACATCCAGATTCCTCAACCATAGAGGAAGTGGCTATCTTATCTCCAACTGCCGGAACACAACAATGCCGTTAACATTACTGTTATGGCAGCGACTTAGGTAAAATGCTGGAAGCCAGCCAGGTGGACTTCGAAAAGTCTAGAATACCAACTAAACCAAGCATAAAATTTTTGCCTCCACAGGAATTTAACCTCGGACCTCTAGATCTGAAATAAGTGGCCTCAACCACTAGACCACAGAGACGGCTATTAGAACATAAAACGGCTTCTTTTCTTTTTTTCTTTTAGAGCTACGAAATTGGACGAAAGAAGAAACTCTGTAAACTTTGTCTCTGCCTTAGTGTAGATTAGTGATGAAAATGAAATATTAACTCACCTCATCGAGTAGGTACAGTCAATCTTTACGCCCCAAAAGACATCAGTCCTCCTTGCAATGTGGCCTGCCAATAGCAATTCTTTAGGCTATGTCAACGACCTTAGTTCTCCTGTATATCTCATCATCAGAAAGAATCAGAAATGATATTATGATATATTGCTTGCAATATCCCTCTCCATTGCCCTTTAGGTGACTTTGAGCCTCCTATAAGGCCCATTGTAAGCGGCCACGTATCGGTTCCGTGTGTAACAAGGTAACACACACGAGTTTCTTCTTGACTTTAGTCTTGAGACACTGCGGAAGCTGGACCAAAAATATGCTGCGAAGCTTCCCGAACGCTGACCAGCAGAGTTGGATTCGTCGATTGATCTCTTTCTGGAAGTTCGACCCACTATGTTGGACTATTTGTCCCAGATAAATGTATTTGTCTACAACTTCTAATGTAGAGCTGCCAACCTTCACAGGAGTGGGTACGACATGGAAATTATTGGCATAACTGGAGTGACTGAAGCACAGCCCAGCTCTCAACAGAATCGAAGGCTTTCTCGTAGTCCACAAACGCTGAGCATAATGGCAGGTTGTACTCTTCGGTCTTCTGTATAGCCTGCCGCAGCGTATGTATGTGATGTGGTCTATGGTAATAAAGCCTTTTCGTATTCCGGCTTGTTCGGGAAGCTGGAAGTCGTCATACCTGCGCGTGCGAGACAATTCGTTATAAAATAAAAACGAAATTACTTAAATTTTATTATACTTGCCTGTATAGTGTTTTAAAGTCGATTTTATTAGATAAACTTTAATTTATTATTTGGTTAATTTAAAACTAATCGTTTTATAGATACAACTTTTATGTTAGTATCAAAACGATATGTATTTATTTGTATCAAGATGTCTAGAATTTCGCTCAACTTGAGACATATTTATAGCCTTGAACCACATGTGTGACCTTGTCTCAAACCAAACATAGGGTAGGATGATATCATCAGTTTAGCCAAGGCCTACATAATTAGAGCACTGTCTCATTGAAAAAAAACTGTGTTTAAGATCTCATATTTTTGTACCCATTTGTAATTAAAAAAACTGTCAACAGATGTAGAGAAATGTGGTGTTTATAGCTTCCATGGCAAAATTAAACATCTAAACTAGAGGTTCCCAGACTTTTTTCTCGCAGACTACTTTCAAAATTTAGCTGGTCCCGGTGGACCCCCTGCAGCTACATTTCTACCTTCACCGGGGCCAGCAAAATTTTGAAAGTGGTCTGGGAGAAAAAAAGTATATTGTCACGCAAACGTAGACCCTACGACGTCTACGAGTCTCCCGTGGACCCCTGGGGTTCCACCTGAATCACTTGGGGAACAAAGGATCTAAACAACCTACCACTGTTCTGCTTTATCCAGATGCCTGACACCGCTACACTAAAGGTATAAGTATAAATTTATCTGATATATCGGTGACAGACGTATCCGTTTGGTAAAACCATGGACCAAATAAAACTATAAACTTATTTTTGTATTTCTATTCATATTTTTCTATTTCTATTTTAATTGCAAAAGCTTCAGCGATATGCCTTTTTTCACCACTCAGGTGATGACCACCACGCTATCTGCAGCTCCATCAGTGACACCCATCATGCATTGTAATGCAGTAATGGGTAGGCAGACGGCCGTTTATAAGTCGAGTGGACCAAACCCCTCTCTATCTACTAAACTAGAGGACACGGGTTTGAATCCCGGCAGGGTCAGATGTTTATATAATATGTATAAAGAAGTCGAGTAGGTAGTGAGTTCGAATATTTATTCACGTCATGGATCACATTTCTATCCATATTTTTTATTTTTTATTTATTATGAATTATTAATTACGGTTTGGCAGTTGTCATGACGAATGTTTTCATTTCAATTGGATTGTAACTCACACTAGGTACACTTACACATATATTTATTTAAATACCTATTGATAATCCATACCGGATTAAGTATCAATAAATATACATACTTTTTGTTTTGATAAAAGATTATACAAAACGGCCACTGGGTCTCTGTAGCATGGTTAATCATTATGCCGCCACTCGTTTATATTATTGCAAGATATGCTAAGAAACACGCGAATAATGTTGTTTATTATGATATAAGTATTATCTGAATATAGGTATATTATACATTGTTCGCTGTATTTTATGTGTCTAGGGTTTAAGTTGGGCCCGTTCCTCCTTCTGTACCTATATACCTAGTCTTGCCATAGATACTGAAACCAAGAAAAAGAAATTCTATTGCAATTAACAATTATTACTTTTACAGTGTGTTAGTTTAATACATAAATATAAACAAAATTTAAAATATAAAAAGCTTATTCAAAGTGGTCGTCATTGGCTGCAATCCTTTAAGCGTTGGGGCCAGTTATCAATAGAAGCACGAACTCTTTTCATGGAAAAAATCTTCAGTGCCTATCGTACGGATTGTTTTAGGGACTCCAAATTATCATGGCGTTTAGAGCAAGCCGTACTCTCTAAAACTGACCATAAATCATAATCCAGTGGATTAAGATCGGGACAAGACGACGGCCAGTCTTCAGCTCTGATGAAGTCCGAAACGTTCGTTTCCCCAACCAAGACTGCGTAGACCGAGCTTTATGACCCGGCGCCGTGTCTTGCTGGAAGGACCATTCTTGGTTATTGAACATGGTGTTGTTAAGGGGCTTTACTACCTTCTCAAGAATGGTATCTTGATACACTTGTGCCGATGTTTTGATACCTTTTTACAAAAGTATGGCTCAGTCACTCCTTCTTAGCTAATACCCCACCATCACTGAAGTCGGATAGTGCCCACGTTGCACTCTGTCGACTAATTGGGAAGCTTCCTTAGAGCTTTGAGCATAAATACGGTCATTTTGTTTGTTAAAATGTTGCTCAATTGTAAAAAAATCTCATCCGTAAACAAAATTTTACTTGGCTCGATCCATGGCTAGCTTCATCCAGTTACTGCCAGCCACTTGCGGAGATCTCCACCGAGCCCGAGGACGTCCCACACCGCGCTTGCCGATCCGCGGTCTCTACTCAAGTACCCGCTTACTCCAACGGTCGTCAGTTCTGCTGATGTAAAAAAAATAAGAAAATATAAAAAATATTATTTTTCATTTTACTAATTTCTATTACTTATCTACTTTTTTGTAGCAGCTGTTACTTACTTAATGGGCTTTCAGCGGTAGAATTCAGCGCAATTCAAAATAGGTAGGTATATGTAATGTAGTACAAATTATTGTTTATCGACTAAAATGGTTTACACTTGCAATTTTAACGATAAATAATCGATTGAAACTAGGGCGATTAGTACGTAGAAGTCTAAAATGAATGCCTAAGAGATAACATAAAGCATTGCTATGAATCGTTTGAATGAAGCCACCATTACCACTTTACATCAACGAAACTCCGGATTCCGATTTGACTACACTACAAAATAATAGATTTGCAACTAACAGCATAGATATGTCTCAAACATAACATATTGAATTATATCTGGAAAGTTTATAATAGTGTAATCTTAAAATATAAAATGTAAGTAAACAACTCCGATGTCGCATTTGAAGTATTGAACGATAACACAAGTAAACAATTATCGTTCGTACAGAGTCGTACTACGAAGCAGTTTAAAGTGATCAATGCACGGAAGGCAGACAGCTCGGCACCGTCGCTAGCTATGCTACTGTTTACCAAAACAATTCTTTCTACGAATCAAGGTCATTTTAATTCAAACAGCAATAATCATGGACCTAAATCAACATGTTTTTCACAGCTTCGAAGTGCAGCCGGATTTTTATCTATAACGGCGAACTTACAGCCATGTTAAATGCGTGTACAAACTGTAATACATTCAATACTACTAGGTAGTTTATTATTTTATTACGTTGGCAACATCGCTCTTGAACGCTTTGCTTTGATAGTATCAAAGGTATCGCCTGGTTATCAAATTTGTTATAAGTCCCTAGTAAACTTGGATTTGTAATAGTGATAGCCTGATTAGCATGCGATAGCCCAATAATCAAGCTATTGTTACCTACCCCTCGTGTGTTTCAATCAACTCCAAACGTTTCAACTAGCCGTGTTAGAATATTCACAAAAAAGAGTGAAATACACGAGAATGATGTGTCACAGGTCTGCTGATAGAAATTAAATAAAGCAGTGCATACACTTTTTTAAATCAAATAAATAAACGATTCGACATATTTTTTTTAATTTTTTAAATAAAAGCCTCTCCTAAATTATATGCCAGAATTTAGGTGAAGAAATGCGGATATCTGGAAGATCTTGGTTCGATGAAGGAGACTATAAGGATAGACGTTTTTACAATTTGTAGACTGCGCCTAGGACATGGGCTATTCAATGCTCACCTTTTTAGAATGAAAATGATACGATCACCCGTATGCGATCACTGCAAGTTAGAAAATCAAGATTTAGACCACATAATATTCAACTGCAGTGCATTTACTCAACATAGGACTGTGTTCATGAACAAAATAATTCAAGAATATGGAACATTAGAAAAAACCCTAGAAATCTGATAAGCTTGTTGAAAAAGACAACACAGCGATTTTTCAATTTATCAAGAATACCATTGAAAAAATTTGAGATGAAAGAAATTTAAGACGATGGCTGTATGGGCTCGAACCCTTCGCCTTCCCTACATAGGGAGAATTTAACAAAAAAAAAGAAACAGAACAGAAAATGCGGGGATCCGCGTCCCTTCCCTTCTTTGTCTTTTCTGTTCTGTGGACAGAGAAGAGACAAAAAATGGCCATTATTGTGACTTAAAAGGACCAAAATTTATTTATTTATTGGTGCACGACAGAGTTTCACACAGTTGAAATTTTGAAATTATAGTAAGGTAGGTACAAAATCATTCATACAAAACAAGTCATAACTACAAAGAATATCTACACTGCATGCTCAACATGTAGGTAACGAGCAGTTATCCAATGAATAAAATGTCCATTTATTTTAAATATTTAGTTCAATTATTTATTTTTAAAATATAATCTTTTAATATAATTCAATTTAAACTAATCTTTTCTAATTTAATTTAATGTCATTCTTATTCTTAAATCATAATAAAATAATTTACAATAAGCTAACAATTTCAATTTAATTTTATTAGATAATGTAATAAATATCATGCAAACTGCCGATGTAAATTGTCGTCAATCAAAATTTCTAATCTTCGAGCTCCAAACTCCCTCATGTGTCCTGTTAGGTTTTATTGTATTCATATGACTTTTGTAACACATTAGTGTATCTAAGAAACAATTGATTGCAGATAACTTTTCATTCAGCAATATCGCTTTATTGACATACTCTTTTTATATAGATGGAACCTATCTATACAAATACAAACCAGACACAATAGCTAGGCGATATTTTTTAAATTCTTAGTAGAGATAAAATTATCATAAACAATTAATTTGCTTTCTTTGTGAATAAAATTAGATAAACAGCTGGCTAGAAAAATAAACAAAAGAAATGTCACAACAACATTCTACAAGTTTGTAGTTTAATTACCTAATTGTCAATGACTTATTTTGATCTGTGAAGCTCCCACATAACAGACACAGTAGGTTTTCTATTGTGTTGAGCTCGGGGGGCCTGGTAAGGGACAAAACCTTAATGTAATTTAAATAAGCGGAGATACTTCAATAGACAGAACGTCGGCATTCTTCGCCATGGGGTAGCCATTGAGCCAAGGTAATAGAGCTTGTAACCTGTAGCTGGTTTTAGCCACTCTTCAATCTAGCAAACTACAAAAGACTCTTTTTTGTACCAAACACAAAACAACAATGAATGCATGCACCGATGTAAATGCATGCATGTATGCAAGCGAAAACTTATCACTATTAGAGATCTCTTCAGATACTTTTTGAAATTGTTGGATTGTTTTAGACTGATTTCCTATTTATTGATTGCTATTTATTATAATATACTGATTTATACGAACTCGTTTTTTTTTTAAATTGATACTATCAAGCAAAATTTATGTCTGCCGTATGCTGAAAATTCATAAATCACCAGGCATGTAGGTAATTAGGTATGTTTTTTTTATATTGGAGATTAATCAATAATAAGATAAACAGTAAAATATGCGTACGTATTTGTTTTTGTCTATGCTCCTTTATCTTTATAATTTATCTTATAAATTAAAAACTTGGAACCCCCGCAGTAGACTAAAGGCGTATGTGCTATGCTGCGCCTCCGCCTCCAACTGCGTGAGTCAGTGGCTGTTTGGGCGTCGAGTTACGGGCTTCTAAGCATTCCATAATTACGAGAGGCACGTGGTTGAAAAGCGAAAACAAAACGACGTATAGGAAATGCGTAAAACAGGTAATCGGTTCCAGTAATCCACATTGGGGCACTAGTGTGTTACACATGTTTTCCCATGCTATCGAATTGCTTCGTGAAAAGCTAACGGTAGCCCGTAAACATTATCGTAGCAAGGGAAGGAGTCGATTTCAGATGTAGAGTTATACAGTTACAAAAGTCAAATGTACAATTCAATTTCTGTTTTACGGCCTCTGTCAGATTTGACAATTTCGCCAAAATCCAGTTTTGGAAAAGACACGAACTGTAGGGAATAACCCACCCGTGGACAAGCATAAACAATAAGTTGGTTAGTTGTTGTTAGTATAAATTGATACAAAAATGTAAATCTAAAATAAGGTCGTCTAAATACATTATAAAAATTTGTGGTAGGTACTAAAGTTTTATATTGGACTTTTTGATATACTATTTTACCAAGACAGAAATAATAAGAGGAATGCAGTGAATGTGAGAAAGTATAAAAACCCATATTAGCAGGGCGTGAAACAGAGTTTGGAAGCATATCACATAGGGATATGGGGTGTCTAGAGCAGTTAAAAAATATATGTTCTATGGTGCCTTTGTCTAGACCACATTCACATAAGGAGTGATCGCGAATTCGAATTTTGGCCAGAAAACTACAAAAGTCCGAAATAAAATTAAATGGGGTGGTTGTGTTTCTTGTCAAGAGTTACCTCTGAAAGTTTGACACCTTTCAGACAACTTTTATTTTCCGATTAATTTTATAAAAACAATGCCACACCTGCTAGTGACAACCCTAAAAAATGCGTTGTATCGTACGACACGCTATACATATATACCACACAACCGCACATGGTACTATATCGACCCCAGAATTCCAAAATTCATATCAGAATACTGTAACATCCGGTATAGAGTGCGAGTTCAAAATGATTTCATGATCAGTATCCAAATTGCATTGGCGTGACTACGAACTGTCAAAAATGGAAAAAATGGATGCTCGTGACCGTAATGTCAAAGGTAAGTACTTATTTCATCTATATTTCAGTTAATATAATAATAACACACATCATACATTTTTCTATCGTTTGGTAGATAGTGCCACAGATTAATGATAATTATGTATAGATAGTGCTTTTATTTGTTTTTTCTCTATTGTGTATGATGACGTTACTAAGAAGATGAATTGAATACTTTTAATATGCAGCATTGGTGTAAAATAGAGATAAACACATACTTTGTACACAAACATTGTAATTTAATATTTGAAAAGAGTGACTAGACAAGTTTGTTGCCGGAATCTTCTCGGTAGTTCAACTTTCAGAACCGGTGTAAATTCAAACATGACAGACAGACAGAGACTGTGACGTTGTTAGTTAATATATTTTTTGTGATAGTTATAAAAATGTGTTTTTTGACGATTTAAAAGTGCTTCTTTGTGACCTATTTAAATAAAATATTTTTTCTTTCTTTCTTTCTTAGCGTCACACATAGTGTACTTACGCTTTGCCTATCATGTAGGTAAAAATCAAGAAATTTATGTTGACAGCACTAGAGATGATTGAGTCCAGCCAGGGGGACTGGACTCCCAACGTAACGCATAGAAAATAAAAAATATTTATGATAAAAATTCACTATGAAACTTTCAACAGTGGAAACGTTCAAATAGGAAACGAATAAATGAACTTTATCTGATAAATTCGGAATGTTTATTCTATAATACGGCATACCAAATTACGAAGAAAATATAAACAACGCAACAATAACAATATTGAATATTAGTAAACATCGCTTGCAGATCTACTAATCTCAAAAAAAATCTCTCATATTACTTCATACCTTTACGTTTCAAGGTGGCCCAGATTCCATAATAATAGTAAATATCGATTTGTATACAATCTCGGTATCATTGTCTCATAATACTGAAATCAATAAAAAATCGTTCGTCAATAAATAAGAACACATGCTGATTAAGATATGACATAATTGGTGCACTGACATTCGAGGAAATGTCACAAATTTTGGCCGTATTTTAATTTTACAAAATACACTTGCGACATGTTGTATTTGATTACAACAATCACCATTTTTTTATTTGTGAGAGAAATTAAGTCGCAATTTTGAATTTAAAACGATTATCGTAGTATTTAACCTTAGATACTTATATGTATATTAAGTCAAAAATTATTGTAAATCTCTACTCTAAGTATATCACAACAATCGGGATGTGGTTAAAAAATGCACTCGAGTTCAGTCTAAGGCCATTTGAATTTAATTTCACCTGATGGAAAATGACATTAAGGTCGAAGATGGATGCAAACTATTCCAGGCTTCCTCAACCACAGAGGAACTGGCTACTGACTGATTGATCTGAAAATCAGATATAACTGCATTTTTTCATACCTTTATCTAGACAAGTGTATAAACAAAACATGATTAAAGAATTTTGCCTCGAGACTTTTTTTTTCCGAAAATACCTTTTAAAAATACTTTGTGTATTGGTAAACGAAAATTTGTATTCAATAGGAAATTACTTTAAATACTTAGTAGATATCAAAAATATTCCCTATTGTGTGGAATCGCTTTTCTGAAAACCTTTTATTTATTTATTTTATAAAATAATCTGTGTATTTCTGCTTACTTTACACGCGCGATCGCTATTTTGTCTTTTTTCTTCCCGCTGAGGCAGCCATAGCTCTATCCCTATCGTATTGGCTGAAACAACAATGAAACAACAGAATATTTCATTACGTTAGATTGTAAAGCAAATACGATACTTGAGGAATTTCAAAGGGTCACCCCTAGTCCTCGGTAGTTCAGGTGGTTAGAGCAGTCACCCGGATTGTGTAAGATCGCAGGTTTAGTACCCGCCTGAGGACATGAATTTTTCTAGTGGATACAAATACTTATCACTGAAAATCGTCGAACCAATCTCACTAATATCATTTTTTTTTCAGGTCGAAGTTGAAACTTCTTTGCCTTCTAATCTGTGTTTTTAGTTACGTGTGACTGTTTTACTAAAACACAGGTAATGATTCTGTAAGCTAATTTTTAGTATACACAACACAACTGGCTAATTTATTTAATCTGTGAGGTCCAAAAAGATAGAATCACAATGAATATCTTAGAGATAATTTGCGAAGACCATAAATCGGTGCAACGTCTTTCGAAAATAAGTACGAAACTGTGCTGTTATTATAATTTATCAAAACGAATATAGGTATCACTGTCCTTGAAACTTTATCATTATACAGCTTTTATTTAGTAACAAAAACAATGTGGATAATATAAACGTTGTGTTCAATTTTCAATACCTAAAAGAATCAATACGATTTTTTATATCTATCATATCTAAAGAAAGATTATCTTAATAATCGTTCATGTATGATTGATAACTAAAAATTACTAAGATAAGTATATGGTATTGTAATACATTTAAGCATTATGTCTGTCTGTCTGTATGTCACGGCCGATTTATTCCGTGATTTTTACACCAGTAGGTGTCAAATCAACAAACTTTTTCCTACTACTTATTGCGAGAAAGAGATATACTTACTGTACTTAAATTTAGAATTAAAGTGTGTTCCCAGAATTAGGCCCAGTACCTACTACATGTTTCTTTAGCTTGAATTATAGTTGGTGTACTCTGAATATTTAGGTTGTTTGACTCAGGAGATGATTTTAACTCTGGTGTATCTGTCTAATCTTAGTCAGTAGACTGAATTCACATTTTACAGAAACTTATCAGATAGCTCTAGGACTCAGAAATGAGAACAAAAAATTATTTTTTACAATCCTTATTTAGAAAGCTGTTTTTAATCCTTTAATGCCCAGACGTCATCAATAGATGACATAGACAATTAAATTTTAATTGTGTCTGGTTTACCTGGCCTGATAGGGTTAAAAAACTGCTCTTCAAATTGCGTACACTTATTGTTATGCAAATGCAGGCTCTTTTTCCATGTTGGTTTTCCAAAATGTTTGCGGAGAGTTGTCAAATCTACGGAGTTATCAACAAGGACGCATATAAATCGGACATGGACAATCACAGAGTGATAACGAATAAAACTGAAGCTTTATTGATTCTCCCACATTTTCGTCCATAATAATCTCTACGCAATACGTGCATTACCTAGTAAGATTTGTCAAAGGACATAGCGAAATAAACTCTATTTATTTTACAAAACTACATTTTTTGAAAATCCGTAGCACAAATTTTAAAAGTACTTTAACTAACTAACTGAGGAACTCGGTAGCGCTCTCAATCACCACTGATCGCGTCTAGCCGGATATCAGGAGACGCGGGTTCGATTCCCGCCTGGAGCATAAACAGAGTGGTGCCGTCAATACGGGAATAAATTAAAACATCGGCTATATTAGTATATATCGTTTGATAATTTCATGACATTTGTATGAAAAAGTATAAAATTGGCTGCATTATTTCATAGAAAGGTCATGAAATTAACAAATGAATAAGATGTTTTTGAAAGTGGCAAGCCATTTCTGTATGTAGCCCATGTTTTAATGACTTGTCGTATTGACGTCACCTTCCTGTATATTTTTTTCATGATTTTCTTTCTTTATTTGCAATTATTACATACAATAAAGCCATAATCGATCCCGGGATGGGACAATCAAAAATTTGTTATCTCGAGCTCCTCCGTGCTTCGGAAGGCCAGAAGATTCGGGTTGTTGCAACAACTGCTACAACCAATCACACCGCATTGGGCCAGCGTGGTGGTGTTATGGCCCAAACTCCTCATGTGCTTCTTCCATGTAGGAAGGCCTGTGCCCAGCAGCGGGACGTATAGGCTGGTGATGATGACGATGATAATAGAGATTAATTAGAACTAGATACCTAAAATGAAGACGTAACTCGGTTGACATCGAACATTGATCAAACAATACAATCATAACAAAAAATGCTTGATCCAAATGAATATTTCGTTATTTAAGAAAAATCGTTTCATACCTTAAAAAAATATGTTTTAAATGTTTCGGCAGAAGGTACTTGACCATTAAGTAATTTATTTCTGTTCAAAACAGAGTTATCACTTTAAATGGATCCACAACAAGTCATAACACCATGTTATGTTGTTATACTAAATAACTTCTTCTTTTTCTAGGATTTTTATTCATTATTTACCAATTGATTTAACACTATATTGTACAATACAAAACATATCACACAAATACAAATATGCTTGCATTTGTATTTTTCCCGTTCAGGAGATTTTTCCTGATTTTTGAGATAATAAACCTACATATACTTGGCCGGATATAAAACTTCTCCTTAGTCAACAGACGTATTCTACAAAACCATCTGTAAAGTGTTATAAATGTTATAATACTAAACTGAAATATATTCAAATAAAACCTCTTGTACTGAATTGAGATGATTCTGACCTCATTTTTATATATAAGTACCTGCCTACAGACTGTGATTCTGACTTTATTAAAGCCAATAATGTTGCCCCAATGTGTTGTGTTATAAATTATCTATTTTTAAAAATAAATAAGTTTCTTAAAACTGTTTGTTGTTTTTTTTCTTGGAAGGAACTTTCACTTACTATCGTCTCCAATATCGCAAGGAGGCGATGTTAACGGTTGGCCTCCTTTCAGGACAACAACGCTTCAAACAAGAACTGTACGTAGCCCCAAAATTAGAGAAATCAACGGTATTTCTAAAAGAAATCGCCTACTACCATTAGCTTGGTATTCGTAACCGTAATATGCGAATTTGGCTTAAGAACGGGAACCGATTATTTTTCCGAAATTCATTTGACCGAATTTCATTAAACCGAAAACGGATCACCAACGTCTTTTTGCCATATGTATTGCTTTGCTATATTCTTAGACCATCAAAATGTCATTTGGCATAAATTCCATTTGACTGGAGTAACGTAAAAAATCCAATCAATAGTCAAAAGATAAAGTGGCAAACGTAATTTCGACGAAGTAAAAAAGTCGGAATGAAAATAGTCAAACAGTTTTCGATAAAAAAATCGAATTTATGATAGGTAACCCTTTAGAACTTATATGTGATATCTACGTAAATGTGAATTGTGTACCACCACCTTTTATAGAAGATCGCAGCTAAAATTATGTTCCTGCGGTAAGTAAAGTCACTAGTGCTCATTAAGAAATCGTTTTAAGGATATCAGGTGATTTGTTTCCAATCTTGTCAATATAACACTTTCTCTTTATTTTTACAAGGTAGACATCGCGTCATTAGTGCGCAGTGCTACGAGCGCCAACTGGCTCGATAACCGATACCATCAGGCATAGAAGCACACTGAATTAGTATTTATTCTTTGGCGCAGAATAAATTAAACCAAAAAAACGACTTCAATATGTTGTGAAGAACTTATTATTTAAGAGCAATAAGGCAAAGGTAACTTTGTGATCTTCTTGTTAGAAGACAAAATACTAATAATATTAAGACAAGGAAGAAACACTTTCCTTGGAAATATAGTCAAAATAACATTACTTTTCTGCTACGTCAGGTTGGATGTGTTTTGAAAAAGAATTGATTTATAAAGCCATAGACCAAATACTCTATTATCCTTAAAGAAGCTCAATAACACAACAGGACCCAAGGCAATCCCCAGCATGCAGTAAGTATTAGGTATACTATTTTTTACTATCAATTGTCCCGCGTCGTAAACTCGTAAACAATACAAAACCCACGTGCCTGGTGTGTGTGTGAGTGCTTCACAAATAGGTACACGTGTTGCTAGTTATATTTATGAACCTGTCTTAATGATAAGTAAACATGTCAAAGGCGTATCACATTATTAGGTTAAACGAACGATTTACAGGTATACCTAATCTAAGTGTATGCAGTATGACTAACTGTGGTTCATTCAACTTTTTACATTGAGTCATTGCAAGACGAAAAGAATTCAAGCAGTGATATTACTAGGTATTCTACAAATGCATTATGCGTACCTATTGTGTGACGATATCTATCTGTGTGCCTTAATTGCATTGGTATAGACTTCAGATTACATCGAAAATTTTCAAGAAAATTTACGACCTGATGATTCATTTTCCTTTTTCGCATAATTTTTTAGGATTGCACATCTTAGAAGTATAAATCTTTTATCCACTCTTGCTGGCATCCACCTGTCTGCAGTACAAACATTTTTCTGGAAGACGCTGCTTCTATTAGGAACTTGAAACTTACAATAATGGCTATGTAACACAATGAAAAAAATAACTTTTGTTGAAAGGTGTTAATAAATCAATAAATCAGTGGTTTAAATTATTTATGAAGATCAAAAGCAGAGTCATAACATTTCGACCAATTAGCATTAATAATTGTTAGATTACTGGTAAAAGTTTTCGGAAAATAAGATGACAATAGCAAAGAATTATATAAGTACACTACAATGTAAAATTGAAAATTTTGAGTAACCCCTGCCGACGTCAGTAATCTTATTGAGACTATTCGTATGAGCCCAAATACGCTATATCTGCTGTAAGATCATAACAAAAAAAATATTTTTCATTATGAATATTTCGTTATCTAAGAAAAATTTTATGTACTTAGCAAAATAATGTTCTCTTCTTAGGAACCATGTTATCGATCTTAGTAAAAAGAAAAACTGCATTCAAACATTTTAAAAAATCGATCGAATCGAACCCGGACTTTTTGAAAAATAAAGCAAATGCTATTTCTATTACGATATCGATTGTGTAGGTGTTAAGCACGTTACTATGAAACATGATGACTAAAATGAATAAAATGCATGGTTTTCATATCCTTTAATTTATTTTAGTAAGTGTCCGATATTACCAACATTTTTTCAATACAACATTTCCAACAACCAAGGCGTTCCATTTTCAAATGAGGTTTATCACGTCTCTGTTCAAACCAAAACGGTCCATTTTAAAATGAAGTTTATCACGTCTTTGTATCTACATACTTTTTCTAAGGGGCTTTTCAAATGACCGAAGTTAATATGATTAATAGAAGTAAGGAATTACAATCATAGATAGATAATATTATTGCAGATAACTATATGTAAAGCAGTGTATGTAACAAGTTGCGACACCAGCAAGGAGCTACAAACAACCATAGAGACAATTTTACGCACCTAAACGAGTTGAATATTGTATTGAAAAAATGGTGGTAATTTCGAACACATACTAAACTAAATTAAAGGATATGAAAACAATGCATTTTATTAATTTAAGACATCATGTTTCATAGTAACGTTTACTGCTTAACACCTACACAATCGATATCGAAACAGAAATAACATTAGTTTTATTTCTCAAAAAGTCCGGGTTCGATTCCCGAGCTGAGTACACGTTTCTTTTTAAATGTTTGAATGCGGTTTTTCTTTTTACTAAAATCGATGACATGGTTCGTAAGAAGAGATTTTCGTAAGTCTTATAGTTTCAGACTTTCCCATACTGACCGATCTAAATGTGCCATCCTGTATACAAAACAGAGTTACCGCTTAATTACTTACATGAAATGGATCCACAACAAGTCATACTTACCACCTCTTACCACCATGTTATGTTCATCATAATCATAAACTTTATTTACTAAAATATGGTACAAATATATGTTACAATGTTATATCACCGTTGTTATACTAAATAGCTTCTTATTTTTCCAGGATTTTTATTTATTATTTATTTATTGTACAGTACAACTGCAACACACATCACACAAATAAAGAAACAGAAAGAAATAACAAAATATGCCTGCACAATAGGCGACCTTGTCGCTATGAGCGGTCTCTTCCAGGCAACCTTAGGATGGACTGGATATAAAATAAGAGGGTGAGGAAGTTGGCGATGTATGACGCTGACTACAGAAAAATGTTCTAACTTTCTAATCATCCATTTTTATTTTTGTTTTTTGCGTTAAAACATTAACTTCAATTATGATGCCCACACATCTCAGATCATTGAAAGAAGGCACACATTGTTTTAGGGGCCATTCATTTATTACGTAAGACGAATTTTGCTAGTTTTCGACTCCCTCCCCCCCTATTTTAAGAAAAAATAAGTTTAATATTTATTACGTAAGACTCTAAAGGAAAAAAATGAATACACGGTAGGTTTGTTTATTTTTCAAACTATCAATTTTCAGAAATGTTTATTTTACAGACCTATTCGCCTCCGAGCGAACCTTGCTTTTTCAAAGTATAATTTTAACTTTGCGCGATTTTTGTGATCTTACGTACCTAAGAACTATCGAGACTCCCTCCCACCCGCTTGTAAGAAAAAATAAGACATGCTCGACCCCCCTCCTCCCCTAAATCGTCTTATGTAATAAATGAATGGCCCCTTAGCGAATAAAAGTGACCTTATCTATCTTATCATCTGTGTTCTTAGCATCAAAAACGAGTCACATAAGATAATATTAAGATTCTTTTCAATGTGTAAATAAATTAGATAGATGTTTTGAAGACTCTAAATAGGTCATTAATAAATGGGTTAGTATTTATTTAATAACAATAAAGTTAAACGAATATGCTATTGGTTGATTAATACGGCGTTGGTAACTCGTAGCCGGCGGACCTATGAGCAGTGTTGCCACCTTAGATTTTTTTAAAGCGCTAGGTCAAAAGCAAAATTCCGCCAGAAATCACAGAAATTTGGATTAAAAGAAACCACCAAATTCCGCTAAATTTATTGGATTTGAATCTCAGACTTATTTAAATAAAAAACGAATAAATATGCTGGTGCTAAAAAAATGTTGTTGATTGTATAGGCAGTGAAATAAAACCACATAAATATATTCATTTGTTAATCAAGTAAGAATCAAGTGAACAAGTTAGTCGGTTAAGTACGTAAATAACATAAAAAAAATGTGAAAGTTAAAATTCCAGATTATCAAATCTCATATCTTCTATAACTTCATCATCATTCAGATACCTACGCCGACGCTACTGTCGACGACGCCGACGCCGATGCTGAAGATGTTGTTGGTTGTGGTTAATTTTTGAAGGAGTATACACAAAACATTGTGTTTTTGCCAAGAGCTGCAATGACTGTCTTTTGGTAATTCATAATTGTAACATGTTACATTAGTAACTTTTAGTTTATTACTGATAAAAATTATAGCATTTAGAAGTGGACCAGCCATCTTGTTCCGTAGAATGTTTTTCACAATACTCATGACACTGAAAATTCTTTCTATACCATTATGAAATGCCGGAACGTTAGGGGTTTTCCCTCTCAAAAATATGTTGCCAGATTCAATATTGAAAAACCGCTATAAACCGCTAAAATAAATAAAAACCCTACATATTGAAAAAATACCACTAGAAGCCTTGGAAAAGCACCAGTTCTGGTGGGAAAACCACCAAGGTGGCAACACTGCCTATGAGCTATGCGAGGATGACGAGGCGACCTACTTACTCCAAAAAACAGTACCGTAACGGTATGTGGGCCAATGGCGTGGCATCTCATGTTTCGCACACACGGAAACAACAAAGTGAGGCGATCACAAGACTGACTGTAGATGACTTCAAGTTTAAAATATTTGTCTAATTCAATTGTTTAAATGTTTCTCCTTACAAACGCCAAAGTTTATGGGAAATCATTACCCTAATAATAGTAGTCTAGTAGTCTAATCATAGTCTAATAACATGTAAGCGGTTACCATAGCCTATTCGTACTAATATTAAAGGCGCTTTTAGTAACTTTGTATGTCTATCTGTTGCATTTTCACTACTAAGCCGCTCAACCGATTTGTTTGAAATTTGGCATGGAGATAGATTACATTCTTGGAAAGGGCAGAAGCTGACTTTTGGAGCGATAACCAACAGATGCTTGTAATACCAAGAATACTACAAAAGCTGTACACACCTGTAAATATTAGGATGTAGTTTTGTTGAAACATGACCGCATAGGAACAAACCAATCCCCTGCTCCAAACTTAATAAATAAAAAATTCCGATAGCATTTGCTACTCTTAACATCTAAACCCTGGATGTTTAGACGTTAAGACAAAATAAAGCCCTATATCCAAGGGTGCTGAAAGGTCGTCAGTTCGCATTCCACTTCGACTTTGAGAATGATCAGCATCCGAAAAATATTGCTGAAGAAAAAATTCATATCCTGGGGTGGGAACAAAGGAAACATCTGTACCACCGCCTTTCTTATTTCAGCCATGAAACAGTTCGGTGTGTTACGGATTGAAGGGAAAGGTAGCCTGTGTCCGTTACTGGGCATGGGCGGCATTTCATCTTAGGCCTCAGGATGTCAACGCACCTGCAATAGCAAGTGATTTTTCCTTGTTATTGCAAGTGTCTATAGGCGGCGGCAACTGCTTACCATCAGGTGGGCCGTCAGCTGGTTTGTATAAAAAAAACTGGTGCTCAAGAGCTGACCAATTCAATTCAATTCAATCATTTATTGCTCTCATATTGTATACAGTGATGGTAAAAGTAAATAGTGTCAAACATGAACCCTATAAGGGTACCGCAATATTCATTCAAATTTCATACATTAATAAAAAAATTAAAAGTTTTAAAAATTAATAAGAATAAAACAATAATTGAAATAATATACTACAACATGTCAATATGATAAGTATAACAATATTTGTTTAGTCAAATATACAGAGAAATTTGAATATACTGGCATGTCAGTAAGTAGTGAGTTAAAATGTCAATTAAAAATGTCAGTTCAAATTGTCAATTCATAATGTCAATTAATTAATCGCCGATCAGTAAATAACTAGGTGCTTATTTAATTTATTTTATGCATTGCTTACATTTTTTCATTGACCCAAATCCCATAGAAACTTTTACTATCTCCTTTGTAAGGTTTAATGTCATGCAGCTTATTTATAACATAAAAACTCATGGGGTTTATACAAGTAACTCAATGGTCAGAGCAGTCACTGGCATTGTGAACTAGCAGTCAGTATAGCTATTTTTCTAAAAAAATTCTATTTTTAAAATTTAACAAAACATCGCTGTATTTGCTTACGTCAATGGCTGCTGATTTTTGTAAGTGGTATTACGTGAATAGGACCTTTACTTTTACAAAGACCCATAAAGCCGATAGCCATGGCACAGCCTGCGAACACTCATAAAATCTTCATGTTACACGACAACCGCCTTGTCGAGTGGTCTGTACTCCTTACTATACAGACAAATTGGTCAGGGGTCCCGGGTTCGAATCTTGGTAGGGACAGATGTTTGTATGATGATTTATGCATGAGTCATGGATATTTGTATGTCTATTTGACGACCGGCTGGTCGAGCGGTCTAAACCCCTTTCTATGCAGGCTACTCGTTCAAGAGGTCCCGGGTTCGAATCCCGGTAGGAGCAAATGTTTGTATGATGAGTACGAGTATGTGTCATTAAATTGTTGAACTTTCATTAGACGTCAAAAATGGTGATATTAGTGGAATATGAATCGATTGTTATTGTCTATACTTTCGCTAGCTACATTTACATTTTTTGAGTTTTATGCGGTAAAGTGGATTTTAATTTAAATGAATTACTGTTATTATTAACTAATAACTTAGTAAATTTAACTATTAGAGCATATTAAAGTCCCTTTTATTATTTTTTAACCGACTTCAAAAAAAGGAGGTGGTTATCAATTCGTCTGTGTGTTTTTTTTTAAATTTTATTTTATATGTTTGTTACCTCAGAACTTTTTTTGTTCGATGCGGAATAGCTCCCATTTGGTCCCATAAAATTTTTTTGAAAATCCATTGGGTAGTTTGGTTTTTAAATCAAAAAAACTGGAAAAATTAAGTCGTCTACATATGCGAAATTGCGGATTTTTGCTTTCCTATGAATTTTTAGTGAAATGATACGATAGTAGAAATCGATTTAAGCTCACGGTCACCCATCTAGCTTTGAAATTTAAAAGTTATCACTAAAAATGGTGAAAAAAAAATTATTTAAACAAAAATTAAAACTGACTCCAAAAAACTGAAAAGGATAAAATAATTAATTTTAGTAGGTACTCATCCCCTATCAACATATTTTTGGAGTTGGTGTTAAGTTGCTTCCAGAAACCATAGATAGTGAAGCACCGACTCCAAAAATATGTTCCTAGGGGATGAGTACCTACTAAAATTTAATTATTTTATCCTTTTCAGTTTTTTGGGGTCGGTTTTAATTTTTTTATATTATTTATTCGGTGTCCTATACCTGTGATTCATCAAGCGAATTTTCCAACTAGAAAAATAATCACCTCCTGGCGTCGTTTCTGCCTACTTCTCCGTATCTGCTACAATCTGACAAAATCATAAACACGATTTGATCAATATATCAAGAAATCTTGAAATGTTTGGCTATATTTTGACATGCAAAACGCTTAAACTAAAATCTATTTACTTACATTCCTTGTGTTTTAAACGTGGATATTTATGTTCTTTTTTCAACGTTTTGTTCCTTACAAAACACATAATTATTTGGTGGGATAACTTTTAACAAAAATATAATATATTTCCGTATAATATACAGAGTGATGACGAAAATACGACAATTAATTAAAACATGAGCTATCTATGTCAGTTAATACTTTTTTTTACATTTGATAATTTTATAACAAAACTATGAAACTATGAAATGATGCAGCCAATGTTATATTATTTTATAGAATAGTCATGAAATTATTAAAGGAATAAGATGAATTTTAAAAGTTGCGAAACATTTCTATTAACATGTTTTAATTCAATTTCTTAATGTCGTCACCACCCTATACATTCTATATAAATAAAAATCTATGTTTGTAAGTATGTTTATCGTATGTGCTCCGAAACCATTGATCAAATTATAACGAAACTATGGTACAGCGTCAAAAGTTCCAAAGATATAAAAACTTATAAAACCTGACAGTTTTCATATTACGGGCATTGCAAAGCATGCCGGGTGCAGCGAGCAAATATATGTATGTCACACGTGATTTTGGGCCATGAAGTCTATCTTCTTTACTTGCTAAGCAACCCAGAGTAATATTTCACATAATCATCACAGCCGAGAAAATACATGTCCGACACAATTTAGGTCGGATTTTTAGGCAGAATTTGATATTATGATGTAAATTGTATGACCAAACGTCCCCTATAATTTTTGTAATTGAAATAGAAATAGTCTAACTAAAGTGAATCATAACTTCCACGTCAGCGAAAATAGGTTTTCGTGTTGTCAAACAAAGAAATTTATCATCGTTCAGAAGTTTAATTATCTGGAAGTAGATATTATTAATTTTGTTCTGGGTAAGTATGACTCGCTATGCAAATTCAGCAGATTTTTTTAACGTTAAAACATGATTCAGGCATAATTAGCTTACGTTTGTATAAAATTTTTATTTTTACGTAATTTAATTTCATGTTAGGTAGTAGGTACAAAAAAAGTAGCATAATACAACTAGAAACTTTTGTTGTGCTTTTGTCGAAGAATAGTATAGTTTACTAATACACAGATTACTAAATACACTAGAAGGAGCAGTACCGGTACAATTTCAAGAACCGGGACTGGTTTTCCGGTACCGGACTTGATTCCGGGATTTTCGGTACTTACGGTACTGTTAAATGTTTTAATGAAAATCGCTATTTAGATTTTTATTAAAAAAAGATCGAAATCAAATACCTAGTTAGACTATTTAAATAAAATTTCGTTCCTGCTTTGATACTAGAGTTGTCTAGCCTTTGGAGAACGAATCTGAAAATTCACTGCAAAATCGATACGGCTAGAACATTGTTTTCATGGTGCACTAGCTGTCTTGACACAAGAAGAGTCCACAGAGTCATCAGGTAGCGTTGAGTTACTTGCTGTGAATGATAGAGAAAGAATTTCTTCTCTGCAAAAGTTCTGCCCGTGTTTTATTTTTTTTTCATAGCTATAGCTATTATAATTTATTTTCAAAGTTGTAGTAATATCTTTTTTACTCCTAAGAGTTAGGAACGTCGTAAATTTTTGCGATTTTATAATATAAATCTCGAGTAGCGAAAGAACAGGGATTTCTTTTCTAAAGTAGCAGTGCCATACTGCTTCAAATATCCCGGGTATTCCCGACTTTCGAGACTGGGATTTCCCGGGAGCCTGCCAAATTATGGAAAATTGCAAATAGACTCTAACATTTTTCAAATTTTAAGAAGAGTAAATAGAGCATATTAATCACTTTCCGCTGGAATTTTAAGCGCACTGGAACATGCCTTACACACTTTAAGATCTCTAGCCAAATATCACAACTTAATTTGTAGTATTGTGTACAATTTTCCTTCAAAACCGTAATTTTCTCTGTAAACACTCATTACAATTTTACTATGTGCTAGTTGTGAGCGATGCTTATTATATTTCTTTATTGCACTTTATACATTACATGGTAAATTTTAAATTTACTGTTTGTGAGCAAGGGTGGACTTATCTCTATCAGAGATCTCTTCCAGTCAGCCCAAGTTATTGTTGTTAGTTAAAATTTTATCTTCGGTAAATGTATATTTAATCCTTGCAACAATTGCAACACCATTTACAAGTTTCAAGTGGTTTAGTTAGTAGTTTGTACAATACCTCAGAGCCCGAGTTGCCCAAGTGAGAGCTTTCAATTTTCCGATACACCGCGTTGGCGTTAAGGTTTCAAATCATACGAGAACGTGAGCATTTGTTAAGGGAATAGAATCTATTGAAAATCATTTTCATTCCTGAACGCTCGATCCACTCGATTACATAAAAAATGGAATGATAGGTTTACCTGCCTTTCCTAGAATCTCTTCACAAAATATATTATAAGTACCCGCCTATATTATTCGCTAAGAGATAAGTATCTGTATAAGACTATACTGATACTTATCTGTTAGCTCACTAGAGACTAGAGATCTAGTAATTCTCTCACTAGATATATGTACTTAAATGGAAAAGTTTACTTAAATCTAGTTATCAAACTCTAGCTATGAATGTAAAAGTAAGATCCTCTCCTTTAATAACTAACGATGAAACAGTGAAAAACTCTCTTTACGTAAAGATATCAAACTATATTTACGCACGTGGAAATACCTTCTGCTTTAGTGAAATGGAGTCTATTTACCTAAATAGACTCTATTTCACTAAAGCAGAAGGTATTTTAAGAGGCTGATAATTGCTAATTGAGCCTTACTTAAAACTTTTTTTAGCACAATCTGTTGAAATAAACGCAGTGAAAAAAATATATGTTACTCTTGGACATATTTCTGATAATATGCATGTCCCCAAAACACATTATAATCAAAATGTTTGTATAAAAAAAATGCCAAAGTCACCCATCAAAATCAGCTTTCAGAACAAATTCTGCGTTATATGTCAAAGGTTTTTTTCTTATTTTTAGGGAACAAACTTGTTATATTAAATTTTATAATATTGATGTTTTACATTTTCAAATAAGTAACTAGTTCTTTAGTAAATAAATTTATTCTGAATTCTTCAGCCGATTTCAATAGCGACTCGCGCCATTATCCATTCTTCTCTTTCATTTGTAGAGGAAACGACAGTGATCGCCGAGGCGTGCTGCTAGGTGGACCTGTGTCGCTTCTTTGCTCGCGGTTCTTAATAATATCAGTCTGCGTCTGTTTTAATTTGCAAATATCAAAGAGACAATTATATTTTAGGTTTTAGTGATTACTATGTGAGTGTATTATAGTAGATAGACAAAAATGAGTAAATAATTTCGTAAATTTTTATTGTGAAAATTTTATTTCAATAATAATATTATTTATGAAATAAAAATTTTATGGTATAAATATTATTTTGGACTATGGAAAACCAAGAAAAAGGTCTAAAAAGAGTCAAAAACCACTCGTATAGGGGTAAATAACACAATAATAACCTGATTATTTTTTCTTTAGATAGCTAATTTTATCTAATTTTAGGAACTATCAAAAACTCCATAATCATCTCGAAAGTTGTACTTATTCAGATTCACAGTCACAGATGGAAGTTGTAAAGTAAGTTTATGTTTACTTGAAGGGAAATGTATAAGTATATCGTATTATTCAGATAGTTAATTTCGAAGTAAATGACTCTGTCGCGATTGTGTAGGGGTTGAGATGCACGACTTACTATCCGAGAGGTAGGGGTTCAATCCTTCAATGGTTTACAACTTTTTTTTTATTATTTGTATTTTTTATTTCTTATTTGTTTTTTGAATATGAAATATAAAAGTAAAAAAAATATAAATATAAAAAACGATTAAACTATAAATACAAAAAATATTTTTTGTATCAATTTTTTTTTTCTTTTGTTTTTTTTTATTATTTTTATGTATGTTTATTTCTAGTCCTTTTTTGTTTATGTTTCTTATTTTTTCATTCTTTACTAATTCTTTTTTAATATTTTTTATTTTTTAGTATTCTTAATCTTTGTATCTCTTTGTTTATCTAATAATGAATAAGGAAAGTAAAAAAAAACTTATGTATTTATATGTAATACATAATACAAAGATAAATTTCAACAAAGTTTTTATATAGAACCATAAAATAAGTTTGGTTTATTTCATAGACCTACGTAATTGTCAGACCCGGCAGTCTTAAAAATAATCAAGGTATCGAATGGTTCGTTTCTGTTCTTTTTAATATTAATTTTTCCGGTTACAAAATTTGATTCATGAAGAACAACAGGCACAGTTAATTTTAGATTATTAAATGCATACAACACTAAATTAGCTTAAGCCTAAGCCTTAAGTAAATTTTAAAACCAGAACTTTTAACATGTGCTATAAAAAAGATGTTTCAAAAATGTATGTAGACCCGGCCAGGTCTATACACAGTTTACTGAAAAATAGGTAAAAAATTGTAGAACGGTGTTCAATTGTCCATTCCAGTCCACGGTGTTGAGTATTCTATATTTCAACTTTTGTACCGGCAAACTATGCATGATTCAAATATGTCCTCTTTCCACTATATTATTGTAGCACAAATTAGCTCTCAGCAATAGGGTAGTTGACAACTTGTTTTTTATTTCATAAATAAGAAGTTTATAACTCATAAAGAAATATTGCAAAAGAAATAGTTTGTATAAGATCAATACTTTCACAGATATAGTGGCATGTTGATATGTTGCGGCGCAACATCCAAAAAGGCTCCATAGAAAATCTACGGGACAGGTGACGTCACATGTTCCCATATTACTAAGAAATGTATGGGCATACTGACAAAATTAATAATAACTATGTATCAAGTATGTTTTTATTAATAGTTGTTATTATAATAGTTGCTTTAATTGATGTCAGCTATCTAATTACATTATCATTATTGATAAATTTTGAAAATAAATGTCTTTTATTTATTTCGAAAAGGGTACAATTTTAACAATATTTCATATCTTTTAAGTTTGAATTGTTTTTATGGGTAGTGGTAGCACATATTTTCCGATTTTGTGAAAAATAGCGCCAATTTTAAACTTAGGCAACATCCCAATTCATGTTTATTATAATTTATTTTAATGTTGCTAATCTGTGGGCAATGTTGTTAGGATTACATTTAAATGTACTATTTATTGTTTATATTGCTTAGCTTAAACATACTATAACACTGTTTATCATCATCATCATCATCACTAGCCTGTATACGTTATATAAGCCTTCCTACATGGAAGAAACACATGATACACATGATGAATTTGGGCAATAACACTACCACGCTAGCCCAGTGCGAGTTGGTGGGGTAAAGAGGTTGTAACAACAACCGGGACCAACGGTGACCCATCCCGGGATCGACCATGGCGAAACATGCTTTGTTTTCGTAGTTGAAACCAGAGAGTTCAATCTACTACGCCACCGAAACATATAGTCTTCAAAACATATAGTCTTCAATAAATGAAAAAAATCCGTATCAGACCTTCGGATCTTGAGCAGGCCCCCGTCACTCTCGAAATGCCGCGTTAAAAGTATCGGCCGCTAAGTGGAAATCTGGCGATCCGACCGGCAGTGGGCCGCCGCAAGCGAGATTGAACGCACGCCCGTTGAACGTTTCCCGCGCAAAACGCAACGATACTCACGGCACCTCACGGTTTCTGCAATATTTTTCATTGATGCGCATCTACTATTAGTCGTAGCGTGATGTTATATAGCCTATATAATACCTCAATAAATGGACTATCCAAGACAAAAAGAATTTTTCAATATGAATCAGTAGTTCCTGAGATTAGCGCGTTAAACCGAACAAACACACAAAGAAACCCTTCAGCTTTATAATATTAGTATGGATTTAAGAGGTGACTACGACGATAATCGTTTTCGTTTCGATTTAACCTTCCACTAGGAGCACAGATTAATAATAATCTAAGGGTGCTACTGTTATGGAGCTCGATTTACAAATACGATTCGGGGGAGTGCTAGTTGCACGTTGCACTAAAACACCTTCAGAAGTAGCTCTAAATGTCGACTAACGTTTTGACTTACCGGCAAAAAATGCATTAACTTATGTAGCGGGAATCGGGATACTTACTATATAAATGTGGCAAGAAACATAACTGTAGCGTCTTTTCTCTACTAAACGATGTACCTAATATGGACGTTGCCCCTATTTTCCAAAGGATTACTTGTTAAAGTTATTTACACGATTTAGAATATTAACGAATGAATACAAAGATGGGGAAAAAACATTGATCATTTTATAAAATTAAATCACATTTAATTGACCGGCTTTCTTTGCGTTCACTTCATTGCATTAGATGTATAAATAAAATAAAAAAGTCTTACTTCAGTCATTTTATTTAATTTATGGTCGTGACACAACCCTTACGTTTTCGCTCGATGACGCACTCACGCGGTGTACGCGGGATTCTCGAATCTCGGCACGCGTTGCTAGAGTATATTTCTTCTCGCATCGTCTAAAATGGCTAATAATAATAATCCTAGTAGGCTAATATAACGAAATTATTAACCCATTTGTATTAGAGTGAAGCATCTGTCCTGTTATTAATCTGTGTCTTGAGGTAAATATAACATGAACGCTGGCACATAAATAAAGATAATCACATACCTAACCTACAGAAAGAAATCTATAAAAAAATCTAACATGTTCCAAATTTCAATATACTCTAGACTGTTTCAGATGAGTATTTATTAAAACACATAATTTTTCAATTTCGTATATCATTTCAAAGATTACTGTTCCAGAATTTTAATAACTAAATTTCTTGATTAACCTAATAACCAATCATTACTGTTTGATACAATCGAATAAAGTTTCATACGTTTCATAGAAAGTATATTTCATAATATTATTATTATTTTATCGACAAAACTCTGTATCGAAACATGAATATATATTAAACAGCACACATTTTAATATATCACCAATCACCGCATTCCTGTGGTGACTAAAAAGCTGTTGTAGTCAGTTCTATATCAATAATACCTTTCCGACATTGAAGTAATAATTGAAATGTTACGGCATTCACTTTTTGTTAAAAAATTAAGTTTGTATTGAAAGCCTTGCGGCGTTAACGCTCTTAACTTAAAAAAATAAATACTTACTTGATTAATCTTACTATGACTTCGAACGGACATTATTTTTACTGTGATAAGATGACACATCCATACTCTTATAATTGCGAATGTAACTGTGCCTTTCTGGGTGTTACATTTTAACACTTAAGCTGCTTAAACGATTTGGATAAAAAATAATCTATTATGGATTCCGAATTCCAAATAGAAATAACGAAAAGTACTTAAAAGAGTATCGGGACCGATTTCGATAAAAACTAAAAGTGCAGCATTAGATTTTTGAGAAATCAAAAATTAAGGTAGAAATAGAACCCGTTGATTTAAAAAAAAAACACTATCATTACACGATTCGATAGTATCGCGGTATACAAGGAACTAAACATTCCAGGAAGATATATCATATGAAAAACGGAAGGGGAATGTTGGATTTTTATAAACTGCTACATGTTTTAAAGTAATGTTAAAGGCCACAGTGAAAAAGAAATAAAATGTAAACAAGTGCGAGTAATCCACTTTACGTTTTAATAACATCGTGCCAATAATTTACATTTGGTTCGACGTTTCGTTGATTACTAGTAACTTTTTGCATACTGCTTCGTACTTTGTAGCATAATTTATAAAAGCAAAACCTACTTGAAACTTGAATTTTGTAATTTGGAATCTAATCGAATGTTGTAATACACCATGTGAGTTTTTTTTAAACAATAGTTTTGATTCCTGGCTAGGAATATTTTGTAAACATCCAATGATGCAGTTTAGTTTTTCTTTTACGTTTTCGAGAGTCCTTTGAGTACTTTTCGCTATTTCGCATAGTGTCGGTTTGGGACTATCCATGCACTTAAAAATTTACAAGGCGTTTCAAAACCAAAATTTATTCAAGTCGAGCTCTAATTTATAGAACAGCTGACATGAAAATACGTATGTCAAAACTATTATGATTTGTCTTTTATAATTGCATCCCTGATTGTCATGTTTCGATTTCATAATAGGTCCCTTAGAAAAATTTGTTAGTATAAATAAGTATATTGACCGTGTATAATATTTACCATTAATTTAAAAATACCACATATTTTTTATAAAAGTGTATAGTTTTTTATTGTTCATTTCTATTTTTATAATGGTCTATGGAATAAAGCACGTGGAGCACGCCATCTAGTGGCATTTTTTTAGCTTGGCGCTTTTGAGGTTGTAGTAGTTACGCGGCTGGTCGGTGTAGTATTGTGGAGCCACGTTATCGGAAATATTAGTGGGCGGGGCCTCGAAATTCATATTCTCAAGGTCGCTGGCGTTTATCAGCCTCTTAACCGGTCATCAAGATCTAGTTAGAATAAGGGGTTTTTATTAAGACCTCCTCCTCATAAAAATCGACTAATTCACGTGGCCGTAACAATAAGGGACTTCAGAGTAATTCTAGACATACTTTTCTACCTAATGAATACTCTTCATAAAAGTATTCTATTCTCTTAAAACATATGAATTTTATTTCTCCCACACACCTTTTCCTAACATCGTTATCGGCCACCAGGCTTT
This sequence comes from Nymphula nitidulata, assembly GCA_947347705.1. Lineage (NCBI taxonomy): Eukaryota > Metazoa > Arthropoda > Insecta > Lepidoptera > Crambidae > Nymphula > Nymphula nitidulata. Next base: position 5,161,323 of record OX374617.1, on the reverse strand, counting down.
ATTCCCATAGATATATTTGATATTCCGTACCATAAAACCGACGTATTTTGCAATTTCCTTTACTTTCGATGTCGACAGACTGGAATTCGCTTCCATTCTCTATTGGCAATTCCTGAAGTACCAACCGAGAGTGCTATTAATATTCTCCTTCACATATTTTTTTTATTATCTTCCGTATTTTTTATTATCTTCTCATATAGGTAGTGTGTTTCTCTGAAATCACGCTCCTCATTTACCATTTTGCCTAGTTAGTAAGAATATTTTATACAGGCTGGTGCCGTCAATACGAAAGTAAATTTAAACATGGGCTATATTAGTTCATAGAAATGGTTTGCATTTTTCAAAAACATCACGGTGTTGACACTTGTTCGTTACATAAAATCCTCATGACATGACATTAATGACTTAAATTAAAAATATGACAGTCTTAATTTTATTTAATTTATTATTTAAATATATTATCTCTTTAAATATTTTAGATTTAGATTGTTTTGTCTTTACCCTAGTAGGAACTATTTAATTTTACAGTAAATAAATATACTAGCCATAATATATGTAATTATTTATTTGTTTGACACAACAGCATACAATACAGTTTATAGAGAAATATTATACATACAGTTATTTACCTACACTCAATTTTAATATGTTAAACCTATTAAGGAAATATACTGATTTTTATTTTCTGACCGAGCAGAAAATAAAGTAGGTAAAGAAACGATTCTTGCCTCACCTGTTTAATTATGGACCCCAATACTAATTTACACTAAGCATAGGTTTTTTTTTATACAACTAGATGACAAACAAGCTGACATCCCACTTGATGGTAAGCGGTTACCGCCGCCTATAGACAGCCTGCAATACCTACGAAAATCATTTGATATTGCAGGTGCGTTGTTATCCTGAGGCCTAAGATGAAATGCCGCCCATGCCCAGTAATTACACTAGCTACGTTTCCCTTCAATCCGAAACACAGCGAACTGTTTCACGGCTGAAATAAGAAAGGCGGTGGTACTACCCAGACGACCTTACACGGGCCTACCACCTAGGTACAGATACATTTCAATACTATTTATATTTTTAAAGTAATAAAAACTCATACTTATGTTTGATTTTGTAAACGCACAAAATAAACGCCTATATACTTTATTGTAACAATTACAAATAAAGAACGAAAACGATGAAAAAATTATATGCTCCTGGCGGAAAACGAAAAACGTGAAAAAAAGGTAGAAAACGGTGAAAAAATAATTACAGCTAGGTGCTCCGGTGGCATGATGGTAATCGCGTCTGGCCGGACGCCAGCACCCGTACCACCATCTTTTATAGCGATCCAGTTTAGGACCTAAACTGAGTAGAATTGTTATACTACGACGCTGTCTACGACTATGACAGCGATGCAGTTTAGGAACCAATACTGAACCGAGCGGAATATGAATCGCTTTTATAAAGATGGTGGTAAGGCCCCAGGAGACACAAGTTCGATCCCGCCTGGAGCATATAATTTTCTTATCGTTTTCTTTCTTTATTTGTAATTGTTACAAAAATCACACTTTAATCATACTCTAATCATCTCATCTTGAATGAAAGTACCTACTTAGTAGAAGTAGACTCGGTGTTTTGTATTTCATTTAACTTTACAACCCAACTCTATTTTGAGTACAAGATATGCATCCTTGTCCGTATTTAACCTCGGTGGAATCTGGACACATTCGCATTGCATAGCCGCACAAATAGATGGAGATAGTAGCTGTCTGCTTGCTATATTTATCCTGAAAAGATAACTTGATTCGGGCGGGCAGCTGGCCTGGCGGACACATACCAACTGTTGCATATGGACACTGTCATTTTTTAATTCTGCTCTATGTGAGGTCTGAGGGCCGACTCCGAAAAACGAAACACGCAAATGAAGCATTGGATAAATCTGTCAAAATTAGTTTTCGAGAGTAGGTAGACCCACTGTGTCAAATTACTAAAATTATTTAATTATTTATTAAATTATTAACGACTTGAATTTGATATTAAATCATTTAAGCCAGTTATCTTATGTTACGATAGCCTGACAAACTACACGGTGCACTTGGACCCCTCAGGATCTTTTGTTCCTCCCTGTTTCCTTAATGTTCCCTTGTCCAGAATATAGCTGCCATATGCCTCACTGTAATAAGTATATATTTTTAAAATATATTACTTTTTATTTTGAATAGGGCTACTAAAATCAAGTATCAATTGCTATATACGGACGGAACACATTTGACTGGCTTGAGTTTTACAAAAGCTAGCATGTAGTTAGCATGCATTTGACGCTCATAAGTCAAAATGTGTTTGTATCTGAGTGATGTATGTACAATAAAGATTTATAAATAAAAATAAATAAATAAAAAATGGCGTCTGAATGTTAAAAAAATATGTGACACCGACACTTCAAAAGGGTGATTGTATTTTTTTTAATACCGGTGTGTGATCGAGGTTAAAACAGTGCCATTCGAAAAGATTGCCTTCTACTACCTGTCTCGGTATCTCGTCCTGTAAGAGCATAGAGGATTGAGGATTGAAGGTTGAAATACTTACCATTTTTAACCCGCGACGAAAAAAGAGGGGTGTTATAAGTTTGACGTGTCTGTCTGTGTATCTGTGTGTCTGTCTGTGGCATCGTAGCGCCTAAACGAATGGACCGATTTTGATTCGGTTTTTGTTTGAAAGCTGATGTGACTAGGATGGTTCTTAGCTATAATTTATGAAGATCAGTTCGGGCGTTTGATGACTATCAGCTCATTTTCTACAAGATATTAGGATTTTACTAACTTTTACAGATCCGATTAATTTCAAATTTCGTATACTGTCATTTCGATGACATTCCCATGACATACTAACTTTGAGCTGATCCTATACCATCAAAAAGTCTGCGAAATGCTTAATTCCAGAAGATAGGTGGCGTATTAGCAGTCTGAACACCCAGGGGGTACGGTGGGTCTGAAGTGTTACTTTCAATAACTTAAAAAAAAATCATAATCTCGTGGTGACTTCGGTAGACACATTAATTGTTGCTTCGGTCCTGCAACTTCCTGCAACCGTTTTCAGCTTATTTCTATGATCTGAGGTTTTCATCCACTTACTCTCATAGGACCAGCCAGTATTGTGGTGTTATTATTTAATCTCCTCACGTGGTTCTCCCACTTCGGTTAGACCTGGGGCTTCTCTTTATCGAATACCGAAAGTTTGATCACATCTTTGGAAGGTAGTGGCCATTGACGATTTATTTGATATATTTTGTGCATCGCCTCCATATCATTTAAAATATGCTAAAAATTCAATTCATGAGGCGGAAACCAACCCCGCTGCGTTTTTTAATCCAGGCTATTGCTCTGACCTGCCGATGAATTGGGATAACCCTACGAATTTTTTCTACTCTTTCTGTTGTCAGAGTAAACACCCGGATTGTGAAAGGTCGCGGGTTCGTTTCCTGTCTCAGGACTTAATTTTTTACTAGACTAGATATTTTTCTAAATATCTTTCAAACAGTTTTATCAAAATTAAAGCCTGAAGTTTCCGAAACCACTAGTAGAGCTTCTCGCAGAGCGATTTTATTTCGATTTTGAAAACAATGTAGCGTTCCCGGGACTGCCACAAAAATCTCACTCTCATTTTGAAGAATAACAAGCTGTCAAATAAAAATGCAATTTGTCATTAATTTTGACAGTTCCTATCGCACCTGCAACACCAAGAGATTAAACATTGTCATTACAGGTGACAGTAACCACTTACCACCAGGTGGGCCGTCAGATTGATTGTCATCTAGTTGTATTAAAAAAAATATTGTCATCTAGTTTTTAAAAAAAAGTCAACAGAGAAGTGGCTTTAGATCGAAGAGGCTGTTTGTAAGGAGGTACATTAATTAAGGTCTGCTGAAGTGTCCTACGTAGGTCTAGTTAAAACAGCACGTTTTTGACGGTTCATAAATAAAACCCGCAAAATTCAAAATTTCATTAAAAATCATAATTTTTTGCTCTTGTTGTGGGCTATGATGTCATATTGTCATTTCGTACCGCCTCCTACGAAAGTGATATAGCTTTCGTACGCTTTTGAATGCAATGAACGAAGTCGATAGATATATTGTGCTTTCGTTCGAGGTAAACAGTTAACAGTTAGGGCAACATTTTGAAAGCCGTATTTAGGTGATGTAGAACCGCTGGTTTTGGCTTGTCGTGGTCGCGGTGGTGGTGACTGCTTTGAGCTTAACATAAGTTATGGTCTAAGTCCACAAGACCATAACTTATGGTCTAAGCAGTCTAAACGAGCGGCATGGCGCATCATAGCCTGCCGGTGAACTCGTGGAATTGTTCCTAGTGCACACAATTATTCACTAAGCAATTTAAGCAGTCTTAAGTACAGGTAGTTATTACAGTTAAAATAGAAACTGTAAAAGGTGAAATCCGTGAAATCTCACAAATTCTCACTCTGATTCAAAATTCCCATTGGACTCCAAAAATTTAAATCCCGTAAGCTTAGAATCAGTTATTTCTCAACTTAAAAACCATTCATGTTTTGATATGGGTACTGGGTACCAAGTAAGAGTCAACTACAATTCAGTGGTATGATGATTTTATGGCTAACGTTTCGTATTACAACTATGTATTTTAGCACACTTACATTACTGATTAGTAGTACCCCGAATATAACTGCTATGAAAATAATGGATATAATTTTATGATAGTGAATGTTTATCTTGGAGGAATTCACGCTCCAAGAACTTACGTAGAAATAGAGTCATTATTCCTAAGCTCATGTATCTTCTTATAGTATACTTAATTGCAAGATTTTTCGCTTTATTCTCAGAAATGTATGACACAAACAAGAAAAAACACTGATAATTATGGTACTAATAGCAAATAGCTTTATTTATACTAGAAGGCTTTCTGCTGGTGGCTGCTGGTGGCTGGCTTGCGTCCGGTGCCGTGGCTCCGGACGCAAGGAGTAGTGTTTCTAAATATTTGGTGAAAGTATTTTTGAAGTGAGTATGTTTCTGATATCACCTCCAACATCCAAACTTACAAGCTTTACCTTTTTAATAAAATATTATAGTTTAACCCACCAACCCGCATTGGGCCAGCGTGGTGGTGTTATTGCCCAAGCTCCTCATGTGTTTCTACCATGTAGGAAGGCCTGTGCCCAGCAGTGGGACGTATATAGGCTGCTGCTGATGATGATAATGATGAATTCGTCATGAATGTAATCTAAAATTCAAACTCAATTAAAAAAAATGCATTCATTTGTGGTTACAATATACACAAAACAACTATGTTTTATGATGCTACTTACGTAAATGAAATGGTATATAGGCGTATCATTTCATTGTGCCTATGCATTTTGTAATTTTTGTTTATGCTAAAGGGGCTAGGCAGGTTTGAATTAGTCCAAGACCTACTTATTTAAAATTATACCTACTATCTACATAGGTATTAGTATAATACACACATTTATCACTATCAGATATCAAGAATTATCAGATAATAATGTACTGACATCAGCAACAAACATTAAAATAGTAGTGGAAAATATTATAGGTAATGCTTATGTTCCTCAGTTAATCTGTCTGATGCTTGACGGGTAAATAGGTATACATAAATAAACCTACACAGTTTTGTCTTCTTTGAACCTCTGTCAAAAACATGATGACGAAAATAACATTGCCCATCATTTGTCTCATAAAAATATAACATTGAAAATTTTAAGTAACCTAAAATGTGAATGTGAATGTAATCTAAAATTCAAACTCAATTAAAAAAAATGCATTCATTTGTGGTTACAATATACACAAAACAACTATGTTTTATGATGCTACTTACGTAAATGAAATGGTATATAGGCGTATCATTTCATTGTGCCTATGCATTTTGTAATTTTTGTTTATGCTAAAGGGGCTAGGCAGGTTTGAATTAGTCCAAGACCTACTTATTTAAAATTATACCTACTATCTACATAGGTATTAGTATAATACACACATTTATCACTATCAGATATCAAGAATTATCAGATAATAATGTACTGACATCAGCAACAAACATTAAAATAGTAGTGGAAAATATTATAGGTAATGCTTATGTTCCTCAGTTAATCTGTCTGATGCTTGACGGGTAAATAGGTATACATAAATAAACCTACACAGTTTTGTCTTCTTTGAACCTCTGTCAAAAACATGATGACGAAAATAACATTGCCCATCATTTGTCTCATAAAAATATAACATTGAAAATTTTAAGTAACCCCCGGCCTCATTAATCATGTACCTATTTAACACCATCTCATTATGAGATGGTGTTAAATAGGTACATGACACCGTATAACAGCCCTCTTTTTCCGTCGGGGGCTAAAAATAAAATCATACTTCAACATCACCAGCCTATATACGTCCCACTGCTGGGCACACACGATCAGGACATTCTCCATGATCAATTGCTACTTCGATGAGGTGGACAACCACGATAAAATTCTCAACGGCTTTCGCACCAAATTAACGTTTACCTATTAAAATAATTTTCCATATTTCGCGTCAACAGAAAATTACACTAATATCATCTAGGGTAGTTGACTACTTTTTTTTATTTTATAAATAAGAAATCTATAACTCAATAAGAAATATTGCAAAAGAAACAGTATGCCTAGGATCAATAGTTTCACAGATATAGCGGTATGTTCGATGTTAAGCGGCGCATCGTCCAAAAACGCTCCATAGAAAATCTACGGAACAGGTGACGTCACACGTTCCTATATTACTAAGAAATATATGGGCATACTGACAAAATTAATAATAACTATGTACTAAGTATGTTTTTAGTAATAGTCGTCATAATAATAGTTATTTTAATTGATGTAAGCAATCAAATTTCATTAAAATTTTTGATAATTTTTCGAAAAAAAAAAATACCATATTTATAAATTTTCTAAACAGCACAACTTCAACAATATTGCATATCTTTTATGTTTGAATTGTTTTTATGGGTAATAGGAGCGTATTTTTTCCGAATTTGTGAAAAATACCGCCATATTCAAACTTAGGCAACATCCCAATTCAATTTTTTTCTATTTTTATATAATGTTCGCTCAGATACAATTTGGTAATTATTGTAACAATCTCGTAATCTTGACCGTCGTCGCCGTTAAATAGCGTCAAAACTCCTCTTTTCCTTTTTTATGCGTAAAATTTTAAATACGCCTTTATTAGAGTTTTTGTCAAATTTGCGAGATACAAATATTATTCCGAAAGAATAAAAAAAAAATAGTTTTTTTATTAATTGTGTTTTGTTTTAATTCAAATAAGTATTATGTTCAAAATATTTTTTTAAAAATCAAAAACTAAAACAATGTTTTTCGAGGTGTGGCTGTAGGTATCTGGGTACACGACAGTGCCTCCACCATGTCGGGAAAAACAAAGAGGCACCACTGTACTACCCATTACTTTTTCTGTTGACTGTCCCTCTATGATTATTCAAGTGTAACATTTTCTTTGAATAGTACTTACAAAAATATTTTAGAGTATAAATTAAAAGGTTATACACTTGATGACTATTGTATTATTCTTATTGGAGAAGAAGATTTTTTCACTACAAATAATTATTTTGACATTGTTATAAATTTACGAAAAACATTACAAAAAAATATGTACACAAACATTATATTATGCGTTCCAACTTTTAAATGTAAAGAATACTCAAATATGTTTAACTGGAGGGTAGAAACTTTTAATAATTTGTTGTATTTCGACTTACTATCTCATGACTATGCTTATTTATTAGATTCTAATTTATATTTATCCTATGACTATGACATGTTTTCAAGATATACTGGTAAATTAAATAATTCAGGTATGAAAAATATATTTGACAATTTGTTAAGCTTAATTAGGGACTTAGAAAATTATGACTGTAATGTTAATGGTAGCACAGACTATTATCAGCCACAAGTAGAGATGAGTAACACTGATTTATTTCGTTGTTAACAGTTCATACTCTTCGAAAATTTGGCTGAATATAATGCATCAAAATATTGCTGGATTAATGAATAAGTTAGATGCACTAGTAGTTTGTTTAGAAGAATTATCTGATAATAATAAAAATATTGACGTTATTTGTGTGACAGAGCACTTTGTTATGTCAGGCTATGAAATGTTTATAAAGGAGATCGGTAGAAATGGGCTTAATCGTTACAAGCTCAAAGTTACTACTAAAATTTATTAAACATTTTTTTATATTTTATCGAATAAAATCAACAACTGCGTCTATGGGATAAAGTTGTAAAAATTAAAGTGTAATGTTGTTGACCTAAAGTTATCCCAACAATCATGATGTCCATTGGATGATAATGTTGCCAAGAACAAAAAAAGACTGTTTTATCGACTAGCACTTTTGTTCGACGAATAAAAAAAACCATTTTAAGTATTAACTAAGTCTCATGAACAAATGCTAACGTGCTCTTAACATTATGCTTCGCTTAGTACGCTGTCTTTTTAAAGATAACTTCATAGATATTTTTAGCGAATTACAAGTATCGATTACGATTTAGTCAACCAACACTGGCAATAATCTCTATATATTTTTGTGTGTCGGCCAAAAGACTTGCATTCAGGCTATGTAATTTTAATAAAAAAAAATGTGAGTCATTTCAAATTGACATTTACATCTTTCTCACATTATCAGCTTTCTCACCTGGACTCCGAACATTGCTTGCGATTGGACTTCAAAATGAGCTTGACTCTAAACTGCATAAACTGCGACATTAGTCAGGAAGGAGGAGGATGGTCTGGAGGTCCACTTTCACGCCATATTTAATTAATAAAAGCCAATAAAAAAGGTAATACTGTCGGTTTACGTTTTTGGTATCTTATCTACTTAGCTGGCTAACCCCATAGAAAATCATTACAATATTAAAACTAAAAGAACGTGTATTTCTCGCTCTATAAAACAGTCCAAAATTCATTAGTGTAACGCTTAGGCCCAAAGTTCTTAGGAAGCTTGCCATTCTCCTTTACCTAATTATCAATTGGCGTCATACTTCTGCAGAGAAAATGCTAAGCGAGGTGGAGCCTGTATTTTAGTATAGTCATCAGTGGAAAGCGATACCTAAAGTGGCTGAACTTTCATTACCTGGCATATTTGAATGTTGTGCAGTGGAATTAGTATGTTCAAAAATTGCTATAGTATGTATTTATAGAGTTCCCAAAACTATGTACCTTAACTTGTTTTTTTTTTAAATTGACCAATTGTTATCACTGCTAAACAGAAATAAGTACAAAAACATTTTAGTAGCAGGGGATTTTAATATCGATTTATTAAAAATAAATAATATCACATTGGAATTTGAATGTCTTTTGTTGAATTATAACCTAAAATTAGCATTGAAACAGCCTACTAGATTGAAAAGTCTAACCTGCGGTGCGAGCACGGAACTTTCGATAAGCTTATTTGACATTAAAATTCGACAAAACGGTAATTTATCGAGCGTTTATCGATCTCGGTAGCACAGAACTCAGTTTATCGATCTCTCGACAAAGTCGACTAATCTTACCGAATTTCTCGATAAACTCAAGCATGGATCATAATTTTGACATACGAGATAGATAAAATTTGTCTATTTTGACATAAATTTATCGGGTTTTGAAATATACACGATATGTTTGTCGATATTCTAATATTCTACATAATATTGCTTTTCGTTGATAATACAATGGATTTCGGCCTTATAATTTGAGGATAATTTACTCATGTCGGATTGCCAGTGCATATTGTCGTAATTAATATCTAGTAGAAAAATACATTTTCGCTGCAGAGTGATTCTTTGTTTTATGAGAGAAGTATACCAACGATGTGATAGACATGAACTAAATATGGCTATAGGAAAGCAAACAGTCAATTATGTGGTTTGTGAAGTTTTGAACAAATTGTATCATTGGAAATTGAATAGCCAAAAATGTAACTAGGTATGCAGATATTTTAATTGTATCAATAAAAGTCATTTGTAAATTTAAAATTTATTATTCCTCATATAACATCTCCACTTTCTGGACAACTTGATTTCCAACAAGCTGATATCGCTCCATCCTAAAAGAAAAAGAATGATTGTAAATAAGACACACTTTCTGTATAAATATGTACAATACAATTACGGCAGGAACTAAATTTATTAATTGAAAATAAATCATAATAAAATATATTTAAAGTTGTACTACTTATAATGTTTTTATTTTAATTATCGGCAACCTACTATGTAGTTTATTCAAAAAGGAAAAGTAAGAACAATAGGCATTTTTGCCTGTACATTTTTTACTTTGTAAAATTATTATTAGAGAACTAAAATATTATAATAGTAGCAAGAGACGGCGTGCTTACCTTGAGGCTTGAGCCCTTCGATTTTTTTTCAGTAACAGCATCAAAGGGATTTTATTATTATAATCACTATATTATATAGAATACATTTTATGTAGCACTTAGTTAGGTATCTATTTTCAATATAAGAAAACATAAAATTTGGGTAAAAGAAAACGATACGAAATAATTATCTTTGTTTGTTTTGTGATAGTTTGATGACATTAATGTCATTTTGACAAAATGTTCTAACTTATTAATACAGGAAACTATTTTGGTATTATTTAAGACTGTATGGATAAGATTCCTTAGCTTTATTACGAAAAAAATAATCATAAAGGAATGAACGGCGAACGAATGATCGATAAAAAAACGATAAAATAAATTTCTCGATAAAACTTATCGAGGCTAGTTTCATGCTAGCGGTGGTAGATATAATTCGATAGACAAAGTGTGTTTATCGATCGATAAATATGTCTACCGATAGATCCATGCTCGCACCTCTGTATAGACAATTTTGCCCACAATTTCCGACAAATCTGTAAGACGGAGGTGATGGAATTCGCACTTTCAGACCACACCGCTCAACTTATAAGTTGTCCAGTCAAAACTATTCCGACTCTTAAATATTGGAGAAAAAAGCGTAGAGATTTTGGAGTTGAAAATATTTATAAATTTAGAGAATGTCTTAGTAAACTCTCGTTTTCAGAGATTTACGATACGGAAGATCCTAATACTGCAAACAGTTTATTCATAGAAAATTTTAAATTGTTTTATGTCCTTTGCTTTCCTTTTAAATTATTCACCGTATCGGTTATGAAAAAGCCTAAATGGGTGTCTCGAGGCATAAAACTTTGCAGAAAAAAGAAAAGATGCCTTCTATGGAATTACAGATTAAATCCGACTAAAGAAAATAAAGAGTCATTCATTAAATATACAAAACGATACAAAAAAATTATCAAATTAACACGGCGTGCTCAAAATAACTATCTTATAAAAAACTCCGTAAATAAATCTAAAACAACTTGGTCAATTGTAAATAGATCCAGACTTAATATCCCCAAGGATCATATTTTACAATTGAACATTAATAATGAACTCATAATAGATCCGGATAGGATTGCCAATAGTTTTAATGATTATTTTATCGACAAAGTAACTCCGATAGCCGGATCTAATACAAATGTTACTGTTGGCTTAGATAGTAGAGTCAATTCATTTTTTATGGCACCAAGTGTACCAAAAGATGTATTAACTATTATAAAAAACTTAAAAAATACTAATAGCGAGGGGTATGATGGTATAGCCACCAAAATAATTAAATTAGTTGGAGATCTCATGTGTGATCATTTAAGTTTTAATATTAATCTCAGTATCACTTCTGGAATATATCTAATACAGTTAAAAACATCCATAATAAAACCATTATTTAAAAAAGATAATAAGCAGCTATAGGCCTATTGCTTTAATCCCGATCTTTTCTAAAATTTTCGAGAAGTACATTTATAGTGAACTTTATACGTATTTGGAAAGAAATAGGATTTTGAGCAAAGAACAAAATGGTTTTAGACAGAATAGAAATATTAACCATGCTATATTTGAATATCTTAAAAACATCATTTTTAACATTGACATAAGAAATCCAGTTTGTGCAATTTTTTGCGACATGACACAGGCTTTTAACCACGTAAATCATGACATATTATACAAAAAACTTAACACATATGGAGTTAGAGGAAATATATTGACTTTAATTGAAAATTATCTGACCAATAGAAAACAGCGTACAGCTATATCACAAATTAATCATAAGACAAAAAAGGAAGAAATTTGTCTCTCAAAAACACGCACAACAAAATATGGGGTACCGCAAGGCAGTATATTGGGTCCACTGCTATTCATTATTTACATTAATGACTTACCTAAATCAATTAACTGCCCTGTGACCCTTTTCGCTGACGATAGTACATTGACAATACCATGTAGAAATTCAGACGCTTATGAATTTGAAATTAATAATCATTTGACATCTCTTATTTCATGGTTGGATAACAATAATCTGAAAATAAATCTTACTAAGACACAATTAATAAAATTTTATCAACGTAAATATAATGGACCGAATATCAAAATTAATTACCAAAATGTAGACATTTGTACAGTAGATAATGCTAAGTTTCTTGGACTTGTTATAGACAGTAATCAGTAATCATTTATTTGTAAAACATAGGTAAATATAAAAGTTCTTACATTATTTTAATGTCCACTATGTTTTGCCCATATAGGCATACAAATTTAAAAAGTAGAATCCATGCAGTAAAAGTCTAAATTACATAGCACAATTCTTAAAATTCTTATTATTAATCCTAATTGTCTACAAAGAGTTACAGTTAAATGCATGTCTTAATAGTGAGAGAAAAAGATAGAAATTGGATTAAATGTCAAGTATATATAAAAAAAAATGTATTGAATTAATTTACAAAGTCATATCAATTAAAAAATCATTAGTGTTGTAATAACATTTTTCAGTCAATAAATTAGCTAATTTTTTTTTAAACAAATTTAATTTTTGTTCTTTAATTTCCTTTGGCAATTTGTTATATATTCTAGGGGCCATGCCCATGATGCTTTTTTTCAATAAAGCTGTTTTACATTTTGTTGGACACAGGTTGTGTTTGAGGTGACTACAGGTCGGATTGTGTCTTGTTTCGGACAACTTTGCAAACAATTCAGGGTTCTTCTTTACAAAAACTGCTGTCTCCAATATATACAGGCATGGCAGTGTCAACAGTTTCAAGGATTTGAATACTGGTGCGCAACTATCCTCAGGCTTAAGACCGCACATCGCCCTTATGCATCGTTTCTGAGCTTTGAAAATTGTATTTTTTTCAACCGAGTTCCCCCAGAAGATTACGCCATATCTTAGAATTGCTGACACCATCCCATGATATGCTACTATGACGGCTTCCAGTTTAACAACCTTTTGCAAACTATATAGAGCATATGCACATTTGCTTAGTTTTTTGCATATTTCTTCAGCTTGCGGTTTCCAGCAAATTGAATTGGAAGTCTCATATAGAACATCTTAGTAAGAAAGTCAGTAGCGCAGCTTATGCCTTATTCAAGCTCTCCTCGTTACTAAGCATAGATGCCTTGCTGATAGCGTATCACGGCTTAGCGGCATCAGTTCTTAGATACGGCATAGTATTCTGGGGTAATTCTACAGATAAGCACATACCATTCAAAATGCAAAAACGTTGTTTAAGGGCTATGTTTGGGTTAAACACAACAGACAGCTGTAAGCCATATTTCTTAAAACATAAAATTCTAACTCTTCCGTCAATATATATTTTCGAAATTGTAGTATTTGTAAAACTGAACCCTAATTTTTTTGTAAGAAAGTCGGATGTTGTGGATCGCAATCGACGTGATTATAGTCGGCTGTGCCTGCCGCGATCAAGAACAGCCCTTATGTCAAAAAGTGTGTTCTGAATGGCGCCTAAAATATACAATAAACTCCCTGCTTCTATAAAGGAACTAAATGTTAACTCGTTTAAACAAGAAGTAAAGAAATTGTTAGCTGGAAAATGTTATTACAGTGTGACTGATTTTTTAAGAGACAAATTATGAATTTTGACCTATTAATTATTATTATTTTCTTCACTTGACTTATGATGGATAATATTGACATAGCATTTTCCGAATAAATATTAGATTAAAATTATTAAATGAATTTTTTTTATTGTGTAATTATATTTTATTATTTTAAAGTTTTTAATTTAATTTAATAAGAAATATTTGTATGCCAATAAATGAGTTGGCGCAACATGTTGTGTCTATTTATATTTTTTTTTTAAGATCTTTGTTACACATGTTACACAAATAAATTATCTTTATCTTTTATCTTTATCTTTATCTACTTTACCCTTTTTTCACGACATGCTGGCCGAGTGGTCTGTACCCCTTAATAGGCTTCTTGGTCAAGAGGTCCCGGGTTCAAATCCCGGAAGGAACAAATGTTTGTATGACGAGTACGAGCATTTATTTGAGTCATGGATGTTTATATGTTTATTTTGTATTTTTCTAATATTTATATACCTACATATTAGGTTGGGGAAAAAGTCTTTTCGCATTATAGTATGTATGAACTTGTAATAAAATCTCTTTGGCTGTACTATTTGTATCTGGCTGGTTTCGGTATCATTGAAAGTTTAGATTTTAAATAAGATAATTCCAAATTCAAATTAGGAAAATGTGTATTTTTCATTTGTTTTTCGTACTGTCAAGATGAGTGAATCTAATGAAGAAATTCGATACATTTTAAAATTTTACTACAAAAAACAAAAATTAAAACCGACTTCAAAAAACTGAAAAGGATGAAATAATTAAATTTAAGTAGGTATTCATCCCCTAAAACATATTTTTGGAGTCGGTGCTTTACTTTCTATTGTTTTTGGAAACCACTTAGCACCAACTCCAAAAATAGGTTTTAGGGGATGAATACCTACTTAAATTTAATTATTTCATCCTTTTCAGTTTTTTGAAGTCGGTTTTAATTTTTGTTTAAAATTTTTTTTTCATAATTTTTAGTGATAACTTTCTACGGTCGAAGCTAGATGGGTGACCGTCAACTTATATTGTTTCCCACTGTCGTATCGTTTCACTAAAAAGTCATTGGAAAAGCAAAAATTCGCAATATCGCTTATGTAGACGATTTCATAATTTCGGTTTTTTTTAATTTAAAACCAAAGTACCCAACTGTTTTTGAAAAAATTTTTATGGGACCAAATGGCAGCTATTCCGCATCGAACAAAAAAAGAATCACGTAAATCGGATCAGTAATCTCGGCGTAATCGGTGTACATACATAGAAAAAAAAAAAAAACATACCGGCCGAATTGAGAACCTCCTCGTTTTTGAAGTCGGCTAAAAAGGTAAAAATGTAACGCAAGCCGCGAAAAAAATTTGCGATGTTTATGGACCTAGTGCAGTGTCTGTGAGAGTAGCACAAATTTGGTTTAAGCGTTTTGAATCCGGAAATTTTGATGTTAAAGATGCACGTCGCTCTGGTCGCCCTATTACGGATAAAATTAATGCCATTTATGAAAAACTGGAGCAATATCGGCATATCAGTAGTTACGATGTAGCTGAAGAACTGGGAATTGACCACAAAACAGTTTTGGCGCATTTAAAAAAAAATGGGTACACAAAAAAGCTCGATATTTGGGTACCCCATGAGCTCACTGAAAGAAACCTAATGAACCGTGTACTCATTTGTGATTCTTTATTACGACGTAATGAAACCGAACCATTTTTGAAGAAGCTGATAACTGGTGATGAAAAGTGGATCACGTACGACAAGAACGTGCAAAAAAGGTCGTGGTCAAAGGCCGGCCAGGGTTCACAGACTGTGACGAAACCCGGGTTAACTCGCAACAAGGTGATGCTGTGTGTGTGGTGGGATTGGAAGGGCATTATTCATTATGAGCTGTTACCACCAGGCAGGACCATCGATTCTGAACTCTAATGCGAACAACTGATGAGATTAAAGCAAGAAGTTGAGTTCGGAAGCGGCCGGAATTAATCAACAGAAGGGGTGTGGTTTTTCATCATGATAGCGCTAGACCTCACACATCTTTAGCCACTCAGCAAAAATTAAGAGAGTTTGGCTGGGAGGTGTTAATGCATCCGCCGTATAGTCTTGACCTTGCACCTTCAGATTTCCACCTGTTTCGCTCTCTTCAGAATTGTCTAGGCAGTATCAGGTTATCATCGCGAGAGGACTGCCAAAACCACTTGTCGCGGTATTTTAATCAGAAGCCCCAAAATTTCTATAGCAAGAGGATCATGTCGCTACCTACAAGATGGCAAAAAGTTATCGAACAAAATGGTACACCTACATACTTTAGTTAAATGTAAATAAACTATATTAAAAAATGTTTTGAATTTTCTTAAAAAATGCGAAGAAACTTTTTCCCCAACCTATTATTATTATCATTATTTCTAATACGACGACTTAATAATTTCAGTTTTTTTTTATTTAAAACTAAAGTACTCTACTGTTAATAATTATTAAATCATCTACATAAGCGAAATTGCGAATTTTTGCTTTTCCAATGACTTTTTAGTGAAACGATACGATAGTAGGAAACAATATAAGTTGACGGTCACCCATCTAGCTTCGACCGTAGAAAGTTATCACTAAAAATTGTAAAAAAAAAATTAAACAAAAATTAAAACCGACTTCAAAAAACTGAAAAGGATGAAATAATTAAATTTAAGTAGGTATTTATCCCCTAGAAACATATTTTTGAAGTTGGTGCTAAGTGGTTTCCAAAAACAATAGAAAGTAAAGCACCGACTCCAAAAATAAGTTTCTAGGGGATGAATACCTACTTAAATTTAATTATTTCATCCTTTTCAGTTTTTTGAACTCGGTTTTAATTTTTGTTTAAGATTTTTGCGATAGCGATTTTCGAAAGGCACCTGTATAGGCCCTCTGACCCACATAGTTCTTTGAACTTCTTTGTAGCGACGGAATAAATTGTATTGTGTGTGTTTTTTATTAAGTTTTTTATTCACATGTATACATATTTCAAGACTAAAATTTTCTAAGTAGTTATTAGTTAAATATACATAATATATGACTAAACCGGTTTAAACCTAACAACTTCTTGAATTTATTAAATTCATCGACAACGAAAAATGTGCTAAATAAGCAATATTCAAAACAATAACAATCATTTAACTATATAAGTAGGTAAGTAGTAAAACGAAGATAATCGCGCGCCCACAATCTGCTGCCGAGCGACCGACGACGCCAGCCAGCCAGCCGTTGTTGTCTGTCAGTCAGTCAGTCTGCAAAGCCCTGCCCTCGCTTACACACACTTTTACCGCTTTTACGCATTCGGCGCTTAGCGCAGCGCAAAATAATAATCTCGTTACTCGGCGCAGTTTAGTTTTAGTTTTGCAGACTCCGTTCTTGAAATTTGAATTTGGCGCGTATGATTGTCGTTGAGGTCAAGCCTGTGGCGCGCGCAGCGCACTCGCAGTCATCTCTTATTGGCACGCGAATTTGAAGGAACGAAAAAGTTGACTTGACTTAATGTTCGTGTTAATTTTTTGAAACTTGTTTTTGTTTTTACTTTTTAGTTAGTGCAAACTTTAAACTCATGTGCAAAGATCGTACAGTGACTATTTATGTGTGCGGTTTGATAAACGGACAGTGTGTTCCTACAAAACTCATGCAAATAAAACAACAGTGTGGTCATTTTACTGATATCTTGGCTACAACGCGGTCAGTGCCCTAAATTGCGAACTGTAAAAGCTTCGCATCCTTTGTTTGAAAGCAAGGACGCCTACTACGCTACCTTGATGATCGTGTAAATCGTAGTACGTTGTACTACGATATTGCCGATAAAGTTTATTATGGACGGAGAAAGAAAAATACACATGAACGAAGACGTACCATTGAACTCTGCAGGTGCGCCAAAAATTATTTTGAACACCGGTTGTAGCAAAAATACAAAGCATTATTCACCAGATGGAACTGTCATTCATCTTAGTACAGGTAATTAAACTTATTACTCTTATTTTTAACAATACAGTCAATAAGAAAACAAAGCTTTAAATTTAGTGTGCGTATCGGTCTTTTAGAAAATTAAACGTAACGTGGTGTTTTCTTCCTTATAGAAAAGGCGGCAGACCTCGGTGTCCACATAAACACTACACTGTCAATGGCGTCTTCTAAGAAAATAAGGCTTTTGATCGTACTGAATATTTTGTTGAGTGTTGTGTGCATGATATTAAGCTGTTCTGTAGCTTTCTTCTACTGGAATGAGATGACAGCAATGAGAAAGCATCTGGATATTTTAAAGGAACAGTTCATGATTCAAAGTATAGGGCAGGAAAAGATTCAAACTAGTCCCCTTGTGTACCAAAGACCACTGCAGGGCAGTGAGGCCAGGCACCCTAGATTAGATGATAGTTTCAATAGCGATCAACTATTGAACCAGCGTAGATATTTTGTGGAAGATCTTGGACAAGATGTGCTACTTGTAGACTCCAGTAAGAAAAATCCTCAGAAAGAAATCTCTCCTCTTCATAATGTAGGAATAACAAACAAAGGTAATAATAATAATATGTATTATTAATACAAATGCAAAAATAAACTATGTTTAATCTAAATAGCTTCCATTGCTCTTGCAGAATTGGTAGTTATCCACTTCAATGGAGCAGTTCGAGAGACAAATATGGGATCACAATGTAAGTATCTGTTTATGTATGTCCTCAGGTTGCAGTAATAAGTTCTTTTTTAATGTTACATTGGAACTCTCTTGTTAAGTGGCCTGCATGGCTACTAGACAATTAATTTTAAATATCACAGTAACATAAAAGTAAAACAAGACTTGTGAATAGCTAGGTATCTAAAACATTATAAATCCTTATTACAATAATTTTAAAGCTCTATACTATCTGTGGTACTATACACAAAGGACAACTTTGCAAGTATGTACTTACATATTTATTAGTATGATAATTTATGTTGAACACAGCTCGCAGGATGTATGTGTGGCTCAATGCTCAGTTATTTGTGGTATTCTACATAGGAACAGATTATCATGTTGTATGGTTACTCAATATGATAAAAGTACGTGTTTGTATGATAAAAATGTAGGATATTGAAAAATATAAAATAAATAGTAAACAATTCAATAATAAAAACCTTAATTAATTTTAGTACAAAATTATAAAGTCGTAATAATGCCACCACCTCAAACCATAAGAGGATTCTCTTCTCCCAGTGTGTTAGGGTGCTTACAAATTAAACAGTTACAGTTGTACTGCTACCGTACGGGAGCAGTGCGGTTTTTCATACAACTTTCACGGCGTGGGAGCAGCCCGACTGTCGTCCGGTAGCCATGCTGGTTTTTGTAACGTAGCCGTCCAGCTGACGAACGGGCAAATTGCACGAAAAACCGGCCAAGTGCGAGTCGGACTCGCGCACGAAGGGTTCCGTACCATTATCTATAAACAAGCGTCTACCTGTAGTACCTGTTGCCGTTATTAATATCGAGCAAAAACTAGCAAAAAATCACGTTTGTTGTATGGGAGCCCACTAAAATATTTATTTTATTCTGTTTATTATTGTTTGTTGTGATAGCGGCAAACAGAAATACATCACCTGTGAAAAATTCAACGGTTTACCTATCACGGTTCATGAACAGCCTGGTGACAGATGGGCGGACACACAGCGGTGTCTTAGTAATAGCTCAGCACGACATACGCACTGCCCTTGCGCGGCAGCAGTACGACTAATTTCAAAGAACCCTTGTTAGCCTCACATGTAGTTAGCTACTAGCTACCAAAGATGTGTGACCCCTCCATGTCATGTCTATCTATAGCACACACATGCATACACTTCTTAAATTGTAATTAATGCAGTCTTCAATTAAGCTAGCAGACAGTTAACTGGTCCAATTGTTTATTTTTTAATCTATTTTTTATATTCACTTGTTTCCAACGAAATGTCAGTATTTTCATGCAATTTATTATTTACTAGTCGCCGCTCGCGACTCTGCCAGCGTCGATATTGGTTATTGCGCCAAAAGGCAGCCTTTCTCCTTTGTCAGGATGTAATCTATCTCCATGCTAAATTTCATCTAAAATGGTTTAGCGGCTTAGAAGTGCAAACGTGACAGACAAAGTTATAATATTACTAGAGGTCGGTCGCGGCTCCGCCCGCATGGATGTCGGTTATCGCGCCAAAAAGTATCCTATGTCCTTCCTAGGGTTTTAAACAATCTCCATGACAAATTTCATCTAAATCGGTTTAGCGGTTATTGGTTCCCCGTACAAACTTCCACATTCCCCTTTTCACCCCCTAGAAGATGATAGGTACCTGGGATAGGAACTATCCTATGTCCTTTGCTAGGACTCAAACGATCTCTATACCAAGTTTCATCTAAATCGGTTCAGCGGTTGAAGTTTGAAGAGGCAACCGACAGACAGACACATATAGTATTAGTATAGATTATGAATTTAGCTAGTTTTTACGCAACATCCTTATAAAACAAGAGCCCGTGACGGCCAGAAACTATGTCCTATACAGGTAGAAACGATCCCTGCCTATGAAACTAGGGTCGCGGTGCCTTGGGCAGGTAACAAGTAATAAAGGTGTATGAAATGTGCTCTTATATTCGTTATAGTATAAAGCACAATTTTTAAGGTTCCGTACTCAAAGGGTAAAACGGCACCCTATTACACTCCGCTGTCCGTCTGTCTGTCACCAGGCTGTATCTTATAAACCGTGAAAGCAGACAGTAGAAATTTTCACAGATCATGTATTTCTTTTGCCGCTATAACAACAAATACTAATAAACAGAATAAAATAAATATTTAAGGGATATTATATACAACAGACGTGTTTTTTTTTAACTTGTTTTTGCTCGACATTGATAACGGTAACAGGTAGTTAGTAGACGCTTGTTTATAGATAATTGTACGGAACCCTTCGTGCGCAAGTCCGACTCGCACTTGGCCGGTTTTTATTACATATATCATTTGTTAAAACATTATTAATAGTCAGACACTTAGTACGGTTGCAACACCCTGCCAGACACCTAATTTATAATTATAGTTACGTTACAGTATAAAACCTAATTTTTATATGTTTAAGTTATTTGGGGAACTATCAAACGATGTTTCCTCAGTAGCCACACAGTTCCGATGGTTCCCTCATTTTGCCATACACATTAAAAGTCTGCCGTAACGTTGGCGCGAGCGCGAAAGAGATACCGGAAGCGGAATGCTCATAATAAGGCGGCAAATGGTAGTGATGGTGACCCTAAACAATACTTGTTGAAAAAAATATTGGAAATCGCGAAAAAACAGCTGTTTCATACAAAATCCATCTCTCCTTTCTATAACAAGTGTCTAAACTGCACTATGCGTCTTCGCATGTGGACTCTTCTTACCGCTTCAATCACATCAGCACGCGTAGCACAAGGTACACGAGAAGCTCGAGAAACAGTTTTCTCTACACCGTAATGTCATTTTTGTCGGACCTTAACCGGAGAAAAATGACATTACGGTGTAGACAAAACCGTTTCTCGAGCTTCTCTTGTTTCTTGTGCTACGCGTGCAGGTGGTGTTGAGTCATTTCCCGCGCTTTGTATAAAATAAAATAAAAAAATGTATACCTAAACGATCTGTTTGTATGGAACAGCTGATGTTCTTTCGCGTTTTCAAATTTATTGTGTAACAAGTCTTCTTTAGGATGACCAGCACTGCCATCTGTCTTCGTATTCGAGAGCGTCTTCTTTACATCCTGTCTGTGTAAGCGGGGGCAAGAGAAATAGCGCTTCCAGTCCATTGCGATCTTATACTGCGCACATCATCTGTTGTTTATTCTGTATTGTGAACTTTTTTATAATATTATCAAGAAAATTCACTACCTATGTTCACGGGCTCTTGGGCTAATACAAGTGTAGCACGAATTCACCTCTAGATTACCTGTTGCCCACGGCTCCTGTGATTCCTCAAAGACAAGGGCCGAAAGCCTATAATAGTCCTATACCTTTTCTTTTCAATCTTGAGCTATCGAATTATCGGTACCCTTAGCCCGGGTAGCCAGAGTATGAAATTAAAAATGTTCAACTTTGCGATGTATTTAATTTCTAAACACGCTAAAATCGTTAGTGATCTTCGTTACGGGTTGCTTTTCGGAGGTTTGCAATCTTTATCGGTCCAGTCTTTGCCACAACACAGGGATCAATACTTGGTATTATACCAAACTGTTTAAATAAAAAACCTTTAAACAACAGGTGCATTGTTAGCCATTAGCTTTTTTAGTCGCATACCTTTTTTATCTATAGCCCTGTTATCAGTTACATTTACATCATATCTGGGTACTACCCGAAACATATAAAATATTTAGTATCGGTTGACCTTGTCATATTAATCTTTGCTATTATTAGTATTACTAGCTGTGCCCGCGACTTCGTTCGCGTGGATGTAAATAGCAACGGTGGGGTAGGTAGGCTAAGGAATTAAATCATGTTTATAAAACTCCTTTGCAATTATTGCATTGATCGCCCCGCCCGCCTTGAAAATTATAAATGCGTGCATGATATTTTAAAACTATGATATCTCATAAGATATTCATTGAAATCAAATGATGTTAAGAACAATTTTGCTCAAAATTAAATAGGTACTTGTGGTGAATAATGTATTTATTTCGATAAGGAATAATATCATGTTTACAAAAAAACCTTTGCAGAAAGTACATTATTTTAGAACAAATTTGATTACCAAAAAATGCGTTCAACCAAACAAACAAACTCTTCAGCTTTATAATATTAGTATAGATATCACATTACCACAAGAGACTGCAAGACATTATGTCGCCAAAATATGTTTGTTGAAAATATTGGCTAAACCAATGGAATTTAATATAGAGACGGTGAAGTAACTCATTTCGAATTTTAAACTACTTACATGCCAATGCTCCACAATAGTGGACCATAAAAACAATGTAACATAACAATTTACTACGTAAAGTTGAACAAACAGTGGTTGAGGCATTTTAAAAACAATATGCCACGCGTGGTAGTGGTTTAAATTCCAACTATAATGTAAACATCACTTAGTTTTGGAGAATGTGAATTTGATCTTTATTCTTTATAATTTCAAGATACGTTAAAGAAAAAAAAAGAAATTTACTCATTCCAACTCCAGCAAGGGATGCATACAGCTAACGGCGCACCGTGGAATATGAATTCCATTCTGCTCCAGGGATGATGAGAATCATAAGAGAAATATGTCGCCTATCCCCAACTATGAGCTCTTCAAGCATTCTTAATCATATTATTATTAGGTCTTTAAGTATTAAATTGTCGTTTTGTATGAAGTATTTTGTGCAAAGTGCAATTACCATACTAAGTTTTTAAATTTAAATTTGCTTGACCTATTCTTTAGAAATTTTGTGAATAATTTAAGAATCTTTTTTTCGTGAGATTTAAGTACTCGGATTTACTTAGTTAGAAAATTTAAAAAAATAAAATCAATGGTGCATTTAGATTGCAAGTTATTTAATAAAAGATAAAAATAATTGACATCTGATGGCAATTCTTTTTTTGAAGTAATATCGCCGACGTTCCATTTTTGAGAATGATAGTTTCTATTTAACATATAAATCTAGTTATGGTCATTATAGTCAAATTGCAAATAAAGTACCTATTCTACCTTTCTGAATCCAAACAGAACAAATTTTAAAATAAAATATTGGTCCAATGATAACCATACCATGTTACCTACCGCTCTGTAATGGCAGCACCAAATCTACTGATTATTTTATCTTTGTCTCTAAATTTAGATGTAATATCCAATTAAGTACACTAGGCAGATATCACAATATTTAATACGTAAACGAAAATAGTCCTTGTGATTGTGACCCTGTGTCGGACTACCAATTTCTTACTTGACCTTGCTGTAAATTTATTCACGAATTTAAATGTCTGGACGTGTGTTTAGCTAAAACTTAACTTTCCATATTGGCTAACACCATATGTACTAATATGCTGACTGTAAATACAAAGTTCTACGATTACCCTCTTATTCATAAAAATGAGTTTTGTCTTTCTCATTCATATACAAAATGAAAGAGGAAGCACATAGTAGCAGTGCTATTAATTAGATATTACTAAAATAGGTTTATAATAATACTACTTTAAAAAAAGACAAATAAATAGCTTCTTTGCGAGTTATTAATAATACAGTTTCTTGAGTGTAAGGGAAAAAAATGATTATTTCTAGAAGGCAAAGGACGCAAGAATATTATTAGCTATTATAAAATTATGCGTCGATACCGGCTCTGCTATGCATTCATTGGCCTCGAGATTTCAACTTTTTGCAAGAACAGACTAAATTCTACGCGAAAGATGTAAAAAAAACCTTAACACGAGTTCCTAAGGTGCCATATTCATATAATAACAATAACAGCTCTGTCTGCTTTGAATTTTGTTAAAAAAAATAGATCTAATAGGTATAAAAACCAGCATAGGTAAAATATATTTTAAATATTATAAAGCTGCTCTAACTGATATCTCTAAATGTGATTTTATTAGAATATTAAGATTCTCAACCATAAGAGAGGAGGTAGAAATAGAGCCGCCACATTTTCCTATACTTAGTTCAAAATTTTAGAAATCTTTTTGGCTCTAAGTTGAGACTCAAATAAAAACTCTTTACCTGACTCACAAAACTGACCCTGAGGAATAAATATTCTATGCCACAGAATACTACAGTCCAAGCCATCTCTTGTTTTGAACCATAGAAATCTAAAACCCGCTTTCTGTATAAGCGGAGCCGGCTCCATGCATTGTCTACTTGATCTATTATCTTCATCTATCTAGAACGCGTAGCATAAGGAATGGACCAAGACAGGTATAACCCATGTAGGTATGAGGAGCGCAGATTGACAAATCGTTAGTTGTTTGTACCCCGAGAAAAATATTGCAATTTGTAGATAATTAATACAATTTTCATGCAAAAACACAGCCTTGAAGATTCTTGATAGCTAGAACAGTAGTAAAGAAATATGTCAAGTCTCATAAAGAGTTGTTCTTCATGTTCGAGACCTTATCGGGTCTCGACTTTGGCGACTATTGACATTAGTCCAACTGTCCCGGAAACCTTCCCACTACGACAAAATTGCTCCGAAACTTTGGGCACGAACGAAACAATGGATTACAAAACATACGAGATACCTACCTTGAAATTTTTGTGGGTTTTGATTCTTTTATTCAAACTAATCAGGAACCTTCGGAAGTTAAAATTTGGTTGTAACGGGAACCGCCTTCACCTACAAACTTGCATTGGGCCAGCGTGGTGGTGTTATGGCCTAAATGTGTTTCTCCCATGACGGTCTGTGCCCAGCAGTGGGACGTGTGTATTGGCTGTTGATGATGATATAATGTTAAAAGAAACAGATTTCCTATAAGCGTCTAATACGTCTCGAAAGTAGTACTCCTCGAAACGCGTTATTTTAGTTCCAAACCAAGGGAAACGTAAAGCCTACTGATTATTTCTAGAGATTATCATGTTCGCACTTCGCATCGTCGTCAGTATCTCAATCTCAACCCGAGAATGTACGTATGTTTTGTATTAATTTAATCGGAAAATAAAAGTATTTTTAGTTGTAATAACTCATTTTTTCGAAATGTATTTGAAAATCCTACATTTTCACTTGTACACCTACTAGTCTGGCAGTCACTAAAGCGCTAATTTAAGGAAAATGTTTCTGTTTGACTTCAAATCATTCGTAACAATATTTCCTTGTATTTTATAAAATTCCAAATTAATACACAAACGTATTGAAATGCCTTCTTTAACTTTTTATTAGTCTTCGAGTCTGAATCAAATGTAAGGTAAGGAAAGTTATACGCTCCAACTTTCATAATTATAAAAACAAATTAATTATGTAAGTAAGCAATGTATACTTTAGTTTCATTCGATGGTTATCAAATGAAACTAAAATATAATATTGAATCACAGCCTTGTACTGTCTCAAAATACATACGTATACATACCAATGTAATTGTTTACGTAATAACTTAAATCGTTATTACTGGTCATTGTGTAAATTTTAACAATCACAATTTCCTTGTCAACACAATTTTAGTTCCATGCTATTAACTTATTAGCCTAACTTTTTTAATTACATACAATTAGTGGTAATAAACAGCATGTACTTAATGCAATGAAATGAATGTTAGTTGCTGTTATTAGATAAATCCTCCTTACATAATTAAAGTCAAGAAGGCACTTTTATTGAATAGAAAAAACCGTAACAGCGATGACTTAAATATTTAAAAGATTGTTTACAAACCGTAGTAAACAATGATGTTGCTAACCACATAATAATCCCTATCCCCACATAACTTATTGTTAGCACGACAATGACTGCGGTGCGGGAATAGACCTTGTCACCGCATTATTTAATAGTAGAGGATCGGTATTTTACTTATTATGCGTATGTACTCATGCACATTTTAAATTAACATTTAAGGCCATTTTATATTTTTTATTTGGCCATAAGGCAAAATCATAATTTCACCACTACAGTACATCGTGCTTTGTAAGATTTATTAAAATATTAAAAATTAGGTACTGTTTAGGTACTGTCGATCGAGTTATTTATAACGAATTCTATAATATTGATTTTCTAGAAATCAGTATGTCATAATTAAAGACTTAGCAGTCATAAGTAGCCTTTTACACAGTAATTGGAATAACACTGTATGTGGCTCAAAATAAGCCTTTTCCTCCTATAATAAAAGTCGTCTTTTCGAACGCGCAAGGCGCCACGCTTACTGCGCTCGCACAGATATTTCTGGAATCTGGAGTTTAGGACCTGCCGCCTAGCTGGCTTATTGGCGCCATTGCTACGTTTTATAGCAAGATGTCTCAATGACGTTAAAGCAGAAAATCAATTTAACCGTCAAAATGAGTTTGCGAATAAGCCCGCATGTTCTGTTTATTACACAATCTTGTTCTTGACTTTTGTTTCCTGAATATTTTTCCTCTTTTTTTATACAAAATTTCCTCAAAACTTTTTATCAATCTAGGCCTAGTAATAAAATTAGAGATATTTATTTCTTTTTTCTTTTGTTACAGCTATAATCGGGCCGTGGGTACGAGACACGGACATATCGTCCCCGAACAGCGAGACCAAGATTGAATTGAACACTAACTATGTCACCATACAAGATGGTGGCTTGTATTTAATATACTCTCAGGTAAAGACTGTTTATATCTACACCTAGTACCATAAATGCGAAAGTAACGTCAGTAAGTCTGTTATGTTACATTTTGACTCATCATAAGCCGCTGGAACGATTCAGAGGAATTATGGCATGGACATACATTATATCGTGAGATAGGCCATAGGCTACCTCTTGGCCCGATATCCGACAGTCACCGAGATGGAGCCTCGGGCAGTCACTAGTAGACTACAAATATTAAACTTAACCTCCATTCAGCCACAAATTATCAAACATAGGTTTTAGGAACCTTATCCGGGGGATCATGTTTTTACAGTAGACGAATAAGTCGACATAGTCACGAGTTTGTAAAAGCCATTATCCGCACGTTTATCATACAACGTTTTTCAGCAGATTTATGAGAAAACAGTACAACAGTAGTATTATTTTGTTTCTAAATAACATTCGGAAAGTTACAACAATCTTCGACGTTCGCACATTTTCAAATGGCGCCACGTGCGCGTGTTGAAAATTAGAACTACATCTTTCATCTCATTTTCTCTTTGGTATTAAATTGAGACAATTGGGATGTTGCCTAAGTTTGAACATGGCACTATTTTTAACAAATTCGGAAAATATACGCTACTGTTACCCATAAAAACGATTCAAACTTAAAAGATATGGAATATTGTTGAAGTTGAGCTGTTTAGAAAATTCATAAATATGGTATTTTTTTCCAAAACTTATCAAAAATGTTAATGCCATTTGATTGCTGACATCAATTAAAACAACTATTATTATGACAACTATACATAAAAACATACATGTACATAGTTATTATAAATTTTGTCAGTATGCCCATAAATTTCTTAGTAATATAGGAACGTGTAACGTCACCTGTTCCGTAGATTTCCTATGGAGCGTTTTGCGGACGATGTGCCGCAACACGTCAAACATACCACTATATCTGGGAAACTATTAATCCTAGGCATACTGTTTCTTTTGCAATATTTCATATGGAGTTATATACTCTTTATTTATGAAATAAAAAAAAAAGTTGTCAACTACCCTATTGTATTGAGCTTAAGCGCTTCCAAAGAGGTTCAATTATTCAGCCCATTTTTTATTCTAATCATGTGAAATTCCTTGATAGAATTCTTATATATTTTTTTAGGAAATCAAAAAAACCGTAAAGAAGGAATACGCACGGCGCCATACAACGGAGCGTGCGGTAAAACAGGTGTAGGTGTGAGTGAGTACCTATTTAACCACACGCTCCGTTGTATGGTGCGTAATATTTAATTTTCGAACAATGTATCCAGGCTTCGGAAATGCATTTTTAACCCCCGACGAAAAAAGAGGGGTTTTATAAGTTTGACGTGTCTGTCTGTGTATCTGTGTGTCTGTCTGTGGCATCGTAGCGCCTAAACGAATGGACCGATTTCGATTCGGTTTTTTTTTGTTTGAAAGCTGATGTGCCTACGATGGTTCTTAGCTATAATTTACGAAGATCAGTTCAGGCGTTTGATGACTATCAGCTCATTTTGTACTTGATAATAGGGTTTACCAACTTTTACACATCCGATTGATTTGAAATTTGGTGTACTGTCACTTCGGTGACATTACCATGACATACTATCCCTAAGCTGATCCTATACCATCAAGAAGTCTGCGAAATGCTTAATTCTTCAGAAACTTACAGCAGATATAGCGTGTTTGGGCTCTTATGAATAGTCTCAATGAGATGGTGGTAGATAGATGATTAGCGACGCCGGGGGTTAGTTATAATTTTTAATTTTGTATTTTTTGAGCAGATGTGCTGAAAACATTTTTTTAAAACTTTAAGTTTAAACTTTTTCCGCTTATTACCTACCAAACGTGGTCTAAGCTTAGACTTCGTTTAACCTGATTGCTTCTCTATTTGCTTCTAAAACAAAAATGCAACCTTCATTTTAACTTAAGCCTGGTCAACTTTAGGTGGTTAAAGTTGTCAAAGCCTCGTTTACAGACAGAGAGCTAGCCTCCTGTCTAGAGATTAGTGATTTATGCAAAGTCCCCATTGATTCTTCCAGGTATAAAGGTTCCGTATTGGCACGTGTTCTATGCTACAAACCACAGGAGAGTACATTCCGTGTAAATCACAACCACAAAGACAATTGCAATCGTATTTTAATTGTTATGTCTATTAATAGTGAATCCCCTGTTCAAGGTACATTCATCTAAGTACTCAGAGATAACACGTTCTATCATTGACTTAAAGTTATTATGTAACGACGTGCGTGCTACCATAATTTCTTAAACTAAATATTAACGGAGAAAGTTCTAACCAATTTCTACCCATTTTAAAAATCAATTTTGTGAGTTCGCCTTTATGAAGCATTGTAGGTAGACGAGAAATTGGCTCTGGTTTTTCCCCCTATCCTACTTAGAATGATGTCACTACGCCTACGCGAGTACTTAAAACTCATATTACAAGTTAAAAAGCATGTCCCTGTTTTTGCAATCCATCCTACTTATACAGGGTGGTGACGACACGTATTGTCGCTACCACGACAATACGACAATAGATTAAAACATGGGCTGTTTTAGTTCACAGAAATGTTTTGCAACTTTCAAAGAAATCATATTCATTTGATAATTTCATGACATTTCTGTGCAATAATGCAGCCAATGTTACATATAATTATATTGTCGTCAACATCCTGTATATGTAATAAATAATATTACATTATAAAAGCGAAAATAACTATCTGTCAGTCAGTCTGTTGCGTTTTCACTCCTAAACCACTGAACTGATTTAGATGAAAGGAGATGTTCGATATTAGTGTCTACCTAAAGACCCCCACGATAAATATTATATATTAAATGAAAGCTTATGTTACTATGAGGATCTTGAGTATACATTTTTTTATTTTGTGTCCCCCGCATTTTTGAGTATTTTTTCTATTATAAAATATTATTAAAAATAGTCACAAGCTAAATCAAATCAAACCTATGTATTGTTGGAAAACAATGCACGATGTCGGCGTTTTGTGCTTTGTCTGCAATGTGTCAGTTTTTTTAAAATCGAATTTAATTCTTTGGGTAACGATTTGCGAACCCGAATAAAACGCATTTTTGTTTAAATGCAGGGATTAAAAATTATAGTTTTTGTTCTACAATATGCATAAAAATATACTCAGCAGCCGCAGTACCAGTCTCCATAATTCAGAACATCTCCTTTGACATGAATATAGATTACATCTTGAGAAAAGACAGGCGGTCATAAAGTACACCGGACAATATTGTAAGTAGTTTTTTTAAGGGCGCCTCACAAACTTCATGGTAGGCCTTTGAGTGTTTTAGAGACACTTTAGAACGACCTTATTTTAGTCTCCATAGAAGCTACTTTGGCAGCACAACTGTATTCTTGGTCTACTGTCGACTGTCTTTCGAGCTACTTGAAAGATATTTGCACTAAAACACTATAAGTATTATCTTATGATAATTATTTATATTACTCTGCATTTAATGATTAATGCTGGTCGTGATTCACGTCCTGCATTCTTTCATTGTATAACGTACCTATGTATGACATAATAGTCTTACCTATTAAACTATGTTGGCCCGGAAATACTGAATACCTTTACTATCAGTAAACAATAATAAGTAATTCTTGTTACATCCGGAGCCCATTAGAGACTGCTTCGCTTCAGGAACAAATAAAATAATTCCTTTGGAACTTCCCTTTACTTACGTTATAGTATACCATGAAATATCATCGATGTAAAATTAATAAAGAAAAAGAAGAAAGCTAAAGAATGAGTGTAAATAAACAACTGTCATTTATGTATGAGTGATAAGCAAGAAAGAAAGGTAGCGAGTGAAAGGGATAAACCTATACGAAATGACATTTGTTAATTTAAAATCAGTCTTTGTCTCTTTGTCGAATTTGGCTCAGGATAAGGGGCACAGATGTCAAATCGTATGAAAATGATAATAGCGCCTTTGTTGTGAATTATTGGAAACTACTTTTTATGTATGGGGGTTACTTTTTATGACAATGATATAATAATATAAAATTATTTCCCAATTTTGAATACTTACTTTTTTGTATACATACTTCCAAACAACTCATTGAATTACTTTAATCTCATCTTTTCAGGTGGTATATCTTACGCAGGCGCCGAATTGCTACTTCATTTGGGCACGACAAACGGGGCAGAACCCGCGACTCCTGACCACCTGCGCCACGGGCGACGACTCATCCCGACGGCCGTTAGACAAGTCGCAGATTTCGTGTTCCACGCAGACTGTAGCGCGGCTGTACAAGGGCGATATAGTCAATATCGCCCAGCGAGAACAGAATAGGACGCTCTGGCTCCGTCCCGGGTACTCCTACCTTGGGTTCGTTAAACTAAGTTCCTAGATGGCTGTGAAAGTATATTAAGGTAAGTCAAGTAACGTGGTACTGCCTCTTGCTCATATGCTGCATTGTTCAAGATTTTCAAGCGAAAAGGAACATTAGGAGTATGCCACTTCAATATCCGCTTTATGTTAACGGATAATAGGGTTGAACCCGCCAAGTCTGACTTAAATGCAAAATTGTGCGTTGATTCGCAATGACTGCATATTAAATATGTATG
This sequence comes from Nymphula nitidulata, assembly GCA_947347705.1. Classification (NCBI taxonomy): domain Eukaryota; kingdom Metazoa; phylum Arthropoda; class Insecta; order Lepidoptera; family Crambidae; genus Nymphula; species Nymphula nitidulata. The sequence continues at coordinate 5,129,578 of OX374617.1, read as the reverse complement.
TACTTATAACAAATTAGTAGCCCCGTGCAGATTTTAGTGTTTTTGTTTATTATTACATCTTAGTTGGAATCTGGGGCCAAAATTTTTGCCAAACCTCTAAATAAACTACTGACACCACTCTGTTGTGTTAGGCTATTGTGTTCAAGGTTTTTAGTTATTCATGGACACCTTACAGAGTAGACTGGTGGTGGGGGGGGCCAGGGGCCTTACCGCCATCTTTATAAAAGCGATTCATATTCCGCTCGGTTCAGTTTTGGTTCCTAAACTGCATCGCTGACATAGTCGTAGATAGCGTCGTAGTACGAATTAACGATTCTACTCAGTTTAGGTCCTAAACTGGATCGCGATAAAAGATGGTGGTTCGGGTGCTGCTGTCTGACAGGAGTGTCAGAATTCCAAATCCCACAAACTTTGCAATTGAAATACAACCACTTTACTCATAATACTCATAAACGCGAGTTAAGTCCGGTAAAGAGGCTTTATTCTAAATGTGTAGTGCTCGCGAAAATATAAGACAATATTAAACTTTGCAATATAAAAATAAACTCCGAACGACGCTACAGCAGATTACCATCATCTCTTATCATCTGATGGACCTTGAGGGTGTTTTTTATAATTATTAGATATAAAAATAGTCTGCACGAGGTGATAGATCACTGCCCAGGTGTTAAAATGGTGCTACGTATATAGTAGTTGAAGAGCTTAATAGTAATAGAGTGATTTAATGGTGCCATAACATATACATTATTATGAATGAATTACAAACACATCACAAGACTCACATACTTATTTTTGTTATCATAAAAAGTTGGTATGTAACTTTAGGTTAAGGAAAGTTAAAATTTTGTACATGAGGACCTTACTAATAACCATTGTAGAAGCCTTGTATTAGTTTCATGTCACCTTCGAGCGAATGACGTTTTTAATTAGAATGAAAGAGACAAAACAAGGATATTAGTAAGGCCCGAAGTAGTTATGGTGATCTCCTAGTGACTGGAAAAGTGGAAAATGTAAGTAACTTTATTATATAGGCTGAATCTGGAATTGTGTTGCAGATTTTTTACTTGTTACTTTTATAAGATAGGAATAATTTGAACTACTCAAAATATACTGCTACATTCGTTGCAACTAAAATTCAAATTGAAATATTGCAAAATTAGATTAGTTCTATTTGTATGATTGTGATATGGATGACCATGAAAGATTTTTTTTTGTTTTAAATGTATATAAATAGGTGGCGGAATATATCTGTAATCGTAGTTACCCTATGTTTTATGATAACCTTTAATCAATGCTCATATTTTAGTGGCTAGTATGAAGCTAGTATGTAGTGGTTTCATATTGGTATATGGAGAAACAAAGAAAGATTATTATTCCGCCTCCATCAGTTGTTATTAATTTTGTTTATTTGTTTATACAATATTAATCTAAGTTAATTTTAGGTAATTACGTTACCTTTTATTATAATTGTTTTAGAAGCACCCTTTGGACCGGCAATGTGAAGGCAGTTAGAGCAGAACCTAAACTGCACTAGCTGTCTTCGCATAGGGACTCTTCTTACCGCTTCACGTCAGGTGTTGAGTCATTTGCCGTGCTTTGTATAAGAAAAAAAATGCCCACTGTTGGTAGAGTGACCTAGGACCTAACTTCGGCAAGGAGATTAGGACACCTATTACATTTTTCTTTAGACCCGAATTTCAATAAATTCGTGTAATCTAAAAGTAACCAATAACCATTGTAACTTACGGTAAGTTACTCATTTGTGTAACTAACGGTTACAAATTGCTAGTTGAAAATTGAGCGCTTTATCAATAGGAACTCTGATTATGAGTTAGCCTTAATAACATCATGCCATGAGACTAAAAAGGACTATCAGCATGAAAAGACATGTAGGTCGACTTGCACAACAAAAGTGAAATAAGTTTAGTAATTTGAACTGAAGTAATGTAATTCATACAATAACTGTCAATTTAGCTTCTTAAACATGTTTATTTTTTTTGTGCAAGCCTATTATAACTAAAATTTACTAAGACTGAGTCCGCACTTATAATTTTAAATTAATAGAAATGTCTCTGAAAGTCTGAACCGACGACTTATAGTTAACCCTTTGATTATAGGGATCAAGAAAAGGACAAACAGGTCGGTTTTTTTCCATAAACAAAACTTTCCGCGTCCTATATGGAAGTATTGCAATGTTATTCAGGTCAAATGAAAGGCAGAAAATGTCATTCGATTTTGCTAATAATTTCAAAACAATATTTATGAAAGTTTATGAATATGTCTTTGTGGAGAGTCTCTAACGGATTCCGAAATTAAATTTTTTTATGATAATTCTTTAAACCGACGTCGAATACAATAATGGATTGTGACCGGCTAATCGTAACGACATAACTGATACCTAAAATACTAGGTAAACACTATGAGGAGATCGTCATGCAAAAACAAATTTGGAATTTTTAGGAATTTTGCCACTTGACAAAAGTGACGAAATTCCTGTAGCCAAGGAAAAACTGGCAATTATGAGCATTTCTCCACCGAGTCCGTGCTGAACTGCTGACCCTCGACCGAACTACGACATGATAATTATACAATGGTTTCATGCCAAATTCTTAAGAGAATCATATACGGCGATGACCTAAAAAACCTATAAATTGAGTGAAGACTATAGTCTTTACTTGACTAGTCTGTTATATTATTCACTCAAATTGTATAAAAGTATGCTCTGGGAGCACCAGATATAAATATTAAGCTTTGTTTATTTTCATCGTGCATAAATATCATAGATACGTCGCCGCCATCTGGTTAAATCAGCCGCTTAATTGGATGCCTAGCCGGTTGATTAAACGCCGGCATCCAATTGAATACCTATCCCGATAGTTGATTGAACTAGATTCATTTAACGTTTAACGACTTCGCGTATTGAATGGATCAACTTGTACTGAAAAGTTTTTTATGACCACTTATAACGGACATCGTTTTGGTTCTAAGTGGTTATTTGAACCTAACAATCACTCAAACAGTCACACATGCTTCATCCGTCAGTCAATCGTTACGCTTAATAACTTGGCTAGTTGTGCTTCAGCCGTTTGATTGGATACCGGCGTTCAATCAACGGTCTAGGCGTCCAGTTAAGCGGCTGATTTAACCAGACGGCTGCGACAGATACACTTTAATACTCTGTCGGCATACACTGTCAATAGCATTATCATGATACCGTTCAGATTCTGGCTGACATTCTAGAGTGACAAAGTACTAAAAAAATACAAGCGCGACTGTACAGTCGACCGCACATCAAGCGTAACAGTTTGACCTTAGACCGCCCTTACCCTGTTAGTAATAGAGGCGGCTTTCGTATTGCAACTGTTACACTTGTCCTGTTATTTAATGTATCGAGTATCTGTAACATTTGGCCTTATTGAAAATTCAATTCAATTCATAAATCTTATTTGATATAAGTGTTCTCTGTAAAAAGTGTGATTATATTTTAATTAAGTATATTACTTAAAGAACTAGTCCATTTAATTTGACTTTCAATTTAGACGATACGCAAAAAAAACCAGTCGATATAAGAACTCATAGGAACTTTTCTAAGATTTTTTTTGTAAAGTTAAACTTTGTGATATGAATATTGCAATTTATTAAAATTATATCTTAGTGTAAGTTTTAAAGATACATAATAATATTCTTGTAATTATTTGTACTATTGTACATAGAAATCTTCCATAATTATTATATCAAGCATACTTGAAAAACTTGTAGGTAATTCATAATTGTAAAAGATATTGGGTAACGCGGACTGCAGTAGAAAAAAACCTGTTATCAAAATATTGTGAATTAAAAGTATGATTACACGTTTGTTGTAAAAACATATCACGATGATAGCCGTCCGTAAATAAATGAAAACATATTTAATGTGTTAGTTTCATTTTCATTTCACCGAATGATATTGAACGTAAGTAACTAACGTAACTAGGTAGGCCTAGTACACGATAATACACCTTCATGATAACACACTGATACACTCGTAGATAATTTCATTTGTTCTTATTAAGGCGATCTATCGAAACGTTGTTTCGGCCAAGACCGATAGGGATAGAGATATGGCTGACTCAGCGGGAGGAAAAAAGACAAAACAGCGATCGCGCGTGAAAAGTAAACGAAATACACAAATTATTTTATTAAAAAATAACCTTATGGACTATAAAAAAACGCTTCAACACGATTCTGAATATTAATGATATCTACTATTTAAAGTAATTTCCTATTGAATACAAATTATCGTTCACCAATAATCTTAAGTTTTCTTGTTTATAAGAGGTCTTTTCGGAAATAAAAAGTATCGAGGCAAATTCCTTTAATCGTGTTTTCGTTCTACTCGTATCTAGATAAGGATATGAAGTAACGTATATTTGATTTTCAGATTCGTAAGATCTTTCAGCAACGTATGACATTACTTATAAAAGTGCGATTTTTTTTTCAATATATCGCCTTAAACAAAGACACCTACCCACGCACCATATCACATAATTGAGGTATTATTGTAATGTATGGAGAAAACACCACTCAATACCACTTTGCTCTGTTCGGGCAGGGCGGTGTCACTCCGTATTTCAGGTATACTTTGGCCGGCATACGTCTCGGGAGGTGAATGGCAGTAGGTTGCCGCTCAACTTACGGCTCGCCGCGTCACGCGTCAAACATCTATACCGGGTGGTGCCGTCTATCGTAGATACATATATCATTAATCTGTGGTGCCGTCAATGCGACAATAAATTAAAACATGGGCTATATTAGTTCATAGAAATGGTTTGCCACTTTCAAAAATATTTTATTCGTTTAATAATTTTTTGACATTTGTATGAAAAATTATTTCATAAAAATGTCATGAAATTATCAAATGAATAAGCTGTTCTTGAAAGTGGCAAACCATTTTTATGAATTAATATTGCCCATGTTTTAATATATTGTATTGACGGCATCATCCCTGTACCTCTAAGTCGACGAATGAGAACCATAATTGCTCTTGCCGCCAATGCGGTTTCTAGTTAGCGGTGCCCAAAAGAATGCTCGTGTCACATGATAAGTTTCAATTTCGCGTGCAAGCAAGCGTTTGGCTACTTTTAATTGTAAAAGTAGGCAAATTTTCATACCTAAACTTGACTTTTATTCGAGAGTGAACCTTCTGCCATACTATAAGTTATTCTGTGGTTCGAGTATGTCTACACTACACTTTACTGTCACAGACGCTTGCTGGCGTTGCTGGAACGACACGCGTAAGCGCCATGAAAATCAAGGCCCTTCCAACCTTTTGCTCGCGCGTAACTAAATCCTATCGTTTTAAAACGGAACATGACTTTTGTATGCGATGTCTTCTCTATATGTACTTTTAATCTCAATGCTTCACATAGGTACAGAAGACAGCGCATCAAGTTTAACAGTGGCACTACAAAAGCCGTCTCTATTACAAACGGATTAAGGGCAGTCTCACGATTAAACTGTGCTCTCAGATCATAGTCTGAGGTTACGCTTGATATGCTGCTGATTGTACCCGATACAAGCTGAGCGTGTGTGCAAGTGCCAGTTTCTGATTTGAGTTAAGATAAGCACGATATGATACCTCGTGTAGTATTTAGCAGAGTGATTCACTAACAGAAATATTCGACATCGAGCTTGACGACTGACAAGACGACGAGCCGCCATTTATTTTGACGTTTGAGCACAGTGCTGCGCGTCAGCGTATTCACTTATCTCTACGTCAGACCATTCTCATTTAAACCAATTTTATAAAAGCGTCTATAGTCTACGGTAACCACTTACCGAGCCGTGCGCTAGTTTGCCACCTGTCTATAAAAAAGCCAATGAAGTGTTTTACAAAAGCCAACTTAAGAACTGAAACAAGAAAAAATTAAATGTGAAGGCCTCGGTCTCTTTTCTCCGTTTATAAGCAAATTAACGAATACAATTTTAAATAGGGAGTAGGAACTAATGAAAGGCAATACACGTGTTTACTAATAAAAATATTTAAACTAGAAAAATTTTACGTCCTGAGGCGGGGATCGAACCCGTGACCTTTCGCAATCCGGGCGACTGCTCCAACCATCTGAGCTACCCAGGACTTGGGAAAACCCTGTGTAATTCTTCTAGTCTATCTTTATTTGCGTTATAGCTAACATCTAGAACTACCCTACAATGTCGAAATGTTCTATTTCAACATCTGAAACGAGTATTTTTACAAATACCTACCATTCGGTTAAGTTTGGGTAGGTATTGCTTTCAAATATTCTAAATTTTTATTTTAAAATTATTATAGGTAAATATTTGAAAATTTTTATTTACTAATAAAAATATTATAACTAGAAAAATTTCACGTCCTGAGGCGGGGATCGAACCCGCAACCTTTCGCAATCCGGGCAACTGCTCTAACTATCTGAGCTACCCAGGACTTGGGAAAACCCTGTGAAATTCAAATTACTCGTTTCGGATATTGAAATTGAACATTTCGACATTGTAGGGTAAACGTTAGCTATAACGCAAATACAGATAGACTAGAAGAATTTCACAGGGTTTCCCAAGTGTAAATCTAACTAGGGGATTTACCAACAACTACTACACCTGTATGTAAGGGTCTACACACATCACATCGGCTGAAGTTTTCTAGCGATTTTCTCAACTCCGCCATTGCCGGTCCCAAGCCCGGATGAGAAAGGATTGACTAGCGTTCGAACAGCCCAAATGGGATATTATATTCTTTCAAAATCCGAAACCTTACATTACTCTTTACCGAAACCTAACGAGATTTGACATTACCATGCCTAGATAAGTCGATTTTTATGTTTTACAGTTAATGTAATTAAGCGATGCAATCTCCGTAAAACAAATTTGTCTTGAGGTTAGCAGACTCTTCAGTAGTAGAACGGTAGTAGTCTGTCTGCTCCTCGGCTAACTCCTTTTAGGATACCCTAATTACATAATAACATAGTCTATCCTCTTTGCCCTAAATAAGAAGCCTTTGGTTTTTGGGTCCCCAGATTGTTACCATAGAGCTCTTAAAGAGCAAGAGCATTCTTTAAAGTTTTGTTTTAAAAGTTTGATTAGGGGCTGTTATCCGTTTTCACTAACCATTCCCTCTTCTTAGGTGACTCTTAACATGAAGAATATTGACGCTTTAAAACGTATTTGAATCAAGTCTTATAAGTGTAGTACCTAATCACTCCAATTAGGTACTCTTTATCTTAATTAAAGATTACCTTTTCTAATCAAGTGAAGAACCTTCTCCACCTAATACCTACTTATAAGTTGATTCCAACAAAATTCACCTTCCTTTTATTCGTGTCGCAGCCATCTGGTTAAATTAGCCAGTTCATTGGATGCCCAGGCCTTTGATTAAACACTGGCATTCAATTAAATGCCTAGGCCGATAGCTGCAATGGAGAGAACTAGTGTTATATTCTTCAGAAATAATAAAATATTTCAGACATGGCTGTATGCGCCTGACCCTTTGCGTTTATCTCTAAAGGCATAATCAAGGTGATATAAGTATTATTTGGTCCATGGCATAATTTAAAAAAAATATCTTGCATCACCACACCGAGTAGCATAAAAGACTGAAAATCTACGAGCATTCTATTCGGCCCGCGCGCCAATGGCGAGGCACTATGGTGTTCTAATCGTTTGGAATTCTGCATGGGTATCGACACCCACGATTGGATTTTGGCGATATTCACGACAGGTTATGGCTATACTCATAGAGTGATTGAATATGGCCACACTCTCCTAAGAATGTGTTACACGTACACTGCATTTCAAATCTCTAAAACTCAAAACTGTAAAATAGCAGAAGTTTTACAGATAACTGTAAAATAGCAAGCCCAGGGGCTGGGCGCGCTGAAACCGAGAGGGAGAGAGAGAATCTTACCATTGAGCTCGACAGGGCGTTGAACCTCGTATCTGAATGGGGATCTAACAATCTTGATGAGTTCAATGCTAAGAAAACACAGGTGTGCGTGTTTACAGCCAAAATGTCGCCGTTCCTTCCCCTTCCGTCCCTTCAGGGCACGACTCTTTCGGCACAGGGCTCCCTCAACTTGCTAGGTATGGAGATATGTTGCGATCTGAATTCCAGGAACTACATCGAAACCGTGATAAAAACAGCCTCACGGAAGCTTGGTGTCCTGAACAAGGTGCGTCGATTTTTCACGCCTGACCAATTATGCCTGCTGTATAAAACTCAGGTCCGGTCTTGCGTGGAATATTGCTCGCACTTGTGGGATGGCTCCGCCAAGTACCTACTCGATGCCCTGGACAGATTGCAGCGTCGTGCTATCCGTATCGTTGGCGATGTAGAGGTCACCAACAACCTTGAGCCTCTGCAATTGCATCGAGACATTGCGTCGCTTAGCGCCTTCTATCGGCTATATCACGGAGAGTGTTCTGAAGAGCTATTTGACCTTATCCCACCTTCCCCCTTCCTACTCAGGAGCACGCGTGCCGGTCTTCGGAGTCATCAATTCACTGTCTCCACCTCAACATCCCGTACAAAGAAATTTAGTAGCTCTTTTCTTTGTCGAACTTCCAGAGCTTGGAATTCTTTGCCAGCACATGTGTTCCCACCTTCCTATAACATGGGTTCCTTCAAAAGAGGCGTGAAAAAGCACCTTTCGGACCGGCAAGGTGGAGGCAGCTAGAGCAGTGTCTGAACTACACTAGCTGTCGTCGCATATGGACTCTTCTTACTGCTTCACATCAGGTGGTGTTGAGTCATTTGTCGTGCTTTGTATAAAAAAATAAAAATAAAAAAGTAAAGAAAATACATCAAACATAATAATAATATTCATACACTCACACCGTAACACCACACCTATTATCTAGCCCAAAATAAGCATCATTAAGGGCTTGTGTTAATAAAAATACTGATTATATATATATACACTGAACTATACACACACACATGTATACACACGTAATATACTATTGTTAGAATCGTGGGTAGATTTTATTAAAAAAAAACAAATTTATAAAGCACACAGTAATTATTCTTTTAAACAATTATTTTATGATTTACACTTTGTTTAAAAATCAAATTTGAATAACAAACAACTAATTAAATAATAGAAAATATAACGACAATGCCCTAGCTACTGCGTGAGCGCACGCCGGTTGCAAACGAAAAAATGAGAGAGTGCTTCGGTCAACGACAGCTTATATAGGTTCTGTTGTCGATGGCGCCAACGTCTCGGACGGTGTTGCTAACACGGCCTCTCCTGACGGAGCAGCGTCCCCGATGCTTGCTAGCCGGGTCCTTGAGAGCGGCACCTCAGCTTGGCTCGTCTCAGGCTGTAAGTCTTCTCCACCCAGATCTGAATGTGGTTCCAGAATAGGGGCCTCGTAACCTGAGGAGCAGACACTATAATTATGTGATACGTCGCACATAGTACACATTTTTATACGCGTAAATAGGAAAAAGAAGCAGGTGAAATATTACTATGCGTTAGAACATTTTTTTTTTTTTTATAAGTTACTATTTTGTGTTATGCCACATTACAAGTTAATACCAGCAAATACTCTCGATGCCTCAGCGGGCCTTACACGAGGTCACACATGGCTCGATGCCTCAGCGGGCCTTACACGAGGTCACGAATGCCTTAGACCGAGGTCACCCAGGCCTTACATCACATCTACTTATTGTACTACACTTCAGTAACTCATAGATAGGCATTAAACAAAATTTAGGCGGTAGCAAAACATATCAACAACGCATAGCAATTATTTACCTTAACAGCCTGCGTGAAGCAATAAATACTTTGGCGGCAAATCGAAAAAAATCTTTTTTTTACCTAGCACCCCATTTGTTGAAAATTGAAGTTTTAAAGGTTGTTCCAGGTTGTGCTAGTTGTTCTAAACGTTGTTCCAGAAGATGAAATCTCTATCTGTAATAACGACACGAAAAATCAAAAAATAAGATTTATTGCTGGCACCCCATTTGTTGAAAATTGAAATTTTAAAGGTTGTTCCAGGTTGTGCTAGTTGTTCTAAACATTGTTCCAGAAGATGAAATCTCTATCTCTAATAACGACGCGAAAAATAAAAAAATAAGATTCTTTGCTGGCACCCCATTTGTTGAAAATTGAAATTTTAAAGGTTGTTCCAGATTGTGCTAGTTGTTCTAAACATTGATCCAGAAAATGAAATCTCTATCCCTAATAACGACGCAAAAAATCAAAAAATAAGATTTTTTGCTGGCACCCCATTTGTTGAAAATTGAACTTTTAAAGGTTGTTCCAGTTTGTGCTAATTGTTCTAAACATTGTTCCATAAGATGAAATCTTTATCTGTTATAACGACGCGAAAAATAAATAAAAAAGATTTTTTGCTGGCACCCCATTTGTTGAAAATTGAACTTTTAAAGGTTGTTCCAGATTGTGCTAGTTGTTCTAAACATTGTTCCATGAGATAAAATCTCTATCTGTTATAACGACGTGATAAATCAAAAAATAAGATTTTTTGCTGGCACCCCATTTGTTGAAAATTGAAATTTTAAAGGTTGTTACAGGTTGTGCTAGTTGTTCTAAACATTTTTCCAGAAGATGAAATCTCTATCTCCTATAACGTGGGAACGTGGGTATGTTTTTATTTGCAAACATGGGTACAATTTCGGTGGTAGTCTAATTTAAGTGGATACTTCTATAGTCTGCCTCATGGCGTGCAAAAATTATTAATAAAGAAATTGGAATTCTTTGTCGGCAAATATGTTTCAAGGAGGAAACACAGGATATCGAGGTGGAGACAGTGAATTATTAACTCCATAGATGAGATCTTCGTATACAATCGGAAGGCACCCAGAAAGAGGCCTGAAAAAGCACCTTATGGGCCGGTAAGGTGGAGTCGGCTAGAGCAATGTGTTTCAAGCTGCACTAGCTGTCTTCGCATATGAATAATTTTTGCACGCCATGAGGCAGACTATCGAAGTATCCACTTAAATGAGACTACCACCGAAATTGTACCCCTTTTTGCAAATAAAAACATTGAAATCGATTTTACTAATTTAGATTTACCATGAAAATTGTGAATGATCCAAAATGAAAGAGCTTATAACTTACAAAGTTATAATTTTAAATAAGAAAAATTTCTGCGGCTAGTTACAATGTTCCTCGATAGATGGCGTTGTCATGTTGACCAGCAATTACTACATGGCGATGTTAAGAGTTTTTTACTAGTTATGAGTCGTCTACTGTAAGTTTTAACGGTTTTCGATATTCTCTCTCTACGAGAACTCTCTTGAGTCAGAGAATTCGTTGTTGATATTAATTACTTAATTTTATAACTTTAAGTAGGTATCTCATTTTTGAGCATGTAGGTGAACCCTTAGTCCAAAGTGTTATAAATATCGATTTACCCGTCCGCGTGGATGGAAACCCACCCGCGTGGATGTATGTCATCGTGCCAAAAGATAGTCTACCTATGTATGTCTTTTATCAGGATGAAAATGTATCGCTATGCCAAATTTCATCCAAATCAATACAGTGGTTAGTAATTATATTTGGATATCCAATGTTTAGAACAACCAGCACAACCAGGAACAAATTTCGAAAGTTTAATTTGCGATCATTTCGGGTTCCCGAAAAAAACCTTATTTTTTATTTTTTTGCGTCGTTATAGGAGATAGAGATTTTATCTTCTGGAACAATCTTTAGAACAACTAGCACAACCTGGAACAACCTTTAAAATATCAATTTTCAACAAATGGGGTGCCAGCAAAAATCTTATTTTTTTGGATATTTCGCGTCGTTATAACAGATAAGGATTTCATCTTATGGAACAATGTTTAGAACAACTAGCACAAACTGGAACGACCTTTAAAAGTTTAATTTTCAACAAATGGGGTGCCAGCAAAAAATCTTATTTTTTGATTTTTCGCGTCGTTATAACAGATAGAGATTTCATCTTATGGAACAATGTTTAGAACAACTAGCACAACCTGGAACAACCTTTAAAAGTTCAATTTTCAACAAATGGGGTGCCAGCAAAAACTCTTATTTTTTGATTTTTTGCGTCGTTATTAGGGATAGAGATTTCATTTTCTGGAACAATGTTTAGAACAACTAGCACAACCTGGAACAACCTTTAAAATTTCAATTTTCAACAAATGGGGTGCCAGCAATAAATCTTATTTTTTGATTTTTCGCGTCGTTATTAGAGATAGAGATTTCATCTTCTGGAACAACGTTTAGAACAACTAGCACAACCTGGAACAACCTTTAAAAATTCAATTTTCAACAAATGGGGTGCTAGGTAAAAAAATGATTTTTTTCGATTTGCCGCCAAAGTATTTATTGAATCAATTTTATTTTTACGGCACAACGCAGCACAACTCCGGCACAACCTGGAACAACTTTTAGATTTTTGAATTTCCAAAAATGGGGTGCTAACTTCACGCAGGCACCTTAACATCATTTTACCAGGGAAAACAACGAGTAATTACAGTAATAAATGTTTTATTTTCTTACATTCAAAAAATGCAGCACATGTCTCGGGTGTCCATTCGCCATTCCAGGGTAACATATACTCTGCAGCAGCCTGAGTAGTTTTGCCATATGCGCCCGCCATCAATCGCAGTTCATATCGGTTGTTAGGCAGAGTATTAATGATGCGATATGGACCCCGTGTGCCACTGTCAAGTTTGTCAGAAGATTGAGAAGTTTTTTTAACGAAAACCAAATCGTTCACAGCATATGTTCTAGGTGCCTTTCGGTCTTTGTTGACACGTGCATTTTGATCTACCTGATTTTGAGCTAATCTATCCTCTACTCTTTGTCGTCGTATCTCACGCCAAGCTTCGCGGTTCGGAGTGGAGCCGGCAACAGTAATGTCACGAACGAGTGCGTTAATAGCAGGGGTAGTGCTATCGGAGCCTATAAGTAAGTTTAGCGCTGAGCACTGGGTAGATTTCTGTTTATTAATATTCAGAACCAACTGCAACTTCCAAAGTACATTGGACCAGGATTCGTGCTTATGATTTACTTCTATCCTACCCATGTTTAAAACTGTCCGACAGTAACGCTCTACTTGGCCGTTTTCTTGGTGCATCTCAGGTGTAATAAAATGTATCTGTATACCAAAATTTGATGCCCATTCGCCGAATTCTGAACTATTGAACATTCTGCCCCTATCACATACAATCAACCGAGGTGTACCAAAAATCGAAACCATGTTAGTAAACGCTCTTTTAAGCTCCGTATTATCCTGTCTATACATCGGATACAAAAAACAGTATTTGGTGAATGCGTCAACGATTATGAGGATGTACTTATATCCGTTACATTCGGGCAGCGGACCAAGTGCGTCGGCATGCACGGTGTCAAAAGGTAATGACGGTTTTGTCCACGAGACTATTGGCTGAAGAGGTGAGCGAGGAACCTTCTTGTGTGTTAGGCACACTACGCAATGGGCTATGTATTTCTTTACGAACTGTCGCATATTCGGAAACCAAAAATGATTAAGTATTAAATCAAGTACTTTTTCAATACTTATGTGTTCATGTTCGTCATGAAATACGCGTAGGAGGCTAAGCCTAAAGCCCTTAGGGACATAACATAGTAGTCTCGATTGCTCACCTATCGGATTATATTTATAATACAACAAATTATTTTTCTTTACGTACCGTGAACTATCTAATTGTCCCTGGTTAAGGTTTTCGAGTAAAGTTACATTTTGTTCATCGGCAGCTTGTGCCACCGTAGCCCAGTTGACTGGTTTTTGAATAGTACAAAGATTCACAGGGTCGCGGCTAAGATAATCAGCGTGAGACATAAACTGACCTTTACGGTACTCAAGTGAAAAATCGTAATCCTGTAGGTACATCCACCACCGTGCCACCCTTGGCAGGAGGTCCTTTTTGCGCTGGGTCATCTTTAAAGCGTTGCAATCAGTAACTACTTTAAAATGTTTTCCAACAAGATAGTGACGAAAATGTTGCAAGGCTTTAACCACAGCAAGAGTCTCCAGCTCATATGAGTGGTACCGAGATTCTGCATCTAAAGTGACCTTACTAAAATATGCTACCGCGTGCCTACGACCGTCTTTACCTATCTGTATTAAGACCGCACCGTAACCTAGTGCGCTCGCGTCGGTGTGAACTTCGGTATGAAGAGACTGATCAAATATTTTCAACGCGGGTTCACTAGTTAATATGGAGATAACTTCCTGTCTTGCTCGTTCCCGCTCCTCTTCCCAATGGAACTTCACATCCTTACGAGTTAGGGAAGCGATAGGTGCCACTTTGGTAGCGTATCCCGGGATATACCTTCTGAAGTAGCCAGCGAGACCAAGAAATTGTCTGACTTGCTTCACGGTTTTAGGAACCGGAGACCTTACTAACGCATCTATCTTTTGTACACTCGGCCGCACCTGACCTTTACTGATGGTTCTCCCAAGATATTCTACTTCAGCGGTAAGGAAAACGCACTTTCGTAAATTAATAGAAAATCCTGCTTTTGTTAGAGTATCCAGAACAGAATCGAGCAAAGAAAGGCCATCATGTATAGTATCACTTAACAATAAAACGTCATCAATATATACTAGCACGTGACCAGAATCAATGAAGGATCTTAAAGCATCAGATATGATTTGCTGGTAGCCCACTGGCGCATTAGCGAGCCCGTAAGGCATTTTGAGGTATCCATAATGCCCCTCGGGCGTCACAAACGCAGTAAGATGTATACAGTCCTCATTAATCTTGATTTGGTGAAAGCCTGTCACCATATCTAAAACGGTGAAATATTTACACTTCCCTAGTCTATCTATATGGTCCTCGATCAAAGGAAGAGGGTACCGATTTTTTACCGTGACGTTATTCAGAGCACGATAGTCGACCACCATCCTATCGGTTCCGTCTTTCTTTTTTACCAATAAGATGGGACTCGCATACGAAGACTCAGATTCACGAATGATACCCTTTTCCTTTAAATCGTTAACAATTTCACGTACACGTAGTTTTTCATCATAAGATAATTTGTATGGTCGATATTTAACGGGTTCTTCACTAACGAGACGAATGTACATTTCTCCTGTATTGACGGTAGTCGTCGCTGTCCCACTAAGAAAGTATTTGGAATACTTATTTAATACTAAAGATAATTGTACCTTTTCATCTCAACACAACGGTGTGTTAATCGAATCTATTTGTACAACTGGTTCACTACGTGTAATATTATTTACAAACGGAACATTTCTAATTATGCGTTGATGGACCCCCGTTCGAATGTACGCTATGCCATCCCTATTTAAAACATCGGTTCCAATAAGCACGGGGGCACTGAGGTAATCACTAGGTACAATATAAAAATCTATCTCCAACGTGACGTCATGAAATTCTACCGGTAACGTGACGAAAAAATCAGAACGCATTTCTACCCCACCTAAGCCGCGCAATATCTGTACGTCCGAAATCATCCGACATGAAAAATGCTTAACAAGATCGTTTGATACTAAAGAAATGCTCGAACCACTATCAATTAACACATCGGTGGGTATGCCGTTTATAACTGCCGTTATGACATCGCGTTTAGTACGATCGCACGTAATATCTCGACAAAAGTTGACGTTCGATTTATTGCGTGACTCTGAACGTTCCTTTGCAAAGCATACATCTTCGCTGTGACCTATTTTCTTACAAAATAAACATATAATGTTAGTAACTCCGGGGGTAGTCGCAGAAATGTTTTTGTTAACGAACTGTTTGTTAGATTCAGTTCTAGATCGTTTCATACAAAATCTACTTTTATGTCCTGGCAGATTACAATTAAAACAACGCATTTTTACATCCATATCAAGAGCGGTACGCTTACGATTTCCATTTGAAAAAGAGTTATTTACACTTGCACATGAACGATGAGGTTTTACATAAATCGATAAGAACTCCACTATTGTTTCTGGTGTTAGCTTGGCATTAGCAGCGGCTGCACGTATGTGCGGATCCTTTACGCCACGTATGATTATGGCACATAGCAACTCATCACTTAGACCTTTCACAATGCGTAATCGTAATAATGATTTACGAGCATACTCTGCGTACGTAGAGTACTTATCGGATTCATTACACATAACATCAAAAAGTATATTTGCAACGTCAATGCGGCGCGGACACAGTGATTTCAACTCTAATTTAAAGTTTGACCAACTGCGGTTGTTACTACTCCACTCGCGCAACCAATTACGTGCATCTCCTTTTAAAGATAAGCCCACACGGGCTAAGCACTCTTTTTCATCCCACTGGTTATGTAGACAAGCGCGATCAACTACATCGCACCATGCATTGACATTGTGAATACTAGGGTCAAAATCAGATACATAGTAATGGGTGGATCTCACCGGGTTTATAGCCTTCAGCGCGTCGATAAGACGCTCCGTTACGTCTGTGGCCGTAGTCGTCGCCAAGGAAGTCGGGCTAGCAGCGCTCACGATGCTTGACTCGCCACATGGCAAGCTTGTAGCGGCGGGTGACAGCAAGCTAGCAGCCGCGGTGCTGGTGCCCGCGTCCGTTATCGCCGGACACGGCTCCACGCATGGTACACTGCTAGAACGGTGTTCTAGCGTCGCCAGGCGTTGCAGGATTGCGTCCATTGTTGCTGCTATGCTACCTAGATTAGGGCTGGAAACAGGCGAAGACGCGCGCTCCCTTGGTGGTGCTCTTTTTCTACTAGACATGATGGCTTTAGCGGCTTCTAATGGCCTTCTATACCACTTCTGATGCTAGAATCGTGGGTAGATTTTATTAAAAAAAAACAAATTTATAAAGCACACAGTAATTATTCTTTTCAACAATTATTTTATGATTTACACTTTGTTTAAAAATCAAATTTGAATAACAACTAATTAAATAGTAGAAAATATAACGACAATGCCCTAGCTACTGCGGGAGGGCACGCCGGTTGCAAACGAAAAAATGAGAGAATGCTGAGGTCAACGACAGCTTATATAGGTTCTGTTGTCGATGGCGCCAACTTCTCGGACGGTGTTGCTAACACTATACTATACAATTTGTATATATATAAATATACGAAATAAATATATGAACATCCATGTCTCGCGAACAAATGCTCGTATTAATCATACAAACATTTGCCCCTACCGGGATTCGAACCTGGGACCCTGACTGAGCAGCCCGTATAGCTTGCTACAGACCACAGCCAGCCGGTCGACATGGCATAAGACATGAGTAATTAATTATAACTTTTATAAATCTTGAAGCCAGCGCTGTGACAAATATATCTAAAAAGTGTTAACGAATTTTTGGCGGGATTCTTTGGTGTCAGTCAAGATTTTCATTAAAATAATTACAAAATTGTGTCTGAGCGAACGCTGTTTTATAAATTTGGTGTAATTTTGTGAAACAAGTGTTTCTGGCAGTGAACGTGCAGTTGAAAGATCATTCTAGTATAAGTGAATTTGATGTGAAAGACGTTGAAAATTAAATCATGGTTATCCACCTCATCATAGTAGTATCAAGGAGACCGTCATTATTTATTTCACGCCAAACTCTCCCATTATGCACTGAAATGTGTCACATTCAGCATTCCAATGCAATAATTGAAAAGTTAAAGAAAATACTTAAGACATGGCTGTATGTGCATTAGATCCCCTTCATCATCATCATCATCATCATCAGCCTATATACGTCCTACTGACGCAGGCCTTCCTACATGGGAGAAACACATGAGAAGAGGTCCATTTGCTTTCTATGTAATAGAGAGAACTTAACAACAACGAAGAATGAACCAAAAAAGGGAGAGTGTTTTGCGAAATTTCGTGGTGTCAGTGCTAATTTCTATTATAATAATCAAAAATTGTGTCTGAGTGATCTTTGTTTTATAAAATTGGTGTTGTTTTATAAACCAAGTGTTTATGTTAACGTGGGTACGAAACTAAAAGATTATTAGAATAAAAGTGATTATGGTCTGAAATTCAATGCAATAAATAAAGAAAAACTTAAGACATGGCCGTATGGGTTAGTTAGTTCCCTTTGCCTTCCCATTACAGGGACATTAATGAACGAAAAGAAAAAAGGAATGTTTGGCGGGATTTTGTGGTGTCAGTACAGATTTTTATTGCAATAAATGAAATGAAAATTGTATCTGAGCGAACTTTGTGTTATAAAATGGGTGTAATTTTATAAACCAAGTGTTTGTGTTGACAAAAGATTATTAGAATAAAAGTGATTATGGTGTGAAAGACGATGAGAACTTTTTCGTGGTTATCCACCTCATCAAATAGCATCATATGGAGCACTCTTTCTAATCTGTGATATGGAGACTGTCATCATATATTTCGCGTCAAATACTCCCAATATGCATTGAAATGTGTAATACCAGAATTTCAATGCAATAAATGAAGAAATACATGGCTGTATAGGTATTAATTCCATTCCATTACAGGGAGAATGAACCAAAAAAAACAAGGCTTTTTGGCGGGTTTTTGTGGCGTCGGTGAAGATTTTTATTACAATAATTAAAACTTGTGTCGGAGCGAACATTGAGTTATAAAAGTGGCATAGTTTTATTATTCAAGTGTTTGTGTTGATGTGCAACTAAAACATTATTATAATAAAAGTGATTATGGTGTGAAAAACGATGAGAACTTTTTTGTGGTTATCCACCTGATCAAGTAGCACATAAAGTGACTGTCGTGTCATCATATACTTCGCGTCAAATACTCCCAAGAAGCATTGAAATGTGTTACGCCAGCATTTTAATGCAAAATAAGAAATAAAAAATACTGAAGACATGGCTGTATGGGCATTAGTTCCCTTTGCCTTCTCTTTATAGGGAAAACTAACCTAAAAAAATCTTGATCTGGGTCTATGATTTTATTTTGACTGTACCTCTATCTAGTCTTTGGTGTTTTAACCTAAAAACTTTAAAAATTCTAATCAAACTTCAAAGAGGCTATAAAAATTGTAATGATTCTTAAATAAAAACATTGTCAACGTTACTAAATAAAGGTCAACATAAAAGTAACTTACAATGCTAACTAGGTAGCTATGCATTATTTTAGAATCAAGATTATTAACCTTACTTAATTCATTTTACCCTTTTGTAAGTCTGCTATACATATTATTTTCAGATTACAATTACATAAACGGAATCTAGGGTGTATCGTTCGGTGCTTGTCGGATAGTTCTTCAGATAACAATGACAAAACTTTTAATGCAAATACAGAGATCAGAGATGTTAAAAAACAAACATCTGGTACATCGAATAAATCAAGTACAGAAAAGATTCAAGAACTACTGAAACAGATGGTTGCAGAACCAAAGATATCAGAGAAATACTATAGAGACAATTTTGCAACTGCTCCTGAGAAACCTTCTAAACAGAAAACGGCAGAAATTAAAACAGAAAATGAAGGTAAGTTTCATTTGGCAATTCTTTCATCTTACAGCATAAAGGACTCCTTAAACATTAGCTTCTTGATTTAAATATTAGTCGAATCTTAGTTTATGGAAAACCCACAAACTTGTTTTGATGACACCAGTAAAGCAAATAGGCACTAGGCCAGCATGGTGGTGTTATGGCCAAAACTCGTCATGAGCCATTCAGTGCGGCATATAGTAAGTTGTGTAAGTTTTGTTTTAATAATGATAACGGACTGCACCAATCATAAGTAAAGTTTATAATAAATAAAAGCATAGTGGAATCTGAAACTTTTGATATTTGCACATTTAATCACTTAGCACATTAAAACTTGTAAATTAAATTAATTTTTAAGCAGCTTAATATAATAGGCAAGTGGTATTTTTAAATGTAAATATCCAGCATAAGTTTTTTGATTTTTTTGGAATGCGAGCCACTTTCCAAATAAATCCTATTTTGAAAATTATACAAATGTACTACTATTTTTTTAGAGATGTTTTTCAAGCTTACGCTGCATCAATGACATTCACTCATCTTGTAAAAAATATTCAGGAATTGTTCTGTCAATAACACAGTCAGTCTGTTCCCAACATAAGACTCCCTTGTATAGAGTAAATAAAATTACAATTTGTTTATTTTTGAGCATCATAAAATGCACAATGTTTTTAATAAAATTAGGAATATTAAAAGCAATAGCCAACTCAACCTAATCATAGATATTTCAAAATTACTTGTTTGCATGTAGAAATAGAATATTTCAACATCGTAAAGTATATGTTAGCTTGTAACGCAAATGCAGATGGACAAGAGGCTCATCTCAAGTCAGTCAATTGACATGCTCATCTCAAGTCATTGGTACTTAATATAGGTAGAGCAGTAAAAGGCACAGATATTGTAAAAGGTTTCAGGTTCAGTCCCCCCCACCTAAGGACATGCTTTTTTTCTAGTTTAAATACTTTTCTACAATTAAATTGAATTATTTCAGAGGAAAAGCTAACTAAAGCTGCTGAAGAAGTAGCAAAGGTTATTGGTGGAGATGTAAAACAAACTGAAGCTGAACTACTGTCAAAAGTACTCGGCAAAATAAACCAGAATTCTACTTCATTAAGGTGACTATTTTACTATGGAAACCATAATGTCAGTAATGGCATAAATTTTTAAAACCTTGATAAAAGCTATTCTTTGTAAAAATAATTATCGTCTACCGACTAGTGGACCTATAGTAAAAAATAGGACTGGCAATGCCTTAGAACTATCAAACTACAGGCTCATCTCATTGGCTAATGTTGAAGTCAATATATTGGAAAGTTTGCTTGATAGAGAAATTAACAGGAATATTAACCTCCATGACGCTCAATTTGGTTTTAGATCTGATCTTTCCACAGAGTGCCATTCTTTGCCTCAAGCAAACTGTTCAGTACCATGCAGACAGAAAAATGCGAGTCTATGGATGTTTTTTAGACTTCTCAAAGGTGTTTGCCATCAGAAATTATCATCATCATCATCATCACCAGCCTATATACGTCCCACTGCTGGGCACAGGCCTTCCTACATGGGAGAAACACATGAGGAGTTTGGGCCATAACACCACCACGCTGGCCCAATGCGGGTTGGTGGGTTAAAGCGGTTGTAGTAACAACCGGGACCAACGGCTTAACGTGCCTCCCGAAGCACGGAGGAGCTCGAGATTATAAATTTTGGTTGACCCATCCCAGGGTCGACCATGGCGAAAGTTGCTTTGTTTTCGTATTCGAAACCAGAGCGCTCAAACCAATACGCCACCGAGCTCCTCTCAGAAAATATATCTATGCTCAAATACTGGTACAATAACCAAAAGAACAGTGTCAGGTAGGCAGTTTCACACTAGGTCGTGTATAGGTTGGAGTGCGGGGTGAGACTGGGTGGGTTGACCTGTCTACGCCTCTTTAATATGTATATCAACAGACTAGCCAGTTAGTTTTGCCAGCGCTAATATAGGATGCTTTATAGACAGTGTATGTGTAAATAACAAGCTACGCTGATGACATGGTGCTGCTGAGTCCAACGATATCAGCGAAGCGGAAATTATTGCGAATCTTGAGGCCCATGGGCTCAGATATAACCCAGCTAAAATTGAGTTCATGGTATTTAAAGCTGATTGACTATAAAGACTTGTTCAGCAGTTCCCATTTTGTATCTATGTGGTAAAGCTTTAAAGAAGGTTAAGTAATTTAAATATCTGGGCCACTGGATCACCAATGATTTTAAAGATAATATGGATATAAAGGGAGAGAGCAAAGGGTGCTGTCCATCCAGTGCAATATGCTGGCACTTAGGTTTGGATGCTAACATGATAGTGTTAAAATAACGCTTTTTAAATCCTAAGTGGATCCATAGTCTGCTTATATGTATAAAATGTTGACACATTTTATATAAGCAGACTATGGGTCAACTTTACACAGCAAGCGTACAGAGCGCTTTTCTACTTTACCTCTCCGTTATGTAGTAATGATGGATATTTGAATCATCACTATGTTTTCACTTCCAATCAAATTTCAAATAATATCAATAGAACTTTCACAAAAAACTAAGTCATACTTTTATCACAATAGCACATTCGAGGAAGAAATGTTTGTAAAGCTTTGAAGTGTTATAAAATATTCATATTTTGATTATTATCTTTCAGTGATCTTTTAATTGGCATGAAGGTGGATCGTACAAAAGATACAGATGACTTGACACAGAAACCATCGAGAGGTCAGCAAGTAAAACGTGTTACAGAGAGGTCACAAGTTAGATATACACAGAGAAAAGAATCAACAACAGCCCCTGCGTCAACAACAACAAAGAAAAGGTTAGTAGGATTACTTTTTTTCTTTGTTACAGAAACAAGTAAGGATAATATGACCCATGTAATATGAAAACTTTGACCATAGTTGCCACGGGTGTATATTTGTATTTATAAATACAATAGTCACATATAAATTTTATCAGCATCAGTGAATGTCACCAAAGAGTAAATGCATATGTCAATATTGATAGATACTTAAAAGTGATTTTATCTAGCCAGTATGCAATTCTAGATTCTGTATTGAGATTGAGAAAAGTTGCAATAATTCGCAATGGATATAGTGGGACAAATACTCCCAGTTTATGTGTCAATGGATAGTTTTTTTTTTCAGTTTACCCCAAGTATCTACAGTGAACATTTTTGGTAGTGAAGCTTTAGGCATATTTAAAAGTAAAGAGCCCAACTACGGCACCCAGCTGCCCGTGTGGGAAGCTCTGAAGCAGAGGGAGTTGGCACTGGCAACATCGCAGCCACCAAGAAATTACTTTGAGAAAATGATACTGTGGACCGAACAGGGCAAAGTGTGGCAGTTCCCTATCAACAATGAACAAGGTAGGAATTGGTCAGCTTGGGTATGCCAAAGCATGCCAAGCGTTCATCATCACCAGCCTATATACGTCCCACTGCTGGGCACAGGCCTTCCTACAAGGGATAAGCACATGAGGAACTTGGGCCATAACACCACCATGCTGGCCCAATGCGGGTTGGTGGGTTAAAGCGGTTGCAGGAACAACTGGGATCAACGGCTTAACGTGCCTTCCGAAGCACGGAGGAGCTCGAGAGAACTTTGATTGAACCATCCCAGGATCGGCAATGGCGAAAGTTGCTTTGTTTTTCGTAACCAAACCAGAGCGCTTAAACCAATACGCCACCAAGCTCCTCCAAGCATTGATATAAACAAAAAATATAAGATATCAACACTGCAAAGGTTTCATTCTAAATGCATAATGTTGATACAGTGATGGTTATAGGCACTTGACACTTGGTTCATATTAATAAAATAGAGAAATCCCTAATTTCATTGCCCAATCGCTAGGACACGGAACTACTTGGAGTATTCACGCGCTGTCTTTGTTACTCGCGAACTTTTACATATTTGTATCCGACCTAAACATTACTCGACTGACTGGTGTATTTATTTTATGAAAATTCGTCTTTTTAACTTCACAATTGTTTAAGCGTGAAAAATAGTCATAAGCGACCTTTTTTTATACAACTAAATGACAAACAAGCTGACGGGCCACCTGGTGGTAAGTGGTTACCGTCGCAAAAAATAACTTTGTATTGCAGGCGCGTTGTCATCCTGAGGCCTAAGGTGAAATACCGTCCATGCCCAGTAATTACACTGGCTACCTTTCCCTTCAATCCAAAACACAGCGAACTGGTTCACGGCTGAAATAAGAAAGGCGGTGGTACCCACCCAGACGACCCTATATATAGGCCTACCACATAGTAAAAGCCTTACTTTTCTTGAATGCATAAACGATTTGAGACACTTTACTCTCACCATATGAGGTATTTGTTGCGACTTCCGAGCGCAAGTACAACCCACTATTTAATAGTGCGTCAGCTTGATATAGTTTTACCAGTATACGCGCTGAGCATGGATGCCATCCTATTTTCTCTTCCCTTCTTTAAATTACTCCAAAAAAGGTTATCAATTCGACTGTATGTTTTTTGTCGGTGCCGAATCTCAAACTAATGTATCGGCTTCGGCTTGGATGGATGCAGAAGTACCAATACCAACGAGTAAGGGATTGATGAGATGACGATATTTGATATTTATCTAAAACAAAAAAAAATCCTACAATACAAATGGGAAACATCCTTACCCGCCAAACTTTAGGCGCAGAAAAGTTTAGAAATTGGGCCACAAGCCCTTGCAAGGGAAGATCTCAAAATCAGCGTTAAAATTTCCGTCCTACAAAATATTTGGCATGCGCAATGAGCTTTTGAAACGACTTGCTTACATATTTTATGGAATTAGTTTCTTTAAGGGTTCATTTTATTTAATCGTATTCATGTTATATTCTGATATAAAAAAATATCCGCTCCGCCTACCCATCGGAGTTCCGATCGGAGGACATGGAAAAGATCCATTCACGGCACGTCGACTAGAGCTTTTAATGCCTGTATCGTACAATTATATTGAAGCAAGAAACGTCTAACGTGTTGTTTAGACTATGCAATTTTTTTGTTGCTTCAATTTAATTGTATGGTAATCGCATCATGTAAATAGGCCTTCAATTTGTGTAAATTTTAAAATTATTACCTTTAAGCTATTGCATAGCTTCTATCGCGGCCCTTGAGCGCGGGGACCGAATCCAGAAATTCCGTAACGAAAAAACCTCACGCTCCCCACTCCGATGGGCAAGGAGGTGTGGCTTGAAGGCCGTGCATTGTCTAACGTCGTTTCAGTTCGGCAGTCTTCGACACGGCGTTGTGTGCGTGCGATTAGACGTATTGTACGACTCTACGAAACTTTTTATTTATTTTTATTTATTTAATAATAGAAAAATTTGTTTTCTTATCGGTCACCACGCTCAAAAAGTGTAACTTGAATTAATATCAAAGAAAAAGAAATACTGCATGAATAAAATAAATAAATAAAATTATAATTGCATAAGTTGATACAAAATGCTATGCAATAGCTTTTTTATAAATCTAAATCTTTCAGTCTTTTACACATTAAAATTTCTTGATGTTATTTTTTCACAGGCATGGAAGAAGAGCAGAATATTCACTTCTCTGAACATATTTTCCTTGACTCGCTACTCGAGCCCTGGTGCCCAAAGCGAGGACCCATCAGGCATTTTATGGAGCTAGTGTGCGTCGGCCTCTCGAAGAACGCCTTCTACACAGTCAAGGAGAAGAGAGACCACATCAACTGGTACAAGCAGTACTTCGAGGAAAAGAAGGATCTGCTCACTGAAGTTGGGGCGTGGGAAACACAAACCAAAAAAGAAGCATCAACGTAAAATTAAGTTTGATACTAAATATAATATAGCTAGATTTCTATAAATTTGGTTTTTTATTTAAAAAGAAATAGAGGGTGTTAAAGGCACGCTCTCGACTACGATGGCAGGTAGCAGTGCTGCAGTGTGATTGACAAACAACAATATTCGACATCGAGCTTGCCGTCTGACAAGACGACGAGCCGCCATTGATTTTGACGTTTGCGCACTGCGCTGCGCTAAAGCGTATTTACTTATCTCTACGTCGGTCTCTTGGCTGTGTATAATTGTCTCTGTTTTGGTTATACGACATGAAGTACAATCGATATTTTTGATTTCGTTTTTGTTGTGTTAAAATTGTATCGCAATGACTTCATTCAATATTTGATTGATTTTCACATAAAGATATAAAAATCATCAACTTATTAGCTCCGGCTTACGCCGTGCTCGTCGTAGTAACGCTGGTGTCGCCAACGGTTGTCAAACAAACGCCAAAAGGTATGACAGCGCCGCCGACAGCCATGAATTTATCGCTGCTGACTTTAGAGAATCGCATAGCTGCCCCCTTATTCTCAACTGTCGGATCACGGATTCGATTCGAAAAGACACATGCCGTCTCGCTTTAACGCAGCGCGATAAAAAGTGACAGGTATAGAGTTTCCGAAATTCGAATTCTTTACGACAGTTGAGAATAAGGGGCTGGTCACCCTAAACACGACTTGATAAAAAATAAATTTGAAATCGCGCAAACAAAAGTAGCTCTTTCATACAAGTTGTAATAACTACACGGCTTGTTTGTATGAAACAGCTGATTTTTTTCGTGATGTCAAATTTATTTTTCAACAAATCGTGGTTAGGGTGATAAGCACTGCCACCTGCCTTCTTTTCCGAACACCTTGTATACACCTAATTGGTTATAATTAAAGGTCGAAACAGTTTGGCCAAATAAAACCACTTTTATCATTATTCCACTTTATTGCACCTAAAGAAGTACACTTCGTTGCTAAAATTCGACAATTCATTTGATTAAATTGTAATTTTACGGGAATAACAATCTGTCTGCTTAAAAATTAGTAGGTGTGTACGTATTACGTATTATGCACGGTTCAATATCATTATAAAATCAGTGTTCAAGTTGTTACCTTAATTTATTATTATATTCGTTGTCTTCATTCTACGTATAAGTAATATTTCACACCCCATGAACACTTCAGCTATGTTCAATGAGCACATTAACTAGATGCGGAATATATAAATACATAACATTACCTTTACAAACACATCTTCGATGCAGATATGACAATAGAATGTTACTAACTCATTTCATTACTCCTAATTGTACCTACCCAATTATTTGTCCGTAATGTAAAAAACAAGGAACTCAGTATATCTAAGTACATATTCTTACATTAATCATCGTATACTTTAAAAGCCTCCAAAATTGTTTCACAAAATAATCAAAATAAATTCACTTAAAAATCACATCAATTTGTACAAAATTATGTTTTCAGTATGTACAGTTCTGGACATTTGAGCGGTCCATGGAATGTCGACAGTCGATGCGGCTACAAACACACGCTGAGGCTTTTAATGAAGCGGCCGAACATATTAACATCAATTAAAAAGCTAACAAAACATCCATTTTAAAATAATTCACAACTATGCTTAGTAATATAATAGTTCGAACAACTTACATTATGAGTTAAAGCAGTTTACTAACAGAATGTTGAGTATTCCTTGCTATGAAAACAACATGACTTGTACATTCATGTTCACGTGTGCATACCTCTATATACCACTGAACATGTATTGGCATTAACATCGTAAATAAACAACCATGGGAGTAGAATATAACAAAACAAGACGGAAGACGAAAGTTGTAAACAGGACGAAATATCATTTTAAAAATCTAAAACTTGACATAAAAAGTACAAACAGTTGGCAAGATAACTTTCAATATTTAATTTACCTTCATAGCAAAAAATGCATAAAAGCCAGATTTGATGGAATCAATAAAGAACATATTTATGCGAGGAAAAAGATAATGTGTTAGCTGTAAAAAACAGTCTCAGTTGTTTTGAAAAAATACTACATTAATCATTACAAATAACAGTATCAATTACAATGTAACTTCTTACATTTCATTGTGCGTGACAGTAAATAAATGTACGTTAAGTCATAAAAAGGTGTGGACATTTCGTAGCAATAATAAGATTATCTATTTAAATGTATTTGTTAAAAATTTAACCCATGACAATAATTTCATCATCAGCAATCATACGCTTTAAAACATGTTTGAAATTCACCTTCATAATAACCAGAGGTCGGAATTAGATAGAGTTATTTATGTACTTGCATCTAAATGTTAATATTAATATGGCTCTTCCCGGTATATCAAATTTTGCAACTTTGGACATCCGATGTCTTTGTGGTTGTGTCATGTTAATTTGGCAATGTCGCGCGTGCAGTGGTTTAAATTGTGTAAAAGTAAATAACTTTTTCGTACCACTTGCTCAAAAAAGTGACATTC
The DNA here is from genome assembly GCA_947347705.1 of Nymphula nitidulata. Classification (NCBI taxonomy): domain Eukaryota; kingdom Metazoa; phylum Arthropoda; class Insecta; order Lepidoptera; family Crambidae; genus Nymphula; species Nymphula nitidulata. The sequence goes on along the minus strand of OX374617.1, from coordinate 5,101,858 downwards.
TATGCCACAAAAAGCGAACATAACAATAGTCATTTTTAATCTGTTAAAAACAGGGAAAGAAAATTGTACTGAATTTCATTCATCCTCTAGGGGGAGAATGTGATTTAAATTTGGAATACTTACCGAAATTTATACTGAACTACATCTGTGTTTACACCATTGAGTTTGTATATAAAGCATTATACATCTTTTTGAAAAAGGAATACGCACAAAAATGTAACTCTCTCTATCAATAATTGGACCAATGTTTCGAATGTTAACTTTTACTTTTAATTGTCACTATGTTTGATAAATGCTTATCTCATATAATTACTGTGTTAATTTTTTCGCAAATGGTACGAAAAGTAGAGTATTTCCTTCGGTGATAAAGCTGTCTTAGTCTTGAGTGAACTTAAATCCCTCGCTACACTCAAGACTCGTCTTAAATCCCTCGCTTCGCTTTTGATTTAAGTTTTAACCTCGAGTCCTTCGTTACGCTCGCGATTTAAATCGTTACCCGCGACAGAAGACACTGCTTTATCCCCTTGGTTAATAATCTACTATTTTATTCAATAAATCACGGGATTTTTCTGCTCTTTAAAATTAATCTCGGGATTTGAGGCATATCCACTTTCATCTTTCGCTGTATGAAATCAGTGTAAGCACATAAATAATTCTACCTAATTCCGACCTCTGATAATAACACTACAACAGGTTAGTGTAAAATTTATTTATCCGTATAAAACTTAAATTTGTGGGAAGGTAGTCACGTAAATACCTTAATTAAGTGATTGCATCAGAGCATGCGCATGCGGCGAGTCGATCCGTACGTGCTTGGTATTGTCTCGACGTCGCGCACGGCGGACTCCTTTGAATTGACATCGCTCGATTGGACGGCTGCGGCTGCGGGGAGTCGCCGTGGCAACTCTTTACATTACCTGAATTATGTTATCAAATATTTATGGCTTGCATTTAACTGATCACCAATCCATACTAACACACCTAACAAATATTGAATAAAGTCATAGCGATACATTTTAAACACAAGAAAAACGAATTAATAGAGATTTCTTTTTTAAATTTCGATTCCTTGCTTTTCCTTTAATTAGAGACCCGTGTACACCATAACAGTATCTTGATACAGATTATAAGATATGCCATAGAGGCGCTTTTGAGTCGTTCGCGGGTCATGCGGGGGTGCGGAAACTGAGATTGGTGCGGGGTGGAAAATGGCCATTACAACTCTGTTTATGCCGTATTCTATGACTAGGTATTAATATGTCAAACCGCGTAAGAGCCGGGAGTCTCATAAACAGGCAGTGCAGGGTCATGGTCATCGGTTAAGACTTCAGCTTGACATTTTGAAAGCGATATGGCATTCACCATACGTGAATAAAGTTATGAAGACAATCATAAATAAAAAACGGACTATTGTTCTACAAATTATGACAATATCTCTTTTAAATAAAAATGTGACGTCATAAACAATAGCGATATTCATACCAATGCAGTTAGGAATTCGCCCTGCAAGTCACACTACCTGCAGGATATGCTGGCTTCAAACGCGTTGGTACTCATCGTCGAAGTCGTGGATCTCCTTAGTGATGTTGTGGTGGACACAGTGAATGACTCTGATCCCTGATGTTAGCATTACCTGCAGGATCTGGCTGGCTCCAAACGCGTTGGAACTCGTCTTCTAAGTCGGGGATCTCCCTAGTGATGTTGTGGTGGACACAGTGAATGACTCTGATCCCTGATGTTAGCATTACCTGCAGGATCTGGCTGGCCTCAAACGCGTTGGAACTCACCGTCGAAGTCGGGGATCTCCCTAGTGATGTTGAGGTGGAGACAGTGAATGACTCTGACCCCTGATGTTAGCATTACCTACAGGATCTGGCTGGCTCTAAACGCGTTGGTACTCGTCTTCTAAGTCGGGGATCTCCCAAGTGATGTTGTGGTGGACACAGTGAATGACTCTGATCCCTGATGATAGCATTACCTGCAGGATCTGGCTGGCCTCAAATGCGGTGGAACTCGTCTTCTAAGTCGGGGATCTCCCAAGTGATGTTGTGGTGGACACAGTGAATGACTCTGATCCCTGATGTTAGCATTACCTGCAGGATCTGGCTGGCCTCAAACGCGTTAAAACTCACCGTCGAAGTCGGGTATCTCCCTAGTGATGTTGAGGTGGAGACAGTGAATGACTCTGACCCCTGATGTTAGCATTACCTGCAGCATCAGGCTGGCTTTAAACGCGATGGAACTCTTCTTCGAAGTCGGGGGGATCTCCCTAGTAATTTTGAGGTGGAGACTGTGTACGACTCTGATCCCTGATGATAGCATTACCTGCAGGATCTGGCTGGCCTCAAACGCGGTGCCGGGCAGCAGCACGATGGGCGCGGCCACGCGGCCGGCCTCCACGCACACCATGTTGGGGAACTCGTCGTCGCCGAAGTCGGGGATCTCCTTCGCGTACTCCGCCCACGGGTTCCAGATCACTGTTGGACCGAATACAACATGTTACGTAACAGTTTTTCACATACATAACGGTACAGTAGTTACATAATATACGTAAAACATATGAATTATATTTATGTTTTAAATATAAATCAATGGTTGTAAATTTATATTTATGTAAAGAGGTTTCATTGTCTATTTTCAAAAGGGATTTTTATACAACTAGATGACAAACAAGGTGACGGCGACACCTGGTGGTAAGCGGTTGCCGCCGCCTATAGACACCTGCAATAACAAGAAAAAATCACTTGATATTGCACTTTGACCTTATCCCACCTTTCCCCTTCCTACTCAGGAGCACGCGAGCCGGTCTTCGGAGTCATCAATTCACTGTCTCCACCTCAACATCACGTACAAAGAAATTTAGTAGCTCTTTTCTTTGTCGAACTTCCAGAACTTGGAATTCTTTGCCAGCACATGTGTTCCCTCCTTCGTATAACATAGGTTCCTTCAAAAGAGGCGTGAAAAAGCAACTTTCGGGCCGGCAAGGTGGAGGCGGCTAGCGCAGTGTCTGAACTGCACTAGCTGTCTTCGCATATGGACTCTTCTTACCGCTTCACATCAGGTGGTGTTGAGTCATTTGTCGTGCTTTGTATAAAAAAAAAAAAGTACGTTGTCATCCAGAGGCCTAAGATGAAATGCTGTCCATGCCCAGTAATTACACTGGCTACCTATCCCTTCAATCCGAAACACAGCGAACTGTTTGACGGCTAAAATAAGAAAGGCGGTGGTACCTACCCAGACGACCGACGACGTTTTATTGAAGTGGAAGAGCTTCGTTTGAAATGCGATAAATAAAGTCTGGTAGGAGCTCGGTGGCGTATTGGTTTTAGCGCTCTGGTTTCGATACGAAAAACAAAGCAACTTTCGCCGTGGTCGATCCTGGGATGGGTCAATCAAAATTTGTTATCTCGAACCCCTCCGTACTTCGGAAAGCACGTTAAGCCGTTGGTCCCGGTTGTTCTTGCAAGCGCTTTCACCCACCAACCCGTATTGGGCCAGCGTGGTGGTGTTATGGCCCAAACTCCTCATGTGTTTCTCCCATGTAGGACGGCCTGTGCCCAGCAGTAGGACGTATATAGGCTGGTGATGATGATGATGATGATGAAATAAAGTCTGCACAAGTCTACAAATTGAATGTTTCCATAGAAAACCGATACTGGAGTGAAGTTTATTTCCGGTGGTCCCATTAGCCAATTGGTCTACGGTTGAATGATTTTTTTCCATCGTCTCGTCAATAGGACTTTATTTTTCAATTTCACCAGCCCACCCCCAGGCAACCCAGCCTTACGGCCAGGTTTCGCGCCGATGGAGATTACCCAGAGTCACTTGGGCAATCCCAGACGTGGCGGCCTGTGCAATGCGTGCGTGGGGGCCACCCACGCACGCGGCCCTCGTCAATAGGACTACGGAAAAGAACCAAAACTGTCTTTCATGTTGGCATGACTCGTGTTGAGATTTCGCACAACGGAATAGTTTTGATCAAAATCTGCGAGGATTCTTATTCTGGATTTCGGAGTCTTATTCAAACGAGGAGTCTTGAAATTCAAGTACAAAATTCTAAGACTGAAAGTTCGAGTGTTTATAACACTATTCTATACTCACCAGTATCAGGGAAGTTGTACTTCTGTATCCTCATCTTGCGGCCACTGACAACGTTGGTGATGATGTGTTCCTGCATCGTGTTCTGGTAGATGCGGTCCGTCCACTCGTTGATGGTCACCACCTCGCGGGTCTCCTGATATACCGTGCCTTCTCGCGTCTGGAAACATTCAACAATTTACTTCTTATTTGATGCGTGGGGTGTGATGGAAACGTTCTCGAAAACAAAGGCAGATGGCAGTAACCCTAAACACAGCTAAATAAAAAAGATAATATGAAATCGCGAACAAAAATCAAATTGTAATATTCTTAATTTTTATTTCACCATTATTATAAATGTTTGAAAACTATAGTTTCTTATAAAAAATATTTAAAATAGAAAATTTTTGTATAACCCACAAGACCTGTTTGTATAGAACAGCTGATTTATATTCGCAATTTAAATTTTTAGCATGTCGTGTATCACACCAGCACTGTCAAGTTCCAGAGCCTTCTTTTCGAGACTGTCCCACTTACACCCTGTAAATGGTCTGCCTAAAATTCCATTTTAGGTTGTTATCCAAATCGTCTGATATACATATAAGATAAGATCAAGGTGCTAGAAGTACATACGTCACACCGGCTGTCACTTATCTTTAGTATAATTAAATGCAACAAAGCTATACTACCGAAAAGTTAAAAGACTTGTACTTATTTAAAAGTGAGTCACAATGGTGTGACATTAAACTCATCCATTTCAATAATTGGATTTACAAGATTTGGTGTTAAACCGCACTTATTATTTTTTATTTTTTTCATTCTCCCAGTAATGGGAAGGCAAAGGGTACTAATTCCCATACAGCCATGTCTTCAGTGCTTATTTATTTCGTTATTTATTGCACTGAAATGCTGGCGTTACACATTTCAATGCATCTTGGGAGTATTTGACGCGAAATGTATGATGACAGTCTCCTTATGTGCTACTTGATGAGGTGGATAACCACAAAAAAAAAGTTTTCATCGTATTTCACACCATAATCACTTTTATTGTAATAATCTTTTAGTTGTACGTCAACACAAACACTTGTATAATAAAACTACGCCACTTTTATAACACAATGTTCGCTCCGACACAATTTTTAATTATTGTAACAAAAATTTTTACTGACAGCACAAAAACCCACCAAACACTCTTATCACTTTTTTTTATACCACTAAGGTGGCAAACGTGCTTACGGTCCACCAGATGGAAAGCGGTTACCGTAGTCTAAGGACGCTTGCAACACGAGCGGTACAAGTTGTGCGCTGGCGACCCTTGTAAATATTTTTTACGCTTTTATTGAAGAACCGCATGCTGTACTCATTCAAAACCTCTGCTCATTCCACAACCTGAGCATACGCGAGAGAAAAGTTTATCTGTAACCGTACAGTTACAGATAAATGACGACCGCTTGGCCGAGTGGTCTGTAACCCAGGCTACTCGGTCAAAAGGTCCCGGGTTCGAATCCCGGTAGGAACAAATGTTTGTATGATGAGTACGAACATTTGTTTACGAGTCATGGATGTTTATATGTTTATTTAGTATATTTCTAATATTTATATACATATTATTATCATTATTTCTCCGTTATCTAGTATCCATAACACAAGCTCTTAATGATGCTTACTTTGGGCTAGATAATAGCTGTGAGTGTATAAAAAAATAATAATAAAAAAAAAAACAGTACCTACGCGACCATTTTGGTTCCAGTATGTGATGATAAATTATGTCGGTGGCGATCGGTGCGATGATAGAAAGAGGCCGTGGGCATCATGTCAAATAATTCCTCAGAACACACCCCATAATACAAACGGTAAAACACACACAAGGAGGCAAAATCTCCCCGTATGCTTAAAGGTTCAATACTGTTTGTGAGCTCAGAATCGTCGACAATTCTCATAGCGCGTCTTTGGAGCAGGTCAAATGGTCCGAGCTAGTATCTAGGTGCTCCCGCCCATAAATGGCAGCAGTACTCCATATGGGGCTTGACTTCAGACTTGTACAGTAACAGTCTTTGCCACGGAGTAAAATACCTCCGCGCTCTATTGAGCACACCAGGCTTCTTGGATGCCAGTTTGACTTTATCTTCCAAATTACTTCGAAACTGCACGTCAATAGGGATATCAACACCGAGGATCCCGATACTCTTAGAGATGGAAGGGGATGTGTCAACGAATTGTGGAGCCATAGCGAAAAGTTCATCTTTTTACGTTCAAAAAACCCGCCTAACCCGTAAAAAGTGAACTTAAATTTATTTTTAAGAGGTGTTTTCTAAAATAAAATGTATCGAGACAAAACATTTATATAAATGGTGAGTCTGGTTCGACACGTCTCGAGATAAAGATATGAAGAAAAATATCTAATAGCGTCTTTCTCTCTGTTCTGGGTGTGTGCCGGAATCTTGGAGAGAGGCCAATGTGCAACCGGTCCCCAAAAAGGGAGACCGATCAGACCCAGCTAACTACCGCCCGATAGCTGTCACCTCAGTTCTTTGCAAGGTCATGGAACGGATCTTAAACCACCAGCTGATCCGATACCTAGAAGATCACTCATTAATTAATGATCGACAGTACGGGTTTCGGCCGAACCGGTCAACGGGTGATCTTCTAGCGTACTTAATGCATGTCTGGGGTGAAGCTATTGACAAACGTGGTGAGTCACTGGCAGTTAGCCTTGACATTGCCAAAGCGTTCGATCGGGTCTGGCACAGGGCTCTTCTCTCCAAGCTCCCGGCATACGGTCTGCCCGCTCAGCTCTGTAACTGGATTGCCGGCTTCCTGCATGAGCGAAGAATCCGTGTCCTCGCAGATGGATGCGCTTCGCGGTTCATGTCAGTGAATGCTGGTGTACCACAAGGCTCTGTTCTATCCCCCACACTCTTTCTTCTTCATATCAATGACATGATTCCGTTAGGAAACATTCATTGCTATGCAGATGACAGTACAGTGCATGGGGGATATTACGGTCGCCCAGGGGCTGGGCGCGCTGAAACCGAGAGGGAGAGAGAGAATCTTACCATTGAGCTCGACAGGGTGTTGAACCTCGTATCTGAATGGGGATCTAACAATCTTGTTGAGTTCAATGCTAAGAAAACACAGGTGTGCGCGTTTACAGCCAAAATGTCGCCGTTCCTTCCCCTTCCGTCTCTTCAGGGCACGACTCTTTCGGCACAGGGCTCCCTCAACTTGCTAGGTATGGAGATATGTTGCGATCTGAATTCCAGGAACTACATCGAAACCGTGATAAAAACAGCCTCACGGAAGCTCGGTGTCATGAACAAGGTGCGTCGATTCTTCACGCCTGACCAATTATGCCTGCTGTATAAAACTCAGGTCCGGTCTTGCGTGGAATATTGCTCGCACTTGTGGGATGGCTCCGCCAAGTACCTACTCGATGCCCTGGACAGATTGCAGCGTCGTGCTGTCCGTATCGTTGGCGATGTAGAGGTCACCAACAACCTTGAGCCTCTGCAATTGCGTCGAGACATTGCGTCGCTTAGCGCCTTCTATCGGCTATATCACGGAGAGTGTTCTGAGGAGCTATTTGACCTTATCCCACCTTCCCCCTTCCTACTCAGGAGCACGCGTGCCGGTCTTCGGAGTCATCAATTCACTGTCTCCACCTCAACATCACGTACAAAGAAATTTAGTAGCTCTTTTCTTTGTCGAACTTCCAGAACTTGGAATTCTTTGCCAGCACATGTGTTCCCTCCGTCCTATAACATGGGTTCCTTCAAAAGAGGCGTGAAAAAGCACCTTTCGGGCCGGCAAGGTGGAGGCAGCTAGAGCAGTGTCTGAACTGCACTAGCTGTCTTCGCATATGGACTCTTCTTACTGCTTCACATCAGGTGGTGTTAAGTCATTTGTCGTGCTTAGTATAAAAAAAAAAAAAAAAAAAATACATCTGACCCGTAAGATCTATCAGCGACCTTTAGCATTATTAAAGGTGTATTTTTTTCCATGTAGCGCCTTAAAACTTAAATAAATGTAAGCATTCGTACCTTGTCAATGAACATGCAGCCATGCATCCCGGTGATCTGGCAGCGGCGCACGTCGGGCACCTTGAAGTACGTGTGCAGCAGCATCTGGCAGCTGAACGTCAGCTCCTTGCTGGGGTTGTACACGCCGATGTTGAAGTGCAGCTCCTTCTCGCGCAGGATCAGCCGGTACGTCAGTCTGAACCTGGGGGCATGTACGGCGTTTTCATCTCTGGTAAAGTTTATCTCACAAACGCGTGAGACTTTTGAAATGATCCTATACTCTTAGGAACCTACCCTAAACTAGCACACGTGTACAGTTACCACTAAAAGTTAGTAACCACTTTTGATAGCTTAACCAGATATCGAATAATAGGGTAGTTAAAACTTTTTTATTTCATATACATGTCAACAGTTCATAAATATTGCAGGAGCGAATAGTATATCTACAATCAATATTTTTTGAGGTGCGGTTACTAGTTTCTAAAAAACGCTCTATAGGGAATGATGCTGAACAATGACGTCACATCTTAGTAGCGGCCATCGAATATGTGTGGGCTTATGGATAAAATTTATGATATCTCTGTATTCTTAATTTTATGTTAACATTATTATAAATGTGTGAAAAATTATATTTAAATAGAAAAATATCTAAACTAGAGAAATTTCACTTCCTTCATAATCCTGGTGACTGCTCTAACCATCTGAGCGACCAAGGACTTGGGGTAACCCTATGAAATTATTCTAGTCTATCTGTATTTATGCTATAAGTAAGGTAACCCACAATCTACCCTACAATGTTAAAATATTCTATTTCAACATCCGAACTAGTATTTTTACAATACCTACGATTCGGTTAAGTTGGGCATTCCTTCTAAATGTTCTTAATTTTATTTTAACATTACTATAAATGTGTGAGAAGTATATTTACATAGACAAATATCTAAAACTAAATTTCGCGTCCTGGGCCCGGATCGAACCCGCGACCTTAACTGAATCGTAGGTATTTGTAAAAATACTCGTTCGAATGTTAAAATTGAATATTTTTACACGCATCTAAAAACTGACACAGAGTGTATATTTAATATGAGTAATAGTATAAATGTTTTTATTTTGACACTTGTTGCACAGTAACAAATGAATAATAAAATTTAGTTTTAGACAAAAACAAAAGCACCGGAAATTTCTTCATTTACCTATTAAATATGTTCTTTTATTCAATAGTATATTTGTTTCAAATCACATTAGGTACAGCTTGCGCCAAACTTCTAGTCCGCTCTGAACACGAGTCGATTCACTGCGCACTATCAAAATATGGAACGGCGGAACAACGCGGTATGGACGGTAACTTCAGAGCGAACTGTGAGCGGTGAAATGTTTAGCGCGAGCTACATGAAAAGTGCTAAGCTATGAATGTATGAACAATGGAACTGACTGGAAGTGCCACATGGAGCGCGTGAAGTCGTCGTCCATGAGGCTGAAGACGGCCTCCACGTCGCCGCTGGGCAGCCGCTCGGGCATCTTCTCCACGTGCCAGCGCGCCACCCGCGCGAACCCGTGCTGCGGACCGAACGCCCATTGTCCGAATTGAGCTGTAAACATACAAGTATTCTAATTTAGAAGCGGCAATTATTTCTCTGGTAGTCGAGAAAGCTTAGGCTGTTGAAGAGAAGGAGTCACGTCATTATTCTCTATTTATTTTGCAGGGATAGTGACTCAATACCACCTGATGAAGCGGCAAGAGTCAATATGCGAAGACAGCTAGTGGCGTTAGAACACATACTGTTTTAGCAGCCTCCACCATTCCATTTCCCGCCTCTTGAAGGAACCCATGTAACGTAGGAAGGATGGGAACACAAACATGTGCTGACAAAGAATTTCAAGTTTTGGAAGTACGACGAAGAAACTAGTTACTAAATTTCTTTGTTCATGATGTTGAGATGGAAATAGTGAATTGATTCGAAGACAGACAGGCTCTTTGACTTTGAGCTTTTTGACCTTATCCCACCTTCCGCCTGAAAGGTATACATCTATTTTAGCCTGGAAGGTGGAATAAGGTCAAAAAGCACATCAAAGCACTCTCCATGATAAAACCAAGAAGGCGCGGGACTGTGCCACAGAATAAATAGGCTTGGCATATCGATATTGCATGAAGACAATAGATACCGTCCCTCGTGAATCGCGTGCAGGAATATGCGTGAGTATTCTATCACATCTGTGTATCATATACACGGACTAACTTTCTCAAAAGCTAGAATTGAGAAAATGACGAATTCATGAAAGTATTTTAAATCTGTGTCAAATAACTACTCAGCCTATTCCGATCTCTGTTTAAATGATAAAAGAAGCCAAGTAAAAATGGCAGATGGTCTAATGAGTAAACTAATAACTATGTGCAATGTAAAATAGTTTTATGCAGGTAAAACGGATGAAAAAATATTAGCCGTAGTAAAATGTATTGAGTAATGACTGAAGACTACAAAGTTGCTTGCAATTTGCAACATAGGTGATAGGCAATATTTTTCCGTTTACTTACTTCAGAAATCAACATTACCTCTTAGACCATAAGAACCTTATGGTCTAAGCTTTACCTGCGATAATTTTTTTGTATGTTTTAAACTGTGTGTTGATATCCCTAAGGTCGACTATTGCTTGCAGCTGAGATGTAAATGAAAACAAGCGTCTGTTCTTAACCATTCCTTTATTGTGACTGACGAAAGAAAAACCAAATGAACTAAACATACCACCCTCCAAAAACAACAGTTTTTAGACGACAGAACGATTATTCTTACAAGGTAGAAAGTTTCAATAATAATGCTAATAATTACTGACCTTTATCTAAGGACCATATGTTTTCAGCTCTTTTGTATTCAGAAATAGCATAATAGCTTAGCGGACTGTATACAATATTAATCACATCTGATAAACTTTAACAATCTTAAAATGTATTAAACCAAATTAGGTTTCCCTTTTTACTAATGAATACTCAAATAGGCTGTAACTTATATAAATAATAGATACCTTATGTTAAGATTAACAATAAACAATGAAGGGTGCCAAGGAACTAAATCATCCTTCGTCAACACGTAGCCTGCCACCACACATGGAATTGCTTCAGTCCTCTCCTAGACGGGTGAGGAAGGTTCAGAGCTCTCTTAGAAGACACAAAAGATCTTCTCCCTGGGAAGGACCCAATGAAAAACAGATAACAATAGAGTTAGTGGATGATGCTTCTGTTAACACCACAAGAGGAGATAACAAACAATTCACTACGAGGATGCTAGAATCCGGGCTTATTGCACCAAATCTCGGTCTGGTGATAGAACAGACTGGATCCTACATGGAGTTCTCCGGATACATTTACATTCCTATCATCTATCACATGCCCCATTTGGCATCTGTCGAATTGATTGGAAGAGGAATGCCATGTAATATCACAGCAAATAGGGGGCATCAGCAGATTATTATTGACTTGCTTAAGAACAAAATAGGCACTTTGATTCCAAAGAGACAAGCACTCCGCAGCAAGCGATTTATTGAGACCTTAATACTTGGAGGTGTAGCGGCATGGAACAGAGCATCAGTATGGTCTCTAGAAGACACAGTTTCATCCCTTGATAAACAAATTGATGACATGAGAGAGCATAATCAAATAGTTGTCAATAGCATTAACACGATGATTGATAATCAACATGCTATACATCACGCTGTGGACAGGCAAGCCAGAATACTCAGGGAGTTTATGGAAAAAAGTACATGCGATGAAATGATTAGTAACTATTTTCGTGAGGTATATTCAACATGGTTATCTTTAGCACCAAATGATTTTTCTAGAGTGGTGGATAGTGCTCTGTCTGGAAAAATCACCCCGGATCTCCTCCCTGCATCTGATGTTCTCTCTGTCCTGTTAAAACATCCTGCCATTGCATCAACAGCGTATTCTCGAGATATGACTCTATTATACGAATTAGGCAAACTGTCCCTACACCAGGTTAATTATGACCCATACCCGATGGTATCTGGTGTCATGATTTTTCCTAGAATCCTTATGGATAGATCAGCCGCCCTGATGCAAATACATACGACGCACGCGGTGGTAAACAATGAGATGCGAAAGTTAAGCCTGCCCACAGTTGTGGCATGTAAGAGAAAAGGTGACTGTTGGGAGATATCCCCTAATGCATGCCGAGAGATGTTAACTCTAACATTGTGTCCTAAAACTACAAAGATTGAGTTCAACAGCTGTCTTAAGCACATAATCAATGATAAAAAACCAGCTACCACCTGTGAGTGGAAATTGGCCACAGAGCAAAAGACAGAGGTGATAACATTCGATGGAGGTGTCTTAGTGAGCGCTTCCGATGTTAAGGGTGATATCATGATATCACAAGGGAAGGACTTGATAGTTCACGGAACTCTTGAGCCCGGGTCAAAACCAATGGTACTGACAGCTGAAGATGGAGATTATCTTCATTTAGGGGGAGAGATATACCAACTGGCACAGGAGACTCTTCGAACAGGTTATGAGATCATAATAAATTTCACAATCCCAGACCAGCACGAATATCTTGAGGGTCTTCAAGTAGAGGGCTGGGTAGAAGAATCTAAGATCCCTCAGTTAAGGTCTAAACCATGGGCACCCCCTCGACATTATACTTGGTGGATATTAGTATCTATCTGTTTACTGACCCTAGTTCTAATCTTTGTTCTCATCAGATACAAAATCTCCATAAAGGCACTGAAGAATCGCGTTAAAAATGAGATATCAGGTTGGATGACTGTGGCCTCTGCCCCCCCTAAATATTCAAGCGGGATGCCAATGCACGCCTTGGGTACTGACCTCACAGTATGAGCCACAAAGGCGCCTGTTGACGTGCTCCAGGACAATAGAGTTTTAATGTACAGACCTAGATGTATTTCTATATGATTTCATATTATTAAGAAAAACCAAATGAACTAAACATACCACCCTCCAAAAACAACAGTTTTTAGACGACAGAACGATTATTCTTACAAGGTAGAAAGTTTCAATAATAATGCTAATAATTACTGACCTTTATCTAAGGACCATATGTTTTCAGCTCTTTTGTATTCAGAAATAGCATAATAGCTTAGCGGACTGTATACAATATTAATCACATCTGATAAACTTTAACAATCTTAAAATGTATTAAACCAAATTAGGTTTCCCTTTTTACTAATGAATACTCAAATAGGCTGTAACTTATATAAATAATAGATACCTTATGTTAAGATTAACAATAAACAATGAAGGGTGCCAAGGAACTAAATAAAAGATTAACAAAATGGTTTACGGCTCCCATGGCATTATTCAAACAATCAAAGGCTAGAATAGAACATCAAGTTAGCTAATTAAATGGGTAAGGTCTCTCTCTTTATATTGATTAGATAATTTATGAATCTCTATTTATAGGCAATAATATTAATTTTGATAAAGGTCGTTTGAGAGTATTGCCCCCCTTACATTGAACACTAACAACACGGACAAGTTGGTCATTGCCTGGGTGCAACGCTATTATTTTTCCTAATAGCCATTTAGCCGGAGGAAGATCATCTTCTTTAATTATAACAATATCTCCAATTTTCGGCGCTATTACAGGATGATTCCACTTTCTCCGTTGTTGTAATGTGTTGAGATATTCGGATTGCCATTTTTTCCAAAATTCTTGCATTTTTGTCTGGATTAATTGCCAACGAGTGAGTAAATGAATATTCCTGTCTCCATAACTTACATCAGGAATATTTACTAAAGGTTCTCCAACCAAAAAATGTCCTGGTGTGAGCGGATCTAATGAATCTATTGTATTATCCATCTGACAAATCGGTCGTGAATTTAGGCAAGCCTCTATTTGTGCTAGTAATGTTGCCATTTCTTCAAATGTCAATTTGATGCTACCATTAATTCTGGTTAAATGTTTCTTGACTGATCGAATGCCAGCTTCCCAGAGACCACCAAAATTTGGCGCCTTTGCTGGTATGAAATGCCACGTTGTTCCATCATTGGCTAGTAGCTCTGCTATTTCTCTAGCTAAATTCGCTTTGCCCTTTTCAAACATGTCTCTTAATTCTCTGGCTGCACCTATGAAGTTGGTACCGTTGTCACTCCATAAGTGACAACAGTGTCCTCTTCTGGCTACAAACCTCCTGAATGCTGCTATAAAGGCTTGAGATGTTAAATCAGTAACCGCTTCTAGGTGTATAGCTCTAGTGGACATACAGACAAACAAACAAATATAACCCTTTGTTGACTTATGACCACGACCCTTTGAAGTTCGTAGCTGTACGGGCCCTGCATAATCGACCCCACTGTTAAAAAATGGACGATGTGGAGTCACTCGTACACTTGGCAACTGACCCATCAATTGTTGTTTAATTTTTGCCTTATCCTTGATACATATTACACATTTTCGTGTGAAGTCTCTGACAGCTGATTTAAGATTAATTACCCAGTATTTACTGCGGATATAGGTCATCATTTGAAGAATGCCCCCATGCAATGTCTTTGTATGCGCTTCATTTATTATAAGACGAGTAACATGGAATTTAGTAGGTATAATTATTGGGTGTTTAATGTCCTCAGGTATGGAGGCCTTACTTAATCGTCCTCCAACCCTCAACAAACCGTACTTGTCTAAATATGGTGTAAGTGTTATCAAGGAGCTTTTGCTTTTAACTTTATTAATATTTTTCAAATCTTCTATTTCCTCTGCATATACTAATTGTTGATAATATTTCACACACCTTATTTCAATTTCATTCAATTCTTGAGCTGTCAAATACCCATCTCTTTTTTCCTTATTCTTGTAATCTATAAATCTTTGACATTGTGCTAATACTCTTTTCATTCTAGACATAGATGAAAACCTCTCCCATATGGGTGTCTCATCCAAATTAATATGAAAAGACTTTCTCATTTCTAAATCAGTACTTGGAATAGAACTCCTTGTAAAATCTGGCTCCAACACTCTAAGGAACTCCGGACCTCTCCACCACAATTCATTGTTTGTCAACTCGTGCGCCCTAATACCTCTTGACGCTAAATCTGCCGGGTTCTCGGCTGATTGTACATGCCTCCACCGATCATTATCTATCAGTTGCACAATTTCTGACCCACGATTACCCACAAATACTTGCCATCGACTTGGGTGTGACTGCAACCATGATAGGACCACCATGGAGTCCGTCCAGGCGTATAAGTTGTGTTTCTCTATGTTCAACAAGTCGGCTAGTTCCCGCAAACATCTTGCTAGTAGTACAGCAGCACAAAGTTCGAGCTTCGGGATCGTAAGTTGTTTCAGTGGCGCCACCTTAGTCTTTGATGCTATTATTGTTACATGAATGTCATTATTTTTATCTATTACTCTAATAAAAACAACGGCTGCGTATGCCACAGACGAAGCATCAGCAAATCCATGTAACTGGATACTCTTGCACTGAGAAGTAGTTCTTATCCAACGTGGAATCTCAATAGTTTGCAGTTCATGTAAATCCTGTTTGTAAGTTTTCCATTCATCAATAATTTCAGAAGGCAATTCATCATCCCACCCAAGATTACAGAGCCACAATTTTTGAATCATTATCTTAGCCGTTATAATTACTGGAGAAAGCCATCCAAATGGGTCAAAGAGACTAGCCACATCTGATAATATTAACCTTTTAGTTATAGAATGACTGTTTTCACGTAATTGAACAGTAAACTTAAATGTATCACCTTTTCTGTCCCAAGTAAGTCCTAGTATCTTTATCACCTTATCTAATGTTATATACATTTTGTCCACGTTTTTCATGTTATCCGTACCGGCCTGCAGAAACCTCACTAGTTCCTCGGAGTTACTAGTCCATTTTTGCATTTGGAAACCTCCAGTTTTTAACAAATCCTTAATTTCCCTACAGATCTCTTTCATTTCATGTAAGTTTTCATGCCCTGTCATTAGGTCATCCATATAAAATGAATCCTTAACAGCTGCTGCTCCCAGAGGATATCTCTCACATTCATCATCAGCTAATTGACTTAAGGTTCGTACTGCTAGATAGGGTGCTGCTGCTGTTCCAAACGTAACGGTAAGTAATTGATAACTTTCTATGTCACCAGAATAATTGTTTCTCCATACTATTCGCTGTAAGTCTGTGTGTTTGTTTGTCATCTTTACCTGGCGATACATCTGAACAATGTCACCGATAACACAGATTTTGTGAGTCCTCCAACGCGTTATGATACTCCGAAGGTCTGGTTGTAACGTGGGCCCAACCATCATCATGTCATTTAAAGAATATCCATTTGATCCCTTGGCTGAGGCATCAAATACCACACGAAGCTTCGTAGTTTCTTTGTCCTCCCTTACCACTGCATGGTGTGGTAAATATATTGCATTATACTCATCTTCATTTTCTGCCTTTTTCATATGTCCTAGGCTCAAATATTCCTTAATAACTCTTGTGTATTCTTCCTTTAATCTTATATTTGTAGTAAACTTCCTTTCTAGTTGTTTGAGTCTTATTATCGCTTGATTCTTAGTATTCCCACAGGAATTTACTGTTTCTTCTTTTCCCTGCTTCAATGGTAAATGTACGATGTATCTTCCTGTAGCAGTATCCCTCACTGTTGTGTTTTTGTATATTTCTTCACATTTCTCTTCATCCCTGGTTAAGATCTTCTTATTGGTAAATAAATCTGATTCTATTTCCCAGAATTTTTTCAAAAGATTATTGTCTTCTTCCACAAATCTGGTAACATGTAAACTAGTTATAATCTTTTGAGTGTTAGTTGGTGTCATATAAGTATCTCCAGACAATATCCAACCCAGGTGTGTATATTGAGCGACGACATCACCCGGACCTCTAATTAAACCTGAGTCTATGATTTTACCAAACACATCAGCCCCAAGCAGAATATCTATTTTGCTCGGTATGTTAAATGTGGGGTCAGCTAACTTCATGTTCTTAAGTTGAGGCCAATTATAATTACAAAATTTAACAGCAGGCAGTCTGCGAGTTAATGTCTTTAATACATATGCATTTACATCCAAAGTGAAATTAAATTCTTGCCTCGACTTAATATTTAATACTACCATATGATTAATATGAACCTTGTTACCTTCACCAACACCAGAGACCACGCCGTTGATATGAGTTCTCTTTAAACTCAATAACTCGACCACTCTCGCTGTCACGAACGAAGCCTCTGAACCTTGATCTATCAGAGCACGAACGACATGTACTTGCCCTGACCTTGATACCACTTCAACTAGTGCAGTCGCCAATAGTATATTTTGCCCAGGCTGTTCACCTGACAAATGTGCTGTTACCTTTTCAACTCTTTCTTCTTGTTTGTTTATGTTATTTTTTGCACCTTGTGTCTCCTCAGCTGGTTGTGTCTTATCTCGGTGTAATAAGGAGTGATGTCTCCTTTTGCATATTTGACATGGAGTTTTTTGTCTGCATTTAAACACAGAGTGGTTAGGAATCAGACAATTGAAGCACAGATTATTTTTCTGAACGAATTCATACCTTTCTTCGACAGGTAGCTTAGTGAATTGTTTGCACTGGTATATGTAATGGCTGTCTTTACAGAATGTACACTGTATCTCTCCGTTGTTGGCCGCCGCATGATAAGTCCTTGGTTTTATAGGTCTGGGCGTCTTATTTTCAACCATCTCTAGTGTACGAAATCTAGTCTCCAAAAATGCTGTCAACCGTTCAAAACAAGGTAAGTCTTCTGAATTATCTCCGCTAATATTTTCTTCCCATTGTTTATGTGTTGCAGGATCGAGTTTCGATACAATTATATAGTTGACAACCGCGTCCCACTGTGTAGTTGGCAACCCAAGATTTTTCAGTGCATTCATGCATTCAACTGACGTATCCAATAATTGTTTTACACCGGCAGCTGATTCCATTGTTAATGTTCTTTGACCAAAAAACTTTTTAAAAATACCGTTAGCAATAAATCTCTTATTGGCATATCGTTTTTTCAGAATAGACCATGCTTCAGAATAATTTTCTCCCGTTATAGAAAATTGCCGCAACAAATTTTCGGCATCACCCTTTAAACTACTTTTAAGGTAGTGTAGTTTTTGCACATTCTCTAATGACTCATTTCTATGTATAAGTGCTATAAAGAGGTCATGAAAAGATTGCCATTCTGTATAGTTTCCATTAAAAGTAGGAATAGAAATATAAGGCAACTTTATATCATTGTTATTATGAGTACTTTGTTTACTTACAGGGTTCGAATTGTTATCCGGGCCAAACTTATTCAGTGAATTTTTTATTTCGCCTTTATATAAAAAATATAACTCCTCGAATGTCGAGAAAATATCCTCTTCAAAATACGGCACTAATTTTCTATCCTCTCTTGAAACCTCCAATACTAACTGTTCGTGACCATTCTTAAATTCTTTATAACACAATTCTAATGCCTCCATTCTTGTTTGTAAATAACCAACAGTAATTCTTTCTTTCGGTGACTTTTTATAATTTTTGTAGGCTCTTTCCAATTTTTCGTACATGTCAGTTTGTAACAACATTAATTTTTCAATCCTTTCCATGTTTTAGAAACTTAATTTTCCAAATATATTTATAAAGATTTAATTCTGTTTTCATGAAACTTCAAAACGAATCCAATCCTCTTCACTACAAAATGTATTGTAGGTTATGTTCATTCATAAAAGTATCAAAAATATTAATGTTGAAAGTGTCCAAAATAACTGATTTGTAATGTTCTTTCACTTTGATCCACCTTTAATTTATTCAGAGTCTCCAATATTCGTCACTTGTTATCACTATTCACACCGTATTTGTTTATACTTCTTCAAATTACAACATATCACAGAGTACATTGTAATATGAGCAAAAGTCGGTACCAGTAATTTTTAGATCGCAATTCACAAATCCGGTTCTTGATGGACCATATGTTGATATCCCTAAGGTCGACTATTGCTTGCAGCTGAGATGTAAATGAAAACAAGCGTCTGTTCTTAACCATTCCTTTATTGTGACTGACGAAAGAAAAACCAAATGAACTAAACACTGTGGGAGATCTTTTTACAAAGGAACAAACCTAATAAATTCATACCTTGCTTATAGTGTAATTAACACACACGTTATACAAAAAATAAATAATGTAAAATTTAAGTAACCTCCGGCTTCATTAATCATCTTTCTAACACCATCTCATTGAGACTATTCTTATGAGCCCAAACACGCTACATCTGCCGTAAGTTTCTGAAGAATTAAGCATCCCGCAGACTTTTTGCTGGTATATGTAGGATCAGCTCAAGGTTAGTATGACATGTGAATGTCACCGAAGTGACAGTACACCAAAATATCAAATTAATCGGATCTGTGAAAGTTAGTTAAACCCTTTTATCATGTAGAAAATGAACTGATAGTCATCAAACGTCTGAACTGATCTTCATAAATTATATCTATAAACTATCACGTCAGATTTCTAACAAAAAAAACAAATCAAAATCGCTCCATTCGTTTAGTAACTACGATGTCACAGGCAGACACACAGATACACAGACAGGCACGTCAAACTTATAACACCCCTCTTTTTTCGTCGGGGGTTGGAAAAAGGTAGTTAAGTTCATTCTTAGAGACTTTTCATGAAAGCGATGATATCGCTTATCCCATTTTAAACGAGGTCGGATTATGCAAAAATTGCATGGAAATACAAGATGTAAAGTGTGTATACTTACGAAATACAAATGGTATTCCTCCACGTATCG
This sequence comes from Nymphula nitidulata, assembly GCA_947347705.1. NCBI lineage: Eukaryota > Metazoa > Arthropoda > Insecta > Lepidoptera > Crambidae > Nymphula > Nymphula nitidulata. Next base: position 5,082,012 of record OX374617.1, on the reverse strand, counting down.
CCCTCTTGCCGTCGAATACTGCTTGTTTACTGCAATATAAAGAGAGTAGTTAGAAATACTTTGTTTAGGTACTTGTATTAAGTTAAGTAGCAATAAGGACAGCAAAAAGATCATAAATTCATCTGTGCCTCTGTAATATAAGTATACAGTTATATCCTTTATTCTGTGGTTAGATTATATCTAACGGATTCTGCTGAGGCCTAAGATTGCTAAAAGAATTTAACATTTCGTCCATCATCAGGCCGTCGGCGCACACACATTATAGTAAATCTATTATGTTTGATACATAATACTCGCATATTAAATTATATAAGTGGGCATTTATATGTTTTATATTATGAGGGGCCACCGAGGGTCACATTAAACCAAGACATTGCAGCGACCGTGACTAACGTTGAATACACGTTTCAATCTCGCAAACAATCCTTTTGCTATTACAATACGACAGTACGCGGAGGTATCCGACTGAACCACAACAGCGAGCTGACCACGCGAACCTCGCATCCGCGCACCATTACCACGTAGCAGCAGTCAGCTCACGTTTAAACAAGATCAATTTTAGCGGTTGCATTCCAACGCGGCCAGGGCTCGATGCAAAAAGCACCCTTATATTATAAATGCATCAGTGGACAGGTCGGACGCGACAAAAACAGAGCCCAAGCAAGCCACGTATAAATTATTTATGCCATTTTTAGCATTTCGGAGTTGGTGAGCTGACTGGACATTGGTGGACGCCGGTCGATGTCACCTCATCCGAGTAGGTACGCATCATAAATACATTCAGCTGCATTCGGAAACAACAAAATTTTTAATTATCGACACGTTGCCATATTTCTGTAACCTTTAACTTGGAGGCGAAAAAAATGGTACGTCTAAGTGACATGACATGTATCTATTAAATTTACTTTACTTCTTAGCTGGTAACTTCAGGATTTAAGTTAAAATTGAATCTTAAGTATAGAAATCTTATGAGATTGACTAAAACAGGATCTAATTATGCAATCTCACCGATTTTAGTACTGCAATAAATAAATCGTAACTCCCACACTAAAATAAACCGTGTTCAAGGATTTCACAAACTATTATACCAGGTTCCATGATGCAGTAAGCAGATAAAATATATAATGGGTCTGCTATCATGAATAAATGCATCCCTCACATTAATTTGGTATTTCAATAGTGTTGCAGTGGTAACATGTATAAAAATTGCTTATAATGAGATATGACAGGATAATAACGAAGGGCAGGAGTCAGTAATGTCATTTAGCCAACTTATGAGCGCCGTATATGGCAGTAACCCCTCTTGAGTCGCAGGACAGCCGTTAAAGGAACATTTGAAGTGGACTAGTTTGTGTATCTTGGAGATCTTTATCTCTACAATTTATCTTTAGGTTTTTTAAAGCATCGTGAAATTTTTTTTAGCATATATCTCTAAAATTAATAACATTTCACTAAAGAAAAGTTGATAAAACTTAAATTTACCCTAAAAACTACCGCAAAACTATATCATCCGTATCTTTGGATGAAGCTCGTCGGTAGTCCTTGAGCGGCCCGCGGCCAAGGGGGACTAGATAAACTTTTAATTAGAGATTCCGGATGAAATTCTTTCATGAACTGTCGCCGTCCCGATACATTCCCGGTTCGGCATCAGCCGAGTTTTTACCGCAGTCAAACTCGTTCCGTGCCATTTTGTGAGCAGACAAATAGCGACAATAAATATAGCATCGACGCCAATTGCTTTCACTCAATTATTACCTCAATTCAGTTTTGCGTTGCACAAATTTCGCAGTACCTTTTCACAAGTTTTGACAAATATCAAGAGAGGGCTTAACATTAACTGCATATCACATACCTACCTAAGAATAATAATAGTAAAATTCTCAGCTGACATTAATGCTTTCTGGCAGACATCGTGCTGTCCGATTTGGGATGAAGAAATTCCGCAAATCTTAACGGTAAAAGAGGGAGAAATAATGGTTGATCTAAGTTTTATCGCTGCCATAGTTTTTAGAACTTTTAAAGAAGGAGGAAGGAGGAAAACAGACAAATAAAAAAGGTTAAAAAGTTAGCAATCGTGATAATCTAAAATCAATGAAGTGCAAAAAAATCAAAACCATGAATGAATATTGAGAATAACGTTATAAAGAAAGATGAAACCAAGCAGAATTTATAACTGCTAAAGCCGTCAGTCAAGAACACAAATACAAATTATGGTAATGTTCATTAGTAGCTAATCACTGATCCGTTAGATGGACGTCACAGGCGTGGTAAGAAGTACATCGACAATGTTGCGCAAAAACAACATGATCAGCAACAATTTCTCGGCTCTCAAGCTCATTGTTCTCGACTTTCATTATGGTACCTATATAGGATCCGCGGAGCACAATGTTGAGAACGGTCGGTCGCCCTAGACGCGCGCGCTGCTGCAAGGCTTTACGCGAGCCAAAGCGCATCCATCTACGATTCACGCTTACAGGCCATTGCACGATAAGTTTATAATTACATTATACAGTAACATTACAAACAACCAACGACCTGTTATGGCCATGAATGGTACTCCATTAATATTGGTTCACCGGCTTTACCGCTCACATGTACGCCCGGGGCGTAGACAAGAAATTATTGAAGTAATTTAAAAACAATACCAGGATCAATAAAAATGTAAAACTAACTCGTTTTTTCTTCCTCTACTTAATAAAGTTTCAAATAAAAAATAGCATTAGCATTCACCCGACAGTAAAAAGAGCTGCTGATAAGCGGTGACGCGCCTATAACAACGCACTTGCAAGGTAAAAAGTATACACCATTCAATAAACACCCTTACTCATAGTTAATGAATCCTCTAATTATTTTAACCAGTGGAGTTATGAAAAAGCCGCTGTGGCATTACAAAAACCTTACTAGAAGCTGTTTGAAGCGCTATCGACTTAATGACTCGGAGCGTGTTCTTTTGACATATTAAGAAAATACAGTAAACTGGTTTGATAAAGAAAGACGTGGATAAAAGAAGCTAGAAGATGAGTAAACTAAAGGTCGAGTCAACAATGTTAAACTGCATTTGAATAAAGCCAAAGCCTTTTAGGACACAGATTCCTCTCGAGCCATTAATCGCCACTGCACACATCGATCATCGACAATTGAAAGCAAGCTCAAAAATTACAGAGGAATTATGATTGCTCTCTAAATATAAGATGCTCAAAATTGGTGTATATTTATGTTTAGCACAATTTGTAATGTAATGTACCACACACATACAAATATAAACAATACTAGAAATAATTAGAGACTGTCCAATAAGTGGACGAGACAAACCTATATGTGGGTTTATAATAACGCAGTCTGCATTATGATACGATATTATAAGATATTACAACAATATCTTAAATTTTTATTTAAGTAACCCTGTACGATGAAACCGGTGCGTGCAAAAATAATTATAAAGTAACTTATCCGATATTAAACTTTGTCTCATTTCTCGAGATTAATAGTTTGCTACCGTTTAATAACCGGCACTTTATTCCAGATCGCGATAAGACATAAAATTAAGATCAATTTATAATGAACGGTTAACTTTCGAGGATGTAGAATGGATCCTGCGAGAACAGTTATTTAATATTTTTTCTTTTTGCGGCATTGTATATTGAGTTGAGACGTGTTGAAGAATTACATCTATAATATGTACACAATGTATTAACAGTACATATTACAGAAGCACTATCTCTTTATTCAGTGCTATTACTGTGATGACAAATTTCAACTTTAAAGCGTTACATTGAAAATATTCGCACTTTTATTTGAAATTTCATAGGTCGCATGAAAGATCTTTTGGATCTGAAAATTAGATATACATTTGTTTCTTGACTTGAGAACCAAAATACATTATAGGATTTTCCTAGAGATATTTTGAACGTTTGTATCACCATTATCAGCCTATATACGTCCCACTGCTGGGCACAGGCCTTCCTACATGGGAGAAACACATGAGGAGATTGGGCAATAGCACCACCACGCTGGCCCAATGCGGGTTGGTGGGTTAAAGCGGTTGCAGTAACTACCGGGACCAACGGCTTAACGTGCCTTCCAAAGCACGGAGGAGCTCGAGATTATAAATTTGACTGACCCATCCCGGGACCAACCATGGCGAAAGTTGCTTTGTTTTCCTCATCGAAACCAGAGCGCTCTAAACACTACGCCACCGAGCTCCTCAACGTTTGTATAGCAACGTTTATCTCACCACTCACTGAAGTTAACACTTCTAGCGAAAAGGGTAGAAAGTGGTGAAGAAATTAGTAGGTTACACTTAGTGCTCCAGTGGCGTAGTGGTGATCGCGTCTGGCTGGACCCCAGGAGACGCGGGTTCGATTCCCGCCTGGAGCATATAATTTTTTCATCGTTTTCTTTCTATATTTGTTATTTTTACAATAAAATAGGCTAATTATAAAAGCACAAAATCAAACATAAATGTGAGGACAAAGGATAACAAAAACTAGAACTGTCAAATAACTTAGCTGTTATAAGCAGTTAAACTTTTTGTTATCATTTTCCTAAATATATTAAAAGAATATAGGCACTGAAGGTTAATTTACATTTAGCGTGTCTTTAGAATCGGGTTTTATTTATCTAATATGTTCATTATTATGGTGAAAATTAAACACAGCTTTCGAAATGTCAAATGATAAGACAGCTGTCCTGCATTCATATTCATATTGATGACTGTTTTGACTAAGACCGACGAAAAAGTGAACTTCTCACTTCACTTTTTTAAATTATGGCAATTATAATTTAAAAAAGTGAGGTTCTTCACTTAAATATAAGTGCAGTCCCACTTAACTTTTTAAAATTATGGCAAAAATATGAAACTATTGGCTTTAACAATGAAATATCGTTGTTTAACGGTCCTAATAATATCATCACTACATTGTATAAAACAAAGTCGCTATCCGCCGTCTGTCTGTCCCTATGTATGCTTAGATCTTTAAAACTACGCAACGGATTTTGATGCAGTTCTTTTTAATAGATAGAGTGATTCTTAAGGAAGGTTTATATGTATAATACATGTTTATATGTATAATACCCGTGCAAAGCCGGGGCGGGTCGCTAGTAAAGAATAAAACAAAAATCACTGAGCCTATTGTTTTGGGGTGAGTAATATTAAACAGCGTGTAGGCGAATTAAGCCAGAAACGTAGCACGTGCAATTCTGACAGCCATGTCGACTGGAATTTATTATAATTATACCTACCTACTTACCTCTTGATATGGATCAACAAATTTTGCGTATCTAATGTGAACAGTTATAAATAAAGGGCTATTTATAAATTTACCAGAATAGGGTAGTTGACACCTTTTTTTATTTCATAAATAGGAAGTTTATAACTCACAAAGAAATATTGCAAAACAAATAGTATGTCTAAGATCAATAGTTCCACAGATATACAGAGTGGCACATTTAGATCGGTCAGTATGGGAAAGTCTGAAACTATAAGACATGCGAAAATCTCTTCTTAGGAACCATGTCATCGATTTTAGTAAAGAGAAAAACTGGATTCATACATTTAAAAAAAACGTTTACTAAGCTCGGGAATCGAACCCGGACGTTTTGAAAAATAAAACTAACATTATTTCTATTTACATATCGATTGTGTAAGTCTTAACAGTACCTAAACGTTGCTATGAAACATGATGTCTTAATTAAATGAATAAAATGCATTGTTTTCATATCTTTTAATTTATTTTAGAGTGTTCGAAATTACCACCCTTTTTTTCAATACAACATTCAACTCGTTTAGATGCGTAAAATTAACGTTCCATTTTCAAATGAGGCTTATCACGTCTCTGTTCAAACCAAGACGTTCCATTTCAAATGAGGTTTATCACGTCTTTGTATCTATTTACTTATTCTAAGTGGGTTTTTCAATAGATTATTAGGAAAACAATGCATTTTATTGATTTTAGACATCAGGTTTCATAGTAACGTTTACTGCTTAATACCTACACAATCGATATGTAAATAGAAATAATGTTAGTTTTATTCTTCAAAACGTCCAGGTTCATTTCCCGAGGTTAGTAAACGTTTTTTTTTAAATGTATTAATGCAGTTTTTTTTTTTACTCAAATCGATGACATGGTTCGTAAGAAGAGATTTTCGCATGTCTTATAGTTTCAGACTTTCCCATACTGACGATCTAAATGTGCCACTCTGTATATCTGTGGAACTATTGATCTTAGACATACTATTTGTTTTGCAATATTTCTTTTAACATAGGCACAGCTATCTGGAATCAAAATGATGTTTGAAAGTAATATGAAATAATTAATTAATTATAATGATAAATAAATTAAATTGAATTTTTTCATCGTGCCTTATATTAGTGTCAAATGAAATCATTCATTGACTGACAAATTATGCCAACTTTTCAATTGATATTGCCAACAGTTTGTTCCTTACAATATTTTACATAAAGTGAGCATTGGGTAAGAATATGCAATACTTAATTATTTTTCCGCGTAAAATGAAAAACATGAACAGAGCTTATTAAAATACATTTGGCAGTTTCCTTGTGTAACGATCTTTGATTGATAAGTGACTTGACTTCCTTGTCAATTAGCACACACACAACTTAAATACAAAATAACTAATAACACGGAGCACTGTGTAATATAATAATAATGAACAAGTAATTTGTTAATACAAGTATAGCGATTACAATCAAAGTGTTTTATCTGACCTTAAGTTGAAATTAATAATTCAACGTGGTGGCGAATGCTGACTCAATTGGATAAACTTTAAGCTTGTTAAAATATCATTCACACAATAAAATTATTTATAGATTTACAGTTGGTTGTAACATTTGTAAAGGAATCAAGAGAAGAATTTAAAATATACTCACTTACACTACACAGCTATAAACTACATTGTTTGCAACGATCATTGTGAACGATAATTGCCCGAATTCCTGCCTTTATTGAATATCGTAAAGACGTTTTTCTGTTACACAGAAAATTAATAAAAAATGAAGAACAATTTAATTTTAGAAGTCGTTTTGAACAAAATCTAAATATCTGGAGTGCAAAATAACCATGAAACTAAAAAAAATACTTCAGACCTTAGAGTAAGTAGGTATGTACAATAGAGACAATATTGAATCTTTGCAAGCAGTTGAATTGTAAAGATAATAGTAATGAGTTATGACTTTTAATGTTACTTTAACTGACAAAAAAACTTTAACATTGTTTAAAATTTTACGCAACAGAACGAATCAACCGTATCGCGAGGTTACTTATTACGCTTTTCGTTACTTATTGAATTACAAAGTTAATTAAAGTTAACAAACACATAGAGGACGGAGACAAACGTGGTAGCAACAAGAACTAAGTGGTCCTGCAACTAGCGGTCCCGGCGACAGGGGTCAGCCGAGCTGTAAATAGCGTCCGCAGATGCTCCGGACAGCCGATTAATAAGACGGGACTCCGCCCCCGGGGCTGCGGCGACTTAACAGCTCCAATTTAACAAACACCACCCCGGTGTGCCGGAAGATAAGCCGATTACGCCGAATCTCAGAGACAAATGCAACCATGCTCAGGAAGCTCAGTGAATAATAGCTGCGGTTATTCAAATACAATCCAGACAAAACATGTTTGTATTTAGATGAGTACACTTGTGTACTTGAAACCCTCATTGCCTATGACAGTCCGCGACTCCGAGTTACAAATCTTTTGTGCGGAACATGGTGAATTACATTCAGCGAGCACACACAGATCTTTGTTACAATCGTTAATATACTCCTTAAATACGAAATAAAGGTTGACCTCTGACTAGCAAAACAAACTTTTGACAGAGATGGGTAAATGAAGAATGAACAATTGGCGTTTTTAACGTATTTTTTTCTAACTCATTCTAACGCGTATAAGTAATTAACTCCAAAAATAAATTCAAAATAAAGAAATTACTTCTAATACGGATATGTAATTATTAGTTGGCTAAAATGAGACAATGAATTCGCGTTATAGAAACCAAAGTAAAGGGAAGGCGTTTTGAAAGCAACAAAGAGAATTGATTATTACGATAATACACTCCGATAATCTGTATAATTATTTTTTACACTCACATGAAATTATAGTGTAATTAACACTAAAATTAAACTTCAATAACATAAGAGATCTCCGTTTAATATGGATTGTAAAAAAACAAAATAAGTAGCTTATTTATAACTAAGCATTATATCAATGTGACCATTTTTAGCCGGATCCCGAACAAAATGAGGCATCACAAACTCAATCAGCTGTTGTGAGCAACAGACGATAGATCATACACATACAGCGCGACCATGTAAGGCCACACGAGACATATTCTGATGATGTCATGCTCAAGTGCCACATACAACACTAGAGCCGAATTGCGTGCCCGCTCTCGTACCCAGCCACATAATTACACGCCCAAGCAAAAGTCACAGCTATCACGAACCGACGAAAATTGTGATCACCTCGCAATCAACGCGTGGGATGATAAGTAATAGTATGCTCAGCTTAGATGAAACTAGAAAAAAATCGCTCCTTTCCAAAACGAAAGACTCCCGGGCGCATATAACAATTTGCGGTTCAACAAATTAAGGAGGATTTAAATTACTAACATATTACTGTTACATATACCGGCCCTCTGGCAAATTCTCTACATTACAATTTCTATCGTGTTTAGTTTGTGCGTACTTCACAAATTCATCAATTTCGGTACCTACACTTAGCGCAAGGTTACTCTTGTTATTACATTTTAAAACTTAATATCTTCATTGGCTTCATCAACACAATCTTCAAGGTCCAAGTCCAGACTGCAGCTTTATGATGAGTCTACGTCAATTTTAAATACGTCTTAATTGTGATAAATCATCTTCATTCAACAATAATATTAATAATTATGTATACTCTTACGCTTTACTCGTTTGTAGATAGTCAGAAATAAATCATGCCCGACTTAGCTAACTTAGGGATAAATTGTACTAAATCACCGATTAAGCATTTCAACAGTGAATTTTATAAGTGGGTGTAACGTTGTATTGGTAAATTACAAATTGGTCCTCTAAATCTGCCATGTCTAAATCATAAATGTTTGAAGCCTCTATTATTTTATAGCAGCTGTCTAAATTTTGGAATATGCGATGTCTTGAATGGCACCAAAAGGAAAAAAAATATTACACATGTGTCGAAGTTAATGGGACAAGCACGTGCAAAATAGACAGACTTTGTGTCGCTAGTCGCTACCACATTTTAATAATAAAATAATGTATGTAAACAGTTTAAAATAGTGTTTAAGGCTCAATAATAAATTTAGTTGTTAGAAGGACTTGAATAAATTTAAAGCTATTCGTAGTTTGTTGTTGACGGGCGGGAAATAATGAATATGACGGTTGCTGAGCTGACTATTCAGCGAAAGCAATGGCGTGTGACCGGCGGCGGCTGTCGAGAGGTCGCCGAGCGCTGGGTGACGTTGGCATTCCTTACTAAAGTCTTGTTCCATTTTTGTCTTCCAATGTTACAATTGTTACCTAATACGGATTACGTAGCGACCAGAGAGAAATATAGGTATACTCTGCCAGATTTCGGATCTACTTATTCTTATGTATTGGTCCTTCTTTTCCTTAATACGTCTAATCCATTTCGTAATGATTAGATTATTTCTCTGTAATAATATTTGGTTCCATTATCATTTAACGCTGCAGGTCGATCTTAATCGTCATCTATACATGAAGCTGAGCATAAATAAAGCTTGCACTCATTGACGCGCGTCGACGATCGATGGGGTAATCTCGCGGTCATCTCATCCTGGCTTTGTCTGTGCATCGGGAGAGCGGCATAAAATTATCTGGGCATTAGCGGGTCGAGGGGGACGAGTGGGGTGTCCGGGGACCATTTGTCATCGGCGGCGCTGTGAGGAGGGGTGAGGGCACGGCGGGGAGGCGGGAAGAAAGTGGCGGCGACTCGGGGCGGTTGCAGACGCGACCACAAAAACAAGACGCGAGAGCAGGGGCGGGCCGAGAGCCACCGCGCCCGTTGGGATGTGTCGTGCTGCTCCACTGTACATTGGCTGGTGTGTTCAAATTTAAATTTGTCGTTCAAGTTACAAAACTTAAAAAAGTTTATAATATCAAGATAGTTATGTATAAAACATGACCATATTTCACATTATTCCGATCTCAATTTCACCGAAATATTGCAGATACCTTCTAAGCGTAAACTCCTGTTTTCCGAAGTTAAAGAACTTACAGAACCAATTACAGTATCTTCCACAGAGACCAACAGCAAAATGAAAAATGAATAGTAAAATCTTAGACACCCGTTCTATAACAGTAATATAACTGACTTGATAGTGATAGTAGCTATTCAAAGGAAAAATAAACCATAACAAACTAAATCGGGGCGCCAAACCTCCAAACTAAGTTGGACCCCGAAAAATCCCTCAGTCATAAAAGGGCCAAGCGTTCCTCATCACGTCGCCTGGTGCGGGCGCGGCAAAAAGCTGCCGAGTACAAACTATATTGGATATTAGAACAGAAGGCGCGTGCCGACAAGTTTTTGTCCTCGCCGGCCACGCACTAGCTTACTGGACGAGGCTATTTAATTTATGAAAGTCTACTGAAATAACTCAACAAAGTACAAAATTTAATCACAATAATAATATGCCTCTAGCGGCTATTGTTCATCAAACTTTTGAAAGCACGACCAACCAAAATAACTAAAACGTAATATAATAAGATAGATGATGACGCACCACAGAACACTTAAAACACAATCTAATAATGATACCTTCCTCTAACCTAGCGTTAAAAGTAATCATTGAAAACATAAAAAGTCTCACACCATTGGACATATTTATTATAAACATATAGGCTCTTGATGATAAATAAGCGTAGTCATTCGTAGCGTAGGCCTCAGAATAGCTGAAAATCATCAACATCATCATCAGTCTTTATACGTCCCACAGCTGGGCACAGGCCTTCTATACATGGAAGAACCACACGAGAGGCTGAAAGTATCTTTTTATTTGAGTTATCTTATCTATCATAGACATTGAAACGTAAAAGGATGCCTACAAGTAATGTAATTGATAGGATTTATAATTTAAAATAGGGGCGCCGAACGCAACTACCAACTATAATAATACCTTAGTTTTTTGTAACGTAACGTATCATCGAGAAGAAATGCAATTAAACCATGGAGTATTAGGTATATTGTTAAAAACAGCTAAAATATAGGTCTCGCATGATGCAGTTTCTATGGAGTAAAACAATTTCGCAGAGACCGTGTCGTTCGAATACTCGAAGGTAATAAGATTTTTCACAGAACAATAATAAAATTGTAAGATGAATGTTAGGCATCAGCGTGAGAAGTATGTTTCTCCGTTCTAATGTAGAACCGTTCCAGCTCCAGTGGGGTAAGGTTGAAATGAAATTATTTAGATAAAATATATGAAATTATGTATTTATTTTGCAAGAAACATCTTGAAAATAATGATGTTCCTACATGTTTCACAGAAAATGGGTACGTGGTAACAATAGTTAGTAAAAATTTTCTCTACGTTCATACTTGAATTAAAATGTATCAAATGATTGTTTTAGTTACGAAACTATCTAAGCATTGTAATATTTCGATGACTGTGACACGATTTCCATGATATAAATAAAGGTACGAAAATCTTTTCACCTATATTCATTAATTCTAAGGGAAAACACATTTAATTCACCAGAGCAAGATATCTATTGTACATATACCTAGTCACCAATAGAGGTAGGTGTATAGCACATAGAATCATTAGCGGCAGTCGGTCGTTTGTTAGAGCCATTCGCGGCCGGAGACGGTTTTTTGTCCCCCGGCCAAATTGCATCCGCACAATACGTGTGGTGTGCTTCTAAATTGATTTCGAATTAATTGCGAAAACTGAGGATATTCTCGGTGATTTCATTATTGATTATCCAAATTGATAATAGTTCGCAAGTAAATATCTTTCTGATGAATCTACTCTACACTGTGCCAGTGCCTGTACAAAAACATATACATTGAATTGACATATAGCAATATCTTTATAATTTGAACCTTATAAAAGTTACTTTTCTATGATTTGAAATTTAATCCTATTAGTTCTCTGCTCAGCTCCTGTTTGATTAGAGATAATGCCATTAGGCGTTACATTTATACACTTTTTTTGTGCAATAAAGTATAAATAAATTAATAATCATAATGAAGACTAATAATAAAAACGAGCCTTAGCGGGTTTTGTGTTCTGTTTAAAAATTCTTTCCTCTCTGTTCCTATTAGCTATTATGTTTTGTGTCTAGACATCACTTTGATACCCAGGATATATTACATTAGAAACTTATTAAAATTCTCAACATCTACATCTCATCCGCGACACAACTCAGTGCTCACAAACAAAGCTGGGTGCATATGCTAGAATTACATTTGTTTGTCCAAAATAGCTACTCTCTGTAGAAGCCATTGTATTCCATTGCCAACCGGACGTTAGGACTCGTTGTCGGTATTATAAAGATCGTGTATGCAATTAATTTCCGATTTCTGGTACCGATACCTATAGCACTTATACAATCTTCAATTGTTGTATGACAACCGCTTTACATAATTATGTGGTTATCATGTTTGGCAGTAACATAGCTTATGGAACACGAAAGGAAACCGAAGATTTTATTTTTATATTTTAATTTAGAATCCCATAAAATTTAGCAATGCCGAATTGGAAGCAAGATTCCTGCCAATGCAACACTAGGTAGCCCCGTGGAGACAACGATTTCTCTGTTACGTTTTCAGTACTAAACCGGTGAACCGATTTAGACTAAATTTTGCATTGCATTTTCAGAAGGCTACCTTGAGGGGCGAAAACCGACTAACCGACATGGACGCGGGCGGAGCCGCAGATGGAATTTCTGGTTCTTCCGTGTATAAAGGCCTGTCCCCAGCACTGGAACGTATAAGGGTAGTGATGTGACGACTACACCCCGGTAGCCGAAGTAGTTCCCAATAGTTATGCAACAGATTTCAGTTCACCATTGAGTTATAGTGATTTTCAACCACCAACTCGCATTGTGCCACCATGTTGGTGGTACCTATGATCAAAGCTCTTCATGTTTCTACCATGTATGAAGCAACCATGTAAGAAACGAACATTGTGACTATGGCTTAGGGCGCATAGTTAACTTTATTAATGAAAATTTCTGCAGCGTGTGAATTACGCATATTATTATTCCCGAACAGCGGCCATATAGACTCATTGCTTTAAAAATTGCTATGGATGTCAATTGCTATGGACGTCATTTCGTACCGCCTATATACGAAATCTTCTATGTCTTCGTCTATACAGGATGTCCAGGAAGTCATGGATAATCCATCAACCACACCACGGATGGGCCACATTGTGATCTACCAAATAATAAATAATGACCTTAGTATAAGGGCTTTCGAGATTTTTTGAAATATTTGTATTTTTAATACTCACATCGTGCGCTCGGTTTTTTTCATGCCATTTCTACAAATGAAAACATTTTCACATTCTGTATTTGATTTGTATCTTGGATTAATGTGTTATCAATATAGTATAAGGTATATTCAATTTATAATTTCAAATTTTTGAAAATAATATCCATAACTTACCTAAAAAACCAAGCGCAGTACGTGAGTATAAAAAATACAAAAATTTCGAATAATTTCGAAAACTAGGACTCCATTATTGAGGTCATAATTTGGTATTTGGTAAATCACAATGTGGCCCATCTGTGGTTGACGGATTATCGACGACTTCCTGGACATTCTGTATAGACGAAGACACAGAAGATTTCGTATATAGGCGATACGAAATGACCAAATGATATCATAATCTATAGCAATTTTTAAAGCAATGCGTCTATATGGCCGCTGTTCTGCCATAATGATATGCGTAATCCACACGCGCTGCAAAAATTTTCATTAATAAAGTTAACTGAGCGCCATAAGCCATAGTCACAATGTTCGATTCTTACATGGTCGCTTCATACATGGTAGAAACATGAAGAGCTTTGATAATAGGTACCACCAGCATGGTGGCCCAATGCGAGTTGGTGGTTGAAAACGACTACAACTCAACGTTGGGTGTAGTCATCACATCAACACCCTTATACGTTCCAGTGCTGGGGAACAGGCCTTACTACATGGGAGAACCAGGAACCAATTTTGAAAGCAATGCAGAACGATCATGTTTACGAATAAAAAATTTATCGATACCGCGTAACTGCTTCCACGTTATTTTTTAAATTTGGTAATAAATGTAACACTCGTGTGAAGAATCCGCCATTTTAAAAGGAAGATGAGACGTCTGAGTTCTTAAATCCTCCTTGGGTATCAATCAAGCATTTCGCAATTTAAAAACATATAATCGAGAATTATTAGCAGGATACTAAAGATATACAAATGCTTATAATTTATACACCCACAAACTGCATCGGGGTGATGGAAAACCATTCTTATCTCATTGGGCATAAGACAAGCAGCTATCAACACAAATCACGAACCTTTCACAACACTGTGTTCAAATTCAAATAGGTCTGTGAATTATGAGACCCTGGCAGATTTGCCAGAGTGCTTAATCTGAATTAATATGCTAATACTAACGGCATATGTAATTAATAGCAATTTAATTACACACTGGATTCTACAATAATTAGTGTCTGATATAAATTAATCACAAAATCAGTGAGCATCAATTTTATGTGTCGTACATAATAATGACGATGGAGTGGGTTTTCCGATTTTAATGTTTATATCCCTAATTTCGTACTAGTACTATAAATGCGAAAGTTACTGTCTGTCTACTAGGTTTTCCCTCCTAAGCCGCTAAAACGATTTAGATGAATTTTTGCATGGTGACTGAGGACATCCTGAGAAAGGACGTAGTCTGGTTTTTGGCGCGATAACAATAAGCCGCGAGAGGCTCTGCCCGCGTGGATCTCGGATGGTTTATATAAATGGTTCTTATAGTGCCAATAATTTTATTAACAACAAGTATTTTATCATACAACGTACAATCTAAGGTAACTAACAAAGTCAACTGTTTCTGTTGGGCAAAATTGAATGGCGAAAATTTATTTAAAGTGAACAATTCTTCAATTTCTTGAACTATTCCTCTGTGGTTTAAGACTTGACGGCAATGATTTTACATACATCGATCGATGTCTTGCTGCAGCAGTCTCTCATACCTCATTATCGTCATCATCACCAGCCTATAAACGTCCCACTGCTGGGCACAGGCCTTCCTACATGGAAGAAACACATGAGGAGTGTGGGCCATAACACCACCACGCTGGCCCAATGCGGGTTGGTGGGTTAAAGCGGTTGTAGTAACAACAGTTGTAGTGCCTTCCGAAGCACGGAGGAGCTCGAGATTATAAATTTTGGTTGACCCATCCCAGAGACGACCATGGCGAATGTTGTTTTGTTTTCGTATTCGAAACCAGAGCGCTCAAACTAATACGCCACCGAGCTTCTCATAACTACTCATTTTTTTATTCCGTCCAAGTTCTTCAGAACATTACACGTCTCTGGAGCATGTCCTATGCGTGTTCGATGGGACTGGCGTCTGGCGATGGTCTCGTTCAATCTCGTCAGGCACGTCACGCCATGTAAATGGATAGGGTTTAACACCCAAAAGTCAGCCTTTTAGCAGGAATCCAAAGTTTCAGTCATTATAGTTTTCAGTTTCATAATGTGTCAAGTCACACGATTTCATTTGTAAGCTAATTTATTAAATTTTTAATTATAAATAAAAAACATGTAAATATTAAATTAAATTAAAACAAAAAACATCATTCAACAAAATGTGGCACTTTTTACCAGTAGTCAACCTTATCCTAACCTGTAGTCAGCCTTTTTTCAGTAACGGATTACTATTGCTTTGTAGATATGTAAAGTTGAAATTAAATAAATTATCAACTTCTATTAGAGGTGTCCAGAAAGTTCGTCTTAATCATATCAGGCGAGAAACACCCATAGCTGGGCATATGCCTTTCCAAAGGATCTCCAAACCGATCGGTCCGACGCTGCCCACATCCATCGGCTTCCCGCGACCTTCACCAGTTCTTAGGTCCACCTTGTGTGGAGCCTACCAACGCTGCGTCTCCCGGTACGCGACCGCCACTCGAGGAGCTTACCTTTCCGGCCAAATGGCCATCAGTCCTCCTTGCAATGTGATCCGCCCTCTGCCACTTGAGGGTCGCGATTCTTTGGGCTATGTCGGCGACGAAAAAAGCGTACTATTTGTATAAAAATGGTCCCTAAGCTAACATTATAACTAAATAAAAAAAATCAATCAGTCAAACGAAATACTTAAATCTTGAACACGATTCCTTACAAAAAAAAACTCGAATTGGTACACGCGTGGATATATCGCTGGCGGTGGCAGTGCATACGAACTAGAATATCACATCAGCCCGTCGTGATATTGGTTCGAAGGTGTGACTATTTAACTATCGGAGTAAAAGGTTCCGATCAAAAAGGACTTTTGAAGTGTAAACCAATTTTAACACTATTTATATTTGAAAAATGTCTGTAAGTGCCGAGTACTGGTTTAGGGCTGGCTACTGGGCTCTTTACCATATTTGTTAATCTTTTTATGGTGGCTAAGAGTGACACCCTTGTCAAGCACTGAAGTGAACAATCTTTTTATCTCATGATATAAGCGGCGTCATTCGTAGTTAACTCGCATTCATCACTACCCCACTCACTGCAGTTTTATCAGCCCAGCTAAACGATTTTACTATTTCATATAATCAACTATCATATTATTTAAAGTATTACCAATTCAATTTTGTCTAATAAAAATAAAATACTTAGTTACCTTAGTTTGTGCTATGTATGATACATTACATTCACACATTGTTAATAATTGTTATTAAAAAAGCAATAGAAAAATGTTGTTGGTTGTAATACAACAGCCAGCACATCAAGTGTAACTGTTGAAATACTTATGATGATAGCAAGGTCAAACAGTTATTAGTTATGTACTGTTCATTGAAGGTACTAGAAAAAGATACACTATAACTTATTATTTACAAAACAAATGCAAACATTGCAATATGAAACACCATTCCAAACTTTAAATTAGTATATGTTGCTAACACTTTTTAATGTATGAATTACACTAATTAAAAAACCAAATAAATAAGAGCTTTTGTTTCATATTTTATTTTTTAAGCGGCATAAGAATCCCAGGATATTATGAGAATTAAAAACCCATTGTCTGGAATGTGTGCCTTGGCAGCTAATAGCTTTATTTGTGTTGTTCTCTTTTTTATTTATTTACTTATGATTCGAACAAAAAATATATTAATATAAAAATCTTAATTAGTAGTTAGAACAGTTACCTGTATTATTAAAGGTAATAGTTACAGTGGTATAAATGTTAAGTGATTACTATAATATAATATATTTTCTACTCCCTGTGGGTCAATGATTTAAGGCCATGGCAATTCCATTCCAAATAGATGAGAAAAACAGAGATAGATAGGGAGTTTAAATAATAAGAAATTGAGTTCTTCATGATGAAATATTATTGCTAGTTTATGACTTACCTTACAAATAATTGTTCTTGATTGTTGACTCGCCATGATACAACTGTAGCTCCTAAAAAATGAAAAAGTTTGTGCATTAATGAACTGTATAAAGGCCCTTTTACATGTTGCAAGTTTCTCATCCGTAGCATACAATTAAATTGAAGAAAGAAATAAATTTATAGTCTAATGTGTTGTTTAAACTATGCAATTAATTTCATGCTTCAATTTGATTGTATGCTACAGGCAAGAAACTTGCATTGTGTAAATGGGCCTTGAATTTTCAAGGTTACTTTTAATTTTTGTATCTTTGAAAGACATGATTAATATTATTTATTATTATTAGATGAACATTAATAGACATAATGAAATGAGCTGCAGACACTCTAACCGAATAGAATTACAACATGTAGCAAGTTGTAGCAGCATTCTAATTTCCTTAACTATTAGTCAAGTTTTTAACATTGCCTCACTATGTATGACTTATGAATATTTTTTGTGAGTACATCAAATAGCAACCTACAATTTAAAAGCAAGTATCTACAGTTTACTTCCTACAATCCAACCAACTACCAAGGTCATGATCGCTGCCGACAACTATTCTATTCACTAAAAAAACACAACTCTTTGAGATGGAACACATCAATCGTATTTTATTATAACTACATCAGATTATCTACAGATTTGGCTCTTTTTCGGAGGTATTTTATTATTCAAAATAAATAAAAACAAAAAGAACTGTTATTCAAAAGTTCCGCGCGTCGCTTTGAAAATAAATACAAAAGTTAAAGGTTATTTTGTTCACAAACCGACGGGTGTGAAAGTATTATTTCTTAGAGAAATCGAATCTATTCTTATCAAGATTTTACATCATATTTCAATACTTTTCACTTACCGAAAAGATTTACTGTACAAGTTGTATTGTTGCCTCTATCGAGAACGACAACACTTGTCGCTGCCATTTTCCAATTGACAGCGAAGCCAACTGACATTAATGACAAGAGCTATGATCTGGGCTGCCATGATAAAGATGAAAATATTCTAAAATAATAGTATTAAATGTTACAGTAACTTTCAATTAAAATAAGACAAAACCAAAGCTAAATGGATGATCGTTTACGTTTTCAACTTATCAGTCGCTGGTTAAAAAAATATGATATTAAAAGTGAAATTGTTTGTTTACATCTCTCCGAAGGGCTTCATGTTATATTTCTATCCTATGGTCTTCATTTCATAATTTGGTAGCGTATCCTTTCAAACAAAAAATAGTATTTGGATCACATTGAGTCGATATATACGATTTTATTAAAAACGAACCTAAAAATACAGCTGATTTGAAAACCCCCCTTTTTTAAATCAACTGGCTGAACTCTTTCATAGACCCTCCTTTGTTGTGCTCCGTTCAAATTCAGAGCATAGTGCCACCAAGCCTAGCATCCACTTAACTCTTTTCTTCATCTAAAATAATGCTGACTAAAATTATTCAAAATATATAGATGGAATGAGTGGAAAAATTATTGGATTTTGTTTCCTTTTCCTAAAGGATAAAAAGGAAGTAGATAACCTTTCGCCTCTTACCGGAGGGTTTAGACAAGATGCCATTTTGACAATCGCTATCGCATATAGAAAATGTATTGTAGGTTGTTATCGGCTGACTGTGAAATCGACAGGTTGTGCGCATCCACAGCCATCTGACAGCATCCATTTTGTTTTATAGGACCGGCGTCCACGTTTTCTTCGGAAAACGGATTCGTCTTGCCCAATCACCGTACAACGTTGCCGCAAGTTCTTTGCACATTATTTTACTTGACATTGGCAAAATTCGTAACATCGAGAAGCCATTATTTAAAGAAGAAGAAGAATGTATTGTATTTGACATTTGCGATTGAAAGACAATCGAGAGATTGTATCGAATCCTATGCATTTTCCGCTTTAGCGATAGCAATCATCGAAAGGCATCCTGTCTAGGTCCTCTTGTCACCTCGGGCGCTTACACACACAAAGATGAGTTGTGTAGGTACTTCACCGATTAGCTGTAGTTAGAATACAAACTAAGACCAGAATCAATTATTTCACTAAGTCATTTCAATCTTGTCTTACAGTTACAGTTTTATTGAAAACATTATTTATTTGTTTTAGGCGTCAATGACAAAGCAGAGACCTGTTCCTGGGGCAACATAATAATGAAGCTCCGATTCAGCTATGCCCCCCACCGCACCAATCCTATACAGGGTGTAAGGGGAAGGCTCTCGTAAATGAAGGCAGGTGGCAGGTGTGGTAATCCTATATACGTTTTACTTTAAAAAATCAAAATCTAGAAAAAAAGGATTATCTATTTCAAACTGGAAAAGTCACAAGAAATCAAAATATGGCTATTTCGTTTACTTTTCATGATGGAACTAACAACATTTTTTTAGGATCACCAGCACTGCCATTTGCCGTCATTTTCGAAAGCGTTCCACTTAAACGAAGATTGTTCTAAGACTGACACCCTGAATACAAAAAAAGTTGAATATTCACATTTTATTTAAAATAATAATTGTTATTTTTTTCAGTAAGAGGTAAATAACAAAACCTTTCCCGTATAAAGTATAGATTAAAATAGTCATCATATCAGCCGAGAAATGCCCACTGCTGGGCATAGGCCTCCTCCTAGGATTAAATTAGTATTATAATAAAATCATTTTAATTAATCAAAATACACTTGGTAAGAAATAAAAATATCTAATTTAGTAACTTTTGATCTAAAGTATCAACACCAAAAAATGGGTTCATTCAACATTATTAAAAATTACATTCAAAAAAGTTTTTTTAAATATTTCTAATCTACTTGAGAACATCCAGTTTCCAATTTAATATGATAAATGTAATTTAATTCAATTTTAAGGTTTCGATACTATTATTGATATTTGTTTACATGGCATACCACGACAATTAATATTACAATTTAGAACGCACCCATCACGAACCAATCAGAAACAGCCAACGCTGTGCCGGCAAGTGTCATTTTTCGGCATCATACGTGTATTTTTCCGGTCCTTGTCCTTTTACATTTCTTTCTTTATCAGCTTCAATTTGTCGGCGAGTAATTACGCACGTTTCAGTAAGAAGGGCCTGCCGATTTGTCTAAATATGTTTAGTTCACTGAAAATAGTTCTACTTTTAGGGGTAATTTATTTATGTAGAGCCGCAGAAGAAGATGTTATCGAACTTACAGATTCAGACTTTTCGACAGTCCTAGCTCAACATGATACAGCCCTGGTCATGTTTTACGCACCATGGTAAGTAAATCATTTCTTCAAATAGCCGTATTGAATGAACCGGTATTCCCGATACTATTAATTAATTTTTAATGTCTAGGTGCGGTCATTGTAAAAGACTTAAGCCGGAATACGCTGTGGCGGCCGGTGTCCTAAAGAACGATGACCCTCCAGTAGCCCTCGTCAAAGTGGATTGCACAGAGGGAGGGAAGAGTTCTTGTGAAAAGTTCTCTGTATCTGGCTACCCAACTTTAAAGATCTTCAGAAAAGGAGAAGTATCTCAAGAGTACAATGGCCCCAGGGAGTCTAGTAAGTTCCACTTTTTACTTAGAAAAATATCTTAGCAGTCCTCAATCTATGAAGTACCCACATTCCAGACACAAAAGAGATGCTAAAGGTAAGTAAATGAGTGAATAAAAATTTATTCATTACAATGGTTAACCATGGTAATTGTATTGTTATTGTAATTATTTATAGTTTTATTAACCTGTCAAGCTACAGATTCCAGACACAATTGTTTTTAACTATCATGAAACTCCCAGGATTCTTATGCAGCTTGACAAATAAATATAATATAAACAATTGGATTACTTATTTCTTAAAGAAAGATAATAAAAATGAGACAATGGCTGAAAATTTGAATTTCAATATTTACTATTAATTGCAGATGGTATTGTCAAGTACATGAGAGCCCAAGTTGGCCCCAGCTCAAAAGACTTGCTTACCTTGGCTGACTACCAGGCCTATCTTGCCAAAGATGAGGTGGTTGTCATTGGCTTCTTTGAAAAGGAAACTGACCTCAAAGGCGAATTCCTCAAGACTGCAGATAAACTGCGTGAAGAGGTTGTTTTCGGCCACTCTACAGCTAAGGATGTGCTTGAAAAGAGTGGATACAAGTGAGTATTATTGCTATATTTCAGTACCATAACATCATCACCATCACCAAAAATAATATTTTACAAACCAAGATGAAAAAAATAAAATATATGATATACAAAAAACAATATGTATCCTTAACATGTAGGCTGCGACTCCCACACTCTAAGTGATTTTTGTACTAAAACAATTGTTTGCAAGTACACAGTAGGCATGGGCATTTTTTTGCTTATAAAAATCTAATAGAGATATGCCAACAAAGCACTTGGTGTGCCTTTAGCTCTGCTTCGACTGGACACCTTTTGAATGAGGCTTGTTTTGAGAAATTGTAATTTTACAAAATGGCGGCCGCACTATCGTTGTAATAAATATTTAAAACGGCAGTGCGAATTACATAAAATGTGTGTGGAGCTTCGAATATCTGTTTACATACATCGACAACTAATATATTTGGAAATTATATAATAGGAAATGAATATTATGTTGATATTATTTGCTTGCTTGTACTTTTGTTATAATTAGAATACTATAATTCTTTTTAAATGAAAATAATAATAAAGCATATACATCACAAAGTAAATATAGAAACATTTGTAATTTGTAGTTTAATACATTGACTGCTATGATGGACACAGTGTGTCAGACAATGCATATGTCGCAGCAAGACTGCTAACCAGGTGGTTAACTATACGCCTAGGCTCTTGATTAAACACCAGTATCCAATGAAATGACTGAAGGACAACTAGCCAAGTCTTTGAGCCCAAATTTAACCAGATGGCTGAACATAATGTCAGTCGTCTGGTTAAATTAGCCATTCAATTGGACATCTAGGCAGGTCGTTTAAATCTAAGAGATTGTTCTATCTTTTGTGTGACTGAATGATTGGTAGGTTCAAAGTTATTTTTTTATGACCACTTATAGCCGAAATCCTTTTGGTTATAAATTGTTTGTCTTTTTCCTTTGACATAATTGAGCAAGTTAAGCTATCGTTAATTTGTCCTTTTAGTAATATACTATTTGCATTAATACAAAATTAATTGTAAAACTGACACCTATTTATATTAATTCATTTAGGAATAGTCAAAGAAAGCTAAAGTGGATACAATAAATGTATTTATACAGGTGTTCGTAAATTGTTGAATAGTAAAATATATTTAACAAGAGACAAATATGAAGTTAGGTAATCATCTTGCTTGTTTATTCTCTTATTGAGGAAAAAACATTGATATTATCACTACTGAATATAAATTAGCAAAATAAAGTTTAGTAAAGATTAACTTAATCATATAGCTAATCTTATTTTTCCTTAAAATATATGTCCTACTGCTGGACTGAGCACAGGCCTTTATACATAGGAGATACACATGAGGAGTGACTGTTATGAAAGGAAAAGATATTTTCATTCATTCATTCATGTAGGACTACCCAAGCCCAGCAGTAGGTAGAGCTTAAGACGCGGGTTCAGTTCCCGCCTAGAGCATAAAATTTATTCATCGTTTTCTTTATTTGTACTTATTTATTTTTTAGGATAACAAATAAATTCATTTTTGTTATCCTAAAATGTTTTTTACATGAATAAAAACACTGTTAAAGTAATAATTAATCATGAATACATATACATTAATCAGTGAATATTTTAAAACTTAAATTAATAAGTAACATACCAATCTATATAATCTATTTAGTGGATATTGGCAATTACACACTAAAAATTATTTTCATCTATAAATAAAATAAAAATAGCCTTTATTCAATGACACATTGAAATCAATTTCTCTTTATCTTCCCTCTGTAGCAAGTTATAAGATATGTAAGAATAAATATAAATTTTCACATTGTTGCTTTATACACTTATGTATTTAGTATTTTCCAATTTTTATTATTATTTATAGCTTACTACTATTTATTAGTTTAATTTTGTTTTAAGCTTCCCAATTTACTAATGGGTTTTCTCAAACCATTTTTAATGAATGTCATGGTATATTAACTCTTTAATTTCTGTAGTTTCACACCTGTTACATGTTTGCATTAGACGTCCGAGGTTGGATGCAATAATTTTTTTACTCACTTATTGTATTGTAAATTATATTGTTTTATTAATATATATATTTTATTTGAGCAGAGCAAAATTGTGAAACAGGATCACGTATTTTATTTAAGTTTTAATCTTTATTTTTGATCAACTAAACACCAATTTTTATAGACACATGAGTAATTTGTACAAAGGCTGACCTTATCACAAAAGCAATCTAATTTGTGTCATGTTAGAAAAGTTAGAGGGATAAGAAGGGGTTCTTTAGGTCATAGGTATTCTTCATCATTGTAGTCACCAGCCAGTATACATTCTAATGCTGGGCACAGACCTTCCTACATGGGAGATACACATAAAGAGTCATAGGTATTAATTAATGAATACTGAATAGCTTTATTATTGATTTGAGTTTAGTCACAATTCATCTTCTCAGATTGCAATGACAACAGTCCTTAATTCAAATAATATTAAAAAATTATTTAAACTAAAAAAAAATAACAATTATGATGACACACACTAAACAAACATTTATGTATAATTAATATTTTCATAATAATTATTATCAGACATTTATGTAATGTAAAAAATTAAAATCAATAATATTTACAAACAATATTCTTGATTACACTGCACACTGCAAGAGTAATACCTTACAAAGTAATGAAATCAAATAGTGTATTATAATATGATTTGATGCAGATAGTCATCTCACTTAATTAACATTAAAAGCCAACATATTGCAAGAATTTTTATTTATTCCAATATTACTTTTTTATTATTATTATTAAATTTATGTTGTATTGTCAACAGGGACAATGTAGTGCTGTACCGGCCCAAACGTCTGCACAACAAGTTCGAAGACTCGTTCGTCGTGTACAAGGGAGAACCACAGACATATTCACTGAAGGCTTTCATCAAGGAGAACTAGTGAGTCACAATACTAACAATAACATTCGACAAAACGGTTCAAGGAAATTGAACACCATTCTAGGTCGCTGGTTCAAATCCGGCTCGAAGGAACACTTGTTGACGGCAGAAAGAGGATTTTGTGAAATGCACATTAAATAAGTAGTAATAATTCATTCATTCAACCTAAAAAATTACAACGGTTTCGTAGCAAAGAGAACGCAAATAGAGCCACATTCTTAACAAATTCTGAATAAAAAAATTTGCACTTTTCATATCTGATTAATAAAAACGGTCTGAAACGCGTATTAAATAGTAAAAATCAAACATGGCAAAATTTTAAATGTTTGCTATGAATAACACCGTAAGTGCTCTTAATAAGAGCTATTATGCAATGCAATGTTAACTTTGCATTTCTATCACCTTTAGTGTGTAATTTCTCTTACTCACCGCTTTTGATTCGCCTTAGTCAATATTATTACCGTGTAATAACATACCTCAACTGTTCGTATCCTGTAGTACTGTGGAAAGCATATCAAGCTTAACAGTTCGACCTTGAAGCCGCCCTTACTACGCTCGTTATAAAGGAGTCTTTCGTTAGAGATACGTTAATCAAATTAAGTTGCTCTTTTTCTCAACGCATTTTTATTTGATAAGAAATCTTTCTGGTAATGGTAATAAGCTTCAAATTCGAATAAAAATATGTGAAACCATATCAAGTGTATTTATCCCATTGCTAGTCACGGCCTCGTGGGCGTGCGGCAGAAGGACAACATCCAGGACTTCAGCAACCCCCTGGTCGTCGCCTACTACGATGTCGACTACGTCAAGAATCCTAAGGGAACCAACTACTGGAGAAACCGTGTTCTTAAGGTATTTATTTGTGAATTTAAAAAAAATAGTCTATTTATGCACATAAAATATTATATACTCCCCATTGCTGGGCAAAGGGGAAAACATGGGCCAAACACAGAGGAGTTTGGGCTACAACACCACTATGCTGGCCTAATGCAGCTTGGTGGGTTAAAGCTGTTTCCGTAACAACCGAGACCATCCGATTAACATGGAAACCACACGAACCACACGTGTGTGGAACCCTTCTTCTTCTAGTGCCTCTCCGATGAACGAAGGTTGGCAGTCAGCTCAGCATATTTTTCTTTGTCCTTCGCAAGATGGATAAGTTCTGCAGCGCTTGATATTCCGGTCCACTCGAGTAGGTTTCTCAACCAAGATTTCTTCCTGCGGCCGACACCACGCTTGCCAATTACTTTGCCCATCATTATAAGTTGCTAGAGGGCATATCTTTCGTGTCTTATCACATGCCCTAGATTTGGTTTGCGGTAGGAATATTGCGTGGATCTGTTGATTCACCCGAGTTATTTGTCCGTGCGGTGACGGATTAAGAATACAATTCACCGCCCCATTTCTTCCCGTGGGTGTCGTAAGAGGCGACTAAGGGATTACCGAGCTACCAACTGCTCGACTGGTGGTAGGGTCTGAACACCCGCCTGGTTAGTGACCACCGTACGCATGGCGTAAAACCCGCCAAGTGACCACTTGTGGTCGCGTTCCGGGATCAGTCAGCGTACAACCAGAGCTTGGGGAGACGTTGCGGCGATGGATGCGGTCAGTGACGGCTTCCGTCTAACCAGAGCCAGGTGGACTGCGTTGACCCGCCGACCAGGGAGACCCGAAGAAACGGCTGTTCCGCTGGCCGCCCGTGGTACAGTACAGGGGCCCAAGCGAACCTAACCAGTTCGTGAGGCTGCCCTATCATGCCACGCATAATCTTGGGGTGGTCCGTCGTGCCGGTTGGTGACCGGGTGGTGGGGTCCCGGCGGCCATTCCCGGGGGGGTTCGGGGGCCCTTCCGTTCGGCAGGTCAGCGCTTCTCTGCTGTCGGCTATTACCTGGGGAAACAGGCCTCACTCTTTGACCGTATATATCGCGACGACGTTCCCCCAATTCACGCCTCTCCTCCTTCATCATTTACTATGGCAGCGCTAAGAAACATTTCCGGTCGTTCAGCGGTGCACACCCCCACCACAACCACGCTGTTTGAGGTCGGGCTCACTAACATCCGTGGGCTCCATGCTAACCTCAATGCCGTCCACCAACATCTCGAGACGGCTCGACCCGAAATGCTGTTTTTGACGGAGACGCAAATACTCCGCCCGGCAGACACTAGCTACTTGGATTACCCCGGCTACGTTCTTGAAGAGTCCTTCAAAGCGAAGGCCGGGGTATGCTTGTTTGTCCGGGCGGATGTTTGCTGTCGCCGTCTGCGCTGTTTGGAGGACCCTTCCTACTCTATTCTTGGGGTGCATGTGGACCTGGGCACACATTGCCGTATCTACGTGTGCCTGTATAGATCCCACAGCGGTGACATGGAGACAACTCGACTTTTCGAACATCTTAGTCGGGTGGCAGATGTTGCGCAGGAGCAGTTTCCAACCGCGGAATTGGTGTTTTTAGGGGACTTCAATGCTCACCACGAGTCGTGGTTAAGTTCCTCTAAAACTGACCATGCTGGTAGAACTGCCCACGCTTTCGCTCTCACGCATGACCTGACCCAACTGGTAAACCAGCCCACCAGGATTCCAGACATTGTCGGTCACGCGCCCTCATTGTTGGACCTTCTGCTGACGACTCGCCCGGATGGATATCGGCTAGAGGTTCGTGCTCCTTTGGGAACATCGGATCACTGCCTGGTATCCGCTGGGGTGCCACGGGCGTCGCCACCGGTACCTATGGTTGACAAACGCCGCATCTGGCACTATGCGTCGGCAGATTGGGACGGTATGCGGGATTACTTCGCATCTGTCCCTTGGAGGCAGCGCTGTTTCAGTGAGCTGGACCCGAACGCTAGCGCTACTGCTGTTGCTGATGAGATCATGTTAGGGATGGAGTACTATATCCCTCACTCCGATCTCATCAGTAGGGGTAGGCGTAACCTCTGGTTCAACCGCGATTGTGCCTTAGCTGTTGAAAACAGACAGTCGGCATACCGCGCTTGGATCAGGGGCCGAGCTTGCGGGGATCCCAACATTGACTCACTGAAAGCAGTCTATAACAACGCCACCAAGTCCTGCAAAAGGGCCTTCATCAGAGCGGATGCCCAGCGCGTTGCACGAGTTGGCCAAGAACTTCTTACGCATCCTACGGGAAGCCGTAGCTACTGGCGTCTGGCCAAAGCCGTGCAATCCAACTTCTGTCAACCCTCGCTGCCCCCGTTGAGATGTTCTGACGGCTCGCTAGCTCACAAGCCGCAAGAGAAAGCCGATCTCTTGGTAAAACTCTTTGCTGCTCACTCCCGAATCGATGACTGCAACTTACAGCCACCAACACTCTCCCACTGTGGCCACACAATGCCCGATATTCGTATTAGGCAATGTGATGTACGTGCGGAGCTTCAGTCAATCGACGTCCGGAAAGCTAGTGGACCTGATGGCATTCCAGCGATAGTACTGAAAAACTGCGCAGCGGAGTTGTCTCCTGTCTTAACGCGGCTATACCGTCTTTCTCTCTCTTCTGGGTGTGTGCCGGAATCTTGGAGAGAGGCCAATGTGCAACCGGTCCCCAAAAAGGGAGACCGATCAGACCCAGCTAACTACCGCCCGATAGCTGTCACCTCAGTTCTTTGCAAGGTCATGGAACGGATCTTAAACCACCAGCTGATCCGATACCTAGAAGATCACTCATTAATTAATGATTGACAGTACGGGTTTCGGCCGAACCGGTCAACGGGTGATCTTCTAGCGTACTTAATGCATGTCTGGGGTGAAGCTATTGACAAACGTGGTGAGTCACTGGCAGTTAGCCTTGACATGCCAAAGCGTTCGATCGGGTCTGGCACAAGGCTCTTCTCTCCAAGCTCCCGGCATACGGTCTGCCCGCTCAGCTCTGTAACTGGATCGCCGGCTTCCTGCATGAGCGAAGAATCCGTGTCCTCGCAGATGGATGCGCTTCGCGGTTCTTGTCAGTGAATGCTGGTGTACCACAAGGCTCTGTTCTATCCCCCACACTCTTTCTTCTTCATATCAATGACATGATTCCGTTAGGAAACATTCATTGCTATGCAGATGACAGTACAGTGCATGGGGGATATTACGGTCACCCAGGGGCTGGGCGCGCTGAAACCGAGAGGGAGAGACAGAATCTTGCCATTGAGCTCGACAGGGTGTTGAACCTCATATCTGAATGGGGATCTAACAATCTTGTTGAGTTCAATGCTAAGAAAACACAGGTGTGCGCGTTTACAGCTAAAATGTCGCCGTTCCTTCCCCTTCCGTCTCTTCAGGGCATGACTCTTTCGGCACAGGGCTCCCTCAACTTGCTAGGTATGGAGATATGTTGCGATCTGAATTCCAGGAACTACATCGAAACCGTGATAAAAACAGCCTCACGGAAGCTCAGTGTCCTGAACAAGGTGCGTCGATTTTTCACGCCTGACCAATTATGCCTGCTATATAAAACTCAGGTCCGGTCTTGCGTGGAATATTGCTCGCACTTGTGGGATGGCTCCGCCAAGTACCTACTCGATGCCCTGGACAGATTGCAGCGTCGTGCTGTCCGTATCGTTGGCGATGTAGAGGTCACCAACAACCTTGAGCCTCTGCAATTGCGTCGAGACATTGCGTCGCTTAGCGCCTTCTATCGGCTATATCACGGAGAGTGTTCTGAAGAGCTATTTGACCTTATCCCACCTTCCCCCTTCCTACTCAGGAGCACGCGTGCCGGTCTTCGGAGTCATCAATTCACTGTCTCCACCTCAACATCACGTACAAAGAAATTTAGTAGCTCTTTTCTTTGTCGAACTTCCAGAACTTGGAATTCTTTGCCAGCACATGTGTTCCCTCCTTCGTATAACATGGGTTCCTTCAAAAGAGGCGTGAAAAAGCACCTTTCGGGCCGGCAAGGTGGAGGCGGCTAGAGCAGTGTCTGAACTGCACTAGCTGTCTTCGCATATGGACTCTTCTTACCGCTTCACATCAGGTGGTGTTGAGTCATTTGTCGTGCTTTGTATAAAAAAAAAAAAAAAAAAAAAGTTAGTGGAGCAGCTCTCTAGATTTTATGTACCAAACAACTATTTTAGGCAGTGTGCGTGCCGTCAACGCCGCCTATTCGCACGGCCCATGTGCCGCACGGTAGCTCATGCCCAGTCCCCTCTCTGTCGCATGCATACCGCTCTCAACACTCTCTTGATTGCTTTCCCAGACCTAGATGTGTTTGATGGCGAATTGAAGCCATTTTTGTGTGTTTGTTTAAACTTTTTGAAAATGTTTACTTTAGTGCACCTAGAATGTTTAATTTGGTATATTTTAAATGTATTATTATTATTGCTTAAAATATTGTAAATAATAATCATAATATTCATACACTCTCACACCTATTATCTAGCCCAAAATAAGCATCATTAAGAGCTTTTGTTATGGATACTAGATAACGGAGAAATATTGATAATAATATGTCTATAAATATTAGAAATATACTAAAATAAACATATAAACATCATGACTCGTAAACAAATGCTCGTACTCATCATACAAACATTTGCTCCGACCGGGATTCGAACCCGGGACCTCTTGACTTGAATCTTATAATAACTATGTAATTGGGGGCAACTCGTTTAATTATTAAAATAAATAAACAAGCCCTTCGACGCACGGAGGACCTCGATATCACAAATTTTGATTGATCCATCCTGAGGGGCTAGACAAGATGCCATTTGACAATCGCTACCGCTATCCCTAAGTGGAAAATGTATGGGATTTGACATTTACAATCGAAAGTCAATCGAGAGCTTATGTCAAATTCCAAACATTTTCCGCTTAGCGATAGCGATTATCGAAAAACATCTTGTCTAGGCCCTCTGGGATCGGCCATGCCGAATGCTGTTTTTTTTTTATTATTCGAAACCAGATTACTCAAACTACTACTCCCTCCACTAAATTCCTCTAGGTATGTATGTAATTCCTATAACAAGTATGTATGCTTATCTTTAAGCACAATAATTTTATTATCAATAATATTACAACAAAATGTTTAAACATTCAGTCTTTCAAAGTTAAATAATGAAATGAATGTCACGTTATCACGTAGAACATTCTTTGACATAATTTATATTCATTCATACAGAGCCTTCAAAAATAACATGGTTTTTTTTTCTATTGTTGGGTTATCTGCTTCGTTCTCCCTTATTAAATGAAATAGCAAATATGTAATATATTTAAAGTTTTAAAATAATTTCATTACATTTTTTTAATTTAAAGTGACCACATTTTTATTCAATTACACAATTAGTTTACTTACAATATATTTAAAAACTTAAGTCTAACATCATCAGCGTTACTTGCTAAGTTTTACTTAAATACAGACATGGACTATTCGATGTCTATAATATTTAAGTAAAACTTAGTCCATATTTCAATGAGATACCATAGCTACAAAGGAGATAGTAACAGTTTCTATGGGATTTGGGCCAGCTTGACGACCGCCTGGCCGAGTGGTCTGTACCCCAGGCTAGTCGGTCAAGAGGTCCCGAGTTCGAATCCCGGTAGGAACAAATGTTTGTATGATGAGTACGAACATTTGTTTACGAG
This sequence comes from Nymphula nitidulata, assembly GCA_947347705.1. Lineage (NCBI taxonomy): Eukaryota > Metazoa > Arthropoda > Insecta > Lepidoptera > Crambidae > Nymphula > Nymphula nitidulata. Next base: position 5,050,759 of record OX374617.1, on the reverse strand, counting down.
TCACGGATGTTTATATGTATATTTAGTATATTTCTAATATTTATGTACATATTATTATCATTATTTCTCCGTTATCTAGTATCCATAACACAAGCTCTTAATGATGCTTACTTTGGGCTAGATAATAGGTGTGAGTGTATAAATATTATTTATTTATTATATTATATGAGCACCATTTTTTCGTACAGCTATTTTTGTGAGAATCTTATGACTTTCATAATACTTGACTGATAGAAGGAGCAAAAGACTATTTTAATTTGCTGAAAATCATCACAAAAGTTGCCATTTTGAAGAAAACAAAATGTCATTGTCAATAAAAATTTGCTTTTTACGACTTTACGTTGAATATTGTCTTTTATTTCTTCATAGCCAGGTTCAAACAATTTCGATAAGCAACTAAAACATTTCAAGCGCATCCAAAACATTCACTGTAGAAAATACAGAATGACAATTTTAATAAATGGCAATATGACATTAAAGTCAACTTTATAACAGCGTTAAGGTTATTTGTAATTGTTACAATAAAGCGTTATGGTGGCAATACACTTTTGGGCACTTTTATGACTTCCATGTTGCCATTTAATACAATGCTTATTTTATTTCATCATTTTTCTGCAATAAAATAAAAAAGTTTTGTGTTATTTAATGGAAACCATGTTATTCAGTACATTATTGTCTACAATCTGAAATGGTGCTCATGAGCTGGCCCAAAACTTTACTATATCCTTTATACTTATTCAAATATCTCGAAGAAACGGGACGCTCCAGATTTATTTCATCAGTTGGATGTCTCCTGTCCAAAGACAGAGTATATCAAGGTCTCTTTTCTTCATTAGAAAGCGTTTTAGCTGGACTATGGACTATTTGCATAGCAGTCAGTCTACCAACTAAAACGTGTACGGCCATGCGAGAAACTTTGTAGCCGTCCGCATGAACCGTACACAGCAGGCCGTTAAGGTCCCCTTTTTCATTTATACAAAGCATGGAAATTTACTCAACACCACTTGATGTGAAGCAGTAAGAAGAGTTCATATGTGAAGCTTGAATACACTGTACAGCCGCTTCCACCTTGCCGGCCTATACGGTGCTTGTTCACGCCTCTTTTGATGGAAGACATGACATGTGGTGAATTCCAAGTTTTGGAAGATAGAGTTCCTTAATTTTCTTTGCGCGAGATGTTGAGCTGGAGACAGTGATTTGATGACTCCGAAGACTGGGTTGCGTGCTCCTGAGTAGCTAGGATACAGCCGATAGGCGGTGCTAAGCGGGCCCCATCATCCAATAGGAGATATCCTAAGAGCGCATTGGAATATTGTCTTTAAAGCCTGGCAAAATTGTGCCTTTCAACGATGGAGCCCCATGTCTTTGCTGGTTTCCCAATTCCTGCTACTAACCAACTGGTCATGTGTTTCTCCCATGTAGGAAGGCCCGTGCCCAGCAGTGGGTCGTATATATTCTGGTAATGATGATGATCAACCAACTTTGAATAAGATCCTTTATCCACCACCGAACAATTGCCCATCAACAAGGCGTTACATAAGCTATTGCTTGTAGTAATGCGATAACAGGAGTGTTTAGTCCAAACACTTGGAATAAGATCCAGCATTGAAAATCTAATGCGACATTATGTTACTAATCCACAGGTAGCTAAGGAAGTGTCCGAAGTAAACTTCGCCGTCAGCGACAAGGACGACTTCACCCACGAGCTGAATGAGTTCGGCATTGACTTCGCCAAGGGTGACAAGCCTGTAGTAGCTGGCCGCGATCTCGATGGCAACAAATTCGTCATGACTGCTGAATTCAGGTAAAAAAATATACAAAGCACGACAAATGACTCAACACCAACTGATTGAAAATGAAGCAGTAAGAAGCGTCGATATGCGAAGATAGCTAGTGCAGTTCAGAGGGCCTAGACAAGATGCCATTTGACAATCGCTATCGCTATCGCTAAATGAAAAATGTATGGGAATCGACATTTATGATCGAAGGTCGTTCGATGTCTTATGTCAAATCCCATACATCTTCCGCTCAGCGATAGCGATAGCGATTATCGATAGGCATCTTGTCTAGTCCCTCAGACACTGCTCTAGCCGCCTACACCTTGCCGGTGCTTTTTCACTCCACTTTTGGAGGAACCCATGTTATAGGAAGGAGGGGAATAAAACTCAAAAATAAAGTACGTTGTGGTTTAGTTCTAGTTAGCATTCTTTACTAATGTTGATTTAAATTCTTGAATGACAATATATCATAGAGAGGAATTAGTGTACGATATGAAACCACGACCTGCTCTAAACTTAGAGTGAAAACTTAGCAAATCCTATGAATTTTGCTTTTCTTACCGTTTTACTTTGTTAGCTAAGATTGTCTTGAACTTCTACCGATCGGTGGTTATGATAATAGGTGTAAAGGCAGTCCCGGACTAATCCAAAGTTTTCTTTTAGTTTATTGAGGGCTGCAGCATTCGTAATTAACTTATTTCGGTTGCAGAATTTCAGTTCCAGATCCCGTCTTTAAATTTAGGTTTTCTAAATTCTTTTATTTATATTTATGAATAGATATAAAGTGCCACTTTTCTTTACTCTGCACGTTTTTGTCTGGCTTGGCAGTTTTAACATCAAAATCAAATATTAGAGAATCCCATAATAATATGCATTCTATCACAAAAAAAGTCAACTGTGTCTGTCTTTCTACCTCTGTGTGTGGTGTCTGAATTTACACCGGTTCCAAAAGTTAAACTGCTAAATAGATTCCGGCAACAAACTCGTGTAGTCACTCTTTTTAAATATTAAAAAGTTTTTAGTTTCTAAAAGCAAAAGTTTTATTTCAGCAAAATTTAATTGCGTTTGCTTACGTTATAGCATTATGCCCCAATTTTAATCAGTGGAATGTAACAAGTAGCATTTTATTTTAACATTGTCCTTGTTATCGACACGGTTTGATTTTGCACACCAATTGTATTGGTAATGCCACTAGTCGGTTTGGAGCTCTTTATCGCATTTCACGATAAGCCTGCTACAATTGACTATGGTTGATAACTCCGAAAATATAACAAAATTATTACTGTTTAATGCCTATTCCAATAACGATGTTTACGTTTAACTGTAAAATGCATAAGTAAAGGAACTTTTGCGACCTACCAAGAGAGCAGTCTTGATGTTAGCAATACTTGTTCACCTGCTGTCATGGTTGCTCGTTTGTTTATTTTAAGAAGGTACTAGCTTATTGATTTTGTACGTTATTAGTACGTTGTTAGTGATGTTGTATTATGGCAATAATTATTGGCCCTAATTCTGGCGAACACATGCTAAGTTTAAATTTAAGTTCAGTCTATTTCCTTCTCTCAAAATGAAAAAGAAAAGGATGGCTCTCATATAAATTGACATTTAGAAAGGTGCGTTCAATTTTCGACCTTATTGAACGTGCTAAAATGCAGTGTTTAGGGGGCACCTCCGTACATGCCGTCTAAAATTGTCTGTGGTTTCTTTGAAATCTATCTAAATTTAAGTGACAGCTCTAAACAGATTCTAGCTATCTTTTTCCTATTACTTATGCGAGAAAGAAATATACTGTACTTAAATTTAGAATTAAAGTGTGTTCCCAGAATTAGACCCAGTGTCATATCACGGTAGTGTAGCCGCAACATAACACAGGCTCTTAAAAGAAGCTTGATTAGGACTAAATAATTAGTATGAATGTAAGAACCCCACCCTTGTATAAAGGCTTCGTATATGAACTCTTAGAACCTTATCTAGAAATTTATCGTTTCTCATAAGGTGTTGTCTGTTGAGTGAGCCATTTGCCGTGCTAATGCTCGTTTTCAGTAAGCTTTGCTAAAGAGTTTCTTAGCGATTTTTATCTCAGTCTAACTAAAGGAGGTAGAAAGAGACCGTCGCTAGAAGTCACCTAAGCCTAGGGAATGGTTAGTGAAAACGGCCATAACTGTACCTACGTTCGCAAAAGATTGGTGTTCAGTAAACATGTCTGCCTGTTTCTATGGGTCTGTCATCGTCGCTCCTAAACGAATGGACTTATTTTGATATGGTTTTTTTTTGTTTGAAAGCTGACGTGATTAGAATGGTTCTTAGCTTTTATTTATGAAGATCAGTTCACACGTTTGATAACTATCAGCTCATTTTCTACATGATAACAAAGTTTTACTAACTTTGACAGATCCGATTGATTTGAAATTTGGTGTACTGTCGTGACATTCCCATGACATATCTTATGCTGATCCTATACCATCAAAAAGTCTGCAGGATGCTTAATTCTTCAGGAACTTACAGCAGATATAACGTGTTTGGGCTCATAAGAATAGTCTCAATGAAATGGTGTTAGATAGCTGATTAATGGAGCCGGGGTTACTTAAAAAAAAATATTTTGTATTTTTCTTAAATACTTTTTTTCCCTTTTACCTACATAGATTCGCATTACTTTTTCTCTTTACGTACTAAAAAAGTAGAAATCTACTAAACTTAAAATGGTCACACTGCTAAAAACGAGCGACGAGTTTTCTTTTTTGTTTCAACGCCCGTTCGAACGTACACCAACGCGTGTTCGTGTCCAACACGCATTTTAATTAAGATAATTATTTTCATTAAACATTGTACACAATCCTTTCAGTATTCCAAACCTGCTGGCATTCACCAAGGACCTATTAGACGGCAAGTTGGAGCCGTTCGTCAAGTCGGAGTCTGTGCCGGAGAGCAACGACGGCCCAGTCAAGGTGGCTGTCGGCAAGAACTTCAAGGAGTTGGTCACAGACAGTGGCAGAGACGCCCTCATCGAGTTCTATGCGCCGTGGTGCGGCCACTGCCAGAAGCTGGCGCCAGTGTGGGAAGAGCTCGGCGATAAGGTGTGTTAATTCCTACCAAAAATTATTCACGTTTTTTTTAATACAACTAGATGACAAACAAGCTGACGGCCCACCTGATGGTGAGTGGTTACCGCCGCCTATAGACACCTGCAATAACAAGGGAAAATCACTTGATATTGCAGGTGCGTTGTCATCCTGAGGCCTAAGATAAAATGCCGTCCATGCCCAGTAATTACACTGGCTACCTTTTCCTTCTATCCGGAACACAGCGAACTGTTTCACGGCTGAAATAAGAAAGGCGGTGGTACCTACCCAGACGACCCTACATACGGGTCTACCATCTAGTAAACGTAGTCTGTCAAGCCGCAGAATACCTCCGGGGGACTTCATCGCCAGACCTTCACATGGGAGAACACACGAAGAGTTTGGGCCGTAGCACCACACTGGCCTGATGCGGGTTGGTGGGTTAAAACGGTTGCAGTGACATCCGGAATCAACGGCTTAGCGGTGCCTTCCGAAGCACGGGGGGCTTATGACAAATAAAAACCAATTGTGTTGAGTCTGTGGCTCGACGTGGACTTTAACGTCGATAGTAATTATTATTTTATTATTTAAAAAACACATTCTGACAAAAACGAACACAGCAAAAATTAATTTTCCAATTTGGTGCAGTCATTCGAATCTGCGCATAGCTACTATGAGGTCGTCCTCCTCTAACCATACTTCACCCTTTTTGACTATGAATAAAAATTTTCTTTTACAACCATCATTTTTACTATCGCAAAACATATTATGTGTTAAAAACGAATTTTCGCATTATATGAATTCACATTACTGACGAGTGTTGTCGAAGGCTAGTCGATTTGGGTTTAAAAAAAATCATTGCGTTTGTGAGGCCAAGAATAAATGAACAAATTAATGTATGGTAAAATCAAAACCATGGAAAATATTTCATTTATAAATACGTTTTGTATGTAGTTAACGTTAATCAAGACAAGCTATTTTGCTATTTCACTTTCGCTAGTAAAAGTTATTGTATTTTTTTATTTTCCAGTGACATAACTTTATTTATAATTTTTTGTAAGAATAAATATCAGAATTTAGTTCTTTGTTGCCTATATGTGTATTGAAATGAGCAACTTGTTCAAACAGCTCAAGGGCGAGGGTGTGGACGTGATCAAGATGGACGCGACCGCCAACGACTGGCCCAAGTCGCAGTTCGAGGTGTCCGGCTTCCCCACCATCTACTGGAAGCCCAGGGACGCCGACCAAAAACCAGTCAGATATAACGTAAGTTATCATAAATTATTTTTATTTTAACCATGTTGATAAATTATAGAGAATATGTATGAAAAAAATACAGCTTTAAAACAATGTGGTTTCCTAAAAATATTCGTAGAATGATAATGCTAATAGTGAACAGAATTAACAGTCCGCATTGAGATGATCAGATACTTTATATTTCCAACTTGAAGTACCAGGTTACCATAACTAGTTATGTAGATGTTTAGTATACTATTTGTTAAGCAGCGGGACCATAGTTAAAAGGGGATTACCCGTGGACCCACTGCAACTCAAAGCCATCATTCGACAGCACATCAAGCGTAACAGTTTGACCTTGAGATAACCCTTAATGTGTTCGTAATAGAGGCTGCTTTCGTAGTGCAACTGTTACACTTGATGTGCTGTCTTCGGTACATTATCTCAAAAAATCAGTAACAATCTCGTGAAGCTAAGAAAAATACCAATAATTCGTTTTCATGTATCAAATCACTTGTACAAAATTAAAAATGATTCATCGATTTCACCATTATTCAATATGGCAATATGGCGGGCGACACAGAAGTCAAACGTCAGTCACCAAAGTGACATAGCCGCCATGATGAATATTTGGCTGTTGCAGTTTTTTCTATTAAAATACTTATTTTGTATCACAAAACAAAGCAAAAAAAGAAAATGGACAATTAAAAACTGTTCTGCATAGTTTTGCCTATTTTTTAGTATAGTGTACATAGTTTAGTTTTTAGTATAGTTTAGTGGACCTTGCCGGGTCTCAATACATTTTTGGGACAACTTCTTTAGACAGCTTTAAAACCCACAGACAATTTAAGAAGGTTACACACCTTAAATTGTCATTTTATATCTTACGCATATAAGCTTCATTTTATTACGTTCAATAAGGTCGAAAATAGAACACACCTTTTTAAATGTCAAAATAAATGAAAGCTGTACTTTTTTGTTTTCATATGAGAGAACGAGATGTACTTAAATTTAGATTTAGCTTGTTTTCTACAGAATTAGGCCCAATTTTGAAAGTAACGGGGCAGAGGGAGAATATACTTACCTGTCGATACACCAGGGCGACAAAGCAGTGGGGCCACGATTAAAACGCGAATTAAATAATGGACCTAATTCCGACGACACTCTAAATCTAAATTTAAGTACAGTATATCTCTTTCTCGCAATATGTAATAGGTAAAATATAGCAATACTTTCTAGAGTCGTCAACTAAATTAAGACAGGTTTTAAAGAAAGCATAGACATGGCATATACAGAGGAGTTCCCTAAACAGTTCTTTAAGGTCGAAAATTGAACGCACGTGTCTAAATGTCTAATTATATGACGGCCATCCGTTTCGTATTCATATTGAGAGAATGAGGTGCACGAACTTAAATTTAGATTTATAGTGTGTTCTGCACAATTAGGTCCAATATCTTTTACCGTATGTCTATTGGTTGATGTTGTTGTATACTTATACTAATTCCTACTTGACAGGGCGGCCGCACTCTCGAAGACTTCATCAAATACGTAGCAGAGCACGCGACCGACGAGCTCAGCAGCTTGGACAGAAAGGGCAACGAGAAGAAGACAGAGTTGTAAACTAAGTTGTGATGTAAAACTTTCCATATGAGAGATCTGCGAGTGAATGCTGCGCGTGCGCCGTGTGCCTGCCCCACGTAACACTGGATGTGAAAACTCGGTACATTGTAACACGCCATCGCACCATCCAATTGCCAAGTTTCCATACATCAGTCTTATACTTAGTTTGTTAGGGTCTAAATACAGTAATTTTGAATGCATTTCTTTATATATGTCAGTGGGCTAATGAATAAACTAGGTTGTATTTATAATAGTTCGCAGTTTGCTTTTACCCCGCCATTGTGCAGTTGAGATTTTTTTGGCTAGAGATCTATTTTTAAAATAATGCAACACATCCTACAAATCAGAATGGACAGAAAATTTTTGAACACTTCTGTGAAGTAGTACAGCCAACATTATATTATTTCATACTAATTAAAAATATGACATTTGTATGAAATCTTCAAATACATTCATTTGATAATTTTTATGATATTTCATAAAAATTATCAAAATAATGAATGTATTTGAAGATTGCAAAACATTTCCATGAACTAATAAAAGCCACGTTTTATTTTATTGTCGTATTGCCGTCACCACCCCGTATACAGTTCAATATTACAACGCACAATTTCTATAAACATCCTTTCTCCTGGCTACCAATACACTAGCCAGAAGGGTCTTCTGTGCAAGTTCACAGTCGCAAAGGTTCCCTACGAGATAGAGGAAAAACAGAAATGAGGACATCCGTAAGAGAACTTAAGTCACTGACAAAGCTTATAGGATTAGCAAGTTGAAGTGGCAGTGGGCAGGGTTCCCTGACGGCGGCCGGCGGGGCGTTAAAGTTTATAGCATGGCAGAACCAGAAAGCGCAAAGTAGACCATCAATTTTATTGTGCGATCATCAAGGTCGATCTTCTTGAAGTGGGAGGGACTTCAAGACAAACGACCTTGATGGTCACACAATGAAATTGATCTTTACACTGTAACCAAATTAAAAATTTTCGCATGTGTTATCAGATTTTTTTTTGCTGACCATATCCGTGCAATGCCTATCTCAATTAAAATATTTTCATCTTAATTGACAAAAATAAATAAATGATAATAAAATAAAACTGTGAAATTAAATTTTATATATTCTCTTCCTTCCATCTTTCTATCCATTCAACAATGGTGTCTACATTCTTTTCCATTTGCTCCTCAGTATCATTTTGTAGTTCTTTCACTATTTCTGGTTTGTATGAAGATTGTGCTTCCTCCAGGAGAGTTTCAAATATTTCACATTGTATATTGTCTTCCAACTTTTTCCCAGTATAGCCCCTAAAAACAAATTCAGTATAAAATACATAGGTTGTTTATTACCTCATGGAACAAACACATGACTATCAAATAAACACAAAATGAACGGACATCATAGCTTTGTGCCTTCACACCGAGACGCAATAGTCGACAGCGCAAAGACAAGCAGTTTCAGTTGTCGGTTCCTTTTTATGTGAACTCTTGGTAAATTGCTATTAGACCGAGAATTCTTTACAGAATCTGGCTATTATTTCAGCTTTTGTAGATTATTATGTGGTTGATCATGACGTACTATACAACGCAAAGAAGAGTGAATGCAAGGTCTTTCGAGCCAGAAGAAACTGTCCTGATACCATTCCACCCATTACAATAAACAGTACGGTACTTTAAAAGTGTGAGTTGTCCTGGATCAACGCCGGCCACCAACACCGATTTGAATTCTGACTACATCGATCCAATGGCTGATCCAAGATGGATCGTTTTATTTAAAAGGGTCGAAACGAACAGTTTAAGTATCTTGGGCATTTGGTAACCTCTGACTTAAAGGACTATGCAGACGTAGTGAGGGAGCGAAGGGTGTTGTGTGTTAGGGCCAATATGATGGCCGCAGGTTCGCTCGTTTGGCGTCAAAATTACTATGCTTAGAGCATTTTGTACGTCACCCTACACGTGCGGCCTGTAGGTGACATAGACGCAGAATCAGTACAAGCCCTTCGTGTACAATATAATAAAGCGTTCAGGGTGCTGATGGGGCTGCCTTGGTATTTTAGTGCTTCGGCGATGTTTGCCGAATGGCGTGTCGTCTGTTTATAGACGACGCTACAGAAGCGATGCTCGAAACTTTATCACTCACTCAAATGAAAAGTGCCAGTGGATAAAATATTCAGTATTTTTACGTAAATCAATGTACACATACGTGTATAATACGCATACACGTCTCACTGCTGGGCACAGGCCTTCCTAAATGGGAAAAAAACACGAGAGGAGTTTGGGTCATACTACCACCAGCACTGGTCCTATGTATGTTGGTGGGTTAAAGCAGTTGCTGTAACAATCGGGCTCAACATCCTTCCGAAGCATGGAAGAGCTTGAAATGACTAATTTTGATTGACCCATGATGGAATTTACAATGGTGAAAGTTGCTTTGTTTTCGTAATCAAAACCAGGGCGCGTTTGCTAATGTCATAACTTCAAATTTGACATTTGTGCACACTATGCACTGACTATTTTTCGTGAGCAGCGTTAGCACGGCTTCATGATGTCACTCATGACGTCACATTACTCTCGTTGTCACTAATACATTCAATTCGGTTCGTTTGTAAGCGCGCTATTCACGCAAATGGTTCAATTTGGAACATAGGGATAGTTTGCATTTTCACTTCATTCAATAAAAAGATAAGCATCAGTACTGCCCACGTAATGGAAAGTGTCTACCCATATAGACACTTGTAAAACCCATGCTTGTTTATTATACCCCATATTATGTAAGTAATAATAAAGAATCTTTAATACCTTGCCTTAAGCCTGTCATATAGTGCTGTATTATTTGTTCTAATCACAAATACACCATCAAACCACCTTTCAGGAAAGAATTCACAGCCATGATAATCCACAATATTTCCACCTTTAGTCATCATGCCCTCCATTATATCTAACAGCTGAAAACAGTAAAATGATAATAATAGTCTCTAATAATAATTAGGTTCTAAAAGAAATCTATGTACATACCATAGTCAAATACACTAACTTTAAAACTGTGGTTTTCTCAAATTTGTAGGCTTCGTATAGTTTAAGAATATGCATCATACTGTAAGCCACATACCTAGGAGAGAACCAAAAAATGTATGAAGCTTGGGCTTGAAATAATTTAAATTTTGAACAGCAATCCTATATGGGTGAAAAGGTATAATTATTTATAATTTTTCATACATTTAAAAATATTTTATAGCTCGCCATATATATTTTAAAGAAACATGAAAAATAAAACAACAAAAAGACAACCAGCGGTTGTTCATAAATATTATTGAAAGACTGAAATAGATGTATTTCAATATAAAAAATCTGAAGTACCCCCTTTTGTGTTTTTTTATTGCATTCACATATAAGATCCAGTAAAGTACTGGATAAAGAATATGGAGTTGCAGCTTACATTTATGGTAAAAACTAAGAATATTCAATAGACAATGCAACAATAGGTGCATTTGACATGTTTTACAACTTTAAAAATGATGTTGGATTGCTTTTCAAAATTATTTGGAATTAATCCCAAAAAAAATGTGTTGATTATAAGTACATAATCCACCTATTTGGTCAAGCTCAAGCTAAGACTGTCTTGTACAGAAAATTAGACAATCATATTCTTAAAAATTCTGTCCCATAAGAGTACTAATAGTGCTTTGATATTGTTACCTTATCTTCATTCAGTAATGGACACTGATACTCAGCATCATATTCATCAAGGCAGTTATGTTCTTCTGCGAGTTTTGATACTTCTCTCCATGTAAAATTTGTTCTCTCAGCTAACAAGCGACTAATTGTGGATTTTCCTACTCCTGGAGTACCTGCCATAAAAATATTCAGTGATAATGTACTGCATAATATAGCAGACACCATGATATTTTGTATAAAACACATAAAGGTTTAGTGTGGCATGGCAACTCATATCAGTCATATTTTGACATCTGTTTTGCTAATGTTCAAACATAATAAAAATATATGGTAAAAATGTGATTTTGAGAGAAGGGGTGGAAAATCAACACTGCCGTGTTGATTTTAATTTCAAAAAAAACAAGTAAGAGTTTGCTTGTTATTCTTTCCAACAAAAAAAAACCAACTCCCAACTCCCTCCCCCTCCATTCATTTGATATTCGTGGGCCAGCAATTCCTTGTTCATTTTTTATTTTCTTCATAGCACTAAAAATAAGTTTAAGGTTAATTTACCTGTTACTAACAAATTAGGTGTTTGTCTTGGTCTACTAGCCATATCTTTAACCACCCCAACAAGATCACAATACAAGGTTTTTAAGCACAAATCAAACATAAACTTGGTAAATTAAAATAGTTGATTTTGGTAGACTGCTGTTGTTTTCATTTCAGTTTTCAGTTCAACGATTATTAAAAAAACTCAGGTGTATTGTTTCATATTTCAAAAGTTACGTCTAGGGATGATCGATATTCATCGATGTTGAATAAACATCGATGTTTAACTGGAAAACATCGATGTTTTTACATCGATAGTTTGACTTCGATATTATCGACACATCGATGTTTTAAGAATAAAATATCAAAACGTCAACTAGGTACTAGCTTCAACTAAATGTTGGATAGTCATTATCAGATGACTATCAAGTTCAACTATTTTCCACTAGATGACAGTGAAAAAACCTATCAAAGTTATTTTTTTTACAAAGTGTGCCTAAAAAAACTATAATTAATATACTAAATATAATTTACTTAATTTTTTTCGTTAACTTTTGTGATTGCAATAATAATAATAAACACATTTCATAAATATAATAGACAGTTTGATTTATTACCGAAAAACATCGATGTTTTAGAAGTATCGATGTATTTCAATTGGTATTTATCGTACATCGATACTTTTGATTCGATGTTAACATCGATGTCAACATCGATGTTTTTCTAATATCGATCATCCCTAGTTACGTCACATCAAACCCACAGATCAACCCCTCATCACAGATTAGAAAGAGTATGTCTATGTCTAAAGACTATATCCACAGATTAGAAAGAGCCTATATCCAAAGAGTACATTTTTTATACGGGTATAGAGGCATCACTCCATACTACAAAATATATGGCGCTTAGCGATATATGGTGATCTGAACCGGTAAACAACAAAAAATTATTTTCTTAATAAAACCTGTTAATTAATAAACTAATAATAAACAGTTACATAAAAAAATGTTTATTTATGTGTTTTTATTATCAAAATAAAAATTAAAAGAAAAAAAAATTTTCTACAACTGAAATCGAACATGGTTTTCTTCAATTAATACGCTTGGATATCTAGCAATTCTACCATGTAATCATTGTAAACTTTGATGAATTATTACTTATTGCAAGAAAGAGATATACTGTACTTAAAGGAGAATGCCCAAACATGCCCACGATGCGCAATAATCAAACGATTCTCAAAAAAACCTTTCGAATTATTAGTAATATATTGTTAATTTAAATGTAAAAGCATTGTGGGGTTAAAAAGTTATATTAATATTAAATTGTTGAACTGACTTCCTACTTAGTATACTACAGCATTAATCTGTGGTGTGTGTGTGTAGTTCATTCCCCCTACAATGGGAAGGCAACGGAAACTAATGTCCATACAGCCATGTCTTCAGTATTTCTTATTTCTTCATTTATTGCATTGAAATGCTGGTGTTACACATTTCAATGCATCTTGGGAGTATTTGACGCGAAATATATGATGACAGTCTCCATATGTGCTACTTGGTGAGGTGGATAACCACAAAAAAGTTCTCATCGTATTTCACACCATAATCACTTTTATTGTAATAACCTTTTAGTTATACGTCAACACAAACACACTGTATATAAAACTACACCACTTTTATAACACAAAGTTCGCTTCGACACAATTTATAATTATTAAAATAAAAATCTTGACTGACACCACAAAAACCCGCCAAACACTCCGAAATTAATCTGTGGTATAATACAATATATTTGTCCTTTACTTGAAAGGCAAAGAATTTACGTGTATACAGCCGCATCGTAAGTTTCATTAATAAATCGAACGAGTTTAAATAATTGACTGCAAGTCTATTTAATTTATACTGCTTAATAATGTTAGTTAGTACGTTTCAACTATTAGTAAATATAAAACTCTTAGAACTACCAGCCTACCGCGCCGCCTTAAATGCTGCCCGTTGAACCAAAAATGTAAAAGGTGTCTGATGAACTTGTTTTTTTTTAGTTTCTTATTATTATTTTAACTGTATAGGTAGATTTTCATAGTGACTTAACGACGAAGACGATAAAAAGACATCTACATTTTAATACAAACTCAAAGAAAAAGATACATAAGATGTGGATGTATGAGAGTACTAGTCTTTGCCGCTATTGTATGACATCTGGTGAAGATTTTTCATATTGTGTCGGAAGTGAACATTGTCAAAAGCGTACCTAGTTTAGCGAGTCAAGTGTCTGTGTTGACTAAAAGTATCACTTTTTGAGGTACATACTTGTAGGTTACTTGTAGATTTCTGCCACTGAAGAAATTATTATATTGTTAATTTCTGCATATAATCCCAAGATGCATTGAAATGTGTTTGCAGAAAAATCTAATGCCATAAATGGCTGGATGTTTATACCTTTACCTTCGCCTGTCCCACTGGATGAATGAATACTACTCAATCTGTCAAATATTTGAATAATTATAACCACAAAATCGGTACCAAAAATTATGATTTATCTAAACTGCCACAGCATAATTTCGTGATATTTTCGTTACATAATTTATAGATTTTTCCCATTCTTTGGTACTCATTTCATTGAAGCGCAGTCATGGCCCAACTCTCATAGTAAATTAGGCATTGTCCTTTAGAATTAAAGTGTGTTCCCAGAATTAGGCACAGATTAATGATATATGTATATGTATAGTCATTGATCTACGATAGTGACGATCTCAGAACAATTATTGTTCTGAAGTGACGATTGCGTCAAACATGTCAAAGAGAAAAAACCACAGATTAATGATTAAGTATCTACGATGGGAGCGAACTTTATTATAAAAGTGGTGTTGTTTTATAAACCAAGTGTTTGTGTCGACGTGCAACAAAAAGATTATTAGAATAAAAGTGAATATTGTGTGAAAGATGAGAACTTTTTTGTGGTTATCAAGTAGCATCATATGGAGACTGTCATCATATATTTCACGTCAAATTCTCCAAACGTGCATTGAAATGTGTAACATCACCATTTCAATGCATTAAAATAAGAAATAAAGAAATACTGAAGACGTGGCTGTATGGGCATTAGTACTTTGCCTTCTTATTACAGGGAGAATAGAACAAAAAAAATAGAGGGGTGTTTAGCGGGATTTTGTGGTGTCAGTCAAGATTTTTATTACGATAATTAAAAATTGTGTCGGAGTGAACTTTATGAATAAAAGTGGCGTAGTTTCATAAAATAAGTGTTTGTGTTGAAGTGCAAACAAAAGATTATTAAAAGTTATTATTTTGTGAAATATAGTGCAAGTTTTACAATACAATAAAACTTGTATTATTGAGCAGAGACGATGCACAGCATCTGTGAGAGTGTGCGAGTGCGTTGTATACTTCCCTTTGCATTTGACCGGAACTGTGCGCCCCAACAGCGCCCTCTATATTAAAATGTCAGCGCCATCTATGAATAACTGTGAACGACGCTATGTGATACAAAAATAAATTGACATTAATGATTTATAAAAATAAAATAAGTCTTTATAAATTGATCACTTTAATAGAGAATCCTTGTTGACATAAAAAAAAAATACAATTCTAAGTAAATAAATCAACCACGGTTTTATGAATACATACAGCAATTAAGACTTTTGGATTGTAATGATTTAATGAGGTTCAAAGTTGGCAGTTAAACTGTTTTGTGACTGAGATTTGCCTATGATCTGCCTACAATAATATTTCGCAAAAGTATTCTTTCTCCGCCAATTTCCACGACTAAGAATATCCTCAATAGGAAAATTTTCGTACCAGTTCAAAGAAGCTACGGCCGAGCGTATAGAGCCCGCTGGAGCAGATATACCTGCATCTCTCAATACTGATTTTATCCAATTACCGATCATTGTTCGCGAGGCTGCTTGCGCAGTACCTTTGGCAGTGATAAAAAGGGCGTCATTACACTCGGCCGTGCGTCGCTGTGCACCTAACTCAATAACTTTCCTTAGCCAAAAAATAGGACAAATATTAACGTTATCATGCTTCAACAGTTTCCAACCTGACTGCCTATAAGAGGCTGTATCTGTTTTAGACCCGAATTCAGGGCGCAAAATAACATAGTTACCTGAATCAGTGTAGTGAGACACACAAACCTTTAACAACGTAAGGTCGTGTACTCGCCGGCCCGATGCTAAGAGTAGCAAACAGGCCAACCTGCGTGACGCCTCGAATAGTGTTTCCTTGGTAGGTGCATGATCTTGCAACCAGGCCAACAATTCACTAGGATCCCATATGGGTGGTTTATCTGCTTTTGGGTTCTGAAGAGAGATGGCCTTCAACATATGTTTAATTAAAAAGTGCGAATTTAAATTTTCATTATTATGCGTTTTTCCAAATGTTAATACAACTGATTTATGTAGTAAGATAGTTGAATAAGCCAATCTTTCTTCAAGACACAAAAATGCTAAAAACCTTGATAAACCTACGGCATTAGGGTGTTTATAATCAAAATCGTTAGCTTTACACCACTTAATCCACCTTGACCACGCGGGCTTATAAGTTTTTAACGTTGATGCTCTCCAGCTGGACTTAAGTAATGTCTTCTCAGCATCTGTCCAGGTACCAGTGATGTCGCTCCACCCCCAATCTCCCAGATATAAATCTCCATATCTTGGACTTGAGGTGGCGGCAGGCCGGTGCTCTGATCTATCAGGACTGATGATAAATTCTCGATTTTCATTGGGTCCCCTAACGCACGCTGACGAAGGTCCGGCAGCCAAAACGCATTCTTCCACATCGGTGCCACGACCAGGTAAACTCCTTGCGCCGAGTTCAAGTGGTGTAGAACCCGGGGTAGCAGGCTCGGTGGTGGGAACACCCAAGCTAACTGGAACCGCCACTGGCGGCTGAAGGCGTTGCAGAACTGCGCAGAGTAATCCCGACAATCGTTTGAGACATACATCTGCACTACTCTCGTTTGCTTGGTCGCAAACAGGTCGATGTGTGGCACTCCGAATCTGCGAAAAGCTGCTGTCAAGGATGGTTGAAGCAGGTGCCACTCGGCTGGTCGCCTCCCCCGGGATAATCTGTCCGCTATATCGTTGTACTTGCCCGGAAGGTACACCGCTGTCATTGTGATATTCCATCTGTCTAGGAGGTTCAGTAGTTGGTACGTCATACCGAGCAGAGCCGTCGATCGTGTACCGCCTTCTTTGCGGATGTAAGCGACGACTGTCCGGTTGTCGGATTGTAAAATCACATGACGGCCGCGAAGATGAGACTTGAAGTGTCTTATGGCTGCTATGATAGCGAACATCTCCTTGCGGTTGCAATGCCACTGCCTCTGGCTGGGAATCCAACTGCCAGACAGTACTTGATCGTCCATCTGCGCTCCCCACCCATAGTCTGCTGCATCCGTGGTCAGAAAATGTTGTATCAGTGTAGGATGCAGACTGCTCGCTATTCGGTGATTTTCTAAGATGGTTATCCACCATTTGAGGTCCTTCATTACAGGCGCTGGTATTTCCAAATGCTTGTGAGAATCTCCTCTTGCCATCAGTCGCAAATATAACTGAAGTTGGCGACAATGCAGTCTTCCCCGGGGTATTACCATGTTGGCAAAGTTTAAAGTGCCTAGGATTATCTGTGTCTCCCTGAGTGACATAGATCTCTTGTGAATAGCCTTTTTTGAAAGTGATGCTATTGTTTGCATTTTTCTCTGTGGCAAGCTTTTGACATTGCGATTTGTATTCCACAGCAGTCCCAAAAACTCCAATTCCTGAACGGGTATGATTATCGATTTCTCGAAGTTTAAGGTCCATCCTAGACTTTGTAATGTCTCTATTGCACATTTCACTTGAGTTTGGAGTAGCGTTCGCGACTGATTTACAAGCAGAAAGTCGTCTAAGTAGACAATAATACGCATATTTTTGTTTCGAAGATATTGAGCCACCCAGTTCGTCAGAGCGGCGAAATTCTTCGGCGCACATGAAAGGCCGAACGGTAGACAGGTCATCTGGAGGGCCTGCTGTTTGTATATCAGCCGGAGGAACCGCCGATGAGTCTTTACGATGGGAACATGAAAATATGCTGACGAGAGGTCGAGCTTCACCATCCAGTCGCCTTTTTGAAGGAACTGAGGAATTTGAATCTGCGAGACTAATTTGAAGGGCTTCGGTACTATGAATTGATTCAGCCTCTTTAGGTTGAAAATGGGTCTGAAGGATCCGTCGCTCTTTTTCGTCAAGAACATGTTTGAAAAGAAGCTGGCCCCGAGAAAGTGTTGGTCCGGGATCTCCAAGACGCCTTGTTCGAGAAGTGTGTCTATCTGTTGTGACATATTTGGAGATTGCGGAGTCTCGAAGCGACGGAGGACTCTGGTCGTTGGACTGACGAGCACAGGTCTGGAGGTGAATGGCAGACGCATTCCCGTAATCATATCGAGAAGGGCCTGCGGAGCCCGGAGCGCCTGCCACTGCCTCCGATACGCTCGAAGGCAGCCTCCATAAAACTTGGGTTGGGGTGATCGATAGTCATTTGTCAAATGGTTTCTTAATAGGCTGATTGTTTTTTCTGTAGGGTTTTTTGGCTTTTCTCTGATCCGGGAGTCTTGAAGGACCGGTAAAGGTTTTACGTCTACCTTCCTCTTCTCGCGGACGAAAGGGCTGACTATTAAATTCTCGCGACTGGCCTGGCTTATTATTTTTGCTAGAAGGCTTTGCTTTATTAGAGTCTTTTTCTGTATAAAACCAAGGACGTACCCATTTGTCTATTCCACCAGTATTTTGTATGTACGCACGCAACTAATGCTCATCGAAAAGATTCTTAGAACTCGGAGGGATCTTACGCAGGCCCTCTCGTAGATTCTTACTAGGAAGCTCGTTTAAGATACGCTCTCTACGATTTTCAATATACTCGGCCCGTTTACCGCAAACCATTTGCATTATTTCCTCACTTGTTTTGTGAAACTTGGAGGCCGGCTGGAATAGTTCCGATAACTTTTGAAATATGCTATCACTTGATAATAAGGTATCTTTAGAGGCTGTCCAGTTTATAAATTGTTGCAAGGAATCATTTAGGTGCTCGCGCTGAGTAATCAATCCGTTGCAGATTGCTGCAATCACTCTTTCGGAGTTCGAGATGTAATCTTTGCCCTTTATAAATTGTCTAAGCTCGTCATTTATGTCTAAGTCTACGAAACCCGGAGCAGCACAGTGGATTTTTAACGCATCCGCATATCGAACATCTTTCCAAGATGGATCACCAAATTTCTGCAGGAGCTCGAGACGTTTTAAGTGTTCAAGGCTAGCGCGGGGAATCTTAGGCTCCTTCAACGATGTGGTTACTAGGCCTAGATTCAACAGTCGCGGTTCAACCGCAAAAGAATCGGTTGCAACCGTAGGCCGATGCAAACAAAAATCAGGGGCAGCCGAGGTGCTAGGTTCGTTCATCGAAACGGTTCCAGGTTCGTGTGCCGGATGGGAGGCGGACACGGTTCCCGTTAATGCCGATGCGCTCAAGGCATTACGAGACAGGGGTATTGTAAGAGAACTAGATGAGTTTTCAATCATTTGTAATGGAGGTAGCTCCACATTTTTTGACAAAACGTTTGTTAAGAGACTAACTTTATTCACCAGGTCTTGAAAATCAAAATTGGACTCACCGCGTCTTCTGCGTTTTACCTCGGTACCGTCCGAGGAGCCGTCAGATGACGACCCCGAACTGCTGCTATGCGAGCGGCGGCGCTTAGAGGCGCCCGCCCTATCGCGGGACAAACGCCTCTGCGACGAAGTTTCATGGCACTCGCGATCTGATTGTTCCATCCGATCGGAACACGCATTTTCATCGAAAACATAACTTTCACTAATTTCCCGACTATTACCGCCACTCATAACTATTTTCACTTATCACTAGAACAAGCGACACACACAACTTTCGATTTCGTGTTTAATTTTAGGACACAAAAGTAAAGAAAAGAGAAAAAAAAAAAAAAGTTAAAACTTTCACTCTTTTAGTATCGTCTAAAAATAGATGTTACACGGTCGAGAAGTAACGACGCTATGACGAGGGCGCCAGTTGCCGCCAACGGCCTCCGGTGACAGTTATTCATAGATGGCGCTGACATTTTAATATAGAGGGCGCTGTTGGGGCGCACAGTTCCGGTCAAATGCAAAGGGAAGTATACAACGCACTCGCACACTCTCACAGATGCTGTGCATCGTCACATGCCGATAATTATTTATTTATTTATTTAATAAACAATGTCATCATATATGTCGTGTCAAATACTCTGGAGGTGCATTAAAATGTGTTACGCCAGCATTTTATTGCAATAAATGAAGAAATAACAAATACTGAAGACATGGCTGTATGGGCGTTAGTACCCTTTGCTTTCTATTACAGGGAGAATGAATAAAAAAAAAACAAAAAATGAAGAAATTATACTTTTGACGGCTGTATGGGCCATGTTCCCCTTGACTTCTATCTATTAAAAAATAATAAAAAAAATATACCAAAAAATTTAGGTTACAAATTACGGTCCCGATTAAAAATAATAAAATAGGTACCTAGTTGTGATTATTAACAAAAAATATTCTGATATTTTCCTTACAAAAATATTTTCGTAAGATAAATGCGGATCTATAGACCTCGTGGTATAACAAAGGGCCAAATTGTTTTAGTGACAATTTTAGGCGTATTTGGAGGAGTTTATATTTGGAAACCTTTATTGAAAGATCACTTGCGGGAGAAAGGTAAACGAATTCTAAACGAAGAACCCGTATCAACCCCAATAGAAAAAACATGAACACCATAGGAAATAAATTTCGTAGTGCCGGTCCGTTTGCGAAGGCTCTATTGGCTCTGTCGGTAACATCTTTAGTAGTATTGGGTAATAGATTGGTATATGCACCGTATACTAAGCGGCAGAGGTATCGGCAAGCTGAAGAGTGGGCTAATATGATTATAGAAGAAGAAGAAGAACAAGAAAGAAACCAGAACTTTGGCGCCAACAATGTACTATATTGATCATATATTTAAATTATTGTGTAAAAATAGGGTTCCTTGTAATAAATCAACATTAGTGTAGTTCTGTCATCTTTTTTTAATATTTATAACAAACCTTGCCATCGACTTACAGTAATAATTTTATAGAATCTAGGAACTGAATTCAAAAGGCTAACAAAAAGGTGCGCCTAGAATAGGACACACAGTCAGTACAGTACGGTCAGCAATACAAGTCGATTAACAATTTAGTACCTTGTCACAATCTCACAATAACCTATTGGCATAGGTACTATTCACAATTTGTATGAACAGTGAGAATGAAATAGTGTCACATGGTACTAAAGTGTTAATCGACTGCTGTTCTTGTTCCTGACCGTACTTACCTAGTTACCTATAAAATGGTGAGTCCACGACGCGTCGTCGCCCATCTCTAGACTAGACTGTACTGTGAAATGTGGACGGGCAAATTCCCAATGGGCATTTTCTCGGTTAAATTGAAATTTGCGTATTTACCCGGGAAATGTGACCGTCATGATAACTGAAACCGACGTCACATGGACGGCACCGAACCGACATGATACTAGGTAGAGCTCGCGTCAAATATCGTTTCGTATTCAGAGAGCGAACTTGAAGTTTGGCGCAAGCTTTACTTGTAATGAGTATTTGTTAACTTTACGCTAAGAAATAATGAAGTAAACAATCATTACGTCATCACGTTTTCTGACTACTTCCATGACCTCATATTCTTTACAACGCTATGGTATCAATAAGTTGTAAATAGATAATCCACAAGTGGTGCCCTCCGAAAAAGTATCCACGGAAGACCAGCGTCGAACGTCGAAGTGCTTCTTCTTTTAATTAAGTGCTTAAGAATGCTTCGAAATATGCGAAGTGAATACCTTCTCAGTTTGTGTTTGGCTTCTGTAGTGATAATATTATGTGTTAGCGTTACTCGATAAATTATTTCATTTCAAATATTCTATCAAGGATGAATAGGATGATAGATATTATTTGGTCTATGATTCTACCAAACATAATATGATCGCTTTCCTGAATACCCAAATAAGTACTATATTCATAACAGTAGGTAAGTAATTATAAAACTAATAAAAATATGATAAAACATTACTAAGAATGCTCAGAAACTGTTCAGTTGTTCGCAAACAAGCACAATACATTTAGCGCCTGCAAATACTTTTTTAGCAAATTATTCTGAAAAAACACGAATGGCGTAATTTGTGTGTAGGCGTTAATATGTTTCAAATTCACATACCTTTTTGGGGGGTTCTTAAAAGTTGTGTAAAAATTTACCTATGTCAAGGAAGCAAACAGGTAATATATAAATTTTTATATCAACAATGTAGTTGATACGCCAGATAATAATGCGCGTTTATGATTCAGCGCTCGATAAGTACGTATCTTTTCAAAATAACATCTTGGCCTACTCTTGACAACTTGTACGAACACCGTGATGGTCGTTAAACGTTATCCTTTTCAGTTTTTTTGGAGTCGGTTTTAATTTTTCTTTAAATATTTTTTTGTCATACCATCTTCTATCACACCATGACAGTCAATGGTCTATTAGGGATGATGCAGTTAGATGGATGGTTATGGCATGTGTATGAATATATAAAATTAGAGCGATATAAGATAGGATGCTCTGTAGACTAGGAAGAGTAAACGGAGTGAACTGGCATGTTTACTATGTGATTTATTTACTATTCTGAATTAATTATCTTTTAAGTATATGTAATGAATACTTTAGTGCCTAATCAAAATAACATATTGGTCTACTCTTGATAATTTGGTACTCTAGTGTTATCGACTTCTGTTGCTGTCCGTACCTAAACCTAAAATGCGAGAAAACTTAAATAAAATTGTGTTAGTACCTATTTGTAGTTAATTGAAATTGTATACCTTTGCATTTATGCAGTTTCCAGGTTTCTGAGTAATACTAGTAATAAATAATATGAATTCAATGAAAGGCTATACATCCAACCAAAGTGTGCTCATGTAGATGTGGCCATAGGCGTAGCTGGGGGGGGCACCCTAGAAAGCTGTGGGCCCACCCTAGAAAAATACCCTTCCTCATACATAATATAACTTCATTCTTGATTACTAAAACCGAAAACCGTCTTCAAACAAAAAGCTAAAATAATTACCTACGCCGCCGACATTTTATGATGTGTTAGCGACCAAAATGCCAAGAATTTCAATGTCAGTGACATCTGTGTAGCGAAGGAAGAAGCAAAGAAAAAGAATAGTATAATAGGGTAGGGGTTGCGCATGCGCTACTAGTCAACGACTAGTTTGACTTGGCTAAGGTGGCCGGCCGATTTTTCCGAAGGGGGTGGGGGGGTAGTAAAATTCGCTAGCTAGGCCAATGAATGTGTGGCCGGTACTTTGACTTGTTCTTCTAGCTGTTTGAGAATTGAATTATTGGGTGGAAGAAAAATAGAGTTAACATTAAAACAGTTTTGGTCCTTTATTACAACAGAATGATAATAGTGTACCATTTCTCTATATTTTCCTTAGGTAGTGTTTAGAAAAGATTTTCACAGAGTACTGCTGTCATAGTAGTCTTGTTGTCTGCAAATGTAGGGTAAAATCTGGCTACTTTAAGTTTCATATAAATACGCTAACCAATGCCGTCTACATAGGAAAAATGAAATCATTGGCCCATTACTCTACTCATAATAACCTTCCTTTCAAGAGAATTGCTCTTTTGGAAAAAATTAAGTTAAGGTTTGCAATTCAAAAAATTTATATGAAAAATGTAATCTACTTGCTGGCTGAAGCCTTCAGATAATTGGCTTTGGCAAGAGGGTAATTTTTGTTGTTGGATTAAGGGTAAGAGGCTTTGGCAGCTTGAAAGAAATCAAGAAAAATAGTAAAAATGGTATTCAGAAAGTTTATCAAGCAAATTTCTAATGTGTGTGTGTAGGTTAAGTAGTAAGAATTTAAGAGAAAATTGAAAACAACGTTTAGATGTCACTGGAGGCTACCTTTATTCTATGAATTTACACTTTAGTTGCAGTCAACAAAATATTTCAGATATATGAATAACCTTATATAAATTATAAAATAATGTTACAGTATAAGCCTTGTAAAAAATATAGAAAAGGAATGAGTTTGTAGCCCTTCTTTCCTTCTGAACACCTTACGGTGTATGAAGTATCGCAGTTGAATGAAAAACTGTGCTGTTAACAGCGCTAGCTACTTCTTGCCCTTGGTGGCCTTTTCAGCGGCTTTAGTGACCTTGCCGCCTCCAGCTTCTTTGAAGTTGACAGCCTTAATCACACCAACAGCGACTGTTTGCCTCATGTCACGCACAGCAAAACGACCAAGGGGAGGGAATTCTTGGAAGGACTCAACACATAAAGGCTTGGAAGGAACCAGGTTAACAATAGCAGCATCACCAGACTTGATAGATTTGGGGTTATCTTCAGTGGATTTACCAGTACGACGATCAACCTTCTCTTTGATTTCAGCGAATTTGCAGGCAATGTGGGCTGTGTGGCAATCCAATACAGGTGTATATCCGTTTGAAATCTGGCCAGGGTGGTTTAGCACAATGACTTGTGCAGTGAAGTCTGCAGCACCCTTAGGTGGGTTGTTCTTGGAGTCACCAGCAACATAACCACGACGCAACTCCTTTACAGATACGTTCTTTACGTTAAAACCAACATTGTCACCAGGCACAGCCTCCTGAAGAGCTTCGTGGTGCATCTCCACAGATTTTACTTCAGTGGTGATGTTGGCAGGGGCGAAAACGACGATGGTACCAGGCTTGAGAACACCAGTCTCAACTCTGCCTACGGGCACCGTTCCAATACCGCCAATTTTGTAAACGTCCTGAAGAGGGAGACGGAGGGCCTTGTCTGTGGGGCGAGCGGGAGGAAGGATCGCGTCAAGAGCCTCAATGAGACACTTGCCATCAGCTTTACCTTCTTTGCGCTCTACAGCCCACCCCTTGAACCAGGGCATTTTGGTGGATGGCTCCAACATGTTGTCTCCGTGCCAGCCAGAAATGGGTACGAAAGCGACAGCAGCTGGGTTATAACCGATCTTTTTGATGTAGGAAGATACTTCTTTCTTAATTTCCTCGAAACGGGATTCGCTGTATGGGGGCTCAGTAGAGTCCATTTTGTTGACACCTACAATAAGCTGCTTGACACCAAGTGTGAAGGCGAGCAGGGCGTGTTCGCGGGTCTGTCCGTTCTTGGAGATACCAGCTTCGAACTCACCAGTACCGGCGGCAACGATCAGCACAGCACAATCAGCCTGCGAGGTTCCAGTAATCATGTTCTTGATGAAATCTCTATGTCCGGGAGCATCAATGATGGTGACATAGTATTTAGCGGTCTCGAACTTCCATAGAGCGATATCAATTGTGATACCACGCTCACGCTCAGCCTTAAGTTTGTCCAACACCCAGGCATATTTGAAGGAACCTTTGCCCATTTCCTGGGCCTCCTTCTCGAACTTCTCGATGGTACGTTTGTCGATACCACCGCATTTGTAGATCAAATGTCCGGTAGTGGTGGACTTGCCGGAGTCGACGTGTCCAATCACGACAATGTTAATGTGAATCTTTTCCTTGCCCATTTTTGGTTAGTCTGAAACAAACAAATAAAAACCTTATAAAATAAATATTGTTATGATTCTAGTTTAGAGAATTGGTAGGTAACAATGATAGACCGGCACTGACAATGTTGTAGCCTCATGTACTAATGGCCGGCAATATGGCGGCCGCATGGCCGCCTCGCCCTATCTTGACATTTTACAATGGATGTCAGCCATTACATCAAAAATAATAATTTGCAAGTACATAGGAATCATCATTAAATCACTATTTCAAACTATAATTACAATTAAAGATAGTGTACACTAAAATTAAATAGACAAAACAAGAGAACATCATCAACCACGTGGTGGTGATGAGCCGGGTCGTGGATGTGTGACGCGTAAGCAGATAAATTTGGTTTGATATAATATATATGAATTGCACTATAAAGAGACATGATAATTTGAAATAGCTTAATAATTCCGGGGTCAATATTTAACGGAAGGATAAAAGGTTACACTGGATATGATAAAATCATTATCAAGTAACTGTGATTGAGATGGGACTAATAGATGATTTCGATGAACTGAATACTAGCACGATAGTTTATGAGTTTAGTTCGAATAAGAAATCACTTTTTTCACTGCACAATACTTCTTCTGACACTCACCACGGATTACAATCAGCGTGTAATATCCGACAAAGACTCCAACAGAATGGACGAGAAATGGTTTTTCTTTCAGCTGGATGGAAAAGAAGTGTCACTTCCGGTAAGAAGTGTGGCCGTCTATAATTTTTAACTCCCTGCTCCCTTTTTAATAAACTAATATAAGTATGTGCATATTTTTATATTTCACGATTACGGCGTTAGTCTAAGAATTAATTTTATTTCATTTTAATTATTATATTATATTCTTTACATCAGTTTTCGTGTTTGACTTGGAAAATCATGAATAATAGGTGTGTTGAATTAAAATATAAAGGCTATAAAGGCTGTATAAGGCTAAATAGTATTCAATATTAAAATATAAAGTCGCGTAGTGGTAGTTTTCATAAGTAAAATTCTAAAATAACTCATTAGGCTCAATATTACTACAAAATTTAATAATTATTTAATAAATTAAATCCCTCTCAGGTCACGTGACAGTGAACACCATTCAAACTGAGTGTATGATGTCACTTGTATTGTAATTAACTAGCATCAGACTCTGTAAAAAGTAAAACCATGTAAATCACCACCAACCTATTAGTATTTCGTAACTGGTGACTTGACAGTGGTTATATGATATTTCAGAGCGAAAAGAGATGTTTCAAAAATGTATGGAGATCCGGCCACCCGGCCAAGCCCCTTATTCACAACCGTTGGATCACGAATTCGATTTGAAAAGTCACATCCCGGTCTTGCTTTGACGCGCCGTGGTAAAAAGTGACGAGTGTTTTCGATATTGGAATATTTTCCGCCAGTTCTGAATAAGGTGGCTGGTCTATGAACGATCGCGGTCAAAAGTTCAGTGACAGTCTCACAAACAAAACTATAACGAAAGACTTGTTAGAGTCTTACGACCTCCTTGGAGTAAAAGTATACTGTGCTTACGACACTCAAACCTCGTTTAAAGACGTGCGCGAAGAATATGTATTTTAAATTTGACCACTCATAAAAGCTTTTTGTGGCTTATCAATCATCATTGGTTAATGTGTCAGGTTACACCATGTGGGCCACGGTTCGATGCTATCTAAATCTCAAAAACGTTTTGGTTTAATTGATTTTTTTTATCCACTGTCGTGTATCCAGTACGTGTATAAATGCTATTTCGGCAACGTTATATTTTAGAACCAACTTTTCAATACTTATAGATGTCGGTGGGTAGAAGAAACATCGTCATGATTTAGTAGTTTCAATAAAACGGTATCATCACAGCATATGATTCTTTACTGAGTGGTATCATGTTGTTTGTTGATTAACTTAGTGACAAGCGCTTTTGATAATATGGCCCTAATTCTAGAGAACACATGCTAAGTCTAAATTTAAGTTCAGTGCATTTCTTTCTCTCAATATGAATACGAAAAGAATGACTGTCATATGATTTGACATTTAGAAACGTGCGTTCTATTTTCAACCTTATAGAACGTGATAAAATGCAGTGTTTAGAAGGCACCTCCGTACATGCCGTCTAAAATTGTCTATGGTTCCTTTGAAATCTGTCTAAATTTTGTTGACAGCTCTAAACAAATTCTTGCTATCTTTTTTCTATTACATATTGCGAGAAAGAGATATACTGTACAAACTTAGTGTGTCTTCAGAATCAGGCCCAAATATACTTTTAGTTGTGTTGTGTAAGCTATTGTATTGACGTCAGTGTGAACATTGTGGCATTGTAAAAGAAGATCGATATATTAATATAATGATTTTCAGTAAGTTTATTAAAAAATATATATTTAAGTAATTTCTAAAAGTAAAAGCTTTTTGTATTAATATTTTTTATTTGATTGCTAGATATGGTGCGTCGGTGGACAAAGAGATACTAAAAGAAGCCAGTCTAAATAGTCGACGTGATTTTCAGTAAGTTTATTAAAAAATATATATTTAAGTAATTTCTAAAAGTAAAAGCTTTTTGTATTAAGATTTTTTATTAGATTGCTAGATACGGTGCGTCGGTGGACGAAGAGTTTTAAGAAGAAGCCAGTCTGAATAGTCGACGATAATTCATTAAAATCAGCGATATTTAATGGGAGACGAATTGGATACAAATGGCTTCAATTTTCAATTCAATTCAAATCTTTATTGCAATAAAATATGGTACAGAACAGAAGGTGTTTTAATAATTAGATTGTATCACAAATTTTAACTGTCACACAGCATGCAATTTTGCAGTTATTAATTTATTATCTCATTACCAACATTAAATTATTGTTCATATATAATCATTAAACTTACAATTAATCAGACTATGAAATGTCAAACATTCAATAAATATTATATTGTAAGCTTAATCAATTAAAATGAATTCAACTTGGTCAAAGTTTTTGTCAACAAGGCAACGAAAGATGTCAATTATGTTAAGTCATTTTTGTTACAAACAAATCTAAATGCATTTCCACAATAACATACACTTCATAAATATAACTGCTAGGGACCGTCAACAACCCAAACGATCTGAACAAAGGCTTGCAGGTGGTCCGAGAGCTTACGTCAGCAATGGTTCTTATACATTGTTTTTGTGAAATGAGCACTTAATTTATCTTGACCGAATCCCCCCATATCACTATGCCACACCTTATATTTGATGCTACATACCCATGGAAGGCTTTTAATTCTGTATGTTTATTACTTATTTTGGATAGGCGCCATAGAGCATAGGCGAATTTATTTCTTTCTCTGTATGTATGAGGTTTCCAGGTAGGTACATACATTTGTCATCGAACTTTATTTATTAATCAAATAAATTTAGTTTTTCCTATATTAACATTCAAGTTATTCGAATGATGCCAATTCGTTATGTCAAATATTGTGGAAGTATTGTAACAAGAAGTATTGTAACAAAGTAGGCGTTTAAACGCATAAAAAACATTAAAATGCTAATAAAATAATGTAGACAAAAGTAATTTTATCAAACTGTCGTTCTGCACGATTAAGCCTGTTGGTGGGCTTCTTCTTACTGTCTGGTTTATTCCTAAGGTGTTTAGCTGAAGTAGGATATTCCACTATATTCATGTAAGGAAGAAATGTATAAATAACATATGAATTAAACCGTAGTCATCACATAGTAAAAAGACTACGGTTACATTCATAAAAAACAAGAATAAATTAGAATTTATTTTGCAAAATTCACATTTTTATCTGTTTTACATTAAGACCGCGTGCAGTTTAGTTGTGAATTTGTATCGTACGGAAATGTATAACCTTGGTCGTAGGTATTTAGTAGGTACGTACAGATAACAGGACATCTAGTATAACAGTTGCACTACGAAAGCCATATCTATTACGAACGATGTAATGACGGCCTCAAGGTCAAACTTTTTCGCTTGATGTGTTGTCGACCGTACACTTATTTTTTTTTTAAATACTCTACTCGAAAAAAGCTTATTTAGAGCGATACCTGTCATATCAGCAACTCGCATAAAAAGACCATCCAACTCAGTTAGAAGTTTTCCTGCGTGATATTCTGCTGAAAATATTTGAAATAATTTTATAGAACTTGTCTTGTTGATTTATACAATACACACGACAAATTCAAAGCTTTTCGCGAAGTTTTTTGACTTTTACTAGGTGTTAAGCCCATATGTAGGGTCGCCTGGGTAGGTACCACCTTACTTATTTCAGCCGTGAAACAGTTCGCTGTGTTTCAGATTGAAGGGAAAGGTAGCCAATGTAATTACTGGACATGGACGGCATTTCACCCTAGGCCTCAGGATTACAACGCACCTGCAATTTCAAGTGATTTTGCCTTGTTATTGCAGGTGTTTATGGGCGGCGGTGACCACGGTGTTATAACTTCATACTAAAATAACCATATCATATGTGACCAATTGCAGTTAACATTGAAGTATCGACTAGGACCATTCGTTTAACTGATATTTAATTTTAGTTAAGGTTAGAAATTCAGGCCCAAGTAGATAGATGACTCTGTAACCATAAAAAAAGTGAGTTCGAAAAATATTAACTAAATATTTAAAACTTAAATGACATTTATGATGTTATTCATTAAACTGAGAAATAACAAATACTTCAATTTTTAATCAATATTAGGTAACTTTGATATTTTTTCACTATGTGTCGTTAGTAATATTCTTACTGTAACTTATATTATAATAACTTGCTCAAATTATTAATTACTTAGTTATTTTAATTTTCTGCTGAGATTTTGGTGTTCATTATTTTAACGATATAGTTTTTATACAGTATTTTTCAATAAATTACCATTATAAATAATTTAGTTACAACATTACTTCAACAGAAATGGTAGCGCTAATTCATCATTGTTAATAATGATTAAATGGTATATTTGCCAGACATCCTGCGTTCTAAACCAAGAAAACCATATTCAAATCCAGATGTGCAAAAATTTTTTTTCTTTGAAATTTTATTTTGATAATAAAAATACATAACTAATTTTTTTTATGTAACTTTTGATTATTTAAATTTAGTTTTTAAGAAAAAAAAAGGTTTTATTAAGAAAATAATTTTTTGGTTGTCTACCGGTTCAGATCACCAGATATCACTAAGCGCGGTATATTTTGTAGTATGGAGTGATACCTCTATACCCGTATATAAAATGTACTCTTTGGCGTGACCACTTACTACCAGGTGGGCCGTTAGCTTGCTTGTCATCTAGTTGTATGTAAAAAATAAGTTTTAGATTGGAAAGTCCGAAATGAAGAATATGTTTTGAACGTTGCTACTTTGTGTTTGACGTTAGGTTTAAGTTGCCATTTATATTCAAAATGTCACTTCCTTTATAATCAATTTCTACTCTTACTGGCCAAGCTGTATTTGAAATCAGTGGTAATATCGCCGCTATTATTTAAAAAATCTTATGATCTATAAGCTATTATTTTAAAAATCTTATGATCGTAGTAAAGTTTCTATACTCCGAAGCAAAATGTGTCTCGATTACATTGCACCATACGTGCTGCAGCATGCGAGGTTGCAAAGAAATTTCTACTTGCCGCAGATAATCTTGAAGTTATTATGCAGAATTTAGAGTTGCATTTTGCTCGTCCAGGAGATATAGTATTACACGAAATGTCAACAGCGAGGTCATTGCCTAAGATGGGTCTTTACCCATCTTACCCATTTGACCCTGCCGATATATTTACGTTGTCAGATAGAGTTCATACATGCTTAAGCGCCATAAAATGATTAGTGGTGACAAGAATGGATTAAAGAGTAAAACACGTAGACTATTATACAAGATATAGAAAAGGAGGTCCGTCGTTGACTTGGGACAGCATGTCGTGGACAGCAGAAGGATGTAATTTGCTATAAACAGAAATACAGAATAGATAGAAAAAGATCGAATAATATAGCACCGTAAGGTTAGGAAGGAGAGCATGTGACAAGAATAGATTAAAGATTAAAACATATAGACTATTATTCGAGATATATAAAATCAGTTCCGTCATTGACAAAAGGATTCAAGTACCAGCCTCCATATGTTATTATAGTAGAACTTTATATGCGCTTCATTCGTAATCGAAAGTCAAATGACGTCATCTTTGTGCATGTACTGCGTTTAGTTTCATCTTTGATTTTAGATTTTTTATTTTTCTACCGTGTAAAGATGCCTTACAGCCGTAGCACAGCTGCGGAACGGAATGTACTCATTACTTTATGAATTCAACAACCAAATAAAACTATTTTCCCTTAGAAGATAAATTTTCTATTTTTAATAATCCACATGGGTCTAATTCTGGGAACACACTTTAATTCTAAATTTAAGTACAGTATATCTCTTTCTCGCAATAAGTCATAGGAAAAAGATAGCGAGAATCTGTTTAGAGCTGTCAATTAAATTTAGATAGATTTCATAGAAACCATAGACAATTTTAGACGGCATGTACGGAGGTTCAATAAGGTCGAAAATTGAACGCACCTTTCGAAATGTCAATTTATATGAGAGCCATCCTTTTCGTATTCGTTTTGAAAGAAAGAAATAGACTGAACTTAAATTTAAACTTAGCACGTGTTCTCCAGAATTAGGTCCAATATTTATTTATTATTAATTAAAAAGTTACTAGTTTTACAGCATCTTACGATTTTATTATTTTAGTGGAAAGCTGTCTGGTTTGCTATTTGCCCAATTTAAAAAGTATATTTATTACTGGTTACACTATACAGGAAATACGTCATAGAGATTTCTATACAGTTCAGAAAAGCTTGCTACTTCATAAAACTTATAAATAAAAAATTACGCTTGTGTAATTTTGTGTAACATTTTTTGATTTAATTCCTATGTTTTTACATTTAACTATATAATGAAGTTTATTTTGTTTTCGTTGGTATTAAAATTTTAACAAGAGAATTGAACGATCGTACGAAAATACTTTAATTTTTGCGTGTTAAAATGTGATTTTTAATTGGTTTTCTACAATCAGTTAAGCAATTGTTTTTATAAAATATTTAGAAATCATAGTTTATATGGCGTTGTAATTATTTTAAACCTAAAAAAATTATAGCATCTTTATACTTGGAATCGGAATTAATTGTAGAACGAAAGTGTCAAATGGTTTTGCTTTCTTTCCCCCCACCACACCCCAAAATTCCGAAATTGAAATTGAAAACAAATGATATTTTTGGTTAAAACTTATTTGAAATAAGTATTAATGATGGTTATTAGAAGTTTATTAAATAATTAACTCTAAGCCAAATCTTTTCTGGAACGCATTTGAGAAACTAACGAAATGTTCAGAAGTCGTGGGGACATTGTTTATAAATGCACAGTTCGATTATTAGAAGATACAGAAATATTAGAGTGCGAGTTCCATGTAAGTATTCAAATTTGAGAGTTGTGAAGAGTTTATCGATTTGAAGACTAATATAATATCATTTGCAGCCAAGTTACAAGGGGAAATATTTGTTAGAGTATGTTTGTCAGCAACTAAATCTTACGGAAACAGACTACTTTGGCTTGCGATATGTGGACGCCGGAGGCCAGCGAGTAAGTTTAACATTAAAAAGTAAACACAATAAATCATAATTAATTAATACAACTGGTAAAATAACTGTTGGTTGTGAAATTATTAATACCCACTGTAAGTATTTGCATGCTATTGCACAATGTTTCTGCTGATCTATTCCAAGTTTGCAAAACAAACATTTTGCATAATGTTGTCTATAGTAGTATTTTTTAAAATCCTTGAGTATTATGTATTTCATTTTATGTTTTTCAGAATTGGCTGCATATGGCGAAGTTAATATTAAAACAAGTGAAAGGTATGTATGAATATATAGTTTCATCTAAATGATAGTGAATCATTAATTGTTGTAGTATTAAAAACATTACAACATAAATTGCAACATAAATGGCAACGAGGCCCTACTGTAATTCTAAGTTAATTATGATGAACTGTTTGAATAACTGTTTATATATTTACCTATAAGTTAGAATCTTTTTCTAACTACTACCTATGCTATTAAAATCAGAATAATACACAATATTGTCTAACTTTACTCCTAAAAGGCAGGACATCAAAAATGTCACTGGTGTTACACAAAATGAAAATAAAAAATATCATATTAAAGAGTTAAAATAAAAATAAAAAACTAAATGATAAGCAAGCTGGTGGTAATGCCCCACCTGGTGGTAAGTGGCCACCGTCGCCTATAGACCTGCAATAAAAGTCACTTGCTATTGCAGGTGTATTGTCATCCTGAGGCCAAAGATGAAAACTCTTTAATGCACATTATTACTTACTAGATTCTACAATATTCATCATTATTCATTTGCCAGTTTATGCTCAAATATGTAAGTAAAGGTAATGATTTGATAATGTTTTTTACATCATTTACGTTATTTGTAGATGCATCACCAATATTATTCAGCTTTAGAGTGAAGTTTTATCCACCGAATCCGTTGCTTCTTAAGGAGGATATGACTAGGTTTCAGATTTACTTGCAACTAAAGCGAGATCTATTGCATGGCAGACTTTATTGTACGGCTAATGAGGCTGCTATGCTCGGAGCACTTATTATACAAAGTAAGTGTAATCTTAACAATAACAATAGGGATTTTGTCAAATTTATAAAAGTGCTAAATGTCCTGTACAAGTGTGAACCCAAAACAGCTACAAAATGTTATAACTATTTTTAATACAACTAATGCTTTAAAAATCATGTAACTCAAATTATGTTTCTTATTCTCCAAACCATCAATACATGTCAAGTGACCGGCCGGCGTTATGACGTCACTTGTGCTCAACTGGTTTAACTGCTGAGGTCATTTAAATGGTTTTCCTTTTCACAGCATCAGATGCTTAGCAACTAGTGACGTCATAGACTGACATTGGTTTTTGTTGCCACATGATTTATTGCATTTTGCTTATTAAATATTATTTAAACTTTTTAATAATGCAGTTAACTGTAAAATATTGCATTTTTAGAATTTCTAGTATAAAAACTACAACTAAGTCAATTTTTTTTAATACAGTCATCCCTATTCAATATAATTTGATAACTTCCCAATGTTTGAACCCTAAAAAAAGATTATGTGAAACAAAAATAATCATTATACAATTGTTAATGACTGTTATACATTTGTTTTTATATGTTTATTACATGAACAATACTTATACAATTAGAAATAAAGTGTCAAATAAAAAAAAACTATTCACGTTTCAGTTGAACTTGGTGATTATGACCCAAGTATACATGTTGGAAACTACGTTACAGAAATGAGGCTATTACTGAGACAGACAGAGACTATAGAGGCACGGATACAGGTTGGTTCATAATTTCATATGTACAGTCAAAACTCATGAGTAATAACATGTACCTACTTCTCGCACAATTTGTCACAAACAACAAGAAGTGGCTATTGCTAGTAAGTGAACAAAGAAAATTTTTAATTACTTAAACATAAAAAAATATGAATAGTTTTAGCCCGAAACTTCAAAAATCAGAAAATGTTTCATAGTAAGTCAAACAGCTACAATATTTCAAAATTGATATTTTCTGCATCATAAATTATGTCAAGCCAAGTTAATATAGGAAATAAATAGTGAGTAAAAAACAATCCACTGTCTTCTTGTCGTTTTATTGAATTCTGTCTATTACCGATAGCTCTTGTGGAGAGCGAAATTAGAAGGGATTTTTTATATAATAAAGCAAAAGCGTCCTTACGGTGAATTGGTCAACTGACAACTGTTTATTTTAAATATTAGTATCAAAAATGACAATCAGTATAAAGAATATTAATAGCAAAAAGTATAGTTTGTTATGAAAACGTGGTCCAATGTGCCACACTGTCAATGTCAAGTCAGTCATGGGAGTGACACTAATATTTGCTGCATTACGGTGTAATTTTTGAGTAGATGTCGCTGTTGAACTACCTAAATCAAAGCAATAACCATCACCAAATGCTATTTTTGTATGAGTGATTAGCAAGAAAGGTAGCTAGTGAAGGGGCAAACCTATACAACATTTGGTTTGTTTACAATTTTATTCTTAATCAAAGTTGGCTGAAGTATTACGAATTTTAGGAGCTACACAGAGAGCCTATCGAAGTGACACCCGGAGGTGGTGGTGGCGTCAAGGGTATGACCACGCAGGAGGCAGAGAGGATGTTCCTCAAGATAGCCTGCCAGCTGGACACCTACGGCGTTGACCCGCATCCAGTCAAGGTACTGGTATAACCCTACTTGATATAGAGTTAAATAATAGAAACAACATTTTAAACACGAAAAAATGTTTTAGTGGCTGGTAAGTTAGGCCTGTATTATTATTATCGATGCAAGTACATAAATAACTTGACCTAATTCCTGTTAAGAAAGAAGGTTTACTATGGTTTTTATATCGTTCTTTACATTGCTTAGCAACCGTGGTTGTCGGATAGATATTGTTTAATAATAAAAGTCAAGTTTTCTTTTTAACTGATTTTATTATTTTAAAGTGGTAGCAGAGCGTGGTTCCTAGCGTAAATAGTGAAGGGAAAAAGCCAAATTTGTGAGATTTGTTTTCAATATGGAAAAGAGCATATCTGAAGCAAGCAAAATACAAATCGGGCACTTGGACCCCAAGAACTATAAAACATGGATCTTCAAAGTGAAGTTAGTACTGGATGCTATGCCAGGGGCTATGGAATTGTTAGATGGTACAAAACCCAAGCCGACCTTGGATGAGAATGCTAGTGCTGAACAGAAACTGCAATATGAGAAAGATCTACAAAGTTATAAAACGCTAAACAGTGCTATATCTATACTACTTACAACGAACATGACAGATGAGACTCTGCAAAAGGTCCTGCGCTTCACTAATGCAAGTGATATGTGGCTTGAGCTAGAAAGGCTGTATGGAGGTAGCTGTATGGGTCAAACCTACAACTATTGTCTGAATTTCTTTAGTTACAAGAAGAAAGAGGAGCATGACATTGCAACCCATATTTCTGTGCTGAAGAATATTTGGAGTGACCTTAATCTAGCACTACTAAATGAAACACATGCAAAACAAGAGCTGCCGGATATTCTCCTTATGTGTAAGATTATTGATACACTTCCAACTGAATACCTTGGTTTTAAGTCAAGCTGGTTACTTATTCAAAAGAAAGATCGTACAATAGAGAATCTCACCAGCCAGTTGTGTGCTCACGAGAGAGTACTGTCACAGAGTGCAAATGAGCCAGAGTCAAGCACAGATGCTTTATATGCAAAAGCCGATAAGCGCATGTTAAAGAAGAAAAGAGAACTAATTTGCAACTATTGTAAAAATCCTGGACACAAAGTAAGAGCATGCAAGAGATGGATTGCTGATGGAAGACCGCCAAAAGAAACAAGTGTCAATATGAATTTGTCAGTCTTTATGGTGGATTTGGGAGAAGCAAAAGATAAAGAAATGTGGTATGTTGACAACGGTGCTACAAGTCATGTCACTAACATACAAGACTATTTCCAAACTTTCACTCACTTCAAAAGCAGACACACTGTTACCGGAGCAAATGGTCAATGCATAGACGCAATTGGCATGGGTGATATACTTGCAGAAGCTAAAGTCGAAGATAGACTAGAGCCAATATTGCCCAAAAACGTATGGTATGTTCCAAAGATCAGCAGAAATTTGTTCTCTGTACTGGCTGCGCATGATAGATCGGAGAAAAGCCGATTTGAGTCCACACCACTAATGTGTTCACTTAAGATTGATGGACAAACAAAAATGATCGGTACACGAGAAAAGAACGGAGGATTATATAAATTAAGACTGAGATACAATAAGACAGTCGCAGTGAATGAATTGACAACGAGTTCCAGTTCAACTCTACAATTATACCACGAGCGATTTGGTCATCAGTCAAAAACTCACGTGAAAAAATTGCTTGAAAGGGAATTTAATATCAAAACAGAGGTCACCAAAGAACTATGCGAGGGTTGCATTTATGGCAAATCGCACCGATTAAAGTTTGGTACTAGAGAGAAAGCTACACGACCTGGTGAATTTGTTTATGCGGATGTTTGTGGACCCTTTCCTTACTCAATTAGAAAATTCCGTTACTTTGTGCTATTTAAAGATGATTATACACGCTATAGATTCGTTTATTTTCTGCGAAATAAGAGCGAAGTCTCCAAAAAAACTTTTACTAATGCTGTCTGAAGCGAAAGCTAATGGAATAGTTGTTAAAGAACTACTAAGTGATAATGGCGGTGAGTTCGATAATGCAGAAGTAAAAGGAATACTTATGAAAGAAGGCGTTAAGCAACGTCTCACAATGCCTTATACTCCTCAACAAAACCCAACGGAAAGAGATAATAGGACCGTTGTGGAAATGACTCGAAGTCTAATGCATGCACACGCTGAAATTCCTGCAGGATTATGGGCTGAAGTGTTGAACGCGTCGGTTTATATACTTAATCGCACTGGCCCAAGTAGTAACGACATGACACCATTTGAAGCTTGGCACGGGAAAAAACCCAGGATCAGCCAGTTAAGGATAATTGGTACAATCTGTTATCCTCACACTCCGAAACAGAATCTGAAAAAGTTGGATAAAAAGGCACAAAAGGGAATTCTCGTTGGCTATGACTTTGATGAAGGATACCGTATATGGGATAGCGATAATTATCGCTATCCCATAATTCCGACCTCTGGTTATTATTATTATTTGTATTTGGGGCTTTTCGGTCTTGTTAAGACTGATTTGTCACTGCGACCTAAAAGATCTATTATGAATTGCCGCCAATAGTTTATAGTTATAGCCTTGATTTGGGCACTTTCCATAAATTTTATGATTTTTCCAATCTCAAGGGTCTTGGTCCATTTGGGTCAATAGTGTGTCTCCGCAGATGAAGGCTTCATTTGTGGATAAAAGGTCCACAGTTGCAAAGGTGGTGCATTGGGGTTTTACGCTCCTATGCATGTCGGCTGTTAAAAAGTTGCTGTGTTTTGGATTCAAGGAATAAGTTGTCATTGTCACTGTCAAAAGATATTTTCCTTGTTATTTCAGGTGTCTCTATGCAACGGTAGCCAATTACCGGTCAGCTTGTTTGTCACGACAATAAGTTGAAACATACGCTATATTAGTTCAAAGAAATAGTTTTTCACTTTCAAAAACATCTTATTTGTTTGATAATTTCATGACATTTCTATGAAATAATGTTATATTATTTCATACAAATGTCATAAAATTATCAAACGAATACGATGTTTTTGAAGGTGGCAAACCATTTCTATGAACTAATATAACCTATGTTTTAATTTATTGTCGTATTGACGGCACCATCCTGTATAATGTAGTTGCACCGATGTGCCCGTCCGCGTAGTTGAAGTTAAGTGAGGTCTTAAACAGTTTGTTATTGCTAAAGTTTTTTATAAATAAATTTAGTATCGTCGTGAATTGTTTTTTTTAAGACTAGCTCCTTTGCTCTGACCGCGAAATATTAAGCAGTGACAAAGCGTAACCTAGTAGTCATGGTTTATCTTTCGGAGAAAGAAGACATCAATATAAATATGGCTATGCTATTCTTATTTTTTTCTTATCTTCTGCAGCAGCATAATATTTCATGTAGTCGGTTATAGCCGATACCGTGCCCTGTACGTACGCTAACGACGGCAATGATCAACAATATGCTTTACGTAACCACAAATGAAAAACGTTCCATGATTTTCGAATTCCTCTTCTCTTTGCAAGTTTTGTCTCTGGATGGTATGTACGACAAGATGGACGACAAGTCGCCTGGCCTTAAGGCTTGGCGACTTGTCGTATAAGGTACGGCGACTCTGTCAAGACTAGTGCGCCCTTATTCGTTAACTCAAATGACAAGTGCCGGTGGATAAAATATTCGGTGTTTTTACGTATATTGATATTTCACAATAAAACGTTTCGTTTCATTGTAGCGTGTATAATACATATAACATATAATAAAAAATGGTAAGCACCAGGCACCGGAACTTGTTATTTTTATCGAATGGGGAGGTCTGATTTTTTAATTTTTTCACAGGACCATAGAGGAAATCAATTGTACTTAGGCATCAATCACAGCGGGATCCTGACCTTCCAAGGGAGCAGGAAAACGCACCATTTCAAATGGTCGGAAGTGCATAAAATTAATTTTGAAGGACGCATGTTTATAGTTCATCTCAACTATCCCGAGGTAAGATATTAGAGACTTTATTTTTCTTTCAAATTA
Source organism: Nymphula nitidulata (assembly GCA_947347705.1). Classification (NCBI taxonomy): domain Eukaryota; kingdom Metazoa; phylum Arthropoda; class Insecta; order Lepidoptera; family Crambidae; genus Nymphula; species Nymphula nitidulata. The sequence continues at coordinate 5,010,969 of OX374617.1, read as the reverse complement.
GAACATAAAATGTATTTATCAAGAAGTTAGAAAGGTGGAGTAATCTCTAATGATAGGATCTCCTACAGCCAATTCATAATGTGAGACATAAATCCTTTGAAAAGCAGGCAAAACTGAGTGCATCACAAATATTAATGGGCAAACATCAAACATGGGGTATATAGGGATTCCTATGTATGTCCTATGGCCCGGAAAGGTAGAGGCACGGTAACATTAACGTGGTGTAGGTGGCTAGAACAATGTCTTCATATTGCACTGTCGTTGATTATGGACCCATCTTACCGCTCATCATCAGGTAGTGTTGAGGCAAAATGAACAAACCAAATTTACGCAAATAGATAATATAATAATAATTATTATTTGTGACTAGCTACATTCGGCGTGCTTTGCAATGCCCGTAAACAGAAAACTGTTAGGTTTTGTAATAATAAAAAATAAATAAAAAAAGGTTTTTTTATAATCCAGGAACCTTCTCGGGCGTGCCCAGAAAACCCTACCAAAGTTTCATCACAATCTGATCAATGGTTACGGAGCACCCAAACATACAAACAAACATTGATTTTTATTTCTATGTATAGATATTTATTTATATTAGTGTAGGTACTGTATTTATATCTTAGTCACACCAAAACATTACTTGTTGTCTTGGCTTCAGGGAGAGTATTAGGCATTCTTATTTTAATTCAGTGTAAGTAGGGAATGCAATCTCGTTCTCGCGAGATGATCTCGGCCTTTTTTTAGCGAGATTCAACTCGGACGAAAAAAGGGCGAGATCTCGCGTGTTTAACGAGATTTCACTCGAGCATAAAAACGTCTTATTCGAAGCGCGAACTGACACGGACGGAGGTATTTAATTGATAATAATGTCTCAGTTTAATAGTCAATAAAATAAAAAAAGTTTCATTTTTTTGACTTCTCGTTGTTTTGTTTGTTAAAAAGAACTGTTTTATTACAAAAATATTTTTGTTTGATATTAGGAGAGAAGACTGGTTGTTTATTTCATTTGTTATTTGATAGATACTCGAAAGTACTCAAAGTTTACCACTTAGAAGTTTATTAAAAAATTATAGACAAATACGTTAAACAATGTTTGATGCATAAAAGTCTATTGAAAAATTCGTGAAAATATATGTTTATCTTATAATACTTATAATTTTTATTTTGTTTTTTCTAATTTATTCAAATATTGTGATTAATTTGCAAAAAACACAAAAAGGCCAATCTCGCGAGATCTCGAAATTGGCGAGATCTCGCAGTATTGTTATTCATAAACTCTCGGGATCTCGCTTGAGCCCCAATCTCGCGAGATTTGCATTCCCTAAGTGTAAGGCTTGTTTATTTTTGCTACAGCATGACCTCTATGATCTTGCTAATAGGATTCAGTCTTCGGATTCAGAGTCTTGCAACACTAACTCACCACAGGAACAAAAAAACTATGGGGCAGTGTTATTTTTTTTTATACTACTAAGGTGGCAATCAACCATACGGCCCACCTGATAGTAAGCGGTTACCGTAGCCTATTTGGATGTGTTCTTCTGTAAGCTGTAGGTGCTGTTTAAATTTGTGTGGAAAAACCTCTCCTCACAAACTTAAGTTATATGATGTCAAACAAACTTTAATGAAAAAAGGCTACTATAAGGTCCAAGAATATTTAGATGATAAGAATGCGTGGAAACATTAAAATTCCAAAATGTTTTTAAGTTTATTTACGTGTAAGTATTATGACTATTAACCTCTGTATACCTATTTTGTGATTGTGCATTGTCAGATAGCTTGAAAATAACGATAATACTTTTGACATTGGGTACCTACTTTGTCGGTACGATGATATAGATTCTCTTCTAATTTTAATTATTTTTATCGCTGGGCGGCACTGCACTGCTAAAAGTTATATTTTTTTTTAACTACAAACATTGTATTTGAATATTATTTTGAAAAGAGTGACTACACGAGTTTGTTGCCGGAATCTTCTCGGTAGTTCAACTTTTGGAACCGGTGTAAATTCAGACATGACAGACAGACAGAGACTATGACGTTGTTAGTTAATATTTTTTTTGTGATAGTTGTAAAAATGTGTTTTTTTTTGACGATTTAAAAGTGCTTCTTTGTGGCCTATTTAAATAAAATATTTTTTCTTTCTTTCTTTCTTTCTTTCTTTCTTTCTTTCTTAAATTTTCGGATATAGGTAGCTTCTTTATTCTGAGTATAGATTCCCCTTTTCTCGTTAATATTTTTATCCAATTCAAATATAGTCCTCTATAAAAAAATACTCAATCTTAGTTTTCGTAGTGCCCGGTTTTGCTAAGAATTTATTCAATACTTATAACTGTTTCAGAAGAAACACACAGTTGGATTTAAATGTCCGAGCGGAGCAGCGTGTAGACATGTTTGGTGCTGCGCTATAGAGCAAATGTTGTTTTTCACGTGAGTTTATTGGAATTATTTTCGCACTTAGAAGTACAGGCCCCGGCAAGCACCTTAAGGCGATACCTCGTCGACACTAGCGACACCACTTGATTTAAGTATAATAATTGTGGTGAATAAAGAACATAATAAACAAAAACGCACAAGAGAATGACTAAAGAATGGTATTTGTAATTTTTTTGAGACGTGCTCGGTATGAGATATTCCTCTACATGTAACCTATTCTTTCATTATTGCGTAAAGTGGCCACTTTTAACAACAATAAAAAGTTTGGTCACTAATAGGTGGATAATTTATACAAGATACATCTTTAAAAATTACAAATACCGTTCTTTAGCAATTCTATAAAGCGTTTTTGTTTATTAGGTTCTAAATTCACCATAATTAATAACAATCAATTGGTGTCGCTAGTGTGCACGAGGTATCCCCTTATACAATTATTCTCGTAATAAAAACATGCAGGTACTACAGGCAATGAAAATGAATTGATCTAAAATTTTCCGTAAATGACTTGGTCAACACAATATTATTAGTTTAATTTTATTATTTGTACTGCATTGTATCGACATTTTTTTTAAAATTATATCATAATTAAATTCCTGGAACCTAAAACTATGATAAAGATTTCCGGGAACCTTTAAATGTTTCCGTGTACGCCTACATTATGTATGAGTGTATATCTGTAGAATTGGGACCAATAAATAAATAAAAAAGAAGTGTACTTACTGTTACTGAAATTTAGATAAGTATAACATAAGGGCCTTACTAAACATTCAATAAGTCTTTTATAGTTACAAAGTGTGTTATCGCCTTTGTTTGAATCGAAATGACACTTTGCAATTCTAATGAACGTGATAAAACACTATACAAGGTTATTATAATACCATTCACATGAAAAATAAACTTACAACTCCAAAAGTCCTGGGATTAGGAGGCTAAAGGTCATAATATAAAGGCTTACTTATGCGACATCGCTCCGGCACAACATCCGAAAGAACGTACAAGTATAGCCTTAAAGTCATGTTCCGTAGATACTTTTTAAAATGACTCAACAGCCAACGGCAATTGTGCAATGCAAGCAGTCTTGACTTTGTAAAGTATATTTACAGACACGGCTTTATAATTACATTTGAATGTTCGTTCAGTTGCCGTTTACTCCGAAAATCAAAACGCGCAAAGGAAGCATCGGATTGTGGCAGGTTAAATCAATTTAGGCAATTCAAGGAGCTCCATGGCGTTTGAGAACTTCCGCTATGGAGGGGTCAATCAAAATTTGAAATCTCGAGTTCTCCGTGCTTCGGCAACCGCTTCAACCGACCAACCCACCAGGGCCAGCGTGGTGGTGTTATGGCCCAAACTCCTCATGTGAATCTCCCATCTAGGAAGACCTCTGTCCAGCAGTGGGACGTATATGGGCTGGTAATGATGTTGGTGACGTCAAAACCTGTCAAAATTCGTTCTATCGTTTGAAATAAAACCAATTTACCGTATTTAACTCGCGTTTAAGTTGATGTAACATTATTATTATACACGCGACGTTTCGATTACTTTACAGCGATCACGTCTTCCCGTGAGGACGACACCATCGCTGTAAAGTAATCGAAACGTCGCGTGTATAATGGTTTTATTTTAAATGTGTAGTGCTCGCGAAAGTATAATTATGACAATACCTCGTTCTATCGTTTTTGGTGCCGGTTTGAATTCAGACAGACTGACATACAGACACACAGACTGACTGACACAGACTGTCAGGCTGACAGACGGACCGACAGACAGATCGACAGACTGACATTATAACATTGTTAGCTTACGTAGATCCAGACAAGACAGAAAGACAAGCATTATGACATTGTTAGTAAATATTATTTTATGTGTTTACACATAAGGGTTTTTGACGATTCGAAAGTGCTTCTTGGGGGGCCTAATTGAATAATGATATTTTCATTTCATTTTCATTTTCATTTCATTTGGTTCTTCGGGATAGGCGCTCAGTGTTAATAGGGTAGTTGACAACTTTTTTTTTATTTTATAAATAAGAAGTTTATAACTCTTAAAGTAATATTGCAAAAGAAATAGTATGTCTAAGATCAATAGTTTCACAGATATAGTGGTATGTTTGATGTGTTGCGGCGCGTCGTCCAAAAACGCTCTATAAAAAATGAAAGGAATATGTGACGTCACATGTTTCCATATTACTAAGAAATGCATGGGCATACTGACAAAATTGATAATAACTGTGTATTAAGTATGTTTTTATTAATAGTTGTCATAATAATAGTTGTTTCAATTGACGTCAGCAATCTCATATAATTACCATTATTAAAAAAAATTTTTTTTAAAAAAGATTTTTTTTTATTATTTTCAAAACAGTACAAGTTCAACAATATTCCATATATTTTAAGTTTGAATTGTTTTTATGGGTAACAGTAGCGTATATTTTCCGAATTTGTGAAAAATAGCGCCATATTCAAACATAGGCAACATCCCAATAGGTTGCCGTCGTCGTCGGACGCGTGCGTGTACTCTGGCGGCGGGCTGTTCTCGTGGGGGACCAAGTTCAAGTACGTGGGCCGCACCGAGAGGGAGATCCTAGAGCGGGACGGACTTCTGGCTCCCAGAGACTCGCAGGTACATACGGCTATATCATTCATTATACTGCTCTACTGATGACTGGGTACAGCTTTATTGAATTCGTTTTAATTAAAATTTGGACTATTGAAAAGGTGTCTTTATGGAAATAGTTATTAAGTCGATTTTACAATGAACCTTAATATAATATAAGTTTCAGATCTCAATGTCTCAAACGTTACTTTTCTATTAAAAAAACGGTTAGCAACGTAAGTTTACAAAACGTCACGAGAATTAAATTCGTAATGTACTAGAATAGAAATAAAACGCAACTAGATAACAGAGAAATACAAACAGTAGTTAGTTGAGAATCTCAATGAAAATTATTGATTTCTGTATAATGACTATCTTAAATGAATCTTCTCGAAACAAGTCCTCCCGGTAAACCTGCGAACTGCGAGCGGAAGGACTATTTTTTTAAAAATTATGATGTTTTTATAGACAATGATCTGGCCGTCTGGTGGAGTGGTCAGTAGCTCTGTCTACTACTAGAGGCATCGGATTCGTGTCCCGGTTGGGTTACATCGACATAGTTTGAGTGAAGAATATACGAAAGATTTATTTACAAAAAAATACAAAGATAAATTCAATGGTAGCAAGAGATCTCTTTCAGCGAACTAACCGTTAACATCTAGCTAGAGGGTTTTTCGTGGTAATATTGCGAGTGATGTACGAATTATTAGATAAGTACTTTCGTGAATTACGTCCACGAAAACTAAGCCAAAGTTACTTTTCATATGTACCTATTACGATGTATCTGTAAGCGTGTTTTACCTAATATAGTAAAAAACTTCGGATACGAACGAAGTTAGTAAAATAAAAAACTCGTAGCTACCTTTGCTTCAAGTTTGAACCTTACATTTAGACTGGAGAACACTCGTGAGATAAACGAAAGAAATCGGATAACGACACAAACATAGACCTATGGTTTTGTAGACAGGGCCATTTGTTATTTACCACTGCACCAAATGGCCGCCCGGTTATAAGAAATTTGGGAGTTGTAATTGAATCATCGCCTAAGGACACACTTTTATTCCAAGTAGGAGGGCTCAAGTACGGGCGGCAAACGGAAAGCATCCAGCGTGCCTGCGACCCCCTCGACACCGATGACTGGAGACTTTGGTAAGAATTTATTTTACTTTACGAATAACAAACTATAGTATTATGTTGTATTAGTATTATGTTTAGTGATGATGATAGCATCTGTAACAGTAGATATAAGAGTGGGAAAACAATACCATATTAGTACTAAGTAGAATACCATACCCAAGTAGCAAAAGTGGTTTTATAACCATCCTGTAATCACCATTTCATTAGTTTTTGCATAGATTTAAAAATAATAACGATATATATATATATTCAATCCGAAACACAGCGAACTGTTTCACGGCTGAAATAAGAAAGGCGGTGGTACCTACCCAGGCGACCCTACATATGGGTCTACCACCTATATTATATTCTTATCTCCAACAGCTAAGCCTTTTATCAATTTCTGATGTTTAGCGACAAGTGACGTCACACACTCAGATTGGTGTTCGTTGTCACGTGACCTTAGTGTGATTTAATTGCGTTTTGTTTATAAAATATCTAAAACTTTTGTGTTTGTTACGATTAAGATTATAAAAACTACATCTATGAGTAAAAAAATAATATTTTGAATACAGTCAACATCGTTTTTATAGACAAACAAAATTACATACAAAAGCAATGTTCCTAATGAGCCGAATCATGATTGCATGATGGGCATGAAAGAAAACTGGAAAAAAACAATCGATTTTTTAATATAGTCTCCTACAGCTCGAATATTCCAATAGCGCTCGGTAGTATTATTTAAATTACCGGTTTAGGGTACAGCAGCTTACCCCGGTCGACTCACAGCGCGCCCCTCGAGGAGAGCGGCATAGGCATGGGAATAGGCGAACCCTGCAATGGCGGCTGCTTGCTCTCCGGGCCCGCGGTCGACATAGCATTGGCTTGCTGTGACCACATCCACACCGCTGACGATAAGGGAGGTGAGATGGCTAGATTGTTTATTTATTTGTCAGTTATTTTACTTTATTAGACTTCACAATTTTTAAAAGGAACGTTCATGTAATGGCCATTCATAATATACAATAATACCAAACTTAACAATTATAAAGTTTCAAATAATTTGACAATCACTAAAATTATTGATATGAAATATAAAAAAAATTCAAGTAACTTACTTTTGTACTCATTTAATGACAAAACCAAATATGAAAATATATTATAATAACTCATAAGTATCTAGGTACCTATCCATGCCACTATGGTAACTATTGTGTAATATCATTGCATAATAATATGAGTCATATGACAAATTTGCGCATATTATTGTAATGTACTAAATACACCTGGTATTCTGGCAAACAAAGATCTGAATTTGAATTAAGAAAAAAAATTGCTTTCCTTCCAAGTAAATATAAATATTTGGATTTTGGAGTACAAAATCTGACTTACGAAATAAATCTAATTCTAGGCACCCACAAGTCTAAATAGAAATTTTGACAAAGATTTCTAATTAAACAGCGTTTTAAAAAAAATATTTTCTGATAATGGATTCTTTGAATTCATGCTCAATTTTCTGTGCTCTGTCATGCATGATATAATATCGCATGAAAAGTTCATTCGAAAACATTATTAGCACAATAAAACTTATGTTGGGTCTGGCTTGCGCGAACGTGTTAGATGTTGCAAGATATTGCGAGTTCATGTTGATTGTATTTTTAAAACCTTGTCCAGAAAGGGCGAATTTGCCCAGAAGGAGTGTACGCCAACACGCGAGCGCTTGGGGATGGATTCATTAACAATTTCGTATCAAAATTTTGCCGCTCCATTTCCCTTTATACGTGCACTCGCTCAGAGGTTCGCGCGTAAGCGGACGCTACAAGTCGTTTCTAATATCAACTCGCGCGCAATAAAGGTGGTTTTCCACCAGAGGGGCGAGACGAGGCGAGGCGAGAAGAGAATTGAAATCGCACTGACCCTTTTCCTCTAAAAATTGCCGTTAATAGCTATCGCGAGCTCGCGCGAGGTGATTTTCCACCAGAGTGGTGAGACGAGACGAGGCGAAAAGAGAATTGAAATCGCACGTACTCCATGAAAACAAAAGAGCCGTGCAACCATCTACGTCACGCACAAATAATATACTTAAGCAGGTATGATAAGGATAGTTGACGACCGGCTGGCCGAGTGGTCTGTACCCCAGGCTACTCGGTCAAGAGGTCCCGGGTTCGAATCCCGGTAGGAACAAATGTTTGTATGATGAGTACGAGCATTTGTTTACGAGTCATGGATGTTTATATGTTTATTTAGTATATTTCTAATATTTATATACATATTATTATCATTATTTCTCCGTTATCTAGTATCCATAACACAAGCTCTTAATGATGCTTACTTTGAGCTAGATAATAGGTGTGAGTGTATAAATATTATTATTATTATTATTATAGTTGCAAGTGTGTACTTCGTGTTAACAGCGACCTCTAGTAGTAATGGATTGTACTATCATGACGGTATTCTCAGGTAATAACACGGTAATAAGTAGCAACGAACAACAATAAACCTATCGCGAAAAGCGTGTTTCTGTTGCAGAGTTAATTTATTCTCTATATCGGAAGCGATACGGTTAATTTTTACACAAACAAATATTTCAAAACACGCCTCGCGTATCCTCGTCAATCCTCACCATTCACCTCCACCAAATATGCGCAGTGCGCTAGGAGAGGATTGAAAATTTGCCATACATATTTCAATGCTCGTCTCGACTCGCCCCTCTGGTGAAAAATCACCTAGGGTTCGAAATCATATCAAATTTCACATTATTTATACTCTATATCGCCAACGCGAGTATGAATTCGCGCGAAATGATCCCCGGCAAATTCACCCTTTCTGAACAAGATAGCCAACAAAAGATCTTACGTGTGGTTAAAGTACATTTTTTTTATTGTATTAATTGGCACGCAGCCTGCGCTTCGGATTACGGCCTCCGCGACTCGTTCGAGCACTCGTCGTCGGAGTCGGGCGTGACGCACGCGAGCCACACGACGGTTGGCCCGGGCGCGGGGGCCGGGGGCGGGGTCCCGGGGGGCGGGGGGCCCGACGACTGGGCGCGAGTCCCGGCGGGGGCGTTACCCCCCGCGCACCGCCCCTTCAGCCTCCTCCGGGCCTTTGTACCCTCGTTCCTGTTCGTGTGGGCTTCCTTGGCCCTGGCCGCGCTCCTCGTGTTCGAGACCGACTGGCCCCCCCTCCGAGCTATCAAGCTCCGCCCTGAGGTCCTCACCCTCCGCCGCCACTACTACGCCCCCCTCAAAGAGTACCTCCGGCGGAAGGTCGTGGAACTGTTCTGATTCGCGCCGGCCCGTCGCCGACGCTCGATACGCTTGTTATAGTACAACTACTTGTAAGGGTTTCCGTGGGCTACTCGCGCCGTCATCTCCGGTATGTGTTCAACTGTTACACTCCATCTTTCGGTGACGTCACGCCGCACCGCTTTATTGTGTCAGCTGTGAATTCGACATTACGTTGTCATTTGTTTTGGAGATTACTGTTTGTTCAAGTTTTTACTTGTCTAGTAACATTCTTGCTATCGAACCAGAAAAAGAAATATATGTTTCATCCTGTTTAAATCGCACAAATATTGATTACGTTTCTTAATTAAATAACATTGACGCTAGGATTTTGAAATTCATGACGTAAGGTAACGATTGTCGTAGAAAATCTATAGAAACTTAGACAAGTGCCTCTTTTCCTATCACAATAATTTTCCTATTGCAGATAAGCTGCGAGCACATAATAATAAACCTTATAATGAAGTAATTAAAGCTGCTATTGCAAATGTGTCATGTTTGTACTGTAACATAATAGTTAACATAACTCATGACATGAACGTCAAAATCCTGATGTCTGTTAAAAATTCATTATTTTTTTGTTAAAATTTTAAGAATTTATATTTTTAAGTTATAAAGAGGAATATTTTACGTGAATTTTATGAGTCTCAAATCAATCTCTATTTACACATGTTATATTTTAAGTTTAGCCATCAGAGAGTCTTTAGTAATAAATTGTGATTTAATCGTTATTTTTTGTGTTAGATGAAAATGTATGTATCTATCATCATTATCACACTCTTACTCATTTACACTTAACATTTCTACACAGATATTTGACCTTTGTTTAATAATGTCACTTTACTAATACATAAATATTAATTAGCATTTTCGTAACGTTACATTCCATTTTGTACTTAGTCTTCCATTTGCATTATTTTGTTTTTTAATCAAGGCGAATTTTCATTTGTTCTAAATATGTTGAAGTATACAAATGAAATTTACCACTGTTTGAATCTTTTGTATTTTACACTTTAAGCTAAAATGCTTATACCGCTTCACTTGCACAAATTAGAATAGGTTAGAATAAGTATCGGGTTTACTAACTTTTACTTTGTTATATTAACTTTCTAGTCAAAAAAACTACTGTTTATTTAATTGTCTTGCCTTAATTTTCTTGCAGGACAAATTGTTTTTGTACTTACCCAGTAATTAAATAGTTTATAACGTAAATATAGTAAAACGCCCAAAATAAATATTTTTAATCAGAAACTTATTTATTGTACTTATTTATAAAAAGTAGGATCGCACAAAAATATTGACCTCGAAACCGCATGAAATTTCTACTATTACATAGAGAAATTATTTTATTATCTCACAAGAAAAATACTGCCTCAATTATTAATTCACACAAACATCATTTGAACAAAAATTGTAGAAGAGGTACTACAATAGAACACATAGGTAATAACAATGGGTCTGATTCCGTAGTCTTGTTGAAAGTAAGTTTTCAATAACTCTTTCTCTCAAGGTATTATGGAAAAAGATAGCAATAAGTAATTAGAATTGTCAAATTAGCTGTTATACAGTGTGTTACAAAAGTCCGATATAAAATTCAAGGGGTGGTTTTGTTCCTTGGCAAGAGTTATCTGAAAGTTTGACACTTTTCACACTACTTTTATTTTCCCATTAAATTAAAAAAAAAACATTGTTACACCTGCTAATGACAACCCTAAAAATACGTACTATCGCGTATTATACGACACTACAGTTAAACTACAGACGACACACTCACACAATCGCGCACATACCCCAGAATTCCAAAGGAGATGTTTCATATCCGGCCCAAGTATATGTACATTATCTGGAAAAATCAGGGAAAATCTCCTGAATTCGGGAAAAATACTAATTATTATTAGTATTTTTCCCGAATTCATGAGATTTGTGCGATTTGTACAAACAAACTATGCATGAAAACGAATACGTTTTCATGCATAGTTTGTTTGTACAAAAGTTGAGTTTTTTCGTCGATTTCACTGTTATTCAAAATGGCAATATGGCAAGCGACATAGAAATCAACTAAACTTCACCATTGATGAATATTTGGCTGTGTTGCAGTTTTTTGTATAAAAATTCTTGTTTTTACCACGTAGCAAAGTAAATAAAAAGAAAACAGATAATTGAACACTCTTCTGCATATATTACCTATTTTTCAGTGTAGTGTACATAGACTTTGGGGACTCCATACATTTTTAGAACATCTCTTTTTATTCGAATTCTGTAACACCCGATATAAGTAGTAAATAAACTGGATATTCTGGGACACGTTGGATTGTACACTGAACGCTCGCCATGCTCGCTACGTGTGACATCGGATAGAACCGGAATCCCCAATTAGACGATTAAACTATAAAAGTGCGGTAAAATGCCTAGTATCTCACGTGAGATGGCTTGGGTAGTTTATAAATTTCAGCTTTTTACCTGTCTGTCTATACTATTATAAATTTATAATACTGTCAAAAAGCCATGTTTTTACATTGAAGTTAATCCAGAAAAACAGGTGGGATAGGGTACTGTGAGATAAACATGCCCAATGTATTTTTATTTTTTGTCTGTCATCACGCAAAAACCGCTGAACTTATTTTGATTCAGTTTTCACTGTTCGGTACCACTTCGAAGTACAATGAGGTCATTTAAAACGGCCATTGCAGGCATAGACCAAACAATCATAACTATTTTCACGCGGATGAAGTCGCGGATAAAAGCTAGTGAAATTATAAAAGCATACCTAATATTTTGGCTCACACTGGGTTGTGCCCGGCGCAGCGAGCATGGAGATCAGGGCACAACCCAAGCTGTGCCATAATGTCCAATTTATATGAGGAACTTAAACCATAGACAATTTTAGAAGGCATCTAGAGCGGTTTTTCTTTCAACGAACATTTATCGGGTTCAATACAATACAATACAAATAGTCTTTATTGCACTCTTAACAAAACACATTACGAAACAAATTTACACACAGGACAGTACAATAGGCGGCCTTATTGCAAAGCAGCAATCTCTTCCAGGCAACCTGGAAAATTGAACACACTTTTTAAAGTGAATTGTTTTGCTAGCTATCCTTATTGCAAACACTGAAAGAACGAGATGTGGAGTACATCCCGTTCTTTCAAAATAATTGATTAAGTTTAAGCTTAGATTAAGTTTGTAACTTTAAAATCGGGCCCATTAGATATTGCATTGAAATGTAAGGAAGGCACCGAACTTGTATTGAATACTTTACAATTAGCAACAGCGTAGCTAATGGCGAATACTGAATAATTTTCTTACCTTACTAACGGGCCGTGACCACGCCACAATGTAATTCGACCCTTCGGGATCTATTGTGCCTCTCCTGCTTTTACTCTTCCCGTGCCCGAATATAGGCTTCATTATATCTTTGGGTGAAAGACCCTATAGTCTTCTGGTTTTGGATATGGCACTTCCAGGAACCAACTCTGATCCGAGATACATATTTTAATTTTATATTGGTTTGAAATAAGACCATTACTACCGGATTTAACTTGCATTTAATTAGATCTTATATATTATTTTATACCTGAAGTTAAGTAGGTATACTTAACAGCGATAGACTTCCCGTGACCGCGATTGCTGTAAAGGGGATTTATTTCAAATTGGTGTTTATTCAATTACTATTCTCCACAATTAAATTCAAGTTATTTGCCTTCCTTTACAAATTAATTGACATTTAGCAGATCCATAAACTTGATATTTAGGCGGCATTTTTTAGATGTGCGTCGATAAGACTAAAACTCTATGGAATTGTAATATTAGAAACGTCAAACGACGTTATCTGTCCTTTTCTTATCTCGAGTTGGCACTAAAGTAATGTTTAGTTTTAGTTGGTGCGTAACAGAATTAGTACCATACTTTGATGTTGTGTTGACTAAAGCAATTGGATTGTCTTACTATTTTATCATCCTACTTTGTACACCCAGCGATGTAGTGAATTAATATTAATTAGTAACAGGAATCCTTAATTTGCGGGCGACAACCAATAAACTGAAATTATCACTCATTTAGATTGTAGTCAGAGAATGCTACGGAACTATTAAGGTGATATCTCGTGAACTTTATTTCCGAGACATATAGGGATAGAGATAGGGCTCCTCAACGCGAGGGAAAAAGACAACAATAGCGCTCGCGCGCGTAACATAAGCAATAATTTATTTATTCAATAACTAATTATTATTTTTAATAAAACTAATTTCGAGAAGCGAGAATTATTTCAATAATTTATTGCTTTTCTAATAAACTAAGGTTGAAAGTATTTTAAGAATGCCGAATAGTATATTCACGAGGTATCCTCTTGGTGCGTTTAGAGTCAAAACAGTTTGTTGGAGGTGTTGCGATGTTAACTGGATGTACAGTCGACAGCACATCAAGCGTAACAGTTGGACCTTGAGACCGCTCTTACCGCGTTCGTAATAGAGGCGGCTTTCGTAGTGCAACTGTTACACTTGATGTGCTGTCGTCTGTACCTACTCACCTACTCAATTCCAAATATGTATACATCCTTATTTTTATTTTTAACATTAGTTATGTTTAAGAGATTCTTAGAAGACACATCTAAACTCGAAAAAAAAACATAATCTCCTCCTTTTTGCAGTCGGTTAATTATTATTGTCATCTGTTTTTGCCTTATAACCTAAAGTCTACCCTCACAATGTTGACATATTCTATTACAACATTTTTTTTCAACTACAAGTCCTTGGCAGCTCATATGGTTAGAGCAGTCACCGCCGGATTGTGGATGGTCGCGGGTTCGTTCCCTGCCCCATTATATGTTTTTTCTAGTTTAGATATTTTTTCTGTGTACATTCACTGTACTCGTATTCACAAACGTTCATGTTTTTCGTTTTAAAACTCCCTAATAAGTCACTTATTTTTATTGCTAAAAGGGGGATAGATGTATAACTGCAGTTTAAGGACATTTTATTGTAAGATACATAATTATTCGTATGTTTCCATTAAAATGTTGCGTAATTGTTACCTAAATTAATAAGTTGAGTAGCGTGTCAATTGAAATCTGTAATTAAATATTATGATTAAAATAGTCGAAATCCGTTAAGCAATAAGTGAACATTAATGACCTAGGTTTGCGTCTTTTAAATGCTACTGTCGAGTCCTAATTGAAGGAATTGGAATACCTATATTTCGTTACTAAATAATTTTATCTGAGGTCTGTAATATTCTTAATAATTTAAACAATCAGACTTATGCCTTATTAGTGAAGTAGAATTACCGTGCAAGGTTACGACGCTTACTATTTTCTGCCTATACATAAATTTTCTTTATTCCTCACGATGTACCATATAAATCTGCCAGAAGTCCTATTTTGTAATGTTGCCATAATGTAAAATAGATTTTAAAAATAAGTTTTAAGTTTGCTAATTGAAAAAGCTTTGTACAGGTACTTAATAGTGTTATAGAACACTTTCTATAACGATCTTTGTTTAAATTATCTCAATAGTAAAGAATTTTCCTAAATTGATTTTTAATTTACCCTATCTTTAGTTAATAGTGACCCTAGTTGATAGTGCTTAATTACAGGTAACCACAAGTGACCACATAAAATTATAGGTAGTGTAGCATATTTTCCACTCGTTACCTGATTGCAGTCAAATAACAGATCATCGAGGAAGAATTGTGTTCGGACGTGTCTCCTATGCTATTAACATAAAACCTTTCAGATTTCTAAAATGTGTCGGTACTCACGTTGCCCACGTTGTAATAACACTCTTGAGACATGCGCAGGCGCGGCCAAGAGACATGATAACAATTCAAATTAAACCATATTTCTTTGTCATATGGCTTTAAATTGCTGTCGCGTGACGGATCTCGTGGTAGTAAGCGCTCCTGCTACGCGCCGCTATCATTTCTATGCCATTTTAAACCGTATGCCATATGAAATAAGGTTTAGTTTGTATTGTTATCTGCTCAGTCCTCGTAGGTCTGCGCTGGATCTTGATATTACATGCGTCTATAGGCTACGGTGTCTTATTGATATCGTGATAAAGGCGGTTTTGCGATTGACCGAACACAATTTAGAGAAAGCAAAATTTCAATAAAATAATATCATATTTGTGACAAATAGCAAATTATAACTTCTCCAAATGTGAATTATTAAACTGCTATCCTTTTTGGGAGATGAGGGAAAGGGTGACGTCTGCTACTTTGAACTATAATACTTTGTCCTGTAGTACCTTGTGGTACAAAGGTACTACGAGGTGAAAGACAAATCAAATACGAACTAGTTAAACAGACAAGTAATGACTGTTAATGGAAACTAATATAATAATTTAATATTTTATTTCATTATTTTAAAAAATCCAAAGTAAGCAACAAACAAGTAACAATTTTAAATGAACATACTGTGGCGCTACATACATCAGCTTTATGTAAATCATTGTAACACTAAACAATAGTAATATGTACCACATAAGTCTTTCAGTTTTATGGCACTCAGCTCATGAAGTCACTAGTTAGGTAGGCAGCGTTACAACAACATGAAGAATAGCACAAGCTCCATTAATCCCGAAAACCACATTCACCACTTTATTATCGCGTTTGTTAACTTACGAATTACAAAGCATAAAAATAATAAAATGTTAACTTACAATTCATAAAAAATATACTTACTCAGACCCTAATCAATTCTCTTACATATTTTACATCGATCGCTAGAAATATTCCGTGGCCGATCGTAGCGGAGAGCTCGGCGGGTGTCGCCGTCCGTCAGTCGACGATGGAGATCTGCGCGTAGCCGACGAGGCCCTTCTCGTCGGGCGGGTCGGCGGCGGCGGCGTCGTGCGACTCCAGCCTGAAGGTGAGCGAGCGCGGCGGCGGCGCGGCCGCGGCGAATAGCTGCGCGTCTACCAGCCGCTGAAGCTGCACCGCGATAGCATCCGCGTCACGAGCGTCCACCAACCCCGCGCCAACCAGCTCTGTCGCGATACCGTCCGCCGAGTCCTTCCCCGGCGCGAACTCGAACCGGATGTCGTTGAGCTCCTTGCGCGAGTTGCGCATGCGCAGCACTAGGTCGATCTGCGGCGGCGGGTCGCCCGCGTCTATCGAGCCGATAGTGAACCCGGCGCGGGGTTCGGGCTCGCTGTCGCTGTCGGAGGAGTCGGCCCGAGGCAGCTGGTTCATGGGCCGCTCGCCGGCCTCGTCCTCGTCCTCGGCGTCGTCCTCGTCGCTCTCCCACACCCACTCGCCCGTCTCCATCCGGTGCAGCCGGCCCGACGTGCCCGGCTGCCGCTTGCTCGCCTTGTGAACGCGCGTCTCCATGCTCGGCCCGATCGTCACCAACGTCTGCACCAGATATTTGCGGTCCTTCGCCTTCTTGAAGAAAGAGTGCTTCAGCAGCTCGGTCGCGGAAGGCCTTTTCGTAGGATCCTTCTGCAGGCACTCGGATATCATTTTTCTAAAGGTTTTCCCGTACGCTTTGTATTGGTCCTTCTCCTCGGCTCCCGTGTCGAGAGTCGGCGGGTCATTCTGGAGTGTCAGCATTAGGACTTTCATAGGCGGGTACTTGTGGTAGGGTGCCGTGCCGGTCGCCATCTCTATAGCAGTTATCCCGAAGGACCAGATATCGGCTTTGAAATCATACCCGTGGTTCTGCTCCATGACCTCGGGCGCCATCCAACATGGCGTGCCGACAAACGTGTGTCGTACCTTTTGCCTTGATATATCACGGCCAGTAGCCAACCATGCGGACACGCCGAAATCTGCAATTTGTACGATTCCGTCGTCGCCTAATAGTATATTGCCGGCTTTAATATCCCTATGTATTTGTCCATTTTGATGGAAATATTCTAGACCTTTTAAAACTTCTTTTAGAACAGTAGCAATAGTCGCTTCATCAAACACTCCATGTTTACAGTTAGAAATTCTCATTTTGTGCTTTATTATATCTAAGAGACTGCCTCCTTCTAATAATCTCAGTACTAACCATAGTTCTTCTTTGACAACAAAACTAGTGTAATAAGTTACCACATTCTCGTGGTTACAGCTTGACATAGCTTGTATTTCTTTCAGCAATTCATCCATGGAAGTGTTCCACTTTTCTAGGTTAATTCTTTTTATAGCACATTTTTCCCCCCGAGGAATACAATAGGCTGCATGTACCACAGCTGTGGCTCCTACACCAATCACTTCCAGTAAGTCATAGTCGTCTTGGCTATTGGGCCACGAGTGACTGGAGCTTGCCATTTTTATGGATTTTAACTATGGTATATCAAAGTTTGACACCAATATATATTTTAATTAGGTTTGTACTTCTAATAAGGCCAAATACTAAGGCTTGTTAATGTACTTTTTTGTATAGCAGTGATTTCACGGGAATTATATTGTCACCCATAATGATATGGTTTGTAGGATTGTAATTACGGAATATAAATATAGATTCTAAACCACCAGAGTATATTTCTAATCTATGCACTTTATAAGAGGTCTCTCTCAGTTCCAATATTGTCTTGTCAGTGTGGAGTATTTTGTCGTCTTTATAATTTACAACTGATGGATATAAATCATCTCCTGTAACAAAACAATGTCAATGAGATTACAGAAACACTCAGCAGATGTACAATCTTACTAAACTGATTTGACGTAATTCCTCAAACTGACCTGGTAAGACATTTAATACTCCATCTTTGGCTTCAACTACAACAGGATACATCAAATCAGTCCCATTGCAGCTTCTTTGTTTAGCATAATTGTTCAATTTATCAATTTCATTAAATTTAAGAAGTCTGTTAAGTTCATAAATTTGTGGAGGGTATAATACTAATTCTTTCTTGGAATTTTTATCTAGTATTTTCTCAGGCTTGGCCCACTAGAAAGAAGAAAGATAATTTTAATAGTTGTCAATAATTTTATTATTATATTTTTTTAAATCTCAAACACCCAAAAACTGAAAAAATATATACCTGTACTTCAGTTACTTCCGAGCTGTTTATTAACTGAGGAGTCTCTTTACCCAATATTGACAAAAAGAAAACTGTATCAAATCTTTTTGGTTGATGGACTGGTGTTAGCCAATTACTCCAGTAGTGGAGAGACCAAATATCTGGGTAGCAATTATGTTCCTTGCACAAAGTAAGAAACTCCTTGGGATTATCACTCACCTAAAATAAGTTGCATAAGGATTATTGGAATGGTGTTGTAAGAATTAAAAATTTAAACAGATTGTCAAGTAAAGCCCTCTGTATATTCCAGTGATTATAATTAAATTTAAACTAAGGTACCTAACCATCAATTTAATAATCTGTGTGCCTTTAGGCAAGGACCTCCCCATCTTATCCACTTTTCCTTGTCTCTGGTATATAAGTTATTCGCTAACGCAATTTCAAAGGACAAAAAAATATTTTTTCGTTTACAATCATAAAGATTTATCTGTTTTGTGGATACAGCACAAATTAATCTGTTACACAGGTTGGTTTTTGTTTCTAAAATGTCTTTCTTTTCAAAAAAAATATTACAGCTATGTTACACAATAATGCAAGCATGCAACAACAAACATAACAAATAGGAAATGTGAATTATACCACGATAAAGCACCTACAAAAAATATTTATTACATGTGAATATAGATTAAGTAGTTAAATAGGCTTTGTATTACATATTATTTATAGCATAAACAATGCAAAGTTTTGTTATAACATTTGCTTTTTGCATCACATAATAAAGGCAGTAGAAGCAATAAGTATGAATCTAGGCAAGTTCTTACAAAAATTTTATGAATCCAATCTCTTAAACATTACATTATCTTCACTTCACTACTTTAAATATTTGGCAATCGGTCATTCTTAGATGTGCAACCATTACTGCCACACTCAAGTTAGGATTACATTATCTATTGTCAGGTTTGTTGATACAACAGATATTAATCTGTCACACAAGCTAGTAAAAGTCAATAAGTTAAGGAATTGCAATAAACTCACTTTTTTCTGCCAATGTTTTAGATCAATATCAGAAATTATATTAGCACCTAATCTAACTTTGTTTTTCTTGTCTTCTCTGCTACAAATTAGAAAGCCGAGTTCTTCAAATGTCTCCCTAATGGCTGTTATTCTAAGTGATACTTGTCTGTGAAAGATGTATTTCATTAGAATTTTGATAAACCATTTAAATACTATTTTCTTAAAGTAATAAAAATAATTACAAGTATGGTCTATACTATATTTCAAAAGTTCAGAAACGATTTAATCCATAAACATATCAGACACAATAGATTTTCTATTTTGTAAGCACCAGTGGGCTAGAAAGGGACAAAATGAAAATTGGTGTCACTGATAATTAAGTTCAAACAATGAAATATTCTAGTAATGCCAGGTCGTGTATTATCTTGTTCATACATTGCGGTAAAGTTTGATATGTGATTATGTTGCAAAGATTGAGGTTGGTAACTTGTTTTACATTCTACCTTTTCACCGGATCTGGTTGAAATATTGGTGTAACTAAGGTATTTTCGCGATGTAGCGCAGCAAAATCGTTTTGCGAATAGCCAAACGATTGCAAAAGGTTGAACCAATCGGAACTTTCGTCGGCTGGCTCTGCCACACCGCCGGGAAACACAACTGAATTCGGAAAAGAGCCACTACTTGTCCTAGTCTGCAGCAACACGTCGTAATTAACGGCGCCACTGCGACACGATAACGAATCACTATTTCGCTTATTGAGCATTATTAAAGAGCCGGAATCACGCCAAAGTTTTCCATGTACTCTTTTCATGATAACTTGAGTTGACTACTCGATTCGAGTCATACATGTACTGCTAAGGAATTAACAAGGTCGCCAATTACGTACTTTTTCCTTAGTGTAAATCTTCTTTGTAGCTAACAAAATCAAATAGTCTTATCAAATATGTATGATAACTGTTGTTACGATAGCACAGGAAGAAATTAGGTATAAAATTTATAAATAGCAACTTGACGTCCATTCCACAGACTTTTTTATTAAATACTTTTTTTAACAAATTAAGTTAACGGCTCTGGTTTCAAGACCTTTTAAGCCAGTCAGAAAAGAAAATACATTTTATTTTCTTTATTTCGTCATTTATTGCATTAAACTAAGGAGTGTCCCATTTCAATGCATCTTGGAAGAGTTTATATTATGATGACAGTCTCTATGATGTTGATTTGTTGAGGGGGATAACGGCGATAAAATTTTCAACTTCATTCACACCATAATTACTCTTGTTAGAATAATCTTCCAATTTTATTTCAGCAACACAAAAAACACTTGCTTGATAAAACTACTCCAATTTTATGTTTGCTCATACACAATTTTGAAACTATTGTAAAAAAATCTTTAACGACACCATCAAAACCCGCCAAAAAACCACAAAAAAACTAAAATCCCGACCTTTTTAAATATTAATTTAGTTTAACGGCTCTGGTTTCCAGACTTTTTAAGCAAATCGTAAAAATATTTTCTTTTTTTCTTCATTAAACTAAGGGAGTGTGAGCTACATCAATGCATCTTGGGAGAGTTTGGCGCTGTGTTGTGTTCGTAATTGTCAGGACAAGCAAGCTATAAAAACCAAGGGCCTCTTCTTCGCGATTGCTATGGAATCCGGTCTGGCTTAATTCAGCAATGCTTCTGGTTAACCAACCAGAAGCAGTGCAAAAACAAAATTACGAGAAAGAAAACTACTATTTCGATAGAATAAACAAAATATTAAAAAAATAACGATGAGGTAACTTTGTAGATAAAAACTATTCGAGGAAATTTAGATGCGATGTAATCTGCGAATGGTGTTAAGGGAAATAAAAATCGTTGTAAATAGTTAATTGTGAATAATGTGATAAAGTGATGGATCCTCATTGATGATATACCTTTTAAAAGGCTCTCTCAACTTAGAGCAAACATTTAATAGTTTTGTTTTAGTAAAAGTTAGCTTATCCAAAACATTAAGACCCAGTTAAACGTCTTCACTTACGAACTTGTCTATAGTAATAAATAAGTCACAATGAAGGATATGTCTTAAAGTGGTTTCACATGTCACTTGTACTTAGCAAGTTAGATTATTAGGACCTACACACCTTACCTATACCTTTTTTTTTGCGGAGAGGAATCCTCTTACGGACGATACCCTGAACCACTGGACTGTTCCAGCGGACCGCCGGCTTAGCGTGGGTCTGTGTAGGGCTCGCCTAGCATCTGATATTAGCAGCACTGGGAATACCCACTAAACCTCTCCGGTTTCCCACTATGCCCATGACGGAGGTGACCCGGGATCTGCCGAAGCAAGCTCACCAAGCCACCTCCGGCAGCCCTCCCCAAGAACCAACCGAAGTTAGCCTCCATGGAGAGCGCCAGCCCCTCCTCTGGGACCGGCCGCAACCACAGACCGCAGCCGGTCCCGGAACGGGGCCCCTGGCACCACCCCAGACCCCGCCGAAGCCGGATCCAAAGTGGCTTTTAGCGCCCATTGAGGTTGCCCAGAGTGTGATGTCTGCCTGCCCCTCACGCATGACTGCCCCTCACGCATGCATTGCCCAAGTGCAATGCATGCGTGAGGGGCAGCCTTCCTCCTGCACACGCAGCCACGTCTTAGGATAGGGCAACACGGGCGGTCAAAGCCACCCGCCTTGCTCCACCCATTCGTCAGAGCCGGGAGGGATGCGGGAGGTGGCTCCCCACTAAAGAGAGCCACCTCCCGCACCCCTCCCCATCTCCTGCCAGGCAGCGCCCGCACACCAGCGCTGACGCTCTCCTCAGGAGAGCCCCAGATCCCGATCTGTACACAGAGAGCACCGTGGCTTCGGCGCCCTACAATCTGCCGCAATGTGGCCCTCGGCCCCGCAGCGGTAGCAAAGGCCGCTGCGGTCCTTCTGGGACGGGCACAACTGCTGGGGGTGACCCACCTCCCGGCACCGATAACTCCATCGCCCTTATCTTAGCAGCGGTCCAGCCAACCACTATGCGGCCACCATCGACCAACCTCCTCACGGCCTCCGCCGGGCACGAGGCCCAGGCCGTTCCCATGCCCCCAATACCCGGCAAGATGGAACTGACCCTAACGAGCTCAGGGGCGCATCCCGCACGCTCGGCCAGCGCCGCCCGAAGCTCTTCGGCCGACACCGAGTCCTCCAAACCCGAGACCCTGACGTCGGCCATCTTTGTCGGGCTAGAGGTCCTGGCAGCCTCCCCCAACACTTCTTTTAACTTCGCCGCTAAGGCGTCCGCCTGGGCCACCGAGGCCTCTTTGGAAAGCTCAATGATTCGAGCCCCCGTTTCCCCCTGGGGGAATCGCGCTGGACCAATTTCCAACTCCCCCCAACTGACACTCTCCTTGGCTTTGGACAGCGTATCTCTGTACCTGAGGCCCTCCCCCACTGCCTCCGGCTTGAGGGCCATAACCACCGCCAGCCACCGCGGCGGTCTCGGCGGCCCCGGGGCCCTCTTCTTCTTCTGCTTCTCATTCGCCTTGGGGAGGAGGGGCTCCTTAGCCTCCAGCAAAGTCGGAGCCGCCGCCTTCTTTTTCTGGGGCTTCTTCGTCACCACTGTCTAGCCCTCTTCGGCTACCGGTGCCTCATTTCGGGAGGGTTCCTCAACCTTCTCCTTCGACCTCGGGGCCTGTTTCTTCATGGCAGTCTTTGCCCCTTTAGCCACCCGCGGTAGGTTCGCGGGCAGGGCCAGGGTAGTCGGCACACTGGCAACCACTGGAGTCGCTACCCCCTTCCGGGCATCAGTCGCCAACGAGGGGCGATGAGACTTGGCGGGCATCAGCCGGCCATCTACCTCCAGCCCCTCGAATCGCGCCCCCACCACACCTTCAATGTGCTCCATCAGGGACTGCTGCAGGTGTTCCATGGCGCGGGTCAACTCCTCCCGGGTCACGGCATGCTGGTAAACCTGCAGCGGCCTCGCATCCGCCTTCGCACGCTCCTGCTTCGGGATGATCATCACCCCCGGGGCCCCTTCGCACCCCGTGGGCCCGTGCTTGCAGTAACCGCCTCACTAAGTGTCCTAACCTTCCCCCTAAAGGTAAAGATCTGGGCCTGAAGGCGCGCGTTCTCTTCACGGAGCCGACGCAACTCTTCTCCGTCCTGGCGTTTGGCCAGCTCTGTAATGGCCTCCATCATGGCCTTGGAGCCGCAGTCTATTTCCCGCATGGTGGTCCCCTTCAAATTCTCAGACTTGCGGGTAGCCCGGTGTATAGCTGCGGCTCCATCCTCAGCCCGATTCAGCAACCTCCTAATGCAGTTGGGGCGCCCCGTGTCCCCTTCTTCTTGCTCCGCGACACTGTTGCCGAAGACCGGGCTAGGCTCAGGGCTGAGCTCCTGCTCCAGCTCCCGCTCCAATTCGTCCAGCTCCGACCCTGAGTCTTGCGGCCCCGCCCTCAACTCCCGGAGGACCTGGGCGAGCCCCACATTGTGGCTATATCCCCTGCCATAGTTCGACCGTGGCAGCTTTTGTGGTGCTGGCATGACCTCTATCGCCGGGAGACCAGGGAACTCCAACTCGTCACCCATCCCACTCCGCCCAGCCGCTGAATCAGCCCTAGTCTGGGGCTTCCTGCGTTTGAGGGACGACCTTTCCACATTCCTGTCCCTAACACCACGGCCACGACCGACCAGCTTGCTCGCCTTGCTTGTTTTTGCTGCGGTACGACCTTTCCCCACAGACCCGTCAAACTTCAAAGCTACGGACCCCCTAGAGGGCCCTCTCGATGACACCGAACGGAACTCCAGCTCCGGGGTTGCTGCAGACTCTACCTCCCAGTTCAACTATCTCAAGGGCGGATCCAGCTTTGGCGCCAGGGGGGGGGGGGGGGGTCACATAGTCGTGGTAAAGTCACAAGAAGTTATAGTCACGATGGTACGCCTATTTTTAACGGACTTCAAAAAAGAAGAAGGATAAATGTTACACTGTATGTATTTTTTTTGTATGTATGTTCACCGATTTCTCTGTCAATTGCGAACCGATTTTCAAAAATACTTTTTTCATTCGATAGAGTATACTGATATATAATCACTTAAAAATGTGATTTTGTTTTAACAAAAATAAAACCGACTTCAAAACACTAAAAAGGAAAAATAATAAAATTTGAGTACCTAGGTACCTACTTACCTCCTGAAATGTATTTTTTGTAGTTGGTACTAAGCTGTTTCCAGAGACAATAGAAAGTGAAGCACCAACTCCAAAAAATACATTTCTGGAGGTAAGTAGGTACCTAGGTACTCAAATTTTAGTATTTTTTCCTTTTTAGTGTTTTTCACTGTGTGAATTTATCTAAGATTTTAGAGTAGGTTACTAGAGTAGGCTCTTCAAATCAGCCCTTGTGGGTTCCTGCCGGGTGGGATGAGTGTTCTGTGATTCTTGCCCCACCTTGTGAAAGGCTCTTTTCAGGGCCAGTGGACCCGTTTGTGGGTCGGAGGATGGCTGACCTCTAAGGTTAGCGGCGGTTGGAGAACCTTCTATAGGTTGGGATGGTGCATGTCCTCGGTATGTGTAATAGAACCTCTACAGACTGGCCACTCAGCAACTTGTGTGTGGATGTCACTTGTCAATTAATTAATACAGATAGGTGTTTTCTTGTTATTGAAAGACAATCTAAAATGTAAAATATACTTTATTAATATAGATTTGCGGTGTTTACGTTATTCCATACAATAGGTTATGGGCCCAGACCAGCTCTAAAAAAGTGAGTAAATATTATTCTCGTAACATATTTACAAAAATATAATGTCGAGTCACGGACATATAAAAATTGAATCTCTACACAGAGAAAACTATGATACATGGCGCATCCATGCCAAAGCACTTTTGACAAAATCTGGTTTTTGGGATTATGTTAATGGAAAAATTTCTAAGCCTACTTGTCCAGATGAGTTAGTAAAATATAGAGAAAAGGATAATTTAGCTCTGTCAGAATTACTACTAATTATCTCACTATCGGAACTGAAACAAGTTAAAAATTGTGAGACCAGTAACGAATTATGGGTCAAACTAGAAAATATATACGAAAGTAAAGGTCCCGCCAGGAAGGCAACCCTATTAAAAGAATTGGTTCTCCGAAAAATGATCGATACTGAAAGCATAGTAGATCATTTGAACAAGTTCATGGATATAGTAGACAAATTAGCCGATATGGGAATAGAAATAAACAAGGACCTATTGAGTATAATGCTGCTGTACAGTCTACCTCAATCATTTGAAAATTTTCGAATTGCTATCGAATCGAGAGATGAGTTGCCTGATCCCCACAAATTAAAAATAAAAATTATAGAAGAGGCTGAAGCTAGGAAAAGCATTGGAAGTACAAGCAACAACATTGATGAAGGAGCCATGTATAGCAGGCGAAAAGGAAAAAGGACTGTGTATTGCTATAAATGCAAAAAGCCGGGACATAAGGCAAATGATTGCAGATCTAAAATTAATAACTGCAAAAAACGTAATGAGGATGATCGTAATTTATACTGTACCGAACAAGCACGACTGTCAGAGAACAATCTGATTGAAAAGGAAAATGATACTTGGTGTCTAGATAGTGGCTGTACATCGCATATGACATTTAACAAAGAGAGATTTTTAGATCTTAAAAAGGATAACAATTGCAGACCATTGAAACTTGCGTCAGAAAATTGCACAACCCAAGTTGAAGGCAAAGGAGAGGCGAAATTAAACATAAAAGTTAAAGGCATAAATTTGTCGAATGCTCTCTATGTTCCTTCATTGACCACAAACTTAATGTCAGTTGGTAAAATGACAGACAAAGGTGCCACAGTGCTATTTAAAAGGAACAACGCAACAGTAAAACGAAATGGCATCATATTGATGAGAGCCGAAAGAAATGATGATGGTCTGTATTATGTACACGAAGAAGGCCATGAAAAAGCAAATATATGCAAAAATACAGAAATAATAACATGGCATCGTAAACTAGGACATCTTAATGAAGGACAAATGAAAATTGCATTAGAGAAGCAAAATATAGAAGGATTACAATTTAATAAAAACGATTCATTAGGCATTTGCGAAATATGCTTAGAAGGGAAAGCAACTAGAGAACCATTTAAAGTGAATCTGGAACAACAGAGAAGGACAAAAGATGTGCTAGAAATAGTCCATACGGATGTATGTGGTCCTATGCGTGTTGGAACAACTATAGGTTCAAAATATTTCATTACATTTACAGATGACTATAGTCGATATAGCAGAATATATACGATGAAATATAAAAATGAAGCCATTCATAAATTTAAAGAATACAAAAGGGAGGTTGAAAACTACATGAAGAAGAAAATATTACAACTTCAAAGCGATAATGGCTCAGAATTAGGGCTTGGTATTCGAATATTCGAATATTCGTATTATTCGAATATTCGCCTCATTTCATATTCGAATATTATTGAGAGTAGTATTCGAATATTCCGAATAATGATATTTCATAATAAAAATCAACACAACTATGAATGAATTTACCAAAAACGACAGATGATATACATAGAAGTAGGCGACGAAGCGTTACTTTTTGAGGTAATTGAAAAACTACTTGAGTTAACTGTAAAATAAAACTTGATTTAATTTTGTTTCTGTCAGTTTCAAGAGAAACACATCTATTACAACGAAATTTTCAAAAGAAACTTCTAAACTCAAGCAGCAACGACGTCAATATCCATCTGCTACTTCGTCAGAGCATCGGGAAATTTACAAACTGGTTCAACATGACCTCCGAAATGATAATACACGCTCCTTATAAAGAGCAATTGAGCAGAACATGGGGTCAAAAGTGTTCGTCCAGTCCTTAGGACGTAGGAGTAGGGAGACCACCTGACGAAGTTGACCATTGGTAGGAGCGTTGTTGTATTGTATCTAGGCCGGAGATTCTTTGGGAAATTGAAAACTTCCACAGTAAATTATACCCTTCGCATGCATCTTGACCAGATCCAAAATATGAGAATTCTACTAGATCAACACTAACACACCATTTCACCGAGAGCCTGCCGGAAACCACGTAGTCAGCCTAGACGAAATTGAGATAGGTCTTAGACAGCTAAAAACGGAAAACACGGAGAAGATGGAATCACGGCGGAAGTTCAAAGCTGGTGGGTGAGCACTGCTGAAGGAGCTCCAAAAAATGTTTAATTCTGTCGTCTTTTATAGGAGAACTCTAGAATTGTGGGATAGGAGTGTGGTTGCCCTCTCCTTTAAAAAGGCAACAAGACACTGCTGAACAACTACCATCCAATTTTACTCCTCAGCCTCCGCTACAAGCAAATTTCGAGAGTCCTATCAAATAGAAATGCGCGAAGATTCGAAGAATTCCAGTCCCCAGAACAATCTGGGTTCCGGAGAAAATATGGCACTATAGATTATTTTGACTCCATCAAGACCTGGGCGGTTCTAGAATCTTTGATGCAATGCCAAGTTGTAATATCTTAGTGAGGAAATGCTTTCACGATTTAAAAACTGTGATCATCCAAGTACAGAAGCAGCAAAGTTACCTATTTCCCATGTTCACCAGTGCATCAGAGGATTGAAAAACTACAAGATACTGTATTGTAACAGTTACAAATAAAGAAAGAAAATAATAAAAAATTTATTGCCCGCGTGGCATTATCCCGCCAGGAGCAATATATTTTTTCATCGTTTTCTTTCTTTATTTGTAATTGTTACAATAAAGTAGATGTTTAAACGCATCAAAAACATTATTAGTTAATAGTGATTAACATTAATAGTGATTACAAGATACTGAATTGGAACGGAAGGAGTATTAACATTAATGGCAAGAAAGATTTGCAGATGAAGTCGTCGTTATAGCCGGAACACTGCAGGATCTGCAACAGATATTGCACGACCTAGCTAGCTGACTTATCTCAACGTATGTCTCTGGATGAACTTGGTGCTGTGGCGTGGACACTCACGGTAGAGCTGGTGCACCAGTTTTATGTCGCTCCGCGATCTATAGAGAGGGCTTTGCTTGAAAGTTCACTGAAGGATCGAATTCACAGCAGAGAATCAACAGCCTACGAATGTATAAGCAGAAGTAGCAGCGGGGCGGCTTTGTTAGTGGCCGTCAGTAACTAGATCAGGCTAGCCAAAGATCGAGCCAAGTGATGTTCATATGGAGTGGCCTGATGATGATAAGAATGGTGAATAAATGTTTAAAAAACTTAGTTTTTCTTTTCAAATCAGTGATATTCCACTTTGATGTCAGAGATTTTTTTATATTAACTAATCATGTGCTATATTTAGGTGATGATGGTGTATTTTGTTCCTTAGATAAAAAGTATTCGAAATATTCGTATTATTCGAATAATTCGAATAAAATTTTTGGGACTATTCTAAATATTCGAATAGTAAAAATGGCCGAATATTACAAGCCCTACTCAGAATACATAAATCACGAATTTAACGAGTACCTTAAGAAACACGGCATAAAGAGGAGAACATCAGCACCCTATACTCCTGAACAAAATGGTGTGGCTGAACGAAAAAATAGAACTCTTCTAGACAAAGCCAGATGTATGCTCATAGATGCAAAAATGTCAGAAAAGTTTTGGGGAGAAGCCGTTTACACAGCTAACTACTTAGCAAACAGAAGTCCATGTAGCAGTATTGACAATACAACGCCTTTTGAGAGATGGGCAAATAGAGAACCATCTGTTAGACATTTGCATATCTTTGGCAGTAAAGCATTCGTACTGAACAAAGGTAGAAGGCTAAGCAAATTCCACTCGAAAGCTTCTGTTGGTATATTTATTGGCTACTCAGAAAATTCTAAGGCTTACCGTGTTTACCTTCCTAATAATAACAAAGTTATCATAAGTAGAGACGTCAAGGTAATTGACAAAATGTATGAAACTAAAAAGGAAGAGAATGAAGATGAAGTTATAAAAGGAAGTGATGATGTGGAAATTATATTATCAAAAACCACTGATGAATCTGAAGATAGAATAACTATACAAGACAGTGAGATTGAAGGCGCAGACGAAATAATTGATAATAGTGATAACATAGAACAGTCAGAAAATGAAATTATAGAAGAGAACAATGATAATGAGTCTATACCAAATGAAGTCGGATCTAATGGACAAAGACAAAGGAAACCACCAATATGGCAGAAAGATTACGTCATGTTGTGTGATGAAATATCGAACCTCTGTGACATTGATGAGAACAGCGATGAGTGGTTCGAAGCTATTACAAGTGAAATAAGTTCACATTTGAAGAACAATACTTGGAAAATAGTAAACAGAAAGGAATGTAACAATTTAATCGACAGCAAAATGATCCTAAAATATAAATACAATGCGACAGGGGGAGTAGACCGACGCAAAGCGAGACTCGTAGCTAGAGGTTTTAACCAAAAAGAAGGAATTGACTACAATGAGACATTCGCGCCTGTGTCCAAAATGAGCACTGTCAGACTCATGGTAGCTCACAGTGTAGAAAACAATATGAAGCTATGTCAACTAGACGTGTGTACCGCCTTTTTAAACGGAGATATAGACGAAAAGATTCATATGAAAATACCGAAAAATTTAGAAAAATATCTGAAAATAATCTTAGAAAAAATAGAAGACAAAGGCATTATAAATAAAGCAAAAGAAATGTTAAAATGCTTGAATAAGCACAAAAAGGATTCTGTCTGTGAACTGAATAAAGCCATTTACGGATTAAAACAAGCCGGCAGACAATGGTATTTAAATTTACATGAAAAATTGATGGAGATAGGATTTACTAATGCAACAGCAGATCCCTGCTTATATACACTTGAGAAAGGGGGAGAAAAGATACTGCTGACAATATATGTTGACGACCTGATTTTAGCCTATAAGTCAGAAGAGACCCTACAGGACATAAAACAGAAATTACAGACAGCATTTGCCCTAAGAGACATGGGTGAACTACATCATTGTCTTGGAATCCAGTTCAGCCATGTAGGGGGAGAAATAGTCCTGTCACAAAAGGCTTATATTGAAAAGCTCTTGAAGACATTTGACATGGTTGAATGCAAGACGGCAGCAACGCCAATAGAGCCAGGTTTAAATCTGGGTAAGGTGGATCCTGATACCTCATTACCTTACCAAAAATTAATTGGTTCCCTTATGTACTTGGCTGTTGCCACACGTCCAGATATCCTTTATGCAGTTAGTTATCTCAGCCAGTTTAACGTACATTATGGTTCTGAGCACTGGAAAGCAGCCAAAAGGGTAATCCGGTATCTAAAGGGAACGAAAAACTTCAGTCTAAAATACAGAAAGACTGGACTACCACTTACAGGAATGTGTGATGCAGATTGGGCAGCGTGCTCCGTAGATCGACGTTCCTACACAGGATATACCTTTAAGTATGGTGGTGGCTTAATTAGCTACGAATCTAAGAAGCAAAGAGTCGTAGCACTATCGACCGCCGGAGCGGAATACATGTCAATGACGGAAGCAGCGAAGGAAGCCCTGCACCTCAAGCAGTTACTAAATGATATTGGAGTACAACAAGAGACGGTGACATTATTTAATGACAACCTAGCTGCACAAAAATTGGCTAACAATTTAATGACTGGGAAGAGGTCAAAGCATATTAGCATTAAAGAGCACTTCATACGGGATTGTGTGCAGAAGAAACTGATTACAATCTCGTACAAGGAATTAGAGAACATGGAGGCTGACTTAATGACTAAAGGCCTTCCAAATCCTCGGCTGGTAAAATTGAGCACACGGCTTGGCCTGTGCACCACACAGAGTGCTTCGTGAGGGGGAGTGTAATAGAACCTCTACAGACTGGCCACTCAGCAACTTGTGTGTGGATGTCACTTGTCAATTAATTAATACAGATAGGTGTTTTCTTGTTATTGAAAGACAATCTAAAATGTAAAATATACTTTATTAATATAGATTTGCGGTGTTTACGTTATTCCATACAACAGTATGTTTAGGCGAACCAGTCTCTAGGCTGGGTAAGGTGGGTCTTCCCTTAAGCCTTTTCTCTTCCGAATCCCCCGGACCAAAAGGTCGCGGTGGTTTGTTTGTCCTAAGTGTCCGGGTGTCATGTCCTGACTTGGGCGAACCAGTCTCTAGGCTGGGATGTGTAGGGTCACCAGTGTTTTGAGTCGCTGGGTAAGCAACCCCCGTTGAATTATCCCGGGTCACTGCTTACTTATGTTAGTCGCCCCATGTCAATCAAGGTGTACCTATAAATTCCGTCACCTCCGAATCCCTATGGGCTGAAATAACGCGATGGTTTGTTCGCTCGAGTTGTCCGTTAGGGATGGTGTTCTCTGACGGGATCCCACATTGTGACCTCCAAGGTCATGGACGAGCTGCGGCGTGATGGTTAAGGGGAAAGCCTGGGATGGGCAACGCTCGGAAGAGGTTTGCGTAGTTACTCTTCCAGCTCCTAAGTTCTCTCCTTATCAGCCTAGGCCCCGCTCACATCTGTCTAGCAAGTCAAACGCAGTGGACACTTAGGGGTCGGCGAATGACTGACCTTTAGGTTGGCGACGACACTGGACTGATCGCGGCTGGGTGGCACCTGCCTATAGACCCGTAGGAGACCTTACTTCTCCGTGGCCCTCCTTGTCCAGTGGTATGTGACATGCTGGGGTGGACCGGTCATTAAATGGACAGCACCTGCGGACTGCCGGTGGCGTTCAGCGCCTTTGCAGAAGCCCCATTCCGGGACAGCGGACCCTTCGGGGTTGGTGGATGGCTGGCCTCCAAGGCCGGTGGGCGGCCTTATGTGGCCGCGTTGGGTATGCAAGAATGTTGGTTCTAGGCGGGCCACAAGCAGACTCCGTCATAGACGGCAAATCTGAGCGCTAACTCTCTGCTGTCCCTTCTCAGGACCAGCGGACTCCTCTCTATGAAGGAGTCGTAGGATAGCAAGCATTCTAGGGTTGCGGAGGACAGTGGCAAGGGGTGGGCACCTCGCCACCTCACAAAAGTCCTCATGCGGGGGGAAAGCCTTTGGGCCAGTACCCTATCCCTACGGAAAGTGGTGACATCCAGAAATGGCTGAGCTGCGGGGGCGGATGCGGTCGACTACAAAGTTCCTCGTGTCCGGTCCCTGTAAGCAGACTCCTAACAGAACAAGGGAAGGTTTTTAGTGGATAGGGCCGTCGCAATCACTGCGTGATTTGTGGTGGAGGAGTCCCACATAACCTCGGAGTCGCTTACAGGCACCGGGGCATGCGTAAAGCATTTTCCGGCCGTTAAAAATAATAGTGGCGCGGAAAAATTCTGATTTTTGATGCGTTAGTTCCCGAATAATGCGCTTGCCGTCAAACAAAATATATTATATCTATTAAATTAATTAAAAATTGAACGTACTTAAATAAAATCTATATTGTGATAAAAATATACCTAGTCTTGCAATAAATACTGAAACAAAGAAGAAAAAAAAAATCTATTGCAAATAACATTTATTACTTTTACAGTGTGTTAGTTTAATACATAAAACAATTTAAAATATAAAAAACTTATTCGAAGTGGTCTCCATTGGCTGCAATACAGTCCTTTAAACGTTGAGGTCAGTTATCAATAGAAGCACGCAATATATGGGAAAATTCTTCACTGCCAATCGTACGGATTGTTTTAGGGACTCTAAATTATCATGGCGTTTAGAGCAAGCCGTACTCTCTAAAACTGACCATAAATCATAATCCAGCGGATTAAGATCGGGACTAAACGACGGCCAGTCTTCAGCTCTGATGAAGTCCAAAACGTTCGTTTCCAACCAAGACTGCGTAGACCGAGTTTTATGACCCGGCGCCGAGTCTTGCTGGAAGGACCATTCTTGGTTATTGAACATGGTGTTGTTAAGGGGTTTCACTACCTTCTCAAGAATGGTATCTTGATACACTTGTGCCGATGTTTTGATACCTTTTTCACAAAAGTATGGCTCAGTCACTCTTTCATAGCTAATACCCCACCAAACCATCATTGAAGTCGGATAATGCCCACCTTGCACTTTGTCGACTAATTGGGAAGCTTCCTTAGAGCTTTGAGCATAAATACGGTCATTTTTTTGTTAAAAATTTGCTCAATTGTAAAAATTTTCTCATCCGTAAACAAAATATTCTGTGACCTCCCTTTGCGTACCGCTTATCAGTTAAGAAATGACCAGTACGTCTCTTATAGGCTGCAAGCCAAGCGTATGGAGAGTTTTAAAAATTGCATTTGGCTCCATACCTACTTTGTGTAATGCAATCACAGCGATTCGGTTCTTTTTATCACCCCACTCCATTTTAATATCGCAATCAATAATATAAAAAAAACTAAAATTAAAACCGACTTCAAAAAACTGAAAAGGTTAAAATAATTAAATTTAAGTAGGTACTCATCCCCTAGAAACATATTTATTTGGAGTCGGTGCTTTACTTTCTATTGTTTTTAAAAACAACTTAGCACTCACTCCAAAAAATATGTTTCTAGGGGATGAGTACCTACTTAAATTATATTATTTTAACCTTTTCAGTTTTTTGAAGTCGGTTTTAATTTTTGTTTAATTTTTTTTGTTTTTACTTTAGTGTTAGCTTTCTAAGGTCGAAGCTAGATGGGTGCCCGTCAACTTTATTGTTTCCTACTATCATATCGTTTCACTAAAAAGTCATAAGAAAGCAAAAATCCGCCAATTTCGCATACGTAGACGACTTAATAATTTCAGTTTTTTTTATACAAAAACCAAACTACCCAACTGATTTTGAAAAAATTTTTATGGGACCCAATGGCAGCTATTGCCAATCGAACAAAAAAAGAATCACGTAAATCGGTTCAGTAGTCTCGGCGTAATCGGCGTACATACAAAGAAAAAAAAACATACCGGCCGAATTGAGAACCTCCTCGTTTTTGAAGTCGGTTAAAAATGACAGATTCCAAATTAAAATGTAATATTTTGTTTATTTTTAATTGTAACAGTATTTAAAAATTTTAATTAGTGGTCCACCTAGGTCCTAGGTCCTAGGTCATGGAACCAGCCCAGGGGGGGGTCATGACCCCCATGACCCCCCCCCCCCCCCTGGATCCGCCACTGAACTATCTGTACTAATCAGTATCTTTTAAGTAACTCATGTCATGTAATATGCAAGTCATCTTTACATTATATTTTTATTTATTTTTATACTGCTTGCTGATGTTATGTCATGTAGTAACCATTGATCTTTTTATTTATCTTCTCACTATAAACTGTAAACACAAATGTCTCAGATTTAAAATAATATGTGGCCAACGGTGTTGGTCTTACAGTAATGTATATTTAGATAGGCAAATACCTTAAGCAACATACATATATATTGTAAGACTGTTTGTTGTCCTAAATAAATAGAAAATAAAAATAAAAAAAAAAATATGATGTCGACTGTAATTTCTGATGCTCTATTGTACTTTTACTTTGTAGCAGCCCTTTGAGTCATTTCTGAAAACGGAATGAAATAAAAAAGGGTATAGAAAGGGTTGGAAATTCGGAATAGGCTTTACATTAAGCTTATCCGAATTGCTAAGTCCAATCTTTATGTCAAGATCAACAGTTTAAAACATTTTTTGGCAAATAAAGCATTGATACTTAAGTAGCCAGTTTTAAACAAATGTAAAATGGGTACTGACTGGCATTGTATTATTTTTACGTTTTTTGAATACGTTACGAAATGAAGTTCGGTTTTGATTTTAAAATGCAAATATTTTTCATTAGGTATCTCCTTATGATACTCGTAATTTATGATATTGGCTGTCTGATTTTAATATTTTTTTATACAACTAGATGACAAACAAGCGGACGGCTCATCTGATGGTCAGCGGTTACCGCCGCCTATAGACACCGAGAATAACAAGGAAAAATCACTTGTTGTCATCCTGAGGCCTAAGATGAAAAGCCGTCCATGCCCAGTAATCCCCGTTTCATAATTATGATAATGTGAAAACTATGTAGGTAAATATTAAAGTGATTAAAGGATTTTAACCGCGGCTAATTTTGTTTGTTATTTTGTTGTCGGTGAGAATTTCTGCAGTTTATGAAAAAGCTGTTTTTATTAACCCCCGACATGAAAAGATGGGTGTTATAAGTTTGTCGTGTCTGTCTGTGTATCTGTCTGTGGCATCGTAGCTCCTAAACGAATTTATGAAGATCAGTTCAGGCCTTTGATGACTGTCAGCTCTTTTTTTATGTGAAAAAGGGTTTTACTAACTTTCACAGATCCGATTGATTTGAAATTTGGTGTAGGTACTGTGTCATTTCGGTAACATTCCCATAACACACTAACCTTGAGCTGATCCTATACCATCAAAAAGTATGCGGAATGCTACAGCAGATATAGTGTGTTTGGGCTCATAAGAATAGTCTCAGTGAGATGGTGTTAGATAGGCAATCAATAAGGTCAGGGGTTACTTAAAATTATCAATTTTATATTTTTAAATAATGTAACATAATTCGCCACTTCACAAAGACTTTGCCTCTGAGTGTCAACTAATATCATTACAATAATTTACAATGTCTTTAAACTGTATCGGTCTAACATAATAAGCATTCGTAAAAACATTACATCTTAAAACTACGTAAATGAGTTTTTCAACACTTTTAGTATCTTGTGATATTGCACTATTGACAATGTCTATTTTACAACCCATGCCTTCACCTTTACAGTCAATATAATATTGATCTCATCTACAGTAATTTATTTTTACACGGTAGGCAACCCGTGGGCAGAGCCCAAGGCTACGAGCGTCAATAGGCTACGGTAACCGCTTATAACCAGGCAGGCCGTGCCTCGGGCCATGTACATATTATTAAATGTTTGTGTTGCCCCGCCACTGTGCAGATACGTCAGTTTGTTAGATACGACAGTTAGCGGGGAGGGTGACGTTGTGTCCTGAGAAAGAAAGCATTGTTGAGGATCCCTGACTGTCCTGTCGTGTTGTCTTTGTTTTATAGGGTAGTTAGGGCACAAATTAGGCTTGTGATCTACTTAGCGGTAGGCACTTATGACGTTGCATTGTTCGAGTGTTGAGGTGCTACCGGCGTAGACGCTCTACGCTTGTGTCACTCCGATTTTTGTCTCTGTATACGATAACGTATACATAGACAAAAATCGGCGACCGCTTTCATTCACACGTCAGTGAATAATAATAAATATAAAACATACCTACTTATATTTATACCAATAAAGTTAGGCGGTCGCCCCGCTGGTCCAGATGGACTCTAAACTTCGTATCATAATATGTTTACAGAGCTAAATATTGCAGTTATAAATTTTTATGGCCATTGCATAAATTTCGAAGCCAGATGGGTGACCGTGGACCAACCTGGTAGTATTCCGACGCAAACAGAATTATCATAAGCACCACTGAAAAGTGTCTAGAAAGCAAAAATCCCCAGTTTCATTTATGTTGATGACTGAATAATTCCAGTTATTTCGATTTTATAACTGAACTACTAAATCAATTTTGAAAAAAATCTATGGGACCAAACTGAAATTATACTTTTTCAATTAAAAAATCATTTTTCTAAATCGGTTTACAAATAACAGAGTTCTGATGTAACAAACATGATAAAACATACAGGCGAATTGATAACCTCCTCCCTTTTTTGAAGTCGGTTCAAAATAGGTAACTATTCTACATAGGTACATACCGGGTGTAAGGGAACGCTCTCAAAAAAAAAGTCGGTTAATGAAGACGGATGATTGTGCCCTGACCCCATAGGTACACGAATTGTAAAACAAAAAATTGATATCGCGAAAACATAATTAGCTGCTTTATACAAACAGCTATGAGCTATGCGATTCTCCAAAGCAAAGAGTAATGTAAGTATATGCTCCAAAGTCAGCAGCCCTGAATTCGTGGCTGTCGGCAGCGCTGTCATACCTTTTGGCGTTTATTTGACAACAGTTGATGACACGTACCTATATCCATCTCGTAATGTCGTATATCTGTCGCAGCCGTCTGGTTAAATCAGCTATCAAATTGGACGGCTAGCCCGTTGATTGAACGCCGGCGTTCAATCAAACGGCTGAAGTACAACTAGCCAAGTTATTGAGCGCAACGTTCAACCAGATGGCTGAATGTCATGTCAGCCGTCTGGTTTAAATTAAATCGAAGAGCTTTTGTAGACTGTTTGAGAGATTGGTAGGTTCAAGGTTTTTTTTTTGAGACCACTTAGAACCAAATTGATGTCGGTTATAAATGCTCATAAAAAAATAGCCTTGAACAATAACCAATCAAACCAAACCTTTTCAGTACAAGATGATCCATTCAATACGCCATGTCGTTGAACGTTAAGTGAGTCTAGTTCAATTAACTATCGGGCTAGGCATTCAATTAGATGCCGGCGCTTAATTAACGGGCTAGCCGCCCAATTTAACCTGACGGCTGCGACATATTCAAAACAGCGACGAACATACACAGCCAAGAGATCGACGTAGAGATTAGTGAATACGCTTACGCGCAGCGCTAAGCTCAAACGTCAAAATCAATCACGGCTAGACGTCTTGTCAGTCGTCAGCAAGCTCGATGTCGAATATTTCTGTTGGTGAATCACACTGCAGGTTGAGTACGTATTACAATCTAGTAGAAAACAGCTGATTTATTTTGCAATTTCAATTTTTTTTCAACAAGTCGTGTATAGGGTCACTAACTCACTAGTACTGCCAAGTGCCAACTGCCTTGGTTTTTGGCAGCGGTCCCCTTACACCCTATAGATCTATACTAATATTCATCACCAGCCCATATCCGTCCCACTGCTGGGCGCAGACCTTCTTACACGGGAGAAATACATGAGGAGTTTGGGCCATAACATCACCACGCTGGGCCCAATGTGGGTTGGTGGGTTAGAGCGGTTGCAGGAACAACCGGGACCAACGGCTTATCGCGCCTATACTAGTTAATATTATAAATACGAAAATATCTCTGTCGGACTGCTACTGTTTTTCCTTTTTATACAAATGGTAACCATTATCCACCTATTTGTGTTATGTATAATGGTTATCGGTAATAAAATTGTAGCTAAAATTTATTCGAGTTACAAAGATCCGTACTTACTGGATATCGGATCTGAGTTAGGTCTAGTTCAGCTGTTTGCGCGGCAGTATGACTAGATGCTATAGATATAGGACCTGGGTGATATCGATTTGGTGAGGTCTGCTATGGCAGTTACTTCGCTTTCCATCCGTAGGATTGAAATGTATTATATTTTTTGGACCAAATAAAAGTTTATGTTTTGAACGTCCTTTCACCTATGTTTAAGCTTTTTTTACAATCTGATTTTCAATGTGCTAGATAAAAAAGTTAGACTAGTCGTGTAGGACGCATTTCAAAAAGGATGCAATATAAATAATTGCTTACTAATTGCTTCATTTAGAAAATGAAGATTTCAGCTTCGTATATGTTAACGGAAATGTTTGTAATCCGTCATTTTATTTAATTCCTAGGAAATGTATGTTGTTTCTAAAATCGCCCGGAAATGTGTGAAATAAATTATGTTAGTCACATTTTCTAGGAAATCTATACATTTCTTAAAAAGCAATCGGAAATGTAGGTATTATTTACCTTATGTATGGTGACTGTTTGAGTGATTGGTAGGTTCAAGTTAAAGTTTTAAAAATTCTGCGCCCTTTATTCTGAACAAGGAGGCCAGCCATCCTGAAGTCAGAGGGCCTAGACAAGATGCCATTTGACAATCGCTATCGCTATCGCTAAATGAAAAATGTATGGGATTTGACATTTTAGATCGAAACTCAATCGAGGGCTTATGTCAAATTCCATACCTTTTCCTCTTAGCGATAGCGATAGCGATTATCGAAAGGCATCTTGTCTAGGCCCTCTGAATGGGTGATAAAAAAAATGAATTTCTCAGAATGTCTTACTTGAAGCAATTATTGAAGAGATGTAGAAAATAGGAGCAGTTATATAGCAACCAGCCATTCTGACAGTGACGATTTAGAGATTTAGTTTGACAACATTAACTCACCGCCCCTACTTCTTTTGAAAAATTATCTACACATGTCTTTTTGTTTGTTATCTACTTTAGACGCCGAACTATTCAACCAATTTGAATGGAAATTTGTACAACAAAGGCCTATGGACTTAGGAAAAATATAAAATATTTTTGTATCAATATCCCCGGGGAGAACGAGGGGAGTCACGGATGGAAGTCTGCAGAATGTACCTATACGTAGGTATACTAGGTATATCAATAGTGTTTTCCTTATTATTATGTAGAGGAAGTGTACCGAATATGGAATACTGTAACAGAAACACCAATAAATTTATGAAAAACTTTAATTAATCAGCCTTTATTCTCTACAAGACTAGGAAATATAATAGACTTTGAATCAAAAACAGCGAAGCTGAACAAAAAACCATATTTGTCTTGACAATTTAAATAACATAGAATTAACAAAAATGGCATTTTAAAAAAATATGTACCAAATATGGAATAGGGTATTCCATATTAGGTAACCAAATTTAAATTAATAATTAAATGGGATTTTTAGCCTTGTAAGCACAAATCACAGATAAAATCAGGACAATCTGCACCTGAGCATTCGACGTGACTCCAGAGGCGACATTTAATACACTGAATCCATTCCTCACCCCTAGTGTCCTTACTATAAAGGCCACAGCAGTATATACATTCAGCATCTGCATCAGGATCGTCTGGTTGTAAATTATTGGGAATGTCGTCGTCAGAACCAGACGCCAATAATATGTTTTCAATATCTGATGAGGAGCTAGAATCAAATCTTGGCCTTTTCTTTCTAGATTTTGGTTGCTTCTTTGGTTTAACGCCACTAGTAGAAGGTTGGTCAAACATCTCTTCTCCTTTTTTCAATTGATTTTTTTTGTTTGTTAGTGATTTAGATCGCTCCAAATCCGCTTTATAAGGAGAAGCTGTTACCTTAAATGCTGTGCCGGCTTTCCTTCCTCGGTTAGATGGTTTTCTTTTAATTTGTGGATATGGCAAAATCATTTGTGGAGAAACAACGTTTTTTTCTACTAAAGTAGAGGTGCTAGGAGTAGGAGAACGATTAGCATGTATTGGCAAATTTTCTTTGCAGGTAATTAGATTCTGTTTTTTTTCTTTCTGTATATTTTCATGCTCTTTCTTCTCTTTAAGTGAACTGTCTTCCTCTTCAATATTTTCTTTCTGTTCAACTAAAAAATCGGCTGCACTGAAAATGTTTCGATTTAGTGGATAAATCCCAGTGACTCTGAATCCGTTCACTGCAATTTCTGCATTCTGTATCTTCAAATATGCCTTTCCAAATAATTCCATAATATCAAAGCTGCTTAGCGGCCGCTGATTCACTAGCAGCCATTGGCGAATTTCTTCACTGTAGTATGTTTTTAATGATCCTATTAGAGTCTTGTCGATTGGCTGTAACTTATGAGTAGAGTGTGGAGGGAGACACAATATTGTAACATAATGATCACGAGCCAGGTCAATTAAATTAATGTTACGGGTATGGCTATAGTGTCCATCAAAAACCAATAGCACTGGGTTCTCTTTACTTGGTTTTGTATAATCGATAAAATGCTTAAACCAGTCAAGAAAGATATCCGCTTGTATCCAGCCAGAATGGTGGCATTTAGCTATCGACCCTGCAGGTGCTCCTTTCATTAGCAAAATATTCATTTTCTTGCGTGGAAAAATTACCAAAGGAGGTATAAAATCTCCAGCAGCATTCATAGATAAACAAATCGTTATTAGGGAGCCTCTTTCCGCAGATGTTAATGCTCCTATTTGCTTTTTACCTTTAGCAGCTATAATTTTTGGCAA
Source organism: Nymphula nitidulata (assembly GCA_947347705.1). NCBI lineage: Eukaryota > Metazoa > Arthropoda > Insecta > Lepidoptera > Crambidae > Nymphula > Nymphula nitidulata. Next base: position 4,969,780 of record OX374617.1, on the reverse strand, counting down.
TTTTGATTGCACAACACTTAACCCTGTTTCGTCAACATTAAATATCCTATTCGCAGGAAATTTGTGCTCAACATACTCCTTTTCTAGTAAATCGAAAAATGTGTTCACATTTTCTTGAGTGAAACCTTTTGCACGTGCAAACGACGTACCTGTAGGCGTTCTCAGGGAAAGAGAATCCTTATGGCGATTAAGGAATCCTCTTAACCATTTTCGGCCGGCACTTAGATTGTTGAAAGGATGGTTAATGTTATTTCGGACAGCAACTTGATAAGCTAGCCTTTTAACATCCTTTCTAGTCAATCCAAAATATCTATTCTCCATTTGCAGTAAGTATTCTACTAACATCTTTTCCAACTCAGGACCTAGTACTGTCTTTCGTCCTAACGAGGAATTTAACGAATTTTCATCAGAAGATTTACTTAGCCGAAACAATGTTGTGCGAGGTACACCAAATAAGTCAGCAGCCTTTTTGAATCCCATTTTCTGGGTTTTAACTGCTTCTATAGCCTTTAACATTTTATCTTTATCCCATGATTTGCGTTTTTTCAAATTGGTAGACATTTTTGTTTATTTTTTACGTAACTGCAACAAACAAACATAACATTTGTATTATGTAAAACTAATGGCCCTAATATGGAATAGTATTCCATAATAGGGCCACCGCTAAATTCCATATTAGGAACATCGCATTTTACAACAAAACAATTCAGACATACCCTATCCATTAAAATGTATCAAGTCAAACATCAAAAGTATTAAATAGACTAAATGACTATATTGTTTAAAAGTAAAAACTTAAACATGATAGAAAACAGTTACAAAATTCGTAATTAAACAACATACCTATTTTTTCAACGGGAGCGCGGGAAAACAGTCAGAACTCCTTTAAAGTCATGCGTTGCGCTCGACTCGCGGACGCGTACTGGCCTAGGTACGGCCGTGGGGAGGGGGACCAGCGTAGATGCGTTCGGAAACTTCATACCTTTCGTTTAAATTAATAATCCATTGGTCCATATTGGGAGCATATTCCATAATTGGTACACTTCCTCTATCAGTATGCCCTGGTGTATGCGTTTTCATTTCAAACCTAAATTCATTGTTGATAACTTCCATCTAAATCTCGAATACACACATGTTCATCTGTCAAGCGGCGTTATACCACCGGGAGGCGATGACAATGGAAAAATCAATTGTGTCTGGAATCCTATGCTTGATGAGTTAAGTATTAACTATGATTGATAGCATTCTAACAACGTGCTTCTTGAGCTTAATTAACCGCAGGTCTCCCAATGATTAAGTTGAAGTAAAGAATGAAGGTAATATTACAAGCCTAATATATTTATTTACGTGCGTTTAAGACGAAAGGCCTTTCATGTAAAACGAAAAGAAAGAAGGACAACATTGGATCCATTCTGTTATATTTATTAGTGTACAATTGCACTGTAAAATAGTTCCTATTACGTTTGAATAAGGTACGTTCAGAGTCGAAAGTGTTATACTCGCGGAATTACCGAACAGTCAACCAATTCCGAACTCTTGGTGCTCTCCTACGTGTGCAATAAATAAATAATTGTTACTAGAATACTAATGCAGTGTCGGATATACAGGATGGTGCTGTTAATGCGACAATAAATTGAATCATGGCTATATTAGTCCATAGAAATGGTTTGCCACTTGAAATACTATATATACCTAACATTGGCTGCATTATTTCATAGAAATGTTATGAAATTATCAAATGAATAAGATTTTATGAAAATTACAAAACATTTCTATGAAATAATATAGTCCATGTTTTAATTTACTGTCGTATTGACACCATTCTGTACATATATTGGGTGATACATACCTACAACAAGCTAGGTAAGAAAGGAGGCTTATTCTCTCTTTGAAATGTATGTAAGCACTACAGTCCGTCATTCCTATATATGTCCAGCCTATATATGTCCCACTGCTGGACACAGACTTCATGATGAGTTTGGATCATAACATTATAACACCACCAAGCTGGCCCAATAGAACCTTACGAAGCACGGAGGAAGAAGCTCGAAATAACAATTTTTTATCGCATCATTCCGGGATCATTGCTACGAACCAGAGCCACAGATTATATAATAGTTAACCAGAGCACTCAAACCACTAAGCCTGCGAGATCGTTCATGTCATATAATAGTCAATAATAATAATAATACTTTTGAACAAAAAATACATAATATATAATGTTGTTCAGTACAATCCCCCCTCTTTTATGTCACCACTGATTTTGTATGAAAAACAAAATGGTGACAAAAAATTGTGATGCATTAGCTTTGCCGGTAATCCTAATAGATAGAGTGCCAGCGACATCATAATTATACCGTCATTGTGAATTTTAAAAAATGTATAAAGATAGACGTAAAGGAAAACATTATAAGCTCGGTATGACTGGGTACAGACTACAGAGTACTTTGAACAGATTTCCCGTATCTGTAAAGTTAATTAAATTTCGGCTTATGGATAATCCGAACACGTTTTGTTATTCTGAACGAGGCTGTTTAGATAATGATAGAAAAAGATGGTTGATAATCTCTTTCTGCTGGCTGCGAGGGGACAATGCTATATATGCAATTGGGGGGTTCTCTCCTGCAAGAACAAATTTGTAAGTGTGCGAGTAGATGACCAAATCTAGCATATTATTATACCTATGGCTTGATTGGTAAAAAAAAATCTTTAGATAAAACCATAGAATAGCTAATCTGAGGATGATCCAAAAAGTAAGATTTTTATTGAATGAGGTCTGTAGGAAAGGGTTTGATGAAACAAAAACTACATTAGGTATTTGTTTTTTGATAAATTCATTTTTAATAATATTCAGATCTATCTATCTATTAGCCTCATTTCGAAGAGTTTGTTTAGTCAATGTTTTTTATAATGAAACAATATCTAACTAGTAGATGATCTGCCTGATGGCAAATGGCAAGTAGTGAGCATTGCCTAATACATTACTTTGGTCTATGCTAATAGACACCTGTCCCCTAATTCTGCTATTTATTTTCCGAAACGGATCGGCAGCGTTTCGGTATCGTTACTTACTATGCGGTTGTAATACAAAAAGGTATTCTACTAACATTGCTTATAAAGCCGGAACGCTAACGAAACGCTCTCGGTTCGTTCAACTTCAGCTGGGATATTTCTTGGAATTATTGCGAGAAACAAATATACATATATTGGCTTAGTTACTTGACAGTCGTTGACAGTTCAAACAAAGAAATATCGATGCGTTTTGGTTGCTACAAATGTTAAATATTTTGCAGAATACGAAATAATGATTGAAACGAACGGTTCGCGTTACGTGTTTGTTAGTAGAATACTAAATTGGTGCGTTTCGGCTACGTTTCGATTGCGTTGAGTTAGCAGAATACAAAAACGTTGTAACTAAAGCGTTTCTTATTCGTTTCAGATCCCAATACAATAGCAGAATTGGCGGGCTGCAATATTAGGGGGAGTGGGGTAATTTCGGACACGAGGTAACTCCGGACAAGGCCGCCGTTTTCATCGTGATAAGCATGCTCAGTGTCAGGAACTAGGTATGGGATCTTTGGGGTGGACCCACCGCTTAATATCAAGATAGAAATAGATCATCAAGATTTTTTAATTAACATGATGTAAACGACTTTGTACGGAGTTACCCCGTGTCCGGAATCACCACACTCTCCCCTACGGATTTATTTGTTAAAATTCGTACAGGATGTTAGGGGGACGCTCTCGAAAAATAAGTTAGAAAAAAAAATTTGAAACAAAAATTAAAACCGACTTCAAAAAACTGAAAAGGATAAAATAATTAAATTTAAGTAGGTATTCATCCCCTAGAAACATATTTTTGGAGTCGGTGCTTTACTTTCTATTGTTTTTGGAAACCACTTAGCACCAACTCCAAAAATATGTTTCTAGGGGATGAATACCTACTTAAATTTAATTATTTTATCCTTTTCAGTTTTTTGAAGTCGGTTTTAATTTTTGTTTAAAATTTTTTTTTACAATTTTTAGTGATAGCTTTCTACGGTCGAAGCTAGATGGGTGACCGTCAACTTATATTGTTTCCTACTATCGTATCGTTTCACTAAAAAGTCATTGGAAAAGCAAAAATTCGCAATTTCGCTTATGTAGACGATTTCATAATTTCAGTTTTTTTTTATTTAAAACCAAAGTACCCAACTGTTTTTGAAAAAACTTTTATGGGACCAAATGGCAGCTATTCCGCATCGAACAAAAAAAGAATCACGTAAATCGAATCAGTAATCTCGGCGTAATCGGTGTACATACATAGTAAAAAAAAAAAAAACCATACCGGCCGAATTGAGAACCTCCTCGTTTTTGAAGTCGGTTAATAAATTTGAAATCTTGAAAGAACAAGCAGCTGTTTCATACAAATATAAATTGTAATATCTGATGTATTAAAAAAAATCTACACGACCTGTTTGTATGAAAGAGCTCATTTTTTTACGATTTCAAATTTATTTTAACAAGGCGTGTTTAGGGTGACCATCACTGCTAAATGCCTTCGTTTTCGAGAGCGTTCCCTTAACAACCTGTATGTAGGGATAGGGTTAATGTAACGATACTTAAAAAATATCTTTTTTTTATCTTATATATAATATACGGATTTTTACTATAAAGTATGTCAGTCCCATCGTAACCTAATCTAGAAACAATTTTAAACAAATTATTGTTACTTGCGATTTTTGACAATCATCGACGAGTCACCAATACCATACCTATTGCAAAGGAGTCTAGATGTATCTGATTTAGAGTCTGCCAGAATAAGTAGTTTGAAAAACTCCAACATCAGATGTTCTAATGTTTAGGTGACTCGTCAATAATTGTCGCTCTCGTTGGTTTTTGACAAATTCCGTCAGCAAATAAAAAAATAAACAAGTGTTGCACATCCTCCAGTTTATCGCAGACGTCACAATTTGGAGAGTCTGATTTATTCATTAAAGAAAAATATTTTATTATTCAACATTATTTTTTGATTAGAAATAAATAAAAAATATTATTATTAAAAGTCAACTTTTGTTTGTTATTATTACTAAAATTTGATTTATACAAACGATACTTTCGGATAATACAATGTGTGTTTTTCCTACAATCAACAAAAGAAAACTAGCCGGGAATCTATACAAAGTACTGACGACAATACATTTAAATATGGGCGATATTAGTTCATAGAAATGTTTTGCAACTTTCAAATACATCTTAGTAATTAAAATAGAATAAAACTACATCTTCTTCATTAGATAAATCATGACATTAGCATTGGCTGCATAATTTCATAGAAATGTTATGTAATTATCAAATGAATGAGATATATTTGAAAGTCTAAAACCATTTCTATGAACTAATATAGTCCATGTTTAAATTGTTATGAACAAAAGGAAATGTACAGACGGACGCATATTAAGCATAAAACGCCAGTTCGAAAATGACTCTTATTACAACCGATTAAGATAGGTACCTATAAATGTCAAAGCGTTACTGTGGAGTTACACTTGATTTGCCGTCGCGTGTATCAGCCCTCACCATCAAAATAAAGAAATCGATTACAACAAAATAACATTATAGGAAAGATCCAGAGAGGTATGGTTAAATTTTCCTCAATTAACTGGCCAGCCGTAACGATAGTAGGTACATTGCTATACAAAGCCTGAAAGAAAAATACAACAGCTCACAGTAGACATCAATAGTGTAAACGAACAGTATCTTATGTCACCTTGAAAGGTGTTAATTATATATTAGTTACAGATATATTCGTATGTGTGCTGTGACAGCACATATACCAATATATCTGTGAAACTATTGATCTTAGACATACTATTTCTTTTGCATTTTTTTTTTATACAATTAGATGACAAACAAGCTGACGGCCCACCTGATAGTACCTAAGCGGTTACCGCCGCCTATAGACACCTGCAATAACAAGGGAAAATCACTTGATATTGCAGGTGCGTTGTCATCCTGGGGCCTAAGATGAAATGCTGTCCATGCCCAGTAATTACACTGGCTACCTTTCCCTTTAATCCGAAACACAGCGAACTGTTTCACGGCTGAAATAAGAAAGGCGGTGGTACCTACCCAGACGACCCTACATACGGGCCTACCACCTAGTGAATATTTCAGAATATTAGTATATTATGCTTAATTTTCATTTTAACATTATTATAAATGTTTGAAATTTTTTTATAAGTATATAATATGCTTGTTATTTAACGCTCCATTGAAAAACTAAGAATTAATATATTACTAAGAAATGTATGGGCATACATACAAAATTATTTATCCATAGTTGTCATAATAATAGTTGTTTTAATTGATGTCTTCAAATGTAATATCATTAACATTTTTGATAATTTTTTTTTAAAAAAGGTCAATTTTTAAAATTTTCTAAACAGTACAACTTCAACAATTTTCCATATCTTTTAATTATGAATTGTGGGTTTTTTTTATGGGTATCGTAGCGTAGGTATATTTTCCGAATTTGTGAAAAATATCGCTATATACAAACTTAGGCAACATCCCAATTTGTAAAATACATTACGAAGGAGCCTCAGAGAATAATTTTAGCATAATTTATGACTCAACATATGATAGGTAGCGATGAACCAGATTTTTATGATCTTTTTTTATACAGTATTGCAGGTGCGTTGTCATTCTGAAGCCTAGATGAAATGCCTTCCATACCCAGTAATTACATTTACGACCTTTTTTCCTTCAATCCGAAATAGAGGAAATTGTCTTTCGGCCGAATTATAAAAGATGGTACCTACCCAGACTATCCTATTATACAGGCCTACCATACCACCTAGGCAACCTAGATCTAAGGTATCTATGAGCCAAGTACTTCACCGAACACGCGGTTGGGCAAAAAATACGAAATCAGTCACTACGTCGACTTCGTATTTTTTGCCTAATATTGCCTACCAACATTTTCTTTTGTTTTGTCTAAGTAACTGATTATTCGGACTGTTATTAAAATAAAATTGTTAAGTTGATCTGTCGGAGAAGCTTCTCAACAAGCTGGAGCGTCTGCGGACTCTTCATTTAAGATCCATTTCCCATTTGCGGAAATTATACTATTTTTCTCTTTTCTGGTGTAAACTTAATTGGCGCGGTTGCCAATTCTCGCTAAACGTTTATCTGGCAAAGAGACTTTATATCGTCTTGTTTTCCCCTATTCTATCATTTTCCAGGCTACTACTCGATGGTATTTTAGCAATCATTTTTCCGTCCGCTCTTGTTCATTCGTTTAATCATACCTTACGCTCTCCTACTCTTATCTTAGACATCCCATGCCTCTTTCTGCTGATTTCCTCTTTCTGCAAACTGTCTGATTGTAGATTTCTCTGCTTGACTGGAGTTCTTCAAGAATTCAGTTCAAGATCATTATCAGCGTCATCATTACCCACAAAAACAATTAAAACTTAAAAGATATGGAATATTGATGAAGTTGTAGTGTTTTGAAAATTAAATAAAATGGACGTTTTTTTTTTCAAAATTTATCAAAAATGTTAATGATATTGCTGACGTCAATTAAAACAACTATTATTATGCCAACTATTAATAAAAACATACTTAATACATAGTTATTATCAATTTTGTCAGTATGCCCATGCATTTCTTAGTAATATGGGAACATGTGACGTCACCTATTCCGTAGATTTTCTATTGAGCGTTTTTGGAAGATGCGCCGCACCACATCAAACATACCAATAAATCTGTGAAACTAATGATCTTAGACATACTATTTCTTTTGCAATATTTCTATAAGAGTTATAAACTTCTTATTTATGAAATAAAAAAAAAAGTTGTCAACTACCCTATTCTTGCACGTGCACAATTTCTTTGTATTCTTGTGTGTTTAATTGATAGATCGATTTTGTTTTATACAGCAAGGGTGGCACATAAGCATATCTACAGCCGGCCTGATGGTAAGTGGTTACCGTAGCATACCTATAGATCTTGTAGCACAAAGGATACACTCACGCATTGTCTACTAATCAGTAAAAAATCAGAATTCATTATTTTTAATTTTAAAACGAGTCCTAATCTTGATATGTAATACAAAACAGGATTTTACCATGTGCTCCTAAGATGGTAGTTGCTTTAGATGTTATAGATTTAGTTGCGTAGTAAAAAAACTTTACGTCAGTGCACTCTTACACACTGTGTAAAGGTTTTAAAATTTTGTTTTCGAGCAGACTTACCACAAAAGCACATTAGCTGTGGCGACGCACACTCGATAGGCAGCAGCTTAGATAATACATGTTTATGAGAGCGTCGCACTTGAAAAACAGGAGCAGGTCATAATGACACTTCTGTCTAAGAGAATAAGGTTTACGTCTGGCGGGCTCGGTTTGTTTGGCTTTTATGAGTCGTGCGCGCAACAAGTGCGCAGGGCGGGCGGGCGTCATTGATCAGTTGGCGCCTGTTGCTCGAGGACCCCCGCGCCCCACTGACCTGACCCCCCTGCATCGGGTAATCACTGTGACGTATGTTATGTTAGGACAGTGCTGTTTGTAATTGCCCACAATCAGATTCCGTATGGTAACGTTTTCTTAAGCTACGTAGTAGTTACAGGTTTGTAAATAAATAGATACAGAGCGGTTGAAATAAAAAAGGTAAGTAGCTATTTTTCGAATAAAATACCGTGTTGTTATGGAAGGGACTGGAAATAATGAAAGGAAAATGTGTGGATTCGAGACGCAAAAGTTTTAGGGTATAGGCACGACCACAGAGCGCCGATGCTTTACGCATTTTACCTGCACGAGGTACGAAAACAGTTTGATTTTTATGTCATGTTTTATAGTTCAGGGATATATTTTTTTTCTTTTGAAAACATTCATTGAAATTAGTTCCTTTCCTACAATTATAAATATAATATTCTTCACAACATCATATCTACTATCTTGCCTACTATAAAATATTTAAGAGGTTATGATGTGGAGACTCGATAACGTGGATTATTTTGCTTTATTAAGGAAACTCTATAAAACTTCTTCCATATTATATTTTAAGAATTGACATAGATTTAGGGACAGCACAGTCCACCTGTTTCCTCGACAATTGTTTCAAAGCAATTGCAAGTTAAAGGTCGAAACCTCTAATTTGATATGAAATTACCACTACTGCCTACCCCTCATTGCAAAACATATAATTTTAAAAGATATTTTCTTAGAAGTGATCTTTCTGTGACTATTCTAATATTTTGATTTAACATAGTTTAAATATACCATCGTATAATTTCCCAGAGATTAAGCAGGTGCTTAATATTTTGATTTGCGGCACATCATGATGAATTATCCTCGCAGCCCTCGCTATAAATTTGGGGCTTAATGTTTCCCTTTAGGGGTTGTAACATGAAATGCTACTCATTCCTTGGTTCCATCAATTTTATTTGATGTCATTTTCATATGTCTAAACGTATGTTTAAGAATAAATTCAAAGAGCTTAATTTATTAACGATACATGACCACCGTGCCACCAATAAAAGTAAACAAGTTCACCAAAATGATTAATCTGTCAGAAAAAATTGTATAAGGCACACGTATGGGTTATCTAGATTTATTTTTAATATACGGAAATTTTATCACGTGTTTGATTTGAACTGTAATGGGTTGGCTGTCCGGCTGTGGAACTCCTTGATGATTAAATAAGGAGCGCTCCCAGTTTGGAGTCCTTTAAAATTCAGGTTTCGAATCAATTCCTACGTCCTTAGCTTTATTTTTAAATATAATTAATTTTATCTAATTATTTGTATTGTGTTTATAACATTGCACCTACCGATTTCTTTGTATTTTTGTATCTTTGTATGTGTTGTTTTGATTTGATGGGGATTTTTGGCGCCCAATACGTTTATTGGGTTGGTAATGCTTGGTAATAGTCCATTAAATTTAGTAAAAGGTCAAGATTTGGAAAGGCTGTAAAATTTTCGCCATTGACTGTTATCAATTCTACAGTTAATCTACCGGCTTGTAACCCTCTTTGCGGTCTTATTATGTTAAACTTTAACGTCATTATGACATTTTGCCTTGTAATGATAAGGTAGCAAATATAATCCTAAAGACGTAGGTACGTAAAGGACCCTTTTTTTTGATCAGGGTAACCTAATCGTGTCGGGGTCGCGGTATGGCCGACCTTTAAGGTCAGCAGGACGCCCGTACTTCGGGTTAAGGTGTCGGGGTATTCTATGGTCGGAGCTTGATCCCACAAAAACACAACCTTTGAAAAACTACCTGTTTGTACTATTATTGCTCGACGAAAATTATGTCAAAAATTGTAGACGATTATATTTGCCTGCGACAAATAGTCCAACATGGTAGGTCCAACTTCCATAAAGAGGTCAAACAATGGACACAATTCGGCTGAGTAGTGTTCGGGAAGCTTCACAGTGCAGGTCTCAAGACGAAGTCTTTAGTTCTTGTCTCTTGCCAGTGATGATACATACGGAACCGAGACATGGCCGATTACAATAGGACTCATAAGAAGATTCAAAGTCACCCAAAGAGTAATGGAGAGGGCTAAGCTTATGGTTTCTCTGCGTGATCGAATCAGAAATAATGAGATCTACAGGAGAACTAAGGGTGGTATGCCAAAATGGCCTAAAAAATTGACAGCCTTAAGTGGGCAGGCCATATTACAAGGACTGACAGCCGTTGGGGTGGAAGGGTCCTTGAGTGGCGGCTGTGTACCGGGAGACATAGCATAGGTAGACAGGCTCCCCTCCCCACAAGGTGCACCGATGACCTGGTGAGGTCGCGGGAAGCCAACGAATGCGGGCAGCACAGGACCTATCGGTTTGGAGGTCCTTAGGGGAGGCCTATGCTCAGAAGTGGGTTCTGTCAGCTTATATGACGAAAGAGAAAAAATAGCAACTTCAATATGGTTCCATGAAGAACTGACCTAATTATTACTTCCGCTTACCAAAGACTTTTGGAAGGTTATTGTGTTGAACCAAATTTTGAAGTGCTTAGTTTAAATTTAAGAATGCCGTAAGTGTGAGAAATAAAGGCTCATCAATCTCATATTATAAAACCTGAGCTAATAGCATTTATAGTGTTAAAATATTTTGTACAGCTTTGCGTTTGAAAGAGGGAAGCAACCCTTTTTCTAATCGGAGTTATGGTGTTTTAAGAATTTTAGTACGCTAAAATAAATGAAATGTAATACCTAAATATTTTCTTAAATTTTATTTTGAAACCATTATGAATGTTTGCAAAATATTTAGAACAATCTCTCAAAAACTTAGGATGGTGCGAGTATGCGAAATCGCAACCTTTTACAATCCGGGTCACTTCTCTAAAACTTATTTCCATAATGTTAACCATTTACACATTTTTTATGACATCTAATAAACAGACAGGGGGTTGATTTTGTATATTAATCGCTCGTTTAGCAGCGGATCGCAGTCACGCACAGCACAGATTAGATAATATCACAGTGCGATTTAATTAAGCAGCAATGTATGATGATTAGAAAAGCATAGAATCCATTAGAATCCTTCCATAAGTATCGGGCTGTGCTGGCCACCAACAAGATGTGCACCTAACGATTCAATTCAACGATAGGTTAGATAAGGCAAGCAGCAAGCAAGGCAGCAGCTATCTAACCAAACGTTACTTGCACTCGAAAACGTCATTTTGATAGTGAAACTGCTTTTTACCTATTACTTGTCTTACCAGTTTAGATTTATCAAACCTCAATAAATATGTCATTTCGGTTAAAATCAAGATAACATTGATTTGTGCTTCAGGCAACTTAAGTGTATTAATAATCGTCATAAATATAATATTTTTTGCTGATATCAACGATGCCACGCACAAGTGGACGTAAAAGGAATAAGTACTAGTAAATTGAAATATTTAAAGTATTTTGAAGTGAAAACAAACTAAGTTACTTGTGTAGTGTCCGCTGCTGATATATTCAACAGTTTTGACACGCCGGCACCGGCAGCCGTCGGACGCCCGCCCTCCCTGGGGAACTTTAATAATTAACCGGTCCCAGTCACTTGTGCAAACCCACGATTAATTACGAGACCATCTCTAATAAAAATTTTGGGAAACAAATAAAAATTAATTGTAAAAGTTTGTATCGCATGAAAGTTCAAAATTAGTCGTGGGTCGTGGTCAGGTTGATCGGGTAGGAGATCTAATTAAAGTATTCCCAATTTACCAACTTTGAGGCTGACTCTAATAATCCCTAAAGATGAAACTAGAACTTTGTAGGTAGGTATGTGGAAATCGATATACCCTAACTTCATAAAAAAATCGTACCGACAGTAAATTGTCCGGCAATTATGACTATGAATAGTACCTATGATAACATTATACTGGTGCAAATTGAGTAATTGGTCTTGTCTAAAACTAAAGTTTTTGCTACTCTTTAATTCCAATTCGATAAAAAAGGAATAAAAAAGCAAAGCATTCACATATCAGACCAGTCACAATCGATTTGATTGTGGGTGAGCTCCGGCGGCTTGGTAAGGAACGAAGGTTAAATTAAAAGTGTGATAATTTTGTGGATATTTTGTAAATATATCTTTATAAGCTAGTACTACCTACTTTAAGTGGGTTATGATTTCATGTAAGTAACTCAAAACTGTATCATCGGTTATAACCCAATTATTCTCAATAAAAATATTTTTATAACTTGAGTTTGGTAGAAAGACGTCCGATTGCTCTAAAGTTAATTAGATTAAAGTAGAAAAAAGGGACACTAAACTTAAATAGTCACTGAAACTTCGTAGAATTTTTAGTTTTTAGCATTTTTGTGGTTCCAATTTCAGTTCAACAACCGAAAATAATGATATGTACCTATATAATAGGTTGGGAAAAAACTTTCTTCGCATTTTTTAAGAAAATTCAAAACATTTTTTAATATAGTTTTTTACATTTAACTAAAGTATGTAGGTACCATTTTCTTCGATAACTTTTTGCCATCTTGTAGGTAGGGACATGATCCCATTGCTATAGAAATTTTGGGGCTTCTGATCCAAATACCGCGACAAGTTGTTTTGGCAGTCCTCTTGTGATGTTAACCTGACACTGCCTAGAGAATTCTGAAGAGAGCGAAACAGGTGGAAATCTGAAGGTGCAAGGTCAGGACTATACGGCGTATGCATTAACACCTCCCAGCCAAACTCTCTTAATTTTTGCTGAGTGGCTAAAGATGTGTGAGGTCTAGCGTTATCATGATAAAAAACCACACCCCTTCTGTTGATTAATTCCGGCCGCTTTTTCTCAACTTCTTGCTTTAATCTCATCAGTTGTTCGCAGTAGAGTTCAGAATCGATGGTCCTGCCTGGTGGTAACAGCTCATAATGAATAATGCCCTTCCAATCCCACCACACACACAGCATCACCTTGTTGCGAGTTAACCCGGGTTTCGCCACAGTCTGTGAAGCCTGACCGGCCTTTGACCACGACCTTTTTCGCACGTTCTTGTCGTATGTGATCCACTTTTCATCACCATTTATCAGCTTCTTCAAAAATGGTTCGGTTTCATTACGTCATAATAAAGAATCACAAATGAGTACACGGTTCATAAGGTTTCTTTCAGTAAGCTCGTGGGGTACCCAAATATCGAGCTTTTTAGTTACCCATTTTTTTTTAAATGCGCCAAAACTGTTTTGTGATCAATTCCCAGTTCTTCAGCTACGTCGTAACTACTGATATGCCGATCTTGCTCCAGTTTTTTAAAAATGGTATCAATTTTATCCGTAATAGGGCGACTAGAGCGACGTGCATCTTTGACATCAAAATTTCCGGATTGAAAACGCTCAAACCAAATTTGTGCTACTCTCACAGACACTGCACTAGGTCCATGAACATCGCAAATTTTTTCGCGGCTTGCGTTGCATTTTTACCTTTTTGTAGTAAAATTTTAAAATGTATCGAATTTCTTCATTAGATTCACTCATCTTGACAGTACGAAAAACAAATGAAAAACACAAATTTTCCTAATTTGAATTTGGAATTATCTTTTTTAAAATCTTTACTTTTAATGATACCAAAACCAGCCAAATACAAAAAGTACAGCCAAAGAGATTTTATTACAAGTTCATACATACTATAATGCGAAAAGACTTTTTCCCCAACCTAATATTTGCTTGATTAGGTATTTATTTTACATTTTGTATTGCATACAGAACCTATAAAGAATATATGTACTCTAAATGTACAGCCAAAGTAAAATTAGAATAAGAAGGACAAGAATTTCCTATTAGAAAGGGGTGAGACAGGGAGATATTGTCGCCAAAAATTCTTGCTTCTGTATTAGAAATGGTAATCAGAAAGCTAAACGGGGAAGACGTAGGAATTAAAATAGACGGTGAACACCTCACATTCGAGGTTCGCAGACGGTATTGTATTGTCGTGTATGCGATAAATGCCTTCTAGCTAGAAAATTTGTAATAGAGGCGCATTTCGTAGTGCAGCTGTTATACCTGATGTGCTGTCGTCTGTAAGTAGAATGGAAGTGGAAGATGGACAAAAAGAGTTCTTGAATGGCTATCTAGAGTTGGGAAGTGATGGACTTGACTAGATGAGGCAATTTCACAATATACAAAATTGAAAATTTTAGGTTATCATCTATCCAAATCTATCTCATTGGGACTATTCTTATGAGCCCAAACACGCTATATCTGTTGTAAGTTTATGAAGAATTGAGCAAAAGACTCAAGGTTAGCATGTCTTGGAAATACCACCGAAGTCTCAGTAAACCAAATTTCAAATCAATCGGATTTGGGAAAATTAGTAAAGCCCTTTTGTCAAGTAGTAAATGAGCTCATGAGTCATGAAACGCCTAAACAGATCTTCCTGAATTATAGCTAGCTTCATCATGCCAGCTTTAAAAAACCAAATCAAAATCGGTCAATTCGTTTAAGTGCTACGATGCCACAGGCAGACACGTTAAACTTCTAACAGCCCTCTTTTTACGGGTTAAAAATGAAATTTAACGAATTAACGATAAACGAATAAAAAAGAAAGGCATTAACACAATTAATCAATTATTATTATTATAGATAGATAGATAGATAGATAGAAATTCTTTATTTTAATTCGATTTTGTCGGCAGGATTGGCGATCAACTTGCAAGACATCCCTCCGGGAGTCGCGCTTTCTGGTCGCTCGCCAAAGCTGCCGAGGGAAATTTTTGTAGGTCGTCCTTGCCACCACTGCGTAAGCCTGAAGGAAACTTGGCCCACAGCGCTAAAGAGAAAGCCGATTTACTGGGTGCTCTTTTTGCCTCAAACTCGACTTTGAATGACGGAGGTGCTGCACCACCTACCATCCCCTGGTGCGGCAACTCTATGCCGGAGATCTCCATTACGCAACGGGAGGTACGGCGTGAGTTGTTATCTCTGGATATTCATAAGTCGAGCGGGCCAGACGGTATACCGGCAGTGGTGCTGAAGCAGTGTGCTCCTGAGTTGTGTCCTGTTCTGACGCGTCTTTTCGCGCTTTCGTACTCCACCAGGCAAGTTCCGTCTTCATGGAAGACTGCCCATGTGCACCCGGTGCCCAAAAAGGGCGATAGATCAGACCCATCGAATTACAGGCCAATCGCTATAACCTCCCTTCTCTCAAAGGTGATGGAGCGCGTTATAAACACGCAACTCCTCAGGTACCTAGAGGATCACGACCTTATTAGTGACCGTCAATACGGCTTTCGCCACAGTCGCTCGACGGGTGATCTTCTAGTGTATCTCACGCACCGTTGGTCTCTTGCCATTGAGAGTCATGGCGAGGCATTGGCAGTTAGCCTAGATGTAGCGAAGGCGTTCGATCGGGTCTGGCACAGGGGTCTTCTTTCGAAGTTACCATCTTACGGGCTGCCTGAGGGGTTGTGCAAATGGGTCGCTAGCTTTTTGTCCAGCAGATGCATAAGAGCCGTCGTTGACGGCAGTTGCTCGGATAGCATGGACATTAACGCTGGCGTCCCGCAAGGCTCGGTGCTGTCTCCAACATTGTTCCTGCTGCATATCAATGATATGCTGTCTATTGACGGACTGCATTGTTATGCAGATGACAGTACTGGTGACGCTTACTATACGAGTCGTGCTAATACCCCTCGGTCTACAGTGGAGGAAAGTCGCGGTCGACTTGTGTCTGAAATCGAGAGTTCTCTAATCAGAGTCTCCGATTGGGGACGACTAAACTTAGTCCAATTCAACCCCACTAAGACACAAGTCTGCGCGTTCACCGCTAAAAAAACCCCATTCGCTGTAGCTCCACAATTCCTCGACACACCGCTTTCCATCTCTACGAGTATCGGGATCCTTGGTGTTGATATCTCTAGCGACGTGCAGTTCCGCAGTCATTTGGAGGATAAAGTCAAGCTGGCATCCAAGAAGCTTGGTGTGCTCAATAGAGCGCGGCGGTATTTCACTTCGGGGCAAAGACTGTTACTGTATAAGTCTCAAGTCAGGCCCCATATGGAGTACTGCTGCCATTTATGGGCGGGAGCGCCTAGATACCAGCTTGGACCATTTGACGTGCTCCAAAGACGCGCTATGAGAATTGTCGACGATCCTGAGCTCACAAGCGGTATTGAACCTTTAAGCCTAAGGAGAGATTTTGCCTCCTTGTGTGTGTTCTACCGTTTGTATAACGGGGCGTGTTCTGAGGAATTATTTGACATGATGCCCACGGCTTCTTTCTATCATCGCACCGCTCGCCATCGGCAGGGAGTTCATCCTCACAAATTGGAACCAAAGTGGTCGCGTACTGTACGGTTTCAGAGAAACTTTCTCCCGCGTACGCTCAAGTTGTGGAATGAGCTCCCTGCAGAGGTTTTCTCGAATGAGTACAGCATGGGGTTCTTCAAAAAAGGCGTGAAAAGGTTTTTACAGGGTCGGCAACGCGCAAGTGATACCCCTGGTGTTGCAAGCGTCTATAGGCTACGGTAACCGCTTACCATCAGGTGGGCCGTATGCTTGATTGCCACCTTAGTGGTATAAAAAAAAAAAAAAAAAAAAAAAAAATTGCACATTTACATAAACATCACAGAGAAAAAACAAACACAATATGCCAAAATAGGCGGTCTTATCGCTAGAAGCGATCTCTACCAGACAACCTTGTGGTAGGGAGTTTACTTACTAAACAATAATGATAGGTACGAAAAAGTGGAAAAAAGTGAAAATTAATTTAAAATTATACATATACATAAATAAATATATATTAAATAGTAATAATAATAATACATAAATATATATTCACATTTGAAGGAAATTTAGGTAAACAAAGTGATTGGAGGAAATTAGAAAGGAAGAAGAAGGATCAGAGAGTAAGGAAATGTTTATACACCAGATGTTTAAAAGAAGATGTAGATTGAGCACGTTTTATATGGAGAGGAAGACTGTTCCAAAGCCTAATAGCACTTACAGTGAAAGATTCATTATAGGCCTGAGAGGAATGGGAAGGGAACACAAGGAGAAGGGTGTCGACGGAGCGAGTGTTGCTGCCGTGGGATGACTGAAGGAAGCAAAAGCTTTCCTTCAGATATGGGGGAGTCTTAGGATTAAAAAGGATACAGTAAAGGAGGGAAAGGATATGTGCATCACGGCGCTGTCGAATACTGAGCCAATGGAGTTGAGAGCGATATTCCGACACATGGTCATACTTGCGCAGGCCATATATAAATCTTATGCACAGATTTTGAAGTCGCTCCAGCTTGTCAAGTAGATGTTCAGAGAGGTCACAGTAAGAGCAATCTGCATAATCTAGAATGGGAAAGAGGAGAGCTTGTGCAAGTGCAATCCTGGTGGGAATGGGCAAAAAATTACGCAATCTCCTAACTGAACCCACGGCAGCAAACATATAGTTACAGTACCCAATAAATATAAAATGTAATTTATAATTTACGTATGACAAAATGTTAGTAAAATACTATATTATGCATGTCAGAGAAATATGTGAAAGTTAAACATAATTTTCACCTATTTTTCTTAAATTCATTCAATTTTGACAAATCAAAAATAAAATAAAACATAAATAAATACAGCACTTCAGCGGTTTGATAGCTCATTTTTGTCCCATTTTCAGCCTGCGCGGTGATATGATTCATCTCACACCATGTTGAACCTATTCAATCAAGGACGGCCCCTTTTTAAAAATAGACTTTGAATTTTAAAGTCTATTTTTAAAAAGGGGCCGCCCTTGATTAAATAGGTTCTAAAGAATGCAAGTTAAACAGATAATTTGATATAAATAATATTACCACAGACTTCTACCGCCACACTTGACAGTTTTGTTGGAGCAAGGCAGGATATCCGGGGATGTATATTTCAAACTTTAAAAAAAACATCACACGTCACTATTGATATCAACCGTGTCTACTACGCATTGAGATTGCGAAGTCGAACCTACTGTATCATATGTAAATGCAAATATCCTGTGTCGCCGATATATACCTACATAGAAAATAAATGACCCCGGATATCCTGCCTCGCTCCAACAAAAGTGTCAAGTGTGGTGTTAGAAGTCTGTAGTAATATAATTTATATCAAATTATCTTTTTAACTTGCATTCTTTAATTTTTCGGATGTCTTATTTAAGTTCATTCTGTTTATCTAAATATATTCATTGCCATTCAGTTTTTGTTACTATTTTAATCATTATAAACTTCTTTTCAAGCTGTAGGTATGATCGACCATGTCTACTTTCTCTATATCTGTCATGATTTGACGATTTAGTAATAGTTTACTGTGACAAAAATACAATGTATATTTACTTTATTTATGTATTAATTTATATTTATATAGTGCTCACACAAAGGAACGCATTTATGGTGTCTTCAGAACAACGTCAAACTTTTACTAAGCCCTCAACTCTTTCCCAACTTTATCCTATCTCTTTATGTTATAGATTTCTATAGAATAGACATTTCGGAGACCTTCACAACGTCACATTAAGGTTGACGACTCCCACGGTGACTTTATAAAAGCAATACTGTTTAAACCTTAGGATCGATGTCTGCAATGAGTTGAGTTTCCGTTTGGAAAAACATGTTTCTCTTTGAGCAGACACTTTTTCTCCAACATCAGCTAGCATAAGAGTAACGACAAAGTTCTACAATTGGTTCACGTTTTTTATTCTTGGATTTAAAAGAATATACGTATTACGGACAAAGTTAGATTTCTTTATTGTAGTAACTATTCATTGGTAAGGGTTAAACCAGCCACCGCGCTGGATGGCACACTCGTTACTGTACCGTTTAATTTAATTAGGTACTGGAATTGATAATTTCTATTTCTGTATTTAATTAAAACGTAAGTTTTTATTTATGCATCTACAGAAAAATAACATAAACTGGAAATTGATATTCATTTTTTTATTCAGCTAAAAAGGAACTTATAAGTTATAGATAGATATTACAAATTTTATGGTAGGTTTATTTAAGATTTTTGTTTAAATTTTTTATTTCATTTTAAAAGGATTGTAACTATTTATTTATTTAATCAACATGTAGTGTTTCTATCTTTTAACTAACATAAAATATAATTCAAATCATAATTTATTTACATACACACAACATAATAAACACTTAAATCGTTACAGAATTAAAAATAAAAACTTACGCCTTTAAATAAACTAAAATTAACCGAACTTATAAATCAAAAACACTACCTAAATCTTCTGAAAAAGGAAGTGTACCAATAAGACTTGTCGCATTACCTCGCTGAATTGCGCGGCTTATTCTTTGTGCAAAATATATACCAGCCAAATATAATTATATTATGTACATTTTCGTAAGCAACAGTTTCAAAAACATTATTGTTTTTGATTTGAACATATGATTCTTTTTAATCTCTTTATTCCTTACTGTAACTTTGCTCTATCATGGTTAAGACAGGACATAACTGATAGTTTCACTTAGATCTAGTGCTGTAGAACACCCATACAATAAACAGTTTTGGAAGCTAATGTGACATCTAACGTCTTATAGTCTTTCCTAAGATCCCGGGGGAAATAAACTTGTTTATATAGGCCGCTAGGATCGCTCCAGTAGTAATATAAGCCTTTGATGCCGTCCGCTGTCGTGAGATAGCAATCGTTAACGTTGCACTAATCCTAATGGGCTAGCGTGCGGTTAGAAGTAGTAACTCGTAACATAATTGGTAGCTTGTAAAAAAGATGGCTTGACGTTTAGTGACATAAAATTATACGTACGTAAACGGAGTAGGAGTAGCTTAAAGGAAGAACGAAGCCACCTTGAAGAAAAATGTCTTAAATATTGAGATAAGAAATTTCTATAGACATTTTCGCTTGAATCTGGAGCCCACTCGACTCGACAAAACACGCGAAGAATGTAATTT
The DNA here is from genome assembly GCA_947347705.1 of Nymphula nitidulata. NCBI lineage: Eukaryota > Metazoa > Arthropoda > Insecta > Lepidoptera > Crambidae > Nymphula > Nymphula nitidulata. The sequence continues at coordinate 4,949,430 of OX374617.1, read as the reverse complement.
TATGAATTGAAGTGACAGAGCCAATCATAAGGGATAAATCTTTGATAATAAACCCCTTCTTCCATAGTAACTAAGTTTAGGAACGGTCGTCTATAAATAAAGTTTCTTTGAAGGAAGTTTCTTTATGTCTTCTGGTGAATATTTAATAGTCTCTGAATGTGGATAATAACGATGGATTCAAAAGTTTAATTTTAAGGTGGATCTTATCTCTTCTCGTTGTAATTATTAAAACCAACACAAAACGTCACCTTTAACCGTAAGGGTGAAGACGGTGCGGCGTCATCGTTTTGAGGTTTAAAATTTGAACTAAGTATTGTGGCCGGTCATAAATAAGTCTATTTTAAATGGAAAATCTAAAAGAAATAATTCTATGGAACTTTTTTTTATCTTAACGGGGTAACTCTTGACCTTCATCTCACCTTATACTATACTATACTACACCCGGACTCCTCAACCACAGAGAAACTGGCTATCTTACCTCTAACTGCTGGAACACAACAATGCTGTTAACAATATTGTTATGGCGGCAGACTTAGGTAAGATGGTAATAGCTAGCCAGGCGGACTTAGAAAAGCCCTACCACCAACCAAACCGAGCTGAAAGTTTCTGCCCCCACGGGAATCAAACCCCGGACCTCTAGATCTGAGAAAGGTGGTCTCAACCACAAGACCACAGAGGCGGTTATACTGAGATAATCGGCCTTACACATATTTTTTTAACTAAGAATTTTACTTGAACTAAAAAGTTTTTATTATGTTAGTAATAACTTAAATATCTTAAAATCTAAACCACTCTGGTATGTACACAACATAACAATAGGATATAAGTAATAGTAAATAAATGTAGGTACATACCTAACTTTAAAATAAAAATAAAATCCTTTAACTAAAAGTTTAAAATATTTACAATTTTTCTCCGGATGGAATTCCCTCTTTCTATCCTGTATAAAAACCGATTCCCACACTACAAATGGAACTCGTATCACGTGCGCAGTTTTTGATAGGTTTGGGCTTCTACTGCATACGTAGGTAGGTATCTATGAAGCGTGAGATAGTCTTGGTCATACTCGTTCACTGAATGGAGCGAACCGAACTAGTACAATCGTTCAAAGAAACTAGGTCGTTATTCTAGTACTATTAGTTCATTTTAGTTCAGCGATCACTATGACCTATCGGACATAAATGGTTGCAATATTTCATATTCCTTCATACTTTACAGGGTTAGGACCATAGATCTTATTGCGATTAAAATAAGGTAATATTTCGAGTAGGGTCGAGATACACTCTCTCGTTCGTGGGATTAAGTCAGGTGATCGTTCATCGCCCTTCACGCTCAAACGTGTGCTTGTTCTTATCTTTCAACTCGCTCAGTCGTAGCAGTTCGTTCGTTCTGACTCGACCAACTCGTGATTCCGACGGGACCCGATGCCGATGGTATCGAGATGGTGAACTATACTGTTCTAAAAGACCGATTTGAATAACCAAAACTGAATAGTTCGTTCTCGTTCACATGAAAGAATTGCGTCTTAGTAGTACGTAGTACATGTACTACACAAGCCTAGCGTGAGATGGGTTTGCGCGCCAAAAATAGACGGTTTCGCGGTTTGATTTGCTACGTGCCACTATTACAGTTTTACATAGAATCAAGTAAGACAATTTGTGGCAATTTGAGGTTTTGTCTCTTAAACCTAGTATCAAGTTACTGTCGAATATCGACAGAATGTTTTGGAATAAAATAAGCTAATGTAAGATCCATGTAACTATGTTCTCTGCCAATAAAGAAATACTTACTTAGTATTAGTACCCAAGTAAATACTATATATGAGTGCCGTTTTATAAGGGGAATGATTGGTATGATTTTGACAAACTATACTCTTTTCCAGACACAATTGGTTTTAAACTCTCATAAGACCTCTAGGGGTTTAACGCGGCTTGACAAATTGATATCCCTGTCTGAAAAAAATACGGTCTTGAAGAAAAAGAGAGGATAGATAACTCAGTTAAAAACTTACAGTCGAATACTCAAACGCTTTATTTTGTGGCCTTCTTAAACAGTCTCAAAGTGAAAAAATTGTGGTGGGCTGGTGGCAATCGTCATGTTTAGCACTACTTAAAACTTATCCAAATCTTAATGTGACGTTTGAGTTTTAGACTGATGTTTAATTATAAGAATAGATAAATAGTTTATTTCTTTAACATTTTTTTTCAATTTTTAGACATGGAGATGGGACATTTTTATAAGTATTACATAAGTGTGCTAGGAGACCCTGCTCTTCCATAATAATATCATACAATACATACCTACATAGTTAATTTTAGAAGAATATAGAATAAATTATAATACTTAATTTATGTTTTTCATGTCGCATAAAATTAAATGTAACTAATCAAAATCAAAATCAAATATATATTTATTCAAGTAGGCTCCTAAGAAGCTCTTTCGAATCGTCAAAAATCACAAATTATGTATATCTATTTAAGAAATGGTCTCACAATGTCTTATTGTAAATCTGTCTATCATGTCTCTCATAAATCAGAGTTCGTAATATTATTTTTGCGCGAAAGCCTTTTCGTTATCCAGTTTTAAAATCAATCTGCGGTGACAAGAACCTGTGAGGATGTTCAAGAAAATTGAGGGAAAGGCGAACCTATTGAAACTTTGTCTACTTATATAGACAAAGGAGGAGATGATTACATCGTTTGAGGGAAACTTTTAGTATTTGTAGGGCGGCTCGTTAAGCATAATGACGGCTCTCGTCGTCGGTCGCTCCTGGGCCCTTCAACTTCTTACTCCGTGGTACTTTCTACGATAAGCTTAGAAATATGAAAAGTGGTTTCAGATGCGGAAATGGCTTATCTAGAGTCATCTACATAATGATTATATTTAACTGTCCTGATAGGGACTGGAACACGTTGAATAATATATTACGCTTCACACATGATTATTTTAATCAAGACCTTGTGACAGCTAATTTGCTAACATTTTTCAGAGATGTTTCTTTAGCAGTACAAAAATGATCTATAGGACTATAAAATATTGCTCAAAAACACATGACTTAAGTTTTTAGGGTTCCGTACCCAAAGGGTAAAATGGGACCCTATTACTAAGACTCTGCTGTCCGTCCATCCGTCCGTCTGTTACCAGGCTGTATCTCATGAACCGTAATAGTTAGACAGTTGGAATTTTCACAGATGATGTATTTCTGTTGCCGCTATTACAAAATACTAATAATCAAAATAAAATAATTATTTAAGGGGGCTCCCATACAACAAACGTGATTTTTATGCTTGTTTTTGCTCGATATTGATAGCGGCTACAGGTAGACGCTTGTTTATATATAATGGCACGGCACCCTTTGTGCGCGAGTCCGACTCGCAATTAGCCGGTTTTTCAGAAATGTTTCTTTAGCAGTTCAAAATTGATTTATAGGACTATAAAACATTACTCATAAACCATGATTTAGGTTTTTATAATTATTTGTAGTTAATTTTGGATTTGTCAAATATAATATTTGTATAAATTTTCCACTACCAAGTACCAAGTTTACTCGGTTGCCTTCAAAAAAACAAAATATTTTTTTGTCATTAATTTACGTCTGTCTGTACAAATATACAAAAAGAACTTTTTGTGAATATTTTACATTGCATTATGAAAAATGGATTTAGTTCGTGCGAAGCACCCTCTTTGGTGGTAATGAGGTAGTAATAGGCATACTTTTTATTTTAGGTTGAAATGGTCCTCGAGGGGAAGCCTTAATAAAGCAAAGCTCGTTATTCACTGCTCGTTCTTTAATTTCCCTTTTTTACTTTTACGTTTGCTTTGGTCATCTGCCTATGCCAATGGACTTTCTTTCCTACTTGGACAAATGAGACATTGCAGTTTGAAATATTGAGTTATATATTCACTAGATAATTTTTCCTATTTACATTAGAATCCTTTCCGTTTGTATTGATCTCCCGCAAAATTTAAAATTGACATAATATTAAATGATGGCAAGAGCATACGGTCCGGTTACCGTACCCTATAGTGATTCAAGCTCCACTGTTCCCAACATATCGCTTTATTGATGAGCTTTGGTAACCTTACTCGCTGCAGAAGCATACGAGGTCTGGTGCGATTTTCTATATTAAGGTGGTGGTATATTTGAGTGGAAACAACATATGCCTTATCTATTTTTTTAATTTTTTTTTATTGTTTTTACTGAATTCTTAAAATAAATAATACTAATCCAATTTCATAATATCATATTGTATTTATATAGGAGGTAAATTGTTGCATACCTATGTCTTGCCATCTGTGGTCTTGCGAAGGAGCGGGGGCCAGGTGAGCCGTATGCTTGTTTGCCACCTTAATGGCATAAAAAAAAGTATTATTTTATCGTATGGTGATCGTTTGAGTCCCGGGAAAGGACAAAGGATAGTTTTTATCCCAGCATAAGTGGGTGAAAAGGGGAGTGGAAGTTTGTATGTTTGGTTGTTTGTAGTTTGTTTGTTTGTTGTGGTTGTTTGTTTGTTTGTGTGTAATCACTAACCGCTGTACCGATTTCGATGAAAATTGGCATGGAGATAGTTTAGGACCCTGGGAAGGACATAAGATACTTTTTGGCGCGATAACCTAAATCCACGCGGGCGGAGCCGCGGGAAGCCTCAAGTACTCAATAAATTAGACATTTAACATCGCAATGTTTTAGCCTACTATGTAGCTTATCATTAAAATACTAGAATATCGATAACTATCAACTTTAATAAAAACCAAAATACAAGCAAAGTATAGACACCATTAAAGCCTTATATGACCTAGTTTTTCTCCCCTGTGTAATTTGTTATTAATGAACGAGTGGCAATTATTTTGTAGTTACCTATGATTCATTTCTCTATTATGTATGTAATAATTATTTTTTATTTTATCGCATTCACACTAAGTCGGAAATTGGTAATTTTTTGTAATTTTATTAAAAATGAAACATAATTTTTAATTCTAGAGACCTTTCCAACGAGACCCCACTCAATACTTAATAGCTTTATTAATAATTTAACTTAAATTTTGTTAACTTCATTTGGTTTTAGATTCCAATTTATATCTTTTTTGAGTAATTTCAGCTTTTCACGTGTAATTAACAAATCGTTTGTGACACAGGCAGTCGGAGAAATATGTCCTGTGACGAACAAGACAAAAACTGAGAGATTCCTTTCACCATTGTCTATAGAAGTCTGAAAACGTTGAAAATATTTTTGATGACCGGCGGTCTGCGCCCCTTGCTATACAGGTTACTCGGTCGAGGGTCCCGGGTTCGAATCCCGGTAGGAGCAAATGTTTGTATAATGTGTACGAGCATTTGTTCATGAGTCATGGATGTTTATATGTTTTTTTTTTATATTTCTAATATTTATGTTTATTCAGTATATTTCTGATATTTATAGTATACATATTATTATCATTATTTCTTCGTTATCTAGTATCCATAACACAAGACCTTAATGATGCTTACTTTGGGCTAGGTGTGCGTGTATGAAGATGATTATTATTATTGTGTTATTATTTTTAACTATAGTTTAATAAAATTCCGCTCAGGAATCACGACACGACCACGTACAAGAAAGATTTTAATTTTAAATGCAGGTCAGATGTAAAATATAGTACTTTCTGTCATGACGTTTGTTGGTTATACTTATAGCATAGTTATAGTGTTGAAGTTACTGTTTCGTTGCATAACTAGGCGTAGTCCTAGAAAAATTCGGACCGTTTCTCTTATACAGTCAGTTTAATAATATGAAATCATTATAACTCTAAACAATTTTATGATCAATGGAAATGTGTTTGCTAGGTTCCATAATTGCGTGGAACATTAAATACGTTCCACGGCGAATGGGGTAATATCTAGCTATACGAGTTGGTGCCGTCGATACGACGATAAATTAAAACATTAGCTATTTTGTTCATAGAAATGTTTCGCAACTTTCAAAAACATCTTATTCATTTGATAATTTCATAACATTCCTATGAAATAATGTAGCCAATGTCATATTATTCCATACAAACTATGAACTAATATAGCCCATGTTTTAATTTATGTCGTATTGACGGCACCACTCTGTATAAATGATAATCATGTCGATGTCGGGACGTATGAACAGCCGCACGGGCTCGTCCAATGAAAAATTAGAAAAGTTTTATACCTTTACAGAATATTTAAGTTGGCCAGTTTTCCCGCCAAGTCCCAAAGTTGCCGGATTTAAATTTATCTACGTTTGTTATGAGGGTAACTTCATTGTTTGAGTTGTAAGAATTTATTTTGGGCCGCTTTACCTCTCGCCACGAGCGTAATTGGAATACATTTAATTATCTATGTTTTAGACGGCGGTTACAAAGTATTTCGTAAAAGTATATACCTGCTTGTGTATGATAAATACCCAGGATTCCAGGGAGATATCAGATTTATTATTATTATTTGAGAAAATTCTGCTTGTGTACATAGTGAAAATTTAATATCTCGCAGGTATAGTGCTTAGAAGAGTCATATTTATCTATGTTAATTCAAAGTCTAATAAAAATCTAAAATATTTATATTATTATAATCAGATCCAGATGTGGAGGTCAGGACTCATGATTCCGACATATTTGTACTTACATTCCGAAACTGTTTTCTTGGCAAGAGCAGGCGACTACTTGGAGAAGATTATAGCACCGACTACAATTCCATGCTAGAGTGTAGAAATAATTTATGTATGTAATATATCATAATGTTTAAATATAGTAAATATATTATTATAAAGTAGACCTGTGTCGATCGATCATTTCCCGCGACCCGGGTCGATCACGACCTATTAGGTTGGTGATCGACTCAGAATGATCCGATCAAATGATCGATCGCGAGTCTCAAGTGTTTTCGAGCCGCACAACACATGATTCGGTTCTCTATGCTCACGGGTCGTGGATCACGCACGTCACGGGTCGCAACGTGGGTCTCGGGTCTTTTGGGTACTGTGTACGATTCGTGTAGCGCGCGCGTTGTTATAGCGTTATATAATGAACACGTAATTATGTTTCGAGGTTATAAATAATAGTATATTTAAGTATTTTAAATATATTTTTTTTAAATAAATAATATTTTTTATAAAGTATTTTTTAGTTTTGTGTTATTAATTCAAATTCTTAATCACGATGATTAGATTTTATCACAGTGTAAATAGAAAATTTTGTCTTTCGAAACAAAGTGAGTGATCGAGCTAAGCGCGTAAACATCGATCTCAGTGATCGAATCTTTTTGTGGCTCGCGACCCGATCACTCCTGAATGACTAGTGATCCAATCAAAGTGATTCGATCAATCACGATCGACTCAGGTCTATTATAAAGAGTAGAACACTTGATCTTTGTGTTAAATAATTTAAGTAACTTACATGTGTAGTAAAAACTGTTAATGTAAGTGAATCTATAAATAAATAAAATCAACTTCCATTAAGGTGCTTAAGAAACTCTTTTTATGAAAGTTTGAAGGTGTTTTCACTCTTCAAGAACATACATTTGTTACCATGTTTCAGCAACAAAATTGGCAACAAATTATAATAGAATTCTATAAAACCAATGAAAGTAAATTTGAGCAGCAATTATTTTTATATTTATTACTATACTAACTGCACTGCAAACAAAAGTTTTTATAATCTAGGAACCTTCGCGGACGTCCCCAGAACAGCCTGTCAAAGTTTCATCTTAATCTGATTAATGGTTTCGGAGCGCATAGGTTACAAACATACAAACATTGATTTTTATCCGGTCAAGCATCCGATTCGAAACACAATTGATTTTTCAACTGTCGTATTTTTCAGAGTACAGCACTTTGTTGCATGAAAAGGATTTTGCTCACACATAGCTAAGTTTGGTAACCGAAAGCTCTGTTCACGACAGAGTTTCCACCGTACGGCGGGCGGGTGCAAGCGCCGGACGCGGGTCTTCCGGCGGGCGCAGGTCGCATCTTCCGACATTTCCGCGCCCCAGAATCACTTTTCCCCCGCTTCATTATTCGGGTCCTAGGTCGGAGCGGCAAGAGGGGTGAGGCTTGGTGTTGCTATCAATGTCGTTTACGAATTTTACGGGAAAAAACGCATATATCCTGTTTATGAATTTTCCTATAGAAAAATACGAATGAAATGAAATGAAAAATGTTAATGCATAGAATAATACAATAACATACGAATAATACAAAGCAGACAGTTTTTCTTGATTAACAAGGAGATTTTATACGTAAAGTTGTCCATAATAAGTTAAAAGTATTAGAAAGATTGTCTGAAGTACGATTAACGTTCTTCATTGCAACGGATTAAAATTATGACAATTACGTATTACACATGATAATATTTCTTTATTGCCTTATGAGTTTTTAAAGTGTCGATTTTTATGAGCAGTTTCCAGGGGAGAGTGTAGTGATGATTTGGCAACCCCGTGGGCGGGTGGCGGGAGCGCGGGCTGGCGGCCGGGCCGGGCGTACGGCAGTCCGCGAGCGCGGCGCGGCTTCGCTCCCGCGCACTCTCCGCGGCCCGCCACAGGTACGATACACGCGCCACCCTGTTGCGCATACAAGATATGACAATGTAATGTTTACCTCGCCATAATATTAATTCGTACACTTTACGTATTCGGACGGCGAGTTTTGGCGCGTACCAAGTTTTCGCAAACTTAGGTAATAGTTTGGATTATCCTGGAAAATTGATTTTCAACTTCAATAATTTACGAAATTTATTACACACTTTTTGTAGTATGTTTAAAATACACTCACGTTATTTTTTTAATTTAATTAGCTATCTTTGTTATGATTTTTGCAAAGTTTTTCTAGACCTACTGTGTTGTAAGTAAAAATAAAATTGTGGATAAGTTTGTCTTTATGTAGAGATTTTATTAGAGGAGATTATTCATTGCGTCTGGACAGCGATATTTCCATAATAAATCTAATGCCAATAAATCGAGGTACAGGCAAAACGGCAAAACCGACAACGCGTGCGTCGGAATATTTTAATAGTCCGCGCACCAATGATGTATGGTAATTTTATTCAAAACCTACACTGTGGCCAATAAAATGTAACGACGACTGTTCCATTTTTAAATTTAACCCGAAAAGGTTTTAAGGGATTATGAATCACGTTTCATACGCTTATTTTTATGCGAGGTGATTATTTAAATTATTTAATGTCGCGGGCTTTAAATTTACTTTAATGCAAATGGAAAAAGGCTGAATGTATTTATTATATTTACCTACTTTCATCGGCTAAGAAAATAGCAGAAAAGGAAAGTCAATTTATGTTAAATCAAACATTTACAAAATATCAAATGCGTCTGCTAGCTATATTTTTATAGACAATAATGCAAAATGTCTTTAAATATTTAGTAATTAGATAATAATTTGACTGAGCCTAATACTTAATCTTAATGGACTAACAAAACAAAAGAAACGAGTTACAGAAGTTGAATCTGTTAAAACATACTTAAAAGAAAACTATTTTGTTTGATCGATCTTATCAATATTTGTTTAGTTTATAATAATAGCTACCAGTAGATACTTAAACTTTCTTCGTCCAGTACCTATCACATCACACACAATAGAAAATCTATTGTGTCTATTAAGTGGCTACTTTACAGATAAAACAACGCCATTGTGGAATAGGTAAGTTTTCATTGTGTGATTACCTTTTGTTCCTCGGAACAAATACCTTGCGCCTTCACGTATTTCTATGGATTACGTCTTAACATACTTAGTTTACATGATGTTAAGCCAAACAGGAGCTTTTATATTTTTGCTTATTTATTCATATGGTATAAACTCTAGAACCGCTTAGTAGGATTTACATAAAACTGGATTATTATAATTCACGGCGATTTACGCTATGTTTCATCTTAGTAGGATAAATATTTTTTGTGTAAGAAAGAATATAGAGAATAGTATTGTTAAAACTAATAACCGACCGGCTGGCCGAGTGGCCTGTACCCCTTGCTATACCGGCTACTCGATGAAGAGATCCCGGGTTCGAATCCCGGTAGGAGGTAATGTTTGTATATTGAGTACGACCATTTATTTACGAGTCATGGATATTTGTATGTTTATTTAGTATATTTCTAGTATTTATATGCGTATTGTGATCATTATTTCCCCGTTATCTAGTATCCATAACATAAGCTCTTAATGATGCTTATTTTGGGCTAGATAATAGGTGTGAGTGTATGAATCTTATATAAATAAGTTAAATGTTACCTGCGTTTTGAATATAATGTTCACGAAATTAAACCAATAGTCATCCAATTGGTATGGCATCCGTGCCACCAAAACCGAACTGATAAAAATAATATAAAATAATATTTGTATAACACTTACTACAGTTAAATTAAGCTGTTAAGTAAATGTAAGGAGCTCGGTGTCGTAGTGGTTTGCGTGCTCTGGAGTCGATTATGAAAACAAAGCAATTTCGCCATGGTCGACCCCGGGATGAGTCAATCAATATTTGTAATCTCGAGCTTCTCTGTGCTTCCGAAGGCACGTAAAGGCGTAGGTCCCAGTTGTTATTGCAACCGCTTTAATCCAGCAACCAGCGTGGCGGTGTTATAGCCCAAACACCTCATTATATATCTATTTATATATCTACTGTTGTGGTTAATAATGTGGGTGACACAATTACTTTACCTGTTGTTGTAACTAATCTATAATTTATACTTTTTGTGTACACTGTTTTTTAACCCATATAAATGGGGGAAAAAATGTGTTTCTACCATGTAAGAAGGCCTTTTTTTCGGGGAGGAATCCGCTTACGGACCTACCCGACGCTGGCTAAGAGACGGGCGTGTGTGGGGGTAGCCCAGTGCCTGATCGAATTAGCACTGGGAATACCCACTAAAACTCCCCTGTAACTCCACTGCCCTCCACGGGGGTAGCCTGGGCTCTGCCGAAGCAATTTCACCAACCCACCCCCAGATGTAGCACCTGTGCCCAGCAGTGGGCCGTATGTAGGCTGCGATGAGTAAACGTGTTTAATTTAAAAGGTAGGAAAGAAGACTGTGTCGCAACACAGAATTCACTCAAATTCACTGTGATTGCAACTGTTGCACAAGAACTTTAAACAGTAGCGTTTAAATTGAGTACTTAGATAAGTGTGATAACTCTTCACAATGTTAGTTCTACTTTGCCAATGAGATTTAGACGTAGGTATTGCAAAAGAATGTGAAAGTTTGGATGTTTGGTACTCAATCGCGGCAGAACGACTAAAAGGGTCTGGAAGAAATTTGGCACGAAAATAGATTGTAGTCTAGAATAATAATACATAGGCCTTTTCATCCCGGAAAATGTAAAGTTCCCGTGGTAAAGAACCGACATTCACGCGGACTAAGTCGCGGGTGAAAGCCAGTAAAATATAATATGATGAGGGTTTTCTCGCAACTCTTAGATAGATGCTCTACACGTAAGTAGCTTATTACTCGCGCGACCTCAGAGTCAGGGGTGAACACTTTAGGAGCAAAATAATAATTCTAAAATATCCTTTGTAAATAAACCAGAATTGCATAATTATGTGGTCACTGACATTTGTCGTTATGTTATAAACTACTTAAACCTTTGAGGTAGATTTTAGTACGAATAATGACTGCTTTAATATGATAGTAATATTTGGTGTTTGTAGAAAATTTATAAATCTTATTCACGCTTCCTAAGCGCACATCGCAGTGACCGTTGCTTTTCTTCTACTTTTATTCTATTTTTAGGGAAAGTTAAAGACTCATATAAGCGCTTGACAGTTCTGCATTGATCCCTAAATTTCCAAGTACAGGTTTTGTAGCCACTAGACATTTGTTCGCATAAGTTGAGATATTAGTTCCTCCAAGCCTTTATGCAAACGGCGAGCGTCGAGGCGTAAAGAATATAGGTACGTCTATAATGTGGGTTACTTGATAAGGGTCTCATTCAGATGTTACAAGTCGGAAAGTCTGAGGATCCTCATTTATAACGATGGTGACAACATTTGCTGTGTCTTGATAACTCCGCGGGCAGCGTAAGTTATCTCTAGATTGTGCAATCTTATGACATTTGATCTTCTGGAAAATGTAAACCTAACCACATTTTTGATAGTTCTGATCTAGTTGGAGCTTCCTCTGCTCTTCTTCTTTGTCAAATGGTGACAAAAGTAGTTTAGGCAAGGTCTAGCTGGTGATAATATTATACAACAGTGGATGACCAGGTTAAACGGGAACCCGAGATTCCAGTTGAAGGATCGCGGGTGAACTTTACAGAATAGATTTAATTTTAATGCAGACATTTGGTACCGTCTGTGTACCTTTACGTATCTTTTCAGAAAATGTGTGTACCCATCGCTCATACAAAGATATGTTTGTTTGTATTATTTTTTTCTTATTGAATTGTAGTGGTAGTCTAGTTCATGTTTCTGCAGTTACACCAGAGGTACCCAATGTACATAAAAATATACAATATTATATATTTACAATATTTATTAAGATAAACCCATTGCGGGTGTACCAATTTTTACTCATCTTAGTATGCGCTGTGGTACTCAGATTCTCTGAAAAGGTACGTAAAGGTACACGGACGGTACCAGACTGTACATACTAACCAGTTGACGCTTCGTACAAAGGATAGCCAGGACCGCACAGCATGCCCTGAAGGTCTTGCCTCTGCGTAGGCAGCCCATGGACCAGGGGCCCTATAGCGCTATTAAAATAATCGTAGGCCACTTAACTTCCAAATTTGTCATTTAGACGTTGATAAAAGGAATTTTGGTATCCATTTGGTTAAATGGTGCCGATAAGTAAACGAGCAGCAATTAGGGCACAGTATTTTAACCATCATAGACTGAAAGGATCCTGGGTGGTCGGAATTTTATTACTTTGGTCGTTTCTTTGGAAAACAGTCAATTTATACCATAACATTTATTTAGAGCCGATCAAATGGGACTTACATTTCGGTGTTAAAATTATAAGTAGGATTTTCCATTCGAAAATGTTTATGTAATGTATATATTTAAAATGCAGCAGGGATGAAGTTACTTAGTATTCATGCAAAGTAATGTATGTATAGCTTTGGTGTGGCGTTGAATTTCGTGAGCAGGTAAATTAATGTAACCGGATTAGAATTTAATATAGTTTAATTGAGTTGGGGATGACATTCTTTTGGGTGAAATGAATTAAATAAAAAAAGATCTTTGATTAAGTTTATTGGAATTCATAACAGCTATTGTAAGTATCAAAAGTATTATTTAGTTTGACTTGAAAAATATTAAAACACATGAAAATTCGTTATTATGACTATTGATAACTAATACAGACATTTTTAGTCGCTGACGCAGATAAAGTAAAAAATGTGTTTAAAGTATAAACATAAAGAAAAATAAGTAGATTCCTAATTTTATATATTGAATTACTCTAGTGAAGTGAATGCGCAAATGTGAAACATTTTGGCCTTTATTGATTATTAACCAAGAAACTGAATTACCTACTAATAAAACTAATATCAACTAATGCCCATTTGTTTACTTATGTAGGTATTTTTCATTATGAGTTTAATTTTCAAATTAATTTATTTTTGAAAAGTATCTATGATACTTGTCTGATCTAAAAATATTGAGTTAGCCTGGATAAAAATTCAGTCTAACAGTCTTCAATTAACTTATTATAATCCTAAATAGAAAAAAATTATAGGTAAAAGTTAATGTTTTACTTTTCTATTTTGCGTGCATTTCATGTTCCACAGAACAATGCAATATTATCCTACAAATAGGTTAATATTGCATGACTATTTCTAATTAAGGACCAAAAAGGTTTGACGCCGATTAATTATATGTATTAATCAGATATTTCTGACGTTTCGGTGAGAAATAATTACAGTAGGACTCAGGCAATAAAAGCCAGGGGTTCATTTTGCGGGCCATATATTGGATATTAATATAATATGTAAGTATTTAGTTTGTGTCATCATGGTTGAACTATTGGGCAAATATTTTAATGAAAATGTTTTCTTCCTGTTAAAGTTAGACTGCTCATAGATAATAATAATAATAATTTTCATACTCTCACACCTATTATCTAGCTAGCCCAAAGTAAGCATCATTAAGAGCTTATGTTATGGATACTAGATAAAGGAGAAATAATGATAATAATATGTATATACATATTAGAAATATACTAAATAAACATATAAATATTCATGACTTGTGAAAAAATGCTTGTACTCATCATACAAACATTTGCTCCTACCGGGATTCGAACCCGGGACCTCCCGACCAAGTAGCCTGTATAGCAAGGGGCACAGACCACTCGGCTAGCCGATTGTCTAAATCTTTTCATAACTTCAATTAAATGCTACTGCTCTCGTAGATAAGTTTACAATAGCTAGTCATCGATTCACTAGAAGAAGTTCAGATATATGAAACGGATTAAACGATTATAGGCTAGACATTTAAGCGAACGGACGTCGAAACGTAGTAAGCACGTTTACTTACTGGATTTCGTACTTTTTTAAGGACTTTTGCCAGACTTTCTTATAAGTTTTATTTGTAGGGCTCTTTCCCTTTAATGAAGTACAATATTTAGGTACCAATACTTTGTTTATTCTGTGTTTAACAGCGCCAGGAAGATTTACTAACCTATATTTAACAAGGATTTTTTTAGAAAGTGCTAGGTGGTAGGCCCGTATGTTGGGTCGTCTGGGTAGGTACCACCGCCTTTCTTATTTCAGCCGTGAAATAGTTCACTGTGTTTCGGATTGAAAGGAAAGGTAGCCAGTGTGATTACTGGACATGGAAGGCATTTCATCTTAGGCCTCAGGATAATAACGCACCTGCCATATCAAGTGATTTTTCCTTGTTATGTCAGGGGTCTAGAGGCGGCGGTAACCACTTACCAACAGGTGGGCCGTCGGCTTGTTTGTCATCTAGTTCTACGTAAAATAAGAGCAACTAGATTTTTATCATTAGTTACAGTAAAAAAAAAAATATTGACGATATTTATCGTCAATATTTTTGTATTTGATATTGACGATATTTGATATTGACAATATTGACGATATTTATCGTCAATATTTTTGTATTTGCAGGGGATTTACCTGTATTTACAGGGGATATTTTCAAAGTTTATTTACTATTTTTTAAATATCTTAAATAGTCATATTAATTGGAAAATGTAAGTAGGTCTTTCCAAGCCCAACATACCAGACACAATTAAATTTTAGTTGTCTATGTCATACATTTATGACGTCGAGGATTTATCGATTGCTTTTTAGTAAATGTCTCTTTCTTAAAATCTTATTCAGCACGAACGGTTCAAGTCGTAAATCGTCCACATTCGAAATGACGCCAAGCATTAGGCCATTCAAGTCTACAGAGAATGTTGGAAAACGTCGAAACTGTGGAGAGAGTTGACATACGAAATGTCCATGTCGTAAAATATCAGATCGTAAAATTTTGCTCAGCGAATTTTTACAATTCTTGTTCATTATCACTGTGAATTTTTTGACATAACTCGATGAACGTAATAAAACATATTTGTTAAGTTAACTTTTGACTCTGCAAGCAGTTTAAGTACATATGCTATCTTTGAAGTCTTGCCTTAAATTAAGCCTACTTCGGAGTTGGTTCGACCCGGAAGCGTGAACAAATAAACCTTCTTCGCATTTCGAAAGACAAGTTAATACTTTTGTAAGATGGTGTCGATAAAACAAACACGGTGAGACTCCTGATCGGCTTGAAAACTTTTTTTTAGTGATTTAGTTCTGACTTTTCTGAAACAACAAGACTATACAGGGTGGTGGCGACAATACGACATTAAATTAAAACATGGGCTACATTAGTTCATAGAAATGGTTTGCAACTTTCAAATACATCATACATATAACATTGGCTGCATTATTTCATAGAAATGTCATTAAATTCAAATGAATATAATATGTTTGAAAGTGACTGTCATCGTGTTGAGGACATTGCGCCACCGAGAACGACTATAGCTTTGACTATGGTCGGCAGTGAGAGGCACTCAGGGCAGATGGCCAGCGTGACCATCTAGTGGCCTAGAACAAGACAAGCAACTGTACTTAGCAAGATGCAGAGATCAGCGCAGCTAGTGATCACCGGAGCGATAGGATCACCCCAACAGCAGCGATGGATGTGCTTCTAGACCTTTCTTTGTTGCACATTGTGATTGAAATGGAGGCAAGGACGCTTTACTCAAGCTTAAAATAGCAGGTCCGTGGGGCAACAACAAAACCCTGTTAAAATACAAAAATCAGGACCAGCCCTAGCTGGGTAAATAGCAAATGGGATATCATAAAATATGTTTCAAATAAAGAAAACTCAGAATCAGTATGCCAGAGAGTAATTGCAAATGTAGAGCACTATGGTCTGGACACGGGAAGGGTAAAAGCAATAGAGGAACAAAAGTTTGCAATGGGTAAAGTGCACCGTCATGGCTACGTGATAAGATATGATATAATATGATAAGCGTATCAGAGCGCGACTGGAAGGTCTGAATGTGGTTGCGTTACTATGACTATGAGCTTATTATGTTGCCATTTACTCTACTGCTCCTTCTTCAGTTACACTGGTACTTTCATATAAAAACTGGATATGGAAACTGGTCGCCAATAAATTAGAACAACTTACAGCCAATAGTACGGTCGACCATAATAGTAGCGGAACACTTTAGTACCATGTCACAATGGACATTGGCGTTAATATAGTACGGTAGCAATTATAAGGTACGTGCACAAGGTCAGTGTGACATGGTACTGAAGTGTTCAGCTACTTCTGTGGTCAACTGTACCAGGCGATTGAAATATTAACTTGTACCTACTTATTATTACCAAGAAGAAGCTACGAGAAGTATTCCAACGTGATAACTGCCATTTACAAAAATTCGATTCTTGTTTGAAGGACTGGAATACATTGGCAACATGTCACGTACCAGCTCCCATTGCCATAGCAACGCGCCGCTAAAAGTTTTAAGCCAGAGCAAGTACTCGGTATAAATGTTTATGTTTCACTGTCAACAATCCATATTCTGGCTATGACTATACACAAAAGGAGCAGGTAAAAGGGAAATAATGTGTGTGTTCGTGAAACACTAAACAAAACCGTAATTGATATAGTGCGTGGATTATGTGTGTTATGTTACTACACAAAAGAAATATAAAGCCTTTTCAAAAATGATTCCAAATCATTTTGATTTTTCTACATTTACCGCAATCAACATTCATCTTCTTTGAAAGAACAAGTTAAATATTAAAAATCGTTCCTTTACCTTGTTTATTATTTCTTTTTCTTTCGCAGTAAAACTTTCTCTACGTCTAACTCGTTCTCAAGAGATTTACTGAAAGCGAGGTATTGCGAGTCCCAGTAAGTTTTAATAGAACCTTTATAAAGCGTTTTAAAAATATAACTGCTGAAATGTTTTTTGATCTAGTTCACTTTGTTAGAAAATGAAACAAAAAAATGTCGTGTAATTTTTGAACTCATTAAAAACTCAACTATTGCCTACTAAATCAGAAAGTAAATGGCTATCTAACATGCCAACTTAACGTTTCTGTAATAACTTAGTTATAGGTATGAATTATTTGATGGACTTCATGATTTATATGACAAAAATCGTCGTTAAGTTGTATGACAACATTTATTTAAGTTTTATTGTGGTGGACTTAATGCTTATGGCTCTCTACCTATGCATTGATGTCCGACAAGGTATTTATGGCGATTGAAGACGTTAGGTACAATAAGATTCACGTAAAAATCTGTTTATTGATAAACTGAAATGTTACACTATATCCGTATGTACAACATTAGCCAAAACGGTCTAATTAGAGATACAAATGTTTGCGCAATACAATCTAATGTTCTGTACACCTCATAGTTATACCTAATTACTGTGTGGTTTGTGTGAGCTTTCTACTTTTGCTGTGCTTTAACCAACTTTTAGTCGATAAGATTGCTACAAGGTAAACATTAAACAATGCCTTCGGTATCAAGCAAAAGAATTAATGAATATTCGTTGTTTATTTACTTTCAAATCAGGGTCGTAAACCATCAGTTAGCGTCCTTTACTATTTAGAATTGAGCGTTCACCCTACACGTAGATTGTACCTACACTGAAATATTATAAAGCAGCTGCCTAGGTTAAGCGCTTGCTTACTCGTTTAAATAACGATTGATTTAGAGTAGTGGAGTACTCACATAAGCGCTTAGCTAGTCCGCCCGCATTCGACCAACAGGCATATGCGGCGGCTTCATGCTCGCCGATTTGCGGCCTATATTGGGCAGAGAGTTCACTGCTGACTGTCAGTCTAATGTACCCTTTAAATCACTTAATATAGAATATAATTACTAATGATTTTAATTTCTCTGATGCAAGTTTAATTCTAGGCCAAAAACTAAAAGCGTAAGGTGATGTTTCTTTATCTTGTAGGACCTATTATTATTTATTATACACAATATTATTTTACTGTTTTCAAAACAGAAATCTATCACTTAGGTAATTCCAGACCACGTTTTGTAATCTAAGAACTGTCCATAATTCTGTTGCTTGATGTTTGTCTATTATTATTAGGTAGGTACATAGTGCACAGTACTGGTAATTGACCACCTTTGTCTTCTGAATATCAAGAACAACTTGTTTCTAACTTAGTTAATGTTGTACTAAGTTTCGGCTTGTCCATGTATAATGGAGTTCCATTGATTTTCGATTTAGACTGTTCTGTTAAATATTGAATTGACTTCAATATTTACACCATATATAGAGCCAACGGACAGTCATGAAAATTTTATTTTATAAAGTTTAGTTCAAAATTAGTGGACAACTTTATAAACTTTACAAAAACAATAGTCGATGCCGACTGACACAATTTTTAACTTAATTTTATAGTACGTAATGTGACTGTCGGCGTCTCTGCTTTATGTTCTTGCAAGAAAAAACTTACGACTCTCGCTCTAACTACGGTTTGAAATTGTGTGCAATAATGTTTTAGATTCAAAAATAAAAGCAAAACGCAAGACTCAAATTTTGTTTTTAATTTGTTATGGGAATCCCATATGACAATTAGAAGCCAATTTTGCCTGGAAAATGTGTGGCTTAATATTTAATCAAAAAATTGCTCACACACAATTGCCACCTAATTCCTACATACAACCAGTTTAATATAAAAAATTGGAAGTGAACCTTTTTTTGCCTTAGGAATTTTAAAGTAAACAGTGTAACTGTAGTGTAGTACCTACTTCATAAAAGCTATTAAATCAATAATAACACTTCTACGCGTCAACCTTCCTAGTGTTGATTGTAAATAGACGTAACCATGTTACACTTTAACGCCAAACACGTTATTATAAAATAATGCGGCTTATTTTTCATCACGCGAAGCCTAACTTTATAAATAGACTTTATATTTTCTTTTCTTTGCGATAAGATTAATCTTCCACTTCGGTAATACAGTAGGCGTTTTTGTACTTGTGACTGATATAATCAATTTTACGCAGTTGCTTTAAAATTCTAAGCTTTTATTTCGCTCCATAGAAAATACAAGTACCGATTGTTAGTTTTCTTAAAAACTGCTAGAGAGACCCGTCTCGGACAGGAATTTACATTTACTATTGAATTATTTAGGTTTGTGACGTGCCTTCTTTAACTTTTAATCTTGTCACTTCTGCTCTACATTTTCTGTCTTATCTCTGTTTTTATAAATTTTATTATTTGGCCAAGATGTTCAAATTTAGCTAGGTACTATTTATCGGCCTTAATCATAAAACTATTGCAGTTAAAATATTGTCAAAACATGATTTGTTTATTGGATACGAGTAAGAGATAAAAGGACTTGTCTTACATTTTCGCGAGCACTACACATTTGAAATAAAACCAATTTACCGGATTTAACTCGCGTTTAATTAGATGTTACATTATCATCTCTTCAAGAAAATTAACGATGACAAATTTCTTGCGCGCTTAGTTTGAAGATCTTCCAACCGCCGTATTTTGTTTGCGATTTCCAGTCCGTACTGGTGCACATAGTATTGTCTTACATTTTCGCGAGCACTACACATTTGAAATAAAACCAATTTACCGGATTTAACTCGCGTTTAATTAGATGTTACATTATCATCTCTTCAAGAAAATTAACGATGACAAATTTCTTGCGCGCTTAGTTTGAAGATCTTCCAACCGCCGTATTTTGTTTGCGATTTCCAGTCCGTACTGGTGCACATAGTATTGTCTTACATTTTCGCGAGCACTACACATTTGAAATAAAACCAATTTACCGGATTTAACTCGCGTTTAATTAGATGTTACATTATCTTCTCTTCAAGAAAATTAACGATGACAAATTTCTTGCGCGCTTAGTTTGAAGATCTTCCAACCGCCGTATTTTGTTTGCGATTTCCAGTCCGTACTGGTGCACATAGTATTGTCTTACATTTTCGCGTGCACTACACATTTGAAATAAAACCAATTTACCGGATTTAACTCGCGTTTAATTAGATGTTACATTATCATCTCTTCAAGAAAATTAACGATGACAAATTTCTTGCGCGCTTAGTTTGAAGATCTTCCAACCGCCGTATTTTGTTTGCGATTTCCAGTCCGTACTGGTGCACATAGTATTGTCTTACATTTTCGCGAGCACTACACATTTGAAATAAAACCAATTTACCGGATTTAACTCGCGTTTAATTAGATGCTACATTATCATCTCTTCAAGAAAATTAACGATGACAAATTTCTGGCGCGCTTAGTTTGAAGATCTTCCAACCGCCGTATTTTGTTTGCGATTTCCAGTCCGTACTGGTGCACATAGTATTGTCTTACATTTTCGCGAGCACTACACATTTGAAATAAAACCAATTTACCGGATTTAACTCGCGTTTAATTAGATGTTACATTATCATCTCTTCAAGAAAATTAACGATGACAAATTTCTTGCGCGCTTAGTTTGAAGATCTTCCAACCGCCGTATTTTGTTTGCGATTTCCAGTCCGTACTGGTGCACATAGTATTGTCTTACATTTTCGCGAGCACTACACATTTGAAATAAAACCAATTTACCGGATTTAACTCGCGTTTAATTAGATGTTACATTATCATCTCTTCAAGAAAATTAACGATGACAAATTTCTTGCGCGCTTCGTTTGAAGATCTTCCAACCGCCGTATTTTGTTTGCGATTTCCAGTCCGTACTGGTGCACATAGTATTGTCTTACATTTTCGCGAGCACTACACATTTGAAATAAAACCAATTTACCGGATTTAACTCGCGTTTAATTAGATGTTACATTATCATCTCTTCAAGAAAATTAACGATGACAAATCATCATTTCTTCGATTTCTTCTTTGATTTCTTGTCATCGTTAATTTTCGTGAAGAGATGATAATGTAACATCTAATTAAACGCGAGTTAAATCCGGTAAATTGGTTTTATTTCAAATAAAAGGACTTGTTAAACCATTAGTAATTAATTAGTTTTTCCTGACCTCGTAATCATATGGCTTTTCTGATTGTCAGTTTCATTAGCTCTTTCATATTATCAGACATTTGGACTTTTAGACATATCGTCTCAAGTAATGTAGTATTCAGTGGGTAAAATCCCTAAACGAATATAATCTATTGAAGCGGTGGGCACGGTGGCGATGTGTGTTACAGTATTCCAGAATCAGATATTCCTTCATTCATAGGATAATTAGATTAACTTTTAACTTTGATGCTTGAGATTGTTTATTAAATATATGTGGTAGGCCCCTGTGTAGGGTCGTCTGGGTAAATACACCGCCTTTCTTATTTCAACCGTGAAATAGTTCGCTGTACTTCTAATTGAAGGGAAAGGTAGCCAGTGAAATTACTGGGCATGAAAAGACCTGTCATCTTAGACCCAGGATGATAACGCACCTGCAATAATAAGTGATTTTTTCCTCATTTTTGCAGGTGCCGATAAGTGGCGGTTACCACTTACCACCACGTGAGCCGTCAGCTTGTTTGTCATCTAGTTGTATAAAAAAATAGTTACTACTTGAAATATAAGTCACCTTCAGGTAAAGACCTTTCTTATAGTAATTAAAAAATCATCATCATCATCACCAGCCTATACGTCCCACTGCTGGGTACAGGCCTTCCTACATGGAAGAAACACATGAGGAGTTTGGGCCATAACACCACCACGCTGGCCCAATGCGGGTTGGTGGGCTAAAGCGGTTGTAGTAACAACCGGGACCAACGGCTTAACGTGCCTTCCGAAGCACAGAGGAGCTCGAGATTATAAATTTTGGTTGACCCATCCCAGGGTCGACCATGGCGAAATTTGCTTTGTTTTCGTATTCGAAACCAGAGCGCTCAAACCAATACGCCACCGAGCTCCTCCGAGAATTATAATATTAATAAATAAAGTAAAAGAATATTCTCTTCGGCTAATAATCCTTTAAATGAATAGCAAATACTTGTAGAGCGATCTTGGGAGACAGACACATTGTGTGATCACAAAATATTTTTTAACATATTAATAAATTTAAAAACAAAGACACATTTCATATTTTATACTATTAGGTATATTTGTTTAATTTATGACCAAAAACAACTCGAGCGTTTCGCTTAAATAAGCGGGCATTTTTTACAGCGTGTTTTTAATTTAATTTACTAAGTTGTTCTGTAACCATTTTTTTCATAAAAAGCACGGTAAATGTCACCTGATGTGAAGCTGTAAGAAGAGTCTATATTGGAAGCCAGCTAGTGCAGGTTGGACACACTATTTCTAGCCGCCTCCACCTTGCCGGCCTATAAGGTTTCACGCCACTCATGAAAGAACCCATGTCATAGGAATGAAAAGCTGGAAAATAATTTCAAGTTTTGTAAGTCCAACAAAGAAACAAGTTACGAAATTTCTTTTTGCGTCATGTTGAGGTGGAGACAGTCATTATATGACAGATTTGAAATGAAATGAAAATACCTTTAGTCAAACAGGCCTTCAAGAAGTACTTTCGAATCGACAAAAATCTCGTTGGTATGTCTATCACAAAACAAGTATTAGCAAACAGCTTTCGATTACGAAAACTAAGCAACTTTCGACATGGTCGGTCCCGGGATGGGTCAATCAAATTTATAATCTCGAGCTCCTACGTGCTTCTGCAGGCACGTTAAGGCATTGGTCCCGGTCGTTAATGCAACCGCTTTGCCCCACCAACCCGCATTGGGCCAGCGTGGTGGCCTTATGGTCCAATCTCCTCATGTGTTTCTGCAATGTAGGAAGGTCTGTGCCCAGCAGTGGGACGTATAATAGGCTGATGATGATGATTATTATTATCATTTAAAGAGGTTAAACTAGATCAAGCATCTACAGCTCCACATCAGGAACACTATGTAGTGATGAAAGTTGAGGAGCATTGTATATCACGTCCAGCATGTGCGCCCCAGTTTTTATTCTACTAACCATTAATAGCAACTGTTATTCTTTATTTATTGGTATGTAATATAGGTATGTATTGTTTATTTGGCTTTATGCACTAAGTACGTATTTTTTCAATGCATAAATGCATAGAAATGACTGTTTGTTTGAACAAAGCCTAAGCAGCTGGGACTAGGAACGTGAAATTGTGAATTAATATCCCTTATAATTAGGTGATAATTTTAAAAGCAAAGGTGAATAGAAAATTGAAATCAAATAGAAATCTAAATCTAAGTGGACCGGTGGTGGGTGGAAGCTAGTATCTTTATAGAATGAATTCATTTTTTTTAAATATGTACACCTACTAAGGTATAATGTGAAAATTCGTTATGATCATAATCATCATATGATTATCACCTAAGATGTTCACTGCTGAACAAAGGTTTCTCCCATCGATTTCCAAAGTTCTGTGCAGCCTGCATCCGACGGCTTCCCTTGAAGGGTCAAGGTGCGTCAAACATTCCTGAATTAAGTCGATTTACGCCCTCTGTGGAAGGAAATAACTAAAGTTTGATTATATAGTCAAATTGTCTTTTTTGGTTTAATCTTTTAAGGGTTTATAGGATAATTCTTAGCAAGGATGGGTATTGACAACTAGGTTGATAGGACAAGTGGTAATATTTATACATTTTACGCCCAAAAGTTATCGAATACTCTACTTTACTACCAAGATGACTACACGCTAGAAGGAAAATGTAACTTATATCGTAATTTACAGAATAAATGATATTTGGCAAGCCAAATACGATGGGTCGTAAAGGCAACTTTATTACGAATCACGCAAAATGAAATATACGGGTCGATAAAGAATTAAAAACTGAGTAAAACTTTGTAGAAAACTCATTTTCGACCAAATGTCCTTTACAACATTCGAGCCCTTAAGTATCGATATGGACTCTTCTTACCGCTTCATATCAGGTAGTGGTGTAGATTGATATATCTATCATAGATTAGCAAGGATCATCCGAAGAGATAAATTTGTTTTAATCAGGTCGAAAGCGAATATCTATTCCACTACGTTTGTATATTTATACCTACTCTGATTTTCAAACTAGGTAGCGATTTCTAAAATAACAACCTATATTGAACAAATACTTTACAATTTCCACTTCAGAATGTTTGACTCGGTCAAAAAATTTACGGACCTTGTTGTATCTTTTATCAAGCAATAGATGCTTTAACCTTAATTGGATTCTACAGGAATCCTTAATTAAGAAGCTTTTTCGTTGTACGGCGGAAGAACGCGCTTTATTGCGTAGCCCATGGCACATTCTGAGTTGTGACATGGGAATCGCTCGACTGGATTCTGATTTTGTGATAAATTTGATTTTGATTCTTCTTCTATTCCTTTTTTTGTGAAGTTGGTATTGTTAGTACATCGACGCTAAACGTGAACTTAAGCGAGGGTTATACTCTGCCACGAAACATGGGACACGAATAAGGACCAACTCCGTATATTTTTCACTCGTGAATACTATACACGGGGTAGGGTATCTAACGAATTTACGCTACCCCGTCTATAGTATTCAGGAATCACGCAATCGTGACCGTGAAGACCACAAAATGTTTCTTGTGATATCGGGCAAAGACGAACTGCTGAGTTTATATGGCAGGTGAAGTTGATGTCAGTCAGCTGTTTGATGGAAACTGTAAATAGCGCAACAGACCCAAACGGAAATAATCGTATTTATTTCAGTTCGAGTATTTTTTTTAGAGATTTGCAAATATACTTTTTTTTTTTTTTTTTTTTTATACAATTAGATGACAAACAAGCTGACGGCCCACCTGGTGGTAAGCGGTTACCGCCGCCTATAGACACCTGCAATAACAAGGAAAAGCACTTGATATTGCAGGTGAGTTGTCATCCTGAGGCCTAAGATGAAATGCCGTCCATGCCCAGTAATTACACTGGCTACCTTTCCCTTCAATCCGAAACACAGCGAACTGTTTCACGGCTGAAATAAGAAAGGCGGTGGTACCTACCCAGGCGACCCTACATATGGGTCTACCACCTAGTAACTACGATACTATTCCCGGTTAGTACTAAGATCGTGCTAAAAATATCACAAGGAGATTAAAATGGAAGCACCGTCTGCGAAATGAAAGCTTTAAAGGGATTTCGTAAGAAACGAATATGGAGGAAAACGGAGAAAAGTGACTGGAGTAGATATATTTTATTAGGTATTTAAATTTCACAGTCCACGGTTATACATTTTATTCCTTTACACTTAAGACTTCATAAAAAATAATATGAAATCGTTTATGTTCTTCCTACAATATACAGTTACATATTCAGAGCTCGCACTACATTATGGTAAACACAATATTTTGTTATTGTGGGAGACTGATGCCTAATCTAAGCTTATAAGCTATTTAGCTTATTCATGTCGTATAGGGATGGTCGATATTAGAAAAACATCGATGTTGACATCGATGTTAACATCGAATTAAAAGTATCGATGTACGATAAATATCAATTGAAATACATCGATACTTCTAAAGCATCGATGTTTTTCGGTAACAAATCAAACTGTGTATTATATTTATGAAATGTGTTTATTATTATTATTGCAATCACAAAAGTTAACGAAAAAAATTAAGTAAATTATATTTAGTATATTAATTACAGTTTTTTAGGCACACTTGGTAAAAAAATTAACTTTGATAGGTTTTTTCAGTGTCATCTAGTGGAAAATAGTTGAAATTGATAGTCATCTGATAATGACTATCTAACATTTAGTTGAAGCAAGTACCTAGTTGACGTTTTGATATTTTATTCTTTAAACATCGATGTGTCGATAATATCGAAGTCAACCCATCGATGTAAAAACGACGTTATTCAGTTAAACATCGATGTTTATTCAACATCGATGAATATCGATCATCCCTATGTAGTATTTGTTTCGCCTTCGAAAGTGGGTACTATGATTTACCATTGTTATTCAATTTGCACTACTTAGAGTTCTTAACCTTTATCTACTAACTTTGACGACCGGCTCGCCGAGTGGTCTTTGCCCCTTGCTATACAGGCTACTCGGCCGGGGGTCCCGGGTTCGAATCCCGGTGGGAGCAAGGTATGATGAGTACGAGCATTTGTTCACGAGTCATGGATGTTTATATGTTTATTTAGTATATATCTATCTAATATTTATATACATATTATTATCATTATTTTTCCGTTGTCTAGTATCCATAATACAAGCTCCGATGCTTACTTTGGGCTAGATAATAGGTGTGTATGAATATTATTATTTTATTAATAATAGTGGCCGCTTGCAACTCCACCCACGTGTATTGGTTATTGCTCCAAAAAGTATCTATCTCCATGCCAATTGTCATAGAATTCGGTTCGCGGTTTAATCATTAAAAGGTAACAGAGAGACAAGTTACTTTTGCATTAATTATATAAAGTATGGATTCCTTTTTAGTTTAAAAAAAACAAGTAGGTAGTCCTTTTTTTACAGTAAGCATCCATTTAAAAGTTTTTACAAATGTTGCCCTTTCGGGTAGATTAAAACGGTGTAAAAGTTACGCCGGTCTTCTTTTTGTCCACATAAAATTAAACGCCCCTTACGAATTGGGAGTTTTCCTGAATAAAAATTCTACCAACTTATTTTACGTACTGTTCGTGAGTTTTATTTGCTTAGTTACAGAGTCATAATGAAACGAACATGGTTATATTATTTGTTTTTTACTGACTTCATTATTTAGCTTTGTGTTTTCCATTTCAATTCTAGATATAAATCGATGCTTCGTTAAATAACAGCAAATCAATGAGTAAAAATAACTACTAATAAAATTACATAACCGTAGTAATAAGTTCATTTAAATTGTCAACTACAATAAAGTATTCTGTATTACTCCTAAAACCATAATTTCTTGTATCTTTAAAGAATACGCGTTAGTTTATGAATTCATAGAATTTTTTATTAGAAACCGTAACTGACCAGATACATCAGGCTTTTAAATTTTATTAAAAACTAGTGGTCGTCCTCAGCTCCGTCCGCGTAAATGTCAGTTATCTCGCAAAAGTAAGCCTATGTCCTTTTTTAGATTGTAATCTTTCTCTTTGCCAAATTTCATCTAAATCGGTTAAGGGGTTTAGAGTGAAAAAGTTACAGAGAGACATAGTTACTTTTGAATTTATAATATTATAGCAGGGATATGTATAACCGTAATAAAATATTGCATATATAAGCATGGTACGTATGCTGTAGGTACTACCTATAGAAATTAGGTTCATTACAAAGCTCGAGCGATTCCTGTGTGAGACCTCTGTGTCACTAATGAATTTCTGACGCTACGATTGATTCGCCGTTAGCCAGCACTGATTGGATGAGCTAGTCGGAACTCGCTATCAAACCTCAATTCTACATACCGCTTGGTACTGTAGTACATTCCAAGTACCACGAACACTGGCCTGGAGTTGGAACATTGCTTAAAGTTATCAACTAGAAGCAACTTAGAAATGAATAACATCGTGTGTTATTCTTTTAATTTAATACGCAATAGCCTTAACCCACTGAGACCGCAGACTATGTAAATTATATAGTCGCTAGAAAAATTTAAGGTCATAAGATATTATATATTAAAATTAAAGTCTTAAAATAATTATTTCTTTTCTAGTTGCCTAGTTGGTTTTGCACAGGTGGCATAAGTAAGTAATGAAATAGCAGTATAATAAATATTCGTGAGTTTTGTCAAATTTACTGAAAATCTGCCCACTGTTTTCTGTCTCATTCACTTTTTATATTAGTAGTAAGAGATTTAATTTTTTTTTCGCATATTTAAAAAAAATCTTACAAATCTTGTCCTGACAGTAACGAACGACAACAAAATATAACTATCCTATTTGGTGCACTCGTTCGCAAGTTATGCGTGTACATAGTTACATTTCAGCTATTTATTTAACTTTAAGACATAAAAAAAGATAGATTTTTTCAATAATAAAAATTGAAAATTTTAAGTAGCCCCCGGTCTCATTATTTATCTATTTCATTTCACCATCTCATTGAGACTATTCTTATAAGCCCAAACACGCTATATAGATTGCTGTAAGTTTCTGAAGAATTGAGCATTCCCTTGACTATTTGATGGTACAGGATCAGCTCAAAGTTACCATGTATTGGAAATAATAATAATAATATTCATACTCTCACACCTATTATCTAGCCCAAAGTAAGCATCATTAAGAGCTTGTGTTATGGATTCTAGATAACGGATAAATATTGATAATAATATGTATATAAATATTAGAAATATACTAAATATACTAAATAAACATATAAACATCCATGACTCGTGAACAAATGCTCGTATTCATCATGCAAACATTGGCCCTACCGGGATTTGAACCCGGGACCTCTTGATCGAGCAGGCCGTATAGCAAGGGGTACAGACCACTCGACCAGCCGGTCGTCGAAATACCACCGAAGTAACGTAAACCAAATTTCAAATCAATCAAATCTGTGAAAGCTAATCCTTTTGTCAAGAAGGAAATGAGCTGATAGTCATCAAACGCCTGATCTATGCCACTGCCTGTCATTTCGTTGTAATTTTCTAACTCCATGGTAATTAGTTTTGGATATTTCCTTTGAAATACACATTACCGGATTTACCTATTACAGTAATTATAAAAGATTGGGGTGAGGATATCCGTGAAATATAAAATGGGGATTGAACAATTATAGATCCATATATAATATAGCTGTGATTTCTATTATATGAACAAAATCAATCAATAACCATGTGAGTGAAGGCCGTGAATAAAAAAACATTTAAATAAGGGAGAATGATACAGTTATACCTTTTTGTGTTAATGATTGGACTGAGTAATAGAAGTTCAGGTGGGCTAGAGAATTTTGTAATAACCGTTCTGCCTTCATTAGTATGCGACACTGTGACCCGATAGTTTATTCGTACGTGTTACTTCTAACAGGAGTGAGCAGGACAGATTCTTTCCACATTTACTCGGAATGCTCGACAATTGGACTCAACACATTGGCCTGGTTTATTGAGGGTTGTGAGGTCTCATTTTTTCAGTGCACTGTAACGTCGACATAAAAAATTCAATCTTCAGTCGATGTTTTATATCGAGGCCATATCCAGGTTCCTTACGCTGTAGTACCTACTGGAATAGTAAATGTGTCAGTACCAGCTGCGGCTGCGGTGGCTAATACCTCAGTAGATAGATAGGTTTTTACGTAACTCTCCGTTGAGGGTATTTGATGTTTAAAACTGATAGCCATAATAGTGACTCAATTTTACGATATCGTGACTCAATATGCTTATTAGTGACTCAATTATGCTATTTTCAATAATGAATTGTAAATTAGATAGCTGAAAAAAAATACAATCGAATTCTCTACATTCACATGCACGGAATGAATTACATATTATATATACACACACACTGTATACACGGGTATATATGTATATGAGGAGCCCGGTGGCGTAGTAGTTAGAGCGCTCTGGTTTCAAATAAAAAACAAAGCAACTACACCAGGTCGATCCCGGGATGGGTCAATCAGTGATACATCTGGTGTTGCAAGCGTCCATAGGCTACGGTAACCGTCTACCATTAGGTGAGCCGTATGCTTGATTGCCACCTTAGTGATATATATAAAAAAAACAAAATTTATTATCTCGGGTTCCTCCGAATATTTTTATATTATACAGAGTGGAAGGCAGACGCTCTCGAAAACGAAGGCAGATGGCAGTACCGCTCACCCTAAACAAGACTTGCTAAAATAAATTTAATATCGCCAAAAAAATCTGCTGTTTTATGCAAATTGTAATATCTACACGATCTGTTTGTGTGAAAGAGCTTAATTTTTTTTCACGATTTCTAATTTTTTTAGTAAGTCGTGTTTAGGTTGACCAACACTGCCATCTGCCTTCGTTTTCGAGAGCGTCTTCCTTACACCCTGTATATCACATATCACCGCTAGTAATAACGCGCATCGCTACCTACAAAATTTATAAAAATATAATGCGAATCCAGAAAAGCTCATTCAAGAATTCACGATTCGCTCCTCGTAATACAACACTATAACGAGAAGCAGGTATTATTATTTCGTTGCAATCTTCTGTAAGGTGAAACCACAGATATCTTTTGGCGAAAAATCTTGCCAAGCCGATCGTATCTCTGGCTAAGTTTTACTTTAGCTTTATCAAATCTTTTGGGACCATGTTAGGTAACCTTCTTTGTATTTACTAACAGTAACATAGAAATATAGAAAAAACCAAGACAGCAAATATATTATGAAATTCAATAAATTAGGAGAGACACATCTCCTAATGGATACATCTTTGATATCGTATGATGTATAAATAATAAATTCTTACTTACAATACATCTAAATATGTAATGTGATTTTTTAAAAAAAAAATACCAAAATATGTGTGTATTTTTATTTCTCTAAGTAGGCATATCGTATGACACTCTTCATAGACACAAAAGAACTTTGATTTACATTGTTACATCGCCACAGAGAGAACAAAGAAAGACGCACACAGTTGCCTGTGTAGAGCGCCCATTGGCTCGAGCGAGGCGGAAATAGCGGAAAAGAAAATCCTATCCTGTAACTGCCGCTGAAGTTGAAAATAAATAAGACCACGCGCACTGAGCCGAGAGAAAAGAAGTACGTTTTACAACTGTCTTTATTTTCTAGAGACAATCCCGACACTCCAAAAGGATTAAGAAGACTTACTGGTCTCGTCGTAGTTACAGCTTTACAAAGCCATCAAATGTTTTCCTTAATTTTATTTTTACTTATAATAACTTAAAATAAAAAAAATAACTTTGGAGGTGCTTTGTGCGCAGAGTGTCGATAACGTGGATTTATCCTTTCTCCTGATGATCGCTATTAGTAAAGGCATGTTGTAATTTATGTAATCATATACTTTAAAAATTAATAAATTGCTAAAATAGTATATTATATATGTCTTGTAACTAATCCATTATGGACTTTTAAATTGCCTGAATCAAACGATATTTTATTTTATTTATTTTTATAGTTAACTAGTAGCAGCCTGCGGCTCTACCTGCGTGGATTTTGGTTATGTCCTATGGCAGCCTTCCTTTATGTCTCCATGACAAATTGCATCGAAATCGGTTAAGCGATTTAGGAGTAAAACGCAACAGACAGACAGAGTTCCTTCAGCATTTATTAAACGGTATTATAATATTAATAGGTATGGCTTATTGTAAGATATTTAAATAAATGTGTACACTAGAAAAAAAGATGCGGATGCAAACACGCAAAATAATGCTACATTTCGTAGTAGCTACCTACCCACATGGAAATATTTGCATTGCACCATAATTAAATGCTAAAATAAATAAAAACTAAATTAAAATGCTTCACAAACATTTCAACGGGTTGAAAATTATGAAATTCAAGTTTCTATCATTAATTTTCAGACAAAGTGTATTTTAATAACGAAAACAAAGTAAAGGCCCGTTTTGGACGCGCCATCGCGCCTCTATGTAGATTTTGACTTTGATACTGAACAATGGAATAAAATTATCAAATTAAATTAAACATAGGTAAATGGCACGAATAGCACATAGATTCGAATGAGTGGGGAAGTCAAATAATTCGGATGAATTTTGCGGATGAATGGGTAATAAACCGTAACATTATCAATTTGATGATTTTTTAATTTTATTCATTTAATTACCTACGTACAATTTTCTAAGCTTTTCTTAGACTTTTATATACGTTGTGAGTTTAATAATTTCTTATTTTCTTTTTTCTTCTTAAAAAATAAACAAGAATTCGTCAGAGGAAAATATATTTAGATAATTAAAAAAACTTTTACTCAATACTTAATAAATTACAAAAAAAATAGCTCATACCGCTTATGATGCGGCGGTACGTGCGGTATTGAGCGTTAAGTCCGCCATTTGTACACTTTATTGTGCAATAAAGATTGAATTACTAAATAATGCATATCTACTAATATTATAAATGCAAAATTAACCCTGCCTGTTTGATTGTCCATATGTCTGTCTGTCTGTTAAAAAAAGTCTCACTAGTTCCGCCACGGAACTTCTTCCACGGAACTACTGGGAATAATGGACTTTTTCATTCTATTATTAGAATGGTTATAAATGTCGACAAGTATTAGAGGAATCTATTTTGGTTATATTTGATTGAAGCTCAATGTTTTAGAATAAAACATATTTAGTATCTTTTTGACAGACCTCAAACATTAAATGTCATTTTGAATAAATTGGCTTTAACTTACTAACACCCAGAATTCGTTTTTGCTATTTTGGCTGATATATAATATTCAAATTATAATTGTGATAGCAATATCAATATAGACATACAATAATTAAATGTCTATTCTATATGCATATGGAGATAATTATTATCTCAGGCAACCAATTTTCCTGAATATCTGGAGCGGAGTAGGCAATGGCAGTTATTTATTCAACACTCGGCTTTGATTTTGCAACTTGTTCCATGTAAATTTGATTGCGATCGGTTCCCAATATATTATGTTGTTTTCTACATATATTGCGCTCTAATTCGCTTACTTTGACAGTTTAGTGAGAAAGTCGGGGTTGTTTTAAAGCGGAGTTGTTTACATCCTATTGAAGTTACCGTAAAAAGGTTTTCCTAGAAAGAAAAGCTATTATAAATATCCAAATCCAATGTAATACCGAAGCATTACTACATCGAGTTCTACAAAGAAATTATTTAGAAAATTGAATTCCTTACAAAGAATATAAAAATCTTCATCCCGTGAGCTACTTAGTATACATACACCGAGATAATCATAATAATAGGTCTTTAAATATGAAATTCCCTTTTTTCCCCAAATCATTTTAAATGGATGTCTGTTATTAGTTAAAAATGAGGGTCACTTTTAAAACTCATAGAATATGCAGCCGATCTCATTTATATATTAAATATTATTAAAGATTTTTTTTCGCTGAATTTACTTAACAATGAACGTCTTTAATTTTTCACAAAATTTCATGTAAACTTTATTTCCAATCTGTCTATTATCGTCTCCAAGGACGAAACAGAAATATATCTAGCAGAGCGATTTACTTTTGTAACAAATAAAGTTACTGGAAAACTAGTCACAGTAGAACTTGAACTGATATAATCTCTAAAGTCCTCCATGAAGCTTGGGTGTAAATAATTAATTGAAAATCGTCGTTTTCTAGATAACATTCTAAAACAAAACAGACTTCAACTAAGTTCTTATGTAATATTAAGTAACCAACTAAACATTTTCAACGACGACGAAACTCGACGACCGCTTGGCCGAGTGGTCTGTACCCCAGGCTACTCGGTCAAAAGGTCCCGGGTTCGAATCCCGGTAGGAACAAATGTTTGTATGATGAGTACGAACATTTGTTTACGAGTCATGGATGTTTATATGTTTATTTAGTATATTTCTAATATTTATATACATATTTTTATCATTATTTCTCCGTTATCTAGTATCCATAACACAAGCTCTTAATGATGCTTACTTTGGGCTAGATAATAGATGTGAGTGTATAAATATTATTATTATTATTATTATTAATTACAAATTCAAATATAATACACGAGCAAAGAATCTTCTAACCGAAAGTTAATAAGGTGCTCTATTATTTCAGAATTAATAATGTGTTGTGGGGATGTCAAATTAAGCAATTAATACTTTTGTGTATCTGTGATACTCTTTAAAAATGATTTTAAATACAAAAAATTAAAAAATATGTTTGTGAACCCTAATGAAAACCATCCTTCTTTAAGTAGAAGTTTATGTCAATTTCGTTGAAACGAATATTTGAAATTAAAATTTGAAAAAGCAACTCATTTCAAATTTCCACTGTCTAAAAGTTAACAGATTTTATATAGGCCGACGTGTTCTCGTTCTCGCTTACGATGTAAAAAGTTGACTTACAAGCACGCCATTTTATCAAGCTAAAATCAACAATGAACGTAAATTACATTTTCTAATGAAGTGTCATGTGAACTGTACAAACAATATCCTAGTGGAAAGCGGAAAACTTATTAAAACAAAAACGAATCACCGCGCGCAATTTACATTAAATGAGCTGCGCTCCGCCCGTCTGAAGAACCCGAGAAGAATGGTTTCCACTGCCTTATATTTGTGTCACAAATAAAATACTGGAGACTGAATAAAGAACGCCAGGCACTTCCAAGTGGTATATGCCTGATACATTACTCGATATATCATCTGCAAGGCAGTTATTGTTTTAGATTCCATTTTCATATATCATTGTTAGACGGTGGACAACTTACTTTATAAAGTAAAATATTGTATAACATAGTAATATAAAAAAATAGATTTCTTTTCTTTAATTCTTTTAATAGCGTAGTTTTTCCAATTTCTCTTCTGTTTAAATATCTGTCTATTATGACAGATATCACAGGCATTAATCCCAGTAGGGGTAGATAATGAGTGCGAATATTTGGTCACGACTCATTTTTAGGGTTCCGTACCCAAAGAGTAAAACGGGACCCTATTACTAAGACTCCGTCCGTCCGTCTGTCACCAGGCTGTATCTCATGAACCGTGATAGTTAGACAGTTGAAATTTTCACTGATGATGTATTTATTTTGCCGCTAAAACAACATAAACGAATAAACAGAATAAAATATATATTTAAGGGGATCCCATACAACAAACGTGATTTTTTTGTTTGGTTTTGCTCGATATTGTTAACGGCAACAGGTAGATGCTTGTTTATAGATAATGGTACGGAACCCTTCGTGCGCGAGTCCGACTCGCACATGGCCGATTTTTTTTAAATTTATTTGGATCACCAACCTTGTTTCACCTTAGCGCTTATATAGTTGCTTACTAAAAACTTAATTTAATGCATGACTACTTAGAAGTAAACATAGTATGTATTAAGGTGATGACACAAAGAAGCAGGTTACCGGCGCCAACAACCTGCTTCTTTATATTATAACCCTTATGGTGATAAAATAAAGACATAAATATAAAGAAGCAGGTTATCTGCGCCGGTAGCCTGCTTCAGATGACAACTTTAAAGAAGCAGGTTGTCGGCGCTGGTAACCTGCTTCGTTATGTTATCACCCTTAGGGCGACAACTTAAAGACATTAACATAAAGAAGCAGGTTGTCGGCGCTGGTAACCTGCTTCGTTATGTTATCACCCTTAGGGCGACAACTTAAAGACATTAACATAAAGAAGCAGGTTGTCGGCGCTGGTAACCTGCTTCGTTATGTTATCACCCTTAGGGCGACAACTTAAAGACATTAACATAAAGAAGCAGTTTGTCGGCGCTGGTAACCTGCTTCTTTGTGTTATCACCCTTAAGGTACAGTCTGATTATTAGGTCTTTTACCTACGTATGATGGTTATTTGTGTGTCTATTTTATATATTTCTAAAAGCAACCACAACACAAGCTTTTAGTGATACTGAATTTGAGCTTGATAATAATGATTTCTGTTTTTTAACAACAGAAAAATATTATAGCAACTATACAACATAAAAAGCCAATCTTCTTAGCGAACTAGCGAATAAGTGCCAAGTCACTTCAAAGTGCAATGAATTGAACTGACGGCAAATAAACAGCAATTGTATTTTATTCAAAACAGATCAACGGAAAAGCAAACTTTCATGCTTCATACGATACACCTTTGTGGGCGCTCTATCGTTAGGCTGCGGAAATTTCAAGCTTCAATTGTTTTATAGTGGCTTAATCAATGAATGACTTTAAAAGGAATACGCAAATAGAGATAGTTAGTGACTCTATTACTTTCTTTATCCTGTTAGATAGATGTTTATTGTTTCGTTTTTAATCGTTTTGCAACGTGGAATTTGGTAAAAAAATTCAAATACCTGCACTAATTAAATAAGGTTAAAGATTAAATATGGTTTTTCTTATGAAAATATCAAGAGTAATATGCCTTCACTCACACTAATTATCTAACCCAACATAAAACAGCATATCTATATAAAAGTAAAAAAACTCACTAAACGTGAACAAATGTTCGCATTCATCGCGCCACAGACATTTCGTGCTACCGGGATTCGAACCCGTGACTTTTGTTATAGTAGCGAGGCGAGGGTTTATGACCACACAACAAATCGGCCGCGAATATATGAATTAAAACAAAAGAAAAATATAAACCATTCGCAAAACACATAACGGGAACAGGATGAATTCTTTATGTAATTGCTGAACAAAAAATAGTTTTATTCTCGTCGGTGAGGCCACGATAGCTCAATTGCGACCGCATACTGAAATATCGGAAATTAACTGCTAAGGCGTGGAACGATCAATCTGTTCTTATCTAACCTAGATATCGTTTTCTATCTCTTGAAAGCAAGTATGACTAATTATGGAAGCGGGACAGAATTTGCCAATTTCGATTTGTCGAAATTGATTCACTGAAATTTTCCATTCAGAAAAAAGGTTAGACTAGAAAAAAGACATTTCATCAATTCACTGCCTCTACCTCAACATCACAATTTAGTACCTAGTTTCTTTGTCGTACTTCCAGAACTTGGAATTATTCGGGTCCTTTCAAAAGTGGCGTGAAAATGAACCTATTGGACTGGCAACGTGGAGGCGGCTAGAGCAGTGTCTAAACTGCACTAACTGTCTTCGCGTATGTTGAGTCATTTTGCGTGCTTTGTATAAGAAAAAAAAGTCCCACGATACAGATGACTTCACTACACTGTGGATTTAGAACGCTATGAATTTCTTGTTAGTGTTTTTGTTTCATGTTTTATGCTAGGTGATAGACCCGTATGTCGGGGCGTGGATAATTGGATATATATGTACTACCACCGCCTTTCCTCTTTCCGCCTAGAAGCATTCGCTGTGTTTTGGATTCAAGGGTAAGGTAAGTACTGGGCATCGAAGGCAATTCATCTTATGCCTCAGAATGACGACATACTTGCAATACCAAGTGATCTTTTCCTTGTTATTTCAGGTGTCTATAGGCGACGGTAACCGCTTACCATCAGGTGGGCCGTCAGCTTGTTTGTCATCTATTTGTATAAAAAAAATCTAACAGTTAAGTTAAGTAATATCTTTTGAATGAAAATCTTGTGGTCACAAAGCCCGCGTCGCAGTCCGCTACTGCGTTATACAAAAGCGCGCTAATTAGTCGATTCAGTAGATTTCTATTTCACAAATTTAAATATTTCTTGCCGTTGAAGAAATGTTCCCAACAGAAGAACTTTTCCCCGACACTTAATACTCCGTTCTATGTAAACATGTCGGTTTCATTATTACTTAATATCAGTGAGACTGTGTAGGCATCGTACTTTTTCGTACCCACACTTAAATCTATACTAATATTATAAAGCTGATAAGTTTGTTTGTTTATTTGGTTGAACGCGCTAATCTCAGGAACTACTGATTCAAATTGAAATATCTTTTTGTGTATTATATAGGCTATATAACATCACGCTGCCATCAATAGGATCTGAGCATTAATTAAAAGTGTTTTGCAAAAACGAGGTAAAAATTTCCCTTTTCGGAGCTTTCGTTGCGTGCGCTGCGTAAACGGTTAAAGTTACGTGTATGTACTCCTTTAAAAGTTCTAAAAAAAATCCGCGACAGCATTTTTCTTTTCTTTGAAATTGACTCTTTAGAACCATTTTTTGGTAATCAAATTTGTTCTAAAATGCATTTGCAAAGGTGTTTTTGTAAACATGATATTATTCTTATCGAAATAAATACATTATTTACACCAGTATTTAATTTTGAGCATAATTGTTCTTCACATCATTTGATTTCAATGAATATCTTAAGAGATATCATAGTTATAAAATATGATGCACGCATCATCATCAAGGCGGGCGAGGGCGTGCGGGGCAATCAATGCATTAATTGCAAAGGTGTTTTATAAACATGATTTAAATCCTTAGCCTACCCGCACCGTTGTTATTTTCCGAAATCCACGCGAACGAAGTCGCGGGCACAGCTAATGTAATTATAAAATGTCGTTCCATGGTAAGCTGTTGATATTTTTATACTTACTACACCACTACGACGCTACGATAGTATAGTCGCTACGAAATTCGTAGCGATCCTGGTAGCATCGCACCAAAATGATAGTGGACGTTAGAATGTGATTTTTCCTAGAATTTTCTAGAATATTTGTTAGTTTTACACAGAAACGTATTAGGAGCGCTATACAACGATTCAAGTTTCTCATTTATATGGGAGTAAAAGATTCTATTATACAGGAGAGAGGGATCTTGAAAATGAAAATGAAAAATTTTATCTGTGACCGAAATAGCGCAAACTTCACAATATTGAGAAAATAAACACCTATCTTATACTCACTAATGAAAAATGATATTAAATATATTTTTATTTACTTTTACCTTCATAAAATATATATACTGTGCGAACGAGCTGCTTTTTCAATCCAATATCTTGTTGCTCGAATTGTACTTCTCATTATGGCTATTTTAAGGTAACATAGGCACTAAATATATTTTTAAATTGAACTGTTATTTCTTTGATGGAGGTATAGCTCAAAGGTATACAGACGTAGCTATTATTATGTTAGAATATGGATATTAATGTTGTTCGTATTATGAAAACGTACGCTAGTTTTCATTGGATAGTATTAAATAAATACATCAATAAAATAAGCCTTATTTCATTGTTGTATTCAGAATCGTAACTAGGCTAATGCATAATAAATTAGAGTGGAGCTCACTGGCGTAGTGATTTGACCGCTTTGGTTTTCATTATAAAAAAAACAACTGAAAATGCGTATTTTTTTCAAAATTTCTTAAAAATTCTATCATAAATAATCTCTCGTTCCTAGAAGCCATATTGAACCTTATCCTATTCAAATTTCTTTATTTAACAAAAGCTACATTATGAAATATTGACTCGTCGTGTTACACTGTAAATTTAGAACTTTTAACGTAAATTATAATAGGTTACTTTACGGTTTTTTTGTTTCAATAAAATATATATATAAGAATACCTCTAAGGAGTTTCACACTAAGAAAATAAATAGGCTGAATGATCGAACCTCCTTGGAAGCACTATAGCCCTTTATTTCGATATGATTGTCTCATTCATTTATACTAAGGAGTAAATGAGACAAAAGATATAATTCTAATTTGCAATGCGTATGTTGCAAATTAGAATATCTTATTATACATGACATCATTTACTTTATTGACAGGGGTTTCTAACGCTAAAAAAACCTAGGCACCCATACGTCAGTAATACTTTACTGCGGCTTAATTTATCGACAAAAAGTTACCACTCGTTTCAGCTTATCGAACTAGCATCATTAATAACTATTACTAGATTCTTTTGCACTGTGAGCTTTTTGACCTTATCCCACCTTCAATTTATCTATTCATGAGCATACATGCCAGTCTTCGGAGTCATCAATTTACGTCCTACATCAACATCACAAGTTTTGTAAATCGTTTTTTTCTGTCATACATACTGAGCTGGAATTCTTTACAGCACTTAGTTGTGTTCCCTATAACCTAGGTTCCTTCAAAAGATATCTGAAGACCACCTTGTACGCCGGCAAGGTGGTGGCAGCTAGAACAGTGTTAACACGTGGCCTCTCTTACCACTACTCATCAGGTGATGCTAAGTCATTTGCCGTGCTTCGTATAAAAAAAACATTCCTTTCATCTTGGTTGTTACTGCAACCGTTATAAACCACCAACCCGCATTGGACTAGCGTGATGATGGCCCAAACACTGTTTCTTCCACGTAAGAAGGCTGTGTCTAGCAGTGGGACGAAGATAGACTGTTGAGCATTGTACGTGTATTTTAAAACCCGAAAGCTGTTGTATACGCTTCTATCATGTAATTTATTAATTTCTGCCTTCATTTGCAACAATTGTTTTCGGTAAAGTTATATAAAATATGTTTAATTATGTTTTAAGGAAGTTTTCACGGTTTATTAATTTGTATGTACTTATAAAACGCCCTGAAACCGGTAAATATTTTAAAATGTTAATAAATAGTATCATTGTCCATAAATATATTGCTTCACTGCGACAGAAGTTCAATGTATTGTTCCGAGAATACTGCGAGGGTAGAGTGCTTAAATAAAGGGTATAACAAGGTTTTTACGCAAGAAACATGGATCGTCTTTATAGGTACTCGGATTATCGTTACTCGTCATATGACTCTGTACACTTGATGAGATTGTGGTAAAATGCTATGTTTTGACAAATGTTTACAAAAAACAGATGTCATTTGTTATAAGCCAGGCAGTTTTTGTCGCTGAAAAATTGAAATGTCAACCATTATTAATATCAAACCTTCACTAATTCGTTAAGCTATTTAACAAGTTAAAATTATTAGAGAATATATGTTAGAGAAGTAGGTAAAGGTATATTAATTTACGTTTAAATATTTAGAAAAATGATAACCAAAAACCTACCTATTATATAATTCCTTTAAAACAACTAAAATATGAAATTTACTAACAAAATATAATCTTAGCGAGGATTTTATATGACTGTTACTTATGTGTAGTTGTAAAATAATTTGTATTTCTAATTTTAGTCGTTCACGTTTTGAAGCGGATTTCATAGTAATTATAATAGGAATCGTGTACTTATTTCAGTCGTGAAACAGTTCGCTGTATTTCAGATTAAAGGGAAAGGTAGCCGGTGTAATTACTGGGCATGGACGGCATTTCATTTCTCAGGATGACAACGCTCCTGCAATATCAAGTGAATTTTCCTTGTTATTATAAGTGTTTAACGGTGGCGGTAAAAATATATACTTACTTAGGCAAAAATTTTAAGAAGTATAAGGATTTTTTGTTTTAATTTTTGTTAATTAGTAAGACACGATCAAAAAACTGCGAAAAATAGAGTAGCGTAATCTCCTTAATCTGTAAAGTACACACAAACCAGATACAATAAGTTTTCTATTGTTGAATAGACGACTGTTCAAATATTAGAGAAACGACTCATTATACGGGTTACCTGATATTACCTCGTTTGTCTAATATTTCCACCCTTCTAAGATTTTGTTTTACATTTTTGACGTATAAAACATGTTTGAAACATTTCATACCAAGCCGAATAAATTGTAGTGGAATTTGAAAAAAAATACACTAATATTTAGTCAGCTAAATTCTAGTGGAATTCAAAAAGTTTAGTTAAACCGGTTGCCAGCTAACGTTATGAAAATTTACATAATAATAAATTGTTTTATGTTAAACGTGGCCATAATAATGTCCTGGTGATCTATGAGGTGTTGACTCTTTGGATATTTGGTGTTATGAATTGTTAATGTCATTAAGTGTTGAGATTATGAACGGTTCTATTGTCTTGCCTATCCCGATGCTGCCAACCGCCCTTACAATCTTTTGTCGAATTAAGCGTACCTACATATTATAAATGCAAATGAAAGTACCTACAGATGTTTAATCATGTTTCCTCTACTCTGCTATTAACCGGTCCGCTCATGTGGTTAAACCATGTCCGCCATTAGTAGTAATCAATATAATGTATCGGACGATGGGCTACAGACCGACCGTGACACTAACATTGCGAATATAACGTTACGTGTTTGGGATAAGGACTATTCTAAACACGTGAATGTTATATTATGAGCTACACCCGGTACAGTAGCCGAATACAATATGATTGAGTGGATTTAGGAGCAACGATATTGAAGTATCAGTATTTATGGATTGCATGAATTATTTATGATAGATCGATTACTAACGCCTTATGTTATGCAAACATTATGTTTTTCGACATTAATGGCTAAGATCTTATTTGCCTCGAATAAGGAAAATTATTATCATTTCTTGATAATTGCTAAGTGCGGTATCTGCAGTACACGTGTCAGACTGCTGGAGTATTGTGTATTACGTACGCGTGTTCCATGATGACATTAGGATGAATAGTTAGCAGCGTGGGCGGCTGGTTGTGTAGGTGGGTGGGGCCTTTGTGGCCCTTCTCAGTCCTCTATTCAATAGTTTGTGCAACTTTAGTTCTGCATCATTGAGAACTACTAGTTTATTTTAAGTTTGTTCTGATAACAATACCCAGCGTTAATCCGAAATTATAGGGCAGCGTTATTTGTTGTTGTTGGAATATGAAGGCGTATAGACACAACCTTTGTTTTGTGTATCTTAAAAAAACAATATTTATTTAGAAAAATGTCTAGATTAGACAAAAATACATATCCCGCGGTGAAGGTGAATGGCGACTGAGCTACCGAGAACTTGGA
The DNA here is from genome assembly GCA_947347705.1 of Nymphula nitidulata. Classification (NCBI taxonomy): domain Eukaryota; kingdom Metazoa; phylum Arthropoda; class Insecta; order Lepidoptera; family Crambidae; genus Nymphula; species Nymphula nitidulata. Next base: position 4,906,772 of record OX374617.1, on the reverse strand, counting down.
AGGACCATTGAAGCACGGCCCAGGTCTCGACAGAATCGAAGGCTTTCTCATAGTGCACGAACGCTAAGCATAATGGCAGGTTGTACTCTTCGGTCTTCTGTATAACCTGCCGCAGAATTTCTTCTAGGCTTTCTGTTTTTGCGTCATAAATTAATGTCACTATAAGTATAGAAATTTTATTTAAAGGCAAGCTACCTACTAATTTGTTGATGTCGTAACGATAGAAAATTAAAACGTTAATTGATATTATATCATAATTTAACTCACATACTAATCTCCTTATATTGCCGCTGCCGTATTCAGCAAGATTAATTTTCAAATGAGGTTCATTTCGCTCGCTACCGCGGAGGGGCGACGCGACGTCTGATAAATCAGTGAGAGTATAAATAAATACTATTATACCAAATAATAAACATATTTATGTTCACGTGACTCCAATTAGTATTACGAAATAATCAATATAAAAATTAACAGCTCATTTAGTATTTTAGTACCGATTCGGGAGGTAAAAGTGCGACCTTGACGTGTTTACGAGGTAATAGCAGTAGTTTTACCGCCGACTGTTTTCTGAGATGAGAGCCACTTTATGAAGCGATAAAACTAAAGTTTCAGGTCAAATTTCGTGGTGGACAAATGCTAATGAGACGGAATAATTTTGTTTGGTTTCTATGAAAACATGTACCAATTATTTTTATAATTTTAAGCCCAAAAGTTGAATTATTTTAACGGTAAATAAAGACATAGTTAAGTGCAATCTCTTACGGAATATTTAAGAAAATAATTTATTTTGTAGTTATTACAAGATTTTCTGTTGTTGAGAATACAGGTAATTATTATAGCTTATTGAGTAAGCGTTTCATGACTTAGAAGTATTGGGGATTGTTAGAAGCATACGTAGGCAATTGAAAAACGAACCTGATTATTATACAAATAACGACGGTTATTCTTTGAATTAAAATTTGCAATACGTAATCCGCGACTATAGCAGCCTACTTAAAGATTATGACTGATAATATTGGGTGTAAACTAGCAAGACTGTATTTTATTTTCAAATCGCTTCTAAAGGTTGGATTTAGCCATAACGGTAAGAAATATTGTTTTAATTTTCATTATCAAGTAACACTCGACAAGTGTTGAAATTTAAACCTTATCTATTTAACCTACGGAAGTTCTATCGATTTCACATTACCTGCTCGGCTCGAGAGCTGAGAGCATCTAGTCGGAAGCCATTCCTGCCATCACTCGAAGTTATCATTCTAGCATCACTATTGGGAGTACCCAGTGGCTTAAAGAAGAGATAAATTCTTCGAAATTTATCTGGTTAAGTTCTTCTTTGATAAATACTTTGCTTTGTATATTTTATAAGCTTAACAAATCACATATATTTAGCGTTTAAATTGATTTAAGTCTGTGCCGTATTTTTAGGTTCAAGCTACGAAACCACTGGCCACAAATGGTATAAAAGAAAAGAAAATTAATTCAAAACGTTACTAAATTTTTCGTAAGTTTGTAAATTAATTAAAAGTACATTTACGGATAGTTACGAGCTGTGTGAATAATGCAGGTAGAAGCGCTACGAATAATTCATGACGTGTTTTGGAGTGTTCAACTAATGAACACATTGTCTGTTGCTGGTTTGGGCATGTTAATAGCAAAAGCAACTATCGGAAAGAATAATGGCGAAATCCCATTAAAATTATTGTCAGTCAAATTTTTAAGCGTCTATGAATGAAAAATATGTAAAGGATAGAGCTTAATTTCCTGAATAAATTGGTGTTTAATATATTATTATTGCAAGTTTTGAATTAAAGATAATTCAACTAAACATTTTGAGGTTATGTCTTACAAAACAACGCAAAAATAATAATTTATTCATTTTTCATTTCATTTTCATACTTAACTAATTAAATCCCTTTTTTAATAACCAATTTTAATTTGATTTAGTTTTTCTCTTGAAACAATATTAGAGGTATATAATAAATGGTGTTTGAAAATAAAACAATATAATTTCTTTTATTGTTTTATTCCTCATCTTCTGTAATCACAATGTCATCAAGAAAACCTGCCGGTGCTGTAATTTTCTGTTGGTGTCTGGTCCACGCAAGGTACCAGACTTTTTAGTACAAGACGATCCATTAAATGAATGAATGGATTCACTTTTTTCTTTATTATAGACGGTTTATGCACGACTTTACCATAAAGAATATCTCAGCAAATAACTTTCACCTCTCCAGCACCAAAAGGGTGCTTTTGCTGCTAAAAAACTCGCAGCAAAGTTGCATTTTGCTGCGGAATTCTACGCAGCGCAGAATTTATTTTTGGCAATTTATTGGTTTGGATGTATGTTCTTTAGGCCAGTGCAGCTCAGAAAAATCTAAACTATGTTCAAAAATTCTTATTAATTCGCTTGATTTTATTTGATGGTCAAAAATTTTTCAGTTATTTAGGTACTGAACATACATACATAATGACTGAAGATTTATTAAACACTACAAATGCAATTTTGAGACGTAAATGGTAACAAAAATTTGCTACTCCTTCACATTTTACCTTTATTAAGATTAAATAGTTAAAAGGTATGATTATGTTTATTTAAGCTACATTTCTTACATTAAGTATTACTCAACTTTTATTAACTTAATATTTTTCTCGCCGAGAGAGACAAAAAGTTGTGTGTTTCACACGAGAGCAAATTTTTTTTATCGCTTTTGTGACTTTAAATCACTCAGTGCTTAGTAGTTTATTTAAGAATTACTCGCTTGCTCGTGATTCAATTCTAGACTACTCTGCTAGTTCGTGATTCAAAGTCTGCACTCGCAGGCCAAAAATAATTTTGCTTAAATTGTTAAACAAATAACTGTTATTTATGTAGATATTTTGCCGTAGTGAGTTTAGTTGGCAGTGCTCGTTGGAAGCATTTTGTTCTGTGTATGGGAAATTGTCCCCTAACTGAACTGCTTACTTGATTTAGGTAAAGGGGGACCCCCTTTATTTTGCATAGAACTGACTGTCCGAAACACAATATTTTGCATAAACTTTGTATATCGATTCGTTTCGATAATATTCATATAATAGAGTTTTAAATAGCAGAAAATTAGCATCACCGACTTTAATTGGGTAAAAGTCTATTAACAATAAATTATCATATTATCAACCTGAATTTTGAAGGAAATTATGCGAAATGTACCTATTACTGTGAATTAATATTTCTACTATGCGATAAGAATGGCACAATAAAGGATAATAGACAAAAGGTAGATAGGTTGTAGGTACCAACGAACGGCCATTGATTTGTAGAACGGAATAGTTGATTTTTGTTGAAAAATAAAAGAAAAAGTTCCGTATCATCATTTAATGTTGAGAGTTGTTGCTTTTGTTAGTTGTCTAAGACTTCGCTGTCTGGGTTCACAACCAACACAACCACTTCCACAACATACGTATTCAATTGGATAATATAAACCCTTCAGAATTGCTCTTCTTTAGTAATTGTACTTTACCTATCTATAAACAATAGTGGCGGTTAACCTAATTGCAACATTTTAGTGAACCGGGCGGGCAACGTGCGTGTGAAATGTATTGTTTGCTCTATGCTCACCATATCAGGCTAATAGTCATATTATTTCTCCAAATGCTTGTTTCCAAAAAAGACTAACCTGTCATCGATTAGTTAATGGATAATTTATTGAAATTATATCGAAAATTTTGCGGTAAAGGATAGTCAATTGATTAGTTTCATGTTCGACTGTCTATAGTTCAGAACCTAAACATAATATTGTCACAGCTTAATGTATTATAATACGCTGCGTTCTAGTCATTTTTCATAACAAAAGAGCAAGCGGTGTTTTACAAAGCCACTTTAATATACGGCGGGCGTATACTGGCTAATTGGCGTGAACGACTGAAGCACGCTGAAGACTGAAAGCATTGTGGTCATAATTAAACGTTAGCGTATGTTTAGCTAGAATATAAGCATATTACATTGTAGAGTGACGATGCTTCAGAATAAAAATCGTTTAATCTTTTGATTTTTCGTGAGGCCTACAACGATACACATGCACACACAAAAAATCCAAAATAAATCTAATGTAAAGTACAGAAATAATATAAAAAAGCTATATACATATAATAGGTTGGGGAAAAAGTTTCATCGCATTTTTTAAGAAAAATAAAAACATTTTAATATAGTTTACTTACATTTAACTAAAGTATGTAGGTACCATTTTGTTCGATAACTTTTTGCCATCTTGTAGGTAGGGACATGATCCCATTGCTATAGAAATTTTGGGGCTTCTGATCAAAATACCGCGGCAAGTGGTTTTGGCAGTCCTCTCGTAATGTTAACCTGACACTGCCTAGAGAATTCTGCAGAGAGCGAAACAGGTGGAAATCTGAAGGTGCAAGGTCAGGACTATACGGCGGATGCATTAGCACGTCCCAGCCAAACTCTCTTAATTTTTGCTGAGTGGCTAAAGATGTGTGAGGTCTAGCGTTATCATGATGAAAAGTCACATCCCTTCTGTTGATTAATTCCGGCCGCTTTCTCTCAACTTCTTGGTTTAATCTCATCAGTTGTTCGCAGTAGAGTTCAGAATCGATGGTCCTGCCTGGTGGTAACAGCTCATAATGAATAATGCCCTTCCAATCCCACCACACACACAGCATCACCTTGTTGCGAGTTAACCCGGGTTTCGCCACAGTCTGTGAAGCCTGACCAGCCTTTGACCACGACCTTTTTCGCACGTTCTTGTCGTACGTGATCCACTTTTCATCACCAGTTATCAGCTTCTTCAAAAATGGTTCGGTTTCATTACGCCGTAATAAAGAATCACAAATGAGTACACGGTTCATTAGGTTTCTTTCAGTGAGCTCGTGGGGTACCCAAATATCGAGCTTTTTTGTGAACCCATTTTTTTTAAATGCGCCAAAACTGTTTTGTGGTCGATTCCCAGTTCTTCAGCTACGTCGTAACTACTGATATGCCGATCTTGCTCCAGTTTCTCAAAAATGGCATCAATTTTATCCGTAATAGGGCGACCAGAGCGACGAGCATCTTTGACATCAAAATTTCCGGATTGAAAACGCTTAAACCAAATTTGTGCTAGTGCAGTGTCTCTCACAGACACTGCACTAGGCCCATAGACATCGCAATTTTTTTTCGCGGCTTGCGTTGCATTTTTACCTTTTTTTGTAGTAAAATTTTAAAATGTATCGAATTTCTTCATTAGATTCACTCATCTTGACAGTACGAAAAACAAATGAAAAACACACATTTTCCTAATTTGAATTTTGAATTATCTTTTTTATAATCTAAACTTTTAATGATACCAAAACCAGCCAGATACAAATAGTACAGCCAAAGAGATTTTATTACAAGTTCATACATGCTATAATGCGAAAAGACTTTTTCCCCAACCTAATATATTGTATTTCAATAGGGTGTTATTGTATATTGGCGAATGTATATCATAAACCTTGAAAAGTGGAGGTTAAGAGATTTAGGTTCTACAATATATTTGTACAATTCAGCTGCAAGATAACATACATACACACAGAGAAAGTACAATTTTAATCATGAAGTTTAAGGCCTTGTTAGGACGATAAAACTGAACAACTTTGTCTGAGTAACTTGCGTCGACAAAGAGCAGAGTTAAATGTGACCCTTCATATATCCACACAAACACACACTCGCATAGCTAATTGTGCTAATTCTTCAAGTTACGTAGTTGCCCAAGTGAGGTGGCATGGGTCCTTAATTAGTATGTTTATTAATTGTATTTCCTGTGTTGATCCTATATAAATAAAACGTAATTTGTGTTCAGTGCAAACGCACTGAACATAAATCTCACGCCTAGTGCCTAATATACAAAAAATGACATATTTTTGAAATTATTTTTTATTAATCAGGATGGCAAATAAGCCTGATTCTAAGCACTTATCGTAGACACTTAGGACACAGATTAATTAGGACTCCAAGGGAACCACGCGTTGCTTAAGCTGTAAAAATCCAGAGAAAGCGCTAAGTTTAAAAAATCATACAACTTCGTCATCATCACCAACATATATACGTCTCACTGCTGGGCACAGGCCTTTCTACATAGGAGAAACACTTGAGGAGTTTGGGCAAATACTCCACCACGCTGGCCAGCAACAACCACAACAACCAACAACTCGTACAATGTGCACTGTATTTTTTTTTTGATAATTATAAAGGATTCTAAAAAGCTGAGAAATCCTTATGGTGTATTGACGCGATGTGTAACTATATTCTACATTTCGCTGACTGATCTCTTACGTAATTATTTCTCTGATCTGCTGTGACTTGTGTTACATGGTTAAGTCCGCAAATGGGATAAGATATCGTTATTTTATGGTAAATATATGGATTTACAAATTTCCTTTATATAAATACTTTTTTGTTTGTTCTTTATATCCAATATAATTTTGCTATAATAGGTCATTTTGTGCTATTAACTATTGTGACAGGTGGCGGGCTCGGTTCGCGCCCGAAGCGTGATTTAATTTAATTTTAGATATTTTTCTAATAATTTTTATGTAGGTACATACATCAAATTGCAGAGCAGCTGCTGCACAATTGGTGCGTTAGGCGAATTTTGTCGTTAGATATTTTTTCTGCTCATGAAGTGATTTTAGTAGTCATGCAGGTTTTATGTTAGTTACATTAGCATGCTGGTCAGTCAATAACTAACCTTTTTTAGATACTACACGATCCCCGACGATTCCTTGACCCGAATAAAATGTTTGGATTACCTTAGCTACAAGTGACAAGCGCAAAGTAGGTACACATTTTACATCTGCAAACACGACTACTCTGTAAAGTAAACAGGGGGTTTCGATGAACAAAAGATAACAAGAGCGCTTTAAATATTCATACCTTAGCCCAGCCGCGACCACAGAATATTTGTATAAAGTTAATGAATGGAAGCTCGGTTGGCATTAATTAATGATTTTACCATCCTGTGAAAATTATGCATTTTAATATCTATCCACGCGAACACGCGTTGAACGCGTCCAACTTTTGGGTTGATCTTAGTATTCCTGCCTTTGGGTCAAACGGCGCTCTATTTTAATAATATTGTCATGAAATACAAAGGAGAATCAGTTAAAATGAATCGTAAAAACACTTTCTCTGCATACCCTATTTTACGCTGTATTACTTACAATTTGTAAAACAGGGTGCGGCTCGAAGGACCTATACATAGAAGCATGTTGCGGGCGGATGTATTGTCAGGTTCCCATACGGTTCTGCCCTGGACAACAAGCATGATGATGTTTCGGAGCTACCCCAGGGAGTAGCCCTGGCAGGCAGCGGTGAGATAGAAATGACTAACGTGGACTGAAATGTTTCATTGTGTACATTAGAATCAGAATAATTGTTTATGTGTGGGCATAGTACTGCAGCATCAAAAAGTTGTAAGCCATTATCGTCTCTATCGCATTGACATAAGAGAATGAATACATTGTTTTGTAACTGACCGTACCTACATAATATTGTAATGTTTAATTATTTCTTTATAAAATGTCTATATAACATACTAGAGGCCACGAAATTACAACAAATCTGAACATTGAAATCGGCTAAATACTTTAACTGATACATTTTAACATAAAATAATAATGCCATACGTAAAATCCTGCTTGTATACGGCACTTTGAATATTAATGCCCATTTCACTAACATTTGCTTTGCGTTAAGAGTCTCTTAGCGATTTAGTCTATTTCAGTCTATCCAAAGGAGATAGAAAGAGACAAAAGTCGTTAAGAGTCACCTAAGCCTAGGGAATGGTTAGTGAATACGAGCAGAACTGTTATATTTTAGATATAGTTATAATTTTAAATGAAAAAATTCGGTAATTTCATATTCAAAGACCTATTACTTAGTTTATTTTCAATAGTTTAAATTTTTACTCTACCAACCGAAAAAAACTGACACCGTAAGCTTCGTATGTGTAATGCGGACCGCTCAAAATATAACACAAAATGACGGTAGTAACTTAAAACTTATCAAAGACATATGATATCTTCAGTCTTCCCGTGATCGCTGTAAAGTAATCGAAACATCGGGTGTTTAATAATAATGTAACATCTAATTAAGAGAGGGGCTCGGTGGCGTATTGGTTTGAGCGCTCTGGTTTCGATACGAAAAACAAAGCAACTTTCGCCATGGTCGATCCTGGGATGGGTCAATCAAAGTTTGTTATCTCGAACTCCTCCGTGCTTCGGAAGGCACGTTGAGCCGTTGGTCCCGGTTGTTCCTGCAACCGCTTTAGCCCGCCAACCCGCATTGGGCCAAATATCTCATGTGTTTCTCCCATGTACGAAGGCTTGTGAACAGCAGTGGGACGTACTCGTATATAGGCTGGTGATGATTATGAAGATGAACATCTAATTAAACGTGAGTTAAATCCGGTAAATTGGTTTTATTTTACTACCAACCAATAAAAAGTCTATTGTGTCATATCATAAACGTGGGTGCTTTACAGATTACTGGAACCCTTTGTGTATACAACCCCTATAATTCATTACTATAGCATAGTCGCACGACGTTGCGTGACTATTTTAAATTCATTTAATAAAATTTGTTGACAGTTTTTTTAAACCGCATGCAATGAAAATAAGCGACGACAATGTGGTATTAATTACTTTGTTTCTAAATCATAGTATATCTAGTATTTATTGTTAAGTTTTGTACAGTCGACCAAATTGAATCATGACCCACTTGTCCAATCTTTCCTTTAGAATCATAAATTTAGTTAGGTTTTCTTCGCTTTCATGCGTGTTGCACTTAGTACGTTTTAAATATGAATAAAAATGCGTTATTACGGGTCAGAGATCTATCCAATTTTAATCTTTATTATCGCTGCACTAAAGTCTCAATTGGAATTTTAACTAAGATGTCGTTCATAATCTAAACTCTTTTCACTACTGAGTAAAACTATTATAATTTTAAAATGAAATGACGTTATGTGTCAGATGTCAAGTAGTAGTCTGAAAAAATTAAAAAAAGCCATAAAACAAAATTGAATTGAATAGAATAAAAAAGACAATAATATAAACAAGTAACAAATACTCCGATCTATTTATCATAGCCTTTTCAGTGACTGTCAGTGTCTAATAAATTGATAACAGGTTCGTTACATATGAAATGTATGTTCAAGCGAATTTCAACCTACTTTGTATAGAGTGACTGTAGGAAAATGATCTTGATGGTCATGATTTAATTTGGTCGACTTTACATAAAAAATAAAGTTTCACTGTTTTACTATTACTTCATTTACACGTTTAGTCATAGTCGTAGTTTTTTTAATGTAGGCTTTCAACAAACCACTTATTGACGTGAAAAGTGTACGTAATAATATAAAACCATCTGCGAAAAGTCTCAAACTTCTTGTGTAGAATTTTCCATCGTGTTGTTTCCTTAGTTACTGTTATTTTCATTAAGATTGATTGCCGCGTTTCTGTTATGAAGAAAACATGACGAGAAGTAAACAATATCAAAAATGACGTCGAACAACGTCAGCTTTCACGACGATCAAAAGTCTTACGATATTATCAAACAATACGAAATGCAATTTTAGATACAAGTAAAAGATAAAATGTCTATTATAGCAAAAGTAGAGATACATTTTTTTTAACAGACATACAAATCGATTTCAAGTCACTCAACACCAGCCTATAAAAACGACCCACTGCTGGTCACAGGCCTTCCTACATGGGAGAAACACATGAGGAGATTGTGCCATAACACCACCACGCTGGCCCAATGCGGGTTGGTGAGTTAAAGAAGTGGCAGTAACAACCAGGACCAGCGGCTTAACATGCCCTCCGACGCAACTAGGAGCTCAGGATAGCAAAGCTTGATTGACCCATCCCAGGATCGACCATGGCGAAAGTTGCTTTGTTTTGGTAATCGAAACCAGTGCGCTCAAGCCACTACGTCACCGAGATCCTCACCAAATATCTTTGGTTTTATCTCGTTACTGACAATGTAACTTTTGTGACATATTGTTGGGCAATTTCGGGCGCGGTAATCTCGGAAATACATTTTCGATCCCTCAATTTGCCCTTTGACGTGGGAAACAGGGAAACACTACTTTTAGAAGTGATTGATCTTTGCTCCATTGTCTATGCCTAACGACACCCTCTCCTCCCTGATTACGTTTAGTTCGGGGTGGCAATTGTACTTTGCTGAGTCAGCTGTTTGTATTTTGTAGAAGGTAAATTGAACTACAGAATTGAAGTGAACCAAAAGATGTTTCGTGTTTAGTGCAAGTTCATTTGCGTTTTGCAGTTTTCTATTAAGGACGATGCTAGTAGTAGGGTTGACATAAAATTACTTTCTGATGTTTCTATTCTAAGTAAGGATTCGGGCGGTCGTCATGAAAATTGAATTTTTGTTGTTTATTTTGTGCCAAACGTAATGAACACTTACGTATTTCTTAATCAATGATGCAAGCCAAACCAATCATTATAATTATGGTGTGTCTTGGGCTTACTTATAAATAATAAAATTAAGCACCCTTGACGTAAAATAAAAACCTTGAAACTAAGTATCGTAATAACTTTTCGAATTTTCCGCTACAAATTCGAGTGGAGAATGCCACTGCTCTCTCTCTTAGGATTTCAGCGTACAAAAAGATTTAAAATTTAATATTGTCAAGCCACAGATTCCAGACACAATTGGTTTTTGATTTTCATAATATAAGACTCCCGGGTGTCTTACACGGCATCACAAATAAATGTAATCTGCATACGATAACATTACATTTATAGTGGTTCTAAGAATTGCGTATAGAGCAAACTTGTTTATCATCGACACATTTCTTTTACTTGTGCACAAAGTAAAGAGATGGGAGATAAATAGGTCGTAACACCAATTAATTTCCGATCCGCACTCTTGTTACCAGTTGTAAACGGGCCCCGCCGATTGGTACATCACTTAATGAGCCCATTAACTGCGGATCCGCCGGTATTAATTGCGCAGTTACGAAGATTGCTGCTTCGAGATGTTATGAAAGAAAGCTTCCGATCGGTCGCCCCACTTCAGGGGTATTTGTGGTAAGGGGTATAAGTGTAGGTAGGCACAATATTACTTGAAGTAGGTAAGAGTGGCTACATACAGAATGCGAATGCTTATGTAAACAAAAGCAAATGGTAGTGCTGGGCATTTTAGTTAAAAAAGTATTTAAAAAATTAAACCGACTTCAAATCACTAAGAAGAAAAATAATTAAATTGAAGTAGTCACTTATCTCATAATAAGGTTGCAGTCGGTACTTTACTTTCTATTGATTCAAGGTTGTTTCCAGAATCTGTTTAGCACCAACTCCAAAAAAATACCTTAATATGTGATAAGATAGGCACCTACTTCAACCAATACCTAATTAGTGTCCAAACCACTAAAAAGAAAAAATAATTAGGTTGGTTTAAATTTTGAAAATATTTTTTATTTTTTCATTTTTGAAATTCGTTTAGCTAATTACTTGCAAACATTGATACAAAAAGCATATTAACACACACGCGCACGCGCACGCTTTTTTACATATTTTACGCTGTTATGCCGACGTCACGATTTCTAGGTGACTGGAGTTTCTTAGTGAGTGGAGCGATACACGCTGAGCTCTCTATTCCAAAAACTACTGAACTAATTTCGATGAAACTTGCACTGTTCCCAAGTTGTACTAAATCAAGTCTAACGAACAAATATTTTTGCAATTCGACTTTAAGTTCTTTAGATACGCGAGGACAAAGTAACATTAGATACACATATGAAATTTAACACCCTTGCTTAGAAGCTGGTACCTACATATTTTAAAAACTGTGCAATTCTGAAAATATTACATACATACCGATCGAATGATACCTCCAACCTTCTTCCACCAACCTTCTTTTCTGAAGTCATTTAAGCACATTTGAAATCACGAAGAAATTCTACTACAAGTATTTCTTACTAAATTCCAATACCTATGTACACGGTCACGGTAAATCAGCGGTTCCATACAAACAGACCGTGTACATAGGGTACACGGTCTGTTTGTATGGAACCGCTGATTTACTTACGCAATTTCAAATTTACTTAATAAATCGTGTTGAGAATGACCAGCACAGCCATCTGCCCTCATTTACAAAAATTTGTTGTGTTTTATCATAAAATAATTTAAACTATTGGTAAGTACACCGGTTGTCACAGTTAATACAATTTTATTTCGGAATTCTGTTTTATTTCGGAATTACACAGAATTCCAAATTTTATTTTAATAAAATTTGGAATTCTATGTAATGCGCAGTAATTGCGCCACGGGTTGTGTGTGTGTGGTATAACTGTAGAGTGTGTATGTACAGTACGACAAAATGTGTAGGACTCCAAAAAATATGCTTTTAATTACAATTTTTGATAACTTTCTAAGGTCAAGGCTAGATGGGTGACCGTCAGCATATATCCTACTATCGTATCGTTTCTCTCATAGTAAAGCAAAAATCCTCAATTTCGCATACATAGACTAATTACTCATACCAGTTATTTTGATTTAAAAACCAAACTACCCAATCGATTTTAAATATTTTTAATGGGGCGAAATGACAACTATTCCGCTCCGAACAAAAAAGAATCACGTAAATCGGATCAGAACTCTCGGCGTAATCTTACATACATAGGTCTATGTATGTACAGAAAAAAAAGAAAAATAAAACATACCAACCGAATAGAGAACCTCCTCGTTTTTTAAGTCGATAAGATAAGATAGGATAAGATACTATTCATTCTCATTCTGTGTACAATAGATGTTACAAAATAATGGATATTAAAAAGTGGAAATGGAAGCGGGTTTACACATCAAAACGATGAGGGTAAAGTATGGGTCAAGCTTCTAGTTCGCTCCGAGCACAAGTCGATTCACTGCGCACTATCAAAATATGGAACGGCGAACAACGAGGTGTGGACGGCAGCTGCGGACAGCTGCGTAATACTGCACGATGGAACTTTAGAGCGAGCTAGATGTTTGGCGCGAGCTCTACCTAATTAATTATGTTAAGCCACTTTTAGTACTTTGTACTTTTTTAATGTCTTTTACATCATAATTAATTAACTTCTAGCTTTAATAGCAACATTGAAGTCTATTTCACCTAAGCAAGGCAAGGAAGTACTTTGTTTTCGTTGTTAAGATTGTCAATAATAATGTTGTCTTGTCACTCGTAAGCTCTCTTTTTTTTATACAACTAGATTATAAGAAACAAGCTGACAGCCCACCTGGTGGTAAGCGGTTACCGCTGCCTATAGACACCTGCAATAACAAGGAAAATCACTTGTTATTGCAGGTGCGTTGTCATCCTGGGGCCTAAGATGAAATGCCTTCCATGCCCAGTATTTACACTGGCTACCTTTCCCTTCAATCCGCAACACAGCGAACTGTTTCACGGCTGAAATAAGAAAGGCGGTGGTACCTACTCAGACGACCCTTCATATCGGCGTACCACCTAGTTAAAAGAGCTCTAGCTCTATTTTTAAACTAAGCAACTTTATAGACCGGTGTCTATGATGGAAACAAATATATAAACATCCCAATCCCTTTTGAGGGTCGCGGTTGACGGTTGGGGCTATTAATCGTTATGTGTTGGGGTTGTAGAGTTTAGCAGAAAATATGTGTTGACAAATTGTTTGTACAGTTGTATAAATCTCAAACCTTTCAACGACATTCACGATATATGTTTATATGTGATCATTTATTTAAATAAATCGGAATAGCTCATTGACTCATAAAAACACATAACACAGTACTTACCACCTATACATAAAGGAGATGTTTCATATCCGGCCAGGAAAAATACTAATGATTCGTTTTCATACTAGTTTGTTTGTACAAGTTGAAATGTTTCGTCGATTTCACCATTATTCACTATGACAATATGGCGGGCAACATAGAAGTCAAATAAACGTCACCAAAGTGACATACGCGCCATGATGAATATATGGCTGTTTGTGTAAATCTAGTTTTGTACCACGCAACAAAGCAAATAAAATGAAAATGGACAATTGAACACTGTTCTGCATATTTTTACCTATTAAAGGTCTATTCACACATATCAGTGAAGCCACAGTTCCGGCACAGTTTCGTATCAGTGCGAAATATTATTTCATACATTATCTATGAACGTATCTCCACTTGTCCGTGTCAGTGACGGCTCAGTGCTCTCAGTGTCCGTGCCGGCACCGACAAGCACAGAAGGTATCGTCGACAACGATATTTTTTGCCGGACGGACAGATCACGGACGCCGCCATCAACAAAAACAAAATAGAGGACGAGCGATTAATAGAATTGGTTCGTGAAAATAGAGTTTTATATGATTTATCTCATGCAAAGTATATGGATACGAAATACAATCACGATTGACGACGGACACGTTTTCACTGAAGCTCCGTGAACTGAGCAGGCACTGACATGTGTGAATTGAATCACTGACGCAACACTGAAGCACTGATACGGAATTGTGGCTTCACTGATATGTGTGAATAGACCTTTATAGCATTAAAATAAAAATAACGATGATGATGAATGTGAGTGAATATTATTATATTATTAAAACGTCATTTTCTCCATACTTTAATTGGCAGTAATTTACTGTGACGTGACTTGCTTCAGATGGGCCCTAAATCAAATTTTTTTTGGGGGCCCGAAATGAAATGTAGAGATTTTTAACAAAAGAAACGAAAATGATCGCATTGAATTAAAATAGGTAATTACATATACCTAGTGTCGGGTTTCATGTGTTCCAAACGGAAAACATCGATGTAGAGGCCCATAGGTCACCCGAAGGACACCCCTGTATGCAATACTCAATCATTTATTGCAACCATAATGTATAATAGTACATACGTGTTACACATAATTAGGGATCCTGTCGAGCATCGCAATGGGTAGATGTTTCGAAAAAACTTTATAATTTTCGGAAAAATAGGAATTTTTTAGATGGTGCCCGAAATGTTCCAACCTTTTTAATTTGCTCCTGAACTTTTTGTGTGAATATAATATTTTTTTCAAAGTAATAATGCAGTTTCTAATTTGGACTAACAATTTTTTGAGAAATAAAATCAAAGGATTTTTCATTTTTTTATTTAGAAAGTTATCACTAAAAAATGTTAAAAAAATTAAGAAAAATTAAAACCGACTTCAAAAAACTGAAAAGGATAAAATAATAAAGTTTAAGTAGGTACCTACTCATCCCCTAGAAACATATTTTTTGGAGTTGGTGCTAGTTGTTTCCAGAAACAATAGATAGTGAAGCACCGACTCCAAAAACTATGTTTCTAGGGGATGAGTACCTACTTTAATTTCATTATTTTATCCTTTTCAGTTTTTTGAGTCGGTTTTAATTTTGTTTTTTCTCAGACACGTTGGGGGACCCCCTGTAGACCGGGGGCCCCGTATCATAGATACGATTGATACGGCGGTAGATACGCCTCTGGTAACTCAACTTCCGATTCAAGTATATTTACTCTCTTCCACCACAGACTTGAGAATGTTCGCGGGGCCCTTATTTTTGACGTAACTCGTGCTGTCTTTAGCATATCAATGAATGCCAGTAACATTGAACGTCTTTGATATGTAGCAAAACAGGCAGGATGATGCGTTTCTTGTCAACATCCTTCAATAAGCACTTTGACGCTCCCATCCGCCAAGAAGCTGCTACAATTTATTATGCTATGCCCAAAGCCCCAAATGGGGTAGCATAATGTACTGGTATTATTTGTGAACATCTATTATTTACATTTATGAACGCAATAAATTATTTGATTTGACAAAAACTTCGTAGAATGCTATATGTAGTAGTAGTCTGTGCATTATCAAAGGGAGCTGCCACGGCCTTTATTTTCTCCCAATAGTTTGCTCCCAGCGGTGGGTAAGTATAACAAGTAGGTCACCATCTGAACCCATATCAACCGACCCTTGAGTTACGGGAGCAGTTCGGTGTTTACACGGTGTTTCTGATACGCTTTGTCACTTTAGAGAGCAAATAATGTCATTGGGATTGGCCTGCAATTAGAAGGGTCACTGACGGTCCCCTACTATAAAAATTAAGATCCGGAAAATTAATACCTAACTCTAACTAAATTCAAAATTTTTGTAAAAGATAAATTGTATTCCAAAGTTTAAATGTATAATGTACACAGTAAAGTCAAGAATAGTTGAAAACGAACTTTATAGTTGCGTCTATAAATTTGTTCATATCACTACATAGTATAAAACAAAGTCGCTATCCGCCGTCTGTCTGTCCCTATATATGCTTAGATCTTTTAAACTACGCAACGGATTTTGATGCGGTTTTTTTTAATAGATAGAGTGATTCTTAAGGAAGGTTTATATGTATAATACATGCATAATATTTACAAAAGCATTGCACCCGTGCAAAGCCGGGGCGGGTCGCTAGTTTTTTATATTATTAAACTTGTTAACTTTTTCATTTATTTTCAGTAGAATATTGGTTTCTAATTTGAGGTTTTTAATTGGACGTTTCAGACCTACGATGATGATGAATATAATGTAATTTTTTTAAGAGCGGTAAAATAATTGCATTTATTAAATTTAAGTAAAGTTTTTCGGCAATCTATGTACCGCATCACAATGCTTACCTACTTTAAGAATTCGTAAGAAGATTTATTGTAACAAATTCAACTAAATGAATTGTTAAATACATTAATCGTGTCTGAGTACGGCAGTATAACTAAAGAAGCAACATGTGTTTACGGATATAGGTCAACAGCACTCAACATGTCGAAAATATAAAAATATCGTACTTACATAAACTGATTCAAAAATTTTGAAAACAAATATATCAAAAAGTCTTTTTTAATATTAATAATATTGACATACTTTCATACACTCATACCAATTGCTAGCCCGAATAAAAGCTTGTGTTATGGATACTAGATAACAGAGAAATATTGATAATATTGTATACAGATATAAATATTAGGAAATATATTAAAATAAATGAAATATTTTTATTTGTACTTACACTTTGATATTTCGTCACACAGTTATACAAAGACAAGGCAAATAATGGTTTGTACACATATTTTCGGATAAAAAGTACATTAAATTACACTAAAAATAACATTAATTTAGTTTGGAGGATTAAAGCGGTTGCATTAACAACTGGCACCACGGAGGAGCTTAAGATTATAAATTTTGATTAACCCGTCCCGGGACCGACCATGGCGAAAGTTTATTTATTTTCGTAATCGAAACCAGAGCGCTCAAACCACTACGCCACCCAGCTCCTCGATTGTTATGTGTAATAATAAAAGTAATCTGTCAAGCGGCGTTATTACTCCGGAGGGCTATGACAATTGAAAAATCAATTGTGTCTGGAATCTGACGCTTGACGGGTTAAATATTAATTTTATATATTTTGCAAACATTGGGTATTGTTACGTAAAAAAATAACTCGAAAATATGGTATTCAGAGGGCTTTAGAGCTTCGGAGAATTACATTAAATAAATAATAATTTATTTGTCATTAAATGTGATATAGGAAAATGTTGGCAAGATAATTTATATTACAAAAGCTCTCACACTTAGCTAATATTAGCACCTAAATATTAATTAAATTAAAATTTACAATCTCACTAATAATATATTCTATACATTTTTCAAATACAAATTGTAAAAGTAATTGTAAAATAATCAAAGAATGGATGCTATAGCGTTATTGTCATTATATTTGAAATATTCATCAATTTTACAGAATGTCTCAGCAGCAGCCACCTCCGCAGGACTTGCTTAAATAGATTTAAGCAATTTATTTATGCAATTCCTATAATGTAGGAAGTAATTGTTATTATTTCCTACATTATAGGTACCTTATTGTAAATTTTTATATACTATTTATACTATAGCAATTTTTGTTGTTACTGCAATCGCTTTAACCCATCAACCCGAATTGGGCCCGCGTGGTCGTGATACGGCCCAAACTCCTCATGTGTTCCTCCCATGTAGGAAAGCTTGTGCCCAGCAGTGGGATGTATACAGGATGGTGCCGTCAATACGACAATAAATTAAAACATGGGCTATATTAGTTCATAGAAATGATTTGCCACTTTCAAAAACATTTCATTCGTCAGATAATTTCAGGACCTTTCTATGAAATAATGCAGTTAATGTTTTTTTTCCGCTGCGGAACAAAATCCGTCGTCTGCGCAGACCCAAAAAAGGTTCTAAAGTGTAAACGATCAATTTTAAAACAAAAATAAATACGGATTCAATGCATTTTTTTTAACAACAATGAAATGGTTGTATTTTTATCACTTCAAATAATATTATTATCTTGTATTTGGGGCTTTTCGGTCTTTTTAGACTGATTTGTCACTGCGACCTAAAAGATCTATTGTGACTTGCCTCCAATAGTTATAATAAAACCTTGATTTGGGCACTTTCCATAAATTTTAGGATTTTCCCAACCTCAAGGGTCTCAACTTCATTTGGGTGAACAGTGTGTCTCCCCAGATAGAGGCTTCGTTTGTGGATAAAGGGTCCACAGTTGCAAAGGAGGTGCATTGGGGTTTCGCGCTCCTGTGTACAGAATCTGCAAACATCCGAATCACTTAATTTTAGGTTGAATAAGTGTCTGTTCAGTTTGCAGTGGCCTGTTAAAGCTCTAATCATGGCACTCGCGTTACTCCTGCTGAGCTTTATCAGCTCTTCAGTTCGTTTAGCACAGTAGCCATGTATCAGGGACTTTGAATGTATCAAACCAGGTGTCCTTAGCCATTGTTCGGAGGACTCCTGTATGAGTTTGCTTTTGAGATAGTGCATGGCCTGGTTCTTTGAGATTCCGCAGAAAGGTTCCGGTCCAATCTGTCGTCCCTGAGCCCCAGCTCTGGCTAATTCATCGGCCTTTTCATTGCCTATGACGCCAGAGTGACCAGGCACCCATCTCAGAGTGATTCTGTTGTTGATCCCCAGTGTATTTAATTCCTCCACGCAGTCTTTTACTAATTTTGAATGCAGTGTATTCGCATTTATAGCATTAAGCGCTGCTTGGCTGTCGGAGTAGATGTAAATTCTTTGGTTAACGTAGTTCCTTAGGCGGTTAGCCTGCACACATTCAATAATGGCGCAGACTTCCGCCTGGAAAATGGTGGCGTATTTTCCGAGGTTGACGCTTTTACTAAACCTTGGTCTGACTCCATACACCCCACATCCTACGTTGTTACCCATTTTGGAGCCATCTGTAAACCATGTGAGGCATCCAGCTTCGGAGGGAGTAGTGACTTGTGGATAAATGTTGTTTTGGGTATTCGCCCAGTCCTCCCTGCTAGGCAGTTCAACTGTATAGTTTTTGTGGAAGTTGAGTTGTGGTAGCATGACGTCAGAAGTCATTGCTAATGGAGGTAGTTCAAACACAGCTTGATGTAATGATCGCAGTGTTTGAGATGCCCATTGTGCTTTCCCAGAGACGCCTGCCCTATACATTCCAGCCTTTGCCTCTTTTCCAATAAATAGATCCAGAGGCGGTAGGTTGAGAAGAGCATTAAGGGCTGCCGCCGGGGTTGTGCGCATAGCACCAGTTGCCATCAAGCACGCGGTGCGTTGTAAGCTGGTTAGCTTATTGATGGTTGTTATTTGCCTGACTTTTTTCCCCCAGACTACGCAGGCATACGTTAGCATCGGCCTTACGATGGAGGTATAAAGCCATAGGGCGATTTTGGGGTTTAAGCCCCATCTCGTCCCTGCAAGGCGGTGACATATTCCTAAGGCAGTTGTTGCCTTTTGGATTACGTTATTTAAGTGTGTTTCCCAAGTCAGTGTCTTGTCAATTGTTACGCCCAAGTATTTGACTTCTTGGGAAAAAGGTATGGATGTTCCTTTAATAGTTAGTGTAGCAAGCTTGTTTAGCTTGCGCTTCCTAGTAAAGGGCACTATAGTTGTTTTGGAGGGGTTAACCCCCAGTTGGTTGTCTGCGCACCATTTGACAATGGTATTCAGAGCTCTTTGTAGTATTGATGATACAGTGCTTTGGCAAGGACCTATAACGTAGGCCACTACGTCGTCGGCATAGCCCTGCACATCAAAACCCATTTGAGTTGTTTTTGTAAGGAGTTCATCCACAACAAGTGACCAAAGCAGTGGAGACAGTACGCCTCCCTGCGGACATCCCCTTGTTGTCTTGAAACTTCTTGTTATTCCGTTTAGATTTATCTTAACAGTTCTATTAAGCAGCATTGACTTTATCCACCGGGTCGTTGTGTCATCGATCCCTTTGGCTCCCATACCTTTGGTAAGGGATCCAATAGTGACATTGTCAAAAGCTCCTTCAATGTCGAGGAAAGCACACAGAGCTATCTGCTTGTCTTCCAGAGCTCTTTCAATCTTATCCGTAAGTTCAAGAAGAGCAGTTTCCGTGGATTTCCCTTTTTTATAAGCATGTTGCTTGGAGTGTAAGGGGAGTTCCTTCAAAGGTCCTTCCCTTATGAATTCGTCTATGATTTTTTCCATACATTTTAGCAGGAAAGAGGTTAGGCTTATTGGTCTAAAGGATTTTGGTTGCGAATAGTCCTTCTTGCCTGCTTTAGGTATAAAGCATACCTTGACCAATGTCCAGTTTTCTGGTATGTATCCCCATGCGTAGCTCGCACGAAATATTTTTACCAGGAGCGGTGTGAGAATGTCTTTCCCTTCTTGCATCAGTGCTGGGAAAATGTCATCTTCCCCAGCAGACTTGAATGGTTTGAAGGTTTCGATAGCCCATTTCACTTTATTTGGTCTGATCATTTTTGCTGCTCTTCTCCAGTCTTCGTTTTTAGGCCTGGTTAGGCAGTGTTGATGCTCAGGTTTATATTCGGTACTCGATACAGTTTTTGATCCAGGGAAGTGTGTTGTCGCTAAGAGCTCCAGGGTCTCCTCCACTGTATCAGTAAAATTTCCATCTGGCTTCTTTAAAAGTCCCAGTTGGTTGGCCGGCGATTTCGCTAAGATTTTGTGAATTCTGGCCCCTTGAGGAGTATTCTGGATCTCCTCGCAGAACTTCCTCCACGAAAGTCTTTTCGCCTTCCGTATTTCTTTATTGTATTCAGTTAAGGCTTTGTGATATCGCTCCCAGTCCTCGGGAGTTTTAGTCTTATTGAATAGTTTACGTGTTTTCTTCCTGAGATTGTCTAGTTTGGGGTGCCACCATGTTACTTTATTGTCCCTCTTGGTCTTGAGAGGGCAACTCATCTCATAGGATGCCGTGATGGCTTCAGAAACAAGGTGGACCGCATATTCTAGAGTTTCAGGAGATCTTATATTCTTAGGGACATCATGTAGTTGTTCTCCTAACATGTTCCTATATAGGTTCCAATTGGTGGTTTTAGGGTCCCTAAAGGTTATATTTTCGTATGTTTTGTTTGTGTTAATTACGAATCTAATCTGTCGATGGTCGGACATAGATATTTCATTGCTAACTTTCCAGTCGTTGATCGTCCTGGCTAGGTTGTTAGTAGCAAGAGTTACGTCGAGAACTTCCTGTCTAGATCTCGTAACAAAGGTGGGAAGGCAGCCTTTGTTAAGTATCTGAAGACAGTTCGTTAAGATGAAGTCATGGAATAACTCACCCCTGTTGTTGATGTTGGTGCTCCCCCAATTAGTATGGTGTGCATTGGCATCACACCCTATCAGAAGTTCAGCATTGTGTTCTCGTGCGTATTCGATCACATTTACCAGTGCTTCTGAAGGGTCTCTCTTCTCACCCGGGAGGTAGGCCGAACACACAATTACGCGCTGACCTTCACGCCCCTTGAGATTAACATAGGCTGTCACCAGGTCGTCGTTGCAAAACTCTGGGATAGAAAGGAATTCAGTGTTATTATTGAAAAGTATACATGCTCTTGGCTTAATTCCACCGGCATATGATATTACCTTGCCTGCGGAACCAAGGCCCGAGACCGTGTTATTGTTTGCTAGCCACGGCTCTTGAATGAGAGCGATGTTGAGGTTCTGCTCTATAAAGATTTTCTCGAGTACTGCAGTGGCAGCCCTCGCGTGGTGCAGATTAATTTGTAATATATGTGTCATTGTTTTTGTGTTATTTGTGCTGTGTCTGTGTATGTGTATTATAAAGTATGTGTGTTGTATCTGTGTCTGTGATAAATTAGTGTTTTTTACGTCCTTTGGACGGTATATTTGCGCCACCACTCTTTGGTGGCTTAGGTGTTGTGTGTTTGTGTTTGTGTTTGTTTGTGTGTTTGATGTGTGTGTATGTTTGTTTGGTGTTGTGTGTGAGTTTGGGGTTTTGAGCCCTCCTCACATTGTGTGTGCCTTTTGAGTGGTCCGGCAATCGAGAGGGTCCCGCGCTCGGAGAGTCATTTAAATGCCTCTCCCGAGACTCGGTCCCCGGGACCACCTTGCCCAGCTCGCCAGGTACATTTGGATGCTCCAAGGCAGAGGAACTAGGTCCAGGAGTCGCTGTGCTCGCACTATTGGCATTATTCATCCCTCTAATGCGAACAAGCACCCTTCTGAAACCTATGTTAGGCTTGAAGTCCAACTTCCGTAAGGCCTCCACAGAGTTGTCATCCAGGGAAAAGACTAGGGTTGCTCCGTCCTTCTCCTCTTGGAACCTGAGTACCTTCCAGAAGCTGGTCCTCAGACCGTTTTGCCTCTCCATAAGTCTGAAGACATCCTTAGGAGAAGCAGCCTCTGTTTTGGGGATATAGACGATGCCAATCCGCTGCTTGGGCATTTCGCTCTCACTCATAAGTGCTAGCTCTGCACCAGGCCACGGCTTGATACCGCCTATTCTTTTGTTTAGCCAGTCTTTGCTGCGTTCGTTCTCGAGAACTACTTGCAGCCAGCCTGACTTGAAGGTGCTTCCGCACAAATTAGGACCAGCCTCGTCATCAGTATCGTCAATGATCGCCCTGATGATAGCACTTCTGACCAGCCCTAATTTTTCTTCCGTCATGGGTTCCTTATCTCGGATCCCCACTCGGAAAGAAGCGGCAGCATCCCTGAAGGAAGCCACGTTTCCGGCCGTCCGTGGTCCATCGCCTGACGGCTGTGAAGCCATAGTCGATGGTCCGGCGGTTGGTCCGTCCGTGGTCGCTACAGGCGTCCCACTTCCAGAGCCAGTTCCAGTACGCTGCTTGCTCCTGGGATGCTGATGAGGGGATTCCTCCTCGGATCGAATCCGTTTAATCGGCTTCTTACCCGAGGCGGCCTCACCCCGATCTCCACCTCTTTGGGCAACCGTCTCCGCCCAATGCTGCCAGCAGAGTTCGTACGCCTCGGATCGGCTCAGACCTTCCGCTTTCAGCCTCCTTAGGCGTTTACGCGCTGCTCCACTAAGTTTCCTTGCTCCGGTGCCCGGCGCCGAGTGCGAGGAGGAGTCTTTCCGACTCAAACTCGCTTCCTCACCGCCGGGCTCCAGTGCAGAGGATTGTTTTTCAAAAGCTGGAGGGACTTGGGAGTCTCCCCCAGTTTCGAAGGTCATGTCTATAGCTGTGGGAGACACAGAGCCTTCGCGGCTCTGATTGGCTTCCTCAGCGCTAGCCATGAGGTTTGTTTCGATATCCAAAGGGACTTGGTAGTCGCCTTCGGACTCGAGGTTCATGTCCGACAAGTCGGGCAGAGAGGCAGACAGACTGCTATGATTTTCCGGACGTTGGTCGTCCAGAGGAGAAAGAGATATGTATTTTGAGTCTTCCATACATGTCCCACGAGTAGCTAGGGAAATATAGTGTCCACCCGAGCAGAGCCCCGCTTGCCCGGGTAAGGCTAAAATACTACCTTGAGATAGCCTGGTCATCAAGGAGACACCGTTCGAGACCAAGCTTCCCCTTGGCCACGCATCCATCGGCACGGTTCGTCTGACACCTTGGATTGAGTATGGGGAAGTAGAGAGGGTAGGGACATCCGGGAGAGGGTGGGAAGGGAGAAAGGAATAGGAAGGGTTACGCCTGATCGTTTCTGTTGCGTCTATTTCGGAGGGAATTAGCCAAATAACAGGCGGCAACCACGTGAAGGATTACAATCAGACTTGCCTTGGGGATCAACACGACCTGCGCTCTCCCCCAAAGCCATTCGCCAACTTATCTATCGGGACAGATAGATAACTAGGTGAGAAATGTTGTTAGCACGTCTTATATGCGTTTTCATAACAAGATCTCTCCCCCGCCCACTTCAACTACAACAATAACTTGAAAAAATACAACTTCAAATAATATCTATAATATTCAATGAAAATAGTATATGTATAAAGCCCGGCCCGGTTCTTTGGGTCTGTATCACCCCTCCAAACATTTTATTAGTTCAGTGCTCAACTTTAATTGTTATCATTTTTACACCAGGTACCTCTGTCGAGCTCAAAATGCTTTGGCTTTAAAGACTTAAAAGACTTAAAATCTTGAGTGATTTTAATCTACTGCAGAACTTA
Organism: Nymphula nitidulata; assembly: GCA_947347705.1. Taxonomy (NCBI): domain Eukaryota; kingdom Metazoa; phylum Arthropoda; class Insecta; order Lepidoptera; family Crambidae; genus Nymphula; species Nymphula nitidulata. Next base: position 4,882,347 of record OX374617.1, on the reverse strand, counting down.
CTCGTGGAAGAACAAGAACAAGACACACTCAACAATCATTTTTCCTCCCCTCCTTTTAACATTGTTCCTCATGTAAAATGCTGTACTATCCTACTATGCCTATCAAAGCTGTCTGAGATGCCTTTGCCATCTTGTACCCCTTTCTTCTTTAAGGATGTGTCAGAGAATGATGTTAAGAAATCTATTTCCGCTATATCCTCTCCTGCAGTAGGCTGTGACAATGTGTGCTCGAGGATGTTATCTCCTATCATGCCTTTTGTTCTTCCCGTCCTAACTCACATATTTAACTATTCCTTGTCAACCAATGCTTTTCCTTCAGCATGGAAATCCGCGCATGTTATTCCTTTGCCGAAAATCTCTAACCCGACTTTGCCATCGCATTTCCGTCCAATTTCCATTTTACCTTTCCTCTCCAAAGTCCTCGAGCACATTGTTCATAAGCAACTTTCTTCGTTTCTCTCTGACCACAATCTCATTAGTCCCTTCCAGTCTGGCTTCCGGGCAGGACATAGCACTGTCACCGCTCTATTGAAGGTTACCGATGACATCCGTTGGGCAATGGAGAACAAGCGCCTCACTGCTCTTGTCCTTTTGGATTTTACGAACGCATTTAACTCCGTCGATTTTGATGTTTTAATCGGTATACTTAAGTCAGTTACTATTTCCTCTTCATCCATATTCTGGTTTGATTCCTATCTTCGGGGTCGCTTACAGTGCGTTCGCCAAGATGAGTTGTTCTCTGATTGGTGTGAACTCCGTGCGGGGGTGCCCCAGGGTGGCGTCCTTTCCCCTTTATTATTTTCTATCTTCATTAATTCTGTCACTAATGTCCTTTCTTCGAGTTTTCATTTGTATGCTAACGATTTGCAGCTTTACAGACACTTCTCTGCATCTGATGCTATTTGTGCTATTGCTTCATTAAATGAGGACTTAAAACGCATCAGCGCCTGGGCTTCTAGCTTTGGTCTGCTGGTGAACCCTAATAAATCGCAGGCCTTGATTGTTGGCAGTCGGCGCATTCGTAACTCCTTAGATTTTTCTACTCTTCCTGCAATTCTCTTTGATTCCACCCCGATTACTCTTTCTGATACTGCGAAAAATTTGGGTGTCGTGTTTGATGCTAACCTATCTTGGGTCCACCACGTCAACGAAGTCAGTAGGAAGGTGCATTATTCGTTTCATTCGCTGAAATGTCTTCAAAATTTTCTGCCCTTGCAAACAAAAATTACACTCGCACAGTTGTTAATCCAACCTATTTTTGATTATGCTGATGCCTGCTAGCTCGATGCCAGTGAGGAACTGCTAAACAAGTTGGAGCGTTTGCAGAACCTCTGCATCCGTTTTATCTTTGGGCTTCGGAAATACGACCATATTTCGCAACATCGCAGCAGTCTCAAGTGGCTACCTATTCGCCATCGTCGGAATACTCGTATCCTTTGTCTTCTTTTTAATGTCCTCCATAACCCCTTGTATTCTTCCTACTTACGTGAGCGCTTCTCTTATACCTGGTCTCCCGATAAACCTTGTCGGTCTCACCTCCGTTCTATCCTTAATTTTCCTTCCCATACATCTGATTTCTTTCCCTATTCCTTCTCTGTTCACGCCGTTAGACTGTGGAACTCACTTCCGTCCGCTATCCGTGATTGCGAAACTGTATCAATTTTCAAATTACGAGTTAAAGCACATTATCTTTCCGTTCTATAATCCTCTTTTTACTTGTTTTATTTTTATTATAATTTTGTGTTTTAAGTTATATTTGTATGTTTTGTAGGGAATTTTTGTTTAAATACATATTATTTATATAATTATCATTTTTATTATATTTTAGTACACACCATTTCTACCATTATTTATTTATTCTCCTAGTCGTAGGGCTGCTGTAAGAGATTTCTTTTAGGAATAAGCAGTTCCCTTGTACTCTGTTGTCCTTGTTTATGTTTTCATTGTTGTTTTTATTGTGTGTACATAAATTGTTAAATAATAAATAAATAAATAAACAAGAATAAGTGGTGAAAGATTAAATAATGAAAAAGTTATTTTTGATATGACAGGCGTACGCGCAGGCGTAGGCGGGGGCGGCGAGCGGCGCGCGCATGGCGCTCCTGTACCGCGCGACGCGGCTCAAGGACCGCGCCGACACCCACGTGTTCACGTTTGTGGTGACGCGCTCCGCCACGCGCGAGCCTGACCGTGACGTCACCTCCAAGGACTTCTGCTGCGCACACCAGCGTTGGGCCGTCGCCTTCAGCCGATCAGACACCGCGCTTGGTTTGTAAACACATCAAATCCTTAAAATTTCAAATTTTGTTGAAGTTAAAAATTAAGTCATTAGTCTTCTCGTATCCTATTACTGTGTCCTAAGTTTTATCTTTTAAGTGTATTTACACAAAATTCTTTGTTACAGGTGTATATTTAGTATGGCGAGGCGCATGCGAGGGTATGCGCGTTTACGTTGATTTCACCTTCACGCTTCTAAGTCGCGACCACTTCACTGCTAATGAAGGCTTCTCCGGAAAGCAAGTGCGGTTTAGCGCCGGGTGCGCGGCACAGGGGCGCGGCCGCTGCGTTTCTCTTGCCGAGCTTAACGCCAAGTTTGCAGACGCGCGCGGTGAATTTCAACTAGAGCTCAGCATGTCACGCGTGCGCACACTATATTCCTATGAACTTCGTACGCAACGTGTGGACACTCCTCCTATCGCTTTCGCTGGCTTCGACTGGTCGGTATCAACGACGGGCGGAAACAAAGAACCGCTTTCTTTGCGGCTAGTAAGACTTTCGGGAGAAGGCCAAAGGTGCCGCGTAAGATACGCACTAGCCCTTGGCGAAGGTGAGAGACGATTACATTCGGGGCCTCTCGAATGCGTGTGCGATGTTGACGGTCGAACGCCGCCGTGGAATCCACGCCCGCCGTCTCGACTCTTTAATAAAGGCGTGCGGCTCACAGTTGAACTGATCTGGGCCAGGGCGCTGGCTGAGCTGGCGGTTCCGTCAGCCGGTCGGACAGCGACGTGTTATGATCGTGATAAACAAGCGTGGGCGGTGCGGTGTGACATGCACTCGGAAACGGTGCGACTTCATATGCTGTATCGAGACGTGCATCACGTGCCACGCAATCATTTGCGCTACGTGAGTTGGTCAGCCTGGCTCGTACGCGCGGCACCGGCGCCCGGCGAACCCGATGCTGAGGAACTTCCTGGCGCACCCTTCGAGCACTACTATGCCCAGGAAAGTGCTGACGAAGGTCTTATGATGGAAACCTCTTTGCGAGTAGAAGATATTTCACGGTCCGGGTGCCCTTTTCTGCACTCGGGTGGAGAACTTCGTGTCCGCCTTGAATGGGGCGACACATACTTGCTCTTCCAGGCTACTTATCACGTCTATGACGATCTCTGTCGTTTACATGGACACCAAATGAGGTGCGTTGCAAAAGACACTATCTTTTAGTAGGTATTACATAAGTTGTGTTGTTTGTGATATGCTTAAGACGAGTGGGTTTGTTTGCAGACGCGAGATTGCCGCGCTACAGGCCGAGAATTATTCGCTGGAGCGGCAGCTGTTCAGCTACCAGAAGAGCCTGGCGTACGCGCAGGCGCAGGCAGGCGAGCCGGCGCCGGCGGAGGTTGGCGGACGTCGCTCGCCAGCGGAGCGCTCGCTCTCTACCGACACAGAGTACGCGTGAGACGGGTTTCATTGTGTTCAACACGCCGCGGCCGCCTTCATATCGCCCGTGCTCCACTCTTCTATCCTTTCGACTGATTCTGACGTTTTTGAGCGATTTATCTATTTTTCTAGACGTTTTATGGCGAGGTGCGCCCTCGTCCGCACCGCTTCCGGTCGCCTGCACTCTCGCCGCTCGAATCTATCGATAGCCGATTATTATACTCGACTACTTTTCTATTTATCTGTACATAAAATATATTTAGATATTATTATATTATGTATATTTCTTAAACTTGAAACTCGAATTCATATACTGCAACAGTCGATTTATGAATAAAAGTCCGTAAAATAAAATAAAAAAACTTTAATTTTTTAAATATTTAGTGACTTAGTTGGATGGTATTAGAAATAAATTGTAAATTGTATTTAATTTAAATTTTATTTTTGTTGAAATATCATCATTTAGACATTAGCTCATTATGTCGTAAAATAGAAATACTAGACATGCCTGTTAGAAAAATAGGAATGGTCATATAGATCTCATTTAGACATTTTTTCTAATTACCTATAGAATTATAGATAATTTACCAAAGCTCGGTGTGCGTTAAAACCGCCTACACACGATGACACGACATATTCCAGGGTAGGATGTAATCTCATAAAATGCTTCTAGAGCCTATTATATCCGATACCTAAGTGGGTGATTCATTGATTCTATTGTTTAGGAGGCGCCCGGCGGGCTGGTAGGGTACATAAGGTTCATCTGTGTATTACCCACGTATCAGACATAATAGGTTTTCTTTTGTGGGTGGACGTCGACGGGCTGATAATAGACCAAAGGTTAAATAGTTCCTAAACAGTTTAACACTAAATAAAAATAGTTCTAAGTCAATCTATCCGCCTCTGCGGTCTAGTGGTTGAGACACCTACCTCAGATCTACAAGTCCGAGGTTCAATTCCCGGGTAGGCAGAAATTGTCTGCTAAGACTGCCTGCGGCTAGCTACCACCACCTTACCAAAGTCTGCTAACAGAAGGTTCTAAAGTCTGTTAAAATATCTCAACTAGAAAAATTTCACGTCCTGGGGCGGGAGCAGCCATCAGCTGTCAGCAAGCAGCGATCAAGTAGCTATCAGTTCCTTTAAGGTTGAGGAATTGAGGCGTAGCTCGCTTCCATCTTCGTCCTTATATCAATGTTTGAATTCATCAGATTTTCTGGTACTGTGTGACTGGTGCATTCAAGGCTATTTTTATAACCACTTATAACCAAAATAATTTCTGTTTTATGTGGCTATAAAGAATCCTTTAACATATCAATCACACAAATAGTTTTCAGTAATAGACTATGCGATCGTCTGACGTATCACGATCTGCCTAGGCCGATAGCGATCTGACGATTGAGGCCAAATTAAACCATCGGCCTTCGACATGTCACGATAGCTTTAATATGTAGCTACAACTGAAAAGGTTCATGCAATGGAAAACATGATTGCTCCTCCGAGGCATAATGGGATTCAAACAATTATTGCAAACAACATTTCAGCAAGCTTCAAGATAGAGTATACAGGATGGCGACTTGTGTGCTGTGCACTGTGGTAAGTATCATACAACTAGATGTCTACTATGAGATATGGGTAGAGTCCTAAGGTTGATCAGAAGGTACTGGGTTACGACGAACAGCCTACACTGGGCCTGATTCTGAAGATACACTCTAATTCTAAATTTAAGTACAGTATATATCTCTCTCTCGCAATATGTATTAGAAAAAAGATAGCAAGAATTAGTTTACAGCTGTCAATTAAGTTAAGATAGCTTTCAAAGAAACCATAGAAAATTTTAGACGGCATGTACGGAGGTGCCTCCTAAACACTGCATTTTATCACGTTCATCAAGGTGGAAAATTGAACGCACGATTCTAAATGTCAAATTAGTTATATGACAGCCATACTTTTCGTATTCATTTTGAGAGAAAGAAATGCACTAAACTTAAATTTAGACTTAGCATGTGTTCTCCAGAATTAGGGCCACTGGCGCGCAATTACAACTGACTATTATTACCATAAGATTTCATGGTGTGGTGCGTGGTGTTTGCCTGTGGCGCGCACATAGGCATGCAAGAGTTATCAGTTATCACTATATAAATTAAACAATAGGCTTTAATCAGTTCATACAAATGTTTTGCAACCTTCAAATAAAGAAAGAAAGAAAAGATCGTCGTGTCAGCCATCTAGCTAAATTAGTCATTCAATTGGATGCCTAGGCAAGTGGCTTAAATCGAAGACAATTTTTTTATGACCACTTATAACCAAAACCTTGTAATAAGTGGTCATAAAAACATAACTTTGAATCTACCAATCAAACCAAAACTCTTCAGTACAAGACGATCCTTTCAATACACCAAGTCGTTAAATTTTAAGTGAGTCTAGTTCAATTAACTATTGGCCTGGGCATTCAATTTGATGCCGGCGTTTAATCAACTCATCAGCATCCAATTAAGCGGCGAATTCAAGCAGATGGCAGCGACATACAAGGTGGTGCCATATTACTTCATAGAAATGGTTTGCCAGTTACAAAAACATCTTATTCATTAATTTTATGACATTTGTATGAAATAAAATATAACACTGGCTGCATGAATTCGTAGAAATGTCGTAAACATATCAAATAAATAAGATTTTTGAAAATGGCAAACCAGTTCCATGAACTAATTTAGGTAGCCCTTGATTTAATTTAGTGTCGTATTGTCGGCATCACCCTGTATACACAACACATATTTTCATTAATAAACGGTAGCAGCCCCAAACTTCTAGTTGGCTCAACATGAGTCGATACAATGCGCACTATTAAAATATAAAACGGCGGAATAGCAGGGTATGGACGGTAACTGCAGGCAGCTACGCAATACAGCGCAATGTTACTTCGGAGCGAACTAAGTGCTTGGCGCGGCTACCTAATAATGAAATAGTTCCTAAAATAGCATCAATCTTTGTAAACCAAGACTCTATTGAAGATATGTAAACTAAAAACAATTTTCAGAACTCCTAATCTCGACTGAAGTCCATTTACAATATTTAGCATGCAAATAAAACAACGGGGTTTCTCTGCGTGATCGAATTAGAAATGATGAGATCCGCAGGAGAACTAAGGTCACCGACATAGCCCGAAGAATTGCGATCCTCAAGTGGCAGTGTGCAGGCCACATTGCAAGGAGGACTGACGGCCGGCCAGTGGGGCGGAAAGGTCCTCGAGTGGCGGCCGCGTACCGGGAGACGCAGCGTTGGTAGGCCCCCCACAAGGTGGACCGACGATCTGGTGAGGGTCGCGAGAAGCCGATGGATGCGGGCAGCGCAAGACCGATCGGTTTGGAGATCCCTGGGGGAGGCTTATGCCCAGCAGTGGGCGTCTCTCGGTTGAAATGATGAAATAAAACAAATTACATTTAAGTAATATTAGTTACAATAAAAATCATAAGGATGTTAATTCTTCCAGAAAAATATCTCGACCTAAGAATTTTGAGACTTGCCCCCTTATTCTCGACTGTCGGAAAGTATTCGAATTTCGGAAACTCTATACCTGTCACTTTTTATCGTGGTGCGTCAAAGCGAGACGGCATGTGACTTTTCGAATCGAATCCGTGATCCGACAGTTGAGAATAAGGGGACGGGGATCGGTATCCAGCGACTTTTCAAAATAGTGTTGCGTATTTATAGTCCACTATCGATAGACTATCGATAGTTGAAGTAAAACCAATAGTAGGTACTATATTAACATACAATCTATTGATAGTATTGCTACGTGTCAATACTATCGATTGTGATTTATTATGAGTAATGCTATTGATAATATCAATACTATCAACACTAATGATAGTTTTACGTTCAATACTATCGATAGTATTAGAAAATCTGTAAATAATAACTAAAAACAATCGATGCCATCGATAATATCGATAGTCTTATATTATCTCAATTTTACAGGTTTTTTTTTGTTAATTATTAAACTTTTCAATATTTTCTGTCTTTTATAAAAAAAAATATATAATTAACAGTAAAAAATATTATTCCGAAACAGGGGCAACGAAATTAAATTACGAAGCAGTTATCGTGAAGTTAAAATAGCAACACTTGTTGCTGCCATTACTTTTGATGATTCACTTATCCCGCCCTCAAGTTTATAATTAGTAAATATAGTCGTAGAATTAATACCAATCATCTGAGTCTTAGTACTCGTTTTCAGGGTTAACAGATGGCTGAAGTGTAATGTTTTAACGCTGAACGTCTCTAAAAATAAATACATTGCATTCACACAGAACCCAAATCAGGCTCCTCTACGTTATTACAACATCATCGCTCATGGGTGCAGCCACCGGTCATTGTTGAATACTTGCTCTTGTCCAAAACTGGAGAGAACGAATTCCTTCAAATATCTTGGCATCATGCTTGACCAAACACTTATGTTTAAGCCACATCTTGACATACTGGCTTCAAGGCTGCGCAAACTGATATACATATTTAGACACAGGCATGTTGCTGATCGTTCGGTCACTAAAACGGTATATTATGCGCTGTGTCAATCCCTTCTGGAATATTGTGTCTCGGTTTGGGGCGGGGCCGCCAAGACACACATTCTGCCTGTGGAGAGAGCACAAAGAGCTGTCTTAAAGGTTGCAGCCGGTTTTCCGTATTGCTTTCCCACAGTTGAGCTATATAGACATTGGGACTTGCTCACAGTGAGACAAACCTTTGTTCTTAAAACAATACTGAAAAAACATTCCCAGCTACCCTACAACCCTGAGCTGCGTAGGGACAAGCGTCGGAAGGATAATGTTTGTATTCTACCAAGCCTAAAAACCACCTTAGCGCAAAACTTCTTTGGCTTTTTGGGCCCATTCTTATATAACAAAATTAACGCCATTCTGCATATTTTCTCTCAAAATAAAGCTAGCTGTAAACTGGTTGTCTCTTAATATTTAAAGTCCTTAGACTATGAATCAACAGAAAAACTAATCCGTCCCTTAAAGTAGTTTCCTACTACTACTAAAATTAAACTCCCAAAACACTATAGGTCACCCTAAATATAAGTATGTATACCCATTCGCTCACAAACTCAAATGCACACACTCGCACATTGACACAAAAAGCACACACGTAACACTCACAAACACAATCTCAAATACTCATACTCACACACTACACATTGTTCATAAAAGAGCCTTATTAAATCTATTGCATATTTGAAAAAAAAAACTGTCTTACATAATACTTACTGTTGTGTCTGAGGGTGGGGCCTGGCGACCTGTAGCACAGGTTTCTCTTATGAAACCTATTTCAGGCACCAGTCCCTCACAAAATTGGATTATAACTATTGTTAAGCCCATTAAGCAATATTTATGGAGTGCCTTTTTGTGATGAAATAATAAATAATTTTTGAATTGAATTTTGAATTGAATTGTTTTCACTAACATTTGCTCAGTGTTAAGAGTCTCTTAACGATTTCAATATCAGTCTATATAAAGGAGATAAAAAGAGACAAATATCGCTAAGTGTTACCTAAGTCTAGGGAATGGTAAGTGAAAACGGACATACTTATGTAGTAGTTCTAAAAAATACTATCATATGTTACTTCCCCCTGTCAGGGGTACATGTAATATAAATAACAAAAATAAACAGTGTTTATTCCTGTCAAGCGGCGTTATCCCTCCGGGGGCTATGACAATTGTAAAATCACCTTATGACATACATTAGAAATTAAATATTTTATCTTTTTTCATCATATTACCTGTCGAGAGGTTCTGTCTAGGCCGTCGAGCATTGTGCTCAGTTCCCCCAGGGATTCTGCAAATCCAAGATGAGATAAGTACTCGCCGTTGATGTTGATGCCGAGTCCTGTCCAGTCTAGTAGTTTGATAACATCTTCCTACGCAGTGGTGTACAGTTTCGGAGATACATATTACATCTCCCTGTCTTACCGCTCTCTGCATTTGGATAGGTTTCGTATACCGATTTTGTACACGGACCGACATGGTGGCGCTCTCGTAAAAGGATCTCATCACCTCGATATACCGATAGACAATGTGGCTCTTCTGAAGATACTGAATCACGGCCCATGTTTCGATTGTATCGAAGGCCTTCTCGTAGTCCACAAACGCCAAGCAAGATGGCGCGATATACTCCTCGGTCTTCTGTGTAACCTGTCGCAGCGTATGCATGTGGTCTACGGTACTAAAGCCTTTACGGAAACCGGCTTGTTCAGGAGAAGTCACAAACCTGCGTGCGTGACGATTCTTGAAAACCCTCGAAAACAACTTGTAAACGTGACTCAAAAGCGTGATGAGCCTGTAGTTCTTCAGTAAGGTTTTGTCAGCTTTTTTGAAGAACAACACCATCAGGCCTGCGCTCCACGCTTGTGGCGTTATACTCTCGAGAATGGCTGAATTGGATAGCGTCTGAGGGACTTTAAGTACCGCCGGTGTACCACCCGCTTTCAGAAGCTCTGCAGTAATTCCGTCCTCCCTCGGTGCCTTGTTGTTTTAGTGGCTTGAGGGCTACCCTAATCTCGTACAGGCTGACGTCCGGGATATCTTTGGTATAGTGTCGGATCAGTCGGGCTCTTCGGTCTTTGCACAAACTGATAGCGGAATTCCTTGTAATGTTATGTAACTCTCCATAGAACCTTTAGACCTCCCTTGTCACCTCGGGCTTAAACGACACTAAGCTGCCATCCTTAGTCTTCAGGCTTGTCATTTGGCTTTGCCCAAGAGACACTTCCTCTGCGAACACTTTAGAACCTTTATTATCGTTCCATCACCTCTCTAATACAGTTGTTATTAAAGCAGCGAATCACGTGTCGCATGGATTTTAATATTTGTCTATTAAGCTGCCTATATAGTGACGCTTCGTGTGAAGACTGCAACCTGATTTGTCGCCATTTTGAAATGACATAAATTAATAAAATAAAATCTTTATAAATTGTGTGAATATATAGAGCGATACAACGACGTTATTATGGCAACCATCTATGGGAACGTATTTTCCGCTGCCGGACGAACGTTTTTGATTAAGTTGGTGCCTAGCAACTTTTGTTAGTGTTACAAATGTTTGGAAAACACGTCAAAATGTTTGTTGGACAGCGGAAAATACGTTCCTATAAATAATGGTTCCCATAGTAACGTCTTTGGATCTAAATACTGTCAAAAAGCACTATACAAATTGTGCTCAACGGAACGTTTTTGGTTCTGCTTTGGTAAATACGTTTTATATCAGCGCGAATGGGGCCCTGGACATGATTTTTTTCTAGTCTAGAAATTTACTAAATACGAATCTTTAAAAAAATGAAGGTAAGAATACGTCGATTCTTTTGTCAATTATTCAAACTAGAAAGAAGAATGCGCCACAAAAGAGAAGTTGGGAACATTATGTCCATAATAATCTACCCACTCGTAACTAAGCTGCTTTTTTAAAAGTTCTGTCACTCACATTCCCATGTATACGCAAACCCACAACCGTGAGACGGACATTTGCAAATGAATATAAAAACAATCTGCCACATTCGCGGTTTTACAAGCTGAGTCGGTTTTGTGTGAACCTCAAATCTCTCTCAAATCCACACATCCGTGCAATATTAAAGATAAATAACGTCACATTCTCATATTGAATTTAATTTATGACATCCACCCACACGTCAGACAAAATGTGACGTCACAAACCATACATAAGGTTCATACCAATAAAGTAAGGCGGTAGCCCCGCAGTTTTGCTTACGATGGCGAAGGCATCCTATATTATTACAAAGTACTCTGTGGGCGAAGGTATCGGACGTTTTTAGACATATTCTCTCTAACCTTATTCTTAACTGTCGGATCACGGATTCGATTCGAAAAGTCACATGCCGTCTCGCTTTGACGCATAGCGATAAAAAGTGTACAGGTACAGTGTACAGTACAGGTATAGAGTTTCCGAAATTCGAATATTTTCCGACAGTTGAGAATAAGGGGGCTGGAACGGAAGGCATTGGGTTATGCTACACGGATGCACCGGTATCGCAATGCAATATACCTAGGTACTAAAAAATTGATGAAAATATTTTTTGCAAGACTGAGACATTCTTAAAACAAGTGTAGGAAGAAACGCAAATGGGTTCGCATATTTGACTTTGCGAATGTATGTCTAACGTAACGAACCTTCACATGTGTGCAAAGATTGTTTGCTCGCATATAAGTGACCGAGGTAACTCTAATCTATGTGTTTGTAGTTCAACTTTTTTTTCTTCTCTGGCTGGTAGTTCAACTTTTCAATGCGGGAGTTCTTTTCCATTTGACAAGGAAATATTTGTCAGTAAAATTTTCATGCGTTCTAAGATCGAGAAGGTCTAAAAAGTAGTTCTAACTTTTGTTATTCTATTCTTAAAGAAATAATGGGTAGAAACTTAACATATTGCCAACGATAAACTTGCCGTAAATAGCACTACAGTACTATGCGTGAGGTATTTGGGTTATCTGTTTGGTTTCTTCTCGCGGTAATAAAGCCAAGCTTGAGCGCGATGAAAGTCTATTGAGTTATAAATTTATAATGTTTGTTTACGTAATACATACATTAGCATAAGTAATGAATGTCACAGGTTGCTTAATAACTTCAAATGTTAACATTAAAGTCATATAGAGAAGCACAATGTTCACATTTTTTTTCATTAAGTACTTACGTGTACCTTTAAAGAAATGTGCACAACGGTATAGTTATTATCTCCTGTGATGTCCACAAAACACATTTTTTATTTGTGAAACACAATTGTCACCTAAAAGTACAGGACACAGCACATCAAGTGTAACAGTTGCACTACGAAAGCCGCCTCTTTTACCAGCGGTGTAAGGGTGGTCTCAAGGTCAAACTGTTACGTTTGATGTGCTGTCGACTGTACATACAAAGACTTGAGAAGTAGAAAAAATATAGTTGAACTCTTTGAACGCACCCTTCTCTATGAAGATTGAATATAGATAGAAAAGGAAGATCGAAGAAACATATATGACATGATATAAAGCATCTTGTCACCATGATTTTAAAGCAGTAACATATGATGGCAAACACTAAAATGGCTATTTGTAGTGTTTTTGATATAAATCTGACAACTTCAATGACAATAATTTGACTTATCTCTGAACGCATCCTAAGCAAGTTCCCGAACGATACTTCGAAACGTCAATGTCACAATCACGTGGTAGTTATCTGACACTGACAATGACAATTGACACCATCTATTTTCCTTTTAATTTGTAACTTCGCAGCGTATTTTATTATTTTGACTAATAACTTTTGATAATGGCTCAAGGCAAGCTTAAAGTGAAAAGCAAACTGCCCTCCGGGGCCAAAGTGAAGAAGGCAAAAGGGAAGGCAGTGACCAAACGAAGCAACGCGCCAGTGAAGAGTAAAAATGCAAATGTCGCTAAGTTAAAGAAAAATGTAACGAAGATGGTGAATGCTGCAGCGGAGCAGCAATTGCGAGCGCTGGCTACTAACACGCCGCAGCTGTCGGCAGCGCAACAGCGAGTTGCAGCAGCTCCTACAGCGCCGGCACCTGCTACTACATAGACATAACCTATAGCGCAGTAATAAACCTGATTGTGTTGTTGTACAGTTGATTGACACCATCTATCCAATTCTATATGGAATATATAATTCATCAGCCTATTAAGGTTTCAACTAATATCGAAATATTATCAATATCTCAATGCACAATGGCACAATAATTTTGATATTGTCAGTATTTTTGGATAATATTTACTGTATAAATCACTTGTTATTTATGTATCAAAGGGTTAAAAAGGTTGCTGTGAATTAAGTCACACTTCTAAAACTAAAGTTATCTGCCTCCCTTTCTTTCCAGATTACAGATCAATAACAATGGTAGAATGATTTATAAGTGTCTATTTATTTATATAAAGGAACTCTTAAATTTACATAAATAGGATATAAGTGTGACTAAATACAGAAAGTCTCCACAAATAGAAAAACTATTATAAAAGATAGAAATGTTTAACTTCAAATTTAGTTGATTCCATCCTTTCTCTTCCTTTTATTGGGCTTATTCTGAGACGTGTTAGTTAGTACGCCAAAGTGCTTTAAAATTACCAATTTAGAATTGTCAAATAACATGACCTGCTATGTCTCCTTTCAATGTTGGATTGTAATGATGAGAGTGTAAAATTTAGTTTTAATTGGTGCACAACAGAATTAAGGCCACTGACCACCATCTGGTCGAGTGGTCAGTGGTCCCTTATCTACTAAACCAGAGCATGGTGGACTTAAATCCCAGTAGGGATACATGTTTGTATGAACATTACAACTCATGGACATGTTACATTATTAATGTGTTTATTTAGGTATATTTTTATTATTTGGATAGGCATAATTTATTATTCATAATTCCATATTATTTGGTATCAATAACACTTACTCATACTTACTTAAGCCCCAAACATACTGCAAAGAGTGTGACAGTCAAAAACTTTGGAAATTATAAAATTATATCTTTTTCGAACTCATTAGAGAGAAGCAGAGAAGTTTGTAAATAAATTGTTAAACTGTGTAATATTATGTTTTATTTCATACTTTGATAACTCATTATTATGACAAACATGCAGCACTATCCCACTGGAGGAATATGACAATTGAAAATCTGTGTCTGATACTTGATAGGTTATTATTAATTCAACCCGTCAAGTATCAGATTTCAGACACAATTTATTTTTCTATTGTCGGAGCCCTCCAGTGGGATAACACTGCTTGAGGGATTAAAAGACTAATATACTTTTATCTTTTGCTAGCCTATGCTTACAAATAATACAAATTCTATTGTATATGTAATGTGGGCACTTTACATATTAATCTACTGTAGAATTGAATTTCTGATTTTATAGGTTTAAATGAAATTAAAATATTATAATTTTATTTCTTTTTATAATCTTTTCCTCTAATTTAGCTAAAAATTAAAAAAAAAGTAAATTAGGACTAGAACTCTAGTGAATACCAAAGAACTTAGTAGACTATAAATTTCGAAAGGGGTCTTCTTGTGTCGCCCGCATATAAGCACAATAAGCTCATGTTACAGTGACTTCAGCTAGTAGATGTTGCAAATCAAAAATTAAGAATATTTGAAAGCACTGCCCCAACTTAACCGAATCGTCGGTATTTGTAAAATACTCGTTTCGGATGTTGAAATGGAATATTTCGACATTGTAGGGTGGACGTTAGCTCATAAACGCAAATACAGATGGACTAGAAGAATTTTACAGGGATATCCCAAGTCCTGGGTGGCTCAGTGGTCAGAGCAGTCGCCCGGATAGCGAAAGGTCGCGGGTTCGATTCCTGCCTCAGGACGTGAAATTTTTCTAGTTACCGTTATAGTTACAGGAAAACGTTTCTAGGAGACCGTCCATAACTTTTTAGTATATTCTGAACTGCATTCACAGATTTTTGAGAAAATGTATGGTCAGCGAAACAAAATGCTAAAATTTAAAAAAAAACATTTTTATGCCTTACGCCATTTTTATTTTATTTACATTTTTATGCCTTATTATTTTTTCTGCCCCCACGGGAATCGAACCCCGGACCTCTAGATCTGAGGAAGGTGGTCTCAACCACTAGACCACAGAGGCAGTTTGTTGTATACTGGCAAGTTTTATAATCTAGATTGTTATTTAAAATTATTTAATTCTAAGTCACTTCTTGACAGCTTGTATTACCACTTACCACCACTTACTTACTTTGTACTTGGTTACCAATATATCTTTGTACACACGCATTTCTTTATTTTTATTTACAACATTCGTTATCAGCACGAAGCTCTAGTAAAATGAGTAATCAGTTTAGTGGTATTAAATTATTAACTAGTCGTGATGGATATAGCATCTGGAAATTTAAAGTTCGAGCACTACTTATCCACGAAGAGTTGTGGCAGTCTATTGCAGGCTATGCTCCCGGTGATATGACCTCTGAGGATGTGAGGATTAGAAAGGATCAGAAGGCCTTGTCTAAGATTTCCCTCACGCTGGATGGTTCAGCCATTACTCACGTTAGGTCTGCTAAATCAGCAAAAGAAGCATGGGATGCATTGGCAAATGCTTATGAAGACAAAGGTATGGGTCGCCGGTTGTCATTAGAACGTCGACTATACAGGTATGCCTTAAATGATTTTACCACAATTGAATCTTATATAAATGCTGTGTTGTGTACGGTCCAAGATTTGTCCGATATTGGAAAAGTCATAGATGACGAATCTGTAGCTGCTATTTTGTTGGGAGGATTGTCAGTCAAATATGAGCCTCTCATAATGGCACTGGAAAACTCCAATGTTAAGGTGACAAGTGATTTAGTGAAAAGTAAATTGTTAAACGAAATGGCTAAAGATGTTACTCAAAATGACATATTAGCATTGAGTTCGAGAAAGTCAAATAAAAATAAAAAGCCCATTATATGTTATAAGTGTCACGAGCCAGGACATAAAAGTCCTCAATGCCCATATAAGCAAGGCAAGAAGAAAATCAATATTGGTTCTTTGGAGACTAAAGGTTCCTTGTGTGCTCAAGATTCAACACTACTTACTGCATGTGTGGCTGATGGTAATGAAAATAAATGTCAAAAATGGTATATTGACTCTGGAGCAACAAGTCATATGAGTCCTTGTTTGGAATATTTTGAGAACTATAAGCCCTTGATCAGTAATGGTCGTTCTGTCACCATTGCAAATGGAGACAAATTACCAGCTGTAGGAACAGGTGATATAGCTATTAGTGATATTCCAAATATTAGTAAAATAAAAGACGTTGTTCTTGTACCTAATTTACATTGTAATTTAATTTCCGTTAAGAAAGCTGTTGATAAAGGATTCACTGTAATTTTTGATAAACATGGTTGTAATTTTTATAATGATATTGATGTAACTTTAACTGGCAATTCTATTTTACAGGGTTCTTATAGTGGTGGTTTATATAGTTTAAATTTAAATCCAAGTAAACCATATAAGTATGCAGCTTTAGATGTGGTTGACAATACAGAACGTACGGTGCACTTTGATTTGTCTGAGTATCAACTGTGGCATAGGCGTCTGGGTCATCTGTGTCGTATCGGTATGGACAAACTTAAAAGAGGCCAAGCAAACGGTATGACGTATTCTGCTATCGATAAAGATCCCTGTATACCATGTATAGAAGGTAAGCAAGCCAGAAAACCTTTCTTGAAAATTAAATACAAACGTGCGTGTTGTCCTTTAGAATTGATTCACGCCGATGTTTGTGGTCCGTTTTCTACTACATCTTTTAAGGGAAATAGTTACTTTATTATATTTATTGACGATTTTACACGTATGATGTTTGTTTATTGTTTTTTTTTAAAATCTGAGGTTTTTGAGATTTTTAAAACTTTTCATTCTTTTGTCGAACGACAATTAAACATGAAAATGAAATGTTTGCGAACGGATAATGGGACTGAGTTTGTTAATAAACAACTGTCCAATTACCTTAATAGTTTCGGCATTAAACATGAGACAACAGTTCCTTATAGCCCGCAACAAAATGGAATTAGCGAGCGAAGTATAAGGTGTATTGTTGAAAAGGCTCGAACTATGTTAGCTCAAAGCAATCCGCCCTAAATATTTTAAAATATAAGGCGCGTTTGGTTGCAAAAGGATTTACGCAGGTATATGGCGTAGATTATTTTGAAACATATGCACCAGTTGTGCGTAACTCTTCTTTACGGACTTTGTTAGCTTTTGCTGTCCAAGAAGGTTACAAAATCCGTCATATGGACGTGGATACGGCTTTTCTAAATGGAGACTTGGACGAAGAAGCCAGAAGGTTTCACAGATGAAACACAGAAAGACAAAGTTTGCTTATTAAAACATTCTCTTTACGGTCTTAAGCAGGCACCGAGGTCTTGGAACATTAAATTGAAGCAAACATTGTCAAACATTGGTTTCAAACAGTCACCTTCTGAGACTTGCATTTTCTCAAAGAAAATTAGTGACAATGAAACTCTTTTCTTAGCTGTCTACGTTGATGACCTAGTTTGCATTTTTAAAAACAATTTGACTTTTGACAATTTCAAAAGTGACATTCAAAAATGTTTTTCAACAAAAGACATGGGAGAAATAGAATTTTGTTTGGGAATGAATTTGAAATATGAAAATAATAGTCTTAAAATTTATCAAAAGACTTATATTGAAAAAATAGCGAAGCGATTCAATATGAGTGATGCCAAAAGTGTTTCTGTGCCGCTTTGTAAGAGGTTAGAGAAATCTAAGGAAGAAAGTTCTTATGATTGCCCATATCGAGAGCTTATAGGATGTCTAATGTTTCTTGCTGTGACCACTAGGCCAGATATTGCGTTTACGGTAAGTTACTTAAGTCAGTTTAACACCAAATATGACGAAAGTCATTGGAAATGTGCTAAACAGTGCTTGAAATACTTATTAGCAACTAAAGATTTGGGTATCACTTACAGAAAGACAAAAGATACAGGACTTTGCGGCTATTCCGATGCAGACTGGGCAAACTGTACCGAAGATAGACGCTCATATACAGGATACTACTTTAGTATAGCTGGAGGTCCTGTTACGTGGGAAGCGCGTAAGCAGCCAACCATAGCTCTTTCGTCTGCTGAGGCTGAATACATGGCTCTTTCTAGCGCTGTCAAGGAGGCTTGTTTTCTCAGACGACTATACGCAGAACTTTCAGGTGAACACCACAAAGTTGTTTTATATTCTGACAGTCAAAGTGCACTTGCGTTAGCTTCCAACCCTATCCATCACAATCGAACTAAACACATAGATGTTAAGTTTCATTTTATTCGCGAGAAGGTCAATGATGAAACTGTTAAATTAAACTTTCTATCGACAGATAAGTTACCTGCCGATATATTGACCAAACCCTTAGGGCGGATAAAACATAAAGTATGTCTAGATAGAATGGGCATTACTTAAGTTTTTGTGTTTTTAGTTATGTAGTTTATATAGGATAGAATTTAGTTTGATTTTTAGTAGCTGTCTGTGCTAATTTCTAATTTTATAACTAATTTAGATTAAGGGGGCGTATGTTGTATACTGGCAAGTTTTATAATCTAGATTGTTATTTAAAATTATTTAATTCTAAGTCACTTCTTGACAGCTTGTTACTTGGTTACCAATATATCTTTGTACACACGCATTTCTTTATTTTTATTTACAACACAGTTAAAATGGGCTATATTAAGTAGTCCATATAAATGGTTTGCAACTTTCAAAAACATCTTATTCATTTGATAATTTCATTAAATTTGTATGAAATTATATACCTAACATCTATGAACTAATATAGTTTTAATTTATTGTCGGCACCATACTATGAACTATTGCCAAGGCTGCATATCTAATCATTGATCAGCACTGCCTCTCAGCAAAACCTCTTTCATCGTTGTCAGCCCTAAAATTAAACACATGCTTGCTTATGCACCACTTACTTTAAATAATGAAGTAATTAACCAGGATGACAACGCACCTGCAATATCAAGTGATTTTTGCTTGTTATTGCAGGTGTCTATAGTCTATAGGTGGCGGTTACTGCTTTCCATCAGGTGGGCCGTCAGCTTGTTTGTCATCCAGCCCGCCTAGCATGACCACCGAAACGCGATTTATCTAAATATATGTTTGCAGTTTCGATAAAATTTAAAGATGGCGGTTATATGCAATGATTTTTGACAGTTCAAAGCGATAAATGGCTTTATCATATCGCGTTTGGGTGGTCATGCTAGGCGGGCAGTTGTATATAAATAAAAAAATTAAACGTTCTTCCCATGAAAAGTACCTGGGACTTTGGATAGATGAACAGGTGACATGGAAATGGCACATTGACGATATTAAAACAAAAGTAACACAGTAACTAGGAGCATTACATAAAACAGGGCACTGCATTCCAAGCAAAGTTGGCAACATTGTTAATAATTCATTAGTAAAATCGCACTTGGAATCTTGGAATACTTGATACAAATAAGGGGATCGGCCGCAGCAAAACACATTAATCCATTACAGAGACTGCAGAACACACTCATTAAAATATAATTTCACTGCCATTATTTAACTCCAACTAAACAATTATAAGAAAAAATTCAATTACTATAAAATAACTATTGAAATACTATACATGCATACTTGTCAAGAATAAAGTAGTAAAAATTCCATCCAATCAATTGTGTTATTACAACATAAAAAAGTATACAAACACAATCTGAGGGACACAAATAAGTTGCATCTTCCGTGCGTATAAATAATTATGGAACGATTTTATTTGAGGGAGTACCTACAGCTCTATAATGCCTTGCCTAGTGACAAGTAGAACAATAAAAATAATTTCAAAAGGAAACTTAAGATAATTATGTGCAATCAAACTGTAACGTGAACAAAACAACCAGTGCTCCACAAGCCAAGTGAAAAATATTTTTATGATAATTGTATGTCTCATTTTAATTGAACTATGTGTTTCATCACCAGCCTATATACGTCCCACTGCTGGGCACAGGCCTTCCTACATGGGAGGAACACATGAGGAGTTTGGGCCATAACGCCAACACGCTGGCCCAATGCGGGTTGGGTTAAAGTGGTTACAGGAACAACCGGGACCAACGACTTAACGTGCCTTCCGAAGCACGGAGAAGTTCGAGATAACAAACTTTGATTGACCCATCCCAGGATCGACCATGAGGTAAGTTCCTTTGTTTTTCGTATCGAAACCAGAGCGCTCAAACCAATACGCCACCAAGCTCCTCAACTATGTGTTAAGAGAAATATATTTTTTTAAACATAATAAGAGTCGCTAGAGAATCAAATAAGTAAATAGGTACCCGTAGTATCTAGAATACACTTTTAGCTAGGTATATTTTAGTGTTTAAGGCGCGTAAGACTCCCGGGAGCAGTGATTACAAAATTAAAAACCAATCGCGTCTGGAGTGGGGTTGAAAAGATTATGTAATTACATATTCGTTAAAAAAAATCTATAATTGATGCATAAAAAAATATAGTTTCTCGTTCTAGGACGTCATTTAAGTACTAAGTTTACGTGCAATTTATAAAGTCTTTGTGTTAGTAATAAGATAACCGATTGGACCGGGTGGCGCGACGTCGTGTCGTTTAGGGTTGCATTGCAACGTTAATAGATAATTAAATTTTATTTAGTTGTTAATCTACAAGGTGAGGTGCGTGTGCCGTTAAGGTCACCTGTAGCGGCCACCACAGGCCGTTAGGCCTACGCCTACGGACAATGTAACCTATAAAACAGTAGGAACTGCATAGCTGACCGTTGGCGCCATCGGTATATTAGAGTCAGGTAGGTGTACCTACACGAATTTTATCTCTTTTTCTGCGGCTTCATATTAGATATCTTTCAAATTTGGAAGAAATATTTTAGGAAAAAAATTATGAAAAATATTTGCTGAAATTGAAATGGCCTTTAACCGATTTTATTCAGGTACCGCAGAAACAACCAACAAAAAAGTAATGGAATTTTCTGCGATCATAAGTAACCTATGGTGCTTTCCAATAAAGCGTTGAAAGTTCAAGTGAAAATACGACTATGCCCGCTGTCTTCCTTTCATCATCATCATCAGCCTATATACGTCCCACTGCTGGGCACAGGCCTTTCTACATGGGAGAAACACATGAGGAGGTTGGCCCATAGCACCACCACGCTGGCCCAATGCGGGTTAGTGGGTCAAAGCGGTTGCAGTAACAACCGCGGGAGCAACGGCTTAACGTGTCTTCTGAAGCACGAATGAGCTCGAGATTTTAAATTTTGATTGACCCATCCCAGGATCGACCATGACAAAAGTTGCTTTGTTTTCGAAACCAAAGTGCTCAAATTTACGCCACCGAGCTCCTCACTACGCCACCGAGCTCTCGCTACGCCACCGAGCTTTTCACTACGCCACCGAGTTCTCGCTACGCCACCGAGGTCCTCACTACGCCACCGAGCTCCTCACTACGCCACCGAGCTCCTCACTACGCCACCGAGCTTCCCACTACGCCACTGAGCTCCTCACTACGCCACTGAACTCCTCACTAAGCCACTGAGCACCTCACTACGCCACCGAGCTACTTACTACGCCACTGAACTCCTCACTACGCCATCGAGCTTCTCACTACGCCACTGAGCTCCTCACTACGCCATCGAGCTTCTCACTACGCTACCGAGCTCCTCACTACGCCGCCAAGCTACAGAAGATCTCAGCTAAATAGCACTACTTTGCAGTGTCATGTCCCTGCAGTAGGTAGCATCACCAACCAGTAGCAATCATGGCTAAGAAAGCTTTTTACAGGGTAGTACCCAAAGTGCCACAAGCGTCTATACCTACCTATACTACGCCTTTTCACTAGCCATATCAAAACCCTACCACAGAGGAAATACTAATGACCCTACTAAATACTGATTAGCTTAGCAATGCTGGCGGCAACAGTTCTGATACCCTTAAAATACTCAAATAACATATGGATGCTGGTAACCTATTTTTACGTGCATACTACATATAAAAAAATTAAAGAAAAAGTAGTTAAAAAAAAAGAAAAATAGTTTGAAGAGACAGTTAAAAAAAAACATAAATTCTGAGTTTACAGTTACTTCAGCTAAGAATTTGGGACCAAAGACCAAAAAAAAC
Organism: Nymphula nitidulata; assembly: GCA_947347705.1. Classification (NCBI taxonomy): domain Eukaryota; kingdom Metazoa; phylum Arthropoda; class Insecta; order Lepidoptera; family Crambidae; genus Nymphula; species Nymphula nitidulata. The sequence continues at coordinate 4,860,024 of OX374617.1, read as the reverse complement.
CTCTAATTTAGTAGATAACTATTATCTACGTCTATTCGGTAAACACTATCAGATAAATAATGTTTACCTCATTATAGTTACGATCGTAAGTCAGGCCTCCAGCCTCCATATAAGTAACCAAGATAATTTAATTATTTACATTCCATTACGACCGGATGGCCGAGTGGTCTGTACCCTTTGATATACAGGCTACTCGGTCAGGGGTCCCGGGTTCGAATCCCGGTAGAAGCAAATGTTTGTATGAGGAGTACGAGCATTTGTTCACGAGCCTTGGGTGTTTATTTAGTATATTTCTGATATTTATATACATACATATATTTTTATCAATATTTTCTCCAATAGCTAAGTAGTATCTATAAGATGATTACTTTGGGCTAGATATTAGGTGTGAGTGTGTGAATATTTTATTGTTCTGAACTTCAGAAGGTACAAAAACCATGACAGCCAGAAGAAATTTGTTGATTTTTTTGTGATACAACTTTATGCATGTTCAAATGATACTCCTCCGATGCATTAGTTGTTTTCTATATTATTAACTTCCCATATGCACTATTTGAAGTATTTACAAAATAAGAAACTCATATTTGGTAAATGAACATCTAGCCTGGTCTGTGCCTTATAGGAAAGTTAGCATAATCATAATACTTTATTGTTTCCATTGTTTGTTTAGTGTCGTCATTAAGGAAGTATGCAATCATGGAACCCCGTTAGGGCACTACAATTGGTGGACTTAAATTTATCAAATCATTATTGAATTAAATGTAAAATGTAAATTAAATTGAATAATTAATAATAATGACAATTTCATAAGTAATTAAACACATTATTCAAATTTTTAAAGAATAACTAGCAGTCCCGGCAAACGTTGTTTTGCCATAAAAAAATGACAAAAAAAATAGTAGTCGATTCTAAGACCTACTGAATATACATATAAATTTTCAAGAAAATCGGTCAAGCCATTTCGGAGGAGTATGGTAACTAACTTTGTGGTACGAGAATTTTATATATTATATTTACAAGTCATATCACATAGCACTTACTTACTTATACACAAAAGTATTCCGTGCTTATACAGCCCCATACATCTCGTGGCTGACTCGATTTTCTCTTGGCGTTTATTCACATTTTTTTTTTCGTACATTAGTCGCCAGCTTGACGATAGAGGTTGGTTAGCTAAACACGAAGTAAATTCTTAATGTTTGCCTAAAGAACCTTATGCAGTAATTAGATTGTCTAATTATACAAACAAGTACCTAATTTAGTTTTCATATTTTCACTGTATTAAATCTTTGGATTATCGATTACATACTATGAGCTAGTCTACCTATGTTAACTACTCTGTGATTTATTATACTATTTTGTCAGAGATTAGGAAGTTATAGTTAATAAACACGTACGGGTGTGCGTGGAATGTGTGTATTATAGGAAGTCGTCGGGGTGGCATGATGGGATGTTCCTCAGTAATCCTATGTACTCCTTTTCCCAACCATATGTACCGCTTTCATTTTCAATGTAACGCTATTTTATAGAAATACTTCTGACACAGGCTACCTTTCCCTTCAATTAGAAAAACAGCGATCTGTTTCACGGATGAAATAAATAAAGCGAAAGTAATTCAAATACTGCCCAACCCTGCTTATAGTTGTATAAAAAATGACCTGAAATTAGCACGTGACTGATGGTCACTTCGCGAGTACTATCTTAGATGTTAATTATCTCGTCGAATAGAATCTTAGTAAATTCATGAGCCGAAATTTATTACAGTACTACCGTATACAAGTTCACACATTTTCGTTTTATGCAGAATAATGTAATATCTAAAAAGATACTTATTAATCATTGTAGGGGGCCGAGCTGAAATAATTTCAAGTGCTCATATTTGTATATTAAAGAATAGAATTTAAAAATAAAGCAGTACATATATTATAGTGCACCTCTGGGAGATGATGCGCACATAAAATATGGATTATTAGGTTTTGTATTTTTATTGTTTAACAGCTATTTTAATAATTTCAGTCCGGCCACAGCTTTGATATCTTCTAAGATATTGCATTTCAGTATGAAATTAAGGCATAAATGTGCGTATTTCATGTAGTACATTTTAGTTCTCCAATAATACATTGGCACTACTTGTTGTAGTAGTGGTGGTGTAGAAAGGGCTGGCCCGGCCACCACTGATTCCTCAAACTTCTATAAAATAAGGTTACATTGAAAATGAAAGCGGTACATATGGTTGGGAAAAGGAGTAAATAGGATTGATGCAAATCTCGTTTTCCAAAGCCGGGTGGAGCGGGCCTGGCTAACATATGGGAATATCATGTTTTAAAACTTTTAAATGCAGGTGTGCGTATTCAGGGCGAGGAAGTGTATGCGTGATTCAGCCCTCCCGTCAGAGACATGACTTAAAGAGAGGTAATTATAGGCACGGTAAAGTCTCGGGATATGTTGCTTCAAGGCAATGTCGCACGGTGAGTGAACGGACAAAAACGGGACACACAGGGACCATTCTTGCGTCTGTTATACGGACAGTACCGAAATTCATTTAAGAAAGAAGCCCAGAAGAAAAATATCCATGATGACGAAAAGTTGTTAGAAATTCATCATATACAAGTATTTATTTACATCATACAAACATACAGTATTAACTCACTCTGGCTTCGCTGTTTAAACAAAAATATATAAATTCGAAATTCACTGTGTATTAAAAGTCTCTTTTACTTTATATACTTAATGTAAATCCGTCATTGGCATTAAGCAAAATTTTAATTTTATATACCTTTTGTATAATATTAATAAGTGTAACAAAGTGCTGTGGATTTTTGTAAACAAATAAATAAATAAAATAAATTTTTATTCCCAAATTTAATGGATGCCTCTTTTAATATATATATTTTTTTATTTTAGACTTTCTTGAGATGTGGAGTCTGAAAAAAGACACGATTGATTAAAAGAAAAGCGCGCTCACGATCGAGTCGATTACATTATTATTCATTATTTCTTTACTGTAACCAAGGATCATAAAAGAATACATACCTACCTACTTAGATTTATACTTACCTAATGTGTCACTTTATCTTAATCGCCTAAGAAAATACCAAAGATTTTGAAAGAAACCTGAAAATTGATAACTCAATAATATTTTATGTTTAAAGGAACCAGATATCACTCACAAGCGCTTTATTCAAAAAACATCGGTGCGATACAAAATACGCTTCGAAATACATATAAAATGTTCGTGCTTATTATGGGGTTAATATCCCAAGTTGCATACATTTACTTCTAGTCTTTTTAAACCCACGTCAGCAGATTTACGTCTGATTTGACTCTATTATATTATCTACATAGCTTCTTATTTCGTTATAGTTTCTAGCTTTTACGATTCATAGCAATTATGTATATAGAGAACAAGTCACACTGGGTATAGCCAACAGGATATTTTTGTAAATTTCCTGGAGACTTTGTCCAACGTAAGAGTAATGGCTCTTTTTGATTTGCTAAACCTTAGACCTATTTTATATTTTTCAAAATATATTTATCAAATAGGTTTATTATATTCCATAATCAAAAATCATCCCCAGCCTATATACTTCCCTCTTTAGGTGCAGGTACAGGCCTTCCTTCTACATGGGAGAAACACAAGATGATTACATTATCAATAATTTTTCATAATCCAGCCCACTATCTATGATAATGGGCATCATGTGCCATTTATTGCAAATGCATTGCGGATTGTCTATGACGTCATTGTGGTACCTTGCCTTGTGACGTGGCAATGGATCATCAATTTTGGATGAAGACTCACTTTTTACCGGAGCTTTGTAATTAGGGAGCTAATTTTTTTATACCAAAACGTGTACTTGTGTGCAAGTTCCCTTAGTCACATGTAAATAATAATAAAAAAAACATTCTGGTACGGGGCAGGCGGCAAGCAAGTTCCATTGCAAGGATGTCCTCGCAGAGTATGATGTGTTGTTAACGTACCAAGTGGCGGGGAGCGGGGTGACCCGTGATGCGCCGATTTCGCCGAATAAGATTAATAAATGCACGCGGCGCGGGGAGGCGGCGTCGCGCGGCTAATGACACGCGCCGCTGCAGATTTTTTTTATCGCGAATTTAAAACATAAACTGGTTGCGGCGGTAGCAGACCCCCCTCCCCTGCGCCCCGGCAGCCTGCACCTCTGCATAGTTCACCGCTCCTGCTGCTGCGCACGCGGCGATCGACACCTTTCGCCAGACCTCGCTAATCGTGTCTGCTTAACATTCTGTGACCTCGTCCCTAATCTGGGATGTACAGTTGTTAACAATATTTCAGATAAAGATGAACATTATTACACATATAATAATAAATAGCTTAAATAGGTACAGTATAAATGATTGATTAAACAATTAATAGTGTTAACTACGTCACGATAGGTTTTAAGCTCGTCAGCGAACGCGTTGATGTCTATTGCAGGCGCGATACACTCCTGCGCAACTAATTGTGCTTCGTTACTTAGAACAACGCGCAGAGTACGGCGAGCCGAGCAGCAGACGCGGAGAAAGGGACCGGTTATTGCTAATGTTTCACGGAAACCTGGCTGATTTCTCGCAGGTTTTCCATCAACGTCGCGGTGATATCGACCGGGAGACAATAAATCCGGTTCTGCAGCGGGCGGGTTGCAATTAAACTAGTGTCGCGACTGGGTTCGCGGACCGTGCGAAAGTGAAGCACTCGCCGCCGAGGCCGGCTGCGGAAACCACAGAGTAGGACAGCTCAGCGCGTTATGGCCAATTATGTATGATATTAATCTGCAGAGGTAGGTATATCTCAGTAGATTAATATCACGATAACAATTTTAATATCAATCTATACAACGATATTAAAATGGTTGCTGAGACTGTGACAAGAACTGGTTAGTAATTTATTTTTAAAATATATCTTTCAATAATTTTATGTAATTGCTCATAACAAGATTACAGCATAAAGTTATTCTGAAGGTCTGTTCTATTACGTAACTTCATCATCATCATCATACTAGCCTATGATGTCCACTGCTGAACAAAGGCCTCCCGCATCGAATTTCAAATGGAACAGTTCTACGCAGACTGCATCCAATGGCTCCCCGTGACTCTGACCTGACCAGGTCGTCTGAATATCTAGTGAGAGGCCATCCTACTTTGTGCTTTCCGGTACGTGGTCACCATTCCAAAACCTAACGCCTCACCGGCCGTCTGCTTTGCGTGCTATGCGCCCTGCCTTCTGCCACTTTAACTTACAAATCCTATGAGCTATTTCGGTGACTTTTGTTCTCTTACGGATGAATTCTCATAATTTCTGATTCTTTCTCGCAGACCTAAATTAGCGCGTTCCATATCTCGTTGTGGACTGCACAGAGAAGAGGCCCTTAGTAAGCGGCTATGTTTCACAGCCGTATATCATCATTATCACTAGCAACAAACAGTGGTCGAAGTCTTTTGACTTCAAGCACCACTGAAGAGTTTTGGACGAGAAGATCTTATTCAATTTCCCGAACGCTGCCTATCCGCGTTGGATTAGTCGATTCACCTCTTTCTCGAAGTCAGACCTACCCAGCTGGACCATTTGTCTGAGGTAAACAAACTCGTCAACAAATTCGAGTCCATGTTCATTTTAGACCCACATGTCAGGAAGTTCTGTCTAGGTCGTCGAGCATTGTGCTCAATTCCTCCAGGAATTCTGCCTTGGCTATACTACATCATCGACAAATCGAAGACAAGTGAGGTTTTCGCCGTTGATGTTTATACCTAGTCCTGTCAAATCCAGTAGTTTGAAAACGACTTCCAGCGCAGCGTTAAATAGTTTCGGAGATATTACATCTCCATGTAACCCCCTCCCCCCCATGTGACCCCCTGTCTACCCCTCTCTGCAGTTGGATAGGTTTCGTATACTGATTCACATACGGGTTTCGTATACAGACCGACATGGTGGCGCTCTCGTGCAAGGATCTCATCACCTCGATAAACCAATAGTTAATGTGGTACCTGTGAAGAGACTAAATCACTGCCCATATTTCGATTGAATCGAAGGCTTCTTGTAGTCTAAAAACGCAAGTGGTCAGTTATACTCCTCGGTCTTCTGTATTACCTGCCGCAGCGTATGTATGTGGTCTACGGTAGAAAAGCCTTTACGGAAACTGGCTTGTTCGGGTGGCTGGAAGTCGTCAAAAACAGCTCGCTCGAAAACAGCGTGTAAACGTGACTCGAAGCGTGATGGGTCAGAAAGTCATTTAGTAAAGTTTTTTCACCTTTTTTGAAGAACAACACCACCAGGCCTCCGCTCTATGCTAGTGGCGTTGTACCTTAGAGTATGGCAGAATCGATTAGTCTCTAGGTTTTAAGTACCGGTGTACCACCCGCTTTCAGAAGCTCTGCAGTAATTCCGTCTTCTCCCAATGCCTTGCTAATCTTAAGTTGTTTGAGGGCCACCCAAATCTCGTACAGTCTGACGTCCGAGATATCTTCGGACTATACGCTATTTATATCTCGTCTACTGTAACGCAGCTCTCTAGGCATTCGAAGCGAGTCCGGACTTCGAGTTGAAAGCTTTCGGGGTTATGGACTTAAACGAGTGTTGGTTGTAGTGTAGACCGCATTACACAAGACCTTTCTAATCTGATGTTGACATTCAATGTCCCTCTCACTATACGGTGATCGCTACTGGTTTTCACTCTGGCAAAGACATCGTTAAAGATTTGTCTTTTCATGATGAAGTCTATCTCATTTCTAGTGAAACCATCGGGGCTCATTCACGTCCATTTCCTGTGCGGCGACCTCTTGAAGAAAGAATTCACGATAAAGAGTCCCTCTTGCTCCATGAATTCTTCCGCTGTCCCCTGGTGCTCCGCTGCCCAAAGCCAAATTACCACACTCTCAGCTCATTCTCGCTCCTTTGCTCACCCTTGCATTGAAACGTACGTAACTTGCCTGAAAGTATTTAATTCGTACACCGCGCCCGCGTCGGGCGAGCTGGTAAGGGACACAAGGTTAAAGCTTTCTGTGAAATTATAAAGACTTTTTTGTCGCCAGGATTCAGGAGTACTTTGGACTTGCATGAGGAATCTGTGTCGCAAAAAGTGGTCCAGTGAGTGCACTGGTCGAGAGTAGGCTGTGATGGTGGTGCGGCAACTTACTGCGGCGCGGGCGTGTGGGAGCGTAGTTCGCGCGCAGTGCCCGGCGCATACGCACGCGTCGCGAGCGCCGAGAGATGTCGCGCTAGCGGCGTCCATGGTGTACCCCGAGCCGGCCCGCTGGGGCGCGCCCGACGCCGCGCTCGCGCCCCTCTACGATGACGTCTACCGAGGTCAGCTGACATTTGCAACCTCCGATGCATCGCCCTTTGTCTTGTCTAACCTCTAAGGATAACTCCCGTGAAAGCTCAGTTTAACAACCCTTCGCTTCCTTTTCATAATCTTGTGATATTCATGGAATACAGTTTACGTCCACACCGAGTGGGAAATGGACAGATTACGAATTAATTTATGTATGTATGATAATAGGATCGCAAAAGTAATTTAAAGTCCCATCCGTATAAAGTATTTAAAAATCAAACTTTTGTAGTACTCAAGTTCTTAAAACCTGTATAATGTATGTATGAAGTTGTGCAAAACTCAATACTTAGCGTATAACAAACAAAATATCCATATTATTGTTGAGTTGCTTGTTAGTGCGAATTCGTCTCAAATGCAGAGTTAAAACGGCTCTTTGTCTCGATACCGGTTGGTTGAGTCATCTCGCATGATTGATAGGCTGGACCTGTATAAAATTGGGATCAAACTGTTGACAGATGTTAGTTAGTGGCGTTCACTGATCAGCTGTTAGATTCTCATGTTTTTTTTCACAAACTTAAATTTTTTTACAGTGCATTTTATCATTATTTTCATATAGTTTACTATTCTACAGCTGCAGATTAAAAGAAACTGATTCAGCCTCTGTTTATTACAAAATTTAAAAGTATGTAGAGAAAGTAAACTTACTTTATTTGTGTTATTTATGCTAGTAGGAACTTTCTTAATGTGTATGAAATGTAATCTGCAACACCGGTTTTAGAATACATATTTGCAAAATAAAATAAACTTATGCATTCAACATAAGCTTTTATATGTGTGATTTTACATCAATAAAAACAAAATTATGTACTAGCTTATGTAGGATAAATCTTATTTGAAATATAATACGACAGTGCCCCTACCGCTATAAGCACGTTTCTTGTAATAAAAAGCACAATGCGGAACATACCGTTAAAAACTTAATTTCACATGCCAAATCCTACTTTAAGTAACTAGGATTCCCATAGTAAATTCGCACGGAATCACAAGATAATGGAGCTGGTATATTAATCTCACAATAGTAAAGTGTATTGTCTTCGTCGTATTCGTCAAACGGTTTTTATAGCAGTGTGGTCACGTCGTCATAAAACTCAATTATACGTTCAAAATTGAACTGTCTTGTGGAAATTCAAATGGTGATTTTATAGCGATCCGTTTACGATGCACTATTAAATTGCCTTACTTGAGTAAGTGGACGCACCCAATAAGTTAGGCTAAGAGACGAGTGCCTTGTGCAGGCGTCCTAATGTTGCATTGTAAGTTGTCATTAAGTATATATAATTTTCTCTTTATTTGTCGTAATATTCTGTAAAAAAGTAAATTACATATTTCCCAAAATTCTAAACTTTATTAAAAAAATATTTGCAGTAACGCCGCCTGTGCACTAGAGCACTAGACCGGGTTCTCTATTTGTTAGGGATTCAGGACCCTTAGAATACCTGATATTCAAGGTATTTAAACTTAATAAATTGTATGTATTTTTATTCTCTGTAAAATTAAAGAGAATATTTTTATTTTATTTTATTTCATTTAGATTAGGTACTTTTAGAGAAAAAATATTAATGTAAGTAATTATTATCCAAAGTACATAGTAGATATAAGTACGTGATAAAACGGAAAAATAAAAATTTCAAGTACTAATTAGTAATTAAGTTTGTGACAATAATGAAGCAAATAACGTACGTAGGTACCTCGCAAAAGACCAAAGGCGATTCTCAGAAGGGAATTTTTCAGTTCTTGTGGGATATCTCTAATTCCAGAAAATATCCAGTAAATCTCTGACTACTGAAAATTAGTAACTACTCGTTCCAAGTCGAACCTATGATTCGTAATCGTATTGATATTTTTTATTAAAAAAGCTAAGGCAATAAAAAGTAAAGCTACGGCGTTAGTTCTGAACACGAATCATGATGAAAGGCCATTGCAAGTATCATCATCATCATATCAGCCGAAACACGCCTACTGCTGGGCATAGGCCTCCCCCAATGATGTCCAAGCCAATCGGTCCTGCGCTGCCCGCATCCATCGGCTTCCCGCGACCCTCGCCAGATTATCGCTTCGGTCCACCTTTTGGGGGGTCTACCAACGCTCCGTCCAACAGCTGTCAGTCCTCCTTGCAATGTGGCCTGCCCACTGCAAGTATACTTAAATCTATTTATAATTACTTAATGAGATCATTTAATCATCAATATTTTGTATCAAAATTATTTTAAGAAATTAGGCATTTCAATAGAAATCTGCTATTTTATTACGAAAATTTTTATATAATATAATTTAGTGCCATACTACTTACATATATATTTTCATACATAAATTAACAATTAGTCTCCTAGTCGTTACAAATTGTCATTACCCAGAGGGTTTATATACCTATATATTTACATAATAACATAAGTAACATTTAAAATCTATATTACGATGAGTATATCGCTCATAAATGTAATTACCAAGGATTTATTTGTACTCTAAAAACCAGATACATCTAGTGTCTGTTTTTTAAAGTTATTCATTATTTTTTTAATTATTAAAAGTCAATTTGCATACATAAATAGTTTTTAATATTTACATGTCAAAATTAAAAACACAAAGACACGTCACAACAGTTTGATGTTATGTGACGAGCAGAGCCTTTATTACACAAGTATTTTATGCTTATCTTGCTATTTAACAATGATTTTTGAAGGGGACCCCTGGAGACGCCGGTTCAATTCCCGCTTGGGGCATAAAAGTTTTCATCCTTTTCTTTCTTTATTTTTAATAAACGCACAAAATTAAACATTTAAATATGTGACTAGAAATAGAAATAAAATGTATGCTCCTAATTTTAGGAAACAGTAAAAAATACTACTTAGGGAATGGTATTAGGTTCTTTATTAAAACACCCAGAAATAAAAATATTTTTACTCATAAAAAAACAATAATTATATAAAAAAAAACTTATATCATAATTTTTTTATCAGGTCAATGACTTTGCAGATAAATATGTCGTATTTCGATTTATTTTACTCTCCTAAATGATATTAAAAAATAACAATTCATTTTTTTGTACTTTACAAGATTGATAAATTTTTGACCTTCTGAGTTTCTTGCTGGTTCTCCTCAGTAAATTTAAGGCTCTCATAATTTCCGAACCAGTGGTAGAGCCATTTTTATTTTATTTATTCCACTTAAATCATAAAATAATTGTTATGTAAGTTTAGTTATATTATTTTGGACGTCAACAAGTACTTGGATAAGTCTACGTTGAACAAATGATTTGAAATTCGGATAACATTTCAACTTTTAGGCAGAGGACCAACGACCTCTATTTTGTGTTTTGTTAATCCCGTTGATCTAGCTTCAGCCTTAGCTGTATAGTTACATTACGTATACATAATTTATTATTGCTTTTCACGTTCACAATGTGCAACGCAAGCGCGAAAATGTATTTTTGTTTATGTGATTTGACGGGGCTTACCAATCATTTGAGAGGCTAAGAAAATGTTGCTTTTAAATTTTGAAGTGTGAAAATTGTAGAGCAAGGTTTTTGCCTTTTATGACCTTTTATTCAGCCGACTTCAAAAATGTTCTCAATTCGAGTGTATCTTTTCATCAGACCTACTTTGAACGTTAATAGGAAGTGGTACAGCAGCAAAACATGCAAATGCGAATATTTCTGTCCTTATTTTTAATATCGTTCGTTCGTAGACTGCTCTTTATTCATACTTCTTTATATTTCCACTGCGTATCGGCCCAAACTTTTTACCGCTTTTTTAAGATATTCACAGACCTGACACAACTTATTCCTTCTTATACGCTTTACTTATTTTCAGTATTTTTTCACACAAAGTAAAGTAATATGTGAACACTTAAATATGCTTGGTTATGTGAAGTAAGCTTTCATATGTGAAGTAGTTTTTTTAGTGCCAGCAATACATATTGAAATAGTTTTGAAATCGAAGTAAATAATTTTGAAATAAAACTTTTTAAGACGTAGCTTGTCTACTAAGCCGGAGGTCCTAGGTCCGATTTCCGGCGGGGGCAGATGCAAACATCTGATTCACACTCATCGAAAAAATATGAGTATGAATATTTATATTATTATACTTAATTCTAATATTTATACCGGGTGAATTCCGAAATAAAACTTAGAATTCTGGGGTTGCGGGGGCACGAAATCATAGAATATGCGCGGGTTGTGTGTGTGTGTGTGTGTGTGTGTGCTATAACTGAAGTGTGTCGCACGATACGCAACAATACGCATTCTTTAGGGTTGTCACGAGTAGCACAATATTTTTATTAATTTAATCGGTAAATAAAAGTGGTCTGAGGGGTGTCAAGCTTTCAGAGGGTGACTCTTGACAAGGAACACAACCATCCCCTTAAGTTTTATTTCTGACTTTTGTAACACGTGTACATATTAAATTCTATATTAGTTTCTCCGTTATCTAGTATTCATAACACAAAACTTTAGTAATGCTTCATTTGGGCTAGATAATAGATTTGATTGTATGAATACTATCCATCATCATCATCATCATCATCATACCAGCCTATGCTGTGCACTGCTGAAAAAAGGCCTCCCACATCGATTTTCAAATGGAACAGTTCTACGCAGACTGCATCCAACGGCTTCCCGCGACCAGTCCTGGTCCTATATGATAAATCATCGGCAAATTGAGGATGATTGATGTACTCGCTGTTGATGTTGATGCCGAGTCCTGTCCAGTCCAGTAGTTTGAAAACGTCTGCCAACGCAGCGAAAAAAAATTTCGGAGATATTACATCTTCCTGTCTGTCTTACCCCTCTCTGCAGTTGGATAGGTTTCGTATGCTGATTCTATACACGGACCGACATTGTGACGCTCCGTGTATTGAATATTGTTATATGTTTTGTAATCTGCGGTAGTTGTTGGCTTAACCTTTCAAGTCACATATTTCAAAATACAATAGTTTTTCTTTGTTCTAAGCTCCCGGGGTTTTACGCGACTAAACAAACTTTAATTTGAATGTCTTGGGATTCAAAATGAAAATTATTTATCGATTGATAGCACATTACAAAGCGAAGACGTTATAAGGTAACGAATGAACATACTTCCACTACTTAAATGGCGTCTAGGAATTTCACTTAGGCACCAGTTAGGGTCCACGCGGCGGGCGGCGTAGGCGACCATCCACAGAACCGTTACCTAGGGTTGTTGTCACCAACAATGTGAAACATATGGTCACGTGATATACTCTACCAGACATTTTTTTCCATTTCCCTAGCTGGTTATCAAACGAGAAAAAATCCATATTCGTAGCTGTTTATAAAAAATCGGTTACGAAAATGGAGTAAAGAATTTTTTCTTTTTTAATACTTCCGTCATAATCTACATCATATGACAATAAAGAAGTAGCTAGTGTAGTTTAGACACTGCTCTAGCCGCCTTCACCTTGCCGGCCCAAAGGTGCTTTTTCACGCCTCTTTTGAAGAAACCCATGTTATTCGCTGCGGCTAACTGATCGGCGTATTTCCATTTTACATGCGGCATACGCCGATCGGCGTTAAACGTAATATGCTCATAACTTAAAAAAAACATAAAATAATGCTTAGTAATTAAAATATAATAAAACTAGAAAAATTTCACGTCCTGAGGCAGGAAGCACTGCCCCAACTTAACCGAATCGTAGGTATTTGTAAAAATACTCGTTTCGGATATTGAAATAGAATATTTCGACATTGTAGGGTGGACGTTAGCTCATAAACGCAAATACAGATAGACTAGAACAATTTCACAGGGATATCCCAAGTCCTGGGTGGCCTCGGGACGTGAAATTTTTCTAGCTTTATTACATTTTAATTACTAAGTAATTTTTCAAACATTTAAAATAATGTTAAAATAAAAATTAAGAATATAAAATAATGCTTTTAATACGTGTAACTCATTTGCCAGTACAGCAGCCCTATGATCGCCGGTTCAAGAAATGAGAGTTATGAAAATATGATAAATTCCATAAAGAATACATAACGCACCTACCATTTTGGAGGTTTTGGGGGTGGAGAGGGAGAGGGTAAAGTACTTTACCACACGTTGGTATCACGCCCCGGAGTTCCAGTGCGCCGTTGTATTGTGCATAATTTTTAACTTTCGAACAATGTATTCACGCTTCGTAAGTGCATTTTATGATCAAATGTTTTGAAAAAAAAGAAAGAAAAGCGTCATTGCTCTTGACAAAACATACGGTGGTGGTGGCATACTTATCGAGCTGAATAATTACAAAAATATTTACCAACCCTAGTAAATGCGCGCGCGGCAGGTCACTTTGCTGCATCCAATCAGCAGTGTGATTCACAAACAAAGATATTCGACATCGAACTTGACGTCTGACAAAGACGACGAGCTGCCATTGGTTTTGACGTTTGCGCACTGCGCTGCGTGAATCCGTATTCACTAATCTCTACGTCGGTCTCTTGGCTGTGTACGATTGTCTCTGTTTTGGTTATACGACATAAGGTACAATCGATATATTTTGATTTCTTTTTTGTTGTGTTAAAATTGTATCGCAATGACTTCATTTAATATTTGATAGATTTTTTACATAAAGATATAAAAATCAACCACTTTTTAGTTCCGGTTCACGCCGTGCTCGACGCCGGAACGCTGGTGTCGCCAACGGTTGTCAAACAAACGCCAAAAGTATGACGGCGCTGCCGACAGCCACGAATTCATGGCTGCTGACTTTAGAGAATCGCATAGCAGGTGGAAGCCGACTTAGTTTGACGCGTGTGACACATCCCAGGCTGGATCGTTGTGAAAGAAGGCTTATTTATACTTAATTATATTTTAACATTACAATACCTAAATATTTGAAAAATATGTAGTGTTAGAAAAGATACCTAAACTGGAAAACTAAGTTATATATTTTATTGCTTATATTTGAATTAATCTGGTTTTGATAAACATGTTTTTTCTATAGCTTATTTGTAAATATATAGGTTCAAATGAAAAACCGTGTGCGATCCATTAACTCGCGATTAGTTAAAATAGTGTAACAATCATATTAATCGGGAGTTAAATCCGGCAAAGTGATTTTATTTATAATGTGTAGTGCTCGCGAAAATACAGTGTAGCGGAAAACTTCTCGTAGCCGAAGGCAGCACTGGTCAACAAAGCACGACTCGTTGAAAAAAAAATTAAAATCGCCAAAAAGAATATTAAGGATATAATTGCACGTCATCTCTTAAATATTTGAAGTCCTTTTAGAAATGGCCTTGTTGAAAGAGCATCTTAGACTTTTTAAAATCATTACAAAGTTTTATGTCTTGATAATATAATTTAAAAGGCATAAAACGTGGTTCAATAGCCACGTTATTCATATTTGCTACCATATTTGAGCGATAATCATGAATTATACAAACAAGTTAGTTGTTCATATCCATTTACCTGTCTAGTCGGATTTGTAAGGGTGTCCATAAAAGATGAAGAAACCGCTTTAATTTGAGTACTCTCTCTCACAAAAGAGATTGACTTTTCATAGTTCACATATGGTCATTATACGTCAATAAGAGGGATATAATACAGAAATACGAAGTGAGCATTTAATTAAAAGGTGTTTTGGCTCTTTGACTTTCTGTACTTTAACACTCCATATTAAGTAATAGTAGTAATAGATGAAACAATAATTAGAAAAGGTAAAATTTCTTCCAGCCATAAATGTGAGATACATTACTTTTGGAATACAGGCAACCCAAGAGCATTAAACATAATTATAATAGAACCAAGTTGGATAACAAAACTTTTAAAATAATAAATAAGTAGATTTTAATTTATTTATAGCGCCAATGTTGGAGCTAGCCATGTATCGTTTGCTATAATTCTCACATTCACACTTATTGCTATATATAACTATAGATTTTACACTCTAGATACTTTCATACTTATTTATTCAAATCAAGTTAGTCCTTCGGATAAAGTTTTTAAAGTCAATAAGGACCTCGTCCCACATAATTATTACCAGATGTGAAACATTTGTGAAACTTTTGTAAAGTCCAAGAGTAACATTATTTGGATTACAGGGGGAGCTCGGTGGCGTAGTGGTTTGAGAGCTCTGGTTTCGATCACGAAAACAAAGCAACTTTCGCCATGGTTGGTCCATGGAAGGGTCAATCAAATTTATAATCTTGAGCTCCTCCGTGCTTCGGAAGGCACGTTAAGCCGTTGGTCCCGGTTGTTACTGCAACCGCTTTAACCCACCAACCCGCACTGGGCCAGCGTGGTGGTGTTATGGCCCAAACTCCTCATGTGTTTCTGCCATGTAGGAAGGGCTGTGCCCAGCAGTGGGACGTTGGTGATGATGATGATGATGAAATTTTAATTTTAATAAAAAAATTAATTTAATTTTTAATTTAATTTTAATAAAAATTTAAATCATTTATTTAAAGTAGACTTTTACACGTGCTTGTTGACGTCAAACATTATAATCTCTAACCTAACATTATTAAATCTTATCCATATTATGCTGATATTATAAATGCGAAAGTAACTATTTCCGTCTGTTATATTTTCACTCTTAAGTCGCTGAACCAATTTTAATGAAATTTAGCATGAAGATAGATTACATCCTTAGAAAAGGCACAGGCTTCCTTTTGACAGCCGACATCTACGCGGGAAGAATCGTATTTTAAAAAGTCGTTTGTCTAAATTGGCAATAAAGCTTTAGTCTACATTAGCGCTGATCTTTCGGGACTTTCCAATTTCCGCCGACTGCGACAATCGGGCTGGCGATGAAGTACCGGCGATTTTTTTAATGTGCATTATATATAAGTAATATAGAGTTGATTTCTGAAAGATGTGTGCGTTCTAATTTAATAATAGCGGATAGGGTTCACCGCATATAGCACTTATTTACGGAACAGCGTGACCGCCGGGATGTCGGTATTTTAATGTAGAATAAGTAAAGCATTTGGTGAGTTTATTTCATTTTCGAATTGAATTACTAAGTTAGATTTTACCAAAAATTCCGTCAATGGATCTCTTTTAATTGCTTTTTATCCTGACATAAGGTCGTCCTAATAAACATAAACATATCAAATTAATGTTCAGTCAGATTATCAACTTCAGACATAGTATGCACGTCACCGCCTAGACGCCTGACCTCGCGTACAGTCATGAGGCAACAGTTTTATGCAAATACCACGAATATTAATAAGGAATACGTTGCTCTCATGACTCCAGCTAAAAATAGAGCACAGGCAACTAGACATTGTCTGTCCGTTCTAATATCTGAACATGGTCTGTATTCTTAATTTTATATTTTTAAAACAACTTATTATGAATGTTTGAAATATTCATAAAGAAAAATATCCCGCCCTAGGATGTGAACTTTTTCTGGCTTAGATATTTTACTAAGTAAATATGGTCATCTATCATTGATCAAAGATATTTTTTAAATAGGAAATTTAATCAAGAATAAGAATAATTAAAATGAAAAAAGCTTTATTCAATTAGGCACTTTCGAATCGTCAAAAAAAACCCTTATGTCTATCACATAAAATAATATTAACTAACTAACAATTTCATAATGTTGGTCTGTCTTATATGGATCTACGTCCGCGAACAGAAGTGCAGTGTCGCAAAGAGTATAAAAATAGGTATATTAACGTACCAATAAGTACCCAATGACAAGAATATTTACTTTATTTAAAGGCTGTCCGACAATGCACCATCACAGTATAGGTATTATAATACACAAAGGTCAACAATTAATATACAAAGGCCTGATAAAGCCAAACATCTTTCATTAATTTTAAACACTTGTCTGACCACGTCATTACAATGATAATTGTATTGTTTTATATAATGCCATATACCTCAAAAATGATACTATTGGTGAATAGGTAGGTAAAATATTACAAAATCAAGGAAGCTTAGAAATGACCATTTCCACTAGTGGCACCTCACAAGTATGACGCATGTGCCAGCCATCGGTCCGCTCAACCATATTATAGGGAACGGAGCGACCCTGTAGGATTCTGTGTAGATTTTTTTTTGCAAAAAAATGTTTTGCTATAACTGTAAGTTTTTATCAATTTGATTTATTGAGCTCTTTAAATACTGATTCCCATAGTTTTTAAATAATCAATCGATCATCAAACCCCCACTGTTGATAATTTAAATTGAAGTAGGTATCATACTTTAAAAACAATATTTAAATATTATATGTATAAGTGAAAATAAGTGGCTCTACCACTGCCGCTGCTGGCTTGGAAATTAGGGAGAGCCTTTATTGAGATATACATAACTTATGCATTTTTATACAGAAATGAGCTGGTAGGTACTTAAGTACTTACCGTAAAAGAATCTGTACAAAAGTGAATAAATTCTAATCACGTTTGGTATACCGACAAGGTCGTCTATTGCCAATCCGAGCACGTATTTTCATGGGAATGTGTTCATTCGTTGAATTTAAAAATGATTATTTTTACTGCTCAATTTCGTATCTTTTCAAGCTTAATTTTTGGTTTTTGACTACCAGCCCGCCGGTTTTTACACACAATATAACTTCAAATAGTAGATATCATTAATATGTATTCACAATCGTGTAGAAGAGTTTTTAACCTCCGACAAAAGTGTCTGTCTGTGTATTTAGCCCCCGGCGAAAAAAGAGGGGTGTTATAAGATTGACGTGTTTGTCTGTGTATCTCTATGTGTCTGTCTGTGGCATCGTAGCACCTATTCTTTTTGCTCACTATTTTCTATTGTACAGGGATCGACGGTCCGTGTCTCCTGAAGCGAATACGCTTACAGCCCTAGCGCCGAAGCAGACACGGACCGCCGCTCCCTACCTAAGGGAATACCTTACCCTTTGGTTGACGGCGACCCATACCCTACCGCAGCGAACTGTCTTACCGCTAAAGTAGGAGATGGGATACCCTCGTAGTCACATAAGTACCCTAAGTTACCTCATATACAAATCAAACCCAACCGTAAACTATATCTCTAAGCAAATAAACTAATAATAATAATAAAAAAAACAAATGGACCGATTTTGATTTGATTTTTAGGATGGTTTATAGCTATAATTTATGAAGATCAGTCCAGGAAGGTGTTTGATGACTATCAGCCCGATATCAGCTCACTTTATACATGCATGCATTTCACTTTATGAATGATCCTATGCTATCAAAAAGCGGAATGCTAATACTTTAGAAACTTACAGCAGATGTAGTGTTTGGGCTCACAATAATAGTCTCAATGAGATGATGCTTGCATCACTATTAAGTCTGTGATGAGATGGTATAAGATAGATGATTAATGAGGCCAGGGGTTACTTTTTATTTTATTGCGTTTTAACATATTGCTATATTGTATTATTCATATCTCTTATTATTAGATAATATTATAATGCTTCTATAGATATGATAAAATAATTAAGGTAATATTATTAATTACGTATTATTCTTATAGTATTGTTAATTGATCTACTAGGACCTAGGTGGTAGAGCCGTATGTAGGGTCGTCTGGGTAGGTACCACCGCCTTTCTTATTTCAGCCGTGAAACAGTTCTCTGTGTTTCGGATTGAAGGGAAAGGTAGCCAGTGTAATTACTGGGCATTGACGGCATTTCATCTTAGGCCTCAGGATGACAACGCACCTGCAATATCAAGTGCTTTTCCTTGTTATTGCAGGTGTCTATAGGCGGCGGTAACCGCTTACCACCAGGTGGGCCGTCAGCTTGTTTGTCATCTAGTTGAATAAAAAAAATGCTATTTACCTTATAGGTAATTTAAAATAAAATAAGTATTTTCGCTTAGTTTACACGAGCGATCGCTATTTTGTCTTTTTTCCTGGCCGCTGTGTCAGCCATATCTCTATCCATAACTGTCTCCGCCTTAACAACAAGGTTTCGGAATATTGCCTTATCATCACCTTCCGAAGCTCGCAGTAGCTCGAGACTATTTATTTTCCAGTCTGATATTAAACCTATTTTAGCTAAAACACCTTTAAACATTATTTACCTTTTCCACTTGTCATCATTATGACTGAAGACAGTGTTTTAACTAAAATAGGTTTAATGAGCACATTTTTAATTAAGGCTTTTATTCCACCATCCGGACGGACGTTAGCGTGGCGGTGACTGATAGAGCCTTTATAATCGTAACGTGACCAGGGAACTCCTTCAAGATACTGTATGAGCAGTTAAATAATAGGTACCTATCGAACTTTATTAAAAGTAACAGTACAATAATATTCATCGTCATCATCATCATCACCAGCCTGTATACGTCCCACTGCTGGGCACAAGCCTTCATACATGGGAGAAACACATAAGGAGATTGGGCCATAAAACCACCACGCTGGCCCAATTCGGGTTGGTGGATTAAAGCGGCTGCAGAAACAAGCGGAACCAACGGCTTAACGTGCCTCCCGGAGCACGGAGCTCAGTGAAAATAAATTTTGATTGACCCATCCGGGATCGACCATGGCGAAAGTTGCTTTGCTTTCGTAATCGAAACCAAAGTGCTCAAACCACTACTTCACCAAGCTCCCCCTGTAATCCAAATAATGTTACTCTTGGTCTTGACAAATGTTTCACATCTGGTAATAATTATGTGGGACGAGGTCCTTATTCACTTTGAAAACTTTATCCGAAGGACTAACTTGATTTGAATAAATAAGTATGAAAGTATCTGGAGTGTAAAATCTATAGTTATATATAGCAATAAGTGTGAATGTAAGAATCATAGCAAACGATACATGGCTAGCTCCAACATTGGCGCTATAAATAAATTTATATTATTGCTTAGTTAATTTGCGGTTTCTACCATTACCGCTGTCATATTGAATTTTAAAATAATATTTATCAACAAAGGGGGCGAATTACTAGTTATTTGATATTGAGTACTATACAATCTACCTAACATTGACCATGATGCCATTTGCCAGTCAACTCGCTCTTTAAGTGAGAGTCATTTAATCCCACCAAAGGGCTAGATAATTGAAAAATCAATTGTGTCTGGAATGATGCTTGACGGGTGAAGGTACTTACCTACATTTCTCTACTTTCGGAATAATTACTGATTTTAATCGTGAACCGAATGAATCTTATTGAAACCTTTAAAACTATACACAAAGTCTACTGAATAGGTAGTCGCATTTGTATCATCCAAGCTCTAAGAGTGATCAAAAATGTGTATACTTAAGTACCTACTCTTTCAGAAAAGCAATTCCAACACCACAATGATAGAACTGTGTGTGATTTGTAGCATCAGTTGAATCTTTATTTAACGATTGAAAGGCGATTCTAAGGCATTAGTAATACGGGTGTTTTTCTAAAACATCAAAGTCATATTTGGGCACCCTGAAAGCTCAGATATTTGTGACGGCCACTGTACTTACATCAGTCAATATTATAATAAACCATCTTAGCTGCGAAGCTTTCATTGTACATGTATGATCGAAAATCGATGCTTGGTCAGTAACTGTGGTTGTGATTAATGTTTATCGCTACGACACGCGTATGGTATCATATTGGTCGCTAATGGCCCCCGTGGGCGTAAAAGACCGAAGTCACTGGTTCATTATGAATGTAGATTAATTCGTAATTTGCAATAAATTTAAAACAACTCAACACATTTGGTTTGTTCAACTTCATAAGCGGACTATTATGGAATCGGTGGACTATTATGGAATTTTGATAAGCTTTTTCAATGTAAAATGTTAGGCTGAGTCATTAAACGGTTGCCGTTTTCGTGTTTAATTTTTACTAAATGTGTTAGGCTGTTTTAAATTATTCATTTTTTGGCATAAAGTAAGATTCGGTTTTTGATGACACCTACGCTTACGGAACTGCATATAAAATAATATTTTTTTTAGTTTTTCTAGATTATATTAACAAATATTTTTTATCTGATTAGTTGATAGACCCTGGAAAGCGCATAGATACTTTTTGGGGCGATAATAGTAGATTATTAACCAAGGGAATAAAGCAGTGTCTTCTGTCGCGGGTGACGATTTAAATCGCGAGCGTAACGAAGGACTCGAGGTTTACTCCCGAGCGTAGCGAGGGTGTTAAAAACTTAAATCCCTCGCTTCGCTCGTGATTTAAGACGAGTCCTGAGTGTAGCGAGGGATTTAAGTTCACCCAAGACTAAGACAGCTTTATCACCGAAGAAAATACTCTACTTTTCGTACCATTTGCGAAAAAATTAACACAATAATAATATAAGATAAGCATTTATTAAAAATAATGACAATTAAAAGTAAAAGTTAACATTCGAAACATTGGTCCAATTATTGATAGAGAGAGTTACATTTTTGTTTGGTACATTTATCCCCTTGGTTAATATAATAATCTACTAATTACTTTTTCAAAAAGATGTACAAACTCAATGGTGTAAACACAGATGTAGTTCAGTATAAATTTCAGTAAGTGGTCCAAATTTAAATGACATTCTCCCCCTAGAGGATGAATGAAATTCAGTACAATTTTCTTTTCCTGTTTTTAACAGATTAAAAATGACTATTGTTATGTTCGCTTTTTGTGGCATAGAATGTCACTTTTTTGAGCAAGTGGTACGAAAAAGATATTTACGCAGGCGAAGCAGCGGGCGGAAGGATGGCTATTTTTATGAAGATAAGTTCGGGCGTTTGATGACCATTAGCTCATTTTCTAAATGATAAGAGGGTTTTACTAACTTTCACAGATCCCATTGATTTGGAATTTGGTGTACTGTCACTTCGGTGACATTCGCATGACATATAATCTTGAGCTGATCCTATACCATCAAAAAGTCTGCGGGATCCCTAATTCTTCAGAAACTTACAGCAGATATTGCGTGTTTGGGCACTTATGAATAGTCTCAATGAAATGGTGTTAAATAGATGATTAATAAGGTCGGGGGCTACTTAAAATTTTCAATTATATATTTTATCTTTCTACAAATAAAATACTTTTGAATTATTTGTTTTACAACTTTTGTATATCAAATTGATAAATAATATACTAATAATATACCTGTGCAAAAAAAATAAGAATAATTTTTCGTTTTTCTATAAATACTTTATTATATTAAATAAAAGACGGCCTTCATATATATCCCTACAAAAATACGTTTAAGATTACAGCGTCTGGAGATAATATAGGCTTATGTTATTAAATTACGATGTGATAATTTCTCTTTCCCATTGCCGTCAATGTCTATAGTCTTTGCTTAGAAAATAGCATCAGGTTTCACTAGAAAGTCATGGAGCTCTCTAGATTTATCGCTAGATATTGTGTGAAAATTGTTTAAAGCAGCAAATTATGCTCGATAAATCGATTATAAACTTTAACTTGTTAATATAGGGTCCACTATTTGAAAGCAGCAAACTTGATTACGAATGCTTGCTAAACTGTAGGATTATAACAATATTGAATTTCTTAATTGAAAACGTTTTGCATTTGGGTATTAGGAAACCGTTGTTATGGATTTCAAATTACTTATTCTTCTAATATAAAAGTATTTAACATTCCAAATTTAAGGTGTGGTCGTTGCAAATTAATTGTATTTCTGTGAATATTTTACATATTTCAAATTAAAAACCAACACTAAGGCATTCTTACAACTCTTTAAATCTACTTTCCTGTCTATATCCGCATTTTTCTTTCTTTCTGGATAAACCTGCTAAAGTTTACGAGGTGGCTTAATATTATTCTTTAAATGTAGTAATATATGTCGCAGCCATCTGGTTCAATCAGCCGCTCAACTGGACGCCTAGCCCGTTGATTTGACGCCGGCATCCAATGAAACAGCTGAAGTAGCTATTCAGCCAAGTCATTGAGCGCAACGTTTAGCTATTCAAAGCCTAGAGCGACGTTTAGCCTAGGCAGGTCGTTTAAATCGAAGAGCTTTTGTGGGACTGCTTGAATGATTGGAATGATTGGTAGCGAACCTACCAATTTTTATTATGGTTATTTTTTATGACCACTTAGGATGTCGGTTGTAAGTGGTCATAAAAAATAACCTCGAAGTTACCAATCAAACCAAGTCATTAAACGTTAAGTGAGTCTAGTTCAATTAACTATCGGGCTAGGCATTCAATTGGATCATCATCATGAGCCTATGTACGTCCCACTGCTGGGTACAGGTCTTCCTACATGGGAGAAACACATGAAGAGATTGGGCCATAACACCACCACGATGGCCCTATGCGGGTTGGTGGGTTAAAGCGGTTGTAATAACAAACCGGGACCAACGGCTTAACGTGCTTTCCGATGCACGGAGTAGCTCGAGATTATAAATTTGATTGACCCATCCCGGGACCGACCATGGCGAAAGTTGCTTTGTTTTCGTAATCGAAACAAGAGCCCTCAAACCACTTCGCCACCGAGCTCCTCAATTGGATGCCGGCGTTTAGTTACACAGCTTGTTTTAAAGTTTCTTCTTTTGTCAAAAGCCGTCGTGTTTCTCGCCTAATATGCATCATGTTGTCTGCTCAGCCGACGGAGTGCTATCAACTGTGAACGTGGTGGAAGCTTTGCAAGAATTCTGGCAGGTGAAGGCGTCGCGGGGTGGGGGCGCTGCGGGCGGGGGCGGAGCTCTCGTCATCTACGAGTCGGTACCCGCCGCTCATCCGCCCTACGTCTGCTATGTCACGCTGCCGGGCGGCGCGTGCTTCGGAAGCTTCCAGGTCAGTCTTTGATTAACTAATACTTAATACTAATACTACGGAACGCTACGAGCTTTCAACTACATATTGGTGGGTACTGCTCTGCTCACAGTAGTCATTATACATACATAGAAGCTCACACACACAAACACACGCACGCACGCACACACACACACACGCGCACGCGCGCACACACGCACGCACGCACACACACACGCACTGAAAATATTAAGCTTAAAATCTACTAATGTTTAAATTTTAAATCGTTATTAAGCTTAAGTCTTTTAATGTTACCCTGTTATGGAAGAGCGGTGCTTCCTAGCACAAGCAAATTCCTTGCTTAAAAGGAAGCTCCAGCCACTATAAACTGTATTAGAATATAAGTTACGAAATAAATATTTTTGTATTATAGTGTTACTTTACTGAGCGGCACGTGCCTCGGAAGTTTTAATTCCACAGATTGTTATTTTACAATAAATAATGCTTTGTCTGCTACGAAACATTACGCGCCATCAAACACGTGTTGGTGCCCACCTCTCATTTGGCATATGGGAGCTATGTCACGCTGCTGGACGGCGCGTGCTTCGGAAATTTCCAAAGTTTTTTTAATTATTGTTCCTGTGCTACGTTGCGAAAACCGTTTTCTACGATTCCAACTCGTCCCACGTCTGCTAATACCAAGCTAATGTGCGTGCTTCAGTAACTTTTAGCTAATGTACAGAATTCATTTTACTAATTTAAAATCATAATATTTATACGAAATAAATGTGTGCCAGTGCCAGATGGCGCATACTTCGGCAGCTTTCAAAGATGACGTGAGTGATTGACCTCTTACTTACCATCTTTGAGTTTATGTCTAGCCTTATCGTGTGTACACTATCCCTGAGAACTAAACTAGCAGCCGTAAATGGAATTACTAACACTTCTCAATTACTGTAATGGCACTTCTAATACTTACTTTATAGCTATATAAGCACTTACAGTGCAATTGCAAACGTTACAATTCTAGAGTTCTAGTTAACATTTCTAGCCAAGAATTAGTTTTAAATAACACCTAGTCTATAATGAAAAAGCAATAATTACGCGATGCAAATGTAATGTAATGTATTAAAATGTTTCTAATTAACTATACTGTATTTACCTACTAAGTAAAAGGGAAATTGGTCCTCAAAGTGTCAAAATAATGACTATAGTTACTATCTTACAAGCTTTAAAGTGTAAACTTATGGCCACATATTTCTTTTAATTAAAATACATATCTTTTATTCTTAATTTTGATTAAAACATTATTATAAATGTTTTGAAAAATTACTTAGTAATTAAAATATAATAAAACTAGAAAAATTTCACGTCCTGAGGCAGGAATCGAACCCGCGACCATCGCAATCCGGGCGACAGCTCTGACCACTGAGCCTCCCAGGACTTGGGATACCCCTGTGAAATTCTTCTAGTCTATCTGTATTTGCGTTTATGAGCTAACGTCCACCCTACAATGTCGAAATATTCTATTTCAACATCCGAAACGAGTATTTTTACAAATACCTACGATTCGGTTAAGTTGGGGCAGTGCTTTCAAATATTCTTAATTTTGATTTTAACATTCCTCATTCCTGCATCAGGACGTGAAATTTTTCTAGTTTTATTATATTTTAATTACACATCTTTTATTAAGAAAGTGCATGAGAACTGTTGCCACTAAACGATTAAGCAGTTTGGCAAATATTGATTTTGTAACAAACAGTGTTATTAAAAAAGGAAAGATAGAGAGTGCTCTAAAGCTTCATGAGGTCATCCCTCCTAGCCCATTTCACCAGAGGACTACTAAACGTTCGGCGTGCCCCCACCCACACCCTGAATATCCGCACTAAGCGTTTTTCTCCATCTTTTGTAATGCGCACGGCCAGCCGGCCATGTATTGGAATGCTCTGCCGGTCTCAGTGTTCCCTACTGCATATGACCTGAATTCCTTCAAAGCTTGGTTAAATAGGCATACGGGGAAAGCTCTCTACATCGTCGACCCTTTCTTAACTTTTCTCGGAGAATGAGAAGGATCCAAAGGAAGCCCATTTTATTAACAAAAACAAATGTGAAAGCTATTTCAATGTTTGTCCACAGAACTGCCCTACGAAGGCAGAGGCTCGCCGCAGCGCCGCGAAGATAGCGTTAATGAACAGTGTGTTCAACGAGCACGAGTCGCGGCGCATCTCCGAGCACTTCATCGAAAAGGCCGTGGCCGAGGCGCGCGCCTCCTTCGCCGGAGACGCCGCCGCGCACCACCAGGACCCTAGTGCTGGCATCGCTGCCTTCAGGTACTTAAACTAGAAACATAGTCCTACGTTGAGATCTAATTGACCGAAGCGGTTGTTCATGCTTTGCTTTCCTACCAGAACGTTATCATCATCATTACAACAGCCTATATACTCGTCCTACACCTGGGAATAGGTACAGGCCTGCCTTCATAGGAGAAACACATGAGGAGCTTCGGCCATAACACTAAAAAACCAAAATTTTATTTGATGTGAGACGAAATAAACGGATCCAAAAAATAAAACAATAATTTTTCGTCACATTTTCTTGTTTCTTTGACTAACCATGTGTTTTTAATGTCAACAGATTCATGCTGGAAGCCAATAAAGGCCGGACGATGCTGGAGTTCCAAGAACTGATGACGGTGTTCCAGCTGTTGCACTGGAACGGGTCGTTGCGCGCGATGCGCGAGCGGCAGTGCTCGCGGCAGGAGGTGGTCGCGCACTACTCGGCGCGCGCGCTCGACGACGCGATGCGCGAGCAGATGGCGCGTGAGTGGGCGACGCGCGAACGAGAAGCCGCAGCGGCCGGAGGTGGCGTGCTGCGCGCCGAGCTTGCTCGGGCCGAACGGGAGCTCCGCGCCGCTCGGCTAGCCGCTCGCGAGCTTCGATTCCCAAAAGAGAAACGTGACATCCTCCTCCTAGCCGCGCGCCTGGCGCCGCCGCAGCAGCAACAGTGATCTCGCGTTATTTAAGTATAGTTGTACTGCCTTACTCGCAAAACTTGACACATTCTTTATCAGTTTTACAGTAATCGCTTTACTGTGTGAATTCATATTAGTAACAGCATAGTCTATTCATTAACCTCTTGTAAGCTCACAATAAAACTTTTCTAGCTAAACTTTTTAAAAACTTAGTACTTAACTTAAACGCATTGTTGTTATTTATACAAGATTTGAATGTCAAGACAGCACATCAAGTGTGACAGTTGCGCTACGAAAGCCGCCTCTATTACGAATGGAATAAGGCCGGTCTCAAGGTCAAACTGCTACGCTTGATGTGCTGTCGACTGTACTTTTCGTGAATGATGGGGTAAGACTATTCATATTTCATTTAAGATCCCTATTCCTTCCTTTAGTCGTAGTCGTCATTAGTCATTTATTGAAAATATAGGGATTATACTGAAAGTACTTGCACTTAGACATTTCATAAAATGAAACTTGATTTCTTTTCAGAATATAATTGTTCAGAATATTAAGCTTTCAGATATTATTTTGTAAGACTAGTTAAAATAATTGTTTAAAATTAATAAATGATGTTTGGAAAGTTATGCTTTTTCATTCTAAGAAGAAATCCAACAATGATTGTCAAGAGCGTTTACGTTGGCGTCATACAACTTTACATAGGTACAAACAAACTCTCAAGTCGAAAATATTGGTAACGAACAAACCGATTCTAGAATAGAACATATTTATTGTCAAACTGTTACAAAGTTTCTTAAAGCTAGGTGTTATTGCAATACAGTGAGTAGCGAACAGTTACCCTTATTGGGCATACAATAATAAAATCCTATGAATTCGTCAGGATTTTTTTAAAAATTTTATGTCATAATAATATATTCATACTTTTATTATAGTTTAAAAATTCATTAATATCATAAAATGCATTATTTAAAAGCCACCTTATAAAAAGAATTTGCAAACCCATAATTAGGAAGATCTTTTAATAATACAGGTAAATTATTATAGATTCGTATTGCAGACACATAGGTACTTTTCTCGAAAATTTTGGAATGGAACTGTGGTAGTATCAAATCATCATAACGTCGCATTGGAACTTTTCTTACTCTATAATCTGATTTATTTGGAAACATTGATTAACGACTCCTAACAAATTTCCAAATTTCTAAAATATATATGCAACATAGTGTTAATATTTGTTTTTCTTTAAATATAGGTCTTAAAGTTTCATCACTACATTTACTATAGAACTTTTGAGTGGGTGAACCGATATTGACGATTCTTTTTTTGTTCGATGCGGAATAGGTTCTATTTGGTCCCATTTTGTTGTTCCTTGTTCCCAGTTTGGTTTTTAAATCGAAAAAACTCACGGTCACCTATCTAGCTTTGACCTTCAAAAGTTATCACTAAAAATTGTGAAAAAATAAAAATTAACCAACTTATTAAAAATTAAGTTGGTGCTCAGTTGTTTCCAGAAACCATAGATAGTGAAGCACCGACTCCAAAAATATGTTCCTAGGGGATGAGTGCCTACTTACTAAAATTTAATTATTTTATCCTTTTCCGTTTTTTGGAGTCGGTTTTATTATTATAACGCTAGATATTCCATGGTAGCTACTGAGCTACCAAACAACTGCGGTTAGAGCAGTCACCCGGATTGTGAAAAATCGCGGGTTCCTGACAGCGGGGGATATGAAATTATGCTAGTTTACATGTTTTTATGTAGAGTAGTATATATGTAGCCTAAATTTAGCGGGGCTTGATAAATTAGAATTGTACAAAATGAACACACAAATATCCATGGCGAGTGAACAAATAATTGTATCTACATTATACACCAACACAATCATCTGCCCCATCGGGATTGGAACCCAGGATCACTGCTTAAGCAGAAAGGACAAGGTTCTCAACCAGACAGCAGCCACTTGTAATATTGGCCTCATAGTAAAAAACGCAAGTTAACGTTAGCTCTGTGCCACATATAATATGTTATATCCAGAATAAGACATTCACCAAGTTTTTTTGAAAGCAGACCTAACGAAAATAATTCTATTTATTCCGTAATGAGATGCCGGTGTAATTACTGGGCATGGACGTCATTTCATCTTAGGGCTCAGGATGACAACGCACCTGCAATATCAAGTGACTTACCCTTGCTATTGCAGGTGTGTATAGGCGGCGGTAACCGCTTACCATCAGGTGGGCGAGTCAGATAGTTTGTCATCTAGTTGTATAAAAAAAATGAGCTCACCTTAAGCTAGTATTATATCAAGCTTAAGGTGAGCTCGTTACGGAATAAATAGAATTATTTTTGTTAACCCAGCTTTTAAAAAAAACTTGGTGAAAGTCTTATTCTGGATTTAACATATGTGGCACAGAGCTAACATTAATTTGCGAATCAAGATATTATTTTCTCAAAAACTGTGGGTATATTTTAACAAAGTGGTTTTTTCTGTCATTTCGGTGGACTTTTTTATTAGTTTTTTAGTGATAAAATAGTTAATGCTCATAGCCACCAAATAAGGTTATTAATCTTAAATCTTAATATGAGATATTGGTGCGTAAAATGTTGATGTCACCGAAATGAAACAGTCGTGCACCGAAATGAAAAAATATTTAATCATATCTCGTTATAGCTCGTTTTAATCTAACAAGCTGCAAAGACCCTCGTGGTTGTTAAACTGGGTAGAATTAAAGAGTTAAATTATAGAATTACTTTGTAATAATTCTATCACTATTCACGATATAAATGAAAGTAGCCATAAACCTAAGGAACCAATAGTTTTTGTTGTACGAGGGATAATACACTGAAAAATGGTGTCCAACCACCGCAAGTGCACATTTGTCTCCTGTGACTTGGACAAAAGTGGTGGGGAGATATTTTTTCCAAAGCCCGTGGTACAAGTGCAGATGTGACGTGCAGCTTACTTATGCTCGTTTTCACTAACATTTGCTTAGCGCTAAGAGTCTGTTAGCAAGTTTTATCCCAGTCTATCTAAAGGAGATAGAAAGAGACAAATCTCGTTAAGAGTCACCTAAGCGTAGGGAATAGTTCGTGAAAACGGGCATACGTCTACATGCTTGTAGTTTCGCTGTGCGCTGCTTATGAAATTATGAAATGTCTTTACTTTGAGAATCATTTAAAAACTAAACTTTAATTGGATTATATATAATAGATGATAACACAATTCAATTTGAATTTTCTCAAAAATCTTTTTTAATTTCCTGTTAACGTTAGGTATAGTTAAACTATTAGATAAAGCGATGAAAACGAAACCTATTGCATGTATTTGGTAGTAACAAATAGATAAATTGTACTAAAATACCGGATTCCTCAACCACAGAGGAACTGGCTATCTTACTCCACCTGCCGGAACACAACAATGCTGTTAACATTATTATTATGGCGGCGGACTTAAGTAAGACGGTGGTAGCTAGCTAGGCGAACTTAGAAAAGTACCGCCAACCAAACCGAGCAGAAATTTCTGGCCCCACGGGAATCGAACTCTGGACCACTAGATCTGAAGTAGCTGATCTCAACCACTAGATCACAGAAGCGGTTAAAACCTCTAAGGCGGTTATTTACCTATTTATAGAAGACATCATAAAATGATATTATTTATCAGAAAAGTAAATGCGTTGACTAAGACTTTTTTACAAAGATCCTGTCATCTCATCAAACATCAGCCTTCTTTTAAGACCTCTGTCATACTTAATATTTCATATCATTCATAGCACCTAGAGAAAAAGGCTTAGCATTCCTTCTGAAACACGTTCGGTAATTCAAACAGCTGCAGCTTGAACCGAGGTACTAGTTCCGAGCTCCTTGATACAGGGTATACATAATATATATCTCTATACACTCAAAACAAACTCATACACCCGACCGACGTACACCATTGTCCGGTGCCCTAGTTTGAACATAATCCCCGCACTACAATAATAACACCAGACAATGACTAGGCTATGGAATGGAGTTTCCCGCAAACAACCGACCGGTAATCAAATAAGGTAACTTGTGCGTTTTGGGTTAACTACAATACGAACTATAGCGTCTGTCCATCAATCATTGTCTATCACACTGCCCCTTTGTTTAGCGGAATAGTACACGCATTAAATAATGAGTTGTATCGTTCGTAATCATAACTATCGCCGGCAGCCGGGCGGTGCAGAGGTCGTTAAATGTGTTTACACAAACATAAAAACGCCTCGTGTTTTATGTAATTTCGGTACGTGGCAGCCGTCGTGTGCACCGGCCGTGTGTGATCAGGTGCAGTTCCGGAGTGCGCGCGCGCACCTGCTAATATTGACAGAGCGAGCCTCGCGCTCCGCCGCCGCCCCCTGTGTGGCGCTCAGGCTTGTTACTGTGTGACACTAGCTCTTTTGTCATAACACTGGATCACATACCTCTGCTTATGACCATATTATAGTTCCGTGACATCGCTAAAGATAAATAAAGGCGTTCTTATAGCTAAGAGCAACCTCTTTTTTGGGGAGGAATCCGCTTACGGACCTCCGCCGCTGACTAAGCGCTGGGCGTGTGTGGGGGTCGCCCAGTGCCTGATCGTAATGGCACTGGGAATATCCAGCAAACTCGCCGGTACCTCGCCCACCCCCAAGCAAACCGGCCTTAAGCCACAACCCCTACCAGCCAAACTTTAAATATATTTTTATAATTTGTACTGTTGTCGAATAAATTTGTTTAATACTGGCCCTAATTCTGGAGAACATATGCTAAGTCTAAATTTAAGATCAGTGCATTTCTTTCTCTCAGAATACGAAAACGATGGCTGTCATATATTTTGACATTTAGAAACGTCCGTTCAATTTTCGACCTTTTTGAACGTGATAAAATACAGTGTTTAGGAGCCACCTCCGTAGTCCGTACATGCCGTCTAAAATTGTCTATGGTTGCTTTGAAAGCTGTCTAAATTTAATTGACAACTCTAAACACATTCTTGCTATCTTTTTCCTATTACAAATTGCGAGAAAGAGATATACTGTAGGTACTTAAATTTAGAATCAGAGTGTGTCTTCAGAATCAGGCCTACTGTAAGATCTAATAGATGCTTGCACATTTCTGTTTTTCTTTGTTTGTGACAAATGTACCAAATCTGTGTGTTGTCATTATGCTTTGTTTCAACTATTCAATAGACGCTCTCCAAGACTACGTGTATATCATCACTGAAATTAAACAAAACATTGTAAATCGCTAAACCAAAATAGTTCGAGCCGTCAATACGACAATAAATTAGAACATGGACTCTAATAGTTCATAGAAATGGTTTGCAACTTTAAAAAACATCATAATCATTTGATAATGTCATGACATTTGTATGAAATAATATAAGACTGGCTGTATTATTTCATAGAAATGTCATGAAATTATCAAATGAATAAAATGTTTTTGTCGTATTGACAGCACCACCCTGTATAACATAGCGAAGTCGAAGTCATACATATACATATTAATAATTAATAAGATCTTACGAAATGGAAATATTAAAACCGCCTCCACCATTGTCGCTACAAGGGGACACAGCGCACAAGTAAAAATTATAACAAATTGATATAAAGCATAACTGGATTGCTTGGCAAGTGGAGCAAACGAGAAATTAATTAAGCGTAATTTGTAAAGTACCCACAAGCCAAACACAATTGGGTTCCTAGTGTGGATGGGGCTGGCAGGCTAGCAAGGGGGAAAGGTTAAATAGGTATAAATTATGTAAACAAACGGACCGTTAGAAATTGAATATTAATTTGAGTGGATCATAAAAAATAATATGCAAAATTTTTGTTTAGACTAAGTACCTACATCAAAAAAATTAATTGAAACAAAATGAATTTTTACGAGAACCTTAATTCTTGGAAAATATTTTTACAGCATTAAACTTTATTTATTGTTCTCGTTTTCCAGGAATACCTATCCATTTAGTAACTAGCGAAATTTTATGAGACCCGAATACTTAACAGTCGCAAGTTTTCGGTTAACAAATAGTCGAACATAACTTACATTTAGTCTTGGATTTCGCTTAACAATGGCCCTAATTTTGGAGAACATTATACAGGGTTGGTGCCTTCAATACGACAATAAATTGAAACATGGGCTATATCTATATTAGTTAGAAATGGTTTGCCCCTTTAAAAAACATCTTATTTATTTGATAATTTCATGACATTTGTATGAAATAATATAAAATTGGCTGCATTATTTCATAGAAATGTCATAAAATTATCCAATGAAAACGACATTTTTGAAAGTGGCAAACCATTTCTATGAACTAATATAGTCCATGTTTTAATTTATTGTCGTATTGACGGCACCATTCTGTTTATTATGCTTAGTCTAAATTTAAGTTCAGTGCATCTCTTTCTCAAAATATCAATAAGAAAGGGATGGCTGTCATATAATTTAACATTTAGAAACGTGCGTCAAATTTTCGACCTTATTGAACGTGATAAAATGCAGTGTTGAGGAAGCACCTCCGTATGTGCCGTCTTAAATTGCCTGTGGTTTCTTTGAAATCTCTCTTTTAGTTGAGAGCTTTAAACAAATTCTTGCTATCTTTTTCCTATCACATATTGCGAGAAATAATATAATATATAATATAATAATATTTATACTCTCACACCTATTATCTAGCCCAAAGTAAGCATCATTAAGAGCTTGTGTTATGGATACTAGATAACGGAGAAATAATGATAATAATATGTATATAAATATTAGAAATATACTAAATAAACATATAAACATCCATGACTCGTGAAAAAATGTTCGTACTCATCATACAAACATTCGTTCCTACCGGGATTCGAACCCGGGACCTCTTGACCGAGTAGCCTGGGGTACAGACCACTCGGCCAGGCGGTCGTCAAAAGAGGTATAAAGAGGTCGAAAGAGGTATACTTAATGTACTTAAATTTAGATTTACAGTGTGTCTTTGCAATTAGGCCCAATGTTTGATAATTTGATGACGCTTGGTTGGCTGAGTGGTCTGTGCCTTCAGATCAATCTGTCTGTGCCCCTTGCTATACAGGCTACTCGGTCAGGGGTCCCGGGTTCGAATCCCGGTAGGAGCCAATGTTTGTAGGATGAGTACGAGCATTAGTTCACGAGTCATGGATGTTATTTTGTAAATGTTTATTTAGTATATTTCTAATATTTCTATTTATTATTATTATTTCTCCATTATATAGTATGACACAAGCTCTTAACTTTGGGCTAGATTATTGGTGTGAGTGTATGCATATTATTATAATAATATCGATTATGTCATGTTCATGCTTACAACTTAATTTACAGTAAATCTCACTTAATGTTTATGTGAAGTTAATTATCCAGAAGAGTTGGCCAGTAATTAAGTTTCAGTCCCTTGCTAACCTAGTTTTCTAAGTATTATTACTTAATTACGTATTATGACAATTCTTAATAGGTTAGGGTATCTACTTAAAGAACTCGCAGTTTCATTATAATACCTAAGTAAAATCTTATTCGAGCTACGATCGCAAAAAAAGCTACTTTCGCCGTCTGAGCGAATTGATGATGACTAATAAAAAGTAATGTGTAACTGTGTGTTCGATTAGTAATTTTGTTATTGCAAGATACAAATATCTACCTCTTTTCTTTTAAAATAATAAATGCCGCTTTACATTAGTAATATTTAAACACAACATTAATAAAATATTATTAAGAAAAATGTGCATAAACATTGACATAAAATTTATATTTAAATTTTAATAAACTACTAGAACTACAATATTAAACAATTTAAATAAACAATAACGATAATATAATCACAAAAACCGGATTTTCCGAATTTTTTTATTTTGCAACAATTTTTTTTTTCTATGTACGATTTTTAGTGGCGGTGGTTAGTGGACATAGTAAAAGAACCATTAACTTGCTAAGGTGCGACGTTGTTTTTGAATGACTAATAAAAATCGAAGTTACGAGCTAGAGATCTAGAAACCGGAATTTAACGAAATTCTAGATTTTGCTATGTAATCCTATGACATGTAAAACGAGAAAAAAACACGAAAACAAAAGCACTGCCGTAATTTCGCCGGTTTTAACTACGGCCGTATTAGGACGTTTATTATTATTTGTATTTGGGACTTTTCGGTCCTGTCTAGACTGATTTGTCAAATTGTTACTGCGACCTTAAAGATCTATTGTGACTTGCCGCAACAATAGAAGGTTTTACCTTAGTAGCTATATTTTATTAGACGATTGCTAATATTTGACGACTGGCTGGCCGTGTGGTCTGCTATGAAGGCTACTCGACCAAGCGGTCCCGGGTTCGAATCCCGGTAGGAGCAAATGTTTGTATGATGAGTACGGGCATTTGTTTACGAGACATGGATGTTTATTAGTTTATTTAGTATATGTATTTCTAATATTTATACACATATTATTATCATTATTTGTCCGTTATCTAGTATCCATAACACAAGCTCTTAATGATGCTTACTTTGGGCTAGATAATAGGTGTGAGTGTATGAATATTATTATTATTATTACTATTATTTGCTTGGCACTTCATGCCAGTGGGTTTTGTTAGCAAAGGTGTATCTAATAGGAAATAGAGCCCCAGATGTGTAAACACATTGCACATTTCTTGCCTGTGGCATACAATTACCTAAATTAAAGCAAGAAATAACTTACATATGTATAGGGTGTTGTTTAGACTATACAAGTAATTTCTTGCTTCAATTTAATTGTATGCTACAGGCAAGAAACTTGCATCGTGTACCTAAATAAGTCATAAGAATAAGTGAAAAAGTTACGTGTTGATCGGGTGCTTATATATGGGAAAAAATCTTTTAAAATTGAACGCTGTCGAAATAATTAAGATTTATTTTCGAAATAAAAACTGATTAGGCCCTACTGGGTTATGTAAATAAAAGGAGTGGACTGTATAATATAGGCAGGCTTTACTACTGTCACAATACAATATGATATATATATCAAGGGACACCCAATGCTTATAATGCCGCGAAGCTAAGTGCGTGTAGAATGGGAACCCGGACCCGCGCGATGTGTCCCCTCCGCCGCACCGCCGCGGTCACCGCTGAAGGTCGAGCGTCGATGATGCGGCTAATGCGCCGACATGCTCCCCGGGTTGAAGTCTCTTCAATCAATTGGTAGAGGACAGATGCAGTTGAAGACGCGTCGAACTGTGCCCTTCTTGGTCTTGATTTCGGCGACCCGCGTGACACCGTCCACACCAGGATAGGTCTGTATAACTCGCCCCATACACCACATCAACGGTGGCGTAGTTCGGTCTTTGATGAGAACGAGTGACCCAATTGCCACTTCACCTGTAGATGATAACCACTTGGTCTTTGTCTAAAGCAGAGAAATGTATTCATTATGAAATCGGCTCCAGAAATGCTGCTTGATATGCTGAGTCCTTCTCCAACGGTCCAAGCGGGAGATGTTGATGTCGGTCACCTGGGGATGTGGCACAGATAAGAGTGGTCGTCCAATTAAGAAGTGTGCGGGAGTAAGAGCCGAAAAATCATTAGGGTCTGAACTGATAGGAGTGAGAGGACGGGAATTTAGAACCGCCTCAATTTGACTTAGACATGTAGACATTTCCTCATAATTAAAGTGGACAAGATGTAATATCCTTTTTAAGTGATGCTTACATGATTTAACAGCTGCTTCTGCTAGGGAATTAAAATGGGGAGAATAGGCAGGTGTAAAAATAAACTCAATGCCCTCCTGCGCCATCTCAGATGCAACACTAGACTCTAAGAGGAACCTTTGCATTTCGTTTGATGCACCGACAAAGTTTGTCCCGTTATCGGACGTGATGCTTCGAGGCTTACCTCGACGCGCCACGAACCGATTTAATGCAGCTATGTAAGCTTCGGTAGTGAGGTCCGTAACGAGCTCCAAATGTACAGCTTTAACTGCGGAACATACAAAAATGCACAAATACGATTTTGAAAGCTTACATCCACGACCTCTTCGATCAGCTATAAGTACTGGCCCTGCGTAATCGACATAACAATTATAAAATGGGAATTCAAGACACGTCCTTGAATTAGGTAGCTGTCCCATAATAGGTTGCACATTCTGAGCTCGATGCCTGACACATGTAGTACATTTATTAACTACTACTTTTGATAAGTTTCTACCTTTAAGAGGCCAATAAATTTGTCGTAAGCTTGACAGTAATAATTGGGGGCCGGCGTGTAATAATTTTTTATGTTGCATTTGAAATATAAGTTTAGTCAAAGCGTGTTTACTACAAATAACGATTGGGTGTTTTATGTTAAAATCATAGGGGGAATTAGAAAGCCTCCCGCCCACGCGAATAAGATTTTGATCGTCTATAAAGGGTGTTAAAGAAAGCAATCTACTTTTGCGAGGCAATTTTTTGTTAGTTTTAAGTATGCTGTACTCTTCTGAGAACATCTGAATTTGAGCACAATGTAAAATGTAGTTTAATGAATTTTTTAGCTCTGTAGTAGAGAGATAGCCACACAATTTATTATTTTTGTTATTTAAGTTATATAAATATCTTTTTAAGTAAGCAACTACTCTTTGTAATTTTGTGAAACTAGAATATTTTTCTATCAAATTTTGCACTACTAAATGGTTAGTAAGCGAAAGATAGCTACTAGTATCGCTACTATGACTGTTATTAAAGTGAGTAACTACTTCAGTGAGATCCTGCTTCACGGTGTTAGGCATTTTGGGCCATTCATTTTTACTAGACAATAAAAATGAAGGTCCTGACCACCATAGGCGAGTAGTGCCTATGACATCGGCCCCAAGACCCCGTGAAACCAGATCGGC
This sequence comes from Nymphula nitidulata, assembly GCA_947347705.1. Classification (NCBI taxonomy): domain Eukaryota; kingdom Metazoa; phylum Arthropoda; class Insecta; order Lepidoptera; family Crambidae; genus Nymphula; species Nymphula nitidulata. The sequence goes on along the minus strand of OX374617.1, from coordinate 4,822,272 downwards.
TGGGTTTTCCTTCGACGGTACGTAGCTCCAGGTATGACCACAAGTACTTTCTTGAATTTCATGTACTCTATTTCGTACAAAAGGCTTTAATAGAGCTGTCGGAGTCGAAAGCCAACCCAAAACGATTGTGGAGTCACACCAGAATCTACAAGTATCTATATGTAAAGTAAGCGAGTCTAGAACCTTGGTACACAGTCTTGCACCCAATAAAGCTCCGCAAAGCTCGAGCCGTGGCATGGTAGTTGGTTTGATAGGTGCCACACGGTTCTTAGATGTAAGTAGCTGCACGTGAACTGACCCTGATGAGTCACAAGAACGAACGTATAAACACGCCCCGTACGCTCTTTCGGATGCGTCTGTAAACACATGAATTTCATGATTAATAGAATGTTCACATGATATCCAACGAGGTATTGATAATTTGTTAAGACACTTTAAAGTGTTTTCGAATGATAACCAAAATTGTTTTATTTGAATAGATACTTTTTGATCCCAGTCATATTTTTCTATCCATAACTGTTGCATAATTATTTTGGCTTCTACAACGCACGGACCGACAAGACCAAGAGGATCAAAAATTTGACTTAAGACTGACAAGATATGGCGTTTTGTGATATTAGTAGTAAATTTAATATTTATCATATAATTCAATGTATCTGTGTGACATACCCAGTTCAACCCTAGTGTTTTTGGTTGAGGGTTGCCTTGAGCTTGTTCTGAAAAATTTAAATTATTTGTTATATTTGTGCTATTCATTTGAGATAAAATTTGCGAGTTGTTAGACCGCCACTTTCGTAGATTGAAATTGGCCGAAACGAGTATAGATTGTACCTTTTTGGCTACCTCTATGGTCTCCTCGATCGTGCTTCCACCGCCCAAATAGTCGTCGACGTAGAAGTTATGTGAAATAGCAAATTTAACACGATCGTCTTGAGCTTCGTTGGCCAATATACTCAAACATTTGGTTGCTAAGTAAGGAGCTGAGGCAGTGCCGTATGTAACGGTGTTTAATGTATATGTACTAAGAGGGTCTTTAGGATTGTAACGAAAGATTATTTGTTGTAAATGACGTTGAGTAGTATTTATTTCAATGGCTCTATACATCTTTTCGACGTCGCTAGAGATAACATACTTATACTGACGAAATCGAATTAAAATTGACAGTAAATCGTCTTGAACTACTGGGCCAATCATTTGAAGGTCGTTTAGAGACAAGCCAGAAGTAGTTAGAGCAGATGCATCAAATACTACCCTTAATTTAGTGGTTGAACTAGACTCCCTGATGACTCCATGATGAGGAATAAAATAATTGACTTTTGAGTCATCGGGTGAACATATCGGCTCAGTGTTTTTTGACATATGACCTAATTTTTCATATTCCTGCATAAAGTCTAAATACCTAGATTTAAATAGAGGATCTCTCTGAAAACGACGTTCGAGAGATAAAAAACGATTTTTTGCAGTACTGTAAGATTGCCCTAAGACACTTGGGTCTTTCTTAAGAGGCATTGTGACTACAAACCTACCATCCTCTTTTCGGATAGTGTTTTGAAAAAAGTGTTTTTCGCATGTCTTCTCCTCAAGTGACAAAGAATGATGTACTGGGACATGGTCGAGCTCCCAAAACTGAGTTAGATCGGGAATTGTACTCGAAAAGTTACATATAGGTGAAGACGTGTTGTTACGATTACGTGAAACGCAACCTGACACTAACCAGCCAAGTTTCGTCTCACACAAACTAGGAAGCTTTTTACCTAATTTAATGGAATTAGTACCTAACACGCTCCAAAATACCTCGGCCCCTACCAGAATGTCTATTAACGACGGAATATTGAACGTTGGATCGGCTAGCTTAAGACCTGGTGGGATAGGAACGTGTGAGATGCTTACAAAAGATGTGGGTAAAAGCTTTGTTATCTCAGGCATAATGTGGCATTCTATATCCATTGCGTACGCACAGCATAAAGACTCGATTGTGAGATTGCAAGACTGTGTACTAGTAGATACATGACTGTTGATACCTGTGACCCTGGTGCTCGTACCGTGTCGTGATAAACCCAGCTTCTCACACAAGCTCTGAGTTACGAAATTGGCTGTACTACCGTTGTCCAGTAGTAGTCGAGCTGTGTACTTCTTACCCGACGCGCTGACGACGTTCACCATCGCTGTGGACAGTAATATATGCGCAGAAGTAGCAAGCTGCATGGCATTGGCAGATAAAGTAACATCTTCTGATGTAGAAGGCAAAACATTTACAAGTGGAGCGGGATTCTGTTCTAAATGCAATAAGGTGTTGTGCTTATGATGACAGTACTTACAGTGCGTAAGTCTGCAGTTTTTTACACTGTGACCTAAGCGTAAACAATTTAAGCAAACTTTAAGATCCTTTGCCTTTTGTATTCTATTTTCAATTGCTAATTTTCTAAAGGATTCGCATGTGAATAAGGAATGTGCTTGTGAGCAAAGCGGGCAAATGTATGAATTTTTATTGCTATTTAATGACTTAGTAAATTTATTATTTTGTTGTTTATTTTTGTAATTTTTTGTGTAATGACTATTATTTAAAGCAACTATTGAATTATCAAAAGACTGCTGATTTGATTCTACTGATTCTAATAAGTCCGCTTTCCTGCTAACAAAAGTGCAAAATTGCAATAAAGTGGGATCTTCAGTTAAATTATTGCGATACTCCTCCCAGTGACGACTTGTAACTAAATCCAATTTTTTAACCAATATAAATATTAGAAGAGTATCCCAATAATTAGTAGGCTGTTTTAAAGTAGTGAGCGCCCGTACATTTTTATTCGTTATGTCTACTAAGTTACGAAGGGAACAACTTGACTCTTTTGCTATGGGCTCAATGTCAAAAAGTGCCTGGACATGATTGTTAATTAAGAGACGATTGTTGTTGTATCTTTCACACAATAAGTCCCATGCAATTTTATAATTATCTTCCTTGAAATCAATGTTCTTAATAATGATGGCTGCTGATCCCTGGAGTGAAGCCCTTAAATAATGAAATTTATTCATATCATCGATGGAACCGTTATTATGAATTAATGATATGAAAGTGTCTCGAAACTCGAGCCAGTACTGATAACTTCCATCGAAACTAGGTAAATTAATTTTCGGTAAACGAACAAAATTATTTTTATTTTGTGCACCTGAGTAATAGTTTCCGGAACTCGATACGGAACCTTCGTTCTTGGAAGTGGTCCCGAGTAAGCTGCGCGCGAGCGCCAGAAGCTCGAAGTACATGGTCTCGAACTCCTCGCGCTCAACCAACATAGTATCGGAGTCTTCCGTCAATACCTCGATCTCCGTCTGTAATGTATCAAAATCCGCATATAAGCATTCAAATTTATTAAAGCGCTCGCCTAAGTCCAAGCGTTGCAATTGAGAAAGGCTTGAATTACCTTTTAATAAATTTAAATAGTTGTTAAAAATTGTAAGCTTAGATTTCATAGAACTGCGTTTTTTATTTAAAGTTTTAATTTTATCGGCCATTATTTCGTTATTAAATTATTATTCAATGTGAAAATAAAATAAATTAAGAAAATTATAAAACAAGCGGACCTAATAAAGCGCGAAGAATAATTGTATGTAGGTAATTAGGTCAGGAATGCGCACAAAAAATAAGGTGCGCTGGCACAAGTCGGCAGGTAGCAGAATCGTATTACGTAATTGTGTAACTCACGATCGCGCGAATCGTATGCAAAATACCCGCTTAGCTATAAAGTTGTGCACGAAATTTATTAACTATTTGCAAAAAAAATGTAAGCGATAAATGCTATTATTACTGGCCAGTGCAATTTAAGAAACAATTAGGAGTAATAAAATAATGGGTAATTATTTAAGACACTGATTTTATAATCGGCTAAAAGGTGTAAATTGGGAAAAATTGGAACGAACTCACTGTTTATCTATGTATGTATACAAATCCCAAAATCAAGTGACTTCAGCTTCTTCGACTTCTGTAGTAGCTTGGTGATGATCCCACGTCGGCACGGTCAAAGTCCACACTTGCGATGGAGTGCGCCGACGAATATACGGTGTATGCGACAAGTCGTTCTCGGCGAGAAATTAATTTAAAAGGACCAATGATTAGGCCCTACTGGGTTATGTAAATAAAAGGAGTGGACTGTATAATATAGGCAGGCTTTACTACTGTCACAATACAATATGATATATATATCAAGGGACACCCAATGCTTATAATGCCGCGAAGCTAAGTGCGTGTAGAATGGGAACCCGGACCCGCGCGATGTGTCCCCTCCGCCGCACCGCCGCGGTCACCGCTGAAGGTCGAGCGTCGATGATGCGGCTAATGCGCCGACAAAACACTGTATCAAATTTAACTCAGTTTAATTAGATTGTAATATTTTATTAGACGTAGGTTAAGACTGGTAAAGTGGTTTTACTTCTACTGTGTAGTGCGAAAATATAAGACAAGCCCCCTTATTTTCAACTTTAGAAAAAGATTCGAAATCAGAAACTCTATACCTGTCACATTTTATCGCGATGCGTCAAAGCGAGACGACATATGGCTTTTCGAATCGTATCCGTGATCCTAGAGTTTGAATCTACCACGCACAAAGAAATATAGTAGGCAACTCGTTTCTTTACCGTACTTACAAAATTTGGAATTCTTTTCCTATAACATGGCAAGGTGGAAGCGGCTAGAACAAAATGTTCCAGCTGCACTGCTGTCTTCGCATTCGAACTCTTCTTACCGCTTCACATCAGGTGGTGTCGAGTCATTTGCCAAGCTTAGTATCAACAAAAAAGTAAAAGGGTGCAGGCTTCTATTTAAAAAAACATTCCAAATGACTTGGACGTAGCAGGAATGCACCAGTCGGCAGGCCTGTCGCCTGAAATGACATTAACCGTGAACTGCTCATTAAGCGGAGGTCGACGCACTGGAAAATGACATTCGGAAAATACCGGTCGGAAGCTAGTGGTGTAGAACGCAAATTAATTAACGTGTCGCCTCTACGTGTGTCTATGTTTATTTTTGACCTCTTTGCATTCTGGTACTTAATTCGATTGTCATAATAATATCATAACATTTATGCTCGTTTTCACTAATATTTGCTTAGAGATTTTTATCTCAGTCTATCTAAAGACGATAGAAAGAGACAAATGTCATTAGGAGTCACCTAAGTCTAGGGAATGGTTAGTGAAAACGGACAATAGAGTTGTTGGTCATATCATAATGAAATGATATTTACTTACGAAAAACACGTTTTATTAGATTATGTTTATTGACTTCATATGTTCATGCATGATTGATTGTAAAGATCTCAAGCACTCAAGCTTGAGATCTTTACGATGACGATCGACAATGCGGTGCTTGCATTCAGCGGCTACCTACAACAAGTACAAAAAAAAACTACTATCAAACATAAATTAATCCTTCAATGCCTAGACGGCAACATAAGTTGCCATAACAATTAAAATTTTATTGTGTCTGGTTTATCGGGCTTCAAGGGGTTTCATCGTGAATAGAATTAGCAACTTCGAAATAAACTACATTTAATTGGCAAGTATCAGCTCAAATCAAAAGCTCAACTTATAAATTTTCAATCGTTAATGTGTGGTCATAAATTTGTCAATGAGACTAATTATTGAGATTTTTTAAAAAAGAAAAGGCAAATCAAGAGGAATCAGCATTTACTTGGAAAAAAATATGAACTTTAGGTGTAATAATTGAATGAATCAAATTGGTGTTCAATAAAGTTTCATAACTAGGCAATATTTTTAAAATCCCTCACCTAGATATTGCACCCTTAATAAGGGAGACTTAAGCGGCGATACACGCCGCTTAAGACTCCCGGGAGCTTATGACAATTAAAAACCTCAATCCTTATCACAAAACGCGGAGTAAAGTAACGGGGTAACCTGCGACGGGGCGACCGCCTAACTGCATTGGTATGAACATTGGTATTACTTATGACGTCATATTGAATTCACATTTTAAATGTTTCATTTTGTGCGTATAGAACAATTTCAGTTTTTGTATTTCTTACAATCTTATGGCATTCACCGATGTGTGAAGTGAATGTGATAACTGAATTCAATTATGACATTCAATGACGTGTGAATGTCAGTTATAAGTCGCCCCCCATAGACATCATAGAATGACTCCTTAGTCGGACCAAAGGTAAAAAAGTTCACTTAGTCCGATTACTCGGACTGAGCAGTCGGACCAAGTGTTCACAAGGGATGCTGCCACTGTCTTTCTTTTAACAAATAAGGGTGAAAGCATCAGTTTCAAACCTTCCACGTTTTGAAATGAGGGGGGTTGTGTCTGGAATCTGACACTTGATAGGGTAATTAAAGTTCAAATAAGGCAGCTCTATTTTTGCATTCTAAAGTTGATTATAAATACTTATCATAGAGAATATAATACTATACTTATATACATATTATAAGTATTGCTAGCACAGCATGTAGCGTGTGGTTAATTAATTGGCTCGGGTTCGGGTATCGGGAAATATCGGGTAAAGTTCACATCATCATTTTCAGCATTCACTTAATTATTCTAAGTCTAATAAAATAATATTGTCTTAAAATAGCTATTCATAATGATAAATTACATTGATTCGTGATCTCTTAATCTTTTTTAAAACAGATAAAAAGAGGAAAAAAAGGCCTACCCTGTATTTTTTTATACCACAAGCATGGCGAGCAAGTGTGCGACTCGCGGTAAACGGTTACTTTTACCGCGAGTTGCACGCTTGTTCATACCGAATCTTATTAGGTTCGTAGCACCTCGGGCACTAATCACGCGCTGACCACCCCATAAGAATCAAGAGAAAGCGATATGGCCTGGCCACGGGAACGGGCGGCGGCGGCACGACTGGCTAGGTTGCCGGTCGCCGCTACGCGTGGCCAGCTTAGTACACACGACAGCACATCAAGTGTAACAGTTGCACTACGAAAGCCGCCTCTATTATGAACGGAGTAAGGGCGGTCTCCAGCTCAAACTGTTACGTGTGCTGTCGACTGTACATTTCCATACATTTGTTTTCATTCGGGCGAATAGACGCGCGGATATTCGCTGCGGCGAATATCCCGTGGCCAGGCCGTTATGTTGACAGAATAGTAGGTAGAGAAATATCTCTGCTCCAACATAACGCTTTCTGAATAAGCTCAAGAACTTAATACAACAAATTAGTTAATTTGATTGCGATGTTCTGAACACATACCAGTGATAGTATCTACTATAGTTCTGAAGGGTGCGTGGAATCGTCGGTCGGACACGGCCACTCTCCGAAATTATTTTATATGTATTGTCAAACAGTGTCAAAGTTAAAAAGGAGATAGTAAGTTTTGGGCCAGCTCACGAGCACCATTTCAGATTGTAGACAAAAATATGCTGAATAACATGGTTTCCCTTAATTAACACAAAACTCTTTTATTGCAAAAAAATCGGAGTAAAATTATTGCACAAAAATGGTAACATAGAAGTCATTAAAGTGCCCAAAAGTCTACTGTCCAGTCCATGGCCACAATGACGCTGTTAAAAAACAGAATTTAAGGTATAGTCTGAGTGTCTTAATGTCATTTATCAAAATTGACTATCCATGTTTCATTTAATGCAATCATGAATGTTTTGGATGTGCTTAACTATTGTGAATTTCCCAAATTGTTTGACCCAGGCAATGAAGAAATAACACGACAATATTCAAAGTAAAAAACAAAATTGTGTCCTTACATTGACGTTTTTCTGTGATGTTTTTCAGTAAATTATAGTATTTTTTGCCGATTCTATTAGTCAAGTTTTATAGAAATGATAAGTTTAAATAGATTTTACAAAAATAAATGTAGGAAAATATTAGTGCTTATGAGCTGGCCCATCAGGTCCCATATCAACTTTTACTATCTTCTTTACCGGCAAAGCACTCCATAGAAAAGTGACTTTTCATTATTAAGCCGTTATCTACTTACCCTTTTTTCTAAAAGCTAATTGCCTAGTAAAACAATTGAAAATTAATGTTTCAAAGAATGAAACATTTAGGGCTGAATGTTTTACGGATCTTTAATAAATAATTCCTTTGTGAACCTCGTAAATTGGAGTGGCTATTATAAAGTACTCTGTGGAGTGGCTGTTGATTGACATTGTACGTCAATCAATCATAGTTACGTAATTTGACAGATGAATTATTTTGAACAGTGAATATATACATTCTTTTTGGAAGCAATTTGGGGTAAAGAAGAGCCATTTATTAAAAATTTGATTTTTAGCATCATAATAAATGTTTGAGACATAAATAGAAAAATATCTCAACTAGAAATGTATAAAATATGTACTGATTCGGGAACCGAACTCACTACCGTTGACAATCCGGATGACTATTCTGACTAATGAATTCTTGGGATAACTCTATGAATTATTTTTTTGTACGTGCATTAATACCTTACGTCTTCCCTCGTGGCCCACATAATGTCGAAACACCAAACAATGTATATTATTATAAAATTGGCTGCATTTTTCAAAGAAATGTCATAAAATTGTCAAATGAATGAGATATTTTTAAAAGTGGCAAACTATTTCTATGAACTAATATAGCCCATGTTTTAATTTATTGTCGTATTGACGGCACCAGCCTGTATGTTAGTATTATTACTAAGTATGTGCATTTGTTTTTTTGTCATTATTAAACTTTTTAAAATTTAAGTATATTTTTCTACGTCGTAGGTACTAATATTAATATTTATATTCAACCCTCACTCTACATACCACAGATATCATATTGACATGCCTCGTAAACGGCATTAATAAGTACATTTCTACTTACTTCTTTCCATAAAGGAAGCAGCCCTTTTCCTTATTATGGATTAAAAGTTTTCAACCCTGTTCTACGCAAACATAATAATAATAATAATGAATACTTGATAATCTTTTTCTGCCTTGATATTTGCCCTAACGACCCTTCTCCCACGTACGCCCAGGTTGTGGAATGAGCTCCCTGCAGAGGTTAATGAGTACAGCATGGAGTTCTTAAAAGAAGGCGTAAAAAGGTTTTTACAGAATCGGCAACGCGCAAGTGATACCCCTGGTGTTGCAAGCGTCTATGGGCTACGGTAACCGCTTACCATCAGGTGGGCCGTATGCTTGATTGCCACCTTAGTGGTATAAAAAAAATACCTTGTCCCTGGCATTGAGTATGCTTCTCATGATTTAAATGGCCTTGTCCGAGGTTACCCCGACTACAATTACTCCACTCTTCGCTATTGAAAAATATTAACACACTCTCCCCTACCCACGATTTGCTTAAGTTAGACATTGCTGCTATTATTTTCTTAGCTTACTTTCTTTCTTAGTACCTAAGCAGTCAGAGCAGACGGATTGAGAAGGTTCGGTTCCCGCCTGAGGACACAATTGTTTTCTCGTGTAGATATTTTTCTATTATACTTACCTACTGCTTAATATTATTATTATACCATAGTAAACATATTTAAATTCCTCTGTAAAACTTTTCGGGGTTGATGTAGAATTTTCAGAGGACAATTAATCGCTGTCTAGATAATGTCACATTTTTTATAGGTACACTCATCATCAGCATTAGATTTCAAAGTGCTCAAAAATAACTATGACGTTAGAAAAGTAATCATATTACTATAGCATTAGAATTTCCTTTCACTTGTTATGGGCAGGTTATCCCAGACCCGTCGGTATTTCTTCCAAAAATTCAAAATATCTTTATTCAAATACATGCCACAAAGAAGCACTTTCAAATCTTCATAAAACAATTTTTTATAAGGAAATAAATGGGTATAGAAGGCCGTCTCTATTTAACGGACGATAGCAGACCAACACATACACACATATTTACGTAAATCAAAAAGGAACGATTTGTGTGACTTGTTTTTAAATTCGTATAGTACGCCTATATGTGTGTATACCTTAAATTATTCGTCAAATGAATCCGGCTTTCTGTAGCCACCTATTTTGTGACTGTGTCACTACTATGACCTGTCATTCTGCAGTTAATTAATGCCACAGTTAAAATAATAAACAATAGTTTAACTGAACTATTACATTAAACTAAGAAGGATATTAATATTATATCTTTAGTTGAATTCAAGATTGAAATGTGGATTTAAATATGCGTACAATTTAGGCTGTCTTGGGTAAAACCACGCTCGGAGTACCTTTTTTTTTCAATTCATACGGCACTCGCGGTGCTTATCCATGCCGCTCACTGCCGCACGCGTCTCGTCAAATTATGTCTCGTGCGTGACGGATTGAGCTGAGGCTGTAACGCTGCATTTCCTTCGTATGTAGTCTATCATCATTAGCCTATATACGTCCCACTGCTGGGCACAGGCCTTCCTACATGGGAGAAATACGTGAGGAGATTGGGCCATAGCATCACAACGCTGGCCTAATGCGGGTTGGTGGGTTAAAGCGGTTGCAGTAACAACCGGCACCAACGGCTTAACGTGCCTTCCGAAGCACGGAGGAGCTCAAGATTATTAATTTGATTGACCCATCCTGGGACCAACCATGGCAAAAGTTGCTTTGTTTTCGTAATCGAAGCCAGAGCGCTCAAACCACCACGCCACCGTGCTCCTCGTACGTAGTTCAACACATAGTAAATAAAAACATTTCGATATGTTAAAAATGCAGAAGATTTAGAAGAAAATAATAATAATAATATATTGATAATAATATGTATATGTATAAATATAAGAAATTGTACCAAATTAAGCAAGTAGGATACTTTTGCTACCGACTTAAAATCATGGCACACTATACTGGCACAGCTTCAAATAAAGTAAATAAAAACATTTCATTGTGTTAAAAATAAAGAAGATTTAGGAGGAAATAATTATATATTGTTAATAATAAATATTAGAAACAATACTAAATTATTGAAATAGGTTACTTTTTGTTTGAAATAGGCTACTTTTGCAGCTTTTCCGGTTTAGTGTGCCATGTCCTTAAGTCGGTCTTAAGGACATGGCACACTAAACCGGAAAAGCTGCAGCACAGCGTCGTTGGCTCGGATTTTGGCTACGCCTATCGCCTAATAATAATTATTATTAATTCATTTATTTCAAGCCAAGCCCATAATAGTGTTAGTAACAATGGTTTTATGTTAAGGTTAGTTAAAAAAATAAAAGTTTATTTAATTATATGTATTTAATTGGGGCAATCCACGCAATAACATAGAGAAACAACCACAACACTAAACATTGTATCTGAAAACTATGTCATTGCTAAGCTGTCAGCCCGCTAACTAGGCGTCTGCAAGATACAAGCTGTATTCGGGTTAAATAGTTGAACTATTTGTGGGCTTTAAACACTAAACTTCTGACCTCCTCCTCAGAAAAAAATATTATATTAAAATATTCCGAAAATTTAAATAGGTGTAGGTCCCATCTAGGTGTAGTTAGGAAAAATTAATCTAATCTGTACTATGCACGCCATAAATGTGTTGCTAAAAAAGCGCGCCATCTCTCAGAACGAAGTAATCGTTTTTTCACTTTTTGTTTCTAGAGTGGCGTATCTATACATTATATACATATCTAGGCTATGGGTATTGTAACTAATCTGTGCTATGGACGGTGCGGGCGTCTTTGCATTTTGAACTTAATTCGATATAGCATTGAAGAGAATAATGTTATCAAGACAAAGTCAGCGAAAGTGGAAAGAAAAACCTTTGTTCAGTATGTAATTTTTTATCCATAATGTCAATACTCTAGAAATGGTTTTAATAAAAATATTTCGGGAACAGGCAATTTGGGATTTTTTATTCTATCAAGTCAAGTTTAGTAGACTATGTTACGGCCAGCTGTTGAACTATTTTTAGGAAAACTATTTGAGATGAATAAAAAGTAATGATTTAAAGGACGCCACGTTTTATTGGTTTTAAAGTTATTAAATATTTGTTGTTTCTTTTAACACCAGCAACAATATAATTGTTAGATCCCAATATATATTTTATTCAGAATTTTTTGGCTGTTAGGTAAATAAATACTGTTTGCTGTCATTTAAAAAACGTAGCGACGCGGCACCTGCGGGATTAAATATTGATGTGTTGTTTGTTACAAACGAAATACGATTCTTTCATTGTAGTGTTAGAACTGCTTTTCTGAAACAGTGCAGGTATTTTTGATCTGAGAGCTCAGATGATTCTGACACCGACTGTACAAAGGACAAGTCCCAAATTATCTTACATGAAATACGGCCGGTTCCTGGTGGGAGAATTTCAAGTTGAGCACGTCTTAACCTTCTTCATTCATATCCATACTAATATTATAAATGCGAAAGTAACTTCTGACTGTCTGTTACCTTTTGATGGTCAAACTGCTAACCGCCGCCTATAGACACCTGCAATAACAAAGAAAAAAATCAGTTAGTTTTGCAGGTGTGTTGACATCCTGAGGTCTAAGATGAAATGCCTTCCTTAAGAGTCATGTTGATAATGAAATCATAGTATACTGTGACTCTGATTGGGCATCTTGTACTGCTGAAAGAAGATCCTGCACAGAATATGTCATTATATTTCAGGGTGCAGCAATAGCCTGGAACAGTAAAAGGCAGCCAACTATAGCCCTATCAACAACAGAGGCAGAATACATGGCTATCTCAGCTGCTACTCTAGAGGCCCTCTGGTTGAGACAAATGCACTGCAAGCTATGGCCGTCTAGTTAAGCTATTCCAGCTCTTAAATTGTTTTGTGATAATAATATTTGGATTTGGATTTATTTAATTTGCATACTCTTGTAGATCCATCGTCATAATATGGAGATTGAGTCATGTAAAACCCTACATCAATATCGCCTTGTAAGAAGGCTGCCACGGCATCAAGTTGTTCTATTTTTAGGTTATATTTTGCTGTTATTCCAAATAGATATCTTATGGAAGTCAAGCGTACCACAGGTGCATAGACTTCGGTGTAGTCAATGCCACGGTTCTGTTCATAGCCCTTGATAACTAGCCTTGCTTTGTATCTTATTATGTTTCCATTTTCACAGGTTCATAAACATAATTTTTGATTTCATTTTGACACAAATATTGACATTATTTTATTTTTTAACCGACTTCAAAAATGAGGAGGTTCTCAATTCGGCCGGTATGTTTTTTTTTTTTTCTATGTATGTACACCGATTACGCCGAGATTACTGATCCGATTTACGTGATTCTTTTTTTGTTCGATGCAGAATAGCTGCCATTTGGTCCCATAAAAATTTTTTCAAAAACAGTTGGGTACTTTGGTTTTAAATTAAAAAAAAACTGAAATTATGAAATCGTCTACATAAGCGAAATTGCGAATTTTGCTTTTCCAATGACTTTTTAGTGAAACGATACGACAGTAGGAAACAATATAAGTTGACGGTCACCCATCTAGCTTCGACCGCAGAAAGTTATCACTAAAAATTGTGAAAAAAAAATTTAAAACAAAAATTAAAACCGACTTCAAAAAACTGAAAAGGATGAAATAATTAAATTTAAGTAGGTATTCAACCCCTAGAAACATATTTTTGGAGTTGGTGCTAAGTGGTTTCCAAAAACAATAGAAAGTAAAGCACCGACTCCTAAAATATGTTTCTAGGGGTTGAATACCTACTTAAATTTAATTATTTCATCCTTTTCAGTTTTTTGAAGTCGGTTTTTTCTTGGTCTCAAGTCATGTGTTAAAGGTGTGGTCTGGATTTTATTGTAGATTTTGGAATATATTCTTCATCATTATCTTCACTCATGATAAGTGTTTCATCCAATTCTTTGACTGTACTCACACTTTTATATGAACTGCCTTGACTCACAATGGAGTCATTTAGGTTTTCATTGCTCTCATCCATATTATTACTTTTTAGTAGTAATGTCACAAAAATTTTATCCACGCTATTTTCTATAAATATTACATCTTTACTTCTAAGAATTTTACCTTCCTTTTGTCATATAACCTGTAACCTTTTGATTCTGGGCAATATCCAATAAAAATTAATTCCCTTGATTTACAGTCCCACTTCAAACGTTTTTCTTTTGGAATGTGCATCATCGCACGGCAGCCAAACACTCTTATATTTCGTACTTTTGGCTTAACACCTGTTCATACTTTCTCGGGAGTTCTGTAACTTAAGGCTTTTGTAGGTGAACGATTGATCACATAACCCGCAGTGGATACGGCTTCTGCCCAGAATTTTTACTAAGGTTAGAATTGAGGATCATACATTTTGCTCTTTCAACTAGGGTACGATTCATTCGCTCACTATACCATTCTGTTCAGACGAATATGGTACTGTGAGTTGTCTCTTGATACCAGATACTTTACAGAATTTATCAAATGCGTGGTTAACATATAATATATTCCTTTCCATTATCAGAGCGTAGATGCTTTATTTTGACATCTGATTGGTTCTCCACTAAGTTTCTAAATTCCTTGAATTTTTCTAATACTTGGCAATTTGAGTGCATAAAGTATTAACTTATTTGAGTAAACATCAATAAATGTAACATAATATCTGGCACCACCAAGTGACTTTTCTTCCATGGGGCCGCATACATCTGAATGTATCACCTGCAGAAGACCAGAAGCCCTTGTGAGGCAGGAAATGCAGCTACAAAACTGACTGAATCATTATTTTTACATTTATTAATATTGTAATTGTTTTTTGACGAGTGTTGCTTTGAACGACCGTTTTTTGAGATATGACCATATTTATTGCACATAAAACAACGAGGACCTTTTCCAGAGGGCTTGACATGTAAAGAATGACTTCTGTGTTGGTTCGAGTAAAAGGCAGTATATTCCTTTGCATCTTTCACATCTTGTAGTATTTTAGTTTTCACCAAATCAGTACTAATTTTCACACCAGAGCTTTCCATTGCCATAATCATAAGCTTCCGTCCATAAGAACCCAATATTCTGTAGCTTGTGTGCACAAGACATCACTATATTTACATAATTTTCCACATTTTCACAACTTTCTAGATCTGTGGTAATCACTTCTCGCAATAAGCCCACTTTCCTTGTCAAGCCAGAGTCATCAAAGGCTTTACACAGATTGGACCATACTTCCTTAGCAGATTTTGATTCCTGTATGTGTACATAATTTATAGGATCCACCAACAGTATAATTTTTGACCTAGCTTTCGTGTCATCATTTTTAGTAAACGCTTTGCCCTCTTCGTTTTCAACACATTTCCAGTGATCTTCTTGCTCGAGATATGTCTTGACAGCGAAACTCCATGTGGCATAGTTTTCACGGCCTTGTAATTTATCAATTTGTGCCAAATGTCCATTTGATGACATTTTTGTATCCTTTTAAAGAGCTGAAATTAAATTTCAGTAGACACGCGGAACTTTGAGATCCACAGCTATTCTATAGAAATATCGAATATCAATAAGGTTATGCCATTGGCTGGTAACCCCAAAATGGTAGAAAAAAAACTTGCAAATAATACTTTCCCTAATCCTATTCTAATCTAATCGGGCGTCTGGGCCCATAACCTGATGAAAATACTTTAATTAGTAAAAGATTAATTAGGATTAGAGAATAATAAAACAGGAACGTACTGATCGATTGACTTGTGTAATCATAGATAGGCAGAGGGAACATAGATAATAAAAATATTTATTTGAAATAGTTTAGGGCTGTGTTCACATCTCAACAGATATGAAACATCTCCTTTGAGGATATTCCATAAGCTACGTTCGATCAAAACTCTTTTTTTCTGTCTCCTATGCTGCCAACATAAAGATTTCTGCTTATAGCCAGTACTAGGAATAGGGAAACTATACAGGTGGCACATTTAATGTTTGGCCACACTGCTGTTTAAAAATGTTTACAAACGTTAGTAAACATTTGTTAGGAAACATACGCTCACAATGTTAGAAAATGTTTTCATGTTAAATAATGTCAGTAAACATTTCTAAACTAGTTAACAAATTGTAACAAAATAAAACATTTGTTATCATTTGTTTGTAAACATATAATCCAGGCCAAATGTTATGTCGTTCAATAATTTCAAATGTTATAAATTTTTGTAAACATTTTCCATCGGTGTAGGAGCACTTAAAACATTTAACAATTCCTAACAGAATGTAACAATTCCTAACATTTGTAAGTGAATGTATTAGTGTTAGAAAATGCTTGTAAACATTTTTAAACAGCAGTGTGGCAGCACCTTTAGATCGGTCAGTATGAGAAAGTCTGAAACTATATGACATACGAAAATCTCTTCTTAGGAACCATGTCATAGATTTTAGTAAAAAGAGAAACTGCATTAATACATTTTTAAAAAAACGTGTATTCAGCTCGGGATTCGAACCCGGACGTTTTGAAAAATAAAACTGACACTATTCCTATTTAGATATCGATTGTGTAGAACTGTAGGTCTTAAGCAGTAAACGTTACTATAAAATATGATGTCTAAAATGAATAAAATGCATTGTTTTTATACTCTTCAATTTATTTTAGTATATAAGTGTTCGAAATTACCATTATTTTCAATACAACATTCAACTCGTTTAGGTGCGTAAAATTGTCTCTATGGTTGTTTATAGCTCTTTGCTGGTCTCGCAACTTGTTAGATACACTGCTTTACATATTTTTATCTGCTACTAGCTGTGCCCGCGACTTCGTTCGCGTGGATGTCGTAAAATAACAATGGTGGGGTAGGCTAAAGATTTAAATCATGTTTATTATAAAACACCTTTGCAATTAATGCACTGATTGCCTCGCCCGCGCCCGCCCGCCTTCAAAATCATAAATGCGTGCATGATATTTTAAAACTATAATATCTCTTAAGATATTCATTGAAATCAAATGATGTCAAGAACAATTTTGCTCAAAATTAAATACTTGTGGTGAATAATGTATTTATTTCGATATGGAATAATATCATGTTTACAAAAACACCTTCGCAGATAGTACATTATTTTAGAACAAATTTGATTACCAAAAATGGTTCTATAGAGTCAAATTCAAAGAATAGACTTATGCTATCGCGGACTTTTTTTGAAAAACTTTTAAGGATGAACAATTCCTGCATACAAGATTTATATGAAACTTTAACCATTCACGCAGCGCACGCAACAAAAACTGAAAAGGAATATTTTTCCCCCGTTTTTGCAACACTTTTAATTAATGCTCAGCTCCTATTGGTGGTAGCGTGATGTCATATAGCCTATATAATACCTGAATAAATGGCTAATCCAACACAAATAGAATTTTTCAATTTGGATCAGTAGTTCCTGAGATTAGCGCGTTCAACCAAACAAACAAACTCTTCAGCTTTATAATATTAGTATAGATAATATTATCTATCTATGATTAAATTGCTTACTTCTACTTACAATAATCAATTGAAAAGCCTACTTAGAATAAGTATGTAGATATAAAGACGTGATAAACCTCATTTGAAAATGGAACGTCTTGGTTTGAATAGAGACATGATAAACCTCATTTGTAAATGGAATGTCAATTTTACGCACATACACGAGTTGAATGTTGTATTGAATAAAATGGTGGTAATTTCGAACACTTACTAAAATAAATTAAAGGACATGAAAACAATGCATTTTATTCATTTTAGACATCATGTTTCATAGTAACGTTTACTGCTTAAGACCTACACAATCGATATCTAAATCGAAACAGTGTCAGTTTTATTTTTCAAAACGTCTGGGTTCGATTCCCAAACTGAGTACATGTTTTTTTCAAATGTATGAATGTAGTTTTTCGTATTGCTAAAATCGATGACATGGTTCCTAAGAAGAGATTTTCCTATGTCCTATAGTTTCAGACTTTCCCATACTGACCGATCTACTAATAGCTAAATAATCATAACACTTAGTTAAATACCGAAATAAACAAAAGTATATAACTTTAAAAAAGTAACATCATAAAGTAATAATTTTAAAATAAAATTAAGAATAAAAGTAAATAAATTAGGAATTGTCATGTAACTCTTTTTGTTTCGGACTTGTTAAATTATAGCAGTTTCTTCGAGCAGTAGTTATCATAAATATGTATTATAATGGGATACTTTTTATTCTTTCGGGGCAATCCTGGTCATATTGAGTCAATTGGGGGGATGCAAAGTGGAAGTTAGTCGTTAGTGAATTGTGAGCTCTATTGCAGTATAAAAACCACATAATTTTATTTGCAAGCAAGTTCCCAATAAAATACAGGAGATAGTTTGCCCACTCGTGTATTTCGTTTTATGACAGATAGGGAATAGTGAGGGTCAGAGGCAGTATTTCACTAGCCCTGTTAAGACAAAAGGGATTGTTATTGGGAGTTTGTCAAATTTTCTTTTTATTTTCCCTCAGTTCATTTGATATTTTCATTTGATATTGAATACAACATAGAATATCTTATGTGAATGTTTAAAGACGCTGTGGGTTTTAGAAAATATATTATTTCAATGCGAATATAAAAAGTTTAAAAGGTTTTTCTTTGAGTTATGGAAGGATCAGAACGTTGTGATCAATTGATAGGATTGGTTTCATTGGAAAAGCATTCGCTACTAAGGGGAATGTCGGGAACGGATACGAAAATGTTTCATTATAGCCGACGACACGTTAGGTGCGGCGCAGATCAGTGTCAGCGTATACCCTATTACTTTAGAAGTAATTGTAACAGTAAGTTGGCAACACAAGGTAATACAGATAATGTAAATACAAGGAGGAAGCCACTACTTGTCTCAATAGAATGAACAAAGCGTTTATGGGCAATGACGCTTTTACAACAATTTTCCAATCGACATTACAGACTTTATCATCATCACCAGCCTATAATAAGTCCTTTTAATATGTCCCACTGCTGGGCGGTCACAAGCCTTCCTACATGGAAGAAACACATGAGGAGTTAGTGACTTATCATCACCAGCCTATATACGTCCCACTGCTGGGCATAGGCCTTTCTACATGAGAGAAACACATAAGCAGTTTGGGCCATAACACCACCACGGTGGCTCAATGCGGGTTGGTGGGTTAAAGCGGTTGCAGTAACAACCGGGACCAACGGCTTAACGTGCCTTCCGATGCACGGAAGAGCTCGAGATATCAAACTTTGATTGACCTATCTCAGGATCGACCATGGCAAAAGTTGCTTTGTTTTTCGTATCGAAACCAGAGCGCTCAAACCAATAGGCCACCGAGCTCCTCGTTAGTGACTTACCGAATAACAAATTTTAAACTACAATAAAGGGGAAGCTTACTATACGATATTAATACCTATATGACAGAAGCGTGGAAATAAATTGCTCAAAAAAGATATATTTGGAAAATGTAATTGTTAATACGTAAAGAACCAAGTTTCAATTTTTGATGAAAAAATAATCGGATGCCTATGAAAAGATTATGTTTTAATTAAAAAACATGTTGATGACGTATTATGACGAAAGTCAACAGAAATCTTGAGGCGACCACAGAGAAGCTCCGACGGCAATATTCCTTGTTTAAGTTTTCATTATTTAGTTACTATTTTGACTTTCTATGAAAAAACAATAAAACGAAAAATATCATGTGCACTGATCTTTACGCCCCGTGCCCCGAGGTGACGATAACGACCTGACATTTTAAGAGTCCCCCGCCACGATATTATGCGGCAATTTTTATTTTATATGTTACATTAAAGCTTTTGGCCGTGACATGGAATCGGGATTATGTAGTGAGCTTACACGAAGGCTTTAGTAATGAAAATATTCATATAATTTAAGTGAGACTTACGGGAGCACGACAATTAAAATGTGGACTAAAGTAACCCTGGTTTGAAACTGTTGAGAAAAATATTTAGCCAAACTACTTTGGTTACATTAACTAGTTATAACCAAAATTTGGCGAGGAGTCGAAGAAACATTCGAATCAGCAATTCCATATTTGAAATCGACTCGGTGCGGCTGTGAGTACGCGACGGACGGCGACGAGACGCGAGGCCATGCCGCGTTGAAAACAATCGCCCGCGAATTTTATAGTTTTTTTTTACAACAGTTTAATTGTTTTAGCAAAACGGTGCATCTCTATGCAACTTTATCTATTTTATTTTTGGCTAGGTGTTACCCTAACTTATATTGTTACTTTTTTGAGCTACAGGTAGTGGAAGGTTCAGTTGTCATTATTTTCTGTGCACTCTTATTTTTCGAAAGAATAGAATAGAATATCTTTATTTGTGAAATGTAGGTTAGTGTTGCAGTCATAAATGTTAGTCTTATTTCTAGTCATGCTACATTTCCACCTTTGTCAAGACATACAAATATCAAATTGAATGAAGCTACAATTTCATGTCAATGTCAGCAAATTCATACAATATTAAGATGTCAATACATATTATCAGAGTAGGTACTTATATAAAATTAAATCAAATATCATAATTTATACAATATTAATACAAATTTCAATAAATTTATTCAGAGTAATTATAATAAAATCAATTATGTCAATTAATCAAATTAAAATACATCCAAAAAAGAAGAAAAAACATGTCTAATTATTTCAAAGTATTATGTACATATTATATTATAGTACCAATTAAAAATTCCGCTACTGAGTAATATGCCTTGTCGAGAAGCAATGTCGTCGATTTCAAAAGTTTTTTAAATAGCTTACTCGGTAGAGTCTTATTATAACTATTGGGAATTTTACTAAATATTCTAGGTGCCATACCAAAGAAGCTGCTATTCACTCGTTTAGTTTTGCAGGTTTCCGCGCGTATTCTATTGCCGTGTATAAAGGATCGTTGTATATTTCGTTCCGGAAATTTAAGAATTTGGTCTTGATTCTGAATTACATACATTGCCACTTCGTAAATGTAAGGACGGTAGATTTCGTTAAGAAAGACAGAATTACCATCAGTTTTAAGCCATGTCTATCTTTAGTCCACATTAAGGATACGGATAAGGGAGATTGTATCTGGAATGTGTTGCTTGAATTCACCGCTAGAAGACTCATTGTTTTGTTTTCCCCCCTTTTGATCTATCCTCTGTTTAACTTTTTGTCCCTTACCCGCCGGAGTTACCTCAACCCACCAAAAGGCTGATATTTAAGTGTTACACAAACCTTGAAAATGTGTACCTACTTGTAACTAATATTTTAAAGGCAAAATATTAAGTACTCTAATATTTTAGAAGGTATTGTACAGGTGTAATGTGAAAATAGAGTAATAAAATTTTTATGAAAGCAATTGGAAATACAGCTAAATTAAAAAAGGACGAGTAAGAGCAATATGAAAAGGATCTCAGTATAATAACTTCAAAATTGCTCCAATAACTTATCCCGTTTTTATAGAAATTGGCGTTGAGAAATGAGAATTCAAATACTGTCGACCGGCAATCAAGTAGGTACGTAATTCTTTGATCATTAATTCATCGTAAAAGGAACCATTTTTGCAGTACAACTGTATATCCTGCTGCGCTGTCGACACTGCTACATTAATTGCCAGGAAATTGTAATATATAATGAGAAAAGCTTATTTAATAATAAACCTGGCAACTTGTTTCTGGAATTGCTTAGAATTAATTATAATGAGGGCCACAACACAAGCCACACACAGCGCAAACTATTGCTCGCACAATGGTTACAGATTGTGGGCATCGTGGCGTTGATGTTAAACATCCTATAATAAAGTAGTATTGGCTCGCTTGACCCACGGCAGTAGGCCTGCCGCTGATAATACATGAGACCGAACGATCTAGGGTTGTACGCTAAATGTCTTATAAAAAATCAAAGTTGTGCCTAGAAAAATATCTCGTTATTTTTATTATTTACTTAAAACTGATTGTTTCTAAATATTTATTGCAGCCTGCAGCAGTCATACCACGGAGAGATGAGAATGAAAAAATTGCGTTTATAAGTGGTGCAATGCACATATTTTTTTTAATCACAATTTGTAAAAATTATGGTTTACGTCGTTCGGTGGAATAGCCTTCTGTGATATGTGTGGAGTCTATGAGACCTGAGAATCCTTCTGAATAACAGTTATTATTGCTTTAATCAGCGTTAGTCTTTTGTTCGACACTGTGGAGAGTATAGATTATACTAACAAATTATATTTTTATTGAGCGTACAATATACCTTATTTCATGAGCAGTTCAGGAATATCAGAGTACGTTGACTACAAGTAACGATCGATGCAGCAAGTTATAAAATTATTTTACAATTAGCGCCCTGCTTTTCCATCAATACTCTAACTTTTCCTGGAATACAAGATACTTATTTCTGTTAATACTTATTAATCTACAAAAAGAAGCTCTACTCATCCGTTTTCGTTATTTTGATTACGGGAACCGGGACTAAGAGAATTCGCGTCTATAAGGGTGAGTACAGTCATCAACAAAAGTAAGTGACTACATTTGACAGCTCTTTATCCTTATTGGTTTCGTGATAGAGGTGTGGGCTGGCTAAAATGATCGCGTACTTATGATGATGACTGTTCTAGTACTATTGCGGTCTGAAGGTTTGTAGTGCTAATATACAGGATGGTGCTGTCAATACGACAATAAATTTCAATATGGGCTACATTAGTTCATAGAAATGGTTTGCCACCTTCAAAAACATCATATTCATAAGATAATTTCATGACATTTGTATGAAATAATACAACATTGGCTGCATTATTTAATACAAATGTCATGAAATTATCAAATGAATACGATGTTTTTAAACGTGGGAAACCATTTCTATAGAAATATAGACTATAGCCCATGATAACGGAGAAATATTGATAATAAGTAATGTATATTAAAACTAAACTTATAAACTCCATAACTCGTGGCCTTATGTTTCCTACTCATCATACAAACATTTCATCCTACCGGGATTCGATCCCGGGACCCCTGCTGGCAGAGTAGCCTGTTGTAACCGACCGACCACTCGGGCAGCCAGTGGCCAAACTTTAGGACAGTATTATTTCATCCATTAGTACGCTGTTGTTTCACTGAGCTTATCATGGAAAATCTGGGGCCGTTTTGTATACGATAATGTACATAGTCAAATGATTATGTTTATAATCACTTGACTAGAGATATATCTCTTTAATTGGAAATTTCGCTAAACTGAATTTCAGAGAAATAAATAAACAGTGTAATTACTGGGCATTTCATCTTAGGCCCCAGGATGACAACGCACCTGCAATATCAAGTGTTTTTTCCTTGTTATTGCAGGTGTGTATAGGCGGCGGTAGCCGCTTACCATCAGGTGGGCCGCCAGCCTGTTTGTCATCTAGTAGTATAAAAAAAAAACTGAAGATAGCTTCATAGCGATTATGTTAATAATAATCGCAATAAAGAGCACACACAAAAGCTTGAAGTTTAACAATTTAAACATAAATATGTTTCACTTCTATATTTTTTTTACTGGAGGTCGCCCCGGCTCCGCCTGCAGGGACGTCGGTTGTCGCGTTAAACAGTATCCTATGTCCTTCCCAGGGTCTCAAAATATCTCCATGCCGAATTTTTCTCTATGACAAATTTCATATAAATCGGTTTAGCGCTTTAAGCGGGAAAAGCTGGAAAAGGTAACAGACAGACAGACAGACACAGTTTTCGCATTTATAATATTTAGTATGGATATTATAAACTTCTATGAAAGTATACAAAGATCTTTTCTAATAGTTATGATGAATACATTGAGTAGTTATAGAAAATATAGCTTTTGTTAGTTTATTTTTTTATGTTATTGGATATACATTACACCCACCCTTAGTTACTACTACTCTTGTATTAAAATTAAAGAAATAGTTATTTTTATTTTATTTATTATAGGTTATACTATCGTTAATAGTATTATTTAAAAGACGGATCAAACAGCCAACTGAGTTTCTGGCTGGCTCTTCTCATTAAAACTCTCACAAATTTCCGAACCAGAGCGGTTGAATAGTTAATTATTATTGACTTCAACAAGCTCTTGAAAGTCTACGTTGAGTGTAAATTATTATTGATATTTTAAATAGCGTTCACAAAATTTGATTGATTTATTATGACCGCTTTGAAGAATGAATATTTTATGTTTTTTCTGGTTTTATTCTTAGAAATATATTGTTCTCTCAAATTGGAACACTTAAATTAGCACAACAAAAGTTAAACCTGGGTATGATATATAACTTTCAATTAAGTTTGAAAGTTATCGTAAGAATCTAATTTCTTAAACGTTAAAAATGAATAAAAAGTTAGTTACTGCAAACAAATATAAAAAATATGTGAATATACCTACTTACCCATGAAAAGCTTAAATTGAAAACATTTGTAATTTTTAAAAAACTAGCTAAAAAACAGTTAGAATTATCAAATTATAAACAACAATTAAAAAAATAAAATAAACTTACGTTGTCACTTAGTCACTGCTCTTTGCCCTTGAAAACGTGGAAAAAAGAAGGTAAATAATTATTTAAAAAGTAATAGATTTTGAACTAGGTACGAAGGAACTCCTTTGGAAAGTGCCTGGGATCCACTGAACCCGTTGCATAATCATTATATGATTATTATTTTTGACGAGCATCCGGTCGAGTGGTCTGTACCCCTTGCTATACAGGCTACTCGGTCAAGAGGTCCCGGGTTCAAACCCCGCTAGGACCAAATATTTGTATGATGATTACGAACATTTCTTTACGAGTCATGGATGTCTATATGTTTATTTAGTATATTTCTAATATTATTATCATTATTTCTCCGTTCTCTAGTATCCATAACACAAGTTCTTAATGATGCTTGCTTTGAGCTCTAGATAATAGGTGTGAGTGTATGAATATTATTATTATTATTACATTTAATTAAGTAAATACTTCTCAATTGAATTATATTATTAGGCAATACCATGACGCCACTTCCGTTGTCTATTACCGTTACTCTCTATATAATGGTTTCAAGACTTTCAAGCCGCTTTCAAGTCCTTACCTTTTAGAGAACTCATGTAATAATACACATTATAAAGAGCAAATTAAAAGGACCGCGTGGGTTCCGGGAAAACAAGCTTGAGAAGCCTAAAATAAACATCAACGAGTTTAATGCTCGTTGAGTTATTAATCATTAATGCCTACTAATAATAATTTCTTCTAAGATCCTTTTTGTTACTCATCAGATCCGGAAGCAGGTATGTCTTATTATTGTTTCCTTTTTAGATCGTTGTTTATGTTGGTGTTATAAATTACTTGGTCCTTCCTTACCTTTGAATTCTCTATTTTCCATAGACAAATTCCAAGTTTTTTTTCAAGACAAAATTTGCGTAAGCATATCCAATTGACGTATGAATCATTGATATCTCTGCTGTGAATTATAAGAGATATAGGCACACTATGACGTAGGACATAGTGATATTTCCCCTTTTATTTTTAGCGCCTGATAAGTAAACTCCTCTGTTTATTATTACCATCATCACCAGCCTATATACGTCCCACTGCTGGGCACAGGCCTTCCTGAATAAGAGAAACGCACTTGGGCAATAGCTCCACCTCGCAGACCCTAATGTGGGTTGGTGGGTTAAAGCGGTTACAGTAACAACCGGGACACCGACTTCACGTACCTTCCGAAGCACGGAGGAGCTCGAGATGAGAAATTTTGATTGCCCCACCCCGGGATCGACCATGGCGAAAGTTGCTTTGTTATCGTAATCGAAACCAGAGCGCTTAAACCGCTACGCCAACGAGTTCCTCAGGAAAACAAATGACACTACTTTGCAGTGTTGTGATCCTTGAAAACTTCATTTTGTTATTTACAGTATTATTTTTCAAAATTCTTTATTTATTATTCCTAAAAAAATAAAACTACCTAAATTCGTAGTTATTCTTAGAAAGTACCACTTAGCTAGTATATTTAGGCTTATTCATTAATAAAGTCACATACGATTTATCTGTATATTTAGTATAATTTGATGAAATTCGTTTCCATCGTAGGTATTTAATCTACAATAACAATGTAATATATTATTATGAAGCTACAGCCGCCTGTCTTAGCGGGCCCCACTCAATCATTTAAACAGAATTACCTCGACAGAAAAGCTTATCGATAATTAAAAAATGAGCGTTGAAATAAGAGGCACAAAAAGGTTTTAATTTCGCTTTACAATTTATAAGCGGTGACTTTTGGATAGTTCGGTTATCACACTAGCAAAACTTTTTGCCTGGTCAATCTGTAACGCTATCAGTAAATTCGAGGAGCTCGGTGGCGTATTGGTTTAAGCGCTCTGGTTTCGAATACGAAAACAAAGCAACTTTCGCCATGGTCGACCCTGGGATGGGTCAACCAAAATTTATAATCTCGAGCTCCTCCGTGCTTCGGAAGGCACGTTAAGCCGTTGGTCCCGGTTGTTACTACAACCGCTTTAACCCACCAACCCGCATTGGGCCAGCGTGGTGGTGTTATGGCCCAAACTCCTCATGTGTTTCTTCCATGTAGGAAGGCCTGTGCCCAGCAGTGGGACGTTTATAGGCTGGTGATGATGATGATGATGATCAGTAAATTTGATTAATATAAAAAAAAAATTATGGGTCCAAATGGCAGCTATTCCGCATCGAACAAAAAAAGAATCACGTAAATCGGATCAGTAATCTCGGCGTAATCGGTGTACATACATAGAAAAAAAAAAAAAAAAAAAAAAACATACCGGCCGAGTTGAGAACCTCCTCGTTTTTGAAGTCGGTTAAAAAAACCAATCACAATAATTTTATAACCATCACAATCACGAAAATTAAATTTGAAATGAACATATAAATGAAAGGAGTTTCGTGAAACAAGTACGATTTAATACGGTGAAGTTTTAATTACACTTGACATTTTTCGCTACCCTCAATGGTAGCGAATTACCTTAATTCGTATTAAGAGTAGGGTCAGGGTACCGAAATATAAGTTCCTTCTTACATTAAGATATTCGCAAGAGACGATACCTCAGTCGCATACCAATAAGATACTTGATCGGCCATACAATTTAATCGCGCGACTAGTAGCAGACGCGTAGGATACTAGTAAATAGCGTAATGTAAGAAGGGCCTAAACAAATCTCGATTACTCTTTTAATATATTTCTATTAATTTGGAATTCTCCATTGACAGGCCAGCCATTAAAAACGTTACATGTATCAAATACCTCAGGGACAAAGAATTAGGGTATTTCCATTTAAAATGAACCTGCTATATTCAATGGATGTTATTCATTTAGCAGTATTCAGATTTCAGACGTAATATAAAAGGTAATGCTCCAAATTAATAATAAAATTCATGTTTAGGTACTCGAAATCAGATGGAATAAAACCGTGTATACATCGCTTAATAGGTATACATGTAATTATTGGAACTAAGTAGCTAATGAAAAATAAAACATGTAACACTCCTAAATTAGAAGTACCTATACACTTAAGCATATCTACACTAATAAGAAAATGTTGGTGTTTACAATTTAGGCAAATTCCCCTCCGGAATCCGAGCCCAGGACATAAATTACATTAAAATAAAGGAGTAGAACACAACCCTGTATAATGAAGCCAGTTCAATGATCGATATGGTGAGTCCAATGAATTAATAATACCAATATATTTATTACTAGTGACCCGCCCCGACTCCTCTCGGGTGGTAATAATATTTCCCGTTACTGGCTATTCCCTGCAGAACCCGTCTGTTTCCTACTATATTAAAATACGCCTGTACGTCCTGAGTAACGCAAGTCACGTACAAATAAAATTATAGTGCACTCAGCTTCCAGAAAAAGCAGATAATATTGGTATTTCAATTATGTACCACGTTGCTGGATGACCTATGTGAAACTGAAAGATATTCTCTAAGCAATTTTCCATTTCAATGGCTTAATCACTATAAATTGAAATGGCAGCTCCATTTTACCATATAATTTATAGTTATTAAGTTGGGTCGTAGGTCGCCCGTTGTAGGGCTCGTCCAATCTCCCATCGGGCTAACGCAAACGACTATAATAATAATAACTTCTTTACATTTTTAAAATCTTTTAATTTTGACATTACCATTTACATAATCTTTTATTGGCAAAAAATTACAAAAATTGATCTTGAATTAAGATAATAATTCTCAGAGCATAGTGCTTTAAGTGAGAAAATAAAATAATAATTCTGCCAGCACAGTGCTTTGGGTAAGAAAAATGAGAAAGTAGGTAGTAGTAAAGTTGGAATTTGTGTTCAACAAGGTTCAGAGGTTGAACCGATGTGACAACTTGCCTAGGCAGTAGAAATAACCGTAACCTGGGAAACAGCAAAGACAAGTGTTGTAAAGGTACAATTAAATATTGTTACTATCATCGCCAGCGTCGTCACACGTCCCACTCCTGGGCACAGGCCTTCCTACATGGGAGAAACACACATTAGAGTTTGGGCCATAGCACCACCACGCTGGCCCAATGCGGGTTGGTTGGTTAGAGCGTTTGCAGGAACAACCGGGACCAACAGCTTAACGTACCTTCCGAAGCACGGAATAGCTTAGGATAACAAACTTTCATAGACCCATCCCGGAATTGACCACGGCGAAAGTTCCTTTGTTTTCGTACCGAAACCAGAGCGCACAAACGATTACACCACCGATCTGTTACTAAAGATAAATTTAATAAGGGAATAAAATACAATTTGGGAAGGAAAGGTTAAAGGCCAACTTAAATTAAAGCGTAGAGGGACTTTGGCTTTAGGGAGAGCATTATATAAATTTAAATTGTTAAGTATTATATTAAGGGCATTTAAAGAATATGTGGTCTGGGTACCTTCGGCCAAACCGAATTCACAGAGAGGGAGAGTTCAGACAGTTCACGTACTTAAATATTAGGGAAATAAACTATTTTAGTTAAAAAAAACTCTGTTTCTGTTCTATGTAGGTACATATTTTGTCATTATAAATTGACTTAAATAATGAGTGCGAGATACAAAACATAATTATTTAAGACGTTCTACAATGTTGTGACTTATAAAGGTTTAATAAGCGTTCTTGTTCCTATGGTCGAAGTAAGCGTTTATATATGACGTATAAATTGTGGTTTGACAACCGGCTACTCGTTCAAAGGGTCCCGGGTTCGATCCCGGTAGGAGCAATTTTTTGTATGATGAGTACGAGCATTTGTTTACGAGTCATGGATGTTTATATGTTTATTTGGTATATTTCTAATATTTATATACATATTATTATCATTCTTTCTCCGTTATCTAGTATCCATAACACAAGCTCTTGATGATGCTTACTTTGGCCTAGATAATAGGTGTGAGTGGTTATTACTTGGTTATTATGACGAAACTACAGGTTCAATATAGGACAAAATTACTAAAATGGTAAAATTTTCAAAACTTTTATACATTTTGCTTTTAGTTAATAATATCGTGGTTTCTTGACCACGCACACTAATACGAGTGTGCTGTGAACTCTCTAAACTCTTACGTGAAAATTTGCGACTTCTGAAATATTTTTTATTGATATAAAATTAAATATGTTAACTAACCCCCGGCCTCATTAATCATCTATCAACACCATCTCAAACACTGTAACTGCTATATATATCTGCAGTAAGTTTCTGAAGAGCCTCCCGCAGAGTAGGTACAGGATCCGCTCAAGGGTAGCCCTTTCAAACAACAAAAAAAAGGAATCGAAATCGCTCCATTCGTTTAGGAGCTACGATGCCTCAGACAGACACACATATACACCAGACGGACACCTCAAACTTATAACACCCCTCTTTTTGCGTCGGGGTCTAAAAACAATACCATTTGACATTTCTAAATTTTCTTTTCAATAGTTGTTCTAAGCAAAAGACGCAGTGTGTTTACAATTTTATTAGAAAAAAAAATGTTCAAAAATTCGAACTGCCAGTACAGAGCTGTGAATTTGAATTTCATTATGTCAGATTTCCATAAACTAATCTTCCATCTTGTTGCGCCCGCCCGCCGTATTGTATCTGAACTCTGAAATATAATGTTAATATGTTGTTCTAGACATACGTCGTTAGGGTTATTTTATTCCAGAGAAAAGTTAGTAAACGTACATACTTATTTCATTGCACATTTGAAAATGATAGTATTTCCATTCAAATCGAACTGCAATAAAATGAATTAGAAACGAGCTCAGCTTGGATCAATGATTCGCCTCAGGGCAGGTGCCACAAATCACCGGCTAATAATTAATGCTTGTTGCATTACCGCTACGAACGACATTTGTCATCCGCAAACGGTTATGCATCACAGCGATTATTAGTTGTTAGTTTAATAATACATTTTCCCCCGTATTCATAAAATCAAGTGAACTTATATGAGGCTTATAAAGTGTTTTGTTTCTCTCACTCGTATGAGAAAGGAAAAAGATAAAACATATTTTAGCAGTGTTATAACTAAAATAGGTTTATTAAGCGTTTATGAATATGGGCGTTTATATTTGCACGCGTATAAGTTGAGTTTTATGTATAAGTTTTTTACTAATAAAAATATCTAAACTAGAAAAATTTCACGTCCTGAGTCGGGAATCGAACCCGCGACCTTTTGCAATCCGGGCGACTGCTCTAACCATCTGAGCCACCCAGGACTTGGGATATCCCTGTGAGATTCTTCTAGTCTAACTGTATTTGCGTTATGAGCTAACGTCTACCCTACAATGTCGAAATGTTCTATTTCATAAAAAGTTTTTTTTGTCTTATTTACTTAATTTACCATTAGTATATTTCAAAGTTCTTAAATTAGGAGAAATAGTCATTTAAAATCAATGAAATTTCAGATTGCTATATTGATGCTTAATAAGATATCTTAGTACCGGGCATTTTGATAGATTTTAAAATGTACAGTGGCCCTAATTCTGGAAAACACATGCTAAGTTTAAAATTAAGTTCAGTCTATTTCTTTCTTTCAAAACGAATACGAAAGGGATGGCCATCATATAAATTGACATTTAGAAAGGTGCGTTCAATTTTCGACCTTATTGAACGTACTAAAATGCAGTGTTTAGGAGGCACCTCCGTACATGCCGTCTAAAATTGTCTATGGTTTCTATGAAATCTATCTAAATTTAATTGACAGCTCTAAACAGATTCTTGCTATCTTTTTCCTATGACTTATTGCGAGAAAGAGATATACTGTACTTAAATTTAGAATTAAAGTGTGTTCCCAGAATTAGGCCCAGTGTCACTAAATGTTACCGTCAATTATAGCGACTGAACACAATGTCTGTAGCACATTGCTGGCTCTATTAATTTTGTTAGAAAATTACAGTAAAAATATTTTTCTTTATAAATAATTCCATTCCATTTGGACGTAATTACTGATTAGTTAAAAAATGAATATTTTATTTTTTTGGTCCTGTTACAGGGCCCACTCTGTAGAATGATATCCCAGTGGAGAGTTTTATTTAACAGTCCCTACATTCTAAATATTTAAAGATGGATTATAGACCAGTAGTACCTATCATTAATAATTCTATCACCACCCAAGGAAAAAACTAAGAACTGGGGGCTACAGGGAGATCCCAGGTAGGTAGCCCATCAGTTTTCCTCTCCGCTGTATTTCAGCATCCAGCAGAACGCGAGTGACTGTTTCCTAAGCCTCCACGCAGGCCCTGCACAGAAGGCTGTCAGTAATACCTTAATTGAAAAGATGCCTGTTAAAATTGCTGTGACCTACAGTTAACTATGCTATTTGATAAAGTCTAGGTCTACTTAGCTGTCTGGGGGTGGGGTGGTGAAATTGCTTCGGCAGAGCCCAGGCTACCCCCGTGAAGGGCAGTGGAGTTACCGGGGAGTTTTATTGGGTATTCCTAGTGCCAATACGATCAGGCACCGGGCGACCAACACGCCCGTCGCTTAGCCAGCGGCGGGTAGGTCCGTAAGCGGATTCCTCCCCGGAAAAAAAAGTCTACTTAGCTGTAGCAGCTAAAGTTAAACGTAGATAGAGTTCGTCAGTCTGACTCTCTAAGCTTAGACAAAGGCACCAGCGAACAGCTTTTCAGCGGTTGTTCTTATTCTCGTTTCGCTTTGGAGTTTAACCTGTCACGTAATTAAAATACAACTCCATAAATTCAATAAATTATATCATGAGATAACAGAAAAATTTGATTTGAGAAACTGTGGGAAAATCTCATAATATATATAAAATTCTCGTGTCACAAATTTAGTTACCATACTCCTCCGAAACGGCTTGACCGATTTTCATGAAATTTTATATGTATATTCAGTAGGTCTGAGAATCGGCTAATATCAATTTTTTACACTTTTTTTATGGCAAAACTACGTTAGCGGGGTCAGCTAGTATTCTATAAAATAGATCAGTCTATTAAAAAGCGATAAAATATTATAAATTACTAAAGTATAAGCAGAGGTAGCACGGCGATCAATTACGCCTCGGTAGGATATAGTTTACATTCCAGAGTACCGCTGTTTAGCTTCATCTTTCGGTTATTCAAAAATACGTTTTTCCTTTAATTTGACATCATCACCAGCCTATATACCTAGGTACATACACACATCAATAGAATCAAGGGATATTTTATATTTCATCAAATATCTAAAAATCTATGAACAATTTTCTGTTAGAGTTAATGGAAGAATGATTGGTTATTTTAAGGCTGTAATAAAAAATTAACTCATTTCGTGATTTTTTTAATTTTAAATAAAAATGTAAATTTTTGATTGCCATAGAAAATTGGTATGATAAAAAAACTTTATGTCTTTTTATAAAACTTAAATTTAAATTTAATTTGAACAAATCTAATAAAACATTATTATCAATAATCAGTGTTGCCTCCTCTGACATTAATTACACATCGACATCGATTGTTCATACTTAGAATCAAATTGTCAATGTATTGCTGCGGTATGAGCTCTCATGTTCTTTGCAAGTGTTCGTAAAGATGTTGTTCCGTCGTCGAATTTGCCGGGAAATCTCTCATAGCTCTTCGTTGCAACATGTCCCAGGCATGCTCGATAGGTTTAATATCGAGCGACTGTGCAGGCCAATCCAAAACTTGAATATCGTGGTCTCGGAGGGTGGCCGACACCAACCGCGTCGTATGGGAAGGAGCATTATCATGAACGAGTAAAGATTCCTGGCCAATTTGGATTCTGTGTGGTACAATAACAAGCTCCACTACCTCCTCGCGGTATTTTTGTGCAGTCATATTGCCTTGGATCCAAACGAGCTGCGTTTGTCCGCCTAGACGAATTCCTGCCCACACCATGATTGTACTGCCTTGGAATGAGTGGACTTCCTGAAGACGGCTGACTCTTCTTTGAGTTCTCCAATCTCTTGTTCTTTGTGAATCCGGATGAAACCCAAACCGGGACTCATCGGTGAACAGCGCCAAGGACCATTGTTCGTCACTCCATGGTAAATGCTTCCGAGCCCACGAAAGCCACCGACCGCGATTGCCACGTCGCAATGCTGGAACACGTAGCGGTCTTCGATAGTGAAGACCAACTTCATGCAACCTCCTTTGCAAGGTTTGGTCGCTTGCCAGCAGTTGGTGGTCCTCCTGGAGCCTTTGTACTAGCTGCACCGCCGTGATACCAAAATCACGGCGGTTGTCTTTTGGCGGTCATTTGGAGAAATCGATCCTGTCTCTGCGTTGTAACACGGTATCTACAAGTGTACCGTTTAGCCATATCCCCGGTACTGCGATAAAGTAACTACAACCTTGATATCACGTTTTGGTTGGTGTGTAGGGCCTCAGCAACGACTCGTTAAAAAGCACCATTTTCTAACATGCCCACGGTTCGTAACATGTCATCTCGACTCAAATGACGACGTAACATGACTCCTACAACTCACACGTCACGTTAAATTAAAAAAGAAAAACAATCTAATCCTTTTTCACTTATTAATATTAATAAAATGATTTTAATTTTCTTTAGCGTAACGAATAAGTCGAATTACTAACAATTTTGCCGCCAAATTTGGTTTTTTCTTTTGTTTTTTTCATTGCCATTTTTAAATTTTGAAAATAGAATAAAAGTGGTTTCAATCTGTATATAAACTTTTTATGGAAAGTAATAAGATTTTAAACTATTAAGTCGTAAATACCATAGGATTAAGGTATCCCTAGATTCTGTTGATGTGTCTATATGTCCTATTGCTAGGCACAGGCCTTTCTATATAGGAGAAACACATGAAAAGTTTGGGCCATAACACCCC
Source organism: Nymphula nitidulata (assembly GCA_947347705.1). Lineage (NCBI taxonomy): Eukaryota > Metazoa > Arthropoda > Insecta > Lepidoptera > Crambidae > Nymphula > Nymphula nitidulata. The sequence continues at coordinate 4,788,214 of OX374617.1, read as the reverse complement.
TGGTTGGTGGGTCAAAGCGGTTTCAGTAGCAACCGGGACGTGCCTTCGCAAGCACGGGGAGGAGTTCGAGATTACAATTTTTACTGACCCATCCCGGTATCGACCATCGCGAAAGTTGTTATGTTTTAATAATCAGAGCGCGTAAATCATAACGCCAGCGAGCTCCTCATATTTATATTTTAAGACCTTTTATACACAGTTATACAATAAAATTTTATTCTATTCTATTCTACTAAGCTTTAGAGAGATGGTCAAAAAATACAACACATATTATTTACTTTTTATATACATAGATATTATTATTTAACTTACTATTTTTTCACTGTTTTGCAACATCACATCATGCATAATATTGCAATTTAGTGGATATAAGCAGTATTTGTCGTGTGTAAATAAGTATACCTTATCTTAGTGAAGTAGTGTTAGCCTTAATTACTTAATGTTCATCTCAAACATGTCGGTTAAAATAGCTTCAGTAGTTCTTAACAGTATTCAGCTAACCATGACGTTTCTAAAAGTCATACTATCCCTTTCATACTAAAGTGGATTGAAAGAGAGGAAAATAGCTTGATTTTAGTTTTAGTGAATGAAAACGAATCGATTCCATCGTCAATCAAACGGACGCGTTTTATTACACGCTCAGAAGACAATTTGTGAGTCGAAGAGGGTAGATGTTATCATCGGTGCAGTGTTTTTACTTTACTTTCACATAGAAGGCGGCCCCACGCGGGTTTCCCGAACTTTCAAACAAACAGAATGACATTTATAGTTGTTTTTGTCACTTTCCGAAGGTAAACAACTTTGATTTATTCGTCTGGAGCAGAGATGAGGCGTGAAGTGGAATTGACACATAGATTAAGGGAGATGTAGTATATTTTCAAAGAATTTATACTTCATCACATCATCGCCCTTTATACGTCCCACAGCTGGGCACAATCCTACTTAGATGGAATAAACGCGATATGACGAGTTCTTGGGCTGTGACTCTACCACAATCCGATCACGGAGGAGCTCGACAAAAAAAATTTTGGGAAGCTCGAGATTCCAAAGTTTGGTTCATCTATCTGGGATCGACCATGACTAAAGTTGCTTTGTTTTCGTCATTGAAACTAGAGCGATTTAAGTCCGTAGAAGTTTGAGCTATTATTTATCTACTTTTATTGATGCCTTCAGCACCTCATCGAAGTAAGAGAAAATTCCCTGTAAAAATACAAATAAAAAAGCCGGTCTTTGGAGCCATCAATTTCATATCTCCACCTCAACATCACGGACAAAGAAGTTTAGTAAATCGTTTCTTTGACGAACTTTCTAAAACTTGGAATTCTTTGCCAGCACATGTGTGCCTATCCTTTCATTAAGCGTTTTAAGCTGCACTAGCTGTCTTCGCGTATGATCTATTCTTACCGCTTCACATCAGGTGGTGTTGAGTCATTTGTCGTGCATTGTATATAAAAAATATAGACAGTTTTTCAAAAAATCCTGTAGTAACTATTTAGATTAGCCTGACTTGCTTATGGATGTATAGTTTTTTTAGATTCGGAAACGAACTAGTTTCCAATACTTCTATATAGGGAATATGGAAAAAAATATACTGGTTTAGTATATTTATAAAAAAAATACGTAAAATTATACTGCTAATAGTGATAACCGAATTGATTTTGGCCGTAAAATACCCAAGATATTTGAACTAGAAATTGCAGTTCCTGTCTCTTTCTAAAACAACTTTTTATATGAAATACCAGTGGTCACCCCCGTCCCCGCCCGCGTGGATGTTGGTTAATGCGCCAAAAAGTATCCTATATATCTCAAACTATATCCATACCAAATTTCATCTAAATCGGTTCAGCAGTAATTAATTGTACATATATATTTAGCGATAAGACCGCCCTTGTACAAATAAAGGAGATGTTTCAGGTTTATATGGAGTCCCGGCTATGAGTATGTAGGTACAGTGGTTTTTAAGTTAGGGAAATGGAAATAAAACATAATTTTTCAATTCATTTTCATATTTTTTTTGTTGTTTTCCTGTACAAAATATTTTGTGATGTAAAGTGTCAGTTTTATAATTATCAATATAACACTATAACATCAAACTTCTATAATTATTAAATTATACCACTCAAAATATACAGAAAAAAAAAATCTTTATTAATCTGTCTATCAGAGTACTGAGATTCCTCTATGACTGAGTCCATAATTCCATATTCCTAGACAGAAAACAAACGGTTTTATTATTAAAACATAATCTCCATAGATTATGTCTTAATATGGCCTACTTTATTGCCATATTTGGTTTTTTATGGATGTTTTAAAATATTTTTGTACGTGGTTTAACGGCCGAAAATATCACGCAAAATAATTTGTAGTGGTTTAAATCATTTTTTGACATTTTTTTAATATACTATACATGTTCATAGCCGAAAATGAAACATCTCATTTAAACATTATGTTTTATCTGTAATTTAGGGTGTTCAATAAGGCTTATTCTATATGTCTAACTAAAACTGGTAGAGTACTCGTAGCTGGTAGAGTACCAGCCAGTTCACTCTACCGTCTACTCTATATATCCACCCGTGGACAGCACCCTTTAAGTATCAGTAGGTACACCGCACTTTACCATCTTAAAACCACAGGACATTAGACCGGAGGCAATCTAGCATCCACCGTGCTCGAATTGATTTCCATTTATTTTAAAATTTCAGCTACGTTGAGGAGGTGGAAAACCCCGAAATAAATAGCGTTGTTGAGTTTGACGACCGGCTGGCCGAATGGTCTGTACCCCTTGCTATACAGGCTACTCGGTCAAGAGGTCCCCGGTTCAAATCCCGGTAGGAGCAAATGTTTTTATGACGAGTACGAGCATTTTTTTACGAGTCATGGATGTTTATATGTTTATTTAGTATATTTGTAATATTTATATACATATTATTATCATTGTTTCCCAGTTATCTAGTATCCATAACACAAACTCGTAATGATGCTTACTTTGGGCTAGATAATAAGGTGTGAGTGTATGAATATTATTATTATTTTAAATGTTTATTTGTTAAAAATATCTCTCTTGAAAGCGGTGTTTTTTCAAAAAGGCGGACTTTTGGTTAAGCATGTTTTGGATCATAATATACAATGTGTATGTATGTGTGTCTGAATGTTCCTACTTATTAAAGTGTCAACATGACGTATTTATATTCAAAATAACAGCCTTCTGTAGCTGCTGGAATGACAGAGGATGCATATTAAGTGCTTTTAAACTTGTGTAACGTTTTAGGAATAATGCCGGTTGTTGATAGAATTATTGGTATGGTTTTTACTGAACTTGCTTTCCACTGCTTCTTAAAATCAATTGCTAGGTCGTTGTATTTAGCTATTTTTTTGTATATTAGTTCTCTAACAATACATTGTCACCACTCGTCGTAGTAGTGGTGATGTAGAAGGGGCCGGGCTGAAAACGTCAGGTTGGCCCGGCCACCACTGATGCTTCTAATTTCTATAAATTACCGTTACATTGGAAATGAAAGCAGTACATACGATTGGGTAAAAAGTACATAGGATTGATGTAAATCTCGTTTTACAAAGCCGTGGGGTGGGGCGGGTCTGACGAACATAAAAAATTGATACCGTGGCCTCCGTACGCGTGATTCTGACCGCTCAAAATATAACACCAAGTGACGGTAGTTAACTTAAAACTTATCAAAGACATTTGACATCTTCAGTCTTCCCGTGACCACGATCGCTGTAAAGTAATCGAAACGTCGGGTGTATAATAATAATGTAATATCTAATCAAACGCGAGTTAAACCCGGTAAATTGGTTTAATTTCAAATACTATAGTATCTATAAGAGTTTGTTAACCCTTATGAGTAGGTGCCCGCTTGCTATGGTAAGTTTTTTTTTTATATACAACTGAATGACAAACAAGCTGACGGCCCACCTGATGGTAAGCGGTTACCGCCGCCTATAGACACCTGCAATAACAAGGAAAAGTCACTTGATATTGCAGGTGCGTTGTCATCCTGGGGCCTAAGATGATATGCCGTCCATGCCCAGTAATTGCACAGGCTACCTTTCCCTTCAATCCGAAACACAGCGAACTGTTTCACGGCTGAAATAAGCTGAAGTTCTAAACAGCCTATAAAAATGTGCAACAAAGCAAAGTCAACAAGTAAAAAGTAGTAAGTAGTAGCAGTTTTTTCTAAGTAACAATACAAACATTTAAGCACTGCAAAGACGAAAACAGATAACTAAGAATCTCGGTAGCGTTAGATACTTAGTATTAGCGTATTAGCAGATTGATAGATCACGTAACTGTCGTAAAAATAAATAAATGTCCGCAGCGTCAAGATCCGAAAGGGTGACTGAAAAATGTAATCTTGGATTCCTCGGCGCACGCTTCGGAAGAAACATTAAGGGTGCTATAAACTGCTATGAATAAGCCATGTCAAGGGCTTGAACGGAGGCAAACTCATATACCCTCACGATAAGAAGATTTATCAAGGCAGACATTAGGCCCATTCTGGTACCCTCACTAAATCTAAACTAAAATATTCAGTACTTAACTGCATCTTTTTCTTTCAACATGATTTGAAAAAGGAAGCAAATATAGCTACTATTAAACTATCAATCTCTAAAATGTTAGTTGTAAACTCATTACATAGCTGTCTTTTTTTATTCTTAAGGTGGAAATAAGACGTAGGCACTAGCATATATTTACGAAGCTCTATAAGCTTAACCCAGAATCGAGCCCATTAGCTAAAATGTCAAAATAACACCGACATAGTCATAATCGATCAAATTGCATCTTTTTCAAATGATTGTGTTATGAATATTGGAATAACAAATAAACAAGAAGATTAATTAATGTAAAATATTAAAATATATTTAAATAAATAAAACATCTCCCGCTACCGGGAATCGTAGCTCTGGTTTAATAAATAGTAGACAGGGCTGCTGACTATTAATAGATGAATATTGATCACAAGGGCAGTAATATATGTATAAAATAGTAGGTACAGGTAGGTACTCTATTTTTAAATTCTTATCCAATAAAAATATATGTATATAGTAACAATGCAATAAATCAATATTTAAAACGTTAAATTTATTTATTTTTATTAAAACTACTGTCTTCAACTTTAAAAGGGAAGGAAAGTTAAGATGACACTCAATAGAAAACTTATTGTGCCTGATAAGTAAGTTCTTCTCAAATTATTTAATTATAAAACAAATAAAAAAATTGCATAAAAATATATATTACTAACTTTATTAATAATTACTAAACTCCGCCATATTATACTTGTTTTTCAGCTTAATATCAATCAAATTAAGTCTAAATTAAATATTTATTTTAAATTAAATATTTATGATTCTCAGAAAGTTTGAAGTAACATTATCAAGCGCTGTACAACAATAAGGCAAGAGACACACATTGCTGCTGGCTTATTCGGCGCTTCGATCGTTAGCATTTCGATCGTAGCAGCGTTTTTCAGCTGATCGCAACTTTTTCGATTCTAATAACACTTACACTAGAAAGAGCTCAGTTGAAGCACAGCTGTCCTTCTCTTTCTTCTTCGGTTGTGGCCACAGTATATGTACCTGCGATAGGTTACTAAACATCTAGTGGACAGAAAGACATTAGCAACTATCCCTGAATAAAATTTTCAGAATTCATTACAGAGCTTATTTAGGTATACCTGTGTCTAGTATGTACAGCAAGATCATTGTAAAAACATTTATGAAATAAAAACATTGATTTGTTTGTGTTGAGAATTTGAGAGGCCGTTAAGTCAGTGCTAAAGTGCAGAATCCTTATCTTTCGAATCCATGTTTGGTAATGCTAAAACATAATTACGCTAAAACATATTTGTTTCAAAAATAATATGCGTGGAAACCCTTTAGGCAGAGAAAGCGTACAGCGTAAAAGATCAATCTTTGTAATTTAAGATATTTGAATGCATATTTGAATTCTTGTTTGCCTAAAACATATAGGGGTTGACAGCTTTCGTGCCATAATTATCTACTAAATTATAAACAAGGTTTGTTTTTTTGACATTGATATTTTGATTTATAAAAAATATCCAGGATAGTTGCCAGCCAACGCCTCTGCAGGTATGACAAATAGGTAGTCGTGGACCTTGAAATAGTACAAAGCCATTTCAACTTAAATACTTGGAGTGAAATCACAAACTTATCTACTAGGGCAGTAATTATTTATTTTATTTTTTAGAAGTAGATAGGTAGAAACTTATATTAAAGGGGAGTTAATTACAGATGCACATTTCATTCCACGCCTTTTAAATTTCTTCCACCGAGAGCGATCGAATCATGCCCGGTCGTGAGTAACACGCCTAAGACAATTCCGGCCACTTACAGTCTCGGGCCCGCGTCGCCAATTAAGCCGAAATTTCGTCGGTGCAGCCAGTTTTGTCGTCTGTCGTCAAACGGATGACCGCCGGCAAAAAATACATCACAACCTCGCCGAAATTACCTTCACCATCTTACACACAATTACTGTTTTTTGTCAACAACACCGCTTATGTTTACAAGTGCATATGAAAGGTATGCCGCTGATATGTCTGGTGAGAATATGTTGCATATAAGCATTGCTATTAATACCGACTCGCACAGGCTAGATATTACAATATATAAAACAAGAAACAAGAGTGGCAAATAAATAGTACATCATGGATGCTAGGAACAATCTTTTGACTCTCGATGTGCTCAACCTGTGCTCAAACCAAGTGACTCTTTTAGACACATGTTGCAACGCTAACAAAATAAGATCCCGCGATCTACAGCTAATGTGTGTACATAACGAATGGCGAAATCCATGAACAGTTAAACATGACCACCGTTAAGGAGGAAATCCGTGGGGTTACTGCAAAATATAAGGAACGCTTTACTAAAATGGTTTGAATCATACCTACAGAAAAGGGCCGCAGACGGTGGCTGTGGATGGATTTCAGTCGGACTAATATTATGCTGAATCTGGCGTGCCCCAGGGGTCATATTTGGGTCCATTGCTGTTTCGATATTTATTAATGATATAACTACCAGCATAAGAAATTGTAATGTGTCATTGTTCGCTGATGATTTGAAAATATATAGAACATTAAGGTCGCCTCATGACAATAAACTTATTCAGGATGACCTCAATGAAATGGGCAATTGCTGTGTGGCTAACTGCATGGCTCTCAGTTCCGACAAATGCTTCCACATTAAATACTCCAGAAAAAGAAAATCTTTTCATACTAGTTACGAGATCGGTGGCGTTAAACTCGCTCAAGTGAAATCGGTCCGTGATCTTGGGGTCATTATTGATAGTGAGTTAAAGTTTGATATGCATATAGATGCTATTGTAACAAAAGCTGCTCAAATGCTAGGATTTATTGAAGGCAATACTAGGTATTTTGTCAACTTGGACACCAAGATTTTGCTGTATAATGCGTTAGTGCGTAGCCATCTCGAGTTTGTGTCTTGTATCTGGAGTCCTTTTTATACCGTACATTCTCAAAGAGTTGAGAGTATGCAACGGGCCTTCACCAGGCATCTTGCTTTTTGCAGCAGTGGCTTCTCCCACAGACAGCCGTACATTCAGCGGTTAGCTAAATTCAAACTTACCAGTCTTAGTGATCGCAGATGTTTGTTGGACATGTGTTTCGCTCACAAAATTCTAAGTGGGCATGTACAATGTAGTCAGTTGCTATCACGTATATCGCTGTCTGTACCCTACCGCTATCCTAGGCATCGTGTTGTCAAGACATTCGAAGCGCCCTTCGCAAGAACCAATTTGGGCAGCCAGTCTCCTTTGGCACGGATTTGTAATGAATACAATTTCTTCTCTAATAAAATTTTTGATCTTGATATATATGGTGACAGCTTGAGTAGTTTCAAACTAAAAATCCAACATTTTTTTTGATAATAAAACTGCCATTTGACATGCCTATATATTTCTGATTATATATTATCTATTAGTTTCATTTTATTTATTGTTTTATAATTGTTTAGTCCAGTGATTTATATTGGTATTGTTCTGTTTAAGTTTTGCTTCTGATTCGTGTACTTAATTAATGAGTGTTATGTACTCCGTTTTGTGACATGCATCAGAATTGTTTGTATCTGAGACCTGATAATTTTAATATTTTAATGTATGTTATGTGGCAGTACTAAATAAATAAATAAATAAACGCTTAACTCATTATCCCAAGAAGCGAGACGAGCCATCGTCAATTGAGTATACATCAATACACCAAAAGATTGAAAAGGCCCAACATCTTAGACCTTGAAAATCGCTGTTAGCATCCATGATTGATGAGTAGAGCCTCTTGCTGAGAAGCCCGCTCCACCTGCTACAAAACATAACAAATCTGCTTGTAGTTTAATGACTGATTACAGAATATAAAAAACAGAAAAAAAAATCTTCGCATATTAAATTTACACTTCTGATCGTGTGTTAAGTCATAATTTGTTGTGCTTTAAAATAAAACATAAGTTTATCGATACACATGGCGAAGACACCATGCCGATATACTTCAAGCCGAAGTTTTGTCATGAGTGTCAATAGAGCCTAATTTTAATTAAAAGCAGGATTAAAGGAGTTTCAAAACTTTATTCTACCTTTAATAAAGAACCCTGTTCTATATTCAAAATCTTGACGACCGACGCTCGGTTGTCTGCAGCTCAATTGTTTTTACAAACGCTGCTGTTGTCGTAATTAATTCTTCAATACGAGTTCCGACGCGGCGCAAACAGCTCGAAACATTAATGCTGTTTGAAATTCGAATTTGGAAAGCGCTGTGTGACGACGTCATTCATTATAAATTCAAGATGGCAGATTATTTTTGCCCTTCGGTGTATTGGCACAGAATAAATAATTCTATATTTACAAGATACCTAAATAAAGTTAAATGTTTATTAACACACTAAGAAATATAGCTATATATATGATGACTCATGTCACGACGAACAAACCAATTGAAAACCCTATATTACTAAGTCAAAAATCTAATTCCAAGTCAAGTCAAAGCACTATTTTAACTCTTGTTCAAAATTTAAAATGTCACTTCAACAAAAAAAGTGATATACTGCGGTCCATTGTATAATATATGAATTAATATTTCATTAAAATAATATGTAGACTAGAACAGTACATACGAAATACATTATAACTTAAAATGAATTCTATAAAAAAAATATACAAAAAAAAAGTGTAGCACCTTCAAAAATATTTTTATAATAAAAAATATTTTTGAAGGTGGTGCTACACTTTCTATTTTTTTGGAAACAGCTTAGCACGAACTTCAAAAACTTTTTTTTTATGATATAACTTTTTATGATATCATCATCAGCCTATAATTTTTCCTTTTTAGTGTTTTTAAGTCGTTTATTTTGTTATAATTTTTTACAATTTATATAGATAAATTTCGAAGGTCTAAGCTTGATGGGCCTTAATTACAAAATGAGAGACTTGTTTAATTTCTATGGGACTATTAATTTGGAAGTATACCTACTCTCTCAAATAAATAAAAAACAGTTTATAAATGACAGAGTCCTTTTATAACAAAACATAACATACAGGCCAATTGATATCCTCCTTCTTTATTTAAGATAGTTAAAGAAACAGATAAACCAGAAACAAACTATTGTAGAGTTACCCTAAGTTAGGTCAGTGACCAGAGCATTCCACCGTAGCTTCCATTCCCTCTCAAGGTTTTTTTTCTAGTCTAGATATCTTTCTAAATTTCTTACAAAAATTTGTTATTGCGGTAGAATAAAATTAAGAAAATATTTCATTTACATTTAATTCTATTATTGTTTTATTTGAAATTTTAAGCGTGCGTGAACACGATTCGAAAATTAAAAAAGTTCGTGCTAGAGGTACTGATCATTCTATTGCTGACTGAACCTAGGGGAAGATAGTACGAGATGATCCTCTTAAGCGAGACTCGCTGTAAAATACATATTATTGAAGGTAAACCAAAAATAAAGGCGATTACTACTAGTATATCTATTTACCCAACTTTCCTAGTACTCAAAACCAGAAATTAATTGAGGTATCATTAAAATATTTCTTTTTTTCTAAAACCTTACAAAGTAATCATCTTGTACACCCCTTTGGGCAAGATGATCCCCAAAGGTAGGGTAAGATGATCATAGGGATCATCTTACCCTCATTCCGAGTAAACAAATATTTTTAAGAAAAAGCTTATAAAAAACAATAATACGCAATAATGAAACATATTATTTATTTAAAATAGTCATACATCATATTCATTATTCGTTATGTAAGGTAATAAAATTGACAAAATCAACAATCAGATGACTTTCAAAGTCGCAATAATTAAAAACGAAATTAAAACAGTCTTTCTTCTAAGCCAGTTATTAAATTGTACCAGTTTTTTTTATAGTAGTAATAAGATGACAAACAAGCTGTAGCTGACGACCCACCTGATGGCAAGCGGTTACCGCCGCCTATAGACACCTGCAATAACAAGGGAAAATCACTTGATATTGCAGGTGTGTTGTCGTCCTGCGGCCTAAGATGAAACGCCGTCCATGCCCAGTAATTACACTGGCTATCTTTACCTTCAATCCGAAACACAGCGAACTGTTTCACGGCTGAAATAAGAAAGGCGGTGGTACCTACCCAGACGACCCTACATACGGGCCTACCACCTACCTACATTACACGTTACATTCTTTCTTACTTTTACAATCTTTTTTTTTCGGGGAGTGATTACGGTTCTACCTGCCGCTGGCTAAGCGAAGGGCGTGTGTGGGGGTCGCCCAGTGCCTGATCGAATTGGCGCTGGGAATACCCACTAAAACTCCCCGGTAATTCCACTGCCCTTCAGGGGCTAGCCTGGGCTCTGCCGAAGGAATGTCACCAAGCCACCCCCAGATAATGAGATCAATCTAAATATTATATTCCTTGTCTCCATGTCCTTAATATAGTAATTTTTGACCCTGTCTCCATGTCTTTAACATGGCCATTTTTCAGCGTCAAGCATTAAGAGCGGCTGTCATTGATTCCTGCTACCAGTCTTCCAATACCTTCGAGAAATTTTTCTTTTGTAATTACGTGGGATCACGTTAGTCTATAAAAAAAGAAAAAAAGATGTTTTATGAACTCATAATTATTCACTTAAATAATAGACTACAACCTCCCTCATTATACTCATCATCATTTCAGCCGAGAGACGCCCACTGCTGGGCATAGGCCTCCCCCAAAGATCTCCATAGCGATCGGTTCTGCGCTGTCCGCATCCTTCGGCTTCCCGCCACCCTCACCAGATCGTCAGTCCACCTTGTGGGAAGCCTACCAACGCTGCGTCTCCCGGTACGCGGCCGCCACTCGAGGACTTTTCCGCCCCAACGGCCATCAGTCCTCCTTGCAATGTGGCCTGCCCACTGCCACTTGAGGCTCGCAATTCTTCGGGCTATGTCGGTGACCTTAGTTCTCCTGCGGATCTCATCATTTCTCATTCGATCACGCAGAGAAACCCCGAGCATAGCCCTCTTCATTGCCTTTTGGGTGACATTGAGCCTTCTTATGAGGCCCATTGTAAGCGGCCACGTCTCAGTTCCGTAAGGCATCACTGCCACAACCACCCTGAAGACAGACAAGCACAGCCAATGGCAATAAATAAAAAAAAACAAGCACAGACAGACTGACAGATCGAAGCGGGCAGCGAACTATTAACAATATGCGATATTTTCTATATGTACGAGATGATCCCCAGGGATCATCTTCCTCAAACACATGTGATTAAATTTCACATTGTTTGAATGAAAGTAACATAAGTTCAAAGTCATGCCTACCTTAGATCAGCCGTATCTAATTTTTATTTTTTTCGTCAAAATCGATGTATCGCTCACGCCGCCATTACGATTTGAATGAGGCGGGGAGGGAGATGTCCAGAGCTATGTTTTACCAGTGAAATCAACCAGTCGGTGTTAGTGGTTTCAGCACAATCGCAAAGGATCATCTTACCCCAAGGGATCAACTCTTACTACTTGCCATAGATACGAACAGGGGTTATCAATTACACTAGCGTGTTACACTAAAGGCCTCGGTTTGGCATGGTGGTAAAGCACGTTTACGAGCTACCAGAGCTACATTATAGTAATCTGTGAAGTTTCTATACAGGGTGGAAAAAATCAATGGGCCCTGGATGGGAACTACTTTAAATCCTTTAGTTAGCCCATTTTACTGAAAGGAAACATTCCTTTATTTTTGAAAAGAAACAAAACTGCATTCAAAGATATTCTGAAAGTAGCTTGTCTCACCCCCTTTTTTATACAGGTAGGATTATTGTGCAGGATATAATTTGTATAACAAACACACTATTCTGTTGTACGTGATACCTATGAAATTGAATATTTATTACAAGTTTTTTATTAACTACCTAGTTTTTCTATTGCTGATGCTGGCTGATAAGGGACGAAAAGTAAATAAGTAGACAAAAGTAGGTGGGCAAGGATATTTGCATTCCACAAGCTGTGACGTCAGTCGTAAATATTCTGGTACTTTTATCAAACCAACAACAAGGCTCTTTCACCCCAAAGATATAGTGAAGCTTATGGCAGCTATATTCAGGACGTGGGAGGAGTGAAGGCAGGGGTGGCACAAAAGATCCCGAAGGGTCGGAGTGCATCGTGGCATAGTCACGGCCCCATGATAAGATAAGATAAGATAAGATCAAACCAACAAGCTCTAAATTAATTGCAGAAACCAAAAAAACACAACAACTGACAACAATAGTTTTAAAAAATCCAATAGGTACAGCACATTAGACTATTAATAAGAGCCCAAACACGCTATATCTGCTTTAAGTTTCTGAAGAATTAGGGATCCCGCAGACTTTTTGATGCTATAGGATCAGCTCAAGGTTAGTATGTCATGGGAATGTCACCGAAGTGACAGTAGTACACCTAATTTCAAATGAATCTAATCTGTTAAAGTTAGTAAAACCATGTTATCACGTATAAAATGAGCTGATAGTCATCTAACGCCTGAACCTTCATAAATTATAGCTAAGAACCATCCTAGTCACGTCAGCTTTCAAACAAAAAAAAACTTTACGTTTAGGAGCTACGATGCCACAGACAGACACACAGATAAACAGACAAACAGACAGACACGTCAAACTTGACACCTCTCTTTTTTCGTCGGGGGTTAAAAATCTAAAAACATAGCCCTCCTTCTGACGCAAAAAACATTTATTTTCTCCTACCGCAACCAAAGCTGTTAGAATCTATTGCGCTGCTTTACCTAAACAAGCATATTATAAGCGCATTACCTCAGCCGGTTCGCGGGTCACCGCCTCGCTAAAAGGGCAAGAGATGAAAACATTGGGGCCCTAAACAAACAAAAGTTAAAACAAGTTATTTTGGAGGATATCGCCGAGGCAATCTCTGAGGACCTATGGACTTTACGACTTTACTAAAATATATTGAGCGGATTTTAGACATTAATTTCTTGAGATGCCTTTTATATTATTAATAAAGCCTCGCCTTCCAGTGTGGGTTGATGTAATAACATTATTCAGTACGAATACACTGGTACAATTGGCTTGACATTCCTTTTTTTTTGTTTGTTCCATTTGACACCACCAGAATGACACCACCGGTGTTGTCGTTTGGAATCACTATAACGTTTGATACCACCGACTATTACTGATGTCCTGTGAATTATCATCTTTAATATAGGTAGGTATTCAATACTTCAATCCCCGTACAAGTTGCCTGTGACTTCGTCCGCGTGAAATTTTGCCGGGCACTAGACTACTTCCGTCTCATACCTTCTTTGCCCGTGATTCTACTGCGTAGTTCTACTGGTAGAAGCACGGACAAAGAAAGAAGAAGGGTCTCATGATTGCATTAAACTGACAAACACACTTTTTACAATCAAGACACTATTTCTACAGTTTTCGAACGCAAAAAATAGTATGTATGAGCAATTCTCATAATGTAGCTTGGAGCTAGATATTCAACACATCACTAGGTTAGTGTCCAACGGAATAGTGATTCAAAACGACACCACCGGTGGTGTCATTCTGGTGGTACCAAGTGGAACGAACTTTTTTTTCCAGGAAATCTGAGATTACCTTTTTTAGCGACCGACATTTTCAAAAGGTTTCATCCATCTCAACATCTTGATCAGCAACGTGCGATGAGTGCTGCCACTAACTATTACGAACGGCGCAAGGCGGTCCTAAGGTCAAATTGTTAAGCTTGATGTGTTGTCGGCTGTACATAGTTTATTCGGCCTCCAGATCGTGGCTCTACATTATAATGTGGCGTATAATGTAGAGCTAAGATTACGACGGCGATTCAATCCTATTTATCATGGAAAAATAATTGTAAACAATATTAAAAAATACAAAAAATATAGATTAAATAATTACAAAAATAGACGTAGGATGTGGAATATTGTTTGATAATTAGTTTTTTTTTCACTAATAAAAACATGCTATGTTGAGTGAGGCATCCTTCTAGTCTAATAAAGTTACTATGGAAGTTTTTTTTTGATTAAATTGTAAGCGACGGCGAGGGTATCATGAACACCACGATAAAAACGATAAAATTAGTGTTTAATTCGGTAAATATTCAAATACAGAAACCAAAGAGACAAGACACTGACAGCAATTATTAAAAAGTTATAAAACAGTAATGAGGTTGGTTTGCAATACTTAAGAGCTCAGATAAAAAACAGAGTCAATATCGAAAAATGTTTCAAGCAAGAAAATCGATTTCAACTGTTTGATGAGAATTTGTAAGAACAACAGTAATAATACAAGACACTCAATCACAAAAGTTGCCCACTAACAGTCAAACTCGGCGTTGCGTTAAATTCTGTTACGTTCACTTAGCTTTAGCACTCAGCCAACCTAACATCTTTTACGCGCACTTTTAGGGGAGATGGGTAATTTGGAACGCTTGGTAATTTTGATTTGGATAGTTTATAGTCTCTATTAGGGTGACAAAGAGGGTTGATAATATGTTCAAGACCAAGCGAAGATAATATCCAATTTAACGGATTTTACTCGCGTTTAATTAGATGTTACAATAATATTGTACACTCGACGCGACATTTCGATTACTTTACAGCGATCGTGGTGACGGAAAGAATGAAGATGGCAAATGTCTTTTTTTTTTATACAACTAGATGACAAACAAGCTGACGGCCCACCTGGTGGTTAGCGGTTACCGCGGCCTATAAACACCTGCAATAACAAGGAAAAGCACTTGATATTACAGGTGAGTTGTCATCCTGAGACCTAAGATGAAATGCCGTCCATGCCCAGTAATTACACTGGCTACCTTTCCCTTCAATCCGAAACACAGCTAACTGTTTCACGGCTGAAATAAGAAAGGCGGTGGTACCTACCCAGGCGACCCTACATATGGGTCTACCACCTAGTTGTCTTTGACAACTTTTAAGTTAACTACCGTCACTTTGTGTTATATTTTGAGCGGTCCGAATTACACATTTTTCGGGTGTGTTAATAACGTCGGGTGTATATAATAATGTAACATCTAATTAAACAACAGTTAAATCCGGTAAATTGGTTTTATTTCAAATGTCTAGTGCTCGCGAAAATGTAAGAAAAATAATATTTGCAAGACCAAACGAAGAGCTTGGATACAGAAATTAAGCTTAAACTCTAGCTTTATATTATTTATATGGAGCCTCGACTCCATCTGTTTGAACACACACATTATAATAATAATAAACCTCCATGTACCTAATATACGTTGTGTACCTAGATTGTGATATAAAACATCGCGTGTTCAATTCTGTAAAAACTGACCGTAGGTAACGGTTTTTATTGATTAGATAAGTAGTTAAGTAACGATTATGTTTCGATTCAAACGTGAGAGTAATAATTACTAACAAAAGTTTTCTATGCATTAACTTCGTTTTCAAGTAGCTGGGGACTGTAATACTCAAATTATGAACAAAAATGAGTCCACGTATCGCGTAAAATACGATTTTTAAAATTAAATTAAAAATGGGCTTCAGTTTTTAATTTAATTTTAAAAATCGTATTTGATATTAGTTGAAATAAGTGAAAATGAAGTAATTGATTCAATAACATACATATTATGACTACAGAAGCCAAACACGAAGGATTTCAAAAAACAATATAATTATGTCTCCGAAAAGGAAAAATAATGCATTCAGCATAAGTCGAAGCATCCTTGGACAATGGACACTATCGACGCTGGTCTTCCGTGGATACCTATTCAAAGG
The DNA here is from genome assembly GCA_947347705.1 of Nymphula nitidulata. NCBI lineage: Eukaryota > Metazoa > Arthropoda > Insecta > Lepidoptera > Crambidae > Nymphula > Nymphula nitidulata. The sequence goes on along the minus strand of OX374617.1, from coordinate 4,771,959 downwards.
GCTCTACTATGTGCACATCGATGTCGTCATAGTAAAAACTATGACGATGAGTGTCACGATCCTAGTTGTCGTAGCGACTAGCTATTTCGGCAGATGCAAAATAAAAATAAATTATTCTACTTAGTGTTTGTATAGTGGTGAAGACAATATGATACTAAATTAAAACATGGGTTTGTTACTTTATAATACATCTTATTAAATAGGTAGGTTAAATAAATAGGATGTATTTGAAAATTGCAAAACATTTCTATGAACTACTAATATAACCCATATTTTAATTTAATTGTCGTTATCATCCTTTTTCAACTTCAATTTTTGTTTTATGGCCTCTGTCAGATTTGACAATTTCGCCAAGATCCAGTTTTGGAAAAGACACGATTTATTCTTTGGTATTGTTTAAACGCTTGACTTTTGACAACTGTCAATGAGATCAATAACATTTACTAATAAAAATTGAACTTTTTTAAAGCTCCTTTGCTGCAACTTAATAGTGACTATAAATAATTCGACTGCTATTACGTCAACTTAAAGTACATAACGTCCTCTTGACTTTCGAATAAAAAACAAATAAATTTCAGATGAATCTTTTAAATTCGCATCGATAAATGATCACAAATTCAGCGTGTAGCATCGCATCGTCTAGTATAAAGCCGTCGTGGTATATATTCGTCAAATTAGCATTAATGCAGTCAGTGGGGTCGGCGACCGCGTTTGGCGAGCGTGGGAGCGGCGTGGGCGCAGTTTTTGCAACTACCCGGACAGGTAGCCTGCTCCCGAATGTTAAGTACGAAACCAGAGCCGGAGGAAGGGCTTTTTGTGAGGGGTGTGACCCACTATTTCCATGGAAATACAAAATTGAAATCGTGGGTCAAGCGTATTTTCCTAATTGTCTGATTATTTCCATGACGACCAAAATCGCAAATGGTAAAGGCGCGTTTTCATAATTCTTACGGATTCGCTAAAGGTGAGATAGGCGTTTTAAGTTTACATAATACACTTAATAGATTATCTACCCATAGGACGTCTACACAGAGACTTATTGAAATAGTTAGACAAACGATTCCAGTTCTATTTCCATTAATGGAAATAGTGAGACGCGCTCTTTGTGAGCACTCCTTATCCCGATTTGTACTTCCTATATCCTGTAGTTAATGATATAAAGTTCAAGCTTTGAAGCCGACATCTAACCTTTGATAAGACTTGGTCCAGCGATTGCAATCTTCCCAGAGTACCTAATCTTATGTTTTATACTAAAACAATTATTGTTAGAGGACTGAACGCATTTTTCTTATTTGTATTTATAAAAAGTTCAATGAGAGAGGTTTTACTGAGTGTTAGGTTTGTTTAGTCTATTCAATAAAATACTGTTGTTAGACCTTTTTGATAATTAAGAACCCGTTAAAAGCATATTTCCTACCAATCCCTGACTAGACGTTAGCCCGAGCCCGGCCCTATGGCTCGCCCTGTCTTGTGCAAGCATTTTCTCGGCAAAAAGTCGATTTTGATGTAACAACTTTTTGTATGGCGAGATTGAAGTCGAATTGCGCGTCGATTTTGGATGTGAGAGCTGGGATAATGTGCAATTATAATGCCAGAAAATATGTTGATATTTTTCAGAGAATTCGTCAACATTACGGTAAGAATTACTGTTATAGTTACTTAGTTTATTTAAATAAAACAGTAAAGGCATTCCGTTGATAGTTTAAAATTAAATAGATTCTGCTGTCACAAGTTTATAATTGGATACAACTAAAAATGTTATGTTTTTTTTTTATTTTAAGGTGTTAATTATAAGTCTCTATTAATCATAATCGAGATGTTGCCTATGTTTCAATAAGGTGCTAATTTTCACAAATTCTGAAAATATACTTACGCTATTTTTACCAATAAAAACTTAAACTTAAAAGTTATGCAACATTTTTGAAGATGTAGGTACTGTTTAGGAACATTAAAAAAACCTTTTTTTTTTCAGAAAATTTATCAAAAATTTTAATGGTTTTAGAGTGCTCACGTCAATTAAAACAACTATTATTATGACAACTTTGAAAAAAGACATACATATTACATGTATGTTATTTATTATGTGACGTCGTGTGTTTCGTAGATTTTCTATGGAGCGTTTTTGGACGATGCGCCGCTGGATGATGTTAAACATACTATTTTTCTGCAATATTTTTTCATAACTTATTAACTTCTTATTTATGAAATAAGAAAAGTTGTCAACCACATAAGGTATTGTGTTGTACTAAAGACAGTAAAACAACAGTCCTTGCAGACACTGGCAAAAGACATTCATGTTTTTTCCGCCAATAATGGGAGGGAAAACATTCACATTCACAACAATCACAACTATTATACGGTATATATTAAATATGTTTTTGTTAATTCTTACCTTGTTTTGTTTTGTGTTCGACTTTGCTTTAAAACCAGGAAGCTATGCTATATTTATACATATACACATGCAGCTATATTACCATTCCGTGGTCACATTAAAGAACATATTTTGCAACTACAACTAGGGCACAGATCATCTATTTTATTAAAATTAAAATATCTAATATAAACTCTTACATGTATTGTCAACCGTTTAGCAATTTGTGTTTGTTAAATTTGTAACATTTTAAGTTGTATCTATCAATATTTAAGTTTAGTAAGTAGATACTTAATTATACCTATATTTTTATAGTTTACTAGCTGATCCTGCAAACGTTGTTTTGCCATAAAAAAAATTGTCGAAAAAAATAATTACTAGCCGATTCTCAGACCTACTGAATTTACATATAAAATTTAATGAAAATCGGTCAAGCCGTTTCGGAGGAGTATCGTAACTAAATTTGTGACACGAGAATTTTATATATTAGATTAAGAAAGAAAGAAAGAAAATACATTAGCATTTAGCACACCTACATTTTATTTTTATACCTAGGTCACATGTATTCTTTTCTATGATCCTTGGTAATAACTATTAATAATCGTTTAAACAAGCTACCTAGACAACTATACACCGGCGCCAACTGAAAACCAGCGTTGCAGCCCCGGCTGTAGCATATGCTGAATTGGAGTCCGTATCTTTGTCCGTATTTTTTTTATGCCGAATAAATTTTTCTTTCTTTTCTTTCTTTCTTCTTCTTTTTACAAGTAGGTACCATTTAGTACTCGCGTCGTCGTTATTGATTGCAAATTTTACGTAAAATGAAATATAAAGAAATATGAAATATAAATTGAAATATAAAGCTGTTTATTGTCATAAGCGACGTAGGTGTTATATGAACGGGAAACCATTTTCAGACAGTATAAATCATCTGGTGCTGCAGGCAGCCTACTTTAAATGGCTATAACGGTTAGACAGCAGGTTTCTAAAACGCCGTTTTGCTAATCACTCTTTAAATGCCAAACTGGATAATGATGTCACGAGGTGGTGAGTTTCTACAACTTTATGTTGATTTGATTACGCGTTCAAATAAAAAAAGACTAATGACGAACTTTAGTAGAAATGTTCGTCTAACGGCGGAACGAGCGCGCTCATTAATGTCATTATATTCATATTTAATACGATGATTGGCATATTTCGTGCGTTGTATGTAACCACTGTATATTTGTGATTGCGAAATGATTACAATTGAGTGACAATTTAATTCAAGTAGTGTGTAAACCCTCTTGAAACTCAGTCCAAGGCGGGAGCGTGGGCAAACAAATCGGTTACATTCGTCTCCCGGCTTCGGAACACTTTATTCTGGCTTTGAGAATTTAAATATTTGTCTGCTGCACTATTTTCTCTCGGAAAGAACTTTTATTAGAAATTTAACATTTGAGATTGTCTGAACTTCAAGTCAAACACACAAAGTCATAAAATATGTGAAAATACTAGGACAATTTTAATAGCAATCTTATTGTAATACTTATTTATTTATGGCTAAATAATTAAAATCATTACTCGTGACTCTACTAACAAGCGATAACTATGTTGTTATATTTATGATGTTCTAAGCACAATGTATACAAAAAGCTTTATAGAAAGTATTTTTTGCTTAAAAACCTAACGACGTGTACATAAATCAGTACATAAAAATTTGAGGGTTAAAAATCCCTTGAAGATCACTTTTTTTAATACAAAGTACGACCCAACACCAACTGATGTGAAGCGGTAAGAATCTTCGCATAAGGAAGCCGGCGATCCAGTTGCAGAGCTGAGCGAGCAGACCGTATGCTTGGAGAGAAGAGCCCTGTGCCAGACCCGATCAAATGCTTTGACAATGTCAAGGCTAACAACCAATGACTCACCACGTTTGTAATAGCTTCACCCCAGACGTACATTAAAAACGCTAGAAGATCACTCGTTGACTATTTCGGCCGAAACCCGTACTGTAGATCATTAATTAATGAGTGATGTTCTAGGTATCGGATCAGCTGGTTATTTAAATCATTTCCGTGACCTTGCACAGAACTGAGGTGACTATTATTTTCAAATGCTAAAACATTAATTCGAATCGTAATGAGTATTTCACGAAACGTGTATTACTTAATTGCTTCTGGAACGTAGTGATTAAGTATAATTAATTCCCTTTGTTATGTGGTGCCAAAATAATTAAGCTATTATTTTCATGAATGAGTTTGTTTCTAATAAAATGCGATATTAAAATAGGTCTACTAAAATGGTCTCGTACTGTGCGGTTTCAGAGAAACTTTCTCCCGCGTACGCTCAGGTTGTGGAATGAGCTCCCTGCAGAGGTTTCCTCGAATGAGTACAGCATGGGGTTCTTCAAAAAAGGCGTGAAAAGGTTTTTACAGGGTCGGCAACGCGCAAGTGATACCCCTGGTGTTGCAAGCGTCCATAGGCTACGGTAACCGCTTACCATCAGGTGGGCCGTATGCTTGATTGCCACCTTAGTAGTATAAAAAAAGGACCTAGAGGCATTTTTGGTTGATCTATTCATCCACCACCTTAACAGAAAAGAGCGACACCTGATCAGATAAAAATTGAGAATGTAAATACTACATAAAACACATTTCCAACAGATTTTGAGGAATACGGTTGATAGACATTTTTTTTCTTTTAGTTCTTGTTAATATCTCTATAGAGTAAAGGACATAGGTACGTTCAAAATAATTTAGATAAACACTTAACTTACTTTACGAGCACTTGTTGGAAAAGGAGACTAGAATTTGTTAAACATATGAACTAGAAATCTAACAGAATAACCTGATCAACTATAATTAAAACGCCTACATTATTTTATTTTATTCTCTTCGATTTATTATTTTTGCTTATTAACAAACTTATTCGTTATCTTTATGATACGGCAATGAAGGCCTTTTAAAAAACTTGACAGAATGCAAGTTAATAAAAATAAATACCCATGTCGCATAATATAGCTTTATGTTGCAAAAGTCCTCCAGACATTTATCTTCTATAAAAATTGGACATTATGACCAAACAAATCAAAAATTACCGACTGATTTACCGGTATTATTATTGTAACTATTTTAACTGTTCAACCTTCACCAACCTTAACAAAAAAAAACAATAGAAATATTTATACGTTGTGAAATTGTTTTCTTTGACTTTTTTTCTGTACATTTTCTTATTTTTGGCTTTGTATGTGGAAATGGCACGACTTTATAAACTCATTATAAAACTGAGGGATATCAAAGCATAGCAATATCTACTAAGTAATAAAAATATATCTAAACTAGAAAAATTTCACGTCCTGAGACGAGGATCGAACCCGCGACCTTTCGCAATCCGGGCGTCTGCTCTGCGAAAGGTTGCGGAAGTTAATAATTTTTCAAACATTTGTGGGATCAGTTGACCACGAAGAGATTTATAATAATGTTAAAATCAAAATTAAGCATAGCAATATCATTATTGCTTAATTTAATACAATCAAGTTAGCAGTATACCTACGCCACGAGCCCGAGTTTACAAATAATATTCAATTTATATGCGCTTCACATCTGCGTCACCCCATCAATTCGTAACTCAACCTTGTACCGGCATCGGCATGTTGATCTACTCCGACTTCCATACCGCTTTGCTTGTCTTAAATATTAAAGAAAATGCCGAAATGTGCAAACCGAGAAGATGGATTTGTTTTAGAGTGGTTTATATTTTCTTCACTTACGTACAGACGACAGTACTAACAGTTGCACTACGAAAGCCGCCTTTATCACTAACGCAGTAAGGGCGGTCTCAAGGTCAAACTCTTACTGTCACTGTGCATTGGTAAGTAAGTCTCCCCGATGGGAGCGGTTCTCCTTCCCGAATAGGTAAATGCGCTCAGTTTGGTCTCGAGGGCCGAGCTCTCTGCTTTTATATTCTCGTAGCCTATTCAAATATTGCCGAATATATTGAGTTCTCTTGTAAAAGGAATATTTATATGCAGTAGGGGTGAAATCTTTGATCCGTGTCAATTTGGATCACAGACTTCAACAACAGGTTCATACTACACTTAGTTCGAACAGGGTAATCAAAATCCATCATCCTTTTTTTATATTAAGATAAAAGCAAGTCTCCATTTTATCATAATCCGGCATTGATCTAAATTCTGGTTTTATTAACATCCTGTGACACATAAAATGAAATGAGCTGAAAAACGGACATCGATCTTTTATCTCTCCACCACGTCCTGCTGTGAATAATCTGATATATCTGTCGCAGATGTCTGGTTAAATTACCCACTTAATTCGACGCCTATGTTATTGATTAAATGGCGGCATCCAGTCAAATGCCTAGGCCGATAGGTAATTGAACTAGAACCACTTAACGTTTAACAATTTAGCGTATTGAAAGACAGCTCAATTGGACACATAGGCTGGTCGTCTTGTACAGTTTTTGTGTTAGTGGTATGTCAAAGGTATTTTTATGACCACTTTAATGTAACCAAATTATTTCGGTTTCAAATAATTTTAAACCTACCAATCACCCATACATTTACAAAAAACTATTCGTACCAGACGACCTGCCTAGCCATCCAATTGAATGACTAATTTAACCAGATATCTGACACAAAGTTCAGCCATCTGGTTAGACGTTGCGCTCAATGACTTGGCTAGTCGTCTGTCAGCCGTTTCATTGGATGCCGGCGTTTAGTCAACGGCCTAGGCGCCCGATTAAGTGGGTTATTTAACCAGATGGCTGCGACATTTCTATATGCTATAAGTCGTAGGCATAGCAACTGTACAATATAGTTATCAATAATAATCAGAAGCTCAATAAACAATATTCTGTTGATTATGCTATTCCTAATGGAAATAAATAATATTAAAATGTGCAAATAACACCGTCTGTTAGTTGCGTATAAAATAGGTTGTGTGCATTGTTTAATAAAATAAAAGACTTCTACAGAACATAAGGTCTACATACCTATTTATACAAACCTAGATCACTCGTACTACCTATAGAGATTTTTGTTATTTTCCTCGATTTGGACATATTAATTATTGTTTATAACTATAATATTCTCACACACATATCAACTATCTAGCCCGAATGAACCACAATACATATCACACTTGCATAATTTATTGACAAAAATTAAACAAACTTTTTCTTCTTCTTCTTTTCTATGTGGCAATGTGTTATCTTACAAAGTGATAACAATTCTGCCAGCACAGTGCTTTGACCGAGCATGTGAAAACGTGGAAGTAGTACCGATGTAGTTAATTTGTAGAACCGATGTGACAACTTGTGTTAGTAGTGGGAGTAACAGAGACCTGGGGAACAATAAAGACAGGTGTTATAAACAACAAAAAAACCGACGGGCACTATGCTTGATTGCCATGCCAACTTAGTAGTGTATAAAAAAAAACTAATTTCAAAACACTAAAAAGGAAAAATAATTTAGTACTTAGTATTTTTTAGAGGCGGTGGTTTACTTTCTATTGTTTCTGGAAAGTATGTTTATGAACGATGGAGTTCTGAAGTAACAAACATACAAAAAACATACAGCCGAATTATCCTCTTGCTTCTTTCGAAGTCGGTTGATAAATAAACTATAAATTGAGATTGTAATATATAAAATGAGAATGTATTCAACTTTGAATGACAAAACATTAATATTTTACATCCTCAAACAAACAACCACCACCAATAATGTTTAAAAGCAAAACAAATTGAATGCGCAAATTAGGTCAAAGTTTCTGATTACTTCGGCATGCGAACCATCCTTAACAACCTCAATTATCATCAAGTTAATAGTTGTCCAAATTAACCTATCAGGTGTATCCTCAACACTACAATGTCCGGCCCAGCTTTGTGTCCGGGGGTGATCATAGCACCCCATTATGAGCAATACCACTGAGTGCAGGTTAATTCTCACAAAAGGAAATCCGCCGGATTCCGGGAACGGACCGTAACAGGGCTGCCTAATGTCTTGTGGGATGGTTGTTTATTTTATTATGTTTCAGGCAGACATAACGCAAACACAATGAGCACAATTATGTAGACACACTCCAAATATTTTCTATGTGTAGGTGAAAAGGATAGCGATAAGCAAGATATGCTACAAATTCCCTAAAACTGTTATTCCAAGCATTGACAAGTTAACAGTTACTCTAAAGAAAATCTGTATTTTTTTATACAACTACAAGACAAACAAGCTGACGGCCCACTGATGTTAAGCGGTTACCGCCGCCTATAGACACCTGCAACAAGGGAAAATTACTTGATATTGCAGGTGCGTTGTCATCCTGAGGCCTGAGTTGAAATGCCGTCCATGCCCAGAAATTACACTGGCTACCTTTCCCTTCAATCCGAAACACAGCGAACTGTTTCACTGCTGAAATAAGAAAGGCGGTGGTACTTACCCAGACGACCCTACATACAGACCTAGTGAAAACTTAAAAATTATTCTCTGATCAAAAGGGTTGAAATATCAGCCCTTGGACAGCTTGTAACGAAAACATAGGTTTCTTAGGCATACAGAGACATGCTTCTTAAAACCTAGATTTATTACGTTCTTTAACACTTCGTTCATTACCCGCACGCCGGCGCTTTTATGCAATATTTACAAAGACGACCTGTGTCAGATATGACAGTACTCAGTTTAAAGTTCAAATTTTAGCAAACATTACCAACTTTGATAGTAACGACATTGATCGCTGCTTCTTAGACCTCCTATCTATCAGGGTTGTTCTATCCTGCCAGACGAGTCTTGCTTGCTAGCATTTTCACTTTATTTCGACAACATTTTAGGACATTACAAGTTTAATATCCACTTATATCTATGGAAACCTATTTATTTTCAACTACAAACGGTGTCAATCATTTCTTACTATTAAAAATCTACTTTAATTAACAATCTTAAAGGATGTTTCTTATTATAACGAGTTAAAACATAATAAAACGGTCAAATCTCTTACTATTTTCTAAGTCAAAGCCTAATCTTTTGCTATATATCTATATCGATTTTCAAAAAAAAAAAAATACAAAGGCACATTGTTATATCTATCATTTAACATTAATCTAATAACTAAACAAGTGTTTTAACACTTATAAAAGAAAATCTTAGTACAACTAAAAATTGTCAATTTTTCTTAACTATTTATGTTTTAAACCTATTACAAAAGCATTTTCCAATTGTAGAGACATCCAGTTTATGTTTATTTTAATTTTCGTATTTACAATCATATCGAACATTTCCAGCCAAATTGCGCTCTATGACACATCCATTTTTCGGACAATTAATCACTTACTAACTCTATTTTTAACCCCCGACGAAAAAAAGGGGTGTTATAAGTTTGACGTGTCTGTCTGTGTATCTGTGTGTCTGTCTGTGGCATGGTAGCGCCTAAACGAATAGACCGATTTTGACTCAGCTTTTTTTGTTTGAAAGCTGACGTGACTAGGATGGTTCTTAACTACAATTTATGAAGATCAATTCACGTGTTTCATCAAACGCGCTATCAGCTCATTTTCTACATCATCATCATCATCACCAGCCTATATACGTCCCACTGCTAGGCATAGGCCTTCCTACATGGAACAAACACATGAGGAGTTTGGGCCATAACACCACCACGCTGGCCCAATGTGGATTGGTGGGTTAAAGCGGTTGTAGTAACAACCGGGACCAACAGCTTAACGTGCCTTCCGAAGCACGGAGGAGAGAGAGAGAGAGATCATAAATTTTGGTTGACCCATCCCAGGGTCGACCATGGCGAAAGTTGCTTTGTTTTCGTATTCGAAACCAGAGTGCTCAAACCAATACGCCACCGAGCTCCTCATCATTTTCTACATGATGAAAGGGTTTTACCAACTTCCACAGATCCGATTAATTTGAAATTTTGGTGTACTGTCACTTCGGCGACATTCCCATAACATACTAACCTACCCCTATACCATCAAAAAGTCTGCGGGATCCTTAATTTCTTCAGAAACTTTTAGCGTGTCTCACAAGAAAAGTCACAATCAGATGGTGTTAGATAGATGATTAATGAGGCCGGGGGTTACCTAAAATTTTTAATTTTATATTTTTGTTATCTATAAAAGTTTTGGACAGTATTTACTCCTAGGTAATTTTCTTATCTTTTATTTATAGAAAAGACAATCCCGTAGATGAAAGAAACAAAAAATCTATCATTTCATAATTTTTAAGCGTTTAGCTTCAGATAGAGTTATCAGACTCTACATAGAGATTAAAAATTAAGCGGATAGCGTTAGTTTAATTTCATTTTTCTTTTCCAAATCTGCTGTTCTTGTTATCCATATTGAGAGAAATCTACAAACATATTTAAGCTAATCTACAAACTGTACAAACATTGTACGTCCTTGTACCTTGAGACGGGTTTTTGTAAGGAAATTATCAACAGATTGATGTTTCTCATTTAAATGCTGACCCTTGTAATTTGGCAGCCCTACTTACCTCGACACGGCAGACAGCCCCGACCCTGGGGCCGTCGTAATATAAATATTGCCTTTTTCGTGAAAAATAGTCCGTTAAAGACTTTTAAAAACATTTCAATTGAGATATTACCTTGGCAAGGAAACAAGAGATATTATGGTAATATTAGCAATAATAAGCCAAGGATAAGGCTTTCTTGCAAATAGAATCAATGAATACATTTTAAAATGAAAACAAACGTAAAGTAAGCTTATTTTAAAATGAAACAGATAAAATAGAACTCGACTCGACTCGACCAAACAATTTAGAATTTAAAGAAATCTTTAAAATGCAAAATTAGACAAAAAACTAGTAGTACCAGTTTCTAGTATTGTGTCTGGTTTGTAGGTACCTACTTCACAAATTAAATTGTTTAATAGAGAATTTAAATTAATATAACTGAGATCATTGTCAGGGAAAAGCTTTACGTTTAACTGCTAGGTTTTTGTAGCAATGTCAAGTGCTCTGAATTGATTTTAATCAGGTTATTTCGCGTTGTAAAGTCGCTTCATTACGATAATAAATGGACAGGTGTAATAAGTACTTGTTTGCATAAAAAAAATAGCGACTGCCTTAACTGGTTAACAACTGCGTTATCACGAGTACAATCATTATTAACCTGAAAGTTTGATTCCCAATGGGTCAATCGAAATTCGTAATCTTGCGCTTCTTTCTCCATGTTCCAAAAGATATGATAACTGTAATTGCCGGATATCACTACAATGTAATGGGCCAGCGTGGTGGTACATTACATTTCACAACGCCTCAAGTGTTTTCCCCGTGTACCTGTGCCCTAACTAACAGTGACACGTATAAAGCCGTTTATGCCGATTTAGATACATACTTTGGAAAAATATGTATTCGCACGACAGAGCTTAAAATTTCGGCTAGAAAATACACGATTATTCCAACTGACAATCAATTTGTTCTTTGTTCCTCAACATTATTATTTGTTTTATAAAAGAAAAGAAAAGAAAAAGAAAAAATATTTTATTTAAATAGGCCACAAAGAAGCACCTTTAAATCGTCAAAAAACACATTTTTATAACTATTACAAAAAATATATTAACTAAGTCTCTCCGTCTGTCATGTCTGAATTTACACCGGTTCCAAAAGTTGAACTACCGAGAAGATTCCGGCAACAAACTCGTGTAGTCACTCTTTTTAGATATTAAATTACAATGTTTGTAGTTAAAAATATATCTTTTAGCAATGCAATGCCACCCAGCGCAAAAAAAATGAAAATTTGAAGAGAAGGTATGTCAACGTAACAAGAAAGTAGGTACCCAATGTCAAAAATAATATCGTTATTTTCAGGCTATCTGACAATGCAGAATCACAGTATAGGTTACTGCCCGCCTAGCATGACCACCGAAACGCGATATGATACGATATGATAAAGCTTCGAACTGTCTAAAATCATTGGACATAACCGCCATCTTGAAATTTTATCGAAACTGCGAACTTGTATTGTATATATACATGTTCGCAGTTTCGATAAAATTTCAAGATAGCGGTTATATCCAATGATTTTTGACTGTTCGAAGCGATAAATAGCTTTATCATATCGCGTTTCGGTGGTCATGCTAGGGGGGCAGAGGTTAATAGTCACAATACTCGTAAATAAACATATAAAACATTTGAGATTTTAATGTGTCCATGCATTCTTATCATCTAAATATTCTTGGACTTTATAGTAGCCTTTTTTCATTAAAGTTTGTTTCACATATAACTTAAGTTTGTGAAAAGGCAGTTCAGTTACATTTAGTGGGACTTTGATATAAATGTGTATACATTTCCCCATGAATGAGCGACTTGTCTTGTGAAGTCTAAAACTTGGAACAGCAAGTTTGTTTTTATATCTAGTGTTTAAGTTATGAATATCACTATGTTTTGAAAAGGTATGTTTATATTTGTGAACATAAATTATGTTCTCATATATACATATATTGAGAATAGTCAATTATGATCCCACAAGTTTTAGAAGTAACAAGTAAATGATTGTGTTGCAAATGCAATATCATTATGGTCAAGGGATCCAATAAAATGTCGTTCTTTTTCTACTACGAATCATATATTCTTTTACATAATATTCTGTTTTCTGTAGGTGGTGGAAATCAAGCATACGGCTCACCTGATAGCGAACTGCTACCGTATTCTATGAATGTTTACAACTTTGTCATTTAAGTATCCTGCCGGCATCTTCACACCAATAGAATATCTATTGATTCTATTGTGTTGTAGATACAAACCTGTAGCATATCTAGTGTTTATTTATTTATTTTGGTTGTTACCGAAACAGAGTTATAATAATTATCAAAGCATAAGACTCGACATTAAAAGTGACAATTGTAGGCTAGAACTTTACTAATATTATGGGTAAACAGCACATCAAAATAACCAATAAAACTAGAGCAAATCTACCAGAAACTCATAGTAGTAGCTAGGTTAGGTATATAAAAGTAATAACAAAAATAAAAATTACATTTAAACTGTTGGAAATACCTACCAATCTATTGGCTACAAATCTATTAAACACGATAAACTGGCTATGGCGTAACGTGGAAGTGTTGATGACAGCCGGATAAGTTCTCTTGCCTCGGCGCGAGTCGCTACAATTATGTTTTAGACATCGACAGCGATAAAGTTTCAGGCTTGCCTCGCACACCATTACGTAAGTGGGGATGGCATTGGAACATAACGAAAGAAAAAAAGAATGAAAATTTGAATTGACACACCAACTTACACATTCCTACTAAAACACTTAATGACATACATACAGTATAAACTCTAGGAAACGACATCTAAACTAAACCATTTAAAATCTCAATAAAATTATATTCAGTTGAAACAATAATATTTCAAGGGAAACAAACAAACAGAATGACAAATATTGTTACGACTAAATTACTTAACTCTGTTTCGTAGAGCCCTATTTTTTTCGTGCTTCGGAAGGCACTAGGCAGCTAGGTGGTGTTGTAGGGCACTATGTAGGAAGGCCGGTGCCCAGCAGCGGGATGGTGAAGATGATGAAACTACTTTTTAAGTATGTCAGTATCAATAAATAAATTAATTAATAAAGTAATTGTTAGATGTTGTTAACATAGGAAAAAGTTGCAAGTAATTTCAAGCAATTTCAAGTATAGTAGAGTGTAGTCGTTGTCGACTATAAAGTTCACGCAACGGAAGAATAACTTACAAGAAATCAATCATAAATATACCGCAGGTGAGGTCGTCACAGCTCACACTTGTAACACCCCCTTTATTCTCCCCGGATCCCTATATCACATATCCGGTTTACCTACAAACATACCATTTTTTTATCTTAACGGGGTAACTCTTGGCATTCATCTCACCTGATGGTAAGTGAAGATAAGGCCGACGATGAAGCGAGCTACACCCGGATTCCTCAACCACAGAGGAACTGGCTATCTTACCTCTAACTGCCGGAACACAACAATGCTGTTAACATTATTGTTATGGCGGCAGACTTAGGTAAGATGGTGATAGCTAGCCAGGCGGACTTAGAAATTTCTACCACCAACCAAACCGAGCAGAAAATGTCTGCCCCCACGGGAAGCGAACCCCGGAACTTTTAGATCTGAAGTAGGTGGTCTCAACTACTAAACCACAGGGGCGATTGAACATTGACCATTATTATGAACGCGAAAGTAAATCTGTCTATTTGTTACGCTTTACTCGTAAGCCACCAAACCGATTTAGATAACTTTTCTGACGCGTCACCGAAGCCTAAAATAGTGACAATGCAATGAAAATGAAAATGAAAATGAAATGAAAATGAAAATATCTTTATTCAATTAGGCCCCCAAGAAGCACTTTTGAATCGTCAACAAAAAAAAACCCTTAAGTCTATCACATAAAAATAATATTAACTAACTAACAATTTCATAATGTTTGTCTCTCTGTCTTATCTGCATCTACGTAAGCTAAGAATGTTATGTCAGTCTGTCTATCGGTCTGTCTGTCGGTCCGTCTGTCCGTCAGTCAGTCTGTCTGTCTGTCCGTCAGTCAGTCTGTCTGAATTTACACCGGTTCCAAAAGTTGAACTACCGAGAAGATTCCGGCAACAAACTCGCGTAGTCACTCTTTTCAATCATTAAGTTACAATGTTTAATTACACAGTAATAGTATTTAGCAGCGCAGTGTCGTACAGAGTATAAAAAAGGTATATTAAAGTACCAATAAGTACCTAATGATAAGAATATTTACTGTATTTAAAGGCTGTCCGACAATGCACCTTCACAATATAAGTATTACAATACACAAAGGTCAACAATTAATATACAAAGACCTAATAAATCTAAACATCTTTCTTTAATTTAAAACACTTGTCTGAGCACGTCATTACAATAATAATTGTATTGTTTTATATATAATATCCTATAATGCCATATACCTCAAAAATCCCTCAAAAATTATACTATTGATGAATATGTAGGTAAATTATTACAAAATCAAGGAAGCTTAGAGATGACCATTTCCACTAGTGGCACCTGTTCACAAGTATGACGCATGTGCCAGCCATCGCTCCGCTCAACCATATCATAGGGAACGGAGCAATCTGATGAAAATCCAAAATGTCGTGGAATTTTGATATTTTGTAATTCTGGCAACTCTAATTCAATTTGTCGCCAAAGTTGTCTAGTTGATTCTGGAGGCGTTTCATCCCAATCAATATTATTTTTCCATAAGGATTGAATAATTAATTTTGCCAGTAAAGTGCTACGAATCCCATCAAATCCCACAACCGGGCTATTTTAGACAAAATGTTGCGCTTTGTACATTCACAGCTTCGCAAATTTACATTATAGGTGAAACTGTCTTCTACCGGTAACCAACGAATTTAGCATGACGTTTGAGTACATCCTAGGAAAGGACATAGCTCTCTTGGTGCAATAACAGATATATCTACACGAGCGGTGGCGCAGGCGGCTACCAGCTATGCGATTGTCTAAAGTCAGCAGCCTTAAAATCGTGGCTGTCGGCAGCGCTGTCAGACCTTTTAGCGTTTGTTTGACAACCATTCAACAACTGTTGGCGACACCAGCGTTCCGACGACGAGCACGGCGGCCTTATGTAAAAGTCAATCAATTATTGAAAGGAGTATTATGATACATTTTAAAATCAAGAAAAACTAAATCTTAAAACATCGATTGTACTTCATGTCGTATATCCAAAACAGAGACAATCATACACAGCCATGAGATCGACGTAGAAATTATAGTGAATACGCTTACGCGCAGCGCCGTGCTCATAGGTATCAAAATCAATGGCAGCTCGTCGTCTTGTCAGACGTCAACCTCGATGTCGAATATTTCTGTTTGTGAATCACACTGCACTTCCTATTTTATGCTATTCATAAAAACTATATGTAACTAACGTCATTCATTTTATTTCACACACGATTTTTCAGTTCATTACGAAGTGAAAGTTAAACAAAAAAAATGTTCAAGATATTATAGAACTATCGTCGAGTCGTCGTCACCGCCTCCCTCCATGGTCCGGGGACAGGACGGGCTTGCTTGCACGACGGGCGCGATGAGCCCGCGCACCTCTGCTGCCTCGGGAACTACAGGATCTACGAATGAACCCGACTCTTTATTTAAAGGGCGTGCGTAGCTTATTACGGAGGTATTTTTATTTCCGTGCTTATTTTTTGTTTAGCAAACTAATAATACATGAAAATAAAATAAGCGTTAATTTTGACTACCGCTGTAATATGACTGTTTATTCTGCGTTTGTTATGTCATCTACATAAAAAAATACTGAAAACAATACTAGTCAAATATGATCCTACAAGTTTCAGAAGTAACAAGTAAATGATTGTGTTACAATTGCAATATCATTATGGTCGATGGATCCAATAAAATGACATTCTATTTCTGAAAATAAAATAGATAAGCATTACTTTTGACTACAGCTGTAATATGACTATTACGTTAGATATATCATCGGAAATATTTTAAATTTACCATTTTAAATAAAGCAGTTTACCATGCTTAAAAGGTAAATAAATTAATATAAACGAAATCCTATCTGATAACATGAAGAAATCGTCTTATATTTTCGCGAGCACTACACATTTGAAATAAAACCAATTTACCGGATTTAATTCGCATGACTGACACCGAGAGGACCACTCAAAATATAGCAAAAAGTGACGGTAGTTAACTTATAACTTATCAAAGACATTTGACATCTTCAGTCTTCCCGTGACCACGATCGCTGTAAAGTAATCG
Source organism: Nymphula nitidulata (assembly GCA_947347705.1). Classification (NCBI taxonomy): domain Eukaryota; kingdom Metazoa; phylum Arthropoda; class Insecta; order Lepidoptera; family Crambidae; genus Nymphula; species Nymphula nitidulata. The sequence goes on along the minus strand of OX374617.1, from coordinate 4,754,819 downwards.
AAACGTCGTGTGTATAATAATAACATCTAATTAAACGCGACTGAAATTTGTTTTATTTCAAATAAAGAAATCGGTTACGTATTGTGGTGTACCACAAGTGCGTTCTATGAGCGAAGACAAGCATTTGAAGCTTGTTCGTAGATCTGTGACAAGTTGACTATACACTGCCATGCCCAGCGGCTAGAAGCCGTTTCACACACCACTTAAACATTTTTTTCTTTTGAGTGCCTCCCGCCGATGTTAGCTTTGCTTCTTGCGCTGTCGATGCGAGCGCTTGGTGTGTGGTCGCCTTTTGTCTTGTTAATTATATGGAAGCTCCATTATTGACAAGTAGAGATCACACAATATAGGTATCGGCGTTTCGAGTATTTAAAACATATGTATTATCTACTTTTATAGTGAAGTCTGTAAGATCTCAGGATGTTTTGAGTAGCAGGGATTGGATCTCGGACCTCAGAAATAGAAGTCGGTTAGCTTATATGGCTGCTACTCCTTGTGACACAGAAAATAAGCCTCGAAAAGATTGCATGCATCTTGGAAAAGATAGATCATGCATTAACCATGCAGAACCAACCCAATTATAATAGCGAGCTTAAAATTCAAAAGGTGTGTGTGCTGTTTATTATTTGTAGCTCTGTTTTTATAGTGTAACTAATTTATTTCTAGAATAATGTAATTACACATGTATATTTTTATTATTACTGAATGAAAATATCTTTATTCAATTAGGCCCCCAAGAAGCACTTTCGAATCGTCAACAAAAAACCCTTAAGTCTATCACATAAAAATAATATTAACTAACTAACAATTTCATAATGTTTGTCTCTCTGTCTTATCTGGATCTACGTAAGCTAAGAATGTTATGTCAGTCTGTCTATCGGTCTGTCTGTCGTTCCGTCTGTCCGTCAGTCAGTCTGTCTGTCTGTCCGTCAGTCAGTCTGTCTGTCAGTCTGTCTGAATTTACACCGGTTCCAAAAGTTGAACTACCGAGAAGATTCCGGCAACAAACTCGTGTAGTCACTCTTTTCAATCATTAAGTTACAATGTTTAATTACACAGTAATAGTATTTAGCAGCGCAGTGTCGCACAAAGTATAAAAAAAGGTATATTAAAGTACCAATAAGTACCTAATGATAAGAATATTTACTGTATTTAAAGGCTGCCCGATAATGCACCATCACAATATAGGTATTACAATACACAAAGGTCAACAATTAATATACAAAGACCTAATAAAGCTAAACATCTTTCATTAATTTTAAACACTTGTCTGAGCACGTCATTACAATAATAATTGTATTGTTTTATATATAATATCCTATAATGCCATATACCTCAAAAATCCCTCAAAAATTATACTATTGATGAATATGTAGAATATGTATGTATAATAATAAAACAACTATTATAACTATGAACAACAACTATGAATAAAAACCAATAATATGCGAAAAAAAAGATATATTTCCTATAATATTACCTATCTCAAGAGTCCGAGCTTAAAAAATGGAATGAAAAAATCTGTCGTAAATTTTTCCATCCCAATAATAACTTTGTCTTTCTGATAATTCGAAACCTAAAAATAAATCGGATTCTCTGGTAGTTACACTGTCTTATTTTTCGACGAACTTTATATTATCCATTCATAACCTGAATAATTCTTATTTTTAGTACATCCAAGTTAGACAGCATGTAGTTAGACAGCTAACCAACTTTCCCACATGCACATCGCACCTGTTGGTTTTAATTATAAAATTTACATAGAAATTAAGGATATGTCCAGGTGCTATATGTTTGAAGCCGGAGAATAACCCGTCGCGATATAAACACTGTGCCTCGGCAACTAATGACGTTTATAAGAAGCAGAGGAGTAGGTTGTAATTATTTATCAATGAGCTTTATCTTCGATAAGAAAACTTGTCTGCCATTGGTTATACCGATGCAAAACAAAACGATAATGTGTGTGGGTCCTGTGTATGTGTAACTGCGAAAACGATAAAAAATCTAATAAATCATAATAGGTACATACTGGATTTTTTGGGTATGGCGGACAAAATTTTAAGATACTTTTGGAACTACTAAATTTAACAACTTCCTTTATGGAAAGTATACCATAACACTCGGTACCTAATTAATAAAGAGGAGTATTTTATTGAAAAAACAATTGTGTCTGGAACCTGATGCTTTACGGGTTAAACAATTATTTTCATATTCAATCGGATTGTCTAAATAGATAATCCGCACAACTGCTGGTAATTTTTATGTCAAATAACATAAAAATTGGCAGTAGATTATATTTAAAGTTTCGTAGATTTTATCAACCTTTGAAAAGCTAACACGATTGTGTCCTAAAATTTTATTGTTAACCCATTAAAATAAAGATTTGCTGCAATCAGCGCCCGGCCATTTAGTCTAGTTTGACCCGACGCCAAAAATATGATCATTTGCAGTGTATCGACTAAAGACATGTTAGGCATCGTACGTGCTTAGATTAGTAATACCTTCCAATTAAAAGACGAAGGCATTTGTAAACACAAAATGAAGGCGCACAAATACAAAAAGCTCATAACAAAACTAGATATGTTAATGATTCTGTCAAGCCTGAATATTTTCATTAAATCGAAAGCGACTCGATTTATTTCGGCAATTTTCGATTATTTCCCGCTGCTCGATCGTCGATTCTTGCTCGAATCAATCATAATTGGCGGTTTTTTACGATTTTGGAGTCGCGTGTGTGCGTGCACGCATGGCGGGCGGTGCGCGGGGGGGTGTCACTGTGCAAATGCACTCGTAAACCCGCGCGGGGTCAACGCACCCCCGGCCCGCGTACCGCCTCCCGCACACTACCCCCGCTCCTATAAAACGTTTACCGCTACGATATATTTATTTTATTATAAGTACAAGTAGCCTGCAAACTGCAACCTTGCCTATGTCCGGTCAGCTGATGACACTCACGCTTATTTCAATCGGTCGGGCGCGCGCACTGCTCCGCCAGGCAACAACTAAACAACCAACCACCCAAAAAGCTCCATAACGACTCTTATATCAGAACTAGCTGACCCAGCAAACGTTATTTTGCCATAAAAAAAAATTTCCAAGAAATAAAAAATAAAATAGATAGTAGCCGATTCTCAGACCTACTGAATATACATATAAAATTTCATGAAAATCGGTCAAGCCGTTTCGGACGAGTAACGGCTTGACCGATTATATTACCGATTATAGTACATATATTAGATAGTCGGTAATATATAATACTGAATATAGTACAGTGCGTTATTAAATTATAGCCTATTATTTATTATTATCTGCAAAAGACAATTTTATTACTAATGGAGAATAAGTAGCTAGATAATATTCGAACGATCTTAAATTGCGCCCTCCATAATCGGATTAAGTTTCAGGACTTTTTATAATTTATGAAATATTGGAACAGAACTCAAATTGCTTTGCGGTCGAAGAAAAATGCCAAGTGGATAAGCTATTTAGAAACAGCCAAGTTGGTAAGTATATTAGTATTAAGACTTAAGAGGCAGGTTAATTTTGATTACAATGTATGTAGTATGCGGAAGAACTTATAATCCACTTGAGGTTAATGATGTAGCTAATATAAATGAACATGGGGAACCTTGTCGACCAATTGATGCTTCGACTCAACAGAATAGTGGCCCAAAAACATAAGTTAAACTTTTCAAAAAAGTCATAGTGGCTTCTTGATGAAAGATTCTAGAATACCTAGTACAACAACCTCAATCAAAATTCCCGCCTTCTATATGGTAGTTTTGTTTAGTATTTCTTCTTCTTTTTATTTTATGTACAGTGTGTTTTAAAAGTCCGATATAAAATTTAAAGGGAGTTGTTGTGTTCCTTCTCAAGGTTCCTCTGAAGTTTTGACAAATTACAGACTTATTACGATTAAATAAATAAAAAATCACCCCTGCTCGTGAAAACCCTTAGAATGTGTAGGTACTATCGCTTATCGTATGACATACAACAGTGTTTCCACACACACACAAACAATCTGCGCACATAGGTACTAAGATATCGACCCCTGCACCAAATTTAATTTCGGAATTCCGTTTTACTAGATGGTAGACCCATATGTAGGGTCGCCTGGGTAGGTACCACCGCCTTTCTTATTTTAGCCGTGAAACAGTTCGCTGTGTTTCGGATTGAAGGGAAAGGTAGCCAGTGTAATTACTGGGCATGGACGGCATTTCATCTTAGGCCTCAGGATGACAACGCACCTGCAATATCAAGTGCTTTTCCTTGTTATTGCAGGTGTCTATAGGCGGCGGTAACCGCTTGCCACCAGGTGGGCCGTCAGCTTGTTTGTCATCTAGTTGTGTAAAAAAAAAAAAAAAAAACACCTGTACATACACCTGGGTACTAGAGATTCCAAATTTGGCACGTAGGTTCCTTAATAGGATAGCACTAAAAATATTTTTTCAAAATTCACCCCTAAAGGTACACCTATCACAGAAGTACATCATCATCAGCCTATATACGTCCCACTGCTGGGCACAGGCCTTCCTACAAGGGAGAAAGACATGAGGAGCTTGGGCCATAGCACCACCACGCCTAGCCCAATGCGGGTTGGTGGGTTCAAGCGGTGGCAGGAACAACCGGGACCAACGGCTTAACGTGCCTTCCGAAGCACGAGATTTAATTAAACTTGCGCTCTCCAATGCTTTCCATCCCAGGATCGACCATTGCGAAAGTTGCTTTGTTTTTCGTATCGAAACTAGAGCGCTCAAACCAATACGCCACCGAGCTCCTCTATCCTCATGTTGATCTCCTCGATCCTTAATTGTAATTATTAATATGTACTTATACAAACTCTTGGTAAACTCCCTATACTTAATTACGTAACGATTTCCCTCTTCTGGTCACAGACCTTCCGAAGAAACACATGAGAAGTTTATACTCTGGCTCAATGCGAGTTGATGACCGAGTAAGGATCGACCTAATCGCATTAACCGACCGAGTAAGAAATTACAATGTAAAAAATAATTAGGTTTACAAAAATTTATTAACTAATATTTTTTTGAAGACAAACGGTTATAATTATAAATTTTTGATATATTTTATTTAAAAACCTTTTAAAAAGTCATCAAATAAATATAAAAAAAATGATATATTTTATATGAAAACCTTTTGAAAGTAATCATGAAAGACAATTTTTTACAGGATTACTAAAAAAAGGAAATTAGAAGTAAATACTTTAAAATATTTTTATTACAAAAAAAGGAATTAGAAGATAGCTTAGGGCTTTGGTCATGTACCTCAAAATAATCGCCATTTTTATTGCATAATAATACCATACAAAAATGAGTGTAAAATTTTTAGAAGACTTGTAAACACGTATCTCGCGGCTATCTAGGTACTAGCAAACATTTTATCGAATACGAAATATACATTTACTCCGCTAACATAATATTGAGAAGTTAGCTTTCCAATTACAGTTAGTACGTTAAGCATTAGAGATATTGTTATTGCTAATGATATTGTGAACTACGGCCGCATCACCTCACTTAATAACGTCATTATGGACCCTATGGGGTCCTCTGCCACAATGTTAGGTAGGTAGAGTCACGTCTAGAAAGTTGTAGGTACGCATTCAAGGCTCCAAAAATGTATATAACACCTTATTGCTATTGAGATAGAGTTCATATACATATTTTATGCTTTAAGTGTGTACAATCGCGGTCAAAAAATGTTTACCACCATAAGGTTTATAATTGCATGCACAATTTAATATCACAGGGTCGATGAATTATGATTTGATCAGATATAGAGCATAGATTTTTTCACACACCAAAATAGATCGCATAAGGTTACTAGGATAATAATATTCATACACTCACAACTATCTAGCCCCAAGTAAGTATCATTAAGAGTTTGTGTTATGGATACTAGATATCGGAGAAATAATGATAATAGTGTGTTAAAAAATATAAATACAAAAATACAAAAATATTTATTTCGTAACTTATAGCCCAATACAGTTTATAGTGGCTGGAGCTTCCTTTTAAGCAAGAAATTTGCTTGTGCTAGGAAGCACCGCTCTTCCATAACAGGGTAACATTAGAAGACTTAAGCTTAATAACAGTTAAAAATTTTGAACCATTAATAGATTTTAAGCTTAATATTATCAGTGCGTGTGTGTGTTTCTGTATGTGTGTGTGTATATGTGTGTGCGTCCGTTTGTGTGTTTGTGTATGTGTGTGTGTGTGTGTGTGTGTGTGTGTGTGTGTGCGAGTTCATGTTATATGCGTGTGCGTAAATATAAGAAATACATATACTAAATAAACATATTAACATCCATGACTTATGAACAAATGCTCGTACTCATCATACAAACATTTGCTCCCACCGGGATTCGAACCCGAGACTCCCGACCGAGTAGCCTGTATAGCAAGGGGCACAGACCACTCGGCCAGCCGGTCGTCAAAAGGATATAGATTTTTTTAAATTACTTAAGAAACGAGGATTTAATTACATTTCGTAAAAAATGGAAAATTTCGTATTTTAAATGTGTCATTTTTTAAATTAGGAAAGGAGTTTTATAATCAAAAAAGTCATTAACACTCTTTTAGTGAATAGAATGTTTCATGAATTTTAGTTTCATAAATATAAATTGCTAATAAAAGAGAATCTAATTTGAAAACTGGTAAACATTTTTGGACCGCGATCATACATCTTTTCAGACATAATTTACCCAAGGAAAGCTCTGTTTTACGACAAGGGCGGCAAACAGGTCGGTTTAGTGGTCAGCGTTTCATAGGGTACGCGCTGCCTACCCTATGAAAATCAAGAGCCAGCGTTATGTTGACAGTTGTGGACAGCTTCAGCAGTGTGATTCACAAACACAAATATTCGACATCGAGCTTGACGTCGAGCTGCCATTAATTTTGACGTTTGAGCACAGCGCTGCGCGTAAGCATATTCACTACAATTCGACGTCGATCTCCTGGCTGTGTATGTTTGTCGATAGATACAATATGACGTACAATCGATATTTTTCTATTTAGTTTTTCTTGTGTTTAAAATGTATCGTATTGACTGCATTCATTATTTGATTGACTTTTACTTAAAGATATAAAAATAAACAACTCTTTAGTTCCGGCTCAATCGAAGGTGATTCGAGGTGAATCGGGGGCTCAAAATTAGATTCTGGACCAATAAACTCCAATCCGGAAAGCGCAAAGTAGGACGACTTCCCAATAGATGGACAGACGACATGGTCAAAGCTACGGGGAGCCGTTGGATGAAGGCTGTCTCCGATCCATTTGGAAATCGATAGGGGAGGCCTGTGTTCAGCAGTAGACATCATAGACTGATAAGATGAAACTCCACTAGCGTTATCTCACTTAAAAGCTTTAAGGTGAATATTTTTTTATGTTAATCTGTTTTCTATGTTAATCTGTTATCTTAATAAATACTTATCTTATGTTTTTTAATAGCACTCAATAAAATCAAATATATTTACGCCCGTATTCACAAACGACACTATGAGGTCTCACAGTGCCCGCGGACGCACAGGGTGCCAAATTCCTATTCATAAACAATACTTGAGTGGCAATCGGCACTATGCGTTTGTCATAATGAACACTTAGCTAAGCACATAGTGTCGAGCTCACCAAAGAGAATGTAATCACTACGGAGTTTACGATAAAAAGCAAACAAACAATAAAATTGAAATGTCAGCCAGTGAAGTGAACTACGTAACACTAATCAACCAATCACAGAGCTATATTCAACGCTATGCGTCCGCATAGTAAAGATTTGTTTGAGTATTGTTTGTGAATTGAAAGGCTTGTCAAAGTGAACGCACTGAGAAATGCCTTATTTCGCTATGTATTGCTCCTTTACTTACATAAGTATCGTTTGTGAATACGGGTGTTAATCTGTGACGTAGACCCATGTATTAGTAAGACAAAAGATTCTTTATTCTTCTACTTCTTACTGAAGGAAAGTTGGGAACTCTACGATATCTTAGTCTTAATCTTCAGGCTTTGACGTTCTGTCTCAATCTCTTCGTTAAAACATTACACATTTTTTCATCGCCGCAGTTGGGAAGAAAAATTATATTAGAAAATATATCATCATTCGTCACAAGAGGTAAGCACTTCAAGAACCCTTGTCACCCAGGCTGAGAGAGCCCTTCCAATTGAGATACGTGATATCGATGTAGACCGAAGAGATTATATACATACATTTAAGTATTACATATAAAAAAAGGTTATAACCTATAATAGGCGCACCTTCTAGATAAATATGTACTGCTGGCTGAGAGGGATGCTCATGGGTCTCCCTCTGAAGAATAAAAAGGAATGAAACATAACCACATGGAGGAAATACTCCAAAATCGATGGCGGAGTCTTTTATAGAACTAAACATCATAGTATGAAATGATAATTACATGAATTCGATTTTCATTGACCTTGTCATGTTATCGTTACAAGCCGGCGAACGTAGAAAGGCGGTATCGGTACCTAAGTCCGACTGTGTAATAATATCTATTTAAACTGTTTAAACCTTGATTTGAGCCGGAGCGGTTTATAGGCATTTAATGCCCCAGAAAAATCTTTGTTACAATCTACAAACCTTGATTTTCATTATTTAGAATGAAAAAAGATATGCACCTACTGACCTATCTTTCAAAAATATCTAGAATTTAAAAAGGATACGTCCTGACTCCTGACATATCGGGCTGGTCCTAACATAAGAAAAAATATACATTTTTTATTCTTGGTACTTTTCTAAATGAAAATCAAGGTTTTTAGATTTTTCTAAGATTGGTTTCAAGATTTTCAAAACACCTTGGCTATACCTAATCAAGTTTTACTTAAAATTATTTAGTAAGTAAACCAACCTTTCACTAACCGAGTGTCTACTGAGCTACCTAGGAGAATCCTATGAATTTGTCTTTCTGTTTGAACGTTCAAAACATAAAATTAAAATTTTAAGTAACCCCCGGCCTCATTAATCATCTATCTAACACCATCTCATTGAGACTTGTTATGAGCCCAAACACGCTATATCTGCTGTAAGTTTCTGGAGAATATAGCATTTCGCAGACTTTTTGATGGTATAGGATCAGCTCAAGGTAGTATGTCATGAGAATGTCACCGAAATGACAGTACACCAAAAATTATAGCTATAAGCCATCCTAATCACGTCAGCTTTCAACCAAAAAAATACAAATCAAAATCAGTTCATTCGTTTAGGAGCTACGATGCCACAACAGACAGACACGTTAAACTTATAACACCCCCCCTTTTTCGTCGGGGGTTAAAAAGTGATATAAGCTAACTTAATATTTTTTTATCAAATTTTTCGTCTACGTCATTGACTATCGTGTAACATAAGTACGCATCAAGCAAACAGTTTTCGTTGGGTAATTTTTAAGGTAATTATGGTTCTCACACGCCATAATACCGCGAGGAGTCGTCGCTGGTGCGCTAAGAATCACCGAGCTGGCTCATTGTTCTGTCGTATTCGGGTGTTAAGGACGCTGCACACCCAACCGTGTCGCTGCCGGGGATGGAGCAGAGATACAGTGTGGCTTATATTAAACTATACTTGAGCAAAATTATATAAATAAGAAATATAAACAAATGTCTGTCATTTATGTATGAGGATTAGGAGCTCGGTGGCGTATTGGTTTGAGCGCTCTGGTTTCGATACGAAAAACAAAGCAACTTTCGCCATGGTCGTTCCTGGGATGTGTGAATCAAAGTTTGTTTTCTCGAGCTCCTCCGTGCTTTGGAAGGCACGTTAAGCTGTTGGTCTCAGTTGTTACTGCAACCGCTTTAACCCACAAACTCCCATGGGGCCAACGTGGTGGTGTTATGGCCCAAACTCCTCATGTGTTTGTCCCATGTAGAAAGGCCTGTGCCCAGCAGTGGGACGTATATAAGCTGGTGATGGTGACCGTGTGGGTATCGGTTATCGAGTCAAAAGCCTATGTCCTTATAATAATTATTTAATGAAATTTAAACATTACATAGGAGTTACATGTAATAGGAAGTGCTTTCTCAGGATGTAATCTACATCCAGGTGAAATTTGATCTAAATCTGTTTATGTGCCTCAGGCTGACAACGCACCTGCAATATCAAGTGATTTTCGCCTTGTTATTGCAGGTGTCTATAGGCGGCGGTAACCGCTTACCATCAGGTGTGCCGTCAGCTTGTTTGTCATCTAATTGTATAAAAAAAACGTTCAGGTTAGGACTGAAAACGTAGCAGACAAACAGACAGAGCTAATAGTTACTTAAGTATTTTTAATAGATAGATCATGACGTTGAAAATTAAAATAGAAATAATTAGGTAAGTAATTTATCTAAAAGTTGGAGATAACGTTGAGCTTAATTTTAACGATCAAAGAACAAATCCTTGGTATAGTAAAAAATAGTGTTTTTTATCCAAAATATGTATAGTTATTTTTGAGTGTGGCCAATAAGCATTCGGCTCGCCCTAGCTTGAAACCTCGTAATAACAACTGTGGCCAATAGCCTTTCGGCTCGCCCTAGCCTGAAACCTCCTAATAACAAGTGTGACCTATAAGCATTCGGCTCGCCCTAGCCTGAAACCTCGTAATAACAACTGTGGCTTGTAAGCATTCGGCGCGTCCTAGCCTGAAACCTCGTAATTAAAGTGTGGCCTATAAGTATTCGGCTCGCTCTAGCCTGAAAAATCGTAATAACAACTGTGGCCTATAAGCATTCAGCTCGCCCTAGTCTGAAACCTCGTATAACAAGTGTGGCTTTATCACTAACTTAGGTAGCAATCAGGCATACCGCCCACCTGATGGTAAGCGGTTACCGTAGCCTATGATGGACGCTTGTAACACCAGGGGTATCACTTGCGCTTTGCCGACTCTATAAAAACCTTCTCATGCCCTTTTGAAGATGCTGTACTCATTGGAGATTACTTCTGCAGGGAGTTCATTCTACAACCTCAAAGACTAATAAGTCTGACACGAGTTATTCTCCTACGACTTCAATTCCAGGCGAGGTGTGCAGCGTCCTTTAGGTTTTAAGAAATAGTTTGTTCACACGGTCGGTCGGTGTGCGCGGGCGCCCGTAACATGCGGGTCACATTATATCGGTGGCATTGTTTGACGGGGCCGTTCGCCCCGCGACCTGCGGTGTCGCGAGCCCTGCAACTCAACCTCACACTGCACTATTACTTTTCCCTTGGTTAATGTCTTTATATTTTTTTAAGTTCATTTGGGTACATAAATGTTTTATTTTTGACTTTTTAATTTAATTCAACTAAAATTCAAAACGTTGATACACAATCCGAGTAAAAAATGGAAAAGAAAAATTCAAGGGAAAAAGTTTTAAAGCCAGTTGAGTTTCTTGAGCGGTCCTTTTACCAAAGTACTCGACATTAGAGCACTTATAGGACGGACATTCATTAGCTAGTGTAAGTAAGTGTAAATAACTTAGGTTACATTTACTTTTACTTTGCGGGCATCAGAAATGATTAGTAGTAAACAGAAAGTAATTTCGATAAAACTTTTGTATATGTAATATGTTTATTTAGAGGCAATCTAACTAAACTACTAGTGATATTTTTGAGATCTCTGTAAGAACTAGGAATGATTATGTCAGCAAGGCATAATCATTCCTAGATATCGTAGATATCATAGATATCGTAGCATCAATATTATATTTAAAAATAATGTTTTCAATGCACTCGGTCTACTCCTATTTTCTCGTATTCCTGTCGCAGGTGGGCTGGTACAGATTTCATTACAAATAAGCAAGTGCCTTGTCGAAAATATAGTGCAATTTCATGTACAGGGTCATGAATGTCATGATGTTATTGTGTGTATGGAAATATGAGGTCGACGTGGGCCTTATGCTACAAAATCCATCTAAAGAATCTGATCGTACTGGCTTACCTCATCAGCAGCATCAGATTACAAATATTATGTTCTAAAATAATGGACAAAATCTATTTAATTTATTCAACGAAGTATACTGTTATTAACCTACTCGTACGATTTCGTGCCCTTTCATGGAAAAGGCAGCATCATTATCATCATAGCAGCCTATGAAGTCCACTGCTGAACAAAAGCTTCCCCCGTCGATTTCCAACGGATCGGTTTTACGCAGTCTCTTATCGAAGGCTCCCCGCGACCATTTTAATAAAATGTCCAATTTTTAAAAAATGGAGACCTAAACGAAATTATGGGAACCGGAACATTGATCAAACAATGTTATGAATTATGAATTATTTGAGGAAATTTAGCTGTGCGGTGTAACGAGAGTCGATGAGATGTTCAATACTGAATTAAAAGGTCTGCGAATAGTGAAATGACAATCGTTGCAGTTATTTGCGATAAAGTGGCGGGTTCCCTTAATGGCCTGGCCACGAACTCACCGCACGCGCGTCCTGCGACTCGCGAATCGGCAACCACTGCGCGCTGTCTCGATATCGGCCTCGCAGCGCTTCGTCGTGACCGCGCAGTGGTTGGCGATTCGCCGCCGCCGCCGCCGCCGCCTGTTCCCGTGGCCAGGCCGTAAATCTCTAAATTTTTTTGTGCGTCACGCTGAGGTAGAGGTGAGGGGGTGACAGATATTTTATGATTCCCTAGAAAAGCGCGTATGCTCCTGCGTAGGAAGGGGGAAGGTGGAATAATATGGAAAACCTCTTCAGAAGTATCTACGGTGGGTAATGGGTAATGGCCAAAGTTTCCACTCAAAACCTGTGGACACTAGAAGGGGGAAAGGTACTAGAAGAATTTATGAGTCTCGCTTGTTAAAGTGACTTCACCATCATCATTTGCAATTCTTGATTGTAGATTTCTTCAGTTTTGCCAGTGCATGCTATAGATCACTGATAACTTCTTTTGACTTAATCTCATCAGGATCTAATCATAGCTACAAACGTTTGCGATTGTAATACTGGATTTACATTTCTTATCACAAGTCACGTTTAGATTCGTAATTCTATTTTGATATTATATTTCAGTAACATCAAACGAGTCCCGTTTTGGTAGCTCATTTATCTTGTCAATTTGACTTTTACGTACATCAACCACTGAAACTACTTCCACGCGCGCCGGCCACGCCATGATAGCAAAGGCCTTCTTCAACTTCTGCTATCTTTGACGTGATTTGAAATAAAACTGTTTCTACTGTAGACGTCAGTTTGAATTCATCATTATCTACTTTGCTCAAACGGCGGAAACAAATGAACAGATGTGTATTAGTATTCAATGTGGTCAATTTCTTAGGACAATTTTTATACAGTCTGTCACAGAAGCCCGAAATAAAATTTAAGAGAGTGGTTGTATTGCTTGTCAAGACATAACCTTGAAAGTTTGACACCATTCAGACCACTTTTATTTTCCTATTAAATTAATATAATCGAATCAGAAATGATGAGATCCGCAGAAGAACTAAGGTCACCGACATAGCCTGAAGAATTGCGAGCCTCAAGTGGCAGGCCACATTGCAAGGAGGACTGACGGCCGTTGGGGCGGAAAGGTCCTCTAGTGGCGGCCGCGTACCGGGAGACGCAGCGTTGGTAGGCCTCCCACAAGGTGGACCGACGATCTAGTAAGGGTCGCGGGAAGCCGATGGATGCGGACAGCGCAGAACCGATCGGTATAGATATCTTTGGGGGAGGCCTATGCCCAGCAGTGGGCGTCTCTCGGCTGAAATGATGATGATGATGGAATTAATATAAACATTGTCACACCTGCTCGTGACAACTCTAAAAACTAACGATATAGACCCCAAAGTTTATTTCGGATTCCACTCGGTATAGCTGTAGATTCAAAACCGTATATTTGTACTTTTAAGTTGTTCAACTGTATAGGTATTTGTACTCTTTGGGACGATCATCAGATACGAGAGACGCAATGTCTTACGCTGTATCTTACATTGCAATCACACGTTTATATTATAATTATACCGTCGACAATTTGCGTACATTGTAGCAAATGATATAAAATAAATACTGCGGCCGCTTGTCGCCCCAGATGCGCCTGCTGATTAGCACACTAATAATGTTTAAGAGGCTAATATAAAAGGCAGTTTACTAATAAAAATCTTTAAGAAGTAGGTAGGTATTCAGTAAGTGTCAAATGGTACTGCCAAATACAATTAAATAATATTAATGCTGGTGGTTTGTTTTTATTAAACACAATAAAAAAACTTTTGTGCATGTATTTCACATTTTACAGATGAAATAAACTGTAGTTCATACATTGAAGTATTAACAAACATCCGCGCGAGGACCCCTACATATGTGTAGATTGTTTTTATGTGTTTATTCATTAATAAACCTTCAATTTAAACGAGAATTATTCGCTTATACTTGTTTCAATTCGTTAATCATCATCATCGGAAGAATATGTATACAGAATGTTAGGGGGACGCTCTCGAAAATGAAGGCAGACGGCAGAGCTGGTCATCCTAAACACGGCTTGATAGAAAATTATTTTGAAATTGCGAAAAAAAATAGCTGTTCCATACAAATGACGATTTGTATAAAACAGTTGAGTTTTTTTTGCGATTTAAATATATTTTCTATCAAGTCGTGTTTAGACTGCCACCTTCGTTTTCGAGAGCGTCCCCCTAATACCATGTTTGATGATTAAGGATTCGCAACAATATAATGTCGCAGCCGATAAAACGCCGGCATCCAAAGCAACGGCTAAAGGACAACTCGCCAAGTCATTGAGCGCACCGTTCAACCATCTGGCTGAACGTAATGTCAGCCGCCTGGTTAAATTAGCGGTTCAATTGGACTGGACGCCTAGGCAGGTCGTTAAAAGCGAAGAGTTACTATGTGACTGTTTGAGTGATTGGTAGGTTCAAGGTTATTTTTATGACACATATAACCAAAACGATGTCGGTTATAAGTGGTCATAAGAAATAAACTTGAGCCTACCAATCAAACCAAAACTCTTCAGTACCGCCTAGGCATTTTATTGAACGGCCTTCCAATATGCCATGTCATACAACGTTGAATGAATCTAGTTCAATTAACTATCGGTCTAGGCATTTAATTGGATGCCGACATTTTAATCAACAGACTAGGCATCCAATTAAGCGGCTAATTTAACCACACGGCGGCGATATATACAGGGTGGTGCCGTCAATACGACAATAAAGGACATGTTCTGAAAATGTATGGGGGCTGGTACTCAGCTACAAGAATGCTATGCTAGAAGAACATGGCAAATTAGTTTCTGCACTTGTTTCTGACTAATAATAATGATTTCAAATTATTTTTTACTGTATTTTGTCAGAGAAACTTGGATAAGAAGCTTAGAATTCTTGTATACACTTTTCAAAATTACTCAAAAATGCAGGGGTATTAAAATGAAAAAAGGGTATATTCAAGATCCTCTGAGCATAAGCTTTCGCATAATATATAATTTATCGTGGGGGGCTTTCGAGTACCAATATCGAACATCTCCTTTAATTTATTGTCGTATTGACGGCACCTTTGACGGACTTTATTGGATGGACTTTATTAGTTCATAGAAATGGTTGGCCACTTTCTAAAACATCGTATTTTTTTGATAATTTCATGGCATTTGCATGAAATAATATAACATTAGCTGCATTATTTCATAGAAATGTCATAAAATTATCAAACCAATAAGATGTTTTTGAAGGTGGCAAACCATTTTTATGAAATAATATAGCCTATGTTTTAATTAATTGTCGAATTCACGGCACCACCCTGTATACTATTGAACGGGTATTAGTAGATTCCACAAACGCAGATGAAGCTATCACACGATATTAGTATGCAAACACACTGAATCCGGGCCTGTTCGTTTTATGTCCCTCAACAGTTAGCAATAGCAATACAGCTAAATTATGAGTAAAATGCTGCTTCCACGAACGGTAGGAGTTTAGTATTTGCGGACCGTTATAGATATTAGAAACGGTCTTAGGCCGTAACTAAATGTCCATACCCTCAATCAGGAACATGATAAGACCGTTTATGTCCCTGCTTAATAACTAATAAGTTTATAAGTAGTTATCACGGAACTAGACGCACCTTTTATTTCAATATTAATTGGTAGAGAAGCTTGCTTGATATAGAACATATTATGATTGTAAAACACATCCTAAAAAGGGGTCAAAATACTCTTCAATACGTAAGTAATCTTTATTGCACTTAACAACAAAGTTTAATCAATACATAATGACAATTATTTAGCAAGGGTGGACTTATATCATCTATTCCAGTCAGGCAATGTGTGTTAGAAGAACAACTTTTACTATAGGACCAATTCTGACAATGTGAAAAAAATCTGCCGTTTCATAGAAACTTAAATGTTGCACGAAAATGTATTCATGAAACAGTACATATTTTTTCACGATTTCAGGGTTCCTCCCTTAGTAAAATTGAGTATTGAACTCAATCGTTTCAAAAAATTTTCAAACTTATGAAAGTTCCGACTTTTTTTACTTCGTCAAAATCATGTTTGCCGCTGTATCAGTTGATCCATTCCCAAATTTATTTAGTTTTGTTTTTCCGGTGTTTTATTTGGTCGAAAAACTTTTTACCGAAGTTGCGCTCTGCCGAAATAACCTTTGTTCGAAGTACTATGTTTCCGAACATTCAGTGCCCCACTGTTTTATTTGCCATATTTTCATTTCGTTTGGTGAAATGAAAAATTTGAGCACAATATTTCCAATCCCTAATTCAAGTCAGAAAATATTCAGGCCAGCACGCAACATTCAACATGCAGTTCGATGCCACAATATCTAACCAGACCTATCTACAGTTTTATTTTATACGTTTCTATCTCCTAGCTCCCCCTCAAGCAAGGGGTCAGCCCGACACTATGACGTTGTTAGTTAATATATTTTTGTAATAGTTATAAAAATTAGTTTTTTGACAATTTGAAAGTGCTTCTTTGTGGCCTATTTGAACAAAGACATTTTGTATTTTTTTTATTTCAGTCCTTGGCAGGAGGCTATCACATAAATTTGGCTTTTCAGCCTCGTATGAGGTTTTTGTCACAGCTAAGCACCTATAAGTCTATTGTGTGTGTGTGACCAATAGTTCACAGTAGGTAGATCCTTCTCTTTGTTTCATTTAGGTCGGTTATGGGTCTCTCCAGACTCCAGACATAGGCGTATTTTCTAAATGTGAGATCCTAGTCGCACATGATGCATTGGAGTATCACGCTCCTGTCTGCAGTGTCTGCAAGCCACAGAAACAGGTGTCTGTTTAGTTTCCATTTGCCGTCTGATTTTAAGCTGACTTCATGGCTTAGAAGTTAACACATTGTCGACTCCAAAGGCTTAATTAACATTCTTGTATATTATATTACATTGGCAATCTCACTGTGGTATTAACATGGAGATTTTATTTAGGTACCTACTAACTGTGGTGCCTACTAAGAGTGCCTCTTGGTATTCATATCCTAACTGACAGGGTTAATAATAGAAGCATTTGTATAAGTACTGGACCATTCCAGTAACGACTTAGTATAAACAGACAACGCAAACTTTTGTAATAATTTGATATTAAAGTTTGAATTGCGGCCTTAAAACTTCATCTCGAAGCTTTAGGCGGGTCAGCAGCGGGTCAATTACTTATTGTGTGATAAGTAGTTACACAAATATTAAAGAGCTAAATAATAAAAAATATTAATATAATATATTAAAATTGAGAAAACTCAAATAGTCAATATTTGTGTGATTTTCTCTTGTTATTGCAGGTGTCTATAGGCGGCGGTTACCGCTTACCATCAGGTGGGCCGTTAGCTTGTTTGTCATCTAGTAGTTAAAAAAAAATAACTTGATCGTGTGTGTGAAATAGACAAAAAATGTTCATTGTGAAGTGTGAAGGTAGACGTTAGCTAAATTATGGTGAAAACAAAAAAACTAGTAAGAAAAATTTGGGGTTCTATTCTACCAAGTCCTAGCAGGTAGCTCAGTAATTAGATTCGTATTCATATCCCGCCCAAGGACATGATTTTTTGAGTGTTCAAATTTTTATAAGACACGTAGCAAACAAATGAAATGAAATTAAGCACTTTCGAATCGTAAAAATCCTATTCGTATGACTATCACAAAAAATAGTGCTAACCAACAACGTCATAGTGTCTGTCTGTCTATCTATCTATCTGTCTAAAGGTGGAGATTTGACAGAAAACACAACACACAACAATACAGTTACCAGAGAACGTTATGAGACAAAATATAGATTTTGATAACAGTGATAAGAGTATTACTAGGAGTGGTCGTATATCTGTCTGTCTGTCATGTCTAAATTTATGATAACTAACAATGTCATAATGTCTGTCTGTCTGTCGTGTCTGAATTTACACCGGTTCTAAAAGTTGAACTACCGAAAAGATTCCGGCAACAAACTCGTGTAGTAACTCTTTTCAAATGTTTGTAAGTAGTTACATAAGTAGTGGTAATATTTAGCAGTGCAGTGTCCACAGAAAAAAAAACTTTTATTTAAATTCGTAGAATAGGTATATCATCAACGGACTCATAAAGTACCCAATGACAGAAGTATTAACTTTATTAAAGCTTACGGCCCGCCTGATGGTAAGATGGTAAGGTGTTCCCTATCTTGTGCCTTTAATGCACATAAACTTTTTATCTATCTTAAGGGGCTACCTCGTGCACACTAGCGACACCAATTGATTGTTATTAATTATGGTGAATTTAGAACATAATAAACAAAAACGCTTTAGAGAATTGCTAAAGAACGGTATTTGTAATTTTTAAAGATGTACTTGTATAAATTGTCTATCTATAAGTAACCAAATTTTTTATTATTGTTAAAAGTCGCCACTTTAGGCAATAATGAAAGAATAGGCTACATGTAGAGGAATATCTTACACCGAACACATCTCATAAAAATTACAAATACCATTCTTTAGTCATTCACTAAAGCGTTTTTGTTTATTATGTTCTATATTCACCACAATCAATATAAATCAAGTGGTGTCGCTAGTGTCGACGAGGTATCGCCTTAAGCGCTCGTAGCGCCTTGGGTACCTATTAGCTATTATTCACGTGTTACCTTTTTTTACGCTGGCGAAGGGGGTCAGGCATGCCGGCATGCGACACATGGGGCCCGAGCCAATCATCCCGATTCCTCCAAGCTAGTTCCTAGGTAGATTTAGTCAACATACCAAATACCTACATGAACAACACTGGAAGAATTTGGAGAGCTGCAGACAGGCTAGTCTCGCACTACCCCGAATCAAGCCTAAACTCTCCAAAACCCTGCTACAGCTAAGTATAACCGGTCACAGCAATTTTAACAGGCATCTTTTCAATTAAGGTGTGACGGACAGTCCTTTGTGCAGAGTACGCATGGAGGTTGAGGAAACAGCCGCTCACGTCCTACTGGAATGCAGTGGAGTGGCAAACTACCAGGCCTGCCTGGGATCTTCGGGTGAATTATTCCACTATGTTCACCTGCGTGAAGCTTCCAGAAGGTGTTTAGCGACATGGCGCTGGGTGCCTTCCCGGGGGAGATGGGATAGCTGAAGTGAACCAGCCCACACCCTCCAACGCAAAACAGGCCCAACAGTCGTCGATTTGCGGAAACTGCTCGTACGAAAGAAGTAGAATAAGTAACTAACAGACGAGCGCATAGTGCTTTACTGTCCTATATCGTGAAATTATCAAATGAATAAGATGTTTTTGAAAGTAACAAACTATTCCTATGAACTAATATAGGCCACGTTTAAATTTATTGTCGTTTTTACGGCACCGCCCTGTATAAGTTACTTTGTGGTTACATTCACAGAACAGATAAAAGAGGTTAGAAGTAGTATCAAGTAGTATTCGAAGGTGTCGAGTGTCTTTTCATTGCAAAACGTCAGATCATAGAAAGAAGATGGTAACGTTCTAACAGGGTGTTTGGTCTAACTCTATCAGGCCGAAACCTACATAGAATGTTAAAATATGTATAAAAATTCTAAGTAGCAGTCAGAAAATGTAAATTCTAAAATAATTTTCCGCTAATTTTCCCATACAAAAGTCAATTATTATTTTCCGCATTAATTCTAAGAAAAAATAAGAGAGTAAAAATTGTGCGATCAAGAGCCAACAATTTATGGCACTTTCCACCCCTCTAGCCTCTTCTTGAAGAGGTGCTTAATTTCCAGCCAATGTGACGATTTCTTGAATGAGGAATTTTTGTTATACTTACTTATACACACATTCTATCATCTATCTAGATTACTGTAGGTATATGATGTTAAACAAATTGGTACAGTTACCAATTCTTATCACAGGTTGGCGAACTAAACGACTCTAGTTAGTAATCATATCTAGCTTAAACATAGTAATAACGTGATATGGATCATCACCAGCACACTGCTAGGCACACACAGACCTTCCTACATGGGAAGTTTGGGCCATAACACCACCACGGCCCAATGCGGCTTGAGGGGTTTTGTTTGTCCGCGCGGATAGATTTAATGTGGCTTTGACCAATTCGATCACAGACACCGACAAGAGGTTGAATCAACTATTTTACAATTTTGTTTCAAATTGTTTTTTTTTCGGTTTCAATTTAATCAGAGTAGGTACTAAAAAATGCTCCAACTATATTAATCTACAGGAACAGCGAAATTCATAGATTGTTTTGCTGATTTATGCTTAACAGTGTCAGCACCTCGAGTTGTGCCTTTTGTGTTACCTGAATTAAAAATGAGATATTTGATAAATTAAACAATATAAACTTTATCTGTAATTTTGATTCACTCACTTATTGATTATTTTTGATTATAAATTTGATTAACACATTGTCACTGCCGTTACCCAATAAGAGAAACTTCGAAATAAAGCAAAATATAATAATTTCATATCCCAAAAAGTATGCTGCCTATACGTTACTCAATATACTGAAATTAGTAGAATATAAAATCAACATATTGAACAGATAAACGATTTATAACCAAAATTAAAATTCTAATTTTTAATATAGACCCAAGTAGAATGACCCAAGAACATCCTGCATCCAAAGAGAATATAAAACGCTACGCTAGAAGAGACGGGACTTCAAGGAAAAAAAAATTTCTATAGAACGTGCACGCCAGACTCATACCAATATAATAAAAATTCAGCCAACAGTCTGGCAACAATAATGCCAACATAAGCAATAAAATAGGGATGTGTTTAGTAGGGATTAGAGATATACTTTAGATTTTTATCGATAGTTATAGGTGTTTGAAATTAATATACAATGGTACTTGAAAAACTTATATTCAGTATAATATACAATATATCAAGCTTGACTACTATGACAACATGGTAGGTTGTTAGGTTGACGGTAGGCGTGTGAATCGTCCTGGATCGGCCATCAACTCCGATTTGGATTCCGACTACACCAAAAATATGTCGCGATTTTGTTGTCGATTGGTACCTACACCAAATCCTTCCCTGTCAATTGAACCCACTGTTTACATCTGCGAAAAAAATAAAGTGGTTTATTTAATGGGCACGACATCGATAGGGAAATAAAATTGTACAGACAGCACTATTTTTTACTTAGGTCGGTAGGTAAATATTACTTTTATGTACTGAAATTTGTACTAAAATAACTATTTAAACAATAATAGCTTTAGAATAGAACTAATTAACAGTCATTGGTACTTACCGATCATCATTGAGAGGAAATTCAGACATAATATGTTCGTTTTACATTGGCCGCCGGCGTGTCTTTAAATTACATATTTCTTAACTTATTCGTTTACTCATTTAGTTTACTTCACATCACACACAATCCTTTTTGGGTCAAGCTTATTTCTTGAGGCAAAACACTCGTTTTTAATAATAATTTACATTAATTTCTGATTTTAGAAAATTCTCCAACACAACTAAATGAAATGTCAAACGTTTTGAAAACAAGACAACAGCGACAGAGACAGATGACAGATATAAATCACCTGTTTATGAAGAGCGTCGACCACCATATTGATTGTATGGATAATGCCTTCTTTCGAATTGAGGCGGATTATACCGCCATTACTGAGCGTGCACGTTTCATACAATTTTTTCTTCTTACGAAGTTGCGCTAGACTGCCTGCATCCACGATAAACCGCGCGGTTACGCGGTTCCTCGTGTGCAAAGCGCCGCCACTCCGCGCGGAGGCGGGGGGCGGTGGCGGCGTGAGCACCGACGACCGCGTGGTCGGGCGGTGCTCGAGTGTAGGGCAGCAACGGATTTCATAGAGGCCAATGCGGCATGACCACTCCACCGCCAACCGCGGCGGTGCGCGGTGCCGTGTGTGAATCGCCTAAAGCGTTTGCAGTAACAGCCGGGACCAAAACGGCGTAATGTGCCTTCTTAAACATGGAGTAGTTCAAGATAAGAAATTTTGATTGACCCATCCCGGAATCGACCATCGCGAAAGTTGCTTTGTTTCTGTAATCAAAACCAGAGCGCCCAAACCCCTACGCCAGCTAACTTCACCGGCTTTTATCGCTCTGGAATGGAAAACTTATCTGATTTCGAAAATATTTTTTGCAAAATAATTTCCTTAATTTAATTTTTACGTGAAACTGGAATTTACGCCAATTAAAACGAGTCATATTACTACCTATCACAATTAATTACACGTCTTAGGTCACCCATTTTGTAATAAATTAAATGCTGAATGATACTTTCATCAACACACTAATTGTTTCCTCCATAAATCTTAATAAAAAAGGTCCACCTGAGGAAACAGGTGCTTTATCTCACTTATTTTTAAATCTTGTCCAGTGCTGTTAGCAGCGCGGCATCTTATGAGGGTCAAACTAAAAGTTCAAGAATAAAAACTGAGCAAACTAGCATGTTAGTTTTTAACCCCCGACGAAAAAGAGGGGTTATGTTACAAGTTTGACGTGTCTGTCTGTGTATCTGTGTCTGTCAGTGGCATCGTAGCGCCTAAACGGATAGACCAATTTTGATTCGGTTTTTTTTTGTTTGAAAGCTGACGTGACTACGATGGTTCTTAGCTATAATTTATGAAGATCAGTTCAGGCGTTTGATGACTATCAGCTCATTTTCTACATGATTATAGGGTTTTACTAACTTTTACCGATCCGATTGATTTGAAATTTGGTGTACTGTCGCTTCGGTGGCATTCCCATGACATACTATCCTTGAGCTGATCCTATACAATCTAAAAGTCTGCGAAATGCTTATTTCTTCAAAATTTTTCAACAGACAGCGTGTTTGGGCTCTTATGAATAGTCTTAATGAGATGGTGTTAAATATATGATTAATGACGCCGGGGGTTACTTAAAATTTTCAATTTTGTATTTTATTATATCTTTTCAAAACAATGTCAATTCACATCAATACATCGCTGCATCCGATGGCACCACTGAGAAAAGCGCTTTGCCCACTCGTCCTCAGGGGTCTCTTGGACGACCTTTTGAAACGTAGCCAGTGCTTCCTCGGCGTTCATGACATACGTTTTATTTTCAGGAACAAATAAACAATGCAAGGTGCGAAGTCGGAGCTATACGGCGGGTAACCTAGTAATTTGTCGCCAAAAAGTCGATCGTTCGGCTGGCAGTATGCGACGAGGCGTTGTCGTGGTGAAGGGGATCCTACTGCGAGGTCATTTCTCCCGAACTTTTTCCAAGACAAGTGGCAAACAATTGTTATTGTACCACTCCGCAGTAACTGGTTTTCGATCCTCTACAACTACTGCCGCGTAATGACCTGTCCTTCCGATGAACGAGGGCACTATCTCTTTTTCCACGCTTCGTCCCCTCTTCACTTTAGTTGGCAACTCCTCGGAGGGAAACACCCACTGAGCAGACGGTCCTTTGGTTTCGGGATCATAACAGTAAATCCAGCTTTCGTCACCCGTAAGTATGTCGAACACAATATTTGAGTTTCCTCCGTTAAACCTTTGAACCATTTCACGGCACCAATTAACACGATGGAGTTTTTGGGCCTCGGTCAAATTATGAGTCATTGGCCGGTGCTGTCGTCTGTAGGTACTAATCTCAAAAAAATGTGCTAAGCAGTTTCCAGAAACAATAGAACGTGAAGCACCGACTCCAAAAATTACATTTTTATGTCATAAGTAGAGACGACAGCACAGCAATCGTAACAGTTGCACTACGAAAGCCGCCTCTATTATGAACAAAATAAGGGCGGTCTCAAGGTCAAACTGTTAGGCTTAATGTGCTGTCGACTCTACCAAGGTACTTAATAATTTTATTCTTTTTCCTTTTTAGGGTTTTGAATTGAAGTCTATTTTATTTTTATTAAATTTTTTTTTACCTGTAAATTAGCGAAGTAATAGGCAATTAGTAAGCATAAAGGTGTTTTCCACCAGAGGGGCGAGACGAGACGAGGCGAGACGAGATTTAAAATTTGTATGGCAAATTTTAAATCCTCGCCTCGCGCATCTTTGGTGGAAATAGTCAAGATTGACGAGGATGTGCGAGGCGTGAATTGAAATATTTGTTTGTGTAATAATGAACCATATTGCTTCCGATATAGAGTATAAATTTAAATGTAAAATTTGATATGATTTCGAACCCTAGGCGATTTTCCACCAGAGGGGCGAGACGAGACGACGCGAGACGATAATTGAAAATTGTTGCAGAGTTAATTTATTCTCTATATCGGAAGCAATACGGGTCATTTTTACACAAACAAGCGAGCTCGCGCGGGCAATTTTTAGAGGAAAAGGGTCAGTGCGATATCAATTCTCGTCTCGCCTCGCCTCGTCTCGCCCCTCGTGGAACTATCAAACGCACTTTTATATAGCCTTAAAGAAAAATCATGAGTTTCTTAATTTTTGATTTTAACATTATTATAAATGTTTGAAAAATTACTTAATAATTAAAATAGAATAAAACTAGAAAAATTTCACGTCCTGAGGCAGGAATCGAACCTGCGACCTTTCGCACCCGCCCGGATTGCGAAAGGTCGCGGGTTCGATTCCTGCCTCAGGACGTGAAATTTTTCTAGTTTTATTCTATTTTAATTACTAATCATGAGTTTCCTTTAAAATAATAATTGTAGGGGTGAAAGAGAAAGATGATAGCTGATAGAATATGATTAGTATGCAAGGTTGTCTGATATGCGGGAAGGAAAATGATACAACTGAGTCGAGTGCTATCCGTAACCGAACTGATTTATTATATATAATAAAAATGTACAAAAGGTGCGCGTGTAAACAAAGTGCAGAGGGCAGCTATTTACAACATTGCTCAATGTGCGGTGTAGACCGTACAATAATATACACAATTTTTTCAACAAAATTTAATCGAAGAACAAAAACTATTAAAACAAAATATGACAAATTTTCTGTGTATTATCATCCCTAGCCTATATACGTCCCACTGCTGGGCACAGGCCTTCCTACATGGAAGAAACACATGAGGAGTTTGGGCCATAACACCACCACGCTGGCCCAATGCGGGTTGATGGGTTAAAGCAGTTGCAGTAACAACCGGGACCAACGGCTTAACGTGCCTTCCGAAGCACGGAGGAGCTCGAGATTATAAATTTGATTGACCCATCCAAGGACCGACCATGGCGAAAGTTGCTTTGTGCCTTCCGAAGCACGGAGGAGATTATAAATTTTGGTTGACCCATCCCAGGGTTGACCATGGCGAAAGTTGCTTTGTTTTCGTATTCGAAACCAGAGCGCTCAAACCAATACGCCACCGAGCTCCTCCTTTATGTGTATGGATATGGATAAAAAACAATTAATAAATTATCCAGCTACTATATCTACTCGGTTAATGTAGAATCCACTTTTACATTGCCAATACCATCGTATTGGCAATGTAAAAGTGGATTCTACGATATATAAATTGTACTGTACAGAATCCTTACAAAATATTTTTAAAAGGATATTTCTTAATCCTAACATGTTTATATAAAATACCACAGCGCTCAAACCAATACGCCACCGAGCTCCTCCTTTCTGTGTATGGATATGGATAAAACAAATAATAAATTATCCAGCTAATAAATCTACTCGGTTAATGTAGAATCCACTTTTACATTGCCAATACGATGTCTACGAATAATATATAAATTGTACTCTACAGAATCCTTACAAAATATTTATAAAAGGATATTTCTTAATCCTAACATGTTTATATAAAATACATTAAAAAATACAAAGAAAACTTTAGATAGGTACCTAACTAGTTATACAAAAAATTTGCTATCGTAATGTTCGCTCAAAATATCATTTGATTTCTATCTACCACAATTTTATAACACAATTATAAACATTAGAGTAGGTACCTATTATCTACTTCAGTGCAATAAAAATATTTCTGTTAATAATAAACAACTAGAAAACAATTACAAATTAAATTGAAAATATGGCTAATGACAAAGGCGTGTTGTAGTTTTTAAAATGATGAAACTAAATTTAGACTAAGTAAATATTAATTTTATTTATTTAATCTTTATTGTTCAGTAAAAAATGTAAAAATGGCGGGCATAACGCCTAATGGCATTCTCTAGCAGTTAACCAGGGGCTAAGCAGAAAACTCAAAAAGCGGTGCACAGCAATTAAAAAATATATTTTGAACAATATAAACTTAAAGTTAAAATAGGTAGCTATACCGACCTACATATAAAATAAATAAATTATATAAATATAATTTAAACTACACTAGGTACCTACATAAATTCTTTTTTTACATATAAGTATCATAACTACTTGCAATTAATATACTAAACTAATCTATAGGTACAGATTAATAATGGTACTATAGGTAGGTACATAATTATAGAAAAGAAGATGAAATAACCCACTAGCAAGGATTGGTCTATGCCACTAGTAACAACTGCTCAAATATTGTACCTATGTAATGGATGAAACTCTTGTAAGCACTATCTAACACTCTGAACAATAATTGTTCTGAGATTTAATTTATCAAGCAACAGTTAGACTTAAGAAATGTAATCTTTGAGTTGACAATAAAATTGTATTCTATTCTTCCCAGATCACTAAAATGAATGATTTTTTTTCTATTCTCTTAATACCGCCATCTATCAAATTAAGCTTGCACTAAGTATTACAATATTAGTTCATAATTTGCACTGCTCTGTAATATCCTGTGGCGCTAGAGTTGCTAAATGTACGGTGTTGCTACTATAAATATAAACCTTCAATTTAGTAGATTTTTGTAAAAGTAATAAAATAGATCATTTTCCAGTTTCGTAATTTTATAAATATACATTTAAAAGATATTTTATGGTTGGGAATAACCATTTGCACAATTTAGTTCTTGAAGAAGTGATTAAATGAAAAAAGATATTCTAGTACAAGAGCATTAGATTAACTTTCCGCATACGTATGTCTATCATATGGTTACCTATTGAAACGCATAATGTTATACGCCATAAACTGACAATTCATAATATTACTGGCCATAATAGTCACTTGCCATAAGCCATTATAGCATAACTTCATGACGCATAATATCATATGGCTGAAACCTGTAAGGCATAATCATAGAAAGGCATAATTTTGATAAGCATAAGTAATGAAAGGCATAACTTTTGTTGGCCATAATATTCAAAAGACATAATAATCAAAAAGCATATATTTAATTAGAATAACCGGCAAAATCCCTAAACTCCGTATACTACTGCAAAGAACATGCAAACAAGCAAGCAGCATGCATGCGTGCAGGCAAGCAAGCGGTATGCATGCAAGCAAGAAAGCAGCATGCATGCAAGCAAGCAGCATGCATGCAAGCAAGCATAATGCTTGCTTACAAGCATGCAAGCAGGCATGCAGTGTGCAATAGGTTTTGCTCTTCTCCGGCGCTGCGGGAAGTGCAGCCCTTCCGCCCTTACGTAACAAGTCTCATGCGCCCAGGCGCGCTTCCGCAGCTTCGCCTCAGCCGCTCCAGCTCGTCCGGGTGCCTGAGATTCGCTACAGAGGGCGAGGGTTGCATACCCTCCGCGCCTCCGGCTTTTAAATTACACTCTAGTATTGGGCAGACTAGTACCACGGCGAAGGACCACGGCCAGTCGGGTTTAATATAATTAATTTCGTATTAATATTGATTTTTTTATTTTTACTTCGAAATTTATACACAATTTTAGCATTAAAAATACTTAATTGTGTCGAATTAAAAAAACGTAGGTATGATATAAGTAAATATGCATAGTAAAAGGAAACAATAAAATAGCTATGTTTTATAAAAGTATGGCTCTCTCTACTGAGTTATGCTTTATAAAAGTATGTCAAACAAAATTATGAATATGGCCATTTATGCATAATTAAAATATTCGTTTCAAAGTATGCTTTATAAAAATATGGCATATGAAAATATAGATTTATATGATTATGGGTTTTATTACTATGCCTTTCAACAAATCTGCGTTATTATGTTTATGCGTAATTATAACTTTGCTAAAAACTATTATGCTTTTTAATTTGTATGCCATATGATGTATGTCAATTGAAATTATGACAATAAGCATTCTACGTTTCAAAGTGTCACCATATCATATGAAATGCCCTATGCGTTTTATGTTTGGCGATAGCGTTAATTTAATTATTGTATAAAATCAGGTTAATCATTACAAGCTTCGTTGCCACCCTTCTATAAAAAAATGTATTTGCTTGGGGGCAACATCGCGTTAAATGCTGGCTTGATGTGTGTAAAAAAAGCAGAGAAGCTCGGTGGCGTAGTGGCTTGAGCGCTCTGGTTTTGATAACGAAAACAAAGCAACTTTCACCATGGTCGGTCCCTGGATGGGTTAATCAAATTATCAAATTATATATATTCTTGAGCTCCTCCGTGCTTCGGAAGGGAAGGCACGCTAAGCCGTTGTTCCCGGTTGTTACTGCAACCGCTTTAACCCACCAATCCGCATTGGGCCAGCAGCGTGGTGGTGTTATGGCCCAAACTCCTCATGTGTTTCTCCCATGTAGGAAGGAAGGCCTGTGCCCAGCAGTGGGACGTATATAGGCTGTTGATGATGATGAGTATAAAAACGTAATAGACGAAATTATAATTAGGTTCGAAACATTTCTCTTTAAAGTACTTTTAGTAATCTCAAATATATATAAAGAAGAATGTTTCGCAACAGTCTCATAATACAGGCCTCAAATCCTGGTTATAAGATGTAATATTTTTAAATAAACATGTAAGTAATATTTTTTTTTATTTTGATGAGTTTGTAACAAAACACCACCACGCTGGACGGTGGTGGTGTAAATATATTACATCTTTTAACCAGGATTATTTTGAGGTCTGTATTATTATGAGACTGTTGCGAAACACTCTTCTTTAGATGTGCATATATTTGAGAAAACTATAATTAATTAATTACGGAGGTGCCTCCTAAATCATAAACACTGCATTGTATCACGGTTAATAAGGTCGAAAATTTAACGCACGTTTTTAAGTGTCAAATTACATGAGATTTGCAAATATGACACCCCTCCTTTTCGTATTCATTTTGACGGAAAGAGATGGACTGAACTTAAATTTAAACTTAGCATGTGTTCTCCAGAATTAGGGCCTATGTCTAATATTTTTATTTATTTGTTTTATTGATCCTTGCATCTTCCTTAGATTAGCTTCTCTGTGTCTTTTACACAATTTAGACTGGCCCGTGTAAAAATACCGGCCGCGTACCGGGAGACGCAGCGTTGGTAGGCCCCCCACAAGGTGGACCGACGATCTGGTGAGGGTCGCGGGAAGCCGATGGATGCGGGCAGCGCAGGACCGATCAGTTTGGAGATCCTTGGGGGAGGCTTATGCTCAGCTCTGGGCATCTCTCGCCCGAAATGATGATGATGATGTAAAAATATGACAAAACGCAGATTAGCATTCATACAAGGAGTACGATTATAGGTTAGTAGATTTTAAAAATAATATTATGGTATCCCTGTTTAAATCAACTGTCAATTTACTTGACGTTTATTTGACCCATTGACGTATGGATGGGTTTTTTTGCGCCTTGTTCGATTCGTAAATCGTGAAATCCTCAGTCTGTTTTTGTATCTGTTTTGTGAACCTATACTCTTGTAAATGTTAATCGGTATCCCGGAGGTTTTAATTGCTATTTACTTCCGATGATCAAACGTTCAAGAAACCAATAAAGCTAACTATGTATTCTTTACATTGAGCCGGAGAACTGATTATTGATATAAAATTCGTATTATCTAGTCACAATGGTGAAAGATGGGGATAAATCGCGGTCGTTGATCGTTTAGTTTGTTTTCATGTTAGTGTTGAGTGAAATGTGATCAAGTGCATCGATTTTCAAGGATTAAAAGACCGCAGCAGGTAAACGTCTAATTTATTTACAACTTCTATCAGCTGTTCGTAGTACAAAGCGAAGCCTGTAAATTTGTTTTTAAATGTCTTAGCCCCATTGGATCCGATCATCATACAAGAAAGTCTCCTTTTTTCTAATGTATATAGACGGAAAATAAAAAATAGCACATTGCTTTCTAAGTTAAGCTAGCTATATGGCATGTAGTTTGTATAAATAGAAATTAATTCAGAACCTAATTAACTAGATAACAATCGATTTAAGTGTAGCAAGTGTAAAGTAAGGATAATCCTAATAATTATTAAGATATTTACAGGAATAATTAATAAATTACATTCCATATAATGAGGAATGAACATAATTACATTGTATGAAAATTTGTATTGTTTGTAAATACCATTTTTTATATGTTATGATGGTAAACTTACATCTTCTTATGTCCCACCTGATAGTAAGTGGTTACTGTAGCTTAGAGTAATTAGGAACTCATAGCACCTTGGGCACCATTAAATCACTTAAAAATCAAGAGAAACTGTTAAGTTCACAGCATAGCACATGAGCTGATGCTTGGTGGCATAGAGGTTTGAGTGCTCAGGTTTTGGTTATGAAAACAAAGCAACTTTTCGTCATAGTTGATACCATGATGAGTCAATAAAAAAATTGTTATCTCGAGCTCGTCCGTGCTTCAGAAGGCACATTAAGCTATTGGTCCCGGTTGTTACTGCAACCGATTTAACTCACCAACCTGCATTGAGCCAGCATTGTGGTGCTATGATCCATACTCGTCATGTGTTTCTCCCATGTGGGATGGCATATGCCCAGCAGTGGGACATATATAGGCTGGTGATGACGATGATGATAATGAAAGCATACAAGTCCCGTGCTGCTCCCAATAGAACACTTTGTCAATGAGCCCAGACTCTGGCAACCATACTCTTTGTAATAATGTGTTGTTAAAATGTAAAAAAAAATGTTAATAAAAATAAAATAAATGTTAATAAAATAAATGTTCTGTTAATTTCTCTTGTGTCCAATAAAGAATATTTATTGATATTAAAACTAGGAACAATAAGTTATTATTTGAACATTTATATAAGATATAATTAAATATAAAAATAAATCCTATGTAATATATTTGCACAGGTGGCGCTTCAGAACCATGTCCGGAGATGAGTCCAGTGTGCGTGTTGCAGTCAGGTATGTAAACAATAGTTCAATTTATATACAAATAAATATGTTGGTGAAAGATATTATCCATTGTCTATGATCATTCCCGGCCTGTATATGTCCCACTGCCAGGGTCAGGCCTTCCTAAATGGGAGAAAGACATGATGGGTTTGGGCTATGACACCAACATGCTAGATGAATGCGGGTTGGTGGGTTAAAGCTATTGCAGTAACAACTGGTACCAACTACTTAATGTGCCTTTTGAAGCACGGAGGAGCTTGACATTTTCGAAACCAGAGTTCTGAAAAGATGAAAAATTGATCAATGTTTTCATATTTTTTATTATTATTTAAATACAACCTTTGATACATGATTAAGACTTTCAAAAAGAAATGATTTATCTGCATAGATAAGTGTGATAGATAACATCTACTGATATTTTTTTTATTATAATATCACTTTAGTACTTGTAAATAAAGGACATAATTTTACGTACTTATCTAAAACTTTCATGATTCTACTAAGGAATAAAATATTTAATTATTTAGGAGATATGACAATGAAGATTTTTAATGACGTTGATGAATTGTATTATAATTAGAACAATAAATAAACATTATGATTACACTCGATAGCATGAATTATGTCTTGAATTAAAAAAATTACAGATATATATTTTTGCTTCAATCATTAATTCATATAATGGACATAACTTACACTATCAGATACCAATAACTACAATCTGAAAATTTGTATGGAAATTCAGGCAGAATTTTGATCTAAGAGCTCTTATTTCCATTCAGTTAAATGTCTGGCTATTTTTTGGTACGGCATGAACTCTATGACCCGGCTAATAGAGTTCATTGTGTAATAAAATCAGAAATAGCTTCTAAACTTAATGTAAATAAGACCTCATAATATACGCCGTGTACATTTTTGCGACAATTCTGTATCAAAAATTATTATACCTAAATAAATCTATTTCACTTCGTCTAAATATTCATACCTACTTATAATTAGATAAGGTATTATTATATAATTATTAATAAATAATGTCCTAATATGTCACAGACTGCAGTACATACAATGCGTCAGGTTTTCCGCATTTGTTTATTGTAGTATATAGATATAACTTTCATTAAAAATATTACGTAGGTATTAACTTTTAAATGGCTTTATCCTATTCCGATCATATAGATCATGGCTTATCAACCTTTCCGCTATCTTTATTTAATTACTTTAATACCGATAATAATAACTACCGAAACAATGATAAAATAATTACAACATTACCTACACATGTCATTTTATTTTCAATTAATTAGGGGTAATTACGAAAGAAATAAAAACTATTGAACAACCGAGTGGAACTTCTTCAGAGTCAGACTAGACCATGATCATAATTTAATCATACATATAGGCTATTTGACAACATTTTTTTATTTCATTGAATAAATAGTATGTCTATAGACAATAAATATTGCAGAAGTAAGAGTATACAGGATGGCACATTTAGATCGGTCAGTAAGGGAAAGTCTGAAACTATGAGACATACGAAAATCTCTTCTTAGGAACCATGTTTCATTCGGGCCGCTCAAAATATAACACAAAGTGACGTTAGTTAACTAAAAACTTATCAAAGACAACTGACATCTTCACTCTTCCCGTGACCACGATCGCTGTAAAGTAATCGAAACGTCGGGTGAATAATAATAATGTAACATCTAATTAAACGCGAGTTACATCCGGTAAATTGGTTTTATTTCAAATGTGCAGTGCTCGCGAAAATGTAAGATAATACTATATCATCAACTCGTTTAGGTGCGTAAAATTGTCTCTATGGTTGTTTGTAGCTCTTTGCTGGTGTCGCAACTTGTTACATGCACTGCTTTACATATTGTTACATGCGATAATATTATCTATTTATGATTGTAATTGCTTACTTCTATTAATCATAATTAAAAAGCCCACTAAGAATAAGTATGTAGATACAAAGACGTGATAAACCTTATTTGAAAATGGAACGTCTTGGTTTGACTGGTCGAATTGTAATAAATTTTTTTATTTTTCAAAACGTCCGGGTTCGATTCCCGAACTGAGTACGCGTTTTTTATAAATGTATGAATGCAGTTTTTCTTATTACTAAAATCGATGACATGGTTCCTAAGAAGAAATTTTTGTATGTCTTTAGTTTCAGACTTTCCCATACTGACCGATCTAAATGTGCCATCCTGTATATCTTCAATCAATTATCTCTTAGCTAATAGCGATTTGTTTGAGGAGCTATTACAAAAATGATTCTGAATTATTAAATTATGACATTTGTGACTTCACAATTCGGTATACTTAAGTATGGGCGCATGGACAAAATTAATAATATCTTGATGATTAATGTGTTTATTTACATGCATAGTAAGTGTATTAAAAGTTGTTACATTTATTGTCCGTTAACGAATAGTAGTAATGGTTTAATTGAGTTTTGTAATATTTATATCGCCATTTTTTTTAAAATATCTATTCCACATATAATCTATATCATACAAAAAAATCTATTTTTCAAAGCTTTTTATACACTTTCGAATACATATGTCAAAACTACTTTTTTGTTTGTTGCCAAATACCCTATTGAAACTTGGTATTCATTAGTACAACTTCAAAATAATTAATTATGGTTGTAAACTATTTTAAAAAAAAGAATTTCACACGATGATCTCAAATCCTTAGTAGCTCAGATGGTTAGAACAGTCGCCCGGACTGTGAAAGGTCGCGGGTTCAATCCCCTTCTCAGGGCGTGAAATTTTAAATATATTTTTGAAAAATTTATAATAATATTAAAATTAAATTAAATAATATAGTTGCAAAGGCTATTATCTCGCGAATGCATTTTTTATAAGAATTTACTTAAAACTCATTTTTCTTACTAGGTAAGTACTGTCATTCTAATATGTTGGGTTGACTAATCATTTGTTGATAAATAAAGTATTTTACAAAAGCCACATGAACGTAAATAACAAATTCTTAATAATAAAAAAAAACAAAAGATGATCCCTCTCATATAAGCAAACGGACTAATAATATATTTAAGGTCTTATTCAGTTAATTAAAAACGCAATAAACTACTGAATCGATTCTCAAGTGTTTTTTTTTTAATTCAGATATCAGTGACTTTTAAAATGAGAAGCGGTTAAATTATTAAAATTTTAGTCGGTGGCACTACAAATACACATTACTTCACAGATTACTTTAAAAGATTCATAATTATATAAATATGATCTCACGAAATCCATTATGTCCAATAGCTGAGATGGTTCTTTGGACATCCAAATCATATCTATATTAGACGACCTACATAATTACCTTATTAAAACCAAAATACCAAATACTTACATGGGAAAAGAAACATGAGTATAAAATTCGGCACCATAATATTGGGCCGAATACGAATGTCTATGTAAATTAGCGCTGAATATGCCGAATACCAAAAATAAAACGAATATTTGGCGCAGATGATTTTGATTTGATTTGATTTATTCATACACTCACACCTATTATCTAGCCCAAAGTAAGCATCATTAAGAGCTTGTGTTATGGATACTAGTTAACGGATAAATGTTGATAATAATATGTTTATAAATATTAGAAATATACTAAATAAACTTATAAACATCCATGACTCGTAAACAAATGCTCGTACTCATCATACAAACATTTGCTCCTACCGGGATTCGAACCCGGGACCTCTTGACCGAGTAGCCTGCATAACAAGGGGTACAGACCGCTCGACCTGACGGGCAGATGCTAATGCTAATAAAATAATATTTTTCTTTTTACTTCAATAATGTAATTTATTTCATTGTTAGTTGCCATTGCCGGCGACCGCTTCATTGTCGTGTTACGGCAGGCATAACGCATACCAAAATGAGAACAATAACAATACCAACCAAAAGTTACATAAAATACGTAACGTGTGGAATAATAAGCGACTGAAAATAGAGTTTATGCTAATATTTGACCCAGAGACCAAGATTTTAGTCTCAGTTTAATAACACGTGAAGTAATAACATTGCACTACGTATTTCTTATGCGAACTACCTATGTATTGCTAACCTTTTTTGCAATGTTTACGTAAAACTTGTCTCCGTTTGTCATTCGTATCGCGTGAAATGTCAAGAGTTATTGATTAGGATATAACGCATTGACTCCCACACCAAACATTCTATAAATAGATACGTATGCAAATTATGCAATGAGCCTTTTGACAAAATTACATCCGTTTTAGTCCGCCGCCGCGCCCTCCGAGCGCTTTTTGAAGTTTATGATTCCTGCACCCCTAGTGTATGTTCAATTGAGAATTAACCCATTCAATGCCACCAATACACCGTATGCGTTTTCAGACAACTTATCAGGGTGCCGTCAACATGTCAAATGAAATGAGTTTTTTTTGTCGATTCGGCAACATTACTAAAAAAAATCCTTTTGACAATACTGCCTGTCAAAACCGTTCAAAGTTATATAGTTGCAACTGTCCATGATGTTTGTTGTATTTTCCTATAACTTACTTGGCGTATTACATTTTTTTTGTAAGGAAAGTAGGTAGGTGATTGCAAAATGAAAGCTGCTATGATAGATGGTGTTTTAGGATCTTCCGCCAAGCGAATTGCATAAATAATAAAGTAGAAGATTGAGATTCTTTTTGATGCAATGATTTCTTAACAAAATAATGATCGTACTCCACTACCCTCACAAGGCAGCTATGGCCTATAATGGGACCGTAAAGTTGTTCATGCAATGCAATGGTCAATATCTCTCAATACCATGACAAGTCACGTTTTATTTCATGTGTCCGTCACAAACTTGGTACTCAGTGATGAAAGAAAACCCGTAGTTAACTATCGTGGATCATTCATTACGTACTTACATTTGAGCATTGATATAAACAAAAAAGCATTTGAGTAACTTTGATAGTAAATGGCATATCTGTTTGCAAAAGTAACCGATATTTACTAATCAAATATCGCCGTTAACCCTTGATGTTCTCAATGTAACATTACAAATCAATTCGAAGCTATTGCAAAATAAACATATCACAATCAAAGTCCATGAATAGGAGAGCCTATTGGTTGATGCTGTGTTTGAAAAAACACAAGGATATTTTTAGCAAGTTCTTTAAAACATTTATCAGTTTACATTGACAAAAACAAGGCGTGGCAAGTGATGTAATACTCTTTTATAGTCTCACTATTGTGACAATTCGACGCCTACCAATAAAAAGTGAATTAATATTCATTTTTGCATGCAAAATGCACGTTTGGTATTTGTCTCCGCCAAATAAGATGTTAATTTCATTCAAGAGGTTTTAGAAGTTAGTATTATATTGCGTTATTGGCAAGGCTGAACTGATTCATTCAATTATGCAGATCGATACAAGATATGGAATTGAAAAACTAAATAAATACTGTGCCCTTAATCCAAATTAAATTGTTACTAGCATAGTCGTTGACAGGGTGAAGCTAAAAGTTAGAATTGCTTCGGAAATCCCCATAGTAAGTAATATTAGACTTACACGCGATGGATGACCGTGCTGTAATAATATATTATGGGTATTGCGTGCGAGTATACAGGGCGCACCACATTTTGACGGCCCACAATAACAGCTGATTTACTATTCCCGTACAATTTAACGGAGAATCTTATATTAATGAAAAATATATTTACTATAGTTTTCATTTTATAAAAGAGGAAACTAAATACATATAAATCATAAATAAAACCTTGCTTACATGTAGTAGTTGAATAATCTTAACTTATAATATGATATGCATAATATTTTCCCACTGCATAATAAATACAATATTTTATACGGAGTTATTAAGACTCAATGCCCGGTGATCCACTGATCCGCTAGAATATTTTCTTGGTAAGAACGTGTCGAGCAAGGGACGGTACGGTAATGCTTTTTCTCTGAAATGTACGGAACCAGTGGTAGCATCTCTTGAGTTGCCACTCTAGTTAGTGCTCGACAGTTTTTGTAGCGTGCACCCAGCCATGAACTACGGTAAAGGCCTCCTTGACTGCAAGCCTCCTTCTATTAACCTCACTGACCGTCTTAGGCTGACTCGTGTGGACTGTAGAGTCTTGGCAAATCCACGTAAACTATTCTGAACTGTTTTGGTCCATCTATGGATTATTTAGGCCATAAATAATTATTTTCTAAGGAAAACAATTTTTGCCTTTCTGTCATTATTAATCTTACCTACATAGCATAGGTAGTTGATATCGTTTCTTTTAGATAGAATATAATTCTATGATATAGCACTACATGCGGAATAGCCATAATAAGACTATATGTAAGTATAAAATTGTTAAAAAACGCTGAGTTTCCTAATAAATAAATGTTCTTTAATTGTTTTTTTACATTAAGGACCGGCTGGCCGAGTGGTCTCTACTCGGTCAGGGGTCCCGGGTTCGAATCACGGTACGAGCATTTGTTCACGAGTCATGTACCTATGTTTCTATGTTTATTTTTTCAATATTTCTAATGTTTATATACCTACATATTATTATCAAGATTTCTCCGTTATCTAGTATCCATAACACAAGCTTTTAAAGATGCTTACTTTGTTTTGGGCTAGATAATAGGTGTGAGTGTATAAATATTATATTATATTGCTTTATTGCCAATTTACAGTTAGAACGATATCTATCCCATTTAAGTCTACCTGTCCGGTACTATAGCCCGTTGGCATTTTAATTGATCTCTAGGTGCGGTCGGTAGCAAAACCCTGCTATTTGACCGCACAATTACAATTTCCGAATGTATTCAAGTATTACATACGTCAATATCTTTTTTGATTTGCGTTTAATATAACGATGGTTACAATGGTAGTAACCATTACTTTAAATAACTAAAAATATTTATTGTATATTTCCGAAGTCGAAGTGTAACTAATCGGTTTTGTAAAAACATTGGGTGTTGACTTGGATTTTTTGCTAAGTTTATAAGCAGTTTGGAACCGGTTGTTGAGAAAAACATAATTACAGCATTTTCGCGATTGTGGCTAATTGTGACAGTGAACGTAAATTAGACGTGGAAAAAAAAATACTAAATTTAACATCATTGTAACTCGATGATTTATCTACCAGCCCCCTTATTCTCAACTGTCGGTTCACGGATTCGCGAAAAATCACATGCCGTCTCGCTTTGACGCAGCGCGATAAAAAGTGACAGGTATAGAGTTTCCGAAATTCGAATTCTTTCCGACAGTTGAGAATAAGGGGGCTGGACTCGGGTGATTTGATTCCAGGTAGGCAAATGATAAACCCTACCCGTACTAAAGGAGTGGGTCGAGGACGGTGGGGTGGGGCACGCTTATCGTATAACACAGGTCCTCTCGGGGCATGGCTGCTTCGGGAACTATAAAATGCCACGAATGTGGTGCAGACGAGGACACCTCCCTTCACACGCTGGTGGCATGTCCTAGATAGACTGGCGAGAGACAAAACTTAGAAACTGTGATCGGTGGTGGCGTTATGTCGCTGCCAGAAATAATAAAATCGATCGTTACTAATGAGGATTCGTGGAAAGCTTTGCGCATATTTTGCGAAATAGTAATGAAAGCCAAAGAAGAGAACGGGCCCGCGATCAGGATCCCGCGGCCGATATAGAAAGGATACGAAGAACTGGGCGGCGACGCAGGGCATTACCCACCTCCGCGCGCTACCTCCGTAAGTGGGTTCCGAGCAGAGGATAGGGAAACCCTCTACTACGGATTACGGCCCGAGGAAGTGGTAGCGCCGTTACTGGAAGTTCTAACTAAAGCCGCGGAATAAGTAATGTCCACAAAGGGACTTATGTGCCAAAGTGAGCTTAGTCGGGCATATCGCGTACAAGCCACTGGTATAAGGGCAACTGTCGGCCGTCAGCCTGTACAACAATGATGAGGCAGGAACACGGGGGTTGTTTTAGTGGGTAGTCTTGGTTATTAACGTCTTTGACTGAGGAGCCCCACGTAACCCTGTATTGTTCTTTCCCAACAATGCAAGGTAGGCGTAAATGCCTTTCCCCCTACAAAAAAAAACTTTTAATTATTTGATTACTTTACGATACTTGTATGAGCAAATCAACACGTAATAATTAATAAATTAATATTTGAATATTACTAGCTTCTTGGAAATATATTTATATGCTAAGGGCAGTTGTTTAGCCATATCCTTTAAACTCAAATTTGTTTATTTACTTCAACAATAAGTTCTTAATATTACAGTAGGCTGGTGCCGCCTAGTAAGTATTATAAAACACTTGTGTCAGATACTTAGTCCCGCACTTTCGTAACACTTAGCTAGGTAGTAAAGAAATAAACAATGAGTGACAATACTACTTTTACCATTGAATAATTTATTTTTAATTTAATAATAACAAAATGTATTTGTTGTTTCTAAGTTTGCTACCGTCACTTTGTTTATTTATATTTTGAGTGGTCCGATTCACATATAAAGAACTCACGGTGTCAGTTTTTTCGGAAAATAAAACAAAGTGACGGTAGCTAACCTAAAAACTTATCAAAGACGACTAAAATCTTCAGTCTTTCCGTGATCACGATCGCTGTAATGTAATAGAATCGTTGGGTTTTTTTTTTAATAATTTGACATCTAATCAAACGCGAATCCGGATAAGTTGTTTATTTCAAATAATTGTATATTTATATATTATCTAGTTTCACATTACAAGCTCACATCAAGGCATATTTTGAGTTTGATTATCATGGCCGAATTTAAATCTTTTATTTTGTTTAAATAAAATATAGATCCTTACGTAATTGAAAACATAGTTAATTATACGGTATTTATTTGATAGTTTGACATAGACTCGGAAGACCTGTAAATATTTGATTCCGTGACCGACAAGGTGCTTGAAGATGACTAACTACAAAGACAAACCTTATGGGTAACAGTATAGGGCCCAAAATTACATTCATCCAAATCGACTTCCCTCGTGTATTGATTGACCTAGACTTTTTGATATTTGAAACAGACGTATACACCATTTATTGTAATAATCGATATTGCTAAGATCATTATGTCGCAGATACAATTATGTTGGTATTGGTAGGAACAATTTAGCATTTTATATTACAATTTTAAAACAATTTTTGCAGCGATACATTTACGGCATTTAACACTTCATTTTGATATAAATACTTAATACACTGAGCTATTACTTTATGTATTGAGGTTTAAATAAGTAATCCTTAAAAAATAAAAAAGACAAGATATTGTTATTACGGTCCATCCACTCTTTAGACCTGTTGTGCTATTCTGCAAGGAAACTCGAACCTCATCTCGCAAGTCACTTCGGATTTAACTGTCAAATAAAGCACAAGTTTATACCTTTTGACAGATGAAATCGAAGTGACTTGCCAAGTAAGATGCGAGTTTTTTTACAGAAGCTAATATTGTTTTCGGGTTAAGATCGTCTTTCACATCATGCTGAATTTTGACAGACTGTGCGTAAAGGCATAAAAAATAAATTACCACATGTCACTACAGTGTCCGACGACAATCACCATCAGAAAATAATTATGTCCAAAGTTTTATGAAGTAAGAGAGTCCCTGAGTTTTACACCCGTATTTACTTATAAAGTATTAATTACTTTGTGCAAAGTAATGTCCTAGCTTAGTCATTACTTCAGGTTAGAATTCTTCGTTACAAAATTTTATTCTAAGAGTAATGAACGTTACTTGTCTAAGCAACTACTTAGGTAATAGTCAACGACTCATACTCGTTCCTCAATGGCAACACTTCGAAGCTACGGTTCGTTTCACGATAAAACAACATGAATTAAAGCTTTCTAAAATAATACCTCGCTTAATTATAATATACGAGCTGACCCGGCGAACTTCGTACTGCCTAGAAAAATGATGTTTTTAGACTTTTTCAGACAATTTTTCAAACTTTTCTCTCCGTAAGAACCATCCTCGTACTTTGAGGAATATTACAAAAAAAATAATTAGCGAAATCGGATCAGCTGCTCTCGAGATTTGCGCTTAGCAACACATTCAGCGATTCATATTTATATTATAGATTATAAAAGAATAAAAGATCCCTGAGTATTAGATTCACGGCGGCATAAAAATAATTGAACGTGAAACTTTCCCGGATGACACTGTTCAACACCAGCAGATCTTGATGTCAAAAATACATCGATTAGCAATAAAGCTTAATTGTTTTATTTCTGCATTTTCCAGTAAATTGGTTGATAAGGTAACTGTAGATTTTTTTTCTACAACATGGGTTTCAACTGGCACATGTTGGTAAGCTTTTATCGTTACCTATTAGACGCTCGCAGTAAATTGGGCACTATTCACGTCTTGTCTACCTACCCAGTAAAAATTTGCAGAAAGCGTTACCCTAGTGCCAAAATACCGCTTACATTGCATTTACCAAGTTCTCAGTTCTCAGCCTAAGCTACAATTTGTTTTAGAGGTTTTAAAGTTTAAAATCTGTTAGTGTGCAGGCTTAGTTGGCCCGCCCCATAGGCGTATGGTATGTGGTGCTGTCATTTATGGCAGTTGTACTTCCATAATTCCATTGTAAGGTCGTCGAGCGTAAATGAGAATTACTAATTGAATGGAAAATAGACTAAGTACGACGTAATTATTGACGTTCTTTTGCAACGTTTGCTTGTCGTCGCGTAAAAGTCTATTTCCTTATTTACTTTGCCCCTGAGTATTAATTGTGTTTTACGCATTCTACGTTAGTGTGTATTTTTTACTCGATTTTGTATTCGATGTTACTGCATGGAATATTTTATATACTTCTGGGTGTTATTTTAGTTTTATCAGAACTAGTGATATTTGAAATAGCAAAATTAACATTTTCTCCCTTACCAGCTGTTTATTGTGTCTGATTTGTTCATACTTCACACTGTTTACAGATTACATGTGTATTTTATGAGTAAATGGAAAGGCCCTTGGTATTTGGAGTCAAGAGGTTGTTTTCTAGTCGTGCCTGCATTTTAGCAGTAGTACTGGTGGGCGGGTCCGGTGAAATATTTAGCCTGTGCCGTCCTACGCACGTTCTACTTTGCCTTAGTTACTGGTGTTTATGCTGTGTCATAAAGTCATAATCATGAGACTAATATAATATCTTTCGGGGACCTTCGATTAATCATGTTATTTTTGGAAAATATCTTAAAATGTTAGCTGCTTTAAAGCCATTCATAGAACTGCAAAGCTTACCTATAGAGGAAATCTTTTTAAACTTTGAGCGTTTTTTTACAGTTGCGAAACAAAATCATGGATTTTTACAGAAATCTAAAAATATTAGTATAATAAATGACAACGGCTTTATAAGGTTTTATAAGGAAAACAGCCTCACTGTCACTTGAATTGCTATTATACAAGGCGCCTATTGTAACATGGCATTGTGTTCTAAATTCTTCCAATAGCTTCGGAAGTTATTTTGCAGTTTTGAATAACATAGAAATATGTTGTCTAGTCATGAACAGCGCCCCAAGTGATGAATTGAACAAAATATAGACTTTCATAAAAGGCCTATTACGCAATTTAAACCTTCATCCGGTTTGGTTGTAGGTATGTCTTTGATTATATTATACAATTAAAGAGGTAGATGAAAGAACCCATTGTGTAGGAAACTTGCCTATTTGGAATTGGAACGGATATTGTGTTTACTTAAAATAGATATGTGTATACAGAATGCGTCAAAGTTAAGTTTTCTTAGAAGAGGCGCCAAAGAAGATTGAAGGTGTGATCGGACTTTTGGACTTTGAAGGCAAAATGTTTTTATAAATATGAGTGTGATCAATACGAGTGCTCTAAATGACCATAAGTTTCTCGAGGCTATCTCCGTTTCTCCTAGCATTGTGGCCGAAGTATTCAAGAACTCTCGTTAGGCAGATGGTTGATAGCCTGGTCGTAAACCAAAATAGTGAGGTGGTATTATAGTTTATTTGATTTAAAAAACATCATCTCTATGCAACTTCTATTGGTAGAGTGAAGTACTAACTAAAACTGGTAGAGTCACAGATTAGATAATAGTTAAAGTAGAGTAATCGAAACTGGTAGAGTAGTATTCAGTTCACTCTACCGTCTACCCTACCCGAGGACAGCATCCTCTATATTCTATCTATACAATGATGATGACGTTGCTTACTTTCCAAACGACAATACAATGCTCTTGTCGTAGGTATGTTGTCCAATAAGTATTTCTAAAATATGCCCCATTCTGTTCCTCTGTCTCACTCGTGCCTAAAAGTAAAGAACAGAAGATTTGGTAAAATTATAAAGACATTTTAATAAGCCTATTTGTAACAATTTCGTAGCAGCTCATAAAAAAATTAGCATTCGGACTTAAAACGATTTTGCCAATGCTCTAATTAACTGTTGCTATACTGTATATGTCTAGTGTTAACGTAAATTTCAAATACAGGAATATACTTTTTTTTTACAATCATGCGGCAATCATCATCATCATCATTTCAGCCGAGAGACGCCCACTGCTGGGCATAAGCCTCCCCCAGGGATCTCCAAACCGATCGGTCCTGCGCTGCCCGCATCCATTGGCTTTTCGCGACCCTCACCAGATCGTCGGTCCACCTTGTGGGGGGCCTACCAACGCTGCGTCTCCCGGTACGCGGCCGCCACTCGAGGACCTTTCCGCCCCAACGGCCGTCAGTCCCCTTTGCAATGTGGCCTGCTTACTGCCACTTGAGGTTTGCAATTCTTCGGGCTATGTCGGTGACCTTAGTTCTCCTGCGGATCTCATCATTTATAATACGATCACGCAGAGAAACCCCGAGCATAGCCCTCTTCATTGCCCTTTGGGTAACATTGATCCTTCTTATGAGGTCCATTGTAAGCGGCCACGTCTCAGTTCCGTAAGTCATCACTGGCAACACACACGAATTAAAGACTTTCGTCTTGAGACACTGCGGTAGTTGGGCCGAGAATATGCTGCGAAGCTTCCCGAACGCTGGCCAGCCGAGTTGGATTCGTCGATTACACTCTTTCTGGAAGTTGGACTTACCAAGTTGGACTGTTTGTGCCAGGTAAGCATATTCATCAACAGCTTCCAGTGTAGAGCCCCCAACCTTCACAGGAGCGGGTACAACATGGGAATTTGACATAATTACGTCTTATCCATGTTC
Source organism: Nymphula nitidulata (assembly GCA_947347705.1). Taxonomy (NCBI): domain Eukaryota; kingdom Metazoa; phylum Arthropoda; class Insecta; order Lepidoptera; family Crambidae; genus Nymphula; species Nymphula nitidulata. The sequence continues at coordinate 4,710,228 of OX374617.1, read as the reverse complement.
ATTTTAAGACCCACTTGTTGGGAAACTCTACAGAGGTCGTCGAGCATTGTGTCCTCCGGGGTCTTAGTCATGACCACGATATCATCAGCAAAACGAAGGTGCGTCATGTACTCGCCGTTAATGTTGCTGCCAAGTCCTCTCCAGTCTAAAAGCTTAAAACATCCTCCAACGCGGCTGTGAACAGTTTCGGCGAAATAACATCGCCCTGTCTCACACCTCGCTGAAGTCGTATTGGTTTCGAGTTTTGATCCTGGAGGCGGACTGACATAGTGGCGTTTTCGTACAGTGACTACAGCACTTGGATGTATCGATAGTCAATTTGGCACCTCTGGAGTGACTGAAGCACGGCCAAGGTCTCAACAGAATCGAAGGCTTTCTCATAGTCCACGAACGCTAAGCATAATGGCAGGGTGTACTCTTCGGTCTTCGGTATAACCTGCCGCAGCGTATGTATGTGGTCTATGGTACTAAAGCCTTTTCGGAATCCGACTTGTTCGGGAGGCTGGAAGTCGTCAAACCTGCGTGCGAGACGATTCGTTATAACTCTCGAAAACAGCTTGTAAACATGACTCAGGAGCGTGATGGGTCTGTAGTTCTTCAATTGGGTTCGTTCACCCTTTTTGAAGAAGAGTGCCACCAGGCCCCTGTTCCATGCTTTTGGCGTTTTACCCTCGAGCATGGTGGAGTTAAATAGCCTCTGAAGAGCTTTCAGGACCACACGTCCACCTGCTTTCAGAAGCTCTGCTGTAACTCCATCGTTGCCCGGTGCCTTGTTGTTCTTGAGCTGTTTGAGAGCTACACTAATCTCGTACAGGCTGACGTCCGGGATATCTTCTGTGTAGTGTCGGGTTAATTTGGCTCTTGGATCGGTGGCCTAAGTGACAGGTGTGCGTGATGTCGCGTAAAGCTGTCCGTAGAAGTTTTCAATCTTGGCCAAAAGCTCAGGTCGTGACGTAATGACCTCCGTCTTCAGCTTCGTCAGCAAACTTTGTCATGCGGGAATATAAATTCTAAATAAAACTGTGACTCGAGGACACAGTTCTATTAGGAATTCAGTGTCATGATTTCATAAATTACAATTAGGTACCTACATAAGTATATCCTTAATCGCTTTAGTGTTTTATAATAAATCTGTTCGCTTTGCATTGACACTAATGTAGGTACTAGGTATTTCATTTTGTCAGCTAAGCCACATATGTTTAGTTTTAAAATAATAAACATCTGGAATCCCTCAATGTCAATGAATAGCATTGTCAATATTTTTAAGAATTTATCCTCGTAGGTACTACCACAGATTAGATAATAGTTACTTACTACCACTTGCTTATTAATGAACCGTGAAGACCGTGACGCGTTAGCACTAAGCTCGCCTCGAAGCAATATCTACAATAATATACCCTATTAATATAAATAAAAATAAGTATTTATATGTTTGTCCTCTATGTGTTCCGAAACCATTGATCATATTGTGATGAAACTTTGGCAGGGTGTTCTGGGAACGCCCGGGAAGGTTCCTGGATTTTGGAAACCCTTTTTTTTATTACAGAACCTATCAGTTTCCTCGTTACGGGCATAAGCATGCCGGGTGCAAATTATTTCAATCGTTGATAATATTTTATTCTTGTTCGCAGTAAGTGACCCTTGTCAACCTTTGAACAACTTGGTGTGATTTGCTACGACAAAATCGTATTGACGGCTAGCTTCTGCCCGTGAATTTGTCTGCGCAGGATTAGTACTTCGAGTACCTACCATATTTTCTTTTCATAGATAGCCTATACGTTATTCTGATGTATGAGCTATATTATTGTAAAGTTACATTAAAATTCAGTAGTTTTTGCGTGAAAGAGTAACAAACATACATCCAGACAACTATACAGGGTGGTGGCGTCAATGCGACAATAAATTTAAACATGGGCTATTTTAGTCCATAGAAATGGTTTTTATAGATATTATGTCATACAAATGTCATAAATTTATCAAATGAATAAGATGGTTTTGAAAGTGGGAAACCATTTCTATGGACTAAATTAGCCCTAACTATATAATACTTTATATACTACTATCCTATATTAGTAGGATATGTTTAAGTTAATTGTTCTGCTAGTCCAAACGTAATTTGAATGTGCTAACATAGGCTATGTTAGTAAGTGTCGTGTCGTAAAGCCCTCCTGCTGAACAATTAGCGATAAAATCGCGTTTCTATAAGACGTCCGCGTTGCACCGCCCCCGATGCGGCTCGCGTGCGCCGGTTCCAGCCGGCCGCGCGCCCGCATTGTGTAACCAAACACGAGGTACAATAGCCTTTGCTTTAAGTACCAACTCTACTGTAAGTACGTTGTATGCATCGTGTACAAAGCGAATGCATTCAACGGATTTCAACGACGTTTCGTGAAACAATTCTGTGACCGCCAGCTTCCTTTGAGACTTTAGCGTCGACCGATCTTAGCGTTCTCGTATATTAAAATAATTTATTTTTGTATACCTTATTAAGATCTATTCATATTAAATTTTAAAGCCCCGACGGCAAAAAGCGGGGTGTTATAAGTTTGACGTGTGATCTGTCGTGATTAATATGGTTCTTAGGTATAATTTATGAAGATTTTATGAAGATCCAATTGATTTGGTGCACTGTTAAATCGATGGTATTTTCAACACATACCAAGAATACACCTTTAGCTGATGCTTCATTCTTCAGAAACTTACAGCAGATATAGCGTGTTTGGACTTATAAGAAAGGGTCTCAATGAAATGGTGTCAGTTAGATGATGATGATTATATTATAATTTTATCATATTTTTCAAAGCTTTTCAAAAATTTAATATTGAAAATTTTAAGTGACGCTCGGATTTATTAACATCTCATTGACACTACCTATTCTTCTAAATGAAAATCGGTCCATTCGTTTAGGAGCTACGATGCCACAGACAGAAACACAGACAAACACGTCAAACTTAGAACATCCAACTTTTTTTCATCGGGGGCTAAAAACACTGTGAGTGATATACAAAACTAAACAAGCAAGACGGCTACCATCAAAACTTTCATAAGCTTCAATTCCATTAGCTTTGGTCTTTTAAGCACTTTGGATAATAATGATCGCTTATGGCATTAAAAAGTGTGAATACATTTTCATGATGCATGTAATATGTAACAATATAAATAAACTAGACACCGAACGGGCGCTGATCCCGGTACGGCACAGTGGTAATTGGGACTTCCGTCGACGTGCGTGCGAAGGTCTAGTGCGCCATATTCACGTGTACAAGTTAAAAAGGGTAGACTTTTATCAATTATTGCTAATAGTCGTCCCTTTTTAACCGACTTCAAAAAAGGAGGAGGTTATCAATTCGTCTGTATGTTTTTGTTTTTTTTTTTATGTTTGTTACCTCAGACCTTTCGACTGGGTGAACCGATATTGATGATTCTTTTTTTGTTCGATGCGGAATAGTTCCCATTTGGTCCCATAAAAAATTTTTGAAAATCCATTGGGTAGTTGGGTTTTTAAATAAAAAAAACTGGAAAAACTAAGTCGTCTACGTATGCCAAATTGCGGATTTTTGCGTGCCTATTAAATTTTAGTGAAATCATACGATAGTAGGAAATATATAAGCTCACGGTCACTCATCTAGCTTTGACCTTAATACTCAATACTCAATCGTTTAATGAAATAATTAAATTTTAGAAGGTACTCATCCCCTAGGAACATATTTTTTATGTCAAAATACATACTTAATGTTTTTTATATCTGTTAAATTAGTGGTGGTCCTTTTTTAAACGGATTTTTTATGTTATAACGGTAACAGACAAGCATAGATACGCCCAGATTGATAGCGCAGCCCGTAACTTCGCGTACCAGTCTCCCCTCAGATCAAAGAAAGAATTATTACTTATTTCTATGATCTGAGAGTCTCCCTCTGTCCCTCCCTAATCCACAAACACATCGCCTCCTCAACGAGGTTTGGCGTACTCGCTTCACTAGACTGGGACCGCGGTCCACAAAGCCTCCCCACCCACCTCATAAACACAATACTAAAAAATAATTTTACCAGCCCACCGGCCCCTGGCGCTCACCACACAGTAGAAAATCTTTTGTCTTATATCGCATATAGGTACTATAGGTACCTCATCATCATCAGCCATTATACATCCCACTGCTTGCCTTCATGACCCATGCCGGTATCGACCATGGCGAAAGTTGCTTTTTTTCGTAATCGAAACCAGAGTGCTCGAACCACTACGCCACCGAGCTCCTCTCATCATCACCAGCCTAGATACGCCCCACTGCTGGGTACAGGCCATCCTACATGGGAGAAATATATGAGGAGTTTGGGCCATAACACCACCACGCTGGCCTAATGCGGGTTGGTGGAGATCAATGGGAAGTACCATTACTTTGGCTCTGAAGTTTTCTCTTCTAATCTTTTTATTTTCATTATATTTTCCAGGATCCGCCCGCAGACACCAGGGGAAATCCTCGAAGGATGCGGCGTGTGCGCTCGGGCGGGCGGCGCGGCGGGCGAGGGCGCGGTGTCCCTGGGAACCGAGCGCGTGTTCACCTTCGACTACGCCTTCGAACCCCAGGCCATGCAGCAGCAGCTGTACGACACCTGCGTCAGCAAACTGGTGGAATCAGCGCTCGACGGCTACAACGCCACTGTACTCGCATATGGCCAGGTGAGACATCACTGTCCTTATTCAATAATAAACCATTTGAATGGGCACGGTAATGGTATCTATTAGGTGGCTGTCAGCGACATTCCAAATATACTACTTATATACTTTATTGTACTTTAATATTTTAAAAATATAATGCAAGTAAAATAAGTTAGCAAAGGTGGACGTTAGAAAAAAGAAAATAGTATTTTGAGATATGTTTGTGGAAAAAGAAACTGCTCTAGGAGAAATGTAGCGCGTTGTAGAAATGAATATTGACATAAAATCGAAACATCTGTCCAGAATTGAATAGGTAAAATGTTCATATCAAAATGTCATGTACTTACTATTATATATACTAGTATATTATTATGAGTTAGAAACTTTTGAATAATGGTTTGGTTAGAAAATTAGCATATCTCTTAGACTTTATAGAACCTATTAAATTTGCAAGCGTAATACCATTTATATGATAATGGTCCTCAGTCCAATAAAACTATGTAAATCACTTGTAGATTACCTATATTTGCTCTGCCTGTGAATTAATTTCAGCACCTTCAAACTGTCATTGTTCCACAAACTTCACCGCCATTGACCTCGTACAGCTAAAAATATGACAGACAGCTGTTAGGCGATTGTTATGTTATCCAATTCTCTAGGGCGCTACAATAAAGCTTGTTTCATTGCTCCAGTGCGCCATACAACTCCGTATACGGTCTTATATGAGCCGAGTTATGACAAGAAATATTCTGTATAATCATAGGTTTGAACCAACTATTAGAACAAGAGCCATTGTTGTTTAATAGAGCATGTCAGATCTGTGCACTAATGACAAACATTTATATTCATAATATGAATATTAAGGTTATGTTTGTTTATTATCTTGGGAAATCAGCAAAGAATCTATCCGTACCAACTCTAACCGCGTTCAGAGCCAAGTGTACAATGACAGGTATTTTAAACTTTTTTTTTGGTGGAAAAGCTTTTATAGCAACCCAGCTGCGATAAAGGGCCACAGTTGGGTTATGTGAGACTCTCCGGCTGGCATACTCACTAAAAACCATCAGTTCTTCCTGTCTCGCTGCCAAGCGACGCGACCACACAGGGAACTTGGTAGTCGTCCGCGTGGCCGCTTGCAGCTGGCCTCAGCAGGCCACCACAAAGGGTTAGGGATATCTCGGAAGAACTTCGGATATACCTACCATCTATCCGGGTGACGATGTAGACGATGGAGCCCTATTCCATTGTCCACATCCCGGCTAGGGCAGATGGAGCGCGGCAAAGATCCTCCTCCTGCGGGACTGGGCTGCGAGAGGATCATCCTCTCTAGCCCGCTCCGCAGCCTCCTTCTGGAGCATGACTTGCTCGCGGAAGGAGGCAGCCACCTCCCAGCACGTCGCACTGCTAACCATCGACCTAGTCAATGTCGGCAGTGAGAGGTCTGTACCCGCTGACGCGATAAGGACATTGCGCTCATCAGCTCACGCTGGACAGTGTTCCAGCGTGTGTTGCGCCGTGCCGTCATCACCACAACACGCGTGACACCGCGGACTCATTTCCCGTCCGATCCTGTGCAGATAATGCCCGAAGCAACCTAGCCCCGACATCACCTGCACAAGCCGAAATAAAAGAGCTCCGTGTTTCGGTCCATACCCATTCGGCTAAAATTGGTCTGACTGCCGTAACGGTGTAGTGGCCATAAGCTGTTGCTTGCAGCCTGTTGTACAGCCAGTTGCGCATAACGCCAAGCTGTGCCCTGTCGCGCCATTGCCGGATAAGTTCTGGCGACGACGGACGAGTTAAGTTATTTTTACCTAGCTAAACCTTCCGACTTCTTACATTTTAAAAGTAGACGTTAATTCTCAGTAAGCTTGCATTTTGTCATTTCCTAATATTGTTTTGTGTTTAATTCTCCTAATATCCTAGCTGTTAAAGATTATGTAGTAATTGCTAGTCTTAAAAGACACAAAATGCCTCAATTCTCGCTCGTATAAAGTTACGACAGCGATCCTATTAAAACACCGTGAAGGTCGTCACAGCTGACATTAATTGCTCTTGTAAGGCAGGTTATCTTAAGTGTTTATTGATTTGCGATTACACATGAGAATTGTTTGTGTATTTTGTAGGCGATGAAACTTTTTTTTGCTTTTGAATATCGTAACTTCAAATGTAGAGCACGTATTGTAAAAGTACCATACTTTAAAGTATGTTTTGTAGTAATCTGAGAGTAAGATAATGAGACTTTTTGATAATAATCCCAATAGCAAGATAAGAACACTAATGTCACATGGCATTGTTAGCGTTCAATGCTCCTTGCCCAATAAAACTAGTATTATATTCATATGTAATGAAATGAATGTATCATGTTCGCTATACTTTTGAGTAGTTTTGGCTACATGTCAAATTCCTCATTGGTAGCTATTATAAATTATAATGATGTTGTGAACGACGAGCTGTCTTGGTGACTTTATGAAAAAATTATGGCCAAGAAGAATGACAAGCCATATCGATCTGTCGCGTGTCAAATGCCAATTCGTGCGCAACAATTACCTCCAGATTGTAACACTTAAAACTTCGTCAAAGTTTGTTCAAATTTTGCTATCCTTTGGCCTTCGACGCCCACCTTCGATCCACGCCGACAACCGAATCAGCCTGTGGAAAATCTAATAAATTCTCCCTTTAGCAATCTTGTTATCCGTAACTTGATTTGAAAAATGATGAGATAATTTAATACATTACTTACCACTCAATATTAAAACTCTTAGTTAAGTATGGCATTTTTAACAAATCAGGACTTTTATTAATATTCATGATCAATATCATACTAGAACCATCATATTCACAAACGCTCCATAAATTTATTTTAGTTTAAAAAAATGTATTTTTTTGGACGGATTATTTCTGTTGACCGCAAATGGCCTTTATAGCGTAACCGGGGTTTTAAGGAGGCGAAAACCTTGGTGAGTTCTCAAGTCTCGAGGGGCAAATTCTCCTCCGGGGAGGGGTCCCGCTGACTCTCACATAGAGTCTCCTGGGCGCTTGAGCAATGGGGGAATTTAAAATACTGATACTGATCTTCTCTCTCTTCCCTCTCCCTCTTTCTTCTATTCTTCTTCTCTAATATGTTTTATCTTCTTCGTTGCTCATGTGAGTGTTCTGATTCTGACACAAAACACTATACTTAAGCCTGAACTTGTCGATACTTTTTATGAATACGGTGTTAGTATACAAAAATTGCCAACTAACACTCGGAAGTCGTATCTCTTTTGTATGTACTTACATTATCGTAGTGCGACCAGACAGTATGACGCATGCTCGACTTAAAAACGGAATTCATTCAGCGGTCTGTGGCCGCTTGACCAATTTTCGTCGGCTCATTACTGAGACAAATAATTTCATTTCAGCTCACGGCAATAGCCTCGCGATGACCTGTTTAGTATGTCACCTTACTGCTCCACATTGACCATGTAAATTAAATGCATTGTACGAAATTGTCCACCCACTCTGTATATAGAGCAGATTAAATCAGTTAACGCAATTGTGAGTTCCTGTTTTTACCATTTTTGTTGTATCTACCTATATTGCCATTTCTAAGAGTCTGGTTTACAAGTTCTATTACTGCGCTACTTCCGTTTGTATGCTGTGCACCTGAAAATGTGGACCAGTACAAATTTAAACGAAACAAACTTGCGAGCAGCAAGCAGTTGTAAATAAATACGATGAGTCATGCTCGTTAATTGTAGAACTTTCACAGTGACAAATAGACGCTTTCTCATAAAGTTAAAATAAGATATAGGACATGTTATAACGACGGCATGTAGAATACAAGTGTCGCCATGCACTATCGCAGGATACTCGGCTGGATTGGAAACATGCATTACTCTAATGACGATGCCTGCTGCCTTGGAACAAAACAACCCACCCACAAAAGAACTGCTTTGTTATTGAAAACTATATAATAATTTATACTACCCGTATAAAAGGCTATCAAATTTGACCATAGGAATTTCCTCGGAAATGCAAAAATGTCACGCTTAATATAAGTGCAATATTGACACCGTTTACAAGACGGTGAAGCAACGACAAATTGAATCAACCTGAACGTGTTTACACAAAAATTATGCATGGAATCGCAACCAGCCGAATTCCATTTCAGCCTACACCTCGTCCGATAATTACGTACAAAAAGTTCTCAATGGCAGGTTATGATTTGCATGTTCCGCGTCACAATAATAAAAGTCAGTTGAACGAGGGCGGCGAGGTCCTTGCGCCCACCCACGTGCTCACGGTCGGTCGGCCTGCTGCCTTACGGCTAATTATGACTTAATTTGCGAGATCATTCACGCGATAATTAGCACTTCGAACATCTTTTTGGGTTATATTCTTTATCGTACTTAATTTACTTTCATTTATCTTATTCTTATCGATTAAAAGTAGAGTAAAATTATCTTCAATCATCGAAAAATTATAAAAAAAACCCATCAAAAATGGAATGTGAATGCTATTAAGCCTACATAGGACTTAGAAGTGGAAATATTATCGTGTAGAAAACGACACAGATAAATGCAATCAATTGTCAACTTACTGTAGACTGTAGTTCAATATCATCACCAGCCTATATACGTCCTACTACTGAGCACAGAGTTGAGCACAGAGCTTCCTACATGGGAGAAACACATGAGGAGTTGGAGTGGAGGCCATAACACCACCACGGTGGCCCAATTGGTCATCGACCATGGCGAATGCTGCTTTTTATACAACTAGATGACAAACAAGCTGATGGTCCACTGGTAAGCAGTTACCGCCGCCTATAGACATCTGCAATAACAAGAAAAAATCACCTGATATTGCTGGTGCGTTGTCATCATGAGGCCTAAGATGAAATGCCATCCATGCCCAGTAATCACACTGGCTACCTTTCCCTTCAATCCGAAACACAGCGAACTGTTTCACGGCTGAAATAAGAAAGGCGGTGGTACCTATCACCCAGACGACCATATATACGGGCCTACCACCTAGTAAAGTAATGCCTTGTTTTCGTAATCAAAACCAAAGCGTACAAATCACTACGCCACCGAGCTTTTCAGTAGTAGTTTGATATACATCGTTTAATATCACTAATCTGCGACTTGACGTTGACGTTCCGTCTCTATAGTTATGTTAGACCCGTAGGAACTGAGGCGTCTTCTCTTCAATTTCATATTGATATAAATGAACAGCTCTATCACATGTCTTTATCATGCAATCGCCTACCAGCCGCTGCGACTAACACTCAGACATTAAATCACTGTACCACGTAATTGTACAGATTAATGCCACGGATCAGACCTGACAGACAAATGGGGTTTTTGAACCTTCACAACTGTGGTACGAATTTATCATGGCGTGCTCTCACGACAGACAAATGCTCCACTGTTGGCTAGTCAGGCCAACGGTACAATACAATCGGATGTGTTTACTGTCCACACGATACAGTTAATAAATTTAAAGCAATTTTATACTATAGCGAATGAATGATTGACAAATAAATAAATCATTATTACCAATTAATAAATAATGCATGGATCCGTCTCCGGTAAAAGTCTGATAACTGAAATGAAAAAAGCAGGTTTTAATATTTTTTTGTGTTATTCTCAATATTATAGACTTTCGTAAAAATTTATCAATTCCAAAACCTTTCCTTGCGGTGAATGAAGGTCGGTTATTGTATAATGACTAAATAGACAATAACATCGTCAACACAGGCCCTGTCCTACTATCAATAGTAGTACTACTTATCGCCGGAAATCCGATTATTCATTCAAAGTACTTCTAACACGTAATTCTAAATGGCTGTATTGTGTATGTATATTTGAAATTATATTAGTCCAATACAACAACGATTTGGCTTAAAATTGTTTCAATTATAATTTGTAAAGGAAACCCATAGGTAGATTATTTATACTTAGAACATGTTAAACAAAACATTGCCCTATGTTTAATATAAAAAGATTTGCCTGTATATTTCTCATAATGCCTTATTAAATATAGTAATCAATGTTTTAGATATATCTACCTATGTCTTGTACTGGAAACTACTTCTCTTTAAATTTACTACTTAGTTATTTTCTTCAATTATTTTACTCTAGTTTATTATAATATAGACGAAAAGTTTGTCAAGCTACAGTAAAAATTCTTCCTAAATTGTACCTACATTCGAGAAAGGTCATTAATTGGCCTCTAAATATTCACCAACGTATCACCATACACGAATCGGCTTCATCGATGTTATATAATTATAAGATTAAACGAACTTACCTTAAGTGAAGTTCTATCTTAATTATACGAAGCTCCTTGTCCGAGAGGATTTAACGTGTAGTAACGCTGATTGTACCAGCGCCGATCACAATTTTCAAAGCTATAAAAAAAAAAAAAATTGTTTCTCTCATATGGTAACTCTAAATGTATGTCATTACGTTCGAAGATTATTTTTGGAACAACCCTACAATTGGGATAATACTTGTATTAGTGGGCGGGTTTTGGGACTGCCCTCTCGGACAAGGAGCTTCGTATAATTAAGATAGAACTTCACTTAAGGTAAGTTCGTTTAATCTTATAATTATACTCTCTCCTTGTCCGAGAGGATTTAACGTGTAGATGTTTGAAGATGGGGTTGTGAAAAAATAGAATTTAGATATCTATATTATATTAGTATAGATGTTTAGTCCAACACCTTACTAATTAATTTACAAAATAATTAGATTTTTATACAAAACCCTATAAAAAAATAAAAAACACAATTGTTATTTTAACTATCGCTTAAAATTTTTAGCAATGCCGAATGGGACATTTATATGCTTATTGCAGGAAATGTTTCAGAATTTTGACTCAGAATTTTAAACTGAATTTTGTATGTAAACACTCCTGTTGGCTTTTTGACTCAATCAATATTTAAACCAAATCGGCTTGCGGTCGACACCGAAGCATATCTTGTGATAAGAGTAGAGAAGACAGTTAAAACCACTAATACTCATTTCCTGCAAATACTCATTAGTTTGATCCAAATGAATTTTAGATTGAATTGATGAAATCTTGTGTTTTTTATAATTGTTTCTATTGATTTATTTATGATATAAGTGTATTCATAAAGTACTTGTCTTATTATGATTTAATGAAAGTGACAAGATAGGATACATTTCTATCCTCATTTAAAAAGATTTTTAGATACAATATGGCTGTAAAGTACCTAGTTACATAGGTTTTTATTATTTCGATAGTGGTCACTACTGATTGTCACTTTTAAATGATTTTACTTGATGTTTAATGAAGTCTTTCTGCTTTCAAGTCATGAATTGTAATAAATCAGTTGATGAGGTCCTTTAATAACATTTTTGATTTATCATTGCCTTATTATTGCATTAAATATTTTTAATACCAGTTCTGGATTCCAAATCATATATGTATGTCAGTAAACTGAAGAGGCTCCTTCGATTAAAATGTTTTTTATCTTTAAATCAATTCAATTTTAGGTCATTGTAATGTTGACCTGGTATTATTCATTTTATATAGTTTAGGTACCATATAAGTAATGATATTGTTTTTACAAAACATTGACTTAGGCATTTTTATATTTGTTATATAAAGCACAATGCTCTACTATACCTACAGGTGTTATGATATTGAAATTTAGAGCTAATATATATATATATATATTTAAGTAGGTAGGTATTTACCATGATCAGGTTGATTATTGATGTATTATATTTTAATTATTTGACTTTTATTTTAGTACATACAAAAAACTTTTGCTGGCATGTCATGGACATATTATTATTTTGTCCCAATATTTCACTTCTTATTGATGAAATTTAATGTGAAATTTTTTATTTCATAATTGCAGAAAGGCCACTACTCGATACCTATGTGCATGATTATTCATTATGCCTGCATGCGCACCATATGTACAGGATAAATAACTATGATGCTTATATTATGTATAGGTACATTGTACCAAATGGCCATTATATTTCTAATAATAAATCATATTGTCATTTTTCAACATTAATAATTGTCAATATTGCAATTCCTTGTTTTTATACTTGACCGATAGTTGATTTGCAGCTAGGATAAGCTGGATATAAATTTAATAACATAAATCATTGATTTAAGCTCAGTATCTAAAAAAGAACTAAAAATAAAAAACCTTGTGTGAATTGCACCCGGTAGTAGGTACTTCATATGGACACTTTTATATATTAAGTACATAGCAATAAATCAATTTCTCGTATTGTGTCAAGCAAGATGACTTTTTATAAAAATACCACAAATAAAATTTGTAAAAATTCAATCGGTACTATCATTAAGTACAACAATGTCTAATATTTATTATTGTTGTGGGGATTCAATCTATGCCCCCCCCCCCTCGATTTTCATGTATCCAACAACTGTGGTATTATGTACTCTCGATAATGTTTCTTATTTTATCATAACAATTATTTTTACTCATAAAATATAGTTGTTAATTCTGAGTAGTTATTATACCTAATGGTCTTTTTATTAAGACCCATTTCCATTTCTAATAGACAAGTTTATTTCAACAGTTATTAATTTCAACTTAGCTATTTTATATAATTCTGTACAAGTAGAATTGTGAAAATACTCTTAATTTTCAAGTTCTTTTAAAAATATAGGGCATCATTTATATCACTTTATTAGGTCTGTATTGTAAGAAAATATTGCAATGGAATTGAAATAATGATTAGTTATAATAATCATTTCTTATTTTCTCTGTCTTATCTCATTTATTCATTTCATAAAATCTGTGCAATGAGGTACTTCATAAGGTGACATTTCAATGAAAAAAAATCCCATCATTTTATTACAATTGGGTTACTAGTTTATCTGTGTAACTATTTTTTTTTCTAAAGTAATGTTTTTATTTGGAATTATTAAAACAATATCTGAAAGCTTGTTTCTGAATCTTCTGGTGGTTTTGTTGATTAAATAAAGTAGGAAGGTTATGGTATTTGCTGTGTGTAACTGGTTGTTGCAACCAATGATCTGTTGGTCCTGGTCACTGAAGGTTTATAAATTTTCTTTATGTTTGAACAGCTGTTTGATTTTTGAATACACTGTGTAGCTTTAACCTGTCAAGCATGAGATTCCAGACACAATTGATTTTTCAATTATCATAGCCACCCGGAGGTATATCGCGGCTTGACAGATAGTATAATCTTATTAAGTATTTATCAATGGCTGATCATTCATACAGTGATAGCAATTTTTCAGGTCATTGAATATCATTTCGGTATGCTAGAGGGTAAAGTTTTGATGAACCATAAAAGCATTGTGTAGCTAAATTTTATAGCACTTCCCCAGGCTATTGATAAACATTTATATAACTTACAGCAATTTTCAGGTTATAGAATAACATTTATTCAGGTTATAAAATAACATAATATATATCTTGATGTTAAAATTATTAATTAAATGCGGCAGCATTATCTAGCCCCCATGTGACAAACATTGGCCCAAGTTAATAAGTAAACTTTACCGGTACTTTATTGTAGAATTATTTGTCAGTCAGTCCGCAAGGTGATGGGGCTTGTTCTGATTATTAAATTACATGTACAGCTACTTTATGTTCATCATCACTAGCCTATATACGTCCCACTGCTGGGCACAGGCCTTCCTACATGGGAGAAACACATGAGGAGTTTGGGCCATAACACCACCACGCTGGCCCAATGCGGGTTGGTACTTTGTTACATATTTTAAATATGATTAATGGCTATTTTTACATTTTTGTAGCTATCACAATTATTCATATTGAGTAATCTCTCTGCCTTATAGTTGTCTGGTAGAGATCGCTTCTAGCAATAAGATTGCCTTTTTGGCATATTGTGTTTGTTTTATCTCTGTACCTTTGTATATCTACTTGATGGAAGTTAGTAGAAGTTTCTATTTCAGTGCAAGGGTCTAGCCATAGTAGCTAGACCTGTTCAAGTGATTGCCTTTAAATCTACTTTATGGTATTAGTTATACTGTTTCTTTCAGTGTATATTGCATTTCATTTGCAGTGTATATCTCTAGTGTGATAATGCTTGTTCAGCTAAATAGTTGGTTGTCTAACCGCAGTGTGATAGTAGTTTTAAAGAAGATTACAGGCATTGTCTAACTGCAATGTGATAGCACTTGCCCAGGTTATCAATAAATTCATTTCTACTTCACTGTAGAAGTTTTAAAACAAGAGTACGGGCATTGTCTTAACACAATGTAATAGCATTTGCCCAGGTTATCTATTAGCATTCATTTCTTTTTCATTTAAATTAGAGCATTGTCTAACCGCAATGTGATAGCGCTTGCTCAGGCAAGTAATGTCATAAACATTTTCATTTCACTGTGTTGTTTAACCTCAATGTGATAGCAAATGCTTAGGTAAATAGTGTGATAACCTTTTCCATTTAATTTCATACCAATTTGAGCGTTGTCTAACCGCAATGTGATAGCGCTTGCTCTGGTAAATATTGTGATAACCTTTTTCATATAATTTCATACCCATTTGAGCGTTGTCTAACCTCAATGTGATAGCGCTTGCTCGGGTAAATATTGTGATAACCTTTTTCATATAATTTCATACCATTTAGAGCGTTGTCTAACCGCAATGTGATAGCGCATGCTCTGGTAAATAATGTGATAACCTTTTTTATTTAATTTCATATCAATTAGAGCGTTGTCTAACCGCAATGTGATAGCGTATACTCAGATAAATGTTATAATCTATTTCATGTAATTTCATACCGTTTAGAGCGTTGTCTAACCGCAATGTGATAGCGCATGCTCCGGTAAATAATGTGGTAACCATTATATGTACTTGACGGTAGATTTAAATTAAGGCATAATCTTACTGTTCATTCACCTATTAATGAAGGCACTTAATATGAGTCTTCTGTTTCCTGCCTTGAGTAGGTATTTCTCATCATAAAAATTTACTTCTTGTAATTTCCTCTCTAAACCCTATATGCCAGACATAATTTTAATTGTCTTTGTTATGTTATAATTGTCACTTACGACATCTGGGTGTTAAAGATTTAGGTAATAGATAGGTATATGACACTTGTAGTTACCACAGAACAGTTAACGTTATCCAAAAAGTCATATTATTTTCACTTTTTGTAATCTTCTTTCTGTCCAAAGTAGGTGATTTACTTACTCCTTTTCTTTTTCCCTTTTATTTCCAAAAATCTAATTAGAACACTAATAAAACACTGCATAAGCACTTTAAATAGGTATACATTTTTGTCTATCGCTCAAAATGAGCTATTATTTATGTTTTTAATATTTTACATGCCATTGGCAAATATTGGCAATACAAGAAAAAATAGTGTGTAAATTGATAAAACCTATAAAATATCGGAAATCATAAGCCTTGTAAAAATTCTTACAATAATATCTGGAGGGTTATATTGCTAGGTAAGTAGTTTAGCTAGATTTTCTAGATTTTAGTAGTATTATTTTGATATTTTTAGGTTATGTCATAATATTCTAACAGATTAATTCTGTGACGTTTCATATTACCAGTGAGAATTATTTCTCACCGGATAACGTAACGATAATGTAATATTAAATACATACCTTCAATCTCCAAATAATATTAACGTTTTCACAACAAACCTTGACCTTGTTTGCTAACGGAATACCTGACCGTGTTTGGGAATAAAATACTGCATCGATATCCTGTTATTAGTGAACACATAATAACACTAGATTAATAATTCTTTAAAATTTGGATCACAGATCGTACTTTTTATTGGTTTAAATTGTTAAATTAATAATTTTAATGAGAGAACCAAGTGACAGCGCTGTGCACAAAAAACGTAATGACATACATTTAGAGTTACCATATGAGAGAAACAATTTTTTTTTTTTTTATAGCTTTGAAAATTGTGATCGGCGCTGGTACAATCAGCGTTACTACACGTTAAATCCTCTCGGACAAGGAGAGAGT
Source organism: Nymphula nitidulata (assembly GCA_947347705.1). Lineage (NCBI taxonomy): Eukaryota > Metazoa > Arthropoda > Insecta > Lepidoptera > Crambidae > Nymphula > Nymphula nitidulata. Next base: position 4,693,589 of record OX374617.1, on the reverse strand, counting down.
ATAATATTAATAAACGATATTTACTGTCAACGGTTTTTATAGTAAAATCAATAAGGAAACCTGCATATTGTGGGATAACATATATATTCTTTATACAAAATCTTGTTTGTTTGATGTATCAAGAGATTCTTGTTTTATCATTATTTTTAAAGACTTTTATTTCTTCTAAAGAAGAAGAAATAAAACATTAAAGCGCACAGAATTTTTGAAATATAGGTAATTTAAAAACACTTATGACATAGTTACAAAATTAGATAGGACCTTATACAAGGTGGTGCCGTCAATGCGACAATAAATTTAAACATAGGCTTTAATAGTCCATAAAAATGGTTTGCCACTTTCAAAAATATCGTATTCATTTGATATGATTTGATAATTTCATGACATTTGTATGAAATAGTGTAACCTTGGCAGCATTATTTCATACAAATGGCATGAAATTATCAAATCAATACGATATTTTTAAAAGTGGCAAACCATTTCTATGGACTAATATAGCCCATGTTTAAATTTATTGTCGCATTGAGAGCACCATTCTGTATGTATAGTAAGCCCCCTTATTAATAAAAAGGTTAAGTTTTTATCATATTGTTTTATAAGTATTATAAGCGAGTTCATACAATGCAAAACTAAATGGCAAACATACTGACGGCCCACTTGGTGGCACTTACTATTACTAGGTGGTAGGCCCGTACTGTAGGGTCGTCTAGGTAGGTACCACCGCCTTTCTTATTTCAACCGTGAAACAGTTCGCTGTGTTTTAAATTGGAAGGCATTTCATCTTAGGCCTCAGGATAACTACGCACCTGCAATATCAAGTGATTTTCTCTTGTTATTGCAGGTGTCTATAGGCGGTGGTAACCGCTTACCATCAGGTGGGCCGTCAGCTTGTTTGTCATGTAGTTGTATAAAATAAAAAAATAAAAAATAAGAGCTTACCGCTGCCTATAGACAACTGCAATAACAAGGTAAAAATCACTTGGTATTGCAGGTGCGTTGTCATCCTGAGGTCTTAGATAAAAATAGTGTTTAGATACTTATTATTGAAATTTATTTATTTCAATAATTAATAATAATAATTAAAAAATTTCAAAACACAAACAAAATAGCAACAATAAGCCATTAACTAGCTACCACATTTATAGACAGTTAATAAATTGGTTTATTAAACGTTTATAAAAATTGGGCCTCAACTTCTTTTTGAAAGAAAAAAAATCGTAAAACATTATTGGAGTTGCGAGTGTGGCCCAAAGCTCTCACAATTTACATTAGCATTTGATTTATGCGTACGATGTCACAAGGGCCATCTTATTATGAAAACAGGGACATTGTGATGCAGCAGGTCGATCGATCGCCATTAGCTAGCACACCATAGCCATGCGCCGTATAAGGCGGGCGGCGCGCGCCTCTGATCTATATCGGCTGCGCGCGCGCAAGTCCGCTTCCTGTGTAAAGTGAGCTAGCTACTACCTACTAGCTAGGCGGTCGTTAGTAATTACCTTATTTTTCTGACTGTAAAAGTAATGACTAATTTTAATTACGCTGTAAGCGATGCAATAGAGCTGTCTAAACCTTTATGGGCGATGTAATTTTAGAGCAATTTCCAGTCCTGTAACATCAGGCTTAAAAATCAGTATGGAAACCGAGGGCGTCCTTTGACGCCTCATTTTATTAATGCATAATTATCAAAAAAAAATAGGTAAATTGTGTAGTTTTAATCCAAATACAACTAAAATATTAGAAAATGCAGTGAAAACACATAATTTTGCATTAAATTAGTTATTGGTGATTCTATTTTGCATTAGATTCGTTTTTATCTTATCTATGAGATAGCCAACCGATAAAGTGGTCTGTGTTATCATCATAGCAATAGATATGAATGTGCCACTGGTTTTTTTGCAAACTGTGCCCTTTTCTCAGTTTAGTTCTAAATCTATTTATGGATTATTTTGCTAAGTTCTTTATCGTACCTACCTACTACTACCTAACTATTGTAAAAGACTTCTATCATCCCAGTTCTCAGGTCATTTCTATGCTCTGAGTCCTGGCTACTATGATTCAAGATGCGCTTTGAGTTATCAGCACACTAATATTTTAAGTAAATAGTTTACACTCAGTGTGATGTCAGTGTTAAGTCACATAATATCGAAATTCACTAAGTAGGTATTATACCTAATTTATACAGGGTGGTGCCGAAAATACAACAATAAATTAAAACATGGGCTATATTAGTTCATAGAAATGGTTTGCCACTTTCAAAGACATCTTATTCGTTTGATAATTTAATGACATTTCTATGAAATAATGCAGCCAATGTTATATCATTTCAAATTTTAGCAGTGGGTTAAATTTTTCTTATGCCTGATATTATATCAGGCCGGCCTAACGAGGTTTCTTCATCTTCATCTGGTGTATAGCATATAGAATAATACACTAGGGCCATAGGGCTTAAATAAATTAAGTAAGCGTTGAAGCCTACGGTAGTCAATGAACATTTATTTTGCCACGCCATATTACCATTTTTCTTTCTTTCTTTCTTTACCTAATAACATTTTTTTAAAGTCTCAATTGGTATAAATAATTATCTAATTACTAAACAGGGAACTGATATTTTCGTTGACCTATAATGTAGATAATTAATATGGGCATTACTATCCCCAATAGATGGAAATACCTAATGCTTGAACATTAGTAAAACCTTAATCAAATACACGTTGTATAGTGAATATCTTGTGATGTTTATTATATTCAAGGCCTCTCACAAGGTTTAATTCCGCGCTATGGTATATTTTTTAAAAGTGACATCAGAACAGACATTATAAATGATCTTGCGCACCTTGTGACATTGCCTTTAAAATAAAGTCTAAGAACGTTGTTATTTCTAATTAGCATTAGAAAAGCCGGTGAATATTCTCAAATATCTTTTATTTTTTACAAGATATGGGCGCTATGGGCATTGAAATTTTCCAGTTACTTTATAGGTTCTAATGTGCCAATGTAGCTCCACTAGCACCTATTCCATTTTGGCTCTTGGTTTTCATGGAAGGACTACATAAGGCTAGATTCAGATGCTAAGGGCCGACACGTAATAAGTCAAAATTGATCTACGTTATTATTAGGTGCTGTTCCTTGCATTGCATTGAATAAAGTGCGATATCGGGCGCTTACCTAAATGTATTGTGATCATGGGCTAATTATTTGTTTACTTAATAACATCAATCTTACTTATAATCACATAGATTTTTTTCTTTAAAGTACACATGGTAAAATCTGAAATCAATTTGGATCAAATACGTGGCTTAAATTATATTATTTAAAATTTCATGAAATCGCGAAGTCTTTTTTTACATGTACCATGGACCAAATACTTTTATCATCCTTGCATGTACGAAAGGAACTCCACTCAAACATTATGTATTACTCATAAATAATTAAATTTACTGAAATACCAAGTTAAAACTATTTTGTTTGTAACATAAATATAAATAAACTTTACCAAAAATATTGAATATTCAAGCACAAGTAAAAACGTGTATGACTTAGGTATTGCAACAGCAAGACACTTCAAATGTAAGCATTATCCTCATCATACCTACATATTTGTTCAACTATTCCGAGATCGATCTCGTGAGGTATTATAGTTAGCAGTTTGCATAATGTAGTCATACTGTTCTCTGTGAGTACGCAATATTATTATAAGAAGTCGCACATGTAGTAGAATTTATTGAATTGTTACGCCAAACCAAACGTCGCATAATATTACATAAGTAGGTCGTAATAAGTTGGGATCTTGAGTCTGAGAGAAGTCTTTTTGTATTTCCACTTTAACTTTGACTTCACTTAAGTGAAGTACTGTTACAAGTACAACACCATTGAGAAGTGATATTAAAAAATAAATATGACGTATAGTATCTACTTTTCTACAGAAAAATAAAAAATAGGTACGCCACAAGCCGCGAAAAATTAACTTATGCGGTGTCAATAAGAGTAGTAGCACAAAGTTGGTTCGAGCGTCAGGATGAGTGGGTAATAAATCTCAATTTCGCTGTAACGACGACAGTATATTTAGTTCCGACATTGCCTTCGAAGAACTGGACATTGACCTCAAAAAGTTATGATATGACTCATTATTTTTAAAATGGCTGGTCAGGTTAATTAGGTACCCGATCCGACAGCAAAAAAAGGCTCGATATTTGGGTGCCACACGTCACACGGGTTCACTGAAAAAAACCTCGCTAAACGTGATCACCTTTGCCTTTTGTCACTTCTTGTAAAACGTAATGAATTCAAACCTTATTTGAAAAAAAATACAGGTAATAAAAAGATACAACAAGTGAGCGTGGATAGAGCATGGATACAGGATTTCCATAGTATTGAATAACCGGAGTTGCTGAGTATACCTATGTATAACAGATATTCGATTTTGAAATCGAATAATACATAGTTTCAGTATTTCAGACTTAACTTTATTTCAAACAATGTTCCCTCGTGTCTCGAGCGCCCTGGATACTCTAAGCGTCAGCGGTACACCTCCCCCGGAGATGATGCCTGTCGATTAGAAATCCTCCAGAGGCGAATTCGCCCCTTAAGGCTTGAGGACTCACCAAGGTTCCCGTCTCCTTAAAAACCCGGTTACGCTGTAAAAGCCATCTGCGGCCAACAGATTGTTGTTGGCTGACTATTGAGTCCGTAATAAAAATAAAAAAATAAAACAATGTTTGTCTCTTATTTTGTTTGGTGGAGTTTCTTTTTATTTTATGTTGCGTGCGTTAATTGTTTTTAGAACCTTTGATAATAATATAATCAAAGTTTAGAACATAAGCAGAATATGTTCCTCAGAAATGTTTGCTCTGTTTACAAACAAAACAAACATCAAGTTGCGAGTGATGTTACGTTGAATGCTGATTCTAAGGCCGTGCAGTACAGTACGGGCACACACAACATTTGTATTAGCATAGCTGTTATTTGTTTTAGATATCGAATTTCCGATACGTTTAAATCTAATATCGAAGCAATACCTGTATTAGAAATATAATCCAATATTATGCTTTACGCGTGAACGTGCGAAAAAAATCAAGGTCGAAATACGACCCAGCTCCACAGATTGGCAAAAGCCCGATTAACGCGTTATAAGGTGTGTTGTATGGTGTAATTGGAGGGGCGTCTTTGTGAGGTTTTACCTCCGATGCCCAATTCAACCTCTTCTGTCATCTCACCAGCCAATATCACCAGATCTTTAGCCAACCATCGTAAATTCCGTGAAGATTGTTCTACTTGATTAATGTAGCACGATTCATCATGGGTAATATTATTTATGTTGTTTTCACATTTCCCTTGCAAACCTATAGGATTAGGACAGTCCCATTACTATGTAGGTCAGCGGGTCGCTCGTCACACGCACCTGTGGGCTTACTAAAGTAAAAGTAAAAGTCCACAATTTTCATTTACCATTGCTTTTAACCCCTGACTAAAAAAGAGGAGTGTTACAAGTTTGACGTGCCTGCCTGTGTATCTGTGTGTCTGTCTGTGGCATCGTAGCTCCTAAACGAATGGACCGATTTTGATTTCGTTCTTTTTTTGTTTGAAAGCTGACGTGACTAGGATGGTACTTAGCTATAATTTATGAAGATCAGTTTAGGCGTTTGATGACTATCAACTCATTTTCTACATGATAAAAGGGTATAACTAACTTTCACGGATCCGATTGATTTGAAATTTGGTGTACTGTCACTTTGGTGACATTCCCATGACACATACTAACCTTGAGCTTGATCCTATTCTATCAAAAAGTCTGCGGGATCCTTAATTCTTCAGAAACTTAAAGCAGATATAGCGTGTTTGGGCTCTTATGAATAGTCTCAATAAGATGGTGTTAGATAGATGATTAATAAGGCCGGGGGTTACTTAAAATTTTCAATTTTATATTATTGAGCTTTAAAGTGTTCGCACTGATTCGAATCTTCTTTAAAGCACATAGATATAGAGACAGACTACTACTGAATAGCCAGACATTTCATAAATTATGAAGTTTCAACCACGCAATAATAAAAATAAGAACTGCAAAAGTGAATAAATTATATTTATTTGTTTATGTACTTACTGAATATAATAAATAATAATTCATATTTATTATCAGAGAATCAGTTGCGTAGTGTTGCTATGTGCACGAACACGTGTCGCACTTCATCAGTCTTTTAAAACCTCAAAATCTGACCTGAAAAAATAGTTTATATGAACTGGTGAACAGAAACATAAAAGTTTACTTATAATAATAATAATTGTAACACCTGTAGATTACAAGTTTGTAGAGCTATGGCTATATGATTAGTGCTGCTCGATTGAAGTACTCTCTATTGTATGTACGTTACTGTTAGATATGTGTTATTAGATGGAAAATACTAAATCACAGATCACACGGTTCTAGTGCGATCTTGCGTGTGAAAAGAAAATTAAAACCAAACTAAAACAATTATGAAAGTGGATTTTTGTTTCTCTCTAATGTTAAAGAAGAATGTGCAAGGTAGGTAAAACTTTAAACTGCTAATGAAAAGTGTTGAATTGGTGTGTAGTTTGTAATTGATAACGAATCTTTACGAGTTTCAAATTCGTGTATGTAAAATCCTAACATTTTCTGCCTACGTCTACCCATCTATGATTATTTAGATGTCATCAAAGCGACCCATATACCTAGTCTTGCCATAAATACTGAAACAAAGAAAAAAAAAATTATTGCAAATAACATTTATTACTTTTACAGTGTTTTAGTTTAATACATAAATATAAAACAATTTAAAATATAAAAAGCTTATTCGAAGTGGTCTCCATTGGCTGCAATACAGTCTTTTAAACGTTGAGGCCAGTTATCAATAGAAGCACGCACTCTTTCCATGGGAAAATTCTTCACTGGCAATGGTACATATTGTTTTAGGGACTTCAAATTATCATGGCGTTTAGAGCAAGCCGTACTCTCTAAAACTGACCATAAAACATAATCAGCGGATTAAGATCGGGACCAGACGACGGCCAGTCTTCAGCTCTGATGAAGTCCGAAACGTTCGTTTCCAACCAAGACTGCGTAGACCGAGCTTTATGACCCGGCGCAGAGTCTTGCTGGAAGGACCATTCTTGGTTATTGAACATGGTGTTGTTAAGGGGCTTCACTACCTTCTCGTACATATACTTGTGCCGATATTTTGTTACCTTTTTCACAAAAGTATGGCTCAGTCACTCCTTCATAGCTAATACCCCACCAAACCATCACTGAAGTCGGATAGTGCCGACGTTGCACTCTGTGGACTAATTGGGAAGCTTCCTTAGAGCTTTGAGCATAAATACGGTCATTTTGTTTGTTAAAATGTTGCTCAATTGTAAAAACTTTCTCATCCGTAAACATTTTTTTTCTGTGACCTCCCTTTGCGTACCGCTTCAGTAGTTGTATCAATTTTACCACCCTATTCTTTTTTAAATTATCAGTTAAGAAATAACCAGTACGTCTCTTATAGGCTGGAAATCTTAAGTCATCTTTTAAAATACGCGACATGGTTCTAGGTGCTATCTTCATCTCCCGAGATAAAATCTTTTGCTTTCGGGCAGGATTTCTTTGAATTCTTTCCCTTACTGCTTTGACCACCTTTTTCGTACGAACACTACGTGGACGTCCAGATCTTTTTTAGTCACAAACAGAGGAGGTCTCATTGTACCTATTAATAGCCCGGTACACAAACATTTTACTAATACCAAGCGTATGGAGAGTTTTAAAAACTGCATTTGGCTCCATACCTACTTTGTCTAATGCAATCACAGCCATTCGATTCTCTTAACACCCCACTCAATTTTAATATCGTAAAATATTGTACAATGTGTTGGCGCCAAAATGAGAAAACTCAATGAACAATCATATCAAAATGACAGATTCCAAATTCAAATGTAATATTTTGTTTATTTCTAATTGTAACAGTATTTATTGCCAGACTAAGTACATCTTCGTTTTTTTCATACAATTAGATGACAAATAAGCTGACGGCCCACCTGGTGGTAAGCGGCTACCGCAGCCTATAGACACGTGCATAACAAGAAAAAATCTCTTGATATTGCAGGTGCGTTGTCATCCTGAGGCCTAAGATGAAATGCCGTCCATGTCTAGTAATTACACTGGCACACTTAAAACAAAATGTTCAACAACAAAAAAATCTTATTCAAATACTTCTATCATTGTAGTGAGCAATCGACAAAGTAGGAATCAGACAGGCTATTTCTTTCTCATGGCTATTAAAACGTGCCTTTAGAAGCTTTAATGTTTTACCGGGAAAAAACCCTTTCGCCAGTCTTGCACCGTGGGGAAAGAACGGATGCAGGGATATCTGGTTCCACAGTCGAAGATGATGATGAGACCACCCACTAAAATGGACCGCGCCGGGCCAACCAAATTACGCCGCTGCATTAAGACCATGCACCGCATGCACGCCATTTTGACATCAGTCATTGGACACCAGGTGCCACATCACGAGCTCAGCTGTACCTTGATGGATCTACATTTTAATCTTTATTTCATCTCTATTAAAAGATATAAGCTATACTTAAAACCAAGATTGCAATGCTTTGTCCATTTTAAAAAACAGGATGAATTTCTTAACTTTACTGTCAGGTGTTCAGAATAATCACATGAACTTAAAGTTAGTTACGTAGGTATTACAGAAAAAAAAGTAACACTAATATTCAAATAAATTTTTAAAAAAACTCTTAACATATCACAACACAACCAAGTAATAAAATTGAATAGTAGATTTAGAATCATAACGTTAACCTAGCAGAATCAAAAGACGTAATATCTGAAGAATAGAACCTCAGTTCCTCATGTACAAAAAGCAATTCTCCAATAAATTCACCTCTTGCCAAATTAAAGCTACCTTTATCTTTTAATCGAGTTTTATCGATGCTCCTTCACAGCCCTGACATAATAATACTGTCTTTAGGAACAACTTAGACGCGTTTTCATGTCAGTCACGAGTCAATCTTGGATCAACAGACCGATAGACGCCCGGCAAGTCCGGCAACTCGACAGTTTATTTATAATGATATTACAAATCGCTCCACGTACGTTATGTGCCTCTAGGGCCATTCACTAAAGGTAATAATTAAATACAAAAGCATTGCAATACAAATTTGTAATGTTGTCTTGAATGTAAATCAAAGAAAACGCTTGTGAACAATGAATAGTTAATAAATACGAGTGTCGTCATGCATTTTAAATGGAAGCCGTATAATGGATATCTCTAAATGAGGTATATTATAATGTGCTTAGGAGTGTTTTCTGTTTCCTACTACTTTTTATAAACATTTAGGCGGTCAATCGTAATTAATAACATAATAGAAATGAACTCACGCTTGTTAAAAGATATAAAATTAGAAAAGCTTTCGTTTCCGGCGCCATTGCGGCTTCGTTTGTAATGTGACACCGAACGTAACGAATAAAGGAAGTAAACAAACGATCACTTATGAATAGGTCGAGTCGAGTCTATTTCAATAAACTGTAGGAAATCGGTATTGTGCATCTGTTTGTAGAAAGCTGTGTAAGAGCTATTCTATTATTCTCTATCTACTATTCTCTTGGCGTTTTTACTTTCTCATTAATTAAACTGCATTTGAGATTCAATTGTAGTCTGTATCATCATCATCATATTATCAGATGAAAGATGTAGCAGAACGTAGTCTTAGCTACTGATCAACTAAGGCATCACCAATAGATTTTTTTTTACAACTAGATGAAAAAAAGCTGACGGCCCGCCTGGTGGTAAACGGTTACCGCCGCCTTTAGACACCTGCAATAACAAGGAGAAATCACTTGATATTAGATATTTATTAGATTTCTACAAGGACCATAATTATCAGACAAATTATAAATAAAAACCGTCAGCTTACATTGTTTCCTACTATCGTTTATTTTCACTTAAAAGTTATAGGAAAGCAAAAATCCGCAATTTTGCATACGTAGATGATTTTCTCATTTCAGTTTTTTTATTTAAAAACCAAACTACCCAATACCCAACTGATTTTGAAAAAAAAATTATGGGACCAAATGGCTACTATTCCGCATCGAACAAAAAAATAATCACGTAAATTGGATCAGAAATCTCGGCGTAATCGGTGTGCATACATAGAAAAAAAACATATCAACCCAATTGAGAACCTCCTAGTTTTTGAAGTCGAGTTAATTACTTTGTGCACAAATTTAACAAGATTATGTGCATGTTTGTCAGTTACTTGCTTAAAAACGACAGAGTGAAGAACTGGTAGATAGTAGTCATCACTTTAAGCCTAAAATAATGGAGATACCAGATATCGATACTTGCTCTAATTAATCTAGGCAACCTAAAAACATAAATAGAGATCATTTTGGTCATTTAAGTCGTTAATTAGTAGGTATATGGAGATCATTTGGCCATTTAACTCTTCAATTAGATAGGTATGTGTTATAAAGTTTTATATATGATTGATTACTATGTTCGCTTCCATAAAATATCGAGGCAGTTTTGATATAGTGCCGAAGTAAACTTTCGATTTTCTAATTACACTGCACCGTCGCGTTGCTTGGTACGGTACTTACCACAGATTACGATACACCTTGAGTGTCTCGAGAGCAAACTGAGAGAGTAGTTTCCTAGACACTAGAGATTTTAAAATGTCGCTTCATGTTACGAAACATTATGTCTGACACTTATATTTCAATCTCTTGCGTTATGAAAGGTCCTCTCTTTAGGAGTGGTTATGTCGCAGGTCTATGACAAGATCAGGTTTTAAATCCAACACCGAAGGTATCATATACATAAACTCTTTTCGTTTTTGATCAAAAACTGGATTTTCTCAGGTTTATGATAATATTACTTAAGTAATAATTTTATCTTCTTACGGTTCTTGATGACCCTAGGTTTTTGATCGTAAACCTAATACGACAGATTTCAATTCTTAAATAAGTATATGTCGCAAACATATAAGAAAATTATTACAGTAGTTTTATTGCACAATATTCTAACTAATTATAATTATTAAGCTGTGTATTTTTGTTTTGAAACTATGTTACTAGTGCTATAAAGAGCATATAATGATTTATTTATGGTCTAATATTATGTCTAAAGGGGATCCTGGTCACAGATACTATGCGTCCTAGTGGTCGCAATGGATGTGTCACCATTGCAACGAAATATACCGTGTTGTGTTCCTACAATGGTTAGGGTTATCAGATCTCAAGGGAAAAGTATAACCGTTCATAAGCTTACTTATTACTCTTTGATACGTAAAATTAACTAACGTAAAATTTAGAATTAAATTCCAACATCGACTTAAAATTAAACCAGATCTTTATCACACTGTGAGAGCGTGATGGCCGGTCACGAGTTAGAAAGTGAATTTAGTGTTCTCCAGTAGACGACTAACGACGAGAACCTGTGACGTCATTGCCTTAATTACATACGCTTTAAGAGCCGTAATAATACTAAAAAACAAAGTTTTCGCGCTGACCGCACATCAGTCCAATCATTTTACCAGTAAGTAGGTTACGACACGTTCCGCCTACGATTTTTGGGTTTATGAGAATTCATGAATATGCATGATCCAAGGCCCTATCTGTGGGCTTATTCGCTAACTTACATCGACATATAAAGTGATAACTAATGTGAGTCTTATCCATTGCCGCGTTACTAGGAACGATAACACAAAGACGTTGTAGTAAAGCAGTAGTGGTTCTGCAAATTACTCGATAATCGTCATCTTAGCTGTCGACATTAGTTAACATAAGCCCGCGGATATGTTTTGCCTGTATAAAAATATCAACACCTTCAAGTTTAATATTGTATACTTTGAGTAGGTGACTTTTATGTCTCTTTATAACACATGAGCATTAAAATGCGAATAAAAACGGTAAATTGAGTAAAATTTTTAAAACTTCCCTTCCCTGCCTTTTACTCTTCCTGTGTCCAGAGGATAGATGCTAGCTGTATTATATTATTGGGCAGAAAGTGTCTGTAGTCTTCTGGCTTTGGATATGCTCGTTCTAGAACACTCGTTTTAGTTTAGCCAATCACACTGGCATAAGAGACGCGTTATTAATTCCTGAATCCTGATTCCTGGCAATAATTATTTATTATTTAAACTAGAAAAAAAAATCCTCGAGCGGGGACAGAACCCGCAACCTTTCATTTAAGAATTTCGTCTAGTTCGTCTGTACTTGCGATAGAAGCTAACGTATATGACAAAATATTCTTAATTTTTCATGTCTTTATATGCATTTATAAAATGTAAAAAATAAAAAAAGAATACTCACCGTATAAATAAAAAATAAATGAACAAAATAAAATTGTTCATTATCAGACAATGTAGTCCATAGAGGTTAATAACAATCATTAAGCTTAAAAACTGTGTAAGTTAATTACATTAAAATCAAAGCTTGACAAAGTTGTGTTAGGGAGATTTGGATTTTTGTGGCATGTTTTCTGAGCCTTTCCATGACAATCCCTTCCTCCTCATTGCCTATCACACCCGGGCTGAGGTGGATGCCCAGCCTACATAGCTGTTGGTGTCAACTCTGATATAAGTGATTTTTTTTAAAATACTATCTATTTTACAGACGGTATAGAACCGGTAAAATACATTAAAATATTACCTGATACTGTTAATCTACAGACTTACAATGACACTGAACTGAATTTATAACATGCCTCAGTATTATGCTCATGAATGACGTTAACAGACTGGCTCCGGCAAGACGTACACTATGGGCAGCGGCTGGGAGGGCGAGGGGGACGGGGACGAGGATAGACGTGGCATCATCCCACGCGCCATCCGCGACCTCTTTGCTGGCGCCGACCAGCGAGCTGAAGAAGCCCGCGCCAATGGACAACTGCCACCTGAATTCTCTGTACAGGTACAATTTTCTTACTAATATTTAGTCTCAATATTATTAACACTTGTGACATCAGAGGTTGTCACTCGTATTCTTTACTACAAATTTAGAAATTTTTGCTCTGAGAATTTTTGCTTCTTAGAAATTGCTCCCAACACAGAGCTTTCTTTAAAACTAGCGACTATAGTAAACAGGAGGACTAAATGCCTCCTGCATTCACTACACTATAATTGCAGTGTCATCAGCAAGAAAAGGTTATAACTTGAAATTGGAACATCCTCTTAGATTGGTGTAATCTAAGAAGTATATTCCAATTTCAAGTACCTATTATGATCGGAATATATATTTTTTGTTTATAATTATAATTTTGAATTCACCAGGCCCAGTTCATAGAACTATACAATGAAGACATCGTAGATCTGCTTGATCCAGCCAAAGATCCATTTGCAAAGGTATGAAAAATTAACTAATAGTAAATTAGGCAATTCCGGCTCGAAGGACCAATTATATTTTATTGATTTTAGGGTGCATTAAGAATAACAGAGGATGGTTGTGGCGGTGTACGGATAGTGGGAGCGTCGATGCGAGCTGTCAGAGGCGTGAAAGAAGCTCTCGGAGCACTAAGAGCCGGTGCCTTGGCCAGGACCACGGCCGCCACCAACATGAACTCGTCATCTTCACGGTCCCACGCCGTGTTCACACTTCTCATGAGACAAAGGAGGTTAGCAGCCGATCAGGAAATGCAAGACAGAGACGCGGACGCAGAGACACCTGAACAATACGAGACGTTAACAGCCAAGTTCCACTTCGTTGACTTAGCCGGCTCTGAGCGGCTCAAAAGAACGGGTATGTAGCCATTCATTTCACTTAACATAAACTACCAATCAAGACAGAGAAAAAAGCGCTGAAATTATGGATTATGTAGAGACGCGCTAACAACTTCAGTTCCACATCGGTTAGCTTTCATTACATTGATCACTTTTTATTTACACTTATAATCGCAATACCACGAGGTGGGCCGTCTGCTGGCATGTCATCTAACTAAAGACTTTTTCTAATTTTATGGCTCCGGTGACACTGCGGATTTTTATATTTGATGCATTCCTGCTATTTTAAAGAAACAAAATAAATTGTCAAAAAAATAATTTATATTTTTTTTGTAATAATACAATAATCATGCTTCTCAAAATCTAAATAAAAAACTCTATTTATTATTTAAAATTTATAAAAAAAACAATCGACAAATATAATATTCTATAAATTCAAAATAGGGGTTAATAGGGTTTGGGGTTAAGAATAATCCAACAGAATCTACGATTTTAGATGCGGCCATTTTGTCATATAAAAAAAAACCTCGATACCATTTCCTTTGAAAATGTTATCGATTCATACTAAAGATACAATTGGGTTTCATTAGGGTACTCATATTATGTGAAAAAGAACTAAATCATTGTATTAGTCCAAAAAACTAAATCGAATCCTCAGCAGAAGAAATGCAATCTCAATCAGCATTGGAATAGGTTTTGATTGATCAAAATATTAAGTAGTGCATAAATTTCAATACAATAACATATCCAAAACCTGTCATGGCTAGCTTCATAGATTAAATCGTTGAATACAATTATTATGTCGCAAATTCTAATTAAGACGCACTCAGACCTGATTTGATTTACTTAACTTAGATTATGCTAATCGTTGCTGAGGAATTGGCCTAATGTTTATAATATTTTACCGTTCTCGTGCTCAATATAAGATCCCAACTAGCACAAACTAGTTGCTTAAGAGCTTTGGAGCTAATCCGATTATTCCCAAAGGCGCCAAGCTCAAGCGCCAGAGCGTGCACTGCAGACCTTATGCAGCCGCTTTGCAGCGAAAGGGGCACAACTTTTTGCAACCTACAGTTTCATTAGAACTTCATAATAGTGGCATAAAAGCGCTACAGGAGCTGCAACTAATAATTGACACCACACTAAAACTCTTGTAGCGCTTATTGAATGAATGACAGGTTTAACTGAACGAATAAAGGATTACTGATCATTCACCTTGTCTCACATTTATTAAATACATCTGTTGTTTCTGAGTCAGACATTACTGAATACATATAAATCATAAGTGAAGCGAAGGCAAGTGTTTTTGAGCTATATTTTGTATAATATGCAAGTGGCTAAAAACGCAGATCTGTTTATCGTGCATATAGTTGATATTATTGGAGTATTTTTAACGGGCATCAATAATTCCCTCAGAATATCGTAAAATATGTAAAATATTATTATATAAATAATATTATATCACATACCTACACGATATTGAAATTACATACGTGACTACATTTGTAATTAGTAAGTTGCTGGTTCTATATTTAGTTACATTGTACTACAAATAGTGATAAAAACCTATAAATTTCTTAAGTAATGATAAATAATTGTCTTGTAAACATGGCGTCTATGAGAAGCAGCTTTAACTTGCAACTTCAACCTTAGTACTTCCTCTCTGCGCGTCAGAGTGTTAAGTTTTACTCTTCTGAAGGTCCCAGTAATATCTATACCACTAATGCAGTTCAACCCTTTACAATCACTTTTATTTCGTACTTACTAAGGTATCGAACCACACTAATGGTTATGTGTTTAGAGATCCGTAGAGCTCGTTGAAAACCCTAAAATACGATGGTCGTTTGTAGCTGCTTCTATATTTTTCGCTCTTTTAAATGTTAAACACTTACTATGTCTTACCATGTTTTCAGAATGCCTTTCAAAATAATTCAAACTTATAATAAACAACGAAATAAACAAGAACTTTGCATCTGTCCATCTACGTGGGAAAAACATCGAGTGTTACACTGGCCGAACAAGAAAAATAAAAAAATATGTAAAATTGAAGATTCAACCCCACAACCAAACTGGACTAAAATAAACTGCATTGTTAAAAGGAACAATATTATGTCGTACCTTTTATCATAGCTCTGGCAGGTTAATCGCATACAAAGCATCTTAATGACACTGAAATTTTTCTATTTCGTATGTAAATGCCATCGTGAAGCATACTGCCCATTTCTTCAATAAAAACGTTAAAAAATTCATGCAAATCTTTTGGTTTAGCTGTACCTAGAAATACTCCACATATAATAAGACTTAAGTGAGGCTTTTAAAAAATACTGCACAATATAGGCCAGAATTGTTGTTTGTAGCTTTTGTAATAGGTACTCCGGCTATGTTTACTAAAATCGATATATTTTCCAGTATAACTTTAGATGTTTCGAATCTTTTTATAATACTATTTTTCAAATTATTGTGCCAGTATTCACCTGGATCGACGAAGTTTCTTAATAATTTCTCTTGGTGTAAGTAATTTGGTTTAAAATTTGAAATAAGTTTTTTTAAGTTACATGACTACATCGCCCAAATTCGTATTTGCTCGCGATAGCTACATTTTCTTTCACATTCAACATACTCTAGTTTATATTCAGTATCTGTTTGAGTCCACATAATTGCATCTAGAAGAAAGAAACAAAAATTACACAAAGGAGGTTATTTTACTTTATTTTTATAATATGCTTGGTGTATTTAATACACCAAGATATAAATTACTTTTCCTCTGCAACTGGTCCGTTATCACTAATTGAGAGAACAAAATCTACGGGACCCTCGCTTGTGTTTGTTGAACTCGAACTTGGCGCATTATTTTATTGTTTGTTTCCTATGAATCCCTTAAAGAATAAATTAAATGAATACAGTTATATAAATTAAAGTTAAATTACTGTCCCGTAATTGAGTAAAAGAAACTTACGTGTTATTTGTCGCTATTAGTAAAACAGTGGATCAAATTGCTACTTAAGTCTGCGCAAAAGTACAGATCACTTCTGCAATGAAACTTTCAGTGGCAGAACAGTGATTAATATATCTTTTATACAGTTCCGTTAAAAAGTCTGCAATTAAAATCTTTATGCAGTTCTGAAGCGTACAGCAGCGGCAATGGAAGCTTTTTAGCAGCTTTAAGCTTTAACATACATGTTTAAATCTCTTTTAACACTATAGACGGCAAATGGGTTGTAAAATGAACTCTTATAAAGCCTAGAGTGGCATTTGGTTCAGTTTCTGCTACCCCTAGTGATATTTACAGCTATGAGCAGTTACAGAAGCAATAGTAGAACTTATAACCACTTTCTGAACCCCTAAAGCACTACTGTAAAGCTTAAAGTTGCAAAATAGGCTGCTATTTCCACTAGTGTGCTAGTTGGGATGTGTACAATTAACCTTTATAATTATGGTGCACGCGTATCATCCAATAGATCTAAAATTGAGTCAGCTTTTGATCAATATCTCGAGGAATTCACTATTGTTCAGAAGTGGACCTAGTACGTTCTGATTGAAATCAATGATTTCTGTAATTTCCATCAATAACAACATCTTGTTATCTAATGACTTTTTTTAATGACTACACTTCTTTCACTGAAATAATAGCCTGTATCAATGAAATGGTTGACTTTTTTGATATTTCAAACTCAAAAATGTTCTAGGGGCGACCGGCGAAAGGGCCAAAGAGGGAATCTCCATAAACTGCGGTCTACTGGCTCTGGGCAACGTGATATCCGCCCTCGGGGACCGGTCGCGCAAGGTGCTGCACGTGCCCTACAGGGATTCGAAGCTCACCAGGCTACTTCAGGACTCGCTCGGAGGTAACCACTTGCGGCCGTATTTTCTAACGGAACCATAAATATCTTATTACTACGAATCACAGAATTTTATTTCTTTGCAACATGGCTGTTGTTGATACGGTCGATGTAATTTACACTGATTTCAGTAAGGCATTTGATACTCGTAGAATTGACCAGATTAGGTAATCTGGTTTTTTTAGATTTAGATTTTAGATTTTGCTGAAAAAGTTGCAATCTCTTGGCATTCCTGGGACTCTGTTTCGTTGGTTCACCTTATATGCTTAAAACAAGTCTCAGGCAGTTATTTTAAATGGTTTTTCATATGCCTGGGTGGGTGTACATATCCGTCGGGCGTACCCCAGGGATCCTTACCGGAACCACTCCTGTTTTGTTCACTCGCTCACAAACAAATTTATAATAGAGACCACGACATTCACGACAGTAAACTATCGTTTGACTTGCCATTAACCATGACTGTTCTTTGTTGCGAAGTTCAGTTTTCTATCAGATCCAGGCGAAATTGATATGGGGCTAACCTGGTAGAATACTGGATGCACAAAGTAGAAGTTTTTTCGAACGACTGTGCGTGTGAGTAGATAAAAAAGTTTTCTAGATCGTGAAGGTTACTATTATTTAAAAATCTCCGTTCACAATTGACTGCCCTACCTATTGTAGAACCACATGAATGCAGCGTAATGTAATACGAAAATTATGTATTTTTATTTCTACCCCATAAGAGCGCATATTGCTTGTATCCATTAGGCAACAGCAACACCGTAATGATAGCGTGCGTGTCCCCGAGCGACCGCGACTTCATGGAGACGCTGAACACGCTGAAGTACGCGAACCGCGCGCGCAACATTAAGAACCGCTGCGTCGTCAACCAGGACCTCACCTCGCGCACCATCCACCAGCTGCGCCAGGAGGTCGCGCGGCTGCAGCTAGAGATCGCTGAATATAAACAGGTATTTCACTCGTAATAATTTTTAACACACTATGTCTGATTCCGTCATGTGTTTGTTACGTCACTCATAAGGCACGTTAAGCAAACAACATCCCGGTTGTTACTGCAACTGTTCTGTACGAGTATGATTGTATGTTATGCACACTATTGCTTATAGTCTATGTACGTGGATAGTCTGTGTCTCTGAATCAATACGTGAATATACGCGTTCTGGAATAATGTAAATGTAGTTGTTGGTTGTAGAGTAAAACCACCATAATCGTTTCATATTTGTAATAAGACTTTTTTTAAAAAACAATAGAATGTAGAAAAACATAGGAAATTATACAAATTCATAAAGAAAATATATAAACACTGCTGCAAAAAAATCAAAAATCATCGATTTTTATCGGGAGACTATTTAAAACTCAAAGAAAGTAAATAAACAATTTTTCTCAGAGTCTATTTCAAAATCATTTGTCGCTTATGTAACCGCACGTGCGCTTTACTTGTCTTATTTCTCGCGCTAAGAAGCCATATTTCTATCCTGCTGTGTCTCGGCCGAAACAAAGTGTAATTACTGGGCATGGACGGCATTTCATCTTAGGCCCCAGGATGACAACGCACCTGCAATATCAAGTGATTTTTGCTTGTTATTGCAGGTGTCTATAGGCGGCGGTTACCGCTTTCCATCAGGTGGGCCGTCAGCTTGTTTGTCATCCAGTTGTATATAAAAATAAAAAAAGTTCACGAAGAAATAGCATATATATTATAACATCTATGTGATGATTATATCTCAAAAGACCACTACTCAATCCCAGAGTCAACGAAATGAGAATGATGATGATGAATGAGAGAGTTTGAGTCAATGTTTCAAATGATCATTATTTAACAGGGTCGTGAGTGTTTCATAAATTCATAGATTTGGTAGAATACGTATACATATTTTTTACGTTACTACGCTCTGTGAGGTAACATGATGGATTAATAAGAAAACATAAAATAAAACAGCTTAACAATAAAAGCATAAAAGTTAACCAGCCTTACATGTACAGGGTAAACGAGTGATATCAGAAAACGGCGAAGAGGGCTGGAGCGACGTAGTCCAAGAGAACGCCATCCTGACTGGCGAGGTGGAGTCCCTGCGGCGCCGAGTGAAGGCTATGCAGGGCACCATCGAGCAGCTGTCGGCGCGGAACAGTGAACTCCTGGCCGAGAAGGCGCTGGGTAACTTTGCGCCCAAGGACGGCAGCCCTGATGCCAGCGATTGTTCCCTCACCACACTAGTTCAGGTAAGAATCTTATGCCTGCTTTGGACTGGCTAGTCATTTAGTAGCTTATAATAAGTGAACAGCAAAAATTTTTTAGGTTTCAATTCATTTTTTCAGAGCGTCCCCAACTATCTTTATTCGGTAGTTTATCGCCCGAAGACCGAACCAATCGTTTCAATCGAGTGAATTTCGTTTCGTGTATTCACTTTATTGCGGTGTCGCGTTGCAGTATGTGTGCGAACGGTTGTTGATTGTTTGCCACTAGACTCGATACTCGCGTAGTAACCTATTAATTATCATACTTTGGAAAGTTCTTGCTTTATACTCTGTCCGAATTTCAATTGCTCGATTATACATTTTATTTTCCAGAAAAACATTTACTAATCAATTTATAGACTTTTTTCATTATTACTAAAATAAATTAAAGTATATGAAAACAATGCATCTTATTCATGTTAGACATTATGTTTCGTAGTAACGTTTACTGCTTAAGTCTTACACTATCGATATCTAAATTGAAATAGTGTTAGTTTTATTTTTCAAAACATCCGGGTTCGATTCCCGAGCTGAGTACACGTTTTTTTTAAATGTATGTATTCAGTTTTTCATATTACTAAAATCGATGACATGGTTCCTAAGAAGCGATTTTCGTATGACAGTTTCAGACATTCCCGTACTGACCGATCTAAATGTGCCATTCTGTATATATACGCGTCAAAATTGTATTTTAATTTGAATTCAGTCGTCCCTAGTGCTTCAGGTCTTTGTTTCGTGATAAATTGACGTGTGCCTCTCGCGTAGGGCTACGTGAGTGAAATCGAAGACCTCCGCGCTCAGCTGATGGAGGCGACGGCGCTGCACGAGGCCAGCCGCCGCCGCGAGCTGCTCCAAGCCACGCGCGCCCGCCACGACTCCACGCACGACGCCTCCGCCATACTGGACGACGCCAAGCGGGAACTCTACAAGGTATAACCACTCTGTCACTTTGTCCGACATTACCGCTGTCTTATTTTCTACTTTAACATCATAATTCCACCGGCAAAGAGTTCATCCTCACAAATTGGAACCAAAGTGGTCGCGTACTGTACGGTATCAGAGAAACTTTCTCCCACGTACGCTCAGGTTGTGTAATGAGCTCCCTGCAGAGGTTTTCTCGAATGAAGTCAGCATGGGGTTCTTCAAAAAAGGCGTTAAAAGGTTTTTACAGGGTCAGCAACACGCAAGTGATATCCCTGGTGTTGCAAGCGTCCATAGGCTACGGTAACCGCTTACAATCAGGTGGGCCGTATGCTTGATTGCCACCTTAGTGGTATAATGTAATATAATTAATTGACGACTGGCTGGCCAAGTGGCCTGTGCCCCTTGCTACAAGGCTACTCGCTCGGGGGTCCTGAGTTCGAATCCCAGTGGGAGCAAATGTTTGTATGATGAGTACGGGCGTTTGTTCTTGAGTCATGGATGTTTATATGTTTATTTAGTATATTTCTAATATTTATATACATATCATTATCATTATTCTATTTCTCTTTTATTTATTATCCATATCACAAGCTCTTAATTATGCTTACTTTGGGCTAGATAATAGCTGTGCTGCGGATGTGAGTGTATGTTATTAATCAATGTTTAAGAGGTGGTGAGTAATTTTGATAGAAATGGACTGTATGGAAAGTACCCTGACCTGCTACTGATTCTCTGTCTCTTCACTTCAGTCTTCGCGGAGAGTTTCTTCGTTCTCTTGAGCTCTTTAAACACACGCGGGAGAGAATCGACGGGTTTTCCGCGGGCTATAGCGTTAGACTCGAGAGGCGAACGTCATCGAGGAGAGAGTTTTATGACAGATAGACAGGAGGGCGGAAAAAGAAGTTGTATGATTGTCTGTGGTGTAAATCGTTTGAGGTGCGCTTAGATTCAGCCAAACCAAGAGGTATTCGTTTCGTATTTGCAATTTGTAAATATCTTTTTTAAAATAATAAAATAAGTTATCTTCATTCTGGTTAATTAGTCTTCGCATCGTTGCTGCGTGAGGACCAGTTATGATGTAGCCATGACCAATGAGATTTTACGCTAAGTAAATATCCACAGGATATTTACTTAGCGTAAATATCCGTAAATATCCATTGGATCACTCCTATAATATATAGGAAATACTTTATAATAGGAATCCTGAATATATTTTGATATTACTGGTCTAGGAAAAAGAACTTCTCGCACGAAGCATGGGCGAACTGGAATTCCAACGAAAGCTAGAGATGAGCGAAAGCATGATAAGCACAAGCGAGCGGGAGGACCGCGACGAGCGGCTCGCCGAGCGCGAGCGTGACGAGCGGCTCGGCGAGCGGGAGCGCGCGGAGGGAGAGAGCGCCGATGACTTGTCGCCTTCTGATGACGACGCCTCCGACTCTGACGCTGAAGACTCCGAAGTTAAAGGTAAAACATCAGTACATTTGCTCATATACTTTAGTATTTGAACTTTTTTTAAAGGCAGTAATGTGTCTGTCTATTATGTTTAAATTATTTTTCTCGTGATATAGGCAACATTTTTCACCACCAGCACCAGAATCGGACCCGAGACTCGTTTGAGTACTTCTCGCTATTCCTCGTAGTTTCAAATATGGCCATGCTCGCCCACTTGAAAACTTCACCCTTTATATGTCCCACATACGTCACAGGCCTTTCTAAATGGAAGAAAGAGATGAGAAGATTTTAACACAACTAGATGACAAGCAGACGATCCTACGAACATTTTTGTTTTCCGGGTATGAATCCGCTTACAGACATCCGCCACTGGCTCATAGACGGGCGTATGTGAGGGTCGCCCAGTGCCTGATCGTAACGACATTAGGCAGACCTCTCCAGTAACTCCACTGCCCTTGGCGGGGGTAGCCTAGGCTTTGCCAAAGCAATTCCATCAGCCTATCTGTAGGCAACCCTTACGGCCAGGTTTCGCGCCGATGGAGATCACCCAGAGTCAGACATAGCGGTCTGTGCGGCCGCGTCTAGACCGCAGGAAGATTGGCAATTACCAGCACCCTTCTCACGTCCACCCGCCTTCTAATGTCCTCCCGTCATGTGTCCCTCTCCGCTGTAGAAGCCTACCAACTCCTGCACTGCCTCTATTTTTAACCGACTTCAAAAAAAATCTCCTCCGGTTATCAATTCGACTGTGTGTCACCTCAGAACTTTCGACTGGGTGAACTTTTGATGATGATTTTTGATTTTTGATGATGATGATCATTGATTGATGATTTTTGTTCGATGCGGAATAGTTCCCATTTGGTCCCATGAAATTTTTTTGAAAATCTATTCGGTAGTTTTGTTTTTAAATAAAAAAAACTGGAAAAATGAAGTCATCTACGTATGCAAAATTGCGGATTTTTGCTTTTCTATTTAATCTAATTTTTTAGTGAAATGATACGATAGTAGAAAACAATATAAGCTCACGGTCACCCATCTAGCTTTGACCTTAAAAAGTTATATCTAAAAATTGTGAAAAAAATAAACAAAAATTAAAACCGACTCCAAAAAACTGAAAAAGATAAAATAATTAAGTTTTAGTAGGTACTCATCCCCTAGGAACATATTTTTGGAGTTGGTGCTTAGTTCTTGTTGGAGTCGGTGCTTCACTATCTATTGTTTCTGGAAACAACTCACCACCAACTCCAAAAATAAGTACCTACTAAAATTTTAATATTATATCGTTTTCAGTTTTTTGGGGTTGGTTTTAATTTTTATTTAAATATATTTCGTTGTTGTTCGATGGGCAGGCCAGCGCGTCCTGTCAGCGCAACTGGCGGCCCTGAGCGAGGACATCGACACGAAGGCGCGGCTGATCGACCAACTGGAGGCATCGCAGCGGCGGCTGGCGGCGCTACGCACGCACTACGAGCAGCGGCTCGACACGCTGCACCACCAGATACGAGCCACCAACGACGAGCGCGACAAGGTGCTCGCCTCGCTCGGTTAGTTGTACACAGCTCGCACGCACTACGAGCAGCGGCTCCACACGCTGCACCACCAGATACGAGCCACCAACGACGAGCGCGACAAGGTGCTCGCCTCGCTCGGTTAGTTGTACACAGCTCGCACGCACTACGAGCAGCGGCTCCACACGCTGCACCACCAGATACGAGCCACCAACGACGAGCGCGACAAGGTGCTCGCCTCGCTCGGTTAGTTGTACACAGCTCGCACGCACTACGAGCAGCGGCTCCACACGCTGCACCACCAGATACGAGCCACCAACGACGAGCGCGACAAGGTGCTCGCCTCGCTCGGTTAGTTGTACACAGCTCGCACGCACTACGAGCAGCGGCTCCACACGCTGCACCACCAGATACGAGCCACCAACGACGAGCGCGACAAGGTGCTCGCCTCGCTCGGTTAGTTGTACACAGCTCGCACGCACTACGAGCAGCGGCTCCACACGCTGCACCACCAGATACGAGCCACCAACGACGAGCGCGACAAGGTGCTCGCCTCGCTCGGTTAGTTGTACACAGCTCGCACGCACTACGAGCAGCGGCTCGACACGCTGCACCACCAGATACGAGCCACCAACGACGAGCGCGACAAGGTGCTCGCCTCGCTCGGTTAGTTGTACACAGCTCGCACGCACTACGAGCAGCGGCTCCACACGCTGCACCACCAGATACGAGCCACCAACGACGAGCGCGACAAGGTGCTCGCCTCGCTCGGTTAGTTGTACACAGCTCGCACGCACTACGAGCAGCGGCTCCACACGCTGCACCACCAGATACGAGCCACCAACGACGAGCGCGACAAGGTGCTCGCCTCGCTCGGTTAGTTGTACACAGCTCGCACGCACTACGAGCAGCGGCTCGACACGCTGCACCACCAGATACGAGCCACCAACGACGAGCGCGACAAGGTGCTCGCCTCGCTCGGTTAGTTGTACACAGCTCGCACGCACTACGAGCAGCGGCTCCACACGCTGCACCACCAGATACGAGCCACCAACGACGAGCGCGACAAGGTGCTCGCCTCGCTCGGTTAGTTGTACACAGCTCGCACGCACTACGAGCAGCGGCTCGACACGCTGCACCACCAGATACGAACCACCAACGACGAGCGCGACAAGGTGCTCGCCTCGCTCGGTTAGTTGCACGCAACTCGCACGCGAAACGGAGCGGTGTCTTTATTTGTTTATACCAAAAAACTGGATTCGTCACTTTATCGCAAATAAATACAGTTATTTTCATTTCCCATAACACTATTTGCAGATCTTTTGATTCAATATCAATCAAAAATTCGCAGATCTTTTAATTCAAAATCATCAACAAAATCTAAATTGTGTTATATTTATGTTTTGTTTCCACTTAAGTTTCAGTTTGCAGAATATTCGTTACTTCAAATTTTTCTTCACTAAAGTCACTTTACATCGAAAATACGATTTGAATACTCAAGATTTTTTGTTTTGAATAAAATAAATAAATAATTGTTCACATGTCTGTTCGCATGTTACCATGCATTGTACTTGTTCTTTGCTGTCTTTGGGTCAGGTTAGGTTATAACGGTGACCATTAATGGCCGCCGAGCGCCACTTTCATCTATTTTTAGCATAGGTCGGAATTAGGTAGAGTTATTTATGTACTTGCATCGAAATGTTGATATTAATATGGATCTTCACGGGATTTCAAGTTTTGCAACTTCCGACATCCGATGTCGTTGATGTGAATTTGGCAACGTCGCGCGTACAGTGGTTTAAATTGACTAAATAAATCACAGGATTTTTCTGCTCTTTAAAATTAATCTCGTGACTTTAGGCATATCCACTTTCTTCTTTCGCTGTATAAAATCAGTGTAAGGACTTAAATAACTCTACCTGATTCCGACCTCTGATTTTTAGTGACATAAATAAAAATATCATGATTTTGGACGAAAAAATTTTTGTATCGTTGTCCATGCAATATTTTTGAGTGAGCTATGAGTGTCGTCTGCACACAGCGACGCAAGCGTCCCCGCCCAGCGACAAGCTGAAGCGCGTGAAGGAGGAGTACGAGCGGCGCGTGTCGACGATGTCGCGGGAGCTGCGGCGGCTGCAGGCGGCGCAGCGCGAGCACGCGCGGCTGCAGCGCTCGCAGCAAGCCACCGCCACACAGATCAACGCGCTGCGGACAGAGCTGCAGAACATGAAGCGGGACAAGGTACGCCACACTCATGCTACGACCACACTATCGGCTGCAGGCGGCGCAGCGCGAGCACGCGCGGCTGCAGCGCTCGCAGCAAGCCACCGCCACACAGATCAACGCGCTGCGGACAGAGCTGCAGAACATGAAGCGGGA
Organism: Nymphula nitidulata; assembly: GCA_947347705.1. Classification (NCBI taxonomy): domain Eukaryota; kingdom Metazoa; phylum Arthropoda; class Insecta; order Lepidoptera; family Crambidae; genus Nymphula; species Nymphula nitidulata. The sequence goes on along the minus strand of OX374617.1, from coordinate 4,667,527 downwards.
CAAGGTACGCCACAATTAGCCCATTCCATTTTATTTGGGTCATTCTCCCTATAGAAGGAAGGCAAAGGGTACTAATGCCCGTACAGCCATGTCTTAAGTATTTTATTTCTTCATTTATTGCATTAAAAAGCCGTTGTGTAGCGGCTTTTTCAATTTCAATGCACCTTGGGAGAAATTGACGCGAAATATATAATGACAGTCTTCATATGCTGATATTTGATGAGGTGGATAGCCACAAAAAAAGTCAACATCTTTCACAACATAATCACTTTTATTCTAATAATCTTTTCGTTGTACGTCAACATGAACACTTGGTTTATAAAACTACACCAATTTTATAACACAAAATTCGCTCAGACACAATTTTTAATTATGTATTGTAATAAAAATCTTGACTGACACCACAAAATCCCGCCAAATACTCCTCGATTTTTTTGTATCTGCAAATCACAAAAAATTTATCATTCTGAATATATTATCTCCCATATGGCACTTCTCTTCTTTCTTTCTCGTTTCGCCCGTACTAAAACCAAAACTGCCTGAACCCCTATCTTCCTTATTCTCTCTCTCTTTCGCTCCAAATCGTAGAATTTTATGTTTTTTTGGAATTAAAAGGTTATCAGTTTTATCTTACAATAGTTACAATCTCATTTTTGTTAAATTACCTAATCAGAGTAAATTAACACAATTACCAATAAAGCACTTATAAACTGTAAAATGTTATGTTGTTGTTTAGTAAAATCTTAAATTTATAATCTGCTGTTTCAGGTCAAACTCGTGCAAAAAATGCGTGCAGAAGCAAAGCGACATGCACAAGCTGAAGCGGCGAGAGCTAAGGAAGTAAGATACATAACAAACATTTCCATCACGTTTTAAAATTAGTTTTATACCCGAACATGTCATTAAATTTTTGGAATTATTATTAGGTGGCGCAACTCCGCAAAGAATCCAGAAAGAACGCCAATTTGATCAGATCATTGGAAGCTGAAACTAAACTCAAAGAACAGGTAGATTCAGTTGAAAGTCGAATATTATTTAATCCTAAATGTTAAGAAGTTATCATAATGAATATGTTATTTCAGGTGTTACGTAGAAAACAAGAAGAAGTATTGGTACTTCGGCGAGGACACAGAGACAAGCTTAGCAGTCGAGCAGCTGGAAGATTGCATGGTTAGTGGAATATAATATTAATACTATGTGAAATATACATATTTTTTAGGTTTTAAAATTAATTATACATTGTTACAATTTACAAAATTGAAAGATTTTTAGAAAAATATTGATGAATACTCGACTTGACACACCCGCCGTACATATTTTATATAATTATTGGAAGCTTACTTTAAAAATGATAGAAATAGCAATTACCGCGGTACCATATCAAAAAATGGTGGTAATTTCGAACACTTACTAAAATAAATTAAAGGATATGAAAAAAATGCATTTTACTCATTTAAGACATCATGTTTCATAGTAACGTTTACTGCTTACGACATACACAATCGATATCTTCCCGATTCCTAGATTCCCGAGCTGAGTACACGTTTTTTTAAATATATGAATGCAGTTTTTGTTATTACTAAGTTTCCTAAGAAGAGATTTTCGTATGACATTTAGTTCAGACTTTCCCATACTGACCGATCTAAATGTGCCACCCTGTATACTTCTTATATATGAAATTGAAAAAAGTTGTCAACTTCCGTATTGTGTGTAGAGCGCGGGCGGGCGGGTCGCGCGCGGGGCGTGGGCGCGGCGTGTCGCGAGGCGTGGGCGCGGCTGGAGTGCTGGGCGTCGCGCGCCTGCGCCGCGCGCACCACGCTCGCCGAGCTGGAGCACGCGCTGGACCAGCAGCTGCGGCAGCGGGACCGCGCCGCGCGCACCGCCGCCGCCGACGCCCGGCCGCTGCTGCACTACCTGCGCGCCGCCATCGCCGACACCCACGCGCACATGATGCAGCTAGAGGTACGCCGTACACCGCCCACCACATGTCACATTATCCACATACCAAACCATCCACTTACCAAATCATCCACATACTGAAACATTCACATCCCAAATCATCCATATACAGAAACATTCACATACCAAATCATCCACATACTGAATCATTCACATACCAAATCATCCATATACTGAAATATTCACATACCAAATCATCCACATAGCAAACCAACCGCATATTCGTTAAGAACGTTTACGTTGCACGGCTTTTCATACAAACTTTCAAGTCGAAAATATTGGAAACTAGTAAACTGATTCTAATAAGACATTACATGCATTAGCAAGTCTTGTTAGTCTAAAAAGTTATCAGAGCATTTTTCGAAAAACAGTCTTGTAGTTGAGTGAGAGCAATTTCTATGTTGTCGTAAAAATGCCATTAATTTCTTGATTATTAGACTTTTCGAAAAAATCTTCATACCACTTTTTAGACAAGCTCGACTTGCTTATACATAACAAGTTTTGCTAGAATCGGCTTCAAACTTCATATGAAAAGGTGTGTGGCATAAAAGCTCTTAACTCAAATGACAAGTTCAGGTGAATATAATATTATGTGTTTTACGTACAGACGACAGCAAATCAAGTGTAACAGTTGCATTACGAAAGCCGCCTCTATTATGAACGGAATAAGGGTGGTCTCAAGGTCAAACTGTTACGCCCGATGTGCTGTCGACTGTACATTGATGATTCATAACGAAACGTTTCTTTATATTATAGCGTGAAACAGCAATGTGCATAAAAGAAGATAGGCTCCGACACTTATCATATTTAGCGAACAAGGGGCAGATCATCTACATACCAAATCATCCACATAAAATTATCCACATACGAAACCATTCCCATAACAAATCTTAATTTGTTTTATTTCCTTAGTAGAATCCTAGAATAGAGCTACTCCTCAGAATAGAACTCATCAATCACTTCCACATTTAAACATAGATCTCAATCGGCGATTTCCTGCGTGCGTAAAGTCGTCGTTCCAACTTGTCGAAATCTCCGTGCTACATTTTCCCGGACGATCTTTATCTTTGAATTCGATCAAAATCTATTTTTACAAATACAGGCAAAAACATTAGAAAAATATACATTAGATTCTTTAATTGGTTCGGAAAGCGTGCGGTTAAAATTTACAAATTAACACTATTCTTGTTCTTTCAGGAAGAAAATGACGAGAACGAGCTGCCGCGTCTACTAGATCAGATCGATAGCGTGGAAGTGGCGCGCTACTCGCTGGAGCACATGGCCGTGCTCCTGGTGCAGCACGCGCAGGAGGCGGCGCGAGCCCGGGCGCTGCTGCAGCAGACCACGGCGCAGCTGCGGGAGGTACGCTGTCATAACACAGGCCGCTGCTGCAGCAGACCGCGGCGCAGCTGCGGGAGGTACGCTGTCATAACACAGGCCGCTGCTGCAGCAGACCGCGGCGCAGCTGCGGGAGGTACGCTGTCATAACACAGGCCGCTGCTGCAGCAGACCGCGGCGCAGCTGCGGGAGGTACGCTGTCATAACACAGGCCGCTGCTGCAGCAGACCGCGGCGCAGCTGCGGGAGGTACGCTGTCATAACACAGGCCGCTGCTGCAGCAGACCGCGGCGCAGCTGCGGGAGGTACGCTGTCATAACACAGGCCGCTGCTGCAGCAGACCGCGGCGCAGCTGCGGGAGGTACGCTGTCATAACACAGGCCGCTGCTGCAGCAGACCGCGGCGCAGCTGCGGGAGGTACGCTGTCATAACACAGGCCGCTGCTGCAGCAGACCGCGGCGCAGCTGCGGGAGGTACGCTGTCATAACACAGGCCGCTGCTGCAGCAGACCGCGGCGCAGCTGCGGGAGGTACGCTGTCATAACACAGGCCGCTGCTGCAGCAGACCGCGGCGCAGCTGCGGGAGGTACGCTGTCATAACACAGGCCGCTGCTGCAGCAGACCGCGGCGCAGCTGCGGGAGGTACGCTGTCATAACACAGGCCGCTGCTGCAGCAGACCGCGGCGCAGCTGCGGGAGGTACGCTGTCATAACACAGACCGCTGCTGCAGCAGACCGCGGCGCAGCTGCGGGAGGTACGCTGTCATAACACAGGCCGCTGCTGCAGCAGACCGCGGCGCAGCTGCGGGAGGTACGCTGTCATAACACAGGCCGCTGCTGCAGCAGACCGCGGCGCACCAGTATACCACAATCCGAGTCTACCTAGATCAGACACCACCGACGTCGTCCAAATGCACTCGGATCACCCGTTACCAAAATATGATTTAAGTCCCGACTACTGATCCGAGGGCGTTCGATACCAGAATACACTGATGGTGTCACCGCGGCTTTAGGGCTCTTTGAAATATGACGGTTGTGGTCGTGCTGATGCCGCGTGGGAGAATTCGAACACAAAAATCAAAAAATTTTTTTGAACCACCGTTTACATTTTTGGTACAGTATCTCGACTTACATTAGAAGTAGGATATTGACAACATTGCGGATGTTGTGCTGCGCACGGACACTTGTTGTTTTCCATACAAATTCACGACGCAGGAGCAGCCCGACTCCCGCCTGGTAGCAATACGGGTCATTTGCGACGTAGCCGTCCTTCCGCTGGAGGGGCAAATTTTATGAAAAAGAACCACCGTCTGCGTCCTAAGACATAACAGCGACGACTACACCTGCACTGCTGCTGTGCACAGCAGTGCGACCGTAACCGTTTAATTTGAAAGCGCCTTGAGGCAATATAGCGACGTCATCTCATGTAAAACAACCTTGTATCACGTTTACTAAGATTTCAATGATAATTAGGAAAATAACATACTTTATAACTTTTTTATTCCATAAATAAAAAGTGGATTCATATTAATGCTCGTGACTGTAATTGAAAGCGATCGTCATTAGTCTCATTCTTTCGGGCACAGGAATGCACTTAGTAATAAAAACATACGCGCTGTGTTGATATTGTCCTCCAGATTTCAAAGCCGGTTAAGAATGAACGTGAAATAACTTCTACTATGTTACCCAGGTGGAAGAAAACTCTGAGCGTGCGGCGAGCGCCCTGCGAGCAGCGGGCGACGCGAACCTGAACGTGAACCCGTGGGGCGCCGCGCCGCACGCGCTCGCCGCGCTGCTCGCGCACGTGTCGTCGGGCACGAGCACGCGCGCCGTCTCACCAGTCGACAGGTAAACGCTTGAAATTATATTTTTAAAAGTATCTAAACAAGAGAAAAAACTTGTCCTGGGGCGGAGACCGAACCGATCTTTCACAATCACGACATTCTTCTAGTTCAGACAGGTACCTTTTTTTATACCACTAAGGTGGCAATCAAGCATACGGCCCACCTGATGGTAAGCGGTTACCGTAGCCTATGTACGCTTGCAACACCAGGGGTTTCACTTGCGCGTTGCAGACCCTGTAAAAACCTTTTCACGCCTTTTTTTGAAGAACCCCATGCTGTACTCATTCGAGGAAACTTCTGCAGGGAGCTCATTCCACAACTTGAGCGTACGCGGGAGAAAGTTTCTCTGAAACCGTACAGTACGCGACCACTTTGGTTCCAATTTATGAGAATGAACTCCCAGCCGGTGGCGAGCGGTGCGATGATAGAAAGAAACCGTGGGCATCATATCAAATAATTCCTCAGAACACGCCCCGCTATACAAACGGTAGAACACACACAAGGAGGCAAAATATCTCCTTAGGTTAAAGGTTCGACAACCTACTTTTCTAATCTTTCAAAGGTTTAGGGGACTTCAATGCTCATCACGAGTCGTGGTAAGGTCTAAAACTGATGCTACCATGGTGGTAGTTCCATACTTTCGCTCTTACACACGACCTGACTCAACTGGCAAAGATGCAAACCAGAATTCAAAACATTGTCATTCACAAGAGAAGCGACAGCTGCGGTATGTACATTTCTTTATCACACTGCATAGTTATAAGTTTATTATTTGAATGAATGTAATGCTCAGTTAGCATATTTTCCTTCTACAGTTCGTTGCTGGAGGTGCAGCGACCAACAAACGGTGTCCGTGAAGTGAGCACAGCGCCCTCTTCTCCGCCAGATGACAACTACAACGCGCCTTTCCAGAGGAATACGTAAGTTTGAAATTACTTAAGTCGTGAAGTATCTTTCTGACTTATCTTATTTAAAACTACTTGAAATGTGTATTTTTTACCACCTCATACTGATAAATTTAACTTCCATATAAACAATATTTGCAGCGGCATTTGTAACATTAGATGATCCAAAAACCTACGTACTAGTAATAATCGAGTTTGTTTTCTGTTAATACGCTAATTATGTACGACGCTTCTTTAGATTTTACCTTTTTTAAACCTTCAAGCATCGAATTTCAGACAACTGAATTTTGAACTGTCGTAGACTTCTGGGATCTAACGTGCTTTTTCGGATTAATATGAAATAAATAAACGGGCAGTGGTCGCCGCGGGTCCGTCCGGCTGCGGGACCTGGGCGTGTACGGGCGCGAGGACCCTGACCCCATGACGCAGTCCCTGGTGGAGCCCTGTCCCCCGCGGCCCGCGCCCCTCAGCCGCGTGCCCAGCGCGCCCGGCAGCCTCAGGTACAGTACGTGACGGGCGCGAGGACGCTGACCCCATGACGCAGTCCCTGGTGGAGCCCTGTCCCCCGCGGCCCGCGCCCCTCAGCCGCGTGCCCAGCGCGCCCGGCAGCCTCAGGTACAGTACGTGACGGGCGCGAGGACGCTGACCCCATGACGCAGTCCCTGGTGGAGCCCTGTCCCCCGCGGCCCGCGCCCCTCAGCCGCGTGCCCAGCGCGCCCGGCAGCCTCAGGTACAGTACGTGACGGGCGCGAGGACGCTGACCCCATGACGCAGTCCCTGGTGGAGCCCTGTCCCCCGCGGCCCGCGCCCCTCAGCCGCGTGCCCAGCGCGCCCGGCAGCCTCAGGTACAGTACGTGACGGGCGCGAGGACGCTGACCCCATGACGCAGTCCCTGGTGGAGCCCTGTCCCCCGCGGCCCGCGCCCCTCAGCCGCGTGCCCAGCGCGCCCGGCAGCCTCAGGTACAGTACGTCTCGGCGGCATCACCGGCGATGACTTGGTCGTGATCCTTGTTCATGAACCTTAGATGTTAATTTGAAAATAAAATCGTAACCTGATTGTCTGGAGTATCTAGGTTGTTAGTATATCAAGCAATCGATTGTCAGCTATGGCTGATTGATGGATACCGGTTGATAAAACGTTGGCATTAATCGACTGTTTTGGTTGATTGACGGATACCATTCAATAAAACGACAACTAAACATATCGTCAAGGCTATTTATCATCAGCAGTTCGATCGGTGATCAACTAATCCATTCTACCGTCGATTGAAGATTGATGTAGCAGAAGCTACCCATCGATATTCTACCATTGATATTATTGCACTTGGTGGCAAGTTCTTTTATTGTTGTTAGCAGTAAATCTTGCAATGGAACCCCATATCCAAATAGTCAGAAACTCTTACAACAAGCCACCTCAATTACTCATAATTACTAATAACCCGTTGCCCTACACAGAGGCCTGAGTCCGCTGGGCGGGGCGTCGTCGCCGGTGTCGCCGCGACGCGTCATTGAAAGCCCCCGCCTCCCGCGCAGACAGCCTCCGCCGCCGCCTAAGCCGGCCTCCTTGTAAGTGCACCGCCTTGTCTAACACGCACACAATACATAACTGTAGCTAACATACACTGATAACCAGTACTTACTACAGATTCCATTATAAATCTGAGAAAGTTTCAACAAAATTTACAAGAATATAATAAACAACATATTGACACAATTAGGTACTATTAATAAAATGCGCTACAACGTGTAGTTTAGCATATACACTGCGTTATTATAGTAGTAATACATCCGAATTCCCGGTGTTTAGCCCATCAATCTGAACAACTTTCACTATGGGACCAACTCTGAATTTCCGTAAAAATTATCAGTTGTTTCATACATAACCTGGGCATTGAAGGCATTTCATCTTTGGCCTCAAGGTGACAACGCACCTGCAATACCAAGTGTTTTTTTCCTTGTTATTGCAGGTGCCTATAGGCGGGTCTATGCGTATCTATAGGCGGCGGTTACCATGTCCCACCAGGTGGGCCGTCAGCTAGTTTTTCATCTAGTTGTATAAAAAAAAACCTACCAATCAGCACGAAATTTATCCAACAGCTAATTTTTTTTTCGTGAATTCAGAGTTGGTCCCATAATGAAAGTGGTTTAGTTTGATGGTCTGAACCCCTGGGGTTCACTCGGCTGTAAGACCATTAAAAAAACAAGGAGTATTACAAAAATTAACCAATTTAATCAAATTGTTCGTTTGGTAATGTAATATCAAAGAGAAAAATTAACTACACGCTATCAAAATGTTAATAATAGCCATCATTTACAACACAACAGTACACAGTGTAGAAATAAACTTAGAAGTAATTGATATTAGATAGTCTGTAGGATTCCCATTACTACATATTTTAAAATATAACTTAGGTTTTTTGACGTACATATTTAGAATGTTCTAGTGCTTGTGTAGCTAGCACTATCTCTTTCTATACCCCCTCTTCCCTCCGCAATCTCGCCACTGTTTGCATGGTACACTGCTTGGGTATATGTGCTGTAGATAATCTGCGGGTTAGTCGGTACACAGTAGTGAACACCACTTACCTTCTAGGGTTGTTTGTCAATGACATTTTGTTATTATAAATAACAGACTATGGTCTGATTGATACGCCATTAACATGCAACCAATTTTACAAAATTACAAAATCGTCAAAGAAGTAACCACCGTTTGTAATCTTGTAAAACATTTGTAGTATACCTTTGTAGATGGTTGGGATGTATTTACCATAAATGGATATACTGTCAAGATAAGATGTGCTATGTACACACATGTAAGTAGCTTCAGGTAAGTACAATAAATTGGCATGCAAAAAACCTATCCTTGAATAAAAAAATAGTTGAAAAAATGATATTTGAAATAAATTTCCATTTTTTTTCTATGTTTTAAACCACTATTGTGCAAGGCCTTCTCAAACAATGTTTCATTGCACATCTAATATTGACAATATACGATGTGCGAGAGGCGGGGGGACGTGGCGGAGAGTGAGCGCGGCGGTGGCTCACTAGTGACTGGTTGCTTGCAGCCTGCTGACCGACCTGTCCATAGTCGAAGACTGACATTGCCCGCACCTGGCCGTTAGCCGGCCACTGACAGAAGAGCCGCATGCAACAACGTTATCACAATCCTGATAGTTAGCCCAATTATTAAACTAAGCAAATGTTTGAGTAGTAATATCCATACTTGTTAAAGATCGAGGTAAATGGGATATTATCGGGCTCAAAGGACCAATTTAGTTTTTGTATCTGCAAACAAATGAATAAAGTAACTGAACACTTTTATACTATCAGTGTAATTTTAAACAATAAAGCTTTAAAATAGTTCTACTCACAGCTACAAATGGTCCATTATTTAATGTTCAATAACAACGTGTCGTATGCATGAAGTAAAGCAGCATTCAATATTGCAACTCATATTTGTCTGAGTAAATAGTAAACCAAATTGACCGCTTGACTACTACTAAAATTTTCAATATTTTTTCTCTCTTAAATTTATTTAAATAATATATTGACTGTATAAAATAAATCAATCAACATCGAAAGCCAATGCATTAAGGATGTAAATATAAAATTAATTTCATATAATTTTGACCAAAGTTGTCATTTAACATTAAAAATATTAGTGATAAAGCTTTACAATCACATTTGAAGAAAGAACCTCGGTTGATTACATATTTATTAAATGACCGAATTCGCCAAAATATGTTAACACTAATCTATTCACTAATCGACCAAAGGCAGCTGTATTTATAGTTAGTTATAGCAGTGCATTTTATGACTTAGCCGTAAGTATTGGTCACAAATTGTGTAACAGTAGCTTTAACACCATGTACTTAGATGTATACGTAGAAGTAACATAAGGAATAAAATATTCGAAATAAGCTTGAGTTTGTCTGCATCCTGAGCATGTCGCATTTGTATTTACAGCATGTAGTTGCTATATTGTTAGTTGTAAAACATTATACTAGCGTCCCCGGTTTCTAAAACTGTAAATTGATATGTTAATATTGATGAGATTTATCCAGAAAAAAAATTATTACCCCACTATTGCACTACCAACTTAAAATTACACACCAGATATTAGTTGGAAAATTCTCAAGAACAGTTAGCAAAGATTGTAACGTCATTATCAAATTTCATTTAAGGCGTAGGGGTACTGAAGGGACCTTGAGCATTTAGGTACAACACCAAGCGACATCTATTCAGTGCCTAGGATAATACTATATACTTCAAGCAGACTAAATATCGAATAGTCATGCTGCTGTACCGATAGATGGCGTACACGGGATCCTGCCTTTTCGCCCAAAATTGTTTGACACCAGTAATAACAAGAAAAACAAAAAATAAAACCGACTTCAAAAAACTGAAAAGGATGAAATAATTAAATTTAAGTAGGTATTCATCCCCTAGAAACATATTTTTGGAGTCGGTGCTTTACTTTCTATTGTTTTTGGAAACCACTTAGCACCAACTCCAAAAATATGTTTCTAGGGGATGAATACCTACTTAAATTTAATTATTTCATCCTTTTCAGTTTTTTGAAGTCGGTTTTAATTTTTGTTTAAATTTTTTTTTTCACAATTTTTGGTGATAACTTTCTACGGTCGAAGCTAGATGGGTGACCGTCAACTTATATTGTTTCCTACTATCGTATCGTTTCACTAAAAACAAAAATTAAAACCGACTTACTTAGTTTTAATTTCCGCGCATTATTTGAGAAAAGTACCTACCTACTAAACAAGCCTTGGCCACAGCTAGGCATTGACTTACGTTTGGTAGTATAAATTTATTAGCCGTTCGTCCATCAATGCCTCTTGCTGGCCGCTGCAGTTATATTTTGCAGCAACTAATAAGTTAACGTTTCAGTATTCAGTACATATAGATAACAATAACTCTTCAATTTTTTTTGCGAGTCATGGATGTTTGTACCCTATATTTATTTAGTTAATTTCTAATATTTATATAGGTACATATTATTATCATTATTTCTCCGTAATCCATAGTATCCATAGGCTAGATAATAGGTGTGAGTGTATATTATTATTATTAATCTATTTCAACTAGTTTTTATAATATAGGTAGGTACCTACTCGTTTAGTTCGGTCCCCGCACGGAACAATTGGAAATTTGGAAATAAATGGTACGGCATGCGGCAGAGCGGCAACGTAGCGCGGCAGTTCCGCGGACATGCAACGTCGCCTTTCCGCGGTTTCAGAATAGAATAGAATATAATAGAACTTTATTACAATAACTTTATTACTTTATAAACTTTATAAGCATGGAAAAAGGTACAATTTTTTGGTCTTAACTTTAAAACAAGAATCACTTTTTCCTACCTTTTCAGATGTATACACAAAACCCAATCAACGAAATATTTACCTATTTATAATCTAAAAATTCTTGTACACGATAAAAACACTTTTTTGTTAGCCAATATTTCACTATTTTTCTAAATTTCGGAAACGCTGGACTTTTAAAGTCATCTGATACTTAGTTTATTAAAAAAAAATATACCTACACATTATAAAAGTGTTTTTAGTTACAAGCGTCAATTTAGCTGAAGGCTTATATGTATAGTTTGTTTTATACATAAAGCGAAGATTTCGATTAATAAAACGAAGATTTTGACTAATTACTTAAAACAAATAGCTATGTTTGTACATAAATAAACAAATATCAAAAATATACAGACAAGGTAATGTAAGCAACTCATATTTCCTAAAAAAAGGTCAACAAGAATAAAAAAAAATGCAAACCTAAAAGAATATAGAAAAAATATATGTATATTCGGTATTGATTCTTGATACACGGATCGTTACGCTGGGTGCTTTATAAATACACCACCGAAGCTAACTTTGAATAGTCCAAATAAGGTATTTAAATTTACTAAAAAGAGGGTGGTTGAATATCTGCACGGTTTCAATATATTTCTGTTGCACTATATTTAGTAAAATTTCACACAGTCCTCTAAATGTTGAAAAAAGATGCCACTTTTGATCTATTGATTTCTTCTTGCCAGCCACTAATATCACTAGATGCAAGTATTGTCTTATTTTAGTATTATGATAGTCATTGCGTTTTATTACTGAATCACTATATTATTGTTGGTGATAACATTTGTTGTATTAGGTTGAGATTCAAACTAGCTATTTTAAATACTCTTACTGACTGTAAATCAATAAACAACACGGGGATATATTAACTTTGTAAACGAACGCCTGACCATTATTGCGAGCAAAATATCCGTCCGTGGTAATCGTAGGCGCAAAGGTTGAAATCCATTTAAAACAATTTATAAACTTTATTTGTTGGCTTTTTGAAAAAAATGGACCTACTTGCTAAAGGCACGAATGCTATGAATAACTATACCGCGTTTGACACTAAACAAATACCTCGTTTAAAATACAATTTCGTATAAGCGAGATCGAGATCGCGACACTTTGAAATAATTTTGAGTGATAATAAGAACTAATTACTAGTATTTAGAACCTACTGGCTAAAATTCAACATATATGTTACATAATATATCAATTACAACATCCTCTATGCAGCATTTTCGCCAGAAAAACTGCTCGAAAACACCCTTTTTTCGTATATTCTCCTTACCCTTCGCCTTAATGTTTGAATCAATTCTATCAAACATTTGCGTGAGAGTTCGCACAGTTATACAGGGTGGTGCTGTCAATGCGACAATAAATTCAAACATGGGCTAATATTAGTTCATAGAAATGGTTTGCCACTTTCAAAAACATTTTATTCATTTGATAATATCATGACATTTGTATGAAATAGTATAACTTTGCCTGCATTATTTCATAGAAATGTCATGAAATTATCAAATGAATAGCAGTTTTTGAAAGTGCCAAACCATTTTTATAAACTAATATAGCGCATGTTCCAATTTATTGTCGCATTGACAGCACCACCCTGTATATATTATTAAAATTCATAGACAGGTAGTCACGTCTGAAAAGACCTACGCACTCGGAGCTTTAAATAATAAATGTATGGAATCTATGAAAGTAGCATCAAGGTGTTGTATAAATATTTTTGTACTAGGTATAATAAAAATATACCTAGCCTATATATTTTTTAGAAACCGGGGATTACTATTCTTTATAATAAATGGTTTATTAAAATGCTATAGCTGTTACATAACATATTATTAATTAGTAAGTACATAAATTTTATTATAATAATAAATGTTTGAATGATAGTTATAAAATTTCGAGACTAGAAAAAAAATGTTGTGTACTGATGCGAATCCGCGACATTTCACAGTCCAGGCTGTAACGACAGAGCTACTGAGGACTTAAGATAACCCTATTCATCTTGTCTTTCTGTTTTTTGTTATAAGATGACGTCTAACTTCACAATTGACAGCCTTATTTTTACAATTATCAACGATTCAGCTAAGCTACGTTTTAAATGAGATCTATTGTCTGGAGCACCATCTCTAGATGCTAATTTCTGCAACTCAGCTACTTATAATAAAGAAAACTGATCGCACAATATACCTATAAAAACATTTGGAACATCTAATTAGTGTACTATATTTACTACATATTGTAGAGGACACAAAGTAAGTATGATTTATTTATTTATTACTATCATGCATTTAAGCTTTTAACCTTTCGTTGCAATATTTGCATGTAATGTAGCATGGTTAACATGACTAACAGGGAATATGTCGTCGCTTATATTTAATACCATATCACAGAGTTCCTAAAACTAAATGGATACCAATACTGTTACTCCCAAAAATTATTTTATTTTATGTACCTATTTACATATTAGGAAATTTCACTGCATAAATACAGTATATTTCGGGTAATGTCATCATTCTCATCGTGGTCGCAAAAAGTGCACTAAATACCAAAATTCAAATCCTACATTCTATTTGAAGTATTATTTAATTATACTAACAAAACCATTATCCTTATTAAGTCACGTCCTGGATGACGCCGTTTAGCGTATTATACATATAAGGAATCCGTGGCGCATGAAATAAAGTAAAGACTTGTAAGCACACGTTTAATGTGGAATTAGGCGCTTATTCATAAATACTCTTCATGCGTCTCGGACTTCTTTATGCTGTTCGCCGATCACATATTTTATCGACAAACAATCAAATTCGAGAGTCTACATGACAATTTTTTTAAAAAGTAACATTGTAATCAATTGCATGCACCCACCAACTTTCGAACCATACATCAGAAGTTTTTCTCTAAGTAATTGTGAAGCTTTTAATTAACTATGAAAAATTCAAAATCGGTGGGTCATACATCGGAACCGAAGAGTTGTTTATCCATGCCATTGTGAAGCTTTTGACTAACTCATTAAAGCTGCGGTTTACTGATCGAAACAACGCTGGTGTGAGTTAGAATTCAGTGACATTGACGATAAATTTAATTAATTTTAGAGTAAAATGAAAATCAGTGATTGATCTTATTCATAATACGATTCAAATATTTCAATAAATTAAAATTTAAAATATTCGTAGTTCGAGGGACGATATATTTCACAGCGTTGGTTCGATTAGCATATCACGGCTTATGAAAAGTGGGAAGCGCCGTAGTTATATGATGTGTTGTTGGGTGCAGAGAGAACAGCTACGTGGGTACGCCGCCCGCGTCCCCGGGGGCTGCGCGCCGAGCGAGAGATGACGACGTGTTTCTGAGGCTGGCCGGCGCGCAGCACGACAATTCGCCGCAGGGCACCATCAAAGACATACCTGCTAAGGTACTGAATAGTTTAGATAAGTTTCTTTTACTAGACATTTGATAACTTCGATTCCGAAGATTATTTACTTTTAGCGTACGCCCTGAGTGACGCGTGCTGGGAATACAACGCCTCAACTAACTTACGGACATTTTGGAACGCCGTGGAAGTAGGTTTTTAAGGCGATACATTGAAAAAAAACGCACTTTATATGTAATGTCATAGGTTGCTGAAAGATCTTACGGATCTGAAAATCAGATATACGTCACTTCATATTTTTGTCTAGTCATGTGTAGAAAAAAACACGATTAAAGGATTTTGCCTCGATACATTTTTTTCCGAAAAGACCTCCTAAAAATAGAAAACTTAAGATTATTGGTAAACGATAATTTGTATGCAATAGGAAATTACTGTAAATAATTAATTAATAATATTCAGAAACGTGTAAAAGCGATTTTTTGTTATCGTTATAGGTACTCAGTTAATAATAAATAATAATCACCAGCCTATATACGTCCCACTGCTGGGCACAGGCCTTCCTACATGGCAGAAACACATGAGGAGTTTGGGCCATAACACCACCACGCTGGCCCAATGCGGGTTGGTGGGTTAAAGCGGTTGCAGTAACAACCGGGACGAACGGCTTAACGTGCCTTCCGAAGCACGGAGGAACTCAAGATTATAAATTTGATTGACCCATCCAGGGACCGACCATGGCGAAAGTTGCTTTGTTTTCGTGATCGAAACCAGAGCGCTCAAACCAATACGCCACCGACCTCCTCCTCTCCACCGAGGTACTCAGTTATTTTTAACAAATTAATTTGTGTATTTTCAATCACTTTACACGCGCGATCGCTATTTCCTCTTTTTTCCTCTCGCTGAGTTAGTGATATATCTATCCGTATCTGTCTCGGCCGAGCAACGTTTCAAAAGATCGCCTTAATGATGCCCTTCAGCTCGTGGGTAGCTCGTGGTCACGAGACGCGAGGTTACTTAAACCACGTGTTTACTTAAGGGGTTCTCCTTCGACTTGAGTCAAATTAACTCAAATGGAAAGCAGCTTAACATTGATGTATTGTAATAGCGCGTGGGCGGCGGCGGCGGCGCATCATGGCTGACCTGCGCCCACGTGTGTGAAGGACACGCGGGCGCCGCGCTGTCACTCGCCGCCACCACACATCTGCTATACAGCGGCGGTGTCGGTAAGGGCCTGTAACACACCACTCCTACTACTGTAACAGATTATAGCAAATTATTTATTGTTTTAATTCATGTTCAAAACATAGTACGTATTTATTGGGTTTGAGCGAAGTTTACGCTTCTTTTTGTTTTTATTAGTTGAAAACGAGGAGTGGACTGTATAAATGAAACTTAAACTGAGATGTGAAATGATATATAATGGGTTATTTACAATGCAATAAAAGTATAAAAATACAACTGCCCGATTGACACCTCCATACATGAATTCGGCATCGACACTGACGTAAATATCAAAAATGTCTACCACGGCTGCTAACGGAAACGTGGTATGATCCAGCCAGTTGCCACTCGTTTTTAACTAATATTTTTTTATCACTAAGGTGGCAATCAAGTATACGGCCTACCTGATGGCTCGCAGTTACCGTAGCCTATAGACGCTTGCAACACCAGGGGTATCACTTGCGCGATTCTGACCCTGCAAAAATCTTTTCACGCCTTTTTTGAGGGGCTCTATGCTGTACTCATTTGAGAAAAGCTCAAAATCTCTTCAACCTTTGAAATATTGACAAAAGCTTGCGCTTGTAGAATAAGTAGCCGATTTCAATGTTTAGATTTGTTGTAACTATTTTCTACTATTTAATTAGCCAATTTCAAATTAAATACAAAAACAAAGAATGGTAACTCCAGTTGCCACAAAATACATCTCACGGCAATTTCCTATCCTAGTTGTGTTTAATAATGAGGTGTGGTTAAGACCGCACGGTGCGCGGCTGGGACCTGCGCGCGGGCGTGGAGGCGTGGCGCGGGTGGTGCGGGGGCGCGGTGGCGGCGCTGGCGGCGGACGACGCGGCCGACGCCCGCCTCGTGCTGGCCGCCGCCGGCGCCGCCGTCCGCCTGTTCGACACGAGGGCGCGCGCTCCGCAGCACACGCTCTGGTAAACATTGCACGTTTCACGTCAGAACACACTGCACGTTTCCCGCGACAAAAAAATATTACACTTTGCCCCTGTTTTTCAAAAGATAAAAATATTTTATGTAGTTGTTTTTATATAGGGTGTTAGAGGAACGCTCTCGAAAACCAAGGCATACGGCAGTATTCGTCAACCTAAACACGACTTCTTAGAAAATAAATTTGAAATCGCGAAAAAATATCAGCTGTTCCAAACAGGTCGTGAAAGTATTACAATTTGTTATGAAACAGCTGATTTTTCTTCGCAATTTCATATTTATTTTTTAACAGGTCGAGTTTAGGGTGACCTGTCCCTCTTATTCAGAAACTATTGGATCTCAGATTCGATTCGAAAAGTCACATGCCGTCTCGCTTTGACGCATCGTGATAAAAAGTGACAGAGAGATATCCGAGAGAGAGATATATAGAGATTCCGAAATTTGATTCTTTTCTGACGATTGTGATTGTAATTGAGGCAGCACTGTCACCTGCCTTCGTTTACGAGAGCGTCACGCTGTATATTATTTATTATTGAATATACCAATGTATCAGCAGCACTCTAACGGTTTTACTTAGCACTCCTCCAAGTAACCCCCATAGCGAGCATAATTATTACGAGTATAAAGAGTAACAACCGCTACATTCTGGTTGTACCAGGTCGTCTGGGGGCGTGGGCGCGTGCCCCACTCGCGGGGGCGAGGTGGCGGTGACGGCGCTGGCGCTGGCGCAGCGGCAGCGGCTCTACACCGCCGCCGGGGACAAGCTGCGCCTCTGGGACCTGCGCATGTCAGTATACACGCCACAGGCATCCAGATAAATAAGCCAGCTCATTGGACGCCTAGGCAGGTCGTCTTTTACGGAGTTTTGTCTGATTGGTAGGTTCAAGGTCACACAAACAGCATTCCTACCAATGACACAAAACTCCTTGTGCTAGATGATTCGCCTAGGCGTGCAATCAGTTATATGTTTTAGAAATAAAAACAATTTATTTTGTGTCACGAGTTGAATTACCGCATATTTTAGATCTAAAACAACTTAAAATTTATCTGGCACTGATTAATGTCCTAATTAATTGAACTATTTGAACTGCTTGGAACTAATAATAAAGGGTAAATAAAACCACGATATTTTAGCCTGATCTGAATGGTAAGTATATTGAACTAAAAACCACTGGACTATACCTATTATAACAAAGTAAATAATAGCGCGATTCACAAAGGTGCACCGCCATCTATCGGCGTGTATCGAAACTGAACTTTAATATGGGCTTACGTGTTATTAATGACAATCAACGAGAGCGCGATGTAGTTCGGCGTAACGCCATCTATTGAGAGATGACGGTCAACTTATAATTTAAGATAAACAATATTTTGTAGGGATTCCGAACATACCGCCCCCTTAGGACATTTAGTGACGAAATGTTCTAACAAATAATGGTAAAATATGATACCTAACAATAAAAACAGATTATGGCATGGACTAAATGTAATGGCTAAAGTAACCTAAAACCAAATATGATATCAAAAAAGTAAACTTAAAACTAAAACCAAGTATGATATCAAACAACAGTTACAATCGATTAGGTCATTCGGCCATAGGTAAAATACAAAGCTTAGAGGTAGGTCTTTTAATAATAGAGGTTGGTGTACGCAAGGTGACTACACGGGTGATGTTGTCCGAACCCGGATGTTTGGTTAAAACTCTACCCAAAAGCCAACGACTGGGAGGTAAATCGTCCTCCTTTACTAATACTATCTGTCCTACATTTGGTTCAGGTACACGAGAGGTCCACTTGTACCTATTCATCACGGTGGCCAAGTACTCTTGAGACCACCTCCTCCAAAAGGCTTGCAAAGTTCTTTGTATAAATTGCCATTTACTTAAACAACTTACTGTAGCGTTCTCATAATTGGGTTCAGGAACAGTCACCATAGGTTCTCCAATTAAAAAATGACCCGGCGTCAATGGGAGTGCCGCGTTAGGATCTTCACTATTAATCACACTAATAGGGCGCGAATTCAAACAAGCCTCCACCTGATTTAAAAGAGTGCTCATTTCCTCAAAAGTTAAGGTTGAATCTCCAATTACTCGCTTCAGGTGAAACTTGGTCGACTTCACGCCTGCTTCCCAAAGACCGCCGAAGTTGGGTGCACGAGGAGGTATAAAATGCCACTCTGTACCGTTTATCTCCAAATGCTGGGCGATGGACTGCTGTACTGATTTCAACTCCTGTAGTTCTTTGCTTGCCCCTACAAACGTGGTACCATTGTCGCTCCATAAATGTGCACAATGCCCTCGTCTAGCAGTAAATCGGCGAAATGCCGCAAGGAAACTTTGAGTAGTCATATCACTAACCAGTTCCAAGTGTATCGCGCGGGTACTCATACACATTTTATTTTGAACTACAAAGTCTCGCCTCTGTTCGTACGATAGATTGGAAAATCCTTTACAAAAGCATAGTTTATGACCTTCGGAACAAAATTCACATTTTAGAGTGCTTGAGTAATTTGTGGCTAGAAACGATTTTGTACTAGTATGATGTGTCAATGGTCTTTTGGAATCTAAACACTCTAATGCTCTAAATCTGTTCTCTATGAAAACATTGAACTGTTCAAGAGTTGGCAATTCATTAGAATCGGTACTGGAAACGTTTAACTCCCACTGTTTACGTGTTTCAGGATCGAGTTTGAATGTCACTATATGTATAATTATTATGTCCCATGTACTCACCTTCACACCCAAATTCTTCAAAGCATTTAAACAATCGGATGTGTTATCTAGCAGTTCCTTTAAACCCGATGAAGATTCAGAATTTAAACGTCTTTGGCTAAATAATTTTTTGAGGATACAATTTGACAGATATCGTTTGTTATTATATCTTTTTTCTAAAAGTTCCCAACACTGGTTATAGTTGTCTCCAGTTATAGGAGTGTGCCTTATCAATTGCTCGGCCTCTCCAGTGAGGTGTCCTTTTAAGTAATGCAATTTTTGGACACTGTCTAAAGTCTAATTTTTGTCTACCAGTGAAACGAACAAATCTCTAAACGTCGGCCATTCCGAATATTTACCGGAAAATATTGGTATGGATATTTTAGGTAGTTTTACAAAGGAACTATTAGATTCCCCATCCCCAACACTTTTGACATGACCTTTTTTCGATTCCAATAATTTATTCATTTCAGTTTTTAAACACGATTTGTACATGATACAGGAATCTTCTGTTTTGTCATAAATATCAGCAGTTACATAGGAACATGTTTCAATTTCAATATCTTTATAAGTTTCATACAATTTTGAATTGTTTTTTCGAAATAATGACCAGTCTCTATCTAAATTTTCCAATCTTGTTTCAATATATTCTACAGTTAATCTGTCTTTTGGACTCTTTTTAAAATTAATTGCACCTCTTTCTATAGACCTTTGCAAATCCTTTTGAACGTTTATAATACTGTCCATTTTAAGAAATGCGTAAGAAAATTAATAAATATGAAACTAAAACAAAATCCCGAATTGTAAGAAATCACTAAAATTTTACAAGTGTTTCAACTTTAATGACTGACCTAACAGAAATCGGGCATGGATTCCCCGTACTTCCGCTTTTTCTTAAATTATTCTAAGTCTATGCAACATTAAATAATTTATAAGTCTAACATGCAATAAAATTTTTCTGAGTCCAAATCTTCAAATTTCTTCTATGTTTATTATTTGATAGAAATAAAGTCTAAAATATCTTGAATATTACGAATTTAAAATTGCTTTTCTTCTATAGTAATAAGGTTCAAAATTGTACTCACGTTTCGCACTTCACTTCATTAAACACAACAATAACCTGCGATGTTGCTCTGATGAGTGACGTAATCACTCCAGTGACGTCACCCTGCTTCGATAGCCGCCTTTTGCCTCAACTTCTCCACTAGTGCTTCACTGCTTGCTTCTGCTGGTATGCTGCTGCTGCTGCTGAAATCGGCGCTGCGTACCCTTACTGCAGCGATCCACTGCGGGTATGCGGAGGCGGTCCAAGTTTGGACCCCGGATACTCAAAAATTCGGTCTCGAGGGACCAATGATTAATGTCCTAATTAATTGAACTATTTGAACTGCTTGGAACTAATAATAAAGGGTAAATAAAACCACGATATTTTAGCCTGATCTGAATGGTAAGTATATTGAACTAAAAACCACTGGACTATACCTATTATAACAAAGTAAATAATAGCGCGATTCACAAAGGTGCACCGCCATCTGTCGGCGTGTATCGAAACTGAACTTTAATATGGGCTTACGTGTTATTAATGACAATCAACGAGAGCGCGATGTAGTTCGGCGTAACGCCATCTATTGAGAGATGACGGTCAACTTATAATTTAAGATAAACAATATTTTGTAGGGATTCCGAACAGGCACTAACTAAGCGACCACTCACCATAATATGATATCAATGTTGTTCTCTGATGCTTGACTAAAACAATTGTAAATATGTACACTGCGTAGTGATGCATTTTCGGATTATTTTGTTCAGATTAGAACTAATATTCCTTATAGAGAGGCTTTATACAAAAGTATAGACTTACTTGAATTAATAAAATTTAATATTTTAGGTGAGTGACTTTTTTGAAACAGAATTTATAACACACAGAATCTACATATAAGATGCGTCTCCTGTCAGAATGGGGTCATGATCCCATTCCCCATTCCCATTTCCGATTTCACCAGACCAACACTCATGTTTGGTCTTGGTGAAATCGGAAAAAAGTTGCATTTATTTATTTATTTCGCCTATACGGTAATGTGGAGTATTGTGTGCGCAGGATGGAGTGCGTGTGTAAGGTGTGGTCGGGGCACGCGGCGGCCGTCATGTGCCTGAGCGTGCAGAACGGCGACGCGGGCGACGTGCTCGCCACCGGCTCGAAGGACCACTACGTGCGCACGCTCGACATGCAGCCGCAGCACTCCGGTCAGTACAGTACGGTGCGGGCACGACGATCTCGCCACCGGCTCGAGGGACCACTACGTGCGTACGAAATCGAGAGCCGCTGCTACTGCAGATTATAGTGTTTCCAAAACTTGGAATCCTTCAGTTATGTTCCTTCCTTCCTATAACATGGGTTGCTACCAATGGGTGTGAAAGGTCGCCTTATAGACTGGCAAGGTGAAAGCGGCTAGAACGTATACTGTGTTCATTCTGTACTAGCTGTCTTCGCACGTGGATTCTTCTCGTCGCTTCTCATCAGGTTGTGTTGAATCATTTACCGTGCTTTGTATACATGATACTTATCTTTTATTAATTTTCAAACATCATTGATACAATGGTTATTTATCTTTTAGAGATTACTTAGTAGAGCCATTTGTTAGTTTTACACGGAAAATGGTTATTTTTTTATAGATTTAGATGTGCTCTTTTCGAGTTTCAACTTTGTCATCTCGTATCTTTGCCGCTCGCGCTGGTACAATGTTTGTAATAAATGACCTTGTGTTTAATATTCCCCATCATAC
Source organism: Nymphula nitidulata (assembly GCA_947347705.1). Lineage (NCBI taxonomy): Eukaryota > Metazoa > Arthropoda > Insecta > Lepidoptera > Crambidae > Nymphula > Nymphula nitidulata. Next base: position 4,645,083 of record OX374617.1, on the reverse strand, counting down.
GTCAGTTGCATGAATAAGTATCGTTCTATCCGCAGGGAGCTGGGAGGCGAGCAACCGTCGCTTGCTGGAGCCGCCGCACTACGACGGCGTGCAGGCGCTGGCGCTGGCCGACGGCGCGCTGTACTCCGCGTCCCGCGACACCAGCCTCAAGCGGTGGAGCCTCGCCCGCGCCGCGCTCACGCACGTGTGTACCCACCCTCAGCCGCGCTGTACGCCGCGTCCACACCAGCCTCAAGCGGTGGAGCCTCGCGCGCGTGTGTACCCACCCTTATCCCGCCGCTACGAGGATCCAGATCAATGCTCTTTGCAAGAGTATCGAATTCTCTTTTTTATCGTATCAAAACAAACACTTTTAGTGGTAGTTTAACTTGGACATTTTGGCGCAGCACACAGTCGGGTATCTATTTATATTTTTAATAAATGTATATACTAATATGTAGTCTATCGTGTGTGAGAAAATATGACGTCATAAGCAGCTAGCGCCTGATGATCGACGTACGCCGCACACCTACTTAATTTTTTTTAATTTATTTATCTGCAGGAACAACTGGACCCATGGCTTAACGTGCGCGGAGGAGCTCGAGATCACAAATTTTGATTGACTCATCCCGAGATCGATCATGGCAAATGTTGTTTTGTTTTCATAATCCGAGCGAAGAAACTGAACCGTTCCAACCACTACGCATTGAGCTTCTCACTAGATATAGCCGCAAATATTGAGCTTACAATTTAAAATGTAATCACTGGATTGCAGAGCGTGATGAACGCGCACAAGGGCTGGGTGACGGGCGTGTGCGTGGTGGGCGCGGGCGTGGTGTCCGCGGGCCGCGACGGGGCCGCGCGCGCCTGGGACCACGCGCTGCGACCGCTGGCCCCGCCCGCCCCCCTCCACGACGCCGCGCACGCGCTGCGGGCCCACCCCGACCACCGCCGCCTGCTCTACACCGCCGCCAAGTGAGTGACACGCGCCGGGACCACGCGCTGCGACCGCTGGCCCCGCCCGCCCCCCTCCACGACGCCGCGCACGCGCTGCGGGCCCACCCCGACCACCGCCGCCTGCTCTACACCGCCGCCAAGTGAGTGACACGCGCCGGGAGCACGCGCTGCGACCGCTGGCCCCGCCCGCCCCCCTCCACGACGCCGCGCACGCGCTGCGGGCCCACCCCGACCACCGCCGCCTGCTCTACACCGCCGCCAAGTGAGTGACACGCGCCGGGAGCACGCGCTGCGACCGCTGGCCCCGCCCGCCCCCCTCCACGACGCCGCGCACGCGCTGCGGGCCCACCCCGACCACCGCCGCCTGCTCTACACCGCCGCCAAGTGAGTAGAACTCCTGACTAGGAAGAGGGAAGGTGCGATAAGATCAAAAATCTCTTCAGAGCACTCTTCATGATATAGCCGAAAGAATGCGCTAAGCAACGCAACGTCTCGACGCAATTGCAGAGGCTTTAGGTTGTTCGTGACCTCTACGTCGCCATCGATACGCAAAGCACGACGCTGCAATCTGTCCAGGACATCGAAGAAGTACTTGGCGGAGCCATCCCACAAGTGCGAGCAATATTCCACGCAAGACCGGACCTAAGTTTTGTAAAGCAGGCATAATTGCTTAGGCGTGAAAAATCGTTCAGGACACCGAGCTTCCGTGAGGCTGTTTTGATCTCGCTTTCTATCTAAAAGTATTACAGGTTGGGAAGATCTATGTCCAACCTGTGACACCCCAAAAATACGAGTGTGTCTCATTGGGAATAAATAATTCTCATCGTGTGTACTCGTTGGGAAAAATATAATTAAAAAATTACTCACGTAGTAACACTGTGACAGCTGAGGGTGATGTGACACGTTTGGATCAAGCTGTTGTTTCTAATCATATTTATTTTAGTTTTATATCCATCGCTACAGGTTAAAACTACAGGACTATACTAGTGATAGAAATATACACGTTAAGTATATTTTTATCACAAAAATATTAGATGTAAACGTTACACAAACCTATGTGTATATTTTCTAATAAGTTTGAAAAGTATATCCGACAAATTAATTGTCCGAATCACTTTTGATGTACAGTGACGTTTGTTCGACAAACATAGAGTTGATAGAACTGAAAAACGGTCCGACTGTTTGATTAGCCATTTAATTTTGGTGGGTTTCATTATTGTTTTTGATTAGGTCGCGACAATCGGTTAGTTTGTAAACCTGTTGCCAGACATTGAAATTTTTATCGGTGAGTGGTTCGTCGATCAACCGTTGAGTGGATCTAAAGTTATTCGGACAACTAATAGTCGATATTTCAGAATCTTTTCTGACTATGACAATGCCAATTTGCTATTTCTAAGTTATTTTTTAGAGCACATGAAAGTTTGATTTGTGAAGTTAGTAGGTCTATAGGCCGTAATAATAACATGGGGGTATGTTGCAGCGGCGGCGAGGTGCGCGCGTGGCGGGTGAATTTGGAGTGAGCGGCCGACCAGTACGCACTCACGTTAATACTTACGTCACTACACTAGCCACCGCGCCATGACCTAACCTACCCCTGCTCACGCTTTATACAACACTAGACCTACACTTGAGCTTACTTTGATAAAGAATAAAAGAAAACAAACCACTTTCATTTTGTGCGAAGAAAGCAGCGTTGTCAGATTTTGGCGGGGCGTCCCGATTTTTAAATCAAAATTAAATGTCCCGCGCGCGCGACAGGCTAAGCCCGCTTTTCGAAGATAATTCGGCCGTGCGTGTAGCGTGCTGAGGAATCGCACAGAAAACTCAAGTGTAATTTAAAACACAAATAAAAAGATAAATATTTGAAAACATCTGATTACATCCTTTGTTATGTTCCGCTTTCGACGAAAGAATCCCGCTTTTTTCACTTAATAAGTTTCAAAATCACGACTTGTCAAAAAAAATATCTGGCAACGCTGGAAGAAAGGTAGCGATTGAAAAGGACAAACATATACCTACAAAAGAACAGTTCGGTTGTTGTTGGATTGTTTACCTACGTTCTTCATCGATTTGGCTCAAGTATAGTAACAAGACGATATAGCGATACTCTCATTTCTTTATAAGTATCTTGTGGCGACCGTTTGGTCTAGTGGACAGTAGTTCTGTCTACTAAACCAGAACTCCCGGGTTCGAATCCCGCTAGATGTTTGTATGAAGATTACAAACATGTGTTCTGGAGTCATGGATGTTTGTATATATTTATTTAGTACATTTCTAATGTTTATATACTAACTTAAAAAAATATTTTCTCTCTATTGTCTCGGTTATCCATAACACAGCTTTCAAGGGTGCTTAATTTGGACTAGATAATACGCCAAGTAAAATCATCTTCATATTCATCATTTAAAGCAAAAACGAAATAAATTGATCCTATTGACACTGACAAAATATTATATTTAGATATTTTTTTTTGCTTATTTAGTTATTCATTAAAAACAATCAGCATTTGAATTGAATAACGATTGTAGATGAGGTTTTTATTGACGTTTACGATGAAGTCAAAACAGGTGAACAAACCCATTTCAAATTACTACTAGTGCAGGCAGGAGTTCTTACAAGGCGTTGTAGCAGGCTTGCCGGCACGCATCGCCGCCGCTTCTCATTATACCACCACAGGCAAAACAACTTTAATCCCTAAGCAGTGTTATCCTACCGGAGGGCTATGAAATTTGAAAAATCAATTGCGTCCGGAATCTGGTGCTTGGCGGGTTAAACAACTTTTACCTTTATCACAAACGCGCACAGCTGTTTTTCCTGTGAGTGCCACCCTCATGTGATCCACACTACAACCACTAGTTACCATCTGTGAACTAACGCGCAAATAAACTGGCTTTATGTAGATACTTCTAACAACGTTTCTATATCTACTTCAGCTTTTGATGTTGTATGTTCTTTCTAACGTTCGTTTTTACCTTTATCACAAACGCGCACAGCTGTTTTTCCTGTGAGTGCCACCCTCATGTGATCCACACTACAACCACTAGTTACCATCTGTGAACTAACGCGCAAATAAACTGGCTTTATGTAGATACTTCTAACAACGTTTCTATATCTACTTCAGCTTTTGATGTTGTATGTTCTTTCTAACGTTCGTTTTCATTTGATAATATTAATATCTGTCTTTATATTGTCAGTTATATAACATTACTTAAACACCGGGTGTAAAGGGAGGCTGTGCTGGTGACCATAAAAACGACTTGTTGAAAAAAATCAGCTGTTTTATACTAAATTGTTATACTAATTTTCCTACAAAACCTGTTTGTATGGAACAGGAGATTTTTTCGCGATTTCAAATGTCTTTTTTTGACAAGTGTATACTATCTTAGTATCACTAGCACAGTCACCTGCATTTCTTCGTTTTAGAGGTGTTCCCCTTACACCCTGTATATTGAGAGTGTAAAATTAAAACGAAATTTAAAATGATAATATAGTGTTTCTCTTTTACATTATTTGTGTAAGAAGTGATAAATAATATGAAAAGTCAATATTGTTTAAAATTCGTTTTAACTTTCAAGCATTTTTCAAATCGACATCATTACCTGCTTCCATATTAGGTAGTGCCAAATATACTTGGACTCCACAAAATAACAACTCAATTGTCAAAATTAAGACCGTATTATTACATGTTAAGCAACACAATTTCTTCGCTATCATTTGGCGCTACCTATAAGTGTATGATTCAGAGCACAATTTCCAAATGAACGTTTTGTCGTAGTGACGGGCGAGTGCGGTGTTGGCGGCTGCGCCTGCCGCGGTGACCCCCCGAGAGCGCCCCGGCCCCCTCCCTCGGCCCCCCCGCCCCCTCCCTAGGCCCCCCCGCCCCCGCCCGCCGGCCCTCCTCGGCGACCCCCCGGGGTACTCCTCGCCGCGCCTGGCGGTGACCCCTCCAGCTCTACACCTACCCATCACAGCAAAGTAAACAACTACCTAGACTCCTGAGGGTCTACCATGAAAAAATCTATCCGAAACTCTGAAAACGAACCAAGTAGTGAAGTAAGTAGCCGGTCATTGCTAAAGTTTGTTTCGATTTTGAACCTTGTGTTTGTACTAATAGAGACCATTTGTAAGGCAATCGAAAGAATAGATTCCCAATTAACATCTATAGGGTTTATTGACGCTGGATTTTTGCCCGAAACTTCGGAAAACCGTTTCATGGCAGACTTGCTGATCTCGTATTACTAGACACTCGTATGGATAGCTATTATATTATTAGTTATTATATTCTAGACAGCTATAATTGTGTAGGCATTTTAGTCAGGCCTCGATCGCGAATGCATTTTAATGAAACATGATGACTAAAGAATTGGCTAGATCTCACAAGGTTTGCTCAATTTGACGCATGATCGTCCTCTAAATTTGTCCACGTTACTAACATGAATTGTATTAGCGATAAATCATAAAATATTAACTATTTAATCTTTGTAGTTGAAATCTAAGAAACATTCAAGCCTAATGGTGTAGATGTATTTTCATCTTATTTGTAAGACAAAATATACTATGTAGGTTCAAAATCATTATAAGTGTATTTCACAAGTATACCGCTAGTTTCGCAACAATGGCCTTCATACTGATAATAATGATATTAGATGTATAACTATCGTTAGTTAAGTATATACATTGTATTATAAGACGCTATCATTTAATTAAAGCTATGAATATTGATACTAGGCGTCGCAATCGGCAAAATGATTAAAAAAGTATACTATGTTATTCAAAACTTGGTTTAAAGTTAAAGTCTAGTTTTATCCTGATGCAGAATAGAGATATTCTGATGAGACAGAATAGAGATATTCTGTCTTTTAAAACAAAAGTGATCTAACCTCAGTTTTAAGCGTGGTCTAACTTTTAATCATGTTTTGTTAGTCGCCTGTTCGGTTCATTAACATATAATTACGATTTTAGTAAGTAATGTATGTCTATGTTCAGAATGGACGATGAAAATACACTGGTGAGCAAAACAATCGGCCTAACACTTGCAAGTATAATAAATAAATAAATATATATCTTTATGATATATCCATAGACAACAAGTTGAAATGCATAATGGCGTTTCATGTTATTTTGTATCATTGTAAAACTTTCTTGAGACGTCATATGTTATTTCTGAATTACTGTAGAAAAAAGATATCTAAAAGGAGAAAGACAGCGTCCCTTTGAGTCGATTTTTTAATCCCCAGTGTATATACTATATTACTATTCATAAAAACAAGTAAATTTATATGAGGCTTATAAAGTGTTTTGTTTCTCTCACTCGTATGAGAAAGGAAAAAGATAAAACATATTTTAGCAGTGTTTTATCTAAAATAGGTTTATAGAGCGTTTATGAATATGGGCGTTAGTGTTTAAGTAAACGTAGCTTAGCAGCCTTAGTTCCTTTTTGTTTCAAGTGTTGTGTGTTGTTCAACTTAGTAGGATGATGAGCCAATGCCTTATTGCCAAATGGTACGCACAATGATACAGCTGCGTCACAACTAATGTCTATGTATAATTTGAGTACTGTTTACAAAATAATGTGCCCCGTTCTAATTACCTTTAAGAGGTTTGCATATTTTTGTATGAACAATGTCCCAGGCATTTGGATTTTTTCCAAAATGGCGGCCACTCATAAAACCTTCATTTATCGATAATTCACATCAATACAAACTCGAAATATAGGTTGACAAATTCTCTTAGAACGTCACGTAGCCAAGTATGCGCTGTCAAAGATGTACTAGTAACGCCACAGTATTTAGATTTCATTTTTTTAGTGTTTATTTTTATTACAGTTGTAATTGGCAGTACAAGTTTTGGTACACAAAAGAGAACATTTCCAAGAAATTGTAAATTTACAATTAAAAGTGTAGGGTTGACTAATCTACACTGGGAGGATATGGGTGATTCTAATTAAATAAAAAATTAAAAGAAAAAATAAGATTTCGATGGCGTCACTACATCGTACATCTTTGACAGCTCATAACTTGGAAACGTGACTCTTTACGAGATTTTTGCAGTTTAGATTTTGAGTTTGTATTGACGTAAACTATCGATTTATGCAGATTTGCGTAGCCGCCATTCTTAAAAAAATAAAACATAAACAAATTAAAGTGATTTGATGGCGTCAGTTAAGATATTGATTACAATAATTACAAAATTGTGTCTGAGCAAGAGTTGTTTTTTGAAATTGGTGTAGTTTTCTTAAGTAAGCAAACATTTGCATCAGAAAACTTCAACGCAAACGTGTTGACTTGCAATTGAAAAATCATTGAAATTAAAGTGAATTCGATGTGAAAGACGCTGAGAATCAAAGTGGCATCATAGAGGCTGCCATCATTATTTGGCGCCAAACTTTCCCAAGATGCATTGAAATGTGTTACACTCTCATTTCAATGCAATAAATAAAGGTAGAAACTACATTTATGACTGGCTTTAAAAGGTCTTGAAACCAAGAGCCGTTAAATTAAATTGAAAAAATTTATTATGTATTAAAATTTATGTTTATTTTTAATGCTGTTAAAATACTGTGATGTGGTTGGGTATTTGAAGTATATTGATGCAAATACCATAATGAGTATAGAATAAATAAACAATGTGTTTTTAATACATTAGCGTAAATTTAGTGATGTCCAAAAATTAAATCTGAACAACTTTCTGACGACCACGGGTGGACAACACTGAATGTTAGGGTAGGTTGCAGATCTCCGTCAGGTTTGTCGTTGTATCCTGGGCCACACTAGGTAGGCACAACACTAATGGCACTAGGATACAGTACATAGGAAACCTCGATTGTCTAACGTCAGGAAGCAACTACTGTAAGTTTAAAATGCGGGTCATATATTTAGGTTTATACGCATGTATTTTGCGTACGAACTTAATTTTTCAAACGACGAACACTACAGTTAATCTTATGACAATTAAAAAACCAATTGTGTCTAGAACCTGTGGCTTGACAAGTTAAAGGGACTTTTATAATCTAAAAATAACGCGTGTATTAGTGCCATTTCTCTGACACACCCTTAAAATTACACTAGTATGTTAAAAAATTGCTGGTCGATATATTATTATCTTTACATTTTAAAAGCAACTCAAAAGACAATGCGAATAGTTACATTTCTGACTGAATAGAAACAGCGCTGAGCATTGTTGGTATTATAAACTCTTTAAAATATTGTACATCGAGTTGCTGGAAAGTAATGTTTATTACAAAATGACATCAGAAAAAATATTTCCTAAAACGAACTAAATTCTCTTTGCACAGTGCTGTGACATGAAAAGACTAGTATCATCAATTAGAAATAACTGTGATTGATTATTGTTATTATACATATATTTTTATACATTCCTGTGCTACGGGTAGAATAAAACATTGTTAGTCATACAATCACAACGTAGGTAGCTGAGACTAAAGTTGGTAAAATTTTATAATATTGAATTTTAATATTAAATCGTACTAATGTCCAAATATTAACTTAGTTAAAAATAGACTATAGATTTTAGTCAAACAATAACAGTTAAACAATTTACGATAAGATATATCTAATTATCATAATGATAGAAATATTGTGTACCAATTATGTCAGTATTAAATCGTTTGTTTTTATATAGTTTGTATAAAGAGTTAAAAATGAATTCATTTATGTTTAAAATCGTATAATACTTTGTCATCAACTTGTTTCATGTGGAACATGCATATTTATTATAATTATAATAAAAGCTTGCGAGGCTAAACAATTCAATAGGCTTTAAGTGCTAATACAAAGAATCTATCATTAGTTTCTCCAAACGAAAGCTGACAATAGATCTACTTGATATGATGTTAAAGTTGTTCGTTAACATATTTTATATTTGAGTACGCCTGGCAGCTAGTCATTTATTACTGTATGCGAGTGTTTGTCCAATTTGATTTATAATTTGTGTTCTTGTGTCTCTCTAAAGCCGCTATGTGTTAAGTCAGCCTATAAAAATAAAATATATATTTAACAGTGAATCAATTTCCAATTAAGATTAAGAAATTACCTTTTTCTGTTTTAAGTATACAAACTATAAATTATACTAATCGATTTATTTATTATATTTCTTAATTGTATTGCCTCTTAATTATTTTATAGAAAATTTACTATCATGAGTTGATGAAGAATCATGATTTTTGGGAAATGTATGAGATTAATATTATATGCTTAGCCGGGACTTTTCGGGTTAGTTGATAGAACATAGGAACTGTGGTAGAAAACATTAAAATTATAGTGAATAATATTAGTGTGTATTCTAACACAGAATTCCAACTCGTTGCCGTGGATTGACTATGTGATTTTTTTACTTTATGATATCATTTATTTAGAAAAGAATTTTATTGTTTTTTACCTTTTTAGTAAGTATATTAATTTTTAAAATGATTTTAACGTGAAATTTTAAATAAAATTTTACTAAATTATTTAATGGTTTAATTTATAAAAAACATATTTTACTATTTATTTGTACAACAGATACGACTGACTTGTATCAGGTGAAGGACCTAATTGGCCTGAGTCATACTACACGAATGACTTACTAAACCTTCATAATTAGTGTTCTCTCTGGGTGCCGACAGGGAGCATATGCATATGTACTGTCTTCTAAAAATCGCACCAAGTACGTGTCTGTCTGTGAATCTATGTATCTGTCTGTCTATGCCTTCGTAGCTCCTAAAAGGATGGACCGATTTTGATATGTTTTTTTTGTTTGAAAGCTGACGTGATTAGGATGGTTCCTAGCAATAATTTGAAGATCACTTCAGACATATGATGACTACCAGCTCATTTTCTACATGATAAAATAGTTTTACTAAATTTCACAGATCCGATTGATTTGAAATATAGTGTACATTCCCAAGATATAATACTAACCTTGAGCTGATCCTATACCATCAATAAGTCTGCAGGATACTTAATTCTTAAGAAACTCATAGCAGATATAGCGTGTTTGGGCTCATAAGAATAGTCTCAACGAGATGGTGTTAGAAAGATGATTAATAAGGCCGGGGGTTACTTAAAAATTTTAATATTGTATTTTTTATCACTTGGTGGGAATGTTGTCAAGTCTCCTTCGACTACCTTCTCTTTACGAAAAGTAAATGATTAGACTTTTTATTATTAACAGCCCTTTGTTAACTAAACTTTTCAGTTTAACAATCAAAATGAGTTAGCGAATAACCCCACTGAGGCTAGATGCGACACCGCACCGCAATCAACGAGTGCGCAACGAAGTTCCAGAAATCTGAAATTGAGTCGCTGAAAAAGACTTACTTCAGCGAACCACATTAAAAAGTATTTACTTCGGCGGCCGCATATATACCGAGCTTGTAAGCTATTTTATTTATAATAATACAAAACACACGAGACACGTGAAATACAGGGTGGTGTCGTCAATACGACAATAAATTAAAACATGGGTTAAATTAGTTCATAGAAATGGTTTGCCACTTTGAAAAACATCTTATTGGTTTGATAATTTCATGATATTAATATAAAATAATGCAGCCTATGATAAATTATTTCATACAAATGTCATGAAATCATCAAATGAATAAGATGTTTTTGAAAGTGGCAAATCATTTCTATGAACTATTATAGTCCATGTTTTAATTTATTGTCGTATTGACGGCACCAACATTGTTATACAGGAACAATGTTGGCCTTACCGAAGTAAAGCACACCATTACTTGATAATATGGGAGCAAATGTTTGTATGATGTGCTCGATGTATGTTTAGATTGAGTTTAGATTAGACATTTAGCATCTTAAAAGTCTTAATACTAACTTAATACAGTTATTTAGTAGTAGTTTAAAAAAATATGTAGCTCCGATCCTGGATTTTGTAGTGGAATACTTTAAAAGTTAAATGAATGTAAAGGTGGCTCCTCAATTTAAACGTTTAGATTGAGAAGCCACCTCAGAACTAGGAATGTTATGGATGAATATTTATCAATATTTGGTATAATTTTGTAGTATTTGAAAATAATTACTACACAAAATCTGAACTCGGTAGGGCTGAAACCAAAAAACTTACATTACTTTATATGTGGCTCCTCAGACCAAACTTCGACGCGTACATTTTTACAAGAAAACAAAAGTTTAATCAACATGAAACTTCTGTATCATTTTGTAGTATGTGTATTTGAATTGTAGGACAATATTCAGTAATTTAAAATGAGTGGATTTACAGATACGGCACATATTTTAATTGGCTCCTCAAACGAGATGCTTTGGTAAACATATTTGACATATCTGCTTAAGTTTATAGCGAGATTTAAAACAGGAAACAGGTTTATTTTGTAGCAAATCCTACTAAATGTACATAAAGTCCTGCCTCGTAGAAAACCTATATTTAACAAAATTTTCACTTTTTCACAATCTCCTAAGAAATTAATTTGAAAGGGTGTCCATGAACAAATCATTTTTTTAAAAAACATTCATTTTATTAAACTGAATACACAACATTCACAATTATTCATATAAATAACTAGCTTTTGCCCTGTCTCACATGGCCTAATATATTATAAAAAAAAATCGCAGTTCATGGTATTTAAGGCTGTCAGTAAGTGTCCTAATATTGTACCTCCTGTAAAACTTTACAACGAACCTCTAGATAGAGTTTTTCAATTTAAATACCTTGGACATATCGTTACTGATGGCCTTAAAGACGATGAAGACATTGAAAGAGAACGTAGGGCACTGTCGGTCAGGGCAAACATGCTGGCGCATAGATTTGGTCGCTGCACGGACGCCGTCAAAATAACGCTTTTCAAAGCGTACTGTACGTCCTTCTACTCCAGCAGCTTATGGACCAACTATACGAAAAAGGCCTACAGTGCCCTACGTATTCAATACAATAATGCATTCAGGGCGTTGCTGCGGCTGGCGCGCTTTTGTAGCGCATCTGCAATGTTTGCGCATGCGGACGTGGATAGCTTTGAAGCTATCATGCGCAAAAAGACCTCATCATTGCTGTACAGAGTGCGCGGTAGCAGCCACAGCGTCCTCCAGGAAATAGCCGATAGCGGGGATTGTCCACTGATCGGCTGTATGATTAGTAAAACTAAGTCGCTACTAGAAATAAATTACTAATATAGTGTTAAGTTTGTACTAACATTTATGGATCACAGTTATCTGAAATAAATATATTTTATTGATTTATTTATTTATTGTAAGTTTTTTGGTTTCAGCCCTACCGAGTTCAGATTTTGTGTAGTAATTATTCTCAAATACTACAAAATCATACCAAACATTGATAAATATTCATCCATAATATTCCTAGTTCTGAGGTGGCTCCTCAATCTAAACGTTTAGATTGAGGAGCATTTATATTCATTTAACTTTTGAAGTATTCCACTACAACATCCAGGATCGGGGCTACATAATTTTTTAAACTACTACTAAATAACTGTATTAAGACTTTTAAGATGCGAAATGTGGCTCCTCAATCTAAACATACATCATTTGTTTACGAGTCAGGGGTGTTTATGTTTATTTTGTATATTTCTAATATTTATATACATATTATTATCATTAGTTCTCCTTTATCTAGTATCTATAACAAATGTAAGAAAAAAACCTTGGAAAAAGGAAAGAAAGCGGTGAAGAAATTTGTAGGTTATACCTACTACCTAGTGCTCCGGTGGCGTAGTGGTAATCGCGTCTGGCCGGAAATCAGAATATTTTTCATCGTTTTCTTTCTTTGTTTGTAATTGTTACAATAAAGAAGCCGTTTAAACGCATCAAAAACATTAAAATGTGATACTCAAAGTAATTTAAATATCCCTTCATCTTTTATAAAGAAGCACACCAGCGCTAGTCTTTACCGTCTAGGGCCTCTAGGGTAACCGCTTTATAGGTAACCCTTATTGCAGGGAAAGAAACAACTATATTTTGCCTTAGTATTTATTTACATATTGTTACTATCGCATCAGTACTTATATTTGGCGTGTTTGCTGTGTTTCCGGTGGTGGTGGGCGGGTGGCGTGGCGGGCGACCGACGCCGTCTGTCTCTTTCTCTCTCACGCTCCCTCTCCCTCTCACGCTCTCTGTCTCGTTCCCTCTCTCGGGAACGTTCCCGTTCTCTGTCTCTCTCACGCGACCTTGATCTCGAACGAGATTTACGTTCACTGTGAATTGAGAGAAGTTCATTACTATAAATATGATTTTAAAATAAGTAAAAAGTCGAAGAAACAGACAGGCCAGCCCTTTATTCACCATTGTGGGAAAAGATTCGAATAACGGAAAGTCTACACCTGTCATTTTTTATCATGGCCCGTTAAAGCGAGATGGCATGTGACTTTCGAATTGAATCTGTGATCCGACAGTTACTGAATAAGGGGGCTGATCAATGACCACATACCGATTATGTTTTAACTCTCTAAAACTAAGAGGCTAAATACTGATTCCATTTTATTTCATTAGGAAAGAGATACATCTTTCAAAAACATCAAGTTAGTTGACACTTAGCCGATCCATACAGTTTACTAGATTGATTTTAATCGGTACGTTTTAGATTTGCGATAAATAAAATCATAGTTCATGGATGCCGAAGAAATAACTAGTTTAATAGTTTTAGGAATTCAATACAATGTGGAGAATCGAAAAAATACATGTACTAGGGCTTGATGTGAACCCGCGACCCAAAGTAGATGTACCAAAAATTAATGGAGATCCGGCCAAGTCTATGTACAGTAAGAAATTGGCAAAAATATGCAGAACAGTTGTTCAATTGTCCATTTTCTATCTATCCGCTTGGTTTCTTGGTACAAAACAAGAATATTTATATAAAAAACTGCTCTACAGACCAAACTTTCTGTTCCTGTTCTTTTCTGTGGAAACTTCGCTGGATTAAGTTTTATTTTACTGGGTTCCATTTTATGTGCAATCAAATTTGTATGTTTCCCAAATAAATAAAATTGATCATGGCGCTTACGTCACTTAGGTGACATCTATGTCGCCCGCCATATTGCCATATTGAGTAATGGCGAATTGACGAATTATTATCCAAGCAAACTATACATGAAAACGAATTATTAGTATTTACTTAGAAAAAATACTTATTTACTTAGAATAGTGCACATATACCTGGTCGGATCTTCAATTCAATTCAATCTTAAAACATTTCCTTTAGTAAAATACTTCTAGTTATCTTTGAACTCTTGACGCGAAAATATTCCTTCAGCTATTAACTATGCATTCTTTTAAACATAATGTTATATTCAAAAAGTAGTAACTCACGTATGTCGAGATCTCTTTGGTGGTGGGGACAATGAAGGTTCTCGTGATTTCTTTGATTTCTTGGACGATGTTCTGGAAGTTTCAATTTGATATAAGTTACTATGATTGTATACAGTTGAGAGGACATCAAACGTAACATTTACACATGATTCAAATACGATAAGACTGGTTTTGCACTTATTGTCTAACTTCTCCCGAATATGAATCAAGACTCCTGTGTTTCATTTTACTGTCATCTATAAATTGGACTCAAGTCAATTCATAATCTAGGTACTCTGGGTAACCCTTATGAATCTGAATTTAATTCAAAACTGAGAATACAATAATAAGAATGATAAATCTATTGTATTTTCTATGAATTATGTCCACGTTACGGCAGATCAAGCGAAACAATAGAGGATTTCTTGAGGAACGCTTGACAACATAGATTATAAACTATAATCTTAACCTTCCAAGAGTATGTTCTCTTGATTTTTACATGGGTGGCAATACATAGTGCCCTAGGAGATACGAGTCTTTATAGACTCGGGCTCAAGATTTTCTTTTTTCTCTTTACGGGCCCTTTTATTCTCTTTATGGTTACCCTAGTTAATACTATTTTAAGTGATTTGTACACTTGTTGTGCGGCCATCTGTACTTAAATCACCTTGTAAAGGCCGTCACAAACGTAGCTATAATATATATAAATGTGCCGTGCTATAATATAAATTATAGTAAGCTACCACACACGGAGACGATGCTATAATATATATTTTGCCTTAATTTCATTGACGGTCAGTCTAGTGTTTGCACGCGTTTTGTAATAAAGGGTGTTTTGATTATTATAATTAGTTAATTAGTTACATTGTTATTGGATTTAATTGACAGTTCTTGAGAGGACGTTTCCGATGCTGCTTTTGATATGTTAGTTGCTCTATCAGGCACAAAAACTAGAACCAAATGGATTGAATCGCATATAAAGAATAAAAAAAACTCGTGGCGAATTTGATTTGTATCGTATACTATCCTCAAAAAAATTCACTCAATATTTCCCTCGAACACGTTGAAACATGCTGTACGTTTAAAATATGTCGTAATATGCCTTGCTATACAATAATATATTAATATGCGATAATATAAATTACGATATACGTTGGTGACGTCATAGAAATATATATTATAGCTGCGCGTGCGGTCACTTGAATGTTTGTATAGAAAATATAACGTAATATGTTTTGCTATAATTTATATTACTATATATTATAGCTACGTTTGTGACGGCCTTAACTCTTAAGTTATTAAGGATTATAGTAACTCATGACAAGCCAATGTGGCAAGGAAGGCATACATACGTGGAGAAGGCGTCTTCCTCAGGCGGCGAGCGGCGTCGCTCGGGCGAGGCTTCTTCCGCCGCCTTGGACGCCTTGGCCGCGCGCGCCTCGCGACACGCCTGCGCCACAGATTAGTTTATTGTTACCACGTAACATCAACGC
Organism: Nymphula nitidulata; assembly: GCA_947347705.1. Classification (NCBI taxonomy): domain Eukaryota; kingdom Metazoa; phylum Arthropoda; class Insecta; order Lepidoptera; family Crambidae; genus Nymphula; species Nymphula nitidulata. The sequence continues at coordinate 4,629,389 of OX374617.1, read as the reverse complement.
TCCCATACAAAAACTAAAATACCTACGTTATTCTTAATTTTGATTTTAAAATTATTATAAATGTTTGAAAAAGCTATTTAGTAATTAAAATAAAATTCACATCCTGAGGCGGGGATCGCACCCGCGATCTTTCGCAATCCGGGCGACTGCTCTAACCATCTGAGCTACCTAGGACTTGGGATATCCCTGTGAAATTCTTCTAGTCTATCTGTATTCGCGTTATGAGCTAACCTTCACCTTACAATGTCAAAATGTTCTTTTTCACCTACGTTATATTAGCCTACAGAAAACGCTGCAAGAAGAAACATACTTTACGAACGCGCGCCGAGAATAGAGATTCCCGCGTATACCGCGTGAGCCGCATTGAGCGAACACGTTAGGGTTGTATACAAAATATAGAGTAAGTAAATAAAACTCCCAAGAATTATCTATTATTGACGAGTATCTTATATGCACAATGTACTCCGTGAGAACAATACTTAGATGCCATATTGGTTATAATTTTAATTTTTATCCAAAGTATACCTATCTGCAACAATTTTGTTATTATTAATATAAGGATAAGTATTTCGTTAAATACAATTTTGCTATCTGAGAGTATCCCAATGTCAATGATTTCTGGTTGCATTCAAATAGTTCTAAAAAGAAATCTTTTCTAAAAGTCATATGCGCAGATGCACCACTATCTAGGATCCAAGTGTTCTCTTCAGTATCACACGCATCATTTCCCACATAAAACGCTAACATATCTGCACCTTCTTGTTGAGGTTTTCTAACTTTGGATTTTCTTGGAGCACGGCATTCTCTTGAGAAATGGCCCCGCTTACCACAATTGTAGCATTCAAACCTATGTTTGGTAGTTTTATTTTGAATTGAACAACTACCACTTGCTTATGTTTATTTTGTTTTGGCTTCATATTCCATCCTTTATTAGCGACAAGTAGGGCTGTTTCTTGTTCTTCTTCGCCTGCTAGACTTGCTTCTTCATCTAGCAGACGAGCTGTTAAATTGACAATAGTCTATAGCTTCGAGTCCAATGACATCCATTCTTGACGCAATCATCTATATTTAGGCGGCAATGTGCTTAATATTTTTGTTATGATGGCCATGTCACTAACAGTCTCACCACTTTCTCTTAGCTGTTTTGCCAAAGTTTCTACTTTCGAGATGTGTTGAGCTACACTATCACTTGGTAACATTTTGTACTGATAAAACTTTTCATGAATCAACATTTTGCATAGTTCACTCTTTTGTTCATATATTGATTCAAGTTTTGTCATAATTTCCTTGGCAGTTTCACAATTTTCTATTAATGTGATTTGTTTGAAGTCCATTGAAGAGGTTATAATGAACATAGCCGTGCCATCATTCTTTAACCATTCAGTATTGTTTTGCGCCGGTTTTGGCAATGCAATATCAATTCCTTTTGCCTTTAAAGCGCATTTTATTTGAAATTTCCATTGGCGAAAATTATTTCCATCAAATTTTTCTAGATGCATTGACCGTGCGGGATCCATTTTGAGGTTATCTTGTCAATATTTTGTGTAACCAATATTGTAACTTTTTCTTTGCCGTTTCGTGTGTTCTTCAATTTTATGAGTATCCTGGGCCCATAACCTGTTTGGGTTTGGTCTTTCTTCAGTAAAACAATATTTAGAGTTACTACTTTTAATGTGCAACTAGGCAAGAACAACTAGATACAATATATCAAAAACCACAGATAAAGTATGTATAAGTATAGTGCTGCCCTCAAGTGGCAACAATGTGTAAAAGTTAAATTTTATTCTTGTTCTAATACGTTTTCATTTTTTTCCATAGAATAAGATTTCTGCTTTGCTGAAATCGGGCCTTTATGAGGTGCCATTTAATGTGAAATTTTAAATATACTCTGATACTAATCTAGATAATAAGTAAGCATCATAAAACATCATCAGAATATTATAAATATACATGCTTATATTTAGGTACACAAACAATTCAGAATCAACACAAACAAGCTGACGGCCCACCTGGTGGAAAGCGGTTAGCGCCGCCCTGAGACACCTGCAATAACAAGGAAAAATCACTTGATATTGGCAGGTGCGTTTTCCTCCTGAAGTCTAAGATGAAATGCCGTCCACGTCCAGTAATTACACTGGCTACCTTTCCCTTCAATCCAAACTACAGCAAACTGTTTCACGGCTGAAATAAGAAAGGCGGTAATTTTTTTTCATCACAGAAGCATCCGGGCCGCCTTCAGCCAGCCGCGCGGTGGGGGCGTACCTTCTTGATCAGCTTGCGGCGGTAGTGCGCCAGCCGCGCGGTGGGGGCGTACCTTCTTGATCAGCTTGCGGCGGTAGTGCGCCAGCCGCGCGGTGGGGGCGTACCTTCTTGATCAGCTTGCGGCGGTAGTGCGCCAGCCGCGCGGTGGGGGCGTACCTTCTTGATCAGCTTGCGGCGGTAGTGCGCCAGCCGCGCGGTGGGGGCGTACCTTCTTGATCAGCTTGCGGCGGTAGTGCGCCAGCCGCGCGGTGGGGGCGTACCTTCTTGATCAGCTTGCGGCGGTAGTGCGCCAGCCGCGCGGTGGGGGCGTACCTTCTTGATCAGCTTGCGGCGGTAGTGCGCCAGCTGCGCGGTGGCGGCGAGCCCGGCGCGGCGCGGGCGCTGGCCGGCCTCGAGCTCGTCCGCGTACTTGAGCACGCGCACCTCGATGTCGCGCAGCGTCTCGCGCGACAGCAGCTGCTCCTGCTGCTCCTCGCTGCGATCGGATACATGTTATGGATCAATAGGCTGTGTAGACGACACATAACACATACTGTATGATGGACCAATAAATTAAACATCCTCAGATACAGACGACAGCACATCAAGTCTATCAGTTGCACTACGAAAGCCGCCTCTATTACGAACGCGGTCTCAAGGTCAAACTGTTACGCTTTATGTGCTGCCAACTGTAAATTGTTCGTGTAAGAAGCAGTAGTCATTAACAAAAAAAACCGGACTTCGCAAAACTAAAAAACCTATAACCTATAACTATACAGTGTGTTTCGAAAGTCCGAAATAAAATTTAAGCAATGGTTGTGTTTCCTGTTATAAATTACATCGTCCACGCTCTGCCCGCGCGGGGCACCAACGTACGTACCTGTCGGCGGGGGGCGGCGGGGGCGGCGCGGGGGGCGCGGCGGGGGCGGGCGCCTCGGCGTCGGGCTCCACGCTCTCCCAGCGCGAGGGCACGAAGGCGCCGGCCGCGTTGGCCGCCTCCAGCCCCGCCTCGCCCTCAAGCGGCACGCCGTCGATGTCTTCGTCCACTGCATCGGAACACACATTATTGTAACTGTATAGAATAACCACATTCGCCAGGTCAGTCAGTATCAAACCGCGTTGCCAGACGTCCCGATTTTGGCGGAACGTCCCGATTAAAATTAATTGTCCCGCGCGGGACAGCCTCAATCCCGCTTTTCGGGGATAAATCAGCCGTGCATGCAGGGTGCTGAGGAAGCGCAAAGAAGACTCAACTACCTAACGATAGAGTAAATCTGAATTAAAATAAAATACATTTTCAATGGCTATTTTGATATCTATCGTGCTGTCCGTATCGTGGGCGATGTAGAGGTCACGAACAACGTTGAGCCTCTGCAATTGCGTCGAGACATTGCGTCGCTTAGCGCCTTCTATCGGTTATATCACGGAGAGTGTTCTGAAGAGTTATTTGACCTTATCCCACCTTCCCCCTTCCTACTCAGGAGCACGCGTGCCGGTCTTCGGAGTCATCAATTCACTGTCGCGCAATTGCGGAATGTTAGATACATAAAATCTAAGACGAAGACGACATGGAGCAATAGCGCGCTCCGCGGTGGCCGGCGGTGGCCGCGCGGAAAAGCAGATGCACAACCGAATCACGCGTTACCACGTTCATTTTTCGCCACGCGCCATAGCGAAGTGAAAATCAGTTTTACAATATACGCCGCGGTATAGCTATATTGAGCCCATTTTGAAACTCAAATCGTTAATCGAGTTAAAATTTCCATAGTTCGATATCAAAGTCCCTAGTGAATGAGCAAGTTTTACACACCTTGACCTTATCAATGCACGCGGAATTGCGGATTTGCATGTGTCAAGCACCACTTTTCCGCATGTGATACAGTGGCCGCCGCGCGACAGCGCTGAACTGCGGCGTCATGTGACGGTTCTTGACAGATCACATTAATAACTATACAAGGATAGTTCTTCAAAAAAGTTTTTTCGCGTGCGAATTTTTTTTGGAAGCAGTTTTTTAATGAATTTAATATATCTAAAACGCTATAAGAATATTCAGCACAATTTTTACTATCCGTAAATTGGCGCATAAATTATAGAGATAATAAATTTTGAAATTCCTACGAAAAAAATTCCTACACCTATTTTTAGTCTGAAAACTTATTTGTTTCGCAAATGTTCTCCTTGATGTTAATTAAGTAAAAATATCGCTGTCGTGAGTTTAAGAATTTTGATAACTTTCTAAGCTTTTGACAGTCAAGGTAAAGCCGTATGACGACTCGATGAAGCAGGTTAAAAGGTTACAGAAAAAATCAGATTACATTATCAATTTACCATAGTATTGTATTCCCGATAAGGGTAACTGTTCTAACTCATTGTGTGCAATAACATCTAGTACCATAATAATTTGTAACAGTTACAAAATAAAATGTTTTTTCATCCCCCCATCTCGGAAAGAGTATTTCGCTCTTCGGTATTAGAGTGCAAAAGCAAGCCGCTTTTATCCGCTAGAGGATAAAGTAAAATTGAATTTAGAACATCGTGTTCACTAAGTTTGTGAATTCAAAATATCATTAAACCTCTTTATTTCTACTTCCATGGTGCCGAATTTATTATACAACCTTTTTTAACTTGTTAAAAACTCAGACTCGGCCCCTTCTTGGTGTAATTTTTGTTTAATTTGCTTTGCGCGCGCCATTTTCTTTTCACGACATATTTGTTAAAACCTAAGTTTAAAACAAAAAACTTGAAAACAAGTAAATAACCTAAAATGAGTAATTATAGCGTCGAAGAAGTTTATTTGACGCCAACAGAATTGACTGAAACTGTTAATAATGCACAAACGTTTTTTTTTGCATTGAGTCATTTCCTCGGTGAGGTGGGATGAAAAGTTACGTGTTGCACTCGAGCGCAAAGATTTTTCACCTCGTGCTCTTTTGATTACCTCGCTAACGCTCAGGATTCTAATTTCACTAGTGATTCAAACTCGCTTGCTCGGTCATCAAGATTAAGCACGCGGTTAAAAAGCAACTTTGCACTCTTGTATAACGAATAACAATTATTGTTATTGAGGTTGTGCGTGCACTGACCGGGCACGCCGTCGATGTCTGGGTCCGGCGGCGGCGGCGGCGGCGCGTGTCTCGAGGCGGCCAACCGTCGCAGCGCCGCGCCGTCGAGCGGGCCCGCGCCGCCCCCGCCCCACTCGTCGTCCGCCGACGCCGACGACGGCGACCCCGACCCCGCCTCCGACCCGGAGCCCTCCGCCCCCGCCCCCGCCCCCGCCCCCGCCACTCCCGCCTCCGCCTCCCCGTCCGCCTTTTGCTGTTGAAAACACACGACCGTAATCCCGGTCACACGTGCGAGCAGTTCGTCCAATGTACGAATGTTTGCACGCATGTAAAGGACCGGTAGACATTCTTTCGCATACTCGGCGAATATGCAAATAGGTTCGCACACTCTCAGTCATAACCCAATGCCTTTCTGCGTTACGTTTTTTGTTTTGTTTAAAAAATTTTTCACCTACAATATTATTTATTGGAAAACAGATTATGTACCTACTGCTGGTGTTTACATGAATTGGAGATTAAAATTACAAATCCATTACTGCGTATTAGGGTTTATTTTATATCCAAACAAGGTGCGGCTCACGCCGATCGGCGTTCCGTCTTTAAATCGGTCCGCACTCTGCTAATACGAGATTTTTTTATCGCCTGTAAGTTATAATTTTGAAGACACACTCTAAATCTAAATTAAAGTACAGTACCTAAATCTATTTCTCGCGATATGTAAAGAATAAAAATAGGGAGAATTTGATTAGAGCTGTCAACTAAATTAAGATAGCTTTCAAAGAAACCATAGACATTTTATAAGACATGTACGGAGATGATTCTTAAAACTTGTATTTTATAGCGTTCAATACACGCGCAGCGATAACGTAGAGAATTGAATGTAAATTTGGCGCCATTTTGTCCGTGTATAACTTAATTAGTAGACTTATTTAAGTGAATTTATGAGTGTAGATAACGTAAAATTTAAAACTGCACATAACTTGGTTTAAAAAACTCGCGTGAAACGATTAAAAATCTCGCCAACGCTCGTGTTCTAATAACGTGTATTATGTGCGAAATACATAAATTAGTATTGTTACCTTGTCTTGGCCGAGGAAGACGTCGTTGATGTGCAGCAGGAAGTCCGTGGGGTAGGCGGCCCAGTCGGCCCAGGCCTGCAGGATGCGCGTCACATAAGTAGTACTGTTACCTTGTCCTGGCCGAGGAAGACGTCGTTGATGTGCAGCAGGAAGTCCGTGGGGTAGACGGCCCAGTCGGCCCAGGCCTGCAGGATGCGCGTCACATAAGTAGTACTGTTACCTTGTCCTGGCCGAGGAAGACGTCGTTGATGTGCAGCAGGAAGTCCGTGGGGTAGACGGCCCAGTCGGCCCAGGCCTGCAGGATGCGCGTCACATAAGTAGTACTGTTACCTTGTCCTGGCCGAGGAAGACGTCGTTGATGTGCAGCAGGAAGTCCGTGGGGTAGACGGCCCAGTCGGCCCAGGCCTGCAGGATGCGGGTCACATAAGTAGTACTGTTACCTTGTCCTGGCCGAGGAAGACGTCGTTGATGTGCAGCAGGAAGTCCGTGGGGTAGACGGCCCAGTCGGCCCAGGCCTGCAGGATGCGCGTCACATAAGTAGTACTGTTACCTTGTCCTGGCCGAGGAAGACGTCGTTGATGTGCAGCAGGAAGTCCGTGGGGTAGACGGCCCAGTCGGCCCAGGCCTGCAGGATGCGCGTCACATAAGTAGTACTGTTACCTTGTCCTGGCCGAGGAAGACGTCGTTGATGTGCAGCAGGAAGTCCGTGGGGTAGACGGCCCAGTCGGCCCAGGCCTGCAGGATGCGGGTGACGCGCGCGCGGAACCCCTCCCGCTGCAGCCGCGAGCCCATGCCCGCCCACGCCACGTGACACTGCCGCATGATCTCCGCCAGCCGCTGCTGGAACCTAACCCACCACACACCTTCACTCACTCATCAGGGTACAGACACATAATAGGGTAGTTGACAAGTTTTTTTTATTTCACAAATAAGTAGGTTAAATATAACTCATGAAGAAATATTGCAGAAGAAATAGTATGTCAAAGATCAATAGTTTCAGAGATACAGTGGTATGATTGATGCGGCGCAACGTCCAAAAGCGCTCCATAGAAAATCTACAGAACATGTGACGTCTCACGTTCCTTTATTAGATAGATAGATAGATATTTAGGCAACATTCCAATCGTCTCCACCTCATCATTCAGCGCGAAGAAGTTTAGCAAGTAGTTTTTTTATCGTACCTAAATTCTTTGCCGGCACATGTTCCTTCAAAAGAGGAATGAAAAGGCACCTATCGTATAACAGTATCATTAGAGTTCATTGAGAAAGCTTTATGTAGCGTGTGGACGGACCCTCCTCTGCGGTCAATGTAACGCTTTCTCTTGCTTTTTACAAGATAGGCAATGCGTAAGTAGTGGCGTATGTGCTACAAATGTCTAGAGACTTATGGTAACTGCTTACCATTAAGCGGACTTACACTTGTTTGCCACGTTTGTTGGCTAAACACTAGGGTGTACTAACGTGCCTGGGGGTGGGCTGATGAAATTGCTACGGGAGAGCCTAAGAAGGGCAGTGGAATTACTGGGGAGTTTAGTGGGTATTACTAGTGCTGCTAGCGCTGGACGACTCCCACACATGACCGTCGCTTAGCCAACGGCGGGTAAGTCTGTAATCGGATTACTCCCCGAAAAAAAGGGTGTACTGACGCGCTGTAGCGCCGGTGCTGTGCAGTGTGTCTGAAAGCAAGTAGTCACTAGAGCGTAGAGGATACTGACGCGCTACGGAAGGCACTGGCGTTGGTGAGCTTGGCGCCGGCGTTGTGCAGGATGTCTGAGAGCAGGTAGAGGCGCGCCACGCGCTTGTGCGGCGCGGTGTGGTCGGCTAGAGCGTAGAGTATACTGACGCGCTACGGAAGGCACTGGCGTTGGTGAGCTTGGCGCCGGCGTTGTGCAGGATGTCTGAGAGCAGGTAGAGGCGCGCCACGCGCTTGTGCGGCGCGGTGTGGTCGGCTAGAGCGTAGAGTATACTGACGCGCTACGGAAGGCACTGGCGTTGGTGAGCTTGGCGCCGGCGTTGTGCAGGATGTCTGAGAGCAGGTAGAGGCGCGCCACGCGCTTGTGCGGCGCGGTGTGGTCGCCGGCGAGCGCCTCGGCGAGGCAGGCGGCCACCTCGCCCGCGGCCTCGGCGTGCTCGAGGCACCACGCCATGGCCGCGCCCACGCTGGCCCGCGCCGGGCTCAGACCGCGGATCAGCTCCTCCAGCCGGTCGCGCTGGCTGCACACACCACGTTACCACGTTACTCAACTACCATTGTTAGGTTGTACACCCTCAATATCGCGTATAAGTTTCACAAGACACGGTCAAATTATGAAGAGCTAAAAGACCTTACTTTGTGTTCATTCCAAAAAAGATTTAAGATAAGTGAAATGCGCTTGTATCTATTTCTCAAATTTGTTGAAATCATTTACATAAAAGAATAAAATGGGTAAAACTTTATTCGAAACCTACAATTTACACACGCCAAGATTTTAATTCACATTCAAGCACTGTTTAATACTGTGACGTGAAAGACATCGTATTTTCAGAAAAGATTATTTGGTTCAAATATTATTCTACAGTGTGACGTGAAGGTAAGCGAGTGAACTAACTTATTTATTTATCAATTCACAAGCACACACGCGTGCCAGACTTCGAAGTCATCAATCCACTGTCTTCACCTCATCACGTACAAAAAAGTTTGGTAAAAGTTTTACTAGGTGGTAGACCCATATGTAGGGTCGCCTGGGTAGGTACCACCGCCTTTCTTATTTCAGCCGTGAAACAGTTCGCTGTGTTTCGGATTGAAGGGAAAGGTAGCCAGTGTAATTACTGGGCATGGACGGCATTTCATCTTAGGCCTCAGGATGACAACGCACCTGCAATATCAAGTGCTTTTCCTTGTTATTGCAGGTGTCTATAGGCGGCGGTAACCGCTTACCACCAGGTGGGCCGTCAGCTTGTTTGTCATCTAGTTGTATATAAAAAAAAAACTCGTTTTGTCGTACTTCCTAAACTGGGAATTCTTTGCTAGCACGTGTGTTCCCTCCTTCCTACGGATTGAGAGGGAGGAGGAAAATGCGTGAAAAGGGACCTTATGAACCGACACGGTGGAGGCGGCTAGAACAGTATGTGTTTCAATTTCAAGTTGCATTAGCTGTTTTCGCATATAGACTCTTTTCGCTTCAAATCAGTCGGTGTTAAGTCATTTGCAGTGCTTTGTATAAAAAACACAATATTAAAAGACGAGACAATTTATACAGAAATATAAGTACATAAACACTGTTTATTTCTAAAGATATTCTGCCAGACCTGTAAGAAGGATATATGTAGACTTACTTGTTGGAGAGGGTGCCGCGTATGTTGTCCTTGGCGTCGTCCTCCTCGACGAGGTCGTCGGGCATGCCCGCCGTGTACAGGTTCATCACGGGCGGCCGCCACACGGACCCGCCTGCAATATACCGTACACGTTATACTTTAACACGCTTACCCGTAATACATATACTCTGTACAATATACTTCATTGTGGAGCGCCGTAAGTCATAAAAATGATAAAATCTCGGAACCCAGGGCCAGTCAATGAATCTGTATAGCAAGTATTTGACTGCATTATTAAAACCTCAAATAAAAAAGTAAAAAAATAGTTACTGGCCAATCTCGGTTACAAAAATTTTTAACCGACTTCAAAAAGAAGGAGGTTATATGTTCCACTGTTTTTTTTTGTATGTATGTTCACCGATTTCTCTGTCAATTGTGAACCGATTTTCAAGATTCTTTTTCAATTCGATAGAGTATACTCCTGAGGTGATCACATTGTCACCAAGTCAGGATCTGATGATGGGATCCCAGGGAAATCGAGGGCAAATCTCAAATTTTATAGGCACGTATGACATGTTTTACTTCTTTATAAAGCTATTCAAGTATTTGCTTCTGTTAGTCATCATCTCATATTGATGAGCTGATGATGGAAAGTACAACTCCTTAACGGTTAGGAGTTAGAAGATATTTCTTTCACTATGTATTTCAACCAAAGACGGAGAGACAGACAAGTCGATAGTTCTGACAGTCACCCATCGTACTTTGACCTTAGGAAATCACTTATAAATGTGAAAAAAGAAATTAGTTTTTTTGCACTAAGGGATCGCTAAGACTTTTTGGCAATACCTCTTCTTTCAAACTAACTCAAACACTGACACAGAGTAAGAAAAAACAAATCCGATAAGTCTGACCTTTAAACATGCGGAAGTCGTTGAGCGACCACTGCTTGGGCGAGTCGCCTTGCAGCATTGAGAACAGCTTCCACCGGTAGTAGACGTGTGCAGGCGACTGGTTCTCGAACAGGAACCGGAAGAACGGGTTGTTCATCTCCTTGTTCATGATGATCGCCTCGAACATCGGCCCTTCGCGGATCACGAACTCCACCATGCGGTGTATCAGCATCAAGATGTTTCTGACATTGGAGAATTATATATACTTAATAATCTATTTTTTTTTTCTAATAAATAAATACTAAATCAAACCCCTGGTTAAGAAGAGTATAATACTAAAGATACTTTTGAAAAATATTAGCTTAGTTTTGATAGGGGTAAGCAAAAAATCGATAAACTAATTAACATGCCATAAAAATATTTAAAAAAAATACCTTTCTGTTGGCACGACCACCTTGACAATGGATTGTGCTAATATCTGCAAAACAAAAACATAATATTTTAAGTGGCAAACAGCAAGCCCTTCTTCATTCAAATACTGCTAGTCAAAATTACCAACCTGCGATACCAAGTGATTTTTCCCTTGTTATTACGGATGTCTGACGGTAGCTGCTTACCGACAGGTGGGTCGTCAACTTACTTGTCATCTAGTTGTATAAAAATATACTACAAGGGTGGCAAACAAGCATACAGCCCACTTAATGGTAAGAGCGGTAACCATCGTTATTATAATGATCAAAATAAATTACCTGTTCATATATGTCACGGTCGTCTGGGTCATTGGGATAGTAGTCCCCGAGCCGAACACGAGGTATCTGTGATAAAGAAGAATAAAATAAATCAGAAACAAGAAAATTAGATATTTAAAAAAGCATCATCATCATCAAAAGTCTATATACGTCCTACTGCTGGGAGAAACACATGAGGAGTTTGGGCCATAAAACCACCACGCTGGCACAATCCGGATTGGTGGGTTGAAGCGGTTGCAGGAACAACCCGGACTAACGACTTAACATGCCTTCGAAGCATGGAGGAGCTAGAGATTATAAATTTTTGATTGACCCATCACGTAGTCGACCATGGCGAAAGTCGCTTTGTTTCCGTAACCGAAACCAGAGCGTTCAAACCAATACACAACCGAGTTCCTCTTATTAAAAAAAATCTACACTATATTATTTAAACCAAAGTGAAACTAAATGTCACCAAAGTGACATCAGTACGACGATGAATATTTGGCTGTTGAAGTTTTTACTATAAAAAGTTTTGTTTGTACCACCAAACAAATCAAATAAAAAGAAAATGGAGTCCATTTTCTTTATTAAAACAGGTCTGCATATTTTTGCCTTTATTAGTATAGTTCTCCATACATTTTTGGGACATCTCCTTTGGGATGTAGATGATAGATATGTAGCTGCAACACCAAATGTATCCTCCGATTTAGTTATCATCAGTTTTCGAAATTGCCTCCCTCTATGGAAGACATTTTATAGACTACTAGCTGACCCCGCAAACGTTGTATTGCCATAAAAAAAATTGTCATAAAAATATAGATAGTAGCCGATTCTCAGACCTATTGAATATACCTATAAAATTTCATGAAAAAAAATCGGTCAAGCCGTTTCGGAGGAAACACGAGATTTTTATAGATTAGATTAAATATGTTAGTCTTATCATGATATTATATTAGTCTTATCATGATATTATATTAGTCTTATCATGATATTTCTATGAAATAACGCAGCCAACGTTATATTATTTCGTACAAATGTCAAGAAATTATTAAATGAATGAGATATTTTTGAAAGTAGCAAACCATTTCTATGAACTAATATAGCCCATGTTTTAATTTATTGTCGTATTGACGGCACCACTCTGTATGTATTCACGTCAAAAAATTGTAACAATAAGGTTAGTGTGCGTACCCTGTTGACGAGGTGCTTGGGCGGCTGCGCGTTGAAGGGCAGGCCGGAGGGCGGCGGCGGCTTGCTGGGCTGCTGCAGCGACGGCGGGATGTAGATGGGCACCGGCGGGATCACCACCGCCTTGCCCCAGCCCAGCTTCATCTCGTAGCTCATCACTTCCTTGCCTAACAGTTGCGACAGCGAAAACGATAAAATAGTGTACATCTCCTTTGGCGATACCACTAGACAACGTCACGGATCATATATAATAATAATAGTCAAACACTCACACCTATTATCTAGCCCAAAGTAAGCATCATTAAGAGCTTGTGTTATGGATACTAGATAACGGAGAAATAATGACAATAATATGTGTATAAATACTAGAAATATACTAAACAAACATATATAAACATCCATGACTCGTAAACAAATGTACTCATCAATGATGAGGATCAGCACTGTCATATAATAAAGACTCGGTCAAGAGGTCCCGGTAGGAGCAAATATTTGTATGATGAGTCATTATCATCAGTCAGTTCAGGCGTTTGATGACTATCAGCTCATTTTATACATGATAAAAGGGTTTTACTAACTTTCACAAATCAGATTGATTTGAAATTTCGTGTACTGTCACTTAGGTGATATTCCCATGACATACTAACCTTGCGCTGATCCTTTACCATCAAAAAATCTGCAGTATGCTGAATTCTTCAGAAAATTACAGCAGATATAGATTGTTTGGGCTCATACGATGGTCTCAATGAGATGGTGTTGATAGATGATTAATGAGGCCGGGGTTACTTAAAATTTATTTTAAATTAATATTATTATTTATTTATGATTTTCAATTTTCAATTATTTTTTTATCATGTATAAAATGAGCTGATAGTCATCAAACGCCTAAACTGATCTTTATAAATTATAGCTAAGAACCATCCTAATTATTTCTTATCACGTCAGCTTTCAAACAAAATAAATCAATTCAAAATCGATCCATTCGTTTAGGAGCTACGGTGCCACTAACGGACACACAGATACACCGATGCACAGACAGACAAGTCGAACTCGTAACACTCCTCTTTTTTCGTCGGGGATTAACAACCTATTATTGCCTTCTCGCATCTTTATTTATTACTTTAGGTGTATCAATATAGTTATATCAATATTTCTCCTACTTCAATACATGTTGTATGTTGTATGTATGTAATGTATTTTTAAATTTGAAAAAAAATATTACTAGTGCATATTATTATTACAAAGGGATGTCATTGAAAACACCTATTTCAATGTGTCATGGATTAACTAGTTCAAAGGTGTATTTTTATCGTGTATATTGGTTTTTGAAAAATTCAAATATGCAATGCATATTTTTTTTTTCATCTAACTATAGTTTTCAATTGCACAAAATTACTTCCGACATTTTCAAATAACATTAAATTTTGTTCGTATGGAAATACAATTTTTCAGCAATTACAGCCGCAAATTCCTAGGTAAAGACCTATTTTATGTAAGCCCTTACACTGCACTGTTGCAAGTTAAGTCACAAACAACGAATAAAAATGTTTGTACCGTTAATGCACCGCAGCGCGCGCTCGCCGTCCTTGCGCGACATGAAGGCCACAAAGCCGCAGTTGCGGCCGCGGGCCTTCTCCTCGTCGGAGCGCGGCCACATGATCTTGATGCTCGCCAGCGGCCCGTAGCGCCCGAAGATCTCCATCAGCTGCTGCTCTGTTATCTAACATACCATCTTCTTTAGTACAGTCGACAGCACGTAACAGTTCGACTTTGACGTCGCCGTTACTGCGCTAGTAATAGAGGCGGCTTTCGTAGTGAAACTGTTAGACTTGATGTGTGTATATCTCAATAGGGTACTTGACAACTTTTTTTTATTTCATTAATAGTTACTTTATAAACATTTACTGAGTGCTACTTGTGTATCCGTCGGTCAAGTTCGTTCAAGCTCGGAACAGCTCGCTTCTTACGTCCCCTACGCCATCCTAGACCTATTGAAGTTTAGAAGTGACTTCTACAGCTAAAATGCAACGCTCACCGCCTTCAAAGAAGCGTTATGATTCCGACCCAGATTTGTCAAACATCACCGCTCGCAAACGGAAGCATGACTATGACATTACGGAATCATTCAAATCATTCACAGATAGTGTTATGACGAGAATGGACAGTTGGAAACTTGAAGTTAACAATGGTTTGTCTCAGATTAACGAGACTCTCAATAGTGTGATCAAAGAAGATCTTTCTAAACTAAAAGAAGACGCTTCAGAATTGAGAGCGGAAGTGTTGAAGATTCGGAAGGAATACAGCGAATTCAAGTCATGCATTGCAAAGTTGGATAAACAGCAGACGGAAATGAAAAAGGAAATATTGGACCTACAACAAACAGCACAATTTTCATCCGATTTACATGACGACCAGAAGAAGAAAATAGATGTCCTTTCTAAAGAAACTAAGAAAATAGACAATCTGGAAGCTATGTTAAAAACATTGAAAGATGAAAATAAGCATATTACAAGACTTATAAACTCAAACGACCAAAGAGACAGACAATTGAACATTGAAGTGGTTGGTATACCCGAAAGTAATAATGAAGACCTAAGCATATGTATTTTGAATGTAAGTAAGTACATTGGAGTCCATATTATACCGAGTGACATTATACAGGTAAATAGAGTATCGCCGAAAGTAAAGTCCCAAGGTCGTCCGAGAGTAATTATTGCTAAACTAAGGACCAGGCTATTGAAAGATAATATGATATCACTTGGACGTAAAAAACGCTTAACTACTAAAGATATTGGTATCCCGGGGGACTCTAAGCCAATTTATATTAACGAGCATCTTACACCCCATAACAAGCAACTCCTTAAAAAGTGTAAAGAGATAGCAAAGAAGAAGGAGTACCAGTACGTTTGGACAAAAAACGGCCGAATATTTATGAGACAAAACGACACCAGCCCAGCTATTCAAATATTCGAAGAGGAGGATCTTGCGAAAAAAATTGGTTTGGTAAAATGACTAATGCGTGGACTATACGGAGGTTTATTTTATATCTCATTATAAATAAGATGTATAACATAATATTCCAAACTGTTTCATAATTTGCTAATAGTTTATTCAATTTATTTTTGTTATTTGTCACTTCTGTTGAGTTTCATTCATCTATGGTTACCAACAAATACAAGTCGGGTAGTGAATTACTACTACTGGCTACGCGATCATTGTATGTGCGTCACCATGTTACCTATTGCTACTCGTATATTAATTTAATTTTTGAACTAAGCTTTATAACTCCAAATTGTATCATTATTTCCTATATAGATCCTGTTTATATATTGTACGTAAACATGAAATTTTGCTATGCAATAAAAAAACCTAATACCTTTTTAATTAATCTGTATATTGCTTTGAAAAACGATATAATAAGAAATATTACATGTATTTATATTTTTTATGTAACTATATTTTATATAATATATTATTATGTAAATGTGAAATATTACTGTATAATAAAAATATTTATCATAATTGTTCTAAATCTGTATTTCGGCCTGGAAAAAGAAATAGTAATGAAAAATAATGCATGTTCTTTAATATTATTTTTGTCTAAGAATTTTTATCGCAAGAACAGCTTACAACTGTTCATCACAAATAGGTCATATATCGCACCGGTATGCAGCGAGCATGTCATATTAGGTGACTTCGTTTCTGTTGGCAAGCCGATCGTGAATGTACGCGCAGTAATATTTGAATACCGCCGAAAGAATTTTACAAATGCTCTAATACTAATTATTTGTATAGTCAATATTTATTGTATTAAAATATGTTTCTTGGCAAAACAAAGTCATACTCATTATTCTATAAAAATATCTATGAACTCATTAGTAATTGCGTTTTTAAGTCCCTTTAATTTTATCAAATTAACTATTGTACAGCCATATCTTCAATATGTATGGCTTAACTTATATTATTATTACCTAACACTAATCAACAAATCTATACGTTTAAAAAATGTACTAATTATAAATCTTAGTTATAAAATACGAGAACCAAAAAAAACGTGACTTAAACATTTTCTACCAAAACGTGCGGGGATTACGTACGAAATGCTTAGATTTGAAACAACATATTTTGTGTAGTGAATATGACATTATTGTGATTACTGAAACGTGGTTGCACTCGGGGATTTTTGACAGGGAGTTTTGTGATTGTCGATACGATACATTCCGTTGCGATCGAGATCGTACTATGAGCCATAAAAAGTATGGTGGCGGGGTTATGATTTTGATACGCAGCGAGCTGGGAGCGACACGGTGCACTGTTTACGATCAGCCCGCGCAGCTGGAAATGTTGACGGTGTGTGTGCCGGCTCGTGCGCTTGGGGCATCTGTTAACTTGTATTTAAGCGTAGTCTACATACCACCGGAATCTAATCGCATTCCATGCGATGTGGAATGCGTATTGGGCGTTGTTAATAATTTAATGGATAATTCTCATTCACAGAACAATTTTTTGTTAATCGGAGACTTTAATTTACCGTGCATATCGTGGAATGAGACTGGCCCTATGCATAATAACACCGGGAATACTGAAGTACAAATTGCAGCAGTAAAGCTAACCGATGAATTAAGTTTTTTAGGTTTGAAACAATATAACACCGTAAAGAATTATGCCGGAAATACCTTAGATTTAGCCTTCTCAAATCTTCCCCTGGAGGTCAATAGCTGCGTCTCACCTCTAGTCAAACCTGATCGAGCTCATCCAGCTCTTTTGTTAAACGTTCTAGATCTCGCAGTTACGCCGCTGACTGAGGCCACAACGCCAAAACGGAGCTTTAATAAATGTGACTATGGCGTAATAAATAAAACATTTTATAACATAAATTGGCAGTCCGCTCTAGAGTCTTGTACAACCGAAGACGCAATAGACACTTTTTATGGCATAATAAATAAAACGATTGAACAACATGTTCCATACAAGCAAGTGCAAGGTAATCGCAAATATCCGGTTTGGTATAATCGAGCACTAATAAAAATTATAAAAGAAAAATATAAGGCACATAAGAGATGGAAAAAATTTGGCTATTTATTAGATTACGATGAATTTTCATTGTTACGTCAACGTCAAAAACGAGTTCAAGAGGAATGCTTCGCAAAATACACAAAGTTGGCTGAGGAATCCATTACACAAAGGCCAAAGACCATCTGGACGTACATCAAGTCATTACGAGGTGGATCAAGTTATCCCAAAATGCTTACCTACCGTGACAGGAGATTTTCAGATGGGGTGGATATATGCAACGCCTTTAATGACTTCTTCAAAAGTGTTTTCGGGGTGCCATCACAAGTCTCTCTCGATAGGAATTACCACAGAGTAACCAATGATGACATATCTACAATAGTTATAACTGAGACTACAGTTAAAAAACAATTAAAACTTTTAGATATTCACAAAGGGGCGGGTTGCGATGGTATACCACCGGTTTTCTGGCGCAACTGTGCTGAAACGCTCAGTCTTCCATTGGCCCTTATATTTAACACTTCCCTGAATAATGGAGCATTCCCTAACATTTGGAAGAAAGCACATATTGTACCAATACATAAAAAGGGGACTATAACCAAAATTGAAAACTATAGGGGGATTTCGATATTAAATACAGTTGGTAAAGTTTTTGAGAAAATAGTTTTTGATGCTATATACCCTGTCATATGTAAGGAACTGCCGGACAATCAACACGGCTTCCTCAGGCGCCGATCCACTATTACCAATTTAGCATGCTTTTCGAATTATGTTTTACCTAATATGGAAAGGGGTGGACAGATTGATGTGATCTACACGGATTTCGAAAAAGCTTTTGACCGTGTGGATCACAACACTCTAATCCATAAATTGTACGGGATGGGAATACATGGTGACTTGCTCAGGTGGGTTAAATCCTATTTAAGCAACCGCTCTCAAGCTGTTGTCGTGGGGGGATATAAATCAGATTTTATTAGTATACCCACAGGTTTACCACAAGGATCTCATTTGGGGCCGTTGTTCTATAACGTGTATGTGGCTGACATTAAGTCTTGTTTCATATCAGCGCGACATTTAATGTATGCGGATGACAAAAAAATATTCATGAAAATAAACGATGTACAAGACTGTCTTAAGATACAATCAGATCTGAACAGGCTATTAGATTATTACAAAAAAAATAATATTACGGTCAATATAAGCAAGTGTGAATGCATCACTTTCACCCGTAAACCCAAACCTGTAATTTACCCCTATAACTTTAACGGCAAACCTATCCACAGAACATCTCTGGTTAGAGATCTGGGTGTGCATTTTGATGCTAAAATGCTTCTCAGAGATCATATAGGTATAATAGCGGACAAGGGCTACAAAAACCTTGGTTTTATAATAAGAACCTGCAAGCCTTTTAAAAATGTCAACACAATCAGGACGTTGTATTTCGCCTATGTTCGTAGCGTTATTGAATACGCTAGTCCTGTATGGAATCCGCAGTATGCTATTTACATAGACCGCTTGGAGCGACTGCAACGAATCTTGATCCGTCATTTAAAGTACCGTTTTCCGAAGCCAGAGGCACTGACATATAAGGAAAGCTGCAAACAATACGGTTTGATTCCACTCGAAGACAGGCGAAAGGTATTGGATCTTTGTTTGTTGTACGACATAATTAAGAGTAATGTGGATAGCCCCGAACTAGTTGAAAGTATAAGGTATAACGCACCAACCCTACGCAACCGTAGGCGGCTCCCATCGTTGCTTTTGGTTCCCAAAGCGAGACCAACTATACACGTAACGCACCTATCTCTCGATTACTGCAGTCTTATAACGATACTTTTCGGGATATTGACATGTTCACTCACAGCAAACGGATAGTTAAACATAAAGCGATAGAAATTCTTAATAACATTGACTGATTGAGTGACAGATAAAAGATCAAAATATTAAAAATATTAAAATTTAAAAGTTTAAAAATTTAAAATTTTAAGTTATAGTTCAAGACCTGGTATTTGAAAAAAAAAAAATTAAATGTGGAATTTTGAGTTTTTGGATTTGGAATTTAAATTTAAATTTGAATTTGGATTTTATAGATAGAAATCTCACATTAATATTTATTTAAGTAATGTATAAGCTTATGAGTTTAAGTATTTATCTATATATTTTTGTCTTAATATATATTGAATATGTATATATGCGTGTGTATATGTGTAATTATACAAATCTATAAATGTATTAAGTACATTGTTTTGTTTCACGTCATATGCAAATGGTATAATGAAGGAAAACCTGTAATTAGCTGTACTCATAGTTATAAGTACCATATAAGAAAATTTGTGTATTGCGCAGTTGGTTTTCTCAATAAAATAAAATAAAAATAAAAATAAAATAGGAAGTTTATAACTCCTAAAGAAATATTGCAAAAGAAATAGTATGTCTAAGATCAATAGTATCTCAGAAACGATCTCTAAACTTTTAACGTATTTTCGATTTGCCAACGATCAACAAACGGAAAAAAATGTCTTTGTTAACTCTTACAATGATTTAGTTAAACTCGTATTGCAGTGACTTCTCAGGCCTCATGTAGCGGTCGAAATGTGAATGTGTAAGATCTTTGTAACAACATGAGCAATAAAATAAATAAATTAAATGAAACTATACTAAAGCTGCTTTGCTGTTACATATACAAAAATATAAAATATTTCCAAAAAAGACAAAATATTTGTCAACATATTGCAGCATTGAGTAACAAATTGACGAGTAAATCTGTTATGCATTTAAAGCGGCCTATTATTTAATTATTACAGTCCGTTTCTCGCTCGTTTTCATTGGCTATGAGATTATCTGTAAGGTGTTTTTTTTTTAATTTGGTTACGCTCTTACTTTCGGGTTCAAGTTGCCCAGATACAGGTTGGTGGTGTTGGGGTCCCCAGTGTCGTAGGAGCCGACGTCTGGTATGGTGTCGAGGGTGGGTTCGATGCCCAGAGCGCCGCGCTCTCGGAGCACATTCTTGTACTTGTGACGTTCATTACGTTCTTCTTGAATTCTGAAGGCAATAAACAATGTTAATTGTAAATGTTGCATCACTAACTAATAAACATGCATAATCACTAACATTTTTAATAAATTCTGTAGTTGTCTCTGTCTTATGAGAACAACGTGATCGAATTTAGTTTATAATTGAAGGTACAGGAAATATTGAAGATTTGTCAATAGC
Source organism: Nymphula nitidulata (assembly GCA_947347705.1). Taxonomy (NCBI): domain Eukaryota; kingdom Metazoa; phylum Arthropoda; class Insecta; order Lepidoptera; family Crambidae; genus Nymphula; species Nymphula nitidulata. Next base: position 4,608,677 of record OX374617.1, on the reverse strand, counting down.
AAATATTAAAACTAAAGCCCAAAGAAAATCATCCCAGGCACGCCGAAAAAAATAACTTAAAAGATTTTGTAACAAAAGGTAAAATAGAATACCTAGATTTAATATTCTTAATTTTATTTTATGTCTAAAGTCTATGTTACAGAAGACTATCCTAAAGACATCCTGCTGATAAGAAAGGAACTTCGAATTAAACAACAACAAGAAATTAAAAAAGGAAAATTAGCATTCATAAAATACGACAAACTCATCATAAAGGAGAAAGAAGACACAAACAAAGGAAATGAAAAACGCAAGAGGGAACCAACAAATTCGCCCACTCCACTCAATAGGGAGGGAACCACGACAGAAGCGCCAGCCAAAATAAACAAAAGGAACCCTTTTGGACCCCTAAATCGCGCAAGAGCTAACTCGATCACAGGGACATCAAAGCAATGACAATTTATACACATCAGAAACCGGAAAGCAACAAGCACTAAAATTAACTACTTATCAGCAACTAATTATCAAACCCAACCCCCAAGCCGGATCGCGGTCACCGTGGGGGTTTCAGACCGCTACCCTCCAACAGTCAGCAAACGGAAAATTATTCAGAACCAAATTTCAAAAACTAACATATATATAGCAACTTTAAACACACTATCTCTAAGAACAGACGAAAAATTACATGAACTGGAAATAGCATTGGAAGATATTAAATGGGATATTATCGGCCTATGCGAAGTAAGAAGACTAGGGGACCAAATCGAGGAACATAAAAACTTCATCCTATACTATAAAGGTGAAACAAAAGGACTACATGGCGTGGGATTTCTAATAAAAAAACACCTTAAACAGCATATAGTTAACATCAAAGGCATCTCGGAAAGAATAGCTAAGTTGGACATAAAACTACCTGGTTTTAATAACATATGGACCATAGTACAAATATATGCACCAACAGAATCTGCAGATGAAAAGACCAAGGATGACTTCTATAACAGCCTATTAAAAACTTTGGAGAGCTCCCACAAAGACCTAATAGTTATGGGTGACTTCAATGGCAAAATCGGTGAACAAAAACAGAATGAGGACTCGGTTATGGGAAAATTTAGCACAGGCATAAGAAATTCAAATGGGCAAAGACTTATCAACATGGCACATGAGAATAATCTCATGATCATGAACAGCTGCTTTAAGAAGAAACTCTCAAAAAAGTGGACATGGGCTTCCCCAGATAATACATATCACAATGAAATAGACTATATTCTTAGTAACAAGAAAAAAACATTTAAAGATGTCCATGTAATAACTCAACTAAACTTTAATACTAACCATCGTATGCTTAGAGCTTCATTGTACAACAGAGTACAAAAGAAATGTAGAGCAAATTTCACACGCCACCCTAATACCCAACTCCTCAATACAATAACATTGACAAATAAAACCCATACAATGAATCCTATACAAGAATATTATAACAGAGAGATTGGTAATATGTACATACATAATAAACTAAAAAGTAAACTATCTAGTAAGGAAAAGATAAGTGAAAAAACTAAAGAACTTATACTCAAAAGAAAAAGTATGTTCAAAAACAAAAAAGATAAAACAGTTCAAAAAGAAATAACAAACATAAGCAAAGAGATCAGTAAAAATTTAAAAAAAGATAGAATAAAGAGACAAATAGATTGTATCAAACACCACCTAAGCAAGACGGGTGGAATAAAGAAAGCACTAAGGGAACTTAGAGAGACTAAATTATGGATACCTAAACTGATTAACAAGCACAACAAACTAGAAACAAAGAGAGTATCAATCCTGAAAAGTGCCTCTGACTACTACAGGAACCTATACTCATCGAAATATATACAAGACGAAACAATATATTTGAAGAATAAAATTGAAGACACTATACTACCAATACTAGAGGCAGAAGTTGAACACGCTGTTGGTACACAAAAGAATGATAAAGCGCCGGGACCAGACGGAATAACAAACGAAGTCATGAAATGTACACTGACAGACACTTTACGTAAACTAACAAATCTCTACAACAAAATCTTAGAGTCTGAATGCATTCCACAACAATGGACAGTAAGCAACATAATTCTCATATACAAAAAAGGTAATAAAGAGGACATTAGCAACTACCGTCCAATCAGCATAATGTCTAACATTTACAAGGTCTTCTCAAAAATCCTCTTAAATCGAATCACAAAAACTTTAGACTTTCAACAACCAAGAGAACAGGCTGGTTTTAGATCAGGTTATTCTACCACAGACCATATGCATGTCCTTAAACATCTGATAGAGAAATGCCAGGAATATGGATATCCATTGTACTTAGCATTTATTGACTACAATAAAGCATTTGACTCTCTTGAACACCAACATATCTGGAAGGCCTTAAATAATCAGGGAGTGGAGCAAAAATACACTAGAATAATTGCAAAGATCTACCAGAACAGTACAGCACAAGTAATACTAGAATCACCAAGTGAGAGTTTTCCAATTAAAAGGGGAGTGCGGCAGGGTGATCCTCTTTCACCAAAACTTTTCTCGGCTGTCCTAGAGGAAGTCTTCAGAGGCCTTAACTGGGAAAATATAGGAATCAACATAGATGGAATAAAATTAAACCACCTGAGATTTGCTGACGACTTGGTATTAATCACGGATAACCCAAAAACACTACAAGTAATGATTAAAGATCTCGATGCAAGAAGCAAGGTAGTGGGTTTATCAATGAATAAGACAAAAACAAAGATAATGTCCAATAGAGAGGAAATGGCAATATATTTGGATGAGGAAAATATAGAGTATGTTAAATCCTACATATATCTAGGGCAATTAGTATCCTTTTCGGACCAGCTTAATCTCGAAATTGAAAGAAGGGTCACAAACGCTTGGAAAAGATTCTGGTCGTTGAAGGAAATCTTGAAAAGCAGCCATTATACAATGGCCATAAAAAGAAATCTGTTCAATTCCTGTATTCTACCCATACTTACCTATGGGTGTCAAACATGGGCACTCACAAAAAAACTGCAAAATAAAATAAGAACTTGCCAGAGGGGTATGGAGAGAAGTATCCTTGGATACAGGAGATCAGACAGACACAAAGCTACAGACATTAGGAAAACAACTAAATTTGAGGATGTAACTTTGAAATCCAGACAGTTGAAATGGAGATGGGCGGGCCATATTTTGAGGGAACCCGGGAAATGGACACGAATAGTAACTGAATGGACACCACGATATTGCACAAAAAGAAAAAGAGGCAGACAACCCAAAAGATGGTCTGATGACTTAAAAAATCTGGCAGGCTCTCTCTGGTGGAGAACTGCGAGGGACAGGAAAAGTTGGAAGGCGTTGGAGGAGGCCTATGTGTCGAAAGACACGCTGATTGCTACACCGGACTGATGTGTTGTATTTTATTTTATTTAAAATTACTGTAAAAACTGTAAGCAACCAGTAAATAAAGGCTTATTATTATTATTATTATTATTATTATAATTTTATTTTAACATTATTATAATGTTAGAAAAATATATTAACATAGAAAAATATCTAAACTAGAAAAAGTCACTTCCTGGGGCGGGGGGGGGAAAAAAGTTTAGTGAGTAAATTGGATAAGAGATGAAATGAAAAAGTGACATTTGTGCATGTTGACTTGAATTATATTTTGTCTTATATATGGTTGATCTTTAGTAACTTACTGCCTGAGTTCCTCTTTAAATAGCTCGAGGTTGCTCTTCTTCTTATCTATACCCTTCTGCTTGGCGCGCGCTCGGCCCGGCGGCTCGGCTCGCTGCGCTAGGCTCCGCACTATCTCTGCCTCAGTCACGCTCCGCTTCTCCTCTAAGCGGGACACCGGCTTGTACAGCTTACCGCGCTCTGATGTGTCTTCCTCTGAATATTTTACGGCATTAGCACAGAATCACAATTGTTAAATAAATTGTTTAATCTGTGAAGTAGCTATGTATCATACACAAGTATACAACACATATTCTATTACTTGAGAGCCCCAATGGGGTGGTGATGGACAAAATTTTAAATAAATACACTCTTAGCATTTTTGATCCAAGTCTATCAACACTTCTAACATCTGGATTTATGAGGTTTTAAAGTAAAATACCCTTAAAATTAATAAAATAAAATACAATTAAAATTAATACATAATGTAAAAACAAGTATGGTTAATGAGAGAAATATGTATAAGAAATACTGAAGTGAGTTATCATGTAGAATTGCAAATCACCACATGAAACTAATAAAACAAAGTATTATACTCACTTCGTGCCCCGGCATCATATGTGCCTGCTTTAACCCATATTTTGGAGGTGCTACTTGGAACTTCTTGAAAAGTCTCCACAAATTCCTTGAACACCTGTCAACAAAAGTTTTGAATAAACATTTTGTCAATTTTTGACAACAGTTGCTCCATGTGAGGTGACTTATACAGCCCTTTATAATAATCATATTATTTTAAATAAACTTATTGGAAAAAATATATCAAACAATTTTTGAAATAAAACCACTTTACTGGTGTAAATTCAGATACGACAGACAAGCAGACATTATCATTGTTAGGTAATGTAAAATCGGACATAACAGACAGACCGACGGATAGACAGACAGACAGACAGACAGACGCAGAGACAGATACTATGATGTTCTTAGTTATTATTTTTTAGCACTCAAATTACAACAAAAAGTGATAGTAGTTAACTTAATAAACTTTCAAAGACAACTGACATCTTTAGTCTTCCTGTGACCACAATCGCTGTAAAGTGATTTTATTTCAAAGGATTTTTTTATAATCACCAGCATCCACACTAATATTATGATTATAATGAAATTTGGTATTTATTTGGTATCAAGATAGTTTGAGACTCAGGGAATAACATAAGATTCTTTGTGGTGCGATAACTGACATGCATGTGGGTGGCAACTTGTTTGTTTGTAAATCATATTTCTTGCATAAGTATGTATATTTCTGAGCAGAGTTTTTTTTTTTATACAAGAGTTAAGATATATTTAGAAATTGGTTCTTACCATGAAGTTGTAAAATAATTATTGATTACAAATTTTGGCCCTTAACATGCCTTTTTAGTTTTCACACCTCTTTTGAAGGAACCCATGTTATAGTAAGGCGAAAACTCAAATGTGCTGGTACAGAATTTAAAGTTTTACATGTATGACAAAGAAAAAAGTTACTAAATTTATTTGCGTACGGTGTTGAGGTGGAGGTAGAAAATGGACACAGTTTATATTATTTCCATGGAGTCTAATGTCTTTAAAATATGTTGGACTATTTATTATTCTAGCAAAAATAAATAACTGTATGGGCCTTTTAAGACTTTATTTACATCAAGATAACAACAATACAAAATAATAGTTGAGACACTTTTCTAATGCTAATGTAAATTCAGTTATTTGAATATTTTTACACTTTCAAATTTCAGCAATTTATTAGTAGGTGCTTTGCTGGTTTCAAAAAATGTATACAAATATTATTTAGGAAAAAGCTACTTGAAAATAAATATCTAAAATAAATTAGGTAGGTTGGAACTTCCACTTTTTTACATGCTCAGCCAAAGCACTGTGCTGGCAGAGTTGTTAACCTATCGCAAGATTTAAAAAAATTTTGTTAAAATAATAGGAAATTAAAATGATTGTGGAAATTTTTTGTCAAGTTATTAAAATATATCTATTAAATCATGAACACATTGTGAAATATATCAGAAGAATAAGAAATATCTAATAAAAAATTGGCTTTGTGGTCACTATACAAACATGTCAATAATTCTAAAAACACTAGATGATAATCATGAACAAGAGATGCCCAGCTTTGTCCAGACAAGTCAAATACATTAACAGAAATCATGGTTTTACTAGTTTCATTCAAAATTTTATGTGTATTTTACAGTTCAAGAGAAATAGAGTATAAGACGACACATTGACCGACATAAAGCCTATACCCTGCAGTGGGTTGATAAGAGCTGAAAAGGATGTGTTAAAACATCATAAATACTTCGATATCTAAAACGGTACATGCTCTTTAAAAACCATGATTTATACACTACTTACGTGAGCTGCAGCTTCCTCCTCCTCCTTTTTACGAAGCTCCTCCAACTCCTTCTTGGATAAGCCTCTAGAAACCATACCGCAGCAAATTTATCAGACCAGATATGCTAATATTTTTTGTTGTAAGAATATAATATTACTCTACATAACAATTATGTACGAATATTTTGTTCACTACCGATCACACACATAATAACTATAACTATAAATTATAAACTAGTTTAATATCATAGAATTCCAAATAAATTTTAATGATAACAGTTTTGAAAAATCTTAACCTACAATAGTTGGTTTACAGATGTTTGGTTCACAGATCATTAAATAGTTTGGTCAGTGTTGCCAGTGACGGATAGTCAATAGTAACACAAGACAGTTCAAAAGTAACATTTTCATGTCAAAAGTAACATTATTTTTTTTATGTAAAAATATACTAATACTGAAACATGGCAATTTCTTAGAAAGAACTTCGAAAATATCGTAAATGACTATTGAGATCGTAAGACTTACTATTCAATAAAAAAGGCAATTATAAACTACTCCATAGCGTAGTTTTAGTGATTTTTTTCGCTACTTTTGCTTAAATCCTAAAAGTAACGTAAAAGTAACATTTTGAGTCGTGTAACATGATAGTAACATGAGAGGTTCAAAAGTAACATAAAATGTTACAAAGGTAACATTCTGGCAACGCTGAGTTTGGTTCACGTAGAGTTCACGTATTACAAAGTACTCTGTGGTTCACGTTCACAGATTAGAAAGAGTATGTTTAGGTTTTAGTTTAGTAGAAAAATACCACAGAAAAAACAAGCTATGAAACCATAAGAATGAAACAATAATACCATTACCATATCAAAAGTACTAAAAGGATTTATTTGACAGTAATTGACATTTCCCTTTAATGAGAAGGCAAAGGGAACTAATGCCCATACAGCCATGTCTTGAGTATTTCTTTATTTCTTCTTTTATTGCAGTATTTAACGTTATATACTGCAATAAAAGTTATTGAATATTTAACGTTGAATATATGATGACAGTCTCCTCTACTTGATGAGGTGGATAACCACAAAAAAGTTCTCCTCGTCTTTCACGCCATAATCACTTTTATTCTAATAATCTTTCAGTTGTAACATTCGTCAACACAAACACTTGTTTTATAAAAATACACCAATTTTATGACACAAAGTTCGCTCCGACAGAATTTATAATTATTGTAATAAAAATATTGACTGACACCACAAAATCCTGTGAAACACTCCATGCATTATATTCCTCTATGACTCCATGACTCCACCTCACTCCACAGTAGTTGACAGTTTGAGCTAGATATTTTTTATTGTTTTTAAGTTTTTTCTATTGCAGAGAAGGCAAAGGGAACTAATACTCATATAGGCATGTTATAGTATTATTTACAATTCTTCTACTACTGCTTTGAAATGCTAGTGTAAGACTCAATGTATCTTGATAGAGTTTAGCGCGAAATATATGATGAGTCCTCAGGGTGCTATTTTGATGAGGTAGATAAGCACGATAAAATTCTTAATTTTTGATTTTAACATTATTATAAATGTTTGAAAAATTACTTAGTAATTAAAATATAATAAAACTAGAAACGATAAAATTCTCAACGTTTTTTTACATAATAATTACTTATATTATAATGATCTTCCAATTGCACGTTAACAGACACAATTTTGTAATTATTGCATTAAAATTCTTGACTGACTCTTTGGGGAGTGGAGAAAAGTTTGTCTTTCTCTTCGTCCGAGACAAGGAATGAGATAAAAATACATTTTGTTTCAATAAATGGACATGTGGTAGTGAGAGATTTTGTCCACAACCAATGCAATGGTTACTTTACTTACAAACAACACAAATAATTTTTCACTCATGGTGGAAGCTGGCGGCTCCTCCTACGTGGGTGTAGCTTCATCATAATCATCTCGTCACCAGCCTATCAAACGTCCCACTCCTCGGCTCAGGCCTTCCTGCATGGGAGAAACACAAGGGCAGTTAGGGCCCTAACACCACCACGCTGGCCCAATGCGGGTTAGTGGGTAAAAGTGGTCGAAGTAACAACCGGGACCAACGGATTAAGTGCCTTCCGGAACATGAAGAAGCTGGAGATAACAAATTTTTATTGAGCAATCCCAGAATCAACCATGGTTAAAGTTGCTTTTTTTCGTAATCGAAAATAGAGCGATCAAATCAGTACGCCACCGAACTACTCCCAAAACGACACGCACCGAGTCGCGTCGGGTGTCGGTTATCACTCCAAAAACATACAGAAAAACATTCATTTGCATTTATAATATTAGTATATATTGAAAGACAAGTAGGAGGATAAATAAAAAACTATTTTTTTGATTATATATTTATTGAAAAAAGTATACATCAAAAAGACTTCGATGTAAAATTAAAAAAAAGACGTGTTTAGGTATTTTTGTGTGCTATTTCTTGTCTTGCCTTGAGTGAATGTTTCTGCGTCATAGAATGAAAAATATAAAATATGCTACGAAACAGCACGCAGCCGTATTGAGGTCAAAATAGTAAGACAAACAAACAATGTACTGCTACAGAGGCTAGAACGGCACAGTCATTTTTAATAATCTATAATTGTAATGAGTTCGTATCGTCCGTATCACTAATGACTAGTTAAACAGTGCTTTGCAGCAGTACACTGTCCGTGCGAGCTATTGCGCAGCTGACACATAGCATAATACTTGGCAGTTTATTTATCATCATGGTACATGATATCTAAGTTTGTATTCTACAGCCAAGCAACACTCTGTACACCTTTAAGTAATGACAATATAAATCGATAAACGTAGCCTCTGAGTACTCTATAATTATTTATACACCATATCGACAAGTTGTACTTTACGGCAGCAAAATATTCTTCACGAATAACTCTTGGCTGTAAAATTTCGTGTATATGTTTCGTTCCTAAATTCAACATTAAAAATTGTTTATTACCATTTATTACTTACATTAATATACATATAATACTTATATACTTAAATAATTAAAATTTATATCAACGGAAACATGTTGCAATATTAAATAATATGCATTTTTTTTGTAAAAATATTATTTTATCATATTATAGAACCTCGGTGCGAAATAGGAGTTTATATTAGTAAAATACTTAAGCATTATCGACATTTAATAACCGTGGTTGGGTACTAATTAAGTAATTAATTTAATTAGTATTATTTCCATCAATATGTGCAATGTGCATTAGGAGAAGTCTTATAAATGCTTGATTGTCTAAAAACTTTTCTAAGTTTAGGCCCTATACTGAGACCGAGGTATTATAATAGTAACAAGTGAAATATTTTGTGCATCATAATAAGCTTAACTTACAGGAAACATGCCACAAATTTATACAATACTCATGCTATATAGCAAAGTAAAACAATGATAGAGCAGTAATCATAAGACTGATGGCGCGAACCGCGCTGGCGGCTGCGTTTCCACGAAGAATAACTTCAAACGAAATTATGTCACGTTAGAACTATACAATATTTTTGCGCATACACATATTTATTACATGCAAAATAAGCATAATTAAATGTTGTTATAGCTAGAAAGAAAAGTGAGAAATAAAATAAATGCGAAAGTTGTAGTTTTTTTTTATAAACATGGAAATAGCTGAAAATCGGTACAATTCATCTTAAACGATTAAATTCCATGTTGAAGGCCACAGACGGAGTGTTGTATCCCATTCATGGGCAAATGAGTAGTATCTAAAGGAATTAAGGAAACTTGTAAAAATACAATTGTATTAAAGAGAAGGGTTCAACGGCCTTATAAGTGGCAGAATTAAACCCGGTATAAACATACCACAGAGAGAACAACAATATCAAATCTAATTCATTTATTTATTATAGACATTTTATAAGAAAGGTCATAAACATTACTGACGTTAATTCTGACTTTTCAACTTTAAAGTTTCATGGGAAAATTTTAAAACACAACAGCTAACATCGTAAATCGATACATCTCCAATATTTCATATAAAAATCTCCCACCTCCTCTATTTTGGATTGAAAGTATTTATTTTATAATTATGTAAATTTTACTAGGTTACGCATGAACAACACTTAAGAATCTAACTACTAGAATCAACTTAGTAAAAAGGTTGGTTTAAAATATTTGTTTTGTGATCACCTCTCTTATTAAATATTTCTTGTTTTGTCAAGCAATATATGTATGTACGTTGTTTAAATTAATCTAATGCGGGAAATATTTAAAAAAATAAAGTATTGCATTGTGCAAACAGCTCATAGAACTCAGTACTCGTTTCTGGCTCTATTCTCCATTATTTATCAAAAAGCATTCATAGATAATTTTAGAGCAGCCTACTCACGGTTACCAGATACGGTCTATGTGATTTAGAGTTGAAATCATAGGGGCAAGTAGGCTAGCTATAGGGAAATATAATTATTTGTACGTTTAAAATGTATAAAATTAATTTGTCACGCATTAAAAAGTGCACCGTAAAAACTTGTTAGAGCTCAAACGTTTTGTTGAAACATTCAGCAAGAAGGCAGAACAGCGAGTGGGCAGTATGGCACGCGGCTAGGAAGTCGCCTGTTCTAGTACTTTACAAATATTTGATTGCCGATTATGCATTCCATTACCTAGTGTACATACTGGTTGTATGCGAAGGCGACTACGGCATACGTTAGAACAGGTCCTAAGGTTGGAATCGACGTCTCGCATGACGCCCAATACCGTAGAACGTAAATTTAATGAAAGAGGTAGGAAAATATGTTTATTCTATTAAATGCATGTCACCGAACATGTTGTACTATTTATTAACGATTAATTATATTGTTTGCCAATTATACAATAATAACACGAAAATAATACCATGTATACGCTAAATAAGAGAACTAATCTTGTACTCACATAATTTGATCAATAGACAACTATTAAAATATTTTTCACATACAATATACATTGAATATAATATAAAATTTTATTATGTACGCGTCGGGAATGCTTAGCGGACGTTGGCTATTTGCAAAACCACAAGTTTTAAATTCTAATACAAAACTCAAATCGCTATGAATCTTACAGCGGTAAAACTTGACGCGACCTGCAATATCATATGCCTACCTTAAGCTAGACCTGTAAATGCTTTTGATTAGCGTCTGAACATTGTATCGGAGTTTCCACCAAGAGTTCCCGACGTATGATATTGAATTGAGTCAGACCATTACAATACATTTACACTGTACAAGGATCAAGTGTTCATGGACAGATTTATCTTCATTGTTGCGTGTGCGCCCGCGCACCGGAGCCGAACTATGCGTGGTCTTGACAGACGTGGTCTACACATTTATATCTGTTATACTATTCGTTAAAACTAATGATAGTCTTACTTCCCGATTTGAAGAAATCTTATAAAATAGTAAATAAAACCGCTCCAGGATATGTTCATAAAAAAAACAAAAAAAAAGACGTAATCATCGGTTAAAATAATAATAAAAGAGGACTCTTCTCAACGCTTCCCATTAGATGGTGTTGAGTCATTAGCTGTGCATGGTAAAAATATAATAATAGTAATATAGCTTTGATACTGTTTAGACTAAAAATTAGCATTTCTCTTGGCGCCCTTCAATTTCAATGGAGACTCAATTTACAACTATAGTAGAACAGAAATAAAATTACAAAACATTGGTGAATTTTGTACTATAAAATAACCATACAATTAGACCATGTACTGTCCCTATTCCTGTGTCAGTTTACAGAGCAATTTAGTTAATATTTTCATTTCAACATATAAGAAACATTTAACTGTTTAATATTACCGGCATCACGAATCGGCACCCGAAGGTCGGTCGATGACAGGGCCCGCATTGTTCGCTGTACAATGCGCAGTGCGGGTATCAAACGCCAAGTAGTGATGTGTCGCAGCGAGCATTGTACAGCGGAGGCGGCGTAGGTTCCCTTTGTTCCCGTTGAGCCACACCATTTTTTGTCACACTGTTACTCAACGGGAAAAATATTCCCGATGAGTAACACCGTAACTCAATGCCACTATTTTTTTCCGGTTGAGTGGACAGTGTAACTAAACAGAACGCTGTATTCCCGTTTAGTAACTCCTTCTTGGGTAAAATCATTGTTCAAATTCGTATATATGTAGCTGGATCATCCCCTGAAGTACCAGGCTACCATAAGTATATGAGTGGTTATTTATTGTATCCCTACGATTATTATATATATAAAATAAGAGTACGCTAAACATCTCCTACATAGATATGGTAGCCTGGTACTTCAGGGGATGATCCAGCTACATACATACGGGGAAAAAATAGTGGCATTGAGTTACGGTGTTACTCATCGGGAATTTTTTCCTGTTGAGTAACAGTGTGACGCAAAATGGTGTGACTCAACGAGAACAAAGGGTAGGTTTCGCTTCGCTTCGATATACAGAGGGCTCAAGTCCCGGGCGTGGTGCACGCCGTGGTTTCAGGCGTCAGATTCGGCGCCCTTTAACCGCAGCCGCGCGAAGTCCTCGAAGATTATATCGTCGTCTTGCTCCTGCCCGTTCTCGTCCCTGGAAAACATTTTCAAAAATTAGACGACTGTAATATAAGTAGGTACAAAAGTAGCTGAACACTTTAGTACCATGTCACACCGATTTTGTGCAAGTACTTTATAGTTGCTACCGGACTATATTGACGCTAGAGTCGTTGTGACATGGTACTAAAGTGTTCAGCTATTTCTGTGGTCGACCGTACTACTAATAAATTATAAAATAAGATATTCGATCTTCAAGATTTTATCAAACTCAAAAGTAGCTCACTCAACAGTCATAAACATTGCAGAGATTGATTCTGACTTTTGAACTTAAAAGTATCATAGCGAAATTAAAAATTATGTATATTTTTGCTGGAATCAACTTAGCAAAAAGGTTGGTTTAAAATATTTTCATTCAACTCGTGGTCATCCACCTCATCAAATAGCATCATATGGAGGCTGTCATTATATATGTCGCGTAAAACTCTCCCAAGATGTATTGAAATGTGTAACACCAGCATTTCAATGCAATAAATGAATAAATAAAGAAATAGCTGTATGGGCATTAGTCCCCTTTGCCTTTCCATTACAGGGAGTATGAAGCATAAAAAAATAAGTGTGTGTTTGGCGGGATTTTGTGGTGTCAGTCAAGATTTTTTATTACAATAATTAAAAATTGTGTCGGGGCGAATTTAGTGTCATAAAAGTGGTGTATTTTTATAAACCAAGTGTTTGTGTTGACATGCAACTAAAGGATTATTAGAATAAAAGTGATTATGGTGTGAAATACGATGAGAACTTTTTTGCAGTTATCCACCTCATCAAATAGCATCATATGGAGACTGTCATCATATATTTCGTGTCAAATACTCCCAAGAGGCATTAAAATGTGTTACGCCAGCAATGCAATAAAAGAAGAAATAAAGAAATACTTAAGACATGGCTGCACGGGCATTAGTTCACTTTGCCTTCCCTTTACAGGGAGAAAGAACAAAAAAAAAGTGTTTGGCGGGTTTTTGTGGCGTCAGTGAAATTTTTTATTACAATATTTAAAAATTGTGTCGGAGCGAACATTGAGTTATAAAAGCGGTGTAGTTTTGTTATTCAAGTGTTTGTGTTGACGTAAAACCAAAAGATTATTAGAATGAAAGTGATTGTGGTGTGAAAGACGTTGAGAAATTTTGCGTGGTTATCCACCTCATCAAATATCATCATACGGAGACTGTCGTCATATATTTCGCGTCATATACTCCTAAGATGCATTGAAATGTGTAACACCAGCATTTCAATGCAATAAATGAAGAAATGGGAGAGGCCAATCAAATTTATAATCTTGAGCTCCTCCGTGCTTCGGAAGGCATGTTAAGCCGTTAGTGCCGGTTGTTACTGCAACCGTGTTAACCCACCCACCCGCATCCTCATGTGTTTCTACCATGTAGGAAGGCCTGTGCCCAGCAGTTGGGACGTATATAGGCTGGTGATGATGATGATGATGATATGAAGAAATAAAGAAATACTTAAGACATGGCTGCACGAGCATTAGTTCCCTTTGCCTTCCCATCACAGGGAGAATGAATTAAAAAAGAAAAGAAAAAATAACTTACGGTCGCGGCTCCAGCTGGATTAGGTCGTGGTCGGCGGGCGCGGGCTCGGGCGCGGCGCGCGGCTCGTCCGCGGGCTTCGGGTGCATCAGGATAAATGGTAGCTCCGCGCTCAGGTCCCTGCACACACGCGTTGCTCTCAGTGTAGATCGGGGGCCGTTCATGTATTACGTAACGCAATTTTCAAAGATTTTCAACGTGACACAAAAAGGGTTGGGAGAAAAATATAAAACTGACGTACGGTACGATATAATCGAGGAATTCCCCGTAAAACACGGAACGGAAAGGGTTGCCAACTTAGAAGATTTTAATTCCCTAGTTTTTTATTTATATTACAAAAAAAACATGTTACGTAACGCGTTGTTCGAACCCCCCTCCCGCCCTAGTAACGCTCCGTCACGTTTTACAAGAAAAAATTGCGTTACGTAATACTTGAAGACCACAGAAGTAGATGAACACTTTAGTGCCATGTCACAACGACTCTAACGTCAATATAGTACGGTACCAACTTTTTTTTTATATATATCTTAACGGGGTAACTTTTGGCCTTCATCTCACCTGATGTTAAGTGCAGATAAGGCCGACGATGGTAGCGAGTTACAGCCGGACTCCTCAACCACAAAGGAACTGGCTATCTTACCTCCAACTGCCGGAACACAACAACAATGCTGTTAACATTATTGTTATGGCGGCAGACTTAGGTAAGATGGTGGTAGCTAGCCAGGCGGACTTAGAAAAGCCCTACCACCAACCAAACCGAACAGAAAATTTCTGCCCCCACGGGAATCAAACCCCGGACCTCTAGATCTGAGGCAGGTGGTCTCAACCACGAGACCACAGAGGCGGGTGAAACTATAAAGTAGGTGCACAAGATCGGTGTGCCATGGTACTAAAGTGTTCAGCTACTTCTGTGGTGCACTGTACCAATGTCATATTATACCGGTGGTGACGACGCAACGACATTAAACTAAAGCACTGGCTGCATTATTCCAATGATATAAAGAAATACATATAAAGGGAAAAAATTGTATGTCCCTGGCGCCCCTTCTAGGGTCCGGCCAGACTACACCACCGGAGCACTAGATGTAACCTAACAATTTATACACAGCTTTCAGCACTTTTTTCTTTTTTTTTTTGTATTTCTTACCATGTCAAAGGTCAAAGGCGTTATAAACGCACAAAATCAAACATTTAAAATGTGATGTATTTGTTAGTTGGAAAATTGAAAATCATTTCTATGAACTAGTATAGCCCCTGTTTTAATTTAATGTCGTATAGTCGTCACCACTCTGTATTACTAGCTGACCCAGCGAACTACATTCCGCTTCAGATTCTTAATTTATAATCTGGATTAAATTGAGTTTTTTAGTATGAAAATGAAATGTCAGTATGAGTTAAGTTCAAGAAATGTATGAAATGCAAAAATAATAGTTATTGGGCCTAATTCTGGGAACACACTTTAATTCTAAATTTAAGTACAGTGTATTTCTTTCTCGCAATACGTAATAGGAAAAAGATAGCAAGAATCTGTTTAGAGCTGTCACTTAAATTTAGATAGATTTCAAAGAAACCATAGACAATTTTAGACGGCATGTACGGAGGTGCCTCCTCAACACTGCATTTTAGCACGTTCAATAAGGTCGAAAATCGAATGCACGTTTCTAAATGTCAAATTATATGACAGCCATCCTTTTCGTATTCCTTTTAATAGAAAGAAATGCACTGAACTTCAATTTAGACTTAGCATGTGTTTACCAGAATTAGGGCCATTTTCACCTCTCCAGCACAAAAAGGGTGCTTTTCCTGCCTAAAAACTCGCAGCAAACACGCATTCTTATATTACGAACATGGAACTTTAGTATTACGCGGCGCAGCATTTTTAATTTTTGGTAGTTTACTGGCCTGGATACTGGATATAAGTCATTTAGGCTCGCGAAGCTAGAAAAATCTATACAATGTTCAAAAATTCTTAATAATCCGCCTGGTTTTAATCTATTGTCAAAAAATTTCAATTATTTATTGAACATAGTTATATTAAAACAGGACAGATGCAATTTAGAGCGTAAATGATAGTAAAAACTTGCAAAATTGCAGCTGTTGACTTTTATTAATAATAAATAATATACTTAATGTTTATTTATGTTTCATTTCCTACTTATATAAAATATTACGTTGACTGACTATACTTTTATTGTGTGTTTCACTTGAGAGCAAGTTTTTTATGTCTCGTGTGTCTTTATATCATTCTCTGTAGTCTATTTTAGAACCACTTGCTACGCTCGTGATTCGATTGTAGACTACTTCGCTAGTTCCTGATTTAAAGAAAACAAAAAATAAGTTTGCTGACTTGTTGAACAACAGTTATTTGTTCAACAAGTAAGCAAAATTATTTTTTGCTGTGAGTGTGACTATCACTTTACTTTTACACACTTTTTAAAATTGTTTTACAAATGTCACTTACCCGCCTAAAGGTCCTAGACACAGTTTTACTTTGACCTTGTATTGGACTATGATACCTAGGTTCTCTCGTTGCGAGGGGTCTGCGATTCTGGAAATAAAATATATCAGAATTAAATAGGGCGTTTTTAATTGCCTATCATAGTTTCAGCTGAAAAAACGTCCACAGCTGGACAAAGGCCTCCCCTAATAATTCTGCTAATCTGTGCTGCGCTGCACGCATCCAACTGCGACCTTCATCAGATCGTCGGTCCACCGCTTTCACCTTTTTAACATTTTTATTAGCAACGTAGGAAATTGGTATGTTGCACCTAGTGATTGGGTGGCGTAGCGGTCATCGCGTCTGGCCGGACCCCAGAAGACGCGGGTTCGATTCCCGCCTGGAGCATAAAATTTTTTCATGGTTTTCTTTGGATTCTAGTTTAGTTAAAACACTAATAAGAATGGTTTGCCTTTCTCATTTGTCGTATGAGTGAGAGAAAAAAAAGAATTTAATTGTATTTTACGTCCAACTTACAGAGTGCTGGACGCAAGGTTGGTGTCCTCATGCTTGAGCTGCCCGTCAAGCGCTAGACCCCACTTGTCCTTGTTATTGGCCAGAAGAGGCGTCAGCGTAAACACCTTGCTGAGAGTGAAGCCTGGACCCACTGGACACCCCTCCCTGGAAAAATAAAATCTAAATTTATTAATTCTGATAATATGAAATTCGAATCACGAGTTTTCATTATAACAGTCTGGCATTGCACAATGTATTGAAATGCTCCTAAATATGGTTGCCGTGTGCTGTGAGAGATAGGCTGTACTGAAGATTTTCAATTATGAACTGTGTTTAGTGGATGCAAAAATCTGAGATTATCCCGCATTGGGCCACAACTCTGGTCCAATGCGGGTTGGTGTACAATAAATTCATACTCGACATGTTATCATATTTTGTATTAACATAGCTATACATATTTTTACGCTTAAAAACGTTAAGGAAAACAAACAACAAGAATATACAACATGGCAGAGACCATATGGAGTCGCGTATAGGGCTTTTTAAGTTAAGAACATAAAAAATGTCTACTGTCGATATCATTCAGTTTACTTATTTTCGGGTTAAACAACCGAAATGAGAACCTTCTCCTTTTTGAAGTCGGTTAAAAACTCAAATAGCAATTGATAATCGTTATGATCGATACTAACAATTTTAACGAATATTGTGTACATAATATTCAGTATTAGGGATCAACAACAAATGTCATTAGAATGAAAATTATAGCTAAATATAAAACCAAAAGAGTAAAATTGTACAATAAAATATGACTAATTAGTCTTTGATTTATAAAACAAGTACGGATTATGAAAGCAAAAAAACAATAAAAAGTCGTTTATTTCATCAACTCATGCATTCACACGCAAACTTTTACTTACAGCGATTGCATTTTTAAAGTCTTACTGAACATCTTTATGAAGGGGAAATTAAATATTGTCTTCGCCTTCGCTTTTGTTTTCCTGAACACAAAACAAATATACTATATACAAACAAATAAGTAAAAATAGGGGATGAATGATGAGGAAACTATACGCAATTACCATCGTAAATACGAACTTCGTTCATTAGGAATTTTGATATTGAATTCTTCCATTCGTTTGTGGTTTTATATTAAAGTTTTTATGTATTTATTTAAATTTTACACTGAAAACAGACTTCAAAACACTAAAGTAGCAAATATAATTGAATATTAGGTTAATCTTATATAGAATATTAACTTATCCTTTAGATTGAGAAATTCTTCAAAAGCGGCTAAATTAAATTACGCTTAACTAAAAACGCACGGATACGAAAGCGCCGTGATAATATGAAGCACTTCGTAAAAATTGGGAAAACTTTATCAATCTAAAGCACTTATCAAATTTAAAGGTATATTTTGGCTTTGTTTAGTCTTTTCAATACGATTTTTAGTAAGTACAGTTTAAAAAAATCTCCCTATTTTTAATAAAATATTTCCAAGGTCAAAGCTTATCTAGAATAGGGTGACCGTCGGCATTATTTACATACCTTATACCGGTTGACTGGTAAAGAATGCTTTAGGCATTAGATCCGCGTATTGTACTTCTTTATTTGGAAATACAGATTAACAAACCCGAGTGGTAGGCCCGTATATGTAGGGTCGTCTGGGTAGGTACCACCTGTCATATATCGGCCGTCAAATAGTTCGCTGTGTTTCGGATTGAAGGGAAAGGTAGCCAAAAGTAATGGATGGATCACTCGGCATGGAAGGCATTTTATTTTAGGAATCAGTATGACAACGTAACTACAATACCGAGTCATTTTTTCGATGTTATTTCAGCCCCGTAGCGTGGCAAACTTCCTGGGGAGTGGGCAAATGTTTATCTCTCTCTGATAAAACGCTTTTGTCTCCTAATAAGTGGACATTCGAGAAGGAGACAGATTTTGTCCACAGCCTGTGCTATCGATGCAGGTGTCTATAAGCGACGGTAGCCGTCAGGCGGCTCGTCCGCTTGTTTGTCATTTCTGCCCATTTTCACTAAGCATCCCTAGGTTTAGGTGGCTCTATACGACACCTGTCTCCCTCTATCTCCTTTAGATAGACTGAGCTAAAAAATCGCTAAGAGACTCTTAATGCAATACTAGGTGGTAGGCCCGTATGTATGGTCGTCTGGGTAGGTACCACCGCCTTTCTTATTTCAGCCGTGAAACAGTTCGCTGTGTTTCAGATTGAAGGGAAAGGTAGCCAGTGTAATTACTGGGCATGGACGGCATTTTATCTTAGGCCTCAGGATGACAACGCACCTGCAATACTAAGTGATTTTTCCTTGTTATTGCAGGTGTGTATAGGCGGCGGTAACAGCTTACCATCAGGTGGGCCGTCAGCTTGTTTGTCGTCTAGTTGTCTAAAAAAAAAGCTGATAATATTAGTGAAAACGAGCATAAGTTGTATAATAAAAAACATAAATAAAAGTGTACTGACTCGCTCTCGGCCTCGGCGACGGTGCACTTGTACTGCGCGGTGGAGAACAGGCAGATGTCCGCGAACTGGCGCACGGACACCTTGATGCGCTTCACCGAGCGGTTCGAGTTGTTCGCTATGTGCACGTTCACCGCGATGTTCTCGCCGTGGTGGTACAACTCCTGGGAACAAACAGGGCATTCAAACAATTAGGAAAATGCAGCGATACTTAGTATTATTATAAATTCTCGACTAACGATACGATTGTTACGTTATAATGAAGTGGTTGGATGTAGCAGTCAAAATAAAATATATAAAAAATGTCTTTTAATTAATAAGGTGGTGGTTTACTAGGTGGTAGGCCCGTATGCAGGGTCGTCTGGGTAGGTACCACCGCCTTTCTTATTTCAGCCGTGAAATAGTTCGCTGTGTTTCGGATTGAAGGGAAAGGTAGCCAGTGTAATTACTGGGCATGGACGGCATTTCATCTTAGGTCCTAGGATGACAACGCACTTGCAATATCAAGTGATTTTTCCTTGTTATTGCAGGTGTCTATAGGCGGCGGTTACCGCTTTTCATCAGGTGGGCCGTCAGCTTATTTGTCATCCGGTTGTATAAAAAAAAAATTGTGTGTGTCAGCTCCGACGCACGACTAGAGTTTACTCCTTAAGTTCGATAGTCTAACCAGAGGCAAAAAGAGTTTATTTAACTTAAAAAGATTGATACTGTATGAAAGGGTAAATTAACAAATTAATGAAAATAATATACATATATAAATATATATTTATTCATTTCATATACATTTAGATGTTCCGGCAATATCATCTACTCTTTCTGCCATAGTTATTTGAAAATACTTTCAGTTCACTTTAGCGGAACACAATGATAAAGATTAAAACTTCACAATAACAATATTAATTATTGATATTTATAATAAAAACAGCAATATAAGTATGTCGACACTGATAGAAATAAACAAACCCAATAACCGGCGAACGTAGAGAGCCTAGAAGCATAACTTCATACAAAACTCGTCGCAAAATGGGTACCCTCGGCGGCTAGAAGAGCACGTCGGATAAAATCGGCTAATATCGAAATTGTATAGCGCCCTCTCGGTCTTCTGATTTACACGCGCCGGACGGGTCATATATGCAGGATGTAACCATGCAATTTTTTTAACGACTTTAATAATTATATATCGTCATTTTTAATAAATATAGTAACGTTGTAAATCGGTAAACTTATTCAATTTTAGAGTTGAGATCAGAAATCAGAAATGAAATGGGTTCGCTTCATTCATTTAAATAAAAAATCTAAATATCTGTCATGATATTATTTTCTTAATTTTTGATTTTAACATTATTATAAATGTTTGAAAAATTACTAAGTAATTAAAATAGAATAAAACTAGAAAAATTTCACGTCCTGAGGCAGGAATCGAACCCGCGACCTTTCGCAATCCGGGCGACTGCTCTGACCACTGAGCCACCCAGGACTTGGGATATCCCTGTGAAATTCTTCTAGTCTATCTTGTATTTGCGTTTATGAGCTAACGTCCACCCTACAATGTCGAAATATTCTATTTCAACATCCGAAACGAGTATTTTTACAAATACCGACGATTCGGTTAAGTTGGGGCAGTGCTTTCAAATATTCAATTCCTGCCTCAGGACGTGAAATTTTTCTAGTTTTATTCTATTTTAATTACTATGATATTATTTATTTGTATTAAGGACATAAGGAGGAGCTCGGTGGCGTATTGGTTTGAGCGCTCTGGTTTCGAATACGAAAACAAAGCAACTTTCGCCATGGTCGACCCTGGGATGGGTCAACCAAAATTTATAATCTCGAGCTCCTCCGTGCTTCGGAAGGCACGTTAAGCCGTTGGTCCCGGTTGTTACTACAACCGCTTTAACCCACCAACCCGCATTGGGCCAGCGTGGTGGTGTTATGGCCCAAACTCCTTCTTCCATGTAGGAAGGCCTGTGCCCAGCAGTGGGACGTATATAGGCTGGTGATGATGAAGGACATAAGAAAAAAAAAAATTGTCATCACTTTACCGGATTTAACTTGCGTTTAATTGTTAACTGCTGACTGTAGTAACTCAAAGAGTGGAGCCCTAATGAGGACTTCAACTCTACACGCCAAATTCTCTCCACAAATCTGCTCATAGTTCAAGACTGATTGCAATGTTTCGATTACTTTATAGCGATCAAGGTCACGGGAAGACTGAAGTAAAGATGTCAGTTGTCTTTGATAAGTTTAATATTAAATACCGTCATATTTTTTATTTTTTGAGTGTTCCGATTCACGCCATGGAGCTTACAGTGTCCGAAGGTCGGGAAGAGTACGGGCTTGAGACTTTGTAATTCTCATGATAAGATCCCAAGCTGGTGTGGTCCAACTATCTTCTCTATTGAAATAATGATGTTGTTTTATTTCAATAACCTCACGAAACTATCCCGCAGTTTGCAACTTTATTTACTACGACTTATCCTTAACAGTTTAAAATAGATACCTATACTATTTCCAGATCATTTTGTAAATAAGTAAATTATTAAAGTAATAATTAAACATACACATGTTAAAATAATAATGCTTAAATTTATTGAGAAATGTGTTGAAAGTGGCATCGTATTGTAAGGAACTGTGGCAAAATATTAATAAAGTGGAGGTTTGTTTATCATTCTTACAAAAATCATATAAGGCAACGCTGTATAAAGCCATAATTGCTTATTAGTAGGTAAATTAACTATTAAACATACACAATAACAATAAGTCGTCATAAAAGTTTGCAGAGTTAAAAGTTGAGTTGAAAATAAATAAATACTGTCACACACAAATGACTGCTTAACATCATCCACTCGTGTATTTGTTCAAATTGTCCACAAATATTGAGCCAACATGGCGGCCAATATTATTGTTTATATTTGACTCGATTATAAAGGTTTAGGAGAGATTTACATGTAAAATTTGATTCCAGTGTTCTTATTATGTTCACCTACGCGGCTGACACACCATTTTACTACACTTTTGGACATATTTACTGAGATTTTATTGTTTTTTTACGAGAACATCACCGTGACGCAGTCAATGACAAACTAAATCATGGCGCGGAGTCCGATTTAAGCCCCGCCCACTTTCAACCAAATTAGAAAGTTTCGCACCAAAAACGCACCAAAAACGTAACGAGGTCATTCATCGATAGATTTTACTCCTCACATTTTTCTCATACTGGGCCCCTTATATATGCAAATCGATTCTTAAGGAGTAAACTCCAAAAAAAAAAAAGGTGGAAGAATTAGAAAATCATTTTCATGTTCAATTGTGATAAAGGCTTGATGAAATGGCCGTGCCATTTTAATCAATATACTACAAAAAAAAAAACGACTTGGCCTCTGTCTTCCAAAAGATAATTTTCTTTAAAATACTTCACACGACTAAAATATTTTCGATAGTAATAACCGTGAGTTCAAAGAATGAAAAAAAAACTTAAAAAAACACGCTTTAATAGCAAATCGAATTAAAAATCAGAAAATAAAATTAAATTTATATTTTATTCAACGGTTATAAAAAGTATACTAACTCATCAATATGTTTCAATAATTTACAAAAATTCTATAATAAAAATAAAGTTAAGAAAAGAAAATTAATTTCATTGTAAAAAAGTGTAAAAATTACATTTTCGCTGGATCCTGATTTATATGAATTCTTGCGATTTCTGAAATGAACCACAAACGTTACCTTATCAAGCGACGCCTCCAGATACAGCTTGTTGGGGCTCATCATGAACTCCTTGGACACCTCGACGGATGGCTGCTCGCCCTGCTTGCTGGGCGCGTACATTATCTTCCTGATAGCCAGTCGCACGGAATTTCTGAATATGAAATAACACAGCGCTATTTACTACAAGAAAGTAACTATTTTCTAAATTGGTTTGGTTACAATTATGTATCATCACGTAAATAATTATTTCGCACCGTTCGTCTCTGTACAACACTAAGTTAAAGTGAGTCTGAGAGCCTACTCTATCCAGCGTCATATTTTGACAGTTTTTAAACCAATAAAACGACGAAAATTGTCAAAACCTGTTCAACCGCTGTCGTATTTCGTATTTGGAGTAGCTCCTCTCCATTTAGTGTATTAATCACTGATTTAGCACATAAGTAAAGTTTCTGTTTGCAAGTAATCGTTGTACTCGATATACAAAACTAAGAAGTTAGAAAAGCCGACCTAATTCCATCGTTAAAAGAATGAATTTACAATGAACCAAGTTTTGTAACCTGAATTTAAGAATGCGTGGTTACGGGCAGGGGCATGTTTCTTAAGGGTTACAACAGAAGCCGATCCCTCGTATTATGGTTTTCAAGCGCATTCTTGCTATCTCTGTGGAAAAGACTACAAAGAGTAAGTAGTGTATATATTAGGGACCCTTTCTCACTAGAGAACAGACAAAGAGCTCCGCAGACTGCAAAAGTCGGTGTAGTAACGACGCTCAGTCAGGGCTGAGGCTCAGTGGAGTCGAGACGGGGCACGAGGCAATCCTCCTGGTAGACTCCAGGTGGACTTGCTACCATGTTGTCATTCATGACCCAAGAATGATCTCGAAGAAAACGTTCCTATTATAGAACTAGTCAAAGCGAATCCATGTCTACACGATCCGATTACAGCAACCGAAATAAGTAGGATAAAATGCACCGCGACGTAGTCCCTTAGATCAGTCGAGGACATTACCTCTTGTGCGGCTTGTCATCCTGGCTGTCAGCCACGAAGGCTTTCAGCTCGTAGTCGACGCCGCAGGGCTTGCCGGTGTCGCCGGGCGCCGGCTGCAGCGTCACCGAGGCGGGGCAGTGCGGCGGCAGCTCGAAGTAGAACGGGTGCGCCGCAGCACCGAGCTTGCGGACTAGCCGCTCTTGAAGCCGCGTCAACGGCCGCTTTGGCGTGCCCGTCGCTGGGTAGATCTGGATAGCACACGACCAATAACGGTACAACTCACGAAGATACATTCGCTTAACAGATCAGAGACGTTTCAATAGGACCTATTTGCGACTGGGATTTTTACGCGTCAGAAGGACTCTCTATTTTTATAGTGTTTGTAATATGTGGAAAAATTCGTAGGCGAAGCGTTTCACACCGGATGTTAATTATATCTGAGATCAACAAATAATATCATACAAAATAGTAGGTATAAGTCCTGGAAGCAGACAGACATCGTTAAGAACGAAATATAGCAAGAACAATAAGTAGGAAATCCCTCGAATGCGCGAGGATATTGGAGAAATTACAAATTAATGTTAATATTAGCCGGTATGAACCCAAATGTGTCTTAAACCTTTTGTCCCTTACTAAACCCCTGGGTGCCTTCTCAATTATAGAAAACTATTGTGTCTAGTTTGTAGTATCGTATTTGATTTCAAATTATCTAATTAATTAATGGCAATGTAAAAATATTAAGAAATAATAATGTATTTCTATATTATTATCTATCATTGCTAAATGCAGTCATATGACTCACAACAACCATTTATAAACTTATGAATATAATAATTGAATTAATGTGCTATATTTAAATATGTATCGTATCTGAACAAATTAATTAATACTGTATTATGTAACGTACGTATATTAAACGTCAACAATGTATAGACTTCATACTCTCTCAATCATGTCGGTGTATTACGCAGTTGTTTAAGCTCTAGGGAGCATCAATTACATTTTAATAATGCGGTTAATACAATTATGTACGTTTACTATAAACTTAGTAAATATGGGAAGGAGGAGACATTTTAAGAAATCGGAACAATACTCTCTAAATAAAAATAGATGGTCGTATTTTAGTAACGAGCCGGCCAGCCACGCAGCATGCACTACCATTAGGCTTACCATATTATTGCACAATACCTTTGTTATTTTGTACCTAATAAAATTTTACTATTTTTAAGTTTTGATTTTAACTTGACTCTGTATGAACTCTTTTTGCTTATAATAGCTTTCTTAAGAGTAACGGTCCAAATATATAAATGTCATTCATATTTGCTCTCCATAGATCATCTATGTTTGATTGAATAACTTCACAAAAGCCCACAGCTAAAATGGCTTACCCATTTGAATCTTAGCACGTCATTGTTTGATTTCCTTATTAACAACCAAATAGTGTAAAAATGCTTTACCATTTTCATATTCATTAGGTACTACTGATTGGTAACAAGGAAAACATAAATAAAATTTTGATGCTAATTATACGATAACGCGGAACCAGGTTGGTTGGCTTGTAAATAAGTAGTGCAGATTTGCTGTCAAAACTTGTTTGTTTACTTTTTATTCCACCATAAGAAGCGTACGTGTGGTAGTTAATTAAGATGCTAATTGGCATTTGGTAATATTGAGTTTAGAGAGGGGAGACTGTGGTTAATCAAATACTTTAATTGAACAGCAAAATTATTCGTAAATTCGCTGATAAAATACGGCACTACGCAATATTAGCAGTTTATAGAATTTCCTACGCAATATCGTAGCTAAGGGTTAGACCTAATAAGGTTTCGTGTCCTGAAAGCTTGTTTATATTACGAAATATTTACAACATAATAAATACACATTTTCATTGGCAGGTATTCTTAGATCAATACCATCAATACTGTATAAACGAGTTATGTGTACATAATAAGATTTCTTTATGTAATACGGGTGGAAAAATAATTATGTGTTCATCCTGAAAGCCAGGCAATTTTCAGTGCTTTTAACTCCCCACGCTTAACTCAGATCTGCGGGGCGACAGCATAACTTTATTGGTATGAACATAAGTACTGTTTACTGTTTTTCATATTTCATTTTGAATTCCATTATGACATTCACTGACGTGTGAATACCATACTTGCTTTCAATTATGACATTAACTCAATTCAATTATGACATTAACTGACGCGTGTCATAATTGAATTCAATGTGACAATTTGTTGCGACAAGTTAGGCAGTCGCCCCGCAGATCTAATAGTCCAGAATATTGCGAGCCCTAAACAAGTTTGGCAGACACACCTGAGCACGTGTGATCTGGGTACCTGGCCATGGTGATGGGATGTGATTGAACAGTTTCAGTTCGAAAGTTCACATTCCATCTTACTGACTATAGACAAAGCTGCAAAGTTTTACTAATTGCTATTGGGCCTAAGTCCGTAGAACACAGGCTAAATCTAAATTAAGGTTCCGAACATCTCATTCTCTCAATATTTAAGGGACGGCTGTTGTATAATTTGACATTTAGAAAGGTGTCTCCAATTATCGACCTTATCGAACGCGATAAAATGCAGGGTTTAGGAAGCACTTCTTTAAATGCATTCTAAAATTGTTTATCATAATCATCATCACCATCATATCAGCCTATGAGGTCCACTGCTGAACAAAGGGCTCCCCCATAGATTTCCAAATGGAATGGTTCTGCGCAGCCTGCATCCAACGGCTTCCCGCGACCCTGACCAGGTCGTCTGTCCATCTAGTGGGAGGCCGTCCTACTTTGCGCTTTCCGGTACGCGGTCGTCATTCTAGAACTTCAAGCCCCCACCGGCCGTCTGTTCTGCGTGCTATGTGCCCTGCCCACTGCCACTTCAACTTACTAATCCTATGAGCTACGTGACTTTGGTTCTCTTACGGATGTCCGTCCTCGTTTCTGATTCTGTCTCGCAGATTATTTATGGTTTATTAATAGTTCTCATCAAATTCTTGCTATCTTTTTCCTATATATATTGAGAGAAAGAAATACTGTATAAAGATATACTGTGTACTCAAATTTAGATTAGGACGGGTTTTTGTACAATCGCGATAATTCTTCATCAAAAAATCATTTGTGAACTCGCCAGAGGTAGCTATTTTGTTCTCCATTATTGTAAACTCGCCACACTAAGTTTTTTCATAGAAAATCAAGCACTTTGTCTTTAGAATCCGGCACTTGTCTTTAGAATATTTATATCATGGTCATGGACCAAATAGTTCTATCATCTTTGCTTATATTTTTTAAGACATTTTTTTTATAATTGTTGGCTTCCCACAAATTGGTTGTATTGTGCTAAGTGGACATCCTACCTACATCGTGAAAATATTTTATTTTATCCTAGGTATACCAAATAGTTTTACTTACATTAGCATTGTTTTTTGTCAGTTTAAACAATAAAAATACTAAAACAGATACTTATATGTCAATATTTCCTCAACTAATTTACACCCTACGCTATGACGTAAAACAGCTATAGCCACTGATTTGCACTGCATTTTATTAATAAGCAAGAACGAAAAACGAAGGTACACCGACTGTCAAAAAGAAGAAGGACCATAAGATTAATTACTGTCTACATATGTGATGAAAACTGACCTGTTCAGCGGCGAGATATAGGTCCTTCCTAAAGGTGAGGCCGAGCACGTCGAGGTCCTCGCGGCCGTACCTGAACGCGGCGAGCACGTGCCCGAACACCTTCCTGTCCTTGACATACTCGGGGTCTATCAGCACAACTCCGTCTGGAACACACCGACAAACTGTATCTCACTTATGTACGTGTAACTAATTTACCTATCTAATTTATAACATTGATAATTAGTCAAGTGCTAATCAACTACTAAACCAGAGGTAAGGAAAAGAGTTTACTTAATTTTATATAAACAATGAGCCTGATTCTGAAGACACTCTAATTCTAAATTTAAGTACAGCATATCTCTTTCTCGCAATATGTAATACGAAAAAGATAGCAAGAATTTGTTTAGAGCTGTCAATTAAATTTAGATAGATTTCAAATAAACCATACATAATTTTAGACGGCATGTACGGAGGTGCCTCCTAAACACTGCATTTTAATACGTTCAATAAGGTCGAAAATTGAACGCACGTTTCTATAGGTCAAATTATATGACAGCCATCCTTTTCGTATTCATTTTGAGAGAAAGAAATTCACTGAACTTAAATAAGGACTAAGCAATGTTTCATATAGGGTCATTCCAAATACTCGACTGTGAAAGGTCGCGGATCGGTAGAAGCCAGAAGATGACTTTTTTCCAGTTTTTTGTAAAAATCACGAGCTCTTAATGATACTTAACCTTTCGTCCCTTTGCCAGACCGTTGTCCGACACAATAAAAGACATATTGTGTCTGATGCGTGGCTCCTTCACATTAGTTCACCACATATAACTTGAGACTAGATAATTGGTGTGAGAATATAAAAATAAAGCTGAAATCGACAAGCCCTCAGAGATCATTATTTCTATAATCTGACTTAAGATCGCAGTGAAATAAAAAAACTTTGAAGTGCTCTTTTTGCGTTAGGATAATCTAGTGTTATAATAAGTTACAAGCCTATAGGGTACGGTGATTATTTCTAGGAGCTGGTTCATTTACAGAATAAATATTTCTTTCTTATTTCAGCCGTGAAACAGTTCGCTGTGTTTCGGATTGAAGGGAAAGGTAGCCAGTGTAATTACTGGGCATGGACGGCATTTCATCTTAGGCCTCAGGATGACAACGCACCTGCAATAACAAGTGATTTTCCCTTGTTATTGCAGTTGTATACAGGCGGCGGTAACCGCTAACCATCAGGTGGGCCGTCAGCTTGTTTGTCATCTAGTTGTCTAAAAAAAACCGGTTTATTTCCCGTACTTCGACTACAAAGTTCTACTGTCGAACTAATGACAATTTTGACAAACATTTGAACTGTTCCTCCATTCGTCTCATTAGATATCTAAAATTGATACGTGTCACAAACGAATAAATTGATGTAATAGAAACATGTTATGTAGTTATACGTTTACCTGATTATTAAATGATAATACCTAGCTACCAAACAAATGAAACTTTTATACGATCGATTATAAACGGCTTACAGCAGGCGATCACAAAGCCGTGCCGCTGCATAATTAATTATACACGCTATAGGAATTGTTACGAATTCTTTTCTACCATAATCGATACAGCTACATATTTTATTAGTGCTTATTTTTGTTTAATGGTACTGATATACATGTAAACCTAGGAAGTCGTCACAATAAAATTGTACTCACCAATCGGGTCTACATGTGTTATGTGATCTACAAAGTCCCTCTTCCCTAGATATACTGTTATCTGAAAAAAAAACAATAGACTTTAGGCAAAGGAAATTGATATTTATTGAGCTCAAAATAGGAATTTGATTTATATGTATCTCGCCGGTTTAGGAGATAGGTGTTTTTTACTCTGTTATGTTTCACTTCGTTTGACTTCGTTTTCAGTGGTATAAAATTTTGATATTAAAAAATTATGTGTTCTAATAGGCACCCTAACTATATTTTTATAAGTCCCTTTCATGACATTAGTAAAAATGACCAACAGCATTTCATGCTTTCTGTTTGTACCAATAAAATATTCATTTATACATTGAAAATTAAATGTAACTGCAAAAAGGCACGCAGTTTTATTAATAAGGGATTTAAGTGAGCATCCTCATTAAAAATACGAGGATGCTTACTCGCGTCACTCATTAATAAAAATATGGCGGTGAAGTCGGTGCCTTTGTTTCTAGTGTTGTTTTTGTATGTAGCTTGGCAGTTGGCACCGATTTCAAAAACGCCACGCTAGCATGCCGCTACAGGTGTTATTTATTAAAAACAAAGTAGTAACAAACGACTACGCGTATTTGTGTTGGCCTTTGAAGAGTTTTATCTATTTCCAAAGGTCTGCTTATGTTACTTCTTTACTAAATCATTATCAGACGAAATCGTCACACAAAATACCAACAAATTCGCGTGCATAGAGATGTATACACTTTTGAGTGTCAGTAAATCTTATTGCAAAGAGAATAAGACACATTTGATGGTAAGTGTTAATATTTTATTGCACGTGACTGTGCATATGGTCATCATAACAAAACGTGCTGAATGGATAACCGCCTTAATTCTAAAGTTGGTTAGATGAGGTAGGTAAGAGCTTCTGTATAGTGACAAAATAATTTGCCAGAGTAATTGTAAGTGTCAATTCATGTCATAAGGATACCTTTCCATTGGGCGAGCTCTTCTTGAAGACGCGCGTCGCTTGCCGTTGCCTGTTGCTGCCAGCGTCGTCCATGCTGCCGCCGCGGCCTCCGCACCACTGAAAAACATTATAGTATATTTTACAAAAACTACGCTAGATTTTAAAAAAACAATTTACAAGGAATTAAGTCGATTACGAAAAAAATATTTCTAATTTGCACCTTACGCCAAATCTCCGATGGTTACAGGGACAATCCATAAATTGTTATGGATGGATGGATTGTTGTATCAAAATGTCCTTTTTATCAAAATAAACAATTTCAGCGTGATTTATTTACAACTCTCAGTAACCATTAGCATATCGGAAACTTACATCTCTGAATTTTAGCGATACGGGGTGTGTTCCCGAACCCAAATTGTGTTTCAAAGTCGCGGCAAAAGGTGACAGAGGCCTCAAATAATTCATAAAAATTTTAAACAAAAATTAAAACCGACTTCAAAAAACTGAAAAGGATAAAATAATTAAATTTAAGTAGGTATTCATCCCCTAGAAACATATTTTTGGAGTCGGTGCTTTACTTTCTATTGTTTTTGGAAACCACTTAGCACCAACTCCAAAAATATGTTTCTAGGGGATGAATACCTACTTAAATTTAATTATTTTATCCTTTTCAGTTTTTTGAAGTCGGTTTTAATTTTTGTTTAAAATTTTTTTTTCTCAATTTTTAGTGATAACTTTCTACGGTCGAAGCTAGATGGGTGACCGTCAACTTATATTGTTTCCTACTATAGTATCGTTTCACTAAAAAGTCATTGGAAAAGCAAAAATTCGCAATTTCGCTTATGTAGACGATTTCATAATTTCAGTTTTTTTTAATTTAAAACCAAAGTACCCAACTGTTTTTTAAAAAAAAAATATGGGACCAAATGGCAGCTATTCCGCATCGAACGAAAAAAGAATCACGTAAATCGGATCAGTAATCTCGGCGTAATCGGTGTACATACATAGAAAAAAAAAAAAAAAACATACCGGCCGAATTGAGAACCTCCTCGTTTTTGAAGTCGGTTAAAAACAATTTTGATCTTTTATTCAACAGGGCACGACTAGTTAAAGGTCCAGTTACGCATTGATATTTAAGGTGATAAGTACTATAAAATGTCAATGTCACACAATTTATGACCCACATGCCCATGACACACCAACACCCGTTTGATTTAAGAACTCCTAAGTACGTAATGTTGCCCACCTGTTGCAAATCGTGGCGCCCGCCGCCGGTACAGATTTGCCGCCGGTGCCGGGGCTGGCATAATTTAAATACAGTTAAATACGGTAAAAATCCTAACAAAAAAGTCATTTCCTTTCGTAGTTTTTTATTTTTCATTGCTAAACAGGGCACGGCAAATGACTCAAATCTATCTGCACCCGGACACAAAATGTGTTTTATCTCTTTCTTTCTCTCGGAGATAGACCACTTTTGTCCACTCCCCTGAGAGTTTTCCGTGCTACGGGGGCTTCTGTTAAACAGAACGGACTCCATATAGAAACGGCTAGTGCAGTCCAGCCAGCCCATAATTCAGTAACCCAGTTCTTCACACCTCGTTTGAAGGAATTATTACACCATTGTTTTAGGTGCGTTTCCAAATCGTAAGGATGCGATACAAACTACAATACGCCTTATCCAGTCCAGCTATTACTTTTTTTTACTTTAAAAACCATAGCAATTTTAAATGATGATACAAAATAATTCAATTATTCAACTCACGCGGGCCCGTGTGGGGCTCCAGGGTGCGCGCTACCGGCACAGTGTATCGCTGCGCAGTCGCACCGCCCTGTAACAAGGAATTAAAATATGTTTAAAATTTATACTGTAATAGTATTTCATCACATTATCACTATACGTCCCACTGCTGGGCACAGGCCTTCCTACATGGGAAAAACCCATGAGGAGTTTGGGCCATAACACCACTGGCCCAATGCGGGGAACAACGGCTTAACGTGCCTTCCAAAGCACGGAGGAGCTCAAAATAACAAACTTTGATTGACCCATCCCATGATCGACCATGGCGAAAGTTTCTTTTTTTTCGTATCGAAACCAGAGCGCTCAAACCAATACGCCACCGAGCTCCTCCGAGTAATGGTGTTTAGTATGAAATAAAATTGAAACATTTTATTAAACTCAATGCATAAAATAAGGATCATGTTCTATTATCTGTTTAAGCAGGAATATGTACAGCTTTTTGATTGCTAGACTAGACATTGAAAAACAACAGACTTCTATTTTTTCGTTTACCTATATTCTGTTTTTCATACAATTGTTGGAACTTATACCAAGAAAAACGATACACTAATAATTTTGGGGTTAACAAAGTAAAACTGTAACAGTTGACTGTTACAGATGACAGAGAGGTATAAAATTGTTTTACGACTTTGAAATGTAGCAAGGTCCAGCCAGCCAAATCCAGCCCTGATGATATTCTAAGTGGAAGTATAGTATTCGCATCCCGCTTAGAAAGTAATTTCGTTGTCAAAATGTATGATAGACAAGAGCTACTGTAAGAAGATTATGGAGATATTGGACGATGTCTTGCTAAACCTTCATGAACGATGTTATCCTCCAATGTAAGTAAAATGTCAGCTACAACCTTTCAATCTGCAGCATTTTAACCTGTAGTACTTATAATAAAATTAATTTGTTTTTAAGTTCAAAGATGTTTTAATAAACATTATTATTAAAATGGTTCCACTCTTGCTCCTAGAGAAATTAAGAGGGCACTTCCTCTTACGGTGTAGTGAGCTTACCCAGAAGGTGCCTAATAGATCCCGCTTTAAAGGAATTCAGGTTATAAGCGGTATGAAACCCCGAAGCCGGCAGAGCATTCCACTGGTCTTTCGCAGTATAAAAGATGACGAAAGAACTTAATGCGGATGTTTGGTTTATCGGCCAGTGCGGATCGCCAAACGTGTAGTAGTCCTCTGGAGGAATGGGGTCAGCGGAATGAGCTCATGAAGCTCCTGAGCACACTCTCCAAAGCACAACCTTTAGAAGACTAACAAGTAAGCAACCTTACAGCACGGCTGGCACGGATGACATACGGCTGTGAAACGTGGTCGCTTACTAAGGGCCTTCTGTGCAAGTTCGCAGTCGCACAGCGAGCTATGGAACAAGTTATGTTAGCTGTTTCTCTGCGAGATAGAATCAGAAATGAGGACATCCGCAAAGAGAACCAAAGTCACTGACATAGCTCATAGGATTAGTAAGTTGAAGTGGCAGTGGCCAGGGCATATAGCACGCAGAGCAGACGGCCGGTGGGGCGTTAAAGTTCTAGAATGGCGACCACGTACTGGAAAGCGCAAAGTAGGACGGCCTCCCACTAGCTAGATGGACATACGACCTGGTCCACGACCTTGGATGCAGGCTGCGCATAACCGTTCCATTTGGAAATTGATGGGGGAGGCCTTTGTTCAGCAATGGACATCATAGGCTGATATGATGATGATGATGATGAACCTTACAGCAATGGTCCAAGCTATGAAGCTTAGTCTACACCATTCGATATTTGGCTGAGCCGTCCAACAGGTGAGAACAGTACTCTATGCACGAACGTACTCGTTTTTTATTTAAGGTAAGCTGTAGAGTGGTGAAGTACCACTTCACCTTACTGAGGATGCTGCACTCAGTGACACCGAAATTGAGGTTAGACGTCAACTCCAATCCAAGAAGATCCAGTCTTTGAACTAGAAAATTAATTTTAGGCATAAGATATTGTTACCCAGAATAGCAATGCTATCTAACTACATAATGTCTTTATAACACACGCTAGAATATTTGAATAATGATCAGCACCCGTACCACCATCTTTTATCGCGATCCAGTTTAGGGCCTAAACTGAGTAGAATCGTTATATCCGTACTACGGCGCTATCTACGACTATGAGAGCGATGCAGTTTAGGAACCAATACTGAACCGACCAGAATATGAATCGCTTTTATAAAGATGGTGGTAAGGCCACAGTAGGTCGCGTCGAGGTCGCCTATGGGCCTACGCCGCCTACTAAATATATCTGCCGGAACTGCTTTGAATCTCATTATACAAGTTTCCAATGTTCAGTCATTGATGGAAGGGTAAATAGAATATTCTAGTCTTTTAAATATGTTAACTCTCTAACGTTGAAATAGCAAGGAATAACGAATAGTCATTGCTACATTGTATTATTCACAACTGCAACTGCATTAACTAATTAGCAGATTTTAACAATTCTATTAAATGGAGTATTCAACCTAGCATTGAATATTCCGCTGAACTTCCAAGGGGGGAAATTTGTGGTTAAGTTAATCACATAATATTTGATAATATCTTTTGGTCCGATATCGAATCGGATCAAAAAGTATTACGTGATTAACCTACTACCGAACCGAATACACAAAATAATTATTAAGCATTATAAATAAATAAAATTTTATTGATATAAAACGACAATGCATTTATGTCTTAGGAATAATACTCTATCTGGGCGTTCCGGTTAGTGGCACTCTGGGACAGACAATTGGCAAGATCCATGCTGTGATATTTGAATTTTAGATTACCCTTTCTAAACAAATAAATATTCATACACTCACACCTATTAGCTAGCCCAGAGTAAGTTTGTGTTATGGATACAGATAACGGAAAAATATTGATCATAATATGTATACATATAAATATTGGAAATATGTATACTAAATAAACATATTTATATTTCATTCCAGTGGAACACGTTGTCGAGGTGTGCACGAGATCAGACTCGACGCGAAATAATTAGCGGGATCCTTGAGAGGGTGGCGATGGCGGTGACGGTGCGACATCTTCCGAGCCGGTAATCTGTTTACCAGCCTTGTGCAGATGCCTACGCACTAGTGTGTACGACTAAAGGTCTATTCACACATATCAGACAAGCCTCAGTTCCGGCACAGATCCGGCACAGTTCCGTATCAGTGCGAAATATTATTTCATACATTATCTATGAACGTATCTCCACTTGTCCGTTCAGTGACGGCTCAGTGCTCTCAGTGTCCGTTCCGGCGTGGTTCCGGCACGGAAGGTATCGTCGACAACGATATTTTTTGTCGGACGGACCGATCACGGACAGATCACTGACGGATCTCGGACGCCGACATCAACAAAAACAAAATAGAGGACGAGCGATTAATAGAATTGGTTCGTGAAAATAGAGTTTTATCTCTATTTAGAGATGATTTATCTCATGCAAAGTATATGGATACGAAATACAATCACGATTGACGACGGACACGTTTTCACTGAAGCTCCGTGAACTGAGCGGGCACTGACATGTGTGAATTGAATCACTGACGCAACTGATACGGAACTGTGCCGGATCTGTGCTCGAACTGAGGCATGTCTGATATGTGGGAATCGACCTTAAGAAGCTACAGTAAATGTGCTAAGCATTGTTAGTTTATAGAAACGAATAGCGATTTCGTCGGTTAAATTAATGTATTACTTATTTAGTTGCATTTCTATTTAGGGAGATGTTATGTAGTCCACCGACAGTAAAAGGTCATGCTAACACTCCACAATACGTTTGTGAACTTTATGGAAAAGACCTGAATAATAATCTAAAAATAATAAGTACTTTTAAAAGACTAATAAGAGGAAATAGGAGTCTTTAGTAATAAATAACGCTAAAATATAGCACATTATGTTTTGTAGGTACTACATATATTTTATTATAAGACTTGCTTAATATTCCATAATATGTATATCACAATGATCGTGGTCACCGATCAAATATTATAGATTGACGATGATATCTATAAATGGTGCCTTCATAATTCCACTGACAAATTTTGTCGATCGTCTCATCGAAAAAAACTAGAACAAATATTTGGAAATCAGATAGATTCTATTACATTATCATTTTGATATGATACTTAAAAGTATGTATATACTTTAATGCGTATTTATTTGGATTAACTTGACCCTTGTAAATACCAGTTTATATTTTATTATTAATAGTCTTTTCAAATCGAGTCTGCTGATGATTCGTAACGTGGTCTCATTGGTACCTACCAGTGGCGAGGGGTCCTAATAACACGATTCTTGTCGGCTTCCCTTTTGAAATAATACTCACTTAAAAACAACTTCGACGTTTGTTCGGCATACCTTGTTACTTTTAAATATGTTATTACACTAATAATAACTTAGTATTTAACTTCAAACATTAACAATTCCTAAACACCTATCTAAGCGCCTACCTAATTCTTTTAACAATATCACACATAGAGTCGTCATTGCAGTTCCAATTTCCGTGCGTTGCGATCATTCGCAATGAGCAAGCCGTATTTTTTCGGGTTATTAGGCCTATACTTACCGGTGTGGCTATCTCTTTCTTACGCATATATTTTTTTCTAGCGCCGTCTCTTTCTCACACGCCGTATCAAAGGCTGTCGAATAGGGAAAGCATTACAAGATTTCGTGAGTGTGACTAAGACAGACTGTGAGGTAATATTATTGCTTGAGTTATTATTCTATCAAGTGGAAAGTAAGCGTCCATCCACTGGCGTGCTTTCGACCGAGACATTTTAAATTTTGCCAGCTTGTAATGTCATTCACCAATAATTTTTTTTATTTATTTTCGTTCGAGTTGCGCAAAGTAATGTAAACAAAGAGTTTTTGTGTTTTGTTGTTGTTAAAATGGTGCACAAATAAGTGATTATTTAATATTGTGTGAAAAAATGTTACCAGTGATATAAGGTAGGTTTAATTCGGTTTCAGGTTAAACTATTGTTTGTTTTGATATTTCAGGTTGATTTAGGTTACATCAGATTTTTTTAAATTCTCTGTTAGTGCAGTTTTTTTATTATGGCCGATCTTTAGAAGTTAAGTAAGTTTAGTAAGTTGGTTGCTGGTCATAAAGTACCTATAAAGTAAAAAAATATGAAGGTGTACCTACCTAAAAAGCTAGTATCGGTTTTTCTAATATGATGAGATTTCTCATCATATTAGAAAAACTAACCAATGTTAGTTTTCAACTAAACGAGGTCGTAATTTTGTCTCTTGATTTGAACAATGGTAGGTACTACTATTTTGACTGTGTGATTTTGTTCCGGCTTCCCTTTTGGTATCATTCACCCTTCGCCACTGGTACCTACTATAAAAAAAATGCTTCTTAGCTACCACAGTAAATAGATAGTAGATATCCCAACAATATGAAACCTAATGTAGTGATAGTAGAATAAATTTCAATAAACAGGAGTATACTTCTCCAATAAACAGAACTTAATAGTATTCAATGAGTATAGCCAAATAGCGTATGCCTGCACAACTTTAGTACCTACCTGCAATAGATTCGACATGTTACTGCTACCTCGCGTGAGATAGATAGAGAGGTTGCTCAAAATAACACTGAAATCACATTTGAAAACTACACAGGCGAATTAGCAAAATGTAAATGTACACTAGGAATGCGGTCGTGGACTCGTGGTGTAAACAGAACAGTGTTTATGATGTTTGCCGTTCATTACGTGTGTTTACGAGCGGAGCATAACGCGCGAATTACTGCGCTGTGGCCGAAACCGAACGATCTATTAAATTGACTAGACCCTACCTACTGGGACGCGAAGAAAAACCTAATTCAATAGCGAACAGAGAATTCTAACCCATAATTTTAATTTTACTGGTTTCCGCGGCAATCATGTACTGTATAGTATACAATAATTTAGACACAGAGTGAATCGAAAAGATTCTAGACAGAAAAAAGGACTCTGGAACAAGACACTCAAATATACCAAAGCATGGGAAGACTTGCCGAAGTACGTGGGCCCTGAGCCCTTCATATCTCTGACACAAAGTTTTATAAACACAGCCATTAAAGAAGAAGTTAAGAATAGGCATAGAACTGAATGGCAAAAGGTACCGCGATTAAAACACTCCAACTCCTTTATGGGGGAGAGTGTAGGGGTATGGAGTAAATATATCTGTACAAACGGTAGAACACAGGCTCGCTTCCTCACTGGAGCACCCACAGGACATTTTGCCACCAACTACAAGCTACACAAAATGCAAATTTCCCCTGCACAACATTGTCGGGCATGTAGTGAAGGCCAGGAATTGATGGAACACCTTTTGTGTCAATGCGATGCCCTGGCCAGGATCAGAATGAGTTTTCTGGAAGTGGCGTATCCAAAGGCAGAAGACTATAGACTCTTTCACCCCAAAGATATAGTGAAGCTTATGGCGGCTATATTCAGGACGTGGGAGGAGTGAAAGCAGGGGTAGCACAAAAGATCCCGAAGGGTCGAAGTGCATCGTGGCATAGTCACGACCCCATGATAAGATAAGATAAGAATCGAAAAGATCCGGGTTAAGGCTTTACTTTCAATTGTCTATCGGATATCATTACTGATAAATTTACACCCATCAGGTAGGTTCTTTATTAATTATAAATGATGCAATGAATTCAAAGAAAAATATGTTTACCTCTAAATAAAAATATACAAAATTGAAAATTTTTAGTAATCCCCGGCCTCATTAATCATCTTTGTAACACCATCTCATTGAGACTATTCATAAGAGCCCAAACACGCTATAACTGTTGTAAACTTACAGCAGATATAACGTGTTTGAAGAATTAAGGATCCCGCAGACTTTTTGATGGCATAAGATCAGCTCAAGGTTAGTATGTCATGGGAATGTCACCGAAGTGACAGTGTACTTAAAAGTTAGTAAAACCCTTTTATCTTGTAGAAAATGAGCTGATAATCATCAAACGCCTGAACTGATCTTTATAAATTATAGCTAAGAACCATCCTAGGCACGTCAGCTTTCAAACGAAAAAAAAACCGAATCAAAATCGGTCCATTCGTTTAGGAGCTACGATACACTGACAGACAAGTGAAACTAATAACACCCCTCTTATTTCGTCGGGGGTTAAAAATTAATGAAATCAAGTTTATATCAAGGTGAAGTTAAAAGCGAGGTGCTGCTCATTGAACAATACTAACGGTAACTGTTGCAGTCACTTTATAGTGTTCAGGGCTTCTTAGAATAATAACGATAACAATTTGAAGCAACTCAAATGGAGCCAGCGGCTCTGTGGTTAGGGTTGGGCAGTATTTAAATGGAATGTAATAAACTGAGCAACTAAAAAATACTAAGTTAGCAACTAAAAAACTGTTTTGCTCGACTATTCAACGATTTGTTGACGAAATCAGATTTTTTTAGTAATTTTGTTGGTTAGGTTAGGTTAGTATGATGCTGGGGTGCAGTGCTGGAGAGCCTCCCCGTGTGTCAGGTCCATTGTGTGACCGGTACTCAACGTTTGATGTGATCCTGTAAAATATACGATGTGAAGAGCGGTGCCGCAATGGCCTTGGCCGGCGCACCCTAGGCAATCGCGAGCAATCCCCATATATCTAATATATGTGTATTGGTCGCGATTGGCTAATCTCCAGACGGAGGTGAGGTGGTTGAGCCCTTTTGGGTTCCTGCCGGGCGGGGGAAGTGTCTTTTGATGTTTTCTCTGCTGTGAGAATGGTCTCTTAAGGCCAGTAGACCCATCCATGGGTCGAAGGATGGCTGACCTTTAAGGTTAGCGACAGGTGCGTGAACACGCCCTGTGTGTGTGACCCATAGAGTTGCGAACTGGTCGGCGGGAGTTGTCCGCAGTTCGCAGTTACGTGCCGGGTAGGTAGTAGGCCCGTTACGTGTGCGGCTTTCGCTGCATTCGTAACGGGGTAGTGGACCCTGTTATGGGTCGGAGTATGGCGAACCTCCTAGGTTGGCGGTAGGAAAGCCCCGGTTGGGCGGGCGGAGCATATACTCTGGATGTCCAAGCGAACCAGTCTCCAGGCTAGGTTAGGTGGGTATTCCCCCAAATCCTTTCTCCTCCGAATTCCTCCCGGGCCGAAAGGTCATGTTCTGTCATGTTCATGTTCTGTCGAGGGTAGTAGGCGAGCCAGTCTCTAGGCTGGGATGGGTTGGTGTACCAGTGTTTTGGGTGCGCTGGGTAGGTGATTTGGAAGAACCGCCTACTTTATTAGTCACCTCATGTTAATCAAGGTTTGCCACTAAATCCCGTCACCTCCAAATCCCCATTGGCTGTAAAGTCGCGTGGTTTGTTTGTCCGAGTTGTCTGTTAGGGACCATCGAAAGAGCCGGGTACAGGGTGACTTTGCGTGCGACACTGGGCTCTCAGTCCTCGGATCCGCCTCTCACCATGCTCACGGTGGGATGTGAGAGTGATGAGACCTTTCCTCGCCATTTTCACACCCCAACCGTTACTTATTCGATGTTTCTCTCTAATACACGGAGTATGACGACCTTCAAGGTCGTGTGCATGTGGCGGCGCGATGGTGTAGGGGAAAGCTCGGGAACGGCAACGTCTGGTAGAAGGCCCTATCTTCTCCAGCTCCTAAAACCTTTCCTTGATAAGCCTATGCCCCGCCCGCTTCTGCCCAGAATGTCGGAAATGGCCCTTTTCAGGGCCAGTGGATGACGAGCTATTGCTTGCGGAGGCACCAACGTCAATTGACGTCTGATGCCTCGTGTGGCGCTGCTCCAGCACTCCTCAGTACAACAGAGGAGGCAGGGGAGATAGCGGTGGACGGGGGGCGTATCTTGGGTCAGTGGACCAGTTTGGTCGCGGGATGGCGGGCCTCTAAGGCCGCGGGTCACACATGAGCATGTTGGTGGTGGCGAGTCGCCTCCGGCGCTATGCGCACATTAGACGTTGGACCCTTTTTAGGGGTAGCGGACTCTCTGGGGTCGGTGGACGGCTGGTCTCCAAGGCCAGCGGGCCGCTTAATGCGGCCGCGTAAGGCATGCCAGTTCGTTGAGAGTGGGCCGCTAGCTCCACTTACTCTTCGAACTGTGCATAACACGTCGCGGTCCTAGTGTAGGACCAGCGGACCCCCCTCTAAGGAGAAGGGTCGTGATATGGCAGGCCTCTTAGGCTTGCGGGGGACTGCAGTAAGGGGTGGGACCTTTGCTGCCTTGTATGTACCCTCGTAGGGGGAAGTACCCCATCCCTCTGGGGAGTGGCAGCGAACAGAGATGGTCGAGCTGCGGGGCCGGCTGCAGACGACTACCAAGTTCCCTGGGTCCGGTCCTCGTAAGCAGCCTCATGACGGGAGAAGGACGGTTTTTAGTGGGTAGGGCCGCCGCATCATTATTTTTGCGGCGGAGGAGTCCCACATAACCTCGGAGCCGCCCACAGGCACCGGGGTATGCATTAAGCATTTACCGTCCAGATACAAGCCTATTTAAATTACTTGTAATTAAAATACGTATACATGTTTTTTTTTATTTGTGATTTCTATTACACGTTAAAAATGTAATTTGTAATTGGTATTTCAAATACTTATAGCGTCAAAATACATTTGAACAAATACATTTTGCGATGTTAATTATACAGAATAATGAGGAAAATACGGAAATAAATATTAGTTCATAGAAATGTTTTGCTACTTTCAAATAGATCTTATTCATTTGATAATTTCGCGACATTTCTATGAGCCATGTTTTAATTTAGCCCATGTTTTAATTTATCGTCGTATTGTCGTGTCCACCCATTATGTGGGTGCGTTCTGCAGAAAATAGCGCCTCATAGCGCCCGAGATGAGAATCACTTCACGTAATAGTTTCGAAGGATTCTTGGTAAAAGCTTTTCAACTGGCTCATTGGTTTGAATGCACTTACTCGCTTTAGGTCAGCGTGATGGTGTGGGACTCCTTATGTGCCCAGCAGTGGGACGTTTTATAGTCTGGTGATGTGTATATTAAATAATCCACCATCATCATCATCACCAGCCTATATACGTCCCACTATCGGGCACAAATATTTGACGGCCGGCTGGCCGAGTGGTCTGTACCCCTTGCTATACAGGCTACTCGGTCAAGAGGTCCCGGGTTTGAATCCCGGTAGAAGCAATAGCTTCCGAAAGCAAAATGGTGATCGGTAAATATGTCAAATTTTTAAAATTGCCAACACTGCAGCTCTACTATGGTCAAAAATAAAGCATGGCAAATCCCTGGGGAGTGGATAAAAGTTTACTCAGACAACTTGGCCAGCCGGACGTCGTAATGTGTGATTTGATTCTATGCGAATGCAGCAAAGAATCTCTAAAGAAACAAAAAGTTGATCAGGGAAAAACTACAACGTTTTAGCATACGTAGATTTGATTTTACTGAACCCTGAGAAAGATTATTGGTGAGATTGAAAATCATCCATCAGCGTGGGTGAGAGGGAGAGCGCGCCGCCCGGGAAGAGCGGGCGGGCGTACTGTGGGGGATATTCTATAAACACTTCCTCTGGTTCATGACAGTAAACAAAACTTAATTGGTGCCTAATATGTCAATATTTTAGACAAGTATTTACCAAGCTCCTCCATAAAATTATAATTATTATGTTGATATAATTTTGTGCTATCTTTAATCTTTATGTTTTCC
Source organism: Nymphula nitidulata (assembly GCA_947347705.1). NCBI lineage: Eukaryota > Metazoa > Arthropoda > Insecta > Lepidoptera > Crambidae > Nymphula > Nymphula nitidulata. The sequence goes on along the minus strand of OX374617.1, from coordinate 4,565,652 downwards.
AACAGTTTAATAAATATAAAAACTCTATTTATCACAGATTCGTGGCTTTACAAAATTAAATTATATTGTTACAAAACTTTTCTGATTCGCTATACATAAGTAGCCTCCGGCCTCGATCATAATATCTAACACCTGCTCATTGAGACTATTCTCATGAGCCCAAACACGCTATATCAGCAGAAGTTTCTGATGAATGTAGCAACCCCCTGCTACAGCATAGCTAAAGGTTAGCATGTCTTGGTAATACCACCGAGGTAATTTTATTTTATATCAATCGGATCTGTGAAAGTGATTCAAACCCAGGTCATTCTCGGTTTCCGTTCACGGTGTTTAATATAGTGTTTTAAAAATTATTATTGGTACTTGTTTATGTGACCAAATGTAGTATTTTCGTTCATTGTTTATTGCTTGTGGGTGTATAATGAGAATGTAACTGCGCAAATGTGAGTTCACTTGACCTTAGTACTTAGTAGGCTAGTCGTCCGTCCACTCAAATTTTAACAATACGACAAACATAGTCCACATTCTGTAGTTGGAGTAAGGATCGTATTTGCATAGGACATGTGATGTTCAATAGATTGAATATTGTACTTTATAATGCACAGTGCACGGCGAGTGTGAGGTCAGGTGTTGGAAAGCTCGCTTACGGTCTGAAATATGTAGGTTACGAGTATGCGACACGTCTAAGAAATAAAACGTTAGAATACGAATTTTAACAGCATGTTTTATGTCTGTACCAATGAAGCTCGTAGAGCTGAGCGGGAGCGGGCCTTTATCGTGTTTGTTTGCAACTCTGAATGGCTCACTATAATACCATTGAATAACAGACACATTATGAAGTATAAAAGAATTTACAGAAGTCAAACTGGGTTAGGTCAAAACGATAGATACCGCCGCCTAGCCGCCTTTTTCGCTTTAATACAAGTCTCGCTTATCCAAAAACAAACATTAGTGTTATATGTAACGAGAAGTGGTAAAATAGTAATCGGCTAGTTTCTTAGTTGATTCATGCAAAACTAAGTAGTCATAATAGTTAGATTGTTGCATCGAGCAGAAAGTGACTTATAATTGCATCGAGTGTTAGTTTGGAGACTTTGGTTGGAGGATCTAAAACTCGAGCGAGAGCAATTATAAACGTCATTTTCGCGAGGTTCATTCATAATCCGCTTTTCTTTCAACTACCGAATAAAGAAGTCTAAACAATAGATTATCAAGAATCTTCAATCTTTTTTTTGCAATGGTCGTACATTCTTTTTGCCATTGTTCCCGGGAATGATTGGCTGGTATAAAAATATTTGGTCATGCTTGTAGGCTACGATTATGTGGTTAGAATAACGCTGATTGGCTGGTATAAATCTAGTCGGCCATAATTGTAAAGGTGCCTGCGATGGGACAGTAACCTGGGATTTGTGACTTTAGGACGAAAAAAATACAATAATGGATTTTCATACAACTTTACTGCACTGTTTTAAAGGGATCTGGTACACAGACATTTGCGCGAAACACACTTGCGCGAAGCCATTTGCGCGAAAGGACATATGCGCAAAAAGCCATTTGCGCGTAAATACATTTGCGCGAATGGACAGATGCGCGAAAGGACGTTTGGGCGAAAAGACGTTTGCGCGAATGGACACTTGCGCGACAAGACGTTTGCGCGAAAAAATGGATTTATAGTTATGTGTGAACTCAGATTACGTACAGAAATTATAAATTATCAGTGCAATCCTCTTATAGTGTTTGTAAATTTGCCTAAAACACACAAGACTTCTGTCACGGCTCCGACAATGCGGAGCTCCGGCGGTCCCTCGCGTGCTAATCGTCGCAGATGGCTTTCGCTCACCACCACAGCTTCGGCTTTTTGGCCGGTTTCGCCGGCGCGCCTCAGCCGCGGCGGCTAACTCGCACCTACGTGCCTGCGCGCTTTTAAATAGCACACTAGGGGTAGGGCAGACAAGACTACGTGGAGTCGGTTTTACTGCGATTCGTTACTGTCACTAGTCATTTCAAAACGTCTATTGGTACGGATTACACTCTTACATACAAGCGTACAAAGTAAGCAATTCACCAAAACTTGTATCGATTGAAAAATACCTATACTAATTAGTCGTCCTATCAAATTATAAAATAATATACTATAGTGACATGAAATGTTATTTAAATTTAATGAAATTATACATGTGGTGCAATCAATTTTTTCGCGCAAGTCTTTTCGCGCAAGTGTCCATTCGCGCAAACGTCTTTTCGCCCAAATGTCCTTTCGCGCATCTGTCCATTCGCGCAATTGGCTTTTCTCGCAAATGTTCTTTCGCGCAAATGGCTTTTCGCGCATATGTCCTTTCGCGCAAATGGCTTCGCGCAAGTGTCTTTCGCGCAAGTGTCCTGATACCGTTTTAAAGCAGAAGCAGTGCAGTAATGGATTTTCATACATTCTTTACTGCACGATTTTACTCTAAAGCAGAAAAGTGCTGCTTTGTTGTCACTATTTAGGCTAGTCTTGATGAAATTATTGTGTAGTTGTAGTTGAAAGAAATGTAATTTATATTCCTATGTGAAATTATATTCGTGTCGCATTAAGTATAAATTGAGACTTATTAGCTTCAAATTCTCATCTCAGAGACAGTCCCTATTCATTGCTTGAATACATTTTATTCGAAAATACAGTGTAGGACGTCCATAAATTATATTATCATCGTCAGTACCATTATTAGTAGAAAAAAAACCGTTTTAATTTCGGAGAATCTCAATCAGAATTACAGATTTATATCCGTAATTCTGATTGAGATTCTCCGAAGCTACATAGCTACATGGATCTTGATGAGTGTGTCATTAAAATGAAGTGAAATCTCATCAAAACGGACTGGAAAATAATTCGTTTTTTTTTTCTTATTATTTCAATAATTTATTTGTTCTTCACATCTACTCTATAGAACTAGGTCACCAAAAGCATTTTTTCTTTTTTTAGCAATAGGTAGGTATTGTACCAATTTTCTTTGTGAGTTAATTAAAAGAACATTTAATACAATGAAGTCGGTTAAAAACCAACAGCAACACGTTCGACTGCTGCAGTGTGATTCATTAACAGAATTATTCGACATCGAGCTTGACGACTCACAAGACGACGAGCCGCCATTGATTTTGACGTTTGAGCATGGCGCTGCGCATAAGCATATTCACTAATCTCTACGTCGATTTCTTGGCTGTGTTTTTTAAGTACAATCGATTTTTTTTTCGTTTTCGTTCTTCTTGTGTTCAAAATGTAGAGCAGATGACATCATTCAATATTTGATTGACTATTACATAATTATATAAAAATAAACATTCAGAAAACAGGAAAAATAAAATATTACAAAACTTTAGCTACAGCTATACGATTCTTTAAAGTCTTGCAGCCTTGAATTCGTGGCTGTCGGCAGCGCTGTCATACCTTTTGGCGTTTGTTTGACAACCGTTGGCGACACCACCGTTTCGATGACGAGCTCGGCGTGAGCCGGAACTTGTTTATTTTAATATCTTTATTTGGAAATCAATCAAAATTAAATATTGAATGAAGTCATTGCGATACATTTTAAACACAAGAAAAATGAAGTCAAAAAATATTTATTTTATTTATTTTTATTTATTTATTTGAACACCAACATAATAAACATCAAGATATACAATTTAGACATAATTAAGATTTGGTTTCAGCTTAATGTCATTACAGTTATAGGTGAAGACTACATGCAACTAGGAGCAACAAAAAATTAATATCGATTGAACTTTATCCAAAACAGCGACAATCATACACAGCCATGAGATCGACTCAGATTAGTGAATACGCTAACACGCAGCGCCGTGCTCAAACGTCAAACCAATGGCAGCTCGTCGTCTTGTCAGACGTCAAGCCCGATGTCGAATATATCTGTTTGTGAATCACACAGCAGTTCTTTTACTAAATGTAGCAGGAACACTCAATTATATTTTATTAGGTAATATTTTCCTTCTGCTCAGAATTTAATTCTATACTTTCACAATATCATACATAATAATATTTATTGTCTCTATAAAAACCGTAATACCATGAAGGAAATTCATACTTCACACTCCGTAAAATAAGGGGAAATAAATTATTAATATACTTATTGCCTTTACTACAAAATAAAACCTAACTCCCGTGGTAGGTGTTTCAAAATGGAATAATTCTCAACTCATATATATATTTATTTACTCCACTAGAGCTAATTTACGTAGAAATAATTTGCACTATTAAGTAGCCAACGAGCTTGTATAAATACAAAAATGGCTTTATATTACCTACATACGTCTACTGTGAATTGCCAAATTGCTATGTACGAGCATTAAACGGCTGAAACAACATCACCAGATTAACAAAACTGGCGTTATCAAAACATCGGCATCTGCTAGATCGAAGTCTGTTTACATAAATGAAAATCACATGGCAAACTTCACAGTCGTGTTCTCTGAAGACACAAATTCCACTCCGGAGCGATAAATCTCACGGCTGAAGGTGACGTCACGAACGTAAGTCCATAGTGACGGATGACGGTTAGAATACCTGCCAGGCTGCCATGAATATCATTTCGCTTATCATTCATCTTGGGCAATTCAAAACTCAAACATTTATACATTTTATGGCTTACCTACTGAAAATATAATAGCTTACGAAATAAGTGAGGAAACCATACAAACTTTTATTCTTTAACCTTACTTCTATGCAGTAAACAGCGAAACACGAAAGGGTTGTTTTACTTGATTTTTTTTAACCTTTACGGGGTAACTCTTGGCCTTCATCTCACCTGATGCTAAGTGAAGATAAGGCCGACGATGGAAGCGAATTACACCCGGAATCCTCAACCACAGAGGGACTGGCTATCTTACCTCTAACTGCCGGAACACAACAATGCTGTTAACATTATTGTTTTGGCGGCTGACTTAGGTAAGATGGTGATAGCGAGCCGGTCGGACTTAGAAAAGCCCTACCACCAACCAAAGCAAGCAGAAAATTTCTGCCCCCACGGGAATCGATCCCCGGACATCTAGATCTAATATAAAAGTTGTGGTAATTAACGGAATGCTGAGTGCTGTTTTTTATACAATAAACTAACTGCTTTATTTTGACCGACAAACACTGAACGGGATATCACGAGACAATCGGCACCGGACGCGCAAATTAGTCAGGACTGCTGGTCCGTCTAGCTGGGCTCGGAAACAACATATAAAAGATCTTCATCGTCGCCACCTCAATGGGTATCCGTTCTTTTGTCCGATAGTGGCAGCATATTCCGCGGGAATTGATATTGCATTCACTCCTCGCGACGACTACGTGAAGCCGATATCAGCATTAATTTCCCACAGTTTGAAATAAAAACAAGTTTCTAAGTCTATATCTGTAACCATTGTAACCATTCAAATAAAGCAAGTAATTTATCTTCCGTATACATATAGACCCAAAACAGTTAAAAAGTTCATTTTCATTTCATTTTATTTTCCATGGTCTACATACCTCTCTGCTTACCCATTAGATGATTTCATGATATGGAGCAGATTTTTTATGTTTGATATTGTGCTGTCGTAAATAATCCTTAAATTCTGTTGTTGTGAACTGTCTTCTGTTATACTACTGATTAATGAAAGACAGTTGAGGCGTACACCTCAGCGAACTACCAGAGTGGCTTCATCTGAATTTGATGTTTGGCAGGCAAATTAGAACCTGTTTGGAAGCGTGGTTCGGTGAATGCGACCGTACAGTACCCCCGACAGTCAGGAATGATGACTGGAGATTAAGACCGCTCTAGCCGGGCCAACGAGTTCAAGCCAGAGGGCCTAGACAAGATGCCTTTCGATAATCGCTAAGCGGATAATGTATGGGATTTGACATAAGCCCTCGAACTTCTTTCGATCGAAAATGTCAAATCCTATACATTTTCCATTTAGCGATAGCGATTGTCAAAATGGCAGTCAAAAGTTCTGAGGTAACAAACATAAAAAAAACATACAGACGAATTGATAACCTCCTGCTTTTTTTGAAGTCGGTTAAAAATACAATAGCAGAATTGGGGGGCAGTGCATGGAGATATTTAGTGGTGCCATCCCACAGTCAAGTGAGAGCATTTTTCTCGAGATAAAAATTTTCTTAATATTTATTATATTTTTGGATCTGGATTTGCGAAAAATTTTAAACAATAATTAAAACCGACTTCAAAATAAAGGGAAAACATAATTAAATTTCAGTAGGTACTCATCCTCCTCGTTTTTGGAGTAGGTTAAAAAAGTAAAAAGGGTTTTTTGAAACCAGTTACCAAAAAAAGAAATGAATTCTTTTTTAGGAACTACTTAGTTTCGAAGACAGGATAATATTTTTTTCATCGAAACTTAGTAAGGTGAACCACGTGGGGAGATCACGGTCTACCCGCGGGTCTATCCACTATATTCTTTTAACGGTACATGCATGATGTAAACGAATATTCATATGTTTACATCATGCTATCACGAAAGAATATTATGGGTATAAAAAAAGAGTAAATACAATAGTCATTTAGTACGTTGATTCGGTTGATCAGTGTACTTGTAAATTTTAACCAATTTTCTAATAATAACGTAGGAGTAGTCACTGTTGCAATTTGATAAATATATTGCCCAGCATCAACGATGTAATAGACCGTGAACTCAATTAAAAAAATCCCTTAACACTTAGTCTCGTGCTGGTAACAAATAAAAAAGCATCCTTACAGGTTTACATCAATCGACATACTGGACTTTAAAGTCAGCCAGCCAGGCCAGGAATTTTACAGGTTTACATCAATCGACATACTGGACTTTAAAGTCGCCAGCCAGGCCAGGAATCGTTGGAACACCTTTTGTGTCAATGCTATGTCCTGGCTAGGATCAGAATGAGTCTTCTGGAAGTGGCGTATCCAAGGCCAGAAGACTATAGGCTCTTTCACCCCAAAGACATAGTGAAGCTCATGGCAGCTATATTCGGGAAGTGGGAGGAGTGAAGGCAGGGGAGGAACAGTAGAACCGGAAGGGTCGAAGTGGCGGATTTAAAAAATAATAATGTTTATCGCGCGAATTTTTAAGAGAGGACCACCTCCTAGAATAGTAACCTGATGCGTTGCAGACAACAGGCGAACCGCTCACAGCACTCGTTTACGACGCCGTACATACGTCATACATATAAACTTAAATCGATTGACCTACATAATGAACTCGATAGAAATTGAGCTATATTCGGAGCAAGGTAATTATTTTTCTGGTAGTACGTTGAGTAGAAAAGGATTTTTTATTTACATATTATTTCTTTCTAATCCCGTCAAATTATATTAGTAAATAGTGAATTTAGAGACACCGCACATATAGAATTTCAACTTAAAATTAGCCAACTATCGAACAACTAAATTGCGTGCTTTCATAGGCCGCACACTTCGCCGACTTAGTTGGTGGACAGTGTTGATATCGCGGTGAAGTCTGCGATAAAATGCGGAAAAACTACGCACTTCTTAACTTAATAAAAAGAAGACGAAAACAGTTAGGGCGCATCCGATATTAAGTGACAGATTAGAGCATGGGAAACATCATACCTTACATTCTAAACTGAGATGTTACCCAGATAAGTTTTTTAAGGGCTGGCCTTTTTCGGACTTCGTCGATCAGCAGTTCTAATATATTTTTTCATTTGTTACAAGAAGAGAATGCAGAGATCGACTGGGTGGCTGCGTGCCCGTCGGCAAAAATCCAAGCGTGGGGAAATCACGCGCACGGTTCTGGTCACACTGCATCTTACCGTGCGACTGACCAACTAAGTTGTTATAGTGTGCGGGCTATCGGCCGATAGTTGGCCAACTATTTAGTTGAACGACTTAGTTAATATAATGTGCGGGCTATCATAAGATTCTATGCCTATAAGACATTCTGCGATTTAGTTGTACAACTTGAAATTGTATATGTGCGGTGTCTCTTAGATGCAAAGTCAAATCGAACTTTATTATTAAAACGCTAGTTTACAACATCGAGTTTACACCTTACGTTCTACATATTTCGGTAATTGTGTATTCATATACCTCAGAAACTAATTTAGTTAATTTCCCAGGCGGTCGCTAATGGGACCCAGCTGAATTTTACTGTTCTGTGAAATGTGCCATAGTTGACTTATCATTTCGAATCAACAGGATAAAGGCTGGTATACATACATACGTATGTATGTCGTAGCCATCTGGTTAAATTAGCCACTTAATTAGACGCCTAGGCCATTGATTAAACGCCGGCATCCAATGAAACGGCTGAAGGGCAACTAGCCAAGTCATTTAGCGCAACATTTAACCAGATGGCTGAACCTCGTCGTGTCAGCAATATGGTTAAATTAGTCATTTAATTGGAAGCCTAGACAGATCGTTTAAATCGAAGAGCTTTTGTGTGACTTTGTGTGAATGGTAAGTTCAGTGTTTTTTTACGAGGTCTTATAATCAAAACGATTTCGGTTGTAAGTGGTCATGAAAAGATTACTTTAATTCTACCAATCACCCAAAAAATAACTAAAAGACGATCCGCCTTAGCATCCAATTGAGCTAATTTTCAATAGGCCCAGTTGTAAAGCTTTAAGTACGTAATAGTAATTCTAGTTCAATTGACTTTCAAACTAGGCATTTATTGGATGTCGGCGTTTAATCAACGGCCTAGGCATCCAATTAATTGGCTAATTTAACCAGATGGCGACGATCGATATACGATTGAGAATGTTTTGTAAGTACATATCGTCAGTGGGCGTGCAAGACCGCGAAAGAGCAGCTTGCAATACCGCGTATTTACAAAAGTCGCAAAATTAAATCGCGACAGCGGTTTCTTAGATCTGATTCGCTTAAACTAGATTCTCATTAAACAACACCCAGAGAAATCCCCAACAAGTCAGACAAAAAAATGTGTAGAAAAATCCAAGATATTAACTTTTTTCTTCCTCCGATAAAATGAAGATAAAAGACGATATTCTTTTATTCACTACTATTTATTTTAGGTTATTAAATTATTAAGATAATTCCATGTTACTTACGTAGTTACCCGGCGATTAGTGAGCGCGGGCAATCCACATGGGAATGTTACGCAGCGGATACATCCACCTGTTGACAACAGATAAAATATTCAGAAATTCGCTACCCAATAGTAACAATAATATAGTAGTAATAATTTCACATATAAATATAGATAGATCCAGAGCTATTGCACTTGAATCAAATTAGTTTACACGATCTGATAATTTATGTACAAAACCAGTTTCAAAACTGCGAAAAATGTCCATAATATCATTACTAGTTCTAAAACTATTGCGTTTAAAATTATTCTTGACAAGCAACGTTATCTCGAATCACGTAACATACTTAATATACATAGAATAAAGATAATTTTACGCTCGTGTGTATTTATTAATTGTGTTATGGTGGCTATCATTATTTACACTCAGACCTCTTTTATCGTTCAAGGGGGAAAAGGCATTAACGCCTACAGACGCTGTCTTGAGGGGGTAAATAACAATGCAGGGTTATGTGGGGCTGCTCGGTCGAAGATATCAAAGACCGAGACTACCCACTTAAAAGACTCCAAGGGCTCGGAGCAGAGCAGTCGTCGGGATTGTAAAGGTTGCGAGTTCTATCCGCTCAGGACGTGAAAATTTTCCAGTTTAGATATTTTTATAAGTAGTTTCCTGTGTTCCTTTTCCTTCTACATCGTCGAACAGACTAACGGTCAACAGTTGCCCAAATACCAGTGGCCTGTACGCGATATGCTCGACTGGACTCACTCTGGTACATTCTATGTGCTCATTCTATACACCGTGGCGTTACACGCACGCAACACCCAGTAACACCGATACTACATCTTAGGGCCATCGTACGAAGTATTGCGTTACTCCACCCTCTTCTCGGTACCCGCTTACGGGGCCAGCGCGCCCTGGCAAAAGCCCCGCGTCGCCGACCAGACCTTATTCAGAAACTGTCGGATCACGGATTCGATTCGAAAAGTCACATGCCGTCTCTTTGACGCACAGTGATAAAAAGTGACAAGTATATAGACTACAGGCCCGTTTCAAAAAAATGGTGGGTCATTTGAACCACCAGGTGACCTATCTAGAACGATATAAGAGCATAAAATAATAAGATTCAGCACTATGCCGTCACTTGTAAGCTGTCCAACTGAGTGCAGGTGAGAATTCAAAAGTACAGGTAGAGTGAGTACATTTGGTCATATATTTTTGTACGGCATTCTTACCATCGATTGATCCATGAAAAATAATAAGAAAACGCGCAGTGCCGTAAAAAAATGGTGCGCCACTAAGTCGGATTTTTTTTGTTGATTTTCCGACAATTTCCAGGGTAAATTTGGTCATTTGATTTTGTATGGCATCAGTTTCATACTATTTCAATACTGCTTCTAATCCATTATTCCGCAACGCCGTACAAAAATCATGCGACAAGGGGACAAAAATCGAGGGTTGCAACTCCTCTCTTTCCGTGGTCCAGGGGGTGATTTGAAAAAGTACGGCTTCGGTTCCAAAACATTATCTAGTACTCAAAAGTACCTTTAAAAATAATGCCGTCAAAAAATGATTGTTCATTTGAATGTATATCATTAATTATCTTAATTTTATGTTGTGTCAAATCACCCCCTGGACCACGGAAAGAGAGGGGGTTGCAGCCCTCGATTTTTTCCCCTTGTCGCATGATTTTTGTACGGCGTTGCGGAATAATGGATTAGAAGCAGTATTGAAATAGTATGAAACTGATGCCGTACAAAATCAAATGACCAAATTTACCCTGGAAATTGTCGGAAAATCAAAAAAAAAATCCGACTTTGTGGCGCACCATTTTTTTACGGCACTGCGTGTTTTATTATTATTTTTCATGGATCTACCGATGGTAAGAATGCCGTACAAAAATATATGACCAAAATGTACTCACTCTACCTGTACTTTTGAATTCTCACCTGCCCTCAGTTGGACAGCTTACAAGTGACGGCATAGTGCTGAATCTTATTATTTTATGCTCTTATATCGTTCTAGATAGGTCACCTGGTGGTTCAAATGACCCACCATTTTTTTGACACGGGCCTGTTAGGCTAATAGGGATTCCTTTCTACTTTCAGGGTTCGCCGCTGGATATTTTTTCGCGGGGCCGTTCCTCCTCTTCTTTAGCGCCTATAAGCTTTTAACAAAAGGTGTAAAGAGCTTGCCTATTCGCAATCCACGCTCACCGCCACAATATCTGTCAGTGACGTCGACAAAACAGCCCATTCGTCGATGTATCTTGGACACATCGTTAATGTGTGTGCAAGCAGTGAAAGGCGGTATTCTCGTCAGCGCGTCTCGCAATGTATTTTCCGAAGCAGCCATGTCGCGAGAGAACGCACCTCACCGTCTCTCCACTCACTCTTTCAATACAATTGGACGCAACAGTGCGGTAACCAGCGCCTGAGCTTCCAAACTCTCCCATCATTTCTCGAATGCCAGGTCCTGGGTGCCAGAATTTTATTTCTTCTGGAAGCGATATATGGCATCTAGTCGATATCTGTTCGGTTGTTTAGCGGTAGACATCCGCTAAGAGTTGTGAGTCCAGATTTACACTGAAACGTATCAATAAAAAAATAGAATTTAATTCAATTGTAAATCTAATGAACTCGCGTTTTTTATTGATTTGATCGGACAAAGGTTAGTAAAAATACGAGTAAATACTACTCGTATTTTTACTCTCCTATTAATAATATCTTCGCAATTACTTTTCGTTACATTTTTATTAATAAGTTATTTACTGAATAACTCACAAAGTGGGTCGAGCGAGTCCTAGTAAGCGTAAAAGGCCGCACGTAGGTAAGTATTCTTTATATATTTTCCTGAAATACGACAAAAAGGTAATTAAGATTATTATATAGGTATAGGAAAATTGTAAATAGTTACTACTTTTAACAATCTTTAAATAGAATATCGTAAGGATACATGTTTTCCTGTAATTATTAGATTCCCATCCAATTGATGTAAGGAACGGTGGCTGTAATTAGGTTATACTGTATATTGTGTTCCCGTAGGTCTCCTTCCCATCTAATGTATTTGCCGACTAGAGGACGCGACGCTCCTTACGCCACGTTATTAAGTTAGCTGACTTCAAATTGCAATAAATGTGTCTTGTATCTGGCGACATGATTTTACTTACAAACGAAATAGAAAGGATTACATATTATGTTGTCGAAGTTGATATCTGCTCTCCGGCATTGTCAAACTATCGTCGATTTATTCACCCAAAAACGCCACTCAAATCTTTACTCAAGAACAATTATGGTTGATTAATGTTTTATAATATGGGCTTACAAATACAAGGTAAGTAAAGTACTTAAATTTTTTTTAATATAATTGCGAACTCTGCAAAATCTTCAAGTAAGTTGTTAAAGTTTGTTTTTGGAGTAATTACACGTCGGCGTTATTGTAATGGCTGTCCAGCCTGAGTATTGCATCCGAAAATCTTTGGAATTTAGGTCCAATATTGCATTGCAACCATTAGCCGCCTAAGCAACCAGACCATTCTTCTCGACATTTAAGGCTGAGCGATTGGATGGTCAAACAAAACCGTAAGATTTCCAACATTCAACACTGGTCTGTAAGTGTCATCATGAATGATATATAGAAAGTATCAGAAACTATCACTGGCATATCCTATGTATGATTCATGAAGGTTTTTTAAAAGGAGACTACAATATAACATGACATACAAATTTGTGCAGAGCGAGATACACTCGTGTCGACCGTACTGCATGAATAAATAATGACATGTGTCGATAGTAAATACCTATACGTGTGCTGGCGTCACTGGTGAACATATCACATTGCGTACATCTCTGGCACAATGATAAAATTATCATGTGCAGGCTGTGCAGCGGATGACAGCGACTACACCGGTTGATAACTGAACGTCCGCCACGGTCGGTGTCCGTTTACTGCTATTAACGGAACATTAACACTGTAATTGGCAGATTTAGGAGCAAGCTTATATTAATTACCGACCGGCCGTCGAGTGGTCTATGGCCTATCTATGGTCTCGTTAGAGGCAGATGTCCGTATGCATTTTGTTCACGAATCACGCATTCCCTTCATGGATGATCGTTTACATTTTCTTTACTAAACACGGATGTGTGTATGTTCATTTAGTATATTTCTTATATTTATATGTAAACATATTATTATCATAATTTTTTCGTTAGCTAGTATCCATAAAACAAGCTCTTATTATGCTTACTTTGGGCTAGATAATAGGTGTGAGTGTATGAATATTATTATTATTAATTACATTTTGTGATAATCTTTTTTATATTAATATTTAAAATTCTGAATAATCTGGTAAATGGTTCCTTTTTTTAAGCACGTCGTGGCAACTTTTAATAAGGCAACACTCCCGCACGAGTTAGAATAACGTAGCATTATAATTAGATAAAGTGTATGTTTTGTAAGTTGTTCTAATGCGAAAAAAAAATGCGACTAGTTAACTGATCATGTAATGTGATCTTTTATTTAAAAAATCAAAATACCTACTTTCTTTACAGGCAACGTAAATAAATAAGGAATAATAAATAAGCCTATTGGTGTTTACTTCATATAAAACTTTTAATAGTCAGTAAACCATACGTAAACATTTCTTTTATAAGTAGTAAAACGATTTCCAATTTCAGGACGCAGGAAAGGCCGAAATCATTATTGTTGAGCAAACTCCGAAACCTTTCTCTTGCTTGGAGGTTGTTCGATTCATTTGATTGTTTGGGAAGTGTGGGACGGGCAACGGGCACGCACCGGGGGGAGCCAGGAAAAAACAATAAAGTTATATGGACTAATTTGAATATACCATACGTAGTTTTATGATATTAAAAATATGTTAAATATGATAGAAACTATACACGAGTTGCTAAAAGAGAACTCTATTCAACGCCCACTATTCTGAAACTTGATACATCCATGACGGACGAATGACAATAATTTGAAATTAGTTTGATAGATAATTAGTAAGATTTTTAATTACTAGCCTATTTTCAATCCTAATAATATTCATATTTTAAAGTTTTTGATGCGTTTAAACTCCTACTTTATTTTAATAATTACTTCATCGTTTTCTTTTTTTATTATTTTAATAAAGATAGAAAACGATTAAAACGCGAATCGCGTCTGGCCGGACCCCAGGAGATGCGGGTTCGATGATTCCCGCCTGGAGCATATAATTTTTTCATCGTTTTTTTCTTTATTTGTAATTATTTCAAATAATATTATAATTATAAATGCATAAGTTTGGATGGATGTTAGTTACTCAATCACTCCGGAACAACTGAAAGGATATGGATGAAATTTGGCACAGAGTTAGATTATAATCCGGAATAGCGCATTTTATCTCGAGAATGCGTTCCTTTCCTATCATGGGAGCATGCAACGCAGATGAAGTCGCGGGCGAAAGCTAGTACGATATAGTATGCATTACTGGATCATGTTGACGCCCGGCTGGCCGAGTGGTCTGTACCCCAGGCTACTCGGTCAAGCGGTGCCGGGTTCGAATCCCGGTAGGAACAAATGTTTGTATGATGAGTACGAGCATTTGTTTACGAGTCATGGATGTATAAATGTTTATTTAGTATATTTCTAATATTTATATACATATTATTATCATTATTTCTCCGTTATCTAGTATCCATAACACAAGCTCTTAATGATGCTTACTTTGGGCTAGAGAGGTTCCCAGACATTTTTTCTCATAGACCACTTTTAAAATTTAGCTGGTTCCGGTGGACCCCCTGTAGCTACAATTCTACCATATGTGTGAGTGTAAAAATTATATTATATTATATTATATTATGTTATGCGTACATCACGCGACAGTGAATATTAGAATACATGCTTTTTAATCGGTGGGCAGATGGTTGCACCTTCGCAGGTGCGCGATCGCGGCCCGTGTCAAGGCCCGCTTGGTCAAGGCGCTTACACTAACTAGGTCTAATTAACGGTCTGTCGACTTCATCTATAATACCAGTGTTATTGCTGTACTTCTACAACTATTTACGAACGCGCCCGATTCGTTCCGTCAAGACTTAAAACGGAAAGACACGTCAAAGCTAAGACCCCTATACCCCAACATATTTTTGGAGTCGGTGCTTTACTTTCTATTGTTTTTGGAAACCACTTAGCACCAACTCCAAAAATATGTTTCTAAGGGATGAATACCTACTTAAATTTAATTATTTCATCCTTTTCAGTTTTTTGAAGTCGGTTTTAATTTTTGTTTAAAATTTTTTTTTCACAATTTTTAGTGATAACTTTCTACGGTCGAAGCTAGATGGGTGACCGTCAACTTATATTGTTTCCTACTATCGTATCGTTTCACTAAAAAGTCATTGGAAAAACAAAAATTCGCAATTTCGCTTATGTAGACGATTTCATAATTTCAGTTTTTTTAAATTTAAAACCAAAGTACCCAACTGTTTTTGAAAAAATTTTTATGGGACCAAATGGCAGCTATTCCGCATCGAACAAAAAAAGAATCACGTAAATCGGATCAGTAATCTCGGCGTAAACGGTGTACATACAAAGAAAAAAAAAAACATACCGGCCGAATTGAGAACCTCCTCGTTTTTGAAGTCGGTTAAAAATTAATAATGTTTTCCTACATTTAGTGAATAAAAATATTATTTTGAACTTACTTAACGTGGGTTTGTATTTTCAGCATAGTTATGCTTTGTTATTCAATATTTTTCAAAGCTTGTTTTGCTGAAGGGCAGGTCGAGTCAGTGTCGTTCCCAGTCGGCCTTTATGTTCCGCACAACCGCGCGAGGAGTTGAATAATAAATAGGTTCCAGCGAACTATGCCGACCAAATAACGTAATAAATGTATCCTTTCGTGGAAAACATCTCGAATCTTGATTATAGTATCTGCGACAACACGTGTTAAAAATCAGAACAATGTTCACATTTTGGATGACAAGAAAACTGATGATCTGTAACTCTTCTATCGGCAAGGCTGTTAATCGAAGTTCCCCTAAAATGAATATTGTCTTTGGCTATCTGCTCGTAAAACAAACAATGATTCGACAGTTTACGGAATTCCATTGAGATTATAAATGCGTAAGCTCGCCCGCTTGACGTCACTACATACTTACTCGTGAAGTTGTGGCGTTTAGTGCTTATCTGGTTTTTGGTTGGGACCACATACTTCGCAACACTTCCACATATTATTGATAGCTAAGTACTTCGTACAAAGAATGAAACATACCTACATGGAATACCAGATTATTCTTTATTTTTTTTAAAAGAACTCTGATTGCGTTTGGAAGCAATTATGAAAAGAATTAGACATGACACAATAGCTGATTGCCCTATTGACATAAATACTGCAAACAGCAGATAGATACCAACTGTCCAAAAGAGACTAAGGCTTGGTGATACGTAATACCTTCGTCAGCATGACAGCATAAGCACTCATGACTCAGGTTAGATCAAATTACCTATAACCTAAGCAAATAAAAAAGCAATACTCATTAAATTGTAATTTAAAGTTATTTGAAATAAATGTTATTATTAGCCTTAATTGAAATCTGCATCAATTTCATTAACCACATTGATACTATTTTTGGTAAAGAGCTTCAACGAAATATCATCAGTTATAATTATAATAATTATGTATATTTATACTATATATTTGTTACAAAGTTTTCTTAATACTAAATAGGTTGGAATAAACCGACTCATTACATCTTGCGGGTTAATTGACAAAAAAATTGTGTTTTAAATCAAATTCTTTTTCAAAATACCCGCATTTTAGATGGTCTGAATTCACCATTACGTCGCCGTCACTTGCTTTGAGAAGACCTCGTTGAAAAAAGAGTTTACCTATATACATTTATCTTAACGAATCAGCTATAGGATTATCATTATAAGAAGTATTCTACGTCGTGACTGCAGAATAACTATATTGTATCTTTGGAAGTCTTTATAGAAAGCGACTATAGAATCATCGAATACAGAGAATGTTAGACAATAGGTTTCATTCGTTTAGATACGATCATATAAGTCGGCGAAACGAAAAACGTCGCTCACGCCACAGAATACATTTTGATAGCCGGTTGAGCTCCCCTTTTCCGATCGAGCCGGCTCGGTGTTCTCGATCTCGAATGAGCCGACACGACACACCACTGCCATACCAAAGTCACCAAACCAATATAGGTACTTTATTTTTGGAATCGTTCCATCTTAATTAGAGATTCTTCCCGGTTCAGATCAAATAAATCTCATATCAAAGGACATGAAGGAGGCCACGAGTTGGACATCGGATTTCACGGGCGATTAATCTAATGAACACATGCATTATTGAAGTTTTATTACAAAACTTGTTTTGCATGCTTAATTGAAAGACTTCGTATTGTCTTTGTTGTATAACTGGCCAATCAAAATTTGAATTTGTTTCCTCTACTAATATTGTATACTGATTGATGGATGTTACTTCACTTCAATAAACAAAGTCAAATACAACAGTCTTATTAACTGTGTTTGTGTCTGACGCTGGCATCAGATGTCGGTGTAATAAGTGCGGAATATTAAAAGTCTTTTGAGTGACGGTCTGGACTGGAGTTCTCTTCTTACTATAGGTCGTACCTACACGTAAGGTTATATTAAAGGGATTCATAATTGCCGGGACGGACGGGACCAAGACCAACCGCAGTAAGTTTTTCATCGCCAACGGCACAAAGGGCACCATGTATTATGTATTTCATAATTTATAAGTATATTTAATAATTATAAATACTT
This sequence comes from Nymphula nitidulata, assembly GCA_947347705.1. NCBI lineage: Eukaryota > Metazoa > Arthropoda > Insecta > Lepidoptera > Crambidae > Nymphula > Nymphula nitidulata. The sequence continues at coordinate 4,547,849 of OX374617.1, read as the reverse complement.
AGAAAGTAGAATCATGATCTTTTTAGATTCGTGTCTTCTTGCTTTGTCAGACTCTCACTATAGGTAGGCTCTGAACTAGAGTTTAACGAGACTTTGTAATTGGGTCGGAACTTCAAAATTAAGTAGAGACTCGAGGACTCCATTTTTAACATCATCGGTATTTCATCTTAGGCCTCAGGATGACAATGCACCAGCAATCCCATGTGATTTTTTCTTTTTGATTGCAGGTGTCCATAGGCGAAGGCGGCCAGATACCACCAGGCGCGGGCCGTCAGATTACTTGTCATAGTTGTATAAAAAAAGGAGTTGAACCAATCCGCAAATAATCTTCAGAACTAAGGTAAGTTCCAAGGTACCAGAGCACTGAACTGAAATCTGTAAACAACCTCTTTCCTTCCCATGAGGGATTCTGTTAGTAGACGAAAAGTTTTGAGTATCTATTTATTTATGACGAAACATACATATATTTCATTTTTAACATTATAAATGTTTGAAAATATTAGAAAAGTATTCAAACTAGAAAAAATCATGTCTTCAGGCGGCGACCTTTGACAATCCAGGTGACTGCTCTAACCACTGAGCTACCAAGAACTTATGAGGGGAGAGAGAGAGAGAGAGAAAAATTTCTGCTAGTCTTTCTGTTTTTATGTTATTAAACTGACGACTATCTTCACATTGTAAAAACGATGGATGCAACACCCGATCAAGTATTTTTTCCTTTTTACAAATATATGAAGGCTATAGATACCTCGTGAACTTTGTGAAAGTTTATTTCAGATGACCGAATGCCGGTAAGGCACATAAATTCATTGTTGACTTCTTAGCGCAAATAAAATGGCAAAAATAGCGTTCGCGCGCCTAAATAAATAATTACTAATAATTACCATGAAAGTTATTGAAAAAAAATGGAGAATGATTTCAATATTTCAAATAAAACCACTTTACCGGATTTAATTCTAAGAACATTTCTTTTATACAACTAGATGACAAACAAGCTAACGGCCCACCTGATGGTAAGCGGTTACCGCCGCCCTTAGACACCTGCAATAACAAGGAAAAATCACTTGATATTGCAGGTGCGTTGTCGTCCTGGGGCCTAAGATGAAATGCCGTCCATGCCCAGTAATTACACTGGCCACCTTTCCCTTCAATCCGTAAAACAGCTGTTTAACACGGCTGAAATAAGAAAGGCGGTGGTACCTACCCAAACGACCCTACAAAGAAAAAACACGGGCCTACCCACCTAGTAAAAAAAAATTAAAGAAAATACTATACAAATACCAAAAAAAAACTGGTGTATTTGCATAAAAACTATAAATAAGTTCGCGTGTTTTGTCCAGTTTCATTTCAAGTCCACTCGTTCAGGTTCAGCAGTAGCTAGCGTTACAGCTCTGAGTATTTAAAATTGTTTAGAGGCCCATGAGTAACCACCTTACGATGCAATCTCAACAGGAACTTAAATAGCCAGTGAGTCAACATTAGATAGGCAAATGGCCTCCTTTGGAATTAGGAGATAGTTACCTCGCCCTCGTTACGGTAGATAACTATAGGTTTTCTGTACTATGATCTGTCTTTTAAACTTGTAACAGCTTCAGATTCGTTGTATAGGTACTTATAAAGCCTAACGAATCCTTTGGCGACACTGTATAATCAAAATCGTCAGACTTTTTGGCGTTTCATCGCGTTAGAGTATTAGGTATATTCTTTGGTTGCGTCGTTTAATGACGACGGTCAGGATTAATATTTTAAATCATTTTCAATAATGGCAGTATCGTATTGATGATGAAAGTAGTGCAAGTTTTGTGACCCTTTCTGTGGAGTGGTAACGGACAATGGAGAATCGTTGAAATAAACGTTAACTTACTTCAGATAATTTTTAACCGACTTCGAAAACGAGGAGGTTCTCAATTCGGCCGGTATGTTTTTTTTTCTTTTATACAACTAGATGATAAGCAAGCTGACGGCCCACCTGGTGGTAAGTGGATAACGCCGCCTATAGATCTGCTGTAAGTTTCTGGAAAATTGAGGATCCCGCAGACTACGATGGTATAGGATCAGCTGAAGGAAGCATGTCTTGGAAATACCACAATAAGTAACAGTAAATCAAAAGTGATGTTCCAAAAATGTATGGAGCCCCGGCCAGGTCTAGTACACTATACTGAAAAATAGGTAAACATATGCAAATCAGTGTTCATTTGCCCGTTTTCTTTTTATTTGCTTTGTTGCGTGGTACAAAACAAGATTTTTATAGAAAAAATTGCAACACAGATTATTTAGGAGCTACGATGCCACAGACCTTCGTTCCCACTTCTCTCTATGTAGGTACAGTATAGTCCACAGGCGGCTGCCCACCGTTAACAGTGAGGAATTCCAGTCATTTTTCTTGACGAAATCTTTTTTGAAAACTATTATTTGTTAGAAAAGCTGAACATTCATCTTTTCATGTTTTTTGAACAGGTAAATAACCATTATTACCAGTACTTCTTACCCTTTTGTGATCCACATTGGCGACGATTGGCGGCTCCCGCAATTAATATTGACAGCGCATTCGATGTCCCCTATTGCATTACGAGTCACTTACTCATCGGGTGAGCGTGTCGAGAATAATGAAGAATAAATCGCGTACCTACTTACCTATCTCGACTATCTTAGATCAGTCATCTACATATTTTTATCGACATAAAGAATTTCAAATGTGTTGACACTTCTATACATAATTATACATACATATGGAAAAAGTAAATATTCCACGCGGACGAAGTCGCGAGTACAGCTAGTAGGCATATAAATACTATTGTATTATCAAAAACTAAAATTGTAAAATTAATTTTGAAACCCACAAATAGTTAGTTAAACAAATATGTATGTATGAAGAAAAGTGATGTTTCAAAAATGTATGGAGACCGGCCAGGTCTATGTTCACGTTCACGGGTGTCTATGTACAGGTGTGTTTTTAGTACACTATACTAAAAAATAGGTAAAAATATGTAGAACAGTGTTTAATTGTCCATTTTTTTTTTTGCTTTGTTGTGTGGTACAAAAGGAGTTTTTTATAGAAAAAACTGCAACACAGCCAAATACTCATCATGGTGCGTATGTCATTTAGAATTTAGGTGACGTTTACTTGACTTCTATGTCGCCCTTGCGCGTGCGTGCGTGCGTGCGTGCGTACGTGCGTGCGTGCGTGCGTGCGGGCGTGCGTGCGTGCGTGCGTGCGTGCGGGCGTGCGTGCGTGCGTGCGGGCGTGCGTGCATGCGTGCGTGCGTGCGTGTGTGCGTGCGTGCGTGTGTGTACGTGCGGTATATCTGTAGTTTGTCGTTCGATACTCAATAGTACGCATTTTTAGGGTTGTCACGAACAGAACAATGTTTTTATTAATTTAATTGGAAAATGAAAGTGGTCTGAAAAGTGTCAAACTTTTAGAGGGAACTCTTGACAGTGAACACAACCACCCCCTTAAATTTTTCAGAGCACAGAAAATATCTTGCAATTCTTCTTAGTTTGGAAATATATGTTTCTCAAAATCAAAGTCATTTTAAAGTTAGTTCTGTGAATTTCTTGAACAAAGCATAGTAGGTTGGTGTGATGCAGACTGATTTGAAAGTTGTTAAAATATATTCTGGCTTCTAAACAAACATTCACTCTCACACCCGTATTCACAAACGACACTATGAGGTCTCACAGTGCCTGCGGACGCACAGGGTGCCAAATTCCTATTCATAAACAATACTTGAGTGACAATCGGCACTATGTGTTTGTCATAATGACCACTTAGCTAGGGGAGCCTGATAGCTATATTAATCAACGCATAGTGTCGAGCTCACCAAAGAGAATGTAATCACTACGGAGTTTACGATAAAAAGTTAGGTTCTAATTTTGTTTCTAGAGGTGTGGTTTTGCTTTGTTTGAGGTGATTTCGATTCTAGTGGCGATCTTTCACAATGCATTACAGTAGCGTAGATACATAATTATATCAAGAGCAAAGTACAATAAATAGGTACCAGAAAAGTATATGAGATGTCAAAGAGAAATGGAAGTATAGGGGAATACACAGATAAATAATAATAATATTTATACACTCACACCTATTATCTAGCCCAAAGTAAGCAACATCAAGAGCTTGTGTTATGGATACTAGATAATGGAGAAATAATGATAATAATATGTATATAAATATGAGACAAATACTAAATAAACATATAAACATTCATGACTCGTAAACAAATGTTCGCACTCATCATACAAACATTTGTTCCTGCCGGGATTCGAACCCGGGACCTCTTGGCCGAGTAGCCTGGGGTACAGACCACTCGGCCAGGCGGTCGACACAGATTAATGATAATTGTATCTACGGGGAATATATGCAGCATGTTCAAGATCCTATTAGAGTAGTTACTATTCTAAGATTCTTATAGGTTCCTCCTTAATAGGTTCACGTAAGAAGTGGTATTTTTTATACTTTTGCTACTGGTAAATATAGACCTAACTAAATCAACTGCAAAATGTCTTCCAGTGCTACCAATTTGTCAGTTGCTGCAACTAGGTAGGTACTTATGAAAACTTAGGTACTATCTACACAATAATTAGGTACCTACTATTATTATTGTGCTACATTTGTAGAAGATCCCGTACACAAAAGAGCTGAACTATTCAGTAAGTATACTTACTGAATAGTTTATAGTAGACCTTATAAGTGTAAGTCAACCAACGATTTCAAGAATAGTGAAAAGGCTCTGTCTCTTCAATATTTTTTTTTAAATACTGTCAAATTGTTAAATTTACAAACTAGAAAGAATGATAAAAAAAAGAGCGTTTTATCCTGGAATAGTAGGAGCTGTCAACACTACCTACATTGTAATTCAAAATCCTGGTGGACTCAATGCAAAATTAAAAAAATATATTTTTATAAACAAATTGACTAAACAATATAATGGACCATAAAAGTTTTAAAAAGAGCAACAATAAAATTGAAATATCAGTCAGTGAACTGAACTACGTAACACTAATCTACCAATCACAGAGCTATATTCAACGCAATGAGTCCGCATAGTAAAGATTCATTTGAGTATTGTTTGTGAATTGAAAGGCTTGTCAAAGTGAACGCACTGAGAAATGCCTTACTTCGCATAGTATTGCTCCTTTACTTATATAAGAATCGTTTACGAATATAGGTGTTAAATTTAAGAAAATATGTCATTCTCATAAAACATATTCTTAGTTTCTTCAATTTAGCAGTATTTTGCGCAGGACATATCAATTTTAGAATTGAAATTATTGTGATATTTACAGTTTAATTAGATTTAGTAATTAAAATACGGAACTAGAAAAATTACATATTTTAATTACTAAGTAATTTTTCAAACATTTATAATAATTCACCAACGTGTTACGTTGGTGAACAGTGACGCCCACAGGCGTTAAAGAGTCTAAAATGGTATGACAGTACGCCGTACGACGTTAGCATTTTTGTTTGTGTAAAATCACAACGCCTGCCGGCGATGCCATTTCAATACTAGAATAAGGAATGGCACTTTTTAGTGTCACCGGAGGAGTGGTTGCCATCGACATACTGTCACTACGTAGCGTTGAAAAATTTCCCTAAAAAATGTACTACTACGCACACATTGAAAATTTTGGCGGCACCTCACACACACACTACGACATTAGGCGTCGCGTTTTCATACATTTAGTCGAGTAGTGCCGCGCCGCAGGGACGCTACGAGTCACAACCTATTTTGCGTCTAGGATGGGTTCTAAAAGATAAATATTGTTTATTTTGATTTATTATAATGTATTTTATACCTAGAAATAACTTCATACAGCATAATTGTACAATTGAATGATCTATTTGTAGCGCTAATTTAGAAATAAACATAAGTTTTGTCGTTTTACCTAAACCTTTATTGTAACATATACCAAATAAGTTTAATTTGAAATCATTCCCTGTTCTTTACTAAAAATAGTTTTATACAGCAGAGTAGTAAAAGTAAATAATGTATTTATAGGGTTTATCTGTGTCCTGGTACGATTTTTTTGCATTTCAAACAAATTTAAAACTTTTATAGATGGCCAAGAGAAATACCTATTAAAAATATGAAAAGACTCAAAAAAAAAATTGAGAAGTGTCTGCACTAGAATCGAGTCAAGATCAAGACCAAGACCGTTACGCTGATGATGGTCCGTCTTGTCTTAAGACATACTCACCAGTACCTACTAGATGACAGTACTCCCTACTAGGGTTGCTGAGGATTCCTCTTCCGCTTCCTCATAATGCGGAAGTTCCGCAATATTTTGAGTTCCTCATCCGTTTCCGCTTCCTAATAAATAAAAATAAAAAATTCCTCTTCCGCTATCGCTTCCTCAAAATTTAAGAGGAATCTAAGAGGAATTTTACTGCGCATGCATCGTATTCATGACAACGCACACGCCGCGCAGCACGATGCCGCATGCCGGGCCGAACGGTCAGCGAGCGAGCCAACCCGTCCCGCCACCCGCGCTCTTCCTTGCTTGTTTGACAGTTGACATAGCGCTGTTTTGTTTAAAATTAAAAGAACATTTTCCAGTAGACCATTTAAATTATACATTAAGAGATATTTAAGAGACATTCAGTGAAAGAAATATCGGGATTGGATGATTTGTATATGATTCAAATTTTTTTTTGTTTTTTGTTGTTGATAGATTGGCATAACTGTTTTCCATTTTGGCGCGGAGTTTTAGTTGCATCTGTTATTTATATTAAATACAGTTCTGTTTTTAGTTATATCATAACTAGTGTGTATTGCGAATTTCATAATGGACAAAGACATCAAACAAAGAGTTTGTCTTAAATTTTGCATCGCCAATGGAATTTCGTGTTCGGAGTCACTGAAAATGTTACAGATGGCTTACGGTGAATCGACTTTATCAAAAACACGTGCTTATGAGTGGTACAAAGCGTTCAAAAGCGTTCGAGATGTGATGGAGGATTTGCCTCGCTCTGGTAGGCCATCAACGTCTGCAACTGAAGTTAACATCGCGAAAGTGAGGGAAATAGTGACTGAAAATCATCATTCAACTTTGAGAGAGATAGCCGGCGAACTTTCTGTATCTCACGAGTCGATTCATACCATTTTAAATAATCACTTGGGTATGAAACATGTTTCCACTCGGCTAGGCCCATATGACTGGAATTTTCTCCAAAAACTCAATCGCATGAGAATCGCTGAGGACATGCTAGGAGCCTAGAACGAGTCAACTCTGACCCAACATTCATGAAAAGCATTGTCACTTGTAACGAGACGTGGGTTTACGAGTTTGACATGCAAACTAGTCAACAAGCTTCGGAGTGGCGCCTTCAAACTAAACCGAAACCGAAAAAACCACGCCAAAGTCGATCAAAAGTCAAAGTCATGTTGACTGTTTTCTATGACTCTCGCGGTGTTGTGCACTCGGAATCCTTACCGGAAGGTCAAACGGTAAATAATAGCTATTTGTTATACAAGAATGCAAAGTTTCTTTTTAACCGCGTGCTCAATTTTGATGACCGAGCAAGTGAAGGATTCTAAAATTGAATCACAAGCGCAGCGAGCGATTCAAAAATTATAATCCTGAGCGTTAGCAAGGGAATTAAAAGAGCACAAGGTGAAAAATCTTTGCACTCGAGTGCAACACGTGTAACTTTTCATCCCACCTCAACGAGGAAATGACTAAATGCAAAAAAAAACATTTGCGCATTATTAACAGTTTCAGTCAATTTTGTTGGCGTCAAATAAACTTCTTCGTCGCTAGAATCTCTCATTTTAGGTTTTTTACTTGTTTTCAAGTTTCTTGTTTTAAACCTATGGTTTTAACAAATATGTCGTAAAAAGAAAATGGCGCGCGCAAAGCAAATTAAACAAAAAGTACACCAAGAAGGTGCCGAGTCTGAGTTTTTAACAAGTTCAAAAAGGTTGTATGATAAATTCGGCACCATGGAGGTAGAAGTAAAGTGGTTTAATGATGTTTCGAATTCACAAACTTAGTGCACACGATGTTCTAAATTCAATTTTACTTTATCCTCTAGCGGATAAAAACGGCTTTTGCACCCAGATATCGAAGAGCAAAAATACTCTTTCCGAGATGGGGGGATGAAAATAATATTATTTGAGCGCTATGCGGCGTTTAAGAGAGCAAATTCGACGAAAAAGGGCCAGAATTGTGGAAAGAAAATTCTTGGATTTTGCACCACAATAATGCGCCTTCGCACAAGGTCATCATTGTGAACAACTTTTTGACCAAACACTCAAAAAATACCATCGAGCAACCAATATATTCACCTGATATGACTCCGACTTCTTTCTTTTTCCTAAACTCAAATTGCCACTTTGTGGCACCCATTTTCATTCGGTAGAAGACGCGCCAAGGAGAATGAAAAAATGTTTTGATGATTGGATTATTTGTTAGGGTAAGTGTATCGTTTCTGAAGGAGCATACTTTCAAGGTGATAAAATAAATTTGGATGTATTATTTATTGATCTTTTCCCAGTACTTTCTTGACAGAATATATTTTTCATATCATCCTCTTCCTCTTCCGCTTCCTCATCCGCATCCTCTTCCTCAATAAAATATCCTCATCCTCATCCGCATCCTCTAAATTTGTGTTTGACACTTCCTCTTCCTCTTCCTCATAATCCCTTCCTCAACAACCCTACTCCCTACGACCAACATTGACGCCTAACGCCGTAGTGTCATATCTATAAATTATTGAAACCTACATTTTGTGACACTACACCTGAAGGCAATGTATGAAAATTTTTAGTGCCACAGCAGCAAAAATTACTAACAACATAGTGTCCACCAACATGTTAAAATCAAAAATTAAGAATATTAATTAGATTTTTTCATATGAAAATAATTGAAATCAATATTTTTTCTCATTTATCTATTTTACTAGCTATATTGCCTGTCACATAGCACTTTTGTTTGATTACATTATTACCAACATCATATATTTTGTGTGGCATTTTACACTAAATATAAAATTTTAAAAACACTATTCAGTTAACTTGTTATTATTTACAAAATACTATATTAATTTAAACATTTTCTCTGATAACTATTTAGATAAGAATATTGTCTAAAAGTTTTTACTCAAATGCTAAGAAGGATAATGTTTTTATATTATACCTACTTAAATAATAGAATTCAAATTCAGACATAATTGGCTCTGAAAAGTGCAGATTTTGAGTCAAACTGTATAAATACTGTTAATGAAAACGAAAAAACTTTCACCATGGTTGATCAGTAATGATTTAATCAAACTTCCAGCCCCTGCTACACCAGTGTGATGGTGTCATAACCCTAAACTCCTATGTATCTTCCTTAGAGGAAGGCCTGTATCCAGCAGTGAGATGATAATAAAACAAATAAAATAATTTACCTCCTTATTACATACAACATTTTTGCAGTCCTTACATTTGATTTGGTATATAAACCTACATTACTTTTATAGAAATAATCTGTCTTATCAGTTTTATCCACTTTACTAAGGTTGATGTTAACATGGTTTTAGTTTCAAATATACATACTTGTAATTTAATGTTACTATTCTATGAGGTTCTACAGGTGTTACTGTGACATGCAAAGGAATCTGCAATTTATTTTTACATTTATCACAAACAGGCATTGTCCTTCCTCTGCTATAAATAGTAATGTAAATAATAGTGAGATGCCCATTTGTTGACTTTAATTAGGTGACTACAACTGTCCCAAAATCTACACTTGAAATTAAATTTTTTAGTAGAAGTATTCCTCGCGATCACTCAACAGTATTCCTCATGATCACTCAACATTTCTTTTTAGTACGCAGAAAAATCAGTAAGAAAAGTTATGGTATTACCTACCCTACCGATTAACAAATGGAAAACCTATATAATTAATTTTATACGTACGTATCGTAGATATGAAAATTTTCTTTAGAAAACTAACAGTGATTAAAAACTAAATATACACAAAGGTTCAATGTACTCACTATTGAATCCACGTTATAAACAGGCCCTGTCTTCCATATATTTATCACTACACATCCACCATTGAGCACGTACCGCAAAAATAAGTAAATTACAACGGATCACTAGGAATATGTGTAGGTTATAGAATTTAATATGCGTTTACACACAACACTAATAATATTAATGCAAATTTGTCTGGATAACAATGGCTTTATATTAAAGCAACTAAATGAAGTCCAGTCTACAAAACATATCACTGGAGTTCACAATAGTAGGGTCACACCACCATTTAGATTACACACCAACCAACAAAACCAATACTGCGCACGCATTAAAAAACATTTACCTAGCATCCGGTCGTCAATTTAGATTTGACGTTTGAATGATTTTTTTATTGTTGTTTTTATTCTCTCAAAAAAAAGGAAGAGGACCTTAAGCGCATACAGCCACATCGTAAGTATTATCCAAACGTAGTGTTGTAGTGGCCCTAATTCTGGTAAACACATGCTAAGTCTAAAGGACATGTGCTGAAAATGTATGGAGGCTGGTACTCAGCTACCCCCCAAGACAAAAGTTATATGGGAAGAAAGAGTATATATTAAAGAATATTATGATATTAAAACTATATTTTTAAATGCCTGCATTTAAATAAAAAATAACATTATATTCTGGTCAAAAAACTGTTATCCAGAGATGTAAAATTCCATTTTAAAAAATGTGACTCATCCCAAACATAGTATAAAACGTCAATGTCGTCTATTGTCTGGTCAAATATTTTTTTAATAACTAGGCATGGAGTTGATTTGGTTCAGCCTGCGACTATTTTGCAATTATATTTTATTGTAAATGCTAGAAGAACATGGCAAATTAGTTTCTGCACTTGTTTCTGACTAATAATAATGATTTCAATTTATTTTTTACTGTATTTTGTCAGAGAAACTTGGATAAGAAGCTTGGAATTCTTGCATACACTTTTCAAAATTACTCAAAAATGCAGGGGTATTAAAATAAAAAAAGGGTATATTCAAGATCGTCTGAGCATAAGCTTTCGCATAATATATAATTTATCGTGGGGGGCTTTCGAGTACCAATATCGAACATCTCCTTTAAGTTCCGTGCATTTCTTTCTATCAAGAGGAATACGAAAAGGATAGCTGTCATATAATTTGACATTTAGAACCGTGCGTTCAATTTTCGACCTTATTGAACGTGATAAAATGCAGTGTTTAGGAGGCACCTCCCATACAAACACTTGGTTCATAAAAATAAATAATTTTAGAACAAAAAGTTCGCTCAGACACATTTTTTAATTAGACTAATAAAAATCTTGACTGACACCACCAAATCCCGCCAAACTCGCATTTTTTTAAATATTTAGACGACCCTAGTTTAGTTTATTCTTGTAATGCAATAACCCTTTGAATTCATTATTACAATACTATATTCACATTTTGGTATTTATCAATTACATATAACAACTAACCATCTTATTGTTTGTGTTTGTCTACAGGCTACTTACCCAACCGGTTACTTATTCATTCCCTTTGAGATTTTTTAAGTTAGTATATAGAATTAGAATAGTAACAGAATCGCCACCACTGACGTGTTGTTATTGGTCATCGTGATCCACAGATCACGATGTCCAATAACAACGATACATCTGTGATGGATTTTAGTAATCTGTGGTGTGATTGGACCAATGGACACTGGACAGCACAGATTATTAAAATATTTATCTCTATTCCGATGATTCGAATCGAACAGTGATCTGTGTTGTGTTATGTGTTTCTGTTTTTGTTTCATTTGTGAACACATTGAACAGTAATCTGTGAAGTAAACCTCCATTTGATTGCCAATTTTATCTTGAAAGGGTAAATTCAGAAGTCCTATGTTTTCCAAATTGCCTTCACAAAATGTCTGACTCAGAGAGACAATTTCATGGCAATAGTGGTCCTTCTGGAGAAGCTGCGCCAACGAGAGGAGAGGGCGATTCGCCTCCGGTAACATCAGAACGCGACGCTTATTTTCAGGCTTTACGATTATGGATCCAACAGGCTCAGATGTATCAGAATATTTCAACCTGTTTTCCATATTATATGATGAGTTTTCAAGGACTCCAAAACAACTCTACTAATATACCGCTCATAAACAACAATTATCAGTTCCAAGGCCAGAATTTTCCATTTCAAGTCCCTCAACCTCCTCGTAACGCCACAGACCCACAGATACCAACTGAACAACTCACTCCAGCTGATGGTACGGATGTAGGGATGTTTGCTTGTAACTTAAACTTACTTGTCAAACTTTTAGCATTTTATGTGATTTTTGTTTTTACAGTAATAACTCGTCATGGTGGTTATGAATATCTAATACCTCCTCTCTACAAAAGGCTTGCTGCTGAATTTATTGACTTTGTTCTGTTGTTCATCCTAAAACTTCTAGTCACTTTTGTAGCTGTTGACATGTTTGAACTAATGTAAGTATAACTGACTATAATTATAATATCAATTATCAATTAACTATAATTTATAGAACACACACGACCGCACACCAAGTGTAACAGTTGCACTATGAAAGTCACCTTTATTACGAGCTGTACAAGCTCAGTAAGGATGACATGAAAGTCAAACTGTTACACTTGATGTGCTGTCAGCTATACTAATTTTTAAAAATCCTTAGATATAATTAATAATTTCTTTTGTATGTAAAGGGAGAGAAGGCCTTTGCTTTAACTTACTTCTTCATTAGTATCAAATACTTCACAGTTTGCATCTATTTAGACATATGTGAAAATATTCAACTGATCTTATTTGCATAATCTTATTGGTTTATTTATAATGATGCTGTAACCATACATTTGTTTTTGATTTCAGTGATTTGGAGAAATTTGACTTTTATAAATTTAGTGAACATTATGATGACTATAAATATGCTATGGAGCTCACATCTGAAATTTTATTATTAGAAATCATATACAGAGCTCTAGTGTGCCTGTTTGAGGTAAGCCATTTTGCAAAACATGTTTTATCTTCCAAGTTGTATATTGGTCCAGTACTACTTATTATGTAGAAGCTCCCCCCATCAGCTTAGTCAACTAACCTATCTGTCATATGTTGATTATATCATAAGAGTCAATACCTATACCATAAGATTATGAAGCACCATACAAAGTAGAGACGCCTCATTTTTATTTATTTGCAACAACAACAACTGACAACTGTGTGTTACTTGACCTGAGGCAGAGAATATTGGTTGAATATACAGTACTTATTTGGATAGAATCTATTATTTGAGTCGTCAAATAAATTCACAAATAAAGTAATAATTTAATTGTATCTGTTTCAAGGCATTTTGCTTAAGTGGAAGTGTTGGACGAACAGGGGGCGCTACTCCAGGCAAAGCACTCCTCGGCCTCCGTGTTGTCACTGCTTCAGCTGTTGTTCCTGTAGAGAACAGGCCCAAGGAAACAGTGTTGTTATATCCAGGCCGGCCACTGACTTTCGCCTTAGCCCTTGCCAGGTCTCTCATGAAGAATTTCCTTATCTCACTATTATTCCCACTATGTGTTGTACTCTTTGTTTTCCGACATAATCGCACAGGCTATGATTTGCTTTGTGGAGTTATTGTTGTTGAAGAAAATATGTATCCGCCAAGAAGACATGCTCCCTAGAACTTTTTCAAAATAATAGTTATTAATATATTTTAATCTTAGATACAGTACAATTACAACATATAACACAAGCCAAGTGACATACAAAAGCAATCCTTTATGATATACTAGTTTTATAAAAATTATGTGGTGATAAAAAACTTTCAATGAAGCACTAATATACCTAATGGCTGTAACATTGTTGCTAGATGGAATCTTGGTTTATTGATGTTGCAGCAGGAATGTAAAATTACTGAAAAAATAATATCTTTAAAAGTGGCCATTCAGAATCACATTTTAAATTTAATTGACACATCAGTTCAGTCACATCAATTGAATTTCATTACATTTCTATGAAATAATGCAGCCAATGTTATATTATTTCACACAAATGTTCATGAAATTATCAAGCGAATAAGATGTTTTGTAAGAGGTAAACCATTTCTATGAACTAGTAGAGCCCATGTTTCAATTTATTGTCGTATTGACGGCACTGTCTGTCAGCAGCAGACATGCAAATTATCAGTTCACATATTGCGTTGGTATCGGTTTACTTATTATCGTTTTCGTTTGTTAATCTTAAGTTTTCTTATTTATAAGAGGTATTTTCGAAAATAAAATGTATGAGGCAAAACCTTTTAGTGGTGTTTCTGGTACTAGATGTGTCTCATTCATTTACTTTTGGTAATTGTATTAGTAAGTGTCTTTTTACACTGGCCCTAATTCTGGAGAACACATGCTAAGATTAAATTTGAGTTCAGTCTACCTCTTTCTCTTAATATGAATACGAAAAGGATAGCTGTCATAAAATTTTACATTTAGAAACATGCATTCAATTTTCGACCTTATTGAACGTGATAAAATGCGGTGTTTAGGAGGCACCTCCTTACATGTCATCTAAAATTGTGTACGGTTCTTATGAAATCCGTCTAAATTTAGATGACAGCTCTAAACAAATTCTTGCTATCTCATTCTTATTACATATTGTGAGAAAGAGATGTACTGTATTTAAATTTAAACTTAGAGTGTGCCTCCAGAATTAGGCGCACTTTAATTCTAAATTTAAGTACTGTATATCTCTTTCTCGCAATAAGTCATAGGAAAAAGATAGCAAGAATCTGTTTAGAGCTGTCATCTAAATTTAGACGGATTTCATACGAACCATAGACAATTTTAGATAGCATGTACGGAGGTGCTTCCTAAACACTGCATTTTATCACTTTCAATAGGGTCGAAAATTTAACGCACGTTTCTAAATGACAAATCATATGATAGCCATCCTTTTCGTATTCATATTGAGAGAAAGAAATGCACTGAACTTAAATTTAAACTTAGTATGTGTTCTCCAGAATTAGGGCCAGTGCACACGGTCACGGCACAGTTGCCGCGCTAAATAAAGTATTGATGTGAATACATATTATTATGAGAGTTTCCCAGTGGAGCGCTACGGCACATTCGCCGTGTCCTGTGTAAGTTCGCCTACTTGAGGAACGAACTAACAGCATATTCACACCATTGAGATAAAAAGCGATAGAGAAAACATTGCATACAAAATTATGTATAGATGTAGTTTATTAGCCACCAAAATTCCATGGCGATTATACCGCGGTTTCTTTGATCGGAATATAGTAGGGTGGTGTCTCCTTTATTTTTTTATATCTCAGTGATTCATACGACGTTTTAAATTTAATATGCGTTTTTGATACTTCAATCTGAGGTTTCAATGGAATGAAACAAAAACTTTCGTCGTCGTCATGATTGTCAAATCGTATGAAGAGGCATGAAAAATCACCTTTTGGTCCGGCAAGGTAGAGGCTTCGCTTAGGGACTCTTCTTACCGCTTCACATCAAGTGGCGTTGATTTATTTGTCGTGCTTTGTTAAAAAAAAAACGGCAGCAGCACCTACTCGTATGTTGTGAATTAACGAAACCACTGTTTGTATATGGACACGACGATGGTCGTTTTTTGTTAAGATTCGATTGAAAATAGGGGTGTTCTAGCGCATATCTTGCGTTCGTGTCTGACGCGTGTCATCAGCGTGTCTCATTTCCGTTTGTATCGAAACAAGCGCGGGTCAAATGCTTATTTAAACGTCGTTAGAAAGATCTAAATTAGCAATAAACAACGGGCTTATCTTTTGGAAGCTAAAGTGATAACCATCCACTGAGTTATTTTTAACCCCCGACGAAAAAAGGGGGTGTTATAAGTTTGACGTCTGTCTGTGGCATCGTAGCGCCTAAACGAATGGACCGATTTTGATTCCGTTTTTTTTGTTGTTTGAAAGCTGATGTGACTACGATGGTTCTTAGCTATAATTCATGAAGACGTTTGATAACTATCAGCTCATTTTCTACATGATAATAGGGTTTTACTAACTTTTATAGATCCGAATGATTTGAAATTTGGTGTACTATCACTTCAGTGACATTCCCATGACGTACTATCCTTGAGCTGATCCTATACCATCAAAAAGTCTGCGAAATGCTTAATTCTTCTTACAGTAGATATAGTGTGTTTGGGCTCTTATGAATAGTCAAAATGAGATGGTGTTAGATAGATGATTTATCACGCCGGGGGTTACTTAAAATTTTTAATTTTGTATTTTGTAGATCCACTTTTGCATATCGATAACTTCTCATTCTTACTTTTACGTCATCTCTTAACGCAGCAATGAATGAAACTATGTGCTTATCAATTTAACTGTCAAAATGAGTCGGCAAAGAATACCGTAAGGGATCACCAATTCAATACGCGACACACTTTTTGCTTAGGCACAGTAAGTAGAGGGTGCTCGGGCGCATTTTAAGAACATCTGTTTTGGTTATTTACATCAAAGTTTTTGTTTTGGAAAAGAAACAAATGTCATACCCCAAATTATTATTTGGATTTGTAAATATATTACCTTTAACTATTTAAGTACATAATGAAAAGAGCCTTGTGATATTGATACCTAATATATTTTGTTTTTTACATTATATTTATTTCAATAAAATTGATGATATAATAAAACGTTTTTTATTTAATTAAACTACCTAGCCCAGTGATCGAAATAAGTTTACTTTACAAACTTATTTTGATCACTGGGCTAGTGTTCACTCTCCTCAGCAACTGCACTAGATTAACACTTTACTACCTTTTCTAACATGATAATTTGACGACCGGTGGGTCGAACGGCCTGTACCCCTTACTATGCAGGCTACTCGGTCTAGAGGTCCCGGCTTCGAATCCCGGTAGGAGCAAATGTTTGTATGATGAGTACGAGCATTTGTTTACAAGTCATGGATGTTTATATGTTTATATAGTATATTTCTAATATTTATATGTTACCCCTAAAGCCCGAAGTATGGTAAATCTTAAGATTTACCAGCAAAAGCACATTAACTCTTTTTGTCCGCTGAGTAGAAGCTCTACCAGCCGACCCCCCTACCAACGGGGGAGAGGAAGAGGGGGGGGGGGGGGGGGACTCACACACACTAAACTCCTCATCGACGCAGCAACCTAGCCGCTTTCCATCGACAGCTTAACTCCATGGGATGGACCGGAGACATTTCGCCAGTGACGTTGGAGCGGTCCGACCGTACCTCGGAGTACTTTGCGGGGGAAAAAAAGGGAGGGCCTGTAAAGAGCCCCCCCCCAGCACAACACTAACCTAACCTAACCTACCAGTAAATCTTATAATTTACCATACTTCGGGCTTTAGCGGTAACACATAATAATATTATTATCATTATTTATCCGTTATTTAATATCCGCTACCTGCTCATGTAGAACATAATTTACTTTTCCCTCCGATTATTCGTTTAGAATCTTCCTGCTGGTACAGCGTTACTCTAGCAGGAATGCTTTTTTTTGCTTTTTCTCCAAAACTACAGCACGTACAAATTTTTTATTTGGGTTACATTTATTTCACATTACACTCTAATTATTGGCATAACTCAATTTCACCTAGCAGATATTTTCTTGCTAGGGTAACGCACTCATAATAGGTATAAGTGTATGAATATTAATATTATTAATTGGCGTACGTACCTACTCTTTACAATTTGTATGGTCACTGTGAATGACGTAGTGTTTGTGACATTATGGTACTCGATACCTACCTACTCGTTACAATTTGTATGGTCACTGTGAATGACGTAGTGTTTGTGACATTATGGTACTCGATACCTACCTACTCGTTACAATTTGTATGGTCACTGTGAATGACGTAGTGTTTGTTACATGGTAATCGATACCAATTCTTTAGAATTTGTATGGTCACTGTGAATGGCGTAGTGTTTGTGACAATATGGTTCTCGATACCTACATACTCGTTACAATTTGTATGGTCACTGTGAATGACGTATGTGACATGGTACTCGATTTGCGTTTAGAATCTGGAAAACTGTTGCTGAGGTCAATATGTGAGGTAAAGTATGATTTTAGAGGCACGTTTCTGAATATCAAAATAAATAATTTAGATTATATTAGGCATTTTAACCCATTCAACGCCGCCAACACTCACCGTAGGTATTCGTTTTCGGAAAACTAGTAAATGTGCGTTTGGCACACATCAGTGGCGGATTATGAAGCCCGTCATAGGCCCTGGGCGGCAAACCTGAATGAGGCCCCTAGGTTTAGAATTTTTGTAATTTTACAATTGTTTTTGGAATACCTACATAGTTAATTAAGAAAAATAAAGTAATAGGCAGTTTTTATTTAGAGTGTGTGGAATGGGAATTTTCCTGTCTACTTGCGACCGTACTGGTATAAACCGCACAAATTGCATCCGCTCGTCGGCAGAACACTGCGTGAGTTTGTGAATCAATAAGGTCCCGTCTTGCGGGGAGGGCTGTGAAGGTTCAATACAACACTACGTTATTTAAAGTCGGAGAGAGGGTGTAGATACTGGCCTGCCGACTGGACTGTGCAATTTAGGCACGGTCCCCAAGCGCGTCCCGAGCCAGATACAGTTTTCGCTATGTCTCGGGCAGCTTAATCCGCCCTCCGGTGCCCTGCGCCTACTCACGTTCCACCTCTTACTTGCGACCCATCTCCGTCTCGTAGAATGCGAGAATCGCCTGTCACCTACCACGACCTGTTTGTTACCCTCGATCATCTTTCTGACGACTGTCGAGAGGAAGAGGTCGCCCTCGATCGGGGCGGATAGTGCCCGCCACTTCTCCGCCCACGCAGGGCACTCCTCCAGCGCGTACGCTTCCCCTTCGGTGCCGCGTCACAGTGATGGCAGGTGGCAGTCGGCTTTCTTCCGGTGACCCGACACATGTATCTGACAAGACTGTTAGGAGTAGAAATCAATCAGTCTTGTCAGATGAGGAATAAGTTCCTTTACCGTTCAAGCAGTTTGTTTGTCGAATCTACTACCGGCTGACATACGTGATACCGTGAACACCAAAGGCAATATAATTTCCGCATTCAAGCGACGCGTCAAGGATCACTATCTTTCCTCCCTTCCATAAATGCAGTGTAAATCTATGTTGAAGGTAGAACTAATTATCTATTCATTTATTTATCTAAATTAAATTATATTTTTAGTCTAGTTATATTTGTCTACACACTGTGTCTACATTAATTCTATTGGAGAAAATAAATGAAGAGTCAGGATAATACAGGATGGTGCCGTCAATAAAATACGACAATAAATTAAAACACATCCATGGGCTATATAGTTCATACATGTTATATTATTGTTTCTTAATAAATGTCATGAAATTAGTAAATGAATAAGATGTTTTTAAAAGCGGCAAACCATTCCTATGAACTAAAATAGCCCATGTTTTAATTTATTGTCGTATTATGACGGCACCATTCAGTATATAATTTAAATATAGCAAAATCTTTGGATATAATTAGTATTTTTTCGTTTCCCCCTGTATATTTAACTCTATGTCTAAGTGGACTATCGTAGTGTTTATTTATATCCTCTTTGAGTAGATTAGTGGACTTGGTTGGTAGTGTTCTATTATCTGTGTTATTACTACCACAGGTCATATAATAATAGTAGCAAGTCTATGACGAAGAAGCTGACAATTTTTTTTCCCTACTTGCAACACCAAAATTCGTTTAGGAATCAAAACTATGGAAGTGTCAAAATATAAATTTGTTATCGTGTTTTATTACAAACTTTTTGTAATAAAACAAACTTATTTTTTGATTGCGACTATACAATTTTGGTTAATTTATGGCTACTCTAATAAAGTTATTCTATTTCATTATTATTGAAAATATTTTTTTGCTGAGTTGGCTTGTGCGTCTCGCCGTCAGTCTGCCGTAACGTGGCGGCGCTACGCTCGTCTGTCTGTTGCAGGAGTGGCTTTCAGCTGTCATTGTTCATGTAGTTTTCTGTGATAAGATTTTTACTGTGAAATTATAGTTAAGCGATTTAATTTACAAATTCATAATGTCTGCGTCAGGAGAATTTGGTAATCCTTTACGTAAATTCAAGCTCGTTTTCCTCGGTGAACAGAGCGGTAAGTTCATGGAAGTTATTGCTGCCCCGTCGTACATTTTTAATATACAGTTTCGAATTTACGATACGTAAGTATAGATTCGTCTAGACTTTATCGAATTACTGACCTACATAGGCCCTAGGGGTCGTAACTTGACGATTATTGTCGAGCTTAAACTCTTAGCCTCTGGTCATTAGGGATGTCTTGATTAGCTATTATTTTACTTATTATTTAGGTTACGTTCTCTTCACACAATATGAGCGCTGAACCGTCTCTAAACGGTTCTCACGCATCATACAGTACTAAATCCGTTATCAATCTTGTTTTTTGATTGGTTATTCACATCAGTATAGGGTTCACTGACATGGACATGAGTATACGTATTTTTTTCAGTTGGGAAGACTTCACTCATCACTAGGTTCATGTACGATAGTTTTGACAACACTTATCAGGTGAGTGGTAAATAACTATTTAGTAAAATTGCATTTTGATGTTATGACATCACTATTAGTCACCAGGTATTAACCCATCAAGCGTGGGATTCTAGACACAATTGATTTTTTAATTGTCATAGACCTCCAGAGGTATAACACCGCTTGACAGATGCTCTATACACAAGGTGAAATCTCAGTGTTTAGGTTAATACTAAATATGTGATTTGTCAAGCCGCATGAGACTCCTGAGAGTGATTAAAAACCAATTGTGTCTAGAATCTGTGGCTATAACAGACTTTTACATATTCATAGTTTAACATTGGCACTGTTAACCTTTATAGGTTACCCTAGTATCATTGGTTGTTGTATATGGAATTTGTTAAAGGGTGATTTTACTAGGAGCTTTATTTTGTCCAAAGCCTAATTAATAATTAAAGAAAATCTTATGACCGGCTGGCGGTGTGGTTAGTTAGAATAGGGTCTAACTACAGGTTACTCGGTGAGGAGTCCTGGGTTCAAGACTCGATCGGGGCAGATGTTTGTGTGATAAACACATATTTGTTCCCAAGTCATAGTTGTTTATTAAATTTACGGTACTTATGTATATTTCTCATATTCTAATATAATAAATATCATATATTTTTCTAGTATTATTATATTTTAATTACTAAGTAATTTTTCAAACATTTATAATAATGTTAAAATAAAAAATTAAGAATATTTGAAAGCACTGCCCCAACTTAACCCAATCGTCGGTATTTGTAAAAATACTAGTTTCGGATGTTGAAATAGAATATTTCGACATTGTAGGGTGGATGTTAGCTCATAAACGCAAATACAGATAGACTAGAATAATTTCACAGGGATATCCCAAGTCCTGGGTGGCTCAGTGGTCAGAGCAGTCGCCCGGATTGCGAAAGGTCGCGGGTTCGATTCCTGCCTCAGGATGTGAAATTTTTCTAGTATTATTGTATTTTAATTACTAAGTAATTATTCAAACATTTAGAATAATGTTAAAATCAAAAATTAAGAAAATATCATATATATTCATCCAGCCTATAGGTATATGTCCCACTGCTGGGCACAGGCCTTCTTACAAAGCCAAAAGGTTTATTTGCATGAACACAATAGTTTAGGTATGTACAGTATGTGTATTCAGTCTGTGTGCAAATGTGCAAAATTTCTAATAAAGTCACTCACTACTCACATAAATATGTTTAGCTTAAAAGTCCCATTTACAATCCTAGTCTTTTTTTCTAAATATCTTTAAAGAACATCTATTATCATTTAAAAAATAAAATAAAGGGTTATAATAATAGTCATAATCAATTGTTTTCAATGTAGGCTTTCAACAAAGCACTTATTGACGTCAAAATATAAACATGAAATTTAATATTATTTAACTACTTAGTAGAATTTAGAAATATAAATTATTACTAGCTTGTAATGTATTTATTACATATCGAGTAGGTACATAACTACCTACCCTCGTCAGTATAACTAAAAACTAAAATAACTTTTATTGCCATGGATGTTTGTCTTCGGTGAAGTCTTTGACCCTATAGTATGCCTTAGCAATCAGTTGACTTTTAATTCTCTCCTTGAATTGTGTGTCCGTCAAAGTTAATAGGTCGTCAGGTATTTTATTATAAAACTTTATGCTATTCCCTACAAATGAATTACTAGATTTAGCAAGTCTGAGCTTTGGAACTACTAATTTATTTTTGTACCTGGTATTCAAATTCCTAACGTCACTTTTCTTTTTAAATTATGTATATTTTTGCGCGTATACATAATGTTCTCAAAAATGTACAGAGATGGAAGCGTCAGAATACTGATGTCTTTGAATTTATTTCTCAAGGAATCACAGGGCTTTAGTTTGTAAATAAACCGTACCGCCCGTTTCTGTAGTACAAAAATTTTATCTATATTAGCTGCTGATCCCCACAACAAAATGCCGTACGACATGACGCTATGAAAATAGGCAAAGTAAACCAATCTTGCAGTAACCTCATCTGTTAAGTTCCTAATTGTCTTTACTGCATATGCAGCTGAACATAATCTATTTGCTATGATATCTAAATGTGTCCTCCATTGTAATTTTGAGTCTAAATTGATACCCAAAAAGTTAGTATTGTCAACAAGTTCTAAATTATATTTGTCTAGTTTAATATTTAGGGGTAGAATTCTTGTATTTGGGAGCTGGAATGTAATGCATTTTGTTTTTTTTACATTAAATACTAAATTATTTAAAGAAAACCAGCGAGAAACTTCTTCAAGAGTGTTATTTATATGACTCTCACTACGATGCGTATAAGTTCTGTCCAACGAAAAAATCAAAGAAGTGTCGTCCGCATACAACACTATATCCGACATATCCTTGACCATGTATGGAAGGTCGTTTATATAAACGAGAAATAAAAATGGTCCAAGTATCGAGCCCTGTGGTACACCTATTTCAATCAATGAACCATCAGACACTACTCCATTGATACCTATTTTCTGTATTCTATTTTTAAGGTAGGATTTTATCAATTCCAAAGCTGTACCACATACACCATAATAATTCAACTTTCTTATCAAAGTTTCATGGTTGACGCAATCAAATGCTTTTGAAAGGTCACAAAAAATGCCAACAGAGTCACACTTTTTTTCCCAAATGTCTAAAATATTATTTATTAACTTAGCTCCCGCATCAGTAGTCGATCGTCCCTTCATAAAGCCATATTGATTTTTGTGGAATATTCCATTCAAACAGAAATAGGCATTTAATTGAGTGTAAATTATTCTCTCAAATATTTTACTCAGTGCAGGTAAAACTGACACAGGCCGGTAATTAGAAGGATTATGTGTATTTCCAGATTTGAATATTGGAGTTACCCGACTTTCCTTCATCAAATCAGGAAAAATACCAGTCTCTATACATCGGTTAAATATTACAGTAAGGAAAGGTGCTATAAGATCAATTATTGGTTCCAACACTGCCACAGATATCCCCCAAATATCCTCCGTCTTCTTTTTATTTAACATCTTATAAGCTTTGACAATATCTAAGTCAATAATATGTCGAAATTGAAAATACGTTGCTACGCTACTAAAATTATCTTGTAACATACTTTCAGCAAGTTCAGAAGAAGAATTTATATACTTTGTAGTATCGATGGGAATCGTTTTGAAAAAAGTATCAAAATAGTTAGCCACTTCTTTTTTATCTACAATCAATTCGTTGTCTATTTTTAATGATATATTTGACTCTTTGTTTTTAGTTTTGCCAGTCTCTTGATTAATAATTGACCATGTCGTTTTAATTTTATTTCTAGCTCTAATTATTTTCTCCCTGATATAATCAGACTTTGCTTTTTTACATACAGTTTTGAAATTTTTTGAATATTGTTTTACATATTCTTGAAAATCTAAATTAAATATGTATGACTTTTTATCATACAAGTCATATAAGTTTTCTCTACTTTTCCTTATACCTTTTGTGGCCCATTCATTAAAAACTGTTTTTTCTTTTATAATAGTTTGTTTGAGCCTAAATGTTTTATCAAATTCGCTTCTTATAGCTGTAAATAATTTATTATAAGACACCTCAGGGTTATCATTATTTAAATTAATAGCTGTTAGGGATGTAGACATATATTCTCTAAACCTATCCAACCTATTTTTTGTCAAAGGCCTATAGTTAATCACTTTATTTTGTGTCTTGTTACCAATTATTTCGATTTCAATTTTTAACCCTTTGTGATCAGATGGCACTCCACATATCAAAGATTTTCTTTTAATTTTACAATTATTAATAATATTATCAATGCAAGTCACAGAGTGGGAAGTTATCCTAGTAGGTTCATTGAAGAGACAGTCTAAGTTATAACATTTTAGCAAAGTCATTAAGCTATCCTTTTCACTGGAGTCACTAAGAAGATCCACATTGAAATCACCGCAGATAACAAGTGGTTTACTACTGCTAGATATCTTGTTTAATATACCCTCTAGAATATCAAGAAATGAATGAAAGTTTCCCGATGGCGGTCGATAGATGCAAACTACAATGAGCCCCTCCAGTTCAGCACCAGCTACCTCACATATACGTTCAACAGAACATTTGACAAGATCCCTACGCTCTTTACACATTACTGATTCTTTGATTAACAAAAGACAGCCTCCACCCATAGCTGACACTCTATTAAAGACACTAACAATTTTATAATTTTTTATGCTAAAACACATTTTTTCTGGTGTTAGCCACGTTTCTGTTAAGCATAATACATCTATACTAAACTTATCTAATAACAATTCAACGTCCAGAGTTTTACTAGAGAAGCGATTTACGTTTTGATATACTAAAGTCAACAAATTTGTACACTTCTCATCGGTCATATTCATATCACTAAAAAATTATCAGTCTCAGTTCTACAGCTATCTTTTGATGGTTCTTCTTTTGGTTCTAATTCATTTACTATTTCTTAAAATTCTAATATCACTTAACACTGTAAAAACAATTGTCCAAAAGCCATTTCGTCAATTTAGTTTTAAATAAAGTTTCTTGTAAACATTTGAATTCATTTGGTAACTTATTATACAGAACTATGCTCATGTTTTATGCATTTTGCTTATACAGATACTTCTGGCAGGTAGGCTGATACAGTAAGTTTAGGTATTGCGATCTAGTATGCCTCAAAGTGTTTTTTGTTTCTGTTATGGCAGAGACACATGAGGAGTTAGGGCCGTAACATCACTGTGCTGGCCCAATGCGGGTTAAAAAGGTTGCAGTGAAACATGTGATAAATTTGGCATAAATTTGGTAACAAATAATAATATTAATATTCATATTATTATTCATGCAATAATTATACTTGTTTTCAAGATCAAGGTTCAAGCCATTATTTCATTGTTCATCTCATATTTTCTTTGTTATTTTTTTATTTTTATGTATATTCTTGATTTTTTTAAAGTACCAAAATTAAGCCACATTTTTCGCATGTTTCACTAAATTACTTCAAATACAGAACAGTCTTATTCCACATGATATCCATGAATTTTTCTTATAAACTATACTTATCTATTCAATTATACTATAAAATATAATTATTTTATGACTAAATAGTTTATACCATTTTAAGTACCCATAATTCAAAATATGTACTATAAAGTACATTTTTGAAAGTGTGTATCAATTATTTTACTGTAAGTACAGTTGTGATCATAAAGCACAGGCTTTCCTACATAGGAGAAACACATGTATGAGTATAATACTCTGTTTTCGAAATCGAAACCACACAATTCGTCATTATATTATAACGATTATTATAACTCAATCGAGATAGTTATCAAACATAAAAGTCTGGACAAATGAGCACTTTGTAACTATTCATAGAACTTAAATCCAGTGCTATTTTACTAACGCCGTTCGCGCGCTTTCGAATAATTGAAATGTTTTGTATACAGGGTATACGACAATAAATTAAAACGTGGGCTATATTAGTTCATAGAAAGTGTTTATCGCTTTCAAAAACGCCTTAGTCGTTTGATAATTTCATGACATTTGTATGAAATAGTACAAAATTGGCTGCATTATTTCATAGAAAGGTCATGATTTTATCAAATGAATAATATGTTTTTGAAAGTGGCAAACCATTTCTATGAACTAATGTAGCCCATGTTTTTATTCACTGTCGCATTGACGGCACCACTCTGTATAGTTTCCCGACTTTAAACGCATCGCAAATTCGCAAGTAGCCGCGCAGTGCGTGCAAATCGTTAAAACAAGTTGAGCTCATGGTTTAGGTAATAAAAGAAGTTAAGATTCTCTTAGGAGTTCGGCTTTGCCTTTTATTTATTGTCAGTAGATGATGTTCTTATAACACGCATGTTATAATACAGAATTTGTGACCCTTCGGAGCATAATGCTCCAAATGTAAAAATCATTCGAAATGAGTTATTTGTATTTATATTTCTCTGCTTTCATTACCACATTATTTTTTGTTATTTATTTTTGTTTAATTTTTGTATGTATATATTTTGTAGATATTTATTAATTTTCGGACAGAACAATTTATTTTTGGCATAAATTTTTACTTTTCCTGTTTTAATTTTGCTAATTTACGTGCTTTTTGCCAGTATTTCGTATTACTATTTTGTTTTCTTGTTTGTTGTAAAATACATTTTTTGTTCTCGCAGGCGACGATCGGTATCGACTTCCTTTCGAAGACCATGTATCTGGAGGACCGCACGGTGCGACTGCAGCTGTGGGACACCGCGGGCCAGGAACGGTTCCGCTCCCTCATCCCATCCTACATCAGAGACTCGACGGTCGCTGTTGTCGTTTACGATATCACCAGTGAGTTTGTTTTTGCAATAATACCTATTTGCTTTTAAACAGACATCGCTTTTAGGAATCGCTGAAGTTTATATAGTTTCGCGTCAATAGCTTAAAATAATTTCAGAATTGCGAATGTGGCAAATACCTAGTAATAAATAATCCCGATATTTTCTGGCACTTTTAAAACATTATTAGTCATTGTCGTGATCCGACTTGACCGATCGAATTCTGACAAGAAGAATATTATTTAAATCCAAATTTCTTTTTAACGTCGTGTGGACATGCCACTACTTACTAAAAAGTCAGGTTTCTACAGTACCTACTTTATTTTTGTAATAACAACAAAATCAATTCGGATCAGTTAGTTCAGAGCAAAATGTCATCATAAAAAATTGTCCATAGCGTAAAATGGCATGGAAGCCAAACTTCCGCAATTTAAATATCACTCTTCACATAATTTAAACGTATCTACTAAAATACAGATTCTAGTATGGCTTGCAAAGGGGTTTTACTGTATGTTATTTACTAATGTTATAGCACATATACTATTACTAATAGAGATCTTCAAATTCGACTTAGACCCAGACCGTTAGGTACCTATATTGCGTTGAAGGCATTTTGCTTTCATGTCAATTTTCGTTAATGAAGACTTGCCGTTAAGGCATCTTTAATGGTGGACGATTTGCTCTTTGGTCTTTCTTCCATGCATCATTTTTGTTAAGAGGACTTTTTGAACTAACTGTCTGTAAGTGCGCTTTGCTCAGAGAAGCAGCTCCGAATTGAACTAAACGCGTAGAGAATCTACTTACAAACATTTAATTGGAATATTTGTAAATGGTTATGGGCCCAGAATGATGTTCCTTCTGCGTTTGTTAAATGTTGGTACGCTATGCCACTTAAGTAGCAAAAGGGATTTTCCAAAAATGTATGGAGACCCTGCCAGGTCTTTATACTGAAAAATAGCTAAAAATATGCAAATCAGTGTTCAACTGTCCGTTTTCTTTTTATTTGCTTTGTTACGTGGTACAAAACAAGAATTTTTATAGAAAAAACTGCAACACTGCCAAATATTCACCATTGCGCCTATGTACTTTGGTGACTTTAGTTGACTTTTAAGCCCCCCGCCATATTGAATAACGGTGACATCGACTAACAATTTCAACTTTTGTATAAACAAACTTTACATGAAAACGAATTATGTATTACTATTTTTCCCTGATTCAGAAGATTTTTCCTGGTTTCTTGAGATAGTGTACATATACCTGGCCGGATATGAAACATCTCCTTTACAGCATGATTAGTTGCATGAGGGCTGAACAGCTGAAAGCGGGCCGATGGCCTCGCGCTGGGCAGCAAGGTCGCCACATTAGTAACTCGTAATATTACACTCGATGATACTCGTAATGAGATATCCATTGTTCTTGGGCGCCGCCGGCTTAACCAATGCTGAATTGCCTTGCAAATGCTCAATAAAATAAGAGATTAATTCAGATAGTTACAGTCATGTGTTGATACCTAATTAACTTTTTACAATATGACATTGCTAGCTAACGTACATCCAGACATGGCAGACAGACAGAGCGACAAACATTATGACATTGTTAGTTAATATTATTTTTTGTGATAGGCATAAGGGATTTTTGAAGATTTGAAGGAGCTTCGTGGGGAGCCTAATTGAATAAAGATATTTTCATTCATACAATGACTAATTGCAAAAATAAGGATTGAGGACAGTCCTTCAGAGCCAAAAACATCGTTAACAAAACACTAGAAGATTCGATAACTTTCTGAATTTTTGACAAACAAACAAGCAACACAAACAAATAACAAATTTAAAGAATTTACTTAGTAGCTACAACAAAAACAGCTGATGTATGAACTTGAACTTGATCCACTTCCAAAAAGTAGTTCATATTTTTTTAACAATATGCAATACATCGATAGAATATACTTTACAAGATTTATTTTCATTTCTTCATCAATATCATTGCACAAATAACACTAAAAAGGCAAAAGATGATAAAATTTAGGTATTTGCATAATTTATCTTTATCTCCTAAAAATATATTTTTTATGCTTCTCTTTCTATTGCTTTTGGAAACAACATAGCACCAACTCAAAAAAAAATACTTTTAGATGAGTCATGCACATGATGTCAATTCGACTACAAACCATTAAAATTAAAAATCGTTATCTTTATTAAAAAAAGTCTATCTTTGTCTATGTCTGTCTATTAGTTGTTACGTATTATTGTTCTGCAGTTTTAGCAGTGACTATACGCGATATAGCTCTTGTCGTCCCCTGGGGAAGTCGATAGCTCTGGGATAAGACTAAAGTCGTTAATATCATCTAATTAACCATAATAGAAAAGATAGCTTAGGAACTTGTAACGGTAAATCAATAATCTGCTTTACTTTATAAGATCTGGTATCAACTACTTGCAAAGTACCTACAATTATATGAATCGTGTTCTTTAGTGTGATATTTGAATGCCCTATATATCTATAGGACATTTAAACATCACATGTAAATTGATAAGATGTACCAAAATTTGATCATGCACCAAAACATTTTAAGAGCAAACCGAGTGAACTGAGCGTATTTTCATGCCAGACAACCAAGCCAAACACAGTTTAGTTAGATCTGTTTGTGTTGTCCAATGGCCGCCTATTGCAGACAGACAAATATTTGTCCCACACGCGTCAATCACCCCGCCTATTGGGGTTTATAGTCTTCTAGCATTGGTAATTTGCTTCGTATTTTTACCTACGAATTAAACAAATCTAATATAACGTAGACAGTCCTATTACGGCGATATTCCGACCGGCTTCCGGATTATTGACGACCGGCTGGTCGAGCGGTCTGTATCCCTTGCTATACAGGTTACTCGGTCAAAAGATCCCGGGTTCGAATCCCGGTAGGAGTAAAATGAGTACGAGCATTTGTTTACGAGTCCTGGATGTTTATATGATTATTAAGTATATTTATAATATTTATATACATATTATTATCATAATTTCTCCGTTATTACTTTGGGCTAGATAATAGGTGTGAGTGTAAGAATATTATTCTTATTTTAAAAATCAACGCCTATTTAAGTGGTATTTTTATTTTCGTATTTATTCTGAGGGCCTAAAGATGCCTTTTGATAATCGATATGGCTAAGGGAATCATTTATGGGATTTGACATAAGCACTCGATCGACTTACGTTTGCCAAAGTCAAATCCCATACATTTTCCAATTAGCGATAGCGATTGTCAAATGGCATCTTGTCTAGGCCCTCTGTTTGGTTAACAAAACAAGAATACAACACTCAAATAAAAATAGGTGTAGGACATAATTAAGGTATTTTTGTTTTCGTGTTTTATTCGTAATTGCTTATGGAAACAAGAATAAAACACGACAATAAAAATACCTCCGTAAAAGGCGTTGAATTTGACTACCGCCGTAATAGGATTGTTTACGTTAGCGATTTTTGCGGCGGAATATTTATTAGCACCAGAAAATAACATGTTTTTGAAATATTCCGTAGGAATTGACACTTTTCTACAAAATTATAAGTAGATACCTTTCAATCAGTCTTTACAGACTACGTTTTATAAACCAACGTTCGTGTGAATAGGCCCTCATACGTAGTGCATACATAACAATGTAACTAACTAGATGTTCCGCTTTGGATAAATTATAATTTATGCGAAATGAATTGTAATTACCTCGTTTTGCCTAGATAATTTATTAGTGGCCCAATTAATTCTATCAATATTGATTTTAGTGGTTTGCACACAAGTAAATACATAGGTATCAACTAAATTATTTCGGAATTCGGATGCTTAATAACTTAAATTATTCCTTTATTGCATTTATTTCAGTTTTATCTCTTGAAATAAATTTTGAGAAATCAACTGAACTACTGCTGGTTCTTTTCTTGAGATATGTGTTTGGGCATCGGTTTTCGAACGTCATTATAAAGAAGCATCGGTAATCCTCTAAATAAAGTACTTGCACACTAATTTTACTATCTTTATTATATTATAAAATAATTTTATAGAAAATACTACATACTAATAATAGAGTTATATAAATCAGCTGATATGAGAAACTGATAAGTTTAATATGCCAATTCTTTTTGTTGGTCAACACAAACACTTGGCTTATAAAACTACACCATTTTTATAATACAAAGTTCGCTCCGACACAATTTTTAATTATTGTAATAAAAATCTTGACTGACACCACAAAATCCCGCCAAACACACCTTTTGTTATTGTTATGGTTTCTCTTTTTTTTGTTCATTCTCCTAGTATAATATTATAAAGATGTTATTGGAGACCGCAAGATTTTCAAATCTTGCGGTCTCCAATTCCACCATTATTGAATATGGTATTATGGTGAGCGACATAGAAGTCAACTAAACATCCCCAAAGTGACATAAGCGCTATGTTGAGTATTTGCCTGTGTTACAGTTTTTTCTATGATAATTCCTGTTTTGTACCACGAAACAAGGTAAATAAAAAGAAAATGGAAATTGAACACTATTCTGCTAATTTTTGCCTATTTTTAAGCCTATAGTGTACATAGTCCCTGGGACCCCATACATTTTAGGGCATTTTCTTTTGAGTGGAAAATAGATAGGCACTGGCTCACTTTGCCGCTTTTCACATAATTATATTACCTAACCATACCATATTAATTAATCGAATACTCTAGTGCACAAAACGACACGAATATTATTAACATTGATAGCAGGAATAAAACAATACAATAGGCGGGACTATTGCTAAGCAGCAATCTCTTCCAAGCAAGCAGAAGTGACAGGAAATTTTTTCGTTTTCTGCTATCCACTTTGTTGAATGTAGCTTATCTATGATGCTTTTATTCCTTAATTTTAATTATACACTTGCTTTTGAATATCTTATAGATTACGGGGTGGTTTTTAGATTTCACGAGATAGTAAAGATTTAAAAAAATTTAATCTTGATTTCAAAATTCTCTAAAGTATTGACGTTTTTTGAAAATAAATGTAAATACTTACATTCAGCGTACGCATTATCGTGAGATAACGCTGTACACTTAGGTAATCGCTCGTAAAACAGATAATAAACAAATTTGGATTAAGATATCAAAACACAAAATTTATACTAAAAAAAATATATCTATAATCAAATTGCCCCCCTAAGAAGCACTTCAACAAAAATCCCATTATGTACGTTTAAAACAAAAAAAATAGTGTTAAATAACAATGTCATAATGTTTGTCTGTATGCTCTGTCTGAATTTTCACCGGTTCCAAAACTTTTTCGAAGAGTCCGGCAACAAGCTTGTGTAGTCATTGTTTTTAAATATTAAGTGCCAATGATTGTAGTTACACCTGTGGTTACACAATGATAGTATTTAGTAACTAGCGCAGTGTTGCACTGAGAGAGAAAAGAAATAGAAAGTTAGTTTAGTATATCAACGTACGATCAAAATACCTAAAGACAGACTGTTCGACAATGCACAACCACAATAATTATATCATCATTAACATCATTATCATCATCATCATACCAGCCTATGATGTCCACTGCTGAACAAGGGCCTCCCCCATCGCTTTCCAAATAAAATGGTTCTTCGCAGCCTGCATCCAACGGCTCCCCGTGACCCTGAGCAGGTTGTCTGTCCATCTAGTGGGAGGCCGTCCTACTTTGCGCTTTCCAGTACGAGGTCGACGTTCTAGAACTTTAACGCCCCACTGGCCGTCCATTCTGCGTGCTATGTGCCCTGCCCACTGCCACTTCAATTTGCTAATCCTATGAGCTTACTAGCTATACGAGTGACTGGTTCTCTTACGGATGTCCTCGTTTCTAATTCTATCTCGCCGTGAAACACCTAACATAGCTCGTTCCATAGCTCGTTGTGATACTGCGAACTTGCACAGACGGCCCTTAGCGGGCGACCAAGTTTCACAGCCGTATGTCATCACTGGCAACACACACTGGTCGAAGGCTTTCGACTTCCACCACTGCAGAATTTCGGACGAGAAACTAAATAAACCTCTGATTAGTGAAATAAATAATATAATTATAATAGTATGAATTAAATTATTTAACAGTAATATATTGCATTCGCAGACGCAAACTCGTTCCACCAAACGTCTAAGTGGATCGACGACGTGCGCACAGAGCGCGGGTCGGATGTGATCATCATGTTGGTGGGGAACAAAACGGATCTGTCGGACAAGCGGCAGGTGTCCACCGAGGACGGCGACCGGAAGGCCAAGGAGCTCAATGTTATGTTCATCGAGACCAGCGCCAAGGCTGGATATAACGTTAAACAGGTCAGTTTTTAATTTTTATTCAACTACATGAAAGACAAGCTAAAGGCCCATCTGGTGGTAATTGACTACCATCGCCAATAGACACCTGCCGCCAATAACAAGGAAAAAATCACTTGATATTGCAGGCGTTGCCATCGTGAGGCCTAAGATGAAATGCCTCACTTGCACAGTAATTACACTGGCTACTTTGCATTTCAATTCGAGGAAAGGCGGCTGCACCTAGCCACATTCGGGCCTACCACCAATTAAGTAAAAGTTCATGAATAACATTGGGAAAATTATCAATGAGTCTTGTTTTTGTTTACATTACAACGTAAATGTTTTATTGTAGAACTTCTAATAGTGAACCTAATTCTGAAGATATACTCATAATCTAAGCACAGTAGGCCTAATTCCGAAGACACACTCTAAATCTAAAGGAGATGGTAAAAGTTTGTATGAGATTTGGGCCAGCAAATGAGCACCATTTTTTCGTACATATATTTTTGTAAGAAACCATAAAATCTAAAGGTCTTAAATGATCAAAGCAGATGAAAACAATACGTCGAAAGTCAAAAGTCCAATTTAGTATTTTGCGCGACTTACGTTGAATATATTTTTTTTATACAGACTAGTTGTATTGTATTTCTTCGTAACCAGGGTTAAACAACTCCGAAAATCCACAAAAACATTTAAGCACATTCACGGTCGAAACAAACAATAAATGACAATTTGAATAAATTTCAATAAGAAAGTGTAACATTTAATTTAACTTTTTAACTGCGTCATTATGGGCATGGATAGTACACTTTTGAGCATTTTTGTGACTTCTATGTTGCCATTGCAAAATTTATTCTGCCTTGTTATTTTTTTGCACCGAATTAAAAGAGTTTAGTGTAATTTAAAGAAAACTACATATATTGTTCAGTACATTTTTGGCTACAACCTAAAATGGTGTTTATGAGGTGGCCCTAAATTTTACTATCTCCTTAGGTACAGTATATCTGTATCTCGCAAGATGTATAGGAAAACGAAGGCAACTTTTAAATAAATTTAAAAGAAACCATAGACAATTTCAGACGGCATGTACGAGATGTGCTTCGAAACAAAACACTGCATTTTGTCACCTTCACTAAGGTCGAACATTGCACACACCTTTCTAATAGTACATTATGATATTAGTGCGGTAAGTTGAAAATTACAGTCGAGGCGACATTGCTAGCCGGAGCCGTAGGCGAGGGCTAAAAGAAAGCAGAGGCTGTAATTATCAAAGCGCACGAATGTCATACCACGTTTTATAACATATTTACGAGGAAATAAATAAAACTCGGACTTTAGAAACTTTTTTCAAACGAATAAATCTTTAATCACTTACTTATCAAAGCAGTTATAAATATTTGAATAATTTGTAAAATTTACTCATTTTTTAGCATTGAATAGTAGCACCACAATGAGCTTAACTTATATTTTTGAGAAAGTTCAATGAAAATGGCTAAAACACACTTTCTGAAAATGAATTTGCATCATTGCTTGTTTTCCAAATTTTGATAATATTTTTGTGTTTTTGTCACAGATAAATGGTTGTAATTTATTGATAAAGTTAATATAATTAAAGAATTAAATGTTTATTTATTATATTTTGTCTTTCAAAGTTAATTTTATTCATAAAATGTTGACCACTTTCTGCCATAGAAACTCTTTGCTAAGATTTAAAAAAGTAGACTGAGCCACAGATTAATAACAGTGCATCTTGATAAACCGTGCGTTTTACATTACCGCACAAGTGCGTAATGAGATACATTACGATATTGAAATTGGTGAAATAAGAGACCCTTTACGAGCAAATGTGTTATAAATGTATTTTACAAAATAAGGGGCCAGTAAATTTCTTTATCACAATATGTGTATAATACAAAAAATATATGTAAAATAATGAGAACTGATACAATTTTAGAAGGCGTGTATTGGTTAGAGCCGGATTTTAATACGTCCAGTAAGGTCGAAATTTAATACATATTTCTCAATGTCAAATCATTTGATTGCCGTCCTTTTTGTATTCATATTGAGAAAACGGGATGGATTGAACTTAAATTTAGATTTAGCGAGCGTTCTACAGAATTAGGGCCAATATGTTTTTTTATACAACAAGATGATAAACAAGTTGACGGCCCACCTGATGGTAAGCGGTTACCGCCGCCTCTATAGACACCTGCAATAATAAGGAAAAATCACTTAATATTGCAGGTGCGTTGTCATCCTGGGGCCTAAAATGAAATGCCGTCCATGCCCAGTAATTACACCGGTTACCTTTCCCTTCAATCCGAAACACAGCGAACTGTTTCACGGCTGAAATAAGAAATGTGGTGGACCCAGACGACCCTACATACGGGCCTACCACCTAGTAAATCTTTAACTATAGTAGATAAGTTTTGGTCATAAATTGTGGTAACATAACTTGCAGTTGTTCCGGCGGGTGGCGGCGGCGCTTCCTGGCATGGACTCAGCGGAGAGCAAGCCTCCTGAAGACAGTATCCTTTTTACATATAATTTCTACATCGCGCATTCATTATATAGGGTGTTTGGTACATGGTATAACAAGCAAGCACCTACTTATGTTAACAAAGTCACAAATACTAAAGAACTGTCGAAAATTCTAAATTGTAAAATTATTTTCAAATTTCTTCATACGAATAGTTCCGCCAGTACAACGAAATGTATGGGAAATTCCAAAACTAATTTTACAATTTTGAACTTTTTACAATTCTTAAATGACCATGTTAATATGTGCAGGGGCCTGCTTGTTATACCTTGTATATTCCACATATGCACAGTTTATTACTTATGAGCTTGTTAATTGAGGTATTTAAAAGTAGGCATTCGCTACATATTACACAAATTATGGTATTTTATATATTTACTAACAAAAAATAAGCTCACTCGCCCGGGATATCTTAAGGTATTTACTTTACATTTGTTATGTACTAATTTTAGACAGTAACCTGTTCACTTAAACAAGATAGGGTTTTGAAAATATGCCTTATATACAGAATTAACATACCTACAACAAATGACAAAACTTTCAATTTCTCATTGGTTACACTCACAAATATTTGGTATACTGTATCACTACTCCCGTTTAAAACAACAAAAATATTGAAGTGAATTGAATTAGATTCAACTGTTGACCACACTAGATTATACTATATTTCGCTCATTTATGTTAAAACACTACTATGCTATTTATCTCTATATTATTATATGTATTCAGATCAAAAAGCTAATGAACAACAAATATTTCACACACCACTGAATACTTACACATAAATGAATAATGTTCATGAAATACAATGAAGCACCTATGGGTAAGCACTTCGCTATAAAAATTATGTTTAAGCCAATGGAACTACTTTTGCAATTTAGAAAATCAAATAGTTTGTGACACATAACGACACGCATCTTGCCAAATCGTGCACTAGTATTTACGTTTTTATTAACACCTGTGTG
Source organism: Nymphula nitidulata (assembly GCA_947347705.1). Classification (NCBI taxonomy): domain Eukaryota; kingdom Metazoa; phylum Arthropoda; class Insecta; order Lepidoptera; family Crambidae; genus Nymphula; species Nymphula nitidulata. The sequence goes on along the minus strand of OX374617.1, from coordinate 4,511,227 downwards.
TGACGTCACTTTGTTGTTTATGGCGTTTTACCATTGGGACATTAACTATGTTATCATTTTATTGTATGCTAAATACATATTTTGAAAAACTGTATTAACAAATATGTATTATAGACGTTTAACATATTAAAAGCAGTGTTTGTAAGATCATTTTACGTTTTCAATAATTTTGGTTGGAATCTATGTATATGTCGCAGCCGTCTGGTTGAATCAGGCGCTTAACTGGACGCCTAGCCCGTTAGTTGAACGCCGGCATCTAATCAAACGGCTGAAGTACAACTAGCTAAGTCATTGAGTGCAAGGTTTAACTAGATGACTTAACGTCATGTCAGCCGTCTGGTTAAAATTAGCCGTTCAGTTGGACGTCTAGGCGGGTCGTTTAAATCCAAGAGGTTATGTGTGTCTGTTTGAGTGATTGGTAGGTTCAAGGTATTTTTTTATGACCACTTAGAACCAAAACGACGTCGGCTATAATTGGTCATAAAAAATAACCTTGAACCTACCAATCAAACCAAAACTTTTCAGTACAAGTCGATCCATCCAATACGCCAAGTCGTCTAGTTCAATTAACTATCGGGCTAGGCATTCAATTGGATTCCGGCGTTTAATCAACGGGCTAGGCATCCAATTAAGCGGCGTATTTAACCAGATGGCGGCGACATATTACCTGGACACATAGCACGGGATCCGAGTCGGGTGTAGATCGAGAATTTCGTGACACTTATACCCTTTACAAGCTTAAAAACTAATTGTGTGTTATATATGGGTGCTTCACAGATTAACCATCGAAATACTGGCTTAATTTTAATTTATTTTATGAAATGGTTGCCGGAAAGTGTCCGTCGTGCTCGGTATATTAGAATGTTGACGAATCTCGACATTAATCTGCATCAATTGCCCGAGCTTGCGATGCACACATTGACAGTAACACTTGGCCGAATGCTCAAACGTACTTAAAATTTTAAGACCCGCTAATAATTTTTAGGATTTGACATTTTCCAATTCAATAACCATATTTAATTGACAAACGTCAAAATCCTTAAAAAAATCTTCAAATGAGGAGTGTAAAGGCACCTTTAAGGCCGGGGAGGTGGAGCCGGCTAGAACAGTACAGTATGTTCAAGCTGCAGAACTTTTGGCACTTATCTCTTAGAATTGTGTGTGTGTTCAGTACCTCAGAATAAATATTGTACATCGCCCGACATCGGAAACAATCGCATTGTATATTGCGAAAAAGTAATCAGTCACAAAGAATTAAGAGTCATGTCATTTTTAATAACAAATTATTTGGAAGCCGTGCGAGTGGCTCGAGAAATGAGCCAGTACGACTAGGGATTGAACGCCGAGAATTCGTGCGCCCGACATCGGAAACAATCGCATTGCATATTGCGAAAAAGTAATTAGTCACAAAGAATTAAGGGTCATGTCATTTTTAAAAACAGAAATTAGTTGCAAGCCGTGCGACGACTAAGGATTAAACGCCGAGAAGTCGTGCGCTATTGTTATGTGGAATTGTACAGAGCTAATTAGCCGCTCGTCGTTCATTATATTTCAAGAGCAATCGATTGGGCCATTTGGTTAGAACAGCTCTATATTATATACTTATACCTCGATGCATTCGATCGTGTTCGCAATTGCGAAGTTTGCCCATGCACAATATTCATTCTGAAGTACTGTAAGTATTATTGTATAGCGTATCATGGTTGGATTTGGATGTCTATTACTAACAATAAATAAGTCTAATTCAACAATAAATAACTTGTTGATAAAATTGTGAAGTGAGTAGTTAATGTCTCGTTCGCGCAACACAGCGTGTGTCGGAGTCGTGTTGGGTGGCGGTTAGTGTCGGCTAACTGGTGTTGTAAGTAACCTTACCCTTACTAATTACGCGCTTTACCCCCGACCGTTTGCTGGTGCGAAAAGCAGCAGATAGGTGGCGCTATACTCAATTACTGTATAAAGTTTCTGTGTCGAAATAAAAGCGAGACGACTTATATTTTTTTGAACAAATCCACTGAAAAAATTTTAGGAGGCTTATTACGCGCTCGTTACGAATGATGACTATTTATTTCACAGCACATTTATTTCACTTGATGATGTTTTGCTAGTGCTTTTAGAAGAATTAAAATTGTTTATTTGTTGAAAAGGAGCAACAAGGTTCGTTCTTTTCAACTTACATACATTATGAGGTAACCATTAAACTAACAGTTTTATCACAAAGTTAATTTTGTTACAAAATTCTACGTTATTATTTCGCCATTAATGAATTGGGCTACTAAATATAATATTTGACAGTAGAAAATTAGGAATTGTGTCATTTGTAGTAATAAATGTAAATGTCTCATTCTGAATTAGTAATGCGAAGTTTCATAGTACCTATCTGCTGCCTCGCGATCGCTTAAATTGTAGTTGTCATGACAGCTCGCACATTGTTCTTAAAATATTGTAGATATACTTAGTTCCGATAAAAAATAGTTTCAAGAGATTTGAGTTAAATTTATTTTGCTTAGTTTAACAGAACAATCCGCATTGCTGTCATTTATTTATCACAGCTGTGATCATTGCTTTATACTCAACAAATGTTTTATATATTGCACATACATATTGCATACTCATATAGCAAACTGCGACTCATTTGGTAAATGCTAACTTGCTTTATAAATGTTTTATTTAATTACACACCCCAAATTATTAGAATAATTTGTTGCCAAACTAAATAAATATCTTCAATAATGTATTATAGGAGCATCATATGAATAGAATATGCAGATCTAATTTTTAAATTAACTTACACGAATACGTTTAAAATTACCGTTGCCCGTTGGGCCATAGCAAATTGTATGTAATAATTCTCAAATTCAGAATAGAACGGTTATAGTAGACGTGGGAAATAAAGCTGGAATATATTGTTCTGTCTCTAAAAAAAACACTAATAATACTTAAAGATTTGTTTCGAACTATTTGCAGACATTATGAGTATTAAGTAGTTCGCAACACTAACAACTTTATCAGAGTGTCAAAATTGTACACGTTTTAGATGTTTACTGTACAGTCTAGTTTTTGTAAAAAAGCCACGCATTAGTGTTACATTCTTTTTCTAAAATATTTAAACTCATCTTAAATCATCATGCAAAACTAAAAATTGTGCTCCTCCATTACAATATAATAAGAAAAAGACAGAAGACAGGACACTAATAGTAATATGTCGTCTATATTGACGTTGCTAAAAATTGATAGGTATATCTAATATAGTTAGATATATCTTATTAAATTGGTATAAAATTTCTTAAAGTATTCAGGAATCAATACGAATTTCAGGTTTATTATAAAAATGAAACTATTATCTTCATACTACTAATGTCAATCACAGCGAACTATGAAGTCTCAAGAAGCTTTATTTGAACCGTTCGTGTAAGTTAATTGTATGTTCTGCCAGGTTTCCAGCATTGTTTCTTTTGTTTCCTTAATGTGTGGTGCGTTCAGTGCACGAGGTGATCCTGCGCCAAGCGCCCGGAGACAACAAGGAGCCGGACTCTGGCTGCGCGTGCTAGGACCAGGAACCGCCCCGCCCCGCCCCGTCATCACATTCAGCGATACCAGAGGTATCGTACCGCTTCCCGCCCTATACGATAGTACCAAAAGGTGTCACTTGTGTTCGCTTCTCGTGTGCAGGCTTAATGGTGCGAGCGAGATCTTTTTTTAAACTCAAATGGACACTTGCACACGAAACCGTGCTAGCTAAAAAAGTAATTAACTTCACAATCGCGTGACCATTTCTGGTCCCTTTTTTATTTGCCCGGTTATTTACTATCGTGACGTAAGCATCGTTTGCGCGTACGCAGTCAACAAACAATCAAGCGGCACTTTTGTCGATAAACTGCGTATTATCGATGGAAGTAAATGAAATATCGAGTTTAATTAGTGATGTTAGGTACTATCTCTGACTGTACTGTACGGTAGCGGTAGTGGTGCTGTGAGCGAGAAGTGCGTGTGGCCGCGGTGTGTAAAAGCGATATCTGCCCCCTTATTCACAACTGTCGGAAAAAATCGAATTTCGGTAACTCCATAGCTGTCACTTTTTATCACGATGCGTCAAAGCGAGACGGCATGTTACTACGAAACGAATCCGTGATCCGACAGTTTTTGAATAAGGGGGCTGTACTGCGTCTTAGTTAGAAGAACGTGTCTATTCGTCTAAGGCACTACCTGGTCAATTAAATAATAGGATTGAAAATGGCGTCTATTCTTTTCCCCATAAAATATGATCTAGATGCGACCAGAATAAAATACATCATACTTTTTAAGCACATAAACATACTATACTATCTATAGCAGTGAAAACATGAAATAATTTGATGAACTTGAAAACGAGTCGCAATTTTGAATTCTATTGTTTCGTTATACTGGGTCGTCAATTATATTGTCTATCGGTCTGCCGACGATCGAAACCAGTGTTTTATCAATCTGCTTTTGTGTTAATAGTGATATTAGATTTAATGTGGGTCTGCGTAGATCAATTAATTTACAATTAAGTTTGATGACGCGGCTATTTTCTACAATCTCTACAATGAGTCGTGCGACTACAGTTTAAAATTTATAAGTCACATGCACATAATATAGAACGAAAATTGTCGTATCTCATGAAAACTAAAGTAATTACTGCCGCAATTATAAGGCGGCGAAAAGACGCTCGTCTGCGTTGAGCAATAGGCGGTGGTGCTTTAAAAGTTGCGCGTCTTTTTATTGTCTTTGTGAATAACATAATTTGTTGTATCGAAAGTTTATCTTGTGCCGAGTGCTTTAATATTGTTGACCGCCAAGCGTCTTATGGCACGATCGATACTTTTATATGTCGTGCCGTCCGTGCGGTGACGGATTAAGAATACAATTCACCGCCCCATTTCTTCCCGTGGGTGTCGTAAGAGGCGACTAAGGGATTACCGAGCTACCAACTGCTCGACTGGTGGTAGGGTCTGAACACCCGTCTGGTTAGTGACCACCGTACGCATGGCGTAAAACCCGCCAAGTGACCACTTGTGGTCGCGTTCCGGGATCAGTCAGCGTACAACCAGAGCTTGGGGAGACGTTGCGGCGATGGATGCGGTCAGTGACGGCTTCCGTCTAACCAGAGCCAGGTGGACTGCGTTGACCCGCCGACCAGGGAGACCCGAAGAAACGGCTGTTCCGCTGGCCGCCCGTGGTACAGTACAGGGGCCCAAGCGAACCTAACCAGTTCGTGAGGCTGCCCTATCATGCCACGCATAATCTTGGGGTGGTCCGTCGTGCCGGTTGGTGACCGGGTGGTGGGGTCCCGGCGGCCATTCCCGGGGGGGTTCGGGGGCCCTTCCGTTCGGCGGGTCAGCGCTTCTCTGCTGTCGGCTATTACCTGGAGAAACAGGCCTCACGCTTTGACCGTATATATCGCGACGACGTTCCCCCAATTCACGCCTCTCCTCCTTCATCATTTACTATGGCAGCGCTAAGAAACATTTCCGGTCGTTCAGCGGTGCACACCCCCACCACAACCACGCTGTTTGAGGTCGGGCTCACTAACATCCGTGGGCTCCATGCTAACCTCAATGCCGTCCACCAACATCTCGAGACGGCTCGACCCGAAATGCTGTTTTTGACGGAGACGCAAATACTCCGCCCGGCAGACACTAGCTACTTGGATTACCCCGGCTACGTTCTTGAAGAGTCCTTCAAAGCGAAGGCCGGGGTATGCTTGTTTGTCCGGGCGGATGTTTGCTGTCGCCGTCTGCGCTGTTTGGAGGACCCTTCCTACTCTATTCTTGGGGTGCATGTGGACCTGGGCACACATTGCCGTATCTACGTGTGCCTGTATAGATCCCACAGCGGTGACATGGAGACAACTCGACTTTTCGAACATCTTAGTCGGGTGGCAGATGTTGCGCAGGAGCAGTTTCCAACCGCGGAATTGGTGTTTTTAGGGGACTTCAATGCTCACCACGAGTCGTGGTTAAGTTCCTCTAAAACTGACCATGCTGGTAGAACTGCCCACGCTTTCGCTCTCACGCATGACCTGACCCAACTGGTAAACCAGCCCACCAGGATTCCAGACATTGTCGGTCACGCGCCCTCATTGTTGGACCTTCTGCTGACGACTCGCCCGGATGGATATCGGCTAGAGGTTCGTGCTCCTTTGGGAACATCGGATCACTGCCTGGTATCCGCTGGGGTGCCACGGGCGTCGCCACCGGTACCTATGGTTGCCAAACGCCGCATCTGGCACTATGCGTCGGCAGATTGGGACGGTATGCGGGATTACTTTGCATCTGTCCCTTGGAGGCAGCGCTGTTTCAGTGAGCTGGACCCGAACGCTAACGCTACTGCTGTTGCTGATGAGATCATGTTAGGGATGGAGTACTATATCCCTCACTCCGATCTCATCAGTAGGGGTAGGCGTAACCTCTGGTTCAACCGCGATTGTGCCTTAGCTGTTGAAAACAGACAGTCGGCATACCGCGCTTGGATCAGGGGCCGAGCTTGCGGGGATCCCAACATTTACTCACTGAAAGCAGCCTATAACAACGCCACCAAGTCCTGCAAAAGGGCCTTCATCAGAGCGGATGCCCAGCGCGTTGCACGAGTTGGCCAAGAACTTCTTACGCATCCTACGGGAAGCCGTAGCTACTGGCGTCTGGCCAAAGCCGTGCAATCCAACTTCTGTCAACCCTCGCTGCCCCCGTTGAGATGTTCTGACGGCTCGCTAGCTCACAAGCCGCAAGAGAAAGCCGATCTCTTGGTAAAACTCTTTGCTGCTCACTCCCGAATCGATGACTGCAACTTACAGCCACCAACACTCTCCCACTGTGGCCACACAATGCCCGATATTCGTATTAGGCAATGTGATGTACGTGCGGAGCTTCAGTCAATCGACGTCCGGAAAGCTAGTGGACCTGATGGCATTCCAGCGATAGTACTGAAAAACTGCGCAGCGGAGTTGTCTCCTGTCTTAACGCGGCTATACCGTCTTTCTCTCTCTTCTGGGTGTGTGCCGGAATCTTGGAGAGAGGCCAATGTGCAACCGGTCCCCAAAAAGGGAGACCGATCAGACCCAGCTAACTACCGCCCGATAGCTGTCACCTCAGTTCTTTGCAAGGTCATGGAACGGATCTTAAACCACCAGCTGATCCGATACCTAGAAGATCACTCATTAATTAATGATCGACAGTACGGGTTTCGGCCGAACCGGTCAACGGGTGATCTTCTAGCGTACTTAATGCATGTCTGGGGTGAAGCTATTGACAAACGTGGTGAGTCACTGGCAGTTAGCCTTGACATTGCCAAAGCGTTCGATCGGGTCTGGCACAAGGCTCTTCTCTCCAAGCTCCCGGCATACGGTCTGCCCGTTCAGCTCTGTAACTGGATCGCCGGCTTCCTGCATGAGCGAAGAATCCGTGTCCTCGCAGATGGATGCGCTTCGCGGTTCATGTCAGTGAATGCTGGTGTACCACAAGGCTCTGTTCTATCCCCCACACTCTTTCTTCTTCATATCAATGACATGATTCCGTTAGGAAACATTCATTGCTATGCAGATGACAGTACAGTGCATGGGGGATATTACGGTCGCCCAGGGGCTGGGCGCGCTGAAACCGAGAGGGAGAGAGAGAATCTTGCCATTGAGCTCGACAGGGTGTTGAACCTCGTATCTGAATGGGGATCTAACAATCTTGTTGAGTTCAATGCTAAGAAAACACAGGTGTGCGCGTTTACAGCTAAAATGTCGCCGTTCCTTCCCCTTCCGTCTCTTCAGGGCATGACTCTTTCGGCACAGGGCTCTCTAAATTTGCTAGGCATGGAGATATGTTGCGATCTGAATTCCAGGAACTACATCGAAACCGTGATCAAAACAGCCTCACGGAAGCTCGGTGTCCTGAACAAGGTGCGTCGATTTTTCACGCCTGACCAATTATGCCTGCTCTATAAAACTCAGGTCCGGTCTTGCGTGGAATATTGCTCGCACTTGTGGGATGGCTCCGCCAAGTACCTTCTCGATGCCCTGGACAGATTGCAGCGTCGTGCTGTCCGTATCGTTGGCGATGTAGAGGTCACCAACAACCTTGAGCCTCTGCAATTGCGTCGAGACATTGCGTCGCTTAGCGCCTTCTATCGGCTATATCACGGAGAGTGTTCTGAGGAGTTATTTGACCTTATCCCACCTTCCCCCTTCCTACTCAGGAGCACGCGAGCCGGTCTTCGGAGTCATCAATTCACTGTCTCCACCTCAACATCACGTACAAAGAAATTTAGTAGCTCTTTTCTTTGTCGAACTTCCAGAACTTGGAATTCTTTGCCAGCACATGTGTTCCCTCCTTCGTATAACATGGGTTCCTTCAAAAGAGGCGTGAAAAAGCACCTTTCGGGCCGGCAAGGTGGAGGCGGCTAGAGCAGTGTCTGAACTGCACTAGCTGTCTTCGCATATGGACTCTTCTTACCGCTTCACATCAGGTGGTGTTGAGTCATTTGTCGTGCTTTGTATAAAAAAAAAAAAAAAAAAAATATTCATAAAATTCACGCTTGTCTCTTATCATCGCAATACACCAAAGTGAGGCATCATGAGGTCTCGACCAGAATATGTACACAATTGTGTTGGATTGTGGCGAAATAGTTGCAGCTCAATATTGCGCGTATTCTACACAAAAGCATGATTATATTCGCTAGCGGGAACTAATTCAATTTATGAAGAATAATGATAAGACGTAATAAGTTTATCGAAACGTATCTTTTAAGTCGATTAAGACTGAAACTTCATGTGACACCCTCTGTAGTTGTTTCTTTAGTTCAGGGGTCTCCAAACTTTCCAGCCTTAGGGCCATACTGATTACTCTAGTAAGTTCCGAGGGCCAAAACCATATTATCATTGTTGCCGGTGGTAAAAAGTGAAATAGTCCACTGATGAAAAAAAAAGTCTGAAAAAGTACGCAATGTTTAAAAAAGGCTGCAAATGTTTTTGGTACTACTTATTTGTGTGAGAAGACCTTCTCCAAAGTGAAGTACACAAAAAATATTTACAGATTTAAATTTACTGATGAGCATCTTAAATCTTTTTTAATAATAATAAAAGTAAAATTAGTCCACAACTACAAACTATTGTCAGTATCTCAATTACATAAATCTCATTAGTATTTCATATGTCAATATGCTTGTTATAAGTTTTGTTTTTATTTAAAATGTATAAAATGTTAGTTGGATGGATTCATTTCAATAATTTGTTAGTTATTATATACTGAAGTTAAATTTTCTGCATATTATACATGTCTTTACTCATTACAATAAAATTATGTGTTTCTTTATCCAATTTATCATAAAAACAATAACAATAAGCCTACAACAATGTTATGAGTAGTTAGCCCATGACCATATCAATGTAGATGTCATATTAATAATTATTCAACATTAAATTAGAATACTTCAGTAAACTAAATTTAATTTGCTATAAAAAATATGTTCTCTAAAAGGAGTTTTGAAGTATGCTAGCTCTCCACGGGCCGGATAAAATCTGTCCGCGGGCCGGATGTGGCCCTCGGGCCGTAGTTTGGAGACCCCTGCTTTAGTTCATTTGAGCAAATCGCTTCTTGCTCAAATCGGCTACATTTGTGCTAATAGTAATATTTCCGGTGTAATTTAGGATCATGGTTACAACGCCGATAGTACCCAGCTTATATTATTATGATGTTGATTCGTTTGCCAATGATTATGGCCATATATTATTTTGTATAACTGATAGAATAAAATGCTAATTAATAATTATTCTCATGTCGACTATAATTAACTATACTTCTCAGTCTCAAGTTTATATCGGCTCCTACCAGATGGGGTGCACACACGTCGGTTTCATTGTGTGAAAATATCATTTTGTACACAGAACACGTAAGACTATTCCGTAAAATAGATACGTACGATTCCTTTGTCTCGATATGTGATCGCTGCATGCACGCGAGCTGACTTTCTATAAGTACGGTTGACCGCAGAATTAGCAACGACTAGCGTCAATATAGTACGGTAGCAACTACAAAGTACGTGCACAAGATCCGTGTGACATGGTACTGTGTGTTCAGCTACTTCTGTGGTCGACTGTACCCATATACAGAGTGAGTCAAACCAATGCCCCGGAATGGGAAGTATCCTAAATATCGAAATTAGCAAATTGTACTCCATGAAAACATTCCTTTATTTTAGAAATAATAGCTGCGCCCAAAAATTGAATAAGTCACCTGAGCCGGGAATCGAACCCGCCACATGTAGAAAATAAATATACTGTATTATTATGATACCGATCGATCGGGTGATTTATAAACATTATCTGTAAAATCTTAGGAATACCATCGAATCTGTCAATTTTGTGTAGGTTTCAAAAGACACGACTAAACGCTATTGGAATAACTCAAAGGTTCTTATTATAGCTTTGCGACGAGAAACTAGTCGAGTTTATTTACTGGTGCTAATTAGCATCTCTTTGCCTCTATCATAATAATATCTAGCATGTATGTATAAAATTTAAGCAGCGAACGTTTATTTTTAAATATTTTCTTTATTTCCATATCTCCTTTTGATTTTAGAGGCAATGTTTATTTGAGAGATTTTTTTATTATGACCCTATTGATCGGTATCATAATAATACAGAGTGTTTATTTTCTATATTTGGCGGGTTCGATTTCCTCCGATTCGAGGCTCAGGCAAGGGACTTTTAATAATTCTTTGAATGCAGTTATTGTTATTACTAAAAGTAAAGGAATGTGTCCTTGGGGTATAATTTGCTAACTTCAATATTCAGGATACTTTTCCTCCGGGGGCATTGGTTTGACTCACCTGTATATTTTATGGCTATTTGTCAACAATACAAAACAAAACTAAGTAACTAAATTTCCGCTGGTCGATGCTAGGTGTCGCTGTTTTAAAGGCACGATTGCGGCGTTACGGGAGCTTTTGCATTTATATGGTCTTATATGTTCTGTGATTTTGTACCTATATGTAAAGATGGGTGTCATCCATTTTGTCACAGCATAAGAGTTAACTATTCAGTCAATCATAAGTTTCCTGAACCTAATTCCTAATAAAATTGACTTATGCTGTGGCATTGTAGATATTTGCTAAGCATTAGGAAACATCCTGTGTTTGGTTATACCGCGGTGCGTCGTATATGATATTAATAAGGGATGCGCGCTTCTAAACAGTGGCAGAACAAAATAATATTCATCATGAAAATATGATTTATCTTAAAACAATTTTCGCGTTTCCTCCGTTCGACTCACTCGCAAGCATGCGTACTCTTCAGAGGTGTTCCCATTGGCCAACTTGTTGCGGCGTCTATGGGGAGAGAAATGAATCGTATTTGAAGGTAATGTGACCATGAGTTTGTTCTGCTTTTGTTTTGAAGTTGGAATCGGTAAAGCAACATGACAATTAGTAATTAAATGTCATTTTTTGATATATGCTACTGATGAATTAACGTCTTTCTTTAAATAAACTAATTGTCTGTCAGGCTTATCATATATTATTTTAAGTAACAAATGATTGTAAGTTGCGCCCGCGCCGGTCCGTGTCCCGTGAGCTTCGTGGTCTCTATACATTAGTATTATTTATTTACCTTAGTGTTTAAGAGTGTAATATTATTGTTACTTACGATACAGGTTTGTTAGTGAGATTTCACTGCTGGCATATTCAATAGGCTTTCAATATCGAGGTTTGTCTAAGTACAATTTTATTTGAAACGAATTATTTACAATAAGCTTTTGCGTCAATGTAACACCCATGAAGTGTTTTACCATATATATTTACAGCTCAGTTTTCATTTCAAATATTGGACAAACTTTCATAAAATTAAATGATTTTAATTTTTTTACTTAATTTTTTTATACCTTTAATATTAAATTTTCCACCGCTAACAGAGCATTAAGTTATCGTATCGTTGTAAGATTTTATTCGAGAATGAACTTTGGTCATATTTGTTGAGAGATGAAATACTTATTGTGCTATTCAAATGTTGGATTCACCTAATCTCGTATTCCTGCTGATGCATCGCACCGATGTAATTTGAACACATATTTCTATACACGAGTACCTATTATCATTCCTCTATGCTTGGATGAACTGGTGGGCTAAATATATGAGAGCAATTTATTTTATTACAGATTACAGCATCATGTTGAATATTCGATTATAATCGATAAATTGTAATAATGCTTATTTAATAAATTATTTTTATAAAATTTAAGATTATAAATATTTTATTCCATGATATGAGGTTGCTTGTGATGGGGATACGTTAGCAGCTCTTCTATGTAATAATTTGTTTGTTATAGATTTTGTCACTTTGTATGAACAGGTTATGATTATTAATAATTACTACTCTGTAGCTGCATTTGTGAATAGCTCTTATAATGCGTATAAGGGCCCTTAACTTAAAGTACAAGTTCTGTGTACCATAGACTAGCTTCGCCGTGAGAGTCACTTCTCACTCAGCATCAGTCAAATATATCATGAAACATATTTTGTTCGGTGCCTTTATACGCTGTGTAAATCTGATGGTAGTGAATAATTATCATACTTTTTTATAAATGTGACGTTACTATGATTTGTAAATATCACGCTAATATATCATTTGGAATAAAAATTAAAACATTAACTGTGTGCGTGTTATTTGCCCTATCCGATTTCGCTGATAAGTATAATCAGAATCACTTACTAGGATTAGGTACCTACTTAAAAAACTTGAATTTGATAACACGCTAAATCTTAATAAAATATACTTTAATCGCGATCGCCACATAGTAGAACGGAACATAGCAGAGATGTTGTGTGGTGTGGGGTCTGCTCCATAGGTAGATACTTTATATCTCAATTCCCAGCATAAGGCTGTCTCCTATAGTGAAATACCCACAAACCAGGCCAGTAAGCCATTGGTGAACAGACGGGCTGCTAAGGGACAAAAAGTTGAAAAAAAGATAGAATATTAATAAATAAAACAAGATACATTTTGTATCTTGTAAAATTAAGATGCTTATTTGAAATCATCCTAATATCATAAACGCGAAAGTAACTTTGTCTGTCTGTTACGTTTTCACTCGCAAACCACTAAACCCCTTTAGGTGTAAGGCATGGAGATAGATCATAAATCCTGAAAAAGGACTTATACTTTTTAGCGTGGTAACCGACACCCACGGAGATGGAGCCGCGAGCGGTAAATAGTGTAAAATATTTAAAAAAACAATTCTGGTTGTTGATCCGGTAGCGTGCTACAAGATATCCCAACCCGTTCGCGGACGATTATTCTCTCAGATCTGAGATTGAGATCTCAGATTATTCCCAACGAGTCACACCTCAACGCTAGGAGTGTGACTCGTTGGGAATAATATTTTGAATATCTCAGCCAGCAGCCAGTAACATTTAGGTACAGCTAAGTGTGACGTTGAGAACAAGCGCATGTTAACTTATTTGGTGTTCTCAAATGATCCATTGGTAAATACCTCAGGTAAATACTGAATGAATTCAGAACTTCTCACTAGAACATTGTATTCTTACCATTCTTTGACATAAAAATAGTTGAAAATAACTAAATTAAAGACCATGTAAGTTAAGTTTTTATGGGACATACCTACGGCGGCTTAAATATTTTGAAAATATGATACGGTCAGCAAGATTATGGCAATTTTTACGATTGCTACCTATTATGTTCGATTTATAAAAACCTTGACTAGAATTTTTCTACTCAAGTGTCTCAAATCTCAATATAAGAAATTTAAGACTCGAATCGTAGGTATTTGTAAAAATACTCGTTTCGGATGTTGAAATAGAACATTTCGACATTGTAGAGTGGACGTTAGCTCATAACGCAAATACAGATAGACTAGAAGAATTTCACAGGGATATCCCAAGTCCTGGGTAGCTCAGATGGTTAGAGCAGTCGCCCGGATTGCGAAAGGTCGCGGGTTAGATCCCCGCCTCAGGACGTGAAGTTTTTCTAGTGAGAATATTTTAATTAGTAAATAATTTTTCAAACATTTATAATAATGTTAAAATCAAAATTAAGAATTTAAGTGTGATCTTTTTATCATAAAGACTTGTTGGGGTCCTTAACTCAGTGTGACAGCGGTGGACTTGCAGACGCAGTCGCCGATGGGCGGCGAGCAGGAGGGCAGCGAGGGCGGCTGCGTGTGCTGAGGCCCCCCCCCCCCCCTCCACCACCCCTCACGCACGCTTCCACACACACAGAAGCATACACTACAACACACTTTTCGTAACTAGCAATATCCATTCTCATTATTTATATGTTATAATTATAAGTATAATTTATTTTTACCGAATTTTGATATAAATAAAGGATGCGACGTACATAGAACATCTGGCGAATCGTTAGAGACTGATGCAAGATAATGTTTCTTTAGGATTCCTAAGGCTCGTGCAACTGCAAACTAGGCCGAAGTGAACTACGATTGTAAAATTATTATTTACTAACCGACTTCAAAAAACGAGGTTCTAAATTGGACGAGTATTTATTTGATACCAATTGCAACATACACAACCAATTTATTTATTAAGAGAATAGAAAAGCTTTGACGATAAACAATACCTACTTACTAATGTAACTGAAGTTTGCATTTTAGTGTTGGTACAAAAAAAATGTCTAGGTATGAACTGTAGCCTTACATTCGTTGATTATGCATGAACTAAACAGAACAAATAAAGAGCATCAAAGTGGCAAAACCATAAACTTCTGTAACAGAAGGTATATTATCAGCCGCTAGCAATTTACCAGATGTTTCATAGCTTGGATTTTTATACAATGTTATTTATCGTGGTTTACGCTTGCTGCGCAAGCTAATAGAAAATAAGAGGTGGCTGCAATAAGAAAGTTCTTTGGTGTATTTTTCAACGTAAACACTTATTGGTATTGGGTACCAATAATTTATTAAAAGACTTCAAAAAGGTTCTCAATTCGGTTGGTATGTTTTTAGGTTTAGTATTGGATTGCATAGCGCTACAATTAGCCATACAATTTTATAGTAAAATGCTCTTACGGTGATAATTTCGTGACCGCAGTATCGCACACATTTTTACTACACTTACTACCTATTAAGTTTTAATATAAAACAAACTGTACCTACTCTGGAATAAGTAGCCAAATGGGGATAGTGTTGTTATGACGAAGAATTACTAGGAATATAGCACTTAACTAACTTTTGGATACGGTCGCGCTTTATTTACTAGGATTTTCATGAAAGGTATTTATATATACTTGCCTACACACTGCCGTTCTAAAGTTAATTTTTGTAACAAAATTTTAGTATGTATACCTAAAGTGTACTACAGAAGTCCGAAATAAAATTTAGGGAATAGTTGTGTTCCTTGTTAAGAGCTACCTCTGATACTTTAGAAAGTTTGACTTTGACACCTTTCAGGCCACTTTTATTTTCCAATTAAATTAATAAAAACGTTGTGTGACAATGTTTTTATTATTTTTAGGGTTGTCACGACCAGCAACCCTAAAAATCGTACGACACACTACAGTTATACCACACAACACATGCACTCGCACAACCCAGGGACATACTAAGATATCCTGATATCTTAGTATGTCCCTGCCCGCCTAGCATGACCACCGAAACGCGATATGATAAAGCTATTTATCGCTTCGAACTGTCAAAAATCATTGGATATAACCGCTATCTTGAAATTTTATCGAAACTGCGAACATGTATGTATACAATACAAGTTCGCAGTTTCGATAAAATTTTAAGATGGCGGTTATATGCAATGATTTTTGACAGTTCGATATCATATCGCGTTTCGGTGGTCATGCTAGGCGGGCTGGGTTGGGATATCGACCCCTCGGGGTCGATATCTTAGTATGCCCGTGGGTTGTGTGAGTGCGACCCCCGAATTGTAAATTTAAATTTTATTTCGCAATTCTGTAGCACCCGGTATAATCATACCTCACTATGAAACAATATAGATATAAAAATGATAAAATTTTCACTAAAATAATATTATTAATTTGTAAGTAATAATTGTTTCTTCTCTATAAACATGCTCTTTCAAAATATTTTCTATATGGCTCTAGAGATGTTAACAAAACATACTAGGTTCCTACGTTGAGTTGTATTGTATGTGACGTAACCTAAAATGTAAATTATACCCTAATTTAAAAAAAATGTAACAATGCGAATTTAATTGAATGAAACGCAAAAAATATCGAAATGAAGTGTTGCAACGCAAATTAGTAATTCAGTTTAATATTTCCTTTAAAGGTAGGTGTGGCTACTCATCCACACCGCACTTTAATAAACAACTTTGATCTCTATTGCATTAATATAGAGTAGGTCTCTATTGCAGTAACGTACCTACTATACATTGTAAGATCATTACTTACCTATACAGGGTGGTGCCGTCAATGCGACAATAAATTTAAACATGGGCTATATTAGTCCATAGAAATAGTTTGCCGCTTTCAAAAATATCGTATTCATTTGATAATTTCATGACATTTGTATGAAATAATGTCGCCAACTTTACACTATTCCATACAAATGTCATGAAATTATCAAATGAATATGATATTTTTGAAAGTGGCAAACCATTTCTATGGACTAATATAGCCCATGTTTAAATTTATTGTCGCATTGACGGCACCACCGTGTAGATCAATGAAGGCATTTTTGAATTTTATTTTAACATTACAATAAATAATAAATGGGTGCGATCCCACCACAGGACATGATTTTTTTAGTTTAGATATTTTTTATCAATGAAGACAACCTCAAATATTCTAAATCCAGTTTTCATTTACCTCACGGTTTAGGAAATTGTAAATAATATATTATGTAGCATTGATAAAAACAATAAATGTTATCTTGGTACCTACAGTTTGTAAGTTACCCTACGTTATAGTTTTTTAGTATATCTATCTACATAGGTACTGAGTTTGAATATTTAAAAGCCAAAGAGTTAAAATATTTTGTATAATTTTTGTCTATTCGATTGTTTATTTTTCAAAGCTTTTATTTAAAACGTTTGTAAAGTATAAAAAGGGAAAATTCTATACTAAAGTTAAGTTATTATTTACTTTAAGCCATCGGCCAAATATTTTGTAACAATTTTATGAGGGATATTGAGAAGAAGATGCTATGTATGTATGCTATCAATAATTCAAATGCATTTTTAATTATTTTTCTTTATTTATTACACAACTTTAGGGCCATTTGTTATTATTGTATATATTGTGTCATATACTATTATATGTCGTCGCCATCTGGTTTAATTCGCCGCTTAATTGGACGCCTAGCCCGTTGACTAAACGCCGGCATCCAATTGAATGCCTAGCCCGATAGTTAATTGAACTAGACTCACTTAACGTTTAACGATTTAGCCTATTGAATGGATGCGTCTTGTACTTAAAAGTTTTGGTTTGATTGGTGGGTTCAAGGTTATTTTTTATGACCACTTAAAACCGACATCGATTTGGTTCTGGTCATAAAAATAACTCAAACCGTCACATAAGCTCTTCCATATAAACGACCCGCCTAGGCGTCCAATTGAATGACTAATTTAAACCAGACGGCTGACATGACGTTCAGCCATCTAAACCATGCGCTCAATGACTTGGCTAGTTGTATATCAGCCGTTTGATTGGATGGCGGCGTTCAATCATCGGGCTAGGCGTCCAGATAAGCGGTTGATTTAATCGTAGCGTTTATTTGTTATCATAATATCAGATGGCTTTAATTTTATATTTTATTTGAAACACTAGATACTTACCTTTATTCTGTAAAATACATAATATTCTTCTCAAATAATTACTATAATTTTGACGGGTTTGCCCTTCGTAATCGAGTCGTGTGGTGTCGGTGTTAATAAATTATCTCGGTAGGAAGTGAAAAAAAATGCTTAGGTATTCTTTCTATGTAGATAATTATCTAAACTGAGTAGCTTAAAGTCGTGGGTGGCGTTAGCAGCAGACAAACTGGTAATATCCCATAACAGCAATATTGCAATGCGTGATGTTCAGAACAATTGGAACTTTTTTTGACTTCTTTATTTTACATTCCACGTATTTTTATACGAATTACATTAACAACAAAGATAGGGATCGGCCATCATGTGTCGAACACAAGACAAGACTGTCTATTTTATAACAAATCATGCCTTCGGCTGCGTTTTATATTTTAACTTAGCAACAACCGATCTTAAAAGCTCTAAGTCATACCGAATTACCAAGACAAAGGGTCTTACTAATACTCATTGTTTAAACCTTGTAGTTATGTATAGTAACAGTGTTTTACCACTTTTGTTCCAATAACATTATGCATCCGAACAAAAAAGACAAAACAGTGATAAACAAGCCGAAGTAGGACCGAAAGAGTAAACCATAACGTGATCTATCGAAACGTTTTTTCGCCCGAGACAGATACGGCCTGGCCACGGGAAATTCGCCGCGGCGAATATTCGCGCTTCTATTCGCCCGAATGAAAACAAAGGTATGACAAAATATACTAAGCACGCTATGCGTAGCGGCGACCGGCGACTTCGCTACTCTCGTCGCCGCCGCCGATGATTGATTCAGCGGGAGGAAAAGACAAAGTAGCTGTCGCGCGTGTAAAGTAAGCGAAAATACACAAATTATTTTATTAAAAAATCACTATAACGATTACAAAAAAAACGCTTCTTTAAGATTTTGAATATTAATAATGTCTACTATTTAAAGTAATTTCCTATTGAATACAAATTATCGTTTACCAAAAATCTTTAGTATTCTTATTTTTAAGAGATCTTTTCGGAAATAAAATGTATCGAGGCATAATCCTTTAATGTACGTCTGTTTTTCAGATCCTGAAGATCATTCAGCGACCTATGACACTACATATATTTTTTTTCATTGTAAGGCCTTAAAATTTAAGAGAGAAAATAAAAACATTAAACATTTTAGGTTAATAAACACCCGATTACTTATTTCTGGAATCTCAGTATGTATTCAGTATTTCAGTATGAGAGTAATGAATTTATTATGTAATACGGTGTTTCATAAAAGATAGGTAGGTACTTAATTGAAAAGAAACGAATGTCAGCATTCAGCAAGTATAGACAATATGTTTTGTCTTTTATTGTGCTGTTTAAGGTTTAGAGGAGGGGAATTATGTGTAGAAGGTATCTTCCTTTGCATATATTCTAAAGTTTTAATTTGACATCTATAAACATGGATAAAAAGTAGCCATGTCTGGGGAGTGTGAGAGTGACGGACTTTGTATTAAATTAAATATACTTATAATAAATATTATTTTCTAATTCTAATTAGGTTTAAGTAGTACCTATTCCAAGCTGAAATTATGGTCTTTTGCCGTGTGACAAGCTGAAGCGGTATAAGACTTTGCTATTAAAACATATTCTCAAGCATTTTGCACAGTACTCAATAATAGTGGAATCATCTACTAATATTGGTCCTGTGTAACTGGCTCCTTGAGCTAATAGCTTTGTTTGTTATGCTATGATGGCTAGCAATAGTGGAGCATTTGTTTGATTGAAATAAAAACTTTATTAAATATGTTTGTGTTTAATAATACCTAAATAGTATATTTATTATTACACCCCCGATACCCATACAACTCCTCTCTTTTAGTGATCTGTGTCTGTGCCTAAGGTAAACAATAGAACGCTCCACGAGGAACAATATTTTTTTTGAACCAATTAACAATAGTATACCTATTTAGCTATAGCGTCAAAGAGTTACCCAATCAAAGTGGCATACAGTGGGCAGGAGACATCGCTCGCAGAACCGATGGCCGTTGGGGCGGAAAGGTTCCACCACAAACCGGAAGACCAGTTATAGAATTGAATTGAATTGACACATCATGGGCAGGCCTCCAACAAGGTGGACTGACTATTTGGTAAAGGCTGGGTTTCTAGGTGGTGGGCCCGTATATAGGGGTCGTCTGGTTAGTTACCACCGCCTTTCTTATTTCAGCCGTGAAACAGTTCGGTGTGTTTCGGATGGAAGGGAAAGGTAGCCAGTGTAATTACTGGACATGGACGGCATTTCATCTTAGGGCTCAGGATGAAACGCACCTGCAATATCAAGTGATTTTCCCTTGTTATTGCAGGTGTGTAAAGGCTGCGGTAACCGCTTACCATCAGGTGGCCCGTCCGTTTGTTTGTCATCTAGTTATATAAAAAAAAGGCTTTATCGAGATGCCGCAGCCGCCGACGGGCGGCGCCATAGATTAGAGATCGGCGCTCTTCCAAATGTATGACGGCATGGGGTAATGTGTGTATACCTACGAGTGGCAATGAATGGGTAAATATGGAATTATGGAGGTCTGCCCGCCTAGCATGACCACCGAAACGCGATATGATAAAGCTATTTATCGCTTCGAACTGTCAAAAATCATTGGATATAACCGCTATTTTGAAATTTTATCGAAACTGCGAACAGTATACATACAAGTTCGCAGTTTCCATAAAATTTCAAGATGGCGGTTATATCCAATGATTTTTGACAATTCGAAGCGATAAATAGCTTTATCATATCGTATCATATCGCGTTTCGGTGGTCATGCTAGGTGGGCTGGTGCACATTTCAGCGGTATATATGCCGTTAACGATATGGATTATAGATTTCGTCCCAGTTATCACAGAGTAGTGATAGTGATAGGTATATGTACCTATACCTACCAATTATCTACCCAATTGTGACATTTCAGCATCCTTTTAAAAAACCTTTGCAATAAACTCTCAAAAGTGGGTAGATATATATTAATGGTCGTGACTATGTACAGTCGACAGCACATCAAGCGTAACTGTTCGACCTTGAGACCGCCCTTACTGCGCTCGTAATAGAGGCGGCTTTCGTAGTGCAACTGTTACACTTGATGTGCTGTCGTGTATAGTACATCTACTGAACTGCAAATTAGATGACATTTGTATGAAATAATATAACATTGGCTGCATTATTTTCATAAAAATGTTATAAATATATCAAATGATATTTGAAAGTTGCAAAATAGTATGTACTTACCTACTAAGTATAAACTAATTTAGACCATGTTTTAATTTATTGTCGTATTGAAGGTACCACCCTGTAAAGGTTGGTGATGATGATGATGATGACAATTCCATAGGCCTAGAGGGTCTAGTTGGTCGGTCTCGGAACCTGATAGCAAAGGGGGCCAAGGTCAGTGGAGAAAACTGTGCATTTTATTTTGAAACCTCCCCATGACGGCTGATTATTTGCGCAAAGCAAAAAAATAATGGAATTAAGTAAATGAAGCGTTTTAATTATTGAGCTACAAACATTAAGTGTTACGGAAGCTGCTATTAAAACAAGTTGCAGCATTATTATTAAAATAAACGTTATTGAATGATTACTAAGTGGAATTATGATAGGCAAAAAAATAATAAACAAACAAAATTGTTTAACGATCTGTATTTTCTCATTTAATTAGTTTTACAACGAATTGATGCTAAGTATATTGGTAATGCCCGTTAGATATTATTTTTACAACGAATAGTAAGATGGTTTACATTACAGTTAAAAAGTGAATTCATTTCATTCCAAGCATCTCATATGTCCCCTACCTACCTGATTTTGAACACTAATTTTTCTTTAGGATGATTGTATACATGTGTGTTTTATTATTTTTCTTCATCGATGATTTTGTAAGAATAATATAGAAATATATACTATAGAATAGCCTTAATACAGCAAAATATCGCCGGCAAAGTAACATTAGCTGTGATCATAACATCTGAGACCATTTTTGGACAACATTCAGGAATTAACCTCATCTATGTGTAATGTATATTTCATGATTTAATTTTAATCACAATAATATAACTTTATATATCGACGACCTACTGTACCTATCCTTAAAAACGGGTCAGCAAAATTTTAATTACACTAACATTAATTAAGCTAGTCATTGGCACTAATTAGACAAGCCTAATATAAACAATTCAATAGTCACATATATATAGATTCCAGGCGCAATCTTCACGGGCGATTAGGGTAGTAGGTATTTTCGACAGAATTACAAACTTTGTCTTATTTTATTTATTTTTCACACTTGTAAATCGCTCATGAAGACGATGCCTTAGTTATATTACAGGATGTACTTAGGTACATACTATTACGAAATTTCTTATTTATACATAGTCTTGTGAAACCTATGAAATATTTCAATACAAGAGTGGAAGTAGCGGATTATTTATGGCAATTCTTTAGGGGTTTATAATGAATAATCTTTTCGCACTTCAAAATAAAATTGAATAATATTATATGAAATATTAAAAATAATACACGTCTTGGCATAACTAACGGCATCACAAAAGAAACTAAATAACTAAATTCTGCGTTTGATTTCAATCTACATAGTGAGCATAGTTGTATTTTACAAAAGCATTTGACACTGTATTCATTAAAATACTACAAAAGAAACTGTAGAATATTATGGTATTAACGGAATTCTTTTAGCATTATTCAAAAGCTACTACGCATTAGTCACAGAATAACTAATTGCTTCAGTGGTCAAAGGAGTAAATCAGATCTATTTTTCTTCATATATGAGTGAAAAATTCAGGAGCTCAACAAGGTAATGTATTGGATCCAATCCTTTTTAATTATTTATATGAACTGTAGCAAGCATGCAAAGATGATCCACCTGATTGATTGTAAGTGGCAACCATAAACTATAGACCATTGTTTTCAACCTGCCCGCCTAGCATGACCACCGAAACGCGATATGTATACGACTTGTATATTGTATATATACATGTTCGCAGTTTCGATAAAATTTCAAGATAGCGGTTATATCTAATGATTTGTGACAATTCGAAGCGATAAATAGCTTTATCATATCGTATCATATCGCGTTTCGGTGGTCATGCTAGGCGGGCTGGGCGGCGTTAGTTATTAAAGGGGGTCGCAGTCTGTTGACAATAATATAAGTAGTAAAAATTTATAACATGAGTGCACGCCGAACAATTGATATGAACATTATAATTTGTAATGTAACTTGCAATTACATACTTAAAGGATTGGTTTTACAGTAAGCATATTTATATTTACATTATTATTTAAAAGTCTTTTTATTTCTTACTTATAATTTACTGTTCATGTTAATTTGAAATATGGTCCTTATATATTGCTTATTTTTTGTAACAACATAGTAATTTAAATTTAAAAGCCTTGCAGCGATCATAATTAAATTTTAAGTAACTATACAGTATAAGCAAAAGTTTAGCCTACCAACCCACATTGGGTCAGCGTGATGGTGATATGGCCTAAAACTCCTCATCGAGGAGGGCCGAATGTACCTATATGACGTCATCAGACTCTGCAAAAGAGTTCAATCTACACCTGCACTCATAAATCTCTTGTGTTATAGGATAGCACTAAGTTAGCTGTTGACAGAAATTACACTGTTTTTAAGAATTTATCAACAAGAAAAATATACTTTGTTCAGAAAACTATGTTTCACTCAAACCACTGTCTGTGTCGAAAATAAAATATGCAGAACATTTAATAACGTTTCAATTTCAAGTTTCCAATAGGCACCGTTACGGTAACGTTATTACCATATCGTATCCCATCAAAGATCTATAGTTAATTACTAACCTTATCGTCTACGATGCGTCCGGGTAAGGGTTAGCAATGTATTAGGAGCATGATTATACAAAGCATAAACTATTACAAATTCTATTTTTGTCATGAGTATTTGTGAATACTCGTCTAGTCTAGATCGATTACATTTTAGATACAGTACCCATATTGTATCATAACGAAAACCATCATCGCCGTGTTCTTCTCACAGATCCATATAAAAAAGCAGTTTCCAATAATTCACAACAGACGCGCTGCTGCCGTTTCCATACGCTTTGGCAGTGGTCACGACGACGAATGTTTTCGTTTCAAGTCGATTGAAACTCACACTATGTCACAGTTTGTTGAGACGAGGACTCTTCACATTGTGGTCTTGTCGCGAGCACTTAACCCGTCAAGCAGCTGATTCTGGACGCAATTGATTTTTCGATTGTCATAGACCTCCAGAGGTATAACGGCCTGACCACGGTAACGAACGGCGCGGCGGCGGCGACGGGACTGACGAGGTCGCCGGTGGCCGCTACGCGTGGCGTGCTTAGTATATTGCCATACATGTCTTCATTCGGGCGAATGTTCGCGGCGAATTTCTCTTGGCCAGGTCGTAACGCCGCATGACAGATTAATATGCACCAACTTTTGACGAGTTCATGACTCTTATAGCAAGGGTAATGAGGATGCTGAAATGTCTAAAGTACTGTATATATTATACAGAGTGTAAGGGGAATGCTCTCGAAAACGAGCAGCTGTTTCATACAAACTGTAATACCTACACGACCTTTTTGTATGGAACAGAAAATTTTATTTTTCACGGTTTCTGATTTGTTTTTTAACTAGTGGTGTTAAAGAAGGACGGTGTGAAACGCTTTGCCGACGAATTTTTCGTCGAACGTTTCGCCGGCACATTCAAAATCCATTCCACAAATAGTTACCACTTGAAATAATTTAATAGAAATAATGACATAACTAACTAGTGGGTTCATGGTTATTTTGTTTTGACCAAGCAGAGTTGGATATTTTGTCTGGTATACAGGGTGATGCCGTCTATACGTTGGGCTAGATAATAGGTGTGAGTTTATACTTATTATTATTATTATTAATACGACAAGCTTTGGCTTTGTCGGCGAAACGTTCGTCGACGATGAATTCGTCGGCGAACCGTTTCACGCCCTGTTTAGGATGACCAGCTCTGCTATCTGGCTTCGATTCGAGACAGTTCCATTTACACTTAATGGCGACTTTCGTGAATAAGATTGCGGTGTAGATACTAAAACTATGAGTAATATGCTATATGTAATATGCTTTAGATGCTTTCGTAGCTAGCCCGTTCCCGGACACGACGTATTTTAATTTACCGAAGAGTAATTTAATTAAAATTAACAACTTAAGTAACTAACAATACAAAGTCGCGTCGTCACAAGCACAACAACAGGTACAATTATTTCGTTTCTTTATTTGGTTAAACATTTATTTGGTCCACTTAGAAAAGTTTATGACTGCTTAATGACGACGTAATAAATTATCTACAACTCTAGTTTCTACATTAATGTAAATTTTATAGGTACCAACAAATATTTACAAAAGTCTTTTGAAATTTGATAATTATAATAACATGCATTTAAAACTAGTTTCATCTTGTCCACAACATTTTTTGACAAGAAATATTAATGTAGATGTAGGTATGATAAAATTGATAAATGTTCACTTATTTGTCATTTTGTAAAGGAGTAAAACATTTTTCTCTAAGCATAGAATAAGTCATTTCTCATGAGATTAGCATATGAAAGAGATTACAATATACAAAATTTACATGAATAGATCCGAAGTAAAATTAAAAATTCTGGGGTTGTCGATATTGTTGCGTGTTTGTGTGTGTTTATAACTGAAGTTTATCGCATTGTTTAGGGTTATCACGCGCAGGTCTGGTGTGACAATGTTTTTATTAATTTAATTGGAAAATAAAAGTGGTCCGAAAGGTGTCAAACTTTCACAGCTAACTGTTGACAAGGAACACAACCACCCCCATAAATTTTATTTCGGACTTCTAACGCACACTGTACGTGTAGCATACCTACGCACCTTGGCCAGTTTGTAACTCTTAATGCAACACTAAACATCTCATTAACTTGTTTCCGTCATTAGTATTTTTGTTTTCAATTATCCAAAGTTATCAATAAAACTGGATAAGTAAAAACAGTATTTTATCTAGCCCTTACTTGCGTACAACTATGTATGTATCTGCTGTCGATACAGCATAAGATTAAGTTCGCCCAGAGAACATACAAAAGAGGCTATGTTCTGGGAGTGCGTCCGTCCCGCCTTAGCGTAATTTTATGGGTGATATCTTCAATATACGACGTAGATAATATTAGAAACATTCTTAGTGTATGAAATGTTATATTACAATTAGGAAGTTGATATTTAGATATGTTTCTTATTTATTTGTATGTTGAACAGTTTTATTTTCTTTGAATTAAAACAACCTCTTGGCCGTTACTATTTTTAGGTCCTACAACAATTTATTTATAATTTTTACCTAGCTAATTAAGAATAGAAAACGACCTACTCGGCATGACTTACACAAAATTTAAAGCTTACATTAGTTTTAAAATCGTCTAGTTAGACGCACATAGGTATGCGATATTTCTGGAAATGTCATATAACTTCACTGCACTATATGTTCAGAGTGTGGAGTGAGCGAGGGAATTCGAGCGTGTTTAGACGTCGAACAGCAGCGCAATGTTGTGCTGCGAGGCGCGTCGCTAGTAGTGGTCGGGCGGCGTGTGCGGGTGCGGCCGGTACGCGCGGTACGTGCCGCTGCCGTACGCGCTGTCGTCCGACGCTAGCGGCCGGCGCGCGCCGCCCACGCCCACGCCCACGCCCACGCCCACGCCCACGCCCACGCCCACGCCCGCGCTCACGCTCGCCGCGCCGCTCGAGCTGTACACAGACTCGCGCCGCTCCGACACCGCGGCTCCTGACAATCGAATGCACATTTTATTGTAGGCATAATAACGTGTACTGGGTGGCGACGACGGACGGTACCTACGTTACAACATTTAACTAATGAAATAGATTTATTCGATAGTTGCAAATCATTTCTATGAACTAGGATGCGTATTATCGTCGCCATCCAATATTTCTTTATGAAATAGTAGTATGTATACTTGTGGCAGCCGCCTAGTTAAATTAGCCACTTGATTGGACGCCTAGGCCGTTGGTTAAACGCCGGCATCCAATGAAACGGCTGAAGGGCAACTAGCCAAGGCATTGAGTGCTACTTTTAACCAGACGGCTAAACGTCATGTCAGCCGTCTGGATTAGCCATTCAATTGGACGCCTAGGGAGGTCGTGTGTGACTGTTTGCGTGATTGGTAGGTTCAAGATTATTTATTTTATGATCACTGGTAACTGAATCGTTTTGGTTATAAGTGGTCATAAAAATAACATTGAATCTACCAATCATACCAAAACTCTTCAGTATAAGACGATCCCCGCCTAGGCTTCTAATTGAGCGGACTTTCAATACGCCAAGTTGTTAAGAATTGAGTGAGTCTAGTTCAATTAGCTATCGGCCTAGTCATTTAATTGGATGCCAGCGTTATTTAACCGGTAATTTGGTCTTTTTTTATAGGTCTATGAGATATTAACAAAAAAAAAAACACGCGAAAAACAAAATAGCGTAAATAAAAACAACACAATAAACAAAATGGTAAACTTTTAGAAAATCTCTGCACGTCATGAAAATGCCCAACTCACAAACCTTAGCGACTAACCCATCTTTTAAAATATTATACATTATACCTACCCCTGCGGTCAGAGGTGAGGCGGTTATGTTAGATATAATATAACAAAATATTCGTTACCGCCACACATAAAATTACCTTTACCAACATAATAGATAATATTTTGCTATTATACCTACCAAGCATCATTCATGTTTCATTACGGCCCGTTGAGCCTTTCAACATGCTAAAATGAAACTTTATCATGATTATTTTAGCCGATTGACGTCCAGTTCTGGACAAAGCCTAATGATTTTTACGATCCAATGGCTACCAGTGGCCTTCAGCAGATCATCGGTTCACCTGAAAATTCACCAGCTCGGTTTGTCGTCGGTTCATCGATGGAAATGAGACTTGGTATTAAGAAAATATGAGCCAAAAGTTGTACTGGCTTCTATGCCTCCATCTTCATTACTTATTTTTCTGCAAAAAAAATAACTCGTCCTCTCTTGTAGCAAACGAACCTGTAGGTCCAGGTCTGATTCCGTTCGCAGTAGTCCCGTAGGCGGGCTCTCGCTGTGCGTTGTGCGCGTTCTGGTTGTGGACACTGTGCACGTTGTGTACGTTGTGCGTGTTGAGCACGGCGTGCGCGGAGAGCGGCGCGGCGTGCGGCCGCAGCAGCAGCGACTGCGCCGCCACCAGCGAGCCGCCCGGCGCCGCCGCCCCGCCCGCCGCTGAGCTGCCTTTGCTGTACACTGACTGGGACCTGGAAATGTACATAATACATCCATAAATGAGTATTTAAGACAAAACTTCTCCTCTATGATTCAGGTACGTGCAAGCAAAAAATACCTTATATATTGCATAGGTACTAACATCGATATCTAAGGTCGATACATTGCGTCTTTTTACAGCGATGCAACCGTTACAGCAGTTATTTTTTTAATGTAGCAAATGAATTGCAGCAGTAGATTCGTGATCTCGAGATGCAGTCGTTCGTTTGCGTCGATGTAAAAAAGTGCAATGATGTGTAAGCAGCGCATGATAATGGCATCAAAATCTTAAATCTTCGAAACCAGTCAATCATAGTAGATTTTTTATTGTGTGAACACGAGTGCCGGAGAAAGATTAATTAGTGAGTTTTAATTCCGTAGGTAAATATTAATAATATAATCTAATGAATGAAGTTAAAAACTTTGCTATAGTTACATGCATGATCCAGCTGACCTGTGCAGCGTGTGCCTCGCGGGCGGCGGGGAGCGGCAGTACAGGGACTTAGTGCCGGAGTAGAGCGGCTCGGTGTTGTCCGGGCGCGGGGCGGAGGCTGCGCAGTAGGTGGGCGCGTGCCGGTAGTGGAAGGGCTTGTCGAGCCGGTCCAGATGGTCCAGGTCCCGCGGCGAGGAGGCGCGCGACAGGTCGGCGCGCGGCCGCCGGGTGCCCCACTCTAGCAGGAGCGCGCACGCCACGCCGCCACCGAGCCCGCCCACCCAACACACCCAGTGGCTGTCCCACCGCGACAACACGAACGCCGGACCCAGTGACCGCGCCGGGTTCAGAGACGGCATCTAAAACGTAACCGACAGTAATATGTAGTTACTAGGTAGATGTTTATCTAAATACTAACTACATTTATTATTGGAATTCGATTGGATTCCATCCAAAACACAACTCTGCTTATAACAATACCTAAAAAAACTTATGCAATGGAACAAATAACACATCAGGCGTATTTTGTACAATTCCCATTCAAGGCACACAATTCTTCACGAACGGAAACGAGGCACGACAAAAACTCCAATGGCTCGCGCAATTATGGCACAATACGCGCCCGCGGGTGTTGCCACCTGGTGGCAGGTAGTCCTGCCATCTTCATCTTGTTATTTTGGTTAGCGATGTTTTGTAACGTAGAGATCAATACTACTATACCGCTACTGATGCTTTGTAGATTTGTTTACTTCTTAAATTAATTAACGTTGTTTCCAAACTTTGTGTTCTTGTGATGAACTTCTAGCGACTTCGTTGCAAGAAGGAAAAGTTTTGTAGCCAGCAGACAAGGTGTACTTAGCTATGATAATTTCTGTTTTGCCTAAAGGAAATTAAATGCCTCTGTAAAACCTAAGTAGGTTAAGTTATCGTTAATAGTCATCAAGTGGACCGTATGAATGTTTATCTCCCATATTTCGGAATAAAATAAAATAAACTTAATAAAAGTCTATACTAGAAACGACTTTCTTCTTTCCTTCTAATAACATGAATAACATACATTTCTTTTAGAGTAGGTTCGCGAAATGAAATGTCATAGATATTTAGTATCGATATTTGAAAGCTAATATTTTTAAGCTTTATTTACACACCCCTGAAAATAATTATAACTATGCAGGTATACATATACTGCAATTAAAATTTGACCGCGTACAAACGGGAGCTTCTGTTTTCATGTTTTATTTTTGTTGTGCTTAATGCTCTTAATACCCTTAATATTGCATCGTTGTTTGACGATTATTTTCTACTCTGAGGATTGAAGTAGGTACCTACTCATACATCAGTGGGTGGGATGGGTAGGAATCCTTTACATACGCTTCTCATTGTTGCGATTCTTACTTTCGATCGCCAGGAGCTCGGGACAGATGTTTTCATACAAAAAAATCACAGATGTCTATAGTTATGTGCCATAAAAGGCAGGTAGAGCTTTACTTACGACGCGCACATTTCACGTGTCACACAATGTCTATCGGTATCTCGTCCTTTTGATCCGCATTATGAACGCGCTGTCATTATGATAAACCTTCACATGTTTTTCTTGTAATCTAAGACAATCTTAGCATTCATAAATTAATGATAAAAATTGTATTTATCATTTCAAATTCTTTAAAATATTATTAAAAATTCAAATTCAATAAAATTCAAATTAAAGCATCAATGAGTGGCGACAATTTACCTAAAACAGTTTTTTTATGTCAAATAAATTTATATTATGTAGGTACTCACTTAAATAGTTAAAATATTTATGGAACTTTGTTGATGATCTTTCAACGAACAAAGTTACTAATAAATCATTTTCAGGCTCATTTTACTGTAGCGATGATTTGGTGGTCGGTCGAGTGGATATGGGAGCCAACACACCGAAGTTTGTGATTTCGGTTTAATTAATACACTTACAGATACAAAGCTAGCCGCGCAGTAGGCAGCGCCGAGCAGCGCTGGCGCAGCACCGGTGTAGCGGCGCTCCATGGCAGCGCAGTAGGCGGCGGTCACCATCGCTGACAGCACCAGCTCGGCTCCCAGGCGCTCCCACGCCGCGCCGCCTGCGCCCGCGCCCGGCAGTGCCGCTGACAGGCTCCCGGCGTACCCGGGAACGCTCACGCTGGGGAATAAGTACACAAATTTAGAAAATATACTTAGATTTCTATACAGGCACAGGTTAATTGGGAAGTGGCTTCTATTTACGAAAAAAGCTAATGCATCCTAATACTACCTATCATAATGTATATTGTTTTTTTTTTAATCTGCGAAACACCCAGATATAAGATACAAAATGAATTTTGGTGCGTGTAGGTATGTCTTGAGACGTAGTTCTGGAAAATGGGCGATATCGCTAATATGGAATTTTTTTGTGGAATATCCGACAGCGCGAGTCAAAGGCTATTAATGTAAAAAACTATCTGCGACCTAGATATTAGGTAAAGTATCTTAACTATTCTGCGTCCGCCATTTTAATACAACTGAAAATATAGGTATACCAATACCACCCATTACAAACATGTAATGACATAACGTGGGGATTATCCCCATCCTCCATCGACAGTAGACCTGCCTTCCTAGTACGGCTAGTACCTATAGGGACCATGGCCAAAAAAGGATAATATAGAGTGTGCAAGGCGAGAGGCAGCCAGTGTACGGAAAGAGCTGACTCTATCTGCGTTTATCACACATAGTAATTGTGGTATAATGTTTAATGATTTATGTCAAGTAGATATTCTTAATTTTTGATTTTAACATTATTATAAATATTTGAAAAATTACTTAGTAATTAAAATGTAAAATAGAAATTTTTTTTTACTTCCTGAGGCGGGAATCGAACCCGCGACCTTTCACAATCCGGGCGACTGCTCTAACCAACTGAGCCACGCAGGACTTGGGATATTCCTGTGAAATTCTTCTAGTCTATCTGTGTTTGCGTTTATGAGCTAACGTCCACCCTACATAAAATCGAAAAAAATCTTTTCTAGTCTAGACTTTTTATTAAGTTTTTAATTAGTTTATTTTTACAAATACCTACTATTCGGTTGTTGACATTGTAGGGTGGACGTTAGCTCATAAACGCAAATACAGATGCCTGCAATAGCCTGCATAGCAAGGTTGGGGTGCCTACAGACCGCTCGACCAGCCGGTCGTCAAAGTATATGATTTTTGTGATATGTTTACGCAGTGCATCCAACAATCTCTGAAAAGGAATATTTTTCCGGTTTTTGCAACATTTTTCATTGATACGTAGCACATTTGTTTTTTAATTTGAATCAGCAGTTCCTGAGATTAGTGCGTTCAACCAAACAAACGAACTTTTCAGCTTTTTTCTTCAGCTTTATAATATTAGTATAGGTGTACTTTGTGCTGCCTGCTTTGCACAAAGTAAGTAAAGTGATACTTATGACAATGAGTCAGTAAACCAGGAACCCCATTTTGTAACAGGGCGGAGGGGTAGTATTAAAAAAAGACTTTAAGCATTGCCCAAAAATCGAAAAATTAAATCAATAATGATCCGTACTTAAAAGTCCCAAAAGAGTAAATATGATGTAATAAATTAAAATAAACGACCCCAATGGTTTTGGTAACGTGTGTTGTCGTTTTAAGCGGTGCTGGCTATTTTTGTCGTAACTCGTAACATACAAGGATATTTGCGGCGCGGTCAATATCTAGTGGCTTGTGACGACATAGTTAATTACGAGAAGGTATAGGTATGTAGGTACTGTGGCCCGTTTTCTGAGTTGAGTATATTCAGAACTAAGTTGAGTCACAAATGTCGGCTTTTTCTATGTAAAACGATATGTGTATATTTTATCTAAATCGTATTATCAAGTAGCTGCAAATTCTCGACCCATAAACTGGCCAATAGAAAATATCATGTTAGCTTCAATTCTCAATTCAGAAACCGTCCTTTCTTATATATCATTGTAATTTCTTATCTTATTCTTAGAGAGCATCTAAATTATTTATCATGTTAGAGGCAAATCTATGGCATTCCAGTACGGTATTCCAGTTATTATGTAACTTCTTATATGGTGAGTAACCGACAGGTTTTATGTCCAATCGCCTATGTTGGATTTCCAATTGAATTAAATTAACGTGGGGCAACTGTAGTAACTTATGTGGCCATAAGGCCAATTTCACAACTATCCCTATCGAGAGGTCAAAAACAGGATCCACTCAAAACTAATTTTGTTTAAAAAGTAAGGTAGTAACAAAAAAATTAAAGAACAATGTTTTAATACACGCAGCATAAGTACCTATAGGTACTATAGTTAGTAAGCTTACGGATTTTACAAATAGAATAGAGTAACTATCCGGCTTATACACTATCTATCTACTTAATCTGGATGCATTGTGTCATGATCATCATTCTTAATTCTTATGATCAATGTTAAAAGAGTTGGAGTAAATACTTACTCAAACATTTTTAACATTGACTTGGTACTATTGACCGACCTCAACAACGCTCGCGTGGGTGTCGCGCCAAAATGGTAGACATTTGTCCTTTCTCAGGATGTAATTATGATTATATCTCCATACCAAATTTCACCTAAATCTATTCAACAGAAAACGTGGCAGACAGACAGACGGACATACTTACTTCCGCATTCATGATATAGGCTATAGCAACATAACGTATCTATCTATTTGATTACATATAATACTATTCTATATAATAAGACTCCGAGGTTTAAACTCATTGAATACGTTTTAATTAAAGACAGCTGTCTTTATTGTGAGCGGCGCGCTATAGGAATCTTTTCATTGAATCACAATGAGATCTTTAAATAAATACAAGGACACACTTAATACAATATTTATTTGAAAAATGTTTATTTCTCCGTTTAATATCTTACTGTCGTGCTCTTTGTTATGTACCCTAATTATAAATACTTACCAACATTCTTTTGATCTTTCAAATTATGTTCAAACATACTTTGAAAGATCAAAGAATGTTATTCTTATTTTTTTTTCTATGTTCGAAAGTGCTTAGCGCAGTAAGACAACACTATAAAAATGTTATCCTTTAAAGGCCTGAGCAAAAATCATCGATATGGACTCTAACAAAAAAAATCATTATAAAGGTTATTTCAAACCATAGAATTGTTAGCAACAATCAAACTTAAAAACTTAGTGTTAGTAAAATAATGAATGAAAGTCATAATGAAAGCAAGGGTTCCAATTTCCAACTAACAGCAATGAAAATTAACTCATTAAAATATTGATTAATAGCTCGCCAGCATGTTTGGAGAGCGTATTTAGGTGTGTACGAACCACGAGAGTCCTATCTCCTTGTTATTTATTTCAATGGCATCAACACAGAAGGATTTTATTGATAAAAGCACACGAGCCCGAAACGTTTGGATCGCGCATAAAGATGTGTGCGGGAGTGTGACCATGAGTCTGTGCCATGGGAGTGTAATTATCTTTGGTATTTTAAATGAGTTCAACCTTATAAAGATTTTATTGATAAAAGCACACAAGCGCGAAAAGCTCGAAGCACGCATATTCGTGTATATGTTGCAGCCGTCTGATTAAATAAGGCACCCAATTGGACGGCTAGCCCGTCGATTAAACGCCGGCATCCAATTGAATGCCTAGCCCGATAGTTAATTGAAGTAAACTCACTTCACGTTTAACGACTTGGCGTATTGAATAGATCGTCTTGTATTGAAAAGTTTTGTTTTTAATGGTAGGTTCAAGGTTATTTTTTATGACCGACATCATTTTGGTTCTAAGTGGTCATAAAAAGAATAACCTTGAACCTACCAATCACTCAAACAGTCACAAAAAAACTCTTCCAATTAAACGACCTGCCTAGGCGTCCAATTGAATGTATAATTTAAACCAGACGGCTGTCATGACGTTCAGCCATCTGGTTAAACGTTGCGCTCAATGACTTGGCTAGTTGTACTTCAGCCGTTTGATTGGATGCCGGCGTTCAATCAACGGGCTAGCCGTCCAGTTTGGTGGCTGATTTAACCAGACGGCTGCGACATATAGATGTGTATGATCCCTATGTGTCTACGTAGAGTGAACAGCGGAGGAACCAAGTGTCCCAGTTCACAATCGCTATTGAGTTGTGGAAGTTGCCCGCGGGGGAGTGGGAGGGACTATTCAATCCAGAAACTTGGACAAAGCGCTTCCTACTGATTATATGGTTTGAAAGACGAATTTATTTTGTTTGAACAAAACAAATGGGTTCTAAAATATTATATTTGTTAATTTTGCTTCTTCGTTTTAAAACAGAACCACAGCCCATGCAATAGGGATGTTGACTGTATTCAAACACAAATTACTTATAATTTTGTTTGACGCGTATTGGTAGTCTTTATAAAAAAAGTCCTAAAAATACAATAGTTTATTCTACTTTTGAGGAATTAAATCACTATCTTGAATGATTAGGTATCATACAAGATAGTGATTGAATTCCTAGGTATAATATAAGAAACCTTTGTGTCGAGGTTTAATGTAATTTTTTTTTAGATCGATAGATTTATTATTAGATCCATAAATATGTATTTATAAGTATTAATTTTAGCTATTACATCATCATCAGCCTATATACGTCTCACTGCTGGGCACAGGCCTTCCTACATGGGAGAAACACATGAGGAGATTGGGCCATAACACCACCACGCTGGCTCAATGCGGGTTGGTGGGTTAAGACGGTTGCAGTAACAACCGGGACAAACGGCTTAACGTGCCTTCCGAAGCACGGTGCCTTCCGAAGCACGAAACTATTATTGTGTTGGCTTTTTGTCTACGCCATCGAATTAAAATTCTATCACTGTTAAATTACTCTACACCACCAACACCACAGTTATTATATTGCTTAAGCCTTTAATTTGTTATTTCTTGAGTACTGAAATAGGTACCAAATTAATTAAACGTGTCACATCTCATTGCGGGAAAATCCAATTAGCGGCATTAAGAATCGTATTATTTACTTATTTAATAAACACTTTAAATATGTTGGTATGTGGTTTTGAAAGCTTACCTGATTTATTAAATGAAATAATATATTTTTGTTTCATTTTAAAGTTAAGATGACTTACTGTGTTATTAGGAAATCAATCTTTAAAATTATGTAAATACAATGCATGTACGCCGCATAACTTCCGATAAGGACTGAACTAAATTGAATTTTCTTTTTGTTGTGTTCGTGATTAATAGATACAAAGTCTGTATCTTAGAAAAAAATGTACCTACGTAAAAGGTTTACAAATATCTTTCAAAAATCTAGGGTGGTGCCGTCAATACGACAGTAAATTGAAACATGGGGTATATTAGTTCATAGAAATGGTTTGCCACTTTCAAAAACATCTTAATCATTTGATAATTTCATGACAGTTGTATGAAACAATATTTCATTGGTTGCAGCTATTATTTCATAGAAATGTCATGAAATTATCAAATGAATAAGATGTTTTTGAAAGTGGTAAACCATTTCTTTAAACTGATATAGCCCATCTTTTAATTTATTGTCGTATTGACGGCACCATCTGTGTAGTTTTAATCTTCAGAGTAGTAAATTCCCTGTGCTATTATCAATTTGTTTGAATTAGAATTATATTCGGGATATTTACCATGTTATATATACAGGACAACGTCTACAGCATACATTCGAACAAAACTTTCAAAAACCCCCTTTGTTAGTTGAAAAGAAATGTCTAAATAAGTAAGAAGTCATCTAACTTGTACGTCCTGTATGTATCTATCTACTCCGTACAAGTAGCTGCTCAAACTGCCGCAAAAACTCGAGTTCTTTTCGTATTCTTATTTTATGACACAACTTGGAAAACCTATTTGCTAGTTGGCAGCGACTACGTTCTTTATGTACCTAAGTGTGATTGAGGAACGAGAGGAAACTTAAAACTAAAAGCTTATTATTTGTATTAATAATAAGAACAACAACAACTATGTACCCACATAGTTTGTATTCACTTCACCTCAACAAACCACCCCACGTACCGCACCTGTGTAACTAATGCAAATTAAAAAATATCTAACATTAATTCTAACGCTCTATTCTCTAACGATTAGGACCCCGTGTATCCTACAGTTACATTTGCGATACTTTAATGCATACACAAATTTAGATTAGATGATAACGTACTAAGTGGACTCGTTTTTTACGATTCGGGGAAATACACAAAGTGTGAGATTCTAATGCAAGATAAACGGCTCAAAGGATTTACCGTTACATTAGGTTTGGTTGAGATAATAAAACAGTAAAATTAAATAATGTTTTTTTTACGAAAAAATAAGGGTTTTGTTAATTGGAATGCCATATTATGACATAGAATTCTTAGGACTAGGTAAGTAAGTCACATTAGATCTTACTACAATAGGATTGATTTTGTTTCATTTTGTGATGATTTTATTAAATTAGAGGTTTTATAATTTTAGCGTATCTGTATCTATATTTATTTTACATATATACCTACGTGCCTACATACAATTATAATTATTTAATAAAATAATCATAATACCTCTAGTGTTTAGATTAGTTTCAGTTTTTATCTATTTTTGCTTTTTACAACATCTGTAAGTGTAAGAATGCATTCTTTACAATTTAACAGTGTAATCACTAAATCTGATAAAAATTTAATAGGGACATAAGAGAAGATTTAGTGAGAATCTACATATAGATTACATCCCCTTTAATATTCAATATCCCGCATCGGCAGCAGCCAATGATTATGCATAATTTATGCGCGCGAGTTTGGGGTCAAGTGGGCGCAATCGGAACACCCTGCGAACATGCGATCCGCGCGCGCTGAATGGTGACCAAATTGGGAACATTCGCACCTTATGGCGCGATGACCGCAGTTTTTTGTGACCATTGTCAGATTATAGATATTTGCTTATCACGAGAGGACAATAGGCGTATTAGTGCAGAGGGGTTAACGCAGTGTGATGATGATAATACGATCGCAAAAAAATTGTGGCTAAAATAAATACTATGGGCGAGTAGTGGAATATATTATGCCTCATTTTATGGCCGAAATATGGCGATACATAATTATGTAAGCTTCTTAGCCGTTTGTAAAACAAGACCTAAATTAAAGACTGATTCAGATTCTGACATACGACCTATATTTAGATTTTTTCTTATTACTGTAAGAACCTAGCAGTTCACTTCATAATGAGTGATTATTACTGATTATCACTTCTCATCAATATCAAAATAAAAAATATCTTTATCCAAAGGGCCCAAAGAAGCTTTTTCAAACCGTCCAAATCCCATGTCTATTACAAAAAAATGTTATCTAACAATGTCATAATGTTTGTCTGTCTGTAATGTCTGAATTTACACCCGTTCTAAAGGTTGAACTATCGGGAAGACTCCGCGCAGTCCGGCAACAAATTCATCAATACTACCAACCTTTTAATACTTGTGATTTTCTTAGCTTGTAATTTCCTTATCTACATTAAAGGTATACCTATTGTGAGAAAAGTTTGTACAGTCGACAGCACATCAAGCGTAACAGTTTGACCTTCAGAGCGCCCTTACTACGCTCGTAATAGAGGCGGCTTTCGTTGTTCAACTGTTACATTCGATATGCTGTCGTATGTACATTATCTTATAAAATAAAATCCAGTACTTAGATTTTATTTTATCATATTCTCCCATATTATATTATCATTATTTTAATGTTTAAGTTAAGAATTTTCCGCTCTGCTAGTGTTTCCCAACATAATCTACCTATAATAATATTTTAGTTATAAGTTTCCAGTACTTAGATTTTATTTTAACCTTATTCTCCCATATTATATTATCATTATTTTAATGTTTAAGTTAAGAATTTTCCGCTCTGCTAGTGTTTCCCAACATAATCTACCTATAATAATATTTTAGTTATAAGTTTCCAGTTGTAATATTATGGCTCATAACTTTGGTATTTAACTAAGTTTACACTATTTAGATTTTATCAAAATTGTTCGTACAAAAGTTAAACTATGCGGATAATCTGGTCCCCTCCCTATTGTTAACTAGCGAACAATTACATTTAATTTACGGATGCGTTTTTAAAGTGTCCCAATATGGCCCACTGCCTCCCTACTGATTCAACTCGTATCTTTTCAATACACAAAACGACCGCGACATTTGTTAAAAAACTCAGACGAGAGGGTATCAATGACTGTTTCAAAAAATTCAATTGTACTGAAGTGCCACTTGTCTATACGTTTTAATATACCACATTTAAACTTGTGAATCTTATGTCTATTGTATTGTAGTCTATTTTTGTGGCTAGTTGAATATGATGGAGTAAGGGAAACAAGTGCGGCATTAAAATTTAATGTTCAGTTGATTCGCTATTCATCAATAAGTGCTTTACGCTTAAATATGTATTTAATTTTCATTTAGAAATCCATTGACGTTATTTGTACGAAACTGGATATGTAATACCTATTATGGACCCGATAAGTAATGATATGCCTATTTAATTTGACAGTTTATTAAATTACAAGGGCACTCATTTACGTCACTATTACGTGAGGCACTATTTCCTTTTTAGGAGGTTTGAAACGGCTATGACGCTGTTTTCTTTAATAAAGTTTTGAAATAAGATATAGTAGATATAGTATATAGTAGATAGTACTTTTTTGAAAACTGTCTCAATTTAATCCTTTGTCTTTAGTAAACCACTTTCAGAATCCATACAAAACAAAATTGAATTTTACGATTCCAAAGAAAGCAAAACTACTTTATAGTTTGCGTTTACTATATCGCCGTGAAAGCTATTTAGTACATTATTATAGCGGTTATTACATAGAGTGATATATATCCTCCTCGCGCAGACTGGAGAATCCGCTGCGTTCGACTCTATTTAGTTTCATCTCGTTTACGTTTGATGTCTAAACGAGATCCTTTACGAAGCTGACTTATTTACGAATTTCCACAAAAAGTATTTTAGCAAAACAGTTTTTGGATATGAAAATCAAAAGCTTGGAAAGCGAGTCTGGCACACAATCAACTTTTTCTTAAGAAGGGTGTCTTTTAGTTAGGTGCGGTTTATTCCAAGAATGGGTGGTCGTAACTCGTAATAAAAGTGGCCGCATTTAGTACATAAACGTCTAAAAGCAGCAATGGTAATTTAATTTTACATTTTTATAGAACAATGATTAATTACACTTTTTATTATTAAGTTTTCATTGGATTTCTTGCAGTAAATGTGTAAGTGAAAATTGAGTATTCTTAAAAAAATTTATAAAAAATCACTAACTTTTTACTAAGAAACATAGAACCATATAGACACATATACTATACAGATAATAGAATAATCTTTATTGTATGTTTTTTTTTATTATTATTTTTTTATACTACTAGATGACAAACAAGCTGACGGTCCACCTGATGGTAAGCGGTTACCGCCGCCTATAGACACCTGCAATGATAAGGAAAAATCACTTGATATTGCAGGTGCGTTGTCATCCTGGG
The DNA here is from genome assembly GCA_947347705.1 of Nymphula nitidulata. Taxonomy (NCBI): domain Eukaryota; kingdom Metazoa; phylum Arthropoda; class Insecta; order Lepidoptera; family Crambidae; genus Nymphula; species Nymphula nitidulata. Next base: position 4,471,197 of record OX374617.1, on the reverse strand, counting down.
GCCTAAGATGAAATGCCGCCCATGCCCTGTAATTACACTGGCTACCTTTCCCTTCAATCCGAAACACAGCGAACTGTTTCACGGCTGAAATAAGAAAGGCGGTGGTACCTACCCAGACGACCCTACATACGGGCCTGCCACCTAGTAAATTACACAAAAATTACAGAATAAACATAATGCTTAAACCAATAAGTACACCGAAAACCAGCAGTACACCAAAAATTACAGAATAAACATAATGCTTAAATTAAATTACAAGGGTACTGTCTTATCGCTAAATAGAGATCTTTTCCAGACAACTTTAGGATGGCCAGGAATAAAATTGCATTATAACTAACACTTATTTTTTTTTTGTTTAATTAATCACAAAAGATACCATATTAATTAATGAACAAGTTTTGCTTTGCTAGAGAAGTAATACGATTTCAATTGTTCCAAGAACTTACTGGGATGTAATTAATTTTAATTGACAAGCCCTTGCTTTGGGTTCGCTCACCCGCATGGGCTTCATAACTGTTGAAACATTAAAACATTCTTAATTGAAATATCCGCTGGAGTCCACATGAATCAATATTACTTAATAGTACCCCAGTACTGATGTCCGGCAGAAAATCTCAGTAGTATCAATTTTTCCTGAGTCACACGACAATTTGGTTATAGTTTTTGGTTTAATAATTTGTTTTTCGTACCACTTGCTCAAAAAAGTGACATTCTATCCCACAAAAAGCGAACATAACAATAGTCATTTTTAATCTGTTAAAAACAGGGAAAGAAAATTGTACTGAATTTCATTCATCCTCTAGGGGGGGGAATGTGATTTAAATTTGGAATACTTACCGAAATTTATACTGAACTACATCTGTGTTTACACCATTGAGTTTGTATATAAAGCAATATACATCTTTTTGAAAAAGGAATACGCATTTATTGTGCAGTTATGATTATTAAATAAAATTATGAAAACCGACGAGGCCGTATTTGGCCGGCCGGTACGGCCGATAATTGGACCAATGTTTCGAATGTTAACTTTTACTTTTAATTGTCATTATTTTTAATAAATGCTTATCTCATATTATAATTGTGTTAATTTTTTCGCAAATGGTACGAAAAGTAGAGTATTTTCCTCGTATTTATATTTTGAAATCGAATTTATTACTATACTATTATTAATCGTAAATTAGAGTTTTATTATGCATAGAAATTTATGCTTTTTGAAATTATGGTAAATAAGTGCTATTCCCTAGGAGTTTAGGGATTTTGCCGGTTATTCTTATTAGGTAAATATATGCTTTTTGAATATTATTCTTTTGAATAATATGGTCAACAAAAATTATGCCTTTCATTACTTATGCTTATCAAAATTATACCTTTCTATGATTATGCCTTACAAGTATCAGCCATATGATATTATGCCTCATAAAGTTATGCTATAATGGCTTATGGGAAGTGACTAATAAGGCCAGTAATATTATGAATTGTTAGTTTATGGCGAAAAACGTATGCGTTTCAATAGGTAACCTCTCAATAACATTTTTTCTTAATTTGTCAACGAACTTCTACGACACTAGCAATGAATAGCTGTATAATTGAATCGTGTCAAATTGCGATGATTAACGACCAATCAATCAATCAAACTGGACTGTCATTCATCTTCCAACCCTTCATATCAACTTCCGACGTAACTTCAAACTTAATCATTACGTAGATGTTCTACAGGGAAAAAGCCTAGCGTCTATCACTATTTTTTATAAATTGTTTATTATCAAGAAAAGAAGTAATTAATTAAATCGCCTAGTATACAGGGTGTTTGGTACATGGTATAACAAGCGGGCACCTACCCATGTTAACATAGTCATATAAATACTATGCTATGGTGTTATCAAAAATTCAAAATTATGAAATAAATTTCAAATTTCTTTATACAAAAAGTTCGGCTACTAAAACAAAATGTATGGGAAATTTCAAAATTAATTTTACAATTTTGAATTTTTGATAACAACATAGTATTTATATGACTATGTTAACATAGGTAGGTACCCGCTTGTCATACCATGTAGGTACCAAACACCTTGTATATGGATATGGATTGATGACGAATAATAATGTTTGATATGCTTTTTATAGCCACTTTGTAAATACATTTTGCCTTGAAAAATATCAAAACTAAAAAAATCATCTGGGTCACAAGCCGAACTGCGACCTTTAACAGTCTGTGTAAATTGTAATCATATGGTGTCCTATTAAAAATGCTACCTGCATTACCATATTCAAGTAACGTTATCGATGTCTTTGTTAAAATGTACACGATTTTGATCTTTATCGCATTGGCATAAACATCATTTTGATGCAGACTGTACGTTTCACGGTAACGTACACCGCTATGTGCGCTTTTATTAAAACGTCAAGCAACATATTAAGTTGTTACTACGAAAAAATATACAGCCTAATTTACAACATAAGAGGATTATAATATACCAATAGGTTCAATGTTTTCTATCAAAAATATTTGACGTTATTTTATATTTTCACGACTGTCTCAAGTTTGTGTTTATTGAAAACAAAGAAGTCTATGAGCTACTTGAATTTATAAATATTTATCAATATAGTCATATTCAATAATAATTCATAGTTAATATAGTCAATAATTATCAATATAGTATAGCCATTAATTTTTATCAATATCTACTAAAAAAACAAAACTTATTGAAATGTATAAACACAAGTTTTGTTTTGTTTTTGGTTAATAATTATAAAATTAGCCTCTATTTACGACTCATCGAGGATTATATTAGATACTTTCTCTAATTTGTGGATACTAGATTGTTGAAGAGCGTCACCAAACTTCTAATACTAAGGAAAACAAGGGCCGATTTTTCAACCCTCAGCTATCATTTGTAAAGAGAATAACTGTTTCAAGGTGACAATCCAATCTATAAAAAACTGTAAAAACAGTCGGCCCTAAATCAATGTAAATTAAATTTCGACAAAAGTCTTTACTGTGCTACGGCCTACGATTATCTACTACGCCGTAGCGACTACAACAAATATAGCTCAATATGAAGAAGAAGAAGAAGAAAAAATGTTTATTTAGTGCAAATATGACAAAATACAAAAATAAAATAAAACAGGAATGAGATAAGACATAATAAATTAATTACACATCTGCAACTAAAATGGTTACCACTCAGCTTAATGTCACGCCACCAATGAGGAGCCATGACGCTGGTTTTCAGTGGCACCATAGTGGTAGTGGACAAATAGCACTACCATCCCATAAAATTATACAGTTGGCTAATAATAATATATATATAAAGCTACGACACTTATTTTCTAAGAGTAGGTATTATTAAAATTTAAACTGTTTCATTTATTTTTCAAACAGTCAGATGGTGTCACGATTTTGAAACCTTCAGGCAAATAAAATTACTTTTATTAATTTACCTAATAGTTTAATTTACCTTTATTAGCTTGTTTTATAAACGCACTAACTTCTGCCCGTGACTTAGCCTGCGTTATCCAACGGGAACGCATTCCCAGAATAAAAAGAAACCTATGTGCTATTATGGACTCTCTATATAATATTATCTATCTCTGTGCCAAATTTCACCCCGATCCGTGTAGCCGTTCTGGCGTGATTGAATGACAAACATCCATCTATCCAAACTTTCGTAATTATAATAGTAGTATGATTTTGCTACAGCTGCCGAGATCAATAGCTCAAGACTTCATAATGTAAGTGTCCTGAAGATATCTGACTGAGAACATTTTCAGGGCTCTCCTTATCGCTATTATTGGGGGACCTACTCCCTTTCTTAGAGGCATACCAAACTTTATGACTTTATGTCACGGTGTATAATCCCTACTACTTGTTTTTGTCCAGGATTTCATGAATTTACGTAGGTGTATACGAACCTTCCTCATTTAATGTGTTAATATTGTGTGCCGTATTGACCGAGAACCCGGGAGGCGTAAAGGGATAGTTCAGGACAATAAGATGTCAATTCACAAAATAAGCACGACGCCCACAGAATCATAAACTTCGCAAATAACACCATATGCCCGTGCAACCCTCGCTAGACTAGACGATACAGTTGAAACATTCGTCATAAAAATCGCATTTCGCACACAATAGCTGCAAAAAGACAAGTCAAATAATAAAAAATCTGTCATATGGCGAGGAAACAGAGTTTACTTTTCTATACAAACCATAACTGAAACATTTTAAGGGATATGAATACACCTGATGGTATTCAGCTACTGATCATTTACATGGATTTCGTCGACTTTAAGGGCATCTAAATTGTGCATTTTAACTTGAGTGGAATTGGAGCCGGCTTAAACAAGAATAATTAGATCTGGTTAACGTTAGTACACAAGAATGCTATAATTTCAATTTTATAGTCGTAAGAATGTTAAATATATTTACATGTAAGACACAACTTGCAAAACCATGTTTAACAACCATCGCACGGACCGATGACATGATTGAGACAACAGACTAAAATATAATCATGCAATGTGCTAAAGCCCTAATAGTTTGTTTATTGGGTCTGCGACCTCTACCCCATTGATGACATGTGTCAGAAAGGGTTATGCTGTGTTTTCTTTATGAGCGCAGAACAAAGGGCAAAGGCCATGAATCCGTTGCGGCCACCCGCTGCGATCAAACTGCAGTTTTTGCGGTCGAAAAAATGTTATGTTAGATTAATGTAGCCAAAAATATATGACAACTACATTTCGAGTGTGTTATTGGCACACAGCTGTTGCATATCATGTCTATTACCCAAATAGAATATTATTAGATTATTTTTCTATAAAACAGTCGCGTTTGAAAAACGTCGTGTCCCCTTACAGATTTTGGATTATTATATTAAATTGATGTATCACGGAAGAAAATCTACCTCCATCGCCGGAATAGGAACACCTAATAATATGCTGCCCAAGCCTTAGGTATGGTGGCCTTAAAAAATAAGTTTTACTGACTGAACATTAGCTAAAATCTTGAAAAACGCCCCAAATAAAAAGAATGCCAATATTTTATCGCATGTCTTTAAAGAATTCTTCACAAAATAATGTTGTTTAATATAGTAAGCATTTTCAAGTGAACATTTTGTGATGTTAAAAGCTTAGTGAGCGCCGGCTAGGACCCATTACTGTTATTAATCTGTGCCCATACTGCTGTGCCCATACTTCGTTGAATAAATATCATGGTCCATAACTCTCTCCGTTTTGCCTTCGCCAGGACTCGTTCAATTTCCCTTGAAAGCACTTATTTTTAAATAAAAGGGAAGAGTGAACTTTAACGTGTAAATACACAAATTTAAGCCCGAATTAAATTTAATTAATATCTTTTTGTGTCTACTATTTCCAATGAACGGCATTTGAAATATTTTAATAACAAAACTCGGTACAGAAATAGACATAGATCCTTTTCACTAGAGACTCTCGTGTCGTAAAAACGCTTACAATTTTATAACAGCTAAGCAGTAGGTATTTAGACATTATAATCTGAATAATAACTTTTTCGAAAGGAAACTACTTAATGTTCACTATAATTATTAAGGGTCAGGTTGAGACCTATGACACTGTCTACTTACTGTTCTTACCGCTATAATTAGGTAATTATCGAATATAAAGCTGTTGTCTTAAATTACGTCCCGAAGCGAAAGCGAAATAAAGCACAATTTAAGTACCCACTTTGTACTTACGCCCACTTCATAATAGAGCTTTATGCTTTTAAATTACTGTTTTATTTTCTCGATATAATTATTACTGATGATGATGCTTTCCATGAAACTTTATTCTTTCAAAGGATTTTAAAAAAGATTGTCTATGTTCAAAAAGTAGATATATAATTATAGCACAAAGCTTTTGTCCTTGTCTGTCTTGAGCTCTTGATCTTTAACCTTTAAGTTTAATTTTTTTTTATGGTCGTCTTTGGAAAACGAAATAATGGATTTCAACTATTTTAATGTGCTTAAAACACGAAGATTTGTTTGCGTGTTTCGTTTTTAGAGTAGACACTCTGTTCTCCTTTCTATTTACTTATCTATAAAGAATAAGTTTTAGTTTTTTTATAGTTTTTAGTTTATTGAAATCTACCGAGAAGCTACCAACATAATATTACCACTTGATTTATATACTTGGTATTAAAGCCCTAAAGCTACAGTTGCATGCTTACGTGACACCCATAAAACATAACAGTAAACGAAAGTAAAGCTTACTAATTACTAAGGTAAGAATTATCCGTATTATGTGATTTAACCCATTTTTTGCCACTTTCCAGTTTATTATACTGTTACATTGAAGCTGTGGTCAGACTAAGAAACAAAGTTTGCTACTTTTGCGGAGTTTACTCACAAATAAGCAACTACTAAATTAACGTTTTCAAAGAAATTTTATACAACTCAAAGCATCCAGGCTGTTAGCGTCTTGTTTATGACTTTTATGAGTTTAAAGAAGCTTCAAAGGCAATTTACGAGACACAAATCACACTACAGTTTAATGGAGTAGATAAACTATATTGAATTGGAAATGATCTTTTTTTTAATACACTCGCACCTATTTAAAGATATATTAAAAATTATAAAATAATAATCATACACTCACACCTATTATCTAGCCCAAAGTAAGCATCATTAGGAGCTTGTGTTATTATGGATACTAGATAAAGGAGAAATAATGATAATAATATTCATCATCATCATCATCACCAGCCTATATACGTCCCACTGCTGGGCACAGGCCTTCCTACATGGGAGAAACACATGAGGAGCTTGGGCCATAACACCACCACGCTGGCCCAATGCGGGTTGGTGGGTTAAAGCGGTTGTAGTAACAACCGGGACAAACGGCTTAACGTGCCTTCCGAAGCACGGAGGAGCTCGAGATTATAAATTTTGGTTGACCCATCCCAGGGTCGACCATGGCGAAAGTTGCTTTGTTTTCGTATTCGAAACCAGAGCGCTCAAACCAATACGCCACCGAGCTCCTCATGTATATGAGATATAGTCTCATATAATTATTAGAAAGATTTATTTACATACACACAACATAAAAAACACTTAAAATCATTACAGAATTAAAAATAAAAAAACTTATGCCTTTAATAAACTTAAATTAACCGAACTTCTAAATAAAAAGGTGAATCATAGTTGCTACACTTCGAATATTATTTTTAGGAAATAAAACCTATATTTTTACTTAAAAATTAGACACATTTTACATCATAAAACAGAACACCATAATGGATGACTTACGAATTAAAGAAACTTAAATCTTTTAAACTTAGGTTCAGTTTAAGCTGCTGTAGATATTCTGCGAACTGTAAATAAATCCTCCGTAGTCCAATTTTTTTATCTGAAAATAAATCAGCGGACGGAATGGCATAAATAAAAACGCCAATCCAAGCGAAAAATGGCCTGCTCTATGTGAACACACAAAGATAGCTGTTGCACAAAGAGTTCAATAACATTGTATATTCGATTTAATCCAATGCAAGGATTAACCTAAAGAAATGAATGTAATATTTAGTGTTGAATTCTCTTTGGTTATTGAAATGAGAGCAAAGGTAACCACAGACAATACTAATCAAGTTCTAATTCAGATAAGTATTGTCTGTGGTAACTAATTTTACTTTTCCACCAATTTTGGCAATAATAACGTAAGTTTTTTTATATTTTCCTCTTTATGTAATGTACTGATTTGTTTGATTGCTTAATGGCAGCCATATTTAAACACTAAAGACATTACTCATTTTTTTAATCTAAAACTGTTTATAAACTTTTTTTAAACTATGAGTATGAAAATAACAGCGCCAGGTCATAATTATCATGATCATCACCAGCATATATACGTCCCACTGCTGGGCACGGGCCTTCCTAAATGGGAGAAACACATGAGGAGATTCGGCTATTACACTACCACGCCGATCCAGTACGGGTTGTTGGTTAAACCGGCTGCAGTAACAACTGGGACCACGGCTTAACGTGCCTCCAGAGCAACGGAGGAGCTCGAGATCAAAAATCCCGGGATCGATCATGGCGAAAGTTGCTTTGTTTTCGTAATCGAGAGCAAAGCAACTAACTAGCTCAAACCACTACGTCACCGAGCTCCTCATTAAATAATAATAATAATAATATTTACCTATTACCTTTCCAGCAGCCGAAGTTGAAGGCTCCTTCTGATAACTTTGAGTTAATTAATAAACCACAGTTCAGGCTCTTGCGATTAAAATACTAGATTAGATTGCTTGGTCATAAGTTAAAAAATATGCGTAACCAGTAAATAAATTACATTATTAATTTATGAAATTCGACCATGAATTTAAATAAAAGAATAAATAAAGCAATCGATATTTGCAAAAAAGCTCGTTCGTCTGTAGAGACTAGATGAAATTCGAGTTCTCGGTAACTCAACGATTAGTTCTATACTTAAATTTAAATTCTCTTATTCACGAAATTCCCAAACTGTTCATTACTCGTATGACAACAAAACTCATCTTACATGAAGATGTGTTGTACGGTTTCGTCTATCATTCTCTGTTTTTTTATATTCCTAAAGCAATCGTGATGCTTGCAGATGACATCTACAAGATTAATGTTCAGCTTAAGAAAGTCTTCTATACTTTATACACTTTGTAAGGCAAATAACATTCCAAGGGCCAAGACAGATGCTTGCTCATGCATTAAAACCTCTTCAAATAATTTATCCTCACATCTAAATTGAACCAAAGTAGCTGCGTAGGCACTGCGCGGTTGCAAAGCAAATTTGCCGCGACTCGAAAAGCTTTCATTTACTCTCCTTTATTTTATTTACCATCGGAATACGCTGTATGTAATGACACCTACACAGTAAGCTCAATTTGATTGCTTTCAAAAAGAAGGAGACTTAAATAATTTATGGTGAAGTTCTCTCGTATGTAAATTTATTTGTCGCAACTTTGGCGATGAATGGCACAATAAATTAAATTCATCTTCGATGCAGTTCGGTAACGGATCTTTTGTTCTCAGTCAAGTTGATTGAGGCTGTCTCCATTCGGCTGACGTATGTGGGCCATATTAGTTTGAGCTGGGGCTAACATTGTTACAGCTCTAGTTAGTAACTTTCCAGCGCATACGCTGTGTGTATTGCATTACGTTTATTAAAATAGTTTGCGCCCGGTTTTATTTATTTTAATTGCTTCTCACACTTCCTCGACTTTCAGTTTAAATGTACCTAATTTGGATAAGGCGAGTCACGTGTGCAGTTTGCACTAAAATATATTATGTAAACTCCAATTCAGTAACACTACCAAAGTTCGGAGTGCGAAGAGTTTTGACTTATTAATAGGCTGCTGTAGTTGAATTTTACACAAGTTTTAGTTTTCTTCAAATATAATGCCAAAATTTTAGCTTGTTATTAGATCCTTAATGACACTAGAGATTACGGTTTATTGTGTGTAAGAAATCAAAAAATAGAATGTTTGTGTTTTTTGTAAAACCGTCTTAATTTGAGTCATTGCCGTTAGTTGCACTGGAGTTTTTCTAAAGAAATGATTATCTAACTGCCTTTAAAATCCAATTTTGATTGTTATCAAAAACTATTACGTCATTAAAATTTGTCACAAACATCTGCTTTGACGAACGTTGTTGACTAAAGTCGACGTTTCAATTATTCACGGTTGAAATCACATCATAGTGAATCAATACGACGGCTGTCCTTCCGATAAATTGTAGTATTAAAGATAATAAAAAAATGAAGGAAAAACTGTTTGTATATTTTTTTTCATTTTTCTTATAAAAATCTATTAAACGATGATATGTGTATTAATAAGCTCTTTTTCCATGTATCGTATAGTAATACAAAATAGTAATAAGAAAAAATGCGCAGAGATAAGATGTCTTACGAAAAAAGATATTTGTTTTTGTTTGAGTGAGCCACACGACCGACGCGATGCGATAAAAACTTTTTACCCAACTACCCTCATATTTTACAGCCACCTGGATGCTAAGTTTTTACATTAAGAATATACTTAAGGCCTCCAAAATTGCAGCGTGAAACTTCCAAGAGCAGTAAACATTTAGTCTATTTTAGACTGTGATACTAAAGGTAATTGGAAAATAAAAAGTATTTTAGAGATTTTCTATCAGAAAATAATTAAATACAGTACTGTCACTTTACTAACAAACATCAACTCTTGAATAATAAGTATACGTAATAAGTACATTTATCAATCTGTTTACTCTAAAAATAAATTCAATTTAGGTGTATCTATGTAATTCCAAGTAGGTACTTATTTCTTTCACTTGAAAAAATATAAGACTGGTCTAGGATATTTTAATGATAACCTCCAGACATTTCTCTAGGCCAGGGGTCTCCAAACTTTCCAGCCTTAGGGCCATACTGATTACTCCAGTAAGTTCCGAGGGCCAAAACCATATTATCACTGTTGCCGGTGAAGTGAAATAGCCCACTGATGAATAAAAAAGTCCGAAAAAGTACGCAACGTTTAAAAAAGGCTGCAAATGTTTTTGGTACTACTTATTTGTGTGAGAAGACCTTCTCCAAAATGAAGTACACAAAAAATGTTTACAGATCTAAATTAACTGATGAGCATCTTAAATCTGTTTTAATAATTAGTACAAGTAAAATTAGTCCACAACTACAAACTATTGTCAGTGGAAAATCTCAATTACATAAATCTCATTAGTATTTCATTTGTCAGTATGCTTGTTATAAGTTATGTTTTTATTTAAAATGTATAAAATGTTAGTTGGATTCATTTCAATAATTTGTTAGTTATTATATACTGAAGTTAAATTTTTTGCATATTATACATATCTTTACTCATTACAATAAAATTCTGTGTTTCTTTATCCAACTTATCCCAAAAACAATAACAATAAGCCTACAACAATGTTATGAGTAGTTAGCCCATAACCATATCAATGTAGATGTCATATTAATAATTATTCAACATTAAATTAGAATACTTCAGTAAACTAAATTTAATTTGCTATAAAAAATATGTTCTCTAAAAGGAGTTTTCAAGTATGCTAGCTCTCCGCGGGCCGGACAAAATCTGTCCGCGGGCCGGATGTGGCCCTCGGGCCGTAGTTTGGAGACCCCTGCTCTAGGCTAATATTATTTAAGTTATCACTACATAGTATAAAACAAAGTCGCTATCCGCCGTCTGTCTGTCCCTATGTATGCTTAGATCTTTAAAACTACGCAACGGATTTTGATGCGGTTTTTTTAATAAATAGAGTGATTCTTAAGGAAGGTTTATATGTATAATACATGTTTATATATATAATACCCGTGCAAAGCCGGGGCGGATCGCTAGTTAGGTATATGATTACATTTATAAAAGCTATACCTAAATTAAATAAAATGTATCGCTGTCAATAACTTTGACTCGGGTGTATATTTGTAAGTTACCTAAACAAAATATTATTAAATCCCCATCACCTTTTTGGCAGCGATTGAACAAAACTTCTTTGGTGTGTTACATTTTTTAATTATTTTGAGATAACTTATTTATTACTTTATACCTATTTTATAGCCCGTTATACTAATCATAGTTTAATCTACACAAATCATCCCGAAGACATTTTTCTGACCCTTATCCCTTATCTAGCCCAAAATACTTATTATGTGTATCACATCCGTTTTTTTATGACACCCGTTGCAGCCGGCCTTTTTTGGGATTCCAAAGTATTACTAATTTTGGAGAGAACAAAGCAAAAAACGTTAATGTGACCTGATTTAAACCCGTACGTTCACGGAAGGGGAGCCATTTTATTCACCGCAAAGAACAGAAATTACGGTATACACGGTGCTCAAAATTGTATCTGTTTAAATCCCTCTGTGTAAATTAAATTAACTTTCCTCTAAATTTGTGCGGATTAAATTGAAAACGAATTAAATTTTCACATAATCTCACAAGCGGCAGGGAGCTTGTAATTGGTGTTAAAAATCATCTTGATTAAAAGTTATTAAGTAAGTATAGGAGCACCGAGGAGCTCGGTGGCGTATTGGTTTTAGCGCTTGGTTTTGATACGAAAAACAAAGCAACTTTCGCCATGGTCGATCCTAGGATGGGTCAATCAAAGTTTGTTATCTCGAGCTCCTCCGTGCTTCGGAAGGCACGTTAAGCCGTTGGTCCCGGTTGTTCCTGCAACCGCTTTAACCCACCAACCCGCATTGGGCCAGCGTGGTGGTGCTATGGCCCAAACTCCTCATGTGTTTCTCCCATGTAGGAAGGCCTGTGCCCAGCACTGGGACGTATATAGGCTAGTGATGAAGTAAGTATATACTGTATCTAGCGACTGTATCTAGAAGTGGAAGATAAAGACTTCCAAAATGTCAAATTATAATGTCTGTACTTGATGTCACTCACTTCAAAATGGAAGGAGGTTAAATCAGTACTATTTTTTTCTTTCACGTTGGTTTTAATATTACTTATCCACCCTTATATGAACAAATAAGCACTTATTTGCATTGGATAAGGCTTATTTAAGGGATTACTAGAGCAATTAATGGGTTTCTAAATTAAATGCTCCATGGCTGATGCGGGCTCACGAGAATAGTATCTTTGCGTGACGGTCTGCAGCTGCTCGCAAAGACCTTATCGAGATCGGGTAGCGTCCAATTCATAGGTGATAATAGATAAACCAGAAAATGTAAAGTCTCTAGTCTGGTCTAAGTAAAGATATTAAAATCATTATAAATAATATATTCTTTTAGGTACAGTCGACTACAGAAGTAGCTTAACACTTTAGTACCATGTCGCACCGACTATTGCGCTCGTACTTAATAGTGCTGTACTAATATTGATGCCATAGTTATTGTGACATGGTACTAAAGTGTTCAGCTACTTCTGTGGTCAACCGTACTTACATAATGACAGGGCGAAGTAGCGGTTTTGATGGCAATCCTTAATTAACCGACTTTAAAAAGGAGGAGGGTCTATATTCCAATGTACATATGTATTTTCACCGATTTCTCTGTCAATTGTGAACCGATTTTCAAAATTCTTTTTTATTCGATAGAGTTTACTCCCGAGGTGGTCCCATTATCACCGAGTCAGGATCTGATAAGGGGATCCCAGGGAAATCAAATCTCAAATTTTATAGGCACGTATTACATGTTTTATTTTTTCTAAAGCTATTCTAGTATTTTCTTCTGATATTCATCATCTGATGTTGATGAGCTGGTTATGGAAGTTACTACTCGTTAACGGTTAGGAGTTGGAAGATAATTCTTTAAATATTATAGGTACGTATACATCGATAGTTGTAGGTATTCTATCGGGTTATTCGGGTGAACTGATGATGGAAATTAAAACTCCGTAACGGTTTGGACTTAGATAATACTTTATCAATGGTAAGATAAGTTAATATACAGGGTGGTGCTGTCAATGCGACAAAAAATTAAAACATGGGTTATATAAGTTCATAGAAGTCTATGAAATGATGCAGCCAATGTTATATTATTCCATACAAATTTCATGAAATTATCTAATGAAACAGATGTTTTTGAAAGTGGTAAACCATTTCTATGAACTAATATATCCCAATTGATTGTCGCATTGACAGCCCTGTAGAACAATATTATGTATTTCAACCTAAGACTAAGAGACAAAAAAGTCGATAAACTGTCACACATCTAGCTTTGACCTTAGAAAATCATATAATATGTAAAAAAAATAACAAAAATAAAACCGGCTTTAAAAAACTAAAAAGTAATTAAATTTAAGTACCAAGGTACAGTCGACAACACATCAAGCGTAACAGTTTGACCTATTGTAGTGCAACTGTTAGGATTGATGTGCTGTAGTCTGTATTTATCTCATAAAAATGTTTTTTGGAGTTGGTGCTAAGCAGTTTCCAGAAACAATAGAAACTGAAGCACCGACTGTTACGATTGATGTGTTGTCGACTGTACCTAGATACTTAAATTTAATATTTTTTTTACTATTTAGTGTTTTGATGTTTTTTTATATATATTTTTTAAAATTTTGTAAAATGTTAACTGTTGTAAGCAAATTATAAAGTGCAGTAGCCAGTATCTACCTACTCAAAAAGATAACTACTTTGTCTGTACCGAATTTCTTTCTTTTTCTATTTTTTAACGGTAGTAAAAATCGGCGGGTCGTTTAAAAATTTACACGTCGTAATGGTAATTTAATCGATCCGTTTGGAGATCCTTGGGGAAGGCATATTTTTCTCAGCAGTGGGCGTCTCTCGGCTGATATGAAGATGATGAATGATAATTCGAAAACAATATGAAATATTTATTAGCCTTTTGAATGCCGCCTTGGTCGCCCCGCGCCGCGCCCGCTTACTCTTTGGACCACGCTGAAGCGAAATTGGTAAGGACACGCGCGACCGAACGACGACACGACGAACATCGGCTTTCATCATAACCTCGTGGTATGACCATTACCATAGGCTTCTATTATCCTTGCCACTACTGACCTAACTGTTTACCATGAAAAGATAAGATTAGGTGTCCATTGTAACTATAATATTTCGCTGTATACAGGATGTTAGGGGGACTCTCTTAAAGACGAAGGCAGGTGGCAGTGCTGGTCACTTTAAACATGACTTGCAAAAACATAAACTAGAAATCGCGAAAAAAAAACAAGCTATTTCATGCAAATTGTAATATCTACACGGCCTGATTGTATGGAACACCTGATGTTTTTGTGATTTCAAATTTATTTTTCAAGAAATCGTGTTTGTGGTGGCGAGCACTGCCACCTACCTTCGTTTTCGAGAGCGTCCCCCTAACACCAGGGTGTTAGAGGTTATATTCGCATTGGTTAAGACCAAGTGATATAAATGTAAATCTGTTACTGCTTTGTATTGATCAATAAATAAAAAAAGACATTACCTATATAACCTCCTATTCCTTAAAATTAAGACACTTGAGTTTTATATTGTAATATTAAGGGAGGTAGAGAATAGTTTTATTTGCCGTTTGATAGAGCTAACATGGGCAGCGCTGGTGTTCCCGCGGTGAGTAAATAGTCACCAAAACTTATCGCGGAATTGTTAGAATGTTGGGAACAGGCGGACTTGTCACCAAATCACCAATTGTATCAACCTAATGTTGCTTATTGATTTTTACAGGGTAGGCGACATGACATGTGTACCATTGGTGTTACAAGCATTATCGGCTTCGGTGACCTACTACCATCAGGCGGCCATTTTTTTTTTCTAACAGCTTAATGTTACAATTTTGACATCTTTAACAGTAGATTGAATATAGGGAGGCACCCTCTATATAAACGAGTACCATCTTAGTCCAAGTAATCACGTTTATCTATTTTAATAATAAAAAACATAACTTGTATTATATTTCCAGCAGCAGAACGCATGTTATATGTATTAGTCTATTGTTAACTGATAATTATAATATCTTAGTAGTACAGTGGGTAGGTTACTAGCAAACTTTCCAAAATAATAAAGGCTAGGTCCTTATTTATTCAATTTCGATAGAATAGAAAATATATTAGAAGGTCGAGAAGCCGGTGGCGCACTGAGAACAGTAGATCCATTTGTGCATAACTTATACCCCGAGGGGACAAATGGTGCTGGTGAACTTATATTAACGGCGTAAATCGCGCAAAAATGTAATAAACGAGACTTAAGACGCTTTTCTCGCACAAAAAATGTCGTAAGCATAAATTAGGCTGAGGAAAGCTTAGCTCGTAAGCACTCGTTGTACTTTAAACGAATATGGTATGGAATAATTGACAAGTAGGGTTATGATAGTATAAACTAATATATATTGAGTATAAATTAATAATAGAGAAATTCATAATGACGGAATGACAAGGAAAGCTTGAAAAAATACGCGAGGCATTTTTTGAAAGGCACGCAGGGAAATAAGTATGGAAGTGCGTTTAGAGTAATTGGATAAGACACTGGTATTGGTATTGATCGCCCATCATGTAGCAAATCAGTCTAAATATTAATAGCTAGAATTCGTATTTAGCTCTTACGGTAAATTTTAGAGCACTGCCAATCGTGTGTGTTAATTGATAACAGTTTAGGTATTATCAAGACTAAATTACTACAGCAGTGTGTGATTCACTAACAGAAATATTTAACATCAAACTTGACGACTGACAAGACGACGAGCTGCCATTGATTTGACGTTTGAGCACAACGCTGCACGTAAGCGTATTCACTAAACTCTACATCGATCTCCTGGCTGTGTATGTTCGTCGCTGGTTTAGAGATACGACATGCTCGCTATTTATTGATTTCATTTTTCTTGTATTTAAAATATATCGCAATGACTCCATTCAATATTAGATTGACTTATAAATATAAATATAAAAATAAACAACTTTTTAGTTTCGGCTCACGCAAAAGCTACAGTCGCCAACGGTTGTCAAATGTTTGTCAAACAAACGCCAAAAAGTATCAAAGCGCTGCCCACAGCCACGAACTCAAGACTTTAGAGAATCGCATAGCAGATTAAATTAGCAAAGTCAACAATCATGATGTCTGGAACTAACATTCGTACTTAATTTCACTATTCTGCTCTACCTAACAGTACTTATATGCCGCAATCAATACAAACACGGCGCACTGAGATGTGGGTGGTCATTTTTCATCGCGATTTGAACTGAAACCCTGTATGAACAGAATATCTACTAGTATACATAAATGTAGGTACTTGTATCGGACCGGAAATAAGTGCCCGCTTGAGCGATTGAAGGAAGGGTGATATTAAATACCCTATAATATAGCCCACTAGTATTTTTTTCATGTAACTGTCAGGTCACTGATGGTATTTGAAAGATTTTCTATAAAAAACCGTGTATAAAGGAGATTTACATAAGTTTTTTTCAACTACTATATTTTGCAAAGTAAAATGATAAATTATGATAGTTCAGGATACAAATACAGATACAGATTATAATATTTATTTTGCAAATACAGAATCATATGCTAGGCCCACAATTTTTTTGCCGTAGTCTCTGAAAAGAGGAGCTTTGAATGCGAAGAAAATGTGAAAAGACACTCTCAGGACCATTGTGACACTTCCTGCCCTACATAAGACGGTAGACTCTGATGATGTTTTTGTACCGCTCTCTCATGATAATAACTATCTTTTTATATAAATAAAATATGAATAAAATAAACTCATTGTTAGCACCGGTACTTGTTGATAACATTCAAGTGTTGCAAAGGTAAAAATAAATTATGAGTACGAATGCTAAAAACAACGTATTTTAGTAAAACAAGGCTCCTAAAATTCTTTTGAAAACGTTAGAAACATCCACAAAACATATTTTTACGGATATACTCGTATAGGTACACGAGACATAAATATTATGAGCTAGCCAGACAAATTTTATGGTCTAATCAGCACCAACGGTGAATAAATGTACCCTGAAAAGAAGGTAAACGCTGAGCTAGATTTGATTCTTTTAAAACAAGGCCCGAGGCTGATCTCTCAGATCTAATGCCTCCCGGTGAATGAGATCCTGTCGACGAATTGATTCTGAACATCAAACGGAATATTTGAGACGTAAGGTGGTGCGCACCTAGTGGGCTAGGGAGGAAGAAAGTGTTGATACTAGTAACACGTTTTTAACGATATTTTTATAGACTTTGAGGATACAAACGTCACAATCACAATATGGTGTTATTAGATTGCTTAGATTGTTCAAACTTTTTAAATAGGTAGATACTACTTGTATCTATAGTTGGCAGCCTAAAGAAAATTAATAGTATAATATTTGAGACGATAATAATGAAAGTAATATGCGGCAAAATCATGTCATATACAATGTGTTGTCGACGGAACACAGATGTCATTCAGAAATAAGCAGTACCTATATTTCTACGTAATGTCGAAGTGACAAAAATATTAATAAATGTGCTTGTATGATATGTTTTAATGTATGTATTTATTTATCTATATATGTATCAGGGCCCTCCCATAATTAACAGCGCTTCTACAGCGTTTTTATAGTGTCGCAGAAGCTCTACGCTGCGATAGGGTCTTGTGGACTGCACCAATATGTATTTGTCTCCATTTCTGTTAATGGAGTTGGTTTATACGTGTATATGTCATTTAGGGTTATAGTTTTTACGTTAGGTGTAAGTCAATAAAATTATTATTCTTTCTTTATTTCTAATCGTTTTTGCTATGATCGCCTATAAATTCTCGAATAAACTCTTTCCGGCTCATTAAAAAACTTATTTCAAAGTAAAACCACGTCTAATTGTAAGAAGGCGGTTAGAATTGGCATCACACAAGCATTGCTTAAAAATGATAATAATCTGAATTTTATTACTTTTCGTAAATTTATTTTGCAGCATAATTCTGTACGGTAACTAGCTACTGTCATTTTATCTAAATAATTAAACAAGTCACGCGCCTATCATTAATATCAGTTTGATGTTGTTCTCAAAACAAAGTTGGATGATTAATAATTTTATTAATAAATATTAATCTTGTGCAACACACCAGTCTGAATAATTTCAAACTATCAAAACATGAAAACATTGAAATCTGTGATAAGTTATGAAGACACGACGGCAATTAATATGGCGGTCACCGTTATTGGAGGCAAGCCGAGCCTGAGTGACCTTTCTAACGGAACATAGCTTGCCTCACTCACTAATAGTTCAAATAGTTAATTATCACAGTGTAGTGCAAATTGTCACGTTCCATTTTACTGTGTAGATACGTATGTATCCGTGTAGGTAGTACGTGTGTATAGCACTAAATTGGATATGCACGACACGTTTGGACCCCGAACCACATCCGCACTCTGTAGTTGACTTTAACAGACACACACACAATACTACAAAGTATAGGGATACAGAAGGTCTGATAATACCATAGATAGAACATAGAAAGAGGTTAATATGCAGTGCGTATTTGTGTAAGTAGCTAGTGCGGGTGATTCTTGGTACAATTGAAATAACGAAAACTATAATGTATGTATTTTTGCATTGATATAAATACCATTGTTTTTCTTGTTGTACTACTTCGGATTCGAAAGCCTTTCCCTTGCTATGCTATTGTGCTATTAACTTATTATTAACCCTATTTATTCTTCGTTCGGAAATAGTATACAATTTCCGTACAAGCCAAGTCCGTTTTGAAATTTCGTGTTATGTTGTGTCTCTGTTTGTACCTTATTTATTTTGTGACAAAAGGTACGGTCCGGGGTGTAACGTAAACCTATGAATTCAATTGCTGTGCAGCTTCTGCGTGTCAAACCTCTCTGTTCAGTGGATTTTGGTAATTTGCCAGTCGGCTACTACACACGGATTTGGAAACTAAATATTCAGTAGAATAGAAGCGTAGAAGCTTTTATAAGCAACTGTTACACTTGTGTTATTATCTAATATATTTTCGACTTTTATTCTCTTATGCGCGATATTCGCGTTTGAAAAACGTCGTGTGAATATGCCCTAAGAGATTTTGGATGAGTAAATTCCATAATACCGCCGTAATAGGGGCTTTTACCTTAAAGAATAAAATAAATCAATTTCACACGAACAAATTTCATTCACTCCACAAAACTTTTAAAATGTAAAGAAATATTTCAATCCAAGTAGAATCACATTGTCAAAGTCCCGAAACCGGTGCGAACGGCTCGCCTGTTGCCTCGTTAGCAAAAGTTATCGGAAACTAGAATCGTTAGTTACTGCCATAATCTGCTTGATTACAACGTGACTTATTACTTTTAAGTCCTTTCTTGCTTGCTTATCATATAAAAAACTTTTTTGGGATTCGCAAATGCCAACGGCACGTTTCGTAACGGAATGCTTAAAATATCTCGTCGAAACATGTTTGGCATAATCTGAAGCTGTGACGTCCGCATCGCGGTAAACCTGTCTCTGCTATTTTTATAAAAACAGGGTGTTCCAGTGCACCTGCTGCAGTTGCAAAACTTGCTTGGCCTCAAACATTAGACTAAGCTTGGAAATACCTAAATAAATAGTCAGACTTAAAATGAGTACCGTACAATTTAAAATAACGGAGCGGAGATACTTTTAATGCAGTTGTAGTAGATATTTATATGACACATAACTCTAAAAGTTATAGTAATACATGTTTAGGGTCTGCATCAGAATCATCTGAGCTCTCAGAGTGATAAAAAAACCGGCCAAGTGCGAGTTGGTCTGGCGCACGAAGGGTTTCTTACCATTACCTATAAACAAGCGTATACCTACCTGTTGCCGTTATCAATATCGAGCAAAAACAAGCAGAAAAATCTCGTTTGTTGTATGGGAGCCCCTTAAATATTTATTTCATTCTGTTGTTTTAGTATTTGTTGGTACCTATAGCGGCAACAGAAATACAGCGTCTGTGTAAATTTCAAATGTCTTACCATCACGGTTCATGAGATACGCGCGGACGGACGGACGGACAGCGGAGTCTTAGTAATAGGGTCCCGTTTTATCCTTTGGGTAATAGAATCGTGTTTTGTTTGTAGCATCAACGAAATATTTAACAAGTAAAAGACGATTCTGATGATTCTGATACTGTAGTAATACGGTTGATTTTCTACAAAAAAGAGTATTAATAGCGGATTAATGGCAAAAAAAAAACTGTGATTCTGATGCTGTATCTAATAATACTACAGCATCAGAATCACAGTTATTTTTTTTAAACACCATAAGCTGCTATTAGTCTCACGCTGACTGTAGAACCAATATTAAATCTAGTTAATTTCATTTTGATGTTTTTGATGAGTTTTTAAACTCGCATCAGGAGACGCGGATTCGATTCCCGCCTGGAGCATGTAATTTTTTCATCATTTTATTTCTTTACAACCCTTACAACCCATACAATCTTTACAACCCTAAGGTCTACTGGAAAATAATACTGTCTAGCATTAAGTCCGCCATTAATACTCTTTTTTCTGCAGTGAAGAATAAAATGAATTTAATAAATAATTACCTTGTAAGCATCTTAATACGAGTAAGTAAAGACATTAATGAATTGCAATGCCAGTCTGCCTCGAGCCTCCAGAGAATCCCCCTGACACAGATGACATGACTGAAATAATAACCAACAGGACCGCTTCAAGACAATACTCATTCATATATCATCCTTGTTCTTGTTATTACGTACTCCAACATTATGTATTTTAACTTGTGAAGTAGATTCCATAGCCCACACACCAGGCGCTGCAGATATTCTATTGTTGAGAAGCCCCGGCGAACAAACAAATTAATTAATAAACTCAAATGGTACATAATATGAAAGTCGATAATTAATTGCAAGTAATTATTTTATTTTGTTTGTAAATTACCTACGTACTGTTGTACTTCACAAACTTGACGAACACTTGGTTGATTCCATTAAATACAATCTAAAAGATGGTGCCGCCAATATATTTAAACATGGGCTATATTAGTCTCAGAGAAATGGTTTGCCACTTTCAAAAACATCTTATTCGTTTAAAAATTTCATGACTTTTGTATGAAATAATATAACATTGGTTTTCTTTCATAATTTTTAGTCATATTGACGGCACCATCCTGTATATACAAACCTAATTTATATTACTTATTTAATACAAAAGTTATATAATATATCAGAAAAGTCCTAAATAAATTATATAACAGTTCTTCTTGGAACGTCCTCAGCAACGCTAATGAGGAGTGAGATTTCTGTGAATAAAATATCGGATGGAAGTATTTTGATTTCACAATCAGAATAGTAAATTACAAAACTTGCTACACATTAGGTATAAGTATTATAACATATTCAATTGAATTTTCTTTATATTGTTGTTTTATTTGAATAAAAATATGAACGGTCTTGCTTGCACAGATACAGATTCACAAATCACGTCCAACTTACAAAGTTTCCAAACTTTTGACAGCAAGGAGAAAATGAAATAAACAAAGAGCTTATTTTATCTTTGGGATATTTTAAATTTTTCAGCGTATTCGTTTCAAAGTGGCCTGAAAATTTTAGTTTTTTAAAGCTTAAATGACAATCATATTTTGATGCGTTTTAACGCCTACATTATTGTAACGAGTTGCTCCAGGAGGGACTCGAACCCGCGTCTCCTGATTTCCGGCCAGACGCGGTTACCACTACGCCACCGGCTTATTTCTTTATAGCAACGTTTATCTCACCACTCATTGAAGTGGTGCGATAAACTTTAAAATAGCTTTTTCATCCCCCCATCTCGGAAAGAGTATTTTCGCTCTTCGATATCTGAGTGCAAAAGCCGTTTTTATCCGCTAGAGGATAAAGTAAAATTGAATTTAGAATATCGTGTGCACTAAGTTTGTGCATTCAAAACATCATTAAACCTCTTTACTTATACCTCCATGGTGCCGAATTTATCATACAACCTTTTTTAACCTGTTAAAAACTCAGACTCGGCTCCTTCTTGTTGTAGGTACTATTTGTTTAATTTGCTTTGCGCGCGCCATTTTCTTTTCACGACATATTTGTTAAAACCATAGGTTTAAAACAAAAAACTTGAAAACCAGTAAAAAACCTAAAATGAGTGATTCTAGCGTCAAAGAAGTTTATTTGACGCCAACAGAATTGACTGAAACTGTTAATAATGCGCAAATATTTTTTTTTGCATTGAGTTATTTCCTCGTTGAGGTGGGATGAAAAGTTACGTGTTGCACTCGAGTGCAAAGATTTTTCACCTTGTGCTCTTTTGATTCCCTCGCTAACGCTCAGGATTCTAATTTGTGAATCCTAGTAAATCCAATTTTAGAATCCTTCGCTAGCTCGGTCATCAAAATTGAGCACGCGGTTAAAAAGCAACTTTGCACTCTTGTATAACAAATAACTATTCTTACCTTAACTGGAAGTTTAGACATACTTATAAAAGGATTCTTTCGGATCACTAGAGGTGCTAACTTCAAAGCTAAAGAAAGAAATATATTTTATTTAAATAGGCCACAAAGAAGCACTTTTAAATCGTCAAAAACACAATTTTATAACTATCAAAAAATATATATTAACTCACGTCATAGTCTCTGTCTGTCTGTCATGTCTGAATTTACACCGGTTCCAAAAGTTGAACTACCAAGAAGATTCCGGCAACAAACTCGTGTAGTCACTCTTTTCAAATTAAAGCTAAAGCGTCGAAGCTTGCACGACGCGTTGCTGGTGTAGATTCTGAACACATTTGGCAACAACGACTAGTACATTATTGTTAGCTAAACACAGTAACTTAAGGCAGGTTTGTTGAGTCGACGACAGACGTGAGCTTGCCGGGGTGTCACAAAAGTTCCTTGAGCTCGTCAGCACGTGTTTGTGTGAGTGTGGTAATTGACAGGTTTGTGAGCAGTTGCGTTACTGTGTATATTAACTTACACTGTACCTACTGAGACCCAGCGCTTTGTGAAATGTCCTTCTAAATACTGGGTAGGTAAAGCACGCGTAAATTACACTTCGAGTCAGAGGCGTAACTATACCATCTGGGGCCCGCGGCAAATTCTTTTGAAGGGGCCCTATCAGTAAAAATCGTCACGTTGTACTTAGTTTAATTTTAATAAACCACTTAACTAAGTACCTTGTTGCCCAACACCAATAACAATTTTATTTTCAAGAGCATGGGTCTATACATTTACAATATATCCGAACTTTCTGTTCCGTTAAAGTATCTATACTATGACACATCAAAGTTTAAAGATCGGGCCATAGAATTTTTAATAGACACAATAGCCAAGTTACATAACCTGTCTTGTCCCATACAGTTTCATAAATAGGTTTTTATTAATTTTAGTTTTGAAAATGATCGTTCTGCACTAGCTGTAATCACAGGAGTTGTAACAAATAACATTAATGCAGTGCATACTTCAGGAAAGCTGTAGGACATAAAATTATTCTTTAATATTATAAATAAATCAAAATGGTCACTCTAATACACGAAGAACCGCGAAAAATAGTGCAGAAACCATTGGATACGTTCTAAAATTGATCAAAATCTTTTTGTGATGTGTTGAAATCCTTAATGGTTATTTTGAGTTCGTATTATGGTCTTTAGTTGTCTCATTTTAATAATTTTAAGTAGATACTTAAAAAATAATAATAAGTAAAATAAAATTTTAACACAGGTACAATGTAAAAAATTTACTTCTGATTTGCGGCCTCTTGGGCCGGGGCCCTCTGAGGTCGGGGGCCCGTGGCATTTTGCCAGCCCTGCCACCCTATAGTTACGCCACTGCTTCGAGTGTTAAAAGTTACAAGTATCTTAGGTTACGATAGCTGATTTCGGTGTGTTACTAGTTTGCGTAACACCCTAAAAGGACAACGCCACCGAATGTTTGAAAAGCAAATATTTTTTTAAATTGACTAACTATTTTAGCCGGCTTTCATTTGCCATATTTGGATGGTTTAAGGCGCATGCTAAAAATGTCTCAAATATACCTACCGCCATTTTCAGTCCTATTCTTTATGTAGTAACAAGGCATGCTTGGGACCCGAAGCGGCAGTTTTTGGCTGACTTGTTCACAAAGATTATTTATCTTATCGGTCCAAAGTTCCCGGGTCGAGTGTTTATTAATCACATAATGGCGTTTGAAATACGTAAAACATGGGAAAACACGGGTAGGTGGCGAGCATACATTCCCACGGTCTAGAACGGGAGCAGTAGCCGAATTTGTTTTGGTTACCGGTTACGCGGGCAAACATCCCGCTCGTCGCTATCTGAGGCGGCCCTTGTTACGTAAAGTGTTTGTGCTTCACAG
This sequence comes from Nymphula nitidulata, assembly GCA_947347705.1. NCBI lineage: Eukaryota > Metazoa > Arthropoda > Insecta > Lepidoptera > Crambidae > Nymphula > Nymphula nitidulata. The sequence continues at coordinate 4,446,493 of OX374617.1, read as the reverse complement.
AAAAATTGATAGAACATATCGCAACCATATCATTATTAAAAAGAAGTGACTATACATATGACTTTTTGTATGTATCTAAAATAAAGTGATTACAAACTTCAGAAAGAGTAGATGACTAGGTGGTAGGCCCGTATGTAGGGTCGTCTGGGTAGGTTACCACCGCCTTTCTTATTTCAGCCGTGAAACAGTTCGCTGTGTTTCGGATTGAAGGGAAAGGTAGCCAGTGTAATTGCTGTGCATGGACGGCATTTCATCTTAGGCCTCAGGATGACAGCGCATCTGCAATATCAAGTGATTTTCCTAGTTATTGCAGGGGCCTTATAGGCAGGGGGCTATATACTACCATGACGACCGGCTGGCCGAGTGGTCTGTACCCCAGGCTACTCGGTCAAGAGGTCCCGGGTTCGAATCCCGGTAGGAACAAATGTTTGTATGATGAGTACGAGCATTTGTTTACGAGTCATGGATGTTTATATGTTTATTTAGTATATTTCTAATATTTATATACATATTATTATCATTATTTCTCCGTTATCTAGTATCCATAACACAAGCTCTTAATGATGCTTACTTTGGGCTAGGTAATAGGTGTGAATGTATAAATATTATATTATATTATCTTTATAACAGCGATTCATATTCCGCTTGGTTCCTAAACTGCATCGCTATCATAGTCGTAGATAGCGTCGTAGTACGAATTAACGATTCTACTCAGTTTAGATCCTAAACTGGATCGCAATAAAAGATAAAAAAAATATGCATTGAAAAAAGTTCTTTAGGTATACCAAGTAAATATCAATGACACAAGTCAACCAACTTTTTAAGTTATCAAAAATATTACGTCAAGAAATACAAAGTTATTATGTACCTACTATGATAACAAAAAAGGGGAAAATTCGGTTCGCTAGTGTCGTACTGGAAGCATTCTCTACCTTTATTCAAGCAAATAATATTAAAGATAATTCAATACAATTTCGTGCTCACATTAATGTTTCAGGTTTTCTCGCATTATTTGGTTTTCTTGAATCATTAGCTCTGTAAGTCGCGCGCGCGAGTTCATATCGAAGCAATTCAGCTTACATTATCGAAATAATAAATAGGCCGTTGTTAAAATTGCCGTACATTTTTTAAATTAATGAAATATGAAATAGAGTCGTAAATCTTAAACAGAATTATTAAGTCAGCTTCCACTCTTGACGCTTGATTATTTCCCCGTTACAATCAGGCGTCCTGCGGTGAAAAATAATGAATGTAACGCGTACATTCAGGAGTACCCACATTCGAGAACATTCAGGAAAGTTAAACGGAAAAACTCCCGTTCAAATATGTGTTTTCGCTAGCTTTCCTGGCTAACTGAGTTTGATTCCAACTCCAGTTTTTAAATCAAACAAACTATTAGTACCTATCAGAGGCAGGTGGGGGTAATGGCGTTTCAAACATAACTTAATTATGAACTTTTACACAGTCAAATCAACCTAGATCAAAAAATGCTATATAAAATAGTTAGGTAAGTACGATTTTTGAAAAAAAATACCGAAATCCTTTTCAACTAAAATAATAATTGTTTGTAGATGATGCGAAATGACATTATTTTATTTTTAGAAAGCTCTAGGGCTACATACAGTAACTTAAAATTGAAAGATAAAGTTCTTATTGGTTTAATAATTGGTTTACTAAATTGGTTATTTATTCAGAATCATTAAAGCCCCAATTAAATATAATTGTCATGCCCTACAGGGCCCACAATGTTCCAAAAAGTTTTGTAGCACCTTGATATACTTATAAAGAGCAATACATAAAATAAATAAATAAAACTAAATAAATTATGTTACACTACTAGAGACAATGCAAACACAAGTCCAAGGTATGTTTTTAGCGGTAAACCCAGTTATTTTATTACAAAGAAAGGTTGAATATTTGTCCCTTTGTGTCTATTGTGCGTGGAACTTATACTTAATTGATTTCAAAGTCGAAAGAGAAAACATTGAAGTAACTAAATTATTGCAAACTTCGTATTCGTGGAAATAGGCAATCTGTGAGAATCTATTGCTTCATTGCTTAAATTGTGAAAATTTATTCAACTGTGAAGAGTTATAAAAAAATATTTCATTAAATATTACTTCATTGAGGAGCTCGATAGCGTATTGGTTTGAGCGCTCTGGTTTCGATACGAAAAACAACGCTTTTGCCATGATCAATCCTGGGATGGGTCAATCAAAGTTTGTTATCTCGAGAAGGCACGTTAAGTAGTTGGTCCCGGTTGTTCCTGCAACCGCTTCAACCCACCAACCCGAATTGGGCCAGCGTGGTGGTGTTATGGCCCAAACTCCTCATGTGTTTCTCCTATGTAGGAAGGCCTGTGCCCAGCAGAGGGACGTATATAGGTTGGCGATGATGATGAACTGCATAACAATTAACATAACACAACCACTTAATTGCAGCTTAATAAAGACGTTAAACAATGCAGCACCAAAAATATTTTGAGCGTATTTTAAATACTTTACGATTAAAACATTTCGTTTGTTAATTTCTCTTGCGTCCCATTACTCCGGGGTTATACTGCCCTAACAAAGAATTATTGCTATTAGTCGCTGAATACGTGACTCGGCACCAGAAATCTCTATCTCGAAGCGAAATTAAAAGGGGTCACCTTTTTTTAATTCATTAAGTCTGGCCCAACAACGTTTCGCTTTTTTGAATTGAAAGTTGTGTTCTGTGAATCGAATACTTATTGCTTAGCAATTTATTATCTTCCTTCGCGTTATATTCTTTCTGTTACTTTCTGTGGTTTATTCTCTTTGCTGGAATAAAATCTTTGTCTTGGTTTTCTAAACGTGAGATAAGTACTTAGCCAATAAGTATGTAATGTGTATACACATTTAAATAGCATTTTATATTACTGTCACAACTAACTCTCTATTTGTGTCGACATTTGTTTTTTTACATCCGTTAAATTGGTTGTTACATTAATATTTTGGAATTCTTATCTACAATAAGTAAAGTTTGTTTATCGGAACAACTTACAACCCACTCACCTGCGTGTGTTTGTCTTTGTTGTACGTGGGCAGCTAATGGTCGCTTTGATAATATATTTACTGGGACTAAGATCAAGTCGGCGAAGCGTGGGAAAAGAACCATTTTTTATGTTTCGGATTGAAGGAGAGGGCTCTCCATCTTAGACCTCAGGATGACAATGCACCCTTAGATCATTGAGCAACGCACCTGATCTTTTATTGTTAACCTGTCAATCATCAGATTTTAGACAAAATTGATTCTTCAATTGTCATAGACTTGCAGAGGAATAACGTGGCTTGACAGATTAATGCAGATGTCTATAGGCGAAGGTAGCCACTTATCACGTAGGCCATCAGCTTGTATTCATCTAGTTGTTCATGAAAATGACTGGCAAGAGAGCAATCGAGAGCGAGCGGCTATCGGTCGTGCGATTCCGCTGACTCGAAACAAACGAAAAAACCTCTACTTATTGTTTTGTAAGAATATCTAGTCGATGGTTGAGTCGATTGAATATTTTGACGAATACGATTCTTTCGTTTGTTAAAACATCTTCTAACCGCCCATCGCTACCAACTATCCAGTTATTAGATATTTCATATTTATTGTTGGCTAAGTAATAAGGATTACTTAATTTCTATCATTATCTCACAGGCCCTTACAAATACCTATTTGTTATTTTAGCACCCTGCGATTTTTCTTTTGATGTCTACTAATAACTGCGGTATATTATGGAGCGATCGAGTATTAATCTGTGAACAATGTAAGAGCTTATAGCGCAGTCTATTATGGTTATATAAACACGCGGCGCGGGCGTGGGAACGGCCCTCAGATGGGGTTGCAGCTCCCGGGGGAACATCGACGCATCGAGCTTGCTCATAGATCTTTACGAGATAATGGAGTAATTCAACTTTATAATAAAAAAACTTTCAGTGCAGTAGTATTATGATTATGACTGACTATTTTATCTGTTGAAGTGATAATGTGATAATATAATATATATTTTTGCGTGATAGGAAAGTACTCTTATGTAAGTACCTACTCTACATTTATTTTTGACTCACTTAGAACATATTTTTTTCATTTATTAAATGAAATGGAGGTCAAGAGCATGTCGGCCGATGCTTAGATAAAAGTTCAGTTTCGTGACAGTCATATATACCTACTATACCTACTACCTCCATTATCCTATCTCTATACCTAACGGTCACTTAGAAGTCAAATGTTTAATTTCAAATAATGTAATGATTTAGTTAGTGAACGTACTTTTCTAAAATCTTCATGAAATGAAGTAAGTATAGTTTGTTAAAAGTAAAGTTCGCTATTTTTTTTTTATCATTCGCTGTTTTTTGCTTTTCTATTTTCTAAAAATAATTGTAATTTTAGCTAAACAATTAAAAAGAAGAGGCAGATACTGCTGGACATGCATCCCGGCCACTAAAGTACCAAAAAAAAAAAATACTGCGCCGCGTAATACTAAAATGCCGCTTTTGAATTAAAAGCTAAATTAATTTAAAATACATTTAAATTAATTTTACTCACATTGGTGAAAATACCCAATAATAAATGTTCCAGTATTGTGTGTTGTGTGCTTTCGAATGCTTTATGAGTGGACAACTAAAGCGTTTATAAATATAGATTATTACCATTACCCTTCTTCTCAGTTTTTCGAAAACGTACAGACGTGGAAGAACATACATACCTGAAAAAAAGAAAAGGGTGTTGTTAGATCTATTAAAATAAATATTCACAAAGATAACAAAGAATAAATATCCAACCTTGCATGTAATAAAATAACTATGCATTCAATTTGTCACACACAAAACGATTATTAAATATTTGAACGATATTTAGAAATACGAGCACCCGACTACCTACGTAGTTTCTTAAATAAATAAATATTATTTATTGTACACCAGAGACAAATTAAACAATACAATTATTGCTAAAAAGCAATTTATTTCAGGCAACCTAAGGTGATAGTGATGGAGCGAGGAGCTGAAGAGGTGAGGAGCTCGGTGGCGTAGTGGATTGAGCGCTCTGGTTTCGATCACGAAAACAAAGCAACTTTCGCTATGGTCGGTCCCTGGATGGGTCAATCAAATTTATAATCTTAAGCTCCTCCGTGCTTCGGAAGGCACGTTAAGTGGCACGTCCCGGTTGTTACTGCAACCGCTTTAACCCACCAACCCGCATAGGGCCAGCGTGGTGGTGTTATGGCCCAAACTCCTCATGTGTTTCTGCCAAGTAGGAAGGCCTGTGCCCAGCACTGGGACGTATATAGGCTGGTGATGATGATGATGAAGGTGATAAAAATATTACGAAGAAGTAAAATGCAGAAAGGGTGCAAGAAATAAAAGGAATAAGTAGGTAATTTTTGTTTTAATTGGATTAAATAAATCAAACCGAAACTCGAAATAAGTTATTGTTTCTTCTTAAATATTCCTAAACACTTCAAATTCAAAGTCGCATTAAATGAATCACTATCGATCAATCGATTGATCAAATTTATCCATATCGAAAGCCAGCAAAAGTCACTATTTATTTTAGTATTTTTTTTACCAAATGTATTTAAAAAGAGGCTGCATGTTTCAGCGAAAATGATATCGCTCATCTCAGCTCTTCATGTGTTTCTCTCAAGTAAGAAGGCCTGTGCCCAGCAGTGGGACGTACACAGGCATGGCGGGAAGTATAATATAGACTGGTGCTGATGATGTTGAATATGGCTTATTTCTCTTACTACTGAAACATTCCATTATGTACACACGACAGAACATCAAGTGTAACAGTTGCACTACGAAAGCCGCCCTTATTATGAACGGAATAAAGGCGGTCTCAATGTCAAACTGTTACGTTTGATGTGCTCTCGACTGTACCTAGCGGCGCGGCGGCGGTGTTTACTTTAGAGAGCACTGGATGTGACACCGGATTCCTTTTGAACTGATATTTTCATAACTCTGTTCGGAAAATCTCGTTTCATACAAAATAACGTTTCAAAGAAAACAAAATTACTAAGTTATTTTTTATTGCAACTCGATGGCAAACAATCTGACGGCCCACCTGGTGGTAAGTGGTAACAGCAGCCTATAGACACCTACAATTACAAGGAAAAATCACTTGATATTGCAGGTGCGTTGTCATCCTGAGGCCAAGGATGAAATGCCTTCCATGCCCAGTAATTCACGAGACTTCCATGAAATATATTATTAATATTTTTGCTGCTTGTTACCTAAGTATATTTTATACAGTTTTAGTAAAAAATGTCGTTGCAACCTTTCGCGATGAACTGTTATTTTGTTACGATTTATGGAGTTCAATCTCTTTTGAAGATTTTTTTATAATTATTTTTTTATAATTAATCAGGCGAGACGCGATCGTCGTTTGTTACAGTCGAATATTACTTATCTAAAATATTTGATAAAATTTAAGATTGGATTCGGAGCCAGTCAGTATGTTTTGTTGTATTTTTCTTGGAAAGGTTGTTTGCAATTTTTGTCCAGTTCTATTCATTAGTCCGAGTGTGTATGGTCTAAGTCTAATTTTTTGTGTTGCTCGTAACTTGGCAACTTGGCGGGGAGATTAAACGTCTCTCGAACCGGTAGTTTGTGTGGAATGAACTTTTTATAATCACATTATTGTTTATAGCACAGTATGAAACACAAATAGACCGCTTAGCGGAAATTGTCTTAATTTAATGAAAAGTCAAAAATTTTAGATATCCTGAACGTTTTTCGACAATTGCTCATTTTAAAGCTTTAAATATTGACATATCAAACTATTATTCTTGATTTTTGACTTTAACATTATTATAAATACTAGGTGGTAGACCCATATGTAGGGTCGCCTGGGTAGGTACCACCGCCTTTCTTATTTCAGCCGTGAAACAGTTCGCTGTGTTTCGGATTGAAGGGAAAGGTAGCCAGTGTAATTACTGTGCATGGACGGCATTTCATCTTAGGCCTCAGGATGACAGCGCATCTGCAATATCAAGTGATTTTCCTAGTTATTGCAGGTGTCTATAGGCGGCGGTAACCGCTTACCACCAGGTGGGCCGTCAGCTTGTTTGTCATCTAGTTGTATAAAAAAAAAAAAATGTTTGAAAAATTACTTAGTAATTTCAATTTTTCTAGTTTTATTCTATTATATCAAACTATTTCCATAATTACACTGAAAAATCAATGTTTTGCTTCACTCATCATCATGTTATTGTTTAAATATTATCAAATGCCGATTTTTATCCATCTGTAATAAAAAAATAAACAGACTTCAATAAAGCGGAAACCTCATCTCTACTTCTTACTAAACTTTTATCAGACACATGTAATAACATGTTCTTTTCACTGTTCGCGACTCTTATACCATTTATAATAAAAGCAAACAGCGAAAAGTGAATACATACATGTGCTGACTGTATACTGTAGCCAAGGCACCATCAGACTTGCACTCATCGGTAGAATTACAACAAAACTTGATATAAGTAGTTAGTGTCCAATCGCTTTGCAGGTGGAATAATTGTATTCGAATATAATCCTGACATAAATCATTGTTTGGAATTGGGCCAGAACACAGAGAGGTGGAGGTAGTTTCAATATTATCATACGTACATTTTTTAGTTTCAAATTTTAATAGTACATTATGGTACAAGTGTGTAATGTTGGTGATTACCGCTGAGGCGCATTGAGGCCCGAGCCGTCAGGCGAGGGTCTTAAGGAGCCGAGGACGGTAATCATCAATACACACGTGTATCATACAACGTTTTTCAACACACTTATGAATAAAATAATACTTAAATAAAAAACCATTTTACATAGTAGATAAAAAGTTTATTTAGAGAAACAATTAGTAAATGTGCAGTTAGTAAAATTATAATTAACTATTTTTGATGATATAGCGGTCTCATCAGATAGATTATTTACTGAAATACTTTCATGTTCTATTGTTATTTGTGATGGTTCATTATTCGTGTAGGTAGGTGAAATCCAATCATTGGATGTACTTGGTATTTCGCTAGTAGGATGCGTCTCAGAATCAAGTTTAATTCTTTTTGTGATTTTCGCACAAATTTCCTTCTTGTTTTGTATGGAATCTTCTACGTATGCAAAAGCATCTGGCCATGGTTTTCTATATCTTTTACAGTTATATTTGTTAATTCTTGTATCCTACAGGCACCAGTTACACCAAATATTAAAGCAACCTGAAACAAAAGAAACAATAATTAAAGTCAACAAGCTGCTATTAAATATTTAATTAAAATTAATTTAACTAACCTTTGTAGCCAAATATTGGTTATCTGGAGCATCTTTAATAAATTTTTCAATATCGTCAGATGATAAAACCTTTGATTTTTTGCTTCTAAATCCATCAGATAGTCTCTTTAGATAAGCTGACAAATTCGAGTATGTATTTAAGTCCACTCCATTCTTTGTTCGGACTGTACTTTTTAACATTGAGTAAATACACCACAAAGAGCTAGGTTTGTACTTAGAAGATAATTCTTTAAAGTACGCCATGAACACATTTTCTGAAAAAGACTGCGTATTCTTGTTGTTCTTCCATTGTATGAAATTTTGGTACGCTAATAGATATTTTTCCTTTGAGTTTTCTGGTAGTAAACTTTCCATAACGTTCTGGGCTTCACATCTTATATCGGGCGGTGTACAACATAAATCATTTTCTTCATAAATTGTATTTGCAGACATCTTAATTAATAACTAACTAAATAACTTCAAAAGAGAAAACGAGACGAGTTGTGAAAAATGTTTCGTAATGGCGGGAAAAATTAATCAGTTTTCCTATGCGCGCGCATCGGCCATAGACTAAAAAATGAGGTTTCTTTTTTTTGGGCTTTTCGCGGATAGCTTTTTAGCGCAAATGTAAGCGTAACTCAACCAATAATATTAAAGAAAGAAAGAAAAATATTTTTATTTGACATGCACATAACAAACAACAACAAGAAGCTTAAACAATAAAAAAAAAATAAAAAAAAATAGACAAATACAAACAGTTTATACTTAACAATAAGTGCAGTCAACAAGGCCCTATCTCAGCATAAAACTTTTGCGACATTATAAAAAACGTCGCAGAAGCGCTGTTATTATGATAGGGCCTTGGGTGTGACTTTGGATTTTAAACTACATATACTTACACATATACATAAATACAAAAAAATACATATACTTACACATATACATATAGATAAGTGACATAAACTCAATCACATCAGACATGGCTGTATGGGCATTAGTTCCTTTTGCCTTCCCATTACAGGGAGATTTAACAACAAAAAAAGAAAAAAAATATATATTGGCAATTTTAATTATTAAAAAAAAAACTATTACTCACTAGTGAATAATAGTAATGAAAAAGTCACAGTTTGATTATAGGTGTCATTATGTGCCTAATTGCCATGGGATTAGAGCCACTTTATGAGGAAGTGTGTTGAAAAATAATTTATACGTCAGGCAAGTGAAGTGTATTTGTTATTGCTATTCAACTATAATTCAATCACTATTAAAAATATCATACTATACTGTAAGTATTACAGGGGAATCAATGTCATATTATTTTGTAATATTAAAGTAGATTTTTGTTGACCGTAGACCCGCAATATTTAAAATAATAAGATTTGGATCTTAAAAAGGTGAAAAAAACTAGTTTAAAGCCAAAGAGATCAATTATCAAATGTAGAAATTAGTGTTTTAAATATTTTTAGTATAGATAAGTTTACTATTGTCAAGTAGACGCCGCCATACCTTCTGTTTACTATATTAGTGGACGGCGGGCTGGTAAGGGGCGACAAGTTAATATGTGAAGAAGCCACTTGAGTCACAATAGGTTTTTAATTGTCTGAGCCCGCCGGTGTGGGGCGTGTTCATCAAAAGATAATATAAATGTAGGTAATCACCGACACGTTTTATTGTTCAATACATACGAAAGTTGCTGCAGTTTTGATTGGAAACAAAAAACACGTGACAGATTTACAGGCGATCGAGAACGTGAAAATACTGAAATATCGCATCATAGATGAAGCCCATAAATCAACTTAATCGAGGCCCAAACGGAATATTGAGTAATTTATCAATTATCGTAGCCTCTTGAAAGCGATTAATGTTCAGGAATCTGTTGTACCTATGGCGCAATTATACACTTATGCTCGTTTTCACCTTAATGATCCCCCCATCCATTCTGCCCCCTTATCCTCAACTGTCGGAAAATATTCGAATTTCGGAAACTCTAGTCACTTTTTATCGGGTGCGTCAAAGCGAGACGGCATGTGACTTTTCGAAACGAATCCGTGATCCTTTGAGAATAAGAAGGCTGAGGTTTTCACTAACCATTCCCTAGATTTAGGTGACTGTTATCGATATTTGTCTCTTTCTATCTCCTTTATATAGACTGAGGTAAAAATCGCTAAGAGACTCTTAATGCTATGTAAATGTTAGTGAAAACGACCATTATTATTCTTGAAAAGTGAACTTAAAGTTGAGTATTCAGTATTTTCGTTTTTAATAATTTATAACTACACTTTAGTTTTGGATACAACGTACAAAGAGCGGCCTTATCGCTGAAAGCGCGAAAAAATCTCTTCTAGGCAACATTAGGATGGTCAGACTGTTTTACAAGAAAATCGACTACTTAGTAGTTTGATTTCAGTGGCTAGCAGGGACCGACCTTAAGGTTTAGAATGCAAGGATTCGTCCTGCGCTGCCTTGGCTGATCATACGAAAGACATAACTCAAATTGATGTTTTTGTGTAGCCATAAGTTCATACATATTACTTTTAATACTTATTGAAAATGGATTAATCCCTGAAGCGACGCTATCCCACCGGAGGTCTATGACAATTAAAAAATCAATTGTCTGCGGAATCTGATGCTTGACGGGATAATTAATAAAACTCTTACAACTTGTTCTTCTCTTAATTAAAGAGTTGATCCACTATTTCGAGAAGGCTCCGTACTTTGTATTCAAACGTTGCAGGGAAAAGATCTTGAGGTGGTCCACCTAAGTAGTTATTGGTCTGACCAAGTTTAAGCACACACATATCATCGTTATAAAAACTTTGTACCCCTTTTTACGTAAATTGCGCGGACGGAGGAGTATGAAATTTCGCACACTTACAGTTTATATATAGAGAAGGAGTGCAGAATGCTAATATTTTTTTAAATTATGCATAAAAATACATTATGTCAATAATAAAAACATTACAAACGCTACCACGTATTTGACAGGGTTTGGTAGGTGGGTGCCTCAAACGCATTTTTCATCGGTAGGATTTTTTCCCTAATCGCATTTTACCACGATCGTGTTTCGTCACGTGTGCTTTATGTACAATCGATTTTTACCTTAGTCTCCCATTTCATAATCGCAGTTTTTCTAGCCGCATTTAGTCATAAAAGCATATTCAAGAGAATAAGTGTGTTTCAATGTTTTTGAGCTCACCGTCTGTATCTGTAGGTTAAAATGACGAAAAAAATATAAAATTTTCATTTTCATGAAAAGTAACTTTAATAGCCCAACTGTTTTAAAACACTTACACCCATATGCACAGTCGGCTCCTCGAGATTTCCTCCACTCGACTGTGACTCGACTCAGCCTCAAGGATAAAATCGGTATGCAGAATTCAAAAAACTATCCTCGACTTGAGCAAATTCCTCAGTTGAGTCGAGTAATGAACTGTCAAACTCAAGGTACGTCGCGATCTACCTTGAGGTCTCCTCAAAGGTTGTTAACAGTGCTTTTCACGTTATTTCTGAGGTTATTTCAAGTTTTATTAGCATAATGACTGATTTCTATGATTTTATTGACTAACTTTCAAGTGAGTATATGTGCTAGATACACCTTTATTTTATTAATTTACCTAGATATTGTGATGCAAATATAATTATGTCAACCGACCGTGGTGTTTAATTTATACGATAAATTCCCTCAAGCACGCCTTTACCATTTCACTAAAAACTTGCCTCCCGGCCATCATAATTTTCATTGTGAACGCGAAAAACGAATGAAATCAAATAAATTAAAATAAATCATTGCAGTCGACAGTTTAGTTGAATGACAAATAATGACAGAACTGAAAGATACCTCACAGAAGCAGAACACAATCTCAGAGGAAGACGACATCCCACAGATGAAAAAAGTGAACCATAAACATATTCTCTACACTTTGCCAATATAATAATAAGAAATTTCATGACGTCATTCCTTCACTCAACCACAACTCGACTTTACTGGAGTTTCCTCACTGGAGGATGAAGCCGTAACTGAACATACCGATTTCAAGGATGTTTTTAAGATTTCCTTGAGGTGACTTCGACTAAGGTCGAGTGGAGGCGGTTTCGAGGAAACGTCTCTGCATATCGGTGTTATTATATTTTGAGAGTGATACACGTAAAGAGAAAAACAAATGGCAATCTTTCAATTTACAGTAAAGCAAAAAGCATAGGTATAAGACTATGCTTTTAGGTAATTTTTTATAGACCAAAAAGCGAATCTGACAACATGCTGCAAGGCAAATTACCTTCAAGAAAAAATATCATTATAGCACACGTGACAAAACACGATCGTGGCCAAATGCGATTATGGAAAAATCCTACCGATGAAAAATGCGTTCGAGGCACCCATCTACCAAATCGTCTAACATAACCATGATAAAAAAGAAAAGAAAAAGAAAAAAAACTGTGATTATAGAGGTATATATAGTCTTTGACAATAGAACCTTATTAATGTTCAAACTTGTAATTTAAATTAATTATGGTAACATTTCGAGCACAACACGACCACTAGTAATAATTAAGACACTATCGCTCTACAACAAAGGGAGCTCCGACATCACTCAAGGCAGGTACAGCGACCCTGTGGTCGCTTTACTGTGCTGTGCTGACCTTGTGCACGTATTTTATAGTTGCTACCGTACTATATTGACGCTAGTCGTTGTGACATGGTACTAAAGTGTTCAGCTACTTCTGAGGTCGACCGTACGACCTCCAGTAGAGAAGTAATGAAGTAGTCTACAAACAAAACGTCTTCTGAATTTTATTTCTATCAGTGTAATAAATGTTTAAAAGATACTCAGAATATCTCAACTGGAAAAACGAAGGTCGAGGGTGCGGTCCACGCCCAAGGCAGGACATGAATTCCGTTTCGGATGTTGGAATAGAATATTTCGTTAGTACATTCGACATTTTGAGGGTTGCTTAGTACCGCAATAAGTACATATAGATTAGAAAAAAAACATGGGGTTATCCAAGTAGGTGTAGGTGTTTGTTGAAATAAATAAGTAAAAAAAAAGTCCTCGGTAGCTCAATGGCTAGAGCAGTTACCCGGATTGAGAAAAGCCGCGAGTTCGGTCCCCGCAACAGGATATAAATCATGTAGTTAATAAATTTTTCTAAGAAGTCTTACCACTCCCTATTAGTTAGTAATTGAACTAATCCTGAAAATATTTCAGTTGCCACTTATATGCATAAATAAACGATATGCGACAACCTATAGGGTTGTCGCAATACATAGGTATAGTGTTACATTGAATTGTGTATCTGAGAGGCTTCGAGCACACATTGGAATAATCATAGGTGTAACAGAGAATATTGTATTGATTACCCTCTGCCTCTGGGTCTCTGTTTACGCCATAGAATATAGTTAGCGTAGATGTGATATAGTGTTTTCATTATAATTATCTTGCCTACACTAGCCTACTCAAGTACGTCCCACTGATGGGAACAGGCCTTCCTGCATTAACTGGTTGAGCCACATATTCCAGACATAATTGGTTTTTAATAGTAATAAACCCCCCGCGGGTCTGCAGCCTGACAAATTAATGAGACACATGAGGAGTGTTTGCCAATAATAATATTTCCATGTTGGCTCAATATGGGTTGGTGGATTAAAACGGTTGCAGAAAGGAGCGAAATATATTTTTTTTAAGCGTAATGTTAGCAGAGCTGACGATACCCCTTGCTCCTAACTCAAGAGCTCTGGCGATCTTACTAGCCTTAGGAACTGTGATCTTCTGTAAGGCAGAGGTTCTACTTTAGTCGGGCACTCAAAGTTCCTGAGTTAAATACACTTGTGGCTTATACACTATAGGTATACAAGATGTTTGGTACGGTCAGCACCAGAAGTTGTCAGTAGATTTAGTCTGGCATTAATAGCATTGTAGTAAAGTATTGATACTTTAGTACTATGCCAGACTACATCATTTTCAATATTCATACAAACTGTCAAAGAATATGCCAATACGTTACTATGAAAAGGCACTAAAGTGATAATCTTCTGTTACTGAGTGTACATGATATAACAACCGGGCACCTTCCCATGTTAACATAGCCATATAAATAAATACTAAAGTGTAGTGAAAAATACAAAATATTTAAAAATTAATTCTGTTTTACTGACTGTACTATTTGTTTGAAGTAATTTAATTAGTTTTTCAATGTCTGATAATGATAACACTATAATATTTATATGACTAAGTTAACATGGGTTGCTGCTCACTTGTTATATCATGTACAGTCGACCACAGAAGTAGCTGAACACTTGAGTACCTTGTCACACCGATCTTGTGCACGTACATACTTTATAGCTGCTGCCGTACTATATTGACGCTAGAGTTGATGTGACATGGTACTAAAGTGTTCAACTACTTCTGTGGTCGACCGTACCATACAACCTATATACTTTGTATTATTACACATAAACAACACAGAGATAAAACAAATACAATATGCCAAAAGATGGTGTCATTAGAAGCGATCTCTACCATCATCTCTAACATCGTTTATTTATGTTAGTTCGGAGAGAAACAAATGAAACAACACATTTTAGATCTCACAGTCATACTTTCATAATATCTTTACCCAGTATACAGTCCATTCGTTTCAGTTTAGCAACAGTAAATTCAATCCAGGCACGATCCCTACTCGTATTACCGATTTCTCATTTTCAATCGCTACATTTATCGTAGCATAGTTTAATGTAATGCTGTCTACGTGGAGAAGTTATTCAATCTTGATTCTGTGCTACGGACTACGGACTACGGACTACGAGCCGTATAGAAGTATCGTAGATATATGTATAATAATATTAGTAAGTCATAGTTATATTTGGACATTATGATGGACTAAACTTATACCTAAAGGTTTTTTTTTATATTCTGAATTAAACAAAAATAAAACCGACTTTAAAATACTCAAAAGGAAAAAATAATCAACTTTAAGCACTTATCGTCCAAAATGTATTTTTTGGAGTTGGTGCTTTATTGTCTATTATTTTTGGAAACGGCTTAGCACCAACTCCAAAAATACAGTTTTAGGAGATAAGTAAGTACCTATGTACTTAAATTTGATTATTTTGTCCTTTTTGATGTGGGTATGTTTTATTTTTGATATTTGTTTTATGTTTTTAAATGTATTCCTAAGGTCAAAACTAGATGGGTGACCGTCAGCATTAACGACTTGTCTGTCTCTCAGTCTTTTGTTGAAATACATAATAATTGTTTCATCATAAATAAATAATCGTACCACTAATAAAGTATTATCTAACTCCAAACCTTTACGGAGTTTTACCTTCCATCATCATTTCACCCGAATAACCCGATATAATAGAACTATTGGTTTATACTAAGGAGTTGAACCTTCCATCACCAGCTCAGCAACATGAGATGATGACTAACAGAAGCAGATACTTGAGTAGCTTTGGAAAAGAGTAGGTATACATGTCATACGTGCCTATAATTTTTGAGGTTTGCCCTCGATTTCCCTGGGATTCCATCGTCAGATCCAGACTTGGTGACAGTGGAACCACCACAGAAGTATACTCTATCGAATAAAAATAGAATTTTGAAAATCGGTTCACTATTGAGAGAGAAATCAATCAACATATATACAAAAAAAATACAAACAGTGGAACATAGAACCTCCTTCTATTTTTGAAGTCGATTAAAAACTATCTATATAATAAGTTGACTATCGTTCAACAGGAAACCGTACTATCCATACTATAATATCAATGCGAAAGTAACTCTGCCTGGGAGTTTCGTTTTCACTCCTAAACAGCTGAGCCGATTTAGATGAAATTTGGCACGTTACATCCTGAGAAAGGACTTTTTGGCGTGATAGACGACAACCACACAGCCGGAGCCGCGGGCGGCTACTAGTCAACATTAAAACAAAAATAATTTTATTCATAATTGTGGTCAAAGGCAAAAGAACTCGGTATAATAAGGCTTTACATTATTAATTCCCTGCGGATTACGAAAGCTTTGCGTATATGGTAGCTACTGTACCTATTACACAAATGCTCTTTTATTTGTACTGCTTTAGGTAAATGGTAGGAATATTTTACGTTAATGAATAAAATTCCTAAGCCATTCTTTGAAAATTTTACTTTTATACTGTTTCCCAACAAGGGAATTTGCTCTTTGCAAAAGTTTGTGAGGTGTACTTTAAATAGGAAATATTAATTAGTTTAATTTAAATAGTGAATATTCAGGTAGCTACTTTTGGCCTGAATTAATTAATCTATAGGCTAGTTAGTTTAATTAAGCTCTTTGCTTTACCATAATAAAAATAAAATGTTTATGCCGCAGGCGTATCGTATAATACGCCGTATTACTTTTGACTTTGACGACCGGCTGGCCAATTAGTATGTACCTCTTGCTATACAGTACTCGCTCAGGGGTCCCGGGTTTGAATCCCAATATTAGCAAATGTTTGTATGATACAGTGGTATGTTTGGGAAATACGCGACTAAAATGAATATCCGACAATAGCATGTTTTAAATGTAACATAGATTGTGGAGTAAAGGGTTTTGTTTTGATTCGTGTATTGTTCTGAAATGCAGGGCTAGCTATAAGTGCAATAATTTTATTAGACGAGAGAAATATTTAGCATTATTTTGACACAAAAAACGATCAGTTAAACGTTCAATAACATAATCATGGTATCACAATTTATTTCAATGATCTTGATATGAACGTTATTTTCAGTTTTCTTTTAGTGCATAAGCTACCGGCGACCTTAAACCACTATGGTCTAAGCCGGCGACAGGCTTAGTAAGATTATACAGGTTGTAAGGGAAACACTCGTAAGTGAATACAGAGGCAGGGCTGGTAAAAAAACAATTAGAATCGTTTCATACGAACAGATCGTGTACATATTAGTATGGAACAGTTGATTTTTTTACCAATTTAATTTTTTAAACAAATTGTGTAAATATCGGATATCTGCCTTCATTTTCGAGGGCGTTGTCCGTACATTATCATTACCTACACGAATATTTCACGTTACGTTCACATCTGGTGTCATTAAATGAATGCTTGACGAGACAAAATGACAAAAACGCTTGATAAATTGATATTGAAGCATTAATATCATGTTCTCGCTAAACCCGCGGCTGAAAATAGTAAATTACTTGCTACAATTCAAAATTATCCTTAACTTGGTATACCACGTTAAAGACATATCTCCCGGGAGTCATACTCACAGTCGTAGTCATAGCGGCATACCGCGTTATGACTCCCGTGAGCGTATGACAATTAAAAACCTAATGTGTGACTGAAATGTGTGACTTGACAGGTTTTTGGGTCCATTTAAATCTATTTTCTATTATCCTACATCAGTGTAAGTATCATAGTTATCATTATTTATCACTGTGTTTAATTTAACAAGAAGTTCTACATTTAACCTACATCACATTCTCAAATGAATTAAAAGGTGAGAGCTAAGTTCAGAGGAAATACCAATTCGATCAATTACACAAACAGAACATTATCCCTAGTGCGGGAATTGCTTACTTAATTTTCCCCAAAACTTTTACCCCTCCAACAAACAGGTTCAAAGTGCGAGACTAATCTAATGTCTTAGGGCCTCCGTACACGCTACAATGTACTAGTACAACATGAACGTTGGTATTTATATTAGTTATCTCAGCATAAGTTCTTTGTGTAAACATCACCACCACACACAACACACACTTCAACCCACGTACGCTCAGGTTGTGGAATGAGGGGTTTTTCAAAAAAAGTCTACCACCTTAGTGGTATAAAAAAACCTACACATCACTTTCACCCTTTTACACGACCCTGCTGATCAGAGGCACATTTGATAGTGCCGAAGCGAACATCCTCATTCCCTTAGCGCTGAAAGGGCCCAGAGCAACCAATGTTCTGCACAGCTTGCTGCACACACCTACCAACATTGTTGGCACCCGCTTGTATGGGTCGGACTGCGTTGCGATTCCCATCCAACAACAACTAGCTTGTCATACACTGCTATCACATATTATCAACTTCGACACCCACTACTACCGTCCTCTCATCCGCAGAGCATAAGCGGGCTGGATCTAATGCATTAGCGTTATCGGCTGAAAGCTCCACACATACCATTATGGCTCGACCGAGAACTCGGTTTCGGTTCTCGGCTAAATTCTCCATTTTAACGGTAAGGGAGTCACGTTCGTTGCTGGGTGACAGCGCAGGAGTTAGCTGTCAATTGTGGCATTATGCAAACATCTAAATATTATGTAAAATTTATTTTTTTCACGCTTTATCTATTTTTGGTTTCCGTTCTCGGTCTCGGCCGAGATTTTACTTTATTCTCGGTCTCGGCCGAGAACGGAAACCCTGTCTCGTCAACATACCATTACCCTTCGCTCTACCCTGAAGCAAAAAAAAATCCCTGTTTTTTCAGAAACAAATGTCTTCAAAAAGACTTAAAAAAAAACCTTAAAATTAGTAATGATCCCCGGGTGTAGCTTCGTAATACACCAGGCCGCTCGGTCAAGAGCATGCATTAGATTTCCAAACCTGCGGTTCCTCTTGTACCTACTGAGCAGTATTAGAACTTCAGGACGCGCACTCATTTGGCATGGGCCACTTGGCATGTTTTTGCGTTAAACACTGACGTTGGTTACATTGGGCCAATAATGGACATGTATATGGCCTTTATCGCGTAGGCGTGATGTAACTCCTTGCCAAGTTTGGTGTCGTACACTTGCTTGGATTAGTTTAGAAGTTATTTGTACTTTACACCGATGCTTCTGTTGTCTACTTATATACCGCCTACTTAATGACTGTCCTTCATTTAGCCTCTTCAGCAGCTGTTTCAGCAATTTTCCTCCTTGAAAATGTACGATGATTTACAGTCGCTCGTTATTTAGACTGAGCAGTTTGATATTATAAATTATTATTGTAAAGTTATTACTAAAGCATGCGAGTATTTTGCGGGGTAAAATATACTGGGCTTCTTTTTAAGTATAAGCAAACATCACAATGTGTTCTAGCCATGATTACGAGTATGAACTTTTACTATGAGACCAACTGTTAAATCACGGATAAAAATCTGCCGCTTCTTACAAAAGTTTAATACCTACTCGACCAAAATCTAGCCCGTATTGATACAGTAATATTAAATACATGCGCAATAATAATATTATAATAAATACGTCATATGCAAACACTGAGATAGAATAAAAGATTCTAAAATTTGAATACAACTGAAATTTTGGAACGTTTTGTTTTAACTTCAGCGAGCATCAATGGTAATATAATTTACGTGCGTCATAAATTCCATTTGCTGACGTCACAACAACCACTGAGTTCCATTCTCATACAGTTCCAGATAGTTGATAGTGGTTTGCATATGACAGGCTCATTCCGCCTGACAACCTTTGACAATAACAGCGTCTGCTTTGTGGTAAATACTCAAAATTAATTTCAATCGTGAAAAGCAACATTGGGTTTTAATTGCAATAAACTTATGTAACATAACTATTTGTAGGTCTAGTAAGAAAAAAACACACAATTTTCTATCTGACTGAAATCAACACATATAATTTCAATTCCACCGTAATAGCGTTAAAACCATCCATTACTATAAAATTAAATCGGAGCTCTTGCACAGGGACTTATGAAACGGTAACGAGCCTGTAAGGACCCTGAATGCCAAATGACTGCGCCGGCTGCTCCGAAAAATTGTTGAAAAAAGCCCACGACTGGGTATATTTTTGGTGCTCTTTTAATATTCCGCCCTGCTCTGCGCTTTTAGATGTCATGTCATGTGTGCACATGTAAAATAAGTAAAATATATTTGCTTGGTGAATGGTACTAAAATGAAAATAAAAATATCTTTATTCAATTAGGCCCCCCAAGAAGCACTTTTAAATCGTCAACAAAAAAACCCTTATGTCTATCACATAAAAATAATATTAACTAACTAACAATTTCATAATGTTTGTCTCTCTGTCTTATCTGGATCTACGTAAGCTAAGAATGTTATAATGTCTGTCTATCGGTCTGTCTGTCGGTCCGTCTGTCCGTCAGTCAGTCTGTCTGTCTATCTGTCAGTCAGTCTGTATGAATTTACACCGGTTCCAAAAGTTGAACTACCGAGAAGATTCCGGCAAAAACTCGTGTAGTCACTCTTTTCAATTATTAAGTTACAATGTTTAATTACACAGTAATAGTAATTAGCAGTGCAGTGTCGCACAGAGTATAAAAAAGGCATATTAACGTACCAATAAGTACCGAATGACAAGAATATTTACTGTATTTAAAGGCTGTCCAACAATGCACCATCACAATATAGGTAGGTATTACAATACACAAAGGTCAACAATTAATATACAACGACCTAAAAAAGCCAAACATCTTTCATTAATTTTAAACACTTGTCTGACCACGTCATTACAATAATAATTGTATTGTTTTATATATAATATCCTATAGTGCCATATACCTCAAAAATCCCTCAAAAATGATACTATTGATGAATATGTAGGTAAATTATTACAAAATCAAGGAAGCTTAGAGATGACCATTTCCACTAGTGGCACCTGTTCACAAGTATGACGCATGTGCCAGCCATCGCTCCGCTCAACCATATCGGAACGGAGCGAGCTGATTTATTTAAACGCTTCAAATGACAGCAAATACTACTTGATCTTTATGGTAGGATTGGTAGGTCTTCGCTTTGTATCGACTAAGGCCTGGATATCTTACAGCTTGTCTTGACATTGTACTATTAATGAGTATACAATAATTTGTTGTAGGTCTAAGAATTAACGAGTTTTTTAGTAACCTACATTGTAGATAGCTACACATTCGGATTAACGGTCAGTTTCTATGTTAAGTATTCGAGAAAAGCTTAATTGAGAATCACAAATGTCTATTTTTTATGCGTAATGACTTACTAATTTTGTTTCGTATAAAAAGTAATTTTCAACCAAATTTTACAACTCTAAATGAAATCCTAATAATTCTTGCTCTTTAATTTACGTATAATAATAATTATACATGTAGATACTTCGGTTACAATGGATTTTGTATTCTATTTCGCTTTAATATACACGAACATTTTCACTGACCTATTTGGGTACACTTTTTGAAATTGTTGCAATAATAAACACCACCGGCAACGTAATAGAACAAAAACAAATAACTCCATTTACCTACGAATTTCCTATTAAAACAGCTGCGAGATGGAGTCCTAAATATTTTGTGAACTGCGTAGTTAGCATTGAAACACGAGAGTAAACTAACCAACCATATTGGAGAGTTCTCTTGCATTATATCTATGTTTTCCAGGAATAACGGAGTATTATATCTGAAGGAGCTTTGATGATGCCGGGCTTATATAAGTTATTGTCTGATATACTTCATACTTACCTAAACATTTATCCAAGTATTTATATTTAAAAAAGTAAGGGATTATCAATTTCACTGTTTCTATGTATGTATGTATGTTACTTATAATAGTTTTTTGTTTATTTCTGTGCCTAAAACCGGATTGGTTCCATTTTAATTTGGTAGAGATTTAATGAATATTTTCGTAGTTAGAAAATGAAACTCCACAAATATCCTATACAGGAAAAGAGTATATTACCTCTATATGTCAATCGGCAAACGACAGATAAATAAGTCAATATGCTGACGGACACACATCCAGCTTTGATACTTGAAAAATATCACAAAAATGTTAAACATAGAGGAAAATTACTATTTTTACCATATAATACCTATTGAGGTTGAAGAATAACAAAAGGTCACTAGAAATTAATTACTCGTATTGTTATTAATAAGGGCCTTAGACCATAACAACTAGCTAGGGCATCAAATAAGCTGAGTAGTTATTGTGTAACATTTATACCGAATGTTTGTTGCTTAAAGCAATGTCTTTTGACAAATTAATAACTAATGCATAAATGCAACCCACTTGACTGCAAAATTTAATTCACATTAGTTAGAGAACTCTCATTCAGAGACATTAGTGAAAAGCGTATTTAGCACACCGCAATTACCATGAAAACTGACGAGCGCTTCATTGCCGGCCTCGTGCAAATTACTCCAAATAACCTCAGCTTGCTCAGGTCTTCCGACGGAAAATGCTGTAACGACAGCAATAACAATAAGTGAGCAATACACTTATTAAATTATCGTAACGTGATCATAACGGCAGAATAAAAAGCTACCAACGATATGGAAACGAGAAATTACTTACTACGCATTAGGCAATTTATTTTTAATTTCAATATTTGCCATATAACTTTGATTGATATTTTAAAACGCCACGCAACAATTTTCTATTGACTTGCACTGCGCGTACAGTATATAAAAGTATTAATTGTGGTACTTCTTCCTAATAAAAGTTAAGTTGCAACCTTGCAACTACAATTTGCTCTACAATGTAAATAAAAAACAACAAGCACCAGCAGATATTGATTCTCTGGGTCTATATAGGTAGGTAGGTACTTTGAATTGACAATTGGAGACAGTTCGGGTCCATTGATCCTGTCCATACATCGACAGTCTCGACTTGTATTATTTTGTTTATTTTATGTTAGCACGAAATTTTCAAAGCTTCGAGCTTACAGCTATAGATACCTATAATCTATATTGTTATCCTTTTATAGCTCAGTGATGGTATACATTCTTTAACGTCTTAAGATGCCATCTCAGATCGGATATCGGATATTTAAGGCTATCATTATTAGTCTTATGAAGATAACGGTAATGGCATTCACTGACAGATTTATTAATGAACATTGTTTAGTTTTGGGTATTCTAGGTACGTGATCTGTTTTGCTAGACTTTTTCATAAGCCTTTATAAAATATTACAACGCGATGCCAGGATTCACAGAGACAAAGTACACCCATCCTGAAAGACGCACACTGCTGGGCATAGGCCTCCCCCAAGGATCTCTATACTGATCGGTCCTACGCTGCGCTGCCCTCATCCATCGGCTTCCCGCGACCCTAACCAGATCGTCGGTCTACCTTGTGGAGGGCCTACCAACGCTGTGTCTCCCTTACCTTACCGCCCAAACTGCCGTCAGTCATCCTTGAAATGTCGCCTGCCCACTGCGACATGAGACTCGCAATTCTTTGGGCTAGGTACGTCTGCGACCTTACTTCTCCTGCGAATCTCATCATTTACTCTGCTCTAATTGTCTAGCGCGGGGACAAGTAAGTACTAGTGTCAACACTTGATGTAGTGTGTGGACTAGCACTGAATCTAGTAGTGTTCTACTAGTCTTGTGTTCCTACGGTGAGTAAGTAAGTTCGATTGAGCTCATCGATAAGGCATCATAGGTATAGGTATCATGATATGTTAACAACATAGAAGAGGAGTCCACCTTTTTTAATCAAAATCGATGCAGATCCCCTCGCAAAGCCTGACCCGAGCGACTAAATTAAATGTCAAGGCTATTGCGAGGATCTATGGACGTTAAAGTCTCTTCATATTTCTTGATACATCAAGCCAGTCTTAAGATATGATAAACGGTTATTGGTTATTTGGATTTAGGTGGCATTAGATAGTCTAATGTTAATAAACTGGTGACTAATGTCAAGAAAACAAATTGATTTAACACTTTAAATTTTCGTTATTATCATTTGAATTAGAATTATATATATGTCGCAGCCATCTGGTTAAATCAGCCGCCTAACTGAACGGCTAGCCCGTTGATTGAATGCCGGCATCCAATCAAACGGCTGAAGTACAACTAGCCAGTCATTGAGAGCAACGTTTAAGCAGATGGTTGAACGTCATGTCAGCCGTCTGGTTTAAATTAGCCATCCAATTGAACGCAGGCCATTTAAATCGAAGAGCTTATGTGTCCTCATATCTCGTCCCTATCTAAAAGACTTAGTTCAGCTGCTTATGCTGTTAAAAAAATTAGGTCTTTGTGTGATGTTGAAACAGCAAGACTTGTTTACTGTGGTTACTTCCACGGTGTTATGTCATATGGCTTGTTATTGTGGGGCACAGCAGCCGACATTGAAGATATTTTTATTTTACAAAAAAGGGCTGTGCGTGCTATTTACAGACTCAAGCCACGTGATACACTAAGGGATTTATTTAAAGAAATTAATATTTTGACCGTTGCTTCACAATATATATATGAGAACATAATTTATGTTCACAAATATAAACATACTTTTTCAAAACATAGTGATGTTCATAACTGAAACACTAGATATAAAAATAAACTTGCTGTTCCAAGTTTTAGACTTCACAAGACAAGTCGCTCAGTCATGGGGAAATGTATACACATTTATAACACAGTCCCACCAAATGTAACTGAACTGCCTTTTCACAAACTTAAGTTATATGTGAAACAAACTTTAATGTAAAAAGGCTACTAAGTAAGGTCCAAGAATATTTAGATGATAAGAAGGCATGGACACATTTAAATTTAAAAGGTTTTATATAATATGTTTATTTACGAGTATTGTGACTATTATTAACCTCTGTAACCTATACTGTGATTGTGCATTGTCAGATAGCCTGAAAATAACGATATTATTAACACATTGGGTACCTTATTACCATTATTGGGTAACTTTCTTGGTACGGTGACATACCTTCTCTTCTAATTTTTTTTTTTCGCTGGGCAGTGCAATGGCACTGCTAAAAGTTATATTTTTAAAATACAAACATTGTAATTTAATATTTGAAAAGAGTGACTACACGAGTTTGTTGCCGGAATCTTCTCGGTAGTTCAACTTTTGTAACCGGTGTAAATTCAGATATGACAGACGGAGAGACTTAGACGTTGTTAGTTAATATATTTTTTGTAATAGTTATAAAAATGTGTTTTTTGACGATTTAAAAGTGTTTCTTTGTGGCCTATTTAAATAAAATATTTTTTCTTTCTTTCTTTCTTGAGTAATTGGTAGGTTTAAGGTAATTTTTTTATGGCCACTCAGAACCAAAAAGATATCGGTTATAGGTGGTCATAAAAAATTACCTTGAACCTACCAATCAAACCAAAACATTTCACTACAAGACGATCCATTCAATATGCCAACGTACTAGACCCAGTTCAATTCACTCTCTGGCTAGGCATTTGTTTAATCAACGGGCTAGCCGTCCAGTTAAACGGCTGATTTAACTAGACGGCGGCGGCGACATTATACATTATTACATGGTTAATATCCCGATTATAATTCTAATTCAAACAAATTGATTATAGCACAGGGAATTTACTACACTGAAGATCGAAATTATACGTAGTGACGCATATTTAAGTTTGCAATAGGCAGACAGACAATCAGACAGACACTATGATGTTGTCAGTTTATACATATGTATTTTTTGATAGTCATACAAATGGGATTTTTGACGATTCGAAAGTGCTTCTTGGGGCCTATTTGATTGAATAAAGATATTTTCATTTCATTCCATATTAAGTTAATATCAATGTAAGCTTAGAATTAACTGAAGTGAAATAAATATAATAAATAAAATGAAATACTTATGCTGTCAATGGCAGAAAAAATTATAGACAGTGAAAGTAACGAGAATACATAAATATTTATTTTCAATTAACGTTTAGGAAACGTTAATAGAAAATAGTAGGTACTTGTACTTATACGTGTTACAGATAAAGACACAGATAATTTATTTGTCAGAACATGTGTGTCATTAATTAAATGGATCTTACATAAAATAGGTACACTGTATCAACATGTCTTGCCATGAAAGGCGTACAAAAAATGTAAATTACAATTAAATTAAATACAACTAATATAGAGAATAGAATGTCAATTAATAAATTCAGTATACAATAATTATATTAAAGTTAAATCACTTAAGTATGATTACTTACCCCTTCGAGGTTGAGATATAGGTATAAAATCACTGAAGACAACCAGCCAGAAAACCTTCACCCTTGTTTCAACTAACACGCCTCTTGTACCTCTAACGGTGTATCTCTTGAGTTTTGACATGAAGGTTTCAATCTCGTTCAGGACAAAAACTCTATATCGATTTACGATTTAGTCCCTTACCAGCCATTAGAATGCAATAGAAATCCTATTGTCTGGTGAGTGCTACTCCACAAATTAACAGAAAATGAAAACAACAGACAGACTGCAAGGCTGCTGCAATTAAACAATAACATGTTCCCTATGCGAACACTAAAAAATTCAACGTTGTTTGCGCTTCATATGAAAACTGCGATGTTCGTCCGTTGTACAGTTATCAATTGAAATTCAAACATTTTAAGCCCGTCTGTCAGGACCTTGACCAAATAAACTGACATGTTTGCGGAGCGACAGAAAGTTCTCATACTAGTTAGTGTTGACCCAGTTTATCTATTGGGTGATACTTTAAATCCTTGTGCATATTTGAGTAATATGTAATATTGAGATATTACATTTACTGCAGAGACAATTTTATGTACTGTATATTTTGAAGTGGTAAGTTGGTAGGTAGTGGCTGAATGAGGAATAGGTAGGTACGGCTATACTAATAACTGATCTGCGAGGTACGGGATATCGTGTATTGTGGCCTAGCCTTCGGGAGGCCCAAGTTCACAAAGTGGAGTCCAAAAGGCTTTCATTCGACGCGGCTATAAATGACTCTTTATTTTCCAGGATGAGTTGTGAATCTTGTACATAAAAATGCTGTAAGATATGAATTATGTAATGCTGTGAATGGTTGTCTTAGTAGTACACGCAGGTGCTTTACAATCAATAACAATATTTTTATATCAGTGAACGAAAAATGTTTGACATTGTATTGTGAATACCCAGATAAAGTAGGTAATCTGTAATCTGGCCAATTAATCTTAATGCGATTTCTTTGAAAACATAAATAGTTGGGCAGTGTTGCAATTTCGCTTTTAATTTTTTTATTTTTAATAAATGCATGAATTTATAATTATTTACCTTAAAATATTTAATGTCGTGCTTTCCAGCAGAGAGAGATTTAGTTAGTACCAGGCTCAATACATTTTCAGAATTGCAAACGTAGACAAAACATTATTGCAAAATAACTTTTATCATGAACACATAAAGGCGCATTCACTTGTTGCTGTACCTACTAGTAAATGTAGCTTCTTACAAAAGACACTGTCTAGAGCCATCTAGAATCAAAGACGTCAACTATCACAGTTTCTTTTCAAATTTCGTTCCCAGCGGTGAGCCTGTAATGAACCCACAATGTAGCGTGGGCGGGCTAAATTGCACCACTTATTCGGACAATAGACAAAATGGTCGCTGTAAAGGCAGCTCAATTTTTTAAAAAAGATACTTATTTCTGACACAATAAGAGCTATTTAATGGCCGAGGGTTTGTTATTTAACATAAGGAGTGCACAAATTAGGATAAATTTAAGCGTTGCGTCAGTTAAGGTTATAGTAAACTTTCCTAAGTAAGAAGTAAGAGTTTACTTTACCAATAAGGAAATGTTTTTGTAAATCCCATATAGTGAAAGTTGATTAGCACGCCCTATTAAAAAGGAAATATAATAAACTGAGCACCTAAAAAACATTAATTTAGCGACTACCAGTCAGTATCGCGTTCTGTTTTGGTCGACAATTCAACGATTTATCGCCGAAAACAGATTTCTTAGTACCTAGCTCACTAAGTATTTACGTTGGTTAGGTTGCTTACGCTAGTATGATACTTATTTAAAAACTAAGTGTAATCTCGTCACAGGTAGGCACAAGTGTTAATGGAAATTCTCAACCATTGTCTAAATTCCTTAATGTCATTTTTTGTACTAATTCTCCATCTCAAACTGTTATCTTACATAATAGAAATATCTCCTATTTCGAAATATTCATATTTGTAATAGTCACAATTTTTAATTATTGCTATCTAATAAATAGCTAACTAATACTAATCAAATGATTTATTCCATCTTCCTAATGATAAGTATAAAATATGTATAATGTTTAGATATCATATTATTAATCTTTCAAAGAAACTTATTTTAAACCAACTTTGTTTCTAATAAGTAGGTGTTTGAGCCAAAACTGCATTACTATTAATAAGTAAGAATGTCATCAAACCTATTAAAAACTAGTTAGTACGAAATTGTATTGAGAGATGGCGCTAAGTATTTTTGCATCGCGCTATTAAGTTTTACCACTTATTTATATGAGTACTTATGAATGTTTTCACTAATAAAATCCTATTGATACATCAATAATATGGTTTCTTTTATTCTAGTATAATCATTTGTTGTGTGGCCTAGGAATGATCGATATTAGAAAAACATCGATGTTGTAGGGATGATCGATATTAGAAAAACATCGATGTTAACATCGAATCAAAAGTATCGATGTACGATAAATATCAATTAAAATTAGACATGGGTAACCAGCGTTGCCAACTTCCACGGTCTCGATTACCCAAAAACCTAACTGAAAATCCCCAAATTTGGGGGAAAAAAATCAATATTCCCCACATTTTCCCCACAAATTTTCAGGAAAGAAATAAAAGTACTGTTTCTATAAATCAAATATATTTATTACATATACTTATTAAGTATTTAATGATTTTCATCAAGGTATTTATTGCAGCTCTTTATTATGCCTTTGTTTTGTCAACATATCATTCGAAGGATCAAGTTTTAATCCTTTCTTCTTTCTCCTTTCTTCATTGTGCAGGCGATTGTGTTTTATGACAAATAAAAATATTTGAATTTTTTGAATTTGAAAACGCAAAATTTTCTTACGACAGATGCGTTTGAGAAAGTTCTCTGCGATACTCTGTCTAAGTTTGATGGACATAAATGTTGCCATAAAATAAACTGTAAAACCTTCCTGCCGGTGAAATTGCTTTAAACTTGATTTTTTTTATACAAAGCACGGCAATTTACCCATTGCACTATCCGCCTCCACCTTGCCGGCCCAAAAGGTGCTTAAATAATCAAGGTAATTAAATATTCTTACATAATTTATAAATTGTACTTACTTCTTATACTACTTTTATTACTTCTAAGTTCAGTTCTAGCGTAAATGTCTTAATTCCCCGCATTTTCCCCACATAAACGCTCTCCCCTCAAATTACCCAATCGAACTGAAAATCCCCGCAGTTTGGGGAATTCCCCACAGATTGGCAACGCTGTGGGTAACTCAACAAAAAATTATGAACCACAGATCAGCTCACGGTTCACTTAAGTGAGCCGGACCTGCGAACCGGCTCACAGATCAGCTCACTACTGAGCTGAATGTTTGTAGATCTACTTTGCGAGCGACTTATAGAGTCGAATATTACCGAGTGCCGCCGCGCCGAGCCGACCGACACCGGAGCCGTTTCGCAGCTCGCGGTTCGTTCGCCGTTTATAATACTCGCGCGTCTGTGACTCGGTGAGACTGTGACTCTGTGGGTGAATATACCTAACCTAGCGAGTGAGCCGTGAGCTGTTTGTTTTGTCGTTGAGCTGCAGGTCAACGGTTCAAGTCAATTGATCTGAATTTTTGAACCGGTTCAGAGCTGAGTTACTCATGTCTAATTAAAATACATCGATACTTCTAAAACATCGATGTTTTTCGGTAACAAATCAAACTCTCTATTATATTTATGAAATTTGTTTATTATTATTATTGCAATCACAAAAGTTAACGAAAAAAATTAAGTAAATTATATCTAGTAGGTATATTAATTACAGTTTTTTAGGCACACTTTGTAAAAAAATTAACTTTGATAGGTTTTTTTAGTGTCATCTAGTGGAAAATAGTTGAACTTGATAGTCATCTGATAATGACTATCCAACATTTAGTTGAAGCTAGTACCTAGTTGACGTTTCGATATTTTATTCTTAAAACATCGATGTGTCGATAATATCATAGTCAACCTATCGATGTAAAAACATCGATGTTTTCCAGTTAAACATCGATGTTTATTCAACATCGATGAATATCGATCATCCCTACGATGTTGACATCGATGTTAACATCGAATCAAAAGTATCGATGTACGATAAATATCAATTGAAATACATCGATACTTCTAAAACATCGATGTTTTTCGGTAACAAATCAAACTGTCTATTATATTTATGAAATTTGTTTATTATTATTATTGCAATCATAAAAGTTAACGAAAAAAATGAAGTAAATTATATCTAGTATATTAAGTACAGTTTTTTAGGCACACTTTGTAAAAAAATTAACTTTTGATAGGTTTTTTCAGTGTCATCTAGTGGAAAATAGTTGAACTTGATAGTCATCTGATAATGACTATCCAACATTTAGTTGAAGCTAGTACCTAGTTGACGTTTCGATATTTTATTCTTAAAACATCGATGTGTCGATAATATCGAAGTCAACCTATCGATGTAAAAACATCGATGTTTTCCAGTTAAACATCGATGTTTATTCAACATCGATGAATATCGATCATCCCTAGTGTGGCCGTTGTACAGTAGGTACTCAATTGTGTTTTGGGGGGGGGCTGAGGTAGCGTAAGAAATACCTAAAAGTCTGGGATAACCTGCCCTTAATCAGTAGGGTCATTGACCAAATAATATGTAGGATTTTAAACCTATCTCTCTAGTCTCTCTCTGCCTGCCAAACATTCGTCATTTCATGCCCGAGCATCTCCGCCACTATTGTACGCTATTGTACGTGACAATAGAAAGCCTATGGTGTTTGGTGTGTGAATACTTCAAGAATTAAATTAATATTATTGGTAGAACTGTCTATAGGTTAAACGGACTGCTCATCATCAGTATACTAAAATAGAACTCTATATAATGAACAATAATTTTTAATCAATGATATTATAATAAACAAGAAGTTTATAATATCATTTTTTTTAACAGTAGGTATTTATATTTTCAATTCACTAATAGCTTTTGAACTCTCTGCCATACATTCCAAACTACGGCTGAACGCCCAGAAAGTTCAATCAAAGGTATTCCGAAGGGTCTTATTTTTCCCCTTTGCATTATTTATGACATAATATTATTTTATTATGGACCTCCAACTTCTTTATAGAAATATATTTGTAATCCAATACTGTAGCCTCCACAGTTAGAAATAGTAACACTAACTATATACTTTCCTTGATGAAATACAATCGTAGATACTTAGCCTAATCAAATTGTCGACCTGAAAGTCCCGCCTTCTTACTGTCGAAGCTACTGAATCAATTCCATTATAGGCTGAGAGTTAATTTATGGGCCAGAGAACAAAATAGGGTATTTCTCATCCAGAATTTATGTCCCCTGGTTCCTGAAACACAATTCAACGCTTGCGGAAACTAGTTATTAACATTATTTTCTCATCCCGTTTTTGTGATACGTAATCAATAAACAGGAATCATTAAAGCAAGGTTGTTTGGATTGGAACGAATAACATTTTTTATTTCATTTAATTTCGCGTTCTTGACTATTCACCTGGGGAGAGCAGACGAAAAAAGTATGCAACAATTGCTAAATAGCTTTTCGTATACTCTGTATGAGTTGGCGCTCTTGGCCTGCAGCGGCACTGCATTGACCATACTTTGCTTATGTTGAATCTGTCCTGAGATATGGCTAGCTCTTTTGGGGAAACGGAGTAAATAAAATAGTTTTTATAGTGCAGAAAAGATGCATACGCGCTATCTGTCTAGCATCCCGCCTGACGTTTCCTGCAGACCTTATTTTCAACAACTAAAAATATTACCTTTACCTTGTCTCTATATCCTCCAGATGGATAGGTACATACATAAGTTAGTGAAAATATAACTCTTTTTATAAAAGCCAAGGATATCAATGACAGAAACAAAAGAAATCGAAACAGATTAAATAAGCGCATTGCCCAAAACAAAATGGTTTCAAAAAAACTGCTATGCAATGGGCAATAGCCATATGCGACCATATAAACCATACATAGAGTAGTTACCGCAGAGTAAATTTAGAGGTGATCTTCGAAAATGGTTGCTAGTAAATAACTTCTACCCTATTGACGAATTTTTGAAGCATAAAACCAAAAACCGACTTTTATATTCGATATACCGATGTTGGATTTAAAGTAGGTCTATGTGTATTAAAATTAAATAATTTCAACAACTTTAATTTTTTTGCATGCTGTAGTTTAAGGCTAAATATGTCAAAAGCTACCTTAATATTATTTTTATCACCAATGTAAAACCCTATTTATACTATAAAAAGAGTTTTGATTTCGTTTTTTTTCTCTATTAAGAGAACCCCCGGTGGATCAAATAGAAGACATGCAATCTTTGGCAAGAGACAGAGTAACAACACTAAATACCCTGGATTCGAAATTTAACAACAGCACTAAAGTGAAACGGACCTGTTTTTAACAGGTTTGTCGCTGGAGACTCCCACATAACGCCAATCATATTTCTATGATATTCATGCAGGAAACAACGTCATCGTCATTTTTCTTTGACAAAGATGTCATGACTACTTTCAGTTTCATAACTATTATGTGTCGATGTCCTCCTTTTCTTATCCATAGCTATAGCTAATGAAACATACCTACTTATATTTTTTTGTTTACCTCTTACTATACCCGATACGTGAGTGAATTCCTCAGACAGATAATATAATAGCCGCCTGGGCTCCACCACCTGCCCCCGCTTGCATTCTCATTTTTTCCCCATCTTCAGGTAAAATAGCACGCTAAGATCGAGAGTAGGTACTTTGTAATGTCTTTCAATTATGTGACGGTACGTCGTAACAATGTGCCGCCAGGTACCGGGTTATTGTTGTTACAATACCGCCCTCGGGTTTACTTCAAAAAAATATTTTATAGAATAGACGGATGTGAATTGTGGAGGAATGTCATGGCAATTTATAATGTGATCTTTACAAGAAAACCAGGTAAACCAACACTATTTCACTATATATGGAGGGGAGTTGTCGGGTGGCCAAAAATTTTCGACCTTCAGGAACACAAATTTATATCTCCTATTCTTCATGAGTCTACATAAACAGGAAAACCACGCAACACACCTATAAAAACAACTGTTTTTGTTATTCAACTCTCAGTATTTCATTGTTTGCCATCAATAGTAGGTAAATTTCAAAAACAAACATTATATGTATTAAAGTTAAGTTGCTAAATACAGTATTTTGTCTTTCCTATATCACTAGGGACGCTATCTAACCATAATAGTTAAGAATTATGCTAGTAAAATTATGTCAACAATATTTTGTAAAATAAAAATTATGAAAAAATATTTGTAAAGTCAGAAAAAGAATAAAATTATTTTAAAAATATGATAATATTTTAGACAAACATAAAATAAATGATGCTCAATGTTTTGAATTGAGATCCGTTGGCTGGAGCGCCGAGTTTCGTGAAACGACGTACTTAGGTATTGTTCAAAAGTTGTGAATAAGGATCTTACGTCATAGGATATACTAAGGTACTAAGTATAGATTTGACGTTTGACAAAACTCCATTGTCGTTGCTTTCGTAAAAACTTTTGTAATTGTTGTGATTGGTATAATTATTTTCCTTTATGTTGTTGTGCAATATCACACAAACATAGTAAGTAAATACTAAATAGTATCTGTATAACCTACCAATGAATCTTATCAAACAGCCTGTGCACATTAATAAAAATATTGTAAGTGAATGCACGTAAAGCTTTTTTATATATACATTTAATACAAATAAAAGCATAAATTACAGAACAGCTTCAATATTAAAATCTGCTTAATATGAAAGCTTCACAGGAATCCGCCAGCGGTGGCCATTAAAATAAACATATCTACAGTTGATAGGTTACACTCTGCGGTCGCACTTCGTTATGAAAGTATACACAATTTAAATGAATTCTTTACAATAGCGATAATTCTTACGTAGAAATTCTGGACATTTTGATGTTCAAGCGAAATGAATAAGAATTCAAACGTATATTACCTACGCATATCTTTACTCTGGCAATGATCGATTGAGGAGCTCGGTGGCGTAGTGGTTTTGAGCGCTCTGGTTTCGATAACGAAAACAAAGCAACTTTCGCCATGGTCGGTCCCGGGATGGGTCAATCAAATTTATAATCTCGAGCTTCTCCGTGCTTCGGAAGGCACGTTAAGCCGTTGGTCCCGGTTGTTACTGCAACTGCTTTAACCCACCAACCCGCATTGGGCCAGTGTGGTGGTGTTATGGCCCAAGCTCCTCATGTGTTTCTCCCATGTAGGAAGGCCTGTGCCCAGCAGTGGGACGTATATAGGCTGATGATGATGATGATCGATTAAAGGTGTAATATATCAACCGGCGTTATACCTCTGGAGGTCTATGACAATTAAAAAACCGGTCAAATGCGAGTCCGGGAGTCCGAGTGCGGTTCCGTACCATCTTGTTTATACAAGCGTCTGCCTGTTGCCGTTATCAATATCGGGCAAAAACAAGCAAAAAAATCACGTTTGTTAAATGGGAGCCCCCTTAAATAATTATTTTATTCTGCTAATTAGTATTTGTTGTTATAGCGGCAACAGAATACATCATCTGTAAAAATTACAACTGTCTTACTATCACGGTTAATGAGATACAGCCTGGTGACAGACGGACGGACAGCGAAGTATTAGTAATAGGGTCCTCTTTGGGTACGGAACCCTATAAAATCAATTGTGTCTGGAATCTGATGCTTGAAAGGTAATGGAGTCATATAGCCCGAACAACTTAGCTTTCTATAGATCGTAAATGACGAAGTTTCTAGTAATGTTTTCACTAGGTGGTAGGCCCGTATGCAGGGTCGCCTGGGTAGGTACCACCGCCTTTCTTATTTCAGCCGTGAAACAGTTCGCTGTGTTTCGGATTGAAGGGAAAGGTAGCCAGTGCAATTACTGGGCATGGACGGCATTTCATCTTAGGCCCCAGGATGACAACGCACCTGCAATATCAAGTGATTTTTCCTTGTTATTGCAGGTGTCTATAGGCGGCGGTTACCGCTTTCCATCAGGTGGGCCGTCAGCTTGTTTGTCATCCAGTTGTATAAAAAAAAAAAAAAAAAAATGTTCTAGAACACGTCACTCATTGCTGGGGCGAGGCCATTGATAAAACATGGCGAAGCGTTGGCTGTGTCCCTAGTCATATCAAAGGCCTTCGACCAGGTTTGGCACGCTAGCTAGCCTTTACCAGTATACAGGGTGGTGCTGTCAATGCGACAATAAATTAAAACATGGGCTATATTAGTTCATAGAAATGGTTTGCCACTTTCAAAAACATCTTATTCATTTGATAATTTCTGGACATTTCTATGAAATAGTGCAGCCAATGCTATATTATTTCATACAAATGTCATGAACTTCGGGGAGTGTGCTCAGGAGTTTTATGAGATTATCCTACCTATCCCATTTCACCAGAGGACTACCAAGCTAACCAAATATCCGCAGTATTTAAGCGCTTTTCACCATCTTTTGTGATGCGTACGGCCAGAGAGTAGAATGCACTGCCGCCGGCCTCGGTGTTCCCTACTGCTTCATCATCATCAGCCTCTATACGTCCCACTGCTGGGCACAGGCCTTCCTACATGGGAAAGACACATGAGGAGATTGCCTACTGCTTACGACCTGAGTCCCTCAGAGCTGGATTAAATAGGCACCTTTTGGGTAAGCTTGCTACATCGTCCACCTCCTCTTAACTTCTCTCAGAGCAAGAGTGGGATCAGGAGCAAGCCCATTTTAATAAGAAAAATGTATGTGTAGTGGGGACTGTTTAGGGCAAAGTTAAGGGCAGAGTTTAAATAATAAAATCTATTTTATCGTTAGCTTTTCTTCCTTAAAGTTACGACGAACAATTAAAAGATTTTTTCGTAAGTTTAAATAAAATAAATATTTTAAATAAAACGCCTATTTGCCACATCAATGAGCACGGTACTAGTATAACGTACAATTTATAAATCTGAAACAAACTCTCCAAAATGTTTCGAATAAACTTGATATTATGATAGATGTTCCAATTCACGAAATACAATATTGCCCACTATCATTTTACCGGAAAATGACCGTGTTCCATCATAAAAGATAAGGGTCGAGCGAACGTGGCCGAATCATGATAAAACGGTATCGGAACGAGATCCTTTTGATATTTAATATTTTTGAGAGGAGAGTCTGAATTAAACTAGACGTGCGTACTTTATCATGATTAAATTCTTCGGCCGTTATTCAAAATACTTGTAATCTTGTCTAACGACTAATATTATTAACTACAAGGGCTACCTTTTCTTCATCAAAGTTGATTTTATTGAATTTAAGTGGAAGAGGTAGATTGAGAAATATTATTTGTTGTTTTGCCTTACTGGAGGGTTGGAGGTATATGGTAATATTGTTAGGTCAAAGTCAAACTCAAAGTCAAATATTTATTTTGCTCACTAAGTGTAGATACTTATTATAAACAAAATGGAAACGTCTCGGTCATGAAAGTATTTTGGTCAACCTACATTTAAATAAAAAAAACCTTCCTATTTTTCATAACGAAGAAGCTTTTCTTTAAATTTTAATTACTTACAATGCTCCTTCAGGATTGTGTTGGCTTGGCAACCTTATCTTTCCAACATTCGCCGAAAGGCCCGGCTCAAGGGAATTCAAGGGATCAAGCTGTCGCGCGCTCAGTAAAAACAGGCTTTTAATGTATACTAGCCCGACAGCCTCTTGCACTGGCACATACAAATGACCTACATGCAATATAGAACTTTAGCACCCTAAAAAATGGTACTAAATTGTCTACTAACTGCTACAGAACTTTTAGGTGTGATTGTCAAATACAGAAGGGCTAGTGATATCATCTATAACATAAGGGTTTCGTATTTGTGAAGTAGACATACCCGCAAACCATATCTACATATCAGATATTTTATAATGTTGTGGAGACACCCGGCGGTCTAGAAGGGGACAAAAGATAAGGAAAATATTTTTATCCGGCTACATTATAAAAGTATCGAGTGGTATCGTATTAAGATACATTGTAGATGATTGCAATTGCAATACGTAATTATCTACCTAGAACTCCTTAGCTCCTTACCTCTTCCATTATAAATAATTATCAAAGTAATTTTTTTTATATGTTCAGAATGCATCTGCAGTGCACTGAACTCTGACTTAGTAGCAGATGGTGCGCAGGAGCATCGCACACGTGCATCACGATGCTGTAACACGTGTAGGAATCTGTCGTACAGACGAATGGAAAGCTTATTTGTCAGTGTAATAAAGGTTAAATTTGCTTGTGTGCACGTTTCGTACATTGGATTTACTTACACGGGAATTTAGAACTTAACAATATTAGCCGTAAATATTAATATTGTATCGATTGGATTGTTTGGCTTTTAATGGTTCATATCAAGATGGAAGGAAATGACATCTCTCAGTCAGCAAAGGATTTTTTACTGATATTTAGACTTCGGCACCTTGTATTTATGAACACTTTGGAAAATAATAAGTACCTAAATAAATACTAGGCCCTAGTACTAGTACTAGTACCTTACTGTAGCATACCATGGTTTTATATTAAATGTATACTTTTTGCTAAATCTATGTTTTTATTACTCCTCTATTTTTTGATACCCTTTTTGTCACTCATCGCTTGTTTGCTTTGTGTCACTGCATTTTGCTGGTCTGTAATATTTTCCCATTAAATCTTTATTTCAACATATTTACTTATTAGTTTCCATTTCACGTCGTTAACATTGGTCCTTCTCCCGTAGTAATTCAGCTACCTAGATTTTCATTCCTTTAGTTTTTCACATTGTTTTTTCCGTACAGTCAATCACGTAATTTTCATTCAACCATGTTCACCCGTTCCAAATCACGTAAAGCCGCATCAGTCACCGATGTCACTAGCGCCACCAAACCCATTTTGCCTCAACCATCTGATCATGCACTCCAAGGGCCCAAGTCCATAGGTTCCAACGCCTCGACGTCGTCAGCCGCCACGATCAAGGCACGTAGAGCTGCAGTCGAAGCCCTGGCCAGACGCCGTCAACTCGAGCGTGAGCAGCAGCTCGCGGAGGAAGAGCTGCAACGAAAACGTCAACTCCACGCTCTCCAGAAGCAAGTTGAGGACTACGAGTTGCAGGCGGAGCTGGCAGCGATTGAAGCCGAGGGGAGCCACAGCCGGCGGAGCAGCCGCCGCGGCTCCGAGTGCTCTCAACCGTCATGCAGAACAGAGGCATGGGTTCAAAATGCGGTTCGTAGTTCACCTATTATTTTTGAAAGTGCTCCGGTAGTCACGAATTTGTCCGAGCCTATAAGGGCTCACGTGGGCATTGACTACCCTATGCCAAGCAGCAATATCCCCAAACAGGTCACGAAGATGTCTGAGGGTGTGACACGCATTTCGCCACCTCCTCACGTGGACATGGATCTGTCAGGGTCTAGCAAACTTCTGCACACACACAATCTGTGCGCAAACAAAATATCGACAAGTACAGTTATTTACAAGATCTTTCAGGTTTCCTTACATATGAGAACGCTACTCCAATGGTTCTAATTGGTGCAGAAGATTGGCATTTGTCTATTAACCTTTCAGTGCGTAGAGGCACTCGTAACGAACCTGTAGCCTGCCTTACAGCGTTAGGTTGGACACTTTACGGGTTACCATCAAGTACAACAAAATGTATACAGTTTGTCAATCACATTTCGTTTTTAGACCAGGAGCTTGCGACCGAAAACAACAATTTAGAATTTCTTGTAAAGGAACAGTATAAATTAGACTCAATTGGTATTACCAAGTATGAGAATACACACAACAAGCAAGACCATCGTGCCATAGATATTTTAGAGGCCACATCCACGCGTTTACCATCGGGTCGTTTCGAAGTAGGCTTAACTTGGCGCGACGATATAGCGCATATACCTGATACGTATCCACAGGCTATGTCACGGTTCCTAAGTCTTGAAAAGCGCATGATTCGTGAACCAGAGTTCAGGGAAGCTTATGAGAGCTTTATAAACAATATGTTGAGCAAGGGTTACACGGAGGAATGCCATCCAAACACATATTACAACAAGGACAGTATTCCAGATTACAATTTTATCAAACTATACTTACCACACTTTGGCGTTTACCATCCACAAAAGCGTAAGCTTCGCGTTGTTCACGATGCTGCCGCTTTGAATAACGGGGTCAGTCTCAACTCTCTGTTACTGCCGGGTCCTGACCTTCTTCAAAATTTGCTGCACATTCTGTTTAGGTTTAGGGAGGGCCGAGTAGCTCTGTCTGCCGACATTAGGGAAATGTTTCCACAAATTCGCATCAGGCCGGTGGACAGAGATGCTTTGCGTTTCCTTTGGAGGGGTACGGATCGCAAACAGCCAATCAGGGAGTACAGAATGACGTCAGTTATTTTTGGCGCCTCTTCAAGCCCCTTTACTGCACTGTTCATCAAAACAAAAACGCTAAGGAACACGAACACAAATTCCCGGCTGCAGTAAAGGCGATTGTTGAGGACCATTATATGGATGACTATTTAGGCTCTCATGATAGCAGTGACGATGCTGCGCAAATAGCAAAAGATATAGTCACAGTACACGCTTCGGCATGCTTCGAAATGAGAGGATGGATCTCAAATGTCGATGCAGCGTTGAAATTGATCCCTGCCGAGCTGCATGCTGACAAATCTACTCAGTCTGTCAGTTTAGGTACTTCTTCAACCACAGTCAGAGCGTTAGGTATAACCTGGGATCCCAACACGGATACTCTGGGATTTCGTACAGGCCTAGGTGACCAGTTTCCGACACAGCTCACAAAGCGTA
Organism: Nymphula nitidulata; assembly: GCA_947347705.1. NCBI lineage: Eukaryota > Metazoa > Arthropoda > Insecta > Lepidoptera > Crambidae > Nymphula > Nymphula nitidulata. The sequence goes on along the minus strand of OX374617.1, from coordinate 4,406,538 downwards.
AGGTTATATCACATTTGATGCGTGTGTATGATCCTTTGGGGTTGTTGGGCCCAATTATTGTTAAGGGTCGCATTCTCTTCCAGCAAGCTTGGAGAGCCAATATAGATTGGGATACAGAATTTCCTCCAGCTGAGTCTGCCAAGTGGTTTGAATGGTTTCTGGAGCTGTCTCAACTGACCGAGGTTAGGGTGCCGCGCTGGTATGCCAAAGCTAGCGATGCCGAACCAAGTCATCGCGAGCTACACATTTTCACTGACGCGAGTGAGTCTGCGTACGCCTGCGTAGCATATTGGCGGCTGGTTTACGCAGACTGTTCAATAAAACTGGCACTTATCGCTAGCAAGGCTAGGGTTGCACCGCTAAAGCCTGTGTCGATTCCGAGGCTAGAGCTTCAGGCTGCTCTAATAGGGTCTCGCCTTGCTGTAACCATCAAGGACAGTCATGTCAAAAAACCTACACGAACTTATTTTTGGACAGACTCTTCTACTGTCCTTGGTTGGTTGCGCAGCGATGCTCGCTCGTTCAAGCCTTTTGTTGCCCACCGAGTTGGCGAAATATCGGAAAATTCGGAGGTAAAAGATTGGAGGTGGGTACCGACAGACTTGAACGTAGCTGACGATGCTACTCGTGTACGTTCAATCAGGTTGGACTTAACGAGTAGGTGGTTTACTGGGCCGCCTTTTCTTTTACTTTCTCCCGAAGACTGGCCCACTGAACCAGTAATAGAACTCCCACCGCTTCAAGGTCAAAACGAGTTGAAGCATAAACATGTTGAGGTGGTCGGACTTCTGACGGATCGCGTGGTACTGCCTTCAGCAGTCACAGCTGACTGCTCAAGGTTTAGCAGTTGGCTGCGCTTGGTGCGCGCTACCGCACGCGTACACCAAGCGGCGTATGTTTTTAGACAATTACTTCAAAATTCCTCGTCAGCGGACCACGGTCGTCCGTCTCGAAACGCGTCTACCACTCTAATCCCACTTTGCCTAGAATTTATCAAAGCCGCAGAGAGGCACATTTTGTTGAAAGCACAGATAGACAGTTTTCCCACAGAAGTCCGGTGCGTTTTAAGTGGTCAGCCTGTGCCCAAAAGCAGTCGCCTCACCAAGCTTTCCCCGGTAGTTGGAGAAGATGGACTCCTACGTTTGGCCGGAAGAATAAGAGCCGTCGCAGATGTAACCCAGCACCTCAGGACTCCTGTATTGTTGGATGGATGTCACCCAGTAGTCCGCCTGTTAGTGCAGTACTACCACGCCAAGATGGGTCACGCCAATCATGAAGCCGTCATCAACGAGCTGCGCCAACGCTACTGGCTTCTTCGTTTGCGTAACACAGTAAGGTCAGTGGCGCACCGATGTCTGCCATGCAGGATCAGGAAGACCGCTCCGCAGACGCCACCGACTGGAGACCTCCCACCGCAACGTATGGCACACCATCACCGGTGTTTCACTTTCACCGGCCTCGATTATTTCGGTCCCGTTGATGTGACGATTGGCCGTAGGCGAGAGAAGAGATATGTGGCGCTCTTTACCTGCATGACATCAAGAGCTGTCCATTTGGAAGTTGTCCACTCACTGTCTGCGGATTCAGCGATCTCGTGCATACGACGTTTTATTGCCAGAAGAGGTGCGCCCACTACGATCTTTTCGGACAACGGGACAGCATTCGTCGGAGCCAACGCATATTAAGGGAGTTCTATCACACCAACGTGGAGGAGTTTGCTGCAATTAACAACATTGGCTGGAGCTTCATACCACCTGCCGCTCCAAATTTCGGTGGATGTTGGGAGAGGCTCGTTCGGTCGGTGAAGGTGGCGCTTTACGCAACACTGAGGGAACGTGCCCCGAAAGAAGAAACGCTCCTCACATTACTTGCGGAGGCGGAAGCGGCAGTCAACTCACGCCCGCTGACCCATGTTTCCGTGGACCCCAACGACCAGGAGACGTTGACACCCTTCCATTTTTTGATTGGATCTACCTCCACAAGCGCATTACCTACCACCTTTGATGACAGCGTACTCCTAGGGCGTGCGGAATGGAGAAAGGCATTGCGGTTGGCCGATTTCCTCTGGGGTCGATGGGTGAAAGAGGTGCTGCCGACAATGCAGCTACGTCAGCGGTCGCAGCAGGGCGCTGACATCCAGATCGCTACCGGGGACCTTGTGCTTGTTGTAGATTCGAACCTTCCACGGGGGGTGTGGCCTCGAGGCTTGGTGACGGCGACACACCCGGGTCGGGATGGAGTGGTACGGGTGGTAGACGTGTCCACTGCGGCAGGTACGCTCCGTCGTCCCCTCAGCAAGATTGTAAGGCTTAGCCCACTAAATTAACAAACTTGTGCTTGCACAAAGGGGGAGGATGTAGCGTACCATGGTTTTATATTAAATGTATACTTTTTGCTAAATCTATGTTTTTATTACTCCTCTATTTTTTGATACCCTTTTTGTCACTCATCGCTTGTTTGCTTTGTGTCACTGCATTTTGCTGGTCTGTAATATTTTCCCATTAAATCTTTATTTCAACATATTTACTTATTAGTTTCCATTTCACGTCGTTAACACTTACTGTCTTATATTTTTGCGAGAACTACAAATTAAAATAACTAAAATAATTAAAACCACTTTACCGAGTAAAATGAAAGACGAATAAAGAAAGAAAACAATGGAAAAATACATGCTCCAGGCGGGACTCGAACCCGCCTCTACTGATTTCCAGCCAGACGCGATATCCACTACGCCACCGGAGCACTAGTATAGCCTACTAATTTCTTCACCGCTTTCTTTTCTTTTCCAGCGTCTTTATAGCATCTCACCACTCATTCACGACTCATTGAAGTTAACACCTCTAATGATCCGAAAGAATATTTTTACAAATATTTTTATACTTCCAGTTAAAGTAAGAAAAGCTATTTTAATCATATTTCAATGTTTTTGATGCGTTTAAACGCCTACTTTATTACAAATTAAGAAAGAAAACAATGAAAAATATATGCTCCAGGCGGGACTCGAACCCGCCATTTCTTTATTTATAACTGTTACAATAAAGTAGGCGTTTAAACGCATCAAAAATATTAAAATGTGATGAAAGACGAAGTTACAGGTCACGCACGTCTTTCTCAGATTGTAATCTATCTCCGTGCCAGATTCCATCTAAATCGGTTCAGCAGATTATAAGTGCAAAATTGTTTCTTTGAAATAAAAACATCGTAAGTCGTAACCTTCGCAGCTCTTCTTTTGTGATTTAATTATGTTTAATAATAGTAACTATAGCATTTGTATTTTGAAATTCGAGTAACGAAAGAGTATCTTTCGTAACTCACACATTTTTTACATTAATATTAAAATAACCTTGGCCTGTCTCGAGTCGAGACTCGAGACGCATGAGATTCCATTACGCTGCCACTAAAAATCCAGTAATTTTTCAATACAAGCCTTTTTAAACCAAGATAAAAGGATTGTCCCCTATTCAAGCCCAGCCATATTGGATCCTTTATAGCGCTTCATTTTGATGTAGTACAAGTTCCATAAATTGAATTTTATGTAAAATTAGAGATATCGACACTGAAAATTGATTTGAAGAATTCTAAGTTCTTTAACAAACGACTGTGTCAAACTTTTACGTTCGTGTTTTGTTATCGTAAAAGGAAGACTTTTCTTATTTAGGTATTACGTACTCGGGATTCCCTGAGCTTGTAAAGATTAGTTGCCTGTGGCACTATATATTGCCAGAGCCAGATAATCTTTAGAGCACAGATAAACGAGAAACGGGATAAGACCACCTACCTGCTATAGATCATACAGTTAAATCTCTCTGCTGTCGACTCACCACCACTGTTAGGTCCGTTACATAAGGACTATAATATTAAAATATATAATTCAATATACAGATTGTAAGATGTTTAATGGCAAGACGATAATATAAAGATAAACGAGACGAGCCGAGACGTATCGTCTGATAGTGACGACTGAAAGTATCGACCAAAAAGTGGCAACGAATTGCATAAAAGACAATATTTGCGTGTAATGACCTCTTCAAACTTTATTCTCAAGCCTGTGATCATGCACAATGATAGGTAGTGATTAATTTATAAAAGAAAGAAAAAATACCTTTGGTTCTCGAGTTCAAAAAGTTGTATTTTTCTGAAAGGATTTGTTAAATTTATTTCTTTTAGATTTACGCGAGCAGTTGTGTATTTATTTCCATGCGAGTTTGTGTTAAAAAAGAAAAAAATACTTAGTTGTTATTTAGATCTATTTTCATCATCATCATCATCAGCCTATATACGTCCCACTGCTGGGCACAGGCCTTCCTACATGGGAGAAACACATGAGGAGCTTGGGCCATAGCACCACCACGCGGGCCCAATGCGAGATGGTAGGCTAAAGCGCTTGTAACAACAACCTGCCTTCCGAAGCACGGAGGAGCTCGAGATAACAATTTTTATAATTGATCGATACCGGGATCATACATGGCGAAAGTTGGTTTGATCCCGTAATCGAAACCAGAGCGCTTAAACCACTACGCTTTCGAGTCTCTTATACCACCGAGCTCAATCTATTTTATTTAAATGTAGAAAATATTAGGAAGCCACTACATTATTTGGAGATTTGTTACAAGCGCACCTTTACAATTTAAAAACATTCGAAATACCTTTTCCAGTGGAAAACCCTCGCTTCGTCTCACTTTGATGCGCTGAAATAAAATACAGTTACGTATGTATCTGTACTCAAATATAAGTATGTGAATACAGGGCGAGCTTTACCACAGAGTCTGGCGCTACAAAGAGTACTGTTATGTGGCTGTGTACTTCGTCTAAAGTGGAGGTTCGTCCCAGGCGCCCCTCGCCGGCATGCGGCAGCTGCGAATGCTAACAGGTAATCTCAATAAATCTCCAGAAATTTTTGGGGTTTTGTGTGAGCCGAAATAGCAATATGTCTGTCTCTCGCTTCATCTCTCTGTATATCATCTGACATTTTGCACTGACAACCCAAAACCTACTCTGAATAGACAAAAATTATTCAATAGTGTTGATAATTATTAAACGGAAATTATTTTGACTACTGGCTGGTGGAGTAGTCAGTACCTCTAGCTATAAGCAGCTCGGCCAGGGTTCCAGGGTTCGAGTCCGGGCAGATGTTTGTGTCTGCTTCCAATATAAAAATATAAACTTAGATAATTATGTAATATTTAATATGATTCTGATATTTAGTTTAGATATTTAAAAAAGAACACAATGAAAATATATAGGCTCCAGGCGGGACTCGAACCCGCGTCTCCTGATTTCCGGCCAGATTTCGGATCATTAGAGGTGTTAACTTCAATGAGTGGTGAGATAAACATTGCTATAAAAACGTTTGCTTTCCTTTGACTTTTTAGTGAAACGATACGATAGTAGGAAACAATGTAAACTGACGGACACCAATCTAGCTTTGAACTTATAAAGTTATTATCTAATTATGGAAATAACATTTTAAAACAAAATTTAAAACCGACTTCTCATCATCGTCGATCATTCACGTTCTATAATTTCTGAAAACAACTTAGAACCAACTCAGCAAAAATCCACAATTTCCTATACGTGACTCTCTCATTTCAGTTTTTTAAATTAGAAAACCAACTGATTTTGAAAATAATTTTATGGGACCAAATGGCAACTATTCCGCATCGAACAAAAAAGAATTACGTAAATCGGATCAGAAATCTCGGCGTAATCGGTGTAAGTATATACATAGAAACCGAATTGAGAACCTCCTCGTTTTTGAAGTCGGTTGAAAATAATCCTGTATGCAAGACAACATTGCAAGTCAAGTGCAACATTATTGTACGCAATATGGAAGAACGCGTTTCAAGTGGGTCTTTATTCCTTTATAACCAGTAATATTCCTATAACTACCTACTATGTTATTTCATAAGAACTCCATTTTATATGAATCACTCCCTACGACTCGAATATCAGACGTAAAAAACTGAAGCTTTTAATATCTACACTTCTTCGAATGTAGAGTCTCGCTACAATGTTTGCTTGGTCAATATAGCACTTATTACAATATTAAAAAAAGGATTATTAACTTCATTCGAGGTCTCCGCGCGACAGATGTTTTCGCTCTCTGATTGACAACTGGCTTATACGATGTCTGGCTGCAGGCATTTTTATTCCTTTGTGAGATTATTAAGTACTGCTAGATATAAGATTATTTATACCTACCACATAATGTCATACTTAAAGAAAATTGTTTTCTCTTGTAAATTCTTGCAACAATTTTAATTCTTACAGCTTCTGGGCTTACTATTTTCAGTTTCGAAAGTAGTCTTTTCATGGTACAGTCAACAGCACATCATGCGTAACAGTTTGACCTTGAGACCGCTCTTACTGCGTTCGTAATAGAGGCGGCTTTCGTAGTGCAACGGTTACACTTGATGTGCTCTCGTCTGTACAACACGGGCAGATATATTATTTTTAATAGTAAAGTTCATATCAGTACCAAACTAAAATGGTCCAAGCGGTAGTACCTAGGTATACACTTTTAAACAAAACTGAAGCAATTGATATCAGTTCCAATTTGACGGTAATATTGAACACACCCACACAAATACAGTAAAACTAAGAACCTACTTATTTGAAGTTAGGTAAAAAGACCCGAGGATGATGATTTTCGAGCAGTTCAATCTAAGTTGAGGTTTATAGTGTCTATAAAGTAAGTATTCTTCATTGCTGACGATGATGCCACACGAGATAAATGTTTATGCCTAGCGTTCGATTTGCAATGAGTGGTAATTAATTGTCCGTCGAAATTTTTATGATATACTTAGAGTAGAATGAATAATTCTACACCATCTATACCCACTCACACCTAATGATAAGAATACAGCTAGTGGCCCATAATTGTATCTTCAATAAATTTAAAAAACAAAGTTACTAAGTGGTAGGCCCGTATGCAGGGTCGTCTGGGTAGGTACCACCGCCTTTCTTATTTCAGCCGTGAAACAGTTCGCTGTGTTTCGGATTGAAGAGAAAGGTAGACAGTATAATTACTGGGCATGGACGGCATTTCATCTTAGGCCCCAGGATGACAACGCACCTGCAATCAAGTGATTTTTGCTTGTTATTGCAGGTGTCTATAGGCGGCGGTTACCGCTTTCCATCAGGTGGGCCGTCAGCTTGTTTGTCATCCAGTTGTATAAAAAAAAAAAGTTCTGCACGCGTAGCACAAGGAACACGAGAACCTCGAGAAACGGTTTTGTCTACACCCGTAATGTCATTTTTGTCGGGCTAAGGTCGACCTTGTTGGGAAATAGAACAACGCAGGGCTTGGTGGGACTTTTCGGTCAGAGTTGGTATCGGCCGAACCTACCCCCTAAAATAAACCGTAGGCTTTAACTCTCGCATGTAGACAGGTACCAGGTAACAGTCACCCTTATCCTAGTGTTCCTGCCATGTGGATGCCCGATTTATGGACTCTTCTTCCTATCTGTGCGTCTATGTGGTTTTCTCGAATGAGTACAGCATGGAGCTCTTCAAAAAAGGCGTGAAAAGGTTTTTAAAGGGTCCGCAACGCCCAAGTGATACCCCTGGAGTTGCAAGCGTCCATAGGCTACGGTAACCGCTTACCATCAGGTGAGCCGTATGCTTGATTGTCACCTTCATCATCACCTGCCTATATACGTCCCACTGCTGGGCACAGGCCTTCCTACATGGGAGAAACACATGAGGAGATTGTCACCTTAATGGTATAAAAAAAACCTGGGGTACCTAGTGGCACCGCTATTACTCCCGGGCCTGTAGCTTCAGCAACGGATTTCCCTGATCCGGCACATAAAAGCCCACTCAAGGGGACAGCAAAAAGGCAAAAGTACGCCGACGCGACGCCGACTAGTTCTCCTCCTTCTGATGGGATCGGCCGAAGGGTCGTTTTCCTGGGCTCGTTCCTCATTTTCCTTGGCTCTCATTACCCCCTCGCAAAAGGTGTAAATAGCCTCCCACGCCTTTTTACTGCTAACCATAGCGTGCATTATGACAGGCAGCGTCATTATCGTTGCCCTCAACTGGTGTTACCACCGCTCGCTCACAGGCCCACAAAGGGCAGTCGTCTAGTGTGTGCACTGATGAATCATCTGCACAGGTACCTCCCGAACCAACCGTGCCCCCGAGAGGACTTGCACCATACGGTAAGATAGCAAACCCCCCTGCCTACTCCACCAAGCATCCAAAATTGGACGGAACGCCGCAACAGTGCGGTGAACAGCACTTGGTTCCTCTAAGTATCATACTAACCTAATCTAACATACAAAAATACTAAGTGAGCATTTAAAAACTGTAATTTGACGGGCATCTAATCGTTCAATAGATGCCCTTTTTTTAGTAGCTTACATATAGCATTTTTAGTCGCTCAATTTATTATTATCCTTTTTTATTGAGATATCTTTGGATATGAATTAATATTCTTCGACTAGTCCGAGTCTACCTAATAGTGCCCCTCCGTTATCACAGCGAGGCATGATCGATGGACCGTTTATAATTCATCAATTTCACACCATTTTCCGCAAGATTCTTAGCTTTTCTTCATTTTCCCGGCAATTGAGTATCTTATGTCTGTGAAACTAATAAAATAGCTCTTAAATGTTTGAATGGCCATTATCTATCCCAAACAAACAATAATAAACTATGAGGGTTGTTGTTAATCAAACAAATTTTATTTACTTCGTCAAATTTTAGGTACTTAAGTACCTACTAAGTATAATCAGGCACTACAGCATAAAAGCTTAACTTAAACGACAAGGTCTGAACAAAGAATTTCTTTCAGAAGCGGTGGTTAATTAATGAAAATGAATCTAATGTAAGCGCACTCTCGGGGGTATTGTACATTCAAATTATTTTATGTAGATACCAAACAAGCATCGAGGATTGCGTTCGTGTGGTCAGGTGTTTTAAGATTTTTTTCATACCACTATGGTGCCAATCAAGCATACGGCCCACCTGTGATGGTAAGCGGTTACCGTAGCCTATGGGCGCTTGCAACACTAGGGGTAACACTTGCGCGTTGCCGACCCTGTAAAAACCTTTTTACGCCTTTTTGTAGAACCCCGTGCTGTACTCATTTAAGAAACCCTCTGAAGGAGCTCATTCCACAATCAGAACGTACGTGGGAGAAAGTTCCTCTGAAACCGTACAGTACGCGACCACTTTGGTTGGAATTTGTGAGCACAATATTTCCTCGAGTTTTCCATATATAACAAAAAATATCATAATGCTAAACTTTACTGCCTTACTCTTACAAAAATGTGCAATATGTTCAAAGCATTTCTCAGAGATACGCGCACGCCCTCAGTAGTTTTAGAACCCCTATTAAGAATAGCTTCTAGAGAAAGAAAGAACCAGGAACAAATTGCCTTTCGGAATACTGGGCCCGTTAATGATCGATGACAGGTACACTGTCACGAAATTCGGGAGTAATTTGTAAGAAAGTTTTAGGCTCGGCCCATCTCGAATTTAATTTCATTAAAGCTGTCTGCGTTTTAAATTGTAGATTACGCCACTCTCGGGACTCGGGACCCGCTTGCCGCGCATAAACTCTGAAAATGCGTAGCTAATTTAATTCCAAATAGTATTTTACAAATATAGGTAAATACTTTTTAATTCTGTTTCGAGAAGAAAGTAAATATAACACTCGAAGACTTTTATTTACAAACGGCAGACCCTTTCAAGAGTCTTTACAAATGTAAAGAGATTAAAGGTACTACTGTCCTCTGTTGATATTTGACAGAAACACAAGTATAGTAAGCCAGGATATTTCTGACTTTCTGATAGATTCTCCGGAGGTTAAGTAGGGCAACTAAAATATTATTTCACACGATCATAAACATATAATACGTTCCTAAACGAATTTATAGAATAGCTTGATGTTAGTTGAAACAATTAGTTAACTTACCCAATTTTCTGGAATAACCTTTGGAGCATTTCAGCTGTTTCAGAGAGGACTTAGTTCTTCGATAACTAGTTCTCTCGCTCCGAGTCTAGTTTTAGGAAGCATAATAGCATTGCGCATTCCTATTATAGTATTGCGCAATAATAATAAATTAACTTTTGTGAAGCACAACTTAAATTACTTAGTTAACAGGTACAAGTATGTGGTACTGATGTATCATAAACTTCTTGAAATAAATGTAAAAAAATATATATTCATTTCGGTAGGTAAACGTGCTTTCAAGTAGTACGAATGAAGTCGATAAAACTATTATTTTGATAGTTAGTATTTTTTTTAAGAAAGGCCCTTAGTACAATTCACAAATAAGCAGAAAATTAAACAGTAAATAGTAATTGAATAACATACAAGAACTTAAGACGAATTCACATATTGACTTCAATGGCACATCTTATAATATATAATTTATTAAAATTGTTATATTTTAATTTAATAAGTATTATTATTTGCGTTAAGTTATTTTATCTCCTAAATTATTTTATCTAGGTGAGAATTAGTTACGGTTAGAGCAAAACGGGCGCGCTCGTGTGGAAATTTAATTGTGAATCCCAAATTCCCAACTAACAGTAACTTAATATTGTTCGAATTACGTTTGCTATCTGTGCTATTATTTACTTTGCACACTGTAGCTTTTAACTATATTAAACACAACAAACATAGAGTGTGTTTAGACACTAAAAAGACTAAAAGAAAATATCCTGGGGAATACCCTTGGTTAAAATTATAACGTAACAACCTGCCTTAACAAACTGTGCTAATAAGGCCCGGTTTCACCCATTCAAAGTCTTCTTTTTGCATGAGCTGCACGCCGACGTATCACTTTATTTTTTGCACATTTTTCGTTATCCTAGTAAGGCCACCAAGGGATTTAGCGTAAAGTTAGAAAAAAAAGAAAAAATAAGAATACAATTTTTTTTAAAGTTTTTATGTGCGCCAGTAAGTAAGTAAAGATTTCTTTGATCAAAGAGAGAAAATCTTGAAAGTTTAGTAGGTAAAGCGAGTTTCAGCTTCCATCACAAAACTTCTTACTATTTTGTGTAAGCAAACCAAAGTATTTCAGTGCGCATAATAGATAACTATTATGACGTTACCACTTGGGGTAAGACTAATCTCTGTATAAAGTTGGAGTCCCACGGTAATCAATCACGTAATAGGTTAGATTGCTTTACAATTGATTGGTACATTTATTCAAATACGGAATTACATTCGGGAATAAGAATAAAACAGAACATCGGACCGAATATGGATTTTGGATATACTATGACGTCATAGCGACGTAAATTAAAATATTCCGATTATTTGGACGCCAATAAAATTGTACGGAAAAGTACTTAATCCTCTTCAATTTTTAACTTTATTATTTGACTGTTATAAAATCAAAGATACTTATGCTGTAGGTTGACATCTGAAGCTATGTAAATAATTTTGTTTATTAATGCACTGCAGATCTGTGTCACAAAACGTAAGTTATGAACTTGGTAGGAGTCCATATAACTTTCATTCATACTGTTCACTTGGTTTAAGAGTAACTTTAATCTACTACCACTCCGACATCAATTTTAGTTGACGAAGCAGCGGTGGGGTGCCTGAAACTCCATCAGCTTTGTTTGTCATTAAAACTATAAACTTACTTAAATTACTAATACATACTATAAATTTTATTTATCATGAAGAGCGCTTTATCTTAGACAATTTAACACATAACTTAAGGCGATACTTTGAAAAAAATGCCTTTTTTGATATTATACTATCGGACTCTTAGAAATTTTACAAATCTATTAACAAGATATGCATTTCTTCATATCTTTATCTAGATTTGTGTAGAGCCAGAAACACGATTTAATGACTTTGCCTCGATACATTTATTTTTTGAAATGACCTCTTAAACTAGCCGGAACGCGCGATGTATCTAAGAGGGGGTGCTCTCCGCGCGCGGCCGTGTACTAGCTTAGACTCCACCCTTTGCGGTTTGATTTATTTTCAGAGTATCGCCTTAATTGGATAAGGCCAGTATATTCTTTGACCATTAAATTATTTGTATTTCAATGCAACTAATGCACATAAGATACCATAACTTTGTACGAAGTATTTTATTCGACTTACCCATAGACTGCGGCCGCGCCGGCTATAGCCCCGCCGCACTGCGCAGCGACAAACAGCGCTGTCCGCAGCGGCGTCACCCGCCTGCGCACGCACATCGCCACCGTCACGCCGGGACTCACGTGAGCACCTGGACGAAAAAATATTATATTAACACTTTCACGGACACTCCGCCCTTAGGCGTAATAGTAGATTGCTATACAAGGGTAGATAGGAATGCCTACGATATAGTCCGTTTGATTCCTTTTACCCGTGTGTAGCACTGTACTTTTGATTTCAAATGCAAGGAAAATAAAAAATAGTTTTGCTAATAAAATTTATTATTAAAAATACTCCTAACATGAGTAGAACCTATTTAAAATTAATTGTAACGTTAGTACAATTTGAGAACATGTATTAAAGAGTATTTTTTTATTATTTTGTACCGCCTACTGGCCATTCAGCCGAATACTTTTTTTTTAAGCTATTGCATAGCTTCTATCGCGGGCCTTGAGCGCAGGGACCGAATCCAGAAATTCCGTAACGAAAAAACCTCACGCTCCCCACTCCGATGCGCAAGGAGGTGTGGCTTGAAGGCCGTGCATCGTCTAACGTCGTTTCAGTTCGGCAGTCTTCGACACGGCGTTGTGTGCGTGCGATTAGACGTATTGTACGACTCTACGAAACTCGCACGAATCGAGACGAGCTGCTCCGAAATCGGACGAATACATAAGCAGCTGTTTATGAGAAAGTATATAGGTGTATAGGTATGTACAGCAGTGAATAGCTGTACTTGTGAAATTTGTGTATAAAGTGTTTTGAATATGAATGAACAAAGTGCATTTATTATTAATGAACTTTTTTTATTTATTCAATAATAGAAAAATTTGTTTTCTTATCGGTCACCACGCTCAAAAAGTGTAACTTGAATTAATATCAAAGAAAAAGAAATACTGCATGAATAAAATAAATAAATAAAATTATAATTGCATAAGTTGATACAAAATGCTATGCAATAGCTTTACCGCGGCAGTCCCCGAGTGCCACACGTCTTTTTTTTCTTCATTCTACCACAGATTGTACGTAACCAAATTCAGTTCTATTTGTAATTTTTTTATTTCCGCCCTAGGAAAGGAAGCAATCAGTATGAGTTTTTCCCGCCCGGTGGTGGGAACTATCGTTTTCCTCCCAATACTCAGATCAAGAAAACGCTACTTTCTTACTGAATTTACTGAAAAATAGGTTGATGACGACGTGGCATCACGTCGAGCACAAAAAAATGCTATGCCGTTGTCGGACGGTGGCTTTGTTTACATTCAAAGAGAGGAACACGATAAAGTGTCACAACACGATCAAAATCCATATCGCTAGTGTCATAAGAAAAGCCGAAATAAGAGTAATTTTTTTGGAGTACTGCCCTCACCCCCTCCCGCACACGCTGCCGTGACAAAAAGTCTGTAGCCGTGCGATTTTCGTACTTCAGTTGCCCAGTGCCATAACAAACATTTATATAATGTTCTATTACTTATGACAATGCGCCTACAGCCGATGTATGGGAATTTGTGTGTCATATCATAATGTAGGTACTGTTTTAAAAAATATAAGTGTCCGTGAACGTGTTAACACAGAACATAGCATCCTCATCATCATCATCAATTGCAATTGTTTAAGATACAGTTCTCGACCAACAATGTCTCAAAAAACAATCCCATTAATAGAATGTGTAAATCTTATAATGAAATATGTTGTAACAGTGATATTTTATGATAGCCTCCCGTCTTTCAAAAGGATGTTGATAAAAAACCAAAACCTCGTATAGAGTAGTTATTCTTCTTTATTTTTGTTTAAATCCTCTCTACGCTCAATGTCTGTCAAAATATATGTACAGAGTCATAGGAATTCAGATTTATCCATGTTATTTATAAAATTATTTATATAAGTGGTCTGTTTTCTGTATCTGTGCCTATAAAATAAATAAATAAATTTCAGCTGAAAGACGTCCACAGGCCTCCCCTAATGACTTAAAGATTTCCACGACGCTGCAGGCCTCCAAAGGTGCACCGATCATCTGGTGAACATACATAGTATGTATGTTTAGCGGCTACCGGCGATCTTCATCTTCAATGAGTCAAATGGTGAGATAAACGTTGCTATAAAAACGTTAAAAAGTAGAGTGCTGTGAAGAAATTGGTAGGTTACACCTAACCCAGGAGACATGGGTTCGATCCCGCCTGGAGCATACAATTTTTCATCGTTTTTTTCTTTAGTTGTACTATGTTATAAATTTGAGAGTCTCAGAACTCTGTACACGTTCCCTCCTTCAAACATACCTGCGCTCTACTGTTGACGTATGGTTTATGTAATACATGAAAAAGAGTCCTCATATTAAGCTAGATTCAAACATTGTATTTTTAATTTAGAAACTGCCTGGGTGTGCGGGGCAAGTACCTATCAATTTTATTAGAATTCAATTGGGTAAAATTTAATTACTTGTGTTATTTTCCATGACGGAACGCTCGCAGTTCCCGGCGAAACGCACCTCTGTCGTCACCCCTTTGTAATACCAATTGAAGACAAAATAGTTTTATTTACCGAGCGAGTAAGCAATTTAATCAACTATCGCAAATTCTAGACCTTGATATATTTAACACAAATTAATATCTTATCGGCGAAAGAGTCAATTAGCAGGCTTCTATTCATAGATGTGTAGATGCATGGACCAAATTACTTCTATCATCCTTGGTAGATGTTATTAATAATATTCGTTTCATTATATAAGAATCTTACATTGCTGCGATGCGAAATGGATGAATATTTTTAACCGACTTCAAAAAAAGGAGGAGGTTATCAATTCTTCTGTATGATTTTTTTTTATGTTTGTTACCTCGGAACTTTTGACTGGGTGAACCGATATTGATGATTCTTTTTTTTCGATGCGGAATAGTTCCCATTTGGTTCCATAAAAAATTTTTGAAAATCCATCGGGTAGATGGTTATTAAATCGAAAAAACTGGAAAAATTAAGTCGTCTACGTATGCGAAGTTGCGGATATTTGCTTTCCTATGAATTTTTAGTGAAATGATACGATAGTAGAAAACAATATAAGCTCATGGTCACCCATCTAGCTTTGATCTTCAAATGTTATCACTAAAAATTGTGAAAAAAAAAAATTAACAAAAAATAAAACCGACTCCAAAAACTGAAAAGGATAAAATAATTGAATTTTAGTAAGTAGGCACTCATCCCCTAGGAACATATTTTTGGAGTTGGTGCTAAATCGTTTTGTGTCTACCCTGTTAAGTATTTTGTATAGCTCACTGTACATTTGTTCAGTTAACTACATATTGTGTGAATCTGAAATTAGCTTCATGTGACTATAAATATCTACCTATTATGTGTATATCAAAGTCAAAGTCAAAGTCAAAAGGTTTATTTGCATGAACACAACGGTTAAAAGATCTTAAGTTTATGTTACAGTACGTGTATTCAGTCTGCGTGCAGACGTGCAAAATTTTTTATCAAGTCACTCACTACTCACATAAATTGATTTAAAAATATAATAAAGGATTCTAATTCATTTACAATTTCTTAAAATTCAAATATTCCTTAACACTGTAAAAACATTTGTCTAATAGCCAATTTTTCAATTTCGTTTTAAATAAAGTTCCTTGTAAACATTTGATTTCATTTGGTAACTTATTATACAGAACTATGCTCATGTTGTATGAATTTTGCTTATACAGATACTTCTGGCAGGTAGGCTGATATAGTACGTTTAGGTATTGCGATCTAGTATGCCTCAAAGTGTTGTGGTTTCTCTTTTTGTAATAGCCTAAATTATTCTTTAAAAATAAACAAATTTCCTTTATATAAATGCATGGCAACGGAAGTATTTTCAATTTTTTAAACAATGGTACGCAACTGGCTAAAAACCAAGCATTACATAAAGCTCGAATACATCTTTTCTGCATTTTGAATGCTTTATCTACATCCACAGAGTTGCCCCAGAGCACCACCCCGTAATTAAGTATTGAAGATACATATCCATGGTACGCTGTAAGAGCAGCCTCTGTAGATACTGTTTGCCGCAATCTTCGCAGTGCAAAGGAAAAACGTTCTAGCTTTGTGCACATTGTATTAATGTGCTCCTTCCAATTTAGGTGCGTGTCCATATTGATTCCTAAGAATTTATAGTGTTCAACTTCGTCAATTTTTGTGTTATTGAATTCTATTTTCAATGGTACTTTCGGAGTACTATAAGAGGAAAATTTTATGTATTTGGTTTTTGACAAATTTATTTTTAATTTATTTAGGTTTAGCCAGTTTATAACATCTGTTAATGCTTTGTATACGGTTTCCTTCACAACATTCTTATCAGTACATTTTATAATTAGGGTAGTGTCGTCTGCAAAAAGTATGCATTTATGTGAGGTCGCATATGGAAGGTCATTAATATAAATCAGGAAAAGCAATGGACCAAGAATACTTCCTTGAGGAACACCTGTGGTTTTTGCTAAAAATTGTGATCTATGTTTAATTTTTGCTAATTTATTATTGTTTTTGACTATTTTAGCTATTTCGGTGCATTGCATTCGATTCCTCAGGTAGCTGTCCAGCCAGTCATGAGCTTTTCCCCTGATACCGTACAACTCTAATTTCCTTAACAGAATTGAATGGTCAACATAGTCGAATGCACTAGTCATATCTAGAAATAATGAAACCACATGACAATTATTATTTATACTCTCTGATATAGTTTTAACAAGATCAAAGTTTTAACAAGAACAAGATCAAAAATTTCATATTATTCAGTAAATCATCAGCTGATGATTTACTGAATAATATGAAATGAAAAATCATATCATACTTTCTTTGAACCTATCTGTGTCATACGACAGATATTATTACGTCTATGTTCATCATCATCATCACCAGCCTATATACGTCCCACTGCTGGGCACAGGCCTTCCTGCATGGGAGAAATACATGAGGAGTTTGGGCCATAAGACCACCACGCTGGCCCAATGCGGGTTGGTGGGTTAAAGCGGTTGCAGGAACAACCGGGACCAACGGCTTAACATGCCTGCCGAAGCACGGAGGAGCTCGAGATAACAAACTTTGCTTGACCCATCCCAGGATCGACCATGGCGAAAGTGGCTTTGTTTTTCGTATAGAAACCAGAGCGCTCAAACCAATACGCTACCGAGTTCCTCATGTCTATGTTAATATATAATAATTATATTGTGTGCTGCTAGCGAAATGTTACTTATTTTAACTCTCTGTTATGCTTACCTACTATTACGTACTAGTTGAGTCTAATTGTAAACAACGGTGAATTTTCCGCTTGGACTAAGTCAACATAGCTTTGTATGTAAATTAAGTAGAGCTGACTTGGTCTATGTCGATAAGCGTGCGGCTGAGTCTAGTGTCCACTCCGACGTATCTGCTCATCCATATTAATCTATACTAATATTATAAAGCTGAAAAGTTTGTTTGTTTGGTTGAACGCGCTAATCTCAGGAACTACTGATTCAAAAATTCATTTTGTGTTGGATAGTCCATTTATCGAGGTATTATACCTACTTATAGGCTATATAACATCACGCTACCACCTAGGAGCTGAGCATTAATTAAAAGTGTTGCAAAAACGGGGAAAAATATTCATTTTCAGAGCTTTCGCTAAATTCGAATGTAATTCTCTGTCATTCTGTCCATTTGCGTGAACCGATTTAGATGAATTTTGGCATAAAAATAGATTACACCCTTAATAAGGCCACACTGACTGCACCTGTCGTTATGTGTTAATTAACGGTTGTATTTTTCAACTTATTTCTGTTTTATTGTCTAAGTTTATACGTATGTTTATTTTTATGATCGGTTTAGGGTGTATGTCAATAAAAATATTTTCTTTTTTTTCTTTCTTTCTTTCTATACTTTTTGGCGCGATAATCTTAACAGTATCCTAAAAAAATTAAAACTGCAGTGCCTACCTACTAATCTTTAAATTAAATTGTGAGATAACAATAATTTAGGTACGGGTGTAAAAATACAACCATGCAACAGGAATAGGTGGTTCACGATGAATGATTATTTCTTTTTGAATAAAAGCAATTTTCACAAGCAATAAACATTCTACAAAGCGATTCCTCAAGAAATCTAACATTACTGGTCCTTTGTTAAGCAACGAGGGAGTTATTTTTTCCATAAAAATCAGGTAGCAGGCTCTCACAATGGGGAGGGTGGCAGCGATCGGAATAGCAAATGTTTTTGAGCCGAAATCCGCTGGCTTTAGTATTCGCCGCGAACACTAGTGCATACCGTGACGAGAATTGTGCAAGAGTAATTAAATAGATTTTTACGGAAAAATAAAGCATTTTCATAAAATATTTCGACGGTTGCTTGGTCGCTCACAAAGTGAAGCGTAAAATGTAAGCTCAATAAATTCTGTGCTTTATTTTTAACCGACCTCAAAAACGAGGAGGTTCTGAATTCATAAGTTTTTATTCTTTTGTGGTACAACCAAATCCCGCCATGCAATGTAGATAAGCATTGTTTACTTTGATCTTTACGACTTCAAAATATAGATAACTGTTATTTCTCACTTCAATCGTTAGAAACGTCGCAGGACCCTCGATCTTGGCGTTTATCATTGAGCTTATTGTTTCCTACGAAGATATTCCTATTGGGGAATTAACTTCAGACATTCTACACTCAACGAATCTGCTCATAGTCGAAAGACTGGTCGCAGAATTACTAAAAAAAAATTCGACACAAATCTAACGTAAAGGCAACTCAAACAACTTTGACGCTTACGAGTAAAAAAGTAAAAGTTATATTGATTAATTTGATTAAACTTTTTTAGTCCCTTGCCAGCCCGCCCCATATTCCTGTTGGAACCTCATAGTAGGTTTGTTTATGATTTTATTATTTTTTACAACGGAGATGTCATGTCTTGATTAATTGTTTTTTGTTAATTGTATTTTCTGTGTGATGTAAATAAAAGGCTAATTTTTAATAATTTCGGAGCTCGTGTTTCAATTCTCCGACAGTCTCGCTGCTAAGAGTATATTAAAGACCTGCGAGACAATAAAACACAACATATACAATCATATTATGTAGGTATGTATTCACAGAGAAATGAGAGAAATCTATTCTTGTTACCAACACAATATAAGATCTAACATTTCCACTGAACTAATCAAAGGGCTGAATTTTTTATACGCCCTTAATGTCAGATACAAAAATAGCCAACATACTATACAAGACACACGTTGCTATTACAAAATGAAGCTTAGAGACCCTCTCCCTCGATTGTTAGCAAAGGAAATATACTTGATTTGAGATTTCTTGAGAAATCGCTTGTACTAGAATGTTTATTGGTTGTAAAAATTACTTTTTTTGAGAAAAATAATTCAACAGTGCTGCAAAAACTTTATCTTGTATAATACAAATGTCTGGGCTAAGACCATTCATTGGTCTGGATTTTAGTTTGACTAGAAAGGTAATTTTCATACCTATTATGCTTTTTGAACGATGTTTCCAAAGGAGAGAAAGTAAGAACCAAGGACCAAAACTTACAATATCGATAATGTCATAAGCTTTTTCAAGTAACAACAGTTATAAGTGCTGTAACGATAATAATATCTTAGAATACTTATTATAAGCAAAAAATATTTGAATTGAATATAATAACTATAGCAAAATGTAATATGAAGCTGATTGACAAAGACCTGTGTAATCGTGCACTTGTAAAACAATTTTATTAAAACGAGTAGCGCATTGTCGGCTCGTAATTTTAGAAGACGTCTCATTTCACGGCAGTTAGTTGAGAGCGGCTGCTTCCTGAAGGCATTGATAAATGAACGCAGCTACGAGTGTAGAAATAAAAGGAAATGCACACAAAGACCCGCCAGGAGCCCTCCATTTCTAGGTTTTAAAACTTGATGTTTCATAAGTATAGAAGCCTATATTATGTTCATATTTATCATGACGTCTGTGACAAACTTTTTATTAAGATCTCGGGGGTAAAGTGTTAAAACAGTGTCAAATAAGTAGATTGATAGAGCTGCCGATTGCCGAGGAGTTCGCTGATGCTGTTTCGCGTTTCGGTTACAGAAAGCAATATTTGTTTAACATTATTATTTTCTCAATCTAACTAAACTCCTTTGTTAATCACGTGCTACATGTCGCACAGTACGTATATTATGGCGGCATGGTAGAGTTTAACGTTTTTCATTGACGTATATATTATACGTCCTTAAACGAGAAATACTGAACAAAAAATGCCTTTCATGACTTTCAAGCCCTCACAGTTACAAACTGTAAAAGTTACGTTACGATTGCACTCAGTTTTTATATGCAGCACGTGTAGCAAAAAACTTATAGAAGTCAGCCGCAGTTTGCAGCATGTCACCGTAGAATTTAAACGCTTGTAACACTACTTACGCATTGCCCATTCTGTACAGTTCAAGAGGAACCGTCATTATAGAAAGCTCATCAAGCTTTTTGTCTAAATCTGAAGTATCTATAGCCGATATTAAATTGAAATTCGTGAACTGTTACATTATGCATTGATTAAAACATCGGCTTACATTAGGCGCCATCTAAAATAGGGTGTCCAGTCATTAGTGAAAACGAGGGCGCGCGCACCCAGACTGCCCGGGAGGCGCCTAGGCGGGGTGGTGAGAATTTCTAAAATTTATCATTCCAAACTGGAGTCCACGACTAGCCACAGAACAGATATTATCGGACTGTGTCGCTAATCTTGGAATGGACGGACCATTATAGCGGAACAGAATAAGTTAAGAACCTCGTTCTGTATTTTAGGATCACTTTTCCGCTGGCATAGCAGGCTGATTCGGGAAATTAAGCATTTTATGTTACTTCTGAAGACACATTCCGAATCTAAATTGGAGATTTTATCTCCTTGTCTCAATATATTTTAATCTTAGGCCTCGAACCGCACCTGTAATACCAAGTGAGGTTTTACTTGTTATTGCAGGTGTCTATACCATAGACGACGGTAACCACTTGCCACCAGGCGGCCCGTAAGCTTATCTGTCATCTAGTTGTATATCAAAAAGATCTCACTTTGTCTCTGGTTTGTACCCTAATTTTGACTTTACATGCATGAACAAGTTAGTCTAGTCTAAATAGTTATCAGAGGATTTTTCTGAAAACAGTTTTATTGTTGAGCAAGAGCTATTTTGAGTTTTCCATTCAAACCAAAAATGGACAATAATTTCTTTATTAGGTATTAGACTTTAAGAAAAATCCTCTGACATCTTTTTAGACTAGCCTGACTTGGCTATGCATGAAAGTCACGTTAGAATCAGGTTGTTCGTTTCTAATACTTTCGACTTGCGAGTTAATTTATATGAACTGAATTTTACTTCATATTCAACCCAATAGTACCTATTTCGTTTTCATAATTTACAGTAGTATATATCAAACTATCATTCCTGTTGCTGGTGCCGATAACCGAATTAAAATATAGGTCAGCGAAGCAGATGTAGAGACTAATATGAATACGAGTCATTGTATTGATGCGTTATACGTATGTCCGCGTAGCGTAGGATACCCGGCTGATCTTATCGTAAATATTAGTTAAGTTAGCTATATCATCATCATCGTCACCAGCCTAAGCCTACTTGGTACGTCCCACTGCTGAGCTCAGGCCTTCCTACATGGCAGAAACATGAGGAGTTTGGGCCATAACACCACTACGCTGGCCCAATTCGGGTTGGTGGGTTAAGGCAGTTGCAGGAACAATGGGCCTGATTCTGAAGACACACTCTTAAGTTTAAATTTAAGAACAGTATATCTCTTTCTCGCAATATGTAACAGAAAAAAGATAGCAAAAATTTATTTACAGCTGTCAACTAAATTTAGACAGATTTCAAAGGACCCTTAGAGAATTTTAGACGGCATGTACCGAGGTGCCTTCTAAACATTGCATTTTATCACGTTCAATAAGGTCGAAAATTGAAATCACGTTTCTAAATGTCAAATCATATGACAGCCATACTTTTCGTATTCATACTGAGAGAAAGAAATGCACTGAACTTTTTAGACTTACCATGTGTTCTCCAGAATTATTGCCAATGTCTATTTTACGAAGAAGCTTTATGAAGTATTACATCATTTCACTGAAAATAGACAAAAGAATACCAAAAAGTAGCATCAATTTCTCTTCCTCAATAAAAATAATAATTATAATGTCCGATCGCATTAAGCCGCATCATAATAATATAATAAGTGCACGTGCGGCTACCCCTTCCCAGCGGTTATGGCCGCTCAACAATGACATTTTAAATTGTCGAGTATTAAATAAAAATGACACGGAGGTGTTAGCTCGCCTCTGTACAATTGGACTAATTTGTAGGACACTTTGGTACAAGGATCACCCTTCTGAGAATTATTCACGATAAAACTTCTAATTTTTAAGATAAATATTACTAATTTAACTATCTACATTATGTATTTAAATATGTGTTTGGCTAATAATCATTTTAACAACGCTAAATTTATGCTGTATTTACGTTTTTCAATCATATTAATTTTAAAAAATCGTCTAGACTAGATCTACTCAAGGTAGATCATGTAGATATGTTTTACATCCTATATGTAGATAATATTAGATTTCTTAAGCGCTTAATTACATCTAGACCAAAAAAACTCTTCGATCTGATTAACAACACAGAATAAATATAGAGGACTTATTAATAAGTCTCGGAGTCATCAATTGACTGTCTCCATCTCAACATCACGCACAAAGAAATTTAATGCCTCGTTTGTTTGTCGTACTTCCAAAACTTGAAATTCTTGGCCAGCACATGTGGTTATTCAAGAGATGCGTGAAAAAGCACCTTTTGGGCCGGAAAGGTGGAGGCGGCTAGAGCAGTAGGTATCTATACTGCACTAGCTGTCTTCGCATATGGACTCTCCTTACCGCTTCACATCAGGTGGTGTTGGGTCAATTGCCTTGTTTTGTATAAAAAAAAAAAACAGTTTCACAGCATTTTGTTGTCACGTACTTTAGAATGACATTTTGAATTCCTTATGGCTTATAGTATACACATTATTATTAGTAGGACGGAATGGTAGGTATACCTATACTAAGCTAAACATTAATTTATTTTTGTGCCATAAAATAAATCGAGAATGTCTCTCAAGAGTTTAACATATTGCTTTCCTAATATGTGAAGCACCCACGTATAAGACGGTAATAGGTTTTTAATTGTGTGTGATCTCGGCGGCATCGGCAGGGCTGCGACTTCAATGTCAAAAGGTTAATGAAATCTTATTGTTTATTTTATTAAGTTTAGTTACTTTCATAGTACTCCTACATATTATGTCATAAGGCATTCTTTTTCGGGGTAATGGAGCAAATTTTGAAACGGTAAGTATATATTTTTCAAAAGCATGCGTCTGAAGTCAATGCAATCTACTTGCCTCCTTTCAAAATTCAAATTTTTATTTGAACCGCACGTAGAGACGGTAACACATCAAATGTAACATTACGAAAGCCACCTCTATTACAAACACAATAAAGGCGGTCTCAAGGTCAACCTGTTACGCTTGATGTGTTGTCGACTATACTAGTGTTAATTACAAAAAAAAAAAACCTGCTCTTACAGCCACTCAGACTGCATAAAATATCTAATTCTTTCATGGGTCCAATCCAAATAGGTATTGATAATACTAGACTTCAATATGCGATAAATTTAAAATTCACACCATGAACAATTATTATGTAACTACACATAAGTGATTATTTAAACGATAATAATGCATGGGATAATGCTTGGCTATAAGATGAAGTCTTTGAAGTAAGTGTAGAGTAGAGCTTCTTGTAGTGCCATATAATTATTTCCACCACTTCTATTTAATTGATTTTGTGGTTGCTGACGGATATCGTGCTCTCAACGCGTTTCTGCGGTGGTGGGTGGCGGCGTGTGCCAGGTCGTTTCGTTCCCTACTACGGTAGCTGGCTGGCACACATGCGCCATGCCTGTGAACAGGTGCCACTGTGGGAATGGTCATCTCTAAGCTTCCTTGATTTATGATTATTTACGACGTATTCGTAGTTCATTGGTAGGCTAAGATAAGGAGCTTATAAGGAATAAGAGCTTATTATAAGAGAGTTTTAGAGAAGTAGGTATGTTTTACCCAAATGTAAGGCACAATCGGAATAATCTAAAATTGTACTTAATACAATTACGTGGACAAGTTAAAAATATTTGCAAATTACTTAACTGTTACTAAATAAATACACTACTATACTACTTTTACTCCATTGTTTAGGAAAAATACGTAATTTCTAAATATCTATACATATACACACATATGTATGGAGATACCTATCTCTGTATCTCTATATCTTTTTCTTTACTTACGAGTATCTCTATCTATCTCTTTTCTTTTCTCTATATGGGAAAGGTAGCCAGTGTAATGAATGACTGGGCATGGCAGGCATTTTATCTTAGGCCTCAGGATGACAACGCACCTGTAATACCAAGTGATTTTTCCATTTTATTGCAGGTGTCTATAGACTACGGTAACCACTTAGTCTACTTACCATCAAGTGGGCCGTCTGCTTGTTTGTCATCTAGTTGAATAAAAAAACTTTCAAATTTTTTATAAGAACCAAATATTAGGTAGGTAAAAAAATTTAAGAATGTATCAATAGGTTGTTTAAATATTCGACGCCAAACAAACACCGACTAGAAACCCACGCGGGTTTACTTGTTTGCCAATCTTGTTACACAGATTTCTAGCTTTCCCGCAATTTCATGTCGTATGCAAATTTTAAATAAGTAATTCACTAAGTATAACCCCGCTCGGCGTGCAACACACCCACCGCAGAGAGTGCTTGAAACGTTAAAAAAACGCGAACTTTCGCCGTGCAGCCGTCGACCCTTGTTAAAAAAAGAGCGGATAATTGTGAACATCTGCCCGGGCTTGTAACTCATCCGGGGACGCCAAGTGGAAATAAATTACGGAATGATGGCCGGGGTTAATTGAGCTAGGCGGCAATAGACGCGGCCCGCGGCCGAATACGGCACGCACCTTGCGGTAAAATAAAAAAAAATACAGGTACCAATGCAATCCGCTGCACCGCGTTTAGTCTTTTTTGTTTTAAAATTCTCGCTCTCAAAGGGATCTATATAGCCATACCTACCATAACAAATACAGTATTGTATGTCTGGCATTTTACTACTACATTTGTATATTTCTTGATAAGTTTTGTAGTTTGGTGACAAATTGTCTATCTTTGCGAACGTAATGTGCAATTCATAACTTAAGTACGTAAGTAGGTTTAATTTTTTCCATTAGTTTCGATAATTAAATAAGTCCTATAAATAAAAAACAGAATTATATCTTATCTACTTAGTAGGTAACGGTCACCCATCCAAATAATTTTGATGTTAGCTTTGCTTTTACGATCGTAACGTAAGAGCACACAGCGATACTACACTAGTATAGTATAAATCAATAATAGATAATGAGATGTCTTTTATTACTTGTATATGCATACATTGAAGTCATATTCCGTTCCCACGCTACGAAGAACGTAAAAGTTTTGTAACACTTCTGGAACTTTTAGAAATCATTGTCACAGTTACACAATACCACAACATTTATACAGGTTCGAAGAAAACATTTCATCGTTTATTTTATACTTGGCATTTCATGATAACAATAACGACTATGGTATATTAAAACTGGGAGTACAATTACAATGGCCGCTTCTTTTGGATTAGAGATAAGGACACAATGTAAAAGCAGTGGATTTGAGTCACATAATTCAGCCTACTTTGTGTTTAAATAAGGGAAAAATTCGAACAAGACACCACAGATCATTTGGAGTAATGGCGACCATTAATTTTCTCATTATCTCATCATTTTCGTGAACATTATTTTTCATTTCCAGTACCTATAGTCCATAACCCATTATGGACTATACGTGAAACGCAAAAGAAAAGTATGTCCTATCTCTTCACAATAACGTCCTCTTTATTTTTAATTAAACAACACGAAGTGAACATGCTTCATAATAAAGAATCAACTCTGAATACGCGAAAAAATCTGCCGTTTGATCTGTTTCGTGCATTACGTGCGGGTAGGTATTGAATTTTTGTGACTTTGTGTGGAATAGCAATTTTTTCGGCAAAAACTTTGTTTCCTGAATGAAAGTGGGTCAGCTTAAAACCATTAAAAAGTCATGTTGAAAAAATGTGTTGGTTTTATATCGAGATAGTATATCAATTAAGAACCTTGTAGGGATATTTTCAATTTAATCAAAGATCTGCGAGCCTATTCGCTAACTCTTGACAGACTTAACTGTCTATCTATTGCTGTGTTACAAGCCAAGACAAGATGTTACAAAAACATTTGCAAATAACTGGGTGGTCATCTCATCGCTTTAGCTGTCATAATTAGTTGGCGAATAATCCCACAGGTCTGTTTAACCTGTCAAGGCACACATTCCAGACGCAAGGTTTTTAATTATTCTTAATTTTTGATTTTAACATTATTATAAATGTTTGAAAAATTACTTAGTACCTATTTAAAATATAATAAAACTAGAAAAAAAAGATTCACGTCCTGAGGCAGGAATCGAACTCGCGACCCGAATCCCGGTCGCCCCAATTGCGAAAGGTCGCGGGTTCGATTCCTGCCTCAGGACGTGAAATTTTTCTAGTTTTATTATATTTTAATTACTAGGTTTTTAATTGTCATAATATACACCCGAGAGACTTACGCGACCTTACATAATTAAAAATGGTGGGAAAGCATTAATTCTAAGGTCTATTTCACCAGATCACGAGAGGACTACCGGACGTTTGGCAGGCTACCACCCACGGTTGATATACTAGATATTGTAGACTTCGCCTTTTGTATTGAGCACGGCCTGAGAGTGGAATGCACTATCAATTTCACTGTTCCCAGCTGCATAATGTTAACCTGTGTTCTTTTTAACCGACTTCAAAAAAAGGAGGAGGTTATCAATTCGTCTGTATGTTTTTTTTATTTTTTATTATTATTTTATGTTTTTTACCTCAGAACTTTTGACTGAGTGAACCGATATTGATAATTCTTTTTTTGTTCGATGCGGAATAGTTCCCATTTGGTCCCATAAAATTTTTTTGAAAATCCATTGGGTAGTTTGGTTTTTAAATCAAAAAAACCGGAAAAGATAAGTCGTCTACATATGCGAAATTGCGGATTTTTGCTTTCCTATGATTTTTTAGTGAAAAGATACGATAGTAGAAATCAATTTAAGCTCACGGTCACCCATCTTTGACCTTCAAAAGTTATCACTAAAAATTGTGAAAAAAAAATATTTAAACAAAAATTAAAAACGACTCCAAAAAACTGAAAAGGATAAAATAAATAAATTTTAGTAGGTACTGATCCTCTAGGAACATATTTTTGGAGTTGGTGCTAAGTTGTTTCCAGAAACCATAGATAGTGAAGCACTATAATTGCAAAATTAAATATTTTAAGTAACCCCCGGCGTCATTAATCATCTATCTAACACCATCTCACTAAGACTATTCATAAGAGGCCAAACACGATATATATGCTGTAAGTTTCTGAAGAATTAAGCATTTCGCAGACTTTTTGATGGTATAGGATTAGCTCAAGGTTAGTATGTCATGGGAATGTCACCGAAGTGACAGTACACCAAATTTGAAATCAATCGGATCTGTAAAAGTTAGTAAAATTCTATTATTATGTAGAAAATGAGCTGATAGTCATCAAACGTCGGAACTGATCTTCATAAATTATAGCTAAGAACCATCGTAGTCACATCAGCTTTCAAACAAAAAAAACCGAATCAAAATCGGTCCATTCGTTTAGGCGCTACGATGCCACAGACAGACACACAGATACACAGACAGACACGTCAAACTTATAACACCCCTCTTTTTTCGGCGGGGGTTAAAAAGTAATTGAAACAGATACTAGTTCCGAGTTCAGAGATACTCGTTCGGATATCGAAATTAGACGTCTGCTTGTAACGTAAAAACCACTCTATGGTAAAAACGTAAAGAGTAAAAGTCCCCCTAAGTTCTTGGTAGCTCAGACCTTAAACTAGTCACCAGGAGTGTAAAAGACATTTTCTAAATTTGATGCAATTTATTTAATAATCAATTAACTATTCCTTTGTATTACAAATCATGAGCATCATTTACAGTGAAAAATAAAAGTTATGAAAAAGTACCGCACAGAAGAGAAGAGCACGGTCAATGAACGCTACATCTATAGTTTTGTGATGCTGACGTGAGTAAAGTCACCAAGCAGGCAGGCAGGTGTTGCAATCAGGGGATCATGTTTCCTGTGACGCCAAATTAAAATTTCCCTTGATTTTACGGGGTCAAATTTCAACTCAATTACAAGAATAGAATACTTACAAAAAATAGTTTCTGGTGGCAATGACTGATCTAGGGAATGCAGGAAACTATACCCTACAATAAGCTGTCAGACTGATCATCACCGCATTTAACTTCTATACCTTAGGAGCAAAGGAATTTGCGTACATATTAAGTTGTACGGATAGATAAAAAATATACTTCATTGCACAAAGACACAAGCAGGAAAAATAGGTACAGAGAAGAAAACCTTTAAAGGCAGCCTTATTGCTAAGGTAGCAATCTCTACCAGGCAACATAAGAGTAAAGGAAAGCATGATAATATAAAAGTCGAGACGGAATAGTGAACTAAAGTATTAAAAAAATTATTTCGCAACTGAATACCTAATGTATAGTAAGTAATAAATAACACTGCCAATGATAATTATATTAGTATCTATCCTGCATCATCCTGTACACCAGATACCTGGGAGCCGGGGAGCTTGATAATATTGTAATTGTTGTTCTACTGAGCAGTGTTTATTTGCTAATTTTAAAGTAATTACCTACAAGACCATAGGAACAGTCTAAGACTAGACCACGAATTCTCTTGTGAGAAACTAAGAAGGTTGATAGTTTTAATAATACCTAAGTATATTAATATGCGTGTTTTGTATTTTATTTTGAAGTTTACCAAGATAATGATATTGTAATTAAATAAGCTTTAAAACTTAAAATATATTAAGTGGGTAAGCATAGGCACCTAATTTCTTAAAGGATTTATAAATAAAATAGCTTTATGAAAAATCAATGTTTTTCATTTATTTATTTTTTACGTATTTAAATTGTTTAACGCAAGCAGCTTTTATTGCTGGAGAAGTAGAAAACTCAAGAAAATTTAGTAGTGAAATTCACAGCACTTCACTTACCAGAAATTTTCGCAAAGCACAATGTCAAGGTCGCAATTGCACAACCCGAGGCTAGAGCCGTGGCCAGTAGCACAGCGGAGGCGGAAGCGCCCACTCCAGCGCCTCCTGCCGCCCCGCATACTATGAAAACATACAGGAACGACGCAGCACACTCTGCCACCACTGCCTTCCACAAAGACAAGGTCCTCACTTCCATCCTGGCTGGCATCCTACCAGACACAGGCATGGCGCCATCACCGTGCGAATTACTACGTAAGCACTCTAACTTTTCAAACAAAGTAACTATGTGTTGTTCCAAGCTGTCATCGGACAGGGTCACCGCGTGTTCACCCATGGTTCAAAGTAAAATAAAAAACTTTAAAAACAAAGAACTGTCGACATTTTCTTCGTAAACGCGCGCGGAATTGGAGGCACGTTCGGAAACTCCAACGGGAAGAGTCACCCACGCCGAACGACGGGCGGGTTCGCTGTGAGCCGCGTGAATGGACGGGAATGAATGGTAGCGGGGGCGGCCGACCGGCTCCCGTCCCGACACTTGTTACACCCGCCCCCGAGACCTGCACTCGCGAGGGTGTAATCAATTCACCAACCCGCCACTACAATAGAACTTAATTAGATAAACATTATCGCATCGCGTTTTAGTGTCGTTAAAAAGTATAAGGCAACAGGCGCCTGCTCGTTATTTGCATCTGTCATTCAAATAAACATCCCAAACGATTGTTTCCATTCCACAATCGTTCCCGCTTCGCCGACGATTATTTGGTCGATGAACGTTTCACCGACAAATTCAATGTTTATATCTCAAGCTAATATTTAATTGCTAATAAAAAATAAAATTTTAAGTAACCCTCATCAATATAACGCCTCATTAATCGTCTATCTAACACCATCTCATTAAGACTATTCTTATGAGCGCAAACAAGCTATATCTGCTGTAAGTTTCTGAAGAATTAGGCATCCCGCAAACTTTTTGATGGTAAAGGATCAGCTCAAGGTACAGTGCACCTAATTTCCAATCAATCAGATTTGTGAAAATTAATAAAACCATTTTATCATATAGAAAATGAGCTGATAGTCATCAAAAGCCTGAACTGATCTTCACATTTGAAAGGTGATGTGACTAGAACCATCCTAGTCACATCAGCTTTCAAACAGAAAAAAACAAATCGGTCCATTCGTTTAGGAGCTACGATATATGCCACAGACAGACACACAGACATACACGTTTAAGTTTGAGGTAACACCCAAACAACAAATTAAAATTAAATTATACACTCCTCAATCACACATGAAACTCAAAAACACACACACACACACACATAGATAAAATTCACAAATCCATTTTCCTAAAACCAACCAACATCGATACGCGTGTAGTAAGTACCTAATGAAGCTCAAAAATGAGGAATATGGTTCATTTTTTTATACAACTAGATGACAAACAAGCTGACGGCCCACCTGATGGTAAGCGGTTACCGCCGCCTATAGACACCTGCTATAACAAGGAGAAATCACTTGATATTGCAGGTGCGTTTTCATCCTGAGGCCTAAGATGAAATGCCGTTCATGCCCAGTAGTTACCCTGGCTACCTTTACCTTCATCCGAAACACAACGAACTGCTAACTGTTTCACGGATGAAATATCATTTTGCGATAAGGTGACAATGACAAGTGTGTAGAGTTAGGCAGCCAAAATGCAACTGGAATGCATGATATATCGTGATTCATATTGAGATGCTGTATTACCGGCTGAAACGCAGAATTCCTTATATCTTAGATTTCAAGTTGCATTTTGGCTGCCAATACGGACTTGCCCCATAGACGGGCTTCCCCGCTCTCACCATACCTATTACGCAGAGTTGAAATCGTAATTATTGTCGCAAAGTCATTATTAATTTTAAGCGAGTTTGTGCCATTTGTTTTAACATTTGCCTTAATATATAAAAGTGCCAATCAATATTCACCTAATTAATTATATTTATAATAATGCGCCGTGAGACAGACATAAAATAGGAACCCTTTCAAATTATAATAGTCTGCAGTGAGGTGTGTCAAATGGAAAGAATTTATATCATTTTTCAATATTTATCAAAAATTTGTACCTATATGTGTAGGTATGCTTATTCAAATCAACTTTTCAATCTTAAATTTTCCCAAACACTTCAAACCTCTAACATCTGAGGCCATAGAGGCGGAATGGGAAGACAGAGTTGGAGGTCGGTGTTGAAAAGACAGAGGATAGTTATCAAATATCCTACGAATGTGACAAACTTAATGAAAGTAATAGAAGCATAGAGAACAAATATAAATATCCTAATGTAACAACATACATTAGCAATAAAGATGATAAATAAGAACATGTAGGTAATAAAATTAAGTAAGTAAATTAGATGTTCATGTTCTTGTTCATGTTCTTATTTACTAAATAACGAAAGTAACAGAATGTAATAAAATTAAGGTAAAATAATATTACAGATATATCGCTGCTATCTGGTTAAATTCGCCGCTTAATTGGATGCCTAGCCCGTTGATTTTTGAACGCCGGCATCAGTAGCAGTAACAACCGGACCGAATAGTTATGTACATTTATAGACGTTTATTTATTTATTTATATAGAATTATAGACCAACAGTACAATCGACAGTACATCAAGCTTACAGTTTGACCTTGAGACCGCCCTTACTGCGTTCGTAATAGAGGTGGGCCTTCGTAGTGCAACTGTTACACTTGATGTGATGTCGTGTGTACTTACATTAATACATAAAAAAACACAACAATAATCTACATTCCAAATGTATGCATTCACCTATTAAAGGCTACACACCCTTAGAATCTACAGGTTTGCCAGCCTATATCTACTTAAAATAATATATTATATTGAAAGCTTTACTTATTATTATTTTTCATTTTACATACAAATAGAGAGAGATTTTCGACCTTATCCCACCTTCCCCCTTTCTACTCAGGAGCACGCGTGCCGGTCTTCGGAGTCATCCATTCACTGTCTCCACTTCAACATCACGCACAAAGAAATTTAGTGCCTCGTTTCTTTGTCGTACTTCCATAACTTGTAATTCTTAGCCAGCACATGTGTTCCCTCCTTCCTATAACATGGGGTCCTTCAAGAGAGGCGTGAAAAAGCACCTTTTGGGCCGGCAAGGTGGAGGCGGCTAGTGCAATGTCTATTCTGCACTAGCTGTCTTCCCTTGGACTCTCCTTACCGCTTCACATCAGGTGATGTTGAGTCAATTGCCGTGCTTTGTATAAAAAAAAATATTTAAAGAATTTCTTACGTTACAAGAAACAAAAAAAAATTGCTGGACGGAGCACAGTACCAAAAAAATACCCATTTTCATCTACTAAAGATGCTTTCAAAGATTGCTTAGCAAAAAAACCGGCCAAGTGCGAGTAAGACTCGCGCACGAAGGTATCATTATCAATAAACAAGCGTCTACCTGTTGCCGTTATCAATATCGAGCAAAAAAAAGCAAAAAAATCACATTTGTTGTATGGGAGCACCCTTAAATATTTATTTTATTCTGTTTATTTATTTGTATTTGTTGTTATATCGGCAGCAGAAACATATCATCTGTGAAAATTTCAACTGTCTAACTATCACGGTCCATGAGGTACAGCCTGGTGACAGACGGACGGACGGACGGACGAAGAGCGGACTCTAGTAATAGGGTCCCGTTTTATTACCCTTTGGGTACGAAACCCTAAAAGCTGCTCTTGACGCATTAGGTACTATGGTCTATGAGCATGTATGTTTTTTTTAAATACGGTAAACTTTGTACCATACTTATTTTCTATCTATACTTTCGGTGGGAATTTATCAGAGACTGCTATTCAAGAAAGCCGGTACTACGCTGAGTGAGTTGTATATCCTTTCATCATCGAGGACGAGACAACAGGGAGCATAATTACAGTCGAACGTCA
The DNA here is from genome assembly GCA_947347705.1 of Nymphula nitidulata. NCBI lineage: Eukaryota > Metazoa > Arthropoda > Insecta > Lepidoptera > Crambidae > Nymphula > Nymphula nitidulata. Next base: position 4,373,254 of record OX374617.1, on the reverse strand, counting down.
CCTACAGGTAAGTTCGTTTTGATTAAAATAAGTTGAGAGCCACTCTGCTCGCAACTTATCGCTTTCTCAATAAGGTCTGACCTAAGACCATAAGAACGAGGTACCCGTTTATAAAATGTACTCTATACTCTAAGGGTCTGACGGCAAAAACTCAGGGCACACTCCGAATTCCAGGAACTATATGGAAACCGTGATCAAAACAGCCTCACGGAAGCTCGGTGTCCTGTATTCGATTTGATTTTTCACGCCTGACCAATTATGCCTGCTTTACAAAACTTACTTGCGTGGAATATTGCTCGCACTTGTGGAATGGCTCCGCCAAGCACCTCCTCTGGACAGTTTGCAGCGTTCGTGTTATCTGTATTCTGTATCGTTGGCGATGTAGAGGTCAAGAACAACCTTGAGCCTCTGCAGTGCGTCCCTGAGCACTTTCTATCGGCTATATCACGGAGAGTGATCTGAAGAGCTTTTTGACCTTATCCCATCTTCCCACTTCCTACTCAGGAGCAGGCCTGCTGATCTTCGGAGTCATCAATTCACGGTCTCCACCTCAACATGTCGCACAAAGAAATTTAGTACTAAATTTAACCCTTTGAAGCTCGATTAAATTTTAATTGTTATAGCAACTTAAGTTGCTGTCTGGGCATTGACGATTTGTGCGTGATGTTGAGATTATCGAAATAAAAACTAAGTTCCTTTTTATTCATTCAGATTTTAATCAACAATAAAAAAAGTTTTTCAAAAACTCAGGTCCTCGGTAAATAGTCACCTAACGCCATCTAACGGCGGATAGTGGAAATGTGATCAGTGCTATTCTGTGGCTATGTTCGGATACAAATAAAATTAAAGCACGACAGTTGCCTGAGTTGTTTTTTATTTATAACAGTTATATTATTGTGATAAACCTTTCAAAATATTATATTCTTATCAAAAGCTTTGATTTATTCGTGCTATAATTGAAAGGAATAAAAATTATTTTTATACTGTGTGTAGGTATTTATTTAATCTGAGCCATGTTAAGTCCGGTTTATATCTTGTCTGTATTTTGAGTTTTGACAGATATGTTGACACTAACGACATCTGACGTAGAATTTTATAAACATAACGTAATGGTGGTGATTACTACTAGTGAACATTGACTGATTGATTCTATTTTTATTTGTATTTTATAATTACTTAGTTTTAATTAAATTAAATGCAGTGGCTGCGGCCGTAACATGCTATCTTATGTCGGGCTTAGCTAAGACGCCTGTGTCAGTTGAGGAGGGTGGTAATAATCAGTGTAGAAAACGTTCCTTTCTTACCAACGACCAGTGCAATATTAAAAGATCGAAATCCGACGATATGAGTGCCAACGAGAAGAAATCAAACTTTTCAATGTTAGCTTCAAACTCTAATGGAACAGTTATGATGATGAGTAAACCAGGGGCAACGACGAAAAAGCTAGTTATAAAAAATTTCAAAAGTATGTTTACGATTATTCGTCATGTCAAATTATAACCTAAGTGTCATCTAGAATGTAATTGTACTTGTGTTTTGCAGGCAAACCCAATCTTCCAGAAAACTACCAAGAGACGACATGGAGCAAACTACGGGAGGCCGTTATTGCCATCCAAACCTCGAAGGCTATTGTTTACTCATTGGAAGAACTATACCAAGCAGTAGAAAATATGTGCAGTCACAAGGTAATAATGAAACTTTGTTGCTAACGAATAACTTTTGCTCAATTTTAATAATTAAAATAAAATTATATATTTGATACGAAAATAGAGAGGCACTATTCTTAATTTTTGATTTTAACATTATTATAAATGTTTTAATTACTAATATAAATTTTTATTACTAGAGAAGCACCTTTGTTAAATTAATTTTAATTTTAATTACTACTTTATTTTAACATTCATACTGAAAATTTCAGATGGCATCTCAACTATATGTAAATCTGACAAACTTAGTGGAAGCTCATGTGAAAGCAAACATAGATCAGTTTCTATCCGAAAGTATGGACCGACAAGTGTTCCTGAAACGCATGGACGACTGCTGGCGGGCACACTGCCGTCAAATGATAATGATAAGAAGTATATTTCTATACCTAGACCGCACTTATGTGCTGCAGAACCCAAGCATACATTCTATATGGTATGAAAATATAATAATAGTTTTGTAAAATAATTATATTTACTTTCTGCCATTTGCTACTAAATAGAATCTTAGTATCTGGATGGAGAGGTCAAGTTTGTGGTACAAATACTTCATGCATACTGTTTGTGATGACCAGCTGGCCGAGTGGTCTGTGCCCCTTGCTATGCAGGCTGCTCACTCAGAGTTCCGGGTTCGAATTCCCGTAAAGGCAAATGTTTGTATGATGAGTTGTGTTTGCATTTGTTTACTAGTCTTGGATGTTTATATGTTTATTTAGTATATTTCTAATATTTACATACATATTACTGTCATTATTTCTCTATTATCTAGAAACCATAACACAAGCTCTCTGATACTTACTTTGGGCTAGATAATAGGTGTGAGGATATGAATATTATTATAATTATTATCATGTCTATATAATTTTAATATAACATTCATAAGTTATTATATAAAATAATAAATTATACTGCCATAATCCAATTTTGAGAAAACTAAAAGTACTAAGATTTATTTCACTAGTCTAATGTTGTCAGTTTATAATGAAATATGTAATTATTACAGGGACATGGGTCTAGATCTTTTCCGACACCACATAGCAATGAACACATTAGTACAGACTCGCACTGTGGATGGCCTACTGCTGCTGATTGAGAAGGAGCGTGGTGGGGATGCTGTGGACATCTCACTGCTAAAAAGCCTGCTTAGGATGCTATCTGACTTACAGATATATCAGGATGCATTTGAACAAAAGTAAGTACAGTGGCTTTGTTAAGTTGGCAGAGATTTTCTGAAAAATTAGAAGCAATACTGTAGTAAATTTGATATTGGAGGGCTTCTGTGCTTAGAAGATTCATGATTATCAAATGAGAACAGAAAAAAAACACTTAACTTTCATTGATTTTACCCATCAGACAAAGGCAAAGTTGGAAAGACTGGCAAATCACTAGGAGCATTTTAACTACACACAGCACACAGAGGACTGTTACTTTATTTATATTTAAGTAATTTGTGAAGTACCCACCAACCAGATACAATTGAATTTTGCTTCATTTGGTGTAATCATGAATCTTTAGGAAAATTCTTATGCATATTGAGAGAGAGATGTACAGACAACATCACCTCAAGTTTAACGGTTGCACAACAGTCTCAAGGTCAAACTGTTTTGTGACGTTTGTGGACAAGTAGAAGATGTGCAACATCTATTGATGGAATGTGTTAAGAACAGACGAGAGAGAGAGCTATTTTTAAAATTAACCTCAACAATGTGGGTATAGTTCAAACCATCCTGCATACTCCTACTTCTAATGTAGCCTTGAAACTATGTAACCTGGTTAATTACTGTCATACGATGGGATTGACATTTTAAAAAAACAAAAATCCCTAAATAAATAAAGAATAAAAAAAAAAAAAAAAAAAAAAAAAAGATTAAACTGTTATGCTGTTCTGTTATGTTATGCTTGATGTGCTTCCAACTGTAATAGTTCAGTTGGAAGCATATCAAGCATAACAGTACTATTACAGTTGGAAGCACATCAATCTAGTTGGTACTTCACAAATTACTTAAATATAAAGTAACAGTCCTCTGTGTGCTGTGTGTAGTTAAAATGCTCCTAGTGATTTGCCAGTCTTTCCAATTTTGCCTTTGTCTTTTGGCCATACTATATATACATACATACATACCATATTTTGGCTGTCAAGCAATCCACTGTGTTTAGAAATTTGCAACCCGGTATGTTTTTCAACCCGGCCGAGTCCGGTAACATTCTGATGTTTTAGGATGAAACCTTTAATGTATTTTATGAAAATTAGCTTTGAGTAAATGGAGGAAAAATACAATGATTCAAGGTTACAGAATAATATTTACTTCAAACCAGCAAATTAACAATAATCAGTCTTAATCAGTCTCAAAATCACGAGTTTTAATACAGAATTAGTTTCACTTATGAATTAAGTTTAAGCAAGCATTAGTATTCAGTAATTAAGTTTAGGATAGAAATGATCTTCCACGCGCTGATGAAATGCCTGGATTAAGAGGATTTCGAGAAAAAGATTGGAAAGTAGTCAGATTATTTGACAAGTTGCCCGCAATTTAATTACTAATACTATACAGAGTAAAAAGAAAGACTTGTTTGCTTAAAGTTTATTACTAATGTAACTATTTGAAAACATAGTATTAGAATAAGAAACTAATAAAGCAGCCTAATGTACTAAACTGGTCTTATCAACTTAGATAGATAAACTTTGGTAGCTTTAGTAAAAACAAAACAAATTCTTAAGAGCAATACCAATATTCTTTTGATAATAATAACAATAACTTTAGGTATTATAACTATTGAGTTATTATACTTAACTATAATTGAGCAAATAGCAAAATCTTATAACTACTGGCTGGGCTGCAATGTAACTGTAACTGTAAACAATCAAACTTTTATATGCATGAAGGAGGAATGGAGAGCGGCCATTGACGCGTCAGAACGGCAACATCGCAGTCCGCAGTGCTTGCCATGCCAATTTTCTACAAGTTGGTGCTTCCGTGCCGCAGTTTTCGTACCTACCGGCAATTCATACGGGGCCCGGTGACCGGGCCCCGTATGAATTGCCGGGCCCAGTAGATGTCTAAAAGTGCACCGGGCCCGGGCGGGCCCTGTTTGCAATCTCTAACTGTGATTATAGGGAAAGGTAGTCAGTGAAATTACTGGGCATGGAAGGCATTTCATAGACCTTTGTGTACAATTAGCATCAAGTCCGTTGTCATCTCATTTTCAAATTGTGGGCAGTAAATAGTGCTCCAGTGTAACTACTGAAGTGTACTAGTTACCCAGAAAATTATTGCTGCAGGTTCCTTCTAGCGACGGAGCGTCTGTACGCGGCCGAAGGGCAGCGTCTAACGCGTGAGTTGCCAGTGCCACAGTATCTTGCGCACGTGGAAAAACGTCTGCGGGAAGAGAACGTGCGGTTGCTACACTACCTAGATCATTCTACCAAGTAAGTTTATTGTGCTTTATACAAAATCAATATTTGCATATTAGAATAACTATGAAGCAGTCTTACATTGCTATTGCAATTGCAAGGTAAGGGGTAAGGGCAACATTGCCTCACTAGCCTGTTTTCATGCTGGCTTAATTCTTATGTATCAACATATTTACTACAATATTCAACATTATAATAACATAAAAAATTAATGGTATTTTCTTGACAGAAACAAAAGTAAATCAATGATATCTCAAATTGTACTGTGTTACATAGACAGTAATTATATGGATCTACAGTACATTTGTATGATTGCATAACAAATATACTTGAAAACAATTCTTTAATGTTAACATAACAGTATCAATATCTGTTAAATCCTTATATCATTAGAACTCATCAAAATATTTGTTATTCATTAAATAAATCATTGAATATATGGTACAGGCAAATATTTGTTCATTCAATCAACATTGAGTCTTCCAAATTGTTAGTTTGTAAATATTTTTTCTGTTCGTTCTAAATGCATATAGACGAGAAATTTTTCCCTTGAACCCATAATATCAGTACACTCAGTTTAACATTTTTTTAATGATGGAAGAGGATCACATACATAATATATTTAAAATGCATTAACACACTGTGTTTACTGACAATAAAGCAAAAATTCTGGTATTCATTTTTTGAAAATCTACATTACAATAGTGTGCTATATAATTTTTGAGAAAACTTTGACATAGCTCCATAAGGAGGTTATAATTGTAAATATAAGATGCCCTTCAAAAACTTTGTATGTTAATAGTAATATGGCATGTAATTAAACATGAGTTAAATCCTGTAAATTGGTTTTATTTCAAATAAAATGCCCTTATCTATTTTGTCAGTACTAAAAACAATGGGTCTTATTACTTATTTTCTTAGTCATTCCTCTGAATACCTAAACCTTGTAGTTTCTTACAAATAGAATATATAGTTTTATAGAAATTTTATTCAGGAAATTTTGCTTTTTTCACAGATGGCAGTTAATCCACACTGTGGAGCGACAACTCCTCAGTGAGCACCTGTCAGGTATTCTGAGCAAAGGCCTGGAGGCGCTGATGGACGGCCCGCGGCTGGCCGACCTCACCACACTCTACAACCTGTTCAGCCGCGTCAAAGATGGCCTTACGGAACTCTGCACCCACTTCAATGCTTATATTAAGGTTGGTATATATGTTTTTTAAATGGAATAAAGACCTTACAGAGTGGTATCCCCGCGATAGTAAAAGAAACAGAGGCAGAGAACAGAACCACTGAAAAGATGGGAGGATGATATGCTGAAGGGATGGAGGAGAGTGTGGCATAAGAGAAGAGAATGGCATTGTTTGGAGGAGGCCTATGTCAATGGACAACCAGACTAATATTTGTAGTTTTAAGAATAAAAATAAAAATGTTTTTAATTTAATTGTTCTGAGAAATAAAGGCTTTATTATTATTATTATTATATATGTTTGCACTCTTCTTTTATGCCATATGATGAGAGGAAAAGAAAAATGGAGCAAAATTGTGACACGATGGTATCCTAGAGAAGGTAAAAGGAAAAGAGGTAGACCACAAAAAAGATGGGATGACGACATAAGACAGGTGGCAGGCGTCATGTGAAAGACATAAGTGGAAAAGGTTGGAGGAGGCCTTTGCCGACTGGTTAACAGATCTACAGAAAATAAGTAAAATTCAAATAAGAGACTAGATTAAGGTTTACATTAAATTTAAGTTTGCTTTGTATTTTGTCATATAATTGTAATATGGATCTGAATAAAAGGCTATATTATTATTTTTATTATATGTTTGCACTGATGGAGTCTCAGGCTGTCTGACCACCTATTTCATGGACCTAGTAGGATAAATATATGCAAGTAATTACACCTGTCTATACAGAAAGAATATAGAATCATGTCACTTATTACAGTCTTGTTGCCTATCCACTTCAAGACAATTTTTTTTTTTACAGAAAAAAGGTCGCACGATAGTAATAGAGCCGGAACGTGACAAGACTATGGTAGCTGAGCTGTTGGACTTCAAGGAGCAGCTGGACCACGTGGTTAGCGCGTGCTTCCAGCGGAACGAGAAGTTCATGTACTCTGTACGTGAGGCCTTTGAACACTTCATCAACCAGCGGCAGAATAAGCCTGCTGAGCTCATCGGTAAGTTGCTGGATGAATTGTCGTCATCATCAACAGACTATATTATTCTAAGACAACACGATAAAGGAGATGTTTCAGATTGGCCCAAGTACTTGTACACTATCTGAAAAAATAGAGAAAAAATTAAAGATTCTGGGAAATTTACAAATAAATATAAATAATGTATAGTTTTCTGGCTTAAAACCATTTAATTTCTATAGTTCACTTTGAATATGGCAACTATAGATAGCGTATCACAATAAAAAAATAAGCCGAAACGTTCCGAATTGCTACTTTGGCGCATACAAAGTCAGCACTACACACGCATTACCCCGTGAACATAGTATAAGGTGGAGCAAATTATGAAATAATCCCCAGTTAGTAATAAAACATCCAGAGCACCGCGGTCACTTGTTAGTGTAGTGTAATGTGATCCATTCAAGAAAAATAAACCAAACTGTTCGACCTGATAACGCCACCGTACTTACTAAACAGGAACTTGCTACAGTAACTAAAATATATCGTCAAAACTGTGAACAAACCATTCAAATCATATCATACATAAATCGTAACTCGCACTTTAAAACTCCCAATAGAAGGTAAAGGTAGGGTATGTACCTAATGTCCAATACGTCAATGTCTTAAAGTGACATCTTCCGCCATGATGGTAGTCTGCTGTGTTAGTCTGCAAAAAACAGAGCTTTTAAATAGGAATTTAACACTTGAGAACTGCTTTTTAAATTATTGCCTACAATTTAAAAGACTGTACAACTATATTATTTACAACCTTTAAGATTAACTGTAAGAGATTCTTATTGAACATTCAAAAACAATGAATAGAAATTATCTACAACTTTAATCGCTATAATATGTATGTATGTGTTTTATCATCATAATATACTAATGTGTATATGTTGCCATGTCCGAGTGAGTGCTAAATTTGTATTAATTATATTTTATTATATTTTATTGTTATATCTACTAATTTAGTGCTAGTTTATTATTCTATTTATTGCTTGATCATATTCTGCTCCCATAAAACTTAAACTTAATTGTGTTTTGCATTATTTTAGTAGTGAGCTGTGTGCAAGCTTAGTGCTATGAGCTATGTGTACTATTCTTTCTACAAATAAAAGGCATTCGCAGAATACCTGCGTCGTAGTTTTTTGCTGCGACATATTGCTAAGTGGAGACCTTTTTGGTACTAATTTCAAATTGTTATGAATATTATGTGTTTATGATTGTTTTTTGGTACCAAATAAACTTTTTTCTTTCTTTATATGGGCCAGACTCCATACATTCTGGAACAACTCCTTTAGGGAATAGGCCAATGCCACTATGTACTGGCACTATGGGTGATGGTAGGTATATGGTATGACCACTTATAACCGAAACCGTTTTGGTTATAAGTGGTCATAAAAAGTAACTTGAACCTACCCAAAACTCTGCAGTACAAGATGATCCAAAGCTATTAAAAATTGAGTGAGTAGTTGAATTAACAATTAGCGTAGGGATGTAATTGAATGCTGGCGTTCAATAAACGGCCTAGGCATAGTTAACTGACTAATTTGAACGTTCAGGTGCAACAAGGCCCACAAGCCTGCACTTATTTCAGCCGTGAAACAGTTCGCTGTGTTTCGGATTGAAGGGAAAGGTAGCCAGTGTAATTACTGGGCATGGACGGCATTTCATCTTAGGCCTCAGGATGACAACGCACCTGCAATATCAAGTGCTTTTCCTTGTTATTGCAGGTGTCTATAGGCGGCGGTAACCGCTTACCACCAGGTGGGCCGCCAGCTTGTTTGTCATCTAGTTGTATAAAAAAAAAACCCGTGATCTGCGGCAACATGTCGCTATTAGAGAGCACACTCGATAGGGTTCTGCATTTATTGAATATTTCTGATAAATTGTTTCGTACACACTTATCTATCGATTTTATTTGAAAGTTGGATAACCAATTGTATCTTCATATGTATTATGCGAAACATAGATTAATGCTTACGCTAACCGCTTACTATCAATAAAACCTGTATAAATGCCTATTTTGTTTTTATTTCCAGCCAAATTCGTAGACATAAAGCTTCGTGCAGGCAATAAGGAAGCGACAGAAGAAGAATTAGAACGTTTATTAGACAAGATCATGGTTCTTTTCCGGTTTATTCACGGGAAAGACGTGTTCGAGGCATTCTACAAAAAGGACCTGGCTAAGAGGCTACTAGTGGGCAAGTCAGCCTCCGTGGACGCTGAGAAGTCCATGCTCAGCAAACTGAAGCAGGAGTGCGGGGGCGGCTTTACGTGCAAACTAGAAGGCATGTTCAAGGACATGGAACTGTCCAAAGATATAAATATTACGTACAAACAGGTGAGTTCGTTTTGTATACAGACCGGTTATTATTCATAGTGACCGTACTTCTCAAGTTGCCCGAAACTTATATTATAAAGAAAAATCATAATTGTGATGGTAAGAGTGCTATGAGCAGTATATTCTCGTCTCTGGAATACACCAGATTTCGGTGTACTCTGGAGAGGACTAGGTGACCTCTCCAGAGTGCACCGAAATCTGTGTAACACAATGTGTGGAGGTCCTTTGTGCTTCGGAAGGTACGTTAAGCCGTTGGTCCCGGTTGTTAGTGCAACCGCTTTAACCCACCAACCCGCATTGCGGGGCAATCTTGCCACTCTTTGTACAGTTTCACTAGCCTATACATATAGCGCATCGCGCGCATCAAGGTTTAAGTTCTTTATAGTGTCAACTAGTCACTGAATTTGGCTGTCTGAAAAACTTGACATAGGTATGTTATTATCTAAAAAATATAGTTTATTTTAATGAGCCGAACCGATTCTATTATTCCCCTAGGCCTAGGAGAGGCTTATGCCCAGCAGTGATCGTCTGTCGGTTGAAATGATGATGATGATGATGAAGTATTGTATATGTGTATGTCGGGTGTTACAGAATAGGAGTGTTTTTTTTATACAAGTGAAATTAGGTTCTCTAATACATTTCAAAAATATGAGTTATTGTAACTAAAAAATGAAAATTTTTTGTTTGGTATCAAAATTAAATAGCTTAGAAATTTTCAAACAATGGCGAAATAAATATTACAAAATTCATTGTCTACGTTTGTACTAATAGTTTGGTCACATTAAATGTACCAACTTTTTATATGACAACTATGCGTGTAAACGTATAAATTACAAACATAAAATTAATTATGTCCGTGCGCTCTAACGTCACTATTCCGCATCATTTTCTATTAAGCGCTTTTTGTCAACTTGTAACCGCACCTCAAACAAATCGCTATATCTAAAAAACTATTGATTCCTGATATACTATTGCTTCTGCAATATTAATCAGCTATTGGGCCTAATTCTGGGAACACACTTTAATTCTAAATTTAAGTACAGTATATCTCTTTCTCGCAATAAGTAATAGGAAAAAGATAGCAAGAATCTGTTTAGAGCTGTCACTTAAATTTAGATAGATTTCAAATAAACCATAGACAATTTTAGACGGCATGTACGGAGGTGACTCCTAAACGCTGCATTTTAGCACGTTCAATAAGGTCGAAAATTTAACGCACCTTTCTAAATGTCAATTTATATGATAGCCATCCTTTTCTTTTTCATTTTGAGAGAAAGAAATAAAGTGAACTTAATAATTAAAATGTAATAAAACTAGAAAAATTTTACGTCCTGAGGCAGGAATCGAACCCGCGACCTTTCGCAATCCGGGCGACTGCTCTGACCACTGAGCCACCCAGGACTTGGGATATCCCTGTGAAATTACCGACATATCCTAGTGATATCCTAGTAACTTAACCGAATCGTCGGTATTTGTAAAAATACTCGTTTCGGATGTTGAAATAGAATATTTCGACATTGTAGGGTGGACGTTAGCTCATAAACGCAAATACAGATAGACTAGAAGAATTTCACAGGGATATCCCAAGTCCTGGGTGGCTCAGTGGTCAGAGCAGTCGCCCGGATTGCGAAAGGTCGCGGGTTCGATTCCTGCCTCAGGACGTAAAATTTTTCTAGTTTTATTACATTTTAATTACTAAGTAATTTTTCAAACATTTATAATAATGTTAAAATCAAAAATTAAGTGAACTTAAATTTAAACTTAGCATATCTTAGTATATCTATGGCCCTAATTCTGGCGAACATATGTTCGCCAGAATATACTATTTAGACATGGTTCGAAATTCCGAAAGAAAATTTATGGGGGTTCTTGTGTTCCCTGTCAAGAGTTAAGAGTCCCCTGAAGGTTTGACACCTTTTCGACCACTTTTTTATTAATTAAATTAATAGTTACTCTATCCTTCTCGTGACAACCCTAAAAAATGCGTACTATTGCGTATCGTACGACACACTTCAGTTATAACACACACACACTCACACACTCACAAACCGTGTACATACTACGATATCGACTCCCCGCAACCCCAGAATTTCATTTATTTATTTATTTACATCACAATCATGTACATAAAATGAAAAATGGTAGCAGCTGTAATGCTAATGTTATATGCGTACGTAAACCTTGTTAGGGCACAGTAAAGATAAAACAGAGCCAGTCAGTATTTAAAGCTTACAAATAATCTATCTAAGTATTTAAAAATATATTTATGTTTATCTACTTGAAGAATTTAAAAAAATGACTTTCCATCAAATAAATTGTCAGATAATACAATTCTATGGAGATTAAATATTGGAACTATTAAGTTAAAATAAAATACATTATGTCAGATTATATAGTATTGAAAATAAATGTATGTCATAATTTCTAAGATACCATTTGTCAATAGAAATTTATAAATTCAATTAATTTACAATTAATTTTTATACTCAAGTGAATTTTCGAGACAAATTGCTCAATTTCTTCTAATCTAAAATTTATTTTGGATTTCTTAAACATATAGTATAAAGTTGGAAACTACCCTATACTGTGATATTGATATGCGAGTGAGCTATGAGCCTTATATTGAGGCGTGTATCGTTTTTTTAGCTGTCTGGCGGCGAGGGCGGGCTCGAGCTGTCGGTGCACGTGCTAACTGCTGGCTTCTGGCCGACGTACGCGGTGGCAGACGTGCGGCTGCCCGCGTCGCTGGCGCGCCACCAGGACCACTTCGCCAAGTTCTACCTCGCCAAGCACTCCGGCAGGAAGCTGCACTGGCAGCCCACGCTCGGCCACTGCGTGCTACGCGCGCACTTCGCACAGGTACCACCCGCGACAAACTCATCATTTATTGCGCCGTAATGTTACAAACTCTTCATTTGTTGCGCCATAATGTTACATGGTCATCATTTATTGCGGCTTAAATGTTTCAAACTCTTCATTTGTTGCGCCATAATGTTACAAACTCATCATTTATTGCGCCTTAATGTTACAAACTCATCATTTATTGCGCCATAATGTTACAAACTCAACATTTCTTGCGCCATAATGTTACAAACTCATCATTTATTGCGCCTAATGTTACAAAACTAATCATTCCTTGCGCCGTAATGTTACAAACTCATCATTTACTGCGCCTTAATGTTACAAACTCATCATTCATTGCGCCTTAATGTTCCAAACTAATCATAATTATATAAGTCGGACAAGCACAAAAATATCTGCATCAATAATGAATGTTAGACAATTAGTGTTATTTCAGTTTGAAGCCACTTGATTGAAATTATTGTTTCTTTATACAAATATTACCAAAAAGTCAATATTTTTATAAATTACTGGCTGCCCCCGGCAAGGTTTGCAATGTCCCTAAAGAGAAACCTGTTAGGTTATACGGGGTGGTGCCGTCAATACGACAATAAATTAAAATATATTAATTCATAGAAATGGTTTGCCACTTTCAATAACATCTTATTCATTTAATGATTTCATGACATTTCTATGTTATAATACAACCAATGTTATATTATTTCATACAAATGTCATGAAATTATAGTTTCAACAATGGTTTTAGAACGTATAAATCACAAACATGTAAATATTGATGTTTAACTATATAGATTTGTGGTGGTTTTAAATTATTTCTTTTATTGTTTTATAGGGTAACAAAGAATTACAGGTGTCACTATTTCAAGCTCTCGTCCTGTTACTGTTCAACGACGGGGACAATCTGTCATTCGAAGATATCAAAGCTAACACTAATATAGAGGTAAGATAATGTGCTCTGTAGTCTTTTCTACAGCTTAAATTATATAGAAATAGTGAATATTCAGGTTTTTTAATAAGGTATTAATACTATTTTTCCCTCCTACTCTTATTGTATTCAATTATGTTAAGTTTTATTTTATTTTATTTTATTTATTTGGTACAATAACAAAATACAGATTAGAAACAAAGCTGATTCTTCTTATACTACGAAACACGTTAAATCCATATTTCAATTATAATTGCACACAACATTGCTTGCTTAATCTTTAGGTGCAGTAAACTAAGATAAATATGTACTTTAATACTATATTAAGAAATACTATAATAAAATATAAAATAATAGATACTAAATTTTACAAATACCAAGCTTCTGACATTCGTTTGTCAATAATGAAAACTTAAAAGAAACAAGGCTTTCATTGAAAATGTCTCTGTGATTACATGAACAATCATACAACCGACACATTCGCACCAAAGGGCTATTTTTCGATACATTGTTATTGGTGACTGGCACACTGAATAATTGAGAGATACGCACAGACCGGGTAGGCACTTTAAAATATAACTCATTTAATAACAACTCACTACAATTACCATTAACGATCTTATGTAATGTACACAAATCAATAACCCATCTACGTCTCTCCAAACTGGTCATAGAAAATCTCCTGAGACGATCCGAATATTCCGGCAAACGACGCCTTACTTATATACTTACTTATATAAATAGTAAACGCACAAAACAGCGTTATAAACACAACAAAATCAAACATGTAAATGTGTAAAGTATTCTTTCGGATCACTATAGATTGTAAAACTTCAATGAATGGTGAGATAAACTATAAAAACGTTTAAAAATTAGAAAGCGATGAAGAAATTGATAGGTTACACCTGGTGCTTTGGTCGCGTAGCGGTTATCGCGTCTTTCCGGACTCCAGGAGTCGTGGGTTCGATTCCCGTCTCGAGTATACAATTGCTTCATCGTTTTCTTTCTTTATTTGTATTTCTTACTAATACTTTTACTTATCAATAAAGTATCTTACAGTACAAAAGCCAAAACATGAATAGAATAAATTTTCTCGATGGGAAAAAACTCCAAATATGTTTTTTCTAGTTCCCTTTTTTTTTCATTTCAAAAGTATGCATATTAGAAAATCAATATATTATTGGAGTACTTGTCGAAAGAGTTTTTGTCAAAAATCGTTGTCTATTTTCCTCGTGCTGAGAACTCGTATCTCTATTCTGTCCGTTGTCGTGTGTGTGTTTGTGTGTGGTATTTTTGAACGCCCTGAATGCTCATTGATCGTATTGATTCTGAAAGCTTTACCAGGCGGTAGGCCCGTATTTAGGGTCGTCTGAGTAGGTATCACTGCTTTTCTATTTCACTCTTAAAGCAGTTTGCTGTGTTTCAGATTGAAGGGAAAGTTAGCCAGTGTAATCACTGGGCATGGAAGGCATTTTTTCTTATGTCTCAGTATGACAACGCACCTACGATAGCAAGTAATATTTTCCTTGTATTAGTTTGCTTATTATTATTATTATATCTTAATGATACGGTACGGTAGCCACTCACCAAAAGGTGGGCCGTCAGCTCGCTTGTCATCTGTTTGTATTAAATAATAATAATAATATTCATCACACCTATTATCTAGCCCCAAGGAACCATCATTAAGAGCTTATGTTATGAATACTAGATAACGAATAAATATTGATAAAAATATGTATATAAATATTAGAAATATACTAAATAAACATATAAACATCCATGACTCGTAAACAAATGCTCGTACTCATCATACAAACATTAGCTCCTACCGGGATTCGGACCCGGGACCTCTTGATCGAGTAGCCTGCATAGCAAGGGGTACAGACCGCTCGACCAGCCGGTCGTCAAAATAACCTTTTCATCCCCCCATCTCGGAAAGAGTATTCTTGCTCTTCGATATCTGATTGCAAAGGCCGTTTTTATTCGCTAGAGAATAAAGTAAATTTGAATTTAGAACATCGTGTGCACTAAGTTTGTGAATTCAAAACATCATTAATCCTCTACTTCTACCTCCACATGGTGCCAAATTTATCATACAACTTTCGTATTCTTACTTATGGGACTTATAATAATGAGACACTGACTCGACTTTCATTTATATTCTTTATTAATTTGACACATACATTACATTAATACAAGACATCTAATCACATTCGACCAATGGATGGCGGACCCACAGATAACTAAGACAGTTGACTTATGTCACAGATAATAGAACACCACATCCTCCCCCTACAGATTTAACCTTTTTGGTGGTCTAATTATTCTGGTTGATTTTCTTAGGGGTTGCCTAGAGGTAGAAGCAACCGGACTTGGTGGATGAGCACCTGACATTTGTTGAGTTACTGGGGATGACAACTTACTTGAAATATTACTGGATGGCATACACTGACTAGGGTATGAGGACCTGGGTACAGTATTTGGTAAACTTTCACTAGGGACAATAGTCGGACTTAAATATGTTTCTGTATTGACATTGGGAACATGAGATGCTTCTGGTAAGGACACAGGACTTAACTGATTTAAATGTGCTTTCTTCAAGACACCATTTACTGACACTAAATACAAGACTGGGCTCAAAATTTTTATAATAGAACCTCTGACAGGATATGCAGTACCACTTTTAATTAAAACTTGATCGTTTTCAATGAAGTGGGGATATGAAGGCATACGCTTAACCGACTTTGGATTATGAAAAGGATTCAGTACTGACAACATTGTTCTAGACATATAAGACAATAACATGGAATTTGGTGTTCTACCATTGACAGATGTTTGGGTATTCCTATAGTTAAACAAAAACTTAAGTAACTCTAACTCTAAATTTTTACTCTTATCTTGAAAAACAATTTTTTTTTAATGCCTTCTTTGTAATTTGTACATTTCTTTCAGCTAATCCATTACTTTCCGGGTGGTATGGTGGAGACTTGGTAACTTTTATATTTAGTTCAGTACAAAACTGAATGAAATGCACAGAATCAAACGGCGGGCCATTATCACTAACAATTTCACATGGCAGTCCTACTACTGCAAAAATAGAATATAATTCTTTAACAACATTAGAGGCATTACATTGATTCATAATTTTTACATCTATCCATTTAGAAAAGGAATCACAAAATATGAGAAAGTGTAGTTTTTGGAATTCGAAGAAATCAATATGTACCCGCTCAAATGGCACATTGGTGTGTGGCCACGACAATAACACATTACTAGGTTTAAAATTTACTACTGCACATGCTTCACATGACTGACATTTTATTTCAATATCATTAGACATTGATGGCCACCAAAACAATGATCTGCCTAACATTTTAGTCCGGACAATACCTGGGTGTCCCTCATGTAACAAATTAAGAACAAATGACTGACATTTTTGAGGTACAACTAACCTAGACCCAAACATTACACAATTCTCAATAATAGACAAACTATTTCTTAATTTAAAATATGGAATAAGGGCACTATCTTTCATGTGGTTAGGCCAACCTACTTTGGTTAATTCTAACACTTTATTTAAAATTGGATCACACCTAGTTTCCATTGCCATTTCTACATAGCTAATAGGGTGCTCATATGTAGCATCACCTTGATAACATACTATAGAATTAACAGCAGGTAACCTTGATAATGCATCAGCATGACTAAGTAACTCACTTTTCCTATGCTCTATACTATAATTATAGTTTTCTAAAATTAAGGCCCAATGTTGAAGACGATGAGCTGCTAAGGTAGGTATACTCTTTGATGGATGTAAAATATGCTTAATAGGTGCATTATCAGTAACAATGGTGAACTGTCTACCCCACAAATACTTATGGAACTTTGTAACTGCATAAATTATGGCAAGGGCTTCTCTATCTAGTTGTGAATAACCCTGCTGTGTTTTATTTAGAGAACAAGAAGCAAAAGCTATAGGTTTTTCTACTGATTTCTTTAAATTTCCTTCTCTTACAACATGACATAAGACAGCCCCTAATCCTACTGGACTTGCATCACTACATAATATTAATGGCAATGCTGGATCAAAATGTATTAATACCTTACTATTAATTAACTTTTCTTTAGAATAATCAAATAACTCTTGGTGTTTTTGTGTCCACTCCCACTTATTTCCTTTTTCTAATAATTCTCTCAATGGCTTTGTTAATGTACTTAAATTATCCATGTAATTATTATAAAAATTTAGTAACCCTAAATAAGATCTTAATTCCTTAACATTCTGTGGCACTCTGGCATTTAAAATTGCATCTACTAGGGATGGACTTGGTTTCCTGCCTTCTGCTGAAATAACATGCCCCAAATACTCTACTGAGGAAGAAAACCAAGAACATTTCTCAAAATTAACTTGAATGTCATGCTCATTTAATCTTTGTAATACCTTATTAACAGTCTTATAACAATTCTCAAAATTTGAACCTTTTATCAAAATGTCATCGATATAACAACAACAATTTTCTATTCCTATTAACACTTGATCCATGACTTTTTGAAACAAAGATGGTGCTGAGGCTATGCCATAGATTAATCTCTTATATCTATATAATCCCTTATGAGTATTAATAGTTAACAACTCTTGACTCTCTTTACTGACTAAAAGCTGTGTATATGCATCTGAGAGATCTAGTACACAAAATATACTACCATTAGCTAAGCTTGCAAAGACATCCTCCGCTCTAGGAAGGGGATAACAATCAACTTTTAAATTGGGGTTCACAGTTTTCTTAAAATCTACACACAATCGATACATTCCATTAGCTTTCTTAATTGGTACTAAGGGTGAAGCCCACTCTGAATGGTTTACTTTGTAAATTTTACCTTCTCTTTCCATCTGATCCAAAGAACTTGATATAACATCAACAATATTGTAAGGAACTTGATATGGTTTTTGAAAAACTGGGATACACTTCTCTTTTAAACTGAATTTTACTTCAAAACCTTTTATGCATTTTTCTGGATTCTTTGTAAAAACATTAACATATTGACTTTTTAATTTTTCCACAATATTTGAAATATACACATTATCACTTGACTTCTTACATAAATTCTGTTTGTTTACCTTTTTTACTAAGAAACACTGATTGTTATCACTACACAATGACAATTCCCTATTCATACACTTTTGTGTTGTGGCATCGTTAGTAGACATTTTTTCCTCATTTTTAAAATCAGACTTATTAAAACACTGAGACTTGACATTGATATTTGACTCACACTTTTCTGTTATAAAATTTGATTTATTTTTATTTATAGAACATGACTTATTAATGACATTAAAATTATCTTTATTTTGTTTTGACAGATATTGACTTAATGAACTTCTCCACACAGGACACAAATAATCCAACCAATCACGGCCTAATAAAGGGTTAAAATATCTATGTTTTTCTGCACAAACAATAAGTGGTAACTTTTCATTATAAAATGGGACATCTACATACAATTCTCCTGCACAAGCTATGGGACCTGACACAGAATTTAATTTAATTTTTGTTGGATTTAACTGATATTTATTTTTAAAATTTAATTTGTAACATGGATAAGAAATTAAAGATATTGCTGCACCTGTGTCAATTTCCATTTCAATATACTGATTAGCAATATTTATTTTAACTAACTGAGACTTATTATAACTGACATTATTAATTCTTAACATTTTTATGTTTATATCACTAGAACACTTTGAATGACAAGGCACCTTACATGCCATACACTGACACTCATTTGATGCTGAGATGCTATTTATGTTTTCACAACTTTCATCTAGGTTAGACTCACACTCAAAATTAGACTCATTCTGTACTCCATGGACATTTCTAAACCGACATTTCCTTGATATATGGCCCATCTTATTGCATATAAAACACTTCCATTCTTTGGCTGGGCAAGCATTTGGGTCATGCCACCTACCACAACGGTAGCATTCCTTATTTTTATTCATCATTTCATTTCTGTTGGGACTGCGTTGACTTGACATATATTTATTACGAGTTGACCGACTTTGACTCTGCCAACCTTCTCGACTTGTTTGATGTCGTACATCATAGGGCTGACCTTGTTGACTTGACTGACTTTTCTGACTTGACTTATTCCAATGACTGGATTGACTACTGTTACCTGACTTATTTTGATTGTGCTGCCCTTGTAGCTGATTTCCATTATAATTTTGACTGTGACGATAACCTTGACTTTGACTTTGTATTTTATTTATGTTAGACTGATTCTCTGAGATACTTAATAGTTTTAACTGCTCCTGTATAGCCTCTTCTTGGTGTATTATTTTACTAACTTCGGCAAATGATGGTTTTTCCACAACTAATAGTTTTCTTTGTACTTCTTTGTTCTTTAATCCATACACGACCTGGTGGACACAGGCTTGGTCACTATAAGTGCCGAAATCGCATTTAGATGCCGCTACTTTTACCCGACTTAGAAAACTTGACATAGATTCGCTCTCTGACTGTTTTAAGTTATGAAAAATATATTTATTCGTAGAGTCCAATCCTGCAGGTTCATATTTTTCTTTGAGTAATAAAGACAACTGATCAATAGACTTACTTTTGGGCGGATCAGGAAGACATTTTTCCCTTAAATAACCGTAATGCCTGGCACCTATTAAGGTTAAAAATAGGGATTTAATCTTTGTCGACTCTGTTTCTGGCGGAATATCATTTAGTTCGCAATATTCCTGAAACTGTTCATACCAACTGCTGAAATTTTGGATGCTTTCTTCGTATGGCTCCACGTGGCCCAAGACAAGACGCGTTGTGGCCGGACCGGTCGACATGGTTACTATCCCTCCTCGTCGCCAATTTCGTATTCTTACTTATGGGACTTATAATAATGAGACACTGACTCGACTTTCATTTATATTCTTTATTAATTTGACACATACATTACATTAATACAAGACATCTAATCACATTCGACCAATGGATGGCGGACCCACAGATAACTAAGACAGTTGACTTATGTCACAGATAATAGAACACCACAACAACCTTTTAGAACTTGTTAAAAACTCAGACTCGGCACCTTCTTGGTTTACTTTTTGTTTAATTTGCTTTGCGCGCGCCTTTTCTTTTCGCGACATATTTGTTAAAACCATAGGTTTAAAACAAGAAATTTAAAAACAAGTAAAAAACATAAAATGAGTGATTCTAGCGACTGAAACTGTTAATAATGCGCAAATATATATTTTTTTGCATTTAGTCATTTCCTCGTTGAGGTGGGATGAAAAGTTACGTGTTGCACTTGAGTGCAAACATTTTTCACCTCGTGCTCTTTTGATTCCGTCGCTAACGCTCAGGATTCTAATTTTTGAATCCTTCGCTTGCTCGGTCATCAAAATTGAGCACACGGTTAAAAAGCAACTTTGCACTCTTGTATAAAGCGAGGTTTAGACTAGCAAGTTCTTGATGCAAGTTTTGAGACAGCGCTATATGAACGAGCGAGTGGAAAATAATTACCTCTCCCTCTTACGCATAGCTCTGTCTCAAAAGTTGCAGCAAGAACTTGCTAGTCTAAACCTCGCTTAACAAATAACTATTTAAGTATTAATAAATTAAAATGGTAGGTAGGCTAGATAGGTAGGCCCCCCACAAGGTGGACCGATATCTGGTAAGGGTCGCGGGAAGCCGTTGGATGAGGACAGCGCAGGACCGATCGGTTTGGAGATCTTTGGGGCAGGCCTATGCCCAGCAGTGGGCGTCTCTCGGCTGATATGATGATGATGATGACATACATATCAAATAAACTAAATATGCTTGTCAGGCGGGCGAACTTCGGCGTACCCTGCAGTCGCTAGCGTGCGGCAAGGCGCGCGTGCTGGCCAAGAGTCCGCGCGGCCGGGAGGTGGCCGACACCGACGGGTTCGCCTTCAACGCGGACTTCACCAACAAGCTGTTCCGCATCAAGATCAACCAGATACAGATGAAGGAGACGGTCAGTACCCACTACGTTTACTAGCCCTACCATCCATATTGTACAATCTGTGCACATAGCGCGATTGCAAACCAACCGAAGTGAACGTCTTTGTGCCAACGAGATTACTGTGGCGTCATGAGTGACGTCATGAAGCCGTACTAACGCTGCTCACATTAAAGAGGTAGTGCAGTGTGTGCGCTAATGTCAAATTTGAGGTTATAGCTTGGACTTTATGAAAAATGTTGTATGTGATAAAAACTTGTTATCTAAAAATACTTCGAAAATTTACTCTTCGATTAAAACGTAAGATCTTAGTAAGTTTTTGTTAAGGTCATTGACAGGAGTACACGCGAATAAGCGAAAAAATGTTTCGAATTAATTTCACGCTAACAGCTCACATAGCATCGTATTCAATTCGGCCCAAGGCGTTTGCACTGTTTGTAACGTGTGTAATGTTTGCGCATTATACACCGTAAAGTGGGTTGTTTAGTGTAAACACGGAACTGAGACACGACACAGAAACATCACAAAAAGTAATACCTCAGTACGTCGGTATAAATGCAAGTTCCAACTATGTACAGTTGGACCGCGGTTCTTGAGCGAATACTTAGCTTGAAGGAAAGTTTTCCCTTTTAATTGAAGATGTGACGAACCCAGCTACATCCTAAGACTAATAAAGATGACAAAGGAGATTGTCCATTTTTAGCTCCATAGCTTGGGCTCACTTCCAATTTTTATTTTACACCTTTGTGTATAAAAAATATATTGTTATTTTTATAACGTGTGAAGCTGAAGTACTACCTACTTCAAGACAGTTATGGCTCATATTCGTTCTGTCGTACTCAAGCAAATCAATTATTTGCAACCCTGAAGATATACGATCCTCTAATTAGTTTTTTATATTGGTTGCTATGCACGATGTGTGCATTACTTGTTGGTGTAAATAGCTATATGAGTGTCTTATTCCTCAATAAATATATTTATTTGCATCCCGTATTCAGAGCGAAGAGCAGAAGGCGACAGAGGAGCGCGTATTCCAAGACCGTCAGTACCAGATCGACGCGGCCATAGTGCGGGTCATGAAGATGCGGAAAACACTCTCACACAATCTACTCATCTCAGAGCTCTACAACCAACTCAAGTTCCCTGTCAAGGTAACGCTAACAATCTTACTGTACTAGTTTTCACTATTAGCAGAACAGGGCGGCGTTTTAGCTTATGTTGGGTGCGCTAAAAGTCCCATCTTGGGCGCCAAATGTACCATGTTGGGCGCCAATTGTCACGTATTTGGGCGCCAATGTCACATGTTGAGCGCCATTGTCACATGTTGGTGTCAATGTAGCGTGATGTGTCATCAGTTGTATTGAGTGAAACTTTGGGTTTCATCCTTAGTAGATGATTGCAGGAGAGGTTTCCAGAACTAAAGTTTATACTAAATACTCACTGTCTGGGTAAGGTACCATCACAAGTCTCATTATCACATAGTCCTGTGTGATTGGGAATTAAATTTCCTAACGATAGTTCGACATCTAAATTACATCGTCTAAAACTTTAGTGTTCCCCTTTAATTAAAATTCCATAAGAAATTCGCTGAATAATATTTTTAATAACTCTTAATTGTGCAAACAATGGCCCTAATTCTGGAGAACACATGCTAAGTCTAAATCTAAGTTCAGTGCATTTCTTTCTTTCAAAATAAATACGAAAAGGATGGCTGTCATATAATTTGACATTTAGAAACGTGCGTTCAATTTTTGGCCTTATTGAACGTGACAAAATGCAGTCTTTAAGAGGCACCTCCGTACATGCCGTCTAAAGTTGTCTATGGTTTCTTTGAAATCTATCTCAATTTAATTGACAGCTCTAAACAAATTCTTGCTATCTTTTTCCTGTTACATATTGCGCGAAGGAGATATACTGTACTTATAATTAGAATTAGAATGTGTCTTCAGAATTTGGCCTAATAACAGGATTTAAATTAAAAAATTTTCTATAAAACAGTATCAAGACATCACTAACACAAGATTTGAATGCTTACTTTGGGCTAGATATTTATTCAAAACAGTCGCCTGTTCATTTTCGTAAGATTTCAATGTAGAAGGAGTCTGGGACTTTAGTTTTAGTGATCATGATTAATGTAGGGTAGTTTTTTTCTTTCTTTCTTTCATATAAATATGTCTTCCCACAGCCGGCCGACCTCAAGAAGCGCATCGAGTCTCTGATGGACCGCGACTACATGGAGCGCGACCGCGACAACCCCAACCAGTACAACTACGTCGCGTAATGCCCTCCCCCCACCCCCGCACACAAACCCGCGGCCTCTTGCTACAATAAACGGTTAACAAACAAAACTTCTATTATTTTGAAATCGCATTTGTAGTAGGTATTTAAGCTGCTGTCTTCTCAATATTATTGTCTGGCACGTGGATTTAAGTCACTTAGCAAGTTTTACTCTCTGATCCGATTCGGATGGAAAATGATTCAAATTTTTTTTAGATTTTTATCTAACACTATTTTATTTACAATAAATTTGAAAACAGTGATCTGTCGACACTATATCTAACATATACTGTTAAGGTCGAATTTGAGAGTAAGCTAACCACTGAACAGAGGTTCGAGCTGAGCGAGTGTACGATGACTTAACACTATAAATTTCCGGCTAATGTCTTCTTAATAATTATACAGGGTGTTAGGACGCTCTGAATACGAAGGCAGGTGGCAGTGCCGGTCACCCTAAACACGAATTTGAAATCGCGAAAAAAATCTGCTGTTTCATACAAATTGTAATATTTACACGGCCTGTTTGTATGGATGACGTGATGAAGACTGTTTGTATGGAACAGCTGTTTTTTTTCGTCATATCATTTTTTTTTAACAAATTGTGTTTAAGGCGAGCACTGTCACTTGCCTTCGTTTCTGAGAGCGTTCCCCTAACAACCTGTATGCCTTCTTTAGAAGTAATCAATGCGTTTTAGTTCATTAAGAGCCGCTTGTTTCTATGCTTAACTTTAAATGGTCAACTCAAAGCTTCCCTACTGCATAAAATTAAATGTATCCTACCCTCACTCAAACCAAACTACCTGATACAATATACAATAATAGACTTTAACGCCTGTCATATAATGTTCACTAGTGGCCCTCACGCAGGACACAATATAATTAAGTATATTTAAGTAATAGTGACAAGTAAATTAAATATTTTCATGCTTGATTGTTAAGTATAAAATATAAGTTCTGGTAATATCAACAGTGCGTATTTGCACCCAAATTGATTCTTAATACAAAGGGCTAAGGGTACTTACGAAGAAGTAAACCAAATTACGCTGGACCTACGGTCCTTAGTGGATGGGGACGAATTGTATAATGTGATATTGAGGGTCGGTGTCATAATCATCGAAATTTTAAATTAAATAATAAACAAAATAACAATATTGGTCGAAAATAGTCGAAAGTTAATAGCTAATCGAAATATTATTCACTATTGATGCTGTCAGAATATTCTCTTTCTTGAAAAGAAAAGATATGAACATTAATTCCTATAATAAACTGCAATGATGCTACGCAGCTATTATTCCATAGTTTCGAGACCAAACCCATTATAGGGCTAACCGTCAAAGTTTTTCAGGACTGCTATAATTTTGTTTAAAATTTTTGATATAATTTGTGTTAAAATGTCTGTTTCCTTCTGGAAATTATCAAGACTTTGAGGTCCTCCGTAAATTATTCTTATCACCTTTTCACCGACTTGAGCGTTATACGTTTAGAGGATTCATATGAACCACAAGCAGTGGCATGTCCTAATAGGGCAGTGTTTTCTAAAGCCTACATTTGTCATATTAATTAAGGTTTTTAAATTAACAACATTTGAATCTCAAATGATCGCTGGCCTTTTCCGATCTATATTGAGAGATGTATGTAATTCAGAAACTCTGAATCATTTGTTTAGCCTTATGCGCTCGCGCATGCCTAACACGAAACCAGGCAAAACTGTTCGAAGAGCGTTTAGACCGCATCGCTGCTCATACAAACTTTAAAGTGCTAATAATTGAAAAGTAACAAAACTTGCCAGGCATAAGCAAGTCAGACTATCGTAAAAAAATATCAGAGGATTTTTCAAAAAGGCTAATAATAATAAAAAAAATATTGGCGATTTTTGGTTTGTATGAAAACTTAAAAATTGCTCTTACTCAACAATAAGACTGTTTTTCGAAAAATCCTCTGAAAACTAATAACACTTGCATATGCATATAAAGTCTTATTAGTTTTGGTTTGTTCGTTTTCAATACATACACAAACAAACACCACACACACCCTCACTTAAATGAGTATATAATATTTTTAATAATTATGTTTTTTTTTTCAATTTTTTGGATCTAAATCACAGTTATTTTTAAAAATTGTAAGTGCTGTAAATGTTTGTTAATAAATTAAAAAAATATTTTCGACTTGGAAGTTTGTATGAAATGCCGTACAGCGTAAACCCCCTTAACCGATTTCATGTTTTGTAAAGAATAACGAGATACACGTAAAATAACTTTTATCAAAAAATTTTTTTCTTCAAACGTCTGCTAAGAAAATAGTACTTCACATGACATTATACTTCACGTTTCTATCATCTATAAAACTGCTTTAAACATTGTTATAATAGAGTTTTTATACCATCTGTTAGCCACAATTAGATCATAAATCAAAACAAAGGTCTTGCTAAAGTTTAATAAAACCATAACATTTGACTGCGATCTGTAATAGTTACTATAAATCATCATAATTATAAACTTCATTACGAAATGAAGTTCACGTGTTAAGTATATATAATAATAATAATAATATGTAATAAGTCCTAAATGTACTGATTAAGTCTATTGCGATCGGAAGACAGATACAACTACAGCAAAATGTATATACTTATAGATTTAAGTCTGTTTCTAAACGTAGGTTATCCGGATACTTGTGAAACAACTTAGTAATAAACGAAGGACGCGGGTTAATATTTTTAACATAGTTGATACTTAGTTGCGCCCTAGAGACATTACGTGTGATATTAGAGAATCGATCATCCTCCAGAGTGCGTTGATTGTAAACTGAAAATGTTTTCTCCACTTAAGTGCACATTTTGTAAGAAATTTTCCAATAAAAGTAACGGAAAGTATTTGCTATTTCTTGGAATGGCAAATTGTTATCCTATCTTCTAAATAAATAAATAAAAATAAAAAAGTATCATCCAAAAAACGAATTGGTAGTCATCATTATAATTACCTATCCGATTGCCTTGGTAATTATTCCTTTAATTAATAATATGCAAAATATACAATTTAATTTATGTCTTGATGTTAATTAATACAGGAGTCGTGATGAATGATAATTAATTTTTATTACTCACATGATGGCACAGTCACGTCTGAAAAGATGTAAAGCTATAAAATGCAAATATGGACTCTATTACTGTAGCAATAAGGTATCGAATACAGAATTTTGAAGCCTCGTATGTATACACCTTTTTAGACGTGAGCACGTTATCTAGTGTATTGTTCTACTTAAAATTTAAATTTGTGCGAGTTTTTCCTTACAATATTATAAGTTTACTGTTAAATAAGGACGCCAAAATTATATCCGATTCGATAGAGAATGGAAATGAGTATGATGGAAACGGGCATTGGTCGTGTTCGATTATATCATAAATATATGATAAACTGAACGTTCTGTGACATTCTATATTGAGTCGGATGGTACAGTCAACGGCAATGGTAAGTGGTCACTTTTGAGACAACTGAGCTGTCAAAAGCAATCACTTTTGCTGTGGCTGTGTGGCTGTACATAATTTTGTTTGTAACATCCACTACTGGAGGGATCAATTATTAAAACTATTTATAATTTTCTCTTATTGTTTTATTTTATTCAAATTAACAAGGAATTAAATAACTAAAAAAAAACGCTTCTATGTACATCAATGCATTTATCACACAAGATCTGTTACCGCATTTGTTGGCATAACCTCAGCACAAACACATTATCTATAGGAACAATACTTGTAAGAAAAATTGGCAGGATTATAGAAAAGTAAATATTGTATACATTATCCGCATATGGAACAACATGTATCTTCAACCTCATTCATAACATAAGTAAACACTACTTTCAAATGTACACTATTTACAAATTTCAAAGCTATCACCATGAGGCGAATTTATACGGTTCACTTCGTAATATAAAATGAAATAAAAACAAATATGAAACATCTGTAAAACAATTCATTAAAAATACATACACACCTTTCGATAAACGGGGACCGCAAAGTTATTATAACACAACAAATATGTATTTGCAGGACTGACTGATAATGATTTTCTGTTTACAATAGCCAAATACTAGATACAATACATAGGATGCAAGTCTATGGCCTTTGACAAAATATAGTTTTGTAATCTAACGCAAAGGGGCGATAGGCTAATATGATGTCACATTTCAATGAATATAAATAATTTACTGGAGAATTCTAATACAATACAAACAGGGGATTTACAAAGATATCACAACAGAGACATTATCTATTTTAAGTAGTGCTATCTTCTTAATTTTTTTATAGGAAGACAGTAACGACACTACGATTAGTTTTCAATTTGACTTTTGTCTCTATTTCCTAATGGAGCACCAATTCTTCATATTATGCAAACCCATGACTTCCTTCATACCGTCGACATCAAGGATACCACAAACTTTCCACTGGCTAAAGCAGTCGTAATGGGAGCTATGTTTCCCCGTGTTACACTTGTGACTGCACAATTCGATTGATTTAATAAATAACACTTGTGTACATACTAGGAGGTTCATTTGTTGATCATGTTGAGCACCGTGCCGAGGTGGTCCTTGTGGTAGTCGAGCTCCTCGGCGAGCGCCACGGCCAGCGCGTTGGGAGTGATCTCCGCGCCGAGGTAGTCGCGGAGTAACACCTGCCAATAGAAAACGGCTGGTATTTTTATTTTTATACAACTAGATGACAAACAAGCTGACGGCCCACCTGATGGTAAGCGGTTACCGCCGCCTATAGACACCTGCAATAACAAGGAAAAGTCACTTGATATTGCAGGTGCGTTGTCTCCTGGGGCCTAAGATCAAATGCCGTCCATGCCCAGTAATTGCACTGGCTACCTTTCCCTTCAATCCGAAACACAGCGAACTGTTTCACGGCTGAAATAAGAAAGGCGGTGGTACCTACCCAGACGACCCTACATACGGGTCTACCGCCTAGTAAATTTTTAAATTAACTGATCACCATACTTTTTTTCCGGGCGGAAAATGCTTATGGGGATAGCTCGTGCACACTAGCAGCACCAATTGATTGTTATTAAATATTGTGAATTTAGAACATAATAAACAAAAACGCTTTAGACAATTGCTAAAAAAACGGTATTTGTAATTTTTAAAGATGTATCTTGTATAAATTGTCTACCTATAAGTAACCAAATTTTTTATTTTTGTTAAAAGTGGCCTTCAGACAATAACAAGTTGGACTTTAGGCAATAATGAAAGAATAGGTTACATGTAGAGGAATATCTTATACAGAGCACATCTGAAAAAAATTACAAATACCTTCTTTAGTCATTCTCTAAAGCGTTTTTGTTTATTATGTTCTATATACCGAGGTTATATGGGACTCCTTCGCAAAAATAATGATGCGGCAGCCCTAACTTACTAAAACCGTCCTTTTAATAACAACAACAATAACAATATTTATACACTCACACCTATTATCTAGCCCAAAGTAAGCATCATTAAGAGCTTGTGTTATGGATACTAGATAACGGAGAAATAATGATAATAATATACCGTCAGGAGGCCGCTTACGAGGACCAGATCCAGAGAACTTGGTAGTCGTCCATCTTTGGTCCCCGGAGGGATGGGGTACTTCCCCATACGAGTGGATGTTTATACGTCCCCTCGTATGGGTATAATTAGCAGGTTTTATACCTAGTGCTCCAGTGGCGTAGTGGTAACAGCGTCTGGCCGGAAATCAGGAGACGCGAGTTCGATTCCCACCTGGAGCATATATTTTTTCATCGTTTTCTTCCTTTATTTGTCTTTTTTTGACGACCGGCTGGCCGAGTGGTCTGTGCCCCTTACTATAGAGGCTACTTGGTCAGGTGGTCTCGGGTTCGAATCCCGGTAGGAGCAAATGTTTGTATGATGAGTACGAGCATTTGTTTACGAGTCATGAATGTTTATATGTTTATTTAGTATATTTCTAGTATTTATATATACTAGTATTTTATGTCGACTTTTCGACGTTTACTTTTCAATCTTTCCATACTGGCCCTACTTGAAGCGACGCTTGAATACGGATCGAATATACACGTCTTCGTGTCTCGGACGGCACTGAGAGCTCCTGTGCTTGCCTACACATAGGCAGCGTGTTTGTATACTAGGTTACCACAAGTAAAGCGCGCTCCGCATCGTGAGATGAAAGGACTATATACTTATACAGGGTGGTGCCGTCAATGCGACAATAAATTTAAACATGGGCTATATTTGTCCATAGAAATGGTTTGCCACATTCAAAAATATCGTATTCATTTGATAATTTCATGACATTTGTATGGAATAGTGTAACGTTGGCAGCATTATTTCGTACAAAGGTCATGTCAAGGTCAAATTATCAAATGAACACGATATTTTTGAAAGTGGCAAACCATTTCTATGGACTAATATAGCCCATGTTTAAATTTATTGTCGCATTGACGGCACCACCCGGTATACATATTATTATCAATATTAATCCGTTATCTAGTATCCATAACACAAGCTCTTAATGATGCTTACTTTGGGCTAGCTCAGAGGTGTGAGTGTATGAATATTATATATATTTGTAATTGTTACAAAAGTAGGCGTTTAAACGCATCAATAACATTCACGTGTGCATTTATTTAATTCCACTGTCCACACTTGCACAGCGAAGGTAAGTCTTTCTACTTCCAACTCCCCCCGGTGACTGGTCAGTGATTGTGGCAACTTCAAGTAGCATACCTTAGGTGGGGAGTGTTTGGCGGGTTTTAATGGCGTCGGTCAAGATTTTTATTTTAATCATTAAAAATTGTGTCGGAGCGAACTTTTATGCTATAAAAGTGGTGTCGTTTTATATACAAAGTGTTTGTGTTGACGTAAACTAAAAAGTTATTAGAATATAAGTGATTATGGTGTGAAATACCATGAGAACTTTTTTGTGGTTATCCACCTCATCAAGTAGCACATAAAGTGACTGTCATATATTTCGTTTCAAATACTCCCAAGGTTCATTGAAATGTGTTACGCCAGCATTTTAATGCAATAAAAGAAGAAACAAGGATATACTGAAGACATGGCTGTATGGGCATTTGTTCCCTTTGCCTTCCTTGTATAGGGAGAATTAACCTAAAAAAAATACCTTAGGCGGCACGGATCCCCCGTGGCTGAGCACCGCCTGCCGCAGGTGGTCTCCCGCGGCTCGGTTCAGCGGCCGCGGCTCAAAGTTCCTCTTCCAGACGGTCCACGCCGTGGCGCGAGAGATCAGGTACGAGTAGTACTTGGCGCCGTACCCCACCAAGTGGCTGAACCGGTGTTGCCATGCCTTCACAAATATAAACATTATTTGGATTTCACAGGCATCAGATAGAGTGCTTTGTGTAATAAAGTATTATTAATACGAGCTTTCATTTCATTTAAGGCGATACCTCGTCGACACTAGCGACACCACTTGATTTATATTAATTGTGGTGAATATAGAACATAATAAACAAAAACGCTTCAGAGAATGACTAAAGAATGGTATTTGTAATTTTTTTGAGATGTGCTCGGTATAAGATATTCCTCTACATGTAACCTATTTTTTCATTATTGCCTAAAGTGGTCACTTTTAACAATAATAAAAAATTTGCTTACTTATAGGTAGACAATTTATACAAGATACATCTTTAAAAATTACAATTACCGTTCTTTAGCAATTCTTTAAGGCGTTTTGTTTATTATGTTCTAAATTCACCATAATTAATAACAATCAATTGGTGTCGCTAGTGTGCACGAGGTATCCCCTTTAGCTGGTCACATGGTTACATTTAGGTGTTACAATGAGTAAGTAGATACATTGGACATGTCGCCGTTGTCTGGTTAAATCAGCCGCTTAACTGGACGGCTAGCCTGTTGATCAAACGCCGGCGTCCAATTGAATGCCTATCCCGATAGTTAATTGAAGTAGACTCACTTAGCGTTTAATGACCTGGCGTATTGAATGAATCGTCTTGTACTAGGTTCAAGGTTGTTTTCATGACCACTGATAACCGCCATCGTTTTAATACTAAGTGGTCATAAAAAATAACCTTGAACCTACTAATCACTCAACAGTCACACAAAAGCTCTTCGATTTAAACGACCTGCCTAGGCGTCCAATTGAATGGCTAATTTAAGCCAGACGGCTGCGACAGACACAGGACACCCTGTGAGGGCACTGCAAACAAAGTAAGAGAGCGCTATCATTTTAAATGAAATGTGTTGCATATAAACACTTGCAAAATAATTGTAAATAAACAGTATAATCGGAATCAAATAATTAGATATTTCATGATATAATTAATTATGTAGGGTCGTCTGGGTAGGTACCACCGCCTTTCTTATTTCAGCCGTGAAACAGTTCGCTGTGTTTCGGATTAAAGGGAAAGGTAGCCAGTGTAATTACTGGGCATGGACGGCATTTCATCTTAGGCCTCAGGATGTCAACGCACCTGCAATACCAAGTGATTTTTTCCTTGTTATTGCAGGTGTCTATAGGCGGCGGTAACCGCTTACCACCGGGAGGGCCGTCAGCTTGTTTGTCATCTAGTTGTATAAAAAAAGTAAAGCATTAGTAGAGATACATTGATTCAAAAGTATGTACATTTATTAACAATTACCGTATTCTCAACATAAGGTAGTCCGTAGTACTGTTGTTGCACTTCTTTGAGCACCGCTGTGGTGTCAGAGGGCGCGCGGGGCCCGTGGTATTGTTGGTCCAGTGCCGAGTAGAACACCTGATGATACAATTTATAGGTCACTTATTTATATTACGTTGTCTCTTTCTCTCGATATAAAAGTGAAAAGGACAGCTGACAAATAATTTGATATTTATTTATTCAATTTGTTAATAAATCCACAGCTCTTAAAAATACAGAATTTTGGAGACTTGACAGAAATAATTAAAGATTTACATTGGACTTAATTTTGAATCTAAAAATCTTAATTCATTCTCTAAACCTAATAAAGCTAAGAAGACGATAATAAATGAGTGAATTGTAAATAACAGTAGACTCTTTTTTCTACAAATTATGCTAAATTTGGCACATTATGCCAAATTTGACAATGGGCCTATTTCTGGAGAGAGAGAAAAAGATAGCAAGAATCTGTTTAGAACTGTCACTTAAATTTAGATAGATTTCAAAGAAACCACAGACAATTTTAGACGGCATGTACGGAGGTGCTTCCTAAACACTGCATTTTATCACGTTCAATAACGTCGAAAATTGAACGCACGTTTCTAAATGTCAAATAATTTGACAGTCATCCTTTTCGTATTAATTTTGAGAGAAAGAGATGCACTGAACTTAAATTTAGACTTAGTATGTGTTCTCTAGAATTAGGCCAATGTGGCGTACTTAGTAAAAAATACAGATGTCCATATCAATGCAGTTAGGCGGTCGCCCGCTGATGTGTTTATGCGTGTGTTAGCTGTGTAATATAATACCGCTAGAAGTATAGTTTAGTAGTAGACGCACAGAAAGCAAGCTGTTTCATATACCATTCTGTCGAACAAAATACCGAATGAATTCTCCATTAAGTCGAATTTTCAGAGCATATAACTGTAATTATTCTCATATTGACCCATTCATGGCTTCTAAAAATAAATTTCTAAATATAATTATTGAAAATTCATAATTCCAATTGCAATAACAATAATCAATAGACCTTAACACGCACACACACGCGCACACACACGCACACACACACACACACACACACACACACACACAAAGTCCGTTGTTAGTAATTGTTTAATGGAATATTTTCTCAGGAAACCTGTTATTGGCTTGTAATAGTATATTTAGCTTAGAATACCATTATAATTTGTAAACAGCTGTTGGTTTCTTAACAATAAAAAAATGCGGTACCTGTAACTGCATTTCGCTGGCTCCAAACAAGTATTTGGAGGCGCAGAGCCTGTGCAGCATGTCCTCGGGCATCGGCTCGCGCGTCTGGAAGTGGCGGGCGAACTTGCTCACTACCTGCAACGCGAGTAAGGGAAATTAGCTCAAAGTAGTCCTTAATACTTCTTGTATACAGCAGCGATAGCATTCAGTTCGACATCTGTCGCTGGTGCAGCCACAAGAAACAGTATACAGGTTTAAAGAAATGTATTCTCAAAAAGACATATTAACTGTCACTTATTTGCCACATAGATGAGAACATAGTTAATTGTGAAGTATAAAATAGTTCGTGTTTTTTAGCACGGACGGCAGCTCGGCGAGGTCAATGGGTGGGGTCACTGACCTGTGGGCTGCCCGCGAAGTACTCCATGAGCACGGACGGCAGCTCGGCGAGGTCAATGGGTGGGGTCACTGACCTGTGGGCTGCCCGCGAAGTACTCCATGAGCACGGACGGCAGCTCGGCGAGGTCAATGGGTGGGGTCACTGACCTGTGGGCTGCCCGCGAAGTACTCCATGAGCACGGACGGCAGCTCGGCGAGGTCAATGGGTGGGGTCACTGACCTGTGGGCTGCCCGCGAAGTACTCCATGAGCACGGACGGCAGCTCGGCGAGGTCAATGGGTGGGGTCACTGACCTGTGGGCTGCCCGCGAAGTACTCCATGAGCACGGACGGCAGCTCGGCGAGGTCTGTAGGGCAGCGAGTGCCAGCCACGTGTTGGTGCGGGACTCTGCCCAGCATCGAGTGGAGCGCGTGGCCGACCTCATGGAACAGGTTGTCCACCGCCGCCGCGGGAAGGAGAGCTGGACCGGAACGATGTCCGCCGCTAAGCGACAGCATTACTACCACGATCGGATTCTACAAGCAAACATAGGCTTAAAGGATATATCACACCATGATAGATGCAAATTGAAACTAGATACCTTTTTCTAATTTGTTAAGAAGACTGGCGGTAGCACATTACAATTAAAAACCTATTGGGCATTGGCATTATACAGGTTAAATCATTAAAATGAAAAATGAAAAAAATAAGTAAGGGGTTCATAAAAATTGCGAATTTTTTATTATTCTTATGAGATTATTGAGACTCTTGAGACTATTCTTAGAAGCCCAAACACGCTTTCTGCTGTAAGTTTCTGAAGAATTGAGCATCCCGCAGACTATTAGATAATATAGGATCAGCTCAAGGTTAGCATGTCTTGGAAGTAACAGTAAACCAAATTTCAAATCAATCGGATCTGTGAAAGTTAGTGAAACCGTTTTGACAAGTAGGAAATTGCTGATAGTCATCAAAAGCCTATTTCTAGGTGGTAGGCCCGTATGTACGGTCGTCTGGGTAGGTACCACCGCCGTGAAACAGTTCGCTGTGTTTCTGATTGAAGGGAAAGTTACCTAGTACTGGGATTGAAGGCATTTCATTTTAGGCCTCAGAATGACAACGTACCTGCAATACCAAGTAATTTTATAAGCGGCGGATACCACTTAACACCAGGTGGCCCGTCAGCAAAAAAACGCCTGAACTGATTTTCATGAATTATAGCTAAAAACCACCCTGGTCCCGTCAGCTTTCAAACAAGGAGCTACGATGCCACAGACAGACACGTCAAATTTATAACACCCCTCTTTTTGCGTCGGGGTTTTAAAATACGTATAAACGCCTAAGAGAGGTAGCGCCAGTAACGGGATTCGAACCCTGCTTTAGAGATAACGGCACCTACTGACCTCTCTGGCAGACTGCCGTCAAGTCAAGTAACTGAAAAATACAAATCAATAGTGGACAGTTTACTAATTTTATACATTTTATCATCAAACATTGGCCCTGCCAGAAGACCCGCGCCACAGTGACGTTTGTCGCTGTGGCATTATGCTGAGGCAGTGACCTAGATGGCCTGTTATTCTTATTTATTTATTGTTTGTTTCTCTTGTTTTATTTCTTTCTTTCTTTTTAATGTTTTTTTTTTATTTATTTTTAGGCCAATAAAAGCTTTCTTTCTTTCTTTCAATGTACCTGGTAAGTGCCATCCGGCAAGAGCTTGCCGCCTTGTATGGTGAAGTGGCAGTCCTGGTGCGGCTTGCCGGGCCGCTCGTACAGGTCGCAGTAGATGTGGCCCAGCAGGCCCTCGGCCTCGTGCACCACGGCCAGCTTGTACACGTCCGGGGACCACGATTCTCCTGCAATATGCAATTACAAATTAACACCAAGAAAGGACAGTATTATATCATTAAGTAAAACAGTATTATATCATTCAAGAAAAATCTTAGAAAACTCCTTTTAGAGTTACAAATTGCCAACACTTAGGCAGCTGTTTTGTGATCTGTCCTTGTGATCTGTCCTAATTATTACTGCTTATTACTGTTTATGTGTTGTGTCCTTGTTTCTGTTTGTTATATGTATGATATCTTAAACGGGCAAGTATATTTTTATTTTTATGTGACATAAATGCACCTTCCATTTTATTATGTGTTCATTACATGTATTTTTTAAGTATTTTATCCATAAAGTTATGTATAAGTATTCACTTTGTATGCATACAGTGTCAGATAGGCTGAATTATAAACTGAATTAATAGGTAGTGCTCCTCTTTTGTTGTCTGGTTCCACTGAAAACCAGCGCCGCGATACTTAGCCATCGCGGCCTAAAGCTGAGTGGCGACCATTTGGTTACATTAATGTGTCTAATACCTTGTGCCTGTTTTTTTTGTGTTGTAATTTTATAATGTTACCAATAAATAATTTTTCTTTCTTTCTTTCTTTCTACTGTCTGATATTTTCGCGAGCACTACACATTTGAAATGAAACCACTTTACCGGATTTATCTTATCTTGTAATGGGGCCGTGACTACTCCACGATGCTTCACGACCCTTCGACCCTTCATGATCTTTTGTGCCTCTACCTTTTTTTTACCAGGAGAAATCCATTGACGAAACCTACCCGCCACTAGGGAAGTAGAGGGCGTATGCGGGGCTCGCCCAGGGTCTAAACTGACCCTGGGAATACCCGCTAAAACTCCTGGATAACTCTCGTGCCTTTCTCGGAGGTGGTCTGGGGTCTGCGAGGCAAATTCTCCATACCACCCCCAGGCGACCCGGCCTTACGGCCTGGTTCTGCGCCGATGGAGATTGCCCAGAGTTACTTTGAGCAATCTCAGACGTGGCAGCCTTTGTATTGCGCGCGTGGGAGCTACCCAACAACCGCGGCCGCACTTAGGGCGCAGGCCTTTCCTGCTTTTACTCCTCCCGCGTTCCGAATATAGCCGCCATAAGCTTCACAATATCTTTGGGGTGAAAGAGTCTATAGTCTTCTGGCCTTGGATAAGCCACTTCCAGAAGACTCATTCTAGCCAGGGCATCGCATTGACACAAAAGATGTTCCATTGATTCCTGGCGCTCACCAAATGCCTGACAAAGTTGTGACAGGAAACGTGCCGTCTGAACTTGTCTATGGTTGCTTTGAAATCTACCTAAATTTAGTTGATAGCTCTAAATAAATTTTCGCTATCTTTTTCCTATTACATATTGCAAGAAAGAGTTGTACTATACTTTTTAGATTAAGTGTGTCTCCAGAATTATGAATGCGAAAATGTTCGCTGTGTTTCGAATTGGAGAGAAACTGTAATTAATGGGCATGTAAGGCATTTCATCTTAAAACTAGCAATGACTACTGATTTATTCCTAGTTATTGCAGGTGTCGCCTATAGAGGCGACGGTAACCGCTTACCACCAGGTGAGATGTCAGCTTGCTTATCATTTAGTAGTATAAAGAAATAGTAACTCCGTCTGTCTGTTACGTTTTCACTCCTACGCCGCTGAAAATTAGATGAAATTTGGGGTGGAGATAGATTATATCCTGAGAAAGGACATCTTTTACTAGTACTAAATAAACACATAAAAATCCAACACTCGTGTACAAATGCTCGTAGCGTACTTATCACACAAACATCAGCTCCTACCAACTTATCAAAAATTACAAACCTGGTAACATCTGTTCGGAATTGAGACTTATTCCGTACAACTCCTGGCAGAGCATGTTCAAGCCTTCCATGCACCCTCCCAGCGAGAAGTAGGGGCTGAAGTCCGAGTTTGCCACGTTCAGGAGCTGTGTCTTGGCCTTGTGCGTGAAGTATGGAGTGTCCCAGCACATGAGTCCGTCCTGATGAGGAACCTCCTTCCGCTTCATGTCTAGCATCGCGTCGAAATCTAGCTTGGCGCGGTCGTAAAGGTTGTCCGACAGTATGTCTAGGAACTGTCGTACGTTCGCTGCCGTCTCCATGGTGCTGGCTTTTATTGCCCTGTTGGTTGAGTTAAATATAGTCACAAATTAAAGTAAATTAATATGTAAATTACTTACTTATCGAACATAAAGATAAATTAATCATATAAGGCTTTTAAATTGAGAGCCTTTATTTACATAAAAAAACAAATATTCATCTTTTACATGATATTTGATTTATAGTATGTCCAACTGCTGGGAATAAAACTTATTACTAACTTGAGACTTACAAAAAAATATTTGAATGACGTTCAGAATACTTTGAGAATAAAAATAATATTAGGTATAAGAAATACCCACAATAATGGTTTTAAGCACTTTCCAATTCATCACACATGTGTTGTCCAAGAAATAAATAAGTTTTTTCGTAACACCTATACAAAAATAACATAATTTCTGTATCAAGTAAACTCAACTAAAAGTTACTAAAATGTAACAAAATCATAAAATAATTTAGTACCGCAATATTTCTTACAGCTTCAGCTATTATTTTCAGCGGAAAAATAAAGGTATCGAGCATATACTGCAATCTGTCATTCATGTATTTTTTTTATATTAAAGCTCAAAATGTAAACCTCTGCTTTTAAATGACATATTATAAATGTAATTATATAATTTATATTGTTATTATTATTAATATTTATTTTACATTAAATATTATTTTACATTCTGGTATAAATTGGTTCTTATTTTCTCGCAGTGGGCACAAAAAGCAGAGTATATTTTCGGGACGAAATAGTCTCTCAATTCTATATCCTAATTATTTAACATCCTCGTTGCGCTCGGGAGTTTACCATAGTCCTTCGCTACGTTCGCGATTTAAGTCATTTATGACACTGCTTTATTCTCTTGGTATATATAATCTACTATTCCTTTTGTTGTGAACACATAATCGAAAACTAAACCCGGATACCCCATAGTGGCCCTAATTCTGGCGAACACATGCTAACTTTAAAGTTAAGTTCAGTCTATTTCTTTCTCTCAAAATGAAAAATAAAAGGATGGCTGTCATATAAATTGACATTTAGAAAGGTGCGTTCAATTTTCGACGTTATTGAACGTGCTAAAATGCAGTGTTTAGGAGGCACCTCCGTTCATGCCGTCTAAAATTGTCTATGGTTTTTTTGAAATCTATCTAAATTTAAGTGACAGCTCTAAACAGATTCTTGCTATCTTTTTCCTATTACTTATTGTGAGAAAGAGATATACTGTACTTAAATTTAGAATTAAAGTGTGTTCCCAGAATTAGGCCCAGTATCACTAGAAACGGTGGATCAAAAGTCAGTAATACTATCAAAAAACTCATGTCAAAATCACACCTCTCAGCATAACTGTGGAAGCCGCATATGGAAGCCATCTCCTGCCTGGCGGCAAGCGTAGTAGTGAGCAGCTTCTCCTGGTGGTTATCTGGCGCCAGGTACAGGCGGTACGCCGCCTCCCGCGCCGCAGCCTCGCCGCATTCCGCGTACACACCACTTACTACGATATTGTCGCCCTCTGTGCTAAAGCTAGAATTAGGAACAAAAATAAATGTATGTATATCAAAAAACAATATTCTGTAAATAATACTATAAATATTGCAAGTTTAGTGGTTAAGTAGGACCAATCATATTTACGTACCACAAGGTGCTCTGCTTGCTAAAATACTAGTTTTATCATTGATGTGAGGGAGATTTTTTTTCTACTACTAGGTGGCAATCAAGCATAGGGTGTACCTGATGGTAAACGGTTACCGTAACCTATGGATGCACATACAAGGAAGAATATATTGTTATTTAATTACAGCCTTAATTGACTGTCGTTGTAAATCCAGAGCGGAGGCCCAGGTCCAGCATAGAGGCCACGGCCTCTACGGTTTTGCAGCTCGTCGGTGACTGGGGGGGCCGTAATCAACTGGGAATCTCAGGAATCATGGGGAAATTTCAGCAGCCAACCATCATTAAGATCGGGGGACTTCTATCAGGACGTCACGTCAGCCACGGAGTACGGAGTGGTGGTCGACTCGAGTCTTTAGTTCGCCCAGCACGCGGCGACGATAGGGAAGAGGGCGGCAAATTGCATCGGCAAGATGTCGAGAGTATCGGCGTCCTCTTGGGGAATTCGGTACAAGGCCCTCTGGGTTTTGTAGCGCGGCACGTACATCGCCACGGTGACGTATGTTGCAGCATGTTGGTACAGTCGACCACAGAAGTAGCTGAACACTTTAATACCATGTCAAACCGATCTTGTTCACGTACTTTATAGTTGCTACCGGACTATATTGACGCTAGAGTCGTTGTGACATGGTACTAAAGTGTTCAGCTACTTTTGTGGTCGACCGTACGAGCGTACGTCCCTTCACGTTGTACGGAGTGCGCTGCAGCGCAGTCAGAGACCCGCCTGGCAGTTACGGGACTTCGCGCGTAGATGGCACAAGATTCGGAGTGGGCTAGAGACAGAAGTGAAAAAAGAAGACGCCGCAGAAGAGGTAGAAGACTAGCCTGAGTGAATGGGAGTCAGCAGTGCCACTTCGTGTGGGCACGGGCGACCTGGAAGGCAGCGAAGGCGTTTCGTGTACGTCCGCACCAGAAGGGGGAGAGATTATAATTTGTAGGGAGTCAAGGTGTGGTGTGAAAGAGCCCCGAACAAGTTGCAGTGCACTCTCCCATGATTCGGCCTGCATAGCCGAACGGTTGCGACAGGCCATGGGAAGGTTGGCGGGATTGTCATTAATTAAGATTATGTATTTATTTTGTTTGTTAAATAATATGACACCCGTTTCCATTGTGACAATTGATTCAATATGAAAATAAAGGGATGAACTGGCACAAGACGTAAAATCTATTAAAATCAATAGAGTTCTTATAAATTTTATTCACAAGCAATTTTTTAATGTGTTCTTGAGATTTTGTGCATGGATATACTTACAGTTGGGGCTCTAAGTTAAAGTGGACAATATAATTACTATCACTGTGACTTATATCTCTTAATTACATCTTAACTCTTTTAAGACAATAAAATTTTAATTGTCTAATGATATGCCATCAGGGTGTTAAAGAATTTTAATACATCATACATATTCCTTACTATTGGAAACAGAGCTGTTGAAATTAAATTGTCAAACGGCATTAACCCTCTGGAGGTCTACGACAGTTTAAAATAAACTGTGTCTGGAATCTGATGCTTGACAAGTTAAATATAAACATAATAAGCATAAACAAATAACCTTACATCCTATATGTGAAAACATAATTGTGTACATTTTAATTAATTTTCTATTTAATCTAATTTTAAAGACAACAATCAACATACTTACAATTGCCTTATATTAGCTGGTACCACTTTTCTAGGTACTTTCCTTGGTTTTGCAGCCCCTGCCATAAACCGCTGGCCAGTCTGTAGAATCAAGTCATTGAGAGACACTACTCTCTGTCTTGGGCCTTCCTCTAACTGAATTCCACTCTGTTCAAAGTCAAAGAGGAAAAGCTCAGCTAAATGCTGATCACCTGATGTGCCCCGTTTTACAGAATCATGCAAAGCCTCATAAAGGCCTTTGTGAGTGTTTAACCTTTAACAAACATTAAATTGATTACTTCTATACTAGAAAATATACTGATTTTCAGAAAGGCTTCCTTATTGTTTTTCAGGCTTACTTTTCAACAACACCACTGATACTGATACAAGCTTCTTCTGCAGCTGCAGCAAAATGGGGCTGTGGATGAGCAATCCTGACGAACTCAGCCAAATCAGCAACTTTACACAGGGTGTCAGACAACTCATCAAAAATTTCTACCATTGGTCTCTTTGGATCATTTGTTGCTTCCTCAATGAGACGGTCTGTGGCAGCTATGGCTTGGTCTTTGAGTATGTAAAAGCCTTCAAAACTAGTTAGTTCAGGTTTGTTAAATAGACCCTAAAACAAAGAATTTGTTATCCCTGACACTCATTTATTTATTTATTACAACACACACAGATAGTTACCACAATTGTTTTAATTGAAGAGGTACAAGTTTTGAACTTGGTACTAGTCTTAAATAGTGTTTACAGCATGACAAAATTATGAAGATAATTATTTAGATTTTAAATTAGCTTTACTAGGTTGTAGGCCCATACATCGGGTTGTCTGGGTAGGTACCACCAACTTTCTTATTTCAGCTGTGAAACAGTTCAGTGTTCTGGATTGAAGGGAAAGGTAGCCAGTGTAATTATTGAGCATGGAGGGCATTTCATCTAAGGCCCCAGGATGACAACGCACCTGCAATATCAAGTGATTTTTCCTTGTTATTGCAAGTTACCAGCAGGTGGGCTGTCAGCTTGTTTGTCATCTAGTTGTTTTAAAAAACCCAAGCTAAACCATCAAGACATATATTACAGAGTATAAATTAGCACTGATTTTATCTTAACTTGGTTTTAGTAAATTATCATATACATAATGAAAAGTAGATATACTTTTCATTATGTATATGATGGAATAATAATGGAATAGGAAATGAAAATATGTACAGTATATTCTTAGCCAAGCAGTTCTTAAGGCAGTCAATTAATTGTGCATCAACTCAGATCTAGTTCCAATTGTTATACACGGTTGTTTGGCATAACAAAGACTTTTTTGCATAGGTGGGTACCATATGTGATAGGTAATGTGAAGGTTGATGTGTTGGCAAGGAAACCCCAGATAATACACAAGGGTCCTGAGTCCTTTCTAATAGTTTCATAAAGTTTCATTAACACTCCTTCTAAGTATATCCTATAAAGGTAGGCCTGTGTCCAGCAGTGGGACATATATAGGCTGGTGTTGGTGATAATGATAGCCTAATTGCAAGCAACCATTTTTTACAATTCCACTTATAGTTTTTGTGATATGCACAGACAAACAAACAAATATACATTATATGTTTAGAAGATGGCATAGACTAATGACTAGCAATTCTGAGATCACATACATATGGGTTAAATAGTTAACCTCCTTTTTTTAAGTCGGTTAAAAACAGGCAGAATGGCTAAAAACCCCAAATCCATTCTAGGTAGGAGGATGGAGTAAATACATAGAGAATTTTGCTCCTAGTGAGATGCTACACAAAGTATGGCTCACTCCAAAACATAACAACATCATCTATGCCACAGTGTTATGCCCTAAGTAGATCTAGAATGAGTCTTCTGGGATTGATATATCCAATCATTTTATAAAATCAATAATTATTAACATTTTTTCCAGACACAGTGAGTTTTTGACTGTCACATGCTTCCGGGTTTATAAATTACGAAAGGGTACATATTGGCTTACTGTTCTTTCTCTTAGTGACTCAAATATAGGTCTAGATGTGGGCCGGGTGTTAAACGCTGTAGCCAGAGGAGACCAGGTGCTGACACTGTGTCCCAGGTTCTTTCGTCGGGTATGCCGTAGAACCCATAGTGGTTTCAATATTCTCATTTTTACTTATAAACTGGAAAATTCAAATAGAAGTTCGTGAGGTGATAAATTAACAATGTTGACTTCATTTACACACAAAAACTACAATAAATGATCTTTAAATACTAAATAATTTGATACTAAACAAAATCTTGAAACTTGATTTGTGAGAAAAAAATATAATTGTTTACCTGAATTGCAAGGTTCAATCGGAAATTAAAAGAAAAGTTTATTTTGTAGCCTGCTAAACTAGTAAAACTGAACTGGGAAGTGGAACCATAAAAAAAAAGGTTATAGTTGCACTTGCATTCAGAGTAAAAGTGTTCTATGATTCAGTCTTTTAAACCACTTTGTAATGGTAATCTAGCGTAGCGTTTTATATTCTCTTTGATGGTAATGTAAGACAGATCAGAAACAGAATAAAAAATGTACTCTTTGAACTGAACCACGAATTTTGTTTGCTCGGTAAAAGTAATATTATTCTATGGTAAAAGTGTTCTGTCTGTGATTTCGTTGATTTGCGGATAATTCACAGATCCTCAGAACCATAGAGGGGGCCTAGACAAGATGTCTTTCGATAATCGCTATCGCTATCGCTAAGCGGAAAATGTATGGGATTTGACATAAGTTCTCGATAGACTTTCGATTGTATTTCGAGGGCCTAGACAAGATGTCTTTCGATAATCGCTATCGCAATCGCTAAGCGGAAAATGTATGGGATTTGACATATACAATCGAAAGTCAATCGAGAGCTTATGTCAAATCCCATACATTTTCCGCTTAGCGATAGCGATAGCGATTATCGAAAGACATCTTGTCTAGGCCCTCTGAACATTAAATAAAGCAGAATGAGATAGTAGGGATAATTTATTTTTGCATTTTTTTGGGTGATTTGATCACAGATTAGAAAGAGTGAGATTTGATCTATGACGAAGAAATACTAAGGCTGCGGTCCGAAACAGATTACAGCGCTCACATCGCTATTCTATAATCGCCCGTTTCGAAATAAAATGCGCGTTAAAAGTGGTCACAGAGCTTTTAGCGTACTCACGATTTCGGACCGAAGTTTTAGCGTGTCAACCTGTCAACCTGTCAAATGTCAATTTTCATATAATACTATTGTATTTGAGTATTCGAGTCTAAAACAGTGGGCCTAATTCTGGGAACACACTTTAATTCTAAATTTAAGTACAGTATATCTCTTTCTCGCAATAAGTCATAGGAAAAAGATAGCAAGAATCTGTTTAGAGCTGTCAATTAAATTTAGATAGATTTCATAGAAACCATAGACAATTTTAGACGGCATGTATGGAGATGCCTCCTAAACACTGCATTTTAGCACGTTCAATAAGGTCGAAAATTGAACGCACCTTTCTAAATGTCAATTTATATGATGGCCATCCCTTTCGTATTCGTTTTGAAAGAAAGAAATAGACTGAACTTAAATTTAAACTTAGCATGTGTTTTCCAGAATTAGGGCCAGTGTGATCTGAGTACTTACTTTTGTATTTGTGAATTCATAATTACAATGCAACTTCTCTTTTCTGATCACCAACAATTCAACTTACATTAAATAACCTAAAATACATAAACAAACCACAATTTGATAGCTCGCTCACAGTGATTTTCCTTGAGAGC
This sequence comes from Nymphula nitidulata, assembly GCA_947347705.1. Lineage (NCBI taxonomy): Eukaryota > Metazoa > Arthropoda > Insecta > Lepidoptera > Crambidae > Nymphula > Nymphula nitidulata. Next base: position 4,328,346 of record OX374617.1, on the reverse strand, counting down.
ATTAGCGCTGTAAGTGTGCTATGATGTCATCGATGACGTCACGCGGTTCCCCACCTCCAGCTAATCAAGTTAGCGCGCTTACAGTATTTCGGGACGCATTTGAGCGCGCTAATAGCGCTGATTATTACTTATAGCGGTTATTGGACCGCAGCATAATTTGATTCTTTATACTTAAGGGTGTTTGGCGGGTTTTTGTGGCGTCAGTCAAGATTTTTATTACAATAATTAAAAATTGTGTCAGAGCGAACATTGAGTTATAAAAGTGACGTAGTTTTATTATTCAAGTGTTTGTGTTGACGTGCAACTAAAAGATTATTAGAATAAAAGTGATTATCCTGTATGGCTGTATGGACATTAGTTTCCGTTGCCTTCCCATTATAGGGAGAATCAACCAAAAAAAATAAAAACAAGCTGCATGATGCCATTTGACAATCGCTTTTTTCAAATCTTTTGTCATATCCTTTATTTTCCACTTTGGCTATAGTGCATAGAGGAATATAATACACCGGGAACAGACAGACAGACATACAGACATATAACTTGAAGTTTTGGTTTTGAAATTTTGAATTTTTCATTGCCATCTACGATAATAAGTCGATGGTCGATGTTGCTAGCGCAATAAAACCAAATATTAAAAATATTATTGTTTGTTACGCCATCTGGACAGTTTACGATAAACTAAATAGTAATTTAGTTTATCTTAAAACAGGAGTGCATTTGTAGATGTCTCTTTTTTCAAAATAAATGTAAAATGACAACCATATGACAGCTTTGCTCTAAGCGTCCACCCCCTGCTATAGTGAAGTGATAGCGATGAGTAGGGAGACTTTTTGGCGGGAAGTCAAACAAGGCGCGCGAATATTTTTTCCACTTAAAATATTTTATAGATTTTTTCGTTTAAACCAGCTAAAAACAAGCAAATACTGGTAAAATAAGTAAAGCGTACCCCGTTTGTAAAAATGGGGACGCAAAATGAAGACGAACAAGAGATTAGCGACCGAAAAAGAAAATATCAAAAAATTGTTGATTCGTCTGATGAAGATAAGTATAAAATATATTTTAAAACCAATTATACCCGACTATTTCTAGAAAAAGGTGCAGTAGATTACACTGTATATGTGGAGTCGAGAGAAAGAGAAAAATTAGGAAATAAAAATCCAATTAAATTGACGCAATTATTCACCGACAACATAAAAGGTATCACGAGTGTGTACCGTATAAATGCATTTAAAATTGGTATTACTTTTCAAAAAGCTGCTGCAGCAAACAGTTTTCTTAAACTAGACCATTTCTTCAATAAACATAAATTTCGAGCCTTCATCCCTGCCCATTTAGTGGAGAAAGTTGGCATTATAAAATATGTACCTACGGATATGTCGAATGAGGAAATATATAAAAATATCACCTGCGACGCCGATGTTATTTCTATAAAAAGATTCATGAAAAGGGATGCTACTACTAAAAAGCTGGTACCACTGACCACTGTGGCAATAACTTTCTCGACAACCATCTTGCCTAAATTTGCGTTCCTAAATCTATTTAGGTATCAAATTCATACATATATACCACCTCTGATACAATGCTACAAGTGTTTCAAATTCAACCATTCAGCGAAAGTATGTCGTGGTACTCAGATGTGTTCTTCCTGCTCTGGTGCCCACCTATTCAAAGAATGCGATTCGGAAACTTTGATTTGTATAAATTGCGGCGGCGGCCACCTTGCTATCTCACGGGACTGCCCAGTCAAAATTAAGAAAATGGAGGAGAAACGTAATCAGATTCTGAACCAAAATCGCTCTTTTGCCTCTGTAGTAGCAACTAAGTTAGATGACAGTAATTTTCCTGTATTAAAACAAAAAACCACAGAAAAAAAGAATGTAAATATTGTAAATAAAAATGATGACAATTTTACAGTGTTAAACAAACAAAATAATAGCAATAATTCAAATGTAGATATGGAGGCAATTGCGAATAATGACATAATCGTAAATGCTTTAGTTAAATCTTTAGTCACTTTGGCAAATTCTAGTAGTAAGGAAGCTGTTACAACAAATAAAATAAAGGAAGTACTTTTAAGTAATTTAATTTAAATTTATGAATACAAGGTCCTATAATGAAACACAAAACATGAAAACATATATCACAGTTGCCCAATTTAATATACAAAGTGTAAACAACAAAAAACCTTTGCTAATTAATTTTCTACTTGACAACGATATAGATATCTGTATGTTAAATGAAACTTGGTTGAAAACAGAAAGTAACTTTATTGTACCAAATTACAAAATTATATTACAAAATGGACCTAATGGTCATGGAGGAGTAGCTATTTTAGTAAAAAACCATTATAAATTTTCAGTGGTACAAACTCCATATTTTGATTTTCTTCAAACCGTTGCAATAATTTTAAAAACAAATATGGGTAACTTGTCTTTATTGTGTGCCTATAGTCCTCCTAGGAGTGGCCGTTTTAATTGTAGAAAATTAAAGCAGATTATTAATCCTTTGCCTACGCCAATCATGCTCTCCGGTGATTTGAATGCACATCACATTGCATTTGGTTGCCTTTCATCAAACTCAAGGGGTAATGCTATTTATAATTTATTAGACGAGTGTGATTTATGCATATTGAACACAGGATCTCCAACTACTGTAGGTACCATTAGTCATAATCCTTCTGCTATAGACATTTCTTGTATTAGCCCAAATCTAGCTCCATTATGTGATTGGAAAGTGCATGATGATCCAATGGGTAGTTATCATTTTCCCACTCTTATTGATATCCATACATCAGTTGAAAAATATGTTCTTGGCACTCCCTCTGAGCGCTACAACTATAAACAAGCAGACTGGTCGAAGTATTTATCTGAAAGTGAAAATTCATTCAGTGTGATTAAGTTGGACAATGAAAACCCATTAAATATCTACACTAACTTCTGTGACATTTTGAATAAACTCAAACAAAGCTGTATTCCTAAAATTATTAATAGATCTCCATTTATTATGAAGAAACCAGTACCGTGGTGGGATAATGAATGTGCCTCTGCAGTAAATAGTAGCAAACTAGCTTTAAGAAATTATAGATCTGATCCTACAATTAATAATTTTATAGAGTATAAGAAAGTAGATGCTCATAAAAAAAGACTAATTAGTCAAAAAAAGAAAGATGGTTGGAGATCATTGTGTGAGGCATTTAATAGATACACACCTGTTAGTATGATTTGGAATTACATTCGTAGATTTAAGCGAGTAGGTAGTAAGCAATCTTCTAAAAATGATGAGTGGATACCTTCCTTTTTAGATAAATACGCCCCAGTGTCTCCTCCTGAAAAAGATATAGATACTATAAGGTTAAATTGTATTTTTGAATCAGTTGGTAACTTTGAAGCTTGCTTTTTGAATGATACATTTACTATAAATGAGTTTCAGGCATCACTGAGATCAAGGAAAGATACAACACCAGGTCTTGATGATTTTTCTTATAAACTGATAAGTAAACTTCATCTTAATGCCCAAAACATATTACTTAAAATATACAATTTACTATGGGAAAATGAATGCATTCCTGAAAGTTGGAAAACACAATGTGTTGTACCAATATTAAAAGCAGACAAACCAGAGAATGACTGTAACTCTTATAGACCAATATCCTTATCTTCTTGTATAGGAAAATTATTTGAAAACATGCTGAAATTACGATTAGAATATTATTGTGAAAAGAACCATATCTTACCTGAACAACAGTTTGGCTTTAGAAGAGGAAAAAGTGCAGTAGAAAACTTCATAACCCTTATTTCTGATATTAAAAATTCATTTCATAGTCATTCAAATACTGTGTGTGCTTTCCTTGATGTTTGTGGTGCTTTTGACAATGTGAACCCATCAATACTCATCCAGATCCTCTGTGATAATGGCATACCTGGAAAAGTTTGTAAATGGATATTTAACTTCCTTTATAACAGAACAATGTATATCAAATTCAACAATATTTTAAATGGACCTAGACAGGTATATAAAGGTACCATGCAAGGATCCACAATTTCACCATTGTTATTTGGTCTGTACACATCCCAAATTAATACATATTTAACAAACTCATCAGTCAAATGCCTCATGTTTGCTGATGATATAGTTGTATATACTATAAATAAAAATGTAAATAATGCTATTAGAAACTTGAATGATGGTATGATGCAAATTCTTAATTTTTACAACAGTTTAAAGCTTAATATTAGTGTTGATAAAAGTGGAGCAATGATATTTTCCAAAAAATATGTACATTCAAATGATCTCCTTTCTATTTCATACAACCATAATAATGTAAAATGGTTACAAAACAAGAAGTTCCTTGGAATCTATTTAGATTCAAAACTATCCTTTGAAACTCACATTAATTATTTAATAAAAAATGCTAGCAAGGGATTAAATGTTTTACGTTCTTTAGCAGGAGTACACTGGGGCTCTGATCCTCAAATTCTATCAATGTTATATAAAAGTATTGTTAGAAGCCACTTTGATTACAGTTCAGCAGCTTATATGAATGCTAATGTTAGTATCCTAAGAAAATTAGACATTATACAAAACAAGGCATTAAGAATTATCACAGGAGCCATGTGTTCCACTCCAATTAATGCAATGGAATCTGAATCCTGTATAATTCCATTAAAACTAAGACGTCTACAACTTGCGAAAAATCTATGCCTAAAATTATTAGCCACTGATAATAGTTTTGTTCTCAATAAAATTTTACCATGTGATAATCTCCCTGCAAGTTTTACTAACAATACTGACATTAGTTTTCAGGAGCTCATTTCAGGTAATTTACCAGAAATGTTAAAAATAGTTTTAAATGTAAAAAGTATTTGTAATAATTTGCAATCCTCAAACCTGTTACCATTATTTTGTGTTGATTACTATGCAGTATTCAATAATAACATTACAATTGACTTTGAGAAACTTTCTAATCAAGTAGAGTTCCTACAATATTTACATGAAGAGCCAAATGTTTATACTGTGTATACAGATGGTTCAAAGACATCGAGTAATGTAACATCAGCATTTTATGATCCTCAAGCTAAAATAACTAGATGTTATAAATTAGATCCTAATTTTAGTATATTCTCAGCTGAGTGTTATGCAATCTATAGACTTCTCATGTATATAAATAATGTAAATAGTTTTGATTTTCTAATATTAACTGATAGTAAAAGTGTTTTGTTAGCTCTAGATGGTAACATAAATAGATCCCATGCTAATTACATATTGTATGATATTAAGAAATTATTATTCGATTTAAGTAACAGAGGCAAAAGAATTAGATTTAAATGGATACCTTCGCACTGTGGAATCACTGGAAATGAAGTGGCAGATCAAGCGGCTCGTGGAACATGTGATGAAGATCACTCTGCAGCTGTGGCAGTTCCTTACACGGATTTCCATCAGCTTTTAAATGAAAGCATTATAAGCTTGTGGCATGCTTATTGGAAGAAAGAGAGAAAGGAAAATGGTACGCTTCAATACAGATTACCCCGCCGCAAAGACCATGGTACCACAAAAGCAATATCAAGGCCGATTCAAGAAATTTTATCACAACTTTAAATAGACTAAGGTTTGGCCATTGTCGAACGCAAGCCCATCTATCAAGACTGCACATTATTTCCAATGAAAACTGCGAATTTTGCGGATTAAATGAACTAGGTGATCTCGAACACATTATTATGAAATGTCAAAAGTTCAATGCTCAGCGTTTAGTTTTAGCAGCGGATATACAAAACATTTGTGAATCAGAAAGTAGTGAAAGTGAAATACCAAAAGAACTCGAAAAAATTTTATCTAATAATTTGTATTATAAACCTTTGTATAATTTTGTAATGAGCACAGCAGGAAAGCTTTAATGTATTTTTTAGTGTAATAAGCTAGGCTTAAGGACTTGTATCCAATGCCAATAAATTTAAAAAAAAAAAAATAGCGATGAGTAGTCTGTGGCTTGAACTGCTTGACATAGACATAAATTACTTTTTGTGCTTGACACTGACAGTTCATCATCCTTGTCTTCAGATTTTCAAACATTCATTTCAATTTCTTAGAAATTACAATTCTGTCTGCCTAAAACCACTTGTTATTTTGTTTAGTATTCGCAAATGGTCATGTAGTAAATTTAAATTAATAACCTCATAAATTCTTGTCAGTGTTCAAAATCTTACAGTGTAACAATGGTGAGTTTATTGTTGTTATTATTTCATAATATTTCATGAGGGTAGTTATTTGTTATTGATTTATCGCTTTTCATCAGTCTACCCCACCGCCGCCGCAGCCACGGCGCTCCGCTGGTGACAGTAAGAAAATCACTCCACCGCCGTCCAGCATTGTTACCCGAAATGGAGCTCGCAAGGCCAAAATACAAACACGCGCTATGTCAGCTGGCGCTAAAGTAAATATTATTTTTATTGGTTTCCTAATTTTATCGTTGAAACATTGCTCACATGTTTTGGTAAGTTCAAGTAGTCCATTTTATGTTTTGAAATAATTGTCACTTTGTTACTTAACTTATTAAAAAATTCATTCTATGTGGATGTCCAACAATGCCATATAAGGGGAACCAACGCCTACTATCTTTGTATTTAAGGATTTATGGAGACAAAATAATAAAATTAAAACATCCTACAGTCTATACTGGATTTAACAACATAATAATTGTACAAATTTATTTGCACCATCTGGTACTTGGTAAAAAAATGGTCATTTCCCAATTTATTTCTCACTTAAATATGTTGTTATTTATTTTGTGTTTTACAACTAATAATACAAAACTCTTTTTGTTTGTATACATTTTTATGAAAGAAATAATAATTATAATGAAATTTATCTGTTAAGCCACCTAAAACTCCCAGGAGCATAAATTATCACAATTATAAAACCCATTGTGTGAATGTGTGGCTTGAGAGGTCAATAGAATACTGAAGAAATATACATAAATAAATGACTTACATTACAATGGTCAAAATACTTCTACTACAAGAATATAGATACCTAACATAGTTCAACATTTTGTCCTATACCATATACTCATGACCACATCACAATAACAAAAGAAAATCTATTGTGTCTGAATGTAGATACTTTACATCTAAGAATAATTTTTGGCCCTCTTGTTATTATTTTATTTATTTAATCCCTCAAGAGGCATTATCCCACCGGAGAGCTTTGACAATTGTAAATTCGATTGTGTCTGGAATCTGATCCTTGACGGGTTAATACAGTAGGGCCTCGTCAATCCGGAGAGGCAAAAACAAGACCCTTTCCAGATTATAGCATCTGGATTATAGTATGTATGCCATATATATAATGGTAATAAACCACATGTTTAACCTTAGTTTCTTTAATCAATTTTTAAATTAAAGCTTAGAGACCTGCCTATACTAGCCTTCCGAGCAATGACAGAGTAGCTGCCACCTTTATCTAACATTTCTATAATCCGCAATTGGCTCATGGCAGCTAATACCCGCCCGCAGTTCCCCTGCGAAGCTTGCTTGGCCGGATTACAGCGATCACCGAACTAGCGGGAGGCCGGATTACCGAGGCCCTACTATATTAAAATATACATTTCAATACATTAAGATGTTATAAAGATAACATATGTTACAGTATGTCTCTATAAATGTTTTATAATTATTTATATAGTGGTATCTTTATAATTGTAATACTATCTTATCACATTATCTGAACTCAAAGATAAAATTTATTAATTCTTTATTGTATTACAGCCATCAGCATCTCTACTCGCTTCTAAAAAGAAAGCTCAGCTGAAGAAGAAACACCCCGTTGACACTATCCTCAGGGATCACTTTCAAATTGTGAGATTCATTTTTTTTTGTAGGATGATTTATGATTCATATTTTGTAGTGTTTTTGATATAAAGATATATATTTTTGCTTTTATTTTCTATATGTTCTTATTAATAACTTGTTTAAATCATTGCCAATAATGGATTTCTATTATTTATAATAACTGTTTTTGGACTGAAATTTACAATTCTGTAATCTTACTGTTAAATTAATGGTTTGATTTTTTGAATTTTTTTTTTAACTATTTATTATAACTATTGAAAAATCTAATTTTTTATGGAGTTAAAATCAAATATCTAACTAATAAACCTAATTATTACATATATGCAAAACTTGTTATGTCACCTGCATTATTTAGTAATAATATTAATAATATCAAAAGTACTATGTTATGGATCGAGAAAGAAAGCGGACTGTATTTTAGACACAGTTACGATAATTAAAATTCGATAAAACGCGACAAAGTAGCACAAAAATGTAAATCTGTACACGAATGAAGTGGACACTAACCTTGGGTTGTGCTGCGATGTTGATGAGCTTCAGACAGACGCAAGGATGGTTCAGGAACCCTGTGCAGGCCAGACTTACCAAAGGACACCTTATACCTGGCTATCTGATACGTCAAACATTCAGAATGCGCCCTCCTTCAACGCCAGATATACACTTTTGCTGTGTAAAGTAATGCACGACGATATTTATAAAAATTAAATCCGGATATTCACTGAATTGCGATAAGTGTACGAAAAGACGTTGCCGCGACAGCGCTAAACGTCAGAGCGACTACACGACAAAACGACGAGAGCAGTGGTACGTTATATTTTGAAGAGCGGAGAACTACATATAAATGTTGCCACACTCTACAATAAAACCATAGACTGAACATTCCGCCCACCAAAATACACTGTATTTTAACTACGATAAACATATACATAAAAATAATTACACATACATAACAATTAAAAAGAAAGAGTAACGAAGACGATACTATTAATTATGGTCGACAGGCAGTGGACACAGCTTGACAACTGGTCTCCGGTATTCACCAGAAGCAGTCCTAACAGCCACTACCCTACAGACCCCATCAGTTCCTGGATGTAGAGTCAGTATACGACCCATATTCCACTGCAACGGACTAGTTTGTTCGTTCTTTATCAAAACCAATGTCCCTACGGTGATGTTACAATTGGATTCGGTCCATTTTGCCCTCTGTTGCAGTGTGTGAATGTATTCCTGCTGCCACCTACGCCAAAAATCCTGGTGAAGCTGTTGAATCAACTTCCACCTATGTAGAACACTAACCTTCTGATCGACGAAATTAGTCTCTGGAAGGAACGACAAAGATCCCAGATAGTTACTAGCACCAACAAAATTGCGGCCTTGGTCGGATACGATCCTAGAACACCGACCACGGCGCGCGATAAAACGCTTGAGCGCTGCTAAGAAAGCCTCGGTCGATAACTCCGAAGCAAGCTCCACATGCACAGCTTTGGTACATGTACAAACGAAAACACAGATATAGGACTTGAAAGTCCTTACGCCGCGACCACGACCTAAAGCGATATCGAAAGGCCCACCATAATCGATAGCTACACTCGAAAAAGGCTTGATTTTATTTACACGATAAGCCGGTAGATCTCCCATTAACGGTGCAGGAGCTGGTTTAGGATTAGCCCGAAAACACCTCATACACCCTGCGATCACAGTGCGAATAGTTCGTTTTGGAGAAAGTATAGAAAACTCTTGCGCAAGAATATTCTGAAGCGTCTGAGCACCAGGATGCATCAGTTTACGATGATACTCCCCGATAATCAGAGTAGTGAGGCGATGAGAGCGCGACAAAAGCAGAGGATGTCTCGTCTCAAAGTCTGTGTCAGCATGAGCCAAACGACCGCCCACCCTCAAGAGACCCACATCGTCAAGGAAAAGCGACAACTTACGCAAGTTTTTCGACAGGCGATTGGGGAATCCCTTTTTCAGTAACTCAATCTCCTGCGAAAAGGCCTTATGCTGTGCATGTCTTACTAAGAAATTAAAAGCTTTATTTATTTCAGAAACTTGCAAATGCCCGACGATCTTACTGTCGGCCGAAGAACACTTTAAATTTGCAATAAAACGAAAAATATACGATACGATATGTTTAACGGTAGAAAATGACGAAAATTTATTGAGCAAGGTTTCCACTATATCTTCATCGAGAACAGTCACAAGACTAAATATCTTTAACTCCTCCTTTTGCTCAGCCTGATCGAACGACAACAACGAGACAGGCCAAGTTTGAACAGGTTGCGACAACCACAAAGGACCCCTCCACCAAATGTCATGCGTCGTGAGATCAGAAGGTACTCCCTTCTTGCCCTCCCTCCAGCCCCGGGATCCACCATAAGCAGGATTTGAGGACGTACCCACATGTCGCCAACAATCAGGAGCAAGAACCTCTTGGATATGGCTGACCCTATTGGCCACGAACGTCTTCCATCTTGACGGACATGACTTAATCCACGACAAGGCAACACTCGAGTCCGACCAAGCGAAGACTTCGTCGACAGTGTGGAATGGTTGTAATGCATCCACGACAGATTTTATTAAATCTGCTAACAGAACTGCTGCTTGAAGTTCTAATCTCGGAATCGACAGCTTGCGAAGAGGTGCAACTTTTGATTTTGCACAACAAAGATAGACGGTACAACATCCGTCTAAACCAATAATTCGACAGTAGACAACAGCACAGTACCCGCGCTCTGAGGCATCACAGAAGCCATGCAACTGGAAGCCAACGAAAGATAAGAGCATGCGACGCGGAACTGATATCGAAGCCAGCGACGGTAACTGTGACATGAACCGTGACCACTCTTGCGCGATACTGTCAGGAACATCGTCATCCCAGGTGATACCACTACTCCACAGTAGTTGCATAATGTACTTAGCATAAAATGTCACGGGGGCGAGAAATCCCAGAGGGTCATAGATACGGGCGATTTCCGATAGTATAGTGCGCTTCGTACACCGTCGACTCTCCTTACCAACAACATTAAACAAAAAAACATCAGAACTAGGTGACCATCGAAGCCCTAGGATCTTAAGAGACAGGTCAGAGATATCTTCGAAGCACTTAAATTCCTCAGAATACAACTCAGTTGGAGGCAAGTCTGCGAGAAAAGCCTGATCATTAGAGGTCCATTTTCTCAAGTAGAATCCTGCCGACGACAACATTTGAGTCAATTCCGATCTGATTAGTAGTGACCTCTCGAGAGACTCAGAACCGGAGACGACGTCGTCAGTATATATGTCTCGAGCAAGTACTTCGGCCCCAAGAGGGTAATCAGCAGCGGAGTCCTTGGCTAACTGTGCTATCGTGCGAAGGGCCTGAAACGGCGCCGAAGAAACACCGTACGTCACCGTGCATAGCCTATAATCCTGCATAGGACTAGCTGGAGATGATCGCCACACAATACGCTGATATTCTGTGTCAGTATCCGTACTCACTACCTGGCGATACATCTGCCTGACGTCGCCAGTAAAAACAACGGCATGCCAACGAAAACGAATAAGCAAATCAAATATGCTCTTTTGTAGCTTTGGTCCGGCCAAGAGGGTATCGTTTAGAGATACACCTCTAGCGTCCTTGGCACTAGCATCGAAAACGACACGAAGAGGGGTGGTTACGGAATCAGGTCGTAGAACACCGTGGTGTGGTATATAGAAGAACTGACCAACACTCGACGAAGGAGGCTCTGCCTTAATCATATGGCCAGCAGACTCATATTCCTCCATGAAAGAGCGATAAGCATTGGCCAACTCTGAGTTAGAGCTAATTTTACGTTCCAATGACTGGAATCGCTTCACTGCTATTTCCCGAGAGCCACAGAACTCTGGTTTGTTCACGGGATCGACAAAGGGTAAAGGAACCACATATCGACCGTTAGAATTCCGAAAATGATTTTTGATGAAATAATCTTCACAACGTTGATCCATCTTCGAGAGGTAAACATTATTTTTTGAATCAACATTTTCTAACTCCCAAAATCTTTTTATTGAGTTATCCAACGACAGGTTCGAGAGTGGAGTGTCCCCACCGCTCATCAACGATACGAGAAAACAATCGCTTCTACGACAGCGAGAACGAGAGTAATTTAGTGTCATCACAACCTCCCATAACAATCCAACCAAAGACAGTGTTCAAAGCCTTTGGTTGGCCTGGCTTTCCTCGCCTGAGCCCAGGTAATAAACAGGACGCAAATATATCCGCATTTAGCAGGATATCAACTGGACCTGGATCCGAAAAACTAGGATCAGCGAGAGGCAAGTTGGTTATGTGTGCCCAGCCCGAGAAGTCAACAGGTTGAATTGGCTGGTCAGCACAAATCGTAGTTAACACCAACGCTTCGAATTTTTGACAAAAGTTATAAGTAGTATTTAGTGGCTTGATCTCACACAGTAAATCACCCAGCGGTCTTGCAGTCGCACAACCTATGCCACTGACAGACTGTCGACTAGAATTCATTCTCAGCCCCAAGCGCTCAGCACAAGGTTTTGTTATGAAGTTACACGCACTTGCACAGTCTAATAAGGCTCTAACAGTTTGATAGTTACCCAAACTATCTTTGACTAAAAGTTGAACGGTCGAAAACAAAACTGTACTATTATTAGTCACCGATGTCAAGGCGGTATTTCCCACTGGGTTAGGACTCACATGAACTGCAGGGGCAGTAGCTTTATTAAAATGCAATAAAGTATTGTGTGAGTAGTTACAAACACCACAACGAACAGGTACACGACAGCTTTTAACCCTATGGTCACCCGAGAAACAAAGAATACAAAAACCTTTTTCTTTAACAAATTTGAAACGAGAATCAATATCCAACTTAATGAATTTATCACACTTTACGAGTGTATGTTGACCAGAACAGTAGGAACAGACGACAGACTGGACAACAAGAGCAGATTTTGACTTAAACTTATTTAGATTACTACTTCCGGTATTCATGGAAGCAGGAATATTATGAATTGGTGGCTTATTATGTATTATACCCAATGCTTTAAAATGTTTTTCAATGAAGGCCTGTACATTTTCAAATACTGGAATCCTACTAGAATTATGTTCCAGTTGATAAGCCTCACGAGTTGCCCTATCTAACTTTGACCACAATAAATAAAACAACATAAAATTCTTGTCTGGCAAATTATACCTTTCTAAAACTGAAAGATTCTCTGAAAAGGTTCTGTAAACACGCTCAAGTTCCTCTCCAGATTTTGTTTTAATAGGTTCACAATACACTAATTTGTCATAGTATGACATTGCAATTTGGCACTCCTTATCATAATATTTAGAGAGAGTGTCATATGCGAGAATATAACTCTCATCAGTGAGTGGAAAATTCTTTATTAAAGTGTAGGCCGCCCCTTGAACACTAGACAAGAGATAGTGGAGTTTCTCAACGTTACTCAAGCTCCTACTATGTATCAATGAGTCAAACAATTGTTTAAAAGACACCCAATTATCCAAGTTTCCATCAAATGGCTTAATAGAAATTTTAGGTAACTTCGCAAGTAGCTCATTGGAAGAAGAAGCAATAGGTTTCGTATCAATGTTTTTTGTTATTACACGAAGACGCTGCTTGACATCTTTGAGTTTCTGTTCGAAAATTGCACTTGTTTTCAACTCATGATTCCGATCCGAAACATTAGATAACGAGCAAAGAACTTTCACTTGGGCGTCCCGAAATTCAATAGAGATATCCCTAATATCCTCCTCTGTGTACCCGAGCAAATCCGACGTTTCGATAAACTCAAGTCGGAGCATTGCATAATCTCTCGCTATGCGATTGGGATCGGCAGTCATGTTACTTTCACCTTTCGACATTTTCAAATAGGCAACTAAAAAGACTATTAAACGATACGTTAAATAGAAATTAACTATTTTAAACTTAATTAATGTTGTTTACCTAAACATACGACACCGGCATACAAAGTTCGAAATAGGTTATAAAAATTGACAATGACAATTGAACTCTTAACACAGATTATACAGTCACGATAAAAAGGTGCAAAGTGTGAGCCGCACTAGTGAAGTGCTACAACCAATTGGTCCTAATTATATCAATTGTCAATACTACCAACCGACCATAACCAATCGATAAGTCGTTCGTTACCACAACCGTTACCGAATAATTTTTCAAAGATACCCGCATAAAAATTATGATTACACGAAAAATTAAAATATAATGTAAATACAATAATTAAACGACAAAAAGGCACTATTCAGTTAATATCCGGCCGAAGGGCCAAATGTTATGGATCGAGAAAGAAAGCGGACTGTATTTTAGACGAAGTTACGATAATTAAAATTCGATAAAACGCGACAAAGTAGCACAAAAATGTAAATCTGTACACGAATGAAGTGGACACTAACCTTGGGTTGTGCTGCGATGTTGATCAGCTTCAGACAGACGCAAGGATGGTTCAGGAACCCTGTGCAGGCCAGACTTACCAAAGGACACCTTATACCTGGCTATCTGATACGTCAAACCTTCAGAATGCGCCCTCCTTCAACGCCAGATATACACTTTTGCTGTGTAAAGTAATGCACGACGATATTTATAAAAAATAAATCCGGATATTCACTGAATTGCGATAAGTGTACGACAAGACGTTGCCGCGACAGCGCTAAACGTCAGAGCGACTAGACGACAAAACGACGAGAGCAGTGGTACGTTATATTTTGAAGAGCGGAGAACTACATATAAATGTTGCCACACTCTACAATAAAACCATAGACTGAACATACTAAAATATTATATATTTTTTTTGTACCTGTATTAATATATATTTTTATTTATCAACAGGCTATGGAGTCTAAAACTAAACTAAAGGGTCCCACGGGTCTAATTACAGAACCCCGGATGGCAGAGCATTGTTGTCTATGGGATAATAAATACCCTGAATGTCCTGAAAGACTAATAGGAGTTGTCGACAGGTGAATATAATGACATTTGTTACACAACATAAAAAGTTTACTGAAATAAGATGTCAAATGCACAAAAACAATTTACCTGTCAAGCCACAGATTCTAGATACAATTGGTTTTTTATCATCATAAGACTTCCAGAGGTCTTCTACGGCTTGACAAATCAAGTTTATATTGCCACTTCCTAAACCTCCACATTTTGCTAATTTTTAGGTGTCGTGAATTAAATCTAATAGAACAGTGTAAAAGTTTAACACCTAGATCAGCCACTAAAGAAGAGTTGTCTATGCTTCACTCACCTTCAATCTATGACATGCTAGAGACTACTCATAAGAACAATAGTCATGAATATTTGGAAGAGCTGTCATCTAAATTTGATGCAATTTATATACATCCTGTAAGTATATATTTCTAAATTATATATTAACCCATCAACTTTGTATAGAACAGTAGTTTAAGTTTATGCTGGAACTTGAGAACCTCTCTGTCATTTTACTTAGAAAATAAAGACAACATACAAAATCACTAATAAGCAGAGGTCAGAATTAGGTAGAGTTATTTATGTACTGCGGTAGTTGGGCCGAGAATATGCTGCGAAGCTTCCCGAACGCTGCCCAGCCGAGTTGGATCCGTCGATTGACCTCTTTCTGGAAGTTGGACTTACCAAGTTGGACTATTTGTCCCAGGTAAACATATTCGTCAACAACTTCCAGTGTAGAGCTTCCAACCTTTACAGGAGTGGGTACGACATGGGAATTCGACATTCGGCCCAACTACCGCAGTGTCTCAAGACGAAAGTCTTCAATTCGTGTGTGTTGCCAGTGATGACTTACGGAACTGAGACGTGGCCGCTTACAATGGGCCTAGTAAGAAGGCTCAATGTCACCCAAAGGGCAATGGAGAGGGCTATGCTCGGGGTTTCTCTGCGTGATCGAATCAGAAATGATGAGATCCGCAGGAGAACTAAGGTTACCGACATAGCCCGAAGAATTGCGAGCCTCAAGTGGCAGTGGGCAGGCCACATTGCAAGAAGGACTGACGGCCGTTGGGGCGGAAAGGTCCTCGAGTGGCGGCCGCGTACCGGAAGACGCAGCGTTGGTAGGCCTCCCACAAGGTGGACCGACGATCTGGTGAGGGTCGCGGGAAGCCGATGGATGCGGACAGCGCAAAACCGATCGGTATGGAGATCTTTGGGGGAGGCCTATGCCCAGCAGTGGGCGTCTCTCGGCTGAAATGATGATGATGATGATTTATGTACTTACACTGATTTCATACAGCGAAAGAATAAAGTGGATATGCCACAAATCACAAAGCAGAAAAATATTGTGATTTAATTAATAAAGTTATTTACTTTTACACAATTTATACCACTGCACGCACGACTTTGCTAAATTTACTTCAACGACATCGGAGGTCCATTAGCAATCCTGGGAAGATCCATATTAATATCAACATTTCGATGCAAGTACATAAAAAACTTTACCTAATTCCGACCTCTGCTAATAAGTCTTATAATCTCTGTAACAAATACTTAGTGTTAAGTTTGTAGGTATTCCAAGGTTCACCTATCTAAATTCTGTGACAGTATTATCTACTGTGTTGATTTAGTGTTCATACTGTTTTAAATATATTAGCATTTGACTTAGTTAAATTAGACAGTTTCTTTACTTCTTTTGAAATCTAATAAATTAACAATTTCCCTCAAATAATTATTGCTTTTATATGATTATGAGTATTTTATTGACTTGCCAGAGCACCCACGAACTGGCCCTGATTTCGGCGGGGTCCACTATCTCTTTGGTGGACAGTATTATCAGTGGAGATGTCCAGAATGGAGCTGCGTTGATCAGGCCGCCCGGCCACCACGCAATGCGCGCTGAGCCCTGCGGTTACTGTTTCTATAATAACGTGGCGCTGGCCGCCAGACACGCATTAGATAAGCGAGGACTGAACAGGTGCTTACTATTTGTTTTGGTTGTTATCATTTGTTCACAAGATTGATAGTGTTATCAATCTTGTGAACAAATGACCAAAAAGAGAGTTATTGAACAATTTAAACAATTATTACTGTTTGTTTGAATGAAAGTTTAGTCGAAAATACTGCAAGCTACTCTTTTGTTCGTTGATCATAAACAGATGACATCAATCTAGAATTAATTAGTTTCCATAACTGGAGATTCAATATACTTATTTTCAAATTAATTTCAAACTATATGGAAATGTAATTTAATTATCAGAGGTCTATTTCAGGATATTGATTGTAGACTGGGACGTACACCATGGGCAAGCAACGCAACAAATGTTCTATGATGACCCCAGGTAATAATAATAATAATATTCTTACAATCACACGTAAATTTATTTAATTTTTGTGCATCTCATTCTCTCAATATGAACACAAAAAGGATGGCTTTATAATTTTACATCTATAAAGGTGCGTTCAATTTTCGACCTTATTGAATGTCATAAAATGCACGGCTTAGAAAGCACCTCCATACACACTGTCTAAAATTGTCTATGGTTTCTACAAAAGCTATCTAAATTTATTTGACAGCTCTGAATTAGGTAAATTTCTGATATCTTTATTTGTAATTGTTACAATATAGTATTATATGTCCCCAGGGTCGTATACTTCTCGATCCATCGCTACGAGCACGGCTCCTTCTGGCCCAATCTCCGACAGTCGGATTTCCAGTATGTCGGCTGCGGACCAGGCAAGGGATATAATTTTAATGTGCCTCTAAACAAGACTGGCATGACAGACGCCGACTACCTCGCGATATGGCATCAGCTATTATTACCTATGGCTCTCGAGGTGACTATACTTATGGGAGAAAACATATAGAATAACAATAGTGTTATTACGTATTCTATGTATGTAAAGTTAGTACTTTTATAGATGTAAATGTGTGTCTGTTTTTACTAAACTCATTTTATTGTTATATTTTATAGTAATAAAGAGAAAATGGTCATATAAAAGGCGGAGACCAGTATCAGGAGACAAATAATGAGTAAATTTATTTATGTATAAATGAAGGTCAATTATTTTAAACTCTTTTCAAAAGCATATGAACTCAAATAAATTTAGAAGCAACATTGTCACACACACACAAATACCTTCTATGGAAGAGTGGTGCTTCGGTAGAATTAATAGCTTAAAAGGAAGCTGCAACTACTCATAACTGTATTAGACTACCGAAATAAATATATTTGAATTTGAATTCATTAATGAATTATAAAATTGAAATGACAGTTTGAATTTAAATGCCAAAAACAAAATATTTATTATTTTTAAGCTATTCAAAAATATACACCGTGAATTTCACATTACCAGAAACCTTTTAGGAGGTGATTTAAACCATCAAAATGAAGAACTTTATCTATGGGAGCAACATTGAAATCGCGAAAAAATATCTTTATTTTTTTTGTTTTGACATTAATATTATATCTTTAAAATTATATTTGTATACACTTGACGAAGGTGGAAACGTAGTGAGACAATGTAATAAGTCTTAACACCTATCAAAATATAACCTGCATTTCACAAACGAATAAATGAATTGAATTAAAAAAAGCTGTTTCACACAGAAACTGACGGAGGAGGACGCGGAGGTGATTTATATCATTGTGATGATCTAAATCATCTCCTAAAAGGTTTCTAGTAATGTGAAATCTCCGTGTATCTTATGCCTATGTTTCTTTGCTCCAGTACCAACCGGAGCTGATAATAATATCAGCCGGCTACGATGCTGCTATCGGCTGTCCTGAGGTACTATCCCTTTTGGTTTCCATATTATTTATAGTGTTGTCTCTTTCAGTTCTCGCCTGAGCTGGTTATTATATCGGCCGGGTACGACTCTGCGTTAGGCGATGATAAGGTTTGGTTTTATAGTGTGATAATAATTATTTAAATAAATCTTGTTCTGTTTCATCTTACTATTTTTGAGTGAAACATTGTTACATCTTTTTTAGTCCAAATAAATAAGATATGGACATACTGGGCCTAATTCTGGAGGCACACTCTAAGTTTAAATTTAAGTACAGTATATCTCTTTCTCACAATATGCAATAAGAAAGAGATAGCAAGAATTCGTTTAGAGCTGTCATCTAAATTTAGACAGATTTCACACGAACCATAGATAATTTTAGACGGCATGTACGGAGGTGCCTCCTAAACACTGCATTTTATAACGTTCAATAAGGTCGAAAATTGAATGCATGTTTCTAAATGTCAAATTTTAGGACAACGATCCATTTCGTATTCATATTGACAGAAAGAGGTAGACTGAACTTAAATTTAATCTAAGCGTGTGTTTACCAGAATTAGGGCCACTATTTAGATTATCAAATTAAGTGTTCTTGGATGGCGCCTGATTCTCGTTACACTGGCTAATTCTAAATGTATATAAAGTACATTCTATTCCCTCAACATTATTACTGTTACTTTACTTTTTAAAAACTGTAGAAAATTTTAGAACGCTTTTTATAAGGTGCTTTCTAAAATATACCTATTGCAGTTGGTATTCTAAGCACAAAATGTCATAATTGAAAAAAAATCCGCGGTGCAAAACTGCATGGGAATAAAATGTCGAGGTGCTGCATTGATATACATCATATTTATCACATTCATTCCGTCAAGCACTATCTTTATTATTGTATTTAATTGTCAGTATGCATTTCTTTGTACAGTCTGAGCACTAAGATATATATACTTTTGACAGTCAGTGACTCTTATTGCTAAGATAATAAGAGTCCCCACATTTATCGACGCGGAATAGGCTTATCCCGGTCAGAAAAATATTTATGTCTACGAAATAAGGGTTTCTACTATTGCCCATCCATTCGTCTCACCGACGGCAAAATTAGCAGTCTGTCGATTAGCTGGTCGAGTCCGTACGGCGCTGGAAGTAGCCGAACGCCGGAGGGTTTAAGTTTCCGACAGTACCCTAACGGCGACGGAGATTGCCCAACGGCGCCGATCGCTGTTGGACATTAGTCGACGCTCGCACGTTTTCATCTCCGACGGCAACCGAACTTCGCCGATCGAATACCGATGGTGGTGGTGCGACGCCACGATCGTCAAACGTAAGTGAACGTCGTTGCGACGGCCTTTCGCAGGATTCGACTGCCGATCGCATGTGAACAACCGTCACAACACCTGCCCCCTTATTCTCAACTGTCGGAAAGTATTCGAATTTCGGAAACTCTATACCTGTCACTTTTTATCGCGGTGCGTCAAAGCGAGACGGCATGTGACTTCGAATCGAATCCGTGATCCGACAATTGAGAATAAGGGGGCTGAACGGCGCTAAGCCGAGTAGTGTGGTGATACTCGCTTTAAGCCGATTCCGCGTCGATAAATGTGAGAAATCCCTGAGGCACACGAGATTTCAAAAGTGTAAACATCTTAGTGACTGTACTTTTAAATTTGAATTAATTCTAAAAAATAAATTTATTGTAGCAAGTACTTTTAAAAAGACAAACTCAGAATCGGTGCTAATTGTAGTCTGCACGTAGTGTTATTGCTTAACAGCGTGCAGCATGAAATGTGTTAATTATTATATTCGGAATTAATACTTAACCCCGAATGAACTGAAAAAAAAGTTAAAGTCCTTCTTATCTTATCTTATGGGGCCACGAGTAAGTGACTGCACTTCGACCCATTGGAATCTTTTGTGCCTCCCCTGCGTTTACTCTTCCTGTGTCCAGTATATAGTTGCCATTAGCCTTACTATATCTTTAGGCATAAAGAGCCCTGTAGTCTTATGGTTTTTGATATGCCACTTCGAGAAGGCTCATTCTGGTTCTAGCCAGGGCATCACAATGACACAAGAGATGCGTCATTGATTCCTGACATTCACCACATGCTCGACGAAGTTTATTGTTATGGCGACAGACTTGGATAAGGTGGTGGTAGCTAGCCAGGCGGACTTAGAAAAGCTCTACCTCTAACCAAACCAAGCAGAAAGTTTTGCCTCCACGGGAATCGGACCCCGGACCTCTAGGCCTGAAGTAGATCTCAATCACCAGACCACAGAGGCGGTTAAACCAAAGTTATTAGTCATCATCATCAGCCTATATACGGCCCACTGTTGGGCACAGGCCTTCCTACATGGGAGTGGATTGGGCCATAATACCCAGGCTGGCCCAGTGCGGGTTGGTTGGTTAAAGCGGTTGCAGTTACAACCGACCGGGCCCAGTGGCTTATCGTGCCTTCCGAAGCACGGAGGAGCTCGAGATTATAAATTTGATTCACCCATCCTGGGACCAACCATGGCAAAATTTGCTTTGTTTTCATAATCGAAACCAGAGCGCTCAAATCACTACGCCACCGAGCTCCTCCTCGTTGTCCACTTATTTGAGTACTGCTTTAAAAAGGCCTGCTTTATAAATGCTTGTAATCCTTCGGTCTTTAGTGTTTTTCGGTTTTACAGTTCTTTGTGTTACACAGGATGAAATGCCTTGTTATCCACTTATTTGAGTACTGCTTTATAAAGGCCCGCTTCATAAATGCTTGTAACCCTTCGGTCTTTCGCGTTTTCTGTTTTACAGTTCTTTGTGTTACACAGGGTGAAATGCCTTTTTATCCACTTATTTGAGTACTGCTTTATAAAGGCCTGCTTTACAAATGCTCCCTAGCGACTCTTGGGTCTTTCGCGTTATTCTGTTTCACAGTTGTTTGTGTTACACAGGGTGAAATGCAAGTGTCCCCTGCGTGCTATGCGAGTCTGACGCACCTTCTGATGTCAGTGTCTTCGTCGGTTTGCGTGGTGCTCGAGGGCGGGTACTGCATTCCTTCGCTCGCCGAGGGTGCGGCACTCACGCTCAGGACTCTACTTGGGTACGCCCCACCGAAGCTTCAACAACTCGACGAGCCGTGTGATTCGTAAGTACAATTTTGATTACGGTTTTATAACGAGTGTGGAGTAAACCGAATACTGAAGTGTTTTAATCAAGCCACAATGTTATTAATTGGTATAAGTTTATGTTAACAGCCTATGTGGTCTGTAGTTCGATTCCCGTGGGGGCAGAAATTTTCTGCTCGGTTTGGTTGGTGGTAGGGCTTTTCTAAGTCCGCCTGGCTAGCTACCACCATCTTACTCAAGTCTGCCGCCATAACAATAATGTTAACAGCATTGTTGTGTTACGGCAGTTAGAGGTAAGATAGCCAGTTCCCCTGTGGTTGAGGAATCTCGGGTGGAGCTCGCTGGCATCGTCGGCCTTATCTTCACTTTCCATCAGGTGAAATGTAGGCCAAGAGTTACCCCGTTAAGGTTAAAAAAAATGTTATAATATTGCCAATGAAAAGAGTTGTATTCCTATTTACTCTTTGTTTTTAAGTAAAACATACAACAATACATTACGCCGTTTAACTTTACATGTCGATAAAGTTTCGTCTTATAGCTATTACATTTCGTTGAATATTGTCCAAACAAACAAAAAATATTAAAATTATGATTATAAAGTCGTACTGCTAATTTCATTATTATTACCTGTTTTATTATTTTAGTCAATAATGTTTAGTTATTTGAGCCGATTCGGCACATTTTTATGGTTTATATATTTTCTAAATACCTTTCGGCAATTTATTATATAATTATATTGTTCATATTAGAATTAAGAAAATAACTTATATAAAATATAGACCAATCTGATACAAATGAAAACTTCGACCACAACAAAATTACACTGTCTTCCGTCCTTAGTCTGTTATTCGAATTAATTTTTAAAAAAAATATCTTATTTTATTCTTTACAGAATACGTGAAACAATACTAAACTGTATTTACGCACACAAACCTTATTGGAACTGCTACAATTACCAATTAACCTACAGTACAGACGAAACCGTCAAAAACGTGTGCGACGGCCAGAAAGAGAAGCATATAGTTTCAGTGAGGTGGGAGGGAGACGAAACGAGGCCAGACAGGTTCGCTACTAGAGATTGCTATCCGGTACAGAGTGATATTACTAAGAGGAAGATATTGGAGAGGCTGAACCATTTGAGGATAGGTGAGAGAAAAAGTCATGGACAGTTCGCACCCTTTCTTTTCTTCACTTTCTTTCTTATTTATTACAAACTAGATGTGTCTTCTCTACTATATGTATTAGATATATAATAATACACGTATAAGACAATAGTTATATATGGCACAGTCAGCAACAGAAGTTGGTCAACACTTTAGCACCTTTTCATAATAACATTATTGATTATTTTTAGTCGACTTTTGTTGTTGGCCATACTAGTGCGATAAGTTGGACGTAACAAAACAAGTAGAGGAATGTAAGTAGTAAGTAAAGTAATCATTTATTTGTGAAAACACGAGAGTACATAATTTTAAAATGTAGGTCTTAAAATAGTCATCACCCTACGTGTTTCAGCTGTTGTGGCGTACAGATATTTTAAAAGACAAAAAAAATTTTGTCCATGGTTTACCATAGTCACGGATTTGCAAATACCAATTTCCGCACTTGTGTCACACAAAGTTTTTAGCACATTTGCGAGAAATCAGTACGATAGATATTATTATTTTGTTTATAAATATCAACTGGAAAGTAACCATGTAAGAAAAAAGGATTTTCAAGTTTTATTTTCTTTTATTACAGTGACAGACTTATCTTTGCCACAGCACGCAGTGGGGTACATCTACGACACAGCTATGTTAAAACACAAAAATATTTGTGAACCGTAAGTAAAAAATATAATTCCTTTTTTCTAAATTTCCTAATGGCAATTAAAATGATTTATTTCTGTACTTAAATATTGTTTTTAGAGGAATATAGATCCTATGATTTAAATAATAGCGTCTCATTTCAGTGGGCACGTGGAATGTCCGGAACGAATAATGCGAATCCACGAACGTCACCGCGACTTCGGTTTGTTGGACCGCCTCCACATACTGACTGCGAGGGCTGCAACGGACCAAGAAATACTAGCTGTACACTCTCCTGAACATTTGGATAGGTATTATTAATATTTTTTACATTGAAAATACCGTATGTCCAATTTTTATACCGTCGAGAGTTTTAGACCTCAATCTGTGCATTTAGTTCTTCTGGTAATTAAAATAAGACTCAATTTGCAATATATAATGAATTAATGCCACAGAGTATGATTTGTTAGGTTGCGTTTAACTTTAATTTTATTTACTTTAAAAAGTTAATTTTTATTGATGTAGATATTTATTCACATAGTTTAATATATTTGTTAACAACCTAATGCACATGTTGGAGGTTTAAATTAAGGTAATAGTTTATATTTCAGGAATCATATAAAAATTCAATAAAAAATAAAACTGATATGTTATTTCCTATGTCAAAGGTCAAGGTTGATCAGATATTATTGCTTTAATTGCAGGCTGAAAGAATTATCTACAACAAAACTAAGAGATCTGCATAGTCAGAAGGATTCATTTGACTCCGTATATTTTCATCCCGATTCCCTGGAGAGTGCTTCGGTGGCGACAGGTTGCGTACTACAGGTAAAACAAGTTGATTGGATATTATGAAGACTTGAACTTCTAAGATTAGGGTTAGATAAAAAGAAAAAGCATAATATTTCATTTTTTCTAAACTAATAATTGGAAAAATCGTGTCAGTCACCAGTCGGTCGTTGGTAAACTATGACCAATCAATGTAATAATGGGACTGTAAAAAATTATGTATACAATTTGATTGTTTTAATATCAAACAATAGAAAATTTATCGAAAATATATCAAACAATCGAATAACGGTGGTTACAATACAAATTCATAAATATACGGTTTACGGTTTAACGGTTTAATATAACGTATATAATTTATTATTTATAAAATGGCCGGCCAGCCGGTCGAAAATTCTGCGAAACGTTAGTTGGCAAGTGATAATCTGCCAAACAATTTTCTGTGAAAAGGCAGAGAACCGATGACCTTAAATATGTTCAGATGGTGGACGCGGTGTTATCTGGCACATGCGGCAGCGGTGTATGCGTGGTGCGTCCTCCGGGCCACCACGCGGACGGCTCGACGCCCAGCGGCTTCTGCCTCATCAACGCCGCCGCCGCCGCCGCCGCGCACGCGATCACCGCACACGGGCTCGCCAGGGTCCTCGTACTGGACTGGGACGTGCACCACGGGAACGGCACGCAGGCCATCACCTACGGCGACCACAAGGTCAGTGCCCCTCATACCCGACCACAAGGTTAGTGCCCCACATACTGGACCACAAGGTCAGTGCCCCTCGTACTGGACCACAAGGTCAGTGCTCCTTATACTGGACCACAAGATCAGTGCCCCACATACTGGACCACAAGGTCAGTGCCCCTCGTACTGGACCACAATGTCAGTGCCCCTCGTACTGGACCACAAGGTCAGTGCCCCACATACTGGACCACAAGGTCAGTGCCCCTCATACTGGACCACAAGATCAGTGCCCCACATCTGGACCACAAGGTCAGTGCCCCTCGTACTGGACCACAATGTCAGTGCCCCTCGTACTGGACCACAAGGTCAGTGCCCCACATACTGGACCACAAGGTCAGTGCTCCTCATACTGGACCACAAGGTCAGTGCTCCTCATACTGGACCACAAGATCAGTGCCCCTCGTACTGGACCACAATGTCAGTGCCCCTCGTACTGGACCACAAGGTCAGTGCCCCACATACTGGACCACAAGGTCAGTGCCCCTCATACTGGACCACAAGATCAGTGCCCCACATCTGGACCACAAGGTCAGTGCCCCTCGTACTGGACCACAATGTCAGTGCCCCTCGTACTGGACCACAAGGTCAGTGCTCCTCATACTGGACCACAAGGTCAGTGCTCCTCATACTGGACCACAAGGTCAGTGCTCCTCATAATGGACCACAAGGTCAGTGCTCCTCATACTGGACCACAAGGTCAGTGCTCCTCATACTGGACCACAAGGTCAGTGCTCCTCATAATGGACCACAAGGTCAGTGCTCCTCATACTGGACCACAAGATCAGTGCCCCTCGTACTGGACCACAATGTCAGTGCCCCTCGTACTGGACCACAAGGTCAGTGCCCCACATACTGGACCACAAGGTCAGTGCCCCTCATACTGGACCACAAGATCAGTGCCCCACATCTGGACCACAAGGTCAGTGCCCCTCGTACTGGACCACAATGTCAGTGCCCCTCGTACTGGACCACAAGGTCAGTGCTCCTCATACTGGACCACAAGGTCAGTGCTCCTCATACTGGACCACAAGATCAGTGCCCCTCGTACTGGATCACAAGGTCAGCGCTCTGGTTTTGATTACGAAAACAAAGCAATTTTCGCCATGGTCGTTCACGGGATGTGTCAATCAAAATTTATAATCTTCGTTGGTCCCAGTTTTTACTGCAACCGCTTTAACCCACCAACCCGCATTGGGCCAGCGTGGTGGTGTTATGGCCCAAGCTCCTCATGTGTCTCCCATACACGAAGGCCTGTGCTCAGCAGTGGGACGTATATAGGCTGGTGATGATGATGATGATGATGATAAAGTAAGAGACCATAATACGTTAGTGACAAGTGTAATTATAAACATTTACCAGTATAATATACATTTTTTAAAGTTGTTTCATGCCCTTGATAAAATGTGTTGTATCATAGTCATTTTTAATCAGCAGCCTATAATACTACTCCAGGAGTATAATAAAGTTTTCACCTATTTTGTTTTGTGTACAAGTTATTTTTCATCTTTTGGCAATGTCATTTTCTTTTTTTTTGTATCTATTACCCATCAACCAACCATACGGGCCCAGCAGAAAATCAAGCGTTGTGGCTCTGCGTAGCCATGACATCATGCTGAGCTGGTCACCCTTTAATCTCTTTTGTAATTTCCTAAAATTGTGACCAAATAAACGTCTTTTCTTTCTTTCTTTCTATATTATTCCAACTCTGCAGATACTGTACATGTCGATCCACCGGTACGACAACGGCTCGTTCTTCCCGCACTCGAAGGACGCGGACTACCACGCGGTCGGCGAGGGCCGCGGCACCGGATACAACGTCAACGTGCCATGGAATAAGGTCTTTATTTAACTCACCATTTTACAGTTACTACTAATGGTCGCTCTGTGCTCGATATTCGACCATAATTAATTTCAATTATAAATTTCAACATTACAAGTTTCTATTGTCAAAGACTATGCTTCTGTAATCATGGTTTTTTTATTATTATTTTTTATGATTTTTTTTATTATGATTATGTTTGACATTCAGTAATACTATAGACAATTAACAAACAATAATCTATTCTTAATTTGACATATATGCGTGTGTGTGTCAAATACACGGTAGTTTTATGAATAACTTAAAAAAAAACATATTAATATAATAATTAGGCCTAAAACAAATATTAATATTTAATGAATATTTCAATATAATTTACATTATTTCTACACGAATTGGCACGTTTAAAAGACAACTAGTGCAAGTACTTCCATGTTTAATGATTTTATTCCTTTTTAACCGACTTCAAAAACGAGGAGGTTCTCAATACGGCCGGTGTTTTTTTCTTCTTTGTATGTACACCGATTACGCCGAGATTACTGATCCGATTTACGAGATTCTTTTTTTGTTCGATGCGGAATAGCTGCCATTTGGTCCCATAATTTTTTTTTCAAAATCAGTTGGGTAGTTTGGTTTTAAATAAAAAAAACTGAAATCATTAAGTTGTCTACGTATGCGAAATTGCGAATTTTTGCTTTCCTTTCACATTTTAGTGAAACGTTACGATATTAGGAAACAATATAAGTTGACGGTCATCCATCTAGCTTCGACCTTAGAAAGTTATCACTAAACTTTATGAAAAAAAAAACTGACTTCAAAAAACTAAAAAGGATAAAATAAATTAATTTAAGTAGGTACTTATCCTTAAGAAACATATTTTTGTAGTTGGTGCTAAGTGGTTTCCAAAAACAATAGAAAGTGAAGCACCGACTCCAAAAAAAATATGTTTCTAGGGGATGAGTACTTAAATTTAATTATTTTATCCTTTTCAGTTTTTTGAAGTCGCTTTTAATTTTATTGCTATCGTAATATGTCACAGAAACTTCATTGTTTTTCTCAAAAAATGTGTTATAAGTAATTAGTGGTTTAATGAATCGGTTTTTTTGTACTATTGCTATTGAGTTGTTACCTCGGTTCTTTGCAAGGCTATGGACCGGATCTTAAATAACCAGCTGTTCATCGGATCAGCTGGTTATTTAAGATTTCATCATAGGACTTGGCCGAAACCTGAGTTTTTTCAGCTATGTCATAGCCTACCTATTTAATTCTGAGTAAACTCAGGTGTACGCATTTGCAGCCAAAATGTCGCCGTTCCTTCCCCTTCCCTTTCGGGCAAGCAAGCCCTATGACGAAATGCCTTCCTGCCCAGCGATAACACTGGCTACCGTTCCTTTCAACCTGCTTAACGGCTAAAAAAATTTTAAACAAAAATTAAAACCGACTTCAAAAAACTGAAAAGGATGAAATAATTAAATTTAAGTAGGTACTTTACTTTCTATTGTTTTTGGAAACCACTTAGCACCAAGTCCAAAAATATGTTTCTAGGGGATGAATACCTACTTAAATTTAATTATTTCATCCTTTTCAGTTTTTTGAAGTCGGTTTTAATTTTTGTTTAAAATTTTTTTTCACAATTTTTAGTGATAACTTTCTACGGTCGAAGCTAGATGGGTGACCGTCAACTTATACTATTTCCTACTATCGTATCGTTTCACTAAAAAGTCATTGGAAAAGCAAAAAATCGCAATTTCGCTTATGTAGACGATTTCATAATTTCAGTTTTTTTTAATTTAAAACCAAAGTACCCAACTGTTTTTGAAAAAATTTTTATGGGACCAAATGGCAGCTATTCCGCATCGAACAAAAAAAGAATCACGTAAATCGGATCAGTAATCTCGGCGTAATCGGTGTACATACATAGAAAAAAAAAAAAAAAACATACCGGCCGAATTGAGAACCTCCTCGTTTTTGAAGTCGGTTAAAAATAGGTAAAGGCGATCCTACATACGTACTTACTACCCAGTAACGATGTTTCTATGCAATCTTTGGATATAATGTTATACTTTTGTATATAGCGCGGTATGGGCGACGCGGAATACTTGAGCGCGTTTACGCAAGTTGTCTTACCCGTGGCCACTGAGTACCAACCGCAGCTTATCATTGTATCAGCCGGCTTCGACGCGGCAGTCGGAGATCCGCTCGGAGGTAATGTATTTTCAACTTTCTTTTTTTTTTTTCTTCTATACACTCACACCTATTATCTAGCCCGAAGTAAGAATCATTAAGAGCTTGTTTGAACTAGAACTACATTGAACTAGATAACGGAGAAATAATGATAATAATATGTATATAAATATTAGAAATATACTAAATAAACATATAAACATCCATGACTCGTAAACAAATGTTCGTACTCATCATACAAACATTTGTTCCTACCGGGATTCGAACCCGGGACCTCTTGACCGAGTAGCCTGGGGTACAGATCGCTCGGCCAGGCGGTCGTCAAATATTGCTAGTAAATAGGTGTTATTATTGAAGGAGGAGCTTGGTGGCGTATTGGTTGGAGCGCTCTGGTTTCGAATACGAAAACAAAGCAACTTTTGCCATGGTCGACCCCGGGATGGGTGACCCAAAATTTATAATCTCGAGCTCCTCCGTGCTTCGGAAGGCACGTTAAGCTGTTGGTCCCGGTTGTTACTGCAACCGCTTTAACCCACTAACCCGCATTGGGCCAGCGTGGTGGTGTTATGGCCCAAGCTCCTCATGTGTTTCTCCCATGTAGGAAAGCCTGTGCCCAGCAGTGGGACGTATATAGGCTGGTGGTGATGATAATGATGATTATTGAAGGTTCTTCTAGAAAAAGTAATAAATCTGATGAGACACAATAACTGAATTCTGTGAAGTATCCACATACCAGATAATAGATATTTTATTGTGAGTGGGCGCTAGCGTGCTTCTAAGAGATGTAATGTTAAAGCGGTTTTAATATTCATTGTCTATTCGTAATTTCTATTTATTACCTGTACTTCTAAAAAAATATTTAACGTGGTAAAAATTATATCCTGCGGCTAAAACCAAATTCTCGACCTTTTACAATCTAGTTGGCTGAGCTACTAAGGACTTTATTTGAAAACCACCATTACCAGTTGACTTAGCTTGAAAATAAAGATATTACTTTTGTTGGTACATTGATATACCTTCTCTTCAATTTTTTTTTTCATTGGGCGGCACTGCACTGCATAAAGTTATAATTTTTTAACTGCAAACATTGTAATTTAATATTTGAAAAGAGTGACTACACGAGTTTGCCGGGATCTTCTCGATAGTTCAACTTTTGGAATCGGTGTAAATTCAGATATGACAAACAGACAGAGACTATGACGTTGTTAGTTAATATATTTTTTGTGCTTCTTTGTGGCCTATTATAAATGAAATATTTTTTTATTTCTTTCACTTGGGATAACCCTATGAATTTCGTCTAGCGAGTGTAATCTCTGTTTTTTCGTTAGAAGCTATTATCTACCCTCACAAACGAATGATGTCGAAACATTATATTCCAGGTTGTAAAGTAACTCCAGAATGCTACGGACGAATGACACATTTTCTACGAAGCCTCGCTGGTGGGAAAGTGGTCCTTTGCCTCGAAGGTGGATACAACGTGACTAGCATATCCTACGCCATGACGATGTGCACTAAGGCCTTGCTCGGGGACCCGCTGACCCACCACTACGACCACAAACCCACCAGCAACTGGTCCGCTGTAGAATCTATCAACAATGTCATCCAAACACATAAAAAGTACTGGAAAAGCCTAAAGTTCCAGCTAGCTTTGCCTATTGAGAATGTCTTGGATGAGCCATTGCCGTCACGAGGCCTAGTGCTATCAGAAGATCAAAACGCAACTTATGAATCAGATAAACTATCAGAGTTGTCATTAGATACTTCTATATCTTCAAAGGGTAGTAATCAATTAGATGGTTCGCTAGAAAGTCAAATGGCTAATCTTAGTATAGAGAAAATAAAGTGTGAAGATGGTATTCATTGTGGTACTGATGACGAAGAAGATAAACCGGAGTGCTCTAAAAACAAAGTGTGTTCAAAAAGTGATAAGAAAGTGAAAGTAAATTGTGAGCAAGCGGGCTCTAGTAAAGTGACTACCTCAAGTGAAAAAACGACATTAGTGGATTACTTAGCGGAGAATATGCAAGCCATAGTTGATGGAGAGATGTTTGCTGTGATACCGTTGCCATGGTGTCCGCACCTTGAGACAATGTTCGCTATCCCCGCGGGTGTCGAGTTCACGCAGGGAGGGAAATGTATTGAGTGTGACGAGACTGTGGAGAATTGGGTGTGCCTGCACTGTTTTGTTGTAAGTACTTTGATTTATTATTTATGTTATGGCTTTTTATATAGGTACATATAGATGACAAGCAAGCTGACGGCTTACCTAGTGGTAAGTGGTTACCGTCATCTATAGACACCTGCAATAATAATTAAGATCACCTGTTATTGCAGAGCCTTGTCATGCTGAGGCCTAAGATGAAATGCCTTCCATGCCCAGTAATTACACCTTTCCCTTCAATCCGAAATACAGTAAACTGTTTTAAGCCCAAAACAGGAAAGCCGGGCATGGTGGTGCGGTTTGCATTTTGGACCCCCACCATGCATTTTCAAAATTAAATATAATAATTTCTGTGTATATATGTATATATTTTTCTTTGGGCCAGATAATAGGTGTGATTGTATACATATGTATACACTCACACCTATTACCTGGCACAAAGTAAGCATAATTAAGAGCTGGTGTTCTGGATACTGGATAATGGAGAAATATTGATAATAACATGTAAATAAATATTGGAAATAAATATTGGAAATATACCAAACAAAATATATAAACATCCATGACCGGTGAACAAATGCTCATACTCATTATACAAACATATCCTCCTACTCATACTCCAACCCAGGACCCCTGACCGATCCTGTATAGTAAGGGGTACAGACTACTCGATCGGCCGGTCGTCAAATTATGAAACACTTTGAAAGGACAATGCCCATACCCCATACCACATTGCGTCACAGGCACATAAATACCAAAAATAATGTTTTTATTTTATGTGTCTAATGTACTGGTTTATAACCGATTTTTTAACCGCATTAAAAACCATTCTAAAAATAGTAATGATAATTTACAAATAGCTACTTCCGTTCCGAATACTACTGTCACTATCTAACAAAAAAAAATGGTTTTAGCTGTTTATATGTTTATCTAGGTAAATAAGATTTTATGGTAGAAAATATTTAGAATACTTTTAACAAATTCTATTAAATCTATTATTTTACCTCACCATTTTCTACAGAAAATGTTGCGTATTTTTTAAACTCCATACTTAGTATTAGTCAATGCAATTCGGAACGCCGAATTATGGAACATAAATCTCTAGGCTGTCTATGGAACTGTCAGTGTCAATGTCAATTTGGATTTAACGGTGTTTTGTTTTGTTGATGTTTGTCTCGATCGATGTTTTTATCTGTGTTTGAGTCGTTTTGATAGTTTAATTGAATATTAATTCATTGCCTCTTATTAAGTATTGTCAGTGGGCCTAATTCTGGGAACACACTTTAATTCTAAATTTAAGTACAGTATAATAATATCTCTTTCTCGCAATAAGTCATAGGAAAAAGATAGCAAGAATCTGTTTAGAGCTGTCGCTTAAATTTAGATAGTTTTCAAAGAAACCAGAGACAATTTTAGACGGCATGTACGGAGGTGTCTCCTAAACACTGCATTTTAGCACGTTCAATAAGGTCGAAAATTGAACGCACGTTTCTAAATGTCAATTTATATGACAGCCATCCTTTTTTTTTTCATTTTGAGAGGAAGAAATAGACTGAACTTAAATTTAAACTTAGCATGTGTTCGCCAGAATTAGGGCCAGTGTTAAGATAGTGACTCTTACGTCGTAACGCACCGAGATAATGACTCTGAAGTGCCTTGTCGAAATAGTGACTCTGTTTGTAACTTTTTGAATATTTCGAAAATGTAGTTAAACTTTGACAAAATATTGTTAGGTAGTGAAAAGATGAATAAAAACCAAACTTTTGAAAGTAAATTTAGTTTGATGCAATTTGGTACGGATCCACATACAATAATGGGCATTGTCCTTTGCCTACATCGCTATTGTTATGGTCTTCAGCGGGCGTGCGGTCGCAGCATCAACGGCCATATGCTGTGCCACCACCGGACCTCGTCGCACGCGCTGGTCCTATCCCTCGCGGACCTGTCCGTCTGGTGCAACGTCTGCGACGCGTACGTAGACCACCAGCTCCTCTACGACGCCAAGAACAACGCACACCGCTGCAAGTTTGGCGAGGACATGCCCTGGTGCTATAGATCTGATACCCTGCATTTGAGTTAGTGAACTTTACTTTTTTACTTAGATGTTTAACGTTGCACGGCTTTTCATGCAAACATTCAAGTCGAAAATATTTTAGACGAATCTAACATTTTGTGCGTTTATAACGCCTACTGTACTGTCAGAAATACAAAAAAAGAAAACATTGAAAAAATTGTATGCTCCAGGCGGGAATCGAACCCGCGTCTTCTGGGGTCCGGCCAGAATCAACTACAATTACAATTTTTGAAACATTTTCTTTATTTGTATTTCTTACTATAAAATTTTTAGTTATTGGGCCTAATTCTGAAGACACACTCTAAGTCTAAATTTAAGTACAGTATATCTCTTTTTCACAATATGAAATAGGAAAAAGATAGTAAGAATTCATTTAGAGCTGGCAACTAAATTAAGACAGATTTCAAAGGAACCATAGACAATTTTAGACGGCATGAGGAGGTGCTTTCTAAACACGGCATTTTACCACATTCAATAAGGTCGAAAATTGACTGCAGATTTATAAACGTCAATCATATGACTGCCATCCTTTTCGTATTCATATTGAGAGAAATAGACGCACTGAACTTAAATTTAGACTGACTATGTGTTCTCCAGAATTAGGACCAGGATGAAAAGTTTAAATTTGTTATATTTATAACTATAATACCGTTTTTCGTAAAACCGTCTGACAACTTTTTAGACTGGTCTGACTTGCTTATGCATGGAAAGTCTTATTAGAATAGGTTTGTTTGTTTCCAGTATCTTCGACTTGAGAGTTTGTATGTAACGCCGTGCGACGTTAATACTCTTAATTGAATTGAAAAATAGATAATGATAGAAAAATTGCTTTTAAAGCGGTTACATTTTTAAGAATACACACAAATAATTTACTAACAAATTGATGACAAGGTGTCTGATACCTAAATATTGAAGTGGGTTTTTCCTATCTTAAACTTGGCAGAAATGGTTGTATGGAAAACGACCGATAGCCATAATTTTAAAAAAGTGAAGTGAATATTGAATTTGATTTTTCATATTTTTATGCGAAAAATTTTGTAATATCTTTTGATATATTTTTTTTA
Source organism: Nymphula nitidulata (assembly GCA_947347705.1). Taxonomy (NCBI): domain Eukaryota; kingdom Metazoa; phylum Arthropoda; class Insecta; order Lepidoptera; family Crambidae; genus Nymphula; species Nymphula nitidulata. Next base: position 4,294,055 of record OX374617.1, on the reverse strand, counting down.
TTTTAAATGTCATTTTGATGTACCCACAAACTAGCTACAGTTGTTTTTCTATTGTTGACGAATGTTTAGGAAATTACCTCCTTTACAGAAAGAAAATTTTCTCTATAAGATTTTTGGTAATGTCAGCAACAGAATTCGAATACCCCTTTAGTACTATTTCAAACGACTTTACTAATAGTGTTCATTCAAATCTTCAACAGTGCGCCAATATGTTATTATGAAAACGTGCTAAAGTGTTAATTGACGTCTGTTGCGAACGTTACTATTGATTGTTACACTTTTGTAAAAAATATTTTAGTTATCAGACTTAAACAGTACGTTATTTAGATCAGAATACTGGAATTAATATTCAAGAATAATTAGACATTATGCTTGGGGCTTCGAAACATCTACAGAAACAGCGCATATTAAGCTCGGGGGTGTATTATGAGCTCTTAGCTCCATTCATCATTAGGAGCTTATTTATAACTCTCCTACAAAGTGAACTCTATTACCAGGCATTAAGCTGGATGAGAATAAGACCTCATAATATCATAGAAGCGTCGCGACTCACACTTTGGGAGATTGGGAGCCTCTGACGGATGCTGGAAACTCAAACCCCCTTATTATAATACGCGGACCAAAGTTAGACCCAGGGTGTTTTTTTTGTGTTATCACTTCATACTAAGTAACCATATCATAAACGACCAAATGCAGTTAACATTGAAGTATCAACTAAGATCATTCGTTTAATCTGATATTTAATTTGGTCGGCTTATAATAGGTTAGAAATTCAGGTCCAGATCGATAGATGGCGCTGTAACAATGAAAAATAATGTCTTAGAAATTATTAAAACTAGAAATATTCAAAACTTATATAATTTTATTATGTTATTAATAAAATCAAGAAAAATAATTAATTCAATTTTTTATCAATAACATGGGCATTTTTTCACTATTACTTTAATAATAATTATTCTTACTATCACGTTTATTATCTTGCCCAACTATTTAATTTCTTAGTTGAGCAGCGATCTACTGGGATTCGAACCTGGGCCGTCATAGCAGTCCCTGGCAGTTTAGAATTCTTCTATACCTGTATAAAAAATGTACTCTATGGTAAGACCTACGGGGCGATCGCCTAACTTTATTGGTATTAACTTAAGTATGACCTATGACGTCACATTGTCGTATTGAATTCAATGAAGACATTCATTGACATGAGAAGGTCATAACTGATTCAATACGACAGTGTGACGTCATAAGCCATACTTAGTTCATACCAATAAAGTTAGGCGGTCGCTCCGCTGGTTTAAAACTGATGCTATCACTGTCTTTCTTTTAACAAATAAAAGTGATCATCATTCATCAGAGCATCAGTTTAAGACCAAGACTAACTTTCCACTTTATACATATAATAAGGGGGAATAAGTTTTCATCTGTAAGTATTATTCTATAAAATAACTTTCAATACATGATCTAAACATAACTATATGTATAGTGTGAAATTTTATAAATAAACCATGATTATGTATGTTATATAATAATAGACTCGATTGAAATGACGCTTGAAAAGCATTTCACTTGCAAGTATGTACTTTAACTTTTACTAGAAATAAATGAACCATCCCAGTTTAGGTTTATGGCTAATTTAGTTGCAGCTGAAAAGCATCTATTAAAATAAATAACAAACCAGTCGATACAAAGACGACATAGTCATCAACAATTAGATAATAAATTTAAAAAGATATAATCTATACTTACACACTAATTAACAAATACTAAATTTGGTTTAAACCACTACTAAAAACCTATGAATACTAATAGGAACATTAAACTTACTGTGTCTAATTAGCCGCTTAATTGGACGCCTAGGCCGTTCATTAAACCGATAGTTAATTGGAACTTGAATCACTCAACGTTTAACAAACAACTTGGCGTATTAAAAGTCAGCTCAATTGGAGGCCTAAGTTCAAGGTTTTCTTTTATAACCGAAGTATAACCAAAATGATTTTTGGTTTTAAGTGGCGATAAAAAGGTCCACCTCTACCAATCGCACCAAAACTCTTTCTACTAGATAATCTGCCTAGGCATCAAATCAGCTGGCTAATTTAACCAGAAGGCTGCTACAACGTTCAGCCATCTAGCTAAACGTGCTCAATGAGTTGGTTAGTTATCCTTCAGCCATTTAATTGGATGCCGAAGTTTAATGAACGGCCTAGGCGTCCTAATTGGCTGGCTAATTCAACCGGATGGCTGCTAAATATTTTCCGCGATTTTAATATTTTTCGAATTTTGTATGTTAGAATGTTATTTTTTTTTAATTTTCCAAAGTAAATTTATACTGGCCTCTGAATTTAAATCTAAAAAAAACTAATTTATTTACCAGTTGTTCAATAAATCACACTAGATAATTTTGTTTTACAATAGAGCTAATCCATTACTTCTATTACCTACTATAGATAAAATAAGGTCGGCATCTGTGCTGATATACTGACAGGTAACAACCAGCGGGGTGAGCGCCTAAATGCCTTCACCACATATAAATAAAGTTAAGAAGTGTTAATAAATAAGTAATTTGTAAAAAACAGACAGTATTTGGACATATTATGCTACTTAATATCGCTATATCAAAATGTCTATACCAAATTACCAATGCATTTAATAGGCGGGCGCCACTAGTTCAGTCACTGAACTACATCAACTGAACTAGTGGGAGTAGAGGGGCGCACTGCGGGTCCGTAATTGGGCTGCAATTATGAGTGAGTTTTTTTATTGTGAATGTAAGTTTTTAAAGCTGATCATAAAAATAAAATAAAAAAATTAAATTGGCAAAATAAAATACTCAAAAATCAAAGTATTATAATAATGTTTAATAATATATCAAAGTATAAAATACTGATTTTTGTGTATTATAATAATACTTCGATTTTTGTCATCAGCTTTAAAAACTCACATTCACAATAAAAAAAAACTCACTTATAATTGCAGCCCAACTAAGGAACCATTGGATAATAACTAATTGTTCCTATGTCAGCAATATTCTGGTATTTCTGGTAGTATAGGTAGTGTATTACTGTTCAAGATAGTTAATACCGACTAAAACTTGACATAATAATATTTAAAATATCTACAAAACCTGAAATTATTTCATTTTATTTTTATGACGTGTTAAAACCAATTTGACATTTTTAAATCCACATTATTTTTTACGTATTAATCTCCTTTACAACAAAAAAATATATATATGTAGTTGATTTATATAGCGCTCACGGAGCGAAAGTGAAATTTTTGATGCCTTATACTGAGCAGCGCTCTTATATCTAAAATTTCACTTTGAACGCCACTTCTCTGGCCAGCTAGTAATAATAATAATTACGTAGTTAACGCATCTACTTGTTAGCTATCGAGTTTATAAAGCTTAATAATAAAAAGACAATAAGTTAGTCTAAAGCTGTGTACAAATTAGATTTAGCCTCGGGTCGAGCAACGCATGTCTCGAACATTTGCTCAAAATTCGTTCGTTCCTGTACCTAGCTAGACTACACAATTTGTTTTTTTTTTATTGTCGTACAACTGTACTGTACTAAAGTTTTTTGAACTAATAATGCGGTAAAATAAGTATGATAAAGGCTATATCAGCTGTAATCACGTTTGACGCCATGTTGCCAGCGCACTTTCGTCAAACCACAATTCAATGCGCAAGCGCAGCCGATCGAGACTGCAGGCAAGCAGCTCTGATTATTAATACGCAAGTAAAGAATTTCTAAAATAAATAATTTTATATTAAATAAAAAATGCTAGAAAAGTAGCATAATTTGACGTTTCTTATGTCAATTCTTTGTTACATGTTGCAGCGCAGGTTTATCGAAATTACCCAGTGCACAACTACCTACTTATATATTTATACCCTAATGAGCCATTGAATTTCATTATTTATTAGAATTATTAGCAAAATATTTGATTTATTAATTTATTCAAATACTTTCCGAAATACTAGTACCTAAATGTATATTTATTATTACGAAACCTCTTAGCTTTTGCCGAACTTTAAAAGGTAGGTACTATCATGGCAAAAAAGGTTGTATATTTTTGCTTTTAATTGTAATGTTTAAATTTTAAGTACCTACATAATTATTTAAAGAGAAACTCGCAGAACAATATGTTCATGTAATTATTTGTATTGTAATTTAATCACATAAAAATCGATTTTAGTTTCTGAATACATTTATAATTAAATTCGCTTAAATTCAGGAGAAATATCTATGTCTTGCATACTATTTATTGGCATAGACGAAGGGTCCGATACAAGGTTTAATTTATAATATATTTGCGCTCATGTGACATGATCATTGTATTTTATGTAAATTATTTAATTTATGTTCTTTGTATATTACTTTTTTAACTGATTCTTTTAAGTTATGACAATAATAGTGCATTTTTATAAATCTCACGATAACGCTGCAAAAGTAAAAAGTGATATCTTCTTCAATGTTTTATATTATTTTAAACTCGTCTTCGGTATGTTAGGTTAAAATAATAATTTGTAATGTTTTTTTGTAATCAAAAGAAAATTGACAATTTATTTAAAAATGCAGTATTTTTGTGCCAAACGTAATTGCAGTACGGGCTAGTGATTGCGTCCGAGGTTAACACAAAAGGCGTCCCAGTACGCTAATCTATGGAGTGCGCGAGTCCAATTTGTTACGGAATTGTATTGCGCGGGTGTACTGCGCAGCTGTGCTAACTTCTGACTAGAATTTGCTAGCGCGTGTTGTTTCCTCATTAAATAAAATAATCATGTAATCATGATGGAATAAATGTTAACAGTGTAATAAAAAACAGTATTGACTAAATTTCTACCTTACCTTTTATTATTGCGACCCCCGATATCTTAGTTCCATAAGTTGTGAAATAGGTCTATCAGGAGTTTCAAAATACAAAACAAGCTTAGTATGACAATTTCATTTATTTCGCTGCACGGCTGCCTTATTAAAAGCCAGTGATAATAAAAAAAAATCGATTAATAATTTTCTAAGTCACACATGTTAATATTCGTCACATACAATAACTATGACAATCACAGAGCAACTCATAAACAGGGCCCAACAAAATTATAGTATACAAGTTTTGTACCAGGTGCTTTTTTATATACCCACCTGGTGGTAACTGGCTACTGTCGCCCATAGACACCTGCCAATAAGAAAGAAAAATCACATGGTATTACAGGTGCGTTGTCATTCTGAGGCCTAAGATGGAATACCTTCCATGCCCAGTAATTACACTGGCTAGCTTTCCCTTCAAACCGAAACACGTCGAACTGTAACGGCCAAAAGAGGAAAGGCGGTGTTGGTATTATAATATACACCACCGCCTTTCCTCTTTTGATTATAATACAAAACTTGCAGCTTTACAATTATATGCCCCTATTACAAATGAAAGCTCACATCACATATACAAGTCTAACTATACATATAAAAGGAATGTTTATTGCATTTGAAATTAAAGACTTAACAAAAATACATTGTGATGACTTATGAATCTTATAACCTATGTGATGTTTTTAAATCTATGAAATTGAGCATGATCACAATATGTAAATAATAAAAAACTAAATGTAAATTGTAGACCTTAATGGGTTACGATTACTCATTTTATAAAATTAAGAGATTCAAATAATTCACATATATTTTTGGTATTGTAAACTTTACACAAAACATTAAGGTAAATGTAGAAAAGAAAATGTTTCGGTACATTCAATATGATGGTTATTATGCTAACATTTTAAAGTTAATTTGACACATCAATATATTAGGCTAATATGACCTTTCGTGACACGGAAAAACGTTGAATAAAAATAAAAATTACCTGTATTATGAGCTGAACTATTATAAGTATAGCTTATAAAATCAATTATGTACCACATTTTCGCAAAATAAATTATTCTATTCTGTGATTCGATTTAGACTTCGCTGGGTTTAAAGTAAGTGTACTTAACTAAAATCGTATAAAGTGTATAACTATGTATAAAGAATGTTACAACAAGTCACATTTATATTTAATATCTAGCTAGAGGAATGGACAGGAAACAATCACATGTTGCTAAAGAACATTTAAATAACTACATATTTAACATTTTGAGTTAGTCAAGCTAAACAAGGCATTTTACGCTCGCCAAAAGCTGCTACGAGTATGAACAATAGGCATTCAGCTTGTGTTTGCCATTTATGTGTATATGTAACTAATAATAAAATATAATACAGTATTTAGTAATATAAATCAGATCATACCTTTGGTATTTCACAGATTAGAGAGAATTATTTATTACTTACCTATTTATATTTTATAGACGAATGCACTGGTAATAACATAGTAACAGTAAGCAGTTGTCTAAAGAAAAATTTAGAGCCATTTAAATCTGCTTTACAGGCATCAAGACACAAATGGTAAAGACAGGCTTATTTCATTAAAATGCAATCAATAAAATTAGCTTAAAACATTAAAATATTAAGCTACCTTCTTGTTTCAACCAGTTGCACTTGATATTTAAATACGAGGCAATTGTAAATAAAGTGTACTTATGTACAGTTATATCTTTGTAAATTATATGTTTTACGTATTGCTTATGGAATTCAAATTGACAATATGATATTATAGTCATGTTATCTATTTAGGATGATTTGTTACAGGTTTCACTCTGTATACCCTAAGACAAAACTTTCTGAAATAACAAGAGATTCGTTGGTATATACTTAGATCTAATGCGCGAGATTCGTTTTTACGAGTCAGGTCATGTTCTAAACATGACTGATCTCTCCTGCTGGGGAACGATGGGAGAGCTTCAGTACAGAAGTGCGGGTAGTACGAGAAATCCTCGTGTAGCTCAAAATAATAATACTTGTTGGCCATGTCTAAAATTTGTCGCTCCAATGAACAAGGTGACGCTACATAGAACCTATACTGTTTTTTATATTTGTGAAGCAACATTTCTGCGTCTGTGAGCACCTCGTCGATCTTCGTGAACAATTCGTCCATGGGCATAGAGCCGTACTTGTACAGGAATGTTGATGGGGCGAGCCTGTATTTGTGGCCAGTTTTTTTATCCTTCCAAACTTTGCTTGTGCTTTCCAACTGCAGCAAGAATGTGGGAATGCTATAGCTGTGTGTAGTTATTACGTGCGTGTGGACTCCGTACGTGGCCTTTATTTCTCTGTGGAGACTGTTAGCAAACGGGTATATCCCACCTTGGTGTACAAAACCAAAAAATAAAGTTAGGGCAATATTCATTGTATACCAGCTGAATCGTAAGAAATTCTTGAGCCGTCTACGGTATACACCATCACTATCGTTGACATATAAGTAGTTGCCGAATAGGTAGACCATTGGCATAAGGATCGGAATAATGAAGCGTGCTTCTTGGTGTGGAAACAATGAGAGCAAGGATACAGGCGTTACCAATGAGAATGTCATAAGCCCTGTTATGCTTTGGATCCTTGGTAACTTGCTATAGTGACCTCGAATAAACCTGAAATAATAAAAATATAATTATATTACTGTCTGATTATACAACATAACGTAAACATTTCATTGATGTACCACTACCTAAACATGCTATTTAAGATTTGCATGCTATCGAAAGTGGCTAAACATGAGATCATTGTACATGATATATTAACACCATTTATACCATGTTTGACGCAAATAAAGATTCTATTCTAGTCATATACTGTGACATCTAATATCGAGATTGAGGAAGTCTAGCTACTAAAATTCAGTTGTATTGTATTTGGCCCTCCAACATCACAATGAGAGACTAGATTGTGGTAAATTAAAAAAAAAATCTCTATTGTTCTGTGTAATTTAAGTAGGTATTGTTAACTACCTATAACTAATAATGCTTGGGAATAATGCTTGGGAATAACGCATGGGAATATACAACTTTTTTTTTAAATTGAAACACATTGAACAGTAATAAGGTCATGGATAAGATCGCTTTAGTAATTAATAAAATCAACACACAATAAAGCCCACAAAGTCCATAGTAACAATCAACCAATTTTGATCTACAGCAAGATTTGAATCTTCAGAAAATAAATTGCTTTTTAAATGATAAAATAATCTAAGAGCCTATTTATACGACGTTCTTTTACGTAAACGACGCGCATCGTTTCCTTCGAGCTTTCGTATCGTTTCGATACAAACTAAAAGCTGAGCTATAAGTAAAGCTTTTTAACCGACTTCAAAAACGAGGAGGTTCTCAATTCGGCCGGAAGGTTTTTTTTTTTTTTTTTTTTTTTTTTTCTATGTATGTACACCGATTACGCCGAGATTACTGATCCGATTCACGTGATTCTTTTTTTGTTCGATGCGGAATAGCTGCCATTTGGTCCCATAAAAATTTTTTCAAAAACAGTTGGGTACTTTAGTTTTAAATTAAAAAAAACTGAAATTATGAAATCGTCTACATAAGCGAAATTGCGAATTTTTGCTGTTCCAATGACTTTTTAGTGAAACGATACGATAGTAGGAAACAATATAAGTTGACGGTCACCCATCTAGCTTCGACCGTAGAAAGTTATCACTAAAAATTGTGAAAAAAAAATTTTAAACAAAAATTAAAACCGACTTCAAAAAACTGAAAAGGATGAAATAATTAAATTTAAGTAGGTATTCATCCCCTAGAAACATATTTTTGAAGTTGGTGCTAAGTGGTTTCCAAAAACAATAGAAAGTAAAGCACCGACTCAAAAAATATGTTTCTAGGGGATGAATACCTACTTAAATTTAATTATTTCATCCTTTTCAGTTTTTTGAAGTCGGTTTTAATTTTTGTTTAAAATTTTTGGATACTTATGTGTTTAATTGCATAAAAAATATATCTTTGACTTCTGTATGAATTCTTCTGATATAACTTAATTATTCTCATCTTATCATACATACCTATAGATATGACCTGAGAGTGTGAAAACAGCCAACAGCCCCAGCACATTGAACAAGAGTGGAATGTTGACAGCAAGATGCAGCCAGCGAGGATGGAGGCCATGCTGTGTCAAGTTCCGCATGTCTGAGTTATATCTCAGGAAATTCAATGGAGTCACAACCCAATTATCCCATGTTAACTTCAGTGATTCTACATCAGCCATTGTGATATAACCATAATATGCAGAATCAAGTAATATCAAAAGCAAAATAGATGGTATGCCACATACTATGAACATGAAAATCCTATAGTGGAAATCTTTGAAACCCACCACCTTGGAACCAAGGCCCCTATGAAGCCAAAAAAATATTGGGGGAAATGCAAAGCCCACAAAAGTAGGACGATTAAAAATTCCTATTATTACTAATGTTGCTAATGTTATAACCCGATTTAAAGAATGGTCAGGTAAATGAGTTGATAGTTTGAACAGTTTAACTTTCTCAACAGCTGTTTTGGCTTCTTTGTACTTTTCTCTTAAAAATTCATCATGATATATTACTTTATCTGATTTCAACATACATTCTGCAACTAAAAGTAGGAGAAGGGAAAAGAATATCATCTCAAATGTATTTGAGAAACTTCTACAGCAATATACAAAGACAACGTAAGAGCTAGCAAATATTTGAAGTCTGTTTCTAAAGTTTTGCCCATACAATACAGATATGCGATACAAACAGTAATCATTTATGAGTGAGAGGAAACATATAAATAGTCTAGGTATAACTAGCAAATAATAAGGAGTCCTTAGATCTATGTTCATATATTCTTTAACATAGGGAGTTGCTACTCCAATGAAATGTAATGGGGGACCTAAAATCATTTTGGGTATAAAAATATTTCTAATTGGGAATTTTGGGTTGAATTCCCAAGTTTTTGCAACATCGACGGAAAGTATATCACCTGCAAGACGTCAAATTTCACATTAGTAAAAAGTATAGTTAAAATTTTGTAATAGAAAATAAATGTAAATTTTGTTATTTAGGCCATAAAAATATTTGGTGGCATTAATGAGGGATTTCTCATAATTCATTACAAAAAATAATAATTATTGATTGATTTAAAAAGTTTTTACGTAAACTAATTTTTGTATAACTATTTTTTTTTAAATAACGTAATTTTTCTTATAAATTATCCATAATATTTCCACTTTTAATAATAATTAATCTTCTAATTAAATAGTAAACATAATATGAGCTTGAAGAAAAAGACAAGACAAACTATTACTATTAATTACCTGCAATGATTTCGATATTCTGAAAGAACTCATCAGGGTGTATGTATCCTCTTTGAGGTAACAAAGTTATCACAAATCTTAGGATAACGAGAAACCAATAGGATAATGGTAGTTTTACAGGATTTCTAAACGTTAGCGCCTTAAAAATTTCGGTTTTTATAAACATGATATCTCAGCGGTTTTGGATGAAATTTGTATTGCAGTAATCAATTATTCCTATTAGTCTTATGTTCACGTCCCAATTAATTACCCATAATTTACACAATAGTAAATAATTTACTTATTTCTATAATAATTGAGGATTAAAAAAAAAAACATTTGTAAATGTACAGACAGTATAGAAGATTCCTATGAAGATTAATCCTATACCACAGATTATACATATAGATTTTTTTTGTTTATCTAATAAGGGACAGCAAAGGGTCTAGGCCATACAGATATGGTTGAAGTATTTTCTATCAGTTTAATGCATTGAAATATGCGTGTAACACAACTTGCTTCACAAAACTACACCGTTTTTATAATCGGATTAACTAAATGATTGATTTGTTGGGAACAAAAAACAGTTGATCCATTTCAGTTGATCAGTTTAGTCGGAGACCGTAGTGGAAAGCCTGATAACACAACGTTGGCTCCAGTTTTTTAATTATTGTAATAAAAATCCTAAATTACACCATCAAATCCCTCCAAAAACTCGTTCTTTGATTTTTGTTCATTCTCCCTAGAAAGGGAAGGAAGGGAACTAATGCTCATACAGCCATGTCTTCAGTGTTTATTTATTTCTTCTTTTATTGCATTATAATGCTGGCGTAGCACATTTCAATGCTTCTTGGGAGTATTTGACACGAAATATATGATGACAGTTACTTTATGTGCTTCTTGATGAGGTAAATAACCAAAAAAAAGTTATCATCGTATTTCACACCATAATCACTTTTATTCTAATAATCTTTTAGTTGCACGTCAACACAGACACTTGAATAATAAAACTACACCGCTTTTATAACTCAATCTTCGCTCCGACACAATTGTTAATAATTGTAATAAAAATCTTCACTAACGCCACAAAAACACGCCCCAAACACTCGTTATTTTTTTATCATTCTTCCTGTAATGGGAAGGCAAAGAAAACTAATGCCCATACAGCTACGTTTTCAGTATTTCTATTTTTCTTCATTTATTGCATTGAAATGCTGGTGCTACACATTTTAATGCATCTTGGGAGTATTTGACGCGAAACATAGGATGATAGTCTCCTAACGATGCTATTTGATGAGGTGGATAACCACAAAAAAGTTCTCATCGTATTTCACACAAATCACTTTTATTCTATTAATCTTTTATTTGTACGTCAACACAAACACTTGATTTATAAAACAACACCAATTTTATTACACACTGTTCACTCCGACACAATTTTTAATTATTGTTATTAAAAATCTGGACTGACACCACAAAATCCCGCCAAACACTCGTTCTGTTTAAATAAAATAAAACTCTAATCTGTGGTCGTCTGTGTCCTGTACTCCTGTCATCCTGTGCTCTCTTTTTAGTGTGGTTTTTTGTTTGGTTAATTCAACTAAACAAAACTGTTTCGGTGCCGGTTACTTGGATTTTCTATCGTCGAAATAATTAACTGTAGAAAAATGTTGCAAATGGATACAGTCCAATCACATTTGAAAATGTCCTTAGATGTTTTAAAAACTTACCAGTGGCTGCTAGATCTGTATGTTTTGGTGAGTAATTAAGTGTTTTACATTTAGTTGACAAATCCTCAAATTGATTATATTTGAAAACTTTTCAGGACTTTTTTGTAGATGATCATTGGAACAAACTACCGTTAGCATGGCGTGACTCTTTTAGGAATATAGATCCTCAAACACTAGGCAATATCCTCTGTGGAGGCTCTGTAAATATTGTTATGCCACTCTCCTTTTTATCTCTGTTGAAATCTGTGGAGTATTTGAGTATATCTAGAAGCAGAACAAATAGGAAAAACAAACTGTACAACGAGAAACATAATGATTCAACTGCTTGTTATCCCAAACTGAAGAATTTATTTTTTAAGCATGTAAAGTTAAAAAAAAGACATGAAATCAGTGTAATGGCAGAAGTTGTGAATGACATGGCTGTTCAGACTGGTTGTAATGCTGTTTTGGACTTTGGTTCGGGTTTGGGGCACTTAGTGAGAATGTTGGCATACAAATATGAGCTGCACACTGTTGGAATTGAATGCCAGTCACAACTGACTGAAGAGGCCAGGTCTGTACTATTGGTATGTATAGCACACCTAAACAATGTTTTCTGTGAAGATCACATATTAGAAACAATCAATTTTCTGTTGTGTGTGAGCGCTTAAATTCTGGCTTGGCTGTTAGATGGGTTGTATTTTGACTTTCATATTATATTAGAAAAACACAAGTCAAGGGCACAAGATAATATTATACTTATAAAAAAATGTTATTATTATAGGAAACTTGATTTAAAATTGGAATACACTGCTAGTAAAAATGTATCATCAGAAGAAAGTATGAGAAAACTACACAGACCAGTACACATCAATATGACTCTGATGTGTCACCAGCAACTGCATAAAATTGAGGTGCCGAAAGCATTGGACAACTATGGCCTAGTTGGGCTGCATCCTTGTGGGGACCTAGGGCCATTGCTTCTAAAACATTTCATAGGCAGCGAAAAAGTAATTTTCATTTGTTTAGTTGGCTGTTGCTATATGAAGTTGACTAAATATGGGTATCCCTTGAGTATGTATGGAAGGAGTCTGAATAGTGAGCTATCTTATCCTAGTAGAGAAATAGCATGCCATGCTATTGAAGTTTATAGTGAAAGATTAAAGAAGGGAGATTATGAAGACTTGAAGGTATGTAATTCTATACAGTTTGATTTTATGAATTCACAAAATTTGTATTTTTCTAAATAAATTTTAATTTTGCAGATTCATGCTTACAGAGCAGCACTAGAGAGAATGCTCATGGACATTGATTCAAAATTGAAACATGCACCTGTAAGAAGTATCAAGAATTCTGAAACTATGACATTTGGAAGGTCATAATTATTTTGTATAAAGATCAATTATTTTTTCACTCAAATTACAAAATCTTTTCAATTGGTTTTGATACACAAGTTCTTTATTTGCTGGAAATAACTGAGGTTGATGCGATTGTATTTGTTGATACAAATACTACAACTTCTCCTGATCGATGATGAATCTCTCTTGTGAGTATTTCCATAAGAGTCATTCATTCAAAGACATATACTTCATAAATTTTCAGATACTGTGCATTGGCATTTGAACGACTTGATATACCTCTTCCTACACAGTCTGAGATGTGGTCACGTGGAGAAAACGACCTCGGGCAGTGGCATCGTGTCGTCATAGTCTACACACTACGACTAGTGCTGGCACCACTTGTAGAAACCGTCATACTACTTGACCGGATTCTATATGTGTTAGAACATGGTATGTATTACGTGTGTACATACTGTCAAACAAGTTTTTAAGCTCAAAATGCTTCATCACTCTCAAACCAAGTATCTAGCCAAAACTAAGAATAATCAATTCTACTATTGATACCAGATAAATCCTAATTCTCAAATGTTATTAAATCAGTTTTCTGTTCTAATAAAAAAAAGACGTATATTTTTAAGACATGTAATAAAAATTAACACATCTATTATTTAAACATTCATTTGACTTATATTTTTTACAAATAATCGACATTTACTCAAACTAAAGTTGTATACATACATACATAACACTTATAATAGGACTAGAGTTGCTTTGGCACTTTGTTTTTTTTTTACATTTGAGTGAAACAGATTTTTAAGGTCTAACCACTCTACTCTGTACCACATTAACATTTACAAGTTATTTTTCCATATCTATTTTGAACTCTATATTTGTGAAATGCAGACATCCATGTCCAAACTATGACATATACTTTACACTGAATTTACTCACACCGAGATGCCGGCAGCAAAGCGGTGAGAAGACCAATTTAAGTGCTGAAATTAATGCAGAAAACTTTATTTTCATTGCTCAAATATAGTATCACTTGAAGAACTACTGTCACTTGTCGCGGGACTAGTGGCCTGCTGCTGTCATTTCGGTGTGATTTGAGCCTTATTTTAAGTCATGTTTTATGATACATTAACATAATTTCAATTATATTACTTGCATATACATAGTGCAACTTTCTATCCTCATTTATACAATAGAAAGTAATAATAATAACTTAACTTACAGGTTTGGCCTGCGATATTCAACCAGTGTTTGATCCTAAAATATCGCCTCGAAATCATATTATAATCGCAAGAAAAAAATGAATGGTTTTAAGATTAGTTGTTTTCATATGACACAATGTTTATGTACAGTTTTATACTTGTTGAAATATAACATTTGATTAACTTATAAACTTTTTTTTATTTCTAAGACACAACTTTGAAGAGACTAGAATAGTAATTTTTAAGATTTAATCCTTAGGACATTTTTCAATTGATTTGAAAGAAAAGTAATTGCTATCTTTAAGAAATGGAGTAATATATTACATTACATTACTTATTAGTTCTATATCTATGTACATTGGAATGTATGACTAGGAAGAGTAGGGTTGATTTCAAACTCTTTACACAAGTAAGCCAGTGTTTTGCACAAAAAATATGTGTAATTATAAATATTTAAGCATCATGTTACATAAATCTAACTTATATCATATTGAAGCTTGGCCACGTTTTTCCTCACACCAAGCAGTTGCAAAAATATACATACATTCATAATACGAAATCTTCAAATTCAAACTCTCTTAATAAGTATCTAATTTGGGATGAAATTAATTAAAAAAATAACAAATTCAATGTTTTAGTAGTAGTTCATCAAATCATTGATTTTTGCACCTTCAATTTGTTATATCAACTGCCTTATTTTCAGTAGTTATGCTTAGCTTTCATTCAAAATCAGATCTGCTACTGTAGCGTATTGCGTTCACTAGCGGTATTTTGTTTGGCGTGGTTTGGCTTAGACTATTTCTGTCACCAACCGATTGAATAGTTAGATACGAGCAGCCCTATATGTTTCCGGTGGTTTACATCCTTAGTTTGGTGACGTCACTTCCGCCCTCAGTAGTAGTGTTTATTCAGCTCCGATACTTAGTTTTTTATTATAATTTGTTCGAACCAATAAACGTGGCAATTAGAAGTGAAACGTGTTTAATTCAGTACACCAGCTATACAGTCCACTCCAGTCAACCACAATTTCCATACAATAAAAACGGTACTGAAGATTTGGCTAGTAAATCATCTAATAAAATATAGGAAGCCATAATTGATTTATAAGTAGTAGGAAACTTTGTGGTTTGTTTTAGTTCAACAGGTAACAAATACAATCGTTCTGTGAAATTACATTATGACAACCCACTGTCCTGCTGCAGAGGGGATCTAAGGTGTAGGTTCTATCCATGACTACTTATAGCGTTCTTAGAATTGTTTCAAAACGTGGTTGATTGCAAAACCGACCTTAATTTATTGGGCATAAAGACGGTTTTTGATGTCTGTAGGGGATTGCTCTGTTTACTAAGTATCTAAGTGTTTTAACGAAAATTGACTGTAAATATTGAACACAATCGAAGTTATCAAGAAAATCTTTGACTTGAAAACTTATTCATATTTGGAGATCGTTTAAGAAAACGCATTTTACTTGACTCCAGGCCACAGTGAGCGTTGAATCTTGAGATGGGGACTCGTTATCAGTTAAAACGGTAGCTTAACAAAAATGTTTGTCAGGTACAAGGTTCATATGTGTTGGCATCAGGCGGTGGCGGGCGGGTGCGGTAGCATCGGCGCGGGCTCCTCGTCCGAGTCCTCGGAATGGACGCGCGTGAACCGCCGCCGCTCCAGCAAGCGACGCAACTTGAACTCCCCGTGTCCGTACTCCCAACGACGACGAGTGATGCTTTTACGGCCTGCAATATAACGTGTTTCTTGCGAACATATTCTTCTAACGCTTACAACTGTTGTTGTTATATTTAGATCAGGTATATCCGGCTCTAAGGACCAAAAATTAATACCCACTGAATTGAAAAATGGAATACAAAACTAATATGCAACTGAAGTTATGTTTTTGAGACTATCTACTGGATCTGATATTGGACAGAATAGGTAAGGTCAAATAGAAAATTAGCACATCTAGTATAAATTTAATATTTAAAAAACACTTAAATCGTAATTGTGGTGTTGTAATCTTTAACTAAACACTATTCTTCATGACACTCGCTGACTTCTCATTCTATAAAACTAAAATTAATTTATGAGTCTATCTTTTACCTTACCTTTCTACCTTAACAAGAAAGGGCCTTTAGCCTGTCTGCCCATCAGAAACGGTCAAGTTTTCTGTCCTTTTATGGTTGGAATGCAATAAAAGAGTTGCACTAATTTTATCTCACTAGAAAAAAATGATGTCTTGCAATATTTTTAATTTTTGATTTTAACATTATTATAAAAGCAAGCTAGCTGGCTAGCTAGCTGTTAGCTTTCTTGCAATCTGAAAGAAAAATTACAACTACTTGTCTTGACTAAATAATAACTTTACAAACTAATGGCTGTATTAAATTTTCTACCCTATGTAAAAAATCGAAATAACCTTACATACCAATGGGTACATTAAATTTTCTACCTTATGTAAAGGATTAAATGTACTTTTAAAAAAGAAAGAAATTGCTTACGTTTTTTGTTAAGAGCTGTTTTTCGATAGATACAAGGGTAGCAAACAAGCTTACGGTCCGTCTGAAAATCGGTTACCACAGTTTTCGGACGCTCGTAGCACCTTGAGCACTGCTCACGCGATGAAAAAATCAAGAGAACTGAGAATGCGTTATATTGATAGTAGGGGACGAATCCCTTTGCTCACAATATGACGGTTTCTCAATGAGCACTGGCGAGCAGTACTCTTTTGAACGAATAAATATATTCAAAGAGGAGCGTGGAAGGATATACCAACGAGATTTACAGTATACAGGGCGGTAACGTCAAGATACGACATTGAATTAAAACATGGGCTGTATATAGTTAATATAAATGTTTGCAACTATCAAATACATCTTATTCATTTGATAATTTCATAACATTTCTATGAAATATTGCAGCCAATGTTCTAATATAACGTCGTATTGTCGTCACCAACTTATATACCTAGTGTTTTAAAGCAAAATAATAAGGTTGATTTTTGTTTTCTCAGAAAAGCGCTGCTTCGTTCGTTTTCGCTTCAGTGAACCCATTGTAAGAAATCCCCATTGTGCGCCTAAAGGAGCTAAACGTCTCCTGGGCTCGACCCGAAACGCACGCACACACGGCACGTAACAGTTTATTGTTTAGCTTTATATTAATTGCTTAGTACAGAACTGCGTCCACTGTACACTGGACTGCCAACATTATAAACAAATGAATCCGTTCAATACCTATATTGCATGCCGTGCGTGCGAGCCGGTGACCCATTCATTCGAATTCAAATCTAATACTTTGTGCAAGGAAACATGCAAAGGTGCAAAAATGAAAATACATAAAGCTGCTTCCAATAAATATATTTAAATAGACAATTACATAAAATTCAGATCACAATTGCTACTCACGATCACAATAATAATATGGAAGCGAAAATAAAATTCTTGCCACCGTTTCGTACAATTCTGGTGTAGTACAGTCGACCGCATGAACAGCTTGCGCCAAGCTTCTAGTTCGCTCTGAACACGAGTCGATACACTGTGCACTATCAAAATAAGGAACGGCGGAACTACGCGGTAGCTGCGGGCAGCTGCGCAGTACTGCGCGATGCTACTTCAGAGCTAAATAGATGTTTGGCGCGAGCTCTAAATGCAACAGTTGTGCTGCAGACTACTATTACAACATTTACAACTAAAAAGAATGATGGGTCGTTTTATAGTTCAGTGTTGTACTTAATGTTCTGTCGTCTGTACATATATTATTCCACTAAATATTGCACATATCGGTTTAATACTACTGATTCTGTAAGTTCTAATTAAAGCTTTAGTATCCATTGCATCTTTCTTTACGATTCACCAAAAAAGCCCAGCTTTTAAGAGCGTTTACCCCGCACGGCTTTCCATACAGACGACAGCACACCAAGTGTAACAGTTGCACTACGAAAGCCGCCTCTATTACGAGCGCAGTAAGGGCGGTCTCAAGGTCAAACCGTTACGCTTGATGTGCTGTCGACTGTACAAACTTTTATATTGGAAACGAACCAACCGATTGTAACAAAACTTGCCACGCATAAGCAAGTCAGGCTAGAATTGAAGTTATCACAGGATTTTTAGAAAAAAAGGTAGGTGGCGATATTTGGTTTGTATGGAAAACTAAAAATTGCTCTTAGAGCTTGCGCAGACGAGGGATTTTTGTCCGCAGACTTTCTTGTCCGATAAAATAGATCGCTTACAACTATATCGAGTAACGCAAACGAGTGATTAAAAGTACCGCGTACAAAAGTCCCCCGAATAACCGAGAACATGCAGAGAGCGGACTAGACAAAAGTACGGGGGAGGTCCCGGGAAAAATAGAACTCGTGTGACTAGGCGAAGCACCGCACATGGCGGATTTTAGTCCGCGTTGTGCGCTCGAGAGTGACGTACGTAAGCAGGACGATAAACCGCACACCGTGTGCGTTGAGTTCGCGGTAAATCCGCGACGGACTTTTTATTCGCGGAGCGTACTTTTTTCTCCGCCGCGGAGAAAGTCCGTCGTCTGCACAGGCCCTTTATGCACAATTACAGTTTTCGAAAAGTCCTCTGGTAACTATTTAGACGAACCTGACTTGCATAAGCGTGTAAAGTCTTATAATAATAGTTTGTTGTCAATATTTTCGACTTGAAATTTTGTATGAAAGCCGTACGGCGTAAACGTTCTTAACCAATTTTACTTTAAAAACTGTATTTGCATTGTGTTTAACAGTAGTCAATTTATATGCCTGTGCTTGAATTGAAAAGAAAAAGATGCAATTACATGAAAAGAGATGTTTCAAAAATGTATGGAGACCCTGCCAGGTCTATGTACACTAAAATAGGTAAAAATGAACAGAACTGTTCAATTGTCCGTTTGCTTTTTATTTGCATTGTTGCGTGGTACAAAACAAGAAGTTTTATAGAAAAAACTGCAACACAGCCATATATTCATCATGGCGCGTATGACACTGGTGATGGTTAGTTGACTTTTATGTCACCCGCCATGAATAACGGTGAAATCGACGAAGAATTTCAACTTTAGTACAAACAAACTATGCGTGAAAATGAATTATTAGTATTCAGGAGATTTTTCCTGTTTTTTTGAGACAGTGTACATACTACATATACCTGGTCGGATATGAAACATCTCCTTTGGTTCAGTAAAATAATTGAAACAACCAAAATAATTCAGATCTTTTGTAACACAAAATACGTCAAAAAATTAAGGCATTGGAATGTATTAAAAAACAACTAAATTTCTTGAGATCTAACAATATTTTGTCAATTCGGAAATCCATAAAAATCTCAAGATGAATCATCCATACTATACCATAACATAGCTTTTATTTAAGTAGTAATAAAATCAATGACATGCATTTTTTTTTCACCAAAATTTTATGTAATAATAATAAGCTCTCGTGGTGTAAATGAATACAAAAATTGCAGTCCCATAAATAAATAATATAAAAGTCTAATGTGATGAACGTCAGACCAAAAAACGAGATCATTAAATTGAATTTCAATTTAGGATTCTATATAAAACTACAATTAAAAAACTATTCTCATGCGTTAAATAACTTAAATTTAGTCATCGTCAATTACCTATTACATTAATTATTTACTTCATGCAATAATGAAGTTAAAAATGTAAAAATATTACACCCGTTTATTGAAATATATACATATATATGTATATATTTGTTTAAAGCGAAGATTGTAAATGATAGACCTTTTGTACGTTAAAAATGAAATGCAATGCAAATTCACCAGTATCCAAGGGAATGTCTAATGACTGCATCACGTTAAGTATCTAATTATGATTTTTATATGTCACTAAAAATATTAATATTTCTATTAAACTACAAACATAAACATTTAATATTTTGTACATTAATAAATTATTCGACTACTTGTATGCTTAATATTCCCATAAACCACCGCAAGATGACGGGAAAACGAGAAATAGTTAGTATGCGTATAAGCTCCTATTTCACATCACAGAACATAAAAGACTAGAATTGCGAAATGAGAGTGGTTGTATCTCGTTCAAATGAGTGCAAAACGCTTATGCTGGTGTCCATATGAATCATGCGTCGTGCGTGGCATATAATCATATGCTTTTCAAATACATTACATTTCAAAAAACACGTTCGGTATTAGAGCGGTGACGACTGATTTACTATAACTAATATCATTGTGGAAATTGGACTAAAGATTATATCATGCTATAGATAGGAAACTAACTCAGTGATCATCGCTTCAGTGATCAAAAATTATTATGGTCAACTTGTATCTACCTATGATAACGAATAAACGATTTGATTGATTGATTCAGACTGTCAAATAAGTTAGCAGATCGGCATTGGAAGGAAAAGAGGATGACAGTACGGTCCGACTCGAATAGTAGTTTCTAGAGTAAACGCCTTTAATCAGTCTCAAAAACGTCCGTTTTTGCGTTTTGAAAAAGAATTTACTTCCGAACATGCGTCTGCGCAGGTTTAAAAACTACACGATCCGGTTTACTTTCGCAGGCACGTCTGCAAAGATAGTTTGATACTATGGTAGAATGTAATGTCTATACGTCATATACGTCTGGAACGTGAGCTTCGTCTGCCTTTACCTTTAGTTGGGCGATTTTTATAGCTCTTCTTGAGATTACATTATGAAACGTTTAGTCTTATATATTCTGTGAAAGTATTATAAACTTAACTAGCTTTTATCTGGAGGATATTTCTGAAAGTGATTCACTGGGTCTGCGAGTTATGTTGTTCTCTTAAGCCTCTATGTTATAAAGCTAGCTTCACACGGTGCGTGATTCAACGTACTCAAACGAATTCGGAAACTTCGGATTTTCAGATGATGTTCCTCGTCCATTCAACTGTTAGTTCTTTTTCAAGTGATTTTATTTTTTTAATGGAATACCGACATCAAATTAAATCCAGATGATCGTGCACGCCTACAAGGGATCATGGATCTTTTTGTCCATTTTTTAATATGGAGAATCACCTTTTTTTAAACAAAGCATGGCACATGACTGAAAACCACCTGATGTGAATGATGTACTCGTATACAAGAAAACACGCACTATGTGAAGCTAGTTCAAAGCCAACTAACGCTATATCTATAAGCAATGTGTCAACTCGATTTATTAACTCGCGTTGAATTGTTTTTCAATTGTCATTTTTAACAATATTTGTTAATCTAGTTCATTCGATTTCATGTATTTACTCAACTCGAGTTACGTGAATCTCAACTGGAGTTTTGTTTTTTATCGGCGTTGGCACACAGCGTCTAGCGTCGTTGGTGCGCTAGCAGCGGCGTGGAGCCCCTGGGCTTACCGTGGTTGCGCGCGCGCAGCAAGGCCGCGGCCGCCAGTAGTAGTAGCGCGCCCCCCGCCGCCGCGCCCGCGCCCCCCGCGCCCCACCACCACGCCGACGCGCCCCCCACGACCACCGCCACGTCAGACCCTACGCCCACCCCTGCCCCAGACCCCGCCTCCGCCGCCTGGCGACCCACCTCTGAAACAACCCGCGACTTACATACACTGAGGGCCTAGGCCAAGATGCCATGTCACAATCGTTCTGGACAAGATGACATTTGACAATCGTTATCGCTATCGCTAAATAGAAAATGTATTCTTACGGCCCAAAATACGCAAACAATGCATACGTTACAAACAGTGCGAACGCCTTGGGCCGACTTGAATAAGGTGCGATGTGCGCTGTTTGCGTGCAATCAATTCGGACCACACTTTCACTCATTCGTGTGTACTCCTGTCAATGTCACTAAAAAAAACTTTCCAAGATTTTACGTTTCAATCAAAGAGTAAATTTTAAGAAGTTTTTATCAAATCAAAAATAAATTATTTACAACATTTTTCACAAAGTCTAGGTCATAACCTCAAATTTGACATTGGCGCACAAACTGCACTGCCTCTTTTTCGTGAGCACCATTAGCACGCCTTAATGACGTCACAATAATCTCGTCGGCACGAATACGTTCGATTCAGTTCGTTTTTAAGCGCGCTATTGGCGCAAATGGTTCAATAGGGTAGTTGAGAACTTTTTTTTTATTTCATAAATAAGAAGTTCATAACTCATAAAGAAATATTGCAAAAGAAATAGTATGTCTAAGATCAATAATAGTTCACAAATATAGTGGTTTGTTTGTTATGTTGCGGCGCAACGTCCAAAAACGCTCTATAGAAAATCTACGGAACAGGTGACGTCACACATTCCCATATTACTACGAATAACGAAATGTATGGGCGTACTGACAAAATTAATAATAACTATGTACTAAGTATGTTTTTAGTAATAGTTGTTTTAATTGATGTCAGCAATCTAATATCATTAACATTTTTAATAAATTTTGAAAAAAAAATGACATTTTTTTTAATTTTTAAAACAGTACAACTTCAACAATATTCCATATATTTTAAGTTTGAATTGTTTTTATGGGTAACATTTGCGTATATTTTTCGAATTTGTGAAAAATAGCGCCATATTCAAACTTAGGCAACATCCCAATTTGGGCCGTAGGGTTTGAGATTTGACATTTGCGATCGAATGACGTCATGTCTTATGTCAAATCCCAATTATTTTCCACTTAGCGATAGCGATAACAAGACATCTTGTCTGAGGGCCTAGACAAGATGCCTTTCGCTATCGCTAAGCGGAAAATGTATGGGATTTGACATTTACAATCGAAAGTCAATCTAGAGCTTATTTTTCATTTAGTGATAGCGGTAGCGATTGTCAAATGGCATCTTGTCTAGGCCCTCTGAGCCAACTGATTCTAAACTTGAGTCTCAAATTCAATAAAGAATTTATGTAAACTACCTAAAGTAATGTCGTTTTGTATAGAATTTTCCCTTTCACTTGCCAACCAGAACCCAACCAAAACCAGTGTCATTTTTGTATGAGTGATGAGCAAGAAAGGTATTTCTTCTTCATCACTCATACAAAAATGACACTGGTTTGAATACATTCCTGCCTCCGTTTAATGTATTTTCTAGACGTAATCGCCCTTATTATAAATGGGAATGGAGTAAATATATCTGTATAAACGGTAGAACAAAGCCTCGCTTCCTCACTGGAGAACTCACGGGACATTTGGACACCAACTACATGCTACACAAAATATAAATTTTCCCTGCACAACCTTGTCGGGCATGCGGTGAAGGCCAGGAATCGATGAAACACCTTTTGTGTCAATGCGATGAGTCTTTTGGAAGTGGCGTATCCAAGGCCGTGGTAATAAGACTTAAATTACAACTGATTTTTCCAGGGTACCGGTTATAGGCTACGGTAACGGCATCTTATCTTATCTTATCTTACTGTGGGGCCATGACTAAGTCACAGTGCACTTCGGACCCATTGGGATCTTTTGTGCCTCCCCTGCGTTTACTCTTCCTGTGTCCAGAATATAGATGCAATTAGCCTTACTACATCTTTAGGCAGAAAGAGCCCGCAGTCTTCTAGCTTTGGATATGCCACTTCCAGAAGGCTCATTCTGGTTCTATCCAGGGCATCACAATGACATAAGAGATGCGTCATTGATTCCAGGCATTCACCACATGCTCGACAAGGTTTGCGTTGGGGAGAGTTGCATTTTGTGCAGCATGTGGTTAGTAGCAAAATGCCCTGTGAGCGCCCCAATCAAGAAACGAGCTTTTGTTCTACCGTTTGCATAGATGTATTTACTCCATCCTTCTACCTTGTGCCTTAGGAAGGATTTGGAGTGTTTTAATGTCGGTATTTTATACCTGTTTTTGACATGCTCTTTAATGGCTGTGTTTATGAAACTTTGTCAAGGTCATTGAAAGGGCTCAGAACCCACGTAAGTGTTTTCTGAGCCCTTCCTTGCCAATTCATCAGCCTTCTCATTGCTCATCACTCCCACATGGCCAGGCAACCAGATCAGTATTACCCTGTTATGCCTACCAAGCAAATTTGAGTTGATTCGCGGTGAGCTAAGTGCCTTAAGAGCTGCTCGGTTGTCACTAGAATGTATATTGTTTTATTCACGGTAGCGGTATAAAATCAGGTGTTTTTGAAGCTTTTGCCTGATGCCGTCTGTACCTACAAAGTAATGAAAACGGCTAATTCTATCAGTCACTATACTTACCAACGGTGGCGGTGGGCTTCACAGGCACGGTCACATTCCGCTTAGAGTCTGCCACCTTGAGCGAGTCGTCGACGAACTTATGCACTTTGTAGGGGTCCAGTTCCACCACGTAGGCTGCAGAGCCGTCCGGGGCCACGACCACATCGTGGGGGTTGTGGAGCCCGCCGTCCGGCGCGAACGTGCCGGACAGCCGCCCGGACGACATGTCTATGACGTAGCCGCGGACCGGCACCGGCACCGTGCTGTAAGGCCCGTTTACTACGTACAGACGGCCGCCTGAAAATACGCACTTTGTTAACAAAAAAGGAGTGTGAATGAAACCGAATCTTGTTGGAGACTGAATTTATTTACTTTTGTTTTATGAATATACAATATGACAATGTGGTATTTATGTATGTACAAAGTATGAATAAGTATAAAACAGTAAAGTATAAAAACATGGTATAATATATAAAGGGTGATATAAACAGACATATACAAGTTGGTCATAACAAGGTTCTCAATTCCGTTGTTTTTTTAGAAACTATGTAACAATGGTTATACAAACGTTGAAATTCTATTATATTTGACAAAGCATGTCTTAAGCTATGCTTTAAATATTAAGTATTCTCTTTAAGACAGGATAGAAACGCTTTGCGTGATCGAAAAATTAAGATTTTCTTTATTTTGTAACACAAATAAAAACGACAGTACATTATAACTACTATTTCCTTTCTACAAAGCAAAGTAGGTATCAAGTATAGACTTGATAACTACTTATTACTTTTCCTAATCGAATTTATTTGGACAGGAAAGACTGGGTGTTGTAACAATTTTTTTATTTTTATTTATTTACTTACGAATTTATCTGTACGACTTTATCTGTTTTATTTACGAAAATAAACATTTTCTTTTTCATGTGCCAAGCTTTACTAAGTTACTTACCCTGTACCGGTGCGTATGCGACGCTAAACAGTCGCGAGCCGATCAACTCGTGCGCATACGAGTGGTCGAAAGTTCCGTTGTCCGCACGGAAGCAGGCGACGCGTCCGCGTTCCCTGTCCGCAACGCACACCAAGCCACGGTCCTCGGCGAGGGTCAGCGCGTGCGGAACGTTCAGTACGAACGGGTCGCGGCCGTGAGCTGACGAACATACGGAACAGGTTATTTAATAAACACTTTTACTTTTTATGTACTTCTCTCGTGTAGGAAGGCCTCTGCCCAGCAGTAGGACGTATATAGATTGGTTATGATGACGATACTAAAATCGCGATTATCAAGGTAGTTTTCCACCAGAGGGGCGAGACGAGGCGAGGCGAAAAGAGAATTGAAATCGCAGTACTCCATGAAAACAAAAGAGCCGTGCAACCATCTACGTCAGGCAAATAATATAGGTACATAAGCAGGTATGATAAGGATAGTTGCAAGTGTGTACTTCGTGTTAACAGCGACCTCTAGTAGAAATGGATTGTACTATCATTCTCAGGTAATAACACGGAAATAAGTAGAAACGAACAACAATAAACCTATCGCGAGAAGCGTGTTTCCGTTGCAGAGTTAATTTATACTCTATGTCGGAAGCAATACGGTTCATTTTTACACAAACAAATATTTCAATTCACGCCTCGCATATCCTCGCCAATCTATTTCCACCAAGGATGCGCTAGGAGAGGACTGAAAATTTGCCATACATATTTCAATTCTCGTCTCGCCCCTCTGGTGAAAAATCGCTTACGGTTCGAAATCATATCAAATTTCATATTAAAATTTATACTATATATCGGAAGCAATGTCTCGCCCTTCTGGTGGAAAACCACCTTTACCATGTCATTTTGTTGTTTTGAATTTACAACAGTACTGAGATTAAACAGTCAGATGGTAGGCATTAACGAAAGAAGCTAAATTGATAAAACATCTGCATGCAGTGCAGGGTGTAGTTCGCTTCCATTTTCGGCATTATCATCACCATTAAGTGAGATAAAGGCTAAGCGCTACTTCTTCAAGATTTTTTAAAAATACACAGATATCCTACATTATAATATGCCCTAATAACAACAGTGTAATTGCGACCATCCTCACCTTTGCCCCACTGCAGTATTATCTCCCCCGCCGGTGAGAACTTGAGTATCCTGTGGTTGCAGTAGCCATCTGCGACGAAGAAGTCCCCGGTGGACATAACGGCCACCGCGCTTGGCTTGCAAAAGTGCTGGTCGTCGTTGCCGGGAATAAATCTGTAAAGCGAAATTAGAGGAAAAATTGAAAAAAAATAGAGGCGTTTGGCGGGTTTTTGTGGCGTCAGTGAAAATTTTTATAACAATATTTAAAATTTGTTTTGGAGCGAACATTGAGTTAAAAAAGTATTCAAGTGTTTGTGTTGACGTGCAACTAAAAGATTATTAGAATAAAAGTGATTATGGTGTGAAATATGATGAGAACTTTTTTGTGGTTATCCACCTCATCAAGTAGCACATAAAGTGACTGTCATCATATATTTCGTGTCAAATACTCCCAAGGATCATTGAAATGTGTTACGCCAGCATTTCAATGCAATAAATAAAGAAATAAACAGATACTGAAGACATGGCGGTAAGGTCATTAGTAACCTTAGCCTTCCCAATACAGGGAGAATTAATTAAAAAAAATATATACTAAAAATTTTGTTAACCTAGCCTATGTATGCTTATAGCACCAATGTACAGTCATGACTAATATTGTGTACCCTCGCGACATCTAGTCTAATTTATTCCTGACCTTTTAAAACCAGCTATTCTTTAATTTTCATTTTAACATTATTGTAAATGTTTAAAAATTATTTACTTAGAAAACTATCTAAAGTAGAAAAATTTCACGTCCTGAGGCGGGGATCGAACCCGCGACTTTTTACAATCCGGGCGACTGCTCTAACCATCTGAGCTACCCAGAACTTGGGATTACCCTGTGAAATTCTTCTAGTCTATCTGTATTTGCGTTATAAGCTAATGTCTACCCTACAATGTCGAAATGTTCTATTTCAACATCCAAAATGAGTATTTTTACAAATACTTAAGATTCGGTTAAGTTGGGGCATTGCTTTCAAATATGCTTTAATTTTCATTTTAACATTATTATAAATGTTTGAAAAAATTGTGAAATGTCGCGGATTATGAAAGGCCGCGACCTTTTATCCCCGTCTGATCCCCGCCTCAGGACGTGAAATTTTTCTATACTTAGATATTTTATAAGTTACTAGCTGACCTTGCAAATGTTATTTTGATAAAAAAAATTGCCCAAAAAAAATACATAGCCGATTCTCAAACCTACTGAATATACATATAAAATTCCTAGCTGTCCCGGCAAACATTGTTATGACATAAAAATAAAAAAATAGTTAGTAAGTAGCCGATTCTCAGACCTACTGAATATACATATAAAATTTCATGAAAATTGGTCAAGCCGTTTCAGAGGAGTATGGTAACTAAATTTGTGAGTCGAGAATTTTATATACAAGATAACCAGCTCTTTAGTGTTGTCAGTAATGTGAATTCACATAATACTAAACACCAGTTTTTTTAAAATATAGGATATAATATAATTTACAAAAGTGTTTTAAGAAAATAAAAACGATAATTTGTTTTTATTATTCTCGTATGTAGTCAACCTACTAAATACAAATCCTTTTTCATTTGCAGCAGTACCATTGTCAATTTTTTTTCTGTGAAAATAAAATCAGACTAATAGCACAACCAACATTCAAATGATAATCATATTTATATAGCACTTACTTCTCTCCAAGCACCAAAGCGGGTTTGTCTCTCTGTTCAGCAGAGAACTTGAATACTTGATGCAATGCCACATCTGTCACCCATATATTACCCTGATTATCAACTGTGATGCCATGGGGCATGTAGAATCTATAGAAAAAATAGGATTCAATGTTTTTAGTCTTGTCTAGTCCAAATTATAAAGAGTTTGTGTTATGTATACTAGAACTAGATAATGGATAAATATAGATATGAATATGGATATAAATTAGAATACACTAAATAAACATAAAAATATCCATGAGTCTTTGATATAATATGGAATTTAAGAAACATGTTGTAAAAATCTAGATTTTTTTATAGAGAATCTATAATATCTAGAGTCTAAAAATAGCTGCAAATAAATAATTTGTGACTAAAGTTCAAACTGACATTTTACACAAACTTTACATGTGTGCACTGTGACGTCATGTGGGACTGTGGGAGTTACATTATCCAAACTCTTTCATGACAATTACATTGTATAGTATTGAACAACAAGGAAACTATTAACATTTTCTGTGTTCAGTTTCATCATGTCTTCATGATTTTTTATGTTGATTATTTAGTTACATATTAAGTGATTTAAAAGTTTTAGTTTTCAGAATTAATGTAATGTATTTGGCAATAGAAAAAAACAAAATATTATAAACAAATAATAAAATCACATGTATATTCCCTATTACAATAATGTCCGGTAATCTTAGAGTTGTATTTTCCAACATGTAGTCAAGCGATAAGCAATCTTATTTCAATATGCATAAAGTCAAAGGTTATCACCAGAAGTTTTTATAACTGAAATTTTATGTTTGTATTTAATCATTAACATTATTGTCATAAATTAAGTAACTTTTATTAGTGATACTCACAAATTCTGACCCCACATATCAATGATTGCTCCAGTGTCATTAAACACCAATATAGTAGGTTGTGATATAGGGGGTTCCCCAATGGACTGGTAAACATTGCGTTCTGAGAATGTGGTTGCATCCCAGACGTTAGTGGCTCGGTGGAATACTAGGATGTGACCAGCTCTGTCTAGGGCTACACCTGATACCTGCCCTAATTGAACTGGATCTGGCCAATCTTTCACCCATTGAAGAGCTATTATGAAACATAAATGAATTAGTTGTCATGCACAAAGAAAAAATGCTTAAATAGTTTTGAAGAATAAAATATATAGGGAAGGTTTTTAAAAGTCTATTATCTTATTTGATAAAAAATAGGGCATCTAGCTTGTATTCATGTTGTTAGCATTAATAGAAAGAAGAAGCAGTCTTGCTCTTGATGTACACACAACTCATTTCCACAGACTAAACATTTATATAAGCCTGTGATGCTAACATCAATATTAGAGAATTACTCATTACAAATTCAAAGCTACAACAAAGTAAAATGTGTAGGAAAGTGTATAATTAAAAATCGGAATTATCTATCTTTATGATACAAAGATAATGAGTTCCATGAAAATATAAATAATTGGATTAAAACTAAAAAAATAACCTGAAATGGCATAAGTTTTAGATTTCGTTACAAACTTACATTGACTGTAAAATAGTATGTATTTAGAATTAATAACTATAATTTATAAAGTTAAAATTTAGTATAAGTACTTACAATGATCTAGTCTACTTAAAGCTGTATTTATTTTTGATTCCAAAGCAACATCCCGGTAATAATTATTTCCAAAATAACCACCTTCAGGATATTGTGCCTAAATTGGATAAGAAACTAAAAGTTAACAAGAGACGAATTGAAAATATAGAAAATGTGTGAAAAAATACTCACTCTGCGTGCACAAATAGTGTCAAGAACAGTAATAAATACAGTAAATATTTGCAAAGTTTCTACTATATTACACAAGTATTTCATTCTTATTATTTTCTATCATTCACATAAGGCGACAACACCTTACAAAAATGTTAATTTGAAAAATCAACAAGTATACAAATGGTTATCAATTTTATCACTTTACTGACGTTTATCAGTTTGGTGAAGTGGTGACGTATTTTGATATATTTTTTTTGGTTAATTCTCCCTATAAAAAGAAGGCAAAGGAAACTAATGCCCATACAGCCATGTCTTCAGTATTTCTTTATTTCTTCTTTTACCGCATTAAAATGCTGGGCGTAACACATTTCAATACTTCTTGGGAGTATTCGACACGAAATATATGATGACAGTCACTTTATGTGCTACTTGATGAGGTGGATAACCACAAAAAAGTTCTCATCGTATTTCACACCATAATCACTTTTATTCTAATAATCTTTTAGTTGCACGTCAACACAAACACTCGAATAATAAAACTACGCCACTTTTATAACTCAATGTTTGCTCCGTCACAATTTTTAATTATTGTAATAAAACTCTTGACTGACGCCACAACATCCATGTCTTCAGTATTTCTCTGCTTTTTCATTTATTGCATTGAAAGGAGTATTTGTCCCGAAATATATGATGATAGTCTCCATATGATGCTAATTGAAGAGGTGGATAACCACAAAAAAGTTCTCATCGTCTTTCACACCACAATCACATTAAATTCTAATAATATTTTAAACACGAACACTTATACACCACTTTTATAACACAAAGTTCCCTCCGACACAATTTTTAATTATTGTTATAAAAATCTTGACTGACACCACAAAATCCCGCCAAACACTCCCGCGCATATTTGTGTGTACTGGGGCGCGTTCCGAGCCTACACTCCAAACACTCCGATTTGTTTTTGTCATGCTCTAAGGCTTGGAACGACTCAAGTTGTTTTTATAACCTCAAATTTTGACGAGGACTTCTATCATTATCTAAAGGCTTCTATTCCGCATTAAATTTTCTGCATTAAGTCTGTTTTTAAACTTTTATTCATTATTGAATGTAAACTAAAAATAAGAAGTGCCTTTTTTGAGATTTGACATACCCCATCTCATTTGACGGATGTTATGACGTTTTAAACGTCAGAGTGTTTTTTAACCGTCAAAATTTATCGCCGAAAAGTTGCAACTCTCCGAGGCTCGGAACTGAGCTCGGAACGGGTTAGTTGTGACAGGAAAACGTCATGATCGAAGATACGAACGGTCTTAGAGTAAAAAGTTGTAGGCTCGGAACGAGCCCCTGTACTCCTGCCACTGTCCAGAACAAAAAAAAAACGTTCTAAGATCTTACGTTTTATCAAAATAGGAAGTTCTTGTAGCAAGTCAATTATGTTAACAAGTTTTTATCAATTCAATAATAAAATGTTTACAACTTTATTCACAAACTTTAAGTCATAACGTCAAATTTGACATTAGCGCACACCACTTCATCTTTTTCGTGATAGCACAACCTCAACACGCCACTTCAACGAAGTGATCAGGTTCGGTTCGTTTTTAGCCGCGCTATGTGCGCAAATTATTCGTTGCAGACCGTCGGGCCTACAAACAAAAAAGCGCATGTCTGGTGTATTTATTATTAATAGCCGACTTAAAAAAGGGAAGTTATGACAATATGAGTTATTGTATTAGAGTAGTGGAACGTAATCATTTATGAAAATTTCAACTGTATAACTAACAAAGTTAATGAGATATAGCCTGGTGACTGACGGACGGACGGACGGACGGACGGACTCTCAGTAATAGATCCTGATTTACCCTTCGGGTACGGAACCCTCAAAAGAATGTACTGTCAACTGTCAATTCCCTGGGTTTTTTTTGGCGGGATTTGGTGGTGTCAGTCAAGATTTTTATATCAATCATTAAAAATTGTGTCTGGCTGAGCGAACGTTGCGTTATAAAATTAGTGTATAAAAGTGAATATGGTGTGAAAGAAGATAGAACTTTATCGTGATTACTCACCTCATCAAAGTATCATCATAGTGGAGATTGATAGTCATCATAAATTTCGCGTCAAACTCTTTTGAAATGCATTGAAATGTGTAACACTAGTTTTTCAATGCAATAAATGAAGAAATACAGAAAATACTTAAAACAGGGCTGTATGGGCTTTAGTTCCCTTTGCCTTTCCAATACAGGGAGAATGAAAATGACAATTATCAATTGTCATTGTCAGTTTCGATATGGAGTGTTGGACGTGTCCGTAAAATAACAAATTGTTTTATTTACTTGTAATGTTCTCACCACTGTAATATTGGCTCCCGACACCAGTTATGATTATGTTTATTTCGTTTAAAATTCTGCTTGACTTAAATTTACTGAGGAAACATGGACGAGGTAAGCATTAGGTTATCTTGCGTTATTGTTGTGTCACACTAAGTGCTCGTGTAGCGTGTTATTTTTGCAATCATATGGTTTTTGCAGGAGCCTAACGAACATGAGCTAGAAGAAAGGCTGTATGCTATGATACATCATGTAGACCAGACCCAGGCTAACGTTAATACGGCTATTCAAAATAATATCATCAATATTTTGGAAAATGCACCACAGAGTAGCATTCGTCGCTACTGGCACACCAGTAGTGATCATCCTGCCCCGTATCAAAAAATAAATACACCCAAAGATAAAGCTCCTATTCCGACCATCAAACATTCGACAGCAACAAATTTAAATAACATTAATTTTAAACCCAAAGAGAAAAACTGTGACAAACCTGAAATATTGCAAGTGGATTTGTCTTTGTTTCAATCATCGCCTCAGACTGTAAAGAAAACAATAGAGATACTAGACCATGGAAATCCTAACAGTGTGATTCTTGAATCAAGTGATGAGGATGAAGTTATTGAAGTAGAGCTCCCGCCTAAACCTACTATCACAATTGAAAGCTCTGATGAAGAAGAAGAAGTGTCCATTGTTTCAAAACAATATTTTCCATCAAAAAATAAATACCAATCTAATACCACTGCTGATAATATTGCACCACTAAATGGTGAAAGGGAAGTCTCTGCAAGCCCGGTTCCATCGGTTGTGTCATCTGTCTCAGATGACTTCATTCGCAGTGACTGTATTGCTTTGAACATCTCATCAAAATGCCCTGACAATCACAGCTTTGACTTTAGCCTCCATGGCTCTGACTTGCTTGGACAAGTGACACCATCTAAGAAAAAGAGAAAGAAAAAAACAAAAGAGCCTGTTGCATCCACTCCAATTATTGCCACTCCTGTGAAACCATCAAATGTCACTTCAGAGGCATGTTTTGCCACACCAAAAAGTAAAGCAAAGAATAAAAAACAAAAAACAAAATTGTATGCTGTGACTGAAAAGAGTGTTCCAAGTGCAGATATTTACGATTCAGATAGCAATCAGTCCATAATAGATATAAACAAAAAACAATGGGCTTATGCAGTAACAGAGAAAAGTGTACCTAATGCTGATGTTTATGAATCTGATTCAAGTCAACCAGAAACCAATCTTGACAAAACTCAAATCACTCAGGATGCGAACATTGTAGACAGCTCTGATAGCAATATTTCTGACAAACCTGAGGAAAATTTATCTATGAATGGAACTCTGCTTAACAAAACTGTTAGTTCAGTAGTGGATCTCACTGACAGTGACAATTACATTACATTAGACAGTACAGATATAACTGAGAGTATTGTTATTGCAAATGTTGGTGGATTTAGGGAATCTGAAGATTATGGAGATGAGACCATGTTACAGTCTGAT
The DNA here is from genome assembly GCA_947347705.1 of Nymphula nitidulata. Lineage (NCBI taxonomy): Eukaryota > Metazoa > Arthropoda > Insecta > Lepidoptera > Crambidae > Nymphula > Nymphula nitidulata. Next base: position 4,260,129 of record OX374617.1, on the reverse strand, counting down.
ACTCCAAAGCTCGGCTCTACAAAAGTGCCACAAATATTGTTTGATAATCTGGATTTTGACAATCTCAAAGGCAATGATAAAGTTTGTAAACGCAGGAGATACTCTTTGACAACTCTTCGAGCTGAAATGGAAAAATTCTATAATGAAAGTTGGGGAGGTGAAGACTTCAATCATAGAGAGATCCAGAAATACATGTCACGTAAGTTAACAATCAATTTTAATATTTCGATCTAAAGTAATAAAACCAGTTTTATAATAATTATTGTCATTAACATTATTGTGATATCATTTGTGTTTTGTCCGATTTATTGTTATTTTGGTTAACATATCTTTATTTTGTCAATTTCAGGGGACAAAAGTTTGTGGGTGATAGATCCTAAAGACAGAATGCCAGCTGTGACAAAGAGAAAAGTAACGTAAGTACATAATAAACATTTATAAAAGTTAGAATCACTTCTGCCCCTTTATTAGCTAAATAAAAAATTGCCGATGGATAAAATCTTCAGTGTTTTTATGTTGATGTTTCACAATGAAACTGTAATAGGCATTAACACTTTGCATTTTTAACCCCTTTATCAGTGTTGTTGGCCATTTCATCCTACAGTAAAGAGCTGACAGTTTAAAATACAACTGGAGAAATTGGCTGTTATTTATTTTAACTTGTCAAGCCATACATATGGGTTTTAAATTGTCATGATTATGATCCCAGTTTCACTTGGTTGTTAGTTTAGACCAGCTGTTGTCTTTTGTGCGAGTTAAGTGTCCTGCCCATTGCCACTTTTAATTTTAGTGCCTGTGTCAGTGCTTCATCAATTTTTATAGTCTTTCTAATTGTTACCCTGTTTATTTTATGTCTTTTGGTAATGTTTAGAAGACTTCTTTCCATTGCCCTTTGGCATGTTCTAATTTTTGCCTGTATGTATTTAGTGAAGGCCCATGTTTGGCAGCCATATATTAGACAGGGTAGAATACAAGTATCAGCCACCACTTTTTTCAGCTGCAACTATAATAATAATAATAAAGCCTTTTATTACTATTAGCATTACAATCTTAAAAAGTACAATATATTAAATGCAACAGCTACTTTAGCCAACAGTTTATCTTTCAACAAAGGCCTCCTCCAAGGCTTTCCACTCCTTCTTGTCCCTGACTCACAATCCTGTGGTCTGTTTCAAATCATCCTCCCACCTAACATTTTTTCGTCCTCTGCTTCTCGTTTGGTCTCTGGGCCACCATTCAGTAATAGCCTTTGTCCATTTTGGTTGGTTCTCTCGTAAAATATGTCCTGCCCATCTCCATTTAAGGGTTCTTATTGTTTTGGCAATATCCTTGAATTTTGTTTTCACTTTGATCTTTTGTAGTTTGACCTTGTCTATCAGCCTCACTCCCAGCACACTTCCCTCCATGGAGTTTTGACATTTTTTTTATTTGTTGTTCATTTTGTCAGTGAGAGACCAGGTCTGGCATCCAAATGATAGGCAATGCAAAATACAAGAGTTGTAAACTTTACTTTTATCTTTAAGTGCTATATCTTTGTTTTTCATTACTTCTTTCAGAGACCTGAATCTTTTTCACAAGTTATTGACTCTTCTATCTATTTTTTAGAGGAATACATATACTTGGGCGAAACTATAGCTACAAAAAGACACAATGCACAGCTACAACTACTAGATTATTAATTCTGTAGCAATTTTTTTATAAATCTATTGCACTGCATTCTACAAAAACTAAGCGATTGTACCATAGTTTTAGATGGTTTTAAGAATACTATCAAAAATTGTTGCAATCACAATAGCAGATTTCACAATGTTATCGTCATTTTAGTTCTTAGAATACTCATAAATTAAGAAAATCACATTATAATTGTCTTTATTGTGTGGTTGTACAGACTTCCTACACTGATTAAAGACTTACTGTAAAAATTCAATTTAATTGCTTTTATTTTCCAAATCTGTTAACAATTCACTTTATTATCTAGACTATAAAGTGTTGGTGTTGTTAGTAAACATAATGATGAATTTAGTTTTATTAGTACGTTACCTAATGATTCCTGCTAAATTTTAAATTCTTTCCCTTCTTATATTCATCTTTTCCTGATGATTTGTAGTATCATCAGTTTACATTATGTTAGGTCTGCCGACTCTTCGCTTGCCTTCTGGTTGTCTCCACTTGGTACACCATCTTAATTAAGACATCTATTTCTTCATCAAGGCTATATTTAAAGGATGTTCCCCATGATAAATATATATAAAAAAGCTTTTTGTATTAGTATGGCTAGTAATTCGTTAGTAGTTAGTTTTGTATTTATTCTAAATATGTATATGATATGTGTCACATTGACAAGAGCAGTTACAAATCATGATTAACAATGACAAGTTACAAATTAAGATGATGATTTGATGTCTTACAGTTATTGTATTAAATCCTTACAATATTTTATAAAATAGATACTGCCAATGGAAAATAAACTCATTGATACTCCCACATTGACTAGAAAACAAAACACCCTTTTCTCTGTCCCAAAATGTCATTTATAATTTTTGTCAACTCGTATTTAGGTTTGGTTCAGGGTGCACAGATGTCTTATTAAACTTCAGCTCCATAGGTGTTAAAAATGACGGAATAAATCGGCTATGAGGTACAGACAGATAGACAGATATGCTAAAACTATAAGAGTTATGTTTCCATTTTGTTTAAAAGTTTTTGTAAGTATTTTTTTTCTGTTGAAAATTTCATTGTTTTTTTGTTTATTTAACCCCAGTCACTCAGCAATTCTTTGGTTTCTTCAAATGTCAGTGATGGTACTATAAAGTCACCGTAAATCTGGAAAGGATAGAAGTTTTAGTGTAAAGTGTCACATAAAGTGTCACATAAAGAGTCACATAAAGAGTCACATAAAGAGTCACATAAAGTGTCACCTAAAGAGTCACATAAAGTGTCACATAAAGAGAAATAATAAATAATATCTTTATTTGAATTTATTTCTGTTATTTCCAGCTGCAATTACTGTAACCGGACTGGACACAGGGATGACATGTGCCGTATGAAGCCGCCCGTGTGCTACATGTGTGGCTCCGCCGGCCATTACGAGCCGCGGTGCCCCAGCAAGATATGTGTTAACGTGAGTTCCGCATTTAATTATTCATTAGCTGCAATTTGAGTTTCTACTCTGAGATGCATGACAATGCTATTTCGAAAACGGGACAAAGAAACTTGTATTGGGGTTGAGTTTATTCCGTGTTTCACCTTAGGTGCAGTCGACCACAGAAGTGGTTGAACACTTTAGTACGATGTCACACCGACCCTATTTATGCACGTGCTTTATAGTTGCTGCCGTGATATATTGACGCTAGAGTTGTTGTGACATGGTACTAAAGTGTTCAGGTAGTTTTGTGGTCGACCGTACAAGTCATGCTGGTACCGGATTATAGCCCATAGTCACATACAGTATTATACGATAGTTTAAATCTCCTTGTGTGGACCACAACACTCATGGCTCAAAGTGATAACATTGGTAGTTGTCATTCATGCCGGCCATCGAGTATAGACCTATTGATCGACAAAATTTGATATTTGAACTCAACATAACGGTTTCCATTAGAAACTCTGACATTAGATGGTACAAAACAGTTTTGTCGAGATGAATTGTCAAATTTTCGTTATCGAGAGATTTATGCTCGCAATACTGAATTACATCAGTATAATAATAATATTCATACAATCATGCCTATTATCTAGCCCAAATATGCATGATTAAGAGCTTGTGTTATGGATACTAGATAATGTAGAATTATTGATAATAATATGTTAATAAATATTAGAAATATACTAAATTAGTTCTATCGCTGCCAATGAAGCCATAATCAGTCCAATGTAGGTATTCCTTTCCACAACCATTTGTTCTGCTTTAATTTTGAAAGTGACATTTTTATAGAAATTTCAAATTATTTCAGCCCAGCCCCAACTTACGGTGTGCGTAGGGCTTGTTCGCCCACCATTAATGCTTCAAACTTCTATAAAATGTCGTTACTTTGAAAATGAAGGCGGTACATATGGTTGTGAAGAGGAGTGCATTCGATTAATTCAAATCTCGCTTTTCAAAGCCATGCGGTTGGGCCAGCCTGACGAAAGTTTCAAGTCGAAATATAGGAAACTAACAAACCGATTCGACTAAAACCGAAGACTCATGCTTGCAAGTAGTGCTAGTCTAAAAGTTATCATAGGATTTTGCGAAAACTCTGTTAAAAAGAAAATTATTGCCGATTTTTTATGAAGAGTCATAAATTGCTCTAACTCAAATATAATACTGTTTTCCAAAAAATCCTCGTGACATCTTTTTGGACTTTCCTGACTTTCTTATGCATGGTGAGTCTTATTGGGCCTGATTCTGAAGACACACTAATTCTAAATTTAAGTAAAATATATCTCTTTCTTGTATTATGTAATAGGAAAAAGAAAGCAAGAATTTGTTTAGAGCTGGCAATTAAATTTAAATAGATTTCAATGAAACCATAGACAATTTAAGACGGCATGTACGGAGGCGCCTCCTAAACACTGCATTTTATCACGTTCAATAAGGATGAAAATTGAACGCACGTTTCTAAATGTCAAATTATATGACCGCCATCTTTTTCGTAGTCATTTTTAAGGGAAAGAATTAATACACTGAACTTAAATTTATACTTAGCATTTGTTCTCCAGAATTAGGGCCATTAGCATCAATTTGTTCGTTCCCAATATCTTCGACTTGAGAGTTTTATTTATTTACTTCACAAAATATCCACAGCTTACAGTGCTAAAACTCTTATTTAGTAAGATAAGTACACAAAACATCAGCCAATTAAGGATTCTCACTTTGTTACCAGAGAGTCTAAATATAAAATATACGTTGAGATTTTGTATGTAAAGGCGGCAAGTTAACGGCCTAAACTTGTATTGTATCCAGTGCGGCTCCCCCAACCACATGTACTCGACGATGTGCCGCAATTGCTCCGCGTGGGAGCGGATCACGTGCGCCGAGTGCGGCCAGCCGGGCCACCCCGCCAGCCACTGCCCCGACCTCTGGCGCCGCTACCACAACACGGTGAGACTATACGCTGACGTCACAGTGACACTCTACCTATGCTATTGCCTATAGATGCTCGTAGTTAACACCAGCCCCTGTAGCGTGACAAACTAGCGAATTTGTCTCTCTCTTCGTCCGAGAGAGAGAAAGAGATCAAAGAAAATTTGTAGATATACACCGCTATTTTTTAATTAGTACAAAAAAATTTGGGGGTGTCAGTAGTCGTTACTGATCACATATACGTAGTCAAAAGTAATAAACTCAAAATTTCAAAATTGTCCACAAAAAATACAATAATTGGTGAAATCATTAGGGAATCAATGAGCAAAACGTGCCCCTAGCTAGGCGATAGTACGCGCAGTATTTTTCCGTTTACACTATTGGCCGTTGAACCCATTGATATATCCCCGCGTCATATATCAAACCTCCCGCCCGCCCCTTCCCGCGGATAGTGGATGCGCTAGAGCGAGAGAATATGATAAATGCGTCACAAATTAAGCGTCATTTTAAGATTAAAACAAATGATAGTAACTATGTTATTTATAAATATTAAATAAATATTATTAAATATATTTGATAGCAACGCCATTCTTAATTAGCCTTTAAAGTTTTTGTACTAATTAAAAAGTAGTGGTGTATAGGGTAGTGCCATCATTTATGACATTTTTATGAAATAATGCAGCCAATGTTATATTATTTCATACAAATCTCATGCAATTATCAAATGAATCAGATGTTTTTGAAAGTGGCAAACCATTTCTGTGAACTAATAAAGCAATGTTACAATTTATTGTCGTATTGACGGCACCATCCTGTATATTTAGTTGCGATCTTCTAAAGTAGAAGTGCTAACTCAGAAAGTAAAAGTGGATAAAATAGCACTATGCTGCCAGCTCTCATTAAAATTGATGCCCCCGACAATCTGGCGCGACAGTCACGAGCAATACTTTGTGCCCATTTACAAAAAGAAAATGTCCACTTGGAACTTTATATATTTCAAAGTTTTCTATTATCCTAGTTAGATTTATGGATTGTACGGAAAAAGTTTCGTTGGTTAAGCCCCTGCTATGTCCAATGCAACTATGTTAAGTAAGTATTTTCGTTGTAGATCGACCACAACATGCCCCTGTCTGAGAGCCGCCAGCTTAAGAAGGCCCACCAGCTTTATTGCAGCGGTTGCACGCGTCGCGGCCACCTAGTACACTCGTGTCGGTTCTCGATCCCCTTCTCGGGGCTGCGAATCAACTCCCCGTATGTCGCCATCTACCGGCCAGTCTACCTTCCCACGCCTGAAGCCCGCAACAGGCGCTTCCAAGATGACACTATCTCATCCACGCCGGTCCGCGACAGCAGCAAGAGGCAGTCCAAATCGCCAACTGTGCACGTAGACCACGTCAACAAGAAAAGAAACACGTCGGCAACCGACGTGGATAACGCTGAAAAGAGCAAAAGCGATAGGCAGAGAAAAAACTCCCAAGGCAAAAATCAGACCGAAGATAAAACTCCTAAAGCTAACCAGGATACCCCCAAACAAGCGAGTGTGGAGAAAGCTCCCGATTTTATCCCTATCTCGTCGAACAATCACGATAAAAAGGGCCAAATGATCCAAGATAATGAAGTCTCGGACACAAGTGATGCGGTTACTGCCGCGAGGATTTATGTCACCAATGAGATTATCGAGAAACTAAAGACGGAAGACGGTGAAGCGTGGCTTAAGAATGTCATGAAGATATACAATATTGTCGTACAAAGCTCGGATGTGAATTCATACCTGAGTATCAGGGGGAAAGTGACCGATCAGGAGACGTTCCACAGGGAACTCCGGGACTGGTGGAAAGGCAGCAGAAGTAAAGAAATTATAACAGTGAGCGATGAGGGCGATACTGTGGAGAACTTGCCACCAGATAACGACGACTCTCTCAGTTACAATATACCCAAGAAAAAATTTAATGCTTTGAGAAAACTTGGCCAGGCGCTCGAATCTCTGAAAACCAACTTGGGTGATCCCGATACTATCTATAAGGAGTTAGGTATCTTACAGAATAATCATGAGCAACTTCTCAAGCAGAAAGTTATTTGTCCTAAACAGGTAACAAATAACAGAAATAACATGAATCAACTCCTCAGGAAATTAAACATGGTTCTTCTCGGCCAAGCGGGTCTGGCCGACGGGCCTCAACACTTGAGCAAGCTCTACTCATTGCAAGAAAAACTCACTCATTTCCGAAACAAAAATATATCCATGGACCTGCGCAAAGAGATTGGACAACACTTCCATACGATATTCACGGCTAGCCCCCGAGATGACTATGCTGATTTACTGAAAAAATACAACGTCTCTAAGAAGTTCAAGAAACTTCAAGTGGCGCCAAGGAAAAAGAAAAAGGCTCGAGATAGGAATAAGAATGTATCTCAGAGAGATCCGGAAATTGCGGCCGCGGTCCAAACGGAGCGTACTCCTAAGAGCGGGGCAGAGATACAGGCCGATGTAATCGAGTTGAAAGGCCCAATTCAGAGTTCTCATTCCACCAAACTTCCGCCGGTAAACATAGGGAAGCTGACGTTCTACCACCGGCGGGTCATGAAGAGCCAGCCAGCTGCCAACGCTCTAAAGAAGATGCGCACGAAGCTGGCCAATAATCTGCATATGCAGATCGCATTGTTAAACAGCAACGAGAAAATGTCTGCTAAGATCATTAAGAAAATGAAGAAGACGCAACAGGAGGCGCGGATGTTCTTGAGTAATGTGTAAAATAAGATTAGAGAGGAAGAACTTGCGGGCAGAGTGCCGCGCGAGTCTCCGGCGAGTCTCGTGGCCCTCGCTTGGGCCAGTTTAAGTTTGATCGACTTGCCGGCAATGTGTAATAGCACTTAATTGTGCATGTGAATTAAATAAACTTCTTAGTGTAAAGCATCCAAAACACCCTTTTATTTACACACCTCACATAGTAATTTAGTTTCAATTCATTCACGTTGGAACCCGTATAAACGTATAGTCTTTCGATTATTAATCTGTGGTATAGTACCTAGTGTTACTAGCCTCTAATGGATTCCAAAACTTTGACTCTTCGGATTATGAGTTTCCTCTACTCCAAAGCCCGAAACCACGAGCCGAAGTTACGTCAAGTTACGTGGACTAAAACTGGCGGAATAAATATAACAAAAGTAGGTGATTTGTTTTTAGACACTCACGCGTAGTTTACTTACATAAAACGTAACAACTTTTACTACGCCAATACACATAAAATAAAATATTTTGGTAGCCACTTCCTGCCCCCTTATTCTCAGCTGTCGGATCACGGATTCGATTCCAAAAGTCACATGCCGTCTCGCTTTGACGCATAGCGATAAAAAGTGACAGGTATAGAGTTTCCGAAATTCGAATATTTTCCGACAGTTGAGAATAAGGGGGCTGGAGTGTGACGTCACTATTTGGCCTTATTTTCTATGTGGCGACTATTGATTGAAGATATATTTTACTATCTGCAATATTTCTTTACGTTTTAAAATAAAATGAAAAAAGTTTTCTAATGACCAGTTTTACAAACTTGGTTCGTTAGCCGAAAATGTGTTGATTTCAGAATTCAGTTGTCACGAAGTTGACACACGCGTCGTCGGTGTGGTTGTCATATGCCATTATGCCAAACATAATTAAGTCCATTTTGCGATCTTTGCAATTATAAAAGGCTTGGTACAGTCAGCATAAGAACTATCTGGAGCTTTTAGAGTGATCAAAAATAACATGTTCGTCTGGCCCGCCCAACCCCGCGGCTTTGGAAAACGAGATTTACATCAATCCTATGTACTCTTTTACCCGACCATATGTACAACTTTCATTTTCAATGTAACGCTAATATAAATAAGTTAGAAGCATCACTGGTGGCCGGGCCAGCCTGACGTTTTCAGCCCGGCCCCTTCTACATCACCACTACTACAACAACTAGTGACAATTAATTGTTAGAGAACTAATGTACTACATAAAATACATACATTCAAGCCTTTATTTCATACTAAAATGCATTATCTTAGGAGATATCAAAGTAAGGTGGGGCCGGGCTGAAATTATTGAAATAGCTTATAACAATAAAAATACAAAACCTAAGAACCCATATTCTATGTGTGTGTAATCTCCCAGAGGTGCAGTATATATGTACAACTTTATTTTTAAGTTACATTATTTAAATATAAAAATATGAACACTAGAAATTATTTCAGCCCGGCCCCCTACAATCGTTTATATCTTTTTAGCTATTGCATCAATCTGCACAAAACGACAATGTATGGACTCGTATACAGTAGTACTTTGATAAATTTTGGCTCATGAATTTACTAAGATTATATTCGACGAGATAATTAAAATCTAAGATAGTACTAGTGGAGTGACCATCAGTCACGTGTCAATTTCAGGACATGTGTTTTATCGAATGAAACAAGTAATAATTAGAGTTTTTTTTTATTAATACAACATTGTTAGATTTATAAAAATCAACAACCTTCGTATTTAAAATTATTAATACGTAATAGGGATATTGACAACAAGTAAAAAAGTAGGATTTTCACTTAAATTCAAAAATATGAGTTATTTTATTTACAAAAATACTTGAAGAGCACATATTTTTATGTCATATTGGTCTTATTATTTGCAATTTTTAAAAATGACGATTTAAATAAAACAAAACTAATTATGGTAACATGGTCATATATAAAGTACTAAGATGCTATTAAACATTCAATAAAATGTTGTCAAATACCCTATTAATTAACTTCCATATAATCTATTAAATCACAGTCTTTCATTAGGTACTTCAAAAATTATAACTTATAAAAGTATTGGTTAATATTTGGTATACATATAAGTAGTAGGTAGCAATTACTTTTATAATCTAGTCCTTATAATTAAAAAAAACATACCCACCGAATTGGCAACCTCTTCGTTTTTGAAGTCGGTTACAAATCCTCTAATTATAAATTGTATCATTCAATAAACACATGTTTCCTAGATGATAGGCCCATATGTAGGGTTGTCTGGGTAGGCCTTTCTTATTTCAGCCTTAAGACAGTTCGCTGTGTTTTGGATTGAAGGGAAAGATAGCCAATAAAGTAATTAGAGGGCATGTACGGCATTTCAACTTAGGCCTCAGGATAACAACCGAACTGCAATATCAAGTGATTTTTCCTTATTAAAGCAGCTGTTTATAGGTGGCGGAAACTGTTTACCACCAGCTGGGCCATTAACTTGTATATCTTCTACTTAGATCATTAAAAAAAATGTCCTGAAATTAGCACGTGCCTGATGGTCACTCCACTAGTACTATCTTAGATTTTAATTATCTCGTCGAATATAATCTTAGTAAATTCATGAGCCAAAATTTATCAAAGTACTACCGTATACGAGTCCACACATTGTCGTTTTGTGCAGATTGATGCAATAGCTAAAAAGATATAAACGATTGAAGGGGGCCGGGCTGAAATAATTTCTAGTGCTCGTATTTTTATATTTAAATAATGTAACTTAAAAATAAAGTTGTACATATATACTGCACCACTGGGAGATCACACACACATAGAATATGGGTTCTTAGGTTTTGTATTTTTATTGTTATTAGCTATTTCAATAATTTCAGCCCGGCCCCACCTTACTTTGATATCTCCTAAGATAATGCATTTTAGTATGAAATAAAGGCTTGAATGTATGTATTTTATGTAGTACATTAGTTCTCTTACAATTAATTGTCACTAGTTGTTGTAGTAGTGGTGATGTAGAAGGGGCCGGGCTGAAAACGTCAGGCTGGCCCGGCCACCAGTGATGCTTCTAACTTATTTATATTAGCGTTACATTGAAAATGAAAGTTGTACATATGGTTGGGCAAAAGAGTACATAGGATTGATGTAAATCTCGTTTTCCAAAGCCGCGGGGTTGGGCGGGCCAGACGAACATAAAATAACTATGATGTTTTAGAAAAGTAGCAGTATTGCTTTAGCATCAGAATTGCCTTTCACTTGTTAAAGATTACAAACAACATAGATTCTGTCATTGTAGCGTTAGAATTGATTTTTTGAAATAGTGCATAATGTTCTTAATTACCATATGTTGTTTGATACCGAATACCGACGGCCTTTTAATCCTTGTACAAACAAACAGAAGTGCTTCCTAAGACCTACATTTTAATGTTGTCCTTTTCACATCAAAATTAAAAGAAAAAGATGTATAGGCGAACCCAAAAGTAGCTCAACACTTTAGTCTAATACTCTCGTACAATAACATTAACTACGAAAATAAACGCAAGTAGGTACCTAATAAAGAGTTTATCTCTCAGAGAGCTCTCAACTGCAATCAAATTTAGATTTGGTGATTGTAACCCAGAATGAGACCCGCTGCAATAGTAAAAAACAAAAGCAATAGTTGTCTTATTTTTTATTCACATCATTTTATCTTAACACATACAGTAATAATATATTTAATAGTTGCCTTACATAAATGATACCTATTACACATACATGACATTGCGGCTGTGGAACATAATGCCACAATGAATCACATGATTAAACCCTGTTTATATTCTTCAGCTCTGTGGTTTATTTTTCCACAATTTCTCGTTGGGATATGAAATAGTATTTGTCACGTGACTATCTTCAGCCATCTGCCGATGCACTCCCCGGCCCTTTGAGCAGCAGTTCTGAAATGGAAAGTTACTTAGTTAAAAAGATTTATCTTACCTTTGTAAAGTCACCACTGGTAGGTTTAGTTTTTATTTCCTTCGCAAGACTCCAAAACTGGAGCAATTTTCTATAGATTAATTAAAAGTGTAGGTTGTCTAACACAGATTACTTTTGGTCAAAATGGGTGTATCTTAGGTTGGCACAAATCCACGATACATTGAAAACCATCATTATAGTCATGACTTTTAGGTCGGTTATTCAAAGAATTCGTGCAATGAAAAGTTCAATGAAAAACTGACTTACTTTCTGTGAAATGGTTTGTGAAGTGGTTTGAAGTTTTATGAGTGTCCAGGCTGTGACTAGGGGCAGTGGCGGACTAAGCCCGTCAGAGGCCCGGGGCGGCAAAGCTGAATAAGCCCCCAGCTTTGAACTCAACTCTAAACTCATTTACTTTCATACCGCAACAAAAATCAAAAGCACTTACACTTTTTGACACACACAAAGACGGGATTCCCCCAGCGAATTGGACGCGTTCAGCAAAGTTAAAAGAATATTAGTACCGCGTAAAAAGTCTAGATGGGTACTAAGCACATTTTTGAAGTCATGTTTAGGATTTGATCAGGGGAACCCGGAGGCATTTGTTAGTCCCCTGTTAGTCCGCCACTGAGTAGAGAATGGTGTGTTTACAAGACGTGCCTTATCGAGAAACTGTGTTGCGGGTTGTGTCCTCCGGCGAGCAGCGCGGCCGCCACGCGCTGCGCCGTGCTGCGAGCGTCGTGGCCGCGCCCCACCCACACCGCCTCGCACTCAGACCTGGCAGAACGTCAAACTATGTCAAATGGTCCATGGTGAGATCAAACATTCAATACTGCGGCTTGGGTACATAGAGATAGGTACAGGTGGCCTTTTTCGGTTTTCATTACTGACTGAATTTAAAAGCCCTATCCTATAGTACCTATAGAGAAAGAAATCCGCTGTTTCATGACCCATTTTCAGGATTTTTTTAAACCACTGGCAATCAAGCATACATCTAACCTGATGGTAAGCGGTTACCGTAGCCTATGGACGCTTGCAACACCAAGGGTATCACTTACAAGTGCCGACCCCGATTTGCGTGAGATAAGACATATTGTAACACCTGTATTTATTACTGATTTCTCAAGTTTGTCAGCACTGGCAGCTTGCTACCGTACCGATTTGATTACGTTACGATTAGAGAAACACGACATGATGAGTTTTGGGCATTAACACCACCACGCTGGCCTGCTGGCCTTTGTGGGTTAAAGCGTTTGTAGTAACAACCGGGACTCCGAAGCACGGAGGATCAGCTCATTTCCTCCTGATTCATCATATCAGCCGAGAGACGCGCAATGCTGGGCATAGGCCTCCCCCAAGAATCTCCAAACCGATCGGTCCTGCGCTGCCCTCATCCAACGGCTTCCCGCGACCCTTACCAGATCGTCGGTCCACCTTGTGGGGGACCTACCAACGCTGCGTCTTCAGGTATGCGGCCGCCATTCGAGGACCTTTCCGCCCCAACGGCCGTCAGTCCTCCTCGCAATGTGACCTGCCCACTGCCACTTGAGACTCGCAATTCTTTGGGCTATGTCAGCGACCTTAGTTCTCCTGCGGATCTCATAATTTCTGATTCGATCACGCAGAGAAACACCAAGCATAGCCCTCTCCATTGCTGTTTGGGTGACTTTGAGCCTTTGTATAAGGCCCATTGTAAGCGGCCACATCTCGGTTCCGTATGTCATCACTGGCAAGTCGATAGAATTAATTAACTATTCATACAATTGCGCTACTCGCTGTAGGTTGGTCCGGAGCACGGTGTCGAAGGCCTCCCCGGCAGTTTGGAAGTTGCCGTCCGACGTTGCGCCCGCGCACGCCCACGCGATGCACCCACCGCGCTTCACGTACACTGACAGAGATTCCAGTGACTAGAAACATAGAACACAAATTTATTTTTATTACATGAGGACACCTCAAGCAAAGCAACTGTTCCTCAACCAAATTGTAAACTAAGCGTGCAGGTATATAAAATGGTCCTTCGAGCCGGATTTATTGTTTGACTCGCATATGTCGCTAAACGATTGCGATTAAAGTAAAGCACAAAGGTGTTGGCTAGTTTGACCTGCACAACTAACTATTTTGCCTTTTTATGTGTATTTTTAAAATCGAAAAATGCTTTTACTTACCTTTAAATTTGTATACAAATCTTCAGTGACTAAGTTAGCCATCGCTTGTAAATTGACTGGTTTCGTAGACGAGTGTGCTCCAACAATGATGAGCGCATCTACTTTGTCCACTCGGCCCACTCCGTCCATTGCGCTGCTCAACACATTGCTAGACGCAACGCAGCTTGCAGTAAGCACCACGCAACCGCTCGTTTCAAGTTGCGTTTTTAATTCTTCTCCTAATATGCCCGTTGAGTTTGTTAGCTGTAATTTAAATTAAGCTGTAGTCAATTCATGTTTTCAATTAATATACTTAGTACCACAGAGCATAAAATATATTTGTATACGGGTACCACAGAGTACTTTATGATATAGGAAGGTACAGCGTGTAAGGGGAATGCTCACGAAAACGAAGGCAATAATGACTGAAAAAAATTAAACGCGAAAAAAAATCAACAACACAAACAAGTCGAGGAGGTATTACAGTTTAACATGAAACAGCTGTCTTATATTTTCGAGAGCACTACACATTTGAAATAAAACCAATTTATCGGATTGAACTCGCGTTTAATTAGATTTTACATGTAATAATATACACCGGACTTTTCGATTACTTTACAGCGATCGTGGTCACCGGTGTATTATATTCCTCTATGGTGGTCACGAAAAGCCTGCACATGTCAATCATATGTATACTAGAGATATATACTGGTAATGTCAATTGGCTTTGATAAGTTTTTAGAATTAGAACTAACTTTCTTTTTGGACTTTTTTAGGTTAACTTCTTCGTCATAGGGTAAACTAACGTCACTTTGTGTTATATTTTTAGCGGGCTCCCGGTGTTTGTGAGTTTGTCGGACAGTGTCACTAGAGGTACTGTCTTGGGGCTTTATTATTCGCATGATGGAATCCCAAACTCCAACCATCCAGTACCTCCAGCACACTCCAACCATCTTCTCTTTTAAAATGAGGATGTTTTTTGATTTCAATAGCCTCACGTAACATTCTAGCAATGAAGCAGTGTTCGTTGGCGAGGATTTGGGGATTAAGCGCGAAGGATTAAATCCGGTAAATTGGTTTTATTCCAAATGAAACAGCTGGCTTTTTTAACAAGTTGTGTTTACGGTTACCAGCACTGCCATCTGCCGCCGTTTTCGAGATCGTTCGACTTAAACCCGGCATATGCTCATATAATTTAGATTGTAATCGCTATTTTTATTATTAGTTTACCTACACTAAGACAGATTAGGAACACGAGTTGGTTAGATGAGAACTCTTATAGTAAGTTAGACTCTTGTTAACTAATTGTAATATTAATGAATTTCTAGATTTCCAAGTGCTGCAAGTAGGTATCTACCTAGTCACATGCGTAGATTGTATCACATACCCACTCCATATCAAGTATAGTTAATCAAAGGTCTTTACTTTTCGTACCTACTTACTTAATTAACCCCTACCTAACCTAACCTAATGTAACCTAATGTAATTTTCAGTAAAAAATCTGCTGACTCAGCTTGATAAATTACTGTTAATGTGATATTGACATATCAAGAGTCCGTTGTAAAACGGTATCTTACTTTTGAAAAGAAGCAAGAATTTGTTGCACATAATATGAAACATAATTTGAGACAGTCGCAATTCGATTTTATTTAGGTAACAAAGGTCCCTCTCAATAGCTATGTTACAGAATCATCATTTATTCTGTGACTTTGTCATCGATTGGACTATAGTTATACCTATACCATACAGTATATTATATGCTATAGTTATACCTATAGACAATAATTTTAAAAATTTTTATACACTAGTATCAGGCAAACCTTAGTTAGGTACTCCTGGGAGGCTGGGAGGAGTAGGTACCTAACTAACTCTTTTATTCAAAAAACAGGTGAGTACCTAGGTACCGTGTTTCAGAAAATATTTTGATTTCGATTCATTAGATAAAAATTAAATTTAGTTAATTTTTAGTATTGTCTTACATTTAAACGCGAGTTAAATCCGGTAAATTGGATTTATTTTCAAATAGATAATTTTTATTTAACTACTAATAACTATTTCTCGATGTCTTAGTCATCTACAACAGTTATAGTTATATTAAACACTTCAAACCCGTGGAAAAATTAAATGTAGTTACCAAAACACTATTGATAGGGCGGCGCGTGCGCTTTATCCTAGCCAATCTCTTCCTGGCGGTGTAGGCGAGGAGAGCTGACGTGGCCAGCAGCAGGGAGCCTCCTTCGAGCGTGGCAAGCAACCGCCACGCGAGGACTGCTCCGCCTTCCACAACCTCCGCCATAACAACCTGCAATTTAAGAGGCTGATAAACGCCAACGACCTTGAGAAAATGAATTTCGAGGCCCCGCCCACTAATATTTCCGATAGAGTGGCTCCACAATACTACACCGTCAAGCCGCGTAACTACTACAACCCCAAAAGCGCCAAGCTAAAAAAGTATGCCACTAGATGGCGTGCTCCACACGCTTAATTCCATAGACATAAAAAAAAATAGATTTGAACAAAAAAAAATATGTGGTATTTTGTCAATATACTTATTTATACTAACAAATTTTACTAAGGGTCCTACTATGAAATCGAAACATGAAATCAGGGATGCAATTACAAAAGACAAATCATAATAGTTTTGACATACGTATTTTCATGTCAGCTGTTCTATAAATTAGAGCTCGATTTGAATAAATTTTGGTTTTGAAACACCTTGTAAATATTTAAGTACATGAATAGCCCAATCCGACACTATGAGAAATAGCGAAAAGTACTCAAGAGACTCTCGAAAACGTAAATGAAAAACTAAACTGCATCATTGGATGTTTACAAAATATTCCTAGCTAGGAATCAAAATTATTGTTTTAAAAAAACTCACATGGTGTATTACACCATTCGATTAGATTCCAAATTACAAAATTCAAGTTTCAAGTAGGTTTTGCTTTTATAAATTATACTACAAAGTACGAAGCAGTATGCAAAAAGTTACTAGAAATCAACGAAATATCGAACCAAATCTAAATTAATGGCGCGATCTTATTAAAACATAAAGTGGATTACTTGCACTTGTTTACATTTTATTTCTTTTTCACTGTGGCCTTTAACATTACTTTCAAACATGTAACAGTTTATAGAAATCCAACATTTCCCTTTCGTTTTCCATATGTAATATCTTTTTGGAATTGTTCCTTGTATACCGCGATACTATCGAATCGTGTAATGATACAGTGTTTTTTTTTCAAAATCAACGGGTTCTATTTCTAGTTTGATTTTTGATTTCTCAAAAATCTAATGCTGCACTTTTAGTTTTTATCGAAATCGGTCCCGATACTCTTTTGAGTACTTTTCGCAATTACTCTTTGGAATTCGGAATCCATAATAGATTATTTTTTTATCTAAATCGTTTAAGCAGCTTGAAAATGTAACACACAGAAAGACACAGTTACTTTCGCAATTACAAGAGTATGGATGTGTCATCACATTAAAAATAATTTCCGTTCGAAGTAATAGAAAGATTAATCAAGTAAGTATTTTTTTTTTTAGTTAAGAGCGTTTACGCTGCACGGCTTTCAATACAAACTTCATTTTTTAACAAAAAGTGAATGCCGTAACATTTCAATTATTACTTCAATGTCGGTAAGGTATTAATGATATAGAACTGACTACAACAGCTGTTTAGTCATCACAGGAATGCGATGATTGATGATATATTAAAATATACTTTCTATGAAACGAATGAAACTTTATTCGACTGTATCAAACAGTAATGATTGGATATTACGCTAATCAAGAATTTAGTTGTAAAAATTCTGGAATAGTAATCTTTGAAATGATATACAAAATTGAAAAATTATGTGTTCTAATAAATACTCATCTGAAACAGTATAGAGTATATTGAAATTAGGAACATGTTAGATTTTTTTATAGATTTCTTTCTGTAGGTTAGGTATGTGATTATCTTTATTTATGTGCCAGCGGTCATGTTATACACGGTGTATCAGAAGTACCCAAAAAAAAGAAATTCTTCATCGAAAACTCAAAATGAAAATGTCACTACTCTAGTGATCGGCTGTGAATTTCATTCAACCTAAAATTTATATCAAAGTAATAGACTATATTTCCAAAGACTAGAATATGCAAACTATTAGTACCGTCGATTCCTTCTGAGATGCAAAAAACTTTCTTTGCCGATAAAACTTATAGTACGATGCCTTAATTTCTAATACGATGACAAGTAATAATAATTTTATTGAAATAATCATTTATTTTTTAATTTTTATAACAATTATTTATCTTCTTGTTTAGGTGTTGTTTATTATTTTTAAGCAATAAATTACTATTAGTATCGATTTCGCTTATTACGTAAACACCTTTAAATAAATAGAATATGTAAAATCAAATTGCACTAATCTAACTAAGCACTCATCTGCTACCGCTTAGTCTTTGAAAATACTAGACTTGCAGCAGAATTCACCGCCATTTGAAAAAATACACCTCGGGTTCCGCATGATTTATTTTTTAAACACATACCGGGAAGTGCAAAGAAGGACGGCCTCCCACTAGCTAGATGGACAGACGACCTGGTCAGAGTCGCGGGGAGCCGTTGGATGCAGCTGACAAGAACCATTCCATTTGGAAATAGGTGGGGGAGGCCTTTGTTCAGTAGTGGACATCAGAGGTTGGTATGATGATGTTAATGATGATATGGTAGTAGTAAGTGGTCACAATGAACGCGCATGTACTATTAACGTGCTGTCGACGGAACTACCTACGCATTAAAGCGGGCGGAAGTCTTCACTTGGATTTAAAATGTACCGGCCTTCCCTTTATTTTACAAGCTTTTCCTTTAAATAAAAATGATCTAGCAAGGTTATTTGTCGGTCAAAATTAAATTTGTAAGATTATGTAAGTACTAGGAGGTCAGAGGAGATTCCAAAATTTGGTTTACATTTTTTCCGATGAAACCCTAAACGCCCCCAAATGTGTCATTGGTTCACAACATTCTAATCAAAATATTTTTTTTAATACTCGATATAAAAAAACAGAGCAGAGTACTGCCGGATTATGACTAAGTGCCTATAAACTGTTGATTAGGTAGTGTTTGCGACCGTGGTCGCTTGGATATGTTTTTACTTATTTTGTAACCTACTTTTTTATCGTTGAAAAAATGGATCTTACTGGGCTTCGAATGCAAGACAAGCATTTAACGGTTTGTTTGCGTCGTTGGCGTAATTATGTTACACTACTTCTTATACCACAGATACATAATAGTACAAATACAGAAGATTCACTCCGGAAAATCATCATAACATTTAATTAAATAACGGCTCTTGCTTGCCACGAAAGTTAAATGCAATTTAAGTCGAACAGCGCTCTAATAACGCTCTCGACGAAAACGAAAACCTAGTATTGTTCTCGTCATAACTATTATTTTTTTGGTACCAGCCTTAGCTTGGACCGAATTAAGACAAAGTTGTTTATTGAATAGAATAGAATAGAAAAACGTTTATTGGGCACAATAATACCTAAATTACATATTGCGTTCCATACCTAAAATAATTTTACTAAACTAAAAAACTAGTTAAATGATGACAATCCCTGTCATTCTCCGTACGCATGCGCAGAAGGAAAAAACAGCGGCGCAAAGCGGCGCGCGCAGATTACCTATTTCAAAGCCGCTTCCCGCTTTGTCGGCTCGTCAGTGTCACCTCATCTGTTCCCGAGTTCAGTTGATCATAATTTCATAAAGTGTAGTCGCGTATAATTTTATCTCTGATCGTCGTTATTCTTATTAAATATTGCGGGATAATGCTATGTGTATGCCATGAGTAGGTATGTTGGCATCGATTACACGGACGATGACGATAATATGGTGCAAAATGCGACACAGGCCGTGTCCGTCCCGACTCGCGACGACGGCCGTCGTTGTTGAGGCAGCAAGGAGGAGTAGGTACACTTTGAACTGCTCCTCTAAGGGCTATGTTGTAAGTGTTATATTGTTGTGTAAGATATTTATGTGAACTGTAAAGCTGTGTTGATTGAGTTAAGTGGCCGCGCTTGTTAGATGAGCCGTCAGCTTGCTTGTCATCTTGCGTTTTTGTTTGAAAAAGTGTTTCTAGTTCGAGGTAAGTTATTTTTCATTTCTAAATGGTAGGATAGTGCTAGTACAATTACATAGTACCTAATTGATTGATCCGTGATAAATTTTTAACCATATTCATCGATCTTACGGGTTCTTGTGTGTGATAAATACTTACCTACTCAATTAAAATTATTTTTATTTTTGGTTTACGGCTTAAAACCTTAGTGTATTCATCTGAGCTGTTAGGTAGATAGAACCTACCTACTCAGATTGTTACTTCAATACAGCTTTAAAATTTATTTGTGGTTTTTATGTTGACTCATACCTATATCGATTCTCACTCTCTTAATATTCTTGTAAAGTATTCAATAAAGTTATCTAATATCTATTTATCTTTTTTGTCCTTAGCCTAGTAAAATAAATACTAGAATTGAGGAATTATAGGTTATTTACTTTAGGTTAATATTTGATCAAATAAATATTAGCTACCAAAAGAAAAAGTAGTTAGTAGAAAAGTTTCTAAGAGTAAGAGGTAATTACGCCTGTTAGGGGGAATGAACTTAGAATAGAGCTGCGCTTCAATGTCGATTATTTTATTATTTTATCAAAAATCATTAATTTTTCAGCATGTAACAATGTCATACTACAGTTGTCATACATTGGTAATAAACTCTACACAAGGGACCCATTTACACCCTTTTCACTTTATTTGTATTTTTGGTACATCCTGTATTTACCTCAAGATCTGAAGGTCTGATACGGATTTTTTCATTTATTCAAGACTATATGTTTTGACGATTTTATGTTTCGGTGGCGTAGTAGATTGAGCTCTCTGGTTTCAACTACGAAAATAAAGTATCTTTCGCCATGGTCCGTCCCGGACCCTCCCCTCTTTACCCCACCAACTCGCACTGGGCTAGCGTGGTAGTGTTATTGCCCAAACTCATCATGTGTTAGTAATATGGGAACATGTGACGTCATCTATTCCGTAGATTTTCTATGGAGCGTTTTTGGACGTTGCGCCGCAACATATCAAACATGCCACTATATCTGTGAAACTATTGATCTTAGACATACTATTTCTTTTGCAATATTTCTTTATGAGTTATAAACTTCTTATTTATGAAATAAGAAAAAAGTTGTCAACTACCCTATTGCTGAGAGCTAATTTGTGCTACAATAATATAGAGGAAAGAGGAGATATTTGAATCATGCATAGTTTGCTGGTACAAAAGTTGAAATATAGAATACTCAATTAAACGTCACCAAAGTGACATATGCACCATGATGAATATTTGGCTGTGTTACAGTTATGTCTATAAAAATTCCTGTTTTGTACCACACAACAAAGCAAATAAAAATAAAATGAACACCGTTCTGCAATTTTTTTCCTATTTTTCAGTAAACTGTGTATAGACCCTGGCCGGGTCTACATACATTTTTGAAACATCTCTTTTATAGCATATGATAAAAGTTCCGGTTTTAAAATATAGATATAAAAGAACCTTCAAGCCTAGGCTAGGCTTAAGCTAATTTAGTGTTGTATGCATTTATTAATCTAAAATTTTACTGTGCCTGTTGTCCCTTCATGAATCACATTTTGTAACCGGAAAAACTAATATTAAAAAGAACAGAAACGAACCATTCGATATCTTGATTATTTTTAAGACTGCCGGGTCTAACAATTACGTAGGTCTATGAAACTTGATGAACTACCAAACTTATTTTATGGTTCTATAAAAAAACTTTGTTGAAATTTATCTTTGTATTATGTAACACATATAAATACATAAGTTTTTTTTCCTTCCTTATTTATTATTAGATAAACAAAGAATAATAAAAATAAAGAAATTATTTAAATAAAGAAATAAAAAATAAGAAATATTAACGAAAAAGGACTAAAAATAAACATACATAAAAATAATAAAAAAACAAAACTAAAAAAAATATAGTTACAAAAATTTTTTTTTGACTTTATAGTTTAATCGTATTTTATATTTTTTTTACTTTGTTATTTGTTTTAAATAACAAAAAACAAATAAGAAATAAAAAATACAAATAAAAAATGGAAAAAAGTTGTGAACCATCGAAGGTTTGAACCCCTACCTCTCGGATACTAAGTCGAGCATCTCAACCCCCTAAACAATCGCGACAGAATTTTCACGTCGAAATTACCTATCTAAACATTACAATACACTTATACATTTCCCTTCTAGTAAAAATAAACTTACTTTACAACTTCCATCTGTGACTGTGAATCTGAATAGGTACAACCTTCGAGATGATTATGGAGTTTTTGATAGTTCCTAAAATTAGATAAAATTAGCTTTTTAAAGAAAAAATAATCAGGTTATTATTGTGTTATTTACCCCTATACGAGTGGTTTTTGACTCTGTTTAGACTTTTTTCTTCGTTTTCCATAGTCCAAAATAATATTTATACAATAAAATTTTTATTTCATAAAGAATATTATTAATGAAATAAAATTTTCACAATAAAAATTTACGAAATTATTTACTCATTTTTGTCTATCTACTATAATGCACTCACATAGTAATCACTTAAACATAAAATCTAATTGTCTATTTGATATTTGCAAATTAAAACAGACGCAGACTGATTTAATTAAGAACCGCGAGCAAAGAAGCGGCACAGGTCAATCTAGCAGCACGCCTCGGCGATCACTGTCGTTTCCTCTGCGAATGAAAGAGAAGAATGGATAATGGCGCGAGTCGCTATTGAGATCGGCTGAAGAATTCAGAATAAATTTATTTACTAAAAAACTAGCTAATTATTTGAAATTGTAAAACATCAATATTATAATATTTAATATAACGAGTTTGTTCGCTGAAAATCAGAAAAAAACCTTTGACATATAACGCAGAATTTGTTCTGCAAGCTAATTTTGATGGGGGACTTTGGCATTTTTTTTATAGAAAGATTTTGATTATGATGTGTTTTGGGGACATGCATATTATTAGGAATATGTCCAAGAGTAACATATATTTTTTTCACTGCGTTTATTTCAACAGATTGTGCTAAAAAAAGTTTTAAGTAAGGCTCAATTAGCAATTATCAGCCTCTTAAGTTTCGTTTATGTGACTATATTGTACAAGGTAATTAAAAAAGCATCCAGGGCGGGATGCGACCTCGCGACCTTTTACAACCTGGGTGACTGCTCTAACCATCAACCCGTCAAGTAATAAATTCCAGACAAAATTGATTTTTCAAGTGTCATAGCCCTCCGGAGGGATAACGCCGCTTGACAGATTAAGCTACCGAGATATGAGGTAGCTTTGTTAAAGAAACCCAACCATTGATTGTAGGTATTCAGTTCTCCTAATTCCATAGAAGTAGGTACATATGTAGGTATATTAGTTAGAAATTAGTCTTTAGTTTCGAAAACTTCATCAGAAGCACGTAGAGGTTATTTTGAACTTTTCAGTTCATTTTTTATAAACAGACACCTATTTAATTCGTATTTTTTTTCAACCTGACCTCATTCTTTTATATAGCGAGCAACACTCATTATCGTGACGAAATCTACCAAAATCAGAATCAGCAATCGTTCAGCATAATGGACACGACATTAAGTATACATTAGATGATCTGAGAGTTAGGCAAGTAATTTTGTATTCATTGAACACCTTCGGTAGCTTACTTATAATAATAAGAATAATTATTATTATCAGTAAACTAACGAAGGTGATTATCAATACAAGTATTGTACTTGATGAGAGCCATGTGCAATGAATGGTGATGAAATCACCTACTAAGTAGTTGAGTTATTGAGGCTTAAGTTAAAGCTCCTTGCCACCGAAATTTAAAGAGGCAATGATTTAAGTAGTCTAGCTGAATACTTATAAAAATTTTAAGTACCTAGGTGTTTAGGTATATATTCATTGTTAGATCAACATGAACATATCATTTAGTCGAATATAATTATATAAGTATCATAAAGAGCTTGTGTTATGGATACTAGACAACAACAATAGGCTGATACAATGGGCCTAATTCTGGGAACACACTTTAATTCTAAATTTAAGTACAGTATATCTCTTTCTCACAATAAGTAATAGGAAAAAGATAACAAGAATCTGTTTAGAGCTGTCCCTTAAATTTAGATAGATTTCAAAGAAACCATAGACAATTTTAGACGGCATGTACGGAGGTGCCTCCTAAACACTGCATTTTAGCACGTTCAATAAGGTCGAAAATTGAACGCACCATTCTAAATGTCAATTTATATGACAGCCATCCTTTTCTTTTTCATTTTAAGAGAAAGAAATAGACTGAACTTAAATTTAAACTTAGCATGTGTTCGCCAGAATTAGGGCCAATGCTTCCGAATTCTTCTATTTTCTTACCACAAGAACTAAAGTCCAGAATAGAAGATACCTCGACATCAAGTAGGTGATCATCTAAAATATACATCAACGGTAAGTATTGTGATTGGACTATGTTCTTCTGCAAGTCGGAGATTCCCAGTTCAACTAGTTAGGTAAGCAGCTCTATAGGTAGAAATCATTGGTAATAAATATAGGTACTAACATGGCAACATTGACGGGATTTTGTGGTGTCAGTTAAGATTTTTATTACAGTAATTAAAATTTGTGTCGGAGCGAACATTGTGTTATAAAACTGGCGTCGTTTTATTATACAAGTGGTTTTGTTGACATGCATCTAAAAGAATATTAGAATAAAAGTGATTATGGTGTGAAATACGAAGGGAACTTTTTTGTGGTTACCCACCTCATCAAGTAGCACTTAAAGAGACTGTCATAATATATTTCGCGTCAAATACTCCCAAGATGCATTAATATTTGTTACGCCAGCATAAAAAAAAAAAAAAAAAAAAATACGTACTGAAGACATGGCGGTGTGGTCATTAGCAACCTTAGCCTTCCCAATACAGGGAGAATTAATCAAAAAAAAACTATTTTGATACTAAGAGAGAAGAGCATACTGCTGCATAACAATAGAGGCTGCAGGTGTGTTCCATCGAGTCTTTTACAGAATCTTTCCCTTCATTGGAAAACAGTCAACCTTCACGGTGATCCGAGGATCCCATTAGCTGAGACATTAAGGAGAGTGCCCCTGAAGCCCTTCAGTTTGATTAAATCTTAGAAACTTAGCAGATAGCTTTTAGGGTTATTGATTCTAGCACGACAGCTTTAATACGACACTGATTTTTATATCCCAGGATCCTGAGATTTATAGATATACTAGCAACTGCCCGCGGCTCCACCCGCGTGGATATCGGTTATCGCTCCAAAAAGTATCCATTATTCTTAAACTCGTAGTTAACGCTTTATTACTATGATATTAAGGCAATACATAGAAAAATAAAAGGCTAGCTTCCTCGTTGGCTAAGAGACAAAATTACCAAAAAAACGTGCAAGTTAATAAAAAAAATATTAAAAAAAAACCGACACCAAAAAACTGAAAAGGATAAAATAATAAAATTTTAGTAAGTAGGCACTCATCCCCTAGGAACATATTTTTGGAATCGGTGCTTCACTATCTATGGTTTCTGGCAACAACTTAGCACACCAACTCCAAAAATATGTTCCCAGGGGATGAGTGCCTACTTACTAAAATTTATTTATTTGTCCTTTTCAGTTTTTTGGAGTCGGTTATATTTTTTTGTTTATTTTTTTTTCACAATTTTTAGTAATAACTTTTGAAAGTCAAAGCTAGATGGGTGACCGTGGGCTTATATTGTTTTCTACTATCGTATCATTTCACTAAAAATTCATAGGAAAGCAAATATCCGCAACTTCGCATACGTAGACGACTTAATTTTTCCAGTTTTTTTTATTTAAAAACCAAAGTACCCAATGGCTTTTCAAAAAATTTTTATTGGGCCAAATGGTAACTATTCCGCATCGAACAAAAAAAGAATCATCAATATCGGTTCACCCAGTCAAAAGTTCTGAGGTAAAAAACATAAAAAAAACATACAGACGAATTGATAACCTCCTCCTTTTTTTGAATTCGGCTAAAAAACTGTTCCTTTCACTTTAGTTTCCTTGGAAGTATCGCACTATTCAAAGTCTACAAGAAAATAAACGACCATCTAAATGTAACTGGTGGTTGCACAATATCATGTTACGTATCTACCATGAAAACATTATAAAGTAATGCAACTTTATTTTCGTCCAATAAGGTCAACTTGTTACAAAAATAAACTTGCAAAAGGAAATTTACTCTGTTTAGTAATACGTTTTATATCTAGGTTACAACTTTTCGTTAGGAGTAGACAGCAGCTGTACATAGTAGGTAGGTAGGTACCAGGGATGTTATGGATATGAAATTTCAGATCTGGATACGGATACGGATATAGGAATAACAGAATACCGGTTACGGATATGAAATTATTTCGGATTATCCGCTAGTTTCGGATAATTTCGGTTACGGATAGTAGAAAATTGAGTATCCTTTTCCAGTAACCACAGTTCTTCATATTAAGCAATGTATTTTGATTTAATCTGTCAAGGGGCGTTAAACCACCGGGGGGCGATGACAATGGAAAAATTAATTGTGTCTGGGTAAGTTAAAGTTTTAGAGAACTAGTGCTGCCTCCTTTGTGTGAAAAATTTTTACCGCACTGTTTACATTTTGCAGAATCGACATTAATTTCACTGTAACAATCACAAATAGGTAGACGGTGTAAACGCGCAAAATCAAACATTTTAAATGTGTTTACATTAATTTCATGAAAAATGACCACATATTAGAACTAAACTTTTTTTAATATAAAGCACGACAAATGACTCAACGCCACCTGATGTAAAACGGTAAGAAGATATTCCATATGCGAAGACAGATAATGCAGTTCAGACATTGCTCTAGCTGCCTCCACCTTGCCGGCCCATAA
Organism: Nymphula nitidulata; assembly: GCA_947347705.1. NCBI lineage: Eukaryota > Metazoa > Arthropoda > Insecta > Lepidoptera > Crambidae > Nymphula > Nymphula nitidulata. Next base: position 4,233,259 of record OX374617.1, on the reverse strand, counting down.
GATGCCTTTTCACGCCTCTTTTGAAGGAACCCTAGCTATAGGAAAGATGGAACATAATAATATGTGTGATGTTGAGGTGTAGACAGAGAATTGTTGACTCCGAAGACCAGCACGCGTACTCCTGAGTAGGAAAAGGTGGAATAAGGTTTGTAAAATCAATAAAAAAAAAGGTTAAAAAGCTCTTCAGAGCACTCTCCGTGATATAAGTAGCCAATAGAAGGCGCTTAGGATTGTTCGTGAACTCGTGACCTCTACGTCGCCAACGATACGGACAGCACGAGACGCTGCAATCTGTCCAGGGCATTTTGCCTTTTGCCAAGACTATAACAATCTACTTACACAACACTTTGAAACTAAGTAAGTAGACACTCGTAAATAATAAGTTTAACTGTTTTCACACGTACAATCACAAAATAAGTCGTAAACAATGCAAATTGTAAGAGACACGCGTGTGTGACATGTGACGGCTCGGCCGGGTAAAACAAACAACTACCGGTCGTAACTTGTCATTTAGACTCTACCTTTATCCGAAACTATCCGAAACTTTTATATCGGTTTCGGTTACGGTTACGGATATTTTTTTATTTCGGATATCCGATAGTTTCGGTTACGGTTACGGAGCTCCATAACATCCCTAGTATTATACGCATATACTCACATAGTTGTGTTTTTACCCATAATTATGTTTCCACAAAAGTTTCATTTTGCAAAATAGTTAAAACATCAATTTTTACTTCACTAAAGTTCATCGAAAACACGATTTTCATGTAATTAATCATTTGTTACCCTGTTAAGAAGACCTGGATTAGGTGAGTTGAGATTTTAAGTCTTATGAACCTAAACAACCGTTGCGTTTTAAAAATCAGTGACAGAATATAGCAGACAGTGTATCGCTGTAAAACCGACACCACGTAGTCTTGCCTGCCCTACCCCTAGAGTGTAATTTAAGCCCGCGAAGGCGCAGAGATAAGGTCGCGTGGGACTGCCGGAGCCCCGCAGCGCCGGAGCCGTGACAGAAGCCATGCATGCTGCATGCTTGCATGCATACTGCTTGATTACATGCTTTAGGCTTGCTTGCATGCTGCATGCTTGCTTGCATACTGCATGTTTGCTTGCATTTTTGCTAGCATACTTCATGCTTGCTTGCATGTTGCACTCTTGCTTGCATGCTGCATGCTTGCTTGCATGCTGCATGCTTGCTTGCATGCTGCATGCTTGCTTGCATGCTGCATGCTTGCTTGCATGCTGCATGCTTGCTTTATATTTATGGAATTTCGGTTTCAGGGCACGTTATATTATGAGATATTACGTTAGGACTTACAACTATTATATAGGAGCCTTTTATGTCTTTTAAATATTATGGATTGTGATATTTATAGCAAAAAAATAGGTCATATTATTGTTAGGGATTTTGGTTTTCGGGCAAGTGATATTATGACACATTAAGTTAGGGCTACTTATCATTTGGACACATGATGATTATCTCATAAAACATTATTACACGTTAGATTATGGATAAAAAAATTATGAGACAAAATAGAGAACCAAGTAAATCAGGTAAGTTGGAATGCATCGTTCGATGAAACGTTACTGCGATTGAAAGTAATATAATATGTGTACCGTAAAACATTGAAACATGTATTTATAAATATTTTTATCGATAACTTAATAGTTCATATGAAATGTTACTTCGATAGATCGTTATTCGAGTAACAAAAACAACTTTTAACATATTTTTATATTTTTTATGAAAGTTTATTCGATATTATGAAACAGCGATGATAAGTTATTCGATTAATCAAGAAAAATAGATATTATAAATCGTGGAATAGTTTTCTGTGAAGTGAAATTCGATGTCAAAAAAATCTGTATTTTGATAGGTACCCATACCTACTCTACACACAATAACAACGATATTTTTATAGAACTCTATTATTAGCATTTCTTCTGTGTCAGATAGATGCGGACGTTTCAATAACAGAAACACAGATTCATTTAAAAATCCTATAAGGCTATTAGTGGTTACAATACAATACAATGTCTTCGATTTTATTTTCACTTGTCAAATAGGGTAAGTTAGTCAGTTAATCAGTTTACAGGACACTGGTTTTCGGCCATTATGTACTTACGTCCCAATAATATGAAATCTACTCCACTCATTTCTAAAGTCGATGCCTCCTGAAAATTTCAAATGTACCCCACGTCTTAACCCGTCAAGCATCAGATTCCAGACACAATTGATTTCTCAATTTCAAAGCCGCTTGAGTGATTTTGTTTAAAATACCGAAAAAATAACACGCACAAATTTTTGCAAGGTTTTGCATTTATTACAAAACTTTATATCTTTTGGTAATTAAAGCAAATAAGCCGGGTTTCGAAAGGAATATGGCACCATAGATCATATTCACACAGTGCGGCAGGTTATAAAGAAGACCAAAGAGTATAACTTGCCCTTGTGTTTAGCCTTCATTGACTATGAGAAAGTTTTTGACTCTATCGAGACCTGGGTGGTTCTAGAATCTCTGCAGCGATGCTAAGTTGATTGGCGATATATCCAAGTGATGAGATGCCTTTACGAAGCAGCGACCATGACCGTCCAAGTACAGAATCAGCAAAGTAACCCTATTCCCATGCATCGAGGAGTGAGACAAGGGGACGTCATATCCCCCAAGTTGTTCACAAATGCATTGGAGGATATGTTCAAGATGGACTTGCGATCGCGATCCAGTTTAGGACCTAAACTGAGTAGAATCGCTATATTCGTACTACGACGCTATCTACGACTATGACAGTTTCTAACAAGGTGGTTAAAAATGTAGAACTTTTTTTTTATATAATTGTAATTTAGTTCTAACGGAACATAGTTGTTTATCGTATGTTTTATTATTAAAGATTGATACTCAAGTGCAAAGTGTGTAATATTGCTAATAACTTTAAAATAAATAATATAAAAGTCGTTGATTTGTTAAGTGTCGCTTTTTTAAATCATAAAACTTACGCAGAAGAGATAAGAATCATTTTCAAGTAGCAAAGTGTAGGCCGAGAACTTGTTAAATTAGCGGCCGAATACCGGATTCGGTGTCCGAAAACAGGCTTAATTGGAACTTTGCGAAAAACATATTTTTTAAATTTTATTATTACATTAACAAGAAAAGAAGCTCTATGTATTAAGAAACTATATTAAATTCCTAGCCACAAAATATGCATATTGCAAAGTTTTGCCTACATTTCAATTGAAAAAATTCTTCTTGAAGTCATAAACCGGCTAAACTACCCTATAAGAAAATGCGTTAATAAGTACCTAGCTTTAGCTACTGTGGAAAATTGTTGGCCATTGCCAGACTCGCTGATGATCCGTCGCCATTCTTGCAACTTGCATTTATCTACTACTTCAACGGACAGCCAATATTTCGGAATTTCATTTTAGGCCTCATCAGGATGACAAATGATAGCGTACCTGCGATATCACTTGATTTTTCCTTGTTATTGTAGGTGGTATTTTACGCTGGAGCAGGGAAGCTCCCTAGTAAAATAACTCAAATTTTCAAAGGCTTGTACAATCGACAGCACATCAAGCGTAACAGTATTACGTTTGTAATAAAGGTAGCTTTCGTAATACAAATCACTTAAAATTAATTTATGCATTATTATCAATTTCATACAAATCAGTTGCTCACTAAACTATACGAGTAATATAACAGGTGGTTAACCCGCTTTGCAAGTGCAGATACCTATGCAATTATCGAAGCAAACAAACGTGGAGCCGAAGTTATCCTGACGTCAAGGTGACTGCGCGTGATTAATGATCACCTTCGATACTCAGCCAACAATTAGCAGTTGAAGTATGTAACAAATGCATTACCTACTGCACGCAGTTGCATTGCAGACGTGGCATTGATAATCAGTGAAGTAAGTATAGGTATCACCAACAGATTTCTTATTGTGGTAAGGGACGAAAGATTAAACAAATTAGCACGGTGATGGAATAGGTAGTCATCAGTAGATACTTATTATACGCTAGAAACATATTTTTGGAGTTGGTGCTAAGTTGCTTCCAGAAACAATGAAAAGTGAAGCACCGACTCCAAAAAATATATTTCTAGGGTACGGGTAAGGTACGTACTTACATAATTTACCTAATTATTTTATCCATTTTAGTATTTTGAAATCGGCTCATACAATATAAGCCAATTAAATTTAAACTATCAATACCTACTTACGAATACACTGTACTAGTCTCTTAAATATATTGTGATTCTTTTTAAAATATTTTTTTTTACAGATTATTAAAAAAGTAATAATTTAGGTACCGACAATTTATCTGCTAAATTGTCATCCCGTGCTCATGATGATTCGTGTGGTCGTATGGGACTACTGGAAGTTTAAACAGTGGAGATTTTATATTTTACTTATCAATCTTATCATACAAAGTCTTGAAATTATAATAAAGTACGTATTCTCATTAAAAAAATTACTCAAATAACAAGATCGTTTTTTATCGAATCATGTTTTGGTAATAAAGTATTATCTATTATATTCGGAAACACCAGTTCTATTATTTACTGATTCGTAAAAATATACCGACCTACACGCAACATGCGTTGGTGTAAGTATATTTTGAATGTGGATGAGCTTGAGAAAATTTATGGAATATTAATACCCTATCCCTATTATGTATCCACAATGTTAGAGAACAGAATACTTTATACTTAATACATAATCATAGATTCTGTAGTAATTAGAGAATAGATTCAAAGATTTATAGTAGATTGCATGTCATCCGATGTTTATGATAATAACAAAATAAAGTTATTCACAACATAAAAGATGACATCGTAAAAGAGGTGACCACGAATGCCATTGTAAAATGATATGATATCTGTCCTACCTTTATGAACTTTGCGGTCATCGTATGGCTGTCAATCGTCATGTATAACATTCATAGCATCATGAATCATGATGCCACGTCGATTATTCGCAGGTAATAAAAGCATATTTCCGGACAGAACTTGCTGAAAACTTTATTCGATATCTAACTATTACTTAGTTCATCATTTTATTTACTAAGTATTGCTTACCAATTATTACGAGGGCGACACTGCAAGTTTTTAGAACTATAACTTGTAAATATACAATTAAAAAATAAGTTTAAATTTTTTTTGACAACTTTCGTCGAGATTAATTGAAATTGCTGTACTGGCCAAATAGATTCGAATAGCGGCCGGCAAAAGTTGTATGAAAATCCATATATGTCGTCAGAAGGTGGTAGGGTGACCCCTAATGAAAGATGCGCACCCGTGAACACGCATCTTTCATTGGGGGTCACCCTACCACCTTCTGATTAGAGGCTTAACCTCTAAAAAAACCTTTAATTAATTACCTCCTTGGTTGCCATGTTTCAGAGTAAAAGATCGTTCCATTTTTAAATTACATGGCAGATATGAGTTTTATACATCGTTGTTTACATAGTAATTCATTTGGCCGCTAAAACACGACATATATGGATTTTCATACAACTTTTGCCGGCCGCTATTCGAATCTATTTGACCAGTACAGCAATGTCAATTAATCTCGACGAAAGTGGTCAAAAAAAATTTAAACTTATTTTTTAATTGTATATTTACAAGTTATAGTTCTAAAAACTTGCAGTGTCGCCCTCGTAATAATTGGTAAGCAATACTTAGTAAATAAAATGATGAACTAAGTAATAGTTAGATATCGAATAAAGTTTTCAGCAAGTTCTGTCTGGAAATATGCTTTTATTACCTGCGAATAATCGACGTGGCATCATGATTCATGATGCTATGAATGTTATACATGACGATTGACAGCCATACGATGACCGCAAAGTTCATAAAGGTAGGACAGATATCATATCATTTTACAATGGCATTCGTGGTCACCTCTTTTACGATGTCATCTTTTATGTTGTGAATAACTTTATTTTGTTATTATCATAAACATCGGATGACATGCAATCTACTATAAATCTTTGAATCTATTCTCTAATTACTACAGAATCTATGATTATGTATTAAGTATAAAGTATTCTGTTCTCTAACATTGTGGATACATAATAGGGATAGGGTATTAATATTCCATAAATTTTCTCAAGCTCATCCACATTCAAAATATACTTACACCAACGCATGTTGCGTGTAGGTCGGTATATTTTTACGAATCAGTAAATAATAGAACTGGTGTTTCCGAATATAATAGATAATACTTTATTACCAAAACATGATTCGATAAAAAACGATCTTGTTATTTGAGTAATTTTTTAATGAGAATACTTACTTTTTTATAATTTCAAGACTTTGTATGATAAGATTGATAAAAAAAATTAAAAAATCTCCTCTGTTTAAACTTCCAGTAGTCCCATGCGACCACACGAATCATCATGAGCACGGGGTGACAATTTAGCCGATAAATTGTCGGTACCTAAATTATTACTTTTTTAATTTTCTGTAAAAAAATATTTGAAAAAGAACCATAAAATATTTATGAGACTAATACAGTCTATTCGTAAGTAGGTATTGATAGTTTAAATTTAATTGGCTTATATTGTATGAGCCGATTTTAAAATACTAAAATGGATAAAATCATTAGGTAAATTATGTAAGTACGTACCCTACCCGTACTCTAGAAATATATTTTTTGGAGTCGGTGCTTCACTTTTCATTGTTTCTGGAAGCACTTAGCACCAACACCAAAAAATATGTATCAAGGGTATAATAAGTACCTACTGATGACTACCTATTCCATCACCGTGCTTATTTGTTTAATCTTTCGTCCCTTACCACAATAAGAAATCTGTTGGTGATACCTATACTTACTTCACAGATTATCAATGCCAAGTCTGCAATGCAACTGCGTGCAGTAGGTAATACATTTGTTACAAACTTCAACTGCTAATTGTTGGCTGACTATCGAAGGTGATCATTAATCACGCGCAGTCACCTTGACATCAGGATAACTTAGGGTTCACGTTTGTTTGCTGTGATAATTGCACAGGTATCTACACTTGCAAAGCGGGTTAACCACCTGTTATATTTACTCGTATAGTTTAGTGAGCTACTGATTTGTATGAAATTGATAATAATTGTACTCCTCACATTATTTTGTTTTTGCGTCCAATTATGTTAAGTTAACTTTGTAATATTTCAATTTGTCTGTTAACTTTTAGGCACTGTTTTGGTCTTTATATGCAGGATTTTTGGCCGGAGTAGGTACAAGGAAATTAACGGTGATTCTGTATATTTTTAACCCCTGACGCAAAAAGAAGGGTGAATAAGTTTGAGGTGTCTCTCTATGTATCATGTTTGAGCTCATAAGAATAGTCTGAATCAGATGCTGTTAGATAGATGATTAACAAGGCCGGGTGACTTAAAATCTTCAATTTTATATTATTTAGAGCTGGTGTCAAGCCTTTTTCAAACAATATAGAGTTATTGCCTAGTCGTTTTAACTGTTTCTTTTATTATTTTATAGGTATTCCAAAACATCGTTGAGCTAGCCCTACTAAATGAAGTACTTTCAGCCACCGCCTTAAATTTTATTTCAGATTTTCGGAGCACACTGTTTATATTCATTCGAATATTTTCAAGTCTTGAAAATATAATGAGAGAAATTTAAATTTCTGAGTGCTTGTTCAGTATCTTATTGTGACAGTTAAAGATAAGTTCACCGAAATAATTGCAGACTCCCATGCTGCAAAACTTGGACGCCGTTGTGATTATGTTGCCTTTCGGCTCAGTAATAAATAGGCAATTTAGGCTGACGACCAGCTGGTCAAGTGATCTGTGCCCCTGGCTATACTGGGTACTTGGTCAGCGGTTCCGCGTTTGAGTCGCGGTAAGAGCATATGTGTATGATGAGTACGAACATTTGTTTACGAGTTCATGTTTCTTTAGTATTTTTCTAATATTTATATACATTTTAATATCATTACTCTCCGTTATCTAGTATCCATAACACCAAGCTCTTACGATGGTTACTTTGTTCTAGATAATAGGTGTGAGTGTGTGATTATTATTATTACTATTATTATTATTAATTTACTCAGGGGTTCTCACTCTAACCCGTCAAGCATCGGATTCCAGACACAATTGATTTTTTTATTGTCATAGCCCTCCGGTGGGTTAACGTCGCTTAGGGGGTCAAAATAAGTAGCGAATAAGCCTGCGGTCATAAAGTTCACAAAATTCGCGACTGTACTTTCGTGCAAAGTCAAACGAAATTACCTAAGTTCGTTATGACATTATCACAATATCACACAGATAAATTAGTCCAATAAAATTTAACGCTCTTTGTTTGCATTAATTTTTTCTGATGTCAAATTATTATTTTTTATTTTATACTTTTAACCACTATAACCTCGCTTTCCATTATAAATAATATTTATATCGTTTACTTTCGTCCCAGACCGTACCAATGGATGAGCTCTAATTACAGGATGAAGTCGCAGGTAATCTTAGTTTGCACTTAGCTTGCATAGCTTGAATAATTACGCGTTTTCCTTGTAATGCTTGTAGCGAATAGCAATTATAACGGTAGGTTATTCAATGGACAATAGAGTGGAATTTTTACTGAATAGTTTTCTCATGGAACATACTAGGTACGTTATTCATTGTTTTTATTTCCATTTCATTATTCGACTTTATTGGCAAATCGGCTGTAAATATAGTATACAATACCGGACCAAGAACTGAGCCTTGTGAACCCTTAAGATGTGCTTCTCATCATCCCAAAAAAGAATCTTTGAAAGAATCTAGTCCGTCACTGGTGGCTATAATACTTTTTCACTTTAAGAACTAAATACTTAAAATATGTTGAATATACAGGCTTGTGCCGTCAATACGACAATAAATTAAAACATGGGCTACATTAGTTCATAGAAATGGTTTCCCACTTTCAAAAACATCTTATTCGTTTGATAATTTCATGGCATTTCTATGAAATAATGCTGCCAATGTTACCTATATTATTTCAATTTATTGTCGTATTGACGGCACCACCCTGTATAAAAAAATGAGGCGAAGAACGAGCGCTCAGTTGAAGCGGCCACAGCCCACAGGCCACAGACCTTCACCAGTTCGTCGGTCCACCTGATTGAAGGCCTGCGGTCGCTGCGTCTGCCGGTCCTTGGTCGCCACTGCAGAACCTTTCCGCCCTAAGCGGCCATCGGTCCTACGAGTGATGTGTCCTGTCCTGCCCACTGCCACTTTAGTTTGGCAGGATGGATGCAGTCAAGAAAATCATGAATTTCATACAAAACGCAGGCTATGACGGGCACTTGGCCGGTGCGACCAGTAGTTTGAGCATAGCGGTAGGGACATCGGCCCCCTTATTCTAAACTGTCGGATCACGGATTCGTTTCGAAAAGTCACATCCCATCTCGCTTTGATGCACCGCGATAAAAAATGACAGGTATAGAGTTTCCGATATTCGAATCCTTTCCGACAGTTGAGGATAAGGGGGCGGGCGGGTCGGCTCGGAATGGTTGCCGCCCGTACATCAACGTATTTGTAGGCAGATCGCACACCTGACCTGCGCATTTTTTTTGTTCAACTAGATGACAAACAAGCTGACGGCCCACCTGGTGGTAGGTGGTTACCGTCGCCTATAGACACCTGCAATAACAAGGAAAAATCACTAGATACTGCAGGTGTGTTGTCATCCTGAGGCCTAAAATGAAATGCAGTCCATAATTTCACTCTACCTTTCCTTTAAATCCGACACACAGCGAATCGTTTCACGGCTGAAATAAGAACGGCGGTAGTACCTACCCAGACGACCCTACATTCAGGCCTAATAAAATAAGCAATGACTGCCATTTCATCGACGTTTCCATCTGGACCCTGGACCCGCAACGGTAACAATGTGACCCATTGGGTCGTGGCTGTGATCGTATCCGGGACGTGCTGGCTCTAGAGCGGTAGCGTAGTGCCCTAGTGCAATGTCCACTAAATCACATTGTCAGTTGTCGTACTTGATCGAACAAAGTCTAGAATGGTCGAAATTTATTCATGCATTAATGGATGTGGAGATTTTGGGGAAAAACTAAACGTCATTATGTTAATTTATACTCTATTTATTAAAATCAGTCGTATCATTAACATAACAGGTATAGGAGAATAGATCCGGTCCAAGTTGAGTCGCAATTATTATTTTTGGTAAATTATTAAAGAATGTTTATTCAATAATTCACAAATAGTTTAAGATCATAAAAAATTAACACTGTACTTAATTTAATTAATAAGCGTAAAAAACAAATTTTCGGTTAGTATACTTTGACTTTAGTTAGTTCATTAGTTACATCAACAACATTGACTGCATGTACCTACTCTGAGTTTTACGTACGACGAAATTACAGCGTTTCTCACACAGAAGATGAAAAAGATGTTATGTGGTCTCTCACATGGACTTCATATTAAAAAGTAGTCTGGGCTCTACTGTAGTAGGTAATTTGACATAAATTCAGAGGAAGGCGATATAGAAACACTAACACAGCCCCAAAAGCGTAAGAAGCATCTCTATAAGAACTTAAGAAAGTACATTGATCTGTCAAGCGTCGTTATGCCTCCAGAGGTCTATTGTATTAAAAACCTTTTTTTCTATAAGAAATGGAGTAAAGGTTTACCCCAAAACTTGGGGTAAAGAAAACGATTAACCGGGCGAATTAAAAAAACCTAAACTAAAAGAATCTATAATTCTAATAATAAATTAATAATCATTTAAATATAAACTTCATAAATGTAAATACGTAAAAGAATATAAAAAAATGTATGTTTTTTAATATCTATCCTTTTACAAATTTAAGTAGGTAAGTTAATACTTTTTTTTAAACACTCACCTATTCCAAATATAATCTAGCCCAAAGTAAGCATCATTAAGAGCTTTTGTGTTATGGATCTAGTATAACGGAGAAATTATGACAATAATATGTAAAGAAATATTAGAAATATACTAAATAAACATATAATTATAAACATCCATGACTCGTAAACAAATGCTCGTACTCATCATACAAACATTTGCTCCTACCGGGATTCGAACCCGGGACCTCTTGACCGAGTAACCTGTGTAGCAAGGGGTAGAGACCGCTCGACCAGCCGGTCTTCAAATTATTATTTATTATTTTATAAAATAAAATATCGGTTTTCATTAACTACAAGACCCAGACACAAATAAATAGATAAATGCCTAATATTTTAAGGTATATTAATTATTTATAGACCTTTTATATAATTTCTTATAAGCTAAAAACAAAATGGGGGCCACATTACCACCTTCTCCTCTATTATTTTCAGCAACCTGGTGAAGCGTGTAAATAGCTTCCATCTATAATAATAAGAGGCGATTTGGGCAATTCCTGGTGGAAAGGCGAAGTTATGTGAAACTCGTTTGTAGACTGCACATCAACAATTCAAGCAAACAGGCCTAATAAACGTAATCTACGACTCACCGAAGCCCCACCGATCATCAGTCTTCAGACCTAAAAAAATAGGCACAGCCGCTGCACGCACTAGTCCTGCGATTATAGTTACTCCAGTGCAACAGTTGCACCAAATGCTATACGAGAAATGTCATCTTCTCGTGAGCGAAATGAGAATCAATTATTTTTAAGCGCTTGAAGAATGATATTATTTAAATTGCGATCACTGAGAAAATTATGTCGGTTAATAATAAATTATATAATATTATGATAGTGGAACAAAAATAATGCGCGGGAAATTTCTTTCCCTATTTTTTTCTAAGTGCCAAGTTGTGGCGCGGCGTCTCGTTTTTTGGCCATCTGTCCGAATCACAGAATCCACAGCAGGTGGCGTCGGCGAGTACATCTACCAAACCAATATGTCAGCATTGTTGATGTGGAAATAATAATAATAAAATTTATATAAAAGCAGACGCCTAACCATATCCTTAGCCTTATATGCTACCGATAGCGCTTACCATAGGGAATGTCGTAATCTTGTTTGCTATTGAGACCCCAATAATAAAAAACCATTAAGGAGATGACAGTAAAACAAAAGGCCTATGACCTCGGAAGTCGCTAAGTGGTCAGTGACATAGCAAAGATTATGTATACAATATGGTGCTAATACCTGGTTAATGTTATAAAATCAAATAACCTTGGCGTGACAAACAAACTTGACATTATTTCAAGCTATAATTATGACCTATTTACACTAGAAGTTACCTAATACATATTTTTTTTAAAAATGATTATAAGTACTTGCAACCTTTTTTTTAATAATATTTTCCACGCAATATGCTATATGTAGGTGCTCTACATCTTACCATAGTACTGTATAACTAATTATTCTGTGTTTCTGATTTTACTTATATTATGTCTTCTTAATCATTATTGCATGCGAAATATTATAGAATCTGCCAGTGCATTCAACCAGAAGTCATAGTCTTACTAAGCATAATGGTCACTTATATAGTCTAAGCCTCTAAGGGATAAACACCTACCTACATGATACCCTTGCGGGTATTAAAAATGGGTCTGTTACTAAAATTCAAGACTTTTTTACATTATAATTTTTGAAAGATATTTAGAATAAAAATAAGCAACCGAGGACAAAGTCCTGAAGAAATTGTCAAGCCGTCGCCACATAAAGCGGGACTGGGCGTGAAATTCATGTGGAGCGTTGATCGTGTGTTCTGGAGCAGGCTGGCGTGCACCGCCCCGCCCGCGCCCTGCCTGCTTCTCGACGCGTCGCTTTCTGTGTGGCGTCTCCCTTAAATTGTCATAGTAATTCGCACACCAAGATCACACGATCCACACGCGATGTGAATATCACACCCAGTCCCGCTTTCTGTGTAGCAAGGCCTTTAGGGTTATCTATCTTATCCCAAGGAAATTTCCTATGATTTTTTTAAGTCAATCGGCTTTTCTCGGGTTCGCCGGTTACCGTCCTAGTGATTCTGAGCATAGGACATATAATGTCAGTTTTTACTAAACATTTCCTAGGCCTATGTGACTCATAACGACATTTGTTTCTTTCTATCTCCTTTAGATAGCCTGAGCTAAAAATCGCTAAGAGACTCGTAACGCTAAGCGATTGATAGTGAAAACGAGCTATAATTTTACCAAAACTTTAATCACTAACACTTTATCACGTTAATCACGTAACCTAATTGACGCCTGTCGTTTTTAAACACTTATCCATAGTGGAGAGCCGTAAGACATAAAAATGATAAAACCTCGGAACCCAGGGCCAGTCAATGAATCTGTATAGCAAGTATTTGACTGTATTATTAAAACCTCAATAAAAAAAGTTAAAAAAAATGGCCGATCTTGATTAGAACAATTTTTAACCAACTTCAAAAAAGAAATCTTCAATCTTCAAAAAAGAAGCCTTCGACTGGCTGAAATCTTACCTCCAAAACAGGTATCAGTACGTAGAGATACAAAATATTGACTTTGGCACAGGAAAGATTAAACATATTAGATCCGATCTTATTCCTATTACCGGCTCTATACCACAAGGGAGTGTTCTGGGTTGTATACTCTTCTCATTTATGTAAATGATCTTCCTAAATCAATTCCTTTTGAAAACGTGCTCTTTGCTGACGACATATCCATAGTCGTACCTTGCTCAGATACAGATCAACTCAAAGTACATTTAGATACAATATTAGACTCTACCACACAATGGCTCAATAGTAATAACCTACAGCTAAATATAAAAAAAAACAAAATTAATACAATTTCGACCTTACCAAAAAACCGCATTAGATATTAACTATCAATACAAAACCAGCAACTTGGAGAATGTATCAGCGCCTATGCTAGGAGTGGAACTAGATACATTTCTAAATTGGAAACCTCAAATCCAAAAACTATCAAGCAGATTGTCTTCTTTCATATATGCACTTAGGCAATTAAAACGTAATACAAATCTGAATACCGCTCTCTCTGCATATTATGCATTTGCACATTCAAGATTAGCATATGGTATTATACTGTGGGGAAACTCCACAAATGCTCACGACATATTTGTTCTTCAAAAAAAATGTATCAGAATACTAACTAATATAGAACAAACAGATTCCTGTAAACCGTACTTCATAAAACTTAAAATACTGACCCTCACGTGTTTATATATCTTTGAAGCCTGCAAATTTGTTAAGAAACATACAGATTTATACTCTCCAGTTACATTAATAAAACGTAATAACCGCTACCAAAATAAACTCAAACTACCTTTTTCAAATTTAAAATTAATAACAGACTCTCCACACGTCATGGTAATTAAAATATACAACCATATTCCCAATAACATAAAAAAATTGGAAAAAAATATAGCCTTTGAAAAACAGTTAAAAGAATATCTCATCAATAAAAGTTATTATAATATGTCTGAATTCTTCCAGGATAAAAATATGTGATTGAAGTTTTTATATAAACTGCCGATTAATTAATGTGAAAGTTTTGGAATGAGAGAATATCAAAAATAATATAATGGTAATAATTATACGAAAAAATGACATAAATAATATACTATACATGAGCATGATTAAAAATATAATTATGTTGTAATTACTAACATACCTATAAAAATAATTATTAATATTTAGTTTATAATGTTACTTATTTAAATGATTGTAGTGATAATAGTTAAGGTTTTAATATGTTAAATATAATTATTAGCATTAGTTAATTTATGTAAGCTAATAAATTGCTACGCCCCTACAGGGTGTTACTTACATGCACAGACAATACTATGTATTAGTGTTACAATTAAAACATGTAGTGACTTGCAATAAAGATAAAGAAGGAGGTTATCACCGATTTCTCGGTCAATAGTGAGCCGATATTTTTTTTATATTTTTTTTTATCAAAAATTTTTTTTTATCAAAATTAAATCTGTCTTCAAAACACTAAAAAGGAAAACATAATTAAATTTCAGTACTTAGGTACTAACCTCCTAAAATGTGTTGGTTTTGAAGTCAGTTTTATTTATGTTAATTTTTTTTTAACAATAATTTACTGAAAAATGAGGGGTGGAAGGGTGAAAAAAATGTTTAAAGTAAAAAAATCAATTTTATATGTAATAAATTATGTTGGCAGAGTAACTTTAATGTCAATTTATTACATATACGCAAAAAATAATTATTTACAAAAAAATTCGTCATTAACTATATAACATTATATTACATTATTGTTCATTATTGTCGTCGTCGTCGATCTCGTAGATGTAGATTGTAGGTAAAGGATTAGTACAGCTGTCACCAGTTTAATCCACTTCTCCAGCACCCACAAGATGCTCCACATCCTGTTTTGCATACGCAAAAAAATAATTTTTGTAAAGATTCTGGAGCTGGTTCAGTAATTACCTAATACCTAGAAAATCACTCATTAATTAATGATCGACAGTACGGGTTTCGGCCGAAGCGGTCAACGGGTGATCTTCTAGCGTACTTAATGCATGTCTGGGGTGAAGCTATTGACAAACGTGGTGAGTCAGTGGCAGTTAGCCTTGATATTGCCAAATCGTTCGATCGGGCCTGGCACAGGGCTCTACTCTTCAAGCTCCCGGCATACGGTCTGCCCGCTCAGCTCTGTAACTGGAGTGCCGGCTTCCTGCATGAGCGAAGAATCCGTGTCCTCGCTGATGGATGCGCTTCCCAGTTCATGTCAGTGAATGCTGGTGTACCACAAGGTTCTGTTCTACCCCCACACTCTTTCTTCTTCATATCAATGACATGCTTCCGTTAGGAAACATTCATTGCTATGCAGATGACAGTACAGTGCATGGGGGATATTGCGGTCGCCCAGGGTCTGGGCGCGCTGAAACCGAGAGAGAGAGAGAGAGAGAGAGAGAGAAAATCTTACCATTGAGCTCAACAGGGTGTTAAACCTCGTTTCTTAATGGGGATCTAACAATCTTGTTGAGTTCAATGCTAAGAAAACACAAGTGTGCGTGTTTACAGCTAAAATGTCGCTGTTCCTTCCCCTTCCGTCTCTTCAGGGCACCACTCTTTCGGCACAGGGCTCCCTAAACTTGCTAGGCATTGAGATATGTTGCGATCTGAATTCCGGGAATTGTGATCAAAACAGCCTCTCGGAAGCTCGGTGTCCTGAACAAGGTGGGTCGATTTTCCACGCCTGACCAATTATGCTTGCTCTATAAAACTCAGGTCCGGTCTTGTGGGATGGCTCCGCCAAGTACCTACTCGATGCCCTGGACAGATTGCAGCGTCGTGACCTCTACATCGCCAACGATACGGACAGCACGTATCGTTGGCGATGTAGAGGTCATGAACAACCTTGAGCCTCGCGTCTAGACATCGCGTCGTTTAGCGCCTTCTATCGGCTATATCACGGAGAGTGCTCTGAAGAGCTATTTGAACTTATTCCACCTTCCCCCTTCCTACTCAGGGGCACTCGTGCCGGTCTTAGGAGTCATCAATTCACTGTCTCCACCTTAACATCACGTACAAAGATATTTAGTAGCTTGTTTCTTTGACGTACTTCTAGAACTTGGAATTCTTTGCCAGCACATGTGTTCCCTCCTTCCTATAACATGGGTTCCTTCAAAAGAGGCGTGAAAAAGCACCTTTCGGTCCAGCAAGGTGGAGGCGGCGGCGGCTGGAGCAGTGTCTGAACTGCACTAGCTGTCTTCGCATATGGATTCTTCTCACCGCTTCACATCAGGTGGTGTTGCGTCATTTGTCGTGCTTTGTATAAAAAAAATCTTTCATCACAGTCACTGCACAATAATATAAAAATTAATTGTAAATAAACAAAAATAAGAAATTAACTTTTTTTGGAGCGAGCAACAACAGCTACGTATTAAGCCTAGCAAGTTACCACGTGTACTATACTGTTAAGGCCCGCGTTAACAACAACAGCTGGTTTTTTCCCTTCTATTCCCCTCCCCACCCTTCATCGGTATACCTGCAGTCCCTGGAGACCGAAGATCAAGTTTGTAATAGTTCTTCTTTTTAAAATATAACTTTAAACTAATGAAACTAATGAACTAAACTACCGAAGGAAAACTCGAAAAAAAAAAAAATTGAGAGCGCTCAAATATTTTTTTTAACATTTGTTTATATACTATGAAAAACACATTTCTAAAGTTTTTTTAAAGATTTATTGACTGGCCCTGGATTCCGAGGTATAAACCTTACGGTGCTCCACTACCAATACTTAATTGACAGTGAAATGGTCAAGTTTCATTAGGCCGATTGTATCTATAGTTCAAATTTATAGTACAAAATATTTCTTACTGCCATAGTATAGAGACTTTTTGTTAAACAGTTATTCAACACTAATTATGTCCATTTTTAGACTTCGTAACATAACTTCCTATTTGCGTGACCCTTAGGAACCGAGTGGTTTACCTTCGCAATATTTGCGTGAAAGTAATTTATTATATTATTGTAGCTATTAGCTATCCATGTAAAGTTTATTATTAGGCTTAAAAGTAAGATTGATTCATGGTCAAGTTAAAGGCCCTGCTGTGCATTGTCAAGGTTGGGAGGAGATCTTAAAGCTGTTAAAATAAACTAAATCGATTTCCAAATCTAGTAAAATAAAATATCCTCTTATATAAAACGCGGACTAAAGTTATTATTACTGGTCTAAAACCGATGCCGTCTCTCTTTCTTTTAACAAATATACGTTTAATTTATGTATTAATTATATAGTATTAATTTTAGTTTAATAAGGGGGATAGGAGCTCGGTGGCGTATTAGTTTGAGCGCTCTGGTTTCAATACGAAAAAAAAAGCAACTTTCGCCATGGTCGAACCTGGGATGGGTCAATCAAAGTTTGTTATCTCGAGATCCTCCGTGCTTCGGAAGGCACGTTAAGCCGTTGGTCCCGGTTGTTCCTGCAACCGCTTTAACCCACCAACCCGCATTGGGCCAGCGTGGTGGTGTTATGGCCCAAACTCCTCTTGTGTTTCTCCCGTGTAGGAAGGCCTGTGCCCAGCAGTGGGACATATATAGGCTGGTGATAAAGAGGGATAGAGTCTTATTAGGGTCGTTATTGACATATGTCAATCCGAAGACATTATTTATCTGCTTGTATGTAACTTTTCGGCTGTTTCGAGGAGGTTAATGGTGGTGGCGTAGTGGCGTAGTTGATTAAGCTCTCTGGTTTCGATTACGAAAATAAGTCAACTTTCGTCTTGGTCGATCCCGGACGGATTAATCAAAATTTGAATTCTTCAGCTTCTGTGTGCTTCGAAAGGCATACGTTAAGCACCAAACCGCTTCGGGTCAGCATGATGATGTTATGGCATAAAATCATGAGTTTTTCCCCATTTAGGAAGGAACTGTAACCAGCAGTGGGACTGGCTGGATATAGGCTGGTGATTTAACCGTTCACAATACTATTCTTTTGGCGGGAGAAACGCCTTATGTGCTCTCTGCTTGGGAATAAAAAGAGGGGGAGAGTAGCCCATGGCATTACTGCCGCTTGCTAGCCAGACGATTGGATTACTTTTTCGTGATCACCTTCTTTGTGGGACAACAATAATAACCAAGAAAACCGACATGGGACTAAAAATGCTAAATCAAGTTGTTGAAAGAGGTTTTGCAGTTATCGTTAATTTCATTATTTTTCTTAGCATTTAGATTTGTTGGTGCCATTTGAAAGAAAGAAAAAAGTTATATCCTCATTTTAATAATTATCTAGGAAATAATTTAGACTTTTTGATAGATTTTCTAAACTTAGATAAATTATCAAAGTTCTGGATAGATATCATCGGAGCGGATCTATTGGCCGGATTCACTTGACAATTCAAAACTAAGTATTTTTCAACTCGCACTCTTTAAACTTATAATAGAAAATATTAACTAAGTATAACTTAAAAAGGTAATAGATATGATTGATACATTTTTGGCTTCAATGCTTAACTCAGAACTGTGGTTACCTCAGGTGGTTAGTTTCTTCTAGTGTAAGTTTCATTTGAATCGAAACATAGTATTTGCGTTAAGGTCTCTAATAATCTGTGATTGAATTATAAGTGCTTGATAAATTTCTCTTAATGTTTTCAACCCTTTTCCCTTACCATTAGATTAGGTACAGCCCGCCGCGCCGAATGAGTGTTTTATTTAGTACAAATTTTCTAATAATAGGTACAGATTGGTACCAACACGATCACACACCTAAATAATAATCTTAATACAAACTACGAACCTATATGGTCGGAACCTGCATTAAATTTTCCGAAGATTAAGCTAAAATAACAGGTTTTGCAACCGAATGAGGTGTTGGCCTTAGAATCAAACTGCAAGACCACTTATTTCATCTTGAATGCATTATGGGTAGAAGTGCGGGGATTTGATTTGATTTTAACCGCTGATTTAAGAACGCTCCCCGCAGAATAGGCCGCACCAAATGTTGTAATAAGATTTATATAATATTGTTCTTTATACTACCTAGTATTTGATTTAGGTCATTACCTAGGTACCTGTATTTCCCTGTATAACTTCAAAAAAGGAGGACTTTCTTTAATTTGTCTGGTTTTTCATAAATTACGTCTAATCTGATATTTTGTATATTTTATATTTTAAACGACTTTTTAAATCAACAAAATCAGAATAAATTAAAAATATACTTAAAAATATACTTAAAAATAAATTTCAAACTAACAAAAAGGCAATAAAGAATTTCAGTAGGTATCTGTTTCCAGAAACGCGAGAGATAGAAAGTGATGCACTAACTTCAAAAATAACTTCAAAATTAATTAATTTCATTACTTTAGTATTGCTTTTCAGCTTTTTCATGTCTTTCAGTTTTTGATAATTTACTTACTTTTACTGTTTTTACTTTACTTTTTTAATTTACTTTACTTTACTTATTAAGGTTCCGTACCCAAAGGGTAAAACGGGACCCTATTACTTAGCTAAGACTCCTCTGTCCGTCCGTCCGTCCATCTGTCACCAGGCTGTATCTCATGAACCGTGATAGTTAGACAGTTGAAATTTTTACAAATGATGTATTTCTGTTGCCGCTATAACAACTAATAAACAGAATAAAATAAATATTTAAGGGGGCTCCCATACAACAAACGTGTTTTTTTTGCTTATTTTTGCTCGATATTGATAACGGCAACAGGTAGGCGCTAGGTTATAGATAATGGTACGGAACCTTTCGTGCGCGAGTCCGACTCGCGCTTGGCCGGGTTTTTATTTACTTTTACTGTTATTTTTTTTCTTTTTATGACAGCCATTATTGATTGTTATTTGTTACCTATTTATCAGAAGGAATAACATCTTCGGCTATAATCTCTTTTCTTTATGATTAGATATTCAACATTTACCTACATACGAAAAAATACTTATTTATTACCCTTTTATAATATTAGAATCATAAAGTGTTGAATATTTGTACCTCCATAAATTATGCATACAAAGCCGGATCACAATGAACATTTTAATGATAACAGTATTAGCATTTCTAATTTGAGTTTTAAACATAAAAACAATAAACTACACTTGCATGCATAGTTAATTTTGTTTGACGTCATAAACAATATTCAAGAAAATGGATAAAGGTCTAGGGGTGACCGGGGCTGGTCTTAACATCCTTTAAATGTATTAAATTGTGTTTGTTAAAAACACGAATTTAGTCTAGGTATTTAATAATCAGATTAGTTAGCGTTAAATATGTTAATTGTAAATTTAGAAAATCCTTAAAAATATCGATAGTAATAAATACATATCCATATTAGAAATATCCATAATTATACTTAGATATTTAATGTATATTTATGTGTATGTACACAGGTTGGTGCCGTCAATACGACAATAAATTAAAACATGGGCTATATTACTTCAAAGAAATGGTTTGCCATCTAGTGTACGAACATTTCCTCACTCTCTGATCCTTCTTCTTCCTGTCTACTTTCCTTCAATCACTTTAACTAACTTTCTTATATTTATTTGCTTTATAATATTTATATATTTATGTACTATTCTATTTTATTTATTAATTTATGTAAAGAATTATTAAATAATTTTACACTATTTTCTACTTTTTGGCACTTATCACTATTATTATTTTTACTAAACGAGCTTCGTAAGGTTGCATAGTAGAGGTCGCTTTTAGCGATAAGATCGCCTTTTTGGCATAAGTATTGTGTTTGTTTTATCTCTGTGATGTTTATGTAAATGTGCAAAATAAAGAATTACTATCATCTATCTATTTATCATTACGATGGTAACCATCATTCTCAGCAGGGTTATTTATATTTGTGATAATATTTTCACTGGCTTTTAGTCGTTAGTATTAATGTTTAATAGAGTAATTAGGACAGCTAATTACTGTATTAGACATCCTAAAAGCGAAAATAAATAAATAAATTAACATACAAATATCATATAGATAGTAGAGTCAACATAGAGTTGTGAGAAAAACCTTTATCTCAGTATCCTAACACCCTAACCCTTATAAATTTATAGAGAAAATGAAAATAAAATACATTGCGTTGTTACAAGATTAATCTAGATGACAATAAAATTCTATACTTAGGGGCCGTATGTACTTCTAAATATTTCATTATTTGCTAAGCGGCTCGCAATAAAAACAATATCTCTAATACATATTATATTTAGTAACGTAAAGAGTTTCTGTGACTGGGTCATGTAGGATGTAGATATACATAGTTTAACTACATTTGTATAACAACGAGAAAGCTTTATTTATTAACTATAAAAATAAGTTACTTGAATAAGGTTACTTAAAATTTTTAAATGACTCCTAAAATAAATCTCTTTAAGCAGTTCCCGCAATCTCTCATTCGTTTTATTTTTATGCAGATTTTTTAGGAAAACAACATAACTTACTGTGGCTCTACATAAAAAAGCTCGGTGAATGACTTGTGACGTATGTAGAAGTCACATTTAATGAAAAGATTAATGATCCGATAATGTTTCTTGGACCTACAATAGCTTTTTAACTCACATAAAATACTCGTTTTCCATCCTCATAATAGCTAACCAGAATGATTTAAAATAATGACATACAAGTCAAGTTCAAGCAAGTTTTTCAGCATTGTTAAAGTCTTCAAGTGTCACAAAATATGACGGTCACATCACAGCATAATACCACTGTGATAATACACTGTTTTTGTCTAAGAAACTTTAAGTAAATTATTATGTTTAATGTCCACCGTTTTTATCTAACTGGCTGTTTTTAGAAATGTGTCACTCAAATTAAGTGTGATTCTGAAAAGAGTTTAACATTAAAGTTGTAACTAAAATTCAAGAAGCAAAATTACATTTAACATATTATTATATCATGTATGTAGCGTCGCTGAAATTATATAAATACCATTTCGTAAATTTTGTTTCATTATTAATGATTTCCCTTTTTTCTGCAACCGCCCGCGCCGGCGTTCTATTGTCTGGTTTGTGGGTAGGTATATACCTACTTTCCATAAAAAGTGGTCAGTTTTTTAGATCCTGTTTATCTAATATAAATAAATATTCACATCCTTTCCCGGTACTTTTCATTTAAGTCAAAGGAACCGCTCTATACTAATAATATATTTTTAGATAAAAAAAACTAGGTATTTCCAAAGACCATGTGACCATACAGAGTGTGCCGTGTTCTGTATTACAGACGACAACACATCAAGTATAACAGTTGCACTACGAAAGCTGTCACTATTACGAACAGATATGGGCGGTTTTAAGGTCTGACTGTTACTCTTGATGTACTTTCGACTGCACCATTCATTGTACCTACTCTAAGGAAGTTATAGTCGACACTATACAAGTCTAAATTGCAATGGAAATACGGTTCTAAATATGTGTTAATGAGTTCGAATTGAAGTCCGAGCATTATCTGATGGGCTAGCGCCTGTACCTTTGAACAATTATTTCCTCTAACCACCATTTGTAACATTATTAGCATTACGCAAACAGGGTATTTATCAGATCTTTTTGTCTGAATTTAAGTTATAGCGAAACTTTCAATATAAATTAGTTATGGCTGTCGAGCTCTTTGTTGCAATACTACGGGCTGGAGACTGTGAATGGCTGGTAGCAATATGTGCCAACATTGTTGAAGTGGCCGATAATAAATAGGCCAAGTATAAATTGTACAAACAACAGTTTTGTAAAATATAGGTATTAGTGGAAATCTATCGGCGTTTTAAATTTATACACACAAAATAATAAAACATTGGAGAAAGTCATAAAAAAAGTAAAGTGATTGTCATCTAGTTGTATGAAAAAAAAGTCATATTTAAGGAAAATTTGTAAAAAGATATTGCTTATTGCTATATAAAATCTCTTCTAGTGGTCCTACTTCAGAGAAATCATTCAAACAACGTTATTTCAACTCATGGTCACCACTGCTGATTAAAGGTCTCCGTTTCAGAATGATCTGAGGTCTTCCCCATTGATTTCCGTCACTTGGTGGCCGTCGCAGTACCTACTACATATATTTTGTGGTACTAGCTTGTTGTTACGACGCCGCTCTGCTGGTGGTAGAGACCGGAAATTCCTCGTCTTGGAGTGACGTGGCTGACCTTGCGAATAATTTTATTCAAAAATTTATATGTAGTGTAATAAATTCTTCCATAAAGTATGAAATGAGTAATGCTGTCTTAGAATAATAGTGTAATTAATTCAAATATACCTAATAAGATACTTATTCGCATACATGTATCTTAAAGACAGGTTACACAACAATAACGAATACATACATGCTAGGGTATATGGCAACAGTTGTAAATGTTTATTACATAACTACCTACGATGATTTTATATCATACAGAAAACTGTCTCATAAAATTCCCTCGTCGTTGTTCCAAACGGAACAGTTCTGCGCAGCCTGTCTGGATTCAAGCCCTCCGTGACCATAGACTGTATTTCAACTGCACTCCGATTGCCAAATAACGGTAGGAAATATGAGCTATAATAAATATAGAACTAGCAAGTCAAAGTGGCAGCAGCGACTTTAGGTTCCCTTACGGATGTCCTCATTTTTTATCTTGTAGGGAAACCTTACATAGCTCGTTCCATAACTACGAGATATTAAAATTTTAGGGTAGGTACATTAGTTAACTTAAAGATATATACGTCACAAGACCTGGCCATAGCACTGTCACGGCGCTTGTAAAGGTGACTGATGACATTCGCTGGGCCATGGAAAATAAATATCTTACAGTCCTTATTTTACTCGACTTTAGTAATGCGTTTAACTCAGTAGACTTTGACGTTCTTCTAGGTGTTCTCCAAACATTAAACGTTTCTCTTTCTTCCTTGAAATGGTTCGATTCCTATCTTCGTGGTCGCTCGCAGCGGGTCCGCCGTGAGGAGACATTCTCTGACTGGTGTGATCTGGCTGCTGGTGTACCTCAGGGTGGCGTCCTATCCCCTCTTTTATTTAGCATATTTATTAACTCTCTTACTAAAATCCTTACTTCTAAATTTCATCTCTATGCAGACGATTTGCAAATTTATCACCATTTTGAACCGGCTGAGATGGGGTCTGCGATTGATTTTATGAATCATAACCTTACTTGTATAAGTAACTGGGCGAAGTCATATGGTTTGTTAATCAACCCGTCTAAGTCTCAGGCTATGATAATTGGTAGCAGACATTTTCGCAATGGACTAAATTTATCTGCTTTGCCTCCTTTGCTACTAGACGGTGTTACAATAGCCTACACACAAACTGCGAAAAATCTAGGGGTTATGTTAGATTCCAATCTTTCTTGGCATGTTCACATCAATGAAATAAGTCGCAAAGTGCACTTTACTTTACATTCGTTGCGATGCTTACAGAATTTTTTGCCCCTGAAAACAAAGATCGTTCTCGCGCAATCTCTCATTCAACCACTCATAGATTACGCTGACACGTGCTTTCTGGATGCCAATGAGGAGCTCCTCAACAAGCTTGAGCGGTTGCAAAATGTGTGTATTCGTTTTATTTATGGGTTAAAAAAGTACGACCATGTCTCTCAGTACCGTAAGGAACTTAAGTGGCTTCCTATTCGTCTTCGTAGGAACACTCGGCTTTTATGTCTCCTTTTTAACGTCCTCCGTGATCCATCCTATCCTGAATACCTGCAGGAACGTTTTACTTTCTTACGTCCTACTGATACCCTTTGCAGACCCAATCTCAAACACCTGCTTAACATCCCACCTCATAAGACTGATTTCTATTCCTATTCCTTTACCGTTCATGCAGTTCGTTTGTGGAATCTACTACCGCCTAACATACGTGACTTAAACACTATTTCCACCTTCAAACGACGCGTCAAAGAACACTATATTTCCTCTCTTCCGTAAATGCTGTTTATATCTATGTTATGTTATATTATATATATTATATGTTAAAATATATTATATCTATGTTATATTATATAAGTATATATGTATCTATTTAATTATTTTTATTTTATGTTAAGTCAATTCATATTTGTTTACACACTGTGTCTACATTAATTTGTAACTAACATATCCTTCTCGCAGGTCTGCTGGCAGAAATTTCTTTAGAAAGAAGCAGTGCCTTTGTACAAAGGCAAAGTTTAATTTAAAATTGTTTCTTCTTATAAATTGTGTGTACATAAAGTTATAAATAAAAAATAAATAAAGATATTTGTCTGGAATTGTGACCATTGTTTCTAATATCCAATACGATCTAGTTGGCAGGTTGAATTTAATATGTTATATAAAATATAATCCAATGCCGAAAACACATTATTTAAAAGTACCTACTTATGCAGGTAGATACAAATAACAAATCCAGTTTCGAAAAAACAGCTAAAAAATCAATTAAAATTTCAAATAGGCTGTCAAGAAACTTCTAATTATTATAATACTGGCGTATAAGCTTGCCAAACCCGATTAGGCTTTGAAAACAATATTGTTTACTGAATAACAGAATACAGTGTTGCCATTATGGTACTAACGTCTACGCAGTTTTCCACATCAGTACTTCCAAGGAGGATGTGACATACGCTGAATCATTGAAGCGGACTATGAGAGCCAGCGATGCGTAAAGGAACTGACATGATTATACAAATATGCCTTGTATGCTTACTTCTACCGAACGACTTGAGTTGAGTTGAGCATTGAACTAAGTTTTTCCACTTGAGTTTAGAACGCCCGACTAAGAAGAACCTTAAACATAAGTTGGTATAGTAGTCAAGTGTGTCAGCGGTGAATAGTCTGTCAGAGCTGAAGGGAAGCGTTATTAGCATAACGTTATTGGCATAGTTAGGATCAGGGGGACTTGTCTCCTATGCTGTTAGTCAAAATAACGCTCTCTCGAGATCTTTTAAAGGGTAGGAAATTGGTTTTACAATCGCTTTAGGCTACGGTAGAAGCAACGTCCAGGCGGATCGTAGGTATGCTTGTTTGCATAAATGACAACTATTACTACGATAGCTATGAAAATATTTTTCTTATCTTTGATGTGGAGACTTACAAAAACCTCGTTGGAATGACCCAATTATGTCTGTAAGAATAATATTGGACACATTTGAAAAGAGTTGGATTATTAAAGTTCGATTATTAGCACGAGTCCAGTGCCTTAATCAGGTTCAAGAACGAATTTTCTTATAACTATTAATTTTACTTCGAATCATTTCATTGGAATATTAGCTCCTAACCTAAGCACTTTAGGTAATGAGCTGAGCTGATTATTACTATTCGGCCGACTAATCAATATAATATTTTATGATGCAAAGGAACGGAAACCGGATTTGAGAAGCAGCTTTTTACTTATATTAAAATTTTACCGTTGAACTTGAATTCATATCGAAATAGTTTTGTACTTAGTTCATCAACATAGTAAATATTTTGTGTAAACACAGTGGTAACTGTAGGTAATATTGCACCATCATCATCATCATCATCATCACCAGCCTATATACACTGGGCCACATGTGGCCGCCGCCTCCACCATACCTTCCTATGTGGGAGAAGCAGGTGAGGAGTTTGGGCCATAACTTCACCACGCTGGCCCAATGCGGGTTAGGCGATAAACACACGGCACCGCGCACCGCTGAGGGCGTTGGCGGTGAAGCTGATTTTGTAGCGGTTCCCCGCGCGGTAAGAGGTTAACGCGTTTTTCCGCGTAGGTTGCAATTTCGGATGACCCAGCAGATTTTTTTCTCGTTTTTGATTTTTTTTAGACCAGTCTTGCATTTAGGATAACTAGCAGCTATGCCACATGCCTTCGTTTTCTAGAGCGTTCCATACATCCTGTATGGTTCGTAATTTTTAATAAAAGTTACATACATATAATGAAGTAAGTATTAATTGGGCTATTCCAAATTTCCAAGTCCAAGGACAAAGCAGCCAGCCGGATTCTGAAAGGTCGCGGGGCCAGCTCGCGGCCCTGGACGTGAATTTTTGTGAGCGTCAGTATTGCGGGTACCTACATACTTCTACGTACCTTTCCAGAAAATCTGTATGCCTCCGCACACACTAAGATGTAATAATAATAATATTCATACACTCACGCCTATTATCTAGCCCAAAGTAAGCATCATTAAGAGCTTTTATTATGGATACTAGATAACGGAGAAATAATGATAATAATATGTATATATGAATATTAGAAATGTGCTAAATAAACATATAAACATCCATTACTCGTAAACAAATGCTCGTATTCATCATACAAACATTTGCTCCTACCGGGATTCGAACCCGGGACCTCTTGACCGAGTAGCCTGTATATCAGACCACTCGGCCAGTCGGTGTATATGAAATACGGGAAATCAATGGGTATATCGTAACGTAATATATTTTTATGTAGATTTGGCACCTCTCGTGCATCTATAGAAACATGTATTTAGAAACACTGATTTTCTGGCAAGGTACGTAAAGGTAGACAAACGGTTCCTTAATATCTGCAATAAAATTATGCTAATCTGTGAGAAGTATACCTGCGATGCCGACGCTCATCCGCACTTGTGTTTATCTATTTTTATCCCAAATAATGTTTAACGAACATAATTATGATCCGGTATCCATCACATATAGACACCTACAATATAAAGGATGACTGACAGAGTGGTCAGTGCTCCTTGCTGTACAGGCTACTCGGACAGAGGTCCCGGGTTCGAATTCAGGTAGGAGCAAATGTTTGTATGACAAGTACGAGCATTTGTTCACGAGTCGTGGATGTTTATATGTTTATTTAGTATATTTCTAATATTTTTATACATAGAAATATTATTATCATTATGTCCATAACACAAGCCCTTAATGATGCTTACTTTGGGCTAGATAATAGGTGTGAGTGTATGAATATCATAATTTTGTCGATGCAACTGTACTTTATAGCTATGGCCTTTTAGAGGTGCCTATATGTTGCATGGAAATGAGAATAACAGGGATTTTGTGATAATAATATCCCGATAGATGACGAAGTGCCCTTTTCTTGTAGACTTTGATTATAAGAGGTTATAAAATATAACCTCGAACCTACTTGCCTAAGTAATTGGTAGGTTCAAGGTATTTTTTTCTATGATTACCTTACTTAAAAACGGCAGCCAAAAAAATATTCAACTTCGGGATTTTACGAAATCCCTATGGCATCCGCATTTATCTGAGACATATTGGCCACGGTTCTTGCCTTATTTAATTTAATAACGTACATTATATAATGTATTGCGGACATAAATTATCCGTAACATGGTAGGTAAGTAACAATTTTTCCTAGAGACAACATATTGATTACAATAAAATAGATAGGCAACCCATCAGGCTAACCGCCAATGGAGGAACGTATATTTTTTTAGAAAATAGGTTTGCTCTTGACTTACATAAAAAACTTGTAAGTTTTACAATAGGCCTCAAAAAAAAGACTTAAAGTCACCCAAAGTG
The DNA here is from genome assembly GCA_947347705.1 of Nymphula nitidulata. Classification (NCBI taxonomy): domain Eukaryota; kingdom Metazoa; phylum Arthropoda; class Insecta; order Lepidoptera; family Crambidae; genus Nymphula; species Nymphula nitidulata. Next base: position 4,204,432 of record OX374617.1, on the reverse strand, counting down.
CAATAGAGAGGGCTATGCTTAGTGTTTTTCCGAGATCCGCAGATCCGCCGAGATCCGCAGGAGAAATAACGTCGCCGACATAGCCCAAAGAAATGCGAGCCTCAAGTGGCAGTGGGCAGACAAGCCACATTGCAAGGAGGCTCAGTGGACAATAGCCGTTGGGACGGAAGCCTCCTCGAGTACCGGCCGCGTACCGGGAGACGCAGCGTTGGTAGACCCACCACAAGGTGGACCGACTATCTGGTGAGGGTCGCGGGAAGCCGTTGGATGAGGGCAAGCGCTTGACCGATCGGTTTGGAGATCCTTTGGGAGACCTATGTCCAGCGGTGGGCGTCTCTCGGCTGATATGATGATGATGATTAATAATAATAATAATATTTATACACTCACACCTATTATCTAGCCCAAAGTAAGCATCATTAAGAGATTGTAGTATGGATACTAGATAACGGATAAATAATGATAATAATATGTTTTTTTTTTCTAGCCCAAAGTAAGCATCATTAAGAGCTTGTGTTATGGATACTAGATAACGGATAAATAACGATAATAATATGTATATAAATATTAGAAATATACTAAATAAACATATCAACATCCATGACTCGTAAACAAATGCTCGTAATCATCATACAAACATTTGTTCCTACCGGAATTCGAACCCGGGACCTCTTGACCGAGTAGCTTGGGGTACAGACCACTCGGCCAGCCGGTCGTCAACTAAATAAACATATAAACATCCATGACTCGTAAACAAATGCTCGTACTCATTACACAGACATTTGTTACTACCGGGATTCGAACCCGGGACCTCTTGACCGAGAAGCCTGGGGTACAGACCACTCGGCCAGCCGGTCGCCAATTGATGATTAAAAGCCTCTGTCAATTACAATTACGCATAGAATAGACAAAAGGCGCGTCATTACTTTAATTATTAAATTGGCCCTAAGTTTTTGTTGCTCTTCACTTCCCTATTCGAGACATGACTAAAGATATTTTTTTCTGTTTATTTCAAGTGAATATTTTTTTTATAAAAAGTATACGAGAATCGAACATAACTTTTTGAATCGACTTCGTTTAATCGCACGGTGAGGGCGACTCTGAAATAATGTAGCACACACTGACAATTATTTGCCACTTGTCTTGAAAAAAGTTCTGGAGAAACGACCTCGCAGTGGGACCCTACTTCACCACGACAATCCTTCGTCGCACACTGCCAGGCGAACGATCGACTTCGACGTAGAATTACTGGGTCACCCGCCGTAGAGCCGCGATCTCGTACCTTTTGTTTTTTATTTATTCCCGAAAAAAAAAGAAAAACTTCGAGGAAACGATTTATGGACGCCGAGGAAGCAATGGCTGCATTTCAAAAAGTCGTCGAAGAGACTCCTAAGGGTGAGTGTGCAAAAAGTTTTTCTCCGTGGTTCCATCGGATGCAACGATGTATTGATGTGTATGAACATAATTTGAAGAGATTTAATAAAACTAATAACCATCAACCAACATCGTTTTCTTTATTTCTATGTAATTGTTACAATAAAGTAGGCGTTTAAACGCATCAAAAACATTAAAATGTAATAACCTTCGTAGAAGCTGTGTTTGTCAATACAGCACGCGTAGCACACGGAACAAGAGAAGCTCGAGAAATGGTTTTGTCTACACCGTAATGTCATTTTTCTCGGGTAAAGGCCCGACAAAAATGACATTACGGCGAAGACAAAACCGTTTCTCGAGCTTCTCGTGTTCCTTGTGGTACGCGCGCTGGTAAAAAAAGGTCATAAACACTCTATATTTTTAAAAAATGACATGGGTAGTTTTCTGTGTTGTGGTAATGTGTTAGATTAGAACTATTAATATGTACCTCGGCGGATTTAAGTATTAGAACGGCTGGGTTTTAGTGAAATTTGCCTACATTATGAGCTACACAGAAATCCAGGGGTACATTACCTAGTTGATTTGACCAATAGTCCAATTTGACTTAACTCAGCACCTCTCTATACAGGGTGGTGACGACAATACGAAATTAAATCGCAGGCTGCATTATTTTAAACCCCCGACGAAAAAAGAGCCCTTTAGCCACGTGGTGTGGTGGTATTTTTCATTGAAAATTTATGAAATTATCAAATGAGTAAGACATATTTGAAAGTTACAAAACATTTCTAAGGACGATTGAAGCCCATGTTTAAATCTAATGTCGTATTTCGTCACCACACTGTATTATAATAGTTGCATTAATCTGTTATTTTCTAACAAGATTAATCGTGCCAGCAATGTACTACAGACATTGTGTCCAGTCGCTATAATTAACACTTTTAGGTACATGTTAGAATCTATGAAAATGCTCGGTACCAAGATGTCTTACGACCATTAAGCGACATTATCGCAATGTGAAAATTCATTAATGGAAATCTTAATTTTAAATGATTTAATTCTCTTAATTTAAGAACTTTGGAAAATTAGGACCACTGGGTTTTGCTGTAAGTTACAGGTCCGACCGACAGTGTAAACTGGGCTATATTAGTTCATAGAAATGGTTTGCAACTTTCAAAAACATCTTATTCATTTGATAATTCCATGGCATTTGTATGAAATAATGTAACATTGTTTAGTAGTAGTTTTCTATGAACTGCCGGCGATCGGCTGGTCGAGAGGTCTGTACCCCTTACTATACAGGCTACTTCGGTCAGGAGGTCCCGGGTTCAAATCCCAGTAGGAGCAAATGTTTGTATGATGAATACGAGCATTTGTTTACGAGTCATGGATGTTTATGTGTTTATTTAGTATATTATATTTCTAATATTTGTACACATATTATTATAATTTATTATCTGTTATCTAGTATCCATAAAACAAGCTCTTAATGATCTTAATTTTTGATTTTAACATTATTATAAATGTTTGAAAAATTACTTAGTAATTAAAATAGAATAAAACTAGAAAAATTTCACGTCCTGAGGCAGGAAACGAACCTGCGACCTTTCGCAATCCGGGCGACTGCTCTGACCTCTGAGCCACCCAGGACTTGGGATATCCCTGTGAAATTCTTCTAGTCTATCTTGTATTTGCGTTTATGAGCTAACGTCCACCCTACAATGTCGAAATATTCTATTTCAACATCCGAAGCGAGTATTTTTACAAATACCGACGATTCGGTTAAGTTGGGGCAGTGCTTTCAAATATTCTTAATTTTTGATTTTAACATTATTATAAATGTTTGAAAAATTACTTAGTAATTAAAATAGAATAAAACTAGAAAAATTTCACGTCCTGAGGCAGGAATGAGGCGTTTCCTGCCTCAGGACGTGAAATTTTTCTAGTTTTATTCTATTTTAATTACTAAGCTCTTAATGATGCTTACTTTGGGCTAGATAATAGGTGTGAGTGTATGAATATTATTATTATTATATCTATGAACTAATAGAGTCCATGTGTATGGGTACTGAAGGGCTGAAGGGTACGCTATAGTTACTCGGACTTTTATAACTCGGTGTAATGTATGGAATACCCGTTTGTTTCAAACACCTTGAAAGTGTTTGACATTGAAGTTGTCAGACTTAGGTATAAAAGTCGTTTAATGTGTCCATTATTTTCATCCAAAGTTATTGTGATGGTTGTTAAAATTAGCATTAGCAGAACTGATTAACTTTAGAGGACACAGACTATTTTAATTATATCTCTAATCTATGACACAGTCCTTGACATATTCAAGTTCAATGTTAAGTTTGTAACTTCGAGATTTTTAAACAAAATAATAAATTAGTAGAAGTATTTTATAAGTATGGTAGTGTAACTTTATGTAGGCGAGACATAACCGCACCGATTATATTAAGTCGAAATAAATCGTGATATAATCACGGCCCCATAATAATAAGATTAGATAAGTAAAGCAAGCATTATAGAGTGTGTGCTTTAGACACACAGAATGTATTTAATAGTAGAAGTATTTGAAACAATAGCTTCTACCCGCGACTACGTCTGCGCGGGATTAGTACCTACTTCGAGTAGCCTATAAGCTATTCTGATGAAGATAATTTATTTGTCAGAACATGTGTGTCATTAATTAAATGACACACATAAAACACGAACATGATAGACACGAACATGACGGCATGATGACAGTACATAAAATAGGCGTACAAAAATACAAATAACAATTAAATTAAATACAATTATGAAGAGAATAGAATGTCAATTAATAAGTTCGATAAACAATAATTATGTCAAAGTTAGATCACTTGAATATAAAAAAAGACAATTATTGAATACATTTATCATTCAGAAAATCATTCACATTATAATAACATTTGCTAATCAATAAGGTTTTCAATTTATTCTTAAAATTATATTAATGTCACATTATTTTATTGAGTTTGGAAGTATGAACTTTATGATTGTAAAGTTTCATTCAAATCCATTCAGTAGTTTATGCGTGAAAAAGTAACAAACATACATTCATACAAACTTTCGCGTTTATTATATTGGTAGGATATACAGATGACCCGAGAATAAATGTTAGTGTTTATTAGCCAAACAAACGCCCCGAGTCGAACTCGAACCCAGGACAGCAGCAGTAGGCGGGGAAGTTTAATATACTATTTCTTTGCGGACCTCTTGTTTAAACTTTGAACCATATTTCGAGATAAAAATTGGCTCTGCTGCGTGGCCCCTGTTCGGGTTTTCTTTATTTCAGTTAGTTATGATAATTTTATAAAAACAACCAAAATAAATAAAAATAAGTGTATAAAATTGAGATCAGTTTCAGCTTTATAACAAAGCTTTTGTTATTACGACCCAAACGCCTCATGTGTTTCTCCCATGAAGGAAGGTCTGTGCCCAGCCGTGGACATAGGCTGGTGATGATGTATCTACGCCGTTGCTTTTTCGGTTTGGGAGCTATATCTTCGAATCTGTCAGAAACTTTCTACTGTAAGCGGAGCTGACTCCGAACTCTTACCTACCGTTTGTATTACAACGGTGGATCTTTCCATAAAACATTTTTTTTTGTACCACGAAACAAAGCAAATAAAAAGAAAATGGATAACTGGACACTGTTTTGCATAATTTTACCTATTTTTAGTACAGTGTATATAGACCTGGCCAGGTCTCCATACATTTCTGAAACATCTCTTTTAAAAAATAACTGTAGTACTTTGGTACACGAGAGGCGTAAGTGCATCGAGGTAAGTGTGCAGCCTGTCGATTCTGTAACAAAACTCGCAACTCACTTCGCAAGTCACTTCGAATTCAACTGTCAAATAGAGCAAATTTTCATACATTTTTTGCTCTATTTGACAGTTGAATTCGAAGTGACTTGCGAAGTGAGGTGCGAGATTCGTTACAGAATCGCACCCCAGCTCTACTAATAACATAAACCCGAAAATAACTAACTCTATCTGTCTGTTACCTTTTTATGCTTAAACCGCCAAAGGTAAAATTTGGCAAGGAATTAGTTTACGGACATCAACTTTGTCTGACGAACAGACAGACACTATTACGTTGTTAGTTATATGGTGATAGTTATAGAAATGTGTTTTTGACGATTTGTAAGTGCTTCTTTGTGGCCTATTTGAATAAAGATATTTTGAATTTTGTTTAAATTTAGGACAAGTCTGGCGACAATGTTTATTAATTTATTAGTTTATGTTTTGTTAATAGTAGGTAAATTTTTATTAATATATCTATTCGTAAATAAAATTATTATTCAGGTTATAAATGCTATTCTTAAGTCATGTCTACCAATATGTTGTTAGTATGTATAAAATATTTATAATGTATGTAGCTATGGAAGAGCGGGGTCTTCTGACACAAGTATTTAATACTTAATAGAAGGTCCCAACCGCCGAAAATAGAATAAGAACAGAACTTGTACTGACTATTGACTAAATGTGTAGAAGTGTCTTTTTTTCATTCTTAACGAGGTAGCTTTTCGCCTGATGGTAGCTATGTGATGACAACGCTGAAGATGGAAAGAGCTTCACCCGGATTCCTCAACCACAGAGGAACTGGCTATCGTAATAATAAAAGTCAAGGAGCAAGTGTACGTTTTTTAATTACCAACAAATAGGTGTAAACTTAGGTTAGGTCGTTAAGCAACATTATTGCTAAGTTTATAAAGGTTAAGCTAGCAACGTTAGTAAAACTACATTTACATATAAAGAAGCTCGTTGTTTGACTCATTAACGCCCAGCCGAAACTACTGAAGCTAGATGAAATAATAGTAGTTTCTATCTGTTAAACGACTTCAAAATAAGGAGGTTATCAATCCTACCAGTATACAGGGTTTGCCACTTTCAAAAACATCTAAGTCATTTGTTAATTTCATGACATTTGTATGAAATAATATAACATCGGCTGCATTATTGCATAGAAATGTCATGGAATTGTCAAATGTATAAGATGTTTTTGAAAGTGGCAAACCACTTCTATGAACAATATAGCCCATGTTTCAATTTATTGTCGTATTGACTGCACGATATATTGTGTCTGTAAGATTGTCAGAATTTTACAGTATTTTTATATGTTAATCTATACCAGCTACTTTGTTCGCGCACATCTCAAAATCTATAACTCAGATTGCATTTTTTTTTTGTTAGACTCAATATAGTCCAACTGAGAGAACTGTGTAAGTTTCATAAACATCGGTCCAGTAGTTTAAGAGATAAAGAGATAAGTGTGTATCAGTCACTAAAGAAATGTGTCGTTGCCTTTTCAATAGTTGCATGCTATTAGGCTATCATAATCATCATTATCACCTTCACCGGCCTATGTACCTACGTCCCACTGCTGGGCACAGGCCTTCCTATATGCGAGATACAAATGAGAAGTATCTCCCATGTAGGAAAAGATACAATTTGGCTATAGCTAAACGAAATTTTAAAAATTAAGCAATAAAAAATTAAACCGGCTTCAAAAACTAAAAAGAAACAAAAATTTGAATGAAGTAGGCAGAGGTACTAAGGTCATAAAAAGGTATTTTTCCGAGTTGGTGCTATATAAACTGTTTCCAGAAACAATAACCTAATGGTTTCTGTGGTTTAGGAGTGAAAAATTAACAGACAAACAGACAGAGTTACTTTACAAAGCGGGCGGAGCAGTGGGTAGTCACTTGTATAGAATAATTACAGTCATCTCATCAGATACTTATGGTTATGCCACGCTATGTTTACTTTAAATTAACGCATTCAGCTAACATGGTAGTGTTATAGTTTCGCAAGTGTGAGATGTTTAAAGGCTGTTGATTATTATAATGAAGACTTACTTATATTTTTAATGAGAGTCATGAACGACTATTTAAAAGAATTAGGATGTTGCCTAAGTTTGAAAATGGCGCCATTTTTCACAAATTCGGAAAATATACGCTACTATTACCCATAAAAACCATTCAAACTTAAAAGATATGAAATATTGTTGAAGTTGTACTGTTTTGAAAGTTAAAATATAAACATATTTTTTTTCAAAATTTATCAAAAATGATAATGATATTAGATGGCTGACATCAATTAAAACAACTATTACTATGACAACTATTAGTAAAAACATACTTAATACATAGTTATTATTAATTTTGTCAGTACGCTCATACATTTCTTAGTAATATGGGAACATATTGTGAGGTCACCTGTTCCGTAGATTTTCTATGGGGCGTTTTTGGACGTTGCGCCGCAACACATAAAACATACCAGTATATCTGTGAAACTATTCTTTTGCAATATTTCTTTACTTCTTATTTATGAAATAAAAAAAAAGTTGTCAACTACCCTATTCAGTGACAAAAGAATAAAGTCTGCATACGTCATCTGCATAATGTGCACCAGCATTTTGCATTTTAATTATCGATCGAACAATTTTAGCACGTTGATATCTATTTGCGGAATACATGCCATAGTGTTTAAAGTTCTGTAAAATTTCAATATTTGTTTTCCAATTAAAATATATATCTTGAATGCTTTTGAAATAAAATTTTACTCAATATAAAATACTTAATCCTCTCCTTTTCTATTCTTGATTCTTACAAAAAATGAATTTTCTTCAGACGAAACTTAAACCAACCTGAACAGTAAAGTAAATATGAAAATAATTGATTCCGATGCATTGATAATAGCAAGGATGATAGAAGTCCATGATAATAGGAGGCAATTTAAATTATAATAAAATTGTATCTATAGAGATACTTTAGTGTCGATCATTTTTTCCTAGATTATATAACGTTTATTATCTACTAGATGATTTTATTATCTCTGATAAATAACTAATTACCCTGAACAGTGAGTGAATATTTTATAACATTTTGATATTGCGGATATATTTCCCTTTTTTTTGTTTACTGGCTTTTTAGATCGCCAAAAGGGCTATTGTAAAACACTATGATAAAAAACCACTAACCTTATTTAGATTATCCTAATGAATCCAAGAATTAATTACACACTAACTAAAATTATCTGCACAATTTTACTGTAGATCGTCATTTTCTTTATTTTTAAATCACTTTTATCAAAAGAAACTCACAAATAACAATGAGGAATGTTCTTGTTTCGCGGCGTTCGAAATTTGAATTGTTTTGGCGCAATTCGCAGTCACAGATAAATAAAAGAAGCACGTTTTCGCAGCGTTCGTTCGAAGCTGCGGCAGGATCGCTACTCACGAGCAAACGGAACAACATTTTCTTTTCATTGACGACTGCATGCGGCCACTCACCTTGATTTTCCAGACATAATTTGGGTCGATTACATTTATTTGCGCTTTGATAGCTGCACTTCTTTCGTGTTTTTTTAGTAAATATTAAAACATTTACAGTCCTAAACGTAATCAGTTTAAAATGAGATTGAAAAATTAATTCGGTAATTTAATCAAATAAAAATGGCTCGGAAAAATGTATTGGAATAAAATTAATGTTTATGGTCATTTGCTTTTTTTCACTCTTTCTATATAAATTATAATATACAGAGTGTACATGTTAAATCTGTCAAGCGGCGTTATCCTTCCAGAGGGCTATGAAAAATTAAAAATCAATCTCTTCGGTGTAAATTTTAATATGCAGTCAGATGTGCATTTATTGATTTAAAATAATATTTACAAACTATTTAGTTCCATTTTTAAGTAATAGGTAAAGAACTAAATTTTTTAACTAAATTTTTTACTGAAGACAATGAAAAACCTTCTTGAATGGATAAAGATAGTAAAGTGCTAAGATGGATGTTCTGCTGCTATTAAGAAAACTTAGACGCGGTAGTATAGTACCTACGGGTGTTCATTCACATGTTATTAGGTAACACATATTTTTGGAACTTTTCCGTTTGAATTTCAATTGTTTGTAAATTCGTAAACGGTATGATAAAATTATGAATACCATATTTTTACATACTTTCATTATTATTCCTAAATTTTTTTATGTACATATGTTTTCATATATTTGATGTTGTCAAATAGTAGTGAACAGCAAGGAAGCAAATAAATAATAATAACGGTAAATTCGGGGTGATTCGGTATTTTAAATAATATTTTTTTTTATAAAACATCGAATTGGGAACCGGTGTTATAACATCCTAATAAAAACTATCGGAAAATTATAAATTAAATTATTGTACCTAAATGGCTTGTGGCAGTTTACAATTTTTCAATAGCTTATAATATCGTTAGAATGATTATAAACTACACACAGATTGTCATTTGGTGGCTCTATTGTAAAGAAAATAAGTCGTATGAAATTAGGCAATATTTCAAAAGTAAAATGTATGTATGGTCAAAAGTAGGTACATAAATACGTGACTATACGTAACCAACGACATATTCATTTTTAGAATAAAATAATTTATTTCGAATGACTTTAGTTTTTATAGGAACTTTATGTAGGTATTAATATAATTGTTCACGTTTTATATTATACATATGCAACAACTCCTTGGTCTAATTGCAACACTGTTATCTGATTCTGTTAAAGCTTACAACAAACTGAGTGTGTTAATTTAATAATTAATTAGCAGAATACTTTACAAGAAGTAAATTGTACACACGACAGCATATCACGAGTAACAATTGCACTACGAAAGCCGCCTTTATTACGAATTAAGTAAGGTCTCAAGATCAAACTGTTACGCTTGATGTGCTGTCGACTGTATAATTATAACTTTAAAAACTGTAAATTAACCCTTATTGCTTTAGAAATAAAACTTGTAGACTGTTAATATATTATTAACTTAATAGTTTTGTTTGTCACTTAATTTTAGTAGTAGGTACCTAATGTTTATTATTGACATACAAACGGTCTTATATTCATTAATCACTTTTTGTTTTTCATGTGAGTTTTGAGTTTCGATAGTAAATACCTAATATCTTTAAAATGTCTACTAGGTACAGTAACGCGTTGATGTCTTTTTAATGAGCACAATAAGAACCCTAAAATACATACATTTCTTTTTGCATTTTATTTTTATTAGCCTTGAGATATAAAATCTACGGCCTTTTTTCGCATTATAAGTTACATAACCAGTTATTTGCATCTAGATTAGTTGATGTTATGCGTAATGCGTAAAGACACATGCACTAGATCCTAGTATTCATGCTGCACTCGTTTAAGTTTGGATGTGAACGTGTCTATAAACTAAATTCTCCTTCTAATGATGTACTTCTCTTATTAATTTGATATGACGCACATATTATGTTGCCAAAGTAACACTACGAAACTTCAACTAAAAAGTAGTAACAGCTATAGTATATTTAGTTCCAAGCACCACCCGTCCCTCGCTTTGCTATAGGCTGCGTAAAGGCCGCCTATCGACATACCTTATTAGACGATTTAATTATGCGCGGATTATTATTTCATACAGGGCTTTAGAACCTTTATATTTTATTCTGTAAGTATATCAACTTAAGCAACATTAAGTATAAAAAAAACTTATCTTTATAACACTAACCTAATATTTACAATGCTTAAAACGTGACATTAAAAAAACTTACAAATAATAAACGCCACCTAAATCTCGCTAAACAGGAAGTGTACCAATAAGGCTGGTTGCATTCATTTTATTTATTTTTGGGGGCGTACAGCTTCAATGAAAAATACGGAAATTAAAAGCAGTCAACAGTCCATGATGACGTCATCGAGGATTTAGTTGGTTAGAAACATGACCAAGGACGGGTCTCCATAGATGGGTCAATCAACTTTTAAGCCACCATTTTTATGCCCTGGCTAGTGTTGTTGTAAAAAAAACCCTAAATAATATTTAATTAAACAGGCTTTATGATATTTTAATAATTAGATCTAAAGCGGTATCGCACTGTTTAAACAATTACTCTATCTTAATCAAACCGTCTCATTCTTACCAAGTGCAACTTTTATTTATCAGTGACTATCCTTTTCGGTAAGTGATCCAAAATATTTTTTTAGCTACAATACATCGTGTTTATTTATGTAAAAAGCATAAATTCCGATTAAATTGATAATCTTATGTCAATATTGCTCTCATTGTCTTTTGTTTGTTTTAAAATTATAATAATAATTAAATTCTTTAAATATAAATACAAATATTTACGGACTATATACCTAAATATATATCAGCGTGACATTAGAAAAAAAAAAAAAAAAAAAAGAACTTACAAATAATAAACCCCCCCCTAAATCTTGCGAAACAGGAAGTGTACCAACAAGGCTGGTCGCATTACCTCGCTGAATTGCGATGCTTAATCTCGTTTTAAAATCAATATCATCTAATACAAATAAATCATAGTTCTCGATACTTCTTTCGCAGTAGCTTGATTTAGGAAAATGGAATAATTTTATTATACAGAGTGGTGCCTTCAATACGACACTAAATTAAAACATCGGCTAATAGTTTCATATAAATGGATTCCCACTTTCAAAAACATCTAATTCTATTGATAATTACATGACATTTCTATGAAATAATGCAGGCAATGTTTATATTGTTTCATACAAATGTCATGAAATTATCAAATGAATAAGATGTTTTTGAAAGTGGCATACTATTTCTATGAACTAATATAGCCCGTTTCAATTGTCGTATTGACGGCAACACCCTGTATACATAACCTATTAACTTTTCACATATTAGTCTAAAATATTTTTAAAAAATCTTTGCTTCTTTCATTGCAAACGAGTGTCTTAAAAGTTGATTCACCGTAACAATAATGTAAAATTATTGTTGTGTTGCGTTTGTTTTTGTTGTTGTTTATATGGATTATTATATAAAATAAATCTTCGTGTATGTAGACAAATGAGTACCCTATCGTTTTAATTTTTCGCCATTTTTAACGTGATATACAGAATGGTGCCGTCATTGCGACAATAATTTTAAACATGGGCTATATTAGTCCATAGAAATTTAGGTTTGCCACTTTCAAAAATATCGTATTCATTTGATAATTTCAGGACATTTGTATGAAATAATGCTGCCAACGTTACACTATTCCAAACAAATGTCATGAAATTATTAAATGAGTACGATATTTTTGAAAGTGGCGAACCATTTCTATCGACTAATATAGGCTATGTTTAAATTTATTGTCGCATTGACGGCACCATTCTGTATATCGCTGAAGAACACACGTGGTATTCGAAAATAACAAAGTACTGAAATGTACTTTGTTATTAAATGTACGTAGAGGTGACTCCTATAAAGTTTAATATTTATTGTAATAGTGACTTACAATAATGACGTAATAAATAATTTGATTTCGATTTGTAATTCAAATTTGTTTATGATATGAATCACTAATCCTTAAAGCGAAAACACGTTACGAAGTAATTAATATGCAATACCTATATATACAATAATAATATATTTATACACCTGTGTATAATGTGATGAGTGAGACCGATATTTACCTTATATTATTAAACGAGCTATGTTAGGTGTTTCTCTGCGAGATAGAATCAGAAATGAGGACATCCGTAAGAGAACCAAAATCACTGATATAGCTCTTAGGATAAGCAAATTGAAGTGGCAGTGGGCAGGGCATATAGCACGCAGAACGGACGGCCGGTGGGGCGTGGCGACCTACCGAACTAAAAAGAATTCATTTATCCGGTTGAATATTTGTTTATCTAATAGTTTATTCTATTTTTTTTAGAATAAGTACAGTTTAACAATCATCATCATCATCATCATATCAGCCTATGATGTCCACTGCTGAACAAAGGCCTCCCCCATCGATTTCCAAATGGAACGGTGCTGCACAGGCTGCATTCAACGGCTCCCCGCGACCCTGACCAGGTCGTCTGTCCATCTAGTGGGAGAAGTTTGCGTTTTCCGGTACGTGGTCTCCATTCTAGAACTTTAACGCCCCACCGGTCGTCTGCTCTGCGTGCTATGTGCCCTGCCCACTGCCACTGCAACTTACTAATACTATAAGCTATGTCAGTGACTCTAGTTCTCTTACGGATGTTATTATTTCTGATTCTATCTCGCAAAGAAACAAGTAACTAGCTCGTTCCTTCTCGTTGTGCGACTGCGAACTTGCACAGAGGGCCCTTTTCTCTGCATAACCACTAATAAATTATAACAAAACTGTTAGTTTAGGTTGCGAGCCCCTGCATTGGACAGCCTCCACAGGTATTACGTGCACACAGGAACGCCAGTTACGACGCCTTACGTAACACAGGACCCGATACACCGGCCGTTGGGCAAGCCCCTGCGAAATAGCCGTTTCAACTAGTAACTGGAGGATATTGCTTGAAAATGATGGCTACACTCGCTTAAACAGGTTGTGTCGAGTAATATTGAGAAAACATTAGCTTTAGCACAATAACCATTGTGATACCATTTTCTTTTTCTTTCGCTAATGACATTCACACACGCCCGATTAGTCGGTTGCTTACTACTTTCTACGTTGTTTTAATTAACCAACTATTTTCTAGCTCAATGAATTTATTAAAGCCGTGCATGGCCCCACAGCAGGAAATTATTTTTGACAATTCGGTCAATTTTAGAGTTATCATAATTCGATTGTTACGCAAACAATAAAAAAAAATTAGGTTCCACTCTCAGGCTGTGTGCATTTAAGATAAAGAGACGCTCTTAGTGCGGATATTAGGGCATATCAACCAAATATGAATAGTTGTGGTCGTGGTAGCCTGCCGAACGCCTGGGATCATCTAGTGAATCTGTTATCAATAATATTAAGATACCCTGTATCGCAATTTATGATCGAAATAAATAATAATAATAAAATAATAATAATTGGACTAGGCGGGATAAGTCTATGAAAAAAAAAATGCAATAAATGATTATGATTATGAAGCCCTCAACTTCCTCTAAAAATTTTTCAGTTCCATAATAATATAAAATGTTTCACCTTTACTAATTTAACTTTTTTATTTAACTATAATATAATATAATAAAACCGGCTTATTCATTTCTATCTAGCACTTTTTTATTGAGACTATACTTATGGGCCCGAACACGCTATATCTGCTATAAGTTTCTGAAGAATTGAACACCCCGCAGACTATTTGATGCTGCAGGATCAGCTCTTAGTGCAGCATTTAGTGCAATAAAGAATTTTGACCGACTTTTGACTTTTAGCTCGAGTTTAGCATTTTTTGGAAATACCACCGAAGTAAAAGTAGGTAAATCAAATTTCAAATCAGTTGGATCTGTGAAAGATAGTTAGACCCGTAAGAAATGAGCTATAGTCGTCGAACACCTGAACAAATCTTCAAAAAATTATAGCTAGAACAAATGTACTCTTTGGCTAGAACCATCTCGATCACAAAAACGACTTTAAATCGTTCCATTCGTGAGCTACGATGCCACAGACATACACACAGATACACATCCAGACACGTCAAGTTTATAACGCTAAATAATTTTGGTTAAGTGACGCCTATGCCCTGCTGCGGCTGATAAATTGATATTGTTTTTGATGACCTGTTAATTTGAGAGTTATCATAATTAGATGTTCACACAAGCAATATACATAATAAATTTTTCTATTGATGTTCAAAATTAAATATATGATCAACATGTGATCCCCTTTCTTTATAATATAAGAAAAAAGGGACATAATTAAGGCGATACACAATACAAATACCGTTCTTTAGCAATTCTCTAAAGCGTTTTTGTTTATTAAGTTCTAAATTCACCATAATTAATAACAATCAATTGGTGTCGTTAGTGTGCACGAGGTAGCCCCTTAATAACAGTTTCTAAAAATATTTTTATATTTTACCTTAACTATATGTATAATAAATGAATAGCAGGTAATTGATCAATTTACTTTGATTTACAACCTTATTGCGACTGTAGAGCCATTTCAGCATGTCACGTTTTATTATTATTGTATGCAATACAGCTACACAACAGCTTTAGAAAGGTAAAAAATCTAAGCGAATGTCTCAATGCACTGAGTGTAGTAGGTAATTACCCATATCAATAATTTACAATAAGCGAGTGATGAAAAAGTAAAAAAGTTGAAAGATCAGGATGTGTATAGAGGGTGGTGCCGTCAATGCGACAATAAATTTAAACATGGGCTATATCAGTCCATAGAAATGGTTTGCCACTTTCAAAAATATCGTATTTATTTGATAATTTCATGACATTTGTATGAAATAACGCCCATGTATAAATTTATTGTCGCATTAACGGCACCATTCTGTATAAATGGATTTGATATTAATAGGTAATAAATAGAAAACTTCGAATACAAATTTTGTCCACTACCTATAAGTCTATAAGTGAATGATAACCTCGCTTGATTGAATTCTCATTGAATTTTCTTGATTTTGCATGAGTAAAATCAAGAGAATTCAATTAAAAAGGCAACAATTTAAGTGTTTTTTAGGGTTCCGTACCCAAAGGGTAAATAAAACAGGACCCTATTATTAAGACACCGCTGTCCGTCTGTCACTACTAAGTTGTTTCTAGAAACAATAAATATAGTGAAGCACCGACTCCAAAAATATGTTTCTAGGGGATAAGTACCTACTAAAATTTAATTATTTTATCCTTTTCAGTTTTTGGGAGTCAGTTTTAATTTTTGTTTAATTATTTTTTTAACGTAACAGTCTCAGTGCACAATAATGCGTCGTTGCGATAATAAGCTCAGGCATTTTACACATGCTGTAGGTACATATCATGTGCCGAAATACACTTATATAAAACATATCACTAAAAACAATATTTTACGTTTCACATGTTACAGCACATTGTGTGTTAAGGTATTTTATTAAAAATTTAAGATGACGCTAGGTAAGTTATACCGGTCTAAATATGTTTAACCCGCCAAGAATCAGATTCCAAATACAATTGAGTTTTTCAATTGTTACAGACCTCCGGAGTGATAACGCCGCTTGACAGATTAATAAGATCTTGGATTGCGTTCATTACAGAACAGAGAAAATTTCGTGAATAAATTAAGAGAGATAGGTTCTTCCTCTTTATTTCGGTTCCGTAGTTGTGTTCTATATGTCGCAACCGTCTGTTTAAATTAGCCGCTTAACTGGACAAAAGGCCGTTGATTAAATGCCGGCATCCAATGAAATGGCTAGAGGACAACTAGCCAAATCATTGAGCGTGGCTGAACGTCATGTAAGCCGTCTGGTTAAAATAGCCATTCATTTGGACGCCTAGGTAGGTTGTTTAAATCAAAGAGCTTTGTGTGGCTGTTTGAGTTATAGGTACCGGTTGAAGATGATTTTTTATGACCACTTATCACCAAGTAAAGTAACTTTGAACCTACCAATCAGACAAAAACTCTTCAGCACAATTCAGACCTCAACAAGAATATTAGGACCACAGAATAAATAGGTAGGTATAACATATATGCAAGTTATTTATTCCAAAACAAATTTCATTTTTTGCACAAGTCGATTAAAAACAAGGTCAGGTCATTCTACATAGTATATATGAAGGAGTGATATGCGAGTATTCTCTTTGGCCTAAATATCCGTAATAAACTGTTTACGAGATGTGTCAAATCATACTTGTTTATGCGGTTTTTCCGAACATTAGTATGTATTTTATTCTAATAAGCTTATCTTGGTCGGCTATACCTCTTATACTATTTAATTCTGACTGTAAATTATAAAACTCGTTTTAAGGTTCCGCCATGTCATTCGTCCGTCTGTCTGTCCACGGCTTATCTTTTGCCTACTGTAATTTGGAAACATTTTAAAATATTTTTAATTTTTGATTTTAACAATATTATAAATTTTTGAAAAATTACTTAGTAATTAAAATGTAAAACAAGAAAAATTTCACGTCCTGAGGCGGGAATCGAACTCGCGACCTTTCGCAATCCGGGCGACTGCTCTAACCCACTGAGCCACCCAGGACTTGGGATATCCATGTGAAATTC
This sequence comes from Nymphula nitidulata, assembly GCA_947347705.1. NCBI lineage: Eukaryota > Metazoa > Arthropoda > Insecta > Lepidoptera > Crambidae > Nymphula > Nymphula nitidulata. The sequence continues at coordinate 4,187,116 of OX374617.1, read as the reverse complement.
TTCTAGTCTATCTGTATTTGCGATTATGAGCGCTAACGTCCACCCTACAATGTCGAAATGTTCTATTTCAACATCCGAAACGAGTATTTTTACAAATACCTACGATTCGGTTAAGTTGAGGCAGTGCTTTCAAATATTTCTAAAAATTAACATACAAACATTTTATTCATTTGATAATTTCATGACATTTCTACGAAATAATGCAGCCAATGTTATATTATTTCATACAAATGTCATGAAAATATCAAATAAATAAGATGTTTTTTAAAGTAGCAAGCCATTAAGTAATATAGTCCATGTTTCAATTTATTGTCGTATTGACGGCACCACCCTGTATAACTCCCCTACAAGTAAAGCGGGGAGGATTTATTTTTTCATCTATACTATGCCATGGTGTGGAGTATCGTAGGAAATTTCATTAAAAAATATTAGGGTTGTGTAAACATTATTTTTAATTCAGGGATCCGATTGCAATATTAACCTTTGCAATAATTTGATTATTATTATATTATTAGCCGCTAAGCCGTGAACTATATTTATAAATAATATGTTCGCAATAGGCATTAAAAAAAGAGCTCCATCTAAGCCCGCATATTGTAACGGGCAGCTACGGAACACTACACTGCTCGTTGGCCGACACGCACTTGGCCACGGATTTTTGTTAATCGTGCTATGTTTATAAGCAGTAAATATTACTTAAGAACATTGTAACTGTTTATGTATCATTGTGAATCTCTTTTATTAAATAAGTTTTAAAGTCATTTGAATAACTATGAACAAAATTTGAAGAAATGGTTTTTTGTTTTTTTTCGCAGAATTTATAAGACATTTTAGAATTGTCCCCCTGATTAGTCTTGACGGGGATTTCATATGACCATGAGAATAATATAGTGTATACAAATAATCTTTATTTTTCCGTGGTTTTGGAGTTGTATGTTAAAGGAAAGAATGTAATCACTACGCTTAGAAATAATAGCGATTTTTTGTTTTAATTTTCTACTACGTGGTAGGCCCGTATGTATGGTCGTCTGGGTAGGTACCACTGCCTTTCTTATTTTAGCCGTGAAACAGTTCGCTGTGTTTCGGATTGAAGGAAAAGGTAGCCAGTGTATAATTACTGGGCATGGACGGCATTTCATCATAGGCCTCAGGATGATAACGCACCTGCAATATCAATTGATTTTTTCTTGTTATTGCAGGTGTCTATAGGTGGCGGTAGCCGCTTACTAAGTATCAGGTGGGCCGTCAGCTTGTTTGTCACCCAGTTGTATACCGGGTGGTGCTGTCAATGCGACAATAAATTTAAACATGGGCTATATCAGTCCATAGAAATGGTTTACCACTTTCAAAAATATCGTATTCATTTGATAATGTCATGACATTTGTATGAAATAATGCTGCCAACGTTACACTATTCCATACAAATGTCATGAAATTATCAAATGAATACCATATTTTTGAAAGTGGCAAACTATTTATATGGACTAATATAGCCCATGTTTGAATTTATTGTCGCATTGACGGCACCATCCTGTATAGAAAAAATAAAAAAAAGAACCTGCTAAAAGCGCAACTTTTAGGTAGGAGCACTGCCTTGATTTTCACGGTTTCATTAATTCATTAGTTACAGTTGTTGCAAGGTCATATGAATATGACTAAGTCTGCTGAGGTCTACGTGATAGCACTGATAACTTTTTACCATCTTTACAAAGCGACAACGCCATATTTACTCTGTTAAATGTCATAAGTCCCCCAAACTCACCACTGGTTGTGACATTGTTGTACTCACTGTGCCGGCTTATTTAATTTTACCATACTCAAGAAAACATTATGTCATTGTAACAGCTAACATCGGAACCAACTCCGCATTTTTACTTATTTAAACGCACGTAACCGATACAGAATGGGGTCAAGATTAAATTGTTATTTACACGACACGTAAACTCGTTAAAAGGATGCAAATAAGAAGTGCGAACTCTCTTGGTTATACACGATACCATAGTGCCATTTTATCTATGGATAAGTCCTGCTGATATATGATTGAGATAGAATACATACATAGACAGTGTGGGAACGCTCCCGAAACGATGGTAGATGACGACGCACCTGCAATACCAAGTGATTCTTTCTTTTTGTTATTGCAGCTGCCTCTATGCGACCACTTACCACCAGGTGGGCCGTCAGTTTGTTTGTCATCTAGTTGCATAAAAAAATGTTATGTCCAGTGCTATGTCCATTTATCGATATTTTGTTAGTGATTAGATTAGATAAGGGAAGTTGATGGTAAATATGCGAAGCTTATCGCAAGTCAATTTTCTACACTCGCGAGCAAAAGTATGGAATCACTTACCTACCTGGAATGGATTCCGCGCGATCTTGAGTCAGTATACTAAATAACTAGTTAAGAATAATGAAAAGCACCATTTGAAAAGTTAAACTCTTAATAATTAAAATATAATAAAACTAGAAAAAAAATTGCGAAAGGTCGCGGGTTCGATTCCTGCCTCAGGACGTGAAATTTTTTTTCTAGTTTTATTATATTTTAATTACTAAGTAATTTTTCAAACATTTATAATAATGTTAAAATAAAAAATTAAGAATATTTGAAAGCACTGCGAATCGTAGGTATTTGTAAAAATACTTGTTTCGGATGTTGAAATAGAACATTTCGACATTGTAGGGTGGACGTTAGCTCATAAACGCAAATACAGATAGACTAGAAGAATTTGACATGGATATCCCAAGTCCTGGGTGGCTCAGTGGTCAGAACAGTCGCCCGGATTGCGAAAGGTCGCGAGTTCGATTCCTGCCTCAAGACGTAAAATTTTTCTAGTTTTATTATATTTTTATTACTAAGTAATTTTTCAAACATTTATAATAATGTTAAAATAAAAAATTAAGAATATTTAAACTCTTAACTTTTTGTTGATACCAAATTCATTTAAATCACACCAGTATTTAAGGAGCTATCCCGGATTAGGTGAAGGAGTTAGGAAAACATATTTAGTGTTCCCTCCCCTAGCCCTAATAACTGCTGGAAGACGGTTGTTCATTGACCTAATCAGCTTCTGGACCGATTCTTGCGGGATACCTTCCCACTCCTCTATCAAAGCCGATTTCAGCTCATTTACACTTGAAGGAGAGGAGCTCGGTGGCGTATTGGTTCGAGCGCTCTGGTTTGTAACGAAGAACATAGCAACTTTCGCCATGGTCGATCTTGGGATGGGTCAATCAAAGTTTGTTATCTCGAGTTCTTCCGTGCCTCGGAAGGCACGTTAAGCCGTTGGTCCCGGTTGTTCCTGCAACCACTCTAACCCACTAACCCGCATTGGGCCAGCGTGGTGGTGTTATGGCCCAAACTCGTCATGTGTTTCTCCTATGTAGGGAGGCCTGTGCCCAACAGTGGGACGTTTATAAGCTGGTGATGATGATTATGATGACACTTGAAGGAGCGGGATTTCTGGAACGAACGCTCCTCTTCAGGTCATCCCACACGAGCTCAATGGAATTCAAGGCCGGGCTGAGCGCTGGCCAGTCCAATGTGGCGATACCGACTTCTTCGAGGTATTCAGTTGTGGCACGGGAAGTGTAACAACGAGTGTTATCGTGCATAAGGAGGAAGTCATCACCGATATATCCCGTATAGGGAACGACATGCTCCTGCCCCCGCCAGGCGGGAAAGCAAGCTCGGTTTTTCCGTCAAAATTTCTGCCAGCCCACATCATACTCAAAGCCCGGCGCCCGATTTTGATAAAAACTAAAACTGCATCAATTGGAATTTTGAAAAACAATAACGAGCCAGGAATCGAACCCGGTGATTTGAAAAAAAAAAACATAGGTCTGTATTATTACATTTGATAGTGCTGCTAATAAGAATCGAATTATGGGAAATAATGGTCTAAGTACGGCAAACATAAGGAAAGAGCTCATTTTTAATAATATTTTTTTACGTTACTTAAGTAACTACCTATTGAACTTTAACTTATTTTTTTTAATAATGTCCATTGTTTACAAATACATAGCTGGATTCTACGTCTCAGGGGTTGTATTGCATTGTTTTTTTGCAAAATTTATTCGTGAATCCAATGAAATAATGAAACCTATTACAACAGTGACGAAGGCGTTTTACGCATCAGTGATTTGTTTTCTTTCGCTTGCCAAGATGACCTTCAACAGCCGCGCTGAGATATCGGGGAATGCCAACCTTGCTCAGCTATATGGAAAACATAGAAATACTTCCTACTTCATATTAGTTACTTGATATTAAAATAAAAAGGTTAACAAGGACCTATACTAACGAAACTTAAAGTAGATCTGCGGAAGGAAAGTTATATGTTACATTAATGGTTAGCTTTTAATACATTGTTATGGTTAGAATACTTCGAATTACGAGATACTCCTCGTGTGTATCTCCCATATAGGAAGCTGTGCCCAGCAGTGAGAAGGTCTGTGCCCAGGAGTGAATAAGTGATTAAAAGAGAGATTTTGTCCACGGCCCGTGTTACCGTGATACAGTCGACTGCACATGATGCGTAGCAGTATGACCTTGAGACCGCCCTTCGCCCTTAGTGCGTTCGTAATAGAGAGGCTTTCGTAGTGCAACTGTTACACTTGGTGTGCTGTCATGTGTACCTACTGTCAGTTAAGAAACGAAAATTCCAAAGAGTTTGAGACAATTTCAGTTTACCAATATCCTGAGCCGCGGAGCTATTACAGACGTTAATTAACACTATTGCTGCAGTCACGCGAAGGATAATAAGGAGTTACGAGAGGATGTTATCACTTCACGCCAATCTTGGAAACCGCAACAGCAGAAATCTCTTAGATACAATGTAAATTGCTAAATCTACCTAACTATAATAGTAGAAATTGTGAAGAATATAAGTTTTTTGTTCTAAACATTTTAGATGATAGTCAGATTTGCTCACTTTTTTTAGGACGGAACATACTTTTGTGCATACATATTGGTTGTCACTGTCAGTATGTGGGACTCCTCCCCTTAGAGGGGAGCCCATAATTGGACCACCGGGGTTTAGTTGGGAACTTCCCCCGTCAAGAAGCAGCGAACGTGGACCGGACACGGGCCAACGCAGGTAGGCGTACCGGCCCTACGAGCCTAGGACGCCCGCCACAACACGAGGGGCATATCATTTGTATTTGAAACATGAGTGCGACAAGCTAGCGTGCTCAGTCCCGTCTTGTTACGATGACACATAGGTTGCACATAGTTATGTGCAATATAGTTATGCAAGTCCATACCTATTGTCAAAAAAATATAAAATTTTGAGTAGCCCCCGGCCTTATTAATCATCTATCTAACATCATCTCATTAAGACTATTCATAAAAGCCTAAACACGCTATATCGGCTGTAAGTTTCTGAAGAATTAGGGATCCCGCAGACTATTTGATGGTATAGGATCAGCTCAAGATTAGTATGTCATGGGAATGTCACCGAAGTGACAGTACACCACATTTCAAATCAATCGAATCTGTGAAAGTTAGTAAAACTATTATAACATGTAGAAAATGAGCTGATAGTCATCAAACGCCTGAGCTGATCTTCTTATATTATAGCTAAGAACCATCCTAGTCACGTCAGCTTTTTTAAAAAAAACTGAATCAAAATAGGTTCATTCGTTAAAGAGCCACGATGCCACAGACAAGATACACAGACAAACAGAGAGACGCGTCAAACTTATTAACACCCCTCTCCTTCGTCGGGGGTTAATAAGGTCCTCGGCCTTCTGGCAAAGGTCGCAAAATAGGTAATGTGTAGATGTGTACAGACCTAACCCCTCATTACCTACAGTCCAACACCATAGCTACCCTATTTAACCTACTTTCGCCGAGACAGTGAAAGTTGGTGGATCCAACTTGATTTCTCCAATATCGTTTGAAAATCAAGGTTTGAACACAGTTGCAGTAACAACCGCGATCATCGGCGGGCTTATTTATAGTGCTTCTCATGAGATCACAAAGTTTGATTAACTTATCGGAGTTCAATCAGGACAAAGCTTGCTTCGTTTTCATAATCTGAGGGCCTAGACAAGATGCCTTTCGATAATCGCTATCGCTAAAAGGAAAATGTATGGGGTTTGACAAAAGCCCTCGATTGAGTTTCGATCTAAAATGTCAAATCCCATACATTGTCAAATGGCATCTTGTCTAGGCCCTCTAAACCAAAGCCCTCTTCTACTATTATGTTCTATACTACTTAATACTACACTGCTTAAGTGTACCCCTGCACTTTTGCAGTATTTCATGTGTAAGAACGCCTACTGAAACATTAAAGCAATGTTAATTGCATACAGAATTGATATATACAACTAATAAGGAAAAAATTAAATATGAATAAAAAACATAATAACAATTTATTCAATTCATTTATTTCCTCATTGAAAATAATAGCAGATTTTATCTTAATTGGTTTGAACAGTGATTCAAAATACTTTGTAAAAAAACCGACTTAATAATACTGAGAAAGGTAAAAATATTGAAATCTATGGGTAGCATAGAATATAACTTTAGGAAAGCTGAGAACAGATTTTAAAACTTTTCATCAACTACAGCCAGCTACAATTTAAAAGTTCTTTAGACTGACAGTGACCAGATTCACACATTTTTTATGACTGTAGAGACCAAACAGCCTAATGTTAGCTTGTATCTTGTGCTTTTGGATATGTAGTACCTCTTATGTATTGTAATGATTTGGATTGTTTTAAAATATCTGTTTGTTTGTGTTGGGTATGAGAAACCTATACACAATTTCAACAAACATACATTATTTTTATAACCATTATCTTGCGAATAGTTCAATGAATTCTCATAGCAACACTAGCATTATTTTACTATCGAAGGAGACATTTCAAACATTGATTACATCTCAAAAAATCAGGAGAAATCTCCTGAATCTGGGAAAAATACTAATAATTCATTTTCACATTTATTTTATTTGTACACAATTGAAAATAATTTTTGATTTTCACCATTATTCAATATGGCAACATCGCGAGCGACATATAAGTCAACTAAGGTAAAGTAATTGTCACCAAGATGTATATTTGACTGTGTGGTTCTTTTGATAAAAATGATTGTTTTGTGCCATGAAACAAAGCAACTAAAAAAATGGACAATTAAAAACTATTCTGCAAATCTTTGCCACCTGATACCACCATTATATCCTGAAGATGGGCAGAAATTTACAAAAGAAGAGATAATTTACAACCCAAACTTTATATTGATCTGTCAAGCAGCATTATCCCTCCCAAGGACTATGACAATTGATAAATCAATTATTATTGTGTCTGGAATATGATGCTTGATGGATTAAATGAATACTTAGATAAAAGCTATTGTCTATACTATTAATCAGTCTTTTTCATTAGTTTCATCTTCACTAGAACTCTCCTCACTACTAGATTCATCACTTGACTCTTCGCTCGAAGAATCATCTGACCGATCACCTTTCGCTGCCTTTTTAGACATTATTTCTTTAAATTGTCTCACTGTTATCTTCCTAGGCATGATCTCTCTTAGAAAGTCTAACGTGTCATCTTCTTGTACAACTTCAGCTATATGTTTGTACTCTAACATGCTGCTTTTACCACTCTTGTAAGCTCTTTTGGCCAAATCAGTTACAAATAGTTCCTGAAATTTTAAAAGTATTTTTATTTATTTATAATATGGTATTAAAATAAACTCTTAGCAAGTAAACAACATAGTAAGTATCTAGGTAGGTACTGTTTATTTTAATAAATTAATTAATTTCAGTGTTATTAAAATTTTAAGGTTATCTGACTTACGACTTACAGTAACTTTTGTAACTAAATATAAAGGTTCTGGCCCAACTGCTTCAACATCTGGAGAACTTTTCATTATAGTCTTGACTCTAGATAGTGGTAAATGCAAGTCCTTTTCAGTTTTCGGCGTCGACATACTGTCGACTTTAAGCGGTCTAATATTTTTTGTTTACAAGAAGTTTGTGATATAGATACTGTAATTAAAATATCTAAGAGGTATTTTCCTTTTGTTTTGTTCAGATTATATCACAATATCTCAATAAAATAGCAAAGAAAAGAAAGAGAATAAAGTTTTTTTATGGGTTTTTTAGGAATACTCGCTCGGTCCGTTTTGTTTTGTTCACATGCACGGCACAGATTAGAAAAGAGTATGTTTATTTAGAGGACAGATGTGTTTGTTAGATTTTTTTTTCCTTTTTTTGGTTCATTCTAGAGAGTTTCCTATCAAGGGAACACAAAGGAAGCTAATGCCCATACAGCTATGTCTTCAGTATTTCTTTATTTATTACATTGAAATACTGGTGTCTCACAGTTCAATAAATCTTGTGAGTATTTGACGCGAAATATATGATGCTTCTTGATGGGGTGGATAACCACAAAAATGTTCTCATCGTCTTTCACACCACAATCACTTTTAATAATCTTTTAGCTGTACGTCAACACAAACACAATGTTTTATAAAACTACACCATTATTATAACACAAAGTTCGCTCCGACACAATATTTCATTATTGTAATAAAAATATTGACTGACACCACCAAATCCCGCCAATAACTATTTTTTTTTGTTTTTTTTGTTCATTCCCAGGGGGCATGGAAAGGCAAAGGAAACTAATGCCTATACAGCCATGTTTTAATTTCTTTATTTCTTCGTTTATTGCATTGAAGTGCTAGTGTTACACATTTCAATACATCTTGGGAGAATTTGACTCAAAATTTATGATGATAGTCTCCTTATTATGTTGCTATTGGATGAGGTGGATATAGCCACAAAATTCCATTGGCGAAGTAAAAAGACAAACTCTCTGTTAGATGTTTTTGTCCATTATGAAATTCGCAATACACACTAGATATGATACACTAAAAACAGCACTGTATTTAATATATCAGATGCAACTAAAACTGGAAAATTGTTGTGCCAATCTAACACCAACAAAAAATAACAAAAAAAATAATTTGGAACCTTGACTGAATGTATATTTCAGGTCTATCTTTTGTTTAGCTTTTACTGGTGCAGTCAATACCTGTTATTTCCTAGAAATGGTTTGCCACTTTCAAAAACATCTTAATCATTTGATAATCTCATGACATTTGTATAAAAAATAATTTAACATTGGCTGCATTATTTCATAGAAATGTCATGAATTATTGACCTTATTTTTGGAAGTGGCAAACATTTTTACTGTCATATTGACGGCACCACTCTGTATACGTATTGTTAATGTGTATGTAAGTATTGTAATATAGTCATAAAATAGATTTTTTTTCCTTATTTCTTGCATCCTCTTAGAGACACCGTACATATACAATTTCAAGTCGGCCAACTATCGAACAACTAAATTGCGTGCTTTCATCAACCAACTATCGGCCGATAGCCCGCACACTATAACAACTTAGTTGGTCAGTCGCACGGTAAGATGCAGTGTGACCAGACCCGTGTGCGTGATTTTCCCACGCTTCGATTTTTGCCGACGGGCACGCAGCCGCCGCAGCCAGTCGACTCTGCATTCTCTTCTTATAACAAATGAAAAAATAGAACTGCTGATCGACGAACTCCAAAAAAGGCAAAGCCTTAAAAAACTTATCTGGGTAACATCTCAGTTTAGAATGTAAGGTATGATGTTTCCCACGCTCTAATCTGTTACTTAATATCGGATGCACCCTAAATGTTTTGTTCTGTTTTCGTCTTCTTTTTTATAAGTTAAGAAGTGCGTTGTTTTTCCGCATTTTATCGCAGACTTCACCGCGCTAGCGACACTGTCAACCAACTAAGTCGACGAAGTGTGCGGCCTATGAAAGCACGCAATTTAATTGTTCGATAGTTGGCCAACTTGAAATTGTATATGTGCGGTGTCTCTTAGACATTCTGCGAATTAGTTGGCCAACTTGAAATTGTATAACATGTGCGGTGGCTCTTAGTTCGTATCCTTTTTCTTAATATTCTTTCCCTGCAGGCTGTCTGGAACAGATTGCTGCTTAGCAATAAGGGCGCCTATTGTAACTATTCGTTTTTATTTCTTTTCTTTCTTTGTGTCCTTGTGCAATAAAGTGTATTAATTGATAATTTAAGAATATCAGCTCAGGCGAATGATGACTTACAATACTCATTTTCTACAATGTTCTTTGGGTTTTACTAACTTTCACAGATCCGATTGATGTGAAATTTGGTTTACTCTGTGATTTCAGTAACGTTCCCATGACAAACTAACCTTGATATCCTATACCATCAAAACGTCTGCGGGATGCTCAATCCTTAAAACTTACAGCAGATATAGCGTGTTTCGGCTCATAAAATAGTCTCAATGTGATTTTTTTTTTATACATCTAGATGACAAACAAGCTGACGGCCCACCTGGTGGTAAGCGGTTACCGCCGCCTATAGACACCTGCAATAACAAGGAAAAGCACTTGATATTGCAGGTGCGTTGTCATCCTGAGGCCTAAGATGAAATGCCGTCCATGCCCAGTAATTACACTGGCTACCCTTCCCTTCAATCCGAAACACAGCGAACTGTTTCACGGCTGAAATAAGAAAGGCGGTGGTACCTACCCAGGCGACCCTACATATGGGTCTACCACCTAGATGGTGTTAGATAGATGAATAATAAGGTCGGGGGTTACCTAAAATTTTCAATTTTTTTAGTGACATATTTAATTGTTGTTGTGCAAGGCACGTTTGAAAATATTTTGAAAAATATGCATATACGTAGTAAAAATATGATTCTCTATCTCTATAAGCTTAGCTAATGTATGTATGTATGACGTTTTGTTTAGTAAGACTAATTAACAGAGGGCACCACAGTACCCGTACGATTTAAATATAAAGCGGGGCTCGCGGGGTTTTAGATTCTTTCAGATTATTGCGTAGACCTCTATGAATAGAGAGCCCTGTCTCACATATTAGAAAGAGTATCTCCCTGTCTACACAATAATTTGTCAACCCCCGCCATATAATCGTACTGTGGTGCCCTCTGGTAATTGGTGTCAGTCAACTGAACGCCATATACCTATACCTTACAATGGCGTAATTTTCAAAATTATTTTAAAAGTGCCTTGCACAACAACAGTTAAGAATGTTTAAAACAATAATCAAATTCATATAAATTGTCAATTTAGTGTCCCAAAGTGACCTACGGCGGCTTGAAAAATTTATGGTAATGACCACAAAATAGGCTAATTCTAATTATATTTAATGAATTTCGCATTTAGTTTGATTTGATCGAAAAAACGTATCACATGTTATTTTATTTTCTGACAGCTATGTTTCTAATGATTACATTCTATAATTTCTAAGGTATTTTATTTATAAATTATATTACTGATTTCATTTAAACAAGGATGCGATAAGTATATAAAATACCCTAATTATTATCTTATTTTGTTTTGTTCACTTTAAACTAACAACTACAGTCATCGAAATCTCAAAATGGTTTCGAGTGTGTTTTCCCATTGCTCCGATAGCAATGGGATAACACTTCGAGACTATTTTGAGTTTGTTGAGGAATTAGTAACAATAGATGGCGCTGACATGGGAAACCCAAACTATACTCTACTAATGATCTGTTTCCTATACTAACCCTTCTTACCCGTGGTATTACCCACGTACTACCGGTGGTACAACTGGTAGTACCAAGGGGATTCTTTTAGCCCATAGTAGCACTATGTTGTCTGGTAGTACCACTGGAGATTTATATTACCCCTGGTGCTACTTATTACTGACATTGTGCTCCCCCAGGGCTCTCTATTCCTAGTAAAATTTCCTCTATCTCTTTCTGTGAGTTTATCTACCCTACAAGTGTACCTAATCTATACAAATACAATCTATGTAAATACAAATGTCTTTAGAGAAATGCTTTTGATGTTGACTGAGAAAATTTTTTCATGAGGTATTACTTTATGTTGTCAGTTTTAAGGAAACCAGGGAATGATATACGAGGGGAAAATAAGGAAATAATACATTATATTGGTCTTAATGCTAGCTGTCTTTATTTTCCATTTCCTTATAGAAAATACTTTTACGAAAAACAGTAATACAGGGCCGCCTGCGTGCCCGAACGCCCGGTCCGGCGTCGCTGACTAGTCTCGCCCGCGGACCCTCTCACATCCAATACTTACATGAAACGATAAATAATACAAAAAATACTGATAGCGCGAGATCGATAACTTCTTACAAGGACTTCTCGATTTTGATCAGTTCAGCGATGCCATCGTACATCTCCTTGACGGCGTCGTACTCAGTGAGACCCATGCGCCTCTTGTTGGAGATGTCATAGACGCCGCCCTCGGCCTCGGTGTGCTCGCCTCGGGTGCCGCGCACTTGCAAGTGGTATTTGGATGCAATCTCCTCCAGCTTCGCCTTGTCGGCCGCCAGCTTGGGCAGCTTGATGTGCACCGACGCGCGCACTGTCGTTCCTAAGTTGGTTGGGCAGAAGGTAAGGAATCCAAGGCGGTCATTGTGCGAGAATGGAATCCTCTTTTCAATGTCATTTACAGCAGTCACCAACCTCTTGTACACCTGCTTTAGGTCTCCACCCATCTGCATGGAGATAAGACGGAGGTGGTCCTCCTCATTGCACCACACCAGGAAGGTCTTGTTCTCATTGTGGTAGATACCACGGCCAGAGGGCCAGAAGCGGCAAGCGTTGGCAGCCTGGAGGAAGCGGTCACCCTCCTTGAAGAGGAAGTGATCGTCAATCAGTTGCTGCTGAGTGTCTTTGGACATGCCAGTGAGAGGGTAGAATGTGCCCTTCAATTCGGCTTCGAGGCCAGAGAGAGTGGTTGAGACTTTCTCTTCCATTTCCTTATACTGGGCCTCAGTCAGACAGGGGTTGAAGGGGTATCCCTCCATGGAGCGGCCACAGCGAACACGGGTGGAGACAACAAACTCGCCAGCCGGGTCCAAGTTTCCAAGGGTCTCAACATCACCCCAGTTCTTGGCAGGGTGCTTGTCGGTCTTCTTGAAACCATTGTGGTAGTCCTCAATGATGGGGTCAAACAAGTCAGCAAAGACTACATATGCCTCAGCATCAGGGGCATAGATTCCAACACCAGAGTCCAAATTCTCAAAACCTGAAATGAAAAAATAAAATAAAGGATTGTTAATAATTCATTAATAATAATTTACAATACAAGATATTATCTAACACTAAGTTTGTAGCCTTCTAAATTAAATATATTATAAAAAGTCAAAATTTTGTGTTGGCAAATGTTAAATTGAGCACTTACAATAATAGCGGTATATTCGATTGAGCACTTCTTAAAATTTAAGTATTCTGATATAAAGTTAGCATACCAACACTAATCTATGAAAGTGACCTTTAGGACTTGCATAACATAATCAGCAATCAAACTTTATTAATAAATCGTTTGTTTGAACCAATCTCGATGTAAGGTGTTATGATGGTTATGGAAACCATTGCCATCACAAAGGTGAAGAGGCTTTACTATTTGCAGTAAAAGAGATTTCAGCTTTTGATCATAAATCGAAACTTCATTCCGCAGCTGACAGCACATCAAGCTTATAAGTTTGATCTTACGACCGCCCTTACTACGTTCGTAATAGAGGCGGATTTCTTAATGCAACTGTTATGCTTGATGTGTTTTAATCGTACCAATTATTCCGTACAAACTATTCACGATAACAGCTAAATTTTACCTGACTGAATACAATCCAGGAGTGTAGAGCCAAAGGAGGTCTTCTTGTTTTTAAGACCGTCGAATACCTCCCTGGTTAGGTACTTCTTCAGCAGCGACTTTGAGTCAGAGGCCTGGAGTTTGCTGAAACCAGCCTCCAATTTCTCGATGGTTGCGGCGTCCACCATTGCTGCGGCTTTTCTGCAAATAAAATAAATGAACGTAAATATCATTGTATTGAACGTGTGAACATAAAACGTAGATATCTTTGAAGTTTCTAACGCTTTTAATGCCGCACATGTTGCCCGAGTGCACATTTTTGGTAAAATTAAATTTATTTAAAATATTTTAATTTGTGAAAGTGTATCTGTCAAAAATCAAAATTTAAAATGAACTTTTTAAATTTAAAATATTAGTGAGGGGACATACCCATCATTTCTTGAATCAATGTCTGCTATAGATAAACTATCAAAACAGATTAAGGTTTTACTATGAAATTATAAAGCAAAATATTATAACAATTAAATAAAAATAATTACGATTAAAAGTAATGACGGCATTGTAAAAAACCCACAAGTGCTTTCAAAAAATTTAAAATTAACAAACCTCCTTATGAGGTAATATGCTAGTACTGCACCACCGCAAACGACCACCGGGATTGTAACTTTGAGTTTATAATTCATGGCAATTTATTACTACTACTTATTAGTTAGGTAGTGTACACAGGCTATTAAGAACTGGTGTTACGCGAACTGCCGGACTTAAGATTGTTTTTAGAACACACCCAAGAAATCAGTTGATTTTGTGGTGTGAATTACGTAATTTTGCCAGAGGTCGCCTTGACCGAGACGCGCAAGTCGAACGGATGTGTCAGCTCACTGCGCACCGGTACTGTTTCACTGTGCGCAGCCGTACCGTACGTCCCACTCGCGACCAAAGAACAAACGTGTTATCGCGAGTTTCTTGTTACTTATTAGCAATAATTTCTATTCGAGAAGCAATAATTATACATGTTCGGATTACCGAGTTCACTTATCGTTCCATGAATGATATCGAATACGATAGATAAGATTTCAGGTAGATGACAAAATACTTAAAAAAACAATGACAGCGAGGGCTGCAAATAATAATGATTGTAAATTAATGTAATAAATATGATTTAAATGCGTTTTGATATTTAATTGACTTCATGGTCTAAGAAAAAAATGAGATTTTACACTTCAATAGTAGGTACCTAGGTAATTTAAAAAAAAACACAAAAGTTTTTATGAAACACCCTACTATTATGAATAAGAACGGGGATAAAACTTTAATAAATTCAACGAAATTATTCGGTAGTTCATCGCATAATTCATTATAATCATTTGATAGCAGTTTTAGCAATACTCATTAATATTATATATTATATTTAGTGGATCTACGACATTATTGAATTACGTTCAGCTACCTGCGATATCGTTATAAATGAATGAAATATGGTGGAAAAAATCACCAAATACCTTATAATACTTTAATTACACCAATGAAAAAAATATTTAGACAAACATCATAGTAAATTGGCACTGGAGATTAACGCCGGTTAAAGACATACGCACCCGTCGGCATCTTCTGCCGGTTTGTTTTCCTTGTTTTCTTTCGTTGCACAACCACCCATTTTCACAATTTGCTATTTTATATGTTAAACTAGTCGCTACACATGCACTAAATCACGAAAAACTACCGCAAAAAAATAAAAGGAATGGAGAATACTAAATGCAGTGATGGAATGATATTTTGTCTAAATGAATGTATCGGAGGCAGGAGTGGTAAGGGTGAGGGTTGGCCCGATCGATGCGCGACACGCAGGACGCACGCGGCTTTACGCTTCCCGCCCTTCGGGAATAACTTCAAAACTTTTCGGAGGGAAACTTCCCGGGGCTAGAACTGCCGGTTACCTTAGCGTCAGATTTTGGAATGCAGCACCTATTTCATCCACTATACCACTGATAAGTGAAACGAGACACTTGACGTTATCTTATGCACATCTCGAAAGGGTTTAAGTTATCACACATCAAAAAATAATTCCGATCGAACGGGGTAAGTGATAGTGTCATGTTTATCACTATAGATGTTCGAAATATGCCGGTAGATTAATTTAAAGTGGGCACCTCTTACCTGGCGCTTGTACAACCGTCAGAGTCGACTGCGAGGTGCAGAATGATCTCTGCGGGAGCGCGCGGAACGTTAAGCCCGCGGTACCCCGCGCCCGCACCGCAGCCCTTCCTCTGACAACCTTGGCCTTGCTGTGATGCTCGCCTGGCCGGCAGAATGCCCACCGGCAATAAGATCGAGTTGAAGTTTTAACTATCATTCACTCTGCTATTTCAAATGAAGCCCATCCAAGGATTATTGCTATGCAGTTAATTAATAATGCTGGCACGAATTGATAGTAATGATAAGATACATCTCACTTGACGATCCTCATGATGTCAATATTTTATTTATTATATGTAGTTATTTTAACAATCATCATTACATGTTCACTGTAATTTTGAAGTCAAGATGCAAATTATGTGCATTAGGGGGAAGGCGAACTCGTCCAGTATGAAATTCGCCCCCTTTTGTTTTATTTTTTATTTTTCGTAGTTTTAACCTAACCGTTTAAATTTAGTTAGAAATGTTTAGTTAGATCTGTGACCTAAAAAAACAATTCCCCATAAGTCTCAAATTAGATAATATTAATAAAAATATTAGTACAGACGACATCACGCCAAGTGTAACAGTTGCACTGCGAAAGCCGCCTCTATTACGAACGCAGTAAGGGCGATCTCAAGGTCAAACTGTTACGGTTGATGTGCTGTCGACTGTACGTTCTTGTAGGTGACTATGTCACATGCATGGGAGACCTAAATGAAAATGAATTGAGCCCAAAAACATGCAAATTTTCATTTATTAACATATCTAGGTACACGAGAAAGCTTTTATAACGTATTAACCTCAGAAAATGTTTTATTATTCTTAGGTATTTACCCCATTATTCATTTTTTAAATGTATAATATGAGAAATAATTTTATCTCATAGTCGATCGATTATAAAATTCATTAGCATTGTCACAGCTCTTGATAACGTCTCTAAAATTTAGGAGGGAAAACTATCGAAAATTTAAATTTAGAGTGTTGCCGTTTCTTTTTTGTCCCGCGTCTGGATCATGTCCAAGTCAGCATTACGTCGATGCCAATGTCAAGTTTGTATTTTTCACTTTCATTGCATAACTCGAATAACATTGCCTTTATTACCGTTCTATAAAATAAACGTTGTTATTTAATTGTACCATTTATTTTATAAATGTATGCAAGTAATAAAATTCCATGTCATATTTATTTAATAGGTCGGTGGCATAATTAAAATAATAAACATCAAGTTCCAGCCGATTTCACTTACTGTACCCCTAGTGTAGGTTTCAATCGAAACGAAACGAAAGCCATCATCGTCGTGTTCACCTCTCAAATCCATATAAAAATGTGGTTTATAATAATTCATAACAAAGGCCCTGCTGTTGTTTTCATACAATTTGATAGTTAGCACTACTACGAACGTTTTCGTTTCAATTCGATGGAAACTTACACTAGGGGGCACTGTAGTACTACTGGACTAGGGACGAATAATAGCAATCGATATTGTCGATTATTGATTTTTATACCTAGGTCTTTATATCACCATGGACTAAATTATCATCCTTGATATTACCCATCCATTTACATTAATTTAAAATATCATTAGGCGTTAACAGACTACGAACTTTCGACAAAACAATTTGGTGCTTGGCACGATCGACCTTGGCCTGTTGGCCTTGTAGATACATTTAGGTAGGGTCGCGTGCTGTCAGCTCCTCGGGAAACCTTAACAGTGCCTCGGGCTCCACGGTCGAGGCGGCACTTCACAGGTTTAATGACCTGCGTGGCGCGAACTTGAACTTAACCTAGCTTTATGTAATAACGTGTGATTATGTTTACTTCACGACCCCAATTATAAATATAAAAACGAAACTACCTTCAATCGATTACTAAATTAAAGATGGTCCCGCAATTAAAATAAGTCCGTTTCAGGAACAGCGTTATGTTTGAAAGTTTTTAGCTAACTTTTATTGTTGATATTGCCTTTACTAACCACCTCCATCTTGCCGGCCCTTAACCCAGTTTTTAAATTACTTACCCGGTCCTTCCAGTTCTTAAAAATATAAAAAAGTGTGTGAGTGAGAGCAGTGGATAAAAAGCGATAGTAATAGGTGAGAGTGGTAGCGGGGAGATCGAATGGAAAGTTGGCGTTTTTGAGACGAACGAAGTTGTAACAGTGCTCGCTTTATATTGTTGTTAAATAACAAAACCAGTGATTTTCCATGTAAACCTCTTAATTTTCGCCATAAGACCTCCCACATGTATTATGTAAACATTTTATCAAAGCTTGATTGGAGATATGAGGAAGGAATAATAGTTGGAGCTGGAAACGCGCAAGAGATAGGTATCTCTGGTGTCGCAAAAAAGGAAAAATAACGTTGCCTAATTATTAAGCAAAGAGAACCTACGTAATCACCGACGACGACCGGCTGGCCGAGTGGTCTGTACCCTTACTTGGTCAAGAGGTCCCGGGTTCAAATCCCGGTAGGAGCAAAAGTTTGTATGATGAGTACGAGCATTTGTTCACGAGTCATGGATGTTTATATATTTATTTAGTATATTTCAAATATTAATATATACATATTATTATCATTATTTCTCAGTTATCTAGTATCCATAACACAAGCTCTTAATGATGCTTACTTTGGGCTAGATAATAGGTGTGTGTATGAATATTTTTATTATTATTATTATTATAATTAGGATATTTCAGCAATTTAAGCGGTTAATAGGTACCTTAGTATTCTGTAAAAGAAGCTTGATTGGTTTCAGCGTGCATACAACGTATATGACATTTACGCTGGGAAGCCAATCGAGGGTTTATGTCAGACCTCGTAGATGTTCCGCTTAGTAAAGATACTGTGATTAAGTGCCATTTTCCAACAACTGAAGAGGTGTAGATCGGTCGGTCGGTCGGTCGGTCGGTCGGTCGGTCGGTCGGTCGGATCGGTGGAGGTGGGGTTGCAAGATCTCACAGCCGTAAAAAAGTATTACCTACTGGTCAAGCTACTTAGAGAATCTCTGTTTTAAATTTTGATGTAGTACTTAACGTTATAACATGGATGCTATTGGCTCATGACAAGGGGCATTAGGGCTCTAAAACATTCCTACAATAATCGTTCCTCTTAAAATACCATCGTTAAAGTGACATAATTCTAATCTCTGTGAACGTTTTATCGATTCATAAAAGGGGACAAATTCGCAATGAAACACAATGTTGCTACATATTAAAGCGAACAATTGTGCAGTAGCTAATATTTTATTACATTATTTGATTTGACGGCAATAGATCACTCATTGCACTATTCCACTCCACTCATCCTATAAGTACTTATATTCTGATAAATGCATGGAAATCGAATGAAATCTATCCACGATCGTTACCCATTATATTACTGGCTTGTTCAGCGAACAAAAGTCGTGGGAAGCATCTGGAAGACCTTGGCATTGCGACTCGGCCTTGGAGCAACGGTATATCTTGAAATAAAAACGGTTTCGGATCGATGTCTCCTGCAAGGTCTTTCTTTACATATTATTGTGTGTGGGATGATACTATTGTCGAATCAAGATATTCCCGGTGTTTGATTTCGGCACAAGTCGGGTCGCGACAGTACTCTTTACTTGTCAATTTGTATGAACACAGTGGACGACGTAGTGTGTCACGAGCATGGTTCTAAAGTGTTAGTCGACTTTTGTAACCCTTTTTTCACTTTTTTCTTCGGAGAGAAATCTGTTTACAGACCTACCCGTCGCTGGCGAGGCAACGGGCGTGTATGGGGGTCGCCCAGCGCTAATGACACTGGGAATGTCCACTAAAACTCGCCGATAATAACTCCACTGCCCTTTGCAGGGGTAGCCTAGGCTCTGCCAAAGCAATTTTCCCAGCTCACCCCCAACCCCTAGTGTAAGTTTCAATCAATTCGCCTTCGCGACAACTGTCAAATTCATACATAAAAAGTGCTTTCTAATATTTCCAAGAATAATTCAAAACAGCACGGTGCAACCGTTTTCATACGATTATACAGTTATCACGACGACGACGACCGTTTTCGTTTCAATTCAATTGGGATGTTGCCTAAGTTTGATTATGGCGCTATTTTACACAAATTCGGAAAATATACGCTTCTGTTACCCATAAAAACAATTCAAACTTTTATGATATGGAAAATTGTTGAAGTTGTAGGTACTGCTTAGAAAATTCATAAAAATGTGCAATATTATTTTAAAAAATGTTAATGATAATTGCTAACATCAATGAAAACAACTATTATTATTAAGAATAATAATAGAATAAACTATTATTATTATTATTATTATTTTTTTTTATACTAAGCACGACAAATGACTCAACACCACCTGATGTGAAGCAGTAAGAAGAGTCCATATGCGAAGACAGCTAGTGCAGTTCAGACACTGCTCTAGCTGGCTCCACCTTGCCGGCCCGAAAGGTGCTTTTTCACGCCTCTTTTGAAGGAACCCATGTTATAGGAAGGAGGGAACACATGTGCTGGCAAAGAATTCCAAGTTCTGGAAGTTCGACAAAGAAAAGAGCTACTAAATTTCTTTGTACGTGATGTTGAGGTGGAGACAGTGAATTGATGACTCCGAAGACCGGCACGCGTGCTCCTGAGTAGGAAGGGGGAAGGTGGGATAAGGTCAAATAGCTCTTCAGAACACTCTCCGTGATATAGCCGATAGAAGGCGCTAAGCGACGCAATGTCTCGACGCAATTGCAGAGGCTCAAGGTTGTTGGTGACCTCTACATCGCCAACGATACGGACAGCACGACGCTGCAATCTGTCCAGGGCATCGAGTAGGTACTTGGCGGAGCCATCCCACAAGTGCGAGCAATATTCCACGCAAGACCGGACCTGAGTTTTATACAGCAGGCATAATTGGTCAGGCGTGAAAAATCGACGCACCTTGTTCAGGACACCGAGCTTCCGTGAGGCTGTTTTTATCACGGTTTCGATGTAGTTCCTGGAATTCAGATCGCAACATATCTCCATACCTAGCAAGTTGAGGGAGCCCTGCGCCGAAAGAGTCGTGCCCTGAAGAGACGGAAGGGGAAGGAACGGCGACATTTTGGCTGTAAACGCGCACACCTGTGTTTTCTTAGCATTGAACTCAACAAGATTGTTAGATCCCCATTCAGATACGAGGTTCAACACCCTGTTGAGCTCAATGGTAAGATTCTCTCTCTCCCTCTCGGTTTCAGCGCGCCCAGCCCCTGGGCGACCGTAATATCCCCCATGCACTGTACTGTCATCTGCATAGCAATGAATGTTTCCTAACGGAATCATGTCATTGATATGAAGAAGAAAGAGTGTGGGGGATAGAACAGAGCCTTGTGGTACACCAGCATTCACTGACATGAACCGCGAAGCGCATCCATCTGCGAGGACACGGATTCTTCGCTCATGCAGGAAGCTGGCAATCCAGTTACAGAGCTGAGCGGGCAGACCGAATGCCGGGAGCTTGGACAGAAGAGCCCTGTGCCAGACCCGATTGAACGCTTTGGCAATGTCAAGGCTAACTGCCAGTGACTCACCACATTTGTCAATAGCTTCACCCCAGACATGCATTAAGTACGCTAGAAGATCACCCGTTGACCGGTTCGGCCGAAACCCGTACTGTCGATCATTAATTAATGAGTGATCTTCTAGGTATCGGATCAGCTGGTGGTTTAAGATCCGTTCCATGACCAACCATTATTATGTCAACTATTAAAAAAAATCATACATAGGTACATACTTATTACATAGTATTATTAATTCTGTCAGTATGCCCATATAGGTTCATTTCTTAGTAATATAGGAACATGTGACGTCACCTGTTCCAAAGATTTTCAATGGACCATTTTTGGATGATGCGCCGCAACACATCAAACATACACTATATCAGTGAAACTATTGATCTTAGATATACTAATATTTTGTAATATTTCTATACGAGTTAAATACTTCTTAGTTAGGTATGAAATAAAAAAGTCTTCAAATGCCCTATTAAAACGAGTGCGTTACCCCAGCAAGAAAATATTTGCTAGGTGACATTTAGTTATGCCAATAATTAGAGTGTAATGTGGTGTAAATGTGACCCAAATAAAAAATTTGTGTGTGCTGTAGTTTTGGAGAAACAGCAAAAAAACCGTTCCTGCTGGAGTAACGCTGTTCCAGCAAGAAGATTCTAAACGAATGATCGGAGGGAAAAGTAAAGTACATGAGCAGGTAGGTTATATTTGTGCATGAATGTGCGCCAAAAATGAGATTTGTGCGTCTTAAGGTTTTAGAGATATACGGTTTCCTGCTGGAGTAACGTTTTGCAGAATCCGGTATCTCGGAAACCTTTGATTGTGCGCACGTAAAATAAATATATTTCAGTAGCTGTTGATTTGTGCGTATTTGTGAATCAATAAGTTATTAAAATATATTTATCGTTTTAAAGTAATGATACATTTCTTAAATAACAATAAAAAATTCTAGCGCTTAAATGAGCAAACGTATAAGCCAACTGAAAATGGAATTCGCTTCTTCTTGTTAATCTTCTTGTCCACAAAAAGTTTCAAAACTAAATATACACACGTTTTTGAATAATTTAACTTTAATTCATAACTGACAATGCCATAACTCCAACTTCAAATTACAAGAACCAGTATAAACCAAATACAATTTGGTAGTAACGCACAATTAGAGTATTTCGTGAAATATAAATGCTGAAAATTTCAGCTTCATATGTTTCGTATTAATGTAGATATAAACAAAAAACCAAAATAACCACTAGATTACCGATAATCCGACAGAATTCAAATGACCACTAAAAAGCGACCGTTTCATACATATTGATGACCTTCATAAATTGGCTCACAAACACGTGTGAACATTTAGTTCCCGGGTACACTGAAGCACAAAACTGTTAGAGAAAGTTATTAAAATGCATTTTAGTTTATATAAAAAGTACTTTACATATGCTGGTATGTGACAATGGCCCTAATTCTGGAGAATACATGCTATGTCTAAATTTAAGTTCAGTCCATTTCTTTCTCTCGAAATGAATACGAAAAGGATTACTGTCATATAATTTGACATTTAGAAACGTGCGTTCAATTTTCGACCTTATTGAACGTGATAAAATGCAGTGTTTAGGAGGCACCTCCGTACATGCCGTCGAAAATTGTCTATGGTTCCTTTGAAATCTGTCTAAATTTAATTGCCAGCTCTAAACGAGTTATTGCTATCTAAAGTAAGTCCGAGTTCACGCTTCAGCCCCCTTATTCTCAACTGTCGGATCACGAATTCGATTCGAAAAGTCACATGCCGTCTCGCTTTGACGCATAGCGATAAAAAGTGACAGGTACCTATAGAGTTTCCGAAATTCGAATATTTTCCGACAGTTGAGAATAAGGGGGCAGGTCGTATGAATACCTAGTCAATGTAATTGTATGGCAGCAGCAAGGCGGATTACTACATCAGTCATCCATCCAGGGTTGAGATGCCATTTTCATGATATAAATCACATCGAGTAACTACTGGGAGGCTGTTTCATAGACCTTTTCTTAGTCACAACATAAGTAATTATATGTAAATATAAGTACCTACCACATGCTGGTAATACAGAAACTTTTAATAAATACAGTACTTGTTTCAAAGATACTCTTATTTATTATTATACCTACCATGCTCGTAAATTATTTGGAGTTGGTGCCGCCTGAGCTGTTTTTACAAAGCGGACTCTCGCTGCAGGGTTGACGCGCGGGAAGGCGAGCGGCGAGAACAAATGTATGGCGGACGAAGTGCAATCATGCTTAAGACTCAACAGCGGCTTCGGCTGACTGAGCGGCGACGTATAAACAAAATATTTTAGACGATTTTGGAGCGGTTTTGTTATACAGGGTGGTGCCGTCAATGCGACAATAAATTTAAACATGGGCTATATTAGTCCATAGAAATGGTTTGCCACTTTCAAAAATTTCGTATTCAATTGATAATTTCATGACCTTTTTATGAAATAATGCTGCCAACGTTACACTATTCCATACAAATGTCATGAAATTATCAAATGAATACGATATTCTTGAAAGTGGCATACCATTTCTATGGACTAATATAGCCTATATTTAAATTTATTGTCGCATTGACGGCACCACCCTGTATTGAATATATTCACTGTGAAGAAAAGAGTGAATTATCTTTCAGATCTAACCCAATCTGACCTAACTTATATCTTGTCGCCTACTAATGTAAAAACACGAAAGTGTAAAAAAAATATAATTACGAAATATTCGATTCGCCAAATTATAGCTACCACTACTGAGTTTAAAAAAAATGTCTAACTACGTCCATCTCCATCGTTGCCGCTAAACGTTACTGACTGACCCTACTGGATTGGACGTCGTCGGTCGCCCCTACCCAATAGTCGTAGCCAGGCCGTAAATGTTTTTCTTTAACAATTAATAAATATACTCTAAGCACATTATCAATATTTAATAAATACATTTTGTTTTTTTTTTACAACTAGATGACAAATAACTACAGTTAATTTTAAAATAAGGATAGGTACCTACTGAACAAAATTCACTACTAAAACAATACGATTGCCTGTAAACGTTATGAACGCGATTGTATGGAGAATAGAATAATATAATGCTGTCCTATTAAAGAGGTCCTCAAAATGTATGAAACGGTCGCTTTTTAGTGGTCATTTGAATTCTGTCGGATTATCGGTAATCTAGTGGTTATTTTGGTTTTTTGTTTATATCTACATTAATACGAAACATATGAAGCTGAAATTTTCAGCATTTATATTTCACGAAATACTCTAATTGTGCGTTACTACCAAATTGTATTTGGTTTATACTGGTTCTTGTAATTTGAAGTTGGAGTTATGGCATTGTCAGTTATGAATTAAAGTTAAATTATTCAAAAACGTGTGTATATTTAGTTTTGAAACTTTTTGTGGACAAGAAGATTAACAAGAAGAAGCGAATTCCATTTTCAGTTGGCTTATACGTTTGCTCATTTAAGCGCTAGAATTTTTTATTGTTATTTAAGAAATGTATCATTACTTTAAAACGATAAATATATTTTAATAACTTATTGATTCACAAATACGCACAAATCAACAGCTACTGAAATATATTTATTTTACGTGCGCACAATCAAAGGTTTCCGAGATACCGGATTCTGCAAAACGTTACTCCAGCAGGAAACCGTATATCTCTAAAACCTTAAGACGCACAAATCTCATTTTTGGCGCACATTCATGCACAAATATAACCTACCTGCTCATGTACTTTACTTTTCCCTCCGATCATTCGTTTAGAATCTTCCTGCTGGAACAGCGTTACTCCAGCAGGAACGGTTTTTTTGCTTTTTCTCCAAAACTACAGCACGCACAAATTTTTTATTTGGGTCACATTTACACCACATTACACTCTAATTATTGGCATAACTCAATGTCATCTAGCAAATATTTTCTTGCTGGGGTAACGCACTCTATTAAAACATTGAAACTTGGACTATACCTACTGTTGTTGCCGGTACTGTTAGATGCTGTTATGCTCGTTTTCACTTACCTTTGCTTAGCGTTAAGTATCTTAACGATTTTTATCTCAGTCTATCTAAAGGAGATAGAATGAGAAAAACGTCGTTAAGATTCACCTAAGCCTAGGGAATGTTTAGCGAAAATGGACATGAGTGTATCAGCTGTAAGTCTGTCCAATAGTATATTAATTGCCCCGCGGCCTCGGTTCGCGGGTGACCGACCATTGCCAGTGTCGCAGCAAGGCCGGCCTTTGGCAAGCTCGTCTACGTCGACGCGGCTATTTCACTCGCTGACGTTTTTGTCTTGAAAAAGTTTGTGTAATCTTGAATTAGTGGCTACCGTTCCCCTATAGACACCTGCAATAACAAGGAAAAAATCACTTGGTATTGCAGGTACGTTGTCATCCTGAGGCCTAAGGTGAAATGCCTTCTATACCCAGTAATCACACTGGCTTCCTTAACCTGCAAGCCGAAGCACAGCGAACTGTTTTACGGCCGAAATAGGAAAGTCGGTGGTACTACTCAGACGACCCTTCATACGGGCCTACCACTTTAGTCACAGAATAACTTAGAAGAGGGGGTAAAGTCCAAAAGTGTAGGATATAGTTGTCAAAAATACTTACCCTTAGATTGATGAGCTGACGCTATATGCGCTGATAGGCAAATGAAATGCTAATATTATAGGAAAAGTTAAATCCTAGGTGGGAAACAGTAGGTACGCGCGCCTTGTCATGATTCGGGTGACTGTACTTACCATGGAGTTACCGAGAACTTGGGAAATATAGTGATTTTGACAATGTTAGCCAGAAAAAAGTAACTCTAGAAGGAATTAATTCATAGGATTATTTGATCCCACGTATAGCCTATAAAACGCTTAATTATTAATATAATAGGCAGACTGATCCGTAATTACTGAAACTGACGTGTTATTCTTGATATGCTGCTGTCTGTTCAACATTGGCGGAGCTGCAGCAAGTTCAAATAAAATTCAATTTCCAAACTTTAGACGGAAGGAAATTTCATTAATTTGGTTTTAACCTTACCTACCTATATCTGTGCCTATATTCTTTACAACCCGTAAATAATTCATAATAGTATCTAATCTTTATGGTTATACTCTTATTAATTATTATATTATACATAACTAGGTTTCAAATGGTTTTAGCGCCAAGTTTCCTGTTTAAGTACCTAAAAATTTTCTTAAATTATAATGATATCATCAACAAACTTAATATCAACAAACTTATAATTTTGTATTAAAGTTTAAAATCGTCCAGCACTTTTACCTAATTGTGTTAATTTTTAATTATGATAAAAATCGCATTTATGCACTCTATGAGTAGGTATGATATGATAAGATAATAATTAAATTATTGGCCGGCTAACGGCTATTTTTTTTTTTATACTACTAGATGACAAACAAGCTGACGGCCCACCTGATGGTAAGCGGTTACCGCCGCCTATAGACACCTGCAATAACAAGGGAAAATCACTTGAGATTGCAGGTGCGTTGTCATCCTTGGGCCTAAGATGAAATGCCGTCCATGCCCAGTAATTACACTGGCTACCTTTCCCTTCAATCCGAAACACAGCGAACTGTTTCACGGCTGAAATAAGAAAGGCGGTGGTACCTACCCAGACGACCCTACGTACGGGTCTACCACCTAGTACTAATGCTAATGTACGCGTGGGCTCCGCAACGGCCGTAACGCACGTGCGTACGTACAGTCGACGTCACATCAAGCTGAAGCGTTCACTCAACACGAACTCAGTCCGCAGTAAAGCCGGCTTTCGTAGTGCGACTATTACACTCAATGTGCTGACATCTGTACGTTGTCGTTGAGGGTGAGGTCGTTGCGGCAGAATTTCATTTCGCTTTCTAACTTTTTGATCCTCAAACAGACCGTCGGAGTATACTCAACAGAATAAATCTAGGCGCCGAAAAACCGCAACTGTTACACTTGACGTGCTGTCGTGTGTACAATGGTTTTGAAACAATATTATTTTTACTTTTTATTATTTCTGATATTTCTCACAGCTATGCAAAGTTAAGTAAGGTAGTTAGACCTGGCAGTTATAATCAACCGCCTTTAAAAAAGGAGTAAGTACCTATTTTAAACTCACATTTTAAACGTGTTTGATTTTCCTTTCAAACATTTATTATAATATTAAAAATAACATTATGAATACACAATTTGATAATCTAACCTTAAAATGTTGTCGTCTGTCCTTCTCATGCGTTACTTACCCGTCATACTTCCGTTCGTGGGATAAGTATGAGACTAGGACGATTAGGAACAATAGGAAAATATACAATCGCATATATTTCCTTGATAACACTTTGAAAACCCACAAAATCATTGTGGAAAAATCGCGACAAACTCGACACTTCAAAATAACTTTATCAATTTGATAAATGGCACCGATAGACTTGATCGTTGATAATTTCTTTATCACCATGTTGACTTACCTAGTTTTGAGGTAAGCTGTGGGATGGCCCTTAATCTAATCAGTATTCCCAGTTACAATCGAGTCGAGACCTCTCGATCGCGTTTGCGTTCTGTCACAGTACATGTAAAGTATTTTGGGAACTACTTAAAAATATAGATTTGACAGCGGGCCCAATCGGGAAGTTTCGCTTCGATCGAAATTACACTAGAGGCAGATAGTAGGTTGGTCTGGTGAATTTGCTTCGTAGACCCTAGACAACCACCGCGAAAGGCACGGGAGCTATCCAGGAGTTTTAGCGGGTATTCCCAGGGTCGATTTAGACTTCCGATTCTACGTCAGCGGCGGGAAGGTCCGTCAATGGATTTCTTCTGGTAAAAAAAGGGGTAAAGTAAAGTACTGCCTGGGGGTGGGCTGATGAAATTGCTTCGGCAGAGTCCAGGTTATCCCCCCGATAGGCAGTAGAGTTACCGGGGAGTTTTAGTGGGTATTCCCAATGGCGTTAGCACAGGGCGAGACCCTGTTGCCTAATCAGCGGCTAAAAAGGGTCTGTAATATGAATTTTCCCCGAAAAAAAATAGGGGGACGTAGGTACCTTTTTTTTTATATACAACTGGATGACAAACAAGCTGACGGCCCACCTGATGGTAAGCGGTTACCGCCGCCTATAGACACCTGCAATAACAAGGAAAAGTCACTTGATATTGCAGGTGCGTTGTCATCCTGGGGCCTAAGATGAAATGCCGTCCATGCCCAGTAATTGCACTGGCTACCTTTCCCTTCAATCCGAAACACAGCGAACTGTTTCACAGCTGAAATAAGAAAGGCGGTGGTACCTACCCAGACGACCCTACATACAGGTCTACCACCTAGTAAATTACCTACTGGAGTAATCTTTATAAAATCCATGAACAGCAGCTGAAACGGACGGAGAGGACCTTACAGAGTCAATGGTGACATCAACTTCGAGACGAATTAGTCCAACAAAGAACAGCATAGGTGTAATATTGTGAAGATATTGAACATGTGAAAATACCTGATATTATCTATCCATCCATTTAACTTATCAATTATCACGAATGTCTTACATAATTTGTACTTGAGTGTATTTTTTTGGATTCCTAGAGTAGGATTACATCAACTTATCACGAGGTGTGTTACATAATTTTTACTAGAGTGACACTTTTTTAAGTCCTACAGTATCATTACAGTACGTAACGAGATACATCTCGATATTTCATAGTATCTTGATAGTATGGAACAGCTCATTGGCTACTTTTTATCCCGAGAATGCGTTCCCATAGTATAAGGCAGACGTAGTCGCGGGCCGAACCTAGTGTTTTATATATTTGGATCAATGTGCAGAAAATATTGCTCGACCACGACCACGGGCCAGAGGTTATTTGAAACATGTTTAAAGTTTTAGACAAACATAACAAAGTCTTTAGATAAAGTAATATGATTCTTTGTTATACTTCGCAAATGCTCCTGTGCACTCCTGTGTGGAGTACCTACTGCGACCAGGCGGGAGGGGCCGCCAATCAGACGAGCAACGCATCCGGCCGCGCCCGCCATACATCGTGGCTGCTCAGCGTCAAGCAAATCAGACTTTAGGCAAACAGTCTATTTAGGTACTACTCTTTAATAATTATAGAGATATATCTCCATTTTTCTGGAAACATGTCCAAAATATTCAAGGAATCTGCGGAAACATCTAGACGTGTCGTCTCATTAACTCAGGATCACGACCCCGTTAGTACGTCGTGCTATCTAGTGACTATTGTATTGAGCATGAAACGAGGGAAATCTATCGTTATTAGATATCTCTTTCCCCCCAATTCATAGCAATTGGTGGGTTCTACTGGTAGATCCAATTGGGTGAAACTTATCTACATACAAAACACTCCTACTGGATTTCAAGAATGCAGATCTTTTTCTACATTTGACTGCAACATAAAGTACTTACATATGCGACTGCGCATTATTCGTTTTATTATGATCCATTTGTTACTTGGTTAACATAGCGAGTTGTTGCGATGAAAAGAGTCACCACAATCAGCTTCTGTCTCACTAAATCCACAGTTAAATTCTGTGAGGAATTTTAGGCACACCTACGGCGTCCGTACAGCTATTTCTATTTTAATTCTTGCATCCATTTAGACAAGATTGCTGCCTATTAATTCCGCATATTTTAATTGTCTGTTTAATAAAACAATGTTCTCGATTGAGCAATTAAGAGAATTTGTATTGCATTGTAAATAAACTACGAAAAGCATATTGAACTTACTTTATTCATTCATTCATTAATACCAGCGAGATTTACAAAATACCCGGTTTTGTTTTAAATCCAGCGGCAGAAACTCCTTGATCCATGTTCAGTAGATGCATCTCCAGTTTCTTTCCTAAAATGAAAAGATCAAAATACGGTACGAAATATTGAAAGTAAGTGACTAAGTAAAATTCTTTGAAAGGCATGGTTTTTTACATTTCATTTTTTTTAATGTATGTGCTGTCAGCATCATCCGACCTTTCAGAGTAATCAAAAATATCTGCACAGTTACAGAAAAGTTTCAGAAAACTCAAAACTTTAATAATTGAAAGGTGATTGTATTTCGGTAGTAATTAGTAATACGGTTGCTTTTCCAAAACATCATAGCGTTAACGTTATTTTTCGATGGGGGAGGCCTTTGTTCAGCAGTGGACTTCATAGGCTGATATGATGATGATGACGATGATGATACTGTTATTTTTGAGCAGTCTGAAAGCTTAGACACTTTTGACGGTGAATATAAAATCAAAACTGGTGTGTCATTTTTAGTAGATAAACATTACTCCTAGAAGAAAGAGAAAAGAAAACTTCCATTAGAGTTTGAAGTCAATAACCTTATCAAAGAAAGAAATAACTATTTCCCAAAGGAATTGCGTATAATGGGTATAACGTTACTGTGTCTGTGTTGACCGCGACAGATTTTGCAAGAAATCTGAACAGAGACGGGGAATGCGGCGCCTGCTCATCGACATACCACGCAGATCATAATTATTGCGGTTACAGGAAACGCTAAATATTAAGGAAACTTAAAGTAGGTATCAAACAGTCACGGAATTAATGTTATGGTCCCAATTACAAGACTTGCTACTAATCGCTAGAATCTCAAGTTTTTATGGTATCAAATACAATTAAAATACCTGAGAAGTGTCATTTGAGTTGTCATTTTTATTCTTACTTGTAAAGAAAAAAATAAATAAAATAAACAACTCTTCATTTATTGCATTGCTGAAAGAAATTATTGATTGAAGTAAATTTTTGAAGTTTATTTATATTTTGTGTTTTTCTGTTAACAGATCGTATAAAAGTATTCCGTGATTGTATCTTACTTAGTCAATTGAGTTTATTTTTTTTTCATTTTAATTAGGTCTATTAAACGAAGTTGGTTATTTAGGTTAGAATTGTAATCTGAAAATAATAAAGAGTGTGAATAGTTTGACATTAGACCAGTTTCATCATAAGCAACTATTTCATCATCTGCACGATAGTAACCTAAAGTGACGTGGCACGTCAAGTCATTGGTCCCGGTTTCAAGGCTGGACTTTAATAAAACAGGTTTGTTTTAATTGAAAACTGAAAATATGAAGTGGTTTCATTTCATATGTGTAGTGCTCGCGAAAATATACATACAATACTAAATATGAAATGGTTATTTCTAAAGCATAGAGGAATAATATACTTTATAAACCTTCTTGCTTGAATAAATAATTAGTGTTTCCGAATCACGCTTTACAAGGAAGTAGAGAGGAAGTATTATTTTTACATAATTATAGGCAAAAAAGAACAGCCGAACGGGGACATGTTTCGTATGCACCAACTGCCAGCGCCGTCTGCCATAATAGGAGCCGAGTGACTCACTGCTGCCGCCGCGCCGTGTCGGCCGTCGACCTGCGCGAGCGCAGCCAGTGTCCATAATACCACGGAAAGTATATTGACTTATTGATATGACTAGGATTAGCGAATTTTAAGCTTTTAAATTGTTGGAAATATGGAAAATTTAAAACTATATATTAACTCTCATTCTAAATTCCCAATATCTTCAAACTCAAACCTTTGGAATCAAGTCAATAAACAGTCCATACATACGAAGTAGATACTAATCTAATAGTAATGGCCTTCAGAAAAGCAGCATCTTGAACTTCAAATGTTATACTTAGTTTTATTAAAATTGGACAAGGTGGTGGTAATTTGAGGGTGGATAATTATCGTCGGACAAAAGTTGAAAAACCGCGAAAAATAACAATAGAGATTTATGTGGTAGGAAGCGCGTTAGTAGTGACCGAGGTGCTAAGTGCGTAAATAGCATAATAGGCTACGAATTACCGTAGCCTATTATGCTATTAAGCTTATCATCAGAAGGTCCGTACGCTTGTTAACCACCCGTATTAAAAAACAATGACTTGATGAATGTACTCCATCTGTCTCCAAGTGCAATGGACATGAATTATTCATTATCTCAATCCAAAACCGCATTCCCCTTGACGGCGAAAGTCAAGCTCTCAATTGCGCCGAGCAACTTTTCATGGAATTTCTAATCTATTAAACTCCGTCCTAGAAAATAACTATTCTTGTTCAGCGATGGACGATATCGCTGTTACTTTGAAAGTTTTTGTTGTAGCGCGGACAAAAAAGTATTGTTATAAGATTGATTGAAATTCTCTTATTGAAAGTAGTTCGAAAGTAAATTATTTTGCGACATTTTTCGCAATTATATAATTTACTTGGGTGTGTATAAAGCTAAATACTAGGATAGTTTTACAATAAAACAGAATCTTAGAAATTTATTTTTATTGGAATTTCAGAAGTTGAGATTTAGGTATTGCGTAAAAGTATTTAGGTAAGTAATAATAAATGTAGGTACATTTTTTTTAAAACATATTCTTTCTATATTTTTTATTATTATCTTACGTAGCAGGAAATTCAAACGAAATAGTTGGACTAAATACGAAGAGTACTTCACTCTAAGTGACTAGATATTCGCAATAAGGTAGTACAAAATCATCCGGGATATACTTTCTGCTAACCATTCATGCTTCACATTGGCAATGTTGCGAGAAATAAGTTTTAAGTAATAGAACGAACGAGCCATGTAAGTGGGCTTATAGCGCTGTGGTCTGCAGATTATCCTTCTAAGGTTTCTGCATTTAACGCGTCGCTTGACACAGTCAATGCTATAATCTTACACTTGACAAACTTAACATCTAACTATGGCTCTGAAGAAATACGACACAGGTCACAGGTCACGTTTGATTTTGTTACATAAGTATAATCAACGGATAATTAAACTCTTATTGTGGTTCGGAGAAGGCAATGAATGTGATTCAAACCTACCTACCAAAGTCAAGTCCGTTGTCTTTGCTGTTGTTCCGAAACCAGCGTTTAAATACGGTAGTGTTTTATATCAATATAACCAATGAATGCAACTAATAATGATGTAAGCTAACGTGAGATTTCCTATAATGATGGCGAATGATGAATTCTAATTTGAGAACTATCAAATTTTAACTGAGTGAAATCAATAACATTGTGATGTCAACATGATATTTGAGTTGTCTACCGGTATTACGACTAAGGGAGTGTATTCATTATAATGATCGCGACAGTGACCCAGCACAAATGACTTCGCCTTGTCGTCCTTGTGACTCAAGATATTTGGATTAAGTGAGTAAATCTGATCAGATTATGTCAAACAATTTTATTGACTCTGTTATATCTTATCTATTGCCCTTGAATACTCGTTCATCCATGGTTATGTCATCACTAAATTCTTCACTCTTAAACTCAAATTTTTAAAAGTTGGATTAGATAATCCAGATACGTACAATAGTCATATGAATTGGATATTATTACACACATAGAAGGTCGGAGTAAAGTTTGTAACAATCGCAATTATTATTCGAACAATGTCTCTTTCCATCTGAATGCGTTTTGACTGCAGTCCCCACGTCCAATTTGTCACGGGGAGTAGTTCTGTTACTTATTAGTCCATGTTGGAATTGAGTCAAGATCAGCTGCACCCGGCATGCTTTGCAATGCCCGCAAAGAAAACTTTTAGGTTTTTGATATCGAGGAAGCTTCGCTACCAAAGTTTCAACATAATCTCATCAATGGTTTAGGAGCGCATAGGAGACAAACATAGATTTTTATTTATGTATAAGATTTTATTTGTCTAATTTTGTAGCGAATTTAGAAAATTAATAAACATTAGCCTATTAACAAATCATAAAATCCAGTCTATTAGTAATTTTCTTCCAAAAGTGTGTATCACTGAGCTATAGCATACGATTGTAGTACTCCCTTAATGTCCTTTAATGTTACTAGCACTGAAATACTAAAACTGAAACCTTCCAAGTTATTTGTACATTATCGTATGTGAAGTTGTGAACTAACTATTGTAACTACTCCAAACCTATTTTTTCCACGACGACGCAACGTTACATAACAATGTTTACAGAAATTTCAAGGCTATTAAAAAAATCTCGCGTATTTATATCCAAGCTCGTTAATCAGTCATGTGACTTGAACAGGAAAAGCTGGATGTGTAGTTTTTGATATGACGGCCATTATATTGGATATAAAAAGGGCTGTCAATGTCAAAAACGTAAACAATTAAAATGACAAAGTTTTTGAAATGTTGGGAAAATAGTTTCTTAAGAAATCAGTACACAGCCAGAGGCACCGATCTTTATCTTACTTTCTTCTTTTCTTTATATTTTGTGACATTCATTCCAATTTTATTATCAGGTAGGTGATGACATCTTTAAGTTGCATAAATAATAAGCAAATCACCACCAACACGCGATACCTCTTGATCCCTCTTTTCAATAATGTCGCTAGCTTCATTGTTAATTATTGTTACTATAGTTTTAGCCGTAGCCTCAAACATACTGGATGTTTGAGCTCAGCTGGCAGTACTGTCTTTCTTGGCCCTAAATCATAATAATATAAAAGTTTATTTTCGCAGTGCGCCGCGCCTCTTGGTTACGGGCCAGTGCGCGCGCGTCTGCTACAAACGATCTCATACATACTAATCCGTAATATGTTTACCACTCAGGCCATTATTGATGAAAGCAATGCAAAACGTAATAAAGTTAATGGACTCGTTGAAGAATATAAGGAAACATGTTTTATTAGGTGTATTCAATTCATTTTGTGATTGATTATAATTTCTCTACGTAAACAATAAATTCCATGAGCAAAGAAAAACTAATCAGAGATAAGCCTATAAATTTGTAAAATGATATAACCTTTAGCGAATGCTATGTGACTTAAGTCACATAGTGCACAAAATCACGATTAGAAAACAGGAAAAAGTTATTCATTTATTAATTAGGATGATTTAGAGCATACAAATAACTTTCAGTGTGGGTATATTCATGGAGAATCAGACAAGAGATTTAGGAACATTAAGTGAATTCTTTCGTAGGTACCTATTGTGTATTTTGAATTATGATGACATAGATTACCCTATAGTTGAACTTGAACGCAAAAATGAAAGCGCGAGGAACTCTTGATGACAATTTGGTATCAAGATTAGATAGGAAATAGTCGTACATAATTTTTAATCAGGTATCGTGATATTTTCAACGATGTTGTTTAGGCTGTCGCAGTTCTATATGTTTACAGTCAACAGGTTTGATAACCTATTGCAAAATAAAGTATATAACTAAACAGGAAGCGTGTTATTTTTCATCGAACTTAGTTATCTACAATTTCATGTAAGATAAAAACTTCTACTTACAGTAAATAAAATAGTTATCTCCAACACTCTACAATCGAGGCAGTTTATTCCTATGGTCATCGGTTCGAGGATACTGGGGGCGGTGGCGGCGGTGGCGGTGGCGGCGGTGGCGGCGGCTGCTGCGGTGCTGGGGTCGCCGAGGGCCCAGCCGTCTGCGATGACTTGGCTGCTTCTGCGACCAGCGCTTGTTGGTACTGCGGATCCGGCATCAGACCCCTGCAATCACGTTCACTTTGAAAATTATGCAGACACAACACATGCGGCGCAGCACTTATCACGTCGCCGATACTTCGCGAGATGAGGCAAATATCGAGACTGCGCGGAAAATAACGCTCAATTAGACATAGAGATCGCACGTGCTATGCAACAAAAAGGACGTCTTTTGTGCAAATGAGGATGATAAATGAGATGATGATAAATTCTTGTGTTAGCTCGGATTGGTACCCGACTACCAGTCTTCTGTCTTCGTGGTAACCGATGCAGTTTCCGAAAGCTATTCCAGCGGTTATAGTCGCGCGACTAGCGCGCCTTTTCTATAGTATACCTTAAGAAAGCTAAAACACAATGGTATTTAGAGATAGGTAGAAAGATAAAATTGTAGGTATGCTATATGATAGTAATAACACGTTCAATTAAATCTACGATCATACAAATATCATTCAAAACATTAGTCTAAATAGAGAATGATTACTAGTTGAACTTTACTTGATAACTTTAATCAATCGCCTACGTGACCGCCAACAGGTAAGAATTTATAAACTTTCTTGATAATCAACTTCGTAAAAAATGCACAATAACAATTAATTAACTTAACCAAAAATATAGATAAGAAATGTCATTATATGAATATTAGAAATATACTATACAAACATCAACTGGGAATCGAACCCGGGACCTCAGGTTTAGTGGACAGGGATACTGACCATTCGACCAGGCAAAGAATTTCTGGAACAGTTTTTCTTCATTAGTAAGTACCAAAATTATTTTTGAAATATTGATAAAGTGAAGACACATAAAAGCGATACACGATATCAACACACACATGACATCAACATTAAATGTAGACATTGCATGGTCAACGACATAATACTTATGAAGTTTCTAGATTGTAACAATTATGACTCAATTGAAGTGATCGCCGTCTACAATGGTCAGGACAGTGTAGGTATTGACTTTTGAAATGACTTTTGTGCAGTTATTTTTACTGACTGCAAAGCTAACGGCTGACCTCCAGTGATGATGGGGCACAGAAGACAAAGAGAAGAAGTTATTTATTTAGAGCATTTATTAGAAACACTGCTTGATGATGTTGATGCAGACATTATGGATTACAAATCTATACAGTGGCCTGCAAACCAAACTAGTTACATAAGATCAACGACAACATTGGCATTCACTGTGAAGTTGAAAATGTATAAGAAAAAGATAGTAATAACTTGATTAGAACTGTCAACTACATCTAAATGTAGTTGACAGTTAGATGTAGTGATTAGAGATTGACAACTCTAATCAAATATTTACAATCTTTGAAAGAAACCATAGATAGACCATTTTAGACGAGATGCACGGAGCTGCTACCCAAATACTGCATTCTATATTATGGTCCATAATTGAATACAATTTTTTTAATGTCAAATTTAATGACAACCATTCTTTTTGTATTCATATTGAGAGAACGAGATACACTAAACTTAAATTTTAGGTTTAGCGTGTGTTCCACAGAATTATGGCCAGTAGGTATGTTCAATTTTTAATTATGTCGAATCGAAGAGCGTAATGACCCAGGCAAAGTAAAAGTTTATAGTTCGCAAACATTTCGTAGCGAAAAATCAAGCATATAATATTCCATTTCTATGAACTAGTATAGCCCATGTTTTAATTTTTTGTCGTATTGAAGGCACCACCCTGTATGCCATAAGAAAGTATGTATACCAAATTCATTGAAACAACGATCTTCCCAAAGAGAATAGAATAGAGTAGAATTTTGTATGGAGTCCTCGAAATAAGATTCCTTAGATAAAGTTATTCAGTTTCATGTTTTTGCTAAAGTCTTGCCAACTAAATAAATATCATCTGGCAAGCACGTGGTTTACCTTTTATAGATTTAAAAGTTATAAGTACCTATGCCTTGGGTTGTACAGTCATTTCAAGCGTGGGGTTGATCCATTCTTTCTTGGTCTGTGTGGCCACGTCCCTCCCTACTGAAGCCGACTGGCCCGCCGGCAGCCAACGCCTGCCACACAATCAAAAATTCAATATTTTTTTATAATTATCCATAATTACACTCGGTTTCGCACTTTATCTATAAAGGGATATTTAAAGTTATCTGACACATAATTTTAGCGAACAAATAAAATTAACATACAGAAGTATGTTAGAAGTCCTAGCTTTGGATTTAAAATAAATTGTCTAAAAACAATATTTCTATGAAATATTATATTCTAATCTCAGGGAAAGTTATGTGCCAAATAAATAATAAATAACACGTTGTTAACAACCAGTGAAACAGGTCCGTAAAAGTACAAAAGTATATTGGTATTATCAAAATTCGGATCACACTTAACTTTTAATACTGACTGTACGAGTAAGTAGTTAAAAATAAGGAATAAATATAAAAATAATTTTAGCAAAGTTTCTAGAGTTTGCAAGTCTGTAGAAAAGTTCAATAACATTAATAAAAGTCAAACAAAACATCTATACCTTTTTCACCTACCTACATACAAACCTATGTTTAACAGACAAACATCAATCGATTTAATAAGAACTAATAATGTCATGACACAACTATATATATCTAACATACTGTGTTAGTGTTGGTATGCCGACAATAACAACTGATTGGCATAACAACACTTAGATTTCTATAATCTAACACACGATGGAAATTGAAGGTCAATTTGCATGCAAGGAGTATGAATTATCACCTCTTGCTAAACCGAGCGAAGCGTACCGAGTAACAATATACATTGTGCTAACAGATTCACGGGAAGCTGTGTTTCCAACGACCGTAGGGTTGACTCAAAATCAGTTTTATAAAAGCTTAGCAGGCCTAGACAAGATACCATCTGACAATCGCTATCGATAAATGGAAAATGTATGGTATTTGACATTTGCGATCGAAAGTCGATCGAGGATTTATGTCAAATCGCCCATATTTTCCGCTTAGAGATAGCGATGACAACTATCGAAAGGCAGATATGCCTTTCGATAGTCGCACTTGGAAACGCTGAGCTGTCTATTGCTGTCTAGGCCGGTAGATACGTATCAAACGCGTTTGCGTAAAAAAACGACAGCAGCGTCTCTGTTGTGGGGTATTGATAAGTACTTTTTATTTAAAAGTCTAATTTTGCCGCAATTAAGTCGCAAACGTAATTGAGACATTTCGATTCGCTTGAAGCGAAGGGTACAGAGCTTCTTTCACCATCTACTAAATAGGAAGTATCCTTTCTCAACTTTTTTGGTAATAAAAAGAGTTGTGGTGAAATTCATTATTCCAGTTACTGTGATTGACACAACTGACAGTTTACTTAATGACGGTGGTTGTGTTTAATCTTTTTGTCACAAACAAATTTCATTTTACCCATAGGTATATCCAACCCCAGGAACATCCTGCAAGCACTCTAACTCAATATGCCTTCAACTCATAAAGTTCAAAAATGCCCCGTACTGAGAAGCGACATCGGTTTCCAGTCCCCCGTAGAGAAGAGGTTATTTCCATTATTTATTTATGAGTATTTAAAAGGATAGTGTAAAATCTAAATAATGTCTTGACTAATTATTGTTAATATTTGTTTAATCGAAAAATCTGATCAGGCGACAACCCTTGGCTCCAATTTTACAATAATATGAGTTATACGTTACACTGATCTTTCAAAATTGATTTTCACTCTTTCGTCTCATGGTCCATTCTTCTACGGTTTCTAAACTGCACCTTTAAATATGTCCATAAATGATATACCTACTTTAAAGTTGGGACATGTTTTACTTAGTCTTCTGTTCTTTGGATTTTAAAATTGTGACGTGTTTACTTACAGTGTTCTTTTTTTTGAATAGGTTTTGTAGTGATCAACAACATAATGTTATATTGAAAAACTAGGGAGATTTGCATTCATGTTACAAAAGGCAATTTGCCTTTTCCGGTGTAAAATTAAATTTATAGTAATCAAGCAGATATATTTTAAGAAAAGAATAAAACTCTTAATTCATCATTAGACAGAAAATCATGATTAAGTATATAAAACTTCACAAATCTTATCTGTTTTTTAATTTGCACAATTAAAAATTTAATTGTTAATAAATAGATTTGGTCCGTTAGAAATTCAATTATCATTTTCGGGAGCAGTATCAGCTTCTTCAAAGGTTTGTTCGGGTTCGGGGTCTGGTTCTGGTTCCAATTCTAGTTCTAAATTCGGTTTAACAGGATCTATAGTCACAATTCCATCTTCAATATTTTCGCTGTGCATGTTATCTGTTGTTATTGTGGTAACATTCGTAGTACTGTTGGTTTGTGTACTTCCTTCATCGTTTTTCGATTTTTTCTCTCTGAGGAAGAAAAGAGGATATTAATTACGTAAACATGTATTTAGAATCTTTCCATAATATTGGTAAGTGCAAAACGAATTGAATTCCAAGAGTCGTCATAAAAAATTACGACAAAAACAATTTCACAAAAAAAAACAAATAAAAACATACCGTATAATATTGGATTATGTTACAGTTTCATCTGTTTGCCGAAGTGTGATGCTACGATAAAAATATGTTGTTTACAATGTGAAAAGGTATTTTATAATGCCAAATGGCATTGGCAGATGGTATAATAGAGTAATCCACAGCTTCTGAGAGCTGGGATAGCAACTACCGGTTCGTTATGAGAACTGTTACATTTGGATAATGTCCAATTTGAATATGAGTTGGAAACCGTAGCGACATGGCGTAGACTGTTAAGCCAATTACTCGGATCTGTTGTTACATTCAACTTGAAATAGTCAACAGCGTTATTAACTCGAATAATGCCGCATGGTTTATGTTCTAATGGAAGTCGTCGTTAGTGTTACTTGAGATATTCATAAAAGACTATAACGCCGGTAATAAAGACAAAGACTTGTTATTTTACATGCAATATGGTATAGAAGACAGCACTAACAGTTGTGCTACGAAAGCTGCCTCTATTACCTACGATCAGTTCGTAAGTCTCAAGGTCGGACGGGCAGTTATATGTTGTCGACTCTACATAAAGTGGTCTAAGATTTTGTTAAAATGTCCACGCGTCCACACGTCTAACCAGAAGTTGGTAAACAAAAATAGAAAGAAGACACACAAAAATGTATAGAGACCCGGCCAGGTTTATGTGAACTATACTAGAAAATATGTACAAATATGCAGAAAAGTTTTAAAAGTACAATATTGTATATAGGGTGTAAGGGGGACGCTCTTGAAAACCAAGGCAGATGGCAGTGCTGGTCACCCTAAACACGAATTTAAAATCGCGAAAAAATCATCTGTTCCATAAAAACAAGTCGTGTAGATATTTCAATTTCAACTTTTTTACCTATTTCAGCTGAGAAGCAGATCACTGTGTTTTGATGTAAAACGAAAGATAGCCAGTGTGCGGGGCATTTATTGTCTTCTTCAGACTGCCCGCGCACCTGCAAATCTGCATACCAGTGATATGCTTGATATTGCTTGCAGATGTGTCTCTATAGGGACTATAGGTGATTTATCACAATCAGGTGCACCACTTGCTAGTTTGAAATTCTTTGACGTAAACAATAATATACTTTTATTAAATATGGATACAATTAGGGTTTTGTGTAGTCAAATTAATCGCGAGTTAAATGCGGTATAGTGGTTTTATTTCAAATTGTTGTAGTATAATATGTTTTTTTTTATTTAGCTTACAAATAAGAGAAACAAAACACTTTATAAGCTATATCAGCTTCCTTCGTTCGTTCGGTTTAACGATTTATATTGAGTATTTTTATTGTACATATCCAACTAAACTTTAGCTCAGCAGAATATAACACTATAACCGGAATCATATTATTTACTGTGTTCTAGCGTAGGTTACTTAGTGGTCACATCCGACAT
This sequence comes from Nymphula nitidulata, assembly GCA_947347705.1. Lineage (NCBI taxonomy): Eukaryota > Metazoa > Arthropoda > Insecta > Lepidoptera > Crambidae > Nymphula > Nymphula nitidulata. The sequence continues at coordinate 4,145,447 of OX374617.1, read as the reverse complement.
ACGTAATTTGCGTCTGAACAAAACCACAATGGTTAAACTCCCCGGGATTCTCGCCCACAAGTCCACAATGAAGATAGGCCAATCACATAATTCACTTACGCCTGCCAGAAATAATAAAACATAATATTACGCAGGCAGGACACAAAGTTGCATATGCAAATTCGCAAATAAACTATTTAGATATTCATATAACAATCATGCATACAAAACGTTCGCTTTGACGTCTTGCCTAGTAGAGGGTTTATATTTAAACCGCCATCAGTAACAATAATATAAGTGTAATTATTTGTGGTTGGTTTTTTATCTGCCACGTCAATCGCACATAAATCGATAAAATCATCAGTATTTTGACGTGACATTTAGGTAATTGTGGCAACTATGATTTTTAATTTTTTTTATTTAAACTACTAGATGACAAAAAAGCTGACTGCCCACCTGATGGTTAGCGGTAACCGCCGTCTATAGACACCTGCTATAACAAGGGAAAATCACTTGATATTGCAGGTGCGTTGTCATCCTGAGGCCTAAGATGAAATGCCGTCCATGCCCAGTAATTACACTGGTTACCTTTCCCTTTAATCCGAAACACAACGAACTGTTTCACGGCTGAAATAAGAAAGGCGATAGTACCTACAAAGACGACCCTACATACGGGCCTACCACCTCGTTATGCCGCCTGGCCAAAAAGAGTAAAAATTCAATAATGGTCACACTCTATGGACCTCATGTCATTTGTGACAAGTTTCTCATCATGAAGCCTTCCTAAATAGGAAATCGTATCCAAATACAGAAATATAATATGCTGCGATCTTGTTGATAGGCGACGTTTATCATCACTTACCGTGAAGTGGTTGGAGGTTATTTCATATTTAAAAAATAAATGGTTTGAAATTAAAAGTATTCTCCACTAAACTTATTCCTTACTTTCTCTTCGAATAAATCCTAATTTTAATATTGTAACGTGGGCAATTAAATTAACCTTTTTTTCCTATTTTTCAAAGCATAATTCCAAAGCTTTGTTTACGCGTCAAATATTTTTTAAATCATTATGTTGTGTATACACGCTTTTGGGTTCCAGTCTAGATTTTACACTTTATTATTTTTATGTTGAATGTTATATGATTGTTACCTGTTGTGTATGCCTATTATGAATAAATGAATATTTTTTGACATAAAAAATCTTGAGACTATTTTCTAGGGGAATAATATAATGGGTACCAGAATTTCGAAAACGCGTTTGCGGGCTTTGAGAGTGTAAAGTAAGCTCTTTATCAATTTTGGTTTCATTTTCGTTTCTGGTTCGAACACAGCGAACTGTTTCACGGCTGAAATAAGAAGGCGGTGGCTACCCAGACGACCCTACATACGGGCCTAACACCTTTTTTTTTACGGACGATACCCTAAACCTCTGGATTGTTCCAGCGGACCGCCGGCTTAGTGTGGGCCTGTGTGGAGCTCGCCCAGCACCTGATATTAGCGGCTCTGGGAATACCCACTAAACCATCTCCAATTTCCCACTATGCCCATGACGGAGGTGACCCGGGATCTGCCGAAGCAAGCTCACCAAGCCACCTCCGGGCAACCCTCTACAAAGACCAATCGAAGTCAGCCTTCAGGAAGAGCTTCAGGCCCCCCTCCAGAACCGGCCGCAGCCACAGACCGCAGCCGGTCCCGGAATGGGGCCCCCGGCACCACCCCAGAACCCGCCGAAGCAGGATCCAAAGTGGCCTTTAGCGCCCATGGAGGTTGCCCAGAGGAAACCTAGGGCAACCCCGTGACGTGACACGTGCAATGCATGCGTGAGGGGCAGCCTTCCCCCTGCACACGCAGAAACGTCTTAGGATAGGGCAACACGGGCAGTTGAAGCCACCCGCCTTGCCCCACCCACCCGTCAGCGCCTGGAGGGATGCGGGAGGTGGCTCCCCACTATAGAGAGCCCCCTCCCACACCTCCCCCGTGCCACGGGCCTAACACCTAGTAAATGTTAAATTAAGTATAAAATAATTATCTATCTTCTAACTGCTAGCTGATTAGTGAACAATTGACTAGGATTGTGTTTTTAACTCTTATTTTATTACTTCATGTAGAGACAGCGGCATATAATAAATCGCAGTCAAGATTACCAAATATTTCCAGGACCAGGTCCTTTCAATATCACCTAATTATACTTTCAATGTCACCTGTACTACGGGTATCTTTTGGAAACCTATCTCAGGCTCCAGTCTCTCACACAATGGTTCATACACTAAAATCAATGTACCTACTTACACTATATTGATAAATTATAACTTTTGTGAGAGAAAATAAATAAATATTCTATTCTAAATTCTATTCTATTATAATTTAGTTAATATAAATATAATTAATGTATACACCTACTTTGTGTGGCGTTGAATAAATGTATTTTTAACCGACTTCAAAAACGAGGAGGTTCTCAATTCAGCCGGTTTTTTTTTTCTTTCTATTTTAAAACAACAAAAATGGTCACAATCACTCAAACAAAGAACAGACGTCAAATCATTCATAAGATTTTATTCGAATCTTTTTATAGGCTGAACGCACATTGAACTCATTACGACAACCGGTGTCGATATGATGAACTGAAATTATTGCCATAGTGGGAGCAGATTGATCTAACTCAAACCACGCCAAAGTTAGACGAGAAACAATAACCTTCGCCGTGACAAACGATACTGATATATTTAAAACAAATAGGGAAGATGAAGAAGTTTGCAAATTGGGGACTGCGCCGTATGAAACAACTGAAAGACAACAACGCAATCGGGTTGAAGATCAACTCGCAGTTCTATCATGTTTTTAAACATCTAACCATAATTAAAATAGAATAAAACTAGAAAAATTTCACGTCCTGAGGCAGGAATCGAACCCGCGACCTTTCGCAATCCGAAATATTTCGCAATATTTCGACATTGTAGGGTGGACGTTAGCTCATAAACGCAAATACAAGATAGACTAGAAGAATTTCACAGGGATATCCCAAGTCCTGGGTGGCTCAGTGGTCAGAGCAGTCGCCCGGATTGCGAAAGGTCGCGGGTTCGATTCCTGCCTCAGGACGTGAAATTTTTCTAGTTTTATTCTATTTTAATTACTAAGTAATTTTTCAAACATTTATAATAATGTTAAAATCAAAAATTAAGAATCTAACCATAATATAAAATTCCAAACTAAATTCAATTGGTTTAGGTTAGGTTAGAACTGTGAACTGAAACGGCGTGTTTTTCCCTTGACCGTTAGCTTGGCCCGTAAATAAATTTATGTTTTAATAGACAAAACTTTCGGGTTTATGATCAATGGCTTTTTGTCAAAGACCTGATGTTAATTATCATAAATAGTATATAATGATGTTCTTGTATCTTCGTTAAAGTAATTAGGATTCTATACTAAACCTCGTGCAATAGTTATTAATTGATGTGATTTTGGATTTTACTTTCGACAGTACATATCTATGTCTATAAGAGTATACAATTAGCTACGTTAGGAACCTTCGTATCGTCTGCAATGTTTGTCTAGGCACTCGGGAGCTTGGCTCCGCTCCAGGCGATACTCGTCGTATTGTACCCTTTATTGATGTCAGTGCCTAAATAGACACGGTCGCTTATTTTCTTCACAGATTTTAAGAAGCGGTATTGGGTTTGTTAGAACAGGTTTTCTTAGTTCTGTGACAAATCTATTATAAGAGTCAAAACAAATATATTGTTCTTATCGGAATTTGTATCATTAGAAGATTTATCAAAATCATTCTCATGTAATTAAAATATAATAAAACTAGAAAAATTTCACGTCCTGAGGCAGGAATCGAACCCGCGACCTTTCGCAATCCGGGCGACTGCTCTGACCACTGAGCCACCCAGGACTTGGGATATCCCTGTGAAATTCTTCTAGTCTATCTGTATTTGCGTTTATGAGCTAACGTCCACCCTACAATGTCGAAATATTCTATTTCAACATCCGAAACGAGTATTTTTACAAATACCGACGATTCGGTTAAGTTGGGGCAGTGCTTTCAAATATTCTTAATTTTTCATGTAATAATTGCATTCTCATGTAATAATTGCAAAATTAAAAAATTTAAGTAACCCCCGGCGTCATTAATCATCTATCTAACACCATCTCATTAAGACTATTCATAAGAGCCCAAACACGCTATATCTGCTGTAAGTTTCTGAAGAATTAAGCATTTCGTAGACTTTTTGGTGGTATAGGATCAGCTCAAGGATAGTATGTCATGGGAATGTCACCAAAGTGACAGTACACGAAATTTCAAATCAATCGGATGTGTAAAAGTTAGTAAAACCCTATTATCATGTACGAAATGAGCTGATAGCCATCAAACGCCTGAACTGATCTTCATAAATTATAGCTAAGAACCATCGTAGGCACATCAGCTTTCAAACAAGAAAAACCGAATCAAAACCGGTCCATTCATTTAGGCGCTACGATGCCACAGACAGACACACAGATACACAGACAGACACGTCAAACTTATAACACCCCTCTTTTTTCGTCGGGGGTTAAAAATAGACCAAGTATTCTATATCTTTTAAATTTCTTTGGTTGATATGAAAGAACCAGCATTTATTTTCTTTAGTTTTATTACATTATCCCGCAGTAAAACATATTTTATCAATCCAACCTATCAAAGTATCAAGCAAATGATAGTGATGCCTTCAGATTGAAGTGTTAGAAGTGTTTTGTTCGATTCATTATTTAACCGAATAGTTGATGACAGGAAAAATCTTCCGTAACTGTCGGAGAATCATGGTGAATATGTCCGTTCTCCGGGTGTAGGTATATTCACTTTCCACCTAGCACAATTTAAAGCAAGTACCAACTCCATAACAAATAGAATTTATAATGCAAATATAAATATAATTACTGACACAACATCAACATCTGGCAGCGGGGTAACATTGTCAGCATTCATAAATATAATATTAATGCACCCGCCGCTTAGTGCTCCCGCAAAACCCTACACTACCCTATACCAGCTACAAAAGTTATTTGCGATGGCAGTGCATCAACCCCGCATCCGTGACATTACACTAGACAGACCTATTTTGAGTATAAGCGGCTAAAAAAGTATTTTAAGAGAAATGTACTAAAATAAAAAAGGTTGATCAGTTCAACAACTTATCATGACAATAGCATGACTTGGATTTCGATCGAGTTTCCACTTTACTTTCAGAAATGTAACCTTTGTCCATAAAATTTTACTCATTCGTAAAATAGGTTAGCTACTTAACAAATTACAAGCCAATAAAGCCAAACCAATTTCTATCAGCCGATGACAAATAATGATATTTCAGGAGCCCACTTTCGCCCACATTGGATCAGTAAATCAACGGGTGACAGGACTAAAGAATATAATTGCACTCTGGTTGCAGCTGAACCCACGACCGCCTACGGTGCTTATAAAGTTGGTGTTCTGTCTACGATATAGATGCATATGGATATTGGATATGGTTGGTCGTTTGCTGGCATCTATTTTCGCATAAAATAATATGAGGAATCAACAAATCTATTATAATATTATGTTTGGTTCCATACAAATGTAACTGTCTGTTTTTATGTTGTGATGTGAGAAAAATCGTCAGCTTCATGCAAAAAAATTATTGAAGCTTTACAGAAATTACCTTTCTATTAAAGCTTCGATGTTTTTTATTATTATAACGGTTCAAAGATGTAACGTGTTATAGCTATGTGGATTTCCCATATTTTATAGGGGAAAAATCTAATCATTTTCAAATTAATAACATCAATCATGAGTCATATCACAACTAAGAACATCTTGTTGGAAGCGTTTATCCTTGGATAAATGAAACATGTAGGGAAGCGAGATATTTGCTACAGTTTGCAGGAAAGCATTTAATGGGAGACTTTAAGTCAATGCAGTAAGGTTCAGTATAATTAATTACACAACTAGTATACGGTGACATGACTCGAGTTACAGGAAGTCTGCCTGCACACGCTTCCTTCACAAATCCTGTAGTTCAAAATGCGGGATACATTGCGGAATACCAAGTTCTTCAAAGTCATTTTGTCTTGACAAAGCAAATATTTGTTTGTCCTTTTATAATATAGAAGTATTAGCCTAAGCCTATAATACACACTGGATTAGCAAGGCGTGTAACTATCCAATGCCATGGTGTCAATGTCAACATTGCCAACATTTTTTTACATTTTCGCGAGCACTACACATTTGAGATAAAACAAAACAATTGCCAATAATAATGTAACATCTAATTAAACGCGAGTTAAATCCGGTAAATTGGTTTTATTTCAAACATTTTTTTACTAAATAGGCGAATCACCCCCAACAAAGCCTATGTCATTCCTTCTTGATGCACTTTCTTCTATATTATTTAAAACAATCTCATGAGTTAAATAGCGTATCCCGAGCCTCAGGAGTATATTGATCAATCATCATGATCACGAAGATAATCAGAGAACTCAAACCAAGAAAGTCCAGTCCAATAGGACCAATAAGCCAAAAAGCATTACAAATAAATAATTGAACATTGTACTGCGTTTAAACAAATGTTGATAGCAATATGAGACTGAACAATTATACGCTCATAACACGATAAACTGGCTGCATTAGCTGTTTGTACGCGCTGTTATCGTGGATGGATTGATTGAAATGACGTCGTCGCTGCTATATTCGTTCAGCGTGTTTCTATGCACGCATCACATACGATATATTGATATTGGCACGTCTGCTTAGCTGGAACTTGATAAGTTATTCCTATAGAGGGTGGTGCCGTCAATAAATTAAAACATGGGCTATATTAGTTCACAAAAATGGTTTCCCACTTTCAAAAATACCTTATTCATTTGATAATTTCAGGACATTTCTTTCAATTTTCTTTTAAACTAGGGGTACACCAGCCTATATGCGTCCCACAGCTGGGCATAGGCCTTCCTACATGGGAGAATCACATGAGGAGTTACATTGTAATATTACTTGAAGGCCTTTGTTCAGCAGTGGACTTCATAGGCTGGTATGATTACTTGACGGTATTGTGTACTATTTTTTTTTAAATAAAGCACGGCAAATGACTCAACACCACCTGATGTAAAGCGGTAAGAAGAGTCCATATGTGAAGACAGCTAGTGCAGCTTGAAACACACTGTTCTAGCCGCCTACACCTTGCCGGCCCATAAGGTGCCTTTTGCCTTTTCACGATAAAGATTAAGGAAATAAATATGTGTCTTAAGTTCAATTTATCGGAAAATTTGATACTATCGCAAAATGTTGGCTGATTTGCCGACACGTAACCTATTTAATGTCACGTTATCAGTTCTTGTAGACTCAACATGATAAGAGCGAATGGATATATTTTATGGACAGATCTAAGGTTCATAACATAGGAATTATAGAAGTATCTAGAAATAACAACCTTTCTCTATTACTATGCACAATGTGCCCATCCTTATGCTGCGTAAAAGAGACCACTCTTAGCAATGAAGCCCATTGTGCAAGCATTATCGGCTTTAATTATGCTCGTGACGCCCATTTTAAATTAGATAGAACATTGTTTGAATATATTTTCTTAGGATAAGGTCTAATGCTATGTTTAGAGCTGATTTTTCGTTCGTCAGATATTATTTATCCAGATATTTCTAGTCAAGGTTATCTGAGTATTGAGCAATCGGCCCTTAGGGTAAAATTAGATACATATACATTTTTAAGAGTTTATGATGTCCGTCAAAGCTCCGTAGTCATAAATAAAAAGTTTTACTAAATTTAAAATTAACTGAATACAAAAATCTTTACGATATTTCTATTTTAAATCCCAATTTATGACAGGAAGTTGGCACTTGACAGCTCAGTTTTTCAGGTGTTTGTGAAATTAATTTTTTTATGTGTTACAGTTGCGACTGTTTACTAAAATTAGTTTTACCGTAGTAGACAATAAGACCATTTAAACAAGTGCTAAACATATTTTAACTTTTTTGTGATAAGACTACTGAGATTTAGGCCAATTGTAACCTTTTTATTATACAACTAGATGACAAACAAGCTGAGACGGCCCACCTGGTGGTAAGCCTTACCGCCGCCGCCTTTAGACCCCTGCAACAACAAGAAAAAATCACTTGATATTTTATGTGCGTTGTCATCCTGAGGCCTCAGATGAAATGCCGTCCATGCCCAGTAATTACACTGGCTATATACCTTTCCCTTTAATCCAAAACACAGCGAGCTGTTTCACGGCTGAAATAAGAAAGGCGATAGTACCTACAAAGACGACCCTACATACGGGCCTACCACCTCGTTATGCCGCCTGGCCAAAAAGAGTAAAAATTCAATAATGGTCACACTCTATGGACCTCATGTCATTTGTGACAAGTTTCTCATCATGAAGCCTTCCTAAATAGGAAATCGTATCCAAATACAGAAATATAATATACTGCGATCTTGTTGATAGGCGACGGTTATCATCACTTACCGTGAAGTGGTTGGAGGTTAAAAGTATAAAGTAAAGGAGGTAAAGGAGTTAAGTATTCTCCACTGAACTTATTCCTTACTTTCTCTTCGAATAAATCCTAATTTTAATATTGTAACGTGGGCAATTAAATTAACCTTTTTTTCCTATTTTTCAAAGCATAATTCCAAAGCTTTGTTTACGCGTCAAATATAATTAATCATTATGTTGTGTATGTGTATACACGCTTTTGGGTTCCAGTCTAGATTTTACACTTTATTATTTTTATGTTGAATGTTATATGATTGTTACCTGTTGTGTATGCCTATTATGAATAAATGAATATTTTTTGACATAAAAAATCTTGAGACTATTTTCTAGGGGAATAATATAATGGGTACCAGAATTTCGAAAACGCGTTTACGGGGTTTGAGAGGGTTTGAAAGTAAGCTCTTTATCAATTTTGGTTTCATTTTCGTTTCTGGTTGTATTAAAAATTAAGCCCCATTCATTTTCTATTTCGACAGAACTTAAGAATATCATAATAACTACTAAAGTACGATATATTAATAAAGATTGAGGTATCAGCTAACCAGACTAGTTATCTAACTCTAAAGTGAAAAGTGCAACGCCCTTGCAGCCATAAGGAAACATTTCTATCAACTCCTGTGAAGATGCGGTGTTAATTTTATCTGGAGACCGGGAATCTGCTGCTATATTCGGACTGACCATGTAAGGAGCGACAGGGATATTACAGACGTTGCTATGAATATACTCGAGTCCCTTCAGGGCTTCCATTCTAAAGTAACAACTATTGGCGTATCAAAATCAAAACCTGTCCGCAATACCAACAATTTATCCATTTAAAAATACTTAATTTAATTTGTAAGCTCAGTTGATAAATTTTTGAATAAGTTTCCGAAGAATTCAACACTTGACGAAGATGGTCCACTGAAATATGGAAATAGTTTGCTTTTAAGCAGCTTTAGAGGATAAGCCAAAAATTTATACAGTTCTGAAAACAGAGACGACTGTCGATGTTAAATAGCAGTTCCTTCTTTTGAAAATTATTCCTGCACTAATTAACATTGGGAAGCAAGGGATTAGGATTCCTGAAGAAATTAATGAAGAATATGGTAAACATTTAGGTACTATCAGGCGTATTGTAGGCTAGTTTACTTTTAAAATGTATAAAAATTCTACCAATCTACTATCTCCACGAGCCAACCCTGGTGCACCATAACTAATGCAAATAAAGTGAAGCGCGCCACCGCAACGATGTTCCCCAGTCCCGACCAAAGCGGGCGCAGCTTGAGACGATTTTAGAACGTTGTTGCACTTGTTGCCACGCGGATTTGTCCACGCGATGTCGAACAACTAATACTGCTCCCGTACCACCATCTTTTATCGCGATCCAGTTTAGGACCTAAACTGTGTAGAATCGTTATATCCGTACTACGACGCTATCTATGACTATGACAGCGATGCAGTTTAGGAACCAATACTGACCCGAGCGGAATATGAATCGCTTTTATAGAGATGGTGGTAAGGCCCCTGTAGACACGATGAAGTATTGCTTGCTTCTTTACATCTATGTTTGGTAGTTTTTAAAGGATTTGTCTATTTGTTCCATTACAATATTAAATAATTAATTACTTTGGTAAACAACAACATTATTGACTTCATTTCAGAATGAATCTAGAAAACTGTTTACAATTTATAGGCAAATGCATGTTAAGTTCACATTTGCTATATTAGTCACATCAAATTATAGCTTAAATTACCTATCGACATGCTCTGGATCCAAACAAAGTCAAAATCGATGAACCTCAAGGCTAGTCTTCTGTCAATGAATTAATTTAACGAAATTGTAAGCCTACTTGGTCGATTTTCACAAAGAAACAGATGCTTTGGGTCTCATCAAAACAAGCATGTGAAACGATTTGCATACAAAAATAGATTCATCGAATGACGCGAATTGTGGCTTATTATTTACAAGGCCGAACTTATTAGAAGGAAAATCGTATTGTTGCCTGCTTTGTCGAGTAACATACTGCAAATGTCTATTTTATTGTTCACTTAAATTATGACTCTTTTTGCTACTTCTGAACAGCAGTAAGCGTTTAAATCTACATGTAGGTTTATGGATAATTGGTAAAACTCGACTAAAATGAGATAAATAACAGTAGTTACAATCTTACTACGACGTGTATGAAAAATTATAGAAATTGGAAGCCATCACAATACAAAAGAACTAGGAACGATAAAAACCAGTCTAAGATTCTTAGCTTCTTTTGCGACCAAAAAATTGGTGCGGGTGGTGATGACAGTTATACATAACATGCGATTATTTAACGAACGAAACTCAGAAAAATCCGCCAATATGTGGCAGTTGACACATAATAGACCCTAACCAATGCACAAAAGGACCGTCACGCCCTACAGACTGTGGGTTTCCCACGCATCAAGGATAAAAGTACTGTTATTCACATACAAACTCACTCCTAATTATATGCATATTGTGATTACCTTCGTGGAGGTACCAAGTAATTGGTTTACATAAAATCATGATCATTTTATAGGCTACTTGCGCAGGTACTATTTTATAATCGTACCATAATACTTTAAATAAGCGGTTTACACATTTATTTGAAGTTCTGCCATTACATACTTCCTCCAATCTTATTTATTACACAGTGAAATGAACCATGAGCCCATAATTTGTTCATCGTTAGTTTTTGTAAACACAAACTAACTGATAGGAAATTTATGTGCGGGCTTTAAAATAAAAACGTAAACAAACACGAAGTTTCATTGCAACGAATGGTTGATCGCCTAATAAAACTAGAAGAGTTTACTGGCCACCAGAAAAATCAACAGCACGCTACTAGGCTTAAAGTTCAAATTGATTAAAACATTCACGTGCACGAATAAATTCAAAGAACTGTTAATAGGTTTTAATAAGTTTGGTTAAACAGCCCTTTCGATATGTTCATTTTAAAGCTATTCGAATATTAAAATGGACAAGCGGTAGGTAATCCTAATTATAATTACGAAGTTGTTATCCATTAACCTATTGACCGAACACATCTTTGACTTTCGACCCTTGATTTATAAAGGTCTACTTCAATTATTGTTATGACCATAATTAGATACGAGGATTAAAGAACAATACAAACTTGTAATTTAGGTATACAAAGTATTAGCAGCCAGGGGTTTCCGAAGATCGAGCAACGACTTAATGTATTTTGAAATAGACGTAAGTAAATGGTAATGTCAAGCATCATGTGAAAACCGAGAGATCAGTGGGTCTGCCATAAACTTGTGTTTGAAGTTTTGGACCAAACTTATGTGAATTTACAAAACCTACATAAAACTTTTTCATTCAATCAAGAACGTACTTCTATTGTTTCGAATGATAGTTCATATTACTTCATAGTTAGCTTCGCGTAATACCCCCCAACAGCGACACAAGCCAGCTTGGGTATTCTGTGCTTGTGTCTTTTTTGTTCATAAGAACAATTTTATGGTATAAACCAAACATTTCGTATTTTATTCGAGTCCACAATTTCGGAACTTTCATGATATAAATGCACTTTCCAAGCTTTAGAACGAACGTTATATCGACATCTTTAAAGGTATGATAAGACTATGAATATGGTTTGAACCAAGTACCTAATACATATTTGATTAGCTCATTAACGTAGACTAACTTTTGACAAAGAAGATTTTCCAACAGGGAGCCAACTAATCATACCTAGTTGAAACTCATAGGATGAGATCAATATTAAGTAAAACGATTCCTTTTTTCAGTTCTCTCCATTGGGCTTGCCGTGATTCGCAAAATTTATTTATTGTTCAAAAAAGTATGAACAAATATACAGCTTCAGATCTTCAATACTTTGAATGAACTCCGTCTGTTTCAATGATTAGTCTCTTTATGTCGTATCCGCTGCAATTAGGGCTGTTGTATTCACAAGAACGAATGTGAAACATAAAATTTAACCAGATGTTTGCAATCATATAGGATGTGTTCTTATTTAGCTACATGTAATTTCCTTTCATCTGTGTATAATTAAACAATCTTTGCACGAAAACAACATAAAGTAGGTCTTACCAGAATCACGAAAGTTAAAAAAAACTGTAAAATCAGTTTTAAAATTATTTACAAGATCACACAATCACTCACTATTCATAAAAAATGCGCTTTCCTCCCGACAAATATTCAATTATGTATTTTGTCCATGCTTAGAAAAACATCTGAGAAGAATGATGGCAACCTTGGACGCCTCGTGTGAGTCAGGCATAATGTGCTTCCGGTGTCTGGGCCGCTACATAGTGTTTTACTTTACTTCAGCTTATGACAGGAATGGATGTCGACAGCAGATTTTATTGTTTTCAAACAACCATCATTTGGGACTACGAATGATGTTATTTCATGACATTCTTTTTTTTTATTATTATTATTTACGCTTATTTATTATTATTATTATTTACGCTTATGTTACAGATTTCATGTATGGTTAAGGAATGGAATCCTGCACCACTACTAACCATAAAAGTATATTTTACTTGAAGAATACTTACCTACTTTGAGGAGCTCGGTGGAGTAGTGGTTTGAGCGCTCTGGTTTCGATTACGAAAACAAAGCAACTTTCGCCATGGTCGATCCCGGGATGGGTCAGTCAACATTTTAATCTTGAGCTTCTCCGTGCTTCGGAAGGCACGTTAAGCCGTTGGTCCCGGTTGTTACAGCAACCGCTTTAACCTACCAACCCGCATTGGGCCAGCGTGGTGCTGTTATGGCCCAAACTCCTCATGTGTTTCTCTCATGTAGGAAGGCCTGTGCCCAGCAGTGGGACGTAAATAGGCTGGTGATGATAATGATGACTTTTAGAATAAATTTTAATTGACAAACTAGTGCTTCCCTAAAACGAAAAACTCGACGCAAATGGGAAAAAGCTACAAGACTCACAGTTGTATACAAGCTAATCCGGTCTTTTTAAGCTAAGGGATTACAAAAAAACACAAAAATGAAATCAACAGATTTTGCAATTCTTTAATAATGCTCCAATCACTTTTTTAAAAATTTAATGACATTAAAGTTAATCAACTGTAAATAACTTTATATGCCTAAATCTTAGGCTTAGGAAGTTCTCAGAAATACAACGTGATTCACTTTTTAGCAATGTCGGTACAGCAAACTGAATCATCTTGACACAACTCGAAAATTGCAGTGATAATCTGAAGATTACGTTATATCTTTGACGCGACGCTATGGTGAAGAAATCAAGATTTTATCATAGATCATTCATAATTTTATGGTTTTTCTTCAACAATAATTTTGTTGACTGTTAGTTTTGCCCAAAACCAGTCTACTTATTTTAAACTTCGCTATCATATCATAATGTATCTCGAACTCGATGTAGGATGACGCCATGAGTCAGTTGTGAAATAGGTATTTTGATTAGGGTTAAGTTAGTTTGAAATCATGAATGTCATTAATTTTAAGTTCTGACAGTACTTTGAAATACTTTGAATATACCTACAGTAACATTTCTCAGTAAATGATTTGGATATCCTTTGACTGCACTTCTTTCGGTTAGAGATTAATAAATATATGTATAAAAACTATCATATTATCAACCATTTTATGATTTATGTAATTTACCATCGACAACATCCCAGAAAAAATCCCATTTTCAAAGGTGACGAACTTTCCTAAAAGTTCTTACAATTTTCAAGAATCTTTTAAAGTCTTGACAACTCACTTCATTAATTTTAAGTTCTGACAGTACTTTGAAATACTTTGAATATACCTACAGTAACATTTCTCAGTAAATGATTTGGATATCCTTTGACTGTACTTCTTTCGGTTCATCATCATCATTCATCATTTCAGCCGAGAGACGCCCACTGCTGGGCATAAGCCTCCTCCAGGGATCTCCAAACCGATCGGTCCTGCGCTGCCCGCATCCATTGGCTTCCCGCGACCCTAACCAGATCGTCGGTCCACCTTGTGGGGGGCCTACCAACGCTGCGTCTCCCGGTACGCGGCCGCCACTCGAGGACCTTTCCGCCCCAACGGCCGCAACGGTCAGTCCTCCTTGCAATGTGGCCTGCCCACTGCCACTTGAGGTTCGCAATTCTTCGGGCTATGTCGGTGACCTTAGTTCTCCTGCGGATCTCATCATTTCTAATTCGATCACGCAGAGAAACCCCGAGCATAGCCCTCTCCATTGCCCTTTGGGTAACATTGAGCCTTCTTATGAGGCCCATTGTAAGCGGCCACGTTTCAGTTCCGTAAGTCATCACTGGCAACACACACGAATTAAAGACTTTCGTCTTGAGACACTGCGGTAGTTGGGCCGAGAATATGCTGCGAAGCTTCCCGAACGCTGCCCAGCCGAGTTGGATCCGTCGATTAACCTCTTTCTGGAAGTTGGACTTACCAAGTTGGACTGTTTGTCCCAGGTAAACATATTCGTCAACAGCTTCCAGTGTAGAGCTCCCAACCTTCACAGGAGCGGGTACAACATGGGAATTTGACATAATTTTCGTCTTATCCCTGTTAATTTTAAGACCCACTTGTTGAGAGACTCTACAGAGGTCGTCGAGCATTCTGCCTAAGTCCTCCAGGTTCTTAGCCATGACCACGATATCATCAGCAAAACGAAGGTGCGTCATGTACTCGCCGTTAATGTTGACGCCAAGCCCTCTCCAGTCCAAAAGCTTAAACACATCCTCCAACGCGGCTGTGAACAGTTTCGGCGAAATAACATCGCCCTGTCTCACACCTCGCTGAAGTCGTATTGGTTTCGAGTTTTGATCCTGGAGGCGGACTGACATAGTGGCGTTTTCGTACAGTGACTGCAGCACTTGGATGTATCGATAGTCAATTTGGCACCTCTGGAGTGACTGAAGCACGGCCCAGGTCTCAATAGAATCGAACGCTTTCTCATAGTCCACGAACGCTAAGCATAATGGCAGGTTGTACTCTTCGGTCTTCTGTATAACCTGCCGCAGCGTATGTATGTGGTCTATGGTACTGAAGCCTTTTCGGAATCCAGCTTGTTCGGGAGGCTGGAAGTCGTCAAACCTGCGTGCGAGACGATTCGTTATAACCCTCGAAAACAGCTTGTAAACATGACTCAGGAGCGTGATGGGTCTGTAGTTCTTCAATTGGGTCCGATCACCCTTTTTGAAGAAGAGTGCCACCACGCCTCTGTGCCATGCTTTTGGCGTTTTACCCTCGAGCATGATGGAGTTAAATAGCCTCTGAAGAGCTTTCAGGACCACACGTCCATCTGCTTTCAGAAGCTCTGCTGTAACTCCATCGTTGCCCGGTGCCTTGTTGTTCTTGAGCTGTTTGAGAGCTACACTAATCTCGTACAGGCTGACGTCCGGGATATCTTCTGTGTAGTAAGTACGAACCCACCGTAAGGACAGCTTCCACGAACCTGTCATTGTAAGTGTCCACATCTGTGCAGTCCTCCAGGCAATCGAAGCGATTTTGCAGTTCGAGCTGAAAGAGTTCGGGGTTTTGGATCTGGATAGCTGCAGGGCGGAGCGTAGACTTCATCAGTCGATACCTCTCGGATTTCACATTAAGGTTCAATGTGCCTCGTACCATTCGGTGATCACTTCCCGTGTTAAACGAATTGATCACTGAGACATCATTGAATATCCGAGTCTTAGTCGACATGATGAAGTCGATCTCATTTTTCGTTGCGCCATCCGGACTTTTCCAGGTCCATTTTCGATGCGGCCGTTTTTTGAAGAAGGAGTTCATCATAAAGAGCCCCTCCCTCTCCATGTAATCGGCCAGCATTTGACCTCTAAAGTTCCGGATTCCAGCTCCAAATTGCCCCACTTTCAACTCATCATCGCCACGTTTGCCCAGCCTTGCGTTGAAGTCTCCCATGACAACGGTGTAGTGAGTTTTGGAAGTATGTATTGCCCGAGAGATATCCTCATACATTACTTCTACTTCCTCGTCGGGGTGAGTCGAGGTCGGGGCGTAAACCTGTATGACCTTCAATAAATACCGTTTGGTAATTCTGAGTATAAGGTACGCCACCCTATTCGACACACTTCCGATTTGTACAACGTTGTTCACGAGAGACTTGTGGACAATGAACCCGACACCACCTTGGGACAGATCTTCGCCCTCCCGGAAATAGAGCAGGTTGCCGGATTTAAGAACTATCGTGTCCTCGCCCTCTCGTCGGACTTCAGATAGTCCCACTATACTCCAGCGAATCCTACTCAATTCCTCCTCTAGTTCCAGCAGCTTCTCCTTGGTCCGCAGTGTGCGTGTGTTGTATGTTGCCAAGGCCAAATTCGTATGATGGGATATCGTCGCCACCCGGGGATTTTTAGCACCCCTGGTCCCGGCGCCTCGCCAACGTCCATCACCGCCGGCACGACCTCCGGTACCGCCGGGCACTTGGGGCCTTGGGTTTATGTGATACATTCATGGGGGGGTTTTGGGCCGTCACCCACCACGCTGGCCCAGTGCGGGTTGGTGGGGAACGCCAGAGCCTCGTCTGTTGAACAGCAGGGTGCACCACGAGCAGGTGAGGTTGGCTTGGATCCCGTAAGGTGTTGTTCGGAAACCCTTACACCCTTTCGGTTAGAGATTAATAATTATATGTATAAAAACTATCACATTATCAACCATTTTATGATTTATGTAATTTACCATCGACAACATCCCAGAAAAAATCCCATTTTCAAAGGTGACGAACTTTCCTTAAAGTTCTTACAATTTTCAAGAATCTTTTAAAGTCTTGACAACTCACTTATCTACGTTACATATGAAACTTCTATTCAAAATTTCATGCTTCTAGAATAGTCTGTCTGCCAGTCAATCGTGGTTTGACTGGGTCAAACCACGGTTTCAATCAATCAAGGTTTAAGTTTTATTAAGCTACATATGGCTTTATGAACGTAAATAGGTAAATGTGTTTGTACAATTGCCCAATCGAAACACCAAGGCATGCCAAGTCTACCTGCTGATCTATTGATTGTACACCTTTTAAAATTATATGACACGTACAATATACCTATAGTAGCTAGGTCGTATATATTTTTTTCGTCATTCATGTTGTGGTGTACTAATTTCTTTGTGAGTTTGAACGCCCATTGCCAAATCAATTTCGATTGGAGAATTATAGCCTCAGTAGGACAGTGACATATTAATAGTTTCTTCATTTTGATGATAATCATCATCATATCAGCCGAGAGACGCCCACTGCTGGGCATAGTCCTCCCCCAAGGATCTCCAAACCGATCGGTCCTGCGCTGCCCCCATCCAACGGCTTCCCGCGACCCTCACCAGATCATCGGTCTACCTTGTGGGGGCCTACCAACGCTGCGTCTCCCGGTGCGCGGCCGCCATTCGAGGACCTTTCCACCCCAACGGCCGTCAGTCCTCCTCGCAATGTGACCTGCCCACTGCCACTTTAGACTCGCAATTCGTTGGGCTTTGTCAGCGACCTTAGTTCACCTGCGGATCTCATCATTTCTGATTCGATCACGCAGAGAAACACCAAGCATAGCCCTCTCCATTGCTCTTTGGGTGACTTTGAGCCTTTGTATAAGGCCCATTGTAAGCGGCCACGTCTCGGTTCCGTACGTCATCACTGGCAACACACACGAATTAAAGACTTTCGTCTTGAGACACTGCGGTAGTTGTGCCGAGAATATGCTGCGTAGCTTCCCGAACGCTGATGATGATAATAATGTATTTTTATTACGCATAGAGTACCTATCATAAGTAGTTTAGTTATTATTATAAACTTATATTGGTAATTCTCTTAATAAAAATAGTTCTTCCTTTCTACTTTTGCGGACAATAGATAAATTAATAAAAAAGTCATATTGAAAAAAAACTATTCTCATATTTATTATTGTCTCAGTGTTAAATGATACTGTAGGTATATTTTTAACTTCACATGCTTGAAAATTACAAGCAGAAAATGATAATTACGAGCCCGTATAAGTTTAATAAACACTAGTTATCTTTATTCATAAGCTAATAAAGCTAATTGAGTCAACCCGCATTCGAGGAGTCCTTATAAAACAACACGACTAGCTTCATTTTATACATCAACAGTTTCATTTTAAACGTAACTCACAGCTCAATGAGATATTTTATTTATCCATTTTCCTTAGAACAATAGAGGGGATCTCTTCTCCACAAAGCTAAAAGGTAGACCACCTAAGTAGTAGCACAAATATGAAAATTGTGCTATGTGAGTCTACTTTTTGGGAGTTCGACCGCAGTTGATACTGGGTACTGGGGTATGGGTTAGACTTTAGATCATAGAAATAAGGGTTAGACCGTTAGTTATTCTGTGGTTTGGGGAGCAGAACAGCTGCAGAAGCGCCTGTGATTCATACCATTACCAAGTTAGGCCAATTTAGGCGAGCACCCTTCTTTTGGCCTATCTAGGCCTTGGTATTAGTAGCTTTGCATTCTTAGAATGTATACAGATAGCTGTTAACTTTGTTGAAACTTTGTTGAATAAATAAATAAATAAATAGCTTTCAGTAACTTATATTCGAGATGAATTGATTTGATCGCAACTCGCAACATAGACTAGTTTACTGCACTATTCTATCTAATATCCCAGTTTGTGTGTCGGTCTTTGTAAACATTGGCACTTCGTGCCGGCCGGCGCGATAGGAAAGTTATTCTTCCCTGGATGTAAGCCAACCGATTTTTGTGCCGCTAGAATACTGGGAGTTCTCGAATAGTCCGAGCGTAAAACATCTTGGGTAATAAAAGATACAGTAATGGCACTATAGTTGTTTAATGAGATCTAATTACAATTTTTCAAATGACTTGAGACTTATAGTCAGATATGTGGAATGTTTGAAATCTTAAATGAAGAAACAAAGGAGATAGGTACAGACATTATAAAGACAGCGATTACATAATCGAGTTTGAAATATTGAAGCATTTTGCGACATCGATCGATTTTTGCGATAAAGAACTTTAAGTGTGAGTGGCATACGAGGAGATTTACCTATTTGGACAAGATTGTTTTTCATCTGACTGATACAAGTAGAGGTAGATAGAAAAAAATAGAATTTTGTTTTTAAATTCAAATAGCATGATATCTGTCACGCTGTCGGTCGACGCGACTGATATATTGATTTACGGTTTAATGGAAATAGCTCATTCACTGTATAATTTATGAATAGGTTATAGACAGACTAGCCATGCAGGTAGCGAAGGCAATGTTTGTATTCGGATTCAAATTGTGAATGATAGAAGTTATTTGTGATTAGAGCATTTTCTGGCCACATTTTAGAGTCATAAATTGATTTAAGCGTCTTTACGTAGGTGCCTACTCGCATTCCCATCAGCTGGGATGCAAATTTCACTATTCAAATCAGTTCATAACCTTTAAAAGTTTATGTCTAAAACATTCCTTAATTACACCCAGTTTGGAGTTCAGGGTTTTTGCCACCCCAAGCCCAAAGTACTGGACGAATACGTAATACCCAGCTACCAATGTACAAATTCTAGTAGTAGTATAGCTGACTGCGGAAGGTTGCGAGTTATCGACCGTGGACGTCCGCGTTGCATAACACCCAATGCCAGGGCAATATTACCGAACAATGGGCTAAGGGTATTTATTTTTGTTCATTGTCGCACATCACACTCGCATAGTTCCATTACTATTCAGAAATACGCCCAGGTGAAAAAAAGGGTTTATCTAACCCGTCAAGCATGAGATTCCAGACACAATTGATTCTTCCATTGTCAGCGCCCACCGGTGGTATATCGCGGAAATAGGCAGAACTTCTTCTTTGCGATTATGTTCTAGCTAGAATTTTTGCCTTCTACCAGGAGACGCCGATGCTTTTTACCCAACGAGATAATCGTCATTGGTATTATTTTCCCTTTTTTATACAAGAATGGCGAACAAACGTAGGTACTTCACCGTAAGGTCGGCTTGATTGTCAGCGGTTATCGTAGCATTATGCAAGGTGTAACCAAAAGGTGTAGCAATTTGACGACCGGCTGGTCGAGTGGTCTGTGCCCCTTGCTATACAGGCTACTCAGTCAAGAGGTCCCGGGTTCGAATCCCGGTAGGAGCAATTGTTTGTATGATGAATACGAGCATTTGTTTACGAGTCATGCATGTTTATATGTTTATTTAGTATTCTAGTATTTATATTCATATTATTATCATTATTTCTCTGTTATCAAGTATCCATAACACAAGCTCTTAATAATGCTAACTTTGGGCTAGATAATAGGTATGGGTGTATGATTATTATTATTATTATTATTATTTCGTAGTTGTCCTCATAGTAAGTTGTTATTATTGATGGGTAATCAATAAACAACTTTTACTATGAGGGTTTACTAGGTGGTAGACCCGTAGGGGTAGTACCACCACCGCCTTTCTTATTTCAGCCGTGAAACAGTTCGCTGTGTTTCGGATTGAAGGGAACGGTAGCCAGTGTAATTACATGGACGGCATTTCACCTTAGCCCTCAGAATGGCAACGCATCTTCAATACCAAGTGATCTATGGCATCTTGCTACAAGCCTGCTATAATCGGGCAGGGTCTAGCAAGAGATTTTTTTTTTTTTTTTTTTTTTTTTTTATACAAAGCACGACAAATGACTCAACACCACCTGATGTGAAGCGGTAAGAAGAGTCCATATGCGAAGACAGCTAGTGCAGTTCAGACACTGCTCTAGCTGCCTCCACCTTGCCGGCCCGAAAGGTGCTTTTTCACGCCTCTTTTGAAGGAACCCATGTTATAGGAAGGAGGGAACACATGTGCTGGCAAAGAATTCCAAGTTCTGGAAGTTCGACAAAGAAAAGAGCTACTAAATTTCTAGAGTTTTACAGAGACATAGATTTACAGATAAGTGGTCATCTGCAAACTGCCTTGCTTGGACCATCAAGCAGTACCCAAATAAACTCCACCAACTAGGTAACTACCATTCCCATGTCGTATTAGCAATAGTATTACCATACCCTCATTCAAAGATCCAACTTGGTTGGATCCAATTTTATTCGAAGAACGCAACCAAATAACACTATTTCTCGTAGTTTTGTACCTCGCCAAAGCTCGTCTTGGTTTTCAATAAAAATCAGTACCCTAAATTCAGCCAAGTACCGCGCGAAACAATATAGGTAGTATTATTATTACTCGATCATCAATTACATTCATCATCATCACCAGCCTATTATACGTCCCACAGCTGGGCACGGGCCTTCCTGCATGGAAATAACACAAGAGGAGTATGGACCATATAACACCACCACGCTGGTCCAATGTGGGTTGGTGGGTTAAGGCGGTTGCAGTTACAACTGGGACCAACGGTTTAACGTGCCTTCGGAAGCACGGAGGAGCTCGAGATAACTAATTGACCCATACCAAGATCGACCATGGCGAAAGAAAGAAAAACTCTGGCGAGTGGCGAATATAAAAAATTCCAACGCTGCTAATAACACGACGCGTCTTGAAACTTCCATATTGTCCTATTACGTCATTCATTCATAACGAGCGTTCCGAAGTGTTAATGACTTCCACAGCACACAATGTAACAAGCCCAGCTGACGGAAGGCCAGAATCGACCGGAGTTACGTAACACGGTAACACCCACCCCCGAGCTCGGGCTGACGCTGACATTGTGACTAATTATAATAGCAGTGCAGAGCCATTTCATACTTGAGTCTTAATATAGAAGAAATAAAGCCTGAAAGATTAAATAATATCATTCTTGCAGGCGGTTTTGTAAATATTGTTTTTAAATATTCATTACCAAGAGTCATAACCAAACATCTGCACTATTCATAGCTATAAATACTCACAATATCAAAGATAAAATATAATTTAATATTTTAGAACATAGGTATTTAAAATCTTTGGATCTAGTAACTTTTTTTTTCGGGGAGGAATTCGCTTGCGGACCTACCCGCCGCTGGCTAAGCGACGGGCGTGTGTGGGGGTCGCCCAGTGCCTGATCGTATTGGCACTAGGAATATCCACTAAAACTCCCCGATAACTCCACTGCCCTTCACCGGGGTTACCTGGGCTCTACCGAAGCAATTTCACCAACCCACCCCCAGGCAACCCGGCCTTACGTCCAGGTTTCGCGCCGATGGAGATTACCCAAAGTCACTTGGGTAATCCCAGACGTGGTGGCCTGTGCAATGCATGCTCGGGGGCCACCCACGCACGCGGCCGGAAGACGCAGGAAGACGAGCGATCACCGCCCGCCTCCTCACACCCAGCCGTCTACGCCGGATTGGGGCGGCCAGAGGATCCTCTTCCCGTTCCCTCTCCGCTGCCTTCTTCTGCAAGAGCACAGTCTCACAGAAAGAGGCGACAGCCTCCCACACCCTGTCGCTACCAACCATGGCTGGTGTGTCCTCCCGACGGTTGATACGGTACAGGTAGTGACCGAAGCAATCATGTCCGGTCAGTACCTGTACCATTCGGTAGGTGATGCAACTTAGCCGGCGCCCAACCCACTCCTCCAACACCGGACGAATTGCTTCGATTGTCCGGTGGCTGGCTGCTAGAGTGGAGAGTGCCTCGCCCTATCGGCACAGAGCCTTCCTCTGCGCCAGGGTGCGGACCTGCCTCACTTTGACAAGGTCGAGTACCTATTCCAGCATGACTGAAATAGGTACTAGATGCAAAAATTTTAGTCTTTGACTGGACTCAGTTACTGCTGCCACCTGCCACTTACTAAAATTTAATTTAAATACTAGTATCCGTCTTCATCTTAATGTGGGGAGAAAAAGGATTACAAATATTAGAATCGTAAAATTATTTAATTTTAAATGCACATTTTTAGAAGCATGTAGGTAAGCAAAAAATTTAACAACACCTACGTCTTTTTATAACTTTTATCAAAATTTCTATCCATGGGGAGAAAAGTAACTTAGGTACAAAAAAATAAAAATTAAAATCGACTTTAAAATACTAAAAAGGATAAAATAATTAATTTAAGTAGGTTAACCCCTATAACTATATTTTTTGGGTCGGTGCTTCACTTTCTATTGTTTCTGGAAACAACTTAGCACCAAAACCAAAACAAATATTTCTAGGGGATGACGAAATTTAACGATTTTTTTGACGAATCCTTTTTAGTATTTTTAAGTCGGCTTTAATATTTTCTTTTTTTTTCACAAATTTATAGTGAAAACTTTCTAAAGTCCAAGCTAGATGGGTGATCGTCAGCATATATTGTTTCCTACTTTCGTATCGTTTTAACTAAAAGTCATACGAAAACAAAAATCTGCAATTTCGTATAGGTACATATAATTCCAGTTATTTTGATTTAAAAACTAAACTACCCGATCGTTAAAAAAAATATGAGACCAAATGGCAACGAACTATTCCGCATTGAATAAAAAGGAATCCGTAAATCGGATCAGAAATCTCAGCGTAATCGGTGTACAAAAAACATACCAACCGAATTGAGAAATCCTACTAATTGAGAAAAAACTACTTACAGCCTACGACCGTTTTAACAGTTCTAATGTGCGGCATGATAACCCGAAAGCTTAGAATAATAACGATAAAAGTTTATAATAATGATGAATGTCGAATTGAAGACAGATGTAGTTAGAATACCCGAGTAACTTGTATCCCTTCTGTAATTTGACATTAACGTAACCGACGAATACAACTTCGCTACGCTATGCTTGTTCAAATTATACGTCGAAGTCGTCTACAATTTTACTGTAACATTGACATATTTCGTTTAGTAAACGATACGATCAGATAGATTGGAATTGGAATGCTAGCAGCTCAAAATTTCCGGTACCAATTTATGACAGATACAAATTCCAATGAGCAAGGTCGAGATAATTTTCTGCAGGGAAAACATGCCCCCACTGGGGGGCGACCTCCCGTTACGTAACTTGCACGACCTAGATTTGGCTCGAGAGCTAAGTGTGCTTGCTTAGGGTTGCTTAATTTCCATTTTAGTCTACACAGACCTGACCCTTATTCTCATCTGTCACTGTCGAATGAATTCATTTCATAAAGTCACATTCCATCTCGGTTTAACGCACCGCGATAAAAAGTATCAGGAATAGATTTTTTTCATATTAATAATACAGTTAGTTCTACAGACTAGTTCCGTACCTTTTTATGGTGTTTTTATGAGGTGCCGATATTAACAGGAATATAGAAAATTGACATAGACGATAGGAGTACAGCTTCGCATATTTAAAATATTAACTTTGCTAATTACTGGCAAAAATATCAATAAATGGACATAATACTAGGCATATGAAATTTTTATGCAACTAGATGACAAGCTTGCTGTCTGGCCAGCTAATAGTTATGATGCCCGTTTTCACTAACCATTCCCTAGGCTAGGCTTAGGTGACTCTTAACGGCATTTGTCTCTTTCTATCCCCTTTAGGTAGACTGAGATAAAAATCGCTAAGAGACTTAGGAGGAGCGCTAAGCAAATGTTAGTGCAAACGAGCATTAGTGGTACCGTCGCCTATAAATAAGACACCTGCAATAAAAAGGAAGAAATCACTTCGTATTGCAGGTGCGTTGACAACAATGAAATGCTTTCCATGCCCAGTAATTACACTGGCCATACTTTTTTTGCCTTCAATACAAAAGCCATCGAACTGTTAATTACACTGGCTATACTTTTCTTTGCCTTCAATACAAAAACCATCGAACTGTTTTACGACCGATATAGAAAGGGCGGCGGGCGGTCGTGATGGTGGCATACATAAGTAGTCAAATCCAGAATAAGTAAGTAGTAGGTATATATGACATTTTCTGGAAGTGTAATTTTAAGTGATCACTGAGTGTCCAATCTTTTCTTGAGCTACCGACAAAACAACTGTAGGGCACAGTCAAGAAAGTTGTCATGTATAATTGTATATCAATTTTACGAATCCAAACAAAATTCGAACGGAGCTCCAGCGATTAATTTGGTGCTGAATAAAAAAGTGTTTTAAAATAAATTCATAGATATTGCCAGCCCTACGACTAGAGGTAGCTCTCTAGTAGGCTATATTTGTGTGGAGATGGGGGTACTCAGAAGAAAAGCCTCAGATGATTTCGTGCATGAATGCAGCCTGCGTGTTTCAGAAATTCTTTTTTGCATTTTAATCAACTTTGCTTTGATTTTGATGAGAAGTATAATGGAAGTAGGTCATTTGGGATAAAAATTTCCATTGGGGAAGAATAAGACTGCGGCTTATTTTCAGTCAACGGTAATTTTTAACTATATAACTGTATACCTAGCTCATTGTCCAAAGTCCAAACGTTTGAAGGAAAATAATTGAAGGTACCTATGAGCACTTTTTGTCAATTAATATGTAATAAAACTAGAAAAATTTCACGTCCTGAGGCAGGAATCGAACCCGCGACCTTTCGCAATCCGGGCGACTGCTCTGACCACTGAGCCACCCAGGACTTGGGATATCCCTGTGAAATTCTTCTATTCTATCTGTATTTGCGTTTATGAGCTAACGTCCACCCTACAATGTCGAAATATTCTATTTCAACATCCGAAACGAGTATTTTTACAAATACCGACGATTCGGTTAAGTTGGGGTTGGATTCCTGCCTCAGGACGTGAAATTTTTCTAGTTTTATTACATTTTAATTACTAAGTAATTTTTCAAACATTTATAATAATGTTAAAATCAAAAATTAAGAACACTTTTTGTCAGTTAAACTAAAGTACTGATTTCGATGAAAACGTAGGAGATGGGTTGAATTCAATTCGAGATCTTCAACCTGGTAGTGATAATGTATTACCAGGTACAGCGTGTAGACTGTAGAGATTGTTTAAATTGGAAAAACTAATTCCGTGGCTAAGCTATTGAAAATAAATGTTTTTTGTATGGTGAGTATTCGAATTAGTATAACGACAGCACATCAAGCGTCACAGTTTGACTTTGAGACCGCCCTTAATCCGTTCGTAAAGGCGGCTTTCGTAGTGCTACTGTCACAATTGACGTGTTGTAGCCTGTAAATACATAGTTAATTTTTTAATCAATACATTAGTATTTGTCCTAATACTAATGTATTGCAGATTAAATAAAATATATGGTGTAGAAAATAGCTCAGGAAATACTCACATATAGTAGCTGTAGGCAATTGCTGCGTACCATAGAAAGAATATAAACATGCTGATGGGATCTAAAACAAAAACATCAAATAAAATATGAGTCCTATTGGAACTGCAGTCTGCAGTAGAAAATGCTGTATTGTAGATGTTCTAATGACAGTACGCACACAAAGTCGGCACCTACAGGCGACAGCACAGCAAGGGAACAGGTGTATTACGAAAGCTGCCTATTTTTCCCGATGTGTAACAGTGTGACACAAAATGGTGTGACTCAACGGGAACAAAGGGCCTCTATTATGACTATTATGAAAGGGGTAAGAACGGTCTCAAGATCAAACTGTTAAGCTTGATGGTATAGGACTTTGAAGACAATATCAAATGTAATGTATACGATGTTCAAGCGCCTATTGCTTTCTACAGAGCAATGTTGCGAATGAGTGTTGTTGCCCTACAATGCAGACTTCTAAGGGCCGGCGCCCACTGCACGGCACGGCATGTCATGACAAAGGATTTTATTACAAATCAAGTTATTTCGAAACTTATTTCAATAAATTTAGAATTCATGTTACTTTATTTCGATACCACGATGCACTGACATGCCGCGCCATGACGCGACGCGCCGCGAGATGCTGCCGCGGCGAGCCATTGCATTCCGCGATAATTATGATTGCTAAGCTAGTTGAAATAAGGTTGAAACTTGTGCAGCGGTCATTTCGGTCAATGGGCGCAGTCCGGTCGGTGCGCGGGGACAAGGGAGCATGCCACGGCATGCCACGGAACGCCACGGAACGCCGCGGGATGCCGCAAAACAACCTGCCGAGCCACGCCGGCCCTAAAGAACTCAGATGTCTCTCACAATGTTGATACTATACCTTACGGAGTACAAATCATAACATTAGTGTTCATTGGATACTCCAAGCATATTTCTCACTTCCACTGGGTATGTACGGAAGAAATTTTTCAGCATTTTTACTATTTGTTTTACTATTGAGGTTTGTTTGGAATGGATGACATTTTATTTTCGACATTGAGTTTGTGATTTAGAATACGATATGGTCATTTGTCACTTTTTAGCATATATTTAAAGAGGTCATACATAGTCATAGAGGAAATAATGAGGTAAGTACCTAGTAAAATAAGCTTTATAAAGAAGTGAATCCATTGTAAAATAAACATAGAATATGTATAAGATAAATTTATTTCTGTATGGGGTACGATGTGATTAGTACAGTCGACAGGACATCAAGTGTAACAGTTTGACCTTGAGACCGCCCTTAGTGCGTTCGTAATAGAGGCCGCTTTCTTAGTACAACTGTTACACTTAACGTGCTGTTGTGTGTACATTTAAATAAGAAAATCAGATTTTACCCGAAATGTCTGCCATTTGTATTTCACTGTCAAAAGACATGTCCTGGGTACTCCTGGGGCGGGATTGGAGCCTGCGACGATTCACAAACTGGGCGACTACTCTAAGCCCTGACCTACCGAGGATTTGAGTTATGTAAGACCTATTTACCTTACATAAGTTGTGTATTAAAAGGGAGACATCGTGGCATCGGCGCTAATAAAATACACTTCGAATCTCTAGCATCTTTAGCCCTCTTTTGTGATGCTGTGGAGTAGCTCTTCCTTTCTCTCCCTTGTGATGGAAAGGAGGAAGGGAGGGGCTGTCACCCTCTAAGCTTTTCAGTGATGCACCTATTTTCTGTTTCCTATCGACATCATGAGGTTGTGAAGGTTTTAATTCGTGACACTATGCAGGAAGGACATACAGGACAGCGACAGGTTGGTGGATTTAGTGAGTATGCCGGTGTACGAGTCTCTCCCACAATCCAGCTGTGGCCCACTATCAAGGCTAAGTGTAATGTGAAGGAACCATCTCGATGACGCATCGATAGTCTAAGGATGCCGCAGCTACATTGCAATTTCAGTTACGGCTATTATGATTGAGTTCATCATCATCACTTGAACTAACAACCAGGCAAGTCCCATGGATTCATAAGACCACGACCAGCAATACTACATACAACAGGCCATTCGAATCCAGTGAATCTTTAGGTACATACATACCTACCTACGTTACTCACTGGCATCGTCCGTTACCCGTCATTAGGACCACCACTCTTTCCAACAATGAGTCATCACGAGGATGGTTCTCCTATTCAATAGGTTTAATTCGTGATTGAATGAGTTTATCGTCAGGATTTTCATTTTGTGGATTAAAAAGGACTTACCTTACAATTCAAGTTTGCACTTTACTGTCAATATTTTTGTGATAATCTATGAGGTTGAGATTTGTCCTAATTCTAATAATCCTACTAACACTATAAAAGCGAAAGTTTGTATGGGTGTTTGTTACTCAATCACGCCAAAACGGCTGAACCGTTCTTGATGAGATTTGGCAGATACAGATATAGTCTGTGTCGCGGGCTCCTTGCTGTCCTTTTTTATGAAGAAATATTTTTGATAGACTTCTATTACTTTTTATCTTTTGTATTGATAGATTGCCATGGTTACCGCGTGTTTTGTGTTCATTGTTTTTCCAATATATTAAATGATTTTACCCATTATCACCTCTCATTACACATTTAGGAAATACTCCACTCGCTCACAGTTTCGTCCTTTACATTCTGGATTGGAACAGAATACTCTTTTATCTCAGAAATGTGTGTGTGGATAATGCAGGCAATGTCGGGGGCGGAAGCTAGTACCAAAATAATAGTAGAAAAACAGTCTCAACTTTTAAGTAATCACAAGCCAGACACAATACATAATCTATTGTTGATGTACGGTTTTACATTTTCATCTTATTCTGCCGACATAACAATAATATAAAACAGCATTTTAAATGTCTGAATCGTTTAAACGCCTACTACTACTATGAACCCAGAAGCCGCGGGTTCGATTCCCGCCTGGAGTATACAATTTTTTTATCGTTTTCTTTATTTTGTAAACAGCATTGTTGTGTTCCGGCATTTGGAAGTAAGATAGCGAGTTCCTCTGTGGTTGAGGAATCCGGGTGTAGCTCGCCTCCATCGTCGGCCTTATCGTCACTTACCATCAGGTGAGATGATGGCTAAGAGCTATAGTTATGAATTAAAAAACTGGTACTTTTTAGATTATTTTTTTTACAGATTTTTTACGGATTTTTCTAGTTGTTTAAAAAAATGCACTTTATAAGCATTAAATCTTAATAGTTCTGTTAAAGAAGTAAATATCCAAATATCGTATTCTTAAGATAAAAAATATAGTGAATAATACAACAGATATTTAACAAGATATATGTATATTATAAATACTATAAACATTTTTGTACAAAATATAACATTTTTAAAACTATGTAACAAATAGGCACCTTGGAATAATTATAATTACATATTAAAAATTGATAGGTAAACATACTTATTATACAAAGATTTTAGAATTAAAGTGCTCAGTTTGTTGAGCAAACAGGATATTTCAAGTGTGTTACAATGAAATAATTTATAAAGTAGTGACACTCAGTGGCCCTAATTCTGGAGAACACATGCTAAGTCTAAATTTTAAGTTCAGTGCATCTCTTTCTCTCAATATGAATACGAAAAGGCTGGCAGTCATATGATTTGACATTTAGAAACGTGCGTTCAATTTTCGACCTTAGTGAACGTTATAAAATGGAGTGTTTAGAAGGCACCTCCGTACATGCCGTCTAAAACTGTCTACGGTTCCTTTGAAATCTGTCTAAATTTAGTTGACAGCTCTAAACGAATTCTTGCTATCTTTTTTTCTATCACATATTGCAAGAAAGAGATATACTGTACTTAAATTTAAACTTAGAGTGTGTCTTTAGAATCAGGCCCAATGTCTTTGACAAAAAAATTACTTTAGGTAAAAATACATCCGATTCGGACGACCGGCTGGTCTAGCGGTCTGTACCCCTTGCTATGCAGGCTACTCGGTCTAAAGTCCCGGGTTCGAATCGCGGCCGGAGCAAATGTTTCTATGATGAGTACGAGCATTTGTTTACAAGTCATGGATGTTTATATGTTTATTTAGTATATTTCTTATATTTATATACATATTATTATCAATATTAATCCGTTATCTAGTATCCCTAACACAAGCTCTTAATGATGCTTACTTTGGGCTTGATCAGTGGTCGGCAAAGTGCGGCTCCAGAGCCGCAAGTGGCTCTTTGGCTCCTTAAGTGCGGCTCTGGCACAAATATCCACGGAAGGCGCAATAATATTTTCATTTGAAAAAAACTTGGTAAGAAAAAAGTCTTATTGATGAGAACTTGGAATCACGCCTAAAATTAAAAACAACAACATACAAACCTGACTTACTCAAGCTTTCCAAGGAGACTGTTCGCATTAAATATTTATTAAGTATGAAATTTAGTTTTATTTAGTGTAATAAAAGTTTATTGAACAAGCAGATTTGGCTCCCATTTTTTTTTAATTGTTGTAATGTTCATTTTTGGCTCTTTGGCTAATTAGTTTGCCGACCACTGGGCTAGATGTGAGTGTATGAATATTATTATATTATTATTATTATTCTATACTTATCACCTCCACAGGGCAGTGCCTTCATCTATCAGTGGGCCGCCACGAAGCCCTTGCTGAGTTTGTCGACGTACTCCCGTCGGCAGGGCATATCATCGGCCGGCCGGTTGTACGGCAGCCAAACAGGCTCGCCGATGAAGAAGCGCTTCGCTTTAATGTAATTCTGGAGTGTAAGATAAGAAAAGGTTAGTAAGTCATTGGCAGAACCATGTGTATAGTTACAAGGTGCGAGAAACTGCCCAATTTCCGAGTACAATAATAAAAACAATAGGAAATATATTGTTAATTTTTGATTTTAAAATATTTTAATTACCAAGTAATTTTTCAAAGATTTATAATAATGTTAAAATCAAAAATTAAGAATATTTGAAAGCACTGCCACAACTTAACCGAATCGTAGGTATTTGTAAAAATACTCGTTTCGGATGTTGAAATAGAACATTTCGACATTGTAGGGTGAACGTTAGCTCATAACGCAATTACAGATAGACTAGAGAAATTTCACAGGGATATCCCAAGTCCTGGGTGGCTCAGTGGGTTAGAGCAGTCGCCCGGATTGCGAAAGGTCGCGGGTTCGATCCCGCCTCAAGACGTGAAATTTTTCTAGTTTAGATATATTTTAATTAATAGGGAATATGCATGAAATAAAAATACTTCACATTTTAATGTTTGTGATGCGTTTGGTGTTTGTTTTGCGGGTTCGATTCCTGCCTGGAGCATATAATTCTTTCATGATTTTCTTTCTTTATTTGTAATTGTTACAATGAAAATACTTTATCAAAACATTTGTAAAAAAATATAGCAGTAATTATACTGTTATGAACGGAAACAAATTGATTTTAGCCAAAAGTACTTAAGATATTTGAATAGAAATTGCAGTATACTCGTAATTGGCTCCTTCTAAAACCGCTTTTTTTTGAAGAATGTATGGCGTCTTGGACTGTGACGTCAAAGTCTAAGTCAGATCCCAGCTCTCAGTGATCAAAAATATCTACAATACAATAAGATAATTATATATGTTGTTTGTAGCATCACTTAAATGATGAAAGGTGATTCTAATTCCTTTGTGATAAAGTTGCTTTTCTAAAACATTAAAGTTATTTTTAAGCACTCTCAGAGTTCAGATAATTCTGAAGCTGGCAGTATAGATCACAGAGGGCTTAAATAAGATGCCTTTCGATAATCGCTATCGCTATCGCTAAACCGAAAATGTATGGGGTTTGATGTAGGGCCTCGATTGACTTTCGAGTGCAAATGTCAAATCACATACATTCTCCATTTAGGCCCTCAGAACACCAAACGCAATAATATTTTATTTCGCATTAGAATTTTATTTCAAAAGATGAACTTAAAAATTTTATACTATAATAGCATTTTTATGTTCATGTTTCCAGTCTAACTTAAAACCAAAGTACAAAATATTCCTAAAAACCCTGCAATAGGGTAGTTGACAACTTTTTTTTATTTCATAAATAAGAAGTTTATAACTCATATAGAAATATTGCTAAAGAAATAGTATGTCTAAGATCAATAGTTTCACAGATATAGTGGTATGTTTGATATGTTGCGGCGTATCGTCCGAAAACGCTCCATAGAAAATCTACGGAACAGGTGATGTCACATGTTCCCATATTACTAAGAAATGTATAGGCATACTGACAAAATTGATAACAACTATGTATTATGTATGTTTTTATTATTAGTTGTCATAATAATAGTTGTTTTAATTGATGTCAGCAATCTAATATCATTAAAATTATTGATAAATTTTGAAAAAAAAAATGTATTTTTTTTTATTTTCAAAACAGATATGGAATATTGTTGAAGTTCAACAATATTCCATATCTTTTAAGTTTGAATTGTTTTTAGGGGTAACAGTAGCGTATGTTTTCCGAGTTTGTGAAAAATAGCGCCAAATTCAAACTTAGGCAACATCTCAATTGTTACGACCTTCGTGTTTACACTGAAAAGCTATGAACTGCTTCAAAACGAAAAAAGGTACAAGTGCAGCTACATGTGGCTTTAAATAGTTATTATAATTAATATTATTACTAACATTGGTATCGAGAGTAAATCGGTGATATATGCCAGCGGGTATCACAATCATGTCTCCCGCAGAGACCTCGATGCGGATCCACTGATCACCTCCATCCCTTACATCAAAGTATCCGGATCCATCTAACACGAACCTGCAAAGCGAATGTATAAGATAGTTAAGCATAAAATTTTCAAAAACCATTGAACACACTTAAGAGTATGATTATGGTATCAAAACAATGTAATGTCAGAAAAAACATAATTGAAATATAATATTTTTTTAAAATATTAAAAACATTTTTTTCATCAAGGTAAATTTCAATAAAAAAATTTTTTTACAACTATATGACAAACAAGCTGGCGGTAAGCGGTTACCGCCGCGTATAGACACCTGCAATAACATGGAAAAATCACTTGATATTGCTGGTGCGCTGTCATCCTGAGGCCTAAGATGAAATGCTGTCCATTAATTACACTGGGCATGGAGGCAAATTACATAGTTAATTAATTGCATTTATTCTCAATTAATTCAATTAAAAATAAGAAAACTAATGCCTTTTGGGTTGTTCACTGTAACCTATAATATCACAGAATAAACTTTTGAAAATTCATGTTAATATGCTAAGAAATTGTTGCACACAGTCTCACCTAATCTCTTCATCAGTGTGAAGATGTTCTGTGAAAAATGATTTTATTTTTTCTTCATAATTGGGCAAACACTGCTTAGAGCACACCATTTCATCTTCATATGTGTAGCCACGGTCCTTTTTCAATTGGTCAAGCACACCATCAGTGGTAAAAGTATCAACATTCAGCTGGAATAGCAAAACTTGTTACATGAGTCATAACCTCCGTCATACTGCTGAATCCATTATAATCAAGAGAAAAGTGCAGTATTTTAACTTTGACCTATGAATGGGTCAACAGGACTAAGAGAAAAAAAAAACAAATAGTCAGTGTGTCGTCGTCTATTATGTTTTTAAACACCTACTTAATTATCATAAAAATACATCCGATTCCAGACACAATTGATTTTTCAATTGTCATAGCCCTCCGGTGGGATAAACCCACTTAAGGGATTAATGTATTACAGGTTACAGAATAATTTTCTCACTTTATCATGGTTTTTACTTTTACATGTACATACAGTGTAAACTCTTTATAACATTATTCTTTATAATGATAAACTCTCTATAGCATAGAAAAGATCACATTTGGTTGGTTTACCTTAAAATCCACACATTGATACACTCTTTATAGCACAGCAGCCATTCTCTATTACGAAGAAATGTGTTCATATTTCACAGAAAATCATCATTATCAGTGTTATCGTTTATGTTATCTTATCAGGTTACAAAAGACGCCAACTATTATTTAAGGACTGGAAACAAAAAGACACACTATTTCTTTGAGGCCCCAAAACTTCTGAGGTCATAAACAGCCCTCTTGCTTTTGTTATTTTTAATTACCTATTGCCTTAAACACCTGCTTGGTTTGCTTGAAAATGATGGTATCAAACTAAACATCTACCTATCCTATTATCAGTCGTAAACTAACTTAGAAACTGTTAACATGGCAAGTAAAAGAAAAACATTATGTGTTGATGAAAAAGTTTGTGTGATATGTGCGATTGAAAAGGGATAATCATCTACACTCCATATAACCGTAACTAACTATAACGATAAAAAATGCTAGGTCCCTTGAATTTCTTTCTAAAGAGTTTACACTGTATATTAAATATGTTAAATAACTTTCTTATAATATAATTTACCCCAATTAAATCGAAATATGTTTAAATAAATAAACGACAATATTTATTACCTACGTACATGAATTTTTACCTAAAGAATAATTAAATAATGATAAAAATCATAATAATTTATTAAATAATTGTAAAGTTCTGGTTATGAATTAATGATAATGAATAAATAAACAAAATATAAAAAATAAAAAAATTAAAAGATCATTAATGCAAGGTTTCTAATGCAATATAAATAAAGTAATTATTATTATATAGCATTCACAAGTTTGATGTTGTTTGTTAATTAATCATTTAATATAATGTTTTCTTAATTTTATTCTGAAAGCCGTGGTGCCTTCCTGCTTTATAATTATTTTTATAGTTTAGGTATTGTTCTAATTAAATGTTGATTATTGTTATTGAAAGTAATTTAAATAACATATATTTTAGTTCTTTTGTTAATTACTTATCATGTTACTAAGATTAATATGGAATTAATTTTTAAATTGTCTCTCCTAATATTTGTCATGCCGGCCAGAGTCCACAATTTATTGATCTGTTCAGCTTTAACGCCATTTATTAACACCTGTATATCATTGTGGAATGCAATTATATAAAAGGCGGCGGTAACCGCTTACCACCAGGTGGGCCGTCAGCTTGTTTGTCATCTAGTTGTATAAAAAAAAAAAAAAAAAAATATAAACAAAGATGTCACAATACAGCATCATAATAATACAGAAGGAAAACATATATTTTTAAGATTATCCTTTATAATTTTAATTGCCTATGTCATACTTAAGGCCTGAGCAGTAAAGGTTAATAGATATTTCTTCAAATCTTTTGTAGTAAAACATAAAATTTATTAGATTTCAAGAATTTGTATTTAGTTTTGCAAATGTATTGACATTTGTACATCTATTTCTTATCAACTATTACTCCTGATAGTAATAAAGGTCTTGGAGGTCAACTGATTCAGTTTGAAATTTTTATATTGTTGATTGTCCTAGCAAAGAAGTTCTGATTATTTAAGGAAATTAGGCGACCTTTTGAACTTTTGAATTTGCAACAATCAATAAAATGTCTAAAAAACTTACACTAAAATATTCAACACCGGTTTTGGTAAATAAATCATGCAGAGTGATAAATTCTGGAGGGTTTTTGTGGTGTTGCAATCGTTGATCACTTGTTGTATCGCTGTCCATGTACCAAGCTTTCACCATTGTTAATGGAGAATTACGAATAAATAAATTCACTATTATACAAAGAAAGTGTAAGATTTTTATAAGAATTTTAAATTGCACGCAATACTCTAGCGTAGCGTTTTATATTCTCTTTGCGCAATACAATGAGGAAGTTCATAAAACTTTTGACGTTTACATCCGGCCCCTGGGTTGCCAAGTTAAACTTTTCAACTCCCAATCCCAAAAAAATCCCATTTCACACCCGATTGTCTTGCTGCCATGTGTGTGTAGTTACTAATGTAAGCCCCGAAACCCTAACTTGTGAAGAAATACACAAAAACACAAAGACGAACTCTTTCTAACTGTGCACACAATAGGGTAAAGGAAACAGCGCGCATGGTCTGAGGAGCTTCGAATACATTTTAAATTTTAATGGTCTTATGGTGATTCTAATCTCTACTTTTCATGATAATTTTGTGTAGAATGGCTAAATATATACAGGATGGTCTGGTGACGGCAATACAACACTAACCAACGTAGCAAAAGAATATATTATGCAAATCTATAGTCATTTTGTATGTTTGTCCCTTTCACAAGCTACCATTCTTGCTCATCACTCATACCAGGCCCCCGTCACTTTCGAAATGCAGCGTTAAAAGTACCGGCCGCTAAGTAGAGCGCCGGCGATCTGACCGGCAGTGGGCGTGGGCCGCCGCAAGCGAGATTGAATGCAATGCACGCCCGTTGAACGTTTCCCGCGCAAATCGCAACGATACTCACGGCTCACGGTTACTTTGTAGCGGAGTTATTTCAAAACTATGATATTTTTTAAGATATTTATTGAAATCAAATAATGTCAGGTACAATTTTGTTATAATTAAATACCTACTTGTAGTGAATAATGCATTTATTTAGAAAAGGAACAATAATATCATGTTTATAAAAACCCCTTCGCAGATAGTGCATTATTTTAGAATAAATTTGGTAACCAAAAAATAGTTATAGTGAGTCAATTTTGAAAGATAGACATATGCTGTCGCAGACTTTTTTTTAGAACTTTAAAAGGAGAACAAATCTTACTCCCATGCTTTTTGCGTAACTTTAAGCATTTACGCAGCGCACGCAAGTAACGCAGTAAGCTCTGAAAAGGAATATTTTTCCCCCGTTTTTGCGATATTTTTCATTGATGCTCATCTGCTATTAGATGTAGCGTGGTGTAATACCTCGATAAATAGATTATCCAACACAAAAAGAATTTTTCAATATGAATCAGTAGTTCCTGAGATTAGAGCGTTCAAATAAACAAACACACAAAGAAACTCTTCAGCTTTATAATATTAGTATGGATTTAAGAGGTGAATACGACGATGATCGTTTTCGTTTCGATTTAATCTTACACTATAGAGCAAGAGCCCACGACGGCCAGACCTGCGTTATTTTATAAGAGTTGAAACTTTCTCTGTAATACATACATACATGTTCCCTATACAGGTAAGAACGACCAGCAACTATAGACTTTGGGTCATACATTACTCTTTGCTTTGGGTTGTGGTTACCAGAGGGCCTAGACAAGATGCCTATCGATAATCGCTATCGCTATCGCTATGCGGAAAATGTATGGGATTTGACGTAAGCTCTCGATTGACTTTCGATTGTAAATGTCAAATTTCATACATTTTCCATTTAGCGATAGCGGTAGCGATTATCAAATGGCATCTTGTCTAGGCCCTCTGGGCAGGTAGCTGGTAGCGAAGGTGTATAAAATAGAAGCTAAAATTTGTTGAAGTATAAAGCTCAATTTTTTTATATTTTCTTCGGGATAACTTTATAAATGTCGTCATCCATTGCCGGACACTTATGATAGTTACTACCCCCTGCCAGACACCCTTAAATTTAATAACTTATAATTACCTATACTTTCGTTATAGTATAATAGCTAAATTTTTTATAAGTTACTAGGGAACCTATAAAAAGAT
The DNA here is from genome assembly GCA_947347705.1 of Nymphula nitidulata. Taxonomy (NCBI): domain Eukaryota; kingdom Metazoa; phylum Arthropoda; class Insecta; order Lepidoptera; family Crambidae; genus Nymphula; species Nymphula nitidulata. The sequence continues at coordinate 4,107,416 of OX374617.1, read as the reverse complement.
GTCACCTCAAAAGACGGACAGTTTTCATGGTTTTTACATCTTGCCAGACACATTGAAATATTTCAATTTGAAAGTGCTGTATTAACAACTGTTCAAGCGGGTGCGAGTGAGTTAGGGCGCTTTGTCGAGTACGATCTTATCGATAGTACGTATCGATTTTAAATAGTTTCCCTGATATAACCGGAGAATAAACCAAAAAAACTGATTAGGTTGGCTTTAAGGACTTGTATCCAATGCCAATGAATTATAAAAAGAAACAGATTAAGTTTTTTTTGCTTATTCTCCCTATAAAGGGAAGGCAAAGGAAACAAATGCCCATACAGCCATGTCTTCAGTATTTCTTCTTTAATTGCATTAAAATGCGGGCGTAACACATGTCAATGCTTCTTGGGAGTATTTGACACGAAATATATGATGACACTCACATTATGTGCTACTTGATGAGGTGGATAACCATAAAAAAGTTCTCATCGTATTACACACCATAATCACTTTTATTCTAATAATCTTTTAGTTGCACGTCAACACAAACACTTATTTTATAAAACTACGCCACTTTTATAACTCAATGTTCGCTCGCACGGTTTGTGCATCTGCCACAACAAGGGTTATAAAGGTAGGGAAACGGGTAGGAAATATGAAAGGTGTTGATTGTAATACAAACCTTGACTGACGCCACAAAAACCCGCCAAACACCCCAAAGTTTTTTTTTATTAATTCTCCCTGTAATGGGAAGGCAAAGGGTACTAATGCGCATACAGTTAGAGATATTTACTACATATGTTCTTTTTATTGCAGAGATGGCAAGAGGCACTAACCATACAGCCATGTCTAAAGTTTAGACCTATTTTCTTTAATTCTGAAAACACGGAATTGTTGTAATACTGATGTAACACATTTCAATGCATAGAGTTTATCGCCAAATATATGGTGACAGTCTCCACGATGCTTCTTTGATTTGGTGGATAACCACGACAAAATTCCAAAATTTTCCGTCTTTCACATTAAATTACACGTCAACACAAACACTTGCATCAACAGATTTCAATATTTCAATGCATCTTGGGAGAGTTTGGCGCCAAATATGTGATGATTGTCTACATGATGTCATTTTAATGAGGTAGTGTAGTGAACTACGGTAAAATTCTTAACGTCTTTCACATTAAATTCAATTATACTTAATGATCTTCCATTCCAATTGCACGTCAATACAAACACTTGCTTCACAAAAATACACACTTATTAAAGTACGCCACGTTAACTCAGTCAGATAGTCAGACACAATTTTGTAATTATTGTAATAAAAACCTTGACTGGCACCATCAAATCGCGCAAAAAATAATATTTCTTGGTTAGGTTCGCCCCTTTTTTGGATAAGCTATTTCAGCCGTTATTTCAGTTTCGAACAAAACCAAATCCTTCTATTCTATAAGTTTTTTTTGGCACGCGCTGTGGACAAAATCTGTCTTCATCACTTCCACCCACAAAGCAAGAGACTAACGTTTGTCCACTCCTCAGGGAGTTTGCAGGTAATTATTTGATACTTACCTGATTTATTTAAAGCTCGCGCCAAACATCAAGTTCGCCCTGAAGTTTCATCGCGCAGTGCTGCACAGCTGCTGCCCGCAGCTACCGTCGATACCACGTTTTCCGCCGTTCCTTAAATAGTACGCAGTTATTTAACTTCCGTTAAGAGGCTGATAATTGCTAATTGAGCGTTACTTAAAACTTTTTTTAGCACAATCTGTTGAAATAAACGCAGTGAAAAAAATATATGTTACTCTTGGGCATATTTCTGATAATATGCATGTCCACAAAACACATTATAATCAAAATCTTTGTATAAAAAAAATGCCAAAGTCACCCAACAAAATCAGCTTTCAGAACAAATTCTGTGTTATATGTCAAAGGTTTTTTTCTAGTTTTCAGGAAACAAACTTGTTATATTAAATTTTATAATATTGATGTTTTACAATTTCAAATAAGTAGCTAGTTTTTTAGTAAATAAATTTATTCTGAATTCTTCAGTCGATTTCAATAGCGACTCGCGCCATTATCCATTCTTCTCTTTCATTTGTAGAGGAAACGACAGTGATCGCCGAGGCGTGCTGCTAGATGGACTTGTGTCACTTCTTTGCTCGCGGCTCTTAATAATATCAGTCTGCGTCTGTTTTAATTTGCAAATATCAAATAGACAATTATATTTTAGGTTTTAGTGATTACTATGTGAGGTATTATAGTAGATAGACAAAAATGAGTAAATAATTTCGTAAATTTTTATTGTGAAAATTTTATTTCGTTAATAATATTATATATGAAATAAAAATTTTATTGTATAAATATTATTTTGGACTATGGAAAACCAAGACAAAAGTCTAAAAAGAGTCAAAAACCAATCGTACAGGGGTAAATAACACAATAATAACCTGATTATTTTTTCTTTAGATAGCTAATTTTATCTAATTTTAGGAACTATCAAAAACTCCATAATCATCTCGAAAGTTGTACTTATTCAGATTCACAGTCACAGATGGAAGTTGTAAAGTAAGTTTTTTTTCACTTGAAGGGAAATGTATAAGTATATTGTATAATTTAGATAGTTAATTTCGAAATAAATAACTCTGTCGCGATTGTGTAGGGGTTGAGATGCTCGACTTACTATCCGAGAGGTAGGGGTTCAATGGTTCACAACTTTTTGTTTTATTATTTGTATTTTTTATTTCTTATTTGGTTTTTGAATATGAAATATGAAAGTAAAAAAAATTTAAATATAAAAAACGATTAAACTATAAATAGAAAAAAAAATTGTATCAAATTTTTTTATTCTTTGTTTTTTTTATTATTTTTATGTATGTTTATTTTTAGTCCTTTTTTGTTTATGTTTCTTATTTTTTCATTCTTTATTAATTCTTTATTAATATTTTTTATTTTTTTATTATTCTTTGTTTATCTAATAATGAATAAGGAAAGTAAAAAAAAAACTTATGTATTTATACGTATTACATAATACAAAGATAAATTTCAACAAAGTTTTTATATAGAACCATAAAATAAGTTTGGTTTATTTCATAGACCTACGTAATTGTCAGACCCGGCAGTGTTAAAAATAATCAAGATATCGTATGGTTCGTTTCTGTTCTTTTTAATATTAATTTTTCCGGTTACAAAATGTGATTCATGAAGAACAACAGGCACAGTTAATTCTAGATTATTAAATGCATACAACACTAGCTTAAGCCTAGCCTAGGCTTAAAGGTTCTTTTATATGTAAATTTTAAAACCAGAACTTTTATCATCTATATATATAAAAATGTTGGTTTGTGTACGCTTCAAAAACTCAAAAAGTTCTGCATCGATTGAGTCGAAATTTTAACATGATATAAAATCCGCATCAAGGATTGTTTTTATCTATTTTTTGCATCAGTCACATATCTGCGACCGCGAGAAAACAGTTTTTTTTAACGATCAGCTGTGTACCATTGACCGCGTCATCTGCCAGAAGCGAGGAAAACACTCGCTGACAACCGCAATAGTAATGACGCAGTCACATGAGAAACAATTTCGTTCCCAATTACATTGCTTATTTACAAACAAAATTGCATCTGATTCTGATTATTATACAATCTGAATTAAATATTCACTCAAATCAAGAATTATCACATTCTTTGTTTTGTTTCTCATTTCTCAACCATTCAATCACAATGTGCCACTGCGAAGCGTGGCAGGGTACAGCTAGTATGCTATAAAAGAGGTGTTTCAAAAATGTATGTAGACCCGGCCAGGTCTATACACAGTTTACTGAAAAATAGGTAAAAAATTGTAGAACGGTGTTCAATTGTCCATTCCAGTCCACTCTGTTGAGTATTCTATATTTCAACTTTTGTACCGGCAAACTATGCATGATTCAAATATGTCCTCTTTCCACTATATTATTGTAGCACAAATTAGCTCTCAGCAATAGGGTAGTTGACAACTTTTTTTTATTTCATAAATAAGAAGTTTATATAGAAATATTGCAAAAGAAATAGTATGTCTAAGATCAATACTTCACAGATATAGTGGTATGTTGATATGTATATGATGTATATGATATGTACGGCATTCACTTTTTGTTAAAAAATTAAGTTCGTATTGAAAGCCCTGCGGCGTAAACGCTCTTAACTTAAAAAAATAAATACTTACTTGATTAATTAGAAATACTTAGCTATTACTTCGAACTGACATTATTTTTACTGTAATGAGATGACACATCCATGCTCTTATAATTGCGAAAGTAACTGTGGCTTTCTGTGTGTTACATTTTAACACTTAAGCTGCTTAAACGATTTAGATAAAAAAATAATCTATTATGGATTCCGAATTCCAAATAAAAATAGCGAAAAGTACTCAAAAGAGTATCGGGACCGATTTCGATAAAAACTAAAAGTGCAGCATTAGATTTTAGAGAAATCAAAAATTAAGGTAGAAATAGAACCCGTTGATTTTGAAAAAAAAACACTATCATTACACGATTCGATAGTATCGCGGTATAAAAGGAACAATAAATTCCGGGAAGATATTACATATGGAAAACGGAAGGGAAATGTTGGATTTTTATAAACTGCTACATGTTTTAAAGTAATGTTAAAGGCCACAGTGAAAAAGCAATAAAATGTAAACAAGTGCGAGTAATCCACTTTACGTTTTAATAACATCGTGCCAATAATTTACATTTGGTTCGACGTTACGTTGATTACTAGTAACTTTTTGCATACTGCTTCGTACTTTGTAGCATAATTTTTAAAAGCAAAACCTACTTGAAACTTGAATTTTGTAATTTGGAATCTAATCGAATGGTGTAATACACCATGTGAGTTTTTTTTTAAACAATAGTTTTGATTCCTGGCTAGGAATATTTTGTAAACATCCAATGATGCAGTTTAGTTTTTCTTTTACGTTTTCGAGAGTCCTTTGAGTACTTCAAAATGCACTTGCCATCCATGCACTTAAAAATTTACAAGGCGTTTCAAAACCAAAATTTATTTAAGTCGAGCTCTAATTTATAGAACAGCTGACATAAAAATACGTATGTCAAAACTATTATGATTTGTCTTTTGTAATTGCATCCCTGAATTTCATGTTTCGATTTCATAATAGGTTCCTTAGTAAAATTTGTTAGTATAAATAAGTATACTGACCGTGTAAAATATTAACCATTAATTTAAAAATACCACATATATTTTTTATAAAATTGTTTAGTTTTTTATTGTTCATTTCTATTTTTATAATGGTCTATGGAATAAAGCACGTGGAGCACGCCATCTAGTGGCATTTTTTTTTAAGTTGGCGCTTTTGAGGTTGTAGTAGTTACGCGGCTTGTCGGTGTAGTATTGTGGAGCCACGTTATCGGAAATATTAGTGGGCGGGGCCTCGAAATTCATTCACTCAAGGTCGTTGGCGTTTATCAGCCTCTTAAGTTCCGTTCAGAGCGAGTTAGAAGTTTGACGGAAGCTGTACATACCTTCCTCTTTTTCCTGTTTAAAATTATTGCTATAGATAGAGCTTGTAGAATATAAAGCCGATTGCAATGTTTGGATTTGTGGTAATTATTTTCTATTATTTTAAAATTGATGTTTTTCACAGTAATACTTATCAATGAATGTCTTAATGACACAGCATCACCACAGCATGTCCTCGCACAAATTAAGGCTGATTGTAATTGTAATATGCGCCATGTTCCTGCACATATTAATCAAAGAAGCAAGGGAGTTCATAAATCGAAAAAAAATCAGAGAAACTTAGATTAAAGCAAAGCGGCTTCTTTATTACATTTCATACTTGTATATCTTATGAAACTTGCTGAAATTAATCTGTTCTGCAAAAGAGGACTGTAGGACGTAGGTACATTGGTAACTTAATAACTTTATGTAGGTTCCTATTACTACCTAATACCTATACCATTTTGAGAAAATTTCAAATTAGTAATTAAAATATAAAACTAGAAAAATTTCACGTCCTGAGGCGGGAATTGAACCCGCGACCTTTCGCAATCCGGGCGACTGCTCTAACCAACTGAGCCACCCAGGACTTGGGATATCCCTGTGAAATTCTTCTAGTCTATCTGTATTTGCGTTTTATGAGCTAACGTCTAACGTTGCAGGACGAAAAATTTTTCTGGTTTTATATTTTAATTACTAAGTAATATTTCAAACATTTATAATAATGTTAAAATAAAAAATTAAGACATTTCAAATCCTTTCAATTCAAACTCGGAAGAATAATGACCACCATTCTTTCCTCAGAAGCTAAAGAAGAATAAAAGTCCACAAATGCAAGTAAAAATAGATTTAATACCGTTAATAAATCTAAGGTATTACAATACTAATCTGTTTCACAAAACAAAGTAAGTAAGTACTTACCTACATTAGTTTACACTTAAGTAGATTAAATTGGGATAATTCATTTACATCAATCTACAGATCTACTCACATAAAATAGATTTTCCTAGCACCAGGAAATTTGCAAACGGTTTCATTTGTAAAATATGTCGTCGATATTTAACTCTACATGGAATTATGGCAACTTGTCTTACTTTGATTAAGTACCATATTTTAATCTAAATGTTTATATAAAAATAATAAAGATACGTATTGTATGTACTGGATTACAACAGTTTATTTATTTATATAATATTTTTGGTTTCTTTACAAAAATGAAAGTCTAAATATAATAGTTTTTAAAATATGAACTATTGCAATAAGACCTATTAAATGTCACGAGTCACAAAATGATGCAGACAATAGCAGAACAGAATTGAAGTATAATTTAATTATTATTGGCGGTAAACCACAAACTAGTTACAATATTTATTTGCTACAAATACTTCCTTCTACTCTTTTATAAAAACGTAAGATTTTAAAAGTTTCTGTTATAGACACTCATAATAGGACTACATACGCATGAATGAGCGAAAGTGTGGTCCGAATTGAGTGCATGCAAACAGTGCACATAGCACCGTATTCAATTCGGTTCAAGGCGTTTGCACTGTCCGCAACTTCTTAACGTTGGTAATGTTTGCGTATTTTAGACCGTAAGGAATAATTATTTATGATTAATTATGCTTAGCGCATTTTTTTATTAATTAAATTCTAAAGTAAATGTCATCATCATCATCATTCAATTCAATGTATCAAAATGATAGAATAAATATAAATTTACAAATTTAATTTTATGACTAAATCGACACGTTTTTTTTGTTTTTGAGTAAACAAAATTTCAAGTTAGTCCACCAATTTTAACCTAAGTCCAGTCAAGAAATAAGTCCACCCTTGGTAAATTGTCGTCATTATGTATTGATAAAACTTTGTTAAAAGTGCAATAAAGAGTTTAATAACAAGTTTATACTTCTTTCAGTAAACAGTACATACACTACTATCTACATGATATGACAGATATATTATTATTATTATTAAAAAGCTAAGAATTCTGTTTTGTCGGCACAGCATAACATTTAAAAATAGAAAGATGTAATATTGACGAATTTCTGTAAAGTCCGTATTTTAACACTACAAATGTATAATTAATCTCAATAAACTAGATTAATTTCCACATCCTTTTCTAACAACAAGACAGTGAATGAGACGTCAATTTTAACCTACCGTATTAGGACCGTTTAACAATGTCTGGAAACTATATTTATTGGTAGTTAGTTCATTTTCTGCATTTTAATATAATATGACAAGAATCAAATCAAATGAAGTTTTTTAAAAAAATGGGTATTGATAATAAAATGATAAGATGGTAACAATAAATAAAAATGGCACTTGCCATACAAATAAATGTGTATTTCTATTAAAACTCATTATTTTCACGGATATTTGTTTATATAATTTTATAAATTAACTAGTCGAATGTCTTACAAAATCACAAAGATTTAAATACCTTTTCAATAATAATATAAAATTACCGGAACTCATATTGTATCCTCAAATAAATCATTATAACTCATAAATGCAACGAAATCATTAAAGAAACTTAAATGGACGGAAGTAGAATCACTAAAGACACAAAGACTAAATTTTAAATGTGCCGCGATCAAATAAAGAATTGCAATCACAATGGTCGAGAAACTAAAGAAGTAGAGGATAGGATAGGGTTTACATTATGAGACCTTATCGCATCAGTAATAAGAGTTATATTGCAACTTCGGAGATACCTTATTGCTTCGAAGATACATTTTGCAACTTCGTAAGAGACCCTACCGCTTTATCAATAAGAGTTATTTTGCAACTTCATTCTTGCTGATTCTGACAAGAATCTGAAATCAAAATTAAGTTCAGTGTCTCTTTCATTTTCTTTTTAAAAAAGGGATAGAGTAAATTAATTAAAAATCAAGTTGAATTACACACTTGACTTTTTTCCTCTTCTTATTGATGTGATTTAAAAAATAGATGATCTTGATTTTATTTTCAAAGGCCAAGCGACAACCGTTAACGAGAACAGCACCAATAGTAATATCGCTTTATTTGATCGCGCCATAAAGATGAACAAGAATATTAAACTCATAACTATTATGTGTTAAATCTATAATAAAATATACCTTAAAATACTGTTTTCAACTAAGGAAATAAGGTTGTCATTTTAAAATTGAAAAAGCAAGCATTTTTGTCAAGCGAAAACATCTAAGCATAGTGCAATTTAACGTAAAACTTAATAATACTACACTTTGTCATACATCACTACACGTAGATGTAAGATAACTTTTGACAACCCTGTTTAAGTAGGCTTCATGTACTTTATAAATAAGTTGGCATTATCAAACAAATTGTAATGGAGCTTAAACGTATCGATATTACTCTTATTTAATAATCTATGTAATCACGTGGTCGGAATTAAGCTAATGTTTTCGATACGCAATAGGTACAACCTTATTCTTTCAAGTCGATACTGAGATCACGTCACTAGCTCTACATTAGTATGATAAAGTAATTATAACACAAATTCTGTTACACAAGTCAGAGAAACAAAAAATTAGGTGCGAATTAAAGAAAACTATCTCATAAAAATAATTATCACAACAATACGTGTAAGTATTTACAAGATGGTGTTAAAAAAAGTCAATAATGTTTATTATAATTTAGTAGGTAGGTAATTATATTAAAAAATAAATTATGCTATATCTTACTTCGATTGCATTCGTCGGGAAGGAATATTGTTTTAAAAAGTTTTTAATGTACAATTTTGTGAACAAGAAATGAAATAACACATTTTTGAACACAAAGTTTTATATAAACAATTTAAAGCGGGAAAAATGTCAACAGAAATTATCGCAGAATATACAAAAATATATATTCTACATATAATTATATGTAGAAACTAAACAACAACAATTTTGTTTGCGATCACCTAAAAGCATTGTTAAAAACATAATAAAAATAATATCATCGGTGTTACCACATAAATTAATTAAGTACATTAAAAATAAAGAAACAATATTATTATAGTCACATTTCATTCTTGAAGATAATTATGAATTATTATTTTAGGTACACACGTCAGCACACCAAGTGTAACAGTTGCACTACGAAAGCCGCCTCTATTACGAACGGCATAAGGGCGGTCTCAATGTCAAACTGTTACGCTTGATGTGCTGTCGACTGTACAATCATTAGTCAATTAAATTCTTTACTAAAATCTATAGTTCGACACTGAGTCATTAAATGTTCATCTCTAATAATTGTTAAAATGGGGTAATTACCGAAGTAACATAGAGATATATCAATTAGGCATTACGTACGTTACATTTGTTACAAAATGTAAGCAGGTAATAAATACCCCCTGAAAGACTGGTAGAGAATGGCATTAGGCGACAAGTACGTCATTTGTACACTTTTTTGTGCAATAAACTTTAAATAAATAGCCTTGTTTACGTAGCAGTGCTGGATCTAATTGTGAGAAAATGTTAGCATTGTAAATTATTATCAGATACCAATACCAAAATTACAGGCTAAAAAGACAGCAAATATAGGCGGAAGGAAGTACAATACCGAGAAGACCTACTCTTCAAGGCTTCAATAAATATTAACATTTGATGTCAAGAAAATAAATAAGAAAAACTAAAACATTCATGAGTTGTGATAAGGGAATCAAATAAAAGAAAATAATTAAACTTGGTACTTCAATTTCTAAGTATTTCTGCACTCTCGGTTTTTCTGTCAATTTGATATGAATACTTAATTTGTGTTATTTGCAAAAAAATACCAATTTATTGTAATTACCCCATTTTCCACAAATTTCAAACCGAGCTATATACGGCTATCTCTCTATTTGTCTAACACCAACTACACAAAATTGTCACAATCGAGCCGCGTGCTCATAGCTTAGTGTGCTTCACCGTGTCTGTCCAATAATTCTGGATAGTCATCGCCTCCAGCGAGTTGAGGAACGAATCGTTGTCCAGGCTGTACATCTCTTCGGAGTTGTCCTGGAATGTGAAACATTGGAAATCGGATCAATTTGATTTATACTTCAAAAATTAAACTCAGCAGATTAAGTTACTCAATTAAATAGGTACTAGTTTATTTACACAAGTAAATCGCGCGACAAGCTTTTATGATCATATAAATTGTGTATAATGAGGTTATTAATATGTAGTTAAAATTTTAAAGGAAAATTTTATTTTTTTAACTTTAGACCATTTAAATAAAAGCTTTTTAAAAAAGGTTTTTTTCTTTTAATTTCTTGTTTACTTTTTAGTTATCGCTGGCTAGGGTTCTGAGTCTGCCTTTTTATTCTCAGCGAACCCTTTCATTTAATATCCATACTATAAGAAAGCATGAAAAAACTCTAAAAGTCCGCCATATTGGATTAAGAGTGATGATAGAATATTTTTCTAATTATTCTCGGCAAGCCCTTTTGATTTGATACCCATATATCGCAGAAGTGCATAAAAAAAAACTATTTCGCCAACTTGGGTGTTCAGCCATATTGGATTTAGAATGACGTCACATTATTTTTCGAGTTACTCTTAACAAGCCCTTTCATTTGATACCCATATTGTAGAAATGCATTAAAAATTACTATTCCGCCATCTTGGATGGTCCGCCATATTGGATTTAGAATGACGTCACACAGCTTATCGTGTATTGACATCCAAACTAAACGTGTATACAAAATTTTAGCTCAATCGGTTGAAGATATCTGCTTCGAAATCGAGTAGCAAGATTCCACTCGAACAAACATAGATTGCAAGTTAAATAAAAGCTCTTAAAAAGGTGACTGATTTGGTCCTTTTTACTGAAGAGAGAACTGACTAAGACCGCTAAAGATTTTCCAGATTTAAAAGATAACTGCTTGCCATCAGATGGGTTGTACATTATTTTGGATTGCATGTGGGATTTTATTTTTATAAAAATTAACGGAATCCCACAAAACTAAAAATTATAAATTGACCGGTCTGGTACCTTCCTGATTGCAATGTCACTATTTAATTTTGAATTTGGGAGAGTCAGTTTGCTTCTTGTTTCTAAATGTTGTGGTCTAGTGTACTTTGGGAAGAGGTGCCATATTTAACTCATTGTGTACAGAGGCCGAGGAAAGCTAGAGAAGCAAGTAGACGGGCGGCTACACCCTCGCACTGGCGTATAACGTCATCTCCTTTTGTCTCACGAAGAGTGAGGAGTTGACCAAAAAGCCGATTCTAAATTATAAGTAGCAAATTTTCATCGAATTTACATCGACGTCGTTAGGTCTATTTTATATAAAAAAAATACGTACCCTAATAGTACTGTCATCCAGGTAACCACTGGAGTCTGGATTAGAACACTTATCGTTCAACGTCTGGGGCTTGTTCAAGTATCGTCTCCGGTACAGCACGAACGCTGTGCTCCCGGCAAGAGCGGCTAACACCAACGCAGCGAACGATATACCAGCTATCGCTCCCATGTCCATATCCCCCTCGCCAGGGTCTATAACCCTTCTAGAAGATTCCACATTAGGCGGTATCCTTGTCTGCAGGAAAGAGGTTTCTAGTGATAGGGGTTTTTCCGTGACAATCCTGCTTTCTGAGACTCCCTCCACGCTCGTGTCGTCTTTGACGAAGTCTGGCCTCGTCAGGTTGCGTTTTTTAGACGCAAACGTTGAGTTGTGTGACTCTGACACGTTGCTGTATGGCGCTACTGTTGCATTAGTGACAGTATCATTTATTGGCTTATCTGGCTTTGTTGTGTTCATGAAATCGGTTGTATTGGCTGCGACCCATTGTATAGACGGGTGCACAATTTCCACTGTTGTGTTGTCATTCATTTTGGTGACGTTTACTATGTCTTCCCTGTTTGTTTGGTTGGCAGTAACGTTGATTGGGGTTCTTGCTGTTGTAGTGGCAGGAGACTTAGTGAAATACATGGCTCTACCTTGCCGTTCTGGTAGTTTATGTTCAATGTTTACGTCTGTAGTAATATGTTGCAGTTCTTCTGATTGGGGCGCAGCTAGGGATCGGCTGCTCTCTGAAAAGTGATAAATTCGATATTTAAAATCAAGATTGTTATAGGATAACTGTGACGACGGCCGCCTGGTCGAGTGGTCAGTGTCCAGGGGCAGTAAGTTAGTAAACTACCCTAGTTATACCAGTTCGAATTCCGGTCGGGGCAGATGTCTGAATGATGAGTACGAACATCGGTTCACGAGTCATGGATGTTTATTTATGATACTCCTATTAGTTTTTAGAGCCTTTGCTCGCCACGTTTCTAAAGCGGCGTCAGTGCGGTTGGTATCGATACAAGCGTGTGGAATCAAAACGTAGTGCTTAATTTGGGCTAGCTAGATAAAAGGTGGCAGTAGGAGATTTAATATATACTCTTAATTACACTTGTAACATATGTTCAACAATATATAGGTAATTATAATTAGTTAGCAAGGGTGGACTTATCTCTACAAGAGCTCTCTTACAGCCAACCCACGCATGTGTTGTATTTAATTACACTCTCTTAATTATACGGCTTGCAAACTGAGCTGATAAAGTAATAAGCTTTACATTCAAATTGCACAAAAAATTAGAAAACTAAAGATTAATGAAAAATGAAAGACTTAACGATATCAGTAATTACATTACCTACTCCTCTAATTTTCCAATCAAAATTGTTTTACGCACCAAGTCGATAATGTTTTGAATTTGTGTTTGTGGTTTGAGTAACAATGTACCCACAACAATATCGAAGTAAGTTTGAACAGAAACTGTTCAATAAGCATAATATGGTGGGTTGCAGATCGAACGAAACACTAACATAAAGTGCGTAACTCAGTACTTTTTGGAACGATGAGTTTAGCTATTTACGCATAATGTGGCCTAGCGGGCTTATTCGCTAAATTATTTTAAACTTTTTTTTAGTATTGGCTATAATTTTTCTAAAAATTGAATATTCATAGCAAAGACGGGACAACGTCGAGTCAGCTAGTGTTAAAATAAAATAAAATAGAAATAATTATTGTGCTTTGGAAATCAAATAAAAGAGTACAAAAAGTATCGGGTGTTCTTCTCAGGGTCTCAAACATTTAAATCAAATAAGTAATTCAAGTAATTTTATTTATACACAAATAAATTACAATATTGTTTAGGATATGTATTTGTTTCATTTACAAAAAATACTAATTGATTATAAATACTGCACTTTCCACAAATTTAAAGCCGATCTTTATACAATTATACATTATCCGTGACTGGTGCCTTGTTGTATGTCTTGTGACCCAGCAACTAATAAACAAATAAAGCAGTAGTTACCACTTTAAAACTGTCAAAATGAATTAGCAAATACGCTCGCAGCACACAATACAACACACCAAGAGTAGAATTTGCGTAAATTCATGGATAACAGTTAACATTTACATAAACTCAATATGCTTTCATGTTGCGCTATGTTAGTCATTCAGGTAGTATTCATGGAATTACGTGGAATTGAAACAAGTTCAACGACACAGCTGTATCGTGCGATGTTTGAAATTCTGTCGCGTGTTTGTTGTTTCCATAATCTGGTGATATAATTTGTTTCAACTCCACTAGATCTCACTTTAGAAGTGACATCGTGTAATTTTTGTATTTTGTATCAGTCTTCATTGAATTTAAAGGCGGTTTATTAAAATTTATAAATACACACAGTTGAACACGAATGTTGTTGAGGGCATTAATTATATAATTAAGTAGGTGTATCATTCTTTACGCTGAATTATATTTACAACAACGAGAAAATCATCAAGCGTATGTCGACAACCAATTTTAGGGTGGTTAGAGTCAGCAACGAGTTAGTTAACACATCCCAAATTACAATAATTGTGAGGTCTGCGAATTGTAATCCTCTGATGTATATTTGACATCGGAAAGTAAGTGGCAATGTGTCTATCTTGAAATTGGATAACCATTGTGCCAACAACTTGACATTGTCTAGTTCAATACTGTAATCACTCACGTTTCTGAACTTTAAAGATTACTGACGTTTTGTAAACTTGCGATGTGCATATCGATTTCCGTTTTAGGTGGCCGTACATACATAAAATGTTTAATAAATTGTTACGATGTCTTTTTACTGAAATCCTAATAATGTTTAGTGTTTGTACAATTTCATCGAATCCTTGATAACGAAATTGTCGATAAATTTGTTTGCGAGTTCGTCTTTCAACGGACTGATTACGTAAATCTTATTTCTTTCGGAACAAAGAACAGCATCGGCACAGGCAATAATGAGATTTACTTTACGAGGTCGTTTCTTTCGGCGAAACGAGAAAATATCGGAAATTAGGCCAACTGCCACATCAAAAATGGATTACTGAGTTATTTTCTTCTAATTCAAGGATGTTGTTCAATCAATTTATACACAAATTGTTAGGTGACTTTGAGGACGTTCCTAACTATGTAATTTTAAAATTAATAATATTCTACTGCTAGTCTTAAAAGAAGGTACCCAGTACTCACCCACACATTAGACACAATAGATGTTTTCTATTATGTATAACATATATGTTAGGGACTATAGTTCCTGACAATATTTAACCAAATTAGAATCCTTCCAAACCTAATAACTCCACATCATTATAGAATCATATAATAACTTTGAGAGACGAGCGAATTATACTACTAAAGTAACCGATAGATTCAACCTCAGCCGCTTCCCTTTGTGTGTAGTAGGTACTCGAATAGCGTGCGCCCTTAAATTGGGAGCAAACTCAATTATGGCCACGGCAAACAACCTTCAGTGCTCGTCGGACGTTTAATTGGTCAGACATTGTTTGGCCAATATGAGCAAATCAGTTGAGTTGGAAGTTACATTAGACAAAACTAGAGAATTACTCACAGGAGATCGTGTATTGTGGCACAGCCTTGATATGGCCTACTTCAGGCAGTGGACTGCAATAGGCTGATGCAATGATGATGGCGAGGAGAGAACTACTCGATGTGATAGTTAAGATATTCGAGTTACCAGTTGAGGAGGCCTTTGTTCAAGAACTACTCGATGTGATAGTTAAGATATTCGAGTTACCAGTTGAGGAGGCCTTTGTTCAAGAACTACTCGATGTGATAGTTAAGATATTCGAGTTTCCAGTTGAGGAGGCCTTTGTTTAGCAGTGGACATTATAGGCTGGTAGATGATGATGATGTCTTGAAAACATTTATGGTCTAAATACCCAGTAGAATACTTACGAAACAATCTACAGTATAATATAATACGCAGTATAATCAACAATGTCAATTATTAAGCTTATATTGATAGAAAGATAACTGTTTACAGAATATGCCTTAAAACATTCCTGTAAGTAATACTTTTAGTGCGACATTTATTACAAATATTAGAATAAAACTTATATAACCCGACGTGTAACTCTATAGCTTCCCCTTCCTATTGCGTGTTTCGATTAGCATTTTATAATCTTACCTAATTGTCCGTGAACTAGATTCATTCATGTAATATTATTGTATTGTATTGTAGTTCAATAAACTATAACAAAAGGTGTACGCGCTAGTTGCGAATCTAGTTTATTGTTGATAGAACTTCAAATTAAACAGTAATTGCAAAAATCAACTAATTAAAACACAGCTACTAATTCCAATGTCTGTTTTCTAATTTCATATTTGATTTCTTAACTATGCCAATTACTTAATGCTTCTTTATTTCAATTTATTCTTATAAACGGTTTAAATAATATCGTTCAAGAGTTTGATGTAACTTTGGAAACAACTTAAACATATAATAAATAAAAAAAAATATTAACAAAAAAAAATTAAAAGGTAATTTAATAAATACTTCCTCTGAAATTAATAGACGTCATAGAGGTCTAAGATAATTATCATGACTAATTTCCCTTTGCCACAGTCGATTGCTGAATCATAAAATTGGGCTTCCCACAGCGTGGAAGAAGTCGAATACCAGAAAATGATTCCTAACTATGGAGTTGATAATCGTAAGCAGTTAATTTTAGATTGGATTTGTTTAGAAAATGAAAAATACATATGCTAAATCGACTTTGTGTATCGCCATACAGTTCAAGTGTAATACTTCAAGGTGGCCCACAGCAGCCTACTACAGGTAAACCTCGCGCTGCAACAGACAACAGTGAAGATACAAGGTTACCCTCGGTTAAACTAAGTAGGTAAAGTTTTATGACCACTATTACCTAGTACTTTTCCTATTTGATAAATGATAACTATTGACGAATATAAATTTATTTCAATGTATTCGAAGACTCGTTGTTAATAATGATGTTGAGTGTACACTTCAATTAGCTGATTAACAATCGGTCGTTTCAATACTGCTTTTGCTTTCGTTATTCGTTTGATTATGGGAATCTCTCATATCTCTTAGTTTCATTGGTAATGACTTAGCAGAGGAGCCACAAAAGATCCCTGACGTTTGTCATCATGACCCAATTATAAGATAAGATAATGACTTAGGTAATACGGAGTAAAGCTTCATTTCTTCATTGTCGACATCTTCAACAAATTACCTCAACTGCATTGTCTGATTGTACCTATATTTACAAGTCAGAGAGTATTACGTAACCGAGTTATGATGACATGTAAATAACATTACAGTATCCCCGTCTCTCATCGGGTTAAGCCGTGGAAGCCTTTCATAAAAAGGTAAAGTGAGTCACGTCTACGCAGGCCGTATAATGACATGCTATAAATATATGCCAAGGTTAATACTATTAGTGATAAAAAACCGCAACGCAATACAAAATACGTACGAAAAACAACAACAATAAAAGCCTTTGAAATCAACTTTTTTTTTACAATCTAAGCAAATTCCTATCAATACGTTTCCTTGCATTAAAGTCATTAGGTTTATTACAAAGTGGTTTATTGTACAAATGGAATAGTCTTAAAGGATTTTATTGCTTTAGTTAATGCAATCATAAAATCGTCCATAAAACTAGACATATAAAAGTAAGTGAAACGATTTTACCGCCACTTTATGAGATCTTTTCTTGTTAATGTCTATGCAAAATAACAACAGCATTTAGAGGCTATAAAGTTGTCCAAAGTTCAGAGTAATAAACTATAAGAGGACCTGGTGACTTTTGTCACAGTGACTATTTCGTCACTCTCGTCAAGTCCATGGAAATGTATGGAGATGCGCGCACGCTACGACACGTGAAAAATGGGTGACATTTGTGTCATCTACAAACAATCATGTTCGCTGTGTTTCGGATTGAAGGGAAAGGTAGCCAGTGTAATTACTGGGCATGGACGGCATTTTATCTTAGGCCTCAGGATGACAACGCACCTGCAAAAACAAGTGCTTTTCCTTGTAATTTGCAGGTGTCTATAGGCGGCGGTAACCGCTTACCACCAGGTGGGCCGTCAGCTTGTTTGTCATCTAGTTGTATAAAAAAATAATCTAGGACCTGATGAGAGTAACGAAAATATCACCCTGACAAAAGTCACCAGCCACCAGTCAGTCAGTGCGCCCTAACTCTAAGCTAGTCCTATCTTAGCATCTACGTGTCGTTGACCTACTGACATTCCCAAGACATTTGCGAAGCGAGTAAATGTTACGTCTCTGGAATGAAGGTACTGTTTTCTGTTGTTAGATGATTTTGTCAATGTTGTTCAAAAAGTGTTGATCAACAGTTTTGAAATTCTATTGCAAGATTGATTTTGTCAAATCTGTCCTTTCACTATGGTCAAACTATACGAATATTTCATTTAGATTACTCAGCTCACGAAGCAAATAGAGCTGTTAGACTATTTCATCAATGTTAAATGTTATAGAAATGGTTGCTATATTGGAAGACTCACCGAGCTGAAGATTTTCTGCCAGACTTAACTTTTCATACTTTACCATAATTAGAATCACTTATTAGGTACTACTTCAGTGGCTGCTAATATTTTTTTTTTTTTTTTACACTCACACCTATTATCTAGCCCAAAGTAAGCATCATTAAGAGCTTGTGTTATGGATACTAGATAACGGAGAAATAATGATAATAATATGTATATAAATATTAGAAATATACTAAATAAACATATAAACATCCATGACTCGTAAAAAAATGTTCGTACTCATCATACAAACATTCGTTCCTACCGGGATTCGAACCCGGGACCTCTTGACCGAGTAGCCTGGGGTACAGACCACTCGGCCAGGCGGTCGTCAATATGACTACTTTGTCCGGTTTGATCATCAAACTGAAGAGTTTCATTACGTAACGGTTTTAAATTAGTTATTTTGACCTCCAAAACAAGGCATCTTTCGCCATGATTGGACCCGGATGAGTAATCAATACTATTAACGAGCTCCGACTTCTGCATGCTTCAGAAGCCGTTTTGGTTCAGGTTGTTACCGTAACAGAACTGTAATCAACTAACAACAAGTACTCAGCCAGCGTTGCCTTGTTATTACCTAAACTGTCCGTTTGTAAAACAGAGGTTTTTAACTGCACACTTTAACTTAGTGCAAGAGTGCGGTAGACCTTTGTGGCAATTTTTACTCAAAGAAGTGTCTGGACATTTCCTGAACGGTGTCCATTTAAAGATGATTCAAATAATGTAAGCACTACGTTGTTCCTGCATGGATTGTAGAAGTGATGTGTTGGATTGGAGCTGGAGCTCTTGAATTTAGGAGCATGGGGTTTTGCCTTCAAGCAACGCAACACATAGTTGTGTTCCTCTTGATTCCTATAGGGTGCATGCAACCCATGTCGTCTAGTATATGTATAAGCTCAATTTGTGATTTCGAACATTTAGTTTTTACTTTTTCCCAAGTTTTAATTTGCAACGTTTGCTGTTTTTTTAAGGATACTTGGAATAACTGTTCCTTCGATTTCTACTAATGTTGGCCGACTACCAAAATAAACAGATTACATACCTTCCGTTAAGTCGGTCGTTGTTAAGTTATTAAACACTAACATAATAGATTTTTGTTTTTTAAAGTTTGTAAAGAACTAGTGCCCGCCCGCGGATCCACCCACGTGGATCGCGATTATCGCGCCAAAGGTGTCCAATGTGCATTCTGACGACGTGATCTATCTTCAATCTAAAAGAGATGTTCCAAAAATGTCATATAGTGATCCGGCCACACCTATGTACACTATACTGAAAAATACGTTAAGATATACAGTACAGTTTTCAATTGTCCATTTTCTCTTTATTTGCTTTTTAGCGTGGTACAAAACTTTTATAGAAAAAATTGCAACACAGCCAAATATTCATCATCGCGCATATGTCCCTATAGTGACGTTTAAGTAGCTTTTATGTCGCCCGCCATATTGCTATTTGAATATAACGGTGAAATAAACAAAAAATTTCAACTTTTGTATGCATGCAAGCAAACTATGCCTGAAAATGAATTATTAGTTTCATATTAATTGTTTCAGCGGCATAGAAGTAAAGACGTGACAGACAGGTACTTTCGTACCTTAATGAAAGTATGGGTAGTTTTGGCAGATAATAGTTAACATACTTTAATGTAGTTTGTAGGATTAATTTTATAAATGTATGCAGATTGGCTGAGCGGCGACGACGACGGCGCGCTAAACTTGTTTGCCTTAAGTTAAAAAATAAAGCCTTCTTTGTATATAGTAAAGGTACTGCTGTTTGTTTTTGCCGGGCAGTGAAATCAGATTTGCACGTTCTTGTCTAATTTATTCGTGAGAAAGGCAAAAGGTTCTTCGTGAAAAAAATTGTCAACCGTTGGGTTACACATGATATGAATTTTAAGTATACATGCATCATAAAATACAACTGTTTCATTGACATTATTGAGTATAATCTTTTATTTTAGCTTTATTTTGTTGAGAGCTCCTTTCTATCTTTCATTTGAAGCTAGTGCGAAAGAAGTTTTACTTTCATATTATTAATAAATTTATATTTTTATGTTACACAGAAAGCCAACAACATTTTCTGCGATTCCACTAATGCGCGATGAGAATTCCTGGAATCACTGTCTTAAATTAAGAATATAAAAGTACTTTAATTTTCATCACAAACAACATCAATTTTAATTTTACGTTTATCATTAAACGAAATTTTTATAATTGAAACGGTTTTATTTATAGAAACACTTTAGTCAAGTTTCTATATTTAGAAATATCACATCTCATTAGAAGCATTGAGTTTATGAGAGTAATAAAATGAAAGCGGGTATTAGAGGCACTTCAGATCAGATATTATATGATTCTGTTTGCTTTCAGGTAACATAACAACATATAAAATTAATTTTCCTGTTTACGTAGAAAATACACCTATACAAGTGGCATTGTTTAATAATATTTCGCAACGGCAATAGTTTCAGATTCAAATGTGAAGCATTGATCGCTCGGACACCTACCAACAGTAAGTTTCAATAGATCATCAAATTCGTCTTCTATTAGATGCTTACGATTTCATCACTAGCCTATATACAGGGTGGTGCTGTCAATACGACAATAAATTGAAACATGGGCTATATTAGTTTATATAAATGGTTTATCACTTTCAAAAACATCTTATTCTTTTGATAATTTTATAACATTTTTATAAAATAATGCAGCCGATGTTATATTATTTCATACAAATGTCAGGACTTCCTACATGGGAGAAACATATGAAGATGTTACGATTTACTTTAATCAAAATGTATTAGATAAGGGATCAAATGATCATGTCAAGCTTATTTTCTACTAACATAACGGGTCTTCATTTAAAGTATATTTTGTGTTCGCCGTTTTTCGGAGAAGATTAAGATTCATAAGTTATAATAATTATAATACAACGCGAAAGTTGAAAATATCACATTAACCCGTCAAGCATCAGATTCCAGACACAATTGTATTTGTCATTGTATGATGAAAATGTATTTCAAAATAAGCGAATCGGAATTTAGCATACAGGTACAAGGTAGGTAGCGCACAAGAGTGTAAATCCCTTTTTTTTATACCACTAAGGTGGCAATTAAGCATACGGCCCACCTGATGGTAAGCGGTTGCCGTAGCCTATGAAACACACCTCTACCTAGCACCATTGTGAAACCCTCACAAATAAATGAAGTATTCTTTTAGGGAGATTGTCTGAATGTCCCGAAATTGGAAAAACCTTGCAAATTCTTGACAGTAAGTACCCAAATCAAAGAAGTAACAAAGATATAATTGTTTACGGAACGGTGTCACACACAATAGGTCGGTCGGTTGCAGTATTCGCAGTCTTGATTGAATTGCACAGCATACATCTAAGGTTCTCAGATAACCTCTGAATGTTAGAGCGATCACTTACGATTCTAAGAACACTTCACTTTGCATACATAATGAATGATTAAAGCAGGCTACAATCACGAGGTTTACCAAACGATATGTTACGCTGATCATTTGTTAGTCGATCGGTAATTACAATTGCGTATGCGAGACTGCACATACTAATTAGTTGGAATCAACATTATCTTCACGTTTATACTATGTAGGTATTAACTATACATATAATATAGATCCTGAAACTAACGTAGAATCCTCAACATCTCAGATTATCTGAGCAAAAATGATAAGGATACTAATAGAACTAGAAACTGACCAAGAATTATTTCCTTGTACACTTTATCCCAGTAAGGATACCGACTAGGCGCCCTGAAGGGATAGCAAGCAACATTAGGAACTCTGCATCTGTTTGCACTGATTGAAACTTGCAGTCTCAAGCAGACACTAAATTGCGTGTCTTGTCAGAGATAAGTTTATTCACGGAATAGGAGATTGCTAAGGCTTCTATATTCAATGCACCTACAGCGAAATATGAACTTTAAGGGCATACCTATGTATTCTATCCTTATTAAAAATTCCATTGTCACCTGGTGGAACATGATGTCTTGTAAATCCATTTTAAGCCGACTGAATCAATCGACAGAATCAATTCGAATGGTCGTACATCTAAACATAATAGAATCAGTAAATTGCAATCACTAAGTGAAATACACTGTTCAATAATAAACAGAATAGGCAGCAGAATCTTTTTTGCAGAGTCCACATAATAGCTAAGATCTGCCTTAATTCGTATGCTGTCGATTTTACCTACAACGAAAGAGGGAAATAACATGTTCTTGTTAAAAATCGTTATTCTTAGTGTGTTAAATAAACAACAGGAGCTCGAGAATGTAATTAGGACATCACACGTGTGTGTTCATTAGTACAATAATTACAACGCCAGTTAGCTTGTTTGACGGGACTACTTACGAGGATTACTAACTACAAGTTATAAGAGTACTTGATAATTTGGATCTATAAATATCTATAGGGAAACGGTGTCACAATTATAATATTTTTCAAATCCAAAGTGCCAAACTGAGCTATTTGTTTTAAATTACGAGAAATAGGTAGGTGGTAGACGCTGTGGTGTTTCCCATGCACTACTTAGGTTGAAGTAGTTTTCGAGCCACAGAAGAGTAATGCGTGCATTATCTTGGGTCTTGCTTATAGCATTACTAGTCTTGTGGTCTTTCCTACCTTTCACTTACCCTTCTCGTTCCCTATACACGTTACATAGTATACCAATCTCGCTATATCTTTATGCTGATAGAGCTTATACTATACAGTCTTCTGGCTTTGAGTAGAGCAGTTCAAGGAGACACATTCTAGTTTTGAGCAGAGAACCAAACATAACCTAGAGAATTTCATCAACATAACAAATGTTCCAATGACTCCTAGTCCGTGGCAAAATGCTGAGCGTCCAAATTATGCTCGCACGTATCCTTCGTAACTTTTTTTGGGAAGATTTGGAGTAAAAAATTCTAGTTCATTGCCACTCTGCACTGGGCTCTGAGTTGACATCCGAGTAAATAAACAAATACAAACATTTGTGGAGTGTGTTGCAAGCATCTATAGATAGGCTACGGATAAAACTAAGTAATTCGGATGTTTGCAGATTCTGTGCACAGGAGCGCGAAACCCCAATGCACCTCCTTTGCAATTGTGGACCTTTTATCCACAAACGAAGCCTTTATCTGGGGAGACACACTATTGACCCAAATGAAGTTAAGACCCTTGAGGTTGGGAAATTCCTAAAATTTATGGAAAGTGCCCAAATCAAGGCTTTATTATAAACTATTGGTGGCAAGACACAATAGATCTTTTAGGTCGCAGTGACAAATCAGTCTTAACATGACCGAAAAGCCCCAAATACAAGATAGGCCACGGAGGTTGCTAAGCATCGTGCAGCCAGTACGGTAGTTTGACACTAATAAAAAAATATAAATAATTTTATTACACACAAGCATCTGCCCCAACTGGCACCCAATCAACTTTATGAAGACAAGGACACTGACTTCCAATCTACCAAGCTGGGTGCACTCCATATTTGTTACTATCATTACTAAGCCCACGCGCATTTAATTCAGTTTGTTATGTTTCATTATAATTTATAGGTTATAAAATTGTTTATTGTGTACTGTCGTCACGTAGCACACCCGGCTGCTAGCCTCTTGTCCAAAATCATATGCAAATGGCATGCCTTTCCTAGCTTCGGCAACGGCTAGCTAGACTGTCAAAAATAATAGCAAAAAAAGTCGCGGGGCGGTGTTCTGCCTAGATTTTTTCACCTCATTCGTGTTCATGCCCCTAATTTGGCGATTATCAAAAGGTATTGCTTATTTTGTAACGGCAACCGTTACAAAATAAGCAAGTCTCAATATATTTAAATTTCATATAGATAGCATTGACATTGGCCCTGATGCATGCACTGGCAAAAATTAAATTAAATTTGTATCCTTTTCATACTGAAGTAGGAAAGGATAGAAGTTTAGACCATAAGAACAAGGATAGAAGGTATGCAAAAGAGACAATTGACTTAATTTTAGTTTTAAAGAATCGACGCTAAAGATATTAGGGTAAAGTTATTCTGCAAGATTATAATAACAAGGCCTAAATCCTTTGATATAAATTTTAGAAGTTAGGGCTATGACTCAACTCTACGACGAGTTTGTCTGTGTATTTGTCTGTGGCATCGCAACTTCTAAACGAATGGACCGATTTTTATTCGGTTTTCTTTGTTTGACAGCTGACCGGATCGAGGTGGTTCTAAGTTATAATTTATGAAGACCTGTTCAGTGTGTTTGACTATCAGCTCATTCCCTACTTGACAAAAAGGTGTTACTAACTTTCACAGATCCGATGGATTTGATATTTGGTTTACAGCTACTTCGGTGGTATTTCCAAGACATGCTAAGCTTGATGTGATTGTCATTGAGGTGATATAAATTTCAATGAATATTTTATAATTTTATACTCTCTGATAAAAAGTGAGAATCCGTAATTGGCTGATGTCTTGTGTACTTATCATTCTTAATAAGAGTGTTAGCACTGTAAGCTTTGGATTTATGTAAAGAAAATAAATAAAACATGCTATCGACTATATTTTATACAGAAGTAAATAAATATAATAAATAGCATAACTATCAATACATAAGTAATGAAAGATATAAGTGACGGTGGGCCTAAAATCAAGCAACTTATGTCGGTCTGTTCATTATTATTTCAGCCGAAAGACGTCCACTGCTGGGCAACGGCCTTCCTTAAAGATTTTCACGATGATCGATCCTGCGATTAAAGTAAGTAAAAAAAAAAGAAAGTAATGTGCGAAGGGCTTTAAAATGAATAAATCTTTTGGTGAGTATAATTTCGATTCATCTGACGTTTGCTCGATATCAAAAGGATCGGACTTAAAAGCTTCGAATCTAAAGTGAAAGCAGCGTTTAGGCTGTTCAAATGTATTTGGGTCCGATTCCAGCTCCTATGAATGATATACTTCAGACACTTAACAATATTATTTCATTCTGTTAGATAATTTCTGTTCTGAAATTATGTTTTATACCAGCGTTATACCAATCGCCACTTTATGATCTAACAGTAATTATGTTTAGAATTTTAGATATTACTTACGAAACAAAGACACGCGACGACGACTAATTTTAATGAATTGCCAAACACTCGTCTCAATGAAAATTCTCAAAGTTTAAAAGGAGGACGACAATTTTTGCCCCAACCAAGATTAATGTCCAACAAAACAATATTTCCAATAAGCCTCATAAATAGAAATATTATTTTTGGAAATAGTTGGAGTTGGAGTTAAAATAAATAAATAAATAAATAATATAAAGCTAAGGTTTTGTCGACAACTTAAATAAAATCTTCAAAAATCTCTCATTCCGGAATTGTAATATTTTGTCAATGAAGACCATTGACCGGTGCGTTTTGTTTCATAGAAAACAAATACTTTTTGTGTTTTGAAAACCATAGAAGGTATTTTAATGTATTTATTATAGATTTTTCATATTATTATTATTATTTTATAACAAAAAGATGAGTAATAATTAAATACAGTTAATTGGATTGAACAAGTTTATTACCTAGGAAGAAAATAACAAAACTCACTTTGACAGATGACAAATATTGCTAGTGTTGATTGTTATTACAATCCAGTTTTCTTTAACGTATATCTCAGAAACCGCATCTTTAAACAAAAATGTATTGGTATCTAAAGATACTTTGTCATACTAATATGTAATTGCGCCCTAAATTATTTTTGGACGTGCCAGTTTTTAGGTGGGGCACGGCTTCATACTAAGATAAGCATCCTCCTTTGTATCTGACAACGTTAAATGTTATTCGTCCGTTAGTGAAATTCGTTTTAGTACCGTCAGCAACAGAGGTCTAATAACACTTTAGTTAATACCATGGTAACACACACTACGCCACTCACAATGTTCATTAAATTTGTTAAGAGTAATATGTTATTGTGAGAAAATACTAAAGTGTTGATCGACTTTTGTTGCTGATTGTACCAGAGATATTTCATGCCTAGCGGGTTAATGTTTAAAATATTTTTGTTACATATTGTGTTGTTTATCTAACCTCATTGTTATCCACAGTCTATAAGCATACTACATCTGATCATAGACCTCCCTATATGGGAGCAACAAATGAGGAGTGTGGGGCCATAACACCACCATGCTGTACTGGTGGTAGGCCCGTATGTAGGGTCGTCTGGGTAGGTACCACCGCCTTTCTTATTTCAGCTGTGAAACAGTTCGCTGTGTTTTGGATTGAAGGAAAAGGTAGCCAGTGTAATTACTGGGCATGGACGACATTTTATCTTGGGCCAAAGGATGACAATGCGCCTGCAATATCAAGTGTTTTTCCTTGTTATTGCAGGTGTCTATAGGTGGCGGTAGCCGCTTATCATCAGGTGGCCCATTAGCTCGTTTGTCGTCTAGTGGTAAAAAAAAACTGCCGCTGCGCTGGCCCAATGAGGGTTTGGTGGGTTGAAGCGGTTGCAGTAACAACCGGGATCAACGGCTCAACGTGCCTTCCGAAGCACAGAGGACCTCAAGATTAAGATTCATATTCATATTCAATCATTTATTGCTCTCATGTTGTATACAGTGATGGATTACTTTGTTTGACCCATCCGGGATCGACCATGGCCAATGTAGCTTTGTTTTTGTAATCAAAACTAAAACACAATTAAATTCAAGGGCAAGTAAGTGATTCATATTTTGGCTTTGAAAAATTATACGTTCTTGATCAATAATAATAATAATAATAATTTCTTTATTATCCTTCACAAACATTACAATTATAATAGGAAGACCTTATAAAAAGAAATAACCTAAAATTGTGAAGGACTGGTGCGTGAAATGGGTTTGTTCAAATCTGTTCCACAGGTCACCAGGCCACTCCCGCAGAAAGGGTAAAACTAGCTTACTACAGTGTTTAGTAATAATAAGTTGAAGCAATAATAATAAGTACAATTAAGACTACTAGCTAAAATTAACAAAATAACTTGCCGAGTTATAGAAAAAACAAAAACTAAAATAAATAATTTGTTTATGAGTATTGTGTAAAAGTAGTGAGCGAGTATGAGGTGTCGATGGGTGTGAGTGAGCGTAAGTGAGGGTGTAAGTTTGAGTATGATGTGAAGAGTGTATATGAGAGTGTAAGAGTGTATGTGAGTGATATGTGTATATGGGTGTAAGCATATTTAACGTTACGAAGGTTGAGGAGAGATGGGAGAGATTTAGCAAGCATAGGAGTAGTGAGATATGATAGGTTATGTAAATAAATGGATCCAATATTATAACTGCCTATGTGGTTAAGAGAGAGGAGAGAGGAAACTTTCTGTTATTACATAGTCCATGGTCTTGAGGAATTTGATTACAGACTGCTTGCAGCTATAGTTTGGAAGCGGGTAAATATTAAGGGAGCTATTTATTTTATTATAAAGGTAACCTCCAAGAAAGCAACAAAAGTTATGCGAGAAGGTGTTTTTTAGGGAGGGGGTGGCGCAAACAGTACCAATGCAACGTTTACCTTTAGTTTTTTCCGGGTCATAAAACATTTCTGAGTGCTTCTTCAAGATGATTCTCAAAACAAAGGTTTGTCTAACCGAGAGTATGCCCCATTCATATAAAGCTTAGTAGTAGGATAGCGATATGGTAGACCCTTTGAAACTTTGAGAAGAAGGCGCTGAGCCCGTTCTAAACTTAGCATATTAGTCTTGGCCGCCCCACCCCAAACTGAGATGCAGTACTCTAGAAGAGAGTGACAAAGCGCAAAGTAGACCATTAGAACAATCTTGTGATCAGCGATATGTTTGAGGTTTTTAAAGATGTATGTAAGGTTTCTTAACCTAGAAGTGAGGGTATTGATATGCTCTTTGAAGTTAAGGCTCTGGTCCAGTATCACTCCCAGGTATTTTATAGAGCTTGTTCTTTCTAACGTAGGGCAATCGCAGTAGGTTTCACATGACCGAGTGTGGCACTTATGGACGATGAGATTGTATGGCTAGGAAGGAAGTAGATCAGGTCTGATCGCGAAAGCTATATACTTACTTTTAGAAACATTAAGTGTTAGTACGCTACTTTTTAACCATTCATTGACCTTATCGAGTCCCCTCTGAGCATTGTCAAAGGCACTATTCCAGGAGTCCCCAGAGAAGAATAGAGCAGTGTCATCAGCAAATGCGAAAATTTTACCCTCTGATAATTGTAAGGGACAGAGGCTATTTATGTAAGCCAAAAATAAGGTAGGGCCAAGTATGCTGCCCTGCGGCACGTCATACGTGACCTCAGCCTCTCACTCACCCATTGGTCTATTTTGGTTCTTTGAGCTCTGTTCGCTAAATAATCTTCGAAGAACTTCAAAGGAACTCCTCCCACACCAAGATTTTCCAATCTATTAAGTAGGCGGGGGATCGAGACCGTATCGAACGCCTTCGCCATGTCAAGGAACACCACCACACATTTCCTTTTTTTGTCTAGGGCAGATTAGTCAACTTTACCTTAATTGAAGACAATCACACCTGTAGTAGTAGTAGTGGAAATAGGATTGAATCTTGGCTCTAGGCTTGGTTTGGAAGCTGGTGAAGGATTTTAAGACATTTTATCTCAAACTTACCAGAGATGATGAGCAGCGTCGTCACCCAAAACCAGTGCATCCACCAGTGCAACGTCATGATGCCAGTTTTACGGTTTTTGTTTTTGATTATCTGTAAAAAAAATGCAATACATTAGTATATTGTGGGATCGCTTTAATGTCTATTTTATGAGGGGAGTTTCTTAGGGAAATTCTTTACCTTAACCTGTCAAGCCATAGATTCCAGACACAATTGGTTTTTACTTGTCTTTCAGACCCGCGGCGGTCTTATGCGGCTTGACAAATAAGATTATCAAAGATTAATATTTGCCCTTTGGCTGACCATTGTACTGGAGAAGAACCATTATGCTTGTTAGTGTGTGGTTGTGTCACAAACAATATTGTAACTTTAAAATAGTAGTAAAACAAACATATGCAATAAAGAAAAAAATCAAGGCAAAAATTCAATCAAATTCTAAATCAATGTGTTTTTGTTTATTTGTCGATCCAAGTTGCCTTGAATAAATGATAATATTATCATTATTAAAACTATAGAAACTTATCCCTCTGCTGCCAGAGGTTTTAGTAGTGAAACGTATCTTACAGATAACCAGCCTCTGATTCGAGCATTTAAATTATTTGAATTATAATAACGTATCAATAAAGATATAATAGTCACCTTATCGATGGGTACCTGGCCTGCTAAATCTACATTGACACGTATTGAATCTCAATCCATGTGATTGATTATGATTACGCACGCAGATCAAACAATAAGGAAGAATATTATTTTGTGACTTATAATATCAGTCACGTAGCTTATTGTAACAATGGTGTTTCAAACACTTAAAATATTGTTCTACTTACATCAGTTCAACAATATCCTGCTGTTACCGGTCATAATAATAATAATAAATCTTTATTTCAGAACACAATTGGATCCATAGTAGTTAATACTTACATTCTTCTACTAAAAAAACTAATATTAGTGATTTTACAAAATATTAACATTAATAAATATTGATTGGAGAAAAATGAGTGAAAAATTATTTTAATTCATTTTATTACAAATGTAGTTGTCAACGAAAACAAAGACAGAGGACTAGGTATATCGAAGGATCACCTTTTTTTTTACGGGGAGGAATCTGTTTACAGGCCTACCCGCCGCTGGCTAAGCTACGGGCGTGTGTGGGGGTCATCCGATAGTAGCACTGGAAATACCCACTAAAACTCCCCGGTAACTTCACTGCCCTTCGCGGGGGTAGCCTGGGCTCTGCCGAAGCAATTTCACCAGCCCACCCCCAGGCAACCCGACCTTGCGGCCTGGTTTCGCGCCGATGGAGATTACCCAGAGTCACTTGGGTAATCCCAGACGTAGCGGCATGTGCAATGCATGCGTGGGGGCCACCCACGCACGCAGCCGCGCCTAGGGCGCAGGAAGTCGGGCGATCGCGGCCGCCGCCCGCCTTCTCGCACCCACCCGTCTACGCCGGATATGAGCGGCTAGAGCATCCTCCTCCCGCTCCCTCTCCGCTGCCTCCTTCTGCGTGAGCACCGTCTCGCAGAAGGAGGCGAAAGCCTCCCAAACCCTCTCTACCAACCATGGCTCTAACCAAGGTTGGCAGCGAGAGGTGAGCGCCGCCGAGCACCACACGAAGTTCGTGGCGCTCGTGTCGCCAGGCCGGGCACTCCTCAAGGGTGTGCTCGGCTGTGTCGTCGGAGGAGTCGCAGTGATGACACCGCGGTGTCTCCTCCCGACGAGCGATACGGTGCAGGTAGTGACTAGGGCATGCACCCGGTTCTACCCGGTTCCGAAAAGACCCGGTTCTTTAAGCTCTCAAAGAACCGGTTCTTAAAAATATATTACCCGGGTTTTTCGGTTCTTTCGGTTCCTATGAATGTCATCAAAGAAATCAATTATTTAACGATATTGTTTGCGATAATTCGAACTTGGAATATGCAAGGCGTGGCATGGCTACACTAGTAAGGGTATGGGGCAGCATAGCAGTTCACAGCATTCATTCGCCACCATTTTGTCTTGCTCAGTCAGTGCATCGTTAATTATCAAAGTGTACTGGTGTGTTAAGTTTGGACATGTAAGTATAGATACTATATTTTGCAATGAAATGAAATAATTTATTCAGTAACACATAATTATGACTGCAGAAGCCAAATACAACACATTTGAACAAATTACATTATAAAAATGTCACTGAAGGAATCCACTCAGCATAAGCCGAAGCATCCTTGGACACTACGACGCTGGTCTTCCGTGGATACTTTTTTGTTACATTCTTTTGTTTTCACATAATACACATCACAAAGTTACCTGAATGCAGATTAATAAAGTATTAAATAGGTACTCTTTTTCATTTTACCGTACTTATATACTCTTTCTTTGGTTGCTTAGGTCGCCGGTCACTTGACGCATTCTTGTGCGTGGAAAAAATATTATACTGTTTTATTTAGAAAAGATTATAATTTTGTTTTTACTCACAGTGGATGAGTGTGATGAGTCATCAGACCACTGATGACAGTGAAAAGGGAGACCGATAGACCCAGCTAACTACCGCCCAATAGCTGTCACCACAGATCTTTGCAAGGTTATGGAACGGATTTCAAAAATAACGAGCTGGTCCGATACTTAGAAGATCGCTCATTAATTAATGATAGTCAGTATTGGTTTCGCCTGAAACGGTCAACGGGTGATCTTCCAGCGTATTTATTGCATGTCTGGGGTGAAGCTATAGATAAACGTGGTGAGTCAGTGGGCGTTAGACATTGCTAAAACTTTTCATCGGGTCTGGCACAGGGCTCTTTTCTCTAAGCTCCCGGCATACGGTCTGCTCACTCAGCTGAGTGTGCAGACCTGAGTGTATGACCGTATACGGCGATCCAGTTGCAGAGACCAGTAACTGGATCGCCGGCTTCCTGCATAAGCAGAGAATCCGTGTTTGGGGTTCATGCCAGTGAACGCTGGTGTACTTCAAGGCTCTGTTCTATCCCCTACTCTCTTTCTTCTTAATATCAATGACATGCATCTATTAGGAAACATTCATTGCTATGCGGATGACAGTACAGTGCATGGTGGATATTACGGTCGCCCAAGGGCTGGGAGTGTTGAAACCTAGATGGAGAGAATGAATCTTACCATTGAGCCCGACAGGGTGTTGAACCTCATATCTGAATAGGGGTCTAACAATCTTTATGTGTTCAATGCTAAGAAAACACAGGAGTGCGAGTTTACAGCCAAAATGTCGCCGTTCCTTCCCCTTCCCTCTCTTTAGGGCACTACTCTTTCGGCACAGGGTTCCATCGACTTGCTCAGTATGGAAATATGCTTCGATTTTTCACGCCAAATCAATTATGCCTTCTGTTCAATACTCAGGTCCGGTATTGCGTTGAATGTTGCTCACACCTGTGGGATGGCTCCCCCAAGTACCTCCTCGATCTTATCCCACCTTCCCCCTTCCTACTCAGGAGCACGCGTGCCGGTCTTCGAAGTCATCAATTTACTGTTTCCACTTCAACATCTCGCACAAATAAATTTAGTTACTCGTTTCTTTGTCGGACTTCCAAAACTTGGAAATTTTTGCCAGCACACTTCGAGCCTCTGCAATTGCGGCGAGACATTTCATGAATTATTGCATCGCTTTTTGAACTTATCCCACCTTCCTCCTTCCTCTTTCCCTCGTGCGTGGCGATCTTCGGAGTCATTAATTTACTGTCTCCACCTCAAAATCGCGCACAAAGAAGTATATTAACTCGATTCTTGTCTTCAAAATCTTGGAATTCTTTGCCAGCACATGTGTTTCCTCCTTCCTTTAAAATGGGTTCCTTCAAATGAGGCGTGAAAAGTGACCTTATGGGCCAGCCAGGTGGAGGCGGCTAGAACAGTGTATTTCAAGCTTCACTAGCTGTCTCCGCATATAGACTTTTCTTGCCGCTTCACATATTGATATACATGACATATTGATTATTAAAAAACTTTGTTATAATTTGTTGCTAGCCAATCGGCTAGCAATTTCCCATATTATTTATTTTCTTAACTGTGATTAATAGAGTTTCTAAACAAAACCAAAACAAATTAAATAGAATTTAATTTCACGACCCGAAAGAACCGAAAAAACCCGGGTACCCGGTTCTTCGGTAAAACGGAACCGAAAAACCCGGTTCCTAAATAAGGTCCGGTTCTGCATCCCCTAGTAGTGACCGAAGCAACCATGTCCGGTCAGTACCTGCACCATGCGGAAGGTGAGGCTGCCCAGCCGGCGCCCTACCCACTCCTCCAACACCGGACGGATCGCTTCGATCGTCCGGTGACCGGCTGCTGGGGTGGCGAGTGCCTCACCCCATTGGCGCATAGCCTCCCTCTGCGCCAGGGTACGAACCCGCCTCACCTCGTCTAGGTCGAGTCGTTGCCCCCGCTCTCTAGCCGCGATCCGGTGTTGATGCACCCTGGCCAGTACCAGGGCATCAACCTCCCACGGGAGCGTTCCTGCTAAAACGCAGGCAGCTCCGTGACTGACCGTACGGTAAGCCCGCACGGCCCGGGTCGCGATGACCCTCTGCGGCTGCCGCAAGAGGGCCCGTGTGCGGAGGGAGAGGCACTCTGCCCACACCGGGGCTCCGTACAGTGCCATCGACCTTATCACCCCGTGATAAAGCCGACGGCATGACGACCTGGGCGGCGCACAGCCGCGGTGCGAGGAGCTTAAAGTGCTCCTCGAATTTCCACCGAGAGTCCAGAACCAGGCCGAGGTACTTGAGGTGAACCTCGACGGGGATCCGAACTCTCTCCACTCGGACTCGAAGGATCACCTAGCTTTCTGAAATTTCAAATATTCTCTAAGGAATTAGGATGGCGAACAGCTAAAGCAAATGCAAATGCTTACAGAAGATCGCAGAGCAGACTAAAGTATTGTCTGAAGCAGAGCTTTCTCTTGAAGTTTACAAGATGTGCAACGTACCTACGGTTACCACTAGCCATCAGGCGGGTCTATGCTGGTCAGTCTAACACAATAAATAAAATAATAAAAACTGCGCTGCTATTCATTCTATTTTGTATGCAAGGTAAAAATATCCTTTATATTTCTTAGGTAAAGTTGTTTAAAGTTACGTGCTAGCACAACGTTAAAATTCCAAACGCAGTTTATAGAATAAAGGATGGTTTTTGAACACGAGTCAAGAAATAAGTAAGAAGATGAGTGGTTTTTTATACAAGGGGGGCAAACAAACGTACGGCCCGCTACTCGCCTGACAGTAAGCGGGTACCGTATAGTATAGATAGACATTTAGTTTCGTAGCACCTTGGGCACTACTCACGAGTTACCCATCCTATAAAAATCAAGAGAAAGTGATGTATGATAATCATAGCAGCATAGGACATTAGTCCCGCTGCGCCCAACAGAACGCTTTTTCAATGCGCTCTACGACTCTGCATGAACACAACGGTACAAAGTAGGCATTGTTATCTGGAGGAAAGGTGCTTCGAAGAACAGCATAGCGTTTAGGTATTACTAGGTGGTAGGCCCGTATGTAGGGTCGTCTGGGTAGGTACCACCGCCTTTCTTATTTCAGCCGTAAAACAGTTCGCTGTGTTTCGGATTGAAGGGAAAGGTAGCCAGTGTAATTGGGATGTTGCCTAAGTTTGAATATGGCGCTAATATTCACAAAATCGGAAAATATACGCTACTATTACCCATAAAAATAAATCAAACTTAAAATAAATTGAATATTGTTGAAATTGTACTGTTTTGAAAATGAAAAAAAGGGTCAATTTTTTTTTTTTAATTTAATAATAATGATAATGATATTAGATTACTGACATCAATTAAAACAACTATTATTATGACAACTAGTAATAAAAACATACTTAATACATAGTTATTATCAATTTTGTCAGTATGCCCATACATTTCTTAGTAATATGGGAACATGTGACGTCACCTGTTCCGTAGATTTTCTATGGAGCGTTTTTGGACGATGCGCCGCAACACATCAAACATACCACTATATCTGTGAAACTATTGATCTTAGACATACTATTTCTTTGGCAATATTTCTTTATGAGTTATAAACTTCTTATTTATTAAATAAAAAAAATGTTGTCAACTACCCTATTACTGGGCATGGACGGCATTTCTTCTTAAGCCTCAGGATGACAACGCACCTGCAATATCAAGTGATTTTTCCTTGTTATTGCAGGTGTCTATAGGCGGCGGTAACCGCTTACCATCAGGTGGGCCGTCAGCTTGTTTGTCATCTAGTAGTATAAAAAAAAAAAAAAAGGTCCTAACTTAGGCCCACCATACAGTTCCACCTATCAGACCCATTTCATTACGCATTTCAAAGTTTCTTAGTGCTAATAAATTGTCAAGAGATGAGATATCGGACTTTATCGATTATCCCAACTATCGATAATTTGAAATACCTACAAACTTGCTCATTAATTTCGCCTGTTACTTAAATAAATAAAACTACAAAACCAAAATTATCATAAAAATGAAGAATATACTTTAAGTTAACTCTGCTCAAGGACTCGAAGAACTTGCTTTTAGCAAATATGCACTAAGATGAGGGCAACTCCACTAGTAAATAAGTACAACGATATTTTTTCCTTTTAAAATCCGTCCAGGCTTGTGTGAAACTTATTAAGCTGGGCAGAAAATCGAGTTTCAACGGAGCGGTGAAACACGAACACACTTTACAAAACAGAAATGAAATTGTTAATACACATTTTTTTTTTCGAGAGCAGTAATACAATCATTACAAAAATAATTAAATACCACACACCAAGTCACACTAGGTCTTTGTGACAAATGGGTCTAAAGAGGACTGATTAGCCCAAACACAAATAATAAATATACACAACTACAGCCGCTGAAGAAATAAAAATTTACAGTTTAACGTTACATTTGTAAAAATACAAAACGATAAATATGGTAAAATAAGTATAGGGTTCGTATGCAGAATCGTATTGCTTGCTTGCGTTTATACACAAATAGATCTTGTTATAGGTAGGTATGTGTGTTTTGTCCCCAGAGAGCTGCTGGAGTTAGGAGCAGGAAATTCAAGATGGCAATCCCTTTCAATTTGACATCCGTTGCTGCTGCAATTCATATAACTGTCTGAACGTTCATATAGGCTTGCCATGAATATTATACTTCAGATGGATTTTGGAGTTGCAAAGTCAACCTCCTACTTTTAAAGTTTTGTAGAAAACTGCCAACCCTGTCGACTTCACGCCCATTTCACTTTGTCACCTCACGCGTCGGGGTTAATTTAGGAGAAAATTGCAGATGAGACTGTGTTGTTGCGCCTTGGAGACGGCTTGAGTGCCGTGACACGACACGACTTACGAGCACAGTCTTGACATGATTAAAGGTTAATAACGAAGCAACACTTCATAAGAAACAAGTCTTTTCAGTGTTAGATCAAAAGACGTGACGAACTATGAATAGAATCAATTTAACAACCACGACAGGCCTCAAAGTCGGCTCCATAACTGACAGCAAGTTAGCTTTAGTGACTGATAAATAAAAACGGTGCAGAGCATTTTGAAAAGGGGATCTTGAATGGGTATAGTGATGCTATCTTGAAGAGTTTAAAGATGAACGGAGTCAATGTTACTTCAATAAGATAATACTATAACAGGCAGCTAGAGTCAGTTAGTTATATTTGGCTACGTTCTTTTGAAGATGGAGTATCCACCTAATTTTCCAATAACTGGCTCCAAATTATAAGTTTATACATCAAACTATTACACATACATGTAACAAAACTATAGCTGCATGAATCACTAACACACCTTTATTTGAACTTACTGTACTGTCACAAGTGCCAATGTGTAAATACTTTATTTAGTACCTACTCTTTTGTCACTATTGCGGCTCGGCATTTGTTAAACTACTACGTAGTCAATTACCATTTCAAGGGTCTCTTCTATAATTACGTTTTAGTGTGATAAAAAGATAGCATCTATTTATATACCATGAATCAGGAGAGACATCGTATTTAAATTTTAGTTATGGTTTAGGAAATTGTCGCAATCAAAGCAAAATATACATGTATAACTAACTGCAGCACCTATGGATCTGTGTATGGTTTCCTTAATCTCCGTAACTGTATGAGTAATAGTCATTATTTTATTAATGTTAAGTTATGTAAATGTAACAGCAGATTTACTATCTGTTCACATTCTATACGTGACATTTACTTACCAAGGACGAGTGTAATGGTTTACAGCTACCTACCAATACTGTAGTAGGTATTATCGTCACGCAATAAACTCTACTTGAAGTTTTTAACATCCATATTTGTTAATAGAAATTTGATCCAAGAATAGATTTTTGAAAACCATATGAGGATTATTTTCCAGTAAATAACTACGGTTGTCATGACTTATTACTAGGTATCCAATATCGAACGCCATTATCTGTTGTTTTATTAACATCATGTGTGATAGATAACGTCAAACCAGCTGCAAACGCAATGTAGGCATTATTAATCTTTAATGCAGTAGATGTGCAGCCTGGCAAAGTACATTAATGCAAATCCCGTAGTACTAGTATTGGATATTGTGGGAAGCAAACCAGGCATTATATACCGATGTTGTAGAACTCGAACCAACAGTAATAATTTTAATAATACACTCACTAATCCACTATGGTAGTATCTAAATGAAGGGTTAGATTTGCAGGATGTTACTTATTACTCCTATTTCTGTAATGATGTTGGAAATAATAGGTTGCATGCATAGTGAAAACATGAGAAAAAAAGGTAAAGTTCATTTTTTACCGATAGTAAGTATTTGAAAGACGATGGTTTGACATACTATGTTGATATTAACATACCTTAAAATATAAAGGTATTAGGTAAATGGTATTATAAAGCATGTTAACAAAATCTGAGAAAGTTCACAAATATAATTGCTGCCAAAAAGTAACAAGTCTTCAGAAACACTTAAGAAATTTAATAAGATCATTTTATGCTAAGCTACAAAAAACTCGAGAACACGTACCTTAATACACAATTTCAGCGAAAAACTTCGTATTAAATTATTAGGAATGAGGCACGAATACTCTGCGTGCTTTATGTTTTATAAATTTTTAATACTGCACAAATTGGACTCATCAGTTATGAAAGAAGTTCCTAATAAAAATCTAAATTAGAAATTAGAGAACAAAGAAGTTCCTGATAAAATTTTGGTAATATACTATATACATTTTGGATCATGGATCATGATCAAAGGTCAAAAATAAAAACACAATCGAATAGAAATTGAAAAACTATTACACTCTAAAGATTTGACTCCTATAAACACAGATTAAAGCAACCATTCGTACTTCTTAGAGTGTCACTTGGAGTGATCAATAGACTTTCTTTATAGTAGTTCTCGTTTCTATTCATAGTATATTAGGTCTGCTTATAGCCGTAGACCGTGAAGACAAAAGTTAATGGGCGCGTGCGCCGCCGCCGTGATACGGTTCAGAGGCCGCCGGTTCAGCATTCTGTTGTGATTCTTCGTGCGGTTTGTTATGCTTCGAAAATTTCATTAAATTGGGGTATTTTGAATTCAAGTATTTAGATTTAACTTTACATATCTACTTACAGAGAAATACAGGGTGGTGTCGTCAACACCACAATAAATTAAAACATGGGCTATATTAGTTCATAGAAATAAGTTCCCACTTTCAATAACATCTTAGTCATTTGATTTAAGGACATTTCTGTGAAATAATGCAACCAATTTTATATTATTTCATACAAATGTTATGTATGAAATTATCAAACGAAAAAAATGTTTTGACAGTGGCAAACCATTTCTATGAACTAATATAACATGCCCATGTTTTAATTTATTGTCGTATTGACAGCACCATCCTGTATAATGAAAGATAATTGATATTAAAGATCACTTATTTTTAGGATGAGTAGCAATCAGTAGCAATAATATAGTAAATTGTAAATTTAAAGTTATAAAATTATCGATAAGTATACTTTCAGCGCTCATTTGATAAAATACCCAAAATACAGTCAAACAACAAAATTTGCGGGGATATAATAATACAGAGTGATAAAAAAGTTTTACAGAAAAAGGGGACATCAAGAATACACCACAAGAATAAGCCAGTGATTTCAAACATGAAACACAAGTCAGACGTACAGAAATAAGTTTCTTTTCACCGTTTTCCGCAACGCAAACATTGCGGTCGTGGGCTGGACTACATTTCCTTTGCCTTTGACACATGAAGATGTAGACAGTACGCAGATGTTACACGAACTCGAAAGTGAAGATGTGACTATTGGTTTTCGAAGTTCAACTACTAGTACAAACAAACAATGAATTTTTATAATTATAAGTAGGCTTGAGTATGTATAAAATTCTCCTAAGTAAGCTTTTATGTTTATACTCACAGAACTAGATCATGTATATGACTAGAATGTTTGCGTAAGCTGTTGGCTTAATATTGAGAACTTAAACCAACGGCAGCGGTAGAAAACTCTACAAACGTACTGAAATATTTTTATACGGATAAAAATTCCCATTTTCGACTGTTCGAGCTCGAATTTTACAGCCAAATATTATGGAAACTTTTAGAACAGATGTTTTAAAAATAAACAGCTGAAATAAGGCATTAAGTACTTGGTTAATTGCTTGTCAAAAAGTTATTTGTTGAGAATTTTTAATTTCTTCACTAGAGCACTTGGACGAAGCTTAAAATGTCCCACTTTACAACAGAATACTTGTGAATGACGTCCACGAATATGCGAACCCAAGTTTTCCATTTTGAGAGTTGCGAACTGAATAACAAGACACTTAGTACGGGGATCCATTGTTTGTAGGTTCCGTTTGTGTGTTTTCACAATAGAGCCTTCTCAAGGTGTAGTGCGACTACTTTTAGGTACAGACTTCAGAGATGTGTTGTCTGTGATACCTAAAGCCTACATATGAGATGTGCCGTATGAAATTTTTATCGATAGCTGAATCAAATCTACATTAACTTAATGATAAAGCATAGGCATACGATTTTTAGTAAAAGGTAAGTAAGATCCTTGGATCCCTCCGTCGCTGGATAATAGATAAAAGTCTAGCAGATCCATATACCGAATGTTACAGAATTCCAAAATTAAATTTGGAATTTTGGGGTTGCGGGGGGTTCATATTGTAGTATGTGCGCGGGTTTTGTGTATGTGTGTAGTATTACTGTAGTGTGTCGTACGATACGCAATAGTACACATTTTTTAGGGTTGTCTTGAGCTGAGCACTGTTTTTAATAATTTAATCGGAAAATAAAAGTGGTCTGAAAGGTGTCAAACTTTCAGAGGTAACTCTTGACAAGGAACACAACCACCCCCTTAAATTTAATTACGGACTTTAGGAATACACTGTATAAATGGCAAACGTGTATAAATGGTAAAGAAAAATAAAATAAAAGTAAAAGACTTTTTTAAAAACAAGCTTTAATTTAAATGCGCTAAAAATAATACTTCATATTATAAATAACTTGTATACAAAATTTCAGTTCAATCAGTTAAAGATATCTGCTTCAAAATTGAGTTGCAAGATTCCACCCGAACAAACAAAGTTATACATACAAGCATTGCAAGTCAAATAAAAGCTTGTAAAAACATAATTGACTATACGGAAATAGCAAACCACAAGATCCGGGGAGAATTTAATAAGTTCTTTCTAGGAAATGGACATGCGTTGCTCATTAAAGCTAGGTAACGGAGACAGAATAAATTAAATCTGCCGCTGGCTGATATCCAACAAGGCGATGGAATGATTGTGTTACCTGCTACACGTAAGTTCCTCCATCAATTACTCTGCACAGTTGTATGGAGCGCTCACGATTCTGAGACACGTTGTCGTGGTTGGGTTATTATTGCACGAAAAACACAAATGTATGAAATGTCACCGTCAAATAGTGTTTCACAACCTAACGATTGGTAATATACTGTTAAGTAAAGAAGTAACAGAAGAGCTAATTGACCCTGTATTTGCACCAGTACCTTTCACACTCATTAATATAACTCACGCTGTTCTTAGTTTAACACATATCGTACTTACTTTGTATATATTAGATGCTAATACTTACCGAATAGGATAGGTCTAGGGATTTACCGCTGAATCATCTGTTACAACGCAGTTGACATTTATCTGAAAATAAGGAAAACCATCATAAGTCGTTATTGTTATGAAACAACGAGGGTTTTATTTCAAATAGAAGGGCTTAGATATTAAACTGGCACACTTATTAGTAGCCAAAATAAGTGAATTTATTGAAAAGTATTAAATAAAAGGAGGAGCTCGGTGGTTTGAGCGCTCTGGTTCCGATTACGATAACGATAACAAAGCAACTTTCACCATAGTCGATCCCGAAGTGTATCAATCAAAATTTATAATCTCGAGTTCCTCCGTGTTTCGGAAGGCACGTTAAGCCGTTGGTCCCGGTGGATACTGCAACCGCTTTAACCCACCATCCCGCATTGTAATGGCCCAAACTCCGCATGTGTTTCTCCCATGTAGGAAGGCCTGAGCCCAGCAGTGGGAAGTATATAGGCAGGTGATGATGATGATTAAATAAAAGAACTTGATACAGTGTACGAATACAAAAGAGTTAGATATTCACCTAACAGCATTCGAACCTGTTTTAAGTAATCAATTTCATACAAAATTACCACATTTATTTTAAAAAAGCTTAACTTGTCTCAGAAAGATGAAAAAAATAAAGACGCTGAGCTTTTTATTATTATTTGAACTTAAATGTCTGTTTTGTGTTTCTACAACAAAACACTAGATACCTTGTGTTAGACCATGAAACTAGTTCCAATCAATTTGTTATGTCGTACGGAACAAATGCTACAATACTTTTAGGGACATTTTTTAGTTAAAGAGGGTCAAGAATACTCAAGTTTTTTTTGTTTGAATATAATTCACAAAACAATGATCAATCATTCCTTGTATAATATAATTACAAAATTGAAAATTTTAAGTAACCCCCGGCGTCATTAATCATCTATCTAAACACCATCTAACTAAGACTATACATAAGAGCTCAAACACGCTATATCTGCTGTAAGTTTCTGAAGAATTAAGCATTTCGCAGACTTTTTGATGGTATAGGATCAGCTCAAGGTTAGTATGTCATGGGAATGTCACCGAAGTGACAGTACACCAAATTTGAAATCAATCGGATCTGTAAAAGTTAGTAATATCCTATTATTATGTAGAAAATGAGCTAATAGTCATCAAACGCCTGAACTGATCTTCATAAATTATAGCTAAAGAACCATCGTAGTCACATTAGCTTTCAAATAAAAAAAACCGAATCAAAATCGGTCCATTCGTTTAGGCGTTACGATGTCACAGACAGACACACAGATACACAAACAGACACGTCAAACTTATAACACCCCTCTTTTTTCGTCTGGGGTTAAAAAGGATAGTCAAGAGCAGCAAAAATATGTTTACATCAACTTATCAACACCTACGGTTTTATTTAAACTCTGCAAGGTTTGTATGAGTTGTCGAACTAATATTGGTTTCATTGCTAATATTTAAAAAGATTTTGGTCTTACAAAACTAATTGGTTGCCTTATTTGGCAAAACACCTCGCGTAGGCGGATTGACTTTGAGGCTTAGTATCGAATGTTGAATACAACCGATTTACTTATTCTGGAGATATTTTGCTAATGGGTTTTTGTCTTGAACTACAGAAGCTTCAATAGGTGATAGTTTCCTTTAAGACGATAAATATAAAAACCAGAAAATTTGATAGAAATCTATTAGACTCAATAGTAGGTAGGTATTGATTAAATTTCCAGATTTATTTTACAAGTTTTTCATGTAGATTGCGATCTACCACATCCAAATCAATGGAGTGAGAGTAGTATGTTTCTTACAGAAATGGAAGGTAATAATCTTTCATCGTGTAGTGTTAATGGCACTAAAATAATAAATGTAACGATGAATACAAATAAATTCAATATATTGCGTTAAAGTTGTGTCAGCAAGGTCAATGTCGAGTGTCGTACATATTTGTTCTAACCTTTCGTCCTTACCAGCCCTTCGTAGTCTGTGAACTTACACACAGCACAATAGACTATTGTGTGATGTAGGTGCTTTACAGATTCAACAAAAGAGAGTATCTA
This sequence comes from Nymphula nitidulata, assembly GCA_947347705.1. Lineage (NCBI taxonomy): Eukaryota > Metazoa > Arthropoda > Insecta > Lepidoptera > Crambidae > Nymphula > Nymphula nitidulata. The sequence continues at coordinate 4,064,426 of OX374617.1, read as the reverse complement.
CGTATATTAGCAAACAGATCCGCAATGGATATTTGATACAAGTACAAATAGAAGGTAATAAATATTTCGGAGATTGAGGTCACCTCGTCGGCAAAACTATTTGAAAAGAGTACCTAGTCATTTCAGTCTCTACAGCTTCAGACGACCTTGTAGCCTTTTAGTAGCGTATCTTTAGGTATGTTTGCTGCTTTGTTCTTGTTCTAGTGCAATTTATTTAGGGCATGCATATTATTTCTGAAGACTAAATGGCACAAATTTTTCATTGGCACTGGTTCCGACTCGACGATTCATTGACAAGATCGAGGAGCGAACAGGATGACCTAGAGTTAAACCTCATAAGGAAGGCGGTACATAGCGGTAATTTTTGCTTCCAACTCATGTTCCTAGTCGTCCCTAGTGTAAGTATTAATTTTTCAATCGAACGTTTCGATCGGTGTTGCGTTCAGCTGTCAAATCCTTAAATAAAAGTTGTTTCCAATTCCAACTCTGTCGTGAACAACAGAGCGGCTGCTTTCATACGATATCCTCTGTTAACTGCGACATGATCTGCATCCTATTTATCGATTTAGAATAAAGACACGCCTTGGACAATAAAAACAAAATCTTCAACATGAAACGTAATAAAACCATTAATTTTTAGTTTATTTTTGAAAGGGTCACTGATGAGGAAATGTTTGGAAATCACGTCCATGTGTCCTTAACACAAGTGCGCCTTGGATGTGAGGTCATTGGAACACGTTTAATGTAAATCCTTTGTTGTTTTTATCTGAGTTTCTTAGTGACAAACACACGAAATATAACTATAGTTTATATAGGTTTTCCAAGTCATATTTATGGGACAAATTTGTCACTAACCATAATGTTATGTAAGTATTTGTGTGCAGAGCAAGTATTTTTTACAGGCAATGAGGCCGTAATTTTAATATTTCCTACTCCACTCCAATACGGTCCGTTCTTCGCCGGCCTATTTTGATAACAGATAATTAAAGTTTCTTATTTAGCAAGTCTATTTCCGTTGGCAAGTCTAGTTCCACTTTTTAGTTTCACCTGGAACATTGTTACGCCTTTTTTAGCCTAGCCGGTTTGATAAGCCGCTTTTCATTTTCACCTGTCGGCTGGTACTTGAGCGAGATCATGTTATTCGAGAATTGTGGACAAGTTCAATAATTAAAAAAACAACAAACCTTTGTATATTTTATGTGGGAGCAGATAAAAAATACGTACAAAATTATAGGAGTTTTTGCCATATCAATTCAATCTTTTAAGAATCCAACTATTTTACCAAGTGCGTAGGAATAGGAAGGTACGACTTGAGCAAGATATTTCATCATAACAGTTTTCTTGTTCGATCCAAAAAAAACCTATTTAATAAATAGTAACTTACAAGGTAAGGAATAAAGTTACTAGTCGTGTGGCAAAATGACCGGGCTTGCCTTTGTGCAGTGACTCATGAAATGAGGTGATCTCCACTCCATATTCTGATTCACGTTTGTTGTTGCATCTTACATAGGTAATTTCCTTACCTTTTAAAACGTTTTATTGATTTGAAAGATATTTATAAACAAGCCCGTAACCATGAACGTGAGTTCTTAGTGGAAGATCATCAGGTCGGTATGTCAACGAACAAAAATTTAATTACGCAATGAATTTAAGCATTGCTAGAAGAGCCCATTTTCACAGAGGTGTGTTATAAGTTGTATCTGTGTATTTAGTGTCTGTCTGTGGCATCGTACCATCTAAACGAATGGGCCGATTTGGATTTGTGTTTTTGTTGTTTAAAAGCTGTAGTAATTGAGATGGTTCTTAGCTATAATTTATAAAGTTCTGTTCAGGCGTTAGATCATCTGCTCATTTCTTACTTGTCAAAAGGGTCTAAATTTCAAAGGTCCGATTTATTTGTACTTTGGTGTACCTACTGTTACTTCGGTGGTATTTCCAAGACATGATAACCGTTAGCAGATACTGTAGAATCAAATAGTGTGCGGGATGCTTCATTCTTCAGAAACTTAGAGCAGATAAGTATAGCCTGTTTGTGCTTACAAGAATAGTCTCAATGAGGTGTTAAATAAATGTTGATCGAGGCCGACTTAAAGTTTTATATTGTAGAGTAAAAATAAATAGCTGTGTAATAGAAAAGACTGTAAACATTCTGTTAAGGTGAATCGATCATCTCAAGCGATGAAATGTTTGACTATACAGTGTGTTCCGAAAGTCCTAAATAAAACATAAGGGGTGTGTTCCTTGTCAAGAGTTACCTCCGAAAGTTGGACTCCTTTCAAACCACTTTTATTTTCCGTTTAAATTAATAAAAACATTGTTCTGCTCGTGACAACCCTAAAAATTGCGTATCGTACGACAAACTACATTTATACCAGACAAACACTACCCGCGCACGTACTATGATATCAACCTCCCGCAACCCCAGAATGCCCAAATTTATTTTGGAATTCTGTAACAACCTGTATAAGCACGTCAGTTTTTTAAATCGCTTTGATTTTGTTTGACCTGCCTGGCGAGCATGGATCTATAGACCATCTATACAGATATATTAAAACTCGGTATTAACTGTTTCTTTTAAAAATTACAATGAGATTTAAAAATAACATGGTGCAGTGACGTTAGGTTACGTATACCTACTATAATTTATTCTGATACTACAATAATTAGCACCAGGCAATTCCATAAATACAATAAGGAAGGAAATTTGTTTTTGCAATTTCATTGAGAATAAATAGCATTATTTCCTGAAACAAACAACGAAGCTCTTAACAATCATTCAGAAGTTAGCTTTTCAATTAGAAAAGGACTCTTCAAAGAGCGACAAAATTAATTTTTTAATGCCGAGTAGAGAAGTGTTAGGTATTAAGGTATACATAGACCGTGGGTAAAGTAAATATGAACATCAAAAAGATATCATTTACCTACATCATATTCTCTCGAACCTTCACATACTTAAAGGAATATTTCTTTTTATGTAGTGTTACTTACACTTCAACGTTTTTCCCTTGAACTCGATGCTCCAATAAGAAATTCAAATATGTAACCTAACCTTTTGAGGCCTGGCGAGCACTTTTTGAGATATACTGGTAGGCGGATCCGATGTATTATACATATTATTTTCACGCTCGATTAGAATAACCTTCCGAGCTAAAGCTTGATAAATTATCTACCAAAATGTTGGTACAAGAGTACACTGAGCTTTTGCACAATAACAATTTTGGAGTTTCTTGTTGCACATTACAACTTATCAGCTATTAATAGCCACAATAACTAATATTCATCCATTATTCTTAGCTTAGATTTATTAGATTAAACAGTGTCTCTCTCTATAGTGGAAACATTTATTTATGTATTTATTTATTCTTTATTGTACACAAAACAACTTACAACAAAATTTACAATATAAAACATGATGTACACAGGCGAGCTTAACACAAAACTGTGTTTTCTACTAGCAAACCTTTGAGTTCAGAGAGAGATCTTGATAGGTAGGTGAGGTAGTACGTGTAAAAAAAAAACATAAAAGAAAAGTTTACATTTACATAAATAATATAAAAACGTATCATACTTAAATAGATACGACACACACGCGACACATTATATAGAGACTTATTTATGTCATATTAATACAAAAGCTGCCTTCGCTTAACCAATTAAAACCGACATATTGCTAAAACTGGAAATACAAGACACGATATTTATCAGCCTTCAGATTCATTAATTAAATATTAAGAATTAATATACAAGTTAACAATGCTTCCGACTTTGGAAGATAAATTGAATTTCTAAACTAGAAAATTGTGAACGTTATTGATCGATAATCGACATAGCAATTTCATCAATAGCCCAGAGATCTATAGTAGTATTTTCTAAATTTTTCTTCATTTTGGGTTCTTGAAAATAAATCTAAGTGTAACAGGGTATATGATTATTGTAAACAAGTGCTCCTTATTGCAAAATAAACTTTAACTATTATTGTGTCGAGTTAGTTCAATTATTCACAATTTCAAAACTTTATAATGTTCTGTTTATTTCGTCATTGACAAAAACCGTTTTAAAGACATCCGCCGCTTTGCTACATGTAGCGTCTATTTGGTGACCTATTTTCGTTACCATTTTTGTGATTCTATTCTTCGAACATAAAAGCACTCTTGTTCCTAATAGTATTCTGGCGTCCGTCATCTTGTTCTTCAATGACAGCCAACAATTGACTCGAGCCATAATCGCTCTCGGGTCACCGGTTTTCGACTACGAAGCAATATTTATTCGCTCGCGTCCCAATTGTTCTCAGTTTTGACGAATGCCTTTTGAGTATCACTATGGTGTAACTGTGATAAATTATCCCATTTGATATTTGAGGCTTTAGCAACCTTATTTGAATGAGATGTTCCAAAAAATAGATGAGATCATTACTTATGATGGCATGTGAAATTCTCGAGATTAGTTGAACGAGTCCCGTAATGATGTACAACCATGAGTAAGAGGCAAATAGGTATAGTTTCTTTGGTGGTAAGCGGCTACTAAAATGAATGCACGCTTTTACTTAGGTTTAGCTTATAGAGATAGATATGTATGACGGTAATATAGGAACATTCGTTCTCGCTCCTGTGTAGTAGTCAAGATCTATGGTCTGTTAATAAATAGCAGATAGCACTCATACTTTAAAATTTTCAGCCTATTCCTGTTCCTATTCAATGTTCCTGTTGCCATTACTTTTCAGATTTTCATTATTACGCTACATTTCTTTTACAGATATATTCAATATTTGAAATATTTCAACAGAAACGAGATTACACTGTTTCATTATTATATCTTCTTGCAATGTTATTAGCCTCTATGTATCTTCAACATACTCTTCAATGTCTCTCCAATCTCTAACCTTACATGTCTTACACGTTCTGATTACCACAAAGACGATTATCCCGACTCGATGACTGTAACAGATACGGCTGGACAATGTCGAGTGCGGTCGCGACGATTGTTCTCTTGTTGCACTGCAGCTACCAACGCATGACGACCCGACTAAAATCCCCCTACAGCACTATTAGCAAAGACATAGAGATCAAACTGTACCTTGTTCGCTTAAGAGTTAGGGTAATTTTGAAATCTCACGTACACAATAAATGGGATGGCGTTATTATTTATAACACTAGCTAGATTTAAGGCCGTCTTTTGTGTGTGAGAGAATGACGTTTGAGTAATGTTTGTGTATCGTAATATAATATTTTAATGCAGTTTCTCAATATGCTATTGAAATCGAGCGTACTGTTGTAGTAGCGGAAATTATAAAGGAGTTATCAACATTAATTAAAATAGGAAATGAAGAACAGAATACAATTACTTATGTTTAATTTTAATTTGAAACATCGATCACATTAAACTATGTAAGTACTACTTGTTAATGCAATCTGTTTGCCGAGAAAACTGCAATGCCTTCTGAAATTACTGTGTTGAATATCTGGATATTTTCACTTAATTTAATGCTTATCCAAAGTTAAATTATTAAAGTCATGACTTATATTTCGCATAACGTACTAGTATCGCATTTACATGGACGCATTAAGAGAAAACTACGCCCAATAAGCAATACAATGCTTACAGAAAAAGGAACAGTTAATAGCACGTCACGAATTAGACAAGTAATCAGTTCGGACTATAAATGGTGTAATACAATCATAACGATGTTAGTTACGTATTCGCGCCCACCGATGTCACTGGTCAATCTGGTGATGCAACGTTCAAGGCAAGAGTTCGACGCATTAACATAAGTGTTGCAGATTGTTGCGATAAAAACTGTATAGCTTTTATCACAACTAAACCGATATGATTGGTGGTGCTTTGAGCGTGTGCAAAAGCACAAGGCTCAAGAGACTTACTGGATGAAGTCAAATTCAGCCATGAGGTCATGACTTGAGAATATGCACGTAATTTCAACATCTGTAAAATTTTCTATATATTACCAATAGCATGATTGTTGAAAATTAAAGGCATTTTGAAATAGTTGGCAAATGAATTAGATAATATTCTTAATTTGAGAATTTAACATTATTATAAATGTTTGAAAAATTACTTAGTAATTAAAATAGAATAAAACTAGTAAAATTTCACGTCCTGAGGCAGGAATCGAACCCGCGACCTTTCGCGATTCGGGCGACTGCTCTGACCACTGAGCCACCCAGGACTTGGGATATCCCTGTGAAATTCTTCTAGTCTATCTGTATTGCGTTTATGACCTAACGTCCACCCTACAATGTCGAAATATTCTATTTCAACATCCGAAACAAGAACAACAGATTTCAGATTTCAACAATTTTTCTAGTTTTATTCTATTTTAATTACTAATTAGATAATAAATTAAAACCGCATGAATAATAAATATACTTGGTATGTGATGGTTTTGAATAAAAAATATATATTAGTAAGTAATCCCGTTCTTGGGTTACCTGACCTCAAAATAATGAAAATGGAGTGTAAATGAATGCAAGCTAAAGAAAATGAAAATCGGTAATAAGTTCAATAAGCGGTCATGCAAATATAATTGAGAACATTAATATTAAAATTAATATAGTACAGCTCTCGCGCTTACCCGTTTTCCCTCAAGGTCTATGAAAATGTCTGTTCAAAGCGACAGCCAGTTGTACAAGGACGCCAACACGAAAAAACTTAAAAAAAGAAAGATGTAGTAACATTTTCCGGGTCAGAGCTGATCACGAAACAAATCTATAACAACCCGTAGTAAAGCAATTAGATGGCTTGCACTAACTGCCATTACAAAATGCGCCGTTCATTAGATATGGCAATTTCTCAAAACGGTCGTTTTAACTAGGAAAGGTTTTGAAAAAAGGCTACATCTGGTTGTAGGTCTTGTACATATCATAAGACGCTATCCGTTGACGATTCGCTTTTAAGGTATGACTAAAGATACCAACTCAACCTACGAGTATGATAAGATGTGCGTTAGTCATTATTTCCCCTTAACGTGTAAATTCTACTTATTAAATTAACGGTATGCAAATATAAATGTTAGGCTTTATTATTATCACGCATGTTACAAAAATAAATAAATAATTAAAAAAGTTAATAAATACATATTATATCTAGTTGTGAATACTAGCTATAAAAATAAAGCCAAAGTTATACTAAGGTAAGTCCAGCATAAATCAAACAAATTTTTAAATTTGTCATTTTTGTAATAAAATAAATCATAAATAGCGGAACATTGCATCATCCCTTTGTCAATAACTGAAACAGGATTATAAAAACGTTTCAGCAAACAAACATTGTAGGTAAAGACTCAGACACTCGTATAGTCAGAACACGCCTACGGAAACTAGTAGTGTATTTCATCATCATCATCACCAGCCTATATACGTCCCACTGCTGGGCACAGACCTTCCTACATGGCGGAAACACAAGAGGAGTTTGGGCCATAACACCACAATGCTGGCCCAATGCGGGTTGGTGGGTTAAAGCGGTTGCAGTAACAACCGGGACAAACGGCTTAACGTACCTTCCGAAGCACGGAGGAGCTCAAGATTATAAATTTGATTGACCCATCCAGGGACCAACCATGGCGAAAGTTGCTTTGTTTTCGTGATCGAAGCCAGAGCGCTCAAACCACTACGCCACCGAGCTCCTCAGTCAGTGTACTTCACTATAATATATTCCAAAAGTGAGCCGCTAAGCGAACTACGTTACCTCGTTACAGTTTTGTTCTCTAAAACGATAAACTAGGTACGAGTTTGTTTTAACGTGGATAAAAAGCTACAACTTGGTCTAATAGATTGGAGTTCTGAACCAATAAACTTTGTGTTTCGTAAATTAATATTATATTTGGGAGTTTTAATTTTCATGCATAGGTCAAGCTTTATTGACATGACTATTGATGCCAAGTTTTAAATCTGTTAACTTGGCAACAATGAATATTTCCATTAACACCTATTCCAATTCATCTTGCGGCTTATCTTTCAACTGCGACTAACCACTACACACTGGTATTATCACTGAATAAACAGCTACTTGTATCTATTTGAATAATTTGATGAATTTATCGCAATCTAAAGAAGGTTTCATTAAGAATATTATAAGTGGTCTATTTGATTGTCTTTGTGAACTACGATAAACGATCATTGAAGAATGAGCTTTAATTTTACTTATTGACAGCAAAGAGCTTCAACGTTGAAGAATATTTCTCCTTCAATCACCGTCATTTTTTTAATAACAGAGTAACAGCCACTGCTGTGTTCTTGCTATAACATTCGTCTTTTTCTAAGATTATTTTTTATATAAGCCTCTTCATGATTGATCTACGACATCAACTTGATTAGGTTGTCCATTACCAGTTGTTGCTATTATTTGAATGATTGTATAAGCACGATATTTATGATGAAGACATTTGCAATAACAGTAAAAAATCAACATCAGCGTTTTTTAATTACACGCTATAAGAGAAAACAATGACGTTGTTAAAGTAATGGGCCCTTTAAATTCAAGGGTGAGACCGTACGGTTTCCTCTGATAGCGTCGCTGCCGGTGGTCAATGTCAGACATTGTCTTGTGCTGGTAAAAGTCGGTCAACCTTGAGATAATCAAACTTTTTGTTTGAAACACTCGACTCGGATCCTATAGTAAATGAAAGGCGACAGAATCGATAGCTTTGTTTGAGAACTCGTAGTAAATAACAAGTTTAAATTGTGTCACCAAATTGAAACAAACAGTTCAACCTGTTTAACGAAATATTAATTTTAAAAGCAATCTTTCGTCGTATACCAGTAAGTGTAGCTGTTGCATTTACAACCAATCTATTCTATGCCCAAAATAATGCCACAGTTTTTATTAAAATTAATCTCATTTAATTTTTAACCGACTTCAAAAACGAGGAGGTTCTCAATTTGGCCGGTATGTTTTTATTTTTATTTTTTTTATGTATGTACACCGATCACACCGAGATTACTGATCCGATTTACGTGATTCTTTTTTTGTTCGATGCGGAATATCTGCCATTTGGTCCCATAAAATTTTTTTCAAAAACAGTTGGGTACTTTGGTTTTAAATTAAAAAAAACTGAAATTATGAAATTGTCTATATAAGCGAAATTGCGAATTTTTGCTTTTCCAATGACTTTTTTTGTGTCATCAGTTCATCACTTATTGAAGTTCATTACTCATTTCATGGTTATGAAAAACACATTGCTATAATTGAAACAGACCGGTTTAGTTTTCCTTTATTATTATTGATTTCTTGACAAAGAATTCTTAGACTGCTCAAATCTAAATTTACCTTCACTACCTTCCTGCACTGCACTCAATTAACCGATTTGAAACACTAGGACAGGTTCTCAATTCGGTTGGTATGGTTTTTTTTCTATGTATGTACACCGATTACGCCGAGATTTCTTATCCGATTTACGTGATTCTTTTTTTGTTCGATGCGGAATAGTTGCCATTTGGTCCCATATTTTTTTTTTCAAAATCAGTTGGGTAGTTTGGTTTTTAAATAAAAAAAACTGAAATGAGAAAGTCATCTACATATGCGAAATTGTAGATTTTTGCTTTCCTATGACTTTTTAGTGAAACGATACGATAGTAGAAAGCAATGTAAGCAATCTAGCGTTGATCTTAGGAAGTTATTACTAAATAATGTAAAAAAAATTCAACAAAAATTAAAACCGTCTTCAAAAAACTGAAAAGAATAAAATAATTAAATTTAAGTAGGTAGGTACTCATCACCTAGAAACATATTTTTGGAGTGGGTGCTAAGTTGTTTTTTTTAGTTTTAGATTATTACCATAGAATCAGCGGTAAAAGAATGAACTCAGAGACAGTGATATTTACAAAGTGAACTGAGCAAACTCCCATGATTATCTCAATAAGTAATTTAAAAGAGTCGCTTTGTTTTAAACACAGAGTAGGATTCTGATATAATAGGATTCCAAAAAAATAAAATTAGTTTGCGTTCAGCTCAAACCCTACAAGAACCAAATTACATTACCTATATCTAACTATGGACGTATCTAAGTTCTTTCTCATTCGATCAAGAAGTGATTGCCAACAATCCAAGAATGAAAAAGAAAAGCGCAAAGCGAAATTCATGCTAAAATACAGAGACAGTACGCACAACGTTTAGCATTACATTTGGCATCAGTTCAACGCACTTTTATTCACATCTTGGATGTCAATGACTCTGACATCATGACATACGATACAGTTTTCTAAGGCGATTGGCACGTTGAAATGTCTTTCATGTCAATTATCAAGTATCATTTTTGAATTTTTATTTATTCCTGCTTTACAGGAGTAGCTCGGTGGCGTATTGGTTTGAGCGCTCTGATCTCGAATACGAAAACAAAGCAACTTTCGTCATGGTCGACCCCGGGATGGGTCAACCAAAATTTATAATCTCGAGCTCTTCCGTGCTTCGGAAGGCACGTTAAGCCGTCGTTGGTCCCGGTTGTTCCTGCAACCGCTTTAACCCACCAACCCGCATTGGGCCAGCTCGGTGATGTTATGACCCACCACTGACCACACTCCTGATGTGTTTCTTCCATGTAGGAAGGCCTGTGCCTTAATGTGGTCCAAACTTTTAAGACAACAAGTATCATTATTTCATGCTTAACGGCAACCACTGAGGCGTATAATATAAAACTTAAACTATAAAATGAGAATTTGCCATATTTTTAACCGACTTCAAAAACGAGGAGGTTCTCAATTCGGCCGGTATGTTTTTTATTTTATTTATTTCTATGTATGTACACCGATTACGCCGAGATTACTGATCCGATTTACGTGATTCTTTTTTTGTTCGATGCGGAATAGCTGCCATTTGGTCCCTTAAAAATTTTTTCAAAAACAGTTGGGTACTTTGGTTTTAAATTTAAAAAAACTTAAATTATTAAGTCGTCTACATATACGAAATTGCGAACTTTTGCTTTTCAAATGACTTTTTAGTTAAACGATACGATAGTAGGAAACAATATAAGTTTACGGTCACCCATCTAGCTTCGACCGTAGAAAGTTACCACTAAAAATTGTGAAAAAAAATTTTAAACAAAAATTAAAACCGGCTTCAAAAAACTGAAAAGGATAAAATAATTAAATTTAAGTAGGTATTCATCCCCTAGAAACATATTTTTGGAGTTGGTGCTAAGTGGTTTCCAAAAACAATAGAAAGTGAAGCACCGACTCCAAAAATATGTTTCTAGGGGATGAATACCTACTTAAATTTAATTATTTTATCCTTTTCAGGTTTTTGAAGTCGGTTTTAATTTTTGTTTAAAATTTTTTCTATTGTAAAATACGTAGGAGACTTACTGCTTAAAGAGGAAATAGAACTGCCCACGTCTACGGATGATTGCTTTCAGTGCGTCAATTTTAAAAAGGACTTTTAGTGCAATAAAAAAGAATACGCACAGAGCTCTTTGCATGTGGTCTCCTGCATCTAGGAAGCTATATTCAAATATTTAAGAGCGAAGTCTTTGCACACACATAATATTTAATACGAATGTTTGAAGATATTTATTACTTAAGTGCTCAGTTACAAAATATTTACAGAAAGTTAAATATTTACTTTCTGCTTACTTTCTACACAGCGTGCATTTTCAGGTTTTTTTATATACAACTATGATGACAAACAAGCTGACGGCCCACCTGATGGTAAGCGGTTACCGCGGCCTATAGACACCTGCAATAACAAGGGAAAACCACTTGATATTGCAGATGCGTTGTCATCCTGAGGCCTAAAATGAAATGCCGTCCATGCCCAGTAATTACACTGGTTACCTTTCCCTTCAATCCTAAACACAGCGAACTGTTTCACGGCTGAAATCAGAAAGGCGGGCGGTGGTACCTACCCTGACGATCCTATATACGGGCCTACCACCTAGTACTGATTTTTTGAGATACTGTACACACTTAAACCTGCAGGGCGACCGTATAACTTAATCGGTATTGACATTGCTATGTTTTAGGACGTCTGATTGTTTTATTGACTTTAATTAAGACATTGGAACGTCATAAATCATACCAATGTTCATACCGATAAAGTTAGATGGGCGCCCCGCTGGCCAGATATGAAACATCTCCTTTGCTTTAAAAAATTATAACAAAGACAATAAATTTGAAGTGCAGCGCGCATGCCATGCATCGTGCTAAGTAACTATCTATGTAATAAAGAGTTTTTGCTATCACTTTTATAATATCCAACAAGCAACTATCGGTATTAATAGGCTTTAACTTTTACATGCTATTCATATTATTATATTTAATCTGTATTTACATAAAACTCAACCCAATCCAGTAACCACAGTACTTATAGGTCAAGAACCGTAAGTATAAATATATGAATAACCTTTACCTTTACGTAAAACATTTTATACGCAAACAAAACCAAGGTAAATTTACGCAGACATAATTTATATGTTGAGTTCTTTGATATCTCTTCGCGTTAAAATATTCAGTACTGTTTTTCAAAACATTTGTGCTATTCCGGTCGACCCACATTTAAATTGCGGTACATTTGATGTGGTTTTTCAGTAAATAGTTACAAAAAACACAAATTAAAGCAGTATTAGTCCCGACCATTTTGCTTTGTAATGATTAGGTACTACAAAAACATCAAATCTACTTGATTTCAGACTTTTATCAAATCTGCTTTGTATAAAATCCTAAAGAATAAAATTAGAAGTATCGAACTGCTTAGTAAAATTGATCTTAACATTCCCTACAATTGTCCTAGACACCCAATATGTAAATTATTCAGCATTCCAAATCATAGATAGAACAAACTTAGGCTCTCATTGTCCCTTATCTAGAATTTGTTCCGAATATACCGAGATATTAAATAGGGTGCCCTTTATCGATATGTAATGAAATGACTCTCCAATAGATTTAAAAAATAATTTGCTTTGCCACACAGTTATCACTTATCTTATCTTATAGTGGGGCCATGACTAAGTCACAGTGCACTTCGACCCATTGGGATCTTTTGTGCCTCCCCTGCGTTTACTCTTCCTGTGTCCAGTTGTCACTTAGTTCACATCATTATTTTAGCATAGCAAATTATTTTTTAAATGAATATGAAAACATTCAAATCGTACTTCAATCATTTTGGATAATATTTCTTTTGCATTTCATAATGTTAAGATAAAAAAAAATACGAAGTCTATACTAATAGTGTTATGTTAATTGGCGAACATAATTATGTATAGGAACTAAAAAATTGTATAGGTACATCTATACAATGTTTTAGTTCCTATACATACACTGTTTTTTATGTATCGCTGTTGGTGTACTTAAATAAATAAATAAATAATGTCTAAAAACATTACTACCTGCACCCGGCATGTTCCGTAAGGAGAAAACTGTTAGGATTTATTAAAAAAAAAAAGAATAGTTTTTATAATCCAGGAACCTTTGCGGGCGTTCCCAGAACACCCCACCAAAGGTTCATCACAATCTGATCAAATGTTTCGGAGCGTATAGGGGACAAACATACAAATATTGATTTTTATTTATAAAGAAGATAAATTAGATATCTTTTTTGCATCCGGTAGAAAAAGTTGGACGGGTGAATTATTTTTAGATAAGAACTAAAAAGTAAATTAGTAAATTAAATAAAAAAGAAAATAAAATTGAAAAATAAAGTAACAGTAAATTAATAACTCAAGATAAATATGCAGATTAGAAAAAAGTCATGTGGGTCGGGAACCGAGCTACCTTGCACAGTCCGGGTGCAAGGAGTCGAATAACCCTATAGACTAGAGATAAAAACTGGTGATAACCCTATGAATTTCTTCTAGTCTTTGTATTTTGAGATTTTTGAGGTTAATATGAGCTAACGTCTGAAATGTCGAAGTTACTATCCAGCAGTCAACCGGATCGTGACAGGTCGCCGGTTCGGTTCCCGCTCTAGGACATAACTTTTTCAAGTCCGTATTTTTTTCAAATACCTATATATTAACATTCGTATTTATGTTATTTTGAACTTTATTTATGTTTGTTGCATTTTTAATTTATTTAGGTTTTCTGTCTTTTTTTCTGCTAAACAACCATATTGTCAGGCGAATCGGATAGAAATGGATGCATTTTAAATGCAAATACCTACTAAGATACAAATTTTTACACCGGAGATGACTTGTACCCTTGCCATTGAACCTCGGTTGCAGGTTCGAGACTCGTATGAGGCAATTTTGCAGTAATTTGGTACATAGGAACATTCTGTGAATGAAATTTGTTGAGCATTGAACCGTAATAATATAAATTGGACACCATGATTGTTATACTAATTTGATATTCCTTCATAAAGCACGATCAAATTATTAGCATTTTCATAGTAGTCAGGAAGCTATAATTAAGTACTACTGTATAAAATAATGTATGTGACTATCCGCAATAGGAAGCTTAGTTCCTTCTACAGACCGGTTGAGGTTCGATCCTAGGAATTAGTGACAACGCTAGTATTAGGTTTACAATTAAACAAATTAGACTTTTCCCTTTGATTTAATTGAACGCATGCAACTACCAACCCTGTTTATTTACTCTCCAATTTCCATTACGCGTCTGAATCATTACTACCTAAGTATCTGATAGTAATTCACCTAGGCTTTCCACTAAATCCGTTATCGAGATGAGTCACGAAAATAGGTTATAAAATAAAGTTCTTAACATAATTAGCCTAAACTGTTAAGTGTTAAAAAGCACTCAAAAACAAAGAATACCTGAACAATGAATTTTAATTTAATTAAACTTTACCTTTTATAAACTTCTTTGTAAAGAGTAGACAGAGGCAGTCCCAAACAAAAATATCACAAAATTCACAGAAATAATCAAATAAGTATTGTTTATTTTCTAATCAATAATAATAATAATTCATTTAAATTATGCAGTAACACGATTCATTACTAAGGACACATAAAAATGGAGAGGTGGCACGTGCGATTAAATTGCGCGCCAAACCGCAACTGGCTGCGTCAGACAGGTTTACGACATTCACCACCATAGACTAGATACTCGAGGTCCTCGAGGAAAACCCTCTGCAACACTTCCATTGCTGTTTATGTAGATTTATAACCAATATTCAGCATCAAACAAAACCGTCAATGGTATTAGCGCCGATTTTTAACATGAGCGATAGAAAGCGAAATTAATTGTTTTTATTAAAATTATCACTCGTAGTTTAGGTTTTTTAGATTAAGTACGTTTCAGTAAGTCGAACCGATTTGACTTTAGTTCATCTTTTCGTCCATTACTGGTCCGACCGGTGGGCTCACATACAATAGCAAACCAATCGGTTTGCTATTTGTTGTGTTCGATGTATGGGTACTTCACAGATCAATTGAGCGACAAAAAGGTTTTTTTTATACAACTAGATGACAAACAAGCTGACGGCCCACCTGGTGGTAAGCGGTTACCGCCGCCTATAGACACCTGCAATAACAAGGAAAAGCACTTGATATTGCAGGTGCGTTGTCATCCTGAGGCCTAAGATGAAATGCCGTCCATGCCCAGTAATTACACTGGCTACCTTTCCCTTCAATCCGAAACACAGCGAACTGTTTCACGGCTGAAATAAGAAAGGCGGTGGTACCTACCCAGGCGACCCTACATATGGGTCTACCACCTAGTGTTATACCTACCATGGAATAAAATTGAACCTTCGAGCCCTTATCTCTTAGCACTCTCTTTCAGACCGCATAGAAAATCTAATTTCTGGTAACTTAACAAATTAATCAGCTAAACATGAATTAAAAAAGGGGGAAAAGTTGGTGACAGTTGGCGTTACGTTTTGGCGCTAACTCTATGCGGTGTCCGTGACCTCCTTTGCTTTGCAGCCTTCGATGATTTATGCCCGCCTGTACCTATAGGCCAAAACCAAATTCTTTTTATTTATTATTTTCCTAAGCAAACCAACTAGCAATAAAATATCACAGTGTAAGGAATATTATCCATGCATCTATATAAGAATGTTAGTGTCCGCCTGATGGTAAGCGGTTACCGTAGCTTATAGGCGTCCCTAGCGTTAGCTCGTAGCACATTGGGCACAACTGTCGCGCTGCCTACTCTGTAAATTACATATACTTATACGGTCCGCCTGATGGTAAGCGGTTACCGTAGCTTATAGGCGTTCCTAGCGTTAGCTCGTAGCACATTGGGCACAACTGTCGCGCTGCCTACTCTGTAAATTACATATACTTATACGGTCCGCCTGATGGTAAGCGGTTACCGTAGCTTATAGGCGTTCGTAGCGTTCGCTCGTAGCACCTTGGGCACTACTCTCGAGCTACTCTGTAAAACTCAAGAGAAAGCTTCACATAGTATCGTCTTATATTTTTGCGAGGACTACGCATTTGAAATAAAACCACTTTAGCGGATTTAACTCGCGTTAAAAGCTATACGTTGACAGAGTCTCCCTGCTCCAAAGCTAACACTCCCAAGTCCTAACATTACGCTCTCTTAACAAGCTCTGGCGACCTAAATCACGATCCTTTCATAAAGGTAGAGGTTGCTAACCAGTCGTGCGCTCAAATTTCGAATAGTAAAATACTCGTACCACTGCGCCCTACCTCTCCTAAACCAGAGGCAGTGCTACGAACATCTCCAAGATTTTGCCAGTAAAACAATAAACTGCCATGGACAAAAACAAAAATACCGCGATAATTTCGCTTACATTTATTATTGGGTAGGTTATATCATTTGTTATTATATGATGTCTAAATTGTTATACAGCTGTTGGTCTTCCAAATAATTGTTTTTTTGAAATTTAATACAATACGGCATAGTGTTATTCACAATTAAATGTAATGCGCCAGACCATGAGCTTACAGAAGATTTCAGGCAGCTTAATAACATAACAATAACGTTCTGCGGTAAATAAGGTCGCGAGAACTTGGTTGAAAGCAGGAAGACTTGTTGTCCATGCTTTCAGCTTAACCATTATTCTTGCTTTTGCATTGAGGGCGATAAGTAGGTAGCTATCACCTATCCTTGGTGTTGCAATTAAAATATAATTAAAGGCTATGGTAACTCTTATAGTATATATAAGGCAGGTGTTATGCTTGTTATAAATCCTAGTTGTATAAAAGACAGCACATCAATCGTAACAGTTTGACCTTGAGACCAACCTTACTGCGTTCGTAATAAAGGCAGCTTTCGTAGTGTAACTGTTACACTTGACGTGCTGTCGTGTGTACATAAATGATAATTACCATGTATAAATTACTTAAATTCTATTTAAAACAAATACAGTTTTAAGTAAACAACACACACCTGACCTGACGTAAGTGGATTTAATTAAATTACGACTAACAGTAATGTAGAGTCATTTACATGTGAGGCAGGTATTGCCAACAAATGGTTAAAAATTTCACAATGATGTCTTTTATAATTTGAAATGCGTACATTTTTCATGTCTTCGACACTCGCATGTTTATTCAGTTTGAATGTAGACAATGTCTTAGGATCCATTCATTACATGATCTCCGGAAAAACGTCAATTGTTGAAACTTTCTCGATAAAATATATTTAAGGCACTAAATTAAATAGTTCTTGCAGTTTCGTGTCTCTTGTATCAAACTTTATGTCTTACAATTATTTACAGTACATTATTGTTTATTTCTTTTTAACTAATGAGCATTTTGCTTGCTTTCTTCGCTTAATGCGGATTTGCGGATATTTCATTATGCTCCTTGGATATTGTAAGCTTTGTACATTTCACTCTAAGGACTTATACCCTTTCAACATTATGAGTAATGGTTCAAGTCGTTGATATCCGACGACTATTTTCGATTAGCACCATTAACAAGATAATAATTGAAACTGCTCAAGCTTGAAACAGAACTCAGCGTCATACTTGAGAGGAGATTGTTGATTCTAGCTCATTTGTTTCCTATTCTGTTTCATTCAACTCTGTGGCGGAAGTCATTTTGATTTGTGATTTTTCTTAATTTACCACGATAACGATTTGAAAAGGGTTACTATCATGTTTCAAGAGCGTTTATGCTACTTAAATTTACAACATGACCAAAGTTGCTAAAATACCTAATACTTTTACATCTTCCTTATTCTAATCCAACGGATCGTTGTCAAATATAGGTATATGATTGTTTTCATTTGGACTAGGTTATCTGACACAACGATATTAACTGTCACAGTTCTAAAATTTAGTGGAATATTAGTCTATAGCAGGTCAGAGCAATATCATTCTTTATCAATATATTATGGGTGAAAAAATGAAATCGATATAAATGATGGCACCCGATTCTTTGACATAATATAAGATGGCTACAATGATTTTCTGCACATGAATAAGGAGAAAGTTTTCTCGCACAAATTCGGCATGACGTGTAGAGCAAAAACCGTTCTACACGAGTGAATCTAATGACAAAAGTAATTAGTCAGTTATGAAAGACTTTATTTGAGGCGAAAGAAAAATATGTAGTATAATATTATCTATTTATTAAAATTATATGCATTAAGGAATAGTTAACCAATACTGTATGAAAGAGATAAAAAAATTGTAGTCACTCAGCTGTTTAGGAAGGGAAAGTCAGCGACCGTGTATGACCTTGGCATAAATAACAATCAAATCAAAATCAAAGATTTATTAAAACCAGCTATTATATTTTCGGTAGGTAAGTACAGTATCTTGACTTACATACGATGTAGGGTATTTGACATTGTTTTTTATTTCATGTTTAGATAGCAATACATATTATCAAAGAAATGTCGATCGACAATAATTATTGCAGAAGTAATAGTTATTTCTGCAAACGCTCCCTAGAAATTGATGCTGAATTGTAACGCCACACCGGTAGTAGCCAGCCAACGAATACCTACCCAGGTACGTCCATACGTATCGCATCGAGAAAATCAATGACAAAAGGTTGCATAGGCCTTTTGTAATAATAGGTTGGGGAAAAGTTTATTCGCATTTTTTAAGAAAATTCAAATCATTTTTTATTATAGTTTATTTACATTTAACTAAAGTATGTAGGTACTATTTTGTTCGATAACTTTTTGCCATCTTGTAGGTAGGGACATGATCCCATTGCTATATAAATTTTGGGGCTTCTGATCAAAATACCGCGACAAGTGGTTTTGGCAGTCCTCTCGTGATGTTAACCTGACACTGCCTAGAGAATTCTGAAGAGAGCGAAACAGGTGGAAATCTGAAGGTGCAAGGTCAGGACTATACAGTGGATGCATTAACACCTCCCAGCCAAACTCTCTTAATTTTTGCTGAGTGGCTAAAACGTGTGAGGTCTAGCGTTATCATGATGAAAAACCACACCCCTTCTGTTGATTAATTCCGGCCGCTTTCTCTTAACTTCTTGCTTTGATCTCATCAGTTGTTCGCAGTAGAGTTCAGAATCGATGGTCCTGCCTGGTGGTAACAGCTCATAATGAATAATGCCCTTCCAATCCCACCACACACACAGCATCACCTTGTTGCGAGTTAACCCGGGTTTCGCCACAGTCTGTGAAGCCTGACCGGATTTTATTACAAGTTCATACATACTATAATGCGAAAAGAATTTTTCCCCAACCTAATAGTTTATTATTTCACCATTTTATTGTTTTAAATTTACTTATAAGATTTATTTCATACAATAATAATAATTGCATTGATGGCAATGATTATGTAACTTTATAATTAATTTAATTAAAAATAAATATAAATTATAATAGAAAGTATCGAAACTATCTCTTCAGATAGACATGTTGCAAAGGAAAATTAATAGGTACCTATACTATATGCTTCCATGTCCGAAGTGGACACACATGGACGAGTTCCAGGATGATGAATTAAACATTTACTTCGGAGTTAATCGAACCGTTTGTTCCTTCCTATAAATTACCGTAACTGTAATGTTACTGAGGTATCGTCGGCTTGTTTCGCGAAGTGTCCGAGTTTTTAACCCCCGACGAAAAAAGAGGGGTGTTATAAGTTTGACATTTCTGTCTGTGTATCTGTGTGTCTGTCTGCCTAGACGAATGGACCGATTTTGATTCGGTTTTTTTTTGTTTGAAAGCTGATGTGACTAAGATGGTTCTTATAGCTATAATTTATGAAGATCAGTTCAGGCCTTTGATGACTATCAGCTCATTTTCTACATGATATTAGGATTTTACTAACTTTTACAGATCCGATTGACTTCTAATTTCGTATACTGTCACTTCGATGACATTCCCATGACATACTAACTTTGAGCTGATCCGTAACCATCAAAAAGTCTGCGAAATGCTTAATTCTTCAGAAACTTACAGCAGATATAGCGTGTTTGGGCTCTTATGAATAGTCTTAATGAGATGGTGTTAGATAGATGATTAATGACGCCGGGGGTTACTTAAAATTTTTCATTTTGCAATTATCAACCATGTCTTTATTTCAGCTACAACCTAATTACACAACTATTTATAATACAAAAATCTCGGAACGTAGTTATTTTGAACTAATTATTAAAAACCTCTATAAGTATTCTAAAAGTAATGACGCCAATACGACAATAAATGAAAACATGGGCTATATTAGTTCATAGAAATGTTTTTCAACGTTCAAATGCCTACATCTTATTTATTTGATAATTTTATATCATTTCTATGCATTAATATAACGTTAGCTACATAATTTCATAAAAATGTTATGTAATTATCAAAAGGGCATTTTTTTATTTAGATAGAAAGTAATCAATAAATTTGTAATTTTCGAATAATAATTTTTAAGCTGTCTAACATATTGGAATAGTAAAAATGGACGCAAATTAGAAGCCCTAGCTGCAGAGCTGGGCAAAATCAACACACATATTACCGAGTCAGTAAGCACTTATAAGACTTCATAAAATCCCCAATAACATTTACCAGGTACATATCGATTCCAATCGATAGGCCATTGGTTCGTTACGTATGTGCAGATAAATTTAAAACTGATGGTTTCACATTGAATGAAAGCTAAATAAAAATGGAGCTATAAATATTTCAAGTCATTACAAACACGAAAACATCTGCGAAATTAGGTGCCGTGTACGAAATTCGAGCCAGAATCGATAACCATTATCTCAGGTTATAATAGTGTGATGCTAAAAAGCAACACTGTTTTAGTTTCAATTTCTAGAAACCCAGCATTAGAATTTTTAGTCTATGATACTAAACATGTTATCGCTCGAATTTGATGATATTGAATATCACAAACTCATAAACCTACAATTACCTTTATTATTAATATGTGAAAAAATTTATACATATCCATACGTAAGATTTTATAGGTTTCAGAAGGGTCAAGATATTTTTTTTTCTTTCTTTTTTATTTATTTTTTATTTTTATACAACTAGATGACAAACAAGCTGACGGCCCACCTGATAGTAAGCGGTTACCGCCGCCTATAGACACCTCCAATAACAAGGAAAAGCCACTTGATATTGCAGGTGCGTTGTCATCCTGGGGCCTAAGATGAAATGCCGTCCATGCCCAGTAATTGCACTGGCTACCTTTCCATTCAATCCGAAACACAGCGAACTGTTTCATGGCTGAAATAAGAAAGGCGGTGGTACCTACCCAGACGACCCTACATACGGGTCTTCCACCTAGTATTTCTTTCTTTCAATGTCATTCAATATGGCTCTGGAACGCACTACCTCCCCCTATCCAAGAGGCCAAAAACGAACTGGCTTTCAAGCGGTCAGTTCGCAGTTTTGTTTTGTAGTCTCACCCTTTATCCAATTTATATACATATCCTTATTGTTTCTGTATTTGTTAACTATGTATTCATGAAATATTTATTTATTAATTGTTTATTTATCCATATTTATACATCTTAAAAATATTTATTTACATTATTATGTATACGTGTATTCGCATGTTATTGTATATTTAGATTTTAAAAAAAGTTATTTTTGCACTACCAAATTAATCCTTTTGGACTCAACTTTCCGGTTGCCTGGTAGAGAATGCCTAATGGCATTAAGTCCGCCAAATTGCAACTTATTTTCTGCAATTAAAGATTAAATAAATAAATAAATATTTGGTTGGGATTTTTGTCCAATGGTATTCATTTGATTTAGAAAAAAGTCTAATGTAGAAATCGGTTCACGTGTGGCAAATGTGTATTAAAAACATGTGTTTCCACGTGATTGCGGTATCGATTGTATCAATCGATTATCGACAGTGATTCTGTCACGTGGGCGGGCATACCGTAAGCTCGCATTCGTTGCGAGATGTGGGAAACTGGGAACATTATATTAACATACCTACCACATGGGGAAAATATTATGTACTAAATAAATACCTAACGGTGATTCAAAATATACTAATACACATTAATTAGGTGATAAATAATCACTTGTTTTCAGTCAAAGAGTCAGTTGGAGTAAAACTGATAATGAAACGAATTTAAATATTTATAAATGTAGAGGATATATACAAGATCGTAAGAAGAGTGTGTTCGTTGTATTTAATTTGTTAATTCAAATAAAAAGAGGTAATAATGAAAGTTTGAAATTTTCAATTAGAATTACTATGCAAACGTTATACACGTAAACGTTATCAAACGAATAGCAAAGTGCAGAGTAAATATTCACATTCGGATTGGTTATTACGCTGGCAATAAAGTTAGTTATCTCATAAAGAAAATTACCCTAGCAGTAAGCAATAATGACAAAATAATCTACAACTATTATGATGGACGACTTAGAAATCTTGATTAGGTTCAAAGAATTGATATAAGTATCTAAGTATCTCTCTCTTGATGTTGTTTGGCATTATAATTTGACAAAGAGACAACTATAAAGTTCAAAATAATGATATTATAGGTATAGTAAAAATAAGTAATTGAGTATTGGCAAATAATACTCAAATTTACAAGGTAGGTAAAGGATACTATATTTATAATTCAGAGCAATGAAAGAAAGTTTCGAAGAACACCAACTATTTTTGCTTCTTGGAGACGAAGTAAAAATTGTTAAAAATACAATGCCCGATTTGATTGATTTAGGTCAAAGCTTTTAATTTTTTGGTGATAAAACGATAATTCGCACATTTCCTGCATACATAACTGACCCGACTTTGTTTGTTCAAGCCAGCAATCAACTAAAATCAGGCATAATTTGTAAACGCGTTTACAATACATAATGTATGGACGCAGCGTAAGGAAGCGCATCGGTACCGTTCGCGAGTTGCTCCAATTACTCCGTGTTTGTTTCTTTCACCTGTAATTACTTACATTTTTACTTACTTTGGTCAATTACGATAATGATACAATTTTAATTGATTCTTATAATAAGGAACATTACTTTATAAGTACAAGGAAAGTTATTGAAGATAATGTGCGCGATTATAAACCGCTTAATAAATCTGAATTTTAGTACAGTGTATCCCTTACCTCTCAACTCAATATGATAAGGAAAAGCACAGATTGCAAGAATTGGAAATGTAAAATAAAATAAATAAATAAAATTCTTACTTAACTACTGTTCACAAATTAAGAAAACGATGAAAAAATTCTATGCTCCAAAAAAATTATAATGTAAAAGTATTGTGTTGTATACCGGTTACTACGTCTGGCCGGGCCCCAGAAGACGCGGGATTCCCGCCTGGAGCATACAATTTTTATATCGTTTTCTTTATTTTTATTTCTCAACTACTGTTTTTAATTTACTAACTAGGTAGTGAGAGAACGTTTGGAAACTAAACCTTTCGTGGCCGCTCATTTCAAGCCAGAATCTTAAGTTCTAGATAATAATTAAACTTGTTAAATTTGACTTGTTTCCACTTACATAATTTATACAGTGGTACGTGTTTTAGTTTGTTGACAGTACACCGGTAAGTGAATGCCGCGGCACTCACTTCCGATTTGCGTAACATTTGGTATAATGACACAGATAACTTTTTTATATGGTTTATCAATACGTTATTTGATCATGTGCAAAATGTATGCGTTATGTTTATTTGAATATTGCACTGCAACCAAATTATTTTCATTGGTACTCGCTGTTTAACATTTTAAACACAAACTATACAATAAAGTTGTCAAGAGGAGTCGTGTAAATTACGTCACCCATACTATAAAAACAGTTTCATTTGACAACTTAATTAAATCTAATTTACTTAATCTTAAGTTGATCTTAAGTTGATGGTCATGGGATAGTTTAGACAAGAGTCTAAACTATCCCATGACCATCAACCATTACTTTTATGCCATTTTACCAATTGTGATGTTAAGAAGAGCATCATCTCCATATTCTCCAATGCGGTTGGTTACGACAATATTAGCCGCAAAATAATAAATCTTATCCTGGATGTTCTCACTCCGATCATTTCTTCCATACTTAATTCTCCATATCCACAGGCACCTTCCCTGCTATCTGTACCCTTGCTAATAACCTAGACCTCCTTTTTCCGGTTATCGTCCGATTTTCATTCTACCCTTCCTATCGAAAGTCCCCGAGCGTTTCGTCGATAATCAACTTAATTATTTCCTTTCACATAATAAACTTCGTAATCCTTTTCAATCCGGCTTTCTTCCAGGGCCTCGATCGCGATAATTTACATTGTATTTACCAAAGCAAATGTGAAACGTTCCCTTGCGCACAATTTGTGTTGCGCGAAACATATAAACGGCCACCAATTAGCTGTTTTTTCGAAGCATACATTGATTTCTTTGATAATAATTATATTACATATTTATTAAGTTCAAATTACATAAATTAATACAATAAATATTTCTAAATTTAGTAAATATATCGACCAGTTTTTGACAGCACCTAGATACAAAGACGTTACATGGCAACCATCGATGGGAACGTATTTTCCGATGTCCTACAAACATTTTTGACAAGTTGCTTAGGCACTAACTTAATCAAAAAGTGCGACCGATAGCGGAAAATACGTTCCTTTAGATGGTTGCCATAGTAACGTATTTGTATCTAGGTGCTGTCAAAAACCGATCAATATTTTACTCAATTTAGAAAGTTTTTATTTTATTAATTTATGTTATTTGAACTTAATTAATATGTAATATAATTATAATCAAAGATATCAACGTATGTTCCGAAAAAAACTCAATTGGTTGGTTTCACGCAACACAAATTGTGCGCAAGGGAACGTTTCACATTTGCTTTGGTAAATACAATGTAAATTAGCGCGATCGAGGCCCAGGTCATTGTACTGTTTCAGCCCTTGTCAAATTTATTGACAACATTCGGTTAGGTATGGATGGTAAACAACTTACAGTGCTTGCACTTAGACTATAGCAACGCCTTTAACACAGTAGACTTAAACATACTGCAAGCTGCTGCTGCTTTATCTCCAACGGCGATGGCCTGGTTTTCCAGTTATCGTCGTGGTCGCCGGCAATGGATTCGCATTAATGGATATCTATCGTCCTGGTGCGAAATTTCATCGGGCATGACACAGGGTGGCATGATGTCTCCTCTCCTCTTTGATATTTTCATTAATACAATAACTGATCATATTGCGTCTTCTTACTACCTATTTATATGCAGATCAACTGCCAGGGCAGGGTACTGGTGAGGAAATTTCCACACATAAATATTTTGTTAAACTGACCGAACTATTTGTTTATACAAGTTTGAAATTTATTTCACAAATAACCACTGGGCTATTTTTGCTTGTATTTTTGTATTTTAAAAAGTGCCACCGGTGAAACTCCTCCAAAGATCACAGTCAAAACACTTTACTTCACCAGAATTTCGAGGATATGTTGTGTTGGCAAGGGGTACAACAACAATATGGGTGATCCCAATATTCTTATTAGCTACAAATGGAACGCATTTAATTAAGAATTAATCGAATCCGGTTGCAACCGGTTGAACAGTTAGTCTAAAAAAAAACGAGATGAGATCCAAGCATAAATATTACGCTATAGTCTTCTCGCTAACTTTGAAATCATTAAGTGGAAACAGAGCGCAAATAAGCATATCGAGTAAAAGTTATAGTTATCGTTAACCCAAAACTTAATCGCACTTTCATCGA
The DNA here is from genome assembly GCA_947347705.1 of Nymphula nitidulata. Taxonomy (NCBI): domain Eukaryota; kingdom Metazoa; phylum Arthropoda; class Insecta; order Lepidoptera; family Crambidae; genus Nymphula; species Nymphula nitidulata. Next base: position 4,038,446 of record OX374617.1, on the reverse strand, counting down.
GCTGTCTCGTATGTGTAACGTCCGATGCTTGTTTTAATGTTTGCACTAATTACGAGTCGCATAGTGAAGCAAGAAATGGAAAGTGTTGTGTGGGAACTGTGCCAGGCATTGTGTCAATGTGTATCGGTGACGTCACGCACGGTCTGTGGGGTAACACGCGGGATGGTACTAAATAGACTGGAGAATGACCATACCATGTGAGCACTGGTGAATATGGGACATCAACCTATTTGAACAGTGTACCAAATTAGAATGTACATGATATTGCATAAATAGATCAGATTGTGTTTTGATACAATAGAAAGAGTTATCAAGTATACGGCCTGTCTGGGGGAATGGGAATATTGCAGTGTTATTATTGATAAGATAGTATTAAGTTAGGGTTCGTTGAGTAATTTTATATTAATATCTATATTTTTACAAAAGGATATACATATTATTTGATCTATGATAATACTTTGGTTGTTCTATTATATTTAAGCACCTACGGAACTGACTGAGAAGTTTTTAAAATACTTTTCACTACTATTAAGAGATAAATTCTATTTACTCACCTTATATTTTGTTCCAAGGAAGTCACAGACAATCTGTAACAAACCAGGCATGAATTAATTTCGTTTTCATTATAAAAGTCAAATGTGTTTAAGAATTTTGTGGCAGGGTTAAATCATCGATTCATGCATAAAATGACAATAAAATAACAAAGTTTTTTTTTATACTACTAGTTAACAGTGGAGTCTTGTGCTTATGCATCTAAGACAGACTATGTGCATGCGATCGCTGCGCGAAAGTAGACAGTTTGTCACCCATAGTGACCCATACATCGACACGGGGTACACGGACACCATCACAGGAAGTTGTGGTAGCTGTGTCAGGTGGCGACCTTCTGGTACCAGTCGCTGTCCGTCGCGAGTCAATAATTTAATTGGGATCTTGCCTAAGTTGTAAAATGGCGCAAATTTTCACAAATTCGGAAAATGTACGCTTTTGTTACCAATAAAAACAATTCAAACTTAAAATATATTGAATATTGTTATAGTTTTATTGTTTAGAAAACTCATAAAAATGATCAATTTTAATCCAAAATTTATCAAAAATGTTAATGATATTGCTATGAATAAAGACATACATATTAAGACTCACTTTATAAAAGCGGGAAAAATATGGAGAAATAAGGCTCGTTCGGCACTTCTTGCGTTTTTAATTATGAAAACATTAAACAGTTTTAGCTAACATAAAGGGATTCTGTGTGCCTGTGCTAAAGCTAAGATAAATTAAATACGGTAAACTGTTGCATCATGCTTGGATTGATATGTGAATACAACCTACCAAGTTTCTTTCCTACAAAGGTATGTAAATTGTGTAACCTTATCAGCATTATTCACTGGAACATTATGAATTGAAAGACAATGTAAGTAGGAAATTGCAGAAGTTGATTGACTTAAATCTAATCGAAATCGATTATGATGTCAGATCCTTAATTGGCCTATCGATTAATTTTAATTATATCTCTATCTTAGTGTAAATCAGTGATCAATACACTAAACATTTTACTCAGTTTTTAGTAGACACTTGCAAATCTGGAAGCGATAGGTAAATTAGGGGAGACGATAGCGATTTCCCAATCAAATCTATCCCGTAATCTCCGTTCCCTATGATATGGTTGAGCGGAGCGATGGCTGGCACATGCGTCATACTTGTGAACAGGTGCCATTAGTGGAAATGGTCATCTCTAAGCTTCCTTGATTTTGTAATAATTTACCTACATATTCATCAATAGTACAATTTTTGAGGGATTTTTGAGGTATATGGCATTATAGGATATTATATATAAAACAATACAATTATTATTGTAATGACGTGCTCAGACAAGTGTTTAAAATTAATGAAAGATGTTTAGCTTTATTAGGTCTTTGTATATTAATTGTTGACCTTTGTGTATTGTAATACCTATATTGTGATGGTGCATTGTCGGGCAGCCTTTAAATACAGTAAATATTCTTACCATTAGGTACTTATTGGTACTTTAATATACCTTTTTTTATACTCTGTGCGACACTGCGCTGCTAAATACTATTACTGTGTAATTAAACATTGTAACTTAATGATTGAAAAGAGTGACTACACGAGTTTGTTGCCGGAATCTTCTCGGTAGTTCAACTTTTGGAACCGGTGTAAATTCAGACAGACTGACAGACAGACTGACTGACGGACAGACAGACAGACTGACTGACGGACAGACGGACCGACAGACAGACCGATAGACAGACTGACATAACATTCTTAGCTTACGTAGATCCAGATAAGACAGAGAGACAAACATTATGAAATTGTTAGTTAGTTAATATTATTTCTATGTGATAGACTTAAGGGTTTTTTGTTGACGATTCGAAAGTGCTTCTTGGGGGCCTAATTGAATAAAGATATTTTCATTTTCATTTTTTCATTTTCAAATGGTTTTGCAAGTGTAAAGGCTGTTTCTGTTGCCGCATACTATCAGGCGCGCCGTATGATGTGAAGTGAACCCTCAGTGTGAACCTAAAGATCGAGATATTGATACCAGAATGCAACTGCAACATCACGCTTTCGCTTACGGACGGGACTAAGAATCACGAATTCACGATGTAATTGTCTTGTCTTGTTATTCAAAGCTGTGCGTGAATCGTGTCTCTTGGAAATAGCATTTTTGAATGCCATTTCATGAAGCCTTTTACTTAACTGTGAAATAGTCAATTTCGTCAATAGAAATGTGAGACGCGAAACATTGAAAGCGAAAGAACTATTATATAAAGTTCAGTAAATACAGGGATAAAACGAAGACCGCCAAGTGACGGATCAGTTGATCTTGGTAATCTTAGACGATATTTACGGCCCTTATAGTCAGAGCTATTTACGTCATAGCTATCTATTCTTTACAGTAGGGTTTTTGTTGGAAGTGGAGGGTCTTGCGATACTGGGCGATATTTTACCGAGGGAGGAAGGGTGGACGAATGTCCATTTCAGTATTTGGTATGGGTCACAGAATTGACAGTTTCGAATAAAATTGTGAATAATTAAGTTAGTTTCTGACCCCAAAATGTCAATTTCACATTTTGGGCTCGTCAACTCAAACGTTGGAAATAACGTAAGTATACTAAATGAATTCATCTCAAATGAACGTGAAATGAAATGAAAAATGTCTATTAATTTACAACTTATAACTGCTCTACCTCCAAATGGGCGTGATCATGAGTTCACGCAATATTGATACGTTCGCGTTGGCATGATTTAGCTTCATCATCAACAGCCAAATAACTCCCACTGTTGGGCACAGGCCTTACCACATGAGAAAATTATTAAGTTTATCGATAGAAAATATTATCACAGTCAAGCAAACCGAAGAAAAATAATTTACCTTTCCATTATCCATTGTTTACCTTGGAACAGATCCGAAGAAAACCGAGACATTGTGCAAGATTGTATAAAACAATTCTCTTCCGCAATTCGATATAATATTTTAATACTTTAAATTGTTAAGGGTATCGAAACACCATTTGATACTTATCGTTAAATATCAGTTGATTTCCATTGCTTTATAACCCGAATTTTTGCGCAGGAATGTATTATAAAATATAGGTAATACGTGGCATCCAAGGCTGACTATGCAAATTATTGACTCTCGTCGAAATACCATGAGAACACTTGATACTGAGAACCTCTTGATATAGGTCATTATTGTAGGTACAATCTTTTCAAAAACCCGAACCAGTTCAAGTTTAATTGAACCTCGTGGATTTAATCAAATACGTGGATAAGTGGACGCGGGCGGTAGCGAAGTTTTCGGTTGAATAGAATTTGTGACGAGTCTTTTTGAAGCACTCGTTTATAAATATAAAACTTAGCTCATTATTTTATTCGGGTCGCGTTACAAGCACACTGTTTATACTTGAATGTATTAGGTATACAAATCTTATAAATGGAATGGAATAAAAGTGAAATTTATCTCTAACATCGTGATGTGATAAAATACAAGTTACAAGTAAATGTGAATATTGCACACACGAAAGGTCGTAAGTTATCGTGCTCTCTGCCGTATTTTATATTGCTATAAAGATGGAAGGAGTACCACACATGTACTGAATTTGCTTAAATGTCACAGACGGCAGCTTTAATATTAAGATGTACATTATAGCTCGATATATTCCAATACATCTTGCCATAAGACTCTTTAGGAGACCACACGACAGCTATAATGTATCAATACTGTGGCCCGGTGTTGTAATATCAGGTAAGATATACGAACTAGTCAAAACCTTTTGTGTGACACTTATTTCAATTTTTATACATTAGAATCTATCAATGTTATTGATTAAAAGTCTTAATGTAAACACGGTTATCTTTATTCATAAATTATTTTACCCGGGATGTAATATACTTACATTATAACGGCCGCCTGTGATGAACTTTTCCTTAATTCCACTTTTAAATCGACCAACAGTTTCTTTCCAACATAAGACTAAGCATAATAGTCCTTCCTAGTTCAAGGTCTAGCAGATTAATCTCACAAAACTATATCAGATGTAGGAACGAGTTGGCTACCACGGTCACGTCCTGGCTAAAGCTTATTTCCTGCTCCAAACTTCAGGCGATATATTGAAAAAAGTCGCACTTTTATAAGTAATGTAATACGTTGTTGAAAGATCTTACGAATCTGAAAATCAAATATACTGTACTTCATATCCTTATCTAGATACGGGTAGACCAAAAACACGATTAAAGGAATTTGCCTCGATACATTTTATTTCTGAAAAGACCTCTTATGAACAAGAAAACTTAAGATTATTGGTGAACGATAATTTGTATTCAATAGGAAATTACTTTAAATAGTAGATATCATTAATATTCAGAATCGTGTAAAAGAATTTTTTTGTAGTCCATAACATTATTTTTAAATAAAATAATTTGTGTATTTCGTTTACTTTTCACGCGCGATCGCTGTTTTGTCTTTTTTCCTCCAGCTGAGTCAGCCATATCTCTATCCCTATCGGTCTTGGCCGAAACAACGTTTCGATAGATCGCCTTCAGCATGACAGCACATAAAACTTTCGACCGTTCTATTTGTTAATGTACCCACTTGTGGATTGTGATCCAGACTACCGTGCTAACAACACTATTCCCATTGTAATAGGGTAGTATTTTCTTTGACAGCTGTTTAACAAATAGGCTTTGGAATTGGAAGACATTTCGATGCCTGAAGTGAGGTAAGCCCACCCATGACTAATTCAAGTAAATTAACTGAGTTGCAAGTTTCTTCCGCGCTCGACTGCTCGATAGCCGGTCAAGGTCGTGTATTTGTTGAACAGGACAGGCAAAGCAATAAGTACGTGCAGCATGAGAATCACCTGAGCTCATATAGCAAAAAGCCACAATTTCGCATACATTAACGACTTAATTTTCCAGTTACATATTTTGATTTAAAAACCAAACTACCCAATCGATTTCAAGTAAATTTTTATGGGACTAAAAACGGCAACTATTCCGCATCGAACAAAAAAAGAAACACGTAAATCGGATCAGAAATCTCGGCGTAATAGGTGTAGGTACATACATAAAAAAACTTTTAACCTCCTAATCTTTGAGTTCTAAAAACTATCTGCACTGTTTCAGAAAACAAATTCTAATACTGCAATGACAGAAGCATTGAAAATCTTTGCAAATGAAACGCGACTCTAACTCTGTACGAATACGGTTGCTTATCTGATACTTCATACTTATTTGAGCATCCTGAAAGCTCAGATCATTCTGAAGCTGACTGTAACGGGGGTAAAAAAAAATTAGTCCACAGAATATAATAACCCTTTTGAGATCATTTAAACAAACAGGTAAACAAACTTTTTAAAATCACCTATTTTCATTAGCCTGCAACGCCGTCTAATTAGCGTCGTATAACTCTTTTCACTTTAGAAAAGCTGAAGTCGACACTTTTAATTAAAATTTACTTTCTGCTCTCCGCACCTGACCTAAATAACCTTCATGCGGTTCTTGGAGCGTATTTTCACATGTCGTAAGCGTGTGAGTTCTGAATCTGACACTGTATCTATTTACTAGGTTTCGGCTCACGTTTTATAAATCAGTTATGAAATACGAGAACTTAAAATTGAAATTATACACAGAAGATGTGCTCTATAATAATCGGGAAAAAATTTTTCGCTCAAAAAAGGAATATTTTAATTTCTTTTTCCAGAAATTCTGCGGAAGCTGTGCGTCGTCCAAGCCTTCGTCCAAGCCTGTTGACAGGATGTCACGAGCGTCCTTCGTTTCGCATAGATAAGGCATGACTGTTTAGTTTTTCTCTTTTCATTTATTTAATTTAAAGTCTATGTATAAGTTTGGAATTTCAAATGAAATAAAGTGTAAACAAACTTGTATGACCCATTTTTTAAAATTCTACTAAGGTGGCAATCAAGCATACGGCCCACCTGATGGTAGGCGGTTACCGTAGCCTATGGACGCTTGCAATACTAGAGGTATCACTTGCCGACCCTCTAAAAACCTTTTTAAGTCCTTTTTGAAGAACTCCTTCATGCTAGCTCATTCCACAGCCTGAACGCACGGAGAAGGTTTCTCTGAAACCGCACAATACGAGGCCATTTTGTATCCAACGTGTGACGAGGAATACGCAATTACGTTATAGGTACATACTTAACGATGTTGGTGTAATATTTTAATTAAGAAATTTTAACTTGATATTTTTAATTCATTTTATTTTTGGTTTAATATGCAGATTGTAATTACTTAGCGACATATTTAGTATTAAACCGGGTTTTAGATAGTCTAAACACGTCTTTTTTTTTAATATCTCCCGGTACCTCTTACCTACTCACCTGGTCAAGCTGGGGGGGGGGGGGGGGGGGAGGACAGTGATTAATACTTACTTAGGAAGAATAAGTACCACTGATTTTTTTATAAAAAGCTTTGCAAAGTAGATTTTTTAACCATTTAAAAAATCATATGCTATTATTATTATTATCATCATTATTATTACTTAAAAAAAAATACAAAGATAACATTTTGTCTATGGGCCCATACGACGACCTAAGTATTTAGTTGACAACTCTTTTATTATTTCATACATAAAGAAATATTACAAAGAAACAGTATGTTTAAAAGTTAAAATGTTGTCGAATACCCTGTTTGGACCAGGCTATAAACAGACAGTTTCTTCGTGTATCTAATGACCCAATGATTGTGGCTAGCAAGTCTTTGTTTTGCGTAATCTGTAATTATTCTAATTACGTTGATTACTACTGTGCAAGTGATGTTTTTTGCGACGAGATGCGACTGACCGCTTTGATGCAACTGCGTTTATCGTTTAAATCAAACGTTTATTTATGAACAAGTTGCGTATATTTTACTAACTTTTTAAAGACTACCTAACAAACCGTAAGCAGAGAGTGAAAATAGATAACCATCTGAGTAACGAGGAGAATGTGACTTACGGAATTCCGCAGGGCAGCATAAATGGTCCGACACTATTCCTCGTATATATAAACGACCTCTGCAATCTCCAACTCCATAATGGCTCGATCCTTACCTTTGCTGATGACACAGCTCTTTTCTTCTCAGGAGACAACTGGAATGACGTCTTCCACTTTGCCCAACAGGGAATGGAAAGGGTTACCAGATGGCTGCAAAACAACATTTTGACGCTAAATGTTTCTAAAACAAAATACATAGCATTTGCCCATCGATCCCACCTTCTTCCACCATCAACACTAGGCATCACCGTTCACTCCTGTCCCGCAAACTCGTCAAATTGCTCTTGCCCCTCTCTCGAAAGAACCGATACGATTAGGTACCTCGGCATAACCTTGGATCAGACCCTAACCTTCAATCCCCATATACGTTTGCTCACTATAAGGACGCGTAAACTAATTCACATTTTTAGAACGCTTAAACAAGTGGCCAACAAAAAAACTGTTAGGATGGTATACTCTGCCCTATGTCAATCCATCACGGACTACTGTATCACCTCCTGGGGTGGCGCAGCAAAATCTCACCTCATCTATCTAGAGAGAGCTCAGAGAGCTATTCTGAAGGTGAGTGCTGGCTTACCCTACCGGTACCCCACAACTACCCTTTACAGGGATTGGGAAGTGCTGACAGTCAGACAATCATTTATCCTACAGACTGTACTTAAAATGCATTCCCAACTTCAGTACAACCCAAACCTCAACAAGGATAAACGACGAAAAGGATCAGTCTGCCAGGGTGTCAGTCTGAGGTCTGGCCACTCCCATCATTTCTTCTGTTTTCTAGGTTCATATCTATATAATAAAATAAACAATATCTTGTCCATTTATCCTCTTAAAAAGTCAGCCTGTAAGAGTGCTGTCACAAACTGGCTTAAAGTCATGGATTACACGGAAACAGAAAGTCTGTTCCTTATACGAATATGAAAAAGGTAAAAGAAAGAACAATTAAGGGAAAGAGATGGGAAAAAGGCGAAGGAAGGTTAAACAATTTTCACAAAAGACTTCAAAAAAAAAAACTATTTTTTTTACTCTTTTTATAAACACATAATTTTAATTTAAAAATAACTAAGAAATGTGATACAATAAATCAACCTATTTAAAAAAAAATCAGCCTATTATTTCTTTATTTTTTAATGAATACATAATTTTAATTTAAAAATAACTTAGGAAATGTGATACAATTAAAGCCAAAGTGCAAACTTACTAAATAATCATAATAATATGTATCAAATATACATATTAAATTAATTATAAATAATTATAATCACAAAATTATACTCAATTCGATTAAAATAAACTATATAATATAAATAAAAGTATGTTAATTAATTAACTTTAATAATTTAATTCATTACATTATTTTTACCTAGTACAATTGTATTGTTGGAATACAACCATGTATGAAATCAATTTAAGATTATTATTGTATGATTTTATTGACTAATAATTAAGATAAATTGCATGTCTCTAACAAACGTATACTATTATGTTCAACGATGTACCTAGGCAACCATGATGCAATTGATTTGGGGGAGGTGCCTGGAGACCTGTACTACGGGTTTTTTTTTTTGGAAACCTATCTCAGGCTCCAGTCTCTCACACAATGGTTCATACACTAAAATCAATGTACCTACTTACACTATATTGAAAATTGTAACTTTTGTGAGAGAAAATAAAATAAATATTCTATTCTATATTCTATTCTATATATTATGTTATAATATATTTTAAAAATGGCTCCCTAATTGTATAATTAGATTAAGGTTTTTACATTATTGTAAAAAACAATAAAAGTGTATTTTAATTTTTATTTTATTGTCAGCAAGAAGCAATGTAGGATAGGGTGTATGTCGAAAGCCGATTGCAGAATCCGGTAGTAGGTAAGTAGATATGTTATCTGTCTAGGCAGATTGTCCAGTACTGAAGATTATTCGGGTGATTGGTAGGTTCAGGGTTATTTTTTATGACCACTTATTACCAAAATGATTTCGGTTTAAGTACCTTATTGGTTTTAAAAAGGCCTTGAACCTACTAATCAAATAAACAGGCTTCCTAATTCACTATTTTCATGAGTGTTAGCAACATTTGCACTTCTACTTTCAATATTAATACTTTTTTTTTAACTTTTAACGTTCTTACTTTCGACTTCATCTTAGGCGCTTTGACGGACGCAAAGTGCTCATTCAATGCGGCGTACTTTTTTTCAGCCATATTGAAATTCGGCTGAACTGAAAAAATACATTTGAGATTTTTATAGAAACAGGTTGTGTAGGTAGATATAACAATTTGTATGAAACAGCTGGTTTTTTCGCGATTCCAAATTTATTTTTTAGCAAGTCGTGTTTGGGGTGACGAGCTCTGCCACCTGCCTTCGTTTTCGAGAGCGTCCCCCTAACACCCTGTATACTAGATTAACAGCTTATGATATAACAAATAAATAAATAATTATGATCATAAAGGTAAGTACTTATGAGTTGTTGAATAGCTCAAAAATATAGCTCTAAAATAGGTATATAAGAGTTGTTGAATAGCTCCAAAATATAGCTGAAACATGTCTGCGTCGTCTGTCTGCGGTTTCCGAAGAGTCTGAGCTACTAGGTCGTACGTATTACAGTTCTGAAGTATTTTTTGTCACCTAATAAACTCAACCATTTACGGCGTACTGTTAACCTGTTTTAGTAGAAACAATTTTAAACACGTATTGTACGTTTTTTATAATTCTAAGGAATAACAATAATAATAATATTTATAATTCTGGTAGAGAATGCCTAATAATAATATTTATAATTCTGGTAATTAAGTCCGCCAAATTGTAACTCATTTTGTGCAAATAAACAAATAACTAAATAAAGTTGTAAAGTAAAATAACAAAAAAAAATAAAAAAAAAAAATTTTACTTATATATAATATAAGTAAAATAGCTAAATATAGTTTAAATAAATAAATAACTAATGATCTCTATAAAAACGAATAGCAAGGAACATAAACCAAGCTAGGTATTCCTAGATTTCCTGCTAATAAAAAGCAGTTCCTATACAGCATCATAACTTAAATATGTTCAGCACCATAAAAAAAATACATTAATTTGGGCTGAAATTTTTTAGAAACGGAATTTTTGGAATTGTAAAAACTTTTGTTAAACAATGTCACCCTGGATGTGACCACTGTACTTACATCGGTCGCGGATTCGCATCCCGTTCCACCCCAGGAAACGAGACACCGCTATACGAAATGTGTCGGTTGTATGATTGTTCATGCAATCACAGAGACATTTTCAATGAAAGCCTTGTTTCTTTTAAGTTTTCATTATTGACAAACGAAAGTCAGAAGCTTGGTATTTGTAAAATTTAGTATCTATTATTTTATATTTTATCATAGTATTTCTTAATATAGTATTAAAGTACATATTTATCTTAGTTTACTGCACCTAAAGATTAAGCAAGCAATGTTGTGTGCAATTATAATTGAAATATGGATTTAACGTGTTTCGTGGTATAAGAAGAATCAGCTTTGTTTCTAATCTGTATTTTGTTATTGTACCAAATAAATAAAATAAAATACTGGATAGCTATAAAATATTTTTTAACACTAATTATAAAAAAATACTGTGTAAAGTAATTCATTACGTCGTTAGAGACACGTCTGTACGTCAGTTCGTTAAAACTCTTTTATTGTTTCTGAATTATCCCTGTTTTTAACCGACTTCAAAAACGAGGAGGTTCTCAATTCGGCCGGTATGTTTTTTTTTTTTTTTCTATGTATGTACACCGATTACGCCGAGATTACTGATCCGATTTACGTGATTCTTTGTTTGTTCGATGCGGAATAGCTGCCATTTGGTCCCATAAAAATTTTTTTCAAAAACAGTTGGGTACTTTGGTTTTAAATTTAAAAAAACTTAAATTATGAAGTCGTCTACATATGCGAAATTGCGAAGTTTTGCTTTTCAAATGACTTTTTAGTGAAATAATACGATAGTAGGAAACAATATAAGTTTACGATCACCCATCTAGCTTCGACCGTATAAAGTTACCACTAAAAATTGTGAAAAAAAAATTTTAAACAAAAATTAAAACCGACTTCAAAAAACTGAAAAGGATAAAATAATTAAATTTAAGTAGGTATTCATCCCCTAGAAACATATTTTTGAGTTGGTGCTAAGTGGTTTCCAAAAACAATAGAAAGTGAAGCACTTAGCACCAACTCCAAAATATGTTTCTAGGGGATGAATACCTACTTAAATTTAATTATTTTATCCTTTTCAGTTTTTTGAAGTCGGTTTTAATTTTTGTTTTTGTTATATATGTGCATAACTTTAAAAATTAGATCTATGATGCTGAACAATATAGCTATCTTTGTGAACAAAACGCTTACTAATCTAAATTATGTTATGTTAAATTTATTGGGCAACATTTTGTTGGACCCAGATGGCTTTTACTGCGCCTTAAGTGGTTTTTAGGACAGTAAAAAGCTTTAAAACCGGCGAACAGTGAAACCACATCTCCAATAGGGATTAATGAATAAATAAATATGAAATAATGAATTATTATTAATTTATTTTATTTAATTTCAATCAAGTTTATAGTAAGTTCTAGCAAAATTAGTTCAAATATATATTTATATATTTTATAATATAGGTATATTTATCTAGAAATTATGTATAAGTGTTAATTCTGTTTATTATTTTTATTAAGGATGTATTAATATTAAATAAAATCTATATTGTTTTATTAATAAACAATATAGTTAAAAATAATATTTTGGTAATAATATTTAGAGGCACTCGGTGCTGCCTGCTTCCACAAAGTGATGTCTCACACATTTATGGGTTGGCTGGAAGATATCTCTTATAGAGATAAGTCCACATAACTTTTTTTTTAACTAAACGTTATTTGTAATTTTAAACTGCAATAAAGAGTATTATATAATTCTCATTCCAGTGACGTGGAGTCATCATCTCGTTTTTACTTTTGCTAATCGCTACCAATTTCAAACTCTGCTTACATCCCTTTTCAGTTTTCCCATCAGCTACATGTGTATCCACCTAAACCTTATATAGCATAGACAGATCTCACACAAACATAAGCCGTGTGAGCTTGACGTGGCTACTGCCTGGATCACCGATGGCCCGAGATAAAACCTTATCGTCCTGAGAACTGTGTGGTACACTACATTGTTTTTCCTTTTACCATGTAAAGGTTAGAACCAGTAACGAGGTCGTATCGTCCAATTCAATCTCGCGAACGGGAGATTGGTGGAAGCAAATCCGAACGCGACTTCCGTATGGTAAAATTACGTAAAGGTTTGTGATTCATTCATAACATCGTTTTGGTTTTCGTTTTTTTTCACATGAATGATTGCGTGGTTATCCCGCCCTTATTTTATTTTATTATAATAATAAACTGAGGCAATTCGCTTTACATTTTTTTAGTCTTTTGATTCGTTTTATATTTTTAGTTTTCTAAGGACATGGCGAAACATAAAATTGTTCCTTTTTTGATTACGGAGCGGATATGTACAAAATTGACAAAATAGCGTAAGTTGACAAAATAAAAAATCTAAATCAATTATATTTTCGTTTATCAGTAGGTATAATATCAAACATTCACAATGCAACATAATGTATTCTAGATTATAATAAATTGAATTTGTTCCATAGGTATACATAGCTTAATGAAACTATTTTCGGTTAAACCGAGATTACCCGTGGACCCACAGAAGCTGCCGACTATTAATTAGTCGGCAGTTTCTGTGGATCCACGGGTAAAAACAATTTTGAAAGCAGTTGGACTACGGGGAAAAACAATGCCTAGTGAGGGTCCACTAGGAATTCTTACTAGGAGGACAAAGTAGTGGGTTTATTTAAACACCAAAATTTTGGACTATGTGTACTTATTATGTACTTAGTACTTTTTTTGATAAAGTTATTAAAATAGTATTAAAAATTAACGAAAAGAGAAAAAAGCAACTCTCGCTTATGCAAATAATTATTTTATTGTGTTTGCATAATCCGCTTAAAATAATACCCAAACGCTGTTATGGATTTTTGGGGCATTAGAGGGGCTTAAACCACATAAAGTAATTTCAACAACGATTTCAAGCAGCTTAGCTAGCACTCAGAGATAGGTTTCCAAACACAAAGACAAGGTTCAAATAAAAAAATATAAGCGGCCATGAATAAATTGTAGTCCAAAATTCGGAAAGGGTAAATAGCTTTTGAATGAAATATTTATAGGTCAGCGAAGGGAATATGGTACGGTAAAAAAATGGTGCCAGGCCTGACGGTAATCTAAAATATGTTTATTAATACGACAAGGTTGGCAAACAAACTTAGGTACGCTACACCTGATGGTAAGCTGTTGTCGCAGTCTATAGACACTTGTGCCACCTTGGGAACTACTCATGCGTTGCCTAGCCTGTCAAAATCAAGAAGAAACGTTATGTGGACGGCATAGGAGATCCGTCCCGTTCTGCAGCAATGGTTGACTACGCGACACGGAAACCCGACATTCCGGCTGTCCCAGCTAGGTATTCTCGGGACACGGGTGTTTCGGGAAATACCTGTTCAGAATATCTGGAAGGGATCCCACAGCCTAATGTGACCATTGCGACAGGTGTATAGAGGAGGTTGCGCAGTTACGTTGGAAATTTGCCCTGCGTGGGCGGTTCAACGCAAAGTTATGACTCAGTAGTGGGCCCCGACCTCTCCCTCCCTCCCAACCTAAATAAGATGGTCGAGAGCGAGAAGTCGTGGGCGTCCGGCCAGCCAGGCGGATTTAGAAAAAGCCCTATCAACACCCAAACCAAGCAGAAAAACTTGTTCCACGGGGAATGGAACCCCGGATCTTTAGATCTGAGGTGGTCTAATCTAAACCACTAGACCACAACAGCGGTTAAAATATTAAATGAAATGAAAATTTCTAGGAACGTGTAACATGTTTAACACAAATTAACAGCAATTAAAAACTAACACACGTTAGTCATAATTGATGGTTTATAGGGAAATGTTTTTATAAGTGATATGATGTAGTTAACAGTCTGTTAAATATTCTGTACCATATTCCAGAGTTCCGAACAATAATTTATTTGCCAATTATCGAATATATTTTGAATCTGGTAATTCATCGAAGCACAATTCTCTTTTTGACTTGCAAAACGATTTATTAGTTCCTAAAAGCGACGACTGACCCGGTTTCTCGGAGTTATTTGAAATTACGAAAACATTGTAAAATGAAATGAAATACTAATGATAGTAGGAACGGAGATCATCTACTTTATTGTAAGATTGCAAATAAGAAAACGTAAAACTTAAAAACTTACGTAGCGTCATCTTCCTTGATCAATAAGGCCAAGTAAATTGTAAAATGATTATAAAATTAAATTACATAAATTGAGTTTAATAGCGAGTGATCGAATTGAGTTGCCAATTTCCCAAGTGGTTTAAAAATGTTGAGGGTTCAGTTAGGTAAACTAATTTATAATTGAATATCTGCGGATAACCAATAGCCCGATCGATTTATATTAAACTTACTCAAGATCATTGGCATCGGTATTTCAATATCCTGAAGTATTTATATATATGTAAGTAGCGCCGTGCAGTACTGTACTCTTATTTATATGGTTACTGCAATGTTTTTCCCACAACGTTCAGTGTAATGAAATTACAATTACAACTACAGTAATCGTCGTAGTCTATGTCAAAAATAGAATCATAAATGATTTACGTTATTCTTTGTTTCGATAGCAATGATTTCATCACGTGTCTCATTTGTGAACCAAATAACCAAGGATCCCTATCAAAAAGTAAGCGGCTCTTATGCGCCAGGTTGCTGAAGCAACACATTATCGTCAATAGTCACGCGATCGTTGTACAATGATGCATTAGCAACATGCAGTTCGATGGCTGTACGCTAAAAACTAAGTGGTTTTCAATTGATACCTAGATGATTTAATAGTAAAGTCCTCACATTACAATTTCGGAGACGAACGAAATAAGGCAATTCCAAACATGAATACTATGAACTTTGTATGGCTTCAGAACCATTCCTTTGGACTAATAGGGAACATTCATAACACAAAGTTATTTCTACTCCTGTAATTCATAAGCTTCACGATAGAACCAGGTTTTATAAGCATCTATTTATAGCCCTCTATTGCTAGCAGTTTAAGATTTTATAAGTCAGTGAGTCCTCCCAACAAAGCAATTCGTAATTCATATGGTACCAACTTCCTTAACCGACCATTATGAAATTGTGTACTTACATCTTTTTCCCCAAATTACGCTTATTTTCGTAACGGCGGAGTAATGAGCCATTGTTCGACGTTACGTGGACAATACCAGTAATCTTCCACAGCACTGCGATATACAGTGAGACAAGCAACTTGGTTTTTGTGCGTATTAAGTTTAAGAACAATAGCTGTTTTGTTCTTGTTAAATTGATGTTTATCACTTTAATTTTTGTTTTTCTTTGGATCTGAAACTTTGCTGTCATGGTCACATCATCACTTGCTTGTTCTAACTTAATTAGATTATTGCGATTACATAATTACTAAGTTGTTCCTTCTAAAACACTCTTTCAAAAATCTATTTGAATTTATTCTTAAGTATCATTCGGAAAATAGTAAATCAAAACAACTCAGCTGCCTTTGAAAGATACTGCGTTTTCTGTTTATTTTTGTACGAGTCTTTCATGTAACTTAAGTGAAATAATGATAATTCAATTCGGCCTGCCTGATCAAGTTCGTTCATTTTCGGATTTTTTCATCGTTTCATTGATGAGATTGGCGAAAAAACTATCCCTCATATCTTTTGCTATCATGATGAAATAAACTATGGTGTCCTTAAGATATTGTCGCACGCACCTAATTACTTTCAGTACGAAATCCGGATAATTTCGCTATGTTTGTCTCTGATAATATGCGCTTGTCTGTGGAATTCGTTAATACATGTTAGTTGTATTATTTTCAGATCAAAACATACTTTAAAACTATTTGATTACAAGTTAAATTGGACTGAATTCAGCTATAAGGTAAATTATTCTCTATTCCCAATATCACCTGCAATAGAGGCATAAACGTCATAACAATATCAGCGACCACAAATAGACATAGCTTGGATGTCTGTCGGCCAATTCACCTGAATATAAATTATTTCCTGTGTGATGCTGTAGGGTACCTAATTAATTGCCTTAATGAAAATGTTTTGTTGAATAGAGTAAATAGCATTCAAAGTTTAACTTTGATAGAAGTGTTTGAATTTAAATATCGCTAAAAAAGATATTCTCAAAATATTGTTTTCATTCAGACTGGATTTAGGAAGTGGTAATTGTGTTTAGTCCCCATAATTTTACATAGTCAGGAAATTCTCGGCTAATTGCTTGATTTTAATAACTAGTGTGGTCTATAAGATCGACGAAAGCACTTATATCCAAAGATCTTGCTCAAGTTCCGGCAGCTGGATAGATCTAGCTAGCCCTAAGCGATCTACTGGTTAGACAGGTAATGGCCACTAACGGTCCTTGAACCTTAGGGCAGCAATGTGCTATGCTCACTCGCCCCAGTTTAATACCTCTTTCTTTAGAATGGTGCATTGTTCATTTTATAGAATGCCTTAACGGCTATAAAATATTAACTTAATGATGGATCAACCTTAAAATGAAAAATTTCTGCGTTATACAGGGTGGTGCCATCAATACGACAATAATTTAAAATAAGGGCTATATTAATTCATAGAAATGGTTTCCCAATTTCAAAAAACATTTTATTCTATTGATAATTTCTGGATATTACCATGAAATAATTGCAGCCAATGTTATATTATTTCATACAAATGTCATGAAATTATCAAAATAATAAGATGTTTTTGAAAGGAGCAAACCATTTCTATGAAGTAATATAGTCCATGTTTTAATTTATTGTCGTATTGACAGCACCAACCTGTATATTTTGATTACTCGAAAGACAATTAGTTTTTAAAAGCAGTCCAGGATAAGAAGTGCTGATGTCAACAGCAAGGCACAGGCCCCATTAACGCTCGTTCTGTACAAACAGTGCAACAAGTAAAAGAGCGAACACTTTTGTGTTCGCTCACAAACTAAGTAAGTTCAATTATTATCTACTTCCAAGTTTTTTGGGTAGATACCAGTTAAGTCTTACATGACTTCATGTTTTGTAAGTACTAAATGTATGTTTCGTAGATTAGTCCACAATCATGGTCATAATTATCAAGCCACATGACTAATTGAAATTGGGGCTTAAAATCAGATACCACATTAACTTTGTGGGCAACAAAGGTACTTTAATTTACTGACATTGTGTATATATCAGTGATGAGCTGTATGCATTAAGAGGGTATCACATTAGTGGTTCCAAACATCCTTCCCTGATCGAATACTTTTATTTCGTCTGCTAAAGTTTCCAGAGAACTTGCATGTGGGGACTATGTGTGACCTAGTTTTAACCGCTACGCTGCTAGAGCTGCGGTCAGGGCCGCATATATACATTCGCCATTTTCAAATAAACTCAGCCTAATGAAAGGTTTTGAACGAACAAAAATAACTAAATTTCTCCTTCCTCGCAAATTACCATTGCCTTCTTTAAAGATTCATTTGTAGAGACTTAAGCGATTTCACATTATGCAGCATGTAGGTATTTATTCTTTAATTTTGATTTTAACATTATTATAATATTAATGTTTGAAAAATTATTTACTAATAAAAATCTAAACTAGAAAAAACAGCATCCCCGTCTCAGGACGTGAATTTTTTCTAGTTTTTCAAACATTTATAATAATGTTAAAATCTAAATTAAAGAATATTTGAAAGCAATGCCCCAACTTAACCGAATCGTAGGTATTTGTAAAAATACTCGTTTCGGATGTTGAAATAGAACATTTCGACATTGTAAGGTGGACGTTAGCTCATAACGCAAATACAGATAGACTAGAAGAATTTCACAGTGATATCCCAAGTCCTGGGTAGCTCAGATGGTTAGAGCTGTCGCCCGGGTTCCGGAAGGTCACGGGTTCGTTCCCCGCCTCAGGTCGTGAAATTTTTCTAGTTCCTAGGGTGTGTCCCTAATCCAAACTTTTCACAATAAGGATGAGTGTTCTGTCTAACCACTGTAACCACTAATGGTTCGTCAAAAAATTCATCGGTCGAACGTTTCGCCGACAAATCCAAAGCCTCAAATATCTAACTCCGATTGGGCATTAAAAAAATAACCATGAACCCACTAGTAATGCCATAATTTCTTTTGAATTATTTCAAGTGGTAATTCTGGAATGGATTTTGAATGTGTCGGCGAAACGTTTGTCGACGAAAAATTCGTCGGGGAAGCATTTCACACCGTAACCATTATATGGGGGTTCACATCCCAACTTACGCTCGGAAATGTGATTTTTCTATAGGCTAGACATTATTCAAAATAACTTTCCAACATCGATTATAGTGTTAAAATCTTAGTTAAATAAAATTCAAGAATTTAATGACGGTTCTGCTCTATTTTCGGGCTATCAACAGCAATTACCTGCTTACCTGATTGTAGTACGGTTTACCTATCAAAATTTATAATTAATATTCTTATTTACTTCACCATATCGTATTCAATGTGCCACAGTTGCAACCAAAAATAGTTAAAGGTAGGATTAATAAACTCAATAAAGTTTTACTTCTGAGCATGCTAACGTCTTTTGGTTTTGCTATTCATAATTATAACATCGCATGTTCATTATGCGTTGCGAAATTGCTAATTGCGATGCGTACCTACTGCGTTGCACTGTCAAACATGAATATTCTAGATTAGGAAGTGAATATTATAATTCGCTGATATACACTTAGACAATACTCTTACTCTTCGATTTATTAAAAACTTGTATCATCAAGTAGATAAAAAGGTTATCAACTATTTATCAGAGCAAGCACTATCATACTGGTAAAGGTATTGAATATCTATATTGGCATTGTATATCTATATATACAATGCCTTTATCCTGAAATATACAGATAAACCAGAGGTTCCCAGACTTTTTTTCTCATAAACCACTTTTAAAACTTAGCTGGTTCCGGTGGACCCCCTACAGCTACATTTCTACCATATCCCCAATATTCGACAAAAAATGTGAAGATTAGATACGCCAACGTAGACCCCCGTCGAGTCTTCCATGGTCCCCTGGGGGTCACCGGGACCCCTTTGGGAACTAAGGAGTTAAACTAATATAATGAAGTAGATTAAAAGGCAATAACTTAAACATACCTTGTAATTGTTACAATGCAGTAGGCGTTTAAACGCATCAAATACATTAAAACAGACCTTGTTACTTTGGCTAGACAACACTAGCATTTCCATCATGTCGATATACTTTATATGATGTTAAATAACCTGGGCCTGGGTACTGTTTGGCCTGGGCAAGTGCCACCACGTAGTCGTTAAATATATATAGATAGTTTATTCTTTCTTATATTGCACATTTAAATAAAAGGTACCTACAGAGATAAAACATACACACTAAGACAATAAGGCAATCTTATCGCTAGAAGCGATCTCTACCAGATAACCATAAGGCAGAGTCTACTCAAAAGGAATAATAGTAATAGGTATGAAAAAGTAAAAATATTGCCTTATTATTTTTAAAACTTCTACCATAAAGTAGATGTACATATAATTTAATAATTAGAGCAAGCACTATCACTGTGCTGACCGCTCAATATGGATACGGACAATGCTCATACCAATTTAATAATTTTACTAACAAGTAGAGGTAAAGGTTACTTATTAACTTGAGCAAATGCTTTTATATGGGGGTTAGATAACGCTGCTGCATTTAATTAATCCTTCTAACATCAAGATATAAATGATACAACATGAACATTGCTACGCGGTAAACCCAGACCAGGAGAGAGTAAAAATATAACATTAAAGAATTTACTTTAGGTGAAGTTCTAATCCTGCGAACTAATACAAGTATTATTCCAAAAGGGGTTATTCCAAAAATAATTTACGAACATAACTACATAATGTTTAAACTGTTTACATATGAGAGAAAAAAAATTGTTAATAGCTTTGAAAATTGTGATCGGCATTGGTACAATCAGGGTTATACAAATACAAATCGTTTATTGCAGACCAAGTGTACATATATATGGATTACCTACGCCATTTCGAAACACTTTTTATCGAATGTTGTTTCGTCGATGACGATTAATCGATCTTTCAATTACGCGAAGCTTTAATTGAGCTAATTTTGTTTCAGCGATGGTTCGTTTCATCGAAAATCTGTTTCTCAACAGTTCATTGAATCAACGGATTCTTTAACCTAAGTTTCTAACTACCGAAGCTATATTTCGTCGAAATTCTTTTAATCGAGCATATTATTTATCGACTTATTCATTTAGATATCGACAAATGAACATAAGCCTAACTCGACAAATTTTTTTAGAACTACCACCGAACCGATTGAAATGAAAAGAAAATACTGAACAAGATATCCGGCAAATAAAAACAATTGACTTACTCTATCTCTTTCTATCAAATTTTTCGATATAGCGTACTATCGACGAGACAAATTTCGGCAGATCAATCAATTGAAGAATCAAACTGTCGCTGTAACATTTTCGATGAAACGTACTATAGAGGAAACAAACTTCGGCAGATGAATCTTTCGTAGTATAAAGGCGTCGAGCAATAATATTTTCGACTAATCGTCATCGACGAAACAACATTCGATAAAAAGTGTTTCGAAATGGCGTAGGTAATCCTAATAGATCTTAATATAAAAATGACACAAAAGGGCGACTGAGTATATCAGTCGCCCTTTCCGGACATAGCTAACTACAAGATAAACCCTCACGAATGAGGAGCTTCGTATAATTAAGATAGAACTTCACTTAATGTAAGTTCGTTAGTTAAATCTATAAATTTTTGATAAACCAAATTTAGAAGTACAACAAAGGAGATGTTTCATTATACAGCCAAGAATTTATGAAAAATCTCTTTTAAGAATGCTATAGGAGCTTATAGTTGTTAACCATTCATGAAATTATTCTGACGGTGTAGTAAAGTGATGATCTCTACTTAGTGAACATCACTTGCTTCTGAAATGTAACTGTAATATAATGAATCCTTTCACCCCATATTCTGTTTTTATTTTATCTCTTTCATCTTAGTTCAGATTAGAAGAATAGATAGAAAGTAAAACTTTATTTTGGCATTTATAATTTTAAAATGTACATGAATTTAAAAGCAATAGTTTCAGTAAAAATATTTACTATTTGCTAGAACATACAGTTACTTTTAATATTAAATGTTAAAAATGTTTATTTTATACCTTTGTTTTAGCAGCTGTTAACATTATAATAAAGTTGGCAATGAGCATAATTAAACTTAAACTAATAGGCAGAAGATGTTATGAACATAGAATATACTAGAACAACATTAAAATTTCAACGCTGGGCTCAAGTTTATTCTATAAAGTAAGTACCTACCTACCTACTGTGAAATATTTTATGTTAAGCCAAAAGCTGAAACAGTGCAGCTGATATGAAATTAAGTCCACTAGTTTTTTAAGACCTTATTTTATCAGTATGCTATTTTATTTCAACATTTTAAAAAAATCAGGAATTTAATAACAAATAAAATTGTATGAACTTTTTGCCCCTTGCCAGTGCACCAGTACATACTCAATAATAGAATATCTATCGTGTCTTCAAAAATTGAGAGTGAGCAGAACAATACACAGAGTGTATACTAGTTAAAACATTGCGAGCAGTGGACTTTTATGTTGCTGTGGATGAGAGCACAGCAATCGCCTATGTCACAGTCACAGTAATTGAAGCTGTAAACTTCATAATAAAATTATCCTAATATTTGTTATATTTGATAACATGTCAATACAGCCTGCTAGATGATTTGGAATCAATCTCAGTAAAGGTTACTGTATCAATAATAATAACATGTCTAACTATAAATGACTATTTCTTTACTGACAGCAAGCATTTCACAATTATTTTTCATCACAAATATTATTGAAAATAATAGAGCATCATTAAAAAAAATTAAATGCCTTTTTTTTTGTTGGAGTGCTAATAGTTTCTTTGAGTTGCAATCATTTATTACTTCTATATCTTCAGAAACAGGTATAATAACTATTATTATATTTATTTCCTTAAATACATATTATCATATTGTTGTAAGTATGAAAAAGAGCTCTAGTATTTTTTAGCCTATGCTTTGCTTATGTCTATCAACAACGTAACCCATTTGAAGGTTTTCAAACACCCTAAACCTGATTCTAAAGGAAATGGTTATAGCATTCAAATAAAACTCACATGATATGACCCAATCCAACCGTAAACAAATCACTCGAACTAAAATGTCATTAATTTTTAATCACTTAAACACAATTATCAGAAAATCTTTATTTTCTATAAAAAATAACAATTCGTAAACACAAAGAAACCTCCATCGATGAACAACGAATAAAGCCTTTTTGTTGACTTGACATTTGACATTGACAGATATTTATGACAGTCACTTTCATTTTGCGGCCAACTTCATTCTTAATTCACCTTTACGTTTTGTGTCATCAACTTTTGTAATGGTTTGATATATAGTAACTTTATTTACATATTATTTTTTATCAAGCAACAACGAATAATTTCTATTTACTAGTATTTAATTAAATTCTGTCATCTCTGTCATTCGTTTATTATTAATTCTGTGATATTATTTCTTAAAGCGCCATCTGTAATCGTTTTGAGAATTTACATTGCTCAACATAATCTACGAGTTCTGTAGAAGTTGGTCATACTATTTGTTACAGATGTCGCTCTTACTAAAACTAGCTTTAGCCTGCGGCTTCGCTCTCGTTAAATTCGGGATAATTTTAAATTTAAAAAAGCGGGACTTTCTTTGCGTAAAGTACAATTCAAGATCCAGCTGTTTTTTCAGGATACACATATTGAGACGTTGCTCATAGGTTTAGGCAGGTAGGTAGGTTTCAGACGGCAAAGTTTCATAGCGGAACAGAGAAATTTTGTAGAAGATTATTGTCTAGGATGGAAGTACCTACTATGGCCGGGAAAAAAATAAATTACTGATGATCACATCTGTCGCGAAATTCGCGAGTTCAGTTCATTATGTGCCAATCGTAAGTATTAAAATACTTAGTAATTAAAATATGTATAAAACTAGAAATATTTCACGTCCTGAGGCGGGAATCGAACCGGCGATTTTCGCAATCCGGCCGACTAATCTAACCACTGATCCACCCAGGACTTGGGATATCCCTGTGAAATTCTTCTAGTCTATCTGTATTTGCGTTTATGGGCTATGGGCATGGAATTGCTTAGACCGGAGCTAGTCGATCGAGCCAGAGCCAGATAGTCAGTTATAGGATGGCCATAGGGACGTAGGTAGGCGTGATGCGAAAGCACACGGTAAGACACTCGACTAAGCTGTGGGTTAACCGTGGGGCACAGTCCCCTCGCCCGGCAGGTGACAAGTATCTAAGAGGTCGGATCAGCCTACTTAGTGGTAGCCTACTTAGGGGTAGTCACCAAGGCATATTGTGTAATCGTGCCTAGACCCTAGACGGGAGCTAGTCGAGAAGGCCTCAACCAGTTACTGGATTGTACTGGATTAGGCTGGTCTCTGGCATAGGTATTAGTATCAAAACGAAGCAGATTAATAATATAACTACCTACATAAATATATGTTTAATAGTATATTGGTCAACTTATCTTTCTATACCTATCGGTAGAATAATTTAGTATAATACTTTGTCGCCTAGGTATCCGTATCTCAAACTCAGGCATCAGGTAATACTGAGTATATTCACGTATTACATGATCGGTACGAAAGGCCCGACCACATCGTTAAGTAATTTATTAAGGCGATACCTCGTGGACACTAGCGACACCACTTGATTTATATTAATTGTGGTGAATATAGAACATAATAAACAAAAAAGCTTTAGTGAATGACTAAAGAATGGTATTTGTAATTTTTTGAGATGTGCTCGGTATAAGATATTCATGTAACCTATTTTTTCATTATTTTCGAAAGTGGCCACTTCTTTTTTATACAACTAGATGACAAACAAGTTGGCGGCCCACCTGGTGGTAATCGGTTACCGCCGCCTATAGACACCTGAAATAACAAGGAAAAGCACTTGATATTGCAGGTGCGCTGTCATCCTGAGGCTTAAGATGAAATGCCGTCCATGCCCAGTAATTACACTTTTAACAATAATAAAAAATTTGGTTACTTATACGTAGACACTTTATACAAGATACATCTTTAAAAATTACAAATACCGTTCTTTTGCAATTCATTATAGCGTTTTTGTTTATTATGTTCTAAATTCACCATAATTAATAACAATCTATTGGTGTCGCTAGTGGGCACGAGGTAGCCCCTTAAGTAAGCTTTTGAGAAATTGGTCAGTATTAGTAGTAATAATAATTATTATTCATATAGATCAACAGATGAATAAAAACCGTATGGAATGAACCGGCTGAACTTGAATTTTATTTGATTTTGGCTAAAATCTTTTTGGTCTAAGGTTAAAAAAGGATCGACGACTTTCATCATACCGATAAGATAAAAGCGTGATTTGTTGCATTTTAGATAGAATGCAAGCCTAAACTTATAAAAATCAAGCAAGCCACCAGGCCACCAACCGCCTTCCTGCAGCACCTTGAATCCTACTAATTATGAATGCAGCGAAAGTTTCCCGATGACTACTCCCCGCCCCGCCCGCGGCTTCCCAGGTTGACAACGATTGAGTGGATAGTACCAAATTCAAATTTAAAACCTATTATTATAACGCAAGTCTCAGGCCATACCTCAAAATGAAAAATGGAACCCTTTTATGCGATAATGGTACTTCACGTCCGCCACGATGGATATTAAAATCATTTTTGTTAGTAAGTCGTAATCAGCAACCCGATAAACCGATACTGACCCGATAAAAAATGCCCTATTATTCTGTAGTATAAATGTCAACTTGTCGAAACAAGTATTTGGATAAATCAAGTCTGGGGTTTGAAACATCGGCCATAAATGTAGTGAACAGTAGATTCTCGAGATAAGTCATCTGGATAAACATAGGAAAACTTTATCTAATTAAGTTAAGTATGTAGGTATATTTGGTATGATAAGTATAGTAGTACTTACTTATTACTAGTTATTGCTTTCTTTTAGTAGTTTTTCAAGTAGAAAATAAAAATCTTAAATAAGTCAGTAATGACTTTTTTTTTGTAAGGGTCCTCCGTCTCCACGAAGTCACACATTTTCCTATCTATTTTATAAAGGATTACAGGACTACAGGAGATACCTTGAACCTTGTATAGCACTACACTATGCCGTCATCAGCTACGCCGTGACGTCAATACTACGTCGTAGTCTACCCTGTGCTACGAGAGGGTGGAGATGCTCAATAAGAACACACATAATATTAACTTATGTATATTATTAACATATTTTGTCTAACTACCCCTAAAGGCTATTTTCTTTCCAAAATACGTCCCTCATGATGATAAGGAGATAGGTAGGGAATTACTAAAACTATTGACGCATGTAATATAAATAAATAGACCCTGACGATACTAAGGGGGCAGATGTAAGTTCTAAAACTTATACATGTTTTAGAAGGAATGTTCATGTACTTAAGATACGGCACCAATTCTAGTATTTAAATACATAGTAAAGTAACATCTTTTGCTACAACAAGTATTTTTATGATAAAAGATTATCGTAAGTGACCAACGCGTTAGTAAACGAGATAGAAATTATGATCTAAAACATGTACCTAAATGATAAGATACGTCGCAGGGCGCGATAAAACGTTCAATATCTACTTAGGTACTAACCAAATTTTCGTAACCAAGCAACGGCCGCCACAATGCAGTCGATAAGGCGTACGCATACGATGAATCAAAGCTCTAACTGTGGCTCTAACATAATACATACATAGTGGGACACGGGACTCGACCATAAATCACGAGCAGTAAGTACGATGTTGTCGTTTCTTTCTAATGGCCCAAATTATGAAGCACGCCGCCTCTATCGATGTGGCCTCTTCGTGACCAATTCTATTGCCAGAGCTTTCCTAATGTTCATCATTTGTCTTTGTAAAATGATTTTTCTAGTCATTTGTTAGCTATTTTAATGAGCGTTTTGTCAACTTGACAACTTTCAATATCTTTCATAATTTAGGTATTTCTAGCGCACGTTTATACAGATACCGATTACCGTATAATAGATTACCAATAAGTGAATATGCACGCTGTACACCTGCGTACAGCGTGCATATTTGGGTAATCGATTCTTAGGTAATTGATTTAAATGGTAGGTATATTTTAGCAGCAGCAACAGTGCAAAATCAATTATCGTTGCTTTATATTAGGATATTTTGAAAATAAAATAATTTTTTAAATCTAAAAAATAAGCAGACAGACAGACAGAGGTCTTAGGGATCCTCTGTAAAGTAAAATAATAGGTACCTGTAGAAGAAAACCCGATCCTTCGTAAGACATTATGTGTAAAACGACTTATCAACTACCTAACTAAGGTACTTTGATATGATGCTGAATTTCTCATAGGAGTGCGAAGGAAAGTCTAAAATGTATCATGTAATTCTTTGCCAGCACATGACATGTGTTCCTCCTTGCTATAACATGGTTTTTTTTTTATACAACTAGATGACAAACAAGCTGACGGCCCACCTGGTGGTAAGCGGTTACCGCCGCCTATAGACACCTGCAATAACAAGGAAAAGCACTTGATATTGCAGGTGCGTTGTCATCCTGAGGCCTAAGATGAAATGCCGTCAATTCCCAGTAATTACACTGACTACCTTTTCCTTCAATCCGAAACACAGCGAACTGTTTCACGGCTGAAATAAGAAAGGCGGTTGTACCTACCCAGGCGACCCTACATATGGGTCTACCACCTAGTACTTCAAAAGAGTCGTGAAAAGCCTTATGGAGCGGCAAAGTGGAGGCGGCTAGAAACTTACGTGTTTCATGCTGCACTAAGTAACTGTCTTCACGTGTGAACTCGTCTTACTGCTTCACATTAGGTGCTGTTTTGAGTCATTTGCCTTGCTTTATAGTAAGACTTATATAATTATATAAAGAGATTAAAACTTCTTAATTTGCTTTTCACTACAATCTTAATATTTTATGATTTTTGACGGTACAATTGATTCGACGACGGAAACTTTTTTTTTCTTAGGTCGCCCACTTATTGATTTCACTTGGATCATTGGGTGTATAATGTGCTTCTGTGTTTCGAAGTCTGTTGGAACACTAAAGAGAGGATCATACCTAATCGCACATGATGACAAGAGATATGCACACTCCTGCGCTCAGAATCTGGAGGTCATCCAGGCTATCAATAAAATATCTTTGGAATCTTGGATTGCACATTTAAAAATTATTGATGCCCTAAGTTTGCTAATGCGACGTTAAGAAGAGTCCATATGCTAAGACAGCTAGTGCAGGTTGATCACACTATTCTAGCCGCCTCCACCTAACCGGCCTATGATAAGGTGCCTCTATTATAGGAAGGAGGGACCACATGTGCTGGCAAAGAATTCCAAGTTCTGGAAGTACGACAACGAAACGAGTTACTAAATTTCTTTGTGCGTGATATTGCGATGACTGAATTGATACTCCGAAGTCCAGCACGCACGTATTCCTGTGCAGGAAGGGGCAAGGTCTCCATGATATAGCAGATAGAAGGATCAAGCTCTCCATGATATAAGTAGCAGATAGAAGGCACTAAGCGACACAATTGTAGAGGCTCAAGGCTCATTTGTCGAGCCGTGAAAGACTCCTGGGAGATAAAAGACAATTAAAATAAATTATGTCTGGAATCTGTGGCTTCGCAGGCTATCTAAAGTGATAATCACAGTGTCAACTGCCTATCCATCGCTGCATTACACGGCAAGATGTCATAATGACATCATAATCAAGCAGTAGTGGATTTGCAAATAATAATATTTGTATCAATTTAGCTGTAAAAAGTTGTCGAAATAGCCCTCTATGAAGCTTCGATCTGTTAGTGATAAAAAAGTAACGGCTGAACGTACCTACGTACTTACCTACCTTTTATCCATAACGAATCGCGTATAATTTCTATGTAAAAGAGTGTGTACATATATTTATGTACAGAGTATAACAAAAGTTTGGTTGGTACAAAAAACCAAATCAACTTTCGCCATGGTCGATCCTGGGATGGGTCAATCAAAGTTTGTTATCTCGAGCTGTTGGTCCCGGTTGCTCCTGCAACCGCTTTAACCCACCAACCCGCATTGGGCCAGCGTGGTGGTGTTATGGCCCAAACTCCTCATGTGTCTTTCCCATGTAGAAAGGCCTCTGCCCAGCAGCGGGACGTATATAAGACGCTGGTGATGATGATGGTTAATATTCATACACTGGTCCTTTGGATTTTGTGTGATTACAAATTTAAACTAGAATGTATATGTCCTTTGGGTTTTATGTCTTTCCAAATTTAAATTACCTACCGACGTAATTTAAATTTGGAAAGACAGAAATGATGTTTTTTGGGTTTAACGTCATCCAAGTTTAAACTACATGTCGGTTCGGTTCAAATTTAGAGTACGGTGTGTCTGTCTTTTGGGTTTTGTGTCGTTCTAAATTTAATATAAACTAGGATGTAACTATATCCTTTTTTGTTTCGTGCCAAATTTAAACTCGATGAAATCCTTTGGGTTTAGTTAGAAGGAAGGAAGGAACGCAAAAGTCACCCACGGAGCTTGTCTAATGTCGGCAATCAACAATGCAACAATAAACCATTAAACAAAATGCATTACCGTTGAGCTAGATATGGGAGTTACCACTCCGTACCTAACACAGCTCTGCTCGGTCGATTACCAACAAAGTAATTTATATCTAACTCGCTAATTGCCAAGTTTTGCGGAAATAATAGCCGCCTACACTGTTCACGTCCAACTTCCATGTAGAAAGTTAGAAAGTAACGGGCTGCATGGAAGGATACCTACATTAAAAAGGTAAATTAGAATTTTTATTACATTATTGACGGTAAAGAAAAAATACTTTTGGCAATAACTCAAAACAATACTGAAACTTGCTGCAGTGCACAGGTTATCTGTGAGGTTTGCTAGATAAAACATTTTTTTCATTTAATCCTGAACGCAAATTTCAGAACGCGCGTTTGTAAAATTTTTTTGGAATAAGTTTTCTTGGGCTTGTGTTTATTTTTTAAATTCCTACTTAAATAGTGGAGTATTTTTAAAGATGAAAATATATTTTTTAGATTTTTTATTTTAAGGGGACCGCTAAATGTTTTATTTTAAAAAGCGAATGATAATAATTAAATTTAAAATACAAAATAAAAATTTTAAGCAACCCCCGGCGTCATTAATCATCTATTTAACACCATCTCGTTGAGACTATTCAACGCACCTGCAATATCAAGTGATTTTTCCTTGTTATTGCAGGAGTCTGTAGGCGGCGGTAACCGCTCACCATCAGGTGGGCCGTCAGCTTGTTTGTCATCACGCTGTATAAAAAAAAAGAGCCCAAACACGCTATATCTGCTGTAAGTTATTTTTCCTGAAGAATTAAGCATTTCGCAGACTTTTTGATGGTATAGGAGCAGCCCAAGGATAGTATGTCATGGGAATGTCACCGAAGTGACAGTACACCAAATTTTAAAATCAATCGAATGTTTAAAAGTTAGTAAAACCCTATTATCATGTAGAAAATAAGCTGATAGTCATCAAACGCCGGAACTGATCTTCATAAATTATAGCTAAGAACCATCGTAGGCTCATCAGCCTTCAAACAAAAAAAACAATCGCTTAGGCGCTACGATGCCACAGACAGACACACAGACAGACACGTCAAACTTATAACACCCCTCTTTTTTCATCGGGGGCTATAAAATGGATATTTTATCACACAGTACAGTCGACAGCACATAAAGCGTAACAGTTTGACCTTAGGACCGCCCTTACTGCGTTCGTAATAGAGGCGGCTTTCGTAGTGCGACTTTTTTTTTTTTACACTCACACCTATTAAGTATCTAGACTAAAGTAAGCATCATTAAGAGCTTGTGTTATGGATACTAGATAACGGATAAATATTGATAATAATATGTATATAAATATTAGAAATATACTAAATAAACAAATAAACATCCATGACTTGTAAACAAATGCTTGTACTCATCATACAAACATTTGCTCCTACCAGTATTCGAACCCGGTACCTCTTGACCGAGTAGCCTGCAAGCAAGGGGCACAGACCGCTTGACCAGCCGGACCAGCCGGACTGTTACACTTGACGTGCTGTCGTGTGTACATAAAAAAAGAAACAGAAAAACTGACAGGAAAAACTGGGAATAACGCAAGAGGTGCCGATCCCGTTTTTCTTAAATAATAATTCCAAAATTAAAAAAATTAAGTTACCCCCGGCATCAATAATCATCTATCTAACACCATCTCATTAAGACTATTCATAAGAGACCAAACACGCTATATCTGCTGTAAGTTTCTGAAGAAATAAGCATTTTGCAGACTTTTTGATGATATAGGATCAGCTCATGGTTAGTATGTCATGGAAATGTCACCAAAGTGACAGTACACCAAATTTGAATCAATCGGATCTGTAAAAGTTAGTAAAATCTTATTATCATGTAGATAATGAGCTGATAGTCATCAAACACCTGAACTGAACTGATCTTTATAAATTATAGCTAAGAACCATCAGCTTTCAAACAAAACAAAACGAATCAAAATCGGTCCATTCGTTTAGGCGCTACGATGCCACAGACAGACACACAGATACACAGAGAGACACGTCATACTTATAACACCCCTCTTCTTTCGTCGAGGGTTTAAACAACAGAAAAACGCACATTAATAGTATCTGGGGAAAAATGAAAAAAAAAACACAATTCAGACCTAATCTCTATTCTCAGGGCTTGAATAGCTAAAAAAATACAGCTTGAATATAGCGGTACCGTAATGTCATCCCGATAACCGCTTCTAAGCATATTCTATTGTTGAGTGGGCTGGAAAATTCACTTTTTCATGTAAACAGTAGGTTGTATACTATATTTTCAGATTATGACCTCAGAGAAGCAGCTGAGCATGGCAGCTAGTGCCATTGCTCTACGTGGAGTGCATCTGTTCTTGAGTGCGGGCCGGAGCGCCGCGGAGCGCAAGGCTGCGCCCCCTCCGGAGCCGCAGCCGCGGCGCGCGCGCACTAAGCAGGTGCGGGGCGCACGACCTCCCCAGAAGGTCTTCGATATGTTGTTCAGGACTACTCATTTCAACAGGTCAGTTGATACAAATAAAACTTTTATAACTACTTTTGATATTTTAATTAAATGGGTCGTAATAGGCTAGCAACTTTTTTCTTTTGACTTCCACAACTATAACGTTGCATGACTTTGAATTAGTTTTCGTAAATTGTACCATTTATTGAAGATTGCTAAATAAACTGGCTAGGTCGCTCGTTAATTCTTTAATTAACAACGACGAGCTTAAAGCCACAATTGTATTTTATGGTCGTTTCACAGCTTCCGACTTTGAACGGTTTCGACCTTACATACTATAGGTAGGTACTCGTAGATCCATACTCATTATAATATCCGTACTAATTTGTCATCGCATCGCCTCAACCTATTTTACCTTGATTTCGTTATTGATTTTGTAATTTTATTCATGTTATCCTGCTTTTGGAATTTCTATTAGTCGAGGACCTTTTTTATCCGACTAAATTATACGGAGACGCTCTTGAAATCGAAGGTGGCAGTGCTGGTCACCCTTAACACGACTTGCTAAAAAATAAATTTGAATTCACGAAAAATAATCAGCTGTTTCATACAAATTATAATATTTGTACAACCTGTTTCTATAAAACAGCAGATGAGGACGAACATTCTGTATGTAAACTGACAGTTCATCTGGTGGTAAATGGCTAACGTTGAATTTAGACACCTTTTTTTTTTTCGTTGGAAAACCTTTTATAGGTACCCAGGAGCGAACGGAGCTGCCCCTGGGCTATGTGGGAGTCGATAGGGAGCACGCTCGAGACCAGGCGGTGCTCTCCTTACACGGAGACGTATGGCGCGGGTGACGGAGCCCCAGTCCATAACCCGCCGTCCCCACTACGGCGGTTGAAGATGGCCGTGAAGCCGCCTTCTCCGGCCAGATCTCTTTCGGCGAATCGGGTCCGCAAGGGGGTCTTCCTTGTGGACCCATTCCGCGGCCTTCTTCTGCGTCATGACATCTTCGCAGAAGGAGGCTACTGCCTTCCAGTTGCTTTCACTGGCTACCATAGCTACAACAACGGTTGGGAGGGAGAATTTAGACACCTGCAATAACAAGGAAAAAATCACTTGGTATTGCAGGTGCATTGTCATCCTGAAGCCCAAGATGAAATAACTGCCATGCCTAGTAATTACCCTAGCTACCTTTCATTTCAATCCGAAACACAGCGAACTGTTTTACAGCTGAAAGAGGAAAGTCGGTGGTAACTATCCAGGCCACTCTACATACAGGCTTACCGCCTAGTAACGTGTGTACAAGTGAATTGGATAAAAAGATCGTACGAGTCGTATAGACTTTATCGGAGGGTGTTGATTGCACAATTTAGAGCTATCAGCCTATCACCCCATAGTCACCCTTGAACAAAGTCAGTCGGAGCGCGGCACCGCGCGCCTGTGTAGACATGCCGAATAGAAAACTCAAGGAAAAGACACTAGAAACGTTGTATAGAAACACGCATTTTAACAAGTGAGTGAGGAATATTTATTGAATTCTGTTATGACACAACTATTGTAGGTATAGATAAATATAATACGTGTTCAAATGGCTGCACAAAATTATATGTAAATGAAATATTTTGTACAGGAAACTTGTGAAATGAGTAGGTAATGTTTCCCTTTTTTTGAAACTATATTTGAATTACTTTTTTTGAGATTTAAGCACACGTTTTGAAAACGAATTAATTAATGGAAGATAAATTAAGTCTTCACAACTATACAATTAAGTTTGTAGCTTGTGTTTGAGCGATAAATAAGCGCTATTAAAAAAAAATCAACGCTAATATTTATTTAAATTTGAATTAAGTTGTAAAATTGGAAATTTTTTTTCGAATCAGGAATGAATGTCCAAGTGATATGATTTATTTTTAGTGATAATTAGATAAGTAATATTAAGCTGTGAGGACTCCAAAAGAAAATAATACTATTATATTATATTTAAGTTTCCAGTATCACTTTGATTGATATTATATTTTAACCTGAGTTCCTTCAATAAACGATTGATTGCATTCTGGGTATAGATAAGCTCACTACATCGCCGACCCCCTCTTATATTCTCTCGGAGCAACAGTCTGATCAAAAACAAGCTCTTTCAATAAAAAAAAGTCCTTTTTCCCTAATTTTAAATAACTTTTTGTTGGAATATTCTTGAAATTTTATTAATGCTTCAACGGCATAGATCTATGTCATAAACAATTAAAATTTAATTGTGTCTTAAGGAAGGGCAGCGTTAAGAAGTTTTTTTTATACAACTAAATGACAAACATGCTGACGGCCCAAGGAAAAATCACTTGATGACAAGCGTTGTTATCCTGAGGCCTAAGAAGATATGCCGTCCATGCCCAGTAATTACACTGGCTACCTTTCCCTTCAATCCGAAACACGGCGAACTGTTTCATGGCTGAAATGTGAAAGGTGGTATCTACCCATGCGAGCATGCGACCCTACATATAGGACTACTACCTAGTGAACACATAAGAATATTTTTTGACTTTTTATCATAGACCGTATTCCGAAATAAAAATGCGAAGGTTGCAGAGGTCGATATCATAGTTTGTGCGCGGGTTTTTTTTTGTGTGTTTGTGGTAGACCTGAGTCGATCGTGATTAATCAAATCACTTTGATTCGATCACTTTTCATTCACGAGTGATCGGGTCGCGAGCCACAAAAAGATTCGATCACTGAGATCGATGTTAACGCGCTTAACTTAACTCGATCGCTCACTTTGTTTTGAATGACAAAATTTTCTATTTACACAGTGATAAAATCTAATCATCGTGATTAAGAATTTGAATTAATAACACTAAACGAACAAATATACTTTATAAAAAATATTGATATTATAAATTTTATAATACCTAAATATACTAGATATTATTTATAACCTCGAAACATAATTACGTGTTCATTATAAACCGCTATAACAAAGCGCGCGCGACACAAATCGTACACAGTGGGTCTCGGTTCTTTTGGGTACCCAAAAGAACCGAGACCCACGTTGCGACCCGTGACGTGCGTGATCCACGACCTGTCAGCATCGAATAGAACCGAATCATGTGTTGTGAGTGCGGCTCAAAAACACTTGAGACTCGCGATCGATCATTTTATCGAATCATTGTGAGTCGATCACCAACCTAATAGGTCGTGATCGACCCGGGTCGCGGGAAATGATCGATCGACACAGGTCTAGTTTGTGGTATGACTGTACGCAATTTTAGGGTTGTCATGAGTAGGACAACGTTATTATTATTTAATTGGAAAATAAAAGTGGTCTGAAGGGTGTCAGTCAAACTTTAGAGGGCACTCTTGACACGGAACACAAACACCCCTTTAAATTTCTCTTTATTTCGGACTTTCGGAACGCTTTCGGATTTTTTTTATTAAAATTTTATTAACTGACGTGGCCTAAGAATTTGTGTTTTATACGATATAATTTGTGAGGAGCTCGGTGGCGTATTGGTATAAGCGCTCTGGTTTCGATACGAAAAACAAAGCAACTTTCGCCATGGTCGATCCTGGGATGGGTCAATCAAAGTTTGTTATCTCGAACTCCTCCGTTCCCGGTTGTTCCTGCAACCGCTTTAACTCACCAACCCGCATTGGGCCAGCGTGGTGGTGTTATGGCCCAAACTCCTCATGTGTATCTCCCATGTAGGAAGGCCTGTGCCCAGCAGTGGGACGTATATAGACTTTGATGACGATTAATTTAATAAGTGTCCAGGATTTGTAAGTTTAAGCTTATACTAAGAACTAGAAACGTAGGTATAAGCACTGAAATAATACCAAAGCAACATTGGTATTGTGTCAGTTCTTTCCATATCTTCATAAACATATAAAAATAACGTATTCGCACGCAAATACATTCATGTAAACATTGTATGCTAATACACAAAACATTACCATATGGATATATCCAGCGAAACAGGCCTCCACGTGATAGTATCGAATCCAAAAAGTTTCCTGGCCCAAAGATATAAAAGATGCTCTTTATTGCCCCAGCAAAGTTTTCCATTTACGAGGTTGGTGGATCAATCATGTGTAACTACTATGCATTATTATTGCTGTAATACATGCTCTGCCATTTTTTTGTTTTAGAATTTTTTATTAATGTTGCCCCGCTACATTGGCCTCTTAGCGTCGTTGTCGCTACCTATCCAGGAGCGGATGGCGTCGTAAGAGTTGTATCTGTGAAGACTTCGACTGGCGTTTACAAGCGACCAGTTGTGCGTAATTTGTGAACTGTCTGCAACACAGCTCAACGATTGAGTGTTCAAAGACATTAAAACTCATAAATAAAATGTTTCTGATTTGGCGTAGGTACTTTACCTATATCACAACAATACAATGTAATTTTTAGTTCCGTTATTTTGGGACTTTTGACTGCTAAACGAGTAACAAAACGATCGTCGTTTCAAATACCTACCTACATTTTGGCCTGAAAAGGAAAACTGTAATGTTGATGTATTTTTTCTCCGTTCTTCTCAGAGCGAGGTCCCCTGCCATAGTGTATCTCTTACAGCATTTATTAAATTCACTCTAATTCTATCTTAATAATAAAGTAATATTTATTATTATTCTAATATAGTAAATGTTTGGAACATAGGTAGAAAAAGTTTTTTTGTTTGCTTTGTATGTGGCTTCTGTAGTCATAATTATGCGTTAAAGAATAAATTATTTCATTTCAAAAATATCTGGAGTAAAAAAATCCGTCACCCGGATTGAGAACGGTCACCGGTCTGGGACCTTTCACAGTCTTTGGAATAAGACAACGTGACGTCACAAACAATACCGGCGTTCATATCAATGCAGTTAGGCGTTTGCCCCGCGTGACTCTGCTGTTACTGACCACTGACCTACCGAGGACTTGGGATAACTTTTATATGAATTTTAATAAAAAATGGTTATCGTATTAGCCACATAATCGTAGTGTTCGTAGCCTATAGACCTCCTAGTGGTCGTAGCGTATAGAATCATATATGTATAGTGTTCGTAGCGAATAGACCTCATAGTAATCGTAGTGTACAGAATCGTAGTGTTCGTAGCGTATAGACCTCGTAGTGCTCGTAGCGTATAGAGCTCGTAGTGATCGCGGCATATATAATCGTAGTGTTCGTAGCCTATAGACCTCCTAGTGGTCGTCGCGTATAGAATCATAGTGTTCGTAACGAATAGACCTTGTAGTGATCGTAGCGTACAGAATCATAGTGTTCGTAGCGAATAGACCTCGTACTGATCGTAGCGTATAGAATCATAGTGTTCGTAGCGAATAGACCTCGTAGTGATCGTAGCGTACAGAATCGTAGTTTTCGTAGCTCATAGATTTCCTAGCACATTGGGCAAGTCATTACCCGCGCGCTGCCGCCCTATTTATTTTTATACAGTCTGTTCCGAAAGTCCAATAATTTTATTCTATTATAATTTAATTTAAGGGGTGGCTGTGTTCCTTGTCAAGCTACCTCTGAAAGTGTGACACTTGAATTTTCCAATTAAATTAATAAAAATATTGTCGTGCTTGTGATAACCCAAAAATGCGTAATATTGCGTATCGTACGACACACTACAGTTGTACCACACACACGCACACAAACACAACCCTCGCACATACTATGATACTTTCGACCCCCCGCAACCCTAGAACTCCATTAAAGTTTATTTCGGAATTCTGTAACACCCGGTCATCATTATATTGATACGTGAAGCAAAAACTTTGTTCCCCTTTTTCCGAAAATTGCACGGACACATCTCATATTCGAATCTCTATTGGCACTTGTAGTTTATATAGAGGAGTGCAAGAATGCAAATAAATTTTCAAAATTATGCATAAAAAATACATTAAATTAATAATAAAAACAATACAGACACTACCATGTATTTGACACACACGCATATAATATATAATGTCAAATTGAGAATAGATTAATATTGTTTGTTATTTGTCTATAGTATTATTGAATGTAAAACAACAATAATATAAAAATCTGTGAGTAAAGAAGAATAGTCTTAGACAATAGAATAATAATGTTAAAACTTATTAAACTTTGCTCTTAATGACTTGACTAGTTACCCTTCAGCCGTTTCATTGGATTCCGGGCGGCGTTTATTCAAAGTCCTAGGCGCCCAATTAAGTGGTTAATTTAACCAGATGGCTGAGACTTATAATTATATGTATTACTTGGTGCAGACATGAGTTGGAGGCGTTGTTCGTGATGTATAGGCGCCTGGTGACGGCTGCTCAGAGCACCTTACCCACCAGTGCCATTGGACAAGCCCCGGCGAAAGTAGACGTGAGTAGCTTACAGGCAATCTTATTGACGTCATTCATTTATATAGCATCCTAACTGTCGGAAAACAATCGAATATCGGAAAATTTTTTTCCTGTCACTTTTTATCACGCGAGATGGGGTGTGAGTTTCCGAATCGAATCCATGTTCCGACAGTCTGAATGGATTCTGGTCTTCAAGGTATATACAGAGTTGTGCCGTCAATACGACAATAAATTGAAACATGGACTATCTTAGTTCATAGAAATGGTTTGCCACTTTCAAAAACATCCTATTCATTTGATAATTTCATGACATTTGTATGAAATAATACAACATCGGCTGCATTATAGTGCTTATCGTGCTTAAGTGATTACAATATTTATTTTTATTATTTCTGTGCCCTAACGGGGTTCATGTTGAAACAATTAATTACACTTAGGACTATGTGTGAGTTGTGGTCAGAACTTAGAATTGATTAACTTCATGACGTGGCCGACCATTTCATGAAATACTGGTAGTTCATGTAATGGCCAATGGCCACTGCCCTAGACTATTATTGAAGCTAAAGTGATAATGTCGTTACGACACAAAACTACTTAGGTACTTGAATTTGAACGAATGTCAAAAAGAGTATATATTAATTGTGTAGGTAAACAAGATTCTCATATGCACAGCACAGATTAGTGATATATGTATCTACGATACTCATTTGGTGCTTAAAAGGAAAGGTTTCAAGATACAAATAGGTCTCCTTCTTGGGTTGATTGGGTTGATATAATGGTTCCAGTTGATCAAACTAAACAGAAATGTTTACAAGTACTTATCTGTTAGGAAACCTTGCTTGCACTTTTAAGGCGAGGGTGTGACGAAGAAAGTTCAGTAGTGTCATGCCTTAAAAATTTTAATTAATTTTTGCACATTATAATTAACAAAAGAAAGCTTAATGTTCACCAAAATGATTTAACAATCAGCATAAATTCTATATAGGTACCAGTGATTGATGAGCATTCAGACTTTTTTTGGTGCTCAATCAGTCACTTTGCTTTGGTTAATATATGTAAAGAATAGCACAATACAAAAGCCTCTGTTGTCTAGTGTTTGCGACTACCTACCTCACATGTACAGGTTCGGCGTTCAATACCCGTGAAGGCAGAAATATTCTGCTAGGTTTCATTGGTGGTAAGGCTACCACCATCTTACCTAAGTCTGTCTCTAAACAATAACGTTGACAGCATTGTTTGTTCCGGCAGTTGGAGGTTTCTCGTTCCTCGGTGGTAGAGAAATAAAGGTGTAGGTGTAGCTTGCTCCTGTAGGGACACATTGTTAATTTCGCTGATCCAACATAATTCACTCGGGAGCGTCAGTCACACTGCTCGCTACCCAGTTGTCACTAAACAGCCCGTAAGCTAACTCACTTCGCGTTATCGCTCTGCTAGCCATTAACAACTATTGTATACCAGTGTAAATCTGTGTTTTCAAATTGACAATATATCTCGAATTTTGGTGATAGTTTCTGACTTTCATTTTGCACCTCCTGTCGAGTCTGTTAAGATATTATAGGACATTTAGGAGTAAACCGCCTACAGTTGAGCCTTACACTCCCATTTTTGGCCCTTTTAGCACCTAACACAAGGTACGATGAAGGTGATGAGATATACAATTAATGGTTTTAAAAAAAGCCACAATTATAACCATAATTCCTTCTCCCCCAGGGCGTGGACCAAAACACTTTTCGGGATGTGATGCATAACACCTTCGACATGATCACGGAGGAGGCTATCCTGGAGCGAGTCTGGATAACCTGGGATCGGGGAGCGGCGGGAGGAGAGGGCGCCTTGAGGTTCGAAGCCTGGGTGCGAGGACTGAGTAGTTTGTTGAGAGGAACTGATGAGGAACGGAGAAACCATTGTTTCGCTGTGTACGACCTAAACGCTGACGGCTTCATCACTAAGGATGAGATGTTTGTGCTACTAAAGTGAGTTGTTTATTATTATATTCTTAACGGCTTTTAACCTTTATCGCACCTGTAAGTGATGATAAAGACCACGAAGATGGACGCGAGCTGCACCCGTATTTCTCAACCACACAGGAACTGGCAATGTTAAATCCACAACACAACAATGCTGATACAATTTCATTGTTGATATGGCGTCAGATGGTGGTAGCCAGCCAGGCGGACTTAGAAAAAGTCCTACCACCAACCAAATCGAGAATATAATAGTAGCCCGGGCCTCCAGATCTGAGGTAGGGTCTACCACTACACCAGAGAGACGGTTT
Source organism: Nymphula nitidulata (assembly GCA_947347705.1). Classification (NCBI taxonomy): domain Eukaryota; kingdom Metazoa; phylum Arthropoda; class Insecta; order Lepidoptera; family Crambidae; genus Nymphula; species Nymphula nitidulata. The sequence goes on along the minus strand of OX374617.1, from coordinate 3,998,071 downwards.
TTGGTTTAATAAGTGTTAGCAAGCGGGGAGCGAACAGCTCGGTGGCGTAGTGGCTTAAGGCACTTTAAGCAGTTGTTCGCGATTGTTACTGCAACCGCTTTAGCCCACCAATCCGCATTGGGCCAGCGTGGTGGTGTTATGGCCCAAGTTCCTCATGTGTTTCTCCCATGTAGGAAAGCCCAGTAGTGTGATGTATGACACTGATTATGATGAATAACTATTATAAATTACTGTTGTGTATTTTTTGTGATGTGATTTTATACTCACTTTTCATATGCCTTTATCGCCTTATCGTTGACTTACTTTGTTAAAAGTATTTTTACATGACGTCTTTCAATCCCAATGATATTCCAGGAATTCTCTCCTGAAACAGCCAGGAGATGAAGATCCCGACGAAGGTGTACGAGAACTGGTAGAACTCGTCCTCAAGAAACTGGACGTAGATAAAGACGGCCGGGTGTCTCCTGAGGATTACAGGTACACACGTCAGCACGTCAAGTGTAACAGTTGCACCACGAAAGCCGCCTCTATTACGAAAGCAGTAAGGGTGGTCTCAAGGTCAAACTGTTACGCTTGATGTGCTGTCGACTAAACATTGTTTATTATTAAATAGATAGGTACTTTATATAAAGGGTGGATATAGCATTTTAAACGTGGGACCATTTTGTAGGCTCGTGTTGTATAGGACTGTAGGATTAACATAATAGATAACCATTTAAAAGAAAACAAATATGATCAACAAAATATCGAAACAATAATTACGTAATGTATAAGATGGCTGAACAGCCATCTTATGTAGCCCTTGATGAACATCAAGGGCTACAATTGTATAATATTTTAAAAAAAGCAAAGAAAAAGAGTCAATGGCTTTGCCTCTTATTCTTTGCTTTTTTTAAAATGAGAGGAACCAGATGAGGAACGGTAAGAAGATTCCAAAGGCAGCTTATAGTGCAACATGGCCACACAGTTTTAGCGTGCCTTTTCGCACCTTTTTTAAAGGACCTCATTTTATAGAAGGTGTCTGATACTTTCTTAATAGATTAAAAAACGATAAACTTAATTTACTTGTTATAGACTTGCCGTGGAGCAGGAGCCTTTATTACTAGAAGCGTTTGGGCAGTGTCTGCCTTCCAGGAGAACCGCGATAGCTTTTCTCAAAACACTGAATCCTAAAGCTTAAATACAAAATTCGTGAGACTTCAAGAAAACCAGTGTTAACAAACTCGTCTGAGTTTGTTCTGAGCGTATACTTTTTTAAAGCGACAAGGGCAAAGAATATATGTCGCCGCTGTCTGGTTAAATCAGCCGCTGTCTGGTTAAATCAGCCGCTGTCTGGTTAAATCAGCCGCCGAATTAACTATCGGGCTAGGCATTCAATTGAATGCCGGCGTTCAATCAACGGGCTAGGCATCCAGTTAAGCGGCTGATTTAACCAGGCGGCTGCAACATAATATGTTGCAGCCGCCTGGTTAAATCGCGTTTGTATATTATACACTAACCCGAAATAAAGGTGGTAAGCGAGTATGCGGCCCGTCTGATGGTAAGCTGTTTGAGGAACGTTATACTCACTTAAAATGATGTAATTTATTATACCTTAGAGGACAGAAACCACAGAGGCGGGAGCGGCGCGGTGTGGAAACCATCCGGGATGGGATAATTTTGTAATGTTAGAATTCTTACGTACCCTGTTACACAGCCGCAATGCACCGCGACCACTCTGTGTAACAGCCTAACAGGGCACATAAGAATTCTACACTAGAAAAAATTACAACTGAACTATCGGCTAGCTGTAGCTTAAAAAAGTGATAACTTAAGTAACACCTAGCCAAAAATAAAGTTCCTTACATCCACCGTTATGTTAAATCCAAAAAAATGTAATTACACCTCGCAAAATTCTGGTTTTAGCTAATGTAACCGAAGTGGTTTAGCGAAATAGTTTTTTCAGTTTAACTTTACAAAATGATCCTGCCCCGGAACGCTTCAGCCCCCTTATTCACAACCGTCGGATCACTGATTCGATTCGAAAAGACACATCCCATCTCGCTTTGACGCGCCTTGGTAATAAGTGACAGGTATAGTTTCCGAAATTCGAATATTTTCCGACAGTTGTCAATAAGGGGGCAGCACCGTACCCCGTGGGTTCTGGCCATAATGGAACATTCAATTTGATAAGATGTACCTACTTTACAATTATAATTAAGGATTTTGTAAACTTAAGAAAAATAATAAATGGAATACCGAGAATTTTTGTTATAGATATTTATTAAGAACAAATTTATTCCATAATTTTACGTAATTACCTATTTTTAATCAATAACTAAATATAAATATCTCTAAATGTACCTATACTATGTTTAACAAACTCGTAAGTAGGTAAAATATTTCTTAGTAGGTAGGTTTATCATTCCTAAAAAGGAACAATAAAATAACACTCTGTTATTAAACTGTAAAATAGTAATTACTTTGTATAATTCTGAGACGTTTCACTAAATTATTTTATAGGGGTCTTACAATCGTGGTTACAATTTCTTGTGTTCATTCTCCGCATCTATATCCAGTAAGTTAGTGTTAAATAATCGTTGCTTCCGCCCATCTAATTCCTTTTGGGCTCTTTACTTCTAATCGTGGGGGTCCAGACCAGTGCTAAAGAAATCATTCATCACCAGGGCAGCTTTATATGGCAAAATGCGGAAGATAAACTGGAAAGAAAAAGTGTAAGTTTCAATACTCATCAATAAAAAATTCACCAAAAAAATAATGAAGGAAACGTTAAAATGAAAGTAATCAATAATAAAGAAATTTTTCAGAAACAAATGTATATCATCAACAGTTTTGTTAGATAAAGCGATATACCCTCTAAAGAATGGTGCTGAAATGGTGCTGAATTATGATGTCAGACGCCAGGAAGTGACCACCAAAATGTACTCACTCTGTTAGCATAATGTAAGTCAGTCGGTATGGTGATTTCGGTGTACTCGCGACGAATGGCGTCCACGATCAGGTCAGCGGCAAACTCCTTATCTACCATGTTGGTGAGCAGCTTGAAGCGGATGTTCGGTTTGAGGCAGAGACCGGTGTTCACCATTGTCGGGTAGATAATGGTGAACTTAATCTGGACGGAAACAAGAAATATAATATCAATTTCCCCGTCAAGTATATTTAGAAGACACTTATAAACATGGAATTTGAGGAAGTGTTTTCAGTCCTGCCAGAAAGCAGAAATTAAACTTTATCTTCATCAGCATATACAAGGTGTTTGGTACACAGTACCTATAACAAGCAGGCACCTACGTTTTACTTCTGGGCACAGGTCTTCCTACATGGGAGACATTATTGCCCAAACTCCTCAAACTTAACTTAGGTTTGGTTACAAGGTGGTAGGCCCCTATGTAGGGTCGTCTGGGTTTTTTCAGCCACCACCGCCTTTCTTATTTCAGCCATGAAACAGTTCGCTGTGTTTCGGATTAAAGGGAAAGGTAGCCAGTGTAATTACTGGGCATGGACAGCATTTCATCTTAGGCCTCAGGATGACAACGCACCTGCAATATCAAGTGATTTTTCCTTTTTATTTCTGGTGTCTATAGGCGGCGGTAGCCGCTTACCATCAGGTGGGCCGTCAGCTTATTTGTCATCTAGTAGTTTAAGAAAAAGGTAATACATGTAAAATTAAAGCATCTGATAGTAAATAAATAAATAAATAAAACTGAATCTGTTACATTCCCAGAGCTTATAGTGCTTATGACTTGTGTACTTGGTCGATGAGTAAAATACTGACCCCCTCAGTGTCTCTCGGGTCTTCGTGCAGTTCCATATGCAGACCTTCCATGATGCCCCTGACGGCGAACTTTGATCCGCAGTAAGGCACGATGTTCCGAAGACCCATCAGGCCAGCCATCGAGGACATAGCCACCAAGTGTCCCTTGTTATTTTCTAGCATGCTAGGAAGGAATGCTTGTATCATCTGCGTAAGAAAGTTGCTGTTTAATTATTGCTATTGATCAAGATTAGATAAAATAAGATTTCATGAACTTTAAATTGTGAAGTCTCCAACTGTAAATAATTTCAAAGGTAGGTAATATAGGTATGGAGTGGTTGCAAGTCGATTGCTCTGAGGACTTACGACGACGAGAACCCCTATTATACCCCTGATCGATGAGAGTAGTACCTAATAGTGGAGGAGCATTACTATTACAATGCCCCAAAGTTACTACTCTAATTACATTTGTTTCTAGGACCCTTTGATTGTTCTGAACTAGCAAAATTGCTTCATTATGGCATACTTATTGACAATTACGTGCCAGACCGTGACAGATTTTCTGTTCAATAATAATATTTTTTTTATATATACAAAGCACGGAAATTGACCCAACACCACCTGATGTGAAGCGGTTCGTAGAGTCCATATGGAAAGACAGCTAGTGCAGTTTAGACACTGCTCTAGCCACCTCCACGTTGCCGGCCAAAAAGATGCTTTTTCACGCCTCTCTTGAAATAACTCATGTTATAGGAAGGAGGAAATACATGTGCTGGCAAAGAATTACAAGCTCTGGAAGTACGACAAGAATCGAGGCACTAAACTTAGTGCGTGATGTTGAGGTGGGGACAGTTGATTAATGACTCCGAAGTCCGTCAACCGTGCTCCTGAGCAGGAGGGGGAAAGGTGGGATAGGGTCAAAAAGCTCTTCAGAGCAATCTCCGTGACATAGCAGATAAAAGGTATATATATATCCTTCTTGAAACAATTGTAGGACCTTTCAAGATATTTCATTCCCAATGTGTGATGTACCTTACCCAAATAACGCCGTTGACGTTAATCTCCATTAAAGTTCTGATCTCCTTCTCTGTCTGCCTCAGGAAAGGCTTGCAGGGCATCACGCCAGCGTTGTTGTGCAGAATGGTCACATCACCAACATTCAGCTGTACCTTTGTAGCTAGATCAAAGACTGCTGCGCGGTCTGTGATGTCACATCTGGAAAAAATATTAATTGAATAAGCAGACAAGTCTTTTTTTTATAGCACTAAGGTGGCAATCAAGCATACGGCCCACCTGACGGTAAGCGGTTACCGTAGCCTATGGACGCTTGCGACACCAGGGGTATACCACTTGCGCGTTACCGACCCTGTAAAAACCTTTTCAAGCCCTTTTTGAAGAACTCCATGCTGAACTCATTCGAGAAACCTCTGCATGGAGGTCATTCCACAACCTGAGCGTAGGTACGCGGGAGAAAGTTTCTCTGAAACCGCACAGTACGAGACCATTTTAGATCCAACGTGTGAGGATGAATTCCCTGCTGACGGCGAGCGGTGCGATGGCAGAAAGAGGCCGTGAGCATCATGTCAAACAATTCCTCAGAACACACTCCGTTATACAAACGGTAGAACACACACTGGAGTAAAACTGAATTATTGGGTCTATTTAGGTACATGACGTTGTTTAAACGAGAAGATGACGACGCGCTGTTTTGATACGAGCGTAGAGTGAACTTACATTTCATTAATTATACCTACAAGGCTTTTAAAATATCATCGAAATATGATAACAATTTTGTAGAGTCATAGCCATTATAAGATTTTCTTCAATATATACGTACAGTAGTAAAAAACAGTCTTAGAAAAAACAATAGTAAATTGAATTTAGAAAAGTATTTAAGTTAGAAAAATAATCATGTCTTCAGGCGGGGGCTGATCCCGCAACCTTCCACAATCTGAGTGACTGCTCTATCTAACCATCTGAGCTACCTAGGACTTGGGACTCTTGGATCATGGGACGTTTTCTTATTTGTAAAATGTTACAAATAAAATAAAGAATAAATTGAAGTAAGCTTAATTTTACTTGCCATTTTAAAATGGTGATGGTAAAGTTTGTGTGTAATAGTGTATGAGGGCGCGCCCATATGTTACATTGAATTTTTAAACATTAAAAATAGGTTCAAGAATACGTACTACAGATAAAATAGAGTTGTTGTCTTCCCATTATTTAAATTTATATTACCAATAAAAAAATTAGACGATTAAGTTTTTTGTAATTTAATAAATAAATATATTAACTGAACTGAAAATGAGAATTTTGTTGGGGAAGTTACATGAAAAAAATTGTGCCTCAAAGATTTTTGTTTTATATTATAGAAAATAAAAAGTTTTTTTCATAATGAGACAATTAAATGTTTTTACCCAAGTTTACTAAATATCTAATTTTATCTTTTGTTATAATTGTGGTTATATTATCTAACAACTGACCTGTTCAGCGTTGTTTCCTTACAAATTATCCATAGATAATAACTACCAAAAACTGTATTTAATCCTAGAGTTCGAAAAATATGTCAATTTTATTGGATTTTATTTCATTGAGGCACATTTGCCAAACGGGAGGCCCAAAGAGTAATGTAAGTATAGGGGAAAAGAGCGCCCACTCGCGGCAATTTTTTGTAACATAAATTTGAAACGCCATCAGCGCCTCTGGAAAATAGTGCGCGAACTAACTACTATGTATACGTAGCTATAGGTGGGTTTGTATCTAAAGATTTGAAATCTAAATGGCGCGTATTTCCTAGATGTGAGTTATTTCATTTCATTGAGACTTTACTTTAATGTAAGGATAGCTTTACAACATTAATACAAACATTATCTCAATGAAATAAAATAACTCGTATCTGGGAAATACGCTTCATTAAATTAATGAATTATATTTATTTCAAAATAAATAAATAAAACAGCACATAATCTGTGACTTATTTTTATAATTTTTATATTGCAAACAATAATTTTGGGCCGTAATTTTCATTTTATCGTCTCCAACATATACAATTTTCCTTTTTCATAATCTATTCACTGCTCTGGATTTTTACATCCAAAAATACAAAAGAAAGGCATTCTAGCAATTTTGTAATCCACAGTCCACAACACATTCAGAGTCCAAAATACACAAAGCGTCTTTATCGCAACAAAGCGTCTCCTAACGCAAGTAAATACACCAAGTCTTCAAGTTTATAGAGTCGGTTGACTTGACACAACTTTCGCAGAAAATAATGGCTTCGATGTAGTGATATGGAAATCTGGACGGAGAAGTACTCTCAACTCAACGTTTGTTAGCACAGAAATATATCAAAAACACTAGAACACACACATAATTAGATAACTGAAAACAACGTAAACGCAAGTGCAAGTTTCGGCAGCCATTACGCGAGTGAATGACATAGTTATAATACGGGTACTACCAGGGTTGCCAAGGGTAAAAATATTATTCCTTGCTGCTAAAAGTCATAAATAAAATAAAAATAATATACTTATCAACCTTTTACTAAAGGAAATATCAATTTATTGCTATTATTTTGTTTCTGACTCAATAATATTGTTTGTTTTCAACCTAGTAGCGACAGCAGCGACATCTAACGAGACACTTTGAAGACTTCATTCAAAAAGGTCACCGCTAAGCTTCATAGATGGCGCTACTTTCTGTGCCAATAGCATTGTTCTAAGAGTGCCCCCCCCCTAGGGAGGCCTAAGTTTGGACAATCTCCTGGCAACAGGTATGATGGAGTGAGTCTATACTCCAAAAAAGGAGGAGGTTCTATATTTTCAAACGAATTCAATGTATTTTTTAGAGTCGGTGCTAAGTTATTTCTAGAAACAGTAGAAAGTGAAGCATCGATTCCAAAAAAATACATTTGTATGAGATAAGTGCCAAGTTACATAAAAAATATTTTTTCTTTTTAATGTTTTGAAGTCGGCTTTATTATTGTTCAAACATTTTTCATATGAACGATAGGTATACGTACTATAAGAGCCTTTAAAACGAAGCCGAATGCGCGTGTTTGATACATGCGTACTCTTGCGTATTAACAGATTGGTAAACAGATTGTTTGCGTTCGTATTAAAACTGATGAACATCATCAGCTCGTTTAATAAACATCTAGTGAATAGGCTGTAAGAAACTCACACAAAGTTGAAGGCCTTGCCCTTCTCCTGTTTGATCATGTTGGCGGTTTCCTCGCAGCTCTTGGGATTGATGTCTACGCAGACCACCGTGGCTCCCAGCCTGCCGAACCGCAGCGCCACCTCTCTACCCATTCCATGTCCAGCACCTGTTATCTGGACAAGTCATGATTACTTAATTTGATGTTTCTAATTTCAAACATTATTTGCTACAATTCCATTAAATAAGTGGCGCTATCTAGTCATCATCATCAGCTTACATACGTCCACGGCTAGGCACAGGTTTTCCTTCATGGGAGAAACACATGAAGAGTTTGGGCCTTAATACCACCGCGCTGGCCTAATGCGGAATGGTGGGTTAAAGCGGTTGCAGAACAACCAGGATCAACGGCTTAAGGTGCCTTTCAAAGGACGAAGGACCCATCCCAGGACCGACCAAGGCCATGGCATGAACGGTCTTGAAATTCTGAGCGATTTCATGCACGAGACACTGGAACGGCAACTTGCGGATCAAATGTTCGGTACTGTTCTGGTAACGCCGGAACTCGCGAAGGGCCACGGCTGTGCCACGGCGCCGGACCTGTAGCGATAGGGCTTCTTCACACCACCGGCGGCGGGCACGCTCTTGCGGGCTGCCTTGGTGGCGTAAACATTATTTTGTTTTGTTACATCTAATAGGTAAGGGAAAAAGTTTCTTCGTATTTTTTAAGAAAATTTAAAACATTTTTTAATATAGTTTATTTACATTTAACTAAATTACGTAGGTACCATTTTGTTCGATAACTTTTTGCCATCTTGTAGGTAGGGACATGATCCCATTGCTATAGAAATTTTGGGGCTTCTGATCAAAATACCGCGACAAGTGGTTTTGGCAGTCCTCTCGTAATGTTAACCTGACACTGCCTAGAGAATTCTGAAGAGAGCGAAACAGGTGGAAATCTGAAGGTGCAAGGTCAGGACTATACGGTGAATGCATTAACACGTCCCAGCCAAACTCTCTTCATTTTTGCTGAGTGGCTAAAGATGTGTGAGGTCTAGCGTTATCGTGATGAAAAACCACACCCCTTCTGTTGATTAATTCCGGCCGCTTTCTCTCAACTTCTTGCTTTAATCCTGCCTGGTGGTAACAGCTCATAATGAATAATGCCCTTCCAATCCCACCACACACACAGAATCACCTTGTTGCGAGTTAACCCGGGTTTCGCCAGTCTGTGAAGCCTGACCGGCCTTTGACCACGACCTTTTTCGCACGTTCTTGTCGTACGGGATCCACTTTTCATCACCAGTTATTAGCCCCTTCAAAAATGGTTCGGTTTCATTACGTCGTAATAAAGAATCACAAATGAGTACACGGTTCATTAGGTTTCTTTCAGTGAGCTCGTGGGGTACCTACCCAAATATCGAGCTTTTTGTGTACCCATTTTTTTTAAATGCGCCAAAACTGTTTTGTGGTCAATTCCCAGTTCTTCAGCTACGTCGTAGCTACGGATATGCCGATCTTGCTCCAGTTTTTCAAAAATGGCATCAATTTTATCCGTTATAGGGCGACAAGAGCGACGTGCGTCTTTGACATCAAAATTTCCGGATTGAAAACGCTTAAAACAAATTTGTGCTACTCTCACAGACACTGCACTAGGTCCATAAACATCGCAAATTTTTTTCGCGGCCTTTACCTTTTTTGTAGTAAAATTTCTTCATTAGATTCACTCATCTTGACAGTACGAAAAACAAATGAAAAACACACATTTTCCTAATTTGAATTTGGAATTATCTTTTTTAAATTCTAAACTTTTAATGATACCAAAACCAGCCAGATACAAATAGTACAGCCAAAGAGATTTTATTACAAGTTCATACATACTATAATGCGAAAAGTCTTTTTCCCCAACCTAATATTTTATACCTAAAAAATAGATGTAATACAACAAAATAATGTTTTTTCGAATCATAGAGAGATATATGTGTTTACTTTACATATTGAATTATGTATCTGGTTAAATTTGACTTAAATATCGATTCAAAGGGTCAGGAGCCTATGCAATATTATGTATGTACCATGTACATAATATACTCAGCTCCGCTATCTAATGTAGGTCAACTGCAGACCAATTATACATCAAACCGAACTAAGCGATCGTTCTCGTCATCGATAGCAATTATCTAACTCCGTGATATACAATCACAGTACAAAGTACAGCTGAAATGCATTTGTTTTCAAGCGTGATAAGAAAACTTCCTGAAAAAGAAATCCATACAAACATTATAAAAGCGAGGGTCTCTGACTGGATGTCTGTTACGTCACAGGTTTTCATTCACTAAGCCGCAGAACCGATTTAAATGACATTTGGCATAAAGATGGAGTGTACTCCATCTCATCTTTCTCAGGGTGTACCCTGAGAAAGGACATAGTTTTTGGCGCGATAATCGACGTTATGTGTAGGTACCTACATGGGCGGAGTCGCTGGTGGCCACTTTCATCTCTTTCGTCCGATTGACATGTTGCATTCGAACAAAAGAGATAAAACACTTTGTTACTATACAGTGTGTTCCAAAAGTCCATAACAAAATTTAAGGGATGCTTGTATTCCCTGTCAAGAGTAATGTTTAAATTTCATGTTACATTAATTTTATAACTTCCTTATCGCCTTTTGATTTTAGAGGCAATGATTGTTTAGTGAGTCCGTACATGCTACTTACTTATATGTTTAGGGAAATAATTTTCGGTTTTAGATTATGTTTTGTTAATATTTTTTTTTATCTACCCTTTGAAGCCCGATAAACCAGACACAATTAAATTTTAATTGTTATGGCAACTTAAGTCGCCGTCCGGGCATTGAAGTATAAAGTACTTCAATTTTTCATAGCTTGGTGGATTATTACAGTTGAAGTTTTAACATAATGTACTATTGCGAACGTAAGGCCGTTAGTATATAGGATTTACATGTACTTACATTTATTAAATAAAAAATCGTTAAGATGACATATTCGTTGATATCGGGAAATATCTAATATTAGTCTTAATTATCTTAAGAAAATTGTTGAAAAAAAATTAAATTACGAAAAAATAGTTATATAGTTTATTAGGTGGTAGGCCCGTATGCAAGTAAGGTCGTCTGAGTAGGTACCAACGCCTTATTTCAGCCATGAAACAGTTCGCTGTGTTTCGGATTGAAGGGAAAGGTAGCCAGTGTAATTACTGGGCATGGACGGCATTTCATCTTAGGCCTCAGGATGACAACGCACCTGCAATATCAAGTGATTTTTCCGTGTTATTGCGGCGGTAAACACATACCACCAGGCGGGCTGTCAGCTTGTTTCTCATCTAGTTATATAAAATAAAAACATTTATTATGAGAACGTATTATCAAACAGCTGATTTTTTATATTGCTATTCCTAGTTTATTTTTCATTAATCGTTTTCGAGAGCATTCCACTGGCATCCTGCTTAAGACAAGGTACACCTACTCACCAATATAATATCTTCGGTGACATCTTTCGGCTCTGGAGGGAGGATCCAGAGGTAGATGGCCTTAAGCGTCTCGAAGTTCATGCGAAGGAGAACCCATATGAACTCCAAGAAGAGGCGCAGCCCAGATATGACGATTGGTTCTGTCCTAGAACATAGAGTATTAAATGTTTAATATTTGATTTAAAAATTAACCGCAACAAGATGATTGTGTTGGATTAAAGTTTTTTTTCGAAAAAACTGTTACTTTGTTAAATAGAAAAAGGAATTATGGATTATATCCTTTTGTCGGAGTATCATCTTTTTTCCTTTTCATTTATTTTCCATTTTACTTAAGTACACGGAAGAATATACAGGGTGGTGCCGTCAATACGACAATAACTTAAAAGATTGGCTTTATTAGTTCATAGAAATGGTTAGCCACTTACAAAAACATCTTATTCGTTTGATAATTTTATGATATTTCTATGAAATAATGCTGCCAATGTTATATTATTTCAAACAAATGGCATGCTATTATGAAACGAATACGATGTTTTTGAAAGTGGTAAACCATTTATTTGAACTAATATAGCCCATGTTTTATTCTGTATAAAACCTTAACTTAGTTTTATTAGTGAGGCAATGAACTATTTGAATTTTTCTTCATCATCACCAGCCTATATACTTCCCACTGCTGGGCTCAGGCCTTCCTACATGGAAGAAACGCATGAGGAGTTTGGGCCACACTACCACCACACGGGCTCTATGCGGGTCTATGAGTTAAAGCGGTTGCAACAACAACCGGAGGAGCTAAAGATTATAAATTTTGGTTGACCCATCCCGGGGTCCACCATGGCGAAAGTTGTTTTGATTTAGTCTTCGACGCCACAGTGCTCAAACCAATACGCCACCGGGCTTCCCAATGGAAGTTAAGCCGAATTTTTCTTATAAGACTTTTTCAAACATCAGCTACTTTTTTGTTAAATAATATTTATTTATTTAGAATATGTCGCTCACGTTACTCGCGCGAGCGCTATTGTTATCTTTCCACCCAACGGAGAATCCATCTTTAGCTCTCTCCGTTTTAGACGAAATAATGTTCATGTCCTACGCCTATTCAGATAATTTCTATATTATCCAGTTTTCCACTAGTACCTAGTGACGTTAAGCATAAGGGCACGTCCGCGTCTCGGCAACCAGTGCGCGCTGTCGCGACCACGCAGTGGTCACCGAGACGCAGGACGCAGTAGGTATGCGAGCACGGTAAAGTCGTCAGTTGCCGAGACGCAGGACGCAGTAGGTATGCGAGCACGGTAAAGTCGTCAGTTGCCGAGACGCAGGACGCAGTAGGTATGCGAGCACGGTAAAGTCGTCAGTTGCCGAGACGCAGGACGCAGTAGGTATGCGCGCACGGTAAAGTCGTCAGTTGCCGAGACGCAGGACGCAGTAGGTATGCGAGCACGGTAAAGTCGTCAGTTGCCGAGACGCAGGACGCAGTAGGTATGCGAGCACGGTAAAGTCGTCTGTTGCCGAGACGCAGGACGCAGTAGGTATGCGAGCACGGTAAAGTCGTCAGTTGCCGAGACGCAGGACGCAGTAGGTATGCGAGCACGGTAACGTCGTCAGTTGCCGAGACGCAGGACGCAGTAGGTATGCGAGCACGGTAAAGTCGTCAGTTGCCGAGACGCAGGACGCAGTAGGTATGCGCGCACGGTAAAGTCGTCAGTTGCCGAGACGCAGGACGCAGTAGGTATGCGAGCACGGTAAAGTCGTCAGTTGCCGAGACGCAGGACGCAGTAGGTATGCGAGCACGGTAAAGTCGTCTGTTGCCGAGACGCAGGACGCAGTAGGTATGCGAGCACGGTAAAGTCGTCAGTTGCCGAGACGCAGGACGCAGTAGGTATGCGCGCACGGTAAAGTCGTCAGTTGCCGAGACGCAGGACGCAGTAGGTATGCGCGCACGGTCCGGGACTGGACGCGGCTATGGCCGCGACCGGCCCGGGGTGAGGCCTGGTGCCCCGCCCTAGGACTGGCACTGGTCGGTGCTAGGGTCGGGCTGCCCGGAGGTGACTCGGTGAAATGCTTCGGCAGACCCCGGGTTGTCTCCATTATGGGCACGGGGAAACCGGAGTGGGTTAGCAGGTATTCCCAGTGCCGCCATGATCAGGTGCTGGGCGACCCCTGCACAGGCCCACGTCTAGCCGACGGTCCGCTGGTCCACCTAGCCAGCGGTTTAGGGTATCGTCTGTAAGCGGATTCCACTCCGCAACAAAAAAAAAAAAAAAAAAAAAAAGGTATGCGCGCACGGTAATGTCGTCAGTTGCCGAGACGCAGGACGCAGTATGCGCGAGCGGTAATATCGTAGTTGTGCCCTTAAACTGACTAGCCGCATGATGGTTAAAAACGAATACCTCTGCTATAAACGCTTGACCTACTAATAGAATAAAAGCGTAGAACATATTAGAATAGACTTTGTAACACAGGGTACTCTCGCTAAAAGCAAGACGAAACGTTATTGTAACAATTACTAATAAAGAAAGAAAACGATGAAAAAATATATGCTCCAGGCGGGACTCGAACGCGTCACCTGATTTCCGTCCAGACGCGATTACTACTACGCAGAGCACCAGGTATAATCTTTTTACACAGTTCCGGCTTACGCCGTGCTTGTCGTCCAAACGTTAGTTTCGCCAACGGTTTTCAAACAAACGCCAAAGAATATGACAGAGAATCGCATAGCTGTGAGGTGGACATATTTCTCCTATCAAGGATTAAAACTTCGTGTGAAAATATTAATATTATGTTAACAAAGTTTTCTGTATAAACTTACATTACTTCTCAGGTCGTTTTAACCGGCAGGATAATATTTATATTAAAAATATTTATTTCGTTATGAATAATTGACTTCAGTGAAAGCGCAATGAATTTATTCCGCCTGCTTTAGAACTCCTCGGTTTGTTATATTTTGATATTCTTTGAAAAAACTTAAATAGAAATTTACATTCTCTTTCCTTTTTATTGAATTAGATCGCTTTATTTATCCATTGCATTCAAACCTTGAGTATTCAATGGTCGGATCAGATCGGATCAAATCGTTTAAGAATCTTGAAAGCTTCGCAAAACGTAGTAACTGTCTTACTCAGTTTCAAACTTGAAATAGGTATTAAGTATATTATTATTGCGTTCCCAATTGTTCACAATAATTTAAATTTAAATATTCACGTAACTATACAAATTGGGGTAGAACTTAAGCAAAGATATCTCCATCTCTTATGAAGACTATCGATCTTTGCTTCATCTATCGTAAAATAAAACAAAGTTCACAGACACACGGTTATAAAGTCGCGTTACACTGAATTCAATTTTTACGTGATGTGATGACTAAATGTAATCTTGGCTTTCACCCAACTCTGTGTCTACACGTGGTTTATTTAGGTTGAATGTATTTGTTACTATAAGCGAATGAGGTTCAGTGTTTAATAGAAATATTGGTTTTCGACACAACATAAAAGAAAATGGTAGGTATGTCACAGCCATCTGGTTAAATAAACCACTTATTTTGACGCCTCGGCCGTTGATTTAACGCCGACATGCAATTTACGGCTGAAGGACAACTAGCCAAGTCATTGAGCGCATCATTTATCCAGGTGGCTGAATATCATTGTCAGCAGTCTGGTTAAATCAGCCATTCAATTGGACGCCTAGGCAGGTCGTCTAGTACAGATACTTTTTGAGTGACGGTTTGTGTGATTAGTAGGTTCTTTTTTATAATTAATTTCGATTCGATTTTAAAATGGGTGGCAAAGTTTTTACTCGCTCTTATAGGAAATTATGTCCATTACCTGTTTAATTTTTACCAATAATATTAAGTTAAATTTTTTGTAATTAATTGTTAAGCGTATACCTCCTTTATATAAATTATGTACTTATGTAAAATCTTGCGCCCCGGCCTTCCGCCCCGGCCCAACTATGTTAAATCATTTTTAAGGTACAATAATTTAACATAAAATAACTTGTGATGTTAATTTAATTTAATAGCAACACTGCCGCTGCTGCTGCTATACAGGGTGGTGCCGTCAATGCGACAATAAATTTAAACATGGGCTATTTTAGTCCATAGAAATGGTTTGCCACTTTCATAAATATCGTATTCATTTGATAATTTTATGACATTTGTATGAAATAATGCTGCCAACGTTTCACTATTCCTTAAATTTATTGTCAACTGTCAAAACGCTCTCTGCTCTGCTGATTCAGTGTTAAATTCTACCTAGTACATTTCTATTAAACTAATAATCAGCACCATCTTTTATTCAACACCAATTAAAACCGAAATGATCTGGTTATAAGGTAACAATTTAAAACTTTAGTATGAAACTTTCTTGTTCAATTAACTTTAGGCGTCCAATTTAGCGGACATACAATACGAGAAGTTGTCAAACATTGAATGGTTCTTGTTCAATTAACTTTCTGTCTAGTCATTTCATTAGATGCCTGTGTCATTTCATTAGCCCCAAATCCTCACCAAGGAGCACCGCTTCATTCCTAGAATGTTACGTGAGGCTATTATAACCAAATATCCATAATACAATAGAGAAGATGGTTGGAGTGTACCTACCATCAGCTTGGGATTCCATCATGCGAATTATAAAGTCCCAAGCCCGTACTCACACTATCCAACAAACTGACACTGTGAGTTCCGTTTGCGTAAATCGGACCGCTCAAAATATAACACAAAGGACGGTAGTTAAATGGCTTTTCTCACTTTAACTGGAAGTTTGAAAATGCTTGTAAAAGTATTCTTTCGGATCACTAGAGGTGTTAACTTCGTGAGTGGGTGAGATAAACGTTCCTATAAAAACGGTAAAATAGGGTAGGCAGCGGTGAAGATATTAGTAGGTTACACCAGTGCTCCGGTGCGGTGGCATAGTGGTGATCGCGTCTGGCCGGACCCCAGGAGACGCGGGTTCGATTCCCGCCTGGATCATATAATTTTTTCATCGTGTTCTGTATTTGTAATGGTTACAACAAAGGATGGTAGTTGACATAAAAACTTATCAAAGATAATTGACATCTTCAACAGTCTTCCCGTAACCACGATCGGCTGTAAAGTAATCAAAATGTCAGGTGTATAATAATAAGGTAACATCTAATTAAACACGAGTTAAATTCGGTAAAGTGGTTTTATTTCTTATCTCAATGCTTACTTCAGAAATGGAACCGCCCCATAATGGACACTTAATTTTATTTATTTTTTATTTTTATACACTATTCACACCTATTATCTAGCCCAAAGTAAGCATCATTAAGAGCTTGTGTTATGGATACTAGATAACGGAGAAATAATGTTAATAATATGTCTACTATAAATATCAGAAATATACTAAATAAACATATAAACATCCATGACTCGTAAACAAATGCTCGTACTCATCATACAAACATTTGTTCCTACCGGGATTCGAAACCGGGACCTCTTGACCGAGTAGACTGGGGTATAGACCACTCGGCCAGCCGGTCGTCTTGATAAAGAACATACGATTCTATCCCAGAAATGTTAGTATCGATGTTCTGAAACAGTGCTGATATTTTGATCACTTATAGCTCAGATGATTTTGCGGATTGTACATACGACAGCACAACAAGTGTAACAGTTGCATTACGAAAGCTGCCTGTAACACGAAAGGAGTAAGGGCGGCCTCAAGGTAAAACTGTTACGTTTGATGTGCTGTCCCATAAATGTAAAAATATTTTTAATCCCCCTATCTCGGAAAGAGTATTTTTGTTCTTCGATATCTGAGCGCAAAAGCCGTTTTTATCCGCTAGAGCAGGGATGGCGAACCTTTACGTATCAGCGTGCCATTTTTTTAAGGAAATGTTCAATGAGGTCATAGATGTGCCATCAAATCAATTTTAACTTTGTGATTTTTAGTAAAATAATACTAATAAATACTATTAATTAACGTAGGGAGGTTTCACTCGCGTTCTCCCATCATATTATACCTTCACACTGTTTTTCGTAGTGAATAATGGATTTTATGATCAGTGACGTGCCCACAATATTGTGTTGCGTGCCATTGGTTCGCCATCCCTGCGCTAGAGGATAAAGTAAATTTGAATTTAGAACATCGTGTGCACTAAGTTTTTTTTTTTTTTTTAATTTCTTTTTCTGGCTTGTACGGTTTGTACATTAGCCACTACTAGAGTGAAAGGTAGGGAAACGGTATAAAAGAATAACCAGTAATTTCGGAATTATAAAAGGATCAGGAAAGTTTTGACCGTTGTAAATTTACGAATAAAGGTAAATAAATACAATACAAAATAAAATAATGATACAATACAAAAACGAATAAAATAAATACAAGATAACCAATCATACTAATTACATAACATTATAACTTTATATTATTATGACATAAATATTCAGATATAACACAATACACATTTTTATTATTTGTATGTAAAAGGGAAATAACAGAAGAAGGGAAAGGAATCTTTAAGGAAATAAGTGATTCTATAAAAGAGGAGCGATCATGGGATGGACAGGAAAACAGAATGTGGTTCAAGTCACCAACACCAGTACCGCATTCACAGATATCACTATTTATGATACGTAAACGCGCAAGGTGTGATGGAGAGCATGTGTGACCTATACGCATTCGAATAAGCATAGAAGTAGCAATTTTACCAAGCTTCATGACAGAAAACCAAGGTTTTATTGGGATGTGCGGTTGAATTAATTTATATATTTTACCTTTAATTTCACTACTCCTATTCCAATCATTTTCCCAAACATTCACTAAATGTTCCTTGGGTATAGATAATAAATCCTGACAGAAATTCTTATATGGGAACAAATCACCACAATTCACCGCTTGTTTTGCAAGCTTATCAGCTTTAACATTACCGTCAATATTTCGATGCCCAGGCACCCAAGCAAAGTGAACAGAGTACCCTTTATTGAAACACTGCCATAATAACTGTTTACAATCAATTATAACCGGGTTGATAGTACAATTTTTAAAAGGATATTTTTCAAGGGCTTGTAACGCACTTTTAGAATCTGTAAAAACGACTGCTTTATCAAGTTTCATTAATATAATATACTCTAAAGATTTAAAAAGTCCGTAACATTCTCCAGTGAAAACAGACGACTCAGGGGGTAACTTAACTTTTTGTACAACATTTAATTGCTCATGATAGACACCAATACCTACATTACCAATTGATGAGGTTTTAGAAGAATCACTGTAAATGTAGTGGCAACCGGGCCAGTTACTATCAAGAATAAATTTAAAATTATTATTGGCATATGGGTCATTTTTAATAATATCTAAAGTGTAATGAATTGTGGGAAAATGAATCAGCGACTCATAATTAACTGCAAAAATTGGAAGATATTGAGATCTATGAGTTGGAGCTTGAAGCGATATAAATTTTCGAAAACTTACAACTAAACATGGCATTGATTTATTACTCCAATATGAAGATGATTGAATGATATCCGAAAGCGATTTTAGCTTATAAAAAAGAGGATGATTTGCCCACCGAAAAGCACGGAAAAGAAATTTGTCACATAAAAATTGGCGCCGGAGTTTTAAAGGAGGTTCTAAACATTCACACTGAAGAACATTGATAGGGCTAGACCTCATAGCTCCAGTAACAATTCGAAGGGCCTTGGACTGGATTAAGTCAAGTTTATGAAGGCCTAAGGCACTACAAGGTTCAAGACATATAGATCCATAATCTAAAACGCTTCTTATCAACGCATTATACAGGAGTTTTTGAGAAAATGGGTGAGCTCCCCACCACACACCTGATAAACATCTTAAGATATTTAAGTTACGTTCGCATTTTGCAATAACGGAATAACAATTAGGTAAACCAGAAAATTTACTGTCTAATATCATTCCTAAAAATTTAGCTTCATTGACCTCAGGAATACTATGATTATCATAGTAAACAGCAACCGGAGGAGGAAAACGAAAACGAGAAAATAGCACCGTTTTACTTTTAGATACAGAAAGACTAAGCCCATTTTTATCTAACCAAACTTTTAGTGAATTAAGTGAATAGGATAATGAAGAGCTTACGTTATCAATAGAAACACCAGTAGTATATAAAACTAAATCATCTGCATATTGTAAAATATTCACATTACCTTTTAATGAATTTTCTAAATCAGACGTATAAATATTATAGAGAAGTGGACTTAGCACTGAGCCTTGTGGAAGACCTCTCCAAACTTGTCTTGATTTTACTTGAGAATTTTCCAAGGTAACATTTATCATTCTCTCAGAGAGCATATTAATGATAAAATTGGTTAATACTGCAGGAACGCGTAATTTATGTAATTTTAATTTAAGTATATTAATATCTACATTATCGTACGCGGCTGAAATATCCAAGAAAGCAGCCAAAAGAGATGAATTACGTGAAAAAGCTAATCTAACGTCAGTAGTAAAAATGGCTAAACTATCCATAGTACTTTTAGCTTTTCTAAAACCATATTGACTGGGAGATAAAATATTATTACTTTCCACAAACCATTCTAATCTATTTTTAATCAAGTGTTCTGCTAATTTTGCAATGACTGAGCTAAGTGCTATGGGTCTTTAAGATGAAGGATCTGAAGGAGACTTATTAGGCTTTAATATTGGAATTACCTCTTGACATTTCCAATATTGAGGTATACTACCTGTCCTCATAATAGAATTAATGATAGCGAGAAAGTATGATATACAACTATCACTCAAGTGAGAAAAAAAAGAATAAGGAATGCCATCTCCTCCTGGTTGTGGAATTTTCATTATATTTCTTCTCTGCCAATTTTCTTTCTTTAACGGCAGAGGAGCATTCCTTATCCCACCACGGAGGCGAAGGGCTTTTATTTCCTTTGCCATTTTTAATAGGGAATACTTTATTTGCACTTTCCAACAAAAGTGAAGAAAATGCTGCAGCACACACAGTTTCATTACTTTGATCAACTACAGGGAGCGAGCTTATACCATCGTGTACCAAATCTTTATATAAATTCCAATTTGCATCAGCTAATTTATATTTCAATCGCGGAGGGCGAGCGCAATTCGATTTATTAATAAGATATGGAAAAGATACAACAATTGGAAAATGGTCGCTGCCAAAAGATGACGACAAAGTGTACCACGTTAATTGAGAAGCAAGATTAGGGGAGCTTAAAGTAAGGTCAGGGACGCTAACTCCTTCATTAGGCCTGGTACGTCTGGTAGCCTCTCCCGAATTAAGGATACAAAAATTATGATTGTTTATTATATCTAAAACTCTGGAGCCAAAATAGTTCGAGCTGGAACTGCCCCAAGATTGAAATCGCCCATTATTAATATTGGTGTGGGAAGTGAGGAAAATATGCGTTCGAGTTCATCAAAAATGACAGAAGAAGGATGTGGAATATATACAGAAACAAAACAAATATTATTTACAAAAGCTGCAATTATTGAAAATTCCGGGTTATGATTTGGAATGGCAATGTGAGAAAATGGAACACTATTTTTAATAAGTAAGGCGACACCGCCATAACTGTCAGATCTATCTTCTCTGATAGAAGAATAACCTGAAATTTTAAAATTAATATTTGGCCAAAGTTTCCTGTAAAGAAACTACGAAAGGGTTGAATTTATTTATTATATACAACAAATCAGATTTCTTACTGTTGATGCTGCGGCAATTCCATTGAACCACTATGGAGTGTGGATCCATTATTGTTTTTAATGTTATCAGTAACTACAGTATTAGGGGCAACGTTGGACGGTGAATTAACTACAGTTATCTTTTCAGATTGGGAAAATGTATTAATTAAAGCAATAATAAGATCCCTGGTTGACAAATTGTCATAACTACTATTATTTATAGCAGTGCCTACTGAAGGCAATGGAATATTATAATCCTTGATAAGGGTTGCATGAGCAAGTTTGTCAAATCCCTTATTACTATAATTACTATTATAATTATTATTTTTCTTTAAAAAAACTGTTTTCTTATAAGAGCTACTTTTACTATTCACAAGTGGTTTTCTACTATTGATAAATTCAAAGTTTTCAGGAAGAGCAGATACCGAAGGAGACATTAAAACATCAGCATACGACTTTGCTATGGGAGGGTGAATTTTCAATGCCTCTGAATAGGAGATGCAACTTTTAGCCATTGATTCCTTTATAGCCCGTTGTCTAGAAAACTCAGGGCACTTGCGACTTGTAGCAATATGTGAACCAGAACATAAACAACAAACTACAGCATCTTCCTCAACAGAACAGCTATCACCAGAGTGGTCACCTCCACATTTAAAACAACGGGGAACGGACCTACACTGACTCTTAATGTGGCCATATCGGCAGCAGTGGAAACATTGTATTGTCGGATATATATACAAGTCGACAGGGAGAGAATTATAACATAAAAATACCCTCTTTGGTAACACCTGCCCATCAAAGGTTAACACAACAGTCTCTATTGGAATAAACTCTGATTTACCATCTATTATATTCTTTTTTTTTAAACGCCTAACTCTAAGAATTTTTCCACAGCCAATAGGAACTGTTATATTTTCCAATATTTCTTCATCCGTCCACTCAACAGGAACTCCTCTTACAACCCCCATACGAGTCACATTGAACACTGGTATAAATGCTTTATATTTATGTTTACTTAAAGCCGTATTATCTATAAATGAATTAGCATCTACAAAGCTACAGAATGATAGTGAAACTTTATTGCGCCCAATTTTTTTGACACTGCCGTTTATTATATTTTGGATATTATTCCTCTTTAAAAAATGACCAAAGGACACTGGGTGTAATGAACTGTTTTTGTCATTTGGGTTTTGTTCCCTTAATACATGTAAAACAAATGGAGCTGAGTCTGAAGCCTCATAAAGAGCCCTTCCTATGGGTGAACGTAAATTGGTCACATGCTGTTTATCTTCCTGTGAATGAGGTAATGGTGAAGAAAAAATTGGAACTGATGGTACGTTTCCAAGTTTCTCTTTGATGACATTTACAGTTGGGCTATTACATTGACAATTTTCACTACTATCTACATCAGTTACAGTAGAACCCTTGTGATTCCTCCTCTTTTTTTTATTACAATGTTTGCATAATTTTCGACTTGAAGAACGTTTACGTTTCGAAACCATTTGATACCCTGACCCGTCAGTATCGGGAACAGAGCCTTCTGTATCCATTTCAGTGCAATAGGATATTGTTATTTCATTAGACACCTGGAGGGCTGACCCTCCAGGGTCTTCCGGATCACCCATGCAAACCCTTTATTACTTTAAATCGACTTACCAACCAGTTGAAAATGAATAAATATGACTAAATAAATAAAAATGACTACTTTTAACTTAACTGATCCACTATTTAAATAATTATTACAAAAAGCAAAAAAAACTGAACCACACAATTCGACGTTTCCCGCGCTTTCTGCACTAAGTTTGCGAATTCAAAACATCATTAAACCTATTTACTTCTACCTCCATGGTGCCGAATTTATCATACAACCTTTTTCAACTTGTTAAAAACTCAGACTCGGCTGCTTCTTGGTGTACCTTTTTTTCATTTGCTTTGCGCGCGCCATTTTCTTTTCACGACATATTGTTAAAACCTTTGGTTATAAAACAACAAACTTGAAAACAAGTGAAATACCTACCTAAAATTAGTAATTCTAGCGACGAAGAAGTTTATTTGACGCCAACAGAATGGACCGAAACTGGTAATAATGCGCCAATGATTTTTTTTGCATTTAGTCATTTCCTCGCTGAGGTGGGATGAAAAGTAGCGTGTTGCACTCGAGTGCTAAGATTTTTCCTCGTGCTCTTTTGATTCCCTCGCTAAAGGTGATTTGCCACCAGAGGGGCGAGACGAGGCGGGGCGAGACGATAATTAAAATCGCACTGACCCTTTTCTACTAAAAATTATAATAAATAAATAAATAAAATAAACAATAAACCTATCGCGAGAAGCGTGTTTCTGTTGCAGAGTTAATTTATACTCTATACAGAAAGCAATACGGTTCATTTTTACACAAACAAATATATCAATTCATGTCTCGCACATCCTCGTCTATCCTGACTATTTCCACCAAAGATGCGCGAGGCGAGGATTTAAATATTTGTTTGTGTAAAAATGAACCGTATTGCTTACGATATAGAGTATAAATTAACTCTGCAACAAATTTCAATTATCGTCTGGAAAATGGCCTATGGTTCGAAATCATATCAAATTTCACATTTAAATTTATACTCTATATCGAAAGCAATATGGTTCATTTTTACACAAACAAATATTTCAATTCACGCCTCGCACATGCTCGTCAATCCTGACTATTTCCACCAAAGATGCGCGAGGCGAGGATTGAAAATTTGCCATACAAATTTTAAATCTCGTTTCGCCTCGTCTCGTCTCGCCCCTCTAGTGGAAAACCACCTTAACGCTCAGGATTCTAATTTATAAATCACTCGCTGCGCTCGTGATTCAATTTTAGAATCCTTCGCTAGCTCGGCAATCAAAATTGAGCACGCGGTTAAAAAGTAACTTTGCACTCTTTTATAACAAATAACTATTACTTGATCTGCAGTAGAAAATACACTTACTTACATAAACGTACCAGAAAGTAAAAAAATGGGTCTATTCGCTTATTATAAGCGACACACAGATACACTGCCAGACACGTCAAACTTATAACACCCCTCTTTTAGTGTCGGGGGTTAATCTGTACAGTGGCGTTATCCTCTGAAAGGTATGACAGAGGATAACGCCACTGGACACATATCATTTGTGTCTAGAATGCTTGACAGGTTAATAACATAAAACAAGACACACCGGGGCGTTCGCCGTCAGTAAAAATATAAAACTCCCTAAAAGATTATTAAGAAAAGTAGTCAGAGAACATACGTTTTCTGGCTACTTTTCTTAATAATCTTTAAGGGAGCTTATATTAATATTAATATAAGTACTAAAGACCTGCGACTTCTGAGGAAGGATCAACAATTTTTCAAGACAAGACAATTAATAAAGAGATAAATATCCGAAATCAATTATTAAATGTAACGAATACAAAACAAAACGCTTAATAAACTAGATTTTCCGTAAAATTGAAGAATTTTCTTCAATTCCTCTGAAGATCTAGTTCATTTGCGTATCGAATATCAGATAAGTATTAAGTAGCTATGATAGAAATTTTACTTACATTCTGAGATTATCGTAGTAAGTACCTCTGTTTTCGGTCGACACCAACTATAACCACCAAACCACCTCTGAGGAGTCAAAAGGTTGCCTTACAAAGCATACGAATATATTTACCGGCTTTTAATACGATAACAACTTGATAACAACACCGTTTAGATTACACACCCGATGATAAACAGCAAAATTAATATAGAGATAAGAAAAATACTATTCTAAAGGTTCAAGGATATACTAATTACTGATTAGGTTTATGAACAGTACTGTCCGATTCCTGAGTCTATTTATTAGCAACTGCGGGCAGATTTGCGATGATCGCGCAGACTGATACGTGCTATATAATAATATGTTCGTAATACTGTTCTTAGAGATAATAGCGATAAGCGTGTTTGCATATGCGTAGAGTCTCATGCTGTAGATATGAACACCAATATTGTGGTATGTATCTTATTTCCAAGGCAGTCTGTCGGTCTGTAACACTGTACTCTATTTAATATCTAATAGGTTAGTGTCTGGATTCTTCCGCTATATATTGCTGCGTTCATAATTTTCACACCGTGTGTTTTAATAAATTTATGTTTGGTGCAGTAGACCACAGTGGTATTTTTACTGAAATCTGCAGCATTCCAGATAGCAATAATAATAATAATATTCATACAATCACACCTATTATGTAGGTAGCCCAAAGTAAGCATCATTAAGAGCTTGTGTTGTGGATACTAGATAATGGATAAATATTGATAATAATATGTATATGTATATTAGAAATATACTAAATAATCGTATAAACATCCATGACTCGTAAACAAATGCTCGTACTCATCATAAAAACATTTTCTCCTACCGGGATTTGAACCCGAGAGCTCTTGACCGAGTAGCTTGAATAGCAAGGGTACAGACCGCTCGACCAGCCGGTGGTCAAATAACATCAGTGTAATAGCATAGTCTTGTGTATATAACTATTAATAGTTTCTAGTAGGTCTTGTACACCATTGTATGTTATAAAATATCTTATGAGTAATATGAACTCATATTATATCTCCTACAAGGAGATCATTCATACCCGACCACGTCATGATAATTTATCACATAAAATCAGAAGAAAATTGATGAATCCGGAAATACCAATAATTAGATTTTGTGTATAGGTCTCGTATAAAATCAAAAATGATAATGATGGCCGATAGAGTCAACTAATCGTCAGCAAAGTGAGACGCCATGATGAATATTTAATTTTGTCTGTGTTGCAGATTTTTTATGTAATTAAATTCCTGTTTTATGCTTTGAATTAAAATTGAAAATTTTAAGTAACCGCCGGCGTCATTAATCATTTATCTTACATCATCTCATTGAGAATATTATTATGAGCCCTAACACGCTATATCTGCTGTAAGTTTCTGAAGAATTGAGCATCCCGCAGACTATTTGGTGGTACAGTATCAGCTCAAGGTTAGCATGTCTTGAAAAAACCACCGAAGTAACAGTAAACCGAATTCAAATCAATCGGATGTGTAAAAGTTAGTAAAACCCTTTTATCGTGTAGAAAATGAGCTGATAGTCATCAAACGCCTGAACTGATCTATATAAATTATAGCTAAGAACCATCCTGATTACGTCACCCTTCAAACAAAAAGAAACAAATCAAAATCGGTCCTTTTCTTTAGGAGATACGATGGTACAAACAGACACACAGATACACAGACAGACACGTCAAACTTATAAAACCATTCTTCTTTCGACGGGGGTTTAAAAGAAAATGAAGTACTAAAAATTGTTCCGCATATTATGGCCTATTTTAGTATAGATACGAGATACCATATAATATGGCCGGGTCTCCATACATTTTTGGGACATGTGTTTTATCGTAGGTACTTAAAAATTTACATAATTTACAGAATGCATCAAATCTGTGCAACATTTTAGGATGCTGTTAAGAGCTCATAATTAGGGTCTTGAATGAAGAAAACTTTCTGATAGTGGTCGCTCGTGGCTTCGCCCGCCTTGGTGTCAGTTATTGCTTCAAAAGTATCTTATTTCTTCCCCAGGGTCTCAAACTATGTATCTCCATATCCGCCTCTGTGGTCTAATGGTTAAGACCACCTTCAGATTTAGAGGTCTGGGGTTCGATTCCCGTGGGCTCAGAATTTTTTTGCTTACTTTGGTTGGTGGTAGAACTTTTCCGCATTGCTGTGTAAGATCGCTAAGTACTCCGTGGTTGAGGAGTCCTGCCCCCTTATTCTCAACTGTCGGAAAGAATTCGAATTTCGGAAACTCTATACCTGTCACTTTTTATCGCGCTGCGTCAAAGCGAGACGGCATGTGACTTTTCGAATCGAATCCGTGATCCGACAGTTGAGAATAAGGGGGCTGGTGTAGTTCGCTTCCGTATGGCGTTATCATCACTTAACATCAGATGAGATGAAGGCCAAGAGCCACCCTAAAAATAATTATAAAAAAATATAAAAAATTCATCTAGGTAATCGTTCCAGCGGAGTAAGACTAAAAAGATAACAGAGTTAATTTCGCATTTGTAATATTAACTAGAATAGATACGTACGTAGATTGTAGATAAATATTTCGAATATAACATATTAACGTAATAGATATTTTTTTCTGTTTACGTAGTACTACGTAGTAGGTCGTGACTAAGACTTGACACAATTACCAAAAATGACAATTATTTTAACTTGTTTGCCTTGTCAAAACTATACAGCAACGTGTCTTATCAGTTGAAACGTGGCAGCGTTGCTATGATATTTTTAAAGTACATTTTTACAGTGAGACAGACTATTTAAAAACCCCCACGAAAAAAGAGGCGTGTTATAATTTTTTTGTGTCTGTCTGTGGCACAGCCTTAACGAATGGACCGATTTTAGTTTGTTTTTTTTGCTTCAAAGCTGACTTGACTAAGTAGCATGATTCTTAGCTATAATTATGAATATCAGTTCAGGCGTTTGATGATTATCTATCAGATCATTTTCTATATACTTAATAAAAGGTTTAACTTACTTTCACGGATCAGATTGATTTGAAATTTGGTGTATCTACTGTCACTCCGGTGACATTCCCATGATACAGGGTGGCCGGAACTTCAAAAAATAAAACTAAAAAAAAAAAGAAAAAAAAATCCAAAAAAAATATTTAGGTCCCTCGTATTGTGGGGTATACGAATGACCCCCATGTATGTTCCGCGAGTTTTGATAGTTTTCGAGTTATGAATTTTTTTCTGAATTTTCGGGAATTTTCGACCTGACCAACTTAAAAAAAAAACTATAAAAAAAATAGAAAACTTTTTCGGTTTTTTTTATTGAAACTGAATCCTCGTGAGTTGTACTTTTATGCATCATAAAATAATTCGCTTTGTAACTTTGATGAAAGTTGTGAAAATGTTGATCCAAAGTGAAAAATTTACGTTCGGTGAATTATGAATTATGACTTGAATTTTCAACTTTAAATAAAAAATGTAAACAGGTGACTTCATGGTTCCTAAGTAGCCCTTAAAAATGCACCATACTCTTAGATTTCATAATCATTAAAAAGGATTAGTAATTGAAGGCTGAAGCTATTATAAATATACTTACATAACCTTATAAAATTTAGATTTTTTTTTGTTTTTTTTTAATAGAAAAGAGAAAAAGAGTCTTTACAATTTCATTATACTTACACAGAATGGTGCCGTTAATACGACAATAAATTAAAACATATAATTTCATACAAATGCCATAAAATTATCAAACGAAGAAAATGATTTTGAAAGTGGCAAATCATTTCTATAAACTAATATAGCGCATGTTTTAATTTATTGTCGTAGGTATTAAGGACACCCTGTATAGATAATTTTCGTGGATTTCGTAGCATGCATGTGAATGCTCAAAGGTAATTTTCTTAATGATTCGGACACTGTTCTTAGGGACTCACTAAGAAAATTCTCACACATTTAAAATATTCAATACAATTAAGGGCATTCTGTGATTGTTCTTTTGTTGACCAAAATACGTTAAAAAGCAATTAGGCAATTAGTGGACTTACATTTGGTGGGTACCATTTAAGAGAGAATAGCCCTTTTTCCAATTTATGATTATATAACAGTAAGTCATTAGATACGTAATACGTAATATCGGTTAAGACCAAACGCTTTTCTTTGTCATGAAGTACAAATTCTTAGTATATTACCCTGGATTAGAAAAAAAAATAGTTCCGTCATACTTAGACCACAGAGTTTTAAGTAGCTTACTTTTTAAAGTGTGAAAATGGCATTCAACTCATAGGGTAAAATCCGAATAGATGCCTCGGTGGGATATGCCCTAGTTTCGAATACACTATGTTAGAGATGTCCCTAATGTTAGTGCTCTTTTATGATTAGAAACCCTACTCCAGCAGGCCTCAGGGCCCATAAGTTGTCGGACAACGTATACACGTTTAGTTTGTGTGCACGAAAATCTTGTGGGGCGAGCCCCCAACGATCGTCGATCGTCAATATTATGTTTTCACAAGCATGCAAAGAATCTGTTTATCATTCGAAATCTGAGTCACTAATATCTTATCTGTGATCCGAGTGCAAAAGTGCAATATATCCGATAGCGTGGAAATATTTTTTAAAATTAGAAACTTTCCATTCAATTACTTTCTACACCACCTGTCCACTGACAATCCATTCAACCTCATTTCTAGAATAATCGCACTGGTCAGCACAAAAACTGCATGAGATATTTTTTTTTCTATTCAATCAATTATTCACTTTTTTGTTCTTTGATATTGAGGTTAGATAAAATCTTAAGAAATCATAGAATATTGGCGAGCCCGGCAGCGACGAAGATATTTTACTACCTGAGGAGCACTAACTCTTCAGGTATTAAAATAGGTTCTCTAATGTTTCACACACAATTCATTAGAAAATTACCAGTTCACAAGCAACATTTGTCAATGTTTCATTACGCAAACTAATGCTTTAACAAGGACATCAAAACGCAAACATGCATATGACAAGCAGGCATTTCAAAAATGCATTATTATTTAAATTTTTAAAAGACAAACTGACATGACAACAAGTTACAAAAACCAAAAATAATATTTCGCAAATAATTTGTTGTTTGACTAAATTTCAATTACCAACTTTTTGTTTACTAAAATTTCTTCTGTTTCTTGTTTGAAATGTTTTCTTGTGTAATGGATACTAGATAAACATGCATGCAGCATGCAAGCGAGCATGAAGTATGCTGGCAAAAATGAACGCAAGCATGCAGCATGTAAGCAAGCATACAGCATGCAAGCAAGTCTAAAGCATGCAAGCAAGCAGCATGCAACTATTCAGCATGCATGGCTTTTGTCACGGCTCCGGCGCTGCGGGGCTATGGCGTTCCCACTTGACCTTATCGTCGCAGATGGTTTCTGCCCACCACCGCAGCTTCGGCTTGCCGGCCAGCCTCAGCCGCGGCGTTGGTCATGAAAACCACCTGCTCCTCAGCTCGCGGGCGGCCTCGCCCCTCCGCGCCTTCGCGGGCTTAAATTACACTCTAGGGGTAGGGCAGACAAGACTACGCGGTGTCGGTTTTACAGAGCTATATTTCTGTCACTGAATTTTAAAACGCAATGGTTGTTTAGGTTCATAAGACAACATTTTAGTTAAATTGTTTCAAATGTAATTGAAACTGTCTCCGGATAAAATGATTTTCTTGACAATAAGTCTTATAATAACTAAGCTTTATGTTATTTTAATTTTAAGATATTGATAACATAACAATATTATTATAAAATTTATAAACCATTATTCGGATTATTATAAATCACCATTCGGTCTAACATACATTATACAATATAACACTTAGGACATGTGACTCTAAAGCAAGAAAAATAGGATATATAATTATTATAGCACCCGATCTTATGACACAAAAGCATTGGAACTGAAGATGATTAGGTAATAAACTATTTCGTATACGCGAATATTATGAAAAATGATGATTTTTCGATGATGATGACGTTTGCTATAAAACGTGTTAGGGATTATGATTTTCGGACGATCGATATTCGGAGAAGAAAGGGACTACCCGCGCGTTGTGGTCACACCTTT
Organism: Nymphula nitidulata; assembly: GCA_947347705.1. Taxonomy (NCBI): domain Eukaryota; kingdom Metazoa; phylum Arthropoda; class Insecta; order Lepidoptera; family Crambidae; genus Nymphula; species Nymphula nitidulata. Next base: position 3,967,404 of record OX374617.1, on the reverse strand, counting down.
TTTTTTGGTCAGAAATCCCTTTATGGGTACCCAGAGAAAAACGGGGGCTTGCCCCCTGGGTTATGTAGGAGTCTCCGGATGAAGGCCGGCATACCCACTAAAAACTGACGGTACCCATCAAGCCACCAATGTGCGGCGCGACCGAGGAAGCTCATCGCAAACAACTCAGGTCGCGCACTGTGGTCGTCCTTTCGGACTCAGCTTTGTTGACAACTGCCGTGGGTACTCGGCACTTTTCTACCGACTGCGGGGTGTTTTTTTTGGGTGAGCCCCCCTCCACCACTCCGGACCCCTGACTAGGGCGGTTGGGACTGCTGCAGCGCAAGCGCGTAGCGCCGCTTTGCCCGGCCGAGCCTCTTGCGGCGGATTGGGTTCGCCAGGGGATCATTCTCCCGGGCCCTTTCCGCAGCCTCCCACAAAAGTCGGCGACCGCCTGCCAAGACATCTCGCTGTCGAATATCTTTTGGGTCACAGTTCTAACCTAACCTAACCAACACAAGTCGGAATGCGCTGAACTCGATTAACAAAGATAAGTCGTTTCAGGCGCTTCTTATGTTTTTAGCATGAAAATTTAAGAAATGATACGGTGCCATACCATAAATTGCCTAATGTCTTTAGACTAAGTAACCATATTACTAAAGAAAAATTGGTCAATAGATCTTTGTCGTTTAACGTATTTGTGTTAGGAAAAATTTACTAATGTTCTTTTGCAAAATGACAATTTATGAAGAAATTACTTTATGAGATGTAAAGTTTGTGAAACATAAATAAATGGAACGTTGATTTGCGAAATGATAACTTTGAATTTCGTTGCTTGTTATCTGTAAATTTGTATAATAACTGTTGATCAACCAAAGGGGAACCATTAAAATATCTTCGTCGCTGCCCAAGCGGTACTTAGTGCAGAATTGAGTTTTCTTCCGGAAGAAATGCGTGAAAAGTACCTACATAAAATTTTACTTTCAATACTTTCACTTAATAAGTTTCAATATTTCTACTTGTAATCATTTTAATTTTAATGTCTAAAGGAAATAAACACTATTTTAATATATTATTGAAGCTGTTTTTTTTGCACCTAGTATACCTACTTGCACCTAGCACCTTCCTCGCTGCTGTGAGGTGAAAAATTGTGTGTTGCGTTTGGCAGCAAAGTTATTCTGCGTCTGGTACCTTTGAAACCTTCGCTACGCATTTAAGCCACGAGCAAATCCTTTTTTTTTCAAAGTTTCAATAAAAGTACTCGCGCTAAAAACACTTTCAGCAAATAACTATTGTCAGGAAAATCTAATGAATATATATTTTTTTTCGTTTGTGAATTCAGTCAACTTTTTTGTTTCTTCGCATACACTGGAGTTCAAAATACATGTATTCGTATCGAAAAGGATAGTCGCCGTAAAGACCCAGTCTTGCTATAAATACTGAACAAAAAAAAAACTGCTGCAAATAACATTTATTACTTTTACAATGTGTTAGTTTACTCTTTCATAGCTAATATAAGTATGATACATACAAATTACAAATACAATACATAAAAAATATCGACTATGTTGTTGTGGCGGCAACAGAAATACATAATGTGTGAAAATTTCAACTGTCTTACTGCCACGGTTAATGACATACAGCCTGGTGACTTGGCCACGGAACTAACAAAACACTTGTTATTGCAGATGCGTTGTTATCCTGAGGCCTAAGGTAAAATGCAGTCCTCCGCCAACGTATTATTATTTTTAAAATTTTATTTTAACATTTTAATAAAAGTTTGAAAGATGTTTAGAAAAATATAAAAATCATTTTATTGTTACATTGTTACACTGTGAAGCGATCGATCTTGTAATTGTTTTGTTTTTACTAACATATTTTCTCTAAGTAGGTTAAGTATGTACTTAAATTGTTGGTTTCCTAAATAAGTAAATATATAATTACGATTAAAGTTTTTCTTTACATTTGCCGGGGTGTAGTGAAACACCTAAGATGTTTTCATTTGCGTGAAAAAATAATAGATAAAAAGGTTTCGGGTCATTTACTTAATTTTCCGTGTTCTTAATTTATTACATTAATTACCCATTATCTACTTATTTTTTTTTCTTTATAAGTCATATTTTTTATACTACTAGATGACAAATAAGCTGACGGTCCACCTAGTGGTAAGTGGTTTCCGCCTTTATAGACACCTGAAATAACAAGGAAAAATCACTTCGTATGGCAGTTGCATTTTTATCCTGAAGCCTAAGATGAAATGCTTTCTATGTCTCAAGTCTAAAATAAGAAAGGCGGTGGTGCCTACCCGAGACGAGCCTACATACGGGCCTACCACCTATTAAAAATAAATTATAGATACAGTACTAATGTATACATTTTTAAAATTTATTTTAGGACTTTATATAAAATTAAGATAATTGTTTTCACGGTTGTTTTTTGTGTCTGCATTTGTCCAGTGCCATAAAATGTTTTAAATTTTCAGGAGTAGGTAGTTGTTTTTTATTATTATTTAGTTTTATAAAAAAAGCTACTACATATTCTTGATTGAGTTCTATGATCATTTTTATCATCATGATTAGGTACGATTCTGTGTTATGTGTGTGTTGCCAGTGATGACTTACGGAACTGAGACGTGGCCGCTTACAATGGGCGTCATAAGAAGGCTCAATGTCATCCAAAGGGCAATGGAGCGGGCTATGCTCGCGGTTACTCTGCGTGATCGAATCAGAAATGATGAGATCCACAGGAGAACTAAGGTCACCGATATAGCCGGAAGAATTGCGAACCTCAAGTGGCAGTGGGCAGGCCACATTGCAAGGAGGACTGACGGCCGTTGGGGCGGAAAGGTCCTCGAATGGCGGCCGCGTAAGGTAAACGCTGGTAATGTCGACAGTGTCCCGGTACTCGTCAGTTTATAAAAAATAACGAATATTTCTTTTTCTCGCGTGGCAATGTAAGAATTTTCTATGGCACCATAATCATTGTTATATACTACAAAATCAGAACCACAAAAGATGATTACAAAAGCAATGGGGACGGAAAAAAATTGCATCAAAGTATAACACTCCCAAATTTTGATGTTTTTTGCTAGTTTAGGTGCTGAAAGTGAACTCTAGCGTAGTACATTAGATTGTAAATTTTGCAGAATCTATCTGCAGTTCGATGATAGTGATTATTTCTTAATGTAGTCAAGTGAAGTATCTAATGAATAATGAAGTACCTTTCAATTAGTATTTTTTATTTATTTTGTGGTATTTACCTGTGTGACATTTATTGATTCCTAAAAATCCCTCAGTGACCCAATCCTCGTCAATAATAACACAATTCTGACGGTTACAGGGCCTAGCGTGGAAACCTGCACCAATTACTGCCATCGTTTAGTTTTTCGTTAAATTTCGCCTTTATCTTCATAAAGCTAAGGTCGTAAGATAGTATCTCGTGCAAATTCTTAGAACGAACTATGATTCCTTGGCGGTGTATATATTTATTGAGGAGCTCGGTGATGTAGTGGTTTGAGCGCTCTGGTTTCGATAACGAAAACAAAGCAACTTTCGCCATGGTCGGTCCCGGGATGGGTCTATCAAATTTATAATCTCGAGCTCCTCCGTGCTTCGGAAGGCACGTTAAGCCGTTGGTCCCGGTTGTTACTGCAACCGCTTTAACCCACCAACCCGCATTGGGCCAGCGTGGTGGCGTTGTGGCCAAAGCTCCTCATGTGTTTCTCCCATGTAGAAAGGCATGTGCCCAGCAGTGGGACGTATATAGTCTGATGATGATGATGATGATGATATATATTTATTTACATATATGAGTACACATAGACTTCAATTCAAAGCCCCGTTTATTTCTGTGGCTCTCGCAAGTAGCGACTAAGCTATCAACTGCTCCACTGGTAGTGGTAGGATCTGAACACAGTCTTGTTGGTGACCACCGTACGCATGGCGTAAAGCCAAAGCTTCAAGAGACGTTGCCGTGATGCATGCGGTCAGTGATGCCTTCCGTCTGACAGTACCAGGTGGAATGCATTGACTCGCCTGCAGGAAGACCCCAAGAAACGGTGACATGAAGACAAATCGACTATTTGAAAATTTTAGTCACATGGCAAATGTCACGCAGGAGCTGTTATCAACCACGGAATTGGTATTTTTGGGGGACTTCAGTGCTCACTACGAGTTGTGGTTAAGTTTCTCTAAAACAGACCATACTGGTAGAGCAGCCCAAGCTTTCGCTGTCACGCGTCACCTAACTCAACTGGTTAACCAGCCCATCAGGATGCCAGATATTGTCGTAAGCGCGGGACCATCTGCTGAGAACTTGCCTGGCTGTATATCGAATACAAGTCTGAGCTGCATTGGGAACATCGGACCACAGCTTAATAACCGAACTTAAGCACTCCAGTAACTCCACTGCCCTTCGCGTGGGTAGCCCAGGCTCTGCCGAAGCAATTTCACTGGCCTACCCCCGACATGCTGTGGCCTAAGATGAAATGCCTTTGATGCCCAGTAATTATACTACTAACTTTCCCTTTAATCCGAAACACAGTGACTACAAACACCGTTAAAACAGCGTCTAAGAATATTCAATAACAAAATAAAATCATTATGAACCTAAAATATACATAGAAACGGTTCAAATTACATTACGCTTAAAATTTGACGACTTTTGGTACCATTTGCCGATAATTAGGACAAATCTGTCGAATACTGGTACAAATGGGTGTTTCTTCAATTTATTATTTATTTGATTTTTCCTTATTCTCCTTAATAGAACGAATCATTATGTCTAATAGAGGAATAAATTCTGTACCTCGTGGTGTAACTACAACTTCGTAAGAGCAATGATGTTTGTGTGACAAGTCGTCAAAGTCAGCCAAGTTCAATTTCCGACGAGTATTGGGACGTTTACCTTACCCCACAAGGTAGACCGACGATCTGGTGAGGGTCGCGGGAAGCCGATGGATGCCGACAGCGCAGAACCGACCAATATGGAGATCTTTGGGGAAGGCCTATGCCCAGCAGTGGGCGTCTCTCGGCTGAAATGATGATGATGATGATGATCTATTCTCTGAAAAGAAACTCATAAGGGTTCCCATTCTCACTTTTCCCAAAAATATTTTATATTTTTCAATATTTAACAACTTGTGCAATTAATTATACAATTCATCACTTTAACAATATGTAATTCTGCAATGCAATAAAAATATTTTGAAAGAGTTTTCGGTCCGTACGGTGGTGCCGCGGGGCTGTGTGAGGTATGTCCAATTGTCCATGTGTGTGTGTGTGTGTGTGTTGACGTAGCCAATGTTTCATATGGCTATAGATAATAAATATTATGATACCTAATTTTTTTATACTTAAAGGTCAATAGACAGGTTCCCAGTGTGCTGTGATTTAGTATTTCTCCATACATGTTAAGTGGCGCAAACGCAGCATTAGTGGAGTTTGGCAACCAAATAACGGAGGAAGGACATACTGGACGACTACCGTTAGTAAGAAATTGTTGCAATAATGTTGACGAATTATTTATATTTGTGCTTATTAAATTATGAAAAAAATACAATATATGACAAAATGAAAAAAGCAGATCTACATGTGAATTTTCTCAACCAGTGAAGCATAAAATTCCAGACACAATTAATTTTTAAATTGTCATAGCCCTCCGGAGGGATATCGCCGCTTGACAGATTAAGCTTTCCTGAAAAGTTGGCACTTTGATAGGAAATTTTGTCAAGAAAACAATTTTGAATCTAAATTTTTTTTAGTGACTAACTACAAATAAGGTGAAAATAACAGTGTGTCATACATTGATTGATGTTATACAAATAAGTTAGTTTATTACCCATTTTTCATGAAACTTCCTTAGTTGGTAGAATTACCTAGCTAGTTATAAGTATTATTGACAGTCACCTGGATTGTGAAAGATCGAGGTTTCGGTCCCAGGATGATATTTTTTTCTAGGTTAGATAAATCTTATAAACTTCTGTCCCTTCCCAGTCCGTCGGCACCCCCGGCAACTGTATCTACTACCTACGTGCTAATACAGTATCAATTGATCTCTTTAAATGAAAAGAGAAGACACAAATCAAGACTAATACCTACATGCAGTCAGCATCATAACAATGTTCAGTCAAGGAATTTACATGTTTAAAAAATTAATATAGTAAATATGAGTCGGCGTCTCATACAAACATAATTACAAAATTTTAAGTAACCCCCGGCGTTATTAATCATCTATCTAACACCACCTCATTAAGACTATTCAAAAGAGCCCAAACACGCTATATCTGCTGTAAGTTTCTGAAGAATTAAACATTTCGCAGACTTTTTGATGGTATAGGATCAGCTCAAAGTTAGTATGTCATGGGAATGTCAACGAAGTGACAGTACATCAAATTTCAAATCAATAGGATCTGTAAAAGTTAGTAAAATCCTATTTACATGTAGAAAATGAGCTGATAGTCATCAAACGCCTGAACTGATCTTCATAAATTATAGCTAAGAACCATCGTAGTCACATCAGCTTTCAAAGAAAAAAAACCGAATCAAAATCGGTCCATTCGTTTAGGCGCTACGATGCCACAGACAGACACACAGATACACAGATACACCGATACACAGACAGACACGTCAAACTTATAACACCCCTCCTTTTTCGTCGGGGGCTAAAAACAAGACAAAATCTAAATGAAATTAAAATCTCCGACTGTATTTAAATTCTGTCTATATCTATGCGATTAGGATCAAAATCGCATGCATCTTTTTGATGCTGACTTTTTTATACTATACTTTTTATACTACTAGATGACAAACAAGCTGACGGCCCACCTGATGGTATGCGGTTACCGCCGCCTATAGACACCTGCAATAACAAAGAAAAATCTCTTGATATTGCAGGTGCGTTGTCATCCTGGGGCCTAAGATGAAATGCCGTCCATGCCCGGAAATTACACTGGCTACCTTGACTGTGCCTAATCCAGTTTTGTCCACCTTTTTGAAAAGAATTTTAAATATTTTTTGTATTTAAAATAATTTCTAAATCTGTATGAATGAGGTATAACTAATAATAACAATTTTTTTTCATAAAAGATGGTCAGTTAGTTTTGAAGTTCTCTCTGGGACGCAAAATACCAGACACAATTTATTAATATGTAGAAAAAGAAATACTCAATGAATTATTTTCATAGTGGAGACATTTTTTTTATTTTAATAAATAATTTATGTAGACAAAGCCTTTCTGATTATGAAGCGACAGATAAATCGCAACCTTTTTTTTTTTTATGAAGCAATAATAAATTTTTTTTCTACAAAATCTTTAAATATAACAAACGAGGTTTAAACACCCGTTCAATGTCATTATAGAAATAAAATTTAAAAATAACAAACTCGTTTCGAAGGTCTGAACTTGTTTCCACAAAGTAACCTCTGCCATTATCATAACGCAAAATAGAATCGGAGTAGGTACTAATTAATTAAAACTGGCGGTGTTAATCCGTGATAGAAAAACCAACCCGGACAGCTAATAATTAGCTAAATAGATAATAAGTATAAGTATCATTTACTAGGTATATCGTTTGCATTTGAATCCTTTTAGGGTCGATTTCACGTCTGCTGAAATAAAATAAATTGGTCATTAATATTATAAAGTTATAACGTACTTAGAACGCAGGTACCGCAAATAGATTTTTTGCGAAAGGCAACTTATTTTAGTCTGCCTTTGACATTTGTTCTACAATGAATAGATAAATCGTGCAAATGCCATCTAACAATAATTACCTATAAAGTTGTATCCATATCCAGTATACTTAATGGATCTTATATTGTAAGCATCAGAAAACAATAAGTTTTATTTCACAAATTCGTAGATTCCGACTAAAATAATAATTAGGCTTTCGACATTTCGATAAACTTATACATCATATAATCTGTGCTTGCTTACACTATAATGTCACACAAAAAGAATGCGTGGACACATTAAAATTGTAAAATATTTCATACAAGGTGGTTGGTACTCTATATAACTTATCCATGTCAACATAGCTAATAAATTAGGTGATAACAATTGAAGTTCATTATTCTAATATTATTTTTTTGCCATTTTTCTATAAATGAAATCCAAAACTTAATCTACATTCAAATCTTAAGCTACATTTAGGTCAAGGCTTAAAGTAAGACAGACTTGGTGCCCCCAGATTGAAGAAATGGTCACATTAGCTGGTTAAATCTTAAATTTTGTCATTTACGCCACGAAGAAGTGTTTAGTTGGTAGCAATGGAAGACTTTAGCGATCTGCCTGATTTGTCATCTTAACTCGAAGGAGCAATAACGCATAACTGTTTATAGTCGTTTTATAATAAGCTACCTACTGTAGTCGCAGCATTGGTAAGCGTAGGCTTCCACAAGGTGGAATGACGATCTGGTGAGGGTCGCGGGAAGTCGATGGATGCGGGCAGTGCAACACCGATCGGTTTCGAGTTCTTTGAGGAAGGCCTATGACCACTAGCCTCTCGGTTGAAATGATGAAGATGACCAACTGTGATTGATTCCCACCAGGCGGTCACTCTAATTCCGGTATAATTACTCCCATACTAATATTTAACTGCGAAAGTACTGTGGACCATAAAAGAGTAGAAAATAGATGATTGCGCTGGCATCGCTTCTTTTGGCAACACTGATCATACTCTACCAATAAACATTATAAGTGCCTAGCTTTTCCGTTTTCAACTCTTTTGTATCAATCTCTGTCTATCTGTCTGTCTCGCTGTTTTGAACCGCTTTAGGTTAAATATGGAGATGGTTTCAGACCCTGGGAGGGACAGTAGGATATTTATTGGAGCGACAACCAACTTCGACTCGGGAGGAGGTGGTGGTGGCTACTATTAAATACCAAACACAGCCATGCCTTGCTCTTCCATGCGTCGGCGCCGGCATCAATTCTTGCGTCAAACATTCGCCGACCTTGGACTAGAAAGCACCGGGTGTTTCGACCGGTGAGGCCTTGGCTCTATCGACCGTGTCATCAAATGGTAGAGCCAATTATTCACCATATTTATTAACATGATTCCGCGAATACACTTTTGTTGAGAAAGACAGAGACAGAGTGAGAGAAAATATTACGAACCAAGATAGTTATCTTAGTTTTATTTATTAGGATTTTTTCTTAGCTTTCATATTTTTAATAGAATGGTCAAGAAACATTAAACCTTTCATATAAACACAAAATCTATTGTGTTTGATACGTTCTTGCCGAGCTCATTAATACATCTTGAGCTAACAACATGATAAGAATTACATGAAGACAAAATAAATATTTCGTTTTAAAGTAACTTATGCTGCCTAATTAATATAGGTACAGTCAGTTCGTAGTCCAATGGTCAGTGGAATATTTACAAGGACTGTGAATTGGTCCAGTTTTATTTTTCATACGCAAACTCCTCTGATAATGATCTCAACGAGAGGACGCCGGCTATTCTGCCGGCTGTTTAGTTTGTGTATTGTTGCCTCCCGAGTGGCCGCGTACTGTGAGCGCGCAAGGCGAGATCGCTTTCGTCGGGTTTGAGTTTCGAATTTTCCATTTTTATTTGGATTTTCATACGTAAGTTTATCTGCCTACCTTGAATTTGATATTTAATCAATATTATGCAACTAAGATATTGATTTAACTTTTTTCAAATAATACAAATAATAAGTGACGTCTAAATTAATGTTTACTATTACTTATCATTAATTCATGCACCTAACGCAAACCGTGTATACCTAAATATTTTCTTAAATTTAATTAAGTTATAGTTTTAAAGTTATTTACAAAAAAAACTCTCTTTCTGGCGCAGTCGGGTAAAACATTGTCCTGTCGCGCGATGTGAACCTGCGACCTTTTTCTGAGAATACTGGTTAGGATGTTGAATTATTATAATTTTGACACTCTGAAGGTAGCCGTATACTGGTTGTTACAGAATTCCGCAATATTTGAATTTTTGGGAGTTGCGGGAGGTTGATAGCGTATGTGCGCGGGTTGCGTATGTGCGCGGGTTGTGTGTGTGTGTGTGTGTGTGTCTGTGGTATAATTGTCGTGTAACGTACGATCCGCGATAATACGCATTTTCTGGGTTGTCACGAGCTGATGTGACAATGTTTTTAATAATTTAATCGTAAAGTAAAAGTGGAATACAACCACCCCCTTAAATTTTATTTTCGACTTTTGTAACACACTATGTATAACTTAGAACCATAAAGATAGGCTAAAAAATTCATAGGGTACTCCCAGCCCTAAGTCCTCGGTAGCCCAGTGTTTAGATATATATAACATAAGAAATAAAATAATATTAATTTAGTTATTAGTTAGTTAGTTATTATTATTTAGTTATTTTGTTTATTTAAAAAAAGAAAGTTAAACTAAGTTCTACCTTACCAGGCGATGGTAGCCACCTACCACCAGGTAGGCCGGCCGCTTGTTCTTCATCAAGTTGTTTAAAAAGTCCTCGGTAGCTCAGTGTTTAGATATGACATAAGAAATAAAATAATATTAATTTAGTTAAACTAAGTTCTACTTTACCAGGCGACGGTGACCACTTACCACCAGGTGGGCCGTTCGCTTGTTTTTCATCTAGTTGTATAAAAAGTCAGTTACCAGTCCGCCGCCGCCGGCCAGCGCTTACTTACACACACAGCACAATAGAAAGTATATAGTCTGATACAGTGGATACTATATTATATTATTATTATAAAAACTAAGTATTATACTTATTCCTTAATAGATTCTGTAGGCGACATTATTATTACAGAAAAAAATAGCTTTATTATTTTAAGGTATATGCAAAACAACATTCTCGAAGACCAATGTATATCAATCTTTGATTGTAATAACCAACTTGTTTCAATATTCATGAACTTCAATTATTTCATGCAGTAGGTAGAATTCATGGCAATAAAACGCATTGTTCTCATTCTGAGTACCTACGGGGGCATTGATAGTTAATTATTTATTCATAAATATCTTAATAACGTAAAATGCAAAAACTTAAGAATGAAAGATGCGAAGTTTTACAGTAAATCAGACACAAATCAATAGACTTTCTATTGTGATGTGTGAACGCCAGCAAAATACATAATAAATTTTAAATTTCACCTTTTTTATAAAGTTCATGAAAAATAAACTGAAAGAAAAATAAATAACTTTTCTTAACATCTGCCAGTAATTAAATTATAATTAGAGCACTACTTCGCTTTAGTTTACGCAGTATATTCCGAAATAAAATTTTATTTTGGGATTTTTCTCACAAACTGTATATAACTTAAAACTAGAAAGACAGGCTTAAAAAATATATTGTTCTCCCAGCCCCAAGTCCAGAATTCTAATTTTTATTTCTTAATTCCGTAACACCCGGTATATTCTTCGGCACTACTAAGAAGCTCGCAGATAAAGAAAAGATGTCATCTATCAAGGATGATATTTTGGTCTAGCTAGGGTGATATTATGATCTTTAAGCCGTAAATTATTTAAGAAGCCAACTAACTATATTAATTCTTAATTTTATTTTTAACCCCCGAAAAAAACATGGATAGGGAGTGGGGAGGGGTGTTATAAGTTTCACGTGTCTGTCTGTGTATCTGTGTTTCAATTTTGAGTCAGTTTTTTTTTGTTTGAAAGCTGACGTATCAGGGTGGTTCTTAGCTATAATTTATCAGTTTAGGCTATCGTTTGATGACTATCAGCTCATTTCCTACTTGACAAAAGGGTTTTGCTAACAGATTATTCACACATCTGATAGATTTGAAATTTGGTTAACTGTTACTCCGGTAGCCTTTTTCAAGACATGCCAACCTTGAGCTGATCCTGTACCATCAAATAGTCTGCGGGATGCTTAATATTTCAGAAAAATATAGCGTGTTTGGGCTCATAAGAATAATCTCAAAGAGATGATGTTGCATGGATGATTATTGACGCCGGAGGTTACTTAAAATTTTAAATCTTATATTATTAGCATTGTTATAAATGTTGGAAGGAAAAACCGAAACCCCAGCCCCAGGGTATGTTTTTTTTCTAGTATAAGTATTTTTCCAACTACACTACACTACTTACTTCAGTAAAAAAAAATTGGGTGGCACATTTTAGCATTTACAATGCTTACATAATTTAAAAATGTTTTTAACGTAGCTTACGTCCATACGTGCGTGTTTATTTACGTGCTTTACTACAAATTTATCTTTTTTTTTAAAATAAAACAGACCCTTTCAGATAACGATAGTTATCATTATGGCCTTATTAGAAGAACTACGAGACGAAAAAAAAACCTAACGCAAAATCAATATTTTTCGTCAACTTATAATATTGACGTAGGAATAATTTATTTAAAAAACCATATTAGGTACCCTTATACAACCGATAAGTTACTATTATAAAAAAAATATGAACTTTGAAAAATATTAATAAACTTTTTTAAATTTAGAATATTTTTGTTCATTATTATCAAAAAAAACGCATACGTAGGTACTCGTATCAGAAAACAACAAGACAGAAAATATAAAGCGACCCTAGGAAAAAATACCTGGAAGAAATTTATATTGGTGTTATACGAATACGTTATAACACGAATTTTCTTAATAATTTCCGGACGGATTTCGAATCATTAATCTGCCAAGCGGTGTTATCGAATCATTAATGTCAAGCGGCTATGTCAATTGAAAAAATGTATCTAGAATCTGGTGCTTGACGGGTTAAAAAAATCTGGTATTGTTTATATACACTTAAATGATCTTCGAAATTTCCTTAAAATATCTCACCACGTGTACAAGACTACTGGTAATTATCAGAAATTTAATTTTTTAATCCTATTTTCCAAAATGATTTTGTACTTATAAATTAGACAAATCTGATGGCAATGTGTATCGTATTTATTAACATTAAAGTTATTCTTAGCCTACTTTATTTTGTACAACTAGCTTAGAGGCTGGCTTGTATCCTTATGACTCGCTACGTATTTTGTATCTACCCCTAATTATTCTGTTTGCAGCAAAATTAGTATAGCTGTGTTATAGTCACGCAATTTCTAACAATTGTGATGATTGTTTTGATTCATGTTTTTTATGTATAACTCATGAATTCATGATGTAACAGAAATCATTATCATATAATATTAATAGCACGTTCACTTTATTTTCAAAATTTGAATTGGTGTATGAAATTTAATCTAATATGTGTATGTAATAAAACGTAAGCAACACTACTACTAATATTAAGAAGGAAATGAAAAATAGATAGGTTAAAATTAAAATTAAAGTTATTTAAAGGATCACAAAAACACACGCAAGCAAAAGCAAACTAATTACGGAATAAATGACTATGTTAATAGATTGTTAAGTTCTGTTTGTTAACTTTAACCTATAACTAGAAACTAATTTAAACAGTGAAGACCATTCAGATAAAGTACGTTTTAATCTATTTTTTTACTGTAACAACTTAAGTGTGTCCATTTTTAGTTTAATTTGTCTTTGCGGTAGTTTTCAGAAAAAGATGTACTCTTTTTCTGAAAACTACTAAGAGTGCAGGCACGAGGAATTCATCAATTCATTATTCACGTCACAAAATTGAATGTCTACTTGGTGTTTCTCAGGGCCCTCACTTGGGTCTGTTGCCATAATAAGCATTGTAAAACTTATTAACTTAGCGCAAAGTTTAGTTTTGTTTAAATAAATATAACGTTTTTTTCTTCGATTATAATAGGAAGACTGGATCTTTGTGGTTGTGCTAATATAGAAATAAGATTTTAAAATGATTTCTCAGCCTTGAATGGAATAATTTAAACAGTTTGTATAGGTTTATTATCACGACAATAGTTAAACACTTAACTAACAATACAAATGGAAATTTAATAGCCACAGTAGTAAAGATCAACTTTACCGTATGTTATCTGTCATCATAATGTTTTGGTAGATGTTGAAATGCTACTTGATAAACATATTGACAAATATTACAGACGACGCTTGGAATAATATTTGACGGCCGTCTGGTCGAGTGATCAGCCCCTGTCTTTAAGCCGGAGGTCTAGGGTTAAATCCCGGTAGATCTTTGTATAATGATTACGATATTTGCGTGTTTGTTTGTATGTATTTGTGTTTGTTATTATATTTATAAATTATTTATTTATTAATTTTATAAATGCGAAAGTAGCTCCGTATGTCTGTTACGTTTCAATCCTGAGCCCCTTCACCGATTTAGATGAAATTTGGCATGGAGGTAGATTACATCCTGAAAAACTACGTGGCTACCTTTGGTGCGATAACGGACATCCAGGCAGGCAGAGCCGCGGGCTGCTACTAGTTATCTATATTTCTCCGTTATCTGGTATCCATAACAGAAGCTCTTTATGACGCTTAATTTGGCGTAGAAAATATAATAGATGTAAAAAAATTGGTATTTATCTAATAATAATAATATAATCATAAACAAGGATCATTAAGAGTTTGTGTTATGAATACCAGCTAGCGAAGAAAATATTGATAACAATATGTATATAAATATTAGAAATAAGTATTCAAAATATACATATACAGGTTGGTGCCGTCAATGCGACAATTTTAAACATGGGCTATATTAGTCCATAGAAATGGTTTGCCACTTTCAAAAATATCGTACTCATTAGATAATTTCATGACATTTGTATGGAATAGTGTAACGTTGGCAGCATTATTTCATACAAATGTCATGAAATTTAAAATGAATACGATATTGTTGAAAGTGGAAAACCATTTCTATGGACTAATATAGCTCATGTTTAAATTTATTGTCGCATTGACGTCACCACCCTGTATAATAATAATAATAATATTCATACACTCACACCTATTATCTAGCCCAAAGTAACCATCATTAAGAGCTTGTGTTATTGATACTAGATAACGGAGAAATAATTATAATAATATGTATATAAATATTCGAAATATACTAAATAAACATATAAACATCCATGACTCGTAAACAAATGCTCGTACCTACTCATCATACAAACATTTGCTCCTAACGGGATTTGAACGCAGGAACTCTTGACCAAGTAGCCTATATAGTACATATAGTATATATGTCTATACTCTCATTTTTATTTATTTAAACTTTTTTGCACAAGGTAAGGTACAATTTAGGCATTCTCTACCAGTCTACCGGCATGTTGAGTAAATATAGTAAATATATAAATGCTTTAAAAATCAAAATACACAATAACATTTGAAAACACATAAAGATATTTACAGATAAATACAAAATTAATCGAAGAAGAGCTCGGTGGCGTAGTGGTTTGAGTGCTCTGGTTTCGATAACGAAAACAAAGCAACTTTCGCCATGGTCGGCCCCGGGATGGGTCAATCAAATTTATAATCTCGTGCTCCTCCGTGCTTCGGAAGGCACGTTAAGCCGTTGGTCCCGGTTGTTACTGCAACTGCTTTAACCCACCAACCCGCATTGGGCCAGCGTGGTGGTGTTATGGCCCAAGCTCCTCATGTGTTTCTCCCATGTAGGAAGGCCTGTGCCCAACAGTGGGACGTATATAGGCTGATGATGATGACAAAATTAATAAATACAGAAATAATTAGGATAAGTCTATTGGTATTTTATGCAGCTTCTTTAGTTGATTACTGATTACAGAACCACTCAGTCTCTCAGTATCGTTGTTGTTTTGTTGGTTGTATTCTTGAATTCGCTTGAATTTTTATTACCGCTTTCAACAATAAAGGAATCGAATACGTACAAACTATATTCGTCAACAAACAGACTCTACCTAACGCAACTGTTTACAGAGATAGCCTTACGAAATATGATTTATTGACGTTTGATGATAGGCGCACTTGATGTGTTTCTACATATCTTGCAACAAAGACTTGATGGCTCTGAACGTCAGAAAAAAATAAATTGGCACATTGTTGCATCGTTAGGTGTTTTATCATTCCCATAGTAACGTATCCTCGGATATATTTTTTTAAACGACAGTATCGTAGCCTATAGACGCTCGTAGCCGTAGCACCTTGGGCACTACTCACGCGTTGCTACTGTAGCCTATAGACGCGCGTAGCCCTTTGGGCACTACTCACGCGTTGTTACCGTAGTCTAAAGACGCTCGTAGCACCTAATACACCTACTACTACCGGAGCACACTAGTCACGCGTCGCTACCGTAGTCTATAGACGCTTCTAGCACATTGGACACTATTCGCGCGTTATTACCGTAGCTTAAAGACGCTCGTAGCACAATGGGCATTACTCACGCGTTGCCTGCCCTTTAAAATCACAAGCGACGAAATTGACAGCATGGGAGACAGTAAGGGCACCGAAAAAGGGTTCCTTATTTCAGGGCATTTTCAGGATCTTTTTGATTTACACTATAACATATCCGGCTATTAGACGATATGCCTATTTCCACTATTGACCTTGGATTTACACCTGAAAGTGAAACAAAAATAGTTTAATTATTATTAAGAGATTAAAATATGTTTTTGTTTTGTTCCAGTATTAAATATGGCGACAGTTCAAACCAACAAAAATGGAACTACAGAAACGATATTAACAAAGGCGCCATGGTAAGTGAAATAGAACAAAATAGTGTTTTGTCATCATCGGCAGGATTATGTAAGCTTGAGGTGGACATTCATGAGTTAATTTCTTTGGTTAATTTGCTGAGCGTAAAAATTGTGGGAGCATAATAATTATGGCAATTTTTTAAATTAAAAAAAACCCAGACCCTTTTATTTATAAAAACTGACAGGTCTAACTTTAACCTGTCACTTTTATTTGTTAAAAGAAAGACTGACAGAATCGGTTTTAAGCCAGGGCTAACTTTAGTCCAGGTTTTATAATAAGTGAGTGTGTCTGGAATGTGTTTCTTGACAGTTTAAACTTTTTACTCTCTTTCTCTAAGAAAAAATACCTAATTGCCAAGATTAGTCTAGAGTTAGTAAACTATCATCAATTTCAAATAACAAACTAAAATATCACGCATTTTAAGTAAGACTTACTTAGTTATAATAATGCTGATTTATCTCTGCGTTTCTGTGCGGACTCTACAATTGATTGTTCCTTGTATCTTACGTTTTGTTTAATAAAAACATCACCTTTGACTTTGTAATCACTAGATATAGTTACTTAAATTTGACCTCGAAATTTTTATTACAAAACGTGGCTTAAAAAACCTCAAGCTGTCTTATTTTGGAAATACCATGGGTACTGACTGGTTGGTACTAATGGTTCCCGATTGAATGCATAATTCCTATCAATCATTCTATTCCTCTCAATATGAATAGAAAATACGAGTAA
Organism: Nymphula nitidulata; assembly: GCA_947347705.1. NCBI lineage: Eukaryota > Metazoa > Arthropoda > Insecta > Lepidoptera > Crambidae > Nymphula > Nymphula nitidulata. The sequence goes on along the minus strand of OX374617.1, from coordinate 3,950,134 downwards.
TAGCAAATAGGTATATTAGAATTATCTGTGAAGTCTCCGTAATCAGATACAATATATTTTTTATACAACTAAATGACAAACAAGCTGTCGGCCCACTTGGTGGTAAGTGGTTACCGTCGCCTATAGACACGTGTAATAACAAGAAAAACCTCACTTTGTATTTATTGCAGGTGAGTTGTAATCACCTGCAATAAATAAAAGGAGGAGCTCGGTGGCGTAGTGGTTTGAGCGCTCTGGTTTCGATAACGAAAACAAAGCAACTTTCGTCATGGTCGGCCCCGGGATGGGTCAATCAAATTTATAATCTCGAGCTCCTCCGTGCTTCGGAAGGCACGTTAAGCCGTTGGTCCCGGTTGTTACTGCAACTGCTTTAACCCACCAACCCGCATTGGGCCAGCGTGGTGGTGTTATGGCCCAAGCTCCTCATGTGTTTCTCCCATGTAGGAAGGCCTGTGCCCAGCAGTGGGACGTATATAGGCTGATGATGATGAGTTGTAATCCTGAAGCCTAAAGTAAGGCTTTCCATGCCCAATAATTACCCTTGTGAACACTTAGTCCGACTGCTTACTCTGTTGGATATTCCATTATTATTCCATCCAATGCCTCCATTTAGTGTATTCTGTGGCGCTACATCCGGCGGGCATGAATATCTCGATAAGCTTTGTCGGAAATAATTTCGTCGACTTTTTAATGTAAAATTCTGTCGATTGATAGCCCCATGCTCGTAAGGCAACCCGATATTGTTCTGTTATCTCATTTAACATTGGCTACTAAGTTTTTTTAATGTTTGAGAGATCACATGAAGGAAAACTTCATGTTTCTCTTGTTAGCAATATAGTTAAACTTTGTTTTTCTGTTTGTCATTCTTCGATTATACATAAGTCGTCATTATATGATCTCTTTTGAACAGGCGGTGTGTCATGTCAATTCGTTAAAGTATTGTCGTGTTTTGGAAGAAATAAGCTGCCTAAATTAAATATTTTAGTGAATGTAAGTTAAGCTATAATCGAGCTCGGCCAATCAATGACACCGAGCAGAAAAAACACGTTAAAATAACATTTAAGAGCGTACTTGATAATGTCGTTTCCTATCTGGGTTCAATGACCAATTTGCTGAACTGGACCATTACTTCCGATTCAACGTACATTCGACACCACATCAAGCGTAACAGTAAAACCGCCCTTACTCCGTTCCTAATAGAGGCGGTTTTCGTAGTGCAACTGTTACTCTTGATGTGCTCTCGTTTGTACAATCAGGAAAATATTTAAAGTCTGTACCAAACCAGAAGCGTTCTAAAAGGTAGTTATTTCAATATCAGTATAAGACGTCCACTCCTGGCACAGGCCTTCTTCATCGATGTCCAAACGGAACGGCTTTGCGCATCCTGCGTCCATCGGCTCCCAGCGACCCTGATAAAGTTCTGGCATGGCGACCACGTTCATTCGTGCTATACGCCCTGCACACACAAAGGACTTGCAGATTGCCACTTAAACTTGTTAAATTTATAAGCTTGATAGATTATTGACATCCAATATAGCTCGTTCCATAGCTCGTTACTCTTAACGAGCTATGGATCAAGTTATGTAGGCTCACCGTCTCAATAGTGCTTATTTATGGTTTGTCTTTTTTATTTGACTTAAGGTGTGACAAAAACAAAATATGGATAGTTCAACAATGTTTTGATTAAAATAATATTAACAGGCGTTTTTAAGGAAGGTCGTGAATACGTAAACTTTTTAAGCAACTTCAAACAGGACGGATATTTTATTTTCTTCAGTATGTATGTATTTTTTTATTTTTGTTTTTCGCTATTTTTGCTAACGGTAGACCAATTAAAAATTCTTTGGAAGGAATTGGAGAAATCACTATAAAGGAAAAATATTGCACTTGTTTTTTTGAAATGGTTTCTGAAGCAAAACACCACCTAATATTATTTCTCGAGACAGTATTATTTTGCATTTCTGATTAACACGATTAATATGACTATTGTTGAAGAGTCACTGGTTGGCTGGAAAGGAAAAATGATAGGGAATTAAGGGACCCATAAAATACAGACACCAGCACATCAAGTATAACAGTTGCACTAACTAAGCCGCCTCTATTACGAACGGAGTAAGGTCGGCTTCAAGCTCAAACTGTTACGTTTCATGTGTTGTAGACTGTACTGAAGAGAGTTTCACACATCTAATTCCTTGGTTCTTGTGCTTAGACACAGTTTTGTTCGAGCTCATGCAGCGTTGCGCCATGCAGCGTGCGCACGCGCAGACTATTGACCTTATACGTGTCTTGTGCGGCTGACATTGACTTTTACACTAACGAGATGGCTTCAAGAACATTCACATTAAATTTAAATGTATTAAAATGAAATTTTTTTTATCTGGTTTTCAAATCTTTTGTACTTATGATATTATCATTTGAATAATGATTCAAATTCAATTCTTACTCGTTTTTAGTGAGACCGGAACCGACGACTTATGAACAGCCCGTCGGCGCTTAATAGAAAATATATTGTGCCTGATAGATTACTTCCAGACTTTTTTACATGACGAATAGCAAATAAGTGTATGAATAGAGGGTCATACATTTATTTGCTATTCGTCATGTAAAAAAGTCTGGTTAAGAGTACCTCGTAGTAGCACATTGGGCTCCCGCTAACGGACCTACCCACCGCTGGCTAAGCGACGGGGGTGTGTGGGGGTCGCCCAGTGCCTGATCGTAACGGCACTGGGAATACCCACTAAAACTCTCCGGTAACTCCACTGCTCTTCAATTGCCGCAGCAATTTCACCAGTCCACCCCCAGACTCACCGCCTATATCATAAAAAGCTTTTTGACGTAACGAATATCTCACCTTCCCCCTTCAACTCAGGAGCACGCATGCTGGTCATCAGAGTCATAAATTCACTGTCTTTATCTCACACTCACACATTACACTCGTTTCTTTGTCGTACTGCCAAAATTTGGAGTTTTTTGTCAACACATGTGTTGCTTTCGTCCCAAGGAACCCATGTCCTTCAAAAGACTCGTGAAAACTAGTGAAAAGGCACGTTATAGGACGGCAAGGTAGACTAGAAGGCTAGAACAGTGTTCGTGCTTCCCTAGCTGTCTCGCATATAGACTATTCTTACCGCTGCTCATCAGGCGGTGTTGAATCGATTGTTGCTTTGTATAAAAAAAGTGCGAATTGTGGTTAATCTTTGCTTGCAAAAAGACTAAATCTTTAATGATAGCCTATTTGCAAGCAAGACTGCTTGCAGAAGGCTAGTATGAAAGATTTGATAAGTCCCTATAAAACTTGTTACATTGCCTAACTTTGCCGATGGGCAGGGAGCGGCTGTAGCGGAGGTAGATTATAGGGACCCAAGGGCGTCGCCATGGGATGGGATGGCATTAGAGATCCAAAATCAAAAAGTGTAGCCAACAAAACTCTAACGAATTCGCTAAGTATGTACCATAGAGTGACATTTTATAGACAGTTTTAGAATAAAACTTTCAAGAACTTCATAATAATGTGGTCGAGTAAATTAAGGAATAACCCCGAAACTTATGTTTTTATTAACTGTCGTAAATTCTTTTTGTTCGATATTTCTAATATTTGTATAATAATTAATTGTTGATGGGCGCTTAGGTCACATTTTTCTTATTCTCATTTGTTCTTTCTTTTAGGGCTGGCGACGCCCTTGGACCGTAGTATCCTGCCTGCCCGTCATAGTCATTGTTAATGGAATTAACATGGTTATTTCCCTTTGCCTTTAACTTTTGTATTTAAGACACACTGACCTCAGAATCACACCCTATGTATTAGAATTAGACCCCGGTAGTACACGTAATATCTACCACTTCCTTCACCGCCCTCCTACGAGGCGATCAGGCACGTTGTTGCTATGTGCGTATGCGACGCCATTTCATCAGTTTAAAACTTGTTTCAGATTTCAGTGAAATATATTGTAAAATAGTCAGTAATCACTTCAGTGAATAAAGCAGTGAAATTACATCAGTCTTCAGTTTCATTTTAGCCACCAACACCCACTAAGCTAATAGGCCCGGGTGTCAACGTGGGGAGGCGCTTCGAACCCGCCACCGACCCACGATACCGCAAACAGTCATCATCGCACAGAGATGGTGATATAAACGAAAGAATAAGACATTTAAAATTAGGGATTACGAAGTAAATTCGCTTTATTTTTGTAATCGAAACTTAAACGCTCATAATATTACACCAGCCAGGTCAAAAAATAAAACACACATTTTTTTTATAATTGAGACATCATAATATTGCCTAACATTTCTTATAAAACTTTTAAATTGACCTTGGTCCATGCTTGGTATTCTTTAGGATTTGGTGATGAATTCATAATTTCTGAATGACGCCACTGTGAATGATAAATCTTCTTTACATACGTATTATAGTTCCGCATATTTAATTATGCTGGTTGAGAATCTAGTTGGTATTAGAGCAATCGAAAAGAATCCGCGCGAGTCAATAATTTTTCTCGAATGCTAGTTTTTGTTAGGTCTCTTGTAAATTAGCATTTATTATGTATTTTATGGTGAACTGGTTTATTTGCTATTTAAATATTCAAGAGAAGGAAACACAAACATTGTGTAATATCACCTTAATTATACTTCTTTATTATAATACTTTTGGTGAACTAAGTGATTGGGATTTGTAGATTTTGTGTCATTCACAAACGAAACCTTAATCTAGGGAGACACAGTCGACTTAAATGACAATAAGTCCCTTGAGGTTGGAACATCCTTTTCTTCGGGGAGAAACTGGGAATACCCACTAAAACTCCCCGGTAATTCCACTGCCCTTAGCGGAGGTAGCCTGGGCATTGCCGAAGCAATTTCAACAGCCCACTCCCAAGCAACCCGGTCTTACGGTCAGGTTTCGCGGCGTTAAAGATTAACCAGGTCACTTGGGCAATCCCAGACGTGGCGGCCTGTGCAATGGGGGCCACCCACGCAGGCAGCCGCGCTTAGGGCGCAGGAGGACGGGCGACCACCGCTCGTCTCCTCACGAGGTTAGGGGCCTATAAAATTCGATTTCCCTTGGATCCCATCATCAGATCCTGACTTGTTGACAATTGAGCCATCTAAGGAGTATACTCTATCGAATAAAAAAAGAATTTTGAATATCGGTCCACAATCGACAGAAAAATCGGTGTACATACATAAAAATATACATACAGTGGAACGTAGAACCTCCTTTTTCTTGAAGTCGATTAAACAAAAAAGGGTGGGGAAGATTAGCAATATGAGCGCAAATTATTTTTATTAATCAATTTTTTCATTTATTTTATTTACTTATTAATCTAGTCATATAGCCTTTACGAATGTCCACCCCCCTTTTTACATTCTTATGGGATGATTTCGGGAATAAAACTATACTATATCCTTTCCCACAATTCAAACTATCTCCATACTAAATGTTTTCTAAATCGGTTCAGCGACTTTTTTATTCCCCATAAAAACACTTCACTCCCCTTTTCCCTCAAAGGATGAAATCTGGAATAAAAACTATCTTATGTCCTTTCAACGGGCTCAAACTAACTCTGTACCAAATTTCGTCAAAATCGGTTCAGCGGTTTAAGCGTGAAGAGGTAACAGAGAGACAGACAAACAGACACACTTTCGCTTTTATAATATTAGTATGGATGGATAACTGCGACTGCTTTCTATCAAGTGGGCTGCATTCTCGTTTGTCACCTATATTGCTACGTAACCTATCATTTACGTTTAACAGACAATTACCTAATTATACAATACAAACATCTGACAATACCAAGCCCGTAATCATCCACATAAATTACCTGAGTACCTCGACAGGATCCACGGCAGGCCGCCCATATTCATTGTAGATGCGCAATTTTCAACACGTTTCCGTTAATTATTATGCAATCGAGTGCAGGCTGCAATGCGCGGGCGCACCGGCCCCAGTGAAAGTCTAACCCTAAGCGCAGCGCGTCTATAACACGTCAATAAACTTTTGTTATATACAAAAGAACGATAACTGTCCTATATTTTCACTTTAATCACAAGTGATAAGTACTGGGCCGTTTTGTTTTGTCTATTGGATTGTGTAACAATGTGGTTCAACATATCGTTTGTCGGCAAGAGCGGGAGGAAGAAAAATGTACTCTTCTTTAAGTGAGTATTAATTATTTGATAAATATAATCATATATCAAGAGCATACAAATTGTTACTATTATAACTATAAATCCAATTTTTATGAATATTAGTTGAATAAAATACATGAAAACACAGTTTACGGTTTCTTAGCATGCAATCTATTTCTGAAAATTCGCATGCAATAAACAACTGTATTATTGTGCTAGTTTATTGTTATTATTGCATCTAATTATCATTATTGTTATTGAACTATAACTGTGATGCACCCAATTATTTGTATTTAAAAAATAAAATGTTTATCATGACTAAATAGGTAGAGGTCATTCGATGTTTCCGAAATGCAAAACGATTATTTTTTCAAATTAAATTATTTCTATTAGTACATTTACTAACCAGTTGACCCGTTTAAGTACCCATAGAAAAACTGTGTTTGAAAATTGAAAAATTATAGTTATACAAACAGTGTTATCAGTATAACCGAGTCATCCAAGTTGTTAACACGCGCAGTGCAGCGATGCTTCTGAATATGTAATCAGTTACTCAATTATACATGATTTAAACACGTACTACATATTATCTTTGTATTTTGTCTACGCCACATTAAATGTTGCAGTTGCACAACGAACTGGTCTTGTCAGGACTGGATATAAGGTATAAAGTCCAAAGCGTTAGGCACACTGTGTACTTTAACCCCTGCAACATGGCGAGACTTACTTAATCATTAAGAGCCTGACATGTAGTCTGTCAGACACCATTTTGGATAACGTATTTAAAATACATTTCAAATGGAATTTTTAACAATCAGGAATTATATTTCGTTCAGGCTATCAAAAAAAATGAACATAAATTACATGAAGTAATGTGAGCGTCGGCGAAGCGGTAATGGATTGTTTGACTCACTCATTTTCACTTTCGTTCAGATCAAAATTTCGAAGAATAACTAACATCTATTTACAGACTATTATTTATTTATTTATTCAATGCCATACGCAACAGATAACAGTCAACATTAGCACAAAACAACATTTCTAAAGGTATTGAACAATACCAACATCCAAAGACGTACATACAGCAACACAATACGATGCGGAAACATTTGGCATACAAGTGGACACAACAAAATTAGCATAAAATTTATGTTGAGCTTTTTTGACTTATGTCATGTAAGTATATTCGATTTGAAGTAGATGAGTTACATTTAAATTACTCATTACAATAAGTCTGCATCGCACTGTATTGTAACATATTATTATGTTCTTGTCATATTTCAATATTGTATTATTAGTAAGAATTTTAACGGAATCAAAATTGTTTATAACATTGTATTTTAATGCAACAGTAAAGAACATACGAGATATTTCTATGACTAGATCAGGCACAAATCATTAATTGTAAAATAGTCTCATCTTAATTGCTCTATTTTTATCCCGCACCGTTGCCCGCGCATTATTACTCGATGCTGTGAACTGATGTAAGAAGGTGCTTACCGAGCGAGACAGACCTTCACCATACGAAATCATTTACATTTCTCTAATTCCTTCGCTAATTCGCAATATGATATTTATGATGCGGATAGCCATGGGGTGGAATTCATTATCTGTCTTCCCCGAGCATCACGTATTGGTTCCTTCAAGGCTTGAGTGTAGGTGGGCACTCTCTAGGGCAACATGGTCCATCATCGGCTACATCTTAACTTTAAATTGCCTAATGCCAGACTATGCTTTAAAAGAAAAACAATGTCGTGGCTTGGCACCAGAAAATATGTTTGACTGTGTCTGATATAATGAATAACAAATCAGTCGGAGAGGGTTAAGCTGCGCAGTCAACAACAGAAGTAAAAGGTCAAAATCAGAATTTCAAAACTTGTAAACAAATGCAGAAATCCAAAAATATATTGGTGTACCTAAATTTTAATGTATTCAAATATTTTAAAGCCACTGGGACTTAAGAATTATGATAATAATTGTTCAATCCTTTTATTATTTTACCATTTGTATGATTTTATCGATTATTTTAATGATGAATGTTGTAAAAAGTAAACGTTGTACGCCTATAGTTAATGTTGTAAATTCCTCACTGGTCCCACTGAAAATCAGCGTCATATTACAATATTTAACTGATTGGGTGAGGGTTTGATGCATACACTGAAAAAAAATACAACTGAACTTTTGACTACCTGTAGCTCAAAAAAGTGACTACAAAACTTATGGCCGTTTTCACTAACCATTCCCTAGGCTTAGGTGACTCTTAACGACACTAAGTTGTCTCTTTCTACCTCCTTCAGATAGACTGAGATAAAAATCGCTAAGTGACACAGCGCTAAGCAAATGTTAGTGAAAACGAGCATTAGGGTAACACTTAGCCAAAAATAAATTTGCATAAAGATGCGCTATTTTATTAAATCAAATAAACTGTTATAACATCTCGCAAAAGGAGATGTTTCATATCCGGCCAGGTATATGTGCATCATTTCAAAAAATCAGGACATATCCTCTGAATCCGACAAAAACACAAATAATTCGTTTTCATGCATAATTTGTTTGCACAAAAGTTGAAATTTTTCGACGATTTCACCATTATTCAATATGGCAATATGGCGCGCGACAAAGAAGTCAACTAAACGTCACCGAACCGAAATGACACAGGCGCCGTGATGAATATTTGGCTGTGTTGCAGTTATTTTTAAATAAAAAAAATTGTCTTGTACTTACCACGCAACAAAGCAAATAAAAATAAAATGGACAATTGAACACGGCTCTGCATATTTACCTATTTTTCAGAATACTGCACAAAGACCTGGCCGAGTGTCCATACATTTTTGGAACATCTCTTTTTGATTACAACCAATGTTACCGAAGTGGTTCGATAAAATATTTTTTCAGTCTATACCTATCTAAATTATGAATAATTTCTGCTTCGCCACCATTGATCCCATATACGTGTGTTCCGTCAGTTCTATATAATGGCTTCCTTCAAATGAGGCGTGAAAAGGCACCGTTAGAGGCAGGCAAGGCGGAGGTGGCTAGAACAGCGTGTTCATGGCAATAACTTCAAGTTTTAACTTCAAAATGTGCTAGCTGTCTTTTCATGTGGACTCTTCTTACCTCTTTAGGTCAGGTGGTGTTGAGCCATTAGCCGTGATTAGTATAAAAATTATATAAAAGACAGAGAAGGTTTTGTCCTACATATTTTAATTCTAATTGAACTCTTACAATCACGCAAGCTTAGTCAAATAATACTATCGTAATAAAAATCTATCGAAGTGTATTCAAAACTCGATGAAACTGGTTTCGGTTTCATATGAGCGTACGCAACGCGTGCGTCCATATTGCGCCGGACCTTGGTACGATTTAGAAACCTTGACAGCAATAACTTTCATACCAGTTTCCAAGATTTGCATGAGCCTCAACGTTCCGAAGGTCGGTGTTAATTGAAGGGCGATCGATACTTCAATCTAATTTTCGCCGACTTTGTACATACCTATCTAATATTTTTTTGCAAAATATTCTATACTAGCAGTGCCCGCGACTTCGCTCGCGTGGATGTCGGAAAATAACAACGGTGGGGTTGGCTAAGGATTAAAATCATGTTTATAAAACACCTTTGGCAATTAATGCATTGATCACCCCGCCCGCGCAAAATCATAAATGCGTGTATAATATTTTAAAACTATCATATATTTTAAGATATTCATTGCAATCAAATGATGTCAAGAACAATTTTGCTCAAAATTAAGTACTTGTGGTGAAATTAATTATATCATATTTACAAAAACACCTTCGCAGATAGTACATTATTTTAGAACAAATTTGATTACCAAAAAATTATTCTAGAGAGTCAGTTTCAAAGAATAGGCACATGCAGTGGCGGACTTTTTTTTAGAACTTTTTAAGGAGAACAATTCCTGAATACATGATTTATAAGTAACTTTAACCGTTTACGCAGCGCACGCAACGAAATCTCTGAAAAGGAATATTTTTTCCCCGTTTTTGCAACGCTTTTAATTAATGCTCAGCTCGTATTGGTGGTAGCGTGATGTAATATAGCCTATATAATACCTCGATAAATGGACTATCCAACACAAAAATAATTTTTCAATTTAAATCAGTAGCTCCTGAGATTAGCACGTTCAACCAAACAAACAAACAAAGTATTCAGCTTTATAATATTAGTACCTATAGATACGCATTTATGAAATTTCTGTAGCCAATTTTCCACCATTTTTGTATATCCATAGCATTTTTACTGTCTATTGGATGAGTAAACAAAAGTACTCGGAAAAAATAATGTACTGCCCGTTTTTTAGAAAATTACACCTGTAATACATGTGAATGCTATGTAATTGTGATATGAGATTTTCAATACATTCGATCGATCTCTTCTCTGTCATGAAATGATTTTATTTTATTTATTGAGGAAGGTTTACAGCCATTATATTTAATAAATCACATAATAATATCTATTGGCCTAGTTCAAACCCCCACATGTGGACAACAAAATACTCCTTATTATGACAACAGCCAAAAGAAAGTAGGTGAGGTGGTTTTTTTAAACTTTTTTTTTTATTACTAACTTGCCCTTTAACTACCAAACAGTTTATTTGCCAATGCTCGCTTCAGTGCAGCAGTACTGCTGCAAAGCAAGTCTATGTCAGCGTGATCGCTAATCGAGTTGAACAAGCGACATGATCGAGTTAGATAACTGTTTTGTCGATAGTTAGTACGTGCGGGAGCAATGTGTAATCTGAACTTCTTGCGAGTGCTATAACTGCGACGAACAACTAGCTTAACCTCCTTTAGCAATTCGATTGAGTCAACATTATTTTTTAATATATTAGATAGGTAAGTTAAGTCTGCGATGTCTCTGCGGACCTTATGAGGGAGCAGATGGTGCCTTACACATCGCTCTTCGTATGTAGTATCATAAACCCTAATTTTAAATTCTAAATATTTCATGAACCTTATTTGTACAGACTCCAAACGATCAATGTATACCGAGTAACGCGGATTCCAGACTTGTGAACTATACTCCAAGATACTCCGCACAAGAGAACAGTAAAGAATCTTAATGGTTTTAGCCTTTTTGAATTGGGAACAAGATCTCATTAAAAAGCCCAGCGATTTAGAAGCTTTTTAACCGACTTCAAAAACGAGGAGGTTCTCAATTCGGCCGGCATGTTTTTTTTTTTTTTTCTATGTATGTACACCGATTACGCCGAGATTACTGATCCGATTTACGTGATTCTTTTTTTGTTCGATGCGGAATAGCTGCCATTTAGTCCCATACAATTTTTTTCAAAAACAGTTGGGTATTTTGGTTTTAAATTAAAAAAAACTGAAATTATGACATCGTCTACATAAGCGAAATTGCGATTTTTTGCTTTTCCAATGACTTTTTAGTGAAACGATACGATAGTGGGATACACTATAAGTTGACAGTCACCCATCTAGCTTCGACCGTAGAAAGTTATCACTAAAAATTGTGAAAAAAAAATTTAAACAAAAATTAAAACCGACTTCAAAAAACTGAAAAGGATGAAATAATTAAATTTAAGTAGGTATTCATCCCCTAAAACCTATTTTTGGAGTTGGTGCTAAGTGGTTTCCAAAAACAATAGAAAGTAAAGCACCGACTCCAAAAATATGTTTTAGGGGATGAATACCTACTTAAATTTAATTATTTCATCCTTTTCAGTTTTTTGAAGTCGGTTTTAATTTTTTTTACTATATGTTCAACGTGTTGATCAAACATAACCTTGGAGTCTTGAATCAAACCAAGATCTCTCATTTGCTCAACATTGGCGAGAGTCTGACCCCTCAACTGGTAACTAAATTTTGTGTATAATTGTTTACGCGAAAATATCATCCAAAAACACTTAGGTAGAAATATTGAGTGTCCAATTTCATCTTTTACAACATAAGTTTGTAGTTTAGTTCTAAGATCCGTCAATAGATGGCTCTGAGCCATGTTACATCACGCTATCGTTTTTTACTTCAATTTTACCTAGATGTACTGTATATAGAAATTGAATTGTCTTCGCCCTGGGAACGGTGTTTTATTCATGGACCATCGAGGCCGGATATAAAGCGACGACCACGTGACTGAAGCATTACAATTTGGAAAAGCGATTGCGGCGTTATCTACAGGAAAGTTTAACTGAGTGCAAAGGTTGTATGGGCGGTAAAACTGTAAGTAACTTTATAACTTATTATTCAAGTCTTAGAAATTTCAAGCAAAATAGAACTTTAAAGTAAAAATTACATTAACATAGAAGAAGTAGAAGATAAAGAGTAGAATTTGGACTTGTAAAATTTTAAGTTAATTTGTGGTCGAGACGGGGAATCCATGCCCAATTTCTTCTAAGTGTCCATTCGAATTTGGACTTAGAAAAATTTCGCCCAAACTGGACATAGAAAATTTTGCATTTTGATGTTTTACTGAAGAAACAGTTTCTATACAACTTATTGTGACTGAACAACTGTTAAAAATGGAAACACTGACAAGGTTACAGGAAGATCTTTATACAAAAATTAGTAGGGGTTTCGTAAACTTTAAAAAGTCCCCGAAAGACAGAGTAACGGCAAGTTATATTGAAACGAGATTCGAAACTTTAGAAAAACAATGGTCGACTTTTGATTTAACGCACCAACGACTTATTTGTGAGTTTAGTAGAGAGGGTTTTGAGAAATCAGAATATAATTCCAAAGATTTGTACGGCGTAACTGAAGATTTGTATTCAGATTATAAGACTGAACTAAAGGAACGTCTAAAAAGATTCACCGGAGTACAAAAATCTAAAACTTCAGAGTTAGAGAGTGAGACTGAGCAGATTAGTGTAAAGTTACCTAGGATTTCGATACCAACATTTTCCGGGAAGTATTCTGAGTGGACCACGTTTCGAGATCTTTTTTTATCGCTTATACATAATAACAAGTCGTTACAAACGGTACAAAAGCTTCACTACTTAAAAAGTTACGTAACGGGTGAAGCCGAACAACTTCTACGTCATCTTCCAATAACTAGTGAAAACTATTCAGTGTGTTGGGACCTGTTAGATCATAGATTCAATAACAAAAAATATGTGACAAATTTGCATTCTCAAAAGATTCTTTAGTCAAAAAGGTTTAACAAATGAAAGTTCAAGTGCTTTAAAGGAACTTTTTGATACCACTACCGAATGTTTAAACGCTCTTAAGAATGTCGGTATTAATATAGAGAACTGGGACATTATGGTTATTTACATTTTATCTTTAAAGCTTGATAATGAATCCCGTAAACACTGGGAAGCTAAAATTTGTAGTCTCAATAATGATTTACCGACATTAAAAGAGTTTTTAGAATTTTTAGAGCACAGGTTTAGATCACTTGAATTTTTAGACACCAAATCAGCTAAAGGTCCCAAGTTACTTCACGTAGTAACTAACTCCGAAGGTAAATTAGCTTCATGTTCTTTCTGTTCTGATAGTAGTCATAAGTTAGGAAACTGTAAACAGTTTGCTAAAGAAACTGTATCAACACGTCGTAATTTTGTCCAAAATACCCAATTGTGTTATAACTGCTTAGGCCCAAATCATTCGGTCACATAATGTCGTTTGCCCACCAGGTGTAAAATTTGCCACAAGAAACACCACTCATTATTGCATACAAATGTTAACGTATCAGGTGATAATCAAGGTACCATGCAATCAGTGGACAGTAACAATGTTGTTGTAACTGCAACAACATCAGGCGAGACCAGGGAAGAAAACATAACCACTTGTTTCTCTAATAACAAGAGCCAAGTACTATTAGCAACAGCTTTGGTTAATGCCGAAGCCACCAACGGATCTGTTATGACACTTAGGTCTTTACTGGACCAGGGATCACAGGCCTCCTTCATCACGGAGTCTGCAGTCCAGTTACTTGGGCTGAAAAAGGTAAAAAGCAAAAGTGTCATAACAGGGGTGGGGAGTGATGGTAGCGCGTCGCTCAGCTCTAAGCATGTAGTTTACATCAAACTACAATCTATTCACGACCCGAAGTTTGTGATTAAAGTGAAAGGTCACATTCTTACCAAGCTTACTTCATTACTTCCGTCGCGGAAATTTAGGGTCCAGTCATGGCCAAACTTACCAAAAATGAAGTTAGCAGATCCAAACTTTAATTTACCAAGCAAAAGAGACCTTTTGTTGGGTTCTGAGGTTTATTGCCAAATATTAACCGAAGGCTTACTGAGAGACCCGTCAGGAACGCTGATAGCTCAAAATTCCAAATTGGGTTGGATTTTGTCTGGCATAACTTCAGATAACGTGGAAAACAATAATACCTCTAGTTGCAGTACTATAGTCACGCTACATACTCAAGTAAACAATGAAGAGTTTGATTTGAAAAGATTCTGGGAAATTGAATCTGATAATTTCACTTTGGGTAAGGGTCAATTCACTCCCGAAGAACAACGGTGTGAAGACTTCTTTAAACATACTACTACTCGGGACTCTTCTGGGCGATACATTGTGAGATTACCATTTCGAGAATCTGAACCGAGATGCAAATACGGTAATTCACGGGATATAGCTATAAAACGGTTCCTAATGTTAGAAAAGCGCTTACTGAAAACACCGAATTTATACAGTCAGTATTCTGATGTGATTTTAGAGTATTTGAAGCTCGGCCATATGGAAGTGGTACCACCAGAAGTAACTGATAAATTAGATAGCGTTTACTTACCACATCATGGTGTAGTTAGAGACGATAGAACCACCACTAAACTAAGAGTAGTCTTCGATGCGTCTTGTCGGGATTCCAATGGTGTATCACTCAATAGCGAAATGATGGTCGGCCCTACCCTTCAGTCAGATCTTCGTCACATAATAATGAGATGGAGGCTTCATCCTATATGCGTGGTCGCTGATATAGTCAAAATGTACCGACAGATTAAAGTGGCCACTGAGGACACCGACTTTCAGCGTTTGGTGTGGCGCAGCAATCCAGATGAATGTATTCAGCACTTGCGCTTGTTGAGAGTTACATTTGGTACGGCGTCCGCTCCATATTTAGCAGTTAAGTCTCTGCAACAGGTGGCCCATGATGAAGGTAAGAGATACCCTATGGCAGCAGAAAGAGTCTTGAGAGACTTCTACATCGATGACTTGCTCACTGGCTGTCAGTCAGTGTCAGAAGGAAAACAAATTGTCGAGCAATTAAGCAAGCTGTTGAGCTTAGGAGGTTTTGAGCTTCAAAAGTGGTCTAGCAGTAGCGATGATTTGTTAAATGAAATCAGCAAAGGCAGTCAAGCAATGGAAAGCAATCTAGAACTTAAGATAGATGAACTAATTAAAATACTGGGACTTACCTGGAATCGCAGATCCGATGGCTTTGAATACGCAGTACAGTTATCGCCTCTCAGCATACCTGTAACTAAAAGAAAGATTGTTAGTGATATTGCTAAACTATTTGACCCTTTAGGTTGAATAGCTCCAGCAATAATCAAAGCGAAAATTTTCATCCAGCAGCTATGGCTAGCTGGAGTGGGCTGGGATGAAACGATTCCACCAAAGCTTCTAAATGATTGGATCACTTACCGCGGGGAACTTACAGCACTTACCAAATTTCGTGTGCCACGGTGGGTTGGTGTTAATCAAGCGTGTCGAACTCTGGAGCTGCATGGATTTAGCGATGCGTCAACCAATGCCTATGCAGCAGTAGTGTACTCACGTGTGGTGGATGAATCTGGAAATGTCCACGTTCATCTTCTGACTTGTAAGACCAGGGTAGCTCCAGTAAAACAGGTCTCAATTCCTCGATTAGAGCTATGTGGCGCGGTTTTACTAGCCAAGCTATTAACGGAAGTGTCGGTAGTATTGAAGGTACCAAAAGAGCATTTACATGCCTGGACAGACTCTACGGTTGTGCTCGCTTGGTTAAGTAGCCATCCAAGCCGTTGGAAGACCTTCATTGCTAATAGAGTGTCCGATATTTTAAGTTATTTGGACAGGAGTCAGTGGTCACATATATCATCGTCTGACAACCCAGCTGATTATGCATCACGGGGATTCAGTCCGGCAGAGTGTGTTTCAATCCCACTGTGGCAAACTGGTCCAACTTGGTTGAGTAATAAGGCTCTTGATCATGTCAGTAAAGACGTAGAGGATACCAATTTAGAAGAAAAAAGGCAAAAAACATGCTGCGTCATAGTAGATACTCAGTTCGGTTTATGGGACAAGTTTTCGTCGCTACGAAAGCTAGTCAGAGTGTTGGCTTACTGTAAACGATTTATATCAAAATCACGAGGTACTAATCACGTAACGTTTCCACAATGGTTAACCAGCAATGAATTGACGAAAGCATTACATGTATCTATCAAAGCATGTCAAGAGACTTACTTCTCATATGAAATGAGGGACATTCAGGCAAGAGGTACAGTTAATAAGAAAAGTAAACTTACCACATTGACTCCCTACTTGGATCACTAAGGAATCTTGAGAGTTGGAGGTCGTCTTGACAGAGCTGAAATAAACAGTGATACGAAACATCCTATAATTTTGCCGTCTAAATCCCATTTCACTGATCTTGTTATTTCTGAAGCTCATGAGATAACGTTACACGGTGGGCCGCAGTTAATGTCAAATTATCTTCGTTCCAAATATTGGATACTGGATATCAAAAATCGTACTAAAATGTTTGTACGTAAATGTGTTATCTGTGTGCGTTACGCAGCACAATCAAACAAACAACTTATGGGACAACTGCCCCCTGCTCGGGTGACACCTATCCGTCCATTCTATCAAAGCGGGGTAGACTTCGCTGGACCTATTCAGATAAGAACGTCTAAAGGTAGAGGTCACCGAGCTTACAAGGGTTATATCTGTTTATTTATTTGCATGGCAACTAGGGCCATACACTTGGAGGCTGCAAGTGATTTAACATCACAGGGATTCCTTGCAGCTTTCAAACGTTTCGTATCCAGGCGTGGTTATTGCGCGGACCTCTATAGCGACAATGGAACAAACTTTGTGGGTGCCGCACGCGAGCTTAGAAAGCTTTTAGGTCAGGAAAGTGCGACAGTGCCAGCGGAGATCGCCGAGATGTTAGCAAGCAATGGTACAACATGGCATTTTATCCCGCCTCGTGCTCCACATTTCGGTGGATTGTGGGAGGCTGGGATAAAATCAACAAAGCACCATTTGAGGCGCGTGATTGGAGCAGGGACACTGACATTTGAAGAAACCTCCACGTTGCTATACCAAATAGAAGCGTGTCTCAATTCTAGGCCGTTGTCGTATGTCAGTACTAACATACAAGATCCAACACCTCTCACCCCAGGTCACTTTTTAGTTGGTGAGCCTTTGGTGCTGGTTCCAGACAACAATTACGAGACTTCTCCGATTTCTAGTCTCAAACGTTGGCAATTGACACAAAGAATGTTACAAAGCTTCTGGCGTAGGTGGTCGAACGAATACTTGACGCAATTTTTACATCGCTACAAGTGGGGAAACAAAACATCCGAACCAAATATTGGCGATGTGGTACTGGTCAAAGAAGACGACCTTCCTCCAGCGAAATGGCTCTGGGGAGTTATCACTGAGAAACACAAGGGTTTGGACAACATTACGAGGGTTGTGAGTCTCAGATACAAAGGTACTACAATTAAGCGTCCTATCACTAAATTGTGTGTCTTACCTGTATCCGAATAATTTTTAATGATGTGTCTATTTGTTTTAAGTATTTTATCTGAGTAGTAATTGTTTTGATTTGAGTAGGAGGTGAATTTGTTGATTTTGTTTTTTTTTTCGATTTATATCTCGATGTTTAATAGAGCAATTATTAATAATTGAACTGAACGGTTCTATTGTCTTATATATTAGCGGGTAAAGCTATCCATTCATTTAGTTTGTATTCACAATGATTGAACTTGTGATATAACTGTTGTTTCCAACCATCATGTTTCATAGAATTCACTATTGTATCGATCACCTTACAGTCCACTTTATTTTTTACCTTGGTTCATGGTGGGCGGGAACAATGTACATGCTGTCCATGGTGGGCGGAATGTCCAATTTCATCTTTTACAACATAAGTTTGTAGTTTAGTTCTAAGATCCGTCAATAGATGGCTCTGAGCCATGTTACATCACGCTATCGTTTTTTACTTCAATTTTACCTAGATGTACTGTATATAGAAATTAAATTGTCTTCGCCCTGGGAACGGTGTTTTATTCATTGAGATCAAGGTTGTTTGTGTAACAGTAGTCCTCAAATCTATTTAAATCTTCCTGAAGAAGGAGACAATCTGTGACATTTGTAATTTCCTTGAAAATTTTCATATCATCCGCGAACAGGAGAATGTTTGAATGCTTGAAGCATTTCGATACGTCATTTATAAAAATGACAAACAGAAGCGGTCCGAGTATGGAGCCCTGTGGTACTCCTGAGGGCACAACATTCCACCTAGATGTATAACCATTGATAGCGACGGATTGAGATCTGTTTTTTATATAGGAAGTAAACCACCGGAATAAATCCCCATGTACTCCTGCCTGATAAAGTTTCATTAATAGAAGAGAATGATCTATACGGTCAAAACATTTACAGTGATCTGTGAAAATGGTATGTACCTGAACACCCTCGTCCATTTTTGTAGTTATTAACTCATTAAATAGAATAAGATTCGAGATGGAGGAGCGCTTTGAATCCCGATGATCCACCCGAAACTTTGCATACGAGCGAAACAATGGCGAAATCATGAAATACTATTTACAGATTTGGTACCATTTTTATTAAATTCGTAAGTGCACGAAGATAATAATTAGTATATACAATTCATATCGCAATATCGGATGTTCCCAATTTTATTCATGATCGGCGCAGTATGTGTCCCTCTTCCATCCTCCTCTTTCATTCAACATTCACTCTTGTCTTTACTAGTTAAGTTAGTCCCACAGGCTAGGTCTAAGGTGTACAAATATTTAGTGTTCCACCACACCGGTGCCATATCTTTAACTGACAGTTAGTTATCTAACTGCTTTAATTTACGTTTGACGCTTCCCAGTGTGGTGTAATATATTATGTATTATTTATTAAGTCTTTTACTTATGAGATCTCTGGGAATTTCTTCGTGTATTTCTACGCATTTATACAGGGTGGTGCCGTCAATAACTTTAAACATGGGCTATATTAGTCCATAGAAATGGTTTGCCACTTTCAAAAATATCGTATTCATTTGATAATTTCATGACATTTGTATGGAATAGTGTAACGCTGGCAGCAATATTCCATATTTATTGCCGCATTGACGGCACCACCCTGTATACTTATGATTATCATATCAGCCTATGATGTCCACTGCTGAACAAAGGTCTCCCCAATCGATTTCCAAATGGAACGCAGCCTGCATCAGGCGGATGAATATGAAACAAACAATAAATATAACAATTACTTACAAATAAAGAAGGAAGGCGGGATCCCGCTTGGAGCATATATTTTTTCATCATTTTCTTTCTTTATTTTACATTGTTACAATAAAGTAGGCGTTTAAACGCATCAAAAGCATTAAAATGTGAACAATAAATATTTTAGTAGATTATATATGGAATTATTTTATAGAAATGTCATAAAATTATCTACAAAACGAAAATACAGATAGACTAGAAGAATTTCAAATTCAAATTTTGTGAATTTCTTCTTGTCTATCTGTATTTTCGTTTTGTGTTTACGTTTTGCGTTGTGTGTCTTCTGTTTCTCACCGCGATATGTACAATGTCTCGGTCGAAACAAAGATAAGAATACGTCAGAAAATGTACAATGTTGTCAATCATAGCGTTCATAAATTGTATACCAGTCATTTACCTATACTGAAATTGCTACTTCCCCCTAGCTGTAATTGAAAAGAAGTGGCCAACCTTGAACGTTGATTCAATTGTATACTATGAAAATATAAATGGTTGCCTACCAAGAGTAACACGTCATTGGAAAATGGCTCGTATTACAAGCGATTTAGGTACACACAGATGTCATAGTTTATAACTTGATCTGCAGACATGTGTAGGACAAACAACACCGCAATAATAACTAAGACCGGAAAAAACAAATCTTGCAGACTGTTTGACGACTGACAACTTGAAATACTTTCCTCGCACGCATCTCTAAGCCGCCCTTTCTGTCTGTGACAACCGACATATGCTGAGTGGCCGTTCTTTTAGTGTCACAGTTATTACTTTAGTCTTAAGGGGATACCTCGTGCACACTAGCGACACCAACTGATTGTTATTAATTATGGTGAATTTAGAACATAATAAACAAAAACGCTTTAGAGAATTGCTAAAGAACGGTATTTGTAATTTTTAAAGATGTATCTTGTTTAAATTGTCTACCTAATTTTTTATTATTGTTAAAAGTGGCCACTTTAGGCAATATAAAAAAAATAGGTTACATGTAGAGGAATATCTTATACCGAGCACATCTTATAAAAAATACAAATGCCATTCTTTAGTCATTCTCTAGTTTTTGTTTATAATGTTCTATATTCACCACAATTAATATAAATCAAGTGGTGTCGCTA
The DNA here is from genome assembly GCA_947347705.1 of Nymphula nitidulata. Lineage (NCBI taxonomy): Eukaryota > Metazoa > Arthropoda > Insecta > Lepidoptera > Crambidae > Nymphula > Nymphula nitidulata. Next base: position 3,929,463 of record OX374617.1, on the reverse strand, counting down.
GTGTCGACGAGGTATCGCCTTAAGGTTTCTATTGTAAAGTAACAATAGTGTGTCACTAAATAAATATTTTCTTTCTTTCTTTCTTTCATGAACATTAAGAAAAACGTGGCTCAGATAATCAGATACCTTACACACGCAGACTCACATTTGAAGAATGATGATTTGATTGATAAAAGGAATAAAGTATTGATAACCTCCTTTTTTTTAAGTCGGTTACAAATGGTTGATACTGCTGAATATAAAACACGTAACTCACGAAAATGAGGACCTAACACAACTTTCTTAATGATTTGAATGAATGAGTTTATTATATCTAACAACTAAATTCAAGGTTTTGTTCATTCTACTTCATTTCCGAAATATGGCTTATGTAAATGCTTTAGATTTTTAAATGAAATACCTACATACATTAAACCTTCAAAAAAAATTTAAAACTATCACTACATAGTATAAAACAAAGTCGCTATCCGCCGTCTGTCTGTCCCTATATATGCTTAGATCTATAAAACTACGCAACGGATTTTGATGCAGTTTTCTTTAATAGATAGAGTGATTCTTAAGGAAGGTTTATATGTATAATACATGTTTATATGTATAATACCCGTGCAAAGCCGGGGCGGGTCGCTAGTTGTATAAGAAAACAACGAATGGGAATAGCAATTCATGGACTTGAATTTTTTTAAGAACAAGTATTAGTGAGCGTCGGATCGCAGAAGTACTCCTCACCTCAGTATAGCTTAATTTTCTTTCAGATATTATAAGGTACCGCCTGTTTAGTGTGTACCTTTACGTACCTTTTCAGAAAATCTGTGTACCCCACTCATATTTAAAAAATAGGTACACAGTTATAGGTAGGCGGGTGTATGGGAAACCATTGGGTGTATCGTAATATATTTTTATGTATATTTCGGACCTTTTGTATACCTGCAGAAAAAGGTGTTATACGACCATAATTCAATATGATATCTGAGAAAAATATTAATTAAATTATGTAGCATCTTTTGTTTTGAATAAATATGCATTATTATTAATGCCAACTGTGAAAGGAACAGAGGAAGGTATACTATACAACTATGTATTTATTAGTCATGAGCACTAAGATGTTAACACTTTTGACACTCAGAAGTACACCTGCAATCCTGAAACTCACCAAGATTTGAGCAATACCCACTCAAACACGATTTTGAAAATAATGTAAAGTCAACGCCACTCAATTCCGTCTAACTGCGTACGCCCCCGACACGCGGCTCAAACCTTGAACTTGGGTTTAATAATAATTTAATTACAAACAATTTTATATGTATACATACGACTATAGTTATTATCTCCAGTACTTACTGGAGATAATAACTAAGTAAGACCGGAAAAACGCGATCAAGATTATGTCTAGTCAGTTAGAAGATATAAAGCATCCATTATTATTTACTGCTAAGCCGCTGAAATATTTAGATGAAAGGCATGGAGACAGTACACCCTTGTGTACCTAGCTACTTTTTGGCGCGAGTACCGACTACCTCGCGGGCGAAGCCGAAGGCGGCCACTAGTACAAATATAAATATTTACAACTTGTCAGTTAATAGGATAAGTGAGAGAGATTACAATTTTTGTACCTACTTTACATCAAATAGTTTATAAGTATTTTTCTGACATGCGTAACATTCAAACGATTCAATATTTTTCACACTCTACCGCAATCCTTCCTACAAACGGCGTTAGTCTCAACGTCATACACAGCACCTAATCAGTGTGATCCTAATGATGTTACACATGACATACAACAGCCACTGCATATTAAAGTAATGCGGCAGAGATCGACACAACACAGTCACCACTAAGGCTATCAACTTATTTATTTAAAATTGTCATAATTACATTTCATGTATACAATATATGCTAGCACCTAAACTAGGCGAAGCCTGTGCAATAGGCACTACGATCTTCCTTAGGCCTTAAATATTCATTTAAGAGAACTTAAAGTATAAGCCAAAACGTAATATTTTTTTATGAATTATAGATTAGTATTTCTTTTCTAAGTTACACTACCATTGCCAGTTTATCTAGTCATAATATTATGCAGTTATTGTTATAATTACACTACTATTGCCAATTTATGTAGTCGTAATATTATGCAGTTATTGTAATCATTACACTACCATTGCCAGTTTGTCATAATCTTATGCAGTTATTGCAATAATTACCTACACTACCACTGCCAGTTTGTCATAACCTTGTGCAGTTATTGTAATAATTACAGTGCCATTGCCAGTTTGTCATAACTTTATGCAGTTATAATTTGCCCTGATAACTATATCTATTTTGCAAACTCAACATACTATTATTATTATGGAATGTTAAAGTAACCATAAAATAAAAATATATATTTTTGGAGTCGGTGTTCTACTTTCTATTGTTTCTGGAAACTGCTTAGCTAACTCCAAAAATATATTTTTATTAATAATTACCTACTTACCTAAATTTAATTATTTTTTCGTTTTAGTGTTCTCAAGTCGGTTTTTATTTTCGTTTAATTTTTGTTTAACAATTTTAGTGACAACTTACCTACCTACTAAGTTCAAAGCTAGATGGTTGGGAGTCAGCTTTATTGTTTCTTACTATCGTATCGTACCACTGTCACAGGAAACCAAAATCCAAAATATCGCATACATTGATGTCGTAATTAGTCCAGTTATTTTAATTTACAAACCAAACTATTTAATCGATTTTGATGAAATTTCAAAGGGACCAATCTGCAGGTTTACTCTTTCAATTAAAAAAATAATTTTGTAAATCAGTTTATACATATATGACGGAATTCTGAAGTAACAAACATACCCTACAAAAGAAAAACATTCAGCCGAATTGAGAAACTCCTTCTGATTGTAAAATCGGTTAAAAACAAAGAAACTGACAGCTATGACATCGTGCATATTAGTAAGTACTACTTATGAAACAACCTCTTTTAAATTGCAACACTTTACTACGGTTCCTTAACCCGTGAAGCATCAGATTCCAGATACAATTGATTTTTCAACTGTCATAGCCCTCTGGAGGGATAACTCCGCTTGACGTATTAATGAAAATATCATTGAACTCTGCCACGGCCGTATTTTGGAAACAGCAGAGTATGTCTCTATTCTTTATTTAGAAGGAAATAGCGGGCAAGATGGTCTTTTGATCGAAGCGAGCATAATGGACGTTGCTCACATAGTTAGTTAGTTTGTTTCTTTTTCCTTTCAAAATCAAAAGTTAAGATGTCTATCTTTAATATCAGAGTAGAATACCTTCTCCATATCGCATGCGCATGTCGAGGCCGTGTGATTATTCAATGATAGAGCTGCTCTGTCAGCATTATTTACCCCTTATAGCATGACCGTTCAAAACTAGTTTAATTAATGAACTCGTGCTAATTCAATGTCACGCGGATTTTGCAAACTGTGTAGTCAGTTACATAAGTAATAGTTATGTTTGTGTATTGGAAAAGGAACTTTATTTCGCTATCAGCAACGGTTTATACTTGGATCGGAGAAAATTAAAATATCAGAATGTAGGTTCACAAACAGAATTTGATTACTAACTTTAATAAAAACTAGCTTACCTAGCTTAACTATAATAATAAGCTTTTTGAGAAGTAAAAATAGACTTTGATTTAAAAAAAAAGAAATAGTAGATAGATTATTAACCAAGGGGATAAAGCAGTGTCTTCTGTCGCGGGTGACGATTTAAATCGCGAGCGTAACAAAGGACTCGAGGTTTACTCCCGAGCGTAGCGAGGGTGTTAAAAACTTAAATCACGAGCGAAGCGAGGGATTTAAGACGAGTCCTGAGTGTAGCGAGGGATTTAAGTTTACCCAAGACTAAGACAGCTTTATCACCGAGGAAATACTCTACTTTTCGTACCATTTGCGAAACAATTAACACAATAAAAATATGAGATGAGCATTTATTAAGCCCGGCCCTGTACGGCCTCGTCGGTTTTCGTAATTTTATTCAATAATCATAACTGCACAATAAATGCGTATTCCTTTTTCAATAAGATGTATAATGCTTTATATACAAACTCAATGGTGTAAACACAGATGTGGTTCAGTATAAATTTCGGTAAGTATTCCAAATTTAAATCACATTCTCCCCCAAGAGGATGAATGAAATTCAGTACAATTTTCTTTCCCTGTTTTTAACAGATTAAAAATGACTATTGTTATGTTCGCTTTTTGTGGCATAGAATGTCACTTTTTTGAGCTAGTGGTACGAAAACATTATTTCCTTCCCTACGTTCTTTTCCTTATTTCCTTCTTTGCGTCTTTCATATAGTTTAAAATGTGTTTTCAATTTTTGACCTTTTATCGGGATGAAATGCAGGTATTAGGAAACTAAAGCTATTTGACAGTCTTAAGACTATCTTCCCATCTTTTTCCTACACATAATGAAAGAAAGAGCTGGACTATTCAATCTGATATATGTGCTGGACTGTACTTAGTTTAGATTTAGAGTGAGTCTTTAGAATTAGGCCCAATGCTACAAATGGTATTCAAACCGTTGCTTCAGTTGATCATTTATTTTCATTCATTTAAGTGTATTCAAGTGTATTTTTCGCGTGCACTACACATTTAAAATAAAACTATTTACCGGATTTAACCCGCGTTTAATTAGATGTTGTAACATTATTATAAACCCGACGTTCCGATTACTCGTGGTGGATTAATCGTGGTGACGGGAAGACTGCAGATTCCAATTGTCTTTGTTAACTACCGTCACTTTGTGTTATATTTTGAGCGGCCCTATTCAAGCAAACGGAGCTCACAGTGTCAGTTTGTCGGACAGTGCAAGGACAAGTTAGACAATCTTCAGTAAGAAGGGACGATTTTAATGCCCTTACTATTGGTAAACGGGAAACAAAGGAGTTTATATGCTAAAAGCTGGTCCAAGAGCAGCACTGAGTTACCATGATATGAAGGGGTTCAAGAAGCGAAAAGAAGGATCAAATGTTATACAAATAAACGATCTTTTCCTTAGATTACAAGTTAACTCTAACCGAATTAAAAAAAGAAGGTTGTCAATTCGACTCGTATGTAATATTGTCAGAAATGTACAGTTTTTGTGTATGTTAGTCTTTACCAGCTTCTGAACATAGGTACCAAATTTAATGAGAGTATGTATGTATGTTTATATATTTGTAGGTTTGTCCACGCATATCTCAAAAACTTTAAGTCGGAAAGCAAAATTTTTTTTGGACTCTATATAGTCAAACTTAGGGAACTGAGCAAGTTCCATCAAAGTTGGTTAAGTAGTTTTTAAGACTTATGTGTGTATCAATCACTAACAAAAGGGGTCGTTGACTTATCAGCATAATTCTAAAACATGTGATTATCCTAAACTGTTTCCAGAAACAATAGAAAGTGAAGCACCAACTCTAAAGAACACCTTTTTATGATATAAATACCTACCGACTTTATTCAAATTATTTCTTTTTAGTATTTTGAAGTCGGTTTAATTTTTTTTAATTTTTTTTTTTATTCATTTCAAATTGTGTTGTTTTCCAGGACGGACGATCGTGGCATCGGCATGAAGGTGTACAACTTCTTGGCGGTGGCGCTCGAGATCGCAGTGCTGTACGTCAAGATGACCGCCATGTGGTTCTACTGCATCTACAAGTTCTTCGTGCCACAAGAGCCGAAGAGCGTCAAGGGCGAAGTCATTCTTGTGAGTTCCATATCTTCAAAGACTTGAGCTTTTACTTCTGCTGTATTGCTGCAGTGCTGAACTCCAAGAGAGACAGTATGAACCCAATTATTCATGAGTGTGCCTAAAAGTAATCAAATAGAATCGGCAACGAGCGAGCGATTTTTGCTCGCACGTCGCCGATTTTGGTATACTTACCAGTGAAACAGTCTACCTTTATCTTATTCGTGATGCTTAGGTGCTCTATGATATCTGGCAACTTATTTCACATCAGCCGACCACCAATCACAAAACCTGTTGAATGAAACACGCAGAATCAGGTCATAAAACTTTATACTCCTACTTTAGGAAAATAAAAATGAATATGTCAAATTTCGAAGAAACAACTAGTTATAATGAATGAGATCATCATGCTGGTATTTATTACAATGAAATATAAAGACAGTTCAATGCAAGGTTTAGATGCTGATTTGTTGATGATATTGTTGATGATGCTGCTGCGATATCTGAGAAAGCACTTGAACTCGATACAGCAGATATGTAACATTTTCTAAACAAAAGATGTTACTGATAAACTAAAATTGCATAAAATTTGAGTATAATACATTTTTGATTGCAGTTTTTGTAAGCAATTCTTTTTTTATACAATTAGACGACAAACAAACTGAGACGGCCCATTAGGTGGTAAGTGGTTACCGTCGCCTATAGACTCTTAATAACAAGGAAAAATTCACTCGGCAGCAATCACTCGGTGCTATGTCATCCTGAGGCTAAAGATGAAATGCCTTCCATTCCCAGTAAATACACTGGGGTCCTTTCCATGAAATCTAAAATACAGCGTGCTATTTAACGGCTTACCTACCCAGTGGTACCTACCCAGATGACTCTACATACGGGCCTACCACTTGAAGTTTTCAGATGTGGCCTTTTTTTGTAAACAATAGTTCTATCAACCCACAGATCACGGGAGCTGGTCACGGCATGGGTCGTGAGACAGCGCTTCGGTTCGGCGGGCTGGGCGGCATCATCGTGTGTGTGGACATCAACGCTAAGGGAAACCAGGAGACCGTGGACATGATCAAGGAAGGAAAGGGCAAAGCCTACCGATACGAGTAAGATTTTCGATTTTATAATCACTTACAGAATATCTCCGCCTTTCTTATTTCGGCCGTGAAACAGTTCGCTGTGTTTCGGATTGAAGGGAAAGGTAGCCAGTGTTATTACTGGGCATGGACGGCATTTCATCTTAGGCCTCGGGATGACAACGCACCTGCAATATTAAGTGCTTTTCCTTGTTATTGCAGGTGTCAGGTGTCGTCAGCTTGTTTGTCATCTAGTTGTATAAAACAAAACTCAATAAATTTTGAGTCGGGACTCGGGATTGTCCAAATAAATAATTATACTACTACTCCCCTTGGCGTAAGCCTCCCTAACAATTGTAGAGCTAAGAAAGTAAATATAGTGGGTATTAACATATAATATAATTGTGAGGCGTTTCTTAAGTTTTCTGCCTAAAAACATTAGGCAGTTGTTTCAGAAAAATCAACCTCACGATTGGATCATAGAATGTGAACATTGTATACTTTTGTTAGTGGAATAATCATGGCACCAAACCTAACTCGACGGATAAACATTAAAGTTTTAAGTCATTTCCGTACCTTACGAACTGAGTCTTGAGTTCCTTATTATGAAATAATATAACTCATCTATAATTCGTGCAAACTAAGATTTTACAGATACTGTTCGTCAAAGGGACTGCCCAAGTTTTCATAATAACTGAAAACAATTTAATTATATGTACTACATAAAAGTATAATTGATTAAGATTAAAGCCCATGAAAACAACTGCTCTTACAACGTTGTGATCAAATTCTCGTGTATAAGTAATAGATTAGATACGGTTTATGATATTAATTTCTCTTAAAGAATTACATACCAACTAACCTCACATAATTAAGCTGTCTCATGTAAGAAATAGCAAGAAATATTAACGTTGTACTACAGTCAACTGATTTTACAGATTCTAAAGCCTTCGCGTGACGGTAATTACTTACACTTCCACCATCCTTCCTTTAAACCGGAATAAAGCAATCAAAATATTTCTGTTTAATGTTTTTTGGCAAAAAGGTAGGTGAATAGATGTTAGTTTCATAGTCTCTTTAAAAGTAACATCTATTCACCTACACAGTAACCTTGATAAAAGAAATAGGTTTGATATCTTATTGATTAGAATAAATCAATAAATATCTCAAGTTTTAGTAATTAAAAAGCACAAAAAAATCTCGGAAAATAAAAGTGTTATTACTATACAAAAGGGTTTATTTCTTCCAGGTGTGACGTGACAGACCGCGAGGCTGTGAATGCGCTGGCCGCAAAGATCCGCCGTGAGGTGGGAGACGTGAATATGCTGATCAACAACGCAGGCATCATGCCCTGCAAGCCACTGCTGCAGCACTCCGAGAAGGAGATCCGCGCCTCCTTCGAAGTCAACATTCTGGCGCATCACTGGGTAATAAACCTTATTGTTTACAGTCATACAATTTTGAAAATATCGGAAACGTTCTATTTAAAATTATGAAAATTTTCTAAACTGCTGTTAGAAGGCTTACGTTAAATATCAAGATTGCCAATTGAGAGCAAAATTTTCAAATAATATTTTAAATAAAAATTTTTAACAATTTATAAACATTATATTATTTTTAACAGTATTTAAGATTAAGGACGTTTTTTCTTGGTCTACGTAACATTTTCATACAAGAGTGGCAAACGAGCTTTAGTTACACCATGGGTAGATGTACTAAGCACCCTTTGCCCACTGTACAAAAATAAGAGCGTAGCGTTATTTTGATTGGACAAGCGACAGAACCCCCAACACAACTTACTGTACTTCCTCAACGAGCTCAGGCACAAGCTCAGGTGACGTCACTCCGCAAGAACACAATACTACAGAGGTCATTTGGCTGCGATTTGTGTAATGTGGAAGTGCTTCTTCTCCGAAGTGTAACTCTCAAATTTTGAGTATTGCGCTACACCTTTCTACTTTTATAGTGTTTTTTATATGACAACGGAGACACACTTGTAGCAGTTGGAGCAGTCGTATCACTCGTAGCACCTTCACTACCCTGTAAAATACAAGAGAAAGCGAAATGTTGACAGCGTAGGAGACAAGTCTTTCTGCTTCCTACACAGCGCTTTTTAATTATTGATAGGCTCGGTAACTGTAAAAATATCTCTGTATGGTGGAGGTGCCACCTCAGTTGGACAATGGACACTTAAGATTTAAGTGGTAAATATGGCGTTTCCCTACCTGTCATAGAAATTATGGTGCCAGTAATGTATAAATAATTATCTTCTACATATTTCACGTTCCAGCTGCTGCTAGCGTTTTTGCCAACGATGATGGAGCGCAACCACGGTCATATTGTAGCGATGTCGTCAATGGCAGGAGTGCTGGGACTCCGTAATCTTGTGCCCTACTGTGCCACCAAGTTTGCTGTTCGTGGCCTTATGGAGGCTCTGCACGAGGAGCTAAGAGAAGATCCTAGGGATTTCAGCGGCGTGAGTATCAAACACAATCTTACGTTGAATTCAAATATAACGAGTATTCAAGTATTCTGATCTAGCGTCTTAACTACAAAGCTAACTAATTGCCCTGATATTTTTTGTAGTTGATTATGTTTCATTTTGCAATTTTTGCCAACAACAAATTTTAATTTACCCAAGTTTTATGTAGACGATGCTAAAGCTTACCATGTTCATTAATCCAGATCCATCTGACCGTGGTGTGCCCATACATCGTTGATACTGGGCTTTGCAAGAATCCCCGCATCAAGTACCCCAAACTCCTGAAGGTCCTCACCGCGGGTGAGGCAGCTGATGACATCGTGGACGCTGTCCGTCGCAACTACTACGAGATCACCATACCCAGCTCCCTCTACTACATCAATCAGGTTAGTAAATGCGATGAAGTAAAATATCTATTTGCAGAATCTCGCTTTCTGATCAGACTCACAGGGCACTTTGCCAGTAAGCAGTACTTTACAAAATGCCGCTTTTCAATCACAATTTCGTCGATGTGATGAGGGTGGAACAGGAAAACAGGATGGACTCCTGGCAGTATTATATTCAAAGTCAGGAGACTACAGTTTTTCTGCCCATAAGTATAGTGAGGCAAACAACAGTTACATTCTGGACACAACAGGAAGAGCAAGAGCAAACGAGTGGCAATCCCGAATAGTTGAATGACATGTTCACAGTCACATGAGCACCGTGACATGTTCATGGCCTCATATTTAGGTAAAATACGATGAGACACATATTTTGGAGTGTATTTGACTTTCTATTCTCTTTTTCAGATGTGCAGAACGATGCCACGACAAGTTCCTTTATACCTAAAAGACTTTTTGGACTCGGGTCTCGATGCACAGTAAAAACATTACCATACAATATCTAAACATTTAAGTAACTGGCAATATTATAAAAGTCGGAAAAGAATTGAGGAAAACAATCAAATTATCAAGGACAAAAATATATTTAAATATGTCATATTGGGATAAGACAATACAATCTAGCTGATACGCGTTGTGTGGTATTTAAACGTAGTGTTATATTATCTTTGGTGGTATTGTTTTATTTCTTTTTTTTTGTTACATTAAAAATGGATTAATCATATATTAACCTGCCAATGCTGAGCCACAAATTGCAGATATAATATTTTTTTAAAATTACTCCTGGAGACTTAGTGCGGTAGTAGTTAAGTGAAAATAGATTTATCGTAATATTTTAACATGTTTGCATAAATTGTACGAAAACGAGTCCACAATCTGTAGTCACTTAAATACGCAGTCACAATGTTATAGATACCTATATGGGTTGTTTATATTACAAGTAGTAATTAAGCGAGAAATTCAATTTTCGACTCTATATTAGAGACAAAAATAGAATTTCCAAAAACAGTACATATTGTAGCCTCGAATAAGTTTTGTAATAATTAAATGCCCTGAGTGAGGTCATGTCTAACGGACTTATGCCATGTCTATTTTAACACGCGTCTCCTTCTGATACCGTTTCGAGTTGAGTGACTTCACGCGATTTCGAATGATCTAGATACGTGTCGCGGGACATTGTCCCCTAGTCAATACTCCAATATAGCAAAATGTTTTGCTACAGGTCGCTAGAGACATGCAACATTGTGGCATGATGATGATGGTTGCATTTTGGTAAACGCAAAACTTAGACCCGTCAATCGTTGTCAATCAAAGATTATGTACATAATCATGCCCTACCGAATACTTGTAATTTCTCAGGAATTTCATTACTCCACTAAAAATTATAAATTTGAAACTTAATACCTTTATTATAGGTGACTACAGCCCACAACTGACTAGTTATGTCTTACAGATTTCCTCGTTATTGTGATTCAATACTATTTCAACTCAAATATTATTTTCTGTCTAATTTAGCTAATATAAGTTGAACCATACATTGAAATGAGGAAAATAGTGAACAAATTTTTTTTTAATATTTTATGTTTTTCTATTATTCATACTCAGTCAGTTTGTAGTTTTGTAGATTTGTCGTAGTTCCACGATAGCAATAACTTTGTAATCAAAGAATTTTAATTTGTAGCTAGCATATTATTTATAATTTAAGTGAAAGTGCCTCCTGATATTCCAAAAGTAGATTATATTGTCATGTTGGTATATAATTGTTATATGTTTGATTACTTTTAAGTCTCTTTTATGAAACTTCATAAGTTACCATCAAATATGCTTTAACATAACAGTATGTTATGTTTTTATGCTCTTTATGAGTTTTCAATGGACTCAATGTTGAAAGAAAGACTACTAATTTACACATAAAATTCAGCATGAGTTTGGGTCGAGGACCTCATACAAAATGAGTCCTACTTATAAAAAACGATACGATAGTAGGAAACAATATAAGTTTACGGTCACCCATCTAGCTTCGACCGTAGAAAGTTACCACTAAAAATTGTGAAAAAAAAATTTTAAACAAAAATTAAAACCGACTTCAAAAAACTGAAAAGGATAAAATAATTAAATTTAAGTAGGTATTCATCCCCTAGAAACATATTTTTGGAGTCGGTGCTTCACTTTCTATTGTTTTTGGAAACCACTTAGCACCAACTCCAAAAATATGTTTCTAGGGGATGAATACCTACTTAAATTTAATTATTTTATCCTTTTCAGTTTTTTGAAGTCGGTTTTAATTTTTGTTTAAAATTTTTTTTTCACAATTTTTAGTGGTAACTTTCTACGGTCGAAGCTAGATGGGTGACCGTAAACTTATATTGTTTCCTACTATCGTATCGTTTCACTAAAAAGTCATTTGAAAAGCAAAACTTTGCAATTTCGCATATGTAGACGACTTCATAATTTAAGTTTTTTTAAATTAAAAACCTAAGTACCCAACTGTTTTTGATTAAATTTTTATGGGACCAAATGGCAGCTATTCCGAATCGAACAAAGAAAGAATCACGTAAATCGGATCAGTAATCTCGGCGTAATCGGTGTACATACATAGAAAAAAAAAAAAAAAAAAAAAAAAACATACCGGCCGAATTGAGAACCTCCTCGTTTTTGAAGTCGGTTAAAAAAAATGCGAACTTCAATAAGACATTGTGATTAACATTTGATTATTTGCAGTTGCAAATTCGTTTCATCGAGTCCAAAATTACTTTAAACATTAATCATTTTAAAATTATTGTTAAAATTATCAATGTATTTATAAAAGTAGTAAATATTTCGCCACACAAGAACATTCTTAGCTCCCTACATCAAGCGGGGTCTACAAATGGCTTTTATTTTGTAATTTATGCATTTTATTTGTGCTGTTATTGTTTTTTTTTCATTATATTGTATTTAAATGTTCTGCTAAAACACTTTCCGTCTTATTACTAAATATATAATGGTTTACGTAAGGCGGAACTTAAATAAGACGGTTTGTATTTTATCAAAATAAATTAAATTACCTATTAATATAATCATTACCTATATTCGGCCTTCATTGAGTTATTTAGACGCTTATCTGATGAATATCTCTCATGAATAAAAATGATTTTACCTCTCTTAGAAATAGACCATTCGAAATTTGTTTCTAAATTTAGAATACAAAAAATTATTAAAGTTGGAAAAAAATAAAAATAAAGTTTTATTAAAATGGGATATTACTATATTTTTTGACATCATATTTACACAAAAATTTACAAAATTAACTTGCCAGTTTGTAAAAATGAAAATTATTATGTGCGTGATTGCCATCAATAAAATAGCGTCATGTCTTGCCTTATTGAAAATAAAATGTTGTATACCAAACGAATTTGTATACACGGTGATATGAAATATATACAATATTTATCATATACATTTTATGCGTGCCATTTAAAATGAAATTGAAGATCACTTACATATTTAACGATAATATATAAATAAATAAATGAACTATACTGTATAGTAATTGTTATGGTTGTGATTGTGATGTTAGGTAAGGATTAGTTACGCTTTCGACTGGGTTTTATAAATATAACGTTAGATAAATAAATAATAATATGAACAATTGTGATGGTTTTATTTTACTAATATTTTAACTTCACGTGTTATGTTGCTTGTTTAGTTAAAACCTTCTAAACAAAACAATACAATTAAAGTACAGAAAGAAACACATGGACTTTCCACTCTATTTATTCCATTTCATATTACATGAGACAGACCTATACCGACATTAACATACATTTATACAGTCTCTAATACACTCACTTTACACAGTAAAAGACAGGCTAATACATTTATTTTATTCAAGCTACTCGAGCTTATACAGGGGAAGGAATAAACACTCTACCTACTAACTAACTGCAATATTACAATAACTAGATTCTATAACCTGCTAAGATTATTGATTGTATTCCATACAAATCTTTCACTTACAGATAATCCGATATCTATCAAACAAATCAACCAAATATTTTCCGTACACTCAAAGCAGAACGAGCTCCCTGCGGAGGTCTTCATAAACGAGTAACACTACAGCTCGGTTCTTGAAAAGAGAATGAAAAAGCTTTTACAGGGTCGGCAACGATAGTCGTTTACTCCAGGTGCAACCAATTGCAACCTTATCTTATTATACAGGTTGTTTGGTAGATGGTATAACAAGCGTGTAATATAAGAATTCTGATATTTTCCATATATTTTGTTTTACTAACAGAACTATTTTTGTGGAGAAATTTGAAATATATTTCACAATTTTGTATAATGTATATCAATATTGTTGTATTTTGTATCGTATCAATATTATTTATCTTTAAGTATTGGAATATCCAGCAAGTTCTTTAGCATAATATACTAATATACCTTTTACTTTTGCTACTACAGTAACGCAGCTCCTAAAATAGATGACACATTTTTAATATTAAATGAAATGGGTATATCAGATCTGAACAATGTACAAATGATATAAATAAATGCTTTCTTTTTATAATATAGGTTGTATATACCTATCTATAATATGTGAACTACTTCTAAAATGAAGACATATAGGAAGTGGAACGTTGATATTTACGGATCATCTGTTAATATTTTTTTCATGTACATTATATTACTATATATATTTTTAAATGGAAGTCATTTATATACATTGTGTTAATAACTATATATTTCATTCTATGCTAAAAGTTATAGTTAGATTTATTTGTGACAACTTGTAAGCAGGTGCTAATTTCTGTATAAAATTTGATCAGAATTGAATTTTATTGATTTTTACACTTAATCGATTTTATCATTATTATTACTTATAACACTATGAGTCACTTTCATATTTCGGCCATGAAGAAGTTCGCTGAGAGTAGGGTTGCCAGATGGTATCCAAAAGGAGGACATGTCCTCCTTTTACATGTTTTGTCCTCCCGTCCTCCCTTACCTACTGAAAGTCCTCCTTTTTGCTAAACATCAGGCGGGACTTACTCAGTGGAGCAAAGATAGGAATAGACTAAGTGAGCAGTCAAATTTTTAATTCTTACTCAATACAACTTCAAAAACATGACATGTGAAAATTTTCATAAATTATTTGTCACAAAACCAAGAACTTCTTTCCAAAATTGGCAGCTCAGTTAAATATAATTAAATCATAGTAAAATAATATAAAAAATTCGTTTAATTTCTGAATGTTCTCCATTTTTACAGAAAACCTTCCTGAAACTGAAAAGACAACAATCCTTTTTTGACCCATCTGTCCTCCTTTATCAAATTATCATATGGCAACCCTAGCTGTGAGTCGCTCGCTATAAGGCAGCGGTCGGCAACCTTTTAGACGACACAGGCCACATGCTAGCAACATCTTGGGGTTCAATATTAGTCGCAATGATATTTTACAACGAATATACGTTCGCGGATCACAACGAGGAAGGTGGGTTGCCGACTGCTCAAGGAAGTCGCTGTAAAGAAAGGGCATGAGAGGCGTTGACACCTCGTCTCCAAAATGTCAACGGCCCCGCAATGTCAAGTGATTTCCTTGATATTACGGCCTGTACGCGATATTTAATACTCACCACCTGGTAGATTGACATTCTTAGATGGAAAAATAGCTATGACCATGTAGGTAGATCTCGCAGGTCAATGATTGAAAGATGTCTAGTACAGAAGAGTGTTTGTAGGACTGGTAAGTTCATGATAAATTTTTATGGTCTCTTCTCTTCTAGCGAAATTGAACTCAGTGACTTGAAACTACCAATTGCACAAAAAACTTCGGTACGAGACGTTGCGATAGTCCGACTTTCAAGATCTGCCGAAATCACCTTCGGCTTTCGACACAATTACATTCTTACGTGTATTTGTGAATTATTGTTTTTATTTCTTTACATTTTTAAGTCTTATTAAATACTTATAGTTCGATACGAGTACCTATTCAAATGCGCAGCGTACTATTCATAATTGTACTTCGAAGTTTGTTACTGATTTAGTGAGTATTATCTGATAAAAATACTATGATACGATTCTACCTCACTAATAGATGAGTATTGCAATTTTTGACAAACTAATTGATGGACAACAAGTACGTATACAACGCGAAACGTGCTTTTAGCTAAAATTTTGTTGTAAAATTTATATATTTCCTATAATAGTATTATTATAGTGTCATTAGTAACCTAGAACCGCACAGAATACAGCTTGCCTTATGATGTAGAGTGACAATGAAACAGTATGTAGGTACACAAATCTTAGCAACTATAGTGTTTATTTTGTTTGTTAGTTATTTATTGAACCGCTACTACTTAACTAGTACTTGACTATATAATTACATCCTGGCATCTTAATTACACTAACACAACATGTGCTATAAAAGCAAGCAAGTAATTATTAATACCAAATAACATTTATTTTTTATCTTTACACTTACAGTCATCTTGCATTTACAAAGTAGATACTATTTACACATTAAATTGTTATTTAATTATTGACGGAATCCGCCAAGATTTATGTAATATAAAAATAAAAGTGAGCGAAAGTTTGTCTTCTATTATCACCCGATGATCAACTAGCGACATAAATATTTATTTCAACATTATCACTGCCATTAGAAAATAATAATGGTTAAGTTCATAATAAATTCTAAACCATATTCAATTATTTCAGGTTGATATATTTCTATCTAAATTTAAGTAAAATTGATCTTTAGACCTCTTTAATCGAGAAAATATCGAGTCAGCATATTAAAGACTTTCCAATATAAAGAAAATATAATTTTACCGCGAGTGTTGCATATTTTCAACAAAGTACCAATTAAATTGAGTATTTATAAGTTATTTATCTTTAGTTATCACATAAATCAACCAAAAATCGTGCACTGTAAATAAATTAGCATTGTGTTGGAAGTACGGCGAAACGAAGAGACGACGCGTATTTTAAGCCAAAATTGCATTCTAACTGAACTCTGTATTCAATAACTATTACCTTGTATTAGTAGATAATTAAACTTCGCTCAGAAAGTGTCAATTACTTATGAAGGCGAATTACACCATTTCAATCCGATTTTTTTATTCTTTTCGGTGCACATATGAATTAAATCCAAACTTTAAAAAAATATATGAAAGATCACAATATTATGCTAATAAGAAGAGATATAATAAATAATTCACTTATTTCCCATGAAACTAATTATTGCGTAACTTTTCAAGTTTGCTATGCCAGCTGGCCTCATTTATGCCTAATTTTACGACTCATTGAATGACTTATTTAATAATTGACGTCATATTTATATAGTTAACATTTTATCTAACATAATTTTCCAATATTTAAATTACTATACATACATCTAATAAGTATTATCGGTAATTCACCGGTTTCTCAAATGCTAATTGAGAAAAGGTTTATTTATAACCCTACGTAGAGATGGCCTAAATGTATGACGGAAATGTTTTTTTTTTCATTTTAGGTGATTATTGCGTCAAGTGGATGCTGACAGTCTTCGTAATCATCTCTCAGGGTGGCTAAACCACAAAATGAACACCTATTAAACGGTTGTTTCAATGACTTTACATTTTTGTCGAAGAGATGCACGATTGAGATAAAATCACACAAATATTACCACAATAGCACAAGGGAGAGTGGGGTGATTCTAAACGGTGGTGACTCCGAAACAAGGCTGATTACATGACGATAGAAAAGGAGTATGCTCAATACGCTAAATGAACGTTTGTTTCAATGACTCTACATGTTTGTAGAAAAGATAAACACTTGAGATAAACTCACAATAGGTTTTCCAGTTTAAGAAGAGAGGGATGATTCTGAACGCGGTGCTACTCCAAATGAGATCGATTACATCAGTCGATGTCGATTAGAACATGCATGCAAGTACTCTAAGCCATCATGCATCAGCAATAATCAGCATGCATGGACTCTCAGCCCGCAGAAACAGTTTATTAGCTATCTTTTTCTATCGTGATTTGGATGGCCTTGTTCAGACTTACGCCTCGTTCGGAATTACCGCACTTTCCCCTAATATCCACTTAGAGACTATTATTAAATTAATAAAATTACCGAAACTGACACCGACGCCAATATAGGGACCTTTTTACATACTTTGGCATGTTACTCACAATAAACATCACATAATTGTGTCAATATTTCATTTAGTAGTTTTAAGATCTTTGGCCATTTTGATGTCATTATTATACATTATTATACTATCGGCTTTTATAAAGCCAGAGGAGATCAACAGTTCCTAAAATATAACTTAAGTTTTATTGTATGACTTACAGAAAGTTTTTTTTTATTCCCAATCACAAGCTATTCTTAAAAGAACGTTTTTCTTATAGCGTAATTCGTATTTATAATTACTGTATTTTTTTTATGTTTGTTAATATACCGCACACACACATAGCTAAGTAGGTCATAGGTTTTGGCGTAAAACGTCACCTACTTTAAAGTTTGCTTTCAACTGTCAAATCGTATGAAATTAACAGCTTTTTCCGATACTTACGCTGTCTCATATCTGGTTTGCGTTATATTTAATCCACAATACCTAACAAATTCCTACAAAGTAAGCAACATTTGCCTAATTGTATTTTTATAATTAATTTCAGAAACTGATGAGCCGCTATAGCCACAACCTATACCTATTTAATTAAATCTCACATTGTATATTACTTAAATTTTATTAATAAATATAATTATATATTTAATAAGTAATTATAACTATATTTATTAATATAATTACAGTAATTTAAAAAGTTAAATATAATGTTTACACGTCTACGTTACAAAATACTGCATTTTGCAACTACATACTATAATCTACATTTCTTATGGTCCATGCGGTCTTCACTCTGTTATTAATTTAATACATTTTATGCAATCAGAAATAATTATTTTCCTCTCAATTTAATATTAAAAATAATTATAACTAGTTATTTTCCATGAAGGAAGACCATTGCTGGCTATTTCTTGTATTAATAAGTTCGTCCATTAAAAAAATCTAGTACACATCATTGCTACTGTACACTTTTATCAAAGGTAGCCTATTGGCACGCATAGGTACTCGTTTTCTCAGGAAATAATTTAGTATAGTTACTTAATTATTAACAATTTGTATATTATTATTATTTTATATTATTTCATATTTAACTACAATTACATTGTTTGCGTCTGGAGCACTTTGATACATTTACAAATTACATCGTATTAATTTACTTTTAAGTATGTTGATGACGATATTTAATTATTTTATTAATTCTATATTATTTTTATATTATGATGACATTGTGATCGATCACTAAGATTCACGCTGCTTCCCGTGAGGGTTTATATAAATTATTAAATACTTACTTATTCATTAATAATATGTTGTCTCTCTACTTATTAAATAAGTATTTCTTTTTTTATTACATGATATATTGTTACTTTTCCTAAAATCTTGCATATTTTATATCGTATTGATGACTTATTTCTATTTCTCTAACAACTTCGATTATAGCATTAAATTGTCAATAAAGCTTAATTCATTAGAATTATTTCTTGGACACAACCCCAGTGGCGTATGCGTGTGATAAGAATAAAAGGCCCGTGTAGCTTTTAAATAAGAGATAAACATACAAATTATTACTGTTGTATGGTACTTTTATGTCTTAGGTAGTATTTAACCCATTCCCTGTGCCTTCATCTAATATTAGGTAACGCAACATTTGTCTTATATTTTCCCGATCACTACCTACACATTTGAAACTCGCGTAACCTGTTATAATCTGTGTCCGGTACCGCACCTTTCGATACCTTCATAATGAGATTATCGTTCCATGATATCGCTTTTTGAAATATTCATATTCATATTCATATTCATATTCTTTATTGCATCATGTTGTAATAAAAGGTCTTAAAGCTATGTCATTAGTACAGAACATGAACCCTGCAAGGGCATTGCAAATTTTATACTTAAATCTAGTTACAATATAATTATTTCTTGAGATCAATTTTAATTATTAGGAATATAGGTTCTAATCTTCTTAATCTACATTTTACTTTCAAAAAACTCTTTTAAATCATAAAAACATTTTTGAATAAGAAACTGTTTTAACATTTTAAAAAATAAAGTATCTTTTTCTACATTTTTTATATTTAATGGTATTTTATTATATATTTTTATGGACATGTGATGTGTCCCGGAGCTAACTAAGTGTAATTTAGTGAATGGTAAGGCCAATTTATTTTTATTTCTTAACCCATGTGTCAGCGTATTCAACCTTGATATGCTTCACACAACTGCAGCTGCATATTTTCGAACGTCCAAATACCTTTGTGCAACTGTGGTTTCAGTACAGTACTTACGGCCACTTTAATCGACTTCAGACTCTATTGTAATGGAATAGAAACCTATTTGTTTGCATTCTTAGCTTAGACAAATTTTCAATGTCAAGAAGTCTTATTAGGGAAGAAATAAGAATCAAAGTAGCTGGAGTAGAAAGCGTCATATCTTAATCTGTTATATCAACCTAAGAAGTAGGTATCTTACCACAAACGCGTAATTAAAAACATTTCTTTTTTGTTTTAGCTATTAAAATATGTCAACGTCTTTGAGGTGTTGATAGTTACGGTCCCAATAACCACCGTTGTAGAGCCAGTCTTCTTGTTTCGTATAAGGGTTCGTGCCTTGACTGAACCACCTGAAAAAAATAAACAAGCACCTCTTGAAGAAGTCTTTACCTTTTTAGTTAAAGGGTAAAAGTGTTTACCAATATTCCGCGTTTTATTTTTATGAAAATAGATGTTCCGCTGAACGCTGGACTAAAATCACTCCTTTACTTCTCCTAAAACTACCCACCCGGATATGACCCATCATTCATCATCATCATACCAGCCTATGTCCACTGCTGAATAAAGGCCACCCCCATCGATCTCCAAATGGAACGGTTCTGCGCAGCTTGCATCCAACGGCACGACCCATTATTACTAGAAATGAATAGCATATGAACAGACAATCTATGGGTACAGTTGTAAGAATATTGAAGATAAATTGATATAATTATGGTCATCATCAGCTGCCTATATACGTCCCACTGCTGGGCACAGGCCTTCCTACATGGGAGCAACACATGAGGAACTTGGGCCATAACACCACCACGCTGGCCTGGCGGGTTGGTGGGTTAAAGTGGTTGCAGGAATAACCGGGGTCAACGGCTTAACGTGCCTTCCGAAGCACGGAGGAGCTCGAGATTGGAAATTTTGGTTGACCCATCCTGGGACCGACGATGGCGATAGTTGCTTTGTTTTCGTAAACCAGAGCGCTCAAACCGTTACGCCACCGAGCTCCTCATAATTATAATAATTATGGTAAACTATTCCAATTGTTAATATTTTTCAGAAAATTCAAGTTGACCATTATGGATAAATCTACAAGAGTATGGAATTACCTAAATATTTCCAAAAAAAGGTGCCTACTACTTTAGCCCAGGTGGCGAGTGACAGTAGATCATAGGTCGCAATGACAACAGACTCTAATACTGCTCTACAATGAGATATAATACCTTGGCTGCCAGCCATCCGGGCTTTTCTTGAGCAACTTCCTGGAGGCCCTCTGCTTCTCCTCTAGCCTGGTCTTCTCCACGGCGGCCGCGTCGATGTCCCCCTGCTCCAGCAGCCGGACGTCCGGCCGCAGTCGGCTGTCAGTCGGGCACAGTTGGCCCTTCATGTCCCGCTCCAACTCGTTCAGTGACATCGCGAATTCCGTGAACTGGTAGTACTACAAAGAGGTTGGATTTTGATTTATAATGTCAGCGACAAAAGGTGCACTTCAAAACAATTTCTAATTTGTCGGAATGATCGATCTAAAATATAAAGATCACATTTTAGCAAACAAGCTTCCTACCATCAGGCAGGCTGCATGCCTGCCTGATGGTAGGAAGCGGTTAGCGTAGATGCACGTAGCACCTTGGACACAATTCACACTGCCTACCCTGTAAAAAGCAAGAGAAAGCTTCATATGACTAAACATCCCTCGCAACATCACGTTTTCTAAATAACCATAGCGAAATAATTGCAAAGCTCTACTTCTCTTCAATGAGTTCTACTGTCAATGCTCATTACAAACATCATAAAATGTACTAAAAAAACGTATGATACCACCAATAAAATCAGCAAAAATATTATAACACTCAAATTTTACTACAGAAGATTTTCTACCTGAGCACTGTTAGTAGGTCTAGCCCGCGCTTCCCAAAGTGTAACTGAGTTTGGTATGTCTATGTTGTAGGCTTCATCGGCTTTGGGGACCTCGTCGGAATTATCAGGTTCATCGTTCTGAAACCACAAAACCATTATGTTATTTTTTTGTAAACCTTGTGTTACGAAAACGAACAACTACTTCAACCTATTTTAGTTGACCATTAAACAAAACATGGTTTGTCCTTTTAATTCTATACCACGATTCTCTAAGTTCAACTCATTACCAGCTACTTACATCTTGTATGGACATAGATCGCAGAGCGCCCACTTTGAAGCTGTTTAGTTTCGCTAGGACTTTCTTCGGCGTGTGTGAAGGTGTGTGCTGCGAGGCCGCCTCCTCCCCCCGCTCCTTGGCCCACTGGTCATACCCAGCTGAGCTGCAGCACTTGATGAACTCCGTCCATTTGCCGTACAGAAAACGGACGCGCTTTTTACTAGGAAAACAAAAGATAGACAGGCTTATTCGCAGTTGACATTATTCAATAAATCAAGTTAAAACAGCCGTGTTTGGACATGTATTTTTAAATACAAAGCACGGCAAATGACTCAACCTTACGTGAAGCGGTGGGAAGAGTCCAAATGCGAATACAGCTAGCACAGATTGAAATGAAACACACTGTTGTCGCCGCCTCCACCTTGCCGACCCAAAAGGTGCCTATTCGCGCCTCTTTTAAAGGAATCCAAATTATAGGAAGATGCCCTCTACATGCGCTCGCAAAGAATTCCAAGTTTTGAAACTATGGCCAAGAATCGAGTTACTATGCTTCTTTGTGCGAGTTCATTGTGATAGAGGTTTGTAACATTTTATACTTATTTCTTTCTAGTTTTCAGTTAAGCACGTTTTGATATTATTTTTCAAGACAAAACAAAGGTTATCACTGTTGACTTTGCGTGAAGCTAATTACCTACCATAGTTAAGATGTTTCATGGAATCACATATTCGCAAAGTAAATTCATATATTATTCCCGGTCACAGGAAGTATGTATCAGATGATCGGAAAGTAAAAGCCAATTTCTGGAATGGTCACTTTCCACCCACACTTTCTCTAGAATGAGTCTGCCGTTTTGGCAACCCGCCAATATCACTTTTAGTGAAGATTACTTTCTACCCTCGAGCTTACTATAGAAAGGGGTGGTGTTTTAATTCCTTTCGCTTCTTGGACCATGTAAGTATGACATAAACATTTAGGTATATTTTTATATTGATATTAAATATTCTTAATTTTTGATTTTAACATTATTATAAATGTTTGAAAAATTACTTAGTAATTAAAATTTAATAAAACTAGAAAAATTTCACGTCCTGAGGCAGGAATCGAACCAGCGACCTTTCGCAATCCGGGCGACTGCTCTGACCACTGAGCCACCCAGGACTTGGGATATCCCTGTGAAATTCTTCTAGTCTATCTGTATTTGCGTTTATGAGCTAACGTCCACCGATTCCTGCCTCAGGACGTGAAAAATTTTTCTAGTTTTATTAAATTTTAATTACTAAGATATTAAATATGCTTATTTTTAATATATCTTTAAAAGGCCAAACTCTGACATTCAACGCCGAGAAAAGGCAAAAAGGTTCATTTATAAGCTGTTTGCATTGAAAAATCTTAGTGGTTTACAATGAATGATTGGTTTATCTAAAAAGTATAGACTCACTCTGCGTCTAGTGTCCCTATAATTGAAAGGGCAGGGATATGATTATCTTATAAAATTCTTTAGCAAACTTATTGACGTTTTCTCTATTTCATACAAAAAAGAATTATTGGATAAGTGTAACGGGTAAGTCGTAAAATGCGCTAATTTCTAGGAAGATTAAGAAGAAAGACTGGTATTATGATAAAATAATAATATTCTTACAGCGAGTAAGACACTCAAGTTTAAGCAGTTACAAGCGCTTGGCAAGTTATATCTTGCTTATAATAAATTGACTGACAATGTTCACAGCTCTATGTTATAACTAAATAGATGACACTTACTTGGAATCCACGACGAACCCGTCGACTCTGTGCAGATCCCTGTTGTTGAATCCCGCGGGCTTGAAGGTGAGGTTGGCCCGGAGCCCGGCGCCGCCGTGACAGACCACCTCCATGGGCCCGTACTGCTCGATCCACAGCTTACCCACGATAACGTTGTGGACACAGCAGTTCACGTTGGTCCACGTGTATGCTTCGCCCCACCTAAAGCAGAAGTTATCTTGTGACGTGTTCGTTTTAGTATGGATCAATAAAGTAAAATACTTCAAAGACACCAATATAGAGTTATTCACTCCTCTCTAACTAAAACATATTTTAGGCATTTGATCAGCTTTATTTGGTTTTCCATTCCATCATTTTAAAATTATAATACATGTTTTAAAGGTATTTAAAGAAACATATGTAGACTACTGGGTGGGATGGACTTCGAAGAATAATAGGATATTCTTCTATCCTTTCTGTTTTCAAGCTTCAATAACTAGAAAAATTTTGTGAAGATGGAAAAACATATCGTAACTTGACTATATGACATGTTTTTCTTCGTTATGTTGCAGTTTACTAGATTTACACTTTTCTATATTCAAGCACTATTATTATTTACCCATGTGTTATTATCATTAAAACCTTGAAACAAAAACCAACATGACGCGCCACAACAATATACCTGTACCCCTATATAATATAGCACGAATATTTCTAAATTTCGAATCACTATAGTATCGAGTAGTTGTTTACGTTAGCTTTTGTCTGGCTTTTGTTTGAAATTTAATAAATAATAATAAATTTATTTCTTTCTTTCACAAAATACATAAAATAACCTTAGTCACTATTATTTAAGTAGCACTATTGTATTTGTGAAGAGACTAGTTCCTGAAATAGGTTCCAAAGGAACCTGTGCCACAGGTTACTAGGACCCTCCCGCAGATAAATATGCACACAATTTCACAAGACTAAGAGGTAGCACAGGAGGCGGTACAGTTCAATTAAAATAAAATAAGAAACAAACTAAACACAACTTAAATACTTAATTATAAAAATATACCTTTATACCTCTGTATACATAAACAATATAAGTAAAACAGGGGCCTGAACTTAGAAATCTATTGTAATTATACATAAATCTAGTGTGTGTGTGTGTGTGTGTGTGTGTGTGTGTGTGTGTGTGTGTGTGTGTGTGTGTGTGTGTGTGTGTGTGTGTGTGTATGTGTGTGTGTGTGTGTGTGTTAGAGTGTATGCGTGCGTGTGTGTGCATGTGAGTGTATATTAGTTAGTGGGTGTTTATGTGTTTATGTGTGTATGTGTTCACAGAATAACGGCATTAAAATTCTCGAGGACAACAAAAGGCGGGGAGAGTAATTTGTAGGCAGTCAGTTACGGCATAATTTTTGCTTTTTCTCACAAAAGCCAAGGTTTTTCGTTGCTTATTTAAAAGTCATAAGGAGGCCTTCCGAAGAAGGATAATCTAGCGTTTTGAGATATTGGGTGACTAAGGCTTTGCAGTGGAGTTTGCTAAGAGGGTATATATTGAGAGTGCTATTTAGTTTGTTGTATAGGAACGGTCCAAGGAAGCAGAAGAAGTTGTGTGAGGTTGCCTTGTTTAGTAGGTGGGTTGTGCAAACAGCTCCCTTTCTCCGTTTGCCACTCATTAAGTCCTTGACATAAGGTAACTGCGAATGTTGTCTCAGAATAATAGACAAAATGAAGGACTGCCTCACTGTAAGCACATCCCAATGTTTGTACACCTCGGTCGTGGGATGTCGAAAAGGGAACCCTGCCGCAACTTTGAGTATGGCACGTTGGGCTCTTTCTACTTCAAGCAGGTGAGTTTTTGCCACGCCACCCCACGACGAAATGCAATACACCACCAGAGACTGGCATAGCGCATAGTACACCATCTTAATTGTGTGTCTGTCTGCAACATGTCTTAGGGACTTAAAGATATAAATTAGCTTACGGAGTCTTGGTACAAGCATTTCAATGTGTGGTTTAAAGGTTAGCGTTTGGTCTATTATGACGCCTAAGTACTTAATACTTTCCACCCTTTCGAGGGCGGGACAGTCACATCTAGGCAGATTAAAAGCACACTCATGTGCACATGTCATATAACCTTCATATCAGCTGATGGTAGTTGGTTAGTTTTGAGTGCAAACGCTACACACTTAGTTTTGCTAACATTTAGGGTTAGGAGGTTAGAACTTAACCATTCTCTCACCATGTTAAGGCCAATTTGAGCTTTTCTAAAGGTGTTCTCCCAGGTATCTCCGCTGAAGAAGAGTGCTGTGTCATCGGCAAATGTAAAAATCTTGCCTCCCTTGAGTTGGAGTTGACACAAGTCATTAACATAGACGAGGAAAAGCGTGGGAGAGATAATGCTGCCCTGCGGCACCCCGAAAGTGACACGGGCATCATCACTCATCCATTGGTCTATTTTCGTTCGCTGGGTTCTATTGCTTAGGTAGTCCTTGAACAATTTTAGGGGGACTCCCCTTACTCCGATTCTCTCAAGTTTAGACAGAAGGTGCGGGATCGAGACAGTGTCAAACGCCTTCGCAAGGTCCAGAAATATAGTTATACATTTCCCTGAATTGTCTAGAGTAGTAATGACTGAGTTAACTAAGTCCAGGACTGCGTCATTAGTAGATTTACCAGCACGGAAGCCGTACTGGTTAGATGAAAGCAGTTTGTTTGATTCCAAATATTTAATCAATCTTACATTCATTAATCGTTCTAAGATCTTTGATAGTGTCGGTAAAATGGATATTGGCCTGTAGTTATTAACCTGGTCTTTATCGCCATTCTTGTATATTGCTTTGATGAGAGCCACTTTAAATGCAGAAGGGAAGACACCGTTTGTGATGGATAGGTTACAAATATGCGTAATCGGGTTGGCCACAACTGCGATATATCTTTTGACGATTTTGCTTGATATTAAATCTATTCCTACTGCACATCTGTCTTTTAGGCCGACTACGATCTGGATGACATCTTCCACAAGTACCGGAGCCATTAGTAGTGAATTGGAGGGTGAGTAACTATGTTGTCAAAGCATTTGAGTTCGTTACATTGGTTGTAAATTTTTCTGCGAGACTCATTCCAATGTTTGCAAAGAAACAGTTAACTTTATCGAGGCTTTCCTTAGGACTATTTATTGACACAAGAGATAGCGAGTGGTCATGTACTTGGTTATTACCACTTATATTTTTAATTACTTCCCAGAGTTGCTTTTTATTACCACGTGCGCTTTCGATCTCCTTCTTTTCGTGAGCTCTTTTTGCCTTTTTTATTATATATGTACAAAAGTTTCTATAGCGTTTGTATGTAATTTTGAGAACTTCATTGTGGGGGTCTTTTTTTAACTTCTTGTGCAGGTTATCCCTGTTTCTCATGCAACGCAAGAGACCTTTATTTATCCACGGTTTTCTGATGAATTTATTTTTGGGTTTTACAACTGGCTTTGTACATTCCTTTATGGCGGAAGTTAAGTTGGCTATCAAGAGGTTAGTGGCTGCGTTCGTATCAGTGAGCTCAAGGATAACATTGAATTCCAAGTTTTCGATTTTTGTGTCTAATTGATCAAAATCAATGCGGTGACATGTTTTATTCGTCATTGGTAGTGTCTGTTTTAGAACCAAGCTAATAGCTACAGAGTAATGGTCGGTGATTGAAGACTCGATTATCAGACATGTGGCGTCTAATTTTGTTTTGACTATCAAGCGTGTATGAACGATACGATTACGATTCGAAATTTAAAAGTGATCGTGCTAGGAGTTAAGAGCTAAGGAGCTAAGAGGAGCTCGGTGGCGTAGTGGTTTGAGTGGTCTGGTTTCGATCACGAAAACAAAGCAACTTTCGCCATGGTCGGTCCCGGGATGGGTCAATTAAATTTATAATCTCGAGCTCCTCCGTGCTTCGGAAGGCACGTTAAGCCGTTGGTCCCGGTTGTTACTGCAACCGCTTTAACCCACCAACCCGCATTGGGCCAGCGTGGTGGTGTTATGGCCCAAACTCCTCATGTGTTTCTCCCATGTAGGAAGGCCTGTGCCCAGCAATGGGACGTATATAGGCTGGTGATGATGATGGTGTGCTAGGAGTACTGCTCGGCCAGTGCTCAAGCTCATTGACATCAAGTAAATGACATTATCGCACGTAGGTATTTTATATTGATGTTGTAATAAAACCTCACCTAGGTAACTCAACCGTGACATGACCTTTTGGTTGGATCTCCACGCTTTTGCCACAAAACTTGAGCTTGGGGTGAACTGAACCGTGGAACACGAAGTGCGGGCTGTCAGCGTGGAATGCAGATACTGGGGGATGGTGTGACACCTAGAATATTACCCATAATGAAATCATAGAAAAGTAAAAAGACGAAGTGTATCAAATAATTAGTCCTTCCATAACTAGTCTACTCAGAATCTTTTGCAAGTTTTACTTCAAACGTAACCATGACATTAACTACATATATGGACTCTAGTATAACATAAACTATCACTAAGATCATCGTGGAAATTTCTTGGTTGTCTGTACAACCTAAGCATCTCTTTTTATTATTTCTTATGGTTTTGAATCAGTGTTTTTGTATTATTTTATTCTGTATTTTTCATGCTATCTTTTAACCCATACTATACTAGTAGATAAGCTTTCTTTTCTCGATCGCCCGTAGAATTGGCAGGCATCCAAATCCATAATTTT
The DNA here is from genome assembly GCA_947347705.1 of Nymphula nitidulata. Classification (NCBI taxonomy): domain Eukaryota; kingdom Metazoa; phylum Arthropoda; class Insecta; order Lepidoptera; family Crambidae; genus Nymphula; species Nymphula nitidulata. The sequence goes on along the minus strand of OX374617.1, from coordinate 3,900,896 downwards.
ATGTAAACTAGTGGCTTTTGAACTCTTACTTTAATTGACGCAAGAATTCAATATAATTAAGTCACCATTCTGAAAAATAATTTCTTCGATTTCTTGATGCAACGGGAGCTGATCGCTCAACAATAATTGAATAGTTCAACGTAATTCACCAAAAAAAATGATCCCTGAAAAAACTGACCTGTTCGCAAACTGCCCTGAACTCTGGACGTTCTAGCTCGTACGTCTCGCCGAGTAGGGGGTTGAATGGCTTGCCCAGGCGCTCCCAGTTTGAAGCCAATGCGCTCACAGCGAATGCTGGCGACATAAAATAATAAGAACTTACTTGGCAATACTTACTGTTATTCCTCAAATAATATATGTCTGCCATAGAGTACGGTAAAAAAGGAAATTATAGCGTGTATAGTTGAAGGTGCCTGATTTGGGTAGCACAGAAGATCGCAGCCAAATATTACATTTCTTTGTAGTGCTGTATTCCAGCGGCGAGTAAGGTTGCCATATCATAGCGTAGATACACACCCTCCACACAATGGCGGTGGTGGAGTGTGGAACGTGTCACTTCCTCTTAATTTAGAAAAGGTATGCAACATTTAATTAGTATCCTTGTTATTAAAACTGTCGGCTATGATGACCTCTTACCATCGTGAGCCTTATGCTAGTTCGCACGTTGTATAAAAAGAATAACTATTCGAACAAATTTTTCGCGGAATCATTTCTATATGTTTAAGTTTAGGTAACTCCAGCTACAAATTGTTAAGGTTTACAAGTGCATGTGAATAAAGATTTTTTGTTTTTTTTTCTTGATTTGATTTAGTCATCGTTTAAGTAGGTATTCTACTTTGAGCTCACACAGAGCTCCCACGATGATTGCATTTAAAACTTTAAGAATGTTCGATCTCACTTACCATCTAGAATATTCTATAGTAACTGAAAAATACCGAGAACGCGTATTCTAACTAATTATCAACTTTTAACACGATGCAACTTAAGCAGTTCTATTACGACGGTAATTAGTCAAAAGCAACGGCTTTTACGGAGGTATGTCTCCGTAATAGGCATTGATTTTAATTACCGGATAGAACGAACCGGGGCCTTTGTCTGGCGCTCTACTGCAAGGGCACACAAGGGCGACAAGGAGTGTGTGTGATACTATAACTAGCGACGAAGACTACAAAGTCTGGTTGCTGTTGAATTATTGGGAAAAGGTACGCATACGTGGACTACGTGCAAGAATAAGACGCGCATCTTACCAGCGATGTACTCCATCCTGGCTACCGGATCGGTCTGCTCCGAGGCCATGCGGAGTAGATGTGCGTACTCGAGGTATTCCAGCATGCGCTGCAGGAAAGATAGCGGCTCATTGAACACCACCGGCATCGTTATCTTGGACAGCTCCTTGCCGACACAGTTCTTCAGCACCGACCACAAGGAGAAGTCGCCGCGGCTGAATTGGGCAACTGGTAGTGAGGTCCTGTGGGCAAAATTGTACGAGCATTAGCCAAAACTATTACTATTACTAAAAATTAGGGCACACTGGAGAGAATCACCTGAAGTTAAATGCAAAGCCACGGCTGCTCTACATTAACGTCATTGTGATATCTTTCCTTGCAACGCCGCAATGAATAGGTCATAAACATAAGATATAACTCAACACTATAATCATTATGGAGCTCGGTGGCGTAGTGGTTTGAGCGCACTGGTTTTTGGACGTAAACAAAGCAACTTTCGCCAGGGTCGATCTTGGGATGGGTCTATCAAATTTTATGATCTCGAGCTCCTCCGTGCTTTGGAAGGCACGTTAAGCCGTTAGTCCCAGTTCTTACTGCAACTGCTTTAACCTACCAACCCGCATTGGGCTAGCGTGGTGGTGTTATGGCCTAAGATCTTCATGTTTCTCCCATGTAGGAAGGCCTGTGCCCAGCAGTGGAACGTATAATAGGCTGGTGATGACTATATTAATCATAACAGTTTTAAAACAATCCCTTAAGATATCAACGTGTTCAGTTTAAAATTAAGGTAGCCGCGTGGTAAACAGCGGTTGCTTAATGCTGAATTTTGTAGATGTTTGCTTTTAGTAATACGCAAATATCGCGGTTTATCTTTCTTTATGTCACTCAAGCGGACAATTCGGAGCAGGTGGTTCTCTGAGTAAAACTTCCTTTCAGATTTACAGTCCTCAAACCATAGTGTCCGGTGAACAAAAATGACCGCATGGAAGAAAGACCACGGAGCAAATCGTCTACAAATAAAAATGCCCTTAAGGCAATTCGTCACTATCGAAAATTGTCATAAACACAACGTCCTTCGCATTATAGTTACGTAGTTACAAAGTTTAATGCAACACCTAAACAGTCTGGGTCCAAGTAGAATTTTCAAGATCTCTATGGAGCATTAGTAAAAATACCGTAAAGTAACACTTTTTTATATACAACTAGATGACAAACAAGCTGAAGGCCCACCTGATGGTAAGCGGTTACCGCTGCCTATGGACACCTGCAATAACAAGGGAAAATCACTTGATATTCCAGGTGCGTTGTCATCCTGAGGCCTAAGATGAAATGCCATCCATGCCCAGTAATTACACTGGCTACCTTTCTTTCCCTTCAATCCGAAACACAGCGAACTGTGTTTCTGATTCTATACTAGAATATGAAATAAAAAAAAAGCTTACTTAAAAAAATTGCCGCTAGTTTATGTACAGACGACAGCACATCAAGTGTAACAGTTGCACTACGAAAGCCGCCTCTATTGCGAACGCAGCAAGGGCGGTCTCAAGGTCAAACTGTTACGGTTGATGTGCTGTCGCTGTACATTTAAATGATGTGAAGAGTTATTTTTAAATTGTGAACGTTTAGCTCCCATGACTATACAAATTGTGGTCGTTATGTAAAAAGGACATTTTGCTTTTAATGTGATACCCATTGACTTGTAATGTACCTATATTACTAGCGTAGGTACCTTTTAAATTGAGGACGTATTGCTCTCATGTCGTTTTACGCTATGGTCATTTTTTTAATGATGACATTTTACTCAGAGAACTAACTGATTCGAATTGGTCGTGAAACCGTATTTTATAGCAATATTATTTGTTCTATGGCAATATCAAGACACAAAAATAGGACAAATTATTCACCGGTTGGGATAAATATAATAGGGACTATTACAAAATTGTAACATTAGGTAATTATGAGGGTTTACGTCGCACGGCTTTCCATACAAACTTTCAAGTAGAAAATATTGGAGACGGACAAACCGATTCTAACAAAACTTGTCATGCATAAGCAAGTAAGGCTAGTCTATAAAGAATTTATTGGCGATATTTGGTTTGTATGAAAAACTAAAAATTAGGCTTACTCGGTTATTATTAGACTTTTCAAAAAATCCTCCTATAACCCCGATCCGTTCCTATATCTCCGTTTGTATAACGGGGTGTGTTCTGAGGAATTAGGTATTTGTCATAATGCCCACGGCCTCTTTCTATCATTGCACTGGTCGTCACCGGCAGGGAGTTCATCCTCACAAATTGGAACCAAAGTGGTCGCGTACTGTGCGGTTTCAGAAAAACTTTCTCCCACGTACACTTAGGTTGTGAAATGGAGCTCCCTGCCAGAGGTTTTCTTGACCGAGTACAGCGTGAGGTTTTTCAAAAACCTTGGTGTTGCAAGCATCCATAGGCTACGGTAACCGCTTGCCATCAGGTGGGCCGTATCAAGCATAAGGCCTGATACGGCCCACCTGATTGCCACCTTAGTGATATAACAAATAACTAAGTAATAAGACTAGTTTAAATTCGGTTTATTCCTTTCCAATATTTTGGACTTGAAATTTTGTATGATCACCCGCGCGGCGTAAACTATGAGTTTAATATTTATTTATCTATTGCTATTAAATTTAGCAATCATATAATGAATTGCTTAATCAATTGTGCTATCTCAGGAAGTTTACGTGCTGTTGTAATTTCTTGGACAATATATTTTTGCTTGTTACCGTCTATTCCTAGGGAGTAAAAACACTGTTACTAACCAAATACATTAACAATTACTTCCGAAGATGCTCATTTCACGACCCAAAACAATTTCGGAAGCTGTTTTCCCCGTTAAAGTCCTCTTAAGCGACAGTAAGATTTGAAGATACAGACGTAGGGGGGTAGAATCGACCCGTTAAACGGGTCAAGGCCGGAGGAACCCCTTAACATTCCCCAATCCCGCTTATGTATAGATGGAGCTTACCCATGACCTTCATTCTGGAGTCGGAGCTGAAATGTGCCCTTAAGTGTAGGTTAAGTGATTTGGATAGGTATAATTTTTACGAGTTTTATAATAATATTTTAAAAACGAAATACAAATTTAAAGAATTGATGTACTTTTGGAACAAAGCTAAAAGAACCCGCCTATCTAATTATTAAAAAATATCACGATTATTCTATTTAATTTTTTCTTCGGTTCGTTATATTATTTTCTTCGCAGATAGAAGTAACTTTGAGTACTAACCATGCTACTCCTAAACTACGACTACATAAGTTTTGTTGCTAGTATCTAAATCTATTAATTTCCTAAGCCGCATTTAAGACTCCCGAGAACAATTTTAGTTGTCATATGAAAATTCAAAATCAACTATGTTTTGTCTAGATCGCTACATCGTCTGTAGGCTTATCTATGGACCGATATTTTTCCATGGTTTGCTGGTAAGGGCTACATGAAAGAATCTCTATCCGATACGTCATAGGCGAACAAAATGGTGAAAAAAGCGAATTACTATGAAGCTTTTTTCGAATCTGAACATGCCATTTGGATTACTAGACTCCGTAACATGAGAGCGACAATTGTCGCGGCGACAACGCATAGAGGTGACAAACGTAATGGAAACAGCATGTTACAGCGACGAAGGCTACAACGATAGCACGTTGAGTCGACAAATGGTCACTTGTCTAACCTAATCTAAGCTGAATTTTTTGGTGACCTAATGGGGAATGAAAGAAATATTTTTTAATATATTCGTAAAAATCATTCGTGAGGTAAACGAAGAAGCGTGATAATTCACACGCTAAATTAAGTCGGAAAATGTTTTACGGTGACAAATGGTTTGTAGTTTCGCAACAGGAAACAAATTTAATCACAGAACTGTCCGTACTTTACATCTGTAATTCTATAAAGTTCAAATTATTTCAGCCCTCAAGCAACAGATTTCAGACACAATTGATTTTTCATTTGGCATAGACCTCCAGAGGTAGAACGCCGCTTGACAGATTACAACTTGTTGAAATCTTGAGAATCGTACGATACCTATGCTTAATGACTTTTTCTAATTTTTGCTATACTTTTTCTAAACCATATGTTAAGATAAAGAGATGTTACCTACTTAAAAAATGTAGTTAGGTAACTAAAGTTAGAGGTTTTTTTTTTTTTTTTTTATATACAACTGGCTGACAAACAAGCTGACGGCCCACCTGATGGAAAGCGGTAACCGCCGCCTATAGACACCTGCAATAACAAGCAAAAATCACTTGATATTGCAGGTGCGTTGTCATCCTGGGGCCTAAGATGAAATGCCGTCCATGCCCAGTAATTACACTGGCTACCTTTCCCTTCAGTCCGAAACACAGCGAACTGTTTCACGGCTGAAATAAGAAAGGCGGTGGTACCTACCCAGACGACCCTGCATACGGGCCTACCACCTAGTAAAGTTACCACCTAGTTTTTTCTCGTTTTAATGTTATTTTGATAAGAGTTTCTGTTCTTTTATACGTAACATAAAGGTATCTGTATCTGCGTCATAACACATCTAAAAGTTTCCACACAATAGAACAACTACAACAGACACGACCATAATACTGTCGACAACAATAAACTGCAGCTCATTTTCCTTAGTTCCCAGGTTTCCCGGCTCTCCCGGCCGCAAACAATGTATCGATCCGAGGGCCGACCTTGAACGAAGAACCACGGACCACTCACACTTTGCCAATTTTATGTGAAATGATTTATTGATGGATATAGCTAAAACGACTGGGCTGGTTTTTTTCATGTGATATAGCAAGAAACAACCGCCTGTGTTGAACCACCTTTAATACTTGCACCACCAGGCTAATTCAGTCACAGATGAAACTAGATAGGACTTTTTATTTAACGAAGAACCTTCACATTTTAATGTTTTGATTCGGTTGTAACGCCTACTTCGTTGTAACAATTACAAATAAATAAAGAAAACGCTACAAAATTATATGCTCCAGGCGGGAATCGAACCCGCGTCTCCTGCCCGCCTAGCATGACCACCGAAACGCGATATGATAAAGCTATTTATCGCTTCGAACTGTCAAAAATAATTGGTTAAAACCGCCATCTTGAAATTTTATCGAAACCGCGAACATGTTTAAATACAATACAAGTTTGCAGTTTCGATAAAATTTCAAGATGGCGGTTATATCCAATGATTTTTGACAGTTCGAAGCGATAAATAGCTTTATCATATCGTATCATATCGCGTTTCGGTGGTCATGCTAGGCGGGCTGGGGTCCTGTGATAAAGTGACTGATCCCCTTCAGCTGCATCTAACACAACGCTTCCTAGATGATTTATCAGAGGAACACAAAAATATTATACAAAAGTGTAATTAAGCTGAAATGTTTATTGAGAAACCAGAAAATTAATTTATCACAGCTAAAATATTTGTTACCTATGCCCGCCCTCCTTGCGATTAACAGTGAAAGGGAGGCGTTGTTTATGAATAAATTACATGAAAGTACTTAAACTAACGAGAGAGTGGCAGAGTAAGACGTAATCCTTTCATAACCCGCCTGGCCGAGTTATCAGTAGCTGTCGACTAAACCAGAAGTCCCGGGTTTGTGTGATAAAAATTAACAATTTTATTCACGATTCATGTTTCTTTGTATGTTTATTGAGTATATTAATCTTATCTGTATATCTCCGTTATCGTATCTAGTATTTATACTAACAAGCACAAAATAAAAATAAATAAATACATTATAATAATATTTAATGTATTTAGCCTAAACAGTAGATTAAAATATCACACATTAAAATTCTCGATTTAATATAAATCTGCTGATAAAATTCCTCTAACAAGTATTTCAAAGCAAAACTTCTTTTTGAAGATTTTTGTATTTTACCGTCACCAAATTTTGACAAAAAATACAACCAACGAAAGAGAAACTGGAAAGTGAAACATTTACTTATGTAAACATTTACTACATTTCTGCTTGGATTTTTAATAAGTTTTAATTATAATTTCGTAATTTCGTCATTGTGATAGACGTTACTATTATTATAACCCAAAACAAATGTAGAATATTCATAACACTATCCCAAGTCCTCGGTAGCTCAGTAGATAGAGCAGTCACCCGGATTTGATAGGTCAGCTGCAGGTTCGATTGCCGCCCTAGGATATAATTTTTTGTAGTCTAGACATTTTTCTATATATATATATCTTTTTATTATTAAATAAATTGAGAACATTTTAAGGAGTGCTTAATTAGACGTTTGCCAATACAAATTCTTGCCTTTATAGATTTAAGAGGACCTCAAATTGAAGAAGCGTATTCAACTGTAAAACTATTCATCATCATCATCACCAGGCTATATACGTCCTACTGCTGGGCACAGGGCTTCATACATGGGAGAAACATATGAGGAGTTTGGGCCACAACACCACCACGCTGGCCCAATGCGGGTTGGTGAGTTAAAGCGATTGCAGTAACAACCGGGACCAACGGCTTAACGTGCCTTCCGAAGCACGGAGGAGCTCGAGATAGCAAACTTTGTTTTTTTTTATTAAATAAGTTTTTCGTATCGAAACCAGAGCGCTCAAACCAATACGCCACCGAGCTCCTCTATTGTAAAACTATTAATAATTAAATAATGTAAACTTTATTTCAGAATAAGGCCGAGTGCGTTAGTAACTAGAAAACGTATTCAGAATGTTAAAACATAGTCATAGTCATATAAATACTATGGTGTTATCAAAAATTCAACATAAATAAGAAGACTTTCCTCATCCTTTTATAGGCCCAAGGGGAACGTGCCGATGAGATAAAAGGTTAGCGTCAGAATGGCTGGTCGCCTACGACGCACGGCTTTGAGAATATATCTAAAAATTGCTTAGTAATTGCTTGTATTTGCTACATTTCTTCAAAAATTGCTTCATATGATACATTCAGAGAAAAAAAAATTTTTTTTTGATCCGCCATTTTGACATCAGAATGGCTGGTCGCCTCCTTGTTGAGCACGAAGGACGCATCATTTCGAAACTTTGATGATCGCGTGATTTTTGCATTTTAGATAAAATGCAAGCTAAAACTTATAAAACTATTCTCGTCTACTTGAGAATTCCTCCCATGTCACTTGAGACTCCTCCCTTTTATATCGTAGGTTAAAAAAGAATTTTATTTAGTCCAATAAGTAAAAAGAAATCTACAATGATACCGTCTACATTTTCACCCTTTTACAAACAGTTAAGAACTTTAATATCTTGATTTGATTATAAAAGGGTTTGAACCTTTTAAAAGCACCTTACTTTATTTTAGTATCTACTCATTACTCATTTAGACTGTTATGGGGCGGAGTTGCTTAATAAAGAAGACGTAATTAATCTCTTCTAAAAATAAACTTATTATAAACTTTAGGTTCTTACCTATTAGGCAATTTCTTAATTGAATTGTAGATTTTGACTTCAGCACTGTCATAATTTACGAGAAACCCTTCGCAAAGTAATATAAAATCTTTTTATTCAAATATCTAAATACGATAAGCTTGGAGCTTAAAAAATATACCTTGTTTTTCACAGATGTAGGTATCTACCTGAAATCTAAGTTGTATTACGAATAAATAAATCATGAAGCCATTACTTTTGTAAAAAAAAAAAATTGGATGTGAACAATAATTTAGTTCTATCCTAATTTATAATACTTATAATTATAAATGTCGTGCTCAGTTACAGTTGGATAATTTTTATGTTCATCTGTAGCCATATGTATGTACCAACAAAAACTTAAGCGAGTTTCAATGTTTAACTGACTACAAATAGGAGGAGGTTCTCAATTCGGTGTACACCGATTACGCCGAAATTGATTTACGTGATTATTTTTTGTTCGATACGGAACAGTTGCCATTTGGTCCAATAAACATTTATTTAAAATCGATTGGGTAGTTTGGTATAGAAAGTAAAGCACAGACTCCAAAAATAGGTTTTACGAAGAATAATTTCATACTTTTTAGTGTTTTGAAAAATTTGAAGTCGGTATTTTTTTGTTTTTTTTTTGTCATATATTTTTCTACGTAATTGATTGTAATTTTTCAAAGAAAGAATATCAATATATCACAAAATTGAGCGTTGGCAATAGGCATGATTTTTATGAATAGGTAAGGGAAAGGAAAATATTTACATACGGTACGTTCTGCATCCCTTACTTTGAAATTCAAGAGGGAAAGAGAGGGCGATTGTTGAGAAAATCAATTACTATAATCTCAAGATAAAAGAACACCTTTCTCTTTGAAATTCTTGAATTCATTGTACCTATTTAAACTTGTGTTTGTCAAAAAGCTATCCTTAAATGAACGTAAATTATGTGTATTTTTCAATAACCCGAATTTTGGGATAGAACGTTTGCCCCTGCTATGAGCCGAAAGGCGTCTGAAGCATTTCAGAAACACAATAGAGTGAAAACATTTAATACGTAACTGTTTTACCTAACTATTCGTCGTTTCTTTTTCTTACCAGTAAAAAAGAAAATGTATTGTATCTTATGTGTCGAGTACCTACTACACAGACAGATTACATAATATTGAACTTTGAGTGCAAGTTGAACAAAAATAGGTGGTGTCTACACGCCAACGTCTGCTATTGAGCGGAAGTTGAAAATGCAGACGACAAGACGACGGAATCAACCGCCTGTGATATTCAGATGGAAGAGACACAGACATGACAAACATGACAAAAATATGTGGGTTTCGTTTTGGGCGTAGACTTAAAATGTAGCAAATCTAACATTATCAGTATAAATACCGCTTTTTATCTGATTATAAAAGTAAAAAAAAACTAGTAGATGTTACGGCTCTACGAGTGCTACGACTGTAAAGTGCTACGATCTCTACGAGTGCTACGACTGTAAAGTGCTACGAGCGTCTATAGGCTACAGTAACCGCTAATCATTACGCTGGTGACTTTAATACGACAGTAAATTGAATCATGGGTTAAAAAAAAGTTTAACGAAATATTATGATGATTATTTTTGCTAATCTAACTGAATATATACAGCCTGGTTTTCTTTTATACAACTAGATGACAAGCAAGCTGACGGCCCACCTGATGATAAGCGGTTACCGCCGCCTATAGACACCTGCAATAACAAGGAAATATCACTTGATATTGCAGGTTCGTTGTCATCCTGAGGCCTAAGATGAAATGCCGTCCATCCCCAGTAATTTTTGAAATGATATAACATTGGCTACATTTTGTTTCATAGAATGTCATTAAATTATGAAATGAATAAGATGTTTTTGAATGTGGTAAACCATTTCTATGAACTAATATAGCCCATGTTATAATTTATTCTCGTATTGACGGCACCACCCTGTATATATTCAGTTAGATTACCTAAAATAAATATAAACAACATAATATTTCGTTAAACTTGGACGTAAACATTTTTTATCCGATTTGATTCCGCAGCCGACACGAACGGGTAGGGGCGAAGGAGAAATTCAATTGAAGATTACGCAGGGGCAATCTGCACAAATATTATTAAATTACGGCCAATCCCAGGCGGCTACCTATCACAAATCCCAAACTTAATCTCAAAATTTTCACTTTGTTATTCAAATTTAAGCTTTATGAAAAATAATTTTAAAAGCTTTAGAAACCGTACTTTTTGTTTTTAGGATAAAATTTAAAAGCCTATGTGAATTGGAATATGAAATTTGATTAAGTAATTGAAAGGCTTTGATTAATATCCTTAATTAAGTCATGAAATTATCAAATTAATAAGATGTTTTTAAAAGTGGCAAACCATTTCTATAAATATTTAGGTATTATAGTCCATGTTTCAATTTATTGTCGTATTGACGGCACCACTCTGTATATCTCTAGTCTGTGGCCTGAACCGCTCTGGCCCTAGAGACAATTAGGCGGATTTATTTTTTGTGAAGTGTAGGTATCCATTTATCAAGCCCTAACTGACATACTAGACACCGATTTACATTTTAGTTATCTATATCATACAGTTAGGCGTTAAAGGATTAAGAAAGAGTTTTTCTAAATTTTACCCCTCAACAGGACAAATGGAGGGTTGAATTTTCTATGAATCTTTTTATTTCCTGAGTCGATTGATCCGAAAATTGGTACAAATACTCATCAATTATAATTATGAGACACGTGCATCACAGTTTCTTCAATTAATTCAAGTCAAGGTCAAATAGGACTTCGAAAGTCCTACATGGCATTATGGTATAACTGTCGCATAGCGTACATCACGAGCATATTACGGGGGAGCGCGGGTTTTGTATTTAATTTTTAAGCAATATTATTTATTTATTATCTTCTCATTTCTTCTGGCTATCTCCTAATCTGATATTTTCACTTCTTTTAAACCCATACCACCATCTTACCTAAGTCTGCCGCCATAGCAATAATGTTAACGGCATTGTTGTGTTTCGGCAATTAGAGGTAAGATAGCCAGTTCCTCTATGGTTGAGGAATCCGGGTGTAGCTTGCTTCCATCGTCGCCCTTATCTTCACTTACCATCAGGTGAGATGAAGGTCAAGAGTTACCCCGTTAAGATAAAAAAAAACTGTCATCTCATGATAATATTGGTTCTTCTTTGTGTTTGGGATATTTGTCGGTTTGTATATTCAATTGAGACAAAGATAGAGCGAGCCCTTCATAAGGTATGTTTCTGAGAGAAAATATAATTGTAGGAAACAACTGACTTTTTTTTAGAAACATACACGGCAGAAGCTAGTCTTAACTCACATTATTATGTATAAATACAAAAGTGAGTTTGTTTAATTGTAACAATAAAAAAAAACTTTCACGTCTAAGCCACTAAACCGATTTAGTTCAGGATACTTTTTGGAACGCTTACCGACATCCACGCGGGTGGAGTCGCGGGCTAAAGCTAGTCATAAATACTTTAGTAAGAATATTTGGATATGCCTTTATTTATTACTAGCTTTTGTCTTTTGCTTTTTAATCGGTTCAATGGGTTAGCCGTGAAAGCGCAATAAACAAACAAACTCACTTTTGTGTTTATAATATTTGTCAGGACACTAACTGTTTTACCAAAGTAATACGTTATTTAAAACATGTTTTTTTTTAAGTTATCTGATGAAGTATGCGTATTAAGGTATAATAATGTTGGATAGTAATAATTGGGCTATTAAAATATATCAAAGACAATAATTTATAAGCTTTTTTTAAGCTGGTCCCTGCTATCCCTAAAAAGAAATACTTAAATAAATAATTAATTTGTACTCTTAGTCGTGTGCGGCGTACTATTCACTCAGCAACCAAAATACAATAAGAAATAGGATTATAGAATATCCTTATTTGAGATTCTCCCCTTGAACCGACCCATCGCAAAATGATAAGAACAAGGGAATATCCTTGAAATATTTGAGGGGTGAGTAAGAATTGTTTGACCTTGAGACCCGGGATGGGGATAGAATGTGGGTCGAGGAATGTCCCGGAAAATAAGGGAACTTTTCCCCGAAAAAAGTTGAACATTCTTGTTCATTTTGCATGAACAATTTCCTTTTGCGAATTTTGCGAAATCTGGAGTTCCGATTACGGACGCAAGCAATACATTGACGTCTTATCTAGGCGTGCTTTACAGTAAATCTGTATTTTTTTTTATTGGTGAGTAATAAAAAATGGATTGTATTTAACTGAGCATTACACTAACCTAACCTAACAAACGATAATACGGCGACAAATCGTTGAATAGTCGAGCAAAACAGATTTTTAGTCGCTAACTTAGTATTTTTTAGTTGCTTAATTTTTATATTTCTTAAAAAATACAGGTTAATTACTAAACAAACACCACCAATAGGGAATTAGTGACTAACGCGTCAATATAATTAGAACACGAATACCTAGTTACCACCCTGTATGATATTTATTTTTGTATAATAGCTGCTAATTGGGAGGCTCTTTTTAACTATCTTAACATACAACCAAAAGTCCTACTGTTTGAGGGCGTAAAGTGTTATTGGTTTAGTTTCATATTAATATTTTAGTCAAATGATTATTTTTTATTTTTTTAATCAATGACCGAACAAACGAGACTGGTACCTACTCAGGATCAACAATCATATGATCAAAGCTTATATGATCAACACCATAATAGCAACAAATCAAAAAGCCAACGATTCAAAAGATCAACACTTCATAACATCAGCGGTGCATTTGATCAACAATCTAAATATCAACAATTTATAATATCAAAACTTAATAACCCGTCAAGCATGAGATTCCAGACACAATTGATTTTTAACCGACTTCAAAAACGAGGAGGTTCTCAATTCGGCCGGTATGTTTTTTTTTTTTTTTCTTTGTATGTACACCGATTACGCCGAGATTACTGATCCGATTTACGTGATTCTTTTTTTGTTTGATGCGGAATAGCTGCCATTTGGTCCCATAAAAATTTTTTCAAAAACAGTTGGGTACTTTCGTTTTAAATTTTAAAAAACTGAAATTATGAAATCGTCTACATAAACGAAATTGCGAATTTTCGCTTTTCTAATGACTTTTTAGTGAAACGATACGATAGTAGGAAACAATATAAGTTGACGGTCACCCATCTAGCTTCGACCGTAGAAAGTTATCACTAAAAATTGTGAAAAAAAAATTTTAAACAAAAATTAAAACCTACTTCAAAAAACTGAAAAGGATGAAATAATTAAATTTAAGTTGGTATTCATCCCCTAGAAACATATTTTTGGAGTTGGTGCTAAGTGGTTTCCAAAAACAATAGAAAGTAAAGCACCGACTCCAAAAATATGTTTCTAGGGGATGAATACCAACTTAAATTTAATTATTTCATCCTTTTCAGTTTTTTGAAGTCGGTTTTAATTTTTGTTTAAATTTTTTTTTTATCAATTGTAATAGCCCTCCGGTGTTATAAAGCCGCTTGTCAGATTAAATCAACAGTGTGAATAGTAGGTTCAGGCAAAGTTCAGGTTTCTCCAAATGATAATTGTAAGAAATAATAAAAAAATAATAAATAAATTTCTTTATTTTATCAATTATAGTTTTAAGTCAATAATTGAACACACAACCAACATGTTTATATGCGCTACTTATGTACAGTTGCACATCATAATCTTTAACATAAACGAAGAGGAGCATTCCTTCGATGACGCACAAGTCTCGCAAGTTCTTAATTTGTGCACCTGTGTTGGACAAGCACAGCTTTTAAAGGAAAACTTTTAGCTAAAGTGTATTTGCATCAATAATAACTCCCTAGGGTTGCTTGTTCCGTGAAATATATGACTTCCACTTTACGAAAAATTATGAAAAAATAAACACACAAACCAGATACATTAGATACTTTATTGTTGAGTGGACGCCGATTGTAACCAGTTGCTGCAACCCCAAAAGCCGTTACAGTTTTTGTATAGTATTTAAAATAGTCTCATAAGCTCTATCGATGTTTAAATTTAAATTTTAACTATTTAAAAATGGCCTTACCACTGAATATTTGGTCTTAAAAGTAAAATCTCGAATAAAGTTATTTTTTTACAGGGTCGGCAACGCGCAAGTGATACCCCTGGTGTTGCAAGCGTCCATAGGCCACGTTAACCGCTTACCATCAGGTGGGCCGTATGCTTGATTGCCACCTTAGTGGTATAAAAAAAAAGTAATCATCGCAGCGTAGCGATACACTCCCTACGACAAATCTCATTCATAATTCATGAAAGATATTTTGTCGTAGCGACCCGTAGCGTGAGAGTGTCTACGGAGGTCAAGTATGACTGATGAGAATTTAAATTATAGTGGCAAGGTACCGCTTCTGATTTCTATGTACTTCTCCAACAGGTCGACTCAGGCGTACAGTCGATAGCACATAAAGTGTGACAGTCCTACTGCCGGCCGACAATAACACAGGGGCCTTACCATCATCTTTATAAAAACGATTCATATTCCGCTCGGTTGAGTATTGGTTCCTAAACTGCATCGCTGTCATAGTCGTAGATAGCGTCGTAGTACGAATTAACGATTCTACTCAGTTTAGGGCCTAAACTGGATCGCGATAAAATATGGTGGTACGGGTGCTGGCAAGGTTGTTTATAACACATTTGCTCGTAAAGGGTCTCTTATTTCACCAATTCCAATATCGTAATCTATCTCATTACGCACTTGTGCGGTAATGTAATGTAAAACGCACGGTTTATCAAGATGCACTGTTATTAATCTGTGGCTCAGTCTAAAAACGAACGGCGAAAAATTAAATCTTAGCAAAGAGTTTCTATGGCATAGAGTGGTCAAAATTTTATGAATAAAATTAACTTTGGGAGACAAAATATAATAAATAGACATTTAATTCTTTAATTTAATTAATTTTATCAATAATTTATCTGTAACAAAAACACAAAAGTATTAATTTACTTTATTAGTAATACTGGCTGTTTTTAGTGCCTTTGCCTAAAAAAATCGCTGATGCGCGCGCTTCGCTACTTTACTTTGTGAACAAGTAAAAATTATTCCGCGCGCCTTTTCTTATCGTTATATTATTTTTATTTGAAAATGTCGTCAAGTAGTGTTAAATTTATTATTCGATACCGCCAGAAGTCTTAGAGGTAGCGAAAAAGGCTACTCTAATCCTCTTGCTCGAAATATCGGCCGATACATACTTACAAGCGTATCAAAATTTGGAAAACGAGCAATGATGCAAATTCATTTTCAGAAAGTGTGTTTAGCCTATTTCATGGAACTTTCTCAAAAATATAAGTTAAGCTCTTTGTGGTGCTACTATTCAATGCTAAAAAATCAATAAATTTTACAAATTGCTCAAATTTTTATTCTGCTATGACAAGTGATTAAAGATTTATTCGTTCGAAAAAAGTTTCGAAAGTCCGAGTTTTATTTATTTCCTCGCAAATATGTTATAAAATGTCGTTTGACATTCATGCGCTTTGATAATTACAGCCTCTGCTTTCTTGTAGCCCTCGCCTAATCGCCTCGGCTGTAATTTTCAACTTACCGCACTTATATCATAATGTACTATTACTACATTTCTTTGTACACCGAAGCACAGCGAAGTGCTTTACGGCCACAAAGGAATGAAAAGGGTGGCGATTTGTAAGTACATGCTGTATACTTTTTTTAAAAACTTGTGTACAGTAAGACTAGTAATATTCTTGGTATGTATCTTATAATAATAAACTTAATTACGAAAGTATTTATTTTATTTTAATAAAGGCTTAATTTCATTTTAATAAAGTACACGGACACAGAAAAGTATTTTGAAATATTCTTTACTTTACTACGAACGTAAAACGTGAACGTATTGATTGTCGCAATAAACTTCGTTATTTCGCAGCCGTTGGCTTTAGATTCAATGGAAATCTCTCCAGGGGCCATGATGTAATTATATTTTCCCTGGTTTTTCGTATAATATATTTACGTAATTCTGATTTAAGGTTCTAGGAATGAAAGTCTTTAACTATTGTTTCATTGGTTGTAAATGTTGTTTAAGCCTTCTAATTATCTTTATAAAATAGTATTATCTTGCGGGCTAAAATAAGATAAATTGTGACTGCGCCCTCCTATACATAGGTCAAACGAAGATAGCATAAGTACCTGGGATAAAGAACATACAGCTGACGTAAAACACAGGCGCGAAACGAAGTCGGCAGTGTGTGATCACGCCCTTGACGGACCTATTCACTACATGAGATTTGATAAACCACAAATCCTCGCCAAAGTACACCGCTTAATTCCCAGAATGTTACTGAGGCTATTGAAATCCAAGACATTCTAATTTCAATAGAGAGGATGGTTAGAGTGTGTCACCAGCTTGGGATCCCATTATGCGAATAATAAAGTCCCGTCCTCACACTGTCCGACAAACTGACACCGGTGAGCTGCGTACGCGTGAATTGGACCGCTTAAAATATAACACTAAGTGACTGTAGTTAACTTAAAAACTTGTCAAACTATGGGCACAGCCTTCCTGTGACCACGATCGCTGTAAAGTAATCGAAACGTAGGGTATATTAATTATGATTTTTCCTTGTTATTGCAGGTGTCTATAGGCGGCGGTAACCGCTTACCATCGGTGGGTCGTCAGCTTGTTTGTCATCTAGTACCTATAATATAAAAAAAAAGTAAAATTAAACGCGAGTAAAACCGTCGCTAAAGTGGTTCTATTTGAAATCTTTATAAAATTTTAAATTATTTAGATTGAATAACTTAAAACTCGACTTCTCTCCACTATTTGAAAAGCTTGGGCAATTTACGGTACCTATAAGATACCTATTTCGTGGCAATATGATATGATGAAAATGTTTTTAGGTTTGATTTAAATATTCTAAACTGTATGAGTCTTACCTGTATTTACAAAGCCGATCAGCATTCTGTTCCATCTTACACCCCCGCACCACGAGCGCAGTCCTGTCGGGCCGTCGTCCGAACACTCACGACTTCAGCCGAGTCGCCCCGAGTGGTTCCGAGTACACACGGCCGTCCAAGAGTTTTAGAATTGTGTCTATGATTGTACCTTACTATTTGATATCCATACTTCTATGGTTTTTATCTTTTACTGAAAATTATTGATGAAATAAAAGCTATTAGGATAATGTTATGTTTTGTAGCGTGTTTTACATAAATGCTTTGCTCAGGTTATTTTTTAATCATATTGGTTTATTAGGCCGAATGCACTCATCAGGTTAACATAAAGTGGATCCAAAATCGCAAGCTCACCTGCTTCTCTAATGACAGCATAATTATCAAAAGTTTCTAAATATAAAATAGTTATTTATGATACTAGTGCGATAAGTTGGTTTTTAAAAACGAGTAGACGAATGTTACCATAGACATAAGTTTGTAAAAACCAATATCCGCACGTGTGTCACACATTTGTGCACAATAGATGGCGCTGTACAGAAGCATGCCATTTCTAAATGGCGGTTATAAGATTTCTTCTATGTATTTTTTGTCGATAAATTAGGCCGCATCTGCAGTAACTACTGAAGCAAGGCTATATATAGTAAAGGGAAAGAAGTAAGCTGACTGAGCATCTCTTACGTTTTAGCCAAATAATCGAACGGACTCTCTTTTATGATGCATATTACAGGTTATCAATACGACGATAAATTGAAACATAGGCTATATTAGTTCATAGAAATGATTTGGAACTTTTAAAATCATCTTATTCATTTGATAATTTCATGACATTTGTATGAAACAATATAACATTGGCTGCATTCGGCATTATTTTATAGAAATGTCATGAAATTATACAAAAAAATGCATCCATGCTGACGTGACTCAGACAATTTTCAATTTGCCGCTAAATCGTTAATCAAATGACAAATGAATGTAAAGCATACTCAATAATATTGCCAAAGAGTTCCATTTTCAAAATTTAAACTTATATTTTTATTGTATTGTTTACAAGTAACCAGTTCTAAAAACTTTCAGTGTCTCTTAACTCACCTAAGCTGAATAAAAGAAAATGTGAATCCATTGTAATTTCCACTACCCTGACACAGTGGTTCGTTAAACCAATAGAGGGTTCTTCCACCATCCGTCCGGGGCCTGCTGTCTGGGGCCTGATTGTTTTCTTTTTAAGGAACTTTTATGTTAAACATAATTTTATAAAGCCTTTGGATTGGAACCATCAAATTAAGGCTGAAGCCAAATTTGTTCATGAGAAGTACTCTCATAGCAGACACAATAGGTTTTCTATTGGACGAAAGATCAAAGTAATGAGTCACGTTTTTACGTCACGTAAAAAAGTTAGACTGGAAAAAAGACACGTCTTGGAGCGAGAACAGAACCCGCAACCTTTCATAATGTAACTGCTCTGTGACCACAAAGTTTATGAAGACTTGGGATATATTGGGCCGTATGATTGTAGTCTTTCTATTTTTGCAGACGCATAGTAATCCTACTTTAGGGTACTTGCAATAACTTGGAGCTGTAGAGCAAGAGAGCTTCGCTCGTCGTCTGTGTGCACTTAAATATAGACTGTTGTGCACGAGTTATAGTCCGAGAGCTGGCACGAATTTTTGGGTAGGTATTTGAGGCAAGCTGAAAACTTGTCCTATACCTCTCCTATTATACCCCAACAGGGAACTGCAGACCTGGCTGGTGAGTAGCGGGGCTAAATTAACCCCTAAATTTTTAAAAATATTATTTTTTTATTTTTAAAATATATTTGAGGCGATATGCAATTTTTATATGTTGTAGTTTAATGTATAAAGAATAAAAAAAAAAATAAGCCAGACGATTTGGTCAGGATTTTATAATTGCCAGACGCGTGCAAAAATATTTTGCAAAAAAATATAAAAAATATATTTGAGGCAACTTGAAATTTTAATAGGACATTATTTATAACTAAAAAATAAGATCCTCAAAAAGACAGGTCATTTCTGTGGGACTTTCTACCTGCCAGGTGATCCAACAAGTTATGTATAGGTACGAGTGCGTAGCGCTATAGACAAGCTGTAGAGTGAGAGAGAGAGTTTATCGGCAGCTGTCTGCGTTCTTGCTTGCCGCGTTATTATTGGCTCTGGCGAGGTCACGTGACTTACAATAGCCATGAGGTTTTCAGTCGGAATTTCGGAGTCGTTATTCTCAGTCGTAGAATTTTAATATTGGTGGTACACGTTTTATAAGGTAAATAATTTTAAAATGTCTGGTAAAAAATTAGTTTGTGTCATTTGCAAAAAAAGTGATGATAAAGTGATTGCGTTTGTAGAGAAAACTCTCAAAAAAAGTCATGAAATATTAGAAATCCGTAAACATCATGGATTAAAATATAACAACGTGGTTTATGTAACAAACATTATCAAACAGCATTAACGGATCTTGGAGTTGCACATATTACCGGTGCGCGTGATGAAATTTTGCCAATTTTGGAAGAATTTGTTTGCGAAATTTATGGATATAAAAATATATCAAGTATAAATGCAGCACGACTTCAAAAATTTTGTACAACTTACAAAGCCGACACTGAAGATGAACCTTTCAAGAAAGCATTAAAAAATTGTGATCCCTCTACTTTACCACCGTGCAAAGCTGAATTGCAACAACATCTTTTAAGAACACAATATATAACGAGTATTTGGAGAAATGCATATTTACGATTCCCCAGCTCTTTGACACCGGATAGAAACGGATGGACACTTAATGAAGATACGCTAGATTTTCACTGGTTTGACGGAGACTGTATACCGCAATCAGTATTCGACGCTGTTGTTCATGAAAAAAATAAAGAAAATGATATTGGAAATGTTACTGAAGGTGCGTATAAATAGTTTTTCTTTAATAACTGCTGCATTCAAAATTCAAATTTCTGTGATTAATTTAAAAAATCAATACGTATTACTTTTCGCAGATGATGCAGAGGTAGCCGAATCTGATGCAGATGAATCGGAAGAAGATTCTGATAGCTCTGATGAAGGAGCATCCTCAGATGAATAAAAATTTATTTGTGACGTGGGATGAATTAAATTTATATTTTTGTACTCATAATTCTGCAGTTGTATAATTATTATATCTCAATACATCTGACTTTGTGATTTTGTATTTTTGAAATCGTTACTTTTTTTATTTAATACGTTAGCCATTATTAATTTCAACATGAAAAAAATATTCAATTTCTGTATAAATTTTAAATTTGAATACTGTCCCAAAAAAAAAGTAATTTTTTTAATTTTAGATATCGTGGCGAAAATATGAATTCTATTAAAAAAATATTGAAACAAAAGTTTTTGGAAAATTAATTTTCTAAAGAAAATGTTTTTTATGATTTGTTGAAAAAACCATTACATTTAGATTTATATTTAAATTGACTAGATAACAAATTTTATATGATAAAAAAATATAACTGTTCGCGCCGTATCGCTCCTGTGAAGAATACGCAAGCAATTTACTTACATTTTGAAGATGCTGCTTAAATCTGCACAGGCGACTATATCTTAGTAGTAAAGTAGTTCTGAATACCGTCAATCTATTGACTTACAATTTTTTGGCGATCATCGAAAGACGTATTGAATTGTAATTCCTTCAAAAACGCATTAAATCTAATAAAAATTCAATTTTGAGTTTAATATAAAGCTCCATTTTGTTCACGAAGAAACATATTTTTGGCGACCGTGACAGGACTAAACCTGGGATCTTCAGATTATCAAGATAAGTGCCATCCTTTACTCCTACTTACACTACCAACAATAACCTGAATCCTTTGTTCCTTTAATATTTTTTAATGTTATTTATCATTTTTATGCTGCGTACTCAACGAAATACATAGTTAGTACCTACTTGAATAGTTAATTTGGAATACCAATAAGCAAACAAGTAATATTCAATAACTTTTTTATATTAGGTAGTAGCCTAAAGTTACATAAATCTTATAAATGTTAGGATTAATATTAAGCAAAGTAATACATAAAATATATTTTCATAAGTATCTTTCCAACATTTATTGCCTAAGTATAATTAACATTGAAATAGAATTAAGAAAATAATTTGTTTTTTTTACTTACATTACTAAGTAATTTGTTTAGTTTTTGTGCACAAAATTAACTTAATGAAAATTATAATAACATTTCAATAGAAAGATATTTTATTGCTGTTTGTAACTGGTTTGAATTGTCATAGTGCAGTTAATGCCAAATTCAAAACGCAGTTTTTATTTAACATTGCTCTTTTGACCTGGTTCGCCGAACGTTTCCAGGCTATATTCTCCGAGTGCAGTCCGTTGGTGGCATTCAACACTTACACCGTCAGGCAGCTGATGGACTACTCATAAGTAATCCAGCCTGCCGTTTTCACCAGATCAGGAGCGTGAGATAAACACATATTTTTACATAAATACGTAAGCATAATATATTTTTTATTTTTTCTTGAGATAAGTAATTGAACCTTGTTTACAAATTGCAGTGTATAATATTGAGACAGAGTAATTTGTTAAATAAAGTAGTAAGTATAAATATAAATTAAAATATCAATTATAGAAGTGCATAGTAAAATTTAGTTCAGTAAGTAATAAAATTTAAAGTTTTGTTATTTAAAAAAAAAAAACATACAGACGAATTGATAACCTCCTCCTTTTTTGAAGTCGGTTAACAAAATGAGTACGCCCAATATTTCTGGTTTAAAATCTCTTTATGTTAGACGCAGTTCTATGAAGGGTCAGATAACAAAATTTAAAAATTATATTGAAAAAATTGCTAAGAATGTGGAAGAGGTTAGTGATTTGGAGTTTGCGGAGCTAAATTTAAAAATAGGTAAAATTGAAAGTTTGTCAACAAGGTTTGATGCTTTGCAGACTGAGATAGAAATTTTGAATTCTGATAACTTGTTAGCTGAAGTCGATGAAAGAGAACTCATTGAAGATTCTATTATTCAATGCATCGCTGAAGCAAAGGCCATCTTGAAACAAAATGATCATGTGGCGAATAAATCCTTCCATGATTGCTCTGACACTGACTTAGGCATTAAACTGCCACAAATTCAAATTTCGAAATTTGACGGATCTTATTTCCGCTGGTTAGAGTTCCGCGATACTTTTACAAATTTAATTCACAAAAGGGCACAAATTTCAGACATCCATAAGTTTCATTATTTGGTTTCCTACCTTGAAGGTGATGCAGCGCGTATTATATCTAATCTGGAAGTGTCATCTGCCAATTACAAGGAAGCTTGGCAGCTTCTTTGCGAGCGTTACAATAATAAGCGACTTTTGATAAATCACCACATAGATTCACTATTTAGAATCCACCCGTTGTCTCGTGAATCAGAAAAATCTTTAAGATTTCTCGTCGATCATGTTACCAAGAATCTGCGCGCGCTTACTAGTCTAGGCCTTCCGACTGAACATTGGGATGTGCTTATAATATTCATGCTTTCTTCTAAATTGGATAATGACACCAATACTAAGTGGGAAGAATTTCGGAATTGTTTAGACGATATACCTACATTAGATCAATTTAAAAAATTTTTGAATGATCGTGCAGATGTTTTGGAGTCATTAAATCGCAACAGATTCAGCAATAAAAGTATTTCAAGCAATGTGCCCAAAGGCTCATCCAATGTGAATACAAAGCATCAAAACTATTCTCGTTCATTTAATGTAAATAATTCCAATTATAATAAAGGCGATTATGTCAAAAATACAAACGTTTTTGCAACCTTAAAATCAAATAAAACAACCACTTTTGTTTGTATTATTTGTAATAACAATCATAAAATTTACGACTGTTCACAATTTAAATCTAAAACCATTCATGAAAAACAAGCACTAGTATCTAAATATAAACTATGTCAAAATTGCTTACGACAAGGACATCCTTTAAATGAATGTCGTATGGGTCCTTGTCGTCAGTGCAATCGAAAGCACAATACTCTTCTTCATGATTCTGATGTAGTAGCTGGCTGCAGTAATACGGATGAAGGTAATCAGGCTGTAGTGGCCTTTTCAAAAGATATTTCAAATCACGTTATTCTGTCAACAGCCTTAATAGAAATTAAGAATCCTGAAAGTGACCAAGTAGAAACTGTGCGGGCACTTCTGGACTGCGGCAGCCAGTCTTCGTTCATCACAAAGTCACTGCAACAAAAACTATCATTAAAAACTACACCTCTAAATGCAGTAAACGTTATTGGAATTGGCAATAGCTGCTCAAATAAAATTACGGAGAGTTGTATTGCTAATCTAAAATCCAAGAATAGTACTTACCAAATAACTTTATCACTTTATGTTCTTAATGAGTTGACAGGGAAGTTACCAAAAACTCCCGTTAACATTCAAAATTTATCTATTCCTAAAAATATAACACTTGCAGACCCACAATTTGCACAACCTGCCCCTGTCGAAATTTTGATAGGAGCAGACATTTTTTGGGACATCCTTGGTTGCGAGCAGCGCTCTTTAGGATCCCATAGTCTAAAGGTACATAATTCTAAATTTGGTTGGATTGTAGCCGGCCCTCTCAATTTATTTCATCCCAAAGAAATTCATTGTAACTATATGTTAACGTCGAATTCAACGTCTAAAGTTGATGAAATGCTTACTAAATTCTGGGAGATCGAGGAACTGCCCCGAAAGACAGTACTCGGTCAAAATGAAATTGCCTGTGAAACTCATTTTCTAAAAAATACTACTCGTACCGCCGAAGGCAGATTTTGTGTTAGGTTACCTCTAAAGGACTCTCCTGACTGCCTCGGGGATTCTTATTTTAGAGCTAAACGGCGTCTCCTGAACCTAGAAAGAAGGTTTCGTAAAAATCCTGAGCTAAAATCACAATATGTTCATTTTATTAATGAATACAAGGAATTGGGACACCTTTCTGAATCATCAGTTTCATTGCCTAATCCGTCATATTTTCTTGCGCACCATGCTGTTTTTAAAGAAGAGAGCGAGTCAACCAAGATACGCGTAGTTTTCGACGGCTCTGCTCCAACTTCATCCGGCTACTCCGTTAATGATATTTTAATGGTGGGTCCCAACATTCAACAGCCTCTCTTCTCCATACTCATCAGGGCAAGACAGCACAAATTCCTACTGACTGGTGACATCTCAAAAATGTATCGTCAAATATTATTAAATGAAAAAGATAGGAATTTGCAATTGATATTATGGAGACAAGATGAGCATCAACCTATCAAGACGTTGCAACTCAGTACTGTCACTTACGGAACTGCAAGTGCCAGTTACTTGAGCACCAAATGTCTTTGGGTGGTCGGAGAACTCTGCGCTGATAATTACATTAAAACAATCATTCAAAATGATTTTTATATCGATGATCTGATCACTGGCGCTGATGACGAAATCCAATTAAAGTACATTTTAAGTTCAGTTTCAACGGCATTAGATTCTGCTTGTTTTCCTTTGCGTAAGTTCAAGACTAATTCAAAATTACTTTTTGATGACTCAAACCTAAATTCTACAGATCCTTTAACATTCAGTGAATCGTCGAGTACTCTCGGTATTGGCTGGCATCCCTCAAGTGACTATTTTCACTTTCCTATTAAAATTCCCCCTCATGTGGACGCTGTCACAAAAAGAATAATCCTTTCTCATTCATTCAGAATCTATGATCCATTAGGCCTACTGAGTCCTTGTATAATTCAGCCTAAAATGCTCATGCAAAAATTGTGTGTGTGAGTTATCTGTGATTCTGCTGTTTTTATAGAATTTCACACGTTCAGTGATGCTTCTCAAAGTGCTTACGGCGCTTGTGTATATGTAAAATCTATTAATTCTAATAATGACATTACAGTAAGGTTACTCTGCTCCAAATCTAAGGTTTCACCTCTAAAACCCATAACAATACCTCGATTAGAGCTCAGTGCGGCTCTTTTATCGGCTAAGCTGTGTAAGAGCGTTCTTGATGCTAGTAGACTCACTCCTAACCGCATAGTGCACTGGTGCGACTCGAGCGTTGTATTGGGATGGATCAACAGCAATCACAGCAAATTAAAACAATTTGTGGCCAATAGAGTCGGTGAGATTCTAGAACTAACTAATCCTAGATCTTGGCGATATGTCCCTACTAATAGCAATCCTGCTGATTTGATTTCTCGTGGAGTTAACGGAAGTCAACTTCCTAATATTGATCTTTGGTGGCTAGGCCCTAATTATCTGTATGAAAGTGAATCTAAATGGCCTAAACTAAATAATAAAATGGATGAGGCAAACTTACCGGAAATAAAATCATTTGCTGTTATCACTTTTAAGGACCCTGTATTTGACTTTAAAAAAATATCTAACTTTCGTAAAATTCAAAGAGTCTTCGCTTACATTCTACGCTATATACATAATATAAATCCTAAAAATAAAAACATTAAATATAAAAACAATTTATCAACAGAAGAGTTAAATAATTCATACATAGAAATATGTAAAACTGCTCAAAAGGAGAGTTTTGACTTAGATTACAATAAATTATTTAAAGGAAAGCCCATAAGTAACAAGTCTAAAATTTTATCTTTATCACCATTTTTGGATGATAAGGGTGTAATTAGAGTAGGAGGTCGAATTGATTCTTCTACCTACGCATTTGAAAGAAGGCATCCTATATTACTTGATGCTTCCCATCATTTAACAAAACTTTTGTTTGAGCATGAACACGTGAAGAATCTGCACGCTGGCCCTCAGCTTTTGCTTGCGACAATTAGAAATTCAGTTTGGCCAGTAAATGGTAGAAAACTTGCTAGAAGTGTTGTAAAAAACTGTGTGACTTGTGCTCGTGTTCGTGGTCAAACGTTGCAGCCGAAAATGGGTGATTTGCCTCCATATCGTGTCTCGGTGGATTTTCCATTTAATACAGTAGGAGTTGATTATGCTGGCCCTTTTCTAATAGTAAACAGGAAGGGCCGTGGTGCTAAATTAATAAAATGTTACATGTGCCTATTCATCTGTCTACGCTTTAAGTGTCTACATTTAGAGGCAGTGTGTGATTTGTCAAAAGAGGCATATATAATGACACTCCGCAGATTTGTTGCCCGTCGCGGCAAACCAGCGGAGATAATTTCCGATAATGGCAGAAATTTTACAGCTGCGGCAAAAGAGTTATCTATTTTTCTAAAGATTAATTATAATTCACTATCTGAGTTTGCGGCTCAGGAAGGAATAAAATTCACCTTTATCCCGACTTACGCTCCTCATTTTGGTGGAATTTGGGAGGCTGGGGTAAAAGCTGCGAAATTTCACGTTAAAAGAGTAATGGGAAATACCCATCTTTCTTTTGAAGAGTTGAGTACATTGTTTGCTCAGGTAGAGGCAATTTTGAATAGCCGTCCACTTTGTCCTATGTCTTCCTCACCCGACGACTACCTATCCTTATCCCCAGGGCACTTTTTAATTGGAAGACCTTTAAACTCTCTGCCGACTCTTCTGTTAGAGAGCCCTAAGGAATCATCTCTAAATCGTTATGCAAGATTAGAGCAGATACGTCAGCATTTTTGGAGAAGATGGCAAAAGGAGTATGTATCTGAATTACAACAAAGGACTAAATGGAAAATTTCTCAAGCATCCCTCAACCTTGGAGACATGGTACTCATACACGAAGACAATAATCCTCCATTGAACTGGCGTCTCGGCAGAGTCGCTCGTTTGTTTCCTGGGCCTGATGGAGTTACGCGAGTGGCTGAGGTCAATACCACCAGTGGCTGCATTCGTCGTCCCTTGGTTCGTCTGTGCCGCCTACCTGCGGCCGATCAAATTTTGTGTTGAAACACGTTTTACTTAGTGTTTCAACGGGGGGCAAGATGTTCGCGCCGTATCGCTCCTGTGAAGAATACGCAAGCAATTTACTTACATTTTGAAGATGCTGCTTAAATCTGCACAGGCGACTATATCTTAGTAGTAAAGTAGTTCTGAATACCGTCAATCTATTGACTTACAATTTTTTGGCGATCATCGAAAGACGTATTGAATTGTAATTCCTTCAAAAACGCATTAAATCTAATAAAAATTCAATTTTGAGTTTAATATAAAGCTCCATTTTGTTCACGAAGAAACAATAACAAAATAAATATATCCATTTAACACGCACAAATCAACACAATCATTTTTATATGAACCGTTTTTAGTAGAAATTCACATTTTTTTTTATTTTTTACTCCGAAATTTTGAATTGGAACCTCGTGGCTATTGTAAGTCACGTGACCTCGCCATAGCCAATAATAACGCGGCAAGCAAGAACGCAGACAGCTGCCGATAAACTCTCTCTCTCACTCTACAGCTTGTCTATAGCGCTACGCACTCGTACCTATACATAACTTGTTGGATCACCTGGCAGGTAGAAAGTCCCACAGAAATGACCTGTCTTTTTGAGGATCTTATTTTTTAGTTATAAATAATGTCCTATTAAAATTTCAAGTTGCCTCAAATATATTTTTTATATTTTTTTGCAAAATATTTTTGCACGCGTCTGGCAATTATAAAATCCTGACCAAATCGTCTGGCTTATTTTTTTTTTTATTCTTTATACATTAAACTACAACATATAAAAATTGCATATTGCCTCAAATATATTTTTCAAAATAAAAAAATAATATTTTTAAAAATTTAGGGGTTAATTTAGCCCCGCTACTCACCAGCCAGGTCTGCAGTTCCCTGTTGGGGTATAATAGGAGAGGTATAGGACAAGTTTTCAAGTTGCCTCAAATACCTACCCAAAAATTCGTGCCAGCTCTCCTACATTAGCAGATGTTTACTGGGCATTAGGCATCGTATATAAGGCTTGCCACTGAAGCGAATAAAGTGGAAAACTCAGCTGGGAGGGACTCTCGGAATTCGAAAAGAATATTGTCGTACATGACTGTTTGATATAGGAAGATAGAATTTACCGTATTAGGTATGTAATCTATTAAAATCTATAATAAATATGGTAAAATCTATTAAAATTGGTTATTTTACTCTATGAAAGAAATGCTGCTCATAGGATTTTTAATAAATTATTCCCATTTTCGCAACAAAGTCAGACTTGTCTAATACTTAGTAGGTGGTAGACCTGTATGTAGGGACGTCTGGGTAGGTTCCACCGCCTTTCTTATTTCAGCCGTGAAACAGTTCGCTGTGTTTCGGATTGAAGGGAACGGTAGCCAGTGTAATTACTGGACATGGCGTCAGGATGACAACGCACCTGCAATATCAAGTGATTTTTCCTTATTATTGCAGGTGTCTAAAGGCGGCGGTAACCGCTTACCACTAGGTGGGCCGTCAGCTTTTTTGTCATTAGTTGTATAAAAATGAAACCGTCACTTTCTATTTCAATGAGTACCTGTCTAGCTAAGGTAGAACTCCTCTGTAAGTAAAAGTTTTCATACCGGAACGTCCTTTGAACTGCTGGCGGTATGCCATACGCGGAACAAAAGTCACGCTAGACTTTTTACTACTGCGATAACGTAGGTGTATAAAATAAAAAAGCCTCAGATTTTTACGGAAAACGTTTATAGAACTCACAGCACCATAATTTTAAAACCAAATTATTCATTGCATGCTACATTGGTGAACATGTAATAAACTGCAAATCAGTAGGTCCACGTGATATATTATAGTTAACAATATAGCGCCCAGCAAGTCATAACAATTTCAGTGGGCTTTGTACAAAAATAGTTATGTTAACTTTTTTGTAAGCTTTGCGTGAATAGAATAACCATCAACTTATTTTAATACTGAATATATTTTTTTGCACAGTTAATGAATGGTTGAAACATAACACAAAAATCACTAAAAATTCACTGAAAAATTCTCTTGAAAGTATTTAATGTGCATGAGCTCAAAGCTTTGTTTTAACAAAACTTTTAAAAGCTCATACACATAAGATAATTTTTGGAATTATGAAGTCGATAGATATCGTAGTAGGTATGTGCGCGGGTTGTGTGACAAACACTGATAGGTACACACAACTTGTGTGTGTGTGTGTGTTTACCACTGTTTGTGTGTGTGTGTGTTGTACCGATGCATTTTTCAGGGTTGGCACGAGCAGGACAATGTTTTTATTAATTTAATCGGAAAATAAAAGTGATCTAAAAGGTGGCAAACTTACAGAGGAACTCTTGACATGGAACACAAGCACCCTTAAATTAAAATAAAATTTTATTTGCGCAAGACTAGAGAGTGAAACGCAATGCCGGTCGGTTTCCTGCTGCGTAAGTATAACCTGAGATCCTTTAAGGCAGGATTAAATTGGCACCTTCTGGGTAAGCTCGCTAAATCGTCGAACCCTATTTACTTCTTTCAAAGAGTGAGATTACGTGCAAGCCCATTTTAATAAACTAAGTAAATGTTTTGAGTTACAGTCTTTCCCAACACAGTTAAGCCACCCACACTATTTAATAGGCCTAACTGATATCAAAGTAGGTTCCATTAATGAACTGACCTGTAATAATAGTCAAAGGCTGGCGGAGCGCCAACAGGTCCAGACAGGTCGATACGACCGCTGCCGTAGGATACAATACGTACATTTATTATTCCAAAGAGTTTATGGATGAAATAGAAATACCGAAATATACTAGGACCACCACAAATTATTTGTACGTCGCACCTGTCTCAAGTTGTAGGATATATTTTCTTACGACTAACATTTTATTGGATGATAGCATATGACTGACAGTGACAAGTGAAAACTATGTTTACTCGGCGCCACTAACTTATCACCTACGCTAAAATATTCTTCATCCTATTTTTTTCTCGACAAAAGAACAAAATTAATAATTCATAGTTCAAAGGAACAAAATAATTTAAAGCTTACCTTTGAGTAACAATAAATTTATAAACAGTTTGTTGCCATGGCTTCAAGACAAGAATTTCTATTCTTTTAAGGAAACAAATACAAATTGTCTATAGTTAGTTAGTAATTAATTTATGAAATGTATCTCGACATTTATTTTTAAAAAGTAATTAATTAAGTATCGTGTACTACGACAGTTATAATTTGCATGTCTACAAAAATTAAGGTATAATACTGATGAAACTATAAATAAAATGTGTCACTTAAGTCTCTACCATCTGAAGTGTAACACAGTATTAAGCAAGTAAATTTCATTTATTCATTCAATTCGTTAATTCCGAAGTTGAATGATATAAGTTTTTTTATTAACGAAAAGAATGGCAAATAAGCATACGGTCTGCCTGATAGTAAGTAAACGTACGCCTACAATCGCTCGTAGCACCTTGGGCACTACTTACGCGCTGCATAGCCTGTGAAAATCAAGAAAAAGCGGTATGTTGCTAAGACTCTGTAACATGAATGGAGGATAATCTTTGTGGCTATTATAGTATAATCTGTGGCTATTATAGTACTACGGCGATAGCACAGTGCAACAAACGCTATGGCGACAAAGCCCTACAGTAGCTACAACAATAGCGCGTTGCAAAATTATGTGCAGCGTATTTTATTAAACCGGTGTCTCCAGCCCAAAGGATACTATCCATCTTAACATCCACACGTACCCCTGCAATCGTTTCGTTTCTTATAAAACATCCACGTGTAACTGTCCTATATTAATACGAGAGAGAAATATTAAATATTTGGGGGTTATGCTAGATGATAAACTAAAATGGGATCTACATTTGTCACTGGTTGCCAGCAGAGTAAGGAAATTGAACTATGCTTTTAAAAACCTACGGGCTATAGCAGATCATAAACTTATAATAAATACGTACAAGGCCCTAAGTGAATCTGTTATCAACTATTGCATCTGTGCTTGGGGAGGTGCTGCCAAAACGCACACACTACAACTCGACCGTGCTCAGAGAGCACTCCTCAAAATAATTCTGTATCTACCGAGACGCTATCCGACCGAATTACTGTACGCAAATGCTAAAGTGCTCACAGTACGTGGGCTTTTTATCTACAATTGTACCAGAAGATATCATCGTACAACCGCTTCACTATTGCTGGTAAATAAACGCAGACCTCGCTGTCCAATTCCGGTAACCAAAAGTACCTATGTTCAACGCTTCTTCAATTTCTTGGCACCAAAAATGTACAATTCCCTGAATGACAAAATTAATATTTTAAACTGTACTAATCACCAGCTTAAGACAAAATTATCTAAATTCATACAAAGTTTGGGATTTGAGGAAAATTAAAGCTACCTTAAACCGATAAGCTAATGCAACACTTCACATCACACACACACACACACACACACACACACACACACACACACACACACACACACACACACACACACACACACACACACTACATATACACTCAAATAACAAATACAAAGACACACGTTGCCAAATTTTTACTTTTTATATTTTGTTGTCAAATAGTGTAATTAATATTTAAAATTATAGAATTATAATATTGTGACCTTTATTGGAAAGGAACTGGCTCCTGAAATACAGATCATACTAGCTTAGGAGTCAGGGCTACAATTTACTGTTGTGACTTGTTCTTGGTACAATAAAGATTTTTTATTATTATTATTATAGGTTTTTTTTATACTACTAAGGTGGCAATCAAGCAACCTGATGGTAAGCGGTTACCGTAGTCTATGGACGCTTGCAACACCAGCGGTATCACGCCTTTTTTGAAGAACCCCATGCTGTACGCATTCGAGAAAACCTCTGCAGGGAGGTCATTCCACAGCCTGCGTACGCGGGAGAAAGTTTCTCTAAAACCGCACAGTACGAGACCATTTTAGTTCCATTGTGTGAGGATGAATTCCCTGCCGATGGCGAGCGGTGCGATGGTATAAAGAGGCCGTGGGCATCATGTCAAACTATTCCTGAGAACACACTCCGTTATACAAACGGTAGAACACTCATAAGGAAGCAAAATCTCTCCTTAGGCTTAAGGGTTCAATACCGCTTGTGAGCTTGGGATCGTCGACAATTCTCATAGCGCGTCTTTAAACTGCGTCAAACGGTCCAAGCTGGTATCTAGGTGCTCCCGCCCATAGGTGGCAGCAGTATTCCATATGGGGTCTCACTTGAGACTTATATAGTAACAGTCTTTGCCCCGAAGAGAAGTACCGCCGCGCTTTATTGAGCACACCAAGTTTCTTAGATGCCACCTTGACTTCATCTTCTTAATGACCGCGGAACTGCACGTCACTAGAGACATCGACACCAAGGATCCCGATACCCTTAGAGATGGAAAGGGGTCTGTCAAAGAACCGTGGCGACACATCGAATGGTGTTTTTTTAGCGGTGAACGCGCAGACTTGTGTCTTAGTGGGGTTAATTTGCACTAAGTTTAGTCGTCCCCAATCGGAGACTCTGATTAGGTATTAAATCTGTGTAAGACTGATTTCTATTCCTATTCCTTTACCGTTCATGCAGTTCGTTTGTGGAACCTACTACCGCCTGACATACGTGACTTGAACACTATTTCCGCCTCCAAGCGACGCGTCAAAGAACACTGCATAGAGGAATATAATACATGGAACACTGTCTTCCCTCCCTTCCGTAAATGTTGTTTATATCTATGTTATACAAGGTGTTTGGTACATGGTATAACAAGCGGGCACCTACCCATGTTAACATAGTCATATAAATAGGTACTATGGTGTTATCAAAAATTCAAAATTGTAAAATTAATTTTGAAATTTCCCATACATTTTGTTTTACTGAGCGAACTTTTTGTATGAAGAAATTTGAAATTAATTTTATTAATTTGAATTTTTGATAACACCATAGTACCTATTTATATGACTATGTTAACATAGGTAGGTGCCCGCTTGTTATACCATGTACCAAACAGCCTGTATAAGTATAATATATATGTATTTTATATTCAATTTATATTTGTCCACACACTGTTTCTACATTAATTGTAATTAATATTTCCTTCTCGCAGGTCTGCTGGCAGAAATTTCTTCAGAAATAAGCAGTGCCTTTGTACTAATATCATTGTATAATTCTTATTTCTTTTGATTTTAACATTATTATAAATGTTTGAAAAAATTACTTAGTAATTAAAATAGAATAAAACTAGAAAAATTTCACGTCCTGAGGCAGGAATCGAACCCGCGACCTTTCGCAATCCGGGCGACTGCTCTGACCACTGAGCCACCCAGGACTTGGGATATCCCTGTGAAATTCTTCTAGTCTATCTGTATTTGCGTTTATGAGCTAACGTCCACCCTACAATGTCGAAATATTCTATTTCAACATCCGAAACGAGTATTTTTACAAATACCGACGATTCGGTTAAGTTGGGGCAGTGCTTTCAAATATTCTTATTTCTTTTGATTTTAACATTATTATAAATGTTTGAAAAAATTACTTAGTAATTAAAATTTTTCTAGTTTTATTCTATTTTAATTACTAAGTAATTTTTTCAAACATTTATAATAATGTTAAAATCAAAAGAAATAAGAATATTTGAAAGCACTGCCCCAACTTAACCGAATCGTCGGTATTTGTAAAAATACTCGTTTCGGATGTTGAAATAGAATATTTCGACATTGTAGGGTGGACGTTAGCTCATAAACGCAAATACAGATAGACTAGAAGAATTTCACAGGGATATCCCAAGTCCTGGGTGGCTCAGTGGTCAGAGCAGTCGCCCGGATTGCGAAAGGTCGCGGGTTCGATTCCTGCCTCAGGACGTGAAATTTTTCTAGTTTTATTCTATTTTAATTACTAAGTAATTTTTTCAAACATTTATAATAATGTTAAAATCAAAAGAAATAAGAATATTTGAAAGCACTGCCCCAACTTAACCGAATCGTCGGTATTTGTAAAAATACTCGTTTCGGATGTTGAAATAGAATATTTCGACATTGTAGGGTGGACGTTAGCTCATAAACGCAAATACAGATAGACTAGAAGAATTTCACAGGGATATCCCAAGTCCTGGGTGGCTCAGTGGTCAGAGCAGTCGCCCGGATTGCGAAAGGTCGCGGGTTCGATTCCTGCCTCAGGACGTGAAATTTTTCTAGTTTTATTCTATTTTAATTACTAAGTAATTTTTTCAAACATTTATAATAATGTTAAAATCAAAAGAAATAAGAATATTTGAAAGCACTGCCCCAACTTAACCGAATCGTCGGTATTTGTAAAAATACTCGTTTCGGATGTTGAAATAGAATATTTCGACATTGTAGGGTGGACGTTAGCTCATAAACGCAAATACAGATAGACTAGAAGAATTTCACAGGGATATCCCAAGTCCTGGGTGGCTCAGTGGTCAGAGCAGTCGCCCGGATTGCGAAAGGTCGCGGGTTCGATTCCTGCCTCAGGACGTGAAATTTTTCTAGTTTTATTCTATTTTAATTACTAAATCATTGTATAAATTGTTTCTTTTTAATATTGTGTGTGTACATAAAGTTACAAATAAATAAATATAGGGCCGTTGCCATCAAAATCCTGATACAAATCCTGTCTGTCTGTTACCTCTACACACTTAAACCGCTGAATCGTTACAAGGAAATTTTGTATGAAGATAGTCTGAGACTCTGAGAACGACATTTTTTGACTTGACAATCAACATCCACGCGGGCGGAACCGCGGGTGGCATCTAGTATTTTTTTTAAATACAGATATCCCAGGATATATTGGGGTTTTTCGTAGCCCTCCTACCGTCCTACTAAAATATGCCGCAGTTAGGTAATTAGAAACAGTTTTAACCTACTTATGAAAGTATGGGTTACAGACGATATCACATTAGGCCTAACGCACTGGGCGTTGATCCAAAATGTTTCCTCGTGATATTATATCATTTGAATATTGCTTATTTATTCACTTGACCACCATTTGATCGCTAATAATAATTGGAAACTTCAAATATGAAGTAGTTGACAGAGTTACATACACTGTACCTATTATAAAAATTGGATTGAAGTAATTTTTTTATAAAATTGGTTGCCTGCTGGTGAATAAAAATAGGTACTTATATAAAGCTTTATTTTAGTTTGCTTTCTAGTTGAGACAATTATGACTCACACCACGAGCGTGTATTAAGACAGTTTCATGAATCATAGTGTGGTTCACCGGACAGCAAAGTTACATCAACTTAATAACGGGCCAACGATTTTGAATTCAGGGCGAGACAAATCAAGGATAATCCTATTGTACCCAACCCAATGTCACCGCTATACCCGCCCCAACCCCTACATTTCATTCTCATAATGTTAAAAGCCCAGGGATTTCTCTGACTTTTATTAAAAATAGAATTTATTTTAGTTAGCTAAAATAATTCATCGTGTGGATCTTTGCCGTCACTCCCGAAGATTTAAATAAACAAATATTTCTGTTTCATTCTTATGAATCGCTACTAGATTTTTTTTTACATATTTCTTACATTCTACTGGTCGGGTGGGCAATACGCCTGTCTTGTAAGCCAGAGGTCTCAGTTTCAAATCCAGGTAGAGCCAGATTTTTGCATGATGAATACAAACCTTTGTTTCGAGTCATCGATGTTTGTATGTTAAGTATGTTTATAATATTTAATAACATATTTAGTATCTGTATGAAGCTAAAATTTGGGCTAAATAAATGCGCGAGTGTAAAAATATTGTTATTATTTATAAATCAATTGGTGTCTTCAAATCTAAGCTAACCAAATACAGGGTGGTGCCGTCAATACGACAGTAAATTAAAACATAGGTTATATTAGTCCATAGAAATGGTTTGCCACTTTCAAAAACATCTTATTCATTTGACAACTTCATGACATTTCTATGAAATAATGCAGCCAATGTTATATTATTTCATACAAATGTCATGTAATTATCAAATGAATACGATGTTTTTGAATGTGGCAAACCATTTCTAAGAACTTATACAGCCCATGTTTCAATTTATTGTCGTATTGACGGCACCACCCTGTATATCCTATCCAATGATTCACTGCTTCTACTATCGCAGTTCGTAGCAAGCTGTGGCGAGTGTCGTCGAACGCCGTAGCCCTCGCTACGAAAAATAAAAATGGACAACTTTTGTTTGCTTATTGATGCGTTATCATTATCGGGTTAAGGCCAGGAATAGAGGCTGCTGACCTATGGTCCTCGAGAGATGGGAGAGTTCTCTAATGCCTCCGACTGGCTTAAATGAAACATCATTCAATTTGACTAAGAGTAATAATAATAATAATATCCATACACTCACACCTATTATTTAGCCCAAAAGTAAGCATCATTAAGAGTGTGTTATAGTTACTGGATAACGGAGAAATAATGATAATAATATGTATATGTATAAATATTAGAAATATACAAAATAAACATATAAACATCCATGACTCGTGAAGACATGCCCGTAGGTACTCATCATACAAACATTTGCTCCCATCGGGATTCCAACCCGGGACCCCTAACCGAGTAGCCTGTATAGCAAGGGGCACAGACCACTCGGCCTGCCGGTCGTCAAGGATCTCTAATGACTTACGCTTGCTTTTAAAAGT
Organism: Nymphula nitidulata; assembly: GCA_947347705.1. Lineage (NCBI taxonomy): Eukaryota > Metazoa > Arthropoda > Insecta > Lepidoptera > Crambidae > Nymphula > Nymphula nitidulata. The sequence goes on along the minus strand of OX374617.1, from coordinate 3,863,840 downwards.
TGTTAGGGAATTATTAAAAACAAATAGATTTAACTTTATAAATAACGCGATAGGTGCCGAGCTATGAATTGTGGCGATATTCATATAAACTCAGTGGTTTAGTTTTATCAGTCAGTCTATCTGTTTTAATAAAAATATTCAATCCTACGCTAAGCCCAATTCCACAACCACAGCGTATATGTAAATAGCTTAACCGCACCCGACTGCATTGTTCACAGAGTATTGTGTATTTTTAACAAATAAATCCTTTGAAATGTTTAATTTGTAAACGTGACAAACAGAAATAATGTTTTTTAATGCCAGCAGTTTTTATATGTATAGAAGGCGTACGTACAGACGACATCACATCAAGTGTAACAGTTGCACTACGAAAGCCGCCTCTATTAAGAACGGAATAAGGGTGGTCTCAAGGTCAAACTGTTACGCTTGATTTACTGTCGACTGTACGTAGCTCGTGAAAACTGCCTGTAATTACTTACATAACTCCACTGCAGTGGCTATGACACTTTTTAGATATACTTTGCCGTGTCACCAAGTAAAATAAAAAATATTCACAGTAACCTCCCAATACTACTATGAAAAACACAACATTTATTACATTGTTAGAAATAAGAATTAAGAATACATTAAATAAATACATATCTACGAGAAATGGAAAAGTTAATTACATTTTTAGTTGCGTAAAATTGTCTTACCTACTGTGAAAATAATCTTACCTAATTTGACCAATTGTGTAAGAAATAATACTCCGAAATTGCCGCGTGACTAGCGTCCAAGGTGCTTACAAACGTTTATAGCTCAGATTATAGAATCTGAGGTTTATAGGCTACGGTGCCTACCTACCATCAAGCGGACCGCATCACGCACGCATGTTTGTCACCCTTGCTGAATAAAAATGGCAGTAATAAACCAACATTGGAACCGCAAGCCGTCGACCTCCTCAAAAAATGTTGCTGCTGCAGCTGGCTCACAGCTACCAAAATTTATGACGACGCAACTTGGTGTAATCCCACACAGTAGGTACCTATTTAGGTAAATCTATGTTGGCGTAGGCTTCTAATTTGAAACCGCCTTTCTTATTTCAGCCGTGAAACAGTTCGCTGTGTTTCGGATTAAAGCGAAACGTAGCCAGTGAAATTACTTAGCAATGACGGCATTTTGTTTTAGGCCTCAGAATGACAACGCAGCTGCAATACTAAGTGATTTTTTCCTTGTTATTGCAGGTGTCTATCGGTGGCGGTAACCGCTTACCACCAGGTGGGACGTCAGCTTGTTTGTCATCTAGTTGTATGTAGTACAACTAGATGACAATGTAGGTTCATTTTTGTAAAATGTGCAGATGAGCGACTTATTGCTAAGTGGAAATGGAAACCATCGCCTGAAGACACTTCGGTGTGATGGAAGATGGAAATCGTACCTATATCATTCTAGAGACTTAATTTTAGTCGAGGGATAACAGAATTAGGGCTTGTGTATAATAAAGCTGGCTTTGAAAGTTACGTATGTTTTCAACAGAGCGAACTAAGTATAATCTAGATAACTTACTATTCCTCGTGGTTAAGAACGTGTACCTACGCGGCGAGCACCCGACCCTGACCTCGGCGAGTTAATTACACTTGGATGGAGTGGCTGGCTGTGCAACATGTTGGTGCTATATGCAACTTTAATGGAAGTGTAACTTGATCAAACCGTGCATTAGTAACTACTGGCGTGCTCTTGCGGTTGTGTTTGGCTTTCCTTGGAATATGGTCAATTTACGCCGAAAATGATTAAATTTAGTGTTTAATTTCATTTTAGTTTTTATATAATATATACAAAACTAGATGAAAAGCAACGGCCTTGCAAGAAAAATGAAAAAAAAACACTTGGTGCAAAAATATGCGTTATGTCATCCTCAGGCCTAAGATGAAATGCCTTTTCTGTAATTTACAGTGGCTACCTTTCACGAAAAGGACTGAATTTAATCATTTTCTCTTCAGTTCTATTCAGGAAATGACGTCGTTACAATTTCTTTCATGCTCTTATTCATGCTGGTTAAGCAGTAATGATTCTTGGGAAATTAACGAAATGCTGAATTGGTTCACCGTTCGGTGGCTACCTAATAAGTATTCAAATTAAATGGTTTTTATCCGCCTTTATTGAGCTACTAGCTTCCGCCTGCACTACGGCTGCGTAATCCCACGGAAACGCATTCCCAATCATAATATCTATGTGCCAAAATTCATCCAAATCCGTTCAGGTTCCGGCGCGATTAAGTAACAAACACCCGTCCATCAAAACATTCACATTTCCTTTCCTCTTTGATTTAGAGGTTTCTATATGTTGAATGTGTACCCACCTACTTATACCTAATACAATAAATCGATTGAGAGGTACGATTCTAGTTGTAGAGTATGATTGTCTGGAACAAATTGTTCAGCTACGTAGGTCCAACTTCGAGAAAAAGTTCAATCGAAGAATCTAAATCGAATGGGTGGCATTAGGGAAATTGCGTAGGTATATTCCTTAAGGTATATTCTCATCAAATTTCCTCAGTGCCTCAAGATGAAAGTTTTCAACAAATATGTATTGCTAGTCTAACAAACGTCTGTGGAACGTGATTGCTCTATTAAAGACGTTTAAGCTCAAGTCACTCAACGACCTACGAAACTATTAAGTGTTTTGAGACGAGATAGAATCGGAAATGAGGATATCCGTAGGAAAAGTTAAAGTAGGTTTAGTAAGTTGAAGTAGCGATCGCTAACAGAGTACGCAGAAAAAACGGCCCTTGGAGCGTAAAGAGCTCTGCTACTGAACCACGAAATCCATAAAACCGTGTAACTGAACTTCTAAAACTCATGACCTTACATATCTTTGCAACTACTTGAATCGCACAGCTACGAAATAGATTGACGCTGGGAAAGTTCCCCACGGAACGTAGCTAATATTTAATAAGAAATGTGTAAAATATTGTACTAATTCACTACGAAACTAATCACTATGAAAATTGTACAACTTATGTCCGTCGAGTTTCAAAGACTCTACGTACATAGATTATTTGTCTGTTTTATAGCTTCTCTTTTCAAACAACATCCCTTTAAGTAGTCAGTCATTGTTAAAATGTCACAATAGCAGCTCAATGTTTAATTACAAACTTAATTTACTACCGGGATTAGCGTCCCGTCTTTTAAGCCATGTTTGCTGTCAGAAAACCTTTTGTGCGCCGACTAAATTCTCTTCCGCTTCCTTTTTAGTTTAATACAAGTAGTTGTCCATACTAGTACACGCTATACGACGTGAGTGTAGACTAATTAGGCGCTGTGCTAATAACTTGTTTCATAATAAGTATCTAATAATAACAAAAGAACTCATATTGATTACTCGTCACACTTTTAAGCTACCCGCTCACCACACCGGCCAATCGGTTACCAATTTAATGTTGACGGAATAAGACATGCAACAATATTAAAACGCACACGTTTTACGAAAAATCGGCAAGATCCCGGACGGTATGACTAATACACCTAGACGAAAATGGTAATGAAAGCACAAGACATCATCAATTCCATACGACTGAATACATATTATAAATGTGAAAATAACTCTTCTATTACGTTTTCACTCTTCAGCCGCTGACCTGATTTTGATGAAAAGAGATGTTCCAAAAATGTATGGAGACCAGGTCTAGACAGTAGGTATACTGAAAAATAGGTAAAAATATTTAGAACAGTGTTCAATTGTCCATTTTCTTTTCATTTGCTTTGTTGCGTGCTACAAAACAATATATGCAACGCAGTCAAATATTCATCATGGCGGCTATGTCACTTTGGTTTGGTGACGTTTAATTGACTTCTATGTCCCCCGCCATTAGCCACACTAAATAATTGTAAAATCGACGAAAAATTTCAACTTTTGTACAAACAAACTATGCATGAAAACGAATTATTAGATTAATTTTCTGTTTTTTTGAGATTGTGTACATATACTTGGCCGGATATGAAATATCTACTTTGGCAAGAATAGGTATGGATTAAATCCTGAGAAAGGATATAGGCTACCTTTGGAGCGATAATCGTCTTCCACGGGGGCGGCGCGGCGCTACTTTTTTTTAAGCTTCTGGGATTCAACCAGATAATTTTGGATTGGACACGTCGAACGTCTCAAATATCTTTATTTGTCGACGACAGCTTAAAGCCCAACAAGTAGTCTTGGAAGGGAAACCACTCCACTATGTAGGTCGGTGAATGAGTCATCCGTTTTCTTCGGATCTAATCCGCTGATTTTCTCCAAGCAATTCGTTTATTGAAGCATCGTTTTAATTCTTGATAGCTGCTTCGACCTATTGTGTATCATTTCACCTAGCGAAGTGTCACGTTTCCTTTGCATTTGTCTCGCTTATTCGTTTACGAAGTCGAACATCTTCAACTCTTTTTTTTGCTGAATTTTTATGTTTGCTACACTGTCAACGAAAGAAAAGCCGAACATAAAAACGCTCCTCTGGTGTAGGTAGTACCTACCTGTGGGTTGAATACTCTATGTATATTTTTAGTCTTTGCTTGACCTCATAGAAAGTAAGATATCATACGATTTCTATGTGAAATATTCATGTGTAAATCCTAATAAACGATTACAATCATCACAGTATTTTGACTCATCTCATAACAAGACCGCTAAATTAGTTTCATAGACTACCTACCAAACCAAATTCCCAGTAAGTACCTAAGTATTGACTAAATATAACGCCCACGCCACGACTTAAAATTGAATTCAAATGGCGTTCGTTGTTTTGTATAAAAGCCGTGTCATTATACATTCAAAACTCTAAGTTGTAGCGTTAGGCAACCAAGTTGGATGGATCAATATAAGTTTGGCGTTAAATGGTATGGAAAAAGTTTGTTTTTAAGATAGCTTAACTTTTAACTTGGGTTGTTATGATTCACTATGTCTAAGAAGCAGTCCAACTAGCCCAAACGTCTATGGAGTACCTTACAGATTATAAACACTTCTTAGTAGTGTAGTGTTCCTGCGGTGAGTAAGGTCGCCGGAGGTCAGTAAGAAAGCGTTATCAAGGGAACAGAGGTATTCGTCTGCTTTACTTTCAACATAACGGTTTCTTTTGATATTTCTGGGATAAACACTAAGACAGTGCGTGAGTAATGCCAAGGCTGATTCGTGTATGGTAATACCCAAGATGGCGACAAGAATGGCGACTACGGACGGCCTCCCACTAGAATTCACTAGATGAACAGGCGACTCAGGGTCGCGGGTAGCCGTTAGATGTAGGCTGCGCAGAATCGATTCCATTTGGAAATCGATAGGGAACATCATAGGCTGGTATGATGATGATGAATGCTTAGAATCAGGCGTCCCTACGTTTGTTTGGAGCGAGGTACTCCTTCAGGAAACATAGAACACGAATCAGTCCATCGTGAACTTACGCTACCACGAATATGTTTAGGTATTTATGAATTACGCAATCACGAAGGTAGATCCAATGAAAAGATTTTATTATTTTTAAGGTAATTATTACAAACGATATTCAAACGTCGAGGCCTTTTCGACAATATTGGTAGACACGTAATTTTTATCATTTCATAATAAGGTTGTATACCTATTCATGAACAAGTTTATCAATAAATATAAATGAGTATGACGAGTAAAAGCAATGTGATATTATATTACAAAGAAATCAATATTGTAAGTAATTAATAATTCAGGTAGGTAGGCCTTAGTGTTGTCTGAAATGTAGGTAATAATATTGACGCCGAAGAAATTTGATATACATGCTTATGATACATCGAATTGTTACCTTACTTAAATAGATAATTAAGTCAGCCTCAGGCTTCATTTTCATTTACGTAAAAAAGATACATAATACCTAGGTAGGTATGTACCCAGTTTACAGAGACTTGAGTAAAGTCAAGCGCTCTAATTGGCCGGTAATAATTTATGGTTCGGTAATGATTTGTTAGCCGATCACAACCATGTTGATAGATAGGTATACATTTTCATCTGTATGACGAAGATTTAAAGAAAAAATATGGCTAGGTATTGAGAAAAAGTTTTTGACCATCTTTGAGACATAAGACTCGCCGAAAGCACCTAAGCTCTTGAAGTAAATGGAGACCAACACAAGATTAATAGGAGTTGTTAAAACGAAACTAGAATAGGACATAGACAAATGAAACGGTTGAAACAACTACGTCCAACAAGGCACGTAAATAACGTCGGATATCTAAAAGTAATTTACAAGAAAGCTCATCTTTTGACATTCTAAAAAATTAGAACAAAGGAACAAAGGCCTATTACACGACAAGAATTGACTAATGCCAAAATGGTCGGGTATATATTTAAGTTAGCACAAAATATCGTCGATTTTCTTTACTGTTGAATATAAAGTTGGTTTTATTTCGCAAAATAACATAGTGCTCGTTGCTCGACTAATTGAGAAATATGAAAATCATACCTACCTAATACCAACTGATAAAATCTTTGTAAGTACAACATCACATCTAGTGTAACAGTTGCATTACGAAAGCCGCCTCTATTACGAACGGAATAAGGGCGGCCTCAAGATCAAACTGTTAAGCTTGACGTGCTGTCAACTGTACTTATATGTGAAAACAGAACTGATAACTGTGGTTACAATGGACCTAATTCTGCAGACACTAAATCTAAATTGAAGTACAGTGATTTGAAATATTGTACTAAGGGGGCGTCCATAAATTACGTGAGGTGTTTAAGGGGGGTCGGGGGTCGAGTCAAATCTCATCTAATCTTACGTTGGAGGGGGGGGGGGGGGGGGGCTCGGCAAATATCACGGATTTTTTTACTGATTGAATCCAAAAAAATATACTATTTTGGTCCATTTAATCCAGATTGTACATGCTTGAGATTTAATTTAAGCGTAATCATAATACGATTAAGATCATTCACTAATTCGTTCGAAAGAAAATAATTTCATTCATACTTCGACGTTATACATTTACTGACTGTCAAACCACGATATTTAAAAAAACACCTCACGTAATTTATGGACGCCACCTAAGCTTTTCCACACTCGGCAACCAGTCCCTGGACAACACAGGTTATTAAAGATCTTATTATTTTTTACTTCTACCATGATATAGTGGACTGTTGTCGCCGCATTGGTTGTAAGTAAATAATCGGCCAGTACACCATATCGTCTCGCCCTCTCTTGTTATGAGTAGGTAGGTTTTGTAGCATTAGTTAGACCTTTCTATTCTATAATGCAGTTAATAGGTAGGTACCTATACTAAAATTTTGTCGTCCGGACGCCCTAGTCGCACTGCTTACTGATTTATTAATTTGTAGTTTTATTATAAACCTTTCCACACTTGGCAGTCCCTGGACAACACAGGCACTGGGTAAAGCCGGTACTAAATGGAAGGGATTTCGGTATAGTGGACTGTTGGTCGCCGCTTAGGTTGTCAAAATTTAATGGCCCAATACACCATGTGTCGCCATACACAGTAACTCGCATGGCTGGGCTAATTGGTTGGCACTAATTGTTTATTTTTTTGTTTTAAGGTAGGATTTATATTTAAGACTTTTCTATTTTGTAATATAGAATGTTAGGTATGGTAAAATCTTGAATTACGTCACCCTAATTCTGAAATCCATATGAAATATGCGGCGAATCAAAATTGGTTTGTGTAGCACATCAAATTCATATTGGCGTCCAGTGATTGATCGAGACTAGCGTAGGTGTATCTAGCTGTATACTCCTCCCGGGAGAGGGAACGCAGTTAGCAGGCTGAGCAAAGCATTTATGTTTGAATGAGTTGAATAAGAATTCTGTTTGGATTTTTAAAGTTTCATAATATTTAAACAATTTTGCAAGTCTTGACAGTGGCCCGTTATTTCTGATCCATGCAGCGTATGGAGATGATCTAACGCATGCAATAGAAAACAGATACAAACCGGACTCGTCTGCTTGCGATTGGATCTTGCCAAATACATTGATTGGTTGCTTTAACCATTGCTCAATTTTTTATTTACTCATTTAGTGTCTGTGTAAGCTTATGTAATTCCACTCACGATTATATCGGGCCTTGTGTCATGTGTGGGCGAGAGTACGGTAAACGCGAGCGCGGCGCAGACGTGATTCCGACCAACGCTGCGGCGCAACTGGCGGCCAGTCGAGTCGAGACTGGGTGACGCTTCTCTCCCCACCCTGCCCCGCTACCCCTTAGCCCCTGCAAAGACTTATTGGCGCCCAACGTGGGTCCAACCGCTGTTGGACCAATGTTTGTAAGAGATCCATTAACACTTTTGACGCATTGTAATAGTTTAAATTTCTTTAAGATTTACATGTTTCTTTTACAATAGAAGTCGTGAACGGTTTTATTTCCTGCTGACGCAGATTGAAGCAATATTATGTGGGGTAGGTAGTATCATAAAATAAAAATGTTTTATGTACGCAAATCCTTCGAAATCCAGCTCTTTGCAGATTAGGTAACGTGAGTGTTTCCTCGGGCTTTACCAAATTTATTTTACTTTAAAATTTGGTTGATTGAAACATCTGCGTAATACATATTTCATATTAATACAGAATGCGGCACACTAACTTTATCATTTCAATTGCCGTGTTTATTGTAACTGGTCTCTTCCAAGACTCTTGCCTGTGCTAAGATGGCTTAGAATTCACTATCAATATTAGCCTTTAGAAATCAATAATTATATTTGATATTTACTTCGTAATTAAGAGCCAATTACTAAGTAAAAATTAAACATCTTACGTAGCATTTATAGAACTAGTTTTATTAATTTTATCACGTTCTGCTTTTAGTGTGACTTTTAAGTCATAGTTATTTCCTTGGTTTATAAAGTACGCGTGTCTCATCCGTAATATCGCAATATCAGGAATTCTGCCTTCCGTTGATGCTGCGACGAAGCTCATAATTAAAAACCCGCACGAATTTTTATTGCTCCATTTTTTGGGTCAGTAATGTGTAACAGACGCTACAAAACAAATAAAATAATCACAAATTACATCTTTGTTGTTACATATTAGTTAGTCATAATGTGTTTTGTTTTGTTTTGATATTTTAGTTTCAAGAGAAAATAGATAGAAATCCAAAATGGCGGACTATTAAATCATAATCGAATATAGGTTTTGTTCCTTCTTTATCTTCTTGGAATAAAACAATAAAGAGGTAACAGAATTGTACAATAATAAATAAAAAGATGATAAAAATAAATTGTATATTTAAAAGTACATAAAAGAATAAGCGTCCATAGCTACACAAAAATGCAATAATAAAAATAATTATATTCTATGAATTATGCAACTAAATAAAATCACATTTCATTTCATCACACCTAAGTCAGGTACTTAGTTTTCATTAAATAACCAATAAAAATATTACTCACACATACAAATACGACCAACAATACTTTTATGAGACCCCAATAAAAAGTATTTATCTAAGCTCGATGACAAAATAATATGACACACAATATTTTTTTATAATTAACATGGGTTTCAAATTATAAAATAGGTCGAAATCTTACAATTCACAATACAGTTTATTTTTTATATTTTTATGCATTGATGACATAAAAATATGAATTTTATACTATTTTTGGCATATAAGCAATAAAGCACAGTGACTTATTGCAACCTTTTTAAATAAACGAGGAGAGAACTTTGTCAATGTTAAAGTTTATTTTACTGCAGTCTTATGTAAAGGTGGGTCCACACTATAAACATAACAACGTTATAAAACATGGATAATGTAGACGTCGCAGCCGGCTGGTTAAATTAGCCGCTTAATGGGTCGCCTAGCCCGTTGATTGAACGCCGGCATCCAATCAAACGGCTGAAGGACTACTAGCCAAGTCATTGAGCGCAACGTTTAACCAGATGGCTGAACGTCATGTCAGCCGTCTGGTTAAATTAGCCATTCAATTAGACATCTAGGCAGGTCGTCTAAATCGAACAGCTTTTGTGTGACTGTTTGAATGTTTGGTAGGTTCAAGGTTATTTTTTTTATGACCACACATAACCAAAACGATGTCGGTATTAAGTGGCCATAAAAAAATAAGCTTGAACCCACCAATCAAATCAAAACTCTTCGGTACAAGACGATCCTTGCAATACGCCAAGTCGTTAAACGTTAAGTGAGTCTAGCTAGTTCAATTAACTATCGGGATAGGCATTTGATTGGATGCCTGCGTCTAACGGGCTAGGCATCCAATTAAACGGCGAATTCAACCAGATGCCGGAGACATAGACACGGGCCGTAATTCTGTAGACAACACGCTAAATCTAAATTCAACTTCAGTGCATCTTTATTCTCTCAAATGAATACACTTTTTGTATTCTTTTGTATGGCTGTCATGTAATATAACTTATTGAACGTGATAAAATGCAGGGTTTTGAAAGCACCTCATTACACGCCATCTAAAATTGTCTATGGTTTCTTTATAAGCTATCTAAACTTATTTGACAGCTCTAGTCAAAATAATTGTTGTCAGATAAAGAAAAGAAATAGTAAGGAAAAAAGCAAGTATAGAAAGTTCTAAATTTATTGAGATAATGAGATATACTTGACTTTAAGTTTAGAATTTAGAGTGTAACTCGAGAATCAGGCCCACTGAATGTTCTTATGTTATGAAACATGTTTTATATCTTTGTTCATTGTTAAAATGACTTATTATAAGGATATCATAATAATCAAAAATGGAGTTATCTACTCTAACGGCATCAGAAAACCTGTCAACATTAAGCCACGGTGGAAGATGGTAGAACGAACCCATCATCTACGTTGTCTTCACTACATCTGAGTCTGTCTGTCCCTATATATGCTTAGATCTTTAAAACTACGCAACGGATTTTGATGCGGTTTTTTTTAATAGATAGTGATTCTTAAGGAAGGTTTATATGTATAATACATGCATAATATTTACATAAGCATTGCACCCGTGCAAAGCAGGGGCGGGTCGCTAGTATTACATAAAAAACGCCCTCTTCTGTCGACATTGTGAACTAAAGTAAAGAGCAGAGAATCAGACTATGTAACATTGTTATTTCAGTGTGGACACACATGTTATATGTTGCGATGTTAAATAACAAGGTTGAATAAGGTGCAAGTGTTATACAATAAAACTAAATAAAATATCATTTAATCTGAACTTGCTTTAAGATAAGGCACTACTCTCTATGGATCATAAGAACAAAAATATCGCAAAACAAACATATGCATGGCTATATGTCTTTTTAACAAAATTAAAATATGAAAAACTCGCCATAAAATCCACCCCATTATTATTATTCGTTTCCAAAAAGTTGGTATTTTAAGATTTACGGTTTATACAAAAAAATATATCAAATGATTATTGAAATTTATATACTTACTTTACATACATGATCGCGTAAACTGGTTGTTGGTGGGTACAAACGCGTTTCATAATTAAGTAATAAATTCAGTTCGTTTTAAATGCTGAATATTAGTAATGCAAAATTTTTGTACTTTAAAATTAAATATGACTCGTAACAAAAAGTAACTTAAAACTAGACTAAAATATCTAAACTAAAATATCTATGGTTTAAGCTTCAAAATATTTGAATTTGTAAAGTCAGTAGAAAGTAATCTAACTATAAAAATGTTTTATTATAAGAATGGTATTTATTCCCAAACCAATTTAGATATGTTTTGTTATTATTAAAATTATTGTAGAAAATTTAAAAACAATGTCTCGTCTAAAAAATTACATTTCTATTTCTAGTCAAGACAGCATTTATTTAATTATTTCAAACATTTATTATAATATGTTAAAATAACATTTAACTCTAATAATATAGTATTTTATGTTTTGTGCCAGTGTTGCTTCACTACTTGTGCATTATGTTCATACTGACCCTACAACTCTTTATAACGACCACTGAGAACTGAAACAAAAAATAAACAAAATATAAAAATGGCGTACAACATAATAAGACAAAGTTTGGAGAAAGAGGCGGGAATAAATTAACAAAAAAAAATCATTGAGTAATATTTCATAATTATCTGTAGTCTTCATTATCTTTATATTCCTTTATTTCAACATAACAACCTTTCAAACCCTTCAAACATAACAAATTTAATTATCATTATAATAAATTTAATTGTTAAATGTTGCGCTCTAAGAACTAGACCAAAAAAATATAACCAATTTTTTTCCAGTAATAAAAATCAAACCCTTTATCTTATATAAACCATAAACAGGATGTACAAAACCCTCAATGTTGCTTGGTACTAGTAACATTATAGCTATCCTCGTTTGGATACTCATTACAAAATCACCCAGTACTACAATAAAATTTAATCCGCATATTTATGATATAAACGATTTTTCACCTCTCCAGCAGCAAAATAGCTCTTTTGCTTCGTAAAATCTCGAAGGAAAACCGGTTTTTGCTGCGAGCGTGAGGCAAAGTAAGTTTTTAAATAAATTTGAAATAGGCAGTAGCGCGTTCCGAAACTCAGGCCTAGCGCTAGCCGCACACCTTTGTAATTTTATTATTTTAGTTTATAAGCTTAACTATGTATTTTAATTTATGGACGTTTTCTTGAAAAATAATAATAACTATATAATTCAATAAACAATGTCACGTTACATAAAAATATAATTAGTATTTACTTTTCAAAAAAATGGCATGCACTGTAATTTCGGAACGCAACTCAAAAATAGTCTATATAATCTGTGGACGAAAGCGGGGGAAAAAAAATCTGATTTACAGATTGTTTTGATTTTTCGACTTGTGTTTATAATTAATTGTGATTATTTTGTTAATTTAATTACAAAAATGAGTTCATCGAGTGATGAAAATCATTGTTTAACGACTGAATTAATATTGTTTGTGTATCTCACTTACAACAATATTCTCGCTGGAGAGGTGAAAAGTTGTATGTTTCACATGAGAGCAAATTTTTTTTTGTCTCGTGCCTTTAAATCACTCACTGCGCTCAGTAGTCTAATGTGAATCACTCGCTATGCTCGTGATTCAATTTTAGACTACTTTGCTGGTTCGTGATTTAACATCAGCACGCGCTACAAAAAATAATTTTGCTCACTTGTTGAACAAATAACTATTGTTCCCTATCGCATTGGCATAACAGACAGAACGTAGATATAAAGATACTGCTCTTGGAACTTCAACGCTTTTCAACAGATGTGCAATAGGGATGTTGGCTCTATTCAAATTCAAACATAATTTTGACGCGTAATGGTAGTTTTTATGATATAAATCCTAAAAAAACAATAGTTTATTGCATTATTACGGTACAGCAATAATATTTAATAAACAAAATGCAATTAAATCACTCTCAGGTCACGTGGCAGCGAACACAAATCTCAGTGTATGACGTCACTTGTTGTCATACGCTGGTAAAAGAAAAAAACCATCTAAATCACCATAGCAACCTATCAGTGTTCGGTAACACGTGACGTGTTGGCGTTTTTTTTTTTACAACTGGACAAACCAGCTGACGGCCCACCTGATGGAAAGCGGTAACCGCCGCCTATAGACACCTGCAATAACAAGGAAAAATCACTTGATATTGCAGGTGCGTTGTCATCCTGGGGCCTTAGATGAAATGCCGTCCATGCCCAGTAATTACACTGGCGTTTTGGAGCGAAATTTCAAACGGAATTTAATATACAAGATTATTAAAACAATGATCGTATTAAAATAGTTATGATAGCAATTTCGGACTATAATAGGTACTTATACACGGCCTGCAACAATTTTCCCAAAATTTGTTAGCATCCCTATTCCTATAGACATAAAGGCCCTCAGCTTGTTTCTTGTGAAAACTCCATAACGTAATTAAGTTGGCTGGCCTTGAGGTAAGGACACGCAAAACTATAGACGTGACAATTACCACACCAATATGTGTTTGGTGGACTTGCGAAGGCCGGGCCTTTTATACGCGTGGCCTTTTCAAGATACCAACATGCCGTACGAGCTGTCTTGTTTTCCTGTAGTGTCACCACATACCTGGTCTTGAAGGCCTTGTGAAGGACTGGCCTTTTTTAAGATAGCAATGTGCGATATGAGTTGTCGTGTTCTTGTGACGTCACTACATACCTGAGCTTGAAGGCCTGACCTTTTTAAGATACCAATATGCTATATGAGTTGTCGTGTTCTTGTGACGTCACTACATAACTGGGCTTGAAGGCCTGGCCTTTTTAAGATACCAATGTGCTAAACGAGTTGTCTTGACCTCTTGTGTCGTCACTACATACCTGGGCTTGGTGGACTTGTGAAGGCCTGGCCTTTTTAAGATACTAATATGCTATATGAGTTGTCGTGTTCTTGTGACGTCACTACATACCTGGGCTTGAAGGCCTGGCCTTTTTAAGATACCAATGTGCTAAACGAGTTGTCTTGACCTCTTGTGTCGTCACTACATGCCTGGGCTTGGTGGACTTGTGAAGGCCTGGCCTTTTTAAGATACTAATATGCTATATGAGTTGTCGTGTTCTTGTGACGTCACTACATACCTGGGCTTGAAGGCCTGGCCTTTTTAAGATACCAATGTGCGATAAGAGTGGTCGTGTTCTTGTGACGTCACTACATACGTGGGCTTGGTGTACTTGTGAAGGCCTGGCCTTTTTAAGATACAAATGTGCGATATGAGTTGTGTGTTCTTGTGAAGTCACTACATACCTGGGCTTGGTAGACTTGTGAAGGCCTGGCCTTTTTAAGACACCAATGTGCTATACGAGCTGTCTTGACCTTTCGTGCCGTCACTACATACCTGGGCTTGGCGACCTTGTGAAGGCCTGGCCTTTTTAAGATGCCAATATGAGTTGTCTTGTGTTCCTGTGACGTCACTACATACCTGGGCTTGGTAGATTTCCGGTAAGGCCTGGCGTTCCTATACACGTGGCCTCCTTGAGACACTAATGTTCCGTATGAGCTGGCTGGGCTCACTGCAGTATGAAGAGACTGCGGCGATCCAGACGAGAAGGATTGCCGGCGTACTGGCTCAAAGTCATCGTTGGTCGGTGTTCGGTCACCTGGATAATTTGAATTTGTATTTATTTCCATTGTAATAAGATATAAGAGGAAATAAATATTTAATATTGTCACACACAGCTCAAATTGAGCATCATTGAGAGCTTGTATTGTGGATGCTAGTTAAAAAATAACGGAGAAAGATACACTGGTGAGCAAAAAGTCGGCAGTAAGTTCGGCGTACATAAGAAATAGACCACACGCAACGGAATTTCGCTATTACTATAGAAAGATCCTTTTCTTAAACTACGCTACTAAGGCGGCGCAAGAAACACCGAATGGACACATAGTTGTGTGACCGAATTTCTATCGCATGATTTCTGCGCTTACGGTGTGTCATATCAGCCGAATACGTCGCCTATAAGTCTATGGGATGGCTAACCTGCGGACAAAAGGATTTGACCTTATCCCACTTTCCCTCTTCCGACTCAGGGGCACGCGTGCCGGTCTTCGGATTCCTCAATTCACTGTCTCCATCTTAACATCACGCACAAAGAAGTTTAGTGCCTCGTTTCTTTGTCGTACTTCCAGAAATTGGATTTCTTTGCCGGCACCTGTGTTCCCTTCTTCCTATAACATGGGTTCCTTCAAAAGAGGCGTGAAAAAGCACCTTTCGGGCCGGCAAGGTGGAGGCGCCTAGAGCAGTGTCTAAACTGCACTAGCTGTCTTCGCATATGGACTCTTTTTACCGCTTCAAATCAGGGGTTGAGTCATTTATCGTGCATTCTATAAAAAAACTTAAAGACGGACTAACATGGCGAAACAAAAATGGTCTAATTTTTCTTATTTAATAACTGGTTATGAAACAAAGAAGAAAAATACCATTTTCGTAACTGGTTATGAAAACTAGTTACCATGATGGCCGATAGGGAAACTACAAGGGTTTCTTGTTGACTACGGAACTAGATATTTTATCAGATAACTTAGTATGTGTATTACAATTTACCATCTCCGTGTACACTGCCGATTGGCGTAGGCCGCGTTAGGTCGGGACTGCTGCCCCAAGGACTGAGCGCGCCAAGAGGACTTGATAGGCCGGCGGTCACTAACGTATCGTCCTCGTCCTCTGAACCTGAGTCACAAATAACACACTTAAAGCCATCTCTGGAGAGATCTGGCCAGATCTATGTACACTATACAAAAAAAATATAAGCAGAAATATGCAGTACAGTTACTGTTCTGCATATTTTCCTTTTATTAGTTTGGTTTCTTGTTTCAAAACAAGATTATCACTGTCACTTTGGTGACTGTTAGTTAACTACTATATCACCGCCATATAGCCTAAAATTTTGGTGAAATTGACAAATCATAAGCTAACGTCCACCCTACAATGTCGAAATGTTATATTTCAACACCCGAAACGAGTATTTTTACAAATACCTAAGATTCGGTTAAGTGCTTTCATATAACTTTCTTTAAAGTTCTGCCTTTTTGGTGGTCGTTTGTTGGTGTTCTTTCTTGTTCTTATTCTTATTAATTTTTCTTTTTTATAAGTAAATAATTTTTCAAACATTTATAATAATGTTACAATGAAATTGACAAATCATTTTGAATTTTTAATGAGTAAACTATACATGAAAAATAATTATTATTATTGTTTCCGGATTCGGGCCTTTTTCGGACTTTTTGAGATATTGTTCAACATTATTGTTTTCATACTGAAAGGAAACATGACAAATGCTACATTAATTTAATATTACATCATATCATCAATATGAGTACACTCATATTTGCGATATGAATGATTTGATTTGACTTTGTCTTGGCTGTCAAAATAATGCTTTCCCTTTATTTTTACAGTGATTATAATGGTGTAACTAGCGTAAAGACATCATTGTCACCTTTGTATAAAAGAACATTAAAAAGACCAACCGTCAAAAACATCGAAGAAGTTTTCTTTGGAACCATTCGGCGTGGACGTTGATTTTTTCTTTCTTTTGCTCTGAAACAATTGCATTCATAAATATTACTAAAAGTGCAGAAGCTCGCATTGACAAACAAGTCTTAAGTGGGCCGTCAGCTTGTTTGTCATCTAGTTGTATAAAAAAAAAAAAAAAAAAAAAAAAAAAAAAAAAAAAAAAAGTATATATATATATATATATATATATATATATATATATATTTATATATATATATATTTATACAACTAGATGACAAACAAGCTGACGGGCCACCTGGTGGTAAGCGGTTACCGCCGCCTATAGACACCTGCTATAACAAGGCAAAACGCACTTAATATTGCAGGTGCGTTGTCATCCTGAGGCCTAAGATGAAATGCCGTCCATGCCCAGTAATTACACTGGCTACCTTCCCTTCAATCCGAAACACAGTGAACTGTTTCACGGCTGAAATAAGAAAGGTGGTGGTACCTACCCAGGCGACCCTACATATGGGTCTACCACCTAGTAATATATTATAGTACGACACTACCATTTGAAACTGTGCGTATACGGATTCGAAAACTCACATCCCGTCTCGCTCTAACGCACCGCGATAAAAGTGACAGTTATAGAATTTCCGATATTCGAAAGCTTTCCGAAGGTTGTGAATAAGAGTGCGGGTACGAGGAGAAGTGACTAATACACAAGTAGTAACAGACAACGGTAGATCAAGTGTAACAGTTTCACTTCGAAAGCAGCCTCTATTACGAACGCAGTAAGGGCGGTCACAAGGTCGATCTTGTAACGTGGTACTATAACATTGCGATGTTATAGCACCTCGTTTGTCCTTCCAGATTTCCTGGCAATATATAAAGCAACATAAATTCAAAATTCGACTTCATACTATGGCGTTTGATTCGGTTTTATCTTTACAAATGATTATTTTGCTGTCCACCAGAGGAGACGTATCTCCGTTCTTATAGCAGTGTCTCGCTGTCGGCGATATTATATTAATATTACAGTAACTTATTATTTCGAATTGGATATTAAACTAATATTAGAGTACTTTTAAATCTCAAGGCACTTTTGTAAGTACCTTATTTTCATAAGCCTATTCTAGTGTTTCAGTGTTTAATTATTATTATTATTTATGTTAAAAAATCTCAACTCGGTGCTGGTAAGTAAAATCAGGTACGGGTTAAACCAAGTAACTGATCTGTTTTATTCTTAATTTTACATTTTAACATTATTATAAATGTTTGAAAAATTACTTAGTAATTAAAATACAATAAAACTAGAAAAATTTCACGTCCTGAGGCAGAAATCGAACACGCGACCTTTCGCAATTATTATTATTTAATAATTAACTCTCCCAAGATGCATTTTAATAAATAAAAAAGATTTTACACT
The DNA here is from genome assembly GCA_947347705.1 of Nymphula nitidulata. Taxonomy (NCBI): domain Eukaryota; kingdom Metazoa; phylum Arthropoda; class Insecta; order Lepidoptera; family Crambidae; genus Nymphula; species Nymphula nitidulata. The sequence continues at coordinate 3,845,540 of OX374617.1, read as the reverse complement.
ATACCGGAATATTTTAATTATAAACCATTAAATAATATTAGTAACAAAAATTTAATTGTACATGTATATTAAATAATATTGATAGCTAAAATCAAATAATTAATTATTAATTTTGATCCTAATTGTTACTGAATTATTTTTGGAAAATTTTGACATTTGATATTTGCATGCTAAAATTATTAGCTGAATAAGTTGATTCAAATCGTACCAATGACTTCAATCCACTGTTTAACTTATACATAGGCAAATAAATATTTGATTGATTGATTGACAATATAAAAAATACTTAAGCCCATACAGCCATGTCGGAAATCTCGACCCAAACCAATCCTCTATGGATAAAACCGACCAAAAGAGAGGCTATTGATTGGTTTTATATGATGGTTAGAGATTCTGTCCCCTAGGTGTTCCGGCATCATGTTCCAGTGAGGATAATACAGTTAGTGATTAATGTGAACCTTTATTGATACATGGCTATCTTTATAAATACCTTGCTCAGTTCCTCAGCAACAGACATCTCTAATGCGTGGTGAGTGCGAGCCAGCGCAGCCAACGCTTCTTCTAGCACGCGGTTACGTTCAATCTGTACAAACATTATTTAAGTTGTCAATAAATCTGAATAAATAACCGTTTAGATATGTTGGTTACAACTTTTGTACATTATCTGTGCACTGGACCAGGGTTAGTGTCACTCTTTCACATGGGAAGGAACAAACGGCAAGTCAGACGTAATTTGACGTTTAAAAAAGGCAATTCCAAAGTATATTTTTCCTCATTCAACTAGCCAACTACAATGAATGATATAATCATTCGAGCTTTGTGTACTATGATTTGACTTTTTTTTCATGACTGCTCAAAAAAGGCGAAATATCAAAAAAAATGGGTTATAATTACGACATCGTTAAGCGCTCTATCATCATTGACATATACAATTTCATTATGATGTTAAGAGATATTAAAGATGATCATCTTTCAAAAACTAAGTGATCATCATCATCATCATCACCAGCCTATATACGTCCCACTGCTGGGCACAGGCCTTCCTACATGGCAGAAACAAATGAGGAGTTTGGGCCATAACACCACCACGCTGGCCCAATGCGGGTTGGTGGGTTACAGCGGTTGCAGTAACAACCGGGACCAACGGCTTAACGTGCCTTCCGAAGCACGGAGGAGCTCAAGATTATAAATTTGATTGACCCATCCAGGGACCAGCAATGGCGAAAGTTGCTTTGTTTTCGTGATTGAAACCAGAGCGCTCAAACCACTACGCTACCGAGCTCCTCAAAACTAAGTACATGTATCTTTTTGAAAACTTGAGGACCACATCCGCGTCTGCATCTACAGACCCCCAAAAAATCCGCGTCTGCGACATATTTTGTACTGACCTCTTTTTGCAACCTTAAAGACATAGTACTGACCTCCCTCTGCAACCTTGATGACACAGTAAGTACTGACCTCTTTCGGCAACCTTGGTGGCACACTACTGACCCCCCTCAGCAGCCTTGATGGCACAGTACTAACCTCCCTCTGCAGCCTTGATAGCACACTACTAACCTTCTTCGGCAACCTTGATGGCACAGTACTGACCTCCCTCTGCAGCCTTGATGACACAGTACTGACCTCCATCGGCAACCTTGATGGCATAGTACTGACCTCCCTCTGCAGCCTTGATGGCACAGTACTGAACCCCCTCTGCAGCCCTGATGGCACAGTACTGACCTCCCTCTGCAGCCTGGCCGTGTCATGATCGCGGGCCTGGGCGACCAAAGCCGCGCAGTGCTTTAGCGCCGTCAGCGCCTCGCTGCCCGTGCCGCACGCGTGTTGGAACCGCTGGAAATTATCCGTACAATATAAATGTGAAGGTAACTCTGTCTGTAACGGTATTACTCCAAAACTGTATCTCATGCTGCTGCCGATTCAGTTTAAAGGCATGGAGATAGAGTACATCTTTAGAAAGTGCATAAGCTTCTTTTTGGCGGCCACTAGTAACTTTATGTTTGTAACCGACTTCAAACACCGTCTAAGTGTACGGCTCTGTATTTGCCCGTCACGATATGCGGACTTAGACGGGGGCTTGTTGTTTGATACCATTTTCCCGTCACAATATGCGGACTTAGACGGGGGCTTGTTGTTGGATACCATTTGCCCGTCACAATATGCGGACTTAGACGGGGGCTTGTTGTTTGATACCATTTGCCCGTCACAATATACGGACTTAGACGTGGGCTTGTTGTTTGATACCTAGCATGAACATAATATTAATTTAGTTTACAGATCAAAGGATAGTAATATTAGTAAATACACTTTAAAATTTTAAATTTATTTCCACTATTCTTAATAAATAAAAAAGTTTACATATTTATTTTTACTTCTGATATTAACTTACCATATAGGCAGAATGATGCAACGAGTTGCCGACGCTGATGCTCTTGTCCAAAGCGGCCAAGATGGCGGAGCATTCTCGCAACTGCGTTTCCAGCAACGCGAGGCTATTTGTGGCCGCTGTCAACGCATCTTGCATAGATCCTTTAATAATTACACGTCTTTATTTTCATAGCAAAATAAAGAAGAAAATATTTGATCGCAAGCCTAAAGATTTGTTATGTTAGGAACCTTCTGTTAAAAAAAAACAAAATATTTTCCGGTTAGTCCGTTTAACATTATTCTCAGTTGGCACAATACGCGATTAGTCGTATGTCTAATTATTTTGGGGGTGAGTCAGTAGGTATAATTAGTCTGGCCTACAAATATATATTTTGTGGGTCAGTCAGTAGTGGTCTGACCCACAAAAACTATTGTCCTGAATAGAATAAAATTTTATTGTATAACCGTGTATAAAAAAGGTCTTAAGATATAAATAATGCATCCAACAGTTTTATCCATTTCGGTCATACAATATTTACTTATTCTAAATTGAGTGATTATACTTAATAAGGTATCTATAACAATTTTTAATTCTGAGTATCATCATTATAAAATTCACTTAAACTGTAATATGCTTTGTAATCAGCCATATTTTTAATTTAATTTGGAATTAGTATTGTCTTACATTTTCGCGAGCACTACACATTTGAAATAAAACCAATTTACCGGATTTAACAGGCTACCTATTGTGGAATGAGGAATTCTATGTACAAGTGGATGGTGTGGCAATGGGCTCTCCTGTATCACCCGTAGTCGCCGATATTTTCATGGAGGACTTTGAGGAGAGGGCCCTTAGCACAGCACCGGTAACACCAAGGTTTTATAAACGGTATGTAGACGACACTTTCACAATTTTACCAACTGATAAAGTCACTGCATTTCTATCACACCTTAACTCCATCAATCCTAAAATTCAATTCACCATGGAGTTAGAGGCAAACAATAGACTAGCTTTTTTAGATATTTTAATTATCCGAAATCCAGATCACAGCTTGAGCCACACTGTGTATCGTAAAGCAACCCATACTGATAGGTACCTCAATGGTGACTCTCATCACCACCCCAGTCAGTTGTCTACCGTAGGGAAATCTTTGTTTCAGAGAGCGCGCGGCATCTGTGACAACCAACACCTGACAGCTGAGCTACAGCATGTCAAGCATGTATTGCGGGACAACAAACTGCAAATACCACGCCAAAGTCATAGAAGCCGAGCGAAACTTGTCACAGTCGAACGTCAACCTGCTGTACTACCATATATGAAAGGTGTCACTGACAAGATTGGCAACATCTTGAAGCGTGCTTCAATTAAAACTTATTTCAAGCCGCCGAAGAAGATTAACCAATTCCTACCACCTGTCAAGTGCAATATCCCCTTACAAGATGCAGGCATATACAAGTTAGATTGTGACTGCGGCCTCTCATACATAGGTCAAACTAAGAGAAGCATAGGCACCCGGGTAAAAGAACATATAGCTGACGTAAAACACAGGCGCGAAACGAAGTCGGCAGTGTGTGAACACGCTCTTAACGGACCCAATCACTATATCAGATTTGACAAGCCCCAGATCCTCGCCAAAGAACACCGTTTCATTCCTAGAATGTTACGTGAGGCTATTGAAATTAAAAAACATCCTAATTTCAACAGAGAAGATGGTTGGAGTGTACCACCAGCTTGGGATCCCATCTTGCGAATAATAAAGTCCCAAGCCCGTCCTCACACTGCCCAAAAAACTGACACTGTGAGCTCCGTATGCGTAATTCGGACCGCTCAAAATATAACACAAAGTGACGGTAGTTAACTTAAAACTTATCAAAGACAACTGACATCTTCAGTCTTCCCGTGACCACGATCGCTGTAAAGTAATCGAAACGTCGGGTGAATAATAATAATGTAACATCTAATTAAACGCGAGTTAAATCCGGTAAATTGGTTTTATTTCAAATTAATTTGGAATTGTTTCCCTTTTAGTTGTTTAATACTAACAGGCAAATAATTAAATATTTTTATTGCACTGAAGTAGGTACTCTTATGGTACATTGTGTTATTACCAGAGGTCGGAATTTGGTAGAGTTACTTATGTACTTATACTGATTTCATACAGCGAAAGAATAAAGTGGATATGGCCTCAAATCCCGAGATTAATTTTAAAAAGCAGAAATGTCACGTCATTTAATAAAAAAAAAGGTATTTACTTTTACAGAATTTAAACCACTGCATGCGCGACGTCGCAAAATTTACATCAACGACATCGAATGTCGATTCGAAATCCCGGGAAGATTCATATTAATATCAACATTTCGATGTAAGTACCTATACAAATAACTACCTAATTCCGACCTCTGGTTATTACATTATATTCTGGGTCAGACCACTACGCCATCGAGGGCTTCAAGCTAGTCGTCGGGGCATACTAACCCAGCGGCTTGCACTCGTCTTCCAGATCCTCGGTGGCCTCCCGGGCGGTGTCGGGCGAAGCGCCCGCCCATAGGTAATGCCCCGAGTACGCAATGTGCTCGTTGAACGCAGTTATCCACGACTGAAAATTAACTCCATTTTACTAAAAACTACTTCACTATTTTTAATTTGCATAAAAGGGGAATTTTATTTGTATTCAAGCCAATAATTCTAGCTACGCTGAGCTATGTTAATTAATAAAAAAAAAACAGTACAAAATGAATCCGTTGTTTCTTACTTTAATTTTAACATATGTTTGAAAGACGTTTATACGTAAAATATCTACACTAGAAAAGAGGTCACGTTCTGGGGCCCACGAGTCACGAACTTTCACAATCCGGGTGACTGCTAAATATTAGCTACAGGCTAAACTGCGTGGGAAAGAGATAGACTCTTTATCATAGCTACGCGTTCGAACGAGGAGTTACAAGTTAAGCAAGTTTTTATTTTGATATTTAAATAATATGACAAAAGTAAATAAATATTGCAGAAGCAATAGTTGGTATATCTGCCATTAATAGTTTTTTAGATATAGTGATTTGTTTGGGGTACTGCTACAAATGGTTGAAAAACGCTTCATAGGAAATGATGACGAAAACTGATGTCACATCCAGTAGCGGACAAAATTAAAGATATCCTTGTAATTTTATGCGCGGCTATAGGATAGACACGTGCAATAACAAACAAAATCACTTGGTATTGCAGGTGTGTTATCATCTCGAGACCTAAGGTGAAATGCCTTCCATGTCCAGTATTGCACGGTCGACCACAGAAGTAGCTGAACACTTTAGTACCATGTCACAACAACTCTAGCGTCAATATAGTACAGTAGCAACTATAAAGTACGTGCACAAGATCGGTGTGACATGGTACTAAAGTGTTCAAGCTACTTCTGTGGTCGACTGTACCAATCGGGGTCTAAAAACGTTTACCAGCTTAAGGTTTATTATTGCACAAATCTGTGGCACAGGGTTGATGATATAATTTGATTAGACATAGAGCATAGATTTTTCCCACACGGAAATCGATCGCATTATGAAAGTTAACTATGTCAAAAAATTTCATAATAATGTCTGATAGAAACGAGACAAAAATGGACAGACAATAATTAACAATTAACCTTTTTTGTTTAGTATTTAAACCCTATCATTTTTGTCTTATCATTTTGAAAGTGGCAATTTTGAAATTAAAAAATACAAAATTAAAAATTTTAAGTAACCCCCGGCGTCATTAATCATCTATGTAACACCATCTTATTGAGACTATTCATAAGAACCCAAACACGCTATATCTGCTTTAAGTTTCTGAAGAATTAAGCATTTCGCAGACTTTTTGATGGTATAGGATCAGCTCAAGGATACTATGTCATGGAAATGTCACCGAAGTGACAGTACACCAAATTTCAAATCAATCGGATGTGTAAAAGTTAGTAAAACCCTATTATCATGTAGAAAATGAGCTGATAGCCATCAAACGCCTGAACTGATCTTCATAAATTATAGCTAAGAACCACCGTAGGCACATCAGCTTTCAAACAAAAAAAAACCGAATCGAAATCGGTCCATTCGTTTAGGCGCTAGGATGCCACAGACAGACACACAGATACACAGACACACAGATATACAGACAGACACATCAAACTTATAACACCCCTCTTATTTCGTCGGGGGTTAAAAACAAAATGTCATTTTATCAAGCTTTAGTGAATTGATGCTTCACAAATATTTACAAGTGCGAGTCGGACTCGCAGATTTATAATAGAATACCAAACGTCTATAGGAGCTTATAGTCCTTTTATCTCACGAAGCAACTTGCACTGACAAGCGCTTGACTTGTGTCAAACACGCTGCGGACGTGTGCGTGAATACGAGTGGCGTTAGCATATAAATTATAACAGATGGATATAAATATTATATAATTTTATTATTATCAAATGTGAATGTGAATCTGTAAAAATTAATTTATTTAAGTTTAGTAACTTAAAATCAAATAAAGTCATCATCATCATCATATCAGCCGAGAGACGCCCACTGCTGGGCATAGGCCTCCCCCAAGGATCTCCAAACCGATCGGTCCTGCGCTGCCCTCATCCAACGGCTTCCCGCGACCCTTACCAGATCATCGGTCCACCTTGTGGGGGGCCTACCAACGCCGCGTCTCCCGGTGCGCGGCCGCCATTCGAGGACCTTTCCGCCCCAACGGCCGTCAGTCCTTCTCGCAATGTGACCTGCCCACTGCAACTTTAGACTCGCAATTCTTTGGGCTATGTCAGCGACCTTAGTTCTCCTGCGGATCTCATCATTTCTGATTCGATCACGCAGAGAAACACCAAGCATAGCCCTCTCCATTGCTCTTTGGGTGACTTTGAGCCTTTGTATAAGGCCCATTGTAAGCGGCCATGTCTCGGTTCCGTACGTCATCACTGGCAACACACACGAATTAAAGACTTTCGTCTTGAGACACTGCGGTAGTTGTGCCGAGAATATGCTGCGTAGCTTCCCGAACGCTGCCCAGCCGAGTTGGATCCGTCGATTGACCTCTTTCTGGAAGTTGGACCTACCAAGTTGGACTATTTGTCCCAGGTAAATGTATTTGTCAACAACTTCCAGTGTAGAGCTTCCAACCTTCACAGGAGTGGGTACGACATGAGAATTCGACATAATCTTCGTCTTATCCATGTTCATTTTAAGACCCACTTGTTGGGAGACTCTACAGAGGTCGTCAAGCATTGTGCCCAAATCTTCCAGGTTTTTAGCCATGACTACGATATCATCAGCAAAACGAAGGTGAGTCATGTACTCGCCGTTTATGTTGATGCCAAGTCCTCTCCAGTCCAAAAGCTTAAAAACATCCTCCAACGCGGCAGTAAACAGTTTCGGAGATATAACATCGCCCTGTCTCACACCCCGCTGAAGTGGTATTGGTTTCGAGTCTTGGTCCTGGAGGCGGACTGACATAGTGGCGTTTTCGTACAGTGACTGCAGCACTTGGATGTACCGATAGTCTATTTGGCATCTCTGGAGCGACTGAAGCACGGCCCAGGTCTCGACAGAATCGAAGGCTTTCTCATAGTCCACAAACGCTAAGCATAATGGCAGGTTGTACTCTTCGGTCTTCTGTATAACCTGCCGCAGCGTATGTATGTGGTCTATGGTACTAAAGCCTTTTCGGAAACCGGCTTGTTCGGGAGGCTGGAAGTCGTCAAACCTGCGTGCGAGACGATTCGTAACAACCCTCGAAAACAACTTGTAGACATGACTCAGGAGCGTGATGGGTCTGTAGTTCTTCAATAGAGTCTTGTCACCCTTTTTGAAGAAGAGTGCCACCACGCCCCTGTGCCATGCCTTTGGCGTTTTACCCTCGAGCATGATGGAGTTAAATAGCCTCTGAAGAGCTTTCAGGACCGGTCGTCCACCTGCTTTCAGAAGCTCGGCTGTAACTCCATCGTCGCCCGGCGCCTTGTCGTTCTTAAGTTGTTTGAGAGCTACACTAATCTCGTACAGGCTGACGTCCGGGATATCTTCCGTGTAATGTCGGGTTAATTTGGCTCTTGGATCGGTGGCCTTAGTGACAGGTGTGCGTGATGTCGCGTAAAGCTGTCCATAGAAGTTTTCAATCTCGGCCAAGAGCTCAGGTCGGGATGTAACGAATCTGCCATCCTCCGTTTTCAGCTTCGTCAGCAAACTCTGTCCTATCGACAGATCTCGGGCGAACACTTTGGAGCCTTTGTTCCGCTCGATTGCCTCTCTAATACATTCTGTATTAAAGTGGCGTATGTCGCGGGTCAATGACTTGGAGATCTGTTTGTTGAGTTGCCGACGAGCGTCTTCGGAAGACTGCAGTGCACGTCTTTCCTTCATGAGCTTTAAAGTTGGCGCAGAGATTTTTTTACCTCTTTTGTTACGGCTGGGTTTGAAGAGCCCTGAACCCGCCGTAAGAACAGCTTCCACGAACCTGTCGTTGTACGTGTCCACATCTGTGCAGTCCTCCAGGCAATTGAAGCGATTTCGCAGTTCGAGCTGAAAGAGTTCGGGGTTTTGGATCTGGATAGCTGCAGGGCGGAGCGTAGACTTCATCAGTCGATACCTCTCGGATTTCACGTTGAGATTCAATGTGCCTCGTACCATTCGGTGATCACTCCCCGTGTTAAACGAATTGATCACTGAGACATCATTGAATATCCGAGTCTTAGTCGACATGATGAAGTCGATCTCATTCTTCGTTGCGCCATCCGGACTTTTCCAGGTCCATTTTCGATGCGGCCGTTTTTTGAAGAAGGAGTTCATCATAAAGAGTCCCTCCCTCTCCATATAGTCGGCCAGCATTTGACCTCTAAAGTTCCGGATTCCAGCTCCAAATTGCCCCACTTTCAACTCATCATCGCCACGTTTGCCTAGCCTTGCATTGAAGTCTCCCATGACAACGGTGTAGTGAGTTTTGGAAGTATGTATTGCCCGAGAGATATCCTCATACATTACTTCTACTTCCTCGTCGGGGTGAGTCGAGGTCGGGGCGTATACCTGTATGACCTTCAACGAATACCGTTTGGTGATTCTGAGTATAAGGTACGCCACCCTATTCGACACACTTCCGATTTGTACAACGTTGTTCACGAGAGACTTGTGGACAATAAACCCAACACCACCTTGGGACAGATCTTCGCCCTCCCGGAAATAGAGCAGGTTGCCGGATTTCAGGACCATCGTGTCCTCGCCCTCTCGTCGGACTTCAGATAGTCCGACTATACTCCAGCGAATCCTGCTCAATTCTTCCTCTAGTTCCAGCAGCTTCTCCTCGGTCCGCAATGTCCGTGTGTTATAAGTTGCCAGGGCCAAGGTCGTCTGACGGGATATCTTCACCACCCGGGGATTCTTGGCACCCCTGGTACCGGCGCCTCGCCAACGTCCGTCACCGCCGGCGTGGCCTCCGGTACCGCCGGGCACTTGGGGCCTTGTGTCGTTCTGTGAGTTCATGTTTGGGGGGTTGTGGGCCGTCTCCCACCACGCTGGCCCAGTGCGGGTTGGTGGGGAGCGCCAGAGCCTCGTCTGTTGAACAGCAGGGTGCACCACGTGCAGGTGAGGTTGGCTTGGATCCCGTGAGGTGTTATCCGGGACCCCTTACACCCCAAATAAAGTATACACAAATAAAAATTAATCGCGATATTTTGAAGGTTCTTAATAATTAAGAACAGCATAAAATAAGGCAGTTTTACCTGTGTCAATCAGAATCACTCGAATAATTATCTGTTTTATCTGAACCATCTTGTCATTTTATAAATTTCGAAATCATAATATTGTTTTCTTCTGCAATTTTACAAGTTTTGCTCTACAACGCCTCGCCTTGGATATTTTCTATTCTTTATTTTGTTTAATAAAATAAAATAAATAATAAAACAAGAAATATTCATAAAACTTTTTGTCACAAAATTAATTTATTTATATAAATAGGGTACCTATTATAAGGGTAACTAATATAAAATAAATTTAAAAACTAAAAAAAATATTCAAACCTCACTATGACAATGGATGGTCGGACTTTTCGACGTACACTTTCAATCTGTTCATACTGACGCTACTTGAAGCGACGCTTGATTACAGATCAAAAGTTCGCCCGTGTCTCGGACGGCACAGAGAGCTCCTGTGCTTACCCGTACATTCGCAGCGTGTTTGTATAGTAGATACCACAAGTAAAGATCAAGTTCCTTCGTGAGATGAAAATACTGTACCAAATAATGCATTTAAGAAACACCTGTTGACATTACTTATCATAAATAAAGCCTACTATTCAGTTCAGCAATTTTTGGATGACAAGACCTTAAAATAATTGGACATGTTTTAAATATTATTACATATTACTGATTTGATTAATTTTGCTTATTAAATTAAATTTTTATTAACTGACTCATTTGAGATTGATATTAGAAGTTATTATTAATTATTTTTTATTTACTGACTCGTTTTACATTGATATTTTAATTTATTATTAAGATAGGCCATCATGAAATTTATTTTGGATTTTTTATGACTAAATATTGGAATTGTGTATTTTTTTATTTTATTGACATTAATATTATTTTCACCTCTCCAGCAGCAAAATAGCACTTTTGCTTCGTAAAATCTCGAATGAAAACCGGTTTTTGCAGCAAGCGTGAGACAAAGTAAGTTTTTAAATAAATTTGAGATAGGCAGTAAGTAGCGCGTACCGAAACTTAGGTCTAGCGCTAGTCGCACAACTATGTAATTTAATTATTTTAGTTTATAAGCTTAACTATTTTAATTTATGGACGTTTTCTTGAAAAATATTAATAACTTTATAATTCAGTAAACAATAATGTCACGTTACATAAAAATATAATTAGTATTTACTTTTCAAAAAAATGACATGCACTGTAATTTCGGAACGCAACTCAAAAATAGTCTATATAATCTGTGGACAAAGCGAGAAAAATAAATTCAGATTGTTTTATTTTTCAACTTGTGTTTATAATTAATTGTGATTATTTTGTTAATTTAATTACAAAAATCAGTTCATCAAGTGATTGATTAATCATTAAGTGATGATTGTTTAACGCCTGAATTAATATTGTTTGTGTAATTAAAATATAATAAAACTAGAAAATTTCACGTCCTGAGGCAGGAATCGAACCCGCGACCTTTCGCAATCCGGGCGACTGCTCTGACCACTGAGCCACCCAGGACTTAGGATATCCCTGTGAAGGTCGCGGGTTTTATTATATTTTAATTACTAAGTAATTTTTCAAACATTTATAATAATGTTAAAATCAAAAATTAAGAATATTGTTTGTGTATCTCACTTATAACAATATTCTCGCTGGAGAGGTGAAAAGTTGTATGTTTCACACGAGAGCAAAATTTTTTGTCTCGTGCCTTTAAATCACTCACTTCGCTCAGTAGTCTAATTTCAATTTTAGACTACTTCGCTGGTTCGTGATTTAACATCAGCACTCGCTACAAAAAATAATTTTGCACACATGGATCATACATGGAAAAACACATATTATCGTAACCTACATTTCACAAATGAATTGGATAGAATTGAATATCAGTTATAAACTTATTTATAAACCCCATTTGATAACTGATAAGCGTATAGAGCTGGATAGTCCATAGTGGGTGTACCTGCCTGCAGACGGGCAGGTCTGTGCCCCTGACGGCGAGGCGGTGCGCGTCGCCGTCGCTGAGCCGCAGCAGCAGCAGCGCGGGCTCCGCGGTGGGCGCCGCCAGCGACGCGCCGTCCAGATAATGCCGCCCGCGCGCGCGACCCCCGCGGGCGCTCTCTGCGCGCGACCCGTAGTACAACACAACGCCGCGTTGGAGCACGGCCTGTTATAGAACACCGTTGCATCAAGCATAATAGTACATTATGATATGGGTTTCATCTATCTGGCACAACACACATCACATTATTTGGCATAACACACTTGGCATAATTTTCTTTAAACGAATATGTTCAATGCATAAAAATCATTTAGAATAATTATCATTTGGTCGAATGTTTATATTTCCGAATTCCCAATGGCATACTTTTAAGATTGCAGATTTTCACTAGGCATAATTTCATTTAGCAAAATTTAATTACGCATAATTTCGTTAAGCATAACACTTATTTAGTGCGAAGATTACTCGGTATAATTTTACTTGGCATACTACGATGGTGGCAGATTGTGCTACATTAGTGCCAAAACGTATCGCTGCAAAACCGACCCCACGTAGTCTTGTCTGCCCTACCCCTAGAGTGTAATTCAAGCCCGCGAAGGCGCGGATGGGCGAGGCGGCCCGCGAGCTAAGGAGCAGGTGGTTATGACGACCACCACGAATATTATGGATATCAAATTTATGCATAAAGATTATTCTGAATATAAACTTTCTGTGATATGATAGTTCTGCCTCTTAATTATTATGGATATTAAATATATGCCTAAAGATGATTTTGACTTACAAAATTATGGGTTTTGAATGTATGATTAATGAGTGTGTGCCAAATGATTTTCTGCCAAATGAAGTTTATGCTTTCCGCTGTTATGCATAATGAAATTATTACATAAAAAGTTCTGCGAAAAAAGGTGTACCCTTATGATATAAGTGCGGTAAGGTAAAAATTACAGCCAAGGCGATATTGGGCCTAATTCTGGAGACACACTCTAAGTTTAAATTTAAGTACCTACAGCATATCTCTTTCTCGCAATATGTAAAATGCAGATAGCAAGAATCTGTTTAGAGCTGTTACTTAAATTTAGATAGTTTTCAAAGAAACCATAGACAATTTTAGACGACATGTACAGAGGGGTGCTTCCTAAACACTGCATTTTATCACGTTCAATAAGGTCGAAAATAGAACGCACGTTTCTAAATGTCAAATTATATGACAGTCATCCTTTTTCTATTCATTTAGAGAGTAAAAGATGCACTGAAATTAAATTCAGACTTAGCATGTGTTCCCCAGAATTCGGGCCATTGCTACAAGAAAGCAAAGCTCACGTATGTCACACGACGTTTTAAACATATTTGCGAGGAAATAAATAAAACTCGGACTTTCTTAAACGAATAAAATAATCTTGAATCACTTGTTAAAGCAGTTTATACGCTTTCAAAGATTTGGTCACGTGGTCACAAATGAATAAACCTAACCAAACAATAGTCTAGACATGTCTAGCTAGACGTACATGTCATTACCAATATTTAAAAGCTGACAGATTATATTAAGCCGCTTGTTCTCCATAGCTAATTGTAACTTTCTAATTTTCTTTTTTAAAACAAACACATTCATTAAATTTATATCCCGTTCTCCAAGTTGCACCAAAACAGGAGGCAATGCAACATACGTCAGACTTAGGCAGTAGGTCAGTAAGCAAGTTTCTCACCCAAACTGGTCTCCATCCGAGGAACCTTGACCGCTTCAGTAACGGTCCTTCGAACCTTGCAGCTGTCCGCTGCAACCGCTGCACGGGTCGGACGCTAAGTACTTCACGCATGTCATTGTCTTTGGCGAGGTCAATAGCTAACTGGCCTGTTAAACAACAATATAATAATATAATAAATGCAAAAGTACTTTAGCTAGAAAAAATCATGCTCTATAATGTGGCTAGCAATATATTAATCAAGCCGCGTTAGACTCCAGGACATCTATGACACTTAGAAATCATATTTTCTGGAATTCAATGCCTGACAGGTGTAAGAGTAATATATTAATAATTTTAGTAGATAGTACCTACATGAGGAGTAACGTTTAAATTATTTTTGAAGGCTGGCGGCCCGCCTGACTGTAAGCGGTCACCGCCGCCTATAGACACCTGCAATAACAAGAAGAAATAACTTGATATTGCAGGTGCGTTGTCATCCTGAGGCCTAAGCTGAAATGCTGTCCATGCCCAGTAATTGCACTGGCTACCGTTCCCTTCAATCCGAAACACTGTGAACAATTTAGCGGCTGAAATAAGAAAGGCGGTGGTACCTACCCAGACGACCCTACATACGGGCCTACTAATAATAATATGTAATATATCTAATATACCTAGTAATAATATGTAGGCATTTTAGTGTTTTTATATCGCACCGCTATTGTTCCTGAGCGTAGTGTCGACTCCGTTCTGCAACAATAAGACGGCGAGCCGAGCGTGTCCTCTGTATGCCGCACAGTGCAGGCACGTGTTGCCTTGAGCGTCTACGCAGTTTATATTCGGAGGGTTTGGACTACTGAGCTGAAAAATACCGTAAATTAAATAAAGTTTAGAAGATTCTAGAACCGCTTGACAGGACTGGAAGAAATAAATTGAAACTTCGCCTAACATAATGGAAAGAAGTCCATTTAGACTGTGGGAAGTTTTATAGTTCCAAATTAAAGACTTTAGTATCAGTGTTCACAGATAATGTCATACCTTATACAGATAATTATTCTAACAGGAAGGACATAGGATACTTTTTAGAGCGATATCCGACATCCACGCAGGCGGAGCCGCTAGCGGCCAATAGTATCATATAAAACATAAACATAACGTAAACACACATAGCGTAAACATTTCATTGGTCACAATCATATTGAAAAGAACTATGAGATAATTGAACTTATAAAAGTACGAAAGATATAATTTTGTATAAAATGTGTACATTTTATTTTAATGGCACAATCAATGTGAGCATTGAAAATTCTTTTGCTATTTGTTGCTAATCTACTATGAACACGGCACAATCCCTTGTAGATAGTAAATTACAATCTACCTCCACTTTTAAAATACACGTGAATAGGAAGTGATTATTCTATTTTAACATGACGCATCTGTATTGTTTCACTAATGACAGTTCTATTATCCAACACCAAATCAAATAGTATTGTCTTACAGCAAATCAAATGTATAACATTATCTTTGGCTACAGAATAATTTCCATCGTCTTCGAGAAACTTATTAGATCTTGAGTCCAAAAACTTATTAGATCTTTAGTCCTTGATTACAAAATCACTCACCAACTCCTGTATCTCATCGACACGTCCGTCTTTCGCGGCTGTTAGTAGCTTCCGTTCTCTCTCATGTCTCTCTGCTTTCTGTGCCGCCTCCACCAACCTCTGGACATCCCGCGTTTTGGAAACGTCACACGCTGTTCGACCCTCGCCATTCATAATGTTTACGTCTGCTTTGTGCTGTAGAAGCAGGATCACCAGCTCCTAAAATGACAATTACATGTTTGTCCCTTCGATAATATTGAGATAGTTAGGGCCAGTTATTTTCCTTACGAATTTAGTATTTAACTAGTTTGCGTATACTGTCATTTGTATGCCTTAAGGCAAGCTAAAGGGACACATACACCTACCAATAACACAAATAAATTATAATAATAATTCATTGTCTCCACCTGAACATGTAGCACAAAGAAGGCACTCCAGGCCACTCAGCCAAGAGGTCCCGGGTTCGAATCCCGGTAGGAGGAAATGTTTTTATGATTAGCACGAGCATTTGTTTCGAGTCATAGATGTTTATGTTTATTTAGTATATTTGTAATGTTTATATACATATTATTATCATTATTTCTCCGTTATCTAGTATCCATAACACAAGCTCTTAATAATGCTTACTTTGGGCTAGAACTAGATAATAGGTGTAAGTGTATAAATATTATTAAAAAAATATATATTAGTCCTGCATCCTGCATCCAGCGGCTACCAGCAACCTGCACCAGATTGTTGGTCCGCCTAGTTAAATAATAATCATACCAAATAACCTAGTCCAAATTAAGCATCACTAAAAGCTTTTGGTGTATTAGATAACAAAGCTATTATAAATATACTGGGTAAATAAACATCAAAAAAATCATCCACGACTCCTGAACAAATTTTTGTACTCATCATACTAATCTTGCAACTGCAGCAAGATGGTAGACTGCAGGCAGAGCCATACCTAAATGCATTGATTACAACATTTCTATGGTTTATGAAGTTATAACAATTTGTTTTGTCTTACAGTTGTACCCGAAAAGCTCGGTGGCATATTGGTTTGAGCGCTTTGGTTTCCATACGAAAAACAAAGCAACTTTCGCCATGGTCAGTCCTGGGATGGGTCAATCAAAGTTTGTTATTACGAGCTCCTCCGTGCTTCGGAAGGCACGTTAAGCCGTTGGTCCCGGTTGTTCCTGCAACCACTTTAACCCACCAACTCGCATTGGGCCAGTGTGGTGGTGTTATGGCCCAAGCTCCTCATGTGTTTCTCCCATGTAGGAAGGCCTGTGCCCAGCAGTGCAGTATAATTTTCGGACTTACCTACTATTTACCTACCTTACATTTCGATAAATATTACGATGATGAATTCTAATTGTTTTCATAATTCGTTTCCAATGAATTAAGCTTTGTGCAGAGCTGTCTCCCGCCTCATTCCCCTCATCAACATTTGGATTTGCTTTCAAGTGACTTTACAACATCCAAATGTCCAGTCTATTTACCTACCTTACGTTTCGATAAGTTTTATGATGATGAATATTAATTGTTTTCAAACCTCATTTCCAATGAATGAAGCTTTGTGCAGAGCTGTGTCTCCCGTCTCATTCACCTCATCCACATTCGCATTTGCTTCTAACAGTGCCTTTACAACATCTAAATGTCCAAAGTATGTGGCCAGATGAAGGGGAGTCCATCCTAAATTACTTTTACTTTTGCCTAAAACAATGCAACTAAATGAGCAAAATAAAAATTTGAATTTGTAAAACCTAATCCTGTGTACAATTTTTGGACTAATTAGCAAGAGATATTTAAAATCATAAAGGTATATTTTAAAAGAAGTTTATTATAATAATGTGTTATTTTAGTGAGATTAGTCCTTTTCTAAGTATGTCTAGTTCCGAAAAACTGACACCGTGAGCTCCGTATGCGTAATTCGGACCGCTCAAAATATAACACAAAGTGACGGTAGTTAACTTAAAACTTATCAAAGACAACTGACATCTTCAGTCTTCCCGTGACCACGATCGCTGTAAAGTAATCGAAACGTCGGGTGAATAATAATAATGTAACATCTAATTAAACGCGAGTTAAATCCGGTAAATTGGTTTTATTTCAAATGTCTAGTTCCCTCTGAACATGAGTAGTGTGAACATGAATAGTGTGCAGTGCATCGGCACTGCGCACTATCATAATTCATATACATATTATTATCATTATTTCTCCATTATGTAGTATCCATAGCACAATCTCTTAATGATGCTTACTTTGGGCTAGATAATAGGTGTGAGTGTATGAATATTATTATTATTATTATCATAATACTGAACGATGGAACAATGCAGTATGGATGATAGGCGTCCAGATAAGAAAACATCTCATTTTTTACATTCACCACTACAACCATTTTTTTGTCTCTGTATACCTTTGTTTGGTTTTGGGATAGTACAAATGTTTCACTCATTTATACTAATAGACTAAATTATTACTGAGCCACAACCCTTTTGCAATGTTATTTCTCAATGTAATATGTTAAAATACTAGCTGTTTATACTGCTCCAAACGAATGTTTTTGTAATCAAATTTTTTTTTGACATATTTATTTACCTTAGTTACATTCTTCAATAAAATTTCCTGTCATCAGATGTGTCTTTTTGCTCTCCTAGAATATTTTTACAACAAAATCGTTATCAGCACGAAGAATTATGGCACATATGGATAATAGCGGTGATGCAGGTACGGCTGATCGTAATATTAATTGTATTAAAAGCTCGTCAGCATCGATACCGTCTATTATGCTTCGGGATAGGGAAAGTTACCCTTTGTGGAAGTTTCGTATGCGAAACTACCTTATCCATGAAGACTTGTGGGAGACTATAGAAGGTTACCCGACTGGTGATGCGACTCCCACAAATATCCGTGATAGGAATGACAGGAAGGCTCTTTCTAAAATTTGCTTGACCCTTGAGAGCTCTGCTATTGTTCATGCTAGGAATGCCAAGACGGCGTCTGAAGCGTGGGTGGCATTGCAGAATACCTTTGAAGATAAGGGTATGGGGCGCAGATTAGCTTTGGAAAGAAAGCTGTATCGTTTAAGTCTAATAGACTTTCGTAATATTGAAGACTACATTAATGCGGTACTCAATACTGCTCAAGAGCTGGCGGACATAGGAAAAGAAATCGAAGATACTTCTGTGGCAGCCATTCTATTAGGTGGACTATCTTCAAACTATGACCCTTTAATAATGTCTTTGGAGAATAGTAATGTTGTTGTTACCACGGGCTTAGTCAAGGCCAAACTATTGAATGAAATGTTCAAGAAAGACGTGATGGCTGAGACTGGCGCTGCTGCACATGTACGAAGTCTAAAACCGAAACAGAAACCCGTTGTTTGCTATGACTGTAAGGAGCCTGGCCACAAACGACCCGATTGTCCGTTGAGGAAGAAGAAGACGATGAAAAAAGGGAAGACAGACTTTACTCCTAGTACTTCCTTTTATGCCTTAGGAGTTCATAATAACATGGACAAGTGGTATGTAGATTCTGGTGCTACCAAACATATGACAGCAAGAATCGACTGGTTCAGTGACTTAAGGCCACTTCACACGGGCAAGGTTACAGTGGCAAATGGCACTGAAATCAGTGTCGGTGGTGTGGGTGACATAGACATATCCAGTTCTGTAAATAGTAGCAGTAGTGTTGTAAATAAGTTAAAAGATGTTGTTTATGTCCCTAATTTAAAATCTAACCTTATATCTGTAAAGAAAGCTGTTGAGAAAGGTTTTAGCGTTCTTTTTGATAAAAGTGGCTGTAACTTTTATAAAACTGATACTTTTCAATTTACAGGTGATTCTGTTCTACATGGTTCGCCCTGTGATGGTCTGTACGCGTTGGACTGTACTGTAAATATACCTCAAACTGCGGCCTATGATGTGCACTCTGACTCAATTAGTAGATACGAGTTGTGGCATAAGCGATTAGGGCATTTGTGTCGCATTGGTATGAACCATTTAAGGAATAGTAAGGTTGGTGTAGATTTTAAGGATGTAGATAAGCAACAGTGTGTGTCGTGTGTAAAAGGCAAACAAGCACGGAAACCTTTTAAAACTATAGCGTATGCTAGGGCAACTTCTAAATTAGAATTGATCCACTCTGATCTTTGTGGACCAATGCCCGAAACGTCCCTTCAAGGTAGTAGGTATATTTTAGTATTTATCGATGATTATTCGAGAAGAGTTTTTGTATATTTCATATATTCGAAAACCGAAGTAAAAGAAAAATTTTGTGCTTTTCAAAAATTAGTTGAAAGACAAAGCGGTGCTCAAATAAAAAAGATTAGGACTGACTATGGTACTGAGTTCGTAAATAAAGAGTTAACCGATTATTTCGTCTCTTTAGGAATCGAACATCAGACCACTGTGCCGTATAGTCCTCAACAAAACGGAGTAGCCGAACGTACTAATCGGTCATTAGTAGAGAAAGCTCGTTCAATGTTATCTGACAGTCAACTCTCAAACGCTTATTGGGAGGATGCTATTCAAGTTGCGGTGTACCTTAAGAATAGGTCCCCCCACCGTGCGCTAGACAGAGGTTGTACACCATTTGAAAAATGGCATGGCTTTAAACCGAATCTCAGCAACCTAAGAGTATTCGGTTGTAGGGCTCTTATCCAAGTTCCTTCATGCCAAAGGAAAAAGCTGGATAGTAAGGCAGAAGAAGTAATCTTTGTTGGGTATACAGAAGACCCAAATAGTTATTACTTCAGGGATCCTGTTTATCCTAGGCGACTGAAAAAATCTAGGGATGTTACTTTTTATGAAGATTGTTTTTCAAACATGAAAAATAAAATCTCTAATGTAAGTAATAATAATCCTGCTTCTGCTCCAGTATTACTTTTTTCTAATAATGATGAAGGCAGTTACATAAATGGCCAATGGCCAACTGAGAGTACTACAAATATTCAGCCGAATTCAGAGATAAGTACTGTCGGTGGAGAAGTCAATGTTGAGACTGAAGAACAGGAGAGTTTGAATGCGGATACTGGTCCAGTCGATGAAGCCGTAGATTTAAATGCTGGTCCAGGCTTATCTTCGTCTGAGCGTAGATATCCAGTGAGAAACAGGAAGGCTCCCGACTTTCTCACTTACATAGCTTCTAATGAAGACTCCAATGAACCGAAGACTTATTCTGAAGCCAAAAGGTCTGTAGATTGGGTGAAGTGGAAAGAAGCAATGGACAGTGAATACAACTCACTTTCCAACTTAAAGACTTGGAATCTCGTGGATAGACCTAACAAAAGAATTGTTGCCTGCAAGTGGGTTTATAGGTGAAAAGAGACTCTGAGGGAAATGTTGTGAAGTATAAGGCAAGGCTTGTAGCTAAAGGCTATAGTCAGGTATCTGGTGTCGACTATTATGAAACATTTGCTCCAGTAGTGCGACACTCGTCCTTACGAGTTTTATTTGCTTGAGCTGCGGAGATGAATCTGAAAATGCGGCATATGGACATTGACACAGCTTTTCTCAATGGAGAGCTTGAAGAAGATGTTTTTATGGAGCAACCTGAAGGTTTTGTCACAAAAGGACAAGAACATAAGGTTTGCTTGTTGCGAAAATCCCTATATGGATTAAAGCAAGCCCCAAGGGCTTGGAATACAAAATTAAATGAAACATTAGGAAAAATTGGTTTTGTTAGAACTCCTTCCGAACCTTGCGTTTATACAAAACTTTTTGATAATGAATTAGTTTTAATGGCTGTATTTGTCGATGATCTCATTGTATTCTATCAAAATGACAAGTCATTTGACATTGTCAAGGAAAGTTTACAAAAATATTTTTCACTAAAAGATTTAGGTTTTTTGAAATGTTATCTAGGTCTCAATATAATCAGAAACGAAAATGAGGTGACGGTTCATCAAAAACCATATATATTGAATCTTTTGAAAAACTTTGGTTTGGAAAACTGTAAGACGTGTAGTACACCTTTGTCTAACACTAAACTTGAGGTGAGTACTACGACAAATGATCAGGCTTATCCTAACCAGCAATTAATAGGTAGCTTAATGTATCTTGCGGTTAATACTCGCCCAGATATCGCATTCGCTACAAGCTATTTAAGTCAGTTCAACACCTGCTATGGTAAAACTCATTGGTTAGCAGCGAAGAGAGTGTTGCAGTACTTGAAAGGTAGTATTGACCTATGTATACGGTATTCAAGTACAAATGAACTCTTGAAAGGGTGTGCTGATGCTGACTGGGCGAACTGTAGTTTGGATAGACGTTCCTATACCGGTTATTGTTTCAAATTGGCAGGAGGTCCAGTGTCATGGGCGGCACGAAAGCAACCTACGGTTGCGTTATCCTCAGCAGAGGCAGAATATATCGCTCTAACTGATGCGGTAAAAGAAGCTTTGTATCTTAAGAGATTTTTATTCGAAGCTTGTAGTGTGTTAGGTAAGTCAAAATTTGTTCTAGAATCTGTAAATATATTTAGTGACAGTCAGAGTGCACAAAGTTTGGCGTTAAATCCAATACACCATAACAGGACGAAGCATATAGATACAAGGTATCACTTCATAAGAGAAAAGGTCTCGGACGGTACGATTGTACTTAAATTCTTAGAGTCCAGTCAAATGCCGGCTGATGTATTAACAAAAGCATTACAGCGTACAGCACACAGTCGTTGTGTCAAAGGCTTAGGTTTAGATTGTTAACTAATGTAATTTGTTAACTTCTTTTGTTTTGTTTGTAATGCTTAAATATGGTTAAATAAAGGTCAAATAATATTTTGATTAAGGGGCCGTGTTAAAATACTAGCTGTTTATACTGCTCCAAACGAATGTTTTTGTAATCAAATTTTTTTTTGACATATTTATTTACCTTAGTTACATTCTTCAATAAAATTTCCTGTCATCAGATGTGTCTTTTTGCTCTCCTAGAATATTTTTACAACATAATATCAACTGTATATTTTATTGTTCTTTGTGAAAATGCAAATAAATGATTAACATAATAGGTTGGGGAAAAAGTTTCTTCACATTTTTTAAGAAAATTCAAAACATTTTTTAATTTAGTTTATTTACATTTAACTAAAGTATGTAGGTACCATTTTGTTCGATAGCTTTTTGCCATCTTGTAGGTAGGGACATGATCCCATTGCTATAGAAATTTTGGGGTTTCTGATCAAAATACCGCAACAAGTGGTTTTGGCAGTCCTCTCGTGATGTTAACCTGACACTGTCTAGAGAATTCTGAAGAGAGTGAAACAGGTGGTAATCTGAAGGTGCAAGGTCAGGACTATAAGGTGGATGGATTAACACCTCCCAGCCAAACTCTCTTAATTTTTGCTGAGTGGCTTAAGATGTGTGATGTCTAGCATTATCATAATGAAAAACCACACCCCTTCGTTGATTAATTCCGGCCGCTTCTCTCAACTTCTTGCTTTAATCTCATCAGTTGTTCACAGTAGAGTTCAGAATCGGTGGTCCTGCCTGGTGGTAACAGCTCATAATGAATAATGCCCTTCCTATCCCACCACACACACAGCATCACCTTGTTGCGATTTAACCCGGGTTTCGCCACTGTCTGTGAAGCCTGACCAGCCTTTGACCACGACCTTTTTCGCACGTTCTTGTCGTACGAGATCCACTTTTCATCACCAGTTATCAGCTTCTTTAAATATGGTTCGGTTTCATTACGTCGTAATAAAGAATCACAAATGAGTACACGGTTCATTAGGTTTCATTCATTTATACCCAAATATTGAGCTTTTTTGTGTACCCATTTTTTTTTAAATGCACCAAAACTGTTATGTGGTCAATTCCCAGTTCTTCAGCTATGTCGTAACTACTCCAGTTTTTCGGGCCTAATTCTGGTACCACACTTTAATTCTAAATTTAAGTACAGTAACTCAGTAACAGTACTCTTTTTCGTAATAAGTAGTAGGAAGGAAAAAGATAGCAAGAATCTGTTTAGAGCTGTCACTTAAATTTAGATAGATTTCTAAGAAACCATAGACAATTTTAGACGGCATGTACAGAGATTCACTCATCTTGACAGTACAAAAAACAAATGAAAAACACACATTTTCCTAATTTCAATTTGGAATTATCTTTTTTAAAATCTAAACATATAATGATACCAAAACCAGCCAAATACAAATAGTACAGCCAAAGATATTATATTACAAGTTCATACATACTATAATGCGAAAAGACTTTTTCCCCAACCTAATAGTAATACTAGCTGACCCCCCAAACATTGTTTTGTCATAAAAAAAATTGTCCAAAAAAAATAGATAGTAGCCGATTCTCATACTTACTGAATATACATATAAAATTTCATGAAAATTGATAAAGCCGTTTCGGAGGAGTATGGTAACTAAATTTGTGACATGAGAATTATTAGATTAGATTACTTTTACTAAATAAGTAGAACACACTGCATATGGATTACTCATACTACTATTATGTTACAATAAGACCATTTACCTATGTTATATTTAATAGATGAATCATGTGTTTATTAAGTAGGAACTTTACAATTTAAAGTCACAGATAAATTGTTGCTTTATCATAATGCTAGAGGAGAAAATATGTTAGAGAAGCATAGTAAGATTTGATATTTTATTAATTAACATTGCATATACACATAGAATGAGCTCACTGCAGAGGTTTTCTTGAATGAGTACAACATGTAATTCTTCAAAAAAGGTGTGAAAAGGTTTTTACAGGTTATGCAACATGCAAGTGATACCTCTGGTGTTGCAAGAGTCCATTGGTTACGGTAAGTGCTTACCATCAGGTGGGCTGTATGCTTGATTGCCACCATAGTAGTATAAAGAAAAACACAAATCAAGACAAAAATTCAGTTAACTGCGGCAAAATTAATAATATATTAAAAACATTACCAATATTATTTTACTGCACGAACAGCTACCAAAAAATAATCACGAAATACTAATTCAAGACAAAAGTCCAACAGAAAGAAAAATATTAAGTATTTTGAATATAGCAAGAACTTTAAACGTACATGAGTAATTCTTTAGTTTAATTACCTTTACAGTTGATATCCAATGTCAATTTATTATCTTGTCTGGCCTCCAAGAGAGCCTTCACGACGGACAGTTCTCCATGCCTGGCTGAATACAATAAAGATTCCTCGGCTTCAAGTCCTGGCGTATCCTCCTCTTTAAAAGACATTGTTCTGAATAATCTGTAATTTAGGTCCTAAACGATTACGCAAGTGTGCGTAGTCTCTATAGAAGTAAGGTATTCGGTGACCCTTGTCACATAAAATTCTAATCAAAGATTCACTGAGCAGATAATTTGCAAAATAAAACCTTGATTTTGTGCGAAAAACGATCAACGACACAGATTAGAAAGAGTATGTATCAACGATTGCATTGAAAACACCACCACAGATAGTAAAGTAACAACCAGCGTTGCCAACTGCCACGGTCTCGATTACCCAAAAACCTAACTGAAAATCCCCAATTTTGGGGGAAAAAAATCAATATTCCCCACATTTTCCCCACAAATTTTCAGGAAAGAAATAAAAGTACTGTTTCTATAAATCAAATATATTTATTACATATACTTATTAAGTATTTAATGATTTTCATCAAGGTATTTATTGCAGCTCTTTATGCCTTTGTTTTGTCAACATATCATTCGAAGGATCAAATTTTAATCCTTTCTTCTAGTGGTCATAAGCGCTCCTACAGTGTCAATGTGCAGGCGATTATGATTCTCTGTTTTCAAACTCTTTAAAACGCTAAATTTTCTTTCGACAGATGTGTTTAAGAAAGTTCTCTGCAATACTCTAAGTTTGATGGACATAAATGTTGCCATAAAATAAACTGTAAAACCTTCCTGCCGGTGAAATTGCTTTAAACTTCATTTTTTTATACAAAGCACGGCAATTGACCCATTGCACTAGCCGCCTCCACCTTGCCGGCCCAAAAGGTGTTTAAATAATCAAGCTAATTAAATATTCTTACATAATTTATAAATTATACTTACTTCTTATACTGCTTTTATTACTTCTAAGTTCAGTTCTAGCGTAAATGTCTTGATTCCCCGCATTTTCCCCACATAAACGCTCTCCCCTCAAATTACCCAATCGAACTGAAAATCCCCGCAGTTTGGGGAATTCCCCACAGATTGGCAACGCTGGTAACAACACCAGACCACAGACCTCACACGCGACATTGAATTTTATTGTTCAACAGAATATTTCAACACCATACTATATTGTTTTCGAATCTATCTAAGCCTATGCATTTGATCATGATATTCATTCCATGATGATATTTCACTATATGTAATCGATCCAAGTCGCTTCCGTACAAATTTAACATAAAACCTTTATTCTGAAATGCGATTAGTTTTCTGGCACTTCGCCGGTAGTGTGACCGTTTTTGGTATTTTTAGTACTAAATTGGTATATTTAGGGCTCCCGAGAATGACGATAGTATATTTTTAGTATATTACTAAATGTCAGTATAATTTTGGTATAATTTCAACTTTCATGGTATTTTTTTGGTATATTCACCTGGGAACCCTAAAAAAGTATCTTTATTACGCTGTCTTTGTTGCGCTCTGAGCTCTTTTTAGCAATCTTTCTCTTTTACACACGAGTGAATGAAATTGAATGAATGTTTGTCAGTTTTATTCAAGGGATTCCCCCGTAGTAGTGTTAAATTTGATTGTCTGTGCTTTCCGAAGATTTTTGCCTTATTTGGTATTTGTGTATTGATTACTTCCGTCGATTTATGCTTGAGTTGTTTTACTATGAAGCGTAAATTTAATATGAACGAAAATATAGAGTGGAATGGGAACAAGACCCGGAATTCTCTTCTTGGTTAAGCAAATATAAATATAGGTAGTGAAAATGCTATGTGTAAAGCCTGTATAATCGCTACAATAAAGTCTCATGCTGAATCTGAAAAACATCGTTAAAAGATAAAACATTACCTACAGTGGACAGTCGCAGGTAAGATAACAAAAACTAAGATTTATTTACGTAGATTTATTTTCGTTTTTAAATTAATTATTTTGGTAAATTAAGAGAATTTACCTCTGCTTCAGATTGACAAGATATTTTAAAGCAAAATTCCAATTTCACAGGAGATAAAACAACCGAACTTCTATTTTGCAGCGCCTTAAACAATCATAATATTTCTTTTCGTGCAATAGATCACATAAGCAAATTATGTGGTTAAACGTTTCATGATTCAAAAATTTAGTATTATTTTGGTAGAATTGAATTTTCTTTTTAGTATTTTTTAGTATATTTCAAAGATTCCGTGGTAGGTTTATAAAATTTGAAATGGTCACACTGTTCGCCGGCCGCTGCCGCGGCACGATATGTTCGTCTGGCCCGTCTGTGGTCTGGCCCGCCCAACCCCGCGGCTTTGGAAAACGAGATTTACATCAATCCTATGTACTCTTTTACCCAACCATATGTACAACTTTCATTTTCAATGTAACGCTAATATAAATAAGTTAGAAGCATCACTGGTGGCCGGGCCAGCTTGATGTTTTCAGCCCGGCCCCCTCTACATCACCACTACTACAACAACTAGTGACAATTAATTGTTAGAAAACTAATGTACTTTTACCTATTGTATCAATCTGCACAAAATGACAATGTATGAACTCGTATACGGTAGTACTTTGATAAATATATGCTCATGAATTTACTAATATTCTATTCGACGAGATAATTAGAATCTAAGATAGTACTAGTGAAGTGACCACCAGTCACATGCAAATTCCAGGACATTTTTTTTTTAGAACTAGATGACAAACAAGTTAATGCCCCAGCTGGTGGTAAGCGACAGACACCTGCAATAATAAGGAAAAATCACTTGATTGTTGTCATCCTGGGGCCTAAGATAAAATGCTGTACATGCCCAGTCTTGCTTTCCCTTCAATCCGAAACACAGTGAACTGTTTCACGGCTAATAAGAAAGGCCTATCCAGACGACCCGGCATATAGACCTACCACCTGTAGATATGTTTTTTATTGAATGATACAATTTATAATTAGAGTTTTTATCATAAAGACCTTTACAGATTTGTAAAAATCAGCAACATTCCAATTTTTGTACTATCAACAATTGTATCTTAAATTTATTTAAACATTCTAATAATTTTTAAAAAGTATCTAGACAAGAAAAAAGACATTTCCAAGAAGGGATGCAAATCCACCCAGAATAACAATTAACATTGTTTAATAATGTCAAAATTGTTATAAGTAGGGAAGGTATGTAATAACTTAACTTTCTTATAACCTTAAAAATCACAGCTTTTCAATAATAAACCAACCTATATTATCAGAATTCACTTCTAACTGAACTAATTTAATGACAATAATATCCGGCACGCTTAGAATAAAATAAAAAATATACTTTAATGGACTAAAGAGGGCGTCGCCAAGTAAACAATCCGTACGAGTTACAAAATTCGTAAAAAATAATAATCAAACTTTTTTTTTAAAAAAAAGCTAATTGTCTAAGTAAATATAGTCCAAACATGTATACAAGTGTTATTTGAACGTTTCATTAAGGAAAAACACATAATTTCCTTATAATTGATGTAAATCTTGTTTTACAAAGCCGTGGGGTGAGGCAGGTCTGACGAACATAAGAAATGAGGTAGACATACTGTTTCTGTGCGGGCTGATAGGTCGCCAATCACCTCTCTCTCTCTCTCTAAGTAATAAGTTACTTGTGTACAAAATTATTATCAAACCAATGGGCCTAATTCTAGAGGCACACTATAAGTTTAAATTTAAGTACAGTATATCTCTTTCTCGCAATATGTAACAGGAAAAGATAGCAACAATTCGTAAAATTCCCTAATGCTCCTTGGTTTGAAAAGAGCACGGAAATATATGAACACCAAAGAGAATATAAAACGCTACGCTAGAAGAGACGGGACTTCAAGGAAAAAAATTTTTCTATAAAACGTGCACGCCACACTCATACCAATATAATAAAAATTCAGCCAACAATAATGCCAACATAAGCAACAAATTAGGGATGTGCTTAGTAGGGATTAGAGATACAACTTTAGATTTTTATCGATAGTTATAGGTGTTTGAAATTAATAAACAATGGTACTTGAAAAACTTTTATTTAGTATAATATACAATATATCAAGCTTGACTACTATGACAACATGGTAGGTTGTTAGGTTGACGGTAGGCGTGTGAATCGTCCTGGATCGACCATCAACACCGATTTGGATTCCGACTACACCAAAAATATGTCGCGATTTTGTTGTCGATTGGTACATACACCAAATCCTTCCCTTTCAATTGAAACCACTGTTTACATCTGCAAAAAAAATAAAGTGGTTTATTTAATGGGCACTGTTATGGATAGGCA
The DNA here is from genome assembly GCA_947347705.1 of Nymphula nitidulata. Taxonomy (NCBI): domain Eukaryota; kingdom Metazoa; phylum Arthropoda; class Insecta; order Lepidoptera; family Crambidae; genus Nymphula; species Nymphula nitidulata. The sequence continues at coordinate 3,816,823 of OX374617.1, read as the reverse complement.
TAAGACCTCTTCCAACCAAAACTTGTCAATTTGTTTTTAATATAATTTTACTGTCAGTGTAAGAAAAATATATGAATGTTTGACTTTACGTGAAGCCTTGCTTTACAATAATAATTGAAATAAACTATTTATAAATAACGAAGAAGCTTTGCTTTCACATGTGGCGACCGTGACAGGACCGGAAAAATATATGAATGTTTGACTTTACGTGAAGCCTTGCTTTACAATAATAATTGAAATAAACTATTTATAAATAACGAAGAAGCTTTGCTTTCACAGGCACGACATCGATAGGGAAATAAAATTTTACAGACAGCACTATTTTTTACTTAGGTCGATAGGTAAATATTACTTTTATGTACTGAAATTTGTACTAAAATCCCTATTTAAACAATAATAGCTTAAGAATAGAACTAATTAACAGTCATTGGTACTTACCGATCATCATTGAGAGGAAATTCAGACATAATGTGTTCGTTTTACATTGGCCGCCGGCGTGTCTTTAAATTACATATTTCTTAACTTATTCGTTTACTCATATAGTTCACTTCACATCACACACAATCGTTTTTGGGTCAAGCTTATTTCTTGAGGCAAAACACTCGTTTTTAATAATAATTTACATTAATTTGTGATTTTAGAAAATTCTCCAACACAACTAAATGAAATGTCAAACGTTTTGAAAACAAGACAACAGCGACAGAGACAGATGACAGATATAAATCATCTGTTTATGAAGAGCGTCGACCACCATATTGATTGTATGGATAATGCCTTCTTTCGGATTGAGGCGGATTATACCGCCATTACTGAGCGTGCACGTTTCATACAATTTTTCTTTCTTACGAACTTGCGCTAGACTGATGAACACCTTGAAATGTCCACAGTGACAGAGGTGGGTGGTTGCAATAAGAGCCTGTGAGCTATACACGGAAGGCCTTAAGCACAGATTAGAGAGAGTATGTCTGTCGCACGCAAACAAACTGGCAAGGAAGCTACTGGTTCCAAATCTAACACGTCTCAAAAGGTAGCAAATATTAGAACTAGATCAAAGAATGTGAATATAAATAACAAAACAAAAGCCAATACAACACAGGGTTGACAATCGCTGGAACTTTGGCCTTTATAGAACTTTACGCAAGGAGAGTGGAAAGCTTCTGATTATGGCTTTGTCAGCCGATGACAGATGGCTGTATGGGCATTAGTTCCCTTTGCCTTCCCTTTATAGGGTGATGAGTAATAATTTGAAATAAATAGTGTGATATTTTCAAGGGAAAAATTATTGGCGGGCCGGCAGATCCAACGAATCCCTATGGAATTTAAAATATGTATTAAGGAGGGACTCACGGGTTTGCTGGTAGCCGCAACGCTGCAGATGTAGAAACACTTCACTGCAACTATTTTGGTGTTAATTAATTAATTGTCCATTAGATTGCGCGCGCGCGTCTTTAATTATAATTTCTACAGGACGTATGTGCGTCACTGACGGCTCTCAGGCGGAACTATTTGGTACACCGAGATCGGCCATTCGCAAAGATTGCGAATGAGTGGGATGGGGATGAGGTAAGGATTACATAAATTCAAAACCAAAAGAAATTCGTTATATCCGGCGCCAACATCCCGCCACCCTTGAAAGGATCCCTTTCAAAAAAAAATGTTTAAAAAATAATAATAATATTGTATATAATATATGTAATATATATGTATGTATAGGTAAGTATGTATAGTTAAATCTATGAAAAATGGGTATGTATATATGTAAATTAATAAATTATGGATCTATAGTTATTGTGTAGGAAGGGGACACAACCTAACAACCGGGCGCTTGAATACGCCGTCTTTAGTTTTAACGGAAGCTACGCGTATGAGCCCATCCTTTCCTGGGTAAGTCTCTGTGATAACTCCCAACCGCCAGTGTAATGGTGGGGCGTTATCATTCATTATCAAAACCACTGCACCAACGGCGGCAGGGGTAGTTTTGGCATTCCATCTTTGTCGTGCCTGTAAAGTATGTAAGTACTCCAAGCTCCAACGTTTCCAGTAGGATTGTACCAGTTTAGTTAGTAGCTGGTACCGTGATAAAAGGTGAAGCCTCTCTTCAGCTACATCGGTGGCTGGTAAAGCTCGCAGAGGTAGCGTATTCAAAAAATGAGCAGGAGTCAGCGGTAATGGCTCCGCTGCATCTGTACTTAGTAGGCTTAAAGGCCGTGAGTTTAATATGGCTTCAATCTGACAGAGAACTGTCAGAAGCTCTTCGTACGTCAGAATTTGAGCACCCACCACTCTAACCAAATGGGTCTTAAAGGACTTGACACAGGCTTCCCAGCTACCGCCAAAATGCGGTGCATTGGGTGGAATCAGATGCCAATTGATACGATGTGCTAAAAGCTCATTACGGAACTTAAACACCTATCTACATGAGCTTGCGATAAAAGTAACTTGTACAGCTCATCAAGATATGCACGAGCACCTATGAAATTTGTTCCGTTATCGGAATAGATAACTTGGACTGAGCCACGGCGCGCTAAGAAGCGCTTTAAAGCGTTTAAAAAAGAGTCTGTTGTTAGGTCCGGCGCGATTTCGACATGAACAGCGCGCGTGGTTAGGCATATAAAGACGCACACGTAAGCCTTTTGTGTCCTAACACCACGTCTACGGACCAATGTAATGTTAAAAGGTCCGCAGTAATCGACCCCTGTATGGGCGAACGGCTTCGATACTTGTAAGCGACATTCTGGTAAGTCTGCCATAATCGGAGGCGAGAAAGGCTTAGGCTGCGCACGGAAACATGTGTTACAGGCGTTAAACCGCGTACGAACTAGTCTACGCCCCGAAATGATCCAGTAACGCTTACGCAAGATGGAAAGCAATAGATGTGGCCCTGCGTGACAATATGAAATATGATTATGATCAATAATCAAATTCACGATATGATCTGACCGTGGAAGAAGCATAGGATGCTTATGGTCGAACGTCAGTGAAGAACGATTTAACCTGCCGCCTACGCGTACTATACCGTCTACAAGTATAGGCTGTAGCCTTTGGATAGCACTAGACTTGCAAGCTATGTTAGCTTTACAGCTTTCAATAACGTCCGGGAAATAAACGGATTGAACAGCTTTAATCACAGTACGCTCTGCGATATCAATATCTTCCACTAGTACTGGACCTCGCGATTTCAGTTTACGAATGAATCGCAGGACAAACACCAAGGTAAAAAGCAAGGAACGCCACGATGAAAATTTTTTGGAAAAGGTGTAAACGAATGGGTGAATACTGGAATCAGTCACTCCTGTGCAAACGAGCACTACCGGTTTCTGGTCTGGCAGAGAATATTTGTCCTCCGGTCGGAAAGATTGGACGGGCCAGTTTGAGCGGACCTCTCGCAGCCACATTGGACCAGTAAACCACAAAGGATGGTTTATTAATTGTGAAGGTGTGAGACCCCTTGAAAGGCAGTCACTCGGGTTATCCTTACCAGGAATATGGTAAAACTTGTCAGGTGACAATCGGTCTTGTATTTTGGAAACTCTGTTCGCAACAAATGTTTTTAATTTGTGCGGACTAGAGTGAATCCAGTGTAAGGTTACGGTAGAATCGGAAAATGCACAGATTTCTTCAATTTCAATACGAGAATTATAATTATTGAGAACTTGTGAAACTAATTTTGTCAACAGATGAGCAGCGCATAACTCCAAGCGGGCCAAGGTTACAGTTTTTACTGGTGCTACTTTAGACTTGGCACACAGTAAATTAACCGTGACATTTATGCCTTTGGTGACATGTAGGTATAATACGGCACCATACGCCCTTTCGCTGGCATCGCAAAACGCTACCAGTCTGATATGACAATCGAGAGTCACACCGACATAGCGAGGGATGTGGATATTCTCAAGAAGAGGTAATTCTCTATGGAAATCACGCCAAATATCACAAATGTTACTAGGCGGAACCTCGTCCCAGTCAATACGAAGCATCCAGAGTTGCTTAATTAATAATTTTGCAAACAAAATTACAGGTGCTGCTAATCCCAATATGTCCCATAAACGAGCAACTAGGGAAAGAATAGCTCTCTTGGTACATTTATAAGGAACGGGCTTGACATCGAACGAGAAAACGTCCGCCATCGGTTCCCACTTGACACCGAGAACCTTCTGACTACAATTTTCGTCGAAATAAAGTGACTGGGGATGCAGTAAGCCCACAGGAAGTGATGACAGTACGTCAGAAGAATTACTGGACCATTTCGTTAGTTCGAAAGCTCCAGCACCGAACAGCTCAATTAACTGTCCGGCAAGCAGACGTGCAGCTTCCTCGGTTGGCACGCTACAGCAAATGTCATCCATGAAATAATCACCGCGGTGAATAATTTCTGCAGCAACAGATAAATCATTTCCTTCGTCCTCTGCAAGCTGCCTGACAGTGCGAAGACTGAGGAAAGGGCTGACGGATAAACCAAAACATACGCACCCGAACTCAAACAATTGCAACGGATCATCCTTAGAAAATCGATAAAAGATACGCTGATATTTGCGGAATTCAGGGTGCACCCTTATCCTTAAGTACATCTGCTTCACGTCAGCACACAAAGCGACCGGGAATAAACGAAAATTTAATAAAACAATGAATAAATCCGACTGTAAATTCGGACCTGTATGTAAGATGTCATTTAATGATATGCCATTGTCCGTCTTAGCACTTGCGTCTAGTACCAGGCGCAACTTCGTAGACACTTTATCTTGTCTTATAACCCCATGGTGAGGAATAATATACCCTGAATCGGTATCGTTATTATTTACGGGAAGAAGGTATTCTTTACTCAAATAATCACGAACCACTTCGTTATATGCCGTTCGCAGCAAAGGGTTAGCTTCGAGTTTACGCTCTAACATTTTAAATCGCTTTAGAGCGATGTGAAAAGAATTACCTAGTACAGTGGGACTTTCTTTGAACGGTAAGGCTACTGAGTACTGACCGGAAGAATCTCTGGTAGTAGTAGCCTTATAGTAGTCTTCGCACTGCTGTTCATCGATGCTATGACAGGCTGAGACAGAGTCGGGAACGTTCTCGATATCGAAAAACTGCTTAACGACGTCATCGAGCGATTCTTGGCCAAAAGAACACAACGACACAGACCGAGAGCAGACTGTTGAACTAAGTCGTGGGGCTTCTCCTAAAAGTAAAAACCCTAGAGTCGTCTGTACAGCGTCAGGCGAACCAGGCGGCCCGTAAACGCGGCCCGATTGCAATAATTTAGCAAACAACTGAGCTCCTAGTATCATATCTATACTACCAGGTTCATTAAAAGATTCGTCTGCAAGGGGAACGCTAGTTAAATAAGAAAGGCAAGAAACATCTACCGGAGTCGTGGGCAGGCACGAAGTCACGTGGTCGACAACTAAAGATTCTATGTCATAATAGGTAGTATCATCGAAACGCGAATGTAGCGTTACGCGCGTTACCCCCTTAGTCTCCTTCGCGGAACCCCCGAAACCGTTAACCAATACAGGAGGGACGTTACTATCAACCTTTAAAAATAATCGTTTACAACAAGTAAGAGTTATAAAATGGTTTTGAGAACCACTGTCTACTAAACAACGCACGAGATGACGTGTCCCGTGCGCATCATAAACGCACACCCGAGCCGTGCCGAGAAGCACGGTAGTCGTGGGAGCGTACACCTGCGCCTGCAGCGAGGTAGAAGCGAGCGGAGCGGGCGGTACGTCTCCGGCCGGTAGCTTCACGCCGCACGGCAGCGGCGGCGCGGGCGACGGCGGAGGGCCGGTCTTACTCTCGCTGTTTACCGCGATAACCTTAGTAGGGAAGTGCAACATTGAATGATGATTAGTCGAGCCGCAAACCGAGCAAGGCTTACCACAAACACAAGCGACAGACTTGTGTGATAAACTTAAACATTTTACGCAATTATTCTGCTTTTTTATTAGCTTATAACGTTCAAATGGTGACAGTTTTTTAAATTCACTACATGCGAAATAAAACTCGTGACGATTTTTACATAAATCGCACTTACCGAAGTTTGATACTTCGGCCGCCACAAACGATTGAGTTTTCTTATAAGAATCGGGCTTAGATGCCCTAACGTGGGACGACGACGACGAACTAGCACTATTATTATTACTAGAACTAGTGCGTTCTAATATCTTCGTCTGGTCTTTAATAAATTTAACAAAGTCGTCGTAGCTAGGCAAAGAATTCGACCGACAATGATTTTCAAAGCTACGAGCTGTATCCGAATCGACTTTTTTTAACGCTAAATATAACAGTATAAAATCTGTTGTATTATGAACTTGGAGTTTATTAAATGCCGCCACCGAAGTCACGAAACTATCTAAAAAGTTATGTAAACCCTTTGAAGAAGGCGAATGTAGTTGTTTGAAGTTAAAAATTTCATCCAAATAAGCCGTACCAAGGGAGCGTACATCTTGGTATTTGTCCTTCAAAGTACTGTAAACTAAATTGTAATTGTCTCCGCTAGGGACGATACCAGTAATGGAAGCTAACGCTGTTCCCGTTAGTTGCCCACATAGGTAAAACACCTTATCGGAATTAGTGAGTGATGTATTGTTATGTACTAAATTATTATAACATTCATAGAAAGACGGCCAACGCTTACGATCACCGTCGAACTTAGGCAACTGTACGGGAGGCAGCCGCAGACTGCTGTCCTGCGCACGAGACACTGTCGCGGTCGCTGAAGACTCAGCTACTGTGTACGTGCCGCGAGCACTCATGACGTAAGAATAAAGTTCTTCGAACGATTCCCAAGTTTTGAAGGAGGGTACAAAATTTGGGTCCGCCTGCATTTTAGCCACATTTAAATTTTCTACATGTTGCAAGAACTCCTCACGAAGGTTTACTATTGTTGAGGACAATGCTAGAAACTTATCTCGCGCCTCAGCGTTAGTCAAATCCCTCGATGAATCATAAACTATTTGCATACGTGTGAAGTACGAATTAATCCTAGCTTCGAGTAATGGAATTTGGTAATTGCTAGAACTAACCCCCTTTTTGTCCGGCATTTTAGGTTAAATATGTAACGCAAAGCCGAAGTAATAACGTGTACTATGTAAATTACCAAGATAAGTAATTAAAATTAATATTTTACCAATTTTATTTTGGTAATAATAGTTAAAATAAATGTAATTAAAAATAGTAGGTACTTATAGGTTTAAATACCGCGCGCAATGAATATTATAAGACAAAGTACATTGACTTTGACCGAACTAAATTTAATGATTATATATTTTTTTTATAAAGTAAAAGCTTTTTTTATAAAGTAAAGCTGCTTTAGTGCAATATTTGCGTTCGTTAACTAGTAAAATGAAGTAGATATTGAAATGAAGTAGAATGGTATATACCTATATTCGACCTGTTTATAGGTAGAAACAAGCAAGAATATAAGATAATAGAACCATACACGTCACGTCGGACCTTAGTTCACTCACGACACTTAGGCAAGACAATGACAACGATTTTGTGAGTAATTATTTTCTACAAAGAAAATATAGGAAATAATTAAACAAATAAGCAGGTATTACCCAGAAAGGAATGGTAGGTAGGTATATATAACGTAACGCAAAATTCATACTAGATTATAAGTTATGTATTTAAATTAACAAAATACTAATCTCCGGTATTATTAGATTATGTATGTAACTCATAAAATGTACACAATTAATGTAAAATAAATAAATGGACAATAATTTAAGCTGGCACGCAAAAGCAGGTAGTAGTAGGTACCTACGCGCGTGAAGTGAAATAGCGTATTATTTGTGTTTTATATGTATTGCATGTATAATATAGATATATAATGAGGTATTTAAATATTAGAGGTTTATGTTCGAGCGCCAAAAAATGATGAGTAATAATTTGAAATAAATAGTGTGATATTTTCAAGGGAAAAATTATTGGCGGGCCGGCAGATCCAACGAATCCCTATGGAATTTAAAATATGTATTAAGGAGGGACTCACGAGTTTGCTGGTAGCCGCAACGCTGCAGATGTAGAAACACTTCACTGCAACTATTTTGGTGTTAATTAATTAATTGTCCATTAGATTGCGCGCGCGCGTCTTTAATTATAATTTCTACAGGACGTATGTGCGTCACTGACGGCTCTCAGGCGGAACTATTTGGTACACCGAGATCGGCCATTCGCAAAGATTGCGAATGAGTGGGATGGGGATGAGGTAAGGATTACATAAATTCAAAACCAAAAGAAATTCGTTATATCCGGCGCCAACATAGGGAGAATGAACAAAAAAAAACAAAAATGGGAATATTTGGCAGGATTACGTGGTATCAGTCAAGATTTTTATTACAATATTTGATAATGATGATAAACCAAGTGATTGTGTTGACGTACTACAACTAAAAAATTATTAGCCCCTTTAAATAAAAGTGATTATGGTGTGAAAGACGATGAGAACTTTTTTGTGGTTATCCACCTCACCAAGTAGCATCTTAAGGAGACTATCATCATATGTTTCGTGGTAAATACTCCTAAGTTGCATTGATTTTAATGCAATAAAAGAACAAAAAAAGAAATACTTAAGACTTGGCTGTATGGGCATTAGTTTTCTTTGCCTTCCCATTACAGGGAGAATAAATTTTAAAAAATGAGTGTTTGGCGGGTTTTTGTGGGGTCAGTCAAGATTTTATAACAATAATTATAAATTGTGCCGGAGCGAACATTGAGCTATGAAAGTGGCTTAGTTTTAGTTTAGTTTTTTTCAGTTTCAAGTGTTTGTGTTGACGTGCAACTAAAAGATTATTAGAATAAAAGTGATTATGGTGTGAAATACGATGAGAAAATTTTGTGGTTATCCACTACATCAAGTAGCACATAAAGTGACTGTCATCATATATTTCATGTCAAATACTCCCAAGAAGCATTAAAATGTGTTACGCCAGCATTTTAATGCAATAAAAGAAGAAATAAAGAAATACTCTAGACATGGCTGCATGAGCATTAGTTCCTTTTGCCTTCCCTTTATAGGAAGAACTAACAAAAAAAAACAAAAAAAAGAGACTTTGACAATGACATTGACAACATTGTCAGTCTTGCTATTTTTTGTTTTTGTTTGTTGCCCAGTGTTTGTCTGATTTGTTTGTCCGCATGGCTTGGCCGAATCTCGTGATTTTGTGATTGTGTTGTGTGTGACGGGGTGGTTACGTACCTTAGACCTGCTGGACCTTGCCGCTTGTGATTTGTTTTCTAATTTTGAGCGTTATTTTATAATATCCATGGATGAAGACATGCAAAAGTGTTGTCGGATATGTTTAGACGTAGAATCCGAGCACGTTCCAATATTAGGGGACCCTACCATCCATTTGCACGTTAAGTCGTGCCTAGCAATAAGTATAACACCCAATGATGATCTTCCTAAGACAATATGTATGTCTTGTGTTACGCAACTAGGAGAATTTTATAAGTTTCAACTAAATGCACACTGCTCTCAAGATTGGTTAGTATCATCAATCGAAGACAAAGCTAAGAAGTCAAACGAAACTAAAACCCCGATCCAACCATTACCAGATTCAGAATACAACTCTGACTCTCTTTTGGAATTTCTTAATAACACTGCAAACATTGAAGAATATTTGAACAACTTGGGAAAAGAGGATATACCATCAATAGTTAATTTGTTAGAGCGAAATGAGAACACAATAGCATCTCAAACAAAGCCAACAAAAGCATCAACACTTAGCGCAAGAGAAAACATGAAACCAAATAAACATAATGACATTAAAATGGAGATTGATGTATTAGATTCTGATATTGCAATAGTAAAAGAAATACTAATGAAAGAGACTGAATCAAGAACAAAAATGACTAATGTTGACAAATTCCAGCGTTCGTGTTTTGCTTGTCAGGCTAAGTTTGATAATATTAGTAAACTCACTCAACATTTGAGTACCTGTGACATAGCTTTACGGACATGTATTAATTGCAATGTCTTACTGGATTCCAAGCATAAAATGCAACAACACTACCTCACTCACACTATTTTGCCTTCTTTATCTTGTAATTGTGGCAAACAGTTTCAAAGTAAAGATAAACTAACACAGCACCATAAAACCTGTTTAGTTGATCATGGGGCAGCAATGGGCTGTGTATACAGTTGCAGAGATTGTGGTGAGACTTTTAAACAACGCTTCCAACTATTCCGTCATGCCAGGCTACATGTGCAGAAATCTGAGATCACCATGTGTGATGTATGTGGTCATAGTTTTCGGGGTATTGAAGCATTATCTAGGCACAAGAGTAAGGAACATGGACAGAAAGACAGTGATATTTTAATTTACAGGTCAGCCATCATTTTTTATTATTAATATAATAGCCATAACTATGGTTCATATACCTACCAAATATTCGTAAAAAGTGCTTTTTGACAATTTTTGTAATATGCATGGCTAGAGAGTGGAATGCATGACCAACCTCGGTGTTACCTTCTGTTTATAACATGAATTTCTTCAAACCTCAATTAAATAGGCACCGTCTGGGCAATCTTGCTACAAGGTCATCACCCTCTTAAATTCTCTATATAATAACAGGTACAATTTTACTCAAAAGCAAACTTTACACAGTTTACATAAATAAGTAAATAACCCGGACCCCAGAAAATGTGGGTTTCGATTCCTGCCTGGAGCATACATTTTTTTTATAGTTTTCTTTATTTGTATTTCTTTCAATAAGTTGGCATTATTAATGCACAACTTCAAACATTTAAACGTGATTCACATAATTTACTTATTTTCCTAAGTTTGAATAAAAAAGTATTTCATTATTTTACAGATGTAAAGTATGCAATGTAACCTCAATGAATCGCAAAGAAATTTATCTCCATGTACAGAATCATACCTCTAACAAAGAATCACCACAACACCTTTGTGAATCTTGTGGGAAGAGTTATTCTTCACTCTCTTCATTATTACGTCACTTGGAACAGCATGGAAAAAAACATCAATGTAACATTTGTTTCAACTATTTCAATGACCAGAAAGTGCTGGAGCAACACAAGTTGGACCATAACAAAACAATAATGTGTGAACGCTGTGGAAAGACATTCAACAGTTATAGAATGGTATCTCATGTTTGCATCTGATGAACTTATGGTGTGGAGAAGAAAAGAATTATTGGAATTCTTTTTTTTTATTATATTTGCTATTATTGTTGTTTCTATCTATAGAATTCCCAAGGTTCAATAGCGATTTTGACAAATTTTGGAAAAGTTTTTCATGTCTTGTATTAGTACATACCTAATATAGCCCCAGATAGTGTTCATTATTTTTTATACAACTTGTGCTTTAAAAATCGTGTATCTTAAATCCCATTTCAAATATTGCTCAAAAACGCCAATACATGTCACATGGTCGATGTGTCGTCCTTTGTTACCAAACATTGGTAAAACTGCTATAGTAGTTTCTATAGTTATTTCTTTTGACAGTGTCTGATGTTACCCAAGAAGTGATCTGACATTGATGTTTGTTGTCATTGTCACTGACCCAAAGTGAGTTAGTTACATTTTGTTAATTAACCGACTATAAAAAAGGAGGATATTATCAATTCGGATGTATGTTTATTTTGTATGTTTGTTACCTCAGAACGCTGTCATTTATACTACTGATTTGAAAAAAAATTTTTTTTATTAAATGAGTATTACTGTTAGATTAGTCATCTCTATTGCATTTGTTTTTGATATATCTACTTGAGCTAAAATGTTATCTACCTCCATATATAATTAATAAAAAAATGTATAAAAACAGATGTGTTATTAGTTACTTCAACATTTAAAAAACCCTATCAGATAATTTACCTTTGCGTTGCAAAACTATCGATAGTATGACTATCGATAGTTGACCTCGAAAAACAGTCACAATATCGATAGGACTATCGATAGTATCGATACCATCGATGCTATCGATAGCCAATAGTTTGCAATACTATTGATGAAACCTAAAACTATCGATGGTATCGATACTATTTAATTTAGATACAATCGATAGTATCGATACTATCGATAGTTTTTAATCAATACTATCGTTAGTATCGATTCTATAAATACTATTGTTACTTTTTGTATGAAGAACTATCGATAGTATTGTAATATCGATATTTGGCTAAGAAGAAATAGTATTTATCTTAGAAAGAATTTGACGTGGCTAGTAATAATAGTCACTGCTTTTAGACTAAAAATTTGAGTGGATGTTTTTCCGCAACTATATAATACTTCGTTAGTTTTAGGTTTCATCAAGAGTATTGCAAACGATAGTATCGATGGTATAGATACTATCGATATTCCTATCGATATAGTGACTGTTTTTCAAGGCCACGATAATATCGAATCGATAGACTATCGATATTTTATACTATTGCTTGCAACACTAATTTACCTATAGGTGTTATTTTGTTAAATCTATCCTATAAATACCTCATATCACATCCATCACAGTGTTTGTTATCTAACTCCTCGCTTGCTAAACGGCTTGCCAGACTGATTTTGATCAAATTTTTTGTGTATATTACGTCGTACCTATCGTAGGTCGCCTGCTAGTATATATTATACACAGGTCTGCTGGTTACATGTAAACCAAGTAAACAATACAATAAAAACATAAGTTTAAAATTAAGAATTATATTATTGAGTATGCATTTAATTCATTTGTTTTACGATTTGGCGGAAAATTTGAAATTGGGTTACGTCAGCTTGAATTTAACGCAAGGCCTCAGAATGCAATGATTTTTTATGACTTGACGTCATTTAAGTGAGCAAGAAAGTTAATAATAATAATAATATTCATACACTCACGCCTATTATCTAGCCCACAGTAAGCATCATTAAGAGCTTGTGTTATGGATACTAGATATTGGATGAATAATGATAATAATACAATAATAATATGTAGATAAATATTAGAAATATACTAAATAAACATATAAACATCCATGACTCGTGAACAAATGCTCGTACTCATCAGACAAACATCGCTCCTACCGGGATTTGAACCCGGGACCTCCCGACCAAGTAGCCTGTATAGCAAGGGGCACATACCACTCGGCCAGCCGGTCGTCAAAAAAGTTAATGTATGATACACTTCGATTGGCCTTTCATGATGAAGTTCTATCTTGTGCCACAGTTTATAACTGGTTTAATGAGTTTAAATGTGGTGGCACTAATCTTACCGATGATCTGAGTGAGGGACGGCCCCTTGTACTGCGACGACTGAAGATAACATCAGTATTGTGCGGCGGCGTATGATAGAGACTGATAAAAAATGACCTATCAGCAGATTTGGACATGCTTAGGCATAGGTATGAGTCAAGAGAATAAAAGCCTCCATAAAAATTTTACGGTCAGGGAGCTTTGTGCCCGGCGGATATGTCATAATTTGACCGAGGCCCAAAAAGTCGGTCGTGTTGATTGGTGCCGTGAAATGGTACAAAGATTTAACTTCAGATCATAGAAAGAAGGATTTTACGGAGGTGACTCAAATGATCCCGAAACCACAAGACAGTCTGCTGTGTTTGCCAACCAAAGTAAAGAGAGGACGAAGAGTGGGAAAAAAGTTGGTGGTCTCTTTCTTTGGGAGGAGAATTGTTTTAGACGATCGAAAAAGAGTTACTGCGGAGTGTACACTAACATTTGTTTGCTACTTGTCTTGAAAAAAGTTCTAAAGAAAGGACCTCGCAGTAGGATCCTCCTTCACCACGACAACGCTTTGTCGCACACCGCCAGGCGAACGATCGACTATTTGGCGACGTCAGACGTAGAATTACTGGGTCTTCCTTTGTAGGTATAAGCCCCGATCTCGCACCTGGCGATAAGTATTTATTCTCGAAAATAAAAGAAAAACTTTGAGGAAAACGTTTTATTGACGCCGAGGAAGCAGTGGCTCCGCGTCAAAAGGTCGTCGAAGAGACCCCTAAGGACGAGTGGGCAAAGTGCTTTTCTCAGTGGTTCCATCGGATGCAGCGATGTATTGATGAGAATGGATACTATTTTAAAAAGATATAATAAAACTAGTAACTTAATTGCTAGGTTGCTCAGTTTTTGATTTTCTAATAACTTTCAGTTTGACCCCCATACGAGGTCATCACTCATCTCATCACCTAACAAATCGCGAAAACAGATGATAATGAGATAGTTCCTAGTGGCAACATTAGGATGGGGATTCTCACACTGTTGACACAAAATGGTTCTCTTTTTATCCAATTTTTACACCAATGTATGTACCTAAGTCATATTGTGAGTCTCAATGTACCAATCCAGAGAAGAGACCAAATGAGTTTTAAGTAGGTGCATCTGAAGATGAAATAAAATAACCAATTTAAGTGTTAACTAAGTATATTTTATTAAATAACTGCTAAACTTTTAATTATAAACATAATGTAAACTTTTCATAATGTTAAGTGCAATGTAGCAATACCAGTAAAATGTTACTAAATTAGCAAAACTATGTACCTAGGTAATATGTGTCCATCAAAATCTTTTAATTTGGATGGCTATACTAACATTACTTTGGAAGTTATGTTCGATGTATGAAAATTATAGATAGATATATTTTGATTTTATTCTTAGCAAAAGCAAAACCAGCCTCTGTGGCCAAAGTTGAAGAAGTCGGAGAAAATGATCCTTACACGATAAGGCATAAGATTGTTGAGCTCGATTAGAAACTGCATGAATGAAGGTATGCTGATGTTCTTGTGGTTTTTCCGTATTCCTGCGACAAGATATATTCTTTGATCATTCACATTATCACAATACATATTCACACTGTTCTTTAATCGCCATGGCTACTTTTATCACAAGTTAAAGTATCGTATCTTCCAAACATTCATCATTACATCCATGGCTTCCCATCCTACGACATTAATCTAGTTTGTCAAAGTTTGTAAACTTTAATTTTCGATCCTTATCAGCCAACAACTAGCTATCTAGCTATTGTTTCAAGTTTTAACGATACTTCACTGATAAATTGTATAACAAAACTTTTCGTATACCTTCGATGATAATCCTAGCAGCTTCTTTAGCCGTGACCTCTGAGTACCAGGAGGTGAAGCGATGTGCTGGCGGCGGATATAAGCCTGTAGAAACTGTGGCCAGGTATACAGAGGTCGTGTAGATGTTCTTCGTCCACGTGTCCAGTCGTAACTCTTCAGTGATGGAGTCCATCAAACCTGTTTGAGAAATTACTTTGAAAATATGTGGACGATTTCACATGGAATGATCACGAGGAACGCAGCTAAATAAGGAGTAATGAGTGTGTTTGGTAGGTGAATAATTTCCTGCTAATACAATGCTTCCTCTTCAGAAGACCCTCCGATCTCCGTTGCATAAAAGATTTCCAAATCTATCCTTATTTCATCACGCGCGTCTCTGCTGCCAAAAATCTTCTAAGATGACTTTTCGATTTCGAAGCCACACTCACAAAACTGAGGTCTACTAGTAAAAAAGTACTTCGTTGTTAAGCTCTTTTCAATCAGTTTCATGAAAGGATCTGTGCTACTTTTACTCACCTCTAAGCCCAAACTTTGCCGCACAATACGGTATCATATTGTGACAGGGCATCAAACCAGCGCTAGAGTTAATAGCAATAATGTGACCGTGCCGTCTTTCAATCATGCTTGGTAGGAATGCTTGAATTATCTGAAAAGTACCATTTTAAATTAACAAAAGGCGCTTTTAATGTTTAATAATGGAAATTACGAAATATATATAGGTATCTACATCTACGTAGGTATGTAGGGTGCCTGGAGCATACAAATTTTCATCATTTTGTTTCTTTATTTGTATTCAATTCAAAAATTTATTGCATACTAAGTGTAGGCAGTTTACATTGATTGTAAATGACAAAAAGTACTTAGAACATAGTTAGGTACCTAGTAGGTGCTGCAAATTGAGGGCAACTTAATTTAAAATTAATGTGCAAACCCTTTTTTCATAGGCAAAATTCAATAATATACCTACTTAGGTAGGTACATGTTTATTTATCATGAACTCATATTCACTCATATTTCTTACAATAAAATAGGTAGGCGTTATAAACAAACTAAATCAAACATGTTAATGTGATTATAATTGGTAAGTATCTCATCTTTACTGAAAGTTTAAAAATAATTGTAAAAGTGTTCTTTCGGATCTCTAGAGGTTGTAAAAACTTCAATGAGTGGTGAGCTTAGACCATAAGAACAAGGTGGTGAGATAAACGTTCTATAAAAAGGTTAAAAAGTTGACCGCGGTGAAGAAATTGATAGGTTACATTAGTGCTCCGGTGGCGTAGTTTACCCAGAAATGAGCTAGCAAATTGACTTCAATCAGATTTGCAATAGCATCAGATCGAAGATGGTTGAGCGGTGCGCTCGTGAGCGCGCCCGCGTTGCTCACAACCATCGACACGTCCGTCAGCTGCCGGCGCATGCGCGCTGCCAGCGACGCCACCTGCTCCTGTGCCGTGATGTCTATGGTATATCCGAAACACTAGAAGAAACAGTTAATAGTTTTATCCGAAAGTGGAAGCTATACAGGATGTAAAATTGACGCTCTCTATAACGAAGGCAGATGGCAGTGCTGGTCACCCTAAGCAAGACTTGATAAAAAATAAATTTAAATACGCGAAAAAAAATTAGCTGTTTCATACAAATTGTAATATCTACACGACCTATTTGTATGGAACAGCTGGTTTATTTTCAGCGATTTAAAATATCTTTTATCAAGTCTTGCTTAGGCTGACCAGCACTGCCATCTGCCTTCGTTATAGAGAGCGTCCCTTTTACACCATGTATTTACTCCAAAAATATTCCAATTCTTTCGAATGCTTTTAAGATCTTTCAAGAATTCAGAAGGGTAATTTGTATCTACTAGTCTGCTTGTAACTTAACACACTTATAAATTGTAAGTACCTAGGTACCTACTTCATAAATCTAAATAATTACATCACCATCCTTGCTCCGAATTTCGTCGATAACAGCATTGTTCCGACGTGCGTCGTTGTCCCAGCATATGACAGTTGCACCGAGGTCTGCAAACTGAATCGCCAGCTCACGTCCTACACCGTTACCGGCTCCAGTGATCTACGAGAAAACTGGAGGTTAATGAACCTATCCTATAGAGATGGAAGTCTTACCTACTCTCATCTCAGTAGTTTAGTACCTACATTTTTGTACTGCTGGGGTCAACATTAATAAGGTTTCTTACAAGTAATAGGTACTAGGTACAGTGTACAGTTTGGTACTTACCAATATTTTAAAATAGGGTTTGCTGTATTGCGGCAGTCAACATTGATCAGGTTTCATACAAGTACCTACCTACCTACTTAGGTACTATAGTGTACAGTAAGTATCTACTGGCTCCTTACTTCTCTTCATTAAATTTTATCACAGATTAAATATCACTAACCAACACAGTTTCCCCGTGTAAGCTTTTCATAGCTGGCGGGATCAGTACCCTAACAATGGCCATGACACATGTGGACCATAACTTGACAATCAGCACCACCGTATCCAAGGCCCACAACGGCAAAGTGGACAGCCCACCGCTTCCCCACCAAGGCAGTATCCACACTTCCTGGAGAGCCCGGAACTTCCGTGCAGCACCTCCTATAAACCGCACAAATATGTTTTTCCTATACATAAATGTAAACTTACAAAAATCCTGACCTATAAATTGACAAGCTCTTAGCAACGTCAATTTGGTGCAAGTAGATAGGCAGGTACGTCATTTATGAATTTAGAATTAATACTATTGATGAAAAGAGGTTTCATAGTGTCTTTAGAATTAATTTCCTATAAGGTTTTACTTTACTTCAAGTCAGTCACTCTATGTCATCATAACACGGCGATCATAGAGAAATTTAATACATGACGGCGATTGGTGTCATAAAGAAACGAACGATAGACCGACTTAAATAATTAAAAGAGCATAATACAGCTAGAAAATTGAACACAAAAACTAATTAATACAAACTAACATTAAGCTAACACTAAGCTAAAACACAACAGAAATGGCGAAACCCCTTCAAAAAGAGAGAGAGAACCGTTCAGCGGAAAAAAAAGATTTGAGTTTCCACCCTTTCACGATAACACCTGAAAGCGCTCATACGTCGATACTTCTGTTGGAGTCAACAGAGCCTGAAATACTATGTCAGGTAAGTCGGTAGTCTCTTATTACCTAAATGAAAACGAATACTTGCCACGATTTAAAGGCCAAAGCTTTAAATTAATGAAATCTTTCTGAACTCTGGAGAACTACATCCACTCTACAGATAATCGCAAAATGCAGCGAAATACCATTGGAACAGAATTAGACGTACCAACTAGAGAGCAGGGGCATTTGTCTACCATTTTGTTTAAATAAGTAGCCTTCTAACGTTTTATCTTAATTTTTACAAGGTTGGAAGCGCGTGGGTAGGTACCTACCTACCTAATACCTTGTTGATAAGCATCTAGGGCTACCAGTAGGTATCTATCTATCATCAGATGGACCGAACGCTTGTTTGCCAGCAAAAGTATAAACAAACCCTACCAAAGCGTATCATCAAATCTTACACATAGTGAAGAATTTTGAATATTTTTTTTTGTTCCTTAGTAACTCACAACATTGCATGATACAATCTATAAAATTGACACTAATCATCATCACCAGCCTATATACGTCCCACTGCTGGGCACAGTCCTTCCTAAATGGGAGAAACACATGAGGAGTTTGGGCCATAACATCACCACGCTGGCCCAATGCGGGTTGGTGACACTAATACGTACCTACTATTTTATCTCTTTCAGACTTTAAGAGCAATCACAAAATTCTCCGCTCAAGATATGGCAAATCGCTACGTACTGTTCAACCATAATGCTATAAAATACATTTTGCTACACATTGACCATTCGGAGTTAAACATTCGACGGTTCGCGTTGAAGGCGCTAGCGCAGCTCTGCCAACTGCCTAGGGGGCCTGAGCAGGTGCTGGCCAACTCTCAAAATTTGAGGCAGTTAGCTTTTATGCTAGTCAAAGTAGGTAACTATTACCCAATACGTATTAAAAAGTCTGTCAGTTTTAATGCATTATTTGGACACTAATAGCTGTCCCTTCTAGCGGTCCATCTAAAATGCCAAACTATACTACCCCTGCTCCTACGAACAAAAAATGTTCATGTGATGTGTTGCGTGTGATGAAAGCCTCTGATCAGTTTATTCCCGTTTTACCTGAGATACCCTAAAGGTTTTACCTCTCTCTTATGTTCTGTGGTTTTACCTTTGCTATTAAGTAGCTGAATTTAAAATTTCGTTGTCTGTCCTACCTAAGCCACTAAAACTACTGCGTCCAAAATACCTATGAGGGATTTTGGACCTTTATTGATGTTTTTTTTTGACAGATGGAAGACGTGTTTGTTCTAGAGTTTGCATCTTTAGTGCTATCGGAACTAACTAGGGAACCCCTCGGCTGTGAGCAACTCGTGTCTGCTAATATTCTGAGCAGTCTCTTTTCCAGAATGAAAAACAGCTTAGATCCTGATGTTCAAAAGAACTGCTTACAGGTGATTTTTTTACGTTATAGCAGAATGCTTTATTATATGTATATTAATAAGAATAAGGCTTATGAAGTAAAGCGCAGGCCACACCGCCAGCGAGTAGGCGGGCGGGCAAAGCGAGAGAAGGAAACTATACAACTACGCGGAATATTGGCAGTTCGCATCGCTCACGCGGTAGCTTAGCTCTGTAGTTCGCGGTGTGAACCAAAGTATGAAAAGAGCTGAAACGATGCTCGCCCGGTGTGGCCTGCGCTCAAAAGTAATTTTGAAGCCATCTCAACCCGACTCTGAGCTCAAATGATGCGAACAACGAGGTCCCCGACCTGCTGTGTTAAGAACAGGATTGAAATAAAGACGCAAGTCTTTATTTTAGTCTAGATTCGCCGGCGGTGTCCAACTCGCTCTGCTCACCTCTCCCGTTGTTGGTTTAATTAAGCCACGGCACAAATTGAGTCGTCTATAAATTCTCCTTCATGTTCAAGATGCTCTAAACTGAGGGCCTAGACAAGATGCCTTTCGATAATCGCTATCGCTATCGCCAAGCGGAAAATGTATGGGATTTGACATAAGACTTTGAACGACTTTCGATCGTAAAAGTCAAATCCCATACATTTTTCATTTAGCGATAGGGATTGTCAAATGGCATCTTGTCTAGGCCCTCAGACCCGATAAAAATGGATCTTTATTGAAATCGCTTCGAGTCTTGACAAAATCTATAGCTCGTATCATATTTTTAAGACACTAAGCAATCTCCTGGATGATCCAATATGCGCGATAGAAGTGACTAAGAACCAGCAGTTCAGCTGGCCTTCGCTGCTAGCGCTAATGCAGAGCAAGTACCTGGCCATCCAGCACGCAGCTCTAAGAACTGTGGACCAATTGATCTGCCGGTACAAGGATCAGGTGGTGCAGAGGACGTTCAGAGCGTCTACCGGAGTTTTAGATCTTTGTGATATATTGGAGGTGAGTCTTTACCATTATTTTTTATGTAAGATAAGCAAACTATTTAGTAGTTTAGTAGAGGTTGGTGACATTTGAGCCCAAAATATGACACAGAAAGTAGGAGAAATCGTTAGGAACGGTTTTGGGAACGGTAATGATTTATTGCGCGCAGTCGGCAATGTGCTATATGACCTGAAAATAACCTAAAATCTAGAGATCCTCGGATTATTCCCCATTTTACTATTATCTACACTAGGTGCCTAATCTCTGAAGCTACTCATCCGATTTCAAAAATTATTTAAATATAAATATTTTGAAAGAACCTTCAGATTACTTTTCAAAGTGAATATAGGCAAAAGAAATCGCGGACACAGCAGCAGTTATCTCATATAGAGAGTTCACCAAAAACATCAAGATAAAGTTGTTATTGTACACACGACAGCACATCAAGTGTAACAGTTGCACTACGAAAGCCGCCTCTATTACGAAAGCATTAAGGGCGGTCTCAAGGTCAAACTGTTACGCTTGATGTACTGTCGACTGTACTTAAAAATATTTAAACTAGAAAAAACTAATTGCCTTTCACTGCTCCGACCCAGTACATATTTTTTTCTATTTGTTTTGTAACTGAAGTTGTAAATATCCTGTGAAAATTAATGTCAAAATAATAATTGTCTTCAGTCTTACGAATTCCGCGACGTGCACACACAAGTCCTGGGTGTTCTCCGTAACTACGTGGAGACGGAGGAGAACGCGTACCACTTGTACCAGTCCGGCTGCATCCTGAGGCTCCTCGCGTACCTGGAGATGGCGTTGCCTGCTATGAAGCCGCACTGTCTCGCCGTGCTCACTAAGATGTCGTTCACTGCTAATGGGAGGGACGTCAGTACACAACTTATATCACCCGAATTCAACATTCCTATTCGTTACAAACCAATCTCTAGATGTAATGTAGGTGGAATCCACCACTAGATCACGAGGCGGTCAAAATTGCCTTCTAAAAAATAGAGTGAGCGGATTAGTATTTTCTGCATTTTCGAGCGTCTGACAGGCGTGTAGGATCCACGTTACAGACTAATAATAATAACCAGCCTATATACCTACGCCCCACTGCTAGGCACTGGCCTTCCTACATGGCAGAAAAACCGAATGGAGTTTGGGCCATAACATCACTACGCTGGCCAATGCGGTTAGATGGGTTTAAGCGGCTGCAGTAACAACCGGGACCAACGGCAACCGGGAATCACGGAGGAGTTCGAGATAACAAATTTTAATTGACCCTCCCAGGATCGACCATAGCGAAAGTTGCTTTGTTTCCGTAATCGAAACTAGAGCGCTTTAACCACTATGTCACCGAGCTCCGTTACAGAATATCGCAGCCAAATAATTAAGTTACTTTGTAGTGTTGAAAAGTATTTAAACTAGAAAAAATCATGTCCTCGGGCAGGGACCAGGGACTGCACAATCCGGGTGACTGCTCTAACCATCTAAGCTACTAAGGACTTGGGATGACTCTGTGAATTTCCTCTCTAGTCCATCTGTATTTATGTTAGAAGTTAACTAACGTATACCATACAATGTCGAAATATTCTATTTCAACACCCGAACGAGTGTTTTTCAAACACCTGCGATTCGACTGTAGTGTTGTCTTCTTGCTGTGTATAAGGTCTTCAGACTTCAGAACTCATTGAGAAATCGCTATGTTAGAGACAGGGGAAGTTGTCTCCCACGCTGTCGACGTACTCCACTTTCTCCTGATTTTTAAAGGCAGGCAACGCCGGAGATTCCCCAAAACTCCTCATGTGTTTCTTCCATGTAGAAGGCCTGTGACCAGCAGTGGAACGTATACTATAGGCTTGTGATGAACGCATGAGAGACCTTACTATCAGGCGAGCGAGATGTATGCGTTTTTAAAGTATTTAAAAAAAATGATAATTCGTCTCGAAGAACCACAAAATAAAAAAATCTAACTCTCCCTTCCCAATTTGGTGTTGGCCCTTGACTCTGTGTACCTGAGCGTTCGACAAATAACTCAAAATAAAAAGTTGTTTATTCAATGTGACAAAAGAACTATGTATATTTTTCGTACCACCTGCTCAAGAATTACATATTCTGTGTCAAGTAAACTCAACTTAAAGTTAAATATTTTAATAAGCCTTTACAAGAGAGTGAGATAATGTTGTACTGAATTTCGTTATATCCCTAGGGATAATTTTAATTTGGAACATCAAAATAACTAACTGTCTTAAATTGAGCAAAAAATAAATAACGATTTTGAACGACAACTTAACTAATATGTTTTAAATTTTAAAACATTAAATATTAAAATCGCTTAAATGTAACAATTCACTAAAATGTCACAAAATAATTTAAAAAAATAGTCCCACCATTCCCTAAAATGTAACCAAATATTTAAAAAAAATAGTACCGCCATGTTGCATACAGTTTCAGCTGTTAATTATTTTAAGCAGAAAAATTAAGGGGTCGAGTGCGGCAGCCAAGTCTTCCATGTATTTTTTTTTTCACTATATAAAAAACCTCAAAGTCTCAACAAAATAAATATATAATTAGGTACCAGTTGGTACGAAAAGCAGAGCATGTTCATCGGGAAAAAGCAGTCTTGTAACTTGGGCGCGCTTTAATCCTTCGCTGTACTCAGGACTTAATGTAATTACTCTCTACGCTCAGGATTTTATTATTTAACACCCACGCAGCACTCGGGAGAGTTAACCGTAGAGTCAAGTCTGCACCCGGGACATAAGACACTCAGTATTCCCATGGTATTAAATGTACTATTTTGTAGCTTATGGTACATCTCATTCTGTTCCCAGGCTCTATATCAGACTGGTACAGACTTGGTGTTCTGCCACCAACTACTCAGTTCCAATGTGGAGCTCCTGGCTGATGCGGCTATGGGTGTCGCCAATATGACCAAGCTACTGCCTGCTGCGGTTAGAATGTCGGACACCAACATCATTGAGGCACTGTGTGGTAAGATAGTTTCTAATGCCATGTGACTTACGCTATGGTCGATCCCGGCCTTATCTTCACTTACCATCAGGTGAGATGAAGGTCAAGAGATACCTCGTTATGGTTAAAAAAAATCTACCATATTTCAGCGATCCTGGGCGACGAAAGTGCCGTTTGGTTCTACATACGCATCAACGCGATCCGGGCTTTGGGGGAGTTGTGCCGTATCATACCGAAGGCTGCGTTCAGCCTCGTCGAGCCTAAGACCTTTGCGTCTTTAAGAAATATTAACAAGAAATGTAAGTTATTTACTGCAAACATTAATATTTGCCCCTTAAATTATTTAAATGTCCTTACGACATATACCTACTTGAGTGAAATTTGATAGACTGTCATTTTTGAGTGATGAGCAAGAAAGCTGGCGAGTGAAAGAGACAACCCCATACAAAATTACATTTGGTTTGTTTACATGTATTCTTTAAATAGGTTGGCTCAAGTATAGTTGCGTATTAAGACTATTAGGTATGTCATTAATAGTTAATCCCCGTCGCAAAAAGAAGAGTGTTATATAATGTTGACGTGTCCGTCTGTGGGATCGTAGCTCCTAAGCAGATGGATTGATTTTCATTCTGCTTTCTCTCGGATGAAAGCTGACGTGATCTAGATGGTGCTAAGCTTTCATTTATGAAGATCTGTTCAGGTGTTTGATGACTATTAGCTCATTTCTTTCTTGATAAAAGGGTCTTTCTACTTTCACAGGTCCGATTGATTTGTTACTGTTACTTCGGTGGTATTGCCAAGACATGCTCACCTTGAGCTGATCCTATACCATCAAATAGTCTGCGGAATACTCAATTCTTCAGAAACTTACAGTACCTAGATAATAGCGTGGTTGGCTCATATGAATAGTCTCAATGAGATGATCATTAGATAGATGATTAATGAGACAGGGGGTTACTTAAACTTTTTCAATTATTTATTTATTTATTAAGGTACACCAACAACATAACATGTACTTACTTCCTATTATTAAATTATTGTCTAATGCATAGTTCTTACATGAATGCCTATAATAGGTATACACAACATTTGTAATATCTTGGATATACTTAAAATGGAAACTATTTTATATGATAATTATAATGTTTAAATATACACATTTATTATATCTTTGCACATCCAATGTGTTTCAGCAGTTTTCGCCGAAAAGTTCTATAATCATCGTTAAATATGTCGATATCAGATGTTTTCGCGTTAGTAGTATTGTAACTGATGCACATTCTAGAGATCGGTTGATGTAAGCCAAGATTAGTTCTCGTCCGTGGTACATAAAACAAGTTTGAACATCGATTACGTGGGTATCTATACGGAACATTTAAAGAAATTTTGTCCAGCAGGAGATCACATTTTACTAAACCGTTGACCAATTTGAAAAGAAAAAGCAGACCCAAAATAGAGCGGCGATCATGTAAGCTTTTTAAGTTAAAAAAATTAAGTCGTTCATTGTACGGACGACGGTGTGATATGCCAGGAGACACGAAAGCCAAATGCCTCGTAAAAGCACGCTGTAAAGACTCTATGCGCTGTGAGTGTAGACTGTAAACAGGATTCCAAGCGACACTAGCGTACTCCAACCTACTACGAACCAACGAATTATAAAGCATTAACTTAGTCTTAATCTGTTTGAATTTACGAGTGTTTCGTTTTAGAAATCCAAGAAGCTGAGCAGATTTTTTCACAATGAATTCGACATGTGCAGTGAACCCAACTCTGCTATCTAATATAACGCCAAGGTCGCGGATTTCATTAACCCTCTTTAGCTGTACACTATTTAAAGTATAATAAGTTACAATAGGATCACGTTTCCTTGTGTAAGTGATGTGGAAGCATTTATCAACATTAAGGATCATGTCGTTTTGTTTACACCACGAGTCCAAATTAATAAGGTCACCTTGAAGAAGATCTGCATCAGACTGACATTGCACTGTTTTGTAAACTTTTAGGTCGTCAGCAAATAAACAGAATTTGCTATGCTTTATGTGTGCTGTGATATCATTTATGAATAATAAGAATAAAATGGGCCCTAAATGTGAACCTTGTGGAACACCAGACAAAGCGGAATAAGATCTTGATTCATGCCCCCTAATTACAACAGTTTGAGGTCGTTTGTTCAAATAGGACTCAAACCAGCCAAGCAGCGGATAACCCAAACCACTCATACGAAGCTTTGATAGCAAAATTTGATTATTGACCCGGTCGAAGGCACTGCTAAAATCCGCGTAGAGAGTATCTACTTGCAGTCCCTTGTCAACCTCAAGAGTCATTGCAGATAAAAATGAGGTAAGATTTGTGTCCACTGACCGACCATTTCTAAAGCCATGTTGGAAGTCAGAAATGCGTCCATCCAAATGTGTGTACAGTAAAGGGTATATAAGGGATTCAAAAACTTTTGCGAAACAAGATAGAATAGATATTGGTCGATAATTTAAAATATTACTTTCGTCACCCTTCTTGAAAATCGGCACAATCCTGTTTGCTTTTCATATCTCTGGAAATAGTCCAGTAGTTACAGAGAGATTAAAAATCATTGACAACGGCAAAGCGAGAGCTGATGCACATCGTTTGATAAAAAGAGGAGGTATGTTATCAGGACCCGCTCCCTTGGTTGAATCAAGTGCCCCTAGTTTTTTTAGAACCTCCCGCTCACAGAACTTAACACTTAATAAATGAGAATCACCAATTGCACTATTACTTGCGTCAGCAGTATCACCGCTCGTGTAAACAGATGAGAAATGACTGGCAAAAAGGTTTGCAATGCTTTCTCCTGTGGAGGCGCAAACTCCATTGAGTGACATTTGTGCCGGTATTTCGGATCTACCCCCTCGTTTATCCTTAATATAGTGCCAAAATAGCTTCGGATTTTCACGGATACTCGATTCTGTTGTGTTAATATATTCATCGTTGCAAATCTTTAAAAGCTTATGACTACGCTCGCGCAATAATTCATATTCAAATTTATCACGCGGGTTTCCAAATTTGATGTACCTTTTACGAATTTTATCCTTTTCCTTGATTAATTTTATTAATTTTACGTTAAACCATGCTGGATACTTTGAAGATCTAGGTTTGCGCTTGGGTACATTTTTTTCAATTGATTTTTTAAGAACTTGATAAAATGCTGAAACCATTAGATTTACATTACTGATACCCTCAAAAGTCGCTCTCCAATCAGTCTCAAGTAATTCAGATAGTATTACAGAATAGTCGGCTTTGTAAAAATTAAAGTCATTACGTGGCTTAGGGAGTAGCGCAACATTGCAAACATCACTAGATGGGATTGTAAGAACTAAATTGGGATGATGGGGATCTAATCTGGTTAACAAGTCTGTGGGTTCAGAGACATATGCTCCATTTACATTACTTATAACTAAGTCTAAAAATCTACCTTCTGCATTAGGTATGTTGTTATATTGATACAGAGAATTAAGTGCCATAAAATCAACAAGTGAGTAACCCAAATTCTTATTATTTATTTCATAAATGTTACAATATGACATACCTTACAGTCAAGGACACCCCGATAGAGGCCCAGCGGCTGGCTGTGCAGTGCTACCTCAACCTGCAGAACTACCACGTCAGCACCAAGGCCATGTTGAACGCTGAATTCATGCAAGAACTGCTGAATATTTTACAAGTTTAGTAATTAAAATATAACTAAACTAGAAAAGCGCGGGAATATATAACTAGTCGCGGGTTCGATTCCCGCCTCAGGACATGAAATTTTTCTAGTTTAGATATATTTTAATTACCAAGTAATTTTTCAAACATTTATAATAATGTTTAAATCAAAAATTAAGAATAATTTTACAAGTTTGTATAGTATCAATTACCTACTAACGATAATAATTAAAGCAAATACTGATAGACAAGAAGAATTTCATAGGGTTATACCAAGTCCTTGGTAGCTCAGATGGTTAACGCAGTCGCCCGGATTGTGAAAAGTTGCGGGTTCTGTCCAAAAAATTAGATATACTAGATATAGGTACATATTTTTCCAGGTATTAATTATTATTTTTCTAAAGTGTTCTTCATTGGGCGTTTTGGCGCGATTTTTCAAATAAGACCTTCAAAAATAATAGATAATTCAAACCCAATGTACCTAAATAAATATACTGAATATTAGGGTATCTTTATTCAAGTAAGCCCCCGAAGTGAAGAACTTGTAGGTATTCCTTTTGCCTATAAGACATAGAGACGTTGTACAACTGAGACACAGTAGGTAACTATAGATAGGCGTACCTACTAAACATAAAGAAGTTGCTACATACAAATCTACTAATATAATAAATTAGAAAGTAACTCAGTCTGTTACGTTTTACCGATAGATGCTAATACTAGTAATAGATGTAAAAAAAAAATGCAGCTTAAGAACACACTGCTGTATTCCACGCGATAGTAGATAGATAAAACAAAGGATGTAATTTTGGTATTACCTTTCAGCGAATCGACATAAGACTAAAGATGATGGTGTGTACCGTCCTCAGCGGGCTCATGTCTGCTGATATAGCGAAGGAGCTCTTCACCGTCCGTAAGGGTGAGGAGGTAGGTGAAATTGAACTTTAAATTACAGTCATAGGGCCGAATGTTTAAACTCTTTTTGGTCCTTTTTTAAAAGTAATCAATTTAATGTTTATATAAAATAAAATTATTTTTTCAAAATAATTTTTCTTGAAACATACCGAGCCGTAAACAGCCGTAAACATAATAGCCGAGATACACCTCCAGGGATCTCCAAACATTAAATAATTTTTTTTTCAAACCTTTAATAGAGTTTTCTTTCATATTGATATAACCTTTGAGTATTCGGCCTTAAGACACACGTTTGATAGGCTAATTGCCAGAATTATCATGTAAGCTTAAAATAATTGAAGATTCCTAATAAATAAACTGGCAAACCTGAGATCAATTATACCTAGGTATTATCTGTGCGTGTAAAAATATTTAAATAATTAACTACGCAGACCCCCAAGTAGCGTTAGCTCAGAGCACTTAAAGTCCGCCCCGGGCCTATTAAATAGTCAGTCCACCAAGTAGCGTTATCCCAGAACACTCACAGTCCGCCTCTGGGTCCATTAACCTGGTAGGCCCCCAAGTAGCGTTAGCTGAGAGCACTCGCAGTGCGCTCCTGAGTCCATTAACTAGGCAGGCCCCCAAGAAGCGTTAGCCCAGAGCACTCACAGTCCGCCTTTGGGCCCATTAACTAGGCCGGCCCCCAAGAAACGTTAGCCCAGAGCACTCACAGTCCGTCCCTGGGTCCATTAACTAGGCAGACCCCTAAGTAGCGTTAGCCCAGATCACTCACAGTCCGCCTCTGGGTCCATTAACCTGGCAGGCCCCCAAGTAGCGTAAGCTCAGAGCACTCACAGTCCACCCCTGGGTCCATCAATTGGGTAGGACCCCAACCCAAATAGCGTTAGCTCAGAGCACTCACAATCCGCCCCTGGGCCACTGCCTAGGATTTAAGACGATACCTTGTGAACGTTGTTTCGGACGAGTCAGAGAGGGACAGAGGTATGACTTCCCAGTGCGAGGAAATACTCCAATAGGTGCGTAACGTAAGCGATAAAGAGAAAAAACTAAATGATGTTTGATAAAAATCTTTTGAGATTCATTGAAAAAAAATGGTAAGTTCATTACATTTGGGTTTTTAATCATCAGATTGCTTCTAAAACGAAAAGGGGAACGAGAAGGATTCTTTATTCTTTTTTTCTATAGGGAAATGGCAGGGAAAATTCGTTAACGTTTTGGCTTTTGTACAAAACGGCATTATACCAATTGCGTTCTGTAGGTGGTATCAAGCAACCTGCACATAGAGCATATCGGCCTCCGCACCGCTCTGTGTACTCTGATCACATGCAGCGTCACAGACGAGGGGGCCGACTTCTATTTGGAACTGGGGACTATACACTAGTAAGTTTAGTTTTTGAAGCAAATGCAGTAAAAAGTAAAGAGAGAGAGAGAGAGAGAGGGACGGAGAGAGAAAGAGAGAGGGACGGAGAGAGAGAGAGAGAGAAAGTAGAGTTGTGGTAAAGTTTTTAATTCATCCGATTAGAACAGACCTTTATAGTTGCTGTCATATTGTACTATTGAAAACGACACCAGTTTCCCTGTTGTGAATGTCAGTAGAACGTAACACGATCGAAACGTTATTAGGACGATCGTGGTGACATTTGCACTAGGTGAATTAATTTTCATTCAAAATAGAACTGCTTTTATCTAAGTGTAGCAGAATATATTTTCTGTTGCTATTAATTTATTTTTGTTTTATATACAGCATGGTAAACAACAAAATGGCGAGATACGCGGTTGGGGCATGGGAACCAGCTCTGGAAGCCATATTCAATCATCACCCGTCAGCGAAGCTGGCGTACACAGGACGTCTGGATATCAACGATTTTACAAGGGTTAGGAAACATAATCATGAACACCACACAAGAGAATTTTCCAAATTCCTAACTTCGTCTAGAAAGTTCGTCTGCCATGAACGACCAAAACAAACATTATTTCATCTACTCGTAGCGTTGTCGAATATTCTATGGATCTGGCTTTAGTTCCAAAAGCCTATCGAGAGGCGTCATTAAACTCAGACACGACAGACACTATGACGTTGTTAGTTAATATACTTTTGTGAAAGTCATATAAATGTGATTTTTGACGATTTAAAAATGCTTCTTGGTGGCTTATTTGAATAAAGATATTTTCATTACATTTCACTATTAATAGACACCAGTAACTCCTATTGATACGCACCAGTAAATTATCAAGAGACGCCAGAAATCTATCGATGGGCGCCAGTAAAATACTGAGAGAGAGTTACCAGTAAACTATCGCTGTCGCTGACCCCAGTAAACTATCGATGGACGCCAGTAAACTATTGAGATATACCAGTAAAATATCGTTGACGCCAGTAAAGTATCGAGAGACGCCAGTAAACTATCGATGGACGCAAGCAAACTATAGTATTATAGGTGCTTACCTATTCAGTACTGATTTGGGGTGAACTCTAGCGATGTATCATAGTCGATAAAGACCACAAAATCTTAAATGTTTTGTTTTAAACGTTTAGTACTGGTTTTAGGAAGGTTTCTACGTGCAGAAGCGTCTGGGAAAGTCGTTTCCAACGCTACGCGCTATTTTGGAGCAAGTCCCGCCGTTCAAGGACTGTACGCTAGTGTGTATGTTCCTTCAGCCGCCGTTTGATGCCGCCTCCGGGATGGAAATAAGATCGCCATGTAAGTACTTAGCGTTCCAATGGAAAGTGTATAGGATTTGACATTTTAGATCGAAACTCAATCGAGGCCTTATGTCAAATCCCATACATTTTCCTCTTAGCGATAGCGATTATCGAAAGGCATCTTGTCTAGGCCCTCTCTCCATTAAAAGCGTTGCAGTGCATCATGCCATGCTTATTTTTATTTATCTAAATGAAAAGCAACAGCTTAAAATACCTACTTAGTAGGACAAAAAAGATAAAACAGACAGACAATAAAAGTCGCCTACAAAAAGCACACGTAATTTAAAACATCGTCATGGGCCCATTGTAAGACGAGTGCTCGACATGAAGGACTATAATATTTGGGACGATTGTTAAATCCGGCAGGTCGCTAACTGCCTAGGCAGAACGTCCAGTACTGAAAAGCTTTTGTCTAATAGGTTTAAGATTATTTCTTACGGCAACTTATAACCAGAATAATTTATATAAAACCCCAAGTAGGAAACGTGTGTCAGCTGAAATATCAGCTCGAAGGCTCGCTCATTAAGAATACTTTTTTAACTTACTTTGGCGAAGCACAGAAGTAGCGTAATGTATTTCTATTGTATATCTTATCTTATCATGGGGCCATGACCAAGTCACAGAGTAACGTTGACCCATTGGCATTTTTTGTTTTTCCTCTGCTTTTACTCATAGTGTGAGAATATAGATGCTATTCTATTACACCTAGACCATCGATCGGAGTCGAAGCTAGCGATGAATTCGTCAGCTCAGCTGAAGCTACCCCTGCCTGATGACCACAACTTACGCTCTTACCTCCTCAAGCTAAAGATCTGGTTTGGAGACCCGTTAGTTTGTCTTTTTATTAAACGATAGAGAGGTTAGACTTAATTTTATTAGCGTTCTTTCACACTGCCCGAATTAAATATCAACCTATAGAAGATTACAGCCAAATTACACAATACTTCAGCCATCTTAGGTAAAGAATTTAAGTAAACTAACCACTGTCATTTTTAACCGACTTCAAAAAAGAAGGAGGTTATATGTTCCACTATGTGTATTTTTTTTGTATGTATGTTCACCGATTTCTCTGTCAATTGTGAACCGATTTTTAAAATTCTTTTTTCATTCAATAGAGTATACTCCCATGGTGGTCCCATTGTCACCAGGTCAGGATCTGATGATGGGATCCCAGGGAAATTGAGGACAAACCAAAATTTTTATAGGCACGTGTGACATGTTTTACTTCTTTCCAAAGCTATTCAAGTATTCGCTTCTGTTAGTCATCATCTCATGTTGATGAGCTGATGATGGAAGGTACAACTCCTAACGGTTAGGAAATAGAAGATAATTCTTTCACTGTGTATTTCAACCAAGGACTGAGAGACAGACAAGTCGATGGTGCTGACGGTCAACCATCTTGCTTTGACCTTAAGAAATCACTTAAAAATATGGGTTTTTTTTTAACAATAATAAAACCGACTTCAAAACAAGGAAAAAATAATTAAATTTCAGTACCTGTTACCAGTGGTGCTAAGCTGTTTCCAGAGACAATAGAAAGTGAAGCACCAACTCCAAAAAATACATTTCAGGAGGTAAGTAGGTACCTTGGTACTGAAATTTAATTATTTTTTCCTTTTTAGTATTTTCAAGTCGGTTTTATTTTTTGTATGAGTGATGAGCAAGAAAGGTATTGTGAGTTGAGTGAAGGGGACAAACCTATACAAAACGACAGTGGGTTACATTTATTATTTATCGCAGTTGGCTAAGTATAGTATTAGGACTACAGATCACATGGATCTTTAGATAAGATTAATTTTGGCTTAGACTATGTGGTATAAAAGATGTGATGTATGGAAATTTTTAACACAACTAGATGACAAACAAGTTGACGGCCCACCTGGTGTTTAGCAGTTACCGCCGCCTATAGACATCTGCAATAACAAGGAAAAATCACTTGATATTGCAGGTGCGTTGTTATTCTGAGGTCTAAGATGAAATGCCGTCCATGCCCAGTAATTATACAGGCTGCCTTTCCCTACAATCAGACACAAGCGAACTGTTTCACGGCAGAAATAAGAAAGACGGTGGTACCTACCCGAGACGGTAGACGACCCTACATACAGGCCCACCACCTGGTAGTGTGTGGGAATATAGGTACCTCATCTTCGTCCTTCAAATCAAGACGCTTGAGACTGGGAATATCTTAGTATCTGGTGAAGTAGGAAATACATCACATTTAGATCTGTAAAAGATTTTAATGAATATCCAACAAATGTTATTTCTTTTCAGCGCAAAATCTTTACATTACCTTGAAATAGAAGACGCACATTATGAAGTCAGGTAAATATAGACAGAGTACGAGGAACATTATGGCCTAGAAATATAAAGAATTATTTAATTTATTGGTAGATGTATGTATACCCTATCAATTTAAGTAGCACTGACAATTTAAAGAGATGTTTTTTAACCCCCGACAAAAAAAGAGGGGTGTTATAAGTTTGATGTGTCTGTCTGTCTGTCTGTGGCATCGTAGCGCCTAAACAAATGGACCGATTTTGATTCGTTTTTTTTTGTTTGAAAGCTGATGTAACTACGACGGTTCTTAGCTATAATTTATGAAGATCAGTTCAGGCGTTTGTTGACTATCAGCTCATTTTCTACATGATAAAAGGATTTTACTAACTTTTACAGATCTGATTGATTTCCAATTTGGTGTACTGTCACTTCGGCGACATTCCCATGACATAATAACTTTGAGCTGATCCTATACCATTAAAAAGTCTGCGAAATGGTTAATATTCTTCAGAAACTTACAGATAACGTGTTTGGGCTCTTAAGGCGATACCTCGTCGACACTAGCGACACCACTTGATTTATATTAATTGTGGTGAATATAGAACATAATAAACAAAAACGCTTTAGTGAATGACTAAAGAACGGTATTTGTAATTTTTTGAGATGTGCTCGGTATAAGATATTCCTATACATGTAACCTATTTTTTCATTATTGCCGAAAGTGGCCACTTTTAACAATAGTAAAAAATTTGGTTACTTATAGGTAGACACTTTATACAAGATACATCTTTAAAAATTACAAATACCGTTCTTTAGCAATTCTCTAAAGCGTTTTTGTTTATTATGTTCTAAATTCACCATAATTAATAACAATCAATTGGTGTCGCTAGTGTGCACGAGATAGCCCCTTAAGAATAGTCTTAATGAGATGGTGCTAGATAGATGATAAATGACGCCGGGGGTTAATTAAATTTTTTAATTTTGTAAGTATTGGTAGTGAAAGTGTACGTTTTAAATGCAAAACTTTGTACAGTATATTTAATTTAGTAACCAATTGCTCTTTTTAACAATTATTCGCAGTGCCTACTTAGATATACAAGGTGTATCAGAATAACCAATAAAAAATGAATTCTTTATCGAAAACTTAAAATGAAAATGTCACTACTGTAGTAATCGGCCTCTAGTAATTTTAGGTTGTACTAGGTGAGGTTGTACTCTAGTAATTTTAGGTTGAATGACATTCACAGCCGATTACTAGAGTAGTGACATTTTCATTTTTAGTTTTCGATAAAGAATTTGTTTTTTATTTGTTATTCTGATACACCTTGTAAGTATAATACAAATATTAGTTTTATCCTGTATTTTCCTTACACGAAGTAATTTACGTTGCTTTAGTAATTAACGTTGCAACACGACGACGTAAAACGAATTGGTCTTTCTTAAGCAACGTGCATTATGCGTCACAAAAATCGCGACTCCCTTTATGTTCGCTTGTCCTCACACATAAGTTTGATGAAGTTTGGTATTATTAGTTATTAAAATATTTTGTGACATTATTGGTAGACATATTTTATACTACTTAGGCATATTGTCTCAATCTAATATAATGGTTATTTTTAGATATCGTGAGAAATGTGCAGAAGTGTCTTCGTCTCTGAAGCAGAAAGCTGCCTTGTTGGGCGAGTTCGTAGCTGAACAGATGTGTGGTCTGACGCAAGAGAGGGACTGCTCCATGCCTAGCGTGGACCTACACTTGACGGATTTGATGGTATACTATTGGCCATAATTCTGCAGACGGCCGATCCCAATAAGCTAATCACAGAAACAGATAAGCTTTGTTGCTCAGCTATTTTTATTATTTTACAAATAATAACAGACGTTGCATCGTAGGTATCTAAACTGTGGTAGACCTATCTCTGTGGATAGTTTATTGGTTTGCAAAGTAAAATTATATTTGAGTTGAGTGCATTTTGATCTCTCAATAGGTATGAAAACATAAAAGATGGCTGTTAAACTATAATTTGTCATAATAAAATGTGTGTTCAATTTTCGACCTTATTAAACGTGATAAAATGCAGGGTTAAGGAAGTACCTCCGTACATGGCGTCTAAAATTGTCTATGGGTTCTGTACTATAAACTATCTAAAATGTTATTTTACAGTCCTAATTAATTTAACTATCTCTTTCTTATACATATTGAAAGAAAGAGATAGATATACGATACTTAAATTTAGATTTAGAATATGTTTTTCAGAATTAGGCCCATTTAGACGTCTGCGCAGACTTTATTTTTCTGTTAAGACATAAAGAACTTTTATCTTTATATTTATTGGAGAATATTATATTGACACTGATATATCCCTATTTTGACCTCCTCAGTCAGATTTGAGGTTAGCAGCTGTGGGTATAGGGTGGGTTCGGTGTGGCGGCGCGTTAGAGCGCAGCGTGCTCTACAAGGTCCTAGCTGACCGGGTTGGTCTGCCATGCTCGATGCATCGCGCCGGCTCGCGCGCCTGGTGCGAACTAGCGCTGCCGGAGTTGCGTGAGGTAAGTGTATTGAGGTTGAATGTAGTGATGAGATGAATAAAGACTCGCTACCATTTTACAAGTCTCTACTTCTCAAGTTCTTATTTATAAGGCGTAATCATTTTTAAAAGGATTCCCGCCTGAGTCTTGATAGGGTGTATTCTAACTAGTCCCTGTGGAGTAGTCCCATGATAGGACTATTGGTATTTTTTCCCCAGAGGATCCATTAACTGGAATACTGGTAATTTTAATACCAGAGGTGACTTCCACTGACTGGACTATTGGGTAGGTATTGACTGTTAGTAGTAGGTATCTATCAGGGATGTTGCGGATGCTGATTTTTTCACATCCGCGGATGTGAATGCGGATGCGGATTTTTGGAAGTTCACATCCGCGGATGCGTATGCGGATGTTAAAGGTGTTATAGAAAAAAGTATATGAATTAAGAATTAAAATATTTTTTTCGTAATTATTAACATTTTTATTAATGACGATTTGTAAATGAAGTTAAAAATAGGAGCATTATACTTAATAAAATGAAGAATTTTGTTTTAAAACGATAAACATTACATAAAATAAAAAATATTACCGGTGTAACATAATGGCATTTACCTGGTGATTTTAATAAGCTAATCTAAGTAACCAATTTAAATATTTCCCAATAAACAATTACTTACGCACAAAGCTCATTGTATCACAACAACACTCAAATATCTATCTATACGATAAGTATTGCACAGCGCAAACATACACATAATGATTCATTCACAAGAATCAAATAATACACCACAAAATACGCGTCGGATCTTCTTCTTCTAGTGCCTCTCCGATGAACGAAGGTTGGCAGGCAGCTTTTTCTTTGTCCTTCGCAAGATGGATAAGTTCTGCAGCGCTTGATATTCCGGTCCACTCGCGTAGGTTTCTCAACCAAGACTTCTTCCTGCAGCCGTCACCACGCTTTCCAATTACTTTGCCCATCATTACAAGTTGCAGGAGGGCGTATTTCTCGTGTCTTATCACATGCCCCAGATACGCAACCTTCCTAACTCTGATAGTATCCCAAAGATCACGTTTCATACCTACACGTCGCTGAATGTTGTATTTAACCCTCTGAGTCCAACTAACTTTTAACATTCGTCTATAGGCCCACATTTCGAATGTTTTAACGTATAAAGCCTATCCTGAGTTCAATTTTAATTGTCCAAGACTCACATCCGTATAGAAATATTGGCCAGATATAACAACGTAAGAATCGAGTACGAAGCGTAATGTTCAGGCTTCGGTTACTTAGTTAGTACTTTTCTCATGGTGTTAAAAGCACTACGGGCGACTTCAACTTGTCGGAGTCGGATTTTGTCTCAAAATTTATCGTTCCCATTGGTTAATGTTAAGTGCGAACGGCACGCGCTATTCGCCGGCCCCGTCCAATTTCTTTCTTCCGCATCCGCATCATCATCCGCATTGATTGTTGCGGATGCGGATACAGATGTCCAAATTCATGCGAAAGCTCCGCATTTGCGGATGCGGATGCGAATATTCGCAACATCCCTGGTATCTATGTTTTTCATTTCATAGTCCGTAAGTAAATATAAACCCTTTTTTCAAAAAAAACAAACAATGTAGGCCAAATTGTTCCTGAACCTCTGGAAAAAATACTAGTAGTCCCATTATGCAACTACTCCACTGGGAATACACGCTTGAATGTATTCAGTTCTGGCCTAGCTCTTGCGATAGCACCCTCAACTGTGGTCACCTTTGCTGACGGTACTGCACCGTGACATCGTGAGACAGTGTGTAGTTACGAATAGAGCTCTTATTATTTCTAAATCAGTATGGTGTAGAGAACAAACTTCATATTTATTTGAACCTTCTTGAAATATACTCGTTCGAGTGTTGAAATAGAATACTTCATTTTATGAGCATACACATATAACGCAAATACAGATGCGTAGAACCAATTCATAGGGTTACCCCAAGTCCTTGGTAGCTCAGATGGTTTGAGCAGTCCCGGATTGTGAAAGCGGGTTCGGTCCCCGCCGCAGGACATTGCTTTTTTCTAGCATATATATTTTTACATCAATTTGTTGTGGATCAACATGAAATACACTTAATTGATCCTACCATTTCCTACTTTAGAGCGAGTTGTTAGTCCCAGAGATGAAGTACCCAGCGGGCCTACTCCGCGCCAACTACGTGGTGGACCTTATGGAGCGACCCGGGAGACTTTTACCGCTTAATAGCCACGAAGCGAGTCGGATTTGTGGTCCAGTGTGTGCGCCGCCTTACACTGCGCGGGAGTTGCCGGAAGTTTGTAAATGCGAGTAGTATGCGAAGGTTCGCGACTTCGATTTAGGGATGACTTTGAAATCGGTATTTACTATCAAATGCCGGTATTTGTAATTCATATATATATTGATATATATTGATTTTAATTTAATAGTTTGGCGGCAATAAACCACTTAAATATACTTCTACGTTCATTTAGATCGATGAATGCCTCGATATACTTTTTATTATTTCTCGCCGAAACTGCCAAATAAGTTAGAAGATTCGTGACGTCATCGTCATGGTAAAAATCTTAAATGAACGTTTTCGACGTTTCATTTCTTTAAAAAAACCAATGACGTCTCATCCAAAGTCAAAGCGGTAGTTGTTTCAGATACTTACTCGTAAGTTATTGTAAAAAAAAAAACGATTTAAAAAATTTAATTAAAAAATAATTTGAATTATTATGAACTGAAACCAACCGGCATAGACAGCAATAATAATATTGCTATTTTAAATCTAATAGATATAAATTGATGAATGCTTTTGCAGTTTTGAATTAGGTATTACATACCTTTGATCGTTAGCGAATTAGGGAAGTCTTTATTTTGTTATTTTCTTTCAGTAAGTAAGTATTAATTAATTCTAAACTCAAAATGATTCTAGTACCTTTAATATCTGGAAAATCTTGATTTAATAGTAGACGGAGAAAAATTAAAAACAACTATTCAAATGCCTTTTATTACAAGGCAGTTTTAATTCATACAATAAATATTTTCAATACAAAAAATCTTATACATCTATTCACTTTTAAAGAAGACACACCATTGCACTGTTGGACGGACAAACAATCACAAACATTAATACTTATGTCTATTTCGTGAGACTACCTACCTAAAATATTTGTAAATATAAAATTTAAAGAAAAATTTCATAAACATAATTACATATTAAGTTTGTTTTACAAAAACAACGGACGGTAGTCACAACTTATTTTTTTAAATGGTACTATTTTATACCTTTGAGGTAACTTCTAAAAACATTATGGTAAATAAAGTAAATTTTCATTGAGACATATATATTTTCAATTCAATTTAAATAAAAATACAAATATGGAAATTACAAGGAACTAAAACTAAACTACTATAAGTTTGTAAAAGCGATTAATTAGCTATGATACCAGGATTTAATTGATTTTCTAATTTTTGATATTATTTAAATAACTAGTAGTATTTGAACTCCAGTTAGCGTGTGACATTATTAGTAGCTAAAATATAATAGAAAAATGAGGGTTATTATAACAATTGTTATGTCTTGTAATGTCGGTTTTTGATAACCATTATTAATTTAAAGAATAAAAATAATTGGCAGTACTGAGAATAGCCCGATTTAATTGCACTCCAAATCTCGGAATTCACACAAACTTCGCCCACTCGTAAATGAAACTTTAAAATTCTTATCTTTAAATAGTTTTAATTAAGGGATTAACCTTTACACTATACTATAGTTTTACGAGCACTCGCTTTATCCCGTTATTAATACGATTATAAAATTAATAAGCCAAAACTATTAAAAATAGTTTTTGAAAATCAGTCTATACGTAAAAAAACTGGTAATGGCCACAATACGTAGGTAAACTGTGTATAATATAATTTGTTATATTGTAATACACAAGTATCAAGTATCAAAGTCTTGTTAACTTATATGATATTCGACTTTTTATATAATTGAAATGTGTGCTACCTACATTAATTATTACTAAGAAGTATATAAAGAACACATGTTTTAGATATTTCAATAAAGTTTAAATAGTATATCACAAGTCTCTCAAATGAATATTGTAAAACAATTATCGAGAAATCGCACTGAAATATGCTTTTCATAATTTTATAAAGTTCATACCAAACATTTCATTGAAAATATTCAATCACAGTATAATATACTTCATGTGTAAATAACAGACCACGTACGTATTACATACTTACTCTACTAGTGGTGGGTCACATTCTATAAGCTAAAAACTTGATAAATTCAGTCATTATAAATTTTAAAATAATAGCCCGGAAAATTCATTCAAGTTCCTATTTGAAAGCGTAATTAGAGGTTTCACCAAGCGTTTAGTTTCTATCTGAACAACTCGAATTTCTCTCATCATGATAGGAAACAAAACCAGAGTCTAGATTGTGACTTCAATTACTAGCTACCCTATGTTTGGAATAATCAAAGTTATGTTATAAATGTTAGTTGAAAATAATGGAGATCTTTCATTCTGACTTCTTATTGTTTTAAAATTCTAATTAACAGTTCAAAATAATGTTTGTAGTAAAATGTCGTGAAAAAATCTTCAAACTCCTAAGACCTATTCGACGTTAAATCGTTATAGGCACTTAATACTTAGCTTCTACACGCTTATCTCACGGCGCGAGATCCAATTTTAAATAAAATCCAACGTACTTGCGAAGCTATAGTCTGTAAGACGCTGTACACTTCTTACACAGTAGTCTGTGGGACTCCGTGTACTATTTGCGTGCGTGACTTGGCTCGAGGAAGCGGCTCAGGCGCACGCGAAACATAATTTTCTTTTAGAGATAATGCGGAGCCCGTCGACGCTTGCGATGAGGGACGGGTTGACTGAAGATTTTGAGGTTGACTTGCCTGTGAAGGTAACACGTTATAATAAATAGAAACGTAGGTATAACATATCTTGAGCGCAAATGGTTGGTAGCGAGTCGCGCCCTGGTTTTACACTATAACGAGTGCCCAGACGTCATCAATTGATGACATAACAATTAAAATTTAATTGTGTCTGGTTTATCGGGCTATGATGGGTTAATATATCGCACGTTCGGTGAAACAAAGTCATAACTCCTCTTTTTGTAATTTTACGGGAATGGACTGTTTAATTTTTTTTCGTATTCTTTTCCTTGTTACTGTATGGTTCCTAATAGTAGGTTGAAAACTTCAATGAAATTATGTTTGTTTTTTTCGCTTCAGTTTTACGTTTTTTTTTATAAAACTAGACAAACAAGCTGACGGCCCACCTGATGGTAAGTGGTAGCCGCCGCCTATATAGACCTGCAGGTGCGTTGTTATCCTGAGGCCTAAGCCGAAATGCCTGTCATGTTCAGTATTTTTAACTGGCTACCTTTCCCTTCAATACGGAACACAGAAAACTGTTTCATGGTAGAAATGCGGTAGCGGTAAAAGTTCTTATTTAAATGCTTTAAAAATTTTAATTAAAGAAAAAAAACGTACGTAACTATGTTGTTCTAGCCTGGCCAAAAAGACTAGAAATTCTAAAGAGTCCTTGGTCATTTTTGAAAAGTTGCCCACACAGTGTTGCCACTATTTAACTTTCTTATTTCTAATATTAGTGGGATAAACAATTAGTTAAGCAAAATCTCATTTCCAATTTTGTCTACTTGTGCCCTTGTTGCACCGAACGTGCGATTATGTACTGAGTGTACTGACCGCGCGACTGAGCGTGACCGGCGTGTGCGGCCTCTTGACCGGCACGTCGCGGTACTCGTAGATGTTGTCGCGCGATCGCGTCGTGTTCTCGATCCCGTGGTCGTCGCCCTCGCCCACCATGAAGATGTCGCCGTCGTAGTATCTGTCCGTTTCTCTGTATGAAGAAATGGAATTTAAAATTACCCAATTGAGATCCTTTGTTCTCGTTGAGTCACACCATTTTGTGTCACACTGTTACTCAACGGGAAAAATATTCCTGATGAGTAACACCGTACCTCAATGCCACTATTTTTTTCCCGTATGTATGTAGCTGGATCATCCCCTGAAGTACCAGGCTACCATATCTATGTAGGAGATGTTTAGCATACTCTTATTTTATTTATATAATAATTGTAGGGGTACAATAAATAACCTCTCTTATACTTATGGTAGCCTGGTACTTCAGGGGATGATCCAGCTGTCTAAAAGAGATGTTTCTAAAATGAAGACCCAGCCAGGTACAATGTACTTTAAAATAGGTAAAATATGCAGAACAGGGCTTAACTGTCCATTTTCTTTTTATTTGCTTTGTTGCGTAGTACAAAACAAGAATTTCGATAGGAAAAACTGCAATACAGTCAAACACTTATCACGGCGCCTATGGCACTTTGGTATGCTTTAGTGACACTTAGTTGACTTCTGTCGGCTGCCATATTGGCATATTGAACAAGGGTGAAATTGACGTAAAATTTAAAATTTTGTACAAACTAACTATGCATGAAATCGAATTATTAGTATTTTTCCCGGATTCAGGAGATTTCTCCTGATTCTCTGTTATGGTGTACAATCGCAGTCCAAAAATGTTTACCAATTTTTATAAATTAGATTCTCTCTCACACTGTGTGCAATCAAGGGTAGAATGCTAGATTTGTGAAGCATCAATTCAATAAAAATAATAAATGACATTTTGATGATCAAACTTATTTTCAATTTTAAAAATTAACACATTTAAAATGTTTGACTATAATAATAAGGTTGAAATAATAAACAATGAGATAGGTTGATTGTCAATTGTCCATAGATTGTTATCTCGTTTCTATTAGATATT
Organism: Nymphula nitidulata; assembly: GCA_947347705.1. Lineage (NCBI taxonomy): Eukaryota > Metazoa > Arthropoda > Insecta > Lepidoptera > Crambidae > Nymphula > Nymphula nitidulata. Next base: position 3,774,444 of record OX374617.1, on the reverse strand, counting down.
ATTTTAATTTTTTTTGTCAAAATAGTTTTGCTCTTAATCTAGTCAACATTCATAATTTTTATTTTTCGACCGATTTTCATATGTAAAAATGTACTATGTCTAATCAATTTATATCATCAATCCTGTGACAGATTTTAGCATGCAATTATAAACCTAAGGGTGGTAAACATTTTTAGCCCCCGATACCTGGCCGACATCTCTTTTAGTTATTTGACGGTTTTAATTTTTGCTATGATTTTCTGAGAGAAAGAAATAAACTGATCTTTAATTTAGATGTAGTGTGTACATAAAACATATATGCATACCTAACACAATCATGGCATGAACACAACGATGAAACGCTACAGACAAGCACGAAAACAAAACAAAAAACTGAGGACAACAATCATACAATATTTATAATTTTTAAATAATGTCAATTTTGTTGAATTTTGAACCATTTGCTAAACGAATTCTACAACAGTGTTGTCTCTTTTCAATTATGCAAGTAAAAAGAGAAAGTATCACAATAGCACGTCGATGATTGACTTGATCGTATTCTTTCGATTGTTACCCAACTAGCACACTAGTGGAAATAGCAGCCTATTTTGCAACTTCTAGCTTTACAGTAGCGCTTTAGGGGTTCAGAAAGAGATTTTAAGTTCTACTATTGCTTCTGTAACTGCTCATAGCTGTAAATATCACTAGGGGTAGCAGAAACTGAACCAAATGCCACTCTAGGCTTTATCAGAGTTCATTTTACAACCCATTTGCCGTCTGTAGTGTTACAAGAGAGTTACAATATGTAGTTACAGCTTAAAGCTGCTAAAAAGCTTCTATTGCCGCTGCTGCACGCTTCAGAACTGCACAAAGACTTTAATTGCAGACTTTTTAACGGAACTGTATAAAATATACATTTATCACTGTTCTGCCACTGAAAGTTTCATTGCAGAAGTAATTTGTACTTTTGCGCAGACTTAAGTAGCAATTTGATCCACTGTTTTACTAATAGCGACAAATAACACGTAAGTTTTTTTTAACTCAATAATGTGAAAGTAATTTAACTTTCATTTATAAAACTGTATTCATTAAATTTATTCTTTAAGGGATTCATTGGAAACAAACAAAAATAATGCGCCAAGTTCGAGTTCAACAAACACAAGCGAGGGTCCCGTAGATTTTGTTTTCTCAATTAGTGATAACGGACCAGTTGCAGAGGAAAACACCAAGCATATTATAAAAACAAAGTAAAATAACCTCCTTTGCGTTATTTTTTGTTTCTTTCTTCTAGATACAATAATGTGGATTCAGACAGCTATACTGAATATAAACTAGAGTAAGTATGTCAAATGTGAAAGAAAATGTAGCTATCGCGAGCAAATACGAATTTGGGCGCTGAAACACAAATGTAGTCATGTAGCTTTAAAAGACTTATTTAAAATTTGAAACCAAATTACTCCTAACGCTATGCCTAAAGATCCACGCTCACTACTTGGTACACCAAGAGAAATTACAAGAATCTTCGTCGATCCAAGTGAATACTGGCACAATAATTTTAAAAATAGTATAAAAAGTTTTGAAAAATCTAAAGTTATACTGGAAAATATATCGATTTTAGTAAAGATAGACGGAGTACCTATTTACAAAAGATCCAAACAACAATTCTGGCCTATATTGTGCAGTATTTTTAAAATGCCTCACTTAAGTCCTATTATATATTATGTAGAGTATTTCTAGGTTCAGGTAAACCAAAAGATTTGCATGAATTTTTAAAAGTTTTTATTAAAGAAATGGGCAGTATGCTTCACGATGGCATTTACATACGAAATAGAAAAATTTCAGTGTCATTGAGATGCTTTGTATGCGATTTTTCTGTCAGAGCTATGATAAATTGTACGACATAATATTGTTCCTTTAAACAATGCAGTTTATTTTAGTCCAGTTTGGTTGTGGAGTTGAATCTTCAATTTTACATATTTTTTTACTTTTCTTGTTTGGCCAGTGTAACGATCGATGTTTTTCCCATGTAGATGGACAGATGCAAAGTTCTTGTTTATTTCGTTGTATAATATAAGTTTGAATTATTTTGAAAGGCATTCTGAAAACATGGTAAGACATAGTAAGTTTTAAACATTTAAAAGATCAAAAAATATAGAAGCAGCTACAAACGACCATCGTATTTTAGGGTTTTCAACGAGCTCTACGGATCTCTAAACACATAACCATTAGTGTGGTTCGATACCTGCAGTAAGTACGAAATAAAAGTGATAGTTAAGACTTGAACTGCATTAGTGGTATAGGTATTACTTGGACCTTCAGAAGAGTAAAACTTTACGCTTTGACGCGCAGAGAGGAAGTACTAAGGTTGAAGTTGCAAGTTAAAGCTGCTTCTCATAGACGCCATGTTTACAAGACAATTATTTATCATTACTTGAGAAATTTATCACATTTGTAGTAAAATATAAATAAATATAGAACCAGCAACTTACTAATTACAAATGTAGTCACGTATGTAATTTCAATATCGTGTAGGTATGTGATATAATATTATTTATATAATAATATTTTACATATTTTACGATATTCTGAGGGAATTATTGATGCCCGTTAAAAATACTCCAATAATATGAAGTATATGCACGATAAACTGATCCGCGTTTTTAGCCACTTGCATATTATACAAAATATAGCTCAAAAACACTTACCTTCACTTCACTTATTATTTATTTATATTCAGTAATGTCTGACTCAGAAACAACAGATGTATTTTATAAATGAGAGACAAGGTGAATGATCAGTGATCCTTTATTCGTTCAGTTAAACCTGTCATTCATTCATTTGCTCTACAAGAGTTTTAGTGTGGTGTTAATTATTAGTTGCAGCTCCTGTAGCGCTTATATGCCACTATTATGAAGTTCTAATGAAACTGTAGGTTGCAAAAAGTTGTGCCCCTTTTGCTGCAAAGCGGCTGCATAAGGTCTGCAGTGCACGCTCTGGCGCTTGAGCTTGGCGCCTTTGGGAATAATCGGATTAGCTCCAAAGCTCTTAAGCAACTAGTTTGTGCTAGTTGGGTATAACTTCTCGAAATCGCTACTAAATGTGGATTGTTGGACTAGCAATTTTTAGTTTTTTTAAATATTTAATACTATTTTTGTGTACTAGGTTCTTAATTACCTATTGTTCGTGTCAAATTTTATATTCAAAATATTAATATTCTGTTGTTACTTGAGTGTAAATGTTTCTTTGTTTATGTGCAGTGACGAGTAATAACATATGCATTTCTCGCTGTTGGTGACTCTTAATCCATTTACAATAAGCGTCACGAACCGCGAGAAGTGCTGCATGTTAATCTCGTAACTTTACATACAAATGGTTTATAAAAGAATAAATACATTAAACAATTGAGTACAAAGATACTTAAAAAATTGAAAGCCCACAAATAGTAAAGACGCCAAAGGAAGCTGAGTATGCAAAATGCGACGACCGCATTCTGAGAATAGTTTTGATTTTAAAAAAGTTTGCAGAATGTGGTTTTGGATGTTGCCAGGAGGTTTATTGGTCTATTTATCTTTTACACCCCAACCCCTTAGATGCCAAGCAAATGTACAAAACAAATTATTTGGAACCATTATAATGATTGTTTTAGTGACAATATCCCATTATTTCTTACGATAAACATACATAATTATAGCTATTCAATTGAAATTAAGGTAAAATAAAAATAAGAGTTGTTGATAAAAAAAATATTTAGCGCCAAAAAGTAAATATGGATATAAGTCATCTAAAAAAATACAAATAATTTATTAAAATATAGGAAATCCATAAATAAGTGTCGAACAGTTAACGGAATAAAAAACCTTACTTGCCATGGTCGAACCCCGCGAAAGGTTTACCAATATTTGTAATCTCGAGCTATTCTGTGCTTTAAGTATGTTTAATCGTAAGTAATAATGGGATAATTTGTTGTTGCTTGATAGCTAAGGGGACGGGGTGGAAAAAGTAAATGGCCCAATAAACAATCTGGCAACATTCAGAATCATAAACTTCAAGCGTTTCAAGTTCAAAACTATGCACAGAATGAGGTCCTCATATTTTGCACAATAAACTTATTCCAGCGCCCGGTCCAAAAAGCGATACACAAGCAATATAAACCGAGTGTTATGTCACCTACATTGCCGGCACCATTTTCCACTTAGGAGGAGCAGCCCTGTCAAAAACGGGGTTTGTTAGTTCAAAGCAAATATTATGGTAATAATATGAGTAAATCAACATTGGCAACATGCGACAGTAATGTCAATATTTTCACATATTACTTCAATGTCCAAAAGTTCTTTCAAAAGAGGTGTATAAAGATTTTTCAACACCTTTTTTGAGAGAGCGTAAGTATAGGTTCAAAGAAGCAGAGAAGAGCAATAAATAAAGTATGTCAAATGGAAGACGTCGTATAGAGTAAAACAGCCGTTGTTATGTGAATTATAAGACCAGAGAAACCAACTAGCAGTTAATGTGTTATTAGCAAAGATTCTGCAATCCAGATATTAGTGATTAAAATTGCATTCAATATAGACAGGAAAAGTGAGCTCCAAATAAATTTTTGCTGGATTTATTTTACATTTGTGTTGGAAAGTTGATCGAGGGCTTATGTCATGTCACAAACATTTTCCATTGAACGGTAGCGACAGCGATTATCGAAAGGCATCTTAAGATGCCTTTGTCTAGGGGGACTGGATTTTATATAACATGTTAAAATTCATACATAAAATTTATGAAGCATTTCCCATAAAATGTATTTAATGGTTTAATATTTCTTTGTTTTCAACATAAATTGAAGTTTCAATAACATATGCCATAGTTTCGAGTAAGGACGGTCTCAAGGTAGAACAGTTACGCTTGATGTGCTGTCTATTGTACTTAAATTATAGTAGTGTAATCTGATTCGGAATATTATTAGGTCTTTAAGTGTGAAATTGTCGTTTTGTATGACGTATTTTGTGCAAACTGGAATTACCATACTATGTTTTTGTATTTAATTTTAAATTGGCTAAAGGGTTTTTTTTTAAATTTTGTGGTTAATTAATTTACCACATTTAAGTGTGGAATTGTCGCTTTGTTTGACGTATTTTGTGCAAACTGGAATTACCATACTATGTTTTTGTATTTAATTTAAAATTGACTTGAGGGATTTTTTTTTAAATTTTGTGGATAGTTAATTTACCACATTCAATGTTAAGTGAAAAAATATTTATAAAATAAAATAATTACAATTAATGTAGATATTGAAATCGGCTACATATTCTACAAGCTCTAATTAACCCCTTATTTTCAACTAATAAATCCTGCATTTTAGGTAGACATTTATTTAATATAATTTGAAAAGAAAAAACGGCATTGAAAAAAAAACAGCCATTTCATATTTAAATACATTATTAGTGTCAATTATGTTGAAAACGAAGCGATATTGATGCACGAAACTTACGTTACGTAATCTAATCATGGAATAGGAAGAATAAGACAGGCTATTTGTGACCAAAAAAGCAAACAGTTTCACGAGGGAGATTTATCTGCGACTTTTCTTACCGTTTGGCGTTCCTCCATAGCATACAACACACAACCAATAGTACTATGAGCAGCAGACACGCGCTGGACACTGACCAGAAGGCTATCTGTAGAGGTTGTTTTGGCTCCCACCAGTACTGTAATTAAAGATTTCATTTTTAGCAGCAGTTATCTTCGGCTACTTATTTGTAAAATGTGTAGCCGAAGATAACTGCGGGGTTGATGACAAAAAATAGCGCGGATCAACCGTTTAGTGGTTATCATCAACATTTCAGCCCAGAGACGTCCACTGCTGGGCAAAGGCCTACCCCAGAGTCTTCATACCGATTGCATAGTGGCGCTACTGTCGTGTGGGGGCAATTTATTACTTTATTACCTTTTTGTGTTGCCTAGTTCGGAGTGACAGTTTTTTATTGTATCTGTGGAGACGCTCCTCTTGACGAGAACTGAGCGAAGTAAGACGCTATAATTAAATTTAAGTTGAATCTTAAGTAACTGTTTTTGGATCGATGATTAATAATAGTTTAAAGTAAACGTCATTGTTAAAAGCGCCCCACAATCCAGACACACGCCACCGATTCGAACCCGCAAACCTTCGCAGGGGAGACCGTTTGGGTGAGTTTGAAACCAGCCCATATCCCCCAACGTAGTCACTACAGCATCCATTGATCACCGACCCTCACCATCGGTCCACCTTGTGGGAGGCCTACCAACGCTGCGTCTCCCGGTACGCAGCCGCCACTCGACGACCTTTCCGCCCCAACAGCCGTCAGTCCTCCTTGTAATGTGGCCTGCCCACTGCCACTCGTGGCTCGTATTTCTTTGGGCTATAATTAACCGACTTCAAAAACGAGGAGGTTCTCAATTCGGTTGGTATGTTTTTTTTTTCTATGAATGTACATACACCGATTACGCCGAGATTTCTGATCCGATTTACGTGATTCTTTTTTTTTTCGATACGGAATATTTGCCATTTGGTCCCATTTTTTAAAATCGATTGAGTAGTTTGGTTTTTACATCAAAATAACTGGAATAGGAAAGTCATCTACGTATGCGAAATTGCGGATTTTTAGTTTCCTATGACTTTTTAGTGAAACGATGCGATAGTATGAAACTATATAATCTGACGGTCAGCCATCTAGCTTTGACCTTAAAAAGTTATCACTAATAATTAAAAAAATATAAAATCAAAACAAAAATTATGTTTCTAGGGGATGAAGTAGCTACTTAAATTTAATTATTTTATACTTATAATTTTATGAAGTCGGTTTTAATTTTTGCTTTTTTTACTGTTTCTCGAAAACTTCTCTGACAACTTTTTAGACCAGCCTGACTTGCTCATGCATGTGAAGTCTTATTATAATCGGTTTGTTCTTGTCAATATATTCAAATTGAGAGTATGTATGAAATGCCGTGGAAGTCACTGACATAACTCATAGAATTAGTAAGTTGAAGTGGCAGTGGGCAGGACACTTAGCACGCAGAGCAGACGGCCGGCGGGCCGTTAAAGTTCTAGAATGACGACCACGTACCGGAAAGCGCAAAGTATGACAGCCTCCCACTAGATCCTTAGTTCCCAAAGTGGTCCAGGTGGACCCGCAGGGGTCCACGGCAGACTCGACGGGGGTCTACGTTGGCCTATCTTATCTTCACATTTTTTGACCAGTTTTGGGAATATGGTAGAAATGTAGCTACAGGGGGTCCACCGGAACCAGCTAAATTTTGAAAGTGGTCTATTACAAAAAATGTCTGGGAACCTCTGCACTAGATGGACAGACGACCTGCAGTGTGATTCACAAGCAAAGATTTTCGACATCGAACTTGACGTCTGACAAAGACGACGAGCTGCCATTGGTTTTGACGTTTGCGCACTGCGCTGCGTGAATCCGAATTAACTAATCTCTACGTCGGTCTCTTGATTGTCTCTGTTTTGGTTATACGACATGAAGTACAATCGATATTTTTTGATTTCTTTTTTGTTGTGTTAAAATTGTATCGCAATGACTTCATTCAATGTTTAATAGATTTTTTACATAAAGATATAATAATCAACCACTTTTTAGTTCCGGTTCACGCCGTGCTCGACGTCGGAACGCTGGTGTCGCCAACGGTTGTCAAACAAACGCCAAAAGTATGACGGCGCTGCCGACAGCCACGAATTCATGGCTGCTGGCTTTAGAGAATCGCATAGCTGGTCAGGGTCGCGGGGAGCCGTTGGATGCAGGCTGCGCAGAACCCTTCCATTTGGAAATCGATGGAGGAGGCCTTTGTTCAGCAGTGGACATAGGCTGGTATGATGAAAAGCCGTGCGACGTTAAAGCTCACTATGGTGCAGGTTGCTTTTTAAGTCGCCATTTAGTTATTACATATTAATTGTGATTATTTGTGGGAGTTATAAGATTTTGCTGGATGTTTAGGAAGAGCAGGAGGAGGGGGTAGGTAGGATGAAGCTGAAAGGGTATCATAGCAGGATGACGTCACCTACCTCAGTAATAGGCGGATAGGTCGGCACCAGCCTGCCTATAACGGTAGGCAGGTACATAGACCAGAAGGCGAGCTCCGTCTGCCTGTAGTTGAGCTGTATGGTGGAGTTGTATGTCGTGTTCAGATTCAGGTACCGCAGTTGACCAGCCTTCGCCATTTCGAAGTGGATACCCAGGATACGAGAACGGGTGGGATTGCTAAAACATATTTTATTCTTTAGACATGTAATGGTATTTCACTGATCCCCTTCGGTCCAAAATGCAAATTTGCGCAGATAGCGCGCTTACAAACGAACGAACTAGATGTTTGTGCCAGCTCTAACCAGCTCAGACGATTAGAGCAGTCAATAGCGTATAACAAATACGCTATTGACTGCTTGAACTTTGCTATAAAATAAAATAAAATATTATTTAAATTATTTTTGAATGTTAATTAGGTCAAGAAATATATTTCTTTCTTTCAATAAGAGTGACAAGTTTTATCTATGACCTATGACTGCACATCGCCAATTAATTTAAAATCGATATTCTACTTACTAGGAGCTCGAAGGCGTAGTGGTTTGATTGTTCTGGTTTCGATTACAGAAACAAAGCAAATTTCGCCATGGTCGATCCCGGGATGGGTCCATCAAAATTTGTTATCTCGAGCTCCTACGTGCTTTGGAAGACACGTTAAGCCGTTGGTCCCGGTTGTTACTACAACCGCTTTAACCCACCAACCCACTTTGGGCCAGCGTACTGGTGTTATGGCCCAAACTCCTCATGTGTTTCTCCAATATAGGAAGGCCTGTGCCCAGCAATGGGACGTATATAGGCTGGTGATGATGATGATTCTACTTACCCATATCTAGCAAAATCCGAATATGCCTTCATGAAGAAGTGACTCATATTCCGATCGTTGGGCGTCCACATCTGCCGGTCTATCCTATGCTTGGTTGGGAAGAACTCTGGATCCATAAAAGGCGCTCCGGTCAAGAAGAAATGCTCCGTATCGTGGGCGTATTGCCGCCATTCTGGCCACTTGAACGCTTCCACTGTAGTGTTTAAAACATACATATAGACTGGAACGTTTTGTTCAAGGAGAAGTTTCACCATCTTGTCGGTTGGTGCGCGGTAGAGGAAGTCCGAGAGGAGCTGCGGAACAAAGTTTATTTATAACCTATGTAAAACTTCTTTTGACAGGCAATTGACTGGATTCTGAAGATACAGAATATTTCTGAAAATACAGTGTAATCACTGGGGATGGACGGCATTTCATCTTAGGCCTCAGGATGACAATGCACCTGCAATATCAAGTGATTTTCCCTTGTTATTGCAGGTGTCTATAGGCGGCGGTAACCGCTTACCATCGGTGGGCCGTCAGCTTGTTTGTCATCTAGTTGTATAATAAAAAAATATCAAGTCCCAATCACTTGGAGGATGTCTATCATGTTTTAATGGAGTGTTCAAGGAACCATTCTGAAAGGTCGCGTCTTTTTAATAGTTTAGATATAAACCTTCTTGATGTGGGCAACTGTAATAGTGTTTTATCCTTTCCTTTATCTAGGCAGTCCAAAATGTTTTCTAAACTAGCTCAATTATGTTTGAAAAGAAGATGTTAAATATTCTTGTAACAGTGGGAGTGGCATTATCACTGTGTGATAAAACTCTCTTTCAATAAATAGAAAAAAAAAAGTCCCAATCAATTACTTGTAGCCACATCTAGCTGTTCCAGGCTCTATTTTTAAATGGAATAGCAGTCACAAACAGTTATTGATCGTGGCTATACACTACACTGTTTGCGTTGTAGGATGGTGCGCGTTACACATCACATGACCTAGGATGTGACATCATGCAATTCAATTTTATCGATAACGATTCTCACGGCATATATCTCGCTCATTATTATTTATGTTAAATTTTAAAATATATTTATTACAAAACATAACAATTTATTATCTGATGTTTCATTTTTTTATACAAAGCACGGCAAATGACTCAACACCACCTGATGTGAAGCGGTAAGAAGAGTCCATATGCGAAGACAGCTAGTGCAGTTTAGACACTGTTCTAGCCGCCTCTACCTTGCCGGCCCAAAAGGTGTTTTCATGAAACTCTATACAAGTTAAATAATGAAAAAATTAGTTACGTTACTCTGTCAAGCGACGTTATATCTCTGAAGGTCTATGACAATTGAGAAATCAATTTTGTTTGGCATCTAATGCTTGACAGGTAAACTTTCTTCCTTATAAAAATATTCATCGTAGCAGCATATCACACCACTAATAAAATCTACGGAGTAACGTTAAGTGCATGTCACTATGCTTAATTTTTCATTCATTTGACTTTATTTGTAGACAAATAATAGTCTAGCACTGTAAAATTTAATTTATTACAGTTATTAATGAGTTCGTATGTTCCAGTTGAATATTTAGTCATGATTGTAAATCTTGGCAATTTTCACTAGTAAAAAGGAACGATTTGCATTATGTCATCCGCATCATGAAACAGCGCAAATAGTGTAGGTTACAATATACACTTATACTTGAGCCAAGTTAAATAAGGCATACGTAAATAAACCAAACATCATTTCTTTGTTTTGATGTCATAAGTATTATGAATGGACTCGAATTTCAAATTATAAAAATATGAAATATAATTATGCTGCGTGGACGAAAAGTAATGTTACTATTTAAATAAATCATACTAATATTATTAAACCGCTGAACTGAGAAAGGACGAAGACTAACACCTGACTTTAAGCGGTACGAGAAGTCCTAAAGCGATACCTCGTGAATTCTTTTTCGGCCGAGACAGATAGAGGTAGAGATATGACTTCTCAGCGCGAGGAAAAAAGACAATGTGCCTAGCAGTGTGTCGTATAAATGTGACTGAACAGAAATTACAACAGAAATGAAATAAAAATGTAATGAAATGAGAATATGTACTTTAAATAAGCTCCCAAAGAAGCATTTTCGCATCGTCAAAAATCCCATTTGTATGATTAACACAAAAAATAGTGCCATCTAACAAAGTCATAGTAATTTTTTATTTATATTTAATCATTAGTACTGATTTTTGTTATTCTGTTAGCAAGTGTTAGCTCAAGCCGCAACGTTACAAACCTAACCGGCGAAAAATCCGACAACGCTCACTGTATGAAGCAGCGCCGTCGCATTGTATGAGACAAGACGTCCGCTCTCTCGCTCGATCAGACCAAATATGACTAGTTGGACAGCTAATCAGAAACAAAACAGACAGAACCTTTTGACATCTCACCAGCAACTGAATGGCCAATTACAATTGCATGTTTATCTGTATTGCGCCCATATTCTGAATTTGCGTTTGTGTGTAATGCAGTGGTGGGGCGCGTCATTTAAGATTAGACCAGCGTTGCCAATCTGTGGGGAATTCCCCAAACTGCGGGGATTTTCAGTTCGATTGGGTAATTTGAGGGGAGAGCGTTTATGTGGGGAAAATGCGGGGAATTAAGACATTTCCGCTAGAACTGAACTTAGAAGTAATAAAAGTAGTATAAGAAGTAAGTATATTTTATAAATTATGTAACAATATTTAATTCTTTAAAGCAATTTCACCGGCAGGAAGGTTTTACAGTTTATTTTATGGCAACATTTCATTTATGTCCATCAAACTTAGACAGAGTATCGCAGAGAACTTTCTCAAACGCATCTGTCGAAAGAAAATTCAGCGTTATAAAGAATTTGAAAACAGAGAATCGTAATCGCCTGCATAATGAATGACACTGGGCCTAATTCTATATAATATGTAATAGGAAAAAGATGGCAAGAATTCGTTTAGAGCTGTCATCTAAATTTAGAGAAATTTCAAAGGAACCATAGACAATTTTAGACGGCATGTACGGAGGTGCCTCCTAAACACTGCATTTTAACACGTTCAATAAGGTCGAAAATTGAATGCATGTTTCTAAATGTCAAATTTTAAGTCAGCGATCCTTTTCGTATTCATATTGAGAGAAAGAGGTAGACTGAACTTAAATTTAATCTTAGCATGTGTTCGCCAGAATTAGGGCCACTGTAGTAGCGCTTATGACCACTAGAGAAGGTAGGTATTAAGAAGAAAGGAGGAAGCCTAAAGTTTGATCCTTCAAATGATATTTTGACAAAACAAAGGCATAATAAAGAGCTGCAATAAATACCTTGATGAAAATCATTAAGAGGCTGATAAACGCCAGCGACCTTGAGAAAATGAATTTCGAGGCCCCGCCCACTAATATTTCCGATAACGTGGCTCCACAATACTACACCGACCAGCCGCGTAACTACTACAACCTCAAAAGCGCCAAGCTAAAAAAATGCCACTAGATGGCGTGCTCCACGTGCTTTATTCCATAGACCATTATAAAAATAGAAATTAACAATAAAAAACTATACACTTTTTTAAAAGTATGTGGTATTTTTAAATTAATGGTAAATATTATACACGGTCAATATACTTATTTATACTAACAAATTTTATTAAGGGACCTATTATGAAATCGAAACATGACAATCAGGGATGCAATTTTAAAAGACAAATCATAATAGTTTTGACATACATATTTTCATGTCAGCTGTTCTATAAATTAGAGCTCGACTTGAATAAATTTTGGTTTTGAAACGCCTTGTAAATTTTTAAGTGCATGGATAGCCCAATCCGACACTATGAGAAATAGCGAAAAGTACTCAAAGGACTCTCGAAAACGTAAAAGAAAAACTAAACTGCATCATTGGATGCTTACAAAATATTCCTAGCCAGGAATCAAAACTATTGTTTAAAAAAACTCACATGGTGTATTACACCATTCGACTAGATTCCAAATTACAAAATTCAAGTTTCAAGTAGGTTTTGTTTTTATAAATTATGCTACAAAGTACGAAGCAGTATGCAAAAAGTTACTAGTAATCAACGAAACGTCGAACCAAATGTAAATTATTGGCACGATGTTATTAAAACGTAAAGTGGATTACTCGCACTTGTTTACATTTTATTTCTTTTTCACTGTGGCCTTTAACATTACTTTAAAACATGTAGCAGTTTATAAAAATCCAACATTTCCCTTCCGTTTTTCATATGTAATATCTTCCCGGAATGTATTGTTCCTTGTATACCGCGATACTATCGAATCGTGTAATGATAGTGTTTTTTTTTTCAAAATCAACGGGTTCTATTTCTACCTTAATTTTTGATTTCTCAAAAATCTAATGCTGCACTTTTAGTTTTTATCGAAATCGGTCCCGATACTCTTTTAAGTACTTTTCGTTATTTCTATTTGGAATTCGGAATCCATAATAGATTATTTTTTTATCTAAATCGTTTAAGCAGCTTAAGTGTTAAAATGAAACACCCAGAAAGACACAGTTACATTCGCAATTATAAGAGTATGGATGTGTCATCTTATAACAGTAAAAATAATGTCCGTTCGAAGTAATAGAAAGATTAATCAAGTAAGTATTTATTTTTTTAAGTTAAGAACGTTTACCCCGCAAGGCTTTCAATACAAACTTAATTTTTTAACAAAAAGTGAATGCCGTAACATTTCAATTATTACTTCAATGTCGGAAAGGTATTATTGATATAGAACTGACTACAACAGCTTTTTAGTCACCACAGGAATGCGGTGATTGATGATATATTAAAATGTGTGCTGTTTAATATTTATTCATTCATTCATTCATTCTTACGGGCTGCCTGAGGGGTTGTGCAAATGGGTCGCTAGCTTTTTGTCCAGCAGATGCATAAGAGCCGTCGTTGACGGCAGTTGCTCGGATAGCATGGACATTAACGCTGGCGTCCCGCAAGGCTCGGTGCTGTCTCCAACATTGTTCCTGCTGCATATCAATGATATGCTGTCTATTGACGGACTGCATTGTTATGCAGATGACAGTACTGGTGACGCTTACTATACGAGTCGTGCTAATACCCCTCGGTCTACAGTGGAGGAAAGTCGCGGTCGACTTGTGTCTGAAATCGAGAGATCTCTAATCAGAGTCTCCGATTGGGGACGACTAAACTTAGTCCAATTCAACCCCACTAAGACACAAGTCTGCGCGTTCACCGCTAAAAAAACCCCATTTGCTGTAGCTCCACAATTCCTCGACACACCGCTTTCCATCTCTACGAGTATCGGGATCCTTGGTGTTGATATCTCTAGCGACGTGCAGTTCCGCAGTCATTTGGAGGATAAAGTCAAGCTGGCATCCAAGAAGCTTGGTGTGCTCAATAGAGCGCGGCGGTATTTCACTTCGGAGCAAAGACTGTTACTGTATAAGTCTCAAGTCAGGCCCCATTTGGAGTACTGCTGCCATTTATGGGCGGGAGCGCCTAGATACCAGCTTGGACCATTTGACGTGCTCCAAAGACGCGCTATGAGAATTGTCGACGATCCTGAGCTCACAAGCGGTATTGAACCTTTAAGCCTAAGGAGAGATTTTGCCTCCTTGTGTGTGTTCTACCGTTTGTATAACGGGGCGTGTTCTGAGGAATTATTTGACATGATGCCCACGGCTTCTTTCTATCATCGCACCGCTCGCCATCGGCAGGGAGTTCATCCTCACAAATTGGAACCAAAGTGGTCGCGTACTGTACGGTTTCAGAGAAACTTTCTCCCGCGTACGCTCAAGTTGTGGAATGAGCTCCCTGCAGAGGTTTTCTCGAATGAGTACAGCATGGGGTTCTTCAAAAAAGGCGTGAAAAGGTTTTTACAGGGTCGGCAACTCGCAAGTGATACCCCTGGTGTTGCAAGCGTCCATAGGCTACGGTAACCGCTTACCATCTGGTGGGCCGTATGCTTGATTGCCACCTTAGTGGTATAAAAAAAAAAAAAAAAAATTCATGTTTCGATACAGAGTTTTGTCGATAAAATAATAATAATATTATGAAATATACTTTCTTTGAAACGTATGAAACTTTATTCGATTGTATCAAACAGTAATGATTGGTTATTAGGTTAATCAAGAAATTTAGTTATTAAAATTCTGGAACAGTAATCTTTGAAATGATATACGAAATTGAAAAATTATGTGTTTTAATAAATACTCATCTGAAACAGTCTAGAGTATATTGAAATTTGGAACATGTTAGATTTTTTTATAGATTTCTTTCTGTAGGTTAGGTATGTGATTATCTTTATTTATGTGCCAGCGTTCATGTTATATTTACCTCAAGATCCGAAGGTCTGATACGGACTTTTTTCATTTATTGAAGACTATATGTTTTGAAGACTATATGTTTCGGTGGCGTAGTAGATTGAACTCTCTGGTTTCAACTACGAAAACAAAGCATCTTTCGCCATGGTCGATCCCGGGATGGGTCACCGTTGGTCCCGGTTGTTGTTACAACCTCTTTACCCCACCAACTCGCACTGGGCTAGCGTGGTAGTGTTATTGCCCAAATTCATCATGTGTATCATGTGTTTCTTCCATGTAGGAAGGCTTATATAACGTATACAGGCTAGTGATGATGATGATGATGATAAACAGTGTTACAGTATGTTTAAGCTAAACAACATAAATAATAAATAGTACATTTAAATGTAATCCTAACAACATTGCCCACAGATTAGGTACATTAACATAAATTATAATAAACATGAATTGGGATGTTGCCTAAGTTTAAAATTGGCGCTATTTTTCACAAAATCGGAAAATATGTGCTACCACTACCCATAAAAACAATTCAAACTTAAAAGATATGAAATATTGTTAAAATTGTACCCTTTTCGAAATAAAAAAAAAGACATTAATTTTCAAAGTTTATCAAAAATGATAATGTAATTAGATTGCTGACATCAATTAAAGCAACTATTATAAAGACAACTATTAATAAAAACATACTTAATACATAGTTATTATAAATTTTCTCAGTATGCCCATACATTTCTTAGTAATATGGGAACATGTGACGTCACCTGTCCCGTAGATTTTCTATGGAGCCTTTTTGGATGTTGCGCCGCAACATATCAACATGCCACTATATCTGTGAAAGTATTGATCTTAGACATACTATTTCTTTTGCAATATTTCTTTATGAGTTATAAACTTCTTATTTATAAAATAAAAAACAAGTTGTCAACTACCCTATTGCTAAGAGCTAATTTGTGCTACAATAATATAGTGGAAAGAGGACATATTTGAATCATGCATAGTTTGCCGGTACAAAAGTTGAAATATAGAA
Source organism: Nymphula nitidulata (assembly GCA_947347705.1). Taxonomy (NCBI): domain Eukaryota; kingdom Metazoa; phylum Arthropoda; class Insecta; order Lepidoptera; family Crambidae; genus Nymphula; species Nymphula nitidulata. The sequence continues at coordinate 3,758,254 of OX374617.1, read as the reverse complement.
TACTCAACACCGTGGACTGGAATGGACAATTGAACACCGTTCTACAATTTTTTACCTATTTTTCAGTAAACTGTGTATAGACCTGGCCGGGTCTACATACATTTTTGAAACATCTCTTTTATAGCATATGATAAAAGTTCAGGTTTTAAAATTTACATATAAAAGAACCTTTAAGCCTAGGCTAACCTTAAGCTAATTTAGTGTTGTATGCATTTAATAATCTAAAATTAACTGTGCCTGTTGTTCTTCATGAAACACATTTTGTAACCGGAAAAATTAATATTAAAAAGAACAGAAACGAACCATTCGATACTTTGATTATTTTTAAGACCGCCGGGTCTGACAATTACGTAGGTCTATGAAATAAACCAAACTAATTTTATGGTTCTATATAAAAACTTTGTTGAAATTTATCTTTGTATTATGTATTACATATAAATACATAAGTTTTTTTTACTTTCCTTATTCATTATTAGATAAACAAAGAATAATAAAAAAATAAAAAATATAAAAAAAGAATTAGTAAAGAATGAAAAAATAAGAAACATAAACAAAAAAGGACTAGAAATAAACATACATAAAAATAATAAAAAAAAACAAAAGTAAAAAAAATGATACAAAAAATATTTTTTGTATTTATAGTTTAATCGTTTTTTTGTATTTATGTTTTTTTTACTTTAATATTTCATATTCAAAAAACAAATAAGAAATAAAAAATACAAATAATAAAAAAAAAGTTGTGAACCATTGAAGGATTGAACCGCTACCTCTCGGATAGTAAGTCGTGCATCTCAACCCCTACACAAGCGCGACAGAGTCCTTTCTTTCGAAAATAACTATCTAAATTATACAATATACTCGTACTTATACATTTCCCTTCAAGTAAACATAAACTTACTTTACAACTTCCATCTGTGACTGTGAATCTGAATAAGTACAACTTTCGAGAAGATTATGGAGTTTTTGATAGTTCCTAAAATTAGATAAAATTAGCTATGTAAAGAAAAAATAATCAGGTTATTATTGTGTTATTTACCCCTATACGAGTGGTTTTTGACTCTTTTTAGACCTTTTTCTTGGTTTTCCATAGTTCAAAATAATATTTATACCATAAAATTTTTATTTCATAAATAATATTATTATTGAAATAAAATTTTCACAATAAAAATTTACGAAATTATTTACTCATTTTTGTCTATCTACTATAATACACTCACATAGTAATCACTAAAACCTAAAATATAATTGTCTATTTGATATTTGCAAATTAAAACAGACGCAGACTGATATTATTAAGAACCGCGAGCAAAGAAGCGACACAGATCCATCTAGCAGCACGCCTCGGCGATCACTGTCGTTTCCTCTACAAATGAAAGAGAAGAATGGATAATGGCGCGAGTCGCTATTGAAATCGGTTGAAGAATTCAGAATAAATTTATTTACTAAAAAACTAGTTACTTATTTGAAATTGTAAAACATCAATATTATGAAATTTAATATAACAAGTTTGTTCCCTAAAAATAAGAAAAAAACCTTTGACATATAACGCAGAATTTGTTCTGAAAGCTGATTTTGATGGGTGACTTTGCCATTTTTTTTATACAAACATTTTGATTATAATGTGTTTTGGGGACATGCATATTATCAGAAATATGTCCAAGAGTAACATATATTTTTTTCACTGCGTTTATTTCAACAGATTGTGCTAAAAAAAGTTTTAAGTAAGGCTCAATTAGCAATTATCAGCCTCTTAAATGCTTAATAAGTATACGTAGGTAATAAATATATTTGATTTATAGAATCATTTTTTTTCTGTCCTAAAAATTTGTGGGGAAAATGTGGGGAATATTGATTTTTTCCCCCCCAAAATTGGGGATTTTCAGTTACGTTTTTGGGTAATCGAGACCGTCGAAGTTGGCAACGCTGGATTAGACGATCTCTACGTAACGTAACGCGCTGCGCATACGTTCATCGAACGCCTACGATGGACAAACGCTAATGTGTAGGCGCGTTAGCATGTTAAATAAATAAATGAAAAGTGTCTGCCTGTCTGTCATGTCTGAATTGACATAACTAACAATGTCATAATTTACACCGGTTCCAAAGGTGCTACCGGGAACGTTCCGCTAAGAAACAAGTCCAACTCACATGTACATACTGGTCCCTGATGGCGCTCACGTTGTGCGGCTCCGGGTGGTACGTGTACATATATCTGATAGCCTCGTACACGCCGCGCGGGTTCAGCGTGTAGTTGTACCGGAGCACCAGCTCCGAGACCTTCTGGTTGAACCACGTTTCGGATATCGCGTAGTTGGGCGCCAGCGACCGGTTGTTATCTACCAGTGAAACATAACATGTAAACTTCCCAAAGTTATACTGGCCCTAATTCTGGAGAACACTTGCTAAGTTTAAATTTAAGTTCAGTGCATTTCTTTTTCTCAGTATGAATACGTAAAGGACGGCTATCATATGATTTGACATTTAGAAACGTGCATTCAATTTTCGACCTTATTGAACGTAATAAAATGCAGTGTTTAGAAGGCACCTCCGTACATGCCGTCTAAAATTGTCTACGGTTCCTTTGAAATCTGTCTAAATTTAGTTGACAGTTCTAAACAAATTATTGCTATCTTTTTTCTTTTACATATTGCGAGAAAGAGATATACTGTTCTTAAATTTAAACTTAGAGTGTGTCTTCAGAATCAGGCCCACTGCTAAAGGCAGCACTAGCTGTTTTCGCATTTGGACTCTTCTTACCGCTTCACTTATGGTGGTGTTGAGTCATTGTATAAAAAAAATAGGAGTGTTTGGCGGGATTTAGTGGTGTCAATCAAGATTTATATTACAATGATTAAAAATTGTATCGGAGCGAACTTTGTGTTTAAAAATTGGTGTAATTTTATAAACCAAGTGTTTGTGTTGACGTACAACTAAAATATTAGATAAAAGTGAATATGGTGTGAAAGATGATGAGAACTTTTTTGTGGTTATTATCTACCTCATCAAGTAGCATCATAAGGAGGCTGTCATCACATTTCGCGTCAAATACTCCTAAGATGCTTTGAAATGTGTAACAGCAGCATTTCAATGAAATAAAAGAACAAATAAAGAAGAACTGAAGACATGTCTGTATGGGCATTAGTTCCCTTTGCCTTCCCATGACAGGGAGAATGGACCAAAAAAGTAATAATGAAAACAGATAAAAAAATACCCGATAGTACAACGTTTTATAATGAAAAATGTATGGGGGGTACTGTGACTTCAGTCTATATCGGATCTTGTGGTCTAGCACGCATTTCAAGTGGCTCTGGATCAGGAATTTATCAATACATTTCTAAAATTATTTCAGTTTTGTAAATTGCTACCGAGTATTCTTTATAATTCAAAAGTTTGTTGTGACAATATTTATTGATACCGTCAATACACATATAAAATAAACCATGGGCTATATTATTCATTTGATAATTGATGAAATAATACAGCCAATACATTACGATGTTTTTGAAAGTGGCAAAACATTTCTATGCACTAATTTCAATTAGAAATTGTCTAACTAAGTCTAAACTTAATAATATTTTTTTAGAAGAATACTCAGAATATTCCCTAGAGCTTTTCATATAGCCCATGTTTTAATTTATTGTCGTATTCACGGCACCACCCTGTGTATGACTTACATATAAAATAGGCGGCTTCCTGTGTAGTCACCCCAGCCATGTACTGCAAAGCTGGGTTGAAATGCCGTCTCTTGACAAGTTCTTCTGGCATTACGTTCAGGAATCTCCAGTCGCGTTCTCGCCAGCCCTCATACCATTCGTCGCCGGGGAACGTGAAGTTGTTTTCCAGCACTGGACCCCAGGGTATAAAGCCTACTTGCGGCTGTGAATAAAATAAAAGAGGATTTATTTAATTAAACATACGTCTCCCATTTCATAATTCCCTATTTAGTATTTTTAGTTGCTCTAATTATGGTTATTCATTTATCGAATTCGCACAATAAAATATTTCCGGCAAGATGGATGAAAGTGACTAATGAAAAGTGATAAATTATTGATATTTTTCTCTTATTTTAAGGGAATTTCGACCAAGTTTTAAAAATGTGTGTGCATGTAACCTTTATTATATAGGCTGGTGCCGTCAATAAGACAAGAAATTAAAACATGGGCTATATTAGTTCATAGGAATGTTTTGCAACTAACAAATACATCTTAAGATTTTAATAATGTCATGAGATTTCTATGAAATAATATAGGCTGCATTATTTCATAGAAATGTCATGAAATTATCAAATTAATAAATTGTATTTAAAAGTTGCAATACATTTCTGTGAACGAATACAGCCCATGTTTCAATTTACTGTCGTATTGCCGACCATTCTGTATAAAGATAGAAAGACATTTGTTTGATTAATAAAAAAAAAATACAATTCTTAATATAGTTCAGACTATGCTACAGAAACTTTAGTAAATGATAATGTAGCGGTAGTTTTCTGTGGAGCCCATAGGTGAAGTAAGGTTACAAATTTATATGGGTATTATAAAAATTGACAAATAGCATAATGTCAACATTATTTATATAACATGTATAGAAAAAATACATAAGTTGATAATAATCATTATTATCATGAGGAGCTTGGTGGCGTACTGGTTTCAGAGCTTTGATTTCGATACGAAAAACAAAGCAACTTTCGCCAAGGCCGATCCTGGGATGGGTCAATCAAAGTTTGTTATCAAGAACTCCTCCATGCTTCGGTAGGCACGTTAAGCCGTTGGTCCCGGTTGCTACTACAACCGCTTTAACCCACCGACCCGCATTGGGGCAACGTGGTGGTGTTAGAGCCCAAGCTCCTCATGTGTTTCTCCCATGTAGGAAGGCCTGTGCCCAGCAGTGGGACGTATGTAGGCTGGTGATGATGATGATTATTATCATACCTGAAATTCGGCGTTGCCTAGTTCATAGAAGCTTCTGCCTTGCCTAAGACAGTTGACCAGTTTCCAGGAGGAGTCTATGGGACACCCGAGTAGTTTGCCAAACACCAGCGAAGTATTTTGCACCCTGAACTTGTCTTCAATCATAGCCCAGTCTGCAAGAGCGGAACCACTCTGAAAATAAATAGACATTATTAACACCCCTTTTCACATATTATCATGAGTCAGATGACACTTAAAAATTTTCCAATCAAGCATTTAATTTTCGAGGAACGCAAATAAATTGTCAAATGAAAAAAATATTTTTAGATATTGAATATTAAAAAATGCTATGTTTTGATGTTGTTATGTTATGTTGTGTGGAACGGGATTTATGTTTACTAGGCATTGACACAATATAATCGAACACAATTGATAACGTTTCGATGCGGCCATTTTTTCATATAATGTTAATTATATTTATTGGCCAATAAACGCTTTCCTTCTTTCTATCTTTCTTAATAATATGATATCACGATTCCATTTTGTTTAAAAATGTTATTAATTTCTACTAAATTCTAGTTATTTATATTATAACGTTTCAAATTTAATAGTTGTAGTCATGTGACTACATTATGTAAAATGGATTGTAGTATCTAAAAGAAGTTAGTTATTCATAAGGTTATTCCATGTCTTTGGTAGCTCAGGCTTGTATAGTATAATCAAACTTGACGCTCTATTTCGAAGTTTGAAGAGCATTCCCACCAGGTTTGAGGATCATATCTCTAACCAGCCCGCTCGCGTATCAACAATACAATATCTACATTGGCTTTGAATAAGCGTTGAAGTTATACAAATTTCTTAGTGAATATTATAACAAGCAGGCACCTACCCATGTGAACATATGAATATAAATATGAAAGTGTCATAAAAGTTCGAAATTGTAAAATAAATTTTGAAATTTTCCACACATTTTGTTTAATTGCCCGAACTATTTGTATGGAAAAATTGGAAATCTGTTTAAAAACTTTGTAGGCTTTGAAAACTTAATGGCCTACATTAATTTATAGAAATGGATTGCCACTATCAAAAACATCTTATTCATTTGATGACTTTTGTATAGAATAATATAATATTGGCTGCATTCTTTCACATAAATGTCCTGAAATTATCAAATTAATAAGAGGTTTTTGTAAGTGTGAAACCATTTCTATGAACTAATATAGCTTCTTTTTTAATTTATTGTCGTATTGAAGGCACCATCCTGTATCTGTACCCTGCATCCTGTACCTGTACATTTTAAGAAAGTATAAAAGTTTAAGCCGATCATCTTTTCTAGGGAATTACCTGCGCTATTATCCTACTGACAATGTCCCTGGTCTGCGGCGCTATAGCCAGCAGCCCGGCCGAGGCGGCGCCGGCGCCGGGCCCAAACAGCGTGATGGCGTCGCGGTCGCCGTTGAACGCGCCAACGTTCTCGTGCACCCAGCGGAGGGCCATCACCTGGTCAAGGATGCCGTAGTTGCCGGGGGAGTTCTCGTCGCCGGTCGACAGGAACCCTGTATAATATATGATATTGTCACGTGACGTCAGCTGTTACCAAACCCTAGTAAATTGCTAGGGTAACTTATAAAAATCAAAATAGGCCACTAAAAAGCACTTAGGAATCGTCAAAAACTCTCACATAAATATTAATTAACGACGTCATAGTGGCCCTAATTCTGGAGAACACATGCTAAGTTTAAATTTAAGATCAGTGCATTTCTTTCTCTCAATATGAATACGAAAAGGACGGCTATCATATGATTTTTAGAACCGTGCGTTCAATTTTCGACCTTATTGAACGTGATAAAATACAGTGTTTAGAAGGCACCTCCGTACATGCCGTCTAAAATTGTCCATGGTTTCTTTGAAATCTATCTAAATTTAATTGACAGCTCTAAACACATTCTTGCTATCTTTTTCCTGTGACATATTGCTAGAAAGAGATATACTGTACTTAAATTTAGAATTAAAGTGTGTTCCCAGAATTAGGCCCAGTGTCTGTCTGTCCGTCTGTCTGTTTGTCTGTCTGTCATATCTGAATTTACGTTGACTAGCAATGCCATAATGTCTGTCTGTCGTGTCTTGTTTTACACCGGTTCCAAAAGTTGAACTACCGTGACGAATGTGACGATTCCGGCAACAAACTCATTCAACTCAGTCACTCTTTTCAAATATACAGTTTGAGATAAAAGATGCACTATAAAAATATATTACATTTTGTCAGTACATTTTTTTTACCCTAACGACTTGACCTTCATCTCACCTGATGGTAAGTAAAGATAAGGCCGACGATGGAAGCGAGCTACACCCGGATTCCTCAACCACAGAGGAACTAGCTATCTTACCTCTAACTGCCGGAACACAACAATGCCGGTAACATTATTGTTATGGCGGCAGACTTAGGTAAGATGGTGGTAGCTAGCCAGGCGGACTTAGAAAAGCCCTACTATCAACCATATAAGTTTACAGTTTTCGGTGATTTGATTTTTACTTCGATGACCACCTATGTTTTTTAAAATGGACTGCGATATTTTTCTTCCCAACGAAGACCGCAGATTAACTTCGGACCCAGTACCTGCTTCCAATGTTAATCCTGACATTAACATAGTTTTGTTGACGTATAAAAACGAGTAACATTATTTTGTATAATTCAACGACCTCGATACAAAACTTCGTTTATTTATGTCTTCTACATGGTATAACCTACTGAAAACAATAAATAATATTTCAATATTTTACTGTTCATATCTAGGCCCAAAGGCAGATAGTGGACAGTGGCTTTTCAACGTCTTTTTTATTATCGGCCGCGCTATATTTTGGTGTCACAAAAATCAATTAAGCGTCATAATATTAAAGTCGTAAGGTAACTTACCTAATGCTCCAAGCCTATAGTTCAATGACACGACGACCACGTTATAGAAGGCGGCCAACATGTGGCCAGGGAACAGGTTCGACGCTCCGCTTGAGAACTGCCCGCCGTGAATGTATACCATGACCGGGTACTTCTGAGCGGTGGCTCCTGCCTCTGTCTGTTGGTGAATGTATAGGCTATTGTTAATTAGTCACGTCTGATAATATGTACACACTCAAAGCTTCACAATACATAGATATACGGGTCCTATTGTGGTAGCAAAAAGGTGTTGTATACACATTTTTAATCGGGAGTCATCCAGGGTTTTAGCGGGTATTCCCAGTATCTAGACGCTGGGCGAGCCCCCCACACGCCTGCTGCTTCGCCGGCGACGGGTAGGTCCCTTATTGGGTTTCTTCTAGTAAAAAAAGGAGTCTATAGGCGTCAGTAACCATTAACACCAGCCCCCTTATTCTCAATTGTCGGATCACGGATTCGATTCGAAAAGTCACATGCCGTCTCGTTTTGACGCACCGCGAGTGACAGGGGTTTCGAACCCCTGTCACTCGCTAAAAAAGTGTCCTATTTTATTATAAACATAATAATAAAGAAACCTTTTTTGCGCAAGCGCACACCATACGTAATTGCATGATTCCGTGTCCCAAGTGTGTTGTGACAACGATCACATCGGATAACGATTGGCTTTATAATGTAGAAATTCATCGCGTCATTTTGTGTAATATTTACTCATAATACCTTTGGGTATTGTATTTATGTTATGCTGGGCAGGGCAGTGAAATTTGATTAATAATCTCTAAAGACCCGGGACGTACTATCCGGTCGTTGAATTTTAAAGTAGTCATATATTATGTCTGTTCTATAATTAAACATACAGCTAAACTATTTTATAGCATTGGTGTAAATGGCAGATCGATATTCGACAGGCAGTTCATTATTCAAACAAAATTGCTCAGCTAAACTGTAACCCACGTATTCATAAAAACAAGTGAAGTTATAAGAGGCTTATAAAGTGTTTTGTTTGTCTCACTCATATGAGAAAGAGAAAAGATAAAACATATTGTAGCAGTGTTTTATCTAAAATAGGTTTATTGAGCGTTTATGAATATGGGCGTAAATGTATTAAACTGTTCTAAAATATTCAATAGTAGTTTTAACAGATTACGCCATAATAATATGGACAATGATTCATTAATCGCTGCCGAAACGAAGTCTTAATTGGTACAAATTGCAGTTGGCTATCATTAGTCCAATTTTGCAGTTAGACCATCCACAAAAATGAACTTTGTTGTAACTACATAAAGAACATTCGTCGTGTCCGAACCATTGGCTTCGCAAATTAACTACAAGACACAGTTTAAGATGAGTAAGTAGTTTCAATGAGGAATATACACAGTTACAATTTACAAAACTCAAATAATTTTAGAAAAATATTGATGAATACCTGACTTACAAACACATAAAGTTGCATGTTATACAAGGAGATCCGATATAAACTTTGTCGTCACATTACACACCCACCATATATATATTATAAAAAAGTGCTATTAGAAAGAGACAAAATACTGCAATTCCTAATTTAAATATCTCGGGTATTTTTAGGCCAAAATCAATTATTTTTTATAAATGTACTAAACTAGCATATTTTTCTTCATGCATATTCCTTACTGCTGAAGTTTTTGGAGAGAAATAAATCTTCTTTATTTTATTATTGTTATTAATTACGTCCTGAAAGGGTGGGTTTAAACAAAACTCGTAAAGTGTAATTTTTGTCATATTAAGAAAGATTCTTTTAATTTCAACATCATCACCAGCCCATATACGTGCCACTGCTGGGCACAGGCCTTCCTACATGGGAGAAACACATGAGAAGTTTGGACCATAACACCACCAAGCTAGTCAAATACAAAACAATGTTTCAGAATACGTTTTTACTTACATTTTCTTTTAAAACTTAAAACGCACAAGGTAACATTTTATAGCAAATACCTACCGTATATTAACCAGGTTTAGTTCTTAATTTACCACGCGAGGTCTAAAAATCTTATATGAAATACTGCTTTTTTGTTACACTGTGGTAGAAAATCTGCACGGTTCTGTGTCGAGTGCGGTCGCTTTGTCCACGGACAATAATTATTCGGTAATTATGCGATAGTTAGGACGCAGCAGCTGATTGTCAGCTGTTCAGTTAACGCCGATTAGAAGATCTTTGAGTGTCCTACTTAGTGTAATGATCAACATTCTTTTCGATTGGCATAAATAAACCCTGCGGCTAATTTTGATAATTTTAAAATATTTGGTATTTCTTAATAATTTTAAACTGCTTGCTGAAAATATTTTGATGAAACTAAGGATCACAATGTTAGGGTTATCTTAATATCCTGACATTCGGGACATTAGCTGCCAACTGGCATTAAAACAAAATCTGTTCTTTGGTTGTGCATGAATAACCACGAAGTCCGTACGTTTAGCGAAATTACGGAACTTGACATAATGTCAAAAATAAAAATCTCTATTTTTATTAGAACACTAAAAATCGAAAGCTACATGGCAAAATTTTGTCTTTTTCTGTAAATACAGATTTTTTAACATTAATTATGGAAATAATAAATATGAAATTTTATGCATTTTTAATTTAAGGGTGGCAAACAATAGTCCGGGTAACCTGATGGTAGGAGGTGGTTACTGTAGCATATAGAGATGTATGTAGCATCTTGAGCAATACTCACATATTGGCTACCATGTCAAATTAAGAGTAATCTCTCAATAAGCTCTAGCGACTTACTTACTTATCGCAGGAATACAAAATTATAAAGTAGTGTTATATAGCAGCAAACTTCTGCAAAGCAGATTTTTCATAGAATTTACTGGAAGCATTCTACGTTTTTGTCCTATACATGATGCGGATCTCACTATATTGTATGTGCTATTCTTTAAGTGAGCTCATTTGATATATTAGTTTTATACAATACTTACGTTAGGTGAGAATATGTTGAGATATAGGCAGTCTTCGTCCATGTCGCGTATACCCTTGGTGGCCCCAGTGTGTTCTACTGGTTGAGGGCACGCTGGCCCCCAGTCTACGGCCTGCATCAGCTGCCAACCAGGATGCTGTCGGGGCGGCTAAAAAAGATGCAGAGGTGTAAGAATAATAAAATTTATACACTCACACTTATCATGCCAGCCTATGATGTCCACTGCTGAACAAGGGCCTCCCTCATCAATTTCCAAATGGAACAGTTCTGCGCTGCCTGCATCCAATGGCTTTCTGCAACCCTGACTGTTCTTAGTATGGATAACAAAACAATACATAGATAAATAGTAAAATGTCTAAACTGGAAAAAAATCATGTCCTGAGGTGGGTACTAAACCCGCAACCTTTCGCTTCACAAAACAATACATTCCCGTGAAAAATACGCTTTGAAAAATAAGATAGAAGTTTATGGCGATTAGAACTCTATACAAAATCTGAGGCCGTCATTAGTTTCATCGCTACCTATGTTTTCTTTGATTTTAAAATAAATAATATTAATTTTGTACAATTAATTAAGGCCTATGCCAAAAGCAACGTGATATCTGATTCAATTCCTACAGAATTAATAGAGGTACCTCTCTGTATTTTGTACCCAGTTACATGCGTAAGAAATATTATGGTTAATATTAGTAACAATGTCTTTTCCATTATTTTAATGTTGTGTACATTAATTGTTAAATAAATAACATTATAAAGTAAAAAAAAATTAAACTTAGGAAATTGTTTATTTACATACTTAAATGATGGTTAGGAGCTCTCAGTAATTTACAACTGCTACGCATGCATATCAAATGTATTATTCGTGGTTGAGATTCCAAAAGGTACCCGGGTACCATGTCACTCACGTTAGGCTTAAGGGAGATCACTTACAACACTTAAATAATAAGTCTTTTAGGTTAAGACATGTATGAGTGTGATTGAAATAAAGGATTTAAAATTCAGATTTAAAGGTAGAAATAAATACCTTAAATCTGCCTTCCAAAACTGGAGGCCTGGCATATGGTATCCCCAAGAACACGGTCACTTCACCCTGAATCCTCTCCACGGGAGTCAACCAAGGTCTGTATCCTGAATTTGGATCAGGATTGTCGTAGATGTATACCTGTGAAAAATTAAGGAAATTTCCTTGGTTCCATTCACCTTCCAACCAAAACTTTCCTTAGTCTTGCCTGTTCAGCTATCTACCTATATGATAAACCTGATTTATCATACCTACATTTAAAATCTGGAGAAGATTCTTACACTGCTTCTCAACAGTTAAAGTACTCATTAAATCAGTAGTTGTAATAATAATAATAATCTTTATTAAATTATAACATTATATTCCGGATTTTCACCAATGAATTTGTTTGTAACATTCACAATATTTCGGTGCAGTTGATTGTGATGATTCTAATGTGAGTATATTATTTTAATTTTAAAGCCTTTGATTGGTAAAGATTTTACATTTATTTTGTATTAAGATAAGGAAATTCCTTATTACTAAGTTATTTGACTTAAGTATCTTGGGAGTGTTGTTAAGGCCCATATGTGTATATTAATTCAATAAATAATTTATGTTATTAAATATTATTTTGCCAGACCTTGAATCCCTGCACCTGGCCGTAATTGGTGGTAACAAATACATCCCGTTTTAATTGCCTTGAGTCTCTCCTTTCTCTTCCTTGTAAATCTTCCCTCCATCCACCTAAGACTCCAGGGAATAAAGCATCTGGGTTGTTTGGATCCCGATTCTGTTGAACAGATAATATAACAATAATGGATAAGAAGTTCAAATTATTAGTCTTTTTTTTATATGATCAAACTTGAATCTTTGATCTTTACAGACAGTGTAAACAGTCACTTCTATACTAATGTTATAAATGTGAAAGTATAACAATACTATAAATGTGAAAGTAACTGTCTGTCTGTTACGTTTTCATTCCTGAGCCGCTGAACCACTTTTGAGGAAGTTTGGCATGGCGATAGATACAGTATTTTATCTATCGCCATGACAAACTTCCTCAAAAAGGACACAGGCTACCTTTTCAGGGTGATAAATAACACTAGTGATTGATAATTTCATTAGTAATTAATTACCAACTTCCAATTAGTTTTATATTATTGAAAGTAAAAGGAAAAAATTTGTATTATATGTATTATTGTACCTACTGAATGAAAATAATTTTAATTAGTATTTTCTTAGTAATACATTACATAACTTTATTAATGGTAATGCCCTTCAACTGAACTGCTACTTTACTGTAACACAATTGTAAGCATTTTGTCAAGCAGCAACAAGCAGTAGACTTAAATACAAATGCTAGGTACTTACTGGATTAAATTTGTACTGATCATCCAATGGATTGGGGTTTAATGGATTATATGGTAGAGGATTGTATGGAAACCCTCCGGGCTGATTTATGTGAGGGTTATAGGGGTTGTAGCGGGTTGGATCTGTCCCATATCGTCTGTTATTGTACACATAAGTCCTGTAGTCTGTGTCACCAGGGTTTGGGCGTCGCGTTGCACGAGATGGGTCATATTCATTATTATATTCGTGATACTGTCCATTGTACAAGTCTTTATTAGATTGGGAGTACACTTTAGCGAACAACAGAACTATTATAATATTTTTGATCATTTTTCACATGTCACTGGTCGTTACGGTCTAGTTAGAACTTCTTGTGTGAATCACTGCACAAACATGCCACTTTTTTACAGATTGGTTTTTATAACTAAAATGTATACTTTATGAATGAAAATACATGTAAAGTTGTCCTTTAAGTACTAGGTTTGTTGTAGGCACTCTAATTAGTATTCATTTCTTTAAAAACCAAGTTGATAATATGAAAATAAGACAAGATATAATCTCATGAACAATGAGTTCAACACACATACAATGTATAGTAAGAAAACAACGCAATCGGATTTAACTGGAGGGCCCTATTTTTTTATCTAGTACAATGTCACGATAGCGAATATAGCTTATCTATTTTATTCATGGAATTATCAATTGCAATCAAAGTACGGCAACGCCCCGAGGTAAGAGTTTTGTTTACCATTTGCAGAGTGAAGTTCGCTCGCGTTGAAGGCTTATTTAAAAGAGTTGATTGAGCTTGACATTAGTTTTTTTCAGAGTTCGTTCCGTTCGTTCGAATTAATGGCCTGGATGCAATTCTTTTAGACCACTTTGACATTAAGAAAAGCTGCGTTCAGTGCGTTCTGCCAAAAAATTGTAATGAGTTTGGTTGGACTAGCCCATATTATTAGGCTTTTCCGAGCTTCCGACTACAAGGGTTATTTTGATTCCATAATTTTTAACGCGCAATTGAATATTAGTATGATTACCTTTGAATTAAGCGTTAACGATTGCGTAGGTACAGTCGACAGTATTTACATCAAACGTAACAATTTGATCTTAAGACCCCTTACTGCCCTGACCGCTCTTCTAATAGAGACGGCTTTCATTGTGCAATTGCTACACTTGATGTGCTGTCGTGAGTACCTATTGCAGGACCAGCTTTCGGACAAATTCAACCAGATAAAAGATGCTTATCGTTAATCGATATCGCTATCGCTAAGCAGAAAATGTATAGGATTTGACATATGCCATCGAACGTCTTTCGATCGTAAATGTAAAATCCCATACAATTTCCATTTAGCGATAGCGATAGCGATTGTCAGGTGGCATCTTATCTAGGCCCTCCTCAGGTCATAGAAATAAGAGCCCTCTGTATCGTTTAGCTGGTTGAATTTGTCCGAAAGCGGGCGTACCTACTCGACTTCTGGTTTTGTATTTATACCTGGTGCCATCAATACGACAATAAATTAAAACATGAGCTATAGTTAGTTTATAGAAATGGTTTGCCACTTTCAAAAACATCTTATCAATTTGATAATTTGATGACACTTTTATGAAATAATGCAGCCAATGATATATTTAAGGACATTATTTGTTTATTTTTAGTAAAACATCATTATCATTCTTTAATGAGGGTATCAAGATATACCTATTACCTACCTGTACCTAACGTATCAAAACAATACGTGTTTGCTTACACTTAAGAGTATAGATAGACCCTCCGTCCGTATAAGTCTTTTACATCTATACAAAGTGGTGCTGGTAACGACTATACGACAATAAATTAAAACATGGGCTATATTAAGACTTGATTTTTGCTAATGCATCTTATAGATTATAATTTTAAGTTCTGAAATATATGTCTTATTTTTCAGTTGATCATTCAATTTATGTGTCGTAATAATAAATCAGCCGCTTAACAGGATGCCTAGCCTGTTGATTAAACGCCGGCAGCCAATTGAATGCCTAGCCCGATAGTTAATTGAACTAGACTCAATTACCTAACGTTTAACGACATGGCGTATTGAATGGATCGTCTTGTACTGAAAAGTTTTGGTTTGGTTAGTAAGTTCAAGGTTATTTTTTATGACCACTTTTAACCGACATCGTTTGGGTTCTAAGTGGTCATAAAACACGGGTGACATGACGTTCAGCACGAATACTTTTAAATTTCGAATCGCCATCGTATCGAGTAGTTACGTAAGTTTTTAGTCTGGCTTTTGTTTGAAATTTTAAGCGATTCTACGATTCTAAATTTAAAAATGTTCTTGCTAGGGGTACTGGTGCGCTAAGCGTTGCGCTCTATGACTTGGCTAGTAGCTACTTCAGCCGTTAGATTGCATTGCATGCTTTTTTTGTTTTTGGCCGGGGAAACGCCTGTACGCGCTATCCCGTCTTCCTAGGGTCGGGAGACGGGGGACTGTGGAGCTCGCACCCACTAAAACCCCTGCCGTGTACCCTCCTATCCGCAGCGCTGACAGCGGCTATATGTGTGCTCTTTGAGCCTTTGTCCATTTTGCTGTCAGAGCGGAGCGACCGCGACCTTACGCGATCTCTTCTTAGAAGTGGCTGTAATGCCCTCCCTTACATGTTGGTTGATGCCCGTGCATCAACTGAACAAGAGTAGCTGACGCACGTGGTGTACCCGTGTACACCACGTGCGTCAGCTACTCTTGGCTTAGTAATTGGGGCGACGGTCCCCAACCGTCACTCGTAGCCCTATGTTCACGAAGTTCACGAGGGATGCAGTAGGCGCCCGTAATAGGCTGCCCTCCTGCGTCCCACTCTCCTTCGGCGGATGGCACACGTGGCGGCTGCCTTGCACAAGCTTCGCTTCTTCCTTTTGCGTCATTATGACCTCGCAAAAGAACTGCACTGCCGCCCACGACTTGTCGCTTTCGACCATCTTACTTATGACGGTCGAATGCCTAGGCAAGGCGTCCAGTTAAGCGGCTGATTTAATCAAACGTTACCAGAGTAAAAATAAAATAAAAATAAATGTATCATTCCATAGAAATGTATTGCAAGTTTTTTATTTTTTTATACAACTATAATGACAAACAAGCTGATGGCCCACCAGATGGTAAGCGGTTACCGCCGCCTATAGACACCTGCAATAACATGGAAAAATCACTTGATATTGCAGGTGCGTTGTCATCCTGGGGCCTAAGATGAAATGCCTTTCCCTTTAATCCGAAACACAGCGAACTGTTTCGGACAGTTTCAAATTTATCTTCTTCATTTGATGATTTCATGTCATTAGGTAGTATAAAATATAACATTGACTGCATTATTTCATACAAATGTTAAAAAAATATCAAATGAATAAGATGTATTTGAAAATTGCAAAAAAAATCTATGACCTAATATAAGCCCATAGTTTAATTTATTGTTGTAATGTCGTCACCACTCAATAAAGCTAAGACAGTTTTATTCTTGGTGTTTGCAAATATAAAATACTTACGTATTGATTTGTTCCTTGTAAGCACATGTTATTTACCCAAGTCAGCATACATAAACACAGCAGTGGCAGTTTTGATGAATTACTCGTAAGCCACCTGAGCCCCGAAACGTCGAAGTTATTCACTGCGTCTGCGCGGTAGATCTAAGGACATACACAGAGATCTGCGATTTTGTTGCTCCTAATAATCTGTAATATCATCCTTGGTATTACGTGTCCCTTCATTAGCGATTTGAATATATTTGCGCAGAGCAATGGCGGATAGCTGCGACGTGGAGGGCGCCGCGAGTCCGTTCCCATAAAACGCTGCTAGATTCCGGGATGGTGCCGGTGGTTCCGATTGGCATCGCTTGGAGAGTGGGATGCCAGGTACAAGGGGGCTGAAACTGCGGGCGTCACAAAAATCTTTTTCCCCGACGCAGTGGCGGCGTATAGCATAGTGAGAAAAATTGAAACGGATAACGTACTCACCCAAGCGTTGACAGGGCACGGCGGTTTCTCCGAATACTTGAACAGGTTCAAGTGCAAGAAGAGCCCGTCGTGCATCTGCGACCCCGAAGTCACCGAGACGGTGCCACACCTGGTGTTCGACTGCCCCTCCAACTCTATAGACAGGTTTGAAATAGAACAAAAGTTAAATAGCAAAATAAGCTTAGAAAACATAAGTGCATTAATAATAAGCAAAGATAGAGACGTCCTATTGGAATTTTTTAAAAAAGTAACCAAAAAAGCCATAAAAAGAAATAAATGAAAAACGAATTATGTTTATTTAAAATATATAGATATATATATCAGTAAACATAAATGTAAAGTACAACCATTAGTATATAAACAAAAGTAAATAAAGTTATTCTATAGGACAAACTAGTTAAGTAGACTTAAGTTATATATATGTAAAATAGAAGTAATGGTTAAAACTGAGCAATGTATAAAATGGCACATATATATACAACAAATAAATGTAATAATATTAAGCTAGCAATAAAATAGGTTAAGCCTTTAATACTATATAACTACACATTAAATTAATATTAATAATGTACAATTAATACTAAGATAATATTGCATAAGTCAAAAGAAAATGTAAATAAAATACGTCTACAAGTTATTTCCCCTGTACTAGAATATAAAATAAAAAAAAGAAATAGAATAGAGAAAACTAGAATAGGCGGGCATACCCACCCGTAACGAAAGAAAGGTGATGCAAGAAAGAACAGTATGAAGCATGGAAGTGCGAGAAGCAAAAAAGAGAGAACTAGAATGAAAAAGACAGAACAGCAAAAATAGGCTCCAATAATGTTGGAGGTAGTAGTAAAAAAAAAAAATGTATTTGCGCAGAGCAATGGCGGATAGCTGCGACGTGGAGGGCGCCGCGAGTCCGTTCCCATAAAACGCTGCTAGATTCCGGGATGGTGCGCTGCGGGTCGTACATGCGTGCTCACAAATCAATCACACTCGATAAATCCATTTGTGAAAATTTTATAGTTTTCCCTGTGACGCGACACTGTAATATAAAATCTATGTGATGATTTTCGGGGTTTTCGGAAGTCCCAATTCCGAATACAACGTCTATTTCGAGAATCAAGATGGAGGACGCGACTTTTTAATATAAAATCAATATGGGCATCATGTTTGTGGTTTAGGGGGTTCTGAATGCAATATCTATTTTGAGATCCAGGATCTAGGTGGTTCTTTGATATAATTTAGGCAAATTAGGGCTTGAATTTAGTGTAGAGATTGCTAGTGTATTGCAAAAAATCTAGCGACCTATTTCAGTACTAGACTCTTCACAAGGAAATAGTAATTTGATATCTTTATTCTCTTTATTTAGAAGTAAGAAGACTATTGTGAAGAGGAATGATGAGATGGTTTTTATTTATTTATTATTTTTTACTTCCAACACCAAACTTGACATTTCTAATGGCAACATTTTGCTTAAGCACTTGCCAAAATTACGATACAAATAAATTTTATTATTTTGTTAGTAATATGAAAATTGCAATAGGCATGACGAAAGATTTTGAAATTCTCTTCCGTAGTGTATGTACACATTTACTATTTACGAAAAAAAATATTTGAAAGTAAAATGTCTGTTTGTCAGTTAACTTACTCTGAAACTAGAAAAATACTAGTAGGTGCTTTGTAATTACAGAAGTTTTTTCGGGTATTAACTCTAAAGTAGCTTTTTAAGCTGCAAGGGGGTTAACCTCAAAAATAAACAATGGCAAGTTTGTTGTAAAAATAACCTATGAAAGTAAAATAAGCTCCTACCAGTGCAAAACGAGTTGTATTTGTATCTAGTACTCAGGATAAATATAAAAACTTACAAAGTGGTTTAACTCAGATGAGCAAAACTATTTGTTGCGAGGAAATCGCCCAACATCAATAAATCAATCCTAGGCAAATTTGAGCTGTTTGCAGCCTGGTTCCATTGTTATAGATTCATAGATTCGTGTTCTAGAGTCGAGTGGAGTGGATAAATCACACTTTCACTAATAAAAAATCAATTCAAATGCGTTATTTTGTTAAATATCGGTAGTAGTAGTCACAACAAAGCACAAGAGGGAGATGTTTGTTTACCTAAGCGTGACGTCATGCGCTGTGATTGGTGTTTCAGTCAAAATGGCGGATTGCAGTATTTTAGTCTTTTATTTTAGTGAAAATCTTAATAATCTCAGGTTTTTAATTTAAACCGAATCAGTGTTTTAAATCCTTTTAATGCATATTTTCCCCTAAAATCTTTAAATCATTGATTATTCGATGCTGTCGTCACGCCTATTGAAGCATACCTAGGTCTGTAGGAACACACGTAGGTAACTATTCAAATTCAAACTTTAGTTGTCAACTTAAGTATACATGTATAATTAGGTCTTAAGGGGATACCTTGTGCACACTAGCGACACCAATTGATTGTTATTAATTATGGTGAATTTAGAACATAATACACAAAAACGCTTTAGAGAATTGCTAAAGAACGGTATTTGTAATTTTTAAAGATGTATCTTGTATAAATTGTCTACCCATAAGTAACCAAATATTTTATTATTATTAAAAGTGGCCACTTTAGGCAATAATGAAAAAATAGGTTACAAGTAGAGGAATATCTTAACCGAGCACATCTCAAAAAAATACAAATACCATTCTTTAGTCTGTTTATAGGTTTTGTTTAGTATGTTCTATATTCACCACAATTAATATGAATCAAGTGGTGTCGCTAGTGTCGACGAGGTATCGCCTTAATGAATAAAATAAAACAGGTATGTTAGACATGCTATATGCTTGAATTGCAATTTTCGAGGAAGGATCCTTAGATACTGCATTGTCATATGGGGCAATTTCAGTAACATTCAACAAGCCCTAAGCAAGATAGTACGAAAAGTTTATGCTTTTAAGCTGTTATAAACAAGCTACTCAACAATGTTGTACAATATTCGATGGAAGTGGTAATTTTAAGATGGTACATTTCAGTAGATTAAAATAAAACTTTTATTATTATTAAACAAATATCTAAATTATATTTACAATTATACAATGACTTATATCTAAACTTAATCTTCGGAAATTTAACTTTTTGTTTATACAAAGCACGGCAATTGACCCAACACCACCTGATGTGAAGTGGTAAGGAGAGTCCATATGCGAAGACAGTGCAGAATAGACACTGCTCTAGCCGCCTCCACCTTGCCGGCCCAAAAGGTGCTTTTTCATGCCTCTTTTGAAGGACCCCATGTTATAGAAAGTAGGGAACACATGTGCCGGCAAAGAATTCCAAGTTCTGGAAGTACGACAAAGAAACGAGGCACTAAATTTAAAACTTTTGTTATCCGTTTAAATATCTGAGTTAAATGCTATAATCATTAAGATAGCTACATCAATTTGAAAAATTTTGGAAGATAAATGCAATTTCCCGCAATTCACTTTTCTGGACTTACTTTAATTACAATAACGAGGGCAGAGTAGAGTTACGTAATTAAGGGGCAGGAAGGAAAGCGTTGACAATTTCGAGAATTTATTATCTATGTTGTTGAAAGTAACTCTGCCTTCTTATTTAATACGGGCGGGCGGCAAGGCAAATAAGTAGTGCTTCTTATTTGAGATTACTGAGCTAAGGCATTCTATAGATTAAAAAATGATTCATCATCATCATCATTACCAGCCTATATTCGTCCCACTGCTGGGCACAGGCCTTCCTACATGGGAGAAACACATGAGGAGCTTCGGCCATAACACCACCGCGCTGGCCCAATGCGGGTTGCGGGAACAACCGGGACCAACGGCTTAACGTGCCTTCCGAAGCACGGAGGAGCTCGAGATAACATACTTTGATTGACCCATCCCAGGATCAACCATGGCGAAAGTTGCTTTGTTTTTCGTATCGAAACCAGAGCGCTCAAACCAATACGCCACCGAGCTCCTCATCCTGTATAGATCTTTAAAGTTAAAAAATGATTATATTACCTTTATCTATAGATCTATACAGAATGGTTATAAATGGAAATCTTATAATCACATTTGTTAATTTATGAAGTACTAGTCTAAACTTATTATTTTAATGTTGAGGGGACGCCGTCCGCCGGCGAGTTGATAATTGGGGAAAGGTTAAATTGTACCTATGCGTAGGCTCCGCAGGATTTTGTAATCTAAGCAGTTAGGTAACTTCTGAAAAATCAATACTTCTGAAAAAAAAAACCACTTACTAACCACAAATATCTACCACTGCCATACCACCACACGGTTGTGAATATGGCTAGTTTTATTTTAGAATTAGTTATTGATGGATGACACAGTTAAGTTCGTTTTGGCTCATTGTTTATGCGGTGCACTTTTACGTTTCTATACATATTTATTTATTATTACACGTTATTCTATTTCAGTAACTACTTACTTTCCATTCTCATACACAGCCCACATAAACACCTTCATTTTTGTTAGAGTAGGTGTATAATTAGGTAAATCTACATTTAGAACACCAAGCATCGTAGCTTCGCACTTGCTAAATGCAAGTGCTCTAAATTTATCATTAAATTTCTCATCGGTGCTTGTTTGGGCCAAAACTACATTATTATTAATAAGTAAGAATGTCATCAAACCTATTAAAAACTAGTTAGTACGAAATTGTATTCAGAGATGGCGCTAAGCATTTTTGCATCGCGTTATTAAGTTGTACCACTTATTTATATGAGTACATAAGAATGTTTCCTATAATAAGATCCCATTAATACATCAATAATAGCGTTTCTTTTATTCTACTATAACCATTTGATGTGTGTGGCCGTTGTACAGTGCTATTGTTTCGTATTTGTGACGTAATGCGTCTAAGTTTATAAAGCATCTCTACACACAGAACACTTTTACTCCAAGGAGGAGGAGGAGGAGGATCTCTACATCTCTTATAGAGTTCATGCCACTTCATGCCATAATTACACGGTGGTGACGACAATAAATTAATACACGGCCTATATCAGTTTATAGAAATGTTTTGCAATTTTCAAATACATCTTATTCATTTGATAATTTCATGACATTTCTATGAAATAACATAACATTGGCGGCATTATTTTTTTAGAAATGTTAAAAATTATCAAACGAATTAGAAGGTTGCAAAACATTTCTATGAACTATGTTTCTGTGTATTTTATTCTTTTATTTTTGTCACATTACTAGTCACGCATGGGCACGCACCGGTCGCACAACGCACCTTTGAGGCAATAGCTTTTTTTTTATGCAACTGGATGACAAACAAGCTGACGGCCCACCTTATGGAAAGTGCTAACCGCCGCCTATAAACACCTGCAATAACAAGGAAAAATCACTTGATATTGCAGGTGCATTGTCATCCTGGGGCCTAAGATGAAATGCCGTCCATGCCCAGTAATTACACTGGCTAGCTTTGCCTTCAATCCGAAACACAGCGAACTGTTTCACGGCTGAAATAAGAAAGGCGGTGGTACCTACCCAGACAACCCTGCATACGGGCCTACCACCTAGTAGGCCTTTCTTAGCTTTCAGTGATTTTTTGTTCACTGACTAAATTACGCCACTGAGCTTTGACTTAGTTTGTATTACTGCTCACACACATGTAGTATGTTTATTTATGTATATCTACTTCAGTTAAAATATCTTTATCTACATAAGCTTAAGTTAAGGTTATTGTATATTGTAAATTTTATGCGAGTGACAGTAATTTGCAAATAATCTTGTTATCTATCTACTAATATAGCCTATGTTTTAATTTATTGTTGTCACCATCTTGTACAATCTCGCAGCATGTGCGTATAATATCTGAAATTAAATAAGTATCTGACCGTAGCTTAAGCTATCCATAATCTTAATCGCCAGGGAGTAATTAAAGAGATTGAACAGTATGGGCGGCAGCTCGGGTTGCTGCTACTTTTGAAACTAATGGCGGCCGACCCGACTTTGGCGGGAACTCAACGTGCACTTAGGTTAATTGAGCGGGTAAATTATGAAAAGACCTAAGATAAATCTAATTAAATGCTATTAATCACGATCGATTTTAATAACATGTTTCCACTGTGTGAAACTACATGAAATTCTCGGTTGTATCTGTATAATATTTTACCTGGTTTAAATAATACACGTAAATGTTCCTTATTTCCCCCTTTTGCATGCTTCTCCCTTGGGATGGAAATGCAAATAAGGCTAATTGGGTCACGGAAATTACTGCGTAAATGAAGACGGTTGGATTGAAGAAACATTACCTATGTTTTGTTTCTTTTTTAAAGTATAATTTTACTGCGACAGCACAATCAAAGTTATCGTGCAGAAATAAAGTAAAAGAAACTCAGGAATCAATGATTTGGAATGGATTTTACTTCACAAGGTTTATTAATAACTAAATAAGTATAAACATAAAACTAGAACAGATGCGCTTATAAGTCACAAGGTAGCATAAATTAGTTGTTTATTAATTCTCGATCAAAATAAAATAAATCCTGATACTCAATCGAATGTCATTGTCTGTATTTTCAATTCTACGAAAAGGAAAATGTACTTACCTAATTTAATATTATTCCACTAATATTCAAACAAAATATTTTACTAATCTGTCAAGCGGTGTTATATTTCTGGAGGTCTAAGACAATTGAAAAATCTATTGTGACTGGAATCTGATGCTTAACGGGTTAATTTTTTATATCAAAATATAGCGACATTGCTCATTAGCTATAAAATTTATCTTGACCTTTCCGGGACTGACAAAATTTATAGCGAAACCACTTTGTGTGGTTTCGATCGATTACGAAAACATAATTTTCGAAACGAAAGCTTTTAATGCAGCCTTTTTTAAATTTATACAAATGAAAAATGTAGAGTACACCAAATTAGAATAGTGTTCTCGTTTAGAAACTTAAAAAGGAATAACTATTTCCAATGTGTATGAAATCTCAGTATAAAAATATTATAGAGCAATGATGGGGCACAAAAATAGTCTACCATAACCACAATATTGCATTGTTATTACGACTAGGATATTGGTTTACTGAGGGTGACTTATCCCTGGGAAAGGTCGGCATAGCTTTATCAATACCTACATGAAGACAATGCCATGTTCGGCATGTGATCCATCCGGGGTGCTTGTTGGAGTTTGGAAGCACTAGCGATTGTGATTGTGACTGATTGGAATTGACAGTCGCTGGTAGGGTAACAATCAAATGAGGTAAACCATAAAACAAATATAAGTTTGCAGAACAAGTATAGGTGATAGAAACCTTGAATAGAGGAGCTTGCTGACGTGCCGATGTGAGATGTGACTAATAACGAAAACAAAGTACGTCCCATTGCTGAGCGCAGGCCTTCCTACATGAAAGCGCGCTGCTTGGATGGCCCAATGCTTGGTTGGCGGGTAAAAGCGGTTGCAGTGACAACCGGGACCAACAGTTTAGCGTGCCTTCCGAAGCATGAACGAGCTCAACATTACAAATTTTGATTTACCCATGCGGTGTCAACCATGGCAAAAGTTACTTTGTTTTTGTAATCGAAACCAGAGCACTTAAAGCACTACGCTACCAACGTCCTCAATCATAATTTAATTTAATTTGAATTTCTGCCTGTTTAATAGCTTAAAATTCAAAGTAGTTACGTCGTTAGTAAATTTCTTCTTGGTAGCGCTCTATTGGGGACGAATAAATAAACAAAAACTATATAGGTATTTATTTCACTAAAATCAACAACTTCTTTTACGTTATAGGAAATCACAGAAAAGTAATAAAAATATTTTCATCTTTCGGTAAAAAGCTAGTAAAAAATTGTATAGCGAGCGCTCTTCAATTATCAAACCCCATTCTTAATTCTAGATTATTAACCAAATCTGAATTATGTCCATATCCTGCGACATAAATCTAGTGTGGAGGTCCCACAAGATCTGCTGACTGCGCCACGTTCAAGATGAATGAATAATACGCCCGCATGACCACTACATGCTCCGATTCCCCGATATGTCGTTTGTTTGCGCACGAGGCTGTCTCACTGAAAGATTCCACGAATAATTCTTGATCTTCAAAGTTTAAATGACTTTTCTGATCAATTGTTAGATCCGAGAAAAGGTAAACGTAGGTGAGCTTTTTGTGATAAGTTTAGTATAAGTACAACCAGTCAAGGCAGTTTTAAGTCAATCTTTGCTGTTGTAATAGATATTTGTTTAAGGTGTTTGCTTGTAGTTAGAGTTAAAATTACTTCTTTTTATACGAAAAGTGGTTAACAAGCGTACGGTCCACCTGATTGTTTTGCAGAATTTCAGTTGGAAACACAGTATTGACGTGGTAATAAATAAAATATATAGAGTTCTGAAGTAAACGGTGTATATTGATAAACAACAAAAAGCGATGTGACACACAGATGACTCACGTCATATTTAAATTAGTATAGCGTCAGGGTGTTCTTATTATATAAAAACCAAGAAGGTTTAACACCCCCCTGTAATAGGAGCACCCTGTATATACGCTATATACAATTACCTATAAATGACATATAAAAAAAAACAAACCTATACACTTGACTGACACTAACAACTAACAATGACCAACATCAATATAACATAATAGTACACACCTAATTATAAACTAACTTAATACACAACAAATATCTACAATTAAACAAAGACAAAAAAAACTTAACCTAACCCTAAAGAACTAGAACATTTAACATGTTTAATTTTCGCTAAAGGTTTGGTAAGTATGTCGGCAACCATGTCTTGTGTAGATATGAATTTGAGATGAATGTCATTGTGTGTAAGTGTGTCTCTAATGAAATGGTGTTTGATGTCGATATGTTTTGTGCGTGCGTGAAAGGTGTCATTATGTGCAAGTTTGATGGAGCTCTGACTGTCTGTGTGTAAGGTGATGGGATGAGTGATGGCGAACACTTCGGTAATTAGTGTTCTTAAATATATAGCCTCTTTGCAGGCTTCTGACAATGCCATATATTCGGCTTCAGTTGTCGAAAGTGCAACAGTGCGCTGCTTGCGAGATTCCCATGAGATGGGGGCTCCACTCATAACAAAAATGAAGCCGGTGAATGAGCGGCGGTCGACAAGATTGTTCCCATAGTCAGCATCAGCATAACCAATTGGATATGTTTGACTACTGTGCCTGAATTGAAGTCTCAAATCTTTTGTGCCTTTTAGGTACCTCAGGACTCGCTTAGCGGCTTTCCAGTGCACCTCCCCGTAATGTACGTTGAACTGCGACAAGTATGAGACCGTGTGTGCTATGTCGGGTCTTGTACATATGGCAAGGTACATTAGAGAACCGATAAGCTCCTCATAAGGGACTTCAATATTCTCATCTTCCTTTTTAGGTAAGGTGAGTTTTAAGCCTGGTTCCAATGGCGTCGTCACTGATATTATAATAATAATAATAATAATATTTTATACACTCACACCTATTATCTAGCCCAAAGTAAGCATCATTAAGAGCTTGTGTTATGGATACTAGATAACGGATAAATAATGATAATAATATGTGTATAAATATTAGAAATACTAAATAAACATATAAACATCCATGACTCGTAAACAAATGCTCGTACTCATCATACAAACATTTGTTCCTACCGGGATTCGAACCCGGGACCTCTTGACCGAGTAGCCTGGGGTACAGACCACTCGGCCAGCCGGTCGTCCCTATATTGCATCAGTCATTCCAAATTTTGAGATTAACTTCTCGATGTATTTCGTCTGGTCAAGAGTTATCCTGTCTTCGGTCTGAGTTACTCTCATTCCGAGACAATCTTTGACAGGACCAAGATCTTTAACGATGAATTTCTTTTTTAATTCATTTTTAAAATTATCTCTCATGTTGACGTTGTTGCTCAGTATAAAAAAGTCGTCAACGAACACTGCAACTACGAGGAAATCTTTCCCTTCTCTTTTATAATAGAGGCAATGTTCTGTAGTAGCTTGCGTCAGTGTGAAGGAAGACATGGCTTCACATACCTTCTTATTCCACTGGCGCGGAGACTGTTTTAAGCCGTATAGAGATTTTTTTAGTAAACACACTTTGTTTTTAGAGTCAGTTGAAAAACCTTCAGGTTGCTCCATGTATATATCTTCATCAAGGTCTCCATTCAAGAATGCCGTTTCCACGTCAAGATGGTCTACCTTCAAATTATTTTGCACAGCAAACGCTAACAAAAGTCTTACGGAAGACAGTCTCGCAACTGGCGAAAAAGTTTCACCATAGTCCACTCCTGCAACTTGGGTGAACCCTTTGGCTACAAGTCTGGCCTTGTATTTAACTACGCATCCACTTGTGTCTTTTTTTATCTTGAAGACCCATTTACATTTGGTAGTCTTTCTAGTGGTGGGCCGATCAGCTAGTATCCAAGTACCATGTTTCAACAGGGAGTCGTATTCTGCTTTCATCGCATCTAACCATTTGTCTTTCTGTGGATGCTTAGTAACTTCATTGTAAGTCTCCGGTTCCAGATCAGATGTCATGTAGAGGTTCTCGTGGTACCGCTCTGGTGGACGTCTATCCCTTTGCGGGTAGCGAGGTACCTGAAGTACGTCTACAATCGGATCAGGTTGAGGAGCTTCAGAAATTTCGGAAGTTACGGAGTTATCACAGACAGGTTGTTCTGATGACGATGACACAGGCTCTGGCCGTAAGCATTCTTCTTCCTGTTGAATTTCTGGTTCAAATACCGGAAGTTCAGTATTTGAAATTGGTACTGAAATTTGGGTAGGGGGAGGTGTAGAGAGCATTTCACTGTGTGAAGAGTTTAGCCCCCGAAGCGTATTATTTTCCAGGAAAACAACATCTCGAGCAATTATTATTGCGCGAGGATTTTGGGGATCAATAAGGCGGTAGCCTTTGCTTTCTGTTGAATAACCCACTAATATGCAAGTTTGTGTTTTAGATTCCAGTTTCGTTCGTTTTTCTTTTGGAATGAGGACATGAGCTTCACAGCCAAACACTCTCAAGTGAGAAAGATTAACTCTCTTACCTGTCCACAATTCCTCTGGAATTTGGTTATTCAAAGCTTGTGTAGGCGAACGGTTTTTTAGATAGATAGCCGTATTTATGGCTTCTCCCCAATACGCTTTCGGAAGGTTGGAGTCTTGCAGCATGGATCTCGCCTTTTCAATTATAGTTCTATTTGCGCGTTCAGAGACTCCGTTTTGCTGTGGAGTATACGGAACCGTAGTCTGATGAATAATTCCATTTTCCTTCAAAAATACAGACATTTCGTTATTAACATATTCACGGCCGTTATCTGAGCGCAGAACTTTAATTTTCTTACCCGTTTGATTTTCAACTAAATATTTAAATTCTAAAAATTTACTAAAAACTTCGGCCTTTGATTTCAAAAGATATCCAAAAGTTTTGCGACTAAAGTCGTCTGTAAAAGTCAATAAATACAAAGCTCCGCCCCATGATTGTGTACTCATAGGTCCACATAAATCCGAATGGATTAATTGTAGGACGGCGCTAGACTTACTTTTGGAATTAGGGAAAGGTTGTTTAGCTAATTTCCCTTGTAAACATGGTATACATTGGTCAATTGAATAACCTGTATAATCTATGCCGATAGAATTATTTTTAAGTAAATGCATACTCTTTGCATTAAGATGCCCTAAACGTCTGTGCCACAACATGGCAGACTCTTTACTTGTAGTATGCATAGCATTTGACTCTTTTGTGTCAAGTTTGTACATGCCTTTATGGTTAGTGGCTGTAGCAATGACCGAACCTGTCACTTGACATTGTCCGCTCTGAAAAATGCTTGCACCATTCGATGTAAATAAAACTTCGAAACCCTTATTAACTATACTATTAACAGATAAAAGATTATTGGCAAGGCCAGGAATATAAAGAACATCACTTATTTTATTTACACTATCGGATATATTTAAATTTACAGTACCTTTGCCTTGGCTAAGAACTTGAGCCTTGTTGGCAACAGTAACAGGTATAATGTGCGTAGAAAGAGATTCAAACCAATCTTTCCTGTTACTCATATGGGAAGTTGCACCAGAATCAATGAACCAATGGGAAGAATCTGTAGGAAGAATAGTATTAAAACAAGATGAAAGTGTAAATTGTGTTGTATAATTTGACATGGTAGCCGAAATATGCTTGTCCGAAATATTATATTTTTTATTTTTAAGATTTTTACACTCTGAAATTAAATGTCCATTTTTCTTGCAATATATCTACAGAATTTCTTTTTAGATTCGCACTTTGTATGTAAAGCAGTGTTAGGTATGGTACTGGATGTAGTTGCAGTCGATCGAAAACGAGAATCTTCTTTGAGAAGCGCTGCAACCACGTTCTCCGATGTTATTCTTGTGTTGGAGTGTTCGAGAGCCATAACGAGTGGGTGGAATTTTTCTGGCAATCCAGTAAGCATTATAATGCCTAGGAATTCATCATCCACTTCAGCCCCAATTCCCTGTAGCTCTTGCTGTACAGTTAGCATGTTGTTGACATATTTTTGAATATCACCGCTGAACTTTAAAGAAAGTAAAGTCTTCATTAGGCCAAGTCTTCTAACTAATCCACTATCCGCGTAGGCCTTCTTTAACGCATTGAATGTTTCAAAAGCGGTTTTTGCTGACCTTATAACCGGATATACGGACTCGTCACACAGGAGGCAGATTTTAGCACGCGCCTTTTCGTCTTTGCGTTTGGCGATGGGATCGTTAAGGTTGACTGGAGAACAGACGACGCCCCATAGGTCGAAGTCCGTCAAAAGACATTGAACACTAAACGCCCATGTGTTAAAATTATTGCCTCTGAGTTTGTTGAAGCTTACACTTGATGTTGAGACATCTTGGTGACCTGAAGATAGTGCCGGCGTTGCCGATGGTTGATCCATAGCACTTTAGTTACTTTAATTTTATCTTACTCACGCTGTCCACTGCTAGAAACTCTGGGCCCATAACCTTTTGCAGAATTTCAGTTGGAAACACAGTATTGACGTGGTAATAAATAAAATATATAGAGTTCTGAAGTAAACGGTGTATATTGATAAACAACAAAAAGGGATGTGACACACAGATGACTCACGTCATATTTAAATTAGTATAGCGTCAGGGTGTTCTTATTATATAAAAACCAAGAAGGTTTAACAGATTGTACGCTCGTATAGAGCACTTTGGGCATTACTCGCGCCCTTACTACTGTATGAAAACCGACTTTAAAACTATCCCCCCGGGGGATAGGTACTAACCCCCCTTTTTTCGGGGAGAAATCCTACCTGCCGCTGGCTAAGCGACGGGCGTGTGGGGGTCGCCCAGCGCTTACAAGGCACTGGGAATACCCACTAAAACTCCCCGGTAACACCACTGCCCTTCGCGAGGGTAGCCTGGGCTCTACCGAAGCAATTTCGCCAACCCACCAGGTACTTACTCCCTTTTTTTTTTCGGGGAGGAATCCGCTTACGGACCTACACGCCGCTGGCTAAGCGACGGGCGTGTGTGGGGGTCGCCCAGTGCCTGATCGTGTTGGCACTAGGAATACCCACTAAAACTCCCCAGTAACTCCACTGCCCCTCACGGGGGTAGCCTGGGCTCTGCCGAAGCAATTTCACCACCCCACCCCCAGGCAACCCGGCCTTACGGCCAGGTTTCGTGCCCATGGGGATTACCCAAAGTCAGTTGGGTAATCCCAGACGTGGCGACCTGTGTAATGCATGCGCGGGGGCCACCCACGCACGCGGCCGCACTTAGGGCGCAGGAAGACGAGCGATCACCACCCACCTCCTCACGCCCACCCGTCTACGCCGGATTGGGGCGGCCAGAGGATCCTCCTCCCGCTCCCTCTCCGCTGCCTCCTTCTGCAAGAGCACAGTCTCACAGAAGGAGGCGACAGCCTCCCATTCCCTGTCGCTACCAACCATGGCTCTTACCATGGTTAGCAGCGAGAGGTGACCGCCGCCGAGCACCGCACGAAGCTCGCGGCGCTCGCGTCGCTAGGCTCGGCACTCTATAAGAGTGTGCTCAGCCGTATCGTCGGGGGAGTCACAGTGATGACACTGTGGTGTTTCCTCCCAACGGGTGATACGGTACAGGTAGTGACCGAAGCAACCATGTCCGGTCAGTACGTGTACCATTCGGTAGGTGAGGCTACACAGCCGGCGCCCAACCCCCTGATTGCGATTGTCCGGTGGCCGGCTGCTGGGGTGTTGAGTGCCTCGCTCCGTTGGTGCAGAGCCTCCCTCTGCGCCAAGGAACGAACCCGCCTCACTTCGACAAGGTCGAGTCGTTCTCCCCGCTCTCTTGCTGCGACCCGGTGCTGATGCACCCTAGCCAGAACCCGGGATCGCGATGACCCTCTGCGGCTGCCGCAAGAGGGCCCGTGAGCGGAGGAAAAGGCACTCTGGCCACACCGGGGCTCCATACAGTGCCATTGGCTTTACCACCTTTTGGTAAAGCCGACGGCACGACGCGCTGCAAACCCCAGGTACTTACCCCTAGAAACATATTTTTGGGAGTCGAAGTTTCACTTTCTATTTTTATTGTTTCTAGTAACAACTTATCACCGACCCCAAAAAAAATGTTTGTAGGGGATGTTGTACCTACTTAAATTTAATTATTTTATCCTTTTTAGTGTTTTGTAGTCGTTTTGTGGTAAATAATTTATCTTTGATATTTTTGTAAAACACTTTGTTATTTAGTAAGTATGTTTACAAACTGATTTTTCATTGCAACAACATTTTATTTCTATGATTACAGACTGAATTTTCAATTTGGGTCACTTTGAAAAAATAAAATTTATGGATCAAAAAATAAAAACCATGAAAAATGTTATTTATAATTAAGTATGAATGTAGTTCTTCTTGATCGCGACAGGCTTTTTCATTCCACTTTCGCTAGAAATGGTTCTTGTACTTTAGATTATCCAGCACTATTCTAACGTAGCATTACGACCACGATGCTATGTTCTAGAATTCACACAACAAATAAAAAAATGACTTCAAATACATATTTTCAAACTACGAACAATTACAAAGATATTTTCTGCGGGCCTTTAGCTTGAGAAACCCTCCAATGTCATATTAACAACAATTTTTCTGGGAGAATAAAATTCAGACTATAATTTTGTGGCACAGGGGGTAAAAGTAAAGACCGCATCTTTCTTGTTTTATTTGTCATGCTACCAATTCAATAACTAATACTATAAAAGTGAATCTAACTCTGTATGACAGTTTGTTACTTTTCCAAGCTAAGTCTGCAAAACCTATTTAGATGAAATGGAGATGATTCAAATCCTGGGAAGGACATAGGATACTTTTGGAGCGATAACTTACATCCAAGCGCGTGGAGCCTCGTAAGAGCCACTGGTCATAATGATATACAAACATATAGTCCATTCGATGAAAAACAGTAAACATATCGCCATGTAGGTTATTATCTAGATGGGTTTATTCTAGAGCCAACAGGTGATAGTGATAGCTTCCAATGCCGAAATTACACCGGCTGCTTTATTGTAGAAATAGGCAAGGCCGCAGTACAGTCAATATGTACCCACTTTTGACAGTTCCTGCCTCTTGACGATGCTTAGTTGTTAAAAGTGGTGTAAGTACAGTAAAAGTATTATTGCTTGTGCCTGTTGCTATCCAGATAATATAAACCGGCCTACCACCAAGTGAAATAGCAGAATGCCTGTCCTAGACAGCTTAATCAAGCCATCCAAAATCAAAGTCACTAATGAAGCCTATTTAATTTGATTTAGATGAAGTTTGTCAAAGGTCGAAGACAGATTAGGTATATTCTGAGAAAGAATACAAGCTACTTTTTGGGACCATTACCGAGGTCCAAGCAGACGCGACCGCGTAGGGCCACTAGTATGAAACGTAATTGTATCGTAAGTTGAAAAAAAAAACTCAATATATTTCCCTACAAAAAGCGGCCACTTCACTTCGTTGACTGAAGAGAAATGAGCGTAAAATTGCATATTTATTCTCACGCTCGTAATATAAAAGTGCGCGTAAACTCACAAGGAAATTTAAGGGATTTTCTGGGGAAACTTCAGAGCTCCAGAGTGTTGTACGCCTGAACAGGGAAAGTTTTGATTGCGCGTTACGCTAAAGAGAAACGTTTGGAGAGGAGTCCGGTAGGTATGTGAAGACGAATGATGGTGACAGTAATGATTTTTCGTTGTATGCGCATATAAATATTGAACACCATTCAAAGGCATAGATAACAGTATAACATTTCACTTTGGAATCCGCCTCTATTACGAACGGAGTAAGGGTGATCTCAATGTAAAAATATTTCGCTTGAAGCGCTATCGACTGTACCTACTTACATAGTTATGTGCTATTTCAGACTATAACATAATTATCTTTCAGCAAATTTTTTTATTTATTTATTTTTTATTTATTTTGTTTGATGATGAATGTTTGTTGTATTTTAATTACTAAGACATTGAAGAATGACTACTTAGGATTAGAGCTTTACTTATAAATGTATAGGTTAGGCTTTTATATAACAAAGCAACAGTTAGAATAAAAAATAAAAAAAATGAAATCTTCTCAACAGTGTAAGTTTCAATCGAACTGAAACGAAAACGTTCGTCGTCGTGATAACTGCCAAATCTTATGAAAACGGCAACACAGCGCAGCACCTCGATTTGTGCCTTCATTTGTTATTGGAAACCATTTTTTAATATTGATTTGAGAGGTGAACACGTGTCGAAGATCGTTTTCGTTTTGATTTGATTCAAACTTACACAAGGTAGGGGTACAGATATCACACCAAGAAGTAACTCTCTGTAAGTGTGAATGACTATTCTGTTATACGGGTAGATCGCGATACAGCGATAAGACCGCCCTTCTACAATTTAATTTTAGTATTATGTTTTATCTGTAATTTTAGTTGTACAATAAAGTTTATTCTATCTATCTACGGGAACCCTACATTTTCCAGGATCAAAAGTTGCCTACTTATGTGCTATTTCTATACATATCTCTGAGCTAAATTTAATCCAGATTCGTTCTATTGTTCTGGCGTGATGGACTAACAATCCATCCAAACTTTCGTATTTATTATGTTAGAAGGGTAACAGAACTGTTGACGTTATATGCTGTCCACTATACCGAACGTTAAAGGCGTGTAGTACCAGTATATATCTCTAGTCTATGACGTGAACTTTCTTTAGCGAAACGATCCTATTGTGACTCCAGAAGTTTCGCCTGAGACGTGTTATATGGATATTATATCGGGCTCTGTTAATGTATCCCGACCTTCCCTTATGGGCCAGATAATGGGTCGCGAATAATGTGAAGCGGAGGCAGGGACATCAGATCCCGCATTTCGGGGTACGTAAATCAGCCGAAGGTATTTTAATATGTATTATCTGTGCTCAAAGCCTTTATATCATGCGACGGTCTGCTGCCTCCAGACGCAGGACGTAAAAGGATATGGCGGATCTACGTACCTATCTAGCATATTGTTCGAGACCTCTTGTAGGTTATGTACAGATGACCGCATATTAACAGTTGGAAAATAACTTTTATTACAACTTGTTTTGGTACCCACGAACGTGAAAATATTTCTTTTAATCTGCAGGCGTGTGTCTATATAAAAATTTTAATGAATTTGGTTTAGGTTATTCTTAGACTTACACCTCACACTATTCAAATAGCACAAAATTTAAGCTTCATTAAGAGCATCTCATACTGATTTAAGTGTACTCGGAACTAATAAACAGTGTAGGTAATAATTAATATAAATAGGTAAATATACCAACGCGGCAACTTTACGGGAGTGCACCCAACATCAGATATCGGTTAATAATTTTTATCTGTATTTTTAGAGAAGAATTTGACTTTTGGCAGGAATCTATATGAAGTTTTGGCAACACAAAAAGTGTTTTACCCTTACAGCACTGAAAACTTGTGACTGATACTTGTCAATAGGTACTATAAGGTGATATTAAGTTGTGAGGACTTAACAACTGTAGGAGGCCTTATACAGTTATTTCAATCAATGAAATCAAATCAAAATCATTTCAATCATTTAGTAGCCCCCATTCTGGATTTTGTAGTGGAATACTCCAAAAGTTTAATGAATATAATGGCGGCTCCTCAATCTAAACGTTTGAGGTGCTACCTCAGAACTAGAAATATTATTGATGAATATTAAAATTTGGTATGATTTTGTACCTACTATTCAAGAATAATTTTAAAATGCGAAAAGTGACTCCTACATACATGACTTATGAGGTCATAATAATATATGACCTAATTGAATTCAAATAATAATATTTGTGTTACAATTCAAGTATTTCTTGGTTAACCTATGAATAAACACCTCAAATCGAATAGCAGTGATTTTGGAATTGGAGTGAAAAACTGAACAAATTCTTTTGGAAACTAAGTTTATAGTCAAGAGAGGCGTGAAAAAGCACCTTTTGGGCCGGCAAGGTGGAGGTGGTTAGAGCTGTGTCTGAACTGCACTAGCTGTCTTCGCATATGGACTCTTCTTATCGCTTCACATCAGGTGGTGTTGAGTAATTTGTCGTACATTGTATAAAAAAAAAGAAATAACGAGGTAAGTCATTAATAGAAGGCAATAAACATTATCATCATCAACAAACATCTCCAAACCGATCGGCCTTGCGCTGCCCGCATCCATCGGCTTCCCACGACCCTCACCAGATCGTCGCTCCACCTTGCGGGTGCCTATCAACGCTGCGTCTTCCGGTACGTGGCCGCCACTCGACCTTTCCGCTCGAACGGCCGTCAGTCCTCTTTGCATTGTGACCTGCCCACTGCCACTTGAGTTGCAATTCTTTGGGCTATGTCGGCGACCTTAGTTCTTCTACGGACCTCATCATTTCTGATTCGATCTCGCAGATATCTCGTAATTATGAAACATAACCACATTAGTCATTATTTTTTATTTTAAGATGTCAGGTATGCAAGTAGAGGGGCGTTGTTTTCTTGTTTATTATTAAAGCAATCTCTAGAGGCGGAAACGTAGAACGGTTGAGGGCCGCAGATAATCTGTCAAGTTGTAATACCGAATTACTTTAGAAGTACCGTCAGAAGCATACTGACAAATAAACACCTTTTTTTTGGGAAAGGCAGCCAATCCAATGTAATCACTGGGCCTGCACGTGAACGCACCTGCTATAACAAGTGATTTTTCCCTTGTCCCTTGTCATTGCAGGTGTCAGGTGCATAATCGACGGTAGCTACTTATCACCAGGTGGGCCGTCAGCTTGCTTTCATCTAGTTGTATGAAAAAATCAATTAACAAGTAAGTAGATACACAGCAGTTAAAATCATTATAATATTTAGTGATTATGTATAATAGCTAATTATTAAGTATGCGTAACATCCAGTGATTATGTATAGTCGCTAATATAATCGCTACATATTAAATATACAGAAGTTAATATAACGTGTTCTGTTCACTTACTCTTTCAAAGTGACAAAAAATCTCACATCTCTGAAATTCCGTCTAAAGACCACAGAACTTAGAATCTGTGTTCTGTGCTAAAGACTATGTGTCAAATTAAATTATATTTCACGAACCTATTTAATATGACACGAATACGCCACGTCTTTGGAATATACAGGGTGGTGCCGTCAATACGACAATAAATTGAAACATGGCGTCAATTGGTTCATAGAAATGGTTTGCCACTATCAAAAACATCTTACTCAATTGATAATTGCATGACATTTGTATGAAATAGTATAACATTGGCTGCATTATTTCATAGTGCAGCAGCAAAAACATCTTATTCATTTGATAATTTTATGACATTTATAAAATTATCAAATGCATAAGATGTTTTTGAAAGTGGCAAACTATTTCTATGAACTAATATAGCCCATGTTTTAATTTATTGTCGTATTGACGGCACCATCCTGTATAAATGTCGCCATCGGCCGTCTTGGCGCAGTGTCTTTAATTGAGGTCCGAAGACAATATCGTCGACAGGCTTTGTGCTGCACCCCTTGATTCTGTCCTGGAACGTTTACACGTGGTGAATTTACACATAATTTCACCACACAATTTACATTGTGGTAGAATATGTAACAATAAGCGGCGAACAACAATATATCGATCGTTTTTAATTGTTAACGTAGATAAGGTATTTCGAATTTATATTATTACTTAGGTAATTATTCACATATGAAGAGAAGTGTCCGTTTTTGATAAATATGATAGTTAATAATTGTATCAACTTCTAAGGATTAATATTTAGATGTTTTTAAAATTCCAAATATTAGCCACGATTCATGAACAATATTTATACAAAAGAACAGCTCAGTGACAGTTGGTTTGAAACTACTTTTAACTTTTGGTAACTCTAATAAGGGTTGTAGTAAAATGACTCCAATTACGGCGGTGTTTTTACTTTCGTGTTATATTCTCATAAGCGTGTTATTCGCATTTGTAAAACATCGTGTGAAAAGGCCGTAAGAGATTTTGGATGAGTGAATTAAGTATATTACGATGTAGGTACAAGCTTACTTAAACGTGAATAAGACACGAAAATGAAAATATAATAATTTAATCTATATAAATAAAAATCTATGTTTGTATGTCTTCTATGAGTTCCAGAACAGTGTTTTTACCGTATGTAGGGTTGCCTGGGTAGGTACCACCGCCTTCTTATTTCAGCCGTGAAACAGTTCGCTGTGTTTCAGATTGAAGGGAAAGGTAGCCAGTGTAATTACTGGGCATGGACGGCATTTCATCTTAGGCCCCAGGATGACCACGCACCTGCAATATCAAGTGACTTTTCCTTGTTATTGCAGGTGTCTATCTATAGGCGGCGGTAACCGCTTACCATCAGGTGGGCCGTCAGCTTGTTTGTCGTCTAGTTGTATTTAAAAAAAAACATTAGACTGTGATGAAAACTATGGATATTCTATGGACGCCCACGAAGGTTTCTCGATCATAAAACCTAACAATTTTCTCTTTACGGGCATTGCAAAGAACGCCGGGTGCAGCTAGTATGATATAAATATAAAATTGTAGATGATTTTAACTATAGGAACTTTAATTATCATAACATATCGTCGGTGGGCGTGCAAGACCGCGTAAGAGCAGTTTGCAATACCGCGTATTTTCAAAAGTCGCAAAATTGAAATATCACGCCAGCGGGTATTTAGCGCTGATTCGCTTATACTAGTTTCTAATTAAACAACACCCAGAGAAATCTCAATCAAGTTCAGTCAAAGAAATGTGTAGAAATATCCAAGATATTAACGTTTTTCTTCCTCCTGTAAAATGAAGAAAAAACTGATACGCAGTATTGAAAACTGCTCTTACGCAGTCTTGCATGCCCACCGACGATATGACATTTTCGAGTAAATATTGAAAAGGTAGAGCTCGGTGACGTAGCTTCGATTACGAAAACATTGGTCGATCTCGGGATGGGTCAATAAAATTAATATTATTTAGCTCCTCCGTGCTTCGGAAGGCACGTTAAGCCGTTGGACCCGCATTGGGCCAGCGTGGTGGTGTTATGGCCCAAGCTTCTCATGTGTTTTTCCCATGTAGGAAGGCCTGTGCCCAACAGTGGGACGTATATAGGCTGGTGATGAAGATGATTCAAAAGTTTCCCAATACAATTTTTAAATAACTTATGTGGATAAGGCACGGTAATGTTATTAAGGTATCTGTTGGAAATCAAACGGACAGTATACAAACTTTATCAAGATAACAATAGTCGAAATCTGATCTTCAATGCTGTCTGTACATTGTTAACTGGAAATACTGATGTACATTTACCTAAAGGTTGCTTTAATCGTTGTCATGAATGTTGAATCTGACAGTGAATTGCCTGTGATACTTCTCTGTGAATAGATGAATTATTATGAGACCTGTTTCAAAATTTAAGTTCCTCCAGTTTCCTCAACACATTTTTACAAGTAGCTATATAATACTTACGTATATTTTTTGATTGTAGTGTCTGAAAAAAAAATTTAAACAAAAATTAAAACCGACTCCAAAAAACTGAAAAGGATAAAATAATTAAATTGTAGTAGGTACTCATCCCCTAGGAACATATTTTTGGAGTCGGTGCTTCAGCTATGGTTTCTGGAAACAACTTAGCACCAACTCCAAAAATATGTTCCTAGGGGATGAGTACCTAATATAATTTAATTATTTTATCCTTTTCAATTTTTTGGAGTCGGTTTTAATTTTTGTTTAAATTTATTTTTTCGCAATTTTTAGTGATACCTTTTGAAGGTCAAATCTAGATGGGTGACCGTGAGCTTATATTGTTTTCTACTATCGTATCATTTCTCTAATAAAAATTCATAGGAAAGCAAATATCCGCAACTTCGTACACGTAGACGACATAATTTTTCTGTTTTTTTTTGAATTAAAAACCAAACTACCCAATGGATTTTCAAAAAATTTTCATGGGACCAATTAGAAACTATTCCGCATCGAACAAAAAAGAATCATCAATATCGGTTCACCCAATCAAAAGTTCTGAGGTAACAAACATAAAAAAATACATACAGACGAATTGATAAACTCCTCCTTTTTTGAAGTCGGTTAAAAAGCATCATAAAAGATTATCAGCTCTTTTATGATGTTCTTTACCGTAGCAAGACGCTCGTACGCTACGAGCGCTCTACGAGATGTGCTCTACGCTACGAGTCGTAGCAAAGAGCACATTTTTACACGGGTAAGTAGCTGGTAGCACCTGATATTATTTATTTACCACCTACTTCTACATTGGTTCTTGTTTTTTTTACGAGCAGACAACAAATGAAACGAAACAACCCATTAGCTTATTTCGAATCAACTCGGCAATTCTCGGAACAAGATACAAACGGAACGGCTCTCGCGCTACCGCGAGCCGCTAACTCCATAGATAATTAGAACCATATTTAAAATATTGAAAATGACTACCTACCTACCTACGCATTGCCTATTAAAAACATCATTTGGACAGTATTGGAGACTTGTCACACTGCTCCCAACATAACTCAAACAGCTTCGGCCACTGCTGACCACAGGAATACAACACTGCGAAGTAATGTAATTTAGCTGCTATCTTCTGTATGATGGAGGAGCTACTGTCTTCTTATACGTATAT
Organism: Nymphula nitidulata; assembly: GCA_947347705.1. Lineage (NCBI taxonomy): Eukaryota > Metazoa > Arthropoda > Insecta > Lepidoptera > Crambidae > Nymphula > Nymphula nitidulata. The sequence continues at coordinate 3,718,049 of OX374617.1, read as the reverse complement.
TCTGCTTCTTAAAAAAAAATCAGCTTTTAATACAGTCGCGTAACACTTTGACATTGAAACCGCCCTTACTGCGTTCGTAATAGAGACGGCTTTCTTAGTGCAACTGTTACACTTGATGTGCTGTCGTGTTTACAATAGTTTTCGCTGAACATTTCCCGAATGGTCTACCACAACGCTTATGATTTTTTATACGGGTGGTATCGAACCCGCGCCTTCTGGGGTCCAGACAAACGCGATAACCGCTACACCACCGTAGCACTAGTGCTACGGTGGTGTAGCCGTGGTGTAGCGGTTATCGCGTTTGTGCCTACCAATTTCTTCACTAATATCTAACCTACCAATTTCTTCACTAATATCTAACCTACCAATTTCTTCACTAATATCTAACCTACCAATTTCTTCACTAATATCTAACCTACCAATTTCTTCACTAATATCTAACCTACCAATTTCTTCACTTATATCTAACCTACCAATTTCTTCACTAATATCTAACCTACCAATTTCTTCACTAATATCTAACCTACCAATTTCTTTACCGCTTTCTACTTTTAAGGGTTTTAGAGCAACTTTTATCTCACCACTCATTGAAATTTACACCTCAAATGGTTCATGTTTTTCATCGTTTTCTTTATTAGTATTTCTTACAACTCTTTATTTTTTAATTTTAAGTTGATCTGAAGGGTCTCTAAGTCGACACAAAGTTCTCAGAGTGGAGGGTCGTTGTATATTAAAAGCAGTTCTAATCATAAGGGCGGGTGAGTGGCTCCTCAGTTCATCTGTCAAGTTACAACCGATCTAAAGTGATATTTCATGTCAGAAACTTCTCGCCGAGGCCCGCTGAAAACTTCAATCGTTGTTCGAGAATTTATACAGCTTTATGGCGAATCATGCATTTTTTAACAATCGCAATTTGCAATTTCGTTAATAAGGTTTGTATTAGCTTCATCATCATCATCATCAGCTTATATACGTCCCACTGCTGGGCACAGGCCTTCCTACATGGGAGAAACACACGAGGAGCTTGGGCCATAACACCACCACACTGGCCCAATGCGGGTTGGTGGGTTAAAGCGGTTGCAGAAACAACCGGGACCAACGGCTTAACGTGCCTTCCGAAGCACGGAGGAGCTCGAGATTAGAAATTTGATTGACCCATCCCGGGACCGACCTTGGCGAAAGTTGCTTTGTTGTCGCTATCGAAACCAGAGCGCTCAAACCACTACGCCACCGAGCTCCACTGTATAGATTGTATTAGCTTAAAGGTTATCTAATTGGCTACTTATTAATTGAATTCTGTCGGCCTAGCACCTAGGGTTTTCTTGTTGATTCAACTTTACTGCACAACTATCCGCTGCCTTAGTTCTTCTCAGCTTTTTTTATAATTATGAAGTCTACACGGTCAACCCAAGAACGTAGTCAAGTATATTAGGCACTTACTATGTCGGTCGGACACAAAGCAGTAAAGCAAAATTAAGAGGCCATTTCTTATTTTGTTCTATACCAATGTATTTCATACTTACAAAGAACTTATTATTATTCAAGCACGCATAGTCGCTCGTCTACATCTTTGAGACAAGGTAGCATTGGTAGTAGTGGACTGACCCTTTGAGAGATTACAAAGTATCACCCCTCCCCCATCCGCACCCTGTAAAGTTTGCAACTTAACTAACTCATCCCTGTACTCTTTAAACTTAGCTAACGGCTTTGCTAGGGTTAGGATGAGTTAGCGCTAAGGTAAAGGAAAGAAAAGTGTTTTTTAACAGACTTCAAAAACGAGGAGGTTCTCAATTCGGCCGGTATGGTTTTTTTTATTTTGTATGTACACCGATTACGGCGAGATTACTTTATTTTATTCTTTTTAGTTTTTTACACAACAAGACGAGTTACAGACAAACAGACGGCCTTGACATGGCCTGATGATAAGCGGCTACCGTAGCCTATAGACACTTGTTCACCTAAGATATTAATGTGGTAATAACCCCAGATTAGTGATATATGTATTTACGTCGACGATAGTATTGACTTTGCCTAGTTCTCGGTAGTTTAACTTTTGAAACCGGTGTAAATTCAGACATGACAGGCAGATAGACAATATGACATTGTGAGACCATTTCTTAATATTATACATAACTAGCTGTACCCTGTCACGCTTCGCAGTGGCGCATCGTTAAAAAAACTGTTTTCTCGCAGTCGCAGATATGTGACTGATGCAAAAAATAGATAAAAACAATCCTTGATGCGGATTGTATATCATGTTAAAATTTCGACTCAATCGGTGCAGAACTTTTTGAGTTTTTGAAGCGCACACAAACCAACATAACATTTTTATATATATAGATTTGTGATTTTTGACGATTCGAAAGAGCTTCTTAGGAGCCTACTTGAATGAACATATTTTTGATTTTGATTTTGATTCTTGATTGACTCTGTTGACATCAAGAAGAAGCGATAAGTTGACATCAAAGGAGGCAAGTCACACTGTGGTCAACACAATGATGAGCTCAGACCACCTTACTCACCGTCAGGCCCATCTTTTCCATTGGGCACTGTGGGCAAGTGCCCAGGGCCCCGCGATCCATGGGGCCCCAAGTTCACTTTTTGGAAATTAAGATTTTGATTAAATTTCTATGGAAATATGGATGTAGGTATATTGTATAAAATAATTGAATTGAAAAACTACTCTTTTTTGACCAAGTGAATTTTCGTTGTTATTGCAGGTGTCTACAGGCGGCGGTAACCGCTTACCTACGCTTTGTATAAAAATTAAAAAAAAAACACTATGTTAGTTTTTTTGGGTAACCAGTGCTTGAGTAGGTAGTACCTACTACCTACTAACTGGTGCTACGAGCGTCTAAATAGGCTATGGCAACCGCTTACCATCAGGCAGGCCATACGCTTGTTTTCCACCGTTATCATATTTTTTTAAATGAGAAAATTTCCGAATTGATAATTTTAACTGTTAACCACTCTTTTATACAGTATACCTATACGGTATATTGTATAAAATAATTGAATTGATAAACTACTCTTTTTTTGAAGTCGGTTAAAATAATAAAGTGCCCAGGGCCCCCAATAGGTTAAAGACGGCTCTGCTCACCGTACGAACATAACACTAGTAGTGTTATTTGTGATCTTTAATAGGTGAAGAGGACCACAAGTGTAGTCGGGAATTGGACAAAAAATTTGTTTTCCACAAATCCGGTGTTCATAAGGCCCCTGGCACTACACCATAACACCATCGCTGTGGATATGCTCTAGACACGATCTTAGTTTACTAAGTGGTAATGTGAGGAGTTTGGTATATTTTGGTGTGAAGGGAATGGGTATAGCCTGTGATATTACAGGCCCTGGAATGTATTAGCGTAATTATCTGGCCCCTAAATCGTCATCGTAACTATAATTATTAACAGATTTTCTACGATATTATAAGTATCTAAACAGGCCTTTAACCCTTTTATGACCATGAGCTGGAATATGAGTTCTTCCGTCGTTCTTTGATTGATATGGAAAAATCTCTCGTTACGTTTCACTCCTAAATCTTGGCATGGAGCTATATAAAATCCTGAGAGAGGATATAATCTCCAATTAAGGCTACTAGTAAACTATGATAAACATTTTGTATCAATTTTCATTGTTTTCACTAAAACACTAAAGAAAGTCAAAGTGCTATGTTCACAAGCTGGTTCTCTAATGTCTCACACACAATTCATTAGCAAATTACCATTTCACAAGCAACATTTGTCAATGTTTCATTACGCAAACTAATGCTTTAACAAGGACATCAAAACACAAACATGCATATGACAAGCAGGCATTTCAAAAATGCATTAATAAATGAAAACGAAAAATAATATTTCGCAAATAATTTATCTGACTAAATTTCAATTACAAACTTTTTGTTTACAAAAATTTCTTCTGTTCCTTGTTTGAAATGTTTTCTTGTGTAATGGATACTAGATAAACATGCATGCAGCATGCAAGCCAGCATGCAGCACGCAAGCCAGCTAGCAGCATGCAAGCAAGCCTAAAGCATGCAAGCAAGTAGCATGCAACCATGCAACATGCATGGCTTCTGTCACGGCTCCGGTGCTGCGGGGCTCCGGCGTTCCCACGCGACCTTATCGTCGCAGATGGTTTCTGCCCACCACCGCAGCTTCGGCTTGCCGGCCAGCCTCAGCCGCGGCGTTGGTCAACAAAACCACCTGCTCCTCAGCTCGCGGGCCGCCTCGCCCCTCCGTGCCTTCGCGGGCTTAAATTACACTCTAGGAGTAGGGCAGACTAGACTACGTGGTGTCGGTTTTACAGCGATATATTTCGCGATTATAGCGATATTAGCGATATTATTTAAGAAATGATACGGTGTCATACCACTTATTGCCTAATGTCTTTAGACTAAGTAACCATATTATTAAAGAAAAATTGGTCAATAGATCTTTGTCGTTTAACGTATTTGTGTTAGGAAGATTTACTAATGTTCTTTTGCAAAATGACAATTTATGAAGAAATTACTTTATGAGATGTAAAGTTTGTAAAACATAAATAAATGGAACGTAGATTTGCGAAATGATAACTTTGAATTTCGTTGCTTGTTATCTGTAAATTTGTATAATGACTGTTGATCAACCAAAGGGGAACCCATAAGGTAAATCGTAATTAGAATGTGAAGTTCAACTCTTAAATAATAAAAAAGTTATTTTATTTATTTCTAAGCAAATTAAGTAAGTACGCACTTAAAGTTACAAGCGATTTATAGACGGAAGAATAAATGACTACTAAAATACCCAAACTGCGATTTGAGAAAGTATTTATTCAGCTTACTTGGACATCCTAAAGAAGTATGAAAGTGGTTTCACTTGAACTTTTGTTTATCCTTTTACGGAGAAAAGACAGTTCTTTCTGATCCAAGAACTTTGTATTTAGTTTTTGGATTGGTTTGAAGAATTATAGCCTTTGAATTTAACTTTATACTTATATTTGAAATGAAACTACATAATGAATGACACATTCAAATAGTTTATGTATCCACCACGGATAATAAGTTATCTATCACCTGTTAAATTATAGTCAAAAAGTTTACAAGTGATTTAATGACAGTTGAATACGTAGAATACTTAATATACTAATATGCCAAATTGCTTCTTTTTATTTTAATAATTAGTTGGAAGAGATAATAGGTATACATATTAAATTAAACTTAGGTTTTATTTTCTTGTATATTTTTCTTTTATATTTTTCTTTCTATTTTTACTTGTATAATATTGTAATAGTACATTATGGTACAAGTGTGTAATGTTGGTGATTACCGCTGAGGCGCATTGAGGCCCGAGCCGTCAGGCGAGGGTCTTAAGGAGCCGAGGACGGTAATCATCAATACACACGTGTATCATACAACGTTTTTCAACACACTTCTGAATAAAATAATACTTAAATAAAAAACCATTTTACATAGTAGATAAAAAGTTTATTTAGAGAAACAATTAGTAAATGTGCAGTTAGTAAAATTATAATTAACTATTTTTGATGATATAGCGGTCTCATCAGATACATTATTTACTGAAATACTTTCATGTTCTATTGTTATTTGTGATGGTTCATTATTCGTGTAGGTAGGTGAAATCCAATCATTGGATGTACTTGGTATTTCGCTAGTAGGATGCGTCTCAGAATCAAGTTTAATTCTTTTTGTGATTTTCGCACAAATTTCCTTCTTGTTTTGTATGGAATCTTCTACGTATGCAAAAGCATCTGGCCATGGTTTTCTATATCTTTTACAGTTATATTTGTTAATTCTTGTATCCTACAGGCACCAGTTACACCAAATATTAAAGCAACCTGAAACAAAAGAAACAATAATTAAAGTCAACAAGCTGCTATTAAATATTTAATTAAAATTAATTTAACTAACCTTTGTAGCCAAATATTGGTTATCTGGAGCATCTTTAATAAATTTTTCAATATCGTCAGATGATAAAACCTTTGATTTTTTGCTTCTAAATCCATCAGATAGTCTCTTTAGATAAGCTGACAAATTCGAGTATGTTTTTAAGTCCACTCCATTCTTTGTTCGGACTGTACTTTTTAACATTGAGTAAATACACCACAAAGAGCTAGGTTTGTACTTAGAAGATAATTCTTTAAAGTACGCCATGAACACATTTTCTGAAAAAGACTGCGTATTCTTGTTGTTCTGCCATTGTATGAAATTTTGGTACGCTAATAGATATTTTTCCTTTGAGTTTTCTGGTAGTAAACTTTCCATAACGTTCTGGGCTTCACATCTTATATCGGGCGGTGTACAACATAAATCATTTTCTTCATAAATTGTATTTGCAGACATCTTAATTAATAACTAACTAAATAACTTCAAAAGAGAAAACGAGACGAGTTGTGAAAAATGTTTCGTAATGGCGGGAAAAATTAATCAGTTTTCCTATGCGCGCGCATCGGCCATAGACTAAAAAATGAGGTTTCTTTTTTTTGGGCTTTTCGCGGATAGCTTTTTAGCGCAAATGTAAGCGTAACTCAACCAATAATATTAAAGAAAGAAAGAAAGAAAGAAAAATATTTTTATTTGACATGCACATAACAAACAACAACAAGAAGCTTAAACAATAAAAAAAAAAATAAAAAAATAGACAAATACAAACAGTTTATACTTAACAATAAGTGCAGTCAACAAGGCCCTATCTCAGCATAAAACTTTTGCGACATTATAAAAAACGTCGCAGAAGCGCTGTTATTATGATAGGGCCTTGGGCGTGACTTTGGATTTTAAACTACATATACTTACACATATACATAAATACAAAAAAATACATATACTTACACATATACATATAGATAAGTGACATAAACTCAATCACATCAGACATGGCTGTATGGGCATTAGTTCCTTTTGCCTTCCCATTACAGGGAGATTTAACAACAAAAAAAGAAAAAAAAATATATTGGCAATTTTAATTATTAAAAAAAAAACTATTACTCACTAGTGAATAATAGTAATGAAAAAGTCACAGTTTGATTATAGGTGTCATTATGTGCCTAATTGCCATGGGATTAGAGCCACTTTATGAGGAAGTGTGTTGAAAAGTATATTTTTCCCGCTTGGAGAGGTGAATTGTTGTATGTCTGTATCACACGTGAGCAATTTTTTATAGTCTCCTGCATTTTCCTCACTGTACTGAAGATCCTATTTAAGAATTAATTTTAGACTTCCTCGCTAGTTTGGGGATTACGAAACTTAAAATCAGGCACTTGCACCAAAAACAACTGGGGACTCGTCTCATAAATATTATGCTGTTAACGCGTAACTCTTTCGTACAGTTTGTAGCACTATGATCTTAGACCTCAGATCATCTTTCTATGATCTGAGGTAGAACCTATAGGCTACGGTAACCGCTGATCATTAGGCAGATCGTATGCTTGTTTCCTACAATTTTCGTATAAAACTCTTGTGGAACGCAAATTTTGACAAAAAATCTACAAATAATAGGTATTTGTAGATAATAATGATAATATTCATACACTCACACCTATTATCTTCCCAAAGTAAGCATCATTAAGAGCTTGTTTTATAAATACTAGATAACGGAGAAATAATTAATAATGTGTATATAAATATTAGAAATATACTAAATAAACATATTGATGATGAAATAAACATATGAACATACATGACTTGTGAACAAATGCTGGTACTCATCATAAAACATTTGCTCCCACTGGGATTCGAACCCGGGACCCCTGACCCAGTAGCCAGTATAGCAGTGGGCACAGACCACTCGGCCATCTTGTCGTCACGTACGGATCGGTATTGTCAAATAAAATCGACAGCAAAATTGACAAATAAAACTGGAGTTGTATGAATGTCGCAGTGCAGCAATGTCTGCGCTCCGCTCCGGAATTCTGTTACGAAGTGGAGTTATGTGCCGCAATACCTCGAGGAATCTATAGCCGGTGACTGTTAGCCGAGCAGATAAGACAACCGGGCGACCGGGCCGCCGGACGGAATAATTCAGGGTACAAATGCATAATCTATTGCGCCCCGTCCTGAGCCGAATATGTCACAGTTTGGATTGTTCTTGTTAGAATAGTGCAAGATGTGCTTTAGAGAGAACAAGGTGCTTTGTATGCTTTGAAATTTCTTGCTTATGTTGATCCGTATAGAGTTGTTTCTTTCAACATTTCTTCATTTCTTTAAACATTCTTTCTACGGAACAATAAATAATAATATTACTTGAAAAACATTGCTTAGTTAGAACAAAGAAAAAAAAACGGCCAAGTACGAGTCGGTCTTGCGCACGAAAGGTCCCGTACCATTATCTATAAACAAGCGTATACCTGTTGCCGTTATCAATATTGAGCAAAAACAAGCAAAAAAATCACGTTTGTTGTATGGGAGCCCCTTAAATATTTATTTTATTCTGTTTATTAGTATTTGTTGTTATAGCGGCAACAGAAATACATCATCTGTGATCAACTGTCTAACTATCACGGTTCAACTGTCTATCAGACAGACGGACGGACGGACAACGGAGTCTTAGTAATAGGGTCCCGTTTTACCCTTTCGGTACGGAACGCTAGAAACGTAAGTTATAACATCGAATACAACTACTTTCATCCATCCATACTAATATTAAATGCGAAAGTGGATCTGTCTGTCTGTCTATAAAACTATTATGATATCTCATAAGATATTCATTCAAATGAAATGATGTCAGAAACAATTTTGGTCAAGATAAAGTAGGTACTTATGATGAATAATACATTGTTACAAATATCCAAAAACGCAGTGGGGCCAAGTGGCACCTTACTGTGACGTCACGTCGTATGATCGGTGACGTAGCGTGGCGTGAGAGTTTGTATGAAAAGCCGTGCAACGTTAACACTCTTAACCCGTCAATCATCAGATTCCAGCTACAATTGATTTTTTAATTGTCCAAGCCCTCCTGAGGGATAACGCCGCTAACAGATAACTGGGGTAGCTCTTGGAATTTATCGTAGCTGTTGGTAAGTGATGAACAGGCAGAAGATGGTGAACCACACCCGGACTCTACGATTACAGAGGAACTGCCTGTCTTACTTCGACTGCTGGACCAACAATGGTGTTGAAATTATTGTTATCCCTGAAGAATTAAGTCGGATGGTGGTGGCTAGCCAGGCGGACTTAGAAAAAGTTCTACCACCAAGCAAACCTGACAGAAATTTTTGCCCCAAGGCGAATTGATCCCCAGACCTCGATCTAAGGTAGGCAGTCGCAACCACTAGACCTCAGAGGCGGTTAAATACCACACAGCACAACCAGCTGGACGTCAAAATGGGTACACTGCATAAATACGAAAAACTTAATTCCGATAGTCATAATCACTAATTTCAAAATTCCGGATTCTATAACACCGAATGGTTCAAAATTCCGATAATGAATAATCCGTGTTTACGAAACACGGATTTCTCATTATCGGAATTTTTTGGTTCAAAATTCCGATAATGAATAATCCGTGTTTACGAAACACGGATTTCTCATTATCGGAATTTTGAACCATTCCTAATTTTTAAAAACCGAAACTTCAAAATTCTGAAGCCGCGGCGGAGTCCCTTCAAACCACCTTCTCCTTAGCTCGCGGGTCGCCTCGCCCCTCCGCGCCTACGCGGGCTTAAAATACACTCTAGTGTAGGGAGGTATACTACATAAATACGAAAACTTAATTCCGATAGTCATAATCACGAATTTCAAAATTCCGAATTTTATAACACCAAATGGTTCAAAATTCCGATAATGAAAATTCCGTGTTTCATAATTCCTGATATTTAAAATCCGAAACTTTAAAATTCTGAACGTTTATAATTACGAAGATCAATATGCCGAATTTGAAGATACCGAACCATAAAAAATCCGAATTAATAATAAACCGAAATATCATAAATACGAATCCCGAATATCAAAATTCCGAATAATATGAAACGACCTAAAATTGCTTCTGGCTCGCAAGCAAGCATGCAGCATGCAAGCAAGCATGCAGTATGCAAGCATGCATGCAGCATGCAGTATGCAAGCATGCATGCAGCATGCAAGCAAGCATGCAGCATGCAAGGTTTCTGTCACGGCTCCGGCGCTGCGGGGCTCCGACGGTACCATGCGACCTTATCGTCGCAGATGGTTTTCGCCCACCACCGCAGCTTCGGCTTGCTGGCCGGCCAGCCTCAGCCGCGGCGGTGGTCGTCAAAACCACCTGCTCCTCAGCTCGCGGGCCGCCTCGCCCCTCCGCGCCTTCGCGGGCTTGAATTAAACTCTAGGGGTAGGGCAGACAAGACTACGTGGAGTCGGTTTTGCAGCGATTCGTTTCTGTCACTAATGTAGCACAATCTTCAGAATCTACCCTTTTTCGCAAACATTTTTGTGTTACAATATTATTATGCATATCACCGGATGGCATAAAATTCATTAGAAATAGTATGCCTAATGAAATTATTCCAAATGGAAAACTGCCATCATCGTAGTTGATGTTAGCAATGTATTTGCGGAAAATTAAAATTCGGAATACCATATTTCGGACTAGTAACACAGAGGGCTTTTAATTATTCGTACTAATGAACGTCGGAAAATTAAAATTTCGTATTTATGAATTTCGATAAAATAAAAATCGGGTTTTTGAATAGTCGGAATTTAGTCTCTTAGGAATTGTGAAATTCGGATTTTTAAAATCAGAATATTCAAATTCGGAATTACATAATTCGGAATTTTTGGGTGTTCCCCGTCAAAATCTGTCTATCATAATAGACGTACACTGAGGTACACTATCAAGAACAATAAGAATAATTCAGAATACGATTACTAATTTCTGAAAGAGTTCCATTCAAGTGCCTTGATTAAAGGATTGCGTGCTCAAATTTTTTCCACCCTTCGAATCCCTTCTCATTTTAATCTCATCCTTTCAAAAGTTTCCGTACAGAATTAAAGTTTTTTCCCCTCATAAGAAAGTCCTCGCTGAATTATTGTCGAGTTGAGAATACCAAGTATCTGGCTGTTCCTTCGAGAAATATAATATTTTCCATTCGTAATTTTCACCTTCTAGGTAATTTGGAATTCGTTTTTAGTATTTTCACATTTTTGATTTATGAGGGTTGAGGTTAAGGCTTGACAGGTTATGGCCAGGTGACAAGTTAAGTATAGTTTGGGAGTCTTGAGTTTTTTTTATAAAAAGTACGACAAATGACTCAAAACCACCTGATGTGAAGCGGTAAGAAGAGTCCATATGCGAAGACAGCTAGAGCAGTTTAGACATTGCTCCAGCCGCCTCCACCTTGCCGGTTTTTCACGCCTCTTTTGAAGGAACCCATGTTATAGGAAGGAGGCAACACATGTGTACATGGTTGTGGGCAGCGCTGTGATACCTTTTGGCGTTTGTTTGACAACCGTTGGCAACACAAGCGTTCCGACAACGAGCACGGCGTGAGCGGGAACTAAAAAGTTTATTTATTTTATACCTTAATTTAAAAGTCAATCAAATATTGAATGGCGATACATATGAAATACAAGAAAAATGAAATCAATAAATATCGATTGTATTTCATGTCGTATCTATAAACGACGTATCTATTGCGACGAACATACACAACCAGGAGATCGACGTAGAGTTTAGTAAATACGCTTACACGCTGCGCAGAGCTGGTGCTCAAACGTCAAAATCAATGGCGGATCGTCGTCTTGTCAGTCGTCAAGCTCGATGCCGAATATTTCTGTTATATTCACTGATCGAGTTGTAGTCGATTTTGGTTAACGATATAGTAATTTTATAGCAAATTGGTCATCCCAAATTTTATAAAAATTGGTTCAGTACCTAGGAGTGAAAACTTAACATACAAACAGACATACAAAGTTACTTTCGCATTTATAATATTAGTATGAGTGATTGAAAAAGTCCAATACGTATTAGAGATGTAGAGCAGAGTGGTATTTACCTAATCCAAAATGAGTTTTTGATACAATTTAAGCCTCATTACTCCTCAATTCATAAAGATAATATAGGCATACCTCGCTGCCCAACCCAGGGTGATGTGTGAAAAGGGGTTGCAGCAACAACCAGGAATAAGGGCTCTATAATATGTTTACCGTTACGAAATATATAAAGACATTTAAATACAGTTTTAAAAGAGTCAGTGGCTATTCTATCTCGCAGATCGTTCCACAGCGCTGCATAATATAATATTCATAGTCATGAATCTTGCTCATAGTTGTGCGCTTTATGCTAAGGACTTCATTTTGCATGCAACTTTTCGCGTTGTGATGTTGAATTACCATAACAAAATTGTATCGTTAGACTTTGACGGTAAGCAATTGGTTCAGTCGTTGGTTACTTTGCAGAACTCTATTTTAAGTGCAAACAATAAAAACAAGTTGCAAATTACTTTTATTACCAAGCTAATAGGATATCAGCTGGTCCGTTTCTTTCTTCTGTTTCGTAGCGGAACGCTCCTTACTCATATCTACCAGTTTATCTCTTATCTACTGTCATATCTATAATTAGGTTACCTTCATTCTATAATACCTAATGACGCATTATAATGTATGAAAGCATTAGTAAAGATGACCAATTTGTTGAAAGGTAAATTTAGCATTGAAGCCTTTAGACATATGACTATGTATGCACCCAATATTCCTACAAAGGTTCTTTTAAGTGTAGCCCTGTCAAAACGTACCTTTATGTTGACCGTAAAATTTGACGGGCCTATATCAGCCTTATTTATATACAGGGTGTAAAGGAGACGCTCTCTAAAACGAAGGCAGATTGCAGTGCTGGTCACCCCTTAGCACGATTTGTTAGAAAATAAATTGGAAATCGCAAAAAAATCTGCTGTTCAATGCAGTAATAGATATAAGTTTGACCGCTGTCGACGTTCCATCTAGACCCCATGATAAGCATCATCATTACCAGGCTATATACGTCCCACTGCTGGGCACAGGCCTTCCTGCATGGAAGAAACACATGAGGAGTTTGGGCCATAACTCCACCACGCTGGCATTGGGCCAGCGTGGTGGTATTATGGCCCAAACTCGGGTTGGTGGGTAGGTTTTTGGCGGACGTGGATAGCTTTGAAGCTATCATGCGCAAAAAGACCTCATCATTGCTGTACAGAGTGCGCGGTAGCAGCCACAGTGTCCTCCGGGAAATAGCCGACAGCGGGGATTGTCCACTGATCGGCTGTATGATTAGTAAAACTAAGTCGCTTCTTGAAATAATATACTAATAATAATAATATAATCTTCATAAAAAAAACGAAATAAAAACAAAAAAAATATAAAAAAAACAAACAAATAACAAACAAAACAAATAAACAACAAACAAACAACAACAACAAAACACAACAAATAAATTACTAATATAGTGTTAAGTTTTTACTAACATTTATGGATCACAGTTATCTGAAATAAATATATTTTATTTTATTTATTTACTACGCCACCGAGCTCCTCATCTAGATATTATAGAATCAAAGATGTCGGCATAATGTCCAGTCAAATATATACATAGAAAACTTTACCGCTTTTATTTTTATCAGAAGACGAATAAAAAACGTAGGTTGCGGGATGAAGTGTCGAATAATTGAAGCGGATGCCGTTGGCAGTTGTTGCACAGATCCATTAGTGAATAACAATGCTGTTATTAAGGTACTAGAAGGCGATGTTATTTAATTTAAATTCTACTTTTTTTTATACAACTAGATGACAAACAAGCACACGGCCCACCTGGTGGTAAGCGGTTACCGCTGCCTATAGACACCTGCAATAACAAGGGAAAATCCCTTGATATTGCAGGAGCGTTATCATCCTGAGGCCTAAGATGAAATGCCGTCCATGCCCAGTAATTACACTGGCTACCTTTTCCTTACACACGGGCATACCTAGATTTGAGTGGACATTTTAAAATCCGTCTAGCTTTTTGGAAAAAAAGCATGTGTTCCATCTGATTATGGTAAGCAGATCGTATACAGCTTGTAATGTTCTGGTATATTTTTGGGACTGGATGCATTAGCAGCTGAGTATTCGCAAAGATGATAATATTTTTGGTTTATGGTATTACTTAGATACTATTCGTCTAAATCGCCCTATGTGCCCTGAGCAAATATCTGTCTTGCCTGTCTTAGGTACTTAAGTACCAATCAATTAGTTTATAGAAAATATTGCCATCTGAACACATTTTTTACATTAAACTTTTTTATTTTATTGATAGCTGGTATCCACTCGCGTGGGTGTCGGGTCCTCCAAAAGTACCTGTCTTTTCTTAGGATGTAATATATATCTCCATGCTAAATTTTCAAATTGTCTAAATCGGCTTAGCTGTAAGAATAAAAGAGTGAAAGTATTTACAATATTAATATTATTATGCATTATATAAGTATATCTTTATGTGTTTGACTGTTGTAGTACCGAAATATCTACAGATTCCAAAACCATATGCCAACTCTTACGGCAATTTGCTAATTGCCTACACATCTCTCCACCGTACAGAGTCTGCTTAATTGGCGGAAACTTCCTTAGTGTCTAAGAAGACGTCACTTCCAGGAGGCCTCTATTCTCTGGCCGCTTCCGGTGGCTGTCCGCACTAATTAGCCTCACCGATGGCTCGATAAGGTAACCAAATTAACATCGACGTGGCTCAACACGCACCAGCGTTGAAGAAGTTTGTCATTTATTAAGTTGCCTTTTAGTAAAAATCAGTAAGTATTTAACAATTTTGGCAGCGTTTAAAATGGGGATCTAATGGTTTTAAGATGAGAACTAATCTAAAGATGATAAGAATGCGTGGACACATCGAAATAGCAAAATGTTTTTAATTTTTATCAAATAGTCTCAAATATTATATAAATTTTCGGGTAGGATACATTTTCCATTTTCTTTTATCTATGAAGTTAAAAACCACAATTTATTAGCAGTGATCGTTTTTTACTGACTTTATTTTAGATTACCTATTACATTTTTCAACCAAAAATTTTGTAACAATCCTTTAGTTATCGCGTTCTTCTTAAAACTCCAACGTAGATTTATTGATTAATTTAACTGATGGCTAAAAAAAGTTTTCACTTTTTTCTTTTTGACTCTACTAGTAAATCGATTTCCTGTAAATCATTACGGCACAGACAAAGTAACAACTATGAAATACCGTTTATATGGATTCGAAACCTTTTCGTGCCTTTCTCCCATTATTAGGAAGGCCTTTTTTTTTTTTTTTTTTTTTCTCGCTGAGGAGAAGCTCTACCAGCCGACCCCCCCCACCCCCGGGGGGAGGAGGGGGGGTTGTGTGGGGCTCTCACCCACTAAACTCCTCAGCGACGCACCAACCTAGCCGCTTTCCATCGACAGCACGGGATGGCCCGGAGACATTTCGCCATAGTGTCGATGGAGCGGCCCGACCGTATGTCGGTCCCACCTCGGGGTACTTTGCGGGAGATAAAAAAAGGAAGGGCCTGTAAAGAGGACCCCCCCCCCCCCCCTATTATTAGGAAGGCCTGTGTTAAGTAGCGGGATGTGTGTAGACTGTTGATGCATGCTGCGCCTTTTTGTTGTTGATGACGTAAAAAGTTAATCATCCTAGTTTCTGTCGCGATCTCCATTCAAAATTAATTCGCGATCTAATAATTTAATAGCCCTAATTTATGGAGCACAAACCAACTATCCAATTCTGCTCGTAAATCAAGAATTCCCAATCGCGAAATTGTAACTTTCTAAAATATTTCATAAATCCCTCTAACGGAATACTTCGTTATTCGTCGGCATGTTTCGGTGGGGCCGCTTTAAAGTTTGCAGCCTAGTTTCAGCGATAATACCGTGGTAAGTGTTTAAGAAGGCTTATTTATTGCCCCATTTAACCTGTTAAAGTAGTTCTGGAGATTTATTCAAGCAGATAAGACGTTGCACGCTCGCGTTCCACCAGGACATGTCATGTGAGTTGTCGAGTCTACGAATTGGGTAACTTTACAAATTTTCAACTAAGTACTTCTTTACATTGAAACGCTACACCGAGTGATTTGAACGCTTTAACGAAAACGACATATGTTTGATCCAGGATGGCCAATTAAAATTTTGTATCTCTCACTCGTTCGTCTCCGTTCTCAACTACAACCAATTACACCCAGTAAAGCGCATTGAGGCAGCGTTTTAGTGTAATGGTTCTAATTTTGCCTGTGCGTTTAAGAGATTTTATAACATCATCAGAATAATTTCAACCAAAAGAAGTCCACTGCTGGACAAAGGCTGGTCCTAGAGATTTCCGCGACGATCGCCCTGCGCTGCATGCATGCACCTGCGATCTTCAACAGATCACCGGCCGACCTTATTGGAAACTTGCCTGACGGTGGTGCGTGAAGTAGAACCACCACCGCAACGGCCATCGATTCAGCGAGCGAAGTATCCTACAGCCTACTGCCACTTAAGCTTAGCTTACTAATGTTAAAATAATTTAACATTAGTAACTTTGAGATAATCAAAAATTACAAAGTTACGTCTAATCCTTCTCTTATTGATTAAGAATGAAAGAGAAGTGCCTAAGTTTTCATAAAAGATTGTATTTTTACTGTAAATTTATTGCCAGTGGCAAAGCAAAATATTCAGAATAAACGTTGCGAGCGATTTGTGAATTCAATTTAAAATGTTACTTTCATGTTTCACCCCAAAATCGTTTTAAAGTTAGAAACCGAAGACCGCTGAAACCGCGGTGAGTGTTTAAGAAGGCTTTATTTATTGCCCCATTTAACCTGTTAAGGTAGTTCTGGAGATTTATTTCGGGAGATAAGTCGTACAGCGTCGACACAATGGGATCATGTTCGACTTTTGCCGGGAATGTAGCGAACGTCAAGGCGTGTGTTGCTATTTCGGTTAGCGATACCGTTTCGGAGGTGAAATATTTTCTCTTTTTTTTCTGGAATACTGGGAATTGATAAGATGTTTAACGGATTTGTTGCTAAAGGGGAGAATTTTGTATGAAAAAGATTTACAGCTAGGTAAACGATAATGCTGTATCGTTTTGTAATCCTGCTGATAAGTTATGTTTCTGTTCGTTTTACACTTCGAATCTCTACAGTCCAAAATATAAGCTCTTAATGACGCTTAATTTGGGCTTGATAATATTATTACGGGTTCTGTAATTCTGTAAAGAATTTGGTTTACGCAACCGCCGATTTTCATGAACTGACAGGAGTTGGAAACGCAGGAAACTATACCTTCAAGCCGGTCATTTTCGACCATTAGCCCAATAACTCAATATCAGAGTTGTACTGGGCTTAGTTCACTCCATCTATCTCAGTTATTACAGTCCCGTAACGTAAGCCTGGCCCTATTTTACGAGCCTTGGAAGCAATGAATTTTACGCCGCGTGCGCTTCTGTAATGTGAAATAGGTTTGAGGAATATTTGGTATTGAATCGTGGACGTCAGAAAATACTCTGTTCTAAATGCCACTAACAACGCATCTCAAAATACGCAAAGACGCGTGGTTTTGACACAGCATTTTGAAATACGCTGATTCGTAAAATTTATTTTTGTGAATGTCATCATCGGCAATTTGCTACTCTGTTGGGATTTTCACGACGAGCTGACGGAGAGTCACTCAGTCTTGTTAACTTGAGGCTCCAGATTTTAATGTTTTTGATGAGTTTAAACGCCTACTTTAAAATGCCTTTTCAAAAACATTAAAATTTTATTGTAATATCTTTTCTCAACTTAACTGAAAGCTTAAAAATACTTGCAAAAGTATTCTTTCAGATCACTAGAGGTGTTAACTTCAATGAGTGGTGAGATAAACGTTGCTATAAAAACATTAGAAAAGCAAAGAACGTGGTGAAGAAATTAGCAGGTTATACCTAGTGCTCCGGTGGCGTAGTGGTAGTCACGTCTGGCCGAAAATCAGGCGACGAGGATTCGATTCCCGCCTGGAGCAATATATTTTTACGTCGTTTTCTTTCTTTATTTGTAATTGTTACAATTGAGGCTCCAGGTTCAGATATTTGTGGGATGAACAGGAATGGTCATAATAATATGGTTTTCACAAGAACGCCAAGCCATATTTACTTCTTATTTAATTTCATTAAATGACATCGACATTTGTGTAGCAGTGTGAATGCACCTAAGTTATAAATACCTAAGAAACAGCTTGAAGAAGTCAGGAGACGCGTAGACAACGCACGTGACACGGTTGCGAAACCAGATTCAATTTTCTGTTGCACAGAATATAATATTTTATTTGAGAGGAACTTTATACTTAATAAATAGTTTCCGTATAATGCTTGAGGAAGCGCCGGTTATGATGACCGGACTATGTCCGATATATTTTAATAATACTTTGCATACACATGTAGTTATGTAATGAAGAGGTGACCCTTCTTTATCTGCTGTGAAGGGACAACTAGCTTGTGGTGTATAGAGCTTTTGTGTAATTGGCTGGTTTAAGGTTATTTTTATGACTACTTTAAACCAAAATGGTTTCAGTTTTAAGTGATTATAAAAAACCTTGAACCTCCCAATCACACAACCAGCCTTCCAACCGATCACATAAAAACTCTTCTCGCTAGACGATCTGCCTAGGCATATAACTATCATTGGCCTTCAACATATAAATATTTAACGATCCATGGAAGTGGCTCCGGGATGTGACCTTCAGTCCAAGTAGTCTCTTTCATCATCTGCTTCATCAACAGCGATGACACTCAATGTTGTATTGACATCGAGTTTTTTCGCTGATTCTGTTAGGCACCGACTAAGACCATTAGATTAGATAACAGTTCAGTGCCACTGATTGAAAACCCTAAATGAATGATAGGGTAAATAGGATAAAAAAGGAAATATTTATTGATTATCTTATTTCTTTGCAATAAAGATAGAATAAGCTAGCAACCTAGATATCATTTTATAAGAGAAACGACATCCCTCCCTATACCTATAGTTCATTCCGCAAACGCCTTTCTCAGGGGAAATAGCATAAACCGCAAGTAATCACGTCTTGCTGTGTTTCAAGCAACGTACTCTTCCACGATTTCTCTTGGAGGTCTGTAGAGCTCGGCGGAATGTAATTTGAAACTATTCCCAAGCGATAATAAAAGTTTATGAATAAACATTTACCTGATAACCCTTCTTATAATTTTAAATATGTATCTTGGTTTCATTGCTTACTTGAGCCCGAATTAGGTATCATACAGTCTCTTCTAGTCTTGAGAAGTAGGTATGTAAACTGGAAAGAAATCATGTCCTGGGGCGTAGACCGAACCCGAAACCTTTCACAATCCGGGTGACTCCTCTAACCATCTGAGCTACCGAGGACTTAAGACAACCTATGAATTTCCACTAGTCTGTATTTGCGTTACTAGCTAACGTATACTCTACAATATCAAAATATTCTATTTCAACATTTTCAACACACGAACTTGTATATTTTCAAACTACCTACGATTCGGTTAAGTTGGGCATCATCATCATATCAGCCGAGAGACGCCCACTGCTGGGCATAGGCCTCTCCCATGGATCTCCAAACTGATCGATTCTGCGCTGCCTTCATCCATCGGCTTCCCGTGACCCTCACCAGATCACCGGTCCACTTTGTGGGGGGCCTACCAACGCTGCGTCTCCCGGTAAGTTGGGCGTAGCTTTATAATTTTACTTTTAACATTAAAGTTTATATTTTTAACATGAAAAGTAGGTATTGAAAGTAGAAAAAAAGAATGTTCTGGTAATAGAAATTAGTTGGAGACCCAAGCAACTTCTTTTTAAAATGGGGGAGACTTGTTAAAGCCCATAAGCGGTCGTTACCAGAGGTCGGAATTAGGAGTTATTTATGTACTTACACTGATTTCATACAGCGAAAGATGAAAGTGGATATGCCTCAAATCCCGAGATTAATTATAAATAGCAGAAAAATACCGTGATTTATTAAATAAAAAAGTTATTTACTTTTACACAATTTAAACCACTGCACGTGCGACGTTGCCATATTTACATCAACAACATCGGATGTCCGAAGTTGCATAATTTGAAATCCCAGGAAGAGCCATATTAATATCAACATTTCGATGCAAGTACATAAACAACTCTACCTAATTCCGAACTCTGGTCATTACAATAAGTTCGTATTGGGTTTTCCAGTGTGGACATCTGACGAGAAAATGATTGGTTTCCGCAAGGAACTTTGTCCACTATATTATTATAAACTGCCGTTTTACAAAATTGCTTTCGTAAAGTAGTGCAAATCCTATAAGACTTACCATATTCGGAACTTTTGCAGTGGCATATGAAAGCGTCAATTAAACGCTTAAAGCGGGTAATGTTCTTAGAGAAAACACAGTATTCAGCAATTACCAATATGCAGACGTACGAGTACTAGGTACGTACCAGCTCATATATACCTACATATTAAAAATAGGATGGTGTTTTTTTTTTTTAATATTGTTAAGAAACCTACAGCTGTTTACAAATTATAATGGTTTTCTGAGCTAAATATACTATTACAAGCCAATTACAGGTTTCCTGAGAAAATATTCCATTAAACAATTATTATTTGTGTGTGTGTGCGCCTGTGTGTGTGTGTGTGTGTATGCGCGCGCGTGTGTGCGTGCGCGTGTGTGTGCGTGTTAAGGTTTGTGTGAGTGTATATAATATAAGACCAGCCAATAATATTTCGTGTAGGTACTATTGATTATTGTTATTTTTATAGCAATTGGAATTATGAATTTTCAATAATTATATTTAGATTTAGAAATTTATTTTTAGAAGCTATTAATGGGTCAATATGAGGACATTATTGAATATCTTTCCAGACACTTAAACGTGAACTGATATATTTTGTTGCAAAGTAAGTTCCTTAGATGTTAAAGCATAAAGGCAGTTCAAATACTCGTAATTTCTGATCTCGTAAGCAGTTCAGCTAAGCACCCTCAAGTTGAACGTTTGTAGGTACGTAATAATATACAGTCCGCGTAACTCACCTGCTCATACAGTTTATAAAGCGCAGTAAACGCGTCCCGACTTTTGACAAATGCAAAGTGCTACCTACCGAGGTAGGGAAATAGCACGACAATATACGGGAGTTGGTTGCTACCGTGTCCGGCCTACTGCTAATTATCTATAATAATAAATAATAAACTTTATTTGCTTTAAATGTGGTTACAGTAGGTCTTATGGGTAATGTTATACAATAGGTTTCTTCACATTTCACCAGACTTGGCATGCAAAATATAAAATATACTTAGGCATATATATGTACACTATTTTTTGGCTTTACGGACAACGACAACACATAAAATCAGAGTTTATTTTTATAATCAAAAAACTCCTTTACAGAATAGAAAGACTTTTCCTGGAGCCATTTCGTTAAATTTCTCTTAAATAATTGGTTTGGCAGTAGTTTCATATCACTAGGTACAGAGTTGTAGATTTTCACGCACATAGCGTCACATTGTCGAAGATAATAGCTTAAATGTGGATAATTATTATAATCTAATTTATTGGGATAACGAGTGCTTCTACAGCTAATGCTATCTATTGTTTTAAAAAGATAAATATTACACTTTACAAAATTGGCTACTTCAAGAATGCACATACAAGGAAGGGTTAAAATGCCCAATGATTTGAATAAAGGTTTACAAGAATCACGAGGTGAGCTGCCACACATAGCTCGAACACATTTTACACATAGCTTGAACTACAAACCAGACGCGATGTATTATAAGATTGATAAATATAGCACTTTATATAACATTTGAATTAGAAGACCTACTCAAAACAACAAACTTTTCGAGGCATGCCGATATAAATGATATCATTCGTCGGGCTCTTGCTACCTCCGGGGCTCCTGCTGCTCTGGAGCCTAACGGCTTAGCGCGCGATGATGGGAAGAGGCCTGACGGAATGACTCTTGTTCCTTGGAAGATGGGTAAGTCTTTGGTGTGGGACGCTACTTGTGTCGACACCTTAGCCATGTCCCATCTTTCAAACACTTCATCGACACCAGGATCAGCTGCTGCTTCTGCGAAATCCCTCAAACGGCGCAAATATGCTGGTTTATCTGGGAACTACATATTTTAGCCTTTAGGACCTTGGGGCCCAGGAGCTCACCAACTTTTTAGGGACATTGCAGGTCGTCTTTGTGAAACTTTAGGTGACAATAAGGCTGGTATATATTTCGCACAAAGATTAAGCCTCGCAATTCAGCGAGGTAATGCGACCGGCCTTATTGGTACACTTCCTGTTTCACAAGATTTAGGTGCTGTTTATTATTTGTAAGTTTTTTTTAATGTCACGCTTTGTAAATATTAGGCTAGTATTATTCTTTAGTTTTTTAACTGTAACAAACAATTAACACATCAGAACATTTAGAACTTTTGAATTACATGGCAAATATCCCGAACATGATTCTAATTCAATTGATAAAAATAGATTGATAGGCTGGTAAGGTTATACATATTACAATAATAATATTTTTTAAATTTGCAAACTGAGGAGCTCGGTGGCGTAGTGGCTTGAGCGCTCTGGTTTTAATTACGATAACAAAGGAACTTTTTCCATGGTCGGTCCCGGGATGAGTCATTCAAAAGAGATGTTTGATATTGGTACTAGAAAGCTCCCTACGATAAATTATATGTATATTATACGAAAGCTTACGCTCAGATACCCTTTTTTATTTTGTTACCCCGGCATTTATGAGTAATTTTTAAAAGTGTATGCAAGAAATCTAACCTTTGTATCCAAGTTTGTCTGATGAAATAGTGTAAAGAATAAATTAAACTCCTTATTATTAGTCAGCTAACAAAACAGAAACCAACTTGCCGTATTCTATTAGCATTTACTATAAAATATAATTGCAAAATAATCCTCGGCTGCTCTAAATCAACCCCATACCCAGTTTAGAAAAGGTAATTTTTAGGTGACCATTTGGTAACACGGAAGACCACGTTATATGTCTGGTTTAATCAAACGAGCGCTCATATTGTGTGATTATTTCATTTTTCAATTTTACGGGGCTATTGAGATCATCAGAATTACAGCAAAAAATTACCTCATTTTGTCAATTGGTTTGTTCATAAAAACAATCAAGTATTTACTATACTTTATTCACATGACATCAACGACACTGTTTCCTCCAATCTATCTTCCTTACGACTTTTCTTAATCGTGTAGCAAAATACCTTTACTTGCTTTCTTAATTTTAAACCATAATAATTATCTAGTGATCATTTTACTAAACTTATCCCGTATTTTGGGTTCTAAACTTTGCAAGAGTAGGTATACTTATATATAATTTACACCTTTAACTCTAATCTCGAATCCACTAAAACAATTTACCCGATAAAACGAATACGACCTTAAAACCTTTTTGCCGCGAGTGGATATATATTAGGTGCTGGGGCTGGTACATACCCAGCGCAGAAGTCAATAAATTGCGCCCGTATAATTCAAACCCCAAGAAAATAAGCTCCCGGCAAATGAAATAGGCCCGCGAAGCGTTTTATGAATTCATAACGTCAGGATGACGTTTTTATTTCGTTCATTAGGGGAAAGTGAAGTTGGCTATTTTTGGCGGGGTTTGAATGCCGGCGTTATTGACACTCCCCGAGTGGTTTATTTATGTTACTTATACTTAATAAGTAAAAATTTAAATGGCTTTAAATATTAATTACGAAAAGATGCACTTGTTGATCGACTTATGAGAAAAATTACATTTCTCAATTCTTGGAGCTCCGCCTTTTCAACATAATATTATATTCCTGTTTTAAAAGTTTTGCTCTACCTTGAGATATTTTTTTGTTAGATGTTTATTGTTTACTAACTTACCTATTTTATATAATTTTTATTTTTCTGATCTAAAGAGTTTAAGAAAGGTGGACATAGTGGTGTCGTATTGTTTACTCAAATTTTGAGACCAGTCTGGGGTAGCCCTTTATAGCCTATACCTTACAGTGTTTTATCTGCTGTGATTAAAGTAACCAGAGCTCACGTTATATAGTCAAGAGAAATCGTTACGTAGATAGCACTTAAACGAGTCCCACTGATACCTCTTTCTCTTCTTAAGGTAACACGTGAGTAGGGCCGAAGGTTGCTGCGAGCACCTTTGGGTTACGGTAACTGCTTACCATCAGGTGGGCTTACCAACACCTTTTGGTTGCTACCCACCTCAGTGACCCACCCTTGTCCTATGAAAAAAGCTTCTATTACAGTAAAACTGTGTTTAAAGTATCTTTTAAAAAATGTGAGGTTGTTTTATGAGTCTTTTTCTACAACAGGCTTTACTGTCTCATAAAAATAATTCAGCACCAAGTTTACGTCGAGATTTCCTTATTGCTGAGTCAACTTTGTATTAAACTAGACAAAGTTTTAGCGATTCCTGGTGTCTCAATTCTGGCAGGAAACTCGCTGAGGAAGTTAGTAAAAGAAATTTGTACATTTATCGGTCGCCGGCGCCTCGTGGGGAGAACTAATGGGATCGTTTATATTTGGGTTTCTTTTTACAGTGTTTTTATCTTCAGTGATTAAACTGATTTGATGTAGCGAGTCGCGTGTATTTATTTATTTTCAAATTGAATTTTAACTTTTATGTTTGTAATGTTCCTAAATTAAGTATGTTACTTGTATTTGAACTTCAATAACAATGCATAGCATATATACTTTGAAATCTCCTGGCTATGAAGAACTATCAAAACAACTATTTTGTTAAATTGGCGTTTAAAATCAACGTACGAGTACGACGGACTCTCTTATGCAGAAACTTAGAAACTATTTGAAGATCGCATCAATAAAAACGAACAAATCAGCTGTTTCAATTCAATCGTTTGCCCCACTATCGTAAGGTTTGAGAAGTTTAAAGGACAAAGCCCCGTAGCTTCTACAATTTAATGAGCTGTTTCTTGTTTCGACAGATCGAAAATCAACATAATTAAAGTCGCGGGTACAATATTGGAGCCGGAGCGCTCTGCAGCACGGCCCAATATTTGAATTTCAAACTCGTGGATTGCCATTTCGTTAAGGTCAATATTGTTTTCGGAGGTATAAGTTCAGTTATTAGATTTGGGTCTAAAATTAACTGATGAGAAAAATATAAACTTTGTTCCATCACTACATAGTATAAAACAAAGTCGCTATCCGCCGTCTGTCTGTCCCTATGTATGCTTAGATCTTTAAAACTACGCAACGGATTTTGATGCGGTTTTTTTAATAGATAGAGGAATTCTTAAGGAAGGTTTATATGTATAATACATGTTTATATGTATAATACCCGTGCAAAGCCGGGGCGGGTCGCTAGTAGAATAATAAAAGTTCAATTTATTACGGCTTACCAAATTTTTGAGGAGATGTCGAAGAAGTAGGTAAGCAAGTGTTTTTGCATGTAGAATGTTTTAATCTTTGTTTTTTTTTTGCATTTTTTAAAATGATCAGAATTGTTTAAGAGTTTAATTAAAATTTTTAAGACCTTTTAGGAAGAGTGTGACAATAGCAATAACGCCCGTGCATTGGCAAGCACAGTAAAAATAACAGTTATTTAAAATATTACAACATAGCCAAAGTTTTGGCCGAAAGCTCGAAAACCCCAGGAACACAACACTACAAAATAATGTTATTTGGATACGATGTAATTTGTTACTTTGAACGATAGTTTTAAATAAAGTTCTCCATTTAATTTCGTACATTTTTTGTCCATTATAATGACATTCACTACCAGACAATCCTCATATTCTGAACCTTACATCTTACATCTATAAGGCTCTTTAAATTCCAGTGGAAACCTCCAAAGGAGCCCTTCCATTAATCTGTGAATCACCTACATATCAGACACAATCACAATAATTGTATATGTCGCAGCCGTCTGGTTAAATCATCCACCCAATTGGACGGCTAGCCCGTTGATTAAATGCCGGCATCCAAACAAACGGCTGCAGTACAACTAGCCAAGTCATTGAGCGCAACGTTTAACCAGATGGCTGAACTTCATGTCAGCTGTCTGGTTTAAATTAGCCATCCAATTGGAAACCTAGGCAGGTCATTTAAATCGAAGAACTTTTGTGTAACTGTTTGAATGATTGGTAGGTTCAAGGTTTTTTTATGACCACTTAGAACCAAAACGATGTCGGTTATAAGTCGTCTTAAAAAAACCTTGAACCAAAACTTTTCAGTACAAAAGACGATACATTCAATACGCCAAGTCGTTAAACGTTAAGTTAGTCTAGTTCAATTAACTATCGGGCTAGGCTTTCAATTGGATGCCGACGTTTAATCAACGGAGAGTTTGAACCTCTATAAATGCCTTTTGCTCTACGTCGATCATCATCTTCATCCTCGTCCTCTGCTGAACAAAGACATCCCCCATCGATTCGACTGAGTAGTTAGACAAAGATTTCTATCCCTAAGCTGTTTGCATTACAATGGATGTGTGTAACATTTGCTACGGATTCTTATAATAACTAAAAGTAGGTAATAGTGATAAGTAAATCTGGGTCTCGTTCCCCGATAAAACATTTAAACATTTAAGCAATTATAACAATATGAATAACAATATATTACACACAAATTAATTTTAGTACCATTCCATTTAGTACCATTCATTTTAACATTATTATAAATGTTTGAAAAATTATTCGCGCTGATCCCCGCCTCAGGACGTGAAATTTTTCTAGTTTAGATATTTTTATAAGTAAATAATTTTTCAAACATTTATAGTTAATAATGTTAAAATGAAAATTAAGAATATTTGAAAGCAGTGCCCCAACTTAACCGAATCCTAGGTATTTGTAAAAATACTCGATTCGGATGTTGAAATAGAACATTTCGACATTGTAAGGTAGACGTTACCTTATAACGCAAATACAAATAGACTAGAAGAATTTCATAGGTTTAGACCAAGTCCTGGGTAGCTCAGATGGTTAGAGTAGTCGCCCGGATTGTGAAAGGTCGCGGTTTCGATCCCCGCCCCAGGGCGTGAAATTTTTCTAGTTTAGATATTTTTATTTAGTATTGTTTATTCAATCATGCGTGACTGTATTATAAAAACAAATTAATACTCCACGCCTGCCAGACAGGCTGCATACGTATATTTGGACTCTATATTTTTTTTTAATTATTTTTTTATACTACTAGATGACAAACAAGCTGACGGCCCACCTGATGGTAAGCGGTTACCGCCGCCTATAGACACCTGCAATAACAAGGAAAAATCACTTGAGATTGCAGGTGCGTTGTCTACCTGGGGCCTAAGATGAAATGCCGTCCATGCCCAGTAATTACACTGGCTACCTTTCTGGCTATCTTGTAACAGAACTAGAGTTTCAAACTACATTTAAGCAAATTTTTCATTTCATAAAGTTTCTTCTTTTTCTGCACTAGCAATTTATGACACTTCAGCCTTTCCAGATCTTCACCTTAACAACTTCAATTCGTTACTACTAATTGAAATGTAGGAGTAGTGTTCAATAATTCTGTTCTGCTCAGCACGGGTTCCTCGAGCACATTTCTTACAATAACTCGCTGCAGCAGTGAAAATTCCATTGCTTGTTCCGATTAAAAGGAGATTAGATTGCATTGTTTCAGGTGAAATGGTTATTTAAATGTTTCATCGACACTTGTAAGACTGCAACGAGTTAGAATCAAGATAAAATGGATATTTTGAGTGTATACTTCAAATTACCTGACGACAATATAACTGTAGGAGAAGAATAAATTTAATATAGTTTTTTTTTATACAACTAGATAACAAACAAACAATAATTTTGCATCGGAGCTACTAATCGTGTTCAGTTCTATGTGATCAAATAGCACTTCTCCAGAACATATTTTACATACATTTCTTTTATTAATATATTCCTTTTAATATAGTATCAAGATTAAGAGCAAACATGGCACGGCTTTTCATACAAACTCTGATGTCGAAATTATTAAAAACGAACTAACCAATTCCAACAAAACTTTCTATAACAAATCAGGCTATTAGGTACTTAAAAGACATCATTAGAGGATTTTATGCAAAGTCTAATAATAAATATTTTATTGGCGCTTTTTGGTTTGTATGAAGAGATAAAACTGCTCTTACGCAACAATCAAACTGTGCGGCGTAAATAAAAAAAAGGTATAATTTTTTTATACTACTAGATGACAAACAAGCTGACGGCCCACCTGATGGTAAGCGGTTACCGCCGCCTATAGACACCTGCAATAACAAGGAAAAATCACTTCATATCCGCAGGTGCGTTGTCATCCTGAGGCCTAAGATGAAATGCTGTCCGTGCCCAGTAATTACACTGGCTACCTTTCCCTTCAATCCGAAACACAGCGAATGAGCGAACTATTTCCCGGCTGAAGAAAAAAGGCGGTGATACCTACCCTAGTAAAAGGATGAGTTACTAAAAAAGATTTATTATACAAACAAATAAAAATAAATGTTTTTATGTTTGTCTCCTATGCGCTCCGAAATCATTGATCACATTGTAATAAAACTTTGGCAGGGTATTCTGGGGACGCTCGCAAAGATTCCTGGATTATAAAAAAAAAAAAATTATTACGTAACAGTTTTTTCTTTACAAAACATGCAGAGTGCAGCCTGTTTTGAATAAAATTGATATTTTATGAACGTATCGACGGCGAAATGCCAATATCTTATTTGTGAAATTGACTTCTTATTGCCACGTGTCTTGAAGAAGCCACTTAGAGTCATTCGGGGTAACTGAGCGCAGTGGGTAAGTGAGCGCACGGCCAATATTTCCGAAATGAGGTGCGGGGGAGAAGGGGTTTGTGCGGGTCAAACAAGGACGCCTGAGTAGGGATCTAGTTGTGACATGACACTGCGACGCGCGGCGTTTTCGTTAACAATTTATTCAATATTAATTAATTTCACTAATTTCATAGATAGTTTTTGGTGATTTGGCAAATCCTGTCACGTCTCAGTTTGGAATCCAATGATGGTAAGTCATGTTTTCTTCGTTCAAGGGTGTATTCTCGTTAATTTGTGAGAAAGAATATTTAGGTTATGTTTGTTGAATAAAACAGCATAGTAATTTGTTTGTTTGCTTTTTGGGTCTATGGGGAAAGTGTGCGCGGGTTAGTATGCGCATGCGTACACTTACTTAACTACGGTGATAATTTGTTTAAAAGGCTAATTAGATTACAGAATGAGTAGATTATGTTTTTGTTGTTTGTTTTTGACACGTTTTATTTTTAGTTCTCTTTGAAATTAGATTTATCCAGACTGATATAAATCAGATGATCTCTTTTTAGAAGACGTAATGAGAGTAGATTTTATTGGGCATAACTTTGTAAACTCCTATTAGATTAAGCTAAATATGTCTGATTTCAAAACTTTTACTAAGCAAAATAATCTTTATGAATGAAAGTTAACGCTAAGAACATTGCTTTTATTTGTTTGTGTACTTTACTGAGTAATGCGTTTCCTTGCCCCGTATGCGTTTACTTACCCCAAAGGCACGGTTACCCGCAATACGGGGGCAAGTAAACGCATTCCCATTTTTGTCTTATATTGTCTGTTACAAAAATAAATGTCTTTGATTTGATCCCTTTTCAATTGTCATTTATAGTAAAATAAATGCTCTATCAAACATTTTTTTTTTAATTCCTTAGCATTAATATTTTTCATACAGTAAGGCTTGAAAGGCAAAAGTGCGCACAGTTGCCCCGAATGACTCTATCCGTATTTTTAGTAACAACTGGAAACAAGGGTGGAGTTTGCTTTAAACTAAATTAGCGTATGTCATTTAAGGCAAGTTTTAAAGTACTCTAATAAGTTATTAGATAACTGAGCTATCTATCTATTAATAATATTCTTTCATATAAAAATTTACATAAATAGACAAGGAGACAGTGGTCTATTATTAAGTAAGTAAGTGTTACGTGAATGAAAATATGATAATTACCTATTTTTTGTTTACGCCGCAGAGTCTTATTTTTTCGTAAGAGCAGTTTTATCTTTTCATACAAACCAAAAAGCGCCAACAAATTCTTTATTTTTAGACTTTGCAAAAAACCTCTAATGATCTCTTATAAGTAATACTTAGCCTGATTTGCTTATGGAAAGTTTCCTTGAAATTGGTTTGTTCGTTTCCAATATTTTCGACTTGAGAGTTTGTATGAAAAGCCGTACCGCGTTTGCGTTATCCCTCCGGACAGCTATCTTAAATAAAATGAATTGACAAATCGCGTGATACCCCCAGCAGCGCCACAAGCCAAGGTTTAGCTAAAAAAATGCACATTTATTGTTCTCTTATGTACTTATAAAGCAAAAATATGTACCTTTGTATTTACCGATATAAAACACATTAATGTGACGCTGTCAGAAAGAGTACTTTACAATAGCCACCTTATTATACTATATTATAAGGAATACATTAATAAAATAAATCTATGTGCAGTATGATCTGGAGAAGTGCTATTTGATCACATAGAACTGAACACGATTAGTAGCCCCCATGCAAAATTATGAGCAAATTAAATATTGTGTTAGGTATGTCGGCGCGACGCCCGCGATATTGAATAAAATTCTGCAATAGTTTAAGGTGACTTAACTCAAATTAATATTGGTTGATAAACGGTGGTTCGACTTCGATCATCATCACCCTTATTAGCGGCAAATTATATTTTTTTTATACCACTAAGGTGGAAATCAAGCATACAACCCACCTGATGGTAAGCGGTTACCGTAGCCTATGGACGCTTGCAATACCAGGGGTATCACTTGCGCGTTGCCAACCCTGTAAAAACCACTTTAAGCATTTTTTGAAGAACCCCATGCTGTACTCATTTAAGAAAACCTCTGCAGAGAGCTCATTCCACAATCTGAGCGTACGTGGGAGAAAGTTTCTCTGAAACCGTACTGTACGCGACCACTTTGGTTCCAATTTGTGAGGATGAACTCCCTGCCGGTGGCAAGCGGTGCGATGATGGAAATAGGCTGTGGGCATCATGTCAAATAAATTGAAGACAGACACTATTAGTGCAACAAGTAATCTCCATCGGCGCGAAACCTGGCCGTGAAGCCGGGTTGGGAAGGGCTGGTGAAATCGCTTTGACTGAGCCCAGTTAGGGCAGTGGAGAGTTTTAGTTCGTATTTTTAGTGCCATTACGATCAGGCGCTAGGTGACCTCCACACAGACCCGTTGCTTAGACAGCGGTAGGTAGGTTTGAAAGCGGACTCTACTTCAGAAAAAGGGATAACACTTGATCGGCGTAGAACGATTAGTGACATAGTCACCCTTCACAAAATAGTCAATAGAATAATTTTGATGCTTCAATTCTTCACAGTATTAATTTAGAGTGCTAAAACGTTCTGTTCGCCGCTAAAAATTGTTTGAGATACAGTTCTCGACTAACAATGTCTAAAAAATCCCACTACCTAATATAATGTGTAAGTCTTACTATTAAATATGTTGAGACAATGCCTTTCAAAAAGACGTTGATAAAATAAGTCAAAAATAAAGTAATAATAGTAAATTAATAATAGTAGTATTTTTTCTTTTTTTGTATAAAATTTTCTTTACGCTCAATGTCTGTCTAAATAATATGTACAGTAGTCATAAGAATTCAGATTTATCCATGTGATTAATAAAGAAAAAAATGTGCATGAGTCATCTGTTTTCTGTATCCTTTACCTATAAAATGAATAACAATAACACACAAAATACAAATAAAATCTAGTTAGCGCATGTTTCTGTGACATGGGCTAGGTAATTGGTCAGTATGTAATAAATTTAATTAAAAAGGCTTCACGTCTCTAAGACTACAGGCATCCGGCTGACGCGTTATGAGCGAGTTGTGGAAATTTCTTCAGAAGTTCGCCCCAGCTCAGCTCCGGATATTGCTACACGTACTTCGCGTCCTATTCGCGCTTCTTCATCATCCCGTGGAAAATAATTTTATATAATGCTTGTAATTGCTGCATTTGGAAAAGCATATTACGACAATGATTGATGACAAGAGTGGGAACCTCGTAAAGCAAAGCAGCTTGTTATGATGGAGCTCCAGGTACTCTACAACAGAGTAAGGGTGTTTTATATCCTACGAGGATAGAAAACATCACTAATCCATTTTTTGGGTTCCGTATCCAAAGGGATAAACGGGAACCTATTACTAAAACTCCGCTGACCGTCCGTCCGTCTGTCACCAGGCTGTATCTCATAAACCGTGATAGTTAGACAGTTGAAATTTTCACAGATGATGTATTTTCTGTTGCCGCTATAACAACAAATACTAATAAACAGAATAAAATAATTATTTGTTTTTGATAACGGCAACAGGAAGACGTTTGTTTATAGAAAATGGTACGGAACCCTTCGTGCGCGAATCCGACTCGCACTTGGCCGGTTGTTTCCTTTAAATTAATACAATATAAATATTACCAACTGACTAAAAGCCGTTCTTAACGGTAATTTTGCCAAGCAATACCAAAAATAACTTTTTGGTATTACAGCGGTACTCGCTAATAAAATGGAAATCAACATTCCAAACGAATTTGTTTCAGGAAAAGCCAGGACGGTAATGATCGTTAGGCATTCTACGAGTTCTGAACTTAAATCTGATAAAAGCTTAGAACTTAATGCTTTGCCGCAATTAGAGTTAGGTTCATTCACTGCATGCGATTAAAGCCACGACCAAGCTTGCCGCAATCAGGCAAACGCCAAACATTGGCTAATAGACTGGACACATTGGCTAATAAGCTTGTATTTGATGCCGTAAATTTATAAGTGAAATCATTCGAATTGACATGAATACGATCGTTGCCATTGCTATGATTCTTTAACAATTACGATCATAGCAAAATTTGCTTTCTTTTCGTAATTGACTAGGTGGTAGGCTCGTAGTCTGGGTAGGTACCACCGCCTTTCTTATTTCAGACGTAAAGGACTACGCTTTACTTCGGATTGTAGGGACAGGTAGCCAGTGTAATTACTGGTCATGGAAGGTATTTCACCTTAGGCCTCAGGATGACAACGCACCTGCAATACCAAGTAATGTTTGCTTTGTTATTGCAGGTGTCTAGGATAGTTACCACTTACCACCAGTTGTATAAAAAAAAATGAAATCGGCATAGTGCTCAAAACACTACGCCACCAAGCACAGTTTGACACGTTATTTAGCTGGTATCGGTTTCCAATCCATATTGCGAAAGTGAGACGGACCACCTACAATACTTCAATTCATATTTTTTTCGAATGTAATCATGAATCAGACAGCTACGAATTTCCACGCTTGCCAATTTTCGCTATTGCTTTTGAAGTATGACTCAGGTATGACTAATTATCCTGACAACGATATTTTTTGTTACAATTAAATGTACACGCTCTTCAAACAGGCTGAGAACAAACAAGCGTAATTAGTAGGTACTTAAGTTGTATCAAACAAAAACGTAATTTAGACCGCGGCACGTCATTATATGCACCTACGTTTATACAGGTCGCAGAGCATCGACTTGCGACAACTTGTGCGACCCGTAAATGACACGTGAATTTCGTGTCGAGCGACAGAGTCGCGGAACAAATGTCCCCTAGTGAAAACGCGGCTTAAAAAGTGCGCTTTGTCAAAGAATATCAAACACCATCCCCACGATACCCAGCCTGTAATAGATAAGGAGGAAGGGATTATCTGCTCCTAATACAACGTTTCCCTGATGAGTCAGAGATTAAAGTCGTCCTTACTCGGCGTAGGATCACAATATATTTATTTTTATATGGTAGGCAGAGCGTAAGTAGTGCCCAAGGTGCTATAGGCTACGGCAAACATTTACCATCATACCATCATCATCATCGTTTTATATTATTTTAATTACTTATTTACCATCAAGCTTAAATGTTTGCTGTACCAACATTTACCGTAAGCTAGTTTGCCAATTTTCCCCCTATTTTTAAGTAAAGCGAGGGCTTAAGACTTAAGGCTTAAGACTTGACGGCTTAAGGCTTAAGATAGCGATTTTCGAAAGGCTCTTATGTATAAAATACTATTACCTACGATACAGAAAACAGTAATTGAATATTACGCTGTATTCTATACCTATTAATTTGGGCTTCTTTCGTTTCCCTTCTGTTTTCTTAAAAAATATTCTTTGTTAATATGAATGCGGACAGCCTGTGGTGTGCCATACAACGGGTAGACCTTTCGTTATTGGTTCTGTGCAGTTTTTATTTAGAAGTAACGAATTAATTAATTTTGACGCTTCATGTGCTAAAAATAAGATTATTAGCAAGTGAGCAAAGTAAAATAATAATTACTAATTTTAAGACCTTTTACAATCCCAGTAATTGCGCTAATCTTTGAGCTAGGTATTGTAGGTACTATATATTTTACTGTCTTGACCCCAACATCGCGCACGGAGAAATGTAGTAGGTAACTTGTTTCTTTGTCCTACTTCTGAAACTATTTTACCAGCCCATGCGGTCCTATCTTCT
Source organism: Nymphula nitidulata (assembly GCA_947347705.1). NCBI lineage: Eukaryota > Metazoa > Arthropoda > Insecta > Lepidoptera > Crambidae > Nymphula > Nymphula nitidulata. Next base: position 3,683,640 of record OX374617.1, on the reverse strand, counting down.
TTATGACATGGGTTCCTTAAATAGGCGAGAAAGGATTACGGAAGGACCTTATTGGCCGGCAAGGTGGATGCGGCTAGAAAAGTGTTGTCATGCCGCACTAGCTGGTCTTCGCATATAAACTGTTTTTATTGCTTCTCGTCAGGTGTAAAAATTATTGAATATCCATATTTATTTATGACAAGGAAGCAGTTTTTGCTCAGAGTGGCCAGTATTTATTACTGGTTAGAGACCAGACGTTTACAACTGTATAGGTACTGGGTAAGTCAAACCAATACCCCCTGGAGGGAAATTATCCTAAATATTTTATTATGAAACTGATTGATAGGGTCCAACTTAAGGAAAAAATCTATCTGATAAACATTATCTGTAAAATTTTGGGAAGACCATAAAATTTTACAATGTAGGTAGTTTTATGAGACATGCATGACGCAGCACTAAATTAGGGTTTCGTCGTGTCTGTGCTGCCACTAACTATTAGAATTACTCCAGGGTTTTTATTTTATATTCGCCTTTTACATAATTTGTCTAATAAGATTATACGGAATCACATATACTAGAGAGTTGCAGTTGTTATATTAGTAGGTATGTGTAAAATTCATGAAGCGTAGGGTAAACTGGGTACGAATGTGCTATTTTTCATTTGATCGCCCATAATTTTGTTAGTATACCAGTCAGCTGACAAGAAAGGTGCATTTATGGCAAAGTACAGTTTCACCGACATACTAGTACTTAAATTTTATCCTTTATTTACGTTTATTTGTATTTACTTTTACTATTTCCTTATCGCTTTCTGCGTTTAGAGGCAATGTTTGTTAGAGACGTTTGGTTATTATGGTGGACCCTATCGATTAGTGTCATAGTGATACAGAATGACTATTTCCTACATTTGGCGGATCCGATTATGTAGGTTAGGCTTATGTAAGTGATTTTCAATTAAAGATTCCCGATTTTCTTGATAGAAGAGAAAATAATCGAAAATATAACAAAACCATCTTTTTCGCCTGATGGTGAGTGGTAACATTTTGAAGACAAGAAATGTCAATGCCGCACATACCCTGTAATTACAAATCAAATCATATTATTAGGAAAGGCGGGAACGAGAACGACCTTACAACCTACCCATAGCTACCACCTTTTTGCGGGGAGGAATCCGCTTACAGACCTGGCCGCTGATGGCTAAGCAACGGTCGTGTGGGGGTTGCCCAATTTATCGTAACGGCACTAGCAATACCCACTAAAACTCCTTTACGGGGTAGCCCAGACTTTACCACTCCATCTCCAGAATCCTACCACGTACAACCTACTAACTACCACCTAACATCTACTTACATAAGACGAGCTACCACCTATATACTATAGCATGTCGGAGCACGGAAGAATCCGCATGCAAATATTCTACAATGTTTTGTGACGACAAGCAACTCTACCGCCGAGCTTACATCTAAGTCTTGACAGACTATTCAATAAACAATTAACCCCGGATTCCATAAATACGCTTAAGTACCTACTACACTGATACAACATTGAACTGTAAGAAGCTTACGGCCGACTCATAAGGGCTTAATGTCAATTACAAGATCCCTTAATTTATTAAGGCTTGTGATACGGCTTGTTATTTATTGCCACTGTAAGGCCGCACAATAAGAAAGCGAGCTAGAATGAAATTGAACACCTGAATGATATTTCCAACTGTTTTCTCGCTGAGAAGAAAAATCTAAGTTCTTTTTAATTAGAACATGGAAGAGGTGGTTCTTGTGAGAATGTTAGTTTCAATCCATTGTATCGCAAGCATACAGTCAGCACTTAAATTATATATCATTCTGTCTCTTATTTCAATGCTATAGGGTTCAAAATAGTTCACATCTTCTTTTAAACAACTTACAATGGGTAGGTAATTGATAAATTGTCAAACAGGTGCTTGTTTGACATTGAAAGTCTATCTCAAACTGTTTGTCTCAGTTGCTGTCCAAAACCAAGTCCAATTGTGGTTTGAAAACCAAAACATAAACTTAATGTCATCTGATTTGTTGGTAAGTAAAAGTGGTCATTTAACATGATTTTATTATTACAGCATTTTGTTTTAGAGCTGTTTTACATTCAAAAAAGTTGAACCACGAATATTACAATATATTTTTTTAATATTTCAATTTCAAAAAAGATATGACAACGCATAAATGTCCGCTTTTTGGACAGAGTAAATAATGTATTTATGTTGGTAGATACATGAAAGTCGTTTGACGCAACAACTATATTAATTTTCCGTTTTGTTTATGCCACACACTGAGGCCCGTATCGTTTTTATTGCTTAGAAAACATTCCACACACACAGAGGTGATGATTAAACATACGCCCGGCCGACTCAGCTCCATACGCTGGTGCCTCGTCCAAGATATAGGCTGAAGCGGGCTTTTGTTTATTTATTCACTCAGCAGTTTTTAGGCAGGGTTGAGTGATTTAGTGACGAATGGGATCTCCATGCATGCTCAGTGCCTGGCATTGAAAATGGGTCCTTCGAGCGGAGAGAGATCATCAACTATCCTTTTCAATCATGATGTACACTGCCTCGTTCAAGCGGACCTTTTTTTTTTAATTTATTTGTTCACAATTCTATAGATATACACTCATACATTATAATAGCCGTACACGGAAACCTATAAAGGTTTATCTGTGAGGGCAAACCGTTCATGTATCAAGATGTTACTTAATTTTACATAGAAACATTACACAGTGTCAAGATGCGAGTTTTTTAAAAAATGATCCTTAAGTAGTTTTTTACACTTTCGTGATTCCACATATGATGCCTGTAGATTGACAGGAATATCATTTACATAAGATGGTATTATATGTATACTCCAAGGTTCTAGAACCATATACATTTGTGATTTTGGGCCTGGGTCCTTACCCGGCGTTCGGACTTACTCAACTCTCCCCTACTTTACAAGCTAACTAGAATTATAGTTATCTTATCATGAAATACCTTAAGATGAAAGTTTTCGATCAGTGCCTGTTGCCACTAGTTGCCAGTGATGACATAATTTTACAGCCTAGCTGAAACATGGTCGCTGTCTTTAGTTACTTCAGAGTCAATGGATTCAGATCCTTCAAAACAGGTTTGAATTAGCATCTTCTGGGTAAGCAAGAGTGGGGTTACCTTTCTTAGCAGATGGAAGAACAACCTGGTCAAAGACGCGAGGAGCCGCGTAGGATGCAGGCTGTACAGAACCTGCATAGCCTCGGCAAGAAAGTCTCCAACAAAGTTGATTTAATTTCTGAACTGAATTAAATATACTTCTTTGGATGTACTGATACGAAGTGAATAACGTCAAAAACATCAGTGCTTGTCATTTTTAATTGAGTGTGAGCACAACGATATAGAATGTTTTTTTTTTACTACTACTGAGAAGTAGGAGAACGAGGAATCCTGTGTCCTTGTGCTCCTACTAATAGGAGAGCGTAGTAGGAGCTGGAGGAAAGGGGGTCGTAGTACAATCTTTTTGGTTTTCACATGAAGTACGTGAATCGTTTCTTAATCAACCCACATCCTACAGTAGCCGGCATGAGCCCAGTTTTAATCGCAGCGAATAATGAGTGGATCGCAGATATGCCTGTGGTCTTGAGAGTACGGGTTTGCAGCGGATCTACAAAATGAAATGTAAATATCTGGTAAATATTCTATACACTGCTGAAGAGAATACTCCTTTGTGTTATTATAGGATACTTAACATACTTTATGCATTTTTGCATAACTCTGCTTGCTCGATAGTTAACATTTTCCCAGGCTTCGATCCAAGTGACTACGTAACTACATAATACCTAGCGAAACACAAAGGTTCATAAAGATACACCAGTTTTGTTGAATTAAATAAACTGTGGTTACACTTCGACAAAAAGTTAAAGTTATAACAAATGTACTTATCTGAAGTAGTTTGTTTTTTTTCAATGAAGGTTTTATTGTTATTATAGCTGTTATAAGCGTTAACTCTCCGATATCGAACCAGGAATCTAGAGGTTTGCAAAGATACATTTGACTTTATTATTTTAATTTTGGTGATCTGATAATCAAGGGTGCTGTCCGCGAGTAGAGTATAAGGTAAAGTGAACTGGCCACTATTCTACCAGTTTTAGTTAGTACTTTACTCCACCTCTCGCTAGGAGGAGCTCGGTGGTGGGAGGAGCGCTCTGGTTTTATTATGAAAACAAAGCAACTATCGCCATGGTCGGTCCCGGGATGGGTCAATCAAATTTATAATCTCGAGCTCTTCCGTGCTTCGGAAGGCACGTTAAGCTGTTGGTCCCGGTTGTTACTGCAACCGCTTTAGCCCACCAACCCGCATTGGGCCAGCGTGGTGGTGTTATGGCCCAAACTCCTCATGTGATTGAAAGAAAGAAAAAAGAAAGAAAGAAAAAATATTTTATAATTAAAATATATCTAAACTAGAAAAAATTCACGTCATGAGGCGGGGATATTTTATTTAAATAGGCCACAAAGAAGCACTATTAAATCGTCAAAAAACACATAGGCATATTCTCCCATGTAGGAAGGCCTGCGCCCAGCAGTGGGACCTATATAGGCTGGTGATGGTTACTAACAACAACTACTAACAATGCTGTCTAAAAGGTTGTAATTAGTAGTATAGTTAATACTCTGCCGCACTACTATACCGCTTACTCTACCTGTGAACCCCTTCAAAGCTAATCCTGGTAAGCATAAAAATTGTGGATATGTTGCCACTTATAGGGATTCAATTTTTACCAAAACTGTCTGTAGTGTGCATGGCATTTAAATTTTTAAGTTCATTCCTTCATACAATCAGACCAGAAAAGGACAGGTACCTGGTGACGTCATTATACGTTTCTAAAATAGCAATAATAAAGCATTTTAACCGCAGTTGAAACAAATTAAAAGTGTGGATCGCCTAAGTATCAACTAGCTTGACGTTTCTGAAAGTCATTCCGTTCTTATTTTTGTAGAATAAAAGAAAGGTAGATAACTTAATTTTATTTTTTTAAGGAATGTCAACAAAATCGGGACCGTTGGCCAGCTACGGCCATATACGGCTAGGCGGCCAGGCTACCCCATTAGCATCTGCTGCCAACCATTGACGGGCGATGCGATCGTTTCTGGCGGTTGACCCAAAAGCATATTGGAGCTTCGAGCTGAAAACGTATTCTGTGGCTGAAATGAAAATTGGAAAAACACTGCCCTCAAAAATACAGCAAAAAATCCACTTCCAGTTTCACAATATTTTGGTGTTTCCTGCGGTTTTTACAGTAGTTGTTTGATTTTCCTAAAAATGAATTCCCACTATGTCAAAATACATCAGATTTGTTTAAAAAATCTCTTTGGCAAATTAGATTGATTATTTTGATAAAAGTCGGCTAAAAAAAGTAATTGTAATTGTCCTGCGAAATGGTTTGCACCATACAAACATCGGGGTTTTTTCTAATTGAAAGTCGTTTTACTGACTTTCTTTTCACAGTACTTCTAGAATGTATTTATAATCATCTTGCATTTACAATTACTTAAATTAAAAACTCGTAATATTATTAAATCGTCATTATAACTAGTATTTATTAATATAAGTAACATTAGAGGGCTGCCGCCGCATCGTAGCCGCATACGTTAATCATGGTAGGCAGGTACTTGCGGTATGGTGGGTGTCCGACATACTGACATACTTTGTATGACTTAGGGTTGGCGATGTTAGTATCTACGTAATAAATAAGGGATCATAAAACAATTGAATAATCGTATTGTAAAATTGTAACGAACATAGCATTTACCACTGTGACGGTAACGGGAGTATCATACTTCATGATAATTTCCATAGATTAGCAACTCTGAGTATAGGACGGACCTGGTATTTATCACTGTGACTGAGTATCAGCCGTCAAATACTTATTCATAAATTGGCAACACTAATGTTAAGTCTCCGGAGACGGGGTAGTGATAAAAATTAATAAGGCCGCCCCTATCATTAATCTGTGGGTATTCTACGTTTATGTCTACTTGAGTTCAGTTGAATACCCGAAACTCTGTCGGTTTGTATTTTGAAATTGAAATAAATAATTGATTCAAAAGTGAAGCTGTTCTCTCTATCTAAATTGTAATCTTGAGCTCTTTCGTGCTTTGGAAGGCACGTCAAGCCGTTGGTCCCGGTTGTTACTGCAACCGCTTTAACCCACCAACCCGGATTGAGCCAGCGTGGTGGTGTTATAGCCCAAACCCTTTTTTGGGCTATTTTTTTGTCCTAATTAAATTTGGCATAACGAGTTAGCCATATTTTTGTCATAATAATATTTTGATATCATTGTTTTTTGGCATACTATTTTAATAAGCATAAATATAGTTTAGGCTAATGGTTTTTGCCGTAATTTCGATTAAAAACCTAATTACGATTCGCATAACGTAATTAGGTTTTTGTTTATTCGTGTAATAGTTATTGGGCATAAAGATCAAAAAGCATAATAATTTGGATTGGTTTTTTATCAGGATTTGACTTTGCATTGATAGCTATTTGAATCTGAAATACAAAAAAACAGGCATTAGGCACATGAAATATAACGTGGGTACCTTAGTGTAATAGTAGTGGCCCAAGGACCACCCCCCTACCCTGACATTTGGATAAGTAATAGTGTTTTTAGCACTTTAGGAGTTAACTATTTGACGTATAATTATTATGCTTATAATAATAGATATCACAAAATGTTTAAATATCATTATGTGTACCTAAGTAAATTTTTGATTTCGAATAGTATGCTGAAACAATTAATATGCTTTTAGTAGTTATGCTTGAAAAAATTGTCCCTAAAAAGTTATGCCAAATTAATATTCTGCGTAAAAGTATGCCATGTGCTTCAAATGTTTCAAAGTAGACAGTTTTAGCTGAAGGCGATTTGTAACAGACACAATATATCCCTCTCTACTAAGAATTTTCGCAGGTGTGCAGGATGCGTCTGAACGCGTATTTCAACTATTTCAAGCATGCATACATAACCTTATCATTAACAGTAGGCTATCATGTCCCATTGTGGTTCACAGGCGTTTCTACAAGGGCAAAACACGTGAGGAATTTTGGGTCTCAACACCACCATGCTGAATCTAGCCTAAGTATTCTTTGACATTTTCTCCGATTTTGAGGTGCAACGTATCACTGGTTTGTAAATTTCCTGTGTTTTGTCCTTTTTATTCTTTAAGCGACATTAAAAAAAAAATCAAAATTTGTTTATTTTCCTTACAAGAAATTATGTTACGCGTTTTGGGATCTCTTCTGTTAAGTTTTTGAAACCTGTAGTAGAAGAGTCCCCTCTTCACTGTGGAATATAAACTATTACCTAATTATGGGTATTACACAAGCATGCTTACTAAGTATTATTAGGCGTTCGGCACGCTAGTACCCAAGTGCTGGGCGATAGTTACGGATCGACCTCGGGCACTATTCACGCGCCGCCTAGCCAGTAAAAATTAAAGGAAGGCTTGGAAATTAATTAATTACATAAAGTTTAACGCTTAGTTGTAATATTAGGCACTTAAATAGAAAACCTTTCGTTGTCAACCCTCACATCGCCATACGTGGTCGTCCGCAAAATGTACAACCTATGGAATGTCACGTGACACACGATCTTGGTTATCTAGGAATGCTGTTACGCGTGTTCTATATTATTATGTGCGTATAGATCAGATATATTTGTATATGCAATATGCCATTCATCCGGTCAGTTGAAAAAAAACTGACAAATAAAATTATAAAATAACATTCTGATATTAGTGGCATTGCTTTTGAAGGAAGGTTTTATTTGGCAGAATCTTAAACTACGAAAAAGTTTCTCTAATACCTCTAGTGTCTGAAGGTGGTCAGATGTTAAGTGAACTCTCAATTATGTTTCGAAGAGATTCTATCTTGTCTCCGACAGTACCACGGTTTCTCATTCAATTGAGATGAGGTACTGAATTACATTACCGTTAAAAATAATCCATCTTCTATCGAATTAGGTGTATCACACACACATAGATAGAAATTCTTTATTTTGCACATTCATACACATCAACCAAAATTCAGCACTGACATAGCACTTTTTGAGTTCAATATGAGAACTACTTAACAAATACGCTGTCAAGTACAAGAAAGTTTGACATAAATACGAATTTGAAAAGAAATTGGATTATAACATTTTATTCAGTTTATGAATGCATTCTGTGAACTCAATGTATGCAGATAGGTCAATAACCGTGGAGGCTTTACCGCTCTGGTCTGATTATCAGAGCTCTTTACTTGACAATACTTCTTAGACCAGGAGCTGTGCAAGAATATTGTTATCAGAATTATTTTTCATTCATGTTTTGTTACAATGTAGGTTACGGTATAACGACGGTACTTTAAGCAGATTAAATATTGTGTGTCGTATGTTTTTAACGTAGAAAAAGCAAAACGTAAAACTTTTTGCTTATTTTGTTTTTTTTTGACACAGAAGGGCAAGTAAAGTGGTTTCAAGAAAATATGTCAAAATCGGATTAAATAAAACATACTAATTTGACAAGACTCCCGGGAGTGTTGTGACCATTAAACAATAATTGTGGCTGGAATGTGTGGCTTAAAAGGACTTAAACAGTAATTTACTGTATGAACTCGTGGAATTTAGATGGAACTATCAGTTATGGTAGTTCAATTAGGAAATAATTGTCTGTGTATCTGTGGCGATATTTTAATATACTCTTTTCGTGAAATAATCTAGTATTTTTGATTAAATCATAGTAACATAATAATATTTTGATTGCTCTTTTACTGGCATTAAGGTACGGCAGCGTTCGCCTAAGCAGATCCAATAAAATCCAGAAATCGTTAATATGCACAAAATTGAACAGCAATTCTAATTTATGATAATGAACTAAACAATTCTAGCTCCCGTCCTATTGGGTTGGAATAACTCAACAGGCCCTCCCTATTATCCCGCTACGAACGAGGTTTGCCATTCGAATCCCATTTCTGAATCCAATTCCGTACTGCCTTTAACAGCTGAATTTACATAGCACCTGTATTGGAAACGGCTCGAAAAAATTTATGTTGAAAATTTTTAATTTGATTTCCACTTTGAAAGTTTTTGAGTGCGCCTTTTCGATTTACACTGATATGATGTTTTTGGGTTTGTTATTGACAATTTGTGCAATCAATATGAAAATGAACAAGAATACAGGCACTAATGGGAATTTCGAAACCATCAGTGGCCGATGGCAAAAAGATATTCAGTTTAATGCCACAAATTGACATTGACATATTGGCGATGTGACAGTTTCCAAACAATAAAGAGAGATAGAACCTATTGCTACTCCAACACATTATGAAAATTTAGAAATTTCTAGATGTGAAAATTTGGATGTCTTGTGGTTTATAATAAAAAGTCCATAAAATGATTTGAAAGTTGTAGACTTCTAAGGGAGTCGTACAATTTGTCACATTAGAGGATCTGCCGGCCGAATGGCGAATAAGAATGAGAGGCCCAGTGAGCCTACAAGCACTGGAGAAAAAGAAATAGAACAGAAATTTCCTTTAATCACTTCTTACGAATTAAGCCTTTCATAGTTCCTTCTAGTCAGTCTAGTGGCTTCTAGTGTCTAGTGTTAGTCTTTTTTTGAGGAGGCGTGAAAAAGCACCTTCTGGGCCGGCAATGTGGAGGCGGCTAGTGCAATGTCTATTCTGCAGTAGCAGTCTTCGCATATGGACTCTCCTTACCGCTTCGCATCAGGTGGTGTTGGGTCTATTGCTGTGCTTTGTACAAAATAATAAGTATATAGTGATGCTGGATAAAGGTTTATTCTATTGTAAAAAATATCCACAGTTAGTTAATTATGTAACCCATTGAAAATATTCACAAATTAATTGGATCTGAACTGTAAGTTTATTTGTAGTCAAACGGCTGTTTGCTTGTTATTCCAGCCTTTACTAAAGTAAAGGTGTTCCTTTTACAAGGCCCAAAAAAGTTTTGGAAGCCTTTAAAAGCCTTAAGTTACAATTAGGTGGGTATTAAGAGGGGGTTTGTTTGAGAGGCGTCGTTGTTAATTAAGGTTGTTTTTTGCTGAGTAATGAAAGTCGATGAACCTGGGAAGATGCAATAACTGTGTGATTACAGTAGGTACGGGGTTCTATATTCTTCAGTTGAGTTTGCAATTTTCGTTGATATTTTATAGATGAGATAGTTTTTGATCGAAGTGGTAGGCCCGTATGTAGGGTCGTCTAGGTAGGTACCACCGCTTTTCATATTTCTGCCGTGAAACAGTTCGATGTGTTTCGGATTGAAGGGAAAGGTAGCCAGTGTAATTACTGGACATGGGCGGCATTTCATCTTAGGCCTCAGTATGACAACGCACCTGCAATATCAAGTGATTTTTCTTGTTATTGCAGGTGTCTATAGGCGGCGGTAACCGCTTACCATCAGGTGGACCGTCAGCTTGTTGGTCATCTAGTTGTGTAAAAAAAGTATTCCTGCGCTTTGAAAGCTATTTTACCATTTTTAACTTGCTGAATAGCTTTGATGACGTCCTAATATCTACGTACAGATGGCCGCGCATAAAGCGAAAATGTCATTTGGAAAAGGTACCCACAGGACTGGGGTCTCCAACAAGGTGGATCGACGATCTGGTGAAGGTCACAGGTAGCCGCTGGATGCGTGTAGCGCATAACTGAGCGTCGTGAGGATCACTACGGGAGGCTTTTGTCCAGCAGTGGGCGTCTTTTGCTGAAATAACGATGACCATGATAAAAGATACTCACAAATGTGTTTAGCTTGTTGGCATGGGCATAATATTTATCTTTCAGAATATTTTTTTTGTACAACTAGAAGACAAACAAGCTGATGGCCCACCTGCTGGTAAGTGGACTAATCCCTTATAGATACCTGCAATAACAACGAAAAATACACTTGGAATTGCACGTGTGCTGTCATCCTAAGGCCTAAGATGAAATGCCTTCCATGCCCAGTTATTACACTGGCTACCTTTCTCTTCAATCCTAACTGTTTCACGACTGAAACAAGAAAGGCGGTGGTACCTATCCAGATGACCCTACATACGGGCCTACAACCGTATAATAATAAGTAAGTCAAGGCAATATCCGCTCTTACAAAATATGAAATATTGACATAGAAAAACCATTTGAAATCATTGTATAGAAATATTGGAATTACTAGTAGGTTCATGGGATTTTTTTTTTGATCAAGCCGAGTCGGATATTATGTCTGATATTTGTAGAATGGTCTTTAGATTGGTCGGCAAAACGGTTCATCGACATTAAATTTGTCTGTGAAGCGTTTCACACTCAATATAAAGCAAGGATAAATCACAGACATAGATATGCCAGACGGCATTTGTCATCATCATAAATGACCTTCATCCACCATTTCGTTTCCATTTTTCCCTTTCTTTTCATGCAAAGTGTTTTTTTAAGTCGTATAAGTAGTTTCAGTAATAGCTATAATTTAATGCTCTTCAATTTACATTTATGCCTTTTCATCTTATATGTTTTTCATTGATATTATTTCGACTACAAACTTACATCAAAGTTTAAATACATCATTAATCATTACTAAAAAAAAATGTCCTGTGCTGGGAATTGACCCCACGGCCTTCTAAAATCCGAGTGGTTGCTCTGACTACTGATGATTTCATCAGCTGGGATCTCATAGATAGCATTTTCATGTCAAACCATCATAGACCTACACAATTCGTTTTCTAATGAGCGTTTCTTAGCTTTTTTTCTATCATTAGGTACTGTTAGGCAGAGCAGCTGCGTACCGGGCCGAGTGTCTATGCCGTTTAGTTGAAATTAAATAAACTCCAAAGTTCAATTGAATGTCTTTATATTTGTCACATTCCACAATTTAAAACATTATTAATAGTCACTTCGATTAATTAGGATTACATATAAAAAGTATAATGGACACGAACACAACAAACATGTATCAGTCAGAGGCGAATAAGAAGAAGGTAGTCAAGGCCACACTAGGCAATTGTCAAAGTCACTTCACTGTCAGTGTGATATTTACTGTTAAGCTTATGCTTATCGTTAAGCATAGACAAATTATATTATTTCTATCAATTACACAAATCAAAACAATGGTTCATAAATCTGTACCAATTAAATTTTATATCATCTACCCGTTTCGAAAAGTGATCGTTAAAAAGCTTCGTTCGTTTTTTAAGCTCTTCAGTCTTTCAGTATTTCACTTCGTTTTGCTTGAGCTGAAGTTCAATAATTAAAAGGTAAATAAAAACACTCGTATTCGGTCGCAAACAATAGTCAGTTACAAGGGACGTGCCGGACGTACTTTATTCGAGCGATTCTATTATGCCGTGTCGTTCGGTGGAAAAGTTAAAAAGGACGAAATTTTTTCCGTCGGGCGAAGTTTCGTAACTCTTTTCTTTGTCGGACTTCCAAAACTTAAAATTCTTTACCAGCATATGTGTTCCCTCCTTCCTATAACATGGGTTCCTTCAAACGAGGCGTGAACAGGCACCTTATGGGCCGGCAAGGTAAAAGTGGCTAGAACAGTGTGTTTCAAGCTGCACTAGCTGTCTTCGCATATGGACTCTTCTTACCGCTTCACATCTGGTGGCGTTGAGTCATTGGCTGTGCTTTCTATAAAGAAATAAAAAAATCGTTTAACGAATGTAACGAGTAAATAGTAATTAATGACTCTCCAAAAAGAGATCACAAATTTTGATTGATTCATCCAGAATAAAAACAAGGCGACGGTCGCTTTGATTTTGTAATCCAAACCAAACCCCTCCACGAGCTCAGCGTCTGCAGTATTCTTTGAACAGTTAGTTCAGTTACCATTGTAGGCTTTGCGGACATTGCACATAACATATACACAGATAAATAATATTAGGTTAGCTAAATTAGAAACATTTTGCATAATTCTATGATGTCAGGGTTGACAGCTCGTTATGGTCCTGCAAATCTCTGCAACGCAAACATAAAAAACAAATAAAGGAAGAAAATGATAAAAAAATTACAGGCTCCAGGCGGGAATCTAACCCGCGTCTCTTGGGGTCCAGTCAGATTTATAATTGTTACAATAAAGTAGGCGTTATAAACGCATAATATCAAAAATAAATGTGATTTATGATGGAAGAAAAACTCGATCTTGCAGTGTCCCATAATTTGGTATTACGTAACACAGTAACGTTTTACCAAACGTCTTGTGAGCAAAATGGAGGTGGAGACCATTTAAGGATGACTCTGAAGCTCAGAACCTACCGGTGCAAGAAGAATTAGGTTGGAAGGCTCTTCCGAATACTCCACGATAGGTTTAACTGTCAAACCAGTAACATAGGGTGATAGGTCCAATTAATAAAGGACCAGAATACGTCTCTGTTTAGGTATATTAAAGTTGTAACATAAAGGCACAAAAAAACCTTGAGACTACTTCGTGAAATATTAATTTAATATATAACATCCGGAATGTTACATCGATAGTAAAATTATTTGATATCGCCCAGGCTAACGGCAGGCGTCGAGATCGAGATACTGGTAAGTTAAAGAGATACGTCTCCTCTCACGGTCAGCAATAGAATGATTTGGAAATGGGAAAACCGAATCAAGCGCCAAAGTATGAATCTGAATTTTTATTAAATAGTACTTTTAAATATTGCCCGTAAAATTGGAAAGAGAAACGAGGTTCTATAACATCGCAATGTTATAGTACCACATTACAAACCTACTAGTTTATTGTGTTCATTACAAGTTGCAAGGACTCATTGTATCTGCTGTAATCGCTAGCGCACTTTGCAATGCGTATGACACAACTTTTGTCTACTAAATTCAAAAAAGGAGCGGTGGCATGTCGGAACTGCGAGGTATTTACCTACTTAAATATTTTTTGTCGTCATGGTATAAAATGGTAGTGGGCCTTTTGTAATGAAACGACTAAATTACAGGTTTCTCGAGTGTAAAGCTGTGAAATAAAAAGACAATAATGTTTAATTAACCAGTTTTATTTATATCTAACTAAGCTATATCTAGCTTATCAGTGTGTCTATTTCACTATCTAAAAGTAAAAGGTTTAATAATAACTTTTTTAACCCCCGACGAAAAAAGAGGGGTGTTATAAGTTTGACGTGTCTGTCTGTGTATCTGTGTGTCTGTCTGTGGCATCGTAGCGCCTAAACGAATGGACCGATTTTGATTCGGTTTTTTTTTTAAAGCTGATGTGCCTAAGATGGTTCTTAGCTATAATTTATGAAGATCAGTTCAGGCGTTTGATGACTATCAGCTCATTTTGTACATGATAATAGGGTTTTACTAACTTTTAGACATCCGATTGATTTGAAATTTCGTGTACTGTCACTTCGGTGACATTCCCATGACATACTATCCTTGAGCTGATCCTATACCATCAAAAAGTCTGCGAAATGGTAAATTCTTTAAAAACTTACAGCAGATATAGCGTGTTTGGTCTCTTATGAATAGTCTCAATGAGATGGTGTTAGATAGATGATTATTGACACCGGGGGTTACTTAAAATTTTTAATTTGGTTTTTTAGTAACGCTACTTACCTAGCAAGTACAACTGTTTGGAAAGTCAGTTTCTTGTTAAGTTTATTAAAGTCTTGGTTAGTGTTACTCGGATGCGGTGAAATAAATGCATCAATTTTCTAATGACTATCTGTTGGTTGACGTTAGCTCTGTCATCACACTGACCCGGGAAAACGATCAGTCCGGAAGCACCCGGAACTCCTTGTATTGTAAACGGCGTCGTGTGGTTGACTGCATACAACTAACGAGATACATCACTGTTAGGCCTTCCAGTGCTTCAGTATAGGTTTAGTTAGTCCCCTAACGATGTCTGGGCGACAACACACGAATTGATTAGTATTATTTGTTTTTTCCTTTATATTCAACCACAGGCTAAGTTATTGCGCAAAGACATAACAAAGTATGATCCCTGATTACGGTTCACAATTTGTTACTCGAGAAGTCCAAGTATTTTACATTAAATATAATATACCACAAATGCTCTTGGGTCTAGAGCAGCGTTGCCAGAATGTTACTTTTGTAACATTTTATGTTACTTTTGACCCTCTCATGTTACTTTCATGTTACACGACTCAAAATGTTTTAGGATTTAAACAAAAGTAGCGAAAAAATTCACACACCGAGTAGTCGTAAAACTGCGCTTATTGATTATACTTGCTTTTTTTGTTGAATAGTAAGTTTTACGATCTCAAAATATTGATACCTTTTCCAAGTTTTTTCTAAAAAACCTTGGAAATAATGAAAAATGAATTCTGAATTCTGATAGATACATGTTTTAGTATTAGTCTTTTATTGCATTAAAAAAAATATGTTACTTTTGACTTGAAAATGTTACTTTTAAACTGTTTCGTGTTACTATTGACTATCGGTCACTGGCAACACTGGTCTAGAGTATTGTCCATAGGTTATTACTGTTAAACGCTATAATCGTACCGTAGTGACGGGCATTTTCATCGTTTGTGGACAATAACCACAGATCTTGCGACTCCAGCATTCATAACATACAATTTGCCATCAGCATTACATTTTATTTTATTCAGCGTTCTGGAAGCTTCGCAGCATATTCTCGACTCAGCTTCTACAGTGTATCAAGACGAAAGTCTTAACTCGTGATTATTGCCAGAGATGACGTGGCCGCTTATAATGGGCCTCATAAGAAGGCTTAATGTCACCCAAAGAGCAATGGGGAGGGCTATACTTGGTGTTTCTCTGCGTGATCGAATCAGATGTGACTCGCCCAAAGAATTGGGAGTCCCAAGTGGCAGCGAGCGGCCACATTGCAAGGAGGACTGACGGCCATTGGGGCGGAAAAGTCCTCAAGAGACTTTGAGGGCAGCTTGGAGATCTTTGGAGGAGGCCTATGCCCAGCAGTAGGCGTCTCTCGGCTAATATGATGATAATATTAGTAAATATTTAAGTCTTCTACAAATTTTATGTTAATTAAAGTAAGGGAAGCTGGCTGTCACCGAAGGTAATTTCAACAGGATTTTAGAAACATTGAAGAGTAAGTCGTGGCTGCTAGTTACGCTCAGAGAAATCTTCAAAAAATGTCTATCATCATGAGCTGATATTTACTAATAGGGCAAAAACAGTAACTGGAGTACGTATCAGTTTGCTCCCGAATAAAGAATCGGGATCTGTAGCTCTGGATGTAGTTGATACAGGAAAACTTAAATAGCGATAATATTTAAGGAATAGAATAGAACGGAAAGAAGGAATCGATTTGTAAGAAATGATTTATCCTATCGGAAGGAAGACGCGGTGCCAATGTGATTTTATTTAAGCGAATCTTCAAAATGAATTAAATTTTCGCAATGTCACAGTGGATTGAATTAAAATCATTTGTTACAAGCAAGAAACTATTTGATGAACAACATTTTTACTCGCTAAATCAAAATGAAATATTCTAGTATTGTCTTACATTTTCGCGAGCACTACACATTTGAAATAAAACCAATTTACCGGATTTAACTCGCGTTTAATTAGATGTTACATTATTATTATTCACCCGACGTTTCGATTACTTTACAGCGATCGTGGTCACGGGAAGACTGAAGATGTCAGTTGTCTTTGATAAGTTTTAAGTTAACTACCGTCACGGGACGTAAATTATCTTATACCTGCTTGTGCCAAACCGCCAAAACTGTATGGGCTGCCGAAAATACACAAAAACAACGCTCCGTTACGTCCTATAGTTAGCCAAATTGATTCACCAACTTACCGTTTGGCTCAACACGTAGCTAAAATACTCTCGCCACTAAGAGGTAACACAAGAGCACATGTGAAGGATTCTTACCAATTTGTTAGCGATATTAAACACCTACATATTGCTGACAATGAAACTATGGTCAGTTTTGATGTACAGTCCCTGTTTACATGCTTACCTGTTAAGGACTGCATTGAAATTGCTAAAAGGAAGCTATGTGATAGTGATATGCCTAATGAGTATGCAGACCTGCTTGAACATTGCCTCACATCGGGCTACCTATTGTGGAATGAGGAATTCTATGTACAAGTGGATGGTGTGGCAATGGGCTCTCCTGTATCACCCGTAGTCGCCGATATTTTCATGGAGGACTTTGAGGAGAGGGCCCTTAGCACAGCACCGGTAACACCAAGGTTTTATAAACGGTATGTAGACGACACTTTCACAATTTTACCAACTGATAAAGTCACTGCTTTTCTATCACACCTTAACTCCATCAATCCTAAAATTCAATTCACCATGGAGTTAGAGGCAAACAATAGACTAGCTTTTTTAGATATTTTAATTATCCGAAATCCAGATCACAGCTTGAGCCACACTGTGTATCGTAAAGCAACCCATACTGATAGGTACCTCAATGGTGACTCTCATCACCACCCCAGTCAGTTGTCTACCGTAGGGAAATCTTTGTTTCAGAGAGCGCGCGGCATCTGTGACAACCAACACCTGACAGCTGAGCTACAGCATGTCAAGCATGTATTGCGGGACAACAAACTGCAAA
The DNA here is from genome assembly GCA_947347705.1 of Nymphula nitidulata. Taxonomy (NCBI): domain Eukaryota; kingdom Metazoa; phylum Arthropoda; class Insecta; order Lepidoptera; family Crambidae; genus Nymphula; species Nymphula nitidulata. Next base: position 3,666,122 of record OX374617.1, on the reverse strand, counting down.
TACCACGCCAAAGTCATAGAAGCCGAGCGAAACTTGTCACAGTCGAACGTCCATATATGAAAGGTGTCACTGACAAGATTGGCAACATCTTGAAGTGCGCTTCAATTAAAACTTATTTCAAGCCGCCGAAGAAGATTAACCAATTCCTACCACCTGTCAAGTGCAATATCCCCTTACAAGATGCAGGCATATACAAGTTAGATTGTGACTGTGGCCTCTCATACATAGGTCAAACAAAGAGAAGCATAGGCACCCGGGTAAAAGAACATATAGCTGACGTAAAACACAGGCGCGAAACGAAGTCGGCAGTGTGTGAACACGCTCTTGACGGACCCAATCACTATATCAGATTTGATAAGCCCCAGATCCTCGCCAAAGAACACCGTTTCATTCCTAGAATGTTACGTGAGGCTATTGAAATCAAAAAACATCCTAATTTCAATAGAGAAGATGGTTGGAGTGTACCACCAGCTTGGGATCCCATCATTCGAATAATAAAGTCCCAAGCCCGTCCTCACACTGCCCAAAAAACTGACACCGTGAGCTCCGTATGCGTAATTCGGACCGCTCAAAATATAACACAAAGTGACGGTAGTTAACTTAAAACTTATCAAAGACAACTGACATCTTCAGTCTTCCCGTGACACGATCGCTGTAAAGTAATCGAAACGTTGGGTGAATAATAATAATGTAACATCTAATTAAACGCGAGTTAAATCCGGTAAATTGGTTTTATTTCAAATGAAATATTGTAATTCTAATAGAAGTGGAGTCAACCCTAGATCGTTCTGCTGACAGGGTTGTCAATTGAAAGCAAACAGTACCGTTTGAATCGCGGCACCGGTGTTTGCGGACCGTGTTTGTTGGCTTAGTGCAGAACCTGTGACGTAGTAGGTTGCCGGCTTTAATAGACCTCTCCAAGCAATTAGTAATGCAAAGCAAGGTGCAGGCATAATCAATATGAATTTACATTAATTTACTTTCTTGAACGCTAATTTTATCGAGTCCATTGATCTGCGAAGTAAGTACCCACATATCAGACAGATTAGATTTACCATTATGTGTGAGCGCCAGCGGGCTAATAAGGGGTGAAAGGTTAAAAAAAGGATTGTTTTTGATAATACATAGATTTTGTGTATTTCCACTGCAGGCATAGAAAAGTATTATTGTATGACTGATTAAAGGGAATCAAATCCTAAGCCCGACTTCCTACTCCAACTATGTTATTACGCGGTTAAAGTGCAAGAACATTTTCCATTTATCATGTCAACCAGGATCCTAAACATAGCTTTATATGAAGCATGATTTAATGCCGTGGGTACAAAAGAGCAGTAATGCTATTTAGTTACCATAAATTGTACATAAAATCCAATAGTAAGTTGATTTTAATCCATTGACATGGGAACCTATTGCGTGTCGTCTGAATAGTAAACGGGCGCGGATACGGGAGATAAATAATTTCATAAAATCGTTTCGCGATTTATTCAATAAATGCTTAGGGTTGTGCCTACGCAGAGTGCAGTTAAGGCTAGATATAGCTACTGTAATTGCAAAGTAACTCTTAATACAAGTGTATTAGAACTTTAAGTAAAAGTTTTTTAGACTTCAGAAGATTTTTTGGTTAAAATTTTTCTTTTCCTATTTTTTTAACCTCGTAATACATTTAGTTTTCTGAGAGTGTTTAATAAATTTCATTTCAAGAAATTTTATTCACAATTTTTCATTGGCTATAAATTGCGGTGTAAATCCTTTTGAGAAACTTTTAAGGTTAGTCGGTGATTTTCAATAAATACCAGTTTTATCTATAAACTATCACATTTGAACGGATTAACACATACAGTACGGTAAGTAAACACATATGTCGCGCTGAATTGACGGAAGCTGGGATAGCGTAAGCAATATCTAATAGGTTCTTGGAAAATCTCGCCGTCTAATTGTAAAATTGAAATGTTTTGTTAAAATAATAATGTGTGTTATGATAAGAAAAAATAGGTGATGAAGATGGTATTAGAATTTTATTTTACCCTTTGTTTAAACGTTGGCTAACGTTCGGCCTGTGGGCCATATCTATGTCAATCAATTGTATTGGAGAAGAGATCTCACTTTTCTTGAAAGTGACTGTAGCTGCTCGCATCTCTGCAGTAGCGACGTCAGCACAAGCAGAGACGCAAGCAGTGTCATGTTGAACAATTGCTCGCCCTTTCCATCTGCACATAGTTCCTCTCTTACCAGTACCATATGTCTGTGTCTATTTTCCGCTTCAGTAGAAGCATCATTACCTGCACCGTCTCATAATAAGAGTATAACAGGAATATAGGTAACAAAATGCATTGTTTGCATTCTGTTATGATTTATATGGGGTATCCTGTGTCATTATTTATTTCCCTATACTTGACAATCCAGGTGCATTGAAATTCTGTAGACAATGGAAGTTGATCACATAACATAACTAATATAATTATTGCTGTATTTATAGAGTTGCTGGATTTTATTCACGATAAGAATATTATTATGATCTGTGAGCTAAGAGTGAATCTAAAGGTTTTCAGTTTATGTGACTAGCGAGCTAGCGACAGCCCTGTAGTCAAGGTTGTCGAACAGTTGCTAAGATAAACAACGCTGAACACTGCGGAGCTTACCCGAGAGGTTTACACAAACTTGCGATAGAAAATATTGGTTTTGGATCCATATTGGTCTAGGTTTCCAAGAATTTAGTTATTTAATGAGATTTAGAGTTAGGTTTAGAATTTTGGCGCTATTTACTAAGCAGCGTGTATTAATCGAGGGGTCAATGGAGGTTTTGGCAAATCAGATATTTAACTGCATCTACAGGTTCAAGCGAAGGATACGTAAGGCGATAACAAATGCAATGTTTTCTACTATCCATTTTGTATGTTTTGAAGTTGTTTGCAAAGGATTTGTAAAACCGGTATTACTTAAAATTTGTAGTGAATTGAATGAAATCGACAATTCCTAGACTAATAATAATTGATAACGTTTTTGCAAAATAAATCTATTTAAATTTCACTAACTTATCAGCTTGAACTTTATCGACGAATGTTTGAATAATGTATCGAATATCCATGTCGCACCTATACCGGTTACAGTAGGGAGTTCTATTCTAGAAGTTGTTGACGAGCACGTTTACCTCAGACAAATGGTCCAGCTAGGTAGGTCCTTTTCCTTCCCCCTCTTTATATCCCCCCAACGAAAATTCAGGTAGGGACCGGACCGCGGTCAAACCGTCTTGACGACACAATGGCGAAATGTCTTCGGGCCATCCCATGATGTCGTCAGGAAGCGGATTAGAAGGTGCGTCGCTGCGGAGGTTAGTGGACGAGAGCCCCACACACCCCTCCTTCTCCCTCCGGGCTCGGAGCGTCGGCTGGTAGAGCTTCTCCTCAGCGTCAAAAAAAAGGTAGGTCCAACTTAAAAAAAGAGGTAAATCGACAAATCCAACTTGGATGGGCAGCGTTCGGAAAATTGCGTAAGATATTTTCGTCCTTAAATTCTTCAGTGCCTGAAATCGAAAGTCGACCAGTGTGTATTGGCAGTGATGACACACGACTGTGAAATGTGGTTACTTACTAAGGGCCTCCTGTGCAAGTTGTTAGTCTCCTAACGAGCTATGGAACGGGCTACATTATGTGTTTCTCTGTGAAATATAATCAGAAATGAGGACACCCGTAAAATAACCAAAATCACTTACATTGCTCATAGGACTAGCAAGTTGAAGAGGCATGGCACATAGCACGCAGAATGGACGGCCGGCTAACCACGTATCGAAAAGCGCAAAGTAGGATGCCCCTCACTAGATCGACAGATGAAATGGTCAGGGTCGCGGGAAGCTGTTGGATGCAGACTGCGCATCAGAACCGATCCATTTTAAAATCGATGGGGGAGGCTTTTGTTCAGTAGTGGCTGATATGATGATAATAATGGGTTTAATTCAGAAACACGCTCTAAGTATAAATTTAAGTACCTACAGTATATCTCTTTCTCGCAATATGTAATAGGAAAAATATAGCAAAAATCTGTTTAGAGCTGTCATCTAAATTTAGATAGACAACCATACAAAGTTTTAGACGTCATTTGAGGAGGTGCTTCCTAAACACTGCATCTTATTACGTTCAATAAGGTCGAAAATTGAACGCACGTTTCTAAATGTCCAAATAAATGAGAGCCATCATGTTCGTATTCATATTGAGAGAAAGAGATGCACTGAACTTAAATTTAGACTTAGCATGTGTTCTCTAGAATTAGGTCTATTGATTAAGTAATTTTTATTAGTCGACTATTTTTTCATTAATTAGTGATTCTACAAGTATCATTTCATATCACTGCCACTTACCACCAGGCTGGCTGTCAGCTTGCTTTTCATCTAGTTGTGAAAAATGTTATTATTATTCAGTATTTGATCACAAACCACAGCAAATTTGGAAGCAATGCATTTAGCTGGCAGATCTTCTGAACGTTCGATGCAAATATTTGGCTTAGATTTTGAAGTCCTTTGATGTCTGAGTGAAATCGACCAATGGATGGAACCATGTTTTTTGATATTTGCGTTATTTCCTATAATTAGACAAATATAGGAACAAGTAAAGCAAATATAGCGAATAGCTTCTTCTACACATTGCCGGTTTTTAGCCCCCGACGCAAAAAGAGGGATGTTATAAGTTTGATGTGTCTCTCTTTGTATCTGTGAGTCTGTCTGTGGCATCGTAGCTCCTAAACGAATAAACCGATTTTGATTTAGTTTTTTTGTTTTGTTGCTCATGTGATTGAGATGGTTCTTAGCTACCTATAATCTATTAAGATCTGTTCAGGCGTTTGATGACTACCAGCTCATTTCCTACATGACCTCTGGCAAGTAGGAAATGGGAAAGTAAGTACAACCCTCTTGTATTTTAATCTCGATTATAAAGTTGATTGACCCATCCCGGGAATGACCATAGCGAAAGTTGCTTTGTTTTCGTAATAGAAACCAGAGCGCTCAAACCAATTCACCACCGAGCTCCTCCATCCTCCTCCTTGAACATTTATGGGTAATAGAAAATAAATCAAAGCAATGCTATTAAAAATGTAGCCATGAAAAATAGCAGATTTTCATTCCAACAGATTGAATTTAATTTAATTACTTGAAACGGGTACTGTGGCTATGATATTTTTTGTCTGTATGTTACGTGATATCTCTCTCTATAATATAGATATCAAACCGATTCAATAACTTTTTTTTTTGTCTAAAAAAGTATACTACTTGATTAGTACTATTAGATTTTGTAGTGATCTCGTGAAGATCTACGGATATAGAGAACGAAAATCTTCAAGAAACAACAGGAAAGAGATGGTAAAATGCTAGGCAATTGATGCTACGCTGTCTCCAGAAACATTAGTAAGTGGAGGAGCGACTCATTTACTGATTTTTTTTGTGGTTTTCAGTCTTTTCATTATACGTACCTTTATAACCGACTTCAAAAACGAGGAAGTTCTCAATTCGGCCGGTATGTTTTTTTTTGTTTACAGACCGTCGCTGGCGAGGCGACTGGCGTGTGTGGGGGTCGCCCAGCTTAAATGACATTAGGAATACCCACTAAAACTCCCCGGTAACTCCACTGCCCTTCGCGGGGGTAGCCTAGGCTCTGCCGAAGCAATTTCACCAGTCCACGCCCAGACAACTCGAACTTACGGCCAGGTTTTGCGCCAATGGAGATTATCCAGAGTCACTTGGGTAATCCCAGAGGTGGCGGCCTATGCAATGTATGCGTGGGGGCCACCCACGCATGCGGCTTCATTATAATAATTATGTACCTATCTACGGATTACTATATGGATTTTCTGTAAATACATACATAAATTGTTTAGTAGTTAGGAGATCTCTATCGTGTTTTATTAGAGCCATTTGTGTGTTGCTTTCCAATTAACGTTCTCTATGTTAGAGAATATACTAGGTAAAGCCCGCTCCAGGGGTGCAAACAAACAAGAAAAATATTAACTATTGTTGTATTAGAAACGCATATTATTTGTTTTAATATAATATCGCCATATATTTGATCATAACTTAAATATTTTTTCTGAACTCGGCTATTATGTATATATAATTCCAGTTTAATGAAATAAATTTCAATATAGTCACCATTTTAAAACAAGCAACCATTTTAGTGTACCTACCTCCTGCCTTATATACAACAGAATAAATCCTTCTTGCAACACGGACGTTTTGACAAAGACGAAGCGGGCAACAGCAATAAATTTTGTTCACAACAATCCGAGATAAAAAGCGTTTCCAGGAATCGAACCCGGGCTTACGAGAGAAGGATCTGTCAATGTCTCCCTTCTTGTTTTGTGCTGTTTTGTATCGGATCAAAATTTATGAGAAGAACGAACATAAATAAAATAGCTAACAAGGGTTTATAGGATTAAGACTCTGTCAAGTAATAGAAAGAAATACATATTATGTTCAACGCCATACAAAGTAGGTAGACATTATTATTATTTATAACCTTTTAAGTAACTAAATTACAATTAGGTGATATTGAAAGGACCCCACTTATTAGCGAGGCACTTGTCAGCGTCTTGACGCTACTTTTCCGTGGGCAGCAGGATAGGTTATTTTGCATCCAGACAATTGTCTAGATGCAAAAGGTGGATATAGGTGAGTCATGTCCAAAGTTATGTCAATTAAGACTTGTAGTGATATTGTGAAACCTATCATGTTTTATGTCAAAGAATCTTTGTCCCGACTGTTTTTTATGTTGAGCCGCATTACGACTCCCGGAGTCTGACCAATAAAAAATCAATAGTGTCCTTAATGTGTGGCTAGACAGTTAAGCCAAAGTCGCCTCTGTGGCCTAGTGGTCGACACCAGATAACTGAAATCTAGAGGTTTTGGGTTCAATTACCAAGGGGTAGAAATGTTATGCTCGGTTTATTTGGGGCGGCAGGACTTATTCTATGTCCCCCTGGCTAGCTACAAAATTATTGTCACCTTTTTGTATTTACACACAATTACCCCACACCACTCTAAGTCGTACTCGTGATAATCTCCCAATTAACTTTGTAACTTCCTTCATATTGCAAACTACCTTGTAGAAGAACAATCATTAGCATGCAAGAAACTTAGCAAATGTCTGAATTTCCCTCTTTTTATTCTTACAATCTAATTACGTCTTTTATAAAAGAACCCTAATTTTAATTGTAGCTCTACAGCACACATCTCGAGGGTTTTTGTGTTGAGTCTGCAACTGAGTCTTGAGCACTTGAACATTAAAGGCTTGAGGACTTAATGCTAGTCTTCGAAGCTTATAAGCATCGACTCCGTGCGAGATACTCGCCGCTCAATGCTTATTTTTCCAAGAATTGTAGCAAAGAAAACGTTCGAAAATGGAATTAAAATTCAGAAAATTCTACGCAGAAATGCCGTGTATATCTTTTGCAGCCATTGGACGTTGATCTTATTATGACTTAATCCTACGTCCCTTATCGCCCCGCTGGCATCTGCCCAACAATATTGTGTTTGGTTTGTGTGTACATAACGAATTAACATGTCAACCACAATTCCAGAAACAATTGGCTTTTAATGATCATAAGACTCCGGGAGTCATACGCAGCTAGATACATCATTTATATTTTGCTTGAAATTTGAATTATCATTTCCGTTACTCTGGAAAGACATTGAGATATTTAAGTTGATTTCTTGATCGTTTTTAGATTGAAAGCAAACCAAATACAAGTAGTTGTTACATAATAATTATCAATGTTCATTATATATGTATAATTGAAAACTTTTTTGACTATAAATTAAAATCATTCGGATCGTTATGAATTTTTGAACATAGTTTAGAGCCAGACCAGTAAAAATCTGCGCTCGTGCGCTCCGTAATAACACTAAATGCCGTGTTTGATACCTGTATCAAAATGTACTCTTTGGTGTTCGAAATTTAAATTAATTTTGCTCCTACGTGAATAAAATGCTATTTTGCCGCGAGTTTTTGAGTACTTATAACCACTTCTTTCTTGCTGGACAGGTGGCTAATCTTTCGAGCCACAAATATGGTTACATTCTCTCACTCTTACTTAAACTCTTACTCTTAATTTTTATTCTATTCTATTCTAAATACGATGGTAACAAAGAGCAAACTAAAAAACGGGGACCCAGACTTAAAGCCTCTATTTATCTAGCTCGGCGCCAGCGCAAATTATTATGTTAATTTGGAGACCAAGGAATAACAGGTCATAAATATAGCTTAGGGTATTTTGGTAATTTACATTTTGAAGCGACTTTATTCCAGTTGTAATAGGAGCTGGGTTTGCAGAGCAACTATTGTACTTGCGGTCTACGATACTACAGCTAACTGGTTGCTATTTTGATATTTGTATAAAGACTTCAACGCACGATTTTTACTTTAGGCTTAGCTTTCAGTACCTTAATGTGGCTATATAATACGAAATCCAGCGACTAATATCAAATCTGTCCCGCGAGTGGGTTTCGCCTTGTTTAGTATTTCGCTCGATTTTTTATATTAAGAGTCGTCTATAAACGTGTCTACTTCTATCTTGAGTAATTATAGATAATACTAGGTAGTAAAATCGTATGTAGGGTCGCCTAGGTAGGCACTATCGTCTTTTCTATTTCGGATCAAAAGGAAAGGTAGGCAGTGTAATTACTGGGCAAGGAAGGCATTTCATCTTGGGCCTCAGGATGACAACACACTTGCAAAACCAAGTGAATTTTGCATTCTTATTTCAGGTGTCTACAGGTGACGGTAGCTTGTTTGTCATCTAGTTGTATAAAAAATACAGTCCCTAGTAAGGATTTAACCTAATTCCATAACCATAAGTTTCAAAGGCTTGCTAAACATTGACAACGTCACAGATTAAAAAGAATATGTCTATTATGGTTAAGGAATGTAAGGAGATTAATGACAATCACATTTTCATTATCTTTGTGGTTTCCCTTTCATCCACTTTTTTTTTGTTAAATTCTCCCTATAAAGGGAAGGCAAAGGGTGCTAGTGCCCATACAGCATTGTCCAATGTTATATGTATGTGTGTATGTATGTATGTATATGTATGTGTGTATGTATATTTATATATTTATTTATTCAGAAGGTATCTGTTTTTTTTCGGTTTGTTTTGCTAGCCTATACCTTAGTTTTATAATATCACTTGTTTTTATTATCTTCTTTGTTTTATATATTTTTTTTTATATTAATTCGCGTCATCGGCTGGGTCCTGTCATAATATCAGCGCTTCTGCGGCATTCTGCGAATGTCGCAGAAGCTAAGTGCTGAGACAGGCCTATTGGCGTTGCACTTATGTAATTTTTATTGTGATTATTTTATTGTAAATGTGTAATGTGCAAGTCAATAAAAATATTTCTTTCTTTCTTTTCTTTCTTTCTTTCTAATTAAACTGAAATCGTCGTAAAAAAATGACTTCTTCTTGGTGTCTACAAAATACATTATGGATCGTGTCTATCACGGAACTACATACGGCATATGATCGTGGTGTTCTCCTGGGAACGAATCCTGTCTTGCCATCGGTCCAGTTCATAGCACTTCTTACCACGCTATAGAACTTCAGCGAAGAGGTATCTTTAGTGGTCAGCAAATCACGTTGGTGACTTAAGTATTATTGTCAACATCGACTAGCATTTCCAAACTTTCGACTCCTCTTCTCATAACATGGCCAAAATAACTCAGCGTGTGATTTTAGAAAATGGTGAATAGCCGTGATTTTATTTTGACTTCACCTCTCTTTTTGTACTCAGGGGCATGCAAGCGGGTCTTCGGAGCCATCAATTCATTGTCTCCACCTCAACATGACGTACAAAAAGGTTTAGTCACTCGTTTCTTTGTGGTACTGTAGTAACCGGCCTCCTTGGTAGTTATTGGCACATTCACTGACGACGTTTGAAAGAAAGTTGTGTTTAAATAATATAATATTCTTTCTGTCAGAATTATTCTAGATTTTGAGAGAGAGAGAGAGAGAGAGAGAGAATCAAGGCGAGGGGCCATGCTCGATGGTCGGCTACTAAAGAGTTTTAATAATATAATTGTATACAGCAATAAATGTATTAGTTCCAAAGAAATACAGGCGATTCACAAGATTCCCGGTGTTTGATTGCGGCACAAGCCGGGTCACGACAGTACTTCAAAAACTTGGAATTCTTTGCCGGCTAATGAGATCCCTTTTTACTTATCCCTTCAAACGTGGCTTGAAAAGGCACCTTTCGGGCCAGCAAGGCAGAGGCGGCTAGAACCGTGTGTTTGAAGCTGCACTAGCTGTTCTCGCATATGGACTCTTCTTACCGCTTCGCACCAGGAGGTATTGAATCATTAAAGCCTTTGTGAATGTATAAAAAAAACTATGATTGAGCACTAATTTTTTTCACGTTGGTATGAAAAAGAAGATCTTTTTAAAAAGATAAAAAAAACTTTTAAATGAGTTTTAAGGAAAATATGAGCATATTATATATATTTTCCTCATATTTTCCTTTGTTTACTCTATGTATAACAAACATGCTCGGATTTTCTTGTATACCTTTGTTTATTTTTAGTGTAATAACCTTTCTCACATTTTCCTGTATACCTTTGTTTACTCTTTGTATAACTAACTTGCTCACATTTTCCTGTATACCTTTGTTTACTCTTTGTATATCAAACTTGCTCACATTTTCCTGTATACTTTTGTTTATTTTTTGTATGAAAAACTTGCTCACATTTTCCTGTATAGCTTTGTTTACTTTCTGTATTACAAAGTTGCTCACATTTTCCTGTATACTTTGGATACAGGATGCTGTAAGCAAGTTTGTTGACGTCATAAAAACCTTATTTAATAGACAGGTACCGTGGAAGACAGAAGTAGATTAACACTTCAGAATCTTGTTACACGCAATATTGCGTAATAGGTAGTGCGGTTCCTACTTAATCTGATTTGGACATCTATTCAGAGATTAAGCCCGTCGCCCACTTTTATTTTTAGAAGTTCATTTTATTATTATCCTTATTGAGCGAGCGCAATAGACAGTTTAACTTCGTTATCTTTTTTATATCAGCTTGATAAAATTCAATTCATGCGAGGGGTGGACAGAGAATCTGTAAGGGATTTCAAAGTGGCCTATGCAAACATTTTAACGAGAATCCGTCGATGTCACTGGTTGAGTAATCCACGTCTTTTCCGATTTCCCTGGAGGATACTATTATGAAGGCTAACGCAAACATGAACCAGGGCAATGAGAGGAGCTCGGTGACGTAGTGGTATGAGCGCTTTGGTTTCGATACGAAAACTAAGCAACTTTCACCATGGTCGATACAGGATGAGTCAATCAAAATTTGTAATCCCGAGCTCCTCCGTACTTCGAAAGGCACGTTAAGCTATAGGGCCCAGTTGTTACTGCAACCGCTTTAGGCCACTAATTCGTCTGTAGGTACTCAGCAGTGGAACGTAGAGGCTGATGGTGATCACTTTGAACTTTCATAAGAGTAAAAAGACAATTTAAGTAGGAATAGAGGAATATTTCTTACCAAAGGCAAATAATTATTAAGAAATGTACTTAAACTTGTAATTTACACTATCTTGGAACGCACCACTTTACTGATTTTTAATTAGACGAAGTCAACTGACGTTTACTGGGTTGTCAGGTTTTGATGAAACAAAAATAGTGTTGTGACAAAGAGAATGAATGAAACAATCATATTAAGTATAAAATTGTTATCCTTATATCATGTATGTATAATGTAGCGTAGGTAGCTTAGTGAGTGGTAAGAACGCCGGACTGCCGATATGTACTGGGTTCGAATCCTAGTTATTTGATAATTTCATGACATTTCTGAGAAATATTGCAGCCAATTTTATATTATTTCATACAAATGTCATGAAATTATCAAGTTTTTGAAAGTGGCAAACTATTTCTATGATATAGCCCATGTTTTAATTTATTGTCGTATTGACAGCACCAGCCTGTATAACAATCATTTTGAAAATAAAAAAACTGCGCTTATTACAATTGTTTTTATTCATCTTCATCAGACATAAAATTATCACTGTCGCGGTCGGTGACATAATTGAAATAGGTAGTAAAAAAAAGTTATTATAATTACCTACTTTCTGATTTTAATTTCTTTTTTTCGTATAGTACCTATGTTATGATTAACAATGTACTCATTTATATCATCATTCATTCCTGTGAATGAACGAAAACTGAACGCATCACTATTACATTGAAGATGGCAACATTATTTCACAGTGACATTAGCCGCTGTCAGTTGACTTCGTCTAATTAAAAATTCGACTTTTACGCGACTAGTACTTTCTTTCAATAAATTTTAATGCCTGGTCACGTTTTGTGAAAAAGTTATCTTCCATACCTATGTATGTACACACGACACGGAAAATGCACATTTTCTATATGTGGTAGTAAAACTTATACTACACAGTAAAAAATTACGAAACTGAAAGAATTTTATAAAAATATTGATAGTACACGAATAAAAGATAAAAGGTTGTTTTAGAGAGTGACAGGTACACTCATAGGTAGGTATACTGTAATTTCTAATTTAGATGTTTCGTGTTTTTGTGGAAATCAATTCTATTTTGACTATTAGTACTTTACGTATTTTTTATAATTGTTATAAAAGCAGTTTAATTTTTCAGGCATGCTATGTATCGTATGTTGAGTATGTCGACAGTTAGATCACTTGTCACTTTACTGATGGCGTGGGCGTAAAAAGATCTTACAAATTAAACAAATTAAAAATAAATGATCCTTTTTTGTTTCTCTTTAATTAGACACTGGCGTAATTAATAACAATCACTGTAAGATATTTAAGATACGCGACTAATTAACAGCTCGGACTCCCTCCTTTTGTTTCGCCTGTTTTGTTCAATGAATTTTTAAATCAAGAAATTATATTAATCAAGTCCCTAAGTGGTTATTATTAAGATTTACGGCTTTGAACATTGTTTTCGGAGTTTTCAATAAGCACGCTTTAAGTAGCAACAACGCAACGAAGATTTAGTAATTAATTTAGGGAAAAAATAAAATTTAAAAAGCAACAAGATAAAGTTATACAAACAACAATTGATAACGGCCACAACAATAAATACTTAAGTGTTTATCTGAAATAGAGTTCTTATTTTGTGAGTGCGATGAAAGTTGAATATTATGTTAAGGTTTCGTATAGTGAAAAAATACCTTTTCATCCCCCCATCTCGGAAAGAGTCAGGTTGCTCGGCCAGGGGTCCCGGGTTCGAATCCCGGTGGGAGCAAATGTTTGCATGATGAGTTCAAGCATTTGTTCTCGAGTCAAGAATGTTTATAATTGTTCATTTAGTATATTTCTAATATTGATAAAAATTTTATTATCATTAATTCTCCGTTATATAGTATCCATAACACAATGCTTACTTTGGGCTAGCTAGATATTAGGTGAAAGTGTATGAATATTATTATTATTAATGCTCGTACTCATCATGAAAACATTTGCTCCTGCCGGGATTCGAACCCGGCAGCCGTTGACCGAGTAGTCTGTATAGCAAGGGGCACTGGCCACTTGGACCAGCCGGTCGAAATGTAATTAACAAAGCTAGGTACGTATCCTTTGTTGATTAGATAATCAGGTAACAATAGTTTCAGACCGTGTAATTCCACCCAAGTTGAGAAGTTTAGCTTATTCTAAATATTGGTGATATAATGTAGGAGGTTATCACTAAAACTGGCATAAACAGTTCTATCACGGTAATAGTCTATTCACACAAAAGAAAAAAAAGAAAAAAAAAGAAAATAAAAATAAATAAAAAGAATAATAGGTTTAAGGCATAAGGTATTTTTATTTAACAATACTAAAACACAAAATAAATATCCCTCTGTATTAGGCATTGATTTTACTACCACCGTGATAAGACTAGTTAATAACTAACCTGTAATTAAACTTTAAAACTTTATAATATTTGTAGTAAAAGTACCTTTATAATTTCCAAATAAAAATACATTAGTGCTTTACAAAATTAGTAATTGCAAGCATGAATCATTTTATAAATGCTCGTTTTATTCACGTTAGAAGTTTTTTACCCTCTCACGATTGAACAAAGAAAAGGATGTCGGTATGTGACGCTCACTAACCTTTATTGTGTCGTCACAATAAAGGAATGAACGTGTAAAAAAGGCGGGTAATTCTGGGCCATTCGGTTTAACCTTCTCGCGTACATCCCGACTTTTTAGAGTTCTTTACCTCGAAGGAAAAACGGTGCCTTTGCCACTTTATTCTTCGGCAGTCTCTTATTAAGACTCTTGTCTAAACTATTATAAGAAATTTATCAAAAAAACAAACAAAAACAAATCAAAACCAAAATCAAATAAATAAGTCAATCAATTAATCAATCAGCCAATCGGTGAATGTTAAACTCGTCTAAGCCTATTTTAAAAACAAACAGTATAAATAGTCTTGTAATATTAAATTTAAAGATCCAACCCTTAGCTGTCCAAGCCACAGATTCCAGAGGCAATTGGTTTATAAGTGTCTTAATAAGACTCCGCGAGTCTATCGCGGTTGGTCAAATTAATAAATCACTGCCACATCAAAATATAGTACCTAGTTGCTTTCAGTAGAATACTCAAAAGATTTTTATTTTACAAATTTTAATCTCGAGTTTCTAACGCCGTTTGAAATTAAAATCCAATCTTATCTCGTAACTACACTACGTCACATCATAAATCAAACGCCTCACTAGACATAAGCTTGTAGTCTTCTGGCATTGGATAAGTAAATACATGGAGACTCAGAAACGCCGGGGGCTCCATTCTATCTTGCACACTCTTTCACATTTCAATCATAAGCTGATAAGGGAGTTATTACAAAAAAAATTAGGTCACCACACTAAAATGTTCCGGGCCGTAAGTCCGGATTACCTGGTGGCCTGCTGTATTTGGTGTAAGGCAAAAGAGTTATCCCGGAGTCTTGGCTCGTAATTCTAGGGTCCAGAATTTGGTGTAAGGCAAAGGAATCATCCCAGAGTCTTGCCTCGTATTTTCGGGATCTATTTAAGACAGCTATTTTATTTTTTAGCCGTGAAATTTCTTCGCATTGTTTCGGATTGAAGGGAAAGGTAGCCAGTGTAATTACTGGGCATGGACGGCATTTCATCTTAGGCCTCAGGTTGACAACGCCCTGCAATATCAAGTGATTTCTCCTTGTTGTTGCAGGGGTCTATAGGCGGCGGTAACCGCTTACCACCAGGGGGGCCGTCAGCTTGTTTTTTATCTAGTTGTATGAAAAAAAAAGACGCTGGGTGACTCACACACACGCCTGCTGCTTCGCCAGTGGCGGAAGACCAGTCAGTGGATTTTTTAGTAAAAAAAAGGTATTCCAAAGATGACATTAACATTTGGGCTGATCCCCAACTTGTTTACAACTAGCTTTCAGCACCCTTCCGCTTATACCTAGTAGCAGATACCCGTTTAAGAATGGGCACTGAATAAACTTTATTTGTAGAACCTTCAGTGTACAAGTGCTACTTGCTTTTGTCAGTTTTTATTTACAATGTCAAAGTTGAAAACGTGACAGTTTGAATGGACCTTTGTCCCTGTCCGTACCCTTATTACGGAGTACGTGGGCAATTAGACCGGCAACAGCCACAGTCATTGTTATGCGCTTACAATATAGAAATGGCGAGCCGAATTAATTGAATTTATTTTTCTAACTTTTGATTTTCCTCGCGCGTTTCTGCCACATTGAAAAAAAAATACACAACGTACTCCCAAAACTTAGGAGTTTCTTATACCAGCACGATGTGTTCTCTTTTTCGAACTACAAGATTATCATCTTCATTTTTCAGCCTTTGAACTGCTGAACAATGGCCTCCCACATCGATTTCCAAACGGTACGGTTCTCGCGAATGGAACGGCTTCCAGCGACGCGGCGCAACCGCTTCAAATTCAAATTCATTTATTTGCGAATATGGGTAGATACATATACAAGAAAGAATAATTAATTAATAGTCCGGACCATATTCAACCAACAGGCATGCAAATATTACATTGGTACATAATTGTGGTAAGAAAAATAATAATAATAACATACAACAACACTGTCAATTCATAAAATGATTAAGGATAAGTCAACATACTCGTATATAGTCTATTCTCCAGACATTTCAAACAACAATAATTAGAATGAAAATAATAATAAAATTTAAATAAAATTTATTACTACAATAATATTAGTACTTATGTCAATGGTTATTTACTAAGGTCAATAAAACATAATTTACTATCTAAAGTTAATCAAATATTTTTATCCTCGATATATTCTTTTACTGAGTAATATGCTTTTTCTGTCAAAATTTTACAACGGTTTCGCTTGAAATTTCTATTATCTTTGAGTTTCTGTGGCAATTTATTTTAATATAATAATTAATTTCGGTGCCATACCAAGTATAGTGCATACAAATTCTATTGTTAAGCCTGTTGGAAATCAATTTTTTATAATTATTTTTTATAATCAATTTACTCAAAGTAATAGCGATGGTATTGATTTGAAAGTCATATTGCTTTCATAGGCAGTTCAAAATGACAATAATTATGATGTCATAAACTATACCAATTTTTAAACCAATGCATTTAGCCCGCCGCCGCGCGAGTAAGGGACTACTGCTTTAACCTCCTTCGATGACAAGGGGAGGCCTTGTGTCCCAGCAGTGGGTCGAATTATAAAGGCTGTTATCATGATGATATGAAAACAATGCCCATTCATTTTAGACATCATCTAAAAACATCAACACATTCGATATCTAAATAGAAATAGTGTTAGTTTTATTTTACAAAACGTCCGGGTACGATTCCAGAGCTAGGTTCACGTTTTTTTTTAAATTTATGAATGCAGTTTTTCATAATACTAAAATCGATGACATGGTTCTTAAGAAGAGATTTTCGTATGTCTTATAGTTTCAGACTTTCCCATACTGACCGATCTAAATGTGCCACTCTGTTTAATCTACTATTAAACTAAGGTATACGCTGTTGGTTTTCTGAATAAATATAAAATACAAAATTAAAATTTTTAAGTAACTTCCGGCGTCATTAATCATCTATCTAACACCATCTCATTGAGACTATTCATATTAAGAGCCCAAACACGCTATATCTGCTGTAAGTTTCTGAAGAATTAAGCATTTTGCAGACTTTTTGATGATATAGGATCAGCTCAAGGATAGTATGTCATGGCAATGTCACCGAAGTGACAGTACACGAAATTTCAAATCAATCGGATGTGTAAAAGTTAGTAAAACCCTATTATCATGTACAAAATGAGCTGATAGTAATCAAACGCCTAAACTGATCTTCATAAATTATAGCTAAGAACCATCGTCGGCACATCAGCTTTCAAACAAAAAAAAAACCGATACCAAATCGATCCATTCGTTTAGGCGCTACGATGCCACAGACAGACACACAGATACACAGACAGACACGTCAAACTTATAGCACCCCTCTTTTTTCGTCGGGGGTTAAAAATAATAACTTTTTCTAGAGCTATTTCCACTGTTGACTTTTTAGCGAATTTCACAAATCTAGCTACAAGGCTTGTATATGTAAGTTTCTAGATTATAACCCCTAAGCATTTAAGGCAGCGTATAAGCTTTTCAAGCACTCGCTTAGAAACAAGAGCAGCCTCTTGTTTCCTGACTTTATCGTAACAAGATTCTTATTATGATCAAGACAAACGGTCCGCTGGATTTACTAGAACATGAAAGCAGTCAGCTTGAAACATTACATGTTAAAAACACTTTTCTCAAAGAACAACACAATACCAAATAAAAATCAATTCAAAGTAAAGTTTATTTAGTACAAACGTTTTGTCCATACTTAAATTAACCTTACCACCTTACCTCAGCAAAAAATGTCAAAAATTAGTTTTCTGGTAATACGCTTGATGTGGAAAGCAAAATCTATAAAATTTGCAATAAAGTAAGAAGTTTTTAAACAGGTCACATCTAAAGTAGCTAAAGCAGCGAATGTTTATCTCAAACCCCTGGTGCATGCATTGAAAGGGCTTATGTTACCTTACAGCTAAATTACCTGTTTATTAGAACCCAATGATTTCCCACAGGAATCGGCTCCAGCCCGACCTATTGTCAAATCAGGAATGTTTTTGAAAGTGCATTGAAAGGGGTTTTTGATACGCTTTAACACGATATACACATAGCCTAGACGTGAATTTGTCAGGAAGTTAGTTTTGTAGTACCTAATGAATTACATCTTTTGGTGTTGATAATGATATTATCTGTTTTTATTATTATTGTCTGTTATTATTCTGTTTCCTCCCTTAAATTTAAATTAAAAAAAAAAACCACTTTCTTGCACTTTCATCGTGACTGCTTTCTCTACTTCCAATTGTATTTATTGACTCATCCACCGGTTGTGTATAGTTATATTATAGTAAGTTTATGTATTGTATATATGTATGTATGCATGCATAAGAGTATATTTATGTATTGAACATATACGGTATTGTTATGTCGGTATAATTATAGTATTTTGATATTGAAGGATAGATGCATATTAATAACTAAATGCACTCGTGTCACTTCTGTTTGGACCAGTTTGGACATTATAACTCACACACCTTTGACGGGTTGACTGGAAGAGATCTGTTAAATTCTCCCTTGCATTCTACTGTATACATTTATTTCGTTTTTATATATGGTGCAATAAAGAGTTTATATGCCATTGTGGAGCTCATGCTGTAAACGTAGTTTAGTTTGATGTTGAACTGACACTTGAGGTAAAGTCGGGGTTGATCGTTGTGCTTCACGTATCGAAGCACAGCGGCAAAGAAACGTACAGAGGCCTAGCTTCCTATAACCCCGCTATGATAGGTAGACCACTACAAGCTTATGGCGCGTGTGTGCGTGAGCACTGACGGCCTGGCGGCGGCGGCGGCGGCGGTGGCGGCGACTCGGCAACCACTGCGCGGTCACGATGACGTGCTGCGAGGCCGACATCGAGACAGCGCTGCGCGCAGTGGTTGCCGATTCGCGAGTCGAAGGACGCGCGTGCGCTGAGTTCGTGGCCAGGCCCTGACAGTAAAAGTATTCTGTGAGCACTGGCCTCTTTGTTGCTTATGGAGAGAAACCGCTCGGCCAGTGACCAAACCGAGGGCTTAAACGTCGTTCACCGCGCGTCGTATTTGTTTTCATTTTAGGATTTGAAAGTGCTTAAAAGGAAAAGTGTAAATATGGTTTACTATACAGTGAATATGAACAATGAAAGAAAAATTAAAAAAATGTCACATTTTTGCCATTCTAAAGAGTACCTATACAAAGTAAGTAGTAAATGTAATAAGTATAGAATCTATAACTTTATATGTGGTAAATACCTACTCATATAAATTGTTTTGGTGGTGCAAGAAAACTTATTAGTATTGATTCAGTACTTTTTTAAGTAAGTTGCACGGAATAGGTAGGTGTGGTGAACAGACCTCCTTTTGTATATATCTTGTATAATAGTGTATGTATTAAGCTCCATAATCTATTCTTGTCATCTTGCTCTTGGTTTCCTAACCTTGTACTATATTTTTCGTTTTTTTTTATATCTTTTCTATATTTCCGTTTTTAGCAATATACCGACACCCTTTTCTCCCCAATCCGCCTTTTCCTTTGCTGCCCACGACAGTCCGTATTCATCTATAATAGTTTTTTTTACAATGTGTTTATGTTTTGTAATATGTACAGTCGACAACACATCACATCGTAACAGGTTGACCATAAGACCTATTACTCTGTTCGTAAAAGAGTGGCTATCGTAGTGCAACCGTCATGTGCTGTCATCTGAACTGATGTAATTATTTTTATAAATTAAACCACGTAGTTTTCTGATCCATCCGTATGTAAGATTGTTGCGCCGCTTTGTATCAGAAGGACAAATTATTAAAATGCCCTTGAGGCATTAAGGATATGATAGTAAACTCCATCATGGTTCTGCAGATGTAGCTAAGTATTATGTCTTATTTTACAGTCCTTCAGTTAAAAAAATTATAGCACATAGGTACTCCTTTTTTTTGTTACGCTGAGGGGAAGCTCTTCCAGCCTATCCTCCTCTCCCTTGGGGGGAAGAGGGGGGTCGTGTGGGGCTCTCCCCACTAAATCCCTCAGCGATGCACCTCGATTCTGTTTCCTACGTTGGCCCGAAAACATTCACCGTCGTATAGCACATACTCCTTTTTTTTAGACGGAAAATGATTAATGTATACCCCGGTGCCTGTGGGCGGCTCCGAGGTTATGTGGGACTCCTCCGCCGCAAAAATAATGATACGGCTGCCCTAACCACTAAAAACAGCCCTTCTCCGGTCAGGAGACCGCTTACGGGTACCGGATCTAGGGAACTTGGCAGTCGTCTGTATCCGGCCTCGTAGCTCGACCATCTCTGGTCGCTGCCACTCCCCGGAGGGATGGGGTGCTTTCTACTTATGAGGGGACGTACAAGGCAGCAAGGTCCCACCCGTCACTGCAGTCTAACGACGCGACGTGCTATGCACAGTTAGAAAAGTAAGTGGAGCCCCACTCTCAACGAACGGCCCACTCTCAACGAACTGGTATGCCCTACGCGGCCGCATTCAGCGGCCCGCTGGCCTTGGAGACCAGTCATCCACCGACCCCAGGGGTAGCGGACACCCCTAAAAAGGGGCCAACAACTAATGCGCGCAAAGCGCAGGAGGCGACTCGCCACCACCAACCTGGTCAAGTGCGACCCGCGGCCTTAGAGGCCTACCATCCTGCAACCAAACTGGTCAGCTGGCCTAAGTTAGGCCCCGCTATCTCCGCTGCCTCCTTGGTTGTACGGAGAAGTGCTGGAGTAGCGCCACGCGAGGCATCAGGCGTCAATTGACGTCGGTGCCTCTGAGAGCAGGAGGAGGTCGAGAGTGCTTAAACCACTTCACGTTCTCCTTTAAACTGCACTGCAATTACAATACTTCATTTGCTACTAAGTATTAGATAAGTATTAGATAAGCTGTAGTTAGCTAAAGGTGGATACAGTCCTTAATTCTGGTATTCTGGTGTCCCTCCCTCCTCGCTATGTTTATCATTTAATTGCAGTTCATTTTTATTTCTCTCAATATACTCCTACTACCTCCTACAATATACTACTACAATACACCTACGCTCGACGACTGTTCAACTCAACACTTTCGCCGCGGTCTGTCCCTTGTCTGTACTGACTTTTATTGGTATTAGCAACTTGCAAGAAACACACCAACAAAATCTTCAAGGAAATTCGCGATCGAGAAGTGGGATTAGTAGTTAGTCGAGCTGTTGATTTCCCATAGGTATCCAGACGTGCTCACGTCATGGCGACCGTATTTTTGTTAAGAAATATGAAGCAGCAATAGGTACCTAGTACATGATTCCATTGCGTAATTACTACGTCTATCTGTTTTTGTAATCCAACTACAATATCTTTAGTGATTATAGGTATGGATCTGCCGGGTTGTCGTTTCTCATTTGAAATTTCTTTTTATTACTTATATTATTCATAACGTTTTTAGAAAAATATCTAAGTTAGAAAAAAATGTCCTATTCAGAACCAAGCCCAAGACCTTTCATGATTTGCGTGATTGCTCTGATTACCGAGCTACTGAGGATTTGGGATAACTAGAAAATTTCTTTTAGGTTTTTTTGTTTCTGCGTTTTAAGTTAATGCCTGCTTTACATTGTCAAAATTTTAATATTTCAATATCCACGAATGAGTATTTAACTAATACGACAAAATATACTGCTTTTTAATTTTTCCTAAATTTTGAATGATATTTAAAAATATCTACACGTGAAAAAAGCTTACATAAGTTATTGCTAACTTTTAGTTACATACTATTGCAAAATGAAAACCTCATCTTAATTCTCGTTTTTTTTTTATTTTCTATTAATTAGTGTCCTCGGCAGCCATGTTCAAAAGCTGGTATAGACTAGCACAAAACTGTGCATTTCTGACAATATTACATGCATAAGGGTCTAATTTATAACCTCCTTTTTTATTTTGGTTGAAAAGCAAACCGTTTGTTATTTTAACGTAACAAAGTCAAAAATTAATCCTGAAAAGCAAATCGGATTCTCTCATCACGGAAACATGGGAATATTGAGCCGATTTTCGCCGCTGGAGGCTAAAACGGGTGCAAGTTTACGCTTCAATCGTACGGGGCTCGTTAAAAGGAACACATACGGGAGGTTGTCTATCCTAGTCTTTGTAAAACGCGAGTACAGCAGTACTATAGGTGTAGGCCCGTATGTGGGGTACAATACGGGCCTACACCTATAGTACTGCTTTCTGTCTGGTTAGGTGTACTATTTTGTGTATACCGTCCTATTTCGGTCGTAAAACAGATTGAAGGGGAAGGTAGACAGTGTAATCACTGGCCATGAAAGGCATTTTTATCTTTGGCCTCAGGATGACAATGCACCAGCAATACTAAGGGGTGACATTCATGTTTTCGAATACCATTTTATCAACTAATAGATCCCATAGTTTTTTTTCACTTTTATAATTTTCATCGAATGAACTGTAGACCAATGCACGTTTGACCAAAACACGAACTCACCGCACGCGCGTCCTGCGACTCGTGAATCGGCAACCACTGCGGGCTGTCTCGATGTCGGACTCGCAGCGCGTCGTCGTGACTGCGCAGTGGTTGCCAAGTCGCCGCCCCCGCCGTCGCCGCCGCCCGTTCCCGTGGCCAGGCCGTTAGATTTCGTGGTTATTTTTTTTTCTTTTTCGGTCAAACGTGCATTGGTGAATTCATTTCAGTTCATTCGATGAAAATTATAAAAGTGAAAAAATCTATGGGAACTATTAGTTAGTAAAATGGTTTTCGGAAACATGTTCGGGACTCATACTAAGTGATCTTTTCCTTGTTATTAAAGCCATTTAACACCAAATGGGCCGTCAGCTTCCTTTTAATTTAGTTGTATAAAAACCTACTTTGAGAGTGAAATTTCCAAACCCAATTACTACACCATACCGATTAATAGAAAGTTAATTAGACTTTGACTATTAGCAAAGTTTTGATGCTTAAGTAAGACTCTTCTTGGCAACAAGAGATTGGCGAAAACTTACCTTATAGAAGCTTAGGCCTGGACCACTGCTTGTCAGTCATCTATAGATTGTATGGCAGAGAGTATCCTCTGGGGCTTCATGAGATTTTCCTACCTAGCCCATTTCACTTGAGAACTACCAGATGTTCGGCTGGCCACTACCTGGTTGTTATGCCAAATATCAGCACTGAGCGTTTTTCGCCATCTTTTGTAGGTAATATGCACGGCCAGAGAGTGGAATGCACTGCCGGCCTCAATGTTCCCTACTGCTTATAACCTGACTTCCTTCGAAGCAGGCACCTTCTGGGTAAGCTTGCTACATCATGAACACCCTTTTATCTTCTCTTGAAGCAAGAGTGGTATAAAAACAAACCCATGGGTTGGGTTGCAAAACAGACTGCAAAACGTTTGCAGTCTGGGCAGTGACCTTATTGGTTGTAAATATTCTTCTGGACAGAAACCTTAGTAGGATAAGAGTTAGTAAAATAACAATTGAAAAAATAAAATAAATCATCTTCACAGCTTTTGGCGTTGGTGAACTGAGCAATGTCCCGCCATCCTGTCGCCAGAATGGCGGACTATACTTTAATAAAAGCAACAAATACTAACATTTTGGCTAGATTTACTGTCTATACGCAGTAACCGTTTATGCTATTCAAAATTCAAACATTTTAAAATTATGACAGGCACCTTACAGGTACATGCTCATATCAAATTTCAAGACGCAGACTTCGTACCGTTGATGTGCTCACTCACCGTGAATATTCAACTGTAAATACTTGTGTGAATCTATAATTAGCTTCCTATCACCATAAGTAACTACTTACCTATTATGTGTTATCAGCTGATGATTTACTGAATAAAACAAAATGATATTTTTATGAAAGGCTTAGGCTGTGGTAACTAAATGTAGTGATAACGTCCTCTTTGGTGGTAACATTACGCAGCTGAGCTAATCAGTAATGTCATAAAAATGCAATGTCCCAGTACTACCAGTTCCCGTGCTTCGTGCCCTCTGAAACCACCTATTGGTTTCAGATATCATCAATCTTTTTTAATTCATGATTTTCATTTTGTGACAATACAGTGGCTACAGTGCTATATAGGATTTATTATTCTTTAATAGTAGATGCGGATAAACACTGAATTTCAAACTAATTGATAGATTGTCATTTTTGTTGAGTAAAAAAAACAAACATCCGTTATCGAAATTGAAATAACAGAGGACAAACCAGCCGGCTCAAAATTTTACCATCGCATCGTCCATTATTTATCTTCAGTTATTTCAGTCCCTGTGTTTTCATTATCTGTTCACCGTAGTAGGTATTTACTTAGTAGTGAGTGCACTTTGCTGCAAGCCATCGGCTTCGCTTGTGTTAGGTCATAACAATGTAGTAGCAGTTGCACTACAAATTCAGCTTTTTTTGCTTCTGACTAAGAACGTTCCGAAGTCCAAAATGCTATGCAGTCTGAGCTATCTACTGTACAATTTTGTAAGAAAACCTGCTTCAAAAATTTAAGCTTCAAAACATATGTAGGTAATAATGGGACTATTTCTCTACTATTCAGGCTAAATCTTAATTTAATAGTAGTCCGTAACATAAATGCAATAATTGTGTTCGTAATTTATTTTACAATCATTAGAAAAATCATACAAAACGTACCTATCTTAGCCTAGAGTGAGTAAGTTCACTGGCTAAAATAATTATATATTTGTACTGTAAGTGCTGTAGCTAGGCTATTATTTGGTTTAAGGCCCATTTACACAATGCAAGTTTCTGTCTGTAGCATACAATTAAATTGAAGCACGAAATGACTTGTCTAATATGTTGTTAAGACTATGCAAGTTTTTTTTTGCATCAATTTAAGTGGTAGGTATGCTGCAGGCCATAGGCTTGCATTGTGTATTGCCTTTATATTGAAATTGGAATCGATAGCTTAATATTTGTACATTCTCACAAATTGAATTCACAGTATAAACACAATATACTTTTTTAACTAAATGTTATTTATATTTAAAAGCATGCAATACTACATAGACAGACATACCGTATCTCCGTAATTACTAAGATTGCAATATTATATGCCTGTAGGCGTTTGGCTCATGTATTTAATTTTGAAGTATACCTATACGTGTAAAGACAATATAATACTCTAAATATGTAATTTCACGGCATCTTAATAAACAATTTACGTTAGATGCAATTATATTGCTTACTAAGATAACTCTTGAGTAATTCCAATAGTTAGTGCTTTCTCGTGGCTCATTAAAGGAGATTGTAAAAGTTTCTATGGGATTAGGGCCAGCTCATGAGCATCATTTTTTTGTTCAGTTATTTTTGTAAGAATCTATCGTACTTTATCATTTCCATAAATATTAACTGATAGAAGCGGCAAAAAATATTTTAATTTGCTGAAAAACACCACCAAGATCATGATTTTGAACAAAACAAATGTCAATGTCATAATACAATTTGGGTTGTATGTAAGAATACGTTGGTTACTGTCGTTTTATTTCTTCATAGCCAGGGTCAAACAATTTCGAAAACCAACAAAAACACTTCAAGCGCACACAGAACTTTCACGGTTCAAAATACGGAATTACAATTTTAATAAATCCATAATGTAAAAAGGTGCTCATGACCTGGCCCAAAACTTTATCATCTCCTTCACATTGTTAGATTTTATAGAGTGTTATTCTTTGCGATGGACACTGTCGATCGATATCATAATATTTTTTCATACAACTACCTACATGACAAACAAGCTGACGGCCCACCTGATGATAAGTGGTTACCGTCGCCTATAGAGACTTGCCATGACAAGGAAAACGACACTTGGTATTGCAGGTGCGTTGTCATCCAGAGGCCTAAGGTGGAATGCCGTCCATGCCCAGTAATTATAACACCCCTCTTTTTTCGTCGGGGGATAAAAACTGTAACTTTTGGGTCATTATAAAACAAATTAAAATGAAAATATATTCATTCAAATAGGCCACACAAAGAAGCAATTTTAAATCGTCAAAAATCACATTTTTATGACTATCACAAAAATATATTAATTAAGAAAGTCATGGTGTCTGTCTGTCTGCCTGTTTGTCGGTTTCTTAGTCTGTCATGTCTAAATTTACGTTAACTAATAATCTCATAATATTGTTTGTCTGTCGTGTCTGAATTTACACCGGTTCTAAAAGTTGAACAATCGATAAGATTCGGGCAACAAACTGAAAAACTATGTACCGTACCTAAATCATACCGAACCTACTCGTATACGGACAGAAGATAAATAGACAGATAGAAGAAAAATACTGCATTAAACGCACACTCGTAACATAAAATAAAACAAAGAGGAAGAGAGTGTTAATGTTGCCATGAAAAAAAACATATGTTAATCTTTATTGGTGTTGCCAACATTTATTGAAAACCCTTCTCTCCTAATATAACATGGCCTTTAAAGTATAATTATTAAATGTCGTTAGCGTAGAACTAGGTCTAACTGCTCTTGTAGCCCACTGGAGAGCAAATTCGTGGCGGACTCTAAGGATTCCAATTAACAGCAGCCGGGATTAGAAGCGAAGGTAACAGGCGGGTGTGGCTTGGCCTAACAAACCACTTTCTACTAGGAGCGTTTCGTATTATACGAAATCTTCTGTATGGCAATGGATCAGAGCTTATATTTCTTTATTTCGAAAAAGATAGCTGACGTATAATTTGACATTTAGAAACGTGTGTTCAATTATTGACCTTATTGAACGTGTTAAAAATGTTAAAATACATTGTTTAGGAAGCACCTCGTATATGCCGTCTAAAATTGTCTATGGTTTCTTTAAAATATATCTAAATTTAGTTGCGAGCTGCAACTAAAACAAACGAATTCTTGCTTTCTTTCTCCTATTGCCGTTCTAATGCCGTCTAATGCCGCCTAATGCCGTCTAAAATTGTCTATGTATCCTTTGAAATCTATCTAAATTTAATTGACAGCTCTAAACAAATTCTTGTTATCTATTTTCTGTTACATATTGCGAGAAAGAGACATATGGCCTGATTCTGAAGACACACTCTAAGTTTAAATTTAAGAACAGTATATTTCTTTCTCGCAATATGTAACAGAAAAAATATAGCAAGAATTTGTTTAGAGCTGTCAATTAAATTTAGACAGATTTCAAAGGATACATAGACAATTTTAGACGGCATGTACGGAGGTGCCTTCTAAACACTGCATTTAATCACTGCATTCAATCAATAGGGTCGAAAAGAGACCGCACTTTTCTAAATGTCAAATCATATTATAGCCGTCCTTTTTGTATTCATACTGAGAAAAAGAAATGCACTGAACTTACATTTAAACTTAGCAAGTGTTCTCCAGAATTAGGGTCATACTGTACTTAAATTAAGAAATAGTGTGTGTGTTCAGAATTAGGGCCTTAATTTACAATTTACTGTCTGAGGAACAAAACTAAAGAGCGTCAAAGTATATAATCTTTGACAAATGTATATAATACATAATTTAGTGACTTATATTTTGTATTGATTTACACTTACCTAAATATATCTATAAAAATAAAAAAAACAAAATACAATTTTAATACTTGACATCGGTGTCCTTGCCTACTCATAAAAAGAGTCATCACTATTTTAAAGTTTGGAGTAGGTATTCATCATTATATCAGCTGAAAGACGCCAGCCGAGACGACTGCTGGGCATAGCCCTAAGGATCTCCAAAGTGATCGGTCC
The DNA here is from genome assembly GCA_947347705.1 of Nymphula nitidulata. Taxonomy (NCBI): domain Eukaryota; kingdom Metazoa; phylum Arthropoda; class Insecta; order Lepidoptera; family Crambidae; genus Nymphula; species Nymphula nitidulata. Next base: position 3,638,307 of record OX374617.1, on the reverse strand, counting down.
TGCGCTGCCCGCATCCATCGGCTTCCAGCGACCCTCAAGGGTAGATTTTATTGTAGGTAAATAATATTAATATTTTCTTATTTATTCAGGACAATAAACATGAGTTGAAACATAGCTATCTAATAGAATTCTAAGCCCAACAGCACGGCTCTCAAAATAAATGATTAAGTAGGTAGCTTTCCAAAAATAGACATGAATTGTTGAGAGTACTTGTGAATTATACCGGGTAGGGACAATACGACAATAAATTTAAATATAGGCTATATTAGTAAATGGAAATGTTTTACAACTTTCAACTACATCTTAATCATTTCATTATTTCATGACATGTCTATGAAATAATGTAGCCAATATATTATATTATTTCCTACAAATGTCATGAAATTATCAAATAAATAAGATTTTTTAGAAAGAAATGGTATGCGAATACCAGTTCTATAAAATAACACAGCACATGTTTTAATTGATTCTCGTATTGTCGGCACCACCCTGTATATTGATAAAAATTAAAAAGCTCTAAAAAACTCCAGCTGCTCTAGCTGCTTTTTACGCTCTAAAATTTCATTCAATTTTATTGATCCAAGCCAAACACATCACCATTTTTTATTGATTGTCTAATCACTTCTAAGAAGTTGTATGCATTTATAGCTTCAAAAATATTTAAATTTCTATGTAATAATAAAATGTAATAAGTATTTGTAAATTTTAAGCGTGTACATATTTTCCGAAGCTGACATTGTAGATTTAAGTCCGCCGTTAGAAAATTTTACGAATTCTCCTTATTCTACTCAAACTATCAAACACTGTATTAACCATATCTTCGGTAAGTACTAGAAAACTAAACCCTTTTAACAGCGATGTCGTTGTAAGTTTACGATGTGTGAGACTCTGAACTTCCCACAGGATTTGTGGGATTTCTGTTAAGTGCAGATCGGATTAGACGCTGCACGACGTGTCGTCAATAGTGTGGAAGCGGCTTAAATGCACCTTTACAAGACTTACAAGCGTTAAAAACTAAATGAAATATATCGACTGACGTGATTGGTCCTCAGATTCAACAATATAAGATCAAATCTTAAATGATTAGCACCACAGGGTTGTTCGACGGCGAGCCGGTTACTAAGTGAATTAGATATTAAATAAAATAATTGAGCTGTAATCTGTTGAGCACATATTTAGCTGCCAGTATGATTATAGTGTCATATTTTACATATTGCTCATTGTGTTTAAATTGCTTATGTGGTGTGTATTAGTGGAAACCATTTATTAGCTCTCTGTTTTTATAAACGTTATCCTACTATGTATTTTAAGGTGTTGGTCTTCCAATAAGATAAATAAATAAATAAATATTAGCAACAAATCAATAGACCAGCGACCCAAAAGATCAACACTTCATAACATTAACAGTGCATTTGATAAGCAATTGAAATATCAATAATTTTTAATATCAATTCTTAATACCAGTCAGCAGTCAGTGATGGAGACACTGATGATTTAGTGGGGGAGCAGGAGCAGACCAACCATGGACTGCTGGTCGGTTAATCAGCAGTGTGAATAGTAGCTACAGGCAAGGTTCACACAAGTGACATACCTTCTAAATTGTTTCATTTCACAATTCGTATTCCATAATTGCTGACTGATTATTAATCTTCCTACATATTTTGGTGGTTGGTCTCTGGACTTAAGACTTTTATATTTCAGGTACTTACTATTGCTGGCGTTTTGGTAACTGTAAGCTAGTTAAAAACTTTCAATAGTAAAATAAATAAAATAAGTAACTTTATCTCTCTTTCTATCGGTTACCTTCTCACTCTTAAGTCGCTGAAACGATTTAGATGACATGTGGTATGGAGATAGTTTAATATTCTGGGAGGGACTTATGACACTTTTTGGCGCAACAACCGAGATCCACGCAGGTGGAGCTGTGCCAAAAAAGTAGAAAATACTAATTATTTTACTAGCCTCTGCCAGCGGCTTCGCCCGCGTGGCATACTGGAAAAAAAATGATTTTTTATTTGAAACAAACATTTTGTGTGCTCTCTCTCTCCCTCGCTCTCAATATACAAATTTACGACATCCCAAATAAAGCAACAAGGATGAAGTTCTCTGTAAAACTAAACTATGTATATATAATCTCATGGGATGAGAGTAGTATGGTTATATCAAAAATGAAATTATGTGTAAAAAAATCGAATTAGGAGGAGGCAGAAGTGGATGATAAATAGCTAATATTACTTACAACGAAATATAAAACCCCACACTCCTCCGCACTCCTCTATGCTCCCCGCGAATCCCCGCGCTTCCCTTCACTCCCCTGTGCTGCGCGCCATGCGTGCGACCATATACAGATACAGGATGTTAGGGGGACGCTCTCGAAAACGAAGGCAGCAGGTGGCAGTGCTCGTTACTCTAAATACGATTTGTTGAAAAATAAATTTGAAATCACGACAAAGAAATCAGCTGTCCATACAAACAGGCCGGGTAGATATTATGACAATTTGTATGAAACAGCTGATATTTTTTTCGCGATTTCGAATTTATTTTTTAGCAAGTAGCCATCTGCCTTCGTATTCGAGAGCGTCCCCCTAACACCCTGTATTTACTACGGGTCTACTGTACAGTGTAGACTTTTGAAACCCTATTTGACTCTGTTGGGAGATGATTTTTGTAAAAGTGTGATACACGTGTCTCATAATTTTATTTGAAAAGTATGTATATAAATTTTATAATCAATCGACTCTGAGAAAAAAGTTTTATAGAAATTTTAACCCTCATCACTTTCTTAGGGGTGAACTTTCGAAAAACCCTTTCTTAGTGGATACCTACACTGCACAAAGAACACACCATCTCATATCTCTAGGACTAGCGGTTTCGGCTGTGCGTGGATTCAGCAGTCATTCGGGACTTTTAATTTTATTCATACAGACTAAGGATCAAGACATGACATGTCTTGATCCAGTCTGTATTTTTTTTAACCTTAACGGGGTAACTCTTGGCCTTTATCTCACCTGATGGTAAGTGAAGATAAGGCCGACGATGGAAGCGAGCTACACCCGGATTCCTCAACCACAGAGGAACTGGCTATCTTACCTCTAACTGCCGGAACACAACAATGCATTATTGTTATGGCGGCAGACTTACGTAAGATGGTGGTAGCTAGCCAGGCGGACTTAGAAAAGCCCTACCATCAACCAAACCAAGCAGAAAATTTCTGCCCCCACGGGAATCCAACCCCGGACCTCTAGATCTGAGGCAGGTGGTCTCAAGACCACAAAGGCGGTGTGAATGTATAAATTTGTGACGCAAGCTGTAGAGTTACGTCACTGACGAATAATACTAGGGATTAGGATGTAACCCGATGCGACACGAACCAACAGTTGGTATTACACGAGGACACGAGTGTTGATAGAATCAAAATGATTAGATACCTACTCATTTATAGGCGATTGTCTGGTCGACAGTTTAAAGTCCTGTCTACTGGCAGTTTAGTAGACAGGACTTTGAACTGTCGACTGTTGTTCCAGTTTGGTCCTGGATACGAAATACGAATACAAATTTTTGATCAACAAGAATACTTATTAAGAATGGAGAAAAATAAATGATTGAGATTATCCTTAAATGTCTTTTCTCACCTTAACCGCAGATTATAACTGGAAATTTAAAAAGGAATATAATAAACTGAGCAACTAGAAATACTAAGTTAGCAATTAAAGTTGCGCACTTAGTATTTTCGTTGGTTATGTTAGATTAGTATGATGCTCAATTAAATACAAGCCGTTTGAAAATGCTAGTAAAAGTATTCTTTCGGATCACTAGAGGCGTTAACTTCAATGAGTGGTGAGATAAAAGTTGATATATAAACGTTAAAAAAGCGGTGAAGAAATTAGTAGGTGACACCTAGTGCTCCGGTGGCGTAGTGGTGATCGTGTCTGCTCGACCCCAGGAGACGCGGATTCGATTCCCGCCTGGAGCATATAATTTTTTCATCGTTTTCTTTCTTTATTTGTAGGTAATTGTTACAATAAACTAGGCGTTATAAATGCACACAATCAAATATGAATGTGAAGAATACTTAGTCTTACGACATCGTAGTTTGTAATTCAGTATAATTGTGATTTTATTATACTGGAGATTAAAAAAACAGCCTTTTACTCCCTTAAGATAACTTTTTTTCTACAGTAAATATCCAAATTTTACAAATTTTTTCGACATCTTAAGAAAGTTTTATAATGATACGAAACACGATACAAAGTTATAATAATATATCTCAACTTACTGTTGTACAGTCGACACCATGTCAAGCGTGAGAGTTTGACCTCGAGACCACCTTTACTGCGTTCGTAATAGAGGCGGCTTTCGTAGTGCAACTGTTACACTTGATGTGCTGTCGTCTGTACTTTGTTCCAAGTACGATAATAACGATATAACGACAGTGTTCCGTCGACTTTTTCGCTCTTTGGTGTATTTAATATTATTAACTTTATAATATTAAATACAATAATATTAAATACACAAAAGAACGAAAAAGTCGACAGAACACTGTCGTTTTATCGTTTATATTATAAATGCAAATTAATGCTTCTTACACTTCTGAAAAGCTGAACTAGTCTGGGTGACACATGTGTTCCCTCCTTCCTACAACTTGGGTTCCTTCAAAAGAGGCCTGTAAAAGCACCTTTTAGGCCGGCGGCGAGGTGGAGGCGGCTAGAGCAGTGTCTCAACTGCACTAGCTGTCTTCGCATATGGACTCTACTTACCGCTTCACATCAGGTGGTGTTGAGTCATTTGTCAAAAAAAAAGGGGAAATTCAGCAAGGAGGTAGATTATATCCCGAGAATGGACAAATGCTACCTTTATCACGATAACTGACATTCATGCGAGCGGAGCCGTGAGCTACCACTATTCGGTATAATTTATCTGTTAACTACTAATTAGTACTTATCTAATTAGTACCCACTAATTACAGAGGAGCTCGGTGGCGTGGTGGTTTGAGTAATCTGGTTTCGATTACGAAAACAAAGCAACTTTCGCGATGGTCGGGCCCCGGATGGGTCAACGTAAATTTCTAATCTTGAGCTCCTCCGTGCTTCGGAGGCACGTTTAGCCGTTGGTCCCGGTTGTCACTTTAACCCACCAACCCGCATTGGGCCAGCTTGGTGGCGCTATGGCACGAGTCATGAGTGAAAGAAAATTAGAGTGAGAACAGTGCTAGAGAGTGAGAAGGGAAGATAGGGGCAGAGTGAGAAACACATAATTGTCAGTAGCTGCACGTACCACACATCATTGATGATTTTTGTTTTGTAAAAATCAGCAGATTATTCACGTGATCCTTGAATTCTTCAAAAAGAAAAACTGCGCTTAAGTAGCTTCTAAAAATCCCACTTGGGCTCCAATAAATCTATACCATATTATTTATTATTCTTCAAAAAAAACTGCGTTAAATATTCCGATTTTTAAAAATCCGAATTACACAATCCCTGAGACTAAATTCCGACTATTCAAAAACACGATTTTTATTTTATCGAAATTCATAAATACGAAATTTTAATTTTCCCTTTTTCATTAGTACGAAGAATTAAAAACCCGCTTTGTTACTAGTCAGAAATATGGTATTCCGAATTTTAATTTTCCGAAAATTCATTCAGATTTTGTATCGAAAACGGGTATATAGTAAAAATAACACCGAAACGCGTAGGACGCGTATGTCTAACATGATAACAACAACGCCAGAACCGAATTGCACTTATTAGATGGGTATTGGGCACTTATTAGGTCGAAATAGGTAAGTAAAGTAGTTCTGGGTTAGGTTAGGTTAGACATGATAATAACACCGAAAAAGAACCGAATAGCACTTATTTCAGAGATTTTGGGAGGCACACTTGTTTTAAGAAAAATATTAGTATTAATATGAAGCATCATAAATAAAATTCCTAATTTCATTTGGCATAATATTAGGCAGTCCTATAATCCCTTAGCATATTTTTTTTTGGCGTAACTATAAAAAAAACCTAATTTTATTTGGCATATTATAGATAGTCCAAAATCTTATTGATTAAATCGAATAATCACCCAGATGCGAACTAGCACAATCCGACTCCACGTGGCCCGACCTTGGCCTACACTAGAGTGTAATTTAAACCCGCGTAGGCGCGGAGGGGTGAGTCGGCCCGCGAGCTGAGGAGTCGGTCACCACCTGCGAAGATAAGCTCGCGTGAGACCGCCAGAGCCCCGCAGCGCCAGAGCCGTGACGGAAACCATGCATGCTGCATGCCTGCTTGCATGCTGCATGCCTGCTTAATAATGATTACAGTGCAGCTATGCAGTTTTATAAGACGTTTGTTATTCGCACTTATATTATCCGGAATTTTGATATTCGGGATTCGTGTTTATGATATTGCGGATTATTATTAATTCGGATTTTTATGGTTCGGAATCTTCGATTTCGGCATATTGATTTTCGTAATTATTAACGTTCAGAATTTTTCGGAACAGAAAGTTTCGGATTTTAAAAATTTGGAATTATGAAACACGGAATTTTCACTATCGGATTTTGTAACCATTCAGTGTTATAAAATTCGGAATTTTGAATTTCGTGATTATGACTATCGGAATTAAGTTTTTCGTATTTATGTAGTGTACCCGATTTTTTGTATCTTTGTGACTCTCCCATTTCCTTATGTCACAATGAAATTGTAAAATTATTGAAATGCACACTTTTCAGCACGTAACTATCGTTTTTTTACTATTCTGATCGGCTGCCCTAGACGCTCTTCCCTATAAAAAAGTTTCTTTTATCGTGGGGGTACTGAACAGGGTACAAGGTATCCCAGTTTATGTTATTCTGCCGCGCTTGAGTAACTCCCAAAAATCCCACTTGGGCTCCAATAAATCTATACTAAACTCATCATCATCATCATCATCATATCAGCCTATGATGTCCACTGCTGAACAATGGCCTCCCCCATCGATTTCCAAATGGAACGGTTCTGCACAGACTGCATCCAACGGCTCCCCGCGACCCTGACCAGGTCGTCTGTCCATCTAGTGGGAGGCCGTCCTACTTTTCGCTTTCCTTTTCTTACGCAATTTCCCGAACGCTGCCCATTCGAGTTGAATTCATCGATTTACCTCTTTCTCGAAGTTGGCCCTACCTAGCTAAAGGTAAACGTACTGTCAATAACTTCGAGAACAGAACTCCCAACTGTAACTGGTATAGGTTCGACATGGGTATTCGACATAACCTTTGTCTTGTCCATGTTCATTTTTAGACCCACCAGTCGGGAGGTTCTGTTCTCTTTATAAAGGCAAACAGTAACTACGAATCGGCGGAAAATGTATCAATTATAAATGCGAGAGTGAGTTTGTTCGTTTGTTACGTTAGGCTTTTACGCCTAACGGTTTGTCCCTGGATAGGACATAGGGTACTTTTTGGAGCAATATCAGATATAAACGCGGTCGGAGCCGCGGGCAAAAGCTTTACTGGGAATTTCATCAACTCACATTTCAAGCGTAATATCAGATGAATGTATTTTCAACTCTTGAATCTCTTAATAATTCAGGTGAATCAGGATCCATGTAATTATGTATTTAAGAGGAAAATATATTTCATTCGTCAGGAAAAGAAAAATCATGTTCCATTAAGCACGTAATGTGTAACGTGGGTCATAATCTAGGCACAGAGGTTCACAAGAGCTTTTCAATAAGGTTCGCAAGACGATTTCAAATTCCAATTAAAATACATGCGTAAGTACTTATCTTTTAGACATCTATATTCACATTATCCTAATCTATCCTAATCTCCTAAACGGCCACACAAACCCGTAGCCCTGCTGTCATGTGGGGTCGGGGGCCTGGCGCGTTAGCGTAGGGCCGCGAGGAAGAAAATCTCTATAAAAAATCGCCCTGTGGGGGCCCCCTTGGGGGGCCAGCGGAGTTTCGGCTCGGAGGTTGGCGGCCTCCAAGGTCGCGGTCCGTTCTAGCGGACAGTGTTAGGAGCGGTTTCGCTCGTTGCTGCTTTATGCATTCTTCTGCCGCGTTCAGGCAGAGGAGGCATGAAATGCGGCAGTGTTGGGGATCCCTAGAGAGTCCAGCGGTCCTTCGGGACGTGGTATGGCGACCTGTTAGGTTGCGTCTGCGTTGGTCCGGCTTCGTGGGGCGTGCAGTCTCCTCGAGGCTCTTACATGCCCGGATGTGAGTCTTGCATCCCCGTGGCCCTTGTTGACCATCAGCACTTTGTGGCGGTCCGGTCAGTTCCTATCCGTACTGGTACGGGCGGTGGGCTTTTACGGTTTTGGGGCATACCGCATGGTTGGTGCCCAGGGGGGTGACCGCCGCTAGCCCTTCTGGGACTCCGCGTCAACCTGTAAGCCGTCCCCTTCTCTCAAATGTCTATGCAAGTCCTGGTCCAGTCGAATAGGCGACTATTTTAGACCGTTGCCGGGGTCCTCCTAAGGACGGGAAGTCCGCGGCACCTCGACTTGCAGCAGGGGCGCTAGGGGTGGAGGCAATCTTCACTTAAGCCCTCCCAAGCTTCTTCTCCTGCGGTGTCTGAGGTGCAGACAGAGGTCCCCAACTTGTGTTGGGGTCGAGGTTGGTGGGTCTACAAGACCAGCCGTACACGCAACGAGGTTCGAGTGGGTGAGCCCCGGGATGGGCATCTCCGTATGACGGTCTGCTGTGACCCCGTACAGCGGGGTAGAATGGCTGTAAACCCTCCGGACCTAAGCCCCATCCCCGCTAAGCCTCAGCCCACATCCTCGTTTTGCGTTGTACAGGGACGGCGAACCTTCGGGGTCGGGGAATGGCGGGCCTTTAAGGCCTGCAGCATGGCGATGCTGTTGGAGCGCTAGAAGTGGGGCCACCTGTCCTAAGTCCTCCCAAGCCTTTTTCTCCTACAGTGTCAAAGTGCACAAGGGCCCTTATCAGGGCCAGCGGAGCTGCGACGTGTTGCTGCAGCTCGTGGATTGCCGGTCTGCTAGACCGGCGGTACATCTATGTTTATGGCTCCGGGCATGGTTAGGGGACTATGTGCGGCTTGCACAGCCCGGTCCGTGCGTCAATGTATCGGCGTACGGATCAACCGACGTTTAGGGGGCGAAACCCCCCACGAGAGGGGACTAACAGTAGTTGGTCGTCTGCTTGTGACGGTATAGCGGATTTAAAATAAAACCAATTTACCGGATTCGTTCGTACCGGACAGCGATCGTGGTCACGGGAAGACTGAAGATGTCAGTTGTCTTTGATTAGTTTTAAGTTAACTACCGTCACTTTGTGTTATATTTATAGCGGATGTCATGCTCTTTGCTTCCCTTGCAATACCGTCATTCCGCAGCAAGCTGGGTACATCGCTGAGGGGTTTAGTGGGTGAGAGCCCCACACCTCTTCCATCTCCTCCCCCGGGAGTTGGGAGTTAGGCTGGTAGAGCGAGAAAAAAAAGGACTATTATGCGATACAGAAGCATTGAGTTGATAGTAACACTTTTATTAGTCCACCTGGCTGGCTATCACCATCTTACCTAAGCTTGCGGCCATAACAATAATTTTAACAACAGCATTGTTGTGTTCCGGCAGTTGGAGGTAATATAGCCAGTTCCTTTGTGCTTGAGGAATCAGTGTGTAGTTCGCTTTCATCTACGGCCTTATCGTCACTCACCATCAGGTGAGACGAAGGCCAAGAGCGATCCCGTCAGATTGTTTTTAATAATACGCCCTAGAAAGATTGCTTTTACATCAGCCACGCTTTGCTCGCTAAGTAGTCGAAGCTTTATGCTGTACCATCTAGAAGAAGATTAATGCGTCACATTTTATTTTTGCAATGTGTTCAGGCCCTTCATCATCATCATATCAGCCAATGATGTCCACCTCTAAGCAAAGGCCTCCTCTCCCATCGATTTCCAAACAGAAAGGTTCTGCACAGGCTGCATCCAACGGCTACCCGCGACTACATTGCGCTTTCCGGTACGTGGTCGCCATTCTATAACTTTAACGCCCCACCGGCCGTCTGTTCTGTGTGCTTCATCTAACTGTGTCCACTGCCAAGGGCGTAGCCAGGATTTTGTCAAGGGGGGGGGGGGGGGGGGGGGACAGACAAACCAAGAATATATGTAAGGTAAATGCTGCATGAGCAATGGGACAGGTTACGTTAAAAATGAAAACATAATATCCATTAGTTAATTTATTTTACAAAAAAAAGTAGTTGACGAGGTTCTTCACAAAACAGTTTTTACCGCAGATTCAATATAATTGAATTCAACAATAATTGCAAAATTAAAAAAATTAAGTAACCCTCGGCGTCATTAATCATCTATCTAACACCATCTCATTAAGACTATTCATAAGAGCCCAAACACGCTATATCTACTGTAAGTTTCTGAAGAATTAAGCATTTCGCAGACTTTTTGATGGTATAGGATCAGCTCAAAGTTAGTATGTCATGGGAATGACATTGAAGTGACATTACACGAAATTTGAAATCAATCGGATCTGTAAAAGTTCGTAAAATCCTAATATCATGTAGAAAATAAGCTGATAGTCATCAAACGCCTGAACTGATCTTCATAAATTATAGCTAAGAACCATCGTAGTCAAATCAGCTTTCAAACTAAAAAAACCGAATAAAAATCGGTCCATTCGTCTAAGCGCTAGATGCCACAGACAGACACACAGATACACAGACAGACACACAGATACACAGACAGACACGTCAACCTTATAACACCCCTCTTTTTTCGTCGGGGGTTAAAAATGAATGACAACTTCATTTGGTCACCTAAATATTTTTTGTTGTTGTTGTTGTTGTTTTTAAGTTCTCTCTATTACAGAGAAGGCAAGGGGAACTAATGCCCAAGCAGCCATGTTTACTTCTGCAACTGAGAGTTTGGCGCGAAATGTATGATGACAGTCTCCATGATACTTCTTTGATGAGGTGGATAACTACGATAAAATTCTCAACGTCTTTCACATCAAATTGTACATCAACACACGATGTTTGCTCGGGCACAGTTTTGCAGTTATTGTAAAAAAATATTGACCATTAAACGGCGGCAATTTCTTTTTTTGTTGGGGAAAGGCAAAGAAATTTACGCTATACAGAGACATCTTCTATTTTTTTTATTTTTCTATACCTCGTGAATTACCCGAGATGTACTTTATACCCAATTAAAGAACTACAGACCCATCACGCTTCTGAGTCATGTTTACAAACTGTTTTCGAGGGTTATAACAAAAAGTCTCGCACGCAGGCTTGACGACTTCCAGCCTCCCGAACAAGCTGGATTCCGAAAAGGCTTTAGTACCATAGACCACATACATACGCTGCGGCAGTTTACACGGAAGACCGAAGAGTATAACCTTCCATTGTGCATAGCGTTTGTGGACTATGAGAAAGACTTCGATTCTGTTGATACTTGGGCCGTGCTTCAGTCACTCCAGAGGTGCGAAATTGACTATCGGTACATCAAAGTGCTGCAGTCACTATACGAAAACGCCACTATGTCAGTCCGCCTCCAGGACCAAAACTCGAAACCAATACAACCAAGGAACCACCTTCAGCGAGGTGTTAGACAGGGCGATGTTATTTCGCCGAACCTGTAAAAAAGCCGCGTTGGAGGATTTGTTTAAGCTTTTGGACTGGAGAGGACTTGGCATCAACATAAACGGCGGGTACATGACTCACCTTCGTTTTGCTGCAATGGTATTCCCCTCACAAGGTGGACCGACGATCTAGTGAGGGTCGCGGGAAGCCGATGGATGCGGGCAGCGCAGGACCGATCAGTTTGGAGATCCCTGAGGGAGGCTTATGTCCAGCAGTCGGCGTCTCTCGGCTGAATCGATGATGATGAATGATGAGATGTATAAGGATAAAGAAAATTATAACTTATTAGCGTGAGTAAACGAACAACAATAGCGCGTGTACTATTGATGTTCGCTTGCTGGGGATTTCTCAGTAATTGGTAGGTAGTTTAAAAAATTAAACAAGTAAATGAAAATAACAGGCCGTTCTTTTTTAACAGTTACTTTGTCCTGTTATTTTTTATATAACGGTAACAGGCACAACAGGTATGGAAATTAGCCTATTAGAACTCATGTCTAAATATTACTCTAAGGTTTGTGAGCATTCCTGCATCTTCTAGTCCTTACCTCGCCCGTACCTCGCTACGCCCATGCCCACTGCCAGTTTAACTCACTAATCCTATGTCCTCATTTCTGATTCTATCTTGCAGAGAAACACCTAGCTCGTTGAGGCCCTTAGTTGGCTCTAATTATCGGGATTATTACTGGCCCTATTAGGGAAGATTAGCTACCTACTCTAATTTAGTATTAAGAGACGTAACATACGCAGCTTTTAACATAATTGGGAGCTCATAAAGCTCTGGATCCGTTCGACAGCCTACTACTTGATTACGCTGAGAATTATTAATTTACCGTCATTTTTTGTGATAATATTTCCGTAGATCTTAGGTGTCCCCAGCGACATTGTAGTGTGCCTGCAAAACTTTATGAAAATAGAAAATTACCGCAAATATTTTTTTAAAGTTATAATCCGAGGTGTTGTATAACACCTTACACAGACAAGCACATCAAGCTTAATATTATATGGCGTAACAGCTCGATGTTTTGAAAGAATATAAAGCATATTTCGAGTTCTATCTGTCAAACGCTTTAAAAAGCGGGATGGCATAAAAAATTACAAAATTCAAGACGGACAAAAATAGTTACGAATGGAAGACAGGTAATTCGGCGTATCTGTGCCGCAGATTCTGTGTATAAATGGTCTGCGGTTTGTTCCTAAAGTTCGTAATTATATTGGAATATGTAAATTACAAGCTTTTATGGTAAATTGGCAAAACTGACATAGCCTAACTGTTACTGTCGTAACTGTCGCTTGTCCTACAGATACGACAGTGTTCAGCGCGGCTAATTATTCATTAAAGTGTAAATGAATGGGGAATAATGTAGGCAATCTTGATTTCACTCTATATCAAACACGATAAATACTTAATTGCCTTGTTCGTTGAATGATCTATGTTGTAAGTGTAACAACTTTTATAATTTATAGAGTAGGTACTCTATATAGTTCGAGCGCTCTAATATCGATTACGAAAACGAAGCAACTTTCGGTATGGTTGTTCCCGGGATGGGTCAACCAACATTTGTAATCTCGAGCTCCTCTGTGCTTCAGAAGGCACTTTAAGCCTAAGCCGTTGGTCCTGGTTGTTCTGCAAGCACTGACCCGCATTGGGCCAGCGTGGTGGTGCTATGGCCGTCTCCCATGTAGGAAGGCCTGTGCCCAACAGTGGGAAGTGTATTGTTAAAAAGGATGAAGCTTTTTAGGGTTCCGTACCAAAAGGGTAAAACGATACTTACCCTATTACTAAGAGCCGCTGTCCATCCGTCCATCCATCCGTTTGTCACCAGGCTGTATCTTATAAACCGTGATAGTAAAACATTTGCAATTTTCACTGAGGATGTATTTCTGTTGCCGCTATTGCAACAAATACTAATAAACAGAATAAAATAAATGTTTAAGGATTTCTTTGCTCGATATTGATAACGGCAACAGGTAGACGCTTGTTTATAGAACCCTTCGTGCGCGAGTCCGACTCGCACTTGGCCAGTTTTTTTGTATAGGTATATCAACGCCGAAGACTTATTGAATTTTGTGAAACGTATTATACATCACGAGCTAAAAATGAAGAAATGTTAGGATTACGCTTTCAAGCAGTGTTATATTAGTTTAAAAAGACGTGGACCAAAAACATTTAATATATTTTCCGAGTTTCAATGTTTCCACGAAGTTGTGATGGTGATTTATGGCTGCGGGTGAATTAAACGGTCTAGAATGTTGTATAACGGGGAGTTGTGGAATATTATCATGATGTTTTGAATGTATATACGGCTTCACGGTTTGCCAGCTCTTGTAACTGACAGATACAGATGAATACAACTATTCATGAGGATGATGGTCTGATAAGCATTTGAATTTAGGTACTGTCGATTTTTTTTAATCTACTCCTATTTTTTTTAGTTCTTAATAATTATACACACCAGATGACAGTCAGTATAAGTACAATATATCATTTACAAAGTACTTGAATAAAACTGACATCCAAAAACGAGCAGTGATCTCGGAACTTAGAACCTGATTTTTTAACTCCTACATAATTTTTATTGATGCTTAAGAAATAAGACTGAAAATTGTCGAAATAATGTTTCTTGATTTTTAATTTTAGTTTTAACGTTATTTTAAATGTGTGAAAAATATAATCACATAGAAAAAATATATAATAATACCTTTCACGGTCCAGGTGACTGCTTAGTATGACAGACATACAGACAGACGGACGGAGTTTTGACGATTTGAAAGTGCTTCTTGGGATTTCCATTTTTATTTTCAACCATCTGAGCTCCCGATGACTTTTCTATTGGATTGGTTTTTCAATTTCAATTTCAATTTCAACTTTATTGCTTTTCCACAATGGTCTTAAGGTCTAAAAAAAATATTTTGTCTGTACATCATGGACCCTGTCGGGCACAGCAATTAGAAGGGAGGAGGATATTGTGTCATTGAATTTATTACTTTTCAAATTACTATCTTTTAATTATGTGTTTATACACATCACAAGTTCTTCTAATATTGTTAACTAATTTATGTCATTATTTAATTTATTAATCGTTTATTATATTTTATTATGTTTATTAATATGTTACTAATATTATTATAATTTATCTATATTATATTTAACACAATTTGGCTGTTTTTTCAATGAGAATGTATCAAATAAAAGTTACTCGGGTAGAATATCGGCTGACAAAAGCTGATTAATTTGTATTCATTAGAGCCACCATTTGAATCGGATAATGATTGTCTTCGCTGTGTATAAATATTTTTGCTGAGCTTAACCAAATATCACAGCCATGCTTGACGACTCAAATCCCAGGTGGATTCCGGGACCAGGCCCAAGTGACAAGGGTCGCACGTGAACATTGTTACCAATGAGACGGCTTTGTTATTTCGCAACTGGTAAAGGGCTAGGTGACCAGACATGATATGGATCATTTAAAAACAATGAGGACTTGTGAGCGTTTGAAGGATTATATACAACAATCCTTAGAAAATTTTCTATAGACGAAAGAAAACAACACCTTCGATTTATTATTACTACTATTACATAATTTATTCAAACCATCAGTTCTTACTTGCCTGTCGGCAGGCTCACACACCATTGTTAGTGTGTTATTTGGGTACCTTACTAGGTGGTAGGCCTGTATATAGGGTCGTCTGGGTAGGTACCACCGCCTTTCTTATTTCAGCCGTGAAACAGTTCGCTGTGTTTCGGATTGAAGGGAAAGGTAGCCAGTGTAATTACTGGGCATGGACGGCATTTCATCTTAGGCCTCAGGATGACAACGCACCTGCAATATCAAGTGATTTTCCCTTATTATTGCAGGTGTCTATAGGCGGCGGTAACCGCTTACCATCAGGTGGGCCGTCAGCTTGTTTGTCATCTAGTTGTATATAATAAAAAGACTGTACTACTGAATTTCGAAACTCGAAATATCGAATTACTGTATTCATAAAGTTCATAAGTACGATCTACGTAGGCTAGAAAGTATGCAATTACGAATTACCTTATCGCGAATGTTTATAATACGATCATATTTGAACATAAAATAACACTTTTCTCTACTGTTCTTTTATTAAACGTAAAATAACAGAACATAAAGCCTTCAATGATTCCAAAATAAAAAATATAAACATTATGCATGAGCAAAAATCAAAATGGTTTTGTCAATAACTATCATGCTATGTATACTAACGATATACTAACGCATCATAGGTATGAACATAAAATAACACTTTTCTCCTCACTTCAAAACACAATTTACAAAACACACTATGAAAGCTTTAATGATTAAAGAATAATAATTTTTCAAAGACAAAAAATAAAATTTTCAAGTTTAAAATAATATATATGCGAGCCCACTAAAATACTCCAAAATCAAACCAAAACCGTCCATCATCACCACCATCTTAAACCATTTGGATTTTTTTTTTTTTTTTTTTTTTTTTTTTATACTAAGCTCGACAAATGACTCAACACCACCTGATGTAAAGCAGTAAGAAGAGTCCATATGCGAAGACAGCTAGTGCAGTTCAGACACTGCTCTAGCTGCCTCCACCTTGCCGGCCCGAAAGGTGCTTTTTCACGCCTCTTTTGAAGGAACCCATGTTATAGGAAGGAGGGAACACATGTGCTGGCAAAGAATTCCAAGTTCTGGAAGTTCGACAAAGAAAAGAGCTACTAAATTTCTTTGTACGTGATGTTGAGGTGGAGACAGTGAATTGATGACTCCGAAGACCGGCACGCGTGCTCCTGAGTAGGAAGGGGGAAGGTGGGATAAGGTCAAATAGCTCTTCAGAACACTCTCCGTGATATAGCCGATAGAAGGCGCTAAGCGACGCAATGTCTCGACGCAATTGCAGAGGCTCAAGGTTGTTGGTGACCTCTACATCGCCAACGATACGGACAGCACGACGCTGCAATCTGTCCAGGGCATCGAGTAGGTACTTGGCGGAGCCATCCCACAAGTGCGAGCAATATTCCACGCAAGACCGGACCTGAGTTTTATACAGCAGGCATAATTGGTCAGGCGTGAAAAATCGACGCACCTTGTTCAGGACACCGAGCTTCCGTGAGGCTGTTTTTATCACGGTTTCGATGTAGTTCCTGGAATTCAGATCGCAACATATCTCCATACCTAGCAAGTTGAGGGAGCCCTGTGCCGAAAGAGTCGTGCCCTGAAGAGACGGAAGGGGAAGGAACGGCGACATTTTGGCTGTAAACGCGCACACCTGTGTTTTCTTAGCATTGAACTCAACAAGATTGTTAGATCCCCATTCAGATACGAGGTTCAACACCCTGTTGAGCTCAATGGTAAGATTCTCTCTCTCCCTCTCGGTTTCAGCGCGCCCAGCCCCTGGGCGACCGTAATATCCCCCATGCACTGTACTGTCATCTGCATAGCAATGAATGTTTCCTAACGGAATCATGTCATTGATATGAAGAAGAAAGAGTGTGGGGGATAGAACAGAGCCTTGTGGTACACCAGCATTCACTGACATGAACCGCGAAGCGCATCCATCTGCGAGGACACGGATTCTTCGCTCATGCAGGAAGCCGGCAATCCAGTTACAGAGCTGAGCGGGCAGACCGTATGCCGGGAGCTTGGAGAGAAGAGCCCTGTGCCAGACCCGATCGAACGCTTTGGCAATGTCAAGGCTAACTGCCAGTGACTCACCACGTTTGTCAATAGCTTCACCCCAGACATGCATTAAGTACGCTAGAAGATCACCCGTTGACCGGTTCGGCCGAAACCCGTACTGTCGATCATTAATTAATGATTGATCTTCTAGGTATCGGATCAGCTGGTGGTTTAAGATCCGTTCCATGACCTTGCAAAGAACTGAGGTGACAGCTATCGGGCGGTAGTTAGCTGGGTCTGATCGGTCTCCCTTTTTGGGGACCGGTTGCACATTGGCCTCTCTCCAAGATTCCGGCACACACCCAGAAGAGAGAGAAAGACGGTATAGCCGCGTTAAGACAGGAGACAACTCCGCTGCGCAGTTTTTCAGTACTATCGCTGGAATGCCATCAGGCCCGCCTTAGCTTTCCGGACGTCGATTGACTGAAGCTCCGCACGTACATCACATTGCCTAATACGTATATCGGGCATTGTGTGGCCACAGTGGGAGAGTTTTGGTGGCTGTAAGTTGCAGTCATCGATTCGGGAGTGAGCAGCAAAGAGTTTTACCAAGAGATCGGCTTTCTCTTGCGGCTTGTGAGCTAGCGAGCCGTCAGAACATCTCAACGGGGGCAGCGAGGGTTGACAAAAGTTGGATTGCACGGCTTTGGCCAGACGCCAGTAGCTACGGCTTCCCGTAGGATGCGTAAGAAGTTCTTGGCCAACTCGTGCAACGCGCTGTGCATCCGCTCTGATGAAGGCCCTTTTGCAGGACTTGGTGGCGTTGTTATAGACTGTTTTCAGTGAGTCAATGTTGGGATCCCCGCAAGCTCGGCCCCTGATCCAAGCGCGGTATGCCGACTGTCTGTTTTCAACAGCTAAGGCACAATCGCGGTTGAACCAGAGGTTACGCCTACCCCTACTGATGAGATCGGAGTGAGGGATATAGTACTCCATCCCTAACATGATCTCATCAGCAACAGCAGTAGCGCTAGCGTTCGGGTCCAGCTCACTGAAACAGCGCTGCCTCCAAGGGACAGATGCGAAGTAATCCCGCATACCTTCCCAATCTGCCGACGCATAGTGCCAGATGCGGCGTTTGGCAACCATAGGTACCGGTGGCGACGCCCGTGGCACCCCAGCGGATACCAGGCAGTGATCTGATGTTCCCAAAGGAGCACGAACCTCTAGCTGATATCCATCCGGGCGAGTCGTCAGCAGAAGGTCCAACAATGAGGGCGCGTGACCGACAATGTCTGGAATCCTGGTGGGCTGGTTTACCAGTTGGGTCAGGTCGTGCGTGAGAGCGAAAGCGTGGGCAGTTCTACCAGCATGGTCAGTTTTAGAGGAACTTAACCACGACTCGTGGTGAGCATTGAAGTCCCCTAAAAACACCAATTCCGCGGTTGGAAACTGCTCCTGCGCAACATCTGCCACCCGACTAAGATGTTCGAAAAGTCGAGTTGTCTCCATGTCACCGCTGTGGGATCTATAGAGGCACACGTAGATTCGGCAATGTGTGCCCAGGTCCACATGCACCCCAAGAATAGAGTAGGAAGGGTCCTCCAAACAGCGCAGACGGCGACAGCAAACATCCGCCCGGACAAACAAGCATACCCCGGCCTTCGCTTTGAAGGACTCTTCAAGAGCGTAGCCGGGGTAATCCAAGTAGCTAGTGTCTGCCGGGCGGAGTATTTGCGTCTCCGTCAAAAACAGCATTTCGGGTCGAGCCGTCTCGAGATGTTGGTGGACGGCATTGAGGTTAGCATGGAGCCCACGGATGTTAGTGAGCCCGACCTCAAACAGCGTGGTTGTGGTGGGGGTGTGCACCGCTGAACGACCGGAACTGTTTTTGAGCGCTGCCATAGTTATTATAGAAGGAGGAGAGGCGTGAATTGGGGAGACGTTGCCGCGATATATACGGTCAAAGCGTGAGGCCTGTTTCCCCAGGTAATAGCCGACAGTAGAGAAGCGCTGACCCGCCGAACGGAAGGGCCCCCGAACCCCCCCGGGAATGGCCGCCGGGACCCCACCACCCGGTCACCAACCGGCACGACGGACCACCCCAAGATTATGCGTGGCATGATAGGGCAGCCTCACGAACTGGTTAGGTTCGCTTGGGCCCCTGTACTGTACCACGGGCGGCCAGCGGAACAGCCGTTTCTTCGGGTCTCCCTGGTCGGCGGGTCAATGCAGTCCACCTGGCTCTGGTTAGACGGAAGCCGTCACTGACCGCATCCATCGCCGCAACGTCTCCCCAAGCTCTGGTTGTACGCTGACTGATCCCGGAACGCGACCACAAGTGGTCACTTGGCGGGTTTTACGCCATGCGTACGGTGGTCACTAACCAGACGGGTGTTCAGACCCTACCACCAGTCGAGCAGTTGGTAGCTCGGTAATCCCTTAGTCGCCTCTTACGACACCCACGGGAAGAAATGGGGCGGTGAATTGTATTCTTAATCCGTCACCGCACGGACAAAATGTTCATGAAAAATGTTTATTTTTTTTATTTTGAAATCTTTAAAGGCGTTATGTTGTGTTATTTTATGTTTACTATAAGAACAGTAGAGAAAAGTGTTATTTTATTTTCAAATATGATCGTGTTGTTTATTGACAAAACCGTTTTTTATTTATATGTAACTAGCTATAATTTTAATAGCCATGTATTTTTCTGATCGACGTACATCGCGATCGCAAACAATCGGTATAAAGTAATTCGGCATAGCAAACTTTCGAGATTCCGTACATCGGTATGATAAACATTCGCGATAATCGTAGATCGTAATAAATACGTAGATCGTACTTATGAACTTTATGAATACAGTTATTCGATATTTCGAGTTTCGAAATTCAGTAGTACAGTCGTTTTCTTCAAATAAAGGACAGATGGCAGCACATCAGCTAAGCCACGGGGCCTTAGCTGCAGCGGAGAACGGAGTGAGATCGGTCTCAAGATCAAACTCGCCCCTTGATGTGCCGTCGACTGTGTTTACTCACTTGACTTTCTAAGCTAAGCAACTTAAACAAACATAATTCAATCCCACAGTAAAATAAACTGGCTAAGTAAAAATAAACTTTTAAAGAACATCTACTTAGCCAGTTTTTATTGCATCGTTTGAGTGAAATTTCTAGAAAACTGTAAATAGATCTACGTCTGTGCTTACGTGGCAGACGAACCGAGAAAAGTAATAAGGCTGTATAACACTTAGCATAGTATACGGAAAAAGAGTAGATTAACTGAAGGGTCAATTGACCGATGCGCTATCTTCATGACAGTTCCCAGACATTAAAGCTACGTAAACTTATTACTTTAGGGTCTAAGCTGCAGGTCATCATCATTTTAAATATGTCCCACTGCTCGGCACAGGCCTTCCTACATGGAAGAAACACATGAGGAGTTTGGGCCATAATACCACCACGCTGGCCCAAACAAAACGGTGGTGGGTTAAACCGGTGCCTTGCGAAGCACGGAGGAGCTCGAGATAACAAACTTTCATTGACCCATCCCAGGATCGACAATGGCGAAAGTTGCTTGGTTTTTTGTATCGAAATCAGAGCGCTAAAACCAATACGCCACCGAGCTCCTCATTAGCTTAGTAGGTACTTATTTAATTGGAATACCCTGTTACCCATGTTCAAAGTTGCAGTTGGGAGTTCGTTTCAGTCCCTTAAAATAATGTAATTAGGTATGTAGGTATATTTAAATAACAAAATAACATATAATAAATATTTGTCAATAAGACGACTTTTGGGAAACCCATTTCGACCTCAAGGTTGACAATGTATATTAAGCACTTTGTGAATCACTGGTTTGGGAGTTTGTATAAAGGGCCCGTGTGTCAGAAACGTGTGGAATAATAATGATAATTGTACCAAAGTATTAGTCTGATTTAATATTCAATGAATAAAGAGAAAATAGATATTAAACAATTGCTACAACATAATTCTAGCGGGGAAACCAGATTGAATACGACTCAAAAATACACAGGTATTACCGTAACTTTCAACTACAGTTATTATTATTTTAAGCTAAAATAAATTGAAGCTTTTTAAGGAAAACAATAATATAAAAAATTATTTAGACGATAATGTCTATGTGAAAAAGGAAACAGATAGGTTATATTATTATCATAAATCTGTGGAGTAAAAATAAACATTTTTTTTTTCATTTTTGCCTACTGCCGACACAGTTACACCACAGCACAGGTGGTTATGAAATATTTCATCCAATCTTAGCGAGCAAGTTCAGTTATTACCTCCACTTGTAACTTCTACAAAATACTATCCTGAAACGGCTTTGAACTCACGCGTTCTCTTGTTGATACGGAAAAGTTTGTTGGCTGCGGTCAGCAGCAAACACAAATGAATGGAGGCTACATAGCAAATATCTTCCTCTATAACGGTAAACAATTTCACATTAAAATTGTTTTGCATCCTTTTTGGCAAAGAACCTGCAAAATTAACACAACAAACACTTTTACTGGATTTAACTCTTGTTTAATTAGATGTTACATCATTATTATACACCCGACGGACGTTTCGATTACTTTACAGCGATCGTGGTCACGGGAAGACTGAAATGTCAATTGTGTTGTCCATGTGACCACGATCGCTGTAAAGCAATCGAAGCGTCAGGTGTACAATAGTAATGTAACGTTTAATTAAACGCGAGTTGAATCCGGTAAAGTGGTTTTATAACAACAAACATTTTATAGGTGTTTTTTTTTTTTTTTTATACAACTGGATGACAAACAAGCTGACGGCCCACCTGATGGAAAGTGGGTACCGCCGCCTATAGACACCTGCAATAACAAGCAAAAATCACTTGATATTGCAGGTGCGTTGTCATCCTGAGGCCTAAGATGAAATGCCGTCCATGCCCAGTAATTACACTGGCTTCCTTTCCCTTCAATCCGAAACACAGCGAACTGTTTCACGGCTGAAATAAGAAAGGCGGTGGTACCTACCCAGACGACCCTGCATACGGGCCTACCACCTAGTTTTACTATAGTGTTTACTATAGTTGTCTAAAAATAAGGGATATAACACATTTATTAGTACTCATATCTCTCTCCCATGAATACTCGTACTTAAGTGATCACAAAACATGCAATAATATTAAGTAGGTATAGTCATTTTATCTGACAAAAAGGTCAAACTCTTAATGAAGCGGAATAAGCTGAAATTTTTTATAAACCTCTATTTTTAACCGACCTCAAGAGCGAGGGGGTTCTCAATTCGGTTGGTATGCTTTTTTTCTATGTATGTACACCGATTACGCTAGATTTCTGATCCGATTTACGTGATTCTTTTTTTGTTCGATGCGGAATATTTGTCATTTGGCCCCATATTTTTTTTTAATCGATCCGGTAGTTTGGTTTTTAAATCAAAATAACTGGAATGAGCAAGTCGTCTACGTATGAAAAATTGCGGATGTTTGTTTTCCTATGACGTGAAACAATACGATAGTAGAAAACAATATAAGCTCACGGTCACCCATCTCTTTGACCTTAGAAAGTTATCACTAAAAATTGATCTTAGAAAGTTGTCACTAAAAATTGCGAGAAAAAAATTTACAAAAATTAAAACCGTCTTCAAAAAACTAAAAAGGAAAAATAAAGAAATTTAAGTTTGGTGCTAAGTTGTTTACAGAAACAATAGAAAGTGAAGCACTGACTCCAAAAAATATGTTTCTAGGGGATGACTACCTACTTAAATTTAGTTATGATATCCTTTTCAGTGTTTTGAAGTCGGTTTTAATTTTTGTTAAAATTTTGGTATTATCAATGTTCTTCTCATAAGATCACATGACATGTGAGCGTTCTTAGTTCTTAAAGGTACAAATTCGCGAAAATCAGTTTTTTGGAAATATACCGCTTCCTTTGCCTCGAGTCGTATATGCATCATTTTATAAGTTGTAGAGTATAATACTCTCTACAATTTTGTCTCTGTAACATTACCGAATTGAAATATATCTAACATGCAATATGTTTGAAATTAGGCAAACGAATACGCCCATCATTTCTTGTTGAATGGAAGCAAAGAGACGCTCTGATGCGTCTCATTTTTAATCTGCGCACGCAAAAAGCTACCATAAAACTTAACAATAAAGCCCCTAGACTTTAACGATTATGGTGCTGAATTTCGTACAATATGGCGGCAGTTCATCGACCGCAATTTCCTCCGATCGTCCATTACAACTGGCGTCATGGTTTTTTTCATCAATTAAACCTCCCCGCGATAAAATCTGTAACTATCCGATACCGGAATCGGATCACGTAATACTGAATAATTATTCGAATCGAAACGTTTGGATTGGCACGAGTGATTATAATTGCTATGCATGTATCTTAGCATTGAAGCGGTACCTATTGAATATTCAGCATTTTATCAAAGATTTATTTCTGTATTACTTTTGTTCTCAAATATAGGCACTAATCAATAAAGTATTTTACATAAAAGCTTAAACATTAAATAGAAACTATTTTCTTGCGAAACAAAACGCGAAGACCCTTTTTCTGTTTTGTAACTCAAATATTTAGAACTCAACACAGAAAAAAATGACAACTGAGCTTTCGAATACCTGTAGCTCAATAAAGTGACTACTTACATTTCTTTTGTTGTTTATTCTCCCTGTAATGGGAAGGCAAAGGGAACTAATGCCCATACAGCCATATCTAAGCGTATACGTGTTTGTTCTTATCTTTATATGTGTAAGTATATGTATTGTGATTTAATATATTTATTTAAATTTGTTGTCATATAATTATAGTTTCAGCCCCAAGTCACACCCAAGGCCCTATCATAATAACAGCACTTCTGCGACGCAAAAGTTTTATGCTGAGGTAGGGCCTTGTTGACTGCACTTATTGTTAGGGTCTGAACTGTTTGTACTTGTCGATTTTTCTGTTTTATTGTTTAAGCTTCATGTTGTATGTATGTTTTGTGCATGTCAGTAAAAAAAAAAAACTTTCTTTCTTTCTACATACCTAACTAGGGTAACACCTAGCGTAAAATAAAGTTGCACAGAGACACACTGTTTTGTTTAATCAAATAAACTGTGATTACATCTCGCTTAATTTTGGTTATAACTAATTTACCCGAAGTAGTTTGACTAAATGTTTATTTCATTGAAGTCATGTTTCTTTAATTAGAAAAGCAATAAACTATTGGAATTATGTCAACTTTCTTGTAATTTTCTAAATTAATAAATAGTATGTCAACAATAAATAAATGTTGCAGAAACAATAATATGTTTGTTGAAGAGCTCGGTGGCGTAGTGGTTTGAGCGCTCTGGTGTCGATTACGATAACAAAGCAACGTTCGTAGTGGTCGATCCTGAGATGGGTCAATCAAATTTTGATATCCTGAGATCCTCTGTGCTTCGGTTGGTCCCAGTTGTTATTGCAACCGCATTAAGCACCAACTCGCCATGGGCCAGACTGGTGGTGTTATGGCCCAAGCTCCTGTTAATACTTATGCAGGGGCACACACTTGTATTCACAAACGACACTATGAGGTCTCACAGTGCCCGCGGACGCACAGGGTGCCAAATTCCTATTCATAAACAATACTTGAGTGACAATCGGCACTATGCGTTTGTCATAATGAACACTTAGCTAAGGGAGCCTGATAGCTATATAAATCAACGCATAGTGTCGAGCTCACCAAAGAGAATGTAATCACTACGAAATTTACGATAAAAAGCAAACAAACAATAAAATTGAAATGTCAGTCAGTGAAGTAAACTACGTAACACTAATCAACCAATCACAGAGCTATATTCAACGCTATCCGTCCGCATAGTAAAGATTCGTTTGAGTATTGTTCGTGAATTGAAAGGCTTGTCATAGTGAACCCACTGAGAAATGCCTTGCTTCGCATAGTATTGCTCCTTTACTTACATAAGTATCGTTTGTGAATACGGGTGTTAGTAACAAAATTAATGATATGTTTTTATTTTATGCGTTTACATGCATAGTTGGTTACTAAAAGGAGTCACATTTGATACGAGGAAGCGAATAGTATAAATGGAAAAATAAAGAATAAATATTTTAAAATCTAAAATATTTATTCTTTATGTAATTTTAACATTATGATAAATATTTGAAATATGAATTTACTTAGATGAAAATATAACTTAACTAGAATAATTGCACGACTGGGGCAGGGATCAAACCCGCGACCTCTCACAATCCGTTTCCATTTTTTAAACTATTTTTTTTATACAACTGGATCGCCTCTTTTAGAAAATTTCAATGCCACATAAGTTCTTATTGATACAAAAATAAGACACTTTGCAAAGCATTTTTTATTTAAAATTAGCTAGTCTTATTTTAGAAATATGTGAAAAGTCAATAGTTTTAACTAATATTTAACTAACTATCTCTCTCTCTGTCTCGGCCGGAACAATGTTCACGAGATATTGCCTTGAATACAAACTTGACAATACTATTTGAAATATTACAAATAAATTAAATACTCACATACCTACATAAAACATTTTGTCTTTGACTTTCATTTAGAACAAAGTCAAAGACAGAATGTTGTATTCAACTTTGGTACATTTATTTATACTTCAACGCCAATTCTAAGCCTTCTGTAGGTACCCCTAGCACGAACATTTAAAAATTTCGAATCGTAATCGTATCGTTCACGCACGCTTAAAACTGCAAACAAAAGCCAGACAAAAGTGTTCGTGCAAGAGGCACTGTTCATAAATCTACCGGGGATCTTATTCTGACAACAGAGCAAAAATAAAAACAGTTCCAGATGAGATCACCACCATCAATCACAAAAAAGTAATAATAAATCTTTATTTGGATTGCTTATTTGAACAGGTCCTGTCAAATTTAGATCGCATCCTGGGGTAGTACAGACGACAGCACATCAAGTGTGACAGTTGCCAAACAAAAGCCGCCTCCAAAGAGTAATGTAAGTTTATGGGAAAAGAGCGCCCACTCGCGGCAATTTTTGTAACATAAATTTGAAACGCCATCAGCGCCTCTGGAAAATAGTGCGGGAACTACTACTATATATACGTAGCTATAGGTAGGTTTGTATCTAAAGATTTGAAATCTAATTGGCGCGTATTTCCCAGATGTAAGTTATTTTCTTTCATTGAGACTTTACTTTAATGTAAGGATAGCTTTTCAACATTAAAACAAACATTATCTCAATGAAATAAAATAACTCGTATCTGAGAAATACGCTTCATTAAATTAATGAATTATATTTATTTCAAAATAAATAAATAAAACAGCACATAATCTGTGACTTATTTTTATAATTTTTATATTGCAAACAATATTTTTGGGCCGCAATTTTCATTCTTCAACGTATACAATTTTCCTTTTTAATAATCTATTCACTGCTCTGGATGTTTACATCCAAAAATACAAAAGAAAGGCATTGTAGCAATTTTGTAATCCACAGTCCACAACACATTCAGAGTCCAAAATACACAAAGCGTCTTTATCGCAACATAGCGTGTCATAACGCAAGTAAATACACCAAGTCTTCAAGTTTATAGAGTCGGTTGACTTGACACAACTTTCGCAGAAAATAATGGCTTCGATGTAGTGATATGGAAATCTGGACGGAGAAGTACTCTCAACTCAACGTTTGTTAGCACAGAAATATATCAAACCACTAAAACACACACGTAATTAGATAACTGAAAACAACGTAAACGTAAGTGCAAGTTTCGGCAGCCATTACGCGAGTGAATGACGCAGTTATAATACGGGTACTATCAGGGTTGCCAAGGGTAAAAATATAATAATATTCAACTATTAAGGAATAAACTTAATAATAGTTGTTTATTCCTTACTGCTAAAAGTCATAAATAAAATAAAAATAATATACTTATCAACCTTTTACTAAAGGAAATATCAATTTATTTCTATTATTTTGTTTTTGATTCAATAATATTGTTTGTTTTCAACCTAGTAGCGGCAGCAGCGACATCTTACGAGACACTTTGAAGACTTCATTCAAAAAGGTCACCGCTAAGCTTCATAGATGGCGCTACTTTCTTTGCCAATAGCGTTGTTCTAAGAGTGCCCCCCCTGGCCGCCTCTATTACCAATGCATTAGGAGCGGTCTCAATGTGAAACTGTTACGCTTGTACCTCCAACTTCGCATACCAATCAACACTACCTCATAGCATAGTGTTGTTTTGATAAGTTTTTTATTTTTTTCATACTAAGCACGGCAATTGGCTAAACACCACCTGATGTGTAGCGGTACGAAGTCTATATGCGAAGACAGCTAGTGCAGCTTAGACTCTGTTCTAGCCGCCTCCACCTTGCCGGCCCAAAAGTATTTCACGCCTCTTTTGAAGGAACCCATGTTATAGGAAGGAGGGAACACATGTGCCGGCAAAGAATTCCAAGTTTTGGAAGTACGACAAAGAAACGAGGCGCTAAATTTCTTTGTGCGTGATGTTGAGGTGGAGACAGTGAATTGATGACTCCGAAGACCGGCACGCGTGCTCCTGAGTAGGAAGGGTGTAAGATTTCCAAAGCTTATCGATGAAGCGTTACGTTGTGATCTCCTATCCTGTAGAGATGATGCTTCCTATTGATTCTTAGAGGATAGGCAACGTGTGAGCTTAAAAGGTCCTTTGGTGTTCCAAGTGCTACAAGCTATGGTAACCGCCTAGCATCAGGCGGACTGTATGCTTGCTTGCACCCTTATTGCATAAAACAGGTTAGAGGACTCCCTCAAGAAACTGTAACATTTTCTTGTACTTAATAAATTTATTATTATTATTAAAAACATAACAATAGAGATGATGATTATTTTCGTTAACTGGGTAGCTCTTGACCTCCATCTCTGCTGATAGTAAGCGATG
Organism: Nymphula nitidulata; assembly: GCA_947347705.1. Classification (NCBI taxonomy): domain Eukaryota; kingdom Metazoa; phylum Arthropoda; class Insecta; order Lepidoptera; family Crambidae; genus Nymphula; species Nymphula nitidulata. Next base: position 3,610,206 of record OX374617.1, on the reverse strand, counting down.
ATAACACAGAAGATGGAAGCGAGCTACACCCGGAATCCTCAACCACAGAGGAACTGGCTATCTTAACTGCAATTGCCGGAACACAACAATGCTGTCAATATTACCTACTGTTTTTTTTTTTTTTTTTTTTTTTTTTTATTCAAAGCACGACAAATGACTCAACACCACCTGATGTGAAGCGGTAAGAAGAGTCCATATGCGAAGACAGCTAGTGCAGTTCAGACACTGCTCTAGCTGCCTCCACCTTGCCGGCCCGAAAGGTGCTTTTTCACGCCTCTTTTGAAGGAACCCATGTTATAGGAAGGAGGGAACACATGTGCTGGCAAAGAATTCCAAGTTCTGGAAGTTCGACAAACAAAAGAGCTACTAAATTTCTTTGTACGTGATGTTGAGGTGGAGACAGTGAATTGATGACTCCGAAGACCGGCACGCGTGCTCCTGAGTAGGAATGGGGAAGGTGGGATAAGGTCAAATAGCTCTTCAGAACACTCTCCGTGATATAGCCGATAGAAGGCGCTAAGCGACGCAATGTCTCGACGCAATTGCAGAGGCTCAAGGTTGTTGGTGACCTCTACATCGCCAACGATACGGACAGCACGACGCTGCAATCTGTCCAGGGCGTCGAGTAGGTACTTGGCGGAGCCATCCCACAAGTGCGAGCAATATTCCACGCAAGACCGGACCTGAGTTTTATACAGCAGGCATAATTGGTCAGGCGTGAAAAATCGACGCACCTTGTTCAGGACACCGAGCTTCCGAGAGGCTGTTTTTATCACGGTTTCGATGTAGTTCCTGGAATTCAGATCGCAACATATCTCCATGCCTAGCAAGTTTAGGGAGCCCTGTGCCGAAAGAGTCGTGCCCTGAAGAGACGGAAGGGGAAGGAACGGCGACATTTTGGCAGTAAACGCGCACACCTGTGTTTTCTTAGCATTGAACTCAACAAGATTGTTAGATCCCCATTCAGATACGAGCTTCAACACCCTGTCGAGCTCAATGGTAAGATTCTCTCTCTCTCTCTCGGTTTCAGCGCGCCCAGCCCCTGGGCGACCGTAATATCCCCCATGCACTGTACTGTCATCTGCATAGCAATGAATGTTTCCTAACGGAATCATGTCATTGATATGAAGAAGAAAGAGTGTGGGGGATAGAACAGAGCCTTGTGGTACACCAGCATTCACTGACATGAACCGCGAAGCGCATCCATCTGCGAGGACACGGATTCTTCGCTCATGCAGGAAGCCGGCGATCCAGTTACAGAGCTGAGCGGGCAGACCGTATGCCGGGAGCTTGGAGAGAAGAGCCTTGTGCCAGACCCGATCGAACGCTTTGGCAATGTCAAGGCTAACTGCCAGTGACTCACCACGTTTGTCAATAGCTTCACCCCAGACATGCATTAAGTACGCTAGAAGATCACCCGTTGACCGGTTCGGCCGAAACCCGTACTGTCGATCATTAATTAATGAGTGATCTTCTAGGTATCGGATCAGCTGGTGGTTTAAGATCCGTTCCATGACCTTGCAAAGAACTGAGGTGACAGCTATCGGGCGGTAGTTAGCTGGGTCTGATCGGTCTCCCTTTTTGGGGACCGGTTGCACATTGGCTTCTCTCCAAGATTCCGGCACACACCCAGAAGAGAGAGAAAGACGGTATAGCCGCGTTAAGACAGGAGACAACTCCGCTGCGCAGTTTTTCAGTACTATCGCTGGAATGCCATCAGGTCCACTAGCTTTCCGGACGTCGATTGACTGAAGCTCCGCACGTACATCACATTGCCTAATACGAATATCGGGCATTGTGTGGCCACAGTGGGAGAGTGTTGGTGGCTGTAAGTTGCAGTCATCGATTCGGGAGTGAGCAGCAAAGAGTTTTACCAAGAGATCGGCTTTCTCTTGCGGCTTGTGAGCTAGCGAGCCGTCAGAACATCTCAACGGGGGCAGCGAGGGTTGACAGAAGTTGGATTGCACGGCTTTGGCCAGACGCCAGTAGCTACGGCTTCCCGTAGGATGCGTAAGAAGTTCTTGGCCAACTCGTGCAACGCGCTGTGCATCCGCTCTGATGAAGGCCCTTTTGCAGGACTTGGTGGCGTTGTTATAGGCTGCTTTCAGTGAGTCAATGTTGGGATCCCCGCAAGCTCGGCCCCTGATCCAAGCGCGGTATGCCGACTGTCTGTTTTCAACAGCTAAGGCACAATCGCGGTTGAACCAGAGGTTACGCCTACCTCTACTGATGAGATCGGAGTGAGGGATATAGTACTCCATCCCTAACATGATCTCATCAGCAACAGCAGTAGCGCTAGCGTTCGGGTCCAGCTCACTGAAACAGCGCTGCCTCCAAGGGACAGATGCGAAGTAATCCCGCATACCGTCCCAATCTGCCGACGCATAGTGCCAGATGCGGCGTTTGGCAACCATAGGTACCGGTGGCGACGCCCGTGGCACCCCAGCGGATACCAGGCAGTGATCCGATGTTCCCAAAGGAGCACGAACCTCTAGCCGATATCCATCCGGGCGAGTCGTCAGCAGAAGGTCCAACAATGAGGGCGCGTGACCGACAATGTCTGGAATCCTGGTGGGCTGGTTTACCAGTTGGGTCAGGTCGTGCGTGAGAGCGAAAGCGTGGGCAGTTCTACCAGCATGGTCAGTTTTAGAGGAACTTAACCACGACTCGTGGTGAGCATTGAAGTCCCCTAAAAACACCAATTCCGCGGTTGGAAACTGCTCCTGCGCAACATCTGCCACCCGACTAAGATGTTCGAAAAGTCGAGTTGTCTCCATGTCACCGCTGTGGGATCTATAGAGGCACACGTAGATTCGGCTATGTGTGCCCAGGTCCACATGCACCCCAAGAATAGAGTGGGAAGGGTCCTCCAAACAGCGCAGACGGCGACAGCAAACATCCGCCCGGACAAACAAGCATACCCCGGCCTTCGCTTTGAAGGACTCTTCAAGAGCGTAGCCGGGGTAATCCAAGTAGCTAGTGTCTGCCGGGCGAAGTATTTGAGTCTCCGTCAAAAACAGCATTTCGGGTCGAGCCGTCTCAAGATGTTGGTGGACGGCATTGAGGTTAGCATGGAGCCCACGGATGTTAGTGAGCCCGACCTCAAACAGCGTGGTTGTGGTGGGGGTGTGCACCGCTGAACGACCGAAACTGTTTGTGAGCGCTGCCATAGTTAACGATAGAAGGAGGAGAGGCGTGAATTGGGGGGACGTTGCCGCGATATATACGGTCAAAGCGTGAGGCCTGTTTCCCCAGGTAATAGCCGACAGTAGAGAAGCGCTGACCCGCCGAACGGAAGGGCCCCCGAACCCCCCCGGGAATGGCCGCCGGGACCCCACCACCCGGTCACCAACCGGCACGACGGACCACCCCAAGATTATGCGTGGCATGATAGGGCAGCCTCACGAACTGGTTAGGTTCGCTTGGGCCCCTGTACTGTACCACGGGCGGCCAGCGGAACAGCCGTTTCTTCGGGTCTCCCTGGTCGGCGGGTCAATGCAGTCCACCTGGCTCTGGTTAGACGGAAGCCGTCACTGACCGCATCCATCGCCGCAACGTCCCCCCAAGCTCTGGTTGTACGCTGACTGATCCCGGAACGCGACCACAAGTGGTCACTTGGCGGGTTTTACGCCATGCGTACGGTGGTCACTAACCAGACGGGTGTTCAGACCCTACCACCAGTCGAGCAGTTGGTAGCTCGGTAATCCCTTAGTCGCCTCTTACGACACCCACGGGAAGAAATGGGGCGGTGAATTGTATTCTTAATCCGTCACCGCACGGACAAAATGGTTATGGCGATTTAGGTAAGATGGTGATAGCTAGCAAAGCGGACTGAGAAGAATCTCTACCACCAACCAAACGAAACAGAAAATGCCTGCCTCCAGAGGAGTCGAATCCTGGATCTCTAGATCTGACGCAGGTAATCTCAGCTACTAGACCACAGAGGCGGGTAAAACTACAAATGTACCTAGGTTTTTCACATATGTATATTTCGAACTAATGTTACATATAATTTTCTCAAAAATGGCGCGAAGGATATTTTAAAATTTGTATAATTATAATTGGTTTACGTAAATTAAATGTAACAGTTTTTAATATACCAACTATGCAATGTTATATGCATAGTTCACTAATTTTGTCTATGCACATATATTAAAAGTAGCGATAATTATTTACTTACCTACTTAATAAACTCGTAAAAATCCTAAGAAAAAACTTAATTATTTCAACATTGTAAGTAGACGTTAGCTATAACGCAAATACTTGAAGAATTTCCTGTGAAATTCTTCAAGTAGCTACCAAAGTAGCTCAGGAGGCTAAAGCAGTCACCCGGATTATTTAAGATCGCTGGTACGATCCCTGAGCTACAAAGGTAGCTCAGAAGGCTAAAGCAGTCACCCGGATTATTTAAGATCGCTAGTACGATCCCTGCCCCAGGAATTTTTTTCTAGTTTAGACATTCTTCGTGTAAATATATTTTTTTAACATTTTATAATAATGAATTAGTAATTAAAGTATAAAACTAGAATAATTTCACGTCCTTAGGCGGCAATCGAACCTGCGACCTTTCGCAATCCGGGCGCTCTAACCAATCGCGGGTTCGATTCCCGCCTCAGGACGTGAAATTTAATTACTAAGTTATTTTTCAAACATTTATAATAATGTTAAAATCAAAAATTAAGAATTATTTTTAATAATGATTAAAAAAGTTGAGCATCGTAAAAATCCGCTAGTGGATGTCATTTAGTTTTGTCACACTCTTCATAATTTCACTGTTACTTTCGGAGCTAAAAAGGGAATAGTAGCGTGATAGATTTTTTAGGGGAGAGTGGGGTTAAGCCGGACGGAGTAACTCCGTAAGACGCCGCTTACATTATGACAGAATAATATAAAAAGCTCACGATTAGTGCCTTGCAGCACCAGCAGCTGTTGATTATTGTTAACTAATAAGCATATAGCTGTCTTGTTTCAGTCATCAACTAATCTTTCGTTTTTAACCGACTTCAAAAACGAGGAGGTTCTCAATTCGGCCGGTATGTTTTTTTTTTTTTTTTTTTTCTATGTATGTACACCGATTACGCCGAGATTACTGATTCGATTTACGTGATTCTTTTTTTGTTTGATGCGGAATAGCTGCCATTTGGTCCCATAATTTTTTTTTCAAAAACAGTTGGATAGTTTGGTTTTAAATTTAAAAAAACTGAAATTATGAAATCGTCTACATATGTGAAATTGCGAATTTTTGCTTTGCCAATGACTTTTTAGTGAAACGATACGATAGTAGGAAACAATATAAGTTGACGGTCACCCATCTAGCTTCACCCGTAGAAAGTTATCACTAAAAAATGTGAAAAAAAATTTTAAACAAAAATTAAAACCGACTTCAAAAAACTGAAAAGGATGAAATAATTAAATTTAAGTAGGTATTCATCCCCTAGAAACATATTTTTGGAGTTGGTGCTAAGTGGTTTCCAAAAACAATAGAAAGTAAAGCACCGTCTCCAAAAATATGTTTCTAGGGGATGAATACCTACTTAAATTTAATTATTTCATCCTTTTCAGTTTTTTGAAGTCGGTTTTAATTTTTGTTTTTTTTAATAATCGTTTTTTTTAAACGGCCTCACTCTGATTTATCCCACTCTGCCCTACGGTATCCTCCCTCATTTTTGCATCATTTGTCTTACTGAGCTGGTTTCCGCCGGGTTGTCTCACCTGTCGCTTTTTCTTACTACCGACGTACCTAACGTTTTTTGTTTGACCTAAATTCTTTTATCTTCAAATGAAACACCAAATTACAAACTGGATGTAAAACTTTCCTGCGTATGATTTTTTTTGTGTTGTCTTATGAAGAATGTTTCGTATCTCACACTCATATGACAAATGAAAAGATAAAGCATATTTATCGGTGTTTAAAATACAATTTTGAGTGAAAAAAAATAGTTCTTTTTTATGTTTTAGTCAATAAATACTAAAAAAAAGAAACGATAAGTAGACAGCATATGCCACTATTCCCCTTGTTTCCTCACACACTGCAGTAACTATTCAGCTGCGTTATGCAGTAAGGAACACAATATTGTAATTATAAGTATTATTTGGCTGCGTTTTTCTGTGTCGAGTGATTTTTATCCGAAGAAAAAAAAGCACTAAGCATACCTTATCTCTCTCAACCTATCAAGCTACACATTTCAAACATAATCCCTCTTATTAAAAATCGCGGACTAAAATAAAATAAGACCTGGCTAAAAACTGATGCTGTCTCTGTCTTTCTTTTGTCCACATTTTGTAATAAGGGGGAATTGTTTTTTTTTATACAACTAGATGACAAAAAAGCTGACGGTCCACCTGGTGGTAAGCGGTTACCGCCGCCTATAGATACCTGCAATAACAAGTAAAAGCACTTGATATAGCAGGTGCGTTGTCATCCTAAGGCCTAAGATGAAATGCCGTCCATGCCCAGTAATTACACTGGCTACCTTTCCCTTCAATCCAAAACACAGCGAACTGTTTCACGGCTGAAATAAGAAAGGCGGTAGCTTGGTACCTACCCAGGCGACCCTAAATATGGGTCTACCACCTAGTGTTTTTAATTATAATCATTTTTTGATTTTAATTGTCATAATTTAATCTTGTTGAGTTCAATGCTTGGGGTGTAAGGGGTCCCGAACAACACCTCACGGGATCCAAGCCAACCTCACCTGCACGTGGTGCACCCTGCCGACCGACAGACGAGGCTCTGGCGCTCCCCACCAACCCGCACTGGGCCAGCGTGGTGGGAGATGGCCCAAACCCCCCAATGAATTTCTACAACCCAAGGCCCCAAGTGCCCGGCGGTACCGGAAGCCGTGCCGGCGTTGACGGGCGTTGGCGAGGCGCCGGGACCAGGGGTGCTAAGAATCCCCGGGTGGCGACGGCATTCCGTCATACGACCTTGGCCCTGGCGACGTATAACACACGCACACTGCGAACCGAGGAGAAGCTGCTAGAACTGGAGGAAGAATTGAGTAGGATTCGCTGGAGTATAGTGGGACTATCTGAAGTCCGACGAGAGGGCGAGGACACGATGGTCCTTAAATCCGGCAACCTGCTCTATTTCCGGGAGGGCGAAGATCTGTCCCAAGGTGGTGTCGGGTTTCTAGTCCACAAGTCTCTCGTGAATAACGTTGTACAAATCGGGAGTGTGTCGAATAGGGTGGCGTACCTTATACTCAGAATCACCAAACGGTATTCGTTGAAGGTCATACAGGTTTACGCTCCGACCTCGACTCACCCCGACGAGGAAGTGGAAGTAATGTATGAGGATATCTCTCGGGCAATACATACTTCCAATACTCACTACACTGTTGTCATGGGAGACTTCAACGCAAGGCTGGGTAAACGTGGCGATGATGAGTTGAAAGTGGGGCAATTTGGAGCTGGAATCCGGAACTACCGTGGTCAAATGCTAGCCGATTATATGGAGAGGGAGGGACTCTTTATGATGAACTCCTTCTTCAGGAAACGGCTGCATCGAAAATGTTGTAAAAATATTCTAGGAGAGCAAAAAGACACATCTGATGACAGGAAATTTTATTGAAGAATGTAACTAAGGTAAATAAATATGTCAAAAAAAATTTGATTACAAAAACATTCGTTTGGAGCAGTATAAACAGCTAGTATTTTAACACGGCCCCTTAATCAAAATATTATTTGACCTTTATTTTACCATATTTAAGCATTACAAACAAAACAAAAGAAGTTGTTAACACATTACATTAGTTAACAATCTAAACCTAAGCCTTTGACACAACGACTGTGTGCTGTACGCTGTAATGCTTTTGTTAATACATCAGCCGGCATTTGACTGGACTCTAAGAATTTAAGTACAATCGTACCGTCCGAGACTTTTTCTCTTATGAAGTGATACCTTGTATCTATATGCTTCGTCCTGTTATGGTGTATTGGATTTAACGCCAAACTTTGTGCACTCTGACTGTCACTAAATATATATACAGATTCTAGAACAAATTTTGGCTTACCTAACACACTAAAAGCTTCGAATAAAAATCTCTTAAGATACAAAGCTTCTTTTACCGCATCAGTTAGAGCCATATATTCTGCCTCTGCTGAGGATAACGCAACCGTAGGTTGCTTTCGTGCCGCCCATGACACTGGACCTCCTGCCAATTTGAAACAATAACCGGTATAGGAACGTCTATCCAAACTACAGTTCGCCCAGTCAGCATCAGCACAACCTTTCAAGAGTTCATTTGTACTTGAATACCGTATACATAGGTCAATACTACCTTTCAAGTACTGCAACACTCTCTTCGCCAATGAGTTTTACCATAGCAGGTGTTGAACTGACTTAAATAGCTAGTAGCGAATGCGATATCTGGGCGAGTATTAACCGCAAGATACATTAAGCTACCTATTAATTGCTGGTAAGGATAAGCCTGATCATTTGTCGTACTACTCACCTCAAGTTTAGTGTTAGACAAAGGTGTACTACACGTCTTACAGTTTTCCAAACCAAAGTTTTCCAAAAGATTCAATATATATGGTTTTTGATGAACCGTCACCTCATTTTCGTTTCTGATTATATTGAGACCTAGATAACATTTCAAAAAACCTAAATCTTTTAGTGAAAAATATTTTTGTAAGCTTTCCTTGACAATGTCAAATGACTTGTCATTTTGATAGAATACAATGAGATCATCGACAAATACAGCCATTAAAACTAACGTAAGTGATACCATTAACGACCCCCTAAAATTTGTATTCTAATACCGCTCGTTTTTTAAATCATTCCTATAAAACATAATATAGATACTAGAAAAGACGTTACAGAAAAATATTTAAGAAAGTTTATTGAGCAACAAAAGGAAAAAAGTTTGTGTGTGTAAATAATTAGTGAACCGTGTAATTGGACAGTGAATGGGACGCGCCCGCAACGGACGCACTTTTCATAGTGTTGCGCTACCAGCTACTTAAGTATACCATATTATTACTTAAGGAAATTTACATACATAAAATGTGTCTACGTATATGCTAATACGATATGATAATAATTAATACATTGATTTACTAAATTAACATCTAGTATTAGCGTTCGGACTGTTTTTCGTGGTTTAAAACGCATTTTAAATTGGAGCGGTATTACAAACATATTTTCATAAGTTGCTTCTAATAACGACCCATGACGTTATTAGAATTTTAACAATAATTACTATTTTTTATTTTATATCCTTTTGAACGTAATTGCAGTTGCCATTTTTAACTTCTTTGATTTCAAAATTATATTGTACATAATTTGATCAATTAACGCCATACGATTTTGTCTATGGATTTTCTGTGAAACAAGATTAGATGTTAGCAATTATTTCTATTGGTGTATAGAACTATATTTTGAATAATCATTCATATCAGATTTAATATTTTTTAATACAAAACAAACACATCAATGATTCCTACCCCAGTGAACGCGTGTTTCCTTTAAAATAAATATTTTAGCCAGTTATAGCACATTTTATGGGTCGGTAAAGGAACATAATAATCTTGATACTTAATTCTATTACCAACCCATAGCTAATTCGATAGTATTGCGAGATAAAAGTCACTTTTTTATACACATCCAAGATGTTTAACAAACATTGCATTCGGTTCACCTCGTGGTAAACTATTTCCATAGTCCATGACGCTTACGACACCAAATATTAATAGTGCGTTGTCATCTATGAAACTTTTTAAGATCCTTTGTCGCAGTACCTAATAATTACATTACCTTTGTTAGCTACATTATTTTTTGGGTTTCCAGAAGCGTAAAAACCTTTTCACGCCTATTTTGAAGAACCCCATGCTGTACTCATTGGAGAAAACCTCTGCAGGGAGCTCATTCCACATCTTGAGCGTACGCGGGAGAAAGGTTCTCTGAAACCGTACAGTACGCGACCACTTTGGTTCCAATTTGTGATGATGAACTACCTGCCGGTGGCGAGCGGTGCGATGATAAAAAGAAGCCGTGGGCATCATGTCAAATAATTCCTCAGAACACGCCCCGTTATACAAAAGGTAGAACACACACAAGGAGGCAAAATCTCTACTTAGGCTTGTAGAATCAATACCGCGCGTGAGCTCAGGATCGACTGTGAGCGATTTTGGAGCACGTCAAATGGTCCAAGCTGGTATTTGGGCGCTCCCGCCTCCCGCCCATAAATGGTAGCAGTACTCCATATGGGGCCTGACTTGAGACTTATAGAGTAACAGTCTTTGCCCCGAAGTGATATACCGCCGCGCTCTATTGACCACACCAAGCTTCTTGGATGCCAGCTTGACTTTATTCGCCAAATGTCTGCGGAAATGCACGTCACTAGAGATATCAACACCAAGGATCCCAATACTCGTAGAGATGGAAAGCGGTGTGTCGAGGAATTGTGGAGCTACAGAGAATGAGGTTTTTTTAGCGGTGAACGCGCAGACTTGTGTCTTAGTGGGGTTGAATTGGACTAAGTTTAGTCGTCCCCAATCGGAGACTCTGATTAGAGACCTCTCAATTTCAGACACAAGTCGACCGCGACTATCCTCCACTGTAGACCGAGGGGTATTAATTCTTATTAATGGTTGTTATGTCTAGTTAGTAAGTAATTAATAGTAAAAGTTTAATTCACTTGAAGACTTTTGTAGAAGCATTAGAACAAGGAAGTTACCTACTATGATGATACTTTAGGTACTGATTATAACTGTGATTTTAATAATAATTGATCTCAAATGTTTTATACTCAATAAATACTTATATTGAATTAATTTTTATTTTATTGTATGGGATCTTTCAGTAGTCGGTAATAGAAACAGAAAAAACGGTAATAGAAAAAAACCTGTCTAATGGGTCGGTGATAGAAGCAAATGCTATTTCAGATTAAATTATTTTTTGTTAAATATTGTGCGATTTAATATTTAATTTAAGATTTGAATTTTATAGAATACTCCATTACGATTATGAATAAATACAAACACTTTTCCTAGCATAACGCCTTATATCTAATTTTCTAAAGTCAATCCGAAGGCAGCTAAAACTGACGGTAATAGGAGCGTTTACGTTAATTCATTATCAAAAAGTTTTGTATACACGCAAGGTTCGGAAGGAGTTCTAACAAAACCAATTTTTCCTAATGTTTCATTTAATTTTGTATTCCAAGCCCTTGGGGCTTGCTTTAATCCATATAGGGATTTTCGCAACAAGCAAACCTTATGTTCTTGTCCTTTTGTGACAAAACCTTCAGGTTGCTCCATAAAAACATCTTCTTCAACCTCTCCATTGAGAAAAGCTGTGTCAATGTCCATATGCCGCATTTTCAGATTCATCTCCGCAGCTAAGGCAAATAAAACTCGTAAGGACGAGTGTCGCACTACTGGAGCAAATGTTTCATAGTAGTCGACACCAGATACCTGACTATAGCCTTTAGCTACAAGCCTTGCCTTATACTTCACAACGTTTCCCTCGGAGTCTCTTTTCACCTTATAAACCCACTTGCAGGCAACAATTCTTTTGTTAGGTCTATCCACGAGATTCCAAGTCTTTAAGTTGGAAAGTGAGTTGTATTCACTGTCCATTGCTTCTTTCCACTTCACCCAATCTACAGACCTTTTGGCTTCAGAATAAGTCTTTGGTTCATTGGAGTCTTCATTTGAAGCTATGTAAGTGAGAAAGTCAGGAGCCTTCCTGTTTCTCACTGGATATCTACGCTCAGACGAAGATAAGCCTGGACCAGCATTTAAATCTACGGCTTCATCGACTGGACCAGTATCCGCATTCAAACTCTCCTGTTCTTCAGTCTCAACATTGACTTCTCCACCGACAGTACTTATCTCTGAATTCGGGTGAATATTTGTAGTACTCTCAGTTGGCCATTGGCCATTTATGTAACTTCCTTTATCATTATTAGAAAAAAGTAATACTGGAGCAGAAGCAGGATTATTATTACTTACATTAGGGATTTTATTTTTCATGTTTGAAAAACAATCTTCATAAAAAGTAACATCCCTAGATTTTTTCAGTCGCCTAGGATAAACAGGATCCCTGAAGTAATAACTATTTGGGTCTTCTGTATACCCAACAAAGATTACTTCTTCTGCCTTACTATCCAGCTTTTTCCTTTGGCATGAAGGAACTTGGATAAGAGCCCTACAACCGAATACTCTTAGGTTGCTGAGATTCGGTTTAAAGCCATGCCATTTTTCAAATGGTGTACAACCTCTGTCTAGCGCACGGTGGGGGGACCTATTCTTAAGGTACACCGCAACTTGAATAGCATCCTCCCAATAAGCGTTTGAGAGTTGACTGTCAGATAACATTGAACGAGCTTTCTCTACTAATGACCGATTAGTACGTTCGGCTACTCCGTTTTGTTGAGGACTATACGGCACAGTGGTCTGATGTTCGATTCCTAAAGAGACGAAATAATCGGTTAACTCTTTATTTACGAACTCAGTACCATTGTCAGTCCTAATCTTTTTTATTTGAGCACCGCTTTGTCTTTCAACTAACTTTTGGAAAGCACAAAATTTTTCTTTTACTTCGGTTTTCGAATATATGAAATATACAAAAACTCTTCTCGAATAGTCATCGATAAATACTAAAATATACCTACTACCTTGAAGGGACGTTTCGGGCATTGGTCCACAAAGATCAGAGTGGATCAATTCTAATTTAGAAGTTGCCCTAGCATACGCTATAGTTTTAAAAGGTTTCCGTGCTTGTTTGCCTTTTACACACGACACACACTGTTGCTTATCTACATCCTTAAAATCTACACCAACCTTACTATTCCTTAAATGGTTCATACCAATGCGACACAAATGCCCTAATCGCTTATGCCACAACTCGTATCTACTAATTGAGTCAGAGTGCACATCATAGGCCGCAGTTTGAGGTATATTTACAGTACAGTCCAACGCGTACAGACCATCACAGGGCGAACCATGTAGAACAGAATCACCTGTAAATTGAAAAGTATCAGTTTTTATAAAAGTTACAGCCACTTTTATCAAAAAGAACGCTAAACCCTTTCTCAACAGCTTTCTTTACAGATATAAGGTTAGATTTTAAATTAGGGACATAAACAACATCTTTTAACTTATTTACAACACTACTGCTACTATTTACAGAACTGGATATGTCTATGTCACCCACACCACCGACACTGATTTCAGTGCCATTTGCCACTGTAACCATGCCCGTGTGAAGTGGCCTTAAGTCACTGAACCAGTCGATTCTTGCTGTCATATGTTTGGTAGCACCAGAATCTACATACCACTTGTCCATGTTATTATGAACTCCTAAGGCATAAAAAGAAGTACTGGGAGTAAAGTCTGTCTTCCCTTTTTTCATCGTCTTCTTCTTCCTCAACGGACAATCGGGTCGTTTGTGGCCAGGCTCCTTACAGTCATAGCAAACAACGGGTTTCTGTTTCGGTTTTAGACTTCGTACATGTGCAGCAGCGCCAGTCTCAGCTATCACGTCTTTCTTGAACATTTCATTCAATAGTTTGGCCTTGACTAAGCCCGTGGTAACAACAACATTACTATTCTCCAAAGCAATTATTAAAGGGTCATAGTTTGAAGATAGTCCACCTAATAGAATGGCTGCCACAGAAGTATCTTCGATTTCTTTTCCTATGTCCGCCAGCTCTTGAGCAGTATTGAGTACCGCATTAATGTAGTCTTCAATATTACGAAAGTCTATTAGGCTTAACGATACAGCTTTCTTTCCAAAGCTAATCTGCGCCCCATACCCTTATCTTCAAAGGTATTCTGCAATGCCACCCACGCTTCAGACGCCGTCTTGGCATTCCTAGCATGAACAATAGCAGAGCTCTCAAGGGTCAAGCAAATTTTAGAAAGAGCCTTCCTGTCATTCCTATCGCGGATATTTGTGGGAGTCGCATCACCAGTCGGGTAACCTTCTATAGTCTCCCACAAGTCTTCATGGATAAGGTAGTTTCGCATACGAAACTTCCACAAAGGGTAACTTTCCCTATCCCGAAGCATAATAGACGGTATCGATGCTGACGAGCTTTTAATACAATTAATATTACGATCAGCCGTACCTGCATCACCGCTATTATCCATATGTGCCATAATTCTTCGTGCTGATAACGATTTTGTTGTAAAAATATTCTAGGAGAGCAAAAAGACACATCTGATGACAGGAAATTTTATTGAAGAATGTAACTAAGGTAAATAAATATGTCAAAAAAAATTTGATTACAAAAACATTCGTTTGGAGCAGTATAAACAGCTAGTATTTTAACAGAAAATGGACCTGGAAAAGTCCGGATGGCATAACAAAAAATGAGATCGACTTCATCATGTCGACTAAGACTCGGATATTCAATGATGTCTCAGTGATTAATTCGTTTAACACGGGGAGCGATCACCGACTGGTAAGAGGCACATTGAATCTGAATGTAAAATCCGAACGATATCGACGGATGAAGTCTACGCTCCGCCCTAATGCTATCCAGATCCAAAACCCCGAACGCTTTCAACTCGAACTGCAAAATCGCTTTGATTGCCTGGAGGACTGCACAAATGTGGACACATACAACGACAGGTTCGTGGAAGCTGTCCTTACGGCGGGTTCAAGCTTTTTAAAACCCAGCCGTAACAAAAGAAGTAAGAAAATCTCTGAGCCAACATTAAAGCTCATGGAGGAAAGACGTGGACTGCAGTCTTCTGAAGACGCTCGTCGGCAGCTCAACAAACAGATCTCCAAGTCCCTAACCCGAGACGTGCGCCGATTTAATACTGAACGTATTAAAGAGGCAATCGAGCGGAACAGGGGCTCAAAAGTGTTCACCAGGGATCTGACGCTTGGACAGAGTTTGCTGATTAAGCTGAAGACAGAGGACGGCAGATTGGTTACATCCCGACCTGAGCTATTGGCCGAGATTCAAAACTTCTATGGACAGCTTTACGCGACATCACGCACACCTGTCACTCAGGCCACCGATCCGAGAGCCAAATTAACCCGACATTACACCGAAGATATCCCGGACGTCAGCCTGTACGAGATTAGTGTAGCTCTCAAACAGCTTAAGAACAACAAGGCGCCGGGCGACGATGGAGTTACAGCGGAGCTTTTGAAAGCAGGTGGACGACCAGTCCTGAGGGCGCTTCAGAGGCTATTTAACTCCATCATCCTCGAGGGTGAAACGCCAAAGGCATGGCATGGGGGCGTGGTGACACTTTTCTTCAAAAAGGGTGACAGGACCCAATTGAAGAATTATAGACCCATCACGCTCCTGAGTCCTGTTTACAAGTTGTTTTCGAGAGTTATAACGAATCGTCTCGCACGCAGGTTCGACGACTTCCAGCCTCCCGAACAAGCCGGATTCCGAAAAGGCTTTAGTACCATAGACCACATACATACGCTGCGGCAGGTTATACAGAAGACCGAAGAGTACAACCTGCCATTATGCTTAGCGTTCGTGGACTATGAGAAAGCCTTCGATTCTGTCGAGACCTGGGCCGTGCTTCAGTCACTCTAGAGATGCCAAATAGACTATCGGTACATCCAAGTGCTGCAGTCACTGTACGAAAACGCCACTATGTCAGTCCGCCTTCAGGACCAAAACTTGGAACCAATACGTCTTCAGCGAGGTGTGAGACAGGGCGATGTTATATCGCCGAAACTGTTCACTGCCGCGTTGGAGGATGTGTTTAAGCTTTTGGACTGGAGAGGATTTGGCATCAACATAAACGGCGAGTACATGACTCACCTTCGTTTTGCGGATGATATCGTAGTCATGGCTAAAAACCTGGAAGACTTGGGCACAATGCTCGACGACCTCTGTAGAGTCTCCCAACAAGTGGGTCTTAAAATGAACATGGATAAGACGAAAATAATGTCGAATTCCCATGTCGTACCCACTCCTGTAAAGGTTGGAAGCTCTACACTGGAATCCAACTCGGCTGGGCAGCGTTCGGGAAGCTTCGCAGCATATTCTCGGCCCAACTACCGCAGTGTCTCAAGACGAAAGTCTTCAATTCGTGTGTGTTGCCAGTGATGACTTACGGAACTGAGACGTGGCCGCTTACAATGGGCCTAGTAAGAAGGCTCAATGTCACCCAAAGGGCAATGGAGAGGGCTATGCTCGGGGTTTCTCTGCGTGATCGAATCAGAAATGATGAGATCCGCAGGAGAACTAAGGTTGCCGACATAGCCCGAAGAATTGCGAGCCTCAAGTGGCAGTGGGCAGGCCACATTGCAAGAAGGACTGTCGGCCGTTGGGGCGGAAAGGTCCTCGAGTGGCGGCCGCGTACCGGAAGACGCAGCGTTGGTAGGCCTCCCACAAGGTGGACCGACGATCTGGTGAGGGTCGCGGGAAGCCGATGGATGCGGACAGCGCAGAACCGATCGGTATGGAGATCTTTGGGGGAGGCCTATGCCCAGCAGTGGGCGTCTCTCGGCTGAAATGATGATGATGATGATGAGTTCAATGCTAAGAAAACACCGGTGTGCGCGTTTATAGCCAAAAAGTCATCGTACCTTCCTCTTTCCTCTCTTCAGGGCACAACTCTTTCGACACAGGACTCCATAAACTTGCTCGGTATGGAAATATGTTGCGATCTGAATTCCAGATACTACATTGAATTCGTTAGGAAAACAGCCTCACGGAAGCTCGGCGTACTGAACAAGGTGCGTCGATTTTTCACGTCTGACCAATTAATTATGCCTGCTTTACAAAACACAGGTCCGGTCTTGCGTGGAAATATTTCTCGCACTTGTATACCACAAGTGCTCCACTAACCTCCACCAAGTACCTCCTCGATGCACTGGACAGATTGCAGGGTCGTCGTACTGACTGTATTATTGGCGAGCCTCTGCAATTGCGTCGAGACATTGCGTCGCATAGCGCCTTCTATCGGCTGTATCACGGATGCTCTCAAGAGCTTTTCGATCTTATCCTACCTTCCCTATTCCTACTCAAGAGCATGCGTGACGGTCTTCGGAGTTATCCACCTCAACATCACACACAAAGATATTTAGTACCTCCAGAAATTGGAATTCTTTGCCGGCACATGTGTTCCTTTCTCCCTATAGCATGGGTTCCTTCAAAAGAGGCGTGAAAAAGCCGGCAAGGTGGAGGCGGCTAGAGCAGTGTCTATTCTGCACTTGCTTTCTTCGCGTATGGACTGTTCTTACCGCTTTACATTAGGTGGTGTTGAGTCATTTGCCATACTTTCACATAATTATCACTAGATAAGTTAGTTCTTAAGTAATTTGTGAAGTGACAAATAAATGATATTATTATTATTATATTATTATTACTTTGTATAAAAAAATATTCTCTTGATAGTTTAACGTGAACGGGTAGTGACTCGCCAGGCAAAACTACGCGACAAAAGGGCAGCACATTTACGCTGATAATTATACATAACATTTGTTTGGCTTATGCGGAATATCAGTCGAACGTAAGTTCGGCAATATCGCCTACGCATTTATTGTACGAGTATGTAGAAAGACACTGAAACATGCGAAAATAGCGAAAAGCATAAAATTACTACTATGTGAAGTCTCAGTAATCCATGTCTTGACCATTTCGACGGGTGCAAAGTAAATAAAGTCAACTACAAATTCACGTTTTTCTTTTTTTATTGCATTTTCGTACTTATCAAACAAGACGCCACAACCTGACATATTTTGTTTTTCAGATTTATCTTTATTTCAATCAATTTTCGAACGTATAAAAAGCCATCTACGCATGTTTTTCCAAATAGTACGAAGTCAATGCGACCAAGTAACGTTGGTCGTTTCTACGCGGGGCGCGGGGCGCGGGGCGCGGGGCGCGGGGCGCGGGGCGCGGGGCGCGGGGCGCGGGGCGCGGGGCGGGCTCCGAGCGTACACAAAATGTCATCAGGCAGTTGAGTCACTTGCCACCGGCGCCGGCGCGCGCATCCGTATTTACGTAACTTTGTTAAAAAAAAGTTTTTGTCTATAACGGCAGCAATTTCGAGTTGTAATTGTAATCTCCATCTGCATTACTCCAATCAACAATCCTTAAAATGAATAAAGAATGACGCGAATTGTTGGTGAAATTAGGAAGAACAAGAAAACAACTGGACATCAAGGAAACGGTTGTCATATATCCTAATATTAAGTGTTCCAATAACAATTGAGATTAGTAAAATAAATAATAAATAAATTGTATACATAAAATTTAAAGTCCGGAGTATACACGACCAACTGGTAGTTGGCTCAGTTAGCATTTTTTAAAGTACGATGTAAGAACGGCTATCTGCAAAATCTCGTAAATTATCAAGAAATTAGCTAAACTAATTTAGAGTATAAATAGATTATGATAAAATTTTCAGAATTATTGGTCCACTCATTATGAAAATAACACACTTTTTCGATCTTTTCGCTCTCCTGTAAAGTTGCTATTTTGCAGATGTCTCTTTTTACTTTGCACCCGTCGATTTAATACTTTAATAGGTCGTAGACCCGTATGTAGGGTCGTCTGGGTAGGTTCACCGCCTTCCTTATTTCAGCCGTGAAACAGTTCGCTGTGTTTCGGATTGAAGGGAAAGGTAGCCAGTGTAATTACTGGGCATGGACGGCATTTCATCTTAGGCCCCAGGATGACAACGCACCTGCAATTTTAAGTGTTTTTCCTTGTTATTGGTGGTGTCTATAGGCGGCGGTAACCACTTACCATCAGGTGGGCCGTCAGCTTGTTCGTCATCTAGTTGTATAAAAAAAAATTAGCGCAAACCTGTCAGTATATCCTGTCAGTACTGCTGAAACCCAAAGTGTAATTTATGGTAAGATTTTTCGGGTCATGCTAGCATTAGGATGAGTTAGTGTTATGTTTACCTGGCTAATCGTATGAAGTACACAAAATCAAGCATCTTGATTCTTGAAGCCCATAGTCACATTTGACCAACTTCAATAAAGGTCAAAGTCAAAGTCAAAGTACTTTATTGCATCATGTTGTTACATAGAAAAAATCGATCTCGCAAATTCTATCACGCAAATTTCTACGTATGTTTCTCTCAAAATGTCGAAGCGTAATTTAGACCTGACTTTCGGCGACGTAAACACCACAGGGGTGTCGCTCGCTCCACTGGAAAAAAGTAAAAAAAAAATAATACTCTGCAACTGAAACTCACATTGGATGTGGGAGTTTCGAAATGTATTTCAAATTTCGAATGCGCGTTCTAAGGCAAAGGAAAAGGTAAGGTCTATTTTAATAAAACTTTTATAGTGGTTTTTAGCGTTCCTTGACAACTGATTTGACTTAGAAAAAAGTTATGGTCAAGCATAAAATTCCTTGCAAAAAAATGGTCTCCAAAATAGCGGCCATATAATTTTACATGTGTCCCTTAGTTCGTACGAGTATTAATCACAAAACAGGGATATTCTAAATGTTTTTTCATTTTTATTTATTCGTAATCAAAATAATTTTCATGAGAATTTAAAAACAAATAATGTTTTTCTATGTCTCTTATGAGCGAAATTTAATATATCTTTTGGAAAAGGAGATGTTTTATATCTGGCCAGGTATATGCATACTATCTCAAAAAATCAGGAAAGTCTCCTAAATCATTAAAAATACTAATAATTCATTTTAACGCATAGTTTACTGATACAAAATTTGGTTCTTTTCGTCAATTATGGCGGGCGACATTGAAGTCAACTAAGCGTCACTAAAGTACATAAGTGCCATGATGAATAATTGGCTATGTTGCAGTTTTTTCTGTAAAAAATCTTGTTTTGTACATATAACACGAAAAAAAAAATGGACAATTGTTCACTCTTCTGCATATTTTTACCTATTTCTGCATTTTGGAATCACCATCATCATCATCATCATCACGGTGCCTATAAACACCCTACTCTAGGGCACAGGTCTTCCTACATGGGAGAAACACATGAGGAGCTTAGGCGAGAACATGTTTTTTATTCGATTTATTATATTTATTTTTTTATATTTTATTACTTAAGGAATAGTTTATGGTTGATGTAGTACATGATTTAGTTTTGTAAGCAATAAAAGCTTTGTTGATTGTTATAAAGCTGAACTTGATCTGTTGCATGAACTGTTACATGTTTATTTATTTTAATAATTTTTAGACTCCTAAATGATTTCTGTTTTTATTTTTAAATTATCTTTAACTAACTATAATCCTGATAGAGGAGTCACTAACTCACGAGCCAAAATTTATCACGAAATGATCCGCAAATAAATTAAGAAATAACTTAAAACTCTAATCACATAATTCATGCATTAAATTATCATCGAAAACCAATATTCATTCTTTCAAAAACTTCAAAAGCTTTCAAACAGATATCTTGTTTAGCTGTATTTAAAAAAAATCTTAAGTCGTAAAAGCCTTATGATGTCAAAACGGAGGAGCAATTAATTAAAATACTTTTATTATTGTTAACTGGCTAGTATTTATTGACGATTGTCTACATTTTATATCCCGTCAACTCCGAACCATAAATTTTATTGAAGATGTCATAAACCACAAACTATTAATCGGATTTAATCGATAGTTTGTTTGATATTCAACGATTATGACATCTTTTAAATAATCATCAACGTGGAAAAGGGAGGGAGGGATTATTATATTGGTGTTGTTTTGTGAAACGAGTCTGTGTTGACGTGCAAAACGAAGAATTATTCTAATAAGCGTTTACTTTTTGTGAAGATGTCAGGTAATAATAATAATTCGTTTATTGCTTTCAAAAACATACATTAAAAAGTTTAAAGAATACAACAATCTGAAAATGAAAGATGAGCAAGAAAGGAACTGAAGGAGGCTCAGCCTATGTTGTCCAGGAAGAGATTTCCTGTGCAACGCTGATTTTTAGCCACCCCCACTTCTCTAAAGGTCTTAAGTGAGGATATAATCGTCATGAGGGTTTCAATATTTTCGTAAAAACATTGATCTATAAATACTTTGAAAGGATCAGAACAACAGTACAGCAGTAAAACATCAATAAAAGCACTTATTTTGTGTGTGTGTGTGTGTGTGTGAGAGAGAGAGTGAGTGAGTGAGTGAGTGAGTAAGGGAGGGAGTGAGTTAGTGAGTGTATAAAAAAGAGATAACATCAACCATTATAATGGGTGCTACTAACTGAAATATTCTAGGGGGCAGACATTAATAACTTAAACTACCTATATGTTTTAGATATCGAAACTAACGTGTGTTTACTAATTACTATCCTATAGTTCTTGAAGGTGTGGTGGGCAAATGTTTACCTATATGTTTGGCAGTTGGTGGCTTACCTACTTCTTTGGCAGTAGGTAGCTTGGTTAACCTTGTGTCACACGTTCCGCTGCGCTGTGAAGGTGGCGGTTCGCGCCGCGACCGCGACCGGAGACCGAGACGTAAGACAGAGACAGGAGACTGCTACCAGTACTTGTTATTTCTGGTTTAGTACTCCGTGTGCTATTAAGATTTGTACGGGCGGCAGTTCGTGCGTGCGACAGAGACAGGAGACAGAGACGCGAGACCGAAGACTACGAGACGGTCGCCGCCCCGGACCAGTAGTGTCTCGTGTCGCGCCCGAAATGCAAGTGTGTGTTTTTATAAAAAACGACTACTTTTTCTGATAAAGTCTGTGGAAATTTGTATTTTTCAGTAAATTTAACATGTAAGCAAACTGTGTTTTATTCAACCGGAAATACGTCCTGAACATATCATCGTTAAACAATAGGTGATTCCTCACTAGTAGCGAAAATGATCCTACTTGGACTCTAGTTGAATAAAATTCATTAATAGATAATCTTTTTTTAGTTTCTAAGCGAAAGACTCTGCCTTGCTGATGTGTTTGGCGGTCTCGGTCTCGACCCGCAGTACATGCAGAAGAGACCGAGACACTTGTCGCGGTCTCCTGTCTATGTCTCTCATCTCGGTCTCCCGGGTCGCGGCGCGAACCGCCACCTTGAGGCGTCTCTCTGCGTCGTGTCTCTTCCTTCATGCATCGTCGTGTCGCGTCACGTCGCGCCTCGGTGTGTTTTGACCCTTACCGTCGCATGCCAGCTCTCCGGCGGCGTCTTCGCAACAATATTGTATAAGAAATCACAGTTTGCGAAATTCATTACCGTGACGTACGATACATCCTGTCGAAGCTTACCATCCCGACTTGTGTTATTAAGAAAGTCAAAGAAGTTGGGTGTCGAACTTCGATATTAGACGCCCCTTCTATTTTTATATTTCAGGTCACAGACCACAATCAAATTAATAAAAATCTTAGTTGTGATATTAAATAAAACATATTAAATTTTGTTTAATATCTCTTGAAACTCGCAAACAGAAAGCAATGTGGTGAATATCAATAATAAAGAGTACCTAGTGAAATATTTGAAAGACAAAAAAAATGTACTTTTCTCTTTGCTCCGGTGGCATTATTCTATTAAACATTTCTAAATTTACCTAGTTTTTAAATCGTTTTTGATTATGAATTATTATACAGTATTTAAAGAATCTTTGATTACAGCGCTTACGGAGAACATCAAAAAGCATTTGAATATATAAGTCACAAAAATGATAATGCGAAAGGAAAGACTCCAATGATGCTTTGTAACACTTCAGAAGTTTACTTTAAGAAGAACTCGACTCGTTAAAGCTTTATTTATGTCAGGAGAGAACTAGTAATCTTTGCCAAGTTCTCAGAATTGCGTGCCGTGTTGGAGAATTGTGAAACTTTTGCAAATTTGAGCAGGTTGCTTTGCTAGCGAGTAGCGCCGGCGAGTTTGACAACATTTTGAGTTAATATTAAATTTTGTAATTTGTTCTGATAAAGATGAAGTACAATCAAGTAGGTAGTGGGTACGCGTACGAATTCCGGTAACGACATATGTTTTTATGATCAGAATGAACATTTAGTATGTTTCTCATATAGTTTTGCGTTATACGAAAAATGCTTATAATAATGCTTAATTGGGTCTAGATAATACGTATGATTCTGGATGATTAAGGGAATTATTATATAACAGGGGTAGTAAACAGTAAATTATTCGTCATCGTCGTCGTGAACGCTGGTTATATCGAGGGTATAACTCACTGAATTTAAAAGAAAAGAGCTTGTTTACTTATGTTTGTGTTGATGGTGTATCTATAATGTTCGAAATACTTTAAAGCTAATTTTCCTTGAAATCAAATTACAAGTTCAAAGCTGTATCCCACCGAGCCAATTTTCGCGAGGAGCCAACAAGTTGAAGCATCTAAATCAAACAATTAGACAGAGTCTCAACCGAAATTCCCAGCCTGTCAGTGAGGTTGCTCGCTCGTGAGGTCGAACATTACAGGCGTAAGCCAATATTGAACCACAACGGTGTATTCCCAAACGTCAGAGTAAACGCCTAACTCGATGCCAAACCAATTGTTTTACTTTAAAAGCCATTTGCTTCCATAAGTGCTACAAATTAAGTTACATGACGTCGTTATTAATAATAATTTTCAAATTAATGCATTTAAGGTAGCTCATTAAAGCCACCTGGTACCCAACCAAAAAATTTTCGTCTACTACAACATTTAAAATCAAGAACAAGTTCTTAATAAAGCTTACTTTGGACTATAGATACTAAGTTTATGATTATTATTTTTATTAAGTATCGCCTTACTTCAACCAATTATTTTTTAAATAGGCGTACCTACTTAACCAAAACATAGATCAGTCGAGTTGCCATTCTAATGGACTAACAGATTCTGATTCTGGTGAAGGATTGGCATAAGATCATACGCACGCAGAGCAGAATCATGTAAACGACCCTAAAACAACGTAAGTATAACTATATCTGCTGCTCACCGTGTTAATTGCGTATTTAGACGATTTTTTTCTGTAAGTTTTCGCGTGTTTGTCTGTCTACGGCCCATTTTTTGTAGCTAAGGCTTTGCTTCAATGATTAAGAATACAGTATCTGACATACTACTTCACATATAATAAGTCAAATTATATTCTCATTCTACAGACAGGCAACATACTCATGATTTAATCAAAATAAATAAATAAAGTAAATTAACCAGTGACCAACGGTAACACACCGTACATCGGAATGCATTAGGTGTTCCGCTGAATTTGCCGTCGCCTAGGAATTGCAATGAGTAGTGAGCGTCGTGTATTATATTGTTACACTTGACGCAATAATAATAGCAATAAACTTAAATATAGAGGAGTTATTATTGTTCTGAAATAGGGTGTAACTAATGAAATGTTATATAATCATGTTTTAAATAAATTGATAGTATAAATTTTTAAAGATTAACACAAAAAATATGGTCGCCTACAGTAATATGGTAAAGGTTTATCCCGTCCCTTCAGTAGGATAACACTGCTTGACGGATTAAAACGGATATTAACAACGGGTATAATGTAGCGTCCTGCTGTCGCGTGTGCTGTTTACCTTGTCGCGTGTGTTTCTCCCTTTGACTCTACTTTTTACTATTTTTGATTATAAATTTTCTACTATAATGTCAATTTGTAGCTTATTATTTTGTAATTTAGAACTTCCCTTATTTCACATCTCTATCCCTCACGACTTCTCTCTCTTCTCTTTGCGGTTCTCCACTGATCTGTTACACCTATTCTCCTCATGAGAGTAGATGTAATGTGACAGTTTATAGTATGATGCATGCTCAGTTGAAAACAAGCCGTTTAAACATTATTAAAAATATCTAAAATGGGTTTTGAAATTAATTTTCGTTACAAACACTATCTTCAATGCATATTAACAATAAAACATTTCCCTAGTGACAATGCACCGTGTTCACCAATGAGTAAATTATATTTTACACCAATAAATAAAAGAGGTTTAAACTTCATAACTAGCTTCTTCACGCTTTAATAATATAATTTACATACTTCTTTCCCTAATCCCATAAAAAATCCATTATAACTTCGCATAACAAATTGCAGTTCGTATTCAACTTGTTCGGTCTTAAATCAACTATGAAATTAAATGGTTTATCCTCACTGTAAGAAACGGCGCGCCGTCCCGAGGAATGTGTTTGTACGCTAAATTCTAATAACGGGAGAAATATTCAATAATATATATGACTGAGATTTAATCTTAAATTATTACTGAAATAAATTATGAAGTAACATAGAGTATGAAAAGATTCGAAGTCACCACTGTCTCCACCTTAAAACCACGCACAAAGAAATTTAGTTTATTCTTTGTACTCCTAAAACTTGTAATTCTTTACCAGCTCATTGTGCTCCCTTGTCCGTGGGTTTTTTCAAAAGAGGCATGTAAAGGCAATTTATGATATATCCTTTATTGCACATATAAAACACATAAATAATATTCATTAAGAAAACACATGTACAAGGGTGAGCTCTTCCAGCCAACCCTAACCCTAAATTAAAAGTACTATTCTTAATTTTGATTGTATCATTATTTTAAATGTTTGAAAAATTTTTTACTAACAAAAATCTATCTAAACTAGAAAAAAAATACTAACGTATTATAGTACTTAAAAGTACTAGCATTTATGTATTAGTTAGTATTTATGGGCCGGCAATGAGGCGGCTAGAAAGTGTTTTGATGCTGAACCAGCTGCTTGTGCCGTATGGACTTCTCTTACCATTTTCATCAGGTGGTATTGAGTCAATGAGTCAATGCCGTGTTTATCATGTGAATATAATTCTCACTTTCATTATGATAGCCAGTAAATAATGTAGCAAATAATTAAACAGAACTAGCCACTTCACAGAACTGAGCCTAATTTATGTTTGGATATATGTAATAATTATATACATATTACTATGTGTTCTTTTGTGACGTGAAATTATAGGTTCTTTTGCAAAAGGAAAAATTATAGTTTCGCGTCCGGTCCTATCTGTCAAAACCACATACTTAATTTAGATTACAACTAGTATCTTCTCTTGTTTATACAACTCATGTTTTCGTTATTGACTACATTTAGGTATATACAATTTTATCCTTACATAATTAGTTATCGTAAGAAAAGACTTTTATACCTAAATGTACTATTGAATGTAATAGTGTAATTCTTGTTGGTTGTCCTAATAAATAAATAAATAAATTATTATTATTATTATCTTCATGCTAAATTTGATCTTAATCGATTCAGTGCATAAGAGTGAAAACGTAGTAGACAGACAGATAATTACTTACGTAGTATGGATATTAAACAAATAAATAGATAGAATATTTTATTTTGCGCAAACACAATATGATAAAAAAGCGGTCTTATCGCTAGAAACAATCTCTACCAGACAACCATAAGGTAGGGAGTTTACTTGTAAGTATAAAAGTGATAGGTGCGGAAATGAAAAGATTATTTTAGAATTTTATTATAATAATGCTATACATAAAAAAATATAGTATAAAATACAATAATCATCATTATAATCATTTCAGCCGAGAGACGCCCTCTGCTGGGCATAGGTCCAAAAACAAGCCCTAAATACAATATTACATAAAAATAAATACACATTTGACTGGGAATTCAGGAAAATAAAGCAATTGGAGGTAATCAGAAAGGAACAAGGAGGATCAGAGTGTAAACAAATGTTCATAGACTAAATGTTTGAGAGAACATATTGTTTGAGCACGTTTGATAAGAACAGGAAGACTGTTCCAAAGCCTAATAGCGCGCACTGTAAAGGAATCACTATAAGCCTGAGAGGAATGGGAGAGAAACACGAGGAGAAGGGTGTCGATGGAACATGAGTTCTTGCCGTGGGATGACTGAAGAAAGCAAAAGGGATCCTTTAGATACAGAGGAATTCGAGGATAAAAAAGTATAGGATATTATGGAGTATCTAGTATGAATTGTAGGACGCGTATACTTTTCTGAGGGGTGGAGTAATAAAATTTTCACTGTGTGAGTATTTTCACAAAACACATCCTGGGCTAGATAAAGCGGCTAAGTATTTTTTTCCTTGAACAAGCTCGTTTATTCATAGAGAAGATTTATTACCAGCAAGATTAATGTTTTGGTTTCTTTTGTTTGATGTTAAATTACTTTATTTAGGCTCTTAAGCCGCTTTCATTTGCGGCCGGACATTTTGTTTTCGTAAAAATATAAATAGGAATACGGACGGAGGTTTTATTTGGCTCACTTCCAAGGAAATGTTTTGAATTGTTGCATTAGTTCCTAGGTGGAATTTAATACGGTCGCAGGTATTATGAGTTACCAGAGAATTTGAAATACCTAGATATGGCTACGAGTTGCACCATAGTGCTACGATTCGTAGTGCATTAGCTGCTACAATATTCGTAGTACTTTACTACTTTTGCTACGATTTTCGGTTGTAGCAGACAAGCTACGTGCTGTACTAACTTATTGAATACTTGTGTTTGCTCCCGGCTCCGGCCACGCGGATGTCGGTTATGGTAGTAAAAGGTAACCTAAGTATGTCCTTTTTTAAGATGTAATCTATCTCCATATGTAATTTATCTCCATGGCAAATTTGATCGAAATCGTTTGGGCGGTTTCAGAGTGAAAACGTAACAGACAGACAGATATACTTTCATATTTATAATGTTAGTATGGATTTAAAAAATATATATATTAATTATCATTTTACATAATTATTTTGCTTATTGTCATCATTCAAAAGATAATACGTTAGATTTACAATGAGTTTTATTTACATTGTTTTTAAGAATTCTGAAAAGGTAAAATGAAGGCCCGAATTTTTATTTTTTAATACTTCGAGAATCTTATATTTTACCTTGAGAATGTTTATTACATTCTTTTCGTCAATTTAAATTAAGAATGAATGTTATTCCATATTTTTTAACGGTTTCAAATAACAAAGCTGGCCATAATGTAAAGTCCATAAAAATGTTGTAGTATTAAATCACATTGTGTGGCATTTCGGTACAATTTTTTGTAAAGTGTATTTATATTAGACAACATTATAGATTTATCTATTGTATTTGAGCGCTGGAGGTCTAGAAAGGGACGATCTAAAATGAAACGAAATTAAATAGTAGATTATATCTATATGTATACCAAGGGAATAAAGCAGTGTCTCAGGCCACAGGGTAGACTTGAATCACGAGCGTAAAGAAGGACTCTATGGTTAACTCCCAAGCGCAGCGAGGGTGTTGAATAATTAAAGTCCTGAATGCAGCGGGGGATTCAAGGGTACCCAAGATATAAGACAGCTTATTTAGAGTGAAAAAAGAGCTATAATATCAGCAACTCGCATAATAAGTTACATAACAACTCAGTTAGAAGTTTTCCTGCATAGTAATCTTATTCTCCAAAAAAAAAATACAAGATAACTTGTCTAGCAGAACCTTTAATTGTGTTGCCCATTTGAAACAATAACTGCTTCAAATTCAAAGCTTTTAATTTAGATTAAAAACCTAAAATCCGAAATGCATAATATGTTTTGAATTTGCTTTGTGTTTGACGTTTTATAATAAGTTGCCATATTAATTCAAAATGTTAGAATTTCTTCTCCTTTTGAATTAATTTCTACTCTTTCTGGCCAAGCTGTAAGACACTGCTTGATTCCTTAGGTATATAATCTACTGTTATTAAACTAGGCCCCCCTAAAAGCTCTTTCGAGTCATAAAAAATTCTATAAACAAGTATGTCTATTACAATTAAAATAGTGTTTACTAACAATGACATTATTTCTATCTGACTGCCATGTGTGAATTTACGACAGCTAACAATATCATAATGTCTGCATGCCTTGTTTGTCATCTCTACACCGATTCCAAATGGTGAAACACCGGGAAGATTCCGGCAGCAAATTCGTGTATATTATAATGACTCAACAAAACCTTTTGGTGTTGAACTTCATACAAACACAATACAATTTAAAACCCGAATAACAAGCTTAATTGCTAAGATGAAGCTTTGAAATTCCATTTATAAAGTGGTAACTGAATTCAAATGTAATCAGTATTAGTTTCGTAGCTTTAAGTTGTTTACGGGCTAAAACTAAATGGACTGCAGTTTGTAGTGTAAGCTAAAAGCTGACTAAAAACTGCGAGCGCTATCGAGCCTTTGTTATGGCTGACTCTCATTTATCTGACGTCCACAGTCAGGGAGTTTTAATGTAGCAAAAAGCCCTGGTCTTGGATGAAAAATGTTACTTCTTTGAAGTGGGAGCCACTGGGCCGGGGTCAACACACCGCTACGAACTCTATGCACTTAATGAATCTTTTTATTGGTTTTCTAAAACTATCTTTAATAGGGAATATGCATGTTTTTTTAGGTTTCATAATTATTACCACAGCAATTAACAAAACTGAAAGACGTTTTGGAGTAGATTATCTGCGACTCCCATTTCGCTGAAGACTATCTTTCGGTTTAAGTGATTATCAAGATACTATTTTTTATATATTATGAATTACTTAGTAAGCTATACGGTTTTTACTGCAAAACCGTTAAAATCGTGTGCGGTAATAATATTATGTGAAAGTTTTTTGATTGGTATCTGTATTGTTGTCCAAATAAATAAATAAAAAATATTGATAACTACCCAACTTAAAGATGCGTACTAGACAAGGAGATCCGATATAATTTTTGACGTCACAAGGACAGTCGACCACAGAAGTACTTTATAATTGCTACCGAACTATATTGACGCTAGAGTCGTTGTGCCATGGTACTAAAGTGTTCAGCTACTTCTGTGGTCGACTGCTCACGTCCGCTTTACATGTTTATATAAAAAGATGGTTTTTAAAGAGAGTTGGTATACTGTGATTTCTATTTCAAATATCTTGGATATTTTTTGGCTAAAATCAAATCTGTTTTCACTATGAGCAGTATAGTGTTACGTATTTTTTTTAAATGTATTAAACTAGCTATTTCGTCATGCATATTCCTTATTATTTTTTAATTGTATACCTAGATTCGGAGCCACAAACATCGAGAAACGAACTGTGTGTTATAAAGGGAATTTAGAGACGTCTAATAATATTATGGAACATAGTGCGCCTCATTCATTCATTCATTACTAGGTGGTAGGCCCGTATGTAGGGTCGTCTGAGTAGGTACCGCCGCCTTTCTTATTTCAGCCGTGAAACAGTTCCCTGTGTTTCGGATTGAAGGGATAGATAGCCTGTAAATACGAGACATGGAAGGCATTTCATCTTAGGGCTCAGGATGACAACGCACCCGCAGCAAGTAATTTTTTCCTTGTTATAACTAACCACTTACCACCAGGTGGGCTGTCAGCTTGTTTGTCATCTAGTTGTATAAAAAAGACACACTATAAATGTTATGTACGTATATTTCCTAACGTAAGATAAGTAGGAAAAAGATAGGAAAAATTAGAGCGGCATTTTAGAAGGCATTTCAATATGTGCTTCTTTGAACCTTCATTTTATCATGTACGTTGATGCTGAAAAGAGAAAACACCTTTTTAAATGTCAATTTATTTATCTATTATCTATTTGCATTCATATTGATAGAACGAGATGCACTACACTCAAATTTCGATTTAGCATGTGGTTTCAAGGCTCAGTGTAGATTCTGAGTGCAAAGTCAAAGTCTAATTTTGTTTACAAAAATATATTACCACTCTGAAAGTTTACGCCTTAAAATCTTGTAAGATTATTTTGAAACATCGATTGAGAATGAAAAAAAGGACTAAAAAGTTTCATTTTTTAGCTTAGGCACTACTGCTTGGTACTACCAGTTCACTTAAAAAAACACTTTTTCACTTAATTTTACCCATTTCAGAAGACAATAATCGCTCTGATGCAATTTTCCAATCATATAAAATATTGACTGTGTTGCAATTGAATGGCAGAAAATACTATCCCCAAGGGAAAAAATAATCAGCTTCGTGTAGATATTACAGTTTGTATGAAACAGCTGACTTTTGTCGCGATTTTTAATTTGTTTCTCAGCTAGTCGTATTTAGGGTGACCAGCACTGCGATCTACCTTCGTTTTTGAGAGCATCCCCCTTACACCTGTATATTATTTATTTTATTTTACTATATAAATGAAGTCTTACAAACTATAACAAATCAAAGTACTCCAGAAACAACGAAAATTCAATGCTTTTTAAATATAATTACTTTACTTTATCAGCTTCCAATCTAAAAAATTCAATTTGGAAATACACAGCATTAAGTGTCTAGTAGATATTAATTTGTGACAAAATAACCAAGTGATGGCATTCATGTTTTTCGTAAACAAAAATAATAAATGAGTTTACAGACAATTTTCCTCCACTAATAAATAAACCAACCAGGAAGTAGTCAACGATAGCGTCGTAGCTAGATGAAACGATGCAATCAATTATGAGTAACTCGATAATTTTTCATTGCTTATAGAGCTATGCGATTCTCTAAAGTCGCCTTTAATTCGTGGCTGTCGGCAGCGATGACATGCCTATTGGCGTTTGTTTGACAACTATTTTACAACTGTTGGTGATACTAGCGTTCCGACGACGAGCATGGCGTGAGCCGGAACAAAAAAGTTGTTTATTTTTATATCTTTATCTAAAGTTAATCGATTATTAAATGAAGTCATTGCGATACATTTTACACACAAAAAAATTAAATCACAAAATATGTATTGTCCTTTGCGTCGTACATCCAAAACAGCGACAAATATACACAGCCAAGAGATCGACGTACAGATAAGTGACTACGCTTACGCGCAGCGCTCTGCTCAAACGTCAAAATCAATGGCGGCTCGTCGTCCTCTCAGTCGTCAAGTTCGATGTCGAATATTTCTGTTAGTGAATCACACCGCAGTCTTCAATTCGTAGCTGTCGGCAGCGTTGTTATGCCTTTTTGCCGTTTGTTTGACAACCATTTGACAACACTGCGTGACACTAGCGTTCCGACGACGAGCACGGCGTGAGACGGAACTAAAAAGTTGTTTATTTTTATATCTTTATGTAAAAGTCCATCAAATATTGAATCAAGTCAATGCAATAAATTTTAAGCACAGAAAAAACTAATTTTAAAAATATCTACTGTCCTTCCAATACGCTTACGTGCAGCGCTGTGCTCAAACGTCAAAATCAATGGCGGCTCGTCGTCTTGTCAATCGTTAAGCTCGATGTTGAATATTTTTGTTAGTGAATCACACTGGTGTGAGTAGGTATCGGCTCAATTTACCCGTATCGGTATATAAAGACAAAAGATATGGAGCGAATGCTTAAATACGTAAAGCAAAGTACTTTTTTGTTACACTGCAATACAATATTCAAATCTTTGTAATAAAATTTTTGACTGACTCCTTCAAATGGCGGAAAAATGCCGGATCGACAGAATAGGTGTCAATATTTTTTACTTTCAGTCGATATTTAGAAGTTGTCGATACGAATACTGAGTATAAGTATCGATACCATGAAGATTTCATTCACCCCATTATGAAGGAAATAGTTTGTCTTGCAGTATTTGCATATTAACGGAGCGCTGCGCCCCTGCTGCTGGGGGTTTGGAGGTTTGCCACAAAATGAGTCATTGGTTTTGTGGGTACTGGACTAAACATATATATCTGTACTATATGTATACGTAATGTCGCCATACAATCAGGGAATTTATACTAGAAGTGACAACGTAATAGGCACTCATGAGTAGGACTCTCGGGAGTCCTATGATAATTAAAAACCTTTGTGTCTGGTACCAGTGGCTTGACAGTTTAAAAGATTATGTATTGATGTGCTGCAGTAATGCAAGGAGGCCGGGAGGGTTAGTTAGTAACTACGTAACCTCTAAGATTGCCCATGGTAACTTTGGCATCTAACAATCTCTGACTCTCTCTCTCAGAGATTGTTAGATGCCAGAGTTTTGGCAGTTAGTTTGTTGTTAGATGCCGCGCCGTAAGTGGGTGGTCTGTTGAATTCATTCACTCTTACTTAAACTACTGAACCACTTTAGATGTGGTAGATATGGAGATAGTTTGAGAACCTGGGAAGAGCATAGGACACTTTTTGGAGCGATAACTGACTTCCACGCGGTTGGAGCTTTGACATAAAGCTGAGTGGCAACTATTTTGGTGGCTAATCATACGTTGCTTTTAATTTGTCAAGCGTTATACCTCTGGAGGTCTATAACAATTGAAAAAGCAATTGTCTAGAATCTGACAGTTATATGTATTTTTTATGAGCGTTCGGTACATATTATATAAAGTTTGTGCTCTGTTACTGTTTACAATGTTTGATGTATTCCTATAAAATGTTTGCCGTCTTTTTTATATAAAATACGTCTTATTACAAAGAGGGTAAGGCTTATAATAATGTCAAACGTGTATGCCACGTAGATGCTCTGAGATATTATTTAGCTTGGTAACTGGAGCATTTACATGTTAATGATGAAATAACATAGGCTGTGACGCTCGTAACTGCCTATTTGTTAGCTAAACCGTGGCGGCCTTTTCAATCCTGAGCTAACTGCAATTATATTAATGTTGTATGAAAGAAAAGCATTAGCACATGCCGTTGAAGACTTGAAACGATCTGTTTTAACCCTACTTAATATGCAGTAAACTGCTAACTCTAACGTAACTATTTGGAACGATGGCAATTCGAAATTTAAAAGTGTTCGTGCTAGAGGTACTTACAGCACCCCTAACACGAACATTTTTAAATTTCGAATTGCCATCGTATCGAGTAGTGACCTTAGCTTTTGTCTGGCTTTTGTTTAAAATTTTAAGTGGGCGTGAACGATACGATTATGATTCGAAATTTAAAAATGTTCGTGATAGGGGTACAGATCATGTAAGACTATTGGTCAATTACACACTTTTCAGACAAATTGATGGCTGGTTGAGTGGTCCTGCACCCTTGTGTAATGTCTACATAAGCAGAAGGCTTAGGTTCAAGTCGCAATACAGTCAGAGTTTTGCTTGAGAGAAAGTGGAATATTTAATTAATGTTGAATGCCCAGACGTCATCTATAGTTGACATGACAGTTAAAATTTAATTGTGTCTGGTATATCGGGCTTCAAAGGTTAATTAAGGAACATTTGTCATGAGTACAATTTTATTATTTTAATTGCTAAAGTAACTGTATCTCTGTTGAATTTTGACTCCTAAGCCACTGAAACTGAAAATTTTGCATAGGGATAGATGACATTCTAAGAAAGGACATAGACTTTTCGGGATTACCGACTACCACGCGGGCGGAGCTGCGGGACGGAACTAGTGTATTATAATGATGAATAATTTGGATTGAGAATGCGGTTTGAGCGTAGAAAATTTATGTTGTAGGTAGGTGCTTATGTTTTTGGTTCTAAAAGAAAAAATATTTATTTTATAGAATGAAAGCACAAAGGATATTATGCTTGCTTTGTAACAGTATTTTCTTTCAACAATCCGTAAAAGAAATATCTCAAAAAAGGCAGACTGTGTATTATGAAGTCAATAAAATAAACAGATAAACTGAGATGAACAGACAGACAAAAAATGACGGTGGAAAACAGAATACAAATGATAGTACCTATCTATTGTAGTCGCTTAGATGTGTCTCACCATATTGCACGTCAGGATAAGATCAATGTTTTTGAAACTGATTAGGATATAGGTATGGACGTATATGGCCATCTTTTGTCAATATTTGACCTTTTTAGGGTGTGTGGTACGTGGTATAACAAACGGGAACTTACCTTAAGGTCAACAGGGTCCCATGACTATGTTATAGTCAGTAATTAAAATAGAATAAAACTAGAAAAATTTTACGTCCTGAGGCAGGAATCGAACCCGCGACCTTTCGCAATCCGGGCGACTGCTCTGACCACTGAGCCACCCAGGACTTGGGATATCCCTGTGAAATTCTTCTAGTCTATCTTGTATTTGCGTTTATGAGCTAACGTCCACCCTACAATGTCGAAATATTCTATTTCAACATCCGAAACGAGTATTTTTACAAATACCGACGATTCGGTTAAGTTGGGGCAGTGCTTTCAAATATTCTTAATTTTTGATTTTAACATTATTATAAATGTTTGAAAAATTACTTAGTAATTAAAATAGAATAAAACTAGAAAAATTTTACGTCCTGAGGCAGGAATCGAACCCGCGACCTTTCGCAATCCGGGCGACTGCTTTGACCACTGAGCCACCCAGGACTTGGGATATCCCTGTGAAATTCTTCTAGTCTATCTTGTATTTGCGTTTATGAGCTAACGTCCACCCTACAATGTCGAAATATTCTATTTCAACATCCGAAACGAGTATTTTTACAAATACCGACGATGGCCTGGGTGGCTCAGTGGTCAGAGCAGTCGCCCGGATTGCGAAAGGTCGCGGGTTCGATTCCTGCCTCAGGACGTAAAATTTTTCTAGTTTTATTCTATTTTAATTACTAAGTAATTTTTCAAACATTTATAATAATGTTAAAATCAAAAATTAAGAATATGTTATAGTCCTTAAATAAAAGGCTATATCAAAATTGTAAAATACATTTCAAATTTATCACAACAAATAATTTAGTCGGTAAAACAAAATGTTTGGGAAATTTAATTACTCAGTTTTGATAACTTAGTATTTATATGACTATGATAACATGGGGTCCTGCCCACTTGTCAAACTATGTACCAAACACCCTGGTTAGCTTTTAGTACAATGCTTAATTAATATTGTCGACTGGCTGGCCGAGTGGACTGTGCCCCTTGCTATACCTACGGCAAATCCCGGTAGGAGCAAATGTTTGTATGATGAGTACGAGCAGTTGTTCACGAATCATGAATGTTTATATGTTTTTAGTATGTTTCTAATATTTATAAACATATTACTATCATTATTTCTCCGTTAGCTAGTTTCCATAACTCAAGCTCTGAATGATGCTCATTTTGGGCTTGATAATAGGTGTAAAAAAAGATCAAATTCAAAGTCAAATGAAAAATGAGTTTTAGTCAAAATCGTTTTAGACTGCTTTTTCTTAAAACTTTAACCTACAAACAACCAGCCCACGTTTAAAAAACAGTCACTAGTGGCTAGGTATAAGTCAGCACCTCTTTCGACCAGACATGTCAATCACATGACCGATATTAAATATTATATTGATTGATAGTGTTTGCAGAATACAGCGGCCAATGATAGGGGAAGTGAATATGAGGTGATACCGCTGAAATAGGATTATTGTTACTCATAGAAAACTTTCCGTTACGTGGTTTAAAAAATACAGCTATGTATATTACTTAAATTTGTTTTTTATAATTGTATACCTACATGTAAAACAAAGATGTTCTGAATTTCTATGGAGGCTGGTACTCGGTGACCCTCCAAGACATATTATGCAACAAAAACTATAAATTAAAATCCCTGCAAATAAACAAAAAAAAATCTATGTAATTCTGGCTTAAAAATCGTTACCCAGAGATGTAAAATACGATTTAAAAAACAGTGACACATTTCAGACAAAGGACAAAAGGTCAATATCGTGCATTGACTTGTCAAATGTTTTTTTCTAAGTAGGTATGGGTTCAATTTGGTTCAGCCTATGACAATTTGCAATTGTTTTTATATAAAAAAATACTAAAAGAACACGGCAAGTTGGTTTCTGGTATTGTTTCTGACTGGAATAATATGGATTTTGATTTATTTTTACAATATTTCGTCAGAGAAACTTAGATACAAATGTTAAATTTCATGCATGCAGTTTTCAAAAATAATTAATTAAGGTATATTCAAGAATCTCTGAACATAGGCTTTCGTATAACATATAAGTCATCGTGGGGGGCTTTCAAGTAGCAATATCGAACATCTCCTTTGGAAAAGTTCTTAGACTGGAAAAGTTATGGCTTCACATGCTACATTTGAACAAGCCTATTTTGTGTCAAATTTTTTCATAATAATAATAAAACTATTACACTTACAATCATCTAGCCTAGATACCATTTATAAAAAACATACACAAATAAAACTTAAATACACACACACACACAAACACATACTTGTACGGGACTCGAAACAATGAACGCTAGTTCTCTGACCACGCCAGCCGGTTATCACAGTAAATGTTGTGTAAGTTCTATTAGTATTTACCAGTTAAAGATATGCAAGGATCAATATTTAAATAAAATATACGAAAAATATTGTAACACTACACTAAATCATAACTCATTGAATACTTTACATATTTTTCATATCAACGATCAATCACTATCAGAGAGAAGTTTCCAACCTACGCTTCTCAAAGGCGATACCTTTGAAAGTGTTTTCAAAGCTTTGAAAATACAGATCTTATTTTTCCATTATACAGGGTAGTGACGACAATACGATAATAAATTAAAAATGGGATATATTAGTTCATATAAATGTTTTGCAACTTTCAAATAAATCTTATTCATTTAATATATAACAAAATACACATATAACACATTTTGATTGACTCATCCCGGGATCTATCATGGCGAAAGATTAGCTTACGTAATCGAAACCTGAGCGCGAAAAATTATGCAAATTAAATTTAAGTATATTTTTTATTTTATTTTATTTTATTTATTTGGTTTGCCAACAGCTATTACTTAGTAACTAGTTACATTAAATATTTGTCTCAAGCTTAATGCAGAGCCACTTATAGGTAAACACCTCATTCAAATTATGGCAAAATTCGTTTTTCAGTTTATTTTTAACTGTTCGGTACTGGTAATTTTTAGACCGGTTTATTAAATAGCGGTTAAACAAAAAAAAAACTATTTATTTTAAAAAAAATTGAGATAGACTATCTGGATGTAAATCTATATTATTACTTTTAATATTATATAACTTACAAATTCTGTATATGGGTCAGTTCGAACCGAATTGAGTCTTTCTAAGAGGCGGGCAAAGTAGTTGAATCTGGATATTTGCAAGGCACTCTAAATTTGATCTAGTTGAGTAAGTTAGGACAGTCAACTTGATTCCGTAGCAATATAAATAAAAGAGTTTTCCACTGCGAAACATGACAACGTTGCTTCCTCGTATGGTCATCAAGATATCGATACTTATTACGATGTTAAAATACCGTTACTTCCCACAATTTACACTGGTCAAAGTCGGAAAACCGTTACATTTTCTAGTATCGTTGTGAGAGGCGGGTTTGTGTCAGTAATATAAATGTTAATAATAATCTAACACTCCCACCTATTAACTAACCAAAAGTAAGCATCAATAAGAGCTTGTTTTTTTATATACAAAGCACGGCAATGACTCAACACCACCGGATGTGAAGCGGTAAGAAGAGTCCATATCTGAAGACAGCTAGTGCAGTTCAGACACTGCTCTAGCTGTCCACCTTGCCGGCTCAAAAAGAGCCTTATCACGCCTCCTTTGAAGAAACCCATTGTTTTATGGATACTAACTAACGGAGAAATATTAATAATAATATGTATCACATTTTAATGTTTCTGATGTGTCTAAACGACTACTTTACTGTAACAATTACAAATAAAGAAAGAAAACGATGAAAAAATATAGGCTCCTGGCGGGAATCGAACCCGCGTCTCCTGATTTCCGCCCAGATGCGATTACCACTACGCCACCAGAGCACTACGTAGGTATAATCTGCTAATTTCTTAATATATTTTTGATAAAGGATGAAAAAATAGGAGCATATATTTATTCATCGCTTTCTTTCTTTATTGTAATTGTTTCAATAACAATATGTATGATAGGAAAATACTAGATAAACATACAAACATGGTTCATGAACAAATGCTCGTAGTCACAATACCAACATTTGTTCCTACCGGGATTCAAACTCGGGACCGCTAACCGAGTAGC
Organism: Nymphula nitidulata; assembly: GCA_947347705.1. Classification (NCBI taxonomy): domain Eukaryota; kingdom Metazoa; phylum Arthropoda; class Insecta; order Lepidoptera; family Crambidae; genus Nymphula; species Nymphula nitidulata. The sequence goes on along the minus strand of OX374617.1, from coordinate 3,571,545 downwards.
CTGTATAGTATGGAGTATAGACCACTCGACCAGATCAATCAATCATAAGTATTTATCGTAAACAACTAAACATAGCGATATCTCTTTGTTTAATTTATCTGTAGTAACTATTAATATAGTATTGTTTGAACGTAGTCGAAAAACTTAGTAATTATTTTTAAATAAAAACTCAGAAGACGGGCAGGTACGTATCTAGTGTTAAAATCAATACATACAGAAGCCCAGTCGCGACGTAATTTAAACAGATAAGGGTTTTATAGATTTTCAATATCGCCAGCAAAAAGGTTCTCTCTCTGAAACTTTTCATAGGTAAAGTCGTAAAAGATTGTTCGGCTCGCATTTTATAGTGTCTGATGTTGAAGATATGTTCAGGACGAAGAAGATGAGCATGGTGATGGAATATGAATAATATTAAATATGGAATGTCTTTTAAGAACACGAAAGTCTACATTTTAGCCTCAGTGACGGGTGATAATTTGAGAAACCTAAATATTATTGTTATTGCAGATTAGGTACTTTTCAATAACAACATTTTAACAATTTTAACACAACTCTGGTTACAAATATGCTACATTAACTGTTTGTTTCAGTGATATTTTCTTAATTTCAGCCCCAGATGATCTTTTGTCCCGTATCATGAACCGGGATCGGTTCACATACACTAGGTGGTAGACCCATATGTAGGGTCGCCTGGGTAGGTACCACCGCCTTTCTTATTTCAGCCGTGAAACAGTTCGCTGTGTTTCGGATTGAAGAGAAAGGTAGCCAGTGTAATTACTGGGCATGGACGGCATTTCATCTTAGGCCTCAGGATGACAACGCACCTGCAATATCAAGTGCTTTTCCTTGTTATTGCAGGTCTATAGGCGGCGGTAACCGCTTACCACCAGGTGGGCCGTCAGCTTGTTTGTCATTTAATTGTATAAAAAAAAAAGAAAAAAGAAGTAAGAATAGAATAAAATCCCCTAAGTTCGAACGAAAACCTTTCGACTATTTTCGTTCCGACTTTTTTACATCGTCGAAATCACGTTTGCCACTGCATCAATTGACCAATTATCAATTATCTGCATTATCAATTAGATTTTTATAGTTACTCCAAAATTACATTTGTTCTAATACTTTTTACAGAAGTTATGGTTGGCGGAAAGAATCTTGATTAGAACATTCACTACGCCACTATTTGGTTAACCATAGTTTAATTTCGTTTGGTGAAATGTCAATTTGAGCACAATACTACCAAATAAGCAAAAAACATAGAAGCAAGCCTGCAGCAAAAAGGAGGGTAGATTCGAGTCTACTAGTAAACACACTAAATATTTTTGTCCCGTTAAGTTCATTAAATTTCGCTAGTAAATACATGTTTAAAAATATAAAAGTTACATCGAGGCAAAGCTTACATTACCATCTACAAATTTGTGTAATTTGTGTTGAGGTTTCATAAGTGCGGTGTGCGTAATCTCGGTCTTTTTATTCCCACTAAATACGATACGGCATAATACAGTGACATTTACAATATTGGTCCCTGAGTCAGCTGACCGCCTATTCAACGAATCAGCTGTTGGCTAGCACGTCTGCGTGAGATTGACGTTTGGTGTGAGCCGTGTCGGGATATTGAACCGTATTCGTAGTGAGTCTGGGTGCATATTACCATGTCGTCAAAAATGGCGTGTGCCGGTTGTCGCACTATTATTAAGGACAATGATTTTTTGACCTGTTGTTTTTGTAAGCAACCATTTGATGTCTTGTGTGCGAACATTTCCAAAGATCGTCTTAATACTCACCGGCGAACATGGAAATGTCCAATGTGTATGAGTTCTGAGCCTAAAATAGACAACACAAATACACCGGTACGTGGTGAATGTAACAGCAATGTTACTGTGCTAAGAGGAGCCCGTTCGCAGCACATAAGCCCACCCGAAGAGCAATCTGCGCCGGCATCCACGTTTGATATGGACATGTCGTACGTTGAAAGTAACAGTGGCCTAAATGAGACTGTTTACGATAGTCCCGCTTTGACAGATTTTCAAGTTTAAGCTACGGAAATTCGACTTTTTAGAGAGGAAATGCAGGCCATGCGTATGCAGTTGCAGCAGGTTAGTGTGGCTGTTTCTAATATTGCAACCCGAATCGACAGTTGTGACAAACGAATGGACAACCTGTGTGCACGCATGGACAGTATTGAAGGCAGAGTAGAGGAATGTCAACCGCTGGCCACCTCCAGTATCCTTGAAGAGACTGTTCAACAATTAAAGGCTGAGCTCAATGATCGTGACCAGGATCTCTTACTCAATGATGTCGAGTTTTCAAGTGTGCCAGAACAAAAAGGTGAAAATGTTTTACACGTAGTTACCACCCTCAGCATGAAACTGGGAGTAACACTCACGGAACAGGACATAGTATGCGCGACGCGAGTAGGCCGTATCCCGGAAGCGGTGGACCGTGATGGGGCTGCGCCCCGGGCTCGTCTCATTGTGGTGCGGCTGGCGCGGCGCGCCCTGCGCGACCAGCTTCTGCAAGCGGCGCGCGTACGCCGCGGGGTGACCACAGAAGGCGCCGGGTTGTCTGCTCCTCATCGTCGATTCTATGTTAATGAGCGATTGACACGTATAAACCGTGTTTTGTTCGTGAAGACTCGTGAAATGAAGGAGCGTTCAGGCTGGCGTTTTGCATGGACCAGAGACGGTAAGATCTACGTACGCCAGAACCCTGGCCCAAGCCCACGTCACCGTATCCGCTCGGAAAATGATCTCACGCGTGTTTTTGGATCTCTTCCCGTTTGAGTGTTATGTCAAAGCTAATAGTATTCTTCATTGTTTATCAACTGTATTCGTTTTTTCTTGTGTGTTATATTTTTGTTTGCTGTTTCTAAAAACAAATTTGAATATCTTTAAGAACCATGTAAATTTTGAAGCTTTAAAATATGAGTACTGTGTATTAAGAACGACATTAATCTTATTGTTATTGCAGAGTGTTCATTTCAAAATACACTTTGGTAAAATAATCATTTCCTATAATTGTGTATGGGTGGTAAACAATTGTTGGGTATCGGGTTGCAAATGGTATTTCTATTTCTGTTTGTTTTATGGTTTTTATAATTATTATCATCATTACAATACCATTTATTCTGTAAGTTCGGTGTGTGTTGTCGAGAGTGTGACTGGATCAATAAATAAACATACCATAATTTTATGCAGTTCCTGTTATAGGTATTACATTTTAAATAGAAACATGTCATTTTTACACTTAGTTAATGTTATTATCAACACTAGTATACGTAAATATTCACACGCACCATCCGTTATATACAATAATTTATATCACTATACACAAGCACATTGTTTGAGTGATTTTTTTATAGGCTGGAACTTTGTCGAGGTTATCTATTACTCGCTATTTATTCGGACGTTGTTTTCACGCTCACTGTATCTATATAGATTTTACCGGCCTCCCTAAGACGAAGTTTCTTAAGTTGGCTCTTTATAATGCGGGATCACTGGGGACTGGTCATGACGACTTTCTGGTTGCCATGAGTCAGTACAATGCGGACATGGTTGCCATCAATGAGACATGGCTGCGTGAGGGGCAAGAGCAGCGTGCGCCTGTCGTGCCTGGCTACCGATTGCGCAATACGCCGCGACCGACCGCAATGCGGAGGGGCCGTGGAGGGGGTGTAGCATTTTACATCAAGCGTTCCGTTCGCGCACGTCTCGTCTCACATCCCGCGGCAGCCATTGAACAAATGTGGATGTCTACGATAGCTAATGGACTAAAAGTTATAGTAGGTACCGCCTACCGTCCGAACTGGATAAACGTTGATACATTTTTAGATGCTATTACAGATTCAATTTCCCACTTTTCGAAATATGATCACGTAGTTTTACTGGGTGACTTTAATATTAATATGTTGGACGTTACAAACAATAATACAATTAAATTCAAACAATTTTTATATTATATGGGACTCGATCAGGTGGTAACTGAGCCTACTCATTGCACCTCAGACAGTAAAACTCTAATAGATGTTGTATGTACAAGTGCCCCTATACGGGATATCTCTGTCACAAATATCACTGGATCTCTCGGCCATGCAATGATTAACCTTACGCTGTCAATCAAGCGTGTTAACGCTCCACCTAGGACTTTCACATATAGACCCATAAAGAACATCGAGATTAATGAGTTTAACAGAGATCTTTCCGACATAACTTGGGAATCAGTATTTAATTCAAACTCGGTGAATGGAATGGTTAACTCCTTCAATGAGATAGTTTTGGCACTCTTTAATAAACATGCTCCTATTAAAACTATTAAGTTGAAGGGCAGTGGTTCCTTGCCGTGGATTACTGATGTAATAAAGATAATGATAGGTACTCGTAATGAAGCTTACAAAAAGTATAGACAGTGTAAGTCAGAGTGTAATAAAAAATCTTATCATGATATTAAAAAACTAGTTAAAGATAGTATATTTAGAGAAAAACAAGCGTATTACAATCATCACATTAATTCAAACCACAAGGATTCAAAAGTACTATGGAAAAATTTGAAAAGAAATATTTTAACGGATGCTACTAAGCACGACTGCCTACCCGATTGTTTTAGTGACCCAAATACCATTAATGACCATTTTCTCAACGTCCCTGGAAACAACTCGGTTCCGCTGTCTGAGTTAACCTACTTTGAACTCCACAACTTTGGAAGTGCTGTTTTCAAATTAAAGCCGGTGCATGAGAATGACGTTGCGAAATACATCACTTCTTTAGGTACTAATGCTATGGGTGTTGATGGTATCAGTAGAGATATGGTCCTTATGACGCTCCCTCAGTCTCTTACAGTTATCACGGCTATTATAAATAAATCTATAATAACGGGAGAGGTCCCAACCATTTGGAAGTCGGCTCTTGTAACACCTCTGCCTAAGATAAAGAATCCAACTGACCTAAAAGAACTTAGACCCATTAGTATTTTACCCTATTTATCTAAAATTTTGGAAAGGGCAGTCTACAATCAGCTGAGTAGTTTCGTCGAAGAAAACAATATTCTACCGTGTCTTCAATCGGGTTTTCGTAGGGGTATGGGTACAATTACAGCTTTGTTGGATGTTGTCGACAATGTGCTCACACAGCAAGATGCCGGTAACAGTACATGTATGGTTTTCCTGGATTTCTCCCGCGCTTTTGACTGCATAAATATCCCCTTACTTCTAGCAAAGTTGCATTATTATGGTGTCGACTCTGTCTCTTTGTCATGGTTTAATTGCTACCTCCAGGATCGTTGGCAATCGGTCAAACTTCCCAGAGAAGACGGAACTCACGCAATATCTAAACCTAGGATTCTACAGCGTGGTGTTCCTCAGGGCTCCATACTTGGCCCGTTGCTTTTTATTATATATAGTGCTGATGTCGTCAGAGCCATCAAACATTGTAACTATCAGCTGTATGCCGATGATATACAGTTGTACCTATCGGCCCAGCCAAGACAGGCTGAAATGCTTTTCTGTAAATTGAATGAAGATCTTAGTAACGTTGCCTCGTGGTCTATGCGAAGTGGCTTAGTTCTTAATCCTAATAAAACAAAGTTTTTAATTCTTGGTTCAAAACATCAAGTTTCTGTGACTATGAAAGGTAATCCTTTAGTTGCGATTCAGGGGCAAATGATTGAGCGAGTAGATGAAGCTAAAAATTTGGGATTAACTATGGATAGTCATCTACGTTTTGAGACACATATACTGAACCTAGTCAGATCCTGTTTTTATCGCCTGAAGGTTCTGTACAATATTAGAAACCTTCTTAGTGAAGAGTTACGAATTACCTTATGCGAATCACTAATATTGTCTAAACTTAACTATGGTGACTTGGTTTATGGACCACGACTCCAGTCAAAGACTCGCCGCCTAGTGCAGCGCGTACAGAACGCATGTTGTCGCTTTTGCTTCAAAATACCTCCCAGAAGTCACATCACACCATACCTGAATAGAGCATCCATGCTCAACATGTGCTCACGGCGACAACTGCACCTTGCTTGCTTAGTGTTTGATGTCTTGAAATTTGGGAAACCAACATACCTCTTTTCGAAACTCAGATCATCTACTTTTCATGACAGATATAATACCAGAGCCTGCAGGCGTCTCTTGGAATGTCACCCACATAAGACTGTTGCTTTTACTGGCAGTTTTCGCTACCTAGCTACCAAATGTTGGAACAACATACCGCCACCTATAAGACAGTTGTCATCAAAGTTTTCTTTCAAAAAACATATGAAATCATATATTTTACAAAAGCAATGTCTGGGTATTCCAAGGGGGTACTCGGTAGCGGACTTTGCCATCTGAATAGAGAGAGTATGGACTTGTTTGTTTCTGCTATATGTGAAATATATATTCTAAATACTTCTATTATTTGTGATTGTGACACATGAGTGCCACATTGTTTTATAAATCTTATAAGCGAACACACATATTAAACATTTTACACTAGTTCCCGTTTTAGTCGATTTATTTTTATAATACATCTTATTTTATTTAGTGTGCTACTGTCTCTTACATTTTAAAAGCAAGAAGCCCTCGGGTTGTAGCAGAATACCAGTGCTTTGTTCACATCCCGCGGTGTGAACAAAATCCAGTCACTGAGTTGCGACCCTTTTGCACTTCTACAACGCACACAATTATTGTTGTTTAATGTGTATTGTTATACCTAAGTAATTGTTTTGTTGAAATTCAAACTGTATTTGTGTGTGATGAAGAAATGAAAATAAATCTTTTATCTATCTATCTATCAGTATACAAGCAAGTAGGCAAGCATGCAGCAATCAACATTCAACATGCAGTTTGATGCTCCACTGTGTGGTCACAATATCTAACCAAACCTAATATACAGTTTTATCCTATATGTTTTTTGTACTTGGGAGGCTTCCGAACTACTTATGCTAACCAAAAAAAAATGAGTTTGAATTATGTAGTGGATTAAATGTTACATTTTATGGTACAGTCATGCACGTTTAACTAATCCCATCAAAATCACAAACAACCTCTTTATTACATGAAATCAAATAAATATGGGTAGTATTTGACTTTACACGGTTCTTACAGAAAACCAGAGCGCTCTCTAAGCAAGAAAAATCATTTTAAATTTGCATCGCAAAAAATGTTTAGTAAGCTTTTTAAAATGCAACATGTTAGGGGACTATAAAGCGACTTATCATTTTTTGGTGCGAAATAAAATTTTGTGCAGGATGCGACCTGTGGACGGTGAAACTAAACTGAAAGTTTATACCAAATGTCGTTCTACAGTTAACTAGTGCTCGACTGTGAGTTTAGTAAACCGTTGCTTGTTAATAAACAGTTTTGGAAGTAAACGAATTACTTAAATGTTGTAACATTATTAAGTTTAACGAATGTGACTAAATATTTTAATATGAATGAATGAAATATTATAGATATAGAAGTCTTTCGATGTTGAGAGACCAGAACCTTGATAAGATGGTAAAATATGATGAGAAAAACACACACACACACAATGATAACAATAAAAGATAGTATGAAAATGTTATTCTAAAGGAGACATTAAAAGAATTAATAAGATATTGGATAAAAATATAACGATAGATAGATAGATAATAGGTTCATTTGCAAATTACTGCCACGCACATAAAATTGACAATATTCAATAACTTAACTTCAACTTAGTTATAGATAACTAGCTGTACCCTGCCACGCTTCGCAGTGGCACATTGTGATTGAATGGTTGAGAAATTAGAAACAAAACAAAGAAGGTGATAATTCTTGATTTAAGTGAATATTTAATTCAGATTGTATAATAATCAGAATCAGATGCATTTTTTTTTGTAAATAAACAATGTAATTGGGAACGAAATTGTTTCTCATGTGACTGCGTCATTACTATTGCGGTTGTCAGCGAGTGTTTTCCTCGCTTCTGGCAGATGGCGCGGTCACTGGTACACAGCTGATCGTTAAAAAAACTGTTTTGTCGCGGTCGCAGATATGTGACTGATGCAAAAAATAGATAAAAACAATCCTTGATGTGGATTTTATATCATGTTAAAATTTCGACTCCATCGGTGCAGAACTTTTTGAGTTTTTGAAGCGTACACAAACCAACATAACATTTTTATATATATAGATATAATAATATTCATATACTCACACCTATAATCTAGCCCAAAGTAAGCACCATTAAGAGCTTGTGTTATGGATACTAGATAATATTAGAAATATACTAAATAGACATATAAACATCCATGACTCGTAAACAAATGCTCGTACTCATCATACAAACATTTGCTTCTACCGGGATTCGAACCCGGGACCTCTTGACCGAGTAGCCTCCATTGCAAGGGGTACAGACCGCTCGACCAGCCGGTCGTCCTCGATAGATGCATAGTTATAAATATTTTAACATTATAGTTTAACTAAAGTATACATAATGTGTGTCAGTCAGCAGTAATACAAACTGGACCCTATGATAGCACAGTGGCGTAATTTACTCAGTGAGCAAATAAACACTGATTTTTAGCTATTGCCTCAAAGGTGTGTGGTACAACCGGTTCGTAACTAGGAATATAACAAAATGAAAGTATAGAATTGTGTTTAGAACATAAAATTACTTCACTGTTTGATTTGTCGAAAAATTGATAAACGACCTTAAACAAACAACGGCAAATTGTTGGAGTTATTGCAAAACCGTATTACCGTTTGCTCAATTTCCTATATAAACAGAAGCTACATAGTTCCAAACAACATTTAAATAGAAACTTTGTTTAGGGGTCGAAGCCGGCCCTGGGAAAGGACACAGTTTGGCGCCCATAATACGACCCTTACAGGATAATGTAAATTAGGGGTCAATGGAGCTTGGCGTCTTCTATTGTATTTATTGGTTATAAGCAAGAAATTATAAGCAATATTTGAAACCTGACCTTATCTTATAAATAGTTTAATCATACAGAAAAGATAAAGTAGTTTACTAAATAGTTTAATGTATTATGGAACAAACGCATCACTCTCGCATTCTCTATCTCTTACCAACAGTTAGGGCGGCCCATCACAATAGCTATAGTTGTCAAACCTTTCATCAGCCGAGAGGCGAGAGACGCCCACTGCTGGGCAAAAGCCTCCCCCAAGGATCTCATTGCTATCATCAGCATCCATCAGTTTCCCGCAAACCTCAGCAAATCTCGGTCCATCATGTGGGAGGCCTATAGCAAATAGTGATGAGCAAGAAAGGTAGCGGCTGAAAGGGACAAACCTATGCAAAATGACAGTTGGTTTGTTTACTTACATTCCTTCGTGAATTTGGCTCAAGGCATAGTACAGGTTCAAAAATTATTCAGTGCAGATAATATCAAAAACATTATTTTTGAGTTCAAATTTTTCATGCCTTCTTATATGGAACTTAGGCGTTCTAATTTTTAAAAAGTTTTTAATATTAAACTAGGCGAACGAAATAAGGTTTGCTTATAAGCGAAAATTAGGTATTGACTTTCGTATTTCTATTTCGTGCAATGCGCGACGCGACGTTTCGGCGTTTGATGCCGGATCTTTGATAGCACATCAAAATTTAATGGCTTTATTATGATACCTACGGTCGAGTGTCACGAGCCTACTTGTACTCTTTAATAATCAATGCCCGAGCCTTGTACAGGTGACTATAAAAGGTAAATAAACGGCACGAGTCGCCGTTGAATGTTAATTAGCCTCCTTTGTCCGCTGTTACGTTTCTACGTCGGCATTGTTCATACTCTTTGTAAGATTTTGAAACAAATGAACATTGATTTGGTGCTTTTGAATTGAAATTCTTTTTTGTGTATTCAGGAAGAACGTATACCAGAACATACAAAGCAGACTTTCAATTAGCTACTTATTTCGTGCTACCCGTGCTCATGGTGGTTCTTTGTTTTTTTTATAGCCACAAACTTAAACTGGTAATTATTAGTTACTAGCTGTGCCCGCGCCATTGTTCGCGTGGATGTCGGAAAATAACTTGAAATTTGATTACCAAAAAATGGTTATAGTGAGTCAATTTCAAAAGTTAAACATACCTATGCTGTCGCGGACTTTTTTCTAGAACTTTTAAAGGAGAACAATTCCTGCATACATGATTTTTGCGTAACTTTAACTGTTTAAGCAGCGCACGCAACAAAAGCTCTGAAAATGAATATTTTTTTCCCGTTTTTGCAATATTTTTCATTGATGCTCAGCTGCTATTAGTTGTAGCGTGATGTGTTATATAGCCTATATAATACCTCGATAAATGGACTATCCAACACAAAAATATTTTTCAATTTGAATCAGTATTTACTGAGATTAGTGCGTTCAACCAACCAAACAAGCAAACAAACTCTTCAGCTTTATATTATTAGTATAGATATTGCCATAATGAAGAGAACTGGATGGTCCATGGTGCCTCTATCATAAGGATAAATTATCTGTGTTTGTGATAATTTGTGATCTCACGATAAATTGTCTCCACCTAAATGAAAAATAAAAAGGTAGTAGATAATATATTTAAAGTGAAATACAATCTGGATTGCTTCGCAAAGAAGATATACTTAATTTGCCCTCGCGTAAATTAACAAAATTCTTTTGCTATTTTTATTTATTATAATTAGTCATTTTGTGTAGAAGTATGCCCAATAAATCGTTATGTGCTAAGTGAGGATTTATTGTGTACATTGAAAAACAAAAGATTTGATAAGCTTGGCTCGATAGGCATTTTAGATATTGTTGAGACCATTAAAATCTAGTTTATGATTTTAATGGTCTCAACAATATCCAAAATGCCTATCGAGCCAAGCTTATCAAACCTCATATAGGACTTCGTCATTTTGTAGCAGATAAGTATTTTTATTACGAATAATTGTTATTTATTATTTTTAGATTAAAATCGTCGTTGTAATCTTGGTTTTGCAACTCCATCTCTACCGTCCGACACTGTTATTTTGACAGGACGTCATCCTAATCTATTTTTAACCGACTTCAAAAAGAAGGAGGTTATATGTTCCACTGTATGTATTTTTTTTTGTATGTATGTTCACCGATTTCTCGGTCAATTGTGAACCGATTCTCAAAATTCTTTTTTTAATTAGATAAAGTATACTCCTGAGGTGGTTCTATTGTCACCAAGTCAGGATCTGATGATGGGATCCCAGGGAAATCGAGGGCAAACCGCAAATTTTATAGCCACGTATGACATGTTTTACTCTTTTTTAAAGCTATTCAAATATTTGCTTCTGTTAGTCACCATGACATGTTGATGAGCTGATGATGGAAGGTGCAACTCCTTAACGGTTAGGAGTTAGAAGATAATTCTTTCACTATGTATTTCAACCAAAGACGGTGAGACAGAGAAGTCGATAGTGCTGACGGTCACCCATCTTGATATGCCATTAGAAAATCACTTAAATATGTTAAAAAAAAAACAGTTTAAGAAAACTGAAAAGGAAAAAATAATTAATTTTCAGTACCTTGGTAGTTACCTCCTATAATGTATTTTTTGGAGTTGGTGCTAAGCTGTTTCCAGAGACAATAGAAAGTGAAGCACCAACTCCAAAAAATACATTTTAGGAGGTAAGTAGATACCTAGGTACTGAAATTTAATTATTTTTTCCTTTCCAGTGTTTTTCATCGTGTCTTCCCTCCGTTTTCTCACACTTCTTCCTATCCCCTGGCAAAGCCTTTATACCAGTGCCTATTTTAAAATCTTCATCCAAGATCTTATTATGCGTCTAAAGCCAGTGAGGTTTTAAAACATCTCACTAAATAGCGGCTTTGTTCGCAACGGTTTTTTAATAAAACTAGATAACAAACAAGCTGACGGCCCACCTGGGCCTCGATCGCGCTAATTTACATTGTATTTACCAAAGCAAATGTGAAACGTTCCCTTGCGCACAATTTGTGTTGCGCGAAACCAACCAATTAGGTTTTTTTTCTGAACATACGTTGATATATTTGATTATAATTATATTACATATTAAATCAAATCAAATCAAATAGTTTATTGCTGAAACATGTGGTTTACATTGTAGTTGTTACAAATGAAAATTATATTCCAGCACATGAACCCTGCAAGGGTATAACAACATTATACTTATGCTACATTAATTTCATACTATGCTACTAGGTATATAACTGAAATGTTTTAATTTTCCATTACACAATTATCCTACACTACTTTATATGCACACTCGAATACATGCTGAAATAACATAATACTAATCATACTAACTAAAATGCTGTATATTGCTATTAAGAGGGCGCCTAAAGCTAGAAAAAAATCAAATTTCACCCGCACCCCCCGCATCGCGAGGCACGATTGCAGTGTGTTGTCAATCGAGCTCGTCTAGTCACCTGCGGACGTCATAGTATAGTATACGCAAAATATTCACATGAAAGCAACAGTAGCTTCTTAGAAGTAAATGTAATGCATTTCTAGTCTATAATATTAATTATATTGGCTCAATGCAATATGGAAGTTAAGATTTTTATTGTAACTAGATGAAGTTGTTAAATTAGACCAAATTTTCGTCAAGGCGACACATAGTTAATTTACTAATTTAACATTATTTTTTTCAAATTAAAAATAATGTTAAATCGTTGTGAACTTAATTACTTGTTTGATTTTCTCGAGTGTACAATGTACATTGTACAATTGTACAATGTATCCTTGTACAATTTTCCGCACACATATCAACTATCCACTGCATTAATAATTTTTGTAAATGGTGCAGCATACTAAAATCATCTCTAATTTAAATCAATGTGGGTAATTTATTTCTGGATGCTCTTGAATTAGATGTAGTTGGCACATTAAGAAAAATGAATATATGTCACCCATCTGTAAAAAGTTATAAATACGCTAAAAAATTTAATGAACAATCCAAAACAGAGGTATTTTCAATGGTACTATTTACTTTTGAAAAAAAAAACCATACCTATTACGTTCAAAATTTAGGTCACCGTAAACTGTACTAAATATTGCTGCTACATCAGTTTGAACTGAATCATTGTAACATTAATAGTTATGCAGATGACAGTACAGTGCATGGTAAATTGTTATTACGGTTGCCCAGGGGCGGAACGCATTGACACCGAGAAAGAGAGAATGAATATTACCGTCGAGCTCAACAGGCAGGGTTGTTGTGTTAGTTAAACCTTATTATATCCAAATGGGGTTCGAATAATCTTATTGAGTTTAATGCTAAAAACCACAAGTCTGCGCGTTCACATCTAAAATGTCGCCTTTCATTCTCCCGCCTTCTTTTCAGAGCATTACTCATGGAGATATTACAGTGAAATTTATATAGACTGTGGAGATATGCTGTAATCCAAATCAAAGAAACTACACGACGAGGTACATTGATTTTTCACGGCTGAACAAGTATGCCTACTTTATAACAAAGGACCGATCGTGCGTGGAATATAACTTGCACCTGTGGGATTGTACTAAGTATATGCATTGGAAATATTGTAGTGTTCGAGCTGTACATATAATTAATGATATAGAGGTGACAAGCACAATTGAGCCTCTACGAGCGAGCTTATGAGAAGCGCTTTTTATTGGCTATAATAATGAAAAGTGCTCTGATGAGCTTTTAGGCCTTATCTCAGCTTTATAAAGTTTCTATAAAGTTTCTTACAACCTCTCTAGAAGGTGTGGAAATGGAAATATTAGTAGCGGAAAATATTTCAGACAACTTTTTTCAATCACAAATGTACAAACAAAAAATAATCTCATACCGGCGACACCGCCATGCATTGAGTATATTTAATAGTGCAAGGCCGCGCCGCTTTGGCTTCCTGGACCGGACCTCTATACTAAATAAAATGCAAAAACTTTAGAATCTCATCCCAAAAATAAATTTTAAAAGGTTTGATTTGTTTTACTAAAAAAAAAAAATATTTTAGATATTAACTCATAAAAGCTACTGAAGTTTTGCTAGAAATATGGTTTTCAATGACTATCTAGACCTCCCCCAAGGTTCTCCAAACCGATCGGACCTGCGCTGCCCCATACATCGGCTTCCCACAATCACCAGATCGTTGTCCACCTTGTGGGGGCCTACCAACGGTATATGAGTATAGCAAAATGTTTAAAAAAGGTTTCAAAGGGTTTTCTAATACTACCCATGATTAATTCTTATTAAAGGAAGATATAACAAAGGTGTTTTCGCGATGTCTGGTAAAAAGAGGAAAGTCGGATAGAAAAAATTGAAACAGTGAAAAGTCGCCCGGATTGCGAAAGGTCGCGGGTTCGATTCCTGCCTCAGGACGTGAAATTTTTCTAGTTTTATTATATTTTAATTACTAAGTAATTTTCCAAACATTTATAATAATGTTAAAATCAAAAATTAAGAACAGTGAAAAGTGTTTAGCAATTATTAGAAACGAACGTCCCAAAGTAAAATAATTGTATACGAAAAGAAAGAAAATTCCAACTGTAATAAAAATACTGTCCGAAAGCAAAATATTTTATCTCATGAGATGAAGCTAGCACCTAGAACCATGTCGCGTATTTTAAAAGATGACTTAGGATTTGCAGCCTATACGAGACGTACTGGTCATTTTTTAAATGATAATTTAAAAAAGAATAGGGTGGTAAAATCGAAACAACTACTGAAGCGGTACGCAAAGGGAGGTCACAGAAAAATTTTGCTTACGGATGAGAATATTTTTACATACAAGGTACCATTAATTTAAATGATCACGTGTCAGAAATCGCCAAAACATTTTTCATACATTATGTACTGAAAAATGCTAAATGAATTCGTAATATTCTTTCGACAACTTTCGACACAGCTGGTGAACCGGAATCACTCTTAGTCCATGTCCTTTCTATAAAATAGTGCAGCCAAGCTATTTCTATGAACAAATATATCCCGTGTTTTAATTTACTGTTGTATGGCACCACCACTCATTTTTATACGCTTTATATTATTTTGAAATGTATTTCCAATTTTCCATCTTGAAATAACATAGAAGAAAAGCACCACTTAGTAAAACTTACATTTTAAAAAAGCAACAACACAAGTATCGTCATATTTTTTAGATGACTTTAACTAAGCCAATTTTTTGTTTTTAATTATTGTAAATAGTAATAAACTATTCATATTTTAATGTTTTGGTGCGTTTAAACACCTACTTTATTAAAACAATTACAATTACAAATAAAGAAAACAAACGATGAAAAAATATATGCTCTAGCCAGGAATCGACCCGCGTCTCCTGATGTCCGGCCAGACGCGAATACCACTATGCTACCGGAGTATTAGGTATAACCTACTTATTTCTTCATCGCTTTCTATCCTTCTTCTTAACGATTTTATAGCAAAGTTTATCTCACCACTCATTGAATTTAACACCGCTAGTGATACCAGTAGATACCAAATTTTATTTACTACAGACTTCACTTTATTAAAAAAAAAACTTAGGTGTAGTTGTGGTGATATTAATTCGATGCTGATCTGAAAAAACATTGTTATCATTAAATTCCAATAAAGTGTATTATGCCATGTTTATAATAAACTTGTGTTAGATTTTCCAACTGCATATCGATAACTGCCCGATAATATTGTGATTTTTGTATTATAAATACATATGAAAATTTCGACCATCGAAAAAAGTTTTATTATAAATAAATAAAATACGCGTAAGTCACTAAGAAACACAAAGCATGATTTTGTTTTACATATACTACGCCTACCGAGATTTCAAAAACAATGCGATTTCTGCTCAATGTACATACAAATAAGGTCGATATCAATAATTAAAAAGTGAGTAAACAAAAGACTTGAGTTTGACACCTAGCCGTCATTTGAATTTTCAGTTTCATTTTATAGCATTTTATTTCAATAATTATGGGAAATCACAATTTACAACGTTTCATTCAATTTTTTAAGCAATAGTCTTAAAATATGTGTACTAAATTATGGTTTTTAAGTTATAAACTACAAATTATTCGCGAGAATGTTGACGAGGGCGCGCGAGAACGCAGAAACATAGTCTTCCCGTCTCAATAGAGCAGCCGCGAGTGAAACAAAACAAATATCATGCGGCCTGCCATACGACTGACAGAGACCGACGATGGCGTTTAGCGCGGAAGGAAAATGGAGTATGCGCCAATATAGTTTTTTATTAATTACTTGCAAACCATAACATATATTGAAAAATCGCTAGTAGAAGCCCTCGGAAACATGGTGACTCACATATTTATCAATTTTCCCAGTGGTGAAGTAATGTGATTTGGGCAATAAATTGAATCTCGTTGGAAGTCAGAGGTATCTTTGTGATTTTTTTCTATCGAGAAAATTTTATAAATTCATGTTTTTGCTCTGACACAACCCTCACAAATATAATGTAATTACTATATTTAAAATTACAGCTCATTTGGATTTGATTTAATACGATTAAAATCAAATCTACGATTAGTAATTTGCTTTATGCCCCCTCTTAACGGTTCTATTTTAAATTTACATAATATTCACTTAAACTATAGTAACAATTATCATTTAAATAATTTTTCAAATTTACTACAAATTTTTTATTATCGTCTATGTCACGTAACTGTCTAGGCAACGCATTATATAATTTCATAGACATTAGTATGGTCCAGATCCAAATAAAGATAAGGTAGTTTGAGGCAATACTAGTTTGTTTCTATTTCTTAAATTCATATACATATTTTTAGAGTCAGTATTTTGGAACATCATAATATTTTTCCTTACTAATTTACAAGTTTCTAATATATATAAAGATGTCACTGTTAAAATTTTATATTCCTTAAAAAATGGCCTGCAACTTTCCCTAGAGTTTATATTGGCTAATATTCTAATACATCTTTTCTGGAGGATGAACAGTTTGGATATATTTGAACTGTTTCCCCAGAGCGGTATGCCATATCGCAGCCATGAATGGGCGTACGAGTGATATGCAATTTTAGCTGTGTGTGTATTAGTGACCCTTTTCAATTCGTTAAGTGCGTATATAAATCTCGATAGTTTGTTCGATACATATTCGATATGATATTTCCAATTTAAACTACTGTCTATTTTAATTCCTAGCAAAGAAGCACATTCGACACATTCTATTTTGGTATCTTTTATTGAATAATTTATATTTAATTGACGTTTTTGATATGGCTTAAAGGAAATTAGTTTTGTTTTATTATAGTTTAATACTAAATTATGGTCTTTTAACCAAGATTCTATTTTATTCAGAATATTATTGAGCTTATTATTAATGTTTGATTCGTCAGCTGTGGAAAGCATTATCGACATGTCATCGGCAAATAGTACACTATCCTTCGCTATGGTTTTAGGCAAATCGTTTATGTAAACAAGGAAGAGAAAGCATCCAATGACGCTACCTTGGGGAATGGATTTTAAAACTGCCGCTTTCTCTGACCTGATACTACTCACAATATAATTTTTTGTGCATTTATGTTGAATTTCTACATATTGTATACGATTTTTAAAGTAAGATGCAATCCAATCGTATGCGACTCCCCTCACGCCTATTCTATAAAGTTTTTGAAGCAGAATATTGGGCAGTACCCGATCGTATGCCTTACTCAAGTCTAGTAATATTCCCAAAGCATAATTTCTTTTATTGATTATATTTAATATTTGTTGAACATATTTAAAAACTGCTATAGTGGTCGATCTATTCCTCCTAAATCCATTCTGTCTGTCGTCAAATACATTGAACTTTTCACAAAATAAGTGTAAACGGTTAGTCATTGCACAATCGAAAATTTTTGAAAATGAGGATAACAAAGCTATAGGCCGGTAGTTGCTTTGAATAGTAGCATCACCTGATTTCAATATAGGTCTGACTACTGATATTTTTAAATTGTCTGGGAATAAACCCTCATTAAAAGATTGATTTATGAGCAGAGTGAGGGGTTGTGCTAGCTCTTGTACACACTTTTTTATGAGCATAGGTGGAATTTCATCAAATCCACAGCTCATTTTATTTTTCAGGTTTTTGATGATTTGTTTTATTTCTTCTAAATTGACCGGGCGCAGATAAAATGAATTCTGTAGATATGATGCCATGACTCTACCATTCGGCGACTGTGTGCTTTCCTCCGTGCCTACAGATAAAAAGTACTTATTGAAGGCATTGGCAACTAGGTAAGGGTCTTCTACTAATGATTTATTTATGCGTAAGGACATGTTTTTTTTAGATATTTTAGAACTTTTGTTAGTTTTCTCTTTTACAATTCGCCACATAGTTTTATTAACATTAAAAGATTGTTTTATTTTTTTAATATAAGAGATTCTTTTAGATTGGTCTACGGGTTTTTTTAAGATTTTAGTGTATTTTTTATAATATTTTTCCAATGTGGGATTTTTATGCTGAGATATCATTATTTTTAATACTCTTTTATGCCTACATGAATTTTTTATTCCCTTTGTGAGCCATGTTTTTGCCGGTGTACTTTTAATTTTTTTCTTTATAATTGGTATACATTTATTATGTATTTTAGTTACTGTTTGCAGAAATATATTATAATTTTAATTTACAGATTTATTTTCAAATATTTTATGCCAATTAATATTTTCGAGCTGTGTCCTAAATAGATCTATCTGTTGCGTTTTATACAAACGTTTCTGAGTGCACAATACAGATTTCAATTCACCTGGCATGTTACAGATACCCATGACGATGCCTTTGTGATCCGATAATCCATATTCGTGTACTTTAATATCCATATTATAGTTTTTCAAGTTAAAATTTGTAAATACTAAATCGAGACATGTAGCACTTGTACTTGTTATTCTAGTTGGCTCATTAATTTGTTGAATGAAGTTAAACGTATTCATTAAATTTGTAAGGGTTGATTGAAGGTTCGATTTACATAAGATGTCGATATTAAAATCGCCTCTTATAATTATATTGGTTCGTGGATAATTTTTTGACAACATATTTAACATATTTTCAAGTGATGTGAAGAAGAGTTCTGAATTTCTATTTTTCATGGGCCAGTACAGATTGATAAGTATAATATTTAATTTAGGGATCTCTATACAACATACTTCAAAAACAAGTTCAGTTGAGAGGCTGGTTATGTCACTACATTCATTAAAGTCTATCTTGCTATCTGCGAGTATACAAACACCACCACCCTCGTGTTTTTCTCTATAAAATATTGAAGCACACTGGAACCCTTCTAATTTTAGTAAGTCTAATTTATGTTTTGTGATCCATGTTTCTACTAAACATATAACTCTTAATTTATTATCATTCCGTGTTATGTGTTCTAACAAATGAACTTTATTTTTACAACTGCGTATATTTTGGAATAAAATTTTAGTCTCGAAAGGTGCAAATGTTTGTTTGTGTGTCATTAGATATATTATTCATTAGATTATAGTTATTTTCTAATATTGTGACACTCGAGATAGATATTAATTCGTCCCATAGGTCATTTAAAATTACTTTTATGCCATAATTATTTACACTGCCATTTCGAACAAGGAACATATTATAACAGTATTGAAGATTTTTATTCGAGTCCAGGACGTAACAATATTGAAAATTTACATTATCTTTATACACTAAATGATTGAAAATTTCTATTCTTTTGTTATAGATATTTGCTTTGTTACAAAGTTTATAAGTTGGCAAACATAATATTACATGCGTATGTTGTACAGCTAAAAGTTTGTTTCTTATTTCTTTTACAATAGTTGAAAAATTTTATTAATTAAGTTCAAATAACATAAATTAATAAAATAAAAAGTTTTCAAATTGAGTAAAATATCGATCGGTTTTTGACAGCACCTAGATACAAATACGTTACTATGGCAACTATCTAAAGGAAGGTATTTTCCGCTGTCGGTCGCACGTTGTTGATTAAGTTGGAAGTGTTGTGAGTTAAGCGGAAAATACGTTCCCATAGATGGTTGCCATAGTAACGTCTTTGTATTTAGGTGCTGTCAAAAAGTGATCGATATATTTACTAAGTTTAGAAAGTTTTTATTTTATTAATTTAACTAATTTGAACTTAATAAATATGTAATATAATTATAATCAAAGAAATCGAAAAAAGAGAAAAAAAATGTATGCTTCGAAAAAACAGCTAATTGGTGGCCGTTTATGTTTCGCGCAACACAAATCGTGCGCAAGGGAACGTTTCACATTTGCTTTGGTAAATACAATTTAAATTAGCGCGATCGAGGCCCAGGTGGTAAACGATTACCGCTGTATTCGTGTGTTCGTATACCGTGTAACTGTTTCATGGCTGAAATAAGAAAGGCGGTGGTTCCTACTCAGATGACCTTACATACGGTCCAACACCTAGTACAATAATATACTAAGGCTTAACATGGATATGGGTGATCAATGTGATCATTCAAAGCATTCATTCATTCATCGAAATGTTGTTTTCCCGTCGTGGTTTCGTCTGACGTATTAATAAATTGTTGATTTAATTTATTTGAATATCTTCTCCTTTATACTTTGCCAACTCAGCATATTCTCATCCGATCTGAATAATTCAATACTGCTACAAAAGACAAACTCATTTTCACTGTGAGCTGAAAAATGTTTCAGATTTATAAATACCAAGGCCCCATCGATGCTTAAATTGCACGAGCCATCTGAATAATCGTAGTACACTTAAGGCACAATTAAGTGTCCCTCGCAGCGTTAAAATATACTAACTTGTTGCTATCCCTGGAATACTGCCAGGATATGCCGGAATACGTCGGCCCGTGGTTTGCTAGTCGATAGGCCTTCGAGTGCTAAGTTCTGGAACGCGACATGAATAATTATGTTACCAGCTTAAAATTCTAAGGACGTGTCTCACCTTCTGGTGAGACAGACAAGTTTTCTGTATAATATGGTGCAGTGTATAAATATTGTAACATCTACAGAAATATATTGAAGAAGCTCCTATTACAGCGGTAGTTAAAATCAGGTCCAATTACAGCCGGCTTTTTATTTTCGTGTTTAATTCTTATTTGAATAAGCGACCACTCGCACATCAAGCGTAACAGTTTCCCCTTGAAACCGTTCTTATTCCGTTCGTTATACCTCTGGAGGTCTATGAAAATAGAAAAATCAATTGTGCCTGGAATCTGATACTTAACGAGTTAATACTTATATTTTTATTATTATTTAATTTTAATTTATTTTTGAGATTTTTAGATATTACTCTACAGATTTTTCCCGCAACTAACACCGATGGTTCACACAATGTTTTTCCCATTACAAAGTCTGAGCAGGCTTCAAGAGCCTGGCTGTACAACTCTAGAAACTTCGAAACTAGTTACAATCTAAAGTGCACTTCAACTCGCAGAACGCTTACCACCTGTGCTACTAGACAGACCGTAATATCTAGATAGGAAATGTTCTAGAATAGTCTGGAAGCTAAAGAGTTCATTTTCTCTATATTTCAGTAAAAAAAAATCTATGATGTTCTAGAAGGTATTATATCACTAGTTAAAATCAGGGCCAATTACAGCGGGCTTTTTATTTTCGTGTTTAATTCTTATTTGAATAAGCGACTCGAATAAAAAAATGTTATAATTGTGCTAGACTTGAAATAAGATTTTTAATGATGATTAATCTATCAAAATATTTTTATACATCTAGATAACAAGCAAACCGATAGCCCACCTGGTGGTAAGTGGCTAATGTCGCGCATTATAAACTCCTGCAATAACAAGGAAAAAACCACTTGGTATAAAAGGTTCATTGCCAACCTGAGCCCTAAGATAAAATGGCTAGCTTCCCTACATTTCCCTTCAATCCGAAATACGTTAGCTCTGTTTTATTACCAAAATATGAAAAGCAGTGGTTCTGCCTACCCAGACGACCCTTCATTCAGGCCTACCACCTAGTGTATAGTGAGTAACTGCGTACCTCAAAATAAAAATAAACGACTTAAATAAAAAGTTACATTTAATACATTTAACAGTTCTAAATTCAAGATTCTTCCTTGATCATTGTGGTGTTCTGGTTTATTGTCGAGGTGTCAAATAAAACTCACGGCCTGGCCACGAACTCACCGCACGCGCGTCCTGCGACTCGCGAATCAGCAACCACTGCGCGCTGTCTTGATGTCGGCCTCGCAGCGCGTCGTCGTGACCGCCGAATTGCCGAGTCTTCGCCGTCGCCGTCGCCCGTTCCTGTGGCCAGGCCGTCACACAGCAGCTTTACCAAGCAGAGCGGCCGCACGTTGGCACCGGTCGGTAGTCGAGCCCACAGAACACTTTTACTCCAAGGAAGTCGAGCCCACAGAACACTTTTACTCCAAGGAGGTCGAGCCCTCAGAACACTTATACTCCAAGGAAGTCGAGCCAGCAATGCCTTCTCCAGTCCGCCGCGTACGTGCGTGCGCCGCTTGCGCTTTATTTATACGTCACAATCCTAAATATTTAACTAATCACAGTGTTTTTATTCAAGAACCCCGCCAAAGGATCTCCTACTGGGCAGTGAAAGGAGATGTTTCAGGTTTATATAGAGTACCGGCTATGAGTAGGTACAGTGGTTTTTAAGTTAGGGAAATGGAAATAGAACATTATTTTTCAATTAATTTTCATTACTTTTTTTGTTGTTTTCCCGTTAAAATACTTTCTGATGATCAGTGACAGTTTTATAATTATCAATATAATGACAACACTACGTTAAACTTCTATAATTATAGGTACCACTCAAAATATTCAAAAGAAAGCAAAAAACTTTATTGATCTGTCTATCAGACTACTGACTCTATAATTCCATATTCCTAACTAAAAACGTACGTTTTTCCAAACGTTATAAAAATATGGCCACAGATTATAGAGATTATGTCCTAATATGGCCTCCTATAATGCCATATTTGTTTCTTTGTTTGGATGCTTTATAATATTTTTGTACGTGGCTTAACGGCAGAAAATATCACGCAAAATGTACATAGCATAAAATGAAACATCTCCTTTACCTTTTAGAAAAATATCTCATCAAATATTATACGTATAAACATTTTTCAAATCACTAAAGTGCAACTCCATTACTGATAAGTATGTAAACATTTTCAAGTAGGTACAAAAATCTCTCAATGAGTCTAACATGAGTCTCATAAAAGAGATACCGGTGATATTAAATGGAGCGTGCCTTCAAAGGCGATATTGCTACTTTGTGGGGCATTTATTACACGGCAGGTGCAGCTTTGATATTAAAATATTACACCGAGCACTTCATTTCCACATTAAATATAATTTTGCAAGTCTTTATTACACGAGAGGAAACTATCTAGGGTTTCGATTAGAATTTCCATTTCCAGTATATTGAATTCACCATGGATAGCATCATCATCATCAGCCTTTATACGTCCCACTGCTGGGCACAGGCCTTTCTACAAGGGAGCAAACACATTAGATAATAGATAGTTTGTTAATATTACAGCATACTTATTTGACAAGAATGTATACAAAGCCGGCTAGCACCCGTACCACCACCTTTTATCGCCATCCAGTTTAGGTCCTAAACTGAGTAGAAACGTTAATTCGTACTACGACGCTATCTACGACTATGACAGCGATGCAGTTTAGGAACCAATACTGAACCGAGCGGAATATGAATCGCTTTTATAAAGATGGCGGTAAGGCCCCTGGTGTAGCACACTATTCTAAAACATTGTCTCATTCGGAGTTACCCCATGGTCGTAGTTACTCCACTGTACTCTTGTGTTTACAAGATACAGTCGATCATTAATTGATCTAAATACATTGATTTTAGTATAGAAATGTCCGTTTGCTTCTTCGTCGTACCAGAAGTTTCCCACCAATTCTTTATTGAGAGTAATTACTCTTAATATTCCTTTGCTGAATTATTAAGTCCTGCTAATTCACTTACGCTTTTCTCGATTAACCGTTTTCAACCGTAATGGGAACTCAACCAGTTTATTCGCCTGTGAATTTTCTATTAGCTCCTATGAAGCAATAAACGTAAATTGAATTTGTCGAAGGGACCTGCTTGTTACTGCACGTTTATTAAAATAGTTATTAAGCGAAAATTTATGCAATTTATTGATATAGAATAAGCAGAGCATTTAACTGCACATGTAGCAGTTTGATCTTGCGACCGCCCTTAGTCCATCGGTAAGAGAGGCGGCTTTCGAAATGCAACTTGTACAATTAATTAGGTATTGCTGAGACGTAGTCTTAGACTATTTACTTAGAATGAAAGTTTTACATAAACTGAAAGGTCGAAACTGAGGACAAAAACTTATCATGTAGGTAGTGACATGAGTATTAATAAGTTACACTAAATTGTTCCTAGTTGAATGACTTCTATAAGGCACGGTTATGTTTTTCTCTTAGTAGCGACTGCACCATTACCAAAACAACTTGGTTTTACTAATCGTTTACATAATGTCAATTAATAAAGAATGCCGATACCATTGTTCTCTTTGTCTTTCCAGTGACTACACAAATTTAGTGTAGGCATAACCTAAATAAATAAGCGAACAGCGATTTCCCGATACAATGATCGGCTGCCAGTAAGCAAACAGCTCGTTAAAACTGTGCTCAATTCACTCAATTAACATCTTTAACAAAAACAAACAATAGATTCGACTGCTCGTTGTTAATTCAAAACTATCCGTATGGATTAAATGGTGGAGTGCAACTGATTGCTTTAGTATTTGGTCACAAACCGTTCAGCATGCCGTTGGAATTGATACTAAACGATACAGTATTGCGAGTATAAAAATTCTGATCACGAAATTACGAATGTTTTTGAACCACAAAATAAAACTTCTTAGGATATTATCTCTCTTTTCGAGGTAATTATAACAAAGGACATCAAAACTTCGAACTCATATCAAATCTGGCGCTCACCTGCCGCTACGCTTGCTTTGCTCGCTCGGCTTTGCGCGACTGATTTTTAGACAAGTTAACCTCTCGTCGTTTCGCTTCTGGCTACCAAATCGGTCGTGGCATATTATTCGTGATTGCGTGATTAAAGTGCACTATTTGCATGATTGATTGATTGACTGATAAATCGTGATGGAGTATACCACACAACTATTTTTGTTACCCAAGGTGCGAAAAACTTTAAAATTTTAAAGGCCCTGCTCCATACCAAAGTACTTAGGAAATTTTTCTGCCTTTTCTCCATTCAAATAAAATAAAATCCTTTCCAATCTCACACTCCTTTTGGTACATTAACTCGTTATCTTAATTTTATACACATTACCTGGTTTACCTGATTTCAGGACACCTGATGCCAAAATAATTTCGCAGTGGGTACGTAACATTATGATAAAAATACCCACCAATCTTTATCCAACAACAACCGGTAGGCAAATAGAGAATTTTACAATATATTTTAATAATATTGAAAAGAAAATTATCTTTCTTTTAAAGATAGAAAACTTATTAAAATAAAACTTTCCGAATTCATCAAAGAAAGAAATATCCTGTCTATATAGTTTCTGGTCACGTCTGCAGAAAGTAAATTAAAAGTTTGCGCTAGAATTCATTCCAGATGAGAAGGGATGAAATGATATTCCTCACACACACCTACTTTCAATTGTAACAAGAAGTTTATTGCGATGGAACTTTACTCGTCTCTGGTAGGTGGGTAGTGTGACAAATTTTAATGCTGAAAGTGTGACACTGTAAACATACAAACATTCATGACATGTGAATAATTTGTCCGTAGGTACTCTACAAGGATTCAAATCTGGGACTTCTGGTTAAAGAGGCAGATGTAATTACTGATCCCTAGACCAGACGGCCGTCAAATCCTGTCGATCAGTCCTTAATTAAAATATTTGTTTGACACCGGTATTAGGTGAAAATAAAGGAACTAAATCCTACTACTCCTTAATATGAAGAGAAAGATAATGTTTTATACATTCAGCGACCAGAATTGAGTACCATTTGAGTACCTTATTTCATAAAAACATATTATTATAGCATAATAATTTCTATGAATACGTGAATAACGTACGGTTGACCACAGAAGAAGCTGAACACTTTAGTACCATGTCACAATACCTATGGCGTTAGTGTAGTACGGTAGCAACTATTAAGTATAAGCGTAATAGTTGGTGTGACACTTCAGTACCATACTAAAGTGTTGAGCTACTTCTGTGGTCGACTGTACCTACTGAACTTAGTACTGAAGCGATTATTTATAATTTTATTGTAGATATATAAGCCACATAGACAAAAATACCCCCTCCCCATCTCCCTTTCTACTTAGGAGTACGAGTGCCGGTCTCCAACATTGTTCCTTCAAAAGAGGCGTTAAAAGGCACCTTCTGAGTCGGCAAGGCGGAGGCGGCTAGTGCAGTGTCTAACCTGCACTAGCTGCCGGTACATATGGACTATTCTTACCGCTGGGAGGAAATTGAAGGGATTCAATTAATCGACTTGTATTGTTGACCGTACTTAATGTGATCGTTATTAGTATTATCAGAGCCGAGGTGTACATCACCTCAAAATCCAGCATACGAGTAATATTGAACATGAAATTGATAAATAATATTTCCGTATTGTCGTTTCCTCATCGGCCAAGACATCCCCATTCCGGTCACGTTCTGGGGCCGCGGTGCCTCCATCGGGTCTAATGAAGCCAACTCACTCGCCCTTAATAGCTATACGGTGTGAATAATAACTTTTTGGAAAGCCAGCAAGGGTTGGTTATGGAAAAAGCAACTTGTAAGTTTTTGATAACTAGGTGGTAGGCCCGTATGTAGGGTCGTCTGGGTATGTACCACCGCCTTTCTTATTTTAGCCGTGAAACAGTTCGCTGTGTTGTGGATTGAAGGGAAAGGTAGCCAGTGTTATTACTGGGCATGGATGGCATTTCAACTTAGGCCTCAGGACGTCAACGCACCTGCAATATCAAGTGATTAATCCTTGTTATTGCAGGTGTCTATAGGCGGCGGTCCCCGCTTATCACCAGGTGGGTCGTCTGCTTGTTTGTCCAAAACTAAATCTCAGACCAGCAGAAGACCAAAATCGTTAAACAATCGTGACTATTAAAATCTCTTCTATCAACCATTATGATGCCTAGCGATATTTTCCACTAAAATTAGCATCTGGATGGAGAAGATATCTTAAACTGCAAACAATTACCATACAAGAAAAATACATAACAAAATAGAGATCACGTCTTGGCATACGTCGAGAAGGTGTCCTGCTGGCGCGAGGACCTAAGCATGTAGGTAGGGGGAGGCCGGATGAGGAATACGGGAGACCGTGTACTGTGGCGCAGCCTTGGGTAGGTCCAGCAGTGGGCAGTAACGGGCTTAATAAAAAGATTCTCGAATTGAGACTACCTCTCTGCAAGCATGCAGTAGGCGTCCCTTGCTAGGTGGAGTGACAACCTAAAGAACATGGTAAGTGGTGGATAAGGAAAGCAGGAGATTATGTATTAGCCGCAGTCTTGGGTTAGTCCAGCAGTAGACTGCAAGAGATATGTGGATCTTAGGTCATGGGCTGAATGATGTTCTTTTTCATTATTTTCTTTTTTAAAGATGTCTAATGTGTAAAATGTTTTGTTGTGAAATAAATATTATTTATTTTCATTTTGTTGTCAAGCCACAGATTGCATACACAATTGGTTAGACCTCCGAAAGTCTTACGGGACTTTATAATTTAAGAGTGCTATTCAGTATTGATTATTTAAAAAAATTACTACAAAACTGTTTTATTTGAAAAGGTCTAATTTTGAAAAAAAAATTAAAAGAAATAAATCTCAAAATTTGTTTTGCTTTAGGTAAGGTTCAATAACCTTAATCCTCAAATCTTAAAATTTACCTTCTATTTCACTTCAACTTCTTATAAAAGGTTTTTATGGTGAAATCCCAAAACATAATATCATAAAAAGATAATCCGGCTAAAACGCCTTTGATATTGCTTAAAGAAATGATCGTTTTTCTTTAAAACAGGTAAGATATAAACCCTTCATAATTAAGAACGGAGCAGAAAATTTTAAGCGAAGAAAAAACGATGATGGTAATTCTACATCTTACATTGCACTCCGAACGAGCAAGCGAATATATAAACGTGTTCTTGATAACTCAACACGTCGCTATGTTGTTTTATAATTAATTTGTATAGTGTATTAGTGCGTCAATATTCGAAGATTATACATTATACTATGTGTGTGTTATACGATTATTGTATTAATTACTCGAAAATGGGCCAGTTTTTATTTTTATCATCATTATTAGCATAAAGATGTCCCTTTTGATGTGTGTTTTCTTTTGTAAGGTCTTCTTGGTACCATGGTAAGGTCCATAACACCGCTATACTGGCCCAAAGCGGGTTGTGGGTAGCAGCCAGGACCAACGGCTTAAGAAGATGAGAAGATTCCTCTCGAAATTTGTTCTTGTTTTCAAATATTTTAGATTTGACTTATCAATGAAATATTTTACGGAAACCAAAACATGAATGACAAATACTTTCTCGATAGAAAAAATTTGGATAGTAAGATTCGCTTCGTTATTCCCTTTTTTCAGTAAAACCCAAAAAGGTTATTAAAAAGACGAATTGGTATCATTCTAGAAAAAGAAACATTTTTTTTTCAATAAATAAATAATTTCCGACTTGTCGCTTACGTTACGATTCGCGTGCGCTACTGTTTTCTTTTTTCACGCGCTGAGTAGTAAATACCTCCTCCTCTCATATTTTTTTATTGTATTTATCTATGATGATCCATGATTTCATTACAGAGGTGTTTTTTTTGTCTTGCTCTAAGGTTTGGAACGACACAAGTTGTTTTTCCAACCTCTAATTTTGACATTACATACACTGGTCAATGTTATATCACATTTGTCAATGTAACAAAAATTTCTTTTTTGAGATTTGACATAACACATCTAATCTCATTTGACGGATGGTCACAATCTCATTTGACGGATGGTCACCAATATCAATTGACGACTATGACGTATTAAACGTCAGAGTGTTTTTTAACCATCAAAATTGATCGTCAAAAAGTTGCAACTCTCCGAGGCTCGGAACGGGAAAGTTGTGACAACTGAACGTCATGCCGAAAGACACGAAACGGCCACAGAGTAAAAAGTTGTAGGCTTGGAACGCGCCCCTGTATGATACTGGAAAATCGACAGTCACGTTTTTTGACGCACCAAGGACTCGACCATGGAGAATCCACAATCTGAGAGTGTGGACGTATCTTTATAATGAAAACCAAGAAAAAGAAATACGAAAAGGGTGGACTTGATTATGAATTTGTTTAATTTGATGTTGCCATCTTTTATGAAGATTATTGTTTTAACTGTATTTATTTCGTATGCAACTTTTCTTACATTATTATTGTAAATAGTTTTTAGAAACGCTTAATAATTATGTGAGTCTGTGTAAATTTTGATTTTTCTACGTCTCAGTCGTGAACACTGCTCTATTAATCTGTAAAGCGGCGTTATACCTCTGGAGGTCTATGACAACTGAAAAATCTATTATGCCTGGAATCTGTTGTTGCGAGTACTCTTAGTACTTCATGGAATGCTCAAAGTTAACAGACCTTGAGCCAATCAACCCATGTAGAGTGATCAGACAAAGTCTCCCATGGGCAGCATATTGCGCGAGTGTAAAAGGAGTGTCTTGAACCGAATGAGAATTCAATTTATAGTAAGACCAATAACAGCCCCAACCTTTTCTCATGATGACCGTGACGGCTAGAAAAGATAGACGCCTGAATGACAGACTGTGTTTGTCAGTGTAAAACTAAAAAGGCTCGACTTTTCTATAAACGTTTCAATTTGCACGGCTCTTCTTTCTAGGCATTTTATACTGATAGCTTTTGTCCCCTCAGCAAAATACTGTTGAAAGAATCGTACAATACCTACTTATGATAAACTGTATATAACTATCTAGAATTCAGAAAAAAGTTGAAGAGTTTGTGATGAAAATCTCTAGGGGCTAGCATCAAGATAATCTCTAGTGGCCAATTTCTATTCATCATTGCTTTTCCGCATTGGGCCAGCGTGGTGGTGTTATGGCCCAAACTCCTCATGTGTTTCTGCCATGTAGGAAGGCCTGTGCCCAGCAGTGGGACGTATATAGGCTGGTGATGATGATGATGATGATTGCTTTTCCTCTTAATTACACAAATTTTATTGCAAAAAATCTTAGTACAAATCTCGTTTTTTATCATACCATGTTATCAATATTGCCATAGAATAGGTTTTAGCTAAATACTTGGTCAGCCGATTTCTTCAAAAGAAAATGGATGGAAAGCTTTACGGCGGAAATTGGAAATTAATTAGGAAATTCCATTGCTAACCGAAATACCAAAGCTAGTATTGGTAACAATTTAAGTAAAGTATATTGGATATGTTGGCACTCCTGCTTTGGAATTAGACTTGGTCAAAGCCGACACAGAGAGAGATAGAGACATGGCTTCTCGTCTAACACATGACTTTTGTAACTAACTGACTTTTGATGAAAACCTTTCTAAAACGAGGTTTAGACTAGCAAGTTTTAGCTGCAAGTTTTGAGACGGCGCAATATGTACGAGCGAGTGGAAAATAATTACCTCGCACTCTTACTTAGCAAGAACTTGCTAGTTTAAAGCGCAGGCCACACCACCAGCGAGCGGGCGAGCGAGCTAGGCAGGCGAGCATCGTTTCACCTCTTTTCATACTTTGGTTCACACCGCGAACTACAGAGCTAAGCTACGTCAGCGATGCGAACGAAGAAAACGAAATATCCAACGATTCCAGCGAAGCTTCTCGTTCACCTCATTAGGCGTGCTCGGTTCACTAGCTCGCTCGCCCGCCAGCCCGCTCGCCTGGTTAGTTCGCCCGTCCTCCCCGTTTTGACTATGTTTTCCGGACTTGTCGACGCTTGTCTTTCGAATAGCTTCACCCGCCCGCCTAGCTCGCTCGCCCGATCGCTGGCGGTGTGGCCTGCGCTTAAGCCTCGCTTAGTAATAATTCCAATATACAGGGTGGTGCCGTCAAAGCGACAATAAATTAAACATGGGCTATATTAGTCCATAGAAATGGTTTGCCACTTTCAAAAATATCGTATTTATTTGATAATTTCATGACATTTGTATGAAAGAATGCTGCCAACGTTACACTATTCCATGTTTAAATTTATTGTCGCATTGACGGCACCACCCTGTAGATGGGTAAATAAATACTTTTATGCAAAAAGACACAATAACGAAATGTGCAGAAAAGAAAAACATACAAAATACGGCTTTATTGCTAAGGTAGCAATCTCTACCAGACATTATAGTAACGAATATAGTGTATTCCCTTTGTAACAAAGTTTGGATTTTAATTACTAAGTTTATCTTTAAAACGGCTTGTACTTGGAATCATCCAAATATTACCCGAAGGGACAGGAATCCAACTTCACCTGCAATATCAATTGACTTTTCCTGTTATTGCAGGTGTCTATAGGCGGCGGTAACCGCTTACCATCAGGTGGGCCGTCAGCTTGTTTGTCTTCTAGTTGTATAAAAAAAAACATTTTTTGTATTTTGTATTGTATTCAATAGATATCCATATTATACATGTAAGCTTCAAAATTATTTTATTTACCTTTGCCTTTAATTATATCAACTCTATAACACGATAGTTGAATTCGAAATACAACTGCATTCCGACTGAATTCAATTATCGAGAATCAGTTTTAATGAAAATTATAACACACAGAACAGTTTATAATTTTCCAGTCGTAAATCATCCGATGCCTGGCATTCAAAATAACGATTATTATTCGGAATTAATAACGAACCAATATGGCGCCGGTTATCATTTAATTCACCGCTGACTTCCGGATATCTGTGCATTTATCAGTTTTAATAATATTGGCCGGAGGCGTTTTTGTGTCTTGCGGTGTTGTATTGAAAATTGTTGTTGAAGAATTAATGTTGGAAAATCTACATAATGTTGAATGGATGTTGCGATATTATTATATATGTCGCAGCCGTCTGGTTAAATCAGCCGCTTAACTGGACGCCTAGCCCGTTAATTGAACGCCGGCATCCAATCAAACGGCTGAAGTACAACTATGTAGCCAAGTCATTGAGCGCATCGTTTAACCAAATGGCTGGACGTCATTTCAGCCGTCTGGTTTAAATAAGCCATTCAATTGGACGTTTAGGCGGGTCGTTTAAATCGAAGAGCTTTTGTGTGACTGTTTGAGTGATTGGTAGTTTCAAGGTTATTCTTTAAGACCACTGAGAACCAAAACGATGTCGGTTACAAGTGTTCATAAAAAAACCTTGAACCCACCAATCAAACCAAAACGTTAAAGTATAAGACGATCCATTCAATACGTCAAGTCGTTAAACGTTTTGTGACTCTAGTTCAATTAACTATCGGAACTAGGCATTCAATTGGATGCCGGCGTTTAATCAACGGACTAAGCGTCCAATTAATCGGCGAATTTAACCAGATAGCTTTGACATATACACGATGTAGTAGCGATATGTAAGTATATTTTTTTATACACAAACCAGGGAAAATTACTCAACACCATTGATGTGAAGCAGCACGAAGAGTCCATTTTATGCGAAAACAGCTAGTGCAGTTTAAACACTGCTTTAGCTGCCTCCGGTGAAATAATTGGTATTGAGCACCTGTGGGTCAATTCTGTTATTTATTTCCCTAAACGGATCGGTTGCGGTTCGGTATCGTTACCAATGCGGTTGTAATACAAAAAGTTATTCCACTAACATTGCTTATTAAGCCGCAACGCTAATGAAACGCTCTCGGTTGGTTCAACTTCGGCTCGTTAATTGTTAGCAAAATTGCAAGAAACAAATATATTTGGGCTTAGTGACTAGACAGTTGTTAATTTTGTACAGTTCGAACAAAAAACCATCAATGCGTTTCGGCTGCCACAAATGTTAAATATTTAGCAGAATACGAAACATTGATTGAACTGAACGGTTCCCGTTACGTGTTTGTTAGTAGAATACCAAACTGATGCGTTTCGGTTACGTTTCGATTGCGTTGAGTTAGTAGAATACAAAAACGATGTAACTTAAGCGTTTCCGATTCGTTTCAGATCAAAATACAATAGCAGAATTTGGGGGCAGATGTGGCTTAAAGTTTCAGTAAGCTTGTACGCACGTAACGCTCATAGTTCTAGAGCTCTTGTAGCTACACGTGTCTGTGTGAGTAGGTACGTCTGTTAAGCAGTTTGTATGAAGTTATGGTGTTAGCACTAATTATGTGTCGCAATAACCAGACATGTCACTTAAAAACTTGACAGATTGACTGATAAAAAAAAAACACTACGTTACGTGAAATATAGGAACAAGTACGTCGTCCTTGACACAGCTGAACAAAGTTGATTCTGTTGTTCATTCCACCTGAACACGAGTAATTTATTGTTCAAATCATTTTCGACATTGACAAACTAATTCCCGTTTCCTGGGCAATATCCAAGTCGCAAGATGTCTCGGGAGATTCATGTTCGTGTCAGAGTTCGTCCGGTTTAGGGATGTTGATGTTTGATTTTAACTACGTATCCTGATGTAGGTGTTTGAATTCGATGGATTTTGAAGATAAACTGATCTTTTTATTATTGAATGTAAGTAACAACATACGTTTAAGTTTTTACAAGTGTCACCCTTCTACTCAGGAGCACGCGTACCAGTTTTCGGTGTGTTAAATCTCCACCTCAACATCACACAAACGAGTTTAGTAACTCGTTTCTTTATTGTGCTTCCAAGCATTGGAATTATTTGCCAGCATATGTGAGGAGCTCGGTGGTGTAGTGGTTTGGGCACTCTGGTTTCGATTACGAAAGCAAAGCAACTCTCACCACGGTCGGTCACAGGATGGGTCAATCAAATTTATAATCTCGAGCTCCTCCGTGCATCGTAAGCCGTTGGTCCCGGTTGTTAATGTAAGCGCTTTAACCCACCAACACGCATTGGGCAGCATAGTGGTGTTATGGCCCAAGCTCCTCATGTGTTTTTCTCATGTAGGAAGGCATGTGCCCAGCAGTGGGACGTATATAGGCTGATGATGATTGAAAAGGGCGAAACTGTGAGCGAGTGGAGTATTTCCTAAATGTATAATGAAAGGCGAAAATGGGCAAAATCAAATAATATATTGGTAGACTAATGAACACAACAACACGGTTACTATGGCAATCTATCAATACAAGAAGTAATAGAAAACTATCAAAAAGAACAGCAAAGAGTCCGCAACATCCTCCCCCCTTGTGCAGGAATGCACAGAAGTGGTTAAGTTACCCAGGCTACTCGGAAGTAGGTAGCCAAACCAAGTTCTGAGAGGTTAGCGTTGCGTACCTCCTTGTGTCGTGACATCCACCACTCTTACTACCCATTATCATGCTATTGAGATCTTGCAGCTTGCAGAGCGTCCCTTAGTCCTCTGGTGAATCATGAGCAGCACGTAGTCCGCAATAGCAGCAGCAACCGCAATTTCTTAAGCAGCAGTACCCACAATGTCCAAGTCTATTGCGTCAACATAATCTTCAGAGGCTCAAGTTCGTTCAAGTGACTAGGTCGCTCAGCTGCCAGAAATGATAGTAATCATCTCTCCATGGGTAGCCTTAAAAGAGGTGGGGTAGGCGCGGGTTGTCTCGCGCCTTCGGCCAGCGATATCGTTTGCGAAGTTTAATAAATGGTCGATGAAAGAGGTATTTCAGTATATATCCAATCTTTCCAGGTTTCAGAGGCAGCGACAGCTTTTTAGGAACACGAAGCTGCGTGCCATATTCCAACACAAGCGTGCGGTGGCAGTTTCGACATCTGCTTAGTAGACCCTTTATAATAGCGCTAGCTATCTGTTTCATCCTTTCCACTGGAGAAAACATCCTTATGAGGCGACCATTGTCAGGTGTGGGCGCCGGCTGCACAAGGAGAATCTTGCTTGTGGGCTGCTGTGGCA
Organism: Nymphula nitidulata; assembly: GCA_947347705.1. Taxonomy (NCBI): domain Eukaryota; kingdom Metazoa; phylum Arthropoda; class Insecta; order Lepidoptera; family Crambidae; genus Nymphula; species Nymphula nitidulata. The sequence continues at coordinate 3,536,677 of OX374617.1, read as the reverse complement.
AAATGCCTTCAAAACCTCTGCGGTAGCTTTTAACGTTGCTTTGTTGAAGGACGTGAATCTCTTCGAGCTTGAGGTTTGCAGCCAATGGGGTAAGGGTGCTGGATGTCGAAATTCTGGTAACTGGCGACTGGTATCTGTAGTAAGAAAATACACGAATTAATTTTGAATGTCTGTATTTGGCCGAAATGAGACAGCCGTAGTAGCCTTACCGGTCCTACCTTAGCAGTAGTTGACAATAAAACTACTAAAAACATGTTGGGTTCTGTTTTCTTAAATCCTTTATTACAATTATGTTGAGCTGATAAATTCAAACAACAGCTTTTCGACGAACTCAAGAAAAGATGACCGACTAGACGTCTGTCAAAAACATCTTTATTTATTGGGCAAACTTTGGTTAAGATGTTAGCGATGTTTAAGTCTGCTAGTACCCATAAGCGTGCCTTTTGGAAATGATATTGTTTAATTTGCTTAACATGATAGGTAACAGCAGGCTTGTGTGAAACTATTTCGTGACGGAAGCATTGAAGAACAGTTGCAAAGTTTGTCCGAAGGAAGGTTGTTTTGTTGCGACTGTCCTCGAGAAAGACTGTAGGATGCGAAACTAGTTGAGTTAGGGGTGACGCTATGTTTAATCCTCCTCCTCCTCTCTCCTGTGTTCTAGTTAGACTCGCGCACGAAGGGTTCCGTATCTTTAAACCAGTGTCTACCTGTTGCCGTTATCAATATCGAGCAAAAACAAGCAAAAAAGTCACGTTTGTTTTATGGGAGCTCATTTAATATTTATTATATTCTGTTTATTAGTTTATAGCGGCAACAGAAATACATCATCTGTGAAAATTCTAACTATCTAACTGTCACGGTTCATGAGATACAGCCTGGTGACGACGGACGGACGGACAGCCTAGTAATCCCGTTTTATTCTTTGGGGATGGAACTCTAAAAGGTTGGGGCCCATCTTTACACCGAGGTGTGGAGCTCGCATTCATAACCCCGATCTCTTTTCCCTAGGACTTCCTATTTATCATGACGACAGCCAACCTCCATCAGAGTATCCTCTCTTGGTGGTTCTATCCGGTGCATCTTTCCCTTTTGTCTTATTGGGTACTGCCGTTGCGTAGGCGGTCGCCCTATAACAGCTTTACTTCTTTAAAAACAACCGTTCAAGGTCCAATACCTTGAAGCATTGTAATCGAAGTGTATTAATTATGAAACTGGGAATCAAATCAGCAGAACAGACATATATTTTTTTATTCACCACAATAGTAGCAAACAAACGTACGGCCCGCCTGATGGTGAGCGGTTACCGTAGCCTATAGTCGCTCGTAGCACCTTGAGCACTACTCACGCGTAATTACCGTAGCCCATATAGGCTCGTAGCACCTTGGGCACTACTCACGCGTTTTCAACGTAGCTTATAGACGCTCGTATCACCCTAGGCACTACTGACGTGTTGTAACCGTAACCTATAGACGCTCGTATTAGCTTGGGCACTACTCACGCGTTGTAAGCACAGCCTATTGACGCTCGTAGCAAATTCACCGCTACTCATACTTTGTTACCTTAGCCTATAGATGCTTGCAGTACCTTGAGCTCTACTCACGCGTTGTAACGTAGCCTTTTGTCGCTCGTAGCACTTTAAGCACTACTCACGCGTTATAACCGTAGCCTATAGACACTCGTAGCACATTAAGCACTACTCACGCATTATAACCGTAGCCTATAGACACTCGTAGCACATTAAGCACTACTCACGCGTTATAACCGTAGCCTATAGACACTCGTAGCACATTAAGCACTACTCACGTGTTATAACCGTAGCCTATAGACACTCGTAGCACATTAAGCACTACTCACGCGTTGTTACCGTAGCCTATAGACGCTCGTAGCACTTATTTCAACAGCATAGAAAACTCGAATTTTCTTATGACTTTTCAATTAAACGTAACGCTGCTCTGTATATAATATTTCCGAAAATAGAAATATCACACGCGGGACCCAATCCTTGTAAATACTTGGGTGAATCGCTCAATAACTAACTCAACCCGCACGCGTTGGCGGCCGATTATTATTATTACTTCTAAAGTAAGGCACTTAGAGTTGAGTTTTCAAATAAACTATGTCGATTTAACAAAATTAAATATCCTTTACCTAAGTCAAAGTTTAATGTCGCATCATCGCTCCCACGTTCGGCTAACTACGGCCCATTCCGTTAATATCGACTTTATAGCCTAATGAAGTTGTAAGGTCTGCACAGGGAAATGTTCATTTAATTTTTTATCATTATCCTTAATAGATTTATTCGCCAGTGAATGAAAGAGCTGGTCATAACGTTTTCAAACTACTTAATTATCTTGGAAAAGAAATGATTTGTTTTGATGAGTACTTTTCAGTCAATTGAGGCCCGCGGACCACTTTCTTGTAAAACCATAATAATGTCGTGTATCGTAGCGCCTAAACGAATAGACCGATTTTGATTTAGTTTCTTTTGTTTTAAAGTTGATGTGAGTAGGATGGTTCTTAGCTTCAATTTATGAAGCTTAGGAAATATAAACAGTTTTATATAAAAGGTAACTTAAAATATTTTATTAACTATATATTTTTTGACATATTTTTATGAGTAATTGTGTTATTTACTTTAAATAAAACCTAGAAAACAGTTTAAATTTCATTTGAACTGTTGATTAAGTACAGATTTGAATATCACGGTTTGAACTATAGAATGATCAAGAACGGCTATCGAACTAATAGTTTGGTTTAATTTAATTTAATTTAATGTTTCACAGAATAATGTAAAATCTATGACCGCGGTGTTGTATAATAAATGAATTCTATTCTAATTTAATACTCTTGTAAGTTTACAAGAGTATAAGTAAAAAACATAGTAACAATAGCCGGGTTTTTTATATTGTCTTAAATTTTTGGCTATCTTATGTTTTAATATCGAAAGGCAAATCGACCTAGGTATACAATATACATACATTCTGCGTGGACTTTTCTGGTTTAAAAATAAATAATTCATGAATTAAACATTTGACTTGAAAATTATTTTGGTTTTAATACTTTCCAAAGATACTAAACCTAAAACATGTTTGGGCCCCTCATCTCGTCATATCTTAATACACATATCCGCCTAGTAGTACAAACAAATTGATAGTAGTCGTTGATGTGCTTTATAGGGAACACTCGTGGTGTCAAAGACTGTGATTTTTTTATAGTGAATTAGTGACCACACCGACGTAGCACCATAGAGACTATTTGTCGTATATTTGGAGATGGATACTGTCACTTGTAATCGATTTTATCTCGAGGGAGAAAGAAAAAAGCTAATGCCTTTACCCTTCACCAAAAAGTATTCAATGTGACGTCGATCGGAGTTTCTGAATATCTAAAAGTGCATTGTAAGATAAAATGTCTGTTCAATCGCGTAGAGTGCATCGGTCTAGCGTCTCGACGCTTAAATTCGTGTACACTTCACTGGGAATTCAAATATTATCTACAAATTCTGTTGTTTTTGACAGTTTTTATTTTTTTTTCAAATGGGAGAGTTTGGCGCTAAATATATTAATAATGAGTCTTTATGATGCTAGTTCAATGATAACCACTATATAACTCTAATTCAAATGTTAATAACTATGAAAGTATAAAGTGCTAAATAACCACTAAAAAATCTTCAAGTCTTTTACACAAGGTGAGCGTTTATTACAATGTTTATCCATATTCTTCGCCATCGGAAACATTTGTGTTACAAAACCACTCAAAACACACCATTCGCCCAAACACGATTTTTAATTATCATGACCATCACTATTAGATGGCGGCAAAAACTATCTGTTAAAAGTAAAAAGAATAGACAATCTGCTTATACGAGTGAGCTGGTAAGGAACGAAAGTGTAAACCGGTCTTTAGAGGCCGCGGGGCTCTGCTTTGTAGTCCGGCTTTTTTATTTTATTTTCTCAGATGATCTGGACCGCTGGGCACCGTCGACGTCGGTAACGACCGAAACGGAATAGCCACTACTCTTGAAAACGGTTACCGATAGTATATTTTTAACCCCCAACGAAAAAAGATTATAAGTTTGACCTGTCAGTGGCGTCGTAGCTCCTAAGCGAATGGACCAATTTTGATTTGTTTTTTTTTTATTTGACAGCTGCCGTGATTAGGATGGTTCTTAGTTATAATTTATGAAGATCAGTCCAGGCGTTTGATGACTTTGAGCTCATTTTCTGCACGATAAAAGGGTTTTACTAACTTTCACAGAGCCGATTGATTTGAAATAGTAACCTTGAGCTGATCCTATTCCATCAAAAAGTCTGCGGAATGCTGAATTGCCTTCAGAAACTTACAGCAGATATAGCGTGCTTGGACTCATAAGAAGTCTCGATGAGATTGTGTTAGATAAATGATAAATGAGGTCGGGGGTTACTTAAATTATTTAATTTTATATTTTTAATAGTCGTCTTTAGAATGGGAAGGAAGGTGAAGAATTCAATGGTTCTAAACTTAGTAAATATAATATTTTTTTTTGTTAGCACTATCTTGTAGTTTTGTAACTAACAAATTATTCAATTCTGAAGTCTAAAACTCTGTATTATTTTTAAAAGGCAGCTGCTCGTGAAATGGCCTATGGACAGCCGGCACTGGGCGCATGAATTGGCGATTATCGAGAGATGATCTGTCTCTTTCTCGTACACCAAGATTGTACGTATTTTATCCTTCTTTCATACCGCTCGCCATTTTTTGAATAAAGCTTTCAACGGAATGAAGTCAACTATTTTTTTTATACAACTAGATGACAAACAAGCTGACAGCTCACCTGATTGTAAGCGGTTACCGCCGCCTATAGACACCTACAGTAACAAGGAAAAATCACTTGATATTGCAGGTACGTTGTCCTCCCGGGGCCTAAGATGAAATGCCGTCCATGTCCATAATTATTGTAATCTATGCAATACTATGCATTTATAAGTGAAATGTAACACTTCAGGCATTGTGTGTGTTCCTCTAATTGATGCATTTTGAAAATGATAAAAATGGCTTATTAACTCACAAATGAGCTCTTCTTTTCTGATTCGATCCCCAGACACTCCAAGCACTGCTCGCTCTATCAGTTTCTCTTAATTTAAATTATTTCAATGTTATTAATTATTAGTACTTCGTAGAGTGGATTGATTGTAATTAAATATAACTTGATCTGACAGAATATTACATCTGACTGTACTTTATCCACCCAGCTTTCTTTTTCTAGTGAAAATAATGTTGTAAAAGAAATCATCGTATAAAATATTGGCTGAATACGCGAACCCATGTAAAATCTTTGCACCATTCTCTTTGTTTATAGTTGAAAACATAGGGGGAATATGTGCACAAAACAGTAATCCTGCAAATACCTTTCTTATTCCTGATGGATAAGGTTGATTGAAAATACACCAGTGATACTGTCGGCTCCACGAAAAATTTAGAGATTCTGTTCTTAATACTGCCACTGCTAGTGCCGAAACTCAAGGTGTAATGGTGGTCCTTTTTCCGTAGTCAGTGACGTCACGATAGTGATGTAGTCTCTTCTGGGCATGTAGTTTACTAGTGTTTTGTTCCTAAGTATACCTATATTTCGCAGAAGCTATTAAGATTGAAACTAAACACATGAAAACTAAAAAGTTCTATAATACCTCTAATGGAATAGAGTTATCTAGAAATGGAATATTGTTACTATTCAATCAGTCAGTGTAATACGAAATTGACAAGCTCCAAAGAGAAGGGCGTCAGAAAACTTGATGTCATCCTTCATGAAGTTCTAGATAGAGATAGCAGTGTCTTAATTCTCATATATTTATGGCCTAAAATGCCTTCTCTGTAACAACAGAACGTTTCACTTCAACGTTAAGACTAATGACCTAAGTTTTCCGTTGTATGTAACGAGTATTTGTCAAGTCTGTCGCCACTTAATCTTGGCGCAACTAGCGGGCTTGCTAAATGCTAAAACTGTTTGTTTTGTGTAAATAAATAGGGTTTATTATTCGTTGTTTTAATGTTCAACTTGTTTTCCGCAAGAAAACATTAATATAGAACTCAATTTGCCTTTACTGTCACAATGGGACATAATTAACTGCTTTCCCTATTGTCGCAATTGTTTGTTTGTGGAGTTTTCTTTGTGATGTATGAAGTTTCTTTCTGCGTGTATAATAAATACGTATTTAACTAGTGCAGCAGTTCCTCTATTCTGATTGTAGGGAGAACTATCAAGGAGTGGAATGAAAGGCAGGCTATAAATAACGCAAGTTGTAGGGAGAATACTGGGTACAAAATTTGCTTGACAATCTATAGACGTGTATTTAACAAGCCTGCACTTAGAAATAAAATAAATGTAGTATATTTTTTTCACTTTATTTACAAAAATCCACAGCACTTACAGTTTCATATATTATATTAACAGCTAGTATTCATCATAATGTCAATAGCTGTGCATTTAGATACAAAAAAATTTTGAAAGACAAGAAAAATCATAAATGTTTTATGAAGTTTTGACTTTTTTCTAAGTGAATTTCTAAAAAATAAAATTAAGAATAAAAACGGCTGTGCTCCAATATAAAATTACAGAAAAAGTCTGCTGCGGAAAAAAGTATACATTTTGGTTGAGTAGGTGTTGAACTTTTGTATGAAACAGCAGCTTTTTCGTGATATCACAGTTGGTCTTATAGTTAAAGTTGTTTATATTCATGGGCAGATTACATTGTTAAAATTTCGCTTACGCTTAAAAAGTAGCCCAGTGTACATATCTCTACAAGATATTTGTCAAAGTTGCCGCCATATAATCTCGTCTCAACTAGCCGAACGCTAAACACGCAATATGTCCGGGAGCGCTAGGAATCCACAAAATAAGTGCTATAAAAGTTGTATCGTAAACAAAATAATTAGGTTTGTGGGGAAACTTCGATGAGGAATTGTGGGATGTTGGTTGTTACAAACACGATTTGGAACTATTTAAAAGAAAATAAGTGGCATTTTTGGTTAGTGAGGCGGCAATATGAAAATGAGAGATTGGTTTTTTGGATGGAAGGTGAAAAAGGCGCGTTCTTTTTTAATTTGAACGGGGTCGAGCTCTTGGTCTTCATCTTCATCTCACTTGATGGTAAGTAACGACAAGGCAGCAGATGGAAGCGAGCTACATCCATCGTCGATGGAGGAACTGGCTGTCCTACCTCCAACCAACTTTCGGAACACAACACTGTGAACATTATTTTTATAGCAGCAGACTTAAAGTTTGCATTTGCTTGCTTGTAATACCTACCACTAAAATAGAATCACCTCTTGGAAGGACAGGCCTACTTTTGTATATGTACATTTTGTATAATAGTCATAGGCTATGTTTTTTACTCTATAATCTATTCTCGTCACTTACTCTTCTTCCTAACTTCGTTGTGCTATATTTTTGGTCATTTTTTAAGTATTTCGCTTTTCATAATATACACCCTTATCTTCCCAATCCACCTTTTCCTTTGCTGTCCACGACATTTGGACTAGCAGTGTGATTCACTAACGGAAATATTCGACATCGAGCTTGACGACTGACAAGATGACGATCCGCCATTGATTTTGACGTTTGAGCACAACTCTGCGCGTAAGCGTATTCACTAAACTCTACGTTGATCTCTGTATATGTTCGGTGGGTTGTGTTTGTTCATCGCTAGTTTTGAGATATGACATGAAGATCGATATTTTTTTATTTCATTTTACTTGTATTTAAAATGTATCGCAATGACTCCATTCAATATTTGATTGAGTTTAACATAAATATATAAAAAGAAACAAGTTTTTAATTCCAGCTCACCCTTGGTCGTCGTCGGAAAGCTAGTGTTATGAACGTTTGTCAAATAGTTGTCAAACAAACGCCTACCGACGGCCATGTATTTAAGGCTGCTGACTTTTTAGAATCGCAAATCAGTACTCCTAGTACGAACATTTTAAAATTTCTTATCGTTTACGCACGCTTAAAATTTCAAACAAAAGCCAGACAAAAGCTAACGTAACTACTCTATACGATGGTGATTCGAAATTTAAAAATGTTCGTGCTAGAGGCACACACAGGATGTATTATACAAGATAAATACAAAAGAAGGTATGTCCTTCACAACCTCATTCGATATTCAGTCGTGCAATGTTTATTTACCGCCATGCAAAATTGAAAATATCAAAATGAAATAGCAAATCACTCATCAACACCGCCTGTTGTAAAGCGACAAGAAGACTCCATGATGCGAAGACAGTGCAGCTTAAACGGACTGTTCTAGAAGCTTCTATCCTTGCCGGCCCATAGGTTGCCTTTTCACGCCTTTTTAGCAGGAACTCATTTTAAGAAGAGGGACAACACATTGTTCTGACAGATTATTCCAAGTTTTGGAAGTGCGAGAACTAAACGAGTTGCAAGATTTCTTTGGGCATATTTTTATATTTACCTAAGCAATACTATCCTAAGATTTTCTTTTTAACCAACTTCAAAAACGAGGAAGTTCTCAATTCGGCCGGTATGTTTTTTTTTTTCTATGTATGTACACCGATTACGCCGAGATTACTGATCCGATTTATGTGATTCTTTTTTTGGTTCGATGCGGAATAGCTGCCATTTGGCCCCATAATTTTTTTTCAAAATCTGTTCAGTAGTTTGGTTTTTATAAAAAAAAAAAACTGAAATTAGTAAGTCGTCTACATATTTTTCTTTACTACAAATACTCTTACAAGAATCTTTTTTATATTATATTCTTGATTAGAGGTAGCAACAAAATTCTACATTATACAATACATTCGTAAATTGATTAAACCTCGTGCTACTGAAGCACTAATTGAATCATGTCCCACACAACAGTAATTGGTTTTTAACTGTATTCGTCAATGCTTTTACGTACCAGTTACGTCCAACGATTTATTAAACGCTTTCCGAATTTGCTTGTTAATATAGCACAGACAGATAAACATGGGTTTTATTAATCATAATCATTTACTAGGTGGTAGACCCATATGTAGGGTCGCCTGGGTAGGTACCACCGCCTTTCTTATTTCAGCCGTGAAACAGTTTGCTGTGTTTCGGATTGAAGGGAAAGGCAGCCAGTGTAATTACATGGACGGCATTTCATCTTAGGCCTCAGGATGACAACGCACCATCGCAACGATGACAACATTCTGTATATGGGTAACCACTCGACCAGACGGCCGTCGACGTTATTATACATATATATCGCCGCCATCTAGTTAAATTAGCCACTTAATTGGATGCCTAGGCCATTGATTTAACGCCGACATCCATTAAATGCCTAGGCCGATAGTTAATTGAACTGGAATTACTCAACGTTCAACAACTTGTCGTATTGAAAGTCAGCTGAATGAGATGCCTAGCCGGTTCGTCTTTACTGAAGAGATTAAGTGTGTATATATTCCGTTTTTGAATATATTATTTTTATTTGTCTATTCCACAATTACCTACTATCACTATACCTTTAAATTGTACTCAGTAACTTACCCCATTCAAATGCAATACTCATTTTGTCCATGACAGACCCACCATACCCCTAGCCATACCCCTGGGTAGGGTAGGACTGAACCTTACCACCGTAGTGCTGTGCACTATATGTTTACAGGTTTTGTTTTTCCAAATATTACGAACCTGGTGTTAATAGCATAATTCTTTTTTTTATTTTATAATTGCAACAAAGAAAGTAATTCAGTCCGTTGATTCATTTGATCCGTTGACACCTAATAAATGTATATTTCCAATCTGAAGTATCAGGCTACCATAAGTATATCAGAGGTTTTTTTTTATTGTACCCCTACGATTATTATATAAATAAAATTAACAGTATGCTAAACATCTCCTACATAGATATGGTAGCCTGGTACTTCAGGGGATGATCCAGCTACATACATACGATATTTTGATTGAGTTACCCACTCAATCGAAATATCGTATGTATGTCTAAATATAATGACAATATGGTCAATTTCTAGTATCTATTTTTTTCTATTTTTTCATTAAATCCCAGCACCCAGCACTACTAACGGTGGTATGGTTCAGTCCCACCCTACCCCCAGGGGTAGGGTTAGGGGTATGGTGGGTCTGCAGCGATTTTGTCGCCTCGTAGATAATGTTCCCTGTGTCGTAGTCACGGCAACAGACTCATTTGAAGCGAGTTCCTAGCTCCCTGCATACGACGCCACCTGTTACCTCTATATCTACACGTCTGTCTATTCGTAAACTGGGAATTTCACACTTCTTTGTGCGAATATATTACCCTGAGCTTACTTAATATGTAAGCTGCGTGCCACTATAAACTTCGACGCTCGCTGTATTGACGTAATATGGTATATTCTGAAGAAAATTTCTTTGTTTACGATTTTAACGTGATTGAAGTTGATTTTAAAACTACGGCAAGCATTAAGAAACATTAAGATTATGGTTCCGATTCAAAAACTCCCATCAGATCTGGATTTGACACACCGAAATAAAAAGTGACAGTTAAGTATAGTTAGAGTGTGTAAATCGAATGTTTCCCGACTGTCAGTAATAAAGATAGCTGTGACAAAAGTATTTCATGCTTAGGTACTAGGTAGCTCCAACAATGTAAATAAATTAAGTTGTGTTTTAGAAAAAAAATATCATTTTATCATTTGTATTCAAAGGGTGCAGAACAGAACCATACTTAATACTTAATTCAGAATATGTTAAATAAATGTAACCGTTCGTACCTTATAAAAAAACTATTGATCCATATTTTAACACGTGGCTTAAAGTTAGCCATGGTTCAAAACACAGGGAGTCTCGCTTCTATTAATAGTGGCAGAGAGACCGGTATAGATAAAGACCATGTTCTATAAAATATAAGGCGGATTGTGTCGTAAGTTAATAAGCGAATGCATAACAGAATTTAGGTACCTACATTTGAATTAAGAACATTATTTCGTAGCCACTGATTTGCATTAAGACTGTATTTTATTTTATTTGAATTTCAAATTAGAACTAAGAATATATTTGGAACATGAAATGGCGCCAAAAGAAACTGTCTATAGGCTTTTTACATCAAGTTTTAGTGTACTACGCACTAAGCAGGATAAATGAAGATAACTTTTAGACTAAACTTAAGTATTAACTAGGTGGTAGGCCCGTGTGTAGGGTCGTCTGGGTAGGTACCCACCACCTTTCTTATTTCAGCCGTGAAACAGTTCGCTGTGTTTCGGATTCAAGGGAAAGGTAGCCAGTGTAATTACTGGGTATGGACGGCATTTCATTTTAGGCCTCAGGATGACAACGCACCTGCAATATCAAGTGACTTTTCCTTGTTATTGCAGGCGGTAACCGCTTACCATCAGGTGGGGTCAGCTTGTTTGTCATCTAGTTGTATAAAATAAAAATTATTATGTTTAAGTATATTAATAAATAAAGTTGATGATTTTTATCTCTATCACATATCTTGTTTTATTACTACTATCTGTAATACCTAATTACGTAATGGTGAAGAATTAGATATATTTACCCGTAGAACCATTTGGCTTGAACGAAGACTCCGACAATGTAATTACTCGGACACGTCACGCGACGTCTGTTCTCACGCTTGACATCACACGATGAGCGAGTGTTTTGACGGATGCAGAATATACCTACATAAATTACAATCTCATGTTTCTTTGACTGTTAAATTCATAGCAATATTATAAATGCGAAAGAAACCCTGTCCGTCTGTATGTTACGTTTGTCCGCCTAAACTGCTAAGCCGATTTAGATGAAAGGCAAAGAGATTGTTAGACATTATGTAAACTGTACTGTATTCGACAGTTGCTATGCAACCGCTTTTCGGAAAATAACATTAGTGAAAATAAACCGTTACTACTTAATTCCTGACTCATTCATTTTCTCTAATAGAGATATGTCAAATCCTGAAAATACCTCCAAAAAAAAACTTACTGTCATAATAATTTCGAGCGTTCTTTTCTTGCATTGATTTATGTTAAATCAGAACATAATCTTGGTAATTCCCCGCTATATTTGCTTTGTTTTCTACAAATAATTTCTTGTAGTGATTTATGAGTGGACTTAGAAGCTTTGTTCGGACCCGATTGGAGATTGGAACACTACAGTTAGATTAATGGTCGTTACAACAAAATCCACTTACTGCGTTCAGGACAAAGAAAGTCTCTATGAATTGACTGCGGGACTTTCCATTGGAAATAAAGTGTGTTGCGTCAATCAGTTTGGCCGTTTTAAATGGCGTACAGTCATAGACATAAATTCTTTATTTTGCACAAAACAAACACAATGATATAGCTAGAAGCAATCATCATCATCATCATATCAGCCGAGAGACGCCCACTGCTGGGCATAGGCCGCCCCCAAGGATCTCCAAACCGATCGGTCCTGTGCCGAAGGACAGTCCTGTCCTGCTCCTCTTTTATTCTTTGTTCTACCTATTGCTAGAAGCAATACAACATTTTAAATGTATTAGGAGTTTGGGCTATAAAACACCTCGCTTGCACAATTTGGATTGGTGAGTAAAAACGGTTGCAATAACTACCGTCCAAAGCATGGAGGAACTCAAGATAACAAATTTGATCGACCCATCCCGGTACCGGCCATGGCAAAAGTTGCTTTGTTTTCGTAATCGAAACCAGAGCGTTCAACCCACTTGCAAAAAACTAGTTTGTAATTTCATTAGATTTTCTTAATAAATAGGAGCTTTGAAGGCAGTTTCTTAAAAAAAGAAGCAGCAGATTACAAATTTAAAAAAAACTTCAGTAAAGACACTAACTTTAGTTCTTTTACTTAAAAAACTGCATTATTAATTACTATTATTATTTTAATGCCTTAAATGAAAAAGCGGATAGGCTGACCAACCCTAAATATGTACTAAGCAACAACATTAAAGATTTATCAAAGGGTACCTTATGTCCCTTTGTTACGTGTATTTTTAGCCCCCGACGAAAAAAGAGGGGTGTTATAAGTTTGATGTGTCTGTCTGTGCATCTGTGTATCTGTGTGTCTGTCTGTGGCATCGTAGCGCCTAAACGAATGGACCGATTTTCATTCGGTTTCTTTTGTTAGAAAGCTGATGTGACTACGATGGTTCTTAGCTATAATTTATGAAGATCAGTTCAGGCGTTTGACGACTATCAGCTTATTTTCTACATGATAATAGGATTTTACTAACTTTTACAGATCCGATTGATTTCAAATTTGGTGTACTGTCACTTTGGTGACATTCACATGACATACTAACTTTGAGCTGATCCTATATCATCAAAAAGTCTGCAAAATGGTTAATTCTTCAAAAACTTACAGCAGATATAGCGTGTTTGGGCTCTTATGAATAGTCTTAATGCGATATTGTTAAATAGATGATTAATGACGCCGAGGGCTACTTAAAATTTTTAATTTTGTTTTTTTTTTAACTTTATTTTTAAGTACCTAATGGGTAACTGTCATGAATACCTTTAACGATGACAAAATGTCATTAAATTGAGGTATAATTTCATTTAGTTGCGCCGAGCTTAGATACTAAACCGACACCATTAATGTAGTTTACAGCTGTAGGCGTACAAATTTTAATTCTCATGAGATTATTCAATGAATTCTCCTTTACGGGTTGACAAAGGGTCCAGTCCAAACCGCCATGTCTGATGTATTTCTTTATTTTTGTAGTTATTTCATTGAAATTTTTGTGTCGGAGGAGCTCGGTGGCGTACTGGGCTGAGCGTTCTGGTTTCGATTACGAAAAAAATTTTAAACAAAAATTAAAACCGACTTCAAAAAACTGAAAAGGATAAAATAATTAAATTTTTGGAGTCGGTGCTTCACTTTCTATTGTTTTTGGAAACCACTTAGCACCAACTCCAAAAATATGTTTCTAGGGGATGAATACCTACTTAAATTTAATTATTTTATCCTTTTCAGTTTTTTGAAGTCGGTTTTAATTTTTGTTTAAAATTTTTTTTTCACAATTTTTAGTGGTAACTTTCTACGGTCGAAGCTAGATGGGTGACCGTAAACTTATATTGTTTCCTACTATCGTATCGTTTCACTAAAAAGTCATTTGAAAAGCAAAAATTCGCAATTTCGCATATGTAGACGACTTAATAATTTAAGTTTTTTTAAATTTAAAACCAAAGTACCCAACTGTTTTTGAAAAAAATTCTATGGGACCAAATGGCAGCTATTCTGCATCGAACAAAAAAAGAATCACGTAAATCGGATCAGTAGTCTCGGCGTAATCGGTGTACATACATATAAAAAAAAAAAAAAAAAACATACCGGCCGAATTGAGAACCTCCTCGTTTTTGAAGTCGGTTAATAAAGCAACTATCACCATGGTCGATCTGGGATGAGTCACTCAAAATTTGCTCCCAGGTTTTACTGCAATCGCTTTAACTCACGTCTCGTCAAAATGGTATAAAATATTTTTCGTACCACTTGCTCAAAAAAGTGACATTCTATGCCACAAAAAGCGAACATAACAATAAACCATTTTATTCTGTTAAAAACAGGGAAAGAAAATTGTACTGAATTTCATTCATCCTCTAGGGGGAGAATGTGATTTAAATTTGGAATACTTACCGAAATTTATACTGAACTACATCTGTGTTTACACCATTGAGTTTGTATATAAAGCATTATACATCTTTTTGAAAAAGGAATACCCACAAAAATGTAACTCTCTCTATCAATAATTGGACCAATGTTTCGAATGTTACCTTTTACTTTTAATTGTCATTATTTTTAATAAATGCTTATCTTATATTATTATTGTGTTAATTTTTTCGCAAATGGTACGAAAAGTAGAGTATTTTCCTCGGTGATAAAGCTGTCTTAGTCTTGGGTGAACTCAAATCCCTCGCTACACTCAGGACTCGTCTTAAATCCCTCGCTTCGCTCGTGATTTAAGTTTTTAACACCCTCGCTACGCTCGGGAGTAAACCTCAAGTCCTCCGTTACGCTCGCGATTTAAATCGTCACCCGCGACAGAAGACACTGCTTTATCCCCTTGGTTAATAATCTACTAATTGTGAATTGACGGCTTCAAGTAGTCAGTACCCATATCTAGTAAAAAACATGGATTATAAAATCATAATGAGATCGTTACGGCGATTCCAAAAAGAACTTAAACAGATTAATAATACGAATTCTGCAGGCGACTTAGATAACTTTTCTTCTGATGAATGAATATCATGTATCTAGGCTTCATAAATTATGTATGATTATGAATCTTTTACGAAATCACCGCCCGCTGCAGCGAATATTATCATTACATTTGATAAACTCAAAGACAAATTGCGCAATAAAAAAGTAATTCAGAGGCAAACAACAATCGTTTTAACGGTAATCAAAGGAGGTACCGCTCAGCAGTGATTTATAAAAGAATTGCTGAACGTTAGAGCAAATAGGGCTGTAATTTGTCCTGCTTACGCCATTACTGCTCGCCATTCGTAGATTCGGTGTATTGGTAAACTAGCAAACAAATCCAGCGATTTCCAGTCAGCCAAAAGCACAAAAATTCGAAATATAAAGGGAAAAGTAAAGAGACGATATTTTTATTATAAAAGTAGAGTATTAATTCTGTTGCAGCCATGTGGTTAAATTAGCCAGTTAAACAGATGCCTAGGTTGAACCTAGGTTGTTAGTGGAAATTATACTCACACGCTTAGAAACTTGGCGTTTCGAAAGTCATCCCAATCGAACGCCTAGGTGGATCGCCTTGTATCGAAAAGTTTTAGTATGATTGGTAGGTTCAAGGTTATTTTTTTATGACTACTTAGAACCAAAACAATAAGATCGGTTTTAAGTGATCATAAAAAAAACCTTGAACCTACCAATTACACAAATAGTCACATAAAAGCTCTTCGATTTAATTGACATGCTTATATAGGCTCGAAATTGCGAATTTCTGCTTTCTTGATATTTGAAAAAAAAAACTTCGATTTAACTCGCATTTAATTAGATGTTACATTATTATTATAAACCCGAGGTTTTGATTACTTTACAGCGATCGTGGTCACGAAAAGACTGAAGATGTCAAATGTCTTTGATAAGTTTTATGTTAACTACCGTCAATTTGTGATACATTTTGAGCGGTCCGAATTACGCATATGGAGCTCACGGTGTCAGTTTTTTAGGCAGTGTGAGAATGGGCTTGGGAGTTTATTATTCATATGATGGGATTCCAAACTGGTGGTACACTCGAACCATCTTCTCTATTGAAATTAGGATGTTTTTTTATTTCAATAGCTGCACGTAACATCCTAGTGCAATGTTTTGGAGCTTATGCGACTGGTCGCAAGACAGATTTTGTAAAATAAATAATATTATTGCAACATTACCATTCAGTCTAAATAAGCATGTAAATTGTAAAAGTAAATGTCTATATAGGCGGCGATAACCGCTTACCATCAGGTGGGCCGTCAGCTTGTTTGTCATCTAGTTGTATAAAAAATAAAATAATTTATTTAATGATATAAAATACGCGAAACTAAGTAATACTTACAAATTGATGATGCGAATAAAAAACACTCTGAAAGATCCCTCACAAACTTTTAGTTACGGCGATTTGCAACGGCTTTTGAATTCAGGCTCGCTTTAACGTTTTCATCTGGCAAATTTTCTTTCAAAACCTATAATTTAGATACAGCGAGTCCGAGTTGAACACTTCGAAATTGATCGCCGTTAATTGAATTAAACGAACTGTAAATAGTCTGGTTTCGCTATCGAATCTACTTTACCGACATTTGGTTTGATTGGAATGGACTTTAGAGAACTAGGTCGCAGAGTTGCTGGTTGCAAACGGAAGGTTTTTCTATCGGAACAATTTAATTTGTTTCGCAGCGACTGGACATCTTTGAAGATAATGTTCTTTGTAAACTAGGAAGGCGAGACGTAAGAATCGATTTGTGCTATCCCGATGATTCTACGCGAATTTGGAAAAAAAGACGTCGATTCTTTCAAATTAAGAATCGACGTCTGCAGTGTGATACACAAACAGAAATATTCGACATCGAGCTTGACGTCTGACAAGACGACGAGCTGCCATTGATTTTGACGTTTGAGCACGGCGCTGCGCGTATGCGTATTCACTAATCTCTACGTCGATGTCATGGCTGTGTATGATTGTCTCTGTTTTGGATACACGACATGAAGTACAAGTAATATTTTTTTATTCCTTTTTTGTTGTGTTAAAAATGTATCGCAATGACTTCATTCAATATTTGATTGATTTTTACATAAGGATATAAAATAAACAACTTAGGTATTAGTTCCGGTTCACGCCGTGCTCGTCGTCGGAACGCTGGTGTCGCCAACGGTTGTCAAACAAACGCGAAAAAGTATTACAGCGCTACCGACTGCCCCGAAGTCAAGGCTGCTGACTTTAGAGAATCGCATAGCTGGTCGATTAGACAGTAAGTACACAGTCACGAGCAATAATATGTGGGTTACATATTTTTGCTCGTGACTGTGTACGGTCTTTAGATATTTTAGTATCCGTATTGCCTTTGCAATAAGAATCATTATCGGTTAAAATGGGTACATTATTAGCGTTTACGACTGTACACCTGTCTACTAAGAAAATACTATAAATTGCGTAAACTCTTTCATACCTAAACTCATTAATGACGAGGATTTCGTCGGTATAAAAGCCGGTTTCTGTTTTGTTTTTTTTTATACGGCAAGGAGGGCGAAAAAACTTACAGCCCACCTGATGGCAAACGGCTACCGAAGCATAGAACCTCGTAGCATTTAGGAAACCACTACGGCGTTACCTTTTTACCTGGTGGGCAGACAATTAAAATAGTGTTTCGATTACCTGGCCGCATTCTTTCGTCTATAACTAGCACTAACTTCAGGTATACCAAATATATTTTTTGATTTGAAAAGACAATGAAATTGTTATGTTGACAGCTTAAGAGTCGAGTCCCCTGCTTCCAACATAACGCTTCCTTGATGAGCTCTGACGACCTTACTCGTAGCATAACTATGTATCCAGTACTCAGTATGCTCTACATATCTCAATGGAACTGAGTTGAGTAGTCTAGCAATAATCATTTGAGTGTCAGCTGGCGCAGCGGTTTGAGCGCTTTGATGAAAACCAAGCCACTTTCGACATATTTGATTCCGGATGGGTCAATCATCATCATCATTTCAGCCGAGAGACGCCCACTGCTGGGCATAACCCTCCCTCGGGGTTCTCCGATGCGATCGGTCTTGCGCTGCCAGCATCTATCGGCTTCCCGCGACCTATAGCCGATCGTCGGTTCACCTTGTGGGGGGGCCTACCAACGCTGCGTCTCCCGGTGCGCGGCCGCTACCTAACTATTATCAGTATGATAGTAATTTGGCCCGGTTTTTTTTGGGGTACGGAGTAGTACTCCATAGTTGAGTGCCGGACTATGGGGTAGCACCTCCACCTTACCGAAGTTCGCAGCTAAATAACACAAGGTGGTGTTGTTGTCGTGATGTTGGGAGAAAGGGACTCATCCCCCATGTCAAGATGATGTTTCTGATTTTCATAGAGCAGGTGCTGATTTTCATCCCTTTACATGGCTTCCACTCGAGGATCTTGCCGCCCCAACGGCTATAAGTCCTCCTTGCAAGAACAATCGCGAGCTTCTTCGTGCTTCGGAAAGCTCTTTAAGCGGTTGGTCTGGGTCGCAGCTGCAACCGCTCTAACCCACCAAACCGCATTGGGTGAGCGTGGTGGTGTTATGACCCAAACTCCTCATGTGTTTCTTCGATATAGAAAGGCCTGTAGCCAATCAAAGAGTGGGACGTGTATATAAGCTGATGATGATAATGAATGCAAAGGAAAATGAACTTAGTGTCATTAAGGTATACATAATAATATCTTATAATTAAAGTTGTGCATTTTGCTTGCATACTTTATAATATAATGTACTTAATGAAAGTGTTCAATATCTTATTTATATTTATTTCTTAGTAGGTATGTATATTATTCATTTCATTGGTTAACTATTATTTAATGTTTTCCCCCTGTTGGCAAGCGAGGTGGTACAAGGTTATAGATTAAAATGAGTGAAGTATCTACTTTACCTATTTTAATCTATAAATGTTGTAAAATAAAATATCAAATAAAATTATAAAAATGTGGCTATATGATAAAGGATATTTGTTGTGAAGGAGCGAGCCCTTCTGGCACAAGTATTATGTTACTTAAAAGAAGGGTTCAACCCTCAATAATGTTATGTTTTTGTGCAAACAAGAAAGATTTTTGTATTTGTATTTTGTAATAAAATTGTGTCTTAAGCAGTAAACGTTACTATGAAACATTATGTCTAAAATTAATAAAATGCATTGCTTTCATATCCTTTAATGTATTTTGGTCAGTGTTCGAAATTACTACCAATTTTTCAATACAACATTCAACTCGTTTAGGTGCGTTAAATTGTCTCTATGGCTGTTTGTAGCCATTTGCTGGTGTCGCAACTTGTTACATACACTGCTTTACATATTGTTATCTGCGATAATATTATCTATCTATGATTGTAATTGCTGACGTCTATTAACCCATCAAAGCCCGATAAACCAGACACAATTCAATTTTAATTGTTATGTCATCAATTGATGACGGCTCTGGACATCAAAGGATTAATCATACTTCTAATAATCAATTGAAAAGCCCACTTAAAATAAGTATGTAGATACAAAGTCGTGTTAAACCTAATTTCAGAATGGAACGTCTTGGTTTGAACAGAGACATAACAAACCTTATTTCAAATGGAACGTAAATGGTTTGACTGAATGCAGTTTTTCTTAAACCTAAAATCGATGACATGGTTCCTAAGAAGAAATTTTCGTGTGTCTTATAGTTTCAGACTTTCCCATACTGACCGATCTAAATGTGCCACCCTGTAGATTAATACTTGCTCAGCTTGAAATTGTCAGCCCTAAGTATTAGGAGACTTTCAGTTTCTTTATACTTGATCTTTATGAAACACATACAAATGCTCAGAGATGTCACTTAGCCCCACAATTCTTGTCCAGACGTTGACACTTGTTGCATCCAACACGTCATTTGGCCACAAAGTGATGTGATTTATTATGGTGGAAGTGTTTTGTTTTTGTCATTCCATCAGCTTAATTAGCCGGGAAGGACTAAAGCGTCCGTGGACCCGTGAAAACGTGTGGCTGGATGACTCCGGTTTTTATTTATGATGGATGAAAGGTTGAACGCCGTTAAAAAGAAGCGTTCATGTTTTGGTTAATATTTTGAAGAAGTTTCATTGTGATGATAAAATTACTTGCTATTATAATTAATTAGAAATATAAAGTAATAGAGCTCTTTGTGTTTAATTATGATAGATATTTAATTTTCCCCGTTTCTAAAAATTTTTTTTTATTTGTTACAACATACACTAAGCAGAATTTCTTTTACTAAATAATCTTTGCAATAATAAAGATCTTGACCATGTCTTGACAGTAACCATTAAATGAGGTGCCATAAATTAATTTAATAAATAAGGAACTGGAAAAACGAGATTTTTCGGAAAAAATACTAATAATTAGTTTTCATTAATAGTTTGTTTGTACAAAAGTTATTTAGTATGACAATATGGCGGGGGACTAAAGTCAATTAAACGTCACCAGAGTGACATAGCCGCCATGATGAATATTTGACTGAGTTGCAGTTTTTTCTACAAAAAATCTTGTTTAGCACCACACAACAAAGCAAATAAAGAAAATAAAAAGAAAATGGAAAATTGAACACTGTTTTGCTTATTTTTCCCTATTTTTCAGTAAATTGTACATAGACCTGGCCGGGTCTCCATACATTTTTGGAAAATCTCTTGTAAGTGTGTACATTTTTAATCTGGAGACAGTGTTGTCTCCAGATTCTTTATTTTTTATGTAGTGAAGCGGTAAGAAAAGTCCTTAAGCGAATACAGATACATAACATAACATAACATAACATTAGGTTTTTAACATGGGGCCTTCTACGCCCCTTTTGAAGGAACCCATTGTAAAGTGTTTCAATTCTATTTGTTGAATTAAAGTTAAGTAAGTGTAATATATTCCACAAATAAATTATGATATATCACAATAAAATTGCAGTCTATTTAAAACTTATTTTCATATGACTGTATTTTTTCAGCTTACACATAATGTCGGAGATCCGTTAAAAGAGTTCTGGTGGTAACAAACATAAAAATACAGCCTCCTTTATTGAACTCAGTTAAAAATAGTGCAAATAAATACCAAGTCAGATGTCCAAAACGAATGATTTGGAGATCCGACTGGAATGGCCCTTTTTTGTGCTGGTAGAAACGTGCTGGGCCTATTTGTTAATATTCATTATAGAAAAGGAGGAGCTCGGTGGCGTATTGGTTTGAGCGCTCTGGTTTCGAATACGAAAACAAAGCAACTTTCGCCATGGTCGACCCTGGGATGGGTCAACCAAAATTTATAATCTCGAGCTCCTCCGTGCTTCGGAAGGCACGTTAAGCCGTTGGTTCCGGTTGTTACTACAACCGCTTTAGCCCACCAACCCGCATTGGGCCAGCGTGGTGGTGTTATGGCCCAAACTCCTCATGTGTTTCTTCCATGTAGGAAGGCCTGTGCCCAGCAGTGGGACGTATATAGGCTGGTGATGATGATGATGATTATAGAAAAGAGCAAAAAGTGGTATATAATATAATAATCAATTTATTTCCTATTGTTTAATGTGCATCAGGACCCTTTTGATCGAGTTACTTAAAATGCAAGATGCCAATGAAGGCGTTATACCTAAACATGGTATTTGCCTAAAAAGCTATTTGCCCTAAATGACAAATGCCTATGAAGCAGCATGCCTGAAATGTGAAATTGACTAAGAAGCAAATTGAGGACTGGGTCCTGATGGTGCACAATCACTATACTTTCGGCACAATTTTATATAGTTAAAAGGGACCTCCCAAAACACACACTCGACTGCTTCTTAAAAATTTCACTTTGTGTTTTAAATGCGTTGTATTAAAAAAATTCAGGGTGGTGCTGTCAATACGACAATAAATCAAAACTTGGGCTATATCTTATACAGGATGGTGCCGTCAATGCGACAATAAATTTAAACATGGCGTATATTAGTCCATAGAAATGGTTTGCCACATTCAAAAATATCGTATTCATTTGATAATTTATGACATTGTATGAAATGATGCTGCCATCGTTACACTATTTCATAGCATATTGTCGCATTGACGGCACCACCCTGTATATAAAATTCTGGACTCACAAATTTAGTTACCATACTCCTCCGAAGCGGCTTGACCGATTTTCATGAAATTTTATATGTAAGTATATTCAGTAGGTCTGAGAATCGGCTACTATGTATTTTATTTTTTATTTTTATAGATATTTTTTTTTATGGTAAAACAACGTTTGCGGGGTCAGCTAGTTAGTTCATAAAATCGGATTGCCACTTAGAAAAATATCTTAATCGTTTGATAATTCTTCTTGTTACAAATGACATTTGTAAGAAATAACATAGCATCAGCTGCATTAAATCATATAAATGTCCTGAAATTAACAAATGAATAAGATGTTTTTGAAAGTGGCAAACCATTTCTATGAACTAATATAGCCCATGTTTTAATTTATTGTCGTATTGACGGCAACATCTTGTATTATACTCTCTCCTTGTCCGAGAGGGTTTAACGTGTAGTAACGCTGATTGTACCAGCGCCGATCACAATTTTCAAAGCTATAAAAAAAAAATTGTTTCTCTCATATGGTAACTCTAAATGTATGTCATTACGTTTTTTGTGCACAGCGCTGTCACTTGGTTCTCTCATTAAAATTATTAATTTAACAATTTAAACCAATAAAAAGTACGATCTGTGATCCAAATTTTAAAGAATTATTAATCTAGTGTTATTATGTGTTCACTAATAACAGGATATCGATGCAGTATTTTATTCCCAAACACGGTCAGGTATTCCGTTAGCAAACAAGGTCAAGGTTTGTTGTGAAAACGTTAATATTATTTGGAGATTGAAGGTATGTATTTAATATTACATTATCGTTACGTTATACGGTGAGAAATAATTCTCACCGGATAACTGGTAATATGAAACGCCACAGAATTAATCTGTTAGAATATTATGACATAACCTAAAAATATCAAAATAATACTACTAAAATCTAGAAATCTAGCTAAACTACTAACCTAGCAATATAACCCTCCAGATATTATTGTAAGAATTTTTACAAGGCTTATGATTTCCGATATTTTATAGGTTTTATCAATTTACACACTATTTTTTCTTGTATTGCCAATATTTGCCAATGGCATGTAAAATATTAAAAACATAAATAATAGCTCATTTTGAGCGATAGACAAAAATGTATACCTATTTAAAGTGCTTATGCAGTGTTTTATTAGTGTTTCTAATTAGATTTTTGGAAATAAAAGTGAAAAAGAAAAGGAGTAAGTAAATCACCTACTTTGGACAGAAAGAAGATTACAAAAAGTGAAAATAATATGACTTTTTGGATAACTTTAACTGTTCTGTGGTAACTACAAGTGTCATATACCTATCTATTACCTAAATCTTTAACACCCAGATGTCGTAAGTGACAATTATAACATAACAAAGACAATTAAAATTATGTCTGGCATATAGGGTTTAGAGAGGAAATTACAAGAAGTAAATTTTTATGATGAGAAATACCTACTCAAGGCAGGAAACAGAAGACTCATATTAAGTGCCTTCATTAATAGGTGAATGAACAGTAAGATTATGCCTTAATTTAAAACTTCTACCGTCAAGTACATATAATGGTTACCACATTATTTACCGGAGCATGCGCTATCACATTGCGGTTAGACAACGCTCTAAATGGTATGAAATTACATGAAATAGATTATAACATTTATCTGAGTATGCGCTATCACATTGCGGTTAGACAACGCTCTAATTGATATGAAATTAAATAAAAAAGGTTATCACATTATTTACCAGAGCATGCGCTATCACATTGCGGTTAGACAACGCTCTAAATGGTATGAAATTATATGAAAAAGGTTATCACAATATTTACCCGAGCAAGCGCTATCACATTGAGGTTAGACAACGCTCAAATGGGTGTGAAATTATATGAAAAAGGTTATCACAATATTTACCCGAGCAAGCGCTATCACATTGAGGTTAGACAACGCTCAAATGGGTATGAAATTATATGAAAAAGGTTATCACAATATTTACCAGAGCAAGCGCTATCACATTGCGGTTAGACAACGCTCAAATTGGTATGAAATTAAATGGAAAAGGTTATCACACTATTTACCTAAGCATTTGCTATCACATTGAGGTTAAACAACACAGTGAAATGAAAATGTTTATCACATTACTTGCCTGAGCAAGCGCTATCACATTGCGGTTAGACAATGCTCTAATTTAAATGAAAAAGAAATGAATGCTAATAGATAACCTGGGCAAATGCTATTACATTGTGTTAAGACAATGCCCGTACTCTTGTTTTAAAACTTCTACAGTGAAGTAGAAATGAATTTATTGATAACCTGGGCAAGTGCTATCACATTGCAGTTAGACAATGCCTGTAATCTTCTTTAAAACTACTATCACACTGCGGTTAGACAACCAACTATTTAGCTGAACAAGCATTATCACACTAGAGATATACACTGCAAATGAAATGCAATATACACTGAAAGAAACAGTATAACTAATACCATAAAGTAGATTTAAAGGCAATCACTTGAACAGGTCTAGCTACTATGGCTAGCCCCTTGCACTGAAATAGAAACTTCTACTAACTTCCATCAAGTAGATATACAAAGGTACAGAGATAAAACAAACGCAATATGCCAAAAAGGCAATCTTATTGCTAGAAGCGATCTCTACCAGACAACTATAAGGCAGAGAGATTACTCAATATGAATAATTGTGATAGCTACAAAATGGTAAAAATAGCCATTAATCATATTTAAAATATGTAACAAAGTACCAACCCGCATTGGGCCAGCGTGGTGGTGTTATGGCCCAAACTCCTCATGTGTTTCTCCCATGTAGGAAGGCCTGTGCCCAGCAGTGGGACGTATATAGGCTAGTGATGATGAACATAAAGTAGCTGTACATGTAATTTAATAATCAGAACAAGCCCCATCACCTTGCGGACTGACTGACAAATAATTCTACAATAAAGTACCGGTAAAGTTTACTTATTAACTTGGGCCAATGTTTGTCACATGGGGGCTAGATAATGCTGCCGCATTTAATTAATAATTTTAACATCAAGATATATATTATGTTATTCTATAACCTGAATAAATGTTATTCTATAACCTGAAAATTGCTGTAAGTTATATAAATGTTTATCAATAGCCTGAGGAAGTGCTATAAAATTTAGCTACACAATGCTTTTATGGTTCATCAAAACTTTACCCTCTAGCATACCGAAATGATATTCAATGACCTGAAAAATTGCTATCACTGTATGAATGATCAGCCATTGATAAATACTTAATAAGATTATACTATCTGTCAAGCCGCGATATACCTCCGGGTGGCTATGATAATTGAAAAATCAATTGTGTCTGGAATCTCATGCTTGACAGGTTAAAGCTACACAGTGTATTCAAAAATCAAACAGCTGTTCAAACATAAAGAAAATTTATAAACCTTCAGTGACCATGACCAACAGATCATTGGTTGCAACAACCAGTTACACACAGCAAATACTATAACTTTCCTACTTTATTTAATCAACAAAACCACCAGAAGATTCAGAAACAAGCTTTCAGATATTGTTTTAATAATTCCAAATAAAAACATTACTTTAGAAAAAAAAATTAGTTACACAGATAAACTAGTAACCCAATTGTAATAAAATGATGGGATTTTTTTTCATTGAAATGTCACCCTATGAAGTACCTCATTGCACAGATTTTATGAAATGAATAAATGAGATAAGACAGAGAAAATAAGAAATGATTATTATAACTAATCATTATTTCAATTCCATTGCAATATTTTCTTACAATACAGACCTAATAAAGTGATATAAATGATGCCCTATATTTTTAAAAGAACTTGAAAATTAAGAGTATTTTCACAATTCTACTTGTACAGAATTATATAAAATAGCTAAGTTGAAATTAATAACTGTTGAAATAAACTTGTCTATTAGAAATGGAAATGGGTCTTAATAAAAAAGACCATTAGGTATAATAACTACTCAGAATTAACAACTATATTTTATGAGTAAAAATAATTGTTATGATAAAATAAGAAACATTATCGAGAGTACATAATACCACAGTTGTTAGATACATGAAAATCGAGGGGGGGGGGCATAGATTGAATCCCCACAACAATAATAAATATTAGACATTGTTGTACTTAATGATAGTACCGATTGAATTTTTACAAATTTTAATTGTGGTATTTTTATAAAAAGTCATCTTGCTTGACACAATACGAGAAATTGATTTATTGGTATGTACTTAATATATAAAAGTGTCCATATGAAGTACCTACTACCGGGTGCAATTCACACAAGGTTTTTTATTTTTAGTTCTTTTTTAGATACTGAGCTTAAATCAATGATTTATGTTATTAAATTTATATCCAGCTTATCCTAGCTGCAAATCAACTATCGGTCAAGTATAAAAACAAGGAATTGCAATATTGACAATTATTAATGTTGAAAAATGACAATATGATTTATTATTAGAAATATAATGGCCATTTGGTACAATGTACCTATACATAATATAAGCATCATAGTTATTTATCCTGTACATATGGTGCGCATGCAGGCATAATGAATAATCATGCACATAGGTATCGAGTAGTGGCCTTTCTGCAATTATGAAATAAAAAATTTCACATTAAATTTCATCAATAAGAAGTGAAATATTGGGACAAAATAATAATATGTCCATGACATGCCAGCAAAAGTTTTTTGTATGTACTAAAATAAAAGTCAAATAATTAAAATATAATACATCAATAATCAACCTGATCATGGTAAATACCTACCTACTTAAATATATATATATATATATATATATATATATATATATATATATATATATATATATATATATATATTAGCTCTAAATTTCAATATCATAACACCTGTAGGTATAGTAGAGCATTGTGCTTTATATAACAAATAAAAATGCCTAAGTCAATGTTTTGTAAAAACAATATCATTACTTATATGGTACCTAAACTATATAAAATGAATAATACCAGGTCAACATTACAATGACCTAAAATTGAATTGATTTAAAGATAAAAAACATTTTAATCGAAGGAGCCTCTTCAGTTTACTGACATACATATATGATTTGGAATCCAGAACTGGTATTAAAAATATTTAATGCAATAATAAGGCAATGATAAATCAAAAATGTTATTAAAGGACCTCATCAACTGAATTATTACAATTCATGACTTGAAAGCAGAAAGACTTCATTAAACATCAAGTAAAATCATTTAAAAGTGACAATCAGTAGTGACCACTATCGAAATAATAAAAACCTATGTAACTAGGTACTTTACAGCCATATTGTATCTAAAAATCTTTTTAAATGAGGATAGAAATGTATCCTATCTTGTCACTTTCATTAAATCATAATAAGACAAGTACTTTATGAATACACTTATATCATAAATAAATCAATAGAAACAATTATAAAAAACACAAGATTTCATCAATTCAATCTAAAATTCATTTGGATCAAACTAATGTTGCAGGAAATGAGTATTAGTGGTTTTAACTGTCTTCTCTACTCTTATCACAAGATATGCTTCGGTGTCGACCGCAAGCCGATTTGGTTTAAATATTGATTGAGTCAAAAAGCCAACAGGAGTGTTTACATACAAAATTCAGTTTAAAATTCTGAGTCAAAATTCTGAAACATTTCCTGCAATAAGCATATAAATGTCCCATTCGGCATTGCTAAAAATTTTAAGCGATAGTTAAAATAACAATTGTGTTTTTTATTTTTTTATAGGGTTTTGTATAAAAATCTAATTATTTTGTAAATTAATTAGTAAGGTGTTGGACTAAACATCTATACTAATATAATATAGATATCTAAATTCTATTTTTTCACAACCCCATCTTCAAACATCTACACGTTAAACCCTCTCGGACAAGGAGAGAGTATAATTATAAGATTAAACGAACTTACCTTAAGTGAAGTTCTATCTTAATTATACGAAGCTCCTTGTCCGAGAGGGCAGTCCCAAAACCCGCCCACTAATACAAGTATTATCCCAATTGTAGGGTTGTTCCAAAAATAATCTTCGAACGTAATGACATACATTTAGAGTTACCATATGAGAGAAACAATTTTTTTTTTTTTATAGCTTGAAAATTGTGATCGGCGCTGGTACAATCAGCGTTACTACACGTTAAACCCTCTCGGACAAGGAGCTTCGTATAATTAAGATAGAACTTCACTTAAGGTAAGTTCGTTTAATCTTATAATAATAAAATAACAATAGAAATGAAAATAAACCACCCCTATTTCTAGCTTTTGTCGCTTCTGATTCAGATATTTGCCAAGAAAATACTAATCACAATATTATTTCAGAAATACGATGCACATCAATCGCGTCTCCACGATCATAAACTCGTAAATGATCATAACTTGGAACGTATAAAAATAAGTATGCCCGCTAAATTATGGACGAGGAGGTTACGCTCAGTGTGCTGCCAGCAATTGCTATTAAAATCAGCTATGGCTGTCATCTTTAATAATAGCTAAGTAATAGGTTTTTATACGAGTATTAAAGCTGGGTTTTGAAGAAGCGTATTAGTGGTAACACTAATATCTACGCTTCTTGAAAACCTAGTAACAGAGACAAATTTGCCCACTTTGTTAACATATGGCTGTCACCCAAGAAAGCAATTTAAAGTTTAGTATATAGTACGTAGGTTAGTCTGTATATTATACACCTTAGTGAGGCGCAAAAAAATCCATACGGTATTTGTCGTATGTAACATCTAATAAAACGCGAATTAAATCCAGAAAAGTGGTTTCGTTTCAAAGCTCAAAATGTGCCTCTTCGTGTCCCATTTGGAGATATTCATGTTTGTAAGTATGACTAAGAAGGTATAGATAAGACGACTTAATTTCTTTGTGCGAGTTATACTAATATTATAAAGCTGAAGAGTTTGTTTGTTTGAACGCACTAATCTCAGGAAATACTGATTCAAATTGAAAAACTCTTTTTGTGTTGGATAGTCCATTTATCGAGGTATTATATAGGCTATATAACATCACGCTACCACTAATAGCAGCTGAGCATCAATGAAAAATGTTGCAAAAACGGGAAAAAAATATTCCTTTTCAGATATTTTGTTACGTGCGCTGCGTAAACGGTTAAAGTAACGCAAGAATCATGTATGCAGTAATTATTCTCCTTTGAAGGTTCTAAAAAAAACCGCAACAGCATATGTCTATCTTTTGAAATTGACTCACTGTAAATATTTTTTGGTAATCAAATTTGTTCTAAAATAATGCACTATTTGCGAAGGTGTTTTTGTAAACATTACCTATATTATTCCTTATCACATTAAATACATTATTCACCACAAGTATCCAATTGTGAACAAAATTCTTCATGGCATTATTTAAGTTCAATGAATATCTTAAAAAATATCATAGTTTTAAAATAACTCCGCAACAAAATAATGACCCTTGGCGGGCGATCAATGCATTAATTGTGAAGAAGTTTTATGAACATGATTTAAGTTTTAATTCAAGTGACCCATATGAAGGGTGTCACTAAGTGGTAGACCCATATGTAGGGTCGCCTGGGTAGGTACCACCGCCTTTCTTATTTCAGCCGTGAAACAGTTCGCTGTGTTTCGGATTGAAGGTAAAGGTAGCCAGTGTAATTACTGGGCATGGACGGCATTTCATCTTAGGCCTCAGGATGACAACGCACCTGCAATATAAAGTGCTTTTCCTAGTTATTGCAGGTGTCTATAGGCGGCGGTAACCGCTTACCACCAGGTGGGCCGTCAGCTTGTTTGTCATCTAGTTGTATATAAAAAAAAAGTGATATCATGTAACCTACCCTTCTGTTGTTATTTTCCGACATCCAAGCGAACGACGTCGCGGGCACAGCTAGTTGTTAATAATGACAATAATATCGTATAAGTAAGATTAGTAAGTTGAAGTGGCAGTGGGCAGGGCACATAGCACGCAGAACAGATAGCCGGTGGGGCGTTAAAGTTCTAGAATGGCTACCACGTACCGGAAAGCTCACAATAGATGGAACGATGACCTGGTCAGGGTCGCTGGGAGCCGTTGGATGCAGGCTGCGCAGAACCGTTCCATTTGGAAATCGATGGGGGAGCCCTTTGTTCAGCAGTGGACATCATAGGCTAGTATAATGATGATGAATATCGTATAAGATTTAATGAAGTTATAGCTCCAACCAGATACTACCGGCATACTGCGAAGATTTCTAATCGACAGGCATGACCTTCTTGAGAGGTGTCTCGTCGTAGTTCTCCAGTGCGTTTAAGCCCATGAGGTTTTACGCATGATATAGCCCCTGTCTAGCTATTTGCTAGTCAGATAACTTCAATGCAAATTCAAAACAAATCTATAATCATTTAATAAACATGAACTTTTACTAGTGCTTTTTGACGCCATTCGGGAATTTGGAGTCTTTACTGAGAAGCGTCAACAAGAAACTCAGTTATCCATTCAATTCCGCCTTAAGATCAAAATGTAGCTATAAAAATGTGTACAATAATAACAGACTGTATAAGATCCTACATATTTGTACACAAAACACCCCCGCTGCTCTTTAAAGTTCAATATCTCGAACCCACACGATATCTAATGTGGGTTGCGATGTCGGTAACAAAGCATTATTGTTCATAAATATAATTAATTGGATAACATTAATTAAGGTAATTACCACACTCAGGGCTTTTATCTGTGCGGTACGAGTAAATGACCATTGGAATTAGGAAAACGTAGAAACCTTATTATTTCAGATTGAAAGACCATCATTGTCATTCACAACTTAAATACTCCCACTGCTTGCCTAAGGTCTTCCTACAAGAGAGACATGTGCCATACTTGGAGCAATTATATTTTTATATACCTACTATTAGATGACGATAAGCAAGCTGACGGCTCACTTAATGGTAAGTGGCTAGTATCGCCTATAATCGTCTGTAGTACAAGGAGATAATCACTTGGAATTGCAGGTGCAGGATGATAATCCTGAAGATGCAATATAATCCATGTTCAGTAATTACACTATCACTACCAAGGAGCTCGGTGGCGTAGTGATTTGCGCGCTCTGGTTTCGTTTACGAAAACAAAGTAACTTTCGCCATGGTCGATGCCGGGATGGGTCAATCAAAATTTCTAATCTCGAGCGGTCCCGGTTGTTACTACAACCGCTTTAACCCACCAACCCGCATTGGGCCCGCGTGGTGGTGTTATGGCCCAAGCTCCTCATGTGTTTCTCCCATGTAGGAAGGCCTGTGCCCAGCAGTGGGACATATAATAGGCTAGTGATGATATCACTACCAATGCGGGTAGGTAAACGCTCGTTAAGGAACATTGTTGCTTAGTAGGAGATAAAATAAGCCCGTTCCTCTGTGGTTGAAGAATTAGGTTGGAGCTCGGTTCCATCTTCAGCCTCATCATCACTTATCACGCGAAATCAAGGTAAATTATCAGGCGAAAAACGTATGATGTTCCGAAGCTGCACGGAGGCTGGTACTTAATTCCTTCCAAAACTAGATTTTGATAAATCAAAGAGGATCATTTTTTGAGGTTAAATATTTGTGAAAATGAGGTTGCAAGTGTTGCAACACTCTCCAACTGTATTGAAAAACAAATCACAGACTACATATTTACAGTAACATTTACGGCATTTCATTTTATGCCTCAGAATGAGAACGCGCCTGCATTATCATGTGATTTTTCCTTGTTATTGCAGGTGTCTGTAGGCGGCGGTAACCGCTTATCACAAGCCCGCCTAGCATGACCACCGAAACGCGATATACAATACAAGTTCGCAGTTTCGATAAAATTTCAAGATGGCAGTTATATCCAATGATTTTTGACAGTTCAAAGCGATAAATGGCTTTATCATATCGCGGTTAGGTGGTCATGCTAGGCGGGCAGGTGGGCTGTCAGTTTGTTTGTTATCTAGTTGTAAAATATTGAAAATATTGAAATTGTCTCTGCCTAAGTACTCTGTCGCAGGAGGAGCTCGGTGGCGTTTTGTTTTGCGCGCTCTGGTTTCGGTACGAAAAACAAAACAACTTTCGTCAAGGTCGATGCTGGGATGGTTCAATCAAAGTTTGTTATCTCGAGGTCCTCCGTGCCTCGGAAGGCACGTTAAGCCGTTGGTCCCGGTTGTTCCTGCAACCGCTTTAACCCATCAACCCGCATTTCGCCCGTAACCCGCTCTAAATATCCCCACTTTTCTTAAAATTCTATGACATATTCATCATCACCAGCCTATATACGTCCCACTGCTGGGCGCAGGCCTTCCTACATGGGAAAAATACGGGAGGAGTTTGGGGCCATAACTCCACCACGCTGGCCCAATGCGGGTTTGTGGGTTAAAGCTTAACATGCCTTTCGAAGCTCGGAGGAGCTCGCGATAACAAACTTTGATTGACCCATCCCATCCAATTAGGTATGGAGATAGCTTGAAAACCTGGGAAGAACATAGGATACTTTTTGAAGCGATATCTACTCGGAAGAAGCCGCAGGCAAATGCTAGTAATATTATAAGCTTGTGGCTGCCCGTGGCTGTGAAAGTTTGCATGGGTGTGTTACTCAATCACACCATAACGACTGAACAAATCTGGATGAAATTTGGCAAAGAGATACATTCTAGTTTGGTATAGCACATGGGCTACGTTCATCCCGGGATTGCTTCCCATGGGATAGCGCAGATGAAGTCGCGGGTTCAGCGTTAAATTTTAAACGAAGTTTGTAAAGATTTCCATTGTAGTTACATAATTAGCGGGCTTGTGTACAAAAGAGGTTGTCAGTACTTTGTGAAAAAATCAGAGAGACATTTTGTTACGTCACACAGTGTTCGACTTAAGGTTCGACTTGAGGTTCGACTTGTGGCTACTTGGCAGATGACACTGCGGTAGGTAACGTCTGATTTTTATTCGCACAGAAAAATTTTAAACAAAGATAAGTAACATTTCCACTATGACACTTCAGGGTTTCTCACGCTAAAGGCCCATTGTAACAATCCTAATTTACTTTTTAAATTTATAACTAAAGTATAATGTAATACTAAAATTCAGATTTTTAAACAGAATTTATTTTACGATAGTAAAAATGATGGTGGTGAAAGATAAATTATTTTCATAGTCAAAATGGATGAAGAGTGGTTAGGAGGAACTTCTTGTAAGCAAGAAGCCTACTAATTACAAATCCTTTTTCATTCGCGGCAGCACATTGTTTACATTTTCCGTGGGAATAAAAATCAGACTATAGTTTCAGAAGAAAAATGTTGCACTTTTTGATAGTATTTATGTTAAGGAAGCGGAAATGAACGTTTTGTTTAGAAGTACCGGTGTAAAACAAATTAAGTATTAAAAGTTTAAAAAAATCTACAAAAAAATTACTTACCCATACAATTATGACCTCGCATACCGCTGCTCAACCTCGATGATTGATTCCAAATGTGAAGTTATCAGATTTTTCCCTGTATTTGTAGTATCATCATCACCAGCCTATATACATCCCACTGCTGGGCACAGGCCTTCCTACATGGCAGAAACACATGAGAAGTTTGGGCCATAACACCACCACGCTGGCCCAATGCGGGTTGGTGGGTTAAAGCGGTTGCAGTAACAACCGGGACCAACGGCTTTACGTGCCTTCCGAAGCACGGAGGAGCTCAAGATTATAAATTTGATTGACCCATCCAAGGACCGACCATGGCGAAAGTTGCTTTGTTTTCGTGATCGAAACCAGAGCGCTCAATCCACTACGCCACCGAGCTCCTCATTATCCGTATTTGTAGTATAGTACAATAATATTTGCCCAATTTTATAGTTCAGGGTCAACGGAGAGTACCTACCTACCCTATAAATTTTGATTTCCTTGAGTGTTAAAATGTACAGGCGACAGCACATCAAGTGTAACAGTCGCACTACGAAAACTGCCTCTATTACGAACTGAATAAGGGCGGTCTCAAGGTCAAACTGTTACGGTTTTATGTGCTTTCGACTGTACGTTGCTTGCGGCATAAACAGCCGTATCTTTTTATAAGTTACTTGAAAATTTGTTTTTTCACAGCTCCAAGGGACTGTAGACCTGTGTGGTTTTAATTTTAACTCAATACCTCTACGCGTTCCCGAGATAAAGGGTCTTGACAGAGATACGGACAGACATGCGGACAACAAAGTGATCACTTATGGGTTCCAGGTTGTCTTTTTGTGGTACGGAACCCTAAAAATATTATTTGTATAAAACAAGCCACCAAGATACGCTGAAAATTGAGGAGGAAAAAAGAATAGAGAACTCAAAGTAAAAGAATTATTCCCTAAGATAGAAAAAAGAAACAAGAACGGAGAATAAGTAAAAAATATACAACATCGCGGTCGTTTTCGAGAACGTTTAAGGTATAGCATACAGGCTAATCCGCTGAGACAGGTCTGAATAGAGAAATATGAAACTATTAACGAGGAACTAGGTATTGCTGTCCAATTTCAAATTTACAACAAACATAGTATGGTAATTCCAGTTTGCACAAAATACTTCATGCAAAACAGCAATTTCATACTTTAAGACATATTTTTTTGAAAAATCTATTTAGAGTTAGGTACTACCTACTTAGTGACATAGATGTATGCTCATTTTCACTAACATTTGCTTAGAGTCTCATAAAATTTTTTGTCTCAGTCTATCTAAAGGAGATCGAAAAAGACAAATGTCGTTAAGAGTCACCTAAGCCTAGGGAATGGTTAGAGAAAACGGACAATAATGTAGGTATTCAACATATCTTCCAGAAAACATTACATCAGCATTAAGAAATAAACTTAGTTGAAGCATTGACTGCATAGAGCTGTAAGAATTATTTTTTCCCTGTAAAACAATTATAGTCATCACAAATCTAAAAGTAGTAAATAATAATGTATTTCGTAAAAATAATGTTTATCAATGATTGTGAAAGAGACAGCATACATAGAAGAGTGTGATTATAGAAAGAGATAGCGACCAGGTTTTGTATGTGAGCGAAAAGAAAATTTTCATAATTGTATTGGATAAATGTTTGTTTCTCAATCACGCAAGAATGGCTAAGCGGATCTGCATGAAAGGAGAGGACCACAAAATGTATGAAGTCTGGGATTAAAATAATTTTAATTTTGAACAACAATCTCACCTATACAGGGTGGCGCTGTCAATACGTCAATAAATTAAAACATGGGCTATATTAGTTAATAGTAATGGTTTGCCACTTTCAAAAAATCTTATTCATTTGATAATTTCATGATATTTCTATGAAATAATGTAGTCAATAGGTACTATATTATTTCATACAAATGTCAAGAAATTATCAAATGAATAAAATGTTTTTAAAAGTGGCAAATTATTTCTATAAACTAATATAGCCCATGTTTCAATTTATTGTCGTACTGACGGCACCACCCTGTATATGGTGAAAAGGTGTAATTATTTAGAATTTTGGGTGCACAAAAAAATATAGCCCCCCATTTATTATTAAAACAAACATGAAAAATGGCAGACTATAGTTGTTTAATATAAATGTCGGCGCGAAGCCCGCGTCATTAAAGTCTGCAATAGTTTAAGGCGACTTTAAATTATGAATGGTTAATAAACAGTGTCTTTATGACAAAATAACAATGATCTATCTCAGAATTTTACTGTATTAGCGAAATTTCATTATTATCTGATAAAAAGTATTCTTTCGTTGTTAGTTATGATTTAACATTTACACATGATATAAAGCAAACGATATTTAACTATAATTGGTTTTCTAAATTAGTACTTTGATTAATAAGTGTGTGGCAATATATTTTCATTACGATATAAAAAGCATCAATATCTAAATAGCTGCCAACTGATTGAAATTCACGAAGTATGTTGCAAATGGCGCCATGCTACGTGAATGTTAATGTTTGATAAACTTATTATGTGTTCTTAATGAAAATTTAAATGAAAATATTGTTTTACAACTTTATTTAATTAAATAAGAATTTTTGCTATTATTATTGAAACATTAAAATTAATTTGAGGTGGTTATAGTGAAACACCGGAAGTTGTAAAAATAGCGCGCCATATTTTTAGTGGACGGCTTTATAAAACTATGATTGTGAGATTTTTGGTACGCATTGCGTTGTCGGATTTTGTGCAGAAAAGAACTGAGAAATTGTGAGTACATACTATTATTATTTTATTGTGTTGTGTGATTTTACTGTGTGTTCAATAAAGAACAATTTGATTTGTCTTGTGTGTTATCATTTGCAATGAGTGATCAAAAGAACAGCGATGACGACGTCAGCCTAGCTGACGTCGTTGTTTCTAAAAACTCGGATGAGCTTCCGGCTCCGTTATATATAATATAATATAGACATTAATGTAACAACCATTACTTTTTACTTTTAAAATATGGAGCTGCAGCTACAATTATAGTAAAAACTTCGAACATTTAATAGACAGTGAAACAATAGGTGTATTTGACACACAAAAACTAGGGGAAAAAGTTAATCTGCGTTTAACTTCTGCTCGAACATTTTTAGACTAACGGGCAGCTTACAAAATCGTTTTTTTTGTATATTTGAAGCTCGGCAATCGGCTCGGCTCGGATTGAATCAAAATCGAGTAGCTTATTTAATTAGCTTTGTAAAGAGGTATATCACATTGCTGTTCAAAATTATTCGTAATAAAAACCCAAAAAGACCGTGTGCTTTGTCGCAGAGAAAGATTATAATTTGGCATACCTACCAATAAGGCTACTTTTTATCTCGGAAAAATGTACAATTCCCATGGGATAAAACAATCACGAGGACAAAGTCACGGGCAAAAGCTACGTAGTAATATTATAAATGCTAAAATTTGCATGAATGTTTTTTAATCAAACAAATTAGATTGGTTGTATACGAATCTATATGAAATTTAGCACAGAATATATAGGTTATAGTCTGGATGAATTTGTCCCGGAAAATGTACCGTTCCCATGGGATAAATTAGCTTTAGTTTTTACAGAGCAAAGGATCGACATTCACGTGGACGTATTCGCGGCCAAAAGCTAGTAGAATAATAAGGTAAAACAATATAAAAAAGGAATAAATAACTGTATTTTATTCCCAGGTCGTAGATATCTTAAAATGCGGTTGTACTCAACAATCACCTCCAATACTTTCATACGTACTAGGTACTATACTATATTGACCTAATATAATAGATCGCTCTGTATACTTT
Source organism: Nymphula nitidulata (assembly GCA_947347705.1). Taxonomy (NCBI): domain Eukaryota; kingdom Metazoa; phylum Arthropoda; class Insecta; order Lepidoptera; family Crambidae; genus Nymphula; species Nymphula nitidulata. The sequence goes on along the minus strand of OX374617.1, from coordinate 3,499,223 downwards.
TATGACGCTCCCTCAAAAGGGCGAACAGAACGAGCTGAGTAATTACAAATTTTACAGTCGCCTCTTCTCTTTACGACTAATTTGTAGGGGGACGATGCTTCATAGCGCTTCGTAAATAGACAGTGGAGAAGATTGACTAATTACCATCGTGAAGAGAATCTAATTGTATCGTTTTTGTAAGCTGAAAGCGACGTATCATCATTACGGACCCTTGGAGCTTACGACGCAATGAGTCGAGACGAACAATAATTGATTGTTATTACTTTTATTATTATCTTGCCCAAAATAAGCATCATTTAGAGATTATAATATGGATACTAGATAAAGAAGAAACATACATGATGATGGATGACTTTGACAACATTGACTTCCTTTTCAAATAAGACTCTACTTCTGATTTACAATGCTTACCTCAAATATAATAACAATATTCACACACTCACACCTTTTATCTAGCCCAAAGATCTTATGTTATGGATACTAGATAACGGAGAAATAACGATATCTAATAATAAAGAAAGTTTTTTATTTATTTAAATAGGCCACAAAGAAGCACTTTTAAATCTTCAAAAAACACATTTTTATAACTACCACAAAAAATATATTAAATAACAATGTCATAGTCTCTGTCTGTCTGTCATGTCTGAATTCAGACTGGTTCCAAAAGTTGAACTACCGAGAAGATTCCAGCAACAAACTCGTGTACTCGTGTAGTATAGCTTTCCATACAAAGCAGTTCACATATAAATGGGAAAATTAATAGTGAGCAGGAGAATGTGAACATTATTTGATAGGTCGTCTCTTGGGTATGGCAACAGGAATTTTATCATACGGTAGGCAAATGCGCGTAAAACAATAATATGACCGTCAACTCAAGCTCCAATTTTCCGCGGTTTTGGCACTGCAATTTCTATTCATGAGTTTCGTTGACGTTCATAGACAAAACAAAGTTTATTACAAACCAGATCAACCTTCGTCCCTTCAGGATAGAAGCGTTTAGGCGAAATTCGATTGTAGGTCTAAGTTTGCGTGTTTTCGCCTGAGCGAGGTGCTCTAGTTTTGCTTTTTTACTGACTTGTCACGTGACATTTTACTGAGTTAGTAATTCATTTTCACATGACTAGGCAACAGGAGATAAATCAAATGGTGTTATTTACTCACAGCGATGGCGGTTATAAGATATATTGTAATTTAGAATGAAAATAGACGCAATTCTTTCTTCCTTTCTCACTGTACTCTGTTTTGTTTTTAAGAAAACGAAGTGTCTTCGCTATGTAGATAGTTTTTAATTTTGTTAACATGTTTGGGAAATACACAGAAAAATTGACTTTTATAAAATAACCCAGCGTTGAACCAAGGAAGTTGGTTCTACTCAATGGCATAAGCTTTCTTTGCCAGACGCCAATTTCATGTTTATTGTTCACATTTGTGTAATATTTTATAAAGAAAGCTAATGTATATCTCTTCACTTTCGTTACATAAAAGCCAACAAAAACATTCAACAGGGCTTGCCAAATCGAAATCTTATTACTTATGTGAAATAAAATGAGACTAAGAGGAAATTGGTCCTATGGTCCATTCAGATAGGACTTCTCTCTTCACTTGTTAAGCTATATAAGACGGACTTTTCCAAAGTCACAAGCGAGTACCTATTGAGTACCTACCTATTTAAAGAAGTTCCGATTCTTTCGGATCACTAGAGGTGTTAACTTCAATAAGTGGTGAGATAAACGTTGCTATAAAAACGTTAAAGAAGGGCAGAGAGCGGTGAAGAAATTGGTAAGTTACACCTGGCAGGACCCAGGTGACCCAGGTTGGATTCCCGTATGGACCATAAAATTTTTTCATCGTCTTCTTTATTTATATGTAATTGTTTCAATTTTAATAATTTTAGTATAAAAAGTTGTTAACATCTAGGCCTTTGCATCTTTTGTCTCTTTATGTATTATTTCATTGGTAATATGATCTTTACAAAGGAGTCTGGCTAGCTTCCATGTATTTTCAGACCGCTATTTATAGAGCCCGTTCATGAAGGAAATCAAATAATACTTGAAGAACTCCGCTAGACTAACAAAAAAGTAATTTGTTTATACCTTTGTAAAGTTGGGAATACAGAGATATGTAATAACATTAAAATATTGAGATTAGGATTGTAATCTCTGATTTTTTCAAACAAATTCTATACGATTAGTTTAATATATTAATTAATGTGTATACCCACGTCACGGGGATAGACCTCTCCTTATCCTTTCCACTGTTTGCTCACTTTCTTCGGATAAGCGATGTCGTCTTATTCGATCAAACCGCAAAAAACAATGGACACACCGAATTCTCATCTTAATTACACCAAATCACTTGCAAATCATAATCCACAGGGCAATGCTGTTGTCAACGTAGAGGTAAGAATCGAAAGTCCATTAAATATGTGTAATATCAATTAAAAAACCAACAAATCTCAATTTAACGATCACCAAAACAAACTCAAGCCACAAATTTGACGTCAAGAATGTCACTCATTAATCTCCTAAAATTAGGAAAGAAAAGGAATCTGTCTACAGTGGAAATCTCAGTAGCATTATAATTATTAGATTTACGAACCTCTTAGAATGCGAGGTTATTGAATTCTAGTGATTCTGTGGGCTTCTCAATATTCATCACCTAAGATATCAAGTTACCAACTAAACTACTAAGAAAATAAAAAATTAAACATTTAGCCTCTGGTAATGTCACTTCTTCGTTGATTGAAACGTATCTTCAAGTTTAGTTTTTAACTTCAAGTTTAGTTTTTACACAACAAAGCGTTTTATCCAATCAAATAATTGCGATTTAAAAAATTATTTATCTTTTTATTCCCTTCTTTAAGAAACTATGCGTTTGTTAAAAAAATATGTAAAAATTTTATATCGTTTATTTCTTATGTTTCCGATAGTATATGACTTTGTGAAAAAATTGGGCGACTCTCGCCGTTCTTCTTTGCAATAAATGATTGTGGTTAGCAAGTTACCTATGAATGCAAAAAGAATTTGAAAAAATAGGTATTGTCAAAGTAAAAAAAATGTATTAGCAAACGTCAAATAACTTTTTATTGTAGTTTGAGTATGTAGACGTAAGTAAATATAAGTTATTTAATGACGTCATAACTTAACCCGATTAATTACTATTACTTAGATATTTTCACCATAAAGCTTCAGGCTATAAGCGTATTAATATTGAGCGAGTTCTATTCGATAATTGCATTCATGAGGTTTCGTGACGCGTGCCAGAAAATTGGATCGTATTCGAATTAAATTGCTGTGAAACTGGACGTGTACATTTAACATCCATCGGAGTAACAGATGCATTGCGAAAACCACCCTTATTATGAATATACAAGGTTGGTATAAGATTACATGTATTACTTACTCTTCATGTGTTGTTGATGTTATTTATTTGCTTTGCATGGATGTCGGTTATCGCGCCTAAAGAAAGCCAGTGTCCTTTCTCATGATGTAATTAATATATTTTATTGAAATCGGATCGACCTTGGTTGCTTTGTTTTGTTAATCAAGCCGAGCACTGTCACTACGCCACTGAGATAAGATAAAAAAAATAATTATCTTTAACTACAGAATACTGCCTTATCCACAGAATATAGTTACATTAACCTGTCAAACATCAGATTCCAGACACAATTGATGTTTCAATTGTCATAGTCCTCCGGTGAGATAACGCCGCTTGACGATTAACACAAACATTTTTACTAGTGAGTAATCTCTATGTCAATTAGTAAGCTACAGTGGGTTCATTAATTAGCAACAGGAATACAAATAATAGGTACAAAATCCGTTTACTTGAAACCATCAAACTAAAACATGGCCGTGGCCAGGAATTTAATTTAGGCGGTTTATTATGCCCCAGAGAAAAGGTTATCCTGTCCCGATACTTTACGGATTCCTCAGCTTAATAAGCAACTCGAATTGGTAAATTAGGGCAGTTTTTGGTTATATTATATGCTTACAAACTCAAACCATGCTGAGGATTTTTAATTCTTGATAGGCCAGCCCCAAGGATCTCAAAACCGATCGGTCCTGCGCTGCCCGCATCATCGGTATCCAGCGACCCTCACCAGATCGTCGGTCCACCTTGTGGGGGGCCTACTGCTGCGTCTCCTGGTACGCGGCGACCACCTGATTATTATCAGTAAGGTAGTAATTTGACCCAGGTTTTTTTTGGGGTACGGAGTAGTGTTGAGTGCCGGACTATGGGGTAGCACCTCCCCCTTACCGAAGTTCGCAGCTAAATAACACAAGGTGGTGTTAGGCGTTATGCTGGGAGCATAACCTATCTCCTATCTCCTATGCTTTAACGGAGTATATAGACAGGGCATGAGTGGTGCCTAAGGTGCTACGAGCGTCAGTCTACGTTAACCACTTACCATCAGGCGGACCGTTCGCATTTTGTCATCTATTGACGTTTAAAAAACTATGTAATTTTGGTGCTATTACATAGTCCCATTACTATATCATGATACATTTGTCTTAATTGTACTGTTATTAGAGGACAATAATTTTATACAAAACGAAGTATAATTTAAAAAGTCATTTTCGTTCATTTTCATCTTCTTTGGCAAACACTTTTCACCATATTCTATTTTCTTCACCCGCAAGGAAATTCAGCTATGCCTCTACGTGATTCGACCGACAATTTGTTTGTCATATTTGCACAAACATGCAAACACCCAAGCTTGTCAGAGTATTTGTCAGAAATCGTGGTTATTTTCCAAAATATATGGAATACTTACCTTCTAACCTCGCTTGTTTACGAAAGCAAAATTCATTTTTTTATATCTTACTTCTTTTGTGCATAAAAGAGGTTTTTGTAACTAAATCATAAGTCAACACCTTTTATAATCATAACTTTAAAGCAATCGATTAAATGCTTGCTTCATTTACTATCGTATTTTTTTGTTCTGTTGTATTTCTGTGTTTATTTTTTCTTACTTATGTGAAACATATCTTATTTTAACATATGACGTAAGAATATATTATATTCTGTTTTTTTAGACAATAAATAATCTATAAACCTATTCTTATGTTCTTAAGATCTAGTTTCATTTATAAATGTAAGCGCATCTTCAGTATTTAATACCCACAATATAATATTATTACAAGCAATAAAGGAAGCGATATACAAACCCCTCCACATTCGACAATCTAGCAACGTGTTTGCTCTAATGCTGCAGATAATATCCCTAATGTTACGGTCTCGAGCGCTGAGCGCACCACACGCGAAGACTTCACAGGATTCTTTTTAATGATCACGGCTAAATACACAAACGGTTCTGAAATTTGAGACTCAAATTATTTGATGGGAAACCCAAACTACTCAATCGATTTTAAAAACATTAGGGAACCAAATGGCTACTATTCCGCATCGAACAAAAAAAAAAGAATCACGTAAATCGGATCAGAAATCTTGGCGTAACCGGTGTATATACATAGAAACAAAAATACCCACCGAATTGAGAAACTCCTCGTATTTGAAGTCGGTTAAATATTTGATACTGGTGGCCACCCACCGAGGCCCCGATGTCCCAAATGTTCCCAAAATCTCAAACTATTTCTATACATCTAAATCGGTTCAGTGATTTAAACATGAAAAAGTAACAGACAGACAGATAGACATAGTTACTTTTTTTTATACCACTAAGGTGGCAATCAAAGTCAAAGTGTTTATTAGCATTCATGAATGTGAAGAAAACAGATCTCGCACTTGAAAATCACCAGTACATCATGTTACCCTTTAGGGCATAGCCTCTAATTAAAACTGAACGTGCAATGGATTTGGATGCAAGAAAAGCAGCAAAACTAACTTTATTACTAAATTACTAGTTTAATAATTCATTCCAATCCAATATCTTTTTTATATAGGTAGATTATCATTTTATTTAGGTAGATAATATCTTTTTCTCTTTTTGGTTTTTTGGGTCAGGTTTTTATTAAAATAATTGGTCAGTCAATAACTATAATTAAAAATTTAGAATTGTCATTTCATTTGTATTTAGTCAATCTTGTATTAAAATAAATAGTCATGGTAATTAATGTCCATATTATAATGATTCTCTTATTAACTTTTATTTAGGTTAACCTTAAAGGTTTTTTTATTAGATTTTCATTTATGTAACACATTTGTCATTTAGATATTCATTCAAATTATAATAACATTTTTTAATCAAGATTTGCTTTAGTTTTTGCAGGAATACGTCAACATTGCTTTAGTTTTTGCAGGAATACGTCAAATCAAGAATACGGCCCACCTGATGGTAAGCGGTTACCGTAGCCTATGGACGCTTGCAACACCAGGGGGATCACTTGCACGTTGCCGACCCTGTAAAAACTTTTTCAAGCCCTTTTTGAAGAACCTCATGCTGTTCTCATTCGTGAATACCGCTGCAGGGAGATTCGTTTAGTTCCAACTTGTGAAGATGAATACTTTCGCATTTCTAATATTAATATGGATTTTAAGTATTGTCAAAGTCAAAACTTGTTAAAAACAACACCTAAATATTTAAGCGACTTCAATCACGTTTGAGTAGTGTAGATATACACGCTCTAGGCATACACTTAAAAAGATGCATATTCGTGTCTTCACTTTGGGTTTAAACTTTTTGGTGAAATTATGTAACACAGGATTTTATTACTACTATAGCCATGGATATAATAATAATGCATAACGCTTATACCTTAGCTACGAAATTGACGATTCTCAATACAGATTATTGTGCAGGTAAATAAATATTTTCTTTCCTTATTTCTTTACTATATTATACTAAGTCCTACGTCTCTAATTTTTAACTACTGCTTACATGGTTGGAAAACAATTAAATATTTTAAAATAAATATTTAAAAAAATGTAATAATAGTGTCCCTAAGGTTTTCCTTAATGATTGGTCTACCTAGTCAAGTGGGACAGTGAGAAAAACTCACGATCACGATAACGAGACGCGGGCGTCGCTGGTAGTGTCATCTGGTTTCTTTTTTTTTCAACTTCTGCCTTCTGTAGTCTCTGGTCTGTGTCAATTCTGTTTTCTAGTGGGAGCAATCAGGGTGCGTTTTCACCGAAAAGAAGAGGAGAAGACGGACTTCATATTAAAATATGGTTTTCTATACTTTACAGTTCGCTGCCATGGTTTTCATATTATTGAATAGCTGAACCCGAAAGAAACGCTTTACCAATCAAAATCACACTGGGGCCTCTGATCTATTTTTAGTCTGCTTAGATACGCGGTATTTATTTCGGGAGCAGTAAGAAGAGGCATTGCGTAAGCGGGACATGGAAGCCATTTTATCTTAGTTCTCGGGATCATAACGAACCTGCAATACTAAGAGATTTTTCCCTGTTATTGCCGGTGTATAAAGGCGACGGTAACCACTTAACACCAGGTGGGCCGTGAGCTTGTTTGGCAGCTAGTTTTTTTTTATTGTTTTACAAAAAATCCACAGCACTTAAAGATAATAGGTACATCACAATATTATTAAACATATTGCCAATTATAGATTTTCATTATTTAGACAATTAAATTACAGTAGTTAAACAATCTCGATCTTCTTGGTATTAAAGAGAAAAACTCAAAAAAATTCAATTTATTTTAAGAATCCATTAGCCATAAAAAGTTTTGTAAATATTTCTATTAAGATAATTATGCCCATTGCGTATCGTATGTGTATGTGAGTGCTTGACTGTGGTGTGTGTGGTGTTTGTCTGTGTTATATAATATGTAAAAAAGAACACAGGTCAAGTCCCCTGTTTCCAAAACTACGCTTTCTTGGCTATCTTTGCAGCTGCACAGTAAATCATTCAATTTCATCATACTTCATCTGGCTGCCTTTACAGGGTAAAGCTTCATTAAGACTCTTGTCGCCACTTTTAACAACTCAAAAATATTCGTCCGCAAGTTTGAAAACGTGAAACTTTCTTAAGTCAACTTTTTCCCTGACACTAATTAACCTGTTTCATACAGCTTGTTGGCTAACAAACCAAGTTTGTTGAAATGAAACGAAATTGTCAAATTAAGAGTTTCAAATTGTTGTTAAAAGAGAATTTAGATCCGTTAATGTGAATTAGCATTTATTTTGTTGGGCATTATATTATTAATGGATATTCATTAGTTTGCTTGTCTGCAATAATATAATGTTCCCTGTTTCTACCCCAGCCACTATTGTGTGATACAATATTAATTACGTCGATGCTTTCTTTTGTGTAAGAAAAATCGATATATATCATTACTTCTCATTCTGCTTACCTTTGACAACAGCTACCAATCTCAACCAAACACTCATAGGGTAAAACCGGGATAGATGCCGCAGTGGGATAGTCGCCTCATTTTCAAAATACCTAACTTCCCAAACTCGCAACTGCGAATTAATAGCATAAGTAGGAGCCGCAGTCACCCCGCACCTTTGTTGCCCACCGGCTGTCTTGAGGGTTGTGGTGTTTCGCTCGTGCGTGCAACTATCTCCGCGGCGAACTTCACGAACACGTAAATGTTTTAAAGGTAACTATTTGTCGTCGTATAACTTATTAAGTAGTAATAAATTCCGTTATATTTTTTATTATGTCAATGTACTGGTTCATTAAGTAAGTGTGCAGCTATATGTGAATAATTGTTTTTCTGTTTTTAATTTATTTAAAAACTACTTGGGCAGCTATCCCTATCAAAAAGGATAGTACATTTATGATGTCAGTGTATATTTTAAAATTATTTCTAGTGTTTTGTTATATTTTTTATGTATTTACATATATATATTTACATAATTATGGTCTCTTTACTGATTTTTGCAGAACCATGCCACGAAAATATAAAAGAAAAGAAGGAGTGCGTACGAGAGTATGTACTGGGACCGAATACCAACTTTATAATTAATATTTTATAATAACAATTAAGAATGTTTGTTAAACAAAGGTTTTTAAAATTTAATTATGATTGTTTGTATAAGTTTTTTAAAAAGTTAACAATTGAAAAATTTAAAAAAACGTAAAATGTTCTTTGTAATTCGACCCATGTTTCTTGGAGACAATTGCTGTTTCAGGAGTAGATGGACCTCATAAAATTTAGTTGTGTTTTTCGTTTACACAGTATAAAGGGCATCTATCCCGCACTGCAGGCATCTATCTTTCTTAGTATTTCCATAGTGGGGCAACTATCCATACAGGTAGGCATCTATCCCCAAAAAAAGTTTCCACAAAAAGGGAAATTTTGGAAAATCTGTGATTGATAGGTCAAAAATAAATGATTATAATTCAACACGAATGATTGAGCTAGCCCACATTCATAGAAATTATTCATTAATGTATATTTTTAAAATTAGGAGACTTTTTTAAAATGTGGGGCATCTATCCCGGTTTTACCCTACTCCATCCGTTGTATAAATTGAATAGCACCTATTATAATTATTGATCATTCTGAACCTCGCGATTCCCTTTGCACCGTGTTATATTTCCCAACTCTATGTAAGCTATCGTTTCTACGCTTACACTTTGATTTCGGAGCCTCCATGTTTTGGGTTAATTAAAATGTTTTCTTTGACACGGGCTTATTTACCGTTCATGAATAGGAATGATCTGGAAAACCTCAAAGGTATTAGAATAGGGTCCGTGGAGATTCTAGTTGCGACGAGGTAAATGCCCATCTTTCTGTAATAGTGGAGAAAATTGAATATAAACTAGACAGAACATGTTAGATTTTTTTAAACTACTCCTGAATAAAATAGTTTGTTCTAAAACACATTGCTTGCAGAACCGATGGCTTTTGGGGAAGAAACATTCTACAGTGGCGACCATGGACCTGACGATGAGGGTTCTGGTGAAGGTTGTAGGTAGCCGCTAGATGATTGCAGCGCAGGACTGACCATCGTGGAAAACTGTAAGGGAAGCCTTCGTCCAGCAGGGACGTCCTTAGGCTGAAATGAAGATGGTCAAATTCTAAATTCCCTGTTATTAACCTGGAAATAAAATTAATATACTATTTTATCCGCCTCAGCGGAAAAATATCTTGGGATGACACTCATGCATTTTGAGTTAATGGTCAAACGCATAGTCTACTCTGTCTGTCGTAACAGCTGATTATGAACCGAAAAAAAACAATGAAATAAGTTTGTTATCATAGAGACAATGTAGAGGCTTGTGATGGACACTAGCTGCTGTGTAGACATAAGTATACCTAATTAAAACCTAACCTGAAAAAAAATAACAACTGAACTTTGAACTACCTGTAGCTCCTGTACCGAATAAACGTAGGGTAACACCTAGCAAAAAATAAAGTTGCTTATAGATGCACCGTTTTGTTAAATCAAATAAACTGTAATTACAGCTTGCCAAATTACAAATGTAACCGAAGTAGTTTGGTTATATATAGATTTTTTTCAGTGTAACGCCACATCGTCTCTGAGTTTAACAGAAATTAAACAGTCAGTGATATAAAATAAACGGGAATGTTCTAAGCATTTTACAATCGAATAGTAGGCTGCATACACTACAAACTACAAGCATAGAATACATAATAGTAGACACGAGGCCGCACATAGCAAAATGCTCATCTAAATGCGTATGCATCTTAACAGAGTTATACGTGCTTTATACTCAAATGCAAGTGATAGTGAGTGATTATATTAAGTAAAATAGATTATTAACCCGTCAAGCATCTGATTCCGGACACAATTGATTTTTCAATTGTCATATCCCTCCGGTGGGATAACGCCGCTTGAGGGATAAAGTAAAGTAAACTTTGCATTATAGTAAAAGTTCAAAAATTGTAACATGTCTGTCTACGAATAAAAGTAGGTACTTTTATCGCCATAGTCGGTTTGGTCACAGATTTTTTTACATTTTATTACATATTTCCCCACAAAAAAGCTGCCTAAGTTGTAATTTGAATATGCCTCATTACTACCATGAATAATATGACGAAGCTCTGTCGAATCAGACTAAAATAATGTAAACACAAACTAACCGAAAATGAACACTCGAGGTTGAATGGCATCGGCGTGGATGTGAGCCGGCAGCCCGTCGGGACGTAATCACGGATCTTGACGAAGGACAGACATCTTCATTCAACTGTATCTGTGCTGCCAAATATGTGGGTACAGATACATTAATACACTTGAGTACCTCTGACATTATGTTGTTGCGTTTTGTTTACGATTTATCTTTGCAGTAAGTACGATCGCAGTCTAAAAATATTTATCAATTTTTAAATTTGATTCTCCGTCTGTGTGCAAAAAGGCTACAATGTCTGGATACTTATTACTTTTGATATTTGTGAAATAACATATTATTTAACTTTTTGATGATTTAACTCATTTCCTTATTTAAAAAATGACACGTCACTTAAAAGTAATGGCCCATTTTTTTTTTGCAGTAAATATTTTGTAGTTTTTTAACAAAAAAAGGTTTTCTATATCCTAGAGATAGATAACCATCCTATTGCAACCGATTTTCGTGTGTAAAAAAAATTATTATCCATGTCTAAAAAAATCATATCGTCGACCCTATGACACTGATGATTTTGTAGCACGATGCCTACTAGCGCCCTTAGTTAACTTTTCGATTGTTTCAAGCCATCGGTAGCACCATGCCTACTTTATAGAACCTTCATACTTAAGATCGCAGTATGTCTATAATCGCAACTTGTCATTTTTTTGTGCATGCAATTATAAACCCCTGATTGTACATATAACAATTTCAAGAAACTTATTTGACAATAGGTACTTTTTATACTAATAGATGACAAACAAGCTGACGCTCCTCCTGGCGGTAAGTAGTTACCGCCGCATCTAGACACCAGCAATAACAATGAAATTTTTTTTAAATATTTTTTTAAAACTAAAACCGACTTCAAAACACAAAAAAGACAAAAATAATTAAATTTAAGGACCTAGGTACTTATCTCCTAAAATTGTTTTTTTTTTAGTTGTTGCTCTTTTTATTGTTTCTGTTAAAGCTTAGCACCAATTCAAAAAAAAAATCATTTTTATGAGGTAAGTACCTAAGTAGGTCCTTAAATTTAATTATTTTTTCCTTTTTAGTGTTTTGAAGTAGGTTTTATTTACGTTAAAAAAAAATAAGTGATTTCCTAAGGTCAAAGCTAGATGGGTGAGCGTGAGCACTATAGACTTGTCTGTCTCTCAGTCTTTGGAACTCCAAACCGTTACGGAGTTTTAGCTTTCATCGTCAGTTCACCCGAATAACCAAATTAATTGTCAATACGTACCTATAATATTTAAATAATTATCTTTCCGGCTTTTTCTTGTTTTTTTTTCTTTTTTTTTACAAGCTCATCAACATAAGATGGTGACTGACAGTAGCAAATACTTGAATAGCTTTGGAATAAAGTAAAACATTTCATATGTACCTATAAAATTTGAGGTATGTCGTAGATTTCCCTGGGATCTCATCATCAGATCCTGACTTGGTGACAATGGGACCACGTTTGGAGTACATTAAATTCTATCAAATAAAAAAAGAACTTCGTAAATGGGTTTACAATTGACCGAGAAATCGATGCACATACATACAAAAAAAATACATACAGTGGAACATATAACCTCCTTCTTTTTTTGCAGTCGGTTAAAAATCACTTGGTATTGTAGTTGCACTGTCGTCCTGAGACCGAAGATGAACACTGGCTACATTTTTTAATATTTTATTATTCTTATTTCCTGCGTCATCCGGGTAAATGACAACGTCGATTGGGTGATCGAAACTTTCTAGGTGGGAGGCCAGTATGTAGGGTGGTTTGTGTACTTTGCGTAGGTGCTACCGCCTGTCCTATATCAGCCGTAAAACATTTTACTGTGCTTCGGATTAAAGGGAAAGGTAGCTAGTGAAATTACTGTGCATGGAAAGCATTTTTAACTTTAACTCAGGACGCAGAACGCACCTGCAAAGCCAAGTATATTTTTCCATAATATTGTAGCTTATATTTAGGCCATCGGTGTACCATTAGCTTGCTTTTCAACTGTTGCATAAAGAATCTTTTCGGGTAAAAATCGTCAGAAAATTTTACCTCCACTTTACCTCCGTAATTCTACTCCACTTTTTTGGATGTTATCCAGTGGAAAGTAGCAATTAGTTACGTAGTTTAATTTATTACTGAACATGAATTGGTTGTATAGTAGTTGTTAAGTTGTGTATTAGTTATAATTCATTTAAATTTTCTTTTTACCTTTTTACAGGGTGTTAAGGAGACGCTCTCGAAAACGAAAGCAGATGGCAGTGTTAGTCATCCTAAACACTATTTGTTTTAAAAAAAAAATTGAAATCACGAAAAAAATCAGCTGTTTCATAGAAACTGGTTGTGTAGATATTACAATTTGTATGAAACAGCTATTTTTTCCCGATTTAAAATTAATTTCGTAGCAAGTCGTGTTCAGGGTGACCAGCACTACCACCTGCCTTGTTTACGAGAGCGTCCTAACACCCTGAATGTATACACCCTGTGTCCACTATTATTTTTTAACCGACTTCAAAAAAAGGAGGAGGTTATCAATTCGTCTGTGTGTGTTTTTTTTATGTTTGTTACCCCAGAACTTTTGACTGGGTGAACCGATATTGATGATTCTTTTTTTGATTGATGCGGAATAGTTCCCATTTGGTCCCATAAAAAAATTTTGAAAATCCATTGGGTAGTGTGGTTTTTAAATCAAAAAATCTGGAAAAATGAAGTCGTTTACATATGCGTAATTGCGGATTTCTGCTTTCCTATGAATTTTTAGTGTAATGATACGATAGTAGAAATCTATATAAGCTCACGGTCACGACCCACAAAGGACACAGTTTGACCTTCAAAAGTTATCACTAAAAATTTTGGAAAAAAAAAATTAAACAAAAATTAAAACCGACTCCAAAAAACTGAAAAGGATAAAATAATTAAATTGCTTCACTATCTATGGTTTCTGGAAACAACTTAGCACCAACTCCAAAAATATGTTCCTAGGGGATGAGTTCCTACTAAAATTTAATTATTTTATCCTTTTCAGTTTTTTGGAGTCGGTTTTAATTTTTGTTTAAATATTTTTTTCTTGTTCCTGTCGCAGGCCTATAGGTAAAGATTTAATTAGAAATAAGCAGTGCCTTTGTACTCGGCTGTGTGTGTTTATTATCTTTTGAATCTTTTGTGTGTATCTACCTAAATGAATAAATAAATAGGGTAGTAGACAATTTTTTTATTTCATAAATAAGAAGTATAGAAGTCATAAAGAAATATTGCAGAAGAAATAGTATGTCTGAGATCAATAGTTTCACAGATATACTGGTACCTATTTTAATGTGTTGCGGCACTTCGTCCAAAAACGCTTTATAGAAAATCTATGGAACAGGTGACGTCACATGTTCCTAAGTTACTAAGAAATGTTTGGGCATATTGACAAAATTAATAATAACTACGAAATATGTATGTTTTTATTTATAGTTGTCATAATAATATATAATTGTTGTTTACATTGATGTCAGAAATCTATCATTAAATTATATCATAAAATTATTGGATTTAAAAAAAAATATATTCTAAACAGTACATCTTTGACCATAATCCATATCTTTTAAATTTGAACTGTTTTTAAGAGTAACAGTAGCGTCTATTTTTCGAATTTGCCAAAAATAGCGCCAGATTGAAACTTAGGCAACATCCCAATTACCCCCTTATTATAAACCGCAAACCTAACTGCGAACTGGTTTAGAAATGATGCTGTCACTTTTATTTGTTAAAAGAAAGACAGTGAAAACATCAGTTTTATACCAGAACTAACTTTATTTTACGTATTTGTACTAAGAGGTGAGAGTTATTTATTTTAAAAACAATATAAATGTATTGTTTCTAGCACCAACAATGTGTTTTTCTAGTTGTATATTATTTTAATTACTAAGTAATTTTTTCAAACATTTATAATAATGTTAGAATCAAAAATTAAGAACCAACAATGTGATTTCCGACTCATAATGCTTTACATTTTTTTATTAATATATCAGCCATAAATATTTTCCATATTAATTTATTTCAAAATCACAATAATATCCAAATGAAAATGTAGTTAAATTCCAAAACGATTTCCTTTATACTAGACGATACACATTATAGTCACTATTCTCTCAATGTCATGCCGAGACCTTGAGGGGACAAGCAAGCCATCGACCGAAATGAGTTGATCTACCCGGTTTCCATGGCGACGGGGCCCGAACATGAAGGATGTATGACAAAGGTATTCCCTTCACTGGTTCTGTCGGTTCCGAAATACGTCAATCGGCATTTCGCAGAGCATCAGATGTAGCAGAAAATACGAATTAATATTATTTAGAAAAATCGACTACGGGTATTTCGGACGTGGGATTTAAACTTGTTGAAGTTTATAAATTTATTGTTAGAAAACCAACAGCTAGAAAAAAATATCAAAATACGATTTTAATGTATGTATATGGGATTTTTGACTATTCGAAAGAGCTTCTTGGGGGCCTTATTGAGTAAAGATCATCATCATATCAGCCTATGATGACCACTGCTGAACAATAGCCTCCCTCATTGATGTCCGAAGGCACGGTTCTGCGCAGGCTGCATCCAACAGCTCCCCGCAACCCTGACCAGGTTCTCTGTCCATGTAGTGGGGGAGTCGATCGACCTACTTTGTTCTTTTCGGTACGAAGTCGCCATCATCATCATCATCACCAGCCTATATACGTCCCACTGCTGGGCACAGGGACAAACGGCTTAAAGAGCCTTCCAAAGCACGGAGGAGCTTGAGATTATAATTTTGATTGACCCATCCCGGGATTGACCATGGCGAAAATTGCCTACCGACATAGGCTACGGTAACAACGCGTGAGTAGTGCTCAATGTGCTACAAGCGTCTATAGGCTAGGTTAACAACGCGGGATTACTTCCCAAAGTGCTACGAGTGTCTATAGGCTACTTTAACATTACGGGAGTGCTCAAAGTACAATGAGCATCTAATGGCTACGGTTACAATGCGTGAGTAGTGATCAACGTGCTACGTGCGTCTATAGGCTACGTACACAACGCGGGAGTAGTCCCCAAGGTGCTACGAGTGTCTATAGGCTACGTGAACAACGCAGGAGTACTGCTCAAAGTGCTATGAGCGTTTATAGGCTACGTTCACTACGCCGGAGTAGTCCTCAAGGTGCTACGAGTGTCTATAGGCTACGTTAACAACGCGGGGGTAGTGCTCAAAGTGCTATGAGCGTCTATTGGCTACGGTAACAACGCGTGAGTAGTGCTCAAAGTGCTATGAGCATCTATTGGCTACGGTAACAATGCGTGAGTAGTGCTCAAAGTGCTACGAGCGTCTATAGGCTACGTTAACAACGCGGGATTACTTCCCAAAGTGCTACGAGTGTCTATAGGCTACTTTAACATTACGGGAGTAGTGCTCAAAGTACAATGAGCATCTATTGGCTACGGTTACAGTGCGTGAGTAGTGATCAACGTGCTACGTGCGTCTATATGCTACGTTCACAACGCGGGAGTAGCCCCCAAGGTGCTACGAGTGTCTATAGGCTACTTTAACAAAGCGGGAGTAGTGCTCAAAGTACAATGAGCGTCAATTAACTACAGTAACAATGCGTGAGTAGTACTCAACGTGCTACGAGCGTCTATAGGCTACGTTCACTACGCGGGAATAGTTCTAAGGTGCTACGAGCGTCTTTAGGCTACGGTAACCGCTTACCATCAGGCGGGCCTTACGCTTGTTGGCCACCCTTGCCGTATAAAAAAGACGGACAAGGGTTTAGCCACGTAAGATTTCTAGAGACTTTCGTCACTTAAGTGCAAAGTTGCTTTTGTTTTCTTTATTGTAAGTTATAAAATGTAAAAATCTAACTATTATGTTGTCGAAAATTCGTGTCACAGACTTAACTAGCCTTTCGTTTAAAAGCCTAAGTATGGTTCTCTGGACCACATACCGTGAAACTATCTTATCCCTTTTATAAGTTTTTTTTTAATCAAATTTATTGATAAACTGTAATTATTTCAGAGTGAATAAGTTTCAAGTCATTTGGTTGCAAACAGGCGGAAAAAAATCGTTGTCGGATCTCAAAAATATAAATTTAACAATTAGGTTACGTTTAATAAAAGACTGATAAAATTAAAGAACGAAATTATCCTGCTATTGATTTCAGTATTCTATTTTGATTCTATCTGTCGATAAAAGTAAGCGTAATAACGTTTTGTTGCATAACGTTTTTTAATAATTTACTAATAACTAATATCAATTGCTTGATGACTAGACTACGGTAGGCGTGTCTCTATCTGTGGATAGAATATTGTTGTCTGTGAAACGCATATATGATACTAATCGATTTGACACTATAAGAATTATACTCTGTGTAACATTCGTGCAGAGACTATAATATTAGTTAAACTTAAGCCTTTAAGTAAAACGTATACTGGTAATAAAGCCACCCATCAGATATACTACAGTCTACTAATTTTTATTAAAAATCAACAGTAGTACCTAAAGATTCCTAAATAGTATTCAGCGACTGATATTTTCAACCATACAAACGTACCCAACCGGGCGTCGACTGCTCACGACGGTTGCCATAGCGACGGTGCCTGCGGCGTTTCTCCTATCGTCACTTCTGTGTGTATCTTTTTTATCTTTTGAGCCTCAGAATGCGGCATACACTCTTTGCTTTAGATTATATGAGTAACTTTTATCACTCTATTGAGGAATGTAATGTCTTAGATCAACCCGCTGTAGATAAGCAGTGTAAATTCGGAATCTACTTACGTCACACTTTTCCCTTGCTGTTCCTGATACCTCTCATCGTGTTCTATGAAAAAACACAGCTAAGCATGTCATAGAAAATAACTTAACACTACCTGATGAAAAGCGGTAAGAAGAGTCCAGTCGCCGTATAATTGAACCCTGTAAGGTTTTCTTAATTTTTATTTTAACATTATTATTTATGTTTGAAAAGTATAGGTTAGGTTTGTCCACAATTTGACAGTAGGTATGCAATACACAGATTATAAATTACTAGTGTCAGATAGTAACCATCAAATAGTCGAACTTGGTAAGTTTAAGTTTCATAAAGAGGTCAATCGACGGATCCAACTCGACTGGGCTGCGTTCGGGAAGCTTCGCTGCATATTTCTGGGCCCAACTACTGTAGCGCCTCAAGACAAAAGTCTTAAATGTGTGTTGCCAGTGATGACTTTAAGGAACTGAGACGTGGCGGCTTACAATCTGTCTCTTATAACGGTTCAAAGTCACCCAAAGGGCAATGGAGAGGGTTATGTTCGGGGTTTCTATCCCACTGCCACTTGAGGCTCGCAATTCTTTCGAAAAGATTATGAAATCCGCAGGAGAACTGAGGACACTGACATAACCCAAAGAATTGCAAGCCTCAAGTGACAGTGGGCGGGCCATATTGCAAGAAGGACTGACGCCTGTTGGGGCGAAAAGGTCCTGAAGTAGAGGCAGCGTATCGGGAGACCCTAATTAGATCGGCGGTTCACCGGGGGGGGCCTTCCCCACACGGTGAACCGCCGATCTAATTAGGGTCACGGGTAGCCGATGGATGCGGGGAGCGCAGGAACGATCCATCCGGATATCCTCGGGGAACATCCACGCCCAGCAGTAGCACTCAGGTGAAATGATGATAATAATGATGGAACTATCAGAAAACAATAAATGAAATTGTAATTGAATAATCTCGCGAGATCGACCGTAAGTTTACGATGTGCACAATAATAATAATTCGGGAGCATTGCATGTCGTTTGACATAGCACCATAACAATACGTGTTGAATACCCACCGACATTTTTCTCATTTAACTGTTACAAACGTAGGTAGGTAATCGCTCAAGCCCAAATGGCGTCCACATTTAAGGCTTCATGAATACAATGCGCTGTGGGCGGAGACGTATCCATTAAGGTCATTTATTCTAGTACTTTAGGGAAACCCCCTCTAATGAGACGATTTAAAATGCAATGACCTATATGCTAAGTGGCCGTTTTTCCACGAAATTAAAGCAAAGTAAAGTTTTATTTGCATTGTTCTAAATTATAGATAGTATGAAAGTATTTTTTATATGGTAATAGTTTAATTTTTTTTAAATAATACCTCAATAATTTAGTCAAACAAATTATTTGCGAAATATTATTTTTGGTTTTTGTAACTTGTTGACATGTCAGTATGTCTTTTAAAAATTTAATTAATAATGCATTTTTGAAATGCCTGCTTGTCTTAAGCATGTTTGCGTTTTGATGTCCTTGTTAAAGCATTAGTTTGCGTAATGAAAAATTGACAAATGTTGCTTGTGAAATGGTAATTTGCTAATGAATTGTGTGTGAGACATTAGAGAACCCCTTTCAAGATTGATTTTGTAACCAAGATTGAAGATCAAACTTAGTTATCACTAATATTAGTGGGTACCCTAATCCATTGTTATATGAGTCATTTTCTAACTGCTGTATCACACTTGATGTGCGGCCACCTTTTCATGCTTTGTCATGTAATAGAAAAATCAATTAATATATTTTAAACCCCATCTCAATTAACGATTTCAATCTGTTTTTATTAAATCGTTACTTTGAACAAAGAGTCCTCAAATAACGACCTACAATGGATTGCCTAAAACGAACCTTTGCCTCCGTAAGCTATAAAAAAAATAAAGTAGTTACGTATGTTTTTTTATGAATATCAATATTGATCTCATTAAGTTGTCAGCGACAAACCATTGCGGGACCAATACAATATTCAGTAGTATTCATCGCATAATACCTCTCGGAGGCACAGATCGGCACTTTAGTTGCTATCGCTTCAGAAAATGTGAATATAAGTGGCATACGAGAAATAAATATGGCACCAAAGTGCTGTTAAGATGTGCCAGAGAGACGATGCGTTGTTTAATTTGCGAGGCTATTTATAGGTACTGTTTGTATTGCGGAAGATCTTACTGATCTCACTTGTGGAGTGCCTTGTGAAGGTGCCTTCATTGTGCCTTGCCTTGTGAAGGTGCCTTCTCACGCCTCTTTTGAAGAGATTCAAAAGAGGCGTGAAAAGGCACCTTTTATATCTAAGGACTCTTCGTTTCGCTTCACATCATGTGGTGTTGGGTCATATAGTCATATGCCGTTCTTTGTGTATATAAAAAATAGTTGGGTAGTTAGGTTTATATGAAAAAACTAAAATAATTAAGTAAGTCGTCTACGTACGGGAAATTTGCGGATCTTTGCTTTCCTCTGACTTTTTAGTGAAACGATACGATAGAGGGAAACAATATAAGCTGACGGTCACTCATCTAGCTTCGACCTTAGAAAGTTATCACTAAAAATTGTAAAAAAAAAATTATCAAAAATTAAAACCGACTTCAAAAACAATAGAAAGTGAAGCACCGACTCAAAATATATGTTTCTAGGGGATGAGTACCTACTTAATTTTAATTATTTTAATCTTTTCAGTTTTGATGTCGGTTTTAATTTTTGATTCTTATAAAACTAAGTATCTTTAACAAAATACATATTATATCAGTGAAGTTTCCACATATAACTAAGATGAAATATACTTAAATAAAGGATTGAACGATACTTACAATCTTCGGATTTGAATCTACAGTAGGTGCTACAATACTTCTTATTGCTTTTCTAAACTAGTTCTTTGAATGCATAAACACAACAATTTGACATATATTTTTTTCTAGATTACCTAGATATATCTCTGAATCAAGATTTTTCTTACTTTCATCATCACCAGCCTATATACGTCCCACTGCTGGGCACAGATCTTCCTGCATGGAAGAAACACATGAGGAGTTTGGGCCATAACACCACCACGCTGGCCCAATGCGGGTTGGTGGGTTAAAGCGGTTGCAGTATCAACCGGGACCAACGGCTTAACGTGCCTTCCGAAGCACGGAGGAGCTCGAGATTATAAATTTGATTGACCCATCCCGGGACCGACCATGGCGAAAGTTGCTTTGTTTTCGTAATCGAAATCAGAGCGCTCAAACCACTACGCCACCGAGCTCCTCTTTTTCGAAAAAAATAATAAAATTCCTGCTTGCATCAGACCCCAATAACTGCTTTGGTCTTAATTTAGGCTTTTAATTCGCGAATGTCACGGATAATTTATGTACTACGAAGTCAAATAGTCTCTTCGGCGGGCGACAAAATGCCGCTTGAAGGGAATACCCAAAAAAGGAATGTTTATTTATTTTCCTCAAGTATGTTTACCTTGTTAGTTGAAAGTAAATTAGGATGTACTTAATTACTGAATTGTTTGTTGTTTCAACAATTGAGAAGGTAGAAAATTTATAAATACACAGAGAGTATCATGATTCGTTATTAGCAGACGTCGTAATAAAGCAAAATGTAATTGCGTAAACTTCAAAGAAATCTATTTAGTTCACTCAAATATGTATATACCTAGCGATTGATCATACTCTGTGGGTTTCCGAATATGCTAAATAATTAGATTATATGTATTAGTCCTATGGAAATATAAGTATTTAAGTATTACGTAACTTGTTTCGTTTCTGTTTTCTTAAAAAAAAATGCATTATTTGTATTACGCACTATAGATATAAAAAAATAACCAATCCGATTAGTTCTTTAGTATGTCAAACCATGTATGTATTATATTAATAATAATGTTTATTTGCAAGAACATGATTAATAGTATATGTATTATAAATTCGTCAAAATGAAGCGATTACTAATTTATAAGTTCGAAAAGAAAAGTATATTCAGCGATAAATTACTAATAACATTTATTTAGCCATCTGGTAAAACATTGCGCATAATCTCTTGGCTAGTTGGCCTTCAGCTATTTCATTGGATGCCGGCGTTTAATAAACGGCCTAGGCGTACAATTAAGTGTCTAATTTAACCAGATGGCTGCGACATATACATGACCAGGGTTCCAGATCCAGGCTTCTGAATTTATAAGAAAACTAGGTCATCCCACAAAGACCTCAGTTTCCATGGTCTAGGTAAAATGTATTAGCTATAAAACAACTGGGTCGTTCCACTCAATAGAGCGAGATAAAATAACTAAACAGCCTCTAGAATGTTGGGTACTCTCAGTTCAGTTTTTTTAAATTGTAATATGTGAAAATATGTATGTACACACTAACCCTAAAAATAAGTAACGGAGCAAGTCCTATTGACACCGGACACATAGCCCGTAAGCATGGCTCGTGGGGAAAGACGGTCTTGGAATGGAGGCCTTGGGGCGAGAAACGACCTAGAGGAAGACCACAGATGCGATGGAAGGATGACGTCAAGAGAACTGCAGGGACGAATTGGATGGAAGTAGCGCAAGATCGAGCTAGATGGCGTATTTTGAAGGAGGCCTACACTAAAATGGTTGAGAACGGCTGAGAAGAAGAAGAAGAAGTCCTATTGAAGTCATTTAACTCTAGACCAGCACAGAAGCAGCATAGTCACAAAAGTACAATTTCAGCCGTGAAACAGTTCGCTGTGTTTCGGATTGAAAGGAAAGGTAGCCAGAGTAATTACTGGGCATGGACGGCATTCCATCTTAAGCCTCAGGATGACAACGCACCTGCAACATTAAGTGATTTCCCCTTGTTATTACAGGTGTCTACAGGCGGCGGTAACCGCTAATCACCAGTTAGGCCGTCAGCTTATTTGTCTTCTTATTGTTTAAAAAAATTAGTAACTTTCAAATGATATGTGTTATACAGCTTAACCTTTCAATGTACACATTTCGAACATAATGGGTTTTTAATTACCATATTATGCTCCCTTACAAGTGTCTTAAGAGTTACGAGGCTTCACAAATGAAAGACCGTTTTTATAAAATTAGTAGAGGCTGAGTTGTGCTCCGGAGGTTCATCATCACCAGCCTATACACGTCCCACTGCTGGGTACAGGCCTTCCTACATAATAATAATAATAATAATAATATTTATACACTCACACCTATTACCTAGCCCAAAGTAAGCATCATTAAGAGCTTGTGTTATGGATACTAGATAACGGAGAAATAATGATAATAATATGTATATAAATATTAGAAATATACTAAATAAACATATAAACATCCATGACTCGTAAACAAATGCCCGTACTCATCATACAAACATTTGTTCCTACCGGGATTCGAACCCGGGACCTCTTGACCGAGTAGCCTGGGGTACAGACCACTCGGCCAGCCGGTCGTCGAACATGGTAGAAACACACGAGGAGTTCGTTCCATAACATCACCACACTGGCCCAATGCGGCTTAGTGGGCTAAAGCTGTTGTAGTAGCAACCGAGACCAACGGCTCCCGAAGCACGGAGAGATCACAAATTTTGATTGACTCTCCGGGTTGACCATGACAATTTTATTAGGTGGTAGGCCCGTATGTAGGGTCGTCTAGATCGGTACCACCGCCTTTTTTATTTCAGCCGTGAAACAGTTCGCTGTGTTTCGGATTAAATGGGAAAGGTAGCCAGTGTAATTACTGGGCATGGACGGCATTTCATCTTAGGCTTCACAATGACAGCGCACCTGCAATATCAAGTGATTTTCCCTTGTTATTGCAGGTGTCTATAGGCGTCGGTGACCGCTTACCATCAGGTGGGCCGTCAGCTTGTTTGTCATCTAGTTGTACATACACAAAAATGGTAAAAGTTGTTTTGCTCCGCTTATAGATTCACGCTGCCTTCGCACTTCCTAAACAAACAAAGCGTCATATTAAGGCCCTGAACCCTAAACCAAAGTCGTTAGGCACCATGTCCTGGTGATTTATACGTGCCGAGACATCTCAGTGGTTGGTGTGTCCTCCGGAATGCATGGGGCAAGTGGAGGTGTAGCATCACGTTTACAGTTGATGGTTTTGTGAAATATATTTTTAGTATACAGACCGACAGCTTACCTGTAGTACCAAGAAATATGAAATCGTCAATTTACCATGCTGAAGAAGAAACATAGCATATAAAAGTTATCTGTGGGCTGAAATCTAAGCAGACCGTAACACTATGCCATCATACGGAGGATAATAAGTGAATAAGTATAATAGTGAAAACGTTAACTAAGTCTGTTTGTCTATTACGTTTTATCGCCTGAACTGATTTTGATGAAATTTGGCATGTAGATTCATTACGTCCTAAGAGAAGAAACGTATTGGAGCGATTACATTTAAGGCTTGAAACAGGTATATAAGATCTGGTTGCTACTTAAATAGAGTCTAAATATATATATTTTGATGCTTTAAGTGTATACATCTTTTCAAACGTGACTATAGGTACCAAAGGGAACTGAGTCAATAACCCCGCCATTTCGGTACCAATGTTATCGATTTTGACACCCTTCTCTGAACTTGAGACTACCTAACTTTAAATTAATTCTGTCTCTTTCTATTAATTAACACGGTGAAAGAGTTAGGTACTTTGGAAGGTGTAATTAAACGTGAGTTGTTTAGGGATTAGTAAAAGAAGGAACACTTCGTTTCTTACCAGCCCGCGGGCTTAAAGCAATCCATAAAAAAGTAGTAATATTAAAACGGCCTCTGTGGTGTGGTGGTTGAGAGCTACTTCAGAATTAGAGGTCCTTGGTTCGAGTGCTGTGGAGGCAGAAATTTTCTACTTGGTTTGGTTGGTGGTAGGACTTTGCCAAGTCCGCCTGACTAGCTACCACCGTCCTACCTAAGTCTGCCGCCATAACTATAATTTTGCCAACATTTTTTGTGTTCCGGCAATTGGAGGTAAGATGGCCAGTCCCTCTGTGGTTGAGGAATTCGGGAGTACCTCATTTCATCAGGTGAGATGAAAGCCAAAAGCTACCACGTCAAGAATTTAAACACAGTCCAATTCTCTAAGCGCATATTTTAAACGTAATTTCAAATACCGATTGGCAAAAACTGACGTCACCTCGAATGGGTGATTTACAAACCTTTCGTAAAATAATAAAAACATCTAAAAATATTACAAAATGGATATGAGCTTTGTAGAGCCAAACATGTAAAACGTTCTCAAGGTTGCCATGGATGCAAGGGTAGAGATCATAGGACAAAAGCTAATCCAGTTGAAGTGAAGTTACACATAGAAAAAACAACATTTGTGACTTTTAACTGAGTTTTGCTAGAATAAGACACAGCCCGTACTAGTTAGAATGCATTTTTTTGTCTAGAAAACATTGGTTGAGTTTATTTTCAGCTAGACAATAGTCTTATAGTGTGACGTCATGTCTAGCCAGATAGTTTTGGCGCGAACTGTGAAATATCAACTTTTGATTCGAAATAAACTATGGCTATACTAGATGTGAAGCTTTTAATTATGATGTAAGCTTTCCAAATAAAATAAAATAAATGAATGAGTTTAACAGAACCATTAAGGCACCCACCTAAGTCTTGACTTTAAATTTCCTGTCTTACTTACTAAAGAAAATTGGGTGTCATGCTCTTTTTAACCGACTTCAAAAAAAGGAGGAGGTTATCGATTCGTCTGTTTTTTTTTACTAACCATTTTCGTGAAAATTTCTCTGAAACACCAACTGTAAAGTCTAACAACCTTACTCACAGCAGAATAATAAAAATTAGAGGAAAAATAACTGCTACCATAACTATTTTTTTTTTAATAATTGGTTACACTAAACGCCTCATATTGGTCGAGCCTCACGAATGGTGTAGGCTTTGCCCATCACGTTGATGGCGGGATTTGTAACGGTCGACCTAAAATAAAATAAAATATAATATCGCCATTCTGTTGCAAAGCGTCCTGCAGTAAACATTAGCCACGAAACCTGTGAACTGTGTGTGTATAAATGAGAAGCTGTTGTCGTGAAAATAAAATTATTAACCATTACAAAGAAGTTCTTCGTTTCAAATAAATATGTATAATCGCAGTAGAAATTAAAATCTAACAGAAGTAATTACAAGGAGTTAACCTTTTTTAATACAAAACATCTAACAGTTTCTATCATTATTAAGTTAGAACCTTATAAAATATTTGCTACAAAAATGAAATAGGAACGACATTCCCATAAAATATTCAATGAGTACCTTACAGAATAGCGACGATTCGTTTCTTTTATTTACACCGTTAGTTTGGTAGTCAGCGGAGAGGTGTAACACGACATATTGAATGGGGAAATAAATTTGTACACACAGAAACGTCTGCTCATATTTTCTTGGCCTGTGTTATGTGTAAATGTATTTATTACTAGCTCCATACGGACTGGGAGCATAGAATACGTAATAAACAGAGTTATAATAGCCACTGTCCGCCCTGGACCATTTCTTTGTAAGTTCACAAAGAAATATTGCAAAATAAATAGTATGTCTAAGATCAATAGTTTCACAGATATAGTGGTATGTTTGATGTGTTGCGGCGCATCGTCCGAAAACGCTCCATAGAAAATCTACGGAACAAGTGACGTCACATGTTCCTAAGTTACTTAGAAATGAAGGGGAGAGGTGGTATGAAAAGGGCATTTTTGTTGTAGGGGCTCTAATAAATAAATGAGATAATATTTCGAACAGGTTGCAGGTGAATGGGAACACTACATTATCTTACTATTTAATAAAATGCATTAGTGAACATTTCTTTAGTATTAGTTGTATATTATCGCAGTTTTTAAAAATGTGCATTGTGTCCCTATAAACAGCATGTATTGAAAGGGACATGATCATTTATGAAGCGATCAGTGCGTCATATCAGGGAAAAATAATCTTATTAGATTTCTGTACACAAATTTAGTATAAAAGAATACTTATACAAGGACTGATCAACGAAATCAAATTTTTTCAGTTTCATATAACTCTTGCTACTAATATTATAAATGTGAAATTTTGGATGAATGTATGTTTGTTACTCATTCACGCCAAAATGGTTGAACAGATCTTTATGAAATTTGTCACAGAGATAGGTTATAGCCGGTGCAAAAATATAAGATACTTTTTCTCCTGGGATCGCTATGCTATGGGATATGTGGAGAGTGAGTACTTGAGTCTCAGAAATATCATGTATCGAGTCTTCGTTAAGTTTCTTTATTTTTGAGAGTATCGACACGCGTTCGGCCTTTTCAAACTGCAAAGATTATAAATTAATACTGTAAAACCTACATAAAATACCGATCATGAAAAGGACAGTTATGAAAGGGACGTCCCATTCGTTGTTCGTTGTGTCATTTTCATAAATATCATATGGTTGTCAAAAAGTTTGTCAAACAACTCAAGGTTTCTGAAACTGCGCAGATGAAAGGCGCAGATTTTGACAGATTATAATCCGAATAAAACATAGAACACTAACTTTTCTCCATGAAACGAGTCACTTTAAATGAGTTTTTGGCTGGATTTATGGCATTTTTTCTTAAATCCTTTACTTAGCTGTGATATGATGAAGTGGTGAGTAATATAAATTATTGTGTTCTAATAATAAAGTTTAAAAATATGTAGAGTCATGTAAGGAAATAGATGTGCAACGTGCAAATGCCGTTGTGATTATGGTTTTTCTCATGTCATCCCACTCCATCACGTAGAATGCCATACACATTGGGTCGTAATTCGCAAACCTCTTCTAGGATACATTAAAATACGTTACGACGAGATTTCTACGTAAAACTTACATAGTATGCGGGCGATCCCTTTGCCTTCTCTGTATGAGAGAATTTAAAACGAGTTCTCGGAGGCTTACATGGCGTCGTGCGCTAGGTAAAATTTTTATTTATGTAGAAAACCAAATTTGAATTCACTGAGCAATTTGAAATTTCAAAACGGATTTTTTAACATTAAAGGCGTATTCTTGCTTTATTACAGACATAGGAAAAAGCAAAGGGAAGCTATAAAATTATTAAAAGTTGTCATAAACCCATGATAAGCTAAGATAAGATATACATTAATAAAAAAATTGTCAAAATATAGGTACAAATCGCTGGTAGCCAGTTGTTGGCTCCCACGCACGCATTGCACAGGCCGCCACGTTGGGAATTGCCCAAAAGACTCTGCATTATCTCCATTGGCGCAAAATCCCGGGGTAGCCTGGTGAAATTGCTTCGACATAGTCAGGCTATCTTTACGAAGAACAGTGGAGTTACCGGGGAGTTTTAGTGGGTGTTCCTAGTTCCGTAACTGACACTGGACGACCCCTACACGCGCCCGTAGCTAAGCTCTGTAAGCGGATTTCTCCACGAAAAAAGACCTTTCTATAGAGGAATACACATGAGGAGCGATTTGTATAAGTTGACAAATTACGACAGTTTTTACTAGGTTAAATATTGTTCTCAAAGCTTTTTGTTTATACGAAAATAATCTCACTCGCAATATATATGTATATCCTATAAATTTTGCATATAGAGGCTCATAGCACTGTGGACAGTACTCACGCACTGCATATCCTATAAACTTTAGACAAAGATGCTCATAGCAGCGTGGACAGTACTCACGCGCTGCATATCCTATAAATTTTCCATAAAGATGCTAATAGCAGCGTGGACAGTACTCACGCGCTGCAGATCCTATAAATTTTCCATAAAGATGCTAATAGCAGCGTGGACAGTACTCACGCGCTGCAGATCCTATAAATTTTGCATAAAGACGCTCATTGCACCGTGGACAGTACTCACGCGC
Source organism: Nymphula nitidulata (assembly GCA_947347705.1). Classification (NCBI taxonomy): domain Eukaryota; kingdom Metazoa; phylum Arthropoda; class Insecta; order Lepidoptera; family Crambidae; genus Nymphula; species Nymphula nitidulata. The sequence goes on along the minus strand of OX374617.1, from coordinate 3,470,654 downwards.
TGCATATCCTATAAATTTTCCATAAAGATGCTAATAGCAGCGTGGACAGTACTCACGCGCTGCAGATCCTATAAATTTTGCATAAAGATGCTCATAGCACCGTTGACAGTTCTCACGCGCTGCAGATCCTATAAATTTTGCATAAAGATGCTCATAGCACTGTAGACAGTACTCACGCGCTGCATATCCTATAAATTTTGCTCAATAGCACAAGCTTTTACCGATGTTTGATTTGGGTTAGATAATAGAGAAAGGTAATAGAATGAATGCCCGTGAAGAACACTCACCCGTGAAGAAATAAATCAATTAGAATTCACACGATATTTATTTTATTTCAAGATTTCCAGTAAAATGCTTTTTATAGCACATAGTGTTATAGCACCACGTTACAAGTAGAAGAATATTATTTTATGAAAATGTTATTTCTTATTGTTAACCGACTTTCGTACACTGGCCCGGAAATAGCAATTATTAAATGTCATTTTAAATAAATCCTACTATAATACGGAGTATTACTATTCTCACGATGGTACAGATGTGTCTGTATTACGGAAACTACAGATTCGGAGCTCCTTAAAAATTTCCATATAAAACGCATAAAGCAGCATTTCTGGAGTCCATTTTAGTGGTAATTCTATGAAATATGTGCGTTTAATCGTATAATGTTTTGCGCGCTGTTGAATTTTAGTTTCGAAACGATTTAAAGGATTTACGGTGTTATTTAGCTATAAACCAGTTGTACATGTATTAAGAACATTTATTTCAAAAAATCAAACAGACTTTAACTTTCTCTATTTTTTTATAATTTCTGCATTTTTAAAAATTATTTTAGCTTGAGTTTAATTGTATCCCTTCCTTTAAGGGAGATAGATACTCCTCATGTTTTTCGCCCATAAAGGTAGGCCTGTGCCCAGCAATAGGACGTATATAGGCTGGTGATGATGATGATGACTCATTACATGAAACCATTGAAAAACATGCATGATCACAAGTTTTATAATAACACTGCAAAGCTAACGACACGTTTTGTTAATACACACTTCACTCTCTGTCTCAAAAACTACCAAAGCGGTTTTGATAAAAACTTAGAAAACTATGCAATTCCCTAAGTTGGACAATTTTTGCAATCCAACTTCTAATTTGAGCTTTACGAATAGGATGGTGCCCTCAATACGACAAATCAATAAATCATGGGCTATATTAGTTTGTAGAAATGGTTTGCCACTTTCAAAAACATCCTAATCATTTTAAATTTCATAACTTTTCTATGAAATAATGCAGTCAATGTTATAATATTTCATACCAATGTCATATAAATGAATATGAGGTTTTTGTTTCCTCCTTCATAAGACATACATGAGTCATTGCCGTGCTTTGTATTAAAAAAAGCAAGTTGACGGCCACATGGTAGTAGGTAAGTTGCAACCATCACTTGTAGACACCTGAAATAACAAGGAAAAAATCAGGCGCGCTTTCATCCTGAGACTTAAGATGAAACGCCTTCCAAAGCCAGTAATTACACTGGCTACCTTTCCCTTCAACCAAAAACGCAGCGAAATACTTCTCGGCCGAAACAGGAAAAGCAGTGGTACAGTCGACCACAGAAGTAGGTGAACACTTTAGTACCATGTCACACCGATCTTGTGCACGTACTTTATAGTTGCTACCGTACTATATTGACGATAGAGTCGTTGTGGCATGGTACTAAAGTGTTCAGCTACTTCTGTGGTCGACCTTACCTACCCAGAACCTACCTATTTTCTATTTGAGTTATTTTTGTGTATGTTAAAGAAATTAAAATAAATATCTATCTCTCAATCCGAGTACTGCCGTAACTTTACTATTGAGTACAAATAAGAATAATATCAATACAAATTCAAAATTCAAAAAAACAGCGGCTAAAAAATGTTTGATAGGGAAGCTAGTTACACTTAAAATTAAAACTCAATTAAAAGTCCATGTTCATCATGGACTTTTAATTGAGTTTCCGACAGAAAAATTTCATTCGTCGCATCGCATAAAATTTATTTATTGCATAGCCAGAAACACAACTTAAAGGTATTTGTGGTATTGTTGATTTTACTATAGCTGTGTTGTTATAAAATAGAAAGGTCTCCACGTTTCCTTAAACCCCGCCCACTGCCACTTCTATTAACTATAGCTGTGTTCTTATAAAATAAAAAGGTCTCCACGTTTCCTTAAACCCCGCCCACTGCCACTTCTACTTGCTAATCCTAAGAGCTATTATCAGTGACATTGGTTCTCTTGCGGATGTCCTCATTTCTGATTCTAAAATTTTTCCTTAAATGTATTTTTCCACTATTTTTTTACTTTGTCTTCATTGATAGGTGAATAAATAAACTATCTTCCCTTTATTTAATGAATACTTAATCAAAATTATGTAAGCACCTTAAAATTCAACATTTTACCTATTTAATAGACGTCAAAAATATCATTTATTAAAGCTATCGGCTCTTGTCATTTACACCGTAAATATCAGTTATATAAAATACCCATCGAAATGAATAGACAACAAATAATTATCGAGGATAATAATATCTCTTAGTGTCTAGATTTGCCTTACGAAATCGGTAACTAAAAATTATGAAAAATAATGTTGAGCTTAAATATTAACCGACTTTAAAACACTATTAGGCAAACATGAAATTTAAGTAATTTTGTAATTTCAAGGTTTTTGGGAGTTGGTGTCAGGGTCTTTACAGAAACAAGGAACAAGTGAGGCATCGACTTCAAAAATATATAACTGTCTACAGTAAATATAATATTTTTCCCTTTATAAAAAGAGTAAAAGCTTGCTAAACAGTTATTTAGTATATTTCTAATATTTATTATTGTACATTATTATTATCAATATTTATCCGTTACCTAGTATCCATAACACAAACTCTTAATGATGCTTACTTTAGGCTAGATAATAGGTGTAAGTGTATGAATAATTATAATATATTAATATTAATTCCACTCCGGATCCCTAGATCTGAGGTATGTTCTCTCAACAACTAGACCACAAAGGTTGTTAGGGAAAGAATATCATTGTTATTAAGTGAGTTAATGTTCAATACACTTAGCTACATTTTGTTTAAATGACGTCTATGACTTCTCCCGGCGTTTGGCAAATAGTAAAGCTCATATACCGCCGTACTGTCACGTCAAGCCTCGTCAGAAATAGGACAAAGCAACAAATATCCCGTCAGTTTGTGCACACGTGATACGGTTTCGTTTTTGTTTTTGTTTTGTTTGAGCAAACACGCGATGTGGGCTGCAAATAAGAAGTGTTTGAGCAAAAATGACTAAGATGTCTTTTGATGTCACATACGAGGATTATGCAAAGCAATTTAAAATTTAGATTACTTAGTATAAGTCTTAACTAACTCGATTTCGCTTTATTTTAGTTGTATATCTAACATCGCAAAGAGTAAATTTACCCCAAATATAAATTTGAGTTGTATTTTGTAAGTTTATGACGCCTGCAACTGATTAGTATTCCCGTTTAGAAAAGTTTATGAAGTAATTATTAAATAAGTATGACAATTTAGTAATTAGAGACTCTTTAACTTAAAATTATGTAAATAGATTCACGAATGATTTCAATCTAGAAATCTTAATATTTTACATTATCAATGGAACGAAAATTTATCAATACTTATAGTACTTTTGGAAACAACTGGATCTTTCATTTATGACAAATGACATACATAATATTAACTTGAAATATTTTTTTACTATCTATGTTAAAAACTAAATGCAGTTGGACAACTAAAGTTAACGACTAAGGTCGGAATAACCTATGATAGGACAGCTTAAAATTCTGTCTCACAAAGTCACACAAAATGGATTTCGCTAGCATTAATAATTAAAATGGTACCAGTTAGAATCATCTAAATAATAGGGCAGTGCGCAGTTACAGGGCAGTCACGTACAGTCGACCACAGAAGTAGCTTAACACTTTAGTACCATGCCGCACCGACTATTGCGCTCGTTCTTGGTTGCTACTGTACTGTATTGATGCCATAGTTGTTTAATTTGATGTGTAGTAATTTTATGTTATAAACACAATTTTATTCTTTTTTTTTTGTCACATTCCTAGTCACGCAACTGGGCACGCACAGCTCGCACCACGCACCTTTGAGGCAATAGCTGAAAATCAGTGATTTTTCGTTCACTGAGTAAATTACCGCACTGAGCTATATGGCACACACGCGTGTCGTATGGTTATTTATGCATCATCATCATCAGCCGAGAGACGCCCACTGCTGGGCATAGGCCTCCCCCAAAGATCTCCATACCGATCGGTTCTGCGCTGTCCGCATCCATCGGCTTCCCGCGACCCTCACCAGATCGTCGGTCCACCTTGTGGGAGGTCTACCAACGCTGCGTCTTCCGGTACGCGGCCGCCACTCGAGGACCTTTCCGCCCCAACGGCCGTCAGTCCTCCTTGCAATGTGGCCTGCCCACTGCCACTTGAGGCTCGCAATTCTTCGGGCTATTTATGCATACTTCAGTTAAAATATTTATATCTTCTTTTACCTACCTATCTATTTTTTTTCTATTTACTTTTCTTTTTCTTTTCTTTTGTAATAGTGGAAGCCTTGTTGGTTGTCCTAATAAATAAATAAGCATAAATTAATGTTATTGTGTAATGTCAATTTTATGTGAGTGGCAGTAATTTGCAAAAAAACTTATTGTCTATCTAACTACCATATTTGTGTTTTTGTGAAAAAATGGTACAGTCGACCACAGCAGTAGCTGAACACTTAAGTACCATGTCACATCGATCTTGTGCACGTACTTTATAGTTGCTACCGTACTATATTGACGCTAGAGTCGTTGTGACATGGTACTAAAGAGGTCAGCTACTTCTGTGGTCGACCGTACATACCTACTTTACTTGTAACTGTGTAATGCAATCAAAACGCAAACCAATCAATTTTCAATGTCTTTTACGCCAGCATTGAATTGCACTTCACCGAAATTTAATTTCAATGGGAATTAAAGCCTATAAAGGTGTTCGGAATCGTACTCGCAATATGTACAGACAGTTCGATACTGCTTTTAATCTGTAAAGCTCGTACAATGAGATAGAATATTTTATTTACTGTGTGAGCGAAACGAAAGAACGAAAGGACTGAACTAATACTTTAAATTCGAAGTAACAACTCTCTGTCTATTTGTTACATCTTCACTAAGCCGCTGATCCGACTTAAATCAAAATTGGCATGAACATAAACAACATTCTGAGAAAGGACATAGACTACATTTTGGTCACTTGTTAATTTAATTTGCAACGATTGTTACTTATTGGTAGGACAATTGAAATTACTAAATGTAGTGTCCCTACAAACATTTGCGATCTACTGAAGGACACTGATTTTAACTTTAATATTTTTCTTAATTTTTGATTTTAACATTATTATAAATGTTTGAAAAATTACTAAGCCGCCGATCCTATTTAAATCAAAATTGGCATGAACATAAACAACATTCTTAGAAAGGACATAGACTACATTTTGACACAATAACCGAGATCCACACGGGCGGAGCAGCGGGCGGATATTACTAAGAAAATTAATTACATCAAGTAGGTAGGTACATGTGTAACAAAATACAGATGAGCATTGTTTCATAAAAAAACGTCCATATTGCGTCTGATTAAAGTCCAAATTCATGTAAAGTCAACTGTACACAAACTATTTCTAAGCTAGCGTTTAAAACAATGATTTACATGCTAAATCCTTTCCCTCTAAAACCGAGGACATCCTGAAGTAATTTAGAAGCTATAAATTACAATATGAAATTGTGAATTGGAATTGGAAATTTCTGTACGCTAGGTTCGCCGCTCACGGGCCACACGCTGGCCTGCATCCTTATTCAGAACTCTTGGTTCCAACAATTCAATTCTGAACTGACATCCTATCTCGCCTTAACGTGCCGTGAAGAAAGGAGACAGAGTATCTGATATTCTGATGTGAACAATTTTCATTCAGAGTCAGTTGCAGTTCAGCAGTTAATGATTGTTTTCTAATTGAAGCAGCCAAATGTAAAAGGAACTATATTAAAACTCGTGAATTTGTAATATTACATAGAATCAGGGAGTTTTATCTCTTGTAATACAAAATAATAATACTCATAATCATATTTTTTACAGTGTATAGGTGACGCACGGGTAATCTTGATACCACAATCCTCTATATGCTACGGTTATCACTTACCATCACGTGAATTTTACGTTTGATTGTCACTCATATATTTTTTCTCGTTTTTAGCCGTGCGTTTTAAAACTTGAAAGTAATTGCCAGCACATGTGTTCCCTCATTCCGAGAACCTGGGTTCCTCCAAAAAACGCGTTCAAAACAGTATGTTCATCTAGCACTGCTATCTGTCACTGCTGCCTTCGCATAATAATGCACGCTTCTTACCGCTTCACATCAGGTGGTGGTGTAGACTCATTTGCCGTGCTTGGTATAAAAAAAGTTTCAAAGTGGCGCATGAGTGTCAAGTATCGACGTTACAAAGGAGATGTTCTATATTGGTACTTGACATAATACACACATACATATTTTACTATAATTATTATATTTTACTAATCTTCATAAAAATCTGTGGACGTGCGAAAAACTAGGGTGCACTGACTTACGTACGGCTTGGCCATGTAAGTAGAACGTTAAAGTTTGTGGCAAGCCTAACGTTCAGTGTATCCGCGGGACTGACAAATTGAGGGCTGATTTATGTCTTAGCCATGTTGTTCAGCGTGAGTGCTGACTTTCACTTGGGTTATTTATTAGACGTTCGGCTATTGAGCTGTCTCGAGAATGAGATAAGCTAAACATGGTAATTAATTTTTCCATTCATTTACAATTAGATGTCTATGTGATGCTGTATAGAAGATAGCTAGTCACTGGTATTCTATACTGGTAACATTATAGATGAGAAGCTTTGATTGCCCTGAAAGAAAAGACCTCACGTGAGGAGAATTCGACAATTACGCGTCGAACCTTTAATGAGATTGACCGTGTGGACACAAAGGATTTTACTTTACAGGATATTGCTGGTTATTATTACTTATTAACTCATAGTGATGATATCTACACAATGGTCCAAATAGTTCGACGTACTCGCACAACTGCACAGTGGCGTATTTAATAGTACTTATAGCAATGTAGCCACTATTGTAGCCTGGCTGGCTACCACCATCTTACCTTAATCTGCCGCCATGACAATAATGTTACCAGCGTTGTTGTGTTCCGGCAGTTGGAAACTGTTGTGGTAACACTGTCCCGCCAAAATGGGAGGTTGAGTTGGATGTTGGAGAATGTCAAGATGGCCGCTCTTGGCTTAGTGATGAATAGTTAGTTTTCTTGTTAATAAACATTAAAGTACAATTTGCTTATAACTAAAGAGTTTCATTGGTATTAGAGAACCCACCAAAACATGGTGTCAGAAGTGGTGGGTAAAAGATGTCTGAACAAATAGTAAATCTTTTACCAATGCAAAATATAAGGGCGCCGGAGGAGTTCAGTTTTGTACCAGCAGACTGGCAAAAATGGAAGAAGAGATTTCATAGATTCTTATTAATTAGCGGATATGAAGACCGAGAAGACAAAGAAAAATGTGACCTACTATTGTATTTGTTGGGGGACAAGGCAGAACAACTTATTAAACAGCTGAAGATAGAGGAAAGTGAAAGTTACAGTGAAGTATTAGCTGCTTTGGACTTGTACTTCTTACCAAAGAAAAATGTGATTTTTGAAAGATGCTAATTTAATACAAGAATACAAAAAGAAGGAGAAAACATAAATGATTTCATTAGAGAATTGCACAGATTGGCTGAATCATGTGATTATGGGGTTTTGCAAAATGAACTTATAAGAGACAGGCTAATAGTAGGTATGATTGATAAAAAAACTAGGGAAAAGGAAATGCTGGTGGTGCGGTCGTTGGGAAAATCACAACAAAGAACAGTGTCCTGCTACCAAACAGACCTGCCACAAATGTAAACGAATGGGTCATTTTGCGAGATGCTGTAAGGAAAAGAAAATAAACAATATAGAGCTTGGTAATGAAGAGTTTCAAATAACTGCAGATTTAGATATGGGAACAATACAAAAGAAGGTAACATTTTTGATAGATACTGGTGCAGATATTGTGGCTATACCTAAGTATTTAGTAGGAAACAACTGTAATATAATTAGGTGTAAAGAGATTATTAGGGGACCTGATGGAGCTTCATTAGACATATTAGGTTATATTTTGGTACAAATTCAACATAAAAATAGCATATATATAGGCAAAGCCTTTGTAATAAATAATTTACAAATACCTATCTTAGGCAAGCCAGCAATAAAAAAATTGAATGTACTAAAATTATGTCATCTTAGTAGTAATTGTTTAGATAATATAAATGTTGAGGAAGAGTTCCCTGGAATATTTAATGATTTAGGAGTATTTAAAGATAAATTCAGCATAAAGTTAATTAAAAATCCAGTCCCTTATATACAGTTCACACCTAGAGTGGTGCCACTGCCACTTTTAGACAAAGTTAAGCAAGAATTAAATAGACTTGTGCAAATTGGTGTAATAAGTCCAGTTGAGGAACCAACTATGTTTGTGTCTCCTATTGTAGTTGTACCTAAAGGACAGGATGGTATCCGTATTTGTGGAGATTATACACAAGTTAATAAAAATATAATTAGACCTGTATTCCCCATTCATAAGGTAGAAAACACTCTGGGAAGACTTAAGGGAGCTAAGATATTTTCTAAAATTGATGCTACGTCAGGTTTTTTTCAAATTTGCTTAGATGAAGAATCACGGAAGCTAACAACAATTTTGACACCTTTTGGTAGGTTTTTTTATAACAGGTTACCTATGGGATTGAATTGTGCACCTGAATATTTTGCAATGAAATTTTCTAATTTATTTTCAGACTTGGAAGGAGTAGTAATTCATATTGATGATATCTTATTATATAGTGCTGATAGAACTAGTCACACTAAATTACTAAGGGAAGTTTTGCATAGATTAAATAAAGAAGGTCTGACAATAAACAGAGATAAATGTGTGTTTATGGTCGACGAAGTTTCATATTTGGGCCATATCATTAATGGCCAAGGTATTTCTCTAGAACCCAGTAGAGTAGAGTGTATTTTAAACTATAAAGAGCCTACAAATAAAAAAGAGTTGATGCAATTTTTAGGCCTAGTGAACTATGTTAGTAGATTTATTCCCAATAAAGCCCACATATTAGAGCCGTTATACAGTCTATTAAAACAGGGGGTATCATTTATATGGGATCACTGCCAACAAGAGGCCTTTAAATGTATACAAAATTTAATGGCCAAAGCACCTACCTTATGTCATTTTGATCCTAGTGAAAAAATTATTGTTTCCGCTGACAGCAGTTCTTATGGTTTGGGTGCGGTGTTATTACAAGAGAACCAAAAAGGGGAGAGAAATGTTGTTTCTTATGCTAGTAGAACATTAAATGCAACAGAAAAAAAATATGCCCAAATCGAAAAAGAATGTCTGGCCTTGGCATGGGCAGTAAACAGGTTCAAAGATTTTGTAATAGGCATAGATATTTTATTAGAAACCGATCATAAACCACTTATACAGATTCTACAGTCTAAGCCATTAGATGACTTAACACCTCGCTTGCTGCGCTTTAGATTACAGTTAATGAGATATAGATATAGTGTAAATTATGTTCCAGGAAAAAAATTATTAGCAGCAGATGCATTATCTCGAGCTCCTTTGAATCATACAGAACAGAGCCACATAGCAGATCAAAAAGAGTACAGCATCAATCTAATAACAGGGGGACATTTCATAGACAGTAAACTCAAAACTATAAAAGAAGAGCAAGGTAAATGTAAAAATTGTGTGTTATTAAAACAATTTACTAAGTCAGGTTGGCCGGGAAAAAATAGAATACCTGTAGAATTACAGAAATATTATCAATTTAGGTTTAATTTTTCTATACAGGATGAGTTTTTACTCTTTAATAGTAGGTTAGTAATACCATTATCTTTACAAAAAAATATTTTAGATGACATCCATGTGGGTCATTTAGGAATTACAAAATGTAGAGAGAGAGCCAAACAGTCAGTATGGTGGTTGGGGTTATCAACTCAAATAAAATTAATAATAGAAAACTGTCCACAATGCATACAAGCCAAAACTAATTTTAGAGAGCCATTATTACTAGAAGAAATACCAAAAAGAGCATGGCAAAAGGTAGGAATTGATTTATTTAAAAATAGCAACAAGTGGTACATGGTTATTATTGATTATTTTTCAAGATATTTAGATATTTTTGAGTTGAAGGATTTGACAGAAAATACTATCATTAAACATTGCAAGGAAACATTTTCGAGGTTTGGTATACCTGAAATAGTTAGAACAGATAATGGTACTCAATTCAGTACAAAATTTAGGTCATTTGCTCATAGTTATAATTTTGCCCATATCACTAGCAGCCCATATTTTGCTCAAAGTAATGGTTGTGCAGAAGCAGGAGTAAAAATTGCAAAAAACTTATTAAATAAAAATACAGATGTACAACTGGCTTTATTAATATTTAGAAATACACCTGGAGAGTCAGGATATAGTCCTAATGAATTAGTTTTTAACAAAAAGCTTAGAGATGTTTTACCTGTACATCCAAACACATTAAATAAGAGAATTAATGTCAATAATAATTTATTCACAAAGAACAGAATCAGCAATAGGACAAGAATGGCAACTAATTATAATAAAAGACACAGAGTGGTGGAATTAAATGATCTAGCTATTGGTGATTCTGTTTGGGTAATAGATTTAAGAAAGTATGGAGTTATTGTACGAAAAGCTAAGGAGCCAAGATCATACTTTGTAGCCATAAATGGAACTTACTACAGAAGAAATCGGTGGCATTTGACAGCAGTGCCTTTTAGAAATGATTTAAAAGATCAGGAAAATAATAGTAAAAATTTAGAGTTTAAGTATTATATGAATGAAAATTTAGATCGAGCAGGTATATCACAAAAAGCTCAAGAAACTGAGAGTAATTTAGAAATTAGCGATCAGGTAATAGATAGAGATATAAAATCTGACAATCCTGACAGGGAGGCGAAAATTGATTGTAATTTAGATAAGGTAAATAAAGTAGAGACTCGTAGAAAGAGATTAAAGCCTAAATGGTTAGCTGAGTATTTATGTGATTAAAATATGCTATCATAAGATTTTAAGTTTAATTTGAATTTATATGTGATTGAGTTGTGATTAAGAGAGTATCCAAATAAGTGATAAAGTTGTGTTGATTAACTATGATTAAGTAATTTGTTTGGATATATTTTATAGTTTGTAATATAAACTTAATAGGGAGGATGTTGTGGTAACACTGTCCCGCCAAAATGGGAGGTTGAGTTGGATGTTGGAGAATGTCAAGATGGCCGCTCTTGGCTTAGTGATGAATAGTTAGTTTTCTTGTTAATAAACATTAAAGTACAATTTGCTTATAACTAAAGAGTTTCATTGGTATTAGAGAACCCACCAAAACAGAAACCAAGATTCCTTACCCACAGAGGAACTGGCAGTCTTAAGCCAGTTCCACTGTGGTTGAGGAATCCATCATTCATCACTTACCATCAGTTGAGATATAAGGCTAAGAGCGCTTCCGCTAAGTATTAAAAAAGCTATTAAAAAGGCCATTATTAAGGCGCTTAAAAATTCACAAGGTTGATTTGCTGACCCTATCAAACCCTTTGACAGCAATGCGAACAATCACATGCTCTGGAACCAGCCAGTTGAAATTGGTACATGTTTTAACGTGATTTTAAGGAGGGACAGACTCGGAACGTTAATTAATTTCAATATGAAACTCTGGTTTGAGGCGAGACTCGATTGTCGCGTTGAGATCCCTTCAAATTAATTTGTTGTGTACAAGTTTTTGCCTTTGCGGGTACCGGCTTTAATTATGGGAGAACATGCTATCAAACTTATATTGTTATGTTTCGTTGTTAATAGGGTTGGGTAGGTTATTGACACGATAGCTCGGGGAAGGTATTTACCCAAAGTGGTCGTAGAAACGTAGTGCCTAAAGAGTCATTAAGGAACTTAATATCTTAGTTTTGTCTCGCAAGCTAAGAATTCTTAAACGAAATGATTAATCAAATTGTAAAATTGAAAAAATTCAAAGATAGAAGTGAGTATATTGATTCCACGTGAATCATAATTTTTCACATAAGTATAACTTAGACATTCTGAGCCTTTGTTTTACCAATGTATTAGATACCTACCTAGAAGATCACTCAAATAAATTATTAACCGACAGTAAGAGCTTTTTTGCACTTATAGGGTGCGGATATTGGCCTCGACCCTGTCGGCCTCGATATTGTCAAAATCCTTGGTCAGAACTGCCAGAAAGATCTACTCCCAACGCTCACGGTATACAGTTTACCGCGAGCTGGATAGCCAGCTTCTTACAAAATTAGCAACATTCATCACTCATACAATAATAGTAAGGATTATTTTATTATGTTGCCTTAGTTTCACTTATTACGGTAAGTAAAGTCGGCAGCAAATCAAGCGTAACAGTTTGACCTCAAGACCGCTCAATACTCAATACTTAATTGCACACCATAATGTTAACAAAAGTTCTTACACTATAATATAAAAGTTCTTACGCTCTTATTGCGTTTGCAATAAAGGCGGCTCTCGTAGTTCAATTGTACATTTTATGTACTGTCGTCAAACGTCGCAAGTCCCAAGCTTATCATATAAAACCATAAGACGGGAAGTAAATCATCACCATTTAATTTTGAAGCCGGTAACTCATTGATGAATGTTTTAATGGCTTCAAAATTATAGGTGGAAGTGTGCTATCGATGCGTATATTGCTTTATAATCGAACATAATTGGATTTAAGTTGGTATGAAAAATTATGAATGCAATGCAATATCGCTAGAATGCCCATTTCTTGGTAACTGTTTTTGAGGAAAGTTTGGTTATGGTTTTTGTATTTAGGTTTGTGTTCATTGTCGAAAGAAATTTTAGCTTTAAACAGTTTTTAAAAATCATTGATGTGCTAATTAATGTAAAAGCACTTTAATTATATAGCTAAATTTAGCCCATTCTACATATAGTTCTTCCACTACTAATTTGTACTTTACTAACCATAGTTTATAAATTCGTATTACACACAAACATTTTTTTTAAGAAATTCAAGAAAAGGTAAGCATTGTTACCGAAATGAAACATACGTAGATAAGTGCGTTTACAAAATTTAATATCTAACAATATACTGTCGACCCACCCTGCATTTGCGTGTGAAATTACAAACATCTTAACTGGAGCATTCAACCCGCTTAAGGGTTCAGGCACGGGATCTTAGCATAACGCTTAAGAAAATGAGGCGTAAAACGGCGCACGCCGCACTAAATAAACAAGTTAATTTAGCTCTAAGAAAGCCGAAATCAGTGTGGTGCAGGTGGCGCTGCGATCGCGAGCTGTGTCTATAGCGTAGGGTTGGCAGACGCTGCAAATTATAATGTAAAATACCATAGAGTTTAGGTACCTATTTTTTTAAATACAAAGCACGACAAATGACTCAACACCACCTGATGTGAAGCGGTAAGAAGAATGCGTATGCGAAGACAGCTAGTGCAGTGTCAATGGTCTTTAATATGCCAGGAATAGATTATAATTTTTAGATGGTTTATACTATGTATTTATGTAAATAAAGAGTATAGTGAAAATCACGACAAAGCCTTATCTTCGTTAGGAATAAATTCCCGGGGGAATAAATACCGCTTTCTCAATAAACTCTGGCAAACTCAACTCAGAAATACAATACTAGAAAGATTTTTTAATTTGACTTATTGATTATATTGAAGTTAGATCACCGTATAATTATGAAAAATCCATCAAAAGCGTATCAGCTATTATTTCGATCTTAGGCTGAGTTGACTGTAGTACATCAGAAAAGATGATCACAGGCGGAAGAAGGCAACGTTGTTATATGAATATTAATTTTAATACTTCATGTTCCCAGCAACTTTATGTTTATCAAATAATAATACTCTGCCCCACATTAATGCACTGCAATAATTATAGAGTTTACGTTATTAGAATGGTTTGCAACGTGTGAGAATAACGGTGCAAGCCTTCTGACGCCTACTTATAATTCTTATTTCATGATTCGAGTCGAAATTGGTATAGCACCACCAGGGGTTCAATTCTGCTATTTATTTTGCTAAGCAGATCGGCAGCGGTTCGGGAATACAAAAAGGTATATAATGAGTTGACAGTTGTTAACTTTTGACAGTTCCACCAAAGAAGTATCGAAGCGTTTCGGCTGCCACAAAAGTCAAATATTTTGCACCATACAAAACAATGATTAAACCGAACAGTTTGCGTTACTTGTTCGTTAGTAAAATACCAGAATGATGCGTTTAGGCTACGTTTACTTGCGCTGAGTTAGCAGAATACAAAAGCTTTGTAATTAAAGCGTTTAGAATTCGTTTCAGATCAAAATAAAATAGCAGAATTGGGGGGCAGTGCTTAACCAATTTATATGTCTTACCGAAGCAAATGATTTAATGATCTATACCTGGCTTTATATTTTGTAAGCCCAATGCAAATATGACAAATAAGGTCCACAAGCTACCATATAAAGATATTTTGTAAACCGATTGGTTTACGGCAAGCATTACCGTATTTTGACGGAAAACCCTTAGTTTATTTGTTATCAAGTCAACAGACTTTGAAGATCATCACTGTTAAAAAGATGGAACTTAAATACAAACTCTAATTACACTCATTAAAGTTAAGATACTTAGTAAACAGAAAAAGCTTGGAACGTTGGAGAATATTCTAGATTAACTACTGATGCTTTTGATTCAGTTTGGTTTGCAATTAATTTGGAGAAGCAGTAATAGCTGTGCAGAATAACTAATAGTCCAACAGAAAGTTCACTCTCAAACAAAAGTCAAGTTTAGGTAATAAAAATTTCCTTACTCTTACGGTCGTTACCTGCTTGCACGCAAAATTGAAGCTTGTCATGTAACACGAGCATTCATTTTCCTTTGGGCACCGCTGACGCGAACCCGTTTGGCGTCAAGAGCGATTTCCACTCGTCGATTTATATAGATGTTTACTAAGGCTGAGCGGCAACCTACTGCCATACACTTTCCCGAAAGTTACGCCGGCCAAACATACCTGTAGGTACGCTGCGGAGTGACAACCCCCTGGAGTAGAAAATATTTCTCAGCCCACACTGATTTAGAATAAACCACGATTCTAAGAGTGGTAGCGCATGGTCAAATATAGGGCGAAAGGCTGGAGTAGCACTTCCACTATACAGAACATCTTGCCCGAACTCTATTTTGTAGTCGCCAGAGCTCATCGAGCAAACATTATGTTGGGAATAGGGAAGTCTCGTGGTGCTTTCAACATACACCTCTGACCTTTGATGACAGACGTGTGAGTAGTAGCTTTGGTGAAAGAAGTTCAACAGGCTACAGTAACCGCTGATCATCAGACCACACTTGTTGAAGAAATTTCAAAACCAGGGTTTTGTAAATCAGGCATAATAAAATAAGCCAAGCTTGAAAAATCGATGCACCTTGTATAGGACCCCGAACTTCCGTGAGGCGTTTTTGATCACCGTTAATTACGATTTCGATGTCCGTGATCAAATTATCAGAAAATAATTAGTAAAATGTAAGATTAGCTTAATCTTCAGTGCTACGGACTTCCTTTAGTACAAAAGCTTCCAAACCTTAATTTAGAAATATACAATGTCGTATGTTACTTACTACAAAGTACCTGTAAGCAATGGTAATGGTAATAATGCCAGTAACATTACATGTGTGTAGTTGATAGTTCATGAATCGTGAATAGCTAAGTTAATCGTGCAAACTTTACGTGCTAATAAAGTTCAGTATGACTAAAGTTTTATTGCTGCTGTGAATGTCTTTGTGGGGTTTATCTGCGAATAAAGTAGATAATTTATCTTATACCAGAAGTATGCTCAGTGTTGATCTTAATATACGGTAGGGAAATCTTTTTAATAGTGACATACTAGGTTTTTTTTTTATACAACTAGATGACAAACAAGCTGACGGCCCACCTGGTGGTAAGCGGTTACCGCCGCCTATAGACACCTGCAATAACAAGTAAAACTTGATATTGCAGGTGCGTTGTCATCCTGAGGCCTAAGATGAAATGCCGTCCTTGCCCAGAAATTACACTGGCTACCTTTCCCTTCAATCCGAAACACAGCGAACTGTTTCACGGCTGAAATAAGAAAGGCGGTGGTACCTACCCAGGCGACCCTACATATGGGTCTACCACCTAGGTATAATAAAAAAAGAGAACAATAAAATATTTTACACACACGCATACGATTTGATTGCTCTCAAAGTTGCCAACTGTCAACAGATTTTGAAAGTAGAGGTTTCTTTATTCTTAACATTTTAAAATCACTTTGTCTTCGATGGGTGCCCTTTACGGGTCCTGGGCTGCAGACCATAAAACCCATGTTAAGGTCCATTCCTATTATGAAACTATTATATTCTGATTCCAAAGACGTGGATATTATTTATTTATTTAAAGGAAACATACAGCGATACAATAACCCACAAAAAATTACGCATTTCAACTTAACAAAATGCCAACAAATTTTCCACTAATAGCTATTGCACTTTATTGCCCAGGGAAAAAATAATCATTAATCAATATAAATCGCCACAAAATATTATTATCAGCAGATAGTGCCAAGTACCATCGGATGTAAAATTGTAGAGAACAAATCCTTGCAAACTTTATGGACCAAAAAGAAACGGTCAATTAATATTCTTATTAATTTTATTTTATTCCTGCGACAACCCTACGACAAGATCACGACACGCGCTGTTTCGCCTAAAAATGTGTATTCTAAAGTCTTGCTCCTAGCACGGAGTATTTAATGTTTCGAGGGTTCTGAAGACAAAATGATAGACCTTTTTACTATCTCAGTACGGGATTTAAGTATTTTTTTTAAATACACACCACAGTACATCGAGTGTTACAGTTGCACTAAGAAAGTCGCGTCTATTACGAACGCAGTAAGGCCAGTCTCAACAATCTCAATATTGATACAATATTATTTTCTTTGTAAGGTTTCTATAAATAAAATAATCTTAGTTACCAATTGTGTTATTAAAGCAGAATTTACGTTTTTCGATTAGCCAACAATATAATCGGCTACAATGGCACCCCAGTATAATTAAAATGTAACTTAAAGCCCATAAATTTGGTATATATAAAAAGTTAAAAGCAAACCCGAAATTGTGTACAAGACCCGAAATCATAAAAAACACCAGTAGACTTAAGCCATATACAAACCAATACATAAGTGCGGCATCCGTAAACTAATACATATAAATTTACTATGGAATATAGTATTGGATGAGCTTCTGCATACGGAGCTGCCGGAGGGATGCCAGCTACAAGCCTTCGCGGATGATGTCCTTCTGATTGCCTCTGCCCCAAACCATGTAGTATTAGAATCCCGTATCAACCACGCGCTCTACCTCATTTCTGAGTGGGGAAATAGTGTTAAACTTGTCTTCGGGCCGTCCAAAACTAGTGTTAGCCATTGCTTTTACATCTAAGGCTAAAGCAGCCAACATCCGCATAGGTAATCACTCTATCGTCTTCTCAAATAGTATAAAACTACTTAGCGTTATCCTGGACGAGAGACTAAATTTTAATGCTCATCTGAAGTATATTAGTAGTAAGGCTTTACGACTTTTCAATAGGCTTTGCCTTTTCGTCAGACCATCCTGGGAAGTACATCCTGCCAACATTGACATAATATATCGCCAAGTAGTGGAACCCACCATCACTTATGCTGCAGGTATATGGGGGCATATTGCTCAAAAGATCGATGTTAAAAACAGCCTAGCCTCACTCCAGCGAGGATTTGCTATTAGGGCTACCAGAGCTTATCGGACGGTATCGACGGATGCAGTGATAGCACTTGCTCAGCAAGTTCCCCTGGACTTGCGTATCATCGAGGTTTACACCATGGAAAGAACCCAACTAACTCAGAAGACCAGTTTTCTTCCTGATGATATACCAATGGAACTTGACATTCCTACACACAGTCTGTTGCACCCGGCTTTACGGCTATCCCCTGGTTACTCACTCGCCGTCAGCGAACAGCAAGTGGATGCTTTATGCGGCTCTAACACAATCCACATATACACAGATGGCAGTAAACAGGATGACGGCCAAGTCGGAGCTGCAGCAGTCATCGTCGACCCAGAAGCGGCTGAGCAGGTGAGAATCCTAAAATTTAAACTCTACAAGGCCTGCACTGTCTTTCAGGCAGAGCTTTACGCCATACAACAGGCATGCACCTTAGCTTGCCAGGAGAACTACTCGGACACCCTCATTTTGAGTGACTCCAAGTCAGCGTTGGATGCCATAGGTGACAGAGATAATACGAACCCTATGGTTGCAGACATTCACCGGACCATTTCACAACTCTCTCCCTCCTGTGTCATCCGCTTCTGCTGGGTCAAGGGTCATTCCGGCATACCTGGCAATGAAGCAGCAGACAGGGCGGCCAATATGGCTGCCACGCTTCAGACGGCACCAATATATACTTGTTTTCCACGCAGTTATGTACGTCACAACATCAAAAGACAGAGTCAACTGTTGTGGCAAGACCGATATGCCAATTCTATCCATGGCGCACACACACGCTTTCTACTCCCCTCCATTGACAAAATCGCTGAACTTCGGACCAGCACACCCATTTCATTCCAGTTGACACAGATACTGACAGGACATGGTGGATTCCGTCAGTATTTGCATCGATTTCACATCATTGACTCTGATCAATGCCCTTGCGGCAATGCTGCACAAACTGTGTGGCATCTTCTTCAGGACTGTCCAAGATTTGGCAGCACTCGCCAACAACACATCACACGCTGCCAACTCTTAGGTATTTCCCCTTTCTCAATAATATCACTACTTACAAAAAAATCATGCATAGAGTCTTTTGTCAAATTCACCACCCACATCATAGATAATTTAAAAACATTCAACTCAATCTAGGCCACCGTTATTGTAAAGTGTAGGCAGCTGTATCAAATAGCAGCTGCCGAAACTACAACAAACGCGCACAACTGCATTGTTTATACCCTACAATCTACAGCATAGATTTTAAACCGGCCTGCGAAACAAATAAGATAAAAAAAAAAAAAAAACATATAAATAAGTAGCAAGTTAATCACACGTCTTGTGAATTCCGCATATTGAAATCACATTTATCCTTACTAATATTATAAGGCTTGTATTTAACTGAGCATCATTCAAACATAACCCAACCAACGAAAATACTAAGTGAGCTACTAAAAATCTGATTTCGGCGACAAGTCGTCGAATAGTCGACCAAAACAGATTTTAGTCGCTAACTTAGTTTTTTTTAGTTGCTCAGTTTATTATATTCCATATTATAAATGCGAAAGTAACTCTGTGTAGGTATATGCTTTTTTTTCGTTTTTACTCCTAAGCCAACCAATTGAGATGAAATTGTTTACATCCTGAGAACGAATTTAGACTACTTTTATTTGTCACTAAAAAGCCATGTTCACAAACTTAATACTCCTATTGTAAGTTTCAATCAAATCGAAACGTCGCGATTTCTGTCAAATGTCAAATTCATATAATATAAAAAGTAGTTTCCAATAAGTCACAACATAAACAAATACAAAAACTAAAATAAAAAAGACTTTAAAACACTAAAAAGGATAAAATAAATAAAATTAAGTAGGTACTTATCCCCTAGAAACATATTTTAGAGTTGGTGATTCACTTACTATTGTTTCTGGAAACAAATTAGCACCAACTTTTGTAGTCGGTTTTTATTTTTGTTTATTTTATTTTTTACAATTTTAAGTGATAATTTTTTAAGGTCAAAGCTTGATGGTTGACCGTATGCATGTAGTATTACTATCGTATCGTTTAGCTAAAAAGTTATAGGAAAGCAAAAATCTGCAATTTCGCATATATACATAGACGATTTAATTATTTTGATTTATAAACCAAACTACCTTATCGATTTTAAATAATTTTTTATGTGACTAAATGGCAACTATTCCACATCGAACAAAAAACAATTACATTCTTATTTTCAACTGTCGGATCACGGATTCAATTCGAAAAGTCACATTCCGTCTCGCTTTGACGCACCGTGATAAAAAGTGACAAGTATTGAG
Organism: Nymphula nitidulata; assembly: GCA_947347705.1. Classification (NCBI taxonomy): domain Eukaryota; kingdom Metazoa; phylum Arthropoda; class Insecta; order Lepidoptera; family Crambidae; genus Nymphula; species Nymphula nitidulata. The sequence continues at coordinate 3,450,384 of OX374617.1, read as the reverse complement.
TTTCCGATATTCGACTCCTTTCCGACAGTTGAGAATAAGGGAGCAGAAATCTCAGCGTATTCGATGTCTTAATAAATGATGTAATAAAAAACAAACCGACCAAATCGATAACCTCCTTCTTTTTGAAGAGGGTTAAAAATAAAAGGGTATTGTTTTATTTCATAATTAGAATAAAAAATCATCATCATCATCATCATCACCAGCCCATACACGTCTCACTGCTGGGCACAGGCCTTCCACCACCACGCTGGCCCAATGCGGGTTGGTGGGTTGAAGCGGTTGCAGAAACAACCGGGACCAACGGCCAAAATTATGATTGACCCATCCCGGGATCGACCATGACGAAAGTTGCTTTGTTTCCGCAATCGAAACCAGAGCGTTCAAGCTCGGTGGCGTAGTGCCACCGAGCTCCGAGAGAATAAAAAATGGTTTTCCTTATTATGTAAGCAAATCCTTTGTACAGTATAAAAAAACCCGTCAGTTATAAATCCTTGGTGTTAAATCCGACAAATCAAATGCACTTCAGTTCACATTGCAACAATTTGAAAGAAAGAAAGAAAGAAAGAAATACATTTATTCAACGCCACACTAAGTAGGTTTCGAATTAATTTCGACTCAAATAAGTTTGCTTATGTGAATACCGGCCGATACATGGACGACCGGCTGGTCGAGCGGTCTGTACCCCTTGCTATGCAGGCTACTCGATCAAGAGGTCCCGGGTTCGAATCCCGGTAGGAGCAAATGTTTGTATGATGAGTACGAGCATTTATTTACGAGTCATGGACGTTTATATGTTTATTTAGTATATTTCCAATATTTATATACTTATTATCAATATTTCTCCGTTATCTAGTATCCATAACACAAGCTCCTAATTATGCTTACTTTGGGCTAGATAATAGGTGTGAGTTAAAAAAAAAGAACTTGCTTCAAATAACACGCAAATGTATCCAAACTCTTTTAACCAACAAAAAAGCGCCTTTTAGTCGCATTGATTTGCACAAAGCTTTATACCGAACCATTTCATCTGATTTACGTTATTGTTCGCCCGCGGCGAACGGTTTAAAAATTAAAAAGGTCGCACCGAGCAACGAGACTTACCCCTTTGGATTTATTACTAAATTTATACAATGCCACTTGAAACGTCGTATCGTTGGAATCGATTTTATTCTATATCTATGCCTTTGGACCGAACGAGTTGTTTTTCTCGTTTGCACGGACTCTCAATAGGAAAGTATCGATGAAATTTACAGCAATTGGAACGAATTGTAATTTCCTGCCTTCGATTCAGGAATTGAATTTAAACTAGACTTGTAAGTTTTAATTTGAGAGTTTCTATTCTTCAATAATTCTTTCTTTAAGGCGTCAATTTCTTATCAGATACGATTCTATCTAATTTATTATTGTAAATTCATCATAATAAACATTATCATACCAGTCCATGATGTTCAGTGCTGAACAAAAGGCCTCCCTCATCCATTTTCAAATGGAACGGTTCTGTGCAGCCTGCATCCAACAGCTCCCCGCGATCCTGACCAGATCATCTGTCCATCTTGTTAATTAGTAATATTATTATGGACGATAACAAGTACTTAGATAAGTCTATGTTGAAAAAATATTTTGAAATTGAATAATGTATTATTCTAGTATAATAATTTATTAGTACCTACCCTATATCTAACTGGTCGCCAGAGGTCGTTGTGTTGAAAGCAGGGGGGCATGAGCTGCTGTCAGCATAATAGCGTTTCTTCCTAATTTTACAGAGTAGGTATGAGTACTAAAAGCGTCCATAGGTCCCACCCTTGTTGTTAGACACCCTTGGTGGCAAAAGCGTAACATATTATGCATTAACAGACCTGCCCGCTGCTGGCGAAGGGCTCGCTCAGCGTCTAACTTGACCCTAGGAATACCCCTAAAACTCCTGGATAACTCCCGTGCCTTTCGCAGAGGTGATCTGCGAGCTAATTCTGCTGTTGTATTTTGATCTTGCCCTCAGTGAGCGACCACGTTTCATTAGGGTCTTCTGTGCAAGTTTGCAGTCGCACAACGAGCTTTGGAACGAGCTATGTTAGGTGTTTCTCTGCGAGATAGATTCAGAAAGATGTCATCCGTAAGAGCACCAAAGTCTGAAATAGCTCAAAGTATTAGTAAGTTGAAGTGGCAGTTAAAATTATTAATATAGTAAAATGCTGAATATCCTAGTCTTATTAGGTATGTATAATATCTACTAACAGAACAGGAGATTGATGCAATATTTTATCTCCAACATAAAGGATCAGGTATTCCGTTGACAAACAAGGTCAAGGTTTGTTATCGTGAAAACGTAATTTATTACTTATTATTTTGGATATTCATGGTATGTATGTTGTAGTTAGTCGTGGAGGTAGTCTCTGGATCTTGTTAGCTATGAATGATTTAATTCAAATGACACATACTGGTCGATGGAGGAGCTCGGTGGCGTAGTGGTTTGAGCGCTCTGATTTCGATTACGAAAACAAAGCAACTTTCGCCATGGTTGGTCCCGGGATGGGTCAATCAAATTTATAATCTCGAGCTCCTCCATGCTTCGGAAGGCACGTTAAGCCGTTGGGCCCGGTTGTTCCTGCAACCGCTTTAACCCACCAACCCGCATTGGGCCAGCGTGGTGGTGTTATGGCCCAAACTCCTCATGTGTTTCTTCCATGTAGGAAGGCTTGTGCCCAGCAGTGGGACGTATATAGGCTGATGATGATGATACTGGTCGATAGACTTGCGCTATTGTGTAGTACTTATAACTCAAATTCGATAAAATGTAACAGTATTTTAGCTATCGGGCGGCAGTATAGTAAGAGAACCTTCTTTATTCAAAGTTATTTTTCTAAAACATGCTTGGTTTGAGAATTATTTTGATAACCTTCATTGAGATAAATCGGTATTGCTGTATTGGCCAAATACATGCGACCAGCAAAAGTTGTGTGAGAATTCATATCTGTCGTGTTTTAGCGGCCAACTAAATTACTTTTCATTCCTCTTGCTTGGAAAGTAGCGTTTTCTTGATCTGGGTGTTGGGAGGAAAACGCTAGTACCAACCACCGGGCGGGAAAAACTCATACTAATTCCTAGGGCGGGAATAAAAATTTTTTTTAAAAAAGAACTGAATATGGTTACGTACAATATGTGGTACAATGAAGAAAAAAAAAGTATCCGGCTGAATGGCCCGTAGGCGGTAACGCGATGTGTTCCAAATTTAAAAACACTCTTTTCCTCACAAAAATTTAAATATAGAGTTCTCAAATTGTACTTACGTTACAATTAATTTTAAATAGGTTCTACTCATGTTAGGAGTATTTTTATTAATAAATTTTATTAGAAAAACATTTTTTTATTTTCCTTGCATTTGAAATGAAACGTAGAGCGCTACACACGGGTAAAAGGAATCAACCCCTACTCAGACTATAGCCGCCCTCACTGCGCTCGGCCGTCTAACAACCTCGTAGGGATTGATTCCTTTCCACCCTTATAAAGCAATCTACTATTGTAAACTCATATCGGCCGTGTCATTTAAAAATGGAATGATCTACTCCGAATCATGGCAACCAAGGAGGTAATTAATCAAAGGTTTTATTTAAATTTCGAACTGGCTTGCAAATAGAAAGCTGTTAATTGAAAAAAGGCTACTTTAAATTTCGAAAATTGTACATTTAATAATTGTATTTTCAAATAGAATGTTGTGCCTATGTATTGGGTACTTAGTTTTAATTTCCGTGCATTATTAGAGAAGCCTTGGCCACCACTAGTCATTGATGGACTTACGTATGTACATGTACAGACGACAGCACATCAAGTGTAACCGTTGCACTACGAAAGCCGCCCCTATTTACGAACGGAAAAGGGCGGTCTCAAAGTCAAGCTGTTACGCTTGATGTGCTGTCTACTGTACGTTACGTGCGTATGTTTACACGCTTGTCCGTCAATGCCTCTTTGCTGGCCGTTGCAGTCATGTTGGTACCTACTATTGTCTTTAGGTTTGAGTTTGAAAATCTTTAGAGAAATATCTACAATAATACTGTCATCGCCTGAGTGACAGAGTGAATATGAATAGGGTAGTTGACAACTTTTTTTTTATTTCATAACTAAGAAGTTTATAACTCATAAGGTAATATTGCAAAAGATATAGTATGTCTAAGATCAATAGTTTCACAGATATAGTGGTATGTTTAATATGTTGCGGCGCGTCGTCCAAAAACGCTCCATAGAAAATCTACGGAACAGGTGACGTCACATGTTGCCATATTACTAAGAAATGTATGGGCATACTGACAAAATTGATAATTACTATGTATTAAGTATGTTTTTATTAATAGTTGTCATAATAATAGTTGTTTTAATTGATGTCAGCAATCTAACATCATTAACATTTTTGTCAAATTTTGAAAAAAAAAATTATTACAATTTTTGTAATTTTCAAAACAGTACAACTTTAACAATATTCCATATATTTTAAGTTTGAATTGTTTTAATGGGTTACAGGAGCGTATATTTTCCGAATTTGTGAAAAATAGCGCCACTTTGCACGGGGATAGATTACCTACATCCTAAGAAAGGACATAAAGCTTTCTTTTGGTGCGATAACATGCCGCATGTAGCCAGTAATAACGTTAAAAAATCACAACTTATTGGCATTTTGGCATTTTGGAAATATAACGTATAACGTATAATACGTTATAATACGTTATCTATTTAACGTTGAAAAATCTAATTTGTATCTCGCCTAAGTAAAGTGTTCAAGTTACTTAATTTGGCAGTTTAGCGGCTGCCTCTTCGACCAGGGCCTTAACGAAACTGGTTAACTTAAGCACACTTGACTGGATACGTGTGCCGAAAGTTGGAACTTTAAGTGATTTATTGCTAACCAAACTCTTTGCTTCATCGGCATCAGTGGAAAAGTTTCAATTAATGGTCAAAACTTTTTTACAAAAAAGGTACACTTTATTCTAATTCTTTGTACTTAAAAAGGGGTTCATTACGAGGAAGTAAGAAATTTGTAGCGCCATTAAAAGGCGACATTTAAGATTTTCACAATAATGATTACAAAAAGGTATTGTAATGGTTATGTTGTTAATTTAGCGTCATTCTGTAAAACAAAATTTTACAGGTGATTTAAGTACTTGAAGAATTGTTAATTTAAAAAGTTTATTAAGTAAAGATTTTCATAATTGTATCGTGTAATAAATCGATTTACAATGTAATACTTTGAGGATGGCCTGGTGACTTTGTTTAGCAGACCCCACATCACCTCTGCGAAAGGCATGGAAGTTATCTAGGAGTTTAAGTGGGTTCTCCAAGGATTTAGACCCTGGGCGACCTCCGCACACGCCCGCAGCTTCTACAGCGGCAGGTAGGGCGTCAGTAGATTTCTCCTGGTTAAAGAGCTACCTATGTAATATATCAGATTCAGGTGAGCGCGAATGTAGGGTGATGAATTTCGTTTCTAAGCTGGATAGTAGGTGAGGCATATTGCATATTTTTAAAGGGGAGGGGCATAGTCGTTGTTTCCTCTCGAATCTTGAGTGCCTGACGCTAGCTTCTGCACCTTACACTTTGTAGTGTTGTGTTCCTGCACTGAGAAAACGTCATGTTTTTGCCATAGGAATTTATCTCTTATCCTATCAACATAACGCTTTTATTTCTTTAAAAAATATAACTACCTCGGTAACCGCATAAGCTTGTTTTTTACCCTTATAGTTTTGTCGTATAAAAAAATGCAGAGCAAAATCGCGTCTACCTATGAAACAAGATCGATATAAAGTATTAAGTTAATTTAACTTTAACGTTCCAAAAAGTTTTGTAACAATTGCAAGCGGTCAGCGCTCGCTAAGTTGCTAAGTAGTTTTAATGCAATTCCAAATAAAGTTATAAATTTAATCATCCGCGCAACAACTAGTCGTGTTGTGTTGCCAACAGCGATATAACGAGATACCGGCTTTGTTGAGCATTGTTTTGTGGTATCAGAACTACTTTGGTAAGCGTTCTACATATTGTTGTTGTATGTGTGGACTTGTAACGTTTAGTACTACGTGTCGATAGTTCTAAGTATAGTGACATTTACGTGATCGAAGCATAATGCTTTAATGCTCTCTCAATATACAGGGTGTTTAGTACAAAGCATCACAATCGGGCATTTACCCATGTTAACATAGTCATATAAATACTATCTATACATATAACTACTAGTGTTATTAAAAATTCCAAATTTTAAATTTATTCATACAAATAGTTCGGTCATAAAAACAATAATAATAATTGTAATAATAATAATATTCATACACTCACACCTATTTTATCTAGCCCAAAGTAAGCATCATTAAGAGCTTGTATTAACTAAATAACGAAGAAATTCTGATAATAATATTACATAAATATTAGAAATATACTAAATAAACATATAAACATCCATGACACGTAAACAAATGTTCGTACTCATCATACAAACTTTTGCTCCTACCGGGATTCGAGCGTGGGACCTCTTGACCGAGTAGCCTGTATAGTAAGGGGTACAGGCCGCTCGGCCAGCCGGTCGATGTAAGCGAAATATCAAAATTTATTTAACAATTTTGAATTTTCGATAACGCCATGGTGTTTATATGACTATATTAACATGGGTAGGTTCCCGCTTGGAAAACACGACAGCACATCAAGTGTAACAGTTTCCCTACGAAAGCCGCCTCTATTACAAACAGAATAAGGGTGGTCTCAAGGTCAAACTGTTACGCTTGATGTGCTGTCGACTGTACCAACCATCTTGTATAGAGTTATTCCATTGCGTCAATAAAAATGTTAAGTGTTCCGGGTGAAGCTCGCTTCCATTTTTGGCCGTATCAGCACTTACCGTCAGATGAGATGAAGGTCATGAACAATGTCAAAAATGTCAATGTCAAAATTTATTACAGTGACAAAAATAAAATAGATATAATTACAAAATTAAAAATTTTAAGAAACCACCGGCGTCATTAATCATCTATCTAACACCATCTCATTAAGACTATTCATAAGAGCCCAAACACGCTATATCTGCTGTAAGTTTCTGAAGAATTAAGCATTTCACAGACTTTTTGATGGTTTAAAATCAGCACAAAGTTAGTATGTCATAGGAATGTCACCGAAGTGACAGTATACGAAATTTGAAATCAATCGGATCTGTAAAAGTTAGTAAAATCCTATTATCATGTAGAAAATAAGCTGATAGTCATCAAACGCCTGAACTGATCTTCATAAATTATAGCTAAGAACCATCGTAGTCACATCAGCTTTCAAACAAAAAAAACCGAATCAAAATCGGTCCATTCGCTTAGGCGCTACGATGCCACAGACAGACACACAGATACACAGACAGACACGTCAAACTTATAACACCCCTCTTTTTTCGTCGGGGGTTAAAAATAGTACCTATTTGTTTTATTCCATATCCATAAATAATTAAAAAGCTCAAATAACAAAACAGGCTCGTTAAAGACTATACTGATACATAGATCTACAAATCTCATAGAAAGCACACTAAAATGGAGCCAAAGTTCTATTTGAGGCAGTTATAAAGTTGGGATGTTATATCACACGTGACGCTCCCAAAGTTGCCCATTACAAAGTAGTTTAACGTTTCGAAACTTCTATAAAATTATATATGCACAGCGTACTGCCGAAGTTTCGATAAGTGGGATTCGTGTTTTTCAACTGCATAATATTCGTTATGATGAAACTTAATTATTTAAGATTAAATGACATATATGATCCCAGAAGACAGCAGGGTTCTTAGGCCCGATTGAAAGATAATGCACTATCAACGAATGAGATACATATACCTTGAGCGGCACCACTGGATTACCGGAAACGAGACGTTCGCCGAGCGAAGAGTACCTAGAAATATTTCGTAATCAACAGAGTTGAATGCCCTACTGGACTCTCGCACTACGAATATCTTCCGTTATATTCAGCAGCGCACCAACTGTGCTGTGGGGTGATTGAAAAACTGATTGAAAAACTATAACAACGAGTTGGAAGTAAAGAAGGACAGGAATGTAAATAGGACGATAATCAGTTATGGAATCGGGTTAAGGAGTTCTAGGGAGAGGTATGAGGTTGAAATAATAATATAGTGATAATAGACACAATATCCTCCAGCACAGAAAGAACTATGTCAAGACTAAGGCTATCAGTAAAGCTATAGCTTTAGTACTTTCATCTACTCTCTTTCTTTTTTCAGTATCTCTTCCAGCCAATCCATGAATGGTATATGGAAAGTAAACGCAATGGGAGGAATAGAAAGTACCATTGAGTTGAAATGCATTAGGAGAACGTTCGTATCTATTTAAGCAATCGCCTTTGTGGTCTAGTGATTAAGACAACCTATTTCAGATCTAGAGATCCAGGGTTCGATTCACGTGGGGGCAGGAACTTTCTGCTCAGTTTGGTTGGTCGTAGGACTTTTCTAAGTCAGCCTGGATAGCTGCCACCATCTTACCTAAGTTTGCCTCCATAACAATAATGTTAACAGCATTGCTGTGCTCCGGCAGTTGGAGGTCAGATAGCCAGTTCCTCTATGGCTGTGGAATCCAGATGCAGCTCACTTCCATCTTCGGCTTTATCATCACTTACAAGAGGTTAGATAAAGGCAAGAGCAAACCGTTAAGAATATGAAAAAGAAAACTAGAAAAATCCATGTACTCAGACGGGGACTGGACCCGTGACCTTTCAAAGTCCGGGTGACTCTAACCACTATCGAGGTAGTAGTAGCATAGTGATAGTTGTATAATATGAAATATTTTATGTGATTTCACTTGTAGAAATGCTTTTAAATAAAATTAGCTAAGAATGGACAGTTTAGCGATGCTAACAAAACAAGCAGCGGTTTCTGTCACCGCCTGAGGACATTTTGTAGGATTTTTTTCTAGTTCGAAGATAAGCAGCATTGCTCAGCAGCTATTCCAAATTTATAGTCGATTACTTTATTAAGAATTTTATTAACGATTAAGGTGCTGGTGTTGTAAGAAAGTTGCCAATCCTTACCCAAAGTTTCTGCAAACGTTACAATTTTCTTCTTTTAAAAACAAAGTTCGTTGTTGTTTGTACCCCTGCCATGAAAAAGTCCACCGAAACTACCGAGATGAACGAACAATGAAATACTAAGCTACCACGATGTTTCTGTAGATTCGGAACAATAAGTGCACATTCATGAGTGAAAAATATAACTGGGTTCTAGATTTCATATCTTTCATAGTTTTTTATCGATCGGCTAATAATACGCTTACATGTACATTTCATTACGAAAATACACAAACATGATCATTGATATCGTAATTAAGTATCGGTAGTATAACAAGAACATTGTGCATCCACTCGTACGAGGTTGGAATAGAAGCACGTCGAAATACGAGCTGAAACGTGCTGAAACAACGCCAATTCTCTGAACGCTTTAACCCACAATACTCAATTTCAAGTAAAGCCTGACCAGAAGTTTAATTCAGCCATCGCAGTAACGACACTAACACTTTGATATTATTCAGTCTGATAAAATACGTACAATAAAATAAATACAGAGATCCGGCTAAATACATCGTGCACAGAAACAGAAACATGTATGTACGGCGAACTCAAACCAAGTCAAACGAATGTTCTTATGTTTCGAAAACGCTGTATGTATCTGTGTGTGCATGTGTGTTCCTTGTATCGGCTGTTGTGTTGAGTCAGAGTTCTTTTCTTATCTTTTTGGTGACAATACTTAGTCCAACATTAGCGATTCGTCCTTGTTTTGTTCTGTTTCCGATGTTCTTCTCTTCTGTCAAGCGACATCAGATCATTTACTTCTTTGCTAGCCTTACTATCGGTTATGCAATCTATCTATCCTGTGTTCGGTCTTCTTCTATGTATATATTTTTTATTTATTTATTTATTTATTTTATTTATTTATTTTGTTCAAAAATTAGTATACAGAGTATCTTAAAAACTATTGATGATAACAAGTTTACTGGCAGCATAATATTTTTAAGATGGTTGAACGTTAACGTCCGTACTAGTTTTATTATATAAACTGTATGACAAACGTTTACGCCTTCCACCAGACTGTACAGGACCAGATATGTAATGCCAATTTATATATGTATTTAAGCATTCTTACGTAACATCATAATAATTTAAAAAGTAGAAAATAAAAATTTAAACAATTAATATTAATATTCTTATCAAACATGCTCGTGAGAACCAAATATATGTTGCATAATTGTGAGTGTGTGTGTGTGTGTGTGTTTGTGTGTGTATGTGTTGTGTGTGTGTGCATATGCATGAACCCTATGTATATATATATGTATGGACCCTACGGTATTATTTGGGCTGTGCCAAAAATCATTAAACATCACATTTGTATGTGGAGTGTAATTTTGTATGTGTAAGTGTATCAAATCAATGGCCCATTAGTATAATAATATGTTGGAATTAGGATTTACTTAACTTTGTTATGGTTTTCTAAAAGATCCTCCGTTTCCTTGTATGAAAGTTTCTGTAACCATTGCCTCAAATTTCGCTTACATTTCCTTAAAGTGGTGCTATAGATATTTAAAACTCTATTGATTTTGTTGTATACGTGGGAACTACGGACGTAGTATTGTCTGCCAGCAAGAACAGTTCTAGGAGGCACAGATTTACACACCCGGTATTTTAATCTTTGGCTTCCACTTTTGGCACTATTATCCAATGGAAGAGAACGATGTCAACGAAGTGTCATTTGGAGCACATAAAGTTTTCTAACTGTAAGCACCTCGCACTCTTTGTACAGATCAATAGTTGGGTACCTGATAGGTTTCCTCTTCATTACTTTCAATACAGCTCTTTGTGCTCGTTCCAGCTTTAAGAAATGAGTTTTGCAGGCACCGCCCCAAGATGGGATGCAATAGGTTAGAATTGATTGCGCCAGAGCAAAGTAGACTAGATTTAACGTTTTTGAGTCAGCCGAATTCCTCAGTTTCTTAAAAACTGAGATAATCTTTCGAACACGAGAAGTCATATTATTTATTTGAGTAGTCCAGCTAAGGGTGTTATCAAGTAGAATTCCTAAATATTTAATAGTGTTGGTCTGAGTTATTGGCAAGCACCCACAATCTGAGGTCTCCCTATTACAATTATGGATTTTAATATTAGCGGAATCTGTTTCAGGTTGTGACGTTTTAGATACAGAAAAGGTAACATATTTAGTTTTCTCAATATTTAGTGTAAGCAAATTGTCATTCAGCCAAGTTGAAACAACATGCAAGGCATCCTCCATCCCACGCACGGCACCATCCCAAGTCCGGTCTTGAACCAATAGAACTGTATCATCTGCATATGTTATAATACGACAGTTCGGAAGAGATAATTCGCACAGACCATTTATATATACTAGGAAGAGAGTGGGCCCTAGTACGCTGCCCCGAGGGACCCCATAGAACAGATATTTGTCATCACTGATAAATTTATCTATTTTGACACATTGTCTGCGGTCCATGAGGTAGTCTTGAAAAATGTTCCGGTCGACCCCTCTTATACCAATTTCTTCCAGTTTTTGGACTAGGATGGGTATAGAAACAGTGTCAAAGGCCTTTGACAAATCAAGAAAGGTTCCTATAACTTTGGATTTTTTGTCTATATGTTCAACTACAAAATCAACTAAATTCGTCACAGCATCCTCAGTAGAAAAACCACTTCTAAAGCCGAATTGATTGTCGGATATAACGTTGTATCTGTTTAGGTAACTAAGTAACCTAGTGTTCAGAATTTTTTCTAATATCTTAGAAAGAGAACTGAGGACGGAGATAGGCCTATAGTTGTTCACGCTGTTTCTATCCCCGCTCTTGAATATAGGATGAACTAATGCTTTCTTGAAAGCATTAGGGAAAACACCTGACTCAAGGCAGAGGTTGCAAACATGTCTTATAGGAGAAACAAGAGAGTTTTTGGCTGCCTTTAGAATAGCAGAGGAGATTCCATCATAACCAACAGCGCTATCAGTTCGTAGATTATTAATTAACTTCCCAACTTCCGCATCCTCTGTCTCTAGCAATATTATATTATATTATATTCATCGTCCTCAAAAAGATAAGTTAAGACGGACGACTCCACACAAAAGACGATATCATCGTCTAATGTGTTGATTCGTTTTTCTTTACCTTTCATTATCAATGGCTTGATTATACCTGGCATTATTGAGTATGCAAATGACAGTACTGTCACGGTGAGATACACGTCCAGTGCAAAGGACAGTTTTTGGTATTTGTTCTTTCCTCCAGGGAGAATAAACTATTGAGATTTTAAGTTCCCTCAACTTCGGTGCTACAATTATGTCCAAAGCTCCAATTGCGGTCAAGAAACTGGGCATCCTCAATAAGGCGAAGTAATAAATCACATCTGGACTGCTTCTAACCCTTTAAAAGGCATAAGTCCGTGCATGGAGTACTGGGCCTCGATCGCGCTAATTTACATTGTATTTTTATTGAGCGAAACATTTAAACGGCCACTAATTAGCTTATTTTTTGGAACATACGTTGATATCTTCGATTATAATTATACTTCGCATTTGTGGACTACGAGAAAGCCTTCAATTCTGTTGATACCGGGGCCGCGCTTCAGTCACTCCAGAGATGCCAATTTGACTATTGGTACATCCAAGTGCTGCAGTCACTGTACGAAAACGCCATTATGTCAGTCCGAATTCCCATGTTGTACCCTCTCCTGAGAAGGTTGGTAGCTCTACATTAAAAGTTGTAGGCGAATGCAGTTACCTGGGACAAATAGACCAACTTGGTAAGTGCAACTTCCAAAAAGAGGTCAATGGACGGATCCTCTTTGCTGGGCAACGTTCAGGAAGCTTTGCAGCATACTCTCGGCTCAGCTTCCGCAGTGTCGCAAGATAAAAGTCTTCAACTCGTGCGTGTTGCCCGTTGCCACTTATAATGGTCATCATAAGACGGCTCAAAGTCAACCAAAGGGCAATGGAGAGGGCTATGCTTGGGGTTTCTCTGCGTGATCGAAATGCGGGAGGCCAATGGATGAAGGCTTCCCGTGACTCTCACTTTGGTTAGAGATCCTTGGGGGAGGCCTATGCCTATTATGGGCGTCTCTCGACTGATATGATGATGATTATTTTTATAAACATTTCCTGATCATCCTATCTTGAAAGAATACATTCACAAACCTTTAGGATTTTGTTTCAGTTCAAAAAAATCTTTTTGGATGGTCTTTTTCCAGCTTTGTGGTGGATTATTATATTCGTTATGTTTTTATGAATAGTAAATGCAATAAATAAATGAATGAATGAATAAGAATAAGATTGCAGGTATGTTAACAACGGCAATCAAAACATTTGCTGGCTTATCAAATTTTTGACCTTGCTTAGATAAAAAATTTAAATACCGTAGCTAAATTAAAATTTTGTGTACCATAGATTGCCAGCAATTTATCGTTCTGCCCGCCAACGGAATCAACGCACTGTTATTCAAATGAGGGTAAACAAAGTAAGACACAATTAGGGCGCCAAATGAATCGGTGACTCGAATGTAAATTGACACTCCGCAGGGCTGGCTCAGTTGCAAAATAAATAAACCAAAAGATTTACCTTCACACTATATTCCTAACCCTATAACTAATCCAAGTAAGAAGATCAGTAAATGCTTAACGACAAATTAAAAAAAAATGTCTCTTTTATATGTATGGGTACCTAACCCATACATATAAAAGAGACAATTTTTTTTTAGCAACTAGCAACTTTGGTATATGTAGCACGCTAAAGGTTGCACTGTTATCCTACCTACCTACTTAGTGATTTTTTATATACATATCCACCTACATAAGTGTCTTATACCTAGTAGTATTATACATTTTAAAAGGGATATATTTTAACAGGATATTAAACAAACAGGTCATATTCTGTTTAGTTTAGTTATTCATTTTGTAAGCTTTCAACCGTTGAATATATACCGGCAAATTACGGAACCCTCGGTGGCAGAGTCCGACTCGCACTTGTCATAACTTTTTTTAACTAGGCCCGGTGACTCAACTCCTTCTGGTGTTAACTGGAAAGTGAAATCCAAATGTGGAAACAGCTAGTGCAGTATGGACATTACTGCATCTTGACGCCTCATTTGAAGGCGATTCCTTCCTACGATATGGGCCATATCGGTGGGAGAAGAGAATACGCACGCTGACAGTGAGTTACATATTTTGTTAGTATGACAGACAAAAGTTTCATCAAATTTATTTGTGCGCAAGGTAGAGGTAGATGGTAGATGTAGATAGAGGTACTTTGTATAAATGACTCTGGAGATCACCACGCGTGTTCTTGTGAAGAAACAGGAATAAGAAATAAGGTTGAAAAGCTCTTCAGACGCTGAACGAAGCAATACCACGTCACAAGAGTCACGGAGGCTACGGTAAACGCTTTCCACCAGGCGGGCCAAATACTTGTATGCCACCTTTGTGGTATAAAAAAGCACAAACTTTAAAATGTTTAAGAAAATATCCACATTAAAGATTTCGTTCAAATCATCACGGGCTAGATGACACGCACGTAACTAACAATCCACAAGAATATCTACCTAGAAATGACAACAGCTGTTCTTACTAGCCCACAATAATAACAACGAATTAAACAAAGTATCCAATCTTACGAACAATAAACACACAAAGCAGACGATAATAAAGGTATTAAGGAAAGAGCAGTTGGAATTTTTCACAGTTACAATACTGGAAGATCTTCAGAGCGGAGATTCTGAAATGAAATGGAGTAATTAATTTTGAAAGACTAATTCAATGATTGATATACGGATATTAAATCCTTTAAGAAAACTGAAGGTGGAATAAAGGGATTTGTCAACGTCAAGCGGTGAACGGAATACGAATGGAGGATGTATGAACGTTGAATTTAAATATTCTTAATTTTTTATTTTGACATTATTATAAATGTTTGAAAAATTACTTAGTATTTAAAATAATATAAAACTAGAAAAATTTCACGTCCTGAGGCGGGAATCGAACCCACGACCTTTCGCAATCCGGGCGACTGCTCTGACCACTGAGCCACCCAGGACTTAGGATATCCCTGTGAAATTCTTCGAAATTCGTTAAAATCAAAAATTAAGAATATTTGAAAGCACTGCCCCAACTTAACCGAATCGTAGGTATTTGTAAAAATACTCGTTTCGGATGTTGAAATAGAATATTTCGACATTGTAGGGTGGACGTTAGCTCATAAACGCAAATACAGATAGACTAGAAGAATTTCACAGGGATATCCCAAGTCCTGGGTGGCTCAGTGGTCAGAGCAGACGCCCGGATTGCGAAAGGTCGTGGGTTCGATTCCCGCCTGAGGACGTGAAATTTTTCTAGTTTTATATTATTTTAATTACCGTTAATTTAAATTATCTGCTAAAATCATATTTATTCATTAAGTACCTTCAGTAGAAATTCTTTATCCAATAATAACTACGCTGTGTTTTTTTTTTTTAAATAGTTTGTGAGGGGTCTTGACTTGTGTGTACTAAAAGGGTATTAAGAGTACTTTAACCAATTTAGTAAAGCTGCTCGCCCCCATTTCGTTGCATACGTTGTAATTTATTTATTTAGGCTTTAAGAACAATACCTACATATTGACGGCAGGCTGGCCGAATGGTCTGTACCCCTTGCTATACAGGCTACTCGGTCAAGAGGTACCGGGTTCGAATCCCGGTAATCGAATCCCTTGAATCGAATCAAGAAAACATATTGTCATAATAAACTTTGTATTATTGAACCTTGATAGTCTAGCGACATAGCTTTATTTTAATGCACAGAGACCAACCCTAAATTTGGGCCAAAAATAATAAACTAAAAACGACAACCCTATACGAGTAGGCTATTATCGCCCGTGCAGCGTTCGAGTCAGCGTACATTACCCCTAGCACGAACATTTTTAAATTTCGAATCACCGTATCGAGTAATTACGTTAGCTTTCGTCGGGCTTTTGTTTGAAATTTTAAGCGTGTTTATTACGTGTGTGTATTACGATTCGAAATTTAAAAATGTTCGTGCTAGGGGTACTATTCTCTTTTCTTTTACTATGCTTTATCTGTCAAAACAACTGAGCGAACAGGTCAACTGGTCTTTGGTCCATAATAAGTGACAACCCTGCAGCCTATTCAGCGTGCTTTGTGGTTTTCCACTTCAACTTGCCAATCTAATGCGTTATACCAATGACTACTTTTGTTGCGATGTCCTCATTTTTGTTTCTATTACAAAGGGAGAAACCAACAGCGTTGCGTTATAGCTCCTTTTGATTTTGCAAGGTAGGTCACATTGGGACTGTGATATTCTTTTAAGAACATGGTTGAGTTTAACGGTCCTGGTATGAAACCTTTCAATAAATCAACATCATCATCAATAGTAAGACCGGCCTTCATAGGAAAAAACATGACGAGTTCGGGCCATAACACCACCCCGCTGGATGATCACAGCAGATCAAGTAACAACCAGCACAAACAGCTTAAAGTGCCTTCCGTAGCACGGAGGAGCTCGAGATCACAAAGGAGAAGACCACAGACGTATGAAGCCTGGGCTTAAAATAATTTTAATTTTAAACAGCCATCATACCTTTATGGGGTGATAAGGTATAATTATTTAGAATTTTTGGTGCATTTAAAAATATTTCATTGATTGTTTATTTTTAAGATGAACATGAAAAATTCCATACTATAGTTGCTTTTTTGCGTTTTGTTATTGCATTGATTTTAACTACCTTTATGTTTTACTTTTGAAAAGTAGAGCTGCAGCTTAAAGTATAGTAAAAACTTTAAATATTTAATAGACAATACAATAATAGATGCATTTGACACATTTTAGACTTGAAAAACGAGGAAAAAATGCAAATTGCATTTATTTTCGGCTGGAACATTTTTTACTCGTTTAGGCAGATGGGCAACTCGAAAAATCTGATTGATATAAAATCGAGTAGCTTATTTAATTAGCTTTGTAAAGAGGTGTATGTATTACATTACTGTTCAAATGTATTTGGAATGAAAGCTCAAAAAAGTGTTCTTTGATTGACTCATCCCGGGATCGACCATGGCGAAAGTTGCTTTGTTTTCATAATTGAAACCAAAGCGATCAAACCAATATGCCGCCCTGCTCCTCACAGGCAGGAACCTTTAATTAAAAAATGCTTAAATAACAAATAACTCGGTGTATGAGAGACATATCAATTTTAACGAGTGCAAAGAGAGTGCGGATGGAACTTTTTATGAAGAAAAATGAAAAATCACAACGAAAAGATCTCAGCAGGCGGCGCAAAATATGCAAAATAACATCTCAAGTGTCACATAAAACTCGAGCGGGAATACAAATACGGCATGAACTTGCTACGCGGAAAATTTAAAACGGTTTGGCTTTTTTATCTTCTCGATTAATCTCCTTTTACTGATCGCGAATGTTAAATAACTTTCGCAGATTTTTAAGGATTAAGATTTAATGCGAGGAATTTCTACAACCAATCCCCAAAATAAAAGTATAAAAATACCATATTTAACAAACGCCAAACGTTAAAAGTTTCTTTCTCATAAATATTAAACAATTATTTAAATTCAACACGTGCACAGTCACTCGTATAAAAAAAATTTTAAATAAGCATAAGTAGCAAAAGTAGCAACTGGAGAGCAAACGATATAATACAGCCTAGGAGAACCAATTAAGGAAGAATCTATAACTCAAGGGGGAGCACAAGCCTTCAATAAACCACCCAACATAAAAAGTGTAACATGGGTCAAAAGAGGCGTGAAAAAGCACCTTTTGGGTCGGCAAGGTCGCCTGCGGCTAGAGCAGTGTCTAAACTGCACTAGATGTCTTCGCTTAAGAAGTCTTTTTACCGCTTCACATCAGGTGGTGCTGAGTCATTTGCCATACATTTAAAAAAAAATGTGTGAACACTTAGTGTGTTTACGCGTAGATTGTTTAAGCATTAATATTTCGGAAGATCATAGTTTACTCCACAAATGAACGCATCCAGTATACATAATATATTTTTGACACCCACGACATTATCATTAATAATATGCCTATAAGTACTCTATAGGTAAGTGACATATTCATGTCTTTTTTTATAATAAAGAACTTTAAAACGATACTAACCTTTAGTCGAGGCTTGCATTAGCTAAAGGTTGGAATGTCTTAAAAATACCACCGCATTAACAGTACACTAATTCAGATCAATCGGATCTGTGAAAGTTAGTATGACCCTTTGGTCAAGTAGGAAATGAGCTGATGATCTTCCGCTGGAAAAATCTTCATAAATTAAAGTTCAATCTTGATCACGTCATCTTTCAAACAAAAAACAGAACCAAAATTGGTCTAAGAGTTACGATGCCGCAGACAGACACACATAAAATATGCACGATACACCGACAGACACTTCAAACTTATAACACTCCTCGAATAGCGTCGCGGGTTAAAAGTTGCAAGAAACAGATGAGACACAGGTATCGACTGTACTTTATCTACTTACATTGAACAAGATGTCATAAGTGCCGCCGACTCATGATTGATCCGAGTTCTAGTGTTCTTCCAACTTTTTATGGTATCGTTGCGTTCCAACTTAAAACGCAATGTTGCCATAAAAAGTTTGACGCTGAAGCCTCACTTTTTATGACTTCGAAGACGTTTACGGAAACGATAGAGAGACAAATGTGAACGTTAAGAATAATTTGCAAATTAAGTTATGCAAAAACTGTAACAGTTACATGCTTACTATAAAGTAAGTTTTATCATTTGATTAAATTCTCATCTGTAAGATCATTCTCCTAAAATTCTGCGATTGAATAGAAAATATGACTTTTTTTTTTATACAACTAGATGACAAACAAGCTGACGGCCCACCTGGTGGTAAGCGGTTACCGCCGCCTGCAATAACAAGGAAACGCACTTGATATTGCAGGTGCGTTGAAAAAATGACTAAACGTCTTACAATTATCTTCTCACACACTTTATCTTTTTTTTTCAAGGCAATGCATGACTAGAGACCAAAGTGCGTAATATTAAGCGGCGTGTCATAATTTGAGAATAAATAATCAAGTGTTTAGCAGTGGAAAGTAGATCTTGATCGTAGTTTTGATGATGGCATTCGTTTTAATTATAATGACATCAATGTGATACCTGTCTTTTTAAATTTGTCCCTTGTCCGTTCGGAAACCATTCATCAGATTGTGATGAAACTTTGGTAGGGTCTTCTAGGGACGCCTGCAAATGTTCCTGGATAAATAAAACTTTTTTAATCAATATAAAACCTAACATTTTCCTCTTTACGGACATGGCCAATACGGGCATGGTAAAGCATGCCGGGAGCAGTTAGTTAATAATATTATAAATGTGAAATATACTCTGTCTGTCTGTGACGTCTTCACTCCTAGGTCGTTTAACCTATAAACACGAAACTTGGCATGGAGATAGATTACAATCTGAGAACCTCTACCTTTTGGTACGATAATCCAGATCCACGCGAGCGGTGCCGCGGGCGGAGCCAACAAACTCCCCAATAAATATAAAATCAAACACATAAACATCGTTTCGAAACAGGTATTTGATTAATATTAACCAAGTTCCGCATAGGATGTACCACATAAAAACAACAAAGGAAACCCAAGACGACGGTCGGGTAATAAATAAACCAGTTGCAGCAGAATGTGTTCCTTATACCACGAGTACGGCAATATGTTACGTCGGTCGCTGTCACCAAAAACTGAGTCTGTTTATTTAGCAGTATAATCATAGCATGCCTAAACAACCTAAACGATATTTTGTCTAATTAAATTGACCCTATATGAAGGAAAAAAAATATTATGCAATACAACAATCATTTATTTTCTCTCACAAAGGTATCCTTATATTACTATTAAGTTTATTATATGATTTTATTTCCTGACCTTGTGTGTGAGAGACTGGCGCCTGAGATAGGTTTTGGAAAAACCCGTATTACAAGTCACCAGTGCTTGTACTTACAAATTCTACTTACATTTTACATTGATGTAATTTAAGATATAATAATAAAAAAGATATCTGCTAAGTCATTGATAACTTTCTTATTAAATGTGTGTCAGTGTGCGTGTGTGTGTTTGTGTGTTTGCAAAAGAATCTATCTATCCATTCATTTATTTAACTAGATGACAAGCAAGCTGAGGGTCACCTGGTGGTAGGTGGTTGCCGTCGCCTATAGACACTTAGACACAAATCACTTGGTGTTGAACGTGTCCGTGTTGTCATCTTGAGGCCTAAGATAAAATGCCATGCCTAGTAATTACACTGGCTAACTTTCCCTTCAATCCGAAACACAGCGAACCGTTTAACGGTCGAAATAGGAAAGACGGTGGTAAATGCCCAGACGACCCTACGTACGGACCTACCACCTTGCATAATAGATATACTAAGTTGAGGTTTTGTCAAAAATTTAAAAATTGACTTATCAGCACTAACTAATACTCGTATTGATTATAGTTTTTCATACAAGAGTGACATGCAAGCTTACGGCCAGCCAGGTGGTAAGCGATTCCCGAAGCCTCTATTCGAGCATCTGCACCAAGCACCTGTGAATGTACAAAGAACAGCACACCAAGTATAACTCTATTACGAATGGTTTATGAGCGGTTTCATAGTTAAACTGTGATGCATGATGTGCTGTCAACGGTATCCCTGTACTCTGCTGTGTTATAGTATGTTGAGCATAGGGGATACGTATGTCACCGTCATCTCGTTAAATTTGCCTACCCCTTTGATTAAACCGCGCACGTAGATTAGACTCACTCAACGTTTAACAACATGGCGTATTGAACGTCTGCTCGTCTTGTACTGAAGAGTTTTGGTATGTTCTTATCGTGTGAGTTTTGGAGAGTTTTGAGTGGTCATAAAAATAACCTTTAACCTACCATTCCTCAAACACTCATACAAAAGCTCTTCGACTTAAACGATCTGTCTAGGCGTCCAATGTCAGTCGTTGACTGACATGACGTCCAGCCATCTAGTAAAACGTTGCACTTCGTGACTTGGCTAGTTGTCCTTTTTGGATGCCGGCTTTGAATCAACGACCTAGGCACCCAGTTAAGCGGCTAATTACTGCAACACTTATACTGCAATGTTCCAAGAAAAAAATAATTTTCAGTGGTGACAGAAACCGAGTATAGTTTCCGGTGACATTTTGAAGAGAACCAAACACATCGCGATACGTGTTTATTTATCCACGCCACAAGTCTTTTATTTTATTGCGAGCCACCGCACGTGAGTTTTACCACCGATATTGGTAAAATTCGGGTCGATCTTTGAGATTGCGCAGGTACTAGAAGTAAAGAGGAATATTTTCTTATTAAAATTTTCAAGTCAACAATTACGAGAGTAAAGGTCACGGTCATTTTTGGGCTTTAATTCCGGTTAATTTTGAACAGCAATGTGTTATTTATACCTCTTAACATAGCTAATTAAATAAGCAATGTATTTTATCATTTTGCTGCCATTCGTGCAGCAAAACGATATAAGACATTGTAAATTTATGAATTTATTTGTTCAGCTTTTAAACTAAGAGAATGGTTAATGTCAACATCATCATCACCAGCCTATTTCCGCTACTGCTGGGCACAAGCTTTCCTACATGGGAGAAAGACATGAGGAATTTGGGCCATAACACGACCTAACCGGGATATCCGGGGCTCCTTTGCCTAAGATGTTTACGGCTGAGCCTACCCACTAATACCCCCGTGTCCCTTACTTCTCGCATGGACAGATTTGGGCGACAGTTTCCCTCGTCCCAAAATTCTGTTATGCGTGTGCCCGTATATCAGGCTCATCTCTAGCACGATTGTGCAAACATTGCTCTGTGACGCCACAACAGGACACACATGTAGCGCCACTATCACTCAATAGGCCTGGAAACTTGAGTGTCGGCCCCCCCCAGCCGTTACTCAAAGGCCTACATAAGGAGCCATGGCGCCAGCGAACACCCTGCCTACATCTTCTTCACGAGACCTCTCCTGAGCCTCCTTGCCGCTAATCGCAGAATTTATGGAAGGCTCTTCATGCTCCGTCACTGCCAACTGTTGATTTCACAACAGGGCCCAAGTAGGTTGGTGGGTTGAAGTGGTAGCAGAAGCAACCGGGACCAACGGCTTAGCGTGCCTTTAGATGCACGGAGGAGCTCGAGATAACTAATTTTTGATTGACCCATCCCGGGATCGACTATGGCGAAAGTTGATTTGTTTCCGTAATCGAAACCAGAGCGTTCAAACCACTACGCCACCGAGCGTATTATTTGGTTAAAATAATGCTTAAATGTTGCTTTGTGTTACATTGTAATTCATTATGTGAGAATCAGATAAGAGTTTGGGCAATAAAACGTTGATATCGGTGAGTAGCAACGATGGCGGTATTGATTGGGAGTGTAACCACTTAATTGTCCCAGAAAATTATAAGAATTTAAAAAACTACAAGGCATAGGAAACATTCATCATCATCACCAGCCTGTAAACGTTCCACTGCTGGGCACCTGAAGCAGGGTAAGCCCTACTTAAAATGTTCGTGGAAGACCAGCGTTAGGTACCTAATATTAGTAACCTTACAATACCATATCCAAAACCCATATTTAGTGTCACATCACAATCCTTAGTCTTCAAAATAATAATAATAATAACTTTCATATATTTTTAAAACAACCAGAGGTCGAACATGGTGACAACCCACCTAGTTGTAAGTAGCTACCGTGTCTAATCAGTAATAAAAACTGTTATTAACAAAATAACCACTACTTCCTCAGTTAGCTTCTAAATAAAAACTAGAGAAGAGTGTAGGCGAAGTGAAAAATATCGCAATTTCTACAACGCGTTATGAATCGCGGCTATTTCTTTGAAAAATACCTTCGTAGCTGTAAACGGCGATTTGTAAAAGTCGGTGGTTGCGTTAGTGCCCTTCTTCAAAATTTCTCCGCTTCGTAATAACCCTGCTAAGATTGATAGGTATTGGAAACGTGAAGCAGTTTTCACCCGGAAAACTAAAATGCATAAATATTCGCTTCGCGCAACCAAAGCAAATGTGTCTATATACTTTAAATTGTGGAGTCGTTCTGGTCGGTGTACACATGGGAACTTCGAGTCTGGAATGTGCGTCTTGACAAGCTAATATTTTATGAAACAAGATACCTATGTTCAAAATTAATAAATTAGATTATATAAATTATTTGACATGATGCCCACGGCGCCTTTCTACCATCGCACCGCTCGCCATCTGCAGGGAATTCATCCTCACCCGTTGGAACCAAAATGGTCTCGTACTGTAGAGGAAAGTTTCTCCGTACGCTAAGTTTGTTGAATGAGCTCTCTGCAGAGATTTTTTCCAACGAGTTTTTAAAGATGGGCAACGCTCAAGTGATACCTCTGGTTTTGCATGCATTCAAAGGCTACGGTAACCGATTACCATCAGGTGGGCCGTATGCCTTGATTACCACCTTAGAAGTAGAAAAAAAATATTTAGTCATCTGGGTGAGTGTTCCAACTGCCAAACTAAAGTCTTGGGAGTCATGTGAGCAACGTATGATTCTATTCTGATCACTCTGTTTTTCGGAAAAGGTAGTTCTTTTCTAATCATTCTGTTTTTAGGCAAACGTCAAAATATTTTTACAAGGGTGAAGGCAAAGGTTGCCGATTTAATAACAGGGCATACTAAGCTTTAACATTTATTGTCCAGAATGTCAACGCACCTGCATCATCAAGACAATTATTGACCTTTAAATTGTTGGTGGCATGTTGGTGGTGATAGGCGATATCTACAACTTACCATCATGTGGAACATCAGCTTGCTCGACATTCAAGCGTTGATTTGTCCCGAACGACACCTAACGGGATCCAAGCTAGCTTCAACTGCGCGTGGTGCACCCTCAACAGACAAGGCTCTGGCGCTTCCACCAACCCGCACTGGGCCAACGTGGTAGAAAACGGTCTAAAACCTTTAATTAAAAGTGAGGTAGCGTAAGCAGGCAGCGTAGGACTGACCGGCTTGAGATCCTTGAGGGAGGCCTTGTAAATCAGAAGGCGTCTCTTAATGCAATGTGGCCTACCCTCACTTGCACTTGAGGCTCGCAGTTTTTTGGGCTATGTCGGTGACTTTGGTTCTCCTGCGGAGCTCATCATTTCTGATTTGAAACCCCGAGCATAGTCCTCTCCCCTTGCCTGACATGACAAGGAGAATATGTTGTGTGAGATCTGTTAAAGGTACTTATGGTGTACATTCACACTGCAATAACTTTACTGTATATCTGCTTAGTAATTCCAGTTTACAGGCGAGTGTTTCCTTATCGGCATTATTTACTCGCTACTCACACGCAAGCCGCAGTGTTCTTCACTATCGGCTTGCAATATCTGTAGGACTAGGCTAACAATTTCAGGTAAGTCCATTTATTGAAAATAATATCCAGTTTTTGGATTTTCATTATCATGATGATCCTATATACGTCTTACTGCTGGGCACAGGCCTTCTTACATGGAAGAAACACCTGAGGAGTTTTGGCCATAACTCTTTTGAGTTTTGAGTTCATAATAAATTATATTATTATAAGTAGGTATTAAAGTAATAATAAAATTTCTAAAATACAGATGTATAGTGTGCTAAAAAGCCCAAATTAAACTTAAATCTCTGGAATCTCATACTTAACAGGTTAGAGGGATGATTGTGTTCGTTGTCAAGAAGTTCATTCTGAAAGTTTGACACATTTCAGACCACTTTTATTTTTTGATTAAATTAATACAAACATGGCAACTGACAACCCCCCCAAAAAAATACGTACTATCGCGTACCGTATGACACACCAAAGTTACAGGTACTACACACGCACGCACGCACTCACGCACGCACACACACGCACACACACACACTCACACACATACACACACACACTTTTTCTCCATTTTTTAACCGACTTCAAAAACGAGGAGGTTCTCAATTCGGCCGGTATGTTTTTTTTTTTTTCTATGTATGTACACCGATTACGCCGAGATTACTGATCCGATTTACGTGATTCTTTTTTTGTTCGATGCGGAATAGCTGCCATTTGGTCCCATAAAATTTTTTTCAAAAACAGTTGGATACTTTGGTTTTATATATAAAAAAACTAAAATTATAAAGTCGTCTACATATGCTTAATTGCGAATTTTTGCTTTTCCAATGACTTTTTAGTGAAACGATACGAAAGTAGGAAACAATATAAGTTGACGGTCACCCATCTTAGCTTTGACCGTAGAAAGCTATCACTAAAAATTGTGAAAAAAAAAATTTAAACAAAAATTAAAACCGACTTCAAAAAACTGAAAAGGATAAAATAATTAAATTTAAGTAGGTACCTATTCATCCCCTAGAAATATATTTTTGGAGTTGGTGCTAAGTGGTTTCCAAAAACAATAGAAAGTGAAGGACCGACTCCAAAAATATATTTCTAGGGGATGAATAGGTACCTACTTAAATTTAATTATTTCATCCTTTTCAGTTTTTTGAAGTCGGTTTTAATTTTTGTTTATTTTTTTTTTTAAATCAAGGGCTGACACTTTTCTCTCTCATGTCTCGATTACTAATCGAAAAGACAAAATGGGTTCTACATATTTCATCTCTAGTCGAATAGTCAGAAGTTTCGTTGTTGATTCCCTTGGGCTCTTATCGTCTGATAGATGCAACAGCTCCTGTTCCTGAGGTCAGAATGTCTGGCCAAAAAAATATTTATGTTTCTCTGAATGTATTATGTGTGTAGCAATTATCGAAGGAATATAGCATATACGTGTAAGCAAGTATGCAGCAATTATTGAATATACTTTCAGAGCCTTTCGCCGTAGGCTAACAGCCATTCTGACTCTTACCTGCGCTCAAAAACGCATCTACAAATCCTCATTTGAAGCATTTTCACAGTCATGAGTGTCAAGAAAGGATCATTGCTGCACTGGTGCCAGATTAGTGGCTATATACATCCTCATCATCATCATCATCACCAGCCTATATACGCCCCACTGCTGGGCACAGGCCTTCCTACATGGGAGAAACACATGAGGAGATTGGGCCATAACACCACCACGCTGGCCCAATGCGGGTTGGTGGGTTAAAGCAGTTGTAGTAACAACCAGGATCAACGGCTTAACGTGCCTTCCGAAGCACGGAGGAGCTTGAGATTATAAATTTGATTGACCCATCCCGGGACCGACCATGGCGAAAGTTGCTTTGTTTTTCGTATCGAAACCAGAGCGCTCAAACCAATGCGCCACCGAACTCCTCATCATATACATCCTACTGCTGAATAAAGGACTGGAGCATGCGAAAAATACAAGCAGAACGAATTTAATAGAAGAAAATGTCTCACTATATGGTCGTTTCAGCCGGATTCATAACAACAATACAGACAGAAGAGGTGACCAATACCACATCGTTAAGATATACCTAGTATTGGTCATCTCCTCTGTCTTTATTGCTGTCCATCCCAACGATAATATCATCATAACATCAACGGTTAACATAATATTGTTATTCAACGTAGACCCTTGTGATATAAAACTAACCTAATGTAATTATAACACAACTACAACACAATTTTCTAACCAACAAATTAAACCCTCGTAATGACGCCATAAAATCCTACTAAAATTTCCTAATTTAGTTTAGAATTTGTCCAGTAGTCATTTGATAGTTTTAATCTAAAATTAGTTTGTATGTCTCTATTTAGTTTGATGTAAAAAGCAAGGATAGAAAAACATGTCTTGTTTTTAGGCAAGGTGAGGTACAGTCGACAGCATATCAAGCGTAACAGTTTGACCTTGAGACCGCCCTTGCTGCGTTCGTAATAGAGATGGATTTCGTAGTACAACTATTACACTTGATACTTGACGTGCTTGATAGCTACACTACACAACTTTGTAGTGTTATTTCTGCAGCTGGTAAGTATTGTCAATAGACTTCGTTATTTTTTTGGCTAAAACATTATTATCTAATAGGTATCTAATTTATATTCACAAAAACATCTTTTTCCTTAACAAAGTTCGAGCTTTAAAGGTTCCCAGCGTAAAGAGTCAATAGTCCCGTTTATTTTTTATGGACACAAAGTATAAGTAAAGTATAAAACTTCGCAATCTGTGGACACCAAACCCCGAGCAAGTTTGGAACATTGATGTTAACAGCGACTCTTATTCATAAATAATTATTCCAGAAAGTTCCCGACACTCCAGATTCCCTAACATACCAAAGGAGCAGAACACTACCCATCCCCTGTTATGGAAAGTCTTTCTCGATCGTTAGGAAATACGGAGAAGTGATTTCTTATTCCGATTTATTTTGTTTTTAGTACGTAGTTCCTCGCAAATATTCAGCATTTTTTTCTACTACACGGTAATCTTATAACATTACAGTGACTAAAATTTTACTTTTTTTTTCAAATTGTATGTTTAACGTTACAGTATTTTTAAATTGAAAAAGAAACAAAATTGGAAACAATTCTCTAGAATGATAAAATCTAAAGATGATCCTTCTTATCCCCTTTTTCCGTTTTATAAGCAAACCTATAAATATAGCCCCAAACTGAGTTTATAAGAAAGACAATAATATGTTTGTTTCAAAATCGTCCAAGCTTCAGTAGGCACGCTAAGTCTGATCATGGTTCGGCTGTTCCCGGTTAATTACTGCAACCATTATTGGGTGATAATGATTGCAGTAACAACCTGGAATAACTACTAACCCTGGAGAAGCTCAGTGATATTAAAGCTGTTTGTTGATGATGACCTGGCAAATAGTTGACCGCAGTTTTTGCCCAATGCAATGCACTTTCGGCAATTAAACGAAACTACAGTAAAATATTTCGAGCGTTGCTTCATAAATACTCAAGTGTCATGCAGTGGTGTCGCACAAAATTATGAACAGTCATTAAAACTTTTCTAATGCCTAGTGGGCGATATAATTGTTTTCTGTTTCAGAAACTTGGATCATAATCGTAAAGATGGCTCCAGCGAGCGCTCCTGAGCAATTTGGACGCAAATATTAGCAAGGTATTTGTAGTTCTTAATTATTTATTGCCGACCATTTGCCGCCGCAACTTGCTGTTGCTGTAGCGTCACTCGCGTTACGCAATCATATTCAAATACCCATAGAAATATGCTGCGCGTGGTTGGAGTGAGTCAATATGGACCCTAGAAAAACTCAAGATGTCCTTTTTGAACATCAATACCCAATATTACTAACACTATATTGATTCCTCTCTATTTCTGGAAGCCTACTATGCATTTGAATGGACAAATAAATCTATTAGCAGCGAGTCTGTTTTGATTGCTTCTAAGCATTAGCATAACAGGTGGGGCGGATCCGCTAATGCACAAGTTTGCCTCTCAAGGCTCCCCGTCTCCCCAATCAAAACTTTACTTTATCCTTCACCGACTTCGAAGGTGTTGTGTTTTGGTAGATCTTCCAATGATTTACTTTTTGTTTCTTCATTCACAATCTTTGTTTTACCCGCTGATTCAATTGGTGAAGATTTAAGTGTAATTGTTTTTCAAGATTTTCATGGAGTTCTCGTTAGTAAACAAACAAAAGTGTTACTGTTAAAACCGGAATCATATTGTACAGGTTCGTTTTTCTAATGGGTGTACCTTAAATAATTCGACGACGAAACACCATCAATCCATCATGTTGACCCATTAATGTCGTTTGGTGGGGGTCTTCCCTAAAAGGGCGTTTTGGGCGTAGGGGTTACATGTATATGAAATACCTTCTTTCGATTTAGTAACACCGGCACAAAGAAACAACAAAAAATTAAGATACAACTATACTATTTCCCAATTCCACAATTGATTTTTCAATTGTCATAGCCCTCCCATGGTATAACGCCGCTTGACAGATTAAGCGAACGGCAACAAAATCACGCTAAAACATTATCAAAGATCTAATGAACTTTGCTAAGTAAGATCATTGATACATACAAATAAGTATCACGATTTTGCTCAAAATGTAAAAGACAAGGAATCACTTTGAATACATTTTTATTCAACACAAAAGATGAACAGCACAATACACTTACAAAGGACAAACAGAACACAAATCTTCAGAAGCCACACAGCCATTACAGAAAAAATACAAAATATTTTCCAACCAGAAATTAGTGACAAAAAATTGCTATTTTTTATAGCATAATAACTTGTAATATAGCAATAATGTCTTGGTAAGCGGTTCACTGTCGAAACGATTTAATGGATTTCATAGCTCATTATTGTTACGAGCATCGTCTCTATCTATTTCCAGTGAATATTAAAGGCCGATTACGGCAAACTAAAATATAATTCCAGCAAGAGAAATACCTGATTCAATTCTAAGAAATTCTGTTTGAAGTTTTTTTTCTATCTAGTAAAAAATCTTGGAAATTAAGTAATTTAAATTGTTTAAGTCCCAAGAGAGTTTTCTTAGTATAATAAAGAAAAGTCTAATTGGCACAAGAACCATTATTAAAACCCTACTTACGGTAATGCTATTAATTTTAAGCGTAGGGCAATTATTCTTTAGGAAATTACATTATTTTACCTTACAGGAAAATCAATAAGAAAACTAAAAATATCGTTTAATATAGTTTTAGTCTGTATTAACAATAACGTTAAAAGCTCTGCAATTATTGTAATAATTATAAACAATGGTGCTAAGCAGGAGGTTGTACTAAATTATAACAATTACAAATTAATAAAGAAAACGATAAAAAAATTATATGTTCCAGGCGGGAATCAAAATGGCGTCTCCTGGGGTCCGGGTTAGATTCCCGACTAAAGCGTTTAATTTTTTCATCCTTTTTTTTTCTTTATTTGTTACTTTTGCAATAGATTACGCGATATAAACACAAAAAATCAAACATTAAAATGTGAGGTTGTACTATGTTGGATATGGGTTTTTGTGTAGAATTTGAACAATCAAACCTCATTGTAACAATTACAAATAAAAAAAAAGATAAAAATAATAGATGCTCCAGGTGAGAACGGCTTCTTTTTCAACGTTTTCTTTATTTATTTGTAATTGTTACAATAAAGTAGGCGTTTAAACTCATCAAAAACATTAAAATGTGGCAATCAAATCTCGTTAAATTTCAGTGAACACGTAAGTGTAGTTTGGTCGCGAGACATTAAGTCCTACGTCATAACTATGTATTGAGTCAAAAATCAAGCTCAGCATACCATTTAGAGGGCTTGGTGAACTGTGAGCCAATACAGTGCAATTCTTGTTTCTTCCAACATTGTCCACCAACAACCAGTCAGTCAGTCATTGTCCAGTGACGGTAGTTAACTTAAAACTTATCAAAGACAACTGACATCTTCAGTCTTCCCGTGACCACGATCGCTGTAAAGTAATCGAAACGTCGGGTGAATAATAATAATGTAACATCTAATTAAACGCGAGTTAAATCCGGTAAATTGGTTTTATTTCAATTGTCCACCAATTCATATTCAGTCGGCATACGAAACCGCATCGGCACAGCATCTGAAAGAATATTGAAATATAGGCTCAAAAGCCTGTTCAGGTAGATATAATTTACAATGAATAAACAGCTACTAGCAACGGCGTTCGGCAAGCAGACTTGTCTTTGTAAAGTATACCTACACAGCATGGCTTTAAGCCCACATTTGGTTGATTGTTCAGGTGCTAATGCCGGAGCGGTGTATGGCGGTGTGTGTAGGCTTACACTCTTTCAGTGTATCCAGAAGTCTGGGAATACCCTAAACGTGAAACCGCCTCTGTGGTCTAGTGGTTGAGACCACCTACTTCAGATCTAGAGGTTCGGAGTTCAATTCCAGTGGGGACAGAAATTTTCTTCTCGGTTTGGTTGGTGGTAGGGCTTTTCCAAGTCCGCCTCGCTAGCTACCGGCTACCTAAGTCTGCCGCCATAACAATAATTAACATCATGGTTGTGTTCCGGCAGTACGAGAGGTAGGATAACCAGTTCCTCTGTGGTTGAGGATTCCGGGTGTAACTCGCTTTCATCGTCGGCCTTATCTTCACTTACCATCAGGTGAGAAGAAGGCCAAGAGTTACCCCGTTAAGATAAAGAAAATGTTGAATAATCGACATAACATGGAGCTAGCTACAATTTGGACTAACTTACTTATATGTCATGGCTGAGTGATGGTAAATTTTGACGAGTATCAACTGTCATCGTCACAAAGTTCGTTGAACTCCAACAGGTCCGTATCAGGCTTGGCGAAGCTGAAGTAGAGGTAGTTCTTTGATACCCTGAAGGATAGAAGCCTGAGAGTAGGAGTTAGGTGGAAAGTGGCCAGCTTGATGATATTCTGATGGTACGGGTTCTGCGGAGGGAGGAGGTCATGGCACTGACACTTACGGCCAAAGACCTCCTTGAAGCTGGAAAATAATTGACGGTTTATTTTCACAATAGAACATTTTTTAGCCTGTCCACACGCAATTATTAAAAATTTCTTTACTTAGAAAACCATGGAGACTAGGAAAAAACATTTAATTTATATTAACCTTAGAGCGTTTACGCTGCACGGCTTCTCACACAGACTTTTAACACGAAAATATTGAAAACAATTAACCGATTGTAACAAAACTTGCCATGCATAAGCAAGTCAAGTCTGTCTAAAATGTTATCACAGATATTTGTAAAAGTCTAATGGTAAAGAATTTTTTTGCGGTTTTTTGGTTCTAAAAAAAAGCTATAAATTGCTCTTTACAAAAAACCGTAAAAATAACTATTTGGACTAGCCTTTTTTTATACATCTAGATGACAAACAAGCTGACGGCCCACCTGGTAAAGCTGGAAAGTTTGCAGATTTTCATATGCACGGCTTTTCAGCCGTGCAGGTAAGCATTAGATATAATACTCGTTCGAAAATAACTTTCCACACCCAAATGTTGAAAGTTTAAATAGAACATTTCGACATTTAGTACGTTGGTTTCTAACGCAAACACAAATAGACTACTTGGAAGAATTTCAAAGGTTTATCCCTGGTCCTATGTAGCTCAGATGGTTAGTACAGTCACCCAGATTATGAAGTCGTGGGTTCAGTTCCCAGAAAATTTCATGTCCCAGGGCGGGAACCGAACTCACGACCTTCCACAATCTGACTGCACACATCACTGAGCTACCAAGGACTGGGGATAACCATTATGTGAATTAACTCTTTTCATAGAGCAAGGTCAAAATATTTATTTTATTCATTGACTTATATACCTATTTTGCAATCATCGACTTATAATTATATTGCACATACTTAATGAAATATTTTGTACAATATAAGTATAAATAGTTTAATAAGCGGATCCCTAAAAGTTGCGCTTGGAAGTCAATGAGGTCAAGAACCGAGAACATAGGAATGGAGAGGATTTTATATGC
Organism: Nymphula nitidulata; assembly: GCA_947347705.1. NCBI lineage: Eukaryota > Metazoa > Arthropoda > Insecta > Lepidoptera > Crambidae > Nymphula > Nymphula nitidulata. The sequence continues at coordinate 3,417,992 of OX374617.1, read as the reverse complement.
TTAAAAATAAATATTTTATGTTTTAATTAAAGTAACTGTTCATATTATTTTAACAACACTATTCAAAAGTCAATAATATTTGTGAGATTTATAAATCATGTTTTAATAATTAATCCATACTAATTTAAGAAATGAACTAATGTCTTTCTGTTACGTTTTCACTGAAACCGCTGCACCGATTTACATGAGTTTAGCATAGAGATAGATTACATCCTGAGAAAGTAAATAGGCCCATAGGCCCCTACCAGCCCACCAGCGTCTCCTCAACAATACTAAAACTAATAATATCTGGTTTATGGGGACTCCGTAAAGTAAACATTGGGAAAGTGATGCAACAAAGGAAATCTGTTTTTAAGTATGTATATAAGTATGCCACACTAATACTTTCCACTATTCATAAACATACTCAGATTATAGTTTTTGTAAATAATTTAAAACTTACCATACAATGTAAATTCTTTTTAGAGCACCAGAAATTTTGAGCGACATTTTGACAGAAAAAATTATTCAAAATGTCATCAATGAGAATAACATTTAGGTGCCATTTCCACAGAGAGTAGATTTTTCTTAACATGCACGGTTAACCGAGGTTTTGGATCCTCCTTTTGCGTCTATGGCAACAGGTTGCACGAAATTGAAAAGAACCACTCCTGGGGGATCCAGCCGTTTTCGTGCCTAAGTTCTTTGAGTCGGGCATCTAGAATTCGCTTAATTTTTTTTAATGACCTCACTGTCTTTTGCCTGTGCTCGGGGAGTTGGAGTAAAAGAGTGTTAAATTTTAATTTGCGGGATTTCCTAATGATTATTGAAGCAATAATAATATATGTGTGCTACTGGCGTGCTTGCCTTGTTTTTGGTCGGTTTGCATATAGATATTTAAATCGTATTTTACTACTCAAAAGTCTATTCCTTTTTGAGTTCTAAATACATTTTTTTTATACAACTAGATGACAAACTACATATTAACACAGAACAGTTAACAGATGCTAACACTGTTTCACTGTACTCGGTCAGGGGTCCCGGTAGGGGCAAACGTTCATACGATCAATACGATGGTGCAGAGATATAACATTATTCAATGTGATATCGGAGCCTTTATAGGTATATTGTCAGAACCATCTTTTGAAGCTGCAAAAAATTTAGTTGATATAGTTTTGCACCATTGACTTTTCCCGTTTCCGCTGTGCGGCAATATAGCAAATAGGTTATTAGGCTACGATGGGGCTGACATGCCGGATACTGGATAAGAGTCCCTAAATAAAATTTAGATAATAAAAAAATCAATACGAGCATTTGTTCACGAGTCATGGATATTTGTATGTTTATTTGGGATATTTCTGATATTTTATAAATGATCATTATTTCTCCGTTATCTGTATCTATAAAACAAGCTCTAAATGATGGTTACTTTGGGCTAGATAATAGGTGTGGGTGTATAAATATTATATTATATGTAAGTTAATAGCAACACTACTATAATACAACCTCAAGCATGAAAGTCATGTTGTAAATGGGATGACAAATAGACGTAACGCATAATCAAAAATAAATGAGTTTTGGGCTCAGAACAATGTTTTGGGATGGAAATGCCAATGACGCTATTTGAAGAAAAAGTGTCATTGCACTCTTTGTGGTTTTGTGGTTGGAGCTCTTTCTCTGGCAAAAGTAGGTAGGTACTAGGATGAGATTCGACAACAGTATATTTAAGATGGGGTCAGAAACCTGTAAAAAAAACAATATTTAAACTTCTTGATTCTACACAAATTCTACCTCTGAGTTCTACAAATACAAAACATGATACTTAACCTCCTTACCAAGAAAGTTGCAAACTCAGTACTGCATAGTAATGAAGAAAGACTTGTAATCAGAAAAGTTTCTTAACGGGACTCTTTTATATAGAAAATTACTAATATAATGAATTGCTATAAGAGTTACTATCAGTCTATCTTTAATGAGCAAGTTGTATCTGAAGAGATTTGTTGTATATTCCATAAAAGAAGATCTTACTGCCGATCATAAGGTACCACCACCTTTTCTATTACGGTCGTGAAATAGTTCGCTGTATGATTGAGGAGAGGAGCTCGATGGCTTAGTGGTTTGAGAGATCATTAATCGAAGTGAATTTAATGTGAGAACGTTGACTTTGAAAATTTCATCATAGTACATTTGGAGCCAAACTCTCCTAAGATGCATCAAAATGCAACATACCTGCATTATAATGAAATAATTGCAGGATAAAAGAAATTACATGGCCGTTACGGGTTTGATCCCTTTGCCTTCCCTTTACTGGCAAAATTGACAAAAAAAAATTGGTCGGTTCACTCCTTCTAGCCGCCCATTTACACAATGCAAGTTTTTAGCCCGTAGCATTCAATTGAATTGAAGCGAGAAATGTTTTAATAGTCTAAACAACATATTATAGTACGCAATTTGTTTCTTGCTTCAATTTAATAGAATGCTACACGCAAGAAACCTGCAGTGTGATTCACAAACAAAGATATTCGACATCGAACTTGACGTCTGACAAAGACGACGAGCTGCCATTGGTTTTGACGTTTGCGCACTGCGCTGCGTGAATCCGTATTCACTAATATCTACGTCGGTCTCTTAGCTGTGTACGATTGTCTCTGTTTTGGTTAAACGACATGAAGTACAATCGATATTTTTTGATTTCTTTTTTGTTGTGTTATAATTGTATCGCAATGAATTCATTCAATATTTGATAGACTTTTTACATAAAGATAAAAAACAACCGCTTTTAAGTTCCGTTTCACGCCGTGCTCGACGTCGGAACGCTGGTGTCGCCAACGCTTGTCAAACAAACGCCAAAAGTATGACGGCGCTGCCGACAGCCATGAATTCATGGCTGCTGACTTTAGAGAATCGCATAGCATCGTGCATGGCCCTTAAAACTTTTGATAATTCGCATGGGACGAAGTGGGATATCATAGAGCATTTAAAATTGTCAGCTAGGTGACGGCCCCAAAGAGTTTCTAACTAGAACTCAGCCGACCTATTTGCAGATTTAAAAATTTCCCCAAGTTTTAAGTGGACCGGTGTTCCCGGTACCAAAGTTGCTCGTGTTCCGCAATTTTTAAACCCCTCTAATATTTTATCGGGTTTACGCGAGAATTGCATTGTGTAGGCTTTAGCGAACACTTATCATCATCATCATCATCATCAACACTTATAAATTGATTTAATAGCCTATTGACTCGACGTTTTTTAATAAGCAGACGACGTGCGCCAGTATACGCAAACTATATGCCAAAACACTTTTACAGGTTGTACTTTGGAGAGTGCGCTTAGGTACTTCATGAGCTCATTCCAAATACAAATTCACTCACATACACTCTCACACACACACTCTTCACATCATACTCCAACATACACACTCTGTTACACTCACTCACATCCATCAACACCTCATACTCACTCACTATACTTACACAATAAACCCAAACAAATTATTTATTTTAGTTTTTTCTTCTCTATAACTCGGCAAGGTATAGTCAAGAGCACTTCAAGCGTAACAGTTTGACCTTGAGACCGCCATAGCTGCGTTCGTAATATAGGCGGCTTTCGTAGTGCAACTGTACTTGATGTGCTCTCGTCTGTACATTGTTAATTCTAGTTGGTAACTTAATTGTATTTATTATAATTGTTTCAATTTATTACTTAGTACTCTAATAAACTAGTTTTTATCCTTTCTGCGGGAGCGGCCTGTGGAACTAAACAACTTGTTTTACCATCTTTAGTCAGTCACTCACAGAGCATTGTGATGGCGCAGTGACGAGGGTCATGGAATTTTGCGCCTTATTGCCCTGTCATTTAGTCGTACAATCTCTTTGGGGTTCTGCCGCAGGCTATTTTCCCTTTAACCTCACCAATATCTGTAATTGTTCAAACCTGTCTCAAGACTTTGGGCAATATCATCAAAATATTATAAATTATGTCCAAAACATATTCTTAAAACAAAATGCTCTAAAATTAATACAATTTATGATTTGCTATATTATCGCCTAAGTATTCGTAGGGGAGAGGGGGTTATTCCGAACGCAGGTAAGTTTGAACGTGGCCTTCTTTCTTCTTCACCAGCACCACATACATCCCACTGCTGGGCTCAAGACTTCCTACATGGGAGAAACACATGAGGAGTTTGGGCCATAACACCATCACGCTGGCCCAATGCTAGTTGGTGGGTTAAACCGTTTGCAGTATCATCCGGGACCAACGGCTTAACGTGCCTTCCGAAGCACGGAGGAGCTCAAGATTATAAATTTGATTGACCCATCCAAGGACCGACCATGGCGAAAGTTGCTTTGTTTTCATGATCGAAATCAGAGCGCTCAAACCACTACGTCTCCGAGTTCCTAAGACATATATGTAAAGTGGGTGATTCCGAACGTGATTTGGTTTGAACGAGACCTTGCTTAGATAAAGAAGGATAGTTGATCATCTTTTTCGGTTAGCTGAGTGGGAGACACATGTTTGCCCAGGCACTAAGAAAATGCTCCTAATCATTATCATGAGGTAAGCAGCCTCACTTGGAGTGAGGCAGCGTTTACTATCACCCCACTCTTCCCTACCTAAAAGCCTGTAAACTGAATTTTAAAATGCACCCTAACATTTTCCACACTGTAATTTTTTACACGAAGTCACCCGGACAGAACCGCGAATAAAAATTATTCACCTAAAAAGTTGGAGAGGGTTGACCATGACCAGTATTTGAACAGAGCGACCAAAGCTTTTATTTTCACGGGAACTGTGTCGAAAAATGTGACGGCTAAATGCACAGGTGGATGTAAATTCGATTGCAGTCTCGCTAGATGTACGTTACTTTAGAACAATAGTAGGTACAATACAATATAACTACAGACATTTAAACTTCCGTGAATATATCAATACAAATACTCTTTATTGGTAAAAAGCATTTTCTTTCAGTCAACTTTGGGTAAGAGTAATAATTGAAAACACAATATAATGTATGCAAAAATACAAATAAATATTAGATTGGGAAGTACACAAGATATTAAATAAATAATTAAAATTACATTCGGTCACACATGAGGCGTAACACTATTTCCTGAAAAACGTAGCATTGGGTCGATTCGGCTGTCATTTTATAAAACTAAAATTAAGTTATCTGCCTCCCTTTCATTCTACTTCAATAAGAAAAGGACTTTTATAAACGCTAAGTTAGTTGACACTTATCCGATCCATACACTTGTGACTTATTTTAATCGGCATGTTTTCGATGGCTAAAATGGTTTAAATATGCAATTCCAGGAATGACGTCATCGGCCATCTATCGCCTATCCTTTACAGATCGGTTGACCACAAAAAGTAGGACTGAAGTGAAATTTGTTTTAGTCTGTGCAATGTGGAATTAACGTCATTGTTAGTGAAACCGTGTCTTAGTCTTATAGCAAAAATAAATTTATTTGAGACCTTTAAAAGCGTGCGGCCTGAGTGCCTGTGAGCGTTGATGTTTGCTTTTTTTATAATTTAACACAATATTTTACTTTATAAGAGGCTTGACGAATGTCAAATCAAGCAATTTTAATTTAATATTCCGCAATCCAGATTACAAGCTTTAGAGCGGAAGCCAGAGAAAGCTCGCTCGGCTGCAGTCCGAACGCCCCCATAAAAGCTGTTTCATTCTACCTTAGTACTAACGTGTAATCGTTTGATCGAAATGTCTGTGAGCCTTGGTCGCACACGCTATCGCAGTTACTTTAAGAGGATTCACTTTAACGAGTTACGACACGCGATGCCTAAGCTATAGTCCTAGGGACCAGAAGGAAAGAATCAACGACTTCATCCAAAATTTTGGTGAGGAACAAAATAGTGAAACACAAGACGCGAAGGTCGCGAAGGTTCCATAAAGTTTGTTCTCTTTCTGAACCTTTTATTTATTATACAACTAGATGACAACAAAGCTGACGGTCCATCACCAACCTATATACGTCCCACTGCTAGGCACAGGCCTTCCTACATGGCAGAAACACATGAGGAGTTTGGGCCATAACACCACCACGCTGGCCCAATGCGGGTTGGTGAGTTAAAGCGGCTGCAGGAACAACCGGGACCAACGGCTTAACGTGCCTTCCGAAGCACGGAGGAGCTCGAGATAACAAATTTTGATTGACCCATCCCAGGATCGACCATGGCGAAAGTTGCTTTGTTTTTCGTATCGAAACCAGAGCGCTCAAACCAATACGCCACCGAGCTCCTCGGCTGACGGTCCAACTGGTGGTAAATCGCTACCGTCGTCTATAGACACCTGCAATAACAAGGAAATAATTACTTGGTGTTGGAGGCACTTGGCATCCTGGGGCCTAAGATGAAATGCCTTCCATGCCCAGTAATTACACTGACAGATAGATAGCTTTATTTCAAACTTATACACAAAAAACTTAAAATTGAAAATTTTAAGTAACCCACAGCCTCATTAATCACCTATATAACGACCGGCTGGCCGAGTGGTCTGTACCCCAGGCTACTTGGTCAAGAGGTCCCGGGTTCGAATCCCGGTAGGAACAATCCGGTCCGTATGATGAGTACGGGCATTTGTTTACGAGTCATGGATGTTTATATGTTTATTTAGTATATTTCTAATATTTATATACATATTATTATCATTATTTCTCCGTTATCCAGTATCCATAACACAAGCTCTTAATGATGCTTACTTTGGGCTAGGTAATAGGTGTGAGTGTATAAATATTATTATATTATTATTATTACTATTATTATTATTATATAACACCATCTCATTGAAACTATTCTTATAAGCCCAAAATCGCGATAGCTGCCGTAAGTTTCTGAAGAATTAAGCATCCCGCAGACTTTTTGATGGTATAGGATTAGCATAAGGTTAGTATGTCATGGAAATGTCACCGAAGTGACAGTACACCAAATTTCAAATCACTTGGATCTGTGAAAGTTAGTGAAACCCTTAATTATCATGTAGAAAATGAGCTGATAGTCATCAAACGCCCTAACCGATCGTCATAAATTATAGCTAAGAACCATCCTAATCACATCAGCTTTCAAACAAAAAAAATCATATCAAAATCGATCTATTCGTTTAGGAGCTACGATGCCATAGACAGACGTGTCTGTCTGTGTATCTTTGTATCTGCGTAGACATAGATACACAGGCGACACGTCAAAAGTCAAACTTATAGCACCCCTCTTCTTTCATCGGTGGTTTAAAATAGAAATAAGGAAAATTATTATTTCAGCAGAAATCTTAAACTAAAACATAAATAAACTGGCTAAGGTATAAAAAATAATTAGGTATAAATGTGTGCCAGGGCACCGCTGATTTTTAGTTAAGACCTGGTTTTTTCTTCGCAAAGTAGCTATTAATGTAATGTTTGTCGCTAAATGTTTGAAAAAAATCAACTTACTGCAAAAGAAATACTCTTAAAAAAAGACCGTTCCCTTCCATCTGAAGCACAGCGAACTACTTTACGGTCGAAATAAGAAAGGCAATGTTACCTACCTACCAGGTGACATTCTACGGGCCTAACACCTAGTAAATGCTCACATCATCAACATTTGCACTAATAGAGACCATTAGGGAGAAATGGTTCCCTAATAAAACATCCCTAATTTTGGACTTAAACTCCGAAAAAAGTATAATGTTTTCATTCGCCATATGTAAATATTATAATCCTAAGTCCATTCTGTTTTTTTTTTTAAATATTAGAACGACCTATCATTTTTTTTTGTCAACTTTCTGGTGTATCATCACCAGCCTATATACGTCCCACTGCTGGGCACAGGCCTTCCTACATGGCAGAAACACATGAGGAGTTTGGGCCATAACACCACCACGCTGGCCCAATGCGGGTTGGTGGATTAAAGCGGTTGCAGTAACAACCGGGACCAACGGCTTAACGTGCCTTCCGAAGCACGGAGGAGCTCAAGATTATAAATTTGATTGACCCATCCAGGGACCAACCATGGCGAAAGTTGCTTTGTTTTCGTGATCGAAACCAGAGCGCTCAAACCACTACGCCACCGAGCTCCTCACTTTCTGGTGGCTGATACAAAATCCCAAGATCAATCAAGTCCGCCAAATTGAACTTAGTATGTGCAATAATAATATTAAGCTTGAAAGAATAAAAATGTAAGTAAATTATTCGAATATTTTAGTGTTATGACTATTTTATGTCATCAACCAAGGTGGACAAATGCAGGTGACAGTCAGCAGCGAAAGTAGATCAACACATCTAAGTTTTCAAAACTGCAAAGAGCCCTTGATAGATATATATGACTGTAATTAATTATAATAATGAATGAATTTGCGTATTAAGATAAATCCCTTTTTTAGTGTTTTGTCATTTCAGGTGTGTTAATGGACTATCGTGGAGAGCCATACCTTATTTAGTTCTATTTTTTAAAAGTTCTTTTGGGGTGTGCATTTATTTAATGGTTAAAAAAAATGTATATTCGTGTATGTAATAATGTTCGGTGCAGAGGAGTCGCTAATATTCTTTTTCAGCACATTTGCTCAAAAAATGCATTTACGAAGCCTACACTATACAATGAAGCGTGCGGCAAAATAGGTACTCACACCTAAACACCTGTTTTAACGCACGCTAGTTGTAGAACGCCGTGCGTATTCTGAACGGTTTTTTTTAATTTCCTTAAAAAACATATAAGAATTCCACTAATGAGTTTCACATTATAAGAATAAATAGACAGAATAATCGAACCTTTTTGGAAGCGCTTTAGCTCAATACAATTGTCTCATTTTAATACTAAAGAGAAAATGAAATAAAAGATGTAGTTATAATTGTCAACACGCGCACGTGGCGCCATTTGCAAATGTGCGCCATTCCATATTAGGAACGTCAAATATTGTTGCGACTTTCCGACTGTTATTTAAAAACAAAATAATATTACAGTTGTACTACTGTTTTCCGGCAAATCTGCTGAAAAACTTTGTATGACACACGTGCGAATATTGGTATTTACAAACTCGTGACTGTGGTAAGCCCTCGACTTCGTCTCGGCCATACATTTGTCTACTCATTTGTAGAAACCAACTTACCGCACTAGTATCATAAATAACTGTTACATGTGAGCTCGTAGTCTGCTACGACAAGTTTCGTAGACTGCTATAGGACGCCTCGTAGCACTCCACGCAACTTGTTGTAGAGCAGACAGGCGTAGTAAATATTCGTAGTACGCTACTTCAAATCTCAGCTGTATTATGTCGTCCAAATTTATTTTTCCCAATAGATTTCGTGGTTGCGCGAAACTAGAAGCTGGTTTGAAGGTTTTTTTTATTATTTTAAGTTGAGCTCGTCTTAATCTGTACAATAGATTTTTTACAGCTTGTTATAGCCCTACTCTACCATAATTTTGGTAGTTATCACATGCGTCTATAGGCTGCGGGGACAGTTTACCATCAGGCGGGCTGAAGGCTTGTTTGACTTAATGTTTAAAAAACAAGTACGTACATGTCAAATGAATGACAAGAACAATATAACTCTCTAGTATACTTTTACGTGGCCTCAATATTGAAATTGTGCTCTAGTTAAAACGGAATAATTTAGCAAAGGGCTTACTTATACAGGAATATGGTTTATCTATAATACAAATTCAATAACCGATCATAATGTGACATTGGGGGTTTTGCATAAGAATATTTTGGTTCACAAAGGAGGATGTAAGATAAGATATAAGGTCTGATGTGATCCCGGACAGTCCTAAATCCTTGGGGATAAGCCAGAGTCGGAATTATTTACGTATACGGACAAAGTTTGGTACACTAGAAAGATATTTTTTAATAAAAATAAAAACCGACTTAAATATAATAAAAAGACAAAAATAACTATTTGTACTTACTTTTGTCATGATTAGACAAGGGGGGTGGTTCGTAGCACGGTCGGAGAGAAACATTCTGTCTTAATCCTCCGAGCTGTTAAGACTAGTTGCTAAATATATGTTCTATTATCGACATTATCGTCGACAAGGCCATTTTATTCCGGGCTGAAGCTTTGTCAAATGTTTCTTTGTCAAGCTTCCAAAACTTTGAAATTTGCCAGCACATGTGTTTCCTCTTGACATGGGTTCCTTCAAAAGAGGCGTGAAAAGGCACCTTATGGGCCGGCAAGGTGGATGCGGCTAGAACAGTATGGTTCAAGCTGCACTAGCTGTCTTCGCATATGGACTCTTCTTACCGCTTCACATCAGGTGGTGTTGAGTCATTTGCCGTGCTGTGTATAAAAAAGTCGCTGTTACATTTTCTAGTGTATGATTCTTAAGAATATATAATGTCTACATTGCTAATGCCTCAAGTGATTAAAATAAATTAGGTTCCCGCAATCGGGTGGTGAAACCGCTTGCAGGGTCACGAAGCAGTTCACTGTTTTGATGTAAAGGGAAAGGTAGCCAGAGTGATTACTGGGCGTGGCAGACGTTACCATTTATTTTCTCTAGATTTCCTTCAGCAATATCAAGTTTTTTTTTATATTGCTGGTATCTTTAGCTAATCATTATCATGAACAAATAGGTTCTTGGTTTAAAATAAAAAAAAATGACGACAGTAATTGTTCGCGCCTTAACGCCTTACTTAAGGGCACCGCTCAATATATCGCTGCATTCTATTTTTAGTCTACGAATTGACGGCGACTCAGCCGGATGCGTACGCGCTGATCCCGGTTTCCCGCTTTTTGAGTCTTCCACCTTAGAAGGCTTACCGCTCCGTACCGCTATTTATTAAGGGCTCATTTTATCACGCTTGATGAGCCCATACTGTGAACTTTAAACCGAAGGTTGTTATACCTACTGTTCCGCATTAGTACTAGATATACACTTTCTGTGAAGTGTACTTTAACCACCCGCTGTCTCGGCTGATGCCAGTCGAGGCTGGTCCTTCGAATTAACGCAACCACCATATCGAAGAAAGTTGAGGACGAGGAAGAAAGCTGCAGAACACCAATCCGATACCACAGGGACGGTGTGACTGCTGAAGGTGAGTTGCTGTTTTACTTTCGTAGCAGTAGAATGCAGCGATTCTCATAGGCCTTTCTATCTCCTCTTCAACAACTACTAAAACTCCTGACCTATGGTGACTACAACAACTATTTTATGTGGGTAGAAACCACAAACCTTATTACTAGGTTATCGCCCACACAGTAATTAATAGCTACCTAATAATTTGAACAAAAAAATAAAATTATTATAGTACAAAAAAGGTTATTACTTAATTACTAGCTGACCCCGTAAACGATGTTTTGCCATAAAAGTAAATTGTCCAAAAAAAAATAGATAGTAGCCGATTCTCAGACCTACTGAATATACCTATAAAAAATCATTAAAATCGGTGAAGCCGTTTCAGAGAAGAATGGTAACTAAATTTGTGACACGAGAATTTTATAATGAGATGTTCAAGATAGAATCAAATTTTCAAGCGACGTCAAAAATGAGGTACAAAGTGTAACCAAAATAACCTCTTTAATGAGAATTACAGTTGTATTTGATAGAGTTTTACTTTGTAACGCAGAAACATAATGAAGTCGAGCTGCAGGAGCAGGGGTCGTTGGTCACGAAGCAGAATACTTTGTATTATGTACACGAACACTGTTTTATTGTTTCACTGTTCGCTTTAATCAACTGGACTCTATTATTATTGATAAGAAAGTTTATGATTCTGCGGCGATACCTACTTAGGTACTTGAAAAGAGGATAACGTCTAAACATGTAGTGTGTATGTGACTTTATCTACGTTAACTCGCGAAGAATAGACTATTCTAATCTATCTCACCCACCAGAGAAATATACCTATTCAAATTCAAAAATTATTTATTATTCCATCACAAAAAGGCACTTCATAAATATTGCTTAATGGGCTTAACAATAGTTATAATCCAATTTTGTGTGGGACTGGTGCCTGAAATAGGTTTCATAAGAGAAACCTGTGCTACAGGTCGCCAGGCCCCACCCTCAGACACAACAGTAAGTATTATGTAAGGCAGATTTTTATTTTCGAATATGCAATAGATTTAATAAGGCTGTTTTATGAACAATGTGTAGTGTGTGAGTATGAGTATTTGAGATTGTGTTTGTGAGTGTCACGTGTGTGCTTTTTGTGTCAATGTGCGAGTGTGTGCATTTGAGATTGTGAGCGAAAGGGTATACATATATTTAGGGTGACCTATAGTGTTTTGGGAGTTTAATTTCAGTAGTAGTAGGAAACTACTTTAAGGTCTAGATCTATATAGGTCGCCGCTAAATAGTTAAATTTGCCGCTCAATTGGACGCCTAGCCCATTGAGTAAACGCCGGCATCCAATTAAACGCCTAGGCCGATAGTTAATTGAACTAGACTCACTTACGTTTAACAACATGATGTATGGAAAGTCCGCTCAAATAGATGCATAGGAGAATCGTCTTGTACTGAAGAGATTTCGTGTGATTGGTAGCTTCGAGGTTAAGTTTTATGACCACTTATAGTCACAACGGTTTAGGTTATGTGGTCGTAAACAAAATTACCTTTAACCTACCAAGTACTCAGACAGTCACACAAAAGCTTTCGATCTAAATGACCTGCCTAGGCGTCCAATTAAGTAGCTAATTCAACCAGACGTCTGACACGACCGACGTTCAGCCATCTAGTTAAACGTTGCGCTCAATGAGTTGGCTAGTTAAGGACAACTAGCCTAATCAAGCCCTAGGCGTCTAGTTAATTGACTTATTTAACCAGTCGGCGACATATGTTTTTTTTTTATACAACTAGATGACAAACAAGCTGACGGCCCACGGTAAGCGGTAAGCGGTAACCGCCGCCTATAATGCACAATAGCTGTAAATTTGTTAGTTTAAATAGGGATGAGCGCTGTCGTCTGAGATACAGGTTACTTAATAACCTAGTTCAGTCGCAGATGTATAATATAAATATAAAGTTAAATTGTACCTGTAGCAGTAAGTGCAATCTTTTGATCTGTATGTTATGTTGATGGTCAATAAATACATATTATTATTATTATATTGTTATAGACACCTGCAATAACAAGGAAAAATTTATTGATATTGCAGGTGGCGTTGTCATCCTGAGGCCTAAGATGAAATGCCGTCCATGCCCAGTAATACACACACTGGCTACCATTCCCTTCAATCCGAAACAGCGGACTGTTTCACGGCTGAAATAAGAAAGGCGGTGGTACCTACCCAGGCGACCCTACACGGCCCGGGTGTAGGGTCGTCTGGGTAGTTACCACCACCTAGTAAACGCCACCTATGTACCGCGAAAGTAGTAGCAGTAGTGGTAGTATGATGACAGTTTTGATTCTGATCTAATGGTATAGCTCTTCTTATTAGCGGAGTTTTCTTAATCCGTAAGAATTTAAGTCTACCACCGTTGCGACTAATACCTAAGGCGTGGAAAAGAAGCGGCAAGAAGCTCCTGCGTCTTTGTAGTGCGTTATTATTCAAAGCTCAACTTAGAGCTTTAAGCTTTACTTAGAAGCTAAGCGATAGATCTAATAGCAAGTACGTAGATATAAATCAAGAAAATTTTCGACATGAATTCCGAGGTCCGCGGATCATTGCACTTAGGGTCACCATTCGTCCGGTCTCTTTTGAACATGTCTGGCTTTTAGTGTTCCATCGCGAATATCAAGAACTTGGGAGAAGAAGAAGATTATAAGTCACATATTTCAGATAAACACAATTAAATACAATTATGTCCATAGTTATAACTATAAGTAATGTGGTTAGTAACAATATTTGCCTTATATTATGTAAGTATTATTAGTACTTATGTGCCATTGCTTTTGTCAATATTTTTCATTTTTTTTTATTTACGTATATTTTTCTATGTCGTACATTATTTGAGATTTATATTCAACCCTACACTCACTCTACACACCACAGATATCATATTTACATCCCTCTTAAACTTCATTTAATAACTACATTTCTACTTACTATGTTTCTTTACATGAAGGTAGCGCCCCTTTTCCTTATTATGGCATAAAAGTAATTTATCCTGGTCTCCACAAACATGCCAGATGCACTACATCGCCAAAGGGCCGTGGCAAGTTGAGCATTGCTCGGAATGCATTATTATATTGTACACTGAGTAAATGAAATGCGCGATTATTATAATTTTTCCATTGATGACGGGCATAGAACGCCTGACTGCAGTGTGATTCACAAACAAAAATATTCGACATCGAGCTTGACGTCTTGACGTTTGCGCACTGCGCTGTGCGAAAGCGTATTCACTAATCTCTACGTCGGTCTCTCGGCTGTGCATGATTGTCTCTGTTTTGGGTAAACGACATGAAGAAGAATCGATATATTTTGATTTCGTTTTTATTGTGGTAAAATTGTATCGCAACGATTTCATTAAATATTTGATTGATTTTACATAAAGATATAAAAATCTACAACTTTTTGGTTCCGGTTGACGCCGTGCTCGTCGTCGGAACGCTGGTGTCGCCAACGGTTGTCAAAGAAACGCCAAAAGGTATGACAGCGCTGCCGATTGCGACGAACTCATGGCTGCTGACTTTAGAGAATCGCATAGCTGTATGCAGTGAACTGAATGATCATTACTGCCTTACTACAGCCACTGAAACGTCGCGCTAACATGTTGCTTTTTACAGCAATAGATCTAAGCTGTCTTTCTATATCATCATCATCTTTCAAATTGTTTCTTATTATATGACATCAGTACTTAATTCTGATTAAATTTTTATTCTCACTTTTATCGTTCCCAAGCCTAAATTTCAACGCTTCAGTATTTTTAACATTATGTAAGAGTTCATAGCCTATGGCAAAAAAATGTTTGTTTAGTATGAAAAGTAAAAAAAATAATCTGTAATACTGTTTTTCGAAAAACTCTCTGTTCGCGTAACCACGATCGCTTAAGTAATCGAAACGTTGGGTATAATATAACAATTTTACATCGAATTAAACAAACAGAAGTTGAATCCGGTGAATTGGTTTTATTTCAAATTATAAAAATATATTTAAAATAAATAGACAAACTAACATGTCTCAAACTTTTAACGATAGGGTCATTAAACTCTTCACCAAAATATACTTAAGTACTCACTTAGTTATATTCAGAATATTTTTGGATCCATTAATGCATTTCATGTCCAGACCAACTGTGTCTGCTCATTAGCAATATGAAAAAGGAATATCTCAGCAATATGAAAAAGGAATATTTCGAAACTAAGATGTACAGAAATGACGGTACATTACGAATGCTTGGTTCGACGAAAGGGTATAGTTGCACTGCAAAAACAAGTTTTATTGCAACGGAATAAAGTTT
Source organism: Nymphula nitidulata (assembly GCA_947347705.1). Classification (NCBI taxonomy): domain Eukaryota; kingdom Metazoa; phylum Arthropoda; class Insecta; order Lepidoptera; family Crambidae; genus Nymphula; species Nymphula nitidulata. Next base: position 3,402,683 of record OX374617.1, on the reverse strand, counting down.
GTTTAACTTTCAGCGAGTTTGACTAGTGTTCTTTCCTCAGATACGGAATATTGATGGCATGTCATTCGCTCTCTTTTTGTGGTTGATATATTTTTGTGATGCTATTCACACTTCTTTATCTGTATATGTGCATTACAGTGTATTGTATATTTAGGTAAAATTTTTTTTTTTTTTATACAACTAGATGACAAACAAGCTGACGGCCCACCTGGTGGTAAGCAGTTACCGCCGCCTATAGACACCTGCAATAACAAAGAAAAGCACTTGATATTGCAGGTGCGTTGTCATCCTGAGGCCTAAGATGAAATGCCGTCCATGCCCAGTAATTACACTGGCTACCTTAACCTACCAATATGACAGATGTTTTTTACACAGCGTTCTTATGCACTTAAAGATTCATCCCACTTTTTATAAAATGTACCTACGTAATTAAGCGTACATAGTAAATATCTTTTTCTGTTTCTTCGGTGTGCCCTATTTAACCGACTTCAAAAAAGAAGGAGGTGATATGTTCCACTGTATGTATTTTTTTTTGTATGCATGTTCACCGATTTCTCTGTCAATTGTGAACCGATTTTCAAAATACTTTTTTCATTCGATAGAGTATACTCCAGAGGTGGTCCGATTGTCACCAGGTCAGGATTTGATGATGGGATCCCAGGGAAATCGAGGGCAAACCAAAATTTTTATAGGCACTGTTAGTCATCATCTCATGATGATGAGCTAATGATGGAAGGTACAACTCCTTAACGGTTAAGAGTTAGATGATTATTCCTTCACTGTGTATTTCAACCAAGAACTGAGAGACAGATAAGGCGATAGTGCTGACGGCCGACCATCTTGCTTTGACGTTAGCAAACCACTTTAAAATGTAAAAAAATGTATTTTTTAACTAAAATAAAATCAACTTCAAAACACTAAAAAAAAAAAAAAAAATCAGTACCTAGGTACTTACTTACCTCCTAAAATGTATTTTTTGGAGTTGGTGCTAAGCTGTTTCCAGAGACAATAGAAAGTGAAACACCAACTCCAAAAAAATCTTTTTTTTAATTGGTGTTTGCGGGTCGCGATAGCGATAGCGATAGCGTTTAAAAATAATTTTGAACCAATTAAAAAATGAACTAAGCACTTTTAGCCTACTCATAATATCCTACACAATTTTCCAAACTTTACAATTGACCATCTCAGTATTTCTTTAGACTTTTCATCGGGCTTTTTTCTATTCTTCTCATTTGTTGCTTGCTGTCTTCTACTTTTATATACGATTGTATATCGCGTCTACTTATTATACACATTTCTCTTCTAATGTTCCGATTTCATTCGTTACTAATACCATCGTGATGTGTGTGAAATAAATAAAGATTATAAAACCAATTCTTAACCCTATTTTTATCTTTGAATGTTCAGTAATTTTAGAATATTTGATAATTCATTATTATATTGTTATTATAATTATATTGTGTCAAAATTTTTATTTTTCTATGTATTAAGATGCGAAGGTATCATAGGAAAATGTATTTAATAATAATTTTAATTAATACAATTTACTTTGCATTGTAATAAGATCACGGGAAGTACGGACCTGCCGTGAAAAGTGAGAAACACAGAAAACATGACTTGTTATGATAAGTGCTATTTTTTTTTATAAAACTAAGCATTCAAGTAAACCGTAGATCACAGGAAATTGCGTCTTTGTAACTTCCGAATCGCTGAGAAGGGATATTCATACACCAAACACCTCATCTCTATGACCTACTTCAGAAGTTGTCTTGCAATATTAATCTTGGGTCTATCATGAAAGGAGACAAACATTTTTTAGGTGGCCTCGACCGATAAAGTTAATTCAATTTTGACACTCCGACTGTATTTACATTGAATAAAAGGTTTAGGAATTACAAGAAGAAGCTTAATTTGTAGTTATACAATACAAAACTAGGAGAGATTTAGTGAAGTCCCTTGATATCATGTAACAAACATTTAGTTCAAATCTTACGATTTTAATCGTTACATATTATATCCTTCTCACATCTCTTTTTTTTGTACAACTTTTTTTTTATACTAGGTACTAGATGACAAACAAGCTGACGGCGCACCTGATGGAAAGCGGTTACCGCCGCCTATAGACACCTGCAATAACAAGCAAAAATCACTTGATATTGCAGGTGCGTTGTCATCCTGGGGCCTAAGATGAAATGCCGTCCATGCCCAGTAATTACACTGGCTACCTTTCCCTTCAATCCGAAACACAGCGAACTGTTTCACGGCTGAAATAAGAAAGGCGGTGGTACCTACCCAGACGACCCTGCATACGGGCCTACCACCTAGTATCTCTAGCCTATAAACGTCCCACTGCTGAGCACAGGCCTGCCTATATGGGAGAAACACATGAGGAGCTTGGGCCGTAACACCACCACGCTAGCCCAATGTTGGTAGATGGGTAAAAGCGGTTGCAGTAACAACCGGGACCAACGTGCCTTCCGAAACACGGAGGAAATGACAATTTTAATAAATATCATTATGACATTAAAGACAACTTTTTAAAAGCGTTATTGTGGCTATGGACTATGCACTCATAATAAGTGCACTTGCATGTTGCCATTTCATACAATATTTATTTTATTTCGTTATTTTTTGCACTAAAACAAAAGAGTTTTGTGTGAGTTAATGGAAACTATATTATTCGGTACAATATTGTCAACAATCTGAAATGGTGCTCATAAGCTTTACCATCTCCTCTATTATTTATATCTTTATCTTACCAATTCGACATACACTAATACTTTAGTCCGCTTTTTCAGCAATCAAGCCATTAGTGCATTTGTAAGAATCTATCTAAAAACTGTCTTTTCTGATGGATATTAGAATTTGATGATTGTTTAGATGGTGCAATTTAGCCATTCTACGAAGACGACTTTCACATCTATGTGATGGCTTCCAAATTCTCAAAAGGATTGCGAATTGTGACAGGATCTATTTCAACTTATCAATATTACGTTTCCCTGTAAGTCCAGTGCTTTCGCACGTGTGATTTCCTTTCCAATTGGCCTATTGGTAATTTCCGCTATTCTAAGAGCAGTCAATGATAATTCCAAATCTGATATCAAAATCTCGACCCACTAGTCTCATACAATTTAACTTCCACCAGTTGACTTCGACTCCTCAAAGTTAACTTAGTAGGTTATCTCGGACCGCTGAAGTCAATTAAATACGAAGCAAACTCAACTTGAGCTTGGACTTTAAGTAACAACTTGGGTTGTGCTGAGTGGACGTAATTTAATAATATGCGCTAGGATGTTGCCGTTCTTGTAAGTTCAGAAGGTTTTACCTTACAATTAGATACAGTATTTATGTTATCCTAAAAAATATTTCATTACTATGTATTTCTACAACATGAGTTTCTTCAAAAGAGGCGTGAAAAAGCACCTTTTTTGACCGGCAAGGTAGAGGCGGCTAGAGCAGTGTCTAAACTGCCCGAGCTGTCTTCGCATATGGACTCTTCTTACCGCTTCACATCAGGTGGTGTTAAGTCATCTGTCGTGCTTTCTACAATTTCGTTATTTTGATCTGTACCTATCTCAGATCTGTAATTCTGGGATTCAATTACCGTTTATTGGCTTAGTTTGGCTAGTGTTAGGGCTTTTTCTATAAGTCCGCATGGCTAGCTACCACCATCTTACCTAAGTATGCCGCCATAACAATAATGTCAACAGCATTGTTGTGTGCCGGCAATCAGAGATAAGATAGCCAGTTCCTCTGTGGTTGAGGAATCCGGGTGAAGCTCGTTTACATCTCCGTCCTTGGTATCACTTACCATTAGATGAGATGAAGGCGAAAAGCTTCCCCGTTAAGAATAAAAATAACTGTCTTCAATCAGAAATAGTACCGAGTCTGAACACCGTAGTGGCCAAGATACTTTATTTTAGCTGCCGAAGTGCCATAATACTTTAGTTAGATGGTTTGAGATTGACTTTGGGCATTTAGTACAGTAGAAGTGTACATGGACTGAAAAGTCGCAAATGCTTGCGATATTTAAGTTAGTTACCTTTGTATGAATGTAAGATTCTTTATATGTTTTCACGTGCCCTCAATATTTTGAATGATTTCTATACAACGACTCCCCTCACCGCAGGAGGGAAGGTAGAAAAAAAATATTTTTCAAAGATTTTATTTTTAACTTCTTTGTCGACTTTATTAACATGTACACCTGAGCTTAGCCGCGGGAGACGGACAGACAGACCAATAGAAATTTTAGTTGATCACGTAACCCTGAAATTTGACAGTTTTAAACAAGTGTTACCATATTTTGTAAAAAGGTGGATCAATTTCAGAAACCAGATGGTTTCCGAGTATTTATTTCACAAATGTAGCAAAAAATATATCCTTCTACTGAAATTTTGTTGATGGAAGATAGTTCCAGTTTATTGCTACGTCTACACATATTATGTTAGTGCTCTCTCTGGTGGGACCTTTAGGCCACAGTGTATTGAATACAGTATGGTTTGTTATTATTTTTATTTATTCATACTTTATTATACAAAAAAAATATATTGGCAGACCTAACGCCTTATCTTATGTTGTCCTAAAGTGGAGCCATGATCAAGTTACAGTGCACTTATGGATCCTTTGTGATTCCACAGCTTTTAATGCTTCAGTGTTCAGAATAAAGATGCCATAAGCTTCACTTTGTCTGTAGGCAGAAAGACTTGATTTCTAGATGTCACTTGATTCCTGGCACTTAACACCTGCTTAACAAAGTTGTGTTGGGGAGAGTTGCAATTTAACTAGTATGAAGTAAGTGGCAAAATGTCCCGTGAGCATCCAAATGTCTCAATGAAGACTAAGCAACTAGTGACCTTGTTATTATTTCTAAATTATTTTGAACCGCTTACCGGGAGACGCAGCGTTGGTAGGCCCACAAGCGCGATCGACGATCGGGTCGCGGGAAGTCGATGGATGTTGGCAGCGCAGGTCCGATCAAATTGGAGATCCATGCCCAGCGGACCCACTGTCTTTTCGCTGATATGATGATGAAGAAGTAAAATTACAAAGCAGTGACAGTTGTGATTGGTTTGCTCCAGTAATCACCTGTCACCCAGACTGCTCAACGTCAATAATTGGCCCTAAATATTATTTTATCGAGCGATCAATAGGAGGATTTTAAACATTACTGTTTATCAACAAACCGACTCAAGGAATTAATAGGGTAGTTGACAACTTTTTTTTTATTTTATAAATAAGAAGTTTATAACTCATAAATAAATATTGCAAAAGAAATAGTATGTCTAAGATCAATAGTTTCACAGATATAGTGGTATGTTTGATGTGTTGCGGCGCATCGTCCAAAAACGCTCCATAGAAAATCTACGGAACATGTGACGTCATATGTTCCCTTATTACTTAGAAATGTATGGGCATACTGACAAAATTGATAATAACTATGTATTAAGTAGGTTTTTATTGATAGTTATCATAATAATATTTGTTTTAATTGATGTCAGCAATCTAATATCATTAAAATTTTTGATAAATTTTGAAAAAAAAAAAATCACCATTTTTTAATTTTCAAAACAGTACAACTTCAACAATATTTCATATCTTTTAAGTTTGAATTGTTAATATGGGTAACAGTAGCGTATATTTTCCGAATTTGTGAAAAATATCTGCAAATTCAAACTTAGGCAACATCCCAATTATGATTCATTTTGTTGTTTCAAATTAGTCCTAAGCTAAACAAAAGTACTTATTTATTGTTGACAAACTTTATGAATCCGATTAATTTTGATCCTTTTTATTAGCAATCAAATCGCATGAGAACTTTGATGAAGTTGACTGGCAATCTGAGTTTTTAAAGAGATTACAGATGAGTACCCTGGCCATTAATTCAGATACAAGCTGAGCTTCATAAATAAATCACTGCATAAGTTATTAAAATGATTATTAATTATTAAGATAATTTATTTGTGTGCATGTGTAAGAATGTGTGACTAGAATAAGCGGATAATTTTCCTTTACGCTAGTATGCAGGGTAGCACATATAAATCGGTCAGTATGGGAAAGTCTGAAACTATAAGACGTACGCAAATCTCTTCTCAGGAACTATGTCATCGATTTCAGTAATAAGAAAAACTGCCTTCATACATTTACAAAAAACGTGTTTTCAGCTTGGGAATCGAACCCGGATGTTTTGAAAAATAAAACTAACACGATTTCTAATTAGATATCGAATGTGTACTTAGGTCTTAAAGATAAACGTAACTATGAAACATGATGTCTAAAATGAATAAAATGCATTGTTTTCATATCTTTTAATTTATTTTAGTAAGTAAGTGTTCGAAATTACGAATGCATGCGCGCCCACAATAGGAATGTCATCCGGCATATCGAGAGGCCCATAAGGCCCTAAGCTCGGCAATCGGTAGGGCCAAGTACCCGTATAAAAAATGTACTCTTTGGGGCCAAGGTCCAAGGACCAAGGCCGCTTGTATTGGTGACTACCAAACATCCTGTATTATACACATTTTTAAAGCCTCAAATGTTTAGACTTGATTATACCTGCTTTATACTCTCTTACGTGGAAGCCTTAGTCAGTAAAACTGGAATCAGGCTCAATGTATCCAACTATTGCACAATTTCACAACTTCAGAATATTATACTACTTTATAAATTGACTATGTCAATGTGGCTTCTGACCGGCGACGACGAGCAGCCAGTTCCTGCGGTCAGTACCCTCATACGAAATGTGACAGCTTTTTGCTATTCCACCCTCTATACGGCTAGCTTAACCTTAGAAACAGCATGAAGTGAATTTCAGTTCGGCTAGCAAGATATTTTATTCTTATATTGTAATGTTTTATTTATAGACCATTTCTAAAGCATAATCTATTTTAGATATCTGATATTGAAAGCACATTTTCAAACATTGCGCTCCTATTACGATGTACCCGTAAGGCATAACTCCGACAGCCACTACTTCGAAAGACCGTTACTTTATTTATTTCGACAGACGTTACATCGATAAAAAAGATGCGTGACTATTTTTTAATAGTAAGGTCTATTAAAAAGAATTAAACCACACAAAGTTGCATGTTAGACAAGGAGATCCGATATGAACTTTGACGTCACATTACACACCCGCCATAATGTCTAACGCCATACATTTTTTTTTTAAAGTTGTTTCAGAAAGAGACAGGAATAATGCAATGTCTAATTCAAATATCCCGGGTATTTTTTTTGCTAAACTAAATTAGCAGTATATAACAGTATATAATTAAAATAGAATAAAACTAGAAAAATTTCACGTCCTGAGGCAGGATTCGAACCCGCGACCTTTCGCAATCTGGGCGACTGCTCTGACCACTGAGCCACCTAGGACTTGGGATATCCCTGTGAAATTCTTTTAGTCTATCTGTATTTGCGTTTATGAGCTAACGTCCACCCTACAATGTCGAAATATTCTATTTCAATAATAATTACTAAGTAACTTTTCAAACATTTATAATAATGTTAAAATCAAAAATTAAGAATAGCAGTATAATTTTACTACGTTTTTTGTGTACTAAACCAGTATATTTGTAACCTCTACTTATACTTTTTAAAACAAGAATTTTAAAAAGTATATTTATAACCACAATATGCCAAAAACGCGGTCCTATTGCAATAAGCGATGTTTACCAGAAAACCTTAATTTAAATAATAAAATTAATTTATACAGTTTTTTAAACCGAAGTTCGACTTAACTGTCAAAATATTTTACTCAAGCTGGTACAGCGGAAATACGCCTTGTTGAACTTCGCATTAGAGTTCAATATCTATTTGCGAAATTAAACTGAACAGACCTTAGTAATGTCGAGTGCAAAGCTATGCTTTTTGAAGTTAAAACATCAAAGGATAAGCCAATGGGCTCTGAATTAAGAGAACGCTTTCGTACCGAGAATTTTGCGAAACGCAGTGAATAGTAGAACGTTCGTAGCGTTCGTGGCGTTCGTAACGTCAGCAATAGATTGGAGTGACCTTTTCAATAAAAATATTAACACAGGAAAATAAATAAAATAGAAATAAATTTTAATGAAAAAAAAACCGTGTTTTTGGCAAAAGGCAAAAATAGTTAGTTTTTTGATGCCATTGAAAAAATCACAAAAATATAATGTGATTTTTTGAGATTTTTCTCAGAAAATCAGGTAAAATCTCCTGAATCCGCGAAAAATACTAATAATTCGTTTTCATGCATAGTTTGTACAAAAATTGAAATTTTTCATAGATTTCACCGTTATTCAGTATGGCAATATGGCGGGCGACATAGAAGTCAACTAAACGTCACCAAAGTGACATACGCGCCATGATGAATATTTGGCTGTGTTGCAGTTTTTTCTATAAAAAATCTTGTTTTGTACCCCGCTACAATGCGGATAAAAATAAAATGGACAATTGATCACTGTTTTGCATATTTTTACCTATTTTTCAGTATACTTTACATAGACCTGGCCGGGTCTCCATACATTTTTGAAACATATCTTTTATTTTGAAAATTTAGTAATTTTAGCTATGTAGTTTTCGTCTGGCTGTTCTGCTGGTCTGGTACTGAAAATATTCTACTTACTAGACTAGGTATAGTATACTTTAACTGAGGTAAAACATTTTGATTCTTTATTTCCCATAAAAATCCATCAAGTCATTTAAGTATCACCAGTTCAGCTAGATTGTACAGTCAGCTTCCAAAGATTTAAATGATTTTGATCCCTATCACATTGAAACAAGAGACAAAATGTATGCACATCGTTTTGATAGACGTATTGCAATTGTTTTGCAACCATAATGTAGTACATAGGTGTTACACATAATTATACAGAACAGATTACGGACCCTGTCGGGCATCGCAATGGGTAGAGGAGAGGACGACGTCTTACTCATTTAACAATTACCAATTATTTAAACTTATTTGTGTGTACATGCATTTGTGTATAAGTTAACAGATAAATAATAAAAAGACACTCTTATAGTTTAATTTATTTTGTCGTTTAGGTACTCATGGAGACTGTAATAGCATTTATGTGATAAAATTTCTTTTAAGCATTTTATGAATATTTTATCGTGTTTTTCTTGACGTACTTTATCTGTTAGTTTGTTATAGATCTAAGTGGACATATTATAGGTACTAGATAAACACAGATTTAGCCGAGCAGATGGAACAATCAGCATATTTTCATGCCTTATAGAATATTTTGTAGGTTGATCCTCACGCCTTATATAAAACTCACTATATTTTCAAACAAATTTGCAAATCTCAGAAATGTATATGCAAGGCAATGGGTTTATTTATTTATTTTGTAATGATGTCTCTACATCATTACAAAATAAATAAATAAACCCATTTTAATATCTCTTTCGCTAACTGTACAGTAAAGGAGCCGGAACCCTTCTACGTGGGTCAGAGCAACTGCAGTGAAAGACGCATTTGACCCAGTTGCTTCCACCGGCGAGTAACGACGCCCGTTTGAAATTTGATACGATGAGGTACTGCGTTAAGGTGTATCGATGTAAGCGCGTGGCCTTTACGCTACGAACTTTGAAGGCTCTCGAATATTCAATATTTTCAATAAGGATTTAATCCTACTTCGCCTACTACAGTTGTTCCTGTTTCAAAAATTATTTAGGTCAGACTTCGTTGTTTTGAAACTTCGTTGAAGTGGCAGTGGGCAGGGCACATACCACGCAGAACGGACGGCGGTAAAGTTTTATCATGGCGACCGCGTACCGGAAACCGTAAAGAAGGACGGCCTCCCACTAGACCTGGTCAGGGTAGCGGGGATCCGTTGGATGCAGACTGCGCAAAACAGATCCATTCGGATATCGATGGGGGAGGTATTTGTTCAGCAGTGGGATTCATAGGCTGATATGATGATATTGATGATGACTTGATTTTAATCCCTATCCCTCTATATTTCGGTTGAAACCGCATCCACGAGGTATCGTCTTAACGAGTAGCTTCATACGCGGTGACATTGTCAAATTGTCATATTCTGCTGCTGTAAATATATATTCTTCGCCGTGTCGTCTACGAATATGCAAACTTACGTTTTCTCTAATGGTAGGTAAGGTTGTTAATTAACATTGTACTAGTTAAGGGACGAGATAAAATTTTTCAATAAGCACGGAAAATACTTCGAATTTGGAGTCCACTCAAATGCACTTCGTCGTATCGTGAAACAATATATATAAAAAAATTACAGCATTTATTTATTTTTTTCTTAGGTAGTTTGTATATTTGTCAAGGACCTTATGACTTATTTTTATTAACAATGTAATTTGAAGTTGTAACTTTAATGACATCTGTGTATAAATAACAATCAATGTTTGTATTTTTGTCTTCAATCCGAAACGGAAACCATTGATCATATTGTGATGAAACTTCGGTAGGGTGTTCTCTGGGGATGCCCTAGAAGGTTCTTGGATTATAAAACTGTTTATTTTATTAATTTATTTTTAATTTATAACAGTTTTCTTTTTACGGGCATTGCAAAGCGTGCCGAGTGCAGGTAGTTATAACATATTTTTAACTCATATATTTCAATATTTACGTATTTTATTGAAATAAAACGTAATTACAACAAATTATAATTATATACAAACGTATTATTAAACAATTTACTCCCAATATAAAAATCCGAACTTATAAATAAAAAAAAACGTTACCTAAATCTTGTGAAATAGAAAGTGTACCAATACGACTGGTCGCATTACCTCGATGAATTGTGAGGAAATATATTCGTGTGAAATATATTATATACCAGAATTATTGTCCTATGTATTTCTATTTTAACATATTTTTAATTGTATTCTTATGGCCCACCGGATTTAACTTCATAGGTAAGCCAGCATGTAACCGTATTTAGATGAATACAAAATGTAGCCATAAATGCTACGCTTAATGTTGTGGAATACACTCGGAGCTATAAATTTCAAGTCCTTGCAAACTCCATGTCACTTAACTCGCCGGCTTTACCTCTGTTACAATGTTATCAATCACGTGCTGCAAACTTGGTAAAAGTTTTGGATCCAGCGCAGCTTGCCAAGCCACCGAGTCACCGCGAAAGCACAACACCGAATAATGGACTGCTTTCAATCTTCATTTAAAGGTACGATCAACCACAAAAAGTCGAAAACACTTTAGTACAAACAAACTTGCATACAAATTGTCAAGTGTAGGTTTAAAAGAGTTTGATTGTTATTTTGAAAACGTACTAAAGTGCTTATCGACTTCTGTCACTGATTGTACAAGAATTATAATTTTGGGGAGAGTGAGATAGTTATGAAACCGATTTTCAAATAGTGCCGTAGATATATGATCTTTTTTTGCTGATTCGCTTAAGTTGCGAGTCGCTTTAATTATTATTTGTAATTGTATAGGGTACTGCTTCCATTCCAGCGGGCTGAAAGCCTAACTCTATTATCACTAATATCAATAATATTGCTTTAAAACCCATACTCGTATGGCTTTCATCTGCACAATATTACCAATACCATACCAATCATCAATGCATTTCCGCGGCCGCTTCGCACATGAATTAGGTATTTGAAAAAATACTCGTTGGGTGTGTTGAACTACATTATTTCGACAATGTGAGACTCTATCTGCCTGTTTGTCTCTCTACTACGCTTTCATTGAGTACAAAGTACCGCTGAACCAATTTCAAGGAAGTTTGATATTATTATGGAGATATGTATATAGATACATCCGCAAAAAGGACAAATATTACCTTTCAAATTCAAATTCAAATGTCTTTATTTGCTCTACATGCGGTGTGTGATAATCAAGTATAGACTAAAATCAAAATGCGATAACAAATACTACACAATTAAAATTAAAATGATTCATAATTAATTACTGTCTTAGATATATTAATAAAAAATGTCAAGCATCTAAAAATAATAACATAATTTTGAATGTCTACAACAGAGATAACATTAAATTTATTAAAAATATAAAATATTTCATTTATGAATGTCAAAGGAAGTTAATATACAATACAATTTAGCAAATTAGGAAGTAGTCATTTACATTATATTCTATGTCAGCTTAACATGTAAAATCGTACAAAATTTAAACAAGTAAAGAGAAAGATTTATATCACCCCACAGAAATAATATAATCTATCATGCAAAATGTAGGTCATCGAAATATTCATTTAAAAATTGTAGTAACACTTTTCAACGAGCAACTTTTTCAAATTAAACTTAAAACTATTTGTATTTAGCTGCTTTAGTGGTTCAGGCAAATTGTTATAAATTCTTGGAGCCATCTCAATGACACTATTTTACATCAATGCAGTTTTGCAAATATCAGTGCTAAGCTTGGAGTTCCTAGGGAGAAGACCAAAGTATTCATGGGAAACAGATCTGGATTAGATCTAACAAAAATGCATGACTTAAAAATTTTGGCGAAATAATCGACATACACGCCGGTTAAACTACCTTAATGGCTTAACTCTCGTTCATTAGATATTACTATCATTTTTGTCTGTCTTACTAAGAATTCACATTATTTCTTTGTGCATCAAAATTTCCTTAAATTTTGTCTTAAAAACCTACTAGTTTTGGTGATAACGCTTGCCAAATACATCCCCCAGAGCGATCGATTTGTCAGAACTCTCTTGCGTATATCGTATATACGCTACCTAGGTAACTGTCACAGCTAGGTGGGCACAAATCATTGATTTCCCCATTTATAATAGAGACCAGTGGTACAGCATTAATATTCCTCATCCGGGAGCGTTGCAGGGTGACGTTTGGAATTGAATTGTAGAAATACCAGCGGCCTGTGGGACAGATCGATTAAGACATGACAATCGTGCATGAGTGCTGGAAGACGATATGTACCTTAATTAAAGCTCGTCGTAGATTAATAACCATATAGAGGGTGGTGCCGTCAATACGACAATAAATTAAAACATGTGCTATATTAGTTCATAGAAATGATATGCCACTTTCAAAAACATCTTATTCGTTTGATAATTTCATGTCATTTTTATGTTATAATTATTTCATACAAAAGTCAAGAAATTATCAAATGACAAGATGTTTTCGAAAGTGGCAAACCATTTCCATGAACTAATATAGCCCATGTTTCAATTTATTGTCGTACTGACGGCAGCATCCTATATATAATAACCATTTATAGTACATATTATGATTTACTAGGTGGTAGGTCCGTATGTAGGGTCGTCTGGGTAGGTACCACCGCCTTTCTTATTTCAGCCGTGAAACAGTTCGCTGTGTTTCGGTTTAAAGGGAAATGTAGCTAGTGTAATTACCTACTTGGCATAGACGGCATTTCATCTTAGGCCTTAGGATGACAACGCACCTGCAATATCAGGTGATTTTTCCTTGTTATTGCAGACGGCGATAGTTGCTTATCATAAGGTAGGCCGTCAGCTTATTTGTCAGTTGTATTAAAAATGTTGTGGAGAAATATGTATCCTATTACAAGAAGTTTCCGATCGATATTATATTGAATCACAACTCAGCCCTCATTAATTAATTAAATATAAATGTGATCTAAAACTTAAAGAAATTTAGTCTATGCTACGGTTAAAATGTTTCATTTCGGCTATACTTAGGTGTGAATGTAGAAATATTATTATATACTAAGCCTTATTAAAAATTATGTTGTCCAATATGGCATAATAATAATTTCTACTTAATAGGTTAACGGCTAAATGTTTCAGTCTTTCTTTTATCTAGACTCATGTTTTAATATTGGAATAAGATCTTGATCGATGGAAAAAGTGTTTCAAACAGTAAAATTTAGTTACTAGTTGACACTTGAAAAATCTAGTCGACACTTCTTTATAGAACCTAAATCCTGATACGCGCGCGGCGCTAACATAGTAAATTGAATTTAGATTTGGCGCCATTTTATCTGTGTATTACTGTACAACAATAACAATTTATGGAAATGCCTGATTGTGCAGTGACTTTTTTCAATCCTATGTATGAGTGTATGGTGTGGAAAATTTATTTTTGAATCGAATGTAGATTTGGCGCCATTTGTCTGTATATACAACAATATCAATGTATGACAATGCCCGATTTTGTAGTGACTTATTTCAATGTATGTTTGCAACTTTTTAATGTAGGAGACAGTGGGGTAATTGCTAATGCTGTATACGGTGTAAAACTCCTCGCATACGTATTCTTTTCTATGAATGTTTGTTGACAAATCCAAAGTTCAATCCAAATACCGCTCGAAATAATTCAATGAAAATAACGCCATTATAAGTAGGTTCGTATTTATTCTTTTATGACCAAGCGGGTTGGATACTTTTGTATAATATTTGTAGAATGGACTTTGTCTTTCATTTGTTGGCGAAGAGTTTCACACCCAAAATTTTAAACGAAGCTGTGTACATTACTATGGAATAGTTGTTAAATCTCTTTATGCTGACTTAAGGGGAGACCTATGCTCAATGCTACACACTAAGCGTTAGCTCATTATCCTTTTCTGTCATGAAATAATCGGTTTCATTATGAGTTACCCCGCGTTTGAAATTACCCCACTCTCCCCTACCGTTATATAGGCTAACAGTTTACGTTTAGAAGTCAGGCATTTTTTTATTAGTGTAAATGGTTCGCGGTTTTCTCTATACAAAATAATGAAAAACTTTTACCGCGCTAAGCTTGAAAGCCATAAAAAATATAGTGATGTTTTTATGACGCGTTGTAAAGGGCACCTAAAACCTTTTATTTGACCACTTTTATGAAAACTGTCCATCATCGTTACAATGTCTTTGTTTCGGATATCGTAACATGGAACTGTCCTTTTGAAACTTTATTCGCTCCAAACTCGAGTGAAAAACAATACTGCAGCCATATTGAATTATGATATGACACATTTCTATATATATCATCTTCACCAGCCTATACACTGCTGGACACAGGCCTTCCTTAATAGAAGAAACACATAAGTTTTTTTATACTCACACCTGTTATCTAGCCCAAAGTAAGCATCATTAGGATAATAATATGTATATAAATAGTAGAAAAATACTAAATGAACATACAAACTTCCATGACTCGTGAACAAACGCTCGTACTCATCATACAAACATTTGCTCCCACCAAGATTCGAACCCGGAACCCCCGACGGATTAGTTTGAATAGCAAGGGGCACAGGCCACTCGGCCAGTCGTTAAGTTTGGGCTGCTTAACCGGGCCCTATGCGAGTTGGTGGGCTAAAGCAGTTAATGTAACAACGGGCATCAACGGCGCTGTCTTCCGAAGCATGGAGGAACTCGAGGTTACAATTTTTTGATTGATTAAGGCGAAAGTATATATATATAAATAGATGATAATACACATTACTAAGTACAATGGATGCTATAAATACTGTCTGTTATCAATTCTAGCACCACGCTCCAGTGCTCCCACTGTGTGTTCCGTTTCACGTAATGAAATACTTAATGACTTTGATTAGTGACGCAAATAGGCACATGTGTTTCGCGATACCGTTGTCACTCTATCGATCCAGCGAACGTCCCAATTATGTTACGAATTCTAAGCTTTGTTACAGTAATAATCTAATGCACAGAGAGTTAAAGGAGGACGAGTATAGTCAAAATTATTGTTGTTTACTCAAGTCTAGTTAGTATTGTAATGACGTTGCAGTGTTATGTTTGAGCGGTAAATGTGTGGGTACAACTCAAAACATCAAACGTGACGCTGAACCAAATTTTGTCAGTCTGTACTGGTGTGAATTATCAATTAAAGAAGGTTTGATACGTAGCCGCCGATTAAAAAAAATCGAAATGCCGGATGGCGCCTGGAACACTCTTCATGCAATAATATTCAAACCCCTTTAACATTAATGTTGATTTATCAATGTTAAATGGACGTAAGGTTTGTTCACCTGCTATTCGTAACTACATCATTTCATTGAGATAAAACTTATTCTTATTATATACAAGTATTAATTATCTACAGTCAAGTTAAAGTAGTGACTTGTAATGTCGCCAGCTCATTGAGGGTGCGTTTGGTTGAGAACAGGTGGACTTATCCCATATACTACATTACGCTTCTCTTGATTAGTGCCCAAGGTTCTAATATTCGACCATTAAGTTGATTCAAGAAACATTTTTCACAAAAACATTAATAAACTACGAATTTAGGCAAAAAAAAAATGTTTATTTATTAATACGTTGTATTTAAAAATAATTAAGTAATCACATATTTAAGATCACAAAATAAAAATAAATTGTACCTTATTATGTGAATGAATTCGCCAAAGAATCATCTAGTCAAAAGATGGTAATTTTTTTTACGCAATTATGTCGCCAGACCCTCGAATGTCGCAATATGACATAAACGCTACCCTTTTTAATAAAGGATAATGCTTGCTGACCTACACACAGCTTGCGTAGCGACAGGCATGTATAAAGTCGTCCAGTGCCTGATCATATATAAGTACTAAAACTCCCTGATAACTCCACTGCCTTCCTCGGTGGTAGCCTGGGCTCTACTAAAGCAATTTCACCAGCCCGATTTTGGACTGACTTTAGTAAGTTCTGGGTATTATTGAGGATCCTAAAGGCATGAACAAATAAATAGTCAGCAAAATAATAATAGGTTAATGTAGCCTCTAGACGAAAACTAGTAGCACTGAGAATAAACGAAACTCTACGAAAGCGAAATAATATAATTGTGTTTTAATTGGTAAAAGAATAGCTCAACCACTCCGCAAATCTGTCAGAGGAGGCCCAATTAGGAAAAATATTACGGTCCCAAGTAATCTGAGGTCTCCCGTAAACCGGATTGATTCAGTGCGGTGGAATGCGTTAATATTTTATTTGTTGGCTCAATAGACGTTTCCTTTGCCAAGCACGTCGTGCGGGGTTAAATAAAAAATATTCTTCTTTGTCTTTGGTTGGCGTTGTCTTATTTAAGTACAAGGGACAGCATATCATCTATATCACAGTTACAAACATCTGCTTGTAGCCTGGAAACTCGGATTAAGGAAACAACTAGCTATTTAACCAGAGGGCGGTCAACTAAATTACCACATTTACAGTATTGAAATAATGACGAAACTCATCTAAGAATTAGGATTGTCATGTCATAATACTACGTTGCTTGACAGGCTATACAGGGCGGTGCCGTCAACACGACATTAAATTAAAATGTAGAGAATATTAGTTTATAGAAATGGTTTGCCACTTTCAAAAACATCTTATTCATTTGATAATTTCATGACATTTGTATGAAATAATGCAGCCAATATCTTATTTTTTCAACACACTTCCTCATAAAGTGGCTCTAATCCCATGGCAATTAGGCACATAATGACACCTATAATCAAACTGTGACTTTTTCATTACTATTATTCACTAGTGAGTAATAGTTTTTTTTTTAATAATTAAAATTGCCAATATATATTTTTTTTCTTTTTTTGTTGTTAAATCTCCCTGTAATGGGAAGGCAAAAGGAACTAATGCCCATACAGCCATGTCTGATGTGATTGAGTTTATGTCACTTATCTATATGTATATGTGTAAGTATATGTAGTTTAAAATCCAAAGTCACGCCCAAGGCCCTATCATAATAACAGCGCTTCTGCGACGTTTATTATAATGTCGCAAAAGTTTTATGCTGAGATAGGGCCTTGTTGACTGCACTTATTGTTAAGTATAAACTGTTTGTATTTGTCTATTTTTTTTTATTTTTTTTTTTTATTGTTTAAGCTTCTTGTTGTTGTTTGTTATGTGCATGTCAAATAAAAATATTTTTCTTTCTTTCTTTCTTTCTTTAATATTATTGGTTGAGTTACGCTTACGTTTGCGCTAAAAAGCTATCCGCGAAAAGCCCAAAAAAAAGAAACCTCATTTTTTAGTTTATGGCCGATGCGCGCGCATAGGAAAACTGATTAATTTTTCCCGCCATTACGAAACATTTTTCACAACTCGTCTCGTTTTCTCTTTTGAAGTTATTTACTGTTAATTATTAATTAAGATGTCTGCAAATACAATTTATGAAGAAAATGATTTATGTTGTACACCGCCCGATATAAGATGTGAAGCCCAGAACGTTATGGAAAGTTTACTACCAGAAAACTCAAAGGAAAAATATCTATTAGCGTACCAAAATTTCATACAATGGCAGAACAACAAGAATACGCAGTCTTTTTCAGAAAATGTGTTCATGGCGTACTTTAAAGAATTATCTTCTAAGTACAAACCTAGCTCTTTGTGGTGTATTTACTCAATGTTAAAAAGTACAGTCCGAACAAAGAATGGAGTGGACTTAAAAACATACTCGAATTTGTCAGCTTATCTAAAGAGACTATCTGATGGATTTAGAAGCAAAAAATCAAAGGTTTTATCTGACGATATTGAAAAATTTATTAAAGATGCTCCAGATAACCAATATTTGGCTACAAAGGTTAGTTAAATTAATTTTAATTAAATATTTAATAGCAGCTTGTTGACTTTAATTATTGTTTCTTTTGTTTCAGGTTGCTTTAATATTTGGTGTAACTGGTGCCTGTAGGATACAAGAATTAACAAATATAACTGTAAAAGATATAGAAAACCATGGCCAGATGCTTTTAGTGAAGATACCTATCACGAAAAATAAAATACCTAGGTCATTCACCATACACGGTCCATTCTATGATATTGTTAAGAAGTATGAAAGTTTGCGTTCACCAAAAACAAAAAATGACCGTTTCTTTCTAAATTACCATAATGGTAAATGTACCTGTCAGCCTATAGGTATAAACAAATGTGGTTATATGCCTAAAGAAATCGCTAAGTTTTTGGGTTTAGTAGATGCTGAGAGCTACACTGGACATAGTCTCAGAAGAACTTCAGCTACATTGCTGGCAAATTCAGGAGCTGATATAATGACTTTGAAGCGACATGGCGGGTGGCGATCTAGCAATGTAGCAGAATTATACGTAGAAGATTCCATACAAAACAAGAAGGAAATTTGTGCGAAAATCACAAAAAGAATTAAACTTGATTCTGAGACGCATCCTACTAGCGAAATACCAAGTACATCCAATGATTGGATTTCACCTACCTACACGAATAATGAACCATCACAAATAACAATAGAACATGAAAGTATTTCAGTAAATAATCTATCTGATGAGACCGCTATATCATCAAAAATAGTTAATTATAATTTTACTAACTGCACATTTACTAATTGTTTCTCTAAATAAACTTTTTATCTACTATGTAAAATGGAAAATCCATTGGGAAGTTTGGTTTTTAAATCGAAAAAACTGGAAAAATTAAGTCGTCTACGTATGCGAAGTTGCGGATATTTGCTTTCCTATGAATTTTTAGTGAAATGATACGATAGTAGAAAACAATATAAGCTCACCGTCACCCATCTAGCTTTGACCTTTAAAAGTAATCACTAAAAATTGTGAAAAAAAAAATTCAACAAAAATAAAACCGACCCTTTCAGTTTTTTGGAGTCGGTTTTATTTTTTGTTTAAATTTTTTTATCTGTGGCATTTATATTTCTAATAACTACGTAATTGTACTGTATAAGTACGTAGTTGTACTGTACAACTACGCCGTTATTGCAAATAGGTTTAGCTATGGGCCAGCACGTAGGGTATAGTGGCGTAACTATATGCGAACGCAGAGGTGCGTTCCGAGCCTATACTCCAAACACCCGACTTGTTTTATGTCTTGCTCTATGGTCTGGAACGACACAATTTGTTTTTATAACATCAAATTTTGACATTATAGACACTGGTCAATGTTATGTCACTTTTGTTTTGTAACAAAAAAAACATGAAACGTATTTTTGTTTACCACTAACCCTTTGGATTAAGACATCATTAAGTCACACACAACAATAGTGCTTAGTAAATAAAGCTTTTAGACTTTCATCTTCATCATCATATCAGCCTATGATGTCCACTGCTGAACAAAGGCCTCCCCCATCGCTTTCCAAATAAAACGGTTCTGTTCAACCTGCATTCAACGGCTCCCCGCGACCCTGACCAGGTCGTCTGTCCATCTAGTGGGAGGCCGTCCTACTTTGCGCTTTCCGGTACGTGGTCGCCATTCTAGAGCTTTAACGCCCCACCGGCCGTCCGTTCTGCGTGCCATGTGCCCTGCCCACTGCCACTTCAATTGGCTAATCCTATGAGCTATGTCAGTCAGTGACTTTGGTTCTCTTACCTTCTCTTACCGGTGTCTTTTTAGAGTTTTATTCACATTAATTTATAGTAAACTAAAAATATGCCGTGCCTTTTTTAGATTTGACACGTCCAATCTCATTTGACGGATGGGTACTAATCTCTTATGACGTTTTAAAGGTCAGTGTTTTTAACCATCAAAATTGATAGCCAAAAAGTTGCAACTCTCCAAGGTTCGGAACGGGGTAGTTGTGACAACCGAACGTCATGCCGAAACGCACTGAACGGCCATAGAGTAAAAAGTTGTATGCTTGGAACGCGCCCCAGTGTAACTCCTTTAAGAGTAATCTCCTTTCGGGTTAATAGAAAAGGATTAAGGAGGTTTACGCCGCGCCGGCCGGATTTTCATACAAACTTTCAAGTTGATTCTAAAGCTTTACATGCTCAAGGAAGTCAGGTTAGTCTCAATAGTTACCAGAGGATTTCGAAAAACGGCCTTATTGTTGAGTTAGAGCAATTTTTACAATACAATACAAATAGACTTTATTGCACACTAGAACAAAAGAAAAATATAAAAAGCAGAAAATAATACAAAAGGCGACCATATTGCTAACAAGCAATCTCTTCCAGGCAACTTTGGGTGAAAGTAATAGACTAAAATGACAACAGAATGGGTGCAAGAATAAAGAGATAAAGATAGATACATTTTTTACAATACAAATAATTAGACTTAATCAAAATACAAATATACACATACCTAATTAATTAGATGTAAATACATATACACATATAATACATACATACATATATACGTTAATATATTTCATACTATAGCTAAGGACGTAGGAAGTGCTTCGTAACCTCAATTTTAAAGGACTCCAAACTACGAGTCCTTCTTATATATTCAGGCAGGAAGTAGGAGTAAGAAAGGAGTTTTAGCTTTCCATACAGACTAAAAATCGCCAATAATTTCTTTATTACAAGACTCTTTGATAAATATTCTATCCACGTCATTCACACTGTCTTTTGTGACGTTAAGTTCTTCCAGAGCTTTGAGGTGCGTCTCTAAGCTGTCATAGAGACACGGCAGGCACATTTCGCCTTTTGATTGAGACTAAACTAAGCTAAGCAATCATCGGATGCATGTCTCTATCAAAATATCGTCCCGAGCAAAACATGCCTTTAGTGTTTAAACCCCCTTGGGATAATTAGTTGCACTGGGTTGGTAACTTATGGCAATTTGGCGTGAGGGGCTATTTTCTGTTGTAGACTGTATCAGATACTGACACTTGTCAATGTTGTCAGTGTCTACGTCTTCGTGGATGGCAAGGCAAGTTAATTTAGAATCGGCTAGTTCGTTTCCAGTAATTCCGACTTGAAAATTTGTATTTAAAGCCACACTGCATAATCGTTCTTAAAAGCTCCCAGCCTGCAGAAACCGTATATTGTCAACTCTTTTTCTATCGTGATGTACACCATGTTCAGAAGCATATTGGCATATTGGTTTATTATTTTTTCCTATTATTCTAATGGTTATCTTAAATGATTGCTTACCTATCTTTTTTATCGAACCACCTTCCAAAGCGTGTTCAACTTGACGGTAAGCCAGTAATGTTCACGATACATCGTGTATATAGACAACGCGCGATAACTTCGCAGTTTCCTTATTAAAGTTACTCGTACAAGTTAGCTGCATGCTATCACGTGAAGTTTGAGTGTACGGAATTAGATAATGGTGTTGCTTCCTTGGAAACCTTTGAGGATAAGCAAAAGATCGTGCTAACATTTTTAGGGTAATGGCTTTGTTTGAAGAGCTTGGTGGCGTATTGTTTTGAGCGCTCTGGTTTCGATACGAAAAACAAAGCAACTTTCGCAATAGTCGATACTGGGATGGGTCAATCAGAGTTTGTTATCTTGAGCTCCTCCGTGCTTCGGAAGGCACGTTAAGCCGTTGGTCCGGATTGTTCCTGCAACCGCTTTAACCCGCTTAAAGACACATAAGTAGTTGGCTCAAACTCCTCATGTGCTTCTCCCATGCAGTGGGACGTATATAAGCTGGAGATGATGAATGGCTTCCTACGCTGCTCAGCGAGCTCAGAGTTCAATGCTAGGACATCATGACATTGTTTAAGTGGGATTTTGGTGGAACTGAAGGAATGACACTTCAATAGGTATGCCACTCGAAGTGCTCAAACAATTTGTATCATTTAATTTTACAAAAATGGTGGCTTATCATAGATAATAATTTGATGGATTTTATTTAATTATCATTGCTTGAAATTGCGAACCAAGGATTTGCAGTTTGCTTTTGCATTTTACTCTTTAGCGTTCTATTTCTAATTCCAACGGCCGATTCTGATTTAGCTTTACCACGCTTTACGTACAATTTTTTACATTTATCCAGAAAGGAAGTATTTATTTTGAAATAGGTTACACTTTTGAAATACGTTTTGTAAGTAAACCTACGCGAAATACTGTTAAGCTGATCAAATTTACTTAAGACCTATAATTAAGTGATTAAAATACTTTCCCTATTACAGCGGAGCGGTTTCGGGTGCCCGATTCTCTGTAACGACAGGAAACAGACACCTCGTGTCTCTAAATTAATATACACAAATAACGTCTTATTTGAATACGCTTTTCGATTGAATTTGATGATTCTTGTATTCAAATTTAAAAGTCTATTTATATTTCTGTCTACAAAGGTGCTATCTTTGGTTTGCGTGGGATTATTGAATTTTATCTTTGTTTTACAAAAAGAAGTAGAATGGGCGGATTAAATGTTTGTAATTGTAATCTTATATGACGGATATGTAGCTCTACATGACGGCCATCTGATTTAGTAGTCATAACGAACCCTTTTCGACAAAACAAGAGGTCTCGCGTGTGAAGCGGTAGGGAGAGGTGCTTGTATGACGTCATCATCATATCAGCCTAGGATGTCCACTGCTGAACAAAGGCCTCTACCATCGATTCCCAAATGGATCGGTTCTGCGCAGCCAGCAGCCTGTATCCAACGGCTCCCCGCCACTCCCAGGACTTGTATGATGAGTATCTACGAATAGTTCACAAGTCATGGATATTACGACCGGCTGGCCGAGTGGTCTGTACCCCAGACTACTCGGTCAAGAGGTCCCGGGTTCGAATCCCGGTAGGAACAAATGTTTGTATGATGAGTACGAGCATTTGTTTACGAGTCATGGATGTTTATATGTTTATTTAGTATATTTCTAATATTTATATACATATTATTGTCATTGTTTATCCGTTATCTAGTATCCATAACACAAGCTCTTAATGATGCTTACTTTGGGCTAGATAATAGGTGTGAGTGTATAAATATTATTATTATTATTATTTTTATTTCTATGTTTCTTTAGTACCTTTCTAATAGCTGCCAAATTACTGGACATGGATCCTCAGGATGACAATGCTCCTGCAATACCAAGTGATTTCATCCTTGTTAGTCCAGGTGTCTATAGGCGACAGTGGCCACTCACCACCAGGTGCGCCGTCAGCTTGTTTTGTTTTTTATACAACTAGATGACAAACAAGCTGACGGCCCACCTGATGGTAAGTGGCGTACGCCTATAGACACCTGCAATAACAAGGACAATTCGTGTTCAATTTCGACAATTGTTTCTCGTCCAGTTGTAAAAAAAGATGCATATTGGTATCTACTTATATTTTTCCGTTTCCTAGTAAGTATCCATTACAAAGCAGATAAAATAATAGGTATGAGTTCAAGAAGGCTACGTTTTAGAATGTAAAGACAACCTCTGTTATGTCTGTATTCTGGATTATTCTCAAACAAAATATAAGTGTATTTATTATGTGAGGTATATGCTTTACTTAAGCATATCGCCCTTTCTGACGCCTTGAGCTCTTTGGCATACCTTACTAATTGAGTACCTACTAATAAAGTTTTAATCAATAAATGGGGATAAAGAAAGAAAGATCTAGCACAGAATCTATTCCCCGGATAATAGTATCTTAGGCCTATTGTCATTTTGGGAAAAAATCATTAAACCTCTTTCAACGAGATTATGAAAGGAATCATAGACAATACAAAAAAAACTTTGCCGTTTTATGTGCACGCGAAGTGGATATTAGGCGGTTGTACCGAACTAAAAAAAAGATTGTTTAGTTCGAAGTACATAGGTACTTACTATATATTTATTCTTTTTTTTAAAGTACTAATATGGTAGAAGAAAAATTCAATAGATTTTACTTAAATAAGGTTTTATCTGGCTTAGTTTGTAGTGATATAATTGTGCTGCTTTATAGCTAGGTGCGTGTGTGCTATATTTTTTTTCATCAAGCAAACAGAGAAAAATTTAATATTATTATTTTTTTCTCTGTTTGCTCAACATTACTTATCTACTGTATTTCGATGTCTATTAGTGTGGATATGTAACTGGTTCACTATTCTCTACTTATATGTTTAATTTTGTAATTGAAAACTGTTGATCTACCAATAAAATAAAAATGCGACTTTTTTCAGTGTATCGCCTTATGTGTAGAATTGCCAGTGTAGAATTAAGAAGACGAATTCGTATTGATGGTGTCTGTAAGCGATCTAGCATGTTCAGGACTATAACGATAGCATAGATCCATCCCACCGGAGCAACGCCTTCCTACATGTTAGTTGTACAAGAATAGTTTAGGGAAGCTAGCCCAATATCGATGTTCCTGAATTTTTTTAGGCAAGGACGAACGCACGTTACGGATTTTGATTGACTCATCAACCAACCATTGTAATAGATGCTTTGTTCGTTTGCTGATTTGCAAAGACTTGTATCCATCTGATAACCATACAAACCTAACCTAACCAATCTTTAAATTATAATATTAGCGTGGTCTGACAGACGAACGGACCGACAAACAGATCGACAGACAGACCGATAGACAGACTGACATCATAACATTGTTAGCTTACGTTAATCCAGACAACACAGAGAGACAAACTTTATGACAATGTTAGTTAATTTTATGTAATAGACATCTTCGAAAGTGCTTCTTTGGGGGCCTAATTGAATAAAGATATTTTCATTTCATTTCAATAAAATTGATTATCAAAAATTATAGTTGGTCATCAAAATACCGACAAATTAACAATTTGTAGACCAATTATTATTTTTGATGACCACGCTAATATTTTTATGTTGAATCTTTAAATTTGTCCCATTAGCAAATTGATTTTTATAATTAATTGTTACTTAAACTACTTAAGCACTGTCACGTTAAAACCCGTTAAAACCAGTGCTCATGTATTATAATGTAACTCGAAAGTTTAAAATCTTGCTTTTACTGATAACAGAGTAACAATTTATCCAAACGAGGTAGGGAATATTGTTTTTTTTCCATTCAAATTATAGCAACTGACGGGGCAGTACCTACACGTTATACAGGGTTGTGACCACAATACGACAATAAATTAAAACATAGGCTCTTTTACTGCATAGAAATGATTTGCAACTTTAAAAAAAAATTTACTCGTTTGATGATTTCATGACATTTCTATGAAATAATGCAATAATCGTGTAACGATTAAGATATAGTTAAAAGTTGCAAAACATTTCTATGAACAAATATAGCACATGTTTTAGTTTAATGTATACTACATTAGGTTAAAAAGGAAAAAAAATATTTTTAACACACTTCCTCATAAAGTGGCTCTAATCCCTTGGCAATTAGGCACATAATGACACCTATAATCAAACTGTGACTTTTTCATTACTATTATTCACTAGTGAGTAATAGTTTTTTTTTTAATAATTAAAATTGCCAATATATATATTTTTTCTTTTTTTGTTGTTAAATCTCCCTGTAATGGGAAGGCAAAAGGAACTAATGCCCATACAGCCATGTCTGATGTGATTGAGTTTATGTCACTTATCTATATGTATATGTGTAAGTTTATGTATTTTTTTGTATTTATGTATATGTGTAAGTATATGTAGTTTAAAATCCAAAGTCACGCCCAAGGCCCTATCATAATAACAGCGCTTCTGCGACGTTTTTTATAATGTCGCAAAAGTTTTATGCTGAGATAGGGCCTTGTTGACTGCACTTATTGTTAAGTATAAACTGTTTGTATTTGTCTATTTTTTTTTTTTTTATTGTTTAAGCTTCTTGTTGTTGTTTGTTATGTGCATGTCAAATAAAAATATTTTTCTTTCTTTCTTTCTTTCTTTAATATTATTGGTTGAGTTACGCTTACATTTGCGCTAAAAAGCTATCCGCGAAAAGCCCAAAAAAAAGAAACCTCATTTTTTAGTCTATGGCCGATGCGCGCGCATAGGAAAACTGATTAATTTTTCCCGCCATTACGAAACATTTTTCACAACTCGTCTCGTTTTCTCTTTTGAAGTTATTTAGTTAGTTATTAATTAAGATGTCTGCAAATACAATTTATGAAGAAAATGATTTATGTTGTACACCGCCCGATATAAGATGTGAAGCCCAGAACGTTATGGAAAGTTTACTACCAGAAAACTCAAAGGAAAAATATCTATTAGCGTACCAAAATTTCATACAATGGCAGAACAACAAGAATACGAAGTCTTTTTCAGAAAATGTGTTCATGGCGTACTTTAAAGAATTATCTTCTAAGTACAAACCAAGCTCTTTGTGGTGTATTTACTCAATGTTAAAAAGTACAGTCCGAACAAAAAATGGAATGGACTTAAAAACATACTCGAATTTGTCAGCTTATCTAAAGAGACTATCTGATGGATTTAGAAGCAAAAAATCAAAGGTTTTATCATCTGACGATATTGAAAAATTTATTAAAGATGCTCCAGATAACCAATATTTGGCTACAAAGGTTAGTTAAATTAATTTTAATTAAATATTTAATAGCAGCTTGTTGACTTTAATTATTGTTTCTTTTGTTTCAGGTTGCTTTAATATTTGGTGTAACTGGTGCCTGTAGGATACAAGAATTAACAAATATAACTGTAAAAGATATAGAAAACCATGGCCAGATGCTTTTGCATACGTAGAAGATTCCATACAAAACAAGAAGGAAATTTGTGCGAAAATCACAAAAAGAATTAAACTTGATTCTGAGACGCATCCTACTAGCGAAATACCAAGTACATCCAATGATTGGATTTCACCTACCTACACGAATAATGAACCATCACAAATAACAATAGAACATGAAAGTATTTCAGTAAATAATCTATCTGATGAGACCGCTATATAATCAAAAATAGTTAATTATAATTTTACTAACTGCACATTTACTAATTGTTTCTCTAAATAAACTTTTTATCTACTATGTAAAATGGTTTTTTAATGAAGTATTTTTTTTTTTTTTTTTTTTTTTTTTTATACAAAGCACGGCAATTGACCCAACACCACCTGATGTGAAGCGGTAAGGAGAGTCCATATGCGAAGACAGCTAGTGCAGAAACGGACAATGCACTAGCTGCCTCCACCTTGCCGGCCCAAAAGGTGCTTTTTCACGCCTCTCTTGAAGGACCCCATGTTATAGGAAGGAGGAAACACATGCGCTGGCAAAGAATTCCAAGTTCTGGAAGTACGACAAAGAAACGAAGAACTAAATTTCTTTGTGCGTGATGTTGAGGTGGAGACAGTAAATGGATGACTCCGAAGACCAGCACGCGTGCTCCTGAGCAGAAAGGGGGAAGGTGGGATAAGGTCGAAAAGCTCTTCAGAGCACTCTCCGTGATAAAGCCGATAAAAGGCGCTAAGCGACGCAATGTCCCGACGCAATTGTAGAGGCTCAAGTTTGTTCGTGACCTCTACATCGCCAATGATACGGACAGCACGACGCTGCAATCTGTCCAGTGCATCGAGGAGGTACTTGGCGGAGCCATCCCATAAGTGCGAGCAATATTCCACGCAAGACCGGACCTGAGTTTTGTACAGCAGGCATAGCTGGTCAGGCGTGAAAAATCGACGCACCTTGTTCAGGACACCGAGCTTCCGTGAGGCTGTTTTTATCACGGTTTCGATGTAGTTTCTAGAATTGAGATCGCAGCATATCTCCATACCGAGTAAGTTCAAGGAGGCCAGTGCCGAAAGAGTAGTACCCTGAAGAGAGGGAAGGGGAAGGAACGGCGACATTTTGGCTGTAAACGCACACACCTGTGTTTTCTTAGCATTGAACTCAACAAGATTGTTAGATCCCCATTCAGATACGAGGTTCAACACCCTGTTGAGCTCAATAGTAAGATTCTCCCTCTCTTTCTCGGTTTCAGCGCGCCCAGCCCCTGGGCGACCGTAATATCCCCCATGCACTGTACTGTCATCCGCATAACAATGAATGCTTCCTAATGGAAGCATATCATTGATATGAAGAAGAAAGAGTGTGGGGGATAAAACAGAGCCTTGTGGTACACCAGCATTCACAGACATGAACCGCGAAGCGCATCCATCTGCGAGGACGCGTATTCTCCGCTCATGTAGGAAGCCGGCGATCCAGTTGCAGAGCTGATCGGGCAGACCGTATGCCGGGAGCTTGGAGAGAAGAGCCTTGTGCCAGACCCGATCAAAAGCTTTGGCAATGTCAAGGCTAACAGCCAGTGACTCACCACGTTTATCAATAGCTTCACCCCAGACATGCATTAAGTACGCTAGAAGATCACCCGTTGACCGTTTCGGCCGAAACCCGTACTGTCGATCATTAATTAATGAGTGACCTTCTAGGTATCGGATCAGCTGGTTATTTATGATCCGCTCCATGACCTTGCAAAGAACTGAGGTGACAGCTATTGGGCGGTAGTTTGCTGGTTTTATTCAGAAGTGTGTTGAAAAACGTTGTATGATACACGTGTGTATTGATGATTACCGTCCTCGGCTCCTTAAGACCCTCGCCTGACGGCTCGGGCCTCAATGCGCCTCAGCGGTAATCACCAACATTACACACTTGTACCATAATGTACTATTATAACACCATGTAATTAATCGAACTTCCAATAATTATCAATATTGTCCTCTAAAAATCGGACCTACCTTATAAATTAATTAGTCAGCTACAATCCATGCGCTTCTAAAAATTGCTATATTAGCCGCAAATATCATTGATTTGTATCAATTTATTTGATTTAAGCTTCTATAAATATACTTAGTACGATATTCATTTTTACGCATCTGAATTTATGACATATATTCAAGCAATAGCATCCAAAAAATCTGCAAATTGACACCAAAAAAATACTGTTATTGACATATAATTTTATAACTTAGTGTGAATTAAAATAATGTGAATCCTCAAAATTTATAACTCGTACAAATTTTATATCGTTTGATCATTAAAATATAGCTACATAAACTTGCCATCTTTGGGGTAGGTAAGGGTGGGTTGTCTATTGTTTGCCCGAAGATTATATGCAATAATACTCATATGCCCGAATTTCATTTGCTAGAATTTCATTTGCCCAAATGTTTTGTTTACCATAAAAGACATATGACATACTCTTATTTACCCGAACATTAGAGTCCATAATGATACGAATGCCATACATATTGTTATCCCTTTTATTAATTGCAATAATATTATTTAACAAAATGTTTCAACGCCATATATATTGTGTTCGAATCTATTTTTCACTATAATCGATCTAAGTCGCTTCCGTACAAATTTAACCTAACGCCTTTGTCCTAAAAAGCGATTGGCTTTCTGGCACTTCGCCGGCCGATGCCGCGGCACGCTCACTTCGCTCGCTCGGCTCGTGCGTTGTCTTTCATGTTCTAACCTAACCTAAACCTATTGATTGTTAAGTTTAAACCGATTTTATGTTTTTTTTTCTAGAAGCAATGTCGATGGCAAATGATGTTATGGTGATAATTACGGCTTATAATGATTATAACAAATGGTGTTATGGAAACTGATATTATTTGAAACAAATTTGTGACTAATATAGTAAACAATGAGTATCCGCTGCGGCCATCTCACTCACGCTAAACAGATCCTGCAGTGTCTATTTTCATTATTATAGAATATTAAGTATTACTTTTGATGCTAAATTATAAAATATGATGTTCTTAGTTGAAACTTAAACAATGTTTTTTTGAGGAACTTATATTGAATGTGTAAAATTTTAAATGTGGAGTTACAAATTCCGTGGATGAGTCATTAAATTAGGTGCTTAGGTATAAATTAGTGAGACAAGTTATAATATTTGCTGTTCATAATTTGGTGCCTTTTTGGGATATTTAGATGGAATTCTAAAGAAGGCGAGTTATTTTATTAGGAGCTTTTTCATTTTCCCGTGGCTTAGTTATTAATTTTGAGGTTGGTTGTCGTGTCCAAAAAAAAATTGCGGCTCGATTTATAATATCTCATTTATAACATTTTTCATTAATTAGTGATGTTTCGCTAAATAGTTTGCAGTTGAGTATCCCTGCTTGTTTAAAACTCATCCAGACTAACATGAGTTGCTGTAAACAGGAAAACTTTTGCCATTAAAAATCAAGCCAACAACACGGTCTTCAGTTTGCATAAAAAGGACGTAGGTAAGTTTCAAAATTGTCTGCACCGTTGGTTCTAGTTTGCATTAGTCGTCGAACGATATTGTTAGATAGCGACGAAGGAAAATGTTCCTTGGAGTCTTCGGTGCAGAATCGATATGGTGATCGTATGTTGCGAAATATTTATGACTTATTCTGATGTTTTACATCAAAAGGTGGATCTATGACAGCAAAACAACACTAGGTAACGAAAGTTCCGAAGCTTGATGGATTGCATGTTTGCTTAAATAATTTATTGACTTTCTCAATGCTTAAAACAAGAAGACCTTTGGAACAGGAATTTGGTCTAAAACGGTTAAATTTCAAATGGAGTTTTCACTTAGCACAATTACGTCATAGCGATATCTATACAACAGATTTCAGGTGCCTTCAATTGGAGACGTGAAGAATCGTTGCAGCGGCACGACGCTACTGTGGCTCGCTAGCCGCACCACTAGGTAGGTACTAATTGTCATTCAGTGGCAGTAGTTTAAGGGGCTACCTCGTGCACACTAGCGACACCAATTGACTGTTACTAATTATGGTGAATTTAGAACATAATAAACAAAAACGCTTTAGAGAATTGCTAAAAAACGGTATTTGTAATTTTTAAAGATGCATCTTGTATAAAGTGTCTACCTATAAGTAACCAAATTTTTTATTATTGTTAAAGGTGGCCGCTTTCGGCAATAATGAAAAAATAGATTACATGTCGAGGAATATTTTATACCGAGCACATCTCAAAAAATTATAAATACCATTCTTTAGTCATTCACTAAAGCGTTTTTGTTTATTATGTTCTATATTCATAAATGTATATTCATAAATGTATATTCATAAATAAAGCGGTGTCGCTAGTGTCGACGAGGTATCGCCTTAAGTTGCAATTGAATTGAAACGTAAACGTTTGTCGTCATGACAACTGCCAAATTGCATGGAAACGGCAACAGACGTATCTGAGACGTGAACACGACGATGATCGTTTTAGTTTCAATTGGATTGAAACTTACGCTAGGGTTTCTCCATCGTCTGCATCGTCACCCCGTGTGGTTGGGATATCCGATGTTCTTCCGGGATATCCTTAACCCTTTGTGGTGGCCTGATGAGGCCAGCTGCAAGCGGCCACGCGGACGTCTACCAAGTTCCCCGTGTGGTTGGGGCGCTAGGCAGCGAGGGAGGAAGAACTGATGGTTTTTAGTGAGTATGCCAGTCGGAGAGTCTCAAATAACCCAACTGTGGCCCTTTATCACAGGTGGGCAGCTATAAAACTCTACTCTGTCACTCTACTTCTACTCGCACTGCGCTTGTCGTTATTGAATGAAAAGAAGCAGTGGTGCGGCTAGCGCGCCGCAGTGACGCCACTGCAATGCTTTCTATTTGAAGGTGCCCTTACTTTCCTAATGAGAAGCTACATTCCTGACAGATTCGCAAAATGCGTAAGTAAGCAAGTTGCATTTACGAGTTTTTGCTGGAGCAATTTAGGTTTCCCCTGCCTACAAATTTTGTTGTAAGAGATGTGGCATTTATTGATAATGACTATCTCACCACCATTTTTGCCTCTTCTGTAAGATACTTAGAGGTAGCACCTTTTTTATACAAAGCCCGGAAAATTACTTAACACCACCTGTATTTCTCTTTTAGATAGACTAAAGCTAAAAACCGCTTAGAGACTAAACGCTAAGCAAACGTTAGCGAAAACAAGTATTACTGTTCGAAATCTGATAAAGAAATTTATACAAGCATAATTTAAAATTGAAACAGATATTTGAATTAAGAGCATTCGAATTTGCGCACCACATTTTCGGCCAGTAACATTTGAGATAACTGGAACATTTTGAGCTAGTCTATGGCGGCCATAAATATTTTTTAACGTGAATACTGTTATTACGCTTGAATAACGAGCACTTTATGTGGCGTTATAAATTTTTTATAATCACATTGTCCTTGTGACGAGTCTGAATTTTTCTGACGTTAATACTTTGGTTTTTTATTACGGCGGAAAAATGTTTCAATGGTTTTTGTCTTTCATTTAACTAACATACTTTTTTAATTAAATTTTATCGTATTACCAGTTAGAAATACTTCTGAATACCTAGTACTCATATTCTTCCTCACTTCTGGCACAGATTTATTCTGTGCTTGTGGTGTCACAGTTAGAAACATGTTTCCGTAGACAATATCAAAGTATACAGGATGGAAAAAAGACCGTGGTTGGCGGATAAAGATCAGAAAACTGGTGCTTATTTTAAAAAAAGTGGAACTTTCCTCTCGTTCTAAGGATATAAAGCAATTAAAATATAAAACTAGAAAAATTTTCACGTCCTGAGGCTGCTCTAGCCAACTGAGCCACCCAGGACTTGGGATATCTCTGTTCTTCTTCTTCTTCTTCTTCTAGTCTATCTGTATTTGCGTTTATGAGCTAACGTCCACCCTCCCCTCGATTCCCGCCTCAGGACGTGAAATTTTTCTAGTTTTATTCTATTTTAATTACTAAGTAATTTTTCAAACATTTATAATAATGTTAAAATCAAAAATTAAGAATATTTGAAAGCACTGCCCCAACTTAACCGAATCGTCGGTATTTGTAAAAATACTCGTTTCGGATGTTGAAATAGAATATTTCGACATTGTAGGGTGGACGTTAGCTCATAAACTCAAATACAAATAGACTAGAAGAATTTCACAGGGATATCCCAAGTCCTGGGTGGCTCAGTGGTCAGAGCAGTCGCCCGGATTGCGAAAGGTCGCGGGTTCGATTCCTGCCTCAGCACGTGAAATTTTTTTAGTTTTATTCTATTTTAATTACTAAGTAATTTTTCAAACATTTATAATAATGTTAAAATCAAAAATTAAGAATATTTGAAAGCACTGCCCCAACTTAACCGAATCGTCGGTATTTGTAAAAATACTCGTTTCGGATGTTGAAATAGAATATTTCGACATTGTAGGGTGGACTTTAGCTCATAAACGCAAATACAAATAGACTAGAAGAATTTCACAGGGATATCCCAAGTCCTGGGTGGCTCAGTGGTCAGAGCAGTCGCCCGAATTGCGAAAGGTCGCGGGTTCGATTCCTGCCTCAGGACGTGAAATTTGTCTAGTTTTATTCTATTTTAATTACTAAGTAATTATTCAAACATTAATAATAATGTTAAAATCAAAAATTAAGAATATTTATAATAATGTTAAAATCAAAAATTAAGGATGTAAAGCAATCTGACATTGAACACTAAATACATGTAGTAGTTAGTTTTATTTTTCATTGATAGTTCCCGCATTTCTTAGTCAGTCATACTTATGATAGAGACAGCCCTGCGAGTCAGAACGATAGAAAGCTAACCTTTTGTACAGCGTCAGATTATAAACTTCGAAACAGTTTTCCTGTTTTCTCTTTTTTATTTACACTCGTATCGTAAAATCCTGATTATGAATTTAAAAACAGTGTTTCTATGACTTGTTTTTAATACCTTCTAATTTATTTAAAAAATAAACTTTTAAAGCATTCGTTTGCTAGGAAAAATAACTTTTTTAAAAGTTCTTTTTATGTTCTCTCTATTACAGAGAACGGTAGGAAAAATAATTTCCATAAAGCCATGTGTTAAGTATTTTCTTTATCTCTTTAATCTTTAGTTATTGCATTGAAATACCAGTGCAATACATTTCAATGCATCTAGGGAGAGTTTGGCGCGAAATATATTCATAAGACCACAATCTCCATGATGCTAATTTGATAAAGTGGTAACCACAATAAAATTCTCATCGTTTTTCACATAAAATTCACTTAAATTACAATGATCTTTCAATTGCACATCAATACAAACACTTGCTTACCAAAACTACATTATGAAATTGTTAGTTAGTTAATATTATTTTTATGCGATAGACATAAGGGTTTTTTTGTTGACGATTCGAAAGTGCTTCTTGGGGGGCCTAATTGAATAAAGATATTTTCATTTACACCAATTCTTTAACACAAAGTTTGCTCAGACATCATTTTTAATTACGGGAGAAAAAACCTTGACTGACACCACCGAATCCCGCCAAAACTTCAGAATAACTTTTTTTTATCAAAGTACTGTTTTGAGTTGGTAGGCCCGCTACCAACTAGCTAGGTGGTAGGCTCGTATGTAGGATCATCTGGGTCGGTACCACCGCCTTTCTTAATTCAGCCGTGAAACAGTTCGCTGTGTTTCGGATTGAAGGGAAAGGTAGCCAGTGTAATTACTGGGCATGGACGGCATTTCATCTTAGGCCTCAGGATGACAAAACACCTGCAATATCAAGTGATTTTCACTTGTTATTGCAGATGTCTATAGGCGACGCTAACCGCTTACCATCAGGTGGGCCGTCAGCTTGTTTGTCATCTAGTAGTATAAAAAAAACAGTTTTGAGTCTCAAGGAGGTTCAATTGCTGGCCAAGGCTATGACCGAGGAGGTTTTAATTCAATTTTAGTTCGAAATTCGAACTCGTGCTAAATATGTATTATATGTCGATACAATCTTACAAACCGTGGGCAAATTGTGTAGGTACTTATTTTAAAATATTGCCAATCTAACCATTGTGTTGTAAAAAACTGTCAACGGACTAGCGATAAAAGTTCACGACAAAGAGTTTTCCAAGATTGCTTCTAAACTCTCGCCCAGTGTCCGTGTTAGGAGGACGGCACATCTACAATGTAATCACGCGTGGCGTGCTGTAAAAAGTAAAAGGGTCACTTTATGGCTCGTAAACAAGTGTGCCTCTTGTAGAACGTTCCGCTTCAAGCTAAGTGGTTTGATTTGAAACGCTTTATAAAATCAATTTTTGTCAGTAACTCACGTCCTTGCTTTGACTATCTTTTGTTTACAAAACGCTACTATACGCTATTTGAGTAGCCTCATTCGGGGCGATGTATCACAAATACTTTGTTGTCTTTTACTTTATTTTTATTTCACATAACCACCCTACATACGTCCCACTGCTGGGCACCACATGAGGAGTTTGGACCATGTGTCCTCAGGTGGGTTAAAGCGGTTGCAGGAGCAACCCGGACCAACCGATTAACGTGCCTTCCAAAGCACAGAGGAGCTCGAGATTATAAATTTTGGCTGACCCATTCCGGGATCGACCAAGGCGAAAGTTGCTTTGTCATCGCATTCGAAACCAGACCGCTCAAATCAATACGCCATCGAGCTCCTCTTATTTTAGTATACCTACTTACTTATCATAAATTAAGTTGGATGTTTCCTCTGATAAAGGGACTATAATTGTTCCACGTCCAAACCAAATACGCTTAGTGGGTATTATTTTTCGCCATAATGCCCAGTTACGAATTCCAAAACAAAATAACTGCGTTTTCCCACTCCATTTATAATTTAATTTCTTAAACTTGCCAACTCCTTCCGTACTGTGCTTTTGTGGTTTTCCCTGAGTGGCTGTTATAAAATTAAACTTGGGCACGTGTTTTGAATGAATATTTCTCTTACTATGGAAGTGCGGGTTCTAAAAATAGCCCTAAGATTATTGTGTACCTTTGTCTGTGCTCTCTTAATTGTTTTGGTAATTAAGTTGGTTTTATGTGAGACTTTGGTAGCAGGATCAAAACTCTCTTACTTAAAATCGATTCTACATTATCATATGAGACCACGATCTTCACAGCTGAACAAAAGCCTCTCCCATAGTGCACAAGGCAATGGCAAACCCCAACATTTCTAAATGAACTGCCTATAAGATACTTGCTGAATATGACAGTATGTCAAGAAAATCGCAAATGTCCATAGCTGTGCTGAGGAGATTCTGCAGTGTGTTTTGCAGTGTGTCGCAGGTATATTATGTATCTTTCATATTGTTACGGGCTAGGGCTAGCCAAAATGCCAATTCTATCGAGAGATCACGTTTATTAAAAACACAGTAACAATTAACTAAAACGTTACTGAAACAAACATGTCACTTAACACAACACTAATTAATCTCTTATCGGACTGATATCACTTCAAAATAATCGCTTCGCAATTCCACATAAAACGAAATGCCTATGCTGCAACACCAAGTGCTTATATAGCCGCGGAATACTACTAGATAATTCTCGGAGCTTCCACAATATTAATTCTTTGAAACAAAAATGCTAGAATGTCCCTTATATGGAATAACGTGCTGCGACACACGTGTTTACCTGTAAAGCCGCCGAATACTACTAGACAATTCTCGAAGTTTCCACAATATTACTTCATTGAATCGAGAATGCTAGAAAGTTCCTTATTTGGAATAACATGCTCCCTGTTTAATTTAACGAAATAGCTGAGCACAAAAAGGTTTAAATTAAATGCTTCACAAATTATTATGTGTAGTTTAGAGAAGCTCTGCAAATCGTTAAAATATTTTGGTGAGCACTCAGCTTCTTAATTTGATCTCTTTAATTTATATCGCATTATACCCAGAAAATGGAAGGTCCGATAAACGGAGCCTTTTGTTACTGATATTGAGTTTTTTTAGCATTTACAGTCAGGAAGACTCTTATTTTAAAGGTTGGTAAATTGTCAAAAGTTATTAACAGCAGTGTGATTCACAAACAAAGGTATTCGACATCGAACTTAACGTCTGACAAAGACGACGAGCTGCCATTGGTTTTGACGTTTGCGCACTGCGCTGCGTGAATCCGGATTCAGTAATCTCTACGTCGGTCTCTTGGCTGTGTACGATTGTCTCTGTTTTGGTTATACGACATGAAATACAATCGATATTTTTTTATTTCTTTTTTGTTGTGTTTAAATTGTATCACAATGACTTCATTCAATATTTGATAGATTTTTTACTTAAAGATATAAAAATCAACCACTTTTTAGTTCCGGTTCACGCCGTGCTCGACGTCGGAACGCTGGTGTCGCCAACGGTTGTCAACCAAACGCCAAAAGTATGACGGCGCTGCCGACAGCCACGAATTCATGGCTGCTGACTTTAGAGAATCGCATAGCTGTTCTGTTGTCGGATCCGTGATTGCCTGCATGTAAAGTCTATGTGTACGTGTACGTCAAAGGGCATTTTGCTTGGAGCGGGGGCCCCTTTTTTAAACTTATTTTGTGTTTTATATTTTGGTGTTTTATATTTTATCTCCTTGATTGGTGAACTGGTGAATGACGAAGAAAATGTTGATTTGGATTTTTGTTCATTTAGAAAAATAGCTTAGCTTTTGGTGTGGGCTGGAATCAATTAATTTGTCCTGCGGACATAATAGTTATACTAGAGTTCTGTTCTCAATAAATCTTCCATAAATTACTACAGTTACTTAACACGAGAAAATAATTATCTATTACTTAGTAGTTACGTAGTATCTATTTATGCCTTTCTGTGTTGTCATCAGTTAACTGCCCTACTTATCCCAACTTTAGTGTTAAATTAAACATAATTATAGTTATTTTGCTTTCCTAGAATTTAATTTAAAGATGACACGTGCACCGTGATGCTAACAAACACACATAATTTAGTTTGTGCCGCAGTCTCGAGTGACAGAAATCGGTTTACGAGTCGTGGATGGTCCGAGTGAAAAGCGGAAAAGGCTTATGGAAGTGTATAAAATAAAGAAAAATATAAATCTAAAAATCAAAACTTACCTTCAGATTTCAGGCAATATTTACTGAAACTAAATTATTTTACAAAACATCTCTTTCTCTTTACACAGATGGAATAAGGACAGCGGCAGCTCGCTCGCAGCCCCCTACTGCTCCTCAGCCCGCGGGCTGCCTCGCTCTACGTACTACGCGCCTACTACATTCTAGCGGTTAGTACGGCAGAGAAAACTACGTGAAGTTGCTTTTACGGCGATTCGTTTCTGTGAAATCTAATTTTTAGCAAATGTTTTAGGACTAGACTAACATCTTATTTAATTATAAATGAACATACGAAATAATGCACATTATAAAATACAGTACTTAGAACTTGCAAAATTAGGAGATCCAATTATTATAGCACCCGATATGATGACAATTTTTTTTTTAACTAAAAATGATTAGTGGTAAAACAAAATTCCACTGTTCGAAACTTTATAGCAAACGTGTTACGGATGATGATTTTCGGACAAACAATTTTAGATTAAGAAATTGAGTACCGGGCAAAACCATGCCGTTAGCTGGTGAAGGCAAAAGACTCATATTTCTACCAAGAGCCAAATATCCATACATTTAAGCTTAATATGTATATTCTAAATAAAACATGACAATAAAGAGGTCTTTAAACATAATCCAAAATAATTTAATGGAGTTTTTATATTTCATAAAAAATAAGACTCATTTTTTGTGTATTGACATTCAAATTAAATATCTTTAAAAACGCTTAAAAATGTGTTCGGACGTTTAACTTTTTCGGCTGAAGACTCTTGGTACAAATCGCTTCTTTCTCTGAATTGAGACGGAAACACATGAAGCATACGACTTAGCACTCAAGTTTGTTTATTAGATTGTTTGTTTTGGTGCTCGTTAATTAAACGCGCGTCCTACCTTTAGCTTCACTAAGGCACCCTCTGTTCAATCAAGTTATGTGATCCTATTGTTAAATTATCATGTATAAAGGAGCGCAATGTTACATCTCTCTGTGCATTAACAAAGATATTATGTATACAAGGTGGTGCCGTCAATACGACAATAAATTAAAACATAGGTTATATTAGTTCATAGAAATGGTTTGCCACTTTCAAAAACTTCTGATTCATCTGATAATTTCACGACATTTCTATAAAATAATGCAGCCAATGTTATATTACTTCATAAAAATGTCATAAAATTATCGAATGAATAAGATGTTTCTGAAAGTGGGAAACCATTTCTATGTACTAATATAGCCCATGTTTCAATTTATTGTCGTATTGACGGCACCACCCTGTATATGCCGTTTGCTTCGTAAACGGCATCAATATATAAAATTCATAGTCCTCACTGCCTGACTCTCTGATATACCGCTGGTCCTAGAGACATAAAACATACCAACCGAATTGTGAACCTTCTCATTTTTGAAGTCGGTTAAACATTTGGAGACACTCCACTAAGTAAAGGTTTTTTGAAGTTTCATCCCTAAGAGTTTTATGGAAAATTCAACTCCCCATTTAACTCTCAAATGGTAGATCGCCTAAATCGAATACTATTTGTGTGATTACCAATCATGGGTTCAAGGTAATTTTTTTATGACCACTTATAACCGAAATCATTTTGGTTATGAGTGGTTATAAAAAATAACCTTCAACCTACCAGTTACACCAAAATTCTTTTCTAATATGATAAAATGTAAAGCGTTGAGTGATTTAGTTTCATTGACTATCGGCTTAGGCATCCAAATAACTAACTAATTTAAAAATATGGCTGTGACATAAACAATATTTTGGATAATTATTTCTTCCTAGTCTACATATTTTTATCAGTATATTTCAAAAATTTATGATAATATTTAAATAAAATTAAGAAAGGTGATTAACATTAAAACCGCGCAAATACATTAATACTAGCACGAACATTTTTAAATTTCGAATCGTAATCGTAGTGTTCACGCACGCTTGAAATTTCAAACAAAAGCCAACCAAAAGCTAACGTAACTACTCGATACGATGGCGATTCGAAATTTAAAAGTGTTCGTGCTAGGGGTACTGATTCATCATAAAACAGATTAAAAATAAAAATCTTTTTCGGCGTGCCCTGAATCTGATTCTGCAAACATTTCAAGGATTACCCCTGACATCAATACCCTAATGCACTCCACAGAGTAAGGAGCTCCACCAAATAAGAATTTATT
Organism: Nymphula nitidulata; assembly: GCA_947347705.1. Lineage (NCBI taxonomy): Eukaryota > Metazoa > Arthropoda > Insecta > Lepidoptera > Crambidae > Nymphula > Nymphula nitidulata. The sequence goes on along the minus strand of OX374617.1, from coordinate 3,362,298 downwards.
ACTTATCTTATTGTCACTGAACAAGGAAAATAGCCGACTTGAATGGGATACAGGTATCACATATGTCATATTCAATTTTCAACGCGTTTGTCTTGAGTGCTGTGTGAATTGCAACCTTATTGTATTGTATTAAAGGTCACGCTAAAGAAGCTTGAGCTTCTTGAAAATACGATCACGTAGACACGGTACAATGTGTCATGTTGACGTGGGAAATGTTTTGTTTGTTGTATCTGGCTGTTCGTGTCTTTGACATAAAAGTGTAGTTACAGAGAAATCTATGTCTTAGAGAGGATCGGACATAAAGGTTTACAAGGCCATTATCGGCCATCGGTTTGTCAAAAGAAGGTTGTTTCAATTGCATGCTTATCTACAGCAACATACTCTTGATACGGAAACACTTATTAACTTTTTAAATCTCACTGAGTAATGCTTTTATGAGCATTCATTTATCATAAAAGATTTTAAAAAGTTTTTTTAATAACTTGTTTAGCTTTAGGTTTAGCTAATACTGATAGGCGCTAACGGTGTACGCCCATCTAATATCAGCATGTTTTGTTGTTAAATGTTTCAATGGATATTTTTCATGTAATATTATTGGTTTTTGATAATCAATTAAAATTTGTTTTTATTACATTAATATATATGAATATACTACATTATTAAGTTAAATTAATAGTGTTTGTGTGCGTATTGGTTTGAGTGTGTTTATCATAAATAATATAATTATAACAGTAATATTTATTTGATTAGCTTTCCCTTAATTGCTTAAAGTTGACTAATAAAAAAAAAGACGTGAAATTTTTCTAATTCAGATCCCCGCCTCAGGAAGTAAAGTTTTTCTAGTTTAGATTTTTATTAGTAAATAATTTTTCAAACATTTATAATAATATTATATGTATATTAATCAAATGTTTCATAGAAGAATGTTTCGGATACAGCACGCCAGATCCGTAACTGAAATTCAAACACGATTTGACAATCGAAAATAAATGTAGTGGAACACTTTGTCATGAGCACCTTAAACCTTCGCAATATGAGTCAATTTTGAACTTACAAGTTACGCTTAGGGCGCTGTAGACCGTAAAGTCAACTAGCGAGCGATCCAAAAGTCTAGACTGGTAACAATTGCGATGGTAACAAACAATAAAGTGTCGTTGGGGCGTAGAAATGGTTTATGTGCGAGTTAAGTGTTACTATAAATTATTAGACTTCGTGAAATCTATTTCAAGATCCCAAAAACGATTGTGTTTGATAAACGTTTTATCATTATAGTAATACGTGAAGGAGGAGTATGAAATTTCGCACACTTATAGTTTATATAGAGAAGGTCGTTTTATTGGAAGTCGTTTAATTGGATGCCGGCGTTTAATCAACCAGACGGCTACGACATACTTATATACAATAAAAATTTGCTATCATGAACACCTCAGTGCAAGTTAAGCAGTTTGTTGCATACAACCATTTGTACTTTCCAACCTCATCGTGCCAGCGTAGTAGTGATTGTCCAAACTCCTCGACCCGTTTTATTTATATATAAAACGTTTATATTGTTTAAAACGTTTTATTTGTGTACAAATGAAAAGTAGCCTATCTCTCCCATGTAGGAAATTTAAATGTACTTTCCTAGAAGATTTCAACATAAACACAAAAAGTATGAATTAAGAAGTCGTGCCACTATCAATCTGCTTATTATTGATCTTTCATGGCGGATCATAAACGTGCTCCTTAGCATTTCGCATTTTGTTTACACTTTACAATTATTAAAACTCCGCTAATCAAAATAAAGTAATCGAATTTAAGCTGGAATTGTATCCATCTTGTCCATTGTACCGCCATTGTGCAACGGGAGTTGCGACTTAAAGCCTATTGAAAACTGGCTGTTTCGTCTGTTATTTCAAAGCGAAGCCTTTGTTGGAACCCGATCAGTAAGGTAAGGCTCCAATATAATAGAATCAAATGCCGCAACGCTTGATTTAGGTTTGTAGGATTAGTGAAGATAACATAAAAACATGCTTAAGAAATAGTTATTTGTTATACAAGAGTGCAAAGTTGCATTTTAACCGCGTGCTCAATTTTGATCACCGAGCAAGCGATATAAAATTGAATCGCGTCGCTGCGTGGGAATCGTTCTGAGCGTTAGCGAGGGAATCAAAAGAGCACGAGGTGAAAAATCTTTGCATTCTTTGCAACACGTAACTTTTTATCCCACCTCAACGAGGAAATGACTAAATGCAAAAAAAAACATTTGCGCATTATTAACAGTTTCAGTCAATTCTGTTGGCGTCAAATAAACTTCTTCGTCATTAGAATCACTCATTTTAGGTTTATTGCTTGTTTTCTAATTTCTTGTTTTAAACCTATGGTTTTAACAAATATGTCGCGAAAAGAAAATGGCGCGCGCATAGCAAATTAAACAAAAAGTACACCAAGAAGGTGCCGAGTCTGAGTTTTTAACAAGTTCAAAAAGGTTTATGATAAATTCGGCACCATGGAGGTAGAAGTAAAGAGGTTTAATGATGATTTGAAATCACAAACTTAGTGCACACAATGTTCTAAATTCAATTTTACTTTATCGTCAAGCGGATAAAAACGGCTTTTGCACTTAGATATCGAAGAGCAAAAATACTCTTTCCCAGATGAAAAGAATATTATTGCACCATTTTATGATCTGAATAAGGCAAAGTTACCCGTACTATTGGTGGGTTTGGTATGATGAAAAGGTACATCGCGTCAATACTGTTAGAGAGAGCTTTAGTCATATAGAAGATCTGAGATGAAGAAGGAATACTGAGATCTGATTACAGTTATGACAATTGTTTATTTTATGAAAATTTTATTCTACATCTAAATATAATTTAATCTTCCAAAACTGTTAGGTTTCACGCGATACTTTCAAAATTTCACGCGAATAAGAATAAAACACGTAAAAAAAATCTTTAATCTTAGTAGTGGCAATGGTCCATGGTAGTGGTAACGCTTATCAATTCATTAGAGCTAATAAAAAATATTTTTTCATTTTGTAATCCATGAACTTTAGCTGGTCCTTATATAGGGACAAAATACTAGTGGAGCTCTAGGTGTACACACGACAGCACATCATGTTTAACAGTATTACGAAACTGTTAAATCCGTTAAATGGTGGTCAAAAAGTTATCAATATTACTGATCAGTGCCCCTAAAACAAAATATTGATCATATCAGTTTATAACAGCAAAGGGTTTGTCACCCTTTAGCCTGTCAACCCACAGATTCCAGAACCAATTTGGTTAGTAATTGTCATAAGACCCCCGAGGTTATTCTGCTCCTTGAAAAATAAATCATGAGGAAAAGTCAATCTTTTAAGATATTAAATTTAACATCTCTTGACCACATTTTATATAGAAAGACTAAAGGTCTTAGGGTAAAGGTATTTCGTTACTGAATAAGCGATAAGGTTTATTTATTATGAAACACACAGGTTGTTAAGTGCCGATACCCGTTTGGTTTTAATGTCTGCCATTTGAGATAACGTTCGGGTCGCGCAATTAAACGTTCCTTCTTAATCACAAACCGACCGCCAAAGTCGATCTAACTTCCAGAATATAAATGAAAATATTAAAAGAACAAAAAAAACTAATTTTATTATGCTCGCTATTTTTTTTATATACAACTAGATGACAAACAAGCTGAGGGCCCAGCTGGTGGTAAGCGGTTACCGCCGCCTATAGGCACTTGCAATTACAAGGAAAAATCACTTAATATTGCAGGTGCGTTGTCATAATTAAACAGAGCAAAAAAGTTTAAGATCATTTTATTGGCTATAGGCATTGAAAAATTTTTGGTGCTCAATAAGTGTTTTAGTTTATATGGTAAAAAGAAGACAATATAAAATAAAATAAAAGGAAGTTAAGAGAAGTTACTATAATTATTGTATCGAATCTTATCTTCGAGCGATTCGGTTACGTTGGGGCAGTGCACTGGCCCAACTTAACCGAATCGTAGGTATTTGTAAAAATACTCGTTTCGGATGTTGAAATAGAATATTTCGACATTGTAGGGTGGATAACGCTCATAAACGCAAATACAGATAGACTAGAGAAAATTCACAGGGATATCCCAAGTCCTGGGTGGCTCAGTGGTCAGAGCAGTCGCCCAGATTGCGAAAGGTCGCGGGTTTGATTCCTGCCTCAGGACGTGAAATTTATCTAAATTTATTATCTTTTAATTACTAAACATTTCATCTTTAATAAAATTATTTTAAAAATGCGAAACGTAACGACGCATAATTGATCCGTTTAACGTTGGTCCATTATTTACAAGAAGATTTAAATTATATTCATTCAGATACGGTCTAATAGAAAGCGTATCCTTAAAATGGCATAAATCGAGCGAGAGCATTGATAGGGCTCGGTTCAATCGCTTATAAATCCACTAAAACAGTTATTGGGTGAAAAATGGAGATCGGAAAAAGGTTTTATTTAATTAGGATGGGTAATATGGGTATGTGTTGTTTTACTGGTCCTAGCATTGTGACATATATTGTCGATTTCATAAATGAAACAATTTTAGATCGAGTCCATTTATTGTCTGGACGTAACAAAGAACGAGATAATGGAACAATCGTTTATATTGACAGTAGAGATCAGGCAAAGCTCATTTGAAAACAATTGGATTGGTAATCTAACAATGACGGGCCGTTTGAAAGTCGTTAAGAAAATGAGAAGGTTAATGAGATGAGTATTCGGATTTAATTTTCTGAACTATTACGTGAAACGCACCTTAAGTCTACTAAAGGAAAAGAGACTTTATTCACAGAAGAAATATCGTTAGCAACATGAGCCAACAAGTTAACGTGCTTTCCGTAACACGTAGGAGCTCTCCACTACAGTTCAGTTAACCTAATGGGCAGCGAGGCAAACATTGCTTCCTATTTTCCCTCAATTGTGGAACTTAAGTAAATGTTTTTGTCTACACAGGGTGGTGCCGTCAATACGACAATAAATTGAAACATTGGCGATATATTAGTTCATAGATGGTTTCCCATTTTCAAAAACATCTCATTCGTTTGATAATTTAATGACATTTGTATGAAATAATATAACATTGGCTGCATCATTTCATAGAAATATCATGAAACTATTAAACAAATAGGATACTTTTGGAAGTGGCAAACCATTTTTATAAACTAATATAGCCCATGTTTTGATTTAATGTCGTATTGACGGCATCACACTGTATGTTTTTGCAAAACTTCTATTTCATTGAGTTCATTTTTGCAGTGAGTATGTCATTCATCGATTGTTTTCTTTGAAATCAACTTGTAAAATCCAACTTAAAACAAACTTTAACAGATATTTTATGTAAATAACTACCTAAGTAATACCAAACAAACGAAATTTTATGAACCGGGATAAGGAGCTCGGTGTCGTAAGTAGTGTTTGAGTACTTTATTTTAGATTACAAAAACAAAGCAACTTTCGTCATGGTTAATTCAGATGAGTCAATCAATTTGTAATCTCGAGCTCCTTCGTGCTTTAGAAAGCAGGTTAAGCCATTGGTCCCAGTTGTTTCTGCAACCGCTTTAGCACCCCAACCTCTATTAGGCCAGCGGCGTGGTGTTATGTCCGAAACTCCTAACGTGAAACTCTTCCATGTAGGAATGCCTGTGCCCAGCTGCAATAGGACGTATAGGCAGTTGATGAATGACAAAGGAAACAAACGATTGAAAACTTTATAGCTACATAAATAGGTTTAATGCCCTACTACTTTTTCCATGCATTATAGATCCAACTCAATGTACAAACAAGCTTCGAAGCACGACCCGATCTTTGCGATTCCAGACACTTTTGCCGAGTTTAGTCTGCATTGCGGGCGCGCTATCAATAATTCAAGACGACCTCCAAATCTGGTCAATTCGGACAATTGAACGGGCATCAAACATTTAAATTCCCTTTTGGTTCGCACGTGTGTATATTCTAGTGTGAATACTCCTCATGTGTTTCTCCCGTGTAGGAAAGACTAGCAATGTGACGTAAACAAGGTGTAAGGGGAACGCACTGGAAAATAAATATAACGTCGCAGTACTGATGATCCTTGGTTAGGCGTCTGCTTTATATCAATTATATTATTACTACTATTTTCACATCAACAATTTTGACATATTGGTTTGGTATATGTACTCGCCGACGCCACCTGGTGTGGATTCTGTGATTCGGACAGATGGCCAAAACGCGCGACGCCGCGCCTTAACTTGGCACATAGAAAAAAAAAATAAGGAAAAATTTCCCGCGCATTTTTCACTGTCTTTGATTTCTAAAAAGGAAAACATTTTTGAAAGAATTAATCGCTTATATGGTTTGTCGAAGAATATTTCTTCATTAGATACACGCGCGAATGAAAACTTTTTACGAGAAACTGAAAGTATCAGTGAATTGCATACAAAATTTGAATCTATTCTTGATCAAATTAATGAATTACGATTAGAAAATGAACCGAATTATAAACTCGATTATAGCAGTTTGAGTTCTTTTGAAGACTTATATTCGAGTATTAAATATGCTCGTAATAAGTTGTTATCACCTAAACGCATGAATGAGGACTCCAAAACCGCTTCTATTTCTTGTGAGTCGAATAAAATTAAACTTCCGCCTATTGAATTACCCAGCTTTGACGGGAAAACAGAAAATTGGCCTATTTTTTACGAAATATTTCGCAATAATATACATTTAAATACGCAATTGACTGACTCGCAGCGTGTGCAATATTTAATGGGTAAATTAACCCATAGTGCACTTAAGATGACCGCAGGTATTGTGCCTACAGGCGAAACATATAGTATTATTTGGAATAGTCTTGTCAAAAAATACCAAGACAAACGCAGTTTGGGTGTTCATTATCTCAACAATATTTTAGATATAAAAAATTGCGCAGCAACATCTGTAAGTTTGAATTCATTTATTGAAAAATATTCTTCTTCATTAGCAGCTTTAAAACAGTTAGACATTCCCGACCTAACTGATTTCATAATTTTGCAATGCGGCTTACGTAAAATTGATTCGCAAACATTGCAAAACTTTGAAACTTCAATTAGTTGTAAAGATATGCCTACTTGTAATGATTTTATTGCTTTTATACAAGACCACGTAAAAGTTCTTGAACGCTCGCGTGGCAATAATTCACAGACGGAACCGCGTGCAAACGCTAGTATTAATCGTAGGAATGTGTCTCGCGATTCTACCTTTAATAATAATAACACATTTAAGTCGTTTGTTTCTAGTAGTGATAAATCGTCCGCGCATGTTTCTATGCAAAATCATCGTTGTCTGTTATGTAATGACGTAGAACATAACAGCTTATATTCTTGCCCGAAATTTAAGATTATTAGTAATCCTCAAAAACGCTTTGATATAATTAAAGCTAGGAATGGTTGCGTAAATTGTCTTAGCTTATTACATACGGTTAGTAGGTGTCAATCAAAAAATGTTTGTTCGAGTTGTAAAGGTCGACATCATACTTCATTACATTTTAATCGTGATAGTAACGATCGTACTTCACATATCGTCTCCGCCGACTCTAGTGAACCACGAGCGCACACCTCACCTTCGCCCGCTCTGTCTCACCACGTGACATTAGCGCCCGCGCCGCAGTGCATTGAGACAAACAGTAGCTCTACTTCAAAACTTAATAGTAATAAAAATATAGCTTCCGTTTTACTTGCTTCAGAGTTGAAGCCCAGCAGTACTATTTTATTATCAACGGCCCAAGTTTACGCTAAGTGTTATAATAGTAATGATAATATAATTATTCGCTGTTTAATAGATAATGGGTCACAAAATAATTTAATAACGATCGACTGTTGCAAACGCTTAAATTTCCCTGTTATAAAATTTCCAAAAAACGCTTTTTTACAAGGAGTTGGTATGACCTCACGACCAGTTCACGGTTATATTAATTTTAATATTGAATCACGCGTCAATCCCAACACTAAGTATTTTATTCACGCTCTTGTAGTTGACTGTATTACCGGTCGACTTCCTGCTAAACACATTGAGATATATGAAGATTTTTCTTATTTAAATAGCTTACCGCTCGCAGATTTAACTTGGAATGTACCAGGCGACATAGATGTGGTACTGGGAGCACAATTATTTCCCTATATTTACTTGGGTGATCGGATAGACTCGGGTAATAGCGCACCGCCCGCCTTACTTACTAGCTTGGGCTACGTACTTATGGGTGACGTCCCATGCGTTGTTAGCCCACGCACGCAACAACGGCAACCTTCTGCTTCTTTTACCGCACTTGCGCATACTGACATTGAGTCAACTTTGCAGAAATTCTTTGAATTAGAAGAAATACCCTCTCAACGCTTTCTTAGTCCTGACGACGTCGAGTGTGAAAATATTTTTAATTCTACGATCGCTTGTCGGGACGGTAAATATTATGTAGACTTGCCTTTTTGCCAGAATCCATCTATATTAGGTAACTCTCGCGCAGTAGCTCTTCGTCGTTATTTTACGTTAGAACGCAAATTCAAACATATTGATGGTTTACGCGAAAATTATAATAAGACGATAAAGGACTACATAGATAAGGGTTATTTGTCATTGGTACCCGATTCTGAATTGACAGATGAAGGATACTATATACCGCATCATTCAGTTATTCGCCCGGACAAAGATAGCTTACGCGTAGTTTTAGACGCTAGTGCTAAAACTCATTCTAGAGTGTCTCTCAACGACGTACTTCATGTCGGACCGAATCTGCAGGCTGACTTGTTTTTAATATTAATAGATTTTAGGGTCTTTCCCGTAGCTATGACAGCTGACATTAAGCAAATGTTCCTTCGTATTGGTGTAAATAAGCACCATCGTAAATATTTAAGAATATTATTTCGCTTCCATGATCGGGAACCAGTTCGCACTTATAATTTTAACCGCGTTCCATTTGGATTAAAATCAAGTCCGTTTTTAGCTATGCGTACGTTGCGTACGTTGGCAGCTGACCATAGTAATCGTTTCCCTGACGCTTCTAAAATTTTAGAAAATTATTTTTTCATGGATGACTATGTCCAATCGGTCCCTGATGAAAAAACCGCTTTAAGTCTTTCGCATGATTTAATAAATTTATTTAAATTAGGTTCATTTGATTTGGTTAAGTGGGCAAGTAACTCGCCCGCATTATTAAATACGCTTCCTGAATCGCATCGCTTACCTGTTGATTTTTCCAGTAAGGATAATAATAATTATAAGATTCTAGGTTTGTCCTGGGAACCTACTGATGACACGTTCGCTTTGACTACTGTAGACGTTGATCCTAAATGCACAAAACGCACAATTTTATCTTTAGTCGCACGCTTGTTTGACATTCTCGGTTTGGTCGCTCCGGTCGTGCTGTACGCCAAACTTTTAATCAAAGAGCTTTGGTTATGTAAAATAGACTGGGACGAAACGCCGCCGGAATCGATACAAAAACGCTTTGCTGCGTTAGTAGCTGATTTCTCCGCGCTTTCAACTTTAACAGTTCCTCGCCATATTGGTATTCATTTAGGATGTGTAACTAATATTGTAGCATTCTGTGACGCAAGTCTCAGTGGTTATGGTTGCTGTATTTATTTGCATGTAACTGACACTGCAGGCAATATTTTAGTCCGACTTTTATGCGCTAAGTCGAAAGTCGCGCCCGCTAAAGTCACTACATTAGCTCGTTTGGAACTTGTCGCAGCGTTGTTGCTCTCTAAATTAGTTAATATTGTTGACGTTAGACTATCGGCTCGTGTTCCTGTCACCGGAATCTACGCTTTCTCAGATTCAACTATCGCTCTCTCTTGGATCCATTCTTCTCCACACCGCTGGTCTATATTCGTGAGCAACCGCGTCGCGAAGATTCAAGAGAACTTGCCGGCAAAATGTTTTTATCACGTGTCTGGTAAGGAGAACCCCAGCGACTGCCTATCACGCGGGATGTTACCTAGTCAGCTGATCGCTCACTCACTCTGGTGGCATGGCCCTGCGTGGATTAGTTCGCCAATAACTGAGTGGCCGATTGCCTCTTTTTCGCCGCTTGAATGCGAATCCCTTCCGGAAATAAGATCTTGCAGTAAAACACTTCTTGCTCAGTGTGAGCAACCAATTTTAGATAAATTGTCTAAACGAATTAGTTCTTGGAATAAGTTACTTAACATAATGATATATGTACTAAAATTCACAAAACGCTTGCCAGGCAATGAGCCTGTAAAGAATATCAACGCTGCTGAAACGTTCATCGTTAAAGCGATTCAATATATTCATTTCACGCAAGATATTTTAGCGCTAAAATCTGACGAATTACCGTCAAAAAAGTTACGTAGCCTGTCAGTCTTCTTAGATACTACAGGTGTACTGCGCGTCGGTGGCAGACTTTCCAAGTCTGACCTACCTTTTGAAGCTAAACATCCCGCACTTTTACCAAAACGCTATTGGATAGTTGATCTACTCATTGATCACTATCACTTCACCAACTGCCATGCAGGTCCCGGACTACTAATGTCTATTATACGCCAGAGATTCTGGATTTTAGATGCTAGGACTGTGATCCGCGCTCGCTGTCGTGCATGTAATGATTGTTTTCGCTTAAATCCTAAGCATCCAACTCCTAAAATGGCAGACCTGCCTCCTTATCGTGTGCGCGATGCTAAGGCGTTCGTACACACAGGTGTGGATTTCGCAGGTCCTATTAATTATATACCTACTCGTCGAAGGGGACAGCACTCGCAAAAGGCATACATTTGTCTTTTTATTTGTTTAGTTACGAAGGCGATACATATCGAATTGGTTTCAGACCTCTTGACTGACACATTTCTCGCCGCCTTTAATAGGTTTATTTCTCGTCGCGGTCCTGTTTCCGTAATGTATTCGGACAATGGGACTAATTTTATTGGCGCTAAAGCAAGGCTTAACGAAATGTATGTTTTATTATCTAATTCTTCATTCCAATCGGAAGTTAAACGCGAACTATTAAAGTAACGCATAGAATGGAAAACAATTCCCCCTCGCGCTCCTCACTTCGGTGCTATGTGGGAGTCCAATATTAAGAGTGTTAAAACGCATATGTATAGAGTAGTCGGTAAACAACTTTTGACTTACGAAGAACTATTAACACTTTTAACGCAAATTGAATGTATTCTAAATTCACGCCCGCTCACTGTCATTTCATCTGACCCGCATCCAGACGTACTTACACCAGCGCATTTTCTTATGTCTACCCCATTACGCTATTTACCGTCTTCGGAATTAACTGAAGAGCGCATTCCGTTGACCAAACGCAAGGAGTTTTTAGACCGCCTAGTTCTATCATACTGGAACAAGTGGCGCACGGAATATTTGCATACGCTGGAAGTGCGTCAAAAATGGCGCACTCCTGAACGGTCAATTGAACTCGGTACTGTAGTTATTGTCGGTAATGATAATACACCGCCCTTATACTGGCCGTTAGGTGTCATAACTGAAGTTTTTCCCGGCTCAGACGGTGTAGTTAGAGTTGCTTCGGTAAAAACTAGTACTGGTACTTACAAACGCGCTGTTACTAAATTATATCCGCTTCCTACACAGTAACTAATTTTCTTTATAATTTTATTTAATCCTTATTCAAACGCTTACCAACATATATTATTAAACGCATAATTTTACCTAGTATTGATTTAACTCATACTTATATACAACGCATTCACTAATAATTTCACGTTTCGCTATTTAATGCAATGATGAATTTTCTATAACGCATCTGCTATGAGCTATTAATGCTTTCTCTAATGGAGATTCCTACACTTAATTTCATATTTCCCTAGACCCTGGTGCTTCCTTGATTACTTCATTTCTTTGTATTGAAAGTTTTAAGAACTTTCAAGGCGGGGAGCATGGTTAGGCGTCTGCTTTATATCAATTATATTATTACTACTATTTTCACATCAACAATTTTGACATATTGGTTTGGTATATGTACTCGCCGACGCCACCTGGTGTGGATTCTGTGATTCGGACAGATGGCCAAAACGCGCGACGCCGCGCCTTAATTTGGCACATAGAAAAAAAAAATAAGGAAAAATTTCCCGCGCATTCGTCTTCTGTTTTTTCACTGCTCCGCAACTAACGCATAACTTTCTCAGTAATCGCAAGTTAAATAATATTATACTTCAAGCGCTTATAAATAATTGATTGTCATTCCGCTCGCGAGAAGATATTGGTGACATTTGTCATATTGGATTTGGTGCAACTGTTGGACTGGAGTACCTATAATCGCAGGACAAGTGCATGCAGCGGCTGTGCCTATATTTGAGGTCTGAAGACTGATGATCGGTGAAGCATCGGGTGAGTCGTAGATTACGTTTATCTGACCTGTTCGCCTGAATTGTTGATGTGCAGTCTACAACCGTCGTATTGCATAAGTTCGCCTTTCCACCAGGAATTGCCCAATTTCGCCCCTTATTATTTATAGATGGGAGCTATTTACACGCTTCACCAATCCTAAACATTACAGGTAGAAAAAATATTTGAATCCGCGAAAAAAACGTCATCTGTTTCATATTAAATTGTAATAAAAAAACTAATCAAATAAAGAAAAGCGTGCTAATACAACAAACTATACCACTTTACTTTAGTCGTAAGGCTACTTATGCTGAGACTGACACCCGTATTCACAAACGACACTATGAGGTCTCACAGTGCCCGCGGACGCACAGGGTGCCAAATTCCTATTCATAAACAATACTTGAGTGACAATCGGCACTATGCGTTTGTCATAATGAACACTTAGCTAAGGGAGCCTGATCGCTATATTAATCAACGCATAGTGTCGAACTCACCAAAGAGAATGTAATCACTACGGAGTTTACGATTAAAAGCAAATAAACAATAAAATTGAAATGTCAATCAGTGAAGTGAACTACGTAACACTCATCAACCAATCACAGAGCTATATTCAACGCTATGCGTCCGCATAGTAAAGATTCGTTTGTGTATTGTTTGTGAATTGAAAGGCTTGTCATAGTGAACCCACTGAAAAATGCCTTACTTCGCATAGTATTGCTCCTTCACTTACATAAGTATCGTTTGTGAATACGGGCGTGAGACTCTCAACCAAGAGATCGTTTTTTTTCGGAACCAAAACCAGAATAACATTATTTCATCAGAACATAGCGAGCATTCTCAGTAAATGTAACTTATTTTAAATAGCGTTGAAGGAACTCAAGAATGAACTGGGAGATGTTGATGTTATATGCCTTACTGAAACTTTCATAAAAAAAGGTTCTGAAAAAAAATTAAATATTTGTGGTTACAATGTAGCTTCTGCGTTTTGTAGAACAGAACGAAGAGGTGGCAGCTGTTTATTGCTGAAGAATAATTTGGATTTTAAAAGATATGACATTAAAGAGTAGATACAATTTGCATTTGAATGTTGTATTGTAGAAAGTTTAAATTATAATTAAATATTATTAATTTTTGGTTTTTAACATTATTATAAATGTTTGAAAAATTACTTAGTAATTGTAAGTACTTAGTAGTTGTCTAGTTTTATTATATTTTATTTACTTAGTAATTTTTCAAACATTTATAGTAATTTAAATTAATAATATTTGAAAGCACTGCCCCAACTTAACCGAATCGTAGGTATTTGTAAAAATGCTCGTTTCGGATGTTGAAATGGAGTATTTCGACATTGTACGTTAGCTCATAAATGCAAATAAAAATATACTAGTAGAATTTCACAGGGATATCCCAAGTCCTGGGTGGCTCAGTGGTCAGAGCAGTCGCTCGGATTGCGAAAGGTCGTGGGTTCGATTCCTGCCTCAGGACGTGAAATTTTTCTAGTTTTATTATATTTTAATTATAATTTAATTATAATCTGTTTATATAGAACACCGTCATCAAAAATAGATATTTTTTTTGAACGAATACAATTATTACTCACCAGACTGTCACGGAAACGTAATAAAAATATGGTAATGTGCGGTGATTGGAACATAGATGTTATACAACAAAATAAAAACACTAAGGATCTGTTAAGTATATTAAGTAGTAACAAAATGGTTAATCATATTAAACAACCTACACGTAAGAATGCTGAATGTTTCTGTCTTATTGTCAGTAATATTAATAGCCAGGTTATTTCTGAAACACATTGTTTATGTCTGTCGGATCACTAGGCTGGTCAAAGTATTACGTTTTAAGGTCATGTCGCATCAAAGTATAAAAAAAGCATGATATGGACGCACACAATATAAAAAAGTTTATGGAGTGTATGTCGTCCTTATCTTTTAATGAAGTTTTGCAGGAACAAGACACCGAAAAGGCTTTTAATCTCTTTCATGACCTCTTTAGGTTGTTTTATTTATTATGTTTTCCAGTAATAAACGTAAAAAATATTAACAAGCCTATCAAAAACTCCTGGCTGACTAAGGGAATTAAAAAATGCTGCATTAATAAAAGTTCCTTATATCTAAAATATCAACAAGACCCGACAAATAAAAAAAACTCTGTCGGCCTGTCTCTTAAATTTTCACTTCTAATCCTCTTTTAGTAAAGTTTTACATGGAGAATAGTACAATCGAAAACACATAAAGCGTAACAGTTTGACTTTGAGACCGCCCTTATTTCGATCATAATAAAGCCAACTTTTGTAGTGCAACTGCTACGATTGATGTGCTGTCGTCTGTACAACATGCGAAAGGGCATAAGATACTTTTTGTCGTTATAACTGACAACCGACAACATGATTAAGTGAAACAGTATTTTTTACGGTATGTGACAACGGGGAAGTTCGTCTATGGGGCAAGACCGTTTATTCAGCCAAAATATAACTTGCAATTCATCACCATCATTATCATCAGCCTACTTACGTCCCCCTTCTGGTCACAGGCCTTCCTACATGGGAGAAACATACATAAGGAGTTTGGGCCATTACACCACCACGCTGGCCCAATGCGGATTGGTGTGGGTTAAAGCGGTTGCAGTAACAACCGGGACCAACGGCTTAACGTGCCTTCCGAATCCAGCATGAGCTCGAGATTACAAATTTGATTGACCCATCCCGGGACCGACCATGGCGATAGTTGCTATGTTTTTGTAATCGAAACCAGCGCGCTCAAACCACTACGCCACCAGCTCGTCAACTTGAAATTAGTTTCATTTATTGCATGCATTTCATGATACATTTTCTACTCATTAATAAGATGCTGTATTGTCGACTGAATCGTAGAATACCGAGAACTGATTACAAGTTACATTTTGGCTGCCTATACGGACCTGCTCCATAGAGGGATTTCCCCCATAGACAGACTTCCCCGCTGTCACCTTTAATTTCAACTCTCTGAATATTGATCAAGTTTTCTGAATTTTAGTAGGTGGTAGCCCCGTATGTAGGGTCGTCTAGGTAGGTACCACCGCCTTTCTCATTTCAGCCGTGAAACAGTTCGCTGTTTTTCGGATTGAAGGGAAAGGTAGCCAGTGTAATTTCTGGGCATGGACGGCATTTCATCTTAGGCCTCAGGATGACGACGCACCTGAAATATCAAGTGATTTTTCCTTTTTATTGCAGGTGTCTGTAGGCGGCGGTAAATGCTTACCATCAGGTGGGCCGTCAACTTGTTCCTCATCTAATTGAATAAAAAATAAAAATTACTTTATGTTACTTTAGAGAAATGCTAATGGGGATATTTCGTTTACAGCTACGTTTTATTTGCTTACATTTGAGCATAATAATATTATGAAAAGGTACTTGCCTACCAACGAAATAACACTTTTTATTTCAATTTTTACATCTGAGACGTTGCGAAAAGAGGTGAAGTGGAATAAATTCTTGGTAATGAGTGAAATAAAATTCACGAAAGACGTGTAGCAGTCTGGCTTAAAAATTGAAATGTGAAATAGTTTTTTAACATAACGTACAATTGCGGTCTGAAAATGTTTACCACCTTAAGGGTTATTATTGCATGCACACGTCTGTGTCACAGGGTCGATTATATAATTTGATTAGACATAGGGCATAAATTTTTACGCACACGAAAATCGGTCGCAATAGGATGGTTAACAAGGATATAGAAAACCTTTTTTGTTAAAGAACCTACAAAATATTATCTGTCAGAGAAACTAGGACATTTCATTCTAAGTGATGTGTCAATTTTTAAATTAAGAAATGAGTTTGATCTTATAAAAGTCATCAAAACTCTTTGAGTGAATAGAATGCTTCACAAATATTTAAAGTAATAAGTATCTATAACTTAGCTCGTTTTCACTAACATTTGCTTAGCATTATAAGTCTCTTAGCAATTTTTATCTCAGTCTATCTAAAGGCGAGAGAAAGAGTCGAATGCCGTTAAGAGTCACCTAAGCCTAGGCAATGGTTAGTGAAAGCGGTTAGTTAGCATCTTAGTCTTACCAGCACACATAGTAACAGAGAATCTAATTTTTTAAACTGAAAAACATTTTTAGTTTGCGATCGTACTTCTGATAATGAGTTCTAAGGTAGGCTGGTACTTTGTTACACTGAAATAAAGCTCATTGCCAACGTCATAGTCTCTGTCTGTCAGACATGACTGATATATTTTTGTTTTAGTTATAAAAATGTGTTTATAGACGATTTAAAAGTGCTTCTTTGTGGCCTATTTAAATAAAATATTTCTCTCTTTCTTATTGTACTAATCTGCTTTTGATAAAAAATTATCATCAAATTATACCCTTATTATATAAACCAAGCTATATTAGAATTCATAAAAGTTTAAGTGATAAATTATTTCCTGACGCCTGTACTCGTAGAGTTTACTTGGGTAACATTTCATCTCGTGCCATTGCAGTGGCGGTGTCGGCTTACTGTCGGAGAATTTTCACGACTAAAAGATTTATTTCAAAAACACGTCGTTTGAAGCGCTCTCCTCTATTAAGCGATCATTTTATGTTTGTAGGAATCTTATAAGGATATATAAATAATATCAAAGCAGTTTCTAGTAAACATAAGTGTATACTTTCGTATTTTTATTTTTTCTAGATAGCTACAAGAAAGCTCCTATACCTGGTGGTAAGTGGTACCCTGAATACATTTTAAATATTGGTCAAAGAATTTTAAATTAGCATGAATAGGTACCTACTATTGGGGTTTTTGTTACTTCGGTAAAATAAGTCATCTGTAATGAATATTCGATCTTTAAGTCGTCTGTAATGAGTGTTCGATCTTTCGTCGTTCGTAGTAAGCCTTTCAGAGACTACTTCCTAAATCTAAGCTCAGAAACTACCTCTAATACTAGAGTGTGAATACAGACTAATATGTTATTTCTTTCATCATTTGTTCGGAAGACCAACAGCTATTATAACAACTTAAGCGTATTAAAATAAACAACAAAAAGCCAATAGGTCCTCACAAGTGGCAAAATATTTGCTAAGTATTATACACACTGCAACAAACTACGCACATGCATACACACTCAATCAGCATATTAAAAATCTCTTTGGGCTAAAAAAAGTACGTAGTAGTATTAGACGCTTCGCCGACGCACAATTGGTATTAAATAAATCTATGTCCAGCGCTCTGGGCACTGCATTGAAACTGTTAGCCGCACGTCAAAGACATATTATTCCGCCTATAATTCGAATTTACACGGAGAAGGAATAGGGGCGGATGAAATCTAAGTGCTTTAGAGTGAACTTTAGGAGAGATACAGGATACAAGCTCAGGGCAATCAATAGCTCCGGAAATAATCTTTAATAAAAATACTACGTCTGAGAGTTCACGATACAATTCTAGTGGGAGCAGGGATTCGAGATTCTGGTGGTGGTTTTTGCATAAATCCAAATAAGTAAAGCAGAGTCGTATCTATCCTTAGCACTAAAGCATATATATCTAATGAACCTTTTCTGTATATTATCGATTTCCGAGATATAGGTTTGGTGCCTTGGGTTTCAAACCTGACATGCAAAAAGTGGCTTAGTACAAGTGAACAGTATAAAATCTGGAATTTTTTAAGTTGGCTAAAGTCTCTGGCCTTACGGATCATAAAAGCCAATGCCTTGTTTGCTTTATAAACCGTATATTCGATGTGTGAATCAAGCAATGGTTTACTATTATGAAATACACCAAGGTCTCGCACACATACATTCTTCTGTAAATTGACTCCATCTAGCTTATAATCAAACCGTACGTTTGGTTTCTGGAAAACATTACCGCCGCTGTATTTGAAAAGGTTTAGATCCAATTGTCGACTGAATTGTAGAAACTATCTTCATATTGTCATCAAAGCATAATAACCGCGACTATGAAAACAATGCTCAATATTATTTACAAAAAGTGGTGGTAAATACCCCTTTGGCACAACAGTAGGAACCGTAACCCATCCTGACATATAATTATTATCAACTACAGCCTGAGAACGATTATCAATATACAGGGTGGTGCCGTCAATACGACAATAAATGAAAACATAGGGTATATTAGTTCATAAAAATGGTTTGCCACTCTCAAACACATCTTATTCGTTTGATAACATATCATCATCAGCCTATATACGTCCCACTGCTGGGCACAGGCCTTCCTATATGGGAGAAATACATGAGGAGCTTGGGTCTTAACACCACCACGCTGGCCCAATGCGGGTTGGTGGGTTAAAGCGGTTGCAGTAACAACCGGGACCAACGGTGTAACGTACCTTCCGAAGCACGGAGGAGCTCTAGATTATAAATTTGACTGACCCATCCCGGGACCGACCATGGCGAAAGTTGTTTTGTTTTCGTTATCGAAACCAGAGCGCTCAAACCACTACGCCACCGAGCTCCTCGCCCATATGTGTTCTGAAAAAAAGACATGTTTTCCACACCACTCGTCATAGACATGTGGAATATCTTATTTGCTACGTAGGCTGTATATTATGTAACCTCGTGTACCCTATGCGACAAGTTCGCAACGTCACATGAATACTTTATATCATTTATGTTACAATTCTGTTTAGTGTTCAAGTCTCCGCTTTTGGATTTCATGTTCTGGATTTAAGTTCCGGGCTACTATTGTATGAGAATATTATTTCAATAATGTACAAGCTACGTTGTGAGTTTCCGTTTATTTCGATTCTAGAATATTTGTACTGTGTAAATAAACTCTACTTGTGAGACGAGGACTTGGACTAAATATTTTGGTAGAAATTCAACAAATGGTAAAGTATAAGAGCTCGTTGAGGCAAAAGTGTTTGGTTCGGCTTACCGCTTAGAAAACCTAAGAAAATTGCGCCATGTTAGATTTTGGATGGACTTTGGATATCTTGAACCTCTGTGTGCGTGAATGACTATTACTGCGACCGTTTTCTCCAATCAACCCATATTGGGAAAGCGTGGTGGTGGTGGTGGTCCAATCTCTTTAAAAGATTATTCTGTGAAGATAGCGCTGCGATGCTGGTCACAAACCTATCAACATACAAGACTTTGTTACAGTCGGACATATTAGGTAAGCTCGACATTACAAATTTTGACTGACCCAACTTGAAAGGGAAGATTTGCCAACAGAAGAGGTGGTTGGTTTCATATAAATTATCTTATTCTCAGATTTTAACAGAAGTTATTTTAAACATAACTTAATGTTACAGGTGCAAACTTTTTTATCTAAGTATTGCTACCAAAAAAATCGCACCAAAATTAATATACTCTACAACTTTTTGTTAATATTCGGCCTTATTTACGAGTATTCCCAACGGCTGGAAGTTTCTGGAGCCGTCGAGCGTGGGAGCCGTCAACATACGGAATTTACGTCTCTTGTAAAGACTTCTCATTAAGAATCGCGCGTTACACGCTTCGACAGTCTACATTCTACAAAATGTTTAGTCTAAAAGAGCAATAAATTTACGAGTGAATGGAGTGATGTGAGTGGTTACCTATAACAGCAAAGTTTAAACTCTTGGACATTTACTCTAAAAAATATTAAGAAGATTGAACTCGAGGGTACTGATATTCAGATTATGCTTAATTCCAGGGAATAATTGATGAGTTCTAACAACGTTGTCAAGGCGAAGTTTGTCGAAGCACTAGCTAAGGGGCTCGGTGCCGTGCTGCCGTCAAGCGAAATACATCAAACCAAACACCATCGCGATATACGCCGTTAGTTAACTGAATCACTTGGCGATACATCTCGTGAACTTTGTTTAAAACGAGACAGAAAGGGATAGAAATATGTCTAGCGCAAAGAAAAAAGACAACAATTTACAGAAAACTGTGTGTAAAATACTCTTTTGGGAATCATTTCAATACTTTTTGTCTTTTAAATTTTAGTTTGCGTTCCAAGAATTCCTCTGTGTGCAAATAAAACGGAAAAATTAGGAGGATCATAATTTATGTTTAAATTCTTTTTCTATCAAGCATTTTTTCCATTCTTGTTTCGTCTTTTGTAAAATACATTATTGAGTAACCTACTCTAACATCATTACCAATAATAGCAGTAGAAGGGAAACGAGGATTAATATTTATTATAAATGCAGAATATTCGCAATAGCGCCCAAAAACAAGCGTAATATCATATAACAATTATTATTTAGGTACATTGTATACTAACACACCAGCATTAGTTACTCGAAAGTACTCTCCTCGTGAATCAGACTCAATAGATATTTTGTTGCTCATAAATAAATATAAATCGGAATGCTGAACAATTTCAGTTCAATAAAACTGTTTTGCCCGAATAAACGTGTAATATTGCAAACTTGTTATCATTGGAAATAAGCATCGAATCCTATCGAGATATGTGCTCTGAGCGAAATGGTGAATGAGATTTTAAAATGTACATCATTTTCTGCCGACGCAATCGACAGGCAAATGTTTTTATTGCCTGCTTGTTTAAGCGAGAACAACTGACGGTAATTTATCAAATAATGTGTAATTATGCTTTTAAGCTTCAGGGGTGATAGTGTCAGTTGGCCGAGGATTAAGATAATATCGGTGGATTGTAAAATATTTGTGTAGGTAAATATTGTTATGATCTGATAATGTTTTTCCGATAAATTACAATGTCAAAATGAATTTTCGTACAGTGTCTAGTATAGGTACCTTACAAAGCGTTCCTCCAAAATTCTATTATATACAATTTGAAATATGTTGGACAGTACTTGAGTATAAAATTATCAGGAACCGATACATGGTCACGTAGCCAATGTGATGAGTATTTGCATTAGTCTTATAGTAGCAGTACACGAACTATTATAAAAAAAACTGTGATTGACAATAGCTGTCATTTCATTTGCCGTTATAATACGACAAAACCAATACTATTTAACTTATATTCCCTGAAATACTTCAAATCGTCTCTTGCTTTAATGGTTAAGACTCGACCTACATTAGATCTAGAGGCCTGTGGTGCAATTTCTGTGGGGGCAGTTATTTCCTGCTCGGTTTGGTTGGTGGTAGGGCTTTTTCTAAGTCCGCTTGACTAGCTACCACCATCTTACCTTTTTTTTCGGGGAGGAATCCCGACAGACCTACCCGTCGCTGGCAAAGCGACGGGCGTGTGTGGGGGTCGCCCAGTGCATGATGGTAACTAACCCGGTAACTCCACTGCCCTTGCTGGGGATGGACTGGGCTCTGCCGAAGCAATTTCACCAGCCTACCACCATCTTACCTAAGTGTGCCGATAAGGAGTTAGAGAGTCTCGTTCCATCTTCTGCCTTATCATCACATACCTACCATCAGGTGAGATAAAGGGCAAGAGCTACTTTGTTAAAAATTAAAAATCTATTTCTTTGGGTAAAAGGAATTTTTAAGATGACATAATTTAAAAATGATTAAATGGACACAACGCAACGCCTTAAATAAAATTCAGGACCAGTAAAATATTTACGAATTTGAAATTACTAAAAAATGTTTTAACATTTTTCCTCAGCCGCCGCCGCGGCTAGCCAAACAATCTGAAGGTGACCCTGTGAGACTGGTGTTTAAAGTAAAATATCAAAAATAAAGATGGAGCAGTTGAAAATCCAGTTATCCAGGTGCTTTCTCTTCGTGTACAATATTTAATCGGTGATATTGCAAAGAATTCGTAACCTTCCAATTTGTTGTTATTTTGTCGAGGTTACTTCCTATTTAACGAAGTGATCTCTCCTAGTTGTGGCAGGACCTTCTGTTTAATCTGTTCTGCTACATCTTTTTTTTAAATTATTCTAACAATGCCAATTTTTTTCCTTTTTTACTAGGTGGTAGACCCGTATGTAGGGTCGTCTGGGTAGGTACCACCGCCTTTCTTATTTCAGCCGTGAAACAGTTCGCTGTGTTTCGGATTGAAGGGAAAGGTAGCCAGTGCAATTACTGGGCATGGACGGCATTTCATCTTAGGCCCCAGGATGACAACGCACCTGCAATATCAAATGACTTTTCCTTGTTATTGCAGGTGTCTATAGGTGGCGGTAACCGCTTACCATCAGGTGGGCCGACAGCTTGTTTGTCATCCAGTTGTATAAAAAAAACGCATTTTCCCCGCCTTGTACCTTTATTGAGATGGCTGGTTAATAGATCAGTTTCCTTGAGTCAGTGTTCTTATGTGTGCGTACACGATCGATCGTACTACTGTGTTCAAGAGGATGAGCTAACAATTCCTTATCATCTCGATGTCGTGCCTTAATACTAATATGCTTAGCACGTACGCTTACGCGACACTGAACTAGAAAATTCTTGCTCAACTACTGACTGATAAAACCGATTTCTGTAGGAAACCCCGAATTGAAACGTCAAAAACATAAGCCTTCAAACTTTGTATTACGGCCTGAAGCGACTGTTTGTGATTACACAATTTTGATGTTGCGAGCTGTCTGTCTTGCGCTAAAGCCACATTGGAAATCATTTCAAGTTTAGAAATATAAAGTTTATGCCTTTTAGATGCAGTTTATTTTGCATCGGGACAAAATTGGGATGTTGCCTAAGTTTGAATATGGCGCAATTATTCACAAATTCGGAAAATATACGCTACTGTTACCCATAAAAACAATTCCAACTTAAAATATATTGAATATCGTTGAAATTGTACTGTTTTGAAAATGAAAAAAATGGTCAAATCTTTTTTTCAAAATTTATTAAAAATGTTAATGATATTAGATTGCTAAAATCAATTAAAACAACTATTATTATGACAACTATTAATAAAAACATACTTAATACATAGTTATTATCAATTTTGTCAGTACGCCCATACATTTCTTAGTAATATGGAAATATTTGACGTCACCTGTTCCGTAGATTTTCTATGGAGCGTTTTTGGACGATGCGCCGCAACACATCAAACATACCACTATATCTGTGAAACTATTGATCTTAGACATACTATTTATTTTGCAATATTTCTTTATGAGTTATAAACTTCTTATTTATTAAATTAAAAAAAAGTTGTCAACTACCCTAATTGTTTATGCTATTTTTCAGGTAAGTTAATAAATAATAATATTTATACACTCACAACTATTTTCTAGTCCAAAGTAAGTATCATTAAGAATTTATGTTATGGATACTAGATACGGAAAAATAATGTTAATAATGTCTATATATCCATGTATGACTCGTAAACAAGTACTCATTATACGAGTACTATACGATACGAGCCTGGGATCCCTAGCTAAGTAGCCTGTATAGCAAGGGGTACAGACCATTTGGTCTGCCGGTCGTCAAACAATCTGCCAATAGTGTAGGAGGAGTGGGTTGGGCGCCGGCTGGGCCGCCTCACCGAATTGTACTAGTACTGACTGGACATGGTTGGGCTGCACAACGTCTCTCCGACAGTCATTTCACATAATATTTTACCGAATAACGGTAAAAGATGAAAGTTATTCGGTGAAAGATTCTGTAGGTGAACTGCCTGATGACGAACGTTTTGTCGACGAAGGGTCAAACGGCGAAATGACTGTCGGAGATACGTTGTAGATTCACATGGTTGCTTCAGTTACTATCTATACCATATAGCCGGTAGGGTGGAAACACCACAGTGTCATCACGACCGGACGATAGGACCGTGCACACTCTTATGGAGTGCCCGCCCTGGCGATGCGAGCGCCGCAAACTTCATGCAGTGCTCGGTACCGAATACCGATCACTTGCGGTTGGTAGCGAGAGTGTATGCGAGGCCGTCGCCTCCTTCTGCGAGACTGTGCACTTGCAGAAGGAGACAGCGTATAGGGAGCGGTAGGCAGATGCTCTAGCTGCCCTTATCCAGCGTAGACGGGTGGACCTGAGAAGGCGTCTTCCTGCGCTATAAGCGCGGGCGATGCATGGTTGGCTCCCACGCATGTATTGCATAAGCTGATGTCTGGGATTTTCCAAGTGACTCTAGGCAATCTCCATCGGCGTCAAATCAAGCCGTAAGGCTGGGATGCTAGGGCATTCCCTGGCTGGCTGGATTAGTGAATTTTTTTTGGCAGTGGAGTGACTAAGGAGTTTTGTGGGTATTCCCAGAACCGTTACGACTGATCTTAGCCGCTCGTAGTACCTGAGCACTGGGTGCCCCCACTCACAACCGTCGCTTAGCCAGAGGCGGTTCCTCCTCGAAAAGACAAAGTAAGCTATCTAGCATTTTATAGAGTTAAGCCAACCTTTATAAAATGCTAGATTTACAAAGAAGTTTTACTAGGTAGCAGATACCAGCGCCCTTTTTTATTACAGTCGTAAAATAGGAAAGAGAAAGGTGGAAAGTGTAATTAATAGAAACTGGTCATGAAAGGCAGTTCATCATAGGCATCAGGATGACAACGCACCTGCTATTATAAAGTGTTTTTTATTATTAACGAAGGTGTTGATATTAGTGATAGTAGCCACTTACCACCAAGTGGGCTTTTTATATTATCTTGCTTCTTATCTAACTGTATTAAAAAAGGTCAACTTAATGAGTAATTTCATAGGAAACCTACTTAATAGAAAAGCAATTATAAGAAATCTTACATTGAAAAAAATATTTAGCCAAACTACTTCGGTTACATTAATTATATTAATTTAGTAAGGTGTAATTACAGTCGACAGCACATAAAGCGTAACAGTTTGACCTTGAGACCGCCCTTACTCCGTTCGTAATAGAGGCGGCTTTCGTAGTGCAACTGATACACTTGATGTGATGTCGTCTGTACATTTTGATTTATTTAACAAAACAGTGCATCTCTATGCAACTTTATGTTTGGCTAGGTGTTACCCTAAGTTACGTAGTTTGAGCTATGGTTCAAAGTTCAGTTGTAATTTTTTCCAGTGTGTACTAAGGTAAACGTCCCAATACTCGTCGGAAACTGAACTTGGCTGACTTTGACGACTTGTCACACAAACATCATTGCTCTTACGAAGTTGTAGTTACACCATGAGGTACAGAATTTATTCCTCTATTAGACATAATGATTCGTTTTATTAAGGAGAATAAGGAAAAAATCAAATAAATAATAAATTGAAGAAACACCCATTTGTACCAGTATTCGACAGATTTGTCCTAATGATCGGCAAATGGTACCAATACTCGTCAAATTTTAAGCATAATGTAATTTGAACCGTATGCGGGTATATTTATGGTTCATAATGATTTTATTTCGTAATTGAATATCCTTAGACGTTGTTTTCACGGTGTTTGTAGTCGCTGTGTTTCGGATTAAAGGGAAAGTTAGTAGAAAAATTACTGGGCATCAAAGGCATTTCATCTTAAGCCAAAGCATGTCGGGGGTGGGCTAGTGAAATTGCTTCGGCAGAGCTTAGGCTACCCACGCGAAGGGCAGTGGAGTTACTGGAGTGCTTAAGTGTGTTTAGCATCATCAGCGCTGGGCGACCTCAACACACGCCCGTCGCCTACCAGCCCTACTGGCGGCGGGGAAGTCTGTTATTGGCTTTCTTCCCAAAAATAGGTAAAGGTAAAAAAAGTAAGCATGACAACTTACCAATACCAGATGATTTTTCCTTGTTATTATAAGTGTCTACAAACGACGGTGGCAAGTTGTATTTTTCTGGTCTCGAATACGTTTCGAATACGAAAACAAAGCAACTTTCGCCATGGTCGACCCTGGGATGGGTCAACCAAAATTTATAATCTCGAGCTCCTCCGTGCTTCGGAAGGCACGTTAAGCCGTTGGTCCCGGTTGTTACTACAACCGCTTTAACCCACCAACCCGCATTGGGCCAGCGTGGTGGTGTTATGGCCCAAACTCCTCATGTGTTTCTTCCATGTAGGAAGGCCTGTGCCCAGCAGTGGGACGTATATAGGCTGGTGATGATGATGATGATGAAAAATGGAGAGCAGGAAGTACTGGACGACTGGAGGACTGGTGGACTGGTGGACTGGAGAAGGCAACAGAAATCTTTAGAGTAGGATTTCCGTCGTACTTGTTATGATATGACTAATGGAGCCAAAACGAGGACCTTCATGTCGCTTAGCAAATCTCTCTACTGCTTGCTGAGCGACATGAAGTTTCACGTTTTCAATTCAATGGTGGAAATTTTGTTATCCGGCTAAAGATCTAAGCAGGTGACATTGGATAGATGACGGTTACACTCTCGAACAACTGATGAGCGGTGAAGTAAGTAGATCTCGAATGGAGACCACGTTTCAAGTTGTAAGGTATCCCCTGCCAGGTGGACTGAAGATGGCAGGTGGTGGCTGGATCCTGTACAAAGACGAAGAGAGCCGCATCCAGTCATGGACAATAGCGGCTGGTGTGCCCTAGAGCCCACGTAGTAGGCCCATTACTAGGCTACATGCGCCTGGGTTCTATGCGGCGCACTTTTGCCGTCTACTTAGCGGATGACACGCTGGTCGTAACAAGAGCACGTGAATGGGAGTACGCGGTTCACCATGCGTTGGTCGGCACGACCGTAGTCATCCAGCGCATCGTCGAGCCGTCGATTTTACCTCGGGGTGGTAAAGTGTATGGCACTGTATGGAACTCCGATGTGGGCAGAGTGCCTCTCCCTCCGCGCACGGGCCCTCTTGCGGCAGCCGCAGAGGGTCATCGCGATCAGTGCTATACGGACTTACCTCAGGGTTAGTCATGGGGCTGCCTGCGTTTCAGCAGGTACGCTTCTGTAGGAGATTGATGCCCTGATACTGGCCAGAGTGTATCAACCAGCACCCGCAAACACGGTAGCAGCAAGAGAGCGGGGGGAGCGAACCGACCTCGATGAAGCGAGGTAGATCCGCACCCTGGTGTAGAGGGAGGCTCTGTGCCAATGGGACGAGGCTCGTGTCTCTCCAACACAGCACAACCAGCTACCGGATGTTTGATTCGTCCGGTGTTGGAGGAGTAGGTTGGGCACCGGCTGGGCAACCTCACCTACAGCATTATACAGTTACTGAGTAGAAATGGTTGCTTCGGTCAGTAATTGTACTGTATCGCCCGTCAGACGGAAACGCCGCATTGTCATCACTGCGACTCCCCCAAACGATACGGCCGATCACACTCTTGTGAAGTGTCTGGCTTGATGACACGAGCGCCGCTAACGTCGTGCGGCGCTCGGACGCGGTCATTTCTCGTTGCCAACCATGGTAAGGGCTATGCCACTTTCTGCGCGACTATGCACGCATAACACAGGCTGCCACGGTTTGAATTATCCTAGTGACTCTGGGTCTCCAACGGTGCGAAACCTTAGCCGTAGGCAAGTTGCCTGGGGTTGGGCTCGTGAAATTGCTTTAGTAGAATCTAAGCTACCCCAGCGAAGGGCAGTGGAGTTACCGGGGAGTATTAGTGAGTAGATGTTTCCAGTGTTATAAGCGCTGGGCCTAGCCACCGGCGGATCAGTCTGTATTCAGATTACTCCTTCCCCCTCCTTAAAAAGGATGAATATTGAAGATTAAGGCACCCTATGAGCTGGCAAGGTGGAGGCGCCTAGAATTGAGTGTTTATGCTCCACTAGCTGTCTCAGCATATGGACTCTTCTATCGGTTTTTATCAGGTGGTTTTGAATCATTTGCCATGCCGAATAAAGGTTTGTGCCCTGAAGAGAAGGAAGGGGACATTTTGGCTACAAACAAGCACTCCTGTGTTTTTTTAACTCAACAAGAATATTAGATCCCCATTCAAGTATAAGGTTCAACGCCCGGCTAAGTTTCATTCTTTTCTCCTCTCGGGCTTAACGCAACTGACTCCTAGGCGGCCATAATATTTCTCGTGCACTGTATTGTCATCCGCATGGCAATGAATGTTTCCTAAAATAAGCATAATATGTGATTGTTATGCAAAACATAGAGTGACGGGAATAGAGAGGAGACCTGCTGTACATTGATAAGCGTTCACTGATAAGAATTATCTGCGAGGACATTAATTCGACGCCCATGCAGGAAGCCAGCGATCCAGTCGCATGGCTGAGTAGAAAGAGGCTAGTACCTGACCAGATCAAAGGCTTTGGCAATGTTATGGATAACAGCCACTGGCTGATCACGTTTGTCAATAGCTGCACTCCAGAGACGCATTAAATACGATAAAAGATCACCCGTTGTCTGTTTCGTCCAAAAGATGATCGCTAATACGGGTTTTATTAGCGATCATTAATTGATAAACTATTTTCTAGGTATTTTAAGATTCATTCCATGATCTTGCAAAAAATTTAGGTGTCAGCTGTTAGGCGGTAGTTAGCTGGTTCAAATTGGTCTCCCTTCTTGGGGACCGGTTGCAAATTAACCTATCTTCAGGACACCGACATACACATAGAAGAGAGAAAGAAAGACGGTATAGCTGCGTTAAAATGGGAGAACTGCTAGCTAGGGCAGTTAAGACCGCTGCGCATTTTTTGATAACTATTGCTGCGATGCCATTAGGTCCACTAGCTTTTCAAACGTCAATTTACATATTTTTTTGGCAGTGGTATAGAGGTGGTGGCTGTGAATTTCAGTCATCGATTTGAGAGTGAGCTGAGTGAGCAGCAAAGAGTTTTATCAAAAGATCGCCTTTATCTTGCGGCTTATGAGCTAGCGTTTAGTCAGAACATCTTAACAGGGCCAGCGAGAGTTGGTAGAAGTCGAACTGCATGGCTTTGGCTAAACAACAGTAGCTACGGCTTTCCGTGAATTCTGTGGGATTTTTATGTGTTAGTAATTATTGCTCAACTTGTGAAATACGTTGTACAAGCACTCTGATGAAGGCTTTTTTTGCAGTATTTGTTTACAGTGAGTCGATATCTGAATCTCGACAAGCTCGTCCTCTGATCCAAGCATGGTATGACGATTATTTTGCCTCAACATCTAAGGGACACTCGCGAATAAACCAGCGGTTACGCCTACTTTTCCTGAGGAGATCGGAGTGCGGAATGTGTAGTATCTCATTTCTAATAAGGCGACGCCCGTGACACCTCGTCGGTTATTAAGCTGTGGTCCGATGTTCCCAATGCATCTCAGACTTCTATCCGATATACAGCTAGGCAAGTTCTCAGCAGATAGTCCCGCGCTTACGACACTATCTGGCATCCTGGTGGGCTGGTTAACCAGTTGAGTTAGGTGACGCGTGACAGCGAAAGCTTGGGCTGCTCTACCAGCATGGTCTGTTTTAGAGAAACTTAACCACAACTCGTAGTGAGCACTGAAGTCACAAAAAATACCAATTCCGCGGTTGATAACTGCTCCTGCGTGACATTTGCCATGTGACTAAAATGTTCAAATAGTCGATTTTTCTTCATGTCTCCGTCGTGGGATCTGTAAAGGAATACGTTGACACGTCATCGTATGCCTAGGCCCACGTGCACCCCAAGTCACCCGGTCTCAAACCTGCACGACGGACCACCCCGAGATATTGCGTCATATGGTGAAGAACCCCACGAGCTGTTTAGGTTAGATTGGGCCCTTATAGTGTGCTATCAGTGGACAGCGGAACATCCATTTTTTGGAGTCTTCCTGCAGGTGAGTCAATGCATTCCACCTGG
Organism: Nymphula nitidulata; assembly: GCA_947347705.1. Classification (NCBI taxonomy): domain Eukaryota; kingdom Metazoa; phylum Arthropoda; class Insecta; order Lepidoptera; family Crambidae; genus Nymphula; species Nymphula nitidulata. Next base: position 3,332,476 of record OX374617.1, on the reverse strand, counting down.
CACTGTCAGACGGCTGCATCATGACATTGACCGCATGCATCGCGGCAACGTCTCTTCAAGCTTTGGTTTTACGCCATGCGTACGGTGGTCGCCAACAAGATGGTGTTCAGACCCTACCACCACCAGTGGAGCAGTTGATAGCTTAGTCGCCTCTTGCGAGAGCCACGGAAATAACCGGGGCTTTGAATTGAACACAACGGAAGAGTCTATGTGTACTCATATAAATAAATATCATATCATATCATATGTAAATTAATATATAGGTATACATCGCCAAGGAATCATATTTCATTTTAAGAATTTGCACGAGATATTATCTTACGACGACCTTAGCTTTATGAAGATAAAGGCGAAATTTAACAAAAAACTAAACGATGGCGGTAATTGGTGCAGGTTTCCACGCTAGGCCCAGTAACCGTCAGAATTGTGTTATTATTGACGAGGATTGGGTCACTGAGGGATTTTTAGGAACCAATAAATGTCACACAGGTAAATACCACAAAACAAATAAAAAATACTAATTGAAAGGTTAAAATTCATTAGATATTTCACTGGACTACATTAAGAAATAATCACTATCATCGAACTGCCGATAGATTCTGCAAGATTTAAAATCTAATGTACTACGCTAGAGTTCACTTTCAGTACCTAAACTAGCAAAAAAGATCCAAATTTGGGAGTGTTATACTTTGATGCAATTTTTTTCCGTCGCCATTGCTTTTTTAATTAACTATTGTGGTTCTGATTTCGTAGTATATAACAAAGATTATGGTGCCATAGAAAGTTCTTACATTGCCACGCAAGAAAAAGAAATATTCGTTATTTTTTATAAACTGACGGGTACCGGGACACTGTCGACATTACCAGCGTTTACCTTACCCATCTATATATATAAAAATGTTATGTTGGTTTGTGTACGCTTCAAAAACTCAAAAAGTTCTGCACCGATTGAGTCGAAATTTTAACATGATATAAAATCCGCATCAAGGATTGTTTTTATCTATATCACAATGTGCCACTGCGAAGCGTGGCAGGGTACAGCTAGTATTTTATATATCTATATTGAATAAAAAATGTCCCAGTTGTTAATTATCCTTTTATTCCTTCCCGAATCAATAACCAGCACTGCAGATACTAATTTATCGCTGACCATAATCGCATGAAATGTCCCACGCGTTACAAAATAAAATAAAGTTTTTATTACAACCAATGACAAACCCAATTTTCGTGCGCGGCCGTCAAGTGCGATTACGATGGAAATTTCTCAATAACCATAAGTAGGGACGCTTAATACAACAGCGGCATTTAAATTTGTAATCCTGGAAGCGGTGCACGAGAATTATTCTGAATCTAGAGAGCGAGAATGAATAAACCGATTCGTTTCGACCTAGCTCGTAGTGTGCGGTTTTTAGGGTACGCTAGTTTTTGTCAGCAATTCCGAAATCCGGAATCCCAGCCACATTGGACCAGCGTTTTGTCATTGACCAAGAGCTCCACAGTTTTCTCCCATGCAGAAAGACCTGTGTCCAGCAGTAGGCTTTCAATAGACGGTTGATGGTGAATGAGGAACTAAATCACTGTTGGGTCTATCTACGGTCTACTGTATTTTTTTATATAAAAAGCATGGCAATTGACCCAATACCACCTGATGTGAAGCGGTAAGGAGAGTCCATATACGAAGACAGCCAGTGGAATAGACATTGCACTAGCCGCCTCCACCTTGCCGGCCAATAATGTAATAGTAAATCTGCTCATTTTTTTTATTACATTAATATCATTTGGTGAATGAGCTGTTATTGTCAATAGGTCAATTGCTTTTTTTTCAAAACATGTCCCATTACTCTATACGAGTATTGATACTGGGCGACTTACATGAACTAGCTACTCAGAGTGGCTGTTACTCTCCAAATTTCAAATCATTGGACGCATAATAATATTCGGATGAAGATCTTGGTCTGTGGCAATCTATATAATTATGTTTTTGCTACCCAACCAGGACCAGGTTGAACTATGGATTTTTTTTTTACCTGCTATCAAACTAGTTACATTACGTGCGACAAACAGAAAACTACTCCACTCAATCCAACTATTATCCAGTTCAAAACAATTCGTTACTTAATTTAGCCCTATAAATGTAGAACTCCGAAAAAACAAAGAAAATTATATATTATGTCAAACACTTCATGTAACGATAAAATAAAATTCGTAGAACTGATTTATTTATTATTATATCAAGAATTAAGTTGTTGTGAAAGCACCTTCTTTTTTCATTTAATATTCAAGTAGGTATCGATGCTTTTAGTTCTCAAAAGTATGGCTTTCTCAGAAACAAACTTTAAAGAATTTTATTACGGTGGAATGGGGAGTTTATATCGCCCAAAATCATAATAATATCAGCCTATAGTGTCGACTGCTGAACAAAGGCCACTCCCATTGATTTCCAAATGGATCGGATCAGCGCATCCTGCATACAACGGCTCACCGCCACCCTGACCAGGTCGTCTGTTCATCTAGTGGGAGGTCATCCTACTTTGTGCTTTCCGTTACGAGGTCGCCATGCTAGAAGTTTAACGCCCCATTGGCCGTCAGTGCCACTTCAACTTGCTAATCCTATTATCTGTATCAGTGACTTTAGTTTTTCCTCATATCTGATTCTATCTCGTAGGGAAACACCTAACATACGTTGGGCGACTGTGAACTCGCACAGAAAGCCCTTATTAAGCGACCACGTTTCTCAGCCGCATGAGAGGAAAACTACCTGCCATAGACAATAAAATTTCTTAGCATGTGATTAAGAATCTAGAACCTGCTGAACCAAGGACAACAAAAACTGACAAATTACTACGCATACTTGTCTGCATAAAATTCAGTTCTTCTTTCGCGATACATTATCCCTGAGTATTTTCTAATTGACAATATTTTTTCCCCTTTGCTAATGCAGCGAAAATACCTGGGCATCTCATTATAAAATATTCAGTGAAAGATTTGAAAGAATCTCCATGAATAAACTGTTGGTGTCCGATTCGAGCAGCTTTGGCTATAGCTTTATAATTTAATATTATTTTGTCATTTATTTCTAAACTCAGACATGACAGACAGACAGACAGACATTATAACATAGTTTGTTAACGTGAGTTCAGACAGGATAAACAGATATTAAGACATTGATGATTAACATTATTTTTTTTGTGATAGACTTAACCTACATACGTTCGCAAGAACTTATTGGGGGCCTTATTGTTGCTTTAACGCCCAGACGTCAAAAATGTATAGCATAGACAAAATGTAATCGTTTCTGGTATGTTGGAAAGGTGTAACAATATAATCATTTCAATTTATTTCATTTCTCTTTTTGCCTTGAATTCCATTCAATATTTATTGATGAATTTGACGGATGATAATTAGTTTGATTGGATATCTGTACAAAACTAAATTCCGATGAAATTTAGCGTGAAGATAGACTATAGAAAGGACATAGTTTATCCCAAATCAAATATAGGTATTTGCAAAAATACTCGTTTCAGACTCGATTCAAAATACAATATTTGGACATTGTAGTATAGACGTTTATAACGCAAACACATTATCCCAAGTCCCAAGTGAGGTTTGAGCGCTCTGGTTTCGATCACGAAAACAAAGCAACTTTCGCCATGGTTGGTCCCTGGATGGGGCAATCAAATTTATAATCTTGAGCTCCTCAGTGCTTCGGAAGGCACGTTAAGCCGTTGGTCCCGGTTGTTACTGCAACCGCTTTAACCCACCAACCCGCATTGGGCCAGCGTGGTGGTGTTATGGCCCTGTGTTTCTGCCATGTAGGAAGGCCTGTGCCCAGCAGTGGGACGTATATAGGCTGGTAATGATGATGATGATGATCCCAAGTCCTGGGTAGCTCAGACAGAAGGTTAGAGTAGTCGCCAGGGTTGTGAAAGGTCGCGGGTGCGTTCTCGGCCTCAGGACGTGAAATTTTTCTAGTTTAGATTATTTTATAAGTATTTCAATTTATCAATTAATTTCACTTCTCACGAATTCTTTTTACCCATTGCTCAAAATCTGCCAATTGACTCATCCTATCAAATGAAATGTTTTATAAGTTTGACGTGTCTTTTATAGCATCGTAGTGCCTAACCAAATGAACCGATTTTTTTTTATTGAAAGCTGTTATTGTTAAAATGGTTCTTAATCATATATAATTTATGAATCTCTGTTCAGGCGTATGCTGACTATCAGCTCATCTCCTACTTGACAAAAGGGTCTAACTAAGTTTCACAGATCCTATTGATTTGAAATTTGGTTTTCTGTTACTTCGGTGGTATTTATAAGACGCCGCACGGTTTTCAAACGACTTAAAAGAAAGGACTAGGTTGCCGATTCGGTAGGTATGTTTTTATGTATGTACGCCGGTTATGCCGAGATTTCTGATCCGATTTACGTGAGTCTTTGTTTTTCTTTTTTCATCTGTTATTCGGCTCCGTAAGTTCTTTCAGCGACCTATGAAAATATATAAAAAACATGCGACATATAAAAGTGAGATTTAAACAATGTATCGCCTTATGCTTGACATGCTTAAAAGTCATAAACTATCACAATAACCACTTACTCTTGATGATCTCTGTATCGTAAAAAGTTTTAACGTCTTGAATATTGAAAAAAAAACTTTAAAAATATCAGCTTTGAAGTTTAAATTTTAAATTGAGTATCAGTTTTACTAGTTTAACTTTATTGGTGTTAGGATACGCCTGTAAAAAAATCCTATATTTCTATATTTTGAGTGAATACAGTTCTCGCCGGACCCCAGAAGACGCGGGTTCGATTACCGCCTGGATCATACAACTTTTTCATCGTTTTCTTTATTTGTATTTCTAACAATAAAGTAGGCGTTATAAAAGCAAAAAATCAAACATTCAAATGTGAATACAGTTTCATTAGTGATCCTCATCACCAGGGCAGTCATCCAGGGATCTCCCTAATCATAATTTAAGTGGTTTCGCGTAACTGAAGGTAGTATAAAGAATGTAGGTTATGAAAACACGGACTGTCTTTTGCAAGGCAAAATACAGCTCTTATGCCAAAAGGCTTAAAGCCGACTTTATTTGAGTGAATTTCACGAGCGAGTTCCTCGTGATATTAAACAAATTCAGTAGCTTGGTATGCCTAATATAAAAATATTCCTTTGTCTACGCCTCAGCACTCTGTATTTCATTATGTATTCACTGAATAAATGTAAATGTTGATGGCAAACCACTTGTAGATGTGTGGTTCTGTAGCGCAAATATAAACTTAATTTCCTAACTAGTAAGGTCTACTCTCTTCTGCCCCCGAAGTTTTGTGAGGGTCGAATCTTGTTTTTCATTTACTCGTCTTCGGGTATTTTAAAGTCGTCTAGAATTAAAATTTGAAAAGAGTTTTTACTTGGATTAAGTCATTAATCATAGTTTTAAAAATGGAACAAATACGTGTCGACGGAAGTGCCAATAACTTCTATCGAACATTTTTAGTAAAATTAACTCTCTTATATCTATGTCATTGTGCTCGATTACTGATTTCTGTGTGTTTTGTTTTGATGTGTAGCTACATCCGTCATTAGCCGTATTTTACACCAGTGAAATAAAATTACCGTGATTTCAACATTATTTCTTTCTAGATGTTCAAAATTACCATAAATTTATATAAGCATTTGATTATAATTTATGGCAATTAAGTAAACTGCATTTATTAATAACCATCTACTTTATCTATTATTAGAATAGTAGGTAACGTGATGTCAAAGAAATTGTATCACTAAATGGAAAGTGCATTTACACATAGAAATCTTGAAGTCGATTTGAAAAACTTCTCCGTTTTGAATAGGACCCCACTTATATTCTTTTCTTGATGTGACCGAAACGTAATGAGGATAAAAATAATTGTAAATATGATCAAAACAAACACTATTCGAGAAAATGGCCTCCTTATCGGAACGCACTATTTCTCCTAATACGGGGAGGGGTCCCTTGGGTGAGTTAGAGCCGTAGTATCAAAAGAAGGCCCGTATAAAATCAATCGTTTAAAACCTCAAAAGAGTCATAAGGCTCAAACCCTCGGCGAGGTCACGATCGGTCCCGCGGCGAGGCGTTACTCAACCGCTTAGGAAATGTCATGTTTTACTAGAAAGTATCATCTCCGCCGTGGGAATATCCCTAAGACCTTTGGACGTTACAAAGCAGCTATTTATTTCAGAACTGCTAGACTATTTATCACGGCAGAAAAGCGAAGCGGATCTACTATAGAATGTTTGAATCTCTTGCAAATACTTTTTCTTGAGTTGTCAAAACTCAGCATTTTGAAAAATGAATAAGGCTATACTTTTTCAATCATGCGCAACCGACTTACGGATACCAAAAAGAGTAAGAATATGGCGCAATAACTCTACACACACACTCGCGGATCTTATATTAATGACTGTTAACGACATTAATTATCACTTTCTAGCGTGCTATCGGCCTTTCATTAAAAATTGTACTCCTTGAATAATCATCGAAATAGCTAATCTATGTTTTGTCCTAATATGCTTACATAAAAATAGGTACTACTCCTTCGATCATCCTCGGCTAAAATTTAGCTATTCCGTGTTTTTCTTATTCTTACATAATATGTAAGAACAAGAAAAACACGAAGGAGTAGTACCTGTTTTTATTAGAAGGCCGTAACTGTATAGGCAGAGATATTTTTAATATCCCTAGATTACGATTATTGAAAAGTAGCATGAAACATTCAAGATTAAATGAAGGAATAATCATCTGTTATTAATTGAAGACTTTTTTTACGGAAATAAAGTAACCTTTTATGTACCTTACATCTATTTTTGTTCTCGTGTTTCATTCTTGTTAGGATAACCAAACAAAAATAAACATCGAAAATAAAAAAATAACTCCGTAATATGCGTTGATTTTGATTACCGCCCTGATAGTACTGTTTACTGTATTAGATTTCTATTTAACCATTAAAATATGCCAGTCAAGCATAAAAAAGCAAAAAGGTGCCTTTGGCTTGAAACATGCAGGGTTGCATTCAGAAAGATTCTATAAGTCTGCAATCCCATATTTGGCTTACGGTCTTACGGCTCAATTACACGTTACCGTTAATGATACTGATGATAATATATTTCTATAAAACTCTGTAAGCGTGTGGCAAGAACAATATCAGCAAGAAATGATTACATGCTATTTCTTAGTGTTTACGACATTAAAAGGCTCAGATGACTTTAAGATTAATTATGAATAAATTGTCAAATAAATAAATTTATATCAGGCGAAATTTTAGTCTTCATGCGTAGTTTTAATAAGTTATACCTGGTGGTAAGCTGTTACCATAATAGACTTGTAACTCACGCATTTTCGACCTGTCAAAATTTAGACAAAACATAAACATTTAAGTAATAAAAATAATATAAAATAAGTAATTAAAATAATATAAAAAAATTTTAAACAAAAATTAAAACCGACTTCAAAAAACTGAAAAGGATGAAATAATTAAATTTAAGTAGGTATTCATCCCCTAGAAACATATTTTTGGAGTCGGTGCTTTACTTTCTATTGTTTTTGGAAACCACTTAGCACCAACTCCAAAAATATATTTCTAGGGGATGAATACCTACTTAAATTTAATTATTACATCCTTTTCAGTTTTTTGAAGTCGGTTTTAATTTTTGTTAAAAAATTTTTTTTCACAATTTTTAGTGATAACTTTCTACGGTCGAAGCTAGATGGGTGACCGTCAACTTATATTGTTTCCTACTATCGTATCGTTTCACTAAAAAGTCATTGGTAAAGCAAAAATTCGCAATTTCGCTTATGTAGACGATTTCATAATTTCAGTTTTTTTTCATTTAAAACCAAAGTACCCAACTGTTTTTGAAAAAAATTTTATGGGACCAAATGGCAGCTATTCCGCATCGAACAAAAAAAGAATCACGTAAATCGGATCAGTAATCTCGGCGTAATCGGTGTACAAAAAATAAAAAAAAAAAAAAACATACCGGCCGAATTGAGAACCTCCTCGTTTTTGAAGTCGGTTAAAAACTAGATAAAATCGAAAATTGAGAATATTTGAAAGCAATGCCCCAACTTAACCGAATAGTAGGTATTTGTAAAAATACTCGTTTCGGATGTTGAAATATAATATTTCGACATTGTAGGGTGGACGTTAGCTCATAAACGCAAATACAGATAGACTAGATGAATTTCACAGGGATATCCCGAGTCCTGGGTGGCTCAGTGGTCAGAGCAGTTACCCGGATTGCGAAAGGTCGCGGGTTCGATTCCTGCCTCAGGACGTGAAATTTTTTCCAGTTTTATATTATTTTAATTACTAAGTAATTTTTCAAACACTAATAATGTTAAAATCAAAAATTAAGCATAAATATTTTCTTGATTTTGTTGATGGCGCGACAAACATAGCCGTTGCTTCCACAACGCTTTCTCGATAAACTCTGGAGACTACTCACCGCAAGTACACGAAACTGAAAAATTTAATGATGTAGGTTCTGAGTTCTACTATGAGTAATGTGCTATACAGATAGGCGCTTTAAATTTTAGTAGAAATTACAAATATGTTATCTCCCAGATTCCAGATTCCAGATTTATCTCCCCTAAATCTGGACAGTCTGTTTTAACAGTCTTTAAGAGCGTTTACGTTGCACAGTTTTCCATACAAACTTTCAAGTAGAAAATATTAGAAACGAACAAACAGAGGGCTTCACACGCATGAGCAATTCAGGCTGGTCTAAATAGTTGTCAGAGGATTTTTTCAAACAATATTATAGTTTAGCGATTTTTAGCTTCTAATACAAACTAAAAAATCGCCAGTAATTTCTTTATTACTTGACTTTTTGAAAAATCCTCTGATAACTTTATAGACAACAAACACTGGATTCTGGCGAAATCAAAGACAACGCCATCAACCAAAAAGAAGAAGACTAGCCGGGCTTGCTTCATGGCAAGTTTTATTAGAATCACTTTCAGTTAATTTCCAATATTTAACTTGAGATTTGTATGAAAAGCTGTGCAACGTACCAGGCTTTTTTGTATGAGAAGTATATAAACTGACTTCGTTACGTTTATAACATAGAGACGAGTCGCCTTGCGCCCAACACACCGACTTCTCAATGAGCTCAGGTTTTTAAAAATAGAATGTTTTACATAAAGTTCATATCTATTCCACTATAGGACAGTAGCTACCCATTACGCGTGCTCGTAACTGGTTAATCGTTAAAAATAATCCGCGCGTTCAATCGTGACTAATTAATACGCGCCATAGTCGTCCACTTAACACGGTCTATAGCTTAGGTTATTGTTATTTTTTCAGACTACTAAACCGTTCATGAAACGAGTGAGGATAATGTGAGCTTCTTAACTTCGGCTGATTCAGAACGAAAATCAATCTTATTACCTTTAATAAAGCACTTTTTTGTGATCAATGACTCTAATAAGTGTAACGTTTTCAACAATAATTCAGTACAACTTTTATGTCTTCATAATTCATGAAAAGTACCTGTCATCAGTTTGTGTAGGTGGTATACGAAAGTAAATAGAGGCCGAAATGTGGATCACTCAGACGGCATGCTGAAGGAAACGGGAAACTTGAATTTCTTCCATCTATTATAAGTTTTTGTCAAGATCACTGTTTAACAAATTCAACTTCACGTTTTGCTATAATGTACAAATAATAATATGTATTTTTTCAGTAGAAAGTAATATTTTTAAAGAGGACTCATACGGCCACCATGCGGTGTGAGTGATCCAAATAAATCGTTATAATTTTTAAACGGGACATGCAAATTAATTCATAATTTGGTAATGTAACAATTTCTTACAATTTTTGATGTATAAATAAGAAGCAGAACTGTTATATATTATGAGATAAACATTAAGACATTTTTAAAATGCATGCGGTATAAGTGATCCACTTTATTGACTATATCTGTTTTATCTCAGGTTTTACAATTTTTTTACTTCACTGTGACGAATTTAACAATTATTTACTAAATCCTCGTCGATTATTGTAAAGATTGAAGATAGGATCACTCAATCCGCATGCACACCCTCCGGAGGACTATGACAATTGAAAATCAATTGTCTCTGGAATCTTATGCTTGACGGGTTAATATACTTTAGCTGGTTATAGCAATCGTGGTCGTGGGAATGAAGATGACCTACATACACATTGACTGAACAACGGACACCATGAGCTCCGTATGCGTACGTCGCGCTGCTTTTCATATGTATTAACTCTTAAGTCAAAAATATTAGAAACGAATAAACCGATTCTTACAAGTCTTGTCATTTAGAGACAAGTCATGCTAATCTAAAAATTTGTCAGGGGATTAGTCGAAAAGTCTAATAAATAATAACAATAATAATTCAAAGTATCAAAGATAGCCCAAGCAGTGGGGTGTCGTCCCATCATGCGACTATTTTGAGTATGTAATCAAGAACACTTGTTCTTACGACTTCAATTAAAATATTATTTTTGTCGACTGTGACTTAAATTCAGACTTTACCCAATGCTATTTTATATCCATATATTTGTTAGACGTCAAACGTATCGGGCGTCACGGGTAAGTGTAATGCGGCCTTTATTACATACCGCTGTACTCTAAAATATTGGGCATTTGGCTAATTGCTTTGGCAGGCTTGATACATGGCACTTTTGAGGCTAAGTGAATTATTCTGATTATAAGAGCAATTCGCATACTCAGCAGGTTTACTTTGGCGCACCTGATCTCAGAAAATAATATTGATGTACGGTATAATAATTTGATAATGGCCCGCCTTAGAGCGTCATAAAACTAAATGCAGGTGTCAGGTTCTTAGGCAGTTACTTCGATGAAATGGCCGTGTATAAAATAATAATAGGTGGGTAAAATTAATTTAGTTTATTAATTTAGATGCAGGCTTACTACATATTTATAGATTTAAACTAGTTTACTTGGTATCTTTTGTATTTAGATTGTATATTATTATTTTCAAATGTGAAGACAGAGACAGAACCACTTAAAAATTAGACAACTTAATCTGAATTGACGTCATCAGGCCCGATTCTTACTAAAAAAATAAAATTAAAAATTTTAAGTAACCCCCGGCCTTATTAATCTCATCTATCTAACACCATGTCATTGAGACTATTCTTTTGGGCTCAAACACGCTATATCTACTGTAAGTTTCTGAAGAATTGAACATCCTACAGACTATTTGATGATACAGGATCAGATCAAGGTTAGCATGTTTGAGAAATACCACCGAAGTAACAGTAAACCAAATTTACAATCAATCGGATCTGTGAAAGTTAGTAAAACCCTTTTGTGAAGTAGGAAAAGAGCTGATAGTCATCAAACGCCTGAACTGATCTTCATAATTTATAGCTATGAACCATCCCGATCACTGACGTGACGACTTTCAAACAAAAAAAAAAGAATCAAAATCGGTCCATTCGTTTAGGAGCTACATTGCCACCGACAGACACACAGATACACAAACAGACACGTCAAACTTATAACACCCCTCTTTTTTGTAGGGGGTTAAGAAATAAAAACTATCAAATCACTTAATATGAAAACTGCTTAGTTTGATCATTTTTGTACTATGCTTAAAAGATCGAAGCTTTACATTTGTAGCGAGACTAAGTAGTGAGAGTAACCGCGCATTGCCTCTACTGTACGGTAATTGTAATAAGAACGGTTCAAAGTTCAATGTATACTAAGAGCGTCAGGAAGTCCTTGACACCATTGTTATTAAAATTTTAGAAATATCGAACAAAAATAATTTACGACTTCCCTAAACTAAGAATTGAATCTCTATAGAAGAGCACATCAATCTTACAATGCGGATAAAATATAGTAAATCTAAAAAAATAACAATATTCTTTTATAATATCACTTATAACATTCTAGAATAACAAATTAAATAACAACTTACTTTTTTACTCCGTTTTCCTTACCTTGCTTATACGAGAATTAACACTACAGAGGACCATTGTTTAAAAATAAATTGTATTGTCCGGAACAAACAACTCGCTTGTCAATCAAAGGATCGGAACATTATCGTTAACAATAAGAGCCAGCTAATTTGAAAAATGGAAAGCTAACAAAAGCATTTCCATAAACAAATTTGACCCAGTGCGGAACACAATACAAAAAGGATAGCGTTAATATAATAATATGAACAATGGACAAAAAAATTGTTCAAAATAAAAATCAACATACAAATTTGACAATCCCTCCCTATTCTCCAAATAGAACACAATTTGGGTGTCCATTATCTTGAATGAGCGACATAACATGGCGGGGTCAATGCCGAGTATGACTTAAGCCTTGAGCCTCTAAATTTAATTAATTCCCCTAATAAATGGAAGCAATTTAAAGAAATGTAAAAAGAGGGTATTCTGTATTACGACATTAAGAACAATCAGATAAATTTTCAATCTGCGTTGTGCAAGAGCGTGATACTGCTAATAGAACAAGATTTATTTCGTTTTGCTTTTTCAAGATTTAGAAAAGGTCAGATGCCTGTTTGGCGTTAGCAGTAAGTCTTGCAACTCGGTAACCAGAGACAGGCGATAGTTAAATAGCTGATTTTCTAATTCAGCAAAAACGCTAATTGTCACATTTTTCAAATTAACCATTTCTCAATTTGCAGAAATCGCAAATTGTCGTTGTTACTGACTTAAGGGTGGACAGGATGTAAAAGAGCTGGTAGCAGGGAAAATGGGTTTATTGGTAAATTAATAATAAAAAAGCCAGTTCGTAACAGTCGTAGTTTCAAAGTGTCAAAATTTCTAAATAGTTATCAAGAAAACCTACACATTCTACCAAAACTCAGGGCTTGATAAACTTTAAGGACTATAACAGTATATTTCAAGCTGCACTAGCTGTCTTCGCATATATGGACTCTTCTTACCGTTAAACAAGTTACTAAAGAAGTATAGTAACTATTTTTTTTTGTACTTTCAAAGCTTGGAGTTCTTTGCCAGCACATGTGCTATCCTTCCTATAACATGGGTTCTTTTAAAAGAGGCGTGAAAAGGCATCTTTTGGGCGGGAAAGGTGAAGGCGGCTAGAACAGAGTGTTTCAAGTTCCAGGCTTCAGGTCTGGTGGTGTTCAGCTATTTGCCATGCTTTGTATAATCATGTTTTCTTCTCAAAAACAACGAACGCCGCACGAAAACGAATAAATAAAAATAATATAAGAACCGGAGTTTACTAAGCTACACCTGTGGCTACACAGACAACATGCTACGTAATTTAATTTTGAAACATTTCAATTTAGGCGGAATATACGCAATAGCAATAATGCCTACTCTCCCCTACTGATAATTATGATCTTTTTTTTATATACAACTAGATGAAAAACAAGCTGACGGCTCACCTGATGGTAAGCGGTTACCGCCGCCTATACACATCTGCAATAACAAGGGAAAATCACTTGATATTGCAGGTGCGTTGTCATTCTGAGAACTAAGATGAAATGCTGTCCATGCCCAGTAATAACACTGGCTACCTTTCCGTTCAATCCGAAACACAGCGAACTGTTTCACGGCTGAAATAAGAAAGGCGGTGGTACCCACCCAGACGACCCTACTTTCGGGTCTACCACCTAGTAATCTAGTAGGGATTATAGCACAGGGCAATATATTAGTTTCAATCACAAACACATATTCAATTTGTACCATAGTCGGCATATTGTTGTACTTTGTACGCGTTCTGGCTCAGCCTGCCGCGCTCTCATAATTTTATAGTATTTATCCTAATAGTGGATTTGTGTTTGAATAGTGGATCATGATAAATACGTTGATCAAAGTAGCAATAATCATTATCATCTCCCCTATATTAGTATCAATCAACTTTTTGTTACAGCACTTTTGGTATTATCATAGTTATCCCGAATATAATTCCAATTCAACTTTATGTTGGTTCTATGCAGTATATTTCCACAATGTTCTGGTTAAGATAAAAACTTTACCTGTATTTCTTTTATCTGGCAACACCGGCAATACAATGTAATACATATTACGGACGTACTTCCAACTTGATGAAACTGTTTCAGGATAAAAACTTTAGCAAAAACAAACATCAAACTTAGATGTACACTATTACCGATTCTATTGTCTTCTCCAAAACTAAATTTAAGTTAACTGCCTCCCTTTCTTTCCAACTCAATAAAAGAAAGGTGGAATGATTTTTGAGACGTCTTATTAGTTTACAAATACCTATTATAAGTGTCTGTTGCCGTATTGGGTTAAAATAAGACGAAAATCCATACTAATATTGGACCTACTTCTGGGAACACACTTTAATTTTAAATTTAAGTACAGTATATCTCTTTCTCGCAATAAGTCATAGGAAAAAGATAGCAAGAATCTGTTTAGAGCTGTCAATTAAATTTAGATAGGTTTCAAAGAAACCAAAGACAATTTTAGACGGCATGTACAGAGGTGCCTCCCAAACACTGCATTTTAGCACGTTCAATAAGGTCGAAAATTGAACGCACCTTTCTAAATATCAATTTATATGACAGCCATCCTTTTCGTATTCATTTTGAGAGAAAGAAATAGACTGAACTTAAATTTAGACTTAGCATGTGTTCTCCAGAATTAGGGCCATTGTTTGAATGCGACAGTAACGTTATGTGTGTCTATTACCTTTTCTTAAGACGCTAAACCGATTTAGATTCAATTTGGTTTGAAAGTGAAGATAGTTTCAGACCCCGGGAAGGTCATAGAACACCTTTAGCACTATAACCGATAGGTATATACGCAGGCAGAGTCGCGGACGGCTACTTAGTTCTCTATCATTTTAGAAGTGCAACAGGACTCCATTATCTGTGGGCATTAAAAACGTCCACATGTGATCTGTTATTTTTTTTAACTGGGTTTTAATAAAAGAAATTAACTGAAAGAAGAATTTCACTCTAGAATCTTAGGTTCCCAATCTGGGGTAGCACATCCGCATTATTTAGGATCACAGCCAAATAACACTGCCTTGTAGTGTTGCGTCCCTGCTATGAGTAAGGTTAAAGCGATGTGTTAGAATCAGGAGGACTTGTCTCCTATACTGTCAACATAACGCTTCCTCTTGATTTAAAGAACGTAGTCAACGTGTGAGTAGTGCCCAAGATGCTACGAGCGTCTTTCATTCGTCATCAGCCTATACATGTCCCACTGCTGGGCACTGGCCTCCTACATGGGAGAAACACATGAGGAGTTTGAGCGTCTTTAAGCTATAGTAAGCACTTACCATGCGGGTCATGTGTTATAAAAAAATCTCATTTTAGTTTTAGTTGGTGGATAATAGGATTAAGGCCACTCACTGTTCAGTTTACATCGCAAAAAAGATAGAATACATTTTAACCATACATTATACTCGTAGTGTATTTACCGTGCCCAGAAAAGGAATGACAAGGGAGGTCCATTTGTATAAAATGAAAAGCAGGAATAGCGGCGACATAGTTGTGGACGCTAGCGACACGGTTGTGTGGAACAAAAGATTCGTCACTGTTCCCGGTAGTCTCAAGGCAGATTATTTTAGGAACACTTAGGCATGCTAGGAGGCGATATTTCAGCTTCCGCGTAGTAGGAAATTATACTCATATAAGCAAAAATCTATGAAATAAAATTATGACAGACCAGCGTCTTAAATGTGTAGATATAGCGTGCTTCTGAGTGAAGTCCTAAATGTGTATGTGGAGTTCTAAAGGACTTTAACATATACTGAGTGGAGTCCAAAATGTTTTTAGCATGTTTGCGAGTGGAGTCCTGAATGTCTATAGCATGTTGCTGAGTGGAGGCCTAAATGTCTATAGCATGTTGCTGAGTGGAGGCCTAAATGTCTATAGCATGTTGCTGAGTGAAGTCCTACGTGTATATATCATGTTGCTGATTGGAGGCCTAAATGTCTATAGCATGTTGCGGAGTGGCATCCTAAATGACTATAGCATGCTGCAGTTGAGTCTTAAATGTAGTAATGATGTTGCTGAGTGGAGGCCTAAATATCTATAGTATATTGCTGAGTGAAGTCCTTCGTGTCTATATCATGTTGTTGAGTGGAGGCCTAAATGTCTTTAGCATGTTGCTGAGTAGAGTCCTAAATATCAATATCATGTTGCTGAGTAGAGGCCTAAATGTCTATAGCATGTTGGTGAATAGAGTGCTAAATAACTATTTCATGTTGCTGAGTGGAGGCCTAAATATCTATAGCATGTTGGGGAGTAGAGTGTTTAATAACTATATCATGTTGCTGAGTGGACGCCTAAATGTCAATAGCATGCTGCAGTTAAGTCTTAAATATCTATATCATGTTGCTGAGTGGAGGCCTAAATGTCTATAGCATGTTGCTGAGTAGAGTCCTACGTATCTATATATGTTGTTGAGTGGAGGCTTAAAAGTCTTTAGCGTGTTGCTGAGTGGAGTCTTAAAGATATATAGCCTGTTACTGAAAATTTTAAAAGATCTAACTTTTATACACGGGTCAAAAGCGCCGATTCATCGTTAAATACACTAACGATGAATCGGCTCATTTGACCTGATTCTTTTTGTAAGAAATACAAATAATGAAAGAAAACAATGTAAAATTTGTATGCGCCAGGCGGGAATCCAACCCGCTTCTCCTAAGGTCCGGCCAGAGGCGATAAACGCTAAACCACCGGGCACTTCATCTTAGGCCTCAGGATGGACAACGCACCTGCAATATCAAGTGCTTTTCCTTGGTATTGCAGGTGTCTATAGGCGGCGGTAACCGCTTACCACCGGGTGGGCCGTCAGCTTGTTTGTCATCTAGTTGTATAAAAAAAAACTTTTTCATCGTCGGACCGGATTTTTTCATCGTTTTCTTTCTTTATTTGTATTTCTTAAAATGCGTTGTCATCCTGAGGCCTAAGATGAAATGCCGTCCATGCACAGTAATTACACTGGCTACCTCTCCCTTCAATCCGAATCACAGCGAACTGTTTCACGACTGAAACAAGAAAAGCGGTGGTACCTAACCACACCTGCATACAGGCATACCTACCACCAACTAACATAACATACAGGCCTACCACCTACCTAGTGCAAGTGCAGTGAAATCTAAGTAAGCTGATAAGAAATTTGAGTAAGTCACCTCCAGCGATAGATTTAAATTATACCCAACGTTTTACTTTCCCTGCCCATTCATATGCTACGCGAGTGCTAATACATTTTTTTAATATTGACACCAGCCTAGTAACGTGTTATTGGCAGCTCTTGATGTGGGTAAAACATGTCTAAGGTTGCAAATGTATAAAAAATATCACACTGTATTCAATAATCTTGTGAAACTACATTTCGAAATATTAATAAGACCTAGACTGATTATGGGGATGGTTGTGGTATCCACTTGAAATATGAGCACATTGGGGTTGCACATCCTTAAAGAAGATTGTATTTTAATCTGAAACAAATCAGAAACGCTATAGTTACAACGTTTCTGTATTCTGCTTACTCAGCGCCATCGAAACGTAGCCAAAACGCATCAGTTTGGTAATCTACTAACAAACACGTAACGCAAACCGTTAGGTTCAATCATTGTTTTGTATTCTGCATAATATTTGACATTTGTGAGATCCGAAACGCATCCATATTTCTTTGATTGAAGTATCAAAAGTTAACTACTGTCAATCAAAACTATATTTGTTTCTTGCAACATAATTAACGATTATTCAGCCGTAGTTGACCCAAACGAAAGCGTTTCACTAAAAGTTCCAACTTTATAAAGTAGCAATGTTAGTGGAATACCTTTTTGTATTACTGCCGCATTAGTACTAACGACACCGCACCGCTGCCGAGCCGTTTAGGAAAATAAATAGCAGAATTGACCCACTGGGATCGAATGCGTTCGGATACGTGCACGGACGCAACTCGTATTTTGGCAAACGGTAATCCGAGCGCACTTGGACGACTGCGTCTCATCTGTGTACACTCGGATTGTGCTCTATTGTTACGAGCTAACTCGTATAGAGGCAGTGAAATAAAATGGCGGCTACTAACAATTTACTAGGGTTTCCTACTAGAAAAAAATGGTCTGAGCAAAATGCCACTCTAGATTTATAAAACTGTATGAAGTAGAAGGGTTTGAGTGACCCGTCCGAATTTACCTTTTGCGTTGATGATTTTCTAAATACTTTAACCCGCCTCGCATCAGATTCCACACACGATTGATTTTTCGATTGTCATAGCCCTCGAGAGGGAAAACACTGCTTAACAGATGAATACTCTTACTGTAGGAGTTAGCGACAGATAAGTATGTCTGTACTTATAGTGACCGTAAAAACCCATTAAAAAGGCTTGGGTAGCTTAACTTTAGCTTATTTTTTTTGCTAATATTAGTCTAGCCTAGCAGCAACAGGATCTATCGTAGTTTTGATTTTAAAACCGAGCCAAAAAGTTTGAATGACGATTAAGAATTTAGAGGCAAATTCGCCCATCAAGGCTTGAGGACTCGCCTCCTTAAAAACCCCGGTTACGCTTTAAAGGCCATCTGCGGCCAACAGCAATAGTCCGTCCAAAGAATCTGGTGTTGGACTGTGGTGCAAGCTCTTCATAAAATATCTTTAAATGTAGAAGCGATAGGCTCCGGTGATCGCTAACCTGACGGGACCTGTGCTTGTTTTCCACCTTCTTTTTATAAGGAAGAAATCTCTGAAGTTATTTACGACCGCAACCGTTTCTCAAAGGACATGAATTTTTGAGCAGAAATCTCAACAATTTTAATAAAACTCAAAAGTGCCAAACCGTAAATAAATTCTTTAGTGGCCTCGTCAAATAGGCTACAAGGGAAACGCATTTGAAACGCGAAGCGCCGCGCAATTATGTAACGGTTACAGTTTAGCGGAGCTCAGCTGACATGACGCACACTTCGCCTTTGTTCTTGCACGATTACCGCACAAAATTATGGAGGTACAGAAGGTGCAGGTAGACTTGACTAGGTGGTAGGCCCGTATGTAGGGTCGTCTGGGTAGGTACCACCGACTTTCTTATTTCAGCCGTGAAACAGTTCGTTGTGTTTCGGATTGATGGGAAAGGTAGCCAGTGTAATTACTGGGCATGGACGGCATTTCATATAAGGCCTCAGGATGACAACGCACCTGCAATATCAAGTGCTTTTCCTTGTTATTGCAGATGTCTATAGGCGGCGGTAACCGCTTACCACCAGGTGGGCCGTCAGCTTGTTTGTCATCTAGTTGTATAAAAAAAAAGTTTTTGATGCGTTTAAACGCCTACTGTCGCGAACGCGATTCGGAGCGACTTGAAATAACGTATAGTCTGTGCCATTTGTGTTGGAAGTAAGTAAAAAAGTAAGTTAGAGGTTGGTATTATTGGTGATGTCTTGGAAAGGCAGTGCGTACAAAATTATCAATAATTCTTGATAACATGAAGGCTAGCATAGAAGATTTGGTGTGTCCTTTTATGATTTCGTCAAGAGGTAATTATTGACTCTAACCGGTGGACTGGGAATGGCTATAGGGGTAGTTTGGAGGCCATTTAGGGACCGTATGGTCCCGCCATAATTATCATCGCATAGAGAGATGGTAATATGAACAGAATAGTAAAATGTATGGTGAATTGGGTAATACGAACGTAAATTGTCATACCTACTCAGATTCAATAGCAAGATTAATTTCAACTAGGTAAGTGTTTGCACAGATTAATGATATATGTATCTACGATAGTGTTTGATTCCAGAAATTTATAAATGCAAAGCAGATTAAGTACCCGGCAATTCTCAATTCGCAAAGTCTAGATACCCCATTTGCGACACCTACTTTAAAGTATTTGTTACAATATTTTTTTTAATTACAATCACCAGCCTTTATACATCCCACTTGTGGGTTCAGGCCTTCTTAAGTGGAAGAAACACAAAAGCAGCTTGGACCATAACACCACCACGCTGGACCAATGCGGGTTAGTGGGTTAAAGCGGTTGCAGTAACAACCAGGACCATCGACTTAACGTGCCTTCCAACGCACAGAGGAACTCGAGATTATACATTAAGATTGACCCACCTCGGGATCGACCATGGCAAAAGTTGCTTTATTATCCTAATCGAAACCAGAGTTCTCAAACCACTACGCCACCATCGAGGTCCTCCATTACCAGAAAAATATAATGTTACCTTTTAAAGTGGACTTTATATATAATTGTATTTTATGTACTACAATTTTTTGATTATGTATTACATAATCAATTGGACTTTCTGTACGCATTTATTTAGTGTCGACTGCGAGCTGAGTAAACGTTAGCACGTGAAGTTACACTTCTTTGTAGGTACCTACTCCACTACATATACATTATGTCGCAGTTACCTTTGTAATTATAAACCTCGCATGTGATTGAGCGTCAGGTAGGTACAGACTGTCTTTTGGAAAATTCAAAATTGTAAGAAACATCGAACATCTTAGGATTCAAACTGTACTCCATCTACTCTAGTTTACTACCTTTAAACTACATTTAAGACCGGAACCATAAATATAGTTTTGCCTTGTTTGTCTATATATCACAACCAATTTTCTCTGTGACCTCGTAGCGTCATCTGATACCAGTAGGTCGTAGCATGAACATTTTAAAATTTCGAATCTTAATCGTATCGTTCACATACGCCTAAAATTTCAAAACTACTCAATACGTTGGCAATTCGAAATTTAGAAGTAGTCGTGCTAGGGGTACAGTAAGCACAAGAAAGTAAGAAACCGACATGTTTGAACAGTAACGCAAAAAATACATATTTGGTTTCATTACAATATTCAGTTCAGTGTTTAGTTTTACACGTCTCCTCTCCGGTCGTAATTTTTAATTATTCCAATCACAGCAAATGACTCCAACACCACATGATGTGAAGCCGTATGAAGAGTCCATATGAAAAGGCAGCCCATAAGGTGCCTTTGCACACCTCTTTTAAAGGAGCCCGTGTCATAGAAAGGAGGTAACACATGTGCTGGCAAAGAATTCCAAGTTTTGGAAGTCCGACAAAGAAACAAGTTACTAAACTTCTTTGACCGTGATGTTGAGGTGGAGACAGTAAAATGATAACTCCGAAGACCGGCACGAGTGCTCCTGAGTAGGAAGGAGGAAGGTGGTCATGTCCCCGTTTTAATGTAGTCTAGTCTTTATTCATTTTCTTCGTGAAATTATTTTGGACAAAAATTTCAGTAACAGTCGCAGGCTCACGAAATGGTCAAATATTTTATATGGCATCTCATTATTGCCTCCAATTAAGTATGTACATAAATTAGGCTAACCCTGCATGCATTAACACGGACCCTAATACCGCAATGGACTCCATCCCGCATCCCGTCGCCTTTTACGCTAAGAATGTGACCGATTTTATAATAGGCTCGTCATCCTAAACTCTGGAAACTTACGGCTTATAATTAAATTTTACCGAAATTAAAAAAGATTAATATTATTGTAAGTGCGTGTCTAATTTAACCTTTTTCGTCCCCTGCCTGCCTATCGGTACCCAACACAATAAATATTAGTTACTGATATGGGCTATCATATCACATAAAATGTCCCTATTATTGTAGTCGGTGCTACACTCCAAAAATACGTTTAAGTTTAGACAATGCTCTTACAAAGTAATTATTTTTGCTTTTTTAGTGCTTTGTACCGAGGAACTGCTTATTTATCTCGAGCGTCTCCAAAATCTGACCATACGGTTCGTATTTTAATTATGGAAATATTATTATTATGGTAAATTATTTTGGCCTTTTGCTACCTATTTTGTAGTCAATTTATTTATTTAATTTTCATATTTTTTGTGATCGCATAATCAAAGCCAGATAAAAGACCATTAACGTAATTTACTTACTACATCTGTCAGTCATGGTTCACTACGTTTATTGTTCTTCTACTATCATTTGACTAATTTTTTCTTGAGGAGTTCCGTTCTATATCTCCAAAGTTCGTTATCAGATCATTATCAAATTAGTTTGTGGAAAATCCGACTTATGTTTATTCAGATGCATTTTAACTATTTATATAAAGTTTAACCGCCTATGTAATCTAGTCGTTAAGTACACCTACCTATAGATTTAGAGGGCCGGAGTGCCACAAATTGTCTGCTTGTTTTGTTTGGTGGTAGGGGTTTTCTTTGTCCGCCTGCCTAGCAACCACCATCTTGCCTAAGTCTGCCGCCTTGGCAATAATGCTAACAGCACTATTGTGTTTCGCCTGTTGTAGGCAAGATAGCCAGTTCCTCTGTGGTCGAAAAAGTACACTTAACAAACCCATACTCCTTCAAGACTGTACGATTACCGTCCTATTTCCATTCTTCCTATTTTGAACAAAGCCGCTAATTCTATTGGCCGCCACCAATTGTATTTATTTCTCGCTACAAATTCTCTATTATGTCCTCTACAATCTGGTTTCCGCCCATCCCACAGGTTTTTTTTACTGAATCCCGCAAAAATCACTGGTGTGTTCAGAACTTCACACAAAAGTTTGCATCCTGTTTTTTGCTTTTTTAAAAAACTTAAATGGAGACATAATGGACGTAAAACGTTTGTAATATTGTGTTGCTCTTATCGCGTGTAAAAAAGAAAATTTCAATTTGCCTAATTCTGAAAAAACGATCGAAATTAAGTGTATTTCGTAATATTATGGGTGATTAGAGAAAGGATGAATTTTTAATTTTTTAATAACATGTTTGACAACCTTTCAGAGAACCCATCCCACGAAAAACTGTATGCACTAAGCCGGTGGAAAGATTGCCATTAAAGTAGACATGTAGGTAAACTGGATCTTGTTCTTAACTGGAGAGTGTCATCCAGTTTGTAGTGGCAAAACTGAATCGGGAGATTCGAGGGGATTGGTTTCTTGCCCGATACTGTAAACAGGATTGTGTGACTGCTACTACTGAAACACGAATTAATACCTATACGTGAATCTTGCAATAAATCGTACCTGGAGAAAACGATGAAAACGTGGAAAAGGGCCCTGATAACCTCTGTACATTGCGATAAACACATACATTAAGACATAATAGTGAACATTTTTTTCCTGTACCTATGTACCAGCATCTATTACTGCCCGTTTGTAAGTATTGCCTTTATGTTTGTAGTTTTGTACATTCAACTTCAAAAAGTTGTGAACGATTTTAGTCTCTATCTACTAGGTGGTAGGTCCGTATGTAAGGATCGTCTGGGTAGGTAGGTAGGATCCTTTCCTATTTCGGCCGTGAAACAGTTCGCTGTGTTTTGGATTGAAGGGAAATGTAGCCAGTGTAATTACTATGCATGAAAGGCATTTGATCTTGTAACGTGGTACTATAACATTGCGAGGTTATAGCACCTCGTTTGTCCTTCCAAACTTCCTGACTATATTTAAATCAACATAAATTCAAAATTCAAATTCATACTTTGGCGTTTGATTCGGTTTTATCTTTACAAATCATTATTTTGCTGACCGTGAGAGGAGACGTATCTCCTTTCTTACCAGTGTCTCGATCTCGACGCCTACTATTAGCTTGGGCGATATTTTATTATTATAACAGTAACCTAGTATTATTCCGGATTGGATATTGAACTAATATTTGTCTACTTTAAATCTTAAGGCACCTTATTTTATAAATATTTCAGTGTTTTTCAGTGCTAATGTTCATTTTTTAAGTTTATTTTATCTTGTTACAGTGTGCCTTTATTTAACTACAACAATATACTGTAAAGTGACGTATTACGGTGCTTTTATTCTTCGGACCCTCCCAACCTTACCACCATACGTTGCAATCTTAGACCTCAGGATGACAACGCGCCTGCAATACCAAATGATTTTATCCTTGTTAATACAGGTGTCTATGGGCGGCGGTAGCCACTTACCACCAGTGGCTGTCAGCTAGCTTGTCATTTAGTTGTATGAATGAATGCAATTGATTTAGGAGAATTAAGAATTTTGGCACCACAAAGGTCATTCACAGTATACCAATTTAGGTGAGTGCTTACTTTTCATATACGTACACAGGAAACTGAAACCGCTACAATAAATTATAACCCGCAATGCAACTGCAGAGGTAATGAACTATGCGCAGTTATGTTTAACTTAAAGCCGGGCTTAAATTAAACCAGATTTGTGCGCGAAAAATTACGAGCGAGCTACTGGAAAACTAAAGAATTACGTAGCACGGCTCACGAATGTGTGTTCTAAGGGAATATAAGGAGTTTTTGCGTGGCACGACTTTTCATACAGTCATTTGTAAACTTTTTGAACCGAAAGTATTGTAAAGAACAAACAGGCATTGCGCGAGTTCGCGCACTCCTGTCACACCATCCGGCGAAGTTATGAGTAGTTTCAGTATGCGACCACGTGAGCAGCTCGACGCGAAGTTCGTTTTTGTGGTATCTCGCCCCAGAAGAGGAGTTGGCAACAGAAGGGGCGGATAAAGATTTGTAGGGAGTCAAGAAGCAGCGCTGTAGGGGAAAGAGCAGATGCAAGTACCCTCGCGCTCTCCCGTGATTCGGTCCGTATGCCGCAAGGCAGGCAGGACCATGGGTTGGTGGTGGGATTGTTCCTGCAACCGCTTTAACCCACCAACCCGCATTGGGCCAGCGTAGTGGTGTTATGGCCCAAACTCCTCATATGTATCTCCCATGTAGGAAGGCCTGTGCCCAGCAGCGGGACCTATTTAGGCTGGTCATGATGAAACGTCATACGATAAATTCAGTGTTTAGGAAGCACCTCCGAAAATGCTGTGTAAAATCGTCTACGGTTTCTTTGAAATGTATCTAAATTTAGTTGACAGCGCTCAGCAAATTCTAACTAAGTATCTTTTTCCTATTACATATTGCAAGAAAGAGATATAATGTACTTAAATGTAGATTTAGAGTGTGTCTTCAGAATTAGGCCCATTTATTAGACATTTCAAAAATCCTCCGGTAACTTTTTTGAATTCGATTCCAATAATTTCGATTTGAATGTTTGTATGAAAAGTCGTGCTGTGTAAACTATTGAACCCAAAAGTTTTGTGTGATCCCACTGGGATCATGAGAGTGGAAGCATAATGGAATAAGCTATTTATTCAACGCCACACAAAGTATATACTTATACTCATTAATCATATTTATAACTAAATTACAATTAGGATGGAATGCATACTAATATCACAGTTTTACGATTTACATTCATAATAATGTGTAAGTAACTCTGTCCGTCTGTTGAGTTTTCACTCCCAAACCGCTGTACCGATTTAGATGATATTTATCGTGGAGTTAGATTACATCTTAAGAAAGGTCATAGGTTACCTTAACTTTTGGCGCGATAACATTCACGCGGCCGGAGCCGCGGGTGATCATTAGTCGGATATTAATGTGATGTAGTTGAGCATAAAAACAAAAACAAAAAATACCGTGATTGAAAGGAAAGGCATGGACGGCATTTCACCTTAGGCCTCAGGATGACAACACACCTGCACCAAGTGATGTTTGCCTTGTTATTGCAGATCTGAAGGCGACGGTAACCACTTAACACCAGGTGGGATCATCTTGTTTAACATCTAGTTGTGTAAGAAAACAAACACGTAATGTTTGAAGTGTTAGTAGACGACATAAATTCGTGTTCGCCGTAAGTTACACATACTTTCTGCTTTGTACAAAATTCTAAATGATTCTAATTCTCCTTCCTACCTTCGTTTCCGTTTCCAGTTAATTTCACCTCCTTCTCGCCCTAGGCGGCCGTGTATCACTAAGATGCTCGAGCTTCCCCTATGTGACATTAACTTTCTCCTCAACTCTTTTAGTTTTCGCGCTGCACTATTGGGATGTTGCCTAAGTTTGAATATGGCGCTATTTTTCACAAATGTTATTAATATACGCAAATGTTACTCATAAAAACAATCCAAACTTAAAAGATATGATATATTGTTGAAGTTGTACTGTTTTGAAAATTAAAAAAATGGTCAAATTTTTTTTTTCAAAATTTATCAAAAGTGTTAATGATATTAGATTGCTGACATCAATTAAAACAACTAATATTATGACAACTATTAATAAAAACATACTTAATACATAATTATTATAAATTTTGTTAGTACGCCCATACATTTCTTAGTAATATGGGAACATGTACCGTCACCTGTTCCGTAGATTTTCTATGATGCGTTTTTGGACGTTGCGCCGGAACATATCAAACATAGCACTATATCAATGAAACTATTGATTTTAGACATACTATTTCATTTGCAATATTTCTTTATGAGTTATAAACTTCTTATTTATGAAATAAAAAAAAAATAAAAAAAAGTTGTCAACTACCCTACTGTGGAACAATCTTCCAACTGTAATCCAAGAGTCCTACCACCACAACATTTAAAATAAGGTTGATGAATCACTACTTAGCACAAGTCACTGCTTAATCATTTAGTTTTTTTTGTTTGTAATTGAAGTTTTATCATACATCCTACTGTTATATTGTCATGTATGTATGTATTTACTATAGTTCATATATATTTATATATATACTTATATATTTTATAATTTTGGTATATTTATCTAGAATATGTATAAGTATTCTGTTTATTATTTTTAATATGTATTAGTATCTAAAATGTATATTGTTTATTAAAGTTTTGTGTATAATGTATACTAACCCAATATGAACCATAATCTGGTTGTTCGAAATAAACGTGTTCGTTTTCGTGCACTCGGTGCTGCCTGCTTCCACAAAGAGATGTCTTACACATTTATTGGTTGGCTGGAAGAGATCTCTTATAGAGATAAGTCCACCCTTGCTAACTTACTATTTTAAATAATTGTTATTTGTAATTTTAAAGTGCATTAAAGAGTATTATTAAATATTATATACGTTAGTATATTAACAATTACTCCTCATGTGTTTCTCCCATGTACTAAGGGCTATGCCCAGCAGTGGGACGTATATAGGCGAATGATGATGGTACAGGTTGTAAAGGGAACTCTCTCGAATACGAGGGCAGAGAGCTGTCTCATATAAACAAAGGCACATCTTCTATCACATCTCGACCACTTTTGAACGCTTTGTACCACTCATAAGCACGTGTTTTTGATGAAGTCGATTCACCGTAAGCCTTCTGTAACTATTTCAGTGACTCCGAACACTAAACTCCATTAACGATGCAAAATTTAAGACATACTCTTTGTTCGATGTTCTTGTCCATTATGAAATTCGCAATACACACTAGATATGATAGAAATACAAACAACACTATATTTAATATAAATAACAGATGCAACTCAAACTCTGCGCCAAAATGGAAAACAGTTGTGCCAATCTAACAACAACAACAGCAAAAAACAAAAAATTGAATTTGGAACCATAAACAAATTATCCAAATCCGATACTTTTTTAAATGAAGGTATAACTCTTCTCTTTAAATACTTAATTTACCCATTATATTATATGTATCTATACTATATCACATTTTAATATTAGATTTTGTGCGTTTATAACGCCTACTTAATTGTAACAATTACAAATAAAGGAAGAAAACGATGAAACAATTATATGCTCCAGGCGGTAATCGAACCCGCGTCTCCTGGGGTCCGGCCAGACGAGATTACCACTACGCCACCGTTCCACTAGGTGTAACCTTGTAAGAAATTGGTTCTTCACCGCTTCCTACCATTTTATAACATTTTTACATAGCAACGTTTAAATCACTACTTCACCACTCATTGAAGTTAAAACCTCTATGATCCGATAGAATACTTCTACAAGCATTTTAAACTTCCGGTAAAGGTCAGAAAAGCCATTTAATCATAGTAATTAAAATATAATAAAACTAGAAAAATTTCACGTCCTGAGGCAGGAGTCGAACCGGCGACCTTTCGCAATCCGGGCAACTGCTCTGACCACTGTGCCACCCAGGACTTGGGATATCCCTGTGAAATTCTTCTAGTCTATCTGTTTTTGCGTTTATCAGCTAACGTCCACCCTACAATGTCGAAATATTCTATTTCAACATCCGAAACGAGTATTTAACGAGTACGAGTATTTTTACGAGTATTTAATCATATTTAAATGTTGGATTTAGTGCGTTTATGACGTCTAGTTCAGTGTAACTATCACTAATAAAGAAAACGCCTTTTTTGAAGAACCTCATGATGTATTCATTCGAGAAAACCTAGGTATACCTATAGCTTTCTTCAAGATAGCATTGTAAGGTATAAGTATAAATGTTATTATTAATAATTTAAATGAAAGATGTAGGAAACAGCCAACTAAGTTTCTTGCCAGCTCTTCTCAGGAAAGGCGCGAAATTCCCGAACCAGGCAGCGGTAGAATAATTAACTGCTATCGACGTCAACAAGCACCTGTTATAGTCCACGTTGAATAAATGAATCTTGACTTAATTTCTCAAAGGTGAGTCCGGATTATGAAACATATTTTATGAAATTTGTATAAATCTTGGAGTTATGACAAGTCTTTTAACCGACTTCGAAACGAGGAGGTTCTCAATTCGGTTGGTTGATATGTTCATAAATGTACACCGATCACGCCGAGATTTCTGATCCGATTTACGTGATTCTTTTTTTGTTCGGTAGTTTGGTTTTCAAACCAAAATAACTGAAATGCGAAAGTCATCTATGTATGCGAAATTGCGGATTTTTGTTTTCCTATGACTTTTATATATATATATCTTTCAATTTCTCGAAATACCCGCGACCCACAGAATTTTGCGACCTATATCTAATATCTCAATATAATCTAGAGACAATTACCTATAGGTAACATGTTGGCATGCTTTACTTTTATGTTTGCTATGGGTCATTGTGCCCAGTGTCCTGTAAATGATATTACAGCCACAATTTTTATTATCCTTTTCCTATACATGACCAAAACATGAACGGTAAAATATTTTACAAAAGAAAAAAAATCTTTGACATAATATCATACACAATTACAACACATACAGACAATCCAGTCATACTTAGTTTAAAATTTTCAATATATTATCATTCAAGGCGTTTAATCAAGAAGATATTGTAAGTAAGCAAGCATAGGAACGACGCTACTGGCAAAAGCAAAAACGCCTTATTTTCAAGATTTTTACAAAGTCGTAACTTTAAGCAGCCACATTTTTTGAGCCGTCTAAAATGGCGCGGCCATATCGGGGTCGAGGACGGCAACTAGAGGCGGCCTGTAAAATATTAAATTTAATGATCCGTCTTTGTCACCCGCGCACCTACCGGACGAATTTCACTTTTAATTATTAAAACACTAATTTCGGCCCAAGCTCAAGGAGGATGATTAACTGAACTTAACTGAACATAGTTTTTTAGGAACTTTGACCATTCCAGGGCGGGTCATGAAATATAAATCGTATCACGTCAGAGTTTGATTACCTTTCTTTTGTTTAAAGTTCGTCGCGAGACGTGAGCTTCCGAAGTGGGAAATGGAAGGAACTTAACTTTGTTCGAGGAAATTGTACTTTGCCTCTGAGAAAATATGTTGAATACCATGTTTTTAGTGAAAGTCATTCAATGTTTACTTATTAAAACGGTATTGGTACTGACAGTTATTTAACTACATGTTACACACACGCATATTATCTAAACAAATAAATGAAAACACGAAGAAGGACTTCGTCTATAGGAAGTTACAATTCAAAGTAATCATTGAAAAATAGCTATTCCTGTCAAGCAATCAAGCATACGATACGGCCCACCTGACGGTAAGCGGTCACCGCAGCCTATGGACGTTTGCAACACCAGGGGTTCAGATTGTAGAAAAAACATAACATGTTTTCTATTATATAACATGAAAAAATAAAAATAAAAATACTCGTTTCGGATGTTGAAATAGAACATTTCGACATTGTAGGGTGGACGTTAGCTCATAAACGCAAATCAGATAGACTAGAAGAATTTCACAGGAATACCCCAAGTCCTGGGTGGCTCAGTGGTTAGAGCAGTCGCCCGGATTGCGAAAGATCGCGGGTTCGATTCCCGCCTCAGGACGTGAAATCTTTCTAGTTTTATATCATTTTATATGAAAAAATAATATATAAAACATTATTTTATTGCAAAATATACCAAAACAATATAATACATTTTGTTTCCATCAAAATAGCGACCTCTGTGATGTGTTTCAGCAAATTAAAATATTTTGTGTCGCTTCTATCAGACAAAATTTATGGAAGTGATAAGGTAAGATAGATTCTTACAAAAATAACTCATGACCTGGTCCAAATCGCATAGAAATTTTTACTATCTCCTTTAAGGTTATTCTTAACCTTATGGTCAAGCTGGCATATGGTGTTCGATAGAGCATGGTGGTACGAGAAGTGCCACCGTGCTCTTTCAAAGGGCAAACTAAATTCTGTTCTGTATAAGTCGCAAGTCGCAGTTTTACTAGGTGGTAGACCCGTATGTAGGGTCGTCTGGGTAGGTACCTCCGCCTTTCTTATTTCAGCTGTGAAACAGTTCGCTGTGTTTCGGATTGAAGGGAAAGGTAGCCAGTTTAATTAGTGGGCATGGTCGGCATTTCATATTAGGCCTCAGGATGACAACGCACCTGCAATACGAAGTGATTTTCCCTTGTTATTGCAGGTGTCTATAAGCGGCGGTAACCGCTTACCATCAGGTGGGCCGTCAGCTTGTTTGTCATCTAGTTGTATTAAAAAAAAGTCAGGAGTACTACTGTCGCCCATGGGCGGGAGCACCGACCTACATGCTAGGACTTTTGATGCGGTACACAGACGCACCAAGAGAGCTCACAGCCTGACCTCAAAGCAAGTACTGAACTTCTTGTGTGAATTCTACCGTTTATATAACGGCGTGTGTTCTGATGAATTATACACATTGGACATGATGTCCACGGCCTTATTCTATCATCATAACGCTCTACGCCAGCAGAGAGATCATCGGGTTCCTATCAAAATACAGATTTTTGTGTCCTCGATTTTTACTTCACAGAAAACTATACCACGTTTTTTAATATCTATTTTTCTTGATTAATCGAATAACTAATCTTCGCTGTTTCATAATGTCGAATAATCTTTCATTAAAAATATGTTTCAAAGTTGTTTTGTTTTCCCGAATAACGATCTATCGAACTATCATTTCATATAAACAATTAAGTTATCGATAATACTATTTATAAAAACATGTTTCAATGTTTAACGGTACATATTATATTACTTTCAATCGCAGTAACGTTTCATCGAACAATGCATTTGTGGGTTGACGATAAAAAATGTTGCGGTTAGTTCTATATTAATAAATTTTACCTTGCTTTTAGCGTAGGTACTTATAAAGTTGCGGCATTCACTGTTATTGTGTGTTGACAATTAATATCTTGTTAAAAATGTCTCAACAACTATTGTGTTGTCAGTTTTTGCATCTATTGTACAAGCAAGTACTCAGCATGCAACATGAAAACAAGCATGCAGCATGCAAGCAAGTAAACAAGCAATTGTACGCTCCGCTCGCTTCGCTCGGTCCGCTTCGTGAAAGTCACAAGTAACCTAACCAATAAATTAACTTTCTGACTAATACACTTTCTATATAGCGGGGGGCCTCAGGCCCCCGCCCCCCCCGAGCAGGGGGGCCCTGCACCCCCCGGCAGGCACTCAGCTACAGCATGCAAACATGCATAGAGCATGCAATGCAAGCATGCATACAGCATGCAATGCAAGCCTGCGTGTAGCATGCAAGATACAGCAAGCAAAAAAGCAATCTCTGTTAACTTCGGTTGTTTTGCTGCGTGTGGTTAAAAATCTTTTCTAACCTAACCCAGGTCTTCATAACAGGGTAACAAAAATGATTAATTACATGAAAATCGTGTTTTCGATGAACACAGACTTTAGTGAAGTAAAAATTGGTGTTTTAACTATTTTTCAAAATGAAACTTTCGTGGAAACAAAATTATGGGTAAAAACACATTGATCTAACATTACTTCGATGAAATACATACAATATGAAGAGAAACAACGATGGAGTGAGTTTGTTGATAATAACTATTCGAGGAAATGAAATTGCGATGTAAACTGATTCGAGAAGTTGTTAAATATTGTATATAAAGATCTGCGAATAGTTTTATGGGGAATGAAAATCGATGAACTAAATTGCGATAAAGTGATGGGTTCCCGAGATCATCCATACTGTGTGGTTTCAGAAAAAGGAAGGCAGTTATTATTGGCAAAGCTTTTATTTTAAAAACGTTACATAGAGCACCTTTCTCCCATATAGACTTCACGAACAAGTACAGCAATGGTTTTTTTATACAAAGCATGGCAAATGGAGCTCGGTGGCGTATTGGTTTGAGCGCTCTGGTTCTGGTCGATCCTGGAATGGGTCAATCAAAGTTTGTTATCTCGAGCTCCTCCGTGCTTCGGAAGGCACGTTAAGCCGTTGGTCCCGGTTGTTCCTGCAACCGCTTTAACCCACCAACCCGCATTGGGCCAGCGTGGTGGTGTTATGGCCCAAACTCCTCATGTGTTTGTCCCATGTAGGAAGGCCTGTGCCCAGCAGTTAGACGTATATAGGCTGGTAATGACGGAAAATAACTCATCACCACCAGATGTAAAGCGGTTTATGCGAAAACAGCTAGTGCAGCTTGAAACACACCATCCTGGTCCTTGCCGGCCCATAAAGTTCCTTAATTTTCACGCTTCTTTTGAAGGAAGCCATATTATAGGAAGGAGGGAACATATGTGCGAACGAAACGAATTGGTGCATGACGTTGATGTGGAGACAGTGAATAGATGATTCCGAAGACCGGCATGCGTGAAGTCTCATAGGAAGTAGAAAGTAGGAAGGGGGGGAGTAGAAGGCGCTAAGCGATGCAATATCACTTGGTAATAGTCTGTAGGTTGGTTCTCTACATCTTCAATTATACTGATGGCACGATACTGCAACGTGTACAGTGCATCGAGGAGATAATCCCACAAGTGTTAGCAATAAGTAACCTTCCTTAGTTACAAAGTTCATTTTATTGCTATTACCTCAAATTAATCAACAGAATTACCTAACATTAAAGATTCAAGAAGTGAGCCTTAAAGTTATTCTAAGTCTAAACTCAGTAGCAAAGCTACGAGAACAATACTAAATAGTTATGTGGATGCAAAACTTCAGCATCATCCAATTGCTGCTATATTAACAAGACTCATTTCAGATGCAAGCCTAATGCTACTTAAATACGCACGGTTAAAGTTTAAATTCGTTGTATGAATGAAACGTGTCGGGCTGTCAATTTAACAGGCGAAACTAACTAGTTTCTTGCTGAGCTAGAGAATGCAAATCTGACGCTTGCAGGCAGCCGGCTCCCGAATGTAGGTTTTATTTTATCCTTTGAAAACGGGGAGTTCGAAATTTTCGATCTGCGTTCACGTTTTTGGGCAAAACTCTGTCCATTGTGGAAAATACGCAGCAGTGCAGGGATATTAAAACCGTGTATCGTTTGAGTAGAAACACTGTGGATCTAATGTGGTAGCCAGTGTAAAAAAACTCACAGCAGTTTCTCAATAGAGCCTCAAAATAGAGTAATAAAAACCACGCGCATCTTCCTCACACACAGGCTCCGAAAGCTGGCAACCAAACTATACTAATAAGGTGTAACATTAATAATAAGAAATAGAAAAGGGCACGCTCTAAAATTGTATGGAAGGTGATACCGAAGGTCCGGCAGCTACGAAATATAAAAGTGATTTTAGAATAACTTAACCGTGTTTTAATGATGTTTTTTTATTGTTGTCGTCAACTTTCAAGAATTATTCATTAAAAAGCGGAAGATATTTAAAAAATTAAATATATTGATAATGTTAGCACTTAAAATTAGCTTTCCGCTGTTATAACTTTAGACACTGCCGCCGGAGATCCGGTACCAGTTTTAGTCCATGTCTTTTCGAAATATCGTAATGACAGCTACATGTTCATTATAGAGACATACTCCAGGGACTTTAGAAGTATCTTTAAACCGCCTCTGTGGTCTAGTGGTTGAGGCCACCTTCCTCAGATCTAGAGGTCCGGGGTTCGATCCCGTGGGGGCAGAAATTTTCTGCTCGGTTTGGTTGGTGGTAGGGCTTTTCTAAGTCCGCCTGGCTAGCTACCACCATTTTACCTAAATCTGCCGCCATAGCAATAATGTTAACGGCATTATTGTGTTCCGGCAGTTAGAGGTATGATAGCCCGTTCCTCTATTGTTGAGGAATCCGGGTGTAGCTTGCTTCCATTGTCGGCCTCTTTACTTTACTTACCATCAGGTGAGATGAAGGTCAACAATTACCCCGTTAAGATTTAAAAAAAAACTGCGTGTACATGTACAACTCAGTAGGTGGCACACCCGTGCCTATGTAGTGTCGTCTGTGTCGCCGCCGCCTGTCCAATTTCAGCCAGAGAAAGGTAGCCAGTATACTCAATCACCGGGCATGGAAGGCATTTCATCTTCTCATCCGGATTGCGTAAGGTAGTCCTTGGTAGCTAACGTGGTTCTAGTTAAGATATTTTTCTATAGATAGTTAGCAACACCACTGAATATCTTCTGGTCTGTATCTTTCATTGTATTTATACTGATATCTAATCTGTGCTAATACCTAAATGCGAAAGTAACTTTGGCTCTCTGTTAAGTTTTCACTCTTAAGCTACTGATCCGATTTAGATGAATTTTGTAATGGTTTCTTTTACAATTAATAGGCAAACATTTGACCACGATCATACCTCAACGATGATGCATGTTTACCTAGAAGATGCCTATTTACTCTATCCTTAAAGACGTCATAAATTGTAGTTTAGGGAAACAGATTGGCAGGCAGAGAGTTCTACTCCTTGGCCGTTCGCTTTAGAAAGGACTTGGGGAAATGCTTTGTACGGGTGGTTGGAATATCCACAACAGAAGGGTGAAAAGCTGTTCTACATCTGGACCTTCGATTGTAAAAGGGAGCTAGTGGTATTAGCTTGTGTATTTTCCTCGAACACTCTTCGAAGTTTATTCGATAGAAAACCATGATAAAGAATATAGACTATTTAGGGCGCGAATACATCCATGACATTAGTAAAATGACAAATGCAAAATTTTGTATCGATGTTTGTTGCTCACTCACGCCAGATTTGCTGAAAAACTGTGACAAAATTTGGCATGCCGGTAGCTTAAAGTGAATTTAAGACACATGATAATGTATCTCCCGAGAGATCATCCTCAAGGAATAGGTAACGCAGAAGTTGTCGCGAGTAAGCTAGTTTGTTTAATGTTAAAAATAAATTTAGCATAAACTATCGAATCAATATCTATTTCAGAAATCAAGTATTCTTGAGTGCGAAGCGGCACCCAATGCATGTGCTAAGTCATCCGCATTCGTCTCACGTGCGCTGCGGCAGCCAGACGGAATATGAGCAAACGCAAGACCGCGCCCTGGTTATTGAGAAGCGTTTTGCTTAGGGAAAACTTGCATGTAATACAGGGTGGTGCTGTCAATAAAATAAAACATGGGCTATATTAGCTCATAGAAATGGTTTATGTTTTCTATGAAAAAATGCAGCTAATGGGCCTGATTCTGAAGACACACTCTAATTCTAAATTTAAGTACAGTATACAGGGTGGTGCCGTCAATGCGACAATAAATTTAAACATGGGCTATATTAGTCCATAGAAATGGTTTGCCACTTTCAAAAATTTCGTATTGATTTCGGATGAAATAATGCTGCCAACGTTACACTATGCCATACAAATGTCATGAAATTATCAAATGATTACGATATTTTTGAAAGTGGCAAACCATTTCTATGGACTAATATAGCCCATGTTTAAATTTATTGTCGCATTGACGGCACCACCCTGTATATATCGCTTTCTCGCAATATGTAATAGGAAAAAGATAGCAAGAATTTGTGTAGAGCCGTCGATTCAATTTAGATAGATTTTAAGGAAACCATAGACAATTTTAGAAGGCATGTACGGAGGTGCTTCCTAAACCCTGCATTTTATCACGTTCAATAAGGTCGAACATTGAACGCACGTTTCTAAATGTCAAATTATATGACAGCCATCCTTTTCGTATTCATTTTGAGAGAAATAATACACTGAACTTAAATTTAAACTTTAGCATGTGTTATTATTATTATTATTATACTCTTTATTGCACTTTAAAAATTACAAAAACAATATATGTATATATGTGTTCTCCAGAATTAGGGCCAATGTTATATTATTTCATACATAAGTCATAAAATTATTAAATCAATAAGATGCTATTGAGAGTGGCAAACCATTTCTATGAACTCATATAGTCCATGTTGTAATTTATTGTTGTATTGACAGCACAACCTTGTATAGTTAAGTATTAGGTAGATCTTGTAAACTCTGGTATGAATAAGTCATTACTAGGTGTAGCTGAGGATCTCCTGGTGGTCGGTTGGTGATATTGCTTCGGCAGAGTCCAGGCTTCCCCAGTGTAGGGCAGTGGAGTTACCGGGGAGTTTTAGTAGGTATTCCTAGTGCCAATACGTTTAGGCACTGGGCGACCCCCACACACGCCCGTCGCTTAGCCAGCGGGTAGGTCCGTAAGCCAATTCCTCACCGAATCAAAAGGTGTAGCTGAGGGTCTTGGTGGCATAGTGTTTTAAGCACTCTGGTTTCGCTTACGAAGGTAAAGATCCTGGAATGGGTCAATCAAAAGTTGACCCATCCCAGGATCAGGTTGACCAATCTCGAGCTCTTCGTGCGTTGTTCGTCCCGGCTGTCACTGCAACTGCAATCAACCAATTCGCATTGGGACGGCGTGATAGTGTTGGCCCAAACTCCTGTGTGTTTCTCCCATGTAGGAGGGCCTGATTCCAGCATTGACACGCGTATAGGCTGATAATATAAGAGAGATCCTGTCTCTCATTTGAATTTTAAGGAAATGGTAAAGTTTTTGGCCAGCTTATGAAGACCATTTCAGATTGTAGTCAATAATGTATTGACTGAATAAAATGGTTTCCGTTAAATAAGACACAACTGAAATATTTTGCGGCACCTGGTACACTTGATGTGCTGTCGTCTGTACTTTTCGTTAATCAAACGTTTCTTAGTTACTCGAAAAGCTCACAAAAATGTCACATTTTAATGTTTTTGATGCGTTTAAACGCCTACTTTATTGTAAGAATTACAAATACTTTTACCGTTGCTATGAAAACGTTGAAAATAGGTTAAAAAGCGGTGAAAAAATTAGTAGGTTATACCTTATGCTCCGGTGGCGTGGTGGTAATCGTGGCTGGCCTGGCCTTTATTTTTTAATTGTCATAAATATATGTTCTTTTATATTGTTCCTTAGGAATACTTCAAGAAGAATGAGCACACACATTCACAAAGAACACAATGTTAACCTAAAACACATACATATTAAATATCTTCGTCTTGTACCAATATCCGACAGTATATCTTACTTATCATCACGGTGACAATTCACACATGCGCCACACGTCACAATAAATTATGATAAGCGTTGTACAAACACATTATGTAGCACATAACAGATTATATGATTATGCTCTATTCATAGTGTGTATAATCCTTTAACAACCCGCTGGGCTTACACTAACCCGACACTATCTGAACGCATTTAGGACTGAACTTCCGTTGCGAAATTGGGTTGTAATCGTACAACGTTAGATGATTATTCGAGGATTTTGATTTTGGTGCTTGTCACACGTTGCGTATCCTACAAAAATCAAGAAGAAGCGGTATGTCCATTATGAGAGTCCATATGCGACGACAGCTAGTTCAGAATAGACACTGCTCTAGGGTTCTTTTCTAAAAAAAAATCTTGTTTTGTACCAAAGCAAATAAAAGAAAACGGAAGATTGAATACTGTTCGGCATATTTTTACCTATTTTTCAGTATTTACCTGGCCGGGACTCCATACATTTTTGGAACATCTCTATTGTCGGTTATAAATCGTTAGACTTGACTCGGACTCAAAAACGAAAGTTAAATCGGAACAATTCAAAGGAACCATAGAGAATTGTTCCGATTTGTGCACACGTCTCACGTAGCGCCCGTAGCATACCCAGATTCAATAGCAGCTCGCCGAGCGCACTAAACTAGTACTATCTCTTTCTTTATTGTACTGAGCTGGAGCATGTGTCTTTGTGGCAGTGCCAGCAGCATAATAAATAAAACAGGTTTTTTGGACAACGATGACAACCAAGCGGCGGCCAACCTGGAAGTAGTTAAGTGGTTACTATCGCCTATCATCATCACCAACCTATTTGGGAGAAACACATGAGGAGCTTGGGCCATAACACCACCACGCTGGCCCGATACCGAGACCAACGGCTTAACGTGCCTTCCGAAGCACTGGGGCATATGGCGAAATTTATCTTGTTTCTATCGAAACCAGAGCACTAAAACCACTTTGGCACATGCAATAACAAAGAAAAAATCCCTTGATATTGCAGGTGCATTGTCATCCTAAGGCCCAAGATGAAATGCCGTCCATGCCCAGTAATTACACTGGCTACTTTTCCCTTCAATCCGAAACACAGCGAACTGTTTTACGGCTGAAATAGGAAAAGCAGGTACCTACCAAGATGACCTTAGGAGCTTGCCACTTACGGCCTGTCCTCGGCATCACCGCACGCGAGTCCTGCGTCTCGCGTCTCGGCAACCACTGCGCGCTGTCTGGATGTCGGCCTCGCAGTGCGTCGTCGTGACCGCGGTGGTTGTCGAGACGCCGCCGCGCGCCGCCCGTTCGCAGCTAAATTACACTACTTATAGAATTATGTTCCTGCTGTGAGTAAGGTTGCCGAAGCTCATTAAGAAACCGTTATATGCGAGTAGGGATAGGTGCTTGAGTCGCTAGGCTTTTGGGACCGGGACCGCGGTCCCGAGCGCCCACCTAGGAATTAATATTTTGCACCTGCAATACCATGTGATATTCTTCATGATATTGCGGGAATCTATAGGTGATGGTGCGCCACTTACCACCAGCTTGCTTGTCGTCTAAACTATTGTACCTTATCAATGTGTCCATTTAATTTTGCAAGGATATTTAAAAAATCACCAAAAAAGCTAAAGGGTGACAAAAATAATTAATTATATCCGATCCCAAAATTCCAGAAACGGTTAATTATGTATGTCTTTCAGCCTCAATCTGCTCGTCAAATATCCAGCGATTTCATTATCAACCTGTACAGTTAATTAGCGTTAGGTGCAGATCAATTGCCTATTATATTATCATTATCTGTTAATTACAACCCAGATAGTCTGATCAGATCTTCTGATGACCCCATAATATACGCCATGGTTGGGAATACTAAGTCAAAATGACAATTTTAACAATTAAAATTTAAAAAATGTTTAACAGAGAGGTCCGTTCTTCACTGTGCACGTTGTTGGAAGCATCTGTAAGTAGTCATCATTTAATTTGTATTGTTATTAT
Source organism: Nymphula nitidulata (assembly GCA_947347705.1). Taxonomy (NCBI): domain Eukaryota; kingdom Metazoa; phylum Arthropoda; class Insecta; order Lepidoptera; family Crambidae; genus Nymphula; species Nymphula nitidulata. Next base: position 3,293,109 of record OX374617.1, on the reverse strand, counting down.
GTACGTCAACGATTCCAGTCGTAAATTCAAAGGCAAATTCTTCAAAAAAAAAAGATTATCGAACCTGTGTCAGGAGAGTTTTCTACTTTACTTGTTTCAATTATCACACATAACAATTTAACAAACACACACACATACACACATAAAAATTTAGAAGAATAAATAATAGAATTCAGTATATTATATAATGTAACATAACGCACGAGTTAACTTGTTGTGGCAGATTTCATCATTTCAATTGTGCCAACTTTTACCTTGATTCTTTTCATTCAAACACATTTTTGAAGGTATTCTACCAAACTGCTTAATTTTTTTAACAAAATATAAAACAAAAACCAACTAACTAAAGGATATCTTGTCGCTCATAATATACATTACATTTTCCGAGTGCTAGCAACAGTTATGCGTATTCAGCTTATCTAACCGAGCAAACCAAATGACTTGCTCATATTGTGTGTTAACAAAATATTCACAATGCCTCAATACCCGTTGGGCGGTATCCAAGCGAGTGTTATCACGCGTGGGCTGAAGTAAATCACAAAAAGATAAAACCTAGGCTATATCGCAAACGAAAAGATAAATATAAGACATCGGATAAGAGTGTGTCGGACACGTGATGGTTTCCGTAGCAATTAAAGTCCATTTTCTTTGAAACTTTTTACTCTCCGAGGTGTCTCACAGTTTTTCCAAAATCATCCTCCAACAGAGTTAAATATGAGATACGAGTATTGTACTTTTTAGGGTTCCGAACCCAAAGGGTAAAATGGGATCCATATTAATAAGACTCCACTGTCCGTCTGTTACCAGACTTTTTTAGAAAGTTTCACAGATAAGAAATAAGAAACACAATAAAATATATATTTAAGGGGGCTCCCATACAACAAACGTATTTTTTTTTGCTTGTTTTTGCTCGATATTGATAGCGGCAACAGGTAGACGCTTGTTTTTTAAAAAAAAACATCCTGTGAATTATGAAGGTTCTGGTATATTCTACGAATAGGCTTTAAGGGTTTCTTGTTCACCATTCTTACTGTGTACCCTAAAAGTATTCCTGGTTCAATTCTGAGACAAATCTATGGGATTACGTGGACTGGTACCGATTTGACCATAATGCTGTAGAGAAATTGATTTCTTAGAGAATATTGCTTCTTAACTGAACTCGTTGTAAGCAGGTGATTCTAGAACACTTAACCGTTGTTTTTATTTCAAAGTTATTGTTGAAGTGTTTGACTACTATTTTTCGTTGTTATTACATATTTCTGCCAGTTCTTGAGGGAAGAGGTACCTATACAATCAAATGTCTGTGTACAACTAAAAATATCAACATGCACCAACTTATAACAAAGCATAGTTATCTTTTGAGGGGTCAAGTCCACAGAAGTTACGAACTGCCGACTGCTGTCGCTGCTTATCTTTCACTTACTTAAGTCCAGTGTTTTATTTCAACAAAAATAAAGAATATATGATATTAATTAAAAACTACCTTGTAATCATAAGCAGAAAAAGTGTACGGCGCTTTGATGGAACCCGTGTTATAAAAAGGAGGTATGTATCCCATTATGTGTTCGTGGTTTTATATCATAAGATTAATCTATGAAACTATTTTAAATAGCAGGGCCACTTTAGCTTCCTTTCAAACACCTGTAGCAAGAATACAAGGTAATCCGCGTTCTTTTGCTTACAATGAAGTAACCGCATTCACCCTCAAACACACGTTTTCAAACAATAAGAATGTTTGCTAATGGCGACAAATGGTAACTCGCTTTGTGAGTTTAACGGCTCAAAAAATGGGCGCGAAAGTCAATTTGAGGGTGTAGGCGAGTGTTAAAATAACAAATATGCTGGTATGCTGGGTTTTGTATTATTTTTAGCGCTTTTAGCTGGACAGTTCAGGTGGCAATTGTATTTGCTTTTGACTCCGTTCCCTAAAGTAATGTTTTGGATTCCATAATCCTAGCATACCCCTAAAAGTATGCATAAGAAGCGGCTTAAGGTGACAACGTAACAGACAGGCAGAGTTTTTTCTGAATTTATGAGAATTTAATCACACCCTGAAACACAGGATGAAAGATGTTTCAAAAATGTATGGAGGGTCTCCATACATTTTTGCCAGGTCAGGCCAGGTCTATGTACACAATAGTAAATAATTGCAAAATTAAAAATTTGAAGTAACCCCCGGCGTCATTAATCATCTATCTAACACCATCTCATTGAGACTATTCATAAGAGCCCAAACACGCTATATCTGCTGTAAGTTTCTGAAGAATTAAGCATTACGTAGACTTTTTGATGGTATAGGATCAGCTCAAGGATAGTGGCCCTAATTCTGGAGAATACATGCTTAGTCTAAATTTAAGTTCAGTCCATTTCTTTCTCTCAAAAAGGATGGCTGTCGTATAGACAGCTCTAAATGAGTTCTTGCTATCTTTTTCCAATTACATAATGCGAGAAAGAGATATACTAAACTTAAATTTACACTTAGAGTGTGTCTCCAGAATTAGGCCCAGTATGTCATGGGAATGTCACCAAAGTAACAGTACACGAAATTTCAAATCAATCGGGTGTGTAAAAGTTAGTAAAACCCTATTATCATGTACAAAATGAGCTGATAGTCATCAAACGCCTGAACTGATCTTCATAAATTATAGCTAAGAACCATCGTAGGCACATCAGCTTTCAAACAAAAACACCGAATCAAAATCGGTCCATTCGTTTCGGCGCTACGATGCCACAGACAGACACACAGATACACAGACAGACACGTCAAACTACACCCCTCTAACACCCCTCTTTTTTCGGGGGTTAAAAGTAGGCAAAAATATGCAAAACAGTTTTCAATTTTCTTTTTGATTGCGTTGTTTAAAGAAAGAAAGAAAAAATATTTTATTTAAATAGGCCAGGCCACAAAGAAGCACTTTTAAATCGTCAAAAAAACACATTCTTACAACTATCACAAAAAATATATTAACTAACAACGTCTAAGTCTCTCCGTCTGTCATGTCTGAATTTACACCGGTTCCAAAAGTTGAACTACCGAGAAGATTCCGGCAATTTTCTTGGTACAAAAGAATAATTTGTGTGGAAAAAACAGTAACACAGCCAAATATTCATAATGTCACTTTAGTGACGTTTTGTTGACTTCTATGGCAACAAATCATTTTGAACTTTGTACCAGTCGACAATACATGAAACCGAATTATTAGTATTTTTCTCCGATCTGGCCGAATATGAAACATCTCTTCTTTGATAAATGATGAAACAGGTGTTAATTTATGCATATTGAAGAGTATTTATGCTTATTTTTAAGAAAATAGATGAACAATTTTATTCTAGTCCCGCATTTGTATTACGCCACTTCTTTCAAACCTTTACGAGTTGTTTCCAAATATCCCTTGTTTCTAGATGCAGTTATTTCGGCTCGATCTGTCAACGAGCTTCTTTATAAATAAGTATAGATATAGACTAAAGAGACAGAGGAGCTCGGTACTGGTGTGAGTGCTCTGGTTTCGATTACGAAAACAAAGCAACTTTCGCCATGGTCGGTCCCGGGATGGGTCAACCAAAATCGAGCTCCTACGTGCTTCGGGAGGCTCGTTCAGCCGCTTAAACCCACCAACCCGCATTGGGCCAGCGTGGTGGTGTTATGGCCCAAACTCCTCAAGTGTTTCTCCCATGTAGGAAGGCTGTGCCCAACAGTGGGACGTATTTGTTTTTGAAAAATAATTATTTTAATTTGAACATAAAACGAGAAATTAAACATACCTTGTGTTCTAGCGCAGCGACTGGAGTGAAGCTGCAGACGAATAGGGCTAATAACGGAAAAAGAACGGCAAGCTTCGTTATTTCCCGATTAATTCCGGAATCACGCGGTAATTTAAATAATAAAAACATTAAACAAAAGCTGAAAGCTTACTTCATAGAATTTTTTAGATGTATTAAAATTGAAAATCAATAATTATTAGGTATTAATCTTTATTTCAAATAATAATGCGTCTACTCATTACTTTTACAATATGCGTGTACCTATTTTTTTTTCTACAACTAGATGACAAACAAGCTGACAGCGCACCTGGTGGTAAGCGGTTACCGCCGCCTATAGACACCTGCAATAACAAGAAAAAAAATCACTTGTTATTGTAGGTGCGTTGTCATCCTGAGGCCTAAGATGAAATTAATGCCTTCCATACCCAGTAATTACACTGGTTACCTTTCCCTTCAATTCGAAATACAGCGAACTGTTTCACGGCTGAAATAAGAAAGGCGGTGGTACCTACCCAGGTGACCCTACATACGGGCCTAACACCTAGTAAAATTTACCACCTAGTAATTTTATTACTAGTCCTGATTTTTGTTATTCTGTTAGCAACCTGTTAACTCAAGTCGTCGTTACAAACCTTAGTGGTTTAATAATACGACAGTGTAAAATTTTTTATTAGGTTATCATATGAAATAAGTAAAATAAAATAAAGGATTAATACTCCTGCGATATTTCTATTTTTTATTTCGAACTCACTGTGAATTTCAGAGCCGCCATTCAGCCAGCCCCAATCCCGCCGTAATATATTGACAATCGTAAGTTATGGCCACGGCGTTTGCGGCGAAGTGCGTTTGTGCTCAGGAATAAAACATTGCCCTGTTGATAGGCACCACGTTCACTTCTCATCAATCATAAGATGCTGTATACACCTTTCGATCTCTCCGACAAATCTTACGGGTAGAGAGAAAACTGTGTCAATTTGTCGGATCGGCTGAATAGTCTTCAGTCTGTGGAGTTTGGTGATTTCATCGCGCCTTGTAAAAGTCCCAGCCATGTCGTAAAACGCCCCATATTACCAAAACCAGGCAAAAGCGAGTGAAAGTGCGTGACGGGTTTCCTTACCATTATCTATCTTATCTTATCTTACTGTGGGGCCATGACTAAGTCACAGTGCACTTCGACCCATTGGGATCTTTTGTGCCTCCCCTGCGTTTACTCTTCCTGTGTCCAGAATATAGATGCCATTAGCCTTACTGTATCTTTAGGCAGAAAGAGCTTGTAGTCATTTGGCTTTGGATATGCCACTTCCAGAAGACTCATTCTGGTTCTAGCCAGGGTATCATAATGACACAAGAGATGCATCATTGATTCCTCGCATTATTCACATGCTCGACAAAGTTGCGTTGGGGAGAGTTGCATTCTAAGTAGCATGTGGTTAGTAGCAAAATGTCCTATGAGCGCCCCAATCAAGAAGCCATTATCTATAAACAAGCGTCTTCATATTGCCGCTATCAATATCGAGAAAAAAAAAGCAAAAAAAATCATGTTAGTTATTTGAAAGCCCCTTAAAAACTTATTTTATCCTGTTTATTAGTACTATTTGTTATGGCGGCAACAGAAATGCATCATCTATGAAAAATTCAACTGTCTGACTATCACGGCTCATGAGATACAGCCTGGTGACAGACGGACGGATGGAGGGACAACGGAGTCTTAGTAATAAGGTCCCGTTTTACACTTTGGGTACGGAAACCTAAAAGCGCGCTGGATTGAAAACCGCCGCCGATGTAATGCAGCTATCTCACGCCGCGTTCAGTCGGATTGTGGTTGCGACACGTTCAACAAGGCGTCCAACGTTTAGCTTTATTGTCAGTTAGAAGCAATGTAGGGCAGTATCGAGGGCCGATTGTAGTATTCAGCAGTTATATCTGTCTAGGCAGACTGTCTAGTACTGAATATTGTTTAGGTGATTGGTAGGTTCAAGGTAATTGTTTTGACCACTTAAACCGAAATAATTTTGGCTATACTTAGGTGGTCCTAAAAAATAACCTTGAACCTATCAAACAAACAGTCTACCTAATCCAACATTTTCACGAATGTTATCAACGTTTGCACTTCTAATTTGAATAGTAATATCAATTAATTTTCAAAGTGGCATGTCGACGATGCGCCCGTTTGTATGTGGGCTTCAATCGCACTTTATGTCGTCCGACTGAGCGTGAGGTAGCCATTTTAAATTAGAGCGACGTATTTCAATCCGGCATGTCGTTTTGTAATAAGGCGTGCTCTACGATATGGCTGCGACTTATCTAGTGAAATACCGTCGGTGGGCATGCAAAACCGCGCAGGATCAGTTTTTAAATACCTACCGCGTATCAAAATCTATCTTGGATATTTCTACACATTTCCTTGACTGAACTTGTTTGGGGTTTTTACGGGTGTTGCTTAATGAGAGTCTAGTATAAGTGAATCAGCGCTAATGACCCGCTGGCGCGATATTTCAATTTTGCAACTTTTATATACGCGGTATTGTAAACTGCTCTTTAAGTGGTTTTCTACCACAGGGGCGAGACGAGGCGAGGCGAGACGAGAATTGAAATCGCACTGACCCTTTTTCACTAAAAATTGCCCACCACATACAATTGATGATTTTCCACCAGATTGGCGAGAAAAGTATTGAAATTGCACAACAATAAGCCTATCGCGATAAGCGTGTTTCTGTTGCAGAGTTAATTTATACTCTATATCGCAAGCAATACGGTTCATTTTTACACAAACAAATATTTCAATTCACGCCTTGCTTATCCTCGTCAATCCTGACTATTTTCACCAAAGAAGATTGAAAATTTGCCATACAAATTTCAATTATCGTCTCGCGTCGTCTCGTCTCGCCCCTCTGGTGGAAAATCGCCTAGGGTTCGAAATCATAACAAATTTCACATTAAAATTTATACTCTATATCGGAAGCAATAGGGTTCATTTTTACACAAACAAAAATTTCAATTCACGCCTCGCACGTCCTCATAATTCCTGACTATTTCCACCAAAGATGCGCGAGGCGAGGATTGAAAATTTGCCATTCAAATTTTAAATGTCGTCTCACCTCGTCTCGTCCCGCCCCTCTGGTGGAAAACCACCTTTACGGCCTGGCCACGGGAAATTTGCCGCGGCGAATATTCGCGCTTCTATTCGCCCGAATGAAAACAAATGTATGGCAGCATACTAAGCAGGCCACGCGTAGCGGCGACCGGCGCCCTTGCTAGTCGCGCCGCTGCCGCCGTCGCCGCCGCCCGTTTCCATTGCCAGGCTGTTACGCGGTCTTGCACGCCCACCGACGTTATATACCTATTTTATTAAATACTGTACCTAATATACCCATTAGAACGCACTGCCGTTTGCTTAGATGTGTTGTCGTATCAACGTTGTCCACTGTACTATCTTCTTTTCTTGCGATACAAACTTCTACTACATTGGTAATGCATCATTACATCCCAGTATAAGTACTCAAAATAAAATAATCGTGGCACTGCCAACTTGCGATTTTTCTTTATTTTTATAATAATGTCACATCGTATCGTAAGTCGTGGTCAACTTGTTGTTGTCAGCTAATAAGTTACTGTAATAGCACTACATAAGGATACTCGCCCGCATACAAACAGAGGTCGTCAGTTTATAAACGTAATGTTTTACTGTAAGCATAAAAAAATATTAAAATAAATGTTAAAAAATGCACTTGCTTCTGTAAGTACGCAACTTTTGGTTTTTGTTTTGTTTCTCCTCTTTCAATATCGAAAGGTCTGTAGAAGGCAGGTGTCAGACAAATGCGTCGGTTTTGCTACGTGACTGATAGTCAGGCCGAGCTATGAATCCATGAAATGGAAATTGCTACAGCGATCCAATCGTTATTTCTGTTGAAACCGGCATAAATAATAAATGGCAGCCACGTAAGTATTTCGTAAAAGAGATCATGAAGAAACTGGCCAGCTCTTGAGCACTATTCTGATTAAAGACAAAAATGTACTTAACAACATCATCATCATCGTCATTTCAGCTGAAAGACGCCCACTGCTGGGCATAGGCCTCGCACAGGGATCTCAAAACCGATCAGTCCTGCGCTGCCCGCATTCATCGCCTTCCCGCTACCCTCACTACTTAAGGCATCGGTAACAACATGGTTTCCTTATAATAGCCCATCGAGCATTTCAGACACTATTGATTTCTCAAATTTCATAGCCCTCCTGAGGTATAACGCCGCTAGACAGATTAATCCGAAAGCAACAACTCCGGAACGCGGCTGGAACTCACACATTCAATCAAATAAAGTAACATTGTAGATAAGTTCCTACAATATGATTAGTTAAAATAGGACTAGAATTGAAATAGCGCAATAAAACTGCTTTAATATAATTAATAATTTAATCGAGAAAAATAACGCATTTATTTAAATTTAAATAAATAAAGTAAGGAAAATTTTAAGTCCTCTCAGTTCAATGAAAATCCCGATAATCTTCTATGATCCTATACCAAACGATGACCACCGACTATCAAACTGCAGATATATCTCTCAAACGAGTGGAAAATGTAAAAAGGAATAAACTTTAACAAACCGACAAACTTCGGACTTGTGTTATTTGAATGCCGATTGCAGTGATGGCATTGTCCAGATTCTGAATATTTGAAATGGTACACAGTTCTGAAGCTTGGACAGTATTTTGAAGAGAAAAAATATTTAAATGTTTATGTTTGTGGTGTGGTAATCATTTTCTGTAATTTAAATATGTCAAGCGGCTATATACCACCGGGGGGCGATGACAATAGAAGAATCAATTGTGTCTGGAATCTCATGCTTGACGGCTTAAAATTGTTTTTTTTTTTCATTGCATTTAGGCAACAATGAACACAAAATTTCAAAAAAATCGGTTAAGCCAATTTCAAAAACAAAGTATGGTAGTTCCAGTTTACACAAAATAATTTATACAAAACGACAATTTCGTACTTAAAGATGATTTTAGCTGCCAATATTAACTTACATGTAATATCGACTGTAATATAATACTAATAAATTAGGTCGATACCGATCCATCGCGAGGGTAAAGCGTAGCAACAGAGAACTGAAAACGGCATAGGCCTACCGCCTTGTCGGGCCGATTACGCAACCAAGGAAATAGATGGAAAATTACACGAGCTACATAATATTATCGCATTATGTTCGGCGCTGCCTCATTTATGACAAACACTTAATAAGCACTAATACAGCAGGTCCAAAACATGTTTGTAGCGTCCGACTGGGGATAGCACTTCCAACTTATAGAACGTTTTGTCTTGATTTTACTGGGTAAGCAACGCGTGAGTTGTGCCCAAACTTGCTGCGAACGCTGATGAGCAATAATTTGAAATAAATAGTGTAATATTTTCAAGGGGAAAATTATTGGCAGGCCGGCAGATCCAACGAATCCCTATGGAATTTAAAATATGTATTAAGGAGGGACTCACGGGTTTGCTGGTAGCCGCAACTTTGCAGGTGTGAAACACTTCACTCCAGCTATTTCGGTGTTAATTAATTAATTGTCCATTAGAGTGCGCGCGCGCGTCTTTAATTATAATTTCTACAGGACGTATGTGCGTCACTGACGACTCTCAGGCGGAACTATTTGCTACACCGAGATCGGCCATTCACAAAAGATTGCGAATGAGTGGGATGGGGATGAGGTAAGGATTACTCAAAATGAATTCGTTATATCCGACGCCAACAAACGCCTACACAGGGTAAGATGAAGGCTTACCACAAGGTGGGTCGTACAGGTAGGTTGCATGTATATTTTTAAAATATTAAGGATTAGGCCTGTGAGGCGTTACCTTATCTTATCTTATGGGGTATGTCAAACCCTTCGGGACCTTTGTGCGTCCCCTGTTTCGGTGAGGCGTTACTAGTTTACGAGTAACAGCCAATTTATTCATAGATAAACAAAAACTTCATAAAATTTTGTATTAAGGCGATACATCGTGAATTGTTTCGGCTGAGAAAGCGAAGGATACCGAAGTAACATTTCATTCGCCGCAAAAAATGCTTTGAGGTTTTATAACGCTCGTAAAAAGGTTAATGCTTTTAAATCTAGTCATAATAATTATTATTATTATTATAGTAATATCATTTATTGATCCCTTCACAAATTACTTAAGAACTAACTTAACCAGTAATATGTAAGAGTTGAATAATAATTTGTGAAGGACAGGTGCCTGATATAGGTTAAAAATCCTGTGTCACAGGTCACCAGGCCCCTCCCACAGAAAATACTCAATATCAATTTCAAACACTACATAATTAAGGTTGTTTACGCTTAAGGGTTACTACTTATAGGTTACATAACAGCTGTAATTTAGTTAACAGTAGAAAATAGAAACAGAAGCAAAATAATATACCAAACTTAATACATATTATACTTAACTAGCTGTGCCCGCGACTTCGTTCGCGTGGATGTCGGAAAATAACAACGGTGGGGTAGGTAGGCTAAGGATTTAAATCATGTTTATAAAACACCTTTGAAAATTGACAAAGTTTCATACAAACTTTCATCCCCTATTTTATCCCCTGGGGGTTAGAATTAATCAAAATCCTTTCTTAGCGAATGCCTACGTCATAACATCTACCTGCATGCCAAATTTCAGCCCGATCCGTCCAGTGGTTTGGGCTGTGCGTTGATAGATCACTATGTCACTCAGTCAGTCACCTTTCAGTTAAATAATTATATTTAGAAGATATAAGTGCCGTGTGCAGAAGGTTGTGTAAGATTGTGTAAGTGACTCCACTTACACAATCTTACACACCCTTATGCAAACCAAATACACTCGTATTTTGTGGGTTTTTTGCAGTGTTTATGTGTGCGTGAATGTAGGCATGAGTGGGTGTGAATGGTACAAACATTAATAAGTTCTAAAACTAATTGTTTACTATTGCAGCCGCTGACAAGAGTATAATTAACGTTATTTTGACTTGTGTTACAAGAGCTTAAAGTCCTAGCATCTTATAGCTGTCGTAGACTCCCGATTATGTTCTGGAAAGGCAAGCATTATGCTAACATGAAATCTAAAGCCTTAATTTTTAACTTTGATATAACCTTAAAGTAATGAAACGTCCTCAAAAAATTTAAGTTGTCTCCGCGACTTCAAATCAGCTTTACCTGGCAAGATAATAATAATAATAAAATAATAATATTCCTACACTCACACCTATTAACTAGCCCAAAGTAAGCATCATTAAGAGCTTGTGTTATGGATACTAGATAACGGATAAATAATGATAATAATATGTATATATATATTAGAAATGTACTAAATAAACATATAAACATCCATGACTCGTGAACAAATGCTCGTACTCATCATACAAACATTTGATGACTTTAGCGAATCGCATAGCAGGGATCGCTGTCACCTTCCGTCAGCAGCGCCCACCTGAGACCACCTACCTCAGATCTAGAGGTCCGGGGTTCGATTCCTGTGGGGCAGAGAATTTTCTGCTTGGTTTGGTTGGTGGTAAGGCTTTTGTAAGTCCGCCTGGCTAGCTACCACCATCTTACCTAAGTCTGCCGCCATAACAATAATGTTTGCATTGTTGTGTTCCGACAGTTAGAGGTAAGATAGCCAGTTTCTCTGTGGTTGAGGAATCCCGGTTTAACTCGCTTCCATCGTCGGCCTTATCTTAACTTAACATCAGGTGAGATGAAGGCCAAAAGTTGCCCCGGTAAGGTTAAAAAAAAATGAGTATTCGGCGATTATTAGGTCAGCAAATAAATCCGTTTACTCTTAAATCCTGTGTCTGTATAATGCAGAGAAAACATTCATCGTTGTTTATCTGGCTTTAAGTCCTCATTGTGTCCTCAAAGCAAAGACACTCGTAAGTTGAGTGGTACACGAACATTGCGCCATCCTTGAGACCCCGCGAATAAAAGATCCGCTGGCAGCAATTTTACGAAGATTATTCTTTCTGTGTTATTTTTAAAGAGACATGTTTACATAAGACTGTTATTGAGATAAAACTTTTAACCGAGTCTACTGGATCGTGATTAATTTTCTTTAGGTGTTTATTTATTTATCGCATTATATAATATTATAAAATTCAAAAAATTCATATTTTTGCATTTCTTGAGGAAATTTTTATTCTTCGAAGTCCTTTAACCCATCAACCCGCATTAGGCCAGCGTGGTGGTGTTATGGCCCAAACTCCTCATGTGTTTCTCCCATGTAGGAAGGCCTGTGCCCAGCAGTGGGACATATATAGGCTGGTGATGTGTATTTGCATTGCATAATAATCACAATAAGCGAACTTAATTTCTAAAGCAGTAACGCTGATATAATTTCAGAAGGACATAGGATACTTTTTGGCTCTATAACCGACATCAATACGGCCTGAGCCGCGGATGGCCACTAGTGTCAATATAAATACTTTTGCATATTAAATCTAATAATGCAAACTCAACATCACTCAAAACATGTGACTCCTCATTTTTTTACGTCGTTTAATAATTAAAACTCAGGCGTATCTTACAGAGTGCGATAAAAGTACAGATCATAATAAATCCTATAAAATGCGAAGATGCCGTCCGCACATGAGCACTTCAACTTTTTATATTGTCAATATTAATTACTTTGATGATCACATTTTAATGACCGTTTCGCTTCCATGAAAAATTATTAGGACTGTTACATAAGTTCGTCCATAAAAAAGATCTGTCATCAAAATATTTATGTGTAGTCGTCAATGTAGGTAGTCCTAATTATTTTAAAATTTTACCGGTCTGTGTCTAGAAACCTGTAAAATTAGTAATAATAATCATAATTATAAAACTTTATTTCAAATCATGACAATTTTACAAACACCTTTTTAACCGACTTCAAAAAAAGAAGGAGGTTAAATGTTCCACTGTATTTTTTTTAATGTATGTTCACCGATTTCTCTGTCAATTGTGAACCGATTTTCAAAATTCTTCTTTTATTCGATAGAGTATACTCCTGAGGTGGTCCCATTCATCTCATGTTGATGAGCTGGTGATGGAAGGTACAACTCCTTAACGGTTAGGAGTTAGAAGATAATTCTTTCACTATGTATTTCAACCAAAGACTGAGAGCCATACACGTCGATAGTGCTGACGGTCACCATCTTGCTTTGACCTTAGGCAATCACTTAAAATTGTGAAAAAAAAAACAAAAAAAAACCGACTTCAAAACACTAAAAAGGAAAAAATAATTGAATTTCAGTACCTATGTACCTACTTACCTCCTAAAATGTATTTTTTGGAGTTGGTGCTAAGCTGTTTTCAGAGACAGCAGAAAGTGAAGCACCGACTCCAAAAAATACATTTTAGGAGGCAAGTACCTAAGTACTGAAATTTAACTATTTTTCCTTTTTAGTTTGTAGTGTCTTGAAGTCGGTTTTATTTATATTAAAACAAAAAAATTTGCGTTAACAACTGTAGAAGTCAGTGACTGTGTCACAGTTATTAGCGCCCACCTCATGGCGCGCCTAAACACAAAACAAGCATAATAATTTTATATTACAAAACTATAAAAAAATTAGGAGTAAGTATAAATGTGTACAAGTGTGTGTGGGTGTGTGTGAAATTGTGTTTGTGTGTGTGTGTGTATATTTAAGTATTTGTGTGCGCATATAATACATAACATTAAACATAGCTACACTCATACACTCATTTAATCAAAGATTCCATAATATCATGTTAGCTTTTAATCTATGGTGATGTAAACGAATGTGTAACAACCAAATATAGGTGTGTATAATCTATGGTTGAAAAAGATTAAGACACAGCGCGCGGGAAAAAGAAGATATTTTTATAATTTGATAATAAGTTGACTATTGATAACAAATAGAAAGTAAACGGAAATATTGATAGATATTGGGTTTTATTCCACGTTAGTACTTCTGAACTCTTTTAGTTCAGAAGTGGGATTGTAACGGGAATATTTCTTAATATTCTAACACGTCCACAATAATTATTATAGATATAATATACTTACCCCTAAGAGAATAATAACAGGTAAAATTAAGGCAAATAAATACTGGGTAAGTTACTGTCTGCTTAACCAGGTGAGTTATTTTTTTTTTAACTTTCTTATTATTTTATATGAGTGATAAAGATACATACGGTGAACATCAAATGAGATTTTGCCTAGGTGAATAATGTTTAAAGAGTAAGTAAAGTGTACCTCTAAATCACTTTACTTTAACTTATTTGTACATGTAGTACACTTTAAGAATGGAATGAATGATGGGTACAAAATAAGCTAACATTGTTAACATTATGACAAACGTGTACTAGAAAATACTGTGGTAAGGGTATAGCGTAATAGTATATGTGATTGTGCGTGATTGTTATAGTCAGATTAACACTGATTTTAGGTATACCTATAATTATAACAATGAACACTTGTGAAGTATATAATTTAATAGGCGGTGCTTTGACGCGATGTTGATAGGTAATTAATGTCGCTGACGCGGCTTTACCTATTTATGGGAGTCCAATTTACGATTAGAGAGTAAAATAGGAAATAGCCCTATAGCATTTTATTGTTAATGATTTTTTTTATTGTTTATTTAAAACATAATTTTTACAATACCTAGGTACATAATAATAATAAGTTATTAAGGGTGCTATATAAATATATATACCTAGGTGTTGAAAAAAAAAATGTGGAATAAGTATTAATTAATCATTCATATTAGTGTGTCTGCTAATTTCAGTGTTATTGAGTTTATTCATTTTTGTTTTTACTATACAAATTTAAAACTATTAAATGTAAATAGTTTTGTTTTCCGATCTATCGAGCTATGACAAATGGAATTACATTTAGATCTTAACATTATGTAACGTTTCAGATAAAACTAACTATGTCGAAAGATAGAATGAGGAGAGTGGTAGTCGAACCACGAATGAGATTGTGCAATGAATCTTGTGGAACGCCACCGCTAGATGGTGACCCTCAGCGAGCACAAACGTTTCAGCTAAGAAGTCGCCAAAAGACCAGGCGTACTTCATCTACGCGCATACGGTCACGCTCGCGCAGTACGCCGGACAGGTATAGGCGATCAAGATCCTCGCGGAAACGACAGCAGCACTCGGACTCTGTGAGAAGGCGTCGTCGCCTCTGTGAGTCAAAGGCTGGTGTGAGGCGCTCACGTCTGACATGCTCACCATCGTGCTCATCTTCGGAAGGAAGCTGCTTTTCTCTAGCATCGCCAAGAGTACGATATGCGAGGACTAGGAAATATCAGGGTAGTACAGAAAAGGCTGAGCTTCGTAGCCGGCGCTCCGATCGAGCAAGAGGGAGGAAACGAAACCGAAGCACTTCCGTGAGTGATTATGAATCGAATTCTTGTAGTAGTAAGAATAGGCATAAAACGAATAAAAGGAGTGACTATAAGGAATTTAATAAAAATACTTTAACTGTAAATGATGTAATGAAATTGATTAAATCGTTGCCTTCTGCAGCTTCCCAACCTTTAAATCATTTTTCTATGAATACTAATGCCGTTCCCGAATTCGATCCAGCTACTAAAGAACAAAATGTAGAATCTTGGATTACAAAGGTAGAAGAATGTTCTAATTTGTATAAATGGACCGAGACACAGATGATTCATTATGCATTGCCCAAATTAGCGGGTGTAGCGAAAATATGGTATCATGGGTTGCCATCATTAAGTTTTACTTGGTTAGAATGGAAGGAAAAGTTAATAAAAACTTTTCCAACCGTACAAAATTATGCACAACTACTACATGAAATGTTGGAGCGGAAGGCAAAGCATAACGAATCACTGGAAACATATTTCTATCATAAAATAAATTTATTAAACCGGTGTGGTATAACTGCAAAACGGGCTGTCGACTGCATTATTTATGGGGTAGAGGATAGAGGAATGCGTCTTGGGGCTCAAGCTGCAAACTATACGCAGCCAGAAGAATTATTAACATATTTCAAATCTGTTAGAGTTGAAGAACCGAAAGATAGACGTATACCATTTATTAGGAAACGTTCCAATAATTTCACTGATTTTAATAAATCATCGATGATAAAATGTTTCAATTGTAATGAGTTGGGTCATCCCAGTTTCAAGTGTACTAAGCCGCTTTTGACTTGTGGAATATGTAAACGATTAGGACATCAAAGCACTAATTGTGGAAGACTAATTAGAAATAGTAATGACAACAATAAACGTCATGATACTGATAAGGCGGTAATGGAAGTTAAAATAGCTGGGGAAACTGACGAAAAGTTTGTGCTTCCTATTCATATTAATGGAATCTTTAAAAAGTGCTATGTTGATCTTGGGAGCCAGTGCACCTTGATTAGAGTAAGTGATTTTAAAGATTTAAATGTTGAATACGATGCAACAGATATACCAGCTTTGAAGGGATTTGGAAACTCTTATATTAAACCATTAGGAAAGGCGATACTTAAATTACAAGTACAGTCTGTCATAGCAATGGTAGATGCTTTGATCGTTCCAGACGAATTACTTAGACATGCTGTGTTGTTGGGTCACACATTCACAGAACAAGCAGGTATTATTATAATAAAAACGGACACTCAACTAATTTTACAAAAACAACCAACATTAAAATTTAATGATGAAAATCTTATAAAGTTAAAATTGTTTATACAAAGTGACACCACAATAACGGCAATGAATGCTATACCCATTGAAACGTCTAATAAGGTAACTTGCAAAGTATATGTTCATGAATCAATAAGGAATGTAGGGTCTAATAGATATTTCCTTCTCCCGGGTATGTATTCTATTACAGACGGCAAAGGTTGTGTATTAGCAGTGAATTTAACTGTCAACCATATCAAACTCTTAAAGGGCTCATTGTTAATTCGAGCTCAAATAATACATACTGAGGATCATAATGCTATTAAGGAAATTAAGTGTCTAGAACATACAGATAATGAAACTTTGCTTAATAGCTTAAAAACTGGCAATGATCTTAGTCATAGCGATCGAAATAAATTAGAGTCCTTACTTAAAAAGTACAAAGACTGTTTTTCATTTAATTTATCAGATTTAGGATTAACGAATTTGAGCGAAATGCATATTAACTTGTCTGACAAAACACCAGTGGTTTATAGACCGTATAGGTTGGCATATTCTGAAAGATCCAAAGTTCAAGAAATGATTAAAGAGATGCTGGATTGTGGCATTATTACTGAGTCCACATCTTCTTATGCTAGTCCTATTATATTAGTACAGAAAAAGACAGGGGATCAACGCTTATGCGTTGATTATAGGGCTTTAAACGCCAAAACTATTAAAGAGCACTTTCCTTTACCTAGATTAGAAGACCAAATTGATCAGTTAGGTGGATACAAATATTTCATCACATTGGATTTGGCCAGTGGATATTATCAAATCCCAATTGCTCCAATGTCCCAAGATAAAACAGCATTTGTGACACCTGATGGTCAGTATCAATTTACGAGAATGCCATTCGGATTAGCCAATGCGCCGTCAATTTTTCAAAAAACTGTGAATAAGATGCTTAAGCACGTTAAAAATAAAGAAGCTATTGCATTCATGGATGATATCATTATTCCTTCTCATAGCATAGAACAGGGCATGGAGAGATTGGAAACAGTTTTAAGTTTAATAAGGGAAGCAGGATTGACTTTAAAAATATCTAAATGTAATTTTTTCTGTACCACTATTGAATATCTTGGATTTGAGATTAACAAGGAAGGAGTTAGGCCGGGATTGCGAAAAACGGAAGCAGTAGAAAAGTTTAAGACTCCCACTAACCAGCACGAAGTGCGACAGTTTATAGGTTTAGCGAGTTTTTTTAGGAGATTTGTAAAAAATTTTGCAATAATTGCTAATCCAATAACTAAATTGTTGAAACAAAATGTTAAATGGGAATGGGGAGCATCTCAAGATCTTGCTTTTAATACCTTGAAAAGTGAATTAATAAAAAGACCAATATTAGCATTATACAACCAGAACGCAAAAACAGAAATACACACTGATGCTTCTAAGACTGGAATAGCTGGTATTTTGCTACAAAGAGATGAAATAGGTAGGTTACGAGTTATTTCATATTATAGTAGACAGACTACTCAAGAGGAACAAAAGTATCATTCCTTTGAATTAGAAACATTAGCTGTCATTGCTTCTTTAAATCGTTTTAGAGTATATGTCCTAGGACTTGAATTTACAATTGTAACTGATTGTAGTGCTTTGCGTACAACTCTTTCTAAAAGGGACATAATACCACGCATAGCGAGGTGGTGGTTACAGTTACAGGAATATAGCTGTAATATTGAATATAGGCCCGGGAACCGCATGAATCACGTCGACGCGCTGAGTAGGAACGCTATTCCGATAACGTGGGAACCCGAGACTGTTTTTGATGTTTTAGGGATAGAAACAGAAGATTGGTTGACCACTATTCAAAATGTTGATGATGAAATATTAAATATAAAACGTATTTTAGAGTCTTCGGAAACACCAAAAATAGCTGATATTTACGAAAATTACAAATTAAAGAACGGTAAAGTGTATAGGATAATTGACAACCAATTAAGGTGGGTGGTCCCTAAGGGTGTAAGGTGGCAGTTGTTAAAACGTAATCATGATGAACTTGGTCATTTCGGGATTGAAAAGACTTTAGATAAGTTAAAATCTCTTTATTGGTTCCCTGGAATGAACAAGTTTGTTAAGAAATATGTAAGTTCTTGCTTAGAATGTTCCTATCATAAAATACCCGCAGGCAAAAAGCAAGGAATGCTCCATCCCATACCGAAAGTAGATCAACCATTTCATACAATACACATGGATCATTTAGGGCCATTTGTAAAGAGCAAAGCTAAAAATACTTATCTACTAGTTATAATAGACGCTTATACTAAATACATAACGCTTCATGCTGTTAAAAATACAAAATCAAAGTCTTCCATTAAAGTTTTAAATCAATACTTTAGTTTATTTGGGATACCAAAGAGAGTTATAAGTGACCGAGGTACTACTTTTACAAGCAAACTATTTAAAGAATTTATTCATAATTTGGGGATAAGACACGTTTTGAATTCTGTCGCCACTCCGAGAGCTAATGGCCAGGTGGAGCGATATAATCGCACCATTTTGGCTTCTCTAGCAGCGAAAAATCATAATTGCAAAGAGAATGAATGGGACAAACATTTAGAGGAAATACAGTTAGGGCTTAATACGACTTTAAATAAGGGAATAGGTAAAAGTCCGGCTGAAGTACTTTTTGGTATACGACTACAGACCAAAGGCGATGGCATAGTAGCATCGTTATTAGATGTACAGGGAAATAGAGAAAATACACAGGAAGCAATTAGGAAAGACGTAAATTTAAAAATTAATGAGGAACAACAACGACAAAAGGAACGGTTCGATAAAAATAGATTAATAGCAAGAAAGTATAAGGTAGGAGATTTAGTTAGGATTGAGAGAAATATAGGCACAAATGACGGAAAGTCAAAAAAACTTCTCCCTAAGTTACAGGGTCCATATAGAATTATTAGGGAATTAGATAAAGATCGATACGTTGTAGAGGATACACCGCTAACCCGTAAACATGGTAAGAAATATGAAAGTATCATTTCAATTGATAAAATACACCCGTGGCTAACTTTTATACAGGATTATACAATTGGTTCTGATAGTCAGGATTCGGATACGGCTACGGTTAACAGAGAGATTAAAGAAATCGAAAATAATTAGAATAATTCATAGAATATTAGAATGTGATTATTGAGATTAACAATGAGAATTTAATTGTTGTTAATGTTATGGTTTCCGATAGTAATAAATATTGATTTAGTAATAAATTAACAAATTATAATCTTTAACATTTTTAATATATAGCAATTATTAAATAATATTATTGTTAAGGCTTTGAATATAATGATTGGTATGAAATAATAGATGTATTATTATAACGATTTGTGAATTAGCAGGTACTCATTTGATTATGATACTTTGAGTACAATGGAATTCGATATTGTTTGTTATTATTAGCGAAATGCAATGATTATGTTATCCACTTGAGTTTTCTCAAGTGTAGCATGGTGTAAACTATTGGCGACAGATAAGGATATTTTTTGTTTTTTTAGAAAAAGGGGGTTGAATTACACATAAGAGTCTAATGAGAATGACAAATGAAAAGTGTAATTAAAAAAAAACTTAGCGCATGGAGGTCATGTAGCCGGGGAATGTGCTTACATTTATGTTTGGAGAAGGATTTAAGTTTTATCACACAGAGGTTATGTAGCCAAGGAATGTGCTAACTGAAGCGCAAGGAGGCTACCTAACCATTGAATATGTTCTCAGTTAAATTTGTACACAAGGAGGTTTATTAGCCAAGGAATGTGCTAACTTATGCGCATGGAGGCTGCCCAACCACTGAATGTGTTTTATTTAAGTTACATTTGCACAAGGAGGCTTTTTAGCCAAGGAGTGTGCTATTAATTTAAGTATATTTTTTTTTTATTTCATTACACAGTTATTATTATTTTGTGTATATTTTAATTAAATTGATGGAACAATTTGTAACTTGGAATGGCCGAACGGAATATGTTACTAACTAAAAGTAAAACTATATACATATATCGTTACTGTAGTACCTAGTTAATATTAATTAAGTAGGTAGCTATTGAAGTATGACTCTTTTTGTTAATTATTATTATCACGAGGGCGTGAAGCACAGGAAGGCCGACTGTTAGCTTTTAATCTATGGTGATGTAAACGAATGTGTAACAACCAAATATAGGTGTGTATAATCTATGGTTGAAAAAGATTAAGACACAGCGCGCGGGAAAAAGAAGATATTTTTATAATTTGATAATAAGTTGACTATTGATAACAAATAGAAAGTAAACGGAAATATTGATAGATATTGGGTTTTATTCCACGTTAGTACTTCTGAACTCTTTTAATCATATCAGATTAATATTACAGTCCTAAATTAAAATAAATGCCTAGATAACAATGAGTGGGTCATCAAATAAAAACAGAGTAGATACGAGGACGTCGCTGTCTATAAACAAAAAGGAATGTCCGGTTAGGCCTAGAATTATTTTCCTGGCTTATTTTTCTGTTAAGAAAATGGCCATTTGACATTATTGTTAAGACACTTAATAGGTAACAAAATATTAAATTGAACTTATATAGTTTAAGTGTTCGGGATATTTATTCACTGCTCACTTGCCAACGTTATATTTTTTAACAGATAATTACAGACTTAAATTAAATTTTTGCGCTTTTAGTATTTTATTTTTTAAGGTCGTAGCTAGAGCGTCAACATTATTGAATGGCCGACATACATAATTTATATTTACTATGACTTGACTTGTTTATTGAGAAGTTTTATTTTCCGATCTTCTCAAATCCTTGTCAAATCATTAACTTTGAATTTTATGTAAATAGTACAATTATACTTTTTTTAAATCGGTTCAGAAACAAAAAGTAAATACAGTCGAATGGAGAACCTCCTCTTTTATTGTTCCACCGCTATTCGTTGAGTATCACTAAAAAAAGGCGAAATGTGCGTCGCGCGTTAATGGTCACTGTTTTAACCTAACCTGACCCAATGATTCACTAATATAAATGAGATCAATTTAGAGTAAGCAATTTAACAAGCATGCAAGCAGACATATAAACAATTATTTCTCAATTATTTTGACAAACGGTGGAACGAATGTTCGTAGAATTCATCATCGGCGAAATGACCAATCAGAGTTTTGTCGGTCGGTCAGATATTTTCGGAATAATTCTTTGGACTGACGTAAAGCTTAAGAAAACAGATAGAATTATGTACTTATGTAATGAAAAAATAAATAACGTCAAATTCACGCGGTGTTTTTTTTTATTTAAGTAATGTGGCCATAGCTTTTTGCACAACATTGTAATCCGAATTGAAATCCCACATAACTTATATAAAGATTTTTAATTTTATCATTGACAAATAATTTTAAACACGCTGTCAACTGTATTTACAACAAGAAAGCAAATAAATAAATAAATAAATAAACTTGTCTTATCCGGACATCTTGTTCAATAAGAAGTTCGAGAATATGGCTTACAAGTTACAAATAAACACGTAATGTAAGAAGCCACAAATCGAAAATAATTTATCTTTAAACAATTTTTTTAACTGATTTAATGAAAAAACTTTTTTTTTTTTTACAAAAAGCTTACCGTATGCTTATAAAACAGATTTAAGACGTAAGAGAAGGGATATCACTGGATTTAATTATTCCATAGAGAATATTGGTTCCATACATGTTTTGGTCTTTGTAAAGTACTTTGTTGAGCTCTTATTGTATTAACATAAACATGTATGGAACCAATTTTCTCTATAGATTTAATCTTATTACTTTGCTCCTACTTCGGAGTAATTTCTAAAGTCTATACGCACCCTATACGCCCAGGATGTAGTGGCGCGCCTGCTTGTGGTAATTCACTATAAAAGGCTCAGGAGCAGGCTCGAGTAATACTTGCTAATATCGCTGTTAACTAAACAAATCCATTACATCGTATTGCACAAATAAGTATGAAAACTGATTACTACAGTAATCTTTTATTCGAAGTACGTTTAATACTATTTACATTGTAACAATAATGACTAGTTATATTTACGTTAATGTATTGACAACTTTAAGAGTAAATTATCTTTCTGTTTTCAATAAGTGCTTAAATGGTATAGCACTTACTGTATCTGATTCAACTTTATCCTAAGACTCATTGAACAATAAATTGGACTCTACTACATTACATATATTTATTTGTATTAAATATAGTACCATAATAAGGGTAAAGAAAAACAGTCACCTTTATAGAATAACTCCATTGTCCGTCTGTATATATGACTATGAATCTGAGAATCAAGGATCTCCAAACCGATCGGTCCTGCGCTGCCCTCATCCAACGGCTTCCCGCGACCTTTCCGCTCCAACGGCCGTCAGTCCTCCTCGCAATGTGACCTGCCCACTGCCACTTGAGACTCGCAATTCTTTGGGCTATGTCAGCGACCTTAGTTCTCCTGCGGATCTCATCATTTTTGATTCGATCACACAGAGAAACACCAAGCATGGCCCTCTCCATTGCTCTTTAGGTGACTTTGAGCCTTTGTATAAGGCCCATTGTAAGCGGCCACGTCTCGGTTCCGTATGTCATCACTGGCAACACACACGAATTAAAGACTTTCGTCTTGAGACACTGCGGTAGTTGAGCCGAGAATATGCTGCGAAGCTTCCCGAACGCTGCCCAGCCGAGTTGGATCCGTCTATTGACCTCTTTCTGGGAGTTGGACTTACCAAGTTGGACTACTTGTCCCAGATAAATGTATTCCTCAACAACTTCCAGAGTGGAGCTTCCAACCTTTACAGGAGTGGGTACGACATGGGAATTCGACATAATTTTCGTCTTGTCCATGTTCATTTTAAGACCCACTTGTTGGGAGACTTTACAGAGGTCGTCGAGCATTGTGCCCAAGTCTTCCAGGTTCTTAGCCATGACTACGATATCATCAGCTTACCATTAGGTGAGACATAATTATTATGCACTAGCTTTTGCCCGCGGCTCCGCCCGTGGGGCTGTCGGTCAGTTCACAGTCACTCAAAGAGCTTGAAATGGTAGGGGGCAGGGCACATAGCACGCAGAACGGACGGCCGACGGGTCATTAAAGTTCAAGCTTGGCCAACACGTACCGAAAAGCGTAAAGCAGGATGGCCTCCCATTAGATGGACAGACGAACTATGTATACTGCGCAGAACCAGTTCCTTTGGAAATCATAGGCTGATATGATCCGCAGAGGTGGCAATGGTGCCACAAACGAACAATTATAATTCAATAAAAAAGCAAGATTTTAAAAATGATAATGGTAAGCGTGTACCCTAAAACAAAGACTACACTACTTACGCGTTGCATACCCGTACACACAAAGAGGTAGAGTTTAGTTTACAGCATTTGAGGAGCTCGGTGGCGTATTAGTTTGAGTGCTCTGGTTTTAATACGAAAAACAAAGCAACTTTCGCCATGGCCGATCCTCGGATTGGTCAATCAAAGTTTGTTAATCTCGAGCTCCTCCTTGCTTCGGGAGGCATGTTAAGCCGTTGATCGCGGTTGTTCCTGAAAAACGCTTTAACCCACCAACCCGCATTGGGCCAGCGTGTGATGTTATAGCCCGAATTCCTCGTGTGTTTCTCCACTGTAGGAAGGCCTGTGCCCAGCAGTGGGACTTATATAGACTGGTGATGATATGAGACATTTCGCCTGCTCCCAGCATTACGCTTCGTCTATAAGCTACTTGTTCTACAAATAAGCCAACTTAGAAAGAATATTACCCGAGTAGACAAAACGAAGAGCAAACGGTAGTAAACCTGTTGATTTATGAAAATTGAAATCGGTGGAGCGTAGCTAATGACTCGATCGCTATCATGGACGAGCTGTTCAAAATGGAGGCGATAGAAGGCACAATAGCCCGTAACATTGCAGACTTTGACGCCTCTTATCTAACCCTTGTAAAGCCATGTCCATATAATGCCCGATTCATCTTATGATGTTTGTTTGTCATCCAGTTGTATAAAAAAATAATTAAAAAAAATATATATACCTATATAAAATTCTCGACTCACAAATTTAGTTACCATGCAACAGTTCATAAAACAATGCAACATTTCAAAGTATTCCTTACTCAAGGCTAAGTCAGTTCTGCGTGAATGGTTAATGACTAGATGTTACGATGATACAGAAGACCTATTAAAAATCATATGCTGAGACCACAATATATTTATTATTATTAATTATATATTTATTATTATTAGGTATTTTGCATAATTCCTTTTAGAAGCATA
Organism: Nymphula nitidulata; assembly: GCA_947347705.1. Lineage (NCBI taxonomy): Eukaryota > Metazoa > Arthropoda > Insecta > Lepidoptera > Crambidae > Nymphula > Nymphula nitidulata. Next base: position 3,268,469 of record OX374617.1, on the reverse strand, counting down.
CAAATATTTTAGTAATAGCCTGTACAATATATTAAGTATATCAAAGTTACAGTTTATATTTTTATATGTATATCTTTTTATATATATATTTATTGTCACTAAGTGCAAATTATGAGTATGTGTGTATTATATGTACTTATATTTATATAAAAAATGGCATGATAGGTGATATTATGTTTTTCAAGTATAGTACCTATAATGTGCTTTATTTTATTTTTAGCATTGAGTACACAAAATTGTTTGAAAATATTAGGAAAGTAGTTACACTAGGAAAAATATATATATTTAAATAAGGATAAAGTAGATATAAAGTAAACAAAATTTCAAAGTAGGTGCAGTATTTAAATATTACTAACCAATGATTATAACTATTTTAAGGAAGTAGGTAAATTAAAAATAAATGAGCAGCTGACGCTACTCGTGAAATCGCGCTAACTTGGAGCTGACTGTCGTCAATAGGCCCTCACGATACAGGCTAGCCTAGTGTGAGGACCACAGGTATTCCTGTGAAATAACCCTATGTGCAACAACGTATTATATCTATAATGTAATTTAGTTCTAAGAATGTCTGATATGTTGTTGTGAAATAAATATTTTTTCATTTTTTTTTTCATACTCCTCCGAAACGGCTTGACCGATTTTCATGAAATTATATATATTTAGTAGATCCGAGAATCGGCTACTATCCATTTTTTTTTGGACAATTCTTTTTATTTTTTATGGCAAAACAACGTTTTCCGGGACAGATAGTTTTAATATATGTTGCAGCCATCTGGTTAAATTAGCCAGTTTATTGGATGCCTAGGCCGTTGATTAAACACCGGCATTTAATTAAATACCTAGAAAGAAAGTCAATTGAACTAGACTCAGTCAAAGTTAACAACTTGGCGTATTGAAATTGAAAGTCAGCTCAATTGGACGTGGATCGTCTTGACTGTAGAATTTTGGTGTAATTGGTAGGTTCAAGGTTATTTCTTTATGACCACTTATGACCACAATGATATCGGTTATTAGTGGTCATAAAAAAATTACCTTGAACTTTTTGAAGGACCTGCCTAGCCGTCAAATTAAATGGCAAATGTAATCAGATGGCTGTCACGACGTTTAACCGTCTGGTTAAACGTTGCGCTCAATGACTTGGTTAGTACTTCAGCCGTTTCATTAGATGCCGGCGTTACATCACCATTTAATTACCTAATTCTAGCCCAGGCGTCCATTTAATTAACTAATTTAACCAGACGACTGCGACATATACATACCAATAAGTCGAAGGCCGATGGGCGAATCCGGCAAATAGTTAACTGCGTAGGCAGATCGTCTAGTACTGAAGAGTTTTGTTGATTGGTAGGTTTGAGGATATTTTTTATGACTTATTAACAATATGATAATCGATACCAATTATCAATGTAGCCGCTACAAGCTAACCATAAAACAGACTTATTGCCGATTACACTAAAAGTATTATGAGACGATCCTGAGCGATCTAACGTTCATTAAGACAAACATAATCAACAATACCGCCAAGATGTCACTTGCACGTGGCGTACCCTATAAATTAAGACAATATTATGCCTCTTCCTGCTTTCTCCCTAAAATTAACTACACCATAACTATATAATATTATCCCGTTCATGTCGTGAAATATGAAAACAAAGCTAGGAGCAACACTTAGAGGAAGGGAAACAGTTCTCAACTGTAGAGTGACCCTAACGCTTACGCTAGGCAAATTTTTACTTAAAAAGCCTCCTAATCATTTGGAAGCAGTTCGGGTCGATAACGCCCTCCTCCCGGCTGTCAGATAAGCAATATCTTTGCACCTGCTGCCTCTCACGTCGAAAGTTCACAGTGCCGATTAAATCAGAGAGTTGGACGCTGGAAGAACATCTGTAAAGCGGTTTTTATGACGAATAAAATAGAAAATGAGTGCAATACAACGTTTTATAACCTACATATATTTTTAAATATATTACTTTAAAATCGAAAAGAAAGGGCATCATTTAAACTTTTTTGCGACATTAAATTAAAACATGGGCTATATTACTTCATAGAAATGGTTTGCCACTTTCAAAAATATCTCATTTATTTGATAATTTCATGAAATTTCTCTGAAATAATGCAGCCAATGGATAAATTTTTCATACAGAGAAAGAAAATAAGTATTTGAAATTTAAAACCATCCGGAGTTTGAGTTAGATTAAATCTATAAAACTAATAAAAGCTTTTAAAAATCAATGCTTGTATATTTGTTTCCTTTGTGTTCCTAACACATTGGATCTGATTGAAATGAAACTATAGTAGGTTGTTCTAGGAAGTTCGCGGACACGCGGATTACTAAGTACCAAGTTCCCTGTGTGGTCGTGTCGCTAGAAGAACTGACGATTTGACGACGACGAACCCAACTGTGGCCCCTTATCATAGCAGGGTAGCTATAAAAGCTTTTCTATCACAAAAAAGGACGCTCGCGGAGGTTCCTGGTTTAAAAAACCTAACAGTTTTCTCTTTACGGCCATTGCAAAGCGAGCCGGGTGCATCTAGTATTATTATAAATAATCCGCATTTATCGCATTTGAAAATATCAATTTAGAAATTACAAGAAAAAACAAAGAGTTAAGTAGTTTTGTTTACTAGCATTAAATTTTAAAAACTGAAATCCTACTCTTTGGTAAGTGCCTCCCAAGTGTCCCAAGTTCTCGAATTCAAAGACATTCAATAAAAGTCAACGCTTTATATACTCATGGCAATATCGCCATTTTAGATTTTTTACAGTAATTGTGATTCCACGAATCTCCTTTTGTATTTTTCCGGCTGACGGTTTTCTATAGCTTCACATACTATAGAAAACCGAGTGAAATTCATGTCGAAATATAAATGGGCTCTTCAAATATAAATACACTAGTAGCCGCCCGCGGTTCCGCCCGTGTGAATGTAAATATCTCTATGCAAAAGGAATCATTTTGAATTTTGTACAAATTATATAGTACTTACATGAAAACGAATTATTACTATTTTTCCCGGATTCAGGAGATTTCTCCTCACTTTTGACTGTACTGCACATAATATCATCATCCTCAGTCTACATACGTCCCACTGCTGGGCACAGACTTTCCTATATGGGAGAAACACATGAGGAGTTAAAACAGTTGCAGTAACAATCGGGACCAACGGCATAATGTACCTTCCGAAGCACGGTTGAACCATCCCTGGATCGACAATGGTGACACTGTATACCTGTATGTACAGTGAGGAGCTCGGTTGGATGATGTTGAAAGCAGATGGCGACGAAAATGCAACAATAAATTAAAACATGGGCTATATTAGTTCATATAAATGTTTTTTTTTTATACTACTAGATGACAAACAAGCTGACGGCCCATCTGATGGTAAGCGGTTACCGCCGCCTATAGACACCTGCAATAACAAGGAAAAATCACTTGATATTGCAGGTGCGTTGTCATCCTGGGGCCTAAGATGAAATTCCGTCCATGCCCAGTACTTACACTGGCCCTAAATGTTTTGAAGGTTACAAAACATCTTATTCATTTGATAATTTCGTGATATTTCTATGAAATTATAGGTATAATATTGCCTGAATTATTTCTGGTTTCGGATTGTTGGCGACCAGCATAGCAAACCTTTTTCGGAGCTGGCAATCTAAATAATTCAGAAATAATTCGCGTACAAAATAATAATTAAATAAATGTAACTAAATTAAATGTCCTAGTTGATAATTACTTACTAACATAGAATAAGTGATATTGTTACTAACTAAATGAGTTGTGTTACTTGAAATAAAGATTATTATTATTATAAATTCTAGTGAATTATGAAGTTTTTGATATAGTGTTCTTTTTTGATACGTCATGTAAAAACAAGGTAGTGTAGTTACGAAAATATACGGGTGACACAGGTTCAGGTGGTTTTCCTCAATATCTCGGTCCTCAACATATTTTGGTGTCAGAAGTGTTTATAAAGTTCGACCATGCCAATAACCACCCGATCACGTGCGAAAACTGAATCGGAAATTCCAAAGTCGGCGACAGCTTTCGTTACCCGTGACAGCGCTCTCCTGCAGGACAGCGCCTCTGCCTCTGGCGCCCTAGCGCCAGCGTTGTCCAGCGCTAGTCACATCAGGGACCAAAAACTGCCTTCCTTTCCGAATGAGTTTCGCCGTAGTAGTAGTGTCGCCCAAAGCGCCCCAGCGCCGCTCGTAAGCTCAATGCCCAGCTCAGTAAGCTCTTGTAAACTACGGAAGTCGCGTTCAAGAACTACTGCGGAATCCGCAAATACTGTGAAAGCGAAACAGTTAGCAGCTAGAGTTGAACATGCGCGTCGAGTAGCTAACATAGAAACCGAACGTGAAAGAGCAGCTGCTGAGCGTGAAAAGGCTTTGGCAGAGCTGGAGCTTCAAGCCGAACTTGCTGCCATCGCCTGCAGCTACTCACAAAGCTCTAAAGTGGAGTACGTCGAGAAATGGTTAGTAGATTCTCATGATAATACCGTAGCCTCAGAGCGAATTAATCCAGTGTGTCCTTTTGACAGGGAGACGGGACATGACGAGGGCTATATCGATGCACCACATGCACATGCAGTGTTGCGTCCCTCGTAACATACCGCTGCCCCAGGATTTGGAGATGTCCATTTACCTCTGACATCCGGCCTCAATACGGCGGAGCCTGTTCACGAGCGACGTTCAAGAGCCTTTCCATGCGGGGAAGGCCATCCAGCGGTTACTACGGACAATAACACCACTGCACATGTACCCATATTAGGCACACACCACTGTAGAGAAAATTGTAATTTGTAATAGTAAAGTGTAATACAGAAATAAAAGTCTTGATAAAACTGTAGGTACGCAAGATAACTTTATTTTACTCGCGAACGCTATAGCAGATCTCGGAAAGAAGAAGATAAAGGTAAGTGATATCCCTAGATTCGACGGTCGCGCGCTGGATTGGCTCCCGTTCAAGAGGGCCTTCGAGCAGTCGAAGTCGAGCTTCTCGTCGTGCGACAACCTCGCCCGGATTGCTGCGGCTCTTCATGGTTTGGCTAGGGAAGCGGTCGCGGTGCTTCTTGTTTCCGCTGAAGACCCGGACCTTATCATGAAAGCTCTGGAAACCAGGTTCGCTCAACCAGAGTTTATAGTGCTTCAACAGCTTGCTCTGGTGAGAAGTCTTCCCAAACTTGGTGCGTACGAGGCGGTGCGTGAGCTAAATATCTTCGCGTGTCGCATCCGCAACTGTGTCGAGGTAATTCGTCTCCTAAACCAACCAGAGTACCTGGCTGCTCCTGAGCTCGTCAATACTATAATAAGTAAGTTGACTCCTCTATTGCGTTCTCGTTGGGTGGATTTTGCGGCAGCTAAATTTCGTCCAGGCATTTTTAAGCTTCAAATTTTAGCGGACTTTTTAGATCTCGAAGCAAATTTGCAAATTAAATTCGGTTTAATTCCGACAGATCCGCAAATTATCAAAAATCAAGCTGTCATAAAATCATCTGTCAGAGACAAAGTCTATGCTATTTCACCTGGCAAATCACAAACAACTCTCCTTTTTTGTAAGTATTGTCAAGCGAAAAACCACGAGGTAAGTAAATGCAAGGAGTTTCTGTCGCTCAACTTAGACGATCGTTGGCAATGGGTGATAGACAATAAGGTATGTCGCAGATGTCTTAAAAAAGGTTCTCATCAATATCGTACTTGTAAGAAGATGTGCGAAGTTGACGGATGTTCGTACAGCCGTCGACATCATACCGTGTTACATCGTGACATGACTGTGACAACTTCTTACGGAAATATACAGTCAGTGGCGTCAACTCCTATTATAACCGAAGTACAGTCCGTCGCAGATATACCTAGTAATAATGTCACACCCAGTTCCTCGGGAAAACCACAGTCCGCCACAATAGCTCATAGCTCTTTGCCACCGATGATATCCGGTCTCAAGTCACTTCTCAAAGTTATAGCGGTTACTATTTCCGGCCCGCGGGGCAGTATTGATTCATATGCTCTTCTTGATGATGGTAGTTCCGTGACACTTTTAGACCAATCAGTTGCTGACCTGGTAGGAGCTAAGGGTCCTAAATATAGTTTGAATATTGACTGCATTGGTGGGTTGAACAAACAGGCCGAGGTAAGTTATGTGCAAGTTAAGGTGAAGGGTCGACATAGCGAGGAGTCTCATGTTATTAGAGCACAGACTATCCCAAATCTAGGTATCAACAGTCAATCTGCTAGGTTCGAGGATGTCGCACGGTATGATTACTTGTCTGACTTGGTTGAAGTTTTGTGCTATGACCAAGCAAAACCCATGCTTTTGGTTGGAGCGGACAATTGGCAGCTAAGCATGCCGCAAGCTGTTCGTCAAGGTACCCGTAGCCAACCAGCGGCTGCCCTCACTTCTTTTGGCTGGGTATTGCTTGGGCATTTACCTCACTCATTCGATTCTGGGCATACCGTTAATCACATTAGCACCGGTGGTAACGATTTCTCCGCTCTCACAGATGCCATAAAAGATTATTTTAAGTTGGACTCTATAGGAATCGTCAAAATAAACCATCGCAGCGCGAGTGAGAATCGAGCCCTTAAGATTCTGGCGGAAACCACCAAGCGCTTAGATTCGGGTAGTTATGAGACTGGCCTTTTATGGCGCGAAAATATATCTTTTGTACCCGGGAGTCGCGAGTTAGCTTTGTCTCGATTTACCAGCCTCGAGCGAAAAATGGCGAGGGACGAGGCATATGCTGAGGCCTATAAGCAGAATATTAAGGGTATGATTAGTAAGGGATATGCAGAGCTATGTACTGAGCCACCATCTTCTGACAGAATCACTTGGTACCTCCCTCATTTCGGCGTTGTCCATCCACATAAGAAGTTGCGCGTCGTCCATGATGCGGCGGCGAAGTGCGCTGGGGTCAGCCTCAACTCTCTTCTTCTAGGCGGACTGGACCTCCTTCAATCGCTGCTTGCAATAGTGATGCGTTTCAGGGAGGGTCTGGTTGCCATAATCGGGGACATTAGGGAGATGTTTCCTCAGGTAAAGATTAGGCCTGAGGATAGAGACGCCCAGCGCTTCTTGTGGCGAGACAGCTCGGAGTTGCCCATCCGAGAATTCCGTATGTCCTCGATAATATTTGGAGCTGTATCTAGTCCGTGCACTGCGTTATGGATAAAAAACAAGAACGCTATGCAGTTTCAAGCGCAACATCCTGATGCAGTTCGATCTATCATCGAGGATCATTACATGGATGACTACTTGGGCAGCTTTGATAGTCCTGAAGAAGCTGCTCGTCGGGTTAGGGAAATATTCTCTATTCATAGAGCGGCTTGCTTTGAAATGCGGTCATGGGTATCAAATCGTAAAGAAGCTTTGGCATTGATTCCTACAAATTTACACATGGCGGACGCAGCCGAAGTAGTTCTGGGCTCATCCTCCCCATCACAAATACGCGTATTGGGTATAACTTGGAGCATACTGGAGGATAAACTATATATTATAAAATCTCTTCCAAAATTACCGGCTAAATTTTCTAAGCGATCCGTTCTATCTTTGCTAATGTCTATTTACGACCCACTCGGTTTTTTGACCCCGGTTATCATGAAAGATCGCGTGCTATTCCAAAAAACTTGGAAGTTAGGTATCGACTGGGATCAAGACTTACCGTCAACTTTGGTTCAGTATTGGAAAACATGGTTTCACGAAATTCAAAATTTAATCAATTGTACCATTCCTCGTTGTTACCGATCAGATATTGGACATATCAAAAATGTGCAGCTTCATGTTTTCGCTGACGCAAGTGAACGAGCCTACGCCTGCGTAGCCTATTGGCGTTTCACTTTCGTCGACGACAGCGTGAGTTTAAGATTGGCGATATGTATCCACTGCTTTAAATGTAGCGGACGACGCTACGCGGGACAACACATTCACATCGTCATCTCGGTGGTTCAGTGGCCCTTCCTTCCTTTTATTGCCTCAATCACATTGGCCACAAGAACCAAAACACGATGTCCCTCCGGTGCTTGAAGAGCTGAAACGTGATTCAGCATCGGTGGGACACATTACCATCGGACAACCGCACAATCTGCCTTCACCGGTAGTTGCGGACCACCAACGTTTTAGCAGGTGGATACGTCTGCTTCGCGCTACAGCGCGAGTACATCTTGGCATAAGAGCTTTTCGATCACTCTTGTATTCAAATTCTAAATTATCGCGTAATAATACACCTAATAATGATCGCCAATCTCCTTTACTTTCCGTGGAGGATCTCCATCTGGGAGAGATCCACTTATTCCGCAAAATTCAATTAGACTCCTTCGCTGATGAGTTATTTCGCGTACAAGCAGCACGCCCTATTTTGGATGAGAGTAGGCTGAAGAACCTGTCAATTTTCTTGGGAGAAGACAAGCTACTTCATCTATCTGGTCGTACTGGTGCCTGCGAAGCGGTGGAAACCAATCCAGTCATATTGGATGGCAAACATCGAATTACGAGATTACTCATACACTCCTATCACGAGAAATTTGCGCACGGAAGTAAAGAGTCAGTGGTGAATGAACTGCGGCAAAAATTCTATATCCTAGGCTTAAGACCTGCCGTTAGAGGGACGTCTTCAAGATGCCAAGTCTGTCGCATTCGCAAGGACAAGCCTGTGCCACCACCGCCTGGAAATCTGCCAGATGCCAGGCTTGCACACCACCAGCGCCCCTTTTCGCATGTGGGACTTGATTATTTCGGACCTTTGAGCATCACAATATACAGACGGACCGCTAAAAGGTGGATTGCCCTTTTCACCTGCATGACGATTAGAGCAGTTCATCTCGAGGTCGTGGAGAACTTGTCGTCAGACTCTGCCATGATGGCTCTACGGCGCTTTATAGCGAGAAGAGCATGTCCCGTCCGTATATACTCTGATAACGGAACCTCTTTCGTCGGAGCAGCTAAGATGTTGCCAGAGCTCTACAATTTCTGCTCAAACAGGAAAATAGAGTGGCGATTTATACCGCCTTCGGCGCCGTTTATGGGAGGCTGCTGGGAGCGACTTGTCCGGTCTGTTAAAAATGCCATCTCAGTGACCTTAAAGGAGCGTTCACCGAAGGAAGAAGTCCTTCACACCTTACTACTGGAAGCCGAATGCATAATTAACTCCAGGCCCCTGGGTCACGTTTCTGTGGATGCGGATTCTGATAGCGCCATAACACCTTTTACCTTTTTGATCGGAACCTCTAGCAGTGTCTTGCCGACTAAAGAGTTTGATGACGCCGATTTGCACAGACGAGCAGATTGGAGAAAGGCTCAGCGCCTCGCAGACCACTTTTGGCAGCGCTTTGTCAAGGAATACTTGCCATCACTCATTCCTCGCAAAAGGGTCCCACAAACTGCAGAGCCGCTCAAGGTCGGTGACCTGGTGTTTATAGCTGATGGGACACTACCTAGAAGCTGCTGGCCCCGCGGAAGAATTGCAGCTACTTATCCCGGCAAAGACGGAATCGTTCGGGTAGTTGACGTCGCGACAAAAGGGGGTGTGCTGCGTCGGCCCATACGTAAAGTGGCGATGCTGGTCACCGGCCAATAGTATTGGGTGCTTCTCACCGTCGGGGGCCATGTTGGCGACCAGCATAGCAAACCTTTTTCGGAGCTGGCAATCTAAATTCTAGTGAATTATGAAGTTTTTGATATAGTGTTCTTTTTTGATACGTCATGTAAAAACAAGGTAGTGTAGTTACGAAAATATACGGGTGACACAGGTTCAGGTGGTTTTCCTCAATATCTCGGTCCTCAACACGGATAATATTTTGAATTTGTTTAACAAAAAATTCCGAATGTCATGGGAATCTTTAGGAGGGGAGGCCTTTGTTCTCCTCGACCGGCTGGCCGAGTGGTCTGTACCCCAGGCTACTCGGTCAAGAGGTCCCGGGTTCGAATCCCGGTAGGAACAAATGTTTGTATGATGAGTACGAGCATTTGTTTACGAGTCATGGATGTTTATATGTTTATTTAGTATATTTCTATACATATTATTATCATTATTTATCCGTTATCTAGTAGCCATACTACAAGCTCTTAATGATGCTTACTTTGGGCTAGATAATAGGTGTGAGTGTATAAATATTATTATTATTATTATGTACTTAGAATATCTAGAACATTAGACAACTTGTCTTTTAAACTTTTCATCTACACTCAAGTGTTGCTTGTATTATAAAGCTCTCCGTCCCTTGCCCATCATCCCACCGGCGTTCACACACTATAAAATCTATTGTCTAACATACATATTTATTGTTCTACCATCCCCTTCCTACTTAGGAGCACACGTGCTGGTCTTCGGAGTCATCAGTTCACTGTCTCCACCTCAACATCACGCACTAAGATGTTTAGTAACTCGTTTCTTTGTCGTACTTAATTCGAATTTTTTGCCAGAAATTATATTTCCTTCTCCATAACATGGGTTCTTTCAGAAGAGGCGTGAAAATGCACCTTTTGGCAAGGTGGAGGTGGCTAGAGCTGTGTGTTTCAAGCTGCACTAGCTGTCTTCGCATATGGACTCTTCTTACCGCCATGCTTCGTATAAAAAAAATGTATTTTGCGATTTATAGATAAATTATACTTTTTTATATAAGAGAATCTGCCATACATTATTACAATTCATGGACAATTTCCGATGGTATAATTTACCGAGGGAGGCGCTCAGGTGTTTCTGCTTTTATAATTTATGGGACTTTATATTAATACTGCCTCAGTGCCTCACCCTAGGCGTTTTGTAACGCTTGCGAACAATACATTTGTACATAATTATACACAGAATGTAAAGGAAATGCGCCCGGACCCAAAACGTTCAGGCGAGAATGAGCGCGCCATATTTGGTTTATTGTCCAACATTCAGTCGTTTAGAGATTATAATATAACTGTAACTTTTGTACACAAACGGCTCATAAGCGTATACATAAAACAGTTGAGCACAAAGGCACTGCGTATTTCTAATGACATACTTATCTGCCAGCAGATTTATGAAAGGAATCGGACGCAGAAATATACCTATACTATCATCATCATTATCACCAGCCTATACATATACGTCCCACTGCTGGGCACAGGCCTTCCTACATGAGGAAAAACACATGAGCAAACACATAGAAAATCTTTTCTCTGTTATACATATTTATTGTTCCACCATCCCCCTTCCTCCCCGGATTCCACAACCACAGAGGAACTGGCTAACTTACCTCTAACTGCCGTAACACAACAATGCTCCTAACATTATTGCTATGGCGGCAGGTAAGATGGTGGTAGCTAGCCAAGCGGACTTAGAAAAGCCCTTCCACCAACCAAAGCGAGCAGAAATTTCTACTCCCACGGCAGTCAAACCCCGGACCTCTAGATCTGAGGTAGGTGGTCTCAACCACTAGACCACAGAGACAGTTATTGGAATACATTTTGCATGATTAAGGAAAAATAGGCAATATACCAATTTTGGCTTGCTATCTAGCCGTATAAAAAGAAACTAAAGCTGGCTGTTATCGCCCGCAATATAGCGCTAACCTCCTGCAGGTTCCTTCCAATTATCCGGTCCTTTGCACCTGTTCCAGGATTATCGCTAATATCCGATTTTCCTACATGCAGACCTCTTCCTGGAATCATCTAAAAATACAGAAACTAATTCTGTTTTTCTTTCTTTTTCCTATCAAAGAGAAAATGAGAACAGGACTGACTGTAGAGTTCCTATGTAACGATTGGTGGTATGGCCCATTATTAATCTGTAGAATGGGGGTCCAAGAATAATACACCGGAGTACGTCACTTTTGGGTATATATTTAAAATTGTAAAGTAAAGGCACAAAAAGTGCCTTGATTACAAATATAAATTTTAATAATTAATAATGATTACAAATATCTAAAACAGAAATGATTAATGTCTTGGGGCGGGTATGAACCCGCAAATTTTCACAATCCAGGTGACTGCCCTAACCATCTCAGCTACAGAGGACTTGGGGCAAACCCATGAATTTCTTCAGTCTTTCTATATTTGCGTTCTATGCTAACGTATACTTTCATAGTGTGTGTGTGTGTGTTTGTGTGTGTGTGTAGCTGTAGAAAAAAAGTTATTTATTTCTACTTTAAACATTTAATTTTTGAAGCCGTGCAATTTGTGACACGCGGGAGTTTTCCGCGACGCCGCAGCGCGACAAAAAAAAAGGAAGAGACTAAACGCTTGTGTTGGGAAAATAATCGTTATGTCAAACACCATAGTGTACAGTGTTGTTTACTCGTGCCTGTCTTAAGTTCTAGTTCTGTAATTTCAAAGTGATGCTTCATATGAAATAAGGACCACTTTACTGAATATAACTCTCGTTTGGCTTGACGTTACATTATTATTTTACACCCGACGATAAGATTATTCTCTGCCCCCTTATTCAGAAACTGTCGGATCGCGGTATCGATTCGAAAAGTCACATGCCATCTCGCTTTGACGTACCTTGATAAAAAGTAACAGGTAAAGAGTTTCCGACATTCGAATCTTTTCCGTCAGTTGTGAATAAGGGGGCTAGTCTTCCCGTTACCACGATCGCAGTAATAACGTAAAATCTTATTAAACCCGAGTTAAATCTGTTAAAGTGATTGAATTACAAATGTGTAGTGCTTACGAAAAGGAGATGTTCGATATTGTAATTGAAAGCCCCCACGATAAATTATATATAATACGAAAGCCTATGCTCAGAGAATCTTGAATATACCCCATTTTCATGTCTATACTCCGTGATTTCTTGAGTAATTTTGAAAAGTGCATGCATGAAATCTAAAATTTTGTATCCAAGCTTACTAGGTGGTAGGCCCATATGTCGACTGGGTAGGTACCACCGTCTTTCTTATTTCAGCCGTGAAACAGTTTGCTGTGTTTCAGATTGAAGGGAAAGGTAGCCAGTGTAATTACTGGGCATGGATGGCATTTCATCTTAGGCCTCAGGATGACAACGCACCTGCAATATCAAGTTATTTTCCATTGTTATTGCAGGTGTCTATAGGCGGTGGTAACAGCTTACCATCAGATGGGCCGTCAACTTGTTTGTCATCTAGTTGTATTAAAAAAAAATCTCTAGTCAAATATAGTAAAAAATAAATTTAAATCCATATTATTAGTCAGAAACAATACCAGAAACCAACTTGCCGTGTTCTTTTATCTTTCTTTACCAAATTGAACCGATGCCTACTAGAAATATTTGACAAGACAATTCTCAATATTGACGATTTGTTCTTTGTCTGACACACGTCACTGTTTTAAATCGATTTTAATACATCTCTGGATAACGATTTTTTAGCCAGATTCAGCAGAGTTTTTATGCGGGGATTTAAAATTATACTTTTTATTGCATAATATTCTTAAAAATATACCCTTTCTTCCCATATAACTTTTGTCTTGGGGGTCCACCGAGTACCAGCCTCCATAGAAATTTAGAACATCTTTGACACAATACTATGATTTTATAGGTTTTTTTCTATGATACAATAGCAATAGCTGTAATTTAATCTTTCGTCGTTTCCACAGTGTGACGGCGCTGATTTAAAATAAAATATATATAAATAAATAATAAATTATATTGTGTTGGTACATGGCTACTTTACTGATCACAGTTCAATTTTTATTGTTACCAGATGCCATGTGTATTAGACACGAGCAACAGCAGTGTATAGGGTTGGAATATATTACTCTTAACTTTGATTGTACGAAAGTGATAACTTTTCTGTAAGAGCTACAAATAAAGAATAGAAAACAATGAAAAAATATATTCTCCGGGCGTGAATCGAACCCGCATCTCCTGATTTCCGGCCAGACGCGATTACCACTACGCCACCGGAGCTAGGTACAACCTAGTAATGTGTTCACCGCTTTCCTTCCTTTTCTAACATTTTCATAGCAAAGTTTATCTCACTACACATTGAAGTTAACACCTCTAGTGATCAGAAAGAATACTTTTACAAGCATTTTTAAACTTCCAGTTAAGGAAATCAGGAGACGTGGGTTCGATTCCCGCCTGGAATATATATTTTTTTTTTATCGTTTTCTTTCTTTATTTGTAACTTCACTAGGTGGTAGGCTAAAAATAGAAGTAAACATAATAATAATATTCATACACTCACACCTATTATCTAGCCCAAAGTAAGCATCATTAAGAGCTTGTGTTATGGATACTAGATAACGGAGAAATAATGATAATAATATGTATATAAATATTAGAAATATACTAAATAAACCCGTAGTGGTAGGCCCGGTAGGGTCGTCTGGGTAGGTACCACCGCCTTTCTTATTTCAGCCGAGAAACAGTTCGCTGTGTTTCGGATTAAAGGGAAAGGTAGCCAGTGTAATCACTGGGCATGGACGGCATTTCATCTTAGATTAGACCTCAGGATGACAACGCACCTGCAATATCAAGTGATTTTTCCTTGTTATTGCAGGTGTCTATAGGCGGCGGTAATCACTTACCATCAGGTGGGCCGTCAGCTTGTTTGTCATCTAGTTGTATATTAAAAAAAAATGTTACAATAAAGAAGGCGTTTAAACGCATCAAGAATATTAAAAAATGATTAAAATAGCTTTTCTCGCTTAAAGTTTATAAATACTAATAAAAGTATTCTTTCGGATCACTAGAGGCGTTAACTTCAATGAGTGGTGAGATAAACGTTGCTATAAATACGTTAGAAAATCATGTATCCATTTCATCTTAGGCCTCAGGATGGCAACGCACCTGCAATCATCATCATCATCATCGCCAGGTCACTGCTGAGCACAGGCCATCCTAAATGGGAGAAAGACATGAGGAGTTTGAATTTGTTTTCCTGCAATACCAATTGATTTTTCCTTTTTATTGCAGGTATCAGGCGGCGTTTGTCATCTAGTTGTATATAAAAAAAGTTTGAAAATGTTTAAGCACGCTCACTTAGTTTCTTAGCAAAACTGAATTTTTACAAGGATAATAAAACGACATAATTAGTATAAATCAGATTGCTTTAATTTATTTTACTTTTATACAAATCGAATACTACTTACGATAGTAAATTTTAACGAATAATCATTTTATCCGTCGAATTTTATTTTTACAAATTTACCTTTGTATTTAATTTGTCTTGTATTACAAAAACCTCCATAGGGGCTTTACCTTATAAACTTACATTACACACGGTTGTATTAATCAACTTACTGCAGTCGTATAATTTTATTAATTTTTAATTAATTATTTCGACTATGGTTAAGCCACAGGAACACAATGTGGAGTTACTTTATGAATCTAAAGAAACATTTGATTGTAGGTGAGATGTTTAGCTAAAGTATGTTGGTCTTTGAATCGTGCGTAATATGATTGAGATTCGTTATCCGCTAAAAAATCTGATTGAAATTTAAAATTTCAAACGAACTCTATGTTATGAAAAAAAATTATGGCTGACCTCTTTTTATTTCACGGCTTTGGTTGCAAGGTCTTTTGAGTTGAAATGTGATTATTTTCTGATCAATTCATTAAATATGGAAACATTTTATTGCAAGTGCATCATACAAGTACAGCCAAAAACACAATTATGGTGTCATTCCTGATAAACAATAACCCCTATACGATTATATGAATTTCAAATCTATTCACATCGCGTTAGCGTTTAATCTCTTGTGATACACTCTGACACAATTTTTCAATTATTTTAACCCGGATCGTTGTTTTAAAGAAATTTCATTCAATGTCAAAAAAAAAATACCATTAAAAACTTTTTGAATAACCAATTTGAATGTTATAAAACTTTACAGATAACGAACCTCTTTTTGTAAAAGTAAGAATGATTTCTACATGAGAACATGTAAGCGACAAGTAAGCGAGAAACAACAGGTGTAATGCGTTAGTCCAGACTACCCTACAGTGAAGTTGTGTTATGATATAGTTACCTAATAATCAATAACCAATCTCGATCATCTTTGTTACCTACAACGTTGTAACTATCATCAAAGTCACATTTCATTTAATGCTTTCTCCGTCTTAACGGAAAGACGGACGAATTTATATATTCTAACGCAAATTTTAACCATCTTGTTGAGTCAACAACTCGACAGTTAAACTGAGAAAATCTCCCCTACCACATCTGAAATTGAATAAGGTCTGTCCCAAGGCCAAGTGTTATGCTTGAAATTCTGTCAAGTATATTGTAATAATAGTTAATAAAGGGTGATTTTTGCTTCCTTTCATATTTTGAGGTATGTCAGGATCTTAACTAAACCACTTTCCGTAAGAAACTTCATAGAAAGACTTGTTTGAACGTAAAATTCAAGTTACACCTTCAGTCACCTTTGCTAAACATATACTTACTTAGTGTTTTTCGACCCATTGTCCTTATAGAAAGTAATTCAGATCCAGACACATCGCTCAGTGAGTAATATTACACATACATGAATAAATATCTCAAACATTCATATTCTGCGCCTACCGGGATTTGAATTAGAGACCATTCGTGTAAAACAGAGTCAGTGACCACTTCACCAAGCCGACAATACTATACAATGTTGCCAGACTAAAAAATATCGAGATCAGCTATTGGTTGGTATCGTAGAGATTCAAGTGACTATTGGTGACCAAAGACAAACAAATTTACTTCTAAAAAATGTTTTTTTTTGTTATATCTCCCTTTTTTGGGCAGCCAAAGAGAACTGTGTCCTGAGAACATCCTTAAAATGAGAATGTCTAAGCATAATAAATTACAACATTAATAATTAACTGTCAGTTTCCGAAGTAAAAAACTTGGAAATTATTCTGCAATTCATATTATAAATTAAAACGATATTCATGTCGAGCTTCCAAAGCGAATTTTTTAAGCCGTAAAAATTACGAAGCGGAAAATAAAAAAGACCACCTATCAAATGCAAAGGAATTCAAATTAAATACGAAAATACTTTTCTTGTTAAAACTTGGTAGGTACTATAGTAACACGTTAGCTCTGACTTATAAATAAACAGACTAGCGTAGCATGACGTATTTAACAGCAGCCTATATTTACTAAGAATCAATGTGTAATTGGAGATAGAATCAGAAATGAGGATATTCGAAGAAGAACTAAAGCCATTAGACATAGTCGATACGTTGTTGGTTTATTGAAAACGTTATGTATAAAGCAGAATCATTAAATATTCGTATTTTTAAAGCAACTAAAGTATAAAAGCCCGATAAATATTTCCCAATCTTCAGCCGCCAAAAGTCACAATGAAATTTAAATTATGTGTTATTTATATATAAAATACAGACATGCTGCCGTGGTCGTATTAGCTTAGAGTACTTTATAAAATTATACAAGAGTAGGTGTCGAAATTGAGTTAAAATGGTAATATTAAACTACCGCGTTCAGAATAGATAAGATGTACATGAGACTCCAAAATACCTGTTTCAAGATTAAAGCATTTTGTTTCTGTTGTGCAGTATGCTGTGTATCGACGGGTTGTGCGGCGCAACGATAATAAAAAAATATTTAAAACAGTTTTAATTTCAATTAATAACAGAAAGAAATCGCCACGATCTTTTTTATTGAATTCAGCCGTTTTGAGGTTGCTTTACTGGCCTGGATGCAGTTGAAATCTCCTTACGATAGGGAAGACAAAGAGGTCAAGCCCTTCATACAGCATATTTGATGGTTGACATCACTAATCTCAGATCTAGAGATGGGGGTAGTTAACCCATTAATAATAAAGAAATCGAATTATGTATTACTTTACTAATACTTATTATTATTCATTATGAAGGCATTAGCATCAATATTAAAAGAATACATAAACAAAAGGTGATTTTTTTATAAAAAAAAATCAATTCCTGAATCCCAATGACATTTAACAGACCTGCGCCGCACAAACACATAAATTATAAATATACAAGTATAGAAATATATTGATAGTGTGTATAAATGGTTCCTTGGTGTAGAAGTGAAATTCGGAAAGAGGTAATAAAGTCAAGAAAATGGGTGAGAACAAACACATGGTCAAAAAACACTGCTAAAAAAACTAAAAAAGAAGAAATAAAGAAAGAAAAAGCAATACAGTCATCGGAATAAGTAAGTAATAACATATGACGGTAACCTTTATTGCTTTCGTAATAAGTAACAAGAACTGTTAAAAGTGGTCATTTACTTTTAGTTTATGACGAGTTGTGTCAGAACTCCCCTTTACTGTTTAATATTAACTTCTGAAGCGATTGCCATAATACTGGAAGCATAATTGGTTTATTCTAATTTGATATTTAAAAGTTCACACTCATTTAATATATTGAGTATTGAGTGCAATAAATATATTGAGTATTGAGTACTGAGTATTTATTGATGATGAGACTCCAATGTATTAAATAATGAGTCTAAATGACAGTTGCGAAGTTCAATACCTTGATGTACGTTACTTTAAAAGTTTACCATAGTGACGTATGTTATTGCGAAAGTTCTTTACTGCGATGTACGTTACTGCGGAAGCTTGGCACGCAACGTAAGCTTCTGCAAAAGTTCTTTACTGCAATACACTTCTCTTCGGAAGCTTACCAAGCAACTTGCGCTGCTGCGAAAGTTCTTTACTGCGAAACACTTTACTTGTGAAGTATACCATCGCGACCTGCGTAATTGCGAAAATCCTTTACTGCGATGTACCTGACTGCAAAGTCTGTATGTTATTACGAAAGTTCTTTACGACGATGCACGTGTCTGCGGAAGATGTATGTTACTGTGAAAGCAATAAACTTTACTTCGGATGTTTACTATCGCGACATATGCTTTTGCTAAAATTCTTTACTGTAAGCTACTGCCAAAGTTTACCATTGCGACGTACGTAGTCGCAAAAGTTATTATAGTTAGATATTTAAAAAAGTTTGTTGGATACAGTAACGTCGCTATGTGAATTTCGCAGCTCATATGATACTTTTCAGTTCGCAATTTAAGCAAAAGCAATTAGAAAGACCCAGCTATAATAACTAACGCGACAGCGTATGTCGAAATAGTAAACTTTCGCAGTAACGTACATCGCTGTGAAGAATTTTTGCGACAACATACATTGATATGGTTAACTTCCGCAGTAATTTATATCACGGTAATGAAATACGCAACAATGATTTACACTTAAATAACTCTACGTTCTACTTTTAGTGGAATTAATGCGCTGATATTACGATGCTTTGAAATAAGATTATTAAGTGCAATGAGTAGTTCTGTGCTTTTAAGGTAGAAACCAAAACGGTGTGAATTTAAAATTTAGGAGAGTTAAAACGCGCGTCTGTGATAGCGTCTCCACCACTCCACTCGCTTACAGAAGACCGCGTACATAACACTCCTAATCATTTAAATATCAATGCTTCGACCATGTGTCTGCTCTGTACATAGACCCAAATTTGCCGCTAAACGCTTATCAAAATAAAACATTCGAATATAGGAATCGAGATGTTCTAGTAAAAATAATGTGTGAAATATATCAGAATGTGCTGAGCAGTTGGTGCAAACGATTGTCTTAAAATTGTGTCGGTAGTAAAATATATTGTTTATGTTAAAGTTCATCTCAATATCTTTTCAGTTAGAGAATCGTTTGGCGATCTCGTAATATGTCGGTGGAATAATAGCAAACAGCTCTCAATATTGGTACGATGAAACAATCGCTCGCAGCAACAGCGTGTATGATAAAATGCACTGATGTATGAAGAAGTGATGCCTCAGTTCATTTGTACGTTTAGATCTTACCCGGTCCCAGGCAGGCCTTTTGTTATTTCGCTTCATTTAAAATGTAGATCCTTCTACCCGATTTATTATGTATATTTTAAACCGAACGCTGGGCTGGTACTGCGCGCCTTACAAACGTTTCACAACCTCTCAATTATTTTTTTAAACAAAATAACTTTTTAAAATTGGCTGCTCGACTCGCCGTCACAGCCCAGCGACCCAAACATTAACATTAAATTATATGTTAACAAACACCCTAATTCGTTTTTTATTTTTACAATAAAATTCTCAACTTTATCTTTTATTTATAACCCTATAATCCAACTTAATATCGATATTTATAAACCCTATTTTTGGCACTAACAAATCTAATTAAATGTATTAATTAAATTTTACAATTTCATTTTCACGTGTCGTTAATTTTGAATGAATATACATAGAATTAATTAGAATTAATAAACTTTGTTAAGATGAACATCAATCAAAGATTGGATATAAACTTATAATATAACTTAACACATCATCAAGCAATGTAACCGTGTATAAAATAATACAATGTTTAAACTCATGATATATTTGAGCACCATACGTACAGAATTTTACCTATAATGTATTATGTTAAACATAGTTAGAATGACCAAAAATACATACAATATAATACTCCACAAAACCACGATAAACGTATAATATAAACGTGTTCAAGTACCATTATCTAAACCACATCCACATCAAATCCGAGATTGTATCGTAGTCCGCATGCAAATCGTTTTAACAGACTAGAATATTCACAATAATCCTCAGATACTCCTCGAGACATTTCGATTAACAAAACATACGTATTTAGATTCAAAAATTGATTAGAAAGAACACACCGAGACTCGTAACTTTAATACTATTAATGTACTATTATTAGTGAGCTTTCTTATAGTAATTCCTTTATATCTGTAGTCTAAGGGACACAACACTTACTAGCCTATGACGACAACTACAAGAGTGAAATAGAGGAACGGACATAGTTAAGACGAAGTATAATTGTTATTCCCAATAAACAATATGACTATAAGTATGTTAGAATAGATGCTAAGTATGTGCTAAGGGAACTAGAATTAGTTTTGGATGTATTACCTCGAAAATTAATGAATAATATGATTTAACACAAAATTATTTGTTACCTCTGTACTTTTGATTGACAGTTAAATAAAACGTAACGTGATATTATTAAATATATAAATATCAAATCATTTAACATAATTATGACTGTCAATAATGATGCTGTTCGATAAAACATTAGAAACGAAAAAACTTGAATTTAGATTTACTAAATGTTAAACAATTTAAATTAATAATAAACGTTTTAAAAAATCCACATTACAAAGGTTTCTTTGCATCTTTTTAAACTTTATTTTCAAATTTTGTGTAAAACAATAAGATATATTTTAAGTTTCTGCAAACTTAAGGAAAGTTTTAGTTGTAAATGTTTATACGAGGAGGGCTAAGACAACATTCATTCATCTGGCTTACATTGTGATGTGCTCATAAAACTCGATCTTTCCGGAAAAATTACACTAATTACAGGAGAATTACATTAGTCTTTTTTCCGCTTTTTCTAAATTTATATACAAATACACATCGCATTTCGTCTGTATATACATGTATAATTATACTAAGTAACGAGTTATGTGATATTTTCAGCAGTTTCATAATTTGGCTATGCGCATTGTCCTTATAATCAGCTCAAATAAACTCCGAAAAATATCAGTAACGCTAACGTGTGTCTGTGACTTATCAGTGAAATACTTTATCATACATCTGAACAATACGTTGAAATATATCTAAGTTGAATAATAATTTCCGTCTTAAAGTAAAATTACTTCGCAGTAAGTCGGATTGTAAATAAACTCTACATAATTCAAGCCGGAATACTGAACGCCACATCAATTTTTGATGGCTCATCAAATTGGAATTTATTGTTGTTTTAGTATAAGATAGCGTGGATTAGTTTCTATCTAAGGTTAAATATTTCAAGCCGATTCAGTATTCCGCCCGTGAAATATTATATGTAAAATTGTAATTTGTTTACTTCTCCATCCGCTAATTAGTTTCTATACCTCTTTATTTCTGCTGCTACACAATCTTAATCTACCGTTACCTTGGTTCTTTTATATTGAATTTTATATCAATTCCACTTACAGTTTTATACAATTCCTCGCTTCAGTGTATGCTATGATCAATCGAATGTCCACTATCTGTCCGAACGTTATTGTGATACCGAAACAAACTAAAATCGTCTCGTGTAACATAATCTTAATTTAGCTAATTCGATTCGACTCTACCAATATTGATCCATTATGTACACACAACTTAATACCCTAAGGTAATGTCATCATCTGTGATCCCTCATTTTCTTTAATAAAGGATACTATTACAATTCGATTAATCCTAGGTACATTACGAGACAAATACAGTCCCGAAGTCGTTTTAATTTAAAAATCTAGTTAACGCACTTCATAGTTATCAGCGTCAGTGCTTTGCGGATCAAACAGGAGCCTGACTCGAGTTACGTTAAACCAATTATTGAAACGTCATTATTCTGTGTCACACCCCTTCACTCTTCTTTAACGAAAGCTTTAATTATAAACTCTTTAACCGTATCAATTAGAAATATAATTATATTTTTTAACAAATTATACTCATCAACAGTTATCTGTATAACATCCTACTCAACATCACAATCTTTTTTATAATATGTTGGACTTCACTACGCTATTTAACGTTTAAGTTATTTATATTTACCGTCTTTCGACGAAGTTAATGGAGACGTGTGCGTTTCAACCACGTATTTAGATATAGTATTATACATAATTATAATTACATCGTTCGGCGAAGTCTAAGATTAGTTCTCTCGTATTAAATGGCCGGGGCCGGGACCCGGGACGTAGTTACTGCACAATGATATGCGGCGCCGACAGCAACACGGCAACTGTCGCGATGATTGTGAAGAGAGTGAACACGAACAGGCAAAACCTGCGGAAGAAATATACATCAAAGTACCTGATGAATCTGTTATAAAAGTACAAGTTTGCAACGGCAAAATAACGCTGAGTAAGAGAATGCTGACAAGGATTTTGGCACTGGCCCATACAGAAATGTAGTCGACGGTATTTTCATTTCATAATCTTTTTTTATGTCCTCTATTCTGTGCGAGTAAATCTTTAACTGAGCTGTCATCTCCAAAAATAAATTACTTTGTATTTCCTAATCTATATATTAATTCAACATTACATTTTATAAAGTAACTCAATTTATAATAACCAATATTACGGGTGCTAAAATTTAAACAAGCGTTTAATTAGAAATCAGTAACTCAATCATCCTTTGCCCCAAGATTGATTGATTAATTACTTTCGATGAAATAAAGGTTGAAACGGACCCGTCTATAGAACCACTTTATTGACCTCAGTTTTCATATTTATAACGCTTTTACATTATCTTTCTATGTTTATTTATCTTCGCCTAACCAAACAGGTTATTGTTAACTTTTAGGTTGGACGTTATTGTTTAATTATTAATAGAAAATAGAGCTCTATATATCATATTGGTCTTTTTATTTACATTAAGCCTACAAAATAGAATTTGCGAGCTCTCTATACGTCATCAACTTCTTCAACCTACATTTTACGATAGCTGCGCAAAGGTGTCTCAACGCTTTCCAATTTACTTTTTACTAATATTTGTTTACCAGTCCTTACCTGTCAACAACCATTGCGGCAAATTTCCAGTCGCTAATTAGCTCAGCCTCCTCATCGGCCTTTTTCATTCTAGCAGTAATAAACTGGAGCTCGCGAAGGATGAGGTGCAGCTCTCTATGGTGGCTGCCGAGCCCTCCCCCGACGTCCTCCATCGTCGACGGCCGGACGAACGACCGTCGGAAGTCCGTGCGGAATATTGAACACCTGTGTGGAGTAGAACTTCAGCGCAAAACAAGCACGGAAGCATTTCATATCATCTTACTATCTGACGCTAATCGTATATTCTTATAAAAAATATAAACACATTCAATAATTATTATACATTCCATTTTTATGGACACAAATACCTACTGCTTACAGAAATTTAATTTACTACACTAACCATCTTTATCGCTTTACGAAGTGCGTTTATGCACTATGCAATTCTAAGTGAATTCTACATTCTCTGTATGTATGTCACGACCTGAAGCCTGCTTGCTAGTACGCACTCTGAATCTATTCGATTCTCTACGGTTCTGATTCTATTGAAGTTCAGGTTTTAACTACCCTAATTTTATTTCCTCTAATGATCACTGTAATTCCATTGTATATCATATCTATCAATAAAGTTCCACTCACTCATAAACCAACATCCAGTTCAAATCACAGTTGACAAGCATCGCAATCTTACCCTGGCCCTAAGTTCCCTGTGGAGGCAGTGCTATTAGGTGGCGGAGGGCCATGTCTGAAATCATCATCGATGTCCAGCACATTGGCCAACAACGACTTGGACGATCTCTCCTTCAGCTCCAGCTCTCTCATCCTCGTGTTCATCATTATAGTCTTTCTCGTGATCTTCTTTCCTGGCCTTGACATCCTCAAAATCCATGGCAACCATTGCAGGAACACTGATTTTATCTGTTGCATTATTAGGAAAATTAACAACAATTTTTATTAAAAATCTGCTTTAGTCACTAAAAGCAATATACAGTGTGTTTTTTTAACTGGGACAGTATGGGGAAATCTTAAACCATAGAAGATACAGGGAAACGGCCTTAGGCACCATTTATTCTTTTATTGTGAAAAAAATATTGACATAGTAATTTTTTTGGTCAAGCGTGAGTTGTCCATAGAAATGACTCATTTTGATAAAAAAAAATTTGATGCGGATCGATTTAGTTTCATATAGGGAATATTTCATTGTAAAGAAAGAAAAAAATTTGACCAGCAGAAATCAGTCAAATTTAATAAAATGTTTCTCATACAACAGGTTAGTTCAAAGTACCCATCTACTGCATCACAGTCGATACTTACACGTAAAAAAAGCGTTCCATATTTAAAAATGAGATTTTATCTAATTGCACTGTAGAATAGAACTGGACCTCCATGGTCTTAAGACTTTTATTATTTAAATGAATAAAAAATTCAAATTTCGAACGAACATTGTTATTCCTTGCGATTTGGTAGATTACGATCAGGACAGCGTTCGCGATACCACTTTAATGCATTAACTGAGCTTCGATAATTTAAAAAATACGCTTCGATTAAATCAACTTAATGTGCATTGGATAACGCCATGATGAATCACAAACAAACTGATAATAAAAAATGAAGTAACAATAATAATAATGTTCGTCCAGTTCCAATCCTACAGTGCAAATAAAATCTCATTATTGAATATGGAACGCTTTTTGTACGTGTAACTATCGACTGTGATGCAGTAGATGGGTACTTTGAACTAACCTGTTGTATGAGAAACATTTTATTAAATTTGACTAACTTCTGCTGCTCAGATTTTTTTCTTTCTATACAATGAAATATTCCCTATATGAAATTGAGTCGATACGCATCAAAAAATTTTTTTTTCAAAATGACACATTTCTATGGACAACTCACGCTTGACCAAAAGAATACTATCTTGAATTTTTTTTCACAAAAAAGAATAAATAGTTCCTATAGCCGTTTCCCTGTATCTTCTATGGTTTTGGATTTACCCATACTGTCCCAGTTAAAAAAAGCACACTGTATAGGGAGACACGTACCCATTGCGGCATCTCGTGTATATCTGCAGTTCTATGGTGATAATTTAATACCACCACCGTCAACACCACTGATGACGCCACCATGAACATGATGCAATTGAAGTAAGTTCCTGTTACCCAGAATATAAGGTTTTAGAGCTATTTCCTCAATAATAAAATTACAATCACAATCATTTTAGACATAAATAATAAAGTATCAACTTTACACGTGCAATTTTAAACCAAATTTTTTTTTCACAAACATAAGGGAAAAAATAAATTGAACATAAATTAAGGAAATCAATTATGTTTTGAATTAAATTACGATTTTAAATATTCAATTAAAGTTAAAAATAATAATCTTTAAGCTTTTATTTATAATACACAGAAATCATTTCATTGCAGTGCATAAAAAGCATAGTGCATGCAATTTTATCGTCCATGCATTTATTTCATATTCAGAGATCAGAGGTAAAATTCACACTAAATTATTTCAGTATAGTTATGTGACACTTTATACTCTACTATTACGTACTTATTCTGATGATGCTCTGAATACTTTAATAGATTTAGATGATTTTCTAGTTTGCTGTGATACTTTTAATGATATGAAACTTTATTTATTTATTGCGTTTTAAACTTCAAGCATCTTATCATAATTATTGTTTGGTTTACAATAAACACAATAAATAAATATTTGAAATTCTATTCTACTGAAAGAATCTTGAAAATTATGAATACTTAGATTCTTCCAATAAAGCACCTTTTGATCGATAGATCGAAATGTTTGAGTAGATGAGATGTTGTCTTCTTTGCGAAACTGATAAAAGATGTAGCACTCTATTATCACATAATCCTTTGTCAGTTGCACAGGAAGCTGATTACTAAGTCAATTAACAATGAGAAACAGACCAGACAAAGTTGAATGAAACGATGTTCGGCAGATACTTGGAGGGCGGTCCCTCGATACCCGCATCCACTTTGTTGCTTTAAACCGCCGTTAACTTTATATCCTGCTTTTAAACTACAAGCAAACCAAACCTACTTATTTATAAGCTCATTTACATTCAGTTTAATCAGGAGAGTTGTGCGTTGGAATTTCGATCAGCATAAATACATGCGAATCAAATCTGTTGTAGTAGTCCCAAAAATTGACTTCTACTGTATTCAGGCCAATCAAAAAAGAAACATAAAAGAAATGAGAAAAATAAATAATCCTATTGAACATTCAATAGAAATAGACAATGAAAAGTTAACAATTAGTATTTTAATACATTACAAGAAGGCACGGCTTAGAATTCAAACAGTAGAGGTGTATATAGTACCTTCAATAAAGTATTTTTACGTTTCAGTACAGCTACGTTTCGATCTAGCGCGAATAGAAAGTGCAATAACTCTATTCGAAGTGTCGAGAGAGCTGGCAAGAACGCGGTAAAAGCATAGACAAGTCTCCAGAGACCACGAGACTCTAAAATGCGAGTTGAAAACAGAAAATAGTAAGGATGCTATGCTCTCCTTTGTTTAGTCATTCAAGCCAAAAAACTGCATTCTATTTAGATCTTTGTTAAGTTGGTGTTCTTAGAATGAGTAGAGGAATATTTTTCTAAATTCAATCTTTATTTTAAAAACCGTTAAAGTATGCTATTTGAAAAATATTTCTCATTCGGCATTCTTTGATTTTTATTCTTTTATAGTATTCTATTGTTATGGTCAATTTCATTTCTTATTTTATTTTATATGTTTTTAAATAGGTTTTTTATAGCAAACGCGTGGTATTTTCTCACCTATTAGGGGGATCGCCTCTGAGGTTTTTGTGATTACGTGCCCCACCAATAGAGAGAAAACCGTTTGCGACAGAAGAATTGTAACACCTGCAAAGATCAATATAATATTCTATGAAAAACAAAACGTTCAATTTACAAGGACTTAATTAGAACTTAAGGGCGCGTAATAAGTGTTCAATCCAGTTTGACACTTATTCGGTTAACCATAAGGTCTCATTTCCTGTTTGTGTGCTGAGTCGGTACCAGGAGCTCAAGTAAAATAATAAACAAAACAAAAGGAAGTAGTCATGCAAATATTATTTAGAGAGGGTTTTATATCTTAGGGGTTTAGTAATTTTTAGGTTTATAATAATATTTAAATATGTTTAATTTAGAAGGGTTTGACAGCAAAGAATATTTATTTTGGTAACACCACCCTCCAAGTATCAAAGTGACCACGTATAATCATGTGACGTATTGGTTTAAAAAAGATACCGTTAAGTTGACAACATCCATAATGATACTACCAAACTTAAATACAACATGGAATCGATTACGCGCTTAAAACTTACACAATAAATATGTAGAATTGAAGTAGGCTTAACACTGAAATTTAATCAAGAAACATTTAGATATCAAAAACTCACCTTACCTTTTGGATCCAAAATATCACAAACGATACTTTAAAAAGTTAGGAAGAGTATCATGCCATGCTTCTGAGTATTGAAATATTTGTCAATGTATTGTTCACTTAAACAAATAAAATGATGACTAATTGATAAAGCTTTGAAGCAGAGAATCACGAAATCGATTCCAAGATACATCGTGTGAAATAATACAAAACTAAAGTTCAAACTGCCAATGAAATGAACTCTTTGGTATACAAAAAACTGAATTTTACTGTCATGTCAAAGCCAAGCATGATTTCTGATTAATATTGTACAAACGATAAATATATATATCTTTTAACATAACTCTTTGGCCATTATAAACTATATAATGTTATCAACGCAGTAAAATAAAAGCTAAACATATTTAGTGTACTGAGCAAGAAAAAAGCTTACATCGATATAAGAGTGACATTTAACGTATCAAATTTACTCCTTGTAATGTTTTAAAATAACTCTTTAGTTTGCATTTTAAAAATACAACAAAAACGAGATCTAATAAAACAAAATCTGAAACAGTGAAAAAATACGAAATGAAAATACATGGAAACTGCGGTAGTCAAATAAAAATCATAATGGGAGTAGAGGATGGAAATATAAAAATTAAGGAAAGGTTTGGGCAGTGTACCTAACAGGGGGATTGCGTCGGAGACCTGCGGCAGGGTCTCGGCTACCAGGTTGAGGAACACCGTCAGCGAGAGTAGAATAGTGACTCCTGCAATCAAACACAATGTTAACCACCCTAGTGAAGTCTCTCCCGCGTCCCATCTTCGGGAAATATTCAGAATATCGAACACAACTCTCCAATTCAAGACGAGACATTATGTATTCTTAATTTTCAAATTTGCCTTTGCCCTATCACAGTGAAGATGATAATGGTGCTGGAAACATATAGGTAATGAGGTCTACTCCTATGTATACTTACCGAACTGCTAGATCGAGGAAGGCAGGGAACGCTAACACAAACACAGACAGTCAACCACATTCTAGAGATGATCTAATATTTATGTTTAAGCGCACGTTGCTTCCGCCCTCCTCTTAAACTTTTATCGCCTCGCCGGCTCACTCAACATACTACGTTGGCTGTATATTTTACAAACGTACACTGAATAGTGCAACATTAACTTTAGATCTATATTCCGTGATGCTTGACATGGAAATATTTACTGCTTGTGACTACACACATTAGAAGTAGAAGTTCACTTCTCACAGTTGAAATAACATTCACTGGCAACAATCTCTAACAAACTTTGACCCTAATATGCATCCTTCAATGACGACGTGGAAAGGAAGCATCGTGCGTGGTAGCGTAGATGCTATCATTTATTGCGATACCTATTAAGGGCACAGCGTCCGATGTGGAAGGCATCTTTTCTGCCACCAGGTTGAGAAACACGGTCAATGACAATAATATTGTCACACCTGTAGATATCAATATCTATTTTCATTTAGTTCTAATGATAATATTATCTTACTTGTCAAGCATCAGATACCAGACAGAAGATTTTTCAATTGTCATAGCCCTCCGGAGGCATAACGCCGTTTGAAAAGTTAACCTTTCCAAGCTCGATATACCAGATACAATTAAATTTTAATTGTCTGTGTCATACATTTTTGACGTCTGGGCGTTATATGATTTTCCTTATTACATTTTCTTACACTTACTGTATTCTGTTTATGTAATATGCTAAATTAGAAGATCCAGTAGTTTAAACTTTAACATTACCACAATATCTTCATTATGAGAGAACCCACTTAATTTACCTTCTTAAAAACCACAACGATGATAAATTCGTCTATACTTTGACAAAATTCGTACACATTCATATTTATCTATGACATAAAAACGAGCTATGAAATCAACTGACCGAGTGTGAGTTTCTCTCCCGAATCTGGGGGTAAAGTGAACCCCAAAAGGGCCATGGACGAGATGAGAACACAGGGCACGATGAGGTTGAAGAAGTAGTATAATGTTCGTCTTCTTATCATTATAGTGAATGTTACATCAACGTAGGGCTCGGGGCAACACGCATATGTTATCGTATTCTTTTTTCCCGGCATTCCTGGTACAAAAAATATAATTAGACACTGTCAATAAATAAGGTGACTCTCCAATATACAGAATAGGTCAAACTAATGCCCTCCGTAGGGAAAATATCCTAAATATTGAAGTTAGCAAATTATGTTTCAAGGAAACATTCCTTTATATTGAGAAATAACAATACTGCATTGAAAGATTTACTAAAAGTCACTTAACCGAGCCGGGAATGGAACTCAACAAATGTAGAAAGTTAACAATCTGTATTATGATACCGATCGATAGGGCTATTACAAGGAACAAATCTCTCAAAGAAACATTATGTGTAAAATTTTAGGAAGGCTATAAAATTTTACAATGTAGGTAGGTTTCGTGACACACGATATAGCAATAAATTAGTTCTTCGTCGTGTCTATGCTGCCAGTAACTATTGAAATTACACAAGGGTTCTTATTATAGATTAACGACGAATAACTACTCGAGCTTATTTACTTGTATTATTTAATTGGCAAAACTAATTGCCTCTTATATAATATATAATTTGTCTTTTAAGATTATAAGGAATTACTTAGATCAGAGAATCGCCTTTTCATTTTAGAGGCAATGTTTTTTTAGAAAGATCTGTTCATTATGATGGACCGACCCTAACGATCGGTGTCATAATAAGACTTTAGTTTAGTCTCTACATTTGGCTGGTTCTATTCCCGGTTCATGTAAGTGACTTTTAATAAATCTTTGAATGAAGTTATTGTTATTTTTAAAAATAAGGGAACGTTTCGTTTTAGTATAATTTGCTAACTTCAATGTTTAGGATGCTTTCCCTCAGAGGGGGGCTTTGTTTGACTCAACTTGTACAGCTGTTATACCGTCCCATTAGATTCTTACATACACAATTTTATTGTAACTTTCACCATAATATGGTGTTTTTATTCTATATAATCATTATATTTTGATCTTTAATGACAGATAACTCGTAACACGGTAATTATTAGTATCTTACCTATTAAGTACCACTCCCCATTCGTTATGAAGTCTGACAAATCTCCTCCTGCCTCATCTTTGAGCACCAAGTCCAACTGTCAGGGCAAAATACTATGAGCACTCAAGCATATCCACCTGAATGATAAACATTCTAGGATCCGAGCATGCAGGTTTTTTTATATTTAGTTGACTGAATTTCCCGATGGTAATAATATACCGCAAAAAAAAACATATCGGTAAATTTCGCCAATAAGTGATCGGAACTCATATTCAAAAATTATAAATCCCATTTACAAACTATGGTAAAATGAAAATTGCATATGTATCTAAGGTTTTTATGAATACGAGTAAAGATCAGGTTATCCATGCTTTTTAAACTTAAGAGTAATTTGTACCTTACCAAATAAATTAAATGGGTAGGTAACTAGGAAAGGGAAATGTGAGAACCTGAAACAGTGCAAGACATAAAATAACTAATAAGATACAGTGCATGCTGAAGAAGATTGAAAAAAATACCACCATACGGAAACCACGCTTAAATACAAAATTATGAACTAAATGAAATTTTAGACCTGAAAACTTCCAGTTAAGTGCAGTCATTTAGTGAAGTTGATAATCTAAAACGAATTTGCAAACTACTGTAGGTCAGGAAAATGCAAAAAGTATTATATCTAGTCATAAAACATTACTTACTATATATAATAAAATAGTCAAATGTGGTGAAAAGCATACGATCGTCGAAAAATTAAATATTTTCAGCAGAAAATTACAAGCAAATGCAAAAAGTAATTAAAAACATAAAGTGAAATAGACTTCTCTGAAATGAATACGCGTAACATTGTTAAAATCTATAACGGTAACACAAATGAAAAAAAACGGATAAATATTAAATTTCTAAAATAATAAAAGTAAATTATGGCAAAATTGACAATGCATCAATGCCTAAAACTAAATTAGTGAACTTAAGCGTTGGGGCCTTGTAAAAGATGACACGTGAAGCATTAAATTTGAAGCCAGTTGTTGCTCCAGCAGGATTAACCGTTGAGTGGCAGCGACAAGTAACAAAGTAGACATAGCGTGCTTTGAACAGTCCAGAGAGACGTGGGAAATTACCTAATGTAATGAGGGAAGCCACAGTGCACTATTTTGTATCTGGAACATGCATTTATAAAGGACATTATTATTTCGGAAAATATATTAATATGTATTGAACATGCGGTCTACTAAAATCTTTTCAAATCACAACAGTTTTGATATTTCGCTGCTGTAGACGATAACTGATTTTGATAATTTTGACGTTCTTATTTTTCTCCAGTCACAGAACTTGACAAAAGTGTGATATTTCAGTCTATTAATGAATCTCAGATTGTTGTGATTTTATTCAGATTCTCATAGATAAAAACAGCGTGTCCGTATGGCAGTAGAATATCGTGGATCCTTAAAAATATTTCACAGTGCTTCATGTGAAGAAAACATTTTGTTTGCTCCATGCAAAATAGTACATACAAAACGTATAGGATATTCGATATCCCTTTGGTTTCTCACATGGTTCCCTTACATTGTCCCTATCAAAATTGTTTTCTTATCCTCCTTACATTTCAACTTTGCAACTGCTATTACATGTATATTACCCTTTCCTTTTGATACGCGGCCAACTTGCTATTTGGTGGCATACTAGTTGCTAATGACGTGTCGTTACTAGCAGGAAGGATACCAACAGTATTTTGCTGGCGTGCATCAGATTTTGCAAGTTGGCGAATCTCCAGAAACAAAAGCGAGACGCGATTAAAACTCAGTTGCACAAAATTAGGCAAAGGAATCTCAAATACATGTATGAGCAGACGGTCGATTCTCGTGTGTTTGTTTTAGCGCTTCACGAACGCTAGAGAAATGAAAATACCGTTTGGGTTATTCTAATTATGAATTTCTTATTAGCTATTAAAGAGCGGGGGGTATAAATTTCGAGCACTGAAATTTAACAGCGTTAGTGAAACGTTTATAATTTTAACGTAACGAGAACTGACATTTAGCGAAGCGTGTCTATTCGTTTTACGATGTACCTGGTTGCCATCGTAGGTCCAGCTACCGAACTTCATGTCACAGTGTTGATCGTCGAAGGGGAACCACGTGATGTCTATCTTGCATGTGCTCTTGAATATGCCCGGGGGCACGTACAGGCAACTGCCGTTGTTTCTGACCACCACGTTGGTCTGGTACGTCCCGTCAAAACCCTCGTCAGCACTAACAATAAGAACTTCGTCATTCTCGTATACTTTATCATTTACCCAATCCCTTTCTTAATTTATATTGTAATTATCTATAGCATCATTTGTTTCTGCCATTTTATTGAAGGGTAAAATTAAATTATCTTTGTCTGCTGCGAATTTACTTAAGGTAAATACCTCTATATTTGCCTTTTATTTCTTGCTCATAGAATTCATATTCGCAGCATATAAAACAAAAGACCTTCATCGAACGTCCAGCTATCTCAAACAAAATTTATCCGAAAGTGTCTTTGGGGATGAAATTAAAATTTAATTAAAAAGTTTATTTTGAAGTAAGAAGCGATCGGCTGGCGTTTAATCAAAAAGTAATTCCAATTTGGGCGAAGAAAATTTGACATTTTATTGATAAAAGTTAGTTTTTATAAGAATTGTTTCAAGTAAAACATAAACTCCTACAAATTGTTGTGCATAACAGAACATTCTTTTAGACGAGAGAGTCCAATTAATGTTTAGTAAAGAAGTTTAAGACAAGCAGAATTGAGTGAGCTTTAGTGTTAATGTGTAGAAAGAAGATTAATATAACATTTATGTTTTTATTATTTTAAAGTGCTTTGGATTCATCTGGGACTTTAATATCTGTAATGCCAATAATAAAATGTACCAAGTGATAAAAATATACAAAATGTATTTTAGTATTGACATTTACAGAAGTCATCCTCTCGCTTTGCCAGACCCAAAAGGAATAAATCGGTCTTTCATATCTTTATCTTTGAAAGGACAGATTTAAAATGTTTATGAATTTCTCAAAAGCTTATATTTATTTGAGAGACAAATGTATTGAAAGAGCTTTGAGTACTTAATGTTCTAGTGATTTGTTCTTTAATTGGACTTCAAAACCGGAGTGATTTGGGTGCATTGTTTACTGTGTTAAAATGAGCCTCTCAGTACATTTTCAATACAAACTTTATGAGAATAGTTTGATTAAAAAATTAATGGTCTGACAAGCGGGACGATGATTGTGGTGTCTCAAATCAGCGACTAGCGTGCCATATACGTTTATTTTTATTTTTATCTGTGGCAACACTGAGTAGGAGCTACAGCAAGAACCTCGCGAACGATTGTTACTTTCAGGAAAGAAAAGGAAACACATTCAAAAACAAAAACATAACAAGTAACAAGTACCAATCGTCACATTCGGGATTGATCTCCTACTGTGTTGTCACTATTCTGAAAATTATGTTTTATTAATTGTTAAAAAAATAATGAAAAACAAAACTTTAAAAGAAGATATTTTAGGAAAGTCAAGATGCCATTCACATTGCATAATTTACGCCAAAAGCATAAAATTAAGTTTATTTTAATATTACGCTTGACTTTTTAATTTTTAGTTAAAAGAAGACATATCAAAATAAAAGATATAAAAAAGCGATGTAAGTTAGCAAACAAAATAGCTCTATTACCTGAAAAGATATAATTTTATAATTATTCAAATTTTACTAATGTAATTGAATTTTAAAAGCCAACAATTTAAGAGAATCTTGTACTACAATGTTTATGAGTTGAATCATTTTTTTTTTTTTTGTTAAAGCTTAATACAATATTTATTACTTTTTACTAAGTACTATCGTCAGTTGAAAGATATAGGAAAATCCTTAAATATATTTATGTGGTTATGTTTAAAAGAAATTTTACATTTCCACTTCAAAACAGGTACCTAATTTGTTTGATTCAAAAATACTAAAGAATTCTAACATCTATTTAAACTTCATTATGAGTTATTAAGTAAAATAATGCATTTCATTTATTTTACCCAAAACGTACAAAAATATACATTCGGACAAGTTCATACTACTAAAGTTAAGAATGTGGTTTCTATCATCACTCAAACTTATTCATGAGCGAGCAGTATGCCTGACAATTTGTTCTAGCTTGTATAAAATATCCAAACTGCTGATGAACAGGGCTTCGTGATTCTTCGCTTAATCCTTTTTTCTACCTGCTGTTTCATCACCGATGTCATCAAAGTTCAAGCCTCGATTCAGGTCACTGGGGGTACTTTTGACAATTGTGACTTGCCTGGAAGCGTCAGTTTTAAATGCGTTGCTCTATTAAAAGAGTTCGAAGACACGCAAGCGCGCTCGCGCGCGCTTTGTTCAGTCATACGGTCCGAAATTGACAATCATAACTTTATTCGTGCAACGTTATACGAAAGTTTATAGTCGCATTGTTCAACTAAGTTCTAAGACACAACTCATCAGCAACATTGCGGCCCTCATAAAAAAGTGCTGTTACCACCCTGCAATATCGTGGTACGTCCAGTCGTGAAACTAAACCACAAGATCCATCGTTAAATTGCAATTTGCCCGCGACGCTCGTTGCTCTGAAATACAACTTGTGGATTATTAAACATTAAAGTTTTTACATAGATCTTTCTTCGTTGCTTTTGAGAGTCTAGTGATGCTAGCGGCAGTGAAGTTCAACACAGTTTTTAACGTAAGAAAATTATATATAAATTGATTGCCACAAAATTCAAGAATATTTTAGGAAAACGATAATTTGGCGAGGAAAGGTTCCACCTTGGTCAAAACTCGCTATTAAATCGTATGTTCAATGAATTCAATGGCATGGCTAAATCTCAGGACTTGGATTTATTTACGGATGGCATTCGGAGAGCACTCTTTTTAATCAATGAATCTTCTCTAGATCTTTGTTTCTTCTCATATATTTTTTTTTGCATTTAAATTTACATAGTCTCCTAACATTGTAATGACGTTAAGCTGAAACCAAATTGTGATTATATCCTAATTGTGATGTTAATGATGCTTGATTTCAAATAAATAAACTAAATAATTTAAAAAGTGATTCTTCCCGTATTCGGTGGCAATATATACGACGCGACGTTAAAATACAAGAATATAAAACAAAAACCTTGTCGAAATCGATGTGACAGCGGAGCGTCCGCTTTCGATATTGGCGACCGTGTTGTTTGTGACGTAGCCTGACAAACCAGTGACATCGGAATATTTTCAAAAGCGCAAAAAACATAGTTGACATCCGTGTTTTTCATGTGCCGGCACACAAGCAAGGGCCGGCACTAGGTTGTTTTTTATTTTATTTTTAATATCATAACAGAGTAGTCCTTGGCTTTTATCTCACCTGATGGCAAGTCAAGGTAAGGCCGAAAATGGAAGCGAGCTACACCCGGATTCCTCAACTACAGAGAAACTGGTTATCTTACCTCCAACTGCCGGGACACAACAGTGCTGGTAACTGTTATGGCGGCAGACTTAGGTAAGATTGTGGTAGATAGCCAGGCGGACTTAGAAAGGCCCTACCACCAACCAAACCCTAGAGCTCTAGATCTAGATGGCGGTTGAGTAAAACTGGTATTCACACATTCTGAAATCGGTCATCTGACTGTCGTTTTCTTTTGGTCAAGACTATGGAAATGTTCGTTTATACAATTCAATGTTTCATAAATTTAATAAACCATTCAAAATAAAACCAGAACACTACCACACCGATCCATTCAGAGTCAGACTACAAAATTTATGTCCAATAAACGGAACAAAAGTGTAGGGTTTTGTCGCGTGTAGTATTCATGAAGTGGATACGTACACTGTAACCAACATCCCTGGCGCTCTGCCAACAAATCCGTATTATTGAGGGCCTGTGCTCACACCTTGTCGTAATCAAATATCAACAAAAACCACTGCGCTGATATCATCTCGCTCATGTTGTTGTCAACGACGACTAGTGACGACTACCGAATTTTAAGCTTCACCTATGCTTTTTGAAACGGTATTAATGTGATGATGAGGAGCTCTATGGCGTGGTGGTTCGTGCGCTCTGGTTTCGATTACGAAAACAAAGCAACTTTCGCCATGATTGAACTCGAATGGTTCAATCTACCAATAAGCTGTTGGTCCAGGTTGTTCCTGCAACTCCTTTAACCCACCAATCCGTATTGGATCAGCGTGATGGTGTTATGGCCCAAACTCTTCATTCGTTTCTCACATGCAGGTAGGCCTGTGTCCAGCAGTGGAACGTACACTAGTGATGATGATGATAATGCATAATATGAGTAGGTACTATAAAAATAAGTCGCATCATTAATAAAATTTTACTCCTAGGATGATCCACGGAAATAGCGAAATTATGTTTTGTCATATTCTTACAGGTGACATTCACATACACGTGTAAGAATAAGACAAAACACGAAGTAGCTAATCCAATGATAAAATCTAAGGAGTAAAATTTTTATTAACAACGCCATTACTGTATATACATATGTTTTTAGGTATATTTCAGATTCGCTTCGCCGCTTTTGACAAAAAAGTATAATTACTATAGAGTATTTGTTGTTGTGTCTTGTAAACGGTAATTGTAACCTAAAGAAACGTTATAAAAACTAAAGGACGCCTGACGTTGCAAAACTATCTAGATGATCTCTGGCAACCTTACTGCACATAACACTCCAAAAGTAGGAATATTTGGCTGGCAATGTTCCGTAACGTGGAAATAAAATCACCAATCAAAGAGTACCTACCAATCGTTTCAAATTTAGATAAAATACTCCTAATCATCAGCGATGTAACTCTATACAAAATTGTTTGTTGAAGGTGCTCGCTACGGTGTAACAGACAGGCTCCTTAAACCCGACGACGGTTAAACGCCGCGGAGACAGTAAACAACGAACTGCTATACAGCCCCGTAAGTGATTTAAAAGCTTTCATAATCGAATGTTGTTGAGGCACCGTTCTGGCAGACGGCCAGCGAAGTTCGGGCCAATGTTGGCCCAAACGTTTGCCAATTTCCTAATTGCATGTAAACAATTTTGGGGCCGGCTGGTTATGCCTTACAGGGGATTGATAGTCGAAGTTGGAAGGTCTGTTTTACGCGGGATTGGAACATGCCCGTTACCGAGTAATACCGGAGGTTTGACCAATACGTGCCGCTGCTTTATGAGAAAATGTAATATACCTATGTTAAGCTGATTGATGCTCTTTATTTTGCGAGAACACTGAGAAAAACAAACATAAAAAGCGGTCTTATCGCTAGAAGTTTCTTTAAATAATGATAGGTGCGAAAAAGTAGAGACAGGGTATAAAATTACAAAACAGTACCAGTCCATACCAACATTAAAAGTGCGAAAGTAACTCTGTACATCTGTCACGTTCTCACTCATAGCCCGCTGAATTGATTTACTAAAGGGAATTGGAAGAATATAAAAAGATATAAGAAGAATTAGAATGGGTGGAAAATTTAATGTTCGTTATTAAGATTTCAGAAGAAGATAATATTGTTTGAGCCGTACAAACTGCCGTCCGCTTGTTAGCCACCCTTGCTGTAAAAAGGGCAGTCAAAAGTCTTTTGACAAAATCTAATATTATGATATTAGATTTTGTTTGATAGGTTAGATTGTTTGTTTTGTATGATATTAGATCTTGATGTTACGTCAATTGAATTTAAAGCACCATAATAAAGTCAATTATTTTAAAACGAATCATATTAACAATTATGTCGACAACACATCAACCGTAACAGTTTGACCTTGAGACCGCCCTTACTCCGTTCGTAATAGAGGCGGCTTTCGTACTGCAACTGTTACACTTGCAGTCTGTAAATTTTACCAAATTTAAACATTATCTCTGTTAACTATTTAGATAATCATATTGTCTAAAAGTTTTAATAATTTACATATTAGTAGGACAAATATTTCATAGGAATAATTGGCTCTAAAAAGGGCAACTTTAGAGTCGAACTGTGTAAACGCTTATAGGCACTGCAGGAACAAATCAATACCACCCAGCGTAATGGGGCTGAAATCCTCTGTAAAGTAAGTGATTACTCAATTTAGGAGAGTGCCATCGATAAGTAATATGAAAATTAAAACACCATAAGTAGTGTTTTCAAAGGTAATATTATGAGACTCTTTCGTAATGTTTTCCTTTTCCAGAGTAATAACATCACGAAACCCAGGAGAAATATATAGAGGAAACCCGATATACTCAGGAACAAAAACAGGAACAAACGTTTTAGTGCGTGTTATAATATTTTGCTTTTCATTTTCCTTGAAGCTGAGTCATTGCCGTCTTCCCATAAAACCTCCAATATATTTCTAGATGCAATAATAATTCTTCTATTGCGATTGTTATTGGTTTTCTGAATACTTTTCTGACATTTTATACGTTTGATGTGAAAAAGCTTCGCCTTGGTAACTAGGTGAAATTATTTTTTATGCTTATGAGCACTGAATTGAAACCACTTTTACGTACTAAGCCCACGTATGTATATAGAGATTATACATTACTATTTTAACCAAAACTTTTGCTTACTCCCTTGCACAACAGACTCCGCCTAGGTCAAGATACGTCAGTCTGATGATTTCTATTCAAGACCAGAAAACTATAGGCTCTTTAGGCTTGTCATAGTGAAGATAATGACAGCAATAGTCAATTACACATGATTTTTATACAACAGGATGACAAACAAGCGGTAACCAACTGATGGAAAGCGGTTACCGCCGCCTATAGACACCTGCAATAACAAGGAAAAATCACTTGATATTGCAGATGCGTTGTCATTCTGAGGACTAAGATGAAATGCCGTCCATGCCCAGTAATTACACTGGTTACCTTTCCCTTCAATCCGAAACACGGCGAACTGTTTCACGCCTGAAATAAGAAAGGCGGTGGTACCTACCCAGGCGACCCTACATACGGGCCTACCAGAAATGCAGTGAAGACACAAAACCTGCCCAAGAATCGAAACGAACTATGATTTAGGTCACAGCCTTACGCTTAGTAAAGCGTAAACTATGCAAATGGCGGTTTGCAGTGACCATAAATTTCGTAACAAATAAAAAGAAACCGAAATCGGTTTTCCAACCAACCCAATACATTTAGAGTTACAAACAGCTTAGACCTGACACATCTGAAACTAGTCCAAAATAAAACATGAAAGTTCTGTGTAGCGCGTATGAACTAATTCCATTTTGCTCAAGTCAAGCTGTCGGTTCCGTGTCCAAAACATCTGTGTTCTGGCCCATTGCCAGAAAAGACTTAAACGGGCCATAAACCTACCGTGATTTGTTGCCCGAAGATAACTTAAAAACAAGCTCAAAAGTTCTCAAATTTCGTAATGGGTTCATTCATTACAATTTTTTTAAACATTGTTCATAGTCGATTAATCTTCAAATATTTCTTATATTTTTGGAAAATTTATCTGAATTTCAAAACTGTGTTTTTAAAAAATGTTTAAACGACTTTTTGTTTTTTTTTTACATTAGGGATAAAAATTAAAAATCAAATCCTAGTGTGGCCAGTTATAACACTTACACGTATCTCTTTAGCTGTGTCAGAACACGTACATTTATCTCTTTAGCTATAGTTAATATTTCAAATATGGAAAGTATTGAAGACTCTCTAAACTACTTTAATAGCTTTCCAGAAGAATCTATTGTCTATAACAGTTTGTGAAATAGCAAAGGAGCCTTTTTGAAGTAATGTTTTCATCAAATCAAAGTACTGTAGCCTAAATCTTCCTCCTCCCAAAAGGCTATGGGAAAATCAGAAACCAGCTGAGTCAGGACTTTGTCCCCTTTTTCATCGTGTATTTAATCAACAGTTATAGCACTGTACACCATCTTAAATATGACGAGATCTTTGGCTCCTCGCCAGCTGGTACCACCTTCAATTTCGGTCCAAGTTGTGAGGAAAATTTGTTTACTTACAAAATGGGGACCTAACGACACGCCGAAATGCAACGTGCTTGCGGGAAATTCACAACATTAGGTGCTTGTAGCCGATCATTATCTTTAATGTGTTTGCTCTTAGACATAGTTATGTATATTACGGAGTCGTATTAGACTGTCTACGTTAATAACATAAAGCTTTTTGCATGCTAAAACAAGTTGTTAGATTAAATTATTGCTCATTGAACGGTTAACAAAAAGGTGGGTAATTTAAAATCATGGCAGCTCGATTAGAAAGAGTACCTTAAAGCCCTGAAGATATGGTTTCAAATCCAACCAATGGTTAGATATATAAATATCACACCGTAAGTAGTAATAATACGTTAGTATTATTCACTTGCGAACATGATCAAAGACAGTGTTCTTGATAGGTATAATATACGAATTGCCGTTAAAAATTTTACTCGCAAAATGTAATAACAGATAATGTGAACAAATATTACGACTTCCTTTTTGAAATCACGGTATAATATCCATCCTAAGCAAACATCAGCTCCCATTCGTCAACATACAAAAATTCGAGCATAGCAAATTTGGGAGCGTTCAATTTTTTCATATGAAAATGAGGTCCCAATCTCATTCAAGGTTTTTCCTTTCCACCCCGTGATTACTAAAAATATTGTTTTAATTGAAATTACTTTCTAAATTTAATAATTTAATTGGAAACACAAAATATCGGAACTGTGATGTAAAAAATGTATTTTTACAAGAATCCAAATTTTTTTGAAAAATCCTTTATTGAAAACCATATAATTAACGTAACAATATCTATTACCGGCTGGTAATACTAACTAATAAATTTGATCTTAAGGCGCTCTTTTCCCGTTTTAAACATTTTCGATTGTATTTACCGCCACGAATATAAAACATTCAGTTCTAAAATTTTTATATAATATAGTTGATCATATTATCTAATAAACTGTAAAGACAGAAACATGATAGGTAAAATTTCACTCGATAGAAAAAAAAATCAAAGATAGCTCTGCTTAACATTTTAAAAGTGTTGTGAGTCAGATAATACTTTACTAAATGACATGAAAATTATTAAAATAGACGTAACTTTTCATCATCTAAATATTCAGAAAAGCATTTTTTTTTGTTTCTTACATTTTTATTCCGATAAAGCCAATAAACCTATAAAAATGTAATTACGGAGCGCGCTCACTTCGCTCCGCTGTTACTTCAGTACCCGTCGAGAGCTTGCCTATTAAGGTCACGTCACTTTGCCACAGCCGTGGAGATCCCGCGCGAAAATTTATATTTCAACACACAGTGTCCTATGACGCATATTGTACCATAGTATAATAGCAGACAACAGTATGATTTCAAAACCCGTTCTTCACTGATACGTTAATTTTTATCCTGTTTTTTCGTTTGAATAAGTTCAAATCTATCAGTT
This sequence comes from Nymphula nitidulata, assembly GCA_947347705.1. Taxonomy (NCBI): domain Eukaryota; kingdom Metazoa; phylum Arthropoda; class Insecta; order Lepidoptera; family Crambidae; genus Nymphula; species Nymphula nitidulata. The sequence continues at coordinate 3,226,200 of OX374617.1, read as the reverse complement.
TTATAAAAGTTGGTGTATTCAGGGGTGCCGATTCTGAATACAACATCAATTTTGAAATCCAAGATGGCAGACGCGAATTTTTTTTTATAAAAAATCAATATGGGTATCATTTTCGTGGTTTTCGAGGTCCTGATTCTGAATACAACATTAATTTCAAGATTCAATATGGCGGACGCAACTTTTTTATAAAAAATCAATATGGGTATCATTTTTGAGGTTTTCGGTGGTCCCGATTTTAAATACAACATAAATTTCCAGATCCAACATGGCGGACGTGACTTTTTTATAAAAAATCAATATGGGTATCATTTTAGTGGTTTTCGTGGTCCTGATTCTGAATACAACATTAACTTCAAGATCCAAGATGGCGGACGCAACTTATTCATAAAAAATCAATATCGATATCATTTTAGAGGTTTTCGGGGGTCCCGATTCTGAATACAACATCTATTTCCAAATCCAAGATGGAGGATGCTACTTTTTAATTTAAAATCAATATGGATATAATTTTTTTTCGATGTCCTGATTCTGAATACAACATTAACTTCAAAATCCAAGATGGTGGACGCAACTTTTTTATAAAAATTCAATATGGGTATCATTTTTGTGGTTTCCGGTGGTTCCGATTCCGAATACAATATTAATTTCCAGATCCAAGATGGCGAACGTGATTTTATAGTACCAAATAAATATGAGTATCATTTCCGTGATTTTCTTTCCCGATTCTGAATACAGCGTCAATTTTGACATTAGAGATGGCGGACGCGACTTTTTTATATAAATAATGAATATGGTATCATTTTCTTGGCTTTCAGGGGTTCTAATTCTGAATACAACGTCAATTTCAAGATACAAGATGGCACACGCAACTTTTTTTATAAAAAATTTATATGGGTTCCATTTTTGTGGTTTTCGGGGGTCCCGATTCTGATTACAGCATCTATTTTGAGATCTAAAATGGTGGACATGACTTTGTAGTACAAAATCAATAGGGGTATAATTTAAGTGGTTTTTGCGGGTCACGATTTTAATTACAACATCAATTTACAGATACCAGATGGCGGACGCAACTTTTTTTATAAAAATCAATGTTCCACCATCATGGATCTCGAAACAGATGTTTTATTTTGAATCGGAACCCCCAAATACCACCTAAATTATAAACACATTGATTTTACAATAAAAAAGTGGCGTCCGTCATCTTGGATCTCGAAATAGATGTTTTATTTGGAATTGGAACTCCCGAAAACCACAAAAATGATACCCCTAATGATTTAGTACTATAAAGGCACGTCCGCCATTTTGGGTCTCGAAATTGATGTTGTATTCGGAATCGTGGCCTCCGAAAACAACAAAAATATATATTGATTTTGTACTATAACTTAATAATAATAACTATTTTATAACTATATTACTATATAATAATAATAACTTAAAAATTGAAAAGAGTGACTACACGAGTTTGTTGTCAGAATCTTCTCTGTAGTTCAACTTTTGGAACCGGTGTAAATTCAGACAGACTGACAGACAGACAAACTAATAGACAAACAGACTGACGGACACAGCCTGTCTGACAGACAGACGGACCGACAGACAGACTGACATTGTAACATTGTTAGCTTGTCACTTTCTTTTCATTGTCACCATCACACTTAACACATCTTGTAATTTAATACCCCAAGCCCAAATTAATTACACAAATTAAGACGATCCTCCTTCTTTCCTCCCGATGAAAAATGCTAGCGAGGCACCCACCTACCAAACCTTACACATATTTGCATATTTTTTATTCACTACCTACCCAAATTTCACGTGGTCGTTCATTCATACCTATATTCAGGCTGACTCTTTATTCAACTTAATTATTAACTAATTTATTGCTAATTAATAACTATTCAAGACACGTTTGAACCAAAGATTTTTCTTTAGTGGGTCATAAACGTCATTGTCGCCATATGTGATTACATCTTGGGTGCAAGCGAAAAAATGTGGACTATACTGTATATTTTTTACTATGGCACATCATACCGCTTGGACCGAGCGGGCCGCGCTGGCGCGGCCGTGCCACTCGCCCGCGTCGTGTTTGCTTACGTTACGCTAGTTAATGGCGGGGGCTGAGGAAGCATTTTTACCTACGACCGCTCGGAATACCTCGCCTTAATGTTGGCTTTTAAACGATTGTTGGTATTGCACTCTAAAAAATTATTGAAACATTTGCACAATAAGTAATAAATCTGTAATTACTGTGTGTAATGTGTGTAATTCATCGTACGCTAGATACCTATTTAGCTCACAGAACTTACGTTGTGTCTTCATTATATTGATTGTAGGTATGATGTATAACTATGTATACTATAATAGTTGTGCTTTACGAATCATGGTTGCTACTTTACGAGTATATTAATTCAAATATAGGAAATTGTATTTTTTATTATTAAACATGACATCATGTGTAATCAAGCGACTGTAATAAACAATTTACAAAAAAAAGTACACCCCCAAAATTTTGTGAAACAGAAAGTTTACCAATTGCCGGTTGCATTCAATAATTTGCTGTATTTGATTACGATAGCTGTATTATCAAACCTTGCTATGTATAGATACCTATACGCTTTGTTCTTTTTTATCTGTGTATAATACAAAGTCCTAATTATAGATTATTAGAGTTAGATATTTGCCTAGTTTATTGACATTAAAACTTAACGCATGTAATATTTGAAGCACTTAAACTAGATGAATATTTGAATTTTAAAAATTATTAAAAAGGTGGTACCTACAATAATTATAATTCTGTTACAAATTTTCCGGTATCTAAAAAAAACATTTAATACGTATATCAATAATGAGTAAATACTTAGGGTAATTATAAAAATATTAAGTTTTCATATCTCATAGCCCTTTTACTCAAACTTTTCTTTTTTGGCAATACCTGTCAGAAATAGTATTGTAAATTACACTTAGTGAGCAAAATAAATATTTGACTTTGACTTTGTCTTTGATCCACAGACTAGACCCAATTACGCGTAGGGTACACGCATAGATCAAAACATTCATATATCATAAACGTTTCAATGCTTTGTTGGTACATAGATCGGCACATACTTTGCCGCCTCTTCCATAAATAGTTTTCCTTATCTTGTTTTCCCCCCTAACATTACCAAAGTAACCTCCCTCTCATTCCCTTGCGATCACACAATCCAATACCATCGCACTCTCAATTTTACGTTTATGTGTGGACATCAGCGCGCTCAGATAAAATGTCATTGCATGTTCCAAAACGTGTATTTATTTAGCTTTCACACAGTTATTTAAAGACGAGAGAGGAACTTCTAAGGGGAATATGTCCGATATCAGGCAGGACAGGAGTGGTCCGAATTGCCCCGATATTGTTATATAGAAAATACAACGTATCTTTTAAGTGAAAACTTTTTGATAGTATTTTAAAACTTTTCTTGGCTATTTTCTCTCATGATGGCAAGTGAAACGAGCTACACTCTAATTCCTTAACCACAGAGGAACTATCTTACCTCCAACTGCCGAAATAAAACAACGCAGTTATCATTATTGTTATGGCGATAGACTTGGGTAAGATGGTGGAAGCTAGCAAGGCGAGTTGAAAATAACAAGAACCAAGAAGAAAAAATAAAGAAGCGTCAGTGCTATAAAAACAGTGCTATAATATTCTAAACAAATTATTGTATTCAACGATGTATTAATAAAACAACTCAAACAATACTTTGACTCACTCTAAATTAATAAAATCGAAAATGAAAACATAAAATCTCGACGTTGCTTGACGCGATTTAATTATACTCCGCGCATAAGCAGTAATTTGAAGCGGGCCCAAAACATATTTGTTTTTTAATTTCCTTTAACAATCTGTTACCGTTTTTTTTTATAAATTTTCTCCTTTTAACAGGACAAGGAGACGTGATCTGTGAACGACGAATAATGGACGAGTCACGTTAGTGCTATATAAGTAATTTTTCAATGAAAATAATTTAAATTTAGAATGCTTTAAAAAACCTATAGAACATTTTAGAAAACCTATGGTCGAAAATTGAGCACACTTATCTTGAATTTACAATCAAAATCTGTCCTTTTTGTATTAATATTGAAAAAACGAGGCGTACTGCATTTCAATTGGAATTTACCGTTTGAACTTCAAAATCAGGCCTCAAACTTGAAATGTGGGATTATCTATCGTATCGTATGCTTCATTGCCACCTTAGCCCCAAAACCCGCCCGCTTCAAATTACCTTAGTGGATAAAAAAAACTTTACGTCTCTAAAGATATCTCATAATGATATATCTGTCGGATGCCGATGGTTAAATCCGGCTGATACTTTTGGGTAAGACTGGCTGTGAGATTGGTATGTGCAAGGCTTTTTTACCACTCACACAAAAACTCTTCAGTAGTACCAGACGATCTGCCTATAGGCAGTTCATTATCTGCCGGTCGCTGGTAAATTGAAGAATGATAATCGGATTTCTGTTTTTAATCACTACGCTGTTGTGGTCGGATAGTTTTGTGATAGATCTAACGTTAAACTAAACATTAGTAAATTTCGCTTAGAGCCTATTTACAAAAAGAATTTCAAGCAAACATTAGTTAGACCAAAACTAATGCTAAAAAATATGTCGCTTTCATTCGATTTTCTTGGCATTCCAATTATTTATCTGTTTTCATAATGTCGACATTGAAATATTTTCCCGACAATTCTATTTTAGCATTGTCGATTTGTTTTCTCGACATTAATATGCATTAAAAATAACTTTATGATTTAAGAGCTGAATGAATATGATAGAAACGTATGGAAAACAATATTACCATAAAAAACCGTTCCCGCGGATAATTGTTAAATCAGACAAAAGGGATGTGGACTGTATTCAAATTAAAATATATTTTTGACGCGTACCTACTGGTAGTTTTCATAACAGAAATCATAAAATACACAATACTTTATTGTATCATTAAGTAATTCAAAATATAATTAAATCACTCTGAGGTCACGTGACAACAAGCACTCAGTGTATGACGTCACTTGTAGTTAGCATCAGACGCTGGCAAAAGGGAAACCTCCTAAATCGCCATAGCAACCAGTATTTGGCAACAGGTAACGTCAAAGCGGTCACGTGACATGTATCGGCATTTTGGAGCGAACTTAAGATACCTACGTGATTTTTAAAACATTTTAGTCGTAACATTTTAGTCGGGCTACAAAGGGTACTTACACACGACATGAAACATTTAAAAAAAAATTAACATCCCTATTTAACGTGTTTGTAGTATTTTGTTGTCTACGATAAGATTGCCAGAGATCTCAAAGAAATCCTATATAAATAAATGGGAAACATCGTACTACTAATTTAGTATTTTTTGCTAACGGTAGCTGTGATGTCTAATGACCAGTGATCGGAATATGCTGAGTATATTTACCTACAGTTTGTAGAACAGAGATAAAAATTGGAGACTTCCCTGCAGTATTTTTTTTACCGGTAAATTTACCTGATCTTTAATAACGTGAATTTAAACATCTTATTATTAATATTTACCGCGTAACAAACATAAAAAAACCATCAAAATTAGTCGAATGAAAACTTTTTTTTTTTGAAGTTATTAAAAATGAAGAGCCATGTGAAAAAATTTATAAGGAAGAATATTTACGCAGGAGAACTTTCTACTTAAATTTACGTAGTTAAAATTCCGGTAAATTATCGGTGAGGTAAAAAAAATATTTTAACGAAGTCTCCGATTTTTATCTCTGTTCTACAAACTGTAGGTAAATATACTCACCCAATTCCGATCACTGCTAATGACATTGGATAGGCTTAACTCTACTGTGAACAATGTGTTGGAAGCTTTATCTCATTAGTCTGTAAACCAATCTACGGGCTGAAGATAAACACAAGTAAAACGGATATAATTCTTTTTAAAACAAAAAATGTTCTCTTTAATGATAAAAAAAACACCTGCAGTCGACAGCACAAAATTCTTGTGGGTCTCAATTGACGTAGGCCTTAATTGAAAAACTCATTGTTGCCAGCCTTTCTCTTTTTTATGCCTGTTTTTTATAAAAATCTGAACAAATTTGAAAACAAGGATAGATAGTTACAAATGATTGAACACAAGAACGAAGGATCTTCCATACACAATCAATCTGGGATTAAATGTTCTTAGACAGGTACCAATTTCAGTCAATCAGATGGCTTATTAGACTTCCGTTAGATCTTAAAATACTTAAAACATTTTCAGGCGCTTTTTAATTTAAAAACCACCTGAAAACGTTCTTATTGAACAAATGCTTACATGATTTTGATACATTTTAAGTGTCTAGTATGTAATTTCTATTTGGTAGGTCCTCAACCTACCGAATACATGGAAATACAATTTGTGACATAATCGTAAATTGTTAATGGAATAATTAATTTAAAATTTTAAAAAAACATTGATTGATTGCAGTTGGTGCATTACCTGTACCTACGTCTTATTGCCACAGAATCTGCAACGTGTTACTGGCACTCGCAACTGACGCATGGGCCCACAGCCCATAAAATTTCTTACCATCCAAATGGCATAATAATTATAACCTTTTCACTCGGACCAAAAAAATGTTCATAAAATAAAACTTTATATAAAAAATATTTGCCTGTATGAGAACAACAAATAGTAACAGATTCCCAGTCCACAAAGTAGACAATAGAAAAAAAATAGCTCTTCAGTATATTATGATTCATGGGACAGGTATTAATGTTGAAGTTCTTTTTAATTCTTAACGAGTAAGTAGCTCTTGGTCTTCATCTGATGGTAAGTGCTGATAAAGCAGAAGATGTCAACGAGCTACATCCGGTTTCCGCAACCACAGAGGAAGTGGCTATCTTAGCTTCAATTGCCGGAACACAACAATGCTGGTAGCACTATTGTTATGGCGTGTCGCCAGACTTAAGTATGATGGTGGTAAAATTTCTGCCCCACGGGAATCGAACCCCGGACCTCTAGATCTAAAGTAAGTGGTCTCAACCACTAGACCACAGAGGCTGTTGAAAGAGTTATGAGAAAATAAAATTTATGAGATTAAAAAGAAAAATCATTGCCAACCATCTTTTTACATATCAACCTTTCCATGGTTATACAGAGTAACAGTAAAGACAATAAATTTAAACATGGGCTTCATTTAGTTCATAGAAATGTTTCATTCACTTGATAATCTCATGATATTACTATGAATTATTATAACTTTGGCTTATTATTTCATAGAAATGTTAAAAATTAAAACTCATAAACCACCCATTTAAACTTTTAAACATAACTTCTCAAAACCTATATCCTAATATGTATACGGTAAAGACGTTATAAACGTCCCAATTTCGCCTCATTATAATACGCCATTTCCAAAGATAAAAAGCGTGAAAACAAGTCTTATTTTTGTAATATTTGAATGCGAAGATTGCCGCGTTTTTTTAATCTTCATTCTCCAACATCATTTGAATGCTGGGGGAATAAATCAGTTCCTTTGTTTTTCGAAACACTTTGTTACACGGGTTTTCTCACCTATTGTACATGAGTACGTCTGGCTTCCACAGCTTGTTCGGGGTGATTCGAAGGTCTTTCACACCACCATATTCGCTGTCATTCCACCTGAGGTTGTAGTCGTTCCATTCCTGTCACACATAAAGTATTAGTCAGCGAGAGAAAAGGATAGGCGAATTGTAAGCAGAGCGGCTGTTTTCAACTGCAGGGAGATTTTATTGCTTTCTTTATTAAATTGTCATAAAATTGCCCGCGACTCTCGTATAAAGGAAAATATTTTATGGTTATGAATTTGTTTTTTTACACAATTTAAAGTTGTGCGTTAAAATATTATGATCGTTTTTTACTTTTAAACGTACATGAATAGTCTCTGATGTTCTCTTAAATACTTATCTCTCCAAATTCAAAAATATTTATTTTATTACAACAGCAAGTTGAAAACGGCCCTTGAATTAATAGAAAATAATTAATAGAATATTATCTCATAAATTAAAGCAAGGAGCAACAACGGCCCGCAAAATCAATAATGGACAACTGTATCGAGCTCCAGAAAGTTGTCACTTATTAATTCGTTTGCTTGTGGCTTAACACTTCAAGAATAAGGTTCAAAATGTCGCACTGGCTACACAAGTAAAGTAAATAGGGGTTTAGATGACAGAAACAAAGACAAGTTGGCAAGTTTGGGCCCTCCTAATATTACAGAAGTTGAGACCCAACTAAGCGTCAATATCGCGTGTTTGTGTAGATATTGTAAGGCAGAGAGCACACTGGTTACATTGTAATATGTTAATTCAAACATTATACATATAACAAAGTTTTCGAAGCAACGCTATCCACATTGCATATTTAAATTACTTCAAGCACAAGTTTTAGTTGGAGCAGGTTTTCTTTTGCACAACAAGTACGAAACATTAGCGTTAGAGCCTTGACATGGCAAGTGTATGCCGTAGTCAGGATTGCTGGCATCGCCAGAAGTATGGAGGAGCATTTTCAATTGCGTAAAGATTAAAAGACGCGTTGCGCTTTTGAGGCACTTAGAAGTTCTCCTGAAGGCGCGGAAGAACTCAACGCTTATTCATTGGAACGATATAAAATCATTAATTAGAAATATTAGCAATGTCAGTATTTACACTTCATCTTAAAAAGGTGTACTGAAATATATTAAGATTAATAAGATAAAATTATTATTATTACATGGAAACGATTTGCAGCTGAAAAGAAAACATCCTGAATAAAATATTTATAATTACTTTCACAAATTGTAAGTACCTAATATCTCGCAGATTTTTTTACTTTAACTCCAATTATTTTATTGATAAGCTTAATAATTATAATAAAATGAGTAATAGTGTACTCTCAGCCTTACGGTAAAGGTGTAATCTGTTGGCCAGTGCGATATGAGGAGTGAACAAGATAGATGTATCCTACTCGTTCTCTCCTGAAGGATTAATTCTCTATTTGATTCAATCTCCATATTGAACTTTTGTATGGGAGACAATGCTCTTGTTTAATTGAATTTAGAATAACTGGTAGGTATGAGTAGAAAGATCTTTAAATGTATCGTAGCAAGGTCCTCTTTTTCTGTGTTTTATAAAGCTCAAAGCTTTACAGATGCAAATCTGTAATACACTAATAGCAAGGAAATGAAATTAGAAAGTATAAAAAACAATCACTCTTTTTTTTAATTGCTACTTCAGGGTGTTTATCTTTTAACCATGGAAAGAAAGTGGCGCAAAAAACCATCATTTTAAAATTATCAAGTAGTTTTTCATAAAATTTGAATTTATCACAATAATTAATACGTATTGTAAATTAGAGAATGCGAGATGATTCAATAGTTATTGTATATTTTATCATAATACTTTGTTTAAGATCAATAATCCTTCAGAAGAAAACAAGTAAATACATAATTACGTGAAATACAGATTTCAAGGAAATTATATTTGATAATTTCCATGTCTCATTTCAGGATTAGCCGGGTATTGAACCCGGACTGTCCTAGTTGATAAAGGGTTATAATTAATCACAAAATTATGTGCACATTAACGTAAAGGCTTAAAACAGAATATATGGTGAGATATCATAATGAACAGCTTCCACAGTAAATATAAGAAACAGTATGCCCTCTTGAAAAAGAATTACAAATGAGCGATATAATAAACGTCGATCAATTGATAAAAATAAATGTAGGAAATCGTGAACGTAGCCGATTGCAAACCACTGTTTATTTCTCATGCTTCTCGAAAGCTATCAAAATTCGCTTTAGTTTCTATCAAATGTCAAACAAATAGTCAAATACTTGAGATATCGTATCATAAATCTAGAAATACGGTCATTGACTTCCGTCATTCGATTACTGCAGACAGAAATCTAAACACCTTACTTACTTAATAAGAAAAAATGGTAAAATCATTGCCTTTCTTTTCTACTGAATACCGTTAATCTTATGGAAGCCAATTAGACTGCTTGAAATTAGCATAAACTTTGAAACCATTTTAAAGAGCGTTCGAGAAACATGAGTAGGTAATCTCGTCTTCAACTATTTTAAGTTTAACACATCAAGCTTAAACTTACCTTAGTAGTTTATAATATTAACTCCACAATACGAACTTAGAGTGCATCAGCACAATTATGTTGAGCTATCTTTGTAAGCAATTGTACAGAAGATAGGGGGAAACTGCGGATGTTTCTTGTGGTGATAATGGCAACATTGTTGATCAAAATTATGAAATTGGAACCAATCCTGTGGTACAGTCGACAGCACATCAAGCGTAACAGTTTGACCTTGAGACCAGCCTTATTCCGTTCGCAATAGAGGCGGCTTTCCTAGTCCAACTATTACACTTGATGTGCTGTCGTCTGTACGTTCTGAAACTAAATTAGATTTCAATGCCTTCTTTCATTTTGGTGTGAACCGCTTCGCCGACGAACTTTTCGTCGACGCACGTTTTGCCGACATATTCAAAATACATTCCACAAATACCACTAGAAATAATATAATAGAAATTATGGCATTACTAGTGGGTTCATAGTTATTTTTCATGGCCAAGCAGAGTTGGATATTTTGTCAAGTATTTAAAAGAAGGGCTTTAGATTTGTCGGCGATTTCATTCTTATCAAACAAGAAAAGTTAGATGACATATGACAGATGAGGTCTCTAAAATTAAGTTGCTAATGTTAACTATTGTCTGGTTGGTTGTCATCTGAGATGACATTGCCAAAACATAATTTTATCTTTTCTTATTGTATTGAAAATAAAGGGAGGCACTGAACTTAAATCTAATTCAGTATAAATACTACTGCAGAATCACTAAAATCCTCCAATAGTTAATTGAACTAAGGATGTTGACAAATTTTGGAAAGTTTTTCATGTCGTGTATAAATACCTATTAAACCCCGTTAGTTATAATAACTATTTTAATAATGTTGTAAAAATCACGTATCTTAATTTCCGGGAGCGTTTTGACGTCACCTGTTGCCAAACACTGATAGGTTGCTATGGTGATATAGATGGTTTTGCTTTTGACAGCGTCTGATGCTTACAACAAGTGACGTCACACACTGAGAATGGTGTTCGTTGTCACGTGACCTGAGAGGGATGTTATTGCATTTTGTTTATTAAATATTGTTCAAATTTCGTAATAATACATTTACTATTGTGTTTATAAAGATTTCTATCATAAAAACTACCACTTCCATTCAAGATTATATTTTAATTTAAATACAGTCAACATCCCTATTTGTATAGTTTTGTCTGTGTGTTTGTTTTTGTTTGAAGGTAACATTATCACCACATCGAGAGCAACCGCGTATCTGTACAGCTCCCTCCTGAGCTACGCAAAAGATAGCATACTGTCTGATATTTTACTGTGATGCAATTATAACAAACGGTAAGCCTTTGCGTTTCAGCTAAATTGAACAATATGGTATGCATGCCATACCTGAGAATGATAAATACTACACTACAACGAGAACTGTCACAGTACAACTAGATCAAGTAAAATTAACAGACACAGAGTATAAAGCAAGTAAAATAGAGATAAACGAGGTTTCATAAATAGATTTAAATAGATAATTAAGCGGTACTCATGCAGAGGAATTAGAAACATGCACGAAGCACAATTTCGTTATAAGGTAACCTATTGTCAAATTCACATTATGATGGTTATAAATCAGCGTAAGCTTATTTCGTTGCAAAGGTTCAGGGCCCTAATTCTCTTATTTTAAACAAATCGCTATCCTATTGTTATTCTACTGTTATTCTATTGAGACACCTGTCAAAATAGGTATTCTACAAAAAAATTTACAGTCTTAATAAAATAACAACAGTGTCTCGTCGCTATGGCTATGGGATAGCTTTTGCTTTGCAATGGCGTCTCAATGGTACTGTTATCAATGTTGCCTGTCAAAACCTACTATTTTCATCTATGAATTTTTATTTGTTTTCATGAGCGAAAATAATCGAATTATACATTAAATTCATTGCTACATAATCAAGTATTATTACTTGTTGACGGCAGAAAGAGGCTTAGTGTTTAATTAAGCGATTTATTAAACAAAAATGAGTAAATTTACATTGAACTTAAAATAATAATTAATTCATGACAAAACAAGATAACAACACCCGTTGCGTAGCAACGAGAATGCATAGAGCCGCGTTCTCGACACTGGAAAAAATCCTACCGATGAAAAATGCGTTCGAGGCACCCATTTACCAAATCTCCTCTACATACATGAAATGTTATTAAAAAGCTTAAAATTTTGTAAAAACTGTCTGTCTGAACCTGTTAGGAATGAAATTGTGAAAGTTTTGGTTTCTTATTTGGAGTTTTGGAAAGGTATTTTCAATACGAAACATCTAAATACCAACAAACGTAGGAAGTATACACTTTAATATACTTATTGAAATAACGGAACAGTGAAGGCATTTCTATGCATCGTGTTTAGACAATGTTTAAACCTACTTTTTACAATCCATAATTGTAACAAATACATATTAAGTTAATTTTTAACAATTTACCTAAGCCAAAAATGTACTTAATTCACAATTTAGCGTTATGAATGCTTGATAAATAGGGTAAACTGGAATTCTATTTGCGAAAACTGAATAACTTAAAAGTTTATAAGTATTTTAAGATCTCTCTCTCCTAACATACAAAATATTTTTTTAGTATGCCATCGTCGGTTTGTACAGATCATTTATTCTTCACTGATGGATTTTATTACAGCTGGCTTTAGGATACTGTTCCCGCACTGAGATTTCTCTTAACTGCTCGTCAATGCGGATGCTTCTGCATCAAAAACTATTGATGCAGAAGCATAAGCATACGCATAACAAAAATAAAACCGACTTCAAAACACTAATAAGGAAAAAAAATATTAAATTTAAGTAGGTACTTACCTAGGTAGGTACTTACTTATCTGCTAAAAATGTAGTTTTTGGAGTTGGTGCTTCACTTTTTATTGTGTCTGCTAACAGCTTAGCACCAACTTCAAAAAATACATTTTAAGGAGATAACTAATAGTAATTAAATTTAACTATTTTCCTTTCTATTATATTTAAACAATTATCTTCCTACTCCTAACCGTTAAGGAGTTGTACCTTCCGTCAGCAGCTCATCAACATAATATAGTAACTGACAGTACCAAATACTTGAACAGCTTTGGAAAAAGTAAAAAAATTCATACGTGCCCATAAAATTGGTGGATTGCCTTCGATTTTCCTGGTATCCCATCATCCGATCCTGACTTGGTGACAACGGGACCACATCAGAAGTATACTCTATCAAATAAAAAAGAATTTTGAAAACCGGTTCACTATTGACGGAGAAGTCGGTGAACATAAATCCAAAAAAATGCCTACATATAGTGGAGCATAGAACCTCCTTCTTTTTGAAGGCGATTAAAAATAACACCACGATTACTGCACAAAAAGTACTCCGAAACAATTTTCAATCATCGAAACAAAGCTCGAAATCCGTATAATTAATTTTCATGTAAGCAAATGTACCAAAGGAGGTGTCTCTGCACAATGGCGTATCAATAGTAGTTGAATGATAAAAATGCTATCACGACGTTATTGATAGAAATGTCAAACTGTTTAAATAATTAGTAGAATACGTTATTATGAAGCCACTGACAAGACATCGGCCACTAACTTATAGTAGAATACCAACTGATTCAATAACGGTGGAGTAGTAATTCAGTGGTAAGCCATTGGAACGTTATTGATTAACAGAATACGAAATAACAAAAATTGTACCATTGAGACACTATTGTTATTATATTGCGATAGTTGTAAATTAGCAGACTTGGGCCCCAGGGCATTAACTCTCTTCATTTTCGGCATACACTTTAATTTTTAATATTATAAACAAGACCAGGGATCTCGGGGTACTACCATTTCCGTATCTAAGCTGCCGTATTGGTAAATGCTAAAATAATTATCTTTTAATTTCGCTCAACAAACATACCTTTGGTGCTGGAAAACAAAATTATTTATAAACTCATTCAACCATTCCCGGAGTCAAGACAAGGCATACACAGTATTTACAGCCAACATGAAAAGTATGTGCATCAAGCCTCTTTTATTTAAATTCTCATTTTAATTTTAAAAAGTAAATGAATAAAACAAAAATGTACAATCAATGTACGTAAAAGCATATATAAAATCAAACAATAAAATAATACTTAAAGATGATTTCTCCAGATGGATTTTAAAACATATTGATTCATATTTCTGTGTGTTATGAGTGAATTACACGATGTTTCAGAATTCTCCACAACCTAACACAAAAGAAAAATATTTCAAACAATAGTGAAAAGAATTCAAAACTCTTTTTACGTGCTCTTTTTAATATAGAATTCGTTTCAATGAGGTCTCATGGCCGCAGGCAACTAAGCTAACCATGGCGGGGAGGAGTCGACCTTACAAAACCTTCCCAAAAGATTCGCATTCCATGGCCATGCAGAGACAAAAAATTCTACAATTCTTTTGTAGCCAAACAAAACAAAATGTACAGCGGATTCCCAGGGTGTGCATAATCATTGTATAGTGCAAAGATTTAAATCGTCACCTAAACCCTCGCTATAGCTCCACATTGCCAAAATGTGTGCAGTGTGCACAGTAAACGAGCGAGCTGACATATTTCAACATAGGACTCAGCTGACCGCAGTACTGGTCAGACGTCAAACACTGAGTATGAATTAGTGTGTCATTATTGTGTCGTTCTTATTTAAACACCAATATTTCAAATACAGTGTCACACATTTCACTCGTGAATACAGCAGATATTTTTTCAATCAATCTAATCAATTTTGCTTAAAAAAACTAAATAAGTAAAGAAGACTGTAACTCTGTCCGAGTTAGGGTCTTAGCAAAAGAGAGACGACACGACATCTCTCTGTTTACGCCAATTCGTGCTCTCAGTGTCAACCGCCCATTGGCCGGGTTACGAGAATCGACGTTCTATCTTGGCAAAAAATATACATTTTTTTTAGATATCAGGGTATATTAAACGATTTAAATCTTTGTCATAGTGTACATATACACTTCGCGAACAACGGTAGTGCATCATAACATGTTACATTCAGTCTCCAACCAATATGGTACTTTCAATTGACCAGCCTACACGGAACCCTCTTCGAAACTCCCAAATCAAGGTTGTTTTATTTTTCATCTTAAGCCAATAGCGGCGTTTACATCAGTTTAAACATGTTCGTTTAGCGATATCGCATCGATTAATGTCAACCATTAGTACATATTGTTAAACGCATTGCGGCGTACACGGCAGTTGTGGTTCCCGTCAAATAATCATACAGACACATTCGTTGGGATGCAAACACTTCTGTGCCTCAAGTGCGAGTTTTACGTCAAACGTTACTACCGCGTTTACCTTACAGACGTCATATAAAAATTTCCAATACTTGACTACAGATACCCTGCTGTTGTTGTCATACAATTCGACAGTTGAACGCAGACGCGATAGTAACGTATTAGAAAGATTAAAACTCGCACTAAGGCTTCTGGAATGTCAACTTACCTGAGCCGTTAGGGAAAGCCCAATTTTGTTCGTTCACTACAGTTTTAACAACTGAAGGTGGCTAATCTAACGGATGATAGATTATGTATGATGGGATGCATGACAGGGTCTACCGTCTATCTACGTACGAGCTGAGAGGCAGCGATCAGGATGTCAGAAAGAATAACTAAACAACTCTCATAACATGACAGAAAGTTCAAAAACTGCCGCATACTCCACAACGCTATGCAATTTTCAAAAATAACAGTAAGAGTAGAAGAGAACATAACCGGACAGACAAAGTAAAGATGGAAGGAAATATACAAATGAAAACAGAAAGAAAAACAGTAGAACGTAACGAAACAAGAAGTTTTATCAAGTGTTAATTTATGTTCGTCATTTTATTACACTTACCAATGACAGCCAAATATTGGTTATAAGTAGCTGATTCTTCTCGTCCTATTGGGTTAGACGGTGTCAACAAAAACAGAAAGAAAGGGCGCAGTCAGTTATATGTCTAACACGTGATCGATAGCTGGACACACATGACGGGGCCGGGCGGCGCGCGCGCACAACATGCGCGGGCTCGCGCGCCGCCCACTAGATATGCGGTCACAACAAGTTAACACCCACGACCATGCGACAGAACTGCCGCGATGGCGGCGCCGCAGCCGCGCCCGCCTCCTGCGCCACCAAGCGCCGGGAAGCAACGTCTCGAGTGCGTAGTGCTTGGTGTAATGAACGCCTCCAGCCGCTTGGTGGGAGCGAGCGCTCAGCGCGGGGCGGGCCGGCGTGGGCGCTCCTACCACTTACCAAATTAAGCCAGACGTTCGTGGTCAGGATTTGATTTTTCTCATCCTTATTTGATAAATGAACGCACGGCGACGCAAGAAAGGAACGAAAACATAACAAACATGAGAACGTTTAATTGACAGTTAGCTTCAATGAAGGCTCTCCAAAACCTTACCCTTAAGTTGCCCAGGAAACAGACTTAGCGGGATTCGAACCCGCAGTGTTAAATGCTTAAAGGCTAGTCTCAACAAAATACTAAAATGATTTAATTTTGTTAAGTGTAGAGTTGTAGCCGCAGAAGCCACAAAGTAATCTTAATCTCTCGGCTTGATAATTTTACTGACGAAGCAATAATCCGCTTTTATAGCGAAATGTCGTTAAGGGAAAGCAATTAAACAGATATTCGAGCGAACAGCAGAGCTTTTGCGATGACTAATGTATTTTATAACTGGAGTCCCGAAAGTTATATTATTTGATAATTTATAAATGTCGCATTAGTTCCTCTAATCCATTATTATACGAAGAACGACACTATGATTAAAAGTATAAAATATTTTGTATGATATATTTCATAATTTTTCAGTTTATTTTTATACAACTAGATGACAAGCAAGCAGACGTTCCACCTGGTGGTAAGTGGCTACCTGCAATAACAAGGGGAAAATCACTTGGTATTGCAGGTGCGTTGTCATCTTGAAGCCTAGAAATACCTTCCATGCCCAGTAATTACACTGGCTATCTATTATTTTCCTTTTCTTTTTTTAAGTATATATTATATTTTGGATAAAGCTACTCAGTTATTAGTATGGTTATGGATAATGTAAAGCAATTATTTAAATTTGGATTGTCCTATAAATATTTTTGATGCACTCAGTGCTGCCTGCATTCCAGAAAGTAATGTCTCACCATTTATGGGTTGGCTGGAAGACATATCTGATAGACACAAAGTCCAACCTTCTTGTTAAATAATTTCATATTGTAATTTTAAAATGCAATTAACAGGATAATAATATGATGTGGTTCCCACTGGTAATTTGTCTGGAGAGTTTCATTTAAATTATTGTTTATTCACAATCCTGGCATCGAAGCAGGTTTATTAACTGATTCATTTATCTGTGAACGGTTCACCACAATATTACTCCGACTATTTGTTATTTAAAACGATCCTTTTGTATTTTATGTTCGTTTCTGTTTGAAAAAATATAATTTTAATGGATATGCGATATAAATTAAGTAGATTTTTAATGAATTTGTTAAGGTTTTCGTGAAAAGTAACAAATGTGCATTTTCAGTAATAGAATTCGTCGTCAGATACAAGACCTGCTTTACAGTCTAACCGGGAAAGAATACATATTTATATGTGTACAGTTTTCGCAATAATAATATAGATTACTAGCTGACCCGGCAAACGTTGTTTTACCATATAAATTATTTCTAGGGAATTTCTAGTGTAGAAAAAAATAACTTACTTATTTAAGTGTGTAAGGTCATCCCTACTCCGTGCTGTTTACTGGGAGAGGAGTGACACCGGTAGACGCTTGACGGGGATAACTTACCGAGTGATAATTGATCAGTTATCGAGCGGGGTGAAGAATTATTAAATTACTTAAATGACTATTAAAAAATAGAGGTTGGTGATAGAAGGGTGAAAATTTAGGGTTGTATGTAATTTTTATGCCACTTATAAAAATATAAAAAATAAAAATTTTGTCCAAAAAATAAAAAATAAATGTTAGGGGTGGAAATCCCTTATCACTTAGGGGTAAGAAAAACAGATAGTAGCCGATTCTCAGACCTACTGAATATACATAATAAAATTTCATAAAAATCGGTCAAGCCGTTTCGGAGGAGTATGGTTACTAAATTTGTGACACGAAAATTTTATACCTACATATATAAGATTTTACCGGCGATTTGATTTTCCATTACCAACATACCATTACATATAAGCGTTCCAGCGTCACTCCAGTAAAATGTATAGAAGATTTATTTTAAACGGTGCAGGTGCAGCAAACGATCTCATTCCGAATAATCGATAGTATTTCGTAGCACACGAGTCCTCCGTAAAATGTGATGAAAAGGCCGTATCTCACGAAGACATTTAATTTTACGAAGTACTACGCGAAGAGATTTATGATACAGAATCAATGAAATACTCATTGATTTATAAAAGATATTTTACTGACGCACTTGAATTTATTAATAAGCCACTTTGAAAATGTTTTAATACCATTAAAGATACAATTTAATTATTACAAAGAACCAACATGGCTTTTTTACAAAGCACGGCATATGACCTGTACCCCTTGCACGAACATTTTTAAATTTCGAAACCGATTTTCGATTACGATTCGAAATTTAAAAATGTTCGTGCTAGGGGTACTCTTCTAGCCGCTTTCCTTTCTACGCCTATTTTTAATGAACCTGTTTTTAAACGACATCATTTCGGTTCTAAGTGGTCAAAAAAAACCCTTGAACCAACCAATCACTCAAACAGTCTCAAAAAAACTCTGCCCAGGCGTCCAATTGAATGGCTAATTTAAACCAGACGGCTGACATGACGTTCAGCCATCTGGTTAAACGTTGCGCTCAATGACTTGGCTAGTTGTACTTCAGCCGTTTGATTGGATGCCGGCGTTCAATCAACGCTAGCCGTCCAATTGGGTGGCTGATTTAACTAGACGGCTGCGACATATAGATACCCTGTTATTTACTGGTTTAAGACATTTATTCTCATTAAGAATTTACAAATTCACTTGACATGAGAACATTAAAAATATTATCTATTCAACATTGTTACAAAGCGGACATCTAAGACAGGTAGTTACAAACATTTTTTTATCAACAAATTAAATATACCCTCATAGTTTCTTCGGAAATATTATTCACCGACTCGCACTGACTCGGGCGCAGATGTATATTGTCAAAACATTACTAGAAGTGGCTAGGTTTCCAATATGGAAACATAGAAAGATTGAAATACTAATTTAAATGCGAAGAGTATGGGTAGATTTGCTGTTTTGGTGTAGTTTTATTTAATATTTATACACATATATACATATATATATTTAATATAATTATTTATTTATTTTATATTTAAATCTATAAGTAGGTACTAGTACTTAATTCATGTTTAGATAATTTTAAGATTTTGTAATTTAAGTAGATGAAATTTTAACAGTTTTTTAAAAGTAATAATAGATTGCGATTCCTTAATGTCTCTGGGTAATTTGTTGTATAATTTTACGCCTTCGAACATGAGGCTCTTTTTGCCATAGTTGGTTCTAGGTAGCCGTAATACTAGATCGTTTGCGTTTCTTAGTATGATTTTTTGTACCTGTTTGTTTTTTGTAAATTCTATTTGTGTTTGTATATTTTTCGTTAATATTTTCCGCACCAATAAACAGGTAAAATATATATATGTTTGTGATAAATTGAACAGTTTTGTTTTTTCATATAGCAAGCTAGTAGATGTGAAGTAATTAAAATGAAAAAGAACTTTTACTATTTTGTTTTGTGTTCTTTGTATTAAGTTCAGATTAGATATTGCAGCCGAGCCCCATACTTCAATCAAATAATCTAAATGGGGCTTAACAAGAGAATTGTAAACATAATATCGTATCTTTTGTGGGAGGCAATGAGAAATGCCCCGGATGACTCCAGTGAGGGCCGATAATTTATTTTTAATTTTCTCGATATGTGGTTTCCATGTAAGATTGCTGTCAAGAATGAGACCTAGGTATTTCTCGCTATCTACTCTGTTAATTTTTTGGTTATTTATTTTTAGAGGTTCATAATCCGTGATTCTCTTATTTTTAGCCTTAAATATTATATAATTAGTTTTTGTGACGTTAATAGTTAAGAGATTGTACTGGAACCATTTATTTAGTAGGTTGAGATCATTTTGTGCATCAGTGATAACTGTTTCTATTGAGTGTCCAAAATAAAATAAACTTGTGTCATCTGCGTAAAGTGTGACATCTCCTTTTAGACCTATTTCGTGCATGTTATTGATATATGTTAAAAATAATAGAGGTCCCAGAATTGAGCCTTGTGGGACGCCGTAGGTTATAGATTTAAGTTGACTTTGATTATTACCTATTTCTACTATCTGTTTGTGGCCAAAAATATATGATTCAAACATTTTATATGCAGTTCCAGTAATGCCAATATTGTTTAGTTTTTTTCTTCCGCCCGATCCGTTCGTTTAATTTAGAGCACGGGCGACGGGCAGGCAACAAGCAGAAATATCCGTGACTTTTCTTGCCACACACATACAGATATGCCCGTCAGTTACCCGTACGGGCAGATCCGCCGGTTAAATCCGTACGTGTATGCTTAGCTTTACGCTCAAGCCATGAGGGAGCGAGAAACCTGAGGGTGCCTCTAAAGGCTCGGACCTCGGCTCAGGGGAGTCGTGTCGTGGAGGGGAAGGCATATGCGACCGTAGTCACTTCACCAGGTCGGGCGTTAGCTTGTCTGTTGTCTTATAAAGAACGTGTGTTATTGTATTTTATATATTATTAGAAACGCTTCCTCATCATGATCAAATTAGATCCCTCTTAACCATGTACTCAAATAAATCGTTGCGCTGTAACGTCTGTAATTACTGTCGCCCCTCATCTTGCTACTTCAAATCATATTAATGCTTAGGCGAATGAAAAATGACAAGTCTTATACAACATTTTAACATCAAAATCAAGCACTTGACTGTGCTGAAAGAAAACGTGATAAGATTTATTTTAAAAAAGAACCAAAAGTTAAATCTGAATGGCGGAGTTGTACTGTGTAATTTTCACTCAACTGAGTTGTTCCAATAAGTAATAGAGTCCCGGCCAGGTCTTGAATGAGTGACTCTTAATTTATTTTTAAAATAATTTTCTGAGTTAGCTCTGGCGATCTTACTCACCGCAAGAACATTACACTACAAACCAGTGTTCATTACCTGCGATCTTCTGTAAGTAAAAAATGTAGGACTAGGTGGTAGGCCCGTATGTAGGGTAGTCTGGGTAGGTATCACCGCCTTTCTTATTTCTGCCGTGAAAAAGTTCGCTGTGTTTCGGATTGAAGGGAATGGTAGCCAGCGTAATTACTGGGCATGGACAGCATTTCATCATAGGCCTCAGGATGACAACGCACCTGCAATATCAAGTGATTTCCCCTTGTTATTGCAGATGTCTATAGGCGGCGGTAACCGCTTACCATCAGGTGGGCCGTCAGCTTGTTTGTCATCTAGTTGTATAAAAAAACCCAGTGGGAAATACCGCCACGACCTAACCTCTCCATAAATTATTGGTTATCATTATTATGGTATCTAACTATCTTTATGCCAAATGTCATCTAAGTCGGTTTAGTGGTTTAAGCGTGAAATCGTAACAAACAAACTCACTTTCGCATTTATAATATTAGTTGGGATGCTGTCAAAATAACTGTTACTCTTAATTTTCAAAGGATAAGCAACACGCAAGTATCTTTGGTGTAACAAGCTTTATAATGTTACTGCTATATCTGTGGTTATATGATAGATATTATATAATATTATGTAGGTAAAGTCTCTTAAATGTGATTCTCCCTTTAACTCGTAACTTCAATTCCACATAACCATAAAAATTACATATCATTACCAAGAAAACAACCCGATTCGGGTGAAATATTCTATGGGGGAGAAAAGCTGGCTTATTAATAAATTCATAGATCCTACGCGGCGCTCTCCAATTACTGAAATGGATAATTCTACAACGCGTGTCGTTTCACGAATGCGTTCCACTCATCGGAGTAACTTTTCTTTTCATCAAATTGGAGTCATGTTTTTATGTAAGTACATAATTATTATGCATACAGTCGACTCTACATAAGCAAAATTGACTCTTATTACAAGGGACAAAGGCACTGAAATCATTTCAAAGTATTTTTCTGGATTAACCACTCCAAATATTAGCTGGTAATAAACTAGAAAATACATAGAATCAAATAAGAATAGACAGACCGAGTGAAAGAATATCTACAAATATTTTAAATAAAAACTGATGCCTATACATATTCAGCTATAGGATGTATTTATTTATGATATAAGGTTGGTTTTTCAATGAACCAAATTTTAAATTACTTATTCTATCTACTTTTCCTGTCGACTGTATGTATTGTATCGGAGGCTAAAGTAGGTGCCTAGGATTGTTGTCCGATGTTTGCGAGCGTGAAATAATCCTACTAGCTTGGGAAATAACACCGTCTTATAAATAGAAAACAAACCTAACAGATATACGATATGCTTATCGTATCTTTGTTTATATTTTTTTTATAACCGCATAAGGTAGAAGCTACAAAATCCATAGGCTATCTAACTATACGCTTCCGTGTGGTCCATGCGTATTGCCCGCCTGATGGCAAGCGATTACCATAGCCATAGTAAACCATAGCCGGCCTTTTCTGCTATGAGGAATAAAAGTACGGTCAATTTCAAATGGCGATGATCGTTTGTAAAAATCAACCTGTGTAAGACCTCAAGTCCAATATTTTGCGTTCACAGTTGACACCAAAAATAAATGCGGATCATACAAGATTGGAGGAGCTCGGTGACGTAGTGGTTCGAGCGCTCTGGTTTCAATTACAGAAACAAAGGAACTTTAGCCGTGGTCGATTCCGGGGATGGGTCAATCAAAAATTTGTTATCTCGAGCTCCTCCGCGCTACGGAAGGCACGTTAAGCCGTTGGTCCCGGCTGCTGCTCAACCGCTTTACCCACCAACCCGCATTGGGCCAGCGTGGTGGTGTTATGGCCCAAACTCCTCATGTGTTTCTCCCATGTAGGAAGGCCTGTGACCAGCAATTGGATGTGTATATATAGGCTGGTGATGATGATGATACAAGATTCAAAACTAAAGATGAGCTCTTCCAAGAAAACAGTTCCATGCGTCATCAAATTAAAGAATATAAAGCATTCGTGGGAAGATCTTCAACACGCACCGTAAACTTAGATCGTAATGCGTTACTGTAATACAAATTTTATGATCACTACCCACTGAGACTTCTTAAAACCGAGCAATGTAAGAGCGGAACGTGGACTGAATTTTCCAATCCAACCTTCATTCATTAATTATAAATAAACAAAAATAAAAGCCGACTTCAAAACACTAAAAAAGGATAAAATATTTTATTAAAGTAGGTACTTATTCCCTAGAAATATATTTTTTGGCGGCGGAACTTTACTTTCTATTGCTTCTGGAATTAATATTATTAAATTAATATATCATAACCTTAGGGATACCTGCTTAAATTTAATGATTTTATTCTTCTTAGTGTTTTGAAGTCGGTTTTTATTTTTATTTACATTTTATTTCACAATTTTAGTAATAACTTTCTAGGGTCAAAAGCTAGATAGGTAAGTGTCAGCATTTATCGATTCGTACTAACTTATTGTTTCACTGAAATGTCATAGGAAAGTTAATTATTCCAGTTGTTTTGATTTAAAAACCACACTACCCAATCTATTTTGAATATTTTTTTATGGAACCAAATGGCGAATCATAAATCTCGGCGTAATTGATGTACATACAATTGAGAACCTCTTCCTCTTTGCAGTCGGACTTTATAAAAATGAATGCTTGTATGTTAGTTTGTTCTCAATGCTTTCCGAAACCTTTTTAACCTGACAGTTTTCTCTTAACAGCCATTGCAAAGCATACCGGGTACAGCTAGTAGTATTATAAAATATTTTCGTGTACTTTTTTAACGTTAAAAACGAGTAATCCTTACGGTTAAACACTTGCTATTACGCGGGCTGTACAGTTGTTTGCCCCATTTGCCGTATAAAAAATGAAGACGAAGGAGCCAATTTCCATAGCCCTTTAAATTATGTTTGAATAAATATCAAAACTGTAGTGCCCTGATATTTAAAAAAAGCAGAAAAACTGAAAACTGCTATAGAAATAGAAAAAAAAATATTTGGCACAATAATACTTAAAATACTTAAAATCTATACTAAAACCAATTAGGCCCCTGCTCAGCATAATGTCGCGACAGGACCTGCCACTATAAGCAGAAAAAACGGATTTTAGAATGAGTGCTAATTTATTACAATGAAAATAAAACGCATAAAATGTTCAATCATAAAATCTTATATCACTTTTTATCCCTATAAAAAGATTTCACAAATCGAATTCATTCCTGCAAATTATCAGACTCGCTGAACAAATGAAATAAAATGATGGACAAAACACTAAGTCAATTCAGCAACTAGCACGTTCCGATTCACTTCACAGCACTAACTAGTGTTGCAATTGTTTACGCAATTTGTATTTCTGTATCTATTTGTGGCTGGCAACATTTGACGTGCCCATTGTAATGGCTACTGGATTATTTGAATAAAACGTTCAAATTAACGCCAGGGGTTGTCCGTAATAACGCCTGGCCCACAGCCAGTGGTTCCGCTTATCGGCACATTACTGACGATTGTCTCCACATCCACGATTAACCGCTTTGCTTTGATTCATTTTCTTTAACACATTTTTTTTATAGAAATAATATCTAGACAAGAAAAGGCGGGAACTACAACCTCTTACAGTCCAGGTGACTGCTCTACCACTGAGGTACCGAAGATTTGGGATTGAATTCATAGGGTTACCGCTATGAGTATAATAATAGTTAAGAAGATGTTCACATACTTTTACGTGTATTGACCCTATAAACGTAAAAGTAATGTAAAAACTGTTCATCATCATCATAACCAGCCTATATACGTCCCGCTGCTGGGCACAGGCCTTCCTACATGGGAGAAACACATGAGGAGATTGGGCCATAACACCACCACGCTGGCCCAATTCGGGTTGGTGGGTTAAAGCGGTTTTAGTAGCTACCGATGCCAACTGCTTAATTAGTTATCGAAATACAATGAGTCATATCTAGAAAGACCACAGTCGTCAAAATGGCGCATTGTAAATAACTCAATTATCGACTTAGAAATATTTGTTTACATTACACACTGCTTTATATTTAGTAATGCTTTCTTATTTTTCAATCAGTGTTAAAACTCTCAGTGGTTTATAAGCTGCATAAATTTGTATTAGTTATAAATACTGTGTTCATTTTGGATAAAATCAATATGAGTGCGCGTAGAAATATGTCGTGAGTCTGAAATAGAAAAACAATTGCAAACTCTTCAAAATCTACCGTATTCGGAGTCTGAATCGGGTGGAGAAGATACTTAGTGTCAATGCAAATGAAATGATTGATACTGCAGAAACTCATTATATACCGGCAACCAACGACGCATTGTTGAGGGACAGCTCAGATTCGAGCGAAGATATTGGATTAGAAACACCGTCTAGTATGGTTCCTAGGATCAAATGGTAAGAAAATACTCAGTGCGAGCTGGTACTCGTAGATGGCCTATGCACGTATTTTATAATGTTTTAGACAGCTGTTATAAATTCGTGGGTTATTTATAGAAAAAATACTCAGCAATATTTCACGTCATAATTTCATACCGGGCCCGGCTCGTCCACGTTGCGATCCCGAAAATGCAGATGAAATTGTAGAGGAGACAAGGTCAAACAAAAGACGAACTTGTCAAATAAATCCTAAATGTAAACGAAATAAAACGTCTTGCTTGTGGGAAATGTATTAAAAGTACAAAAAAAAATTATATGCTTTAAATGTATTTCTGATAAAAATAAATAAAAAGTAGTAATGAAGAACTGTTGTTTTTCTGTATTAATCATATTAATTTGATTTAATTATGTAATTGGGTATATACCCGTGTAATTAAATAAAATAAAAAATTAATTAATTAATAATTTCATATCAACGTTAGGGTCGTCTTAGCGTCAAAATGACGACGTTGGTCTTTTTAGGTAGCATACGAATGCCGGTCTTTCTAGTGTTAACGTGCCTTTTGAAGCACGGAAGAGCTCGAGATAAGAAATTTTGTTTGACTCATCCCGGGATCGACCATGGCAAAAGTTACTTTGTTTCCGTAATTGAAACCAGAGCGCTCAAACCACAACGCCC
Organism: Nymphula nitidulata; assembly: GCA_947347705.1. Classification (NCBI taxonomy): domain Eukaryota; kingdom Metazoa; phylum Arthropoda; class Insecta; order Lepidoptera; family Crambidae; genus Nymphula; species Nymphula nitidulata. The sequence goes on along the minus strand of OX374617.1, from coordinate 3,199,852 downwards.
CACCGAGCTACTCAATAATACTCAATAATGAAACTGAAAAAAAAACACTCTACTTTATCACGCTAAATTACTTCTATGAAACCTCAGAATAATAAACATAATAAAACTTATCTTGATATAGCGCATAGGCTATCCCCATTGGATTAAGAAGCATGTTAATGTGTTGTGTGGAGACACGTGGGAATAAATAAACAAGCAAAATAAACCGTTGATGAACGCGTTCCCCGTATGCCCTGTGGGACAGATTAATTCTGGACATTGTTGCGACACGTACTGTGAGACCAGGGGGCGCGTACTCGTGTTTTGAAAGGTAGTACCAAAAATAAAATGAAAAACAAATTAATCTTGCTACTATTAAAAGAGATTTTTCATTTTTGGCTATGAACATGTACATTAAAAAATGACAAAAATATAGTGATATTTTCGGCCGTTAAACCACGTACAAAAATATTTTAAAGCATTCATAAAACACCAAATATGGCAATATAGGACGCCATATTAAGACATAGGTAATCTCTATAATCTGTGGCCATATTTTTAAAACGTTCGAAAAAACGATAGTTTTCAGTTTAGGATAAAGAATTATGCCCTCAGTAGTCTGATAGACAGATCAATACTAGTTTCTGATGTCTTCTGTGTATTTTGAGTGGTACCTATAAATTACAATAGAAGTTTGACGTTATAGTGTTGCCATTATATTGATAATCATAAACTATCACTTATCATCGGTTAGTTTTTTGTACGGAAAACAAGAAAAAATAATAAAAATGAATTGAAAAATAATGATTAATTGCCATTGCCCAACTTAAAAACCACTGTACATACTCATAGCCGGGAATCCATATAAACCTGAAACATCGCCTTTGAAAGGTTGGATGAATGAATGTTTTTACTCAAACGCGACAGAACGGCTAAACATATCTAGATAAAAAACACATTGATAAATTATAGTCTACAATAGCGCATAGGCTATTTTTTTATACAAAGCACGACAAATTGCGCAACACCACCTGATGTGAAGCGGTAAGAAGAGTCCATGTGCGAAGACAGCTAGTGCAGTTTAGACACTGCCTGCCCAAAAGGTGTTGTTCTCAGAAATGCGCCTTTATAGGATAACGCACGAAGTCGCGAGTGGAAGCTAGTAATTAATTATGTTTTAATAGATATTTTAGAACAGGCGACCGGACATCAAACGTGACATATCTGTTGGAAAATAGCCCTTATTGCAACGGATGGCGGTTCCTATAAAATGCTAAAGACCACTTAGGTCTGAAATTCTGTAAGATGTGTGACAATGTGTACATAATGATAAGTCTACTAAGGAATAATCACTAGTGTATAACTTGCCCACGGCGTACAAAGAACGCCTAGGATAAGGTATTCCTAGGCGTACTTTGAAAGTTAAAAATTTCACGAATGCCGAAAAACTGATATGCAGTTTGGCAGATTGTAAAAATTTTTACTGTAGCTTATTTTACCAAATAAATAATTTTTAGAAATCTTTCTTTTCTTGTCTTCAAAAGTTATTCATTAACGTCTACATTATAATAGACTTAATTATAAGCTTTTTAATGTAGACGTTAATAAATAATTTTTAAAGATGTTTCTTGATGATTAAAAAAAAATGTTTCTTACATTCCTCTACTGCGCACAGACCTTCCATCATAGTTTGGTCAGCAACAAAGTGGTAGTCAGGCAGACCAAAGCTTATAGGTGAAAACGATTCCAGTCACATTCCGGGACCAAGACACATCCGATACATTGAAGCTCGATATTACACATTTTCCCAGATCCCGCAGCGAAAGTTGGAGCTTCTTCAAATTTCGATCACGAAAATAAGCTTTGTTTTCATAGTCAAAGAGCTCCGATTAATACGGCAACTAACTCCTCGACTACCTTGTTGCCTAATTGCATAACTTCACGAGTAAATGGGTATCCTTTGATATTTATTAGATACTAGCTTCTGCCCAAACTAAAGCCGAAATGGATGGGTGGACCCTGAGGGTCTAGTCTTCATATTTTTGGAAGAATTTTTGGATCAGATGAGTCGTTTCGGTAATTTCCTCCTACATCAAAAAACTAACAAACCATTTTATTATTAGTGTAGTTACATTACAGTTTAATAGGTTACAATTACCACTAGAGTAATATTTTTTTTAGATTACTATGACAAGCAAGCTGATAGCCTCCTTGGGGTAGATGGCTACCGCTGCCTATATACCTGCAATAACAAGGACAAAATCACTTGGTACCTACTGCAGGTACATACATACGTCATCCTGTCTTAGCATATGGACTATTCTTACCGCTTCACATCAGGTGGTGCTGGGTCATTTGCCGTGCTTTGTATTAAAAAATGTCTTCCATGCCTATAAATTACAATGACTACCTATTCCTTCAATCCCAAAGACAGCAAACTGGTTTTACGGCCGAAATGGGAAAGCCGGTGGAACCTACCGAGACGACGCTACATACGGGCCTAGCACCTAGTAAACGTAATTAGGATTCTAACAATGTAGGGATTGTTGGTGTACACTTCGGCTTTCACAGTAGTAGGTATGTATACAACAATGTACCAAGATATAAAATATCTCTTTGAATTATGCTGAATCAGGAATTTGACGTAAATATTGATTTCATCGTAAAACGTGCTCATTCGAGCAGACAATAAACGGAATCCTAAAATTCAGGTGTGCTCTGACAGAGTCACTAATAAAGTCAAATTGCTTGGAATACCCGAATCAATAATCATTTTATATTACATTGAGATTGTCATGTAAAAGACATTTAACATTATCCATATTTAATATTATGATTTCACTCCTCAGCCGCTAAACGGATTTCGATGAAATTAGAGATATATCACATTCTGAGAAAAGACATAGGCGCAATAGCCGACATCCACGCTCGCCACCAGTCACCAAAAAAGACTCAGAAAGAAAAATAGCCTTCTGGAAGTGGCAGATATACAAAACCAGCCTAAAGATCTTTCTGCCTAAAGATATAGTAAGGGTAATGGCAACTAATATTCAGGACACAGGAAGAGTAAACGCAGGGAAGGCACAAAAGATCCCAATGGGTCGAAGTGCGCTGTGACTTAGTCATGGCCCATGGTAAGATAAATTTAAACCATAAGGACAGTACTTCCCACTGCGCACTGGTGCCGTCGGTACGTATTACGCGCCATAAAAGCTCTGTGTAAGGTCCGAAAACTTAGTCTTCTCGATGGGCAGAAAATATTTTTTTCCCGCTGGTCCTTTAGAGTAGCGAAACACGAACAGCATTATAAGATTATAATGATAATTTGGAACAAATCGTCCGATCGATCGGGCGATGTAATTGTTTTTATTTACTAACCGACTTCAAAAACGAGGAGGTTATGGTCTCCTAAATTTAAAAAGGAACGCGATAATCTTTTGATGATGATGATTTTGTCGCTGTGGGAGATACTTTAAAGGAAAATTATTATCACCTAGAAAATAGTTATAGGTTGAAAGACTGTGAAACTGTGGAAGTCCTATTATTCTTCCATACATTTTTCAGCAATGAAATGCTGAGCTTTGATTTGAGCACGGGATAACAAACAACCATAACGAACACGTTTCCTGAATTTCACGAGGGCATTGTCCGGGGGCGTGAAATGTTGGCGACGAGTAACATCAAAAACCCTTTGCATTTTCTGAGCATATGTAACCTTTTTTCGGAGTTTCATTTGTTACCTGTATACTCTGAAATGTTTAAAAAGAGGGAGAAAACATTTACAGCTAGCACAATACATCACGTTAAACCTAGAATAGTAAATGATAAATAAATCAACCTATAGTAAGGCTAAAAGTTAGATGTAAAACTTAACAGTGCAAGGCCAATAGGCATGTCTCAGCACTTATGCTTCTCAACATTTGAAAAATGCCGCAGAAGCACTGTCAATACGACAAGGCCTCGGTGATGATGCGCTGTTAGAGAATTTATTATGGAAACGCAAATATATTTTTTTTAAAATAAACACCTCACATAAATATACACAGCCTTTAAACAAGGTTTACTATTTTTTCCCTTGACTTAAGTTGACGACTTTAAAGAATCGTCGCTCATTATGAAACCAATTTAGTCTAGTTTTCCGGACTGTGATAGGTTTCCTGTTCGGTTCCCGGCACATGACTGTAGTCTAGATCTTCAACTTTTGAAATCTTTCAACATTTTTTTATCATTCATTTTTTATGCTTGCTAAGTCTCCCAACTCGTGGGGAATTGGGAGACTTGGAAATGATAAATAACATTTTTTCAATGAACGCAAATATTTTTACTCACCACAGATACACAATGCTACTTAAAAGCCTAAGGTTTTAAACGACTTCAAAAACGAGGAGGTGCTCATTCAGTTAGTATGTCTTTTATTATGTAAATGGCTATATTAAATTAGTCGGCTACAGCTGATTTGGACCACTATTAAAAAACTTAGACCATAAACAAAATAAGATAGCTACTTCTAAAAGGTGTTGTGGGAGTTTTCTTCTATTAATTCGATAATGTGCTAAAAGATCAGTATTTGTAAACCATCATGACAGGGGTATGTTGTATATTAGATAAGCAGAAAAACAGCATTTTATACTTACATGGTTATTAACATTAGAGTTAGCATTATTTTTAGGATATTTACCATGTAATTTGTCTAAATTCCGCGCAGATACATGCGCCATGATCGTAGCAAGCGTCAACGAAATAGGGTAGATCGATATATCTACCCGAAATGGGAGCTCATTTTAAACAAATTACATCATAAATATCTAGTTCTATGAAGAAATACACTGACAAGACTTCAAATAGAGTATTAATAATATACGGGCCCGGGAACTTTCTTTCTTTTAAACTTTTGAAGATTTTTCAGTGTGAACAAAATTTCCTTGCCACACATTTACATTCCAGCTGAAGTGCACTCAACTCTCGCATACTGACACCTCTCTATCATTCCTGAACTTCCAAACTATTTAGCGAGTGTTGCGGAATATGCTCGCATCGAGACATTCTACAACACCACATGGCAATGTCTGCCATATCTGTCCCATTTTTAAAACTTTATCCCCTCTTTACGTCTTCTCTGCGCAACTTTTAAAATTTCCCGATAGTTCGGTATACAAAGGTAATGTTCCTCGTTGCATCATGATTCCGATTGTATTTGTACTTGCATCTCTATATTCGGCATCCTATATCCGGTAACTGTGTGTACGTGTGGGTCGTGATCGTATTCGTTTTGTGCGTGATGTGGTTTTAGCTGTACAGACCGCGCTAGTTCAATCAGGAAAAAACTCCAATATTGAAAAAATAAACTGTTTTCTTTATTTTCCGTATTGCGACGATGAAATGTTTGCGCCGCTTTCAAACTTCAGTTGACTTTTCAAAGCATTTCAATCAAAGGATATTTCTTTACTAAGGTTAATCCTGATTATTTCTGTTCATTGCAATATTTTCCAAACGATTTTTATTCTGTAAAGGCGACAAGAACCTTTGCTTAATTTGGCTTGATCTTAAGCTACAACTCGTAGCTATATTTCAAATCTATAGTGTACATATTTTGTTTTACAAAATACGTAATACATAACTTATTTCTGCCTTTCTCCTTCAACCCTTGTTCACCCACTGCTGGGTATACCTTTACCCAGACTTATCCAGTTGGTGAGACTTCATCCCACTCTCATCCATCTCCTAGTCACTGTTTGAACCAGGTCATCGGTACCTTCTCTTGCCTAGCCTTGGTCTAGGTTTTCATTAGGATTATTATGATGTACACGCCCTTATTCAAAATTAACCTGCGTTAATTGGTATATTATTATCTCCTTTTTATAGCAATCAAATTTATTACCAGTTAGTACATTTTTTTTAAATCTTCCTGTGTCAGACCACATAAAAATTATAATAAATAAAAAGTTACATTTAATATTATGTTATGGCAACATTGAACGTTTTCGCTCTCTTCCAGCGTTAACTTGCCATGATCAGGCTAGTCTAAAAAGATATCAGAGGATTTTATTGGCGATTTTCAGTTTGTATGAAAAGCTAAAAATTGTTCTTACTTAACAATAAGGCTGTTTTTCGAAATATCCTTTGATAACTATTAAGAGTAGCCTGACTTGCTTATGCGTTTAAAGTTTTATTTGAATCGGTTTCTTAGTTCCTTATATTTTCAAATTCAAAGTTAAGTATGAAAAACTAAACGGGGTAAACCCTCTTAACACCTCTTATTGTGAGTACAGTAATAAAATTATATCTATCTTATAATCCTTTTATATTTCTGTTGAACCTAGAATAACCTGAATGCAGCGACCAGTCATTAAAACTCAGCAGTAACTCTTCCTACTAATATCATTGCAAAAATTTGTATGGAAGGATGTTCGTCACTAAATCACCCCAGAACGGCTAAACGGCTCGGGGTGAAATTCGGCACAGAGATAGATTGTAGCCTGGAAAAGCACTTAGGTTTTACTTTTAATCTCGGTAATGCATTTTCATGGTATAAATCAGACGAAGTCGCGAATGGAGGTTAGCATCTTATAAAAAATGATCACATAGTTTCTTTTATTTCTGTTGCTGTACTTTAAGTTCAGGAGTTTTAATTAAATCACATTAATAATACATTTATAACTCTCATGTTTGTAGGATAAATGCGATTGTTTTTTAGTTTGAGTACTCTTGCGTGATATTTTTCCGGAGCCCGCTTTTGTAAATTTCAGTGAATCGCATTGGCATTGTTTATCGTGTCAATGTTTTCCATAAAAATAATTGCCGCCTGCAGCGTGAATACCTTTAAAATACCGAATTGAAAAGTAATTAATTTAAATACGTATTCACATGTTTGTGGATGGTACGCTTTCAGACATCATGCTATTGTATGAGTTGATTGGCGTACTGGAACCATGGTTGACAGTGAGAGGGTTAGGGAGGCTGTCGCCTCCTTCTGCGAGAGTATTCTCACGCAGAAGGAGGCAGCAGAGAGGGAACAGGAGGAGGATCCTCTAGCCGCTCCTCTCCAGCGGAGATGGTTGGGCGCTAGAAGGCGGGCGGCATTCGCCCGTCTGCCTGCGCCGTGCGCCGCGCGTGTCGGGTGGTTGCCTCACGCACAATACAAAGGCCGCCACGTCTGAGATTTCCCATGGTAACTCTGGGCAATCTCCATCGGCACGAAGCCGGGCCGTAAGACCGGGTTGCCTGGGAGTTGTCTGTGAATTTGCTCCGCAGACCCCTAACCACCTCCGCGAAAGGCACGGGAGTTATTCATGAGTTTTAGCGGGTATTCCCAGGGTCAATTTAGACGCGAGCGAGTCCCGCACAATTGATTCGTCAATTGATTTCTCCTAGTAAAAAAAGATAACCCGGCCTTATGGCCAGGTTTCGTGCCAAGATTATCCAGAGTCACTCAGCAGCTTGTAAGACCAAAAATACCTCTTACCATGGTTGGCAAATATCTGTAATTCCTAAAGTATACTTACATATTCACTGTGAACCCGTTTATTTTAATTGAAACTAACTTTCTAAGCTCAAAGTTTAAAATTTTATCCCTCAATTTGATAAACGGTTTTGGTCAGAATCCTAGCGTACACTGGTCACTACACACGTAAACGAAAGCCACAAAACAACTTCGTAAGATTTAATTAATTTTCCCTCTGTCCGACAATTTAGGTACAGTTTGGAACATTCCGAAATACATTGCTAAACAGAATTGTTTTAAAGTTTTACGATTCGTACGTAGAGGTCATTTTGTTTGATACTATAGTCAATTTAACGCAAACTGTGAGGGTAAACGTAAGTTAACGACCCGCCTGGTGGTAAATAGCAATGAAAAAATCACTTGGTGTTGCCGGAGCGTTGTCATCCTGAGGCCTAAGGTAAAATTCCTTTTGCGCCCAGTAATTACACTGGCTACCTTTTCCTGCAATCCAAAACAAACAGTGAACTGTTTTACAACTGAAATAGGGAAGGCGGTGGTTCCTACCCAGACGACTCTACATATTCCACCTAGTAATAAGATGATGTAAATAATGCCAAGCAATTGTTTCAATTTGTATATTATATGCTCAGTTGCAGCTAGGATGTATTTAATTTCGAGCGAGACGACTTACCCAAGTAAATTTCAAACAAAACTTTTGGTATAAAACTCTTTAGCTGTACACATTAAAAAGTATTTTACGAGTCACGTAACGAAACTAATAATAAAGTGAAAATTTATAGGGGTAAAATCATAGGTAACTTTGCTCTACTCGGATTCAATAACTCTACATTAATCTATGGATTGAGTTTAGGTTGCATCGTAGGCTACTCCTTATTAAAGTAGGGTTTCCTACTTACTTCACAACTGGTGCCGTTGTCTTTTTTATACTATTTGTTCTTTCTTCTGCTAGATTTCGCGGAGTACCCGCGTACCACCATCTTTTATCGCGATCCAGTTTAGGACCTAAACTGAGTAGAATCGTTAATTCGTACTACGACGCTATCTATGACTATGACAGCGATGCAGTTTAGGAACCAATAATGAACCAAGGAATATGAATCGCTTTTATGAAGATGGTGGTAAGGCCCCTGTGCTCGCTTGGATTCGACGTACTTCAAAATTTTGTCGATTTAGAAACTGTTAGTCTGCTTGCCACTAGTGCAAAAATGTGAAAGGTTGATGTTTGGTTTAAAAACATCTGACAGTTGCAGGCCATAATATTTCATTTAGCATAAAATTGTAAGAATGTTTTGACAAGAAAAATACCTGTATTTTTGTAAGGACGGATTTTGGGGCGCCATTTTGTTTGCTTATGATTAATGTTAGTTACATTCTTTTCATCGTGTAGAACTTATACTTAGCAAAAAATATGGATTTCCTCTCATAATTTAGGTCTGTAGCTAGCAATTATTTTCATAGATGACTGCAGACTTTGGTCTTTATGAATTGGTATTAAAAGCTGTTTTCTCAGCGCAAATGTTACATTTCATGTGTGGTTGATTCTACAAAGAACATTTAAGTTGTCTACTGCCTCTCGCTGACATGTAGGTAGTACTGTTATGAGGGCAAAAGTTAGGTAATAAATCTTCGATTTGACTTATTTACTAGTAAATAACGTCTTTTTTATAATTTGGACAACTCATAAATATTAGCTTATTGCATGACAAAATGTAAAAGAGTTAAAGAAATTAGTCAAATTATAAAACATTTGAAATTTAGATTTGAAGTTATTGTAAATACGCATTTCCCTTAACGACATATAAACTCTTTTGATCATTAGTATCGCTATAAATACAATGTCAAACACAAAATGCTCGCATTTCGTCCTTTATATTCTAAAAAAACAATAAAAATAGCGTAACACCAGTCGTAAAATGTTGAGAGAGTCATTTAAAATATGATCATTAGGAATATCTCAAGTTAACGATAAATTACCAAACGATTTTTATCGTTCTGAACTAAATGTTTGTTTTTTTTTTAAGTTCAAATACTTTACAGCAGTACAATTTGCTCTGTGTTTTACACACTTATATGTAAATGCAAACCAATTAAATTATGCTAGACAAAACGTATTAATTCTCTTTGGACGTTTATTTATTTTTATTGCTTGTTTATGCATTATTTGCATTTTTGTCTAGACTGTGGATTTACATTTGAATAATGACTTTGGATAATTGTAACATTTTATTTTCATCGTCATCTAAATAAGCTTAAAGAGATAAAATACTGTTATAAACAAATTGTTTTATGAATTTTTGTGATTATTTCCACCACGTAATTTTATGACGCAAACAAATTTCGCTCCTGACCACAACTCGATTCAATCGCGGCTTAATTTCATTTGGAATTCAATTATAACTCAGTCCAAAATAATCTATCACCTCAACATTTTAAGAGCGGTGTACAATATAAAATTATAAATTTCTTTCAAACGTAAAGTGTTACTAATTATATTTTAATTAGCAATGAAGCAACAGACGCCGTGATAATCACAGAGCAGTTATTAGGTACAGATTATAAAACCGTGGAATTTTCAAAATGTATTTTTTAAACTCTCGTGATTCTCACAATGTCAAGAGCACTCGTTTGTGAGAGGTCTTCATTTTACTTAACGAAGGCTGGCAGGCAACGCTTGTGTACTTTGAGTGCTGTAATCAAGGGGACGGTTTTAATCAGACAATTATTTTACAGTTGCAAGTTAAATAACTCCGCAAAAGGATCGTTGAATCAGGTGCGGAACGAAGGATCACTTTATTTATGTGTCGTTTAGAAGCTCTTCAATAATTCATGAAGAATGATTGTCGAACTAGGCAAAGGGCTACTGAAGCAATTTGCAAGCTTGCTTGATTTAAGAATCGGTTCCATTTTTGAATCGCGGGATTCTAAACTCTTTCTTATCTCTGATCTGTGCTCGCTTAGATTCGACGTACTCCAAAATTTTGTCAATTTAGAAACTGCGAATCTACTTGCCAAAAGTGCAAAAATGTGTAAGGTTGATTTTTGGTTTAAAAACAACTGACAGTTGCAGGCCATAATATTTAGCTTATAATTGTAAGAATGTTTTGACACGAAAATTATCAGTATTTTTGTAAGGACGAATTTTGGGGCGCCATTTTGTTTGCTTATAATTAATGTTAGTTACATTCTTTTCTTCGTGTAGAACTTATACGTAACAAAAAATATGCATTTGTTATCATAATTTAGGTGTGTAGCTAGCAATTATTTTCATAGATGACTGCAGACTTTGGTCTTTATGAATTGGTAATAAAAGCTGTTTTCTCAGCGCAAATGTTACATTTCAAGTGTGGTTGATTCTACAAGGAACATTTAAGATATCTACTGCCTCTCGCTCACATGTAGGTAGTACTTTAATGAGGGCAAAAGTTAGAAACGCGAAGGAATTTATTACACAAACGCTGCCAGACCGCCGCAAATCTATCCACCAGGAGTAAAAGAAGCAACTCACCACATCAATGATCTGCTGCAGCGTCAGCCCGAACTTCACCTCCAACGGCTCGCTCTCGTTGGCCACAGGCCGCTCCAGCGTGTTGTACGACGCGAGCAGCGCGTTCAACAGCCGTTTCTCATGAGGACCTTGCTCCGACACTGCCACAAAAGAGTACATTATTGTAACCAGCACAGACAACGATAACATCTAAGTCTTTCAATTTAAATTAAAAATATTTGCAGAGCTGAGATGTTGGTTATCATTCATACGCGCCGTCTTGGACTACTACGTAACAAATGTTCATACATCACACTCATAAACAACAGATAGGCACGCAAACAACACAGACTTCCACAAATTAACGCATTTGTGTTCAGTGAACCGTTCTCGAACGTGATAAAGAACTTTAAGTGTGTAATATTAATGGCCACGAATTTACAGGACGCCCAATAAACCAGCCGATCCAATATCCCGAAAACTCTAAGCAAACATTTAGCCTTATTTATGTGAGGGCATTAAACTGTACCGTCCCGTAGTCACCTCAAGAAACAATCTCTACAAAACCCGCAATACCTTTACATTTCACTTCGAATTTGGAGCTATATTAATTACGGTTGAGTCTACTAAGGATTGGTTAAATCCACGTAGGTCACTACCTGGTGAACGACACATCTGCTGCGAGAGAAACAACTGGATAACACCAACGTTGCTATTCGAGCACCTGAACTCTCGACAGTATACCAGTCTTAATGCAAAGCCATAAAGTTCATATTAGCGTTAATATTCCCAAATTCACCTACAGTCCGGTTCGAAGGATCAGCAATAAACACTCATTTTAGAAGCTTACTCGGCAGCTGTATTCGTGAAATATGGAGGTTAGAATGTGATAGATATAATGTTCGTATTCGATAAATTAGAATAGGTAAATGTCAAAGAGTAATAACAGTCTAACACGTCAACGGGAAAAGAAAACCTATTACTCTTACTTTAAGAGCTTTGTGTGACACGCCCGGTTTGTATGTGATAGTACCTTCAATATCAAACATTGGTCGTTTATCTCACGAAGCTATTGGAGTCCGCTTCATCCGTAGCAGGGAGCTAGTTTAGTACAAGACGAATAAAATCTGGAAAGAAGGACCCTTCGTAAAGATTTTCCTATTCTCCATTGAAAATTCGCATTAATCAATGTTGAAGTGCCTTCTTCGATAGTTTTAGAAGTGCTTTCGAATAACACGAAGAAAAAATGTTCCGATCAGTTTTCCACTAGACCTTTATTTATTTATTTATACATAAGTACGCAAATGGTTCATTGGAAAATACATAAAACAATTGAGTACAAAGCCACGGATATTTCTAACGAAATCTCTACCAAGCAGACCTGTGATAGGTGAATATTTTATTTATTTAAACCTGTCAAAGCTAAATCCAGACACAAAAAAAACTCTTCAAAAAATGTAACCAGGGTCGCCGGCAACGCTCAAGTGATACCCCTGGTGTTGCAAACGTCTATAGGCTACGTGGGCCGTGTGTTAGATTATAGAAAAAGGGTTATTAATCGTCATTATAGGTTTCCGCCGAGTCTTACGTGGAAAAAACTTGTGTGATTGATAATTACTTACCTGCTCCTTTTTTGATGTTAGTTGACAAATGAATTGAAATATAATAATTTCAACGTTGTACTAATTCTGGAGAACACACGCTAAGTTAAAATTTAAGTTCAGTTCCATCTCTTTCTCTCAATATGAATACGAAAAGAATCGCTGTCATAAAATTTGACATTTACAAACATGGACTCAATTTTCGACCTTAATGAACGTGCTAAAATGCAGTGTTTAGGGGGCATCTCCGTACATGCCGTCTAAAATTGTCTATAGTTCCTTTGAAATCTGTCTAAATTTAGTTGACAGCTCTAAACAAATTCTTGCTATCACTTTCTTATTACATATTGCGAGAAAGAGATATACTGTACTTAAATTTAAACTTAGAGTGTGCCTCCAGAATTAGGCCCATTGTGAAGTTAGATGTTAGCTTATGACCCAAATTTACATGACTACCCGAGATCATCGGTAGGTCGGTAGGTCTGTTGTCAGGGCAGTCACGTGAATTTTGATTAAGTGACGAATGAATTGAAATATAATAATTTCAACATTGTAAAGTTAGACGTTAGCTTTTGGCCCAAATTCACAGGATTATCCGAGATCCTCGATAGATATGTTGTCAGGGCAGTCACATGAATTTTAAAAGTTCGCGGGCTTGAATCCCGCCGCAGGACATGGCTTTTCTGGTCTAGATATTTTTCTACCTCGTGAAATTTATTTATAAGTGGCTGCGCCTGGCATGCGTTGCAATGCCCGTGAAGAGAAATCCCGGAACCTTCGTGGGTATCACCAAAACACCCTACCAAAGTTTTATCACAATCTGATTAATGGTTTCGGAGCGCATAGGGGGCAAACATACAAATATTCTTTTTATTTATATAGATGATTTTCAGTCACTTTCACTTAAGACTTTTAAGTAGAAAACTATAGTGTTGGCTTAAATCTTTTTTCTTTTGCTTACTTTTACAAGCAACCCCGTAAGAGAACTACAAAAACAAAGCTCTGTGCGTATTCCCAAAAGGTTGTTTGATTGCCTAAAATTATAACGTCGTGCAGAATTCCCCCCAAAGGCTTGACGTAGCTAATAAATTATGCAAGGAACGTCTCTAATTCAAGATTTCTGTTTCGAGCAAGGCTATGTTTCAGCTAATAAAGATTTATGAAAGACACCTGTTCACCTGTTGCTGTTTACGAGCCACAAAAATGTCGTAACTTTGTCTACCTGTTTAGAACTGATGCAGGAGACAAGTCTGGATGTATATTATTAAATCTTATTTTCATTCGCTGTAATGCCTGTTTATATTTCTCTACAACATGAACCGTATAACCCTGTCAAAAGAGGCCATTGTCTAGTAAATTTAGAAGTAAGGTCTAACTGAATTGTAATACATCACCAGGACTGGTTTGATGTCTACAGATATACGTTTACAAAGATTTGTTACTGTGTCACTATTCACTGGGAGTTTTAATGAGATACTTACTAGTTTGTAGGCCCGTATTTACGGTTGTCTGGGTAGGTACCACCGCCTTTCTTATTTTAGCCGTGAAACAGTTCGCTATGTTTCTGATTGAAGGGAAAGGTAGCCATTGTAATTACTGGGCATGGACGGCATTTTATCTTAGGCCACAGGATGACAACGGATCTGCAATATCAAGTGATTTTTGCTTGTTGTTGCAGGTGTCTATAGGCGCCAGGTGGGCCGTCAGCTTGTTTGTGAACTAGTTGTATAAAAAAATACATTTTTGGATTCTAAACTCATGCGATGCGATGCGAAGCACATGCGAGAGGCTAGGCATGTTCTAAGCACGTGCGAGAGCGAGCTAACGTATGTTTACAAAGGCTTCCCGATCAAAGCGCCTCAGTGCGTTAGGTATATTTTTTTACCATTCACGCGTCAAGAGGCATTTGTTGCAGAAAGAAGTAAATGGATTGCCTGAATAATTTAATTATTTGCGATTACATAACCACTTCAGTTTTATTTTACACTAGTGGCTACCTGCGGCTCCGCCCGCGTGGTTATCCGTTATCACGCCAAAAGGTGGGCTGTGTCCTTCCCAGGTTTACAAACTATCTTCCAATCTATATTTTATCTCATTCGAAGCAACGGTTTAAGCGTGAAAGGTAATAGACAGACATACAAGTAGAGTACCTTTCGCATTTTTAATATTAGTAGAGATTAATTTGGATTTCGGATGTACCATCGACAGCACATCAAGCGTAACAGTTTGACCTTGAGACCGCCCTTACTCCGTTCGTAATAGAGGCGGCTTTCGTAGTGCAACTGTGACGCTTGATGTGCTGTCTTCTGTACCTAATTTTCTTTTGTCAACCGTTTTCCTTTTTTTCAACAGTAGTACGCACATCAAGTCCAACATATGCAACCCAAATACCAATTCTATTACGTAAGGGTAAAGTCGGTAACTGCCTATGTAACATAATCGGATTGTAACTAAATATTTCTTCGCAGAGATAGCTTTGGCGATCAGTCAACCGCATAAAAACCCTTGAAATCCTGAAAACATTACGTTTCTAGTAACTTTAATCCCTCAAGGGTTCTGTAGTGCGGTTAGGGTTCCGCTGAGAACTAATCCGACTCAAAGTTAACGCGGGTAACTTCAACTGGGTTATATTATAATTCATGCGGTCAGCTCTACCTTGGATGTTGACTTGTTTGGTTCGTGTTAGCATAAATTTCCCTTTTCCACTGAAGACTTCGTAAGCGAATGTTGAAATGAAGTGTGAGGGAGCGGTAAAACATTCCCACAAAATAGTTACACAAGGCTCCATAAAACAAGCGACTACAGGCGTACAGTTACAAGCAATAATATGTACTCACTTTTGACTTTTCAGCATCCTAATTATTATTATTATATTATATACAGGTTGGTAGCGTCAATACGACATAGAAATGGTTTGCCACTTTCAAAAACGTCTTATTCATTTCGTTTGTTAATTTCAAGTGGCAAACCATTTCTATGAACTAGTATAGCCCATGTTTCAATTTATTGTCGTATTGACGGCACCACCCTGTATAATTGTAAGTTTGTAAGGATTTATTTATTTTTATCGTAATTTTTTTTGGTATCATTATCTATATATGTTATACGAATGTGTTGTATATTATTTTTATTCACTGTTTTAAAGTTTTTAGTAAAGCAATTATTATTATTTTAATTTCTTAATCATAAATTATCACTGCACCGATATTGTATATCTTTACCCCCTTACTGCTCCACCAGAATGCTGTATAGCACTAAGTCCGCCTTTTGTACTTTATTTTGTGAAGAGTCACAAAATGTCAAAATGAGTACATTTTAATACTCGCGTTACTATGTACACACGACAGCACATCAAGTGTAACAGTTGCACTAGGAAAGTCGCCTCTATAACGAGCGCAATAAGGTCAAACTGTTACGCTTGACGACTGTGCGATTGTACTTTAAAACTGTGTGCATTAAACTTATTACTTTTTATTATTTTTAAATTTGACCTTTGATTATCAAACTAATTTAAAATTGACACATTTAAAATGAAATGAGGTCCTCGTTTCTATACCAGATAATATTTTGTAATTTTAACAAAGTAGGTTTTCTATATCCTAGTAATCATATGCGACCGATTTTCGTGTATGAAAAAATCTATGCTCTATGTCCAATCAAATTAAATCATCAACCCTGTGACACAGATTTGTGCGTACAATTATAAACCTTAACCATTTTTAGATCCAAATAGGCTTAGGTTAAAAGAAATTATTCTCAAAAAAGATTACAAAAATCCACTTACATGAGAACAAAATCATACTAAGTATTCATAAATCTAGGTAGCGGTCACGTTTACAAATTTAAATGGAAACATAATTAAATTTATGTCAAATGAATCATTTCTTAATATTTTATATTTTTCATCATTTTTTATACCTTTGCATCGGGACATTTTCTTTTAGTATCTTCGTTTGAAAAGATTCGAAATCCGTCTATCTCCATAGTAATAAACTTCAGTCATCTTTGGTAATACGTACGGTGCAATGCAATTCCGTGCCGTGGGATCCCTGGAGATATGTGCAGACTCAAATGGTTGACCGAAAATAAGAAATTTCAACTTTAGAAGCGGCTAATGTGCATACGTTTAAATAAAATTATCCGTTAGATGACTCTACATTATACTTTACTAAATAGTAGGAATTTTCCCTTCTTCTAAAACTATAATTTAATTTACATACCTATCGCAATGAACCGACTGCCGCATATGAAGTATAATACGTCAGTCGTAAAATGACTCCTATCACAACTGGTGAAGGTTCCCAAAAATGTCATAGTGTTTGACTTGATCCCTAGGCGTAAGTAGAGTTAGCATCAAAATGAGGTATACATTCTGACTCTTGTTTCGGTGCGAAAGGGATCATAATCATTTATACTTTGATGCTGACTGTAATACTCGACGCTTGGCTAATATCGCGAGCCATCTCATTATAAAGAAACTTGGACCCTAATCAAAACATAATAGCTCTCATTATACCATCAAACGGCGATTATGGAAATTTGACGAGTTCACACAGTATAATACTTATGCGACGAGCATAGAGTTCTAGAACTAATTAGCTAAAACCAGCCAAAATGATTTTAGATAGAAATTACCCGCAGATAATGGTGACACTAATAAACATTATCGACGAAATTATGAAATTGTGTATATTAATGGTGACGTGCAGGGGAGAGTGGGGTAATTTTAACGCATGGTAATTTTAAACGAGGTCATGTATTTCATGATAGAAAAGGATAGTTGGGACTCTTTGTGCTGGCTGAGAATAAGGCACATTCTCAAGACTCCGTAACATAAGAGCGACAAACGAAACGGCGACAATCGTTGCGGCAACAATACATAAAGGCGACAAACGTTAAGGTCGCAGCTCGTTCCGGCGATAAACGCTACAGAGACAACACGCTGCGGCGATAGAACATTAGTCAAAATTTTAAATGGTTTATTTGATTTCTGCTCACATAACCTTAGTATTAAGTTAAATTATTTTTCATGGCCATTAAGCCACCAATAAAGGTTAGGTTAGTCTTTGGGTTCCGGGCACAGTTGAGGGCCGTTGTCCGACTACAACAGCCCAGTCGTCATACTTCCCCCCTCCTCTTCCCTCCAAAGGAGAGGGACTTTTGTCACCATAACGAGCGTGCCTCAATGTGTTATCGCCGCAACGTTTGCCGCCATTTTGTTTGTCGCTCTCATGTCACAGACTCTATGCCAGGTACTGGGCATGGACTCCTCTGTCTTTTCTGTCATGATATTTATAAACGAAGGTAACCCCTGTTCGACATTATTACCCCATTCTCCCCTACTTTTTTCAGTTACTTCTGTGGCAGATAGAGCTTACCCATTAGCCCACCTAATCGTAAGCAGTTATTATAGCCTCGTTTTAACACTACCTGATGTGCAGCGGTGTACACCGCAAAGAGAGAGCTAGTGGAGCAGCACACACTGCTCTGCCTGCTTCCGCCTTGCCAGCCTATAAGGTACTTATTCACGCCTCTTTTAAAGGAACACATGTTATAGGAAGGAGGGAACACATCATCACCAGCCTTTCGTCCCACTGCTGGCACAGGCCTTCCTACATGGGAGCAACACATGAAGAGTTTGGGCCAATACACCACCACGATGGCCCAAAGCGGGTTGGTGGGTTAAAGCGCTTGCAGTGATGACCAGGACCAACTGCTTATCGTGGCTTCCGAAGCACGGAGGAGCTCGAGATAACAAACTTTCATTGACCCATCCCAGGATCAACCATGGCGAAAGTTGCTTTGTTTTTCGTATCTTAACCAGAGCGCCCAAACCAATACGCCACCGAGTTAGGAGGGAACACGTGTGTTGGTAAATAATTTCAAGTCTTAGAAATAAGATAAAGAAACGAGTTACATAAGTTAGTTAACTTTTGTGCGTGACACTGATTGATTTTTACCTATGGCATGAAATGGTAGGTCGTCCAATCAAACAAAATTTCAACATTTTATTTTCTTTAATTATTTATATGTGCGTTTTAACTATTTTTTGTCACCTACTGAAATTTTAATTGAATCATTTCATGGACCCTAAAGATTTGTAGAACAAAGAAAGAAGATTTGTTACAACGCGAGACTAAATTATTTATGCGTTGAAAGTCACTTAACAAACCTTTTTTATCTTAGGAACCCGGAGGGACTGGAAGATAAGTAAAACTCCTGATCGAAACGCCCTCCCAGGCCCTCCCTACACACAAAAAATCCATGATGTACCTTCCCTTGGGATGACACAGGATCTCATTAGCATTCCAAAGTAGATTTACACTTAAAAAAAGTACCAAAATTTATCATTTTGAAATTAAATCATTTCAAAGACAGCTCTCTTTTTAAATCTCCCTATAAACCCAACCAATCTGTTTGTGTCTGATGATTATACACTAAGATAATGTTTATTTCATAAATAATAATTTATATTATTCGGATGATCATCAACTCCATATTAACTGAAAGGTAGAAGGGAATAAGTGCGTCTACATTCGACGTTTTTAAAATTACACCAATTACGTAATACAATCTCCATCCCTGCAAAATTTTAGTGGGCAATTGAAAAATAACTAACATGTCTGCCTAGAAAAAGCTTGTCATATTGAGACCTTTCTCCTTTTTCGAATTCGGTTAAAAATCTTGACTCCATAAACTGGCGCCCACAACTGGCTACCATAGATAATTTAGGCAATAGTTTCGATTATTCTTTAAAACAAACTCATTGCTGATACCTGCCAGCACAGTTACGTTCGTTCAGAAAACGGTGTTCGAATTTCAAAAAAGCGTACAATAACCGTTTCGCTTACCGCGAACTATTGCGGGCGCAATAAAGTTTCATAATGGCGGCTAATCTACGGGTCGCGCGATATTAGCGGCGCGGGGCCGGATTAATGTTAGCGTTATTGTTTATTTATCGGGCGACTTAAAAAAACTACCCCTGAGAGGGTTTAATGGTGTTTTACTGGGATTCTAGTTTTTCATTCTGGCGTTATTGGAAGGTCATAAACATCTATTTTATAGAGCAATGGTGGAAAACATACATAGTACGCCTGCTGATTACGCTGTTACTTACGCTTGCAAGAACAAAGGTCGATATGATTCGTACAGTGCACTCGTTTTAAAGTGCAGGAAAAATAACGTGGCCTTGCGATATCATCTAAATACTTCCTTTGATTTTTTTCATTTTGTTATAGGTATTCTAATAGTAAAAGAGACGTCACTGTCGTTATTGTAATAGGTAATGTATCGCTATTAAACGACTAAATGCGGCTATAAGAATAGAATAGAATAGAATAATTTTTTACTGGGTACAAATTAAAACATTCAAGGTAAGAATTAAAAACTTAAATCTAAACGATTTGTACCAAAAAGATCTCCGCTCAGTGTAAAGCCGTGGCAGGATGTGCCAAGACGCTGTTTTTCTGCAAATGCCTTTTCGTGACAGAGGCAAGGCGCTGGGCAAACAAATCACCAGACATTACAGTAATATTGACAAATTATATATAACTCTATATCATAACTAGCTAACCCCGCAAACGTTGTTATGCCGTAAAAAAATGACCTAAATAAATAGATAGTAGCCGATTCTCAGACCTACTAATACACATATAAAATTTCATGAAAATCGGTCAAGCCGTTTCGAAGGAGTATAGTAACTAAATTTGTGACACGCGACTTTTATATAAGACGAGAATTTTATATATTAGATAATAAACGACAACCTGGTAAATAGTTAAATTCCCGACTGTACAACAGAATTAGATCCGTTATCCACAATTTTTTTTTTTATTTATTTTAAACAGTGCCTACTGTTTAAAATCAAAATTGATAAAATAGCCACACGCGTCTATAAGTGCGAATTTAAAATTAAATTATACTTAGCTATCATATTTATTTAATTTTGAGCTAAAGAAAAGCACAGATCTTACTTTTGTGGGAGAAAGGAGTCCAAAGCGGATACCCCGCCTAAAGCGGGTAATTTCCTTTGTATGTCCGTATCCGTATCAACAAATGGTTGGCCGCCGACCAATCAGCTAGTTGTGCTAACATTCTCACTAATACTTGGCACAAAAAACCCTGCCTAAAGCGGGTACGTCTGTTTTTGTTCTTCACAGACTTACCCGCTTTAGTCGGGGTAACCGCGGATTTATAGGTTAAATCGGTGTCCAACGCTCATTAGAGCGATTTTGCAGATTTAACCAAAGGACTTAACCAAAAGTTGATTAGCCACGTCTAATCAATGCTCCAGGCCTGGTTCCACCAATCACTCTCATGACCCCGTACTTTAAGTCTCAAAGGGTTGTCAACACAGCCCATCAAAAAGGCCATGGAACGGAAACTGGAATCCAAAACAAACACGGGCAGGTTTCACCGCATTCGATTACGGCCTTCAACTAAGGGTTAATTAAAACGTCCGCCGTCAGGGCTGCCTGTTAACTTTATTAAACTAGCGACAAACATAACGTGTAGCTTAAACTACTTCCATTGTAAAGTTCATTCGCAATGTCAGACTAGGAGCTTAGTTTTGTTGTGGAGAAAATTGCATTTTAAAAAGCACGAAATACTCGTATTTCCGATGTGAGACGCGTCACTCCCGAATTTATCGTGGACGAATTCATATTCATATTCATTTATTGCATCACATAATGTTTACATTTAGAAGTCCGTTCTTAATAAATTCCACTTGAAATAGTTCTATTAAAATATGTCATTACTACGTATATTAATGTGGCAGGCCCATATGTAGGGTCGTCTGGGTCGGTACCACCGCCTTTCTTATTTCAGCCGTGAAACAGTTCGCTGTGTTTCGGATTGAAGGGAAAGGTAGCCAGTGTAATTATTGGGCATGGACGGCATTTCATCTTATACCTCAGCATGAAACCTGCAATATCAAGTGATTTTTCCTTGTTATTGCAGATGTCTATAGGCGGCGGTAACCGCTTACCACTAGGTGGGCCGTCACCTTGGTTGTCATTTAGTTGTTTAAAAAACTAGTGTCCATGGTTATTTCTTTTAATGACCAAGAGGAGTCGGTATCGAGTTATGTAGAATAGACTTCGACTATTTGAGTAAGTGGAGCACAGGCTCTTAAACTATATCTTTAGACAGTCAAGCTGAGTTGGCACTTATTGCAATATCATAGAGTTCAATTCAAAGTGATAATATTGATCTCGCCTCCTTCAAAATAATCCGAACTTCAATCCAAAACAGTTTCTTGGTCCATAAACTTTGATGTTATTTTTCCTCGCCTCTAATTCAAATAAATATCATACATTTTCATAATACCCAACAACCTTCGTTCTGGTTATTGTTGCTGTACAGAAGACAGCACATCAAGTGTAGTAGTTGCACTACGAAAACCGCCTCTATTACGAACGGAGTAAAGACGATATTTACGTCTCACAGTAACGCTTGATGTGCTGTCAACTGTACAAGTGAACTCTCAAAGACGTTTTTATATTACAAAAATATTTTAAGTAAGTAAATCTTTTTCTTGCTTTATCGTAAATGAGAAAAGTCATCGGTGATTTATTTATGAATAAAAATGCTCACAAGCAATGTAATCAAAATAATGTCTATTTATCTATATTCATACTGAGCCCGTAAACATAGTCATTAAATAGATAAGTGTACAGAAGGCATTAAACAGACAAGGGCCCACACGTGCCTTTATTAACACGTTTTAGGTCATCAAAATTATAATGGGATGGAGAGCGTCATATTATAGTGCCGTCAAAGACTTCACTTCAATGACTTAGGATGTCAATGAAATATTGTATTTTTATTGAAATCAGACAATTTATATGTTATTATAGTCAAAATCTTTTGTTTATAAGCTATGCTGTGAGTCATTAACCGCTCAACCTACCATTCCGGCGCCGGTAGCGCGGGCTGTGGACAAAATCTCTTTCCAACCCTTCTGGCTTGGGATATACTTACTAGGAGACAAACTGCGTTTTATCCCTTTCTTTTTATTAGAAGAGAGAAACAAACTTTTGCTCACTCCCCAGGGCACAATTATTTTTTTAATTGTCCTAAGACTCCAGGGAATCTTACGCAACTTGACAAACGAAGCTGTCGAAGATCGTGAACTGCAACAACCCATTTACTTACTTGTCATTCACGACACATCTTTAATTGTTCAGACCATAGAAAAAAATATATAAAGGGGTTAGAACTATGTATTTAACATAGTTCTAACCAAACCCAACCAATTGAGCTTAGTTTGTTATTAAATAACTGTGACTAGAAAAATTAAAAATTGGACGTTTCACATTCACAATTTGACGGCTTGCGATAGATTAAGTAGTAACAACAGATTTTTCAAGATAATACGTTGATATATACACGGAGTTAGATTTGTTAATATTATGTGTGCTAGGAAACATCTAGCTAGTTTTAATAAAAAAAAATTTAAACAAAAATTAAAACGACTTCAAAAAACTGAAAAGGATAAAATAATAAAATTAAGTAGGTATTCATCTCCTAGAAACATATTTTTGGAGTTGGTGCTAAGTGGTTTCCAAAAACAATAGAAAGTGAAGCACTTAGCACCAACTCCAAAAATATTCACCAACTCCATAAATCGGATCAGTAATCTCGGCGTAATAGGTGTACATACATAGAAAAAAAAACGACCGAATTGAGAACCTCCTCGTTTTTGAAGTCGGTTAAAAACAGTGATGTTCACAGCCTTAATACTAGAAACAAAAATAAACTGCAACTTTCAACTTACAGACTAAGTAAAATTAACGAGTCATTACTAAGAAAAAGTATTAGATTTTATAATAAAATTGCAACAAATAGCACTGCTTAACTGATTTTATGGTTAAAACTCTTATAAAAAATCTTTTGAAAAAAGACTATTAAATAAATGATTACATTAACGTTAATCTGCAATGGCTCTGGCTGCTCTATGATTTGTTTCACATTTGTGTGTGTTTGATTTGTTCGACTAGATTGCATTGTGGCAATTCTTGTATTTTTTGTTACAGAATTATCTGATTGGACTAATCGCACAAGATTTGTGCAATCTATGGCTGTATCTAATATTCGAATAATTTTCTTGTCCGTTCTTCTAAAATAATGGATTTTTTAAAGGAGGCTAATAGATTTTGTCGTACACAAGAGTATAATTTATACCTGAACTGAGTAAATGATTTTGAGTTTCAGTACAATTCGACCTGCGTGTGAATTCAAAAAGTTGTCAGTTTCTATTGATATAAGACGCTAAATAAAGACACAAAAGCCACGACGCTTAGCCGCTCATTGTAATACAATATGAGGACTGCAAACTAATTTTATTCATAATACAAGACATCACACGAATATAGCATTTAATACTAAGGAATAAGGCGCTAGAAACTTTACCCATTACTGCTTGCCGTAACAATCCGTTGAGAATGCAACTAGCAAGAAAGTGTAGTTGCTATTCAAACAACAGTTTGAATACCATCTACAGTGTAATTTTCACTAAACTGGTAACCCTGGAACAACTCGGACTATTCCTAACAGCCGTAACTGCGCCTTTGGCGCTTGTAGAATAAGTTGTGCTCACCGCTTAGTTCCCCTTAGACCCACCTGTGTTGCCAGTTCTCTGTTGATTTTACCATACGACCTTTGGGGAACTTTAAACCATTTATTATGTAGTAACCGCGCTTAACTAGCTCCGTTAGGTTTACGGTCGATTGCGGATCGGTTCAAGTATTCTATTAGTTCCTTGAGCAACTTAGAATGCAGACATATAAAGTTTTGTGCAAGAACATTGCCGTTTGCTGTCAAATTATCGGTGATGCTAATCATTTTAACAAAACTTCAAATAAAAGTGATCCTATCAACGAGAAAATATCGATTACTTCCATAAACCTTCATGGTTATTTTATTAACATTATTTTGAGATATTTAGCACGTAATTCTTTTGTAATGACTTAATATTACAAGCACTCTATATTACAAGCTCTCTTCTCAATATTACAAGCACAGTGGCATGCGCCATGATCTTGTGTAAACAACTTAAATCCTACAGGCAGATACACGATCTATACTTTCTCGTTGATGTTTAAACCCTACTTTCAGACTGAATCTTTCTTCAAATACGAACTGGTTCCCGACACACGACAGTCACAGTATACACTAGGAATAATACTGGCCCTAATTCTGGTAAACACATGCTAAGTCTAAATTTAAGTTCAGTGCATTTCTTTCTATCAAAAGGAATACGAGAAGGATGGCACCTCCGTACATGCCGTCTAAAATTGTCTATGGTTTCTTTGAAATGTATCTAAATTTAAGTGACAGCTAAACAGATTCTTGCTATCTTTTTCTAATGACTTATTGCTAGAACGAGATATACTGTACTTAAATTAAGAATTAAAGTGTGTCTTCAGAATTAGGCCCAATGACGCTTCTCGTTACATAAACATAACCCAGTGTTACCTAGAGAAAATAAAAAATATCGATTATTGCAAATATTTATATGGACTATGGCAAATCTCTCGAATATAATAGGGATGTTGCCTAAGTTTGAATATGGTACTATTTTCCACATATGTAGGGTCCATATGTAGGGTCGCCTGGGTAGGTACCACCGCCTTTCTTATTTCAACCGTGAAACAGTTCGCTGTGTTTCGGATTGAAGGGAAAGGTAGCCAGTGTAATTACTGGGCATGGACGGCATTTCATCTTAGGCCTCAGGATGACAACGCACCTGCAATATCAAGTGCTTTTCCTTGTTATTGCAGGTGTCTATAGGCGGCGGTAACCGCTTACCACCAGGTGGGCCGTCAGCTTGTTTATCATCTAGTTGTATAAAAAAAAACTGATTCTGAAAACAACTCAAACTCCAAAGTAATGGAATATTTTTGAAGTTGTACAAATATAAAAGTTATCCTTTTTCCAAAATTTATGAAAAATGTTATTGGTATTAAACTCCTCATATCAATTAAAACAACTATTAGTTTGACAACTTTGTATAAAGACATACATATTACATATACAATAACTATCTTATACATTTTGTAGTAATATAGGAATATTCTATGGAGCGTTTTTCGACGTTGCACCGCTACACATCAAACATACCACTATATCTGTGAAACTATTGGTCTTCAACATACTATTTCTGTTACAATATTTCTTCACAAGTTATAAACTTTTTCTTTATGATATAAAAAGAAAGTAATCAACTACCCTATTCTAATATTTAATGCGTCTCTCGGAAAAAGGAGACCAGAGTAATAAAATATTCCAAACAGTCTGAGTGCTGGAATCAGTAGCCAGAATCTCTTGTGTCTTATACATGGACTGGTCGCTAAAAAAACTGTCCAAGGATTTCTCGACCACGATCAAAGGGATTCCTCTGCTAAATCGATTTCATCAAATCATTGGTTCACCCGAGATTTTCGCAAATTTCTTTTGAAACGCTTTGGGAAAATGATTTACAACGGCAAATATTCTGAAAAACATTTTGGCGCATTTTCTCATTGAAAGTTACCAATAAATTTGTTTGTGCTATCGATAACACACAACACTTTAATATCGACCTTATGGAGTACTGATAAAAAGGTTTTGCACTAAAATGTTACTTACATGAATTTTTCTTCAGTAAATTTATATTATTATTATTATTAGAACAGCTGTCAGTTGTCACGCAGTTTACGAGAAACGACATGTATCAAATATGTAAATTGATAAGAGGTATTATAAGCTCAGCGAAGTAATGGGGGTATATTTACGAAAAACCTTTTTTCCGAACATTTCTTTGTAGAGAAAAAACATCACTAAGCAAAAAAGCAGCTTTATTCATCTTGTTATGAAATTATTACACCCTACTACTTTCTGTCACCAAATTCAGATAGGTAGATCTTCTAAGGCGGGATACTGATAATCTACCTAAAAGAGAAGATCACCAAAATCTGTCTAGTAATAGACCGAGGAAAATATGAACATATATTTTAAAAATTAAATAAAATATCATCATCACCAACCTATATACGTCCCACTGCTGGGCACAGGCCTTCCTACATGGGAGACACACATGAGGAGTTTGGGCCATAACACCACCACGCTTTCCTAATGCGGGTTGGTGGGTTAAAGCGGTTGCAGTAACAACCGGGACCAACGGCTTAACGTGCCTTCCGAAGCACGGAGGAGCTTGAGAAAACAAACTTTGATTGACCGATCCCAGGATCGACCATGGAGAAAGTTGCTTTGTTTTTCGTATCGAAACCAGAGCGCTCAAACCACCACCGAGCTCCTCGAGGAAATAAAATTAAATAAAATGTTATTATGAACTTATTTTTGTCTGTCCCTACTTCGGCAAATGAAAAGTTTTAACTCGTCAAGCATCAGATTCCAGACACAATTGATTTTTGAATTGTCATAGCCCCCCGGTGGTATAACGGCGCTTGAGGGATTTAAAAGAATGTTTTCTGTTGAGAAAGCGTCATGTTCGGAGCAAGAGGGCTCGTCTCCTAGCAGTCAACAAGAAGCTCTTTTGATTTTTGCAGGTTATGCAAAGCGTGAGTAATGCCCAATGCTACGAGCGTCTGTGGACTATGGTACTGTAGACCTACCATCAGGCGGGTCACACGGTCGTCGTAAAGAAATAATAATAGCCAAGTTGATTATGATTATTGAAATTGTCGGGATCCCAGTATCATCAGAAACAAAAAATCCAGAAGGAATGGCTACGTCACAATAAACCCCAGAGACAAAACTAGTTGAGCAGTCGCTAGCGGGCTCAAAATAAAGTATAAATATTAATTGAAAAAGTAAAATTTAACAGTAGTTACCTACTTTAGATTTAAACTTCGAGTAGCATTTCTGATTTCGACCGATAGACACTCAAAATAAATTTAAATTACACTGTCATCGTCGAGCTTAGCAATAAGACGTGAACACAGGTTAAATAGGTCGGAAAAGGGGAATTCCCCACAAATATATCCTTCACCTTTTCCTGAAGCTTCATCGTCAGAGCTTTGAAATCATTGACACAAATTTCCTATTCCCATGGCTTTGCTTAGCTACTGTAAAGTAAACAAAAACTGGAAAGCAATTTTACTATTGCAAATTTCTCCCTGTTTATCTGTATTTTATGTAAGCTATAAAATCCACCTTCACAATTTCGAAATTGTTTAATTTTACCACCCGAATGTGTTTATAGGTCGGCTTTATTTTTGTTTTAATTTAATTTTTCACTTTTGTAGTTTTTCTAAGGTCAAAGCTATATTAGTAGTCTATCCTTACAAATAAAAAAGAAAGTGAGAAATTTATAATTTTCATTTGACCCAGATATTGAGAAACATTGGTACCAAAGAAGCAGCATGACATACGTGTTGAATTGGCTAAAAATATTGTCTTTGTCACTCAATACAACAATGCTTGACACTCGTACACGTATATAAAGTAAAATTTTATGTTATTAATACAGCTCTACTCACAAAGCTTCAGTAATAAACATCTCATCCGAACAATACACGTTTTTACTATCGTATCCAAATGCTATCCTTACTCGAGGCTTCACGTGAATTGGAACGTAGGCGTGGGTGGAGGATGGCGGGGTGGGGTGGTTGCGCTGGGGGGAAGGGGCGCATGAATGGCCACCACGTGCGCCCTATGGCTTTTACGTAACGCACCGCTGCTCGTGATATTTTTAATAAGCGTACTTTAATTATCTGTGGTCGCTCGATCCGGTTATTCCGATTATCCATCTCTTTCTTTCAATATGCATATGAAATATTAGCGAAATTAAAATTGTGAAGTCGCTTAAATTGAACCTAGCCCTTAGATACTTGACCATTTTTCAATTAAAGAATATTTTCCTAAAAAAAGAGATCTGTGACGGTAGTTAACTTAAAACTAATCAAACACATTTGACATCTTCAGTCCTCCCTTCCCATAAACGGCGGGTGGGTGTATAATAATAATGTAACATGTAATTAATCGCGAATTAAATCCGGTAAATTGGTTTTGTTTCAAATGTAAGTGCTCGCGAAAATGTAAGACAAATACTATGAGATATACCTACCTATGGATAATTTTTCAAACATAATACACGTTTCTTAAGGTTTCTCAACAACACTACAAAATATTGTTAATTAGCTGCGATCTTCAGTAAGGTGTAGGCAGAGACGAGGCTATTTATACCATCCGTATTCCCATTTTGTATTTTTAATACTTTTTGAGAAAAGCATTCCATATTTCATTTGAAATACTTTTTTGGACAAATTTAGTATTTGAAAAATGTTAAAGAACAGTTCTGTCAAGAACATAAAGAATGGCCATCAACTATAGTGATTTTTCTCTCATTACAACGACACTGAACTGAAAAGTCGGATAAAGGTATATACGGGCTTGTAAGTAAGTATATACAGTCTGATGTAAGTATATACGGGAGTCATTGTAGACGGGAGTCTAACGGGAGTCAGTCTAGTAACTGAAAAGATGACTGATGTAGATATATGTGGGAACATATATCTACATCAGTCATCTTTTCAGTTCAGCGACACCGAACTGAAAAGATGACTGATGTAAGTATATACATGGGAGTCTACCCTCTCATATATAGGTACTTATACCTACATTAGTTATCTTTTCAGTTCGGTGTCGCTGAACTGAAAAGATGACTGATATAGGTAGGCGACACTGAACTGAAAAGTCTGATGTACTTATATACGGGAGTCTACCATGCAATACTTATTTTGAAGCAAAAATCTCTCTCACTTTGAGGTCGAAGCGGTTCGACCTACGGTTCATGAGCTTCTCCAGTTGTTCCTTTTTTTTTATACAACTAGATGACAAACAAGCTGACGGCCCACCTGGTGGTAAGCGGTTACCGCCCCTATAGACACCTGCAATAATAAGGAAAAGCACATGATATTGCAGGTGCGTTGTCATCCTGAGGCCTAAGATGAAATGCCGTCCATGCCCAGTAATTACACTGGCTACCTTTCCCTTCAATCAAAACACAGCGAACTGTTTCACGGCTGAAATAAGAAAGGCGGTGGTGGTCTACCCAGGCGACCCTACATATGGGTCTACCACCTAGTTCCTTTAAAATTCGAGTGATATAAGATTATATCCTACCTCTCTTACGATTCTACTTAGATATAAATAATTATTTTACCTTAGGCCTCAGGATAACAACGCACCTGCATGTCTATAGGCGGCGGTAACCACTTACCACTCGGTGAGCCGTCAGCTTGTTTGTGATCTAGTTGTATATTTAAAAAAAAAATCCAATAAGTAACTGAAAGAAAGAATGAAAGAAAAAAAAAATTATTTAAATAGGCCACAAACAACTAGAACTAGATAGTTTTATCCAGTTACTTTGACGTAAGGATAGATGGACGGTCATTATACGGACCCATTAAAAGACTAGCATTTCGATACCTTTCGCTCATGTCATGATTTTAGAATTTTACGCAACAAATAAGATGACAGCACTGATAGCAGTTGTTTCTTGACATAACTTTCCTGCCGGTTTTAGTTTGTGGAGGGGGTAGACAAGAAGAGGTGACTGGTAGCGCTCTGTTGTTAGACATTTTGGCGTGATCCTCCGAGATGTTAAGACAAATACCTATGTCTAAAATAATATTGGGATAAACTAAACATATGCTCTAGTATCGTAACTAAATCTATGCCCGTTAGCTTACCTATGTTATATGTTTACCCAATTGATAAGTAAAATTAAATATTCTGAACAGTTTTACTTAAGACTAGCTGTGCCCGCGACTTCGTTCACGTGGATGTCGGAAACAATGGTGAGATAGGTAGACTAAGGATTATAAAACACCTTTGCAATTAATGCATTGGTCGCCCCGCCCGTGCCTGCCCGCCGTGAAAATCAAAAATGCGTGCATATTTTAAAACTATGATATCTCTTAAGATATTCATTGAAATCAAATGATGTCAAGAACAATTTTGCTCAAAATTAAATACTTGTGGTGAATAATGTATTTATTTCGATAAGGAATAATATCATGTATACAAAAACACCTTTGCAGATAGTACATTATTTTAGAACCAATTTGATTCCCAAAAAATGGTTCTAGAGAGTCAATTTCAAAGAATAAACAAATATACCACCGCCTTTCTTAATTCAGCCGTGAAACAGTTCGCTGTGTTTCGGATTGAAGGGAAAGGTAGCCAGTGTAATTACTGGGCATGGACGGCATTTCATCTTAGGCCCCAGGATGACAACGCACCTGCAATATCAAGTGAATTTTGCTTGTTATTGCAGGTGTCTATGGGCGGCGGTTACCGCTTTCCATCAGGTGGGCCGTCAGCTTGTTTGTCATTCAGATGTATAAAAAAAAAATATGCTGTCGCTACTTTTTTTAGAACTTTTAAAAGAACACCATTCCTGGATACATGATTTATACGTAACTTTAACCGTTTACGCAGCGCACGTGTTAGCAAATAAGTGGCAAATAATAAATATATATGTTTTTGGCAATTGTTACCGTTTCAGTCATAACATTGTTATTGTGTTACTGTAGGATATACACAATGTGATACAACGTATCTTTAGTAATTTTAGGAAAGAGCGGGCTCTCCTAACACAGGTATTATACTTAAAAGGAGACTCCAGCCATTTGTGATGCTACTATGTAAAACGATACTCAATAAAGATTTTTCAATTTTCAATTTATGTGTCATTAAATCAAAACGGCAAATGAAAAATTAAACGAGCTGAGAAGCATTTAAAGCATATTATTAAGGGAGATTTAAATAAAAGAAAACATGTTTGCAGTTTCATTCTATATTATCATAAAAGCAAGAAAAGTCATCAAATTTACTAAGATATTTTTATATTATCATAAAAAGCAAGAAAAGTCATCAAATTATCAAAGGTATATATATAATAATACAGAAATTACTATAACAAGTAATTATCCTTATATACCCAACGCTAGTAATTACGCAATTCTTTTATATTATCATAAAAGCAAGAAAAGTCATCAAATTTACTAAGGTATTTTTATATTATCATAAAAAGCAAGAAAAGTCATCAAATTGTCAAAGGTATATATATAATAATACAGAAATTATTATAACAAGTAATTATCCTTATATACCCAACGATAGTAATTACGTAATTCTTACAAAGTATATATAACATCAATTTAAACATAAAAACAAAGATAAATAACATAATAAAAATACTCAGCTTGTATACGGGCCGTTAAGTATATAATAACTCCAACTCTATAACTTGGACAGCGATCTGTCTCCGTCGGTGTCTGAATACGCTCTGCCCGTACAACCGACCGCCCCTCTTTTATATAGCATCCCCACCTAGTAGTTCGAACTGACAAACAACACGTGATTTCCGAAAGGCGGAGAACACGCGATATTTCCCCACTTTTTACGCGTTCGAACGGACAAACAACACGTGATGCTATTTCTGGTTTTTACCAGAGGGCCGTGGTGATTTTATTTATTTAATTACAATGTTAAATAATCGATATACAGTTTCTTATAATTATCAATAATTTATATTTTCTTAATAATATAACACACGCAACGAAAGCTCTGAAAAGGAAAATAAATTCCCCGTTCTTGCAACACTTTTAATTAATGCTCAGCTCCTATTAGTGGTAGCGTGATGTTATATAGCTTTTATGTTACCTCGATAAATGGACTATCCAACACAAAAATATTTTTTTAATTTGAACAAGTAGTTCCTGAGATTAGCGCGTTCAACCAAACAAACAAACTCTTCAGCTTTATAATATTAGTATAGATAGATTTCTTTAACACAATCACAGTAATAAAGTGGTAGTAGTAGTTAATCACAGTAATTTTTAACTGGATAAAATTACTGTGACGTAAGGATGAATGGACGGTCATTCTACAGAACCCTTAAAAGACAAGCGTTTCGATACCTCTCGCTCGTATATCACGCTAAGTCTGAGGAAGCACGCAATATATAAAAATGTGCTTCATATCGGACTACAATAAATATTCCTCTGTCCTGCCCTGTCATATCCCCTGGGAATTATCTGACAGCGGTCGCGTGTTTCATTTAGCAATGATTCCTCTGTCCACCCTTTTGGAAAAATAAGCCCGTTTCTTATAAAACGATTTGTCCTTTATACAGCTTTTTACATAAAGACAAATAGCTGTACGTTCTAAAGGACAATTGAAATAAATAGCAAGACGAATTAATAAACATAAACAAGTCTACTAATATTCCTTCAACATGTTATATGTTTCGAGAAGCTCGGTGGCGTATTGGTTTGAGCGCTCTGGTTTCGATACGAAAAACAAAGCAACTTTCGCCATGTTCGATCCTGGGATGGGTCTTGTTCTTGCAACCGCTTTAACCCACCAACCCGCATTGGGCCAGCGTGGTGGTGTTATGGCCCAAAATCCTCATGTGTTTCTCTCATGTAGGAAGGCCTGTGCCCAGCAGTGGGACGTATATAGGCTTGTGATGATGTTATATGTTTCAAAGATCTTGAATAAAATATTTAGAAAAAATCATGACCTGGGACGGTAACTGAGCCCTTTCACAATTTGGCAGAGAGTTTAACTCCCACCACATTGTGGAAAAAGTGTCTTACTCGTGACTGTCCTTTTATATTTATTGTATATAACGATTAGTGATTAATCATCTGTCAAGTCAATTCTATGTTTAAGTTATCGATGTATACAATACACCATTAATATTCATGTCTCCTTAATTTTACGTCAACTCACGCAAACGCTCATTTATAATCATAAGCTTCTGCGAGAATTTGCGAAGTAGGTACAACTGAACTTATGGAATTCATACATTAGATGAATTCCATAAGCTTTATATTATAGCTAGCTGTGCCCGCGACTTCGTTCGCGTGGATGTCGGAAAAAAACGGTGGGGTAGGTACGCTAAGGATTTAAATCATGTTTTTATAACACCTTTGCTATTAATGCATTGATCGCCCCGCCCGCGCCCGCCAGCCTTGAAAATCATAAATGCGTGCATGATATTTTAAAACTTTTATAACTCTTTAGATATTCATTGAAATCAAATGATGTCACAATTTTGCTCAAAATTAAATACTTGTGGTGAATAATGTATTTATTTCGATAAGGAATTATATCATGTTTACAAAAACACCTTCGCAGAAAGTACATTATTTTAGAACAAATTTGATTACCAAAAAATGGTTCTAGAGAGACAATTTCAAAGAATAGACAGATTATGCTGCCGCGGACTTTTTTTTGAACTTTTATAGAAGAGCACTTACTTAAGTTTACGCAGCGCACGCAACGAAAGCTCTGGAAAGGAAAATTTTTTCTCCTTTTTTCCAATACTTTTAATTAATGCTCAGCTCCTATTGGTGGTATCGTGGTGTTATATAGCCTATACAATACCTCGATAAATGGACTATCCAATACAAAAAGATTTTTTAATTCGAATCAGTAGTTCCTGAGATTAGCGCGTTCAACCAAACAAACAAATAAACTCTTCAGCTTTATATTATTAGTATAGACTAGTATAGAAGTATAGATGTGAAAGTAACTCTGTCGGTCGATGTCGGTCTATTACGTTTTACTTTGCTGCTAAAACAATGTAGAAGAAATTTGGCATGGAAATAGATTACATCCTGACAATATTATTTAGTAACTTTACTATTTTAGGTTATTCAGATCCAATGACATAATAGGTTGGGGAAACAGTTTCTTCGCATTTTTTAAGAAAATTCAAAACATTTTTTAATATAGTTTATTTACATTTAACAAAAGTTTGTAGGTACCATTTTGTTCGATAACATTTTGCCATCTTGTAGGCAGGGACATGATCCCACTGCTATAGAAATTTTGGGGCTTCTGATCAAAATTGCGCGACAAGTGGTTTGGCAGTCCTCTCGTGATGTTAACCTGACACTGCCTAGAGAATTCTGAAGAGAGCGAAACAAGTGGAAATCTGAAGGTGCAAGGTCAGGACTATACGGCGGATGCATTAACACCTCCCAGCCAAACTCTCTTAATTTTTGCTGAGTAGCTAAAAATGTGTGAGGTCTAGCGTTATCATGATGAAAAACCACACCCCTTCTGTTGCATAATTCCGGCCGCTTTCTCTCA
This sequence comes from Nymphula nitidulata, assembly GCA_947347705.1. Classification (NCBI taxonomy): domain Eukaryota; kingdom Metazoa; phylum Arthropoda; class Insecta; order Lepidoptera; family Crambidae; genus Nymphula; species Nymphula nitidulata. The sequence continues at coordinate 3,165,207 of OX374617.1, read as the reverse complement.
ACTTCTTGCTTTAATCTCATCAGTTGTTCGCAGTAGAGTTCAGAATCGTTGCTCCTGCCTGGTGGTAACAGCTCATAATAAATAATGCCCTTCCAATCCCACCACACACACAGCATCACCTTGTTGCGAGTTAACCCGGGTTTCGCCACAGTCTGTGAAGCCTGACCGGCCTTTGACCACGACCTTTTTCGCACGTTCTTGTCATACGTGATCCACTTTTCATCACCAGTTATCAGCTTCTTCAAAAATGGTTCGGTTTAATTACGTCGTAATAAAGAATCACAAATGAGTACATGGTTCATTAGGTTTCTTTTAGTGAGCTCGTGGGGTACCCAAATATCGAGCTTTTTTTTGTTTTTTTTCAAAATGCACCAAAACTGTTTTGTGGTCAATTCCCAGTTCTTCAGCTACGTCGTAACTACTGATATGCCGATTTTGCTCCAGTTTTTCAAAAATGGCATCAATTTTATCCGTAATAGGGCGACCAGAGCGACGTGCATCTTTGACATCAAAATTTCCGGATTGAAAACGCTTAAACTAAATTTGTGCTACTCTCACAGACACTGCACTAGTTTCATAAATATCGCAAACTTTTTTCGCGGCTTGCGTTGCATTTTTACCTTTTTTGTAGTAAAATTTTAAAATGTACCGAATTTCTTCATTAGATTCACTCATCTTGACAGTACGAAAAACAAATGAAAAACACACATTTTCCTAATTTGAATTTGGAATTATCTTTTTTAAAATCTAAACTTTTAATGATACCAAAACCAGCCAGATACAAATAGTACAGCCAAAGAGATTTTATTACAAGTTCATACATACTATAATGCGAAAAGACTTTTTCCCCAACCTAATAATATAATAATATAAACGTTTGCAGTAATAACATAAAACACTGAAATTAGATAGAAAATTGGTAGTCTATATTTATAAAGCTGTCTAAACCTTATTACTCGTACTCGACCGATGTAAACAACCCATTATTGAATTTAGTACTTATTATAACATAGTATTACCAATCAGCATTGTGAGAGCTGGTGCAATGTGATATAAATAGCTTTTCTCATCTTAATAAGTATAAAAATACTTGTAAAAGTGTTCTTCTGGATCACTAGAGGGTGCTATCCTCAACGAGTGGTAAGATTAACGTTGCTATAAAAACGTTAAGAAGAAGGATAGAAAGCGGAGAAGAAATTAGTAGGTTATACCTAGTGTTCCGGTGGCGTAGTAGTAATCGCGTCTGGCCGCACATCAGGAGACGCGGGTTCGAGTCCCGCCTGGAGCATAAATTTGGGATGGGGTCCCAAGCTGGTGGTACACTCCAACCATCTTCTCTATTGAAATTAGAATGTTTTTTGATTTCAATAGCCTCACGTAACATTCTAGGAATGAAACGGTGTTCTTTGGCGAGGATCTGGGGCTTCTCAAATGTGATGTAGTGATTGGGTCCGTCAAGAGCGTGTTCACACACTGCCGACTTCGTTTCGCGCCTGTGTTTTACGTCAGCTATATGTTCTTTTACCCGGATGCCTATGCTTCTCTTTGTTTGACCAATGTGTGAGAGACCGCAGTCACAATCTAACTTGTATATGCCTGCATCAGTACTTCTGCTCAGTAGACAGATATACTGACCACTCAGCCAGATGACTGTCAATCCCAGACGAACGTTGCAAGCGGGACCGCCATCTAGGAAATTGCGAATTACGAACTATGTAAATTGCGAATTGCAGTTGGATCCTATCGAGCGATGTTCGTTACATTTCGCTTTCATGAACCGATCATGTCACCGACCCTGATACTGTTATAATTTATGAACGTTACCGAAGGCTGCGTAGCAGTAACCAATTTTTTTGAAAATGTCAAAATTACATTTATTTTTTATTTTGTGCGTTTTAACGCCTACTTTATTGTAACAATTACAAATAAAGAAAGAAAACGGTGAAATAATTATATGCTCCAGGCGGGAATCGAACCCTTCGAATCCTGGGGTCCGGCCAGACGCGATTACTATTACTCCACCGGAGCACAAGGTGTAACCTACCAATTTCTACACGGCTTTTTAACCTTTTTTAACATTTTTATAGCAATTTTTATCTCACTACTCATTGAAGTTAACACCTCTAATGATCCGTAAGAATTTTTGTCACAAAAAATATAAGTTAGCTTAGGATAGAATTGTGACCATTTGTCGCCGCAACGCGCTGTCGCTGTAGCGTTTGTCGCCGTATCGTGCTTTAGCTATAACCTTTGTCGCCTCAACGTGCAGTCGGCGTCGCCGCAACATGCTGTCGCCGCAACGAATCACAACGTTTTGTTTGTCGCTCTCATGTGAAGGACTTTTATTAGAACTCCGTAACACGAGAGCACACAAAATGGCGAAAACCTTCTAAGCTCCAGATATACATTTGTCATTTCATTTAATATTAGTTAGCCGTTTACATTATATTGCACGTTTAGTTGATTTGTCAACATATTTATGAAACTTTTATTTTAAAATATTACCAGTTTGTTTTTAATTTTTTTTGAGAAAGTTTTGAGAGACAGATCGAGTCTGGTCGACGCGCAGCCTGCAATGGTCGGTTACTGAAAACTACGCGAAATAAACTCGATTAAGATTCCGGTGTTTAATTATGATCTAAACCCGAGTCACAAAAATGTCTAATATGTTTTTATAAGTGTAATAAAGGATATAAAAGGGACTAAAAAGTCTTGTAACTACAGTTTTAGTAATAAAGCAATAAAGATACGTTTTTTGGCTTAAAATACCTGTGTGTGTTTCCTTTCTTTAAGTCCTAATAGTATCTAAACATGTTATGATCGTGAAAATTTCTAAGCAACAAGAATATTAAATCAGGCGTCCAATTAATATCTGCTACCTATTTGAGAGTGAAATCTGTCGGACGAAGCAACAGCCTCGGAGGGGGTCGTTGCCATGGCGACAGCCAGCCACCTCCATTTTTGCCCCAGTTAGAGGAGGAGGGGGCCACAGCGGAGTCCACGGTGGAACTAAATGAGCATCTTGCGCGGAACGAGAAAAGGGTAGCTTGATATTTAAATTTTAATAGTTGAAGTTATCAATTTAATACGGACAGGAGATTTGATGAAGCCGTTCTCGTGATTACATGAGTGATTAAGTCATTACAATTGTTTGAAGGCTTAGGGTTACACTATGTACAAAAATAGTTTTTAATAAAAGCTCACAATATTTTTCTAACGTAAAGAATCGTTGGATTGGTTCATTTATATTCGTAACCGTTCTTTAAACCGATACTTGGCTTCCGAACGGAGTCAATATTTTTACTGGCAACACCGGATTCTCGAAAGAACGACGGTTTTTCAAAATGGCGAATCGGGTCACTGTGAGAGGCTAGCAGTGCTGCTAATTGGACGAAATACAAGTCATATTTGATAATCTTATAAGTTTTACAACACCTTTTGTGAATAGTAAAGAGCTAAACGTTGGGTATTATGTAGAGAAGAAACATCAATAACATTAATGAATGAATTTATTTACATAAAATATGATTTATGTATACCAATTAAAGTTAGGAATTCAACTATGTATACAGTAACGCATGCTTTGCATAACGCATGTCTAGAGAAATTATATATTTTTTTTTATATACAACTAGATGACAAACAAGCTGACGGCCCACCTGGTGGTGAGCGGTTACCGCCGCCTATAGACACCTGCAATAACAAGGAAAAGCACTCGATATTGCAGGTGCGTTGTCATCCTAAGGCCTAAGATGAAATGCCGTCCATGCCCAGTAATGCCTACACTGGCTACCTTTCCTTTCAATCCGAAACAATATCCGAAATAAGAAAGGCGGTGGTACCTACCCAGGCGACCCTACATATGGGTCTACCACCTAGTAAAATTAAATGGTCGATGTATAAAATTTTATCAATTGCAAAAAACTGAAAATCGTGTAAGAGCATTATCGTCTATTATTACTATAAAGTGTTTTTTAAAAGGTTTTAATGGCAGTTCACAACAAAAAGAAGGTAATTTATCAAATATTGTTGTGTGTAAAGGAAACTTGACCCTATTACTGCCAGTGTCAGTTTCAAGCCATACTTGTATTATCAATGCGAAAATTATTTATTTATTTTCTGTAACATGTTTTTTTACATTTTACAAATAGTGACCGAAGTCCTTTCAATACCTGTACCAGGTGGCTTACAAAAGAAAAGGGAAAAGTAAAATATATTAATATGTGTGTGAGAGGAGCTCGGTGGCGTAGTGGGTTGCGCGCTCTGGTTTCGATCACGAAAACAAAGCATCTTTCCCCATGGTTGGTCCCGGGATGGGTCAGTCAAATTTATAATCTCGAGCTCCTCCGTGCTTCGGAAGGCACGTTAAGCCGTTGGTCCCGGTTGTTAGTGCAACCGCTTTAACCCACCATCTCGCATTGGGCCAGCGTGGTGGTGTTATGGCCCAATCTCCACATGCGTTTCTCCCATGTAGGAAGGCCTGTGCCCAGCAGTGGGACGTATATAGGCTGATGATGATGAAATATATTAAATAGTATAATATAATATATATAATAGCGGCCAATAGTATCCTTAATTTTTTTCCTTAATTAAGGTTAACTCAAAAATTAACATTCAGGCAAATGATAATTAATTTTGTTTCGTAGAAAAAAAGCAAAGGTACAGTCGTCGACAGCACAGCATAACATTTTGATCTTAAGACCACCCTTATTACGTTTTAAATAGAGGCTGCTTTCGTAGTGCAATCGTTACAGTTGACTGCCGTATGTACCGTATCTTGTCTGTATTTAAAGTAGTATTTAAATTTGAGATTGTTTTCGTTTCCCTTAAATACAACAATTAATTTAACGACATGAAATTAGTAGCAGAGCTTTTTTACAGAATGGCCCGTTAAAAACCTGGGCCGCTGTATAAATAAATTCATTTTAGCGAGTACTCGGAATAAGTTGGGTCAGAATTCATTTGGTTTGACGTACATTTTATTTACGATGGTAAATAAAAGTTTATGAAGTATAACTCGAAAGTAATATGGCACGCTCAGTTTTCGATATTTTTATGAACTGTTTCACGACACGACACGACATAGCTCGAGCAATGAATACAATCAAATTCAGGTTTGCAGTGGTCTTCTGTAGATCCGGTTACTAGGTGGTAGGTCCGTATGTACGGTCGTCTGGGTAGGTACTACCGCCTTTCTTATTTCAGCCGCGAAACAGTTCGCTGTGTTTCGGATTGAAAGGATGGTAGCCAGTGTAATTACTGGGCATTGATATCATTTAATCTTATTCCTCAGGATGACAACGCACCTGCAATATCAAGGGATTTCCCCTTGTTATTGCAGGTGTCTATAGGCGACGGTAACCGCTTATCATCAGGTGGGCCGTCAGCTTGTTTGTCATATAGTTGTATTAAAAAAAAGATCCATATTATATTGATAACCTTATCATTTTTAGGGTTCCTACCCAAAGGGTAAAACGGGACCCTATTACTAGGACTCCGCCGTCCGTCATGAACCGTGATATTTAGACAGTTGAAATTTTCACAGATGATGTATTTCTGTTGCCGCTTTAACAACAAATACTAATTATCAGAATAAAATAAATATTTAAGGGGCCTCCCATACAACTAGCATGAATATTTTGCTTGTTCTTGCTCGATATTGTTAACGGCAACCGGTAGACGCTTGTTTATAGATAATGGTACGGAACCTTTCGTGCGCGAGTTCGACTCGCACTTTGCCGGTTTTTATTTTATGAATAGCAAACAAGAAAATTATAGTAAGCGTCAACCGTAGCAACATCTAAGTAGTCCCCTTTCTAACTATGCAACGCTCTCTAAATGTGTCTAACAGTTTTACATGGCAAAGAATACAGAAAATTACAAATAAAATAATATTAAAATGAAGTACTGTTATTTCGCCGTGAGGTACTATAAGGTAGGGGTGGAGGTAATAGGGTTCCGTAATGCCCTAGTAGGGCACTTTAAAATATACGACGCTTTCACGACATTATCCCGTCAGCATTGCGGTGTCTTGTAAGGGTGTAGTTTTTTGTTTCTTCTAACATCTGTGGCATTTTAAGCGACCGCGTTGATTAAGATTCAATATTTACATCCAAACTAATATTGATAACGCTAAAACAACTATGTATATATTTTATATTTTAACGCTTAAGCCGCTGAACCGATTTAGACGAAATTCTGTTTGTAGATAGCTTAAGACTCAGGATAGGGCGTAGGATACTTTTTGGTACAAAAGCCGATACCATGCAAGCGGAGCCACGGGCGTTCACTAGTAGTTTACTGTTACTTGGATGGCAGCCACAGATCTTGGAAGAAACTAAAGCTTAAGTGAGTGACCTTTAGACCTACAGTCGGTCAAAGAGTTCAAATAACTGCGCTGACCCTTTTAGAATTCCATTCGTACCCGTTAATATGAGCTATCCACTTACATATACAAGCGACGATAAATCAAATGTCTACCTTTTTAAGGTCCCTTACCCAAAGGGAACCCTATTGTCCTGGCAACACCGACCGTCTGTCAGAGGGCTTCTAACTTCTGAACAACACAAAATGGAGCCTTTTGGAAGGATCCCAGAATGTAAAAAGGTATGGGGGTACACGTTTTTAAATCACATACAAAATATTTTATACTATAGGCTGCATACGAACCTACCCTTGTTTATAAGCTCTCCTTTCTTGGGTCTACTGGAAAATATTTTTCTTGAAATAACTCGCACCCTTGTTCTCGCCAGGAATTATGAACTTATTTATGAGATTGAAAATAAAATACACAATCTATCGTACTGGTATCAACCGTCCTGCAAAAATGGCCCCTATTGCCCAGGTCTCAAAAGTCAAACGCCGCTGTATTTGTACGTTAGTGTTATAGGTATGTGTAGTATCTAATACGCGTGATACTGTATATAAATGCAGTTTTTTTTATACTAATCACGGCAAATGACTCAACACCACCTGATGTGAACCGGTAAGAAGAGTCCTTATGCAAAGACCGCTGGCGCAGCTTTAGGACACTGTACTAGTCGCCTCCAGCTTGCTAGTCTATAAAATGCCTTTTCACACCTCTTTCGAAAATAAGACAAAAACTGAGTTACTAAACTACTTTGTGCGTGATGTTGAGGTGGAGACAGTGAATTGATCGCTATGAAAACCGGCACGCGTAACCCTGAGTTGGAAGGGGGAAGATCAGATAAGGTTGAAAAGCTCTTCAGAGCTCTCTCCGTGATATAGCCGATAGAAGGCGCTAAGCAACGCAATGTTCAACCGCCTCTCTGGTCTAGTGGCTGAGACCACCTAAATCAGATCTAGAGGTCCGGGGTTCGATTCCCGTGGGGGCAGAAATTTTCTGCTCGGTTTGGTTGGTGGTAGGGCTTTTTTAAGTCCGCCTGGCTAGCTACCACCATCTTACCTAAGTCTGCCGCCATAACAATAATGTTTGCATTGTTGTGTTCCGGTAGTTGGAGGTAAGATAGCCAGTTCCTCTGTGGTTGAGGAATCCGGGTGTATCTCGCTTCCACCGTCGGCCTTATCTTCACTCAACATTAGGTAAGATTAAGACCAAGAGTTACCCTGTTAAGGCTTAAAAAAATGTCCCAACGCCCTCTACATCGTCAAAAATACGGACAGCACGACGCTGCAATCTATCCAGTGCATAGAGGAGTTACTTGGCGGAGCCATTCCACAAATGCTAGCAATTCTACAATACATTATTTGTTAATACCCAGATACTACACATGTAAGTAATGAAATTGTACAATCACATTGTATTCGCATGCAGACAACTCTTCACAATTTCCCAGAGGGGTGATTGAAAATATATTACACCGTATCAATTTGCTGTAGGTTGTATGTTATATTTCAAATTCTGGGGTTGTGAGGGGTCGATATCGTAGTACGTACGCGGTTTGTGTGTGTGTGCGTGTGTAGTGTAGCCGTAGGTAACTTTGAGAAGGAACACAAATACCCGCTGATATTTTGTTTCGAATCTTTGTACCATACTGTTAATATATTTACTAATAAAACCTTAAATAGTTATTCATGTACTAAGCCAGCCGACAATATATTTTAAGCCTGTCTAAATGTGTATGGAGACGTGCAAAGAATATCGAAGCCCTTCGCTCACAATCGAAAATAATTCGCGTCTGATATGTCCGTACTTTAGATTAATTAAAAATGACACAGCATGCAAATTAGGGTGGTTGTTTTGACAAGAAATACAAAACAAATACAAAAATAACTAAAACAAAAATAATATTAATATTTCGCATTAGAAATATCTTGCACACATTTGTCCAAAGATTGTTTCGTCTGTGACAGTCTAAATTGCACCAGCTCTTTAATAAAGTTAATCAGCACCTAAATTTAATGTAGCCATCTCTATTAATTATTTTCGATAAGATTATGAGATCCAGCAGTATTCTTCGCACTAGGAGACTATTCATTTTTCAATAAACAATTCGTTCCTCCTGCGAAATAAAAGATAAAGATAAGTTTTGTAGAAGACTAACGTGATGTGGTACAGTACAATGTTCTCGATGCTTAGAAAACATTCATAAACATTTTAATATTATTTCTGCAACTTGTTTTCTTAAAAAATCTAGAAATCCTGGTTTTGTTTTTACATCCTTTGTTCACTGTACCACTGACGGTTAAAAAGCCTTAAATAATGCATATTCCTTTCAAATGTGACCAGTGACCAATATTTATGCCCACGGAACTCTCAGAATTCATAAACGATTATAGATACCGTCATATATTAAAAATAGGTCAATTGGAAAATCATAAAAATAGAAATTGTTCATCATAGACAACACAGATCTAAATGGGCAAATATAATAATGAGATTTTTTTTATATAAAACTAGCTCACATATTGGTCTGTATAGTCGCCTGTAAAAATAAGAAAATATCACTTGTTAAACACTAGGTTGGTTGTTTTAAGGCGTAATAATATGGTGTGGTTGAGTGATTGCGATAAAAAAATCAAAATATTTTTTGTTTTGATTTCACAAATATTTTTTAGAAAACCATAAGTACCTGAAATATTTAGTTTTCCAGCTCATGCCTCAAGATGTAACCTGAAAAGTTTTGCAGTCCACTGAAAACTAACCAGTGCGCACTTCTGGCAACCGAAGAGCAATTAATTGAAACTGAAACCGAAGTCACGTAACCGAGTTCCGCGGGGGCTACGTTTTTAATTATACTGATTTTTATTAACGGATTCCGTTGTTTGAGAAAGCGCTATCATTGCTCACTCTTTGACAAAGTCTCATATGTCCTGGCAATTTAGAGCAATATAAGAAGTTAATAAATAATAGTTATTTGTTATACAAGAGTGCAAAGTTGCTTTTTAACCGCGTGCTCAATTTTGATGACCGAGCAAGCGAAGGATAATCCTGAGCGTTAGCGAGGGAATCAAACGAGCACGAGATGAAAAATCTTTGCACTCGAGTGCAACACGTAACTTTTCAACCCACCTCAACGAGAAAATGACTAATTGCAAAAAAAACATTTGCGCATTATTATTCAGTCAATTCTGTTGCCGTCAAATAAACTTTTTTGTCGCTAGAATCACTCATTTTAGGTGTTTTACTTGTTTTAAAATTTCTTGTTAAGCCTATGGTTTTAACAAATATGTCGCGAAAAGAAAATAGCGCGCGCAAAGCAAATGAAACAAAAAGTACACCAAGAAGGTGCCGAGTCTGAGTTTGTATGATGAGGTTGTATGATAAATTCGTCACCATGGAGATAGAAGTAAAGAGGTTTAATGATATTTTGAATTCACAAACTTAGTGCACACGATGTTCTAAATTATATTTCACTTTATTCTCTAGCGGATAAAAACGGCTTTTGCACTCAGATATCGAAGAGCAAAAATACTCTTTCCGAGTTGGGGGATGAAAAGCATATTTCGTTACCTTAGATGCTTTTTAGAAAACGCTCTTCATTCAAATATTCTATATTAGTCGTGATGAATTATTTTTAAACAAAACACGGCAAATGACTCAACACCACCTCATGTGAAGCGGTAAGAAAAGTTCATATGCGAAGACAGCTAACGCAGCTAGAAACTCACTGCTCTAGCCACTTCCACTTGCCCGTAAGGTGCCTTTTCGCGCCTCTTTTGAAGGAATCCATGTTATAGGAAGGATCCCTGGCAAAGAATTCCAAGTTTTGGAAGTACGACAAAGAAACGAGTGAGTAAACTTTTTTCCGATGCTATTTCTGTGTTATATTTATATAACCACCATTCTATTAGTAGTATCACTAGTACCATTGATGGTACAAGTCAATGGTACTATAGTCACTAGGGGCATACCGCTATTAGCACGTGTCGGTAGTACCATTGATGGTACTAAGGACACATAGTAGTATCACTAGTACCATTGATGATACAAATCAATGGTACTATAGACACCAGGGGCATACCGCTATTAGCACGTGTCGGTAGTACCATTGATGGTACTAAGGACACATAGTAGTATCACTAGTACCATTGATGATACAAATCAATGGTACTATAGACACCAGGGGCATACCGCTATTAGCACGTGTCGGTAGTACCATTGATGGTACTAAGGAGACACAGTAGTATCACTAGTACCATTGATGATACAAATCAATGGTACTATAAACACCAGGGGTTATTTTGTACAATGTGTCCTTTGTTTATTTATTCAACAAAGTTTCTACAGCATACAAATATTATATTACACAGTTATGATTACAGACACAGTTATGATTACATTACAGTTATGACAGTACATAAGCCAATTACAGAAACTCATTATGTTACTTGACATATTAATAACAGTGTTTAAATTATTTGTTATTTATTATCTAGATATGAAATCAGGCATGTATACATTCAAATTACTGCTGTACCAAAAGTAATTTGAATGTTTGAAATGACTTTATCAATTTCAGTCTTAAACCAAGGTTGCCTAGAGGCAGCTACAACTAGATAGCCAATTCCCCACTGGTGCAATTAAACCAACCACTAGTATTAATCCTCGTACAGGCTTCATAGCACCCAGTACATAATAACAGACTGTATGATGAAGAGTTTCTAATTATAATTATACTATACTTTATAAATATAGTAAAATTATAATAAGTTGAAGAAAAGAATATAATATAATAGATATATAATTATAAAGTTGTTTGAGATGATGCATAGATACGATTCACTGATAAAAACATTTGTAGAATATTTTAGTGGAATTTTACAAAAGGACAAACAAGCTAAATATCTGATAAACTCGAATATGATTAAAAATACAACATAACGTTGAGGAAAACTAATTATAAACTTTATATTAGAAAATGTTGTTATAGACACAAACTTTCGTGAACAATTACTTTAAAATTTTAAAATTTATTTCTGTCCATAAAGTAAACATACAGGAGTTGGGTCTTTTAGCAAATTATATAGGGTTTGTTAGCAGATACTTCTCTGTTATTTCAATAGTAAAAAATATAAAAAATTGAAAAAGGATGATGATGATTGGTCTCATTCATGAAACGAACAAGAAATAGAAAAAAGGTTTCAAAGATGTTGCCATGAGTTTCTTTACCATAAGTTTAATTGAAAAATTAATGGCGGGTAAGAAAAATTTTGTAGCCAGAACTTGTTATGTATGTAATTTTACCTTAAACTGCGACCAGATCACACGTTACTATGGCTCAGCTTTAATTACTTGTGTGATCCTCATTAAATCTTCATATCTCAAATTTCAGTGGAGCTCACATTTATTACTGACCTGAATATAATATATCTTCACAAATTGCTTGTACAAATCCGGCTCAAAGGACCACTTACTATAAAATATGGTAAAGACTTTAGTTTATACTGAACATGATAATATAATGAGTCAAACTGCTCAAAATATAACACAAATGACGATAGTTAACTCATAAACTTATCAAAGACAATTGACATCGTCAGTAAAGTAATCGAAACGTCGGGTATATAATAATAATGTAGTATCTAATTAAACGCGAGTTAAATCCGGTAAATTGTTTTTATTTCAAATGTGAAGTGCTCGCAAAAATATAAGACAATACTATGATAATGTAACCATAAAACAATCAGAATCTACTCTTAATAACTTTATAGCGCCGTAATAAGAACTAGTTTAGATCTGCTAACCTTTAAACTATAGAAGCGTGATTGCGTATCAAGGAAAAACGCCCCTCTCACTATTAAGTGTAACTGCGGCTACCTGTTGAAGGTTCATAATCTATTCACAACGCCCTCGCTTTGTAGCTATATTGAGATCAATATTGAGGTTCTAACTAATTCTATGATACAGAATCATTTATAAACATTTATTCACTTTGACAGTCAAAGCCACACATTCCAGACACAATCCTTCTTATTACAAAACGTGGGTTATAGTTAGTCCTGGTTAAATTTAAGTTAAGGTTAAATTAAAGCTTGTATATTTTGCTCTTTAATTTTGTTCCACCTAAGGCTCTATGTAACCTGATTTATATGAATAAATAAATAAAATAAACTATGATATTCACATGCTTAGTAAGCAATAACTAAGTATACACAATTTGTAAACCTGTTGTAATGTTTCGGAAAAGAAAAAGCTAAATACGCTTATTTTATGTCATTATGAAAAAAACCAGTAAGGTTCATATCCGCTGAATTGAACAAAGCAGAATATATTTCACAAACGCATATTTTAATTATTCCTTTTGTATTTGGATATTCTTTGAACTACCGATGAAGTGTTAAATGGAGCGGATCAGATGTGTGCAACCCGTGATGAAATTGTGTGAAATGACGTTTTAATACAAACCTAATAGAATCGATTTTAGTTTAATCAGGAATAACATTCCTCCAATAGAACGTTATAAAACGCTTGCGATACCAAACACACCACTATTCAATTATTTTTATAGGTCATTAGATTCTACTTTGTCTTAATGTTACGACTACGTTTTATGTTAACACTTTATTAAGACGCTGCGATTCTATTGCTACTCAATGGGTCTAGCATGTAAAAATGGATTCATGATCTGCAATCAAAAAGATCCTATTAGGATCTGAGATCAAATTCCCAAGCATAATGCTTGTAACTGTAAATAGAAAAAATACAAAAATGATCTTCCAAACACAAACGCTACACGAGTTGGAAAAGCAATCTAGCGCTTTAATGTAAGCTTTGAAAGATCACAACTGCAATTGAAAAGTAGATCAAAAGAAACAACCAGTGAAACGCAAAAAAAACCGTGAATCCCACCCCGCAAATGACAAAGGCCAACTATCGTAGACGCTCGTAGCCCGTAGACGGCTACGACGTAGCGGTTAAACCAGAAATAATATCTACGCTGTAACAGCCACTGGAATGAAATCTAATGTTAGACAGGGACAGGGTAAAAACGCAGTCAAGGATGAGTGAGATAGAAAATTATATAATGGTTACAATGACACTCGACGCCGTAGCACTCGTAGCAGTGGTTCGTTTTACCGTAGCGTGTGCTACGAGCATACTAATGTTGAAAGTACGCAAGGGTTTCGTATATTTTTATTGCCTAATTTTTGTTCCTGCTGAGTATTTTTATGAATAAATTATGCCAATCACGAGTCTAATAAAGGCTTGTGGCATTACAGGTTTATGAATAGGGAGAAATAAGGGTATAATTTTATGCCTACTATTTGGAGATCACTGTTCCGTTACACGTGGATGGCTTAAAAATAATTAAATAATTACCTTTTGAATAAATATATGTTGCTGAGCTGACATTTTAACGTTTCCCTTTTTATATGTAATACGAAGTATCTGTTAAGATTACCGAAAATTTACAAGCAAGTCATAAAAAATTTGCATAAATGGAATTTTATTACGCTTACAAAGATAGGCTGTTTTAACAAAAAATTAACGTAGTCATAAATAAACTTTATCTCTTTAATATGTTTTTTAAATGCTAGCTTTTAGTTGAAAACTGACTCCGGTTTATTTGTTCAACTCGCTTTGTTAACAAAGTGATTGAAATAGAGAACACAAAAAACTACGCCATCAAAGTTGAATCATAGTCTAAATTTGTAATATATTTAATACTAGCTTTTGTACGTGGCTCCACTTGCATGGATGTCGGATAACCGACATTCCATCCCATAAAGAACTTATTTACCTATTTTCAGTTTGATATTGATGTTTTAAGGCATATTTTGGTGTGAAGACATCGATAGTCTGTTGTACTCGTCTTTATTTCTTGTTTCCTCATTACAAGGGAATATACCCTTCACTGTGAGACAGTGTGACGTTATATAACCTCATTTTTTGTCCGTCCCGAATGAGATATTGATATGATATCTGTAATAAAATGAAAGTAATACAAGCTTAGCTATTTTATTACTGTTACATGAACATAATATATATCATATGGTATGATGATGTTACGATATTTGATATCGTAAAATGTACTGTATAAAAAGTTAATATAGCCTGTTTTGATCAAGCCAAATGATCGACAAAACCAAATACGCGTGATTTATATTTATTTTTTAAACCATTATTAAACCAGACGATAGATATTCTAATGTTCAGGAGACGCCATTTTTAACCAACTTCAAAAACGAGGAGGTTCTCAATTCGGCAGGTATGTTTTTTTTTTCTATGTATGTACACCGATTACGCCGAGATTACTGATCCGATTTACGTGATTCTTTTTTTGTTCGATGCGGAATAACTGCCATTTGGTCCCATAAAATATTTTTTTCAAAAACAGTTGGGTACTTTGGTTTTAAATTAAAAAAAACTGAAATTATTAAATCTACCAATTAATTGTCCCACCGCTTAGTATGAAGTAATTATAGTGCGAAGTTTGGTTTTCATATAAAATTATTTATAACAAAGTCGTATATAATTACTTCGCTTTTAGTGACAGACAAGATTATTAACACCTTCGGCAGTGTTTGTGACGCTTGACGACATTTGGCGCGTGCGTGACACGTGGCTTGTTTTTGTTATGAGTCTCACTGAGTAATTGATAGTTAAATTATATGCTGTTTCTCTCTATTAAAATAAAAACATAGATACATACCTAACAAAAACAGGGGATTGTTTGTTTTTCTACATAATGCTTTAATATGACATCCGCTTAGTATGACGTGTTTGTTGTTTCCCTTCGATGTCATTATAAACGGATTCCACTGTACATAAATCCTTAACGATACACGCTAAGCGTGCTTAATATGAGATTTCAAACTTTCGCGATACATCAAAAAAACAATTAGCAAGGAGTCCCGACAATACTTACGATTTTTTTTGACACAAGCGCATTATTACCCTTGCGGTATTTCCCCCATCCTCCCTTATATTAGCTGTACAATATGACTTAAAGCCGCAATTGCCACATTCAACGCTAAAGTCCCTAAGCCATTTCATACCGTCCATAAGCCTAACATGTGTACACACTGTGAATCCCTGCGGTTCGCTGCCGCCTCGCTGACAGGCGCTATCAACAGTCTCCCTCCTCCTGTTTCATGCTCGAGTAGTCGACAGCATGTATCCTGTCACCATTACACTGCAAAAACCGCACCTACTTTTCATCAATAAGGTTGCACAGTGTCACGTTGAATATACTGTATTCTGTACTGTGATCGGCTACGTCTTAATTTATTAATTGTGTGTTGTCGACTACCGTAATAGTACGAGATGTAGCTATAAACAAAGAAATCAAATAGCCTTCATTTAGTAAGATGGACGTAAAATCTTGGTAGATGTAAACCATATTTGCTACCGTTGCAAAATATATTTTTTTTTTATACTAAGCACTCCAATTGACCCAACACCACCCTGATGTGAAGCGGTAAGTAGAGTCCATATGCGAGATTTACGAGAGACATGGCATAGTAACGATTCGGGAGAGTTGTTACTATGTCAAGGCAACTTTGACAAGAATTTTTGTCGATCGTTAAATTATTTGTATGACAGTTATTTTTTCTCTCTTCGATTTAAGGAGACTCGCGTAAGACCCGTAACATTTCAAACCTATGAAAATTAAAACATTGTGTCTTGTATGTGTGACTTGACAGGTTATTTTTTTTGATATAAAAACCACTTTGCCAGATTTCTCTCGTATTTAATTTGATATTACTTTATTATTTAATGCCTGTCGGTTACTTCACAGCGACCGTGATCGGAAAGACTGAAGATGTCATTAGTCTTTGATATGTTCATAAGATAACTACCGTGACTTTGAACTAAAAATTGAGTGTTCCGATTCATATCTCTCGGTATCCGTTGGTCGAGCAATACGAAGACGAGCTTAAGGATTTATCATTTGCAAGATGAGATCCCAAGCTGGCGGTACACTCCAACTATTTTATTTATGTGTAGTTTTCATTCTTTTACTTAAAATTATCGTTTTCTTATTCCCATAGTATATATAGATACCACCGCCTTTCTTATTTCAATCGTAAAGCAGTTCGCTGTGTTTCAGATTGAAGGGAGAGGTAGCCAAATTAATTACTGGGCATGGAAGGCAATTCATCTTAGGCCTGAGAATAACATCTGCTATACCAAGTGACATTTTCCTTGTTATCGCAAGTGTCTATAGGCGACGGTAACCCGGCATCAGGTGGGCCGTCAGCTTGTTTGTCATTTAGTTGTATAAAAAAATCCTACACAGCGATTGAAATAGAACAGTCTTTGATATCATCCCTTGATTTCAGTCAGACTCATTGAAGTGTTGGAAGAGTGAGCCACTAGAGAGGAAGGCTCATTTACAGGTCTGTCTCAGTGCGTCTGCCACAGCTGGGAACCGCTCATTGATTTGCATCTACGGCCACCAGACCAAATTACCGCTCCAAATGTGAAACACGTATTTAGAAAGTAAAACGCATCAGGTATGTGCTGTATTACATATGGATCTTAGTGTGTATTTTAAAAAAATACTTTTAAGCTAATGACCGCTTTATTAATAAATATTTCAGCTTGTTTCATGGTAAAATAGTAACGATATGTATCAAGTGAAAGTCATGGGTAGATTAATAACGAATATTTTTTATATGTATAATAAGGGTGGCAAGCAAGCACACAGTCCGTCTGATGGTAAGCGGATATCGTATCCTATACACAGGCTGAGTCAAAACCAAGGCCACCCGAAGGGAAAGTATCTATTGAGGTCAGCAACTTTTACGCAAAGTAAACATTCCTTCAGTCCTCTCTTTCTAACATGACGCTGCCTCTATAAGCTGTGGCGACCTTACTTTAGGAAAAAGAGTAGTATTGTTTAGTTGTGATCTTCTATAAGGTAATATAACAATTATTATAAATTTATAGCAAAATGACTTGAAATGGAAAATTGATCTTCACTTTTTTTGCAATTTTAATTATCCTTTTTTAATGTCATTTGACGACCGGCTGGTCGAGCGGTCTGTACCCCTTGCTATGCAGGCAACTCGGTTAAGAGTCCCCGGGTTCGAATCCCGGGAGGAGCAAATATCCATACTCTGTAAGATTATGGAGCGTGTACCGAATGCTCGGCTTCTGGCATACCTCGAAGATAATGATGTCCTCAGTGACCGTCAATATGGATTGCGACGTGGTCGATCGACTGAGGATCTTCTTGTGTATGCTACACACCTTTGGAGTGAGGCCATTGAAAGTCATGGTGAAGCCATTGCGGTCTCCCTCGACATCCCCAAGGCTTTTGACAGGGTCTGGCATGACAGCCTATTAAGTAAGCTTCCTTCCTTCGGAATATCTGTTGGTCTTTGCAACTGGATTTCTGATTTTCTCAGGGACCGGTCCGGTCCGGTCCAGGACACTCGTCCGATTACCAAGTCATTAATGCCGGAGTTCCCCAAGGATCGGTCCTGTCTGCAACCCTATTTGTGTTACATATTAATGATCTGCTTGCGCCCGGAACCTTTGGGTATGCGGATGATAGCACCGTTGCGGAGAGATACCTCAGCAATGCAAGGGCCACCAGTGAAGATTTTCGGTCTTGTCGAGAGGCCATGATTGGACGCTTGAATTTGAGTTTACAGGCAGTCTCTGACTGGGGCGATGCCAATCATGTGCAATTCAATGCGACCAAAACTCAGGCGTGTTTGTTTTCCACTATACGGAGTCCTTTCCATCTGACTCCGACTTACGAGGGTGTATCCATTCCGGTGACCGACCGCTTGCATCTTCTTAGCATTGAGAAGTCGTCCAGCATGAATTTCGGCGAGTACATAGAGTCCATAGAGTCCATAGCAAGTACTGCTGCAAAAAAGCTCGGCATCCTCTCTAAAGTGAGGCGGTATTTCACATCTGAACAGCTGCTGTTACTTTATAAAGCGCAAGTTCGATCGTGTATGGAATACTGCTGTCACCTATGGGACAGTTCTGCCATCAGCTGGCAGCATTGGACTCTGTGGAGAAGCGAGCTATACGACTTATTAACAACCCAGTATTAGCAGAGGCTAAACTCCAAGATCTCGAGCATCGCCGTAGAGTTGCGTTTGTCGGTTTTCTATCGTATACACTTCGGAGAGTGTGCGAGGGAATTACACGAATTAATTCCACCAGCTCCCTTTTACCATCGAGGTACCAGACGTAGAATGGCTTTTCACCCTTATGTTGTGGATATTCCAACCATCCGCACAAAGCATTTCGCCAAGTCCTTTCTAATACGAACTGCCAAGGAGTGGAACTCTCTGCCTGCCAATCTGTTTCTCGAAACCTACAATTTGGACGTCTTTAAGGCTAGAGTGAATAGGCACCTTCTAGGTAAGCATGTATCATCGTAGGCCATGTCACTACTTAACATCAGGTGTGATTGTGGTCAAATGTTTGCCTATAAATTATAAAAAAAAATGTATGATGAGTATGAGCATTAGTTTACGAGACATGGATGTTTATATGTTTATTTAGTATCTTTCTAATATTTATTTACATATTATTATCAATATTTATCCGTTATCTAGTATCCATAACACAAGCTCTTAATGATGCTTACTTTGTACTAGATAATAGGTGTGAGTGTTGAATATTATTATTATTATTTCTAGCTTTAGTCTTAAGAGATCAAGTTTGTAATGATGGAATAAATGCTTGAGTTTCAGTTTGAACATCTTCAATACATGTCGTGAAAAACCTACATCACTAAATAATCAGATAAATCAAAATACTTTTTCAAACATATAATTGACTCAGAAAGTTGGAGCGAAATGAAAACAGCTGCAGCGAATATAACAAACAACAATAAGGAGGCCCGTAACATTTTCGGCCAATTTACTTCCACAAAAGATATATGCTATGAAAACTTGCAAAAAAGAGACTCACCCTTCGTAACTGCAGATTGTTATCCAGAAGACAGATTACTGAGCATTAATCTTCGTTAGTTATGAATAGGAGGCGAGTTGAAGAACACAAAAGTGGCCATTGATGCGTTAAACGAGATTGCCCGATGGTCGCATGTGGAATCAATTTATTAATCGAACCGTTCATCTGCTTGCCTATTTTACCTGACGGGTTTGTTGCGTCGTTCTACTATTTAATTTTTCCGCTTTATAGGTTCACGGCGCGGCGTGATTGGGTTTTTAATTATTTTGAAACATGATGTGCTGGTTTAGAAAAGCGACTTTATTACTACAGAATTAGAATTGCTTTTAACTTGTTAAAGATGTCAATGATGCTACAAACTAAATACGATTCTATCATTGTAGTGTTAGAATTGCTTTTTCTGAAACAATGCAGGTATTTTGATCACTGCGAGAGCTCAGTAGGTTCTGTTGGTGACCGTACCTATATTGCAGACACGGTGTATTTCCTATGGACACTATTTTGAAAAGATATAATAAAACTAATAACTTGCTACTTTGCTCAGTTATTGATTGTCTAATAACTTTTGTGGAGGCTTGAGCAGAGTGTGGCAAGCAAAACAATGGTCAGCTGATTAATGAATGTTTATTGAGAGAGGCGTGTTATATTTAAACGACTGTTGGACAGAGTTGGCTAGATAGGTAATTAGGCTGTCCTACTCGCACAGTATTAATATGTCCAGTCCTCTCGTTCGTCGTCTCAGTGCCCGGCCGATGGTCGGTTGGTGCGCACATCCATTTGTCTACGCTGCTCTGCGAGGCGGTGTGGGAGCGAGACACAACGGCGGTCCTCTCGTTCTAGACGTATAAATATGCCTGGACTCGTTACGCCACACCAGTACGGCGCTGCCGCGCCTCGGCCATGTTATGCACCATGACTCCCATATCACTCCCCCTCAAGAGAAGCGTACGGTTCTCTTTACTACACGACCGCTTCTCGTAATATAGGGTTGATTTGCAGATGCAGTGGTCGAGTCATGGGGAGGCGTCGTCGAGTGGTAGGTTGCTGCCGATGTTTGGGTGCTTGAAGTGCAGGCCTCGGAATGCATGTCTTTTGTCACGATGTAAGCAGGTTTCAGACGATCTAGTGACACAACTGCAGTCCGTAGTGGTAACTGGATCTTGTAGTTCTTGTCGTATCGCTTGAGTACTTCATACGGGCCATCGTAGGGTGGTGTGAGAGGCGGTCTGACTGTGTCGTTGCGAATGAACACATGTGTGCACGTTGCTAAGTCCTTGTAGACAAAAGGACGCTGAGTCGACGGTGAGCGGGGCGGGGTGGGTGTGAGTGACGACATCGTGTGAGCGAGACGGCGCACTAGTTCGGCGTCATCTATTCTTGCGTCTTGGGGCGTAAAGAAATCAGAGGGTACGCGAAGTGTAGTGCCGTATGTCATGAGGGCTGGACTGAGGTTGTTGTCTTGCCGTAGTGCAGTCCGTAGTCCTAGTAGCACGGTGGGGAGTTCCTCTGTCCACTTCGTGGTTGCGCCGCGAGCCATGAGCGCGGCTTTCATTGTACGGTGCCACCGTTCAACTTGGCCGTTTGACTGTGGATGGTAGGCCGTGGTGCGCAGTCTAGTGATGCCGAATTTTTTCATGAGCGCGTTGAACAGAGAGGACTCAAATTGGCGTCCCTGGTCTGTTGTGATGCGCAGTGGGCAGCCGAATCTTACTATCCAGGTGTCATATAATGCTTGCGCGACGATCTCAGCTGTGACGTCACGCACCGGAATTGCCTCGGGCCACTTCGTGCAGCGGTCGATGATAGTGACACAGTAGCGATAGTCATTTGATAAACGTAGCGGGCCAACTATGTCGATGTGTAAATGTTCGAAGCGCTGCGACGGCGGAAACTTTTCTAGTGGTGTGGCTACATGTCGATGTATTTTAGCACGCTGACAACTTATGCAGGCTTTAGTCCACTGCCCAACTTCTTTGTTTAAGGACGGCCAGAAAAATTTGCTTGTCATCAATTTTCTTGTAGTTCTGATGCCCGGGTGACATAATTCGTGTTGTGCTTTGTAGGCTGCATAACGGTATGTCGCTGGAAGATAGGGTCGCGGTATTGAAGTTGATAGCTCGCACGTGATAGGCCGATCTAGACCAGGTAGTGTTATCTGTCCAAACTTCAAGTTGCTCTGTGACTTTAATTTTTTTAGGTCTTCGTCTTTGTCTTGATCGATACTCAGCTGTCTGTAGTCGATGGTGTTAGGACACTGTATCTCATCTAGGCGTGATAGTGCATCGGCGACTGCGTTCTTCTCTCCCTTAATGTATGAGATCTTCGAGCAGAATTGACTAATAAAATGCAGCTGTCGTTCTCGTCTGGGCGTGTCACTGTTGCTCGCTGATCTAGTGAGTGCGTAAGCGAGTGGTTTGTGGTCTGTATAAATGACTACTTCACAGCCTTCAATGAGTCTTCGGAAGTGTTTTACAGCTGTGTACATTGCTAATAGTTCGCGGTCGTACACACTGTAGCGGCGTTGAGTTTCGCTCATCGATTTGGAGAAGAAAGCGAGTGGTTTCCATGCACCGTCTATTTTCTGTTGAATAACGGCGCCGAGGCTGCGATCAGATGCGTCGGTCATGATGGCAAGGGCGCTGCCGGCGACTGGATGGCTGAGTAAGGTAGCTTTTGAGATGCTTTGCCGGCATTTTTCAAAAGCTTCTTCTGCTTGCGGTGTCCAGTTGATCAATGTTTTGTCATTCTTCTTTTTGTTGTGCAGGTACTTATTTAGCTCAACTTGCAGCTCGGCTTGACGTTGTAGGCAGTCTCGGTAGAAGTTTATCATGCCAAGAAAACGTCGTAGTTCAATGATAGTGTTCGGCTTGGGGTACGAAGCGATTGCCTTGATGCGATCTTCACTAGGTTTGATGCCGTCCGCCGATACGTCGTAGCCCAGGAAGTTTATTGACGTTTTCCCGAATTCACACTTTTCTGTATTTAGTGTGACACCGTGTTGGTCCAGACGCTGAAGTACCTGGTGCAGAAGTTGTTGGTGACTATCTTCATTTTCTCCGCACAGAAGGATGTCGTCGATGAAACAAAAACATCCATCTATCCCTCTCAGCACTTGATGCATGAATCGCTGGAATGTTTGGCTTGCGTTGCGAAGTCCGAACGTCATGCAATTAAATTCAAACAACCCAAACGGCGTTATGATGGCTGTTTTCTCTGCATCTTCCTTGGCGATAGGAATCCAATAGTATGCCATTTTTAAATCAAGTTTGGAGAAGACTTTCTTGTTGTGAAGTTGATATGTAAACTCTTGTATGCGTGGTATGGGGTAGCGGTCAGGCTGTGTAACTGCATTAAGCCGTCTGTAATCACCACACACTCGTAGTCCACCATCTTTCTTCTTCACGACGTGCAAGGGGCTTGCCCAAGGACTCTTGGATGGCTTGCAGATGCCCATCTCCAGCATGCGTTCGAATTCTTGTTTCGCGGCTTGATACTTATCCGGTGGTAAGGGGCGCGGACGAGCGGAGAGTGGGGGGCCTGTCGTTTCAATATGGTGAACGACCTCATGCTTGCTCGGCTGCTTCAGAGACATTGGCCGGAGCACATCAGGGTACTGCATGAGGATCTTGTGGTAGGCTTGTTGGCTGCTAACGACGTGCACTGACTCAGAAGTTGTTGCGACTTCCAGTGCGTCCACGGATAACTCGGTGACTTTGTCAACTAGCTTCCTTTTGTCCAAATCGACAAGCAGCTTGAAGTGTCGCAAGAAATCAGCACCCAGGATGGATGTCTTCACATCAGCTACCACGAACGTCCATAAAAAGCTGCGGCGGAGTCCAAAGTTCAACCTCAAAGTTTTATCACCGTACGTGTTGATTGGTGAGTTATTTGCTGCGTATAACTTGTAGGCGCTTGAAATACTGTTTCTGTTTTTTTTATGTGTGGCGGCTAAAACTGAGATGTCGGCGCCTGTGTCAACGAGGAAACGTTCTCGGGTGTCGCGATCGAAGACACACAGGCGATGACTAGTATGTGCGACACCGACGTCCGCCACTGTCGATGTCGATTTTAGTTTTCCGCAGTCTTCTTCCTCCTGCAGCAGGGTGACTCGCATCGCCTCGCTTTATCTCCAAAGCGGAAGTGGTAACGGCACTCCCAGTCGGCGTCTCCAGGCTTAGGTGTGTGTGTGCGCTGCGTCGTCTGCGAGCGTGATCGGGATCGAGCATTGAATGGACGGCGACGGTCTCTTCGTTGCGGCCGGCCCCGTCGCAGTTCGGCGATCTCGAGTGTCAGCTTCTCTACCTGTTTGGCCAGGGCTTCAATTTGTGTCGTTGGCGTCGACGGGCTTGACACCGATATTGCAGCGACGCTGGGACCTTCCGCATACTCCACCATCTTGTCAGCCATCGCAGCGAGAGTATCCAGCGATGACTCCTTGTTCACCGAAAGTACGACTCGGACTTGTGCGGGTAGATGGTTCAGCCACTCGATCTTGAGACCTTCCTCGGTGATCATGCCACTGGCTAACTCTCGCATCTTTCTCAAAAGCTGAGAGGGCTTCTGGTCTCCCAATTCCAGGCCACTAATTAGTTTCTGGAAGTTCTTCACGTCCGACTTGTCATAAGCTTCAAGCAAACGCTGCTTCACTTTCTCGTACTTTCCAGTGGAAGGTGGATTGTATAAGATATCGGTCAGGTGCTGCAGGTCAACCGTCTGTAACTGTTGTAGAAGGTACCGGAACTTCTGGTCATCAGAGGTCCTCAATGGGTCGATTACGGCTTCGAACTGGTTCTCTCTCTGGAACTCGTTACGCCACACCAGTACGGCGCTGCCGCGCCTCGGCCATGTTATGCACCATGACTCCCATACTTTCATTACCGCGTACAGCCAAATATTTATTTGACATTCAAAACCCCTTGAATTTTAGGGAATGATAAATTTGTTGTTTGCCGAAAAAATTTTTTGACTTTGACAGTAGTACTGATGTCTCTGACGGCCTCTAAACACTTTGTTGCGAAAAACGCATTCTCTTCGAACGTGTTGAGAATAAAAAACGTTAAGACAACCGAATCGTGAAAAGAACTTCACTAATTTATTACGAAAACAAAAGAAGTTCAGCAATAAAAGCCACAAAACAAAGTGTAACTGACAGTATAAAATTCACTTGTAGAAAAATCTAGAACTTCCACCGCAAAGTAAAAACAGAGTAATTTATCGTCGCACGGGAGAGCTCAAGTTAGGCCAACAGAACTGATAAAGATATGCAAAATGGCGGACCGGGGGAGACCCGATAAGACTTAAAAATGGTCTGCCGATGTTGTACGCCGTGATTGATGGAGCCGGATGAAAAGGGCTGAGATAATATTGATACATCGGCTTTTTGGAAATATCTATTTTAAAGTTTGTTTACACAGACTAAAAAGATACGGGTGTCTCAAAAAGATATGTTAGATTAAATCAAATAAACCTAGAGGACAAATAATAAGTCAACTGCAAACTAAAGTATAGGCTAACATGAATAATTTTAGCCTAGACTTTAGTTTGCAGTTTACTATTTTATTTATTAGGAAGATGGAGTAAATATATTTAGGCTAACGGGATAGTCCATTTTGATACTCACCAATTGCTTTATAAAATGCAGCTTTCGCCAACATGACTTCAACAAGATAGTATTCCCGGAAAAATATGAAAAATCTATTAGGTATGTCATTTTTTGATCAACAAAATAACCATGTGTTGGTAATTAGACTCGGATAAATGTGAATTAATATAAGGTATAAGGTAAAGTGAATTTTCATTCATTAAATGAGATACATACATTATTATTAGATGACGGATGGGCTTTAAACAATATTACTCACACAAATTAAAAGTCCGCAATATCCATAATTTTAAATCACATCATTATTTATTTATTGCCTGTCACATGACTAAGATGCTACATTTAAAAGGTATAGTGTCCCTGTAAGGCCAAAGCAACTTAGCGGGCTAACATTTCCTAATAGTTATAAAAACACCACCTACCTAACATAACATAATTACCTATTTCAACATACAATTATATACCTTGGTCTCTGAAACCTTGTATAGCCACTTGCCGACAATTATATTCCGCACTTCTATCTCAAGAGCTGTTCTCTCGTTGTGGAGAAGACTGCAATTAATAATGTGGAAACTAGACCCGGTGTGTGAATTTCGTGTTAAGATTTGACTTTGTAATTTAACAGTATGTTAGTAAAGGAGACGTGAGTGAAGTAAATGCAGAGCGTTTTGCTGGCAAAGATTTAGAAAATTAAGTTTCGGTTGTCTTACGAAACATTAGTTAAATACATACATACATCCATATTATTATTATGAATGTCTACGTGTCTAAGAAAGGAGAGGCTACCTTTTGCGGACGGAGCCACATGCGTTTACTAGTGTAAAACAAAAATGATAAAAAGTAGGGCACAAAAAAAGACATCCACATTTTCAAGGCACATGCTTATTCAAACATCAATATTCAAATGCAGTGCAATCTTGCGGTAGCTGCAGATTTTTTTGGGCCGGTGACGGCACACTGGGCAAGAATCGTGAAATTCGTGTGACATAATTTTAGAATGTCACCGCATTATTAAGTTTTTCACATTAAATACCTGTTTGAAGGAAACCTGCTAGATTCACTAAATAACAAAGCCACGATTCATGAATCGATACATAGAAGCCTAGAAGAATTTAAAAAGGGTCTAGGAATTTGTAATTTCACATTCTATCCCAGAAAATGACTTTTTCAAGTCCAAAAGGTACCCTAAATATAAGCATAAAATGTTTGTCAATCATCAGTCAACACAAAATCTCTAGTCCGGCAATGTCGTACTTAAGCACCTGAAATATAATTTGGATATCCAGTTACTTTAAACAAATTATTATAAAACCCTGTTCGATTGTACATACGACATCACGCGTAACAGTTGTAGTACGAAAGCCGCCTCTATTATGAACGCAGTAAGGTCGGTCTCAAATTCAATCTGTTAGTGTATTATAACCAAATCCGATGTTCATGGAATCGACTTTGCAGCCATATATCCTTTAAATAATTGTAATGTTCCAGCAGAACGCAGGCACAGTACACACCTCTGAATAATTCATTAGGGCGTGCATTGGAACGACTAGTATGTACTCCCATGGTACGGTGAGCAGCATATCAAGTGTTACGCTTTAGCCTTTACAGGAAAACGTATTAAAGTTCCAGCGTTACAATAAATTTGCGGACGCTTTTTGATGTTTAAACTTAATGAATTTGTTTTGTTTATTCAAATGCCCCAAGATTAGTTTAGTCCAGTTTTGTTCGACGGACGCTGGAGCAGTCAGTGAGGGTGATGTAGTGTGATGAACAAGGACAGTCACATTTGTTTATCTAGATCTATTTTTTAATAAAGAACTTATCCGTTATTAAAATGTCTTTTTATGTATGATTTCAAATATTTATCCTATCCGTTACTCACTGACTTCAAAACATGCGAAGATTCGTAATCTACCTGTATTTTGAGTTTTGTATTCTACGCGATATCTCCGCCAAATCTGGGCTGATTTTGATAATTCTTGATTTGTCTGAAAAAGTATACTGCAGGACCTACGCAGATAGAGGAATTCCTCAAAAACAATAGTCAAGCGATAATAAAAAGAATGTAAATGTATTTCAGCTAGCAACTGACAGGTGACCCTAAAAATACCCTGAAATAGTCACGTGACGTCACACATCATCACCAGTATTTGGTACAAAGCATAACAAGCGGGTACCTACCTACCCATGTTAACATTGTCATATAAATACTATAGTATTATCAAAAATTCTAAATAGTTAAAAAACTGAAAAGGATAAAATAATTAATTAAATAGTAAATATACATAATTAATAAAAAGGATAAAATAAATAAAATTATTTTATCCTTTTCAGTTTTTTGAAGTCGGTTTTAATTTTTGCTTAAAATTTTTTTTCACAATTTTTAGTGTTAACTTTTCAAAGTCGAAGCTAGATGGGTGACCGTCAAATTGTATTGTTTCCCACTATCGTGTCGTTCATTAAAAAGTCATAGGAAAGCAAAATCCGCAATTTCGCATACGTAGACGATTTACTAATTTCAGTTTTTTTTTATTTAAAACCAAACTACCCAACCGATTTGGAAAAAAAATTATGAGACCAAATGGCAACTATTCCGCATCGAACAAAAAAGAATCACGTAAATCGGATGAGTAATCTCGGCGTGATCGGTGTACATACAAAGAAAAAAAATACGTAGACGACTTAATAATTGACGACCGCCTGGCCGAGTGGTCTGTACCCCAGGCTACTCGGTCAAGAGTTCCCGGGTTCGAATCCCGGTAGGAATAAATGTTTTTATGATGAGTACGAACATTTATTTACGAGTCATGGATGTTTATATGTTTATTTAGTATATTTCTAATATTTATACACATATTATTATCATTATTCCTCCGTTATCTAGTATCCATAACACAAGCTCTTAATGATGCTTACTTTGGGCTAGATAATAGGTGTGAGTGTATAAATATTATTATTATTAATAATAATTTCAGTATTATTTACTTATAAAAACCAAACTACCAAACTGATTATGTAAAAATTTTTATGGGACCAAATGGCAGCTATTCCGCATCGAACAAAAAAAGAATCACGTAAATCGGATCAGTAATCTCGGCGTAATCGGTGTAAGAAAGAAAGAAAGAAAGAAAATTTATTCGGCTAAAAAAATTACAATATTAACAAAAAAAAAAGTACACAGAAAGTAACAAATTATTGCCGAAACGGACTCCAACTCAGCATATGCTACAGCCGGGGCTGCAACGCTGGTTTTCAGTTGGCGCCGGTTTATAGATGTCTAGGTGGCTTGTTATTACTAAGGATCAAAGAAAAGTATATTTATGTGATCTATAAAAAATAAAATGTAGATGCTAAATAAACTATAAAAATATATAATTCATTACATACTAAACTTAAATATTATTACCTTATACATAGATAGATACAACTTAAAATGTTACAAATTAAATAAACACCAATTGCTTAAAGGTTAACAAACATAGTTGCTTATAGGTTTTACTAGGTGGTAGACCCGTATGTAGGGTCGTCTGGGTATTTCAGCCGTGAAACAGTTCGCTGTGTTTCGGATTGAAGGGAAAGGTAGCCAGTGTAATTACTGGGCATGGACAGCATTTCATCTTAGGCCCCAGGATGACAACGCACCTGCAATCTCAAGTGATTTTTCCTTGTTATTGCAGGTGTCTATAGGCGGCGGTAACCGCTTACCATCAGGTGGGCCGTCAGCTTGTTTGTCATCTAGTAGTATAAAAAAAAACATAATATATGTAAGAGTTTACGTTATTTTAATTGTTATGTAATTGATGATCAGTGCCCTGTAGTTGTAGTTGCAAAATATGTTCTTTAATGTGATTACGGAATGAGTTCAATGAGTGTACATACATAGAAGAAAAAAAACATACCTGCCGAATTGAGAACCTCCTCGTTTTTGAAGTCGGTTAAAAACAAATTTAAAATTTCTTCATACAAACCTATTAGTATTTATATGATTATGTTAACATAGATAGATGCCTACTTGTTATACCATATACCAAACACGTTTTAACCATCAATTCTGGGCATAGCCCTCCCTACATAGGAGAAACGCATGAGGAGTTTGGGCCATGATACCACGACGCTAGTCCACTGCGGGTTAGTGGGTTAAAGCGGTTGCAGTAACCATTTGACTTAGGTATAATATTTGCCTTTAAATATATGTTTTGCGTATTTATGTAAAGCGTGGGCACATGAAGAAGAATGTGTTTCAATTATCATACAAACATTGTCGTGGAAAACAGTCTTTAGCGTTATACGTGTTATATATGTATACGTATACATATATAACACGGATGCGCAGTCGTATAACTTATTCATTGGCACATGAAAGCAGCGCTCACATCAGGCTCCATCTTTTGTCTGTTTACTCATCCGTGCATTTGCTCGTCGCATTTCCTTGAAAACATCAACAATGTTTACCTATTATATCGTGTTTACTTTTAAATTTAATGAAATTTGTAAAAATGTCACCAATGGGCCTGATTCCGAACTAAATTTAAGTGTGGTGCGTCTCTTTCTCTCAATATGAATGCAAAAAGGAGAGCCGACAAATTTATTTTTGTACGCATACAACTAGATGACTAACGTGGTGCCAACTAATTTATTATGGCCAAATTCGATTAATTGCAAGTTATAATAAAAACCGTACTTTACCGCAATTGACATGAAAAGCACCTATATTATGAAATCCAAACTTCGACGGCGTATCCGAAAATGAATAAGAGTAGGCTTCATAACGAAACTTCGTTTTATTTTCGTTCGATAACGAACTTTCGTTGCGGAGAATTATCGGAGCACTCCTGAGCCGTTTTTGCCAGAATTTCGGTCAAGTTATTTTGACAAACGGTGGTACCTACCCAAATGGGTTTACTACCTATATACGGGTCTACCACCTAGTGAATTCGTGTCCAATTCTCAACCTTATTGGACATCATAAAATAGGTTTTTGGAGGCATTCTCCTAGATTCCTTCTGTTATATTATCTATGGTTTTATAAAGGCTGTCTGAATTTAAATTTTTCGCTGTCATTTTGAGAAAGAGAGAAAGAGATAAACTCGTTTCAAAATTAGATTTATTCTGTACAAACAGATATAATAAAGTAATCTGAAGAAAAAGCAGAGAGCAAATTGTCGGGTGGGTGAGCTACTAGTCACTTATACATTAACTTTGTGACAATAAAAATTTCTAATAAAGACACAGCCTTCAAAACTGGATTTTATGACACAAACAAATCTTAGTAGATCAATTCTAATTTGTTATTTTAAACAATATATTGAGCATTAATTTTCTCATGAGAGTCATTCTGTTCAATGTTTTGGAAAACAGATCCAATAAGAAAAATAAATTTACTTGAAATCTACTGAAAACGAACGATTATAACGCAGCGATGGATGGGCATTCATCACTTTGATACAATAATTTAGTAAATATGTATAAGTAGGTTAGACTTTATTCAACAACGGAAATCATAAATTGAAAAGACAATAATATTAGATTAAAAACAAATTTCAAAAATATAAATATGATAATCATACATACACCCATTATGCGGCCCAAAGTAAGCCAGCGAAATTCGAACTCGGAACTGACCGAGTACTAATACAGACCACTCGGTCAGCCGGTCGCCGAAATACTCAATATATTTAAAATATACAGAGGAAAATGGTCAGCATATAAAATAAGATTTAAATAGCACTTGACTGTTCCGAGATAGGTCGAATTCGATATATCGGCCTTATTAATTTGAGCACGACCCTCAAAACCACAATGGAGTTATTAGAGGTCAGTCCGCCGTCAACGTCACCGCTGAGGGTTGCCACCACCGAGATTTGGTTTTACAAACTATATGCGTTCTTAAATTCTTAATTCTAAAACTTATATTTAGTGTATGAAGTATTTTGTGGAAACTGGAAAATTACCATACTACTTTTTTTGTATTCAATTAGAAATTGAATTGTATACCACAAAATTTAAACAGCCATTTAAGACATTTATTGTTAAATAAATGCAGTAAAAAAAACCTTTTTAAAAAATAGAAAATAATTCAAATCTAAACATTGAAATCTGCCACATATTCTACAAGCTCTAATTGCCCCTCATTTTCAACAAAATTTTTAAAAAATTAATAATTCCTTTCGTAAAATTCTGCTTAAACGCACTACCTACATTGAAAAATTTCACGATCTTCCCAAAATTTAACAGATAATGTTCATTTTAGAGATTTGTTCCTTGTGATGGACCCTATCGATCAGTGTCATAATATTTCAGAATGTTCATTTTCTACATTTGGTGGGTTCTATTCACGGCTCAGGTAAGTGACTTTTGATAAATCTTAGAATGCAGTTATTGTTATTTGTAAAAATGAAAGAATGTTTCTTTTCGAGTATAATTTTCTAACTTCAATATTTGGGATACTGCCCTTCTTTGACTCGCCCTGTATTTTTGTAAAAACTATTTTTGTTAGTTCGCGTCTGTCAACCCTATGGTTTCCTAGCGCAAGTCATCGCTACTCATGCGGTAGTGCCAACTAATTTATTAGGGCCCCGACCTGAAGCGTTTTTGCCCGAATTTCGGCCAAGTTATTATGAAGTTGATGTTTCTACGGAAGGGTTATTGTCGTCACGTTTTTCTGGAATTCGCTTTATTAGCGTTGGTACAGTCGCGTGTGTATTTAAATTAATTTCCGTCTTATTTCCAACGCATAGCGTGCCTTTTGAGACCAAAACCAAGTTTCATACTTGGTTTTGTTGCAATGTAAATTGTTTGTTTTTATTTCAAAAGTTGAAGTCGTAAGAACGCAATGTATATTAGTTAGTAAATAGTGTTAAAAACTTTTTTATACCATAGAGTTATAATACAAGTCTCATTTACTAAGTATCTATTAAAGTTGTGTGTGTGTGTGTGTATGTACATAATTTGTTATATAGTATTTTTTGCTTTGGTAATTTTCGCGTTATGATCTAAGCCGGTGTTTACACCAAGTTTATTTCAGTATAGTAGATGTTTGGGTGATGAACACGAGCAGTATGTTCATGAGTCAAGTTGTTTGGATGTTTATTGAAATATATTAAAATATACCTTAACCTGGGAAGAGTAAGGCGGTATATAAGTGCACTAGTTTCGATTAAGAATTCGCCATGGTTCGGCACGATATTGGGATAAGTCAAATCAAAATTTATAATCTCGAGCTCCTTCGTGCTTCAGAAGGCACGTAAGGGCGTTGGTCTCGATAATCTCGATTGTTATTGCAACCGATTTAACCCACCAACCCGCATTGATCCAGCGTGGTGGTGTTATGGCCCAAACCCCTCATGTGTTCCTCCCATGTAGGGAGGTCTGTGGCCAGCAATGGGACGTCTATAGGCTAGTAATGATGATAATACCTTAACCTGTCAAGCCACAGATTTCAGACACACTTGGTTCTTAAATTTAGTTTACTGTTATTTAGGTGGTGTTTCCAAGACATGCGATGGTGTTAGATAGATAATTAATAAAGCCGGAGGTTACTTAAAATAAACAATTGTATATTATTTTAATGATACTTTATTGGGCTAGATAATTACAGTATTATACAGGGTGGCACATTTAGATCGGTCAGTATGGGAAAGTCTGAAATTACAAGACATACGTCGATTTTAGGAAAAAGAAAAACTGCATTCATACATTTTAAAAAAAAAGGTGTACACAGCTCGGGAAAAGAAACCCGGACTTTTTGAAAAATAAAACTAATGCTATTTCTATTTCGATATCGATTGTGTAGGTCTTAAGCAGTAAACGTTACTATGAAACATGATGTCTAAAATGAATAAAATGCATTGTTTTCATATCCTTTAATTTATTTTAGTAAGTGTTCGATAATTCGATATTACCACCATTTTTTCAATACAACATTCAACTTGTTTAGGTGCGTGGAAAAATTCTGTCCCTTATCCACACTCTTTTGTTGACGGTACTTTGTTGTATACAAGCCCTTTGTGAAGCGAGTTATATGACGTGCTGTTATATCGGTGTCGAAAGGAGATGTTGTATATGCGGCCAGGAAAATGTATACTATTTCAAAAAATCAGGAAATTCTCCTGAATCCGGGAAAACTACATATAATTCGTTTTCGTGTATCACTTGTACAAAATTCGAAAAGGATTCGTCTATTTTATTCAATGTGTCAATATGGCGGGCGATATAGAAGTCAACTAAACGCCACCAAAGTGACATAGGCGGGCGTTATGGATGATTATATTGCTGTGTTGTAGTTTTTTTTTTAATCTAGGAAATAAAAAGAAAATGGACATTTGAAAAGTCCTCTGCATATCTTTTCCTATTGTGCACATAGACCTGGCCGGGTCTTCATAAATTTTTAAGACAACTTCTTTGGCGGATTCGTTGAGTATTTCTTTAGGACAGGCAAGGCATGGAGTCGTGTTTTTCACTCGAATATTAATTTTTGTTAAAATTACTATCGAGCAGGGGGATTCGTTTACCTATTCTGTCAACAAACGCTTCGTCTTTATTTTGACTGGGTTTCAACGCGTGAGGAGTAGTTCAGTTGCTACATACGTCTATAGGCTACGATACACTTTTGTGTATAAAGAACTATTATTTAGTCAATCTATTATTGAGTTGTTTTTATTTTCTGTGGTAGCGGTACTGTCATCAGGAAAATAATCTAAATGCTGTACAGTTACTTTAGGTAGATCGTTTGTATAAATAATAAACAACAAAGGTCCCATAACACTACCTTGTGATACCCCCAAACTGTAATATTTTTTTAACTCGACCAATTTATTTTTTTAGATTCAGTAATTGAATTAAACCTTTTTATTTAGGTAATTTGTTTCCTATCTGAGAGATATGACTGAAAATGTTAAAATTATGTCTTCTAACGCCATAAGACTAGTATGAATTCTCGAAAATTCATTCTTATTACTCAAAGACGCGTTAACATTTTGTTACATGTCTTTGATATCCGTTGTATTTCCCAGAAATTCTTAAGAAAAGTTTACTCCTTCACAATCGAGTCACACACAAAGAGGCTAAAGTTTGTATTGTGTATCGCGATCCCCGATTAGACGAAGTATCAAATGATCCGGCATTCATACGATATTGTAAGGGAAATATAAGAAAATATCCTTAGAATTTCAGATTAGGGTCATGGCACGCTGATCGACCACGTTCGACGATGTCCTCAAAGAGCACGTTTAATATGGATGTCTGTCCACGTGCGCGCCTCGTATTGAACCTAAGGGCGATATATGAAAGAAAACGAAGGCAATAGACGGGATACATTACTTCTTTGGGCTGCAGAAGGCTTGATAGCCCATTTTATTGTCAGAAAGGGACTTCGAACAATGTAGGTATTCTAAGCGCGTAATTGAGGCAAACGCGCTGCCAGCCCGCGCCCGACCGGAGTACCGAGAGCCCTAAATTATTAACAAAGAGAAGGGTTTTATATGAAGAACATTTTACATGGACCATTTCCCTCGAGGGCTAATGAGATAGAACCGGGTTCCCATAGACTCCGATTTCGCTCCCGTTATCAGGAGATACTTGGACATGTGTTTGAGAGGTGTGTAATTACTTTCAGCGTGTAGGCGTGTACTTACAGTCAGAAACAGAAGTTGCTGAACATGAATAACGTGAAGCATTGTACAGAAACATTTTAATTGAAATATGAGGTTTACTGACTCGAAGGCTTTGGTTCTGAAAGCAAAGCAAGTTTTGCCATGGTTCCCATGATAAGTCAATCAACAATTGTATAATCTCTCGCTACTCCCTGCTTCGGAAGGCATATTAATCTTGGACCAGGTTGTTACTGTTCTGTTACCGTAACCACATGGACCTAATGCGGGTTGGTGAAACCTGTGTTTCTGCAATAGGAACTAATACAGGGTTTTTATTATTCTCTAATTGTAAGCCTGTTACGCTTTCTACTGTGATCTGTCTTTATAAAAGTTCTAGCGATATATTGTCCATAAAATTTATTAAAACTTACATGTGAATGTATTTGAAAATAAAGGGTTTTTGTACATTTACATGCTACGAACGATCAATTAAACAGGTAAGACTAAAATTGAACAGAAATTTCACACTACACACGGACCAAAAAAAATCTAAACAAATGAGTGAGAGCAAAATTCTGGACAAAAAAATACTGGTTTGTCGCGGCGACTGCCTGTTAGGCAGAAAACTCCAAACGTTTCAACGATTTTTAAATTAAAACAAAAAACATCGTTAGCCAAGCAGAGCAATATCGAGGTTTGCATGCACAGATTTAACTTCCGTTAAGTACTCTTAACTGTCAACTTAAATCTGCTACAGGTACCGATGAAGTATATAGAATCTTGTTTTTGCACTTTTATATACAGCTAGATGACAAGCAAGCTGACGGCCCACCTGGTGGTAAGTGGCTACCGGCATTTATATATACTTTTGCAATAATGAGGAAAAATAAATTTTAGCCGTAAGTATACATATATGTATAGTATAGCCTGCAGACGTATGACATCTGCGTATAAATACAAGCCCGTTAAATAACACGAAAATCTACTTCTCCTGTTTAGCTATCCAGTCACAGAGTAAAAGATACAATTAATCTGTATACCTAGTCTATGGAAAATAAATTTTCTGTTGCGCAAAAGCGCCAAGCTGCTGGTACTAAGGGGTTACCTTTTGCATAATGGGTAATCATGGTGGCACATTTTAAATGTAGGTAGAATTCTTTTGCCTTTTGACTGCTTGCGTGGTTCTGGCTATCACACCAAAAACAGACATAGTTATTTCTGTCTCCATGACAAACATCTAAATCGGCTCAGCGGCTTAGGAATGAAAACGTAACAGACAGAGAGACACACACAGATTTCGCATTCATAATATTTAGTATGGATTCTTATCGGCTAAGTTCTACATTACCGACGGTTTGTTACAGTTTCCTCGCTGGCTTCCAGTTATAGACAGCCGTTGAGCAATATTTCTCCAAAGACATCGTACCAACTATAAATCGCAAACAGTGTTAGAGCTCGCAAATTTCAGCCAGAACATTTTCCCGCCAACCGCCATATTGCTTGGTTATGGCCCATAATGATAAACTGTCCCGTCCGGATACCTCCCGCAAATGTTACCAGAACTAGATCGATTATTTATGGAATCGTAAATATTTTACAAGTGAAGTGTACAAGCGTACACTTCACTGTGAATTGTACAAGCGTACACTTCACAGTAGAAATTGAAAGAAGATCTTACCACGAAAATGCAAAATTCGATGAATGGATGCTTGTTAATCAATCACGCCTGAACGTCTAAACGGATATAAACAGTATGAATTTTTCAAGAGGGTATTGCATGGATGGCCAAATCCGAAACTATGAGGAATAGCGAAAAGTACACAGAGGAGTCTCAGGATTTTTGAAAAAATCACTATTCATATCCAGGTATGGAACCCAATGATTTTGAATATTACACCAATTAATAGTGTCGCTAATAGGGACCGAATTCTGGAAAGTTATGACATCAGACGAACTCAAAATAAGAGCAAATTTTTAACTATTTTTACATTACCTACATACCTATTACACTTTATCTGATTTATCGTTCATTACTGGGCATGGAAGGCATTTCATCTCAGGCCTCAGGATGACAACGTACCTGCAATACCTCTCATCTAGTTGTGTAAATGAAAATTAATGCATTCAGCATTGCAATATTATTAACATTGTTTAGATTATTTTTCAAAGATAGTTTCAAGTCATCAAATTCATCATAGGATCTTTGTAGATTTCGTTTTTACATATTCCAAGGCTTTTCATCGTGTGTGTTGATAACAATAGAAAATTCCTCATAGTTACGGATTTGGTCATCCACGCCCACTTAAAAAAATCACCCTGTATAAAATTTGGCTCTGAGATAGGTAGTCTGGAATAGCATATATGCTACTTTTAACCAGTGAAAGTATTCCCTTACGATAACGGAGACGAAGTCGCGGACGAAGAAACTGATAAGACATAATAGTTATTTGTCATACAAGAGTGCAAAGTTGCTTTTTAACCGCGGCTCAATTTTGATGACCGAGCAAGCGAAGGATTCTAAAATAGAAACACGAGCGCAGCAAGTGATTCAAAAATTAGAATCCTGAGCGTTAGCGAGGGAATCAAAAGAGCACGACGTGAAAAATCTTTGCACTCGAGTGCAACACGCAACTTTTCATCCCACCTGAACGAGGAAATGACTAAATGCAAAAAAAACATTTGTGCATTATTAACAGTTTCAGTCGATTCTGTTGGCGTCAAATAAACTTCTTCGTCGCTAGAATCACTCATTTTAGGTTTTTTACTTGTTTTCAAATTTTTGTTTTAATTAAAAACTATGGTTTTAACAAATATGTCGCGAAAATAAAATGGCGCGCGCAAAGTAAATTAAACAAAAAGTAGGTACTCCAAGAAGGTGTCGAGTCTGAGTTTTTAACAAGTTCAAAAAGGTTGTAAGTATGATAAATTTAGCACCATGGAGGTAGAAGTAAAGAGGTTTAATGATGTTTTGAATTCACAAACTTGGTGCATACGATGTTCTAAATTCAATTTTACTTTATCCTCTAGCGGATACAAACGGCTTTTGCACTCAGATATCGAAGAGCAAAAATACTCTTTCCGAGATGGTGGGATGAAAATCATATTTAAAAACTCTTAAGAACACGTCGCAGAAATAGCTTAGATATCGATGTGGGTGTTCGGGAGTCTTCGGCAGTTGTCGGGCGCCGTCGGAGGAGCCGCGGTGATTTGTAGACACTAGGATTCGGTCCGACCAGCTTGCCAGCTTCCACCGGGCCACCGAACACGACGGACGTACTCTAGCTACTTAGAAGTTCCCTACTTATCCCGCGATCTTCAGTATTACTATTTGTCTTTCTCTAGTACCTAATATAGAGTTCACAGCCCACTTTATCGTTTTCATGCAAGACCCTTAAGTTAGGACCCTAACAGTGGGTACTTGTATATCAAAAGAGATGTTTAAAAATGTATGGAGACCAGCCCCCTTATTCTCAACTGTCGGAAAGAATCCGAATTTCGGAAACTCTATGCCTGTCACTTTTTATCGCGCTGCGTCAAAGCGAGACGGCATGTGACTTGTCGAATCGAATCCGTGATCCGACAGTTGAGAATAAGGGGGCAGGCCAGATCTATGTACACTATACTGAAAAATAGGTAAAAATAAGCAGAACAGTGTCCAATTGTCCATTTTCTTTTTATTTGCTTTGTTGCATGGTACAAAACAAGATTTTTTATGATAAAAACTGCAACACAGCCAAATATTCGTCATGGCGCCTATGTAACTTTGGTTACGTTTATTTGACTTCTTGTCGCCCGCCATATTACCTTTTTAATAACGTTGAAAACGACGAATTTCAACTTTTGTTCAAAAAACTATGCATGAAAACGAATTATAAACATTTTAATCGGATTCAGGAGAGTTTTCTTAATTTTTTTGAGATAGTGTACATAAATTTGAAACCTCTCCTTTAGATAAAGATAATTTAACCGGTTTTTGGTGTACCAGTGCAATAAATCTATACATACATATTTTTTCCAACGAATGATTGAGTGTTCGTGTAAAAATAACTTACGGCTATTGTGTTACGTGCTCTGTCATGGATTGTATTCAGAGTTCTGCGGAAATTAAATGCTGTATGTATTGCTTGAAAGTAATCGCTATCAATGGTAGTGAAAAATGAGTAGAATTTATAAAGTGATGGATTGAAGATTAATCTTTTTTGGTGGTAAGTGGTTACCGTCGCCTATAGACGCCTGCAGTAACAAAGAAAAATTCACTTGACAAAAAGGGACGATATGTAGGTACCTAAACTAGAAAAGTTTTTACTTTCTGGCGCCGAAACCGAGCCCAGGGCCTTTCATAATCTGGCTCAGACCACTGAGCGAGCTGCCAAGGACATTCATAGGCCTATGAATTTCTGCCAGTCTTTATCATCATCATCATCTTCATTTCAGCCGAAAGACGTCCACTGCTGGACAAAGGCCTCCCCTAATGATATCCACGACAATCGGTTCAGCGCTACACGCAACCAGTGGCTACCTGCGACCTTCAAAAGATCATCGGTCCACGTAGTCTGTATGTTTTTTGCATTATTAGCTTACGTCATCATCATCACCAGCCTATATACGTCCCACTGCTAGGCACAGGCCTTTCTACATGGGAGAAACACATGAGGAGTTTGGGCCATAACACCACCACGCTGCCCAATGCGCGTTGGTGGGGTAAAGCGGTTGCTGGAACAACCGGGACCAACGGCTTAACCTGCCTTCCGAAGCACGGAGCTTACATAACCCTTAACCATATCAAAACGATTACATTATAATTTACTTTTATTTTCTAATTATTAAGCGACTTTTTTAAATTAAACTTTCAAAAAACTTAAAAAAAGAGGAGGTTATCAAGTGTTTTTCGATTATTTTATTTTTCTCTTTTTTAAATTTAGGTACTAGGTGTTAGGCCCGCATTTAAGGTCGTCTGCGTAGGTACCACCGCCTTGCTTATTACAACCGTGAAACAGTTTGCTGTGTTTTCGGATTGAAAGAAAAGGTAGCCAGTGTAATGGGCATGGACGCCATTTGATCTTAGGCCTAAGGATTTTAAGGCACCTGGTATCGATAGGCGGCGATAAACACTTACCACTGGGTGGGCTGTGAGCTGGTTTGTCATTTAGTTGTATAAAAAAACATTTCAATGTTACGAGAATTTAATGCTTTACATATTAATAAATTTAATAATTTAATTGTTCTCGAACAAACCTGCTAGGC
This sequence comes from Nymphula nitidulata, assembly GCA_947347705.1. Taxonomy (NCBI): domain Eukaryota; kingdom Metazoa; phylum Arthropoda; class Insecta; order Lepidoptera; family Crambidae; genus Nymphula; species Nymphula nitidulata. Next base: position 3,125,459 of record OX374617.1, on the reverse strand, counting down.
TCCGCGGCAAGAAAATTTAATTTCTATCCTAACAACTTCATCAGACACCCCGATAACTCTGTAATTAATGAAATCGGATCCTCAACGGACTATTATTTTAATAAACCGTTCACCATCTTGTTTTGTTTGTAAATAAAATGCAAATAGCCAGATTGCCGCCACCATCTTAATTTCAGCTTATCAAGCAACGGTTTACAAGACCACTAACTTTGAACGCCTGTAAGATAATCGGTGGCATTAATTATACTAGTTATGCACGCTGCTTTCGCCACCCCAAATTTTCGTTTAGAGAGCTACCCTCTCTGTTTTGGAAAGTTTTCATTTTAAACTAGTTGTGCTGGCTGCTAAGGCAACTTAAAATCTATTAAACTCAAAACTGTTCAAGCCAAAGTTTCAAGGTGACCACCATTTTTTCTATTTGAAATTGGTCAAAACATGTACAAATTTATTTTTTTACTAAAAAATTTATTGTTTGCAGAGATACTCAAGAACATGTGATAGAAGAAGTAGGAACGCCTCATGAAGTTCTTTGCTAACATCAACATTGTTACATCGGATTTTTAAGAGGACGGGGATATAGCATTTCCACAGAAGTGGTAGCGGCGTTACTGGGTGTTCCGTGTAACGCCGCGGAGTACATCATGCGCAAAATATGCGCCAGAGCGAGCCCAGTCGGGCGATTCGGGTACAGGCGATTGGCATAAGGGCAACTGTGAGCCTTAGCCTGTACTCCGATAAGGAAGGAACACGGGGATATAGCATTTTATGTTTTATTTTAGGCACATCATTTAATCACGTATTTAAAAGCAAACTGATGTGACATTTATATCGGAATGGTATTAATCTGGCAATCGACGGTAACCCTTCGGAGGGCTATAACAATTGGAAAATCAATTGCCTCTGGCATCTGATGGTTGACGGGGTTAATAATAATATATTCATGTTTATTTAATCACGTTAAATTTATAACAAAAGTACTCATAAAGTTACTTAAAATAAGAGGTACGTAGGAAATATATTTATAAGTTACATTTTCATGTCAATCATTGAACTTATTGAACAGAAGGTTATATTATGAAAAGGCAACAATATTAAATTCCCAAATGGCATTATAATGATTCCTCAAAAATGAATTACAATTATTTATTCCTAGTTACAATTATTAGTTTTATTCCAAAACTACGGTTCTCTACACGCCCAAAGGAATAAAAACCTTTTTGGTCAACGTTAGATTTCGTTTTTCCATAAACTGACGATTGACAGCAGCTTAGAGACTCAAGCGATGGTGATTTCAGCCTTTCAGTTTCTGTGATACATAAATTTAGATCTCACAAGTAACAACTTATTACAATTTTAATCTACCATAATACCTCCACCAGGCACATATTATGATAGCTATTTCTGAGCTGTCTTAAGCTAAACAAATAAAATTACGGAGCCTTACAAAGCAAATTACCGAGTAAGAATCCCAAGCGGCTCATCCTAATGCCAGCGAAGCCGCCAATTAAGAAGGAGTGCATGATTAATGATTGAAGGTCACGCGTAATGAACCAGCAGCCGGAACGGCAGACGAGACGTATTAAGGGAAACGGTAATATACATTTACGGAGTGTTTAATTACGAAATGTGTGGATTTAAGCCGCTTGGCTTATATTGACGTCAATATATTCGCTGTAAAATTATATTTTGACTGTAAGACATGCATCACATCATCTACATAAGTAAAACAAAAGAAGGAGGCGCAGTACATACGCCGAAGACTACGCGCCATACTGCCGATGTGTATTTACTTTTAATATTTCTAGAAGAAAAGTCTGCCATCTTGAATTTGCAATGAGTTAAAATAATCAGCAAGTTTAAACTTTCATCAATTAATTATCATGGTGTTGAATTTCCGTGACGTAATACAACACAATTTGTAAATGTAATCAAGTTTCATACTTAATTTCGCAAACGTGATGATAATTTTTAAACCACTAAGGTGGCAATCAAGCATACGGCTAACTTGCGGTTACCGTGGCCTAGGTCACTCGCATCATTAGGGGTAGCTCTCACCTTTAAATTAAATCCATACTCAAATTCAATTCCAAAATATCTCTGTCTGTCTGTTTCCTTCGTACTTAAGCCGCTGAACTAATTTAGATTAAATGATTTGGTATGAAGGTATTTTTAAACCCTGGGAAGGAAAAATCGTGCATCCATGCGTGCAGACCCGCCAGTGGCCATTAGTACAAAATAAATTTCTCCAACGGGATCTTGAAAAGTAAAGTCCCAATAATCCGAAAGCCCCGCGTGAGTTCGATCCGTGCTGAGGAAATCTCTTTACCAAAACAGAATATTTCCGAAGCCATTTGCATTCGTTTTGATCTCTCATTCTTACGCAGTCGCGCCAATATATTCAGGGTTGAACCGAACGAATGCGTAATTGATCGGCATCCTACAAAACTGGTAGGGTTGCTAACGATATATTTTTTTGAAAAATTGTATTTTTTTATACAAACCACGGCAAATGACTCAACACCACTGATGGAAAGCTATAAAAGAACTACATGTGAGACGGCTAGCTTATTTTAGTCAGGTACCTAATTTCAAGAGAGGTGGCATATAGCGGTAGTTTGCAGTCGAATTCTGAGTGTCTGACTGGACTAGCCTTACTTTACAGAAGATCGCAGCTAAATAAGTATTGTTGAGTGCCTGCAGTGAGTAAAGTTGTCAAGGCTCAATGATAAAGCGTTATGTTAAGATTAGCGGGACTAGCCCCCAATGACATTGTGAGAAGTGCAGAGTTGCCAGAATGTAACTTTGTAACATTTTATTTAACTTTTGACCCTCTCATGTTACTTTTATGCTTCACGACTCAAAATGTTACTTTTACGTAACTTTTAGAATTTACAAAAAAAATACGAAAAATCCACCGAGTCATAAATTTACTCGATGGATCAGCCTAAAGTCGCCTATTTTTTATTGAATAATAAAATCTCACGATCTCAAAAGATTATTAATTTTTTTCGAAAAATTAAAGAGACTTATTTTTTTCTAATAAAGTGCTATATTTTAGTATTACAGTCTTTTTCTACATAAAAAAAACTAAAGTTACTATTCACATGAAAATGTTACTTTTTGAACTGTGTCGTGTCACTTTTGACTATCGCCCACTGGCAACACTGGAGTAGTGCTAAAGGTGCTATAAACGTCTATAAGCTACGATAAATGGTTACCATCAGGTGGGCTGTTAGCTTGTTAGCTACCCATGTCTGACATAAAATAATCTGCAACTAAAAAATTTGCTCCCTTGCCGTATGAAAAATAAGCATTTTAAGACTTTGTTACTCATTCACGATTGCCTACGTTCAACTGATTGTAACTTTTGAGTGGCTACTTTTACAAAGTAGGGGTTGAATTTACAATTGTTGGAGAACTTTTACTAAAGGCCTTTCAGTAACTCTAAACCCCAATGTGGTCCTCAATGGGAACGCGCATTTTATATTCATTTTGCTTGTCACCGTTAATAATTCCACTTGACAATGTTAACTCCATTAAGTAACCGACCCTTGTCTTGAAGCTGTACAGAAAATAACTCATCTAAACAGAGAAGCTTCAGTCGCGGGTCTGGCACCCCTTGAAGGATATTATTTCAAGCGAAATGTCGTTAACTTTTGATCCTCAAGTAAAGTAAAACTTTCATAATTTATTTTTTCTGTTACCTAATCCTATTTTATAGGCATCGCGTATTTTCAAACATTAATTTCACATTAGCGATTTGAATGACGAATGAGCGCCGATAAATAAGGGTGCAATGACGTGAAACGAAAGCTCCGTGTCACTTTGATCGAACCACTAAATGAATAGGTATGCCAGTCATACTTTCATCATATACTATTTGTACCTGTGTTTCACGAAATAAATTTTTTATTTATTTATTTATTAATTTCTAAAATAAAATAAATACGTCCTGTATTTTTAATGAAAAAATACGTCTACAGCCTACTACATAATCATTATAAGAATTCAAGGCGTCTGGCCGGACATCAAGAGACGCGGGTTCGATTCCCGCCTTGGAGTATATAATTGTTATATCGTTTTCTTTTTTATTTGTAATTGTTACAATAAAGAACGCGTTTAAACGCATCAAAATCATTAAAATGTGATTAAAATTGCTTTTCGTACCTTAACTGGAAGTTTAAAAATGCTTGTAAAAGTATTCTTTCGGATCACTAGAGGTGTTAACTTCGTGAGTGGGTGAGATAAACGTTGTAATAAAAACGTTAAAAAAGGGTAGAAAGCGGTGAAGAAATCAGTAGGTTATATCTAGTGTTCCGTTGGCGTAGTGGGAATCGCGTCTGGCCGGATATCAGGAGACACGGTTTCGATTCCCGCCTGGAGAATATATTTTTTCCCTCGTCTTCTTTCTTTGTTTGTAACTGTTACAATAAATTAGGCGTTGAAACGCATCAAAAACATTAAAATGTCAAGTTCTCAAGGCTTTCTATATAAATTTTGTATTCTTAAACACTTAACAACCCGCATGCCGTGACGACGCGTCGCCATGCCAACAGTCGATTTGACATGATCCTTTCATCGATTTGAATTTGGTACATCATCTGAATTATAATAAATACAACATTGTGAAGGTAGTTTAGTCGTCCGTAGCTGAATAGGTTATAGCTGTCGCGGATTCCCATCCCGCTCTAGAACATATCTGACTATCTGTTATAATCTACACGTTTCTTCAAAATGTTTGCTGTCATAAGGAATACATATTAAATTCATGTGTGAAACGCAAGTTGCACTTGCGTTTCAACTTTCGTTTGCTGAACTTAAAATTCAATATTTTTTTATTGAATTTTAAGTCCAGTTGCCGTGACAACCCTACCGACTCGACACTGTCTGTAATGCCGTTAGACGGCTGCCTTCCTCCGCTGTCCCTTCAGTTCATCTAGAGTGCCCTGAATCAGATGCGAGCTCACGACTCACTGTGCAAATTCAATTTTAATGAATGCCAAACTTTTGACTTGGTGCACTACCAACACTTGATACTTGAGTTTGGTTGGTGGTTGCATAAACTAGTGTTGGGGTGAGAATGGTGTGATTAAGTGTTTCAATTCTACAAATGATTTTGAAACTGAGATTATTTAGATGAAACTTGAAATGAAAATATACTCGAAACTCATCCTTTTACCATTCCACCAACATATACAATAAGGGATTACATGAAATTTATCTCTTTAATATGTCTCTTACCAAGCTAAAAAAAGGCTAAAGTGTACTTTATCTCACTAACTATAGCCAAAAGTATAATTCACTGTTTTGTTTTTCTTTTTGTTGCGAAATAAACCTATGTGCATGCGGTTGCAGGTTAGGCGGTAAAGTATTGAAAGGATGGTTTAGTCCGCGTCCGCACTGTCATCCATCACAAAAGAGTTGCGCCTGATCTACCGCAGCATGCACTCCACAAATTATTTTGTGTTTGCGTCCAATCATGTTAACTTATCTCAGTTATATCTCAATTTGTCTGTTAACTTTTAGGCACTGTTTTGGACTTTATACTTTAGAAAAAATGTATCTCAAAACCATTCTTGTGAATGCATGACTGTTTGATGCCATAATAAATTTAAAAAAAAACGGTCACTCGAGTCATATTAGGGTAGAAAATAATTATTGATGACAGACCTACAGTTTCACTGTATTTAGGACATTCTTAAATTAATTTTATTGCCAGTCGATGGATATTCGTAAATTATGCTAAATACGATAAAATGTGATGATTATTACAAAATAAGATTTAAAAACAAATTGTCGCAACATTAGCTGACCGCTTCTTCAACAGTCTAGTATACGTGGTAGGCATAAACCTTTAAACCCACCATGAAGGAGCCCCGATGTAGGTTAATGAACAAAAATAGTAGGTAGTAGCAACAGCCGCTGCACCACGGTAATAGCTTCTGAAGCACAGAGCAGCTTGAAACTCAAAAATTTGTTAGACATGTGGTGACCTACCAAGAAGGCTACATGTCGGCTACCCAGCTGACGCACCACTGTAATACGTAGCTTCTGAAGCACAGATGAGCTCGAAATTCAAAATTTTGTTTGACAATGGCGACCTACCAAGAAGGCCACATGTCGCCTACCCAGCTGACGCACCACGGTAATACGTGGCTTCTGAAGCACAGAGCAGCTCGAAACTCAAAAATTTGATTGACATGTGGCGACCTACCAAGAAGGCTACATGTCACCTACCCAGCTGACGCACCACTGTAATACGAAGCTTCTGAAGCACAGAGCAGCTCGAAATTCAAAATTTTGTTTGACAATGGCGACCTACCAAGAAGGCCACATGTCGCCTACCCAGCTGACGCACCACGGTAATACGTCGCTTCTGAAGCACAGAGCAGCTCGAAACTCAAAAATTTGATTGACATGTGGCGACCTACCAAGAAGGCTACATGTCACCTACCCAGCGGACGCACCACTGTAATACGAAGCTTCTGAAGCACAGAGCAGCTCGAAATTCAAAATTTTGTTTGACAATGGCGACCTACCAAGAAGGCCACATGTCGCCTACCCAGCTGACGCACCACGGTAATACGTGGCTTCTGAAGCACAGAGCAGCTCGAAACTCAAAAATTTGATTGACATGTGGCGACCTACCAAGAAGGCTACATGTCACCTACCCAGCGGACGCACCACTGTAATACGAAGCTTCTGAAGCACAGAGCAGCTCGAAATTCAAAATTTTGTTTGACAATGGCGACCTACCAAGAAGGCCACATGTCGCCTACCCAGCTGACGCACCACGGTAATACGTGGCTTCTGAAGCCCAGAGCACCTCGAAGCTCAAAAATTTGTTTGACATGTGGCGACCTACCAAGAAGGCCACATGTCGCCTACCCAGCTGACGCACCACGGTAATATGTAGTTTATGAAGCACAAAGGAACTCGAAATCCAAAAATTTGATTGACATGGGGCGACCTACCAAGAAGGGGCTACATGTCACCTACCTGTTGGTCTCTTAAACCATTTAATAGTAAAATAGCATTTACTTTTAATGAATTAGTTAATTTATACCACCGATAACTTCATGGCCAGCAACAACTTTTGATATTATTATTTTTTATTTGTTCTTTTGTCTTTATCACTCACTGTTGTGTTGTCGTTGTATAAAATATTTGTATTGTATTGTATTCTATGTTTAACCCGGTTAGGGGTGTGTAAGTTTGACGTGTCTGTCTGTGGCATTGTAGCTCGCACGAGTGTACAGATTTTGATTCAGTTTTCTTTGTTTAAAAGCTGTCGTGATCGAGATGGTTTTTAGCTATAGCTTATGAAGATTTGTTGAGGCGTCTGATGACTATCAGCTCATTTCCTACTTGACAAAAGGGTCTTACTGATTTTCACAGACCCGATTGACTTAAGATTTGACACTGTCTACTTTAAATAGTAGTCTCCCCCCCCCCCCCACCCTAATAATTTTGCCTCCAAAATACAAGGAATTGTAATTCATACCGTACTCGCTTTAACATTGATCTTATTATTGTTACTTTACTTTGTCAACGCCATTGTTTTGTAAAGATTATGAATTTAGGTAGACGTGACGAATTAAATACTTAGCATGTTGTTTTGTTTTTGTTCTTTGTTCGCGATAAGCAATTACGACGGAGTATTTTATGCGCCTGGTGTAGATACTTATTCTTTCTTTTCATTTTGAAACTGAGGAAAGATAAATAGGCAGACGTTTAAATCTGTACGGCCCACTAATAATTTTTCTACGACATTGGTGGTAACATAATTTCAGTAATTGCCTTGGCATCTTTTTGATTTCCAGAACCGCGTAATACTCCCGGGAGGCCGGGAGCTTATGACAATCATGAAACAATTATGTCCGGAATTGGCGAATTGGCAGCTTATCAGGAGCCATATCTGTTTCATTTACACCAGTTTTTTTAAATTGAATTTCATCTTGGTGACTAAATTAGGCGGGAATCTTGTTGATACCGCTCTTTTGAAAATAGAATGCGCTCTTCTGCAAAAAGGTAAGATAGATACCACATTAATCTACACACGTGATAATTATAATAAACAGTAGATACCGGTTGAATAAACCTACTTATAGTTTAGAATAAAACCACAAAGGAAAAGATTATTTTTTGTCGCACCATGCTTTTCATTACGAATGTGAGGAAAATAAAACGCCCGAGGAACGAAATGGAACACTCCGCCCGTGTGTTAGATAAGGAATCACTTTCTAAGCTTGACAAATGAATAATAAATTACCTTGGGAGTTTCTTCTTTAAAACCTGGATTCCTGGTGAACGAACGACGTATTGCAATTCGCAAGCATACTTTTATAAAAGTAATTATGATATTAACTTTTTTATATACAAATAAATGACAAGCAAGCTGACAGCCCTCCTAGTGGTTAGGTAAGTGACTACCGTTGCCTATAGACACTAGCAATAACAAGGAAAGAATCACTTGGTATTTCAGGTGCGTTGTCATACTGACGTCTTCTTTTTTTACATACCTACATACCTACGCGCCACTGGCTAAGCGACGGGCGTGTGGTATGTGGGGATCGCCCAGCGCTTAAAAGGCACTGGGAATACCCACTAAAACTTACCGGTAACAAGATGCAATGCCTTCCATATCCAGTGATTATACTGCCTACTTTTCCTTTAAATCCGAAACAGAGCGAGCTGTTTTACGGCAAAAATAGGATAGGTGGTGGTACCTACCCAGACGAATCTGCCACAAAGTAAAAATTTACGATTTTATTGACAATAACGATTATTGTGGTTATTATTTACTAGGTGGTAGACCCATATGTAGGGTCGCCTGGGTAGGTACCACCGCCTTTCTTATTTCTGCCGTGAAACAGTTTGCTGTGTTTCGGATTGAAGGGAAAGGTAGCCAGTATAATTACTGGGCATGGACGGCATTTCATCTTAGGCCTCAGGATGACAACGCACTGCAATATCAAGTGCTTTTCCTTGGTATTGCAGGTGTCTATAGGCGGCGGTAACCGCTTACCACCAGGTGGGCCGTCAGCTTGTTTGTCATCTAGTTGTATAAAAAAAAATTGTCTTATGCCTTAACCGAGACGGTAAGGTAAAACGGCGAATATAAATTAGATGGACCTTATTTGGAAAACTGTGTAAGAACTTCTCATCCCAAATATATCTGATCTGTGTCCCAAATTCTTCAGTGCCTCAAGTCGAAAGAATTTAACCAATGTGAGTTATCAGTGATGACATACGGCCGTAAAACGCGGTTGCTTACTAAGGACTCTTTGTACAAGTTCACTGTAATCTAACAAACTTTGGAACGAGCGGTGTGTCCCTAATAGATAGAATCAGAAATGAGGACATCCGTAAGAAAACCAAACTCGTTGACTGAACTAGAAAAAACTGTGTAAATAAACAAGATTGGTAAAGCCGCCGGACTACAATTTTTAAAGTAAGGATTCATTTTATCCTATAGATAGCCAAAGAATCGTAAAATGTCTGCGGCCTAGGACTTTGAAAACCCTGCTAGAACTAGAAAAAATACTTTTAAACATTATAAGACCACGTTCAAGGAGACATGGGGCGTCTAACACCGCGGTGTGCGAAGCGGGCGGCAGAAAATACAAACATACGGCGATGTATGGAGCGTTCAAGAGGAAGCGTTTTGCACGCGTTTGTTTCAATTGTAGCGTCGCATGCGACAGGCGACGCCGCGAAGGACGCAGCGGGTGAACTAATACGGCCTGGCCATGGGAATATCGCCGCGGCGAATATTCGCCCAAATGTATGGCAATATACTAAGCAGGCCACGCCTAGCGGCGACCGGCGACCTCGCCAGTTGCGCCACTGCCGCTGAGCGATCCCGTGGCCAAGCCGATAGGTGACGGATGAAGCGACGAGCGACGCCGCGATGGACATGGCAAAAGGAGGGGGAGACGTGCGGGGGTTTCGGTGATGTGGCTGGAGGCAAGAAAGTTGCAGTATGTATGGAACTTTCAACTGTGCGGCGGGCACAGCACCGTAAACCGCTATTCCGTATGCCCTGCTCCTTCATAAACAAAACCACTGTGTTTGTTTTTACATGTTAAATACGGTGAGTAGGGACGCGTGGCGCCCCGCGTCTCCTTGAACGAATTTCTATTACAATGACTGTAATAGAAATATAGACCTCAATAGTTTACAATGTTTACAAAAGAACTTCTATCGATCAGCATCTAATTATGTAAACCATGGTTGGTATTAAACTTCTTTTGTCATTTATTTTATACTAGTCGCCGCCCGCGGCCCCGCCAGCGTGAATATCGGTTATCGCAACAAATAATATTCTATGTCTTTTGCCAGGTCTTAAAATATCTTCATAATCGACAAATTTCATCTAAATCGATTCTGCGATTTGAGCGTGAAGTGGTAACAGACAGACAGACTTTCGCATTTATGATTAATCATTGAACGCTTAATACGAATATTTCTTTTTGTCACTCGGTGAAACAGTAATATATATTTCGACATTGTAGGGTGGACGTTAGCTCATACACGCAAATACAGATAGACTAGAAGAATTTCACAGGGATATCCCAAGTCCTGGGTGGCTCAGTGGTCAGAGCAGTCGCCCGGATTGCGAAAGGTCGCGGGTTCGATTCCTGCCTCAGGACGTGAAAATTTTCTAGTTTTATTATATTTTAATTACTAAGTAATTTTTCAAACATTAATAATAATGTTAAAATCAAAAATTAATATATATTTAATAGATAAACTAGATAATATATAATCTAGTCTATCTGTATTTGCGTTTATGAGCTAACGTCCACCCTACAATGTCGAAATATTCTATTTCAACATCCGATCCCGGGTTCGATTCCTGCCTCAGGACGTAAAATTTTTCTAGTTTTATTATATTTTAATTACTATTTAATAGATGTCTAATTATGATGCTTATTATGATTACCCATGAAGATGTGTAATTAGGGGACATGTCCTTTGTATTTCACTGAGATCATTAGATATTTATTTAAGTTTGTTAGGTATTGCAACAGTTCTCGCTCTTATTAATGACGATATAAGGTAGAGATTTGAGAACTTCTCTTTCGTTCTCATCTTATTGCTTAAAGCAATTACTATTACAGATCAAATACCATAAGCCCATATTAGATGAAATAAAATATATTTACTCATCAAAGAGGTTACATAGGGCAAAGAGAAAATTTGATTATATGAAATAAGTCTTTGCGATCCGACTTGAAAAGCATTCGATATATATTATCTATTGCACATTTGACGTATTGTGATGCGTCTTTACTTTTTGGGATTCTTTAGCAAAATAACGAATCCTTGCAGTTTCTGTGTTTATTCGTAATAATTTAAAAATTATCTCTTTTATTTTCTTAAGCTTTTTTTTTCTTAACGGGGTAACTCTTGCGGGATAGCCTTCATCTCGCCTTATGGTAAATGAAGATAAAGCCGCCGATGAAAGCGAGTCACACCCGGATCCCTCGACCACAGAGGAACTGGCTATCTTACCTCTAACTGCTGGAACACAACGATGCCGCTTATATTATTGTTATGGCGGCAGACTTAGATATGATTACGCACTTACAAAAGCCCTACCCTCAACCTAACCGAGCAGAAAATTTCTGCCCCCACGGGAATCGAACTCCGGACCTCTAGATCTGTGGTAGGTGGTCTCAACCACTAGTCCACAGAGGTGGCAAAATTTTCAATTTTATTTACATTTTTGTAGGCCATTTTTTTTTTATACTAAGCACGGCAATTGACCCAACACCACCTGATGTGAAGCGGTAAGGAGAGTCCATATGCGAAGACAGCTACTGCAGAATAGAAATTGCACTAGCCGCCTCCACCTTGCCGGCCCAAAAGGTGTTTTTTCACGCCTCTCTTGAAGGACCCCATGTTATAGGAAGGAGGGAACACCTGTGCTGGCAAAGAATTCCAATTTTTGGAAGTACGACAAAGAAACGAGGCACTAAATTTCTTTGTGCGTGATGTTGAAGTGGAGACAGTGAATTGATGACTCCGAAGACCGGCACGCGTGCTCCTGAGCAGAAAGGGGGAAAGTGGGATAAGGTCGAAAAGCTCCTCAGAGCACTCTCCGTGATAAACCCGATAAAAGGCGCTAAGCGACGCAATTTCTCGACGCGATTGTAGAGGCTCAAGGTTGTTCGTGACCTCTACATCGCCAATGATACGGACAGCACGACGCTGCAATCTGTCCAGTGCATCGAGGAGGTACTTGGCGGAGCCATCCCACAAGTGCGAGCAATATTCCACGCAAGACCGGACCTAATTACAACTATCGAAAGGAACAGTGTTAAGGTGTTATAAGGTAACCGTCTGTCTTTACTATGTGAAAATCGTTATAAACGAATATTTTAACCAACTTCAAAAAAGGAACACATTAATGCTTGCTGCAGTGTGATTCACAAACAGAAATATTCGACATCGAGCTTGACGTCTGACAAGACGGCGAGCTGACAAGACGGCGAGCTGCCAATGATTTCGACGTTAGAGCACGGCGCAGCGTATTCACTAATCTCTACGTCGCGTCGATCTCATGGCTGTGAATGATTGTCGCTGTTTTAGATATATACGACATGAAGTACAATCGATAATTTTTATTTCGTTTTTCTTGTGTTTAAAATGCATCGCAATGACTTCATTCAATATTTGATTAATTCTTACATAAAGATATAAAAACAAACAATTTATTAGTTCCGGCTCACGCCGTGCTCGTCGTCGGAACGCTGGTGTCGCCAACAGTTGTTGAATGGTTGTCAAACAAACGCCAAAGGGTATGACAGCGCTGCCGACAGCCACGAATTCAAGGCGGCTGACTTTAGAGAATCGTATGTGTGATTCACTAACAGGAGTATTCGACGTCGAGCTTGACGACTGACAAGAAGACGAGCCGTCGTTGATTTTGACGTTTGAGCACAGCGCTGCGCGTAAGCGTATTCACTAAATTCTACGTCGATCTCCTGGTTGTGTATGTTCGTCGCTGGTTTAAGGAACTACATGAATTCGATTTATACTTATTGTGTTTAAAATGTATCTTAATGACTTTAAGCAAGGTAGCAGATTCGGGTCACGCACCAGGGACATGAAATTTTTCTATATTAGATAATTTCCTAAATATCTTTCAAATGTTTATTACCATGATAAATTAAAATGAAGGAAAAAATACCACAAAATTTCACAAGCTATCTAATTGCTAGTGTTTAAACTATGTTTAATAATCCTGTAATCAGTGACGGCAACTCTATATACACATACATACAATCCTGAACTATTCGTGTAGGTATAACTATGAACTTGCAATCAAGTTATGATTACGTATACCTTTGACACGCGGTGATATATTAAATTTCCCAGCAAGCTGTCAATAGGTGCTGCGATATTAAATAAGTTGAAATGATCCCGGGGAAAATTGCCAGGAACGTGTGGGATACAAATCAAGGGTTCCGCAATACAACGTTTTTTTATTTTAATATTTTTCAAAGGAGTTTTAGAAAAAGTTGTCATTGAATTATTGCTAATTTATAAGGAAAGAGACATAGAGACACAGTCACACAGATAAACGGGCAGACACGTCAAACTTCTAAAACACCCCTCTTCTTCGTCAGGAGTTAAAAATCAACACCTTCATTTACTTTTCCGTGTGACCTTACTTCACAGAATAACTAATAGAAAACTTAATAAAAAGCTAGTATCAGGATATTTTTATAATCTATGGAATATCAGCGTCCTGTCCATTGAATGATACTAAATAGACAAGGTCTCATTTTTGTATCAGAGGGTAGGTAATGACAGTTTTTAACCACATTCATCATGGCGACCGGCTGTAAGAGTGGTCTGTGCCCCTTACTATACAGGCTACTAGGTCAAGAGGTCCCGGGTTCGAATCCCGGTAGGAGCAAATGTTTGTATGATGAGTACGAGCATTTGTTTACGAGTCATGAAAATTATTCAGTATATTTCTAATATTTATATACATCTTATATTATCATTATTTTTCTCCGTTATCTAGTATACATAACACAAGCTCTTAATGATGCTTACTTTGGGCTAGATAATAGGTGTGATCATATTCAGTCTAAATTCGGTCTTTGCAGTTACTTATAGTGTACAGTGGAGTAATTACAATTGCAGGTTAACCTGAAAAATACAAAGACTACCACATGTACAACCATCTCAAGTACAATGCTCGTGAGTGGTAGACATAGTTGACAATCGTGAAACAAATGAAACACGTATTGAGGAGAGTTGCCGCACTCCACCTCAATTCACTTCGCAAAAAGCCTCCTGCCCTGCATTGGGTATTGGTCTCCCTCTTGGCCAGCAGAAAGATCCCTACTATCAAATGTACGCGGCCTTGTTCAAATTACCCCAATAGTGACTTATCAATGAGAATTTTCATTTCATCAGTTACACCAATCTTGGTGCGTAAGGTGCATTTGCTACAGTATGCTACCCACTCCCCTACCTTAAAAAGGACGCATTACATCCATAACTCTTTATTAGATAATATATCAATATTTACATTATTATTTTTTATATCAAAAATAATATATCACTTTGCTGCACATGCAATAATATTGAAAACAAAACAGATGAATACACAAAATTTTGTTTTTAACCGCATCGTAAATAACGAACAAGGCATGTTTGGCATATATTTTACCCGTTAAATACATAAAGGTGAAAGTTACGACTTAAATTACCAGATTAAAACGTAATACGAAAGATAAATACGCCAGAGAGTTATATAAATGTGTTCTTTGTTAGAAAACAATTGTTAGCATTGTGAAAGCGTTTTAATTATATATAGAAATAAATAACGAAGTCTACGCCAAGTTCATTTCGGTCGTAATTAAATCGCAGTTGTATAGGTACGTAATATGCTATTGTACCGCCTTAATCTTTTGTTACCAAATTAATTACCTACTGTTATTAATTTTGATTCTGAACTAATTGACTAATTAAGAGGAAAATTTGATCGGAACATCAAAGAGAGAACGAGAAAAACACAGGAAGAAATCGTACATCTGAAAAATTTTTGGAAACCAATTCAATTCATTGTTTATTGAAGTTTCATATGAAAATGAGCAATGTTTTCCATTGAAGGGGTAGTCTGACAATAAACGAAAGAGCGACGAGCGATACTTCTAATGTAAGTACTTCTTATCTCTTCAGATATGGTTTCCTCTTACTGGGTTTGCTCATACTGAGTGTTGCAGAATTTCGAAATAAAATTTGGAGCTCTGTGGGATTGCGGGGGTTCAACATCATAGTATGTACGCGGTTTGTGTGTGTGTGTGTGGTATAGGTAACTGTAGTGTGTACGATTCGTAATAGTATGCATTTTTAGAGAGGTCACGCGAGCAGGTGTGTGTCACAATGTTTTTTTTTTATTTAATCGGGGAAAAAACTGGTCTGAAACGTGTTAAACATTCAGAGGTATCTCTTGACAAGGGACATAACCACCCCCTTACATTTTATTTCGATCTTTGTACACACTGTATATTACAAGTTGGGGGGAGGGGGGAGGGGGGGGGGGGTTGAGTTTGGTGGCGTAGTGGTTTGAGCGCTCTAGCTTCGATTACGAAAACAAAGTATCAAAAACCAGAAGTGGAAAGGATTAAAAAAAAAATGATGGTAAGCGGTTACCGCCGCCTATAGACCTGCAATAACAAGGAAAAATTACTTGATATCGCAGGTGCGTTGTCATCCTGAGACCTGAGATAACATACCGTCCATGCCCAGTAATTACACTGGCTGCCTTTCCCTTCAATTCGAAACACAAAATTCAAAATTCATTTATTATACATACAGGTTTAAGGTTATAATTCAAAAGATTCTCCCTTTAAGCAAGAATAAGCCTGTGTTGGGAGGAATCCAACGAACTGTTTTACAGCTGAAATAAGAAAGGCGGTGGTACCTACCCAGACGACCTTACAAACGGGCCTACCACCTAGTGATAATAATAAAAGAAATATCTAGGTGCGTTCGCGAGTCGCTGACCAAGTGAGCTCCGTCGCAAACAGCGTAGGCGCCGGCCGGTCTCCCCGCTCTACCGGTCACGCCACGCTACGTCATCGGTCATACGATGCCACAGACACAGTAAGGGGCCACTTGGCCCCGTTCCGGTGTTGGATATTTGTAACAATAGTATATTTCTAATATTTATATACATTTCATGTGGGGCAAGAAAATTTCTGCTCCGTTTCGTTAGTGGTACGGCTTTTCTAATTCCGCCTGGCTAGCTACCACCGTCTTACATAAGTCAGGCGCCATAACAGACATGTTAACAGCATTGGTGTGTTGCGGTAGTTGGGAGGTAAGTTAGCCAGTTCCTCTTTAGTTTGATTGAGGAATCCGGGTATAGCTCGCTTCCATCTACGGCCTTACCACTTACCACCAGGTTTGATGAGCCAAAAACTACCCCGCTAATTGGAAAAAAGGTGTCAAACAAGCCAAGCTATTACCGAATATAGCCTATAGACGCTCGTAGCACCTTGAGCAAGAGCGTCAACTATTTGTCTTGATTTTTACGGAAAATAAAATCAAGATGAAGAGAAATATTTGTGTTGACAGTGCTTCGGAAGGCACGTGAAGCCGATGACTACGGTTGTTACCGATGTTACCTGCCAACATTGGGCCAGCGAGGTGGTATTATGGCCCAAACTCCTCATGTGTTTCTCCTATGTAGGGAGGCCTGTGACCAGCAGTGGGACGTATATAGGCTGGTGATGATGATGATCAATTATTTGGTAATAATATATCGCTGACAAATGATAAAAAAAAATATTTTTGCTGCTTTATATAAATGTCTAATCGTAGTAAATCTATTCATTCGACTTCAATTTTCACTTACAAGCAAGCGTAAGCTTGTGATTGCCCTTCGAGTATAAAAGTTTCTTTGTTCATAAATTAATATTAATACCTTTATAAGAATAGGTAATAATATATAACGGGGTAAAATAAACGTAAAGGATTCATCAAGAAAATTTAACCACGCAATTTCGACATTTTCGACCCTTCACCTATTTAAATAAATCTGTTATATACACAATCTTCCATCTCAGGTACAATACAATTAAAATATTGATTTCTGGTACCCTTCGGTCCGCGCCGCTCGCCGGGCAGATACAGACGACAGCACATCAAGTGTAACAGGTACACTACGAAAGCCGCCTCTATTACGAACGGAGTAAGGGCCTCAAGGTCAAACTGTTACGCTTGATGTGCTGCTGACTGTACAAAATGCTTATAAAATACAGAGAAACCTTTTAAAGTGTGTGACAAGGGTCACTCAATGTCAGGTGTCAGTTAGCTATACTTAGAAATGTAACAATAATTATCAAAATTTTAAAAGAAAAACGGACTTGCGTAAACAAACATGAATAAAGCAGTATTGTAATGCAAATGACGCTGACGCATGATGGCAGGCGTCAATTACTGATGACAGCAACTGTCAAACCTATATCAATTAGTGACATTAAGTAAAAATGGCGTTTGTGGGCGTCTTGTGCTTCTTTATTAACTCTAATATCATTTTAACTATTCTAGGTTTTTTTCAGGTGAATCAACAGCTTCGGTTTTGGTTTTCTTAAATTGTTAAACATTCCTAGCAAAATATAATTATTGCCCTTGCACAACGCCTGTCTACATATGAAACAGAGTTGCTAGCAAACCTCTAAGTATAACAGATACCAACACAGAAACTTGATACTGGCTAAATCATAGCAGAAAGACATCAAAGAAGAAATTGAATTATACAATGGCGGCAAGATACATTTAAGTAAGAGAATTTGGTGATATTATTGACTACGAAATTGGTGTACTCGTGCAAATGAGTCTTATGTGACGTCATAGCTGACAATAAAAGCGTGGTCCAAATAATTGCACTTAAATATTGCATAAAAAGCATCTAAATCGGTTTTGGCGTTTGCAATTGTATTCGTAGTATACACATAAGTATTTGTAGTATGTACCGTAAGGTTCCAAGATGCCAAGAAATAACTTCTCGGTAGTTTTATATTTTAAATTGTGTTAAGTAGAAAAACAATAGCATGCAATTTAATATAAATATAAATAATAATAATTTTATATAAATTGCATAGAATATATTCACTGTCTATATTTATGTATTGATAAATATTAGGTAGGCAAGTATGTATTTTTGATTTCAGCAGTCATTCGAATCGTGAGAGGTTTCAAATTCAACTCTCGCTCTAGGATATTTTTTTATTGTTTACATATTATCTAACATATTACAAGCATTTATTGTAACGTTAGATTAAATAAAGAAAATATTAGATTTTTTTTTTCTTAGATCATTTATATTTTTTTAATAAATTACAGACAATTAAGATACTTATTTCCTACCTAAAACAAACTTACGCAGTAATAGAGATACTTATATAATATAGAGGATGGATTTTTGAGACGGGTCAGTAAGGGCAGGTACCATCAGAGAATAGTCCAACCTGCCAATTTTAAAACATTTTTGCTTGAAATTTGAAACTGGGTACTTTAGCCAGCCCCCAGCCCTTAAATTATTGACCAATCGGAAACCCTTATTTTTTTGTGAAAGGTTATTGCACTTTATTTATTTTTTTAAAAAGATCTGGTCGCATAGACACTTCGGGACCAGATGTCTTTGTGACAAAAACAAAATATTAGTTTTTGTTTTAGTATTTTACCATTTTTATAATTGCCAAAAATTTTTCGGAGACACACTTTAATTCTATTGGTGGATTATACCCCAAGTAGGTAGTAGGTAGTTGACGACCTCTGTGTACAAAAATGATCTTTAGTGTGGCAGGTTGGACTATTCTTTGATACCTTAACCGTTATAGTTACAGGAAAACGTACGTAGGAGACCATCCATAACTTTTTAAGATGCTCTGAACTGCATTCACAGATTTTTGAGAAAATGTATGGTCAGCGAAAAAATGCTAAAATCCAAAAAAAAACATTTTTATGCCTATCGATCCTATTTAGTGTGGGGATCAAAAGACTGTAGAGGACTATTTAAGGCATTCTCAAAAATCTGTGAATGCAGTTCAGAATATCTTAAAAAGTTATGGATGCTCTCCTAGGAACGTTTTCCTGTAACTATAACGGTTAAGGTACCCCTTACTGACCCGTCTCAAAAATCCACCCTGTATAGTAAATGAGGAACATTCCCAAGTATCTAAACAACACTAATTACCCAAACCCTGTCCAGTCCAGGGTCCCGAAGGATTACACATCAAAGTAGGTGTGCCTTAGGGAGAAAAAATACAAAGAACGATAATTCTCCGAGTAAATTGACTCATTATGGCTTATGTCGGGTACAATACCGTTGTATAGTGTGCTGCCATGACAGCGATGTGAAATGCACGTGTTGGAAATATTAAAAAGAAAATATCGCCCCTGTTGTGCTTGCGCGACGAGCGCCGCTGTAATAGGCTATTGTATTTTATTATCGGTGATATGAATAATACGGTATACCTTGTTGAGCGAGAGAAAATATTAGGTTAGAATATTGCACACTTTAAGTAAAGAGGTAGGGCGTAGTAATAGGTTGGGGAAAAAGTTTCTTCGCATTTTTTAAGAAAATTCAAAACATTTTTTAATATAGTTTATTTACATTTAACTAAAGTATGTAGGTACCATTTTTTTCGATAACTTTTTGCCATCTTGTAGGTAGGGACATGATCCCATTGCTATAGAAATTTTGGGGCTTCTGATCAAAATACCGCGACAAGTGGTTTTGGCAGTCCTCTCGTGATGTTAACCTGACACTGCCTAGAGAATTCTGAAGAGAGCGAAACAGGTGGAAATCTGAAGGTGTAAGGTCTGGACTATACGGTGGATGCCTTAACATCTCCCATACATTAACATCTCCCAGCCAAACTCTCTTAATTTTTGCTGAGTCGCTAAAGATGTGTGAGGTCTAGCGTTATCATGATGAAAAACCCTTCTGTTGATTAATTCCGGCCGCTTTCTCTCAACTTCATGCTTTAATCTCATTAGTTGTTCGCAGTAGAGTTCAGAATCGATGGTCCTGCCTGGTGGTAACAACTCATAATGAATAATGCCCTTCCAATCCCACCACACACACAGCATCACCTTGTTGCGAGTTAACCCGGGTTTCGCCACAGTCTGTGAAGCCTGACCGGCCTTTGACCACGACCTTTTTTGCACGTTCTTGTCGTACGTGATCCACTTTTCACCACCAGTTATCAGCTTCTTTCTAAAATGGTTCGGTTTCATTACGTCGTAATAAAGAATCACAAATGAGTACACGGTTCATTAGGTTTCTTTCGGTGAGCTCGTGGGGCACTAAAATATCGATCTTTTTGTGTACCCATTTTTTTAAAAATGCGCCAATACTGTTTTGTGGTCAATTCCCAGTTCTTCAGCTACGTCGTAACTACTGATGTGCCGATCTTATTCCAGTTTTTCAAAAATGGCATCAATTTTATCCGTAATAGGGCGACCAGAGCGACGTGCATCTTTGACATATAAATTTCCGGATTGAAAACGCTTAAACCAAATTTGTGCTACTCTCACAGATACTGCACTAGGTCCATAAACATCGTAAATTTTTTTCGCGGCTTGCGTTGCATTGTTACCTTTTTTGTAGTAAAATTTTAAAATGTACCGAATTTCTTCATTAGATTCACTCATCTTGGCAGTCAAACAAATGAAAAACACACATATTCCTAATTTGAATTTGGAATTATCTTTTTTGAAATCTAAACTTTTATTGATACCAAAACCAGCCAGATACAAATAGTACAGCCAAAGAGATTTTATTACAAGTTGATACATACTATAATGCGAAAAGACTTTTTCCATAACCTTATATTATTTACCACTAAAAAGAAGATGACTCAAAACGTATCAAGCTTGAGCTTAAATGAATTTCAATTTTCAACAGCAATCCTGTTCTTTAGGATGTGCGTTTAGTTTCTGCTAGAACATTTTTTACGTATTTAGACAAACGGGCGGCTCGAAAAATCCGATTCACTTAAAGTCGAGTAAGTTCTTTAATTATAAATATATACCTTTGTAAAGGGTATATCACATTACTGTTCAAAATTATTCGAAATAAAGGCCCAAAAAATACTTTTGAGCGGTCGTCTGGGCGCTCGCCTCCTTACACAAGATTGCAGCTAAATAACACTTGTTGTCATTGATATATTGTTTATATTGCAGTGATATGTAGTGAGCAGGGGGACTCGTCTCATATTATGGTGTCAATATAACGCTTTGTCTTGATTTTGATAGGGTAGGCAGCGCGTGAGTAGTTTCCAATGTGCTACGAAAGTCTATGAACTACGAAAACACCGCGTGAAGGTACTACGAGCGTTTATAGGCTACGGAACAACGCGTGAGTAGTGTGAAAGGTGCTACGAGCGTCTATAGGCTACGGAAACAACGCGTGAGTAGTGCCCAAGGTGCTACGAGCGTCTATAGGCTAAGCGCTAAGGTAACCGCTTACACGCAGTGCGCTTGTTGTTGCCAGGCTTGTTTTATATAAAAAACCTATTTTTTTGGAGACTTTTTGTTCAGGTATCGGGATGAATAAATAATAATATAGAAGGCAAGCTTAATTAACTAATGTTCTCTTTAAGCTAGTAATGTTTTTATTGTTCTAATTCCAGCAAAAAGCTTCTAAATCCGCGCAAGCCATTCAAGTGCCTATCCCCTTGAGTTAAAGCACTATGGAAGAGCTGTCTAGGGCTTTAATGAGGCTGATCCTCTGTCAAGGAGGAACTCATTGAAAGTCTTGAGAAATATTGATCTTACATGAAATAACACTTCGTCTTTGTGACTGTGCTACGCTGTCATGTAGTTAAAAAAAAGGGTATAGTGAGTCTATCTTAAAATATAGACATATGCTGTCGCGGTCATATTTTAGAACTTTTAAAGGAGAATAATAATGGCTTACATTATTTTTGCGTAACTTTAACCGGTTACGCAGCGCACTCAACGAAAGCTCTGAAAAGGAATATTTTCCCCCGTTTTTGCAACATTTTTCATTGATGCTCAGATCCTATTAGTCGTAGCGTAATGTTGTATAGCCTATATTATTGAACACAAAAAGATTTTTTTACTTTGAATCAGTAGTTTCTGAGATTAGCGCGTTCAACCAAACAAACTAACAAACTCTTTAGCTTCATAATACTAGTAAAACTCTTCAACTTTATAATACTAGTATAGATAGATATAACACTTGAAAGTCTGATAGTTAATTGTATGTCAACGAGGAGAGCATGTTTTCTACTGTAGTTACCACCGCTATTAATTCGTCAATAAGTGGTCAACTTTCTACCCTTTTCATCTGCTCCAACTATTTTGACTGTGCAAATTAATCGCCTCTTTGTTTTTGTTTGGACACCAATTCATATGCTCATGTGCTTCATTCGAAGCTTGTCTTTTGCATTATTATTTTATTATACAAAGCACGGCAAACATCAACACCACCTGGTGTGAAGCGGTAAGAAGAGTCCATGTGCGATGACAGCTAGTGCAGCTTGAAACAAACTGTTCTAGCTGCCTCCACCTTGCCGGCCCATAAGGTGGACGCGCCTCTTTAGAAGGAACCCATGTTATAAGGAGGAAACAAATGTGCTGGCAAAGAATTGCAAGTTTTGAAAATCCGACTAAGAAAAGAGTTACTAACCTTCTTTGTCCGTGATTTTGAGGTGGAGACAGTAAATAACAATTAATGACAGCGTTATGGATGTGTACTAGCTAAAAGAAAACATGTTGAATATATTTTTATATTTTAAAATTATACATACATAAATATATACACTACCATGACCCGAGAACAATATCGTGTTCATCACAGAAGCATCTGCCCCGGCCGGGACTCGAACCCAGGAATGGTCGAGTAGGCTACTGTAGCTATGGGTACAGGGAGTACAGACCACTCGGGCAGCCCATCATCAAGTTAGTCACATAAAACAACCTGCCAGGGTATTCTTATTATAAAACCATGAAAACTTAATTTTAATTAGGAGCTTTGATCGATTTGTTCGATTATATCCGCTTCATCTTACTATAATTTTACTGATTATTTTAACTACTAGAAATTACAAAATCTTTAATAATTTTAGCGACCTCTGAAGATGGCTCAGCTTAGAAGTTGGTTAACAAACCAACATCATGTTGATTTACATTGAGTAAATTATAGACAATGTCTCTTAAATGGCGATTCCGTTTATATTCCATTAAATGATGTACATCATCTAATACTACACACATTGTAGAGTTCGGGAATTTGCTTAATTTCATCAGATATTTAAATTTATTTAATGGAATATGACCAGACCGCAATCTATGACATAAATCTATTCAAACTTGTATTAATAAGCCAGGGGACCCGAGGAGATTCCGACTGTAGAGTTTTATACCAGATTTCTTTTCAAAAGAAACCAAGAATGTTGAACAATAACAATACCGCCTAAAGGACCGCCGTTCGTGGAGGAAACTGGGAAGTAATACAGCAAGCGAATATGTATCGATACATACAAAAGCCATTTCCTCTTACAAGAAACTTCCAACTGTAACGCATAAGTAGCGATGCGTGATGGCAAGGGTTTTCGTTGATTGTTTAGAGTGTTCAAACCTCTTGATGTTTCTGCCGATGTTTCTGACTTGGACTCGAGTACGACAGACAGACGGAAAGACAGACAGATCGACAAACTGATCTACAGCCAGATCGATTGACAGACAGACATTATAACATTGTATTTTATGTGATAGACATAAGGGTTTTTTGACGATTCGAAGTGCTTCTTGGGGGGCCTAATTGAATAAAGATATTTTTATCATCATCATCGTATCTCATCTCATCTCGGCTCGTCTCGTCTCATCTCATCTCATCTCATTTTATTTCGACTCGGCCTTTAATTACGCTTACGACGACATTCACGCCTTTCGTTGTGATTGCGAAACTACTGAATATAATCAACGCGTGAAAATGACTGACCAGAATGTAATCGTAAGTGAGCGAGGATCCCCTGACAGAACAGCTTGTGTTTGACGGTTGCGAATCTTTTGATTGCTAAGACATGACAAAACCGCACATCGCCACGCTCCAGTCACCATATCAATTTTGCCCCACATCTCAAACGACTCGGTATTCTCTCAAATACACCAATAACCATTTACATCCAAACATTACTAAACTTTCCTTTCGAAGAACGAAATCTGTTTTACTGCAACGCTGTAAAGAATCCCCCGATGTAAAGAATCCCCCGATGTAAAGAATCCCCCGATGTAAAGAATCCCCATATTCGCACTCAAATATCGAAGGATACTGGCATTACACAAATACGAAGCCAAATTGTTCCGATCTTTGAGACACTTGCGATAGGTTTTTTATAATTCTCTACCTTTTCTCTGGGCGGGAAAACATTTGAACGTAGAATAAGACTGTATCAGGATTATGTGCTGACAGATCGACAGACAGATCTACAGATTGATCGACAGACAGACCGAAAGACAGACTGACATTATAACATTGTTAGCTTAGGTAAATCTAGACAAGACAGAGAGACAAACATTATGACATTGTTAATTAATATTATGTGATAGACATAAGAGTTTTTTAACGATTCGAAAGTGCTTCTTGGGGGGCCTAATTAAATAAAGATTTTTTCATTTATTTAACGACCGGCTGGTTGAGCGGTGTGAACCCCTTGCTATGCAGACTACTCGGTCAAGAGGTCGGGAGTTCAAATCCTGGTAGGAGCAAATGTGTGTATGATGAGTATCAGCATTTGTTTACGGGTCATGGATGTTTATATGTTTATTTAGTAAATTTTTAATATTTATAGTATACATATTGTCATCAATATTTATCCGTTATCTAGTATCCATAACACAAGCTCTTAATGATGCTTACTTTTGGCTATATAATAGGTATGAGTGTATGAGTATTATTATTATTATTCATTTCATTCAAACTCGCGACACGTTTTGAGGGTTCCGTATGAGTCAATGAGAAAGTAGTTTTGCCATGTCCGAAAGTAGTTTGCGACCGTCTGTCCGCGGCTTAGCTCAAAGACTACTACTACTAGAAGGCTGTAACTTAGCATGGCTATACATAATGATGTGAAGCACGTCGACATACTAAAATAACACTACAAAGTAGAAGCTATTATTTAGCTATAGTAATCTTTATGAGTATTAGTAGTAGTGAGTAGTATTCTTTTCATTCAAACTTTCAAGTCGAAAATATTGGATACAAACAAACCGATTCTTATAATAATTTACAGACTTATGCAAGTCAGAATAGTCTAAATAGTTATCAGAGGGTTTTTTTAAAACCGTTGAGTAACCGCAATTGGCTTTTCATACCAACCAAAAATCGCTAATATATTATTCATCCCCCCATCTCGGAAAGAGTATTTTTGCTCTTCGATATCTGAGTGCAAAAGCCGTTTTTATCCGCTAGAGCATAAAGTAAATTGAATTTAGAACATCGTGTGCACTAAGTTTGTGAATTCAAAACATCATTAAACCTATTTACTTTAACCTCCATGGTGCCGAAGTGGATGACTCGGAACCTTCTTGGTGTACTTTTTTTAACATTCGCTTTGCGCGCGCCATTTTTTTTTCACGATATTGTTAAAACCTTAAGTTTAAAATCAAGAAACTTGAAACTTTAATTTTGATTTAAGGTGTTTGTTACACCTAGTACTGGTGGAGCTCTCTGCTGGGCTACCAAAGAACTATACAATGACGTCGCCGTCGTCACAGCTGCGTTGTCCCAATAATTGTCAAGCAAAATCATGTCACCACTCTAACGTCTAAGCCATTGGCTAATAATTTCCCACATCATGACTCTCAAAAATTGTACTATACTTGCAATTGTGTTTTCTTACTTATCTATAGTAAAGCTTCACCCAGTCTGAGCTTGAAACTTTCATACACGTAATAGTTAACGCAAGAGCATTACAGTATTTCTACGTAGTAAGTGTTTGCGCGGAGCCATTTCCCCGATCATAACCCTTTGTGGCATCCGCAGAATACCAGCGTCGTGGCAGCTCCTGTCACGACATTATGCTGAGCGGGGGCCTTTATGGCGCATTTCTTTTAGTATAGATTATAAGTATTATTGTAAACTTCATTTCTATTAAAAATTTGATTCATCCAGGGACCGACCATGGCGAAAGTTACTTTGTTTTCGTAATCGAAACCAGAGCGTTCAAATCACTACGCCACTGATCTCTTCATGTATCTAATATTTATATACAAATATTACTACCTACGTGTATGCCTACGTTATCCAGTATCCATAACATAAGCTCTTAATGATGCCCAAATTAAACGGGCTAGATAATAGGTGCTTAGAATATTATTATTGAACTAGGACACAAAGGATAACACGTCAATCAATTCTGAACTTTATAATGCAACTACGCTCAGTCGATTTTCATTTGTCGACTTAATGTCCTCTGTTTTTAGAAAAATCGTAGATCGCTATTCGGGGCATTTAAGTACAGAAATCACTTTTTGGTTACAATCATCGAAGTAACGATTTGAGTTGCTGTTTGCCGAGTTCCTATCAATACCAGTAACCTTATCATGACTTCGAAGGCTCCCAGTATCATCACAATCCATTAATTATCATTATTCCATATAAGTACACCCGTTAAGTACTTGACTCCAACGAAATCGAGCTCAGCTTCAAACACAGCCTCCTAAATTATACAGAAAATCTTCTAAAGGATATTATCATTTGTTTGCTCAGCAAACGTGCGTGAGATATGTGCGTAAATTATTATAAGAAACGGGAGAAATAACCTCAAATATTTGAAAATGTTGTTGAAAGATAAAATTTGTTACATCCAGCTTTGACTGCTCCACACCCTGACAAAGAATAAAGGCACGCTGCTACAGAAGAAGGGCCTGAAATCTGGTACTTTATTACGAAGCCAAATGAGATAATTTCGCTTGTCATTGTGTTTTTCAGCAACAATTTACATTGTTATAATTTTGACAAAAATGTTATATTAACATAACCTTATTTGCACGCCCTTATCTATTAAAGCGTACAGTAATTTCGTGTTTACTTAGTGTTACGATGACAAAAATGCTAAGAAATCTATCTGAAACACTTATCAAGTCGTCAAAGCAATGCTTTCCCACCTATTTCTGTTATGAGAACGATTGTTTTTCTAGTCGCATGACCAACCATAAATTGTACCCTTACATGCTATTGGACCTTTGAAAACCCACGAAACGACTTTTCCCGTCCCAACATACAAAACGTAAATTGTGAAACCAACGAGAAGTGCTACGCCGTAGACACTTGTCTACGGCGTAACACATGTGCTACGGCGTAGACAAATGACTGACATAAAGCGAATTTATAAGTGTTGTTCTATTTTATGTAGTCATGGGCTTTTTAGTATTGTTGTATATCGTCATAATAATAAATAAAGAAGCGTTACATATTACAGTACTTGATTTTTGAAGTATTGGGATTTCATATTTTTATTCAATATTTCAATCAAACATGCGGTGTTGAAATTCAGTTTTAACACATTTTTAAATACATACTAAAAGTTAAAGTAAGCGACCACTCGTAAGGCAGTAAAGATTTAAATATCCAGACAACTGAAATGCCTCTAACCTGCATCACGCTTCTGGCGAGCATAAAGCAACATAAAAGATTAAACTTCCAGGCGTAATATCTCCATCACGTCAGGATCGACAATTGACACTTAGGGGTCAACCTTAGATCCTTATGAATAAGAGTGATGTTTGTGAAGCAAGCGATGCTTTGCTAGAATAGTTATTCGACAATAAAATGCCAGCGAGTCGTCTGTCGCCTCCGCCGTAAAAATAACGTTTCAATAATGGACTTCCCAAAGTTCAAACGACAGTTGACAAGCGGACTAACCTCAGTTCACAGAATACTTAGGGATAAGGTATCTATCTAGAGAGTAATAGCACAATGAATGTCCTCTAACAGTGAATTATTATTATTATTGTATTATTTGACGATCTATTTGTCTGTGGTAGGCCCGTTTATAGAGTCGTCTGGGTCGGTACCCCCGCCTTTCCAGTTTCGGCCCTTTCGAATTCGTGTTTCGGATGGAAGGGAAAGGTAGCCAGTGTAGTTTCTGACTGGGCATGGGAGCCATTTTATCTAAGTGCTAGTATGACAATGCACTTGCAATGCTAAGTATTTTTTTTTTGTTATTGCACGTGTCTTATGCTGATAACCACTTACCACCAGGTGGGCGGTGAGCTTGTTTGTCGTTTAGTTGTTTTAAAAAATCCATTTGTAATTTTGACATTCCTCTTGACCTCTTACTTTACTGATTTAATGTTTTGTATTAGTTTTGGAACCCGCGCAAATTACAGACTTTTGTCCACCGATTAGTTTTCAATTATTTTTTTACTGTGAAGTTTAAATCCTGCTACAGTACGCTCTTGGGTTCTTCTTTAAACTCTACATCAAAAACCGACAAAAATATCGGCCGACGGTAACAAATAAATGAATATTGAGCTTTCAGAATGATAATTAAATAATCAAGCCTACTGCCCGCCTGATTATTTGCTTTAATTATGGTCACGTACACTTAATGAAATTGAACAATTAAATAAACTTTATAACCAAATAATCAATCAGATAAAACGTTATGTAAGCAGCGTAGGGATCAAACTCTCCTTGTCGCGCTCTGGCAACCTAAGTGAGGTTGCCAGAGCGCGTCAAGGGGTCAAGTCAGACCACAAAAATATAATAATAGTCACATTTAAATGTTTCATAAAGTGCGTTTATAACCCCTACTTTATTGTAAAAGTATAATTTTCCTGAAGCATACAATTTTTCATCGTTTTTTTTTCTTGATTTGTATTTCTTATAATAACAGTGTTAATTAAACTGTAATCAAAATTATATGAATTATGATAACACACTTGAGAACGTGTTTCCTCTGTGCTACGATGTACTACGCCCTTACTGCGTTTGTAATAGAGGCGGCTTTCGTAGTGCACCTGATGTGCTGTCGTCTGTACATTACATACAGGTCAAAGGTAACGCTGAGATAGCATATTTGATCTAATATAAAAAAAATGCAAACAGAATCATCATAATATATACATTAGAAAATATCACATAAAATCGTTTATCTCTGATACCTGGCGGGGGGTCACGGAGCATTAATAAAAATATACGCTTTAAATATATTCTTCTTCTTCTATTATTAAAAATGGCAATGTGTCTGTCTTATAGATAACAATTCTGTCAGCCCAGAGTTTTGACCAAGCATGTGTAGGAGAAAAAACTATTCTTTGTATGTAAACAAGTCTGTTGTAATAACTTAGGTTAGTTTATTTGGGTTAGTCAGTAGAGTGTCTGTAAAAGACAGATTGAATATTATAGTGACTGTTAGGACAAATTAAGTTAGGAGGTAATATATTTGATTCAGGGCTTTAAATACACATTTTAATGTTTTTGATGCGTTTAAACGCCTGCTTTACAGTCACAATGTACAAATATAGAAAGAAAACGATAAAAAAATATATGATTTAGGCGGGACCCGAACCCGCGTCTCCTGATTTCCGGACAGACGCGATTACCACTACACCACCGGAGCACTGGTACCAAGGCCTGGAGCATATATTTTTTCATCGTTTTCTTCCTATATTTGCAATTGTTACAATAACCCGTCTGGCAACAGATTCCAGACACATTTGATTTTTCAATTGTCATTGCCCTCCGGTGGATTAACGCCGCTTGAGGGATTGATAAAAGCCATAAAATATGAACAACTTAATTTTTCTTTGAGAATTGTGTATGACTAACAGAGCAACCACCCACTCGAATCGCTCAGGGCTTATTTTCTATATGAAATTTTTATTTCAAATTAACAGCACGCTTAATAAGAGTTGCTAAGGGAAAACAGTTTTGTAATTACAGCACAGGAAAAAATCTTTAAAAAATATTACACAAAAGAATCCCCAGACCTTTCAGCTCTGAACGCTAAAATACTGCCTTCAGCGTTTTGTGTTATACTTACTTTTATACAGTATAACGACCGCAAGACAGTCAGACTCTGTTTTGAAATAAGAATTTGCATATTATTATATTTTGCTTATTTTGCAGAGAGAACTCTTTGTTTTAATCTTCACTACTTCAAACCACGACTATATCTGGTATATTTGTAACAAGTATAACTGACAAATCTGTTCTTACTTACCGTGTGAATTGTGGCAACAAAGAATAACTTAGTTTTTAGACTTACAAAAGTGCCTATTAAACTGTTTCTGTGTGAAAGCCGAGCTTTTAAATTGACAATAAAAGTGAATAAATTGAGATATCTCTAATATGTAATTCTCGTGTAACAAATTTAGTTACCATACTCCTCGCAAACGGCTTGACCAATTTTCATGAAATTTTATATTATATTCAGTAGGTCTGACAATCGGCTACTATCCATTTTATTTGGATTTTTTTTTAATGGCAAAGCAACGTTTGCGAGGTCAGCTGGTACTCTTATAATAAATGCAACCATGAAATTACATTACTTATTACAAAGATAAATTCAGTAGCTGTGCCATTATTCATTAAGCTCTGTTGAATGGTGCTCGAGCGTCTCAGTACTCGTTAAATGATTAGATGCAGCGGGTCACGGCTAATTGCTCCCTAGAGCGGTTACATACATCCATGAGAATATTCAATGCAATGAAGTCGGTCGCATTCGAGTACTTATACGTACATAAAGACATTTAACACAGCAAGTTCCTAATGTCATTTTTAAGAACGACCGGTAGGCCGAGGTGTGTGCCTATTACTTTACAGGCTAATCGGTCAGGTGTCCCGGGTTCGAATCCCGGTGGCAGCAAATGTTTGTATGATGGGTGCATGCATTTGTTCACGAGTCATGGATGTTTATTAAGTTTATTTCTAATATATATATATATATAAAAATTTATATAATTATATCTCCGTTATCTAGTATTTGGTCCTTGCTAGTATCCATAACACAAGGTCTTAATGATGCTTACTTTGGGCTAAATAATAGGTGTGAGTGTATGATTATTTTTATAAATGTTCAAAAAAGAATTTTAAAAAATCTAAACTAAAAAAAATTCCCGGATTGTGAGAGGATCGGTGTTTTGCCCCTGGACATGAACTTTAAAAATGTGATAATTTTCAAGATAGAAATGATGTTTTTGAGTCAATGTCAGAAAAAAACTGTCTTAACATCTAGCCTATAAGCTTCAAAACTGTTTGGCATAAGAAACACGCTTTCATTCGACAGACTTTGGAGTTTGGACCAACTTTATTATATCGTAGTAGAAAGGTTTTTGTAAAGGAACAAAATTTTTGTGAGCAACCAAACGTTTAAGATAGTTTGATTAGTATATATATCTTCTTATTTTAAGAATGAAACTCAAACGATTGTAAACGTCCCACTGCTGGGTTCAGGCCTTCCTACATGGGAGAAACACATGAGGAGATTGGGCCATAACACCACCCCGCTGGCCCAATGCCGATTGGTGGGCTAAAGCGATTGCAGTAACAACCGGGACCAACGGCTTAACGTGCCTTCCGAAGCACAGAGGGGCTCAAGATTATAATTTTGATTGACCCATCCCGGGACCGACCATGGCGTAAGTTGCTTTGTTTTCGTAATTGAAACCAGAGCGCTCAAATCACTACGCCACGGAGCTCCTCGCCATTGTATTAATTACATCTAAATTGGTTCTACGTTCACTAAAAGGGAAATATTGACTTTGCATGTGTAGCAGATTATATGTTGATGTATAATTATATAGTGGCCACACAATTCTGAAGTTGTATAAGGGTGGGTAGTACTAGATTATTGTACAGTCGACTGCACATCATTCGTAACAGGTTGACCTTAAGACTGTCCTTATAGCATTTGTAATAAAGACGGCTTTCATAGTGCAAATGTTACATTCATGTGTCATCTGTACTATGAACATTAACTTACATTTCATGTAATTTTTATGAAACAACAAAATATTGGCTGCATTATTTTCATAGAAATGTTAAAAATTATCAAATAAATAAGATGTATTTGATAGTTGCAAAACATTTCTATGAACAAATATAGCGCACATTTTAATAATATTGTCATGTCGGTGGGCGTGCAAGACCGCGTAAGAGCAGTTTGCAATACCGCGTATGTGCTTTTTGTTTATTTCACATGATGGAAGACAAAAGTTAATATCTTGGATATTTCTACACATTTCTTTGACTAACCTTTGTTTGGGATTGGGATTTCTCTGGGTGTTGTTGAATGAGAATCTCGCATAAGCGAATCAGCGCTAATAGCCTGCTGTTGCGATATTCAATCATGCGACTTTTGTAAATACGCGGTATTGCAAACTGCTCTTACGCGGTCTTGTACGCCCAGCGACGATATCACGTTATATTATAGTAATTTGACGTCAATCAGTGCTTAGCTTAATCCACGTAGAATATAAAAGTTGAAATTTGAAAACGACACTCAAGGGATCAAATAATTTCAACTGATTTTCAGCATAGAACATAAAGTTGATAACCGAGTGCAATACTCATTCCTCTGTAAACACGGTGTCTCAAATGCAAGAAACTACCACTTCACCGGCCTCGAGCCGCCAGACTTTAATAACCGGCATAAAGGACGAAAAATCTGACGGCGCGAAAATAGCCGACGGTACTTTGGCGAAACAAAACGCAAAACGAAACGCGCGGTGAATATTAAAACGCTAGCCGTTCATCGGGTCACACGGGGCTCACTCGTTCGTTCTTAACTCTTCGACTTTGTGAATGCCTGATTCCATTTGAGAATGAATGAGATTAACTGTCTTAGCTTTGTGTACGGCTTCTTAGGGGAGACGGTGTAATTTTCAGAGGCGCACATAATTAAGTCCCCGCAAGAGAACAGGCGAACAGGCGAGGCTCAGAGAAAAATCTAATAATAAAGTTATTCTGCTACGAAGTCTCAATCGAGAAGTACGGGGAGACCTACATGGCATCAGTTCATTATAGCTAAACCTGATTACTGGGTCCCGAATAAAATCATTAAAACTTTCGTCTTTGCAGTATTTAAGCTAAGTATATTATTTCATCATTCTATGAGGAGTTAAGTAGAACTATCAACGTTAGAGGAGCTCGGTGGCATAGTGGTATGGTTGATCCTGGGATGGGTCAATCAAAAATTTCCGATTGGTTTGCCGATGGTCCCGGTTGTTACTGCAACCGCTTTAACCCACCAACCCGCATTGGGCCAGCGTGGTGGTGTTATGGCCCAAACTCCTCATGTGTTTCTCCCATGTAGAAAGGTCTGCGCCCAGCAGTGGGACGTATAAAGGCAGGTGATGATGATGACGATCAGCGTTATGATCCATTATATTTCATACTTATATTATACATTCGAAAGTAATTCTGTCAGTCTGTTTGTCACCTTATCACACTTAAACTGCTAAACTGATTTAGATGGGATGTGGCATAAAGATAATTTAAGTCTCTGGGAAAGGCATAGAAGTATCCTTTTGGAGTGATAACTTATATCCACGCGGGCTGAGCCGCAGCCGGCCACTAGTAAAATCTCAAAGCCTTATGGCTGTCCCCTGAATTTGTGAAATACCCACAAAACAGACACAATACGTTTTCTATTGCTCAGGAGACACCTGCGGGCTGGTGATGGGTAGAAGTTTAAATTAGACCCTGATTATTATTTATTATAATACAACTACATGACAAAGAAGCTGACGGCCCATCTGGTGGTAAGTGGTTACCGTCGCCTGTAGACACCATCAAATTCCGCCAAAAAACGTATTATTCTTAATTTAATAAAATAATCTAAGTTAACTCATACCCAAGTAGAAAACAGATAAATGAATGAAGACACGGCCAAAAACCAAAATAATTAAGCTTATTGACAGGCTTATTTGTTATCTTATTCCATCAGCTCAAAGTTCAGGGAAACAGTGAATAATATATGTATTTGCCTAGACGGTTATTAGCTAATGGCTACCAAGAATTGTTTACCTCCTATGTCTGACTTATTGGGACTTGAGGATATTGATTATAATAGAAAGTGGAATTATATTTTTTAGAAACTTATCCACAGTATAAATTTGAAAGTATAAGTAACTCTATCTGTTACGTCACTCCTTAACCGTGACCGATAAAGGATATAGGCTGACTTTGCGTGCGTATGTGTGCGTGTGTGCGTATGTTTGCGTGTGTGTGCGTGTGTGTGCGTGTTTACGTGCAAGTATTATATTTTTGCGCGAGGATTTGTCTCTCTCTAATTTAGATCTTGCAACCATTGATGAATCATTTGTGTGCTTTTCTGTATGGGCCAGGAAAGGAATGTCAGTAACTTTATTTCCTTTATTAAAATGGTGAGAACTACAAACATAAAATAGGCGCCTGGCAAAGAAGGTTTTATGAGGTTGAGTTGGGCAAACTCTTTTGGTTATACGCTGGGATAGGACTTTGTGTTCCCGAATTTATGGTTCGTAATATATAAAGCTGTCTGATTATTCACGATCTGGGAGTGCTGGGAAGCGAAGGAGATATAGTACTACTTTAATGATTTCATTGCTCATTACCATTTTAAATTTTCGCAACACAATAAGTCTAGTAATTAAAAATAAATTGAAAAATAATTTTTGAAACGAAACAATGGAATCGTAAGATTTTTAGTGCCATATCAACTGCATTAGTTTAAAGAACTGTATTACTGTATGTGTACAGCAATCCACCTCAAGACATGGACAGAAAAAGCGTTCCAAATACGAAATTAATACCTTCTTAGATTCAAACATGATGAGAAACAACTTTCTAAATACGAAATTAACAGCTCCTAAAATTGTAAAAACGTTCTGGCTGGCAGCCAAGTAATATTCGATTATTACGTACTCTATTATTTTTATCTCAAAGCTCGAAGCTCGAAAAGTTAAACTAACGACATTAAAAAAAACTAAGCAAACATAAAGCGATTCGATTTCCCAGAAATCAGCATCTTGACATTTTTAAATTACCTCCGATATACAAAGCGAAAACAATGCAATATTAGGTCTTGGGCGCGGACTTTGAGTGACTCGCAAAGATTAAAACCGTTTTGCAGAGCCAACGTTGAGTGAAATGCAATCAGGAGTGCACGCCTCAATGAGAAAATTAATAAACTCTGCCGGGTTGGAAGAACCACAACATTGTATTATATTGCACTCTTAATAACACAAAATTGTGAAAAGGGGGTTTATTCGTAAAAAAATACTTATTTATGGTAAATGCAATAATATATGTAAAAAAACAATACAATAATAAAATAAACAATTCTTTATATTTTCTTTAATTATTTTAGTTACTCATATTCTTACCAATAGTTATCCCAGAGAATTACTGTAAGCTAGTCTAGAGAATTACTATAAGCAAGCCCAGAGAATAACTCAAATTACTGGAAGCTATCCCAGAGAATTACTGTAAAATTGAACTCAATGTTAGCGTAAAGTAAAACGAGTCCTCGCAACTTGTTTGCATTGGGACATTCATTACCGGTGACACCGTGAAATATTTGTTTTGCTGTCGATACTATTTATTTGCTATTTACTTTTGTTGATTGAGGTTAGCTAACACCACAATTTTCAAACTTATCTTTCAAGGAATAAAGACTATCTCTGTTGACAGCTCCGAGAGATGTTTGTTTAGGAGCGATCTACTATAGAAATATGAGGCTTTTCTACAATAAATCTTCACTTTTAGAAGCAAATAAAAATATTGAAAATACTTATTTATTGTCTCCAATATGCTGTTCATAGGATGTTGTTAATCGTGGCAATTTGTTTAGGTATTTTATATTAATATTTTGTTATAATTTTATCTATTAATATACCGACGTTTTTAAATGGTGATGTAGCCTAACAGTTTATTGTTAAGTTTCCAACATATAAACATATAGGTAAAATATTTTCTTCGACAAAACAACAAAATACTTATTATAATGTTGTCGAAGAAAATTATACGTGTATCACACCAAACGTAACTCGTTACTTCAAAAATTGACTTTATCACGAGGACTTACGGCGCTCGTAGCTAGAGACCTTTTTCATCGTTATCGCCATCTTAATTTCAACTGAATTTTGTTTAGATGGCATATCAAGTGCTACATAAATAACGAGGTAATATTGTAGCCGTAAAATGTGCCACAAAGATACCAAACGGGTCGAAGAGCATTTAGGAAGGCTCATTGTTCCCATCGAGATAAGGCTTCATAATGTAGCAAGAAGCTAGTAATTTCTTTATCGCTTTATGACAGTGAAATGACAAAGATTTTACAGTAAGATATACTTATTGTATTGACTGGGTTGAAATTTACAATTTTCATTTTCATAATATAAAGTTACAATTAAATAGGCGAAGGAATGCCGAGAATTAGTCCGATAAAATACGCAATCGTTTAGGAAACATACAGGTTGGTATATGTACTCCCGACGAAGAAGTTTAAAAGAATAAACACACTTTACTAACGATCCTTTTTTGAACATTTCGAAATTCCGGTACTTTGTGTCTCTATTATTCTCATCATACACGATATAAAAAATTTTGAAAATAGCCTGTTCAATATTTTATTAATTTTTATTTGCTCCTGTCGCGACCCGGCTTTAGCCGCAATCAAACACCAGGGAATCTTGTATTCGCTTTTATTCCTTCGGCAACTAGTACAATCAATGTTGTATAAAATTGTATATTCACACTCTCTATAGTAACCGGCCGTCGCGCGTGGCCCCTCGGCCCGAATCTATCTATCTCTCTCCCACAAAGTCTAGACGAATTCTAAGAAATCGAATATATTTTATATATTAATTTCTTTTTCACATTAGCACAGAATATGCCAATGCCTATCAAGGAGGCCGGTTACTACACGTCTTATAATTTTTCTTAATGTCTGCTGATTAAAAATCTTAACATTCATAATGCCCCTTTGATTTTTCTATACGACTATTATTTCTCACTTAGTGTCATTTATGCCACGGTGTCCTCAAAAATACATAGACAAGCTAAATCGAATAATCCTATTTCACCAAAAACTTTTTGCATCTTTGACCATAAATCACGCAAACATGATGGTATCTATGTGCTTGTTTGTAAACAATCTAGAATTTATGTCGATCTGGCCATCTGGTGAACACTGTGTTGAACAAGAGGCAATTTGGCACGGTCGTGAGATGAAATTGAATACTAATTGGTTGGTCAGCGGTGTTGCCAAACAACCGGCAGAGGGCACTCGATTCTTTAAGTGCATGACGATTGCCAACTTGTTCCGCCGAAGATATTAAGTGGCCCAAGTTCTTTATAACGGTGTGGATTCTGGTATTATCCTCTTAACTTTAATAACAAATACACTTTATAAAGCTGTATCTGTAATGAACATTTTCATATTACCTACTTATCTAGCAACTTTTTTCCTTTTTCAATGCAAGTAATAAGTGAAATAAATGATTTTTCTTTCTTTCTTTTATAATGAACATGTTGTTGACACTAAAACAGAATTGCTGTCTCATCGTATTTTATAATAGAACCTATTTAAAATAAATAATAATAATAATACATAATCAGGTAATGTAAGATAAGTAAGTAAATTGTAAGATAAGCAAGAAGCGATTGAATTTATTTTAGAAACCTCGTTTTTTATTCATATTGACAGAAAAAAAATGACAGATACAGTAAACTTGTCAGTAATGTTCTTTATAGTATTCAAAAAACTCATTATTTGATTAAAAGCATTTTTCATTTAACAATGTTTTGAGTTTTTGTTTGAACAAAGGTGTGGGTAGTATTGCATAACTATTTTTAATAAATGAAGTATTTGTTATAATTGGAAGTATTAGTCTAGGGTATCTATTGGTATTCTTAAATAAGTTTGGATAAGTTCGAACAAAAGTACTTATTTCTAATAAATATTTTGTTATCCAACTAGATGACACCATAAACATAAAGTATGCATATACATGCAAAAAATAGGCAATAATATGCAAAACACTTTTTAGCTGTCCATCTATATTTGGCCTGTTTCGTGGTACAAAACAAGATTTTTTATAGAAAAAACTGCAACACAGCCAAATATTCATCATGGCGCGTATGTCACTTTAGTGACGTTTAGTTGACTTCTATGTCGCCCGCCATATTGCCATGTTGATTATTGGTGAGATCGACAAATCATTATGTATTTCGTACAAGTGATATAAACGTGAAAATGAATTATAAATATTATTTCCCGATTCAGGATATTAGCCGGATATGAAACATCGCCTTTCGGCATTCTTAACGTTCACAAACACATTCAAAGGTACCTACGTACAGAATGAAATTCAGTACAAAACACGTAATATATATTAATGTAGCTGCTCCCTGCAACTATTTCAGAAATGTAATATGTCTAAATGCACATAATAATATACAAATTCCTCAGCACAAGTTAGAAGCATTTCATATTCTTTCCTCCATCTAGGTACTTCTACAATAGACGTGCATTCCTTTACTATGTAACTTACATAGTCAACATACAATAAATGTACTGAATATCTTTTTACTATACGAAATGAGATAGGAAGTAGAAAGAACGCGACATCTATAGGAGTAATATGGATAACACTATGAACTTAGAATTGGAATGTTAATACATGCCACTGTTACCCATAAAAACAATTAAAACTTAGCAGATATATGGAATATCGTGGAAGTTGTACCCTTTAGAAAATTCATAAAAGTTGTATTTTTTTCCTAATATTTATCAAAAATGTCACTGATGATAGATTTCTAACATCAATTAAAGCAACTATTATTATGACGACTATGAATAAAAATATACAAAATACATAGCTATTAAAAATTTTGTCAGTATGCCCATACATTTCTTAGTAATATCGGAACATGTGACGTCACCTGTTCCGTTGATTTTCTATAAAGCGTTTTTGGACGATGCGCGGCAACACATCAAACATACCACTATATCTATGAAACTATAGATCTTAGACATACTATTTATTTTCCAATATTTCTTTATGAGTTATAAACTACTGTTAGATATAAGAAATAAATAACTTGTAATGTTTAAGTTTCCTTTTCAATTTTAGGAAATTACAATTGGTTTGATTAAAATTCAAAACGATAAGCAAATGTCAATGTCATTTCTCTCTCTGGTCTGTTTAACTTTTCTTCGTCATACAGCCAGCAAGTTGGCTGTATGTCACTAATTGAAATTTGCTTGTCTATGCCTACTGCTTTTAAAATAAATGTTGAAAAGTCATAGAGTAAGTTTTAGCCTTTTTCCTGCAAGCATAGTGTAAAAAGGAATTTAAAAACAAAGTAAAGTCGTTTCGAAAATGTACGTTGGTGGTGGTGTGATATCTTTCGACCATTCTGGGTTGAACAGTTGACCGAATAGGTTGTGCAAAATAATAAATCAGTATTTGTGAGTCTTTCTTTATTATTCCTGAACACTTCTAACACTACTTATTTATGAATTTAAAAAAAGTTATCAACTACCCTATTACAGTGATAAATGAGTTATGATATCACAATTTCTACTATTGCAGGCGATTTTAGCGTTTGAACCATCAATAATATATCTGACATACTTTGCAATGTCCGTAAAAGACAACTGTTAAGCTTTATAATCCAAGAACCTTTGCCAGCGTTCCCAGTACACTACCAAAGTTTCATCACAATCTGATCAACACTTTCGGAACGCATAGAGGACAAACATACCTACATGAAAACATTAATGTTTATTTACATAGTGGTAAGAGATATCGCGACAATTTAATTCTATTTTCTAACTATGCGCTGTAGGTATAGGCAATGTTTATTAATATAAGAAAAAAATCCGATATTACCTAGATTTTATACTTTCGCGTTGCACTAAAACTGAAACTCTTTAACGTTTAGCCCATGTCCTTTCTCAGGATATTATCCGTACATTGTTACAGCAATTGAGAACATAACAGATAGAAAAATTGAGCGATAGTTACTTTCGCATATATAATATTAGAATAGTATGCATGAAATAAATATAGCACGAGTCAACAGCTTGAACAAAGATTCAGGTTTTAATGTTAGTTCGTGATCGCAAGAGGTGCTTTCTTTAACAAACGAAGACAAAATACCTATGTTAATTACAAAATAATTCATTGAATGAATGCATCTCGCCGGCTAGCATTACTTCTACAAAATCTAGTAATTGTTTGGTATTGACCATGAGGTAGGAAAGAATAGGAACTAGTTAATATAATCTGTCAAGTATATAAAAGGTAAGAAAATTAGTTAAATGTTAATGTTAATTATTACATTAGTTAAACGTGTAGACTAGAAAAATATAGGTTTATATTCTTAATTTTTGATTTTAACATTATTATAAATGTTTGAAAAATTACTTAGTAATTAAAATAATATAAAACTAGAAAAAAAAAAAAAAATTCACGTCCTGAGGCAGGAATCGAACGCGCGACCTTTCGCAATCCGGGCGACTGCTCTGACCACTGAGCCACCCAGGACTTGGGATATCCCGGTGAAATTTTTCTAGTCTATCTGTATTGCCCCAAATTAACCGAATCGTAGGTATTTGTAAAAATACTCGTTTCGGATGTTGAAATAGAATATTTCGACATTGTAGGGTGGACGTTAGCTCATAAACGCAAATACAGATAGACTAGAAGAATTTCACCGGGATATCCCAAGTCCTGGGTGGCTCAGTGGTCAGAGCAGTCGCCCGGATTGCGATATAGGTTTATAATTTTAATATTTACTTTTACTAGGTGGTACGCCTCATCTTAGGCCTCAGGATGACAACACACCTGCAATATCAAGTGCTTTTCCTTGTTATTGCAGGTGTCTATAGGCGGCGGTAACCGCTTACCACCAGGTGGGCCGTCAGCTTGTTTGTCATCTAGTTGTATAAAAAAAAAAAAAAACATTATGTCCGAGGGGGAATTTGAACCCACGACCTTTCACAGTGCAGGTGACTGACTACTGATCTTCTGATGATTCTTATTTTATAAGCTAGCGGGTTATCTATAAGTTCGAAAAAATTTTGACTAAGAGACATTGCCAAAATTACATAGTGACTTTGCCTAGCTTTCAATTTCCATTTACACTAATGTTAAGTATCGCTTTATTTTGTTGAATACCTACAGATTAAAATAAATCCCAAAGAACTTCGCAAACAGGCATAGCAAACGAAAACAGTTTTATCTAAACGCATGATGATCAAAACCAAGCAAATTGTACTTTGCTATTAAAATGAATGTGAGACAATTCGATATTATTAATGCCATTTTTCGTTAAATGTTCACCAAAATATGAACGCACTTGTTTCACTTGATATAATCCTAAAACAAAAAATATTAATTCATCGCAAAATCTGAGAAATTGAGAGACAGCAATGATGATAGCTAACAGCTAAAGTCACTTATCAGTCAAATAAGTTCCATTCTATTTCAGGTACTTTTTGTGATAAAATTAAATTAAATGATGTTTCAATAATGATATTTATCAATATTTGAATAATTAAACATTTTGATTTTTTAAAACACTACTGTTATTTTGTTATATTATTACGAATTTAGTGTTTTGCTAAAGTTGTGTTGCATTTGAAGTCGTCTGTGGGGTAAGGAACGTCAAACGTAAAAATATAACCGGAAGCTTGCACTAAGGACTATTAATTTAAGTTAAAAAACTGCGAAGTTCTAAAGGATTGTTAAATATATGATAATTCATTATTTAATTTTTATAATCTGATACCTTAGTGGTGTTTCTGTAAATGCTAGAAAGTTACCTAGGCAGAAATTGGCCACGTCCTTTCATTTAACTGAAAACGTTTCGACTATTTTCGTTTCGATTTTTTTTACATCGTCGAAATCAAGTTTGCCACTGTATCAGTTGACCTACATCCTATACCTAATATCATCAATTGTAAAAATATTAGATTACCTACAAAAAGTATAACTGTTAACGAATAAGTAGGAGATAAAACATTAATAAACTAAATAGGTATATTTAACAATAAACTATTTAATGTCATTAAAAGTCAAAAGTCAAGTAGGTCACTGCAATTTCGAAACATTTCAATACTGTAATACTAACGGTCTAAATCTTGCATTTGCAGTGTTTTGTAATTAATCTATGTTCAATAAATAATTGCAAATATACGACCATAATTTGAAACCAGGCAGGTTATGAATTTTTGAACATAGTTTAAATTTTTCTGAGCTGCGCTGGCCTAAACGACGTGCATCCAGGCCAGTATTACACCAAAAAAGAATAAATTATGTGCCGCGTGATATGAAAATTCCGTGTTCGAAATTTAAATCAAATTTGCTCACATGTGAGCAAAATGCAACTTTTCTGTGAGTTTTTAGGCAGCAAAAGTGGCAAAAGTACCTTTTTTGTGTTGGAGAGGTGAAAAATACAATGCACAAAGTCTCGTTCCTTTGATTGATCAAAATATTTTCTTTTCTACGTCAGATTCCCGAATTTCTCACCAGAATTGATTGCGTTAAAGCTATCCAAATTAAAACCATAAATCTGTATCAATACTAATTAACCTTCCAGTAGCCCGCAAAACAGCCAACCGCGAATAAGTCACTCGATTTACATTTCAACATGCACCAATTTAGATTTTTTTTAATATTGCATTTTTTTAGAAACTCGCTGTTAAACATGACCTAATTGAAATTATCGGTTATGATATTCTATTTTTTGTATTAATTTTAGAATAGAATAGAATAATTATTATTTTTCGTTAGATATTTCAAATCGCAATCCCAACATTGCTATTTATACGAAATATAGTGTATCTACAATTTTGATTGTGTAGTCATTCTTCTGTACACATAGTCAAAACGCTTCAAATCCATAAACGAGTTAGCATCGATTCGATTAATAACTTTACTAGGGGACACTGATTGTAAAATAGTTAATAGGAGAAAATAAAAATTAATCGACTCATTTTGCCTGCATTTTCTGCCTGCTTCTAATATACACAATGACCCACTTTCAAAGTCTGAGAGATAAAAAATGTTTTAATCATATTTATCATGGTTTGGACGCACCAGTTAGTGTGGTAATGTATTGAAAATATGTTATTTATCAGAAATCATTGCATACCTAATTGATTATTATGCTAAGTTAATGTGCAGTTTAATTGAAACCATTTCAATTTAGAGTCGAAATATATATTTTTGATGAATTCAACAGAGATTATTGTTGTTTGATAATTACTGCGGAGTGCGATTGCAACAGTCATACTAGGTATATACTATAAACTTCACATAATATATAATTGTTTTAATTTAAACCGTTGTTTGACGAAACTAAACTGACATTCTGATTCAAACTACTGAATAATACGTTATTGTAATTAACACTAGTTTTTATGGAAAGAAATAGCATCTTATTACCAAGAATTTACCTGAAACAGAATCTCTCATCGAACTTACTTCTAAAAATACATCTGATTGATTTTTTAAATTCATAATATTTTAACGTCATATTTAAAGATAAAAAATGTACTTCAAAAAATTCAATTCCCTAGAACAGGATAGTTAAAACCAACTTTTACGGGATACGCTGACATTTACTGTGTAAGAAACAAATGGAAGCTCAAGATTTTTTAAGTAATAAACTTTATAACTTAAAAAAATTTTTTTAAGTAATAAACTTTAATAGCATTACGAGATTTACGAGCCTTTTAATTTTATCTCTAAACAAGTATTGGGGGTACTTCGCTGGCGAAGTGAATTCTACTTATACCACTTAAAATGATTCCACGGTAATAATTTCATCCCAAGTAGGATCATAGATATTTTTTGGTCTAAACCAAAACATAAAATTCAGACTAAACAATAGTTCACAAAAAATATTAATTTGGAATGTGTGTGGCCGGCCACAAGGATAGATTAGTCCTAATCCAAACTATATACTAGTTTGGATTTGTCGGCGTAATGTTCATTGATGAATATTTCATCGGTGAAGCATTTCACAATCTCAAGTAGTATTGTAGAAAAGACTTTGGATATTTCAAGAAACGTCCATCGACAAAAATTCGAAGTGAAACAACCATACATATCATTGAAAAACGCTTCGGTGACGTAAGTCAAAGATTCACAAACACCACTTGAAATAATTTAATGGAAATAATGGCATTAGTAGT
This sequence comes from Nymphula nitidulata, assembly GCA_947347705.1. Classification (NCBI taxonomy): domain Eukaryota; kingdom Metazoa; phylum Arthropoda; class Insecta; order Lepidoptera; family Crambidae; genus Nymphula; species Nymphula nitidulata. The sequence continues at coordinate 3,081,243 of OX374617.1, read as the reverse complement.
AGCATCATAGTTATTATTGGTTTGAGCCAAGACATCAAATGCAATCTGAACAATAATTCAGAAAAAACAGTCTTGAGAATTCGTGTAGACCCAAGCATGGAATTTATTACTGTTTCGCTCTGTTCTATCAAAAGAGAAATGGATTTTTTACCGATTTCCTGTCCCGATCCCAACCTGCGCTGTAATTACAGTAATTGATTTCCTCTTATCTTTTTAACGATAGTGATAGTACCGCCATGAAAAGAACATAAAGGGAATACTAAAATTGATTAAGAAATTAAAATTTATGATCAAAACCAAGCATTTGTTAACCTCAATGCTGTTTAATTGTGAGAGTCAGCAAGAAACTCAGTCATTACAAGACCCGTAAAGTAGACTTAAGGAGAGATAAAAGAGTCGTTAAAATTCTTAGACATACAAGTGTGACATGGTCCACTGAAGGGGCGTAATGGCACGAAAATGATAAATGTGCACGGCAGCGTGCCTGCTATAAATCTCTCGAAAGAGATTACTCGGCACCGACTGATATCGATGAAAACAATTTGTTTCCTTTTGTTCCTTGACAGGGTGACCGCACACTGGATTGTTTTGTTACTCTAGAACAAATATGGTGCTTTTTAAAAATAGCGTTCAGTTCAGAGAATGAAAGACATTCACAAATTTTCGGTACACCTTTACCAAATGACGTTTGTGATGACATCTTTAAAAGCATTTGTGAAGGTATCAAAGTGGTATATAAGAAAAAATAAATTGAAATGCCTTTGAAATTAAATATGAATGCACACATTTAACGACAAATCGTTTATTTTGATCTTTCAGGCTGGCCTAGGTTGCTCATTCGGAATTGCGGATTTCAGCAAAAAAACCTAACTAAAGCTTACTATAGCTGATTGAACTCTATGGGTACCAAAATAATTTTTAATTTCTATATCAATAAAGGTCAATGGTTTTAGATAACTTGCATAGCTTTCAGATATTCCTGATGTTATAGATGTAAAGGCAATTATTAAGCTACTTCCAAGAGTCGAAAACAAATATAACTCGGGTCAACTTCCCTGGAGAAATCAAGTTTTTGTAAGGACATTTCGCATGACATGCGCTAACCCAACAAAAAAGCAAAAATATTTTCCGCAAGTTATGCTCCGGGGGTTTTAAATAATAATAATTCGATAAGTTTAATCAACTACATACTGCTATCGATTTATATCCAAAATATTAAGTACTACTGGATATTGAGTATTAAGCACTACATGATTGTATTTAATTTTGTTAAAGTCGAATTCGTTTTTAAATTTAGCAGTTGCTAGAATTATAGAAACATAGTTACATTTTACTCTATTGGAATATTCTCTATCTATTGGAATTACTAAAACAGAGCCAAATTTTCTTGACAATGAGTGAGAATTATGAGTGAAAATTTTCAAAACAAATAAATTATGTTACATCGAAAAAACAATCTTAAGTATCCTCTTTGAGCTTGTCGTACAGTGGCGATTGAGATCTTGTATAATTTTATATGTCGACACATTAATAAATCTTCCATTCTAGACAAATCAATTACTATAAGCCAAGTCAACTCCGCTGATGGTGAATAACTTGACTAGATTTCGACTATTTGTTATTGAGTTTTTTAATTCAACCATGAAATTGAATACTCGTAATTAGGATTGAAGTATTTAAAAAATAACGTAAAACAAGGAGACAACATTTCGTGGTTTCGCGGAACCCTTCAGTCCTACCGTTAATATTTAACAGACCGTAATTTTCTCGGCCTCGATTTTCGAGGGGCTACTTATTGACTTAGTAACATCAAGCAATGAGTCCCGCAATTCAATAGACACAGGTTAATCTCATTGTCTTTAGAAATAAGAGGTACAGAATATTTTAAGGGATCGCTTTGTAGGAAAATGGGTCTCGTTTGTAAATGAATTATCGTCCATTTTATTGTCTTGGGGGATATTAATCGAGTGTAATTTTATTTCCTATTTATTTCGTTGGAGCTTATGAATTTCTCAGAGTTTTGGCCAAACCTATTAGATTTTCATTAACATACATTTTCTGAAGTTTAACAGTTTTCACCAAGATATAAATTTCCAGACGCTTTTACTTTTCTTTTGAAAAATCGTCTGTAAGTGTGTTAAATAGTCTATGTAATATGTCATTTGAGTTTGTAATAGCGCTATATTATGTTATTCTGTTCCAGATTCACATAAATAGATCTTAGCTTTTATTGCGTCGTATAGTTGAAAGACGTGAAAAATGGGGCTCTCGTGTATCTCACAGACATAGCCACGTGTCGTCGCGGACTCGTGCATGTGGGGTAAAATGTAAAATGGTGCAGATTACATGCGATCCCTGTGAAAACATTATTTTATTCGTTAAAGTAGCCTGTAACATCCCTAAACCGTAATCCGAGTTTTTTTTTACCTCACCAATTTTCATGCGCATTATCCGGTCGGACCGATTCGTCCTTCATACCGCGTTACCTCGGCTCCTTTATGCTTCGCCTACCGTAGCATCCGGTGACCCTCAAGGGCCGTACGACCATTCACACACAACACCTCAGCTCTCACCATCACGCCAATCGATTCTAGATCGGCGGTAAACAAACGCGGCGGCGCGACGGACGCCTGTTGCTTGCGTTGGGACACGAGGTCGGTCACTCACCGGGCAGCAAAGCCAACAGCGCCAAGGCCGCCAGCATGGGGGCCATGGCGGCGACGCGCGGGCATACCACACCCGCGCACGCTGCGCTAGCACGCCGGCGCGCTCATGCGGCCTGCTGACTCACGTGCGGCCGGCCCGAGCGGCGCTCGGCGCGGGACTGGGCGCGCCCGCCCCCTCGCCGCCCCTCGCACCCCTTATCCACCCCTCCCCAGCCCCTCCCCCGCCTGCGCAGCCTCCAGGTGCGCGCGACGCCTGACCTGAGCCCTGCCCCTTGAAAAAGGCCGTGGAATCTCTTTATGTTTGATAAAAGTTATTACTCATTGAGTGGCTACTTTACACGGACATCTTGCATACTCAATTTGTTGACAAAACGTCGCCATTCAACCTCACCTGTGCAAGAAATTACTGGTGTGCGTTTTCGCAGCCCTCCGAGCCCGGGATAAAGTAGGGCAGCGGGCTCAAGGTCGGTGCAGCCCTCGGCCGGGATGCGATGTCGCTCGCCGGCTTGTAATCTTTATGCGCCCTTGACGGCCCTTCACAAAAGTTGAGCTAGCCTTACTGAAATATTAACCGAGCAGCGTGGCCTAAACCTACGCGTAGGCGATTCGTTAAATATAAGGAACCTTCATTAATATTTAATATAGGCCTACATTAAGTAAGTACTTACATCATTCTTTCATGAATCTTTTAACGACAGATATCTTTGTAAATGTTGAAAATTTTGTAAAGTATAATTTATGTTCTTTCTGTTGTGAAACCTAATTTGGTTTTAATATATTATTTATAAACCAAATTAGGTCTCGATCACTTTTCCTGGCAAGTTCATTAGAGTACCACGTTGGGCGCCAAATTGTAGTACTGAATAAATTATTCGTTGAACCCTCTCCAGTGAAGTATACGTAATATAAAGTAAATTCGTCGACATTTGGTTGACATCATTCTCCGGATATTGTTTTAGGATTAATATTTCAACACGAAATCATGTTAAATTTTTTATATTATGAAGAAACACACGAGCTTATCGCATGTTTATCATAATTTTCTTTTACCAGAGACTGTGGGAGAAAATAGTGTTCCGTCTGATGATATTATTATATTAGTAACCTGCATACCGCAATATCAAGCAAATCACAAGTGCGTTGACAGTTGAAGTCCAGAGATTGTTAATACCTCTCAAGCTCTGTAATTAGACACTCAGGCGTCCATCCTCTTCACACCAAAATATTTCAAATTGTTATAGGAAATGCGGTAATCTACGCGTAGAGCTCTCCGTTAACTGAACTAACATTTAAATGTATACCTACATATAAGATACCATGACTTTTTTATTTTTTTAATAAAAAGCACGGCTAATGACTCAACACCACTTGATATGAAGCGACAAGAATCCATATGCGAAGACAGCTAGTGCAGGTTGAACACACCTCCACCTTGCCGGTCAATAAGGTACCTTTCCACGCCTCTTTTGAGGAACCCAAGTTATTGGAAAGAGGGAACATAGACATGTGCTAGCTAGTATTTTTCATTTAACAGAAAAAACTACTCAGTATTTTCTACGAAATGGACGCTAACTAACACCTGTGCTGACTCATTCTTCCTACTGTATGTTTAGTCAGTCCATGTTTACTTTGGATCCGGAGGACTGACTACGACTAACGATAGCACGACCAGCCATTTACCGCTATTGTCGTAACGCCAAGCTGATAAGATCCCAAGATACACCATTATGGGTTATACAGGTATATTAGAGACTATCCCTATTTCAAAAATAAATAATTATTCTTTGTTAGGGCCGGTTTAATGGATCTAAAATTAAACCATATTTTGTAAGTGACCATCATCTCGAACGTCAGATGTGGTCATCCAACGTATGCTTACATCGCACAGATTCTATAGAGAAAAAATGGTTGCTAATGCTGTAGGTACAGCATAAGCGCTGCTCAGGTTTCGTGATATTTGTTTTGGAAAGTGAAAACTTGTATTCGAAGCGCAATATATGACGTTGATTACCTTAACTCGTATTATAGCCTGCGTTTATTGTACCTTTCGAACCACAAAGGAAAACGAGAACACTTTTATTCGTCCACCCATCCGAGTGTAAACTACAGCGGACATTGCTTTATTTGTGTGATTCGTTTGAACGTACATTACGGCCAGTTCCTCAATAAAACGCCCTGAATAATGACTACAAAAACGCAGAACAAGCTCTTCTAAATCAACAGACGTTCCCTTACAGAGTCCGACAGCGCGTAAGCCGCTCCCGCCCTTTTGGTGTCCAAGCGAGTGATGCAAAAATATCTGGAATTTTCCATCGCTTTTATTATATCGAAACTTACAAAGAAAATGCTACAAATATTATTGCTTTGTGGATTACTGTTAGATTGTAAAGATTTAATAGATCGATCGAATGAAACGCCCGTCTCGTCTCTTTGCTGATTTTCTATTTGAATGTTCAAAAACCTCCAAATTACACAACTTATAGCTCTTATCATTCATCACACCCACAATAAATATGTTTCATATGTAGATATGTATATAATATAATGAAGTTTATTAAATGTAATAGGTTAAGATTTTATTTGCAAAATTTATAATTATGTTCTAATTAAATATATATATTTAAAATTGATATTTAACTTGATTGTGAATAAAAAATGATAATTGCTACTTTATTAATAAATTTTATGTTCAGATTGTTATGTCCTAACAGGATTCATGTGTTAGAACCTAAATGTATATTAGACCCTAATTGTTACCACATGAAATGCAATAAAGTATTCTATTATATTCTAGTCCCAAATAAGGGATACTAGATAACATAGTAATATTAATAATAAAACTTACTTTTCAAAACATAATTTTTAGTAAACTATAGGGAAGAAATATTTATTTCACTAAATTTTATACGATAGGTATTTTTTACGTTTCTTTTAACTGTACATGATTAATATTTCAAATGGCTGTCACTTTTACTTACGTTTTTACTTATTGTATCTAGATCATTAAAATAGTATGTTAAGCATTTTACCGCCTAAAGCAGTCTCAATCTAGTTCAGGCAAATTGAATAAATTCTTACTTTTATTTTTTAAATTGTAAGGAATTTTATATAAATCTTTGTACACATTTTTTTATAATAAATTTTATTATTATTTTAAAACTTAGTGTCCCAAGCGCCCAAGCGCTACAGGCATGAAAATGTTTATCCGGAACTACCAGATGATCAAAACAAGGAAATACGAACCACGAAGCTACCATCTTTTTGGATTCTGTCTATAATTGACGCGTGGACGGCGGCGACGACAGAAAGTGCTGTAGTTAAACAAGGAACTCTTAATTTTCGCTACCTATATTTTAATTCCGGTCGTGCGTCAATCATTTTATTCAGGAACTATTATCACGATGCACATAGATAAACACAATTATCTATACCTGTTTATGTACCTACGTGCAATATTTTCATTAACCAATCAGATGCTTTACCGGATGTTACAGAATTCCGAAATATTTGGGATTCTGGGCTGGCGGAGGGTCGACATCGTTTTATGTGCGCGGGTTGTATGTGTGTGTGTGTGGTATAACTGTAGTGTGTCGCACGATTCGCAATAGTACGCGTTTTTTAGAGTTATCACGTAGTCATTGATTCATCAATTTAATCGGAAAATAAAAATGGTCTGAAAGGTGTCAATGTTTCAGATGCAACGCTTGACAGAGAACAAAAACAACACCTGAAATCACATTTTTAATGTTTTTGATGCGTTTAAACGCCTACTTTATTGTAATAATCACAAATAAAGAAAGAAAACGATGAAAAATATATGCTTCAGGCGAGACTCGAACCCGCGTCTCCTGATTTCCGGCAAGACGTGATTACCACTACGCCACAGGAGCACTAGGTATAATCTACTAATTTCTTCACCGCTTTCTTTCCTTTTCCAACGCTTTTATAGCAACGTTTATCTCATTCTCACCACTCATTGAAGTTAACACCTCTAAAGGTGGTTTTCCACCAGAGGGGCGAGACGAGACGAGGCGGGGCGAGACGAGACGAGGCGAGACGAGACGAGGCGAGACGAGATTTAAAATTTGTATGGCAAATTTTCAATCCTCGCCTCGCGCATCTTTGGTGGAAATAGTCAGTCAGGATTGACGAGGATGTGCGAGAAATATTTGTTTGTGTAAAAATGAGCCGTATTGCTTAAGATATAGAGTATAAATTAACTCTGCAACAGAAACTCGCTTCTCCCGATAGGTTTATTGTTGTGAACAGTGCATATTGATAAACCGTGCGTTTAAAAATTACATTACCGCACAAGTGCGTAATGAGATACATTACGATATTGAAATTGGTGAAATAAGAGACCCTTTATGAGCAAATGTGTTTTAGAATAGGTAATTGAACTAAAGTCACTTAACGTTTAACGACTTGGCGTATTGGAAGAATCATCTTGTACCGAAGAGTGTTGGTTTGATTGGTGGGTTCAGAGTTATTTTTTATGACCACTTATAACCGACATCGTTTTGGTGGTCATAAAAAATTCATACCAAAGCTCTTCGATTTAAACGACCTGGCATGGCTGACATGACGTTCAGTCATCTGGTTAAACGTTGACTTGGCTCAATGACTTAACAAGTTGTTGTCCTTCAGCCGTTTCATTGAATGCCGGCGTTCAATCAACGGGCTAGGCGTCCAGTTAAGCGGCTAATTTAGCCAGACGGCTGCGACATATATTAGGTTTTGTTTTTCACCACAGTAGTTGTTTGATTTGCTTGGCTCACTCATTCGTTATATTGTGACGTTCTGTAGGTATCCATTGAGTTGGTGTCATGACTGAAGTTCCATCGAGCATTACCTGTACTCTGAGTAATATACGATTTATGAAATTAATGGATTATTATGTATTGGCAGTATTAATAATATGCACGTTGCCATAAGTATATGAATAACATCAAACCTATGCAGATATATATGATTTTATGATCGGATCAAAAAATAAACTTAAATTTTATTAGCAATAAACTCCTAGTTACATATCCATCCGGAAGCACCTCGCTAGCGTTTAATTACATCTTGTAGATACTTAAATTTTACAGAGACAATGCCTATAAATGGCGAACATATTTCTTTAAGCGCATTACTTTCAGGGCGTCCGCCGCACGGTTTTTCATTCAAACTCTTAAGTCATAAAAGAGACTTCACAACAAGTCAGACTAGTCTATAAAAGATATCAGAGGATTTTTCAAAAAGTCTAATAAAAAATTAATTACTGGCGATTTTTGGTTTGTATGAAAAATTAATAAATGCTCTTACTCAAAATTACTGCTGTACTTCGATAAATCCTTTTTCTAAAGCAGGTGAAGGCGTTTCACCTGCTTTAAAAAAAGGATTTATTGATATCGATTTTTTATTAGACTTTTTGAAAAATCCCGCAAGTAAGCGCTATCCCGTCTTTCTGGGGTGTATCGTATTCGCAGTGCTGACAGCGACTCTGGGCGCTCTTTGAGCGTTTCATCCATTTGCTGTCAGAGCGGAGCGACCGTGATCTTATGCGATTTCTTCTTTGAAGGGGATGTAAACGCTCCCCTCCCTCACCTGTTGGTTGACGTGGTTGACGCACTGGTATACCACGTGCGTCGGCTACACCTGGCTTAGTAATTGGGGCGACGACTATCCCCAACCATCACCCGTAGCCCTATAAAAAGTACACTTGCTGCCGTAGCAGCCCGTACAGCCCGTAGGCTGCCCTCCTGCGTCCCACTCTCCTTCAGCGGATGGCAGACGTGGCGGTTGCATCGCACACACGCTCCGCTTCTTCCTTTTGTGACATTATATCCTCCTAAAAGGATTGTCGCTCTCGACCATCTTATTTATGACGGTCGGGAGGGAGAGTTCGTGGCCCACTACCGCAGCCATTGCTTGGTGTTGAACCGCCCACGCAGTGCAAAAATCTAATGCATGCTGCGCGTCCTCTTCTATGCACCTGTCGCTATGGTGACATTGGGCTGTAAAAATACCTGTGGAGAATAGCGGTATTCTCCACAGGTATTTTCCGAAACACTCGTGTCCCGAGAGTACCTGGGACAACCGGAATGTCGGGTTGCAGTGTCGCTTCGTTAACCTTTGCTGCAGAACCAGAAAAATCTTCTGGCAACTATTAGCCAGCCTGACTTGCCTATGCATGTAATAGATTCCAACATTTTCGTCTTCAAGTTCCACTTGAAGCTGTGTGACGACGTAACCGCTCTTAATTAAACGAATAAAGTAGTTACCTTTTTTTTTTTATATACAACTGGATGACAAACAAGCTGACGGCCCACCTGATGGAAAGCGGTAACCGCCGCCTATAGACACCTGCAATAACAAGCAAAAATCACTTGATATTGCAGGTGCGTTGTCATCCTGGGGCCTAAGATGAAATGCCGTCCATGCCCAGTAATTACACTGGCTACCTTTCCCTTAAATCCGAAACACAGCGAACTGTTTCACGGCTGAAATAAGAAAGGCGGTGGTACCTACCCAGACGACCCTGCATACGGGCCTACCACCTAGTTAAACCTACTCAATTATTCATTATTTCGAAGCGAATGAAAACTAAAATTTGGCGAGCTAATTTGCAAAGATGGCGGCCCCACGAAATCCCACATTTACATACAAACGGCGCATTAGTCAAAACAGCCAAACTCCGAGTCGCGGCTCTCAGATAGAAATCTCAGACTTTTTCAGAAACAATTTAACTGAAGCTAGTGATCGGCATTTTCATTTACGAGTTCAATTGGCTGAGGTAATGAAAGTTCCATTTTTCCACACAGGAAAGTTTACAACCTGTACAATAAATAGCGGACTTTTTTTAAAGTCTCAGTTTCGGCGCCGTTATGATTTTGTATAATGTTCATACGAAAAATACCAAAAATATCATCATATCAGCCTAAAGACGACAAATGCTGGACATAGGACTCCCCCAAGTATCTCCAAGACAATCGGTCCTGCACTGCCCTCATCCATCGGCTTCCCGCGACCTTCACCAAATCATTGATTCACCTTATGCGGGGTCTACCAACGCTGCAACTCCCGGTAGGCGGCTGCCACTCGAGGACCTTTCCGCCCCAACGGCTGTCAGTCCTTGCAAATTGGCCTCACTGACACTTGAGACTCGCAATTCTTTGGGCTATGTCGGTGACTTTAGTTCTCCTGAGGATCTCAACATTTCAGATTCGATCACGCAGAAAAACACCAAGCATAGCCCTCTTCATTGCTCTTTGGGTGTCTTTGAGCCTTCATAAGAGGCCCATTGTAAGCGACCACGTCTCAGTTCCGTATGCCATTATTAGCAACACACACGAGTTTAAGTTTCATCTTGATACACTGCGTAAACGTTTATCTCAATAAACGTTGCTATAAAACCGTTAAAAAAAAGGTTAGAAAGCGGTGAAGAAATTGATAGGTTACATTACACCTAGGTGCTCCGGTGGCGTAGCGGTTATCGCGTCTCGCCGGACCCCAGGAGACGCGGGTTCGATTCCCGCCTGGAGCATATAATTTTAACGTCGTTTTCTTTCTTAATTTGGAATTTTTTATTTTGTTACAATAAAGTAGGCGTTATAAACGCATAAAATCTAACATAAATTTAAGGTTTTTTTTTTTTTTTTTTTTTTTTTTTTTATACTAAGCACGACAAATGACTCAACACCACCTGATGTGAAGCAGTAAGAAGAGTCCATATGCGAAGACAGCTAGTGCAGTTCAGACACTACTCTAGCTGCCTCCACCTTGCCGGCCCGAAAGGTGCTTTTTCACGCCTCTTTTGAAGGACCCCATGTTATAGGAAGGAGGGAACACATGTGCTGGCAAAGAATTCCAAGTTCTGGAAGTTCGACAAAGAAAAGAGCTACTAAATTTCTTTGTACGTGATGTTGAGGTGGAGACAGTGAATTGATGACTCCGAAGACCGGCACGCGTGCTCCTGAGTAGGAAGGGGGAAGGTGGGATAAGGTCAAATAGCTCTTCAGAACACTCTCCGTGATATAGCCGATAGAAGGCGCTAAGCGACGCAATGTCTCGACGCAATTGCAGAGGCTCAAGGTTGTTGGTGACCTCTACATCGCCAACGATACGGACAGCACGACGCTGCAATCTGTCCAGGGCATCGAGTAGGTACTTGGCGGAGCCATCCCACAAGTGCGAGCAATATTCCACGCAAGACCGGACCTGAGTTTTATACAGCAGGCATAATTGGTCAGGCGTGAAAAATCGACGCACCTTGTTCAGGACACCGAGCTTCCGTGAGGCTGTTTTTATCACGGTTTCGATATAGTTCCTGGAATTCAGATCGCAACATATCTCCATACCTAGCAAGTTTAGGGAGCCCTGTGCCGAAAGAGTCGTGCCCTGAAGAGACGGAAGGGGAAGGAACGGCGACATTTTGGCTGTAAACGCGCACACCTGTGTTTTCTTAGCATTGAACTCAACAAGATTGTTAGATCCCCATTCAGATACGAGGTTCAACACCCTGTCGAGCTCAATGGTAAGATTCTCTCTCTCTCTCTGGGTTTCAGCGCGCCCAGCTCCTGGGCGACCGTAATATCCCCCATGCACTGTACTGTCATCTGCATAGCAATGAATGTTTCCTAACGGAATCATGTCATTGATATGAAGAAGAAAGAGTGTGGGGGATAGAACAGAGCCTTGTGGTACACCAGCATTCACTGACATGAACCGCGAAGCGCATCCATCTGCGAGGACACGGATTCTTCGCTCATGCAGGAAGCCGGCGATCCAGTTACAGAGCTGAGCGGGCAGACCGTATGCCGGGAGCTTGGAGAGAAGAGCCTTGTGCCAGACCCGATCGAACGCTTTGGCAATGTCAAGGCTAACTGCCAGTGACTCACCACGTTTGTCAATAGCTTCACCCCAGACATGCATTAAGTACGCTAGAAGATCACCCGTTGACCGGTTCGGCCGAAACCCGTACTGTCGATCATTAATTAATGAGTGATCTTCTAGGTATCGGATCAGCTGGTGGTTTAAGATCCGTTCCATGACCTTGCAAAGAACTGAGGTGACAGCTATCGGGCGGTAGTTAGCTGGGTCTGATCGGTCTCCCTTTTTGGGGACCGGTTGCACATTGGCCTCTCTCCAAGATTCCGGCACACACCCAGAAGAGAGAGAAAGACGGTATAGCCGCGTTAAGACAGGAGACAACTCCGCTGCGCAGTTTTTCAGTACTATCGCTGGAATGCCATCAGGTCCACTAGCTTTCCGGACGTCGATTGACTGAAGCTCCGCACGTACATCACATTGCCTAATACGAATATCGGGCATTGTGTGGCCACAGTGGGAGAGTGTTGGTGGCTGTAAGTTGCAGTCATCGATTCGGGAGTGAGCAGCAAAGAGTTTTACCAAGAGATCGGCTTTCTCTTGCGGCTTGTGAGCTAGCGAGCCGTCAGAACATCTCAACGGGGGCAGCGAGGGTTGACAGAAGTTGGATTGCACGGCTTTGGCCAGACGCCAGTAGCTACGGCTTCCCGTAGGATGCGTAAGAAGTTCTTGGCCAACTCGTGCAACGCGCTGTGCATCCGCTCTGATGAAGGCCCTTTTGCAGGACTTGGTGGCGTTGTTATAGACTGCTTTCAGTGAGTCAATGTTGGGATCCCCGCAAGCTCGGCCCCTGATCCAAGCGCGGTATGCCGACTGTCTGTTTTCAACAGCTAAGGCACAATCGCGGTTGAACCAGAGGTTACGCCTACCCCTACTGATGAGATCGGAGTGAGGGATATAGTACTCCATCCCTAACATGATCTCATCAGCAACAGCAGTAGCGCTAGCGTTCGGGTCCAGCTCACTGAAACAGCGCTGCCTCCAAGGGACAGATGCGAAGTAATCCCGCATACCGTCCCAATCTGCCGACGCATAGTGCCAGATGCGGCGTTTGGCAACCATAGGTACCGGTGGCGACGCCCGTGGCACCCCAGCGGATACCAGGCAGTGATCCGATGTTCCTAAAGGAGCACGAACCTCTAGCCGATATCCATCCGGGCGAGTCGTCAGCAGAAGGTCCAACAATGAGGGCGCGTGACCGACAATGTCTGGAATCCTGGTGGGCTGGTTTACCAGTTGGGTCAGGTCGTGCGTGAGAGCAAAAGCGTGGGCAGTTCTACCAGCATGGTCAGTTTTAGAGGAACTTAACCACGACTCGTGGTGAGCATTGAAGTCCCCTAAAAACACCAATTCCGCGGTTGGAAACTGCTCCTGCGCAACATCTGCCACCCGACTAAGATGTTCGAAAAGTCGAGTTGTCTCCATGTCACCGCTGTGGGATCTATAGAGGCACACGTAGATTCGGCAATGTGTGCCCAGGTCCACATGCACCCCAAGAATAGAGTAGGAAGGGTCCTCCAAACAGCGCAGACGGCGACAGCAAACATCCGCCCGGACAAACAAGCATACCCCGGCCTTCGCTTTGAAGGACTCTTCAAGAGCGTAGCCGGGGTAATCCAAGTAGCTAGTGTCTGCCGGGCGGAGTATTTGCGTCTCCGTCAAAAACAGCATTTCGGGTCGAGCCGTCTCGAGATGTTGGTGGACGGCATTGAGGTTAGCATGGAGCCCACGGATGTTAGTGAGCCCGACCTCAAACAGCGTGGTTGTGGTGGGGGTGTGCACCGCTGAACGACCGGAACTGTTTTTGAGCGCTGCCATAGTTGAAGATAGAAGGAGGAGAGGCGTGAATTGGGGTGACGTTGCCGCGATATATACGGTCAAAGCGTGAGGCCTGTTTCCCCAGGTAATAGCCGACAGTAGAGACGCGCTGACCCGCCGAACGGAAGGGCCCCCGAACCCCCCCGGGAATGGCCGCCGGGACCCACCACCCGGTCACCAACCGGCACGACGGACCACCCCAAGATTATGCGTGGCATGATAGGGCAGCCTCACGAACTGGTTAGGTTCGCTTGGGCCCCTGTACTGTACCACGGGCGGCCAGCGGAACAGCCGTTTCTTCGGGTCTCCCTGGTCGGCGGGTCAATGCAGTCCACCTGGCTCTGGTTAGACGGAAGCCGTCACTGACCGCATCCATCGCCGCAACGTCTCCCCAAGCTCTGGTTGTACGCTGACTGATCCCGGAACGCGACCACAAGTGGTCACTTGGCGGGTTTTACGCCATGCGTACGGTGGTCACTAACCAGACGGGTGTTCAGACCCTACCACCAGTCGAGCAGTTGGTAGCTCGGTAATCCCTTAGTCGCCTCTTACGACACCCACGGGAAGAAATGGGGCGGTGAATTGTATTCTTAATCCGTCACCGCACGGAAAAGGATTTTTGGCTACATAAGTGCCTACATAGTATTTGATTTTTTATTCTTTCATAATCAAATCTAAAGTTGTTATAAAGTTTCTCGAGTTTCTTTGTCGTACTTCCAGAACTTGGAATTCTTTGCCAGTACATGTGTTCCCTCCTTCCTATAACACAGGTTCCTTCAAAAGAGGCGTGAAAAAGCACCTTTTGGGCTCTCCACCTTGCCAGCCCAAAAGGTGCTCCTCCACTGGAGGCGACTAGAGCAGTGTCTTAACCGCACTAGCTGTCTTCGCATCCATCCATATGCGTCCATACTCTCCTCACTGCTTTACATCAGTGTTGAGTTATTTACCGTACTATGTATTAAAATAAAAGGTATCAGTCTTTTAATATTTTGAGGTAAGGCCAGCTTGTAAAAAATCACATAATCAACATATAACAGCCTATGATGCCCACTGCTAAACAAATGGCTCTCCCATCAATTTCCCACGGAAAAGTTCTGCGCAGCCTGCATGCAAAGGCTCCCTCCAACCCTATCCAGGTCGTTATCCATCTAGTGGGAGGAGGTCGCCATGGTAGAACCTTAACGCCTTAGCGGCCGTCCGTTCTGCGTGCAATGAGCTCTGCTCATTGCACACCTGAGAACACCTCTCACATAGCTCGTTGGGTGACCACGTTTCACGCGCGTTTGTCATCACGGCAACCGGCAACAGACACTGTTCGAAGACTTTTCACGTGAGGCACTGTGAAAAGAGATGTTTCAAAAATTATGGAGATCCGCCCAGGTCTATGTACACTATGCTAAAAAATAGGTAAAAATATGCGGAACAGCGTTCAACTGTCCATTTTATTTTTATTTGCTTTGTTGCGTGGTACAAAACAAGAATTTTATAGAAAAAACTGCAACACAGCCAAATATTCATATTGGCGTGTATGTCTCTTTGGTGACGTTTATTTAGTTGACTTCTATGTTTTTTTTTTGTTCATTCTCCCTGTAATGGGAAGGCCCATTACAGGGAGAAAAGAAAAGAAAAGGGAACTAATGATAACCACAAAAAAGTTCTAATAGTATTCGAAGGATATTCACTTTGATTCTAATAATCTTATGTTGTACAAACAGCAACACTCATAACTGCCCGTTCGAGACGCAACAGACAGAAAGGTAAGAGATGAAATTATTTTTCTTTATGAGAAAATATACTTTATCTCTTTCTACCTTTCTGTCTCTTGTGTCTCGCTTGAACGGGCAGTTAAGATTGTTGCTGTTTGTACGTCAACACCAACACTTCATTTTTAAAACTACACCAATTTTATAACACAAAGTTCGCTCCAACACAATTTTTAATTAAGGTAATAAAAACTTGACTGACACCACAAAGTCGCGCCAAACCGCTTAAAGGGAAGACAAAGGGAACTAATGCCCATACAGCCATGTCTTTAGTATTTATTCTTTTAATGCATTAAAATGCTGGCGTAACATATTTCAATGCATCTTGGGAGTATTTGACACGAAATATATGGTGACAGTCACATTATGTGCTACTTGATGAGGTGGATAACCACAAAAAAGTTCTCATCGCCTTTCACACCATAATCACTTTTATTCTATTAATCGTTTAGTTACACGTCAACACAAACACTTGAATAATAAAACTACGCCACATATATAACTCAATGTTCGCTCCGACCTACTCCGAATGCCAGTATTTCAATGCAATAAATGAATAAGTACTGAAGACATGGCTGTATGGGCATTACTTACCTTTGCCTTCCCTTTATAGGGAGAATTAACAAAAAAAAATGCAGTTGTTTGTCAATGTCAGTCATTTAACACATGTCATTGTCATGATCTCATTCTTCGAATTTCCTATCATTAATACTTTTTGATTTACTTTATTAGTGATCTCTGAATCCACGTTATATTACTAGTTTTAGTCAAGATTATTATGATTAAAAATTAACCAACAACCATGAATCAAGCCATAAATATTGAACAATTAAACTCTGCCCTAACATCTCTTCGAACTTTGCGCTTAAGCGTAAGCCATGTCTTTGAAACACTGTCGAATGGATTACGAGCCGACCACGGAGAAGAAGGGAAGGATAAGTTCCTTTTGGAGCTACAAGAGTTACTAAACAATGTTAATGTTAATCTTCGAGATCTCGAGCAAACCGTGAATGGCTTACCAATACCCACAGCGCCCTTCAACCTCGGAAACACGACTTTCCTAAGCCAAGAAACAACTCAAGACCGACAAGCTCTTTACACACAATTAGTCAACAGTTATAAGTGGACAGATAAAATTCACGAATACAGCTCCTTCGCGCATACTTTACTGAGTCAGAACTCTCTAAAGAGGTCATATATAAACTCCGGCAGTACGAAACGAAGAGGTAAACTGCAGAGCAACCACAATGTTGCTCCTCCTCAGGTTGATAATGTGATTAATAACATAGATAGATCCTACAACGATATGAAAATAACCATTTCACGTCCATTTGCTAGTAATGCAGTAGTACAGATTAATCTCAGTCATGTACTGAAAGCAGTTGTTGCCTTCAAAGGACTTCTAATGGAGTGGGTGATGGTCAAAGGATATGGTGAGACATTAGACCTGTGGACAGAATCTAGACATCATGTATTTAGGAAGGTCACAGAAAATGCACATGCTGCCATGTTACATTTCTATTCGCCAACATTACCAGAACTGGCAGTACGATCATTTATGACCTGGTTACACAGCTATGTTAATTTGTTCAGTGAGCCATGCAAACGATGTGGTTGTCACCTCCACCATATATCTCTCCTGCCACCTGCCTGGAGAGATTTCCGCACATTGGAACCATTTCATGATGAATGCAAACAATAGTTAATGTGGTATTGAAAGAGAAAGCATACTGAGAGGTAATTAAATAGTTAGTAGCTTTCTCCTTCAATAAAATGATTCTAAAGACTTGCAAACATGTGTAAGTGATACTCTAAGTTTATTGCATTTGTTTTAAGTATGTCTGCTGGCCTCATCATACCTAATTTTCCTAAAACTTATCCAGTCTATAAAAAAACCATAAATTACAGTAGATAATATTTACAATATTTTAAGACTAGAAAAACTTTTATAGAAATATTCAGAATATAGGGTTTATAAAACTTACTACCCTGATTTTTTTTACAACAGTCTTAAATACTTTAAATGTAGTCTGAACCAAAAATCTGTATTGGCAAACATTAAGTTTAGTATTGAGCCATTAGCTTGATATTTAGATCAAACTCAAATATTCTATATTCAGCCAGAAGTCTTCTAAAATCAATTATTTAGCTTTATGCTAATACAAGTATACTATTTATGTGTCTACAAAATAAT
Source organism: Nymphula nitidulata (assembly GCA_947347705.1). Lineage (NCBI taxonomy): Eukaryota > Metazoa > Arthropoda > Insecta > Lepidoptera > Crambidae > Nymphula > Nymphula nitidulata. The sequence goes on along the minus strand of OX374617.1, from coordinate 3,063,928 downwards.
GAAAAAACTTACAGAATATAAATATTTTGTAATCATATGTAAGTACTTTAATATACTAATAATAGAAAATAAAACCATTTTGTATAAAAAATTATTTTAATCTTTTAATTATCTCTAATGCTGTTTAAAACAATATCTACTTAAAATTATATAACTATTAAAACTATTATATTAGGTACCAGGTACATAAATATCAGATGAAATTTTATTGAAGTCATGTAAAAGGTTTACATAAAGCTATTGTGTGGTCTACACTACAAACTACTTTCAGGACATGAGCACCAATAGCCACCCGAAGTGGAAAATGCTGATCTTTAGAATGGCCCAATCCGAGGCAGCCATACCTATTTCGACCCCACATGTACAAATCCCCATTATTAGTAATGGCAGCTAGATGACCGATACCACAAGCTACTGTCTCTACCATACAATCTGGGTTGAACTCGTTACGTCCAAAAAGTGGCGGAGGTATTAATACCGGTTTGAGGGACTGCTGGACATTTGGGCCAAGGCCTATAAGCCCATAACCCCATACAAAAGCATCACCTTGATCTGCAATAACACAGATAATGATTAATGTTGGAATTCAGAATGATATATTGTATTCATAAATATTAAACACACCATTGACAATTAGGCAGTATGATCCTCCAGTAGCAATATCCTTTATTTTACCGAGTCCTTTAGTGAAATTGACTAGTGCATAAGACATGTTGACTTGCTGCAGTTTGGTTGCCATTGGCACTTGCCCATACTCTGAATTCCCCCAACCAAATAGTTCCCCATTATCTAGAAGAAGAAAAAATTACTGTCTGTTTAGACTACAGATTATAAAATCAGGTTTTACATTTGTTATATTCTCACCATTCAAGGCTAATACACAATCAACTGTTGAAGCAACTTTAACAATTTTTTCACTAGTTATATCACCCTTTACAGCTGTGGGCACACCCTGATTCTCAAAGTTGCCTAACCCAGTCTGCCCATCTGCACCCCAGCCACATGAGTACACCTTACCAGACTGTGTTATAAATAATCTGGAATGCAATGAAGCTATACTTGTAGGTTTATTAACATGTATACCTCAAAAGTTTGAGGGTAGATGTTTAAGCAAACTTACAACACAATTACAGATAAGACTACAAAAAATATCATAGCTATCCCAAGTCACTCAGCAGTTGGAGCAGTCACCCAGAGTGAAAGGTTGCAGGTTCGATTCCTGCCTCAGGACATGATTTTTTCATATAAATATTAGAATGTTAAAAATAAAATATAGATATTTTTTTTATTAAGCTCAGTCATTGAACACTTCTGATACATACGTGTGATCCTGTCCACAACAAACATCAGTTATTTTCTCTTTCCCCAGAGTTTTGATGTTATGTGACACCATACTACCTCTGTACTCTTCATTGGCGTTGATTTTCCTTCCACATTGACCATATGCATTGTTTCCCAAAGTATACACACCCTCATTGTCAGTTAGTATGGCACTGTGTGCTCTTCCTGCTGATAATCCTATAACCTAGTTGTAAATATACATAATAATTATTATTGTTTTCAACTTGAACCATTTTTAATACAATCAACTGATGCATAAATTAAAATTAATAAACGAAAATTGATCACCTTGCTCTCTAAAGATTTGTAAGGTATATAAATAGGGGCGGGACTCAAGAGTAACTCCAGGGGATGTCCAATTCGTGGAGCATGATAGCCGATCTGTGAATCTGTGTTGATGCCTGTACCAAATACTTTGTGCTGCTCATCTGTTTTAATAGCTGCCACTGTGAACCCATACCCACTTGCTATTTGTGTCACCTGAAAATAATTTCATAAACAATCAAAATAATTATAGATTAGCTTGGAAAAGATATATCAAGCTTAATTGATTATTATAACTTTGAAATATAAATGATACAAAATTTATCAATACCCACATCAAACCTCTCAGCAAAAGTAGACCTCATAGGATGCCAAGCAAGGGTAAAATTGTTCTTATATGCTTTCTTGCCTCGTTTACCTCTGGGCAAGTGAATTCCCAAAGCCCCGGTTTCCGCTAATCCCCAAAGATAAATTCTTCTATCGGAGCTTTTACTAACAGGATATTGAAATACTGAAATTAAAAAAAAGGACATCAGCACAAATAGCAGAAAATACTTAGATTACAAAAAAATAGATGAAAATCTTACTTGGCAAATCTTCTTCGGCACCATCAGGTATTTTCTTTTTCGTAGTCGCATAACTACAACGTAGAAATATTTTAGGGTCTCTACGGAACAAAAACCATTTTATAGTATTCATTTGCATACCAATTAAAAATTTTTTTTTGCTGGACAATATAATTTTAGCGTAAAATAAATACAGGAAAATGGTAGGTTAGAAAAATGATTTGTTTTGAGTTTTCTTTTTTTGTTTTTTTTATTGTTTTTTTTTGTTCGAAGACAGAGAATACTTGTCTACTATTATCCCTATAAAGGGAAGGCAATGGGAACTAATGCCCATACAGCCATGTCTTTAGTATTTATTTATTTGTTCTTTTATTGCATTGAAATGCTGGTGTTACTGTTAATTTGACGTGAAATATATGATGACAGTCTCCTTATGATGCTACTTGATGAGGTGGATAACCAAAAAAAAGTTATCATCGTCTTTCACACAATAATTCACTTTTATTCTAATAATCTTTTAGTTGCACATCAACAGAAACACTTGGTTTATAAAACTACACCACTTTTATAACAGAAAGTTCGCTCCGACACAATTTTTAAATATTGTAATAAAAATCTTGACTGCTACCACAAAATCCCGCCAAACTTCTTTTTTTTTCCTTAGTGGGAAGGCAAAGGGTACTAATGCCCATACAGCCATGTCTTCAGTACTAATTTATTTCTTGATTTATTGCATTAAAATGCTGGCGTACCACATTTCAATGCATCTTTGGAGTATTTGACGCGAAATATATGACGACAGTCACTTTATGTGCTACACCACCAAATCCCGCACAACACTCCTTTGTTTTTTTTTGTTCACTCTGTCTGTAATGGAAAGGCAAAGGGAACTAAGGCCCTTAGCGCCATGTCTTAAGTATTTTTTCATTAATTCATTAAAATGCTGGTTTTACACATTTCAATGCATTTTTGGAGAAATTGACGCGAAATATATGATACAGCTATTTGATTAGGTTGATTACTACGAAAAAGTTCTCATCGTCTTTCACACCATAGTCACTTTTATTACTTTCTCTCAATATGAATACGAAAAGGATGGTTGTTATATGATTTGAGATTTAGATGCGTGCGTTCAATTTTCAACTTTATTGAAAGTAACAAAATTATTGGAAGTCTATGTTTTAGGTAACCATAGCAACGGAAAATAACACTCTTGTCTGTTAATTCGTTTTGATAAAATGCCTGTACACTTTTCTTATTAAATTCTCAATATCTTTTATCCCGTATTTCTTTATGGATGTTCCATTGCCACACACACAACCCTCACAAAGGTTATGGGCCCAGATGTGGGCAATCCAGGAGAATACCGGTAAAACATCGTGGTGAGAATTTTGTTTGGAGAAGCTGAATAGTATCGAGGGCCAGCAAGAAAGGTACGTGAATAAAGATGTCTAGTTTGAGTAGCGTACGGATTGAGTTGCTGAGTCGGGATAACTACGACAGCTGGAGAATCCAGGTACAGGCATTGCTGGTAAAGAATGATGTATGGTGTTTTGTTAATGGCAGTCGACCTAGGCCTTCGGAACCTAATGAACATAAAGATTGGGATCATGGTGATGAGAAGGCGAAGGCAGAGTTGATACTCGCGATCGGTCCTGGCGAGTTGAGGCATACAAGGGGGTGTGCTACGGCACGAGATCTCTGGCTCAAGCTCGAGTCGATTTATGCTTCAAAGGGACCTGCGAAAAAGGCGACCCTATTGAAACAGCTTACATTGAAGCGGATGGACGAAGGTGGCGATATCCGCGCGCACATGGCGGAGTTCTTTGATGCGGTGGACAAGCTAGGGGACATGGGATTCGAAATTAACGGCGATCTACTGTCGATTATGCTGTTGTATAGTTTGCCGGCAAGTTTTGAGAACTTTAGGTGTGCAATTGAAACGCGGGATGAGTTGCCGAGCGTAGAAATTCTTAAAATTAAGATTATGGAAGAACTGAGCTCCAGGAGACATATGAATATGAGTACGATTCATGAATGTCGTGATGAGGGAGCGTTGATGGTGAAAAACAAAAGACATCAGAAGGCAAGAAAGAGTCAAGATGGCGCCGAGAAGGACGGCTTTAAGTTCAAGTGTTATAAATGTCATATTATCGGACATAAAGCTTCGGAATGTCATGTCAAAAATAAGAAACGTCAAGATGTCAGGTGTGCAGTAGCTAATAGTGATGAAAATATCGATACCTATGTTAACAATAATTTTCTTACGCTGAATTGTTTTGCAGATAACTGTAATGTTGTGGCACTAAAGCGGGGTGATTGGATATTGGATAGCGGCTGTACATGCCATTTATGTAATGACGAAAGACGGTTTCACGAAGCGATGACGCCTACTTCGGGTAAACTAAATTTAGCTACAAACTTGAGTACAACTGTACAAGGTAAAGGCACGGTAATGTTATCAGCATACGATGGCAATTGTAATAGTACGAAAAGTTGACAAATACGCTGTATGTACCTGATCTACGCAGCAATCTTCTCTCTGTTGCTAAGATTACAGATCATGGCTATGACGTAGTATTTAAAAGGGATCTTGCTGTAGTTACAAAAAGTAGTGGAGAGGTGGTTGTGATAGCGGATCGTAAGGGTGATTTGTATTGTATGCGAGAGGACAGTCCTTCAGTGTCTTTAGCGTCGGACAGAAAGGATGTCAATCTGTTGTTATGGCACGAGCGTATGGGGCACCTGAATGCAAGGGATTTAGTAAAGGTGTTGAATATGTCGGGTGTAAAAGTAAAAATGACAGATGATGACATGAGAGTTCTGCGTGACTGTGAGGTTTGTGCTAAGGCCAAAATATGTAGTTTACCGTTCTCGAAGTCAAGTGGCGCATGTGACGAAAAGCTTATGATTGTCCATTCTGATGTGTGTGACCCCATGAAAACTACTTCGATAGGTGGGGCAAGATATTTTGTAACGTTTATCGACGATAGTACACGATGGTGCGAGGTGTATTTATTGAGTAAAAAGAGTAACGTTTTTGAGGCTTTTCAAATTTATAAGAGCCACGTAGAAAGACAGTCAGGAATGAAAATTAAATATCTGCAATCGGATAACGGTGGCGAATACCGCAATAAGGAGTTTGATAGATATTTACAGGAGCATGGTATCGAACGTAGGCTAACTGTACCTTATACGCCGCAACAGAACGGTGTCCCCGAGCGTATGAATAGGACACTAGTTGAGATGGCGAGGTGTATGTTATTAGCATCTTGTTTATCTCAAGGCTTTTGGACAGAAGCTGTGGTGACGGCGTGTTATATACGTAATCGGAGTCCTACTAGTAGCTTGTCTGGAGGTGTTCCCTATGAGAAATGGCTTGGTAGACCCGTGAAGTTACACTATTTACGAAAATTCGGTACTAATGTTTATGTCTTAGATAAAAGTGTAAATAGGAATAAATTTGTGCTAAAGGCTTTGCCGGTGTTTTTATAGGTTATCCTAGAGTGACGAAGGGTTATAGAGTGTGGTTGCCTGAGAGTAGGAAGGTGATTGTAGCTCGAGATTTACGATTCCATGATGAAGTGGGGTTCGGCAATAAGATGAATGACAAGGGTCACAGTGAGTTAGAGGAGGATAAAGAGGTACCAACAGTTGTAGAGTTTGAGTGCGAAGATCGTAATCAAGAGGACATTATTTTAGGAGATCGGGTAGTGGTTGAAAATTCAAATGAGCCGGTGCATTATCAACCAGGGGAAGGTAGTGTAGCCCCGAGTTCTACGAGTTCCGATGGCACGACTCCTGGTGTATTGTTTAATAGAGGACCGGGAAGGCCGACTTTAGAAAGAGGTACGGTTGGTAGGCCTAGGAAGATTTACAATATGGTACCGGTTCAGCAGGTGGTGAATGATGATGCAGAGGAAATTCCTCATCAGGATCATGATGATTGTACTAACATCTTTGTCGGCGCTGCAGAAGTCTCTTTACAACAGGCCTTATTAGGTGTAGATGGATAGGTGTTCCTATTCCGGGTACGTCTTTAGGTGTGTGGCTACATCGACTACTGAGGCCGAGTACGTAAGTATGTCAGAGAGTGTGAAAGAAGCAGTTTACCTGCATAGTTTGCTATGTGAGATGGGCTTTGATAAGTTGTGGTCAGTTGAATTGTATGCTGATAACATGGGAGCGATATTTTTAGCTGAAGATAAGATGCGTGTCTTTCACTCTCGTAGCAAGCACATAGATATACGGTATCATTACATAAGGGATGTACTGCAAAAGGGTTACATTCGTTTAGAGCATATTCCAATTGATCGTATGGTGGCAGACATACTTACCAAATGTTTCCCGAAAGTAAAACACAATATGTGTGTAGTTGGGTTAGGTTTATTGGGAAAATACGGGGGTATCGAACGGTCTCGGGCGAAGCTGCTTCGGTTCTGGCGGGTTCTATCCCCTGGGACTTAGAGGCGAGGGCTCTTGCGTCGGTATATTTCTGGCGCGAAGAAGCGCGTTCCCGGGGACAGAACCCGGCTCCACGAGAGATTGAGAGCCGACGGGCTGATCTGCGTCAGGAGGAGCTTGAGGTATGGGTGCAGAGACTCACGCAGGTCAGCGTTGGAGTCCGCACAATCGGGGCAGTCAGTCCAATATTGAAGCAGTGGGTGGAGAGGCAGCACGGGGTCCTGACATTCCGCTTGACACAGGTCCTTACGGGGCACGGATGCTTCGGCGGATACCTGTGTCGGATCGCCGGAAGGGAACCGACTGCCACTTGTCACCACTGCGACGGCTGCCCCGACGAAGACGCGCAACACGCGCTGGAGTGGTGCCCTGCGTGGGCGGAGCAACGGCGGGCGTTGAATGCCATCGTGGGGGACGACCTCTCCCTTCCGACCATCATCACGAAAATGGTCGAGAGCGACAGGTCGTGGCAGGCAGTCCTCGCTTACTGCGACGACGTGATGACGAGGACGGAGGATGCGGAGCGTATGCGGGAAGCTGCCGCCACCTCTGGCATTCGCCGCCGAAGGACAGGTCGGAGGAGAACAGCCTTCGGGCGGCTCCTGCCGCCATAACATCTTTGGGCTCCGGGAACGGTGGGGGGCCGTATCCCGGCTTGCACAGCCCAGTCGGCGCGTCTACGCACGGCGCGTAGACTTTAAGCGCGAGTAAGTTGAAAGGGGGAGGGGGGGGGGATGCAAGAGTCCTTTCACAGACCCTTATATCCCCTCTTCCTCCCCCCAACGAAATTTTGAGCAGGGACCCGGCTGCGGTCGAGCCGCCTTGACGACACAACGGTGAAATGTCTTCGGGCCATCCCGTGATGTCGTCAAGAAGCGGTTAAGAAGGTGCGTCGCTGAGGAGTTTGGTGGGTGAGAGCCCCACACACCCCCCCTTCTCCCCCCCGGGGTTGGGGGATCGGCTGGTAGAGCTTCTCCTCAGCGTCAAAAAAAAAAAAAAAAAAAAAGGTTTATTGGGAAAATGATTGTATTTTAAATTGCAAGGGTTTTCAGAGTTACCTAAAAAGGGAGCGTATTGGAAGTCTATGTTTTAGGTAACCATAGCAACGGAAAATAACACTCTTGTCTGTTAATTCGTTTTGATAAAATGCCTGTACACTTTTCTTATTAAATTCTCAATATCTTTTATCCCGTATTTCTTTATGGATGTTCCATTGCCACACACACAACCCTCACAAAAATGCAGTGCTTAGAAGGCACCTCCTTAGATGCCGTCTAAAATTGTTGCTATCTTTTCGTGTAACATATTGCGAGAAAGAGATATACTGTACTTAAATTTAAACTTTGAGTGTGTCTCCAGAATTATTTGGCCCATTGTCACGTCTAAATACCATAGAATTCACGAACATGGAACGACGACTTATTTCGCTGCTTAAGAATTGTAGAAAATGGAGCTGTAACTGGATGAACTGTTAAACCCCCCCCCCCCCACCCCCCACCCTCCCCTTCATCTAATATTGCTCGTGGAGGTAGATCTGTAGATTTAGCTATTTTTTCCTTACATTTAGCTGGTATTTCGTCTATCTTAGGTGCGATCAACTTTATCACCACTATTATTAGTGTACGAATTAATAATTTATCATTTGATCAAATACCTCTATTTGTTTGAGCTGTAGGTATTACAGCTTTACTCCTTTTACTATCCCTTCCTGCCCGCCTAGCATGACCACCGAAACGCGATATGATAAAGCTATTTATCGCTTTGAATTGTCAAAAATCAATGGATATAACCGCTTTCTTGAAATTTTATCGAAACTGCCAACCTGTATATATACAATACAAGTTCGCAGTTTCGATAAAATTTCAAGATGACGGTTATATCCAATGATTTTTGACAGTTTAAAGCGATAAATGGCTTTATCATATCGCGTTTCGGTGGTCATGCTAGGCGGGCTGGGGCAATTACTATACTACTTATCGATCGGAACCTAAATACATCATTTTTTGATCCTGCAGGAGGGGGCGATCCAATTTTATACCAACACTTATTTTGATTTTTTGGACATCCAGAAATTTTTGGCACAAATTGGAAAATAAACTTTTGGTTCTCTAGGAATATGCCGCTTTCTTCTGCTGCCAATTCTACAAATTAATTGCCTTTTTTATATATTATATGAATTACATGACATACAATCTGACGGCCCACCAATGATCTGTGGGCCTCCTGGTGTTAAGTGGCTATCGTAACCCTTAGACACCTGCTTTTTTGATATCATATACAATTAGATGACATACAATCTAACCGCACCCGAGTAATCTGTGGGCCCTCCTGGTGTTAAGTGGCTATCGTCGCCCAAAGACACAGGGAAAAAATGACTTGGTATCGCAGATGCGTTGTCATCCTGAAGCTTAAAATAAAATTTAGAGCTCCTTTGGTCATAATTCGCGAGACGTGGCCACTAACGCCGAGATTTTCTTCTTTATTTTTATGTAGAAATTTTAACAAATTCGATTCAGTAGTTTAGGTTTTAAATCAAAATATCCTTCTAGCTTTGTCTTTAAATAAGAATAACTTTATTTGCCATTTTACAATGATGAAATATTTATTACTAAAAATTCTAAAAAAAATAAACATGAAAAACTAAAATTTTAAGTAGGTACCTAAGTGCTTTTCTCTTTAATAGGTATGTTTTGGAGTCGGTGCTTATCACCAACAAAAATGTTGAGTTTTGAAGTCGATTTTTATTTTTATATAAAGAATGTTATTTTACGCATTCATTAAAATCACTACCTTCTTATCGCTTTGCGCGACATCGCTGCGAAACATTAGCTGCGAGACATTGAAAGTCTTGTTGAATATTTTGTGTGTAAATAGGCAATCAATGCAATGTTCAATGTTCAATGCCTTTCAATGCGATTGCTTCCAATTTCATTGAACCGTCAGATTTACATATTAAAGGCCCATATCCTGATGGTATTAAATAAATTCTTTAGAACCTCAGATGAATAAAATATTCATTAATCTGGCACATACTTATCAGACGTCAGAACAATTAATAGAGTAGCATAGGTAATAAAAAAAATGACTCAGAATGGTAACAATGTATCTGTTTCAATCTTGTTAAGGCAATTTAGAGCATTAAAGTATCTGAAAGAAAGGTATCCATTACCTTCAAATGTTTGATTTTGTGTGTGTGTGTGTGTTTGATGTTTGTTTTGTGTTATTTGTAATTCTTACCTTTAAAGTATTTTAAAAAATATAACTCAAAAGAATTATATTTAGGACCTTAGACAACCTCTAATATAGTGGTTAGCACTCACCCGGATTCTGCTCAATTGGACATGTATAATACCCTACCTTGTGGGGTCTCCAGGGTCTATTAATAAAGCAGGAAAGTTGTCTTTGGATGCTCCTCAGGATGAACGCATCAAGTATTTTGATGCGCGGTCGCATTCAAAAAAACTTAAAAAGGAGAAATAAAACGCACTTTAATACCATACAATACACGTATAATAATGACTGCAAACAGGTATAATAAGAATTACTTTATCTTGGCCAATAAATTAGCGCGGAATTGTGTATTTTGAAATAGTGCTTTGACAAGACTCCGCAGTTCCTCAGTGTTGAAGTGGATGGCTAGGGGACCGGTGCCGTCCTTCCAATGGTTCTCGATGTCTTTGAGAGAACCGCCAAGAACGAAGATTAGTTCTTGCAGTTTGATCCAAGATTTCACGTGTTGTTCAACATCTGATGGATTCTGAAATAAAAATAAACATTAAAGGTAAGAAGGACGCGCTGACGTAATTACGGGACGAGCTTTTAACCTATTTGTTCACTGACCATCCCAGAATACATTTTCAGAAAATGTTTCATATCGTGTAGTTATAAGTACCTAATGAAGCCAAATAGTTACCAATCTTCACTTTTTTATTATGACTAATGTACATAAAACGATGAAAAAATATATGACCCGAAAGAATATTTCGGATCATTAGAAGTGTTAACTTCAATGAGTGGAGGGAAAAACGTTGGAAAAGAAAAGAAGGCGTGAAGAAATTAGTAGGTTAAACCTAGTGCTCCGGTGGCGTGGTCGCAATCGCGTCTGGCCGCACACCAGGAGACGCGGGTCGAGTCCCGCCTGGGGCATATATTTTTCATCGTTTACTTTCTTTATTTGTAATTGTTATGACTAATACAATTATAATTCCGTTTCAAAGGACACTGGCCCTAATTCTGGCGAACACATGCTAAGTTTAAATTTAAGTTCAGTCTATTTCTTTCTCTCAAAATGAAAAATAAAAGGATGGCTCTCATATAAATTGACATTTAAAAGGTACGTTCAATTTTCGACCTTATTGAACGTGATAAAATGCAGTGTTTAGGAGGCACCTCCGTACATGCCGTCTAAAATTGTCTATGGTTTCTTTGAAATCTATCTAAATTTGAGTGACAGCTCTAAACAGATTCTTGCTATCTTTTTCCTATTACTTATTGCGAGAAAGAGACATACTGTACTTAAATTTAGAATTAAAGTGTGTTCCCAGAATTAGGCCCACTGTCTTTTTTGGGCTTTTAATTTTGAACAGCAATGTGATATACCTCTTTAAAAAACTAATCAAATAAGCTACTCGATTTTAAAGCAATTGGATGTTTCGAGCTGCCCGTTTGTCTAAAAATTTAAAAATGTTCCAGAAACTAAGATTGTCTTTTTTCCCTCGTGCATTTGACTTGTTTTAAAACTATTGTGTCTATTGAAAATAAGTTTTTACTATAATTTTAGCTACAACTATATTTTAAAAGAAAAGGTAATGGTTGTTATATTAAAGCAATAACTAAACGCAAAAAGCAACTTTATTAAGGCTTTTCTCATGTTTATAAAAACACGTTGTTTTGTTTTATGTAATAATAAACAGGGGGCTATAAAATATTTTTAATGCACTATAATTTTTTTTCTAAATAATCATACCTACATTTTCACGCTAGGGTTGCTGTTCAAAATTTAAAAAAACTTAAGCGCAAGCTTCATACGTTTTGTGGTCCTTTACTTTTGCTCCTTAGCGCTGCCGTGACCGCTAAGTTACTTTAGGTTTTTCGTAATTGTTCAGATAATAGATTTCTAAGTATTTCAAGTGTTGTGTGGTGCATGAGAAATTAGGTACTTGAAACATTAACAAAATAACGTAGCCTTTTGACACCGTCTGTTGTTTACTAAACTTAAGTGTACCTATTTACTAAACAGTGTATGACGTCAATCGTTGCTAAACAATCATCATCACCAGTCTATATACGTCCCAATGCTGGGCACAGACCTTCCTACATTGGAGAAACACATGAGGAGCTTGGGCCATAACACCACAACACTGCACAGTGGGACATCCATAGGTCATAAATCTTAAAAACCTGCTTTCTTGTTTTACATTTTATTCCTTGTCGTTACATTGGATAGTTGCGGTACCTTCTGAAACTATAAATAGGTCAGTAATTAGAGTGCGCCTTCATTATCTATTGTGCATTCAAAGAGAGCGCATCGCCAATCGTAAATACTGTTATCAGTGAGTCATTAAAAAGCGTGACGTCATTTGTTGTCATTGCGGGACCTGTGAGTGCTGTGTGAGTTTTTTCTGAAATGGATATCCAAGAACAGGGTATGTAATAATTAATATTTTTATTTTAATTGTATCTTAGTATATATTTTCTTTAGTATGTCATTGCTACGAGGCGACTTTTCTTGGAGTATTATATTTTAATATTCAAAGTTTGAATAAACTTTTAAATATGTTCCCACTCGCTCCGACTATGGAGGTATATTGCACCATAATCTTTAGACTTTCTTATCTTAGGAAAATTAAAACTTGGCTGCCCTTATCTGCCCTTTTGGCGATGACAAGGGTGCTACGGTTGCCAGATTATCTCGTAGCATTTGCTACGAAATTAGTTTATTTAGTCTTAGTGCTTTGTGTAGGTTTTGTGACTGAATTTTAACCGTTTTTTTTTTGTTTTAGGTAATTTATATATATGCTCGTTTTCAAGAATGCATATTCTTGAAATATGGCTAACTGTCAATACCGATAATGACTCGGAAAAGTGTCGTCAAGTCCTACAAAGTTTGTTGACTACTCTGAACGATGCTGAGAACATTGATATTCATTATTTAGAGAAAATTGTTAATAATTTATGTAAAGCTATTGCTCGATTCTGGAAAAAATGTAATAGGGATAAAACCAAGCTTTTATATAAGAATTCCGATTGGTTTAATGTTATTGAAAAAATTCAACTTGTGAAAAATAATAAGCAATGTACTCCGTCTGAAACGTCGCCGTGTCATTCACGTGGTCGTCCTCGAAAACCTTTTACGCAATGTAGTAAAAGGACTAAACGTCGGAGAGTAGCTGATTTGTCAAAGTCTGATGATTCTACTGTGAGTGCATTGCTTGATGTTTCAGACTGTTCATTCGATTCGTGTATATCTAGAGTTAGCACTGATGATGTCTTGTCACTTGTGACTGATGCTCAGTTGACAAAACATCAGTATTTATTAATTAAAAACTTTGTTAATAGTAAGATTTCTCCTAATGTATTACCATGTTACCAACAAATTACTAAAGCGAAACAGAGATGTTACCCTTCTAATATAACTGTTTCCGAGTCTTCAGCTGAAGTTGAATTACAAAGTCTTTTTGATCACACAGCTTCTCGAATCCTTGAATCTCAAAAAGAGGTCTTAGATCAGATTCCTGATGATTGTTTGTCTAATATCTCTTTACTTGGGAAATGGGGATTCGATGGCAGCACTGGACATAGTGAATACAAACAATTTTTTTCAGATTCAACTTTAGAAGATAGTAGTTTGTTTGTAACATCTTATGTACCCCTTCAAATTATTGTAAAATTAGCTGAAGATAATTGTAAAATTTTATGGAAAAATCCTCGACCCTCTTCCACTAGGTACTGCCGTCCTATTCGATTTCAATTTTTGAAAGAAAGCACAGCAGTGTCTTTGCAAGAGGAAGCTTATTTTAAGGATAAAATTGAAAGTTTGCAACCTACTTTTATTCAGATCGACAATCGTGAATTGGTCGTTTCTCATAAGTTGCAGCTTTCAATGGTAGATGGTAAAATTTGTAGTGCTTTAAGTGAAACATCTACAAGTAGATGTTATATATGTAATGCTACCCCTAAAGAGATGAATAAAATAGACGAATGTTTACAAAAACCTGTAATAGAGAGTAGATACCAATTTGGATTATCACCACTACATTCTTGGATACGTTTCTTCGAATATTTTATTCATCTTTCATATAGATTAGACATAAAAAAATGGCAAGTTAGGCTAGATAGTGATAAACAATTGTTATCAAATAAAAAACAATATGTACAGTCCCAGTTTAGGGAACGATTAGGTTTAATAGTTGACAAGCCGCGTAGTGGTGGAAGCGGGACGTCTAACGACGGAAACACGGCCAGGAAGTTTTTTTTGGAATCAGCTGTATCTGCTGAAATTACAGGTTTGAATAAGGATCTCATAGATCGTTGTTGTGTAATATTACAAACGTTATCTTCTGGACATAAAATTAATGAATGCAAGTTTAAAGACTATGCATTACAAACAGCATACAGCCTGGTCGAGGAATATCCGTGGTATAGTCTTCCTGCTTCTGTCCACAAGGTGCTCGTACATGGATCAGATATTATAAGTTATGCATTGTTATCTATAGGAGAACTTTCCGAAGAAGCTGCTGAAGCGACAAATAAGTATATCAAAATTTATAGACGAAGTCACACTCGAAAAATGTCACGTGAAGTTACCAATCAAGATTTAATACAACGACTATTATTACATTCAGATCCTTATATTACAAGTCTTCGGAAACTTCCCCCTAAAAAGAAAAATACTCTGTCACAAAGTGTAATAGAATTGTTACATGTTTAATATTGTTAGAATAAGAATAATTTATTTGTATTTTGTTAGTTGTTTTGTTTTTTTTGTATTTAATTAATTTTAATTTATTTATTTCTATTATTTTATTATAATTAAATAATGTTATCAATGTTTTGACTCTTATTTTATTTAAAATATATGTTTTACATTCCAATTTTTAAGTGTTTGTTCATGATAAATTTAGGTAAAAGTATGTTATTGTTTATATTTGTTTTTTACTGAAGTAAACGTTTTTTATTCCGTAAATACATGTACTTCTTTCATTTTAATGTTCCTAAAACACTTTTACAACTATAAGTCACTAAAATAATACAATGTATTGATAGTAACAGGACTTTAACTATTTATGACCGCCCTTGTATGGAGCGTGTCCCTCCGTGCACTGGCCCAATGCGGGTTGGTGGGTTAAAGCGGTTGCAGGAACAACCGGGACCAACGGCATAACGTGCCTTCCGAAGCACGGAGGAGTTCGAGATAACAAACTTTAATTGACCCATCCCAGGATCGATCATGGCGAAAGTTGCTTTGTTTTTCGTATTGAAACCAGAGCGCTCAAACCAATACGCCACCGAGCTCCTCTAAAACCTCTCCTCTCCTGTGCTAAACAATGTTTAGCAACAATTGACGTTCTACATTGTGATTGGTGTTAATGGTGTTCTTTATCACGTGACCTAAGAGTGTTTTAATTACATTTGGTTCATCTTTTTTTAATTCATTAAAATTACAGTAATCTATTGTGTTCCACAGGATTTCTATCATGAAAACGACCACTGCGCTACGAAAGGCAACTTGAATACCAAATGAACATCGTAAAGCAAGATAAGACTTAAACGGTCTGAGGAGATGGCCTTACCTGAAATAATTGTGGCGCTTTGAGAACGACAAGTGTATACATATCGGTCAACTGAGTAGCCATCTCCATGGAAATATCTTCAACAGTGCACACCCGATGAATAAGCTCATCCACAAACATATTAACCAGGGTTGCCATGAGCCTGTGATGAAATTATTGTTAAACATATCTCGCAATTTTTTTATGTAATGTAGAATCAGCTAAGAAATTATGTAAAGGCGATACCTTGCGTTCAGCATTTTTATTGAGGCTTTCAAGGATTAAGTCCTATTTTAAATTATAATCTGATAAACAACTACATTGATCGGTAGTCCAATCAATAATGGTTAGTAATCAATACGTGCAGTAAGTTGGTTTTGACAAACGAGAGTCGACGGCTTACTGGTAGTCACGGGTTTGTAAAAGACAATTTCTGTACGTTTGTCATACAACGTTTTCAACAGACTTGCGAGAAAACATCTTTTTCGGTTTTATAAACAATAGGAGGAATATTTAAAACCTAAACTAAGTTTATTACAAGGGCGTTAAACTTCCAATTATTTTTAAAAGTGGTTTTTTTTTCAAAATCATTTTAGTTTTTATAAATGATTCCAAAATTGTCGCTTACGTTACACGCTAATAAATAAATGATTCCCAATTTGTCGCTTACGTTACGCGATAATAAATAAAATGATTTCCAATAAACAACTATAGTTGTCTTTATTAATGGTGCTGAGAAGTCCAATCTTTATTTCTCTTTGTCTTAGCTGAAATAACGTTCACGAGGTATCGCCTTGAATTAAAGAGAAAAGGTGTTCTAAAATAATTAACAGCAAAATCAATATAAAAACCTTGTGAAGACATTGTTAGGAAACACTCCAATCCACACATTCTTGAGCAAGTGCAGTTGCCTCAAACACTGTCTCACTGCTGCCTCAGCATTATCACTCAGCACATCTTTCACCACTATACAATTTAGATCTGTAATAGGAAATTGAATGTATTTATTCTATTGCCCGCGACTTTATCTGCCTTGTCCCGTGAGAACGCATTACCGGGATAATAAGTAGTCTATGTGCTATTCCATACTAGAGTCTATATCTGTGCCAAATTTCATCCAGGTCTGTTCAGCCATTCTGGCGTGATTAAGTAACAAACGTCCATCCATACAAACTTACACAAAATAGTAGTTAGATATACATGTCCGGCCCTCTTTGATAAACGTTGCAATCCGACAATTTGTAAATAAGTGACATATTTATTAAGTTGTATGACAAGTGATGTTTAATAACTTTACAATTAAGTAAGAATTTTATGATTGAAACATTACAAATTTTATAATAACGTTACAAATGCTGTTTAATAAACATTTACCTGTGAAGAAAACACCTGTAGATTTCGATGACAATAATTAAATAAAATGTAAATTTTTGTTGAGGTATCTTAAACCGAGGGGAGATTTCAAAAATCTTATGGCCTATCTACATTCACCGTCACATCTTAAAATTATTATTATTATGAAGTTATAATATGTATGGTGGTACCACCTTTCTAGGGTGGGCCCGGCCCACCCTGCCCCACTAGCTACACCTATGCTGTCACTACTTCCACTGCTGGTTGTTAGAACCATTATAGCATATTTATTACTTAAATTTTTTACTGATTAAATTGACGCACAAAATTGTAAAGTTCTCGGAATTGTACTACAATTTTAAATATGTACTTACAAATAAGCATTCAATAAAACAGTCTTCCCTACAAATATGTAAATAGTTAGATCTAAAGAGAAGATGTTTACTGAACAGAAATATGTAAAATAGACGGTACAGTTCTACAATTTTAAAAATTATCTACCTTCCCAAAGGAGAATGCATATTTAGTTGGGGAAGGTGGGCCCCAATAAAAAATTTTGTGCCTCAAAGATTTTTGTTTAATATTATAAAAAAAAACTTCTATCCTCATAATCAGAAAAAAGTCAATGTTTTTACCCAAGTTTACCAGTTCTACTTTTATCTTTTGTTTTATTGTTTTAATTGAGGTTATATCAGCTGATTGACCATTTCAGCGCCCTCTAGGGATGAGTATAGAAACTAAATAAAATAGGTGAAGACACTTAGGATTCAAAAAATAGGCCAATGTTATTGGATTTTATTTCATTGAGGCACATTGCCTAAAGGGGGCCTAAGTTTGGGCAATCTTCTTTGTAAGGTGTATTCTTTATTAAACAGAAAATTGTGGATTTGTAGCTTGTAATTTACAATTATAATTTGTAATATTTATTAAATATGACATGAAAAAAATACCTGAAGATCTTATATTGTCTAAAATCTGCTTCCTCTGCTGCTGCATGTGAATTGCGAGGTGTTTATAGCCAAGGTTACGCATCTTCTGCACAAGATCCACAAAGCTTATAGGATAGTCCAGGTCGCGTCCTTCCATCAAGATCAACCATTTGTCACCAAAGGTCTGCAGGTTGTGCGCGAGGTACATGCAGTTATTGTGAAATAAAGCTGAACAGGAAAAAGTACATTAAACACACACTTAAATACAACTAAACATAATGCATGCAAATGAATACTACAATTATTATTGTGGTACCATGTTGGGCGCCATTTGCAATTTGTAGGATTTATTACAAAAAAAATATTTTATATTTTGCTACTTTAAATTATGACTAAACTATACTAATATAATTATTATTGAATGTAATAACAAGAAAAATTCTTACCAACATATTGAGGTATAGTTTGTAAATAATTTTCATGGTGGTAAGGAACAACAGCATCATACAATTCAAAGACCAACCGTGTGGTGTTATATAGCTTCTTGCAGACAACATCGGAGCATTGTACTGCCTGCTCCATCATTACATAGACAAGGTCCAGAAGTTCTTGAGCTGTTTTAGATATCATGCATCTTGGGAAATAAAATAAACTTTTTGGAATTGTCTTATCAAGAATTTTTAAAGCTTCTTCCTCACCGACCCCCACTGCAGCACTGGTCCCTGCTTTTTCGTCTGGTATACTTTCAACACCGATTGACATAGTCACACTCAAATCTTTGAGCATTATGGTACGAGCTGTCTCTAAAAAGTACTGGCTAGACTTACTGGCAAACAGAACATCAATATTGTTAACATACTGCAATATTGAAATCTTATCATCAGGAAAAAACTTTACTATCACTAAGAAGTGTTGAAAATCCTCAACCTCCGAAGTTATTTTACCATAGCTTTGAAGCTCATTAATATTGTTTGGTATTGTGTCAATCAGACAATCTTTCACTAATATATCACTAAACTCTACACTTATCCACTTCCCTATCATTTTCATGATAGAACTGTTACGGTTATATTCAATATTCAATTTGTTGCTAAGGTAATGAAAAAGTAACCTTAAATTAGCAATTACTGCATCATAGGGAGGCCTGAAATCTGGCTTATGGTTGACCGTTATTGTCATTAGCTCATCTGTCTCAGCAAACACAACACAATCATTATTTATAATAGGTTGAAGAACATCTTTAAGTAGAAACTGGGAAAACTCAGACACCTTTTCCACAAGTTTCTTACTTTTTTCTAAAGCATTTAGAACATCAATGACAATCATTGAGTCATCCAAATTAAGTGTTATTGTTATGGTTGTTTTGCGGTTTCCTGGTTTAATAGAAGTACTAATCAACCTGTCCCATTCTCCATACAGGTCATGGAGTAAACTATCTAATATCAATTGACCAGTGTGTCTGGTGTTGTTGTACATGTCCAATTGCTTGAATCCTTCAGCAGGCATCTCAATGTACTGGAGCAAGTCATAGACAGCTTCCACAGCACGGGTGAAGCTCTGTGCCTCACGTCCATCATCAAATTCTTTGACATATTTCCCACACTGCACCACATCATATACTATGTTCAAAGCAAAGTTGACTGACTGTAATTCTTTAGTTATTTTATCATGACTATCAATGGACTTTAATATTTCTGCCATGGTTTCCTGCTCTATCTCCTGCTTACATTGCTCCATTCCATCCACTAAAAATTTCGTCTCCTCATACAATTCTCTGCTTTCCTTTAATATGGTATCTATATCATACTCACTGCTGTTTAGGAAAGATTTCATATCATTTTTTAGTATTTCTATTTCTTTAGAGATCAAAGGAATTTTATCCGATGGATTCCAGTTGTTGGAGTCATTGCTATCGAAAATAGTTTTTAAAACATTATCTACATCATAGTCTGCCATATTAATGTTTTCTTTTGGATTTATCTTTTGTAATGGTAGGTTTAGGTGGGTGCTCTCGTTTTGGAGATCTAGTGTAAGAGCGCCTGCTACTACTGTTTCTAGATTGGTGGTACTTATTTGAGCTTACAGCATGCCGTAATGTGTTTGCGAGGAAACGTTTGTTAGTTTTTTGTTGCGTTGATTTTATCCAACCTGAGGGGCCAACAATTTCGGCTCTTGCAGCACCTTGTACTGCTTCCCGCATTAGCTCCTCTACCGCCAATCTGAAAATAACAGTAAAATATTTCAGGTACGCTTAAAATTATTTATAATATTTTATTAATATTATTCCGTACTTCTCTAGAGTTTCGTCGTCTAATGGTTCGTTTCCAGATTTTTTGGTAACATCTTCTTTTTCGGTCATAGTTTTTTTAGTTCTATTATTCAAATACTTTAATCTAATTCAAAATGGATTATAAATTCCTCTGATGTTAAAAATTCTTATCAAAGAAACCCATATTTGAAAATTCTTCAGAATCTACAATCATGAAAACAAACACGTATTTTTGACATTGACACATCGAAATTCATCTTTTTGCATTTTAGAAAATCCGTCATAGAGAAAATCTGCAAGTCTATAGTTTTTTTTTAAATTCTATCTTTAAAAAAAGAAGGCAAAGGGTCGACCCATATAATCCAGACGATATGTTTTCTTATTTTTGAAATTAGAGCATTAAAATGCATGTGTAAGGGAGAAGCGCAAATGGGTTCGCTTATAGGTATTGTATACTCACCCACCCATGAGCATATCCGTCGAGTTTGCAGATGAATGTATTTCCTTCCTCCATATGCGTACAAGTATTCATAGCACACGATTCTGTGATCGCATATGATGTGAGTGACTGGGGTAACACATTTCAGCACACCTTGGGCAAAAAATATATAAACTTGGGAAAATTTGCTAGCAACAAAATGATGACGATTGAAAACCACGATTCACGAATTCTCAGTCTTTTACACCAAGTCAACGCGAATGTAATTCAAACCCACACAGCCATATCGCCCGCATCCAATGTGTTTCTTTTTTCCTTGATTTGCGTTGAAAGATATTTTATAGTCTTTTAGATGGGCAGCTTTATTTAGGTTCTAGTTCAATCAAAATTATAAAAGTATTTCATTATTTAATTTAAAGGATAGACGGCAGTCTGGCAATAATTTTGGACGCGTGGAGTGAAACGTCAGCCACGTACGAAGACCTGTCATAAAGTTGTTCGTCCAAATCTAGTCCCAAATTGTAGATCGTTTGAGAAATTTTTACTTTTATTTTAATTTAGTGGCATTCAAAAAAGGTAAAATTTAGTTTTTAATAATTCTTACTATCCTATTATATTTTATAGTGCTTCCTTACATTAACATTGTAGTATTTCATTCAGAATTTCTATTTGTAACTATTTGGCACACCACTCACCCTAAATTGAAACTGTTATTTTCACTTAATTTCAGACATAATGACTGCAAAATTGCTGTCGTTGATCTTGATTGTGGCGTCGGCCGCTATGGCTGAAGATGAACCGACCCTGGCAAAGTTACTTGTATCTAAACAAGTGTTAAATAAATACTTAGTGGAGAATATGGATATATTAGTAAAATACACACTGTATAATGTAGGCAGTGCGCCAGCAGTGGCTGTGAAACTAGTGGACAATGGCTTCCATCCTGACGTATTCACAGTTGTGGGTGGACAGCTGACGGCGGAGATCGACAGGATTCCACCCCAGCACAATGTCTCACATGTAGTGACTGTCAGATCCACCAGATACGGCTACTTTAACTTCACAGCGGCGGAAGTCTCGTACAGACCCAGTGAAGATGCCACTGAGGTAAGCTCTTTGTGTATTATGGTTTTAATGGTTTATAAAAATGTTATACATAAATAGAGTTCTCATCTTTACTGGAAAGTCTAAACTTTACACAATAAAGTAATAGGTAACAATGTAAATTAGAGTTGAAACGGATAGCTGTTTCACCAGATATTGGATATTTGGCCAACCTTGTTGCCGAATATTGCCGTTTGGTGCATTACAAGTAGCGATAATAAGCAGGTCGCGCCACGGATGATCAGGTTCACTCAGTATAATTTGATTATGAATCAAAAGTCATTATTGATCCCAATTGTGACCCTTATATTTGTTGGGCAGCAAATATTTTTATATTTTTTATATTAGCCTTTATTGCCAACTCAGATACAATGTTAGATTTAAACTATTTAATACATATTACACATCGGTCTTCATATTGTCGGTGTGTCGTTTCGACACAAAGGCCTCCTCCAGCTTTTTCCATTCTTCTCTTATCAATGCAGTTCTATGCCACAAAGGGCTTGCTATTTTCTTTATATCGTCCGACCATCACTTTCTTTGTCTCCCTCTTTTCCTTTTGGTTTGGAATCTAGGGGTCCACTTGGTTATGTCATCTGTCCACTTATGTGTTATGTACATGTTGTGTTATCCTTTTCTCTACACATGGGCAGCAAATATGCATAATACCAAATTTAATCTGTCAAGCATCAGATTCCAGACAAAAATATTTTTTTAATTGCCATAGACCTCCAAAGGTACAATGCTGCATGAAAGATTAACAAATCTATCTTTCAGCACCCTGCAGTATCTGCAGTGAAGGACTTTTCAGAAGCAGGCCTTGCTTATGAAGACAAGCAAAACCACTTGTTACCTCTTAGTGCAGAGAAAATAGTATTCATTCATCTCAATTTGCCCTTAGTGCATTACAAAAACTAATATTTTTTTAAGCTATAATTTTTCTGATCACTTGTATACGTCTATGTGACAAATAAAATAGTTGGCTTTTGATATAATTTGTTTTTTTATCTGGTATCCGGCTGAATATGTACTCGGTATCCAGCTAGATAGTAATTTTAGGCCCGAGCACGGGATAGTTACTGGATATCCATTTCATCTCTAATATAGAGTTATAATTATTTTTTGTACCTTTGATTTGTTTTTAAGACTAGTAGTGTACAGTATGTTGAATATTTATCCCAAAAAATAAGCATTAATCCATAAATTCCAATTAGTAGGTGATTACTAGATAGGTCAATAATTGTTGGAGATAGTTGTTTATCACAATAACTTTTAGGTTAAAGAGCACATCAAAATAAATTTAAAATATTTTAATGTTTCTCATTGTCAAACCATAAAGTTTGTTAGTTCAAACTATTAATACAAATATATTTTTTGTGGATATAAAATTAAAAACTAATTTAATGAGTAGATATAATAATAAGTATGAGTGTAATATATTGAGTATTGAGTAAAATTTATGTAGATATAAAACTGAGTAATATGAAATACTCTTGTAATTAACATTTTATACTTTGATTCAAAAAACCAGGAAGAAAAAGGATATATATTATTTATACTATTTTTGTGTTTTAAAACCTATTAAAAGAGACTTAATTGAAAATGTCTTGTTTTCAGGTCCAATACGCATTCAGCAGCTCCCCTGGAGAAGGAGCCATTGTTGCATACAAGGACTATGACCGCAAGTTCTCATCGCATATCCTCGACTGGGGCGCATTTGCTGTGATGACCCTGCCATCACTCGCAATCCCATTTGGCCTTTGGTTCTCATCTAAGAGCAAATATGAGAAACTAGCGAAGCATAAGAAAACTCACTAGGTAGTCTTTAGTTAGGTAACTCTGTCAGTGCTAATGTGTTATGTATTTTATTTAATCATATACGTGCAGTGAGCAGAATGTGTATTAAACTGAATAGGAATTTTGGCCAATCATTTGGTATAAATTGCAACAAATTGGAATCTAGGTTTATATTAATTGTAACAATTACAAGCAAATATACTGACACACTTAATTCATTTTTATTGTTTGGGATTAATTTTTTATGTACATATCTTTCACTAGCTTCTGCTCGCGGCAGGAGTTGCACTTGCAGACTTTATGGAGGTCTATTTTAAGATCTACAATTTTCTTACAATTACTACAATTTTTTATATGCCTTAGCCAGCATAAGCTATGTTAGTAAAATAAATAAAATAAAAAAGTGCTCAAAGACTAGTGGAATGGTTGTTGCCGGCTGACTGTGAAATCGACGTCTTGTGCGCATTTACAGTCATCTGACAGCATCCATTTTGTTTTATCGGGCCGGCGACCACGTTTTCTTCGGAAAACGAATTCGTCTTGCCCAATCACCGTACAACGTTGCCGCAAGTTATTTGCAGATAAATTTTACTTGACATTGGCAAAATTCGTAATGACGAGAGGCCATTAAATAAAAAAGAAGAAGGAGCCTAGTGGAATTATAATTATGTTTCACTAAAACTCATTGCACTCTGCTGGTCCCTCTGGTCAAAGAATGATGAATCATTTCTGAAGAAACTCATACCGTACGGTAAAAACCGCATGAGATCTATTTAGTAATACTCAAGTTTTAAGCAGGATTAAGGTACAAAGAGACAGACAGACATAGCATTTTATATGTTTAAAGATTATAAACTTAGAGGCCATTTTTCTTGTTTTGTATCTTGTGAAAAGGTATTTTTAATTGCTAAAATGCATATTACCCATTAGCATTGACAATTAGTTCATTTACATCTTTGTTAATAATTTATATATGAACAATAAAAAAATACACTCTAAACTTTTGATATTATTTTTATGAAAGGATTCCACAACCTTTTGAAATTCGGAAAATATTAGATATCTATCAGTGAACTTGATAAAATTAAAGATATTTAAGAAAATATCTAGCCTAGTCAAAGTAACTTTTCACTAGGGCGGGAACCGAACCCAGCACGTTACACAATCCGGGTGACTGCTCTAACCACTGACCTACCAGGGACTTAGGAAATAGGAACCAAGTTAAATAAAAATAAAACAACACAAAAAACAGTACTATATCCATTGATATAAACAAAAAAGGGAAGATACGCTACGCCTAAGCATTTCATCGTCGAAAAACGGGCTGCGTGCACTACATACACACGAGTCCGCACACAGCAACATTTTTTTCTAAATACGCATGAAGCTCGGTAATCAGGTAACAGAGATAGATAAACGCCCTTGACTGCCTAGTGCAAGCGAGACGACTGTTAGTGTATAGTATTACAAAAGGGAATTCCCGACTTCGTCTCCCACCTCCCCTTCTTCGTACTGCGGTACCGTCAACAAACAATCTTACGAAATAAGAAACTTATTTTTTTTTACTTAAAATATTAATTTTACTATAGTAAGAACAAAAAGCTTTTAGACTGTAAACATTCCCAAATTATTTAAAATCGTTTAAACTGTGAAAGCATACTATGATTTTAATTAGGAATTTTAATAATATTTTACGAGCATCAGTGACTAATCTTAGCATTAATAAAATTGTTGAAGATATAATTTATTAATTATACTGAAATATACAGGGTGGTGCCGTCAATACGACAATAAATTAAAACATGGACTATATTAATTCATAGAAATGGTTTCCTACTTTCAAAAATATCTTATTAATTTGATAAATTCAGGACATTTTATGAAATAATGCAGCCAATGTTATAATATTTCATACAAATGTCATGAAATTATCAAATAAATAAGATGTTTTTGAAAGTGGTAAACCATTACTATGAACTAATATAGCCCATGTTTTAATTTAATGTCGTATTGACAGCACCACCCTGTATATTTTGCGTTGTTTTTTTTTATATAAAAAGTACGGCATATGACTCAACACCACCTGATGTTAAGCGGAAAGAAGAGTCTATAATATTATGAGAAGACAGCTAGTGCTAGTCTGGCTGGACCCCAGGGCCCAGGAGACGTGGGATTCTCGCTTGGAGCATACAATTATTTCATCGTTTTCTTTCTTTATTTGTAATTATTACAGCTAGTGCAGTTTGGACACTGACCGACTCCACCTTGCCGGTCCAAAAGTTGCTTGTTTGTTTTGAAGGACCCTATGTTATAGGAGGGAGGGAACACATGTGTCGGCAAATAATTCCAAGTTTTGGAAGTACGACAAAGAAACACGGTACTAAATTTATTATTGCGTGATGTTAAGGTGGAGACAGTGAATTGATGACTCCGAAGGCCTACACGCGTGCTCCTGAGTAGGAAGAGGGAAGGTGGGTTATGGTCAAAAAGCTCTTCATAGCACTCTTCGTGATATAGCCGTTAGAAGGCGCTAAGCGACGCAATGTCTCGATGCAATTGCAGAGGCTTAAGATTGTTCGTAACTTCCACATCGCCAATGATACGGGCAGCACGACGCTGCAATCTGTCCAGTGCATCGAGGTGGTACTTGGCGGAGCCATTCCACAAGTGCGAGCAATATTCCACGCAAGAGCAGACCTGAGTTTTGTGAAACAAATATAATTGGTCAGGCGTGAAAAATCGACGCACCTTGTTCAGGACATCGAGCTTGCGTGAGGCTGTTTTGATCACGGTTTCGATGTAGTTCCTGGAATTCAGATTGCAACATATCTCCATACCGAGTATATTAAGTAGTAGCAACTACCTGCAGCTCTGCTCGCCTTCCAGAGTGTATCCCAT
This sequence comes from Nymphula nitidulata, assembly GCA_947347705.1. Classification (NCBI taxonomy): domain Eukaryota; kingdom Metazoa; phylum Arthropoda; class Insecta; order Lepidoptera; family Crambidae; genus Nymphula; species Nymphula nitidulata. The sequence continues at coordinate 3,037,733 of OX374617.1, read as the reverse complement.
CTGGCCCGGTGCCGGGCCACAAGGGAAAAAAAGTTTTAAATGGCCCGGAGATATATTTACCGGTCCAGATGACACAAATCAAGTGCCATCGTCCCCGGTAAGGGGAGAAAAGAGGATACGCCTCGTAATTTGTGAAATACTAACTACAAGCATCTATGGAAGGGATTGAATCAAACTGCTTAGTATACAATAATCATTTTTTATTGTGAATGACGCGATACCAACTTGTGTCATCAAACTCAACCTGAAATCGACTTCTTATAAGTAGATCTTTTCTAAATCCATTTTATAAATATACATATATTTGAAAATTTTATTATTTTAAAATGGGTTGGATTCCTAAATTGAAATTTAAATATTAAAAAAAAATCCATCTTGTTATAACAATATTTCTGGATCCTTTGAATAAGTCGCTTGATATTTTGCAGGTTATTGACCCAATAGATAGAAAAATTTTATGTCGTGTACGAAGTAAAAACCTCCTAAAATACAAATATAAATATCGTCAAAATAAAAAAAGTTTATATTTTTGTCTATATTAGTCCGAATTAAAAACCGTATAATTAATCTAGCGGACTTATTCAATATTCACATTAACAAAAAAAACTAAATTTTCTCAAAACATACATAGGGGTTCTTCGGGTAGCCCCTCCATGGATGGTTTTCTTTTGGACCACATTATTTTTGGAAAGTACTGCCTAATATGTTACGATTTTTGCTCTTACACGTTGGGGGTCCCTGTAACCCGTATCATTGATACGGCTGATACGGCGGATTATAAACAATCAACAATATACATATAAAATATGGTCAAAAACAATCTTTTAAATAATATTAATTCCTAATCTACGAAGCCGAAATGCTATCAACCAAACAAAATTATTAATCAATACTTATTATAACATACAAACAGTCTTCCATATGGTTTTTTATAAACAATCAAAAAATTCATATAAAATGTCCAAAAAATTGAACATAATAACAGTCTTTTAATCAACGATGCCAAAATGCTATGAATCAAACAAAATTAAGTACTTATTATAACGTACAAACAGTCTCCAATATGATTTTTTAAAACACAATCAAGAATATACATTATAAAATGGTCTCTTTACCAAAATCAGAAAAAAATAACTATCCTCTTATCATAAGTATATCACTATAATATTATTTGAAAAATTTTATTTGATTCATAGCATTTTGGCTTCGTTGATTATTATTATTATAAAAATATTGTTATAATGTTCAAATTCAAAAAGATCTACTTAAGAAGTCTATTTCAGGTTGAGTTTTATGACACAAGTTGATATCGCGTCATTCACAATAAATACTGATTATTGTATACTAAGCAGTTTGATTTATAAGTTCAATCCCTTAAATAAATGCATGAAGTTAGTATTTTACAAATTACGAGGCGTATCCTCTTTCATCTTTGGAAAATCTGTAAATAGCGATATCGTAAACAAAACCATGACATAAAATGTGTATATATTTTTACTTATTATTTTCTTAATGTGTTTTCTATGCTAACGCTACCAGGTAATGCTACCTTTCGGTAGGACTCGGAACTACTCGGTCGCTCGGGAGTACGCGCTATCTCCGTCACTTGCATGCCTATACGTATAATTCTATCCCACATATGCAGCAATATGGCGATTTTGGCTGGGTTGTTTATTTTAAGTAGATTTGTATTTAAAACTCAAAATTTTATACTTTACGGGTGAAAAGTGAAACTAAGTGACTTTTTTTCTCTCCGTGTGTGGTTTGTACACTTATTAAAAGAACAAGACGGCGTTTTAGCCAATGTTCAACCACAATTTAAACAAATTACCGGGAGAAAGTGTTCGTTTGAAATTCCAAGCGCAACTAGGACGCACTTTTTGCCAAGTGAACCCATGGACATAGTTGAGCCGGAACGCGCGCCGAGCGTCGATGCCATATCTTCCCTTTTTTGTTTATATCAATGACTATATCGATCATTCCGACTCATAAATATATTTTGGCCGTGAAACAATTAGCTGTGTTTCGGATTGAAAGGAAGGGTAGCCAGTGTAATTTTACTGGGCATCATGTTAACTTTTCTTGTTATTGCCGGTGTCTAAAAGCGACGGTAGCCACTTACCACCAAGTTAGCTGTGTCATGCATGTCTAGTTATGTAAAAAAAAGAGTAAAAATTTATGTTGATAGGATAGTGGACAACTCCCCTGCACCCAATACAACGATTCCTCAAAGACCTTCCCCCTTATTCTCAACTGTCGGATCACGGATTCGATTCGAAAAGTCACATGCCGTCTCGCTTTGACGCAGCGCGATAAAAAGTGACAGGTATAGACATTCATCGTTCGAACTTGCAACTAGACGTACATGTTTACCTTATTACTCCGAAGTTATCGTAAGTCTGTTCTTTGTGTTAAACTAAACTAAGCCTAATTACACGGGACGTAAAGGCGATAATTCAAATACGTTAGATCCTTACAGTACTGTGATACGTACTCGAATCATTCGATCTTAAGAGTGAACAAACTGTGTCGTCCTTTTCTACCGGGTGTGTTAAGCAGTGGGTAAAAGTGAGATAGACGAATTAACTGATTGCCGAATATTATTATATTTAAAATTACCATATATATTTATAAATTGAAATAAAAACAAAAAAAAAACTATTCATTATGAGCGTAAAACGGTCTCCACCGAACATACGAAACAGCGGGTCACAGCCGGATTTATCGAAGCTTAAAGAAACGGTGTCCGAAACTCAGGTTACCTTCAGAAAACGAAAGCAACCAGAACATGACTTGCAAGATGAATTTGCTACCTTTCGTACCGAATTAAAAGCATTTTTTATGGAAATGTTCACTAAACAATCAGAAGTGCTTTTAAAAGTGAGTGAAGACATTAGTACAATTACAAGTGAGTTTGCTGATCTTAAAAAATGTTATCGTATTTTAACAGAAGAACACAACAATTTAAAGGCAGAATATACAAATCATAAAAGTCATACTAATGAAAAAATTCAGTCTATTGAGCGTCAATTATCTGATTCTAAATCCAGTGTCGCGGACCTCACGACAAAACTCAAGTTAAAGGAGCAACAGGGGCGTATGAACAATCTAGAAATTACGGGAGTCCCGTTACTAAAAGGAGAAAATTTAAATAATGTCGTAAATACAATAGCTTGTAAAATTGGAATCTCTCTAATTCCTACAGATATTGATTATATACAGCGGGTGAGGAAATATCCTCAGGATACCAATAAAGACAACCCGAAACCACCATCTTCCAACATCATCATGCGATTCACGCAGCGCAAAAAAAAGGGTGACTTTCTAGCTGCAGTGCGCGCAAGGCGCGGCATGACAACAGCTGACATCGGGATAGACGGACCGGCCAAGCCTATCTTCGTAAATGACCATCTCACACCGGACAACAAGATTCTGTACCGCAGTGCGCGCTTAATGGGAAAAGAAAAAGGATATAAGTTTATTTGGCTTAACGATTGTAAAATCTTTGTGAGAAAAAGTGACGAGTCAAAAGCAATTTTAATAGCAAGTGACCTTGACCTATTAAAAATAAAATGACTTTTCAAACTGTTCATTATGTTTCCATAAAATGATAATCTTAGTAATTCTTAGTATGTTTATACTCGTATATTACCCGAGTGTTTATAATATTAGTTTGTTTTATAATTATCATCCTAATGTAACAAATAATTTTCATAATAAAAAGGGGATTCTGCCAGGTATTGTTGCTGTATTATACCTATCTAATGTAGTTTATAATAGATGTCGTGTTGACAACTATTGTATGAAGCACTATTCGTTATTATTTTTATGTTTGTCTGTGAGTCTAACTATTACTTTTTATTATAATAGGTGCAATTGTGTCGAGTGGTTAAATTTAAATCAATTTATGCCAATATACTATGTTCTTTCAGGTAACAATAACCAATATAGTAGAAAATATTTACATACATTATACATTGAATTGCATGTATTGTGTCATAAAGATATAGTAGTGATAATTTGGAAAGAAATTTTGTGTTATTATTTTATATGTTTTTTTAATTTTTATAAATGTCTACTTATTCTTTCAAATAATGAATTTAGTAGAAATTATGTAAAGGGTGAAACTATATTATCATTTAAAAAATATATTGTTGGTCAAACATATGAGTATTTTGTAATTGTGGTTTTAATGTTGGTGGTGCAATCTATTAAATTTAAGCCTTCTTCCCTTTCCTGCTCGCTTGTGCTCACGCGCAATAGAAAATCTATTGTATCTGATATGTGGGCACGTCACAAATTAACTTGTTTTTGTTTTGTCAATATAGTAGATAATGAGTGGAAATAATAGTATAAAAATTTATTATCAAAACGTGAGAGGTTTGCGTACTAAGTCGCACCAATTTCTGACTAGCATCTTGAATGGTGATTTTGATATTATCTGTATTACCGAAACATGGCTCAATAATAGTTTTTATAGCTCGGAATATTTTGATGATCGATACGATGTACATCGTTGTGATCGTTATTACGAACTGGCAGGATGCTCCCGAGGTGGTGGTGTACTCATAGCCACGCGTCGCGAACTGGGAGCTGTTTGTTGCTTTGAAAAGCATGAGTCACCACTCTCGGAGGAGATTTGGGTTAATATACCGCTGCAGTGCTCCGCTGTGCCGTCTTCTTTACAAGCGACTGTTCCTAGATCACTACATATAATGTGCGCTTATGTACCACACAGTGCTAGACATGAACAGACATTAAATAACTTTTATGATAGAATTTCAGACGCGATAGACATGCAAAACAATGACATTTTTCTCGTGTTGGGGGATTTTAATGTATCAAATGCGACTTGGCTTTATAATAATGACACTGAAAGTATGAAAATTATTAGCAACAACGATACCTTAGCAGCATTAACTGCTGATTTTATGAGCTTCACGCAACTTGAACAATATAGCTCAGAATTTAATATACATGGCAGATTACTAGATTTAGTGTTCTGCAGTCACCGTTGTTCTATTTCTTCTGCTAGCACTCCTCTGACCCCAGAAGATCAACATCATAAAGCGCTTGAAATTATTTTACTAACAGCAATACCTAAACCCCTCTGTATAAATAACACGCTCAAAAAAATGTTTTTTAAGGCAGACTATGATAGTATTAAAAAAGATCTTGCAAACATAGACTGGAAAAGTAAATTCATGTCATTAAGTGGTTTAGAAGATTGCACAGAATATTTTTACAGTGCACTGTATGACGTAATTGAAAAATATGTGCCTACTAGAAAAATATCTTCCACAACTAAATATCCTCCATGGTATACCAATAGTTTAATAAAATTAGCAAAAGAAAAACAAAAATATCATACAAAATGGAAAAGTATGGTAACCTGCAGGACTACAACACATTTTCGACTTTAAGGAAAAGATTTAAAAAGCGAGAACAGGAGTGTTATAAAAGTTTTATTATATTTTCAGAGGAAAAAATCAAAGTTAATCCCAAACATTTATGGAGTTTTGTTAAATCAAAACAGAGGAATGGAGGTATTCCAGAAACAATGTTTTATAAAAATAAACAGCTTACTTCTGGAAATGAAATTTGCGATGCCTTTAATGATTATTTTCATTATGTATTCATTAGTCCAAAAAAATCAAAAGCTCAATACGATAACTCCCAGACACGAACTGTCAGTTTTTTTCCTACTTCTAGTGTTAATATCAATCGAATTAATCTTGATAGCCAATTAGTTTTTAGGGAACTAGAAAAGGTTAACATCAGTAAAGGATCTGGTTATGACGAAATACACCCAATTATGATATCGAAATGTGCAAAAGAACTTGTAACGCCACTAACATATATATTTCAATTGTCTTTTGAAACTGGTACTTTTCCTGCACTCTGGAAAAAGGCGCTTATAACACCTATCCCTAAGAACTCTAAACGAAACGTTATTACTGAATATAGACCTATATCAAAATTGTGTGTATTTGGAAAGATATTTGAGAAGATTGTTAGTATGCAACTGTCTTTCGCTATTAATAAACATATTTCTGATAGGCAACATGGTTTTATGGGGTTTCGTAGTGTAGACAGTAATATGTTGACATTTACTGATTATCTGATCAATGCTATGGATAAAGGTCTTCAGGTTGATGTTGTGTACACAGATTTTTCTAAAGCATTTGATAAGATAAGTCATAACATGCTTATTGAGAAATTACTGAATGCCGGTGTACATGGTGATCTACTGAGATGGATAAAGTCATACATAAGTAACAGAAGTCAAGCGGTGTGTCTTAAGGGGTACTGTTCTAGATTTCTGGAAGTTTGTTCAGGTGTACCACAGGGATCTCATTTGGGCCCAATACTGTTCTCATTGTACATTAATGATATGGGAGACTACATTAGAGGCACTGATTTCTTACAATACGCCGACGACACAAAGCTGTTCAAAATAATAAAATCAGATAAAGACTGTCTTGAAATGCAATCAGAACTGGCTTCATTATCTTACTATTGTAACACAAATCAACTTTTTCTTAATCCTGAAAAGTGTTATGTTATTACTTATACGCGCAAAAAACAACCTATGCTGTTCGATTACGCTCTTCAAAATCAAAGTGTACGACGAGTTAATACAATTAGAGATTTAGGTATACAAATGGATAATAGCTTAACTTTTAATCAACACATAGACTTGATAGTGCAAAGAGCTTTTAAGTGTTTGGGATTTATTAACAGAATTAGTACACCTTTTAAGCAAATAGATACATTTAAAATACTTTATTTTACATATGTTAGATCAATTTTGGATTTCGCTAGTGTGATTTGGAGCCCTACTTATGAGTGTCACATTCAGAGAATAGAGAAAGTGCAAAAAAAATTCATCAAAATTTTAAATTATCGTAACAATCGTCATGATGAATGTTATTTGGCCTCCTTGCAGCACTACAAGATATTACCTTTGAGTGATCGACGTAAACAGACCGATATGATGGTCCTATTCAAGTTGCTTAACAACAAAATAGATTCATCTATTTTACTATCTAAAATTAACTTTATATCACGTGTGCGACTACCTATGCGTTCCTCTCGCGATAAGTTACTGTTTGTACCACCACATTTCCATAAAAAATATACAAGAAATCATTTTGTGCCACGCTCACTCGCTTTATATAACAAGCAATTTAACCATTTGGACCCCTTTAAAGATTCTTTATCTACATATAGGACAAAAATTTTTGAATATTTGTTAAAAACAATAATATATTAAAAAACTTTTAAATCTGTATATCATATTCTATAATGCATATAAAACACACAAAGTAAGCACATAAATATAATGATAATATTACATGAATAAATTAACAAATGGATGCAAATGTTAGCATGTATCAAATTCCTAATATATGTATACCTATCTAATTTTATGTCGTTTCTAGTTCGTAAGTTCAAAAAAGTACTTATTTGTAGTTATAACTTAGTTTAGGCACTATTGGTCTATATTGTCTTAGTTATATACAACATGTGAATTATGTATGTAATGACTGTTTGCTGCCAAAATAAAGAGAAAAAAAAAAAAAAAAAAAAGAAAAGTCACATGCCGTCTCGCTTTGACGCAGCGCGATAAAAAGTGACAGGTATAGAGTTTCCGAAATTCGAATTCTTTCCGACAGTTGAGAATAAGGGGGCTGTACACCGTATCTGCACCCCTAGTACCTAAGTATAGTTTCACGACTGTTCGGTCGTGGTTGCGCTTAGCTGTCAATGAACAAAAAGTAGATGATTGTCAAACTGACTGATAAACGTAATCGATGTCGAGATTAAAACCAAAGGGCCAGACAAGACGACATTTGCCTATCGCTAAATAGAAAAATGTTTGGTATTTGACATTTACAATCGAAAGTCGATCGCGCGTTTATGTCAAACCCCATACATTTTCCGCTCAGCGATAACGGTAGAAATTATCGGAAGGCGTCTTGTCTAGGTTAAATTAAACTAACACTAATGTTCGTAGTCACTAACATTTGCTTAGCGTTAAGAATCTCTTAGCGATTTTAAACACATTTTATCTAAAAGAGATAGAAAGAGACAAAATGTCGATAAGAGTCACCGAAGCCTATGGAATGGTTAGTGAAAACCTCAGAGCAGAGGTGAAAACTGAAAACGGATATGTATAAGGCACAGAATAACTCTAAATGTACGAAACTATGCGCCCGGGAAACACTGAACTATTTTTTTTTTTTCAATTCCACCTAAATCATCGCTGAGTTTTATTGTTACCAGTGATGCTACGTAAAAGTTTGCAAAAGACTATGAATAAGTTATAAATAAAAAATTAATATAATTTCATTCTTGTTTAATAACGCATCTTATAGGACAGATCTGTGTTTTCTTCATTGCACTCTGTCATGAAAGTTAGTTAGAACCAAAACTTGGCGAATGGTATTCTTTTTAACAACTCAATACTTTCCGCGTAGGTTGTATAATGAATATCTAAGCTGAATTTGATTTTGTATTTACAAAAAATAGTAATTTTGAAAATAAGTACCTCCTGAAAGAAGAGAATCGCCGATGCGCCGTCTTCGCCCACGTCTAGATTTGTCCACACCACGCTAAAAACTTAGACCATAAACTAGATACATACAGATGGTCTAAGGCTAAAAAAATATAGTTCCAATTACAGGGAGAATAAACAAAAAAAACAATATACCTAATAAAATTGAAAATTTTCTTTTATGTAAACCCCAAACTTCTATAATTATACCACTCAATTTAAATTGAAGAAAGTAAAAACTATTGATCTGTCCATCAGACTACTGAGTCCTTAATTCCATATTCCTAGACTAAAAGCGAACGAATATTGCCTTAATTGATTTTTTACCCCTGACGAAAAAAGTGGGAGTATCAAATCAAACGGATCTGTGAAAGTTAGTAAAACCCTTTATCATGTAGAAAATGGGCTGATTGTCACCAAACGATTGAACAGATCTTCATATATTATAGCTAAGAACCATCCTAGTCTCACGTCAGCTTTCAAACAAAAAAACGAATCAAAATCCGTCCATTCGTTTAGGAGCTACGATGCCACAGACATACACGACAAGTCAAACTTATAACACCCCTCTTTTTTTGGCGAGGGTTAAAAACTGGGGAATCACACAACACAACAAAGTACTAAGTCTTACTTGGACAGCGAACTCCTGTGTCGAGGCGTAGACCAATACAAGAACTTATTTAACATGAAATAACACTTCTATCATCCTAGGAGGTAGGTAATTGATACAAAAGTCTTAAGTAAACAATTTATTAATTTTTAACAAAAAGTGATAAAAGCTTATTTAGGCATATACATATCAAATAAACGTGTATACATAATAATATTATTGCAGCAAAGTATGGGGAGGACGACAACTGCCCTTTAAGGATCTGTTATAGAACTCTATTGCCATCAATTGCCATTTACGTTATGACCTGTTTATTTTTATCTACTGCATGTACTCTATCAAAAAGTTCAAAAACACCCCGTGATACCTAATTACCTAGTAGACTCTGGTTAAAGCTCATTTAGAATTTTAGATACAGCATTAGAAAAGTAACATTATTATGATAATAGGGAGAAGTTTGCAACTTTATTTTTTCATATAATGGGGACAGACAGCGGGGAAGTCCGTTGTTGGAGCAACTCCGTACCGTATAGGTAGCCAAAATGCAACTTAAAATCAATGAAATAAAATGATGTCAAGTGTCATTTTGGAGAGAAAGCCTAGACTATGCGGAATAGCCAAAATGCAACCTGAAAGCAATTCGGACTTGTCCCATTGACGGACTTCCCCGGTGTCACCTTAAATAGTATGTCAATAGTTGATAAATATTGTTGAATAGTGAGTGTTGTTGTTGTTGTTGTTATTCCGAGTGATTTGTTTGAGGTGCGTTTACAAGTTGTCGAAAAACGCTTTAGAGAAAATAATGCGGAATATTGACGTTACACCTTACTAGTGACCACCAAATATGTATGAGCGTATGGACAAAATTAATAAATAATAGTTGTCTCAAACAGTTGATACATTTAATGTGAGAAAACTTAAAGTACAAATGTTTTAATGAATTTTGTAATATTTATTTCGCCATATTTTAAAAATTTCTAAGCCACATAAATTTGATATTTATACACAAAAAATACATACTTTGCAAGGCATTTTATAGAATTAGTATTTTTGAAATGTATTTGAAAAACCTACATTTTCACTTGTAATAAATATTATTGTTAACATATTCCCTGTCCTGTGAATCATATTTTATATGATACATACATAACAATTGTTTTTCTTTTGAGTCTAGTTTGTGAACAGGGAGCGTGAATCATAAAAATTTTACAATAAGTAAGTGAGTAAACAATTGTAGTCCGATGTTTTTTTAGTATCAGGGCATTTTCCGTCTTAATAAAAAACGTGGTTTAAAATTAGACCTGGGTATAAAACTGAGGCCGTCTTTTTTTATACAAAGCACGACAAATGACCACTCGATGTAAAGCGGTAAGAAGAGTCCCTAAGAAGCGAAGTCGGCTTGGGATAACCCTGTGAAATTCTTCTAGTTAAAATAGAATATTTCGACATTGTAGCGTAGACGTTAGCTTATAACGCAAATACCTACGATAGACTAGAAGATTTGCACAGGATTATCCCAAGTCCTTGGTTGCTCAGATGGTTAGAAGCCTCAGGTAAGATCAGTCCCCGGATTGTGAAAGGTCGCGGGTTCGATCCGCGCCTCAGGATGCGAAATTTTTTTAGTTAAGATATTTTTAAGTGTAAAATATATTTCTCAAACGTTTATAATAATGTTAAAATAAAATTAAAGAATATAGTGATCATAACGGGTTATCAAGTAAGCCTGCAGATCATTTACAGAATGTTTTCTTATCATAATCTTCTTTCTATGATCTGAGTTCATAATCAAGTAAAATTGTGATCTTGTAGGAAGTACCCTGTTTTGTATTATGCATTTCGGAATTAAAAATATTATGTAAATTAAATATATTTGTTAGCATAATTGACAAAATCCTGACACATTTTGATACCGTCCCAAACATAACGGGTTTGAAGTTATTTTCTGGTCTAAACGTTTTCTTTAACCTAATTAACTGATATTTGTAGACCGCCAAATCTTAACACCTAACACAACAGAAGGCACAGGTATGCAGAGACATTAAAGTAGGTACAGTCGACAGCACACCAACCGTAACAGTTTGACCTTTAGAACGCCCTTAATACGTTCGTAATAGAGGCGGCTTTCGTAGTGCAACTGTTACACTTGATGTGCTGAGGTGTATACATACATACTCTTCTATAATACTTTTGTCCTTTGGTGTTAACTAATACATTGTTTGCTAATTAACAATAAGAATAAATAAACTACATTAAAACATTAGTGTACTAATTAATAACTAAATGACCCACTTACATGTTCTTTGTGGGCACAATATCATTCTTGTAGGTAGTATGATTTATGCAGAAAAAAAGATATCGTGTGTAGGTATATCAAAATGTAGATGTGTGTCTGCTGCAGCGATTGAGTTAAGTACTGTATAGTGGACGGTTTTTGCAACTGTACTGCTGTGTCAATCCGCGTAAGAACTCCGGTGGTCCTTTGACTATTAAAAACCAATTGTGACTGGAAGGAAAGGAATCAAAGGAATCTGTGGCTTGACCACAGATCACTAAATAATGGCTTGACAGGTTACATGGGTTACATGCGCACCGTTCACAGAGTACTTTAATTACTAGAAAACCGTCACCGTCAGAAAAAGTTGAGGTCCGTGATCCACGTCCGCGGACCTAGACACCAATAATCGTATCTTTGGTATTTTTGATGATGCGTTATATTTTAAGGTTATTTATGCTGTTCAGTGGAAAGTAAAAGTGCAGGTGACTATGACATAACCAGTTGTAATATGGATTGGTAGAATATAGTCTACCTTTTGTAGCATATATAACCGGCGAAGTTACAAGTACTTGCTAACTCAATTCGTTAAACAGACGAACGTTCGTTGATTACGAAACTTGAAAGTAAATTGCGCTTGCGTTACATGAATGAATTAAGAATTTTTAATTAACAAATGAATAAGTAAACATAGTTAACGTTGTAAGCAATATAATAAATATGGTACCTAGGTAGGTAGATTAGTGGCCTACTAAATTAATTTAAATAACTAGTTGCTTACAAACAACGAGTTGGTTCTAGATGTGTCCTTATCATTATACGTAATATAAACCTAATTGGTTCGCTTTATTTTACTGTATTGTCTAAATAGCGGATTTGTTTACATGAATGAATTAAGAATAGAAGAAACATACACCAATCAACGGAATCGTTTGATATCAATGAACTTCAGTCGCAACGCAACTCGCAGAGCCGTTACATAATGTTGTATACATATATTACATCAACATTTTAAGATAATCTGGAAATTCAAGAGAGTGAATCAAGTATGATAATGAAAAAATGAATGATACAAGGTTGACACACTAGGAGCACATAGTGTAACAGTTACACTACGAAAACCGACTCTATTATAAGCGGTGTAAGGGCGGTATCAAGTTCCAACTGTTACGCTTGATGTGCTGTCGACTATAAAAAAGGCCCACAGTAATCAAAAGTCTAACAAAGCAATTTTTCATGAATATTGATAGCTGAAACTGAAACCGAAATCAGTTACAGTGTTATCGTCGGTGGGCGTGCAAGACCGCTTAAGAGCAGTTTGCAATACCGCGTATGTGCTTTTTGGTTATTTCACAGGATGGAAGAAAATGATATCTTGAATATTTCTACTCATTTCTTTGACTGAACTTGTTTGGGATTTCTCTGGGTGTTGTTTAATGAGAATCTGGTATAAGCGAGTCAGCGCTAAGAGCCCGCTGGCGTGATATTTCAGTTTTGCGACGTAAATACGCGGTATTGCAAACTGCTCTTACGCGGTCTTGCACGCCCACCGACGTTAGGCAAGTTTTATTACAGAATAGAACTGCGTCACATTTTAGGTAACATTACAACCCAACTAAACAGTAATTCCAATTATTTTCGAGTAGATTTACCTTTTTTGAGCTTGCGAAACATATTCCTGAATACGTTTATGTTATAAGGAATTTACTGTAGCGTATAGCTACTGTAATGTAATCATAACCTAGGTACTTATTAATATACAGAGTGGTGCCGACAATAAAACCAAATCAAATCATATTGTTTATTGCTCCATAATGTACATACAGATGGTAAAATATTATAGTAGGTTTAAGGTAACAATTATGGGCCTTGTAAGGCATTGCAAACATTTTAAAAATACATTATGATGACGCTGTTGAACTCTAATTACATTATTTTTCTCTATAGTTACTACAGCTATTTGTATGAATATTTCAAAATAAATAAATTAGAACATGGGCTATATTAGTTCATAGCAACTTTCAAAAAAATCTTATTAATTTGATAATTTCATGACATTTGTATGTAATTAATAATATAACATTGACTGCATTATTTAGTTTATTAAATTTATCGTCGTATTGTCGGCACCACCCTGTATAAAATAAAATATATTTTTAAGGAATAGGTAGCCTTCAATCTTATGTAGTTAATCAAGCTATCTATCTAGAAGTGAACTCATTATATATTTTTTTCAAAATAAAAGAACTATTGCAGAGAATAAACGTTTTATATTTCTCAACTCATTGTTATAAGGAAACAAAATCCTAGAGTATAAACACATTTTATTATGGTATTTACAACACGATAATTTATGGGATCAAAAGGAACATCGAACGTGAACTACAGTGCTATTCTAAAGAGAAACTGTAGGTTGTGCATTGGCGCCCTCTCAGTAGAGACGACAATTTTGCATTGTAATATTATTGTTGGCGTTCGATCGAGTAGAAATGGGCGCCAATACACCGTCAGCGATTCAAGCTAGTAGTTACATTTTTAAATTTCGATTCGTAATGGTATCGTTCACGCACGCTTAAAATTTCAAACAATAGCCAGACAAAAGCTAATGTAGCTCGATACGATGGTGATTCTAAATTCAAAAGTGCTAGAGGTACTACTGAATCTAAGTCCAATATGAAGTAGGTATTTGCTAAGTTCCAGTTCTCCGCATAATTTAAAATAAGTAAGTATATAATTTTCAGATTTAAGTTGTAACCTCTGATGTATTCTCATTGATGAAAATAAATTAAAAAAGGATTAAATAAAGACTGAGGTAGGTATAGCTACCTCAGTCTTTATTTACCTACTAGATAAATAACATTGTAAAGCCCTGCCACTTTTACCATTACAGATGCACTATAATTTATTCTGTGCATTATAAAGGACGTGATTGGAAACATACATGAGTTATATCGAATGTAAGGTGCACTACAAGGATATATGATATTAGATGTTAGCTGAACACTGTTAAATGCTAAAAACTTTAACGCATAGCTACCGTTCCAGGTAAGGTAAATACAACAGGACTGACATGTCTTTAAAAGACCAAAGTCCTTAAATTAAATAAAGAAAATAAAAAGGTAAGAAAAATACGAGGGTGACAATAACAATGTTATAAATTGACCACATTCAATAACTAAATCATCGCTATCATATCAAAGTAGACAAAATGGGCGAAGCCAGGAGGGGCGAATTCTGACTAGACAACAGATAGCAGTCACCAGCAGTATCAGCACTCAAGTTGGTTATCAAAGAACTACAATTGTTAAGAATTTTTCGCTTGACCTGCAGTTGTGTAGCATGTACTCACTCGTACGGTCGACCACTGAAGAAGAACACTTTAGTACCATGTCACAAAGACTGCTCTAGCCTCAATAGAGTACGGTAGCAACAATAAAGTACGTGCACAAGATCGGTGTGACATGGTACTAAAGTGTTTAGCTACTTCTGTGGTCGACTGTACTATATAAACATAATATGTATACACACGCCAGTATATCAAGCTACAAACTTTGAAATATGTGGGGTAGAACATTGTCGATTGTCAAAAGAATCGGTTTCTTGGGATGCATCAAAACAATGTAGGTATGTTAAATACTAGCAGCAACTAGTAATAATCATGAGATAAGTTTACTCAGGTGCTATGAATAAAATTATATTTATTTTCTAGACCATCGATAACGTCACGATTTCATTAATTTACTGACGGATGATGATAAAAAGGACAGACTGACGAATTAGTGGTCTTTAGCAGCTAGCAAGGGTAATAACATTGTTATGTTTCATTGTTTGTCAGGCGTTATCTGTCGATAAATTGATTACTAATAAATAAAAAGATAAAATATATTTATGAGCAAGATAACACTTAGCCTAACCAGCCTCGCTAATTTAAAATCCATTGTAACACTACAGTTAAAAATATAAAATCACTTGGGTACATAATAAAAAAAAATGGTGTTAATTAGAGCTAAAAATAATTTTAAAAAATGATTTGATCACCCGCTTATGAATTTGGATAATTTATTATACAAGATTATCATGAAACATTGTAAAAAAATAACTTTAAAAGTAAATGTTATACTTTCTGAACATACAGCCGAAACTCTGTGGAGTTGTTGACACAGTATACCTACAGATAAAGACACAGATAAGAGAACATGTTAACAATGATAGATAACGTTTTGCGGACCTCATTTACCTATCCCTAAATTTGTGTCCAAGTTAGGCTGTAAAACAAATGTGAGGTATTCTAAGGAAATCCTATTTTATAAATTAGGAAACTATCTTGGACAGACTTAAAATTTATTATGTTGGATTCGAAACAATATATGTACCTAAATATAAAATTGTACAAAGCGAAACTTATTAAATAAATAAAATATACCTACACAAAAACATACACGCTAACACACAGAGATCTATATAATGGGTAATTCATTGATTCCGGCAATAGAGACATAATTATCTTTCACATAGGTACAAACATAGTAAACATTTTTGTTTTGATTGATGGCAAAAGTTTTGTACCTAGACAAAACGATAGCCATTAACAATTATGTAGATATTATCTAGGTCGATCTTGCTAGATTCGGTAACTAGCGTCTTATGTTTGAATTTCGTCAAAAATTCCGTTCACTTCATTACTATGAACCGAATAATGACTCATTATCATCTATTGATCATAGATACGAAACGCGATTAGTTAAGACTCAGAAAGGATGTATTACGGAATTTCGGAGACATTATCACAAAGTAGAATAACATTGTAATGAAATGTACACGTGTAAATAACGTGGCTGCGACGAATATGCGAATAACTAGCGGGCAATTTAAATTGAATGCGATTCATTAAATTACGAATTTATGCACAGATCATTATAGTAATTTACGCTAGTGCAAATCCATTGGTGCAAGCAAATCACGGAAGTTCGTCACCACTGTAGCACAGTGTAGTGCGATAAACGATTGTTCAACATTATGGGATAGGTCGGATAAGGCGCGAAAAGCAACAAGAACCATCCTGAAATGGTTGCTTGCTTGCTAAGTAGAAATATTTTTAAACAGTTGTTTTTATAAATGTAAAGTTGGGGTTATTAACCAACAAAAGGCTATTCAATCGGTATAATCTGGAACCATACAGGATGGTGCCGTCAATACGACAATAAATTAAAACATGGGCTATATTACTTCATAGAAATGGTTTACAACTTTCAAACGCATTTTATTCATTTGTTAATTTTATAATATTTCTTTGATAATAGAGATGTCATGAAATTATCAAACGATTAAGATGTAATTTTGAAAGTTGTAAACCATTTCTATGAACTAATATAGCCCATGGTTTAAATTTATGGTCGTATTATCATCACCATCTGTATAACAAATTGTTCAAAACAATTGGTAGTATCCATAGTATTGCAATCCGTCTATATTGATAAGTTATGACCTATCGATAGTACAATCGATAGTCATACTATCGGTCTTCTATCGATAGACTATCGTTTTGCTATCGATATTCGACTATCGATCTGCAACACTGAATACGATCCTACGAACTCTTGAACTCGTATACATAGAGTACATTTTATATACGGGTACTCGTATACTCCCTCCCTCTGATCAGTCAACTAGTATAGGATAACTAGGCCATGGCCTAGCCTAGGGCGCTCGTATTTGAGGGCGGCGGCGTCGGCTATCCAATTGTTAATTCGTTATGCTGATGACGCGACACGACCACGAACGGTCCGAAAGCGTGTACGACGCCGTAGCAGATCAGTGCTCTAATTATCTAATTGATAAAAAAATAGAGGATATATTTACATTTGCATTTTATTTTGCCGAGATTATTTTAAAAGGGCGCCCTTTCCTATATCGCCAAGTTTGCTCTGGCAGGCGCCGTGTATTGGCGTCACAATTCCGTGATTCGCACTAAGCGTGAAACGCACACTAGTGGTTCGCATATTCGTTGGTTTCAGTCGTTTTTTATAAACTTACTGGAAGTTTTAATTAGCATTATGCATCCTTATATTCTTTTAGAGAGGTTTTTAGAGAAATATTTCTGTATATGTATAGGTATACAGTATGTATGTATGTAGTTTCTGTATATGTATACTTTATTATGTAGGAAGGAAAGTGTATTGAAATCTAGCGCGAGTTAAGTATACATATACAGAAATATAACTCAAAATCGGCATCTAATCATATACCATACATATATATTATGTGTGTTTAGGATGGACTTGTGATATAAATAAAATAGCTAACAAGTTAACATATTATTAAATTAAAGTTATAAAGCCACAATAACACAGACTAAAGGAAAATTTACTATCACAATAATGTTGCATACATTCTGTTGTGTGCATACAACAGTCACTTACACCATCATCAAAATCTCATTATAGATGAATATAAAAATATTGAAATATTTACAAAATTATACTACCTCTTCATCTCCTAGTAATGTAACCGAAAAACTCATTATTATCATACCAATAACAAACTGTACTTATTTTTCAATATTGCAAAAGTAAATGTTTAAATAAATTATGATATTATCAAGAGGAGCACTAAGTTAGATTTAGATGTTTATAGTGTCTGGGCTGAAGGTCTGAGTGATGACAGGTGAAGATGCCCCATAGTCAGGTGTTGTGGGTGTCGAAGTTGGGGGAGTATCTATAGATTTGTTAAAGACTGGAGCAACATATTCAGGAACTCTAATACTGGACTCCTCCTGTAGAGGTGCTGGCGGGGTGCAGCTGGGAAATGGACTAAGGAGCAAGAATGTACCGAAAGCTACTACTGATGCCAATATCAAAATTATAGTGCGTGCCTCAAATCCTGATCTTAGACCAGCCCATGCTGCCATATTAATTAACAACAGTAAAACAGATATGCGAATGAGCCGCACAGCTGTGGCATGAATTCTACCTCCACCTACACCACTCATGTCGCTAGGACCATAAGCAAAGTATAAGTTATGCTTGTCACCAATATGTTTAAGCATCATGTACACTAGACCAAATGGGGCAATTAAAGGACAAGCGAGACTGTAAACCATTGTGATTGAGAAAATCGCTATACTCCAGGCATAATGTACACCAAATGGAAATTCATATAAAATAGCTTTCTTTACATAACTCTTTTCTGCTTTAGATTTTGATTGCAATAAGTACCACACATATAGGAATAATTCTGGAAATCTGACTAATTCCAAAGCTGTACCAATGAAACCTGAGGTTATGACATAATTTACAAAAAATGCTCCCTTGTCTGGTAAGAAAACACAATCCCATCGCATTGTATCATTGTCATGATGCAAAGTCCACCTGACAAATGCTTCGGCACTGGCAAGACCCAGGGAAGGTAAGATCAGAGTCATTAACAACAAGAATACAACCGTTTTGGTCATGATTGAGTAATTTTGCTGAGATTTTGTCCAATGAGACAAAAACTTATCAGAAAATGAAACTATAGCAGGCATCAATGCAGCCATAGTCCAGAGAAGCAAAGTAGGCAAAAACTCAAAAATTACACTGCTAACTTTATTCATGGATTCAGGTTTAGCAACCAGAGTATTGAACAAGTTTACAATAATAGCAGGTGTTGTGAGGAAAAACAGAACAATAAATAAGAAGAAATTGATGATAATGGCTTTTATATACCAAACTCCAGGCTGAACACTCAAATTCTCCCATATTATATCAGATGGATTTGTGGCATGTGATAAGACCCAACCTCGGTGTAAACTAAAATGATTTATAACATGCTCAGCTAGTTGGTAAGAAGGTAAAGTTAAAAAGGCAATACCAAGAGGATCGTTGAGAACCATGGCGCGACACCGTTTGGCTTCATCTTTTAATCTTTTCTCTTCAGTACCATAAAACTCCAATGCATCTTCTTCAGGTCCACACAGACTTTTCTTGACCGCAATCCTTTTCCCCGTCTTTCTAAAGTATGTTTCACTGTACACAAAAGCCTCTGTCACCATTTCTTTCTTTTCTTGAACTTCAATCAATTTATTGATATTATATGCGAGACGAAGATCGACAATTTGAATGTGTGGGAAATTATGAGCAAAGTATGCCCTTATTGTTGATTCATTTCTGTCAGCTCTCATTATGTTTGTGATCATAATTGTGCCCGTCAAAGAAGTGGGCACAGGTTTGCGTCCAGTACATCTTCTCATAATTAAAACTGATATAGGCAGAAAAGCTATACTTATCAGTGTGTGTACCCAGAGCCATAGAGATCTTCCAGTAATATTTGTGAGTGTTGTTTTACTAAACGCACTGGCATCTACTTGCAAACCTGTTCCACTAAAATTTATAGGCAAAATTATGCCTATGGATGTTAATGTTATGATAAACATTAGGGTTATTGCATGCCTTTGGAAGGATAAGTAGTGCACTGCATCTGGTCCACATTTTGCTAATACTTGCTCACGCGTTATTCGAAAGACAGCTGGGACCCACGTGAAAAATCCTTCGTCTATATTTGCAGACTCGTCGTTGCTCCTTCTTCTGTCGACCAGAGCATGACCATCTCCGCCTCGATAAAAGAGATTAGTCCAACGGCTCTTTGTTCGCTGTACGAGGGCCATCCTTCCATAATTCCATGCTGTTCTCCGCAAGACAGAAAACAATAATAAAAGACATGACCAAGAAATCAAGTTAAGTATTAAGGTCTGAGGAATTCCATTATAAGCTCCAGTTATAATTACATTTTGGGTAGTATTTAATAACATACAACCTTCGTCATCGCTCCCATTACCATTGTTAGCTTCTGTAGACGTAAATAAAAATTCACTTGTAAAACTATTCATTGTTGATGTCGCAACACATTCACTGAGCCACAAAAAGAGAAAGCGATTTCATATTTGTATATTTTACTTTAAATATGTACCAATATTTAATTTCACCAAACTAGAACTTCTCAAATTCTGCTTCTGAACTAATTGGAAATAATCACAGATTGAACTGAGCTTTGAAAATAATCTATTCTATCGATGCGATCATTCGTTGGGTTAGGGCTCTAGCACAGATTATACTAAGCAAAGCAGTCACAGACAGTTAGACTCTGGCCAGTGAATCGTGTCACTGAGAAAGAGCGGCAATTTTAAAAAATATTTAGCTGTAAACACTTATTTCGCAAGGAATAAATAGTCTTGATACTTCGTTTTTTAAATAAGTAATAATTTATTTAAATGGATGCCTACCTTATTAAATACATAATATTCTAATTACTATAGTTTTGTTTTGATTGACCCATCCTTGGATATGGCGATTGCATTGCAGTTGCATTGTTTCCGTAATCGAAACCCGAGTGTTCAACTTCAAACCACTAGGCCACCGAGCTCCCTCACAAGTATAATTTAAAGTTATTAGGGTTTTAAAAACCGTCGGGTATCAGATACTCTGCCACAATGACGCCGAATAAAACCTATTTTAGCTTTAAACATTTTATACATGGTGAAACGCGCGTGCATTAGGAATGTTCTATTTAAAAAAAAAAAACAACAACCAAACATTTATAATTTTAATACTCTTTTAGTTCTAATGGTTCTTGAAACACAAGGTGATATATGCTTACGCAATAATCTGTTTCATAAACTTGAGTAGACTTAATATATCATGGGTATAATTCATGGATATATCATCCTTGGTATAGATAAAATAGATTTAATGAGCATTAATGAGTTAGACCATATGATAGACCAAGTATGGCTGTAGGTAGGCAAGTTATCACTACATTAAACAGTTTTTATACCAGCTTATTAATTAGCTTGCCTTAAAATTTTCGAATTGTTGTATGATTTAGTGCTAAATAGAACTTCTAATACTATTCCACTTGCCTAATCTCTATGTAAAAAGAAAAATGTGATATTGAACTTCACGTAAATTTTATCATCATCATATCATTTGAAATAAAACCAATTTACCGGATTTAACTCGCGTTTAATTAGATGTTACATTATTATTATTCACCCGACGTTTCGATTACTTTACAGCGATCGTGGTCACGGGAAGACTGAAGATGTCAGTTGTCTTTGATAAGTTTTAAGTTAACTACCGTCACTTTGTGTTATATTTTGAGCGGTCCGAATTACGCATACGGAGCTCACGGTGTCAGTTTTTTGGGCAGTGTGAGGACGGGCTTGGGACTTTATTATTCGAATGATGGGATCCCAAGCTGGTGCTACACTCCAACCATCTTCTCCATTGAAATTAGGATGTTTTTTGATTTCAATAGCCTCACGTAACATTCTAGGAATGAAACGGTGTTCTTTGGCGAGGATCTGGGGCTTATCAAATCTGATATAGTGATTGGGTCCGTCAAGAGCGTGTTCACACACCGCCGACTTCGTTTCGCGCCTGTGTTTTACGTCAGCTATATGTTCTTTTACCCGGGTGCCTATGCTTCTCTTTGTTTGACCTATGTATGAGAGGCCGCAGTCACAATCTAACTTGTATATGCCTGCATCTTGTAAGGGGATATTGCACTTGACAGGTGGTAGGAATTGGTTAATCTTCTTCGGCGGCTTGAAATAAGTTTTAATTGAAGCACGCTTCAAGATGTTGCCAATCTTGTCAGTGACACCTTTCATATATGGTAGTACAGCAGGTTGACGTTCGACTGTGACAAGTTTCGCTCGGCTTCTATGACTTTGGCGTGGTATTTGCAGTTTGTTGTCCCGCAATACATGCTTGACATGCTGTAGCTCAGCTGTCAGGTGTTGGTTGTCACAGATGCCGCGCGCTCTCTGAAACAAAGATTTCCCTACGGTAGACAACTGACTGGGGTGGTGATGAGAGTCACCATTGAGGTACCTATCAGTATGGGTTGCTTTACGATACACAGTGTGGCTCAAGCTGTGATCTGGATTTCGGATAATTAAAATATCTAAAAAAGGTAGTCTATTGTTTGCCTCTAACTCCATTATCTTATACCTGCTTGTGCCAAACCGCCAAAACTGTATGGGCTGCCGAAAATACACAAAAACAACGCTTTTTATAAAACTACACCACTTTTATATCACAAAGTTCGCTCCGACACATTTTTTATATATTGTAATAAAAATCTTGACTGACACCACAAAATCCCGCCAAACACTCTTTGTATTTTTTTTAATATAGTGCGACAGTGGAGTCAGTGGATATAAGTGTGAAGAACCATGACAAAACCTGTGTTGTATGAATAGAGCCAGTACACCACAAATAAAGTTCATTAGCAATGTGTGAGATATGTGCGGTAAGGGCCGGTTTCGGGAAAAAAACTATAGTTTCTTAATTTCCCATTTTCCTAAGTCACCATTTATATAAAACTAGTTGTGCCCGCGACTTCGTTGGCGTGGATGGGAGCAAAATAACTACATGCCGTATGTAGGTTGGTAGATTTCTTATAATCTACCAACCTACCTGTACTTGAGTTTTTATTTGGTTAATGATTTAAATCATATTTATAAAAACACCTTCGCAATTAATGCTTTAATTAGTTGACATTATTTTATTTAATTTCATAAATAAGAGGTATATAACTCGTAAAGAAATATTGCAAAAGAAATAGTATGTCTGAGATCAATAGTTTCACAGATATAGTGGTTTGTATGATGTGTGGCGGCGCAATGTCCCATAACGCTTCATAGAAAATCTACGGAACAGATGACGTGTATCACATGTTCCTTTATTACTACAAAATGTATATTGACAAAATTAATAATAACTATGAAATATGCATGTTTTTATTCATAGTTGTCATAATAATAGTTGTTTTAATTGATGTCAGCTACCTAATATTATTTACATTTTTGATAAATTTTGGAAAAAAATATTGATCGTTTTTTTAATTTTCTAAACAGTACAACTTCTACAATATTCCATATCTTTTAAGTTTGAACTGTTTTTATGGGTAACAGGTAGCGTATATTACCGAATTTGTGAAAAATAGCACCAGATTCAAACTTAGGCAATATCCCAATTGATCAGTAAGAGTGGAACATTGATAAAAAAAAATCACGCGCTATTAGAACTATGATGATCTCTCTTAAGATAATCATTATCTGAAAAATCATCAAAGCTCGATATCGATATTTTTATTAGGGCACCTCATATTTAGTTTTTTGTTGGTAGCATTGAATAATTTGAAGTGTGAAACTTCAAAATCTTGTTTGATGTAGTTTCTTAGCCGTGCAGTAAATGTAATTTGATTATTATGGAGTCCCGACTCTTCAACGTAGTGATTACTATATTAGTAATCTGTGGTAGTGATTACATTCTCTTTGGAGCCACATCTCATATGCCAAAGATTATTAACTATTAAACACATCTCAAAGGTCATATTTACAAAGCCGTGGGGTGGGGCGGGCCTGACGAACGTAGTTAGCATCACAGTTACCATGCCTTAGCAAACGAAAGGCCAAAAGCGGAACTACTGACCCCATATTGAAAACGTCATTTTATTCTTGTCAGTCGATGTTGCTACTATTCAATCGAGGATTCTTGATTTTCATAATATGCGAACAGTAAAAAGGAATGAGTTTAATATTTCATCCACAGATTGCTCGATTTGTGGATGAAATATTACATTTGGCGTAACTATACAGTTACGAATAATAAAAAAATGCAGAAGTTGTGTGGCAACTGTGGCGCCATCTTTATATTCTGCAAGCCTTGACAAGATGCCTTTCGATATCGCTATCGTTATCGCTAAGAAGAGGGCCTAGACAAGATGCCATTTGACAATCGCTATCGCTAAATGGAAAATGTATGGGATTTGACAATTTAGATCCACACTCGATCGAGGGCCTATGCCAAATCAAATATATTTTTCTCTTAGCGATAGCGATAGCGATTATCGAAAGGCATCTTGTCTAGGCTCTCAGAAAAGTATGGGATTTGACATAAACTCTCGTACTACTTCCTATCATAAATGTCAAACCCCATACCTTTTCCATTTAGCGGTAGCGATAGCGATTCTCAACTGTACTACACTAACATTTGCTTAGCGTATAAGAGACACCGCACATATACAATTTCAAGTTGGCCAACTATCGAACAACTAAATTGCGTGCTTTCATAGGCCGCACACTTCGTCGACTTAGTTGGTGGACAACGTGTTGCTAGCGCTGTGAAGTCTGCGATAAAATGCGGAAAAACAACGCACTTCTTAACTAAATAAAAAGAAGACGAAAACAGAACAAAACATTTAGGGTGCATCCGATATTAAGTGACAGATTAGAGCGTGGGAAACATCATACCTTAATTCTAAGCTAAGATGTTACCCAGATAAGTTTTTTAAGGGCTTGCCTTTTTTGGACTTCGTCGATCAGCAGTTCTATTTTTTCATTTGTTACAAGAAGAGAATGCAGACATCGACTGGCTGCGGCGGCTGCGTGCCAAATCCAAGCGTGGGGAAATCACGCGCACGGGTCCTGGTCACACTGCATCTTACCGTGCGACTGACCAACTAAGTTGTTATAGTGTGCGGGCTATCGGCCGATAGTTGGCCAACTATTTAGTTGAATCACTTAGTATAATGAGCGGGCTATCCTATGATACTATGCCTATTAGACATTCTGCGATTTAGTTGGCCAACTTGAAATTGTATATGTGCGGTGGCTCTAATCTGATTTTGACAAGACGATGACAGTTTCTATGATGCTACTTTGATGAGGTGGATAGCCACGATATAATTCTCAACGTGTTTCATATCAAACTCAATTGCATTACTATGATGTTCTAATTGCACGTCAACAAAAACACTTGCTTCACAAAACCATTTACTCTAAGCACAGAACTACACCAATCATACAACACGGAGTTCGCTCAGACACAATTTGTAATTATAATGTCAAATAATAATTACAAAATTTATATCAAATAAAAATATTGAATGACTATCACATTCACATCCCGCCAAAAAATGAAGTGTAGTTGTTATCATAAAGTTACGTATACATTTATTATTTCTATTATGGCAATAAAAAATAATCGAGTGAGTGAAACAGGTTGCTTTTACTTTGAGTTTCGAAAGAAAGAGAAATAACATCTTTGAAAGTAAATGAAATTCTGAAATCGTATCAACTTCGATTCGATTTGACCGTTCAATTCTATAAAATAAATATTTAAGCGCGCTCGCTTGTCTTATTTTATGTTAAAATAGCTATCTTTTAATAAGAAAATAAAGTTTTAACAATGGATTTCGATTGGACAAACTATTTAGAAACAAACAAAGCTACTGCTGTGCCTGAAGAATTATTTTCACACGTAAGTTTTATGTAAATTAATTGTTGCTAATTAATGTCTTCTAAAAAATATTTATTTGTAAGGTGTAAGCCTATACAATCATCAGTAGTCACAACTACTGATGATTGTATAGGCTTTTAATAAACTATTAAAGACAACTTTTACTTTTTAAATCTATTTTTAGCAATAATTTAAAATAGCTTTAAAAATGGAATATTACTACCTACCAGACAGCATGTAACTTTAGAAATTCTGTTAAGCGTTTGGTCTGCTTAAAATGTTTTGTAATCAATGCTTTCCCTTGTAATTAATTGTACTTATATATTATTTTCTGCAGCTCAGATTAAAATAGTATAAGCAATTTTTATAGCTTTTTCGTTGATTAAATGTTATAAAGTTCATTCATTTCTTGATTTCTCTGGTATTTTTTTTCTTTAAAGCTAGATACTTACTTTTTTACAAATGTTGCAGCCTTGATAATTTATTTAACTATTATCCAATTAAAAGGTTTTTTTAAAGTTATATATTCTAATAATATTTAATTGACAATTAATTCCAAAGAGAATACTTGGTACATATTATCAAAAAGTGTAAGGTATGGTTTCTCGCTGTATTGAAAGCCACTAATATCCTGCCATATTCCAAATATTATTCCCTTTGTCTGCAGAAAACCCACCAACTAAACCCACTAGTGGGGTTTTATATTCACTTCTATCATTTGATATCTACACATTTACTTACACCTTTATTAGCTACTATATCAGCAATGGTCAATGGTCAACACAGTTAAAAGTGTTTATTATCATCACCAGCTTTTATTTGTCCTACTGCTGGACACAGGCCTTGCTACACGGGAGAAACACACAAGGAGTTTGGCCATAACACCACCACACTGGCCCACTGCGAGTTGGTGGGTTGACGCTGTTGCTGTTACAAACAAGGGCCTTCCAAAGCATGGAGGTTAAATTTTGATTGGCCCACTACCAGATCAAACATGGCGAAAGTGGCTTTGTTTCCAAAAACGAAATGAGAGCGCTCAAACCACTATGCGACTGATATCTTCCTTTTTTATTTAATATACTCTTATAAGTGTATACATTTTTAATACTAATGAGTGTCAAAGTTTTATGAGAACCTGAATGTTATATGAATTAAATTTATATAAATGAAAAAGTTTATAAATATTCATTGAATAAACATTTTTAGGTCGAATGCAGCTTGAATAATAGAATTAAGCAGGGCATGTTACTCGAAGTATGCCACAAAAACAACCCTGACATTTACTGGATTGCTGAGATCACCATGGTCTGTGGCCACCTTCTTCGCATCAAATTCCTGGGTGCTAATGATGATTTTTGGTGTGACATTTCAAACACTAAAGTTCACCCTTTAGGCTGGTGTGGAAAGTATGATGAATGGATAGAACCTCCTGATGAGATAAATAACTCTTATGGGGATACTATAATAGATATTATGAAGAAAGCGCTATTAGATGGACATTCTGTGTCCATTGAAGCTCTGAACAACAAAGGGTTGTCTCCAATTGATAGAATTAAAACTGGCATGAAGGTGGAGGTGCAGAATGTTTTAGATCCTTACAAATACTGGATTGCAACAGTAAGATTTAACAGTAATAATATTTTAGAATAAGCAATTTTTTTATTTTAATTATTCCTTTTTTTATTCCGTTTCAATATGTTTATTTGGAGCATAATAAATACATATCAATAAAAATATGCAGTAACTAATAACAATTAGATGGAGCATAAATATCATGGCATGACATGAGGCTACTTTTGTCTGAACCAAGGAGGAAATTATTATATTATTACTGATCAAAATTACAAATTAATAATAGTAAATATAGACAACTTAGAAGTAATCTTACAAATTTTATTGGATTTATGATGACATATTTTATTTTATGACAAACTTTGATATAATTTATTGTAAAATGACTCCATGTTTATCAATATTCTAGGTTAATGAAAATATTGGTGGTCGACTGCTTCTACATTATGATGGTTCTGATGATGACTTGCAACAATTTTGGATGTTCTTCTCCAATCCTCGCCTATGTAGTTTTGGCTATGTCACCAACAAGGTAATTAAACTAGAAAATATGGATGTGAGATAAAATTAATTAATTATCGATTTAATGACTAATGTTAGATAAAATTTGGTTTTTATTGCATAATGTTCCTGCAGGGTTCACCTTGGCAGTTCAAGTATCCAACCAAAATAAACAAATTCTCCTGTAAAAATAAACTCAGCACTCAACTAAGACAAAGTGCTGAAGAGTCCATCAAGGAACCAACACCTATAGATTTGTTTCAGGTAATATAATAATTTAATTTAATATAATGTTGAATAAATATTTCAGATAAACCTAAAACCGTAATATTATCATATTTTTAGCCTATGCCAAGCCTGGAGGTGCATAATTTCGTGACAGGGATGAAGGTTGAAGCGTTCAGTCCAAATGACATGAAATCTATACGCGCGGCCACTGTCACTAAGGTGTTTAACAACTTCCATTTCTTGGTAGTAATTGACGATCATGTCGACGATTACGAAGACACCAAGATGGCCTGGTTGTGCGATTCCATGCATCCGTACATATTTCCTATAGGTTGGGCAGAGAAGAATTCTATCAACTTCAAAGCACCAAAAATTTGGAAAGAAGGAACCTTCGACTGGGATGAATACCTTTCAATGACATCTTCAGTTCCAGCCCCAGATTACTGCTTCGGCACTAAAGCACCCGTCAAGGGATTCGAAATAAATATGAAGTTGGAGGCCGTAAACCCACTAAACCATGAAGAGATACATGTCGC
The DNA here is from genome assembly GCA_947347705.1 of Nymphula nitidulata. Lineage (NCBI taxonomy): Eukaryota > Metazoa > Arthropoda > Insecta > Lepidoptera > Crambidae > Nymphula > Nymphula nitidulata. The sequence continues at coordinate 3,009,172 of OX374617.1, read as the reverse complement.
TTCTATAACCTCTGTAGTTGAGCACATGGTATGCGTTGAGCTGTTGCCTATAAGAGAGAAGTTCTGGTACGCCCAGAACAGTGACCTTCTGTTCCCTGTCGGGTGGTGCGACAGTAACAACTACGCATTACACATCCCCGATGTTAGTGTCGTGAACAATGAAATAAATAAACCAGCTGAAGAGAGTAGAAATGTGAAAGAAGACATTAAATCGTCGGAGGAATGGTGCGATCGAATATTTTTCAATTACAAATGCTATTCTGGTCCCTCGATAAGCAGAAATAAACTGTCTCAACTTCCAAAACATGTTGGGCCTGGTCCGTTGTCTCTTGTTTTGAAAGAGGTATTGAATAAAATTATATCTGCTTCATATAAACCGGCTAAATTACTTAAGGATTGGGAGACTGAAGGGCCGCCGGAGGAGGGAATGAGATTGGAAATGCTGAGAGCAAAGTAAGTAGATGCACGATATACTTTAATGTCTCATTAATAATAATTAATTAGGTAAAAGCATTTGAAATAAAACCAATTTACCGGATTTAACTCGCGTTTAATTAGATTTTACATTATTATTATACACCCGACGTTTCGATTACTTTACAGCGATCGTGGTCACGGGAAGACTGAAAATGTTAAATGTCTTTGATAAGTTTTAAGTTAACTACTACTAGGTTTAAATGAACACACTCTTGGCGGACCGAATCACTACATCAGATTTTATAAGCCCCAAATCCTCACCAAAGAACACCTTTCCATTCCTAGAATGTTACGCGAGTCTATTGAAATCAAAAAAACATCCTAATTTCAATAGAGAAAATGGTTGTAGTATACCACCAGCTTGGGATCCCATCATGCGAACAATAAAGTCCCAAGCCCTTCCTCACACTGTCCAAACAACTGACACCGCGTGAACTCCGTATGCGTAATTCGGGCCGCCCAAAATATAACACAAAGTGACGATAGTTAACTTAAAACTACATTTGACATCTTCAGTCTTCCCGTGACCACGATCGCTGAGAAGTAATCGAAACGTAGGGTGTATAATAATTTAATAATAATGTAACATCTAATTTAACGCGAGTTATATCCGGTAAATTGGTTTTATTTCAAATGTGCAGTACTCGCGAAAATTTAAGACAATACTAAGGTAAAAGCATCTAATTACGGCAGTTGTTAAAATTTTATTTTCATGTTTTATCAACCCCCGACGAAAAAAGTGGGGTGTTATAAGTTTGACGTGTCTGTCTGTGGGATCGTAGCTCCTAAACGAATGGACCTATTTTGATTCGGTTTTTTCGTTTGAGTAAGCTGAGAGAGTAAATTCTATTTTGATATACTTAAGTAAACAAAATCTATTAGACGAATATATTTTCAAACGCGAATATCACGCGTATCCTCATACGCGTATTCTTATTCAATGTTGTGAGGGTAGGTTTTATATTCTCATAAAACACTAAAATAAAAATAGCGCCGCAATTAAAATGGAGCCAAAATAAGTACGGCCGTAATAGGAAAGTTTACCTCACAATCAGTTTGCTCTGTAAGGCATTGCTTAATTTTAGGATGATAGACGTATATGTTTATCATTCTAGATTAAAATCAAGCACGTACCACGCGTACGTGCCGATAGCGACCAGCTCTGACAAGGTATCGTCGTTCTGCCGCGACTCGTGCGTCAGGCTGCAGGCGTGCCCGTGCCTCTTCGGGCCCGACGAGTACCCGGAACAGTGCCCACAAAACTGCCAGCAAGTCGACAAGTCCACATTCCGTAAGTTTACCATCGAAAATCTCCAAAAATAAAGTAGTGGTAGTGTAAAAAAGGATATTTCAATGTAGTGAGGGTAGGCGTTAGCTTATACCTAATGCAAATACAAGATAGTGTAGAAACAATTCAGAGCCTTATCCCAAGTCTCCTTGGTAGCTCAAGCCTAGGTCATGCCTTTTATCTTAGATATTTTCCTAGACATATCTCTCATTTTTAGAATAAATATTATAATTAGTGAATCCCAAAATAATTTATATACAAATCTTCAATCTGAATAGTGTAAGCTTTATAATATTGAGCATCTTTTGGTTTCAAGTTTCAAATAAAAGCTATGTTGTACAGGCCTGTTATAATTTTTATTGCAGATAATCCCGCGGAACGCAAATGCAGACCTAAAGGGAATCTCACTGGTAAACGAAAAAAGAAAAAGAGCACTCTAGAAAAACGGGAAAAGGAACCCCAGCCTTCGCAGGAGACTGAAAGTAACAAAGATGAGTCAGCCAGTGAGCACAGTGGCTCGACTCCGCCATCCGAGTCCGGTACCAGACCTAACTCACCAGACAGTGTGCCTGAATATAAGAAAATTCAAAGGAGAAAACGTAAAACCGCGGATTCTTACCCAAAAATGGAAATGAAGACAAGAGGAGCGAAGCTACCAAACTTCGCACTTCAAATGAAAGAGGCGCATTGGAATAGAAAAGACGTGGAGACGATTTACAGTAATACTTGCGCTTCTAAAAAGGTGACTTCGCATAATAGTGATTCAGAAAATGAGACCAATGAAAGTAGCTCAAATTCACGAGATGGCAAAAATATTTCTGATGTATCAGACTCTGAGGAACCTGAATTGAAAAAGCTCAAGTTCGCATCTAACGATCCACTGCCTTCAGATAACAAAATGTTTGAAAAGGATACAGCAATAACCTGGCCCAAAGGGAAGCTTAAGATTTCTCCAAATCCTTTAGAATGGTCCGTGGATGATGTGTACACTTATTTAAAAAGCACTGACGATTGTAAATTAGTTGCTGACAAAATGAAGCAGGAGGAAATTGATGGCGAAGCATTCATAATGCTGGACTTGCAAACAATTAGAGATTTTTTACATATGAAAAAGGAATTTGCTGTCCTGCTCTGTAATCACATTACTAAAATAAGGTGGTATTATGTAATTAATTTTGAAGAAAATAACAGTTCAACGTGATAGTTTTGTTCCTATACATTTTATATTATAACCTGTATCTAGTCCATAATAAAACACTTGTTGAAGACGATACTATTATTTTTCACCAGAATTTACATTCCAATTTCATGGATTTAATTTTTGCGCAGTTTTTTGCATATATAACTGCAGATTTTGGATATAAAAGATTTATTTTCGTCCTTTTCTCTTTCTTTGCTGAAGTCTTCATCTATGTAAATATTTCTCTTCGCGAAAGAGACTTTTACCGGTATTTCCCTGTCAAGTGCCTGAGTGTCTTGTGATTGCCTATCATGTTCCTCCATTTCTAACTTTTTCTCGGCTAATTTATTTAAATTTTCGGCAGAAGCTACCTTATATTCCTTCTGTCCCTTGTGTCTGGGTTTTTTAATATTAATTTCAGATAGTATATTACGATCATTTATTCTAATTTGTGAACATGGTATACTACCCAAAAAATAAATATTATAGTCTTCCTCTTTCTTTGTGCTGCTATTCAATTTCGTAGAATTGTCATTAAATGTTGAATCAGTTAGGTAATTTTCGTTTTTGTATGATTCAAGTAGAGAATGTAAACTTTCTAAAAGCTTAGCTTAGGGTCTCTCTTTTACAATCGTCGTATTCGTATGCACGCTTGCGTCTCCCATAGCCTTTATTTCCATCTTATCCTTCATTTCTAATCTTTCACGTGTTTCATTAGTCATTGAAGTGTCCGAAGACAAAATGTGATGAATCATATCTTTTATAAAGTCTTCCATGTCAGCTATGGAGTCCTCTTTATTTTTTGCTAATATTTCTTCAAATCTCTTTTTGTAAACTTCGAAATCTTGCATACTAGCATAAAAGTTGTCAAATATCTCCTGTACTGTAGTCTTGAAAAGTTTTATGTTTGACTCCAGACTGCTGATTGTAGAATCATCGGTTTGCAGTTCTTGCGAAATGTTTTTATAAATTTTATTTTCCAACTTTTGTAAATCTGAATTAGTTAAAGATATTCTGTCACTATCCATGCCTTCAACATTGTTCAGCTTGGCTTTGTATATTCTAGGATTATTATCTTTAACGGGAACGTCGTCGTGCTCATACTTCTTCAAGTATTCACCAGAACTATTCTTCAAATCAGAAGAGCATTTGGATACGCTCCCTGGTTTTAACCACTTCGATACATTGACGTCGGATTTCCATGAAGATTCAGAATGTATAGAGTCCCTGGGTGTTTCCCCGCCGTAAAAACTATAGCGAGCCTTCAGTAAGTTATGATCACCTAAAAGTTGTATGTATGTATTAGAATATCTGGTGTTAAACAGCACGCATCTCATAAGGTTGTATGAAAAAAACTATACTAACCCATTTTGATGTGGAAGGATGTAGTTGGCTGAAAAAATTAAATATAGCGATTAACGTGTTGTAGGCGGATTTGCCTTAGTTAACATTTTAGAATTGTTCTAATATTATCAAGATAGCTTAGCAGTGGAAAGTTCTAATCTAAACTACCTGATACATCCTACGAGTCAGTTACACCCAGTTTCAAATTCCGTCCACTGGAGAATATAGGCCACATCTAAGTCGCCAACTAATAAAGATTGCTAAGCAGCAAAACTACAAAATACTTCCATCTGTAGTACCTACTCCAGATATAATCACAGATTTCCAATATAGTGATAGATTATTTAAACCGGCTGATTATTATTATTATAATAAGTTTACTACTGTGCATGAGAGTCTGAAGAGCTCGGTGTCGAAGTGGTTTGAGCGCTCTGTTTTCTATTATAAAAACAAAGCAACTTTCGCCATAGTTGATACCGGAAGAGTCGAAGAAAAATCATCTGTAATCTCGAGTTCCTCCGTGCTTTGGAAGTCATTGGTCCCGGTTGTAACTGCAACCGCTATCACCCACCAACCCACAACGGGTTAGCGTGGTAGTGGTGTTATGGCCTTTTTTTCTCTGGGAAAGAATGCTTTACGCATGCCCTCCCGTCGGGGGACGGGAGGGGTATGTGGGACTCCCCGGGAGAGGTTCCTGGGGCCTTACCACCATCTTTATAAAAGCGATTCATATTCCGATCGGTTCAGTATTGGTTCCTAAACTGCGTCGCTGTCATAGTCGTAGATAGCGTCGTAGTACGAATATAACGATTCTACTCAGTTTAGGTCCTAAACTGGATCGCGATAAAAGATGGTGGTACGTGTGCTGGGTCTACCCACTAAAACGACCCAGCGGCACTCCCTCATCGCCTTATGTGGTGGGGGGACTGGGAAACCGGCAGAGCCTCTATTTCCGGTCCCCCACCGGCAATTGCCCGCCTAGGCGGCGGGCCCTTCACGCTATGCGGTCATCCTGTTGTCTTCATGGCCTGTCGCGTGCGTAACGATTGAAAGTATATCTAAATAAACCTTAACATTCTTTTAAGTAAACCTTGATAAAGTTCGCCAAGTCAACGTGAGAATAATAGTAGGCATAGGCTGGTCTTTGATTATTTATATATAAATCAAAGAGGCTGGTATAATAAGAAAACGTAAGCTAATTAACTCACTTATTTTGGTAAATAAATAATTAGGTTAATCATTTAAAAATGAAAACATCCAGGAAATTTTGTTAGGGTACAACAAAGACAGTATTCCTAAATGTCGAAAAACATCAGTTTTGACACTTTCTTTATAAATAAATAGAGAAAAACAGAAATGAACTATGATAAAACGGTAAGAACTACTTTCTTATCGAAATATATTTTTTCTTACGCATCAATAATGTAAACCTCATTTTTAAAACGAACAATATTTAAATCTTCTAAAAATAGATAATTAATTGTGACCGTATGATCAAAGAGTACTTATTTAATTCATGTGTAGGAGTAGTTTCTGTGCATAAAATTATGCCTATTTCCCTTGCAGGGTCGGCAAAGCATCAGGGTTTCAAAATATATCTAAAATTTAATATTGATGTAATGTTGTCTGTCTGTGCGTACACCGGGAACTCATTACAGTTTTTGTTTCAACCGTGTCATGATATTAGTTTCGTGCGGTTTGTACAGATGCTGTCTAAATAATAATTTAATTAAAACAGCTATTTATTTGACATGAGCATTAAGTTACGTAGGTATTTATTTATTTTAGAAGGTACGAAAGGCCTAGTTAGTTGAATGAGACTAAAGAAATTTTTTTTCTTATTCATCCCAATACACTGCCATATTTATTTCACAGTGACCGATAGTCAAAAGTACCGTAAAGTTTTCGAAAAAAATATGTTTCACAATTCATTTTTCATTACATATTTGAAAGTTTTTTTAGAAAAAAACTTGGAAAAATTAATTATCGTAGGTATATAAAATTTTGAGATCGTAAAACTTACTATTCAATAAAAAACAAGGCAATTATAAGCCACTCAATAGCATAGTTTTATGACTATTCGGAGTATGAATTTTTTCGCTACTTTTGTTTAAATCTTAAAAGTAACGTAAAAGTAACATTTTGAGTCGTGTAACATAAAAGTAACATGGGAGGGTCAAAAGTAACATAAAATGTTACAAAAGTAACATTCTGGCAACGCTAATTTCAATGTGTAGTGATCTTGCCAGTAAATAAATAATTGAGACAAATAAAACAAAAAAAAATGCAAATTCTCTCTTTTTTAGTTTGTACACAAATGTGATGTGATCTCAAAAATGCAGTTGAAATTTTTGTATTTGAATAAAGCTCAGATTATTAAGTAGTCATTGGATGGACATTTCATTGATGACCCAGTGTTTTTTCGTCATAGTGTGGAAGTGGAACCACACCACAGTTGGAGTAATATTATTCTATCACAGACGATATAGTATTCTATGCACAGGTGGAACTGACTCACAGATTAGAAAGAGTGTGTTATCTTCATACGGTTAATATTATTATTAAAGTAAACGAGACATTATATTTATAATAAATCATGTATTTCAAGTAGTGGTTACAAGCTCCACCTAAGCTCTGATTCACACTTGCTGTTTACATAGATTAAAAATATGTCCACATAGATTAACAATTATGTCACATCTCCCTCTTTGGAAAACTTAAAATAAAATGTTATTTAATTTAATATAGTATGTAATCATTGAGATAAGAGGGAGGTCTGGTATTCCTTACAAGCCTTGCTGATGTAGGTTCAATATTAGAATTATTAGAATTATCGGGTGGACACTCTTGTGGTATAATGATTTGAGAATTAGACCAGTAACTCTGTTTTTTATTTAAATTGTCTGAGTTTGGAATACAAGTCCCCTCTCCCATGTTAAAATTATTGATGGTTTTAATAAACCAAGTATTCCTTATTTTCTTATATCCTTCTTCATCTTGTATAACAATAGATCTAGGATTATCAAGTATTTGATATACAGTAGCGGGCTTCCATATTTTACATTTTTCATTTTCTTTATAATATACCTTTTGGCCCACTTTAAATGTATCTTTTCTTAGTTTGGTACTACGGTCATAATACTTTTTATGTTTAACAGAATTTTGTAAGCAATTATTTGTTACATTTAAAATCAATTCAGGTTTCAGTAGTTCTTTATTTATAGGCAACCTAGTTCTGCAAAGTCTATTGAATAACAATTGAGATGGTGAGTATCTATTACCCAATACTGGTGTATTTCTATATTCTAGAATAAAGTTAAATAAATCTGAATTAGTTTCATTACATTTTTTTATCATTGATTTACAAATACCTACTGCATTTTCTGCTGCACCATTGCTCTGGTGGTAATGTGGACTTGAAAATATGGGTTGGAATTGCCAACTCTTACTGAATTCAATGAATAGCAATGAATTGAATGGAACATTGTCACAATATAATATTTCTGGAATGCCATGTATTGAAAATATTAGTTTTAGTACATTTATTGTGGTCTCTGCAGTTTTATTTAACACCTTATGTAGTTCTATCCATTTGGAATAATGATCTACCAGAACCATATAATTATTATTACCATATTGTAAAAAATCAACTGAAACATACTGAAAGGGTAATTCAGGCTGATTTCTAATTATCATAGGCTCTTTTATATTGTTAACAGAGAATTTTTTACATACTTTGCAGCTGCTTATATAATCTTCTATATCCTTATATATATTCTTCCAATAAAATAACATCTTGGCTCTAGCTTTTGTTTTAGTTATTCCAAAGTGACAGTCATGTAACTTGTTTAATATCATAATTTTTAGTTTATCTGGAACATATAGGCGATTAGAAATAAAAATCAGATCATTTTCAACAGTTATTGAAGACTTAAAATTATGGTAATATTTTAATATGTTTGGGACTTTGGACATTGACTTAGGCCAACCATTTATAACGTATTTTTTTAGTTCAATTGCTATAAAATCACTTTTTAATTCTTCTTTAATTTTTGATAAGACATCATGTGACACATTTATGGAATGTATTGAAAAATTTAGATCATTGTCACAGTTGTTATGTATATCTGCTTTCGAACATGCTCTACTTATAGCATCAGCTATGTGCATTTGGCTTCCTGGAATGTGCACTATTTGAATATTATATATACTTAATTTAAGTTTTATTCTTTGAAGTCTAACAGATGGAATACTAGCTATTTCTTTTTTCATAATTGATACTAAGGGTAAGTGGTCAGTTTGAACTATGATTTTCCTACCATATATGAAGGTGTGAAATTTTCTACAGGCAAACAGGATTGCCAAAAATTCTTTTTCTATTTGGCCATAGTTTATTTCAACTGATGTTAGGGATTTTGATGCATAGTAAATAGGCCTATTCTCTTGCAATAAGACACAGCCAATTCCTGTTTTACTAGCATCAGTTTGTATGGTTATTTCTTTATCTGGATCAAAAGTATGAAGCACAGGTTTGTTTGTTAAAATTGATTTAAGTTTATTGAGAGAATCTGTATGATTTTTTTGCCAGTTATACAATACATTTTTCTTTAATAAGTCTCTTAGAGGGGTTGTTATTGTTGCTAAATCTGATATAAAAGGACGCAGGTAGTTAACTAGCCCTAAAAATCTTTGAAGACTTTTTCTATCATTAGGGGTGTCATATTCAATTATACACTTAATAGAGTCAGGATCTGGGTATACTTTCCCTGATTCAAAGATATGTCCTAAGTACTTCACTCGAGTAACCATGTACTGAAATTTATTTTTATTAAATTTTATATTGAATTGTCTAGCTCTGTAAAATACTTTATCTAGAATATTGTTCATTTCTGCCTTACTTTCAGCATAAAGGAGAATATCATCAATGTAATTCACAACACCATTTATATCACCAAATATTTCAGATAAATATTTTTGAAAAACTTCTGAAGCTATTGCTATTCCAAAGGGTAAACGATTAAATTTATATGTACCATACATAGTTGCAAATGTACAGTATTTCGAGCTTTGCTCAGAAAGAACTACATGCCAAAATGAATCTTTAAGATCTAGAACAGAGAAATACTTAGAATTTTTTATTTTGGCCGATAACTCACCAAGAGTTGGAATTGTACAATATTCTTTTATAATAGAATTATTCAAGTCTTTTGGATCTAAACATACACGGATACTGTTATCAGGCTTTTCAACAATGACTAATCTATTGACCCATTCTGATGGTTCTTCAACTTTAGAAATAATACCTAAACTTTCTAAATTGATTAATTCATCTTTAAGTTTTTGTCTCAGACTTAGAGGAACTCTGTATGGTGGCTTAGATGATGGAATTATTCCTTTTTTTAATATTATGTTATATGGCTTATCTATTTTTCCAACTCCTGTGAACAAATCTAAATTATTTTCAAGTAAACTATCAAAAGTTACCTCTAATCCTGTTTTAATTTCTGTGACCCGTTTTACTAAATTCAGTTGCACACAGTCATCACGACATAGTATGGGAACAGCTTGATCACTCCCTGCAATAAAGAATCTTAGAATATGACTACTATTGTTAATTCTGATCTTCAACTTGGCAATTCCAAATACAGGTGTCTTGTAACCATTCCAGCTTTCTAAACTTGCATTAGTTTTCTCCAATTGAAAGGGTCCTCCCACATGATTTATTTTATGAAACAATTTCACAGGTAATATGCTAACGTCTGCCCCTGGATCAAGTTTGAAATTGACATCCATCCCTTCAACTTCAACTTTTTCATACCAGCTTACAGAATTTATTGATGCATTTGATCTTAAATTTACTGATCCACAAAAATAATCTGTGTCTTGATTCACTTCTATAGCATTAACCTTTTTTATTTGATTTTTACACATCTTAGCAAAATGATTTTTCAGTTGGCATTTGGCACATGTTTTATTGAACGCCGGACACTGCCCATACTTGTGATTAAATCCACATTTGTTACATGTTTTCTTATTGGTATCTGCTGACACCATGTTTATTTTTGGTTCTTTTTGAATTTCATTTATTCTGGATCCTGTTAACTCTGCTACTCTAAATGTCATTATAACTTCTTCCAATGGTGGATTTCCCTTTTCTACGATTTTCTTTTGTGTGCACAAATCAGATGTTCCAAGTACAATACGATCCCGCAACATTTCATTGGAGTCTTTAAACTCACAGTTATTTAGCAGAATTTTCAAGTGTGCTAAATAATTATCAAATGACTCATTATCTTTTTGAGACCTATTGTAAAACAAATATCTAGAATGAATGATATTCTTTTGTGGATTGCAGTAAGATTCAAACTTCTCAAAAATTATTTTTAGTGTCTTGTCTTTCGGTAATGAAAATGTATTAAATAATGATAGTGCTTCTTCGCCCACAACATTCAAAAATATTGCTATTTTTCTTGCTTCTGATGCTTCATCCAGATTTGATGCAAGTAAGTATATCTCGAAACTTTGTCTGAATTTGTTCCAATTTTCATTTAAGTTGCCCACGAGGGACAACTGTGCTGGTATGTTACATGTAATGTTCGCCATTGCAATATTCTGAGAATTACTGTTTCTTGAGAACCGACTGCGCCATGTGTTATCTTCATACGGTTAATATTATTATTAAAGTAAACGAGACATTATATTTATAATAAATCATGTATTTCAAGTAGTGGTTACAAGCTCCACCTAAGCTCTGATTCACACTTGCTGTTTACATAGATTAAAAATATGTCCACATAGATTAACAATTATGTCACAAAGAGTATTCGTGTAGAAACACTACTATATAGTGAGTGATCTGTGATAAACACTAGAAACACAAACTTGGAACTTGCAGAAATTTATATACTCTGTCTACGGCAGAAATAGCTTGTTCTCGAAACAGTCTGTGGAATATCTATCAGACATGGCTGTATAGACTTGACCCTTTGCCTTTTTTAAGTGAGGTTTCAGAATACAAAATTGTCCATGGTTCACATGGTTGTGTTTTGTGGAAATAGCAATACCAAAATCCCATTTGGTAGAAAGAAATAAACGGGAGTGTTTGGCGGGTTTTTGTCAAGTCAGACAGTCATGATTTTTTTCAATAATTAAAAATTGTGTCGGAGCGAACTTTGTGTTATGAAAGTGGTGTAGTTTTATATACAAAGTGTTCATATATGTATACAACTTAAAGGGTATAAGACTATAAGTGATTATGGTACGATGAGAACTTTGTGGTTGTCCAATGTCCACCTCATCAAGTAGCATCATATAGTGATTGTCATGGTATATTTCGCGTCAAATACTCCCAAGATACATTGAAATGTGTAACACCAGCATTTCAATGCAATAAATAAGAAATATTGTAGACATGGCTGTATGGACATTAGTTTCCGTTGCCTTCCCATTGTAGGGAGAATGAACCAAAAAAAATAGAAATAAACGTTGTCGGCCATGTTTATCGTAAAAGTTTGTCTATGTTACTCATTGAACCGTCAACGCTGAACGAACGACCGACAGCGAATCTAAAGGCCCCGCCTTTATGCTCGTGTAAAATATTGTTTTATTGGTTTTCCGCAATGATATTATTATAAATAGGAAATTAGGTAATTATATGTATTTATGTCTTAGTATTATATAGATATTGTGTTAAAACAACGTTGTATACATTAAAAAAGAGTAATTATTGATTTACCTTCTAATAAAACAGTGAAGAGTGCGGTTTTCTAAATGTCCTGATCCTCTCGGCGTAATTTTGCTATGAAAAGATTTATTCTAACGTGATTTATTCTAAAATTGACAGTATTCATTAGTCAGGAGGGGTTTACAGTTTAGTGTATTTGGTTGATTTGGTGATACTATTTTTAGTGGGTGTTGTCATTGTAGCCAAGCTTTATTCGGATTAGGTCATCGAGTGCTTGAACATGTGTGCCGGAGAAATGTGTTTTTCTGTAACTAAACTGGCTTGTTTGGTTTCTTGTTAGATCTACAAGCCTGGAGACAGTTGGAAACATGGGTACTGTTGTAATATTTTGTTTCGTCGCGATTGTATCGCAAGCGGCGGCACTTTGTGAGTATTATTTACAATTAACTTTATTGGTAATAACTTTCTCATTTAATATTTATTAGTTTAATAAGTTAGTATAGTATCGAGTCTAAATATTACTAATAAATGCATGTATAACAGTAGTTTATGCTTATCAATATATTACAATAATTAATCAACAACAGCCCATACACATCTGACATAAATCATTAGATACAAAAAAAAAAATAGGTATCAGTGGCACCCCAATGTCTAGTGCAATAATTTCTGTGGTCTGAAAACGAAAAATATTTTTGTATAATTTAAATAAACCTACATCATCCAAACTTATTGAAAAGCTGAGAAGCTATATCGATTATATATATCTAAGTAGTATAAAATTAAATCTTAGCTATGACTAATTTTCAGATTGATAATTGAGGTTATTGTTTTGTCCTTGATACTAGACAAGACTAGGATGTCATGAAATTATCTATACACACATTTTGCTCAATGACTTCTTTCTGATGTGACTACAGCGCACCTTTTTGATCCGTAGTTAACTGAACCAATGGTCGAAAATTGTTACCAATGCCATGGTTTAAATTATTAGTTATTCTTGTATGTTATCTTACTATTGGTAATAATTTTGACTATCATTTAGTGTACTATGCATCACAAACTAGATCTATGTTGCTTCAAGAAAGATGACCTACTCTGTTTAACATACTACTTCTCATGTGATCCTAAGTCATTTGTTTTCAACAGAAAAGTTTGGTATGCTGACCTAGGAATGGATCAGCGTTACTTATGGGATTTTTTCTGTTGACCTGATAATTCACAATAAATCTGCGAAGTAACCACTTAACATACTCGATAGGTTTTCTATTGAGTCCACTGGTGGGCTGAAAAGGGATGCAAGACTAATAAAATGTCACACATAATATTTTCTTTCCGAAATAAATTATTATAACCAGTACTTTTATTTTTCTACATAATTGTGTCAGTAAATTCTACAGAAAAGTCACCAAAAACAATATTCAGACAAAATCTCCAATTTTATTCCTTGGGATATCATATAGTTGCATGATATTTAATTATTCATCATACCTTTTTTTCTAATAGTAACCTCACCACCGAAAATGGTCAAGCAACCAACACAAGAAGAGCTACTTTTCCAAGTAGCGCAACCTGGTGAAGTGGACAAACCGTTTATTATTGAATGTGAAGCAGAAGGAGAACCTGCACCTAAGTAAGTATTGCTTTACAACTCCAATGGGCTGATGTAGAAATCACAATTTAATAAACAAAAATAAAACCGACTCCAAAAAACTGAAAAGGATAAAATAATTAAATTTTAGTAAGTAGGCACTCATCCCCTAGGAACATATTTTTGGAGTCGGTGCTTCACTATCTATGGTTTCTGGAAACAACTTAGCACAGGTTTTTTTTTTTTTTTCACAATTTTTAGTGATAATTGTGAAGGTCAAAGCTAGATGGGTGACCGTGAGCTTATATTAATTTCTACTATCGTATCATTTTACTAAAAATTCATAGGAAAGCAAATATCCGCAACTTCACATACATAGACGACTTAATTTTTCCAGTTATTCCGATTTAAAAACCAAACTACCCAATGGTTTGTTTTAATTTTTTTATGGGACCAAATGGGAACTATTCTGCATCGAACAAAAAAAGAATCATCAATATCGGTTCACCCAGTCAAAAGTTCTGAAGTAAAAAACATAAAAAAAAACCTACAGACGAATTGATAACCTCCTCCTTTTTGAAGTCGGTTAAAAATATATTGACTTGAGTCATTATTAAGCATATTGAACAAAAACAAGGGCCCAAAATATTTGTTGAATGTTGTCGGTGATAGAAAGTATTAGAAATTATTATTTATGAATTGTTCACATGAAATTGAAAATACATCAAAGAACTCTTTAAACAGGGTGGTGCCGTCAATACGACAGTAAATTGAAACATGTGCTTTAATAGTTCATAGAAATGATTTGCCATTTTCAAAAACATCTTATTTATTTGATAATTTTATGACATTTGTATGAAATGAACTAATACTTGGCTGCATTATTTCATAGAAATGTCATAAAATTATCAAACGAATAAGATATTTTTGATATAGGCAAACTATTTCTATAAACTAATATAGCTTGTGTTTTAATTTATTGTCGTACTGACAGCACCACCCTGTATAAGGCACTAATTTTCCGCATAATATTCCAAACCATGATCTCAAAACCTATATAATATTTTTTTTCATATTTTCTAAATAAATATTTGTTTGTTTACGAGTAAGATTATGAAACCACAGACTTACAATAGGGGCAGAATCGAGACAGTTATTTCAATAGAATGTGGTACAGTCATGTCTAAATATATGTATACATTTAAGGCTTCGTAAATATATCACATTGAAACATAATGAAGGTAATTCAAGTATACAATTGATAATAATTCTCATTAAACATTTGGAAATATTAGAGTTTTTGGTCCTTATGAAAACTAAATTGGTGTGACATAATAATATTGGCACGGCGGGCCGCGTCGTAGGCGCAGAAGGTGAACGTCGTTAATAGTAATTTATGAATAGTACTATAGTTTTTTTATACTACTAAATGACAAACAAAGTATAATTGAGCGTAACAGTTGCATTAAGAAAGAGATTACGCCTCTATTACGACGGAGTAAGGGCGGTCTCTGTGGCAGGCGGCTGGAGATATTATGCTATTTTATTTACGGGTTCTTACTTACTAGCTTTTGCTCGCGACTTCATGATCACCACCCTTTTTTTTTCTTCACGCTGAGGGGAAGCTCTACCAGCCTATCTTCCCTCTGCCTGGGGGGAAGAGGGAAGGGTGTGTGGGGCACTCACCCACTAAACCCCTCAGCGATGCACCTCTTTCCTGCTTGCTACCGACACAACGTGTTGGCGCGAAGACTTTCACCGTCGTCGGTAGGGCAGTTGACCGATTTAGGTCCCATCTTTTTTGGAGGCCGTAAAGGAGCCCCCCCAAAGCAACCTTGTTCTTTAAAGTCGGCGGGAAGATGCATTGGCACGCCGACTAGGCTGTGCAAGCTGGGCTACGGCCCCCAAACCGTTCCTGGAGCCCTCATCATTACCAGCCTATCTCAACTTGCCCGCAACTTCGTGCTATTGCGTGAATATAGGTTCTATCCCACGGGAACCGTATTCTTTTTCGGAATAACAAGTAGCTTGAGTGTTATTCCAGACTATCGTCTATCTCTTCTCTGTACCATACATTCAGATCTGCTCAGCCGTTCTAGCTCAGCAGTCTAGTTCTAGCGGGATTGATAACAAAATAAATCCACGTTTTCGCCTTTATAATATTAGTAGTATTTATATATAATTGATTGCATGTAATCAAAGTGAAGTACAGTCGACGCACATCAAGCGCAACAGTTTGACCTTGAGACCTTACTGCATTCGTAATAGAGGCGGCTTTCGTAGTGCAACTGTTACACTTGATGTGCTGTCGTGTGTACATGACTATCATTATAAAATATGAAGTCATTATTCTCTTTGGAAACATTTTATTGAAAAGTGCAAGGAGAGAATGGTTTATTTCTCCATGTTTTTAGATTTGCGACAAATTGAGTGGTTTTTCATTATTATTGAATGGCAGCTCAAACGCGGTTGTATATTTGCACGTTGATCTACGCACCAGCCGGGCAGCCGACACGCCTTATAGCGTTATGTGTAAAGGCCATCGACTTTTCGCCATTGAGTATTGAAAACGAAATGAACTATGATCACACTGGCTATTTATAGTGACCGCGGACCGCTCAATATCACGTAACAAACAATATGAAGAAGAAAGCTTTTGTATTTACTGTCATTTTAATTAACATAGCTAAAAGCCAACTTAATATTTTATTTTAGTCGACAGAACATCAAGCGTAATAGTTTGTCTTTGAAACCGACCTTATTCCGACTATTTCCGACTGTAATATCGGTGGCTTTCGTAAAACAACTGTTACACTTGATTTGCTGTTGTGTGTACAAAACGTCAAATATAAATTGCTTTCCTCAACCGAATCCAGTAATGAAAATCAAATCTTTAATGTTTTTAGTATTATGTGTAATTAATTATCTATAGAGGCTTTCTTGATGGTTAACATTCTCGGAATATTTAAATTTGTGCTTTTTTTGTTTCACTAATTGTTTTATTATAAAGAAAATTTACCCTTATTCGCTATTATTCGTTTTTTATTCCTTGTCGAATTATGAATGTGAATAAAATGATGGTACGAAAATAAATAAGTATAATTATCTTAGAGAAATACAAAACACAATTAATTAATGGCCGTCACGTTATTAGCGTAAACTTAATTTAAATGTAATCAATTTACATTCATGTCGTTATTATTCATGTCATGAATCAAACACTGTAGGCCATGAACCAATGAAGTCATCTCGAGTCACCACATCCATCATTGTTACATAAATATTTAAGAATTAAACATAAAATATATTTATTGATGACATTAGGTTATGCTTAACAGCCTTACGATTTAATGTCAAGGACGTTCTCTATAAAGTAGGAATCAAAGAATATGATCCTGTATTTTAAATACCGTTATGAAAGGTTTCATTTACGTTAAATTTTATAAACTATTATATTACCCTCGTTTTGTTTTCACTGGGGCGGGCGCGTTACAGTTAGAGTGCGTTAGAGCTCCCAGTGTAGAGTTGCTTTAACGCAACATAGGTATTGAGATTTAAAATAATATGTAGTTTAATTCAACTTTGGTACCTACTTATAGGTATTTATACTTATTGAACATCCATTCTAAGCCATGGGTAAATTAAGGGAACGTGTTCTGTATGTATCCATAGTGTAAGTTTCAATCGAAACGAAAACGATCATTGTCGTATTCACCTCTCATATTCATATAAAAAGTGGTTATCAATAAATCACAACTTCATACGATTTGATAGTTATCACGACAACGAACGTTTTCGTTTCAATTCGATTGAAAACACAAACAATAGGGGTACTGAGAACATTGGGCAAGAAACTGAACAAGGTTCCCCCCTCCCTTTGCACGTCAATGATGGTTGTTTGAAAAATATTCAAATCCAAAAAGCCATGTAAAAACAGAGTAAAAATTGTGGTTTCTAACATCTTCCATAATAATATAAAAGAGTTCTCTATGTAGAGTTTAAAGTAATAAGGCCAGCTATTTTCAATCATATCTTTATCTTCCAAACAGGTACAGATGGATAAAAAACGGTAAACCCTTCGAGTATACGAGTTATGACAATCGTATATCGCAGCAGCCGGGCCGCGGCACACTGGTGGTGAGCGAGCCGCGCGACGAGGACCTCGGCCAGTACCAATGCTTCGCCGAGAACGAGTGGGGAACCGCCACTTCCAATTCTGTCTTCGTCAGGAAAGCCGAGCTAAACTCTTTCAAGGAAACAGACGGCCCACAGCAAACCATTACAGCAGATGAAGGGAAGCCCTTCAAACTGACATGCGAGCCGCCAGACGGCCATCCGAGCCCTAAAGTGTATTGGATGTTGCAAGGAGAGCAGGGCCAACTGAAGACCATAAACAACTCGCGAATGACGCTCGATCCAGAAGGAAACCTTTGGTTCTCGAACGTCACTCGATACGATGCGAGCGAAGATTACGCTTACACTTGCGCAGCTAAATCGATCTTCAGGAACGAATACAAGCTTGGGAATAAAGTGTATTTGCAAGTGAAGCCGACGGGCATATCGCCGGCTCTGAACAAACACGAGCCCGTGCGGCAGTACACTACCAGGAGGGTGGAAAGAGGATTGAAGGGGAAGCGAGTGGAGCTCTATTGTATTTACGGTGGAACGTGAGTATTTCCGCCAGATCAGGTTTACTCGATCGATAACGCTAACTAGAGTTTCAGGCGCTATTTTATCGACGGTGCGTTTAATTTAAAAACTTTTGCAGGCCGCTACCTCAAATAATTTGGAAGAAGAACGGCAGAACGATACTGTCTTCCCAAAGTATTACGCAGGACAACTACGGCAAGACGCTGGTGATAAAATACCCCGGCTACGAGGACCAGGGAACTTATACGTGCGAAGTGAGCAATGGCGTCGGCACAGCGCAGACCTACTCCATCCAGTTGAACATAGAGGGTGAGTGATAGATGACTTTTCCCTTACATTTTTGAGTACCAACTTTTGTTTACCAGCACCCTTAGACCGCTTACACATCTCAGTATAAAATAAATGTTATTTTATTTAACAAGAGTAATGAAATGATGTCACTAAAATGACTATGATACCTAATTAATTATGTGCATATATACATATGTTTTATTCGATATCGCAATAATGAATGAATTTGGATTGAATCCTTTTTTATGAAACTGTAAATTGTTAGTAACTTGTGTGATGATATTTAAATAGTCTTCGTAAATCAAAAATACATTAACTGAACACTTCATGTAAGTAGTTTTTTTGTGAACTACAAGTTTTCTAAAATAAAACCTTCTTGGCTTGTAGCCACAATAACATTTATTGGTCTAACCTTTTACGTGCAGTTTCTCGCGGTTTTATCTTTCGCGACATTCACTGATGTAACTTGTAATATGCATCTCGCTCTATTCACTGGTTCGCCTCGGCGCGCTCCTTTATCGTGAATCGTGTGACACATAAAAACGTGACACTTATTCCTCCCAAGTTTAAATGCAATAACTATATTACGTCATCACAATCAATGTATTTTGGAAGCTGAATGAATCGGCTTCTTTGGATTTCGTGCAAAATATCAATATTCAGGGTAAATGCTGATTCATAGAGAACTTAAAATAGCAAAGTGTTGATGTATATTCCTTTATCCTTAGTAATGTTGCTATCAAATACGCATACAATAACAAAATGTACGCGAGTCTGTAGCTATAGTTTAAACAGGAGAGTATCGATCACCCAAACGGACATAATGACAAATTGATACAGTAATCTTCCCCTGAGCGGGACGAGGCTGAAGTTGGAACTCTTCACACCCCACGACGCGCTGTACCTCACCATACGTTACTCGGTAATTTTTCAACCGAAACGGGGCAATGTTGCGTTACCGTTACATAAGATTTTTCTCTGGTCTCTTTATAAGGATTTCCTTCTACAAAACCCATTTCGCGCTCGCTCGTACTGACTTTGAAAGCTTAATCTTCTTTAATACAATACTTTAATCTAGGGACAGAAGGTTAAGGCGGCTGTCACGTTTTTTTAATACAAGACAAGAAGAAAAGTCAATATGCGAAGACAGCTACACTGTTCTAGCAGCCTCCACCACAATAAGATCCTTTTCACGCCTCTCTTGAAGGAATCCATGTTATAGGAAGAACGGAACACGTGTAACCTTTTTGAATATCCTGAAATATAGTGGTATTGCGAGGAGCTCGGTGGCGTAGTGGTTTGAGCGCTCTGGTTTCGATTACGAAAACAAAGCAACTTTCGCTATGGTCGGTCCCGGGATGGGTCAATCAAATTTATAATCTCGAGCTCCTCCGTGCTTCGGAAGGCACTTTAAGCCGTTGGTCCCGGTTGTTACTGCAACCGATTTAACCCACCAACCCGCATTAGGCCAGCGTGGTGGTGTTATAACCCAAGCTCCTCATGTGTTTCTCCTATGTAGAAAGAACTGAGCAGTGGGACTTATATAGGCTGGTAATGCTTTGTAAGCAATTACTGCACTCCGGTGCGTTGGATTTGAATGGACTCGTGTCTGTATATTATTTATGAAAATATGTATACCCAATCCAATGATGTGGAAGGGAGTACAAAAGGTCAACCTAAACTTGGAACAGCTACTTATAATTCTAATTTAATTGATTCTCATTAATAATTGTGTCAGTTGACTGATTATTGTAGTGAGCTAGACAAGCATCAGTATAACTGTGAAGCTGAGTGCCGCCTACATCAAAATTTGTCGTGCGTCAGCCATAACAATGCGCGGTACATTGTACCAAATAGAGGAGCCCATATAGGAGCCGTGGGCCGCTTTAGGCGCCAACTTCCTTGCTGCGGTACTAATCGGAATACTATTAAATTATTACTCGCGACCGCGGCTGTAGCTGATTTGAATAGATAAGCCAGTAGTAAATCTATGGTAAATCTCTTACAATTAATCTTATTAAGACAATGCATCGTGTAATTTGATGCCGGGATTTCTAGGTTGGTAACTCCTTTGTAAACTTAAGTATGTAATGAGCTGTCTTATCAAAAAAACCGTCCAAGTGCGAGTCGGACTCGCGCACGAAGGTTTCCGTACCATTATCTATAAACAAGCGTCTACTTACCTGTTGCCGTTGTCAATATCGAGCAAAAACAAGCAAAATAATCACGTTTGTTGTATGGGGGGCCTATTAAATATTTATTTTATTCTGTTTATTAGTATTTGTTGTTATAGTGGAAACAGAAATAGATCATTTGTGAAAATTTCAACTGTCTAACTATCACGGTTTTACCCTTTGCGCACGGAACCCAAAAAATGGTACAGAAATAGGAATTTTCGGTCTAATAGTATTTTTTCTACTTTTCAGTAGGCACTTATATGAACTACTAGCTAGCTGTACCTGTAATGTCTGTTCTAAATATTGGTGAAAAAAAATTTGAAATAGTTTGAGTAGTTTCGGAGGATACCTCCTACAACTAAACATACAAACTTTACTTCTTATTGTATAATATTAGTGTAGATTCAAAAACTTAATAATACACAATACAGCATGTCCAACGGGTAATTCAGTCCCACACGGAAGGAAATTACTTTAAATATTGTAGTTAGGAAAATCTGCCGAAAGAAGACTTCACTTTGATTTATAAACAATACGAAATGCATTGAATGATAAATTTTAAATCTTAAATAAAGGCGTTGAACGGAAAAAAAACATGCTCCAAACATAAGGAGTATTTTTTCCTAGTTAACATAGTGCCGTAAATTAAAGTACGAATGTTGTCCTTTAATTTCACAATAAAATTGTTTAACTCTTTTACATTTTAAATTGTTTTTATAGACAAAATGAAGTATCTACAATATTTAAAGTAAGTTTTCCTCCATATAGCATAAGCGGGGGACGCCCTGTATTAGTTTCAAAAGGTACTAACGGAAAACCATACCTTAACATCATCTTTATTTCAAATAACAGATAGTTTACCATGAATATATTTTATACCATAAAATGCATTTCGTATTGGTCTAAAGTTCGTTGACACAGCCACTTACCGCAACGCTCCATTTATTCAGAACGTTGAGATTGAGACAGAAGCATTTTAAAACCATTTCTATGCACCCTCCCATAACATCATAGTGTAATTTCCGCAATTGTCTCACTACCTTCTCGAGAACGCGAAAATCGATTCGTTGTGTGACTTGTGACATAAAGACGAATATATACGTTCGATTGCGGTGTCCGGGCGGTACAGTGCGGTCTCCAGACTCGACATTAGGTATTTTTGTCACGCCCCGACCTCTAGAGTTCGCCAGGAACGCCCGTTGTGGTTTTGGGTGCCCCACATTTAGATGGGGAGTGAAATTGGATGCTTTGTGTCACTTCCGCGAAATTTGTTCGTGAATGCAAATAATTGTCCCTGTAAATACCACTTATCAAGAATTTGTAATCAACAGATGAAGATGTCTGACTGCGTAATAACTACTGCATAGAAAAAGTTACTTTTTAAGAATCCCCTATGTACCCCGTTGATTTATATGTACATAGTATTTGATTTTTATATACATTAATGACACTAATTTTGCTAAAAGCCACGTGCAATTTTTAGACGAATTATTTCACTTAAAATCTAAAGAAGACGACTAAATTGTTGCAATGTAATAAAATATTTTAAAAATTGTTTGTCTGAGCCGAAAAATTAAAGCAACACAAAATTAGGGTTGTATTTTTAATTAATTTTGAGAATAAGGAAATCAATTACGTGATTGTGAAAAATTCTAAGTTAATTTCAATTTGTTAATTTATAGGAATGTGAATGTAAGAATTATAAGAAAAAGCGAGAGGTTCACAACGTAGAGTTTAATGCACCCAGACCACAACACAGGTAAATCGGGCTGCAATATAAAAACGTTTTCGCTGCAATTGTTGCAAACTTATCAAAGCTACGTTCGTCCGCCTTTTTTTGTAATTGCGTCCCATTTTTCGACACAATGGTGGTTATATTAATGTACGCTCGGCTTTACAATACGGGTCCTGGGTCGTTTTAATTTCGCTTTTCCTCTGATAGCTCGTGCCAGACGACCCCGGGAAATGCGCTTCCTTTGACGTCGTCGTTACTTCGGATATTGTACAGCAATATCGCAAGGAAGACATATGACGGACATCTATAAGAATTATTACTGAGTTTTTATGGTTTTCAATTGGTTGCTTCAACATGAATATAATGAAAGATGCATAATAATATGATATTAAACTAGTATTGATTCTTCAGCACGATTGCGCTCAAGATTTAGAGGAGACTTATAATATTTTTCTAGTAGGGGCAGGAACTTTTTCCGCGTTTTTTGGAAAACTTTAGAATAAAATCACAGTCAAGATATAATCTATCTTAGTTGTGTCACCAAAGTGAAAGAACGAAAAAACTGAGGATAAGTTTTTTTGCGTCCCGCGTAAGGGCCTTGCAAGTACTATAATAGTATTATAGAAGGATTGAATTAAAGCGTTTGAATAAAACCTTCATAATACGACCTATATACAACTCACAATTTTTAAAGTAAATTAAGAAATAGCTATTTTTGCAAAATTAATTTTAAAAAAAATTAATTTTGATTATATTTGAGCGTAAATTTCGAATACGGAATTTACATATTACGCGGCACAGAGTTTATTCTTTTTTTGTCGTTTTACTGGCCTGGATGCATGCCCTTTAGTTTAGGCCAGCGCAGCTTAGAAATATTTAAACTATGTTCAAAAATTCTTAATAATCTGCCTGGTTTTAAGTTATGGTCAAAATTTTTTAATTATTTATTGAAGTTTAAATTAATTTTGCTCACGTGCCAGCAAAATGAAAAATAAATAATAATACTAATTATAATAATGGAATAATATGAAATAAAACAATAAAAAAATACCTGCTAACAAGAATACTAATAAAAACAATATTATTACAATAAATACATAAATGTACTAATATTAATATTATAATTCAATTTAATACAATATTGCATTTCTTAATTAAAATATATATTTTTAATGAATATTAAATTGAGATAAGATAAATCAATTAATACCTTATATATCTACATATTATTACAACATAAAAAATACATAAATGTACCTACTTATAGGTATTAACAAGATTTGATTTGTAAAATTTTGTTTAAGTATCTTTATAATGTAAATAAATAGTTAATAATGTTAATAATTTGATATAGTTTTAGAAAATTCATCGTCTTTTTGTTGCTATACTCGAAAAGGGTAATTAAGTTGTAAGTGCTGTAATAACAATATTAACTTAAGATCTTATAGCACTTAATTTGCAATAAATATTTGAATTTGAGTTTGTTGCGAGGTTTTAGGCAGCAAAAGCACCTTTTTCGTGCAAAAGTAAAAACGTATTATTTGTACTAATCTCTTTTACGAGTACGGTTAGCAGTTAGCACGTAACCAGAAGGTAGACCACATAGAACTATTACATTTTTATATTTTGTTGCGGATACGTGTTAGTACCTGCTCCGCGATGAAAAGTTAATGCTGCGCTCACGAGTTTTTCGCCTTGTAGTCTTACGTGCTTTGGAGCACTTAAGTGGACTCAAAGAGGGGTAATATGAAATAATTCATCGCACCATATTCGAAGTAAAATAATGATGTATTTATGACACTATTCAATTGCATTTTAATCAATGTCCTGCTACCAAAATCAGCTGGTAGACCTCGAAATATGTAAAACCGGGACAAATTTGAATATATGAGGAGTTCCGGTGCGTCGAACCCGTGACCTTCTAGTTGTTGCATCAGGTAAATTTGATGGCAATTATGCCATTGATAAAATTTATATTCAGTATTGAAAAGTGGCGCCATTAAAAAAGGTAACTTGATTAAGTAGGTTTCATTAACTGATAAGCAAGATGTTTGCCTTTTAGTATATTTTATTTGTAGATACAAATAACTACTTATTATAAAACTCATCATGTGCTATGTTCCATTAGCGACGGATTTCCTAGTAACAGGAATACAGGTCGCGGTGTAACAAATATATAATATATTTGTTACAGCGCGAATCGATATGACCTGCGTTCGATATCTACGTGCTTAGGTAAAACATGTTGACTGTTTCCCGCTGTATAGTATTAGCCGTAGTATTAGTTTGTAGTTAAAATGCGAAAACAGTAGAACATGATCGTTATCATTCGAACTTTACTTTAGACACCTAGCTGCCTGCTCTTAGTCACAATTCAGACTGGATGGTAATGTCCTTTCAAAGTACAGAGTCTGAAGATAAAAGGAATTTTGTGTAAAAACCGTAGAGAAAACTTTCCCCATTAATTTGTTTGGATCGATTGGGTATCGTGTAGACCTTGAGGAAATCGTCCTTCTGTAGGAATTTTATCTCATACTTGGATAATATTGACAGTGTTATTTTGAACTTAGACGCTAAAGATAATCATTATTTTTGGAGATTAGTCGTTGTTTTTCTAGTTCTGATACAAAAGGTCAAAGAGATACTCAATAGAAGAGTGTTATCTACGTTTTTAAAATATTAAATCTGATGAATAAGCGAAGGAGAATATAAACCAGGTTTTCATGATATTCTAGTAGAGTTGTAAGGTGGCATAGGAAATTAATAATATATCAGCAGGTCATGCCTCGGTAGGTCGATGACGTAATTTCGCACAAGTCACGCACGCAAGCCACTCGGTAACCCAGTTCTCACATTAATTGTCACATTCCAATCGGTCAGCCAGGAGTTCTTCATTAAATTTTCACGAAAAATGGACATGTCTTCTTTCATGTTTCAATCCATGTTCCGACGTCGAAGTTTTTAGATTCATTCATTACACCAACGTAACTTGTACAGCTAGTATATGTTTGACATTCAAAAACAATATCCAAACGAACCAGACTATTTTGGTCTCTTCAATAATAGTGCAACTGTTATATGGATTTTAAGCTATTTTCATTTAATATATTAGCCCGTTCGTTACCACAGCTAGAGCGATGTAAACGAAAGAACTTATGTATTTTGTCATGCTAACATATCATATATATCAAAAGAGCTTTGGAAATAAAACGGCAAAGGAAACTAACGTGAAAAGTGTCGAGTGCAAAGATAAAAGTTGTACATTCTGATATGAATAGTGCCTGCAGCAATAAACCTGCTGCGGTAACTTGAAGCATTCTCGAGCCGCTGCACACTGCCGCTACAAAGTTCTCTGACATCATTTATCTTTGGGAAGGTAATTCACTGAATTCGAGACAGAAATTTTATCATCTCTATATGGAAGACTTACTTTTTTCTAAATTGGTTTAAAACTGTAACCATAGTATGCAGCTCACATGACATAAAAAGAAAATCAAAGTAGGAATAAAATGTTTATGAACGCTGATTAAGTTCTTGACGGCCATTTTAAAGTTATTAATGGTTTTCATTAGAAAAAAATATTTTGCCAGCGGTACATCGGCTTATTTAAAAAAAGAAAATCGAAAAGAGCGCGCAACCAGGCACCCCCGCGTGAAACAAAGAAAAAATATTGTTTAATTACATAGTTAACTCGAATACGTTTAAGTTTTTCGTAAATCGTTTTTGTTTGCAATTTCTTCTATGTATAGTAACTTCTCACTACAAAGTGGATTAGCTTATTTCGTGCGAAGTTGGTGGCTACAAAATCATTGCATCGCTTGCCTGCTTAAACATTTTTAGTAATTATGTATTTTGCATTTACATGGAAAAACTCATTGGCAAGATCAATTAAAACAGGCGTTATCTAATCAAAACCATTGCGTGATTCTAAAAATAAAACTAATCTAGTTTGAAAAATAGGCGCTTATATTCAGTTTTCTTTAAAGAACCACAATGGAGAGTGAAGACGTCGTTAGCATCTAATCCAACCTAATTGGAGCCTAGACTGCGTTGTCGGGTTTCCGCAGACAGGCGATATGGTTAAGTAGGAGGTACCCTTATATGCCGTGTCGGGGAATCCTGTCCGGGTCACTGATCTCGTCTCTTATTATCATCCTAATACCTCTGCCGTCTATCTTGAGGTATTGCGTAATATTTGGATGTTTTGATGAAGCAGCAATACCTACTCGCGTTTATCGCTGAATATAATATTATGTAATTTATTTTTTATATTGATTAAACTTTTTTTTATCTTAACGGGGTAACTCTTGGGCCTTCATTTCACCTGATGGTAAGTGAGGCCGACATTGGAAACGAGCTACACCAGGATTCCTCAACCACAGAGGAAATGGCTATCTCACCTCTGATTGCCGGAACACAATAATGCTGTTAACATTATTGTTGTGGCGGCAGACTTAGGTAAGATGGTGGTAGCTAGCCAGGCGGACATAGAAAAGCCCTTCCACCATCCATACCGAGCAGAAATTTCTGCACCCACTTGAATCGGACCTCTAGATCTGAGGTAGGTGGTCTCAACCACTAGACCACAGAGGCTTTCCAGTTTTTTGTATTATCCTATGGGAATCTTATGTTTTAAGGGATAAAATGTGCCTAAAATGTTGACTTGACACAAAAGAAACTTTAGTGTAAAAAATTTCATCTATTACTCTTGTAATATGTCCTATAGATTATATCTTAAACGGCAAATATTATATCGATTTTGACTTACGTGTGGTTTACAATTGCGAGTCTGCTTAATATCTTTTCTATAATCAAACAAAAATTCTAAGCATAGTAAAGTCGAACAATTAAATCTTGCAGCTTTTTTAGTTTTACTAAGCTGCTTAGTTAAATACAAGCTTTTAACTAATCACCTTATTTCGTTCGTAGCGGCCCCGTTCTTCACGGAAGAGCCAGAGTTCCAGAACAAGGCTGAGGGTGAAACGGCGATAATCAGATGTCAGGCGGGAGGCACGCCCGTGCCGCAGATCTCGTGGGTCCACAACGGCAAGCCCATCGAGCAGGCCGAGCCCAACGCGCGCCGCCAGGTCACCGCCGACTCCATCGTCATCACAGACCTCGCCAAGAAGGACACCGGCAACTACGGCTGCAACGCCACCAACTCCATCGGCTACGTCTACAAGGATGTCTACATCAATGTCCAATGTGAGTATTTTGTGTAGCTTTTTTAATGTTTTAATCTGAATGGGCATACCTTATTTGTGTTTTTTAAATAGTTATATTCTTACACCTATTGTCTAGCCCCAAATTAAGGATTGTTAAGAGTTTCAGTTATGGATACGAGATACCGGAGGAATGGGCATAAATAAAATATGTATAAAAATTTTAGAAATATCCTACTAAATAAACATACAAACATATGCTCCAACTGGGATTCGAACCCTGGGACCTCTGATTCATTAGACAGGGCACTGACCTCTGGATTAGAAGGCCCTCATTATTATTAATCGGGTTTCTAAGCAACGTCCAATTTTTCTTCAGAATTTATTACTTTTATTCCTTGCCTGCTATTTACAATAACAATATATTTATAATTATGACTTGATTTTTATGGAATTAAAATGTTACTAGGAAATCCAATTAAATAGGATATAACAGTTAACAGTGCTAATCCAGCTTAATTGTTTCTCTTACTACGTGATGGACGACTACGCGATAAAGATTAGCTTCTATGCAATAAAAAACTAACAAATCTCAATACATCATCAGTCTAAATTTATCAGTTCCGTGTAGCAGTTAGGATATCTTACAGAGATTTACATTCCCGAGATCACGCGATGCACCGGTGTATTCACAACTAATATCTCAATACAATCTTCCGGGAAGAGAACCTTGTTTTTTGCGCATTCTAAAATGGTACTTGAGTACATGGTGCTAAGTGTGTTATTTCAATGATTTCGTTGGGGATTAAACAGCTTGGTTGTCACTGGGTGTTAAACGAGCTCGCACGCACGGCGCTAAAACGCCGGCCCAATTGGCACGCATTTTTGTTTCCGGCTCCGAACTTTGCCGTGCGAAAGCTCGAAGATGCAGTTTAGTCTTTAGCCGTAATTCTTCACCAAGTTTTAATCTTTGTACGTCTGTAAACCAAAATACATTTATAATTGAACACTTGGCTCCATGTTACTAACGAATCTTAACAATGGTTTTAACGAGTTCTCTGCACCGTTAACTAAGTGCCTAAAATTCTAAATGATTATTACAACCATACCTACATGGAGTAGTCCTTTGCATAATGTACAACAATTGTCAGATAATAACAACTTCTTTGTCAGAAGAAAGATTGAACCACAGGAAGTTCTTTATGTGGCATATCAATAACCAAGTGTTCGTGTCAGAAAATAAACAATACTGTTCGCTGTTTGCAGTAAAAAAAAATAACAGCGCTATGAATTCCCTTATTTACGCTGTCAGTTTTAATATCGAAGTATTCTCAAAATAACCGGACTCGACCGCCATAAACGTCAGTTATATATAATTGATCACGGCCCGGATAGATGGACTGTGGCCAGACTCGAATGATATAGGATCTTTTGTTTTGTGATTTTAAGTCGAGATTTTATTGTCCTTGATCCAATTGAGATTAATATCACTCGAGCGCAGCAATTGTTCTCTTAATCCAAATTTCTAGTTTTCCGTTTCAATATGCGTACGATATGAGCATTGTTTTTGTTTTTCCATACCACTCCAATAATATATTTGGATTATCAAAAAATATTACAGAGTACCTACTATTTTTCTCATTTCCTTACTTTTACCGCGTAAATCTTGTTGGATATTTGGTTGTATAATTTATAAAATTATTTGTTCTAAATATTCAGCATGATTCATTTATTGTGGTCCCTATCTGTGGCGCTGGCGCCAATAATTGTGGTTTACACAAAGGAACATTGATAAACTAATTTCCATGCCATTGTGTTTATTTTTAAGCAAACACTGTCCTTGATTTTTTTTTAGGTAACAAATATCGTGAAATTAATTTTTAATTCAACAAATGTATTATATCAGCTTTTGTAATCTGTTAAGTAGCCACAATATCAAGCACATAGTTATTTTTATTATTGAGCCCATAATCGGGCTGGAAATAAACGTAAGGTTAAATGTAATGATCTACAATACTGTAATGATGGAGTTTAAATTTGTCCCGGCAAAGATAACGATTACTGTCAACAGATTAGAAGTCCAGCTGCACCCCATTGCTTTGTATTATTGCGTGTCAGCACAAGCCACGCTTACCTGATCGAGGAGGGGTTCTTTGCCGTAGGCGGGCGGGGCACACGTATGCGGCACCTAGGGCTACCGATATCCGTATTTATGTTGAATTAATGCCCTTAATCGCACGCCACGTGGCATTTACTTTTCGTTTGTTATTCACGATCTATTGGTTCCGTCTCCCGAGAGATATTGCAAAATAGCGATGTTCAAAGTCTATGTAATCTGGCTCAAAGTTATGTTGAATAAATTGGGTATTATCAAATCCCTATACGTCGGAAAAAGAAATACTACTTTTTATTGTTTAAAATATTTAAAGCTTCGGCTTTCTTAGAAGCATTGTAAATACAAAACCAATAAATTGGCCATTTATCCTCTTCTCACGACGATTGTTCTTTTCAAGTTAGGTATTCATTATCTTTTTTCTTCACCCTCTTCGCCACCCCAGTAGGAACCCTAATAGCGTCTATTTCCAAATTTTTTCCCTAGTTCGATAACCCCTGTGAGTCATCTGGCTAATCCCACATCGGTGTTCCCTTACGGCAGCGACGGTTGATTGAGCAAAATCCGAAAACTAGTGAAACGTTACCCCTCGCGCTCAGACCACGCCGTGTAGACTCTCATATCATAACCAATCACAGCCGATCATCATCTTTATCCTTCCTTGCGCAGTAATCTTACGAGTATTTGGTCTTGATTTTATGTTACGTACAAATGCAAATCCAACCAAAATTGTTTATTGTTTCTTGTGGTAAATAAGAATTTTCACAATTTACATTTGATCGCACATGAACCCTGTAAGGGCACTACAATGATAATTACAAAACTATAACTATTGAGAGTTTTCTAAATTATCAAATCAAAATAAATAATAGTATGAAAATTTATAACAATTAATCAATATAAAATGTTGTACAACCTTTTAACAGTTCCGAAACATAAAATTAAATTAAATACATATTCACATTACATATATTTTTTTTTATACAACTAAATGACAAACAAGCTGACGGCCCACCTGATGGTAAGCGGTAACCGCCACCTATAGACACCTGCAATAACAAGGAAAAATCACTTGATATTGCAGGTGCGTTGTCATCCTGGGGCCTAAGATGAAATGCCGTCCATGCCCAGTAATTACACTGGCTACCTTTCCCTTCAATCCGAAACACAACACAATATGGAAATATCTACAAAATAAAACCAAATTATTAAGCAATTTGAGAAAGGAAAGGGAAATGGTCGACAATATAATCCAGTTGCCTGTTGCAATCTTGCAATACTGATTTACTATACGAGAATGAAAGATGAAATAATTTGTCCGATTTCAAAGAACCCTTGGAAAAATCTTCTTTTGGGTTTACATAATCAATAAAAAGATACTCCCATAAACTACTCAATTGAAACGTCCGATGCGAATAGAGCAGAGCGGCTTTGTATTCCTTGAATGTGACACGAAGTTATGCAACAGGAATAACTGCACAAGATTCACTTATTTATTGCCCTTGAGTGCACCGGGCGCATTGTAAACCGTTTAGTATTCCGGCCACGTGGTCGGGCGCCCTGATCACTGGACACTCGTCTATCTTTACATATATTTTTTATCGTATCTCGTAATTGGAATACTTATTCAAAATTGCGAAGTTCCATTCCCTTATTTACACCGTCCATTGAATTTTTCATTTTGAAGCCTTTATTAGGAGTTTAATTATTTGTGTAGAAACAGTATCTTTCGTAAAATAGCGTCCAGAAGTTTACAATTATGTAACATGGAGCTGGAGTCTCGGAGACAATTTATTATTTTTTGTTAATCTTGTGTTTTTTATGCCGAATAAATTTTCTTTCTTTCTTTCTATTATAATGTCAAAATGTTAAATCATCATGTCAAAATAATAGCACTTATCCTCCGAACACAGTTATCTGAGTTTCAAATTTTCTGTTTCCGCTTTTCTTGAAACCAAATCTTTAACGAAAAGCTTTTATATTGTACTTACACAATAGACACTTTAACACGTTCGGCGTTGAACTTATGACTTGAATTTCGGCACTTGTACATTTTAAAAATGATTTTTTCATTATGAATATAAGTGGGCCGTATGCTTGATTGCCAACTTAGTAGTATAAAAAAAGTGTGCTTCTTTATAAGATTTACAAATTCTGTTGTATACTTATCCTCGGTCACCCCAAAGTAACCACAAATTGATGTTAAATTGTAGGCGCTCATAAAGATACGCTGTTTCGTGTACACGTTTGATACGTCATGTCCTACTGCATCACTTGTTTACTAGTCAAAACTAAATTCTTCAATTGTTGGAAAGTATTAGAAAGACAGGAAGTCGGGGTTGTCATAAAGACCATTGTTCTTATTGTCCGATTTGTTAATTTGCCTTGACTCCCAATAAGACTAGAAGAAAGTTTATAACTTTCATCGCCATCGCCCATTTTGAATTGTAACAGTAATTTGATTGATACACTCACTATTATTTTATTCCTTTCATCACTACTGCATTTTCGACGGGCTTTTTAAATATCTATTATTATTTGTTCTTTTATATAAACATGACAATACGTAATAATAATTCGTTTCATACCATCATGGAAGAATTTTATTACACCGATAATACTATTGGTATGAGTAGCGCGTTCAACCTGTTGTATCGAATGTTTGAATTATTTATTTATAGTCACGTCGCTAATAGCTGATGGTTCGTAGACTGAGTCTATTGGGCACATCCTCATGACCCGGTGGTATATCTTCACACGCCCACTCCGCAATCCTAACGAAATGTGCTACGGGCTGCGGATATTGTTGGCTGGGGTCTACCATCGTATTTGTCTCAGTCCAATATTTACTGACGTTTATTATCACGCTTAACTACACACAACACTCTCGACTCCGCATCAAAAATTCCTGTTTTTGACATAGTACTATTGCTATGAAG
Organism: Nymphula nitidulata; assembly: GCA_947347705.1. Classification (NCBI taxonomy): domain Eukaryota; kingdom Metazoa; phylum Arthropoda; class Insecta; order Lepidoptera; family Crambidae; genus Nymphula; species Nymphula nitidulata. The sequence goes on along the minus strand of OX374617.1, from coordinate 2,976,541 downwards.
TACCGTTTAGTATAAAATTTTACGAGGCCACATCCTGTAATTACTGCATTCAAAGTGTCACATGTTCTCGAACTACTTTATGAAAGTAGGCAATCCAATCGGTTGTGTGCTGAAGAATTTATAGCACTGCTTGTTTGGTTAAGTGAGCCAAGAAACATACGACTTGACTGAGCATCTTGATGTAATAAGCTATGAGACTACGGAATATTTATTTTTCTTCTAAATAAAGTACCAAGAAACACGCATATATTGACAATGATAAAGTGGTACGAGTGCAAAGATACGTTGGAATTTGTATCGAAGGGCCAACTAACATTTACGCTCGTAATTGATTGTTATAATTATATTTAGATATAGGTTGGTACAGAAAGTTAGGTCTTAGTATCCAAGTTGCCAACTCAATTATGCCTCCGGGTGGACCACCAATAATAATTGTTGTCCATACGTCATTCGTTGTAAAACATCTCACAATTTGGCGAATGCCGAAGTCGAGTAATATTCTCACATAAAGTAACTATTTTTTATTATAAATTTTCATCAGCTTTGTGTGTTTATCTATCATAAAACTGTCCTAAATAATATTTCGTCCAAATACAAAAAGATTTGGTCGTCATAGCAGCATTTCTTTTTAAAAACACTTAAATATTTTATATCTATAACACTTCAAGTAGTAAGATCAGTCAACAGTCTGTTGGCACTATTGAAAATCATTTGAGAATGTTTGATATCTCTTTTACCAGCTATCCCTCCAGAGATTAAGGAAGGCCCCGAGAACCTGACGAAGGTAGACGGCTCCGAGGCGGTGATGCGATGTCGCGTGTTTGGCGCGCCGAAGCCCATCGTCAAGTGGATGCGTGATGAAGTGGACCTGACTGGTGGCAAGTAAGTATATTGGCTATCAAACTCAACCATTTATTTCATACCAGATTGTGACAAACAAGATCTTAAAGCTAAAATTACATCCTCATGGACCATCCTTATCCTCCTGTCGGGCGCAGCAGAAAAAGAGGGTACACATTAATTTATTTTTTCACAAGACATTTTGTCATATATTTATAATGTCCATACTGATTAGTCCTACTGACCATTTGACTTTAATCTCTCCTGTTGACGAAAGCCCCTATGTCAAGACAGCCTGATGTTGCGGTCAAGAGAGCGCCTAATCATTATTAAGCATAGCATTAAGTCCGCCTTTTGTACTTTGTTTTGTGCAATAAAGATAAATAAATAAATTAAGGGCTATGCAGACTGTCTGCATTAGAACTGCATGCAGTTAGGTGCAGGATACTGTTTTTGTGTAGTTGTCGTTAACTGGAAAGTCTGGAAACTGCCAACCGACTGCGTCCTTTTGAAGATTTGATTTTCAATACAGAAACACCAAACAATTGAATACAGTTGCACCAAATCCTTATAATGAAACTGCAATTCAATATAAAATAAAAATACTCATCAACATACTTCCTTGATCTGTATTCCAGATTTTACTGTAATGAAAATAATATCTATACTTTCCATCCATTCCTTTTCAAATTTGAAGACCCGTGGAACGGATGTCACCATTTCAGACGATGGGACTTTGGCTCTGGAAGTGGACGTTAATAAGCTTCTTTCTTTTTGAGCTGACGTGCCTAGTTTATGTAAATAAACAAAGTTTTTATCTCAGTGTAAGTGAGTTATGTGAAAACTTCGTAATAAGAAACAAAGGTCTTGAAACCTAAATAGTTTTGATGTAGATCCTTGACATAGAACATAGGGTTTATATTTAATTGATCACCAAAAAGTCAACCAATCAACTATTAACATACGCAAGAGACTTAAGTAAGTCTTCTGCTAGCCACGATGTTACATGCTAGATCAATCAATTAATTCCCTATTATTAATGCTCTCCTCAATTTCCCTAATTGGATTTAAAGGAAAGTTTGAACGTCCCTTGACCACACTTTGTAAGGGCGATGCTCCCTTTAAATCACAATTTCAGTTTGAATGAGGTGCGGCTCCGTGTTGCCGAGTAGGGGTGAACCCTTGTTACTTTATATCTCTATTATTAATCTTTCCTAATAAAATGATAATATATAAATTTCCTAAAGTTTAAAGGTGCAATTAATTGTGTGTACAATCCATTTCGGGATTTAGTTAAATATGTATTTTAGTTTTTGCTAAATAGTATTTAATATACTAGTGGCTCGGTCCGTGTGGGTGTGTATTATCACTCCAAAAAGTATCCTTCCCAGGGTTTCAGACTATCTCCATAATAAATTTAATCCAAATCGGTTTAGCGGCTTAAGCGTGGAAAAGTAACAGACATACATACAGACAGAGTAACAGAATCGCATTTGTAATATTAGTCTGGACTAGTAGCCGCCCGGGGCTCCGCCCGCATGGTTAACGATCATCACTTCAAAAAATAACCTATGTTCTTTCTCAGGATGTAATCTATCTCCATGCCAAATTCCATCCAAATCGGTTCAGCTGCTTTGGAGGAGTTGCTTTCGCTTTATTAGTATGGATTAGTTTTGATTGGGCAAAGATAGAATCCATGACATTTACCTTACCTTTTTTTTAATGTTTATTGACATTTGTGAACAACCTTCGCAGGCGAACTTTATTTAAATACCTACATGCAGGTAGTGATACGTGTGCGAGATGTGAGCCTTTTGGTGTGCCCTTTATTCATGTGAAATTGGGAACTGATTTAATTCGAGCTTAATTGGATTTTTAATAAATTTTGCTGGGGTTTAGTGTGTACACTACAAAAGCATGTAAATTTTGCATTTGCATACAATCCAGCACTTTGGTTTTTATAGCTTAGCTATTAGTTTACAAGTTATAATAATATGCAGATACAGATATAGCTATATTTTACCTATGGTTTACTTAGGTAGTACAGTAAGTAAATCAGCTGGATTTTAAAGATTGTTCATAAAACATTCTAAGCGAAAATTATTTACTTGCGGTGCACCTAACTTAGAAACTATAATATATACAAAATCTTATTAAGTAGGAAAATATGTAATTTTGATTTTAAAAATTCGATTAGATTATCTTTATAGCGTAATGTATATTTCGGCGCAACTCAATTCAAAGCGTATATTGTTTTTGTTGTATCCAAGTCCTAATTTATTTGTACTAATATTTACCGTTTTGTAATACTGTATAATGTTTGGTTAAGGTACAACATCACCTCGCAGGGAGACCTGGTGATTCGTGACGTGTCGTTCACCGACGTCGGCGCCTACCAATGTTACGCCAAAAACAAGTTCGGCGAGAAGTCTGCATTTGGATCGCTTACTGTCAAGAGTGAGTTTTACAATAATAATAAATAAATTTTGTGTATAAAAAGATAAGAGATGGATGTGGACCTTATTCTTAAGACAGACTCTAAATCTAACTTTAAGTAGAGTATATCTCTTTCTCTCGGTATGCATAGAGAAAAGAGCAATAATGAGAACTGTAAAATAACTTAAAGGAGATTCTAAAGTTTTAAGCCAGCTTATGAGCATCATTTCAGATTGATTGATGACAATAATGTACTGAATGACGTGGTTTTCATAAGATAACACAAAACTCTTTATTATTGCTAAAAAAATAACGAAATAAAGTGAGGCAACATAATGTCATAAAAATGCCTAAAAGAGCATAATCTATAGCCACAATAACACTTAAGAAGTTGACTTTAATGTCATATTGACATTTATTGAAATTGTCATTCTGTCTGTATTTTCACCCGTGAATATTTTGGGTGCACTTGAAGTGTTTTTGTTGTTTTTCAACATTGTTTGTCACTGGCTATGAAGAAATAAAACGACATAATTCAATGAAATGTCGTAAAAACAAAATTGTAATATGGCATTGGTATTTTGTTGTCTTCAAAGTGGCGACATCTGTGATGATTTTCAGCAAATTAAAATATTTTTTGCCGCTTCTATCAGTCAAGATTTATGGAAATTATAAGGATTCTTACAAAAATAACTGTACAAAAAATGGTACGGAACGCTTCGTGCGCGAGTCCGACTCGCACTCGGCCTGTTTTTAAATTGAATGATTGGTTGATGACAGATTTCTCTTTTAATTTCTAAAATATCATAACATTAACGTTTTCGGGGCTTTACTTCATTCTATTTCAGTCCATTATAAATGATGTGTCATATCCAGTACACCCACATAATTCAATTATTTGTGAATGACACGCAGTTGCGTGTTGTTCGTCTATTCAATAGTTAACTATTGGCGTATTATGCTACGCTATTGGAAGCGCTTAGTATTAAGACGTAGATTTATTTGGTAGACTTTAAGCAGTAAAAGTTAAATGCTTAACATTTTTATTGGCGATTTTCTATTACAAAAACTACAACAACGCGTCAAAAGTCCCTATTACATCATACTTTTTGACCTTACTGTTAGTTTCTTCTCAAGATACAGTTACCATTAACGGCTTAATATAAAGCGGATCGTATACTCGTCTGCTATTAATAATCGAACATTACAAAGAAGGTATACCATATGGCTGTAAAACTTCCCTTACCCCCCAGAACGCACGGTAATCACGGACAAGCCGGAGCACTACGAAGTAGCGGCGGGCTCGTCGGCGACGTTCCGCTGCAACGCGCACGCCGACGAGTCGCTCAACCTGCAGATAATCTGGTTGGTCGACGGGCAGCCCATAGACTTCGACAACCAGCCGCGGTACAGGGTCACCAACGACTACTCCCTGCTAATATCTGACACCACGGAGCTGGACTCCGCCGAGTACACGTGTATAGCTCGCACCGCTATTGACGAGGCGAGTGCACAGGCCACGCTTACTGTACAAGGTGAGGTTTTTGGCTTTATATTATGTATATATATATTTATTATTATTAGTATAAATAAATTCTGTCTCGCATAAATTACAAAACAAACTTAAATAGTATCCGACTCGAAGGACCATGTTAGGATGTACAGGAAAAATGAATGAAGGATCATTATGTATAAACTTGATAACTGGAAAATATACATATATTTTGTATGGAATAAATTGTACAAATAAATGACGCGGCTACACTATCGCACGTATGCCTCAGCCCCTAAACCTCGCGCCCTACAAGGCATGCGCTTACAGTATGCAACGGAGGACTGCTACAAGGAAAATAGTACTAGAAAAAATAACAAGTACAGTATCACTACCATCGAAACTCAAAGCAGCAAATATTCAATACTCAATCATTTATAGCAACCGTAATGTACTACACACGTGCTTTACTTAATTATACAGATTAGATTATGGACCCTGTCGGGAATCGCAATGGGTAGAGGAGAGGACGTCGTATTACTCATTACTCATCATCACCAACCTGTTATACGTCCTACTGCTGGGCACAGGCCTTCCTACATGGAAGAAACACATGAGGAGATTGGGCTATAACACCACCACGCTGGCCCAATGCGGGTTGGTGGGCCAAAGCGGTTGCAGTAACAACCGGGACCAACGGCTTAACGTGCCATCCGAAGCACGGAGGAGCTCAAGATTATAAATTTTATTGACCCATCCCGGGACCGACCATGGCGAAAGTTGCTTTGTTTTCGTAATCGAAACCAGAGCGCTCAAATCACTAAGCTCCTTACTCTTTACTAAAAGTAAATAAAGCTGGGCATGTAATACTGGGCGTGGACGGCATTTCATCTTAGGTCTCAGGATGACAACGCACCTGCAATATCAAGTGATTTTTCCTGGTTATTGCAGGTGTCTGTAGGCGGCGGCTACCGCTTACCATCAGATGGGCCGTCAGCTTGTTTGTCTTCTAGTTGTATAAAAATAAAAGCTTCTTTTACTCAATCATCATTGTTACGACCAACCTTTATTTCTTTTTATGTCACCCTTTATTATACCATGTTTTTATGTCTTTATCGTTTTATATGTCCACCTTGTTTGTACATACCATAAATATCACCGTGTCAAATATATTCATTAAACAAAATAAAATCAGTGTCCAACAAGATTTGGTTTCAATCATCATCATTATATCAGTCCGTGAAGTCCACTGCTGAACAAAGGCCCACCCCTTTTACCCAATACTATTAGTAATTGGTATTTTAATAAAGTTGTTGGTTGGTAGACAAACCGAACCCGCCGGCGCTGGACGGCATCGAGTGCCACGAGAAGGTGGCGCACCTGCGCTGGCACCCGATGGGCGACAACCGCGCGCCCATCCTGCGGTTCTCCATCCAGTACAACACCAGCTTCACGCCCGACTCCTGGGACGTGGCCAGCGGGAACGTGCCCGCCATCGACACCTCCTGGGCCCTGGAGCTCAGCCCCTGGGCCAACTATACCTTCAGGTAAACACTTTCACTTTCACATTCTCGATTCTTGACTTTAACATTGAGCCAGATTCTGAAGACACAATCTAATTCTAAATTTAAGGACAGTCCATCTCTTTCTCGATATATGTAATAGGAAAAAGATAGCAAGAATTTGTTAAGAGCTGTCACTTAAATTTAGATAGATTTCAAAGAAACCATAAACAATTTTAGACGGCATGTACGGAGGTGCCTCCTAAACACTGTATTTTATCAGTTTTCATTTTGAGAGAAAGAAATGCACTGAACCTAAATTTTGACTTAGCATGTGTTCTCCAGAATTAGGCCCATTATTATAAATGTTTGAAAAATTACTTTGTAATTAAAAAAGAGCAGTCGCCCAGATTGCGAAAGGTCGCGGGTTCCCGCCTCGGCACGTGAAAATTTTTTAGTTTTATATTTTAATCACTTTCACATTGTTATTTCCGCGCTGAACAGTTCGCTGTGTTTCCGATTGAAGGGAAAGGTAGCCAGTGTGATTACTGGGCATCAGTGGCGAAGGGTGAATAATACCAAAAGGGAAGCCGGAACAAAATCACACAGTCAAAATAGTAGTACCTACCTATGTTTAAATAAAGAGACAAAATCACGACCTCGTTTAGTTGAAAACTAACCAAAAGAAATCATATTATGTATGAAAAACCGATATTAGCTTTTTAAGTACTTCATAATTTTTTACTTTCAAAACCCAATATTAATATAGGTACTGACCAGCAACCAACTTGTAAAGGTCGGTCATAACTCATAATAAAAAACTGCACTAACAGAGAATTTTTAAAAATGTGATGTAACCTAAATCAACCTGAAATATCAAAACCAACAATAGTTTTACCTGAAACCGAATCAAAACCTACCTTAAATCACTGGTAACATTTTTTCACACAATATTAAATAATCACGTATTTGTGCACAACAACAAAACACAAAAAACTCTTTGTTTACATTACTTTGCGCAACTCGAACGAAAATAAATAGAAAATTTTATTGGTGAATGACATTACAAGCTGGCAAAATTTAAAATGTCTCGGTCGAAAGCACGACAGTGGATGGACGCTTACTTTCTACTTGATAGAATAATAACTCAAGCAATTTATATTACCTCACTGTCTGTCTTATTCACACTCACGGAATCTTGTAATACTTTCTCTATCATAACTTAACAGCGACCGGCTTATATCGGCCTTTGATACGGCGTGTGAGAAAGAGACGGCACTTCAAAAAAATATATGCGTAAGAAAGAGATAGCCACACCAGTAAGTATAGGCCCTAATAGCCCGAAAAATTACGGCTTGCTCGTTGCGAATGATCGCAACGCACGGAAATTGAAACTGCAATGACAACTCTATGTGTGATATTGCTAAAAGAATTAGGTAGGCGCTTAGATAGGTGTTTAGGAATTGTTAATGTTTGAAGTTAAATAGTAAGTTATTATTAGTATAATATATTTAATAGGAACACGGTATGCCGTACAAACGTCGAAGTTGTTGTTAGGTGAGTATTATTTCAAAAGGGAAGCCGACAGGAATCGTGTTATAGGGACCCCTCGCCACTGCTGGGCATGGACATTTCACCCTAGACCTCAGGATGACAACGCACCTGCAATACCAAGTGATTCTTTCCTTGTTATTGCGGGTGTTTATGGGCGACTGTAGCCACTTACCACCAGATAGGCAGTCAGCTTGTTTGTCACCTAGCATATAAATGCGATTTTAGTTTATTGAATACGCGTATATGAAATTTAATTTGTCTGAACTTGTCAATAATTTTTGTTTTAAGAAATTAAATGAAATAGTAAAGTTAGATATTTATTGGTGGTTTAAAAAACACATACTAGATTTTAATTTTAATTTAATGCATCTCGTTCTTTCAATGTAAACGAAAAAAGGACAACCATCAAATAATATGACATTTGAAAAGGTGTATTAAATTTTCGATCTTAATGAACGTAATTAGGTTTAGTAAGCATCTCCCTACATGTTTTATAAATTTGTCTATAGTTTTTATACCTATGGGCTGTCTAAAAAGTAATTTGTTAGTTCATTTATTTTTTATTTTTTCCTTTACTTATTTTTTTTTTTATTTTTTTTTTATTTTTACACTCACACCTATTACCTAGCCCAAAGTAAGCATCATTAAGAGCTTGTGGATACTAGATAACGGAGAAATAATGATAATAATATGTATATAAATATTAGAAATATACTAAATAAACATATAAACATCCATGACTCGTAAACAAATGCTCGTACTCATCATACAAACATTTGTTCCTACCGGGATTCGAACCCGGGACCTCTTGACCGAGTAGCCTGGGGTACAGACCACTCGGTCAGCCGGTCGTCAAAAGTATTGAAAGGACGAGCTGCATTGTACCTCTATTTATATTTTAAGTGTGTCTTCAGACTGCCCCATTGAATATCCATATGAAAATAAAGATTGTAGACTGAACCATCATTTGTTTTACATAGAATAAAATGGGTAATTGTGATTACAGAGTGATAGCGTGGAACAAGATCGGGCCGTCGCCGGCGTCGGGTCACTCGGACGTGTGCACCACCCAGCCCGACGTGCCGTACAAGAACCCCGACAACGTGGAGGCCCGCGGCACCGAGCCCACCAACATGCTCATCTCGTGGTCGGTCAGTGTCCCCGCCCTAGGCTAGCTCAGTCCACAACGTGACCGCGGCACCGAGCCCACCAACATGCTCATCTCGTGGTCGGTCAGTGTCCCCGCCCTAGGCTAGCTCAGTCCACAACGTGACCGCGGCACCGAGCCCACCAACATGCTCATCTCGTGGTCGGTCAGTGTCCCCGCCCTAGGCTAGCTCAGTCCACAACGTGACCGCGGCACCGAGCCCACCAACATGCTCATCTCGTGGTCGGTCAGTGTCCCCGCCCTAGGCTAGCTCAGTCCACAACGTGACCGCGGCACCGAGCCCACCAACATGCTCATCTCGTGGTCCCTCAGTGTCCCCGCCCTAGGCTAGCTCAGTCCACAACGTGACCGCGGCACCGAGCCCACCAACATGCTCATCTCGTGGTCGGTCAGTGTCCCCGCCCTAGGCTAGCTCAGTCCACAACGTGACCGCGGCACCGAGCCCACCAACATGCTCATCTCGTGGTCGGTCAGTGTCCCCGCCCTAGGCTAGCTCAGTCCACAACGTGACCGCGGCACCGAGCCCACCAACATGCTCATCTCGTGGTCGGTCAGTGTCCCCGCCCTAGGCTAGCTCAGTCCACAACGTGACCGCGGCACCGAGCCCACCAACATGCTCATCTCGTGGTCGGTCAGTGTCCCCGCCCTAGGCTAGCTCAGTCCACAACGTGACCGCGGCACCGAGCCCACCAACATGCTCATCTCGTGGTCGGTCAGTGTCCCCGCCCTAGGCTAGCTCAGTCCACAACGTGACCGCGGCACCGAGCCCACCAACATGCTCATCTCGTGGTCGGTCAGTGTCCCCGCCCTAGGCTAGCTCAGTCCACAACGTGACCGCGGCACCGAGCCCACCAACATGCTCATCTCGTGGTCCCTCAGTGTCCCCGCCCTAGGCTAGCTCAGTCCACAACGTGACCGCGGCACCGAGCCCACCAACATGCTCATCTCGTGGTCCCTCAGTGTCCCCGCCCTAGGCTAGCTCAGTCCACAACGTGACCGCGGCACCGAGCCCACCAACATGCTCATCTCGTGGTCGGTCAGTGTCCCCGCCCTAGGCTAGCTCAGTCCACAACGTGACCGCGGCACCGAGCCCACCAACATGCTCATCTCGTGGTCCCTCAGTGTCCCCGCCCTAGGCTAGCTCAGTCCACAACGTGACCGCGGCACCGAGCCCACCAACATGCTCATCTCGTGGTCGGTCAGTGTCCCCGCCCTAGGCTAGCTCAGTCCACAACGTGACCGCGGCACCGAGCCCACCAACATGCTCATCTCGTGGTCGGTCAGTGTCCCCGCCCTAGGCTAGCTCAGTCCACAACGTGACCGCGGCACCGAGCCCACCAACATGCTCATCTCGTGGTCGGTCAGTGTCCCCGCCCTAGGCTAGCTCAGTCCACAACGTGACCGCGGCACCGAGCCCACCAACATGCTCATCTCGTGGTCGGTCAGTGTCCCCGCCCTAGGCTAGCTCAGTCCACAACGTGACCGCGGCACCGAGCCCACCAACATGCTCATCTCGTGGTCCCTCAGTGTCCCCGCCCTAGGCTAGCTCAGTCCACAACGTGACCGCGGCACCGAGCCCACCAACATGCTCATCTCGTGGTCGGTCAGTGTCCCCGCCCTAGGCTAGCTCAGTCCACAACGTGACCGCGGCACCGAGCCCACCAACATGCTCATCTCGTGGTCGGTCAGTGTCCCCGCCCTAGGCTAGCTCAGTCCACAACGTGACCGCGGCACCGAGCCCACCAACATGCTCATCTCGTGGTCGGTCAGTGTCCCCGCCCTAGGCTAGCTCAGTCCACAACGTGACCGCGGCACCGAGCCCACCAACATGCTCATCTCGTGGTCGGTCAGTGTCCCCGCCCTAGGCTAGCTCAGTCCACAACGTGACCGCGGCACCGAGCCCACCAACATGCTCATCTCGTGGTCGGTCAGTGTCCCCGCCCTAGGCTAGCTCAGTCCACAACGTGACCGCGGCACCGAGCCCACCAACATGCTCATCTCGTGGTCCCTCAGTGTCCCCGCCCTAGGCTAGCTCAGTCCACAACGTGACCGCGGCACCGAGCCCACCAACATGCTCATCTCGTGGTCGGTCAGTGTCCCCGCTCTAGGCTAGCTCAGCCCCGCCGTGCTCTACAAGAACCTCGACAACGTACCGAGCCTACTACCTAGCTCATAGCGATATCTAAACTATAAAAAATAATAATTTCCTGGAGCGAGATCGGAACCCACGACCTTACTGCAACAGACATACCAGGATCTACCCTTTTTTTCGGGGAAAAATCTGATTACAGACCTACCCGTTGCTTGCTAGGCGACCAGCGTTAATGACACTGGGAATACCCACTAAAACTCCCCGGTAACTCCACTGCCCTTTGCAGCACGCGTAGCACAAGGAACAAGAGAAGCTCGAGAAATGGTTTTGTCTACACCGTAATGTCATTTTTCTCGCGTTAAGCCCACAAAAATGACATTACGGTGTAGACAAAACCGTTTTCTTGTGCTTCTCGTGTTCCTTGTGCTACGCGTGCTGGGGTAGCCTTGGCTCTGCCGGAGCAATTGCACCAAAGTCTACCCTGTGAATGAACATTAATTATAATGTTAAGAATAAAAATTAAGAATATGATCACAGCTCTTGGGTTCGGCCCCGCGTGACATGATTTTTTTCTCGTTTGGATACTTTTCTAAAGTACCTAACTATTTCTAATGTTTATATTTTGATAAATAATAGTATTTTTCGCTGTAAATATAAGGAAATTTTTATTAGCGTTTATTTTTCTATTATCTACATTCTAAACTAGAGACTAACTGACATAGTAAACTATAAAAATGTCAAAATTATTCTCTAGAAAAATCTATATCAAAGAATCTTTTTATTAGTAGCAGGAACACCTACAAATCTTTTAAAGAGTGAGTGTCAAAATTTAAGCAAAATGTTTCCCATGCAGAAAATGCCCCAAATCGAGCACAACGGGCCCGGGTTCTACTACCTGGTGTCGTGGCGGCGGAACATCACGGGCCAGCCCTGGGACGAGCAGCAGGTCCGCGACTGGACCCAGACGGACCTGCTCGTGCCCAATACGCCCACCTTCCAACCTTACAAGATCAAGGTATACACAACTCATACAACCCATATAATAACATTTGATATCATACGAATTCTAAACAAATAAAGAAATTTTGAATTTGAATTTTGAATTTGAAAGTAGTTGGTCTTAATCAGTCTAGCGATTTAACCTGTTAAGCCACACTTGCCAGATACAGATGTTTTATAATAGGCATATTCTTCCAGGAGTATTACGCAGCTAAACAAATTAATATGGGCTAGATTTTAATAGCAGAGAGTGTGGGAATGTAAAATTAACAATATAAATAATACTCAAAATATTTTAAATTATTACAACACTGAATTCAATTCCAGTGAATCGCTCACTAAGATTGAATATATTTAGGTAGAGTACCTACATCCTTTCTTCTCAAAGGGTGTAAGGGGAACACTCTCAAAAAAAGATAGATACAATACAAAGGTAGATGGCAGTGCTGGTCATCAATACACGACTTGTTGAAATCACGAAAAGAAATAGCTGTTTCATTATCATCTTCACCAGCCCATATACATACCATTGCTGGGCTCAGGCCTTCCTACATGGGAGAAACACATTAGGAGTTTTGCACCATGACATCACCACGCTGACCCAATGCGAGGTGGTGGGCTAAAGCCGGTGCAGTAATAACCGGGACCAACGGCTTAACATGCCGTCCGAGGAACGGAGGAGGTTGAGATTATAAATTTTGATTAACCCATCTGAGGACCGACCATGGCGAAAGTTGCTTTATTTTTGTAATTGAAACCAGAGCATCCAAACCACTACGCAACCGAGTTCCGCTGTTTCATACTAAATTGTAACACACGATCTCCTTGTATGAAACAACTTTTTTTTGCGACTTCTTTAGCACCGTTTACCTTTGTTTTCGAGGTATACCTCCACCTTAACTACCGTTACACCCGGTATAGATTGAAAATGTATAAAAATATTAGCTTGCAACTGACAAGTTATTTACATTCATAGAAAGTGTGAATATTAAACCATGTAACAGTCGTATATTTAAAAAATATGACCGTCTGCTTTTTGGACACTGTTTGTTGGACAAAAAACATGCGAGTTTTTTTTAGTAATATTCATTGTTTTTATTTGAAAGGTGATCGCGGTGAACTCAAAAGGCACATCGAACGTGAGCCCCGTGGAAGTAGTCGGGTGGTCGGGCGAGGATATGCCGCTGCAGGCGCCCGCCAACTTCACGCTGGTGCAGGTGACCACCGGCACCACGGCGCTGCTCAGCTGGAGCCCCGTCCCGCCTGACTCCGTCCGCGGACACTTCAAGGGCTACAAGATACAGACCTGGACCGACGGCGAGGAGGACAGCCAGAAGGAGATCCTCGTCAAGGCGGACGCCACCAGCACGCTCGTCACCAAGTTCAAGCCGTTCAGGAAGAACAACGCCAGGATTCTCGTGTACAACGGCCGCTTCAACGGACCCCCGTCGGAAGTGCTCAGCTTCGTGACGCCCGAAGGCAAGCCGGGGACGGTGAAGACCTTCGAAGCTTACCCGATCGGGTCGTCCGCTATGCTCCTCAAATGGGACAAGCCCATCGACGAGAACGGCATCCTGACCGGCTACAAGGTCTCCTACCAGAAAGTCACAGGAACAACCCTTGGACCTATCCAGGAGAGGAAGAAGGAGATCGACCCGAAATTCGACCGCGCAAAGCTGGCTGGCCTGGAGCCGAACACGAAATACCGGGTGGAGATCAGGGCGAAGACCAAGGCCGGGGAGGGGGAGAAGTACTACGTGGAGCAGACGACCAGGGGCGTGGTGAACGCTGTGCCCGACGTACCGTTGTTTAAGGCGAACACTCTACCGGCTAAGGAGGGAACGGCGCATATAAAGGTGCAATGGCTGCCTAGCTTGGACGGGCACTCGGGCACGCACTTCGTGGTGTGGTACAGGGTGCGCGGCGCGGCGTCGTGGCTGCGGACCAATGACGTCACGGACGACGACTACGTCATCGTGACGGGCCTCGAGCCGGCGCACATGTACGAGCTCAAGCTCACCGCGCACGACGGAGAGTACTTTAGCACCAGTGAAATTCAGGAAATCGACACAACTATCGGTTAGTATACTTTTTGTTTTTTTTTGTCTCACATCCTTCAATGCCCAGACGTCAACTTAAGTTGTCATGACAATTAAAATTTCATTGTGTCTGGTTCAATGGGTTTTGATGGGTAATCACTATAGGTTCAGGGAAGTGGAAAGTTGAGTTCTGGTGGTGTATAATTAAATCCAAATCCTATTTTGTCAGTATACCAGGTGGCGAGGTCAATACGTCAATAAATTAGAACATTGGCTGCATTACTTCACAGAAATGTTATGATATTATCAAATGAGATACGATTAATCTGATGGTTGCAAAATATTGCAACACGAGTTTGTTGCCGGAATCTTCTTGGTAGTTCAACTTTTGGAACCAGTGTAAATTAAAAAAATGACAGACACACAGACACTATGACGTTGTTAGTTAATGTATTTTTTGTGATAGTTATAAAAATGTGTTTTTGGACGATTTGAAAGTGCTTCTTTGTGACCCATATAAAAAAAAATACTTTGATTTTGATTTATGAACTAGTATAGCTTATGTTCCAATTTAGTGTCAGAATGTCGTCAGAATCCTTAGTGTTAAAACAAAATTGTTCAATTTCGAAATTTGACAGTCCATATTTTATTCATAGAGACACTAGAACCAATTTTAGAAGGCATATACCCCCTCTTGGTATTCAAATTTTAATAATCAACGAGATCTTTCTTTTATTAATTAACTTATTACAAAAATACCAAATATCATCTTCAAGTAAATAAAAGTACCAAAATTCTAAAAAAAAATACAAAGAAACGCTGAGTTTAACCTAATCATTGTTTTAGTGTTTAACTCTTCACTTGCACTATTCACAGACGGTCCGGTAATAATGCGCGACGACAAAATGGCGACGGCCGGCTGGTTCATCGGCGTGATGCTTGCGCTGGCGTTCTTGTTGCTTGTGCTCGTGCTAGTGTGTGTCGTGCGACGCAACCGAGGCGGGAAGTACGACGTGCACGACCGGGAACTAGCGCACGGACGCCGGGACTACACCGACGGAGGCTTCCACGAGTACACGCACCCGTGAGTATACACCCGCCACCACACCGACACCGGCTTGTACACCCGGGAGTATACACCGACGGCGGCTTGTACACCCGGGAGTATACACCCGCCACTACACCGACACCGGCTTGTACACCCGGGAGTATACACCGACGGCGGCTTGTACACCCGGGAGTATACACCCGCCACTACACCGACACCGGCTTGTACACCCGGGAGTATACACCGACGGCGGCTTGTACACCCGGGAGTATACACCCGCCACTACACCGACACCGGCTTGTACACCCGGGAGTATACACCGACGACGGCTTGTACACCCGGGAGTATACACCGACGACGGCTTGTACACCCGGGAGTATACACCGACGGCGGCTTGTACACCCGGGAGTATACACCCGCCACTACACCGACACCGGCTTGTACACCCGGGAGTATACACCCGCCACTACACCGACACCGGCTTGTACACCCGGGAGTATACACCGACGACGGCTTGTACACCCGGGAGTATACACCCGCCACTACACCGACACCGGCTTGTACACCCGGGAGTATACACCGACGACGGCTTGTACACCCGGGAGTATACACCGACGACGGCTTGTACACCCGGGAGTATACACCGACGGCGGCTTGTACACCCGGGAGTATACACCCGCCACTACACCGACACCGGCTTGTACACCCGGGAGTATACACCGACGACGGCTTGTACACCCGGGAGTATACACCGACGACGGCTTGTACACCCGGGAGTATACACCGACGGCGGCTTGTACACCCGGGAGTATACACCCGCCACTACACCGACACCGGCTTGTACACCCGGGAGTATACACCCGCCACTACACCGACGACGGCTTGTACACCCGGGAGTATACACCGACGACGGCTTGTACACCCGGGAGTATACACCCGCCACTACACCGACACCGGCTTGTACACCCGGGAGTATACACCGACGGCGGCTTGTACACCCGGGAGTATACACCGACGGCGGCTTGTACACCCGGGAGTATACACCGACGGCGGCTTGTACACCCGGGAGTATACACCCGCCACTACACCGACACCGGCTTGTACACCCGGGAGTATACACCGACGGCGGCTTGTACACCCGGGAGTATACACCGACGGCGGCTTGTACACCCGGGAGTATACACCGACGGCGGCTTGTACCAGTACATGCACCCGGGAGTATACACCGACGGCGGCTTGTACCAGTACATGCACCCGGGAGTATACACCGACGGAGGCTTGTACCAGTACATGCACCCGGGAGTATACACCCGCCACTACACCGACGGCGGCTTGTGCCAGTAGAAGATAACTAGAGATTATTCAGAAAGCGTTATGTGGGAGAATTCGTGTCCTATGCTGTCAAATAATGCTTAGTTAGGAGCTACGAGCGTCTGTAGTCTACGTAACGGCTTGCCATCAGGTGGCCGTAAGCTTGGATCACTGAAAATAATGATACTAAACTTTCAACTATCGATCTAGCCAAACAGGTGTATAGAGATTCACCTTTTTTTAAATCAAATAAACTGGAATTACACTTCACCGAATTTTGGTTATTACTAATTTATCCAAAGTAGTTTGATTAAATATCTTTTTCAATGTTGCCACCCTTAGCGTATATAAAAAACAACCGTGTTAACTGTCTTTTCATTGCATGCTTAGCTATAGCGTCACAGTGATATCATGCCTTGTAACGCAGCGATGGATGGGCAATTTATTCGGTGCTTATCACTCTAACTTTGGAATTAGGAATCCCATTTACACGTGTGCTGTTCCACGCGAAAATTGCATTCTGAATGAATTATACAATTATTTTCTGCGATTGTGTTTCAGACTGGACAACAAATCCCGGCATTCAATGAGCAGTGGCACGAAGCCCGGCCCCGAGAGCGACACCGACTCTATGGCCGAATATGGCGAAGGAGAAACTGGTACGTACCATAATAATACCTTTAAACGCCTATTTAAAAACTAGTTTTCATGCAAGTAATTCTTAGTCATTAATTGCATTTCGTTTTATTTTTCATTTTAAATATATATTGTTTTTTCTATTTATAGATTTTAGATAGTTAAAATTGATCAAATAAATTTTATTGAATAGTTTTGTTGTGACGTTTATTATGTTATGATTTCTATTGTTTTGAAATTTGCACGCTCTGTGTTGCGACATGTTATAATTTCGCTGCTAGTGAGAGAACATCAATGCGATCGGCACGGCTGCACGAACCACTCGTAACATATAAAGACTTGTCATTTTTATTATATTTAAAACACTATTGCACTAAAACATTTAAACATCTTAGTTACACAACCTTACAATTCCAAGTCTCATTATAATATAGGAAGTTTTTTAATCCGGCTCGCCTTATTGTAGTACGTGTTATAAGGTATAGCTGCGACACATTATTATACAGGATGGCGACGACAATTAAATTAATGGACTCTACTAGTTCATAGCAATGTTTTGCAACTATCAAATAAATCTTATTCATTTGATAATTTCATATCATTTTTTTAGCCAATGTTCTATATGACGTATTGTCGTCACCACCTGGGAGACAAGTTTGTCAGTTCATTGCCCTTTGTATAAAAATGAACAACAACTCCAGTTTCAATGAAAGAAATTTAAATTCAATCATCCGAAAGGTTTCATTACATTTCAAAGGGTATTCTAAACAGCTGCTTGGAATAGTGTAAAAATTAAAATGAAAACATATTTATTACTTGACAGCATATAAATAAGACATCTTACATATTTGTAAGGTTAGGTTTTTGCATTGGATTACCATGGTCCTCACACTAGGCTAGCCGGTATCGTGAGGGCCTAAAGTAGGTATATTATTGTAATATTTTTTTTAAATATTCTTTATTCATAACCTGAATACAAGTCCTTCAGTCGCATACATTTTACTTCTTAAAATAATATTTAAAATATAAACATGTTAATTTGAAAACTTTAAAAATTAAAGCTATTTCCAAGAAACAAGAAGGTAGTACAAAATAAAAAGAAATAAATCAAAAATAGTAAACATTACAGTTTCTCGACCGTACTACATATATAAATAGAGGAACAAGTATATTATTGTCAATTGGTTGTGTTGGTACCCCAATACGTGGTAGCCGTGCCGGCTCGTAGTTCGGCTTGTAAGTGTGGCGTGGCATTCCAGCGGGCATGAACGAGGACGGCTCGTTCATCGGGCAGTACGGCCGCAAGCGGCGACCGCCCGCCGCGGGCTCCACGCACACTGACTCCGCCTCGCAGGCCTTCGCCACGCTCGTCTGATCGCCCCGCCTTACCCCCACATCCCTACCTCTTAATGCCTTTAAACTACGCCTGATAAGTGTGTCTAACCTTTACACTGTAACAAATGCAGCCAACAGTTGTGATATAGCAACTCAAAGCAATTAGACGTACTTTTATACAGTACGGGCAAATGCGTTAAGGTATATTAGAATGAAGGTCACCTTACCTCCCGCCTCCTGGCTGAACAGCTGTTACTCCTTCCACTCCGATAGTAAAATGTAAACTTTCGTAATTAGAGACGTAGTGCCATTGCATCAAATTAGAAAAGCCTGAATCGCCAATAGCCGAGGACCTCGCTGTTCTTCGTTTTGATTGGTCCCGTCCACGACGGTGAATTCGCCCGCCAAATTTTCCATATTTGAAATCGGAATCTTTTTAGAAATTATGTCTAGAATAAGTAAATTTACTGCCAGTGTTTAGGTAAACGGGCGTTCGGGGTCTTTATTTTACTATTTCAAAAATAGTTTGGATAAAGCCGTATTTCACTCGTCCTACTTAACATTAATTGTAAAATCTCTTGTGCATCTCTTTACACTGTTAGATTAGGAGTTAAGTACACGCGAAATATGTCTAATTAAATATAGTTTGTAAAAATTCTACTTATGAGTGATCCTAAGAGTGAAGTTTATTCATTGATTTTTGACTATTTTTTATATAAACCCACGTGCTTGTTGTATATCGATTTGTATTTTTGTTGTGCATTTATTTATGTTGAATAGTTAGATTTTGTCCAAATTGCGTCCAAGTCCCTTCCTTCCTTTTTCCGTTAGTCTATGCACGAGCAACGCTTACGTTTGTGTTTTTGAGGTATGTTTTATTTTGTTTATGTTTTCTTTTTTTTCTTTATGGCTAAGCATGTTATAGCATAATTGACTTCGAGTGTGTTATTTTATCATTATTTTCAATTATTATAATCTTTAGTCTGATTTTTATTGTCACAGAAAATAGTCTGATTATTATTGTCACAGAAAAATTGTAAACAAAGTTATGTCACTGTGTCAATATGACATTTCAGGGTTTCTTAAGCTAGAGGCCCGCAGAAAATATCCTACAATTTTTCTTAGTTGCGAAATATGTATTTTTCAGGTGATTTTTTTTATTTGCTGTGTAAATTCTTAAACATATCGTAGCTCGTAATGCTTGATATTAAAAAGTACAACAACCTTATCTAGAGAAAGTGGAATCGATCAACGGGAACTACTGAATAATTAAATATTAATATTTTCTATGGTTTTTATTTTTCACTCATAAAGTCTTTTTCATTTGTTCCTGGCCGACTTTTTTTAAAGCGACCCAAATATTGACCAGCCCTGTAATGTTCTTGGTAATATACATTCACATAATACGAAAATTCAGTTTCTTTAACATAATTTCTTTTTCCTACGTATTTTACGGAAATAAAAATGATGATTGTAAAAGATAAAATATTTTCATAGTCAAAATGGATTAAGAGTGGTTTACAGGAGGTGAACTTTTCGTACCTAAGAAACCTACTTATTACAAATCCTTTTTCATTCATGGCAGCACCGTTTTTTCCATTTCTCTGTGGGAATATAAATCAGACTTATGTATGGGCACATTGACAAAATTAATGATATATTTGTAATTTATGCGGTTACACGCATAGTTGATGTATAAAAAGTTATTACATTTAATATGCGCAAACTAATAGTAGAAATGTTTTTAATGAATTTTGTAATATTTATTTCGTCATTTTTTAAAAAATTTCGTCTATCTACTGGGCACAGGCCTTCCTACATGGGAGAAACACATGAGGAGCTTGGGCCATAACACCACCACGCTGGCCCAATGCGGGTTGGTGGGTTAAAGTGGTTGCAGGAACAACCGGGACCAACGGCTTAACGTGCCTTCCAAAGCACCGACGAGCTCGAGATAACAAATTTTGATTGACTCATCCCGGGACCGACCATGGCGAAAGTTGCTTTGTTTTCGTAATCGAAATCAAAGCACTCAAACCACTACGCCACCGAGCTCCTCAAGCGTGAGTTTGATACTATACAAAAAATATATACAGAATGGTGCCGTCAATACGACAATAAATTAAAACATGGGCTATATTAGTTCATAGAAAGGGTTTGCCACTTTTAAAAACATCTTATTTATTTGATAATTTTCACGACATTTGTATGAAATAATATAACATTGGCTGCATTATTTCATAGAAATGTCATGAAATTATCAAATGAATAAAGTGTTTTTGACCATTTCAGTGGCAAACCATTTCTATGAACGAATATAGCCCATGTTTTAATTTATTGTCGTATTGACGGCACCACACTGTACATTTTTCATTTTTTAGTTATAATGACTCATGAAACTGAAAAAGTAATTACTGGGCATGGACGGCATTTCATCATAGGCCTCAGGATGACAACGCACCTGCAATATCAAGTGCTTTCCCTTGTTATTGCAGGTATCTATAGGCGGCGGTAACCGCTTACCACCAGGTGGGCCGTCAGCTTGTTTGTCATTTAGATGTATAAAAAAAAAGTTCACTTGTGGGAGACAGGCGTATTAATGTAACAATGTGATGGCAGGTCGGTTCACGGAGGACGGCTCGTTCATCGGGCAGTACGTGCCCGGCGCCCGCGTGTTACCGCCCGCGCCCGCCTCCGCGCCCGCGCCCGCCTCCGCTTCCGCCTCAGCCCCCGGCCAACAACCCCCAACATACGTGTAAACTGGACACCAAGGACACAAGGCTAACAAGGCTTAGGGGCTGCCTGTTACTTCACTCACTTTCCCCGACTAACTACCGGTAATATGACTCGTGGAATTAGCCGTTGCTCTATTGGCAAGAGATGTTTCATAAAAGTATGGAAACCCGGCCAGGTCTATGAACACTATACTAAAAAAAAGGTGAAAATATACAGAACAGTGTTAAATTGACCATTCTCTTTTTATTTGCTTTGTTACGTGGTACAAAACAAGAATTTTCATAGAAAAAACTGCAACACAGCCAAATGTTCATCATGGCGCGTATGTCCCTTTGATGACATTTACTTGACTTCTATGTCGCCCGCCATATTGCCATAGTGAATAACGGTGAAATCGATGAAAAATTTCAACTTATGTACAAACAAATTATGCATAAAAACGAATTATTAGTATTTTTCACGGATTCAGGAGATTTTTACAGACATAAACTTGGCCGGATATGAAACATCTCCTTCGATTTGTACCTGTCTACGTAAACTAAGCTCGACACACACGGTTACATAAGCTAATCGCATCACCAGCCTATATGCGTCCCACTGCTGGGCACAGGCCTTCCTACATGGGAGAAACGCATGAGGAGATTGGGCCATAACAGTACCATGCTGGCCCAAGGTTGGTATGTTGAAGCGACTGCAGATGATCCGGGATTATAAGTTTCCATCGACCCATCCCAAAATCGACCATGGAGAAAGTTTCTTTGTTATCATAATCGAAATCAGAGTGTTCAATGTGCCACCGAACTACTCCCTTGTTTTTGTTAACTGACCGTGTGTGCCGAGCTTTATTCTGAGGTTACTGGTAATGTGACACGTGGGATTTGGCGTTGCTTTACTGGCCAATCCGACCTGTATCTGTGAACGGAAACGTCCACCAAATCGTCGCGGGCGAACGCCTAACTCAAAGCCATATCAATATTGCTTTCAAAGGCAGTAGGGAATGACAGTATGACGTCATAAACTAGACGAAAACTCAAACCGATGCGTCGCCCCGCGGGTTGTATTGGTAAGTGAAGCACCGCCTATTGGGTGGGGAATTGGGTCAAAAATACAATATTAATAATAATTTATGATCTCCACAATCTTGATGCTGCTTATTGTAAATGTAATTTTAACATACGTGTCCTGAGTACGCTCTACGGGTTTTCCCCGCAAACCGAAACCATAAAAAAGCAAACGTGGTAAATACGCTATCAATGCACATAGGTTTAAATGCCTGTGGGAATGTTATTGTCGATATTTGCTGGTTGATTATCGACCTTACGCTAAAGTAAAATGTATTTGCGAAAAGTGCAGGCAGCCTCTAAGCTCAGTGTTTCCGTCGCCGTTACAAGCGGCGACACCTCCGACAGTACAATGTCCCACGTGAAGCACACTCGACCCATGTATCGTTAAGCATTTCAAATGAAACAACTAAACACTCGAGTGTCGCAACACGTAATATACTAAACAAAAGTTTGTTTGTCAACGGATCTGTCAAAAGTTTGTGTATCAACGGATCTGTCAAAAGCGATGGTCAGACAAAGACATCACAATATTTCTTCGTCTCAAACTACTGCCACTATAATGTTATTTCGTTCAAAGCTACGTAGCACTGATGTTCTCGTGTATAAAATGATATACGTTTAATAATGTTTAGTTGAAATTTATTAGCTTAGGGCAAAGTTAGGATAAGCTGATATCGGAGCCTGCTGTTCTCTCAGTTTGGTCTTAGAAGTAGTGTCGGTAGTGAAGGCTATTCAAAATATATACATTTTTATATTGTTCGTGTTTACAAACATTAGACATAGTACGTCTTACCAATTATTGGATTCAAACTGAGTAAATTTAAAATCATTTTGGTCTTACAGTCGGCTGACGCTTCTGGTTATATTGTTCGCGTAACTCGCAGTCTGTCAACTGCAATATAGATTTTTTTCCATTATGAGACTGATTTTAAGTAATGAAGTACTAAATAGTCCTCATAAGCTGACACTTGTGCTCTCCGACGCTGAAAAGTTGAATCGTTGCGTAAAACATCAAACGGAGAAGAAACTTTAGTTTCTTTTAATATAGATATTTAGCTTTTCAGTAACGGAGCGCGTCCATCTCCACGGCTTGTATAGGAATCGTAGGCAATGTTTCGGCTCGATATCAATTACTTGTAAATTAAGGATACGGTAGTTGGAGAAGATTTGAAATAAGAGAAGCTATTTTTGTCACAGAAAATAGGTAATGGATAAAGTTTATAGCTCTGGATGCCGGTGGTCAGACTGGTTTATGTAAATTAATAGCGAAAAGAAATTGTAAATTTTAAAATGTTATAAGAGTTGATACGAAATCAGGAAGTAATGGAGTCAATTGAGGCAGTCTGCCATTTGGTTCGAAACGCTTAAACTTTGTATTGCTTACTTGATCGGTAAGGATCTATCACTATTTTAATTGTTTACCTCATATCTCTATTTATTGAATCTCGTATACACTTAAATACAAATTAGCTGTGGACCATTACATGACATTATTTTGTATAAATAAAAATATGACAGTTAAGTAGCGTCATTAAACAAAAATTTTATTTTTGACTCTTTCTATATATTATAATGTATTCTTTATTATCCTTCACAAAGCTTATTAATTTAAAATATGGTTAAAGATACATATTTTCCATAAAGAAATCACTCTATTATCATTGAGAATTAAAAAAATAAATGAAAAGTGTGTGACTATTTTCCTACTTCATAATAATATAAAGTGAGAATATTTTTGTATGCTGCGCGGTTTGACCACCGGCCGATGTTGGTGCTTTGCGGAGGATGGCGCGTTTGATAAGTAATCGATGTTGTGATCGTTCATACGTAGTGTTACATACTCTTACAAGGTTGGCCGCACTCTCAATATGGACGACATCTAAACTGTAATATCGTGCTGTGCGGTCAACCAATCACAAATTTCTCTGGCTGCTAAATATGATATTAGGATTATAAAGATATTGAAAGGAATCTCAAAACATTAGGAATAAATCTAACAATTGTACGAGGATAATTATAAAGATCACTACTGTTAGCTAAAGTATCATGTCTTTTCGACAGCTGACGTGCAAGATGTTATCTGTATTACGTACCCGTCAGTGAAATGTCTCTCTTGTGTAGTAAGCGTTAAGACTTCTAAAATGCTTTTTTGTATTTAACTTAATATTTGACATTAAGAACATTGTTCGCACCATTCGCATTAACATGTTATTCCCAAGTTGATGTTTCTAATTTTTGACAATTACCGGGTGGAGAGGACCGCGTCGGTTTTTTAATCCATTGTTGCCATAATCCAAAATTATATTACGAGTTTTTCTATTTGATACTTTTTGAATCTCAAAAATGTTGTCATGGTCCTCTTCGCCCTGTATGAGTGTGAATATCCAATTGTATGTGTTTAGATATAAGGCTAGGGTCTCGTGTTAACTAATGTTAGTCAGCTAACGCGTTCGCTTGTCGCATCTATACTCTATATATTTGTTCTGTTGCTATATGTGACGTCAGTACCGTTTGATCCGGTACACCGCCAGGGCTGGTCCGACGCGGGCAGAGCCGACCCCTGACGGTGTACGACTCTTGTAAATTTTATTTGTGCATATTCCTTCTTCGCCTGAAAGGTGTCGGGTCCTAAGTAATACATTCCACACGGTTTGACCATGTTGATTTGTTTATATGTCTCCTTATTTATCGTGTTTCTCCTGTGCGCCGGTCAGATGTAATCTGAACAATGTTTTTAAAACAAGAGACCGCCACATGTAATAAATTATTTACATACTTATATTATTTGTGTGACTCGCTATTTATTTAACTTGGGATGTAAATCTATCGTGTAGTTTCTCGATCGCAACGTGTTTGCGGCAACATTTTGATCGTTCTCATTTAGAGCTTACCCTGTAACCATTGGTACCTTATACATTGCATATTTATATTTGAAGGCACTGTTATTGTAACCCCTTTAAGTTATTTGTTAAGGAATCTTTATCATGTCTATTGTCTAGTAAGAATTTAATATATATTAATATTAATTAATAGTAGGAGAGCCTTGTTCGACTCACATCTGTTTATTATCGCTTTTTATACCGCGCTGTTAAATATTACAATCGTATCTCGAACATTTGTTATAGAATATTCAAAACTCCAGTTTGATAACGTTAACTTGTTGAATGTATTTCACCAAGGTATGGTGACGATGTCCACTGCCTTCCCCTCAAAATTCTTGAAATTCTCAATGTTCTGTTCATTTTCCTTTGTAACGATTAATAAATATAATGTGACATGCCTTATATACACTGTTTAATTACTTTTATGAGAATATGATTCACAGTTGGATTTAAAGTTTTCTTATGCACAATATACGCATTTAGTAGTGTCACTTGTCTCAATATTTATAGTAGGGATTCGTTGTCCGTCATTCAAATATTAAATAATTACTTTACCAAGCTTATATGCATCCGTGTCGCGAGATTTGATCAAATATCTTAATTATTTCTTATATAAACTTATTGAGATGGCGGATGGCACGAACTGAAGCTGATAGCAGAGAAATTGTTACTGTAGTAGTCAAGCCGGTAGATACTAATTGTTGTGAGGTACAATCAGTGTTATTTGTAGAGTAATGAGTACAGATGCTCAACTTTTGTCGCCGCTTCGTGGACGCAACGTCAAATATACCACGTAATGAAACAATTAGGAACATACCTACGTGGTAACGTTTAGGTACGCTCATTGTAAAAAGTTATAACGTTGATTTACGACCATTTTGAAATTCTAATAGCAAAACACATTATTACATCAAATAAACAAAAGTTTCTTCCACTTCTGAACATTATAATAATATTCAAAGATTCAAACACTATTTTTAATAATATGGATTCACGAAAATGTTGTTCAGCTTATATATAGTTGCCAACCGTACTAGTTTAAAAATTAAAAAAGGTCATATTATAACTTATTCCAATGTGGGTATTTATCGAGTATATCTCATTTGGTATATTTTTTTGTTTAATTGGTTGTAAATGGATGTATTTCACTCATGTTTGTGAGACGGGGCAGCTAAAATATTATTAATTAATTTAATTGGTCATACATCACATGTGCACAAAGTATAAGTAGGCTATGTGCTGTATTATCGAGTACCACCTAATAACAAAACCGCCTGTACATTATATGCACACATCTAAATACAACATTAACATCTTAATTTTTTGTCTTTTTAAAAATATCTGTTTGAACTGTGCGTACAAAACTTGGGCATCTGCAGCCCGAATGATAAATGTTAAGCAAGCTTCTTAACCCAAGTTGGAGGTGTTTCGTTGAATTAGATGATAGTTTGCATTTATTAATATTATAATAAAGTTGGATCATGACAAATTACAACATGGTATTTTTCTGTATTGGAAAGAAATCTCTGACCTCGTGCGATTATAAAGTTCTGATATCACGAATTATAATAATTTACATTTTAGTTCGCATTAAGTAACTGTAATTTATTGTGTAACTATGATGGATATTTTTTTATGTTGCATAGAAAATAAATTTTAAGAAATTACGTAAATTGTTTTATTATTTCACTCAACCCCCCTGAGCACTAATACGTCTTAAACATTATAAGGGTGGTTTTAGACGTGACTGTTTTGCAAATTTTTTTGCCCGTATGTAGGGTCGCCGGGGTAGGTACAACAGCCTTTCTTATTTCAGCCGTGAAACAGTTCGGTGTGTTTCGGATTGTAGGGAAAGGTAGTTAGTGTAATAACTGGGCATGGACGGCATTTTATCTCAGGCTTCAGGATGACAACGCACCTGAATGCAACGCATCGCATGAAGGGGATTTTTCCTTGTTATTATAGGCGGCGGTAACCACTAACCACCAGGTGGGCCGTCAGCTTGTTTGTCATCTAGTTGTATAAAAAAATATATATTTTAGGGCATAATTAAAAGTAACTTCTTATGATCTTGTTATTTCCTCTCGTTAAACTCAACATTTTACTTTGTGTAATTTGTTCGTAACACATGCACTACAATAAAATCTTTCAGCGCAAGCAGTAGTGCCTAAGGTAATAAATGTTGCCCGTAGTCCTCTAATTTTTTTTGCCCTTGGATCCTACAAGGGGGACAGACAATGGTGTACTATAGGCAAATTATTTGACCCGTGGTACTCCCCACTAATCGCTAGATATAAAATGTAAATATCTCTATGCTTAAAGTGACGGATGACCACCTATGATAAAGGAAAGTTTATGTCACAGAAAATAGATAAGAAATGGTGTTTGCGTCCACTCCTTGACCATCGTAATTCAATATGGATGAAAATGGGGAGATTTCGAGATTTTTTAGATAGTTTTTTTTTTGTTCGAGACGTGGTACCACGGGAAATAATATACAGGGGGTTCACGGGCAAAAAAAAATTGAGGTACCCTACGGGGGACTAGGCTGGAGGACTACGGGCAAGTAGCAGCGTTGCCAGAATGTTACTTTTGTAACACTTTATGTTACTTTTGACCCTCTCATGTTACTTTCATGTTACACGACTCAAAATGTTACTTTTACGTTACTTTTAGAATTTACTAGAAAAAAGTAGCGAAAAAATTCACACACTATAGTCAGAAAAAAACTGATTTGAAAAGTAAGCCTCACGATGTCAAAAGAATGTGACGATTTTTTCGAAGAATGGAAAAGAAGACTTTTATTGTTTGTCTTCGAAAGTGCCGTATTACAGTAACTATTAGTCTTATAATAATAATAAAAAGTCTTTTTATTACATAAGAAAATTAATGTTACTTTTCACATCAAAATGTTACTTTTGATCTGTCTCGCGTTACTTTTGACTATCGGTCACTGGCAACACTTAAGTAGCGTCTTTCAGCACCAGCTGCTAATGTGATCACTTTGACAGATCATAACTCTTATTACAAAGAATAGAGGTCTTAGTTTTGCTAAACATTATCATCACACACAAAAACTAGATTGATAATAACATCGGTAGTTTGCAAAGTATTTATATATGAATTCGCAGTAGCTGCGCTACAAACCACGAATGTTCGTTCTATTGCGGACATTGCGGTGCAGTTTATGAGTAAAAGGACTATAATAAAGGTATAATAGTTTGGGATGCAATATTTTCACGTATTTAGAAGCAACTAACAAATGAAATTAGGTACTGTTGTTGCAATATTGGATCATTTAGTTCGTTTTTTGTGCAACTCCCAATTTCGACAAGTGAAGTCGGTTTGGGCATGTCGGCGCACGCGTTATTTCGTTTATTACATCTTGTTTCTATGATCCGAGCTGATTAAAATTATTCGAAATAGCCAATATACTAGTATTGTCTTATATTTTTGCGAGCACTACATAATCCTGTCAAGCAAACTGTCCGACAAACAGACACCGTGAGTGCCGTGAGCTCCGTATCACGCGACCGCTCAAAATGTAACACTAGGTGACGGTACTTAATTTATAAACCTATCAAAGACAACTGACATCTTCAGTCTTCCCGTGACCACAATCGCTGTAAAGTAAACGAAACCTGTCGCGTACATAATAATAATGTAATGTACAGTCTATAGCACATGTAGCGTAACAGTTTGACCTTGAGACTGCCCTTACTGCGGTCGTAATAGAGGCGGCTTTCGCAGTACAACTGTTACACTTGATGGGCTGTCGTCTATACATTTAACATCCAATTAAACGCAAGTTAAGTCCGGTAAAGTGGTTTTAATTCTATAGGTATGTAGCTACTAGTTTAGTGTAAAATTTTTAGAACCGTAAACGGAAACATGCGAAAGGTTAATTGGGATCAACCGGGATCAACTAATTTATACGCCAGAATCCAAACTTCTGTCTAAATAGTGGAGCTACGGCTCCAAAGATGGAAAAGTGATTCTAATAGCACCCCCCTTGCACACGACTGTAATTCACGCTGCCAATCATGATAATGATTTAACATGATTGGCAGCGTGAATTTCTAATTGGCAGAAGATCATACCTACATTTGTACGAATGATCTTCTGCCAATTAGAAATTGAAACAACGTCTTAGAATCGCCGTCTTAGAACATATACCTACTTATCCAAAAAGGCCCGGATCGGTATCCCAAGGAAGATTAAAACGTGGTCGCAACTCGCAACCACTATACCTAATAGGTGCTAGCAAACGTCAAGAGCGCAGGAAAAATCGTGGTGCGAGATGAAGCACGACGCCCAAGACTAATCGCGATGAGATCTGTGGACACCTTCTGGATAACCAGGGAGAAATAAAGTTGTAAGTACGTACAGACGACAGCACATCAAGTGTAACAAACGGCGCGCGGCGTAAGGGCGGTCTCAAGGTCAAACTTACGATTGATGTGCTGTCGACTGTACATAGATGTTTTTTTTTAGTAATTATAAGACCCTTAGGCATAGTTTTGTTACTTCAGAACCAAATTATTATCTACCTAGCGCAAAATTATTGTTTGGTGAATGCCAAATATTCTGTAGTGAGTATCTAAGCTTTTAAATTCGTGGTAACCCTAAACCTGAATCAAAGAAATTAAAAAAATAAACCGAGACAGCTGTGTCTGCGAACAATCGCCGGGTGCCGGGTCAACCAAACCGACCTCGGGTGCTGACCGATGTGTATCTTGCAATTTATTTTAATTATACTTCCTCATTAATGGATTACGAGTTTATTTATACAACATTTGATTAATCTCATGAAATGTTGCATTTAGGTCTGCTTTAGAGAATTATGAAACGGCCCGATTGTATAAAAATAATAACTGTTAAAATAGCGTAGGCATAAACGATAAAATAATTTAATAAAGAGGGTAGACAGTTAGATACTTTGATTAGGAAACTATTAGGTCGTGAGTACCTACCCGTGATGCGTCTTAACTGTGCCCAATCATGTTAAAAATCCTAAACAAAGGAAGACAAAACTGGGTAGCTTATTCATATTGGACTTCGGGTATGTGGAGCAGAATAAGCTCTTACGCGCACAACCAGCCAAAACTGAAACTACATGAAAAGTACGTGGGGACGATAAGCTCTATGCAATATGGCGTAAAATGCTCTGGCAGGGAAGTGTATATTAAGCTCGGGTGTTCAACAGGAGTCGCGAAGTATGCGGTATGGGCTCCCGTTGGCGGTTGGCAGCCATATCTCTAGTCTATGGTTGGCAGTCAGCAGTCGCCAGTCGCAGTCTGCTCCCGACCGCTGTGCCGATAACACACGCCCAAACACTTAACCTTCAAGGCAGTTCGTCGCGAGTGCAGTAAGATCTAAATAATGACTGTGTTTCATGAGAGCTTTACATTAATCTGACACGAAAACAGGATAAACTGAAGGTAATGTTTATTTTCTTTTTGTTCATTTATATTGTGAATTTATATTCGCACTATTAACCACGATTGATAAATGAAGGATCATCGATCCCACTTTAAACTTAATTGTTTTACATCGTATCGACTCGAGTGCATTCTATCAGTGTCGATTAATATCATTGCTAAATATAATAATTTAAGTTTTGTATCCATTGTTATATTGCACCACTTCAGTAGGTAATCATTTTTATTGTTATCATTAATTTTTTATCATATCAAGAATACCATAAAACCAAGAAGCAAACTTTGTTTAAAGACAAACACAGGTGTGTATATAACTTTACTGATCTAATGCTGGAAACGGAACCTATGGACGCTTAACGACTCCGAAAGATTAAAAACCATGACGAACATAAACATTGATATCTAGTAAATGTAAACAAAACAGAGGATTCGTGTTATTATTAGTGTTAAGTCGGTATCTATGTATGGGATCATGATCTTATGGGAGCCGGTTAGGAGTTGTTCACACCTGGCTGCGAGGCGCGGGCGCGGGGCGCGACTGTTGACCACACTTCACAAATATTGGCGATTTATTTGCAGTCGTCGAGGACGAGTTCAATTATAAAACGGGTTTTTATGTCTGAGAGTACCTATAATACTTATATTTAATAATGACCCTTATACGTTGTATTTTAATTAGAATTCAAACCTTAGTTTTGTGTGACTTTCCTATTGACAATTAAGGGTTTGACCCAATTAGACGAGACTTAACAGAAAATAATTTTGTATTTCTTTCTCAAAGAATCAGATATCAAGGAATATCGCCCAAAATTAAACAATATGTTTCATATAATTTAATTAATTTCAATTAACAGGTAGGTGTAATTTATTTTCTGTGGAATGAGCATGTTATGTCCTATTCACGCTCCTGCTGGTTTCCGGGGTTATTTTTTATTATTATTATTTTATTTATTATTAAGTAATTGTTTAATTGATGATCATAAATAGTGGCTACTTTTGAATATGATGATTGTGTTACATATTATTAGGTACATAATGTAATCTTATAAAAGTTGAAAAATTGCAAGCAAAAGAGATAGTAAAAATTTTTTTCGTATAGGTACTTAGTTATTTATGTAAGAAACTATCTTATCATTTTCATAAAACTTGGCTGATTAAAGTGGCAAAAATATTTTAATTCGATATTAAGAATAACATCACAGAGGAAGCCATTTTGAAGAAATCAAAATGTCAATGTCAAAATACAATTTAGTTTTTAACCGACTTCAAAAAAGGAGGAGGTTATCAATTCGTCTGTATGTTTTTTTTACGACTAAAAGTTTATTACTGTCGTTTTATTGCTTCATAAGTAGAGTCGAACTATTCCGAAAATCCACTGAAACACTCCCAGCATCCAAAACATTAACGGTAGAAATATGGAACCACAACTTTCATTTCATATTTCAATATGACATTACTTTATTAAATTCAACTTTTAACAATGTCATTATGTTTGTGGACAGTAGGTACAATTTTGGGCACTTTTACGCCATTATTTTATTATTTTTATAAAAGTTTTGTGTTATTTAAAGGAAACCACTTTATTAAGTACGTTTTTGTCCACAATCTGAAAAAGTGTTTATGAACTAGCCTAAAACTTTACTATTTCCTTTGATATATCTAAGTACACTGTATTTATTGTGTATATATGAATAAACTACTATGATTTTGAGTATTTAGTGTTGGGTCCAAAAACCCAATCACTAACATAATTTAATTATCATATACAAACTAAGAACATGATATCAGCATATAAATCCTCTGACTACAACCGTGACTAAAAATAATAATTAACATTTCAGAAATTATAATTAATAGTCCCAGTGTAGTTGGTGGTGACAGACGGATTTATCGCCCATTGTATGTTGCGACTAGCCAAATAAAAAAGTCTGTCCGTTCGTGAATAGCGGCCCTTGTGGACGGGAGCGGTCGCGCGCCGCGCCGTCAGTCCGAGTGGATTTTTTCTTTTTACTCTGTTACCTGTTCCGAACGGGTATCGTATCGGACCTCGGCTGGTTAGTTTAACAAGTGCATCGGCAGGGGTGCTGCACCTTCATACGATTTATTTATTTTACGTACTCGTCAAAACAACTAGTTCGGCTATCATCATCTAAAAGTGAGCTTAATCTGAGTGAGCTGAGTGTTTCTCGTGGACATCATAGGCTGATGATGATGAGTTAACCCGATGGTTTCGTTAATTACGAAAGATTCTTTATTTCTTCAAACGAAAGGTTCTGATAAACAAACTTTGTCTTCTAAATTTCGGATACATATCTTAATTCTACAGGTACTGATCCTTGATACAGTCAAGTTTGGTAGTTCCAAGATATTTGTCAGCCATCTCCATATAGATATGCGATGTCAGCAATGCCAATGGTTCCATTCGAAAACCGAACGGCCTTTCCAAATCAAGAACCAAATGTATTGCGAAAAGCCCCTTTAACTCATGGCACTTGAGCATAATGGGCCCCTAATAATAATATAACAGAGGACTATTTTATTATTAACAAGGCAAACGGAACTTGGGGGCCCCATAAATCGCTGGGCCCTGGGCACTTGCGCAAATTGGGCAATGAGAAAGGCTTTGAAAATGGTCCTTTTCCAAGCTACTTTTCTCTACTGATATTCTATAATCCTGTATCTCAACAGGTTACGTGTCAACACCAATAAAGTCAAACTACTGAAACAAATGAAATCGACTAAATTAAACCATTTTCCGGAGGCTTCCCTATCAGTTTATCACAATGTCACGCACGCGCGCAAGCTAATTAATATTTTTAGTTATTAAATTCGCAAAAACATCAGGTCATTCGCAGGGCCGTTATCGCAGGATGTGCATACTGTAGCACAGATCACCGGAATGTCTATCCTCGGGAGCTTTAGCCAACATTGATTATAATAATAATAACAAAATTTAGGCGGTACGAGAACCTGAGACCTCAACAATTCAATTCAATGTTAGTATTCTTAATTTTGATTTTAACATTATTATAAATGTTTGAAAAATTACTAATTAAATTAAAAATACTTATTAAAATTACTATTAATTTTTCTAGTTTTATTATATTTTAATTACTAAGTAATTTTTCAAACATTTATAATAATGTTAAAATCAAAATTAAGAATATTTGAAAGCACTGCCCCAACTTAACCGAATCGTCGGTATTTGTAAAAATACTCGTTTCGGATGTTGAAATAGAATATTTCGACATTGTAGGGTGGACGTTAGCTCATAAACGCAAATACAGATAGACTAGAAGAATTTCACAGGGATATCCCAAGTCCTGGGTGGCTCAGTGGTCAGAGCAGTCGCCCGGATTGCGAAAGGTCGCGGGTTCGATTCCTGCCTCAGGACGTGAAATTTTTCTAGTTTTATTATATTTTAATTACTAAGTAATTTTTCAATGTTAGTAGTTCCAGTCTAGTATTGTGAAGGGTCACAGGTTCGCATCCAGCCACAGATCTTTTTTTATAGTCTCAAAATAATGGCAGTGCTGGTCGTCCTAAACAGAACTTGTTAAAAATATAAAAAACTAACTAAATTTTGTACTATCACCAAAAATGTGTAATTGCTCACCGATCGATGGTTTATAGAATTTTGCAGATCGTTTAATTATTTTGGTTACTCATCAAGTCTTTTATTCTATGGCGATCTCTATAATTCATAGTATTTATAATTTATCAACTGTGCCCGCGATTTCGTTCGCGTGAATGTCGGAAAATAGCAACATATCGTCCGTAGGTGGATAGGTTATTGGTTATGTATGACTTATTTGCATGTGAATAAAAAAAAATATAAATATTCTTTAAATACCCAATACAAAATTAACTTGCATTACTTTCAAAATTCTTTTCCATTCCATAAGATTTAACGCAATAATTATTAACAGCTAAAGTGACGATTACGAAATTATTTCCTCATCATTTAAAAATAAACCTATACATTTACAGTAATTCAGAATTTTAAAATTCCTAATATAAGACGTGTCGTAAGTCGTGAGACTTCATCTATTGACGGATTATAAGAGAAAATGGAACAGAATATTGTATTTTAATTAAAAAATTTAATATCCCGAAACGCTAGAAGCTTGCTTTATCTTTTAGAGCATTTTTTCATACGCGTCAGTAGTGTGGTCTCCTGAATGCAATGTCCACACTACAGAACACCAATTGTGACAGTTACACTACGAAAGCCACCTCTATTAGGGCGGTGTAAAGGTCAAGCTATTTATTGGAATCGGTTCAGACAATTTCCAGCCCGAAGAATCCAAATATTCGACATGTCATTTTGGTCGGAAATGTTTAAATCACTTTTTCTGACTTAATCCTATTGTAATTTAAATACAAATAAATCAAATTAAAACACCTATAATATGGTTGTAACTATTAATATAAAAATTTAATTACTAAGTGAATTAAATAAAATTGTATACTTAGTTGCCCATCAAGGATATAAAATTAAAATTTTAACATCATGAAACTTCTATAACTCTCTATTCTTATCAGCTATCATCCAAGTCTTTGTTGCGGTGTGAGAATCCAATTATAAAAATACAATCTAAACATTGTTACTTAAGTATCCTACACATACATACAAAGTAATAGTAAAAAAGAAAAAGTTATTGAACTATATTTAAATTGCGAATAATGTAACACGTGTAATTTCTTATTTAAATGAACATTATTATGAATGAACTTTGATTACTAATACGAGGTTATCAAAACATAACAGTAATTTGTGTAAATTTTTCACTTATCGCCAATATTTTTTATATTTTATACAAAAGCGCCATAATAGGCATTGGTCTGGTTTTCACGTATTGATTATACTTGTTTATTTAACCTTCGATTAAAAAATAGGAGTTCATGTGCTCCCATATCATTAATATAAACTATACAACAAAAATACGACACATTACAGCTGATATAACATAAATAAAGTACTTACAATCATACTGATCCCAAATAATTACAAATTGTTTTCCTCGTTCATATTGATTACAATAATTATCTATTTTTTCGAAAATTGTAAAACGCATGGACGAAATATATCCCTTCCATTGATTTTGTATGATAAGTAGTGTAAATAAAATGTTAATGCCATTACGAACTATTTGTCTAATAATAATAATAATTGACCTATATTTTTTTATGAAATTTCAAATTACATAAAAATACCTATAACTATTTATTTTTCATAAAAAAAAAGGTTGTTTACCCCCATACAAAATATGATTGCGGCTGTTTTTTTGTTGACACCTTTTGTATGTTTAATTTGACACCGGGAGCGAGAGAAAAAATATTGGGCATTGCTTTTTGACAGGAGATATTTAATGATGTTGTCCGTTTTTTTACGTGCCGAGGCCCTTTTCTCACGGTAGGACCTTTGTAGGAGCACGTCCCAAACTGGCCCAATCAATTATGTTAACTGTGATAATTTTGTTTTTTTTTTGGTCACGGTTGTATGTAGACGATTTTGTAGGGTCAACTAAATTATGAGGTGATTATACGCTTATTATCAGATTCTACTATTTCATGCATTATATTATAATGTTTACATATAAAAATTAAAACCGACTTCAAAAAACTGAAAAGGATAAAATAATTAAATTTAAGTAGGTATTCATCCCCTAGAAACATATTTTTGGAGTCGGTGCTTTACTTTCTATTGTTTTTGGAAACCACTTAGCACCAACTCCAAAAATATGTTTCTATGGGATGAATACCTACTTAAATTTAATTATTTTATCCTTTTCAGTTTTTTGAAGTCGGTTTTAATTTTTGTTTAAAATTTTTTTTTCACAATTTTTAGTGATAACTTTCTACGGTCGAAGCTAGATGGGTGACCGTCAACTTATATTGTTTCCTACTATCGTATCGTTTCACTAAAAAGTCATTGGAAAAGCAAAAATTCGCAATTTCGCTTATGTAGACGATTTCATAATTTCAGTTTTTTTAAATTTAAAACCAAAGTACCCAACTGTTTTAGAAAAAATTTTTATGGGACCAAATGGCAGCTATTCCGCATCGAACAAAAAAAGAATCACGTAAATCGGATCAGTAATCTCGGCGTAATCGGTGTACATACATAGAAAAAAAAAAAAACATACCGGCCGAATTGAGAACCTCCTCGTTTTTGAATTCGGTTAAAAAATAGCATGTGCACCTCAAGATATTATTCATTTTTAACCAACTTCAAAAACGAGGAGGTTCTCAATTCGGTTGTTATGTTTTTAAAATTCACAATAAGGAAGTATTCGGAGTAGGTCGTCTTAAAGTCAATAAGCGGTAATGTCCTAAATACATGGAATCCAGAAATAGACAACTTGTGTTTGGAATTTATCTCGATATAATCAAGAAACTACACGTGTGCTCTTATTTCTTAATGATATCTCAATCGGTACCTCCGTCTTCGCATTTCCTCCTCACAATGACCACGATATCCATGATAAACTGGGATGACTATGTTGCACGTAGCGTAGCTACCTATGGTAGCACTATGCACTATCCTTGTACGTAGTGTTCCTTCTCATCACGGTTATTTACGAAGTAGCTGAGATTTTTTACGCTAGGTACGCCTTATGGGAATCCAATGATAGTGCAACGTAAATCATATTGAGTTAACCACCCAGCGATTGAGCAGCAGTCGCATCACTGTGCGAATAAAACCTATTTTTTCGTTCATCTTGTGCTTGCGGTTAACCAGAAGGCTGGCTTTGTTTCTCTTCTGCGTAAGATTATGGTCTTCGTAAGAAGAGAAGACCTGAACTGGTAGTGTGTTTCATGGTCTGAAAGTACCATGTTTTAAGAAGAAGTAAGTTTCCAAGTTTCTTATCGGGTGACTCCGGAGACCAGCACGCGTGCGAGTTAAGAATCCCATGGACAGCTTTAAAAAGCTTATAGTTTTGTTGGAACTGTGTTGGAAACAGGGAAGACTCATTTTTGATGCTGTCAATGTTTCTTCTGGATTTTTAAAGGTTGTGGCCAACGCGTGAGTAGTATCTACTATAGGTGTTACAAGCTTCCAAGCGTCTATAGGTAACGGCTTACCGTCATGCGAATCCTATGCGTATTTGCCGCCTTGATGTTTGTTCAAGAACATATAAAATATTCCGTGGTTTTATTATATAAAAGCTACCATCAAGTATTAGGAGGCATTCACCTTAGAACAGCTTGCATTGCCGGCAATGCTCAACTGCAGTAATGACTGGAGTGTCATAAGTGGCTGAATTAAAGTAAAGACTAGAGTGGATATTTCTTTCAGGATGTGGCGATCGGCCTCCATGGGCGCGAGGCTGTGCGCCGGAGTGGCGCTAGCGATGTCATTGACGCTCAGCGCCGGTCGCCGCGAGTACAAGGATATTGAGTCCAGACAGAACGACATCTCTTTGTGGATCGATGAAAGACAAGTCCGAATGTTAAGTGGTAATTTTTTTAGACATTTAACCAAAATCTTAGCAATAACTAAAATGGGAAAAAAGTTGGTGGCTTCGTTCTTCGGAAAGACATGTCATTACGCGCTCATTGTTATATAGGATCTTAAAACAGTTCCTGCAGAGTGGTACACTAACAAATTGTTTGCCACTGTTTTTGTAAAAAGTTCGGGAATTACAATAAAATGGTAGGTATATTACTTTTGGCCTAAGGAGTCTAAGGACTAAGCCCCACTGAGATTGCACCGTTGACGTGATTGGACACCAAATAGAAGCCTTCGACCTTCTACTAAGGAGTTAAGGAATCGAAAAAAAGTTGTCAACTTTTTTTATTTCATAAATAAGAAGTATATAACTCATAAAGAAATATTGCAAAAGAAATAGTATGTCTAAGATCAATAGTTTCACAGATATAGTAGTCTGTTTGATGTGTTGTGGCTGCGGCGCATCGTCCATAAACGCTCCATACAAAATCTACGGAACAAGTGACGTCACATGTTACTAATTACTTAGAAATGTATGGGCAATTGGCATATTGACAAAATTAATATTAACTATGTAATATGTATGTTTTTATTCATAGCTTTTATAACAATAGTTAAAATTGATGTCAGAAATCTAATATCATTAACATTTTTGATAAATTTTGGGAAAAAAATCATATTTAAGAATTTTCTAAACAGTACAACATCAACAATATTTCATAATATTTTAAGTTTGAATTGTTTTTATAGGTAACAGCAGCGTATATTTTCCGAATTTGTGAAAAATAGCGTCATATTCCAACTTAGGCAACATTCCAAATATGTAATAATATCGTTTTTCAATTGAAGAAAAAATAAAATTATGCTATAATTTTATCAATTAATTAATTATTTGTTTTATTGCAGGTATGTCAATGACAATATTCGCAATACAGAATGGAATTATACCTCGATACATACTGGACCCAAACTTTTCCCATGAGTTGCCTATAATTCCTTCAGAAGTTGGATACGTTAACTTTACTTGGAGGTCGAGGAAGAAATACTTCTATAACTTTGACATTCTCACGTCTTCAGACCTTAAAGTACTAAGTCCACCAGTATTATCTATCAAAACCCAAGGAAGAGTACCCAAAACTGATAAAGGTATCGTATGCTATAACTTTAGCCGAATGAAATAATAATAAGTTAAATTAGGTATGTTTAGTACCTTATTGTCATGGAATACTTTCATATACTTAGGTTAAATTCCGACTTTCGTGAGTACCAATTAGAAAATGACTTAGTGAGTAACAATTGATAGAATTCTACAAATGTCCAAGTATCAAAGACGTCACTCCTTTTGTAATAAATGTAAGAGATGGGCATGAAGCTATAAACCATTGTGGCATGCCTACATTAATTAAGTTTTACATAATGGCATTATTACAAATTATTACGATCTTTAGCGTACAACATTTAGTGCAATCGATGTCAAAGGTTATCTTGTGCAACTCATAAACAATTGTTCGCAGAATTCAGTTTATTTTTACCTTGCGTGGGCAACAGCAGTGGCGTGGCTACCTTTGAGATAGGTCTAGTGCTCAAAAGTGGTCGAGGTATCCCACTAAAAGGTACTCCCTTAAGATTTAATCTAAAGAAGGAATGCGCACAGAGAGGTGTGTATTTTGAAAGGACAGGTATTGTATCGCCAACGCATTTTTAACACTTTAACGTTTGTGTTTATGCATATGTATTTATGAGAGCTAAAAGTCCATTCTGTAATTTAGACTTTATTTATATGAGATGGCTACGCACGTTGGCAACAATTTGATTTAATAAAAATCCGTCGTATCCATAAGCACAAACACAAACAAATGCTTATAACTAGATTTATTCATCAGTATCTTGATAACAAATTAATTTTAAAATATTTGTTAAGACTTTCATTTTGAAATAAGTTACCTAATTTCATTTCTGTAACGGCTTATTAATTTAAACATTACGCTTTTAATTATCAAAAACAAATAATATCGAATTATGACCAGATTTGACACTTGGTTGTTTAAAAGCAAATTTTCAACTTCATTTATTACAGGCTCAAATCGTAATGCTTAAGCTACTAATAGGGTAGTTCGTAGAGCAAAATACTAAGTATTACTAATACAGTCACTGTTTCAAACTCATTTAACGTCACATCTCATTAAATGTGCCGGCGGAACAATGCGGTGATTGACAAGTTATTGTGGTATTGTTCCTGGTTTTGCTGTAGTAATCTTTGTTTAAAACATAATTTTTCATATTCTAGACGAAACAATTCAAAATTACCGATTTCACAAGGTCATTGATAGGACAAAGCTGTGACTGTGTCAATCGCTGAGTTGCTCACCCAACACAAAGCCTTAGGCGATCGTCTACCTACTAATTATTTGTACCCTCAACCCTCGCAAACCTGATGACGTGATGTCAGGCCCTCATATTAACACTCAATGCATTATTTTCCGGGTGCCTATCGCCGAGTATCTACGCTGATTGGCTGAACTCACGGTGCCTCTGCTCACAACATTTGCGTTTTTAGGTTGGTACATTAGCTTGCTTACTGACTCGCGCGCCACATATCAATAGAGTCTGCAAACATTTGCACAAAAATAGCATGAACGTTTGGTGCGCAAACATGACAAGAGTACAACAAATAAAGTTTGTTTAAAGCTTTTAGAATCATGTTTTCTGACACATAAATCTATGACAAATAAACTGGCGGGGATAGTCAATATTTTATTTCAGTTAAACTTAACTTTTAATGTCTGTTTATGTACCTAAGGGGTACCTATCGGTTCTATAAAATAGACGGAGTTGTGTTGTTTATTTTCACTAAAGTAAATTAATAAATTAATTAACATTACTAATTGTAAAGAAGAAATATTAAAATAGATATAGAATACCCGTCACAGCCATTAGAATTAATATGACATACAACTTTATTTGGCCAAAAGAGTCAGTTATAGATTTCTGTAGCGATGGTGTTGATATGTACGACCAGGGCCGGATCCAGAGTGCGACAAAAAATGTGCGAACCAAGGTTGGTGCAACCACGAGAAGATCTGCGAATGCCCGGAGGGTTACATGGGCCAGCACTGCCGCACGGCCCTGTGCTACCCGCAGTGCCTCAACGGCGGCAACTGCACCGCGCCAGGGGTGTGCTCCTGCCCGCCCGGCTACCAGGGCCGGAACTGCGAGGGAGGTTCGTACTAATATGGCTTAGCGATAGCTGCATTGCACTTTGGTATTGCAATTTTATTGCAGTGTAAACATCGTTTCTAATGTTATCGACCCAAGCCACATAGGAATGAGAACCAACAAAGTCCCAAAACAGTCTGGGTGCCATTTTGAATAAAAGCTAAAATGTTCTTTTTGCTTAATTTTGATTTTGTACGTAATGTAGCGGATATTATAATTACGTCAGATCCCTCTATTAGGTACAAGATAAGAGGTTCGTGGTTTTCCCTCGTGCAACACTTGCGAGCAAATCTATAAATGAAACTAAATCGTGGGTAACTAAACATATTTTATATTCAAAATAACTTTTTACATTAACATTAACTAAACCTAACTAAATCTTCTTGGATATCGCGATGGCGACTTTGCATCCAGTCTTGATTACTTCAGTGAGTGCCTTGTAGAAGGGCGCCTGCTCGGCCCCGTGGTCGATGCCCGTGTCGTGATGCTCCTGCTCCTCGTCCCGGAACTTGGTGATGGTCTCCAGGATCTCCCTGTCGATGTGGGGGTCCTCCATCAGCGTACGCAGCTGGTCGTTGTAGTGGTCCACAATCACTGTTTCCACTGCCACAGTGCACGCCATCGCGGCTTCTTTGCCGAGGAGCGCGGTACCTTGGAGTGAAATTGTTTTATGAATTGACCAACAGTCGAAGTTAGATCAAGTATAACATACCTAGACTAGTTCAGTCAAAATGTGGTAAGTGGTACCTAAGTAATAATAAAATAAACCCAAATAAATATAAATGACTCGCGAGTAATCATCTTACAAACAACTGTCATATTTGAAGTCAGTCATGTCAGCTTACATTAAAAAAACTATAGTGCAGCCGATAACGTTCCACCATCTTATATGATTATGTTGCCAATCAATGAATATTTTCAAGATTAACCTACTATATGAGGCAAATAATAAAAATAATAAAAACATCTGCTTCTACTGAGGTTCGAGCCCAGGATCTCTAAAATGAAATAATTGGCTTACTACGACCAATTGAACAGACTGTGACACTACAGAAAACCACGTCTAATTAATTTTCCTCTTGCCCCGAGTGTCTTCCAGATCATGCCAGGGGCGGAGCTCCCTAATGTTTCTGTGATTTTAGGATTTATCGCTGCCGCGTCTGTTGACGGGTTATGCGACCATATATTATGTCTAGTCTATGGTTATGCGCAAGGTATATTAAGCTATGATAAACTCTTGCCATTATCAGATGGAGAGTGTTGTCGTTCCTTTCTGCTATTCAACGAGAACTAATCAACAGAAAAAAGTTTCGATAGAAAGATATTGTTAACTAAAGGTTTAAAACATTTTAAAGCAAAAATAGTTTAAAATGTTGAGATAATTGAAGGAAATGTACGTTTATTTATAAGAATTTTTAGCTTTAATACTTACTCGTTAAAAATGAAGGCTTTTGATAGTATCATAGGCTCTTGATAGTATTATAGGCTCTTGATAGTATTATATAATAATTGTTGCGATTAAATTGATTAATTTTCAATGATAATGATAAAACGTAATTATAAAATGGTTTCGAAGCCGTAAAGAACCGGATTACCAAGTTTGAAGTACAAATAATATGCTTAATGCCAGTTCGTGGTATGGAATGAACTATTGGGTTTCTTTGGATAGCTGTGTTAAAAAATGTCAAATATATTCTGCAGGTTAACCACCTCGTAAATCATTATTATCATCAACAGAATATGTATAGTTGACATGAACTTACCAGCCCCAAGCGCAAAGCCAGCAACGTTCCATATGGGGGTGAGCACTGTAGGCCGCACCCTGTACTTGTTGATGAGCTCCTCGAAGCGCTCGCGGTGCTTCTTCTCCTGTTCCCACATGTGCTGGATGAGCGGGCCCTCGGCCGTGCGGCCCAGCACCGCCATCTGCCCGGCGTAGATGCGGTCCGCGCCCAACTCGCCCGCGTGGTCCACGCGGATTATTGTGTCTAGCTAGAAATCGACGCTAAATTTTACAAGGTTCTGAAGTTCTGATCCAATACTAAAAAATGGAATCGCGCTAATTTGATTGGTTCAGTATAAATCTAATTGTCTAATTACCTACCATAACTCGTTTTTCTTTGCACTTTATGATAAGTTTATACAACATGTTCTACACTTTATTTTTGAAAGGACAGTTGCTTTTTTGTAAGATCTTTACCATATTTGCTACAATTGAGTAAAAAAGATAAATAAGGATAAATAAAGTGCGCAACTTACATGAGGATTTTTCGACCAACTCGGTGTGTGGGCTAATCTGACTTGCTGCAGGCGAATCCTCGGTCGCAACATTGTGGCTCGTGACATCTGCAGACAAAATAGAAATAGATTTTATTATTTGTTGCAGGAATATGTTCGCAGAAGTGCTTGAATGGCGGGAAGTGCATACA
This sequence comes from Nymphula nitidulata, assembly GCA_947347705.1. NCBI lineage: Eukaryota > Metazoa > Arthropoda > Insecta > Lepidoptera > Crambidae > Nymphula > Nymphula nitidulata. Next base: position 2,932,865 of record OX374617.1, on the reverse strand, counting down.
GAAGGACAAATGCGAGTGTCCGAAAGGATACTTTGGATTGCGGTGTGAATTTTGTAAGTGTTCCCGAGACGAGACCATTTTTTTTATCACGTTTTATCCCTGCTATCAACAGAAGTCTAAAAATGTCTTGCTGTAAACTCAAGGCTTTATATTCTTGAATTGACAGAGTTGAGCAAGTCCTGTTATTGACTACGCTATTTATCGTTATCAGCGAAATGCGTGGTGCCATGTTTGAATGGCGGACGGTGCAAGGGTGTGAACAAGTGCCGGTGTCCAGCGGGGCTGGGTGGCAACCACTGCGAGGTGGGCCGCCGGCTGGGAGACAGCTGCACTCGCACATGCAAGCACGGAGAGTGCTCCCTCGGCACGTGTCGCTGCGAGCCCGGCTGGCGCGGCCGCCACTGCCACCGGCCTATGGGCTCTATAGGTATATGGGTGCTTATTGGCTTACAGGTTGAATTGTATGTATTCATTAATCATGTGTATATCACACATATTTGCCATATCTGTGTTGTTTTATTTATAGATTTTAGTCCTTTTGCACTGCCTATTAAATTTTTCTGGGCTCAACTTTGGTTGACTGACTTAATTCTTCCATTAATATGTGCAATAAAGTACAAATAAACTATTCAAATGTCAGTGGATAAGTAAATCCGAAATTTTATAGTACCTACCTAAGTATGTCATTATTTCTTAGAATTTGAATCATATTCTACGGGATGGTGCCGTCAATACGACAATAAATTGAAACATGTGGTATATTAAACTAGAAAAATTTTCACGTCCTGAGGCGGAATCAAACCCGCGACCTTTCGCAATCCGGGCGACTGGTCTAACCAACTGAGCCACCCAGGACTTGGGCTATCCCTGTGAAATTCTTCTAGTCTATCTGTATATGCGTTTATGAGCTAACGTCCACCCTACAATGGCAAAATGTTCTATTTCAACATCCGAAACGAGTATTTTTACAAATACCTACGATTCGGTTAAGTTGGGGCAGTGCTTTCAAATATTCTCAATTTTAGATTTTACCATTATTATAAATGTTTGAAAAATTACTTAGTAATTAAAATATAAAACGAGAAAAAATTTCACGTCCAGAGGCGGGAATCGAATCCTTTCGCAATCCGGGCGACTGCTCTTATATTTTAATTACTAAGTAATTTTTCAAATATTTATAATAATCTTAAAATTAAAAACTAAGAATATGGGCTATATTAGTTCATAGAAATGGTTTTCCACTTTCAAAATCATCGTATTCATTTGATAATTTTATGACATTTCTATGAAGTAGTGCAGCCAATCTTATATTATTTCATACAAATGTTATGAAATTATCGAATGAGTAAGATGTTTTTGAAAGTGGCAAACTATTTCTATGAACTAATATAGCCCATGTTTTAATTAATTTATTGTCGTATTGACGGCACCACCCTGTATAATAGCGACACTGTCGGATGGTGCAATTAAATTTTTTGGTTTTTGCCATCCACACACACTTAAAAATCAAGCATGAATTTTCTCTAGTTTAAAATTACGCTCCAATAATGACAAGCACAAAAGTGGATAATTCAGTGCGAAGAATACTGCACACACTAAACAGTTTTCAAAACAGAGTTTTTTTAATTTGACAATATTGAGATTTTCTATAACATTAGTTCAACTGTTTTATTTACTGGAACACTATGTTAGTTTTTTTTAAGTTTTAAACTTAAAAGATAATTATTTTCTTTAGCATGCACACCTACAAATCAAATTTCACTTTGAGATTTATGGGTGCTTGAGGTGCTTTAAAATTAGAGACTTACCTAAATGTGAAGTAAATTAAGTTTTCAAGAAATAATTATCTGGTGCCATACATATGAATTATAAATGATAAATGTAATACTAATGCTTACATTATTATTATATATTAGATATATTTATATTTTAGTAAATAGTGTGCAGTAAAATACTGAGATAAATGATATAAAATACTTTTAAAGATTGTCCATGAACAGTGTTTTTAGCCATCACTCTGACATAATATATTTTCATTAAAATTATTTATAATACTGACATTTTTGAAGTGAAAAATTACGCTAAATTTTATGTACATTTTATGTTGATGATTTTATTGAACTGCCCAAAGCAAATATTGAAGTTTGTCATTGACAGCCATCAGCAAAAGTAAGTGATCAATATTGACGGCTGATTATATCTGCAGATAGAGATAAACCTACTACAGTTTAGTTACTGAGTAACTGAACTTTAGGTAGCTACTTCTATCTGTAAATAAAATATTAAAATCGGCCATTAATAAGACCTGTCGACTCCCAAAATTTAGTACTTGCTTTTGCTGTCGACTGCAAATATAATACTTACTAATCTGTGAAATAACCAGACACAATAAATATACTATTGTTTAGGAGACACTGGTGTTCAATCACAAGCACTAAGATGTATAGACTTTAACAGTCAGTGACTCTTTTAACAAAGAGAATTAGGCACACAACAGTTCAAAATTGTACACAACATACATCTCATGCTCGTGATTGTACTGGTAAAGGTCTAAAAGATAAGTCTTATAATTTTGTATAATGTTTCAGGATCCTCTGAAGAATCTGGTGAACACAAAAGGCCACGATGAAGAAGAATTTACTTAATTGGCTTAATTATAAATTACAATGTGATTTTATAATATGTATAGCAGTAAGATTTGACATCTAATATTAATTGATAAATTAGTCATTTAGTTTTTAAGTACTCTTACATAAAATTTATATGTATATGTTTAAACAATAAAATTATTATGTAATAAAATTTATTTGAAAGAGGTATTTTAGTCTTATTTCTTAGCATTAAGTAGGTATATAGGTATTGGGTACAAATATGAATAAATCCTGTTTCTATTCTGAATTTTTTTTTAAAGCCCAAGCTCAGTAAGCCAAATAACTAAATAAATGTAACGTTTGTACCAATAGTGTAAGAATCACTAAATTTTTTTTTACCAAACAGCTAGAACATCAGCAACTGGTCTATAAACTAGACACAAAACAGAAACTATTGTTAATTACACGGAAAAAAATTACAAATGATGGTGAAATTCATGAATTACGATGTTAAAGTACTATAATTTTTGTTGAAAGAGGTTATAACATCTGTCATAATCATCATCATCATCATATCAGCCGAGAGACGCCCACTGCTGAGCATAGGCCTCCCCCAAGGATCTCCAAACCGATCGGCCCTGCGCTGCCATCTAACATATATGAATTTCATTAATTAATAATATATTATTTATGTACTTACTCGTTATTTTATTCCAAAATTATATTTTTCTAGATATCACTTCCAAGTCATTTGAATTATTATACATAAATCAAATCTTGATTTGACAGATAAAAAATGCAGATTGACAGATTGTGTGATGATTGTGATAAACAAAAAAAATCGCATGTTTACCTTTTGCGAACTGTCAAAATTAGTAATCAAGGAGCTTCGCTAGATGGCGTTACTTGTATGACAAATGATCAATGTTTTCAAAAATAAACTTGGATTTTTCCTGAACGCCAAACTTGTAGGGCGCATAAAATAACATTTAGGTTATGCTTTGAAAATCGGTAAGTCTACGATAACATTTTGTATTTGTTTTATTAGAAATGTACATTGTTTTTATTCCGGTCCCCCCTCGGGTTGAGGGGTGATTTCCCTTTCCATGCGAAATCCACAGCGCGCAGACTCGTACAAAATGGCGCTCCGCAAGTGTGAAGTTTTTGCTGGCTATGTACCGCGTTTACCGATCGATAATAATGGAGGATTCGAACTTTTCGGGGTCTCTTGTGCACTCCGTCAATTTTGTGAAATCAGTGTCTGTATAAGTGAGAAAGTCTGCAAAAGTGTTATTTTTGATCGGTTACATCACAGCAAGTTTTGGAGACTTCAAAAACGATTGCGATATGTGTTTCAAATCACGCAGGTGCGTACGCAGCCGTAGTCTTTCTATTCTGTCTGGGCCTGCTCGAACGCGCGATTCCCCTTCATGATGGCCATTCATTTGGGCTTATCCTTTACGCCGCCGCAAAAGAGTTTGCGTCATTTGTCTTCAAAGTTGTCCTGTCGTCGCAGTACACCACCATGCATTGGATGCACTCGAGGCATCTATGTAATATGCGTCATCTAATGCAACGAGCAAGAAAGCATTATTTTGTATTCTTACAGCAGCATTTACAAGCGAAAACGTTTTGACAGAGCCCAGTTCAAGCTTAACCATGACGTGATCATCAGCCTGTCTGATTCTCATTACGATTAGTCTTGTTAGAAGAAGTATGTATTGTGTGGGAAGCTAGAGTATTGATTTTCCTAAGCTATGTGCCCACACAATAGTAAAGTTACTACTACATACTGTAGATGTAGTTAGCATATAAATTAAATGAAACAGTAAAATTTATCAATGATATTATGAAGTTATTTTAAAATGTGATAGTTAGTAGGATAAGTCTACATCTAACTCTTTATATCTATGTAATGGATTCAAGAGAACAGTAGCTTGGAACCAATCAATAAATGGGCTTTGAATATGCCTATGCTTTACCATTCATTCTGTCAATGTTTTTTTGAATTAATTGAAAACTGTACCAATATATAATTTACAGTACCTATCCTTTCTATACTTAACTATAAAAAAAATCCAACAAGAAAAATTAAACTCGAATTGATAATCTTATTGGGTTTCACATTTTCAGTTGTTCTGTATTGATTGTAAATTGTTACCTCCTAAATATTATTCATTTTACCACTTACCAATTGATTTTACTACTTACCAACTGATTTGGAATTGTAACAATCTTGTGTTTAAACAAACATGTTAAAAAAATATATAATTATGTTGTTGGAAACTAACAAATATTAAAAATAACATTGCATTAAGGCAACATTAAAATTTCATTAGTAACTAACTAACAAATTAGTAAACCACATAAATGGGATATTAAACTGATAATTATAGTATTAAAAAGATCAACTATCTAATAATTTTCGATAAATTAAACTTTTTGTTTAAGTAGGTACCTATTTGTTGCAATTTGTGTGTTAAAATGATCAAACAAATGTTTTTCTTACCTCAATGAAACATTGCACTAATAACTACTTACACAGTTTTAAAATAAAGAAGTCCTCAATCTCTCTCATAAGATATTTTTTTGGCCACTAGCTTTTTAGTTTGATATTGTGTCTTTGATTTAGATTAAATATTGATTTATTAATTTCACTTTATGAATGTGTGATTCTATCATAAAAGGTAATCTATTGTAGCAATTTGTATTCAATAGAGATTTTTGTTCATCATACTATAATATATAATATAATATGTATGATATTCATAAACTCGTACCTATTATCTAGCCCAAAGTAAGCATCACTATGAGCTTCTGTTATGGATACTAGATAACGGAGAAATAATAATAATAATAGGTATATAAATATTAGAAATATAGTAAATAAACATATAAACATCCATGACTCGAGAACAAATGCTTGTACTCATCATACAAACATTTGCTCCCACTGGGACTCCCTACTGAGAAGCCTGTATAGGCAAGGGCACAGACCACTCAGCCAGCTGTTCAGTCGTGTAACTACTCGGCATGGAAGTTATTTCATCTTAGGCCTCAGGATGCGCCTGCAATAACATTTTTCCTTATTACTGCAGGTGTGTATAGGCGACGGTAGCCACTTACCACCAAGTGGGCTGTCAGCTTAATTGTCATATACAAGGTGTTTGGTACGTAGTATAACAAGCAGGTACCTACCCATGTTAACATAGTTAAAAGAATACACTATCAAAATTCATAACCATAAAATTAATTTTTAACTAATATAAAAAAATTGTAGGGTTATCCCAAATGCAGTAGATTGCTGGTCAAAGCAGTCACCCGGATTCTGTAACGTCAGGTACAGTTCCCACCCTAGGACATTAATTTTATTATAAGGGTAAAAATAAAATTTTGAAAGATGGAATTTTATTAGTGAAATATGTTCCTATATAAGGCACTGATTCCTCGCCGCTGAGAGGGTGCCGCGTGTCTACCACACAGAAACAGAGGGGATACTCCAATGGTCCTGGAGGTGAGGGGCCAGGACGACGACAGTGACACAGAATTTGACATCATGAACTCTGCAGTCAGCACAGAATCCATGGACATGGCCGAAGAGGTAAAATAAAAATAATTCTCTACAATTTCTTATTTTTACTTAAGCTGAATTTATTATGATTAGGGAAGAGACGGATACCTAGATTTAAAACAATGACATGTGTGAGACAAGGAACGCTGGTCAGATGAAATAAAATACATAGCAGGCCCACTATGGACTAGGGTAGCCGGGAGGAACACTGTTGGAACTAATTGGAGATATGTTTATAGAATTATGTAAATAGGACAAATAATAGTAATTAATAACAATAATAAACTATATTTTTAAAAAGTTACAAGTTAAATGTTATGTTAGTTGATAATTTAGGTATTTTTCTTAGTTCTTCTTTTGGTTAGTCTTATGTTAGTAATAGTGACCCCTTTTGGGCCACCTTCATTCCATACTATTTTTCTCCATACTGGGCAATCTTTATCCAGGTTGTAGAGATAGCTGGATGGCTCTGTCATTACATCACCGCACCGTTTTCGAGGTCTGCCCTTGTTTCTTTTACCTTTAAATGCAGGCCATTTGGTACTTCTAGGCTCTATCTTTGATCTTTATATAGGTAGTGGAAATACTAAATGAAAGTAGTGGGATACTCTCGTTCCTGTGCGCATGTGTATTTAAAATCCGTACGCGTCAAACTCCTCGCGAAACAGCAATGGGACAAACGATCGCAGCATTTCCATCAATGAAAGTACAAAGTTATACACCCAATTATTAAACTGGCTGATAATTCTTTATTACCTAGTTCTGTTTTTTATCACATAATATAGGATTAATCATTATTGTAACATCTAAAGTAAGTATGACTAGGCTCCTGAGTGAACTGATAATTGTATGCACAGTTTGTGCTCTCTTCTCAGGACATGTCCCAAGTGGAAGGCTGTGGGCTGAGTGGCTCGGACGAGGACGACGACTGTGCGTCCTCGCCGGCCGGCTCTACCTACGATGACCAGGACATGATCAAAAGTGCTATGAGCGATGAAGTCACCAAGCAACTTGCCGCCGCTGGTCAGTATCATCTGTTATATATTCAAGACAAGTGTTGGTCGTAAAAAAATCTTGTTGACAAATGAACTTAATAAGATAAACCAATATTCGTAACTGCGATATTTGTAGCACATTATGTAAAGTGTGTAAAATACGTATAAGAGTGGTAGAGACTAATTAGTGTAAAAATATATCGATATAATATTGTCACGGGGTTACATGGCAGTCCACGCCGCGATATTATGCTGCGCGGAGATCTTTTAGGTGTATTTGTTGATATTGATTCTGATAAAGGACCATGACCAAATTTATAAGAGGCCTGTTCCACCCCCTTGAACAGATATTTTGCATGTGTGAGTATATAGTTTCATATGGATCTATGAAAACACTAGCAACTAGTTTTAACTTCAAAATCCATGGGGCATAATAATCAAATACCATCTCATATATTTTTGACTGCTTATTCTCCCTGTTCCACTGTGTGGCAATTTATTACAAAATAAACTACAATCGGACTGACTTGCCTATTAATGGACAAAAGCCTATAAATTAAATTTAGATAGCAAAAAACTGGAAAGGATAAAATAATAAAATTGAAGTAGGTACTCATCACCTAGAAACATATATTTTGGAGTTGGTGCTTCACGTTCTATTATTTCTGGAAACAACTTAGCACTAACTCCATAAAATATGTTTCTAGGTGATGAGTACCTACTTAAATTTTATTATATAAAAAAAGTAAAGGAAGTTTAAAAATGAGATATGGCTTAGATTAGTAGTTCTTCTACTCATATTGGCTTGACTGGTAAAACTCTACTTGCAGAAAACCACCAATGAATATTTATTTTGTACCTGAACTCTTGGAGTAATTAATAGAATACAATAATATGTTTCTAGTAGGATCACTTTAATCTTGAACATATGAAAAGCGACTCTAATTTTGTAGTAATACAGTTTCTTTTGTAAGAAATCATAGATGTTTTTGAGCACTCTGAAAGCTCTAAAAATTCTAATACTTGGACTTTTCTACCTCAGGAACCTTAGGTGAAGGCAACACCTAAGTTTCCTGAGGTAGAAAAGTTCAGTAAAAGTAAAATAAAGCCAACATGATTGCTACTGCTGACAGGTCCGGTGGGCATGGCTGCGGCCGCGGCCATTGCGTCGTCAAAGAAGCGCAAGAGACCGCACTCCTTCGAGACCAACCCCTCTGTTAGGAAGCGTCACCAGAACAGGCTGTTAAGGAAGCTTAGAGTGAGTTACTGAGTTTAAATTATTTTAATGTGCTCATCGAAATTCAGCTATTACTGTATTTTTCATTTGCCTACATAAAAGGAAGAAAAAAACTTAGCTAGTGTTGTATAAAGTACTGTCGGTGAACTCTAGATAACCTCAAGATTTACAAAATAGTTAACAACGTGGTTCGGAATAGTTCTGATAAATAAAAAAGATTTTTTTTATTTTTATTCACCTACACCAGTTGCGTGACCTTAACTTACCCCTTAATACTAAATAGTGTGATATAGGAACAAGTTTACGAGCGTCTATAAGCTACGTCCACCACTTACCACGCAGACCGGACACTTGCACACTTGCTAACCACTATTTTTTATACAAAGCACACCAAATGAATGACGAAGGCTGTTATAGCCGCCACTACCTTGCTAGCCCATAAGGTGCCTTTTCACAAATGTTTTGAAGTCACCTTTTGAACGACCCTATACTGTAATAAGAACGCCCTCGAAAACGCAGACAAGCAGCAGTGTTGGTGAGCCTAAACCTAAAGAACCCAAAAAAACCAGTGCTTTTATATCAGATTGTAATACGACATGTTTGCTTGGAAACAACAATTTTTTGTGATTTCAAATTTGTTTTGGATGACCGCCGCTGCCGTCTTTTTCTCACACCCTGCATACAGGAACCTTCCAATAACATGGAAATAAAAAAACAGTCAATTTAAAGCCTCGTTTCTTTGTCGTAATTCCAGAACATGGAATTCTTTGCCAGCACATGTGTTCCCTCCTTCCTATAACATGGGCCGGCAAGGTGGAGACGGCTAGTGGAATGTCTATTCTGCACTAGCTGTCTTCGCATATTATGGACTCTCCTTACCGCTTCACATCAGGTGGTGTTGGGTCAATTGCCGTGCTTTGTATAAAAAAAAAGTTTTCCAGTCAGTAAAAGATTCGATGACAAGGCACAATACAGAGTCGTAGGTGACAAAACCAAATATGAGTATCCCTTACAGCAAACGATAGAAGAGTTCGCAACGCGCGTAGGGCAACAGGCGGTGGTGCTGGTAGCTACTCCGGGCAAGCCCAACACGTCGTACCGCGTGTTCGGCGCCAAGCCGCTCGAGGACGTGGTGCGCAACCTTCGCTGCATGATCATGGAGGAACTGGAGAACGCGCTCGCGCAGCAGGTAAGGCGGCTCCTAGAGGTTTGCATGTGGAATTTACAAAATGGTTATGCAATACGATACAGATGATGACTACAAGTAAACATGTAGATTTTTCATTGAATCGAAAATTTGAATTTATTTTTGTAGGATATCGAACTTGTGACATAGGAATTTTCAAAATATGGTGAAATCAATATTACCTACAAAAGTAAAAAAAGTAAGAAATGTAATAAGTCTAATAGTCTGACATTATATGTGACAACTTTTATTAGTACTACAAATATACAAGTAAACGCACAAATTACAAAGATATCATTAATGTGGTTTTTCCGACCATGCATATTGGTAGCCACTGCTGAAATGTGACGTCACTATTCGGCATCATTTCCTATGAAGCAATTTTTGGCGACTTGGAACACCTCAAACAAATCGGTTTACCTAAGAAACTATTGTTCACTACAGATAAACTATTGCTTTTGAAATTTTTCTTTTCTATTTGGCATAATTCAATAAAAATGACATTGAAGCTTCCAATCACACAACAAGCCACCCTATACAACATGCCCCCTATACATCATCCCCTCTATACAACATGCCTCCCCATAAAACATGCCCCCCCCCCCCCTATACAACATGCCCCCTATATAGGGTTGCCATCTCTAAAAATTGGCAACCAGGACAAGACGCGTGAAAACCCCGGATTTTAGAGCCTAAAACCCGGACACGTCAAAAGGTTTTTTAAACATAGTCTATTAGCGAGTCGGTTGTCGGTTGATCAACCGGCCCACAGTGCGTTTGTGCCAAGACCCTAATTTTTTAAACCCGGACTACAAATAAAGCCCCACCCGGACGCTCCCCGGACGCCCTCTAAACTAGGACAAATCCGAGGAAACCCGGATTGATTCCAACCCTACCCCTATACAACATGCCCCCCTATACAAAATACCCCCCTATACAACATGCCACCCTATACAACATACCACCCTTTACAACATGCCTAATGACAATTGCTATCGCTAAATGGAAAATGTATGGGCTTATCACAAATTCCATACATTTTCCTCTAGCGATAGCGATTATCGAAAGCTATCTAGTCTAGGCTCTCAGGCTTCAGTAGTATACGATGTGCATAATCACGATTTGCCGAATTCTTTTTGGAACTTCTATATGCAAACCCAACAAACATTTTAATTTTTTTTTACATTTTAGAAATGTAAAGCGTTTAAAAATGTTTTTATTTTAAAATAATATGAAAAACAATAGTAAATATTATAATCACTGGCAATAGCAATTATTGCATTTACGGCATTAACCCTAATTCTGGAGAACAAATGCTTAGTCTAAATTTAATGTCAGTGCATCTCCTTCTCTCAATATGGATGTGAAGATAGCAAGAATTTGTTTAGAGCTGTCAACTAGCTTTAGGTCGATTTCAAAGTAACTACCTAAACAATGCATTTTATCACATTCAATAATGTCGAAGATTGAACGCACGTTTCTAAAGGTCAAATTATATGACAGCCATCCCTTTTGTATTCATATTGAGAGAAAGAGATATACTGAACTTCACTTTAGATTATGCATATGTTCTACAGAATTAGGGCAAAAATATTTCTTATTTGCAAAATTATTAATTTCAAACTATCCCAAATGTTTCTTGTACTTATACTTTTCTAGACTTACCCTGCGAGCATGGACGTATCGATCGGCATAATTTGTCATAACCTTTTCCATCATCCAGTATTTTTCATTACAAGTCGACAAACTGTTTTTGTCGAGATACAACGACCAATTTTGTTTATCGAGACCCATGCTCAAACTATAATTAACAAAAACAAGTCTTGCTATACTATCAACCATTCAATTACGAAATTTAAATCTTAAGATGTCTGCTTGGAGCTTCTTAGTTTTATTAGACATCACATTCTACTTATAATTATTATGTTGTTGATATTATAACATGACAATATGTATATGTTACTGTGACCACCATGAGCCTACTGTATATGCACACCACCACCACCTGACCCAGAATTTTATGAGAAAGATATACTTACATTAACTGTTCTTGAGTAATTTAGCATACTCAGTATTTAATCGTGTTTAATGTCTATGAAATAGATATCAGGTATATTATAGATAGCGGTACCGACTCTAGTAAATTCTCTATAACTAAATGACAATGCCAGAAGCGCCATTTTACTGCATCGCTTTCTAAATGGCAATGGTTTATGACGTCATAATTATTGTCTTTAGGGATGATGACAATTTTGAATGCATTGTCAAGCGATATTGCTTGCGTAGGCGGTACGATACGATACGACATGACAAAATGACGTCATAAGCCACAGCATTTTAAAACAATGCATTTAGACTTTAAGGCCGCCTGAGGTACTAGCCCGCGTCTATTATTATTTTTTCAACTTGGTGACAAATAAGTTTATTTATATAGGATTCTAATCATCTAACTTTTATCATGTATACGCGGATGAGGAATATTTGTTTGAAAAATAACATAAACGTTGTTTGTTATTTTAAATATTAACGATAAAACTTCATGACCGATAGTAGACCCACTAAACAGGTCGTCGGTTAAAAAACAACACTACTGTGACAAAGAGGGAACCATTATAAAAAGAAAATATATGCAGAGTTTGCGATGAAATCATTTTATAAAAAACTTACAAAAAGCTCCAAGATAAGTAAGAGGTAGCTGCAATTAAATTATGCTTTTGTTAAGTAGGGCAGAGGTCTATAGAGAATCTGGCATTGTCCTTTATTGGGAAGATACCGATAGCAATTAGCCGGAGTTTTTTTTTTATTATAAATTCATTTTACGGCTCTGGTTTGATGATCTTTTATGCCTGTCATAATAGTATTTTCTTAATTTATTCATTTATTGCATTGAAAGGAGGGTGTAACAGTCAATCTTGGGAGAGCTTGCCGCCAAGCAAGCAATATAATATGATGACGGTCTCCATTATGCTGTTTAGATGAGGTGGATAACCACGATAAAATTCTCAACGTCTTTCCCACCAATTTTCTCGAAATACACCAATTTTATAACGCAGTGTTCGCTCAGGCACAATTGTGTAATTATTATGTCACAAATCTTAACCGCAACCATTAAATTGCGCCAATAACTCAATTATGCTGAGTAAACAAATAGGCGGAGTCAGCAAATAGACGGAGTTAGCAACAGCGACTGGAAAACCGCTATTACCGGTACCTAACACATAATCGGTTATCATTATTAACGTTATCAGTTAACGGTAGCAGTTACGCGCGACCGATATTACAAAACTCCTAACGGAGGCCTTAAAAAGTAAGGTATCTGTATTTAATCGAATAGCGATCGAACTAGCTGGCAACGTTACGTGGAAAACCCTTTTAAAATACGGGTATCCGACCTAAAAATTTAGGTATCCCTTAAATTATGGTATCCTTTGAATGATGGTTTTAGGATTAGTTGATATATAAATTTTCGGGTACCGGTTTATTATCGGTATTTAAGAAAACGGTCATGTACCGTAAAAAAGTCGACCAAAACCGTTTCATCGGGTGCCGTTACAAACTCTGGTTAGCAAATAGGCGGAGTTAGCAAGTAGATGGAGTTAACAAGTAGGCGGAGTTAACAAGTAGGCGGAGTTAACAAGTAAGCGGAGTTAGCAAGTAGGCGGAGTTAGGGAGGTAGGCGGTGGTGGTGCGCGGCGCAAGGCTCGTCAGTAACGTGGGTCAGTTCGGGCTGGGCGGGTGCGAGCAGGCGCCGCCGCCGCCGCAGGACGACCCGTCGCTGTTCGAGCTGCCGCCGCTCATCATCGACGGCATCCCCACGCCCGTCGAGAAGATGACCCAGGCACAGCTGCGAGCCTTCATACCGCTCATGCTCAAGTACTCCATGGGTGAGTCACACTCACGTGTTTTCTCCACAAGTATAGTTAAGAACTTTATCTAAGTATACACTTATGTTTTATTATTCGAATTAAGATCTCAAAGGTGAACGTATATTGGCATACATTTTAATACAGATAATTCAAATGAAAATAAAAAACAACCTGTATTACCATTAAAGCATCTGTACGACTATTTTTCTTAAAAAAACAAACCCTTCAGACAGCCAAATTGAGTCACTAATAGACACTTGAAAAACATAATCGACACTTTAAAAAACCTAAACTTTGATGCGAGCGTAAAATAATAATTATCAATATATAAAATATAGTAGTTGCTGTTTTGAATGCATGTATGATTGTAGATAAATTAAGTGTATGTATGTACTACACATAACTTGGTATTAAATCTGTCGTATGATACTATTTGGCACGTTTTTTAAACACACTCGTGTTTTAATAACCTCCATCACCTGACAATTACATAACATAAAGTACTATTATTTTACAATTGTTCATTGTATATTGATTTTTCCTAAAGAAACTAAAGTGGCAAACAAACTAGGGCTGATGGTTACCGGTGTAAATTGCGCGTTGAATAACGCTTTCCAGGTTATCGATGTGTAACCCTGAAGTAGAATCATGAATCAATGTTTAAAAAATACTAGGTCCTTATCATCATTTCGTAAATAATTAGTACACGCGACGTCAATTTTCCTCAAGCATTTTGCCTATCGTTGGTGATGAAACAAATTCTTTTAGAAATATTTATAAAAAGCTTAGGTATACGTAACAATAAATTGTTAAGTAAATAAAAAGTTGTAATATTTGGATTGATCCTAGAGGATCACTATGGAGTCATTATATGGGCAACATCTGGCCCGCGGGTCATTATACGACCCGCTTTTAATCCGGCAAGTTACAATAAGTATTATTGTTATAACGTTTATCTATGGCCCACGATTTCGTCAATGCCTTAAAGCTTGGCCCGCAACTTCCCGTGGGTTGCCAAAACCTGCTCTAAAACTAGGCGTAATGTTATCCTGTGTGTGGTGGCGTAGTTCGCGGCAAGCCTGGCTGGGGCCGCGAGTCGACGCGGCCGCCGTGGTGGCCCAAGGACCTGCCCTGGGCTAACGTGCGTATGGACGCGCGCTCAGAAGACGAGAAGCAGAAGGTAATACTCCTTCCTAGTTAAGTTTACTCGTTCTGCCAACGGTACGTACAAATTATGCTAAAAAATCATCACTTTTGAGGGAGCACAACTTTTTAATAATCTTTTAAAAATTCATACATAAAAAAGTTAAAAGTGTATAACAGCTTTAAGTCCAAACTGTCTCATTATATTATTGAAAATTACGAGCTTTATACTTTAAAAAAAATCTTAATATTGTTTTATACTATTGTACCATCTAAACTTGTTTTTAAATTTCATTTCCATGTAAGTGGCTTATTTAAGTCATTATTTAAATAAAAGTCTTTAAACTTAATACAATGTTCCCTAATAAAGTATCCATTTTTAGGGTTCCATAGTCAACACGGACTTAGCTCAGAGACTCTTAGTATTACATACCTGTAATTTGGTATTGGCCTATATATTTACCACGTCGACAAAGCTTTCCCAAAAAAAATAAAGTAATAAATGAATATGAATTTGTTTGTCTGTTTCCCATTGTGTGGGGTATCATCTGACAATTTTGAATAAAAACATTTTTTTCCAGGAATCCGTTTGCAATTTTTTTTAGCCTACTTATAAACCGTGAACTAAACTAATATGTTGATACCTAGTAGGCATCAAAAACAAGCCCCTCTTTAAGTCCGCTTATTATGATGAACAACTCTACACTGTGCATGGCACCGCCCTTTGCAGTTTTTTCAAATTGGCTTCACTCCATAAAATGGTCCCGTGTACAGATGTCATGGACGCACGCACTACGGCAGATCGTGATCAACTGCTACAAGTACCACGGCCGCGAGGACCTCCTGCCAGCCTTCACGGAGGATGACGACAAGCCGCCCACCCAGCCAGTCAGTATACTCGATACACTCATGATATATACACTACACTGCACACGACCCTTTTCGCTACAAAGGTCGATCTTACACTTGGTTGATTGTGGATCTAAACAACAACAAAAACCAACCAATCAAAAAACTTTACTAACCATTTGTCTCAATGTAGCGCATTTTATATTTGCAGATCTATAAAGAAGTACGTAGGACAGCAATTAAAAAAGAATTCGGCCCTGATTATGAAATTTGTAGCGGAAAGGATGTATATGTAAGTTAGCTTCAGTTACAACCCGGTCAGACAAGAATATTGTAAGTGTACTAATGACAGCGATTAACCTCTCGCTTTTGTAGTATTAAAATGTGTTGGATGTTTTAAAAGTCCCTGTTTGGACTTCTCGCTCGAACTGTTAGTGTATGAGCGAGATGGCAACAAAAGCAGCGCCATTTTAACTGGACCGGGTAGGAGATGACATTGATGCGAATCAATCAGTGCCTCCACAAATTGACAAAATAAATCTTTTGTTCTGACAGACATTACATCTGTGAAATCACGCGTAGTATTTAATTTCTAACACATAAAATTAACATTTCTAATTTTAGATGTTTTTTGTACTTTCTGCCTCCGTTTGGAATGCCGCTCCGGATTGGGTAACACGCTTATTTATTGTATTCGGAATTTGGAATATTATTGTCTCGCGTGATATCTCGCGGTTACCCCTGTCGTATACGTCCTCCAACATTTTGGTGACGGCCGATATACATAGATCTCCGCGTGCATGCCGGGCGCTAGTTCAAGCAGTTCTGGCGGCGGTGGTTCTGGCGGGTCTGGCTCTCGGTCCTCGCAGGCAGTGCTGTCTCCGCCACAAGTCTGCATAGACCAGATGACACTCGCCGATGTTGATGTACGACCTACAAATAAATACTTTATGTTTATATGTAGATTTATACAGAGTGGCGACGACAATAACTTGAAACAAAGGCTGTACTAGTTCTTATGAATGTTTTGAAACCGTCGAATTCATCTTATTTGATAATTTCGTAAAAATTATATATACTAATGCAACAATGTTCTAATTTAAATTCGTATGTATAAAATTAATACGCGGCGTAGTTAAATAACTGTATTTGAAATTTTCAACCACCTTGTCATAAAGAAAGCAATACAACTAACTTGTCTCCGCGGCAACCTATTTAACAATATCAGCGTCGGCTACATTGGCTGCGCGGACCGTTCTAATCGGCTCCTTTTCATTTACTTACCCAAATATTTTGATTCACTTCTGTCAAATATTTTCACAAATAATCTCTCGTATTTTTTATGAAAAAAATCAAATCTCTGGAAAAGGTGCCTTTCGATGATCGCTATCGTTAAATGAAAAATTACATAAGCCCTCGATCAACTTTCATGTGCAAATGTTAAATCATATTTTTAGCTAAGCAATACGAAAAGGCATCTTGCCCCGGCGGCCAGAGTGAATAAATATACCGTTAAAATAACGCTCTTCAGATCCCTGCTTTTTATCAATATGTGAAAAATTCAGTTCATAATGTATGAGTGTAGACCCACGTGTAATTCAATTCATAATTTATTGCATTCGTATAGATAGGTCTTAAGTCTAGATACCTGTTCCAACATGAACACTGTTAGAGCAAAACAAGTTTAGTAGCAAAAGTTGAAAAATAAAGTTATGTACGAATTCAAATAAGGAAAGAAAACCATGAATATATATGATACATATATATATATGATACATATATATATATATATATATATATATATATATATATATATATATATATATATGCCCCAGGCGGCAATCGAACCCGCGTCTCCTGATTTCCGGTCAGACACGGCCAAATTGTTACAATAAAGCAGGCGTTTAAACGCATCAAAAACATAAAAAATTTGAAGTTATGTATGTATATGCATGATCGTGGATATGTATCAATCAATCAATCAAATCATTTATTTGCATGAATACAGTTCATAGAAATTGTTATACATAATGAAAGTCACATGCAAATTTTTTAGTTATAATTAAATTTAAATACAAGTAAAAAAAACCTAAACCATAACACGATTGTCTGTACGGTATACAGATGTCGCAGTACGCGCCGGCCGTGCTCCAGACCATCACCAACCCGGACGGCACCGTGTCCCTCATCCAGGTGGA
The DNA here is from genome assembly GCA_947347705.1 of Nymphula nitidulata. Lineage (NCBI taxonomy): Eukaryota > Metazoa > Arthropoda > Insecta > Lepidoptera > Crambidae > Nymphula > Nymphula nitidulata. Next base: position 2,915,229 of record OX374617.1, on the reverse strand, counting down.
CCCCAACAACCCCATCATCACCCTGCCCGACGGCACCACCGCACAAGTCGTATGTATTTACTTATAAATATAATAATAATATGTAAACATCATTAAGAGCTTGTTTTATAGATACTAGATAACGGATAAATAATGATAATAATATGTATGTATGTGTTTAGTATATTAGAAATATACTAAATAAACATGCAAACATCCATGACTCGCGAACAAATGCTCGTACTCATCATACAAACATTTGCCCTTCCGGGATTTGAACCCGGGGCCTACCGACCAAGTAGCCTGTATAGCAAGGGGCACAGACCACTCGGCCAGCCGGATAACACCGCGCTCGCCCAATTTAGGTTGGTGGGTTAATGCGGTTGCAGTAACAATTGAGACCAACGGTTTATTTAACGTGCCTTTCGAAGCACGCAGGAGGTCGAGTTTTTTTTTATCTTTTTTTTTTAAATTTATTTGTTCATATATTAAATTCCAATTTTCTGATCCCGGGTTTATTACCCGCCTGAGGACATAATTATTGCTTGGTTACTATCCGATGTTAAGAAAAAGAATTGCTGAATATGTGTTTAGTAAATATATAGGGTGTTACAATAGTCCGAAATAAATATTTCAGGATGTGGTTTTTTCCCTTGTCAAGAGTTACTTCTGAAAATTAGCATCGCGTATCGTACGTACGACACACTACAGTTATATCACACACACACAACCCGCGCATATACTAAGCCGTGCCCAACTGGTATTGCTCCAAGGGCTATTTTGAAAATTCCGATATACCAAGCGGGCACGGCAGTCTTAATAAAAAAAACATAAGTGATATAAAGAAAGCTTAATTATACAATTACTCCACTTTTTATTTATTATGTTAACACTTACTACATTTCAAACGTTTGCAAACAGAACGACTCAAAGCATACTTATATAATTGATTATTTAATTTATTTCACCAATATTTTTCGCGGGCGCCAAGAAAACAGGCCGCCAGCTACCAGGTGCCCGCGAGCTACTGGTTGGGCACCACTGTACTAAGATGTCAATCCCCGGAATCAACGATTCAATTATGTGGCAGCCGGTATAATGAACGGTGTGTCGTCCAGATCCACAGCGGCGAGGGCGGCGGCGTGACCCTGGACGGCGACGGCGCCGTGGCCGTGGACATGAACGCCATCGCCGAGGCGACGCTCAACCACGACGGACAGATCATCCTCACCGGCGAGGACGGCCACGGTCAGTACCCAGCCCCACCCGCCCACAGTACACCTTAGCTTACGCAGTGACGCAACTACCCGGTCGCACTCGGCACGGGACGGAACCTTGTCTAGATCAATTCATAAAAAACGAGACAAACTTTCCAAAATCCACAGATTTTTTCACCAAAATGCCCGATGGATAGATTATGCTTTATTGTACACCATTGTTGACATTAAACTGCTAAATAGCAACGATAGAAACGATAAATGGGTGAAGTCGTCAGTGTACCATTGAACTCATGTTATAAAGTATTAATGGAACATATATTTATTTTAGACTTTAAATTTTTGGCATTTTTAAAAGACATACTCGCTTTAAAAATATATGCAAAGGGAACTAAATCCCATACAGCCGTGCCTGATGTAATATTCTTCGAGTTCTGTATTTAAATGCGGGCGTCTCACGATAATATTTCATAATGCGAGTAATATGTGGTAGTCAACTCTCGATACGGATCTCAGCAGTAGAGCTAGTTACTTATAAACTTTATTTTGTATAAGATATATTTTTAGTATATAACATTTATTGATGTCACATTTATTTCATGTAAGATTAATACACATATAATATTTATTGATGTCAATAAGTACATGTAAATTGAAAACAATAATATTTAAAATTGAAAGCGAAAATCAACACGTCTTACACTATAGTCTGATTTTTATTCTCACAGAAAAATTTAAAACAAAGGTATGTCAGTGTCAATATGACATTTCAGGGTTTATCAAGCTCTTTAGCTATCGTAAAAAATATACTACAATGTTTCTTAGCTAAGAAATATATATTTTTCAGTAATTTTTTTTATTTGTTGTGAGAATTCTTAAACATAGCATCTTAGGTCGTAATGCTAGCTACGTAAGGATAATATAATATACTAGAGAAAGTGGGATAAAAAAAATTGCCTGTTGTAATCAACAGAAACTACTGCATATTTAAAAATTTAATATTTTCCACGGTTTTAATTTATTCACTCATATTTATTTTACATTTATTCCTGGCCTGATATGCACGAATGATTTTTTAAAAGCGTTCCAAACATTGAGCAGCCCTGTAGTCAGTAATGTAAATTAAAATAAATATGAAGATTCAGTTTTTAAAACATCACATCTCTTACAAAAGTGTTTTACGAAAAAAAGATGATTGTTAAAGATAAATTATTTTCATATTCAAAATGCACGAAAAGCGTAACGAACGAGGCAAACTTCACGTAGGTAAGAAATCTATCAAACAAATCCGTTTTCATTCGCGGCAACACTATTGATTACACTTTTTTACCGTGCTAATAAAAATTAGACTATAATTATTCTTTATTTCTATGATTCCCACACACCAATTTCACAACACAATTTCCACTCGAATACAATTTTTATTCACCGTAATACAAAATCTAAACCGATACACTTAGATACCTCCAAAAACCTAGCAACACTTTACCACTGTCTCTAATATTAACTATCATCAAGTATCAGTTACATAAATTTAAATTGTAAGTTCGACTTCGACAGGGCTAAACAAAGATTCGCCAATGCAAGGTTCATTGGGCCAGTTTAATTCAGAATACTGACGAACACATCGACCGGAATGAAACCAATTTGTTCAGTCCTGTCTTAGTTCCGTTCTGTCGACCTACATTCTTTCCTATTTTTAATATTTATATTAATAACCACGGGGAGGTACCAAGATCAGCTGATGTTCAACAATGTCGCCAATCATCAGTTCGATACAGTGCTAGTCTATCACCAGCCTAGCGAACCGTTGACCAAGCGACTGTTATCACAGAAATTTAAAAGGGATCGTGACCGTAGCTAGAAAATCTTAACGGTTTCACTAATGTATCATTATTATATTATATTTCTGGCTATATTATTCATTTTCCTTCTATATAAGTGTATCTAATTTATCATAGATTGGCCCTTCCTTTGAAATTATATTTATTTCCACAAGTTCCTGTCCGTTCTGATTGCATACGGGTCGTACAAACTCGCCTATTCACGTGAAATACACGTGCCTGGTGAAGCCCTAAGCTTAGTCTGACGAGTGTGTGCGAGTTTCGCGTCGTAACACCGCCATAGTTGAGTGACTGCGCTAAGCTAATGTGTGTACTGTGACTACAGTCACGGCGCTGTGGCCGTTGAACTCGTCGTCGCCCCGAGCCACGCTCAACGACGACGGCCAGATCATCCTGACAGACGAGGATGGACATGGTCAGTACTACTACGCTTGATGAGATGGTGTTAGCAGATTCCTTTGCAGCATCGTAGAACAGTGTTCTGCCCGGCTTGAACACTGCTCGCTGTTTGACAGGAAATATCGCGTTTCCCTAATATAGTTACGAACACTGAAATAACGTGTGCCTTATTTTCATTGGAATAAGAGTCATTGACTGCTAAAATTGTATATATCTAAGAGTATTATTGAAAAATTTCCTCTTCAACGACGCCCCACAAGAACTACTATAAAAAACAACTGAGATTATGTTGACGTCTCCGCACGAATCAGCAATATTTATTTAGTGTAAAGGTGTCTGCCCACTACACCGTCTCATGCCGCGACCGTAAAAACAATTTTTTCATAGTAATAATGTTACCAATAAAGAAATATACTACATTGGTCCGTCACCAACCAAAGTAATATACCTAAGTTCTAGTTTTATTCTATTTTAATTACTAAGTAATTTTTCAAACATTTATAATAATGTTAAAATCAAAAATTAAGAATAATATACCTAAGTTATTAGTCTTCCGACGACTTTAGGCACTCATGCAAAAATATGTTTAAGTATTTGTTCAAATGTACCCCCTGTACTGTCCATGTTAAGTTTGTGTTTACGGATATTTTCCTTCTACGGTTTTCTTGCGGACACTCATTTCGCACAGGCTCATCCAAAAGATGAACAACTTACATGCGCACAAGCAATATGTACCCACTTTTAACAGATGGTGACTCTTATTGCACGGCAATAAGGATGCTGAAATGTCAAAAGTGGATACGTATTATTGCTCGCGAATGTCCCTACAAAAAATGAATTATACCCTTGGTCAAACATTTAAGTGTTCTATCTACTACTAATTATAAGGGCACTGTCTATAATGGGCTAAGGGTCTAAAGAAGACAAAATCGAAGGGTTTATAATTTTGGCTTCATTACCTTGTGTCTAAAAAAAAATGTGAGGAAAACAAAAGAATCTAGATAAACGTCTATTATTAAAACATTTTTATTGAAGAATATCATCTTTATTGACATTTATGGTTTGATTAGTTAGAGTTCCATAGCAAGTATGGCAGAAACGGATTTTTTAAAATGTCATCTTTATAGATTACTAAGGCCAAACTTTGTATTAAGATTACCAGTGAATTCAATATTTCCGATTTTCTTCACATGACAAGTGTTTCATTAAAAGGTACGAATGGAAGGCATTTCACTATTAGTTTTGATCATTAACCTCTATTACAAAAAAAAAAGAAAATTGGAATTAAGAAAATTTATATTTGTATATGGATTATTATTACTATTATAATTACTATAGTAGACATTAGTGGTCGTAGTAAAACAGTGTATGTATCATCCGCAGGGTACCCGGTGTCGGTGTCTGGCGTGATCACGGTGCCGGTGTCGGCGTCGGTGTACCAGTCGATGGTGGCGTCGATGACGTCACAGGACGGCGTCTGCGTGGCGCCGCTAGTCCAGGTGCTGATGCCGCGCCGCCGACGGCACGAGACCACGCTACGGCTGTGCTAGCAACCACACGAACCAGGCCATAGCCCGGTGACGTCACGACACCACGCTACGGCTGTGCTAGCAACCACACGAACCAGGCCATAGCCCGGTGACGTCACGACACCACGCTACGGCTGTGCTAGCAACCACACGAACCAGGCCATAGCCCGGTGACGTCACGACACCACGCTACGGCTGTGCTAGCAACCACACGAACCAGGCCATAGCCCGGTGACGTCACGACACCACGCTACGGCTGTGCTAGCAACCACACGAACCAGGCCATAGCCCGGTGACGTCACGACACCACGCTACGGCTGTGCTAGCAACCACACGAACCTGGCCATAGCCCGGTGACGTCACGACACCACGCTACGGCTGTGCTAGCAACCACACGAACCTGGCCATAGCCCGGTGACGTCACGACACCACGCTACGGCTGTGCTAGCAACCACACGAACCTGGCCATAGCCCGGTGACGTCACGACACCACGCTACGGCTGTGCTAGCAACCACACGAACCTGGCCATAGCCCGGTGACGTCACGACACCACGCTACGGCTGTGCTAGCAACCACACGAACCTGGCCATAGCCCGGTGACGTCACGACACCACGCTACGGCTGTGCTAGCAACCACACGAACCTGGCCATAGCCCGGTGACGTCACGACACCACGCTACGGCTGTGCTAGCAACCACACGAACCTGGCCATAGCCCGGTGACGTCACGACACCACGCTACGGCTGTGCTAGCAACCACACGAACCAGGCCATAGCCCGGTGACGTCACGACACCACGCTACGGCTGTGCTAGCAACCACACGAACCTGGCCATAGCCCGGTGACGTCACGACACCACGCTACGGCTGTGCTAGCAACCACACGAACCTGGCCATAGCCCGGTGACGTCACGACACCACGCTACGGCTGTGCTAGCAACCACACGAACCTGGCCATAGCCCGGTGACGTCACGACACCACGCTACGGCTGTGCTAGCAACCACACGAACCAGGCCATAGCCCGGTGACGTCACGACACCACGCTACGGCTGTGCTAGCAACCACACGAACCTGGCCATAGCCCGGTGACGTCACGACACCACGCTACGGCTGTGCTAGCAACCACACGAACCTGGCCATAGCCCGGTGACGTCACGACACCACGCTACGGCTGTGCTAGCAACCACACGAACCAGGCCATAGCCCGGTGACGTCACGACACCACGCTACGGCTGTGCTAGCACCCACACATTCCTTACCACCAGTCGGTGACGTCAGCGGGGTGACCGCCTAACTGTCAACGTCACATTGTCATTTTGAAACATACAGGCTGTTAGGGGGACGCTCTCGAAATCGAAGGCAGGTTTTACAAATCGCCAAAAAAAAATCAGCTGTTCCATAGAAACAGGTCGTGTAAGTACATATTACAATTTGTATGAAACAGCTGATTTTTTCCCCGCGATTTTTATGTTATTTTCCAACAAGTTATGTTTAGGGTTACCAGTACTGCCATCTGCATTCTTTTTCGAGAGCGTTCCCGTAACACCCTGTATATTGGGCATAATTCTGAAGACACTCTAAATCTAAAAGAAATGTTCCAAAAATGTATGGAGACCCGGCCAGGTCTATAGACACTGTACTGAAAAATAGGTGAAAATATGCAGCACAGTGTTCAGTTGTCCATTTTCTTTTTATTTGCTTTGTTTTGTTGTATATAGAAAAAACCGCAACACAACCAAATCTATATCAGCTATTGAGGTCTATATCAGGCGCCATACTGAATAATGGTTAAAATTGACAAAAAAAATCAAACTTTGTACAAAGAAACTATGCATGTAAACGAATTATTACTATTTTTCCCGAATTCAGGAGATATTGATACCTGATTTTTGTAATAGTGTACATATTCCTGGCCGGATATAAAATATCTCCTTTGAGTATCTCTTTCTCGAAATATGTAATAGGAAAAGAATTTGTTTAGAGCTGTCAATTAAATTTATATAGATTTTAAAGAAACCGTGGACAATTTTAGACGGCATGTACGAAGGTGCTTTCTAAACACTGCATTTTATCACGTTCGTTAAGGTCGAAAATTGAACGCACACGTTTCTAAATGACAAATTATATGATAGCCATCCCATTTATATTCACATTGAGAGAAAGACATGCACTGAACTTAAATTTAGATTCGGCATGTGTCAGATTAAGGTCATTGGCATTATTTGTAGAAAAAACTATTTTTTTTTACAAATTACTCATTCATTATCGTCATTGTGGTTTTATTGACGTGTGGTGAATGCCATGTGTATATCTTTCAAAATGACAATGTGACGTCATAAATAATACCGATGTTCATACCAACGCTGCTAGGCGGTCGCCCTGAGATATAAAGTATAGAGGAGATACCATCCATTACTATGCTCCGTTCAAGTGTGGCGATCGCGCTACATTTTTCAGTCGCTTGCTAGAAAACGCGTGAGTGCCATGCAAATTTAGGCGCTTACAACCTTTTGGTAGCAAAAATAAATAAATACAGAGTCAAAATGAAACATGATTTTTGTATGGGACAGCTTCTCTATACTCTTATAATCTCAATTATTGTCAACGCCAGAAACACACCATACACTTACAGTTTCACGAATCACTTTAACTTCGCACTTGGTACAGTCTTCAGAAAAAGTGTACAATTTTAATCCAAAGTGATACCTAAATTATAAAAAATAACCGAATTTAAAAAATGAGGTTATCAATTCAAGTTTTTTTACACCTATAGTTTCTAAACTTTATTTTAACTCTAGAAATAGATTTTTTTTTTTTTTGTGCTTTTATCATGCAATCAGTTGTGGACTATGAGCAGATGTGTGGAGAGAAGAAATAGAAATATATAAAAAAAACTATACTAAACCGAAGACTGTACGACTTGCCAAAGACTACACAACCAAATACTAAACTTGACATAGTAACTAAATATTTCAAATGAAATTACAACTATCGTAGTGTGAGTGCCGATTCCCATAGTTATAAGATTGCTTGAAGCAATAATTGTGTTGCACATTTAGTTTTATTTGTAATGCTATTGTTTGCCATTGATTTCAACATATCCCAAAGACCTAGTACAGATAGTAGTATTATTTATTTATACTCCCTAAGTTTGTGTTTGTGCCTACATAGTCTATTTGCGTTTTAAACGACACGCCAGTGTGATTATTGTGATAAAAGATCTCTTATTCTAGTGCTTAAAAAGCTTGTAATGTAGCTTGTTTTTATTATAATCTTAAGTTTATTATTTTCGCGCCTAAAATGTCTAGAGCTATAAAAGTTGACTTGAAAAGGTCATTAATTTTAGAACGGCTTACTAAAATTTCTATGTTTTACACCTCAAGAGGGTAAAATGGTGCTGTTTTATAGCAACCGTTGTGTAGTAGTTGCAGTATTACTAAACAAAGTAGATACAAGACTTTGATACGCGAATGTTTATTTTGACTGATAGTGCTTAAATATTTTATTTCTACAAAATATAATGTAAAATAATTTCACCATATTTATTATTGCAATTGTTTTTAGAAATTGTGCCAAAGTGTAATATAATCTGCCAAGTAAATTATGGTAAATGCATGATACTTCATCATGGTCAAGTAAATAATGACTCGAAAACAGATTTGTTTCTTATTAACCTAACATCATAATTATGTCTCATTTGCATGTGCGAGGCAAACAGGAGTAGTTTTCAATCCTCATTTAATTGACCATTCAGTGCACTTGATGTTTATTATTTTACAATATTCGTTCAATATAAATTTTTGTTTTTTTGTGGTTATATATTCAAACTGACTGCAATTGTCATTTATATTTTTAAATAATAGGTTGGAGGCTAGAAATTGCACGGTGGTGTACCACGTCTATAACACCCATTATTTTCGGTCGAAATTAATAGATTATTGGCCCACTATATTTTTATTTTATATTAAAATAATAAAGTATTTTTTGATAAACAAAGTGCTACATAATCCAGACACATAGATTTTCTATTTTATGACATAGGGTTTATTTAGAACCTTCTTTTAATTAATGACGGCATAATAATGATAAGTCAAGATTTTTATTTATTACAAGTTACATTTTATTTAGTTTACTATTTATGTGATAAGCAAATGACGTAAAAGTTGAGAAGTTTGTCATAATATTATGTTAAATTTATAAAGTATTCACGTTTTGTGTTGTCCCAAAGTATAATTTTATACATTTATATTTGTTTCAATTTGAAATTTTATTTTTCATTATGTTAGTATTTAAGTTCAATAGCAGTATTTTGATTTCAATTCGGATTAATGCCGTAGAATTATGAATAAGTCACATTTTAAAAGCTTGCATACGCAAATATATTTACAATGTGCAATATTTTGAGTCGTTCATAAATATATGAATTTTATTGACTGGCATTTTATTTTTATATTTTATATTGCAAGTATAAGTTTGGCTTATTTATAATTTGTTGTTACAATTTTGTATTTGAGGCTTGATTATGTTGGTTTGTATGTTGTGATTTTATGTTGTATAATTAGTAACCGAGTCTTGCTTTGAGATCTATTGTATAACGTCGTCATAATATGATAAAACACATAAATATATAGCAGTACAGAACCAAAGCAAGGCTGGATGCGCGGGCGCAAGTCGTCAATAAACATGTTCCTTACGTGATCCGCTAGTTTCATTGTAGAGAGTGCACAGCTTGTGTTCGCCTGTGTGTGCTGCATGCTAAGGTGTGTATACATTTTTGTTTCTTTTGTACTGTACTATTTAGTAATCTTTGCGTCTACAAACAAATAGTAAGTAGTTTTTAGTTGAACAATGATCGCCTTTATTTACATTCTTCATATTAATATTGTAATTTTAAACGTTTGAAAGATATAGATCAATCTTTAGACTAAAAAGCATGTCCTGGGGCGAAATGAGAACCCGTTACCTTTTACAATCTGAGTGACTGCTCTAACCATTGCGCTACTAAGGTCTTTGGAAAACTCTTATTTAGCCAGTATTAGCTAACTTGTAATTTTCTCCAATGATAACGATTTTTTTTTTTTTTTTTTTTTTTTATACAAAGCACGACAAATGACTCAACACCACCTGATGTGAAGCGGTAAGAAGAGTCCATATGCGAAGACAGCTAGTGCAGTTCAGACACTGCTCTAGCCGCCTCCACCTTGCCGGCCCGAAAGGTGCTTTTTCACGCCTCTTTTGAAGGAACCCATGTTATACGAAGGAGGGAACACATGTGCTGGCAAAGAATTCCAAGTTCTGGAAGTTCGACAAAGAAAAGAGCTACTAAATTTCTTTGTACGTGATGTTGAGGTGGAGACAGTGAATTGATGACTCCGAAGACCGGCACGCGTGCTCCTGAGTAGGAAGGGGGAAGGTGGGATAAGGTCAAATAGCTCTTCAGAACACTCTCCGTGATATAGCCGATAGAAGGCGCTAAGCGACGCAATGTCTCGACGCAATTGCAGAGGCTCAAGGTTGTTGGTGACCTCTACATCGCCAACGATACGGACAGCACGACGCTGCAATCTGTCCAGGGCATCGAGTAGGTACTTGGCGGAGCCATCCCACAAGTGCGAGCAATATTCCACGCAAGACCGGACCTGAGTTTTATATAGCAGGCATAATTGGTCAGGCGTGAAAAATCGACGCACCTTGTTCAGGACACCGAGCTTCCGTGAGGCTGTTTTTATCACGGTTCCGATGTAGTTCCTGGAATTCAGATCGCAACATATCTCCATACCTAGCAAGTTGAGGGAGCCCTGTGCCGAAAGAGTCATGCCCTGAAGAGACGGAAGGGGAAGGAACGGCGACATTTTAGCTGTAAACGCGCACACCTGTGTTTTCTTAGCATTGAACTCAACAAGATTGTTAGATCCCCATTCAGATATGAGGTTCAACACCCTGTCGAGCTCAATGGCTATTTTTATAATACTAGCTGCACTTTGAATGCCTGTAAAGAGAAAACTTAGATTTTCTAGCATATAAAATAAAACTATTTTAATAATCCAAGAACTTTCGCGGGCGTCCTCAGAACGCCTTGCCAAAGTTTCTGATCAATGGTTTCGTTACGCATTACAAACACACAAACATTTATTTTCATTTATATAGATTTTAAACCCAACACGAGTATTTTTGTATTTTTAGAAATAGCAAAAATTCGGTTAAGTTTTTATTTGCATTGCTTTTATTTCTCAACTAATCTAATTTCGAATTGTGAAGGCGACTATAACGCGAAAAAATAGAGTACAAAAATTTCATAGGCTACTGGTAAGAGAAGTCACCCGGATTGTGAAGGATTGGGGGTTTGGTTCTTTGTCCGCGGACATGGATTTTGCAGTCTAGATATTTTTCTACATAAACATTGTTCTTGTAAATAAACGTGTCTGTAGATGTGAAGTATCCGTTTCGTTGGTTGCCCAATATTGTACAAAAAACGTTACTACGTTTTATTCAATGTCGTATGATTAATTAATTATCTTAGTTATGACTGGTTGTTGTATTCAGGTTGAACAGAACGGGGAGTCGTTGGAGGCGATCTCTATGGGCGGCGGAGTGGCGCAGGTGATGCTGCAGGGCGGCGGCGAGGCTCAAGTACTGCAAGTACTGTCGCTCAAGGACGCCACCGTGCTCACCAAGGCCATGGTGAGTGTTGACGCCGTCTATGGACGAGGCCCGCTGTACTCACTCAAGGACGCCACCGTGCTCACCAAGGCCATGGTGAGTGTTGACGCCGTCTATGGACGAGGCCCGCTGTACTCACTCAAGGACGCCACCGTGCTCACCAAGGCCATGGTGAGTGTTGACGCCGTCTATGGACGAGGCCCGCTGTACTCACTCAAGGACGCCACCGTGCTCACCAAGGCCATGGTGAGTGTTGACGCCGTCTATGGACGAGGCCCGCTGTACTCACTCAAGGACGCCACCGTGCTCACCAAGGCCATGGTGAGTGTTGACGCCGTCTATGGACGAGGCCCGCTGTACTCACTCAAGGACGCCACCGTGCTCACCAAGGCCATGGTGAGTGTTGACGCCGTCTATAGACGAGGCCCGCTGTACTCACTCAAGGACGCCACCGTGCTCACCAAGGCCATGGTGAGTGTTGACGCCGTCTATGGACGAGGCCCGCTGTACTCACTCAAGGACGCCACCGTGCTCACCAAGGCCATGGTGAGTGTTGACGCCGTCTATGAACGAGGCCCGCTGTACTCACTCAAGGACGCCACCGTGCTCACCAAGGCCATGGTGAGTGTTGACGCCGTCTATGGACGAGGCCCGCTGTACTCACTCAAGGACGCCACCGTGCTCACCAAGGCCATGGTGAGTGTTGACGCCGTCTATGGACGAGGCCCGCTGTACTCACTCAAGGACGCCACCGTGCTCACCAAGGCCATGGTGAGTGTTGACGCCGTCTATGGACGAGGCCCGCTGTACTCACTCAAGGACGCCACCGTGCTCACCAAGGCCATGGTGAGTGTTGACGCCGTCTATGGACGAGGCCCGCTGTACTCACTCAAGGACGCCACCGTGCTCACCAAGGCCATGGTGAGTGTTGACGCCGTCTATGGACGAGGCCCGCTGTACTCACTCAAGGACGCCACCGTGCTCACCAAGGCCATGGTGAGTGTTGGGGCCGTCTATGGACGAGGCCCGCTGTACTCACTCAAGGACGCCACCGTGCTCACCAAGGCCATGGTGAGTGTTGACGCCGTCTATGGACGAGGCCCGCTGTACTCACTCAAGGACGCCACCGTGCTCACCAAGGCCATGGTGAGTGTTGACGCCGTCTATGGACGAGGCCCGCTGTACTCACTCAAGGACGCCACCGTGCTCACCAAGGCCATGGTGAGTGTTGACGCCGTCTATGGACGAGGCCCGCTGTACTCACTCAAGGACGCCACCGTGCTCACCAAGGCCATGGTGAGTGTTGACGCCGTCTATGGACGAGGCCCGCTGTACTCACTCAAGGACGCCACCGTGCTCACCAAGGCCATGGTGAGTGTTGACGCCGTCTATGGACGAGGCCCGCTGTACTCACTCAAGGACGCCACCGTGCTCACCAAGGCCATGGTGAGTGTTGACGCCGTCTATGGACGAGGCCCGCTGTACTCACTCAAGGACGCCACCGTGCTCACCAAGGCCACGGTGAGTGTTGACGCCGTCTATGGACGAGGCCCGCTGTACTCACTCAAGGACGCCACCGTGCTCACCAAGGCCACGGTGAGTGTTGGGGCCGTCTATGGACGAGGCCCGCTGTACTCACTCAAGGACGCCACCGTACTCACCAAGGCCACGGTGAGTGTTGGGGCCGTCTATGGGCGGCGATATTAGATTGCTGACATCAAATTAAAACAATTATTTTTATTTAGTAATTAATATACTAGAAAAATTTCACTTAAACTAGAAGCATTTATAATAATGTTAAAATCAAAAATAAAGAATAATTATTTTTATGACAAATATGAATAAAAACATAATTATTATTAATTTTGTTAAGGAGCTCGGTATCGGTAGCGTAGTATGTCGAGTTCTTTGGTTTTTCGATTACGAAAACAAAGCAACTTTCGCTATGGTCGATCCCGGGATGGGTCAATCGAATTTATAATCGCGATCTCCTCCGTGCTTCGGAAGACAGTTAAGCCGTTGGTCGCGGTTGTTACTGCAACCCACCAACCCGTATTGGCCCAGCGTGGTGGTTTTATGGCCCATGTAGGAAGGTCTGTGCCCAGCAGTGGGACGTTTATATGCTGAGGATGATTAATTTTGTCAATATGCTCATACATTTCGTAGTAACTTAGGAACATGTGACGTCATTTGTTTCGTAGATTTTATATGAAGCGTTTTTGGACGATGCACCGCAACACATCAAACAGACTACTATATCTGTGAAACTTTTGAACTTAAGAGTTATACAGGGTGGTGCTGTCAATGCGACAATAAATTAAAACGTGGGCTATATTAGTTCATTTTCATTCATTTTCACTTTCAAAAACATCTTATTCTTTTGATAATTTCTGGACATTTCTATGAAAAAATGCAGCCAATGTTATATTACTCCATACAAATGTCATGAAATTATCAAATGAATAAGATGTTTTTGAAAGTGGCAAACCATTTTTGAAACAAATTGACATAAACAAATTTTGAATTTTTTAAGAATTTTTAACTACCCTATAATGTTGTATTCTAGCAAGTGAAGGCGGAGCGCGACGCCGTGGTGGCGGACTCCTAGCTGTTGTCGTTAGTTGGCGACGACGCGCCCGCGGCCGAGCTGCTCGACGAGCGCGCATAGCGACGGCCGCCGCAACGCTAGCCAAGTAACCATTCGTAATGTCCAACACCAAACAGTGATCTGGACTGAACTCTGTCGATAACGCCACGAATTGTACACGGTGGTGACACCACGACATTAATGGCCTGCGAAGACGACGGACTTTTCTCCGCGGCGGATAAAAAAGTACGCTCCGCGAATAAAAAGTCCGCCGCGGATTTACCGCGAACTCAACGCACACGGTGTGCGGTTTATCGACTTGCATACGTATGCAGGACGATAAACCGCACGTACGTACGTCATTCTCGAGCGCACAACGGGGACTATAGTCCGCCATGTGCGTTGCTTCGTCTAGTCACACGAGTTCTATTTTTTTTCGGGAACTCCCCCGTACATTTGTCCGGTCCGCTCTCTGCATGTCCTCGGTTATTCGGGGGGATTTTTAGTACGCGGTACTTTTAATCCCTCGTTTGCGTACTCGATACAGTTACAAGCGATCTATTTTAGCGGACAAAAATCCCTCGTCTGCGCAGGCCATAAAAACATAGGCTGGATTAGTTCATTGAATTGTTTTAAAACTTTCCAATTTTTTTTGTGATGATAACATAGCCAATGTTCTTGTCATATTGTGTCGTCACCGTATATGGTTCCCTGTGATGTAGATGTACTTAAGAATGGTATTAGAAACTTAATTTATTGGGTATGTTGGTTAACAAATCGCCGCTGAAGAGAAACAGATTTGTGCAATATTTTTTTACAGAGTCGAGTCAGTATATTACTTTATTTATTAAATTATTTAATTTATACAGTTTGCATTATGATTATGAGATGCCGTCTATTACTTTATATTGAATGTGTGATTCCTTGAGGCAATCGAGAGTAATTTATTTATAATAAATATACATTCCTTAATTTAAATTATTTACGAGTTTGTTGTGTTCATTGTTGTTTACGTTTAATTTATTTAACTGATTATGTTTGTTGTACCGGCTTATTTATTCTAGTCTTATTTTCAAGTCACGATTTTTTCTAGTCTTCGATTAGATCGACATTCGATCAATGTGTGCTGTGGATATTTGAATGTAACATTTACCAAATCTTTGTATAAGTTTTGTAATATACATACATACTTAACTAGAACAATTTTAAAATGTAACATATATAGTTGTCAATGGTATCGATTCTGTGTTACGTTACTTCTCTTAGACAATTGAATATAAAAATTCTTTCTTCATTTGCAATAGAGAGAGAAGACAGGCATTACACTCAATCTTACTGAGTTTGATCCAACCCAGAATCGATCCCAACATTGTATATTCTGAATTTGTGAAATAGATGAAAATATAATAATTGCGCAGGGTTACACAGATTGAAGTTGGTATCGGTCAGTGTTATAAATACTATGTGTATAGATGTGATTTCAATCTTAGCTGTACTGTAAGATATATTGATCTGCAAATCTGTAGATTCAGATAACTATCCAGCGTTATAGCCATCGACATTTTTAATTGACAATTTACGTTAAACGTTAAGAATACCTATTTAATTATAAATAATTAAATTATAGTCAAGATCTAGTCAATAAGTTAGAACTATAGAAGAGTACAAAAGCGAATAATTTATATATTGTGTAATTATGTGTACTATAGTATTTACAGAATATTTTGTTTCCTGCGAAAGACAATTTCTTTATTTTGTTGTTTTTCAGTTTTTAAATATTATTATTTTGTTTTTATTTATGTCGTGTAAGATTGTGTGTTATCCATAACAATACAGAACGGAAAGCACAATTATGTTGTTAAGAAAATAATTTGTGATTGTAAATAATGTGCGTATGACTGTGTGAATATTGCAATCATTAAAGTATTTACGTAAAAAGACGTGTGAGTTTTATTTAAAACTATTTTCCCGCCCCCGGCTTCGCACGGGTGATGTAATAGTTGCAGTACGAAAGCCGCCTCTATTGCGAATGTCATAAGGGCGCTCTCAAGGTCAAACTGTTACGCTTGATGTGCTGTCGACTGTACGTACCTGATGAAAGAAGTTAGACAATTTTTAAGAAATGAAAGAAATTGGACAATTTTTAAGATTTGATTTGCGGTGTACTAAATGTTTGAGTGAGTGGTTTGTCGAAATACTATCTTGAGACAGTTACCCATTATAGCCCGAAATACTTAACAATATTATTTAAACTAAAGGCACCCGGCATGCTTTAAGACACCCGTAAGGAAAAAATCGTTAGTTTTAATTTATAAAAAAAATATTATTTTCGGCCATCCCAGTAGACCCCTCGTAAGTTTCATCACAATATGATCAATGGTTTCCGAGCGCATAGTGGACAAACATAAATTTAAATAGACGATTATGAAATTACACATTTCATAATCGTCTATTTAAAATGTTTGTTACAAGATTTTCTATTGTGTGAGTACTGGCGGGCTAATAAGTGATGAAAGGTTAACTATAAATTGACTATTGCTTCCATGTAAACTGTCTAGTCATTCCATTCGACTGTTCGCCGAGATGTTATCTATATACTATAGCTAGCGTAGCGTTTTATATTCTCTTTGCTATAGCTGCCGTCTGTAAATGCCCATAAACATGTAGCCATATCGTATATTACGCCGCGCCGTAAACTGCCTATGCAGGTCATCTGGTATGTACTATCCTACTGTAGTTTTTGTGTGATTAGTAGGAAACGACCATACTGATCTGTGGTCCGAACCATCAAATGAGTACTTAATACTCAAATGTACCACAGAATGCTAAATTCATTTAGCAAAATTTACAGGTGCAATGTTTCGCTGCAGACCTACCGTATCCCTAGCCCTACCCCTGGGGGTAGGGTGGGACTGAACCATACCACCGTTAGTAGTGCTGGGTGCTGGGATTTAAATGGAAAAATAGATACCAGAAATTGTCAATATTATCATTATATGTAGATGTGATGATAACTCAATCGAAATATCGTATGTATGTAGCTGGATCATCCCCTGAAGTACCAGGCTACCATATCTATGTAGGAGATGTTTAGCATACTGTTAATTTTATTTATATAATCATCGTAGGGGTACAATAAATAACCTCTGATATACTTATGGTAGCCTGGTACTTCAGATTAGAAATATACATTTATTAGGTGTCAACGGATCAAATGAATCCACGGACTGAATTACTTTCTCTTTGTCGCATTGTTGGTTTAGTTTAATTAGAAACAATTATAAAATAAAAAAAGAATTATGCTATTAACACCAGGTTCGTTATATTTGGAAAAACAAAACCTGTAAACATATTACAGTGCACAGCACTACAGTTTTCAAATTCAAATTCAAATTCATTTATGCATGCCACATTGATGTACATAGTAGATAATTACATATAGAGGTACATGAGATTATATTTTACAATGCAGCGCCCTGTAAGGGCATAGCAATAGTAGAGGGCTATACAAAACTTTTTATATAATTTTTTAAATTAAATATACCACCTGGTAATGGTTACCACCATAGTGCTGTGCACTATAATATGTTTACAGGTAGGTTCAGTCCCACCCTACCACCAGGGGTATGGTGGGTCTGTCATGCAATGTTTCATTGTCTTGTTTGTATTTGTTAGAAAATACCAGACTATGGTCCCAAATCATACATCTCTGTAAACAAACACACACAAAGATAGGACATTTGAAAACTGTTTTTCTTTTTTAGTTGTACCTAGTAGTGGTGGTGGCGATCATGGCCACTTAATAGTAAGTGATAACCATACACCAAGGATGCCTGCAATACCAGGGATATCACTTACTTTATCATAGTAAAATACCCAACTGTAATGTAATATTTAATGCAAATGAAACAGCATATAGTTCTCTAAAGTTTTATACATTAAACAAATCATGCCGATCTGAATGGTGGACCAAGAATACTTGCATTAAAGACAGCTCTTCTCACAATTATATGTAAAATAAAGATGGCAAAAAAACTATTATACAAATTTTCTACAACTTAACTTTGATAGACAACTTCGACAACCTTACATATCATAAACACTTTCTAAAGCTAATTCTGGTTTGTCATAGCCAAGTTCTTCAGGGGTATCAATGCCTAGTTCAGTGAGAGTGGGCTTTATTTCTTGAATGATGTATGGGTAGATTTCATTTACTTTAGAGCCACACTTGTCTTTGCAGGCTTCAATGAACCTAACAGCGAGAGCGTAGTCATTCACTCTTCTACAAGCATGGAGAGCAGATTTGATGATTTTTGGGTCAGGTACAAGGTCCATGCCACAAAGATCATTCATTCCTTTGCGGATTTCCCATCCATCAATATCTTTCCTGTTGAAGAACGCTTCATACCTGAAAATACATAAAAGCACCAAAAAGTTAACATCTATATTTTATCACTAAAATATTGACCTCTCGATCAGGATTTAAAGAATATAATTTACTTTTGGACTGACTTTTTTGAAAGAATAAGTGTCATCTAAGAAGAGGCAAGCAGAGCTTGCGCCAAGCATCTAGTTCGCTGTGAAGTTGCATTGCGCAGTATTGCACAACTTCCTGCCTACCGTCCATACTGCATTGTTACGCCATTCCGTATTTTGATAGTGCGTGAATCGACTTATGCTCAGAGCGAACTAGAAGGTTGCCGCCATCTCTACATTACTATGGATTCAAAAATATGCATACAGAACCCTATTGCTACAATAGATATTTCAGGTCTCAATTATAATAGGGGCGTTTTCTAAATTTTACCATGTGGTGCATCAGTATGACACACTTATATTTGAAAGAGTGATATTAATTTAATTATTCATAAAAGCGAGTGAAATATTTTAAGTATTGAAAATATACACCTAATGTGCGCTTTTATAATTCGTAACGCAAAGTTATTATCGTGGACGTCCATGGTTTTTTTTTTTTTTTTTTTTTTATACAACACAACGATAACACAGGTGGACGGGTGGTTTATTCTTTAATGGTACATCCTTTCTGAAGGATAATTGTTCATAGTTAAGAATAGGCATCTGGTCATCTAATTCATATTTTTGCTACTAACACAAAATCAAAATCTACATTTGTGATGAATACTCCATTCTGAACATACTCATAAATTCAATAATTACTTCGTAAGAAATGGTGGCTATTTCATTTTTTATCTTCTCCAAAAGCAGATTAGTAATAAAGAATAGAAAATAGAATAACCTATTAATAAATTAAAGACGACCAGCATTTAGTTTAATTCTAATGTCAGTAGAACTTGTCTTTCTGTTGTTTTAAATAAAATAAAGATCTAGGGTCTATTATCCTTTTTCGTTACATAACGTCAAAACGTAAAGCCTAACCTGCTATCAAATTCTTCATCAGTTTCTACTGGGCCGCCGTGTGATCTTCTAGCGGAAACCACTGCACTGACCCTAGCAGCAGGCACCAGGGACCTTTTGAGGACATTGGCTAAAGTGCCTGTTGCTGATTTCAACATTTTGATTAGAAATTTTCACGAGAACTTTGGCAGAACTAATAAATGGCCGCAGAAACCATACATAGACTAAAGTTGCCCGTTTTTAGTTGACGTACTAGTGATGTCCGTTCGTCGATTTAACTAACTTGCTAAGTCAATATACGAACCAGCTTCCATAATAATAATTATACATTTATTTCAGATTTCTTTGGTCCATATTTTAGGTTAGTTTGTTAGTAACAGTTTGCACTTAGAGCAAAGATAGTTTGTTAGTTAGATAAAATTATTACATTAAACTCATTAAATTCATAAGTGCACAATGTGCACTTTTGTCCAGTGTATCATAAAAGCACAGTCCACATCAAGCCTGTCCGCTATAAGTTTCAGGTAACTGTTGGCGCTGCCCCACACCCGGCTCATTAATGATGCTTTTCGACTGCGAATAATTGCGTAAAAGTCATTAACGCGCGCCTCTGCGAACATACCAGATGCGCTACAGAAGCGTGGCAGCCCCATCAGAATCCTGAAAGCATTATTATATTGGACACGCAGGACATTCCAGCACCGCTGTGTGTAAGTGGTCCATAGACCGCACGTATAAAATGATTGACAGTACGCCCGAAACAGGCTTATTTTAACATTTCTACTGCAACGTGAAAATCTACGGGCCAGCATGTTGGCCCCGACTGATAATGCCCTACGCTCCCTCTCCACATCCACATCGTCACTAACGTCCAGTGTTGCCAGCCGGGTCTAGTCAAAGTAACCTAAAAAAGTAACCTTTTAGTGTGAAAAGTAACCTTTAATTATTTTTTTGTGGGAAGGTATTAACCTTTAACCTTAGTTGATAGAATAGGTAATGTCGATCGATTGTTTTAATTTACAGAAACAAAACCTATCAAAGTTAAACAAATCAAAAGCGTTTACGTTGCACGACTTTTCATACATACTTTCAAGTCGAAAATATTTGGCAGTTATCAGAGGATTTTTAGAAAACCAGTATTATTGTTGAATAAGACTACTCTTAGCTTTTCATACAAACCAGAAATTGCCACAAATTAGACACTACACTACAAACACTCTACGAATAAAGTTTAGCGGTAGCTAACTGACTGATAAATAAATAAAAGAGAGTTCTGTTTGACTCAGGTTTTATGTAACAAATTATGAATGAATTCTACTTTCGGAAAATCACCTAAAAGTAACCTTTTGAGTAGTGTAACCTAGCAGTAACCTTTTGGAGTTAAAAATCACCTAAAAGGTTACAAAAGTAACCTTCTGGCAACGCTGCTAACGTCATCGTAAATAATGCGCAGATCTCGGGAATGCTCAAACGGAATCCCTTATTCTCAACTGTCGGAAAATATTCGAATTTCGGAAACTCTATACCTGTCTCTTTTTATCGCTGTACGTGAAAGCGAGACGGCATGTGACTTTCCGAACCGAATCCGTGATCCGACAATTGAGAATAAGGGGGCTGGAGGTATGGAAAGACAAATTTGGCCGTCCGCTTCGGATGCATTGGACCGCGATGCATATGGGCGGAACACTCAAGTTCCTAAATTATTTTTTCTTTTATTTTTGTCACCCTACGTTATTTTAATTACTAACATATGATTTAAGGTGCATACTAACAAATTTATATGAATTTTGTGTCTGAAATAAAAGTTTATTATTATTAATATTTGGAGGTAATGGCCCTAATTCTGGCAAACACATGCTAAGTCTAAATTTAAGTTCAGTGCATTTCTTTCTATCGAAAGGAATACGAAAAGGATAGCTGTCATATAATTTGACATTTAGAAACGTGCGTTCAATGTTCGACCTTATTGAACGTGATAAAATGCAGTGTTTAGGAGGCACCTCCGTACATGCCGTCTAAAATTGTCTATGGTTTCTATGAAATCTATCTAAATTTAAGTGACAGCTCTAAACAGATTCTTGCTATCTTTTTTCTATTACTTATTGCGAGAAAGAGATATACTTTTCTTAAATTTAGAATTAAAGTGTGTTCCCAGAATTAGGCCCAATGACTTGACAGCTATTGGGCGGTAGTTAGCTGGGTCTGATCGGTCTCCCTTTCTGGACACTGGTTGCACATTGGCACAGTTGCACAAGATTCCAACAAACACCCAGAATCAGAGAGAAAGACGGTGCAGCCGCGTTAAGACGGGAGACAACTCCACTACTCATTTTTTGAGTACTATCGGTGGGATGCCATCAGGGCTACTAGCTTTCCGGACGTCGATTGACTGAAGCTCCGCACGTACAGTACATCACATTGCCTGATACGGATTTCTTTTTTTTTTTTTTTTATACAAAGCACGACAAATGACTCAA
Organism: Nymphula nitidulata; assembly: GCA_947347705.1. Lineage (NCBI taxonomy): Eukaryota > Metazoa > Arthropoda > Insecta > Lepidoptera > Crambidae > Nymphula > Nymphula nitidulata. The sequence goes on along the minus strand of OX374617.1, from coordinate 2,893,161 downwards.
CACCACCTGATGTGAAGTAGTAAGAAGAGTCCATATGCGATGACAGCTAGTGCAGTTCAGACACTGCTCTAGCTGCCTCCCCCTTGCCGGCCCGAAAGGTGCTTTTTCACGCCTCTTTTGAAGGAACCCATGTTATAGGAAGGAGGGAACACATGTGCTGGCAAAGAATTCCAAGTTCTGGAAGTTCGACAAAGAAAAGAGCTACTAAATTTCTTTGTACGTGATGTTGAGGTGGAGACAGTGAATTGATTCAAGAGATAGATTGATTGAGAGATTGATTCAATTTCGAGCATTGTGTGACCACAGTGGTCGATATCAGTAGAATGGGACAGTGGGAGAATGGTGGTGGGTGGTTTTGGCGGGGTTGGATGGTGTCAGTCAAGATTTTTATTATAACAATTCTATATTTGAGTAGTTTAGTTATGCCAGTGTTTGTGTTGACGTGTAATTGGAAGATCGTTGTATTATAAATGAGTTTGATGTGAGAGACGTTCAGTACTTTATCGTGGTTTTCAACTCATCAAATTAGCGTCACGGAGACCGTCATCATGACCATATTTCGCACCAAAGCGTAAAGCTGTAACCGCAAATCGTAATCTCTCCCAAGATACATTGAAATGTGTTCAAGTACTCTGTGAATGTGTTGCACTGGCATTTCAATGCAATATTTGAAGAATTAACGAAAATAGTTCGCCTTGCCTTCTCTGTAATAGGGATAACTTAAAAACAACAAAATAAACTAAGAAGTTTTTGGTGGGATTTGTTGGTGTCGGTTAAGATTTTTATTACAATATTTACAAAATTTTGTCTGAACGAACGTTGTGTGGTGGTGAAAGATTGGAGTAGTTTTATGAAGCAAGATTTGAATTGACGTGCAATTGTAAGATTATTGGAAGAAAAGTGATTATGGTGTGAAAGACGCTGAGAACTTTTTTGTGGTTATCCATCTCAGCAAGTGGCACATAAGGTGATTGTCATCATATATTACGCGTCAAATACTCCCAAGATGCATTGAAATGTGTAACACCAGCATTCCCATGGGCTAAATGAAGAAATAAGAAATACTGAAGACATGGCTGTATGGGCATTAGTTTCCTTTGCCGTCCCTTTATAGGGAGAATTAACAAAAAAAAGTAAACTGTTAAGGGTCTGTCATCATATATTTTGCGTGAAATACTTCTAAGATGCATTGAAATGCTGGTGTTACACATTTTTTCTACACATTTTTAAAATGTGTAACACCAGCATTTCAATGCAATATAAGAAGAAATAAAGCAGTACCGAAGACATGGCTGTATGGGTATTAGTTTCCTTTGCCTCCCCGTTATAGGGAGAATCTAACAAAAAAAAAAAAAAAGCAAGCTGATGGACCACTTTGTGGTAGGTGGCGACCATCGCTTTATAATTGAGAATGTTAATAGTTATGCCAAATCGCTTGAAAGTTTGTTACAGTAAAGCTTGTATGAATACACTAGTTTTTGTTGTAGTCAAAAATACCTATTAGATATTAGTTTTGATTTTACAGGCATTTAAATTTACGACAAATATCGAGTCCCGTTACAGTTACGTGACCGCATGTGACGTCATTTTGCAACGCTAGGCGTCAGCAAACAGAATATAAAACGCTACGCTAGTCAATGCAAAGAGAATATAAAACGCTACGCGTCAATGGTTAAGGAGCTTGCGCAGTATTTTGTATTGTTTTCATCCGCGTAAAAGTTTTATATCACGAATGTAATATATGAATATAGGTAGGTACGTCAACAAGAAAAGGAAGGTGTACATCTTCCTTTTCTTGTTGATATTTGAATTTTTGAGGAACTATACCCTTTTTAAAAGCTTTTATTTAACTTGCTTATGTTTGGGTGGAATCTTGCTACTTGATTTTGAAGCAGATATCTTCAACCGATTGAGCTGAAATTTTGTATACACGTTTAGTTTGGATGTCAATACAAGATAAGCTGTGTGACGTCATTATAAATTCAATATGGCGGATCATCCAAGATGACGGAATAGTTATTTAATGCATTTCTACAATATGGGTATCAAATAAAAGGGCTTGTTTAGAGTAACTCGAAAAATAATGTGACGTCATTCTAAAACCAAGATGGCGGAAAAGTTATTTTTCATGCATTTCTACAATATGGGTATCAAATAAAAGGGCTTGTTTAGAGTAACTCGAAAAATAATGTGACGTCATTCTAAAACCAAGATGGCATAAAAGTTATTTTTCATGCATTTCTACAATATGGGTATCAAATCAAAGGGCTTGTTGAGAGTAACTCGAAAACTAATGTGACGTCATTCTAAATCCAATATGGCTGAACATCCAAGATGGCGGAATAGTTATTTTTTATGCATTTCTGCAATATGGGTCTCAAATGAAAGGGCTTGCCGAGACTCAGAAACCAAGCCAGCGATAACTAAAAAGTAAAAATTAATTATTAAAAATTAAAAAAATATATTTTATTTAAATGCTCTAAAAAGAAGAAAATAAAATTTTCCTTTAAAATTTTAACTATAAAGTAATAACCTCATTATAAACAATTTATATGATCATAAAAGCTTGTCGCGAGAAATACTTATAGGTACTTACGCAAACCTCACGACAAGCTTTTATGATCATATAAATTGTATATAATGAGGTTATTAGTTTATAGTTAAAATTTTAAAAGGAAAATTTTCTTTTTTTTCTTTTTAGAGCATTTAAATAAAAGCTTTATTTTAAGTTTTTTTCTTTGAATTTTTTAGTTTAATCCTTCCCCCAACCATCTTATATTTAATATAGTTCTCCATATCATTTTTAATCTAAAACAAGAAAAAATCTCATAAGCCAGATTTTTACTCAAGCAGAGCAGTAGGTAAAGTCTAGTATAGATTAAAAGTTGTGTAAAAAACAAAACAGTTGCATTGTTCTTTAAATATTATAATAATATCTATTAAACATAACGGTAAACCTAAAAGTTCAGACACCAAAGGTTTTGCATTTCTGACCTGATTTGATTATCAATACAGGTACTTGCATCAAAATGGTCTTCACAACAATAAACTGTACTTTTATCTCCAAATGGATCTAATCTCTTCATAGTTTTTATCCATTTCTTTCGCATTTGGACGTCTTTTGGAACGATAAAAAACAATTTGTCAGGGGCATTGGTGGTTGTATTTGTACATTTCGGCACAACACATGATTTCCTAGTATTTGGACAGTACAGCTCTTTTTATTGATATGTCGCGTGCTTTTGATTGTGTTATACACCCACTTCTCTTAAAACAATTAAATCGTGTGGGTATCCGTGGTATTGCTTTGCAACTATTAGAGTTTTATTTAAATAATAGGTTTCAGAAAACAAAGCTGACATATTTAAACAAAGATACAAAGTCCCTGCAGATTGTTGAATCAAGGTTTCAGAATGTTATTTTGGGTGTACCGCAAGGGAGTATTTTGAGACCATTATTGTTCTTGATATACATCAATGAACTCCCGGATAATGCCAGATACCTGTGTGTAATGTTTGCCGATGATGCAACCATTATATTTGTAAAATATGACGATTCAAGTCTTGATGAATATCAATCTAATATATGTTTGACATTACAAAAATTTACGTGCTGGCTTAGTTCACTAAATTTAAAAGTTAACACACAAAAAACGAGTATATTACAGCTGAAAAACTATAAAAGAGAACCGCTTAATCTTAACATAACATTAGACAATACAAAAATTAATGAAATTGACTACACAGAATTCTTAGGACTGACGTTAGATTCTCATCTTAATTGGAAGTTGCATTTAGAAAATAATAATAAAAAAAATGTAAGTAACTGCTATGCCTTATCAGTGTTAATTGATGTATCTTCGGTAGAGGTAGCTTTAAATGCATACTATGCTAACATTTACTCAATATTAACCTACGGCATAATATTTTGGGGCAATTCAGTGAATGTTACGAGTACATTTATATTGCAAAAACGTTGTTTGAGAATAATTTTCAGTAAGTATAATGATGAAGCTCGCAGGGATACATTTAGAGAAAAACAAATTTTAACATTGACCAGTAGGTATCTATATTCTTGAAATTTGTAAATTTGCGAGGAATCACACCTCACTGTTTTAAAGAATATCAGAATATAAGACAAGGAAGGCCCCAATGAGACCATATGATGACTTGTATTTACCAAGAATTTCTTCCAGGATATTCGAAAACAGTACTTATGTGTCTGCTATACGAATTTACAATAATCTACCCGTGGCTTCGAAAGACCTCGCAGACCATAAATTTAATAAAGCTTTGAAAAAATGGCTTACATGTAAGGCATTTTATAACACAAATGAATATTTTGATAATTATTTAATGACATGATCGCAATATTCTTATACTTATTTTGATAGTAATTTTGATAATTTTATTTGATAATATAGTGTAATGACATGAAATATTAATATTTTTATTTTAATTTTATTAATAATTGAGTTAGCTTAAATAAGTTAATTGGTTTAATGATTATTAAATGTTATACCTAAATTGCATGCCCGATATGGGTAACTGTTATGTGACTACATGTATGCAATAAGATCTAGCTGATAAGGAACAATTGTTACAGTTATGCAAATAAATGATTCTGGATTGGACATTTTTGAAAGAGTTTATAATTTCTAATGAAACGTAAGACGACACCTGCACCGTGCTGAGAGCGCGAGCGGACTGAGCGCGTGTTGGAAAATGACGTCACACCGTCACACGCATCGAGTACAAGTCCGCAATTCTTTCACTTGTATTTTTTATTTTTGACAGAGAATATGGAGAGTTAATAATCAAAAATTGTTAACATTCTTCATTATACGACATTTGCAGTTTTGCACTATATATGTATATAATAAAACCCGCGACCTTTCGCAATCCGGGCGACTGCAGCAGTCGCCATTGCACAAGGTCGCGGGTTCGATCCCCGCGTCAGAATGTTTTTTTTCTAGATTTTTATTAGTAAATAATTTTTCAAACATTTAAATTAATGTTAAAATCAAAATTAAGAATGTACCTTATGTTTTCTAGTACTTAGCGATAGCGATAGTGATTATCTCGAAAGACACCTTGATTAGGTACTAGGGAGGCTGAAACTTTCAACGAAAATGTTTAGATGTAGGTACCTACCTACGAGATTAATTTGTCAAGCGGCGTTATACAGAGTGGTGCCGTCAATACGACAATAAATTAAAACATGGGCTAAATTAGTTCATAGAAATGGTTTGCCACTTTCAAAAACATCTTATTCATTTGATAATTTCATGACATTTCTATGAAATAATGCAGCCAATGATAAATTATTTCATACAAATGTCATGAAATTATCAAATGAATAAGATGTTGTTGAAAGCCCTTTTGATCGAGTTACCTTATACGCAAGATATTATGCCAATGAAGGCGTTATACCTAAACATGGTATTTGCCTAAAAAGCTGTTTGCCCTAAATGACAAATGCCTATGAAGCAGCATGCCTGAAATGTGAAATTGACTAAGAAGCAGATTGCCTGAATTTAAATTGCCTGTAAAGCAGTTTGCCAGAAAAACAAGATGACTGAAGGCTGTTTGCCTTAATTAAACGAGAGATGACGATGAAGCAGCATGCTTAAAATACAAGATGACTGAGACTAGGTATATATAAATATATATATATATATATATATATACTCTTTATTGCACTTTAAAATTACAAATAACAATTACTTAAACAGTAAGTTAGCAAGGGTGGACTTATCTCTATAAGAGATCTCTTCCAGCCAACCCATAAATGTGTGAGACATAACTTTGTGGAAGCAGGCAGCACCGAGTGCATCAAAAATATTAATGTAGGTATGTTATTCTCTAGTGTGTGAAATAGATAAGGGAATGGTACCTAAACCACATTATTTCTCTCCTCAAGACAGTTGTTGTCTGGGGACAACGATGGCACCAGTTTTTGGTTAAACCCCATAGGTTCAATAGCGTGGCGGGAGGACGGGAGTAGCTTTGTTGTTATTTGCTTTGTAAGCCTTTAACCACTTAGACATTTTGCTTTGTAGGCATTTAACAATTTAGGTATTTTGCTTTGTAGGCATCGACTTTAGACAATCTGCTTCTTAGTCAATTTCACATTTCAGGCATGCTGCTTCATTGACATTTTTTATTTAGGGCAAACAGCTTTTTAGGCAAATCCCATGTTTAGGTAAGTATAACGCCTTCATTGGCATATTGCGTTTAAGGTAACTCGATCACAAGGGGTTGAAAGTAGCAAACTATTACTATGAACAAATATAGCCCATGTTTCAATTTATTGTCGTATTGACGGCACCACCCTGTATACCCAGGACTAAGACAATTGAAAAATCAGTTGTCTGGAATGAAAGAAAGAAAAAATATTTTTTATGAAGCACTTTTAAATCGTAAAAAAAACACATTTTTTTTTTATAACTATCCTCTAATTATTGACGGGTTAGTAAAAAGTAAATTGTAAATAGGTACAGGGTATAGTCGACAACACACCAAATATAACAGTTTGACATTCGTAGTGCGACTGTTGCACTTGATGTGCTGGACTGCTAGATGCACTGTAATGTGCTGTCGTCTGTACCCATCTAAAAATACATTATACAAATTATTATATCTATATCTAGATAGGTACGCTATGGTCGGTATATTATGTACACATTTTTATCATTAAGTACCGTGAAGTACCTATCTTGATCATCATCATATTAGTCTATTGCAGTCCACTGCTGGACGTAAGCTTCTCCAAGGCTGCGTCACAAAACACGATCGTCAGCTTTTCTCATCCAGCCACCACCTGCCAGCTTCTTTATATCGTCGGTCCACCTAGCATTGGGACGCCCTACACTGCGTTTGCCGAGGCGTGGTCTCCTTTCGAGAATCTTTCTACTCCACCGGACATCGGTTCTGCGACAGATGTGACCGGCCCACCGCCACTTCAGCTTGCTACATTTGTGGATAATATCGACCACTTTGGTCTTCCGCCGGATAACTTCATTCCGGATTTTATCCCTTAGCGAAATCCCCAGCATTGATCTTTCCATAGCTCGCTGAGCGACGTGAAGTCGGTGGGCCAGTTTCACTGTAATGTTCCACGTCTCGGTTTCGTACGTAGGAATTACTGGTAGGACACACTGGTTGTACACCCTGCTCTTCAGGCATTGCGGTAGCGATGACGAGAAGATATGACGCAGCTTCCCAAATGCTGTCCAGCCCAACTGTACTCTTCTAGCGATTTCTCGCTCGAAGTTGTCTTTGCCCACGTAGCTAGACGTATTCTTGGGCAACCTCGAGCGGCTCGCCGCTGACAGTTATCTTCAGCGGGACTACGTGATCATCACCTTGGTCTTGTCCAAGTTCATCCCGAGACCAACGCGTCGTGAGACAACATAAAGGCCGTGAAGCATTTTTTGCAAATGTTGCCGCGATTCTGTAAGATACTCGCCATTGACGTTGATGCCCAATCCATTCCATTCAAGCGTCATGAAGACATCCTCCAGTGCATTCGAGAACAGTTTCGGAACGACATTCCCCTGTCTCACTCCTCTGTGCAACTGTATAGGTCTTGTTCTGTGGTTTTTTGGATCTGGACGGACATCGTTGCCATGCCATATAGGCGTCTTAGCACCTCAACATAGCGCTAATCGACATGACATCGCTGCAAGGATTCCAGAACAGCCTAAGTTTCAATTATCACCTATCTTGATATCTTCAGTAATAAAATAAACAGAATATGATGTTACTGTAATAATACTTTATTGATAAACAGTTACTCTGTTAACAAAATAATAAGATAATCTTTTCATGTTTGCTGTAACAACAATGAACAAAATATGTCTAGTAATACAAAATGGGTACAACTACATAAATAATTAATTATTACTTTTACCAAGACACTATTACAATATTACACTATAAAATTAAATCCTCTCACAATTTTATAGATGATATACAATTATTTTTTTATAAAATTGTTTAATCTATTCAGTTTCTAATTTCCTTCTTTTCTTTTTCTTGTGAGCGGAAATACTCTCTTGCCCACTGTCTTCCTCACTGGAGCTATCTGATGAGCTGCTTTCACTGTCGCTACTAGAAGAGCTACTGTTGGAGGAACTGTCGGATGCCACTCCTGTGCTTTGGTTTATGTCCATACTGCTGGCAACTTTATATAAATCTGCGTCTTTTGACTCGAGCACCTTCATCCATTTTTTGGAGAGTTTGGGCCGCCCACGAACAGTTTTGTGCCACACGACAGGAAAGTTGGTGCGGCTGCAGAAATTCTGAGTGACGGCGACAGTCTCATCTAGATTGAGAACCACGTGCCACCATCCCCCGGGTACAAACACTGTTTCACCTGGCTTCTGAAGGATTTCGACCTGTAAAGATATAAGGATTATGATTTTAGAGGAGAAAAATATACTAGGATTATTTAATTACATTGAATAGGAGATTATAATACCGGTTTATATTCCTGTGGCCAAGTATCTAATTGAGTTTTGGGATAAATAAGCTTGAACCAAGTAATAGCTTCATCTCTCTGTTTTCCGCCCATTGCTCCCGTGACTTTAATTAGCTCTTTAGGAGTTTGAGTCGGGAATAAGCACCATCTTTTGTGACCAAACACTAAGGCATTCCAGGCACTCGTACCTAGTGGATCTATGTGGATTCCAGTACCAGAACGTTGGGGTCCCATTACAAACCAACGATATGGTGGTCTTCGTTCATTGCCACAGTACTTGAACAAATCATCCCTAAAATAGTTAGGTACATCATAATCTTCAAGAAGCTTTTTCCTTCTGGGATGCTCCCCAAAACTACTATCAAAAATATAAAGCGGACTATCATCAGTCGTTGTCCTCATATATGTTACATAATATTTCATTTTCATCTTAACACTATATCCCTCATTGTCTTCGCCGCATTTGAATTTTTGGTTACGATACTTTTTAGCAAGTCTATCTAAGGTCCATTTGTGGTTAGCTTTCCAATTGGTCTGCACATTTGTTATCACCACCGGCTTATATATTTTCTCATACTTCTCTATAAAGTCCTCAGGAGTAATTTTATTATTATCTATTCTGTCCACGTTGTCATTGCATTTTAGAAAATCTTCAAAATGTTCGGCATATTTTAATGTTGTCCACTGTTGCTTATTGGATAATTCTGTCAAAGTAAATTGTTTTGGATTAGGTGTTAGGTAGTCAACAATAACTATTTTAATTTATTGGATATTACTAGATAAGTGCTGAAAGGGGTTTCCCCTTTTTGCGCAGAATTTTATGAATGTTATGGCAAGTAAGAGTTTCCACCGGCAAGACGAGTTGATAAGATGTGTAAAAATTAAAAGCATTGCAAAATATTTCAATTCACTAATTACTAATTCTTTGGAATGGGCCTGTAGACGTACCTACGGACGTACGATACAAGGATTAAAATGTTTATATTGAGTTTATTTCTGTGTAAATAGTGTTTATCAATTTAAGGCGGAGGACACAGGATTTTACTAGGTGGTGGACCTGTAATTTGTCGGCTGGGTAGGTACCACCACTTTTCTTATTTCAGGCGTCAAATAGTTTGCTATTTTGGATTGAAGGGAAATATAGCCAGTGTAATTACAGGGCATGGGTGGTATTTCATCTTAGGCCTCAGGATGACAACGCACCTGCAATATCAAGTGATTTTTCCTTGTTATTGCTGGTGTCTATAGGCGGCAACCGCTTAACACCAGGTGGGACGTCAGCTTGTTTGTCATATAGTTGTATAAAAAAACACAATTCTCGCTCTCACAATGGTTATCAATTATTATATGTAATTAAAATGTAAAATAGAAATTCATGTCCTGAGGTGGGAATCGAACCCGCGACCTTTCGCAATCCGGGCGACTGCTCTAACCAACTGAGCAACCCAGGACTTGGGATATCCCTATGAAATTTATATAATAATAATAATAATAATAATATTCATACACTCACACCTATTATTTAGCCCAAAGTAAGCATCATTAAGAGCTTGTGTTATGGATACTAGATAACGGATAAATAATTATAATAATATGTATATATAAATATTAGAAATATACTAAATAAACATCCATGACTCGTAAACAAATGCTCGTATTCGTCATACAAACATTTGCTCCAACCGGGATTTGAAGCCGGTACCTCTTGACCGAGCAGCCTGTATAGTAAGGGGTACAGACCCCTCGACCAGCCGGCCGTCAAATTCTTCTAGTCTATCTGTATTTGCGTTTATGAGCTAACGCCCATTGAACGTCCATTGTAGGGTGGACGTTAGCTCATAAACGCAAATACAGATAGACTAGAAGAATTTCACAGGGATATCCCAAGTCCTGGGTGGCTCAGTTGGTTAGAGCAGTCGCACGGATTGCGAAAGGGTTGCAGGTTCGATTCCCTACTCAGGACGTGAAATTTTCTAGTTTAATATTTTAATTACTAAGTAATTTTTCAAACATTTATTATGTTAAAATCAAAAATTAAGAATAATTATTATATGTTTTATTTAATAAAACAAGTAGTTAATTCAAAAATCCGGAATAGAATCGGAATAAGTAAAACACAAATCCCATTGGCGAAAAACCGGAAAAATAACAAACACCAGATCAGATAAAATACTTGCAACTGGCTCAATTCCTCTAGAATCCGTTTTAGAATGCTTGTTATTCCTAATATATATAAAGGATCTACCAAACGTACTGGACGAAAAATGCATTCTTTTCGCCGATGACGTCTCCGTCTTGATTCCATGTTCCAATAGCAAGGAATTGGAAACTAAGTAATATCATCATACTCTGCAAAATATAGTAAACTGGCTACACACACATAATCTACAACTTAACCTAAACAAAACTAAAATCATTCAATTCAAACCATACCAAAAAAGTAGCTTTCAAATTTCATATGTTACATATTTAAAAATATAAAACTAGAAACAGTTGATACTGCTACTTTATTAGGAATTGAATTAGATACCCATTTAAACTGGAAACGCCACATCCAACAACTATCAAATAAAATGTCTTCCTTTATTTAGGCCCTACAGCATCTCAAAAGAGTAACAGATTTCAGAACTGCCCTAAAGGAAAACTACGCGTACGCACATTCGAGACTAACGTACCAATACCATTGTACTGTGAGGAAACTCTGTGATGTAGACAAACTTTTTATTTTGCGAAAAAAGTGCTTTAGGATTTTAACAAATATAGATCAGATGGAATCGTGTAGAGCTCATTTCATAACACACAAAATACTCACCCTTACATCTATTTATATACTAGAAGCGTGTAAATTTATAAAAAAACATCCAAATCCATATTCAGCCGTAAATAATATAAAACGACATAACAGAAATCAATATAAACTAACCGCTCCATTCTCCAAATTAAAATTAGTTACGTCTAGTCCCCACAGTATGGTAATAAAAATATATAACCACATACCTAGCTATATAAAGTACCATGAAAGCCTGAAATTATTAATCCAAGCATTGAAATCATTCCTTTTTACTAAATGCTTTTAAAACATACAAGAATTTTTTGGTGATAAAGAAAATGATAAATAAAAATAAAAAATCCTTCAACATCTCATTAAAAATAGAATAATGTTTAAGTTTTATATTATAAGTGTTAAATTGATAATGTTTTTTTAATGATTGTAATTAATAATTAGAGATTTATTTAATAACCAAAATGTAATTGTAATCTATTATAGTTTGTCCTCATAAATTGCAATGCCCTTGCAGGGCGTCACATGTAGACCTATTTTATACCTTCCACCGTATTGTATATGTAATGTGACAAGCAATAAATGATTTTGAATTGAATTGAATTATACTATCTCGTGGCCAGCCCGTTCACCCGACTTAAATCCGCTAGATTTCTTTTACTTTGGAGCGGTATAAGAAAAAGTTTATTCGAAGGCTATTGAAACTATAGCTGAACTACTGCGAAGAAGGGACTTGAAGGGAGTGTTCAAAAAATTTGTTTAAATCTGGGTGTCACTAATTTGGAAAAGAAAATATTGTCCACAATTCAAGAAATATTCTAGCAAGTGTCATACCATTTTGGAATCCTTATTAAATGCGCTATCTTTGGAAGTTACTTGCCAAACTCACATAGTACATTTTTTTTCAGTATAGTATGTTAAAGCTGGTGAAATATTAATTTTGAAAATTTGGTTAGGTAAAAAATGTCATTTTCTTCTAAGCTGGAGCAGATGGCTTTAAATTTTAGGCTAAACAAAAGCATTATTCAGGATTGCAAAACAAAAGAAAAAATAAGAAAAGTAAAGATTTGTAACAACAGGAGTGAAAAAGCTGTCACAGGATGTAGATTTTCTCAATGTTTTTTAAATGTCTATAATTTCTATAATACATGACTTAGATTTTTTTTTAAATTTTCTGTCAACTATTATGACTTTGCCTTTCACCCTGTTTCGGCTTGACGTCGACATATGGTGCACCCTGTAGGTATAATAACTAAATAAAATAAGTGTTGCATAAAATGTAATATATAGAAGTCATAATATCAGTGCATAGTCCAAAGCCACATTAATGTTGTTTGACTTTAATGTTATACTTATATTGACATTTATTAAAATTGTCATTCTATATTTCCAACCATGAATGTTTTGAGTGGCCTTGAAAAGTTTTTATTGTTAATTAAAACTGTTTGTCTTTGGCTATGAAGAAACAAAGCAACTATTCAACACCATCGTAAAAAAAAATGTAATAGGACAAACTTTTTGTTTTCTTCAAAATGGCAACCTCTTTGATGTTTTTCGGTAAATTATAATATTTTTTTGCCGCTTCTATCAGTCAAGATTTATGGAAATGATAAGGTGAGATGGATTCTTAGTAAAAGTACTGTACGAAAAAATGGTGCTCATGAGCTGGCCCAAGTCCCATAGAAACTTTTACTATCTACTTTGTTTAAAAAATGTAAATATATAAAAAAAACTGTTTAAAACAAACCTCTCATGACGCATACACAAGAATCTGGAAATTTCAATAGCTAACTATGAGAGTAACATATATGTATAGGTTGCAATTTAAAAATACACATATATACATGTATGTAAATGCCATTGAATAACTAATAAATATACATATACCTAAATGGTCACAAAAGGTAACTCATTGGTACCCCAGAGGACATAAGCGAAATAGGGGAAGGCAGATCCGTAGATGGGAGGATGATATAAGGAAGGTTGCAGGGGGAACATGGACAAGAAAAACACAAAATAGAGCAGAGTGGAAAAACTTAGAGGAGGCCTATGTCAGTAGACAAGCTAGGGATAATTAAAAAAAAAAATAATAAAAAAAAAAAACACTGTAAAGCATTATATTCTTAGAAATAAAGGCTATCTTTATCTTTATCTTTATATACATATACTTACATAAAAATGAAGGAGTAAATTTACTGATATAAAATAGAGGAAAGGGAATTCTATAGGTTTCAATAGATATTTTTTATATATATTTTTTATTCAGCTTAATGACAAACAAGCTGACGGCTCACCTGGTAGTATGGTGACTGCCTCCTATAGACACCTATAATATCTTTCAACACAGAGAATTATCTTTAAAGTATGGTACCCTAAATATCAAAAGATAATATAAGTTAGACATGAGTAACTCAGCTCTCAGCTCAACGACAAAACAAACAGCTCACGGCTCACTCGCTAGGTTAGGTATATTCACCCACAGAGTCACAGTCTCACCGAGTCACAGACACGCGAGTATTATTAGCTGCGAACGAACCGCGAGATGCGAAACGGCTCCGATGTCGGTCGGCTCGGCGCGACGGCATTCGGTAATATTCGACTCTGTAAGTCGCTCGTAAAGCAGATCTACAGCTCAGTAGTGAGCTGATCTGTGAGCCGGTTCGCAGGTCCGGCTCACTTAAGTGAACCGTGAGCTGATCTGCGGTTCATTGTTTTTTGTTGAGCTACCCATGTCTAATATAAGTTAATGTCTATCCAATTTTTTTTTAGGTAAGTACTAATGAAAATGGCAACTGTGGATTTATTTTTATACAATTTAAAAGGTCTGTATAGATTTTTATAAAAACGGCAACATTAGATTTTTCCAACATTCATTTCATACATAGAAAACATACCTGCATTAAAATATTGAAAAAGAAACCACATCACTTGTTGCACAAGCTAATAGTATCAATAACAATAATTAGTTCTCTTTAAAGTAATATCAAAGCTAACAGCAAACAAAAGGAAAGGGCTCACTTTAGAAAACAACATTATTTTTCTTAAAATGTTTAAAGTGATGGTCAGGCCATTGTTTTCAATACATAGCGAGATAGTGCTAAGGATTTGTACCTAATGCATTCACCAACATAAGCTAGTTAAATGAATATTTATAAGTCACCTTTTATACATCATATGAATATTTTTAGATGAACTATTTAAACTGTACAAATATAACATATTGAAATAGTTTTATTTTTGTCTATGTTTGTGTTTAGTAATGATATGATTGAATATGAGAAATGTGTAAGAAAAGCAACTGAGATCTCATGTTATGATTCCTGGACGGAGTTGTATTGGTTTAATAATTACTCACATACATTGGGAAATCCAAAGACACTAACAACATGCTAAAACAACTAAAGGACCGGTCGAGGTTAATTTCATTTATACCACGCTCAAATACCGATCATTCTCTTTCACAATTACCCAGTCGAAATGTACAAATCAAAAAGGTAATTAATATTTGTAACTAAGTATTAGTAATTACGTTGGAAATGTTAAATAAAATATTTTCAAATTTATATAAAACAGGGTAATCCTCTGTATTGGTCATACCTGGACGAGCCTTTCTTTTCACTTCTTTGATTCGTTTTTTGGCTTTGTGGGATATCTTGTAATCGGTCATCATTTTTGTTGATATCTTTAGAGTGATTTTTTTGGTAAAAAATGTAAAAATTCTTTAGTATTTTTCACTATGTATAAAACTTACACTATAGGTTTATGTACTCGATGTATCTACACAGATTAGTGATTAGTGATAGTATATAGAATCTAGTAATCTACAGACTTCATTACATGACATTCATTTTGATTGACAGTTCCCTTTTTTTACCTCTTTTGTTTATGGTTTGCGGCTCTTTAGTGATGTGCTATAAAAAGTAAATTGGGCATAATCACGTCGATTTAGATTCTGTAAATAATAGTCACAATTCGAAATGCTATACTTTTAAACTTTGATTTGTGTTGTGAAAATTTGTACAACATGCAATAAAAGTTAGAAAGTCGTGGTTAGACATTTGAAAAGTGGTTAAAAATTAATATTGATATAAAAAATATATATTGTCTTGTGGCAACACCTTTCGAACATTTTCGACGCAGTGTTCCTGTTTTAATTGTGTAATTTCTGATTTCTAACCGAAACCATTTAAAAAAAATTGTAATAAAGCAAGATTTTAGTTTTACTACGTTGTGAATTATCAAAATTATTACATTAGATATAAATTCGGAAAGTAGTGCTTGATTTGACTGTTGTAGTGAAACAAATTTCAAACATTCCAGTCTGAAGTGTGTAGCTAGCTCGCGGTATAACTGTCAATCTGCGTGTAGAAATTTATTTTGTAATTTTCACCGGTTTTCATGTGTAATTTCTCTAAATGTGTTAGACCTATATTGAAATAACGCTTATTGCGAAATAATGTTCTAGAGTGTATGTGGTGCGTAAAAAAGTGCAAAAATGGATGACAGCGTGAAGATCCAGTCGGGGATCAACATCAACATAAAAAGAACAGATGGTGAGTACCTACCTATGCTAGAAATAATATCTTCTTAGCGCTTACGGTCTACTTCGCTTTTCTACCATTCTTATTTTTTTTATTTTTAATAATAATTAAAGTATCTATCGCTACAAACTGAAAGTAAAATGATTCACGTCAATAGAAATATCTGAATCAGTCTGACAAATCATATTTCCGTCTAAATCTCTCTCACGCATTACTTTTATAAAGATCGAAAATTAAAGTGGGGAGCACCTCTGGTAAATGGAATTTTCTTTCTACCTACACCATACTTGCTTGTAATCATGTGTATTTTTCAAATTACAAAGCTCATCACATACAACTGTCATGTGTGATATCTGAAGAGGGAGCCCTAGGGCAAGATGTATTGATAATAATAATTATGTCAAGCTATAATATACCTCTTTTTACATTATAGCTGTTTTCTGTTAGGAGGAAAGTGTTGTATGGTATGACCAATTATAATACACATCACATCCCTTCAAATGCATCTCAATACATTACTTTTTATTAGTCTAATTCTGCGATATGAAATTCTTATTACCTATTAGCATAAATATTAATCTGTCAAGTGGTGTCATGCCTCTGGAGAACTATGACAATTGAAAAATCAATTGTGTCTGGAATCTGATGCTTGTTGGGCTAAGATACAGTGGTAAGTATGACAAAAATTTGAAATAAAACTACATTATAGGATGGCATTTTTTTACTTTTGTCCCTCACGAGCCTGCTATCTTCTGCTCAACAATAGAGTATCTATTCTGTTTGGGTTGTTTTGTATTGTACTTATTAAGGTTAATCATTATTCAAAGAGATACACATGACACATTTGGGCCATAACACTGCCACACTGACTCAAAGGTGGCTAGTGGGTTAAAGTGGTTGCACTAATCACGGGGATCAAAAGCTTAACGTGCATTCCAAAGCATGGAGGAGCTCCAGATAACAAATTTTGGTTGATGCATCCCGAGATTGACCATGGAGAAAGTTGATTTGTCTAATTGAACAAGAGCACTCAAACCACTATGTCACTAAGCTCCTCCTTATGGAGTAATCATGCTTAGTATAATTGCTGCCTTTTTGAAGTATTTAAATCTCTTTAGTTTGTGAATTTTGGCATAATTCACAAATGATAATCATTCACAAGAAGGCAATATTTTTTACTTGTTTTGCATTTAATTAAGTAATATCTGTAACTCTCAGTAAATATCTGTAAGTAACATTATTCTTCTCAGGGTTCAAAAAGTTACAATAAAATACTTAAATAAAATAATTGTTCGTTTTCTTTCCAAAGAAAACAAAGATTTCTTTGATCTCTGTGCTTTAAGTTAGTGTAATTTCCTTTCATTTCTTTTTAAATTTTATTAATATATTAAATTCAATTTAACATAATATTTTTTTAAACTTACATATCTGAAATAATCTTTTTAATTTTATAAGCCTCTTCTGATAATGTAAGGAAACAGCAATCCTGAATGTTGTACATAAACAGAAATGATGAAACAGATGTTGATGAATTTAGAGCAGAGGTTCCCAGACCTTTTTTCTCATAGACCACTTTTAAAATTAGCTGGTTCTGGTAGACCCCCTGCAGCTACATTTCTGCTATATTTTTTTTATACAACTAGATGACAAACAAGCTGACGGCCCACCTTATGTGTAGGATGAACTGTTTCACAGCTAAAATAAGAAAGGGGTTGGTTGGCACCAACCCAGACGGCCCTACCTACATACGGGCCTACCACCTAGTAAATTTGGAGAAACGATGTCGGGTTTACTGAGAGAAAATATGGTTTAACTATTGAAATCTTATGATATCTAGTTATTTTATGTGATTATGGTTATTATCATTTAGAAACTAAATTTTAATTAAAAAGTAATGAGAAATATTTTTACCATATAGTTATACTGTAATAATAATAACAACAACTATAATAATAATCAATTATTTGCAAGAATATGGCTACAAATCTGCAATAGGCTTACATTCTGATGATGATGATATTAAATTTAAACTGATTGCATACACAATGCCCAAATTGCCCAAGAGCAAAGATGTTAGATTTTTAGGAACATTTTAAATTGATGATAATCAGTGCCACATATTAAAAGTTACATACTTAAGTCCGATCTTAGAGTAATCGGCAGATTCGTTTCATAAATGGAATGCAATGTTAAGTTTTCCGTGCTGTGTCCTTTAATCTGTGAACTATCGACTTAAAGATAAAGATAAAGATAGCCTTTATTTCTAAGAATATACATAATGCTTTACAATGTTTTTTTTTTTTTTTTTACTTATCCCTAGCTTGTCCACTGACATAGGCCTCCTCTAAGTTTTTCCACTCTGCTCTATTCTGTGTTTTTCTTATCCATCTTCCCCCTGCAACCTTCCTTATATCATCCTCCCATCTACAGATCTGCCTTCCCCTATTTCGCTTATGTCCTCTGGGGTACCAATGAGTTACCTTTTGTGACCATTTAGGTGGGTCTCTTGCCATTTGACCTGTCCATCTCCATTTAAGTTTCTTTATGGTTACATTTATTGGTGTTACTTTTGTTTCCTGCCTTATGTCCACTAATCTTATTTTATCTTTTCTTTTTATATTCAAAATACTTCTCTGCATCAAATTTTGACATACTTCTAACTTTCTTAGATTGTCGTTGTAAGGGCCCACATTTGGCTTCCATAGGATAGGCATGGTGTTATACATACATTCAGAATTTTGCCTTTCTTTGATGTTGGTATAGACTTATTTTTCATAACTTCTTTTAATGACCAAAAGCGTTTCCAAGAGTTACAAACTATTTTATTTATTTCTTTGTCCATTTGTCCATCAATTTAATTTTTGCCTTTGGTCCATTTGTCATTCTACTTCAACATTCAACTATCCACTTAACAGACATTAAAGATTATCTATTGTGTGAGAGCACCAGAAGGCTGGTTATGGGATAAACATATAAAGAAATAATGAAACCTTCTGCTCAATAATATTATTTTAGTGACTGTTTTCCTTACAATCTGAGGTAAAGAGAAATCTGAAACTGTTAGAGCTAGAGAAAATGGTTCTAACAAACCATAAAGTAAAATTTTAAGTTTATTTCACAATCTCTGGTGCTTTACTATAAACTTCATTGTAGTAATGTGTCATAAACTGGATGGATAAGTAATAAACTCCACATGAAACCCACTATCTTCATTAATGGAGGTATGAAATTAGGTAGCTGTCCACTTTTAAATAAAAAGTTTTTAAGGGTTAAACAAACAACACAATAATGCAAAGGCTGTTGATGAATTTTAAGTACCCTTAAAAATGTTGGCCATTTTCTTAAATAGGCACGGCACAGTGATTTTCTAAAAGACATTAATGATTGTGATCCCTATCACTTTGACATAACAGACTACATGACTGTATAAGTTACTGCTAGGTCAGTGTGGAGCTTTATCACTCAAACATCATTTTGATGGTGACTCCTAGATGCAGCTGATTTACTATGTTTAACTGCAGTCAGCAGCAGTAGTCATAAAGACTATTAACTGATATAAAACCTTTCCTTTCAATTGGAGACAATGAATTGTTATTGATAACTAATGATAAGTATTTAAAGCCTAGGTAATACATAACATAGATGCTATAATTTATTTTTTAAATTTTATTTATATGAACAGTACACATGTAAAATTTATTGTAACTATGAGTAATATTATATTTACATGATACTCCGGTCGCGTAGTCTTGCGACTAGTTGAGGAAGGTATCCGACCTTGCGTCGCGTACGACCATATAGGGCGAGCAGAGACCGTTTTTATGTATCGCTTATGAATATCATAGTATTCTACCATGTCATGCAGAAATATTTTTAAATTATTTGTATTTGTATTCATTGCGGGGGCTTTCGTCCCCGACCCCCTCGGGCAAGGGGACTGCGCTCCCGCACTCCCGCTCATGCAGGCATGCAAGCAAGCAACCAAGGTTTTTTTAATGTAGTAGCACTGATGTAGAAACTACCTACAATGACATAATGATATGAAATTAATAATTAGGCTCCCCATGAAGCACTTTCGAATCGTCAAAAAACCCTTATGTCTATCACATAAAATAATTAGTAAAATAGGTATTAACCTTCCAAGAAGTACCTAATGACAAGATTATTTACTATATTTAAAGACTGTCCGACAATGCAATATAGGTATTAGAATACACAAAGGTCAACAGTTAATATACAAGGCTTGATAAAGCCAAACATCTTTCATTAATTTTAAACACTTGTCTGACTATGTCATTATAATAATAATTGTATTGTTTTATATAATTCCCATAATGCCACATAGCGACATCCCTTAAACACGATACTATTGGTGAATAGGTAATAGATCATTATAAATCAAGGAAGCTTAGAGATGACCATTTCTACTAGTGGCACCTGGCATAGTTGTTATGGCCAAATAATATTAGGCAAAATATTCTGCTGAAGTGAAAGTATGGAAAATAAATCATCTGGCAAATGAAAAATGTTCAAAAGAGACATGTACTTCAATACCTAGTAAAAAGTTATTTTGAAAATTGGTGAAACATAGTTCAGTAAAGTGATACTTTTAGTGATAGTTATTTATTGTCTTTGTTAGCAAACTAGTATAGTAGTGTGGGCAACTTGAAATTTTATTTGGCAGATATTTTTAGTTTACAATTTACAATGAACTGCATAGCTTTTGTGTTAAGTCTCAAAATAGTATAGATAGGTAGTCAAACAAATATGTTTCGGCTTGACTAGTGCCTTATCTACATATCTACAAGTTTTAAGCTATAGTTTGACAGATGAAGGCATTCTATTTAACTTTAACAAGTATTATGTTTGTTAGTCTGAAGTAAATTTCAGAAACAGATGAATTGCTAAAAAAGTAGAACACTGTTTTCGTGTTCACTCCGTTCGTTCGTGCGGCGGGCCACTTCCTGGTCATGAGTGCGTCGCCCACGACCCACGAGCCTCGTCCAAGGTTGCGTCATCGATCACGAAAAGCCATCGGGCCCCTTGTCGACTAATAGTTTTATAATACCTTAACAAAGTTACGTTTTGAATGCAGCCACCATTGAACCGGTCGGTGATAGACAGCTGTTTACAGTAGGTACCAAAGTAGATATGTTTGTTATGTGTTTATTTGTTTTTCAAGATTTTTAGAAATTTCACTAAATCTAATAATAATATTAATGTCAGAATATAGAAATGCGGAGCTCGGTGGCGTAGTGGTTTGAGCGCTCTGGTTTCGTTCACGAAAACAAAGCAACTTTCGCCATGGTTGGTCCCTGGATGGGTCAATCAAATTTATAATCTTGAGCTCCTCCGTGCTTCGGAAGGCACGTTAAGCCGTTGGTCCCGGTTGTTACTGCAACCGCTTTAACCCACCAACCCGCATTGGGCCAGCGTGGTGGTGTTATGGCCCAAACTCCTCATGTGTTTCTGCCATGTAGGAAGGCCTGTGCCCAGCAGTGGGACATATATAGGCTGGTGATGATGATGATAGAAATGCAATGCTACATTTTATTTTTTGTTGCTGCTGATGTTTTATTCAGAGAAATCCACAGAAGAACAAATAAGTCTAAACGGAAACCTACCGCGAATATTTTTCTGACGTTACTCTAGTAAATGGACAGAATTGTAACTTTTTTTAAAAACTATGAATTATTCGATTTGATGGAAAATTAAAAGGGCACTCAATTTAAAAAGAAGTTATATTTAATGCTTATAGACCTCTAAAATAAATAATAACGCTGAACCCTAGTACTTAATCGTTTTCTATACTCTTTTTGATGCAAGTTATTTTAACGAATATTTTTTCGTGTTTTTTTGTTGCAAGACTGTTTGCTTGTTAATGACGGATAAAAGCAATAAAACTTGTTCGGTGTGCCGGTTAGTGAACGTGGTCGTGAGTCATAGGAGAGCGGCTTCCCTCGCGGCCAGTGACGACGCGACAGAACCGCACCGCACTACATATACACAACAGAACAGCATATTAGTTAAACTGATATGAACTTATAAATATACACCCATACATAGTATATTTATTAATGCACAGCGATTTTATAGCACATCAATGTAGCATATCCTCCTCTCAATGTAGGAATCTTCTACGGAGGTACAGGTTTATGAAAACTTACTTTAAGAGAATCACACAGTAAACTGTGAACAAATTTTTTGGGAGCAATAAATATTTTTTCACTCTCGTGGACGTCGGCTATCGCTACAAAAAGTATCATAATAATATTATTATGAACATAATAATACATTCTTAATTTTCATTTTAACATTATAAATGTTTGGAATTTTTTTTATTTAAAATTTTTCTAGTTTAGATATTTTTATAAGTATAATAATAATACATAATAATATTATTATGTTCTCCCCACGCAGAGTCCGAAACTATCTCCATGTCTAATTTTATCTATATCGGTTCCAAAGGTAACAGACAGACAGAGTTACCTTCGCATTTATAGTATTAGTATAGATGAGGACACACATAATATAAGAATCCTAGTAGCTTCTTAATTTTCTATTAGTGTGTAAAAATTCAGTCGGTGAGCGAGGTCACCTATAGACCTCTGTCAAATCGTGCTGGGGCAGCGGGCGCACTGCTCCTCTCGGTTACAAGATCCTTCATAAATACGATAAATATTTGCATTTCTTCAGATTAATCCTCAGCATTAGCGTCGAACCACTGGTGGTACTTTTTACAACTTCATAAATAAGTAAGCAAACTGGTTGCTCAACTATGGAGCTGATAGTTGTAATAATGGTCTTCCTGTTCTGTATAGTTTTGTCGGCCATCACTTTTGGCCACTGACCACAGAACGGGGCACCCGGTGCGACGTAACTGTATTCAAATAAATCCTAGCCTGTAAATTGAAATGTTAATAATAATAAAAAAATGATGAGAATTACTATAAGTAAAGTATCGGTGAAATATCACCATGTAATTTTACTTGTGCAGATAAAATAAACTTAATTTAGGCACAATAATGACGTAGTATCTCCACAGTTAAAATATTCGTCGAAGCAGTGGTAGGTAATAATTAACCATCAAAGGACATAAATAGATTTCGTTTTATTTGGCTCGTGGTTTTTGTACAGACTACAGCACATCAAGTGTAACAGATGCACTACGAAAGCCGCTTCTATTACGTACTTAGTAAAGCCGGTCTCAAGGTCAAACTGTTACGCTTGATATCCTGTCGACTGTACAATGCAAGCTTAGAGTTTTTCTATACAAAGCATGGCAAATGACTCAAGCCCACCTGATGTGAAGCGGGAAGAAGAGTCCATATGCGAAGACAGCTAGCGCAGCTTGAAACACTGTTCTAGCCGCCTCCACCTTGCCTTTTCACGCTTCTTTTGAATGTTAAAGAACCCATGTTAAAGAATTTTAAGTTTTGGAAGTGCCAAAGAAACGAGTTTTTAAACTTCTTTGTGCGTGATGTTGAGGTGGAAACAGTGAATTGATGACTCTGAAGACAAGCACGCGTGCGTCAGTGCTCTCTCCGTGATATAGCCGATAGAAGGCGCTGAACGACGCAATGTCTTAACGCAATTGTATACAAAGAGAGTGGGGGATAGAACAGTGCCTTGTGTTACACCAGCGTTCACTGACATGAACCCTGAAGCGCATCCATTAACGAGGTCACGGATTCTCCGCTTATGCAGGAATCTGAGCGGGCATATCGTATGCCGGGAGCTCGGGAGAAGAGCCCTGTGCCAGACCCCAT
The DNA here is from genome assembly GCA_947347705.1 of Nymphula nitidulata. Taxonomy (NCBI): domain Eukaryota; kingdom Metazoa; phylum Arthropoda; class Insecta; order Lepidoptera; family Crambidae; genus Nymphula; species Nymphula nitidulata. Next base: position 2,869,585 of record OX374617.1, on the reverse strand, counting down.
TAATTAACGAGTGATTCTCTAGGTATCGTATCAGCTGGTTATTTAAGATCTGTTCCATGACTTGCAAAGAACTGAGTAACAGCTATTGGGCGGTAGTTAGCTGCGTCTGATCGGTCTCCCTTTTTAGGGACTGTTTGCAGATAGGCATCTCTCCAAGATTCCGGCACTCACCTAGAAGTGAGAGAAAGACGGTATAGCCGCGTTAAGACGGGAGACAACTCCGCTGCGCAATTATTGAGTACTATCGTTGGTGCCCTAAAGAGAGCGAAGTATCATAAGATTACTTGTCGCAACATTTCCTCTTGTTTGAACAATTTACTTTTACATTGTGTTTGTGGATAAATAAGTACAATAACTTTCACTCTTGTAGCTCACTAAGTTGACGGCAGAGCGAGCTCAGCCAGCTCAGCAGCAGTCATTTGTCTTCGAAGGAGAGCTATATTATAACTATTTCCTGTTACGATACGATGACTTATAAAATAGAACAGCGAATTGATAGCAGAGAATTTTATTTACCGTTTGCAAAATACCGTTTGGTTCATATTGATGCATATTAATTTAAATCTACGGTCCGCAGCGTTCTTTTTGATTTAATAACAAATAGCACCTCGCAAACTGGTTGGTGTGGAGCCGGGGCTGACCTTAGCTCGCGTTAACTGAGCTACGTGGGCGCTGGTCTGCCTCAGGCGGCCGGCTTCGTAATTCGCAATAGCTTAAACGAAACGATAGAATTAATTAAATAGGTACACTGATTAGACGTGGCACTCGACCTTACTTTCCCTTTACAAAGATACTGGCATTTCTGTGGTCCCATTTCACTAATTTGTAAAACTTAAAACCATTAAAATGAAATGAAATTAAAGATTTCATATCTTCTTAAATAGTCCTCTTTTTTTTTAGAATTTGCATTACTTTCTTACAAAAAAATTGTAAAGATTACTGTAATGTCAAACGCGAATTAATAAAATAGCCAAAATAATATCGTGCACTTTTAATTAACCTTTCCAAATAAGTCAAGTTAAAGTATATTGTCGTAACAGATAACGTTACAAAAGTCTCTTAAGTCCTAAAAAGTAACGTCGTATTTCCAACTAGCTGAAGCAATTAACACTAAAACGGACAAAAAGATACTTTCGATTTCTCGTCTGATGTCATCGACATTATTGTTTGTCTGCCGTTATGGACCATAGAGTGATTAGGGAGTCAACGGCAATAGTTATATGTAACACGTCATTTTTATTGCTTACGGGTATTTAATAAGAATTTCTCTGCGTTTTGTCTTGTTTTGTTAACAAAATAGGTCAGGTCTAAAGGCTTTTGGTTTTCAACAGAAGTGTCTGAATAATTATACTCTATTAATTAATTTATTGGTTTCTTCATGTAGAGTTTACCTTAACTGTCTTACGTATGTCGAATTTACATTTAGATTTAATTCCATTGAATGATGTCAGCCCAAAGTAAAGCTTCTTCTGTTATTATTAGCTTTTAACTCAATTGATAAATCGATAATGAAAATTCAGGCCAAACAATTTCAGGTTAATATTATCGACTATCGTGTTGGTATCTCTATTGAAAGGTAAAATAAAGTAGAACGGCGCTTGTTACATTTGTTCCGGTCGCCTTTCCAGTATGCTTTCCAAATATTAGGTGATTGCTTTTCAATAATAACTCCTTGAAATTTCATTTGACAATGTAGTATTAAAGAAATGCGTAACCTTTGAGAAAATGTTAATGTAATGTAATGCAGTAATAGTGAAATGCGTAACATAATTTAGCTTTGACGAAATGTTCAAATCATACAAAAAGCAAGCTGACGGCCCACCGGGTGGTATGGTAAGTGACAAACGTCGCTTATAGGCAGCTGCAATAACAAGGAAAAAAAAACACTTGGTATTAAGGTACGTTGTCATTCTGACGTCTTAGACCTTTGATGTCCAGTAATTACACTGGATACCTTTCCTTTAAACCCGAAACAAATCGAACTGCTTTATGGCAAGTACCTTAGTATCACCGCCTTTCCATAAATACCAGATGACCCTACATACGTGTCTATAACCATTTTGAAAAGTTCTTTAGATGGAACATAGCTAATTATTTCCGCAAAGCAATAACGAAACAACGCCTACACGCAAAGACCAGTAACGAACCTTGCTACAAGTTTACAGTGCCACGTTACCAGCGTAAGACCATGGCTGGTAATGGTCTCCAAAAAACCGCTAAATATCTAATAGATATACTTTTATTAACATGGCTCTGGGTTTTTGGTAAGATTTTTGTCTATCATACAACTGTATCATAATTTTTAAGCTCTTTATTTTAACTGCATTTGATAATGCAGTTAGACTAACCCAAACTTCTACCCATTTCCTAGTTCTTAAATATTTTATGTTGCGATTGTATTAAAGACGAATATCTGTTGTGTAGAAGAATAGAATAACATTTAAAAAAGGACATTTTAGTATGTTTAAGTAATTTGTGAAGTATCCCCAAAACGGACACAACATAATTATTCTCTTTTGACACAATTGCACCAGGCATGTCATGTTGTGTCGAGTATCGGGCCCATTGCCAATCTTCACTGTAACATCAAGGTTCATCGGCACAAATCGTTATCCTCAATTGGCCGAAGCTATTTGCAGGATCAATTATCGCATTGTTTAACTTTGTCGTTTTGTTTAGTGATGTTGAATCATCGTTTCTCATCTCGTTACCCGTTTGTCTGATGAGTTTGGACAATGATTTTACTATTATCGTGCTATTTATATGCATTTGTGGGTTTTCGACTTTTCAGGGAACTTGGATAAGATTAGCATTTGGTTTTTACGACATCTAAGTAGATCGATCCTTGATTTAATAACCTACGCTTCTCTAGTTCAGGGTTTAGCTTTTTACATTGCCGCGTTTTGTTATACGACAAGGGGGTAAGACAAGCGTACGGCCTGCCTGATGATATGGCGCCTACCCTGTAAAAATCTAGAGAAAGCGATTTTTATCAGCTTATTGTGACATGTGACCCTGCTCCAAACATTAAAGCTTTCTCAAAGAGCTCTGGAGATCGTTCTTCTTTATAAATACAATGATTTTTCTATATTGCAACTTCTAGACATGTGATACAAGGATCGCCATTGTTGCATAATACACCAAGCCTAATGTGATCTAAACTTTCGATCTCGGTATTCGCATTTGCCTGCCCTCTAAACAAGAGGGTTTTGCAAGGCTCTGCAGGAGTGGGTGGCGCGTAGGAGGCCGAGTGGTTCCGTCTGCTGATGTCATCGCTCGACCAAACTCCTCGTACGGCACATAGAATAGAATTTGTTTGCGCAATTTTGAATTTTATGCTCCATATGTTTAAACAGTTTTTTTATGGTATTCATGAGAGTACCTGGGTAAATGTACACTGTTCTTTAAACGTTTGATTTTCAAGCATTCTTTATTTCTTGAGGTTATAATTTGTTCTACGGTGTAACTTTGGTAATGTTTTTATGCAATGCGTTTTTTGTATGAAGATCTTAAATACATTCTAAATTAGGGTTTAGTTTTTTGCTCTAAGGCTGAGGAGTTACTCTTTGAGAGCCAAGTGATATGACAAGAACAGGATAGATGGCAGATTACGTCATTAGATGAGTCTAAAATTGCAATATTTGTAGCATTTCAATTTAAGAAGTCACTATAAAATAAAATTCTTTAGTAGCGAGAGATAGCGCCAGTACCATTATATTATTATTACTATGACTGAAAAGATCAAAGTATAATTCCTGTGCCATGACATGACATTTTTAAATATCTTACGGCATTTGTGTCAGATCGATATCGCATTACAGATGAATGCCAGGAAAGCGTTCATAATTTGATGGAGTTGGAGATTACACACCACCAACTACAAATTGACCTGATTATTAGATGGTATGAGTATTTAGAAGTCGTCTAACGAGTATTGAGATTTTGCTTTGGATGGTAAATACTTAAATTTTTTTGAACATAATTTTTCAATATTTTTTTACAAGAGACAGCTCTACGGAAATAGTTGAGTTATTTGCCGTGCTTTGTATAAAAAAAGTTAAATACTTCTCTTTGTATCGGTATCACATTCCATAATGATGTCAGGGCTCAAACAAAACAAACCTGATGATTAATTTACAATTATCAGCAAAATCAATACCACTGACTGATCTATACATTATCTACATTACTTAAAGCTGCGGCATTCAGTTTCTATTTTAATCAAGATTTAAAGTAAACTCTTCGTGAAAATAAATGTATATGGTGGTACCTACATGCATTATTCATGCATGCCACGCTATTACATATGGAGATTGTGGAGTCATTATTTGTATCTACATTCTGTTTATAATAGTTCAGCTTTTTGTTGTTTTATGTATAATCTATAATATCTTATCTTGGATTTTCAAAGACGCGCCGGCTCATGACAAGATTGCTTTTGATGATGCAATTGATTTATTAAGAATCACCTTATGAGTGCGTAATTGATATTTTTTGTACATAATTCACAATGGTGCGAGTTGTGCAAGATCTTAACATGTCATGTAGGTGTACTGTCACGAATAGGTACTCAATATTGTTCGGCGAATTACCTACATATCCATGTCAGTAGATTTTCTATTGTATATCAGAAAGAGAATATATTATGAGAAGGTAAGGGACGCTAGATTATAACTAAATGCTACGTTTACCTATTTTAAGTATTAACGTAATATTTTTAATCTTTGCTAGTCATATTTTATTTAATCTTAGTACCTAATAAATTTTATTTAACATTCATTGTCACTTTCACTGATATCTTTGTCATTGAAAAGTTCATTTTGCCACGTGTGACTTGCCAAGTTGTATTGTGTCAAGTGGCAAGGCTGCGCGGGCGCTGCTCGACTTTAATAGTATAGCCAGTATGAACCGGATTGCTGACTAACTACTGCCTCTGTCTGTGTCATTATTACAACGGGCTACATAAAATATAAATAAGCGACGTACCTAGGTACCTATTTTAGATTGGATTTTTTTAAAATAAATTTTTGTGTATTAAACTCAACAAAACAATTACTTTGTAACAGATTCACCAGAGTCAAAATGGGGGTCTAATATAAAATTTAAAGAAATTGTATTTTTTTTAATGTGGCAAGTTTGTGATTTTGCAATTAACGTTATTTCGGATTCGGAGTTACTATGACTCACTTAATAAGTAATGGTGTTAGATTTTGTATATTAATATATTTTATTATAATGTGAACTGTTGATATGCCTACAAAATACTGATTTACTTGTTGTATTATTGATATCTATTATTATTATCTTTCAAATAGAATTAAACCGTTATTTATAATATCCAAGGATCCTAGCGTCTTTATTACTCATAGTAAATTGCTACGCGTCTGTTAAACTGTTAACATAACGACAGGTACCGTACGACTAACTCGATCATCTCTCGCTCGTCGGTAGTGTCGGTAGCTGAAGCGAAAGTGCTATACGTCCACGCCAAAAACTTCACATGGAGCACCCGACTAGAGTGTAGACTGTAGATAATGATTTATTAAACATACAGCAATTGTTGTTTTTATGTGGGTCACGGCCGTAAGCGATTTGCGAAATTACTATGCGAGTAAGTAGCTCATTACTGCTTTAGAACCTACTTTTACTTTGAATTGAACGATCTCGGATTCAAGACTTCGAGGGTGCTAGTTATCTGTCGAAAGCAATTGATGAACCTCTTAATTTAGGACACGGCAATTCTAAAACTACCTATAGTATGGTTAATTTTCGAGCATGTTTTAGAAATATGTCATTCGTTTGCTTTTCTCTCGGACAATAACCTGATGTAGTTTCTTCTGATGCACTTTACGTTCATCTATCTTTCTTTTTAGAAATACGCAGGCATACTATTCTTCTATTTACCCTCTATCATTGAAAAATAATTTAATCATATTGTCTCATTTACATAATAATAATAATTTTGCTGTCAGTAGGTATTAGCTTTTCAAAAGGAAGTTCCAAAATTGATCATAGCTTCGACGATAAATTGCTACCCAATATGGCCAATGCCTTTTCTGGACTCTCCACGATGTTTTGCTCCCATATGTTATTGTTTACCCTGGAAAGTTGCTTTTGACCTTAGTCGCCATTTCACGTATTTGACCTTATTTGGCACGCGGGAGACACGTTTAACTCACAAGTCGGTGAGATTCTTGACCTTACCGGATTATATCAGCTGAATTTTGTTTCTATTAACATTGATTTGTGATTTTTGATCTTTCTTGTCTAAAGATCTGAATAAGTATAATGTGACGATGTTAGTTCTTGCATCATCGTGTGAACGATTTTGCTTACTATTGCTTATATTGGCAAGCTATAATTTCCGTGATCTGTGCACGGTTAACTAATCAACATTTGCACTAATAGTAGCGCATCGTTCTTATTAGTCTTTCTGTGCAGTTTTGACCGTGGGAACCATCAATCGCATGAGCTAGTTTCTTTCCACTTTTACCTAGCATTTAATTATTATCTGTATAATATCATGCCAACACGATTTGCTTGCTTCTCTGGTGTTGGATTTTCCAAGAAAATATCTATAACTTTTACGTCTTCTAAGGTAAGCACTGTTTTTCTTAATTGCAGATCTTTTGATTTTGAAATGCTTTCTCATTCTTAGTTGATTTAGAATCTATAAGAAATTGGAATAGTAAAGTTATAGTACAGCTGCTTTTAAAGTGAGGCTATTATTGATCGTAAAACAAATAGAAGTATCGTAGGACAAAGTACTTTCTTTATACTTTGAACTATTTTGGGAAATTCATTTATATCTCGTGTTTCTACGGATAAGGAAACGCAACAGGATTATAATTAGCACAAAGCGATGCGTTAACGGGTCAATGACACAACTGAGTCCGATCTGGACTGACTGGCACGTGAGTTTACTTAGAACTATCTACTTCAACGTAGTTTTCAATAAGAATGGTTACTCTAAATTGGTGTCTTGGCAGCAATTTGGCTGCCGGCCGGCCATAGCCATACTGGGTGCAGTGATAGTCGGATACTTTATGTAGATAACTCTTGATTATATTGTATTAATTGGACGAATATGACTTGTATCATACTTACTCTTAGTTATGAATATTCGACACAATGGTACATTTATAACGTGCCAGATCTACCGTTAATGCAATTAAAAGAACTAATATTACATCGTCAGTATTCAATTCAAATTTGTCAAAATGGTTCATTGTTCCGAAAGTTCTCACAGCTTCTACATTATCAAGGAAATATTACTTTTGCGTGTTCTTAAAACATTCTTTTTAAAAAGAATCGTTATTGATCTAGGTCGAAGACAATAATTAATCCTAACACAATGTATAGAGAGAGAATCTTACCATTGAGCTCAACAGGGTGTTGAACCTCGTATCTGAATGGGGATCTAACAATCTTGTTGAGTTCAATGCTAAGAAAACACAGGTGTGCGCGTTTACAGCCAAAATGTCGCCGTTCCTTCCCCTTCCGTCTCTTCAGGGCACGACTCTTTCGGCACAGGGCTCCCTCAACTTGCTAGGTATGGAGATATGTTGCGATCTGAATTCCAGGAACTACATCGAAACCGTGATAAAAACAGCCTCACGGAAGCTCGGTGTCCTGAACAAGGTGCGTCGATTTTTCACGCCTGACCAATTATGCCTGCTGTATAAAACTCAGGTCCGGTCTTGCGTGGAATATTGCTCGCACTTGTGGGATGGCTCCGCCAAGTACCTACTCGATGCCCTGGACAGATTGCAGCGTCGTGCTGTCCGTATCGTTGGCGATGTAGAGGTCACCAACAACCTTGAGCCTCTGCAATTGCGTCGAGACATTGCGTCGCTTAGCGCCTTCTATCGGCTATATCACGGAGAGTGTTCTGAAGAGCTATTTGACCTTATCCCACCTTCCCCCTTCCTACTCAGGAGCACGCGTGCCGGTCTTCGGAGTCATCAATTCACTGTCTCCACCTCAACATCACGTACAAAGAAATTTAGTAGCTCTTTTCTTTGTCGAACTTCCAGAACTTGGAATTCTTTGCCAGCACATGTGTTCCCTCCTTCCTATAACATGGGTTCCTTCAAAAGAGGCGTGAAAAAGCACCTTTCGGGCCGGCAAGGTGGAGGCAGCTAGAGCAGTGTCTGAACTGCACTAGCTGTCTTCGCATATGGACTCTTCTTACTGCTTTACATCAGGTGGTGTTGAGTCATTTGTCGAGCTTAGTATAAAAAAAAAAAAAATAATAATAATAATTAATAATTATACACACATGTTCAACATATTACCTAAACATATATTTCTATTATAATTAAATTTGATTCACTACCTATATAAAATCTATAGTGCATATACGTCTTGTACCTGATTTAATACTAAAATTTATTCTAACTAATATTATAAATGCAAGTGAGTTTGTTTGTTACGCTTTCCCGCCTAAACCAGTGAACGGATTTAGATGAAATTTGGTACGGTTTGATTCCCTGGGAATAACATAAATTATAAATAAATATTGTTTTTCGAAACAATTGACCCGAGAATTGTAGTATTTAGTATTTAGAAACAGAAGCGAAGCGAACTTTAAAAAAATAAATAACAGTTTTTGTGCTTCTATTGTTTATTTATTTGTTCAACAAAAGACACAATGATGGAGTTTTCTAATGGTTGCGGTTTTGATACTTTTTATTTGATGCTTTCGTTCCACTTTCATTAGTTCAATTACGAATGGTAACCATGGTGACGGTGTACAATATGTTCTATGTTCGATACCTGCAATACGGATTACTCATGAACTCGTCATATTGGCGTTGCGAAATAAGGGAGGACAATAATAGGTTTTTGGCAGTTTTGTGTGCTTACTAACCCTCTCTCCCTAAATAATATAATAATCTTCGTTCTGGACCCTTTTTTGGGGAGAAATCCGCAAATTTTACTTTTGGTCATAAATACTCATCGCAGAAACCGGCGATACTCAATTGTATATTTATTGATCATGTTGACAAATTTTGGGAAAGTGTTTCATTTCGTGTATAAAAGTATCTATTACAGCCTGGAATAGTTATCATAATAGTTTTAATACAATTAATGTTTTAAAAAATCTGTTTCAAATTCCCCTCAAAAACGCCAATACATGTTACGTGTCCGCTACTGTGACGTCGCCTATTACTAAACACTGTTAGGTTTCTGGTAGATTTTCCTTTTGACAGCGTCTACTAAGAATTATGTTTGTTGTCACGTGACCTGAGAGTGATTTAATTGCATTTTTTTATTAAACATTTTTTAAATTCCGTTATAATAAAAAGAAGTATTGTGTTTTTTAGTATTTCTATTATAAAAACTAGCACTACGCGTCAAAATTATCTATTTTAATTTGTATGGGTACAGTCAAAATCCCTATATAAAGAAGTATTTTTGCGATCTAAAATATGAGGTCGTATTACAGGTGGTTGGTCCTGTTGTATTTTATTGTAATTACATGTATTTACATAATTTTAGTGAGCAAATGACCTTTTAATACCTATACTTTTATTACCTCCTGATTATATCAACCTCAATCTTTTTCTTTTATCAAAGTCATCGTAGTGTTTTACTAGTATCTATCATTTTAAGCATAAGCCTAATGTGCAAACTTTTCAGTCACGAAAGGGCAAATTATAATGATGACGAGGTGCTTTCCGTTTCTATAGAATTCTCATATCCAAAGATAATTTATCATTGGGTTCGATGGGGTGTTTGAACTGTTCAAGTAAAGCTCTGCTCTTTATTAAACGTGTATTGTCACGTTCATTACGGCGCTGACTAGTGCTATTGCCTTTAAAAATAAACTTTTAAGATAGGTAACTCGGATTTTCTTAATATTCCGCACTGGCGAAGGTCAAGTTGATCTATTTTCCAATTTGTGTTTCAGTGGGATTTGGAATTTCAAATGACGTGTGTATTGAAAACCAGCCGTATATCACCTAAATCACGGCTTGACGTGTTTTGTTTACAGACCGTAGATGTGCTTATTGTGTATGCAAACAGTAGTCAACACAGATTAGATATTAGTTAAACTTTTACTTACAGCAGTAGCTGTGCGTACTTGACAATACTTGAGCAGGGCACGTGTTACGCCCCTTCACTAGCCTATCAAACAACAACATTGTATACTTAAAATTAAATGACAAGGCGTCGCCGGTGGGCGTGCAAAAACGCGCAAGAGCAGTTAGTAAATACCGCGTATCAGCTTTTGCTTCATTTTACAGCAAGAAGTCAATATATTGTATATTTCTACACATTTCTTGGACAGAACTTGTTTGGAATTTCTCTGGGTGTTGTTTAATGAGAATATAGTATAACAGAATCAGCGTTAAGAACCCGCTGCTGACGCGATATTTCAATTTAGAAACTTTGCAAATACGCGGTCTTGCATGCCCACCGACGAAGGCTACTTGTCAACACATTGCAGAAACTTAGAGCTATCTCTTCCAGAAGGATAGGTCCTGAAGAATTCAATAAATACTTTATGTCATAGATTAGTACCTAATAAAAGTCGTCGCAAATGTTTGCATGACTTTAAGATCCATTTTTATCGATCAAGCGTACGATCCGCGTAATGGTAAGCTGTTACTCACGCTCTGCCTATCTATTAAAAATCAAGAAAAAGCATGTTGACAGCATAGTGGACATGTCATCTTGCTCCACAGAACTCTTAGCTCCAACTCATGAGCTCACACTCATCCAAACATCTTACTCACCGCAGCGATCTTCTGTAAGGTGGAGCTGTGGGTGCTAACTCCAGCCAGTCAGGACTCAAAATACCTACCTCTCTTTTGTTATTGTTAATTTTGAATGATGATAGTAATGTGTTTTACTAACTATATTATGTTCTATCGTCTATGTAAATAAAAATCAATATTTGTATGTTTGTCCCCTATGCGCTCCGAAACCGTTGATCAGATTGTGATGGAACTTTAGCAGGTTGTTCTGGGGACGCCCGCAAAAGTACCTGGACTATAAACTTTTTATAATATTTAACAGTTCTCTCTCTACGGGCATTGCATGCCGGGTTCAGCTAGCTGGATATACATATAAATGAATGTATCCATTTGTTACTTATACAGGTTCTAAACACTTGTCCTAATCTGTTAGTTACATCTTCATCTTCCTTTATAAATCGTCATTCATCACATCAGTGATATTTATAAGCCATCTCGTCAAAGTCGCCTTTGATGGTGGAATGTTTACGTTGTGGTGTTAGTTCAGACGGCGCGGTGCAGCTAATAAAAGGAGACTGCGCACATGGTCACGGTAATTAACGTGTTGCCTAGTGCGGAAGGTCGGTGACCTTGTCTGATGTCTGTATTAATTTGCCGAAATACTCTCTCTAGCTAGATAAAAGAAATATACGCTCTGTCGACTAGACACAGGTACTGCAGTCACTAGGTCTGATACTTGAGTACCTGCTTGACAATATTTTAATTGGTGTTAGATTACTATGTAAAAGTTTAGTATTACACGCATGAGACTAGTGGAAGCTTTCCTTCTATTACCTCTAAATTCCAGTCAACATTAAATTTGTTTTAAATTTTTTCTTTGGTTTTTGAGCATGTAGTAGAATGGGTAAAATTGTATATGTAATAATTCTACCCATACCCATATTATTTCTAGGTTTAAAATGAATATTATAACATATTATTTCAATTTCAAAGCCGTAAAACATTTTTATTTTATTTATACTGGATGACAAACAAGCTGACGGCCCACCTGATGGAAAGCGGTAACCGCCGCCTATAGACACCTGCAATAACAAGCAAAAATCACTTGATATTGCAGGTGCGATGTCATCCTGGGGCCTAAGATGAAATGCCGTCAATGCCCAGTAATTACACTGGCTACCTTTCCCTTCAATCCGAAACATAGCGAACTGTTTCACGGCTGAAATAAGAAAGGCGGTGGTACCTACCGAGACGACCCTGCATACGGGCCTACCACCTAGTAAACATAAAGAAATATTAGAAATAAAGCTGTATTTAAGAAATACATGCAATTTTAATATGTAGTAGGTACACACACTGCAATTCACAGCCTATTTGTTATACTGCAATCAGCACCTGTTCAAATAAGTAATATCCTCAAGTCGCGAATTACTAGAGATCACGAATAAATATCATGGAGAGGAGAGTTTAAAGATAAAAACTTCTCACTCTTATGGATATGATTGATTTCACTTTCCGCGGGCTGGCTGGTATTTTCTAGATGATAAAACGGTTTTCCTAACTTTCACTGATTTCATTGATTTAAAATTTGGTGTACTGTCACTTCGGTGACATTCCAAATGAACCGATTTTAATTCAATACTCAATACTCAATCATTTATTGCAACCATAATGTAGTACATAGGTGTTAAACATAATTATACAGAACAGATTATGGACCCTGTCGGGCATCGCAATGGGTAGAGGAGAGGACGACGTCTTACTCATTTAACAATTTCCAATTCTTTAAACTTATTTGTGTGTACATGCATTTGTGTAATAAAATAGAGATAAATATAAATAGATACTCTTAATTTTAATTTATTTTGTCGTTTAGGTACTCTTGGAGATTGTAATTCGGTTTTTTTTATTAAAAGCTGACGTGACTAGGTTGGTTCTTAGCTATGATTTATGAAGATCAGTTCAGGCGTTTGATGACTATCAGCTCATTTTCTACTCGATAAAAGGGATTTACTAATTTTCACAGATCCGATTGATTTGAAATTTGGTGTACTGTCACTTCGGTGACATTCCCATTACATACTAACCTTGAGCTGATCATATACAATCAGAAAGTTTGTGGGATCCCTAATTCTTCAGAAACTTACAGCAGATATAGCGTGTTTGAGCTGTTATGAATAGTCTCAATGTTAGATAGATGATTATTGAGACCGGGGGTTACTTAAAATTTTCAATTTTGCTATTTTTATTATTTGCTTTTCTAGTCTCTTAATATTCTTTTTATACACTCAATGAATCTAGTTATTGCAACAGGTATCAAAAAATTCTTTGCATACCCAAAAAGCATTGCATTTACAGATTTAGTTACGTGATTCAGCCGACGATAGCGAACGGAGCTAGGCTAGCGACCCTTCGCTATTTTCGTAACATAATATAAAGCTTAAAATATTTCCGTGCCAAGTCATAAAAATCACTTTATAGTACTCCGATTCGTTCGAGGAAATTTTGACATAGAGATATTATCAAGTCTTTTATCATCAAAAGAATCTAAGTTTGCCGTAGTTACCTCGTTTATCGAATCACTTTCGATGTAACATTGACACATACATACCGTGTACTTTCCGCCTGTTCGATTGTAGTCCACTTGTCTTACCAACATCTTCATGTTTTTCAGGGCGGATCCATTCAGCAATCGTCTCCGGGGTCAACCAGGAGACGATGTCGGTCACCGTGGAATGGTACGAGCGCGGGGAGACCAAGGGCAAGGAGGTGGAGATCGACGCCATCCTCGCACTGAACCCCGAGCTGGCGGTCGGCCCGCGCCACCACACCCCGCATCTCCAGATTATGCCCAACAAACTCGCTAGGGTGAGCCCTTTGACAATTAATAGTTGACAAATACCTATGCAACAATTCACACGCTCCGGTACTAGAAAACAATAATATGCTAAGGTCAACAACCACATTACTATTACAGTGCGCATTCGCTTGTAGTAAAACAATTTACCAATTGAAATCTTGAAATACTACAAAGAGACTACAAACGGATGACTTATGCTATTGTGGCGACAATGACTGCATCACTAGTTTTCATTTAGCAATGCGTTGAAAATATTAAAATTCTAATAGCAAATGATGAAGCGGTAAAATGCTAGTGTTGTGACACACAAGTACACAGCTTACTTCGCCTTGCTTATTACATTAAATATACAAGGCGTTCGAACACATTTAATTGCTTACGTGGCAACTTTTACACATATTAATTCCAAACTCTATCAAACGACCTCGTTTTAACTAAAAGCCAACATACAAATTTCGCTTGCTTTAGTAATCTACATTTTTCTATAGCCCCAACTGATTGTACTTCAGTTTTGCGATAGCATCGAACGGAAGCTTCAGTTAAGTTTATCGATCAGTTAAGGCGTTTTAACCGCGTACCAAGCCGCGATCACCCTCATTGTTTGGGTTGTGAAGCACGTTGCTAATCGACACGGAGCCATAGTTGGACAGACATATCAGTGATAGGCGAATGTGTTCCCGACCCATGAAGCGCTGCCATCCAATAATTGTTAGATCAGTAATTAGAAAAATGTCTTTAACAATATTGCTAAATTAGCAAAATATTAAGTTAAAAGGTTAAAAGAACAATCATGAAGAGTGCTTGTGAAATCTGAAGTGAAAACTGATCTTTCGATGAATGAGCGGAACTCCTCATTGAACCGGTGTCACGGCTGCCGCACAATCGCAAGGGAAAATGTAGAAATGTTCCCATACATCATCAGCTGGCAGGTGATCATTCGTAGCTCGCGCACCGTAGCGATCTTAGCTTGTGGCTTAATTATGTTAGAGATTGCACTGTTTGTCTGTTACCGAGGCAACGCTGTTTGTTTGCACGTGCCGTGCCGCCAATTTAATGACACGATACATAGTTTTTTTATCATTATCAGTAAAATAAATCACGTAGAGACAAACTTAGAAAGTCAAAATTCACTCAGTAGGTGAGTCGTTTTCACTAAAGAGTCTTTGACTGTATGTTTACTAACATACCGGCCGGCGCGACCGTGACGTGCTTTGTGCACCGGTCTACGGATCAGACGATGATTGATGGCCGAGCGACCTTCCAACTTGTATGGCTACATCTGACGCGCGCCGGACACCGGGGGTTGCATCGATTTTCTACGCCAACTCGTGTTACCATTCCAGTTTCACTTTCCACTCGTAGTAGAACAATACGGGGTACCGTTCGTCCGGCTCGAATTGTTTTTTAATTGGACTCCGGCGGATGATGAGCCCACGGAGCGTTCAGTAAGTTATATCTGTGTGTACTGTTGATTGGCACGTGCTTGTTTGACATGACGCTCGCAAGGATCCTTCGGGCTCGTCGTCGGACGACGGCGGGTTCCTGCGCGAGGGCGCCGAGGGTGAGGCCACAGGCGACGCCGGCCACACGCTGCCCGTGCGCAACTCCCGATCGGTACAGTCTCGCACCTACTACGGCATCATGCCCGTCGGAGGCGGCATTCGCAACGCACCTTCCGACCTCTCACACCCTTTTTATTTTCTCGACACTTTTCAATTTCGTTGCTCCACGATGTATGATTTGCACACGAACAGCTTGTTATGGTGCTGGTGGATTGCGCTTTTGTTACACCTTTGTATTACAGCACAAAGCGATTCGATTTGGTCGATTGCATGGGAGTAACAAAAAATCAATCCAATCAGTTCGATTTTATGTAGTGTGTACTGTATAAACTAGCACAATGGGTATAGGTAGTAATAACAATAATTGTCGAGTTGTATGTCAGTGTATAATACAAAATCTATTTATCTATATTATTCTGAAATATTGACACCATAATAGGTAGGTACTGGGTACGATATTAATTATGGTTTTGTAATTTTTGTGTTGTAGAGTTTCTAACTTAAAAATTTAAAATTTACTAAATAGCATTTATGATGTTTAAAATTTTTCATAATCGTCGTTATATTTAGAGACCTTGAGAGAAAGAAAAATAAACCTTCTTTCTCACTTGGCGTCCGTAATCGAAGAAAATTTAAAGCCAATTAATGGACATTGATTTTTTTTGTTCTTTTAATGCTTTTAAGCGGCATTAAATAACATGACTAGGAAACGAAGAAACCTTACGATTCTCATAATAAGTTCACAATACTATTATTGCTTATGTATTTTGAAACCACCAAAACGGGTTTATTTTGTGCCGTAAATCAAATGACAAACAAATCATTTACTCAATGCAGGCACTCGCCTTGTCCCCTTTTTCTGGAATCCAGATTCCAATACAAATTATCCAGTTTCTGTCTATGTGAAGTGTAAATACTTTACAGGTTTGAGATGTTTTTTTCCACGTTCATAAGCAGCGGTTGCTTCAAATAGCAAATTGCTCGGAATGGGAGCCGTCTCCTGGAAGAGACTGCAGTTGTGCGCAATTTGAGGGAAGCTATTTAACGTTTCCTAACAGTAACTGGCTAACGGTTATTGCGTTTAATGTGGCTAGTACCTCGTTACATTTATTAACCTGGGAAAATGTTATGGTCTTCATTATTACTTCTATTTTATAGCTGTTTATTAAGACTTATTTTAGCAGCAATAATTAAAAAATCACAAGTAATTAGAATTAACTAAGACAATAAAGATCAGCAAACCTAAGTGGAGTTTGGCCTGTGCAATTCTTTTTCATAATGGCTATAGTTAAAATTTCCGTGACAATAAAGTTGTTCTGTAATGTATAGAAATATCGCGGTCGCGGGTTCGATTCCTGCCTCAGGACGTGAAATTTTTCTAGTTTTATTACATTTTAATTACTAAGTAATTTTTAAAACATTTATAATAATGTTAAAATCAAAAATTAAGAGTATAGAAATATTTTAATCTCTTTCAGAATTTCCATGAAAAAGGCCAAGTGGACAAGTTTCTGTCATTTTCCCTATATTTATCAGACGCAATTAAATGTATTTAAATTACTCCTTCCTTCCTACGGCAATAGCATACTGCAATGACGTACAGCGACAGCACATCACGTAACAGTTTGACATTGACACCGCCCTTATTCCGTTTTCAATAGAGACGGCTTTTGTAGTGTAACTGTCACACTAGATGTGCTGTCGTGTGTATTTCACATAATTCCGACTGATAACTAAATAAAAACGAATTATAGACTACGCATTTCGCAATGAGACATTCTACTGAACACAAAGTAATTCCGCGAAGAAAATAATTGGCAAATATTTGCAAATGAGGAAATAGCGAGCCGCTCCGTAGTCCGTCTTAGTCCGTAAATAGTCTTTGGTAAGTACTAAAGTAAGTATGGCCTACTTGCATAGTGTATACGGGGCAACACTGATACAGTCTTGTCTCGACTCCAATCTAACTAGGCCAGGATAAACTAATTAACTTTCGCCTGTTTCATATAAAACATCTCCTTCATTAATATGAATAGCCTTACTGGCCTGTATTCGTGCCTTGGGTTTTCAGTAAAGATCGCTATATTATTTGTACGAGAAGGGTCGCAAACAAGCGTACAGTTATAACATGTACCCACTTCTCGCTATTCGTGACTCTTATTTTAAATGCCATAAGAGTCACGAGCAGCGGGAAGTTGGTACATAATATTGCCTGTGACTTTGTAAGGCACGCCCGATGGTGAGCCCTATGGACGCTCGTAGGCCTTGTACCACTTTGGGTTCTACTCATTCGCTGCCTACCCTATAAAAATCAATGGTGACAGCATCATCAGCACCATATCAACCTATGAAGTCCAATGCTGAACAAAGGCCTCCCCCTTCGATTTCAAACGGATCAAATACAAATAATATTTATTCGTTATGATCACAGGTATAAAAAATGTTACATTGAATAAAGAAAAGTTAGTCTCACTATGATCTACCATATTAGGCATACGAACATTTTTATTAAATAGTGCGTTAATAAGAGCTAGTACTTAATTAATTTACAATTACAATTTTCAAATTTTATCACACAGATAATCATCAATTCTATAATAACACTTATTTTCAAGTAGGGCACATAGTTCAATTTTAAATTTTTTTTCTTCAAGATCTAGTACAGATTTTGGAAGTTTATTGCATAGTCTAGATGCCAGTCCAATTAAACTTTTCCTCATTAAGGCAGTATTACAAATATTATCCTCTACTTTTGCTTTCCTAGGACGAAGATACCACTCAGTGACAAGCTCGACAGTCTTAAATTTGTCAGTATTAGATTTAACAAATATGCATGACTCTAAAATATATAAACATGGAAACGTGAGTAATTTTAAGGATATAAAAACTGGTTTGCAACTTTCAGTTGACTCAAGACCGCAAATAGCTCTAACTCATCTTTTTTGTGCTCTAAATATAATTTCTCGGTAAGATGAATTGCCCCAGAAAATAATTCCGTATCTTAGAATCCATGATAAGCGGCTAGAACTACTTCGCGACTAGCCACTTTTGCAAGCTTATTCAGTGCAAAAGAAAAGCTATAAAGCTTTCGGCACACATGTATGGAATGTGATTCCCATGACATGTTACTGTCTATGAATACACCAAGGAATTTTACAGATTCTACGCTCTCAATACTGATTGAATTAATATTTATATTTATATTTGGTACTGATTTTCTTTGTGTGAATTGCATAAATTAAGTTTTGTTCAAATTGATACTTAAATTATTTTCATTCATCCATATTATAATATTATTTATTGTTTTACTTATTGCAGTCTCAAATTGCTCTAAATGTGTATTTTCAATTATTACTGTACTATCATCAGCAAAGAGAACCATTGGATAATCACTAGACTTGGGCATGTCATTAATGTAGATCAGAAACAATAGAGGTCCCAACACGCTTCCTTGGGGAACACCAAATTAAACAAGTCTACCTTCCTATCTATATTTTTCTATTTTTTTACTACTTAGAGATATTTGAGTTAATTCCGTGTATTGAATTCTATTCTCCAAATATGATTTAATAAGGTTAAGTGCATTTCCCCTAATACCGTTAAGAAATAATTTATTTAATAGTAAACTATGATCAACATGGTCAAACGCCTTTGACATGCCCATAAAAACTGCACAAGTTGGTTTAGTTTTATCTAAGTTCAAAATTACACGATTCGCTAGGTCGTAAATTGCAGAGTTTATAGTCACGCCCTTACGAAAACCGATCGGTTTTGCAGTATTCATCCAACGGCTCCCCGCGACCCTGACCAGGTCTTCTGTCCATCTAGTGGGAGGCCGCCCTACACAGCGTAGTCTAGCCCAATATACCTTTTATTTTCTGATAATAATAATAATAATATTCATACACTCACACCTATTATCTAGCCCAAAGTAAGCATCATTAAGAGCTTGTGTTATGGATACTAGATAACGGAGAAATAATGATAATAATATGTATATAAATATAACAAATATACTAAATAAACATATAAACATCCATGACTCGTAAACAAATGCTCGTACTCATCATACCTACAAACACTTGTTCCTACCGGGATTCGAACCCGGGACCTCTTGACCGAGTAGACTGGGGTACAGACCTCCCGGCCAGCCGGTCGTCGTTTCTGATCACCAGAAAAGGATGCATACAATTTAAATCTAGTATCAACAACACCATCAACAAGAGAAATTAACCCAGGTCTGGAGAATTTAATAAAAAATTGAAAACTGTTACGTACGTGGTACAAAAATCCAATTATTACATAGTTTTAGAGATACGCCAATCATTTACGAGCATCATAATTGAAAGTTGCTGCAGTTTAGCACGGTCAGTTACAATTTCGTTATCGTGTCGGTTACATTTCCTAATATTAGGTTATAAAGATTGGCGGGCATCTAATTACATTAACTTTATTACTGTAACGCGCTCACTTTCAGTCTTGAGGCCTTGGGTTGTAATAAAGAAGGATCTGGTTATAGTTTTAATTATTTTTTATTGTTCTTTGAATCTGCTTACAGTGTGAAGTACTCTATGCGTTAATATTTACTTCACTTTTTATTTTGCAACAATCTTCACTTAAAACATTTTGCTTTAAGGTTAATGAATAGATATTAGGAACAGCTTAGTCCAGCAATGCAGTGATTACATACTTCATTCCATAGTGAAGTATACCACTTTATTCTATACAAATGATTATATTTTATACCTACAGTAACAAAAGCATAGATTATTTACGATTAATAGATTGTAAATGTAAAAATCATGATTCATTTGTAACATGTCCCACAATGACGTAATAAAATTCGGCAAAGTGAGTAATCAATAATCATTGAAGACTCACAGTGGTGAGTTCCGTTTTGGTCCTTTGAGCCAGATTCTAACCAGCGACCTATGGAAAATGGAACCCTTTGTTTTAATTTGGTCAGATTTTCAAAACTTCAGACTTTCAGATGGTGAAAATTGTAAATCCGCTCATCTTAATATTAATCAATCACTTTGGCCGCTTGGGAACTGTCTTTTATGTAAAAGAATTCATCAACAGAATTTCGTAGATAAGCCTATTATTGCTGGTGCACAGGAAGTAGAGAGTGACGAACCGAAAATGTTCAAAGACGACAATTAATGTTGCCAGAATAAAAAATATATTTTATGTCATTGAGACGTGCGTTCTTTCTCCCAACTTTGTATTAGAAGCTTCTTTAGAACAGTCGACTAAAAATATCTTATAGAAGTGACATCATCATCCGTGGTGTCTGTAATCACACATACCAATGAAATATTTCACCCGCATGCGTAAGTGGGGCAAGTTTTTTTGAAAGTAATTGCCTATTGCGGAATCACTGCGTGTAATGCGGGTTCTGTTGGGACAAGTAAAACAAAACATTCCCCTAATTGCATTAAAGAAACTCACTTGTGTGTCAAATGATAACTAACATTCTATTGAAACAATTACAAAAAGTGAGTTTTGTACCAATTTGAGTTTGACAACAGGCTTCTCAATACTTTGTACTCTTCTATTTGTAAATACAGTACTTAGGTAGTCATTTTTGTTTTATATCCTGAGCTTTTTATCTGTATTGTGTTTATCATTGTTTACATTTTTTGTGATAGTGCAATTTATTAATTTACTTTTCCGTTTTAGGACATGACCCGACAATCCATCCCTGTGGCGACGAAAGGTGAGTAAAATAAAGCATATCATAATTATATTAGAAATTTAGGACACACAATTAATTGCATATTTTTAAGGCAGTTAGTGCTATGTTTAAGGAAATGACGTTGGCCAATAATCTTTAGCTTCCTAGCTCACATTTATATTTGTGTTTAAGTTCGTGAATCATACAAAACAGCGAATATTTAGGCTAAGTCTCATCAAGTGTAAATATAGAATGATCACACAAAGACACGACTCGCCGCGGCACCTAATGATCTCACATTCATATCATAACGGTTTATACGCAATTGGAATGACCATCTTAAGCTGCAAACATTTTGCCTTTGTTGTTATTTTTTATTGAATGTTGGATTTTGCATTTCATTTTTTTACAAAGCACGGCTAATGGCACAACAAGAAGAGTCCGAATGCAAAGACAGCTACTTATTGCAGGTTGATCACACTATTCTAGCAGTCTCCATCTTGCCGGCATAACAGCTACCTTCTCACGCCTCAGTTGTTTTCTAATCCTATACTAATAAGTTTTTTTTGTTTTTTATACTACAAGATGACAAACAAGCTGACGGCCCACCTGATGGTGAGCGGTTACCGCCGCCTATAGACACCTACTATAACAAGAAAAAATCACTTGATATTTTGCAGGTGCGTTGTCATCCTGAGGCCTAAGATGAAATGCCGTCCATGCCCAGTAATTACACTGGCTACCTTTCCCTTCAATCCAAAACACAGCGAACTGTACGCGTTTTATTTCGA
Source organism: Nymphula nitidulata (assembly GCA_947347705.1). Classification (NCBI taxonomy): domain Eukaryota; kingdom Metazoa; phylum Arthropoda; class Insecta; order Lepidoptera; family Crambidae; genus Nymphula; species Nymphula nitidulata. The sequence continues at coordinate 2,847,989 of OX374617.1, read as the reverse complement.
AAAGATTAGTTATATCTTTTAAACTTGTATGTTATAGGACTTACTATAGTAATTATTGTGTAACCCTTTAGTTTAGGTAGTAACTCGCATTTTTGGTTCAATTAAAAAATTCCATTACATCGAAAGGGACAAAATACTGAGTAACTATACAAGGCTTAGAATTGTTATTAGTGAAGCCTATAGAGAAAAAGGGAATTCTCCAAATATTGACAACTCGCTTGAAAAGGAGGGCAACGATTACCTCGATTCTCATCACGCGATGAATCATTCCGCACCCGTACTGTATTAACCCGAACCGTTCGCGTCGCAGTGAGTGGTGGGTGATACTTCATCTCTGTCAACTTCATAGCGTTAGAAAGGAAGGTGTGTAGTCGCTTTCGGACAGAATTTCGCCCGATTGTTTGTTTCGCACGAACACGGTAGTTTCATTGATGGCTGGAGGTCATCGGTCTCAGATCAGTTGTTGGGTAAACAGGTGTAGTGACAGGCTGAAATATGCGCTAAACTTTATCAATATTTACATGCGTCCAACACCCGTTTAAAATTACACTGATCATATGTTATCACGAGGACATTGACCCGTATTGGCATTTACTAGCTTATTTCTCGGAAATAGCTGCGGGAGAGGAGTGGAGTTTTCGGGCTAATAAACTTATAATGCTACCTGTGTGAGACTAAGATAAATTCTGCACTCGCTTGTGTGACGTTTCGTTTCGTTTGTGTTCTTCAAACTGGGGTTGATTTTTTAAAATACAAAACATGGTCAATGACTCAAATCTACTTAATGTGTAGCGGTAAGAAGAGTCCATAATTGCGGAGACAGCTATATAGCATTTTAACCACCTTGCCGGCCCAACAGGTGCATTTTCCTCTTTCGAAGGATCTTATTAGTTATTACTCACTTGGGGGGGCAATCAAGCATACGGCCCACTTGGGAGCGAGCACTTGTAAGCGCGTAACGCGTGTGCCTATGGCCAGTGGTAACTCTCGCGTACAAATCTACACTATAAAAACCTTTTTCGCGCCCTTTTTGAAGCGCCCTGTGTTATAATTTGGCTCCGACGTGTGAGAATGAACTGAAGGCTAGAAATGCGATGATAGAAACCTGATTTGTAGCGGTAAGAAAAGTCAATATGCGGAGACGCTAGTGCAGTTTAAACACACTGTCAATCAAGCATACGGCCCACTTTGTAGTGAGCACTTGTATGCGCGTTACGCATGTGCCTATGGCCAGAGGTAACTCTCGCGTAAAAACCTACCCTAAAAAACTTGCACGCCCTTTTTGAAGCACTGAATTCCCTGGAGGCTAGCAATGCGATGTTATAAAATGGGCGTGAGCGTCATATCAAATAAATTATTAGAACCAACGCCGTACCGATAAATAGACGGTAGAACACGAGCAACGAAAATCTGTCCTTAGACTGAAGGCTTCAATTGCACTCGTGAGCTCGGGGTTCTTTATTCTATCTTTAATAGCACATATTTTGAACTTGGTCCAACATTCCAAGCTTATATATCTAGGTTCAAAATATTATGTTTTGCCCTGAATACTTAATTTACAACTTTGTATCTGGCTTTATCTATCACCTCAACCAATATTAAGTTGCGGTTCGGAATATAAATAGTCAGGAGGTGGCGTGTCGGCACGAATTCCCTGACGTGTTCGTTGCGTCAATCGCACGATATTGCGTAACTTTGATTTGGCAGCGATTTGACGCTGTCCGCTCGCGAACCCGGACGAGTGCACGCCCTACATCTCGGTGCATAGCATACATCACCGATATTGGGTAATGAGTTCGTTATGTCATATTTTGCTAATTGCTTAAGTAATTAAAGTAAAGCCACAATTAACGTAAGCTAAAGAAAAAGTTTTGTGCTTTATATGAAAATTCATTTTAGTCCACTTTTAGTCTACTTCTAATTTTACTACACAATGAATTCTATTTGCGCCTCCATAGACTTCATGCTGAAGCTAAAAGTAAACTGGCCTTAACTCAAATGGAAATAAGACTTCGTAATACACCCCTTCTTAGGCCTATTATTTATTTGTAGCTAACTTTTGATTGTTATGCTGAGCAATGATAAATTATATAGTTAACGTTAGTAGTAGTAGGTTGTATCGTATTTTTTTTTTTTTGGTTTTTTTTTGACGAAGGTATAAATAATATAAACATGCCTTGAGGTTAATATATTATTCTCGTACTAAAATTTGGTAAACCATTTTTAACTTCTTATAGTTCCATTTAATAAAGCATTTTTTTGCGCAACGATGTCGCAATCACGTTTATTCTATTTTTTTATAAGTCGAGCCGTCATGTTCCCTTGACATTGTGCTTAGTCGAAGGTCGCCAAATAATAGTGAACGAATATAGGCCGCCCTCCGCCCTGTGCCGCTATAGAACGGAGTCGTGTGACAAATCGGTACAAAATAGTACAAATGGACTCGACGCCCTGCGGTGATTAATTATTAGTTTGACTTCTGACATTTTATTATGTTCGAAAAGACTATAATAACGGTTAAATTGGAGCCTTAATTAAACGTGGAAGAGCAACTCGCTCCAAATGCCAGGAGGCAGTGGAATAGAACGCCTGTGGCGATTTATCAATAAGAAATCTTATATTTGGTCCTCCATGCTTCTTGTGAATAAAAAATATTAATAATAGTTAAAATAAAAAAAACGATCAATAATATACCCTATCTATTCTGTAAGTACTCTTTTTTTTCTCGGACCTACCCGTCACTGGCTAATCAATATGCGTGTGCGGGACTCGCCCAGTGCCTGATCGTAACGGCACTGGGAATACTCACTAAAACTAACTGGTAACTCCACTGCCCTTCGTAGGGGTAGCAAAGGATCTGCCGAAGCATTTTCACCAGCAGACCCCCGTCAACTTGGCCTTACGGCCAGGTTTGCGCGATGGAGATGGCCCAGGGTTATTTGGGTAATCTAAGACGTGTAATGCAACGGCCTAAATGCATGCGTGAGCTGGGGACACCCACGCATGCGGCCGCCCCAGGAAGAAAACGAGCGATCACCGGCCACCTTCACGGACCCACTTGTCTACGCCGGATATGAGCGGTTAGAGCATTCTCCTCCTGCTCCCTCTCAATTGGCTCCTTCTGCGTAAGCACTGTCTCGCAGAAGAGCTATGATTGGTCGCTACCAATCATGGCTCTTACCATGTTTGACAGCGAGAGGTGACCGCCGCCGAGCATCGTATGAAGTTCGAGATGCTCGCGTCACCGTCCGGCCACTCCATAAGTGTATTACTCGGTCATATCGTTGGGAAAGTCACGGTGATGGCACCGCGGCGTTTCCTCTCGACGGCCGATACGGTACAGGAAATGACCGATGCAACCATGTCCGGTCAGTACCGTTACCATGCGGTAGGTGAGGCTGCCCAGCCGGCGCCCTACCCATTCCTCCAAGTCTATTCTGTACCCCTAGTGAAAGTAAGTATTAATCAAATCGAATCGCCTCGATCCCTATCCTTTAACGACAGCAGTGCATGTGTTATTATGAATAAAGGGAAACTAGGGACTTTTGAGTTTTGGAATAGAATCCGTGATCCGACAATTTCTGAATAAGGGAGCTGAACGCAGTCAATATCGAGGCGGCAATTTGATTGAAAATTACACTAGCTGCATTGCACGTTGCAATAGTGGTTTATTCTGCTAAAAAATAATAAAACCTTATTAATTTGTAATATTGTTATGATATATTTATCTATTCATATAAAAATAACAATATATAACTCATTCATATCTAAGTACACACACACATCAGATTACCAATGGTTAAGACGTCATTGCTGGTATAAGAATCGTCGTGCAAGGCTTTCATACACGCACATTATACTAATTCAATGGGCGAATTAGCATTTAAATACCTAATATTAAATAATCGCGCAGCTATAATAGAGCCGTCTGTTTTATTTCACACAGCTCTTGCTGCAATGGCTTATCAAGTTTATTATTCTCACCCATCTGGGAAATAACTAGCGAGTGTTATTAACTTATTATAGTGCAATTGCTTGTGCTCTTTGTTCGATCTCGGAAACAAAGAAACTTTCGCCCTGGTTGGGTTGGGATTGGTCTGGTGAATTGGCTTCAGCAGACCCCAGATTATCTCTGCGAAAGGCAAAGGAGTAATCTTGGCCTTCGCTGGGACAATTTAGACGCTGGGCGACCGCACATCCTGCACCTTTGTCAGTGGATTTTTCCTGGTAAAAAATGGTTGGATTGGGATGGGTGAACGAAATGACCATTAAAATCAGTTTCAAGTTAGAAATTGTTGGTAAAATAACCTTTACCCTTACCATAGAAGAAACACATGGATTTCTGGGTATAACATTACCAATCCACTTATGAATTATGGGGGTTCCCATTGGATCTGTGTGGTGAAGAATTTTTCCTTGCTGTGATGGTGTGGTGCGTTTGAAGCAAACATCTGAGGAGGAGAGGCTCATCGAACTCTGATGTTAAGAACGACGAGCTAAAGACCCGATCACCCGCGGTCATAAATTATACTTGCACTGAGTGTGACCGCACAGTCACTGCAAAAATTGGCTACATTAGTCACTTGAGAGCACGTAAACGACGCTCTCAATGCTTTTCGCTGTGACCGCTGTTATGAGAGATAATATGAGATACGTGGGGACACCTACGATCTTGTTTTCTTTGAAGTGCAATGCACTTAGTTGAAATAAATCGTCGCTCATTATTGTGAGTCTACGAAAAAAATATAACAATGTGTTCTTTTATACACGGCTAACATTTATCAAACGTTATCTGCGTAAAAGAGTCGGTATTATTGTCACGTTTTGTGCTCGCCTTATGTGTAGATGTCATTTATTAACCACACTCATCCTGATAAAAAAAAATGTGTTTTAAAATAAATAAAAACATTTGGATAATTGAAAGAACCCCCAATTTCAATATTAGACTGGAATAAACCCGTGAGATTTATTGTTAAGAAAAGTACAGATATAAAGAATTTTATATGAAAGTTGGGAATACTGAACCACTCAAGTAACTTTATTCTACTAACACTATTTGTTATATAGATGAAAGTTCAAGTTGGACTAGATAGCAACTCTTAAAAGGTCTTTATGTCAGGGGTCTCTGCGACGTGACATACTCGAGCTGACCTTTGTTATCGCTAGCTCAATTACCATAGTGCTTTCCTTCTCGTTTGTTTATGCATCAAGAAGCATAATTTCCCAGGTATATCATCATCAAACATCGCGGTGGCGTGTTGCGAGCATGTCTGTTATATTTTGGGGTTGTTTGAATTTTACATGGGGCGGCTAGCCGGAGTCCGTTAGCTTCAGTCGCTATAAGTGTGGGCTGGAGGTGGCGCGCGCGGACAGTGTGCGGCCGGCCGTGTAGCGTGTACCACAACACTGGCTGGCACCGGTGTTCCATATTCAAATTAACAAATGGATTACATACAATAGTGCTGTGAACCTGACCTTCGATTATTGTCACTGATAATCGATTCTGTTCGATTTTGGCGACGAATTTCCGCCATGCCAGTGCGGTACGAGAGATGCGCTCAGACGCAATTGCAGCCGCCGAAGCGGACTACGAAATCCGTAGGCCGTAAGTGCAAGCCTCATTGTCTGTGGGCAAGTTTAAGACAATTTCAACCTTATGCTGAGATCTTCAAGTTAGATTTTAGAATTTTTTTACTAGATGTTTGTCGCCTTTGCCACATGATGGCTCAAACAATGAAGTTACAATTTTGAAAAGTTGTGCGCAGGATATTATTAAGTGCGGAAGTTAGGCCGCCCTTACCAAGCTTGTAACTGTACGACCTTCGAGGGGCTTCGAAATAACTTGTGTACATAACTGATCATTATTACTTATTTATAAGGAATGTTGTGTGCAAGCAAACACAGGACAGTTGAAGGTTTCTTTCAAAAATAATTTCGTAAATTTTATGCCATTTGCGAAAAGTTGTTTCTTCTTTGGAGGCTATTGCCCATACATCCCACATGCGTATTGACAAAATAGTTTTTGTTTATGATGTAAAGCCTCAAAGTGGACAGTGAATGAGTAACTCCGCGTAGGTGCTGGTTATCGACCCGATGATCACGACCCCTATTATTTTGTCTTTGTATGAGGACTTGGAACGTTTTGACTTATAACTAACCAACGCTATTTATTGTGACAAACTTTGTCATAAAGCTAAACTTATGATGGAGCTTCGGAATACTGGAACATTTTTAACGGACTTCAAGAAAGGATATGTTCCACTGTATGTATTATTTTTTGTATGTATGTTCACCGATTTCTCTGTAAATTGTGATCATAAAAATATTTTTTTTATTCAATAGATACTCTCGAGATGATCCCATGGTCACCAAGTCAGAATCTGATAATGGGATCGCAGGGAAATCGAGGGCAAACATCAAATTTTATAGGCACTGTTGCAAATTGTTTTACTTTTTTCCACAGCTATTCAAGTATTATATTATTATTTAGGAGTATATTCTGTTAGTCATCGTCTCAGGTTGATGTGCTGGTGATGGAAGGTACAACTTCTTAATATTGATGTTCATTTTAATGTAATCAAGTGTCAGGGACCAATATTTCTAAAACTGCTTTCGAGCGTTCTTAATAGGTAGATGCCGCTAATGGGATTTTATGAAAGGCTTTATAGTTAATCTTATGATGCCATACTTATGTGATCAATACAGTATCTTAATTTATTAACGCTAACTGTAATCGGACATAGTTGGTCAGGCAGGTTAATAGGATCAATGAAATTTGGCATGCTCGATTAAGGAATTTAATGGACACGTTTTCCGCTTAATTAGGCCAACATAATTTTCCGGCTAATTTTCGTTCATAACTGGGACCTTGTGTAATTTATGAGGACAGTTGCCAGAGTTCCTCAAAGAAGCGTTGGTGCCAAACAGCAGAAGAGTTTATGTCCTGCTGCTGAGAAATTCATTACGTACGTACTCTGTATCATTACTTATATAGAGATTCTATCGTAACTGAATAATTTCAGTGGGTCAATTCTGCGCTCCTGTTATCCGCCGCAGGAGACTAGGCCGCAGGAGGCGGCAATACGGCCAACTCCAGCCACTCTAGTCGGGGGCAGGGGTAACGGGATAGGGCCCCGTTGCCCATCAGACAACATGTCCCCGCGCGGGAAGGGTGTCTTCCGGGCCATGGGGACATCCTTCGAAGGAGTAGAGGTCGTAAACGACCGATGCCGGCGCAGCACGCGAACGGCTACTTAGTTTTTCGCATGGTGCGTCAATCGGCATACCGTTTTCAGGTTAATGTCAGTTTTTTAGTCGGTATACTGTGATTATTTAGCAGGACTCCGACATAACCTCAGCGTGGCCCCTTATCATGCTGAGGTACCCTTAAAGTGCTTTTCTGACAAAAAAAAAGATCTAGAGGTCCGGGGTTCGATTCCCGTGGGGGCAGAAATTTTCTGCTCGGTTTGGTTGGTGGTAGGGCTTTTCTAAGTCCGCTGGCTAGCACCATCTAACCTAAGTCTGTCGCCATAGCAATAATGTTAACGGCATTGTTGTGTTTCGGCAGTTAGAGGTAAGATAGCCAGTTCCTCTGTGGTTGAGTGAGGAATCCGGGTGTAGCTCGCTTCCATCGTCGGCCTAATCTTCACTTACTTGACCATCAGGTGAGATGAAGGTCAAGAGTTACCCCGTTTAGATAAAAAAAAGGCATCACTTCCGGAAGAAGTGTCCCGCTGATGCTTAGAGTCTCCAGGGCACTCTAGCCTTAAGTGAGAGTGAATGCGACCATCACAATACTTTCTCTATGGCAGAAATACTTACGGCTGAAAAGTTAAGCCCAATTTACATTACGAAATTAGTGGTTTGCAATTAGTTACATTACCTACATTAATTTCATGTGTAAACGTCCAGTTTTACAATGCATGGATTAGTTTTATGACACTGTATTACTTTCGTGCTATTTGCATATTTTTTCATAAAAAGTAACCTTGATCCTACCAATCACTTAAACCGTCACACAAAAGCTCTTTGTTTACAGACCTGCCTAGGACGGCTGACGTAACGTTCAGCCATCTAGTTAAACGTTGCGCTCAATGACTTGGCTAGTTGTCCTTCAGCCGTTTCATTGGATTCCGGCGTTCCATCAAACTGTCTGTATACAGGGTGGTGCCGTCAATGCGACAATAAATTTAAACATGGGCTATATTAGTCCATAGAAATGGTGCCAACGTTACACTATTCCATACAAATGTCATAAAATTACCAAATGAATACGATATTTTTGAAAGTGGCAAACCATTTCTATGGACTAATATAGCCCATGTTTAAATTTATTGTCGAAATTTTTCACCACCCTGTATATGTAACCGGCCCTAAAGGGTTTACGGTGGTTTATGTTTAGTGCCATAGTTAGTCCATGGTCATCGTTTTATAATAACGATTTTTTTATGTCCTCGCTTAAATATAGTTTAGTCCTAGTACTAAAGTTAGTCCTCGTTTTATAACAAGATGGTAAGTGTCTTCGTTTTTTTTAATCTTTCGGAGCTTTGTGATTCTTTTGGAGACATATTTGGTCATCGTTTAATTGTTTACTGATCGTACTTTATCGTTGTGTTGTACTGTCGACAACATATTTTGGATTTTGGACCGCCCTTTTTTAGTTGCGATAAGACCTATTTTTAACATAACTGTTAAACTCTGCGTCGGCATTGCTAAGTGATGATAATACTACCTACTTACTAGTAATACTGCTTTACTAGTCTTCTTATTTTAGTATTGGTTTAATGGAACAAGCTTCTATATTAAACCTGCTCGTTCAGGTTTTTAGTCATCGGAAGTCGGTTAAGGTTAGTAAGTTAATGTACACGAGGCTGTAGTTCTTATTATTACGGTAGCTTTAACGGAACTCGATTTAAGTAATATATACAACACATTAAAATAGTTTGAAGTAGGTGGTAATGGTGAAACAACACATTTTGTTTTGTTTTACCCATAATCAAATTAGGTATTTTACTATTTTGATTTTCTTATAACATCATGGGTAGGTAAGCACCTATGATGTTATGCTTTGTACCAAACACCCTGTATGATAACAGGTATGCGAGTGGACAGTAGCAAAGGCACCATTTCATTTTCAATCTTTATTTAAACTAGCAATTTTCATGTAGGTGGTTCAATAGGAACGTAATGTTCCGTCATAGATCTTCAACCGTTTAATTTATCTATGCATCAAGATTCCACCTTCCTACATATGAGGCTATAGCAACTAGGAAGTGTGCAATTATACGAACTAGGGGTTACGGGCCTGGGTTGTAGGCTCGTGCAGTGCTTTATTCCAGGTCAAACAGTCGGCGAATTTAAATGTTTAGCAGGTTGACGAATATTAGCATTTAGTCTAATTAGGTGGTAGGCCCGTATGTAGGGTCGTCTGGGTAGGTACCACCGCCTTTAAAAAAATATAAAAAAATAGTAGTATATTTAACTGTGCTGTTCGTCGACATGATGACACATTACCAGTCGTTGAATATTCTGTAAAATATATTCGCGAAGAAGTCCTCTAGGTGTAAAACACTTAGGTCGTGTTGAAAGTGAACTCGTAATAAGGGAGTTATTACGAAATCGACTATAATCAATAGAAACCACAATGAAAGTTTCTATCGTGGATTGTCTGTCGCATTTATCAGATATCTCTAACCGCAGAGGCTTATAGCGTTCGTCAGAGGTTTGTCTGAAATATCATAATTCTATCAAATTCACTTGTAGAGGTGTAAGTAATGTAAAAGTTCCTTAGCGGTTCGATGGGTAAAGATTCTGAACTGCTTTAAAAATTTTCTGATCAAGGCTCTTGACTCTGGAAGGGCTTTATAGCATCATCAGAGTTTAATTTTATAAGCCGCGTAAGACTCTCGGAAGTATAATAGGTTAGTTGACAACTTTTTTTTTAGTTCATAAATAAGAAGTTTATAGCTCATAAAGAAATATTGCAAAAGAAATAGCATGTCTAAGATCAATAGTTTCACAGTTGCGGCGCAACGTCCAAAAACGCTCCATAGAAAATCTACGGAACAGGTGACGTGGCATGTTCCCATATTACTAAGAAATGAAGAAGAAGAGAAGTGATGAGAAGTTGTTTTAATTGATGTCAGCAATTTAATATCATTAACATTTTTGATAAATTTATAAAAAAAAACGACCATTTTTTTTAATTTTCAAAACAGTACAACTCCAACAATATTCCATATATTTTAAGTTTGAATTGTTTTTATGGGTAATAGTAGCGTATATTTTCCGAATTTGTGATAAATAGCGCCAAATTCAAACTTAGGCAACATCCCAATTATGACAATGAAAGCCTATTGTTTCTGGAATTTGTGACTTGACAGGTTAAGGGAGTATACTTATTGGGTTTCGTAATCCCAGGCGAGACGCTATCTAATTTGTATAGACTACTCAACACAATAAGGACCGAGGGAATAACCATACTGGGTTTTATACACTTGAAGGCGAGACGCTATAGGAGAACTCCGCGAAGTAATTACAGGGCATAATCTGGGAGGCATTGACATGTCTAGTCGTCAGAATGTAATGCACCTGCAATATCCAGTGATACCTTGATATTTCAGTTGTTCATCACTTAACATCAGGCGGACCATCTGATTATTTGACATACTTTGATTATTTAAACTAAAAATGAAACTAGACAGTCGTTTTCCTCAATGATATAATTTATATCATCAATGATATATGACACATACTGTACTCGATATTATGTTTTTTCATGAGTAACTAAAATGTTTTACTTTTGTGGATTGCCGTCAGTGAAATTAAAGTGCTTTTATGCATATTGCACGCTATTGTGACCAGCAAATGGTAAAACGATTAATTTACTACTCCACTTACAGTGCACCTCTTTTAGAGCAATATATGCATGAATATTCTTGGTATAATTACTTACAAACAGTTGTGACTATAAATTATGTTCTGTATGAATACAGCGACATGTTCTTCACGTCAGACTAAAGTAATATATATTAAAGTTTCCTATTAGTCCATATTCCATAACCCCCTGCTTATTTATCTGCATGCCAACCGTCGTCAAGAGACGCGTCGCCATGCGTCAATTCTATGAAAAAAACCTTTGTGTTACGATACTTATTACAGAGTTTTCCATATAACTAAAATTTGCAGTCAAAAAATTTATAGTTTGATGTTATAAATAGAGAAATTTACGTGACATTATAACAAACCCATGTTAAATTGTTTTTTTTAACCTTCAATTGTTTCTGATTGTTATCCAAATCAATATCGCTAACATGATTTAGATTACTTGATTACCTATAATGTTTCTAATGGGGTCTACCTTCGCCTTCGTTATATTTTTGTTTGTCAATCGATTGTCAAGTTCAAATGGAATTCACGTCCATCTATCGATCGAAGCTCGCCTCCGCACGGTTCATGTCACACAGCAAATTTTTCATCATTATGTAAGTCATTTAACCATTGCACAGTTGACATTGTTGGCAATTTTCCTATTGAATGGGCGATCCCAGTAATTGATCAATGACGGCAGTGTGACCAGTTGAACGGTAAGCTCCTTCAAGACGAACTTATTTCTGGCTTTTTAACATACTTCGCCCTTGGAAAGTTATATGGTTTGATTTTGTTGTTTGTGTCATTATATTATTGCGTGTTCGATAAAATTGTAGGAGACGTTAGGTTTGACTTGCTACGAGTTATACTGACTGTTAAGCAACCTCTTCAGTAATGAGTTCGGTTGATATGCAATTTCACCTTCGTGCACGACCGTACTCGGCGAGCGTGCGTCACGGTTCATTGCCTTGACTACGGAAAGAGATCCTAATATGGTGGTCGACGCAGGCGCAGGATTGCCTTGCGCCAACGCAGATCGCTGCCATTACGGATAATCCGTCAGCCAGGAGAGTACATATCATTTCACATTTTATACAGATTTTAGAGCAATGCTATGACAGATTGATCTGATTATTTAAACAAGACTGTAAACAATGACTGTATATTGTGAATTGAGAGATCTGTATACGACACGACACTGATAAGTCTGAAGTGGTTGCCAAATATGTGCTGTTCATGGTTGAGATGTCGAAGACGGGTTGCCGACTCTACTGAAGTCGGGACTTGTATTGAGGCGTTTGAGAAAACTGAGTTCCCTTCAGAAGAGGCTTCAGAAGTAGATGCTAATGAAGGAAAGCCAAGTAATAATAAAGGTCAGCCGATAATACGTTAGAAATTTGGTACTCATTAGATTTTCGCTTGCTTGCACTCGGTTTGGTTCCGCATTTAGGTATTTTAGCTGTAGTAATTATTGTTTCGTTTTGCGTCGCTGTCGTATAATTCACGGATTTAGACAAATTTTATGTGGATATGATTTTATTTGCAAGTTTGGCTTTTTGTTTTCAGAAGTGTTTATTTTGAGGTAAATATCGTGTAATCTTCATATTGCAGCGCCAACGCGCGCGACCCGCAACAACCAGATGCGGCTATCGAACGCGAGCGGCGCGTACACGAACGGCCACGGCGGGGACACGACGGGCCGCCGCGGGACGGAGAACGTGCCGCCCGTCCAGCAACCGCCGCCGCCGCCGCAGCCTCAGCCCAACTCTAGGGTCACGCAGCAGGTGAGAAGTAGTTATTTAAATAAAAATGGTCTGATCCTGATTCAATAAATTCAATCGCCTATTGACTGGAAGACGTAACTGTTTATGTAATTTGAGCAGATTCAGGCCTGACTTTTTTTTGTTTGACTGTAGTTACTCATCGAGTCGAGGAGCTCGCTGGAGGAGTGGTTTGAGTGCTTTGATTTCGAATAATTTCGATTACGAAAACAAAGCAATTTAACTTATTTTTTTATTTTTTTTTATACAACTTTTTTCGCCGTTTGATTCCGGATGGGTCAATCAAAAATGTGTAGTCTCGAACTTCTCCGTGCTTCGGAAGGCACGTAGGCCGTTGGTCCCGGTTGTAACTGCAACCGCTTTAACCCACCAACGTAGTGTTGTTATGGCCCAAAATCGTTATGTGTTTTTCCTATGTAGGACGGCCTGCGCCCTGCTGTAGGACGTATATAGGCTTTTAATAATGATGATTATGACATTAGTAACAGGAAGGCTAATTAATTAAGTCACACACTAAACGCTACTTGCAAGAACCAGAGCAAAGATCCGAACTGTCATATCCTAGCCTCAATACCAACTCCACAGTCAGACACACACTAAACGCTACTTGCAAGAACCAGAGCAAAGATCCGAACTGTCATATCCTACCCTCAATACCAACTCCACAGCCAGACACGCACTAAACGCTCCTTGCAAGAACCAGAGCAAAGATCCGAACTGTCATATCCTACCCTCAATACCAACTCCACGATCCTTTTCCTCGCTCAGCCGCCGGCGTCTGGCGGCCGCTCACGGTCCGGCAGCACGCCCAGCGCCGCGTCCGTGGTGCAGGCCATGCAGCAGTCGCCGTACATGCCGCATCTGCAGCGCCGAATGCATCCCAACCCTAAAGAGGTTCCCCGCCCAAATCCTTTATCAAAGGCGTAGCTACATGTCATCTCACAACGAAACTCAATATGTGGAAGCATAGGTAGGTGTCAACCACACGCTCCCAAACGTATCAAAATTTATTATCTCATGCTGTCAAGGGTTTTACCATAACGCTTTGAGTTTCTGACGGTGCGTGAGTGGTGCCCAAGGTGGTGGTGAGTCTGTATTGGCTACGGTAACTACTGGTTTGCCTCCCTTGTCTTAAAAAATGTCCACTAAGTTCGATGTCAGCTACGCCTTCATCCTTTATCCTATTCTAGTTAACCCGTCAAGCATCAGATTCTATAGCCCTTCGTTCGTAATTATGCAGCTGTAATTAATAACCCAGTAAAAAATTGTTATTCTTATTCATGGTAATGTAAAAAATACTTTCTGTAAATTTACGCGTTGCCTTGATCTTACCAGACATTTCAAGATCTCATTGTGATGTGTGTGACATTTATAGTATAATTTGACCATTTTAAAGGTTACCTAAATGTCTTATGAGAGTAGTTTCATTTGACAGTTATACAATTGTATTTTTGACCCTTTTTGATTTAATATTTAGTACTTGATCTTTAATTATAATACGATTGAAAACTGTATAATCTTGAGGAGTTTTTACTATCTTGCAAATGTTTTCTCTCTTCATTATCACTCTGATGAGGTCGTGAAAGCAAGCTTATAGTAAGCTGCAAAAGTGCAAATGTTCCGGTGGTCTAAGCAAGTGTAAAGCTAGCTAAAAAGTTGTCTTCTGGATGCTATAGCTGTCTTCAATTATATGGACTCCTCACATCTGGTGTTATAGAGTCATTGCCGTGCTTTGTATTAAAATAAAAGTCTCGATGGTCCGTTTTTAATTTCATCAAAAATGTCCTCGATTGCAGTTCTCTGGTGCGGGAGCCGGCACAGGCATAGGCGGCGGCGGAGGCGGAGGCGGGCGGGCGGCGGCCGTGTCTAGTACCGTGTCGGTGCCGCACGCCGTGGCGTCGGGGGCCGTGCGCCGCTCCAACGTCGTCAAGGAGGTCGAGCGGCTCAAGGAGAACCGGGAGAAGCGCCGCCAGAGGCAAGCCGAGCTCAAGGAGGAGAAGGTATCTATGACACCGTGCTTAGCGTCTTTCAGGCAGGGACGCGACACGAACGAGCTCAAAGAGAAGGTATGTTTCAGACGATGCTCAGTATCTTTTAGATAGGGACGCGACAAAGAGCTCAAAGAGGTCTCATAGATCTTTGTCTGTCAGGCATGGACGCGAGAAGCCGAACGAAAGAAGAGAAGGTATCTATGAGATCATGCTCAGTATCTTTCAGGCAGGGATGCGACAAGACGAGCTCAAAGAGGAGAAGGTATATATGAGACCATGCTCAGTATCTTCAGGCAGGGATTCGACAAGCCGAACTCAAAGAGGACAAGGTATCTATGAGACCAGTATCTATGAGACCAAGCTCATTATATTTCAGATAGCGAAGCGACGAGCCGAGCTCAAAGAGGACAAAGTATCTATGAGACCATGCTCAGTACCTTTCTGGCAGGGACGCGTCAAGCCGAGCTCCAATAGGACAAGTTATCTATTACGACATGTTTAGTATCTTTCAGACAGGGACGCGTAATCATTACGGTAAAGGCTAAACGAAAAATGTCGCTATTACCCTCCAATTATTATGGACGCGTGATGTTATTATTATTCTTAACGGAGTAGCTCTCAGCTTTCCTCTCACCTGATGGTAATTGATAAGGCCGACGATGGAAGCGAGCGACACCCGGATTCCTCAACCACAGAGGAACTGGCTACCTTACCTCCAACTGCCGGAACACAACAATGCTGTTAGCATTATTGTTATGGCGGCAGACTTCTTTTTAAAAAAATATCTCCTTTTTTACAATCAAACCTTTTTAACAAAAAAAGAGGGTTGTTATAAGTTTGACGTGTCTCTCTGTGTATCTGTCTGTGGCATCGTAGCGCCTAAACGAATGTACCGATTTTGATCCGGTTTTTTTTGTTTGAAAGCTGATGTGACTACGATGGTTCTTAGCTATAATTTATGAAGATCAGTTCAGGCGTTCGATGACTATCAACTCGTTTTCCACATGATAATAGGGTTTTACTAACTTTTACAGATCCGATTGATTTGAAATTTGGTGTACTGTCACTTCGGTGATATTCCCATGACATACTATCCTTGAGCTGATCCTATACCATCAAAAAGTCTGCTATAGCGTGTTTGGGCTCTGATGAATAGACTCAATGAGATGGTGTTATATAGATGATTAATGTCGCCGGGTGTTACTTAAAATTTTTAATTTTGTATTTTTTTAACCTTCCAGGAAGCATTAATGAACATGGACCCCGGCAACCCGAACTGGGAGTTCCTGGCGATGATCCGCGAGTACCAGAACAGCATCGAGTTCCGGCCGCTGACCGGCAACGAGCCCGTCGAGGACCACCAGATCACCGTCTGCGTGCGCAAGCGGCCGCTCAACAAGAAGGAGAACGCCAAGAAGGAGGTGCGTGCCTACCTTCAATTCGACATGATGACAGACATACATTATAATAATTTTTTTATACAACTAGATGACAAACAAGCTAACGGCCCACCTGGTGGTAAGCGGTTACCGCCGCCTATAGACACCTGCAATAACAAGGAAAATGCACTTCATATTGCAGGTGCGTTGTCATCCTGAGGCCTAAGAAGAAATGCCGTCCATGCCCCGTAATTACACTGGCTACCTTTTCCCTCAATCCGAAACACAGCGAACTGTTTCACGGCTGAAATAAGAAAGGCGGTGGTACCTACCCAGACGACCCTACATATGGGCCTACAACCACCTAGATATCGGGCCTAATCCTGCAAAACACACTCTAAATGAATCTAAATTTAAGTTCAGTCTACGTCGTTTACACAAGAATATAAAAATGACAGCTGTCATATAATTTGACATTTAGAAAGGTGTATTCAATTTTCAACCATAATGAACGGGATAAAATGCAGGGTTTAGGAATTACCTTCGTAACATGCCGTCTTATATTGTCTATGGTTTTTTTTAAAGCTGGGCTGGCTGCCTAAATATAAGTTATTTGACAGGTCTAATTCTTGCTTTATTTTTACTATACCTAATGAGAGAAAGAGATATACTGTTCTTAAATTTAGATTTAGAGTGGGTGTTCTGAATTTGACTCTACAATTATCTCTTTCTTTCAATATGTATTGGAAAAAGATAGCATTAACTAGAACTCTCATATTACTTAAATTTAGATAGCTTATCTTTAAGGGAGCTTTTTAAGACCTGCACCTTTCTAAATGTCAAATTATTTTTCATACAAGCTAAAATATATGTTAACACCTATTTGTATTAAAGAAATAACAGATTCAATTTCCATGTCACCACAGGTGGATGTCATAAGCGTGCCTACAAAAGACCAGATGATAGTACACGAGCCCAAGAACAAAGTGGACCTCACCAAATATTTGGAAAATCAGAAGTTCCGGTTCGACTACGCGTTCGACGATTCCTGCACCAATGAAGTTGTTTACAAGTAAGTCTGGTTAAGATAAGATAAGATAATATAATATGTATTTGCAAGGTACCTTGTCATAACAGCATCTACCATCAGTGCGATGAGGTAGTCCGTTCATCATCTGTTGAAAGAAAGAAAAAAATATTTATTGGTTACATTAGAAACTCCGTGCTTCAGAAGGCACGTTAAGCCGTTGGTCCCGGTTATTACTGCAACCGCTTTAACCCTCCAATCTGGATCAAATTAAGCACAGATATATACCGGGTGTTACATAATTCTGAAATAAAATCTAGAGTTATGCGGTTTAGGGGGGATGATGTATTTGCGTGGATTGTGTGTATTTGTGTGTGTGGTATAACTGTAGTGAGTCGAAAGATACGCAGTAGTACGCTTTTTTAGGGTTGTCACGAGCAGGTGTGACAATATTTTCATTAATTTCATAAAAGTGGTCTGAATGGTGTCAAACTTTCAGAGGTAAATCTTGGAAAAATCTTAAGAGGGAACACAACCACCCCCTTAAATTTTATTTCGGACTTTCTAAACACTGCATAATAGTCTGGTATAACATATAATATAACAAAAACATCAGTGCTACAGGCTATTCATTTGAATGTACCCACCAGATTGTCTGGACGAACCAGGCGGCACCCTACGTTTCCTCTTCCTCTGTGTAAAACTCAAAGAGCTCGCCGCAATCCCTTATGGCATATGTGCTATTCTTATAACCAACTAAACACTGATCCTGAAATCTTCGATCGGGAAGATATATTCAGCAGTTATGGTTTGTTTCGTTCAAATATACAAAAAGTTTACATTTTAAGTTTGAATTGTTTTTATGGTTAATAGTAACGTATATTTTTCGAATTTGTGAAAAATCGCTCCATAGTCAAACTTAGGCAACATCCCAATTCTAATTTATTGTAATGCATGAATAAATTTAAATATTAGTGCTATCCTCTCAATTTGCAATACCTGCAAAAGGTTACTAAGTATTTTAAGCCACTTATATGTAACAATTCCATCTGTATATTTACACTTAGTGTTGCAAATAAATGATTTTGAATTTTAAACTATCTGATTATGTTGCAATAAATAAATAAATATTTTTCTCCCAGAAATTCGTTCTCATGTTACAACGCAGATGAAGTCGCAGGCAGAAGTTAGTAGAAATATAAATGGTTTCCAATAGATGAGATCTTATGTACAGATACACGGCCAAGCCTCTGGTGCAGACGATATTCGAGGGCGGCATGGCGACGTGCTTCGCGTACGGACAGACCGGCTCCGGCAAGACGCACACCATGGGCGGCGACTTCCAGGTCACTAGCTTTTCACTAATATGTTTATTATTGGTATTTTTTGTAACCAAACTATCTCATACTCCCTGGCAGGTGGACTCGAATAACATTCACATGAAACGAGGATATTCCCATGCTACTGGACGATGAGGAATAGTTTTCAGTGCACATGTTTTACTACAATAAATAGCATAAAAATGATAATATATAAAATAAAATAAAAAATAAAACTAACAAACAAAATAGCCTAAGGTCGGGCGGGATTTCGCGGGTTCGATTCCCGCCTGGAGCATATATTTTTCATAATTTTCTTTCTTTATTTGTAATTTTTACAATAGTAGCCTAAGATGTTATATTTTAATATAATTCTAAGTCAATTCCATTTCTATCTTATAATAATACGATATCAAAACACAATAAAGTATTGTAAATTATGATAAATTGAATTTAGAAGACATATCTATTTTTATCTATAAAATGTCATATGTATGGCATAAAAGTTATTTATTCTTAGTAAGACACTTTATTTATCTACACAAACAATATTTTGTAAAAGGCTTAATAAATTAAGAAGGGTAAAATCCGTTTTTGTCCATAAATAGGTTCCTGTCATAATCGGCCTAAATTAGGGCTCTTCATCATTCAGGACAACTTGTAGCTGAATTATTTTCAGAAATTTTCTGTTACATCTATTCTTGATGAAATAATGTTATTAGATATAAAAGATTATATCTTATAGCATTAAACATTATTTCATCATGTCACTTGAATTGTCGAATGTATCTAATGTAAGTTTCAATCGAGATGATACGAAAATATCCGTCATCGTGATAAACCGTATGAATGAGCCGGTTTTCGATTATCGTTTTCGTTTCAATTTGATTGACACTCACACTAGGGGTAATAAGTTGTGTCGTGGTTTGTCCCCCAGGGCAAGACTCAGGACTGCAAGAAGGGCATCTACGCGATGGCGGCGCGCGACGTGTTCGCGTACCTTCGCTCGCCCAAGTACAAGCCGCTCAACCTCATCGTCTCCGCATCCTTCTTCGAGATCTACTCCGGGAAGGTATGATTCATGACTGCATCGCTAAAAGTTATATTTATTTCACTACAAACATTGTAATTTAATATTTGAAAAGAGTCACTACACGAGTTTGTTGCCGGAATCTTCTCGGTCGTTCAACTTTTGGAACCGGTGTAAATTCAGATATGCATGACAGACAGACAGAGACTATGACGTTGTTAGTTAATATATTTTTTGTGGTAGTTGTAAGAATGTGTTTTTTTGACGATTTAAAAGTGCTTCTTTGTGGCCTACTTAAATAAAATATTTTTTCTTTCTTTCTTTCTTTCATAATTTTCCTAAAAGACCTAGTCGAATTATACACCTCTCATAGCTGAATTAATAACGCCGACACACTTTTATTGTTGATGAAAACTAATTCTGCTTACAGGTCTTCGACTTACTAGCGGATAAAGCAAAGCTTCGCGTGCTAGAAGACGGCAAACAACAAGTGCAGATCGTGGGACTCACTGAAAAGGTTCCTAACACTGCTATAAGTAGGTAGGGGTGGTCGTTTTTAGAATAACGATGCGCGATAACGATATCAGGTTTGGATGCGCGCATCCGATGCGAATTGGCACCGTTATTGGATGCCGATGCCATCAACAACAATCTGTCTCATTTCGTATCGCATCGCATCCTGTGATACTCTGATACTACGATACTTGCTAGACTGACATTCACTTGGATGCGATTTATCTGATATCGGTGCGCATCGATATCACCAAAATCTCAAAACGCTCATCCCTAGCTATAAGAAACATAGTTTTCTAAAAGAATAATTTTTTGTTGAACTGATTGACTTTTGTGATAGAGATGAAATGAAGGATAGAGTAGTGCCCAAGGTGTTACGAGCGATTATAGGCTACGGTCACAGTGCGTTAGTATTACCCAAGGTGATAAGCGTCTATAGGCTAAATGACAATGCGTAAGTAGTGCCCAAGGTGCTACAAGCGTCTATAGGGTACGGCAACCGCTTAATGAAGAAAAGTATGTTAACAATTCGTACAATTGGGTTATTGGCGAGATATTTACAATTATGTGTTCCTTTACAATTATATCATGTATGGCTGACTATCATTGTTATAATATAATTGTTTCTTATTAAATTTTCAGGTGGTAGACAACGTGGATGAGGTATTGAAACTGATTCACCATGGCAACGCCGCGCGGACCTCGGGGCAGGTCAGTACTGACAGACAAAACCGAGCAGGAAATAGCTGAGGCAAGAAAAATTACGCCATCATCATCACCGCTGGGCACAGGCCTTCCTACATGGGAGAAACACATGAGGAGTTTGGGACATGACACCACCACACTTGTCAAAAAGAGATTTATACAAGAAGTAAATAACCAGCAAAATGAATTTTGTCTGACCCTCTTGACAATTGTAGCACAATTGTTAGATATTATTATTACAATTATCTCATAATAATATCAACTATGTTTATAGTCGTGTTACGCTAGCCTTTTTTTGTTGTAAACTAGCTGCTATCCCCTGCTTTGCATGGGTGGTGTACCTAATGAGAAAAATGAGACTAACTTTTTATTTGCCGTCTCCATTATGAGTATCATAATAAATGTTTGAGTCTTTTGTCAAGACATAAAAGTGCTGCAATAATCCAGGAACCTTCGCAGCCGTCTCTATAACTTCCTACCAAAGTTTCATCACAATCTAATCAATGGTTTCGGAATGCATAGAGGACAAACAAATACACATTGATACCAGGTGGTAGGGTCGTATGTAGGGTCGTCTGGGTAGGTACCACCGCCTTTCTTATTTCAGCCGTGAAACAGTTCGCTGTCTTTCGGATTGAAGGGAATGGTAGCCAGTGTAATTACTGGGCATGGACGGCATTTCATCTTAGCCCTCAGGATTACAACGCACCTGCAATATCAAGTAATACTTCCTTGTCGGTGTGTATAGGCGGAGGTAACCGCTTACCATCAGGTAGGCCGGTCAGCTTGTTTGTCATCAAGTAGTATAAAAAGACAACAACGGGCCTAATTCTGGAGACACACTCTAAGTTTTAATTTAAGTACAGTATATCTGTTTCTCGCAATATGTAATAGGAAAAAGATAGCAAGAATCTGTTTAGAGCTGTCACTCAAATTTAGATAGATTTCAAAGAAACCAAAGAAAATTTTAGACGGCATGTACGGAGGTGCTTCCTAAACCTAACCTTTAATAAGGTCGAAAGTTGAACGCACGTTTTTCTAAATGGCAGCCATCCTTTTCGTATTCATTTTGAGAGAAAGAGATGCACTGAACTTAAATTTAGACTTAGCATGTCGAACACCCGCTAAAAAACTGTCATAACACAAATTTTCTGTTTTTTGCGGTAAGACATGTATTTTTCTAATTATAGTATCTAAGTAAAAACGCCATAAAGTAACTTATATGTATAATACTACTTTTATTTTATATCTATTGTAATTGTTATTACTGAAAAATACAATCACATATTCACAAAAACTTTAAAGTACATTTATTCAATTCTTGATTTTGAGTCTTGTGACAGTTTTTTTTTGCGGGTGTGCGATGTGTTCTCCAGAATAAGGGCCATTGATTCTTTTTTCCAATAGGGCAGTTGACAACTTTTTTTTTATTTCATAAATAGGAAGTTTATAACTCATAAAGAAATATTGCAAAAGAAATAGTATGTCTCAGATCAATAGTTTCACAGATATAGTGGTTTGTTTGATATGTTGCGGCGCAACGTCCAAAAACGCTCCATAGAAAATCTACGGAACAGGTGACGTCACATGTTCCCATATTACTAAGAAATGTATGGGCATACTGACAAAATTAATAATAACTATGTATTAAGTATGTTTTTAGTAATCGTTGTCATAATAATAGTTGTTTTAATTGATATCAGCAATCTAATATCATTAACATTTTTGATAAATATTGTAAATTTTTTTTTACCATGTTTTTAATTTTCAAAACAGTACAACTTCAACAATATTCCATATATTTTAAGTTTGAATGGTTTTTATGGGTAACATTTGCGTATATTTTTCGAATTTGTGAAAAATAGCGCCATATACAAACATAGGCAACATCCCAATTGATAGATAGACGACTAACGTAGATGCGTGTGTGTTCCAGACGTCGGCGAACTCGAACTCGTCGCGGTCGCACGCGGTGTTCCAGATCGTGGTCCGGTCGCCGGGCATGCACCGCGTGCACGGCAAGTTCTCGCTGATCGACCTGGCCGGCAACGAGCGCGGCGCAGACACCTCCTCCGCCAACCGGCAGACGCGTCAGTATTATACTCACTATACTTATGTCGCAGACATCTGCTGAAATCAGCCAGTTTACTGAACGTCTAGGCCGTTCATTAAATGGCGGTGTTATAATAATAATAGTCACTTTATTTGCAAAAATATGGTCACATGGGATGTTTTATATAATATAAGTCACCAGCATATTCTGTCGATAATATTTCATAATCCAAAAAAAATATATTATAATTTAAATCATTCCTTTAAAATTAAATCAATTAGGTATGAATGACCATATAACATTAAATATTGATTTTAAGAGAACTAAATTACTTATAACATGTCTTAAAAATAAATTACAATGTCAGGGAATCATGTGAATAGGGTAGTTGACAACTTTTTTTTTATTTCATAAATAAGAAGTTTATAACTCATAAACTAATATTGCAAAAGAAATAGTATATCTAAGATCAATAGTTTCACAGATATAGTGGTATGTTTAATGTGTTGCGGCGCGTCAACCAAAAATGCTCCATAGAAAATCTACGGAACAGGTGACGTCACATGGTCCCATATTACTAAAAAATGTATGAGCATTCTGACAAAATTAATAATATCTCTGTATTATGTATGTTTTTATTCATAGTTGTCATAATAATAATTGTTTTAATTCATGTCAGCTATCTAATATCATTAAGGCGATACTTCGTTGGAACTAGCGACACCACTTGATTTATATTAATTGTGGTGAATAAAGAACATAATAAACAAAAACGCTTTAGTGAATGACTAAAGAATGGTATTTGTAATTTTTTGAGATGTGCTCGGTATAAGATATTTTCCTAAATGTAACCTATTGTTTCATTATTGCCTAAAGTGGCCACTTTGACCAATAATAAAAAATTTGGTTACTTATAGGTAGACACTTTATACAAGATACATCTTTAAAAATTACAAATACCGTTCTTTAGCAATTCTCTAAAGCGTTTTTGTTTATTATGTTCTAAATTCACCATAATTAATAACAATCAATTGGTGTCGCTAGTGTGCACGAGGTAGCCCCTTAACATTAATGATCAATTTTGAAAAAAAAAATCTGACCATTTTTTTAATCTTCAAAACAGTACAACTTAAACAATATTCCATATCTTTTAAGTTTGAATTGTTTTTATGGGTAACAATAGCGTATATTTTCCGAATTTGTGAAAAATAGCGCCGTATTCAAACTTAGGCAACATCCCAATTGTGCCGACTTTCAATACGCCAACAGACGCGTCAGTATAGCACTATATTTATGCAGGGTGAAAAGAGAACGCTCTCGTAAATAAAGGCAAGTGGCAGTGCTAGTAATATTAAACACAGCTTGGTAATTTGTCCAGCCGCGTAAGACTCCCGGGGGTCCTATAACAGTTAAACATATTAAGAGTTTTATATTATTTGTTAAGGCATTATTTATGCCAAGTACATAATTAAATAATCTGAAGTGGTAAGGAGCGCGTTTTCATTAAATGACATTTTATGTAAAATGTTTTTTTATTTATACAACTAGATGACAAACAAGCTGACGGCCCACCTGATGTATGAGTGAATGTTGAAATAATAATAAAAATATTCATACACTCACACCTATTATCTAACCCAAAGTAAGCATCATTAAGAGCTTGTGTTATGGATACTAGATAACAGAGAAATAATGATAAAAATATGTATATAAATATTAAAAATATACTTAATAAACATATAAACATCCATGACTCGTATACAAATGCGCGTACTCATCCTACAAACATTTGCTCCTACCGGTACTCGAACCCGGGACCTCTTGACCAAGTAGTCTGTATAGCAAGGGGTACAGACCACTCGGCCAGCTGGTTCTGAAATAAATGAGTTACTGGGCCTCATTCTGAAGACACACATTAATTCTAAATTTAAGTACAGTATATCTCTTTCTCGCAATATGTCGTAGGAAAAAGATAGCAAGAATCTGTTTGGAGCTGTCACTTAAATTTAGATAGATTTCATAGAAACCATAGACAATTTTAGACGGCATGTACGGAGGTGCTTCCTAAACATTGCATTTTATCACGTTCAATAAGGTCGGAAATTGAGCACACGTTTCTAAATGTCAAATTGTATGACAGCTATCCTTTTCGTATTCGTTTTGAGAGAAAGAGATGTACCGAACTTAAATTTAGACTTAGCATGTGCTCTCCATAATTAGTTCCAGTGTATTTAGTATTGTTGATGGTATAGGCATGGAGAGCGCGGAGATCAACAAGTCTCTGCTGGCCCTGAAGGAGTGCATCCGCGCGCTGGGCATGAAGGGCAACAACCACCTGCCCTTCCGCGTGTCCAAGCTCACGCAGGTGCTGCGCGACAGCTTCATCGGCGACAAGTCCCGCACCTGCATGATCGCCATGATCTCCCCCGCCATGTCCTCCTGCGAGCACTCGCTCAACACGCTGCGATACGCAGACAGGTACGACAGCTTCATCGGCGACAAGTCCCGCACCTGCATGATCGCCATGATCTCCCCCGCCATGTCCTCCTGCGAGCACTCGCTCAACACGCTGCGATACGCAGACAGGTACGACAGCTTCATCGGCGACAAGTCCCGCACCTGCATGATCGCCATGATCTCCCCCGCCATGTCCTCCTGCGAGCACTCGCTCAACACGCTGCGATACGCAGACAGGTACGACAGCTTCATCGGCGACAAGTCCCGCACCTGCATGATCGCCATGATCTCCCCCGCCATGTCCTCCTGCGAGCACTCGCTCAACACGCTGCGATACGCAGACAGGTACGACAGCTTCATCGGCGACAAGTCCCGCACCTGCATGATCGCCATGATCTCCCCCGCCATGTCCTCCTGCGAGCACTCGCTCAACACGCTGCGATACGCAGACAGGTACGACAGCTTCATCGGCGACAAGTCCCGCACCTGCATGATCGCCATGATCTCCCCCGCCATGTCCTCCTGCGAGCACTCGCTCAACACGCTGCGATACGCAGACAGGTACGACAGCTTCATCGGCGACAAGTCCCGCACCTGCATGATCGCCATGATCTCCCCCGCCATGTCCTCCTGCGAGCACTCGCTCAACACGCTGCGATACGCAGACAGGTACGACAGCTTCATCGGCGACAAGTCCCGCACCTGCATGATCGCCATGATCTCCCCCGCCATGTCCTCCTGCGAGCACTCGCTCAACACGCTGCGATACGCAGACAGGTACGACAGCTTCATCGGCGACAAGTCCCGCACCTGCATGATCGCCATGATCTCCCCCGCCATGTCCTCCTGCGAGCACTCGCTCAACACGCTGCGATACGCAGACAGGTACGCCGCCATCACCGCCATCATCTATTCTGGTTATATCAGAGGCGTCAGAGAGGGAGAAATGAACCCGATCATAAATACTAGTATTATTGTTACTCGCGTTTTGAGTAGTCCCAGTAACAACTGTAATAACTCACAGAACATACAAACTAACACTGTACCAACACTGAACGAATGTTATGAACACGACCAATACGACAAATACCTATTTAATTTGATGGTATTAAATTAGATCTGAATTAGATCCGTTTTTTACACAACTAGATGACAAACAAACTGACGGCCCACCTGATGCTAAGCGGCTACCGCCGCCTATAGACACTACATATACAATAACAAAGGAAAAACACTTGATATTGCATTGTCATCCTGAGGCCTAAGATGAATGCTGTCCATGCCCAGTAATTACATTGGCTACCTTTCCGTTTGACATCACGTTGGATAAAAGTAGTATCAACCGTGTCAAAATACATAATTTCATTTTTTTTGTATAATGTCCTTTTCTAACTTATTAGTGGCTATATAAGTCACAGTATAGTGATTTCCGTTGCTATTGTATCCATGTTACTATGCTTTAGTTTTTGTTTTGAAGATAAAGCCACATATAAGACATATTTTATTATGGATTTTCAATGTCGCGTGAGGAACACTATACTGAACTCTAAAACTGTATACTGTGAATGGGAATAAAACAGTGACTATTCTGGACTTCCGCATCTTTTGCACTTCATCAACCACTACACTAAACAACAAATTAAACCACTACAACGGTGATGAACAGTTACTGCACTGTACAGTTTTCATCTGCGTGGTTACGTGGTTAGCATACGTGGCTTCTGAACGACCACTAACGTCAATCTATTTACTCTTCTTCTTTTATAAGTGGCAATGTGTTATCTTGAAATAATTTATTTACTCATTACTCAATAAAATAATGATATTAAACTTTGTTCTAAAGAAGTTCAAAAACTAATGTCAATAATCATAATAAATTATTTCATAATATTTCGCCATTGTTCTATATTGTGTGCGTGGTTTTCCCTCAGAGTGAAGGAGCTCGGCACGATGGACGCGCGGCGCGCCGACTCCCCCCTCGCCGACGTAGACATGGAGCCCGCGCACGACGACCTCGCACACCTGCGATCACTCAACGTTAGTACCATAGTCATATATCACGACCACCTCGCCCACCTGCGATCACTCAACGTTAGTACCATAGTCATATATCACGACCACCTCGCCCACCTGCGATCACTCAACGTTAGTACCATAGTCATATATCACGACCACCTCGCCCACCTGCGATCACTCAACGTTAGTACCATAGTCATATATCACGACCACCTCGCCCACCTGCGATCACTCAACGTTAGTACCATAGTCATATATCACGACCACCTCGCCCACCTGCGATCACTCAACGTTAGTACCATAGTCATATATCACGACCACCTCGCCCACCTGCGATCACTCAACGTTAGTACCATAGTCATATATCACGACCACCTCGCCCACCTGCGATCACTCAACGTTAGTACCATAGTCATATATCACGACCACCTCGCCCACCTGCGATCACTCAACGTTAGTACCATAGTCATATATCACGACCACCTCGCCCACCTGCGATCACTCAACGCTTTTTTTTGTAATAATAAGTATATATTTCTCAATGTTCGCTACGTTTCAGGAGGGCGACATGTCAGCGGAGATGTACACGTTCCACGAGGCCATCGACGAGCTGCAGCGGGCCGAGGAGGAGGTGCTCGACAACCACAAGGCCGTGTCCGACTACATGACGCACGCGCTACAGCGGTGCGCGCAGCTGCTAGCACTCACGCGCGACGTGGACTACGACCAGGACGGTGAGTGACGACACGACCGCGACACGACCACGACCCGACCACACGACGCACGCGCTACAGCGGTGCGCGCAGCTGCTAGCACTCACGCGCGACGTGGACTACGACCAGGACGGTGAGTGACGACACGACCGCGACACGACCACGACCCGACCACACGACGCACGCGCTACAGCGGTGCGCGCAGCTGCTAGCACTCACGCGCGACGTGGACTACGACCAGGACGGTGAGTGACGACACGACCGCGACACGACCACGACCCGACCACATGACGCACGCGCTACAGCGGTGCGCGCAGCTGCTAGCACTCACGCGCGACGTGGACTACGACCAGGACGGTGAGTGACGACACGACCGCGACACGACCACGACCCGACCACACGACGCACGCGCTACAGCGGTGCGCGCAGCTGCTAGCACTCACGCGCGACGTGGACTACGACCAGGACGGTGAGTGACGACACGACCGCGACACGACCACGACCCGACCACACGACGCACGCGCTACAGCGGTGCGCGCAGCTGCTAGCACTCACGCGCGACGTGGACTACGACCAGGACGGTGAGTGACGACACGACCGCGACACGACCACGACCCGACCACACGACGCACGCGCTACAGCGGTGCGCGCAGCTGCTAGCACTCACGCGCGACGTGGACTACGACCAGGACGGTGAGTGACGACACGACCGCGACACGACCACGACCCGACCACATGACGCACGCGCTACAGCGGTGCGCGCAGCTGCTAGCACTCACGCGCGACGTGGACTACGACCAGGACGGTGAGTGACGACACGACCGCGACACGACCACGACCCGACCACACGACGCACGCGCTACAGCGGTGCGCGCAGCTGCTAGCACTCACGCGCGACGTGGACTACGACCAGGACGGTGAGTGACGACACGACCGCGACACGACCACGACCCGACCACACGACGCACGCGCTACAGCGGTGCGCGCAGCTGCTAGCACTCACGCGCGACGTGGACTACGACCAGGACGGTGAGTGACGACACGACCGCGACACGACCACGACCCGACCACATGACGCACGCGCTACAGCGGTGCGCGCAGCTGCTAGCACTCACGCGCGACGTGGACTACGACCAGGACGGTGAGTGACGACACGACCGCGACACGACCACGACCCGACCACACGACGCACGCGCTACAGCGGTGCGCGCAGCTGCTAGCACTCACGCGCGACGTGGACTACGACCAGGACGGTGAGTGACGACACGACCGCGACACGACCACGACCCGACCACACGACGCACGCGCTACAGCGGTGCGCGCAGCTGCTAGCACTCACGCGCGACGTGGACTACGACCAGGACGGTGAGTGACGACACGACCGCGACACGACCACGACCCGACCACATGACGCACGCGCTACAGCGGTGCGCGCAGCTGCTAGCACTCACGCGCGACGTGGACTACGACCAGGACGGTGAGTGACGACACGACCGCGACACGACCACGACCCGACCACACGACGCACGCGCTACAGCGGTGCGCGCAGCTGCTAGCACTCACGCGCGACGTGGACTACGACCAGGACGGTGAGTGCCGACACGACCGCGACACGACCACGACCCGACCACATGACGCACGCGCTACAGCGGTGCGCGCAGCTGCTAGCACTCACGCGCGACGTGGACTACGACCAGGACGGTGAGTGACGACACGACCGCGACACGACCACGACCCGACCACATGACGCACGCGCTACAGCGGTGCGCGCAGCTGCTAGCACTCACGCGCGACGTGGACTACGACCAGGACGGTGAGTGACGACACGACCGCGACACGACCACGACCCGACCACATGACGCACGCGCTACAGCGGTGCGCGCAGCTGCTAGCACTCACGCGCGACGTGGACTACGACCAGGACGGTGAGTGACGACACGACCGCGACACGACCACGACGCGATCGTGTGTGCGACCGTGACCATAGTAGGACAATTAGTAACGAGCCGACAGTGAGTACTGCAAACAAGTAACCTTCACCAGGGCGGAGACTGCTACTTGCAGTGCTACTGCCAATGTTACACTATTCCATACAAATGTCATGAAATTATCAAATGAATACAACATTTTTGAAAGTGGCAAACCATTTCTATGGTCTAATATAGCCCATGTTTAAATTTATTGTTGCATTGACGGCACCACCCTGTATACGTCCAATTGCTGGGCACAGGCCTTCCTACATGGTGTTTGTTCCATAACATAACACAGTGTAGTGGTTAAAACGGTTGCAATTACAACCGGGACCAACGGTTTGACGTACCTTCCGAAGGGCGGAAGAGCTCGAGATGACAAATTTTTGAGTGACCCATCCGGCAAACCTCTACGCAAGCGAGCTCCTCCAAGGCCATCACCGCCACCACTGGAGGTATACCAGGACAAAATGTACTTAGATCGTTACAGCATCAGATACATTACGTGCTAAACCCCAAATTGGGTACAATCACGAGCACTAAGATGTATACACTTTTGTCATCACGTGTAGAGATCGTCTAATCTTAAATGACGCGCCCCACCACTGCATTACACACAAACGCAAATTCAAAATATGGGCGCAATACAGATAAACATGCAATTGTAATTGGCCATTCAGTTGCTGGTTAGATGTCAAAAGGTTCTGTCTGTTTTGTTTCTGATTAGTTGTCCAACTAGTCATATTTGGTCTAATCGAGCGAGAGAGCGGACGTCTTGTCTCATACAATGCGACGGCGCTGCTTCATACAGTGAGCGTTGTCGGATTTATCGCCGGACTATTCGACCGAGTTGTACGCATACAGATCATAGTCCACGAAACAGTCGACGCTGCCACACAGATGAAGAGTCGTTATTAATATTTGCACTAACACATCTAAATAAAATAATTAAGTAGTGGGGCGCGTCATTTCAGCTTAGACGATCTCTACCTTATTATCTTTGTAATAGAGCCCAGAACTGGCCCGCTTGTGACCGTTTACTGTGTGGGCTGGAACATGAGAAGCGGAACATTACAAAATCTTCCCGGCCCCTCTGAGATCTGTGGGCCTTGAGGGAGTCACTTACGGAGTTTTGGTGTGATTCAGTTAAAATCTTTATTACAATTATACAAAATTGTGTCTGAGAAAGTTTTGTGTTATGAAATTCGTGTAGCAAGTGTTTGTATTGAAATGAAATTGGAAGATCATTATAACATGTGATTATTGTTGTCATCGTATACAGGATGGTGCCGTCAATACGATAATACGACAATAAATTGAAACATGGGCTATATTAGTCTATAGAAATGGTTTGCCATTTTCAAAAACATCTTATTTATTTGATAATTTCATGACATTTTTATGAAATAGTATAACATTGGCATTATTTCATAGAAATGTCATGAAATTATTAAATGATAGTGGCAAACTATTTATATGAACTAATAAAGCCCAAATTTTTTAATTTTATGTCGTATTGACGGCATCATCCTGTATATTTGTCTCAAACTCCTAAGATGCATTGAAATCAGTTACACTCTATGTTCATGCAATAAATGAAGAAATAAAATACATTCATGACTAGCTTTAAAGGCCTTAAACCCAGAGCCGTAAAACTAAATTTAAAAAAAAGAGTCACTGCCTGTCAAAAGTGAATACATGTCATTGTTCGTGATTGTACCCTGGTATACATTACGGGCGCACTCGCAGGGCGGCGCAAGCGAGCGCGCGGGCTCGCGGGCGATAGCGGACGCTCGCGCCCGCGCAGGAGACACCTGCTAGGTTTGACACACAAAACCTCCAACCAAATCATATCGTGGGGCCAACAATAAAGGCCCGTTTACACGACGCAAGTTTCATGCCTGTAGCATACGATAGAATTGTAGCAAGAAATGACGTTCACAGTCTGCCCCCCAATTCTACTATTTTATTGAGATCTGAAACGAATCAGAATAGCTTTAGTTATAACGTTTTTGTATTCTGCTAACTCAACGCAAGCGAAACGTAGCCGAAACGCATCAGATTGGTATTCTACTAACAAACACGTAACGCGAATTGGTTCAATCATTATTTCGTATTCTGCAAAATATTTAACATTTGTAGAAGCCAAAACGCATCGATAGTTCTTTGTTTGAACTGTCAAAAGTTAACATCTGTCAAGTAACTAAGCCAAAATATATTTGTTTCTTGCAATGTTAGTGGAATACCTGTTTGTATTACAACCGCATTAGTAACGATACCGAAACGCTGCCGATCCGTTTCGGAAAATAAATAGGGGAAATGACCCCTGATGTGTTGTTTGGACTATGCAAGCCTTTTCTTGCTTCATTTTAATTGTATGATACAGACAAGATACTTTCATCGTGTAAATGGGATTTAAGTCACTGCACTTCGACCCATTAGGATCTATGGCTTCAAAACTCATTTCGCAACTGTGGCTATTGGCAATTTTTCTAAATTTCTATTAGTATCTAAAACAAATATCGATTAGTTGATTGGTATAACAAAATTGGCTTTATCATCAAAATTTAACCGCGTTTCATGCCAACGCTATCGCTCGCAGGTGCTATAATTATGACATCAAAATATGTAACTATTAAATTACATTAAAAATTACTAAAAATTCTTAATAACAAACATCAAAATAAAAACTATTTTTTTCATAAATGTTTCATATCAAACTTCGGAAATGGTTTACAACTATTTAATAATTCATATAATTTGTTTACGTTTGGGAATATAATAATATGATACAAAGAACGAGTCACGTAATTTATAACAAAGCTTTTCGATGAATCCACTTTAGATAACAAAATGTATAATTTAAGTATAAAAACATAATGCACAATATTTAACATTTTGCTGTCTTACTCATAAGACTTATTTTATTCGATGTACAGTTGACAGCACAGTAAGCGTAACGGTTTGACTTTGAGACACTTTTTCCATTCGCAATAGAGGTGGCTGAAATAGTGCAACTGTCCAACTTGACGTGCTGTTTGTTATTAGTACTGGTAAAAGATGTTTTGTTTCTCTTCCTAATAATTATGTCAAATGAAAAAGACAGTCCATATTTAGTGTATAATGGACACCGTTGATTACTACATCATTTCATATTTGATAACGTGTTTTATTATTTAACGTGGATTTAAAGATTTTAAAAACTAAAACAACTTAATTAAAATATCCAAGCTTTGTTTTACTTATGTGACGCGTACTGCCTATGCTAAAGTCTAATTATGGTATCAATTAATGATATGTCTGTGCAGCGTACGCGACGCAATGGGAGGAGCTACTCAACGAGCAACTGGTGGTGCTCGCCCAATCGCGCGACCTCGTCGCCGAATTCCGCAACAAAATGCAGCAAGAGGAGCACATCTCGCGGCGGATGCTGCCACCGCGCCACTAGTGCACACTGAGCTCGTACAACGCCCGCCCGATGTACGGTCACTTCTACGGCAGTAATTAACGATGAAGGTATTGCATATGTCGCCGCCATCTGGTTAGATTAGCCACTTGATTGTCTAGGCCGTTGATTAAACGCCGGCGTCCAATCAAACGGCTCAAGGGCAACTAGCCAAGTCGTTGAATGCAACGTTTAACCAGATAGCCTAAGTTCGTGTCAGCCATATGGTTAAATTAGCCATTCAATAGGGTAGTTGGCAACTTTTTTTTATTTCATAAATAAGAAGTTTATTACTCATAAAGAAATATTGCAAAAGAAACAGTATGTCTAAGATCAATAGTTTCACAGATATAGTGGCATGTTTGATGTGTTGCGGCGCATCGTCCAAAAACGCTCCATAGAAAATCTGCGGAACAGGTGACGTCACATGTTCCGATATTACTAAGCAATGTATGGGCATACTGACAAAATTGATAATAACTATGTAATATGTATGTTTTTAATAATATAGTTATTTTAATTTATGTCAACAATCTAATATCATTAACATTTTTCATAAATTTTGAAAATAATATAAGACCATTTTTAAAAATTTCAAAACAGTGCAACTTTAACAATATTCCATGTCTTTTAAGTTTGAATTGTTTTTATGGGTAACAGTAGCGTATATGTTCCGAATTTGTGAAAAATAAGCGCCAGATTCAAAATTAGGCAACATCCCAATTTAACCAGATGTGTGCGACACATATACTATTTTGACTTATTATTCAACTGAGTCACATTTGCTACCTGTCAAAACGTATAAATGAATTTCCCACGTCATAGAATGAATGACTTGATACTGTTTGTGATATTTACAGTCGTTATACCTTCCAGTCAGCCTTTAAAAGTTAAAACAAAATGTCCTATGATTTAATGTAAGTGTAATAACTTGAACTGGCTTAGATTGTCATGTACAGACGACATAGCATCAAGTATAACATTATGCTGGACTGACTATTTGTAGTGATAGGGTTTTCCAATGCAATTGTTACATTTGGTGTTGCCGATTTTTTATGTAAAGAATACAATTACACACGAAATTAATGCTGTT
Organism: Nymphula nitidulata; assembly: GCA_947347705.1. Classification (NCBI taxonomy): domain Eukaryota; kingdom Metazoa; phylum Arthropoda; class Insecta; order Lepidoptera; family Crambidae; genus Nymphula; species Nymphula nitidulata. The sequence continues at coordinate 2,813,628 of OX374617.1, read as the reverse complement.
TAAGTGACTGTATCGGTGAGTGTTGATTGATAGACTCATGGACTACAGACGAGTTACTAAAGTGTATAAATATTAGTCCACGTGAATGTGCTCCTAGAATATTTTCGTCTCATTTACGCCCAAAGCCCTTGTCTGTGACGCGGATAACGTAACACTGGGGTTATTAAAATGGCCGATAAGTATTATTCAATTTGTTTTATAACACGAAAGATCGTGTCCCGAAGCCTTAACCATGTTAAGGTTTGTTATTTCTGGTATTACATTAGTTATTATTTTGTTTTGTATACTAATTGTGACACCCATAACGATTTCTTTACATTACAATTTGAACTAGAAACCTTTTGCTATACCAAGTGTTACGTTTCGTGTGCGCACGCGCAGCGTAAGGACGGGCATGTGCGTTCGTGTAGTGTCAATTTAGTTGTAGGAACAGGTATTATTATGTTATTTTTATGTGTCATTTTGTTGCATTATCTTAATTTTTCGAATACGAAGCGATTTCAAATTCGATGACGTGTCTAAAGTTTAGTCTCACATTAGTTTTAGCATTAAATCTTTTTGGAATCATTCAAAGATCTCATGAGGCATGACAAAACGGCGGGCGAAAGACTTTATTGACACTACACGCCGCACGGAGCGTTCACTCGCTACCTGAAACGGCGGTTATACCAATCACAAGTTGAGCGTGCGATATTGTTATAACAAAGTCGAAGTCTTATCACTGTCGAAACGACTTTGTTTTGTAGCTGGCCTACCACGACCGCTCCCCAGACAGATGGTGTGATGAAATTATTGTGTTTTATTCCTACTTAACGTAAGCATGCGTTATGAAACGATAGACTGTTCGGGTGTTAAGCACAAACGCACAGAGGTACGTGTAAATTGTAATCGACGTTTGGTGCAAATTAATTTTACATAGACTTATTTCCTTTGTCCTCTAACATAAGTGACCTTTTAATTTCTAAATGCATTTAACTCCGCTTAAAGCCTCTAAAATTGTAGATACGTGTATGGAAAGGAGATTGTGAGTACAAAGCAATGACGCTGTGGTCCCAGTGGTGTCCTTATGACTAGCTCGTACAGGACAATGGTATACTCTGACGTTGTGAACGAAATTGGTTTTGTCGATTGTGTATAAGGATTTAGAATGCTCTCTCTGCACATTTGAGCAAGTTCTATATTAGCAAAGATACGACTTTTTGTTGGAAATATATGTATACGACTAGATTTATTTATTTATTTTAAGCATAGAAATCAAAATATATTATATTGACAATTACAATTATTATTGGACTTTATTAAAAATAATTTTTCATTATTGAGTCATGTGACGGTAAATTGCCGATTTAAATCATAGCCGGTTGAACAGAAATAGACATTAAGAATTATAAATATTTTAGCATACATAGTATACTATGTTAATAAACAGTTTGTCGTATCCAGTCCTAGCTTTGCTAATACAAACTGCTCCAAATCGGTTGGGCAGAAACAAAACGAATGAATGCGAACATATAAACTTTCCTCTGTTTCACGCATGTTCTTTTTTTTGTGAAAAATATATCGAGAGTTGGTTCCCGTTCGTCCGTTTATACATAAGTGTTTATAATGTTTGTAGTACTCGGTAACATATCTTTTGCCTTATGATTCGCTTGTTATGATGTGGATGGTGTGTACGCGTCCTAATACTGTTGAGACGTATTTATAAAACACTGTCGGAAGATAAAGAAATGTCGTAAGTCGTTTTATGGCGTTTTACCATTTGTTGATGCGACATTTTTAAGAAGCGACAACATTGAATATTGGACGATGCTTGTCTATTATAAAATAAAAATTGGCTATGAAATGAAAATAATGGTATTATAAGTAACTGTTCTGTCATACATATACAACTATGTTCCGGGCAGTAGCTTAATAGTTTGTCACCCAAATCCGAGCTAGCATGCTTACTTCTCTATCAGATATTGGAACAATTCCGAGATAGCACTGCCTAATTATATTCATTACACATGACGCCTACTTCAATGTTGTTGGTTATAAAAGGAAATCTTGCTTCTACATAAAAAAAAAACCAAGTAAAATTAAAAACAATATTGAAGCCATGGATTTCATTCACAACTGAGATAATGAGCTGTTTCGGACTGCATGCCGTTTGTGTAGATGCAAGTTTCGAAGATGTCTTATCTTTTTCCTTTGATTAGATTGTACGTTCGAGTGCTGTGGCCTTTGAATTAAGTTTGTGCGCTCGCTTATCAAGATTGTCACGTGTCGGCACTCAAACGTTCGCGGAACGATGCATGGTTGTATAATATAACATACCAGGGCCTCGATCGCGCTAATTTACATTGTATTTACCAAAGCAAATGTGAAACGTTCCCTTGCGCATAATTTGTGTTGCGCGAAACCAACCAAGCGAGGTCTTTTTTCGGAACATACGTTGATATCTTTGATTGTAATTATATTATATATTTATTAAGTCAAAATAACATCAATTAATAAAATAAAATCTTTCTAAATTGAGTAAATACATCGATCGGTTTTTGACAGCACCTAGATACAAAGACGTTACTATGGCAACCATCTAAAGGAACGTTTTTCCGCTGTCGGTCGCACGTTTTTGATTAAGTTAGTGTCTAAGCAACTTTTCATAAAACGTCAAAAATGTTTGTTGGACAGCGGAAAATACGTTCTCATACATGGTTGCCAAAGTAACGTCTTTGTATCTATGTGCTGTCAAAAACTGATCGATATATTTACTCAACTTAGGAAGATTTTATTTTATTAATTTATGTAATTTGAGCTTAATAAATATGTAATATCATTATAATTAAAGAAATCAACGTATTCTACGAAAAAACAGCTAATTGGTGGCCGTTTAAATGTTTGGCGCAACACAAATTGTGCGCAAGGGAACGTTTCACATTTGCTTTGGTAAATACAATGTTAGCGCGATCGAGGCCCAGTTAATGTAAGGTGTAACAACGCTTCGGCTTCACCGGGACTGTTCGTCACCTAGCGTTCGTTCGCTGCCTGCGCAGACTGCTCAGTTGCTGCTAGCGTGCTATATTTGAGTTTCATCTTTATTTCCTAGTATAGTGAACACGACTGACATGAGCCGGTGAGATAAATTTCTATACACAGATATTTCTCTTACCATTTTATTGTAATTGTAATTTATTTTATTGTTATCATCTAATATTAAAACGTTCATTTCATAAAAAAAACGTAAAACGTGTAACGTGTTTGATTAATAAAAAAAGTAAAACTTAAAAGACTCGTTATTGTAAGAATTTTCAAGTCAGTACATTTAATATCCTTTTTATTTGTTTTTGTAACGCCGCTTTTTATTTATTATGTTGTGATAATCATTGTATTTGTGTGTACCGTGGCGTGCGTTCGAAGCTTGTCTAAATCTAAAAATATTGATTTAACACAATTTACAGTTTGTACATGAAATAAAGATTATTATGAAACAGTTGTCTTGTGGTTAATCTGTGCTCGTCTGGTGCTAGACAGGTTAAGGTATCTCGCTTCTACCACTAGTCTACTACCGTCTACACTTTAGATAACATTTAGGGTATGTTTTTATGAAAATATAGTTCGATCTGATACCAGCAAAGACGGCTTTGTGCTGGAGGCAGCCACTGCTACTCCCGTCTTAGTTACTATGTATACTGTAGCTTACATAGTTAGATAGCGCTTAATAATTAAATGATTATATAAAATACATTAAATCGGTACTCTGTATCAGAGTCACTGCATTCACCGATGGTTGATAGTACTGAAATCTCACTTCTATATATTTTTTTAAATAATTGTATTATTGTCGAGATTGTAACTCTAATTTGCCTTGAAATGAATTCATTTTGTATAGAAACTTTGCGTTAAATGGACGAGTGTCGGATGCGAGGCGGCGCGGCCGCCGAGTTGTCTAGTTGAGATGCTTTATTATAATAAACATATTTTAACATCGCACATTATAATAAATTAATCGAAATTGATCAGTATGTTTTATTTAATATTCCAATTAAAAGTCTTTTATCTTATATCAAGAAAATATCTTATAAATAAGTATCCAAGGGATGTTAACAAAGTGGTATGAATGTGAGGGGACGCTCGCGAAAACGAACGACCCATTAAAAAAAAACGTATTGCGAAAAAACAACCGTTACGTACAAACAGGTTGCGTAGGTATTAACAATTTAGTATGAAACGGCAGATTTTTTCCCGCAGATTTTAATTTTTTTTTCTAACTAGTGTTTTGGACCACCAGCTGCCATTCGTCTTCGGTTTCGAGAGCTTTTCCTTTAAATCTAAATAAAAAAATCATACTAAACCATACCACCGTAGTGCTGTGCACTGTGCACTATATGTTTACAGGTTTTGTTTTTCCAAATATTACGAACCTGGTGTTAATAGCATAACTCTTTTTTTTATTTCATAATTGTTTCTAATTTAACTAAACCGACAATGCGACAAAGAGAAAGTAATTCAGTCCGTTGATTCATTTGACATCTTTTATTTGTGCTTTTATTTTGATCAATGTATATTTCCAATCTGAAGTACCAGGCTACCATAAGTATATCAGAGGCTATTTATTGTACCCCTACGATTATTATATAAATAAAATTAACAGTATGCTAAACATCTCCTACATGATATGGTAGCCTGGTACTTCAGGGGATGATCCATGCAGCTACATACACATACGATATTTCGATTGAGTTATTCTCACATCTAAATATAATGACAATATTGTCAATTTCTAGTATCTATTTTTTTTTCTATTTTTCCATTAAATCTCAGCAACCAGCACTACTAACGGTGGTATGGTTCAGTCCCACCCTACCCCCAGGGGTAAGGCTAGTGGTATGGTGGGTCTGTCATGGGTATGCCGCCGTTTTGTATGAAGTATTTTGTGCAAACCGGACATACCATGTTTTTTGTATTAAATGAAATTGGCTTGACTTTTATTTTTTCGAAATTTGTGGATAATTTAACACATTCATTGGTAAGTAAGAATAACTAATGTCGCTGACATAGCCCAAAGAATTGCGACTCAAGTGGCAGTGGGCAGGTCACATTGCAAGGACTGACGGCCGTTGGGGCGGAAAGGTCCTCGAATGGCGGCCGCGTACCGGGAGGCGCAGCGTTAGTAGGCCCCCCACAAGGTGGACCGACGATCTGGTGAGGGTCGCGGGAAGAAGTTGGATGAGGGCAACGCAGGGCCGATCGGTTTTGGAGATTCTTGGGGGAGGCTTATGCCCAGCAAGGGGCGCCTCTCGGCTGATATGATGATTGTTAAGAACATGCATAGGAAAAAAAAACCTATTTTTAAATAGTAGATAAATAATTAAATACAGCCAATGTAAACATTGAAATCGGCTATATAGTCTACACAAGTTATAATCAACCCTAATTTTTAACTACATTTAAACAAAAATTAATAATTACATTCGTAAAATATTGTATATAATGCTGCTTGTATAGGTACTGCACTTTGAATATAAACTGTTATATTTTGGCTAAACTTTCTTTTAAAGGATTTGGAACAAACGGCAATTTCATATTTAAAGACCTATTATTTATATTATAAATAAAACAATTAGGTACTTAGTAGTTTTTATTTGGTTACAAATGAACATTTGTACTGATATCATGGAAAGTTAGCATTAAATAACACTGGGCGTCTGAGAAAATTGAGATTATTATAAACATAAATAACAATAGGAAGACAAGACATCGTTAAACCAATGGACAATTGATAATGACTTAATTTGGTGAATATAAAAATAAGTTACACATAATTATTACACGAAAGATACTCCAAACGATTCGGAATTCGTTGGGAGAGCACCTACACCCCGAGGAGTAATTTTGGTAAACAAACTGTACTTATTAAAACTAACTCTTTTCAAATACACAATAGCTATAGATTAAAATAAAAGTTTTTATCTTGAGAAAAATTAAACTGCTACTGTACAAATCGCCACTTTGTATATTTGATCAAATAGAACTCTATCTGTACATAATAAGGTTGAGAATTCTTCGATTCATGGCAACTTCTACAGTAGAGATTTTCTGATATAATTGACAATATTGACATTTCATTTTTTACAATGTTGTAGAAAACTTACTACTACTATTCAATAAGTAGGTACAGTCAGCATATCAAAATTATCTCAGCTTTCAGAGTGCTCATAAATAACTATAATGTTGTAAAAACGCAATCGTTTTACTACAACATAAGAATCTCCTTTCACTTGTCAAAGATTTAAGTGATGCTACAAACAATATAGTTACGACACTCATTGAGTGTTAGAATTGCTTTTGTGAAACTGCAGATATTTTTGATCACTGAGAGCTCAGATGATTCCGATGCTGGCTGTACTTTTGATTTTTTTTAATGCATGGCAAAGGATGCAACTTTTGTGATCCGACAAAAAAAATATAGGTCCATATAGCTGAACCGAAAAAAGACAAACCACCCCGTCATTTTTGTGAAGGTATACAAAATGACATTTTGTTTGTTTACTTAAATTAATTCTTTATCGATTTTGGCTCAAGTCTTTCATTATTCAAGGCATCAATAAAAAAATGAAATGCCATCAATCGTGGGTGATATAATAAAGCCTCCTTTATAGTTGGACCTTGGTAGTAACGTTATTACCTTTCGCCTATTATTATTGGATATACCTTATGAATAATAATAATACCTATGTAATAACGCATTGCGTGCTGTTGGGCTCTGTATTAGTCTGTATAATCATTGCACTACATTGGCCCTAATACTGAAGAATACATGGTAAGTCTAAAATTAAGTTCAGTGCATCTCTTTTACTCGATATGAATACGAAAAGGATGGCTGTCATATAATTTGACACATGCCGTCTAATATTGTCTATGGTTTCTTTGAAATCTATCTAAATTTAGTTGACAGCTCTAAACAAATTTTTGCTATCTTTTTCCTATAACATACTGCGAGAAAGTGATATACTGTACTGAAATTTAGATTTAGAATGTATCTTCAGAATTAGGCCCAATGTAGTTAGAGGCGTAAAATAATTAGTACCTACTAGTAAAATATTAGTTTTAAGGTACTTATCTAACTACCTAGGTAATTATAATTGTTTCATTCATCCACGGTAGTGGATATTCGTGTCTGTAATTATAAACAACTTACATTTTTATGGGAATTTCTGGAAAGTACCTACCTACAATAAATATTGTTCTAGCTACTTAATGTATACACAGATGCGTATCATACAATTACAAAAATTATATGTGCTAATTACCTACATTGTTACCATTTTAGTTTACTTAAGAATAAATAAAACGGCTACAAATATCACAGAATATTTCATGAAATAAATAACAAATTATGTACACAATTAACTACATTAGTCAAGGAAGTATGTACGATATTTTTTTTATAAAAGTTGAAACTTGAAGAAATTTCTAGAACGTCTCAACCAAAATTTTATCCATATTAATAACAAGGGTTTTTTATTAGATGAGCACAATACATCGCAAAATAGCAGCTGCACACATTGTTGACAGCCGGCAGGTCCCACAGCTGCGCACAGAATCCTACAAGAAACACAGGAGGGCACAGAACACGTAAGGTCTGATTGACAGGATACACTAATGCCAAGTAACCAGTGTCTTCGATGTCCCTCGGTCTCTAAGGAACCACCGTATACTCTATTATAGAACATCTACCGTATATCTACGATAGAACATAAGCGTTTTTCACTTATGTGCGAATGACACGGGACGCTCATATTTATAAATTAGTCATAAAATTCTGTGCAGCTATACAAAAACACACTGCTATGGTGTATTTCTTTGGTATTTTTTAATTATACCTATAATATGTAGTAAACTGTATTGAAAATGTAGTTGGTACAGTCGACGGCACATCAAGTGTTACAGTTTGACATTGAGACAGCCCTTACTGCCTCAATAGAGGCGGCTTTCGTACTGCAACTGTTACACTTGGTGTGCTGTCGTGTGTATCGAAGTGATAATCTGTTAATAATAAAAACATGTATGGTCTTTACATTGTCCATCAGCGAGGCGAACGCTTAACTCTAAGCAATATTAATAGTATTGCTTTAAAAACCATATTGTTTTTATATGCGGTAGGAAAAAAATATTTAAAAAGTTGAAAAGTTGTAAAAGTTGTTCGTCAAATGTTTATAAGACGTCATAAACCATGCAAATTTTCAAACCAATACAATATAGACTGTCGCCCCGCTGCTCTTCACATTGAAGGTACATTGTGGGATCTCTAGCTTTCAATTGCCACCAATCGGGGTTTCATCCGAAGTTTCTAGACGTTAAATTAAAAAGACTTTAAGGTTCTCGCGGAGCCATCTTTAGAAAGATAGGATACCTTCCCCACGCTGATAGCGATTGATTTCCACGGTTTGGTGTCATTAAGAAACAACTGGTTATTTAATGTCACACGTTTATATACAGAAATTACAGAACGTTATACGACACTGCGAAATTATTAAAAAAGGAATGGTACAGAATGCTTTGAGTATAACAATTACTTCAGATTGTTTTAGAATGCTCATGTTTCATTAATTTATTATCTCTTTTAGGTTTTACTAGCAATTTATTAAGTCTGTACAGCTTACCTAGAATTACAAATTGTTTAACAACAATAACAATTTAAATCTAATAATTAATTATTATACACAAATATACAATTGACAGCACATCAAGCCTGATAGTAGACATATTATTTATTATGTGCGATTAGAGTCCTAAGTGAACTAACGTGCCCGCACTTTAAGAGTTTAGATGTAATACAAATAAGCCACCCTGAAAGGAGTTGGTTTTTACACGACTGTCCAAAAAAGGACTGTAATGTACTGTTCAATGCGGTGTACAGTCGCCATCAGAATGTCATATATATTACAGCAGACAACTTATAACAATTTTTTTAGTAATATAAATTTTCAAAAGTTAATACACTATATTTCAATATCTGAACTATTATTTACTTCTTTATAAATATCCGAGTAGCTATATTGCCGTAATTATTTTCTACTCGCAAATAACTAACAATAGTAAAATATAAAGTAAAAAAACTTTTTGGAATTTTAGGCTGATCAGAAATATTTGATCACCTTGCCTGCGACAATAATCTGATGGCGACGGAATAGTAGCAGTAATTTACAAATTATTTATAAAGTACCTACCTACATAGTTTATTATATACATAAATAGTAATAAAAATAGTCATGTTACTAAGCATTTGTATACAGGCCTGCTGCAATCCCGTATAACAACAAATTAGGAAGAATTTACGTAGGAACTAAGAGAGCTAATAAGAGAATAACTTTTAAATAAGGCTGCCCGCCTGTCCTACCTATTGGTGAAATTAATTTTAGAATTTTTAACTTTTGATAATACCTTAGTATTTAATAACTATAAAACATGGGAAGGTGCCTGCCTGTTAAACCGAGTACCAAACATATAACATTTTTCTATTACAGCACAGAAATAACATTTTTCTATGTGCTTTATAGTCCTTTACGTTCCTAATTGTATTAATCAATGACATTAGATCTGATAATATAAAGGGTGTGTCTCGCTCACTCATAGATGATTTTTACATATTTGACGACCGGCTGGCCCAGTCGTCTGTGCCCCTTGCTATACAGGCTACTTGGTCGGGAGGTCCAGGGTTCAAATCCCGGTAGGAGCAAATGTTTGTATGATGAGTAAGAGCATTTTTTCACGAGTCATGGATGTTTATATGTTTATTTAGTGTATTTCTAATATTTGTATACATATTATTTCCATTATTTATCTGTTATCTAGTATCCATAACACAAGCTCTTAATGATGTTTACTTTGGGCTAGATAATTGGTGCGAGTGTATGAATATTATTATTATTATATTACTCCTATTGAATTCGCTCTCTCCACGCGGCGGTACACTAAACTCGTTCTTATTTCACCCCTTCTTGACTTTGGAAATACATAAGTATAACCTATATTAAATCCAAGAAAGGCGCTTCGATAAATTGATATGTAGTCCGTGGGAGGCAGCCCTGCAACCCTACCTACTTACATAAATAAATAAGAGTAATTTAATAAACTCAACAAGGTCATATTTATAATAATCCTTCAAATATACACAACAACGTGATTATTAAAATTGTATTTTATACGCTCCATTGTAAAAATGCGGAACATCTGTTTAACGATACATTAACAACATACGTCAAACAGTATGCGTGTCAAATTGCACGAAAGTAATAATATTATGGTCCATTTGTGTAATTACTGGGCATGGACGGCATTTCATCTTAGGCCTCAGGATGACAACGCACCTGCAATATCAATAAATTTTCCCTTGTTATTTCAGGTGTTTATAGGAGGCGGTAACCGCTTACCATCAAGTGGGCCGTCAGCTTGTTTGTCATCTAGTAGTTAATAAAACAATTATAAATGAACGCTTTAAGCTATAAAAATGGCAGGTATAAAATTATTTATGAAAATTGTTAAAATAGTAAATTTACTTCCAACCATACGAGAACTCAACAGATACAAATGGAGAACTTGCACCAGAATTAAAATGGCAGATGTTTGCAAATACTTCAAGAACAAAGAGAATACAAGCATACTAAAAAGATCATTGGTTTCTCTAAATACGAGTATTTGGCCGAATGTTTATTAAAACTTTTATCCAATCGAATATTCGGCTCAATTGATTTTCATACAACAACTTGGTTGGATTGGATAGATGTCAACGTAGCATCAATATAAGTCATCCTATCTTTTCTTATTGAAGTTTTTAGAGGACTAGTGGCGTATCTTGCTTTAGATGGGCCCTGTATCAAGATTTGTTGGGGGCCCAAAAGAAGGGTAAAGAATTTTTGCTCATACATGTTTGGGGGCCTGTAGCCCGCATCATTGACATGGTAGCTACGCCCCTGAGAAGGACAACAGAACTGATACTCAGAGGCGGCTTTAGTAGAAGGCAGGCATGGCAATCTCGCTCACAAAAGGACCAGAGCCTCTCAAAGATCTTCTGCCGGGTGCCTCGCAATGGTTAAGGTTGCCTAAATTCAGTCATCCTCCTTAACTTTAGTTGTGTGGGCTCTTGTATTACAAAATGTCAAGACACTTTCCATCAGGTGGAGTGACTTATTGTTTCCTATTCCAATTGTATCAAAAAGTACAATAATCATACAAAAAGTATGATCAATAGAATTGATTTTAAAGTGCAAATGAATGTTTAAACAACACAAGCTATTGATTATTTTATCTTACCCCCAAAATGTCTTTAAATAACTTAAGTATCTTCATCAAAACAGTAAGTGGCAGGAAGTTGGGCAGCTAGGAACTGGGTTTACTGTTTAACCTATCTCAAACTAAGAGTGGAGGTCATAGCGCGTCGTCGTCAAAGCCCCCGGTGAGGATGTGTGGCTCGCCGATAGCAGGCACCATGTGGGAGTATTCACTAGTGGCCCATAGATACAGATTGAGTGTGCGCTCCGTACATTGGGCTATGAATCTGTAATAGAAAACGATTTTTTTAGAGCTTTCTGTGTAACAGAACTAGAGGTTTGAGGTTTTCATCGAGTACAGCATGGGGTTGTTCAAAAAAGGCGTGAAAAGATTTTATCGCAACGTGCAAGTGACACCCCTGGTGTTGCAAGCGTCCATAGGGTATGGTAACCGTTTACCATCAAGTGAGCCATATGCTTGATTGCCACCTTAGTGGTATAAAAAAAGAGGTTCTAATTTTAATAAGACTAGGGATGTTGACAAATTTTGGCAAAGTGTTGCTAGCCGTGTGTAAATTGCTAACTCATGTTTTAAAAATCATGTATTTTGAATTTAATTTTCTATTTCACTCGACAATGCCCATACATGTGACATGACCACTTTGAAGTCACCTGTTGCCAAACACTGCTAAGTTGCTATGGTGATTTAGATAGTTTTCTTTTTGATAGCTTCTGATGCCAAAAAGTGACATCATACACTGAGATTGGTGTTTCTTGTCACACCTGAGATCTAATTTAATTGCATTTTTTTTATTAAATATTATTTAAATTCCATTATTACAATAAAATGTTGTGTTTTTTATGAATTCTATTATGAAAACTATCACTACACTTCAAAATTATATTTTAACACACACACACTAAGCCATTTACTAAAGGTCCTTTCAACAGCCTAAAGCGAAGCAAACAAAGTTGTACATAATCCTTTGTTGTACCTTTCCACAACTAAAAATTTACTTTACAAATATTTGAAACTTGAAAAAATCCCAAGGGCAATATGATTTTTTCCCATATAATACTTATGCTAATTTGAAATGATGATTGATATTAGTTTAACTTCATTCATGGTGTGTCATAGCCAAAGAAACTTTTTCATAAAAAAATTAGTCATCCAAAATTCAAGCTGTAGATAAATATCTTTGAGGAAAACGTACCTCACAAATGGTCTGACGTCTCCCTCATTAGCAGTTTGCAGATGCTGGTAATAAAGGTGTCGGTGCTCCTTCACGATGATGACCGGCGGGTAGCCAGCCTGCATCAGCAGCAGGTTCATTAGTAGCCGAGATGTGCGGCCATTGCCATCAATGAATGGGTGGATGTAAACTAATTTGTAGTGTGCGAGAGCAGCATATCTGAAAATATTACACTAGCAGTTAATTATTGCATGGAAAGTTTTAATACAGCAAGGGTGGTAAAGGCTTACCAAAGCCTATGCACCCTTGGAATACCAAAACGGTATTACTACTCAAACATTGCACTGTAAAATTCAAGAGGAAGTAATATATGTTATGTGCTTGAATTGTTTTAAAGATAAAAGTGTCTTAATTTATTGAAATAATGGATCTACAACAAAACATTAAACAAATATTTGAAATGGCTGTATTACCTTACAGGGTGTAGGTCCAAAGCATCTTCAGAGTTCAACCATTCAAGAAATTGGGTCATTAGTCTTTGTATCTCTAATGGGCCCGGAGGTATGTGACCACCCACATAGACCTGTGTTCTTCTAAATTGCCCACCTTCTACAGGGTCAACATGACCTAATACTCTCTTATGTATTTCTAAAATATCACCCATTGTGATATGTCTCAGTCTATACAACAGGGTTTGATTTATATACTTCATAGCAGCATCTAAGCCTAAAATCTCATTGTGCTCATCAACACTCTTACCTGCCACAGCTATTCTTGTCTCTAAAATACTCCTAGTCTGTTGTAAAGTCATAGTGTTGCCTTCAATCCCTACTGTGTGGTAAATATGCTGAAAATAAGCCTCTCTCTTGGCTCTACGTAAAGCAGAGTTATTCTCCGGTATAGACAGCAAAGCATCTCTTTTCTCATCAATTTTTTTTAACATCTCTCTGTCCATATTCTCCACTATACTTGCTGTACGCTGCCTGTTCATCAAAGCTTCGGTATGATCAGGATAATTTGTCAGAGCCAGTGTGTAAAATTGGTCCGCTTTAACAACATCATTTTTGTGGTCTTCTAAAAACTCTCCATAGTGATTCAAAATGTCTGCGTGTTTCGGAGACAGAGCGAAAGCATGTTGAAATAGTTTTAAAGCTTTGTCTGGTTTACCATGTTTCTTCATTTCTAGTGCAGCATTAAGGGAAACAACGGCTTCAGCATCTCTGGCTTTGTCGGGTTTTTTAGGGGCGGATGGTAAACTAAATTGGTTCTCAACTGTTTCTAAGTAATTGCCATAGAGGCCAGTTGGTATGGGAGAGAAGGGTTTCGTTAGTTTTACATTGTGGCTCAATAATTTGTGCAGGGATACTACAACTGCCAACGTACACACAACACTAGATAATATCAACACTGTCTTACATCTGTCCAGGATCATTTTTGAAAGAAAATTACTTTTAGGATCACTTTTCATTTTTTTAGGTTCACCACTTCTATCTATGAATAACATGATTTTTACAATTAAATACTTGTACCTGGTTTTTAAGTGACAGTATCTGTTTAATGTTAACTGTGGATAATTTAGATTGCATTATGTATTGCAAGAATAATTCCATTCACAAATAGCAGAAAAACACGTAAGAACATTCATTTACTTGACAGTATTTTGACATTGACATTGACAAAATAGATTCATTCTTTTCTTGAATGGTTGAGCAAAAAAGTTTAGATCCTACAGCCAAAGACATGTATACAATAAAGGACACAGATCACTAATAAAGTACAGGATGGAAGGGGAACGTTCGAGTAAACGAATGCAGATGGCAGATGGTACATACATACGAATGCTTATTTGCAGTGAGAGTCACTCATTTTTTTATCAGTTGCTGAAACGTTCAATAAACTTAGGACATAAAAGTTTATTATACGTTTTTGCAACTGACCGGACCAAACTTAAATGAAAATAACTTGCAGTCGCAGACGCTATACTAGATTTTGACTAATGACTCCATAGAGCAGATTGCTCTGAGGATAACTCTATCTCAATCTCAGCACATTCAATCAACTCTATGGTAAGAGTGGTAGCCAAACAGAATGTAATCACTACTTACGTGTAGAAGTAGGTACAAAACAAAAATCGCTTCTCGTTTATATGAATTTCACCAGTATCGTGTTTATGACGGATACAGTATGTTTTAATATAAATTAAAATCAAACTAAAATCAATGAAGAAAAAAAGAAATACTGAAGACATGTCTGTATGGGCATTACTACCCTTTGCCTTCCTTTTTATAGGGAGAATATAACAAAAAAAAGGAGTGTTTGAGGGGTTTTGTGGCGTCAGCTAGGATTTTTATTACAATAATTAAAAATTGTGTCAGAGCGAACTTTGTGTTATAAATGTGGTGTAGTTTTATGAAACAAGTCTTTGCGTTGACGTACAACTAAAATATTATTAGAATAAAAGTGATTATGGTGTGAAAGACGATGAAAACTTTTTTGTGGTTATCCACCTCATCAAGTAGCATCATATGGAGACTGTCATCATATATTTCGCGTCAAATACTCCCAAGGTGCATTAAAATGTGTTACGCCAGCATTTCAATGCAATAAATGAAGAAAAAAAGAAATACTGAAGACATGGTTGTATGGGCATTAGTACCCTTTGCCTTTCTTTTATAGAGAGAATTTAACAAAAAAAAAATAGGGAGTTTTTGGCGGGATTTGATGCTATCAGTCAATATTTTTATTACAAAACTGTGTCTGAGCAAGCGTAAGTATTTATCCATCCAAAGTAGGATCATAGCGACTGCCATCATATATTTGCAGTGGCGTAGCTTGCTTTAGAGGGGCCCCGTATCAAAAATTTTTTGGGGGCCCTATGATAAATACACAAAGTGTCGGGTTTCATGTCTAAATGAAGACCATCAATGACCCTCCATTGGCTCATGGCTTTTTGAGAAAACACATTTTTTTTGGACGTTTGAATAATAATAATTTTTTGTCTGCTTTATCTATTTCAAAAACTTGTTTACTCAATGGATCAATAACCTGAAAAACCGGCTACATTAAGTGAATATACCTAATTATGAGATTTTATTAATTTAAAATGGGTCGGATTCCGAAATTAAAATTTAAATATTAGTTAAAATTTTTAACACTTATTAAGAATCTTTTCACTTATTAACAACAGATAATTTACAAAGAAAAATGTACAAAAAGTGTCTTAAAATCAATTTAAAATCTAGCATTACAGTTACAGTTAATTCAATAATAATAATAATCATAAAAAAATAGGCCTGTAGGATAAGAGAAATTTTAAAACGTTTACAACATTTAGGGTATCTACTATCAACAAAAAAAGAGGTTTTTTCTTGAAAACTAAATTTTTGAAAAACATACATGAGGGTCCTTTGGGTACCCCATCGGTGGTTTTCTTTTGGATCACATTTTTTTTCTGGAAATAATATTTTATGATTTTTTCTTGTACACGTTCGGGGCCCCCGTAACCCGGGGGCCCCGTATCATTAATACGGCTCATACGGCGGTAGCTACGCCCCTGTATATTTGGCTCAATACTCTCCCAAGATAAATTGAAATGTGTTGCACTAGCATTTCTATGCAATATCTGCAGAAATAATAAGAGAATTGGCTGTATGGTTGTGCCTATGCTTGTCTTAATGGACGAATGAATACAACTGCAAGAATAACATGAACTTTGGCGGGAAATTTAAAACTTTTTGAATGGGTAAATTCTAATAAATCGAAAAAAAACATACAGACGAATTGGTAAACCTCCTCCGCTTTTTGAAGTCGGTTAAAAAGCGCTGGAAACGTTAAACTTGGCGGTTCATTTTTTTGGTGATAAATTAATGATATTACAATTCGGCCGGTATGTTTTTATATTTTCTTTTTGTCTAAATTATCTATTTTTTCAAATTATTGGCAAGTTCTTTAAGTATATACAGGGCGGTGCCGTCAATGCGACAATAAATTTAAACATGGGCTATATTAGTCCATAGAAATGGTTTGCTACTTTCAAAACTATCGTATTCATTTGATAATTTCATGACATTTGTATGGAATAGTGTAACGTTGGCAGCATTATTTCATACAAATGT
Source organism: Nymphula nitidulata (assembly GCA_947347705.1). Classification (NCBI taxonomy): domain Eukaryota; kingdom Metazoa; phylum Arthropoda; class Insecta; order Lepidoptera; family Crambidae; genus Nymphula; species Nymphula nitidulata. The sequence continues at coordinate 2,797,068 of OX374617.1, read as the reverse complement.
CATGAAATTATCATTATCAATTATAATCACAGATTACTTTCTACCCGTGTAAAACTTTTTACAAAGATTTTCAAACTTTAAAAAAAAATTGTGGTGCCGATGTATGGGAGCTTTTTTTCCTTTTCATCTTGTGTTGACTTACAGATATTTGTTGTCTACTTCTATTATGACACCCCTTTGTATTCCTCTTCCGACTTCCATAATATTTTATTAGATTCTACGAATACAATTATTTTATACGAAGCACGACGAAATTCACTTGTATTACTTACTTTCCTGATTCGTATAAGTCCCATAGTTTTACCTGCGCCTATTATATTTCCTACCCGTTTCCCTACCTTTGTTACCCTTGATGTGGAAGATGCACAAGCCGTGCGAGCCAAAACGGAAAAATAAAATCAATTCAATCATGATTAGGATCAAGAAACTCTTTTTTCTTTTATTTGGCCCAGTACACACAGCATCACAAACTTATTAGCAATTGAGTAGCACCAGAGTAGTTTCGGCAGGAGCTCGCACAACAACCGCACCGGGCAGACTTGGGATATATATTATCTCTAATCTATGCTTAGGACAGACTGACTTATAGTTCCAATTTTATTCTAAAAGTTCCTTATTTCAGTATGAGAAGCGAGCGGTTAGCATAGTGGGTTCGACCATAGATTACTTTTTTGATACGGGTACTCGACTGCCCTCAGTGAAGACCAGCCCCCTTATTCTCAACTGTCGGATCACGGATTCGATTCGACAAGTCACATGCCGTCTCGCTTTGACGCAGCGCGATAAAAAGTGACAGGCATAGAGTTTCCGAAATTCGGATTCTTACCGAGAGTTGAGAATAAGGGGGCAGACACTCACACAGTAGAGTAGTTTCGGCAGGAGCTCGCACATCAACCGCACCTGGTAGACTTAGGACAGACTGACTTATACTTAGTTCCAATTTTATTCTAAAAGTTCCTTATTTCAGTGTGAGAAGGTAAAGACCCTTATTTTAAAGATATGTTTGAAATTTGAATTAGCGAAACAATCTATGGATCTAGGATTCTTACAAAAACTAGGTGAACTAATTTCAATAAATCTGTCAAGTGGCATTAACCGTCTGGAGTCTGGAAGGCTATTACAATTGAAAAATCGATTGTGTTTGGAATCTGATGCTTGACGGGTTAGTTAATGTTTTGACTGACGTAAAATTTATAAGACATTAAGGTAATTATGAACTTTATTGAACGGTGAAATGTCGGAAAATGTTTTAACCGATTTAGATAAAAGGTATAAAATTATAGTTTGAGAAGAACCCTGGGAAGAACTTTTTGGAGTGATGATAGCCATGACACGTGGGTGAAGCCGCGGGCAAAAGCTAGTCATAAATAATATGACAGGTACCTATGAAATTTAATCATGTCCATTAAGAAAAAATTCCTAAACGGTTGGTACTTACTTTCCTTTCGTATCGTGTATAATTAATAATGGGAGACATAAATAAATTACTCAGCATTGAATTAAGTCATATATTTTCCTTCAATAATTTCTTCCACAGATTTATTTTGAATAAATAACAATATCTTCCAGGTTAAATCAATCAGATCTTTTTAGGATAATACAAAAACTAACAAATAGCTATCATATTTTATTAGTCAAATAGTAAATATGAGACGTCATTACTACTTAAACTATTTAAATATTAACTTATTTTAATCACTAATTTTAGTAATAAGCCCAAGGCTCACTTAAGGTATAATTTTAAGCTGCTTGAATTAACAGTTTTTTTTATCATAGACAATTATAATATAAGTTTTTACTTGAATTTTTCTTTAATTTTCGCGAGATGATTATCCGCAGCCGTCATCTATTAGTTGTAGAAAGTCACGTCCACGGATGTTCGTCTCGTTTTGGTCCCGTGGCAACCACCTTGGATATTTTTTTAATAGAGCAAGTCAAAGTAATCATAACATCTCGTTATACCGTGAAAAAAAAACAAAGGAGAAAACAATGAAAAAAAAAAGATTTCTGCGAATGCAGCTCAACCGACCAAACTTGAATCGCGTCGGCTTTGTGTGGTCAGAAATAAAAAACCGTAAACGTTTTTACGGCGCCTTAAGTTTACAAGCCAATAAAACAAGCGGGGCAGAAATCCAGTAACAATTTTTGTTGCCGAGTGTACAAACGTGTTGCTCGCTCGTAACTTCCTGCGAGGATTTTACGGTTTTTGCCGAACCGATTTCCAAGTCAACATCAATGAAGCAAGCACACTACACTATACTTTAGAATATACTATAACTAGTTTATATGGCAGTATTGCAGGAAATTACTTTATTAGAGAGCAACGGAGCAGATGCGCAAGAATGTCTCTCATCAAGCAGCTTAGATGGGCTGGCTGCGGTCGAATCAGCCACACAACAGGCTCTGTTCTGTGGAATCAACATAAAGCGACTCCCATGAATTGCTAATTGGATTGGCAAGATCCTTAATAAGCCTTAAAATAAATATGACCAGGCTTTTACAATGCAATGCTTACAAGCGAATACCATTATCTTAATACTTTAGTGAAAAATTCGAGTACCTATTATGTTTAAAGAAAAAGTAATGGCAAACAAGATATTATTACTCGCAATTAAGTAAATATTGCATTGTAAAGGAGATGTTTAATGTCCGGCTAAGTATATGTACACTATCTCAAAAAGTTCGTTTTCATGTCTAGTTTGTTTGTACAAAAGTTGAATTTTTTCGTTTTTCAATATGGCAATATGGCGAGCGATATAGAAGTCAACGAAACGTCACCAAAGTGACATAGGCGCCATGATGAATATTTGGCTGTGTTTTTTTTTTTTTTGTATAAATAGATGACAAACAAGCTGACGGCCCACTTGATGGTAAGAGGTTACCGCCGCCTATAGACACCTGCAATAACAAGGAAAAATCACTTGATATTGCAGGTGCGTTGTCATCCTGGGGCCTAAGATGAAATGCCGTCCATGCCCAGTAATTACACTGGCTACCTTTCCCTTCAATCCGAAACACAGCGAACTGTTTCACGGCAGAAATAAGAAAGGCGGTGGTACCTACCCAGACGACCCTACATACGGGCCTACCACCTAGTGTGTTGCAGTATTTTCCATAAAAGTTCTTGTTTTGTACCACGCAAGTAAGGCAATAAAAAGAAAACTATATTTTTACGTATTTTTCAGTATAGTGCACATAAACCTGCCTGGGTCTCCATACATTTTTGGAACATCTCTTTTTACTAAAAAGTATATATCTAGTTAAATTGTTTATCATTTGTGACAAAAAGCCTCTAACATAACTTTATTTTGGCGAGATGTTACTGTTTTATTATGCCAAAAGTAATTTCGAAAGCATGTCAAATAATACATATAAAATCTTACCTTACATCTAAAATGTTAAACAATATTCAATTTTTTAGCACAGCAGATACCACATCGAACTTTAACACTCGAACCGAGCTATCTTCGTTGATTGATTGTGCGGTATCGACTGTACTGAACCACAACAGCGACCAGCGCTGTATATTGTGTTCCAAAATATAATTTAAATTCAAATACTATCACGTTTCTTTATACCTTAGTCCCTAGTAGCATTCAAATGTTTTTCATTACTACCATTTGGTAAGTCATGGGGTGAATAGCTAGATATTTGACAGAGGGGTAAAGAGGAGGGAAGTTGTCCCGCAGTCGGAGTCTCGGCGCTCCAGCCATGAGGTCCCTCATGGCTTTACATATTGTATTGTTAGTTGCCTCTGACGTATATTTGGCCTGACCTGACATGGGCTTTCCTAGCCCTGAACCAACTCTCACCTATAGCCAATAGCAGTATTTCTTATGCTTTATTTAGTTATTATTAGTTTCTTTAATAGGCGGTGGACTCTAACCTTATGGCTATTACCACAGAACATATTATGTTCTGTGGCTATTACTTATGATGATGTTGTGTGACTTTAGATGCTACTAAGGAAGCTCCAGTTTTGCGGTCATTACGCGAAAAATTTACAACATGGATTCGCGTGACCGTTAACTGGTGCACTGAGTTTGAGTTTTGCGTATTTCTTCAAAGTCAAGTTCATTTATTTTCTCTACTTTTGACAACTTGGGAATGGTGTCGAAATTCAGAAAAGCACACAATTTCTTTTAAAATTACGCCTTTTAAAATGAAAATTGACATAAAACTCATACTCGGGGCACAGATAAAATTAAATAATTTCAATCAGACTTCACAGCCTGTTTTGACATCTTCGGAATATTTAGCTACTATTTTTCTGAACGTTCAGATAAAATACTGTTAGTTAAAGATATGAAAAATTAATCAAATATTCTATTCCATCAATAAGTCTACGATCAACAAGTTTTTGATTAATTGCTGTTTTTGAAATATAATGTAATGAAAAATTATGTATATGACACAGTAGCTTTTTAACCGACTGCAAGAAAAGGAGGGGGTTATCAATTCGTCTGTATGTTTTTTTAAATAAGTAATTAATGATCCACTCATTGAAAATAATGTTGATAAAGTAAAGAGCAGATAAAACTTTACATTGTCATCGCTAATTAGCTCCAATTGTATTCGTGTTAGAGTCACAGTGCAAAAGTCTGTGTGCTCATGGTTAACAAAAACACTATCAATTATACTAAAAGTCTATTATTCGAAATAAAACCACTATACCGGATTCAACTCGTTTAATTATCCTCGCATTAGAACACCGCTTCATTCCTAGAATGTTAAGTGAGGCTATTGAAATCAAAAAACACCCTAATTTCAATAGAGAACATGGTTGGAGTGGTGGGATCCCATCATGCAAATAATAAAGTCCCAAGCCCGCCCTGACACTGAACTGACACCGTGAGCTCCGTATGTGTGAATCTGACTGCTCAAAATATAATACAAAGTGACGGTAGTTAACTTATGAACCTTTCAAATACATTTGACATCATAAGCCTTCCCGTGACCACGATCGCTGTAAAGTAACCGAAAAGTCGGGTGTATATTAATTATGTAACATCTAATTAAACGCGTGTTAAATCTGGTAAAGTGGTTTTATTTCAAATGTCTAGATCTCGCTAACATATACAAGACAATACTAGTACGCCTATTAGTAGTTTTATTCTTTAGCTTTACCACGCTTTCCGTTTTAGAACGAATAGCAAACGAATTGACTACGTGGTTGTTTCTTCGAAGAACACGTGGGAAGGGAAGGAGGGAAGACCATCCGGGCTGCAGAACGGGGCAGTGTGTTAGTGGCACATGGAATCTACCAGGATCATCATGGAGTAGAGGGAGCAGCCGAGGCCGATCATGGTGCCCATGGCGATGCTGGAGTGGTACATCCTGAAGGTCCTGAGCACGCGGAGGTAGCGGGGACAGTGTGCGAGTTCGCCTAGGATTAGGCGGCCGACCTGTAACAAGTAGGAAAGGCTATTATTAAAAAATAAAAAACCAGCAAGTGTTAGCTGAATGCAGTTCGTACTGAGGTCTATGTAGCTAGAGTAAGTGAATGCCGCATGTTTGATGGTTATTTAAATATCTTTTTACATAAAATTAGATGACAAACAAGCGGGGCTACCATCAACTAAGGACACCTGCAACAACAAGGAATCGCAGGTGCGTTATCAGCCTGCCTAAGATGAAATAATTTCTAAGGCCAGTAATTACACAACTGTTTTGTACCGGTTTTACTATTTCGGCCGTAGGTGTACCTTACCAGACCACCCTACATTCGCGCCTGCCACCTTGTTCTCACTTCATTACTTTTGGGAAAATGTCAACTATCTAGCAAAATTATTAAAATTTGTATCATTATCTTGTGTGAAATTTACAGTTCTCGTTCCTTTCAGCAGTAGATACGGTTGATATGATCGTATCAATGTAGGCGTTATTATTCTGGACTTGCACACAAATAAAAATATAGACCTAGAATTTTATAGTGACTCTACTCCTTTGGAATAGATTTCATTTTCTTAATGTCATCATTATTAAAGAATTATAACGAAACTACTTTTTACTAACTCTCTATTTCCCTACATTGTACAAAAGATTACCTAATCGCTCAGTTTTGGCATTAAGATAAGACTAGCTGCTAAGAAAGTTACTACATTTAACATTTATTGGCGAGTATTGGGTTGCACAGGTGCAACATGTCCAGGTGTCCAGATCAATATGAATCATATTACAAAGGGTTAAAGTACAATACGCGTCAAAGTACCTACTCGGCTACTTCTGTGGTCCAATTTATACTGAGATGAATGAGATAAAGCAATACAATGAATGCAACGGGGCTCTATTATACTTCAATTGAAAGAAATATAGTAACTCTGTTGCACTTTGAAGAACTGCGTTATTATTCTGTAAAATTTTCCCTATTAACTACTGGCTCAAAATAAAAATTGATAGTAATATTTATTATTTAATCAATTTTCGAAATTCATCGATATTTTACATCTACTACATTATTAGCAATAGTCATAAGAAATTCCCGTAATGATTAACCGAGACTGGCAATAGAATATCCAAAAAATATCTAAAACACATTTTTTCCATTTTGTTGATAATTATTCATAAGGTTTGGGGGTCTGCTCTGTTTGTTCCTCCTGGGCTTAGATCGCGCTAATTTACAACGTCTTAACCAAAGCAGAACCAAAAACCGACGTCGATGTCTTTGATTACAATTATATTATATTTATACTATAGTATATTTACATAAATTTATTAAATAAAAACTTCATAAATTGTGTCAATAATTCGAGTGGTTTTTGACATTTGACAATGAATTTAGATACAATGACGTTCCTAAAGGGAACCATTTATGGGAACGTATTTACCGCTGTCGGACCAACGTTTTGGATTTACTTGGTGCCTAGCAACTTTTGCTAGCATTACAAACGTTTGGAAATTAACGTCAAAAATGTTTGTCCGACAGCGGAAAATACGTTTCCGTAAATAATGGTTTCCATAGTAACGGCTTTAGATCTAAATACTGTCATAAAGCGCTATACATATTGTCCTTAACGGAACGTTTTCGGTTTTGCTTTGGTAGCGATCAGCACGGCCCTCACAACACATAACAAACAACACAGTGACCCTAGCAACGTCCAATAGTTATCTTGACTAAATGAGCCACGTGAATCACCTGTGAATATGATAGTGTCTACGTGCCAAAGGTATGCAAGACGCTATCACGTTCTCGCGCGCATTATCTCTATTGTAAATTTCGTTATAGATATTTGCATAAATTTCTTACAACATGTAATACAAATGGTACGATTGTAACCAACTTCATTGTTGTAATATTGCATTTATACATTTCGCGGAAATTTAATTTCGAGCAAGACGACAGGAACACCGGATACCACATTTTTGGTTGGTTATGTTTTGCAATGTCAACAGAGTCCATTCTCGGAAGCTATAAGTAGGTAATGGTGCTATACTGTTAGTTTTTACTGAGTAAATAATTTTGGTGTCATACTTTGTTTTTAATTTAGTAAGACAAAAGTGAATTTTAGTTAACATATTGTTGATATAGTAAGGCATGAAGAACTCAATACTCAATCGTTTATTGTTAATATTGTTATTATCCATAGGTATTTACAATTGGTGATACAAGAACTTCTCAACACAACGCTGTTTGTAGTTAGGATATGAGTGACGGCAAACCTAACCAAATTAATTTACCAAAATTGCCCAAAACAGGAATAATTGGAGAGGCTTAACGAAGGCCTACACCAAACGATTAGTTGATAGAGGCTAAAGAAGAAGATACGATACATATGGTAAAAAATGTTTCCTTAACATAATTGCAAATTTAATATCTTTGTCGCGAATGGCTTCCTGGGAGCATGCATTATGACAATTAAAAACCTATAGCGTTTGCAATGTCTGGCCGTTAATAAGCTTACTTGATTTTAGAAACATCAAGAAAAGCTTGAAGCTCACAATGCCCTCCAAGCCGTGCCAAACATCGTCACCGAGCGTCACACATTGGCGTGCATCCAATTTATCTTAAAGTGTGTTCACAGTAATTTAGTTCACGGATGACGAGCAGTGCAAGTGATTCCTGATGACGCCGCCGTGTAGATAAGTCGGACCGGTCGTAATACTCGCAATCATCTGAACAAGTTATGATGGCCGTCGTTAACTCGATAGAGGCTTGACAGCTCTGACGCCGCCAGTGGTTAACCGCCCGAAGCGGCAGATAACGTAATGAGCCTGTTACATAGCTCGCACAGTGTGCAAAAGACATTTTATTATGTAGCCGAAGACTAAAAATAATGTATTTGTAGCCTGTGTGAAATTTTTAATTATTTACGAAAGTATTCATTGTTTTTGACATAAAACACTTTGCTGAGATAAAAAAGTTATAATTGCAGATGTACCTACAGAGTACAAGTGTGATAGATAATGTTAAGTAATAAGCAAGGTTGTGTAATATGGTGACTTATAAATCTAACTTAATACGATAGTCATTTTACGGATATGTTGAAAAGTGGTTTTATTTTATCTTAGTTTTTTTATACGTACTTTCAATGACAAGGGAACTGACTTCCCACCTGGTGAATAGTGGCTACCGTTGCCAAGGGAAAAATCACTTGTTATTGCAGGTGCGTTGTCACCTTGATCCCTAAGATGAAATGATATCCCTAGTGATGCAAGTGTCCTAGACTACGGCAACCGCTTACCATCAGGTGGACCGTATGCTTGATTGCCACCTTAGTGGTATAAAAAAATGCCTTAGATGCTCGGTAATTATACTGGATACATTGCCCTTCAATCCGAAATACAGCGAACTATTTTACGAAATAGGAAAGGTGGATAAAAAAAATAAGTCCAATTTAGAGGAAAGATACTGACTTCTTGACCCCCGCCGGCTACTTCCTCCATCTGGGTCTTGCTATGCTTGGCGCGCAGCATGGGCCGCACCAGTCGCAGGCGGACGTACATCTCGATGCTTGCCACGGCTAGCAGCAGTGCGAACTGGAACAACGGTGAGGTTAACAAAGGGCTTCGAAAATAATGAAGTCAAGGAATGCCGAGGGAGGTTAAGAAATTTTTATGATAAATCAATATATTAGGCATTTTTGTGAAGAATAAAGATAATATTAAAATTTTAATACACCTTCGGCCTCGATCTCACTTGTTAGTCATCTATCTAAGACATTCTCATTGAGACCATTCTTATACCTACAGAATATTTGATGCTACAGCATCAGATAAAGGTTAGCATGTCGTAGAAATACCACCGAAGTAACAGAACACCAAATTTCAATTAGACTTGTGAAAGTTATAATTGCCCTTGACCCGTTGAACCTTTTGTCAACTAGCAAAAGAGCTGATGATCATCAAACGCCTGTACAAATCTTCATAAAAGATAGACAAGAACCATATCGATCACGTCAGCTTTCAAAAAAATAAAGCCGAATCGAAATCAGTCTATTCGTTTACGCACAGATACACTATACACTGACAAACACGTGAAACTTATGACACTCAGGCTGGTCCTCTGGTATGCCCGCACAGTTTTTATGAAATTATTGTTAATATGGGTATTGCAATCGTTTGCCGATTAAAACATAATTTCAATTCTACATTACCAAACAATTGGAACTGTCATATCCATTTCACAAAACATTGGCAATAAGCTACTTCAGAATATAAAAAAAAACATACTTAATTGTATATACCTATCTAGTTTTTTCATCTCATGACCTAATTAAAATTTGTCTTAATGACGACCTTGTTTCTTTGTCTAGTGAATGTGTACTACCTACATTTTTTATCTTTGCTGAGTCAAAGCCACAGCTGTCACAATCACAAGTGCAGGCAGAGTGCAACAGAGAGCAGAGTATGATCGATTGGAACTTGCAATATTTTACCTAATCATCCTATTATTTTCAATTTTTATTCTTATCTGTGTTTGATAATGTATCTAAAAGTATCGATTTGATATTGAATTAAAAGTAAAAAAGGAAAAAAAAAAGAAATTAAAAAAGAAAAAGTAATAATAAGGAAAAGTTATTAATAAGGATCAGTGTATACCATTATCTTTAGTTAGTTAATCACAGCATTCACAGCAGACATCGTAGATATAATAAAAAAGCCATAAAAATCTCTACTTATTGATTCACATCAAAACATAATAACCTTTTTTGTTAGAGTAAAGGTTTATAATTATGTATATTGGTAATTGCTGACAATATAAAACGGAGGTAATAAATCTAACCTAAGTAATACGGTAGAGTCACTTTACGAATGTGTTGAAAAGTGGTTTTATTTGTCACTGACTTTGCGAATTTAATTACGAGTAAGTGTGATACCATGGACCTTGGTGATACCTATAATACTCGTTAAATCGGCGCCAGATCGTAAATATTCGTAATGTGATTGAATTCTCAGCCTTGATCTTTACAAAATTATTGATTTTTATATTGACGTGCGAATGTCAATAAATAATACCTGAAATTAAACAGATATTCAATTCATTACCTTCATTATACAATTAAGTATACAAAAGCAAACGATTAGTAAAATGCGACAAAATTACGATTAACGGCAGTTGAGTCATTATTTTCACTGCAGTCGTATACAATGAAAAAAGTGACTCGACTGCCTTTCATTGAATGTCTGTTCATTTGAAAACGTATTCTCGTCATAAAATGTCTCTCTCTATGACCATCGCTGATTTAGTATCTAGATAGCTTCGAAGTTAGTCTCTCACCTGCACCCAGGAGGTGTGTGCGAACCGCGTCAAGCACTGGATCTTGAAGTAGGCGATGAGCGCGAGCACGCTCATGGCGGCGTTGAAGGAGTAGTACACGGGGAACAGGACTGTCTGCACACGGCCAAACTCATGGCGAGGCAGATTGAAGTATAGCACTATGCCTGGAGAAGAAACAAGAGGTTCAATATCTTTGGAAACAGCAAAAATAATCTATGGTTGAGGTGAAGCTCTCTTCCATATTCGGCTTTATCATCACTCACCTTAAGAATGAAAAAAGTGCCTTACAGTTATCTGACGCTAAATAAAACCTACATACAAACTAATGTGACGCCAGAGAAACTCCAAATAAGTTTTGACAATGTGGAAATCGCGTGCCCAGGGAGTTGCAAGTGACCAAGACTGCGGCACAGATTAATAACAGACTACGGTAACAAGTGGGTACAACACCGTTATAAAAGCGATTCATATTCCACTCGGTTCAGTATTGGTTCCTAAACTGCATCGCTGTCATAGTCGTAGATAGCGTCGCAGTACGAATAACGATTCTACTCAGTTTAGGTCCTAAACTGGATCGCAATAAAAGATGGGAGACGGGTGCTGCTCGTGTATGTATTTAAATATCTCATAGTTACCTACAATTTTACTCTGAGTCCGGCAATTACCATCCCACCTTAGTAGCTGTGCCTGCCTAATTGGCTTATGGATTAGAATAACATTTTTTTACATCACTATACAGGAACAGGAGTGTGCTAATATTAAACGAGGACAATGAGTTCACAATCGTATAAGTACAATCACAATCAACTATGCATAAAATTTTATCATTCAAGCAGTATAGATAAAAAAACCTTTAATGGAGCGAGCTTTTTACTTGTAGTGCTTTAGTTTGGATGTTGGAACATCTAATTTGTTATGGTGATAAAAAATACTATATCTAAAAATACTTTTTCCAAAAATTAAGATATTCAAACATTCGATGGATGTTTAGCCGACAAACAAAAAAAAAAAGTCTCTGTTACAAATATCGTACTCCGCTTGATCATAAAAATAACCTTATGCTCGTTTTCACTAACATTTGCTTAGCGTTATCAGTCTCTTAGCGATTTTTATCTCAGTCTATCTAACGGAGATAGAAAGAGACAAATGTCGTTAGGAGACACCTAATCCTAGGGAATGGTTAGTGAATATGGACATTAGCCTTCTAGTATTTCAGTGTAGTATTCCAGTGATTGTTGATGTTATTGCTTAAAGAGGTCAAAGTAGGGATCCTACACGTCTAGCTGACGTGTGTTCCTCTCTCCATGTAAACTTTGCCACCTAGAGGTCATATCAATATGAAAGAAGCGCACACCGATATTATTGCTGGCAATTTGCGAATTGGCTCGCACTTCCTAACCCGGCCCCAAGCCCTAAGGTGCGTCACCCGTGTAATATTCGATTCACTCTATCATAAACATTAGGGGAGAGCCATTGAATGAACTAATATTACAACAACAACAATAAATAGAAATACACATCTGTTGATTGCTGGAGTTAAATCCTTCGTATAGGGTAAGTAACGCGGTAGACATCGACTTTAGTTTTACGTGAGGTTTGCGTGGGTCTATTCAAACCATTTTTCACGGTTGGGATACATCCCGGGCCCCAGTTCGCGGCTGATTTACATTCACACTCAATTTCGAGTGTACTACTACTTGCCGCTTGCGATTATAAAACCGTAACAAGTCGATTTTCATCATCGTTTAAATTGTTGACATCTTATTGTAGGATAATCGCTAAATCCAGGATATCAGAAAAATTGTGGAAGATGGTAAAACGTCGAATATGATCTCTTGTTTTGTGGCTTTCGATTTTCAGTGGCGATTGTGGTTTATAGCTATATGCATGAGATTTATCACTACAGAATTTGTGGTAACCGCTGTGTTTGACCGGTGCAATGATTTTAAAAGTAATATATAAGTCAATGTACCGGTGTAAACCCCGCATAAAAAGCTTCGCACACGCCAATTTTCACGAACGACGCAATTGACGCAAACTTGTCAGGTCGTTACGTGGGGCGTTAAGATAGTTATGATAGTTGATGGATGAGGCCGACCACCTAACCTATTTGATATTAAGCTGAATATTTTTATTATTAAGTTGTTAGGATGTCAGGATTACAGTAACAATATGAACGTATAACGAATCATACGCGACGTGCGTGCCTATCCAATAGTATCTGTATAATTTTGTTCACTGACTATACTGACTTATTCTTAATTCTGATTTTAACATTATTATAAATGTTTAAAAATTATTTACTAATTAAAATATATCTAAACTAGAAAAATTTGATGTCCTGAGGCGGGGATCGAACCCGCGACCTTTTCTAGTTTTTATTTTTTCTAGTTTAGATATATTTTAATTATACTGACTTAATTAATTATTAGGCTGTAAAAAGCCATACGCATGATGATAGATGAGACTTATAATAAAACATAAAAGAATGTTCGTTGATTTCTAAAATGTTTGTGGAAATGCTGATAACTACAAACCAAATAACTCAAAGCCAACGTGGAGATATCAAGTATTCACGAGTGATTTTTTACGATATTCGTGGAAGAAAAATATGAAGACTAAAACAAAGTAGTTAATGACTGGTATAATGTTAAACATTTTAAGTAAATATTCCTAGAAGAATGAGTATAGCTTGAATTTTAATAAGCGATTTGTTACGGTAAGTACTTATTTTTAAATGTTATACAACTCCGCGTTTTTATTTTAAATGTTTTATTACACATAAGTTTATATTTATTAAAGTTAATTTACCATAACAATAAGTCTTGCTTTAAATAATGACGTTATTCTCAATGTCAAAAGTTTCGAAATCACGCGATTCTTTTTTGCGCTCGCAGTTTCAGTCTAATAAGCCCACAATATTTTTGGAATATCCAATCTTTAATGACATTCAATTACGCAATTACAAACTCATTGGACATAAAACATAACTTATTTTTAAAATACATTGCGTCATCATCATCACGCAAATGCATCGTTCGATGAAACGTTACTGCAAATAAAAGGAATTCAATGAAATATTTATTCATGTTTCGTTAAACAGCTTAATCGATATAATAATATGAAATATGAATTCGGTAAACCGTTATTCTGGTAACCAAAGGAAGTTTGAAACATTTTTTCCATGAAATGTTATTCCAATATATAAAATGGTAATGTTAATTAAGAAATTTTGATTATAAAATGGTAAAAAGATTTCTATGAAACGAAATTCGATGTTAAAAAATCAGTGTTCTAAAATAGAGACCCATTATTTTATTAATATTGTTATGTCTACGGATTGTTCCTAATTCTTATTTGTAGACATTTTTTTATAGGTACTACTAGATGACAAACAAACTGACGGCCCACCTGATGGTAATTGGTTACCGCCGCCTATAGACACTTGCAGTAACAAGGGAAAATCACTTGATATTGCAGGTGCGTTGTCATCCTGAGGCCTAAGATGAAATGCCGTCCATGCCCCGTAATTACACTGGCTACCTTTTCCTACATCCGAAACACAGCGGACTGTTTCACGGCTGAAATAAGAAAGGCGGCGGTACCTACCCAGACGACCCTATATACGGGCCTACCATCTTGTGGACCACATTGTAGTCTTAATGAATTGTATTTCCAAGAAACTGTAACTGTGTAAGTACTAACAGACAATCAAATAATTATTGTCACTGTTGACAATAAATAAAGTATATTTATTAACGATACACTTATAAGTAGGTAAATATAGCTAAGGTAGGTAAGTACTTGTTATGAATGACGTTAAGCGATTTCGGTCATGCTACGTAGATACAGCACAAAGAGTCCAAATTAATACCTGTCATAAAGATAACTTGTAATGAACTTTGGATTGGAACCACTGCCCTATGCTATTGTTTATGCAGATAACATGTTACAACTTACATGCTCAAAGAATGCTATGACTGATAAAGTTATCGTTTTTTATGCCTGCTACGGAACATAAACGGGCCTAAGTAGGAACCTACTCCAAGTGATATTTCAGCAAACATAAATTATCACAAAAGCTTATATGTTTGGTTTGTTGTCAACTTAAATAATGAAAAGGTTTCGTGCTATCTTATGAAGTTGTATTGTTTTTTGCATTTATAATGCAAATTATTATTTAGCACTAAGAGTGGCAGCCCGTTTACACAAAAAAATTGCACCATAGACTCACCTGAGATAAGTGTCATCCAAACTTGCGCGCCAAAATGCGTGGCCATTGACCCAACGTACATCGCCTTCCAGCCCCGTAAACTGCAGAAGCCAGACTTCAGGAGCCATACTAAGAGCACTATGGCGCCAAAACCAATGTGGAATGGTTGTGATGTTTTTGTCGCAACTCTGTAAAAATAAAACAGACTTCATCATGACTTTGCTAAATCAGTGAAACAGAGAGAGAAGTACACAGTGATAAAGTAGTAAATAAAAGTATCAGTCATCAAAATATAACGGGATTTTGGCAAATGGATATAAGTTTTTGTGTAAATATTTATGCTTTGTGACATTTTGTGATGGCTTTATAATTGAATAGAATACCATTAAATCAATTTCAATTTCGCATCTTCATAAAAAATATAAGCGGTACAATTTTCTTTGCATATAAAGGAGTGTTAAGAAACGCTTTTTTAAATTTGGCTTACGGTGGTTTGGGCTGCTAATGAGATACCAAAAATCAGAAGGAGGATCAAAATACCCAGACAAAAAATATGTTAATGAGGATATACTAATGATGGTGTATGAGGACTGGAAAAAAAACGATTGGATTTGTTATTTCCGTTGCTATTATCTTTGGGCACAAAATTAACATTTTGAAGATGTTTTATTTTACTAAAATAATGTTAGTCCAAATCGCAGGGTGAAGATATTGGAAAGAAAATAATAGAAAGATATAGACTGAACAAATATTTACAACCAGTTAATAGATCGATAAACAAATTCTATTTAACTAATTTAAAATTAACTTTAACGTAGATATAGTGGAACAAGTGACATACTTAACTAGATAAAATTTAATTACACAATCTATTTAATTGTTAACAGAGAGTGTTGAAAATGATAAACTGTACCTACTAGATATCAATTGTAAAATTTTTCTTTGTTTAAGATCTTGTAAGGTAAGTATATGCAATTTTTATAATTGTATATTTGAATAGTATACCTAATAATCAGCGAGAAGAAATGTAAAAAATATACAGAACATTAATGCTTTGTGACGTCTGAATCGCAAGAGGGATCAGTATATATAAAAAATGTTATTACAAAGTGATTACAATGTAAAAGCTACGTATGCAAATGTTTACAGAACAAACAATCTTGAGAGTGGAATGAAAATACATATGTAAAAATAAACTAATTATGTTTCAGCACGTTATGCTAATTTAGGAGGTAAAACTGATAATCGCTTTTAATTAGGTAACATAAGTTTTGTTAGCTATTTAAATTGTGAAGCCGATAGTCCAATATTGAATGATATCAAAGAGACAAGTGAAACTTTCAAGGAAATTAAACATTATTAAAATGAAAATGTTCTAATCTTTCTTAATAGAAAATCTCAAAAAAGAGATGTTTGTTTAAATTTACTAAGTACCTACTTAATAATAAATATACAGGTTGCTTATAATATACTTACAAATCTATGATCTAACAATTTCTAATGTCGTTTAAGTGTGATTTTAAGTTTTTGTCTTTTATTGGAGATTAGGTATCTGCTGTTTACACTTGTAAATAATATTCTGCATTTAGCTTTGATGATTTAACTATATTCAATATATCGTCAACGTTTTATACAAACAATAGCCATAGGAAAATATAATTTTATTATAATCATTATCATAAGCCTATATAGGTACGTCCTACTGCTGGCACAGGCCTTCCTACACGGCAGAAACACATGAGGAGCATTCATTATGATAATATAATTTATAGGTTTATAAATTTATAATATATGGCCAGTAATTTGCAAATGGTCCCGTTTGCAGATAATTCCACTCAGTCAGCTCCAAATCTTACACTCACACAAAATTCTACAACGCTCACATATTGCGAGTATTGCGTTACATTCGTTATCGATCGGAAGTTTCCCCGGTGATTCCTTTAATCTAAATTATCTCAATAACTAATCATGTAAAGTGTCAATACTAATAATCTCGAGTACTTTGATATCGATAGCGTGACGTTACTCGTAATATTAAAAGAGCAAATTTTCAACCTCATTGTATTAACCTTAATGCCGAATAGCAAATTAATTCAGCCAGACGAACGTGCCTTCAAGCACGCGGTCTAAGAAAGGTGATTATTGTACATTCGGCGACACATCAAGCATAACAATTTGACCTTGAGACCGCCCTTATGCCGTTCGCAATAGAGGCGGCTTTTGTAGTGCAACTGTTACACTTGATGTTGCTGTCGTCTGTACGTCACATGTGAATTGTGATTTATGATCGATTGATAAAATATAATATACATATATACTTATGCAATATCCACGAACATCCTCTTAAAACAATATGTCATGTAATGGAAGGAATTTAATATTAACAATAAGTAAATAATTCCTTTGTAAGTAAATGTCATCTCTCGCCCTCTCTCGAAATTATGAGCCTTAGGTTTCATAATGATTGTTGTGTTTAAATTAATCAAATCAAGATCTATGCTTTTATTATTGTCGACAAAGCGCACCCAACATTACAGTCCAATGTTATTGTGCAGATCCCAACAAGAAGAAAATAAAACAATAACTAAGAAGCTACATCTATTTAAATCAGTTTTATCTTATCTATAAAATCAAATGCGCATATAATTCATAACAAAACAACAGTAATTAAAATAGAATAAAACTAGAAAAATTTCACGTCCTGAGGCAGGAATCGAACCTGCGACCTTTCGCAATCCGGGCGACTGCTCTGACCACTGAGCCACCCAGGACTTGGGATATCCCTGTGAAATTCTTCTAGTCTATCTGTATTTGCGTTTATGAGCTAACGTCTACCCTACAATGTCGAAATATTCTATTTCAACATCCGAAACGAGTATTTTTACAAATACCGACGATTCGGTTAAGTTGGGGCAATGCTTTCAAATATTCTTAATTTTTGATTTTAACATTATTATAAATGTTTGAAAAATTACTTAGTAATTAAAATAGAATAAAACTAGAAAAAAGCCTCAGTTTCCTGCCTCAGGACGTGAAATTTTTCTAGTTTTATTCTATTTTAATTACTAAGTAATTTTTCAAACATTTGTAATAATGTTAAAATCAAAAATTAAGAAAACAACAGTGTTTGTATGCACCTTACTACTGGGGACAAGTATTATAGAGATTTTGGAGACAATCTTGAATTTTGAAATCATAATCGCTTCATTCATTCAGCTTTAAGTGCCTTCAGAAGATGTTCCAAAATATATGTATCGTTTTGGTTAGATACCAAAGATAATGCCTGGTAAGACTTCAGTTTTAACAGTAGTCTAGTGTGGGAATTTCATATTTAAGGAAGTCATTGTTTAATTGTTATTTGACGATGAATCATTGGATATAGGACCCTTCGGAACGTAGGCATTGTTGTAGCCGAAGAGACGAACAGTAGGTAGGTATTATTTATAAGGAATCTGTTACCGAATTTCAAGCAGCATATTTTATTACATTTTCTGTATTGTATCCCCGAGAAATTGTTCGGCCAGTGAAATGACAACTTACATTTTAATGAATAATGCATAATGCACATGCTTTTGAGTTATTCACACGATACTCGATGCAAACATATTTCATACAAGTAATATTACGTGATACGTATTTGGAATGAAATGTTTAGGACTTTAGCTCGGCATTTCACGGTAATACGACGAATGATGCAATCGAGGTTCAAAGTTGTGTGAATTCTAAGAAAGAAAGTTTAAATGATGCCGAGGGTATAAATAGTACAATAAACATAGAGAATTATAAAAGAGGTCAGGCAAAATAAAAGATTGTAAAAGTCGTATTGGCGACATTTGGTTACCAGCTGATGAGTAGGTACTTAAATAAAGTAATTAACATGTCTTGAGATCACTACGGAAATCTTCCACTATAGAGTGAAATTCTAAACGAGTTTCTTTGTGTGTTTCTAAGCTTTCGACGCTTAGGTGAACATAAATAAATAATGTAGTGTAGAGAGTAGAGTTTGAAATGAGTATTGAATCAAATGTAAAAAATGGTACATAACAGATTCGGTACAGTGGGAATGAAAAGACCGTATGATTGATGATATGCTTATAAAAAGAGTGTTATTAAGCACTCTTTTTCCAGTGCAGGATGTTGTAATAATTGCAATACACTTTAGAATGTACTATTACAACTATAACTTAGAGCTGGGTCGAGTTAGAATGCAAAAGGATTCTGATATACCGATCATAACTCTCAAATATTGACACAAGTGTTATATAGGCATTCATATATCTGCATTCAAAGGCATGTAAGACCTGTAAAATGCCTTCGAACACAGATTGCCTAGCAATCCCGATTACAATGCCGTTGGCTAATAAATCAATTTATTGTGTCTTGTTGGCAAACGAAATCGATTTACGATCAGAACTTTGTGTGTGGTAGTCAGAAACACGTTTAATAATAATAAAAGATATATGTATGTGCTTTTTAGACGGTACTGGGCTTTAATAAGTTTCGTATATCTTTTTATGTTTTATAAGATGGTATAGAATATATAGATTTGTTATTGTCTACCGTATTTAACCAAGATTATTTTTGAACGCCTAATTTTGTGGTTCTATGTTTAAAATTAACGTCTATTTATTATATTTTCTTTCATTTAAATATAAGCAGAGCAAACATTATTGTATTTTGTCTTTGGAGCCGTGTTATTTATATGAGTATAATTTCCTAAATATTGTTAATGTTACGTGTTACAAACATATCATTTCTCATACATATAAGTTGCTGTATTATTATGTCGTTATTGTGTATTAGTTCTAGCGATTTTGATTAGTCGTAAATCTAACGACGATTTAGTAAATTAAGATTTATTAAATCTCTCTCTTTATTAAAAAATATTAAAAGATCTATTAAAACATCTCTTACATATCTGAGATAACTCAGATATGTTGTATGCTGCATTCATGTACGTATCTCATTTCAAGTTTTTTTTTCCAATATAATTCCTGATATAAATTTCTTACGAAGGCGAATGATAATTGCATGCCGGTTCCACAAAAACCAATTGTTGGTATGGAAAACAATCTCTGTAAGTTGTCTGGCGGGTGGCGGGCTTCGTGTGTTCAAACAGGAACTATAACACGTGTATTACACACGATTGAAATTAATTTCAAAATGGTCGCTCGATTTGTAATTGTACACAATGAACTGTAGAATTCGAAGAACAAATATGCAGACAGCAAGTTCCACGCTTTATGTGATCGCACAGGGTTTCGCATGGTTTATTGGAATATCGACTGCAACGTCGCTTAAAAAATGATAATTTTTACCGAGCGGTTCCCCGAAAGTTATTTGCATCACTGCAAAAAGCCGCAATGTGTAAGCGTGTGAGGATGCCTTATTTCTAGAGAGAATGGGTGTAACTGGGGAACCGAAATTCAGAATTTTTGTTTTAAATACAATTAATTAGCTGTCAAAAGAGAGATGGGTACCAAGAATGTAGCATCATTTAAGAAATTTTAGTATTTGTTTGCAAGTCCGTGAAGAAATCAATTTAGCAAGAACAAGATCGTAAAATGAACAGGAATGCAGAAATCTTTATAAGGTATTTTATAACGACGAAAGACGCATGGAGCCCTGTTGATGGAAAAGCATATAATGAGAATGCTCTTCTTTCGCACACGTGTACTCGAGTGTAGCCATTTTATAATCTATAAAATAACCATAAACCAGAAAATTTACCCATATAGTCGCGGTCTTCAAACTTGTTTTCCAACTAGTTTTAATAACCTAACGTATTATTTCATAAAGATTACCGACACTCGTTTATTCAAAATTAAAAAAAATGTGAGCAATCATAAGTAACCTGTAAGATATTTTTTTTAAATTCATTCTCCCTGTAATGGGAAGGGAAAGGGTACTAAAAGCCTGCGTCCAGTTTAAGGAGTAAAAGACAATAACACGTTTTTTATTTTTCCTGAAAAGTAGCATTTTTATAATTATCATTTTATTCTCCGGGGAAGGCGAACATGTTCCAGCCTACAATTGTTACGTTGTTACACATAAATAATAATAATAATAAGAATAAGCTCAAGAAAGTTTACATTTACCACTGGTGCTCTCCAGTACTGGAGTAATACCTAAACATTTACACAATAGCATTAAATTATTACAATTACCGAAAAACACATACATTACTATGCAAAAAGCTGCTATACTAAACACATGTAGAACAGTCCGAAAAGTGCTACAAGAAGACCATATTAATATAGTTCCTCATACATAACACACCATCCGTCACAATCAATCAAGTGACACATAATATATATATATATATACATACATAAGTAAAACAGATCAGTTACTTGGTTTAACCCGTACCTGAATTTACTTACCAGCGCCGAGCTGAGATTTTTCAACATAAATATAATAATAATAATAATATTCATACACTCACACCTATTATCTAGCCCAAAGTAAGCATCATTAAGAGCTTGTGTTATGGATACTAGATAACGGATAAATATTGATAATAATATGTATATAAATATTAGAAATATACTAAATAAACATATAAACATCCATGACTCGTAAACAAATGCTCGTACTCATAATACAAACATTTGCTCCTACCGGGATTCGAGCCCGGGACCTCTTGACCGAGTAGCCTGCATAGCAAGGGGTACAGACCGCTCGACCAGACGGTCGTCAAACACACATAAATAAATGTTGTAACTATGTTTTGCGAAACAAAAAAAAATATATTTTGGCACTCGCTAAAAATCAACACTTAAAAAGGGTAGGTACTTCCTGTTGACCTAGGTAGAATCGTGAAATTGAAGAAAAAAAATTAAAACCGATTTCAAAAAACTGAAAAGGATAAAATAATTAAATTTAAGTAGGTATTCATCCCCTAGAAACATATTTTTGGAGTCGGTGCTTCACTTTCTATTGTTTTTGGAAACCACTTAGCACCAACTCCAAAAATATGTTTCTAGGGGATGAATACCTACTTAAATTTAATTATTTTATCCTTTTCAGTTTTTTGAAATCGGTTTTAATTTTTGTTTAAAATTTTTTTTTCACAATTTTTAGTGATAACTTTTTACGGTCAAAGCTGAGGTGACCGTCAAATTATATTGTTTCCTACTATCGTATCGTTTCACTAAAAAGTCATTGGAAAAGCAAAAATTCGCAATTACGCATATGTAGACGACTTCATAATTTCAGTTTTTTTACATTTAAAACCAAAGTACCCAACTGTTTTTGAAAAAAATTTTATGGGACCAAATGGCAGCTATTATGCATCGAACAAAAAAAGAATGACGTAAATCGGATTAGTAATCTCGGCGTAATCGGTGTACATACATAGAAAAAAAAAAAAAAAAAAAAAACATACCGGCCGAATTGAGAACCTCCTCGTTTTTAAAGTCGGTTAAAAATAATAATTGGCAATTTATACTTAACTTTTCTTGTGATTACAAACTTATATTTGTAGTTGAGGAGCTCGGTGGCGTAGTGGTTTGAGCGCTCTGGTTTCGATCACGAAAACAAAGCAACTTTCGCCATGGTTGGTCCCTGGATGGGTCAATCAAATTTATAATCTTGAGCTCCTCCGTGCTTCGGAAGGCACGTTAAGCCGTTGGTCCCGGTTGTTACTGCAACCGCTTTAACCCACCAACCCGCATTGGGCCAGCGTGGTGGTGTTATGGCCCAAACTCCTCATGTGTTTCTGCCATGTAGGAAGGCCTGTGCCCAGCAGTGGGACGTATATAGGCTGGTGATGATTTGTAGTTGGAGAATGGAGTGGCGTAATGAAAATTTCCTTATCCCTACAATCCGACCTATCTTCATACAAGTTTGTTTGTGCGCGAGTCAGGGTCCTTACCACCATCTTTATAAAAGCGATTCATATTCCGCTCGGTTCAGTATTGGTTCCTAAACTGCATCGCTGTCATAGTCGTAGATAGCGTCGTAGTACGAATTAACGATTCTACTCAGTTTAGGTCCTAAACTGGATCGCTATAAAAGATGGTGGTACGGGTGCAGACTCGTATTAATGATAACTTTGATGCGTGATCACTGTAGTTCTAATTCTATCAATCTCGAGGCTTATTTTTTATAGTTCATTAAAGAAAACATAATTACTGACGCCGCCGCGCCGGCGCCGTGGGGAGTCGAAGTCCGATGGTTTATAAACCGCAAAATAATACGAAGAACCGTTCTGTACTGAAATTAACATTACCGCAATAAAGTGGTCTAGTGGTCGAAATTTTTACAACTAGGTACAACTTTCAGTGGTATTGAAAAAAAAAAATGATATGAAAACAATGCATTCTATTAATTTTAGACATCATGTATTTAGACATAGTAACGTATACTGCTTAAGACCTCCACAATCGATATCTTAATAGAAATAGTGTTAGTTTTATTTTCAAAACACCCGGGTTCGATTCCCGAGCTTAGTACACGTTTTTGTTAAAATGTACGAATGCAGTTTTTCTTATTACTAAAATCGATGACATGGTCCCTAAGAACAGTTTTTCGTTTGTCTTATAGTTTCAGACTTTCCCATACTGACCGATCTAAATGTGCCATCCTGTATATTAGAATTATGACGCCGTATATAGCAGATACTTAACTGCCTAGGCAGATTGTCTAGTGCCCATGAAGAGTTTTTGTGTGATTGGTAGGTTTAAGGTTAAAAAAACCTTAAACCTACCAATCACACCCACGTAAACTAGAAATGGTGGTTATAAAAATAAGCTCGGCCTTCGATATACTAGGGGAGAAAACTGGGTATTAAAGGGACTTTTATTGTGGAACATTTTTGTTCCTTAAACACAAGGTTATAATTGTGATATAATTCTACAGAAAGTAACCATTTGTTCTTAATCAGCTGCGCTCACACACTGTAAAAAAAAAACAACTGAGTGAATGGGTACTTTAGTGATTTAGTCGTGAACTGATACAATGAAAACACCTTTATCACTTCTGTTATAGGAGAAAAGAAATTATGTCATTATTTAAAAGTCCTTGCAATTTAAACTAAAAGTAAAGTGATGCGAATGTTTTTTTCCAAAGTATGGAGCGAAATACATTTGAATTGTATCAAATCTAAATAATATTAAAGAAGACCAACTATTCAACTTGTTGACTTCTTGAATTTTGCTTCAGTGCATCCACAACTGACCAGTTCACCTTACATCGATCTGTTTACGTCTATATAAAGTTTTACAGTACAATATTATTATAATACAAGTAATTTTATTTGCATAAAACGTCAATTGACACAGCTGTATGTTCCAATTTCGCAGAACTACTTAGACATTGTCTCGTTGGCATTCACCTCTCTGTTAAAAATTATTCCGATAGTAACGGTTAATTTAAAAATCGATTCCTCGGTTTCGAAAATAATTAGCTTTTCAATTTTTTTATAGATAGATGTCTACCTAGCAAGCTGATAGCCCATCAACTAAGAAGAGGCTACCGTCGGCGTCGCCTATTTTGGACACTTGCAGTAGGTACTAAGGATTTTTATGTCGTTTTCATATTTTTGTTTCCAGATAAATACCTTTATTTACGTCCTGGTACTATACAGTTAGAAAATAACTGCATACTTAAGTTTTTCTTCACGAGAAGTCACAAATGCTGTGAAGTGTTGTGAGGCGGCAATTCAAATTGGGTGTTTTTTTCTTATTTCTTAATTTAGCTATCTTAAAACGTGAATGTATCATTTTTTCAAGAAGCTTCTTAACGTTCCTTTGATCGAGAATGCAACTTTAATCTATTCTCTAGGCCCTAGCTAGAGAATAGATTAAAGTTTCTAGGCTAGGGAATTTATTTTTAGGAATGATTTATGAGGTTGGTGGATCTGTTGCAGGTTACTTTTGACGCTGGGCGGGAAGGGAAGCGCGTGAGAACTCTGTGCGCATAGGGTAGAGTTCAATAATCACGCAAACATTGAACGCGGTTTTTTTTCATCATCATAACCAACCTGTATATGTCCCACTGCTGGGCACAAGCCTACATGGGAGAAACACATGAACAGTTTGGGCCATAGCATAGCATGCTGGCCCAATGCGGGTTGGTATGTTTAAGCGGTTGCTCTGGATCGACCATGTTTTCGTAATCGAAACCCAGAGCGCTCAATCCACTAACCCACCGAGCTCCCTGAGAACTAGTTCTGCTTGTTTACCATCCTTATTATATAAAAAAATAGCTGTACTCATCTGACGTTTGAATACGTCATTGAATACGTCACAAGGTCAGCTCACGCTGTAGGTTGGTTGACCTCGCGACTCTATCTCGAGACTTAAGTAGAAGTGCCCACTTGTTTGAACATCGTTTAGCGTGGTCTCGTGAAGATATTCAATTATTCAAACGATAATATGTATACATACATCTTAAGTATGGTCTTATTTTAGATTTAACCTCAATTACGCGGAAACAAAGGTCAACTTAATACCTTGACTTTGTTTCGGCCGAGAAAGTGAGGAATTGAGAGTTAAAAATATTTACTTAGAAAAATATCTAAACTAGAAAAATGTCACGTCCTAGGGCGGGGATCGAACCCGCGACCTTTCACGATCCGGGTAACTGCTGTAACCATCTGAGCTACCAAGCACTTGGGATAACCCTGTGAAATTCTACTAGTATATCTGTAGTTTTTTGTTTAGTTTTTTGTTTACCTACATATATTTTTTAAACATTTATAATAATGTTAAAATTAAATTAAAAAGATAGAGACATGACTTTTCATGGTGAGAAATAAAAACAAGAACATATTTTCTTGACTTCAAAATTCAAATTGATCAAAAATAACCAAAAAGCATACTCCAAACACTCCAAAGCCCGATGAAAAAGGAGAGCAGTTGCGTTTGCCAACACCAATTTTTAACCGACTTCAAAAACGAGGAGGTTCTCAATTCGGCCGGTATGTTTTTTGACTTTATCAACATTAATACTTACATAAAATAGTTTAATGAGTCTCAAATAGAAGCGATTGAGTATTCGGCGGTTATAGTTTATCTATCTAATAATGGGAGAAATAAAAATTATAAATCAATTCGATGAAAACATGCAAAATTAATTAAGTTATAAATCGTTCCCACAAGCTATAGCTTTATTTTTAATCGTGCTAACAATTTTGTTGTAGAACAGTAAAACGTATTAGTAATAAAAACTAAATAATATACTTCGGCACGTGCAGGTTAACTAATTAACTTAATAGAAAGTAAAATGTTGTTGAGGAGCTCGGTGGCGTATTGGTTTGAGCGCTCTGGTTTCGATACGAAAAACAAAGCAACTTTCGCCATGGTCGATCCTGGGATGGGTCAATCACAGTTTGTTATCTCGAGCTCCTCCGTGCCTCGGAAGGCACGTTAAGCCGTTGGTCCCGGTTGTTCCTGCAACCGCCGAACGCACCAACCCGCATTGGGCCAGCGTGGTGGTATTATGGCCCAAACTCCTCATGTGTTTCTCCCATGTAGGAAGGCCGGTGCCCAGCAGTGGGACGTATATAGGCTGGTGATGGTGATGATGAAAATGTTTTTTAAGGTTCACTACATTAATGAACGATGCATCAAGCTACGTTAATAGGTTTTTAATTAAAACTAAGCAACAGAAAATTGTCTTCGCTTTCTAATAAATTGCAATTTTAAATGGATAAACTACACTTTTAATGGTGAACAGTCAGATGAAAACGATTTGGATATTTATTTTATGAGAGACATGATTACATCATTTTGATGCTGATGTAGCTTGTTAACTAAGAGGTTATTTCTTATTTTGTTTCTGTAAAATTGTCGAACCAGCCTATCGGCTGAATCTAAATTGAGCCGGCTAATCATCAATAAGTTCTTGATTTTTTTGTACTGATTTTTTATTATAAGAAGGAAACACGAAGAGAACACGTGCAAAGAAGTTTTGGACGTGCGACAAAAAAACGAGTTACTAAATTTCTTTGTCCGTGATGAGGAGAAATGAGAGATACAAAATCAATAATAATTTCTGTTTTTATTATGTCAAACGCTATGATTCCTTGATACAGTTGTCTATAGCCTGTTTTTCCCCTTGTCAAGCGAGCTATAGCCTGTTTAAGATTTTTAATAATAATAATAATAGTACATTTATTTCGGA
The DNA here is from genome assembly GCA_947347705.1 of Nymphula nitidulata. Lineage (NCBI taxonomy): Eukaryota > Metazoa > Arthropoda > Insecta > Lepidoptera > Crambidae > Nymphula > Nymphula nitidulata. Next base: position 2,770,009 of record OX374617.1, on the reverse strand, counting down.
TATACACAATTAAATACGATTATGTTTCCATCCATAGATATATTATTAGTGATGTGATTAGTAGCAATGCAATATTTATGACAAAATATATTTTGTAGGAACTTTCGAAGAATGAATGAAAATTATCATAAGATAGAATGAAATGATATCCTAAGGAGGATATCATTTCATTCTATCTTATGATAATTTTTAAATGGTTATACAAGACTTTATATGACGACTGACGACCGGCTGGCTGAGTGGTCTGTACCCCAGGCTACTCGGTCAGGAGGCCCCGGGTTCGAATCCCGGTAGGAACAAATGTTTGTATGATGAGTACGAGCATTTGTTTACGAGTCATGGATGTTTAAATGTTTATTTAGTATATTTCTAATATTTATATACATATTATTGTCATTATTTCTCCGTTATCTAGTATCCATAACACAAGCTCTTAATGATGCTTACTTTGGGCTAGATAATAGGTGTGAGTGTAAGAATAATATTATTGTTATTATTGACATTGTCATATCAAAGATCATTCGAGCTTGTGCAACTTTTTGGAAAAATATCAAACCAGATTTTTTGTTGTTGTTGATGATTATTATTATGTAGGTTTGCCGGCATTTCACCATAATTTGCACGTAATAATCATCTCATTGTTATACATATTTATCTGTAGTAAAGTTTATCTTTTAATAAGCTCATGGCATACAATACTCTGTGATAGCGGCATATCGTTTGCTGGTGTTTTATCTGAGCTGAAACGAAATTCTGTTTTTATTTATTTTATCGATGCTATCGACGTCGAATGTTTGCTTAAATATTTTTGCATAATATTTTATAGCACAACTAGACAAGCGTTGATAAAGAGAGCATGTTTCATGGCACGCAGTTCAGTAGCATGTGTATAGATGATGATGAGAAAATGTGTTCGTCTGTCGTCACACATGATTATCGCTTGTTTATTATTATACTAGTCGTAAATATTTCCATTTGCATATTGTTAAATGATTACGTGATTTGCGTACTATATACTCTGTGCTGGAGGTGCTAACCTGGTCGGGTGCTCAAAGTTCGAGTGGGAAAAACTATACCTGCACCCGTAGCAAGAACCTTAGACAAAATCTTTCTCCAACACTTATGTCCACTTAGTAGGCGACAAAATGTGTTTTTCTCTTTATTTCTCTCGGACAAAGAGAGAGACAAACTTTTGTCCACTCCCCAGGGAGTTTGCCTTGCTACGGGGCCTGACTATAATCGACCTTTCTGACGTCAAGTCAACACATTGTCTACTGCTCGAGAGTAGCCCTCCTGATAATTATCTTTTCTTCCCTATCTGCAGTAATGTTATTTGTAAGTCAAACTTAAGACTGAAAATGAAACGAAAACGATTCGCTAAAGACTCATAAACTGACACGAAAAACCTTTCGTTATAGATAACTTAGTCACGTCATTTTGTAATGTTGAAAATTAATTAAATAAATTCGGTTATTTTTAGTTTATTTATAGGCCTAAGTTTATTTTAATTTTTATTTCCATTATTAATATTAAATAAATTATTGTAATATTGCAGTACCCTCAGAGGACTTATGTAGCGAACGAAATGTGAACTGTGATAACTTTGTAACCACATCAGCAAAAATAAATAAAACAATTGAAGACACTGTAAAATCATTTTAGTAAAGCTTTTGAACTCCTATGTGGTGACAGTCAATTTCCTAAAATATTTCAAAGATATGTAAAGTAGCTTAATCAAAGAGCAGAGGCACTAATAGTTTGTTATCTCTGAAGTCAGGGAATATTAAGGCGTGTCCGACATGCTACAGGATCCTTTTTTCATGAATCGTCAACTTAAGGGCGAGCAAACGAGGTAATAAATTATGCGGGACAAAAAAACTGTCAAGCGTTATATTTTTGTGTCATCCGTCATCCGGAATGTAAGCTTCGTCTTTGTTAGACGTAAACATAAAACTGATAGCGAAGTAATGTCTAAAACACTTGAAGTAAGTCGTAAAAATTTACATTTAAAAATTCTTTTTTAAATTTTATATTACATATGAAGGCCCGAAGTTAACTGGCATTTTTAGGGTTGAATAACTCTAAATTGGCAGCGATCAAGACCGATAACATTGGCGTATGTTATCGGTCGTACATACGTCAGAGAAAATGGTCGTTTCGTGCCCCACTTGTTTACACAGTTATGACGCGTGAACAGTCCATAGTATATCGTCATAATTTGTACTGAGGCCACCTGTACACTAGCACATGTTCCGCTGGGTGACAATCCGCCTCCCCATTTTCTAGTTTCAGTCAGTTTTTTTCAGGTGATAATAGACCCGATGTAGGGTCGTCTCGGTAGCCACCGCCTTTCTTATTTCAGCCGTGAAACAGTTCGCTGTGTTTCGGATTGAAGGGTAAGGTAGCCAATGTAATTACTGGGCATGGACGGCATTTCATCTTAGGCCTCAGGATGACAACGCACCTGCAATACCAAGTGTTTTTTTCTTGTTATTGCAGGTATTTTTGACTTTAAATTTGAGGTAACCACTTACCACCAGGTGGGCCGTCAGCTTGCTTGTCATCTAGTTGTATAAAAAAACAATCGCATTCAAATTGACATCTCTAATTTATGACGTTAAATAAATGATTTATTTATTATAGATTTATCCAAGTACTCGTTGACGTCAAATATTGGTACAATAGGTACCTACTAACGTAACAAATATTTTGTGAAATAAGTGTAATAAATTACTGACGCTACCGCTAGTACGGAAAGGTAGACCCCTTTACTAAAAGTTATTTATTTAAGAAAGTTTTCAAAAGAGGATAAAATAACCAATAGTGTAATTAACTCTTGTCATTAGTATTTCCTTTAGCATATTTTTAGAAGTTCATTTATTTTACAATGCTTTTCATATTTTACAATGTATTTAACAGTTTCTTAATTAACATTAAAAACCGAAGCTTAAAAATAATGTAATGTTTAAACCACAAGGTTTTTAAAGTTTAATTGCTTTACCTTCACACTTTGTCAATACGAAATAAGAAACGCAAGAAAAATGTCTTTTACTTATAAGGATATGTTCGTCTTTATGAAGTTATATAAAATAAAATGAAAGAAACGAGATATCGCGAGTTCTCTGAATCCAGATTCTTTAATCGATGAATGTAGAGTCGACACAGGTTTAAAAACTGTTAATTAACTCTATGTACTACAACCGCTTTAACCCACCAACCCGCATTGGGCCAGCGTGGTGGTGTTATGGCCCAAACTCCTCATGTGTTTCTTCCATGTAGGAAGGCCTGTGCCCAGCAGTGGGACGTATATAGGCTGGTGATGATGAAGCTTTAAAAAAACACTTCATTGAAAAAATGTAGATGAATACATATAGAGTCGTCATTGTGTGTTTCGTATCTTAATTAGGTACAAATACTTGTAGGTAAGGTACAAAGTCTTGTCGCCATACATTTAAATAGCAATGTCGGTCTGTCAGTCTTTTTGTACACTATAATTTGAGTACCATTAGAGGGAGCTCGATGCGGCTCTTGAATTAAGTTTAAGGGTTTTTTCACAATCTGGCTTGTGGCGCTGCTGGGGGGTATCACGCCTTAGGGTACCAATCATCATGCTGTGACGAAAGAAAGTGATGAAAGCGCATAAGATAGATACATCAAAAACAACGTATGAAGAGAAATCCAGTAAATCAGAAGTACCCTCATTATATCAGTATGAAGTCCATAGTTGAACAAGGGCCTCCCCAAACGATTTCCTAACGGATCGGTTGCGCGCAGACTGGCTCCATCAGAAGTATGAATATTAGAAAGGAAGGTGATTTTTTAAAAATATTATTTTTCTTATTTATTTCCACATTACATTACTTACCTCACTATTATTGGAAAACCAGTTTATTTTTACGAGTGACTGAAATTTATCAGGTTTATCATATTCGGATGATGTAACAATTCATACTAGGTAATTGTTTGAGATGAACTATAAAATAAAATTAACTATTCTTAGTACCTACTATTCACATTGTTTTATGTTGGGATTTCTATTGTATTGTAGAGCTACTTAATTTATTACACGTACTACTAAGTTCATTTTAATTTTAATTACATATTCACGTAAAATGTTGTTACTCTGTAACGTATTCCATCTCTTTATTCAGCTTAAGAAATCTTGGCTAAATTACTCGGAATATAAATGTAGGTCGCCCAGCGATAGCATCGATTTATCGAGACTCGAATTGCAACTCGCCTTACTCGCAAGGCCGCGATGTGTGATACCGTCGGAAACCCAAGCGCTGCCGGCGCCGGCGCCGATTTATATAAGGAAGTTTCGTCTTTCAATGGTATAGGTGGCTGTCGATAATACGAAAGGCTTAATGCAGAGTAATTATAAAAGAAAAGTGAGGAAGAATGGGGGAAATGTTAGAACAACATTATTTTGCAACATATTTTTGTGATTCTTAACCACATCTGTCTCTTTTTATCTCCTATAGATAGACTGAGATTAAAATAGCCAAGAGACTCTTAACGCTAAGCCAAGAGACTGTTAACAAAATGAGAACGGTAGATAGTCATGTTGATACCATTTTAGCTGGAAGTAATAAAGATTTTAATAAAAGATGCATTTCACTAAAAACTCTACCGAGCAGCATGTTACCTAAATATCTACAACATTGAAACTGTCAATTTATAAATATATAGTGTGGGAACTGTAACTAAAGAAAAAAATGGAAACAGAGAGTCTTTAAAGTAACCATAGTTATAACAAAGTGGTCCTAACGTTCCAAAGTTCATAAATTAAGAGTAATAGTCATTTAAAATTAAGAGTTCCCATCAACAAATTGCGATCGCTTAATGGTCGTAAGGTATCTCGGTACCGGGCATTTTGATAGATTTCATTTTCATTTTCATTCATTTTCATTTTCATTAGCGACTGGACACAATTTCTTTAGCACATTGCTAGCTCGATTTTTTTTTTGAAAATAGCCCCAAAAATACTTTTTATTATAATTAATTGCTTTATCTTGGACGTAATTACTGATTATATAAAAAAAAATAAAAGCTTTTAAAATAGTTATGTGCTGCATTTTTAGAATTATTGAGTAAGATCATCTATTATTCTTAATTTTAAAAAAGGTGTTCTTATTCTTATTCTAAAAACGAACCAAGTATTGCGTCAGTCCTGCAGCTGAATGCAACAAATGAAAAACTAAAGATGAGACCATAGCATTCTCAGTTCTTTGGACTTGGTGCCAACACGTTGGCGGAGAAATGCGCTATTACCTACGTAGCTACATTTACAAAAAAAAATTGTGTATTGTCTCGATGAAGTATTCGCTTCCGCTTCAGTAGAATCTTTTTTTTTTTATACAACTGGATGACAAACAAGTAAGTGTAAGTGGTGTGTAAGTGGTTACCGCCGCCTATAGACACCTGCAATAACAAGGAAAAATCACTTGATATTGCAGGTGCGTTGTCATCCTGGGGCCTTAGATGAAATGCCGTCCATGACGAGTAATTACACTGGCTACCTTTCCCTTTAATCCGAAACACAGCGAACTGTTTCACGGCTGAAATAAGAAAGGCGGTGGTACCTACCCAGACGACCCTGCATACGGGCCTACCACCTAGTAAAATCTAGAATCTTATCCTAAAGCGTTTATGTACCTAATGCACCATCCACCCTTAGGTAGGTACATCTTAATTTAATGAATTGCCGAAATGTATGGTACAGTCGACCAAAGAAGTAGCTTAACACTTTAGTACCATGTCGCACCGGCTATTGCGCTCTTACTTAATAGTGCTACCGTACTAATATTGATGATATAGTTATTGTGACATGGTACTAAAGTGTTCAGCTACTTCTGTGGTCGATCGTACGTGCATAACTTTCGAACGACTGCACCACAGAATACTTCTACTTGGACTGCACCTTTGAACGCCTTTGGTAGTTCTTTTTTTATTGTGGTGTCAGTAAAGATTTATATTACAATAATTAAAAATTGTATCTGAGCGACCTTTGTGTTATAAAATAAGTGTAGTTTTATGAACTAAGTGTTTGTGTTGACGTACAACTAAAAGATTATTAGAATAAAAGTGATTATGGTGTGTAAGACGTTGAGAACTTTTTTGTGGTTATCCACCTGATCAAATAGCATCATAAGGAGACTGTCATCATATATTTCGCGTCATTTTCTCCCAAGATCAATTGAAATGTGTAAAACCAGCATTTCAATGCAACAAATGAAGAAATACTTATGACATTGTTGTATGGGCATTAGTTCCCTTTGCCTTCCCATTACAGGGGAAATGAACCTTATGCTAATAAATATGCAGTAGATGTATCTTTTACGTAATATTAAAAAAGGACTGATTTTAGATAAATATATATTTTTACTTCCGTGAGTTTAGAACAGATAAATAACGCAAAAATGGCGATGATGACATTGATACTTATCAAAGATATGTTTATCATTTATCGGACAATATCTTTTGCTATCTATCTTGTTTTTATGAATGATGTTGAATGAAGTTGAGATTTGCTATTCAAAGTTACGATGTTTTACAAAAAATATTTTCATTTTGCTTAAAAATAATAGTTACGGCCCATAATGCAAAGAAACTTTACTTCCTTTTTTTATCTTTTTTATATTGTAAATTTACAATAAAATAAAAAATATGACACTTTATTTTATATAGTGAACTTTTAAAATAGTTTCTTTGCAAAATTGAGCACTAATTTGTGAAATGAGCCCTAAAAACAAGACAGTTAAGTAATTTCTACAGAATATATAGATATCAGTTTAATATATTTTACAATACAATACAATACAAATATACTTTATTGCACACTAGAACAAAAAAAACATAAAAAGCAGAAAAGAAAAACAAATAATACAAAAGCGACCTTATTGCAAGAAATCTCTTACAGGCAACCTTGGGTAAAAGTAATAGACTAAAATGACAACAGAATGGGTGCAAGAATAAAGAGATAAAGATAGGTATATATTTTATAATACAAATAATTAGACTTAATCAAGACATATATACACATACATATAATTAGATGCAAATACATATACACATACATACATACGTAAATATAGGCTTTCAGAAAATAGCTAAGGACGTAGGAAGTGCTTCGTAACCTGAATTTTAAAGGACTCCAAACTACGAGCCTTTCTTATATATTCAGGCAAGGAGTTCCACAGCCGGACAGCGTGTGCACAGAAAGAATATGAAAGGAAGACGGTACTACGAAGAGGAACTTGAAGAGTGAGGTTGTAAGAGGAACGTAAGGTATGACAATGAGGAGAGGAATGGAAGGCAAAACTATTTTTCAGATATGCTACTAGGTGGTAGGCCCGTATGTAGGGTCGTCTGGGTAGGTACCACCGCCTTTCTTATTTCAGCCGTGAAACAGTTCGCTGTGTTTCGGATTGAAGGAAAAGGTAAGTAGTGTAATTACTGGGCATGGACGGCATTTCATCTTAGGCCCCAGGATGACAACGCACCTGCAATATCAAGTGATTTTTCCTTGTTATTGCAGGTGTCTATAGGCGTCGGTAACCACTTACCATCAGGTGGGCCGTCAGCTTGTTTGTCATCTAGTTGTATATAAAAAAAAATGCTGGCGAGGTTGGAAGAAAAATTTTGCTCGAAAATTTTGCAATTTTATTCGAAAGCTATCAATCTTACTACATATTTTCATGATACTTATAGGCGAGAGTGGGGTGTTTCGAAGAACGAAGCCGTGTACGTACATCATGACAAGTAAGGATAGTTTATAATGCGCGCATAGACTGTTTAACGCGCAAGAGATGCGCGCATGATAGAGGATAGGTTTGACATCATCATCATCATCATGATATCAAAAGTATGAATAGAGGTTCCCCCCTTTGATCTAAACGGATCGATTTTGCGCAGTGTGCATCCAACGTCTTCCTGCGACCTTGACCAGGTTTGACAACCCATTTTCATTTTTCATTCCTGTGGGCTGCACATTAATTATTATGTATAAAAGTTTTACTAACGAGTGAGTCGTTGTTGCTCGAATAAATAAAGACAGTAATAATATTTCTACTGGCTGAGAGAGAGACCCATGTTTAATAAATCAGACACTGTGAATGGGCTTTATCGATATTTATCGCGCGTTCGTAACTTCCCCAATCTCCCTTTATATATATCTGTCCTCTAAATAGAGCTAACGTTTTTCAATAACCTTCCATCCGAACACGTGTTGAATGGCAGATTGATTATATTGAGAGCTTGACGTGTCACGTTGCCGACGCCCGATAGTGCTCAGAGATTAGTTGATTCTAGATTATTTGATTGAACAATAAAGACCAACTATACTAGTGTTTCACAATTGATGTAAGGTTCGTGTTTCAAGCCTTATTGCACGATGGAAAGGTCTTTATTTGCATTTCAGCTTGTTGTTGCGTCTACAATTGGCTGGTTTTTACTGTATCTAGTAAATACTGTTATAGCCAAAGCTGTATATACCTATAATAGGCATATTATATAAGTTCATAACATAATAATAATATAAGATTAGAAATAATGTTTTTATATAAAGTGCTGTTGGTGTACCTTACTTAAATAAATAAATAAATATAGTTTGGAATGTTTTTTTAATCATAATAGGCATCAAAATCGGTCGAATTAAATTTCAGGAAGTATCGCCTTAGGGTGATAACATAAAGAAGCAGGCCGGAAGAAAGCAGAAGTACCGGCGCCGACTAGGTACTTTCTTTTTTATATTATCAGCTAATTAAAAATTTATGACTATAAATTAAAAACCAGACAGATTATTAAGAATGGACATGGTTTAAATTTTTCTGAGATTCGCTAGCCTTAAGGGTGATGCATCCAGGCCAGTAAAACACAAATAAAATAATAAATTCTGTGCCGCGCAATGTGAAAATTCCGTGTTCGAAATTTAAATTAAATTTGCCCCTAAGTTACTAAAATGCAACTTTACTGCAAGATTTTAGGCAGCTAAAGCTCTTTTCGTGCGGGAGAGGCGAAAAAAACATTTGTATCGCTTGGCGGAAGCCAGAAGGAGCTTTTAAGCCACGGATATTGTCTGTCGCTTTCCATTTATCATGTAATTTTGAATTTTATAACTATCTAATTGTCTTCTTCTAATTAAAACTATGTACATAAAAGAGATATCATTAATGCTTGTTCTTAATTCTCCAAGATATAGGTACCTACCAGATACAATAAATATTAAATTAAGATTAGATAAATAATTAATTGTATTTCGTCTTTATTTAAATAATAACAAAGTAAGTAGTATACTATTTACTTCGCTCTTCCCTGTCAGTGTGTACTTACTAGGTAGGTACCTAAAGCTTTATTTATATAGATATATTTATGTAAAAGATAGTTTTGTGAGGTCATTTCCCTCAGTGCCTGGTTAATTATATGAACAAATGTTAAAGCTCATTAGCATGTATTTATCGTCGCCGGTTAATAGCCGTCCTAAATTAGTCTGCTCGCAATCATGCTTAGTAACTGCTTAATAAATTAGCATTTTTTCTTTTATTACATAAAGTTGAAAGCACGTAATACTTTTAAAACTTTTGTTTAGTTATAATTAATATAAAGAAGTGATTTACAATTCATAATTTTATTCTAATTATGGAAAATACGAGCTATGCCTACTCGTTCTTTTTCTAGACAATCTTATTTTTATTGTTTTTTCAGGCTAGATTTGCACTGTGCAAATTTAGCTTAAGTCGCATATCCAGCTAGAACTCACTTTGCTTCTGTAAATATAGCTTTTCACAGTGAAATTTCGCTCGGCATAGCATCTAGTGAAATATTAGTCTCAGAATAAGCGAATACCTTTTTTCCTTATTGAGAACGTCTATGGGTGTAAGCAATGCGTTTATTTTTAGCGTGGCTATTTCTGTTTTGTTCTAAAATGGTTCAACAATTCATTGTTGAATTGAATGCTAAATAGACGCCAGGAAACGGAAAGTTACATTTAACTGTGATTCAGGATTTTAAAGGACATTTTGAGGCAAGGTTGAATGTGTTCTATGCATTTGGTTTATTAGACCAGTCACGTTGGATATTAAGTGTTAAAATATTATGTAGTTCACGGTTATTATAACGTAGAAGTTTTTATAGTCAAGTTTCTGCTGAGAAACTTGGAGATATAATATTTTATTTGTCACGATGCGGTTATTGTGAGGCGAAGATATTTTGTTTCAATGAAATTTGCGGATGTCTTTTTTATTTATTTGAAATAAAATTATATTAATATTTACCTGAGTTGTAGGTTTGTAGTTAACTATATTAACTAATCTCAACAATAAATAAATTAATACTATTGGTTCATCATGATATCAATCAACTAAGCGGTGAGAGGAGATTTTTTTGGCCACATTTAGCATATATTTTGCTCCATTGTTTGCAGTTGCTGAATGTTGTTTTAGTTTATGTAGATTTACGTTTTAACTGATTTCAAAACGTATTATTGTTATCGTTAATCGCTACTTGTTTTCAAGTTCCTCTCATAAGTACGTCTAACAAATATTGAGATAAAACAACATGTTTAGAAGATCTTGCAACTTACTACAAAAGGTGTTAGCTACATGTGACAGCGCAACTGAAAACAAGTGATGAATTTCCATTTCCTGCAGCCTCGGTTCACACAGATCGGCACGCGCCTTCTCAAGTTATTAACTAACCAATAACACACCTTCACACCTGTGGTCAGAGTACATTATTCTTTAACAATGCAGTAAGAAACTGTTATGATAACAAGACCAATGGTACCCAAGCTATAAACATTGCATTCGATGGCACAGTAGTGCAGACGTGCGCAGACGCAGGTTTTAAGCTTCGGTTGCAAATGATTCTTTAATTAGGGGATATTCATGGCAATGTTTTCGCATTATAGATCGCGTTTGTATTTATATGTTATCCTATTAAGTTTGAATGTTTTTTCACTCCGTAGATTTCATCATCAAATTTCATAATGGATGAAACAGCAGCGCAGACGTGCGCGAACGCAGGTTTTTAGCTTCGGCTAGAGCGGTTTCTTTGTTTTAGAGGATATCTATGGCAATGTTTAATGTTTTCGAAAGGGAAAAAATCCCGACGCCCAGAGCGGCTTTCAAGGGTCTCACTCTTAGCTCAGCCGCAGAAAGGTTTATTATCAACTATTGTTAAACTATAATGAGTGATGTCCAGAGCCTCGTTCAATATAAGTCTTTAAACTGGTTTAATTTATCTTTTACTATTCTTAAATTTGCATACGAGTAATAGAAACAAAACAATTTGTTTGTACAGTTTGTGCTTTCATGAATGAGAATAATCTGCCTAGAATCGAGATAATTAAATTATAATCTAATTATTATTAGCGATCACTACCTACTTAATGCTTTCTCTATCTTACGCTTTCTTTGTCCTTAATATCTTACAGTCTAACTATAGGTACTTGGTGACAGATGTCAAAGTATTCACTCTGACGCCAGCGCTGCCGCACAGTAACGGCAGCTAAGGCATTACGTAAGGCTTGATAAAGCCTGCCATGACGTCCCGACTCTTTGTTACAGATAACATTAGACCACTGCGTGATTGATTCTCTTGCTGTGTCAAATTTACTATCAGCATTTTGCAAGTTTTTTTTATTCTGAATTCAGTGGAGGAGCCCAAAGCAGGCACCACGCCACAAGCGAATAAGTCCCTGATGAACGAATCACTCAAAAGCTATTGAAATCTGTATGAAGTTTAGGAATCAGTGCATTACCCACATATAAATGAAATATATATTTGAATCTTATATTACATTGTCACAATTTTCAGATTATTACCTATATGAAAATTTCGAAAAAATTTAAGTTCTATTAAAACCACCAAAAAAATTGTATATGTACAAATTTTATGTGGATTTTTTAGAAGTGAGTAGATATTGTGATTGCTTAAATTTTTAAAAGGTAGCATCACAAATAAAAATTCCTCTTTTCCTTGTTAAAATAAATTCCCATTTTAGGGAGAGTGCTTTTATACCCGCAAAAAAAGTATCGATTCCGTCAGAAAAATTTTAAGTTCATAAAACAAACAGTAAAACTCAACTTCACAAAGCAGTTAAACTCAGCTAAACATAGCTATATCGTTTGTATATTTTCCGGACGAACCTGACCAGAAAGTGTGTCCTTATAAAAACCGTAGTTAGGTAAAAGCTCCTATAAAAGCGGTATTCCTATTTTCTTATCTCAAATCAATCAAAATGGTATATCAAATCAATAGTATATCAAAATTTACTCATCCAAAATCTCTCATAGCGAGGTTTTTCACAAAAATAATGATACCGTCGTATCTAGAGCGTTTCATCATTACTTATTTAAAAGTGCTTCTTTGTGGCCTATTTAAATAAAATATTTTTTTTTTCTTTCTTTCTTTAGGCTGTATACGCCCCACTGCTGGGCTCAGGCCTTTTTACATGGGAGATGATTATGTTTATTATTAGCTTATGAGACAAGTCACCCGACTACCAAAATAGCTCTGTTTGTAAGTAAGTACTATTTGGGTGAGACATGCAAAAGCTCGCCTCTGGCAAATCGAGCTTTTACCGTGACCTTAGGTGTTTTATTCATGTACTGTTCAGTACGAGTATCCTTTTTTTTTATAAATATCAATTGGTATTCCGGATGTTCTAAAAAGCTCAATTGTAACGTGTTTTTTGTAGTAAGTATGGATTTTTTTGTTCATCTGCGCGGTGATTGAACTCGTAGTCTGATAAATGATTTTCAAAAAATTTAAAGCGAGCTGCATGAAATATTAGCACTTGAATAACATCATGCCATTGTTGGTTACGCTTAAGTAATTTGAGGCGTTATTTCATCATAATTTTAGGGTTGTTCTTGCTGAGCAGGCCAGTTTTATCAAAGCGGGTCGATATAGAATATGGAGGACAGATTTTAGTATCACTTGCAAATTATTGTTGCAGTTGAAACCTGTCACACCAGTTGTGATGAAGTCTCGGTGAAGGACAAATAAAAAGTTCCTGGTTGAACGAATCAGACGTGAAATGTTTGATCCGTGACCAAATAATCAGGTAAGTACGAGGTCAGACTCCGTTTCCGAGTCGAAGGTGAGATCTAAATCTAATCTTTAACGGAACTAATGAATAACCACCGTTCCGCTATTCAAGAGTTAGTAAAAAATACAATAAGAGAGTAATTTCTTTAAATTTAAATTTAAAATAGTTTAAAACGTTTATGTGTACGACGTTTTTCTTTAGCAATTTCCAATTTCGCACACGTGAAATGTTGCCACGACTTCAAATGATTCGGAATGGATTTGTGTGGCTGTTTAGAGAGTTTAGAAATGTTTTGAAAAAAACAACAACTTTTCTCTTGTCATTCTAAGATAAAATTATTAGATTGCGGTATTCAAAGATAAAATTGGTGTCAAAAAGAATATAATAAAAGCATAAGAGAGATAGTTATCAATCAATAGTGTGTACGAGATTATATGTAATGAAGTTGATAAAAACTGCATACCCATTGAAAACAAAGTAAAATTAATACATAAAAAACTTACATATAAGCATGGGAGTCCTGTATACGGTCGAGGGCCGCTCTAAACAGGTCGTATGCCACCTTGGTGTACTGCGTGGAGACAGCGAGGAGGTCGGGCTGGTATGCCACCTCCTTCTGTTTCTCCTCGTTGTTAGGGTCAGTCACTATGTTGTGTTTGTTCTTTAACCTCTCGAGGTTTTTGGATATTCTCGGAGTCGGCTCGGGCGGAAGCGGCGCCCTGAGCGTGGAACTGTCGTCACTAGACGCGCACATTTTACACATTTTTGCACACGTACGTTCACTGACACCGGTCGCGACGGATTGGAAGAGTCCCCGGCCGTTCACGAATATAAGTCGAACAAATCGTATCCCCACCACTGGCGTGCGTGCGCAAGCGCCTACTGATAACGATTCGTGAAAAACTAACGCCGTTTTTTCTTAGCGGGTTTTCCTGCCAAGCCTCTCGTATAGTGTATTGCTATTTACTTTTGTAGTACAGCAAGTGGCATATTTGCTTTTGTCTCGTGTAATATATAATGTTTGTCAAGGGACAATAAATTTTAATGTAAATGACCCACGAGCGTACAATAACATTATCTTATGATATATTGTATTGCTTAATAAATGATAAAGTATTGGAATAACTTTCCAACTCAAACTCAAGCATTTTATAGGTGATTCTAATTATTGGTGATTATATGTCATAGGAGATCCTTGGGGGAGGCCTATGCTCAGCAGTGGGCGTCTCTCGACAAAAATGATTATGATGATAATGATGATATGACATGAAAATAATAATACAAAGAGATGGAAATTCCTAACAGTCCTTAAATATTCAACAGCTTAAAGTTAAGGCTCGATTAAAAGTTTTATTTAAGTATTCTCAAAGTAAAAAAAAATCTTAGCTAAAGTCAAACTGAGCACTCCTTAAAATTTATAAGACATTTAAGTATATTACTCTCTGTTATAATGATAAAGAAATTTAAAAATACTTTTACTGATTTCATTTCATAAGCGAATACCGGTACCAGCCGAATACAATATAATAGAATAGAATATCATTTATTGCTCAAACTGTGTAACAATGAGAAAATATATATCGGGAACACCATGTGTTCTAGCTTGAAGGCTTGTTCCCAAAAACGTGGGTGATTGTTACAAAAACGTTTAAATTAATAGACTATTAATAGACTGTTGACCATCACGGTGCTCCAGTCCAAGATATTCTTTTTTTTTTTTATACAAAGCACGACAAATGACTCAACACCACCCGATGTGTGAAGCAGTAAGAAGAGTCCATATGCGAAGACAGCTAGTGCAGTTCAGACACTGCTCTAGCTGCCTCCACCTTGCCGGCCCGAAAGGTGCTTTTTCACGCCTCTTTTGAAGGAACCCATGTTATAGGAAGGAGGGAACACATGTGCTGGCAAAGAAATCCAAGTTCTGGAAGTTCGACAAAGAAAAGAGCTACTAAATTTCATTGTACGTGATGTTGAGGTGGAGACAGTGAATTGATGACTCCGAAGACCGGCACGCGTGCTCCTGAGTAGGAAGGGGGAAGGTACGAATGTGTACGAAGCACAGCAAAAGACTTAGCACTATCGGATGTGAAGCGGTAACAAGAGCCCAGAAGCAAAAAAAGCTAGCGCAAATATAAAAACTGTTCTAGCCGCCTCTACCTTACTGGCTTTTATGGTGCATTTTCCCGTGTCTTTTTGAAGAAGCTTTAATATTTGTATGTATTTAAATTTATGATTGCTAATTTATCATTACGCGCGACTTATATTTTCCCCAGTCACAAGTCTTCAGCGTTGAAAGAAATTTCTTTCGGAATTAAGCCAAACTTTCTTTGATTGTTTTCTTGTTTATCTCTCTACTGAATTTGAGGCGTTTTTAAATATATTGTCAAAATTAAAAATTTATTTTCGTAAGGCGGCCGTAAAGTTGCTAATTATTTAACTAATTCACGTTTGGCAATGTTACTTTAAAATAAGAATATAATCTATACAGGTGTCCGAGAAATAGTACGACATACTGCAGATGGCGACAGCTGGGATCAATACCTACCGAAATAACTTAATATGTGTTCAGCGAAATTTTACGGTTTTAAAGTTAGTTATACAAAATTTTCCGAAATATCGAAAAATCTCTACCTTGAAACTGACTTTTTAGCATATCCCAATGAAAAATTCCTTTTCTAGTGTTTTTTTACATCTCATTTTCGTGGATAGTTACTCTACTCATTGATAAACATTATATTATGAAAAATAAGAACGTTTCCATGAAAAAAAAATGTTTGTTGAAATTTTCGCAGAATGATTTTCTTGTCACTTAACTTTAACCTTCAGTGGTGAAAAAAAATGTAAGTATGAGTTTTGTACAACATGCTTAAAAAATAGCTTGTTTAAGATAGATAGATTAGAATAGATTTTGAAAATTACAACACTAGTGCGTTTTAATTAAAAAATAAGAAGAAAGGGTATTCTAGTTCCAGAAGAGCCGATTTTGATGTAAATGTAACTAACGTAATTTTGACAAAAAAGCCATTATGATAGTAAGTAATAGCTGCTTATTTACGCAAAAATGGTCTGCAATTTAAATCTCGAGGAATAAGGTGATAGTAAAGAAAAGAGAGGGCTTAACTTTAAGAAAAAAATATTTAAAGACAATAAATCACAACAGATGCTCGAATTGCTTCCCTTGTGTCCTAATACACGTTCGGCGTGAAACGAATTTCTCATCGATATATCCTAAAAAATCAGTTTCAAAAAATCATATTTCGGAAAATTTTGTATAACTTTAAAACCGTAAAATTGCGCTGAACTCATATTAAGTTATTTTGGTGGGTATTGATCCCAGCTGTCACCCTCTGCTGTATGTCGTACTATTTCTTGGACATCCTGTATATTGTTTAAGATATATATTTTGTATTTTATTCATATCATAGCTCTCCAGTGATACTTACAGGCCATAATTGGAGGTTTTACCTAAACCATCTACCATTAGGTCATCTGCTTGCTTGATATTCTTTGGGACAAAAAGCTTAAAATTACAGTTGAAATTGATAGAATAACCTAGCTGTGACTGATTCCGGATATATCATAGAATTCATTGTGTAATATTGCCCGATGAGATGACCTTGGTCATTAAATAAATTAGATGTTAATTTTATGAGAAAAAATTGTTGTGCAAGATCCGGAGCTTGTAGTGTTGTGATTGTGACAAGCACGACAATCTCAAAAGTAATAATATTATATCCTACTGACACCTAATATCTACCCCAAATTAAGCATCATTAAGAGCTCGTGTTATATTGGAGAAATATTAATAATATGGTCCGCATTGAGCCAGCGGCGTGGTTGTGTTACCACGACTCAAACTTCTAGTGTGGTTCTCCCACGTAAGAAGGCCTGTGCCCAGCAGTGGGACGTATAGGCTGGTGATGATGACGATGATGAAAGATATAATCAATACTAATATTATAAATGTCAGTCTGTCCATTTGTATGCCATACTCGCCTATCGTGACTTCTGCTGTGCGATTCTCTAAAGTCATCAGCCTTGAGTTCGTGGCTGTGGGCAGCGTTTATTTGACAACCATTTGATAACCTTTGGAGACACTAGCGTTACGACGACGAGCACGGCGTGAGCCGGAACTAATAAGTTGTTTATTTTTATATCTTTATGTAAAAGTAAATCAAATATTGAATGGGGTCATTGCAATACGTTTTAAATACAAGAAAAACGAAATCAAAAAATATCAATTGTCCTTCATATCGTATGTCTAAACCAGCGACAAACATACACAGTCAGGAGATCGACGTAGAGTTTAGTGAATACGCTTACGCGCAGCGCTGTTTAAAGTGGCTCAAACGTCAATATCAAAGGCGCTCGTAGTCTTGTCAGTCGTCAAGCTCGATGTCCAACATTTCTGTTAGTGAATCACACTGCTGGCACCGAGATACGAAAGCAATACGAAGTGTTATCTGCCATAGGTTATCACTTCTGCTGTTGCCTGTTGTAGAAGTAGTGGAGCATGCGATGGTCGGTGATGTGGTTTATGAAAATGACATATAAGTATGTGCTGGTTTCCATAAGAGTAATTTTTTTTTTGATAGTTGCTGGCTCACTTAAATTATTGTTCAGTTAGATAGGAAACTTCTGTTTAATATAGCACAATCCTCACGCACGGTCAGGACAAACTTTTATTGCGAACTATGTTGATCTAAGTTACGTGAAGCTCTTTGGCAGAAAGAACCACCTTAGCTATAACAAATATAAATATATATGAAAAATCTATACAAAGTATATTAAAAACTATTTATAAAAAGTCTATAACACTAGTTTGCTCGTGTTAACAACCTTATTGCAAAGTAGTTGTGCTGCAGAGTTTCGCCCCAGCAGAATCACCAAGATATTTTTATTAAGCCAGACCTTTATCCGATAAAGCTGGGATGCTTTTTAATATGGTGATGAAGATAATGTTTCCTTAGTTAAGTCAACTTTATTATTATAGGTACAAAATAAGTTTAAGGTCACGATGGAACTGACACATAGCATAAGCAATCTCCTCCATCTCACCTGATGGTAAGTTAAGATCAGGCCGAAGAGGAAGCGAGCCACACCCAAATTCCTCACCCACGGAGGAACTAGGACTACCTATCTTACTGCCGGAGGAACAATAACAATGTTAACACTATTGTAGAGGCGGCAAAGTTAATGGCTACTTAATACCAAATTGGAGCCAATTTGGTATTAAGTTACCCCAAAAAAAAGCGTAAAATGCCCAAAAAACGCCAAAAAACAAAACATTGCCCAAATTTCGAGCGAATTTTCAGCCAGCGATATGTGTATTTAACTATAATTGCGCAATGTATGCTTACGTGTTGATATCGCACACATCCAATTTGAGGAGTACAAGGTCTTCTACAGCCTTGAGTTTTTTCTATGACAGTGAATTTTTCTAACTAATCATTGTATACCTACCTGATTAATCGCAGCTAATGCACCAGGCTTTTTCGCGGAAAAACTACTTCATGTTGGCCATCATTTCATAACTTGGGTATAAAGTATGCAATAGTAAAATTATATTTACTAATAATAAATTATAAAGTTTATAAGTAAGGTTACAAGCTAAAATTAAATAGTATTCGATAGATAAAATAATGGACAAAAACTTATTTTATTTCTTTAACCGACTTTTTTACCATCTAATGGTAAACGGTGGACTCTAACAATACCAAAGGAACCACTGTCGTGATGCCACGCCCAGGGGTGCGATTCTGTAACGAATCTCGCACCTCACTTCGCAAGTCACTTCGAATTCAACTGTCAAATAGAGCAAATTTTCATACAATTTTTGCTCTATTTGACAGTTGAATTCGAGGTGCGAGTTTTGTTACAGAATCGACAGGCAGTTTGAAGAAACATGCTGTACTCGATCCAGAAAATAGCCGCAACTCGTTTCTCAACCTGAGCGTACGTGGGAGAAAGATTCTCTGAAACCGAAAAGTTTTCGACCGCTTTGGTACCACGCTGCCAACGTGCGGTCCTATGATAGAAAATAAATTCTTGACCGCTTACCATCAGGTGGGCCGTATGCTTGATTGCCACGTTAATGGTATAAAAAATCTACCAAAAAAGAGTTCGAAGTTGCCGGATCCGTTACAGGACCTACCCCACAGGATCGAGATAAGTGACGAGCAAACCAATACGCAATGTTGGAGGCCAAGACCACAGAATAAATTGACGCAGTACTTCCGGCCGTCACTATATCTGTGTCAATATATTGACACAGGTGTCACTGTACATACGACAGAATAAAGATTAAATTTTCATTAGGGGACTTAGTTACAACAAAAAAATATAAATGTATATCTTCGTGACTCAAGAATTTTTCCAATAACCTGTGAATTTTGAGTACCTACACAGGGAGATTTTGTGAATAGTCATATCTTATTGTCATCAAGGAAATATTACTGGGCAATGTAGTAAAAAATACCCAGATACACGCTAGGCTACTGCCACCGCAAAGCTACATTTATGCACTGAAAAATTAAATTCAAAATCCTTCCTTTGACGCGTTTCAAGGATATATACTAAAACGGGAAAGTCCAATATATGGGATTTTTAGCTCGCTTTCTAAAACAACTTATGCACGAGAACTTAACCGCAGACTCTGATGTAAATGGTTTTTGTCTCTTTCACACAGATAACGTTAGAGCGAGATACGTTATTCGCCAACTGAAGTATTTCTTCGGTAAACTTGAAAGATGACAGGTTAACACCCACCTGGCTTGTAGGCTGGCGAGGTTATTAAAACGACACGGTAAACGCATGCAACGGTTTATCAATATTTTAAACAGTTTTGATCTTACTGCAATATACTTAGAATTCAAAATACATTATAAAGAGGCACTCGACGCTGAGATTTTCATCCTTGCACATTTCTTACTAAAACAAGTTACGTAGAGAAGGTTCTCTGAGTGTATTCTACATTCATCCCTTAACACGCAACCGGCGCCGTAATGCCGGCGTCGCCCGGCGGCGTCATGTCACCGCAACTGTATTTTTAATACTTTTATTTATTTATGCTGTTTTTTTTGTAATAATAAACTTAACCAGTCAAGCATCGTATTCCAGACACAATTGATTTTTCGATTGCCATACACCTCCAGAGGCATAACGCCGCTTGACTGATTAATTTTGATTTTAAATATTTCGTTGGAAATATATTTACTTATTTAAAACAAAAAATATATTTTTCAAACATTCATAAAAAAATTAAATTAAAGAATATATTTCGTTTGTTTATAAAAAAGAAGAAAAGGGAATATCCGTAGAAAAACTAACGCAACAGCACTAGTCATAGACTAGAATTTATATGGTACTAGATACTAGTAATAGTAATTTTAGTAGAGCTCGTTTACTAGGTGGTAGGCCCGTATGTAGGGTTGCCTGGGTAGGTACTTACCGCCGCCTTTTTTATTTCAGCCGTGAAACAGTTCGCTGTGTTTTGGTTTGAAGGGAAAGGTAGCCAGTTTAATTACTGGGCATGGACGGCATTTCATCTTGGGCCTCAGGATGACAACGCACCTGCAATATCAAGTGATTTTTCTTTGTTATTGCAGGTGTCTATAGGCGGCGGTAACCGCTTACCATCAGGTGGGCCGTCAGCTTGTTTGTCATCAAGTTATATAAAAAAAGCTCTTTAGTACTCGTTGGGGAACTTAAACTAGCTGCGGATTCAACGAAATCTTCAGATCTTCGTAAACTTGGCAACGCGCTATTCGTAATGGTGTACCAAGCGTTGACAGACTAGAAGTCGTAGTATACTTTCTGCTACATATATCTACAGTGCACGCGATGTAAAGCTGATTGCCTTAGCAACTGCGGCTGCTATCGCTTATGCATGCTAAATATTTACATGTGACAGTTTGTATTTGCAGAACTATTTTTGTATTCATTAGTTAGTGTTATTTAGTTGTGTATGTATTATACATACATTATTTTATCTCGCGAGATTGTAAACTGTCGAAAAAGTGTGAACACAGCTACAATCAATTGAATAGGTCCTTTGAAAAAATGCGGTTTGATGTAATTCTATAACAATGACTAGAAAAATAAAAAATGGCCTAGATATCTGAATGCAAGATGCAAGTTTTATATTTGAATGCAGGCCAGCAGATGACACAAATGCTCCTTTAACCTGTCAAGTCACTGGAAACCCCTCACTAAAAACCCCTGGTATCTCCACTGCCCTTCGCGAGAGTAGTCTGGGCTCTGCCGAAGAATTTTCACCAGCCCACCCTCAGACACCACGGCTTTACGGCCAGGTTTCGCGTCGATGGAGATTACCCATCGACGCGATAAGTCACAGAGTCAACCTCTCAAGGCACATTCGTACTCAAGCCCCTTTACCTATAACAAAACGTTGACGAAAGTTAGACTTGGTTTAAACATGATGATGTCGCTGTTAGTGGTAGCATCAGTGGTTGTTGTTGACTTTAAACCGCGTCTTATAATAAAGGGAAAACCAACTTCAAAACACTAAAAAGGAAAAAATAATTCAATTTCGGTACCTAGGTACTTACCTCCTAAAATGTATTTTTTGGAGTTGGTGCTTCACTTTCTATTGTCTCTGGAAACAGCTTAGCACCAACTCCAAAAAATACATTTTAGGGGGTAAGTACCTAGGTACCGAAATTAAATGATTTTTTCCTTTTTAGTGTTTTGAAGTCGGTTTTATTTTTGTAAAAAAATAATTTTTTCACAATTTTAAGTGATTTCCAAAGGTCAAAGCAAGATGGGTGACTGTCAGCACTATCGACTTGTCTGTCTCTTAGTCTTTGGTTGAAATACATAGTGAAAGAATTATCTTCTAACTCCTAACCGTTAAGGAGTTGTACCTTCCATCATCAGCTCATTAACATGAGATGATGACTATCAGAAGCAAATACTTGAATAGCTTTGAAAAAAAGTAAAACATGTCAACACTCGATTTTCCTGGGATCCCATCACCAGATCCTGACTTGGTGACAATGGGAAAACCACTGGAGTATACACTATCGAAAAAAAAGAATTTTTAAAAACAGTCCACAATTGACAGAGAAATCGGTGAACATACCTACATATAAAAAAGAAATACATACAGTGGAACATATAACCTCCTTCTTTTTTGAAGTCGGTTAAAAAGGGTTTATAATTGTCATAATGCTTCCTGTAGTCTTCCGCGGCGTACTAAATAAATTGCTAAATGATGTTTTATTAATATATAATGTTTTGATGATATCATGTTTAACATGGCCTATATTAGTTCAAAGAAATGTTTCGCAACTTTCGAGTACACACTTACATCTTATTAATTTGATAATTTTATGACATATCTATAAAATAATGCAGCTAATGTTACATTATTTCATATACATGTCATGAAATTACCAAATGAATAAGATGTACTTATTTAAAAGTAGCAATACATTTGTATGAACTATTGTATCCCATGTTTTAATGTACTGTCGTTTTGACGGCACCAACCTGTATACTGTATTTCGGATTAAAGGTAAAGGTAGCCCAGTGTTATTACTAGGTATGGAAGGCATTTCATCTTAGGCCTCAGAATGACAACGCATCTAAATTATCGTGTTTTTTTATTGTTATTGCAGGTTATTCTGCAATGGAAGGATCATCGGGTCGTCCTTTATTGAAATGTTCATAAGTTAAAATAAGTTAGAAGTTGTCTTGTAAACAACATTATGGCTGAATATGGTCATCTCAAAGAATTACGCTTCATATACATGTGAATGTCCCTTTAAACTATAAATCCAAATCGAACAGTACTACATTGTAATTGTAATTAGGAAATAATTAATTAACTTTACTCATTACAGTTACAATGTAGTAGGTAACCAGTCCTAACGGTTAACGGTTTTGTCGTCCTATTTTGTCAGTTCATTTTATGCGTTGATAGGCAGGCAAATGTATTAATAGACTGAGAGTATGATAGTTCATTCTCTCACTGTTACGAATTTAGAAAGAGATAATTATAAAATGCAAAAAGACCTCCATCATCCAATCTTTAGCCCTTACCAACCAGTCTACCGGGCGTCTGCTCAAAAAGTTTGGGCAGTACGACCACTTCGTTACATATAATGTAAACACATGATTGCTACAAACAATTGAATTTAACTAAGAAGAGTAATTCTGCAATCACAGAAAAAATATATTTTATTATTAATTTATTTATTTATTACACACAAACAATACACATAAAACAATTGACTACAAACGCTTGTATTTCTAATGAAATCACTACCAACAGCTTGCGGTAGGAATATGTGAAAATAATAGACAACGCAGTGGTAAATAGATACACCTAACTATATATTAATTTTCTTAGTTCTATATCTATCTAATGAGAAGCTTATCTTGCTATTGGTTGTACTTTACAAATCTGTCTTGAATGCCGTACCTCTTAATGAATCAGAAACTTAGTCATAATAATTACACAGGTATGTGTAAAACTAGAAATCCTTACTAGCAAAAGTTTATATTTTGTGTTTGACACTAAATAACATTTAGGTCAAGATAACTTATGTCTGGTGCGGTCTGACGATTACTTAACTCGGCCAAAGCTAATTACGAAGATTGAGAAACTAGTGTATACACGGGATAAAACTTGGAACGTGGACGTGGACAATTATTCTGCCAATAAAACGCTGGCTTTTGATTTTAAGTGGGAACGGCATGATTAGTGACCAGGGAGAACCCTGGTTGCACGCTTGTAGCAACAAGCGTTCATATGCAACGGTTAACTTATCATCAGGCGAGTTAAGCCAAGTTGGCCTGTTTGAGAACCTTGTCGTAGTAAAAAATTAAGGGATATCACCGTAGTCATTGAATTCAAGGAAAGAACTGTTTTAATTATTTCACAAAATTTGAGGTGTTCCCCGATTACGCACTGAAGCAAATACACTCAAAGATAATTAAATATTTATTTTGTAATTAGATTGATACCGGCCACAGACGATTGCGGGATTTGCGGGGACATAACACAAAACTTAGTGTGATTTATTTCATTAAATATTTATAAATATATCTAGGCTAGGAAAAAATAATGAGTTCCTACATACCCCAGGAACCATATCCGACATCTTTTTTTAATTTAGATACTTTTCTAAAAGTAATGATGAAATAAAATTGAAAAAAAAAAACTTTCCATTTTTCCTCATGTTCATCTAGAGTACCTAATCTAGGACGAGGATTTTATGTACACTTCTTTGAAAACTTTAAAAAAAGCCATTAACATAATTCAATAGCTTCTATTATGTATGAAACAAATATAAAAAAAACATGTTAACGAAATTTTGACGATTTTTTGCAAAAAAAATATCTTTTATTTCATTTTGTTGTAGAATTTGAAAAGTCTGTTACAATTAAATAATTTTCTGAGTTTTAGACTGTGTTTCTGACGGACGTTGTCGATTTTATATTTTCTAACAATGATTAATTATTATTTATGTAAGTTTATACTTAGCGAGGGACAAACCTTGTTTTGCCTGTTCTTAACAGAGCATGAGTACGTATGAAAGTTGATTTACGTATGAAAGTCGAGTAAAACATTTTGAAAGTTGAGTAAAACATTTTGAAATTTTAGTATTAGTATCTTTTTTGCGTATCCGCTAGCAAATAACTTATTGATAAATTTTAATGTCTACCTTTATAAAAATACAGCGCTAAGCAAACATCTGGCCACGGACGAAACATACAGCGAATCGGGCTTTATCTAATTCTTATCGGCAGAGACTGATATTATTTTGCAATAAGTCTCTAGTTTTCATGGCATTGGAAAACAATTCATGTAAGTATGTCTTAACTTGATAAAGCGCACAGTGAACTAGCCGTGTGTAAAATAAAAAAATAAGAAGGGTACTAGGTGGTAGGCCCGTATGTAGGGTCGTCTGGGTAGGTACCACCGCCTTTCTTATTTCAGCCGTGAAATAGTTCGCTGTGTTTCGGATTGAAGGGAAAGGTAGCCAGTGTAATTACTGGGCATGGACGTGGACGTGGATGGCATTTCATCTAAGGCCTCAGGATGACAACGCACCTGCAGTATCAAGTGATTTTTCCTTGTTATTGCACGTGTCTATAGGCGGCGGTAACCGCTTACCATCAGGTGGGCCGTCAGCTTGTTTGTTATCTAGTTGTATAAAAAAAAGGCTAGGGCACAGTGGTCTGTTCCATTAAAATATTTTATTTGCTGTAAACTCCAAACAAAACCATGCCAAAAGACCCATTTGCGATCCAAAACGTATCCAAGACCAGTTGCAAGACCTGGAACATTGCCGACGAGTTAATCGTCTATTGGTTTTTTATAAACTCCGGTGAGAGTGCAAACGGGCTCCATGATTTTATTCCATAAACTTTTCCCATCATTGAGCATCCAGACACAGATTAATATACAGGCGCCGCCGATTGGCCTTATTTATGCTGTAGATGTTCCAAGCAGTCGCACGAAACGCTTCACCAATACTTCTCTAATGCGTACAGCTAAGGAGTGGAATTCCCTGCCTCCTGATACTGCTTGGCAGCGTTGCCAATCTGTGGGGAATTCCCCAAACTGCGGGGATTTTCAGTTCGATTGGGTAATTTGAGGGGAGAGCGTTTATGTGGGGAAAATGCGGGGAATTAAGACATTTCCGCTAGAACTGAACTTAGAAGTAATAAAAGTAGTATAAGAAGTAAGTATATTTTATAAATTATGTAAGAATATTTAATTCTTTAAAGCAATTTCACCGGCAGGAAGGTTTTACAGTTAATTTTATGGCAACATTTCATTTATGTCCATCAAACTTAGACAGAGTATCGCAGAGAACTTTTTCAAACGCATCTGTCGAAAGAAAATTCAGCGTTATAAAGAATTTGAAAACAGAGAATCGTAATCGCCTGCATAATGAATGACACTGGGCCTAATTCTGGCGGTAAGTACAGTATATCTCTTTCACGCAATATGTAATAGGAAAAAGATGGCAAGAATTCGTTTAGAGCTATCATCTAAATTTAGAGAAATTTCAAAGGAACCATAGACAATTTTAGACGGCATGTACGGAGGTGCCTCCTAAACACTGCATTTTAACACGTTCAATAAGGTCGAAAATTGAATGCATGTTTCTAAATGTCAAATTTTAAGTCAGCGATCCTTTTCGTATCCATATTGAGAGAAAGAGGTAGACTGAACTTAAATTTAATCTTAGCATGTGTTCGCCAGAATTAGGGCCACTGTAGTAGCGCTTATGACCACTAGAGAAGGTAGTTATTAAGAAGAAAGGAGGAAGCCTAAAGTTTGATCCTTCAAATGATATTTTGACAAAACAAAGGCATAATAAAGAGCTGCAATAAATACCTTGATGAAAATCATTAAATGCTTAATAAGTATACGTAGGTAATAAATATATTTGGTTTATAGAATCATTTTTTTCTGTCCTAAAAATTTGTGGGGAAAATGTGGGGAATATTGATTTTTTTTCCCCCAAAATTGGGGATTTTCAGTTACGTTTTTGGGTAATCGAGACCGTCGAAGTTGGCAACGCTGCTGCTTGGGCAAGCCGAGCGATACTACTTCGAGCTCTTCAAGGCTAAAGTGTACAGGAGATTCCTACGTAAGCAGGAAACACTTAGGGATTGCAATCCGGTCCGAGGATCCGGCTTTCAGCGGTAAAATCACATAAAATGACTTATACTCCATAACAATAATTTAAATATTTATTTCGACATTGTAGGGTGGACGTTAGCTTATAACGCAAATACAGATAGACTAGAAGAATTTCACAGGGTTATCCCAAGTCCTGGGTAGCTCAGATGGTTAGAGCTGTCGCCCGGATTGCGGAAGGTAGCGGGTTCGATCCCCGCCTCAGGACGTGAAATTTTTCTAGTTTAAATTTTTATTAGTAAATAATTTTAAAACATTTATAATAATTTAAAATCAAAATTAAAGAATATTATTACGTAAATTAAATACCGTTACAAATTTTCTAAAGTACTATATTTGCATAAAGAAAAAAAATATGGACCGAAAAAGAAAATTGCACACATTGCAACTACAATTAAATTTCAAATGTGAAATTTTGTTTTATAGTCGAAGTTGTTATTACACTGAGCTTATTCTAAGACACGGACTGACTAAACACCCACATACTACCACAAAAACGTCAATTTTATTACTTCCTTTACGTCTATTACAACATATTTGCAGATATAGTCCTAAAACCAGAAATATGAGAACTTTATTGCATACGTTATAGGAAAAATAGCAGAATTTACAGCTCTACAGGTCATCTAAATTTATTTAGCAAAGAACAGGAAAACAATTTGCTATGTTTTATATTGTAACATTAGTTTTATACTACATGTTTTACTTCCTTGTTATTTCCGGATTACATAAATAGAGAATTACAATAATAACTAGAATAAAGCTATCCTGATATACCCCTCAAATGAAATAGGTTAATAGGTGGTAGGTTTTCTGAAAAAAAAAGCAAATCTTTTTCTCCAACATAGTTATAAATTATAATGTACACCCACATCCATTACCTACCCCATATTTATTTATGCGCTACGTTGAAAAAATCCCCCTTTTATAGGTAATGCCATTAGCTCGCTGAAAGACCTTATGGATCTGAAATCAGATATACATCACGCTCGAGACTTTTCTAGATCTAGATAGATATATAAAGAAATTATAATGTTTTTCAGATCATTCAGCGATGTAATAAAGGCGAATTTATGCAATATAGCTCCTTAAAAGTTTGTGTTTCCATACTGGACAACGGAGAAATAGATAATAATATATGTCTGTTTGTTACGTGTTCACCACTGAACCAATGTAGATGAAATTTGACAAGGAGATAGATACTATTGTGAGAAAGGTTTTCTCTTGGCGCAATTACCGAACTTTAAGCAGGCAGAGCAACTTTAAGAAACACTTTAAGGACACTAGGAAAATAAGAAATTTTAAGTTACCTACGCAGCCGAAACCACAGACTTTTTCTCGCAAGATTTCTATTTGTTTCCTCTCAACAATATGTTATTGTTCTGAAATATTATTTCTACGTCACGTTCGCGATAGCCGCACGATAAGAGAAATATGAAGTTATTTTTTTAATAGTTTATAATTGGATTTTCTAGATAGCAAAAAACTACCTATAATTTTTAGACTGTGCCTTATACTGTCTGTATACCTTTAATATTTTAGTATTTTTAGTGTCACAGCTATTACTTTAGTCTTAAGATTTCTATTGTAAAGTAAACAATAGTGTGTGATAGTGTGTCACTAAATAAATATTTTCTTTCTTTCTTCTTTCTTTCTATTTTACCATCCAAACAATCTGTATCCTTTAGTCTGTAATACCATCGCCACCTTGGCCGATATACAAGTCACAAATAACTCGTTTATTGGTCGAGGGTGGCCTCCTTTAGCTAAATCAGTGTTTATTCTCGACGGATTATTTGGCTTTATGCATTGACGCGCACCATTATGACACTGTTTTAGCTATAGTGTTATCACGCCGCTTATACAGGCTGAAGTTTGAAAGATTCTGTTAAACACTTTAATAAAAACTCCGTAATAAAATGTAAGTGGGTGGTTACTGGTTGTGTTCTTTGTCATGGGTTCAAATCCGGGAGCATATGTTTGTCTGATGAATTCTGTTCACGAATTTTTTGCTTATTTAGGAAATTTCTAATAGCAATGTAATTTACAATGCACATTCATCCCAGCTCTTAATATGTCATAATGATGCTTAATTTGGGTTCGATGATTGATGTGAGATTAGGCCTATTATTCTTGTTATCATCTTTGAAATGACATAGATTGATGAGTGGGGAAATTTTCATTTCCCTGTTTTCTGCAAGTCAGAGGCCTGCGAATTCGCATGGTTCCCTATTATATGGTTTTATAGAGGATCTGATAGTTAAAAATAAGAAGCGGTAAAGAGTATATCCGGCCATGCTTATTACGCGGTTCCATAGATGTTACTATTAGGGCAATACTGCTGTGAAAATTTGTCTAAAGGATTGTCGAGAAGATATTTAGGTTCAAATTTGATCAACTTTATCTTGTAAACGATTTCTCTATTAATAAAAAGATTATCTCATTATACTTCACACGTGTTAACTGAAAAAAAATTTTAGTTCAGCTCGCCGTTGCTTGATCAATTCTCACACACAATGACATACCTACATATATGTAGATAATCTTTTGTGTCTGATCTGTATCTCAGTACTTCATACAGTGATTTTTGTTCTAATAATTTAGTATACTGTGGGTGACGCGAGTTAAATCGAAAACGGACACTTGGGAGTGTTAAAATTTTGATGTAAAAAGCTGACGTACTCACTCAACGGTGTAAGAATTTTTTCATTCTCAAATTTTAAGTACTTAAATGAGACCACTTATACAGTATGTGCCGAAAGTACGTAATAACTTTTATTTACCGATTAAATTAATAAAAATATTGTCCTGCTCGTGACAACCCTTTTTTTGAGGGGGAAAGAATGCATTTACGCTTTCCCTGCATTTTGGGGCAATGCCGGAATATGTGGGGCTCCTCTGCCAGATGTTTACGGCTGAGCCTACCCACTAATACCTCCGTGTCCCTTACTTCTCGCATGGACAGATTTGGGCGACAGTTTTCCTTATCCCAAAATTCTGTTATGCGTGTGCCCGCATGTCAGGCTCATCTCTAGCACGATTGTGCAGACACTGCTCTGTGACGCCACAACAGGACACACATGTAGCGCCACTATCACTCAACAGGCCTGGAAACTTGAGTGACAGCCCCCCCAGCCGTTACTCAAAGGCCTACTCATGGAGCCATGGCGCCAGCGAACACCCTGCGCCTACGGCCTGTTCTTCGTCGTCTTATTGAGTCCGCTAAGGGATCTTCTTCACGAGACCTCTCCTCAGCCTCCTTGCCGCTAAGAAATGCGAAACTTACACACACAACCCCCGCACATACTACGACATCGACCCCCTGCATTCCCAGAATTCCAAAGTTTATTTCGGGATTCCTTAGCACCCGCTATAGTATGTTTAACGTCATTATCTACATAATTATATTTTTCCGTTAACAAGTATCCAAAACAAACTCTTAATTATGTTAAATTTTGGCGAACATCATAATGGAATATGATTATTATTATTTTTAACGGTTTATTTTCTGCTATAGAACTTTGCTATACAAGACAAAAAACCGTTAAATAGCGGTAACCCTAAAAATTCAAAGCTCCCAATCGATAAAGGTGTTATCAGTTATCAGATACGAATTGAATGAATGACGCTTAGATAGCCTCAACGAAACGAACATATCACTCTGGTCAATGAAAATTGGCAATGAGGTTAATAGGCAGCTGAAATATATTTTCACATTAAAAAGTGCTTTACCAGCTTTTTGTTTGTGGACGAGGGCGGCAATCGTTATGAACTAAGTATAAAAAAATTCGTTGCAGTTCAGTATTCTGTATCTATTTCAGAAAAGTTTTATTTTAGCCCAACATTTATAACTAAAATACTGTGCCTCATTTCATTTCATTTTTTTATACAACAGATAACAAACAAGCTGACGGCCGACCTACCTGATGGTAAGTGGCTGCCGTTGCCTATAGCACCTGCAATATGAAAGAAAAAATCGCTTGGTATTGCAGGTGCGTTGTCATACGGAGGCCTAAGATAAAATGCTGTCCATGCCCAGTAATTACTGGCTACCTTTCCATTCGATCTGAAAATCGCAGCGAACTATTTACCGGCCGAAATAGGAAAGGTGGTACCTACCCAGACGACGGTATATACGAGTACAGTACAATAATAGTATAGTACAACCCTTAAAACGTTGTAAAGCCATAAAAAATAAATTAAAAAAATGACAAAAAAAATAGTAGCCGATTCTAAGACCTACTAAATATACATATAAAATTTAATGAAAATCGGTCCAGTCGTTGCGGAGGAGTATGGTAACTAAGTGACACGAGAATTTTATATAATATAATTTTAGTTAGGTAATAAGCGACACCGTTCAAAAGCGTGACGCAGGTCCGTGTGTACGTCTGCTAGAGGACTAGCACCCTCTCCGTGGCACGTACGCTGAGTTCGGACATTGTGTTCGCAACTCGAGTTTGGCAATTTTATGCTAGCTAACAATTTGCAAGCTTGAACACATTGTTATAGCCTTCCTACTCAGGAGCACGAGTGCCGGTCTTCGGAGTCATAATTCACTGTCTTCATATCAAAATCCACAAAAAAAATTTAGTGCCTCGTTTCTTTGTCGTACTTCCAGAACTTGGAATTCTTTGCCTGCACATCTGTTCCCTCCTTCTATAACATGGGATCCTTCAAGAGAGGCGTGAAAAAGCACCTTTTGGGCCGGCAAGGTGGAGGCGGCTAGAGCAGTGTCTATTCTGCTTTAGCTGTTTCCGCATATATTTTGTCATAAAAAAAAATTTGAAAGCACGACAAAGAAACGAGTTGCCTACTAAATTTCTTTGTGCGTGATGACCGCGATGTTGAGTAGAACAGAGGAGGTGAAGACAGTAAATTGACAACTTCGATGACCGCACGTGTGCTCCTGAGTAGGAAGGGGGAAGGTGGGATAAGTCAAAAACCTCTTTAGAGATCGCTACATCCCCATTGATACGGACCATAGACTATTGGACAGCACGATGCTTGAGTCTCTCCGGCATAAGGTTATCCAGCGATGTGCATATTTGGGGTATCCAGGACGTGCGGGAATAAAAATATTTTGGAATAACATAAGTTATGATGTCATTTTATGTTTGTAACTTATCGAAAACTGCTTCGATAATTCTTTATATTCCACAAAGAGTATTAAATCATAAAAATGTCACTTTAAGTAGATCTTTGGCACTGTTTCCAACTGACTTTATCTAATCTAGTTCAGCGTGTTGGGAGATAAAACAAACGTTTATTATTAGTTATCATTTCGATAGTTTTATGGTACTTTACAAATTAAGTAGTTTTAAAATTGTGCAAAAAACAGGAAATCACTTTTGTCCATTTTTCTATACAAGATGGTGGTGACAATACGGCAATAATTTAAAAATAGGCTATATTAGTTCATAGAAATGTTTTGCAATTTTCAACTACATCTTATTCATTTGATAATTTTATGACATTTCTATGAAATAATGCAGCCAATGTTATATTATTTCATACAAATGTCATGAAGTTAACAAATGAATAAGTTGTAAAGGGTTTTTCAATAAGAGGTGTTATTTTGGTATTCAAAGAAAAATGCCATTTTTTAATATAAACGATCGGATGTTTATTTCATTATAAAGAGGAAGGTATGCCGTTAATAGTGGAACATAACATCAGGAAAATGACCACCACGACCACGCTTACAGGACCATATCCTTTTAATGAAATTTGCCATAACCAAATCGCAAAGTGTCTTTGAGGTCTTGAATCGACGCTGGGCTGTCGGCGTAGACCTTCTCTTTCACGTGGCCCCAAAGGAAGAAGTCGCAAGGTGTTAAATCACAAGATATCGGTGGCCAATTGTGATCACCTCTTCGAGAGATAACATGGTCCGGAAACTTTTCCCGTAAAAGATCAATGGTTTCGTTGCTTGTGTGGCACGTAGCGCCGTCTTGTTGATCCGAAGGCGAATCGATCCGAAGCCGATCCGAAGCAGAGGTATCTAAGTAGGTTTTTTTGGGCCGATTATTGATATTAGCCGCAAATGACCTGAGAACCTTGGTGAGTCCTCAGTCTTAGCGGCGCGCCAGCTCTGAAGGGTTTCTGATCGACAGGTAACACCTCCCTGGGAGGTACCCCGCTGTCGCCCTAGAGTCTCCAGGCGCTCGAGGCATGACGGAGCGACAAACCTGAGGGTACCTCTAAAGGTTTGGACCTCGGCTCAGGTGAGTCGTGTCATGGGCCATAATTTGTCAAGCCTTACGCGGCTTCAATTTGTCAATCCTCACGCGGCTTTTTCTCCCAGGGATTTTGACAATAGTGGAGAGGGTCCGGATACCCGTCGAGGTCAATCTCAAGTTCCTTGGCCTGGTTCTGGACCCGCGGTGAAGTTTCGAGGGTCACTTCATACTCCTCGCCCCCCGGCTGTGCGCTGCCGCAGCCGCGCTCGGACGGCTCCTACCGAATATAGGGGGGCCCAGCACTGTACGGAGCTCCGGTGTGGGCGGAATGCCTCTCCCCTCGCACGAAGGCTCTCCTGCTGCAATCGCAAAGAGTTATTGCGACCTGAGCCGTGCGGGCTTACCGCACGGTCAGTTAGCGGGCTGCCTGTGTATTGGCAGGCACAGGTGTTGGCCAGGGTGCACCAACACCGGGTCGCGGCACGGATGGGGGGAGAAAGAAGACCCATAGCCGACGAAGTGAGACGGATCCCCCTGGCGCAGACGGAGGGTCTGCGCCAATGGGGCGAGACGCTTATCACCCCAGCTGCTGGCCACCGGACGATCAAAGCGATGCGTCCGGTGTTGGAAGAGTGGGTTGGGCGCCAGCATGGCAGCCTCACCTACCGCATGGTACAGATACTGAGCGGACACGGTTGCTTCGGTCACTATCTGTACCGTGTCGCCCGCCGGGAGAAGACACCACGGTGTCACCACTGCGACTCCCCCGACGACACCGCCGACAACACTCTATTGGAGTGCACGGCCTGGCGACATGAGCGGCACGAGCTACGTACGGTGCTCGGCGGCGGTCCTTTCTCATTGTCAGCTGTGGTACGAGCCATGGTTGACAGTGATAATAGGGTATGGGAGGCTGTCGCCTCCTTCTGCGAGAGTGTTCTCACGCAGAAGGAGGCAGCGGAGAGGGGACGGGAGAAGGATCCTCTAGCCGGCCCTGTCCGGCGTAGACGGGTGGGCGCAAGAAGGCGGGCGGCGATCGCCCGTCTGCCTGCGCCCTAGGTGCTGCCGCGCGCGTCGGGTGGCTCCCACGCGCGCAATACATAGGCCGCGACGTCTGAGATTGCCTATGATAACTCTGGGCAATCTTCATCGGCAGAATTCGCAGACTCCAAACCACCTCCGCGAAAGGCACGGGAGTTATCTAGGAGTTTTAGCGGGCATTCCCAGGGTCAATTCAGACGCTGGGCGAGCCCCGCACACGCCCACTGCTTCGCCAGCGGCGGGTAAGTCCGTCTAGATGACGAAATGGGTTTCTCCTGGTAAAAAAAAGGGATTTTGACAATTAATTCGGTTATTGTCGGCTTACTGTGAAATCGACGGGTTGTGTGCATCCACAGCCATCTGACAGCATCCATTTTGTTTTATCGGGTCGGCGACCACGTTTTCTTCGGAAAACGAATTCGTCTTGCCCAATCACCGTACAACGTTGCTGCAAGTTATTTGCAGATTAATTTTACTTGACATTGGCAAAATTCGTAATAACGAGAGGTCATTAAATAAAGAAAAAGAAGACAATGAATCCTTTAACACCCAGATGGCATGATATGATAACAGACAGTTAAAATATAATTGTGACTGGAATGTCGGATGTAAAAAAGTTAAAAACCACTTGTGTCTGGAATTTGCGACTTGACAGTTAAACGCGATTAAACGCGAGTTAAATCCGGTAAATTGGTTTTATTTCAAATGTGTAGTGCTCGCGAAAATGTAAGACAATACGACTTGACAGTTGTTTTATCACATTTGTAACCAAAATAATATAGGCTAAAAAATGTCTGCGAGGTTCATGCGCCATGACACATCCCCCGTCAGCTGACCGCTCTTGTTGCTGTTACGGGCTGGCTGCGCCGTGTGTTATTCGCTCGCACGTGATCCCTCACATGACGACCGGCGCGCGCGCCGACTCATTGCTCAGTTAATTATAAACTAAGGTGACGCGTGCCACTGGCCGGGAAAGTATATCGATAAGGTTGGGCTTTCATTTAAAAATGGGCATGTATGTTAGCAGTCTATAGCTAAAAATAAATACGCTTTCTTTGCGCAGAAGCACTTATTCGGAGCAGATGGTTCTCTGAGCAAATGGACCTTAAAAGCATTTTGTTCTCAAAAGATAATGTCCGCTGAACAAAAATGACTATACTCGTCGATTTAGATTGTTGTTAATCTGACGTGGATACAATTTTCTGTACTATCGATAACTGACGTCTTTTGACGTTGTCACACAAGAAATGTTAAAGCATTTTTACCCTATTTTAATGCATTGAGGAATCGTTTTCTTTATACAACTAGATGACAAATAAAATGACGGCCCACCTGGTGGTAAGCGGTTACCGCTGCCTATAGATGGACACATGCTATAACAAGCAGCAGGTGCAGGTGCGTTGTCATCCTGAGGTATAAGCCCACGCCACTGGCTACCTTTCCCTTGAATCCGAAACACAGCTAAATGTTTCACGGCTGAAATAAGAAAGGCCCAGCGTACCTACCCAAACGACCCGACATATGGACCTACCACCTAGTCGTTATTTTGGGAGCAGGAGGGATCTTCGGTGCCGCCCGCCTGATAATAAGCGGTTACCTCAACTAACGCCATTATACTGAGGAGCTCGGTGGCGTATTGGCTTGAGCGCTCTGGCTTCGATACGAAAAACAAAGCAACTTTCGCCATGGTCAATCCTGGGATGGGTCAATCAAAGTTGGTTATCTCGAGCTCCTCCGTGCTTCGGAAGGCACGTTAAGCAGTTGGTCCCTAATGTTCCCACAACCTCTTTACCTACCAACCCGCATTGGGCCAGCGTGGTGGTGTTATGGCCCAAACTCCTCATGTGTTTCTCCCATGTAGGAAGGCCTGTGCCCAGGCTGGTGATGATGATGATGATGACCTCAACTAGAAAAAAATAGAAGCAGGTTGACGGCGCCCACGACCTGTTTCTTTATAATTATCACCTTTACGGTGATACGCATTTGAGCCATATTTAGGTGACAGAAAAAAACGGTTTTTATTCATTCACACGGAATCCTTGTAGTAAGCAAATAAGAGTAGGTAAGACAGTTATACTTATTTCAATATGAAAACAAATGTGTTTTTCTCGTAACGTAATATTTGTGTTGTCTCAACGGTTTAGCGAAAATGTAGGTATTTATGTAACCCATCGCCATTGTATTATTGTAAACATTGACGTAAATGTGATGTAGTACGGTATTTGCTTGAAGAAGCTATGTTTTTGAAAGTGAAAGTGTAAAATTATTAGACATTTTAGGTTTTATATAATTTTTTTTTTCTAGTGGTGGGTAGTTGAACTCCACACATAAGCTCTCGAATTTTTATATTTTAAATATTGTAGATTTCCTAATTTTTGCATCAATTTGCAATATTCTAATTTAAAACAGTAATTTGTAATATCAAATACATAAATCTCCATATATATCTTAGTCCTGCTGTGATCGTGTCATTTTTTACATACTAACCTCAATATGGTCAAGTGCAGTGCCTGTGGAAGTGATTTAAAAGCTAAAGAAAGCATACTAACGTGCTGCAGATCAACTTGCAGGCTTCAATATCACAATGTTTGTGTTGGCATAAAGAAGACTGATACAGTTGTAGCATCATCCTGGATGTGTCCGGAATGCAAAGCCAAGCAACGGCGGGGCGACAACACGAACACTCCTGTGAAGGACTCCTCCAGTTCTATTGAGGATTTTGTCAACACAAAACCTAGGACACATTCCACCATTCGTGATGATAGCGAATGCTCCAATGACGTCCTAAAAAGTATGCGTGCAGAGATTGAAATTGCGTTTCAACGTCAATTACCAAAATTCTTAGCTGAAGTAACTAAATCAGTGATAAATGGTATTTGTAATGTTTGTTGGATGGCGATATCTACTTTAGGGATTAAATAAAAGAGCACGTGTACCTTATTTCTATGATCGCCATCCTCAGAGAGAGAGTGCTTTTGAGAACCCCGTTAAATTCCGTTCTACAGATGATCGCGTGAAGTTATATCATAGATTGGCATAGATTATAAATAAATAACACTACATCCCCTCTCTCAAGATGTTAACCATACATTTTTATTTTAATCACCCTATTATAACATAACCACTAACCATCACTTAAGTACCACCACCACCACTATCCCAACGCAATCAATCAAATTAACCAATTATTTTTTGCATTTCACTTATTATTAAGATAGTGGACATTTTATTTTTATTTATTTATTTACTCTATTTCTTTCTTTCTCTAATAGGTCGAGAATTATTAGAAGTATCATTGACAAAAGATCTTTGATTTACATTAGTTCCATTATCTAATACATTATCCAAATTTTCATTTGTATGCTGTTGATTTATGTCATAATTATTTCTATCTGATGGATTCATACATAGACTGGAGAAACTATTATATCTTTGAATATTACTATTATCTATAGCATATGGAGCTGGAATTAAATGCCACCTGTTTCTTCTGTATTGCCCTCTATCAGTTTCTATTATATATGATCTATAAGGCAATTGTTTTACAACTTTTCCATATATTCTTAAATCAATCACCCATATCCTATCCCCCACATTTAGATCAGACAGATGTTGCGTGCGATGCCGCTTGTTGTAATAATGAGCTTGTTTTTGTTTAATATTATTATCTTTTTTACAGACTGTTTTAAATTCTTTTGTTAGTAATTTAGATGTAATAATGGGTAGATGTGACCTTAATCTTCTACCCATCAGTAATTCAGCAGGAGAAAAACCATTTTCCAAAGGTGTAGTACGATATGCCAATAAAGCTTTATCTATTTGACAATGATTTTTTTTTATTAACATTTTAGCAGTCTTTACTGCATTTTCAGCCAAACCATTAGATTGACTATAGTATGGTGAACTTGTAATATGAGTGAAGTTATATTCTTGTGAAAACTTTTTGAAATTATTCCTGAATTGTGGCCCATTGTCTGATCTAAATGTTTCACAGATACCATATCTTGAAAACAATTCTTTATTTTTTTTAATTTTATTTATTATAACAATCTCTGACAGTGATGGAAGTTCAAAAATTTCAAAGAATCTAGAAAAGTAATCTGTTACAATCAGATACCATTTTTCATAAAAAAACAAATCAGCAGCAATAACTTGCCATGGTCTAGTGGCTGGCGACTTTTCCTAACAAAAATGATTTACTGGATTCATTCTATGTTCAACACACTCAGGACAGTTTCTAATTAAATTTTCTATTTGAGAACTAAGTCCCAACCACCAGACTGCCATTTGGGCTCTGCGTCTACATTTCACTATTCCTTGATGACCCATATGAATATGTTCCAATACTTCTTTATGCATCATTGAAGGAATAACTATTCTGGAACCTTTCAATAGCAAATCATTACATATACTAAAATCAAATCTATATTGGAAATAATTACTTAAATCTGGAGTTATTTTATTTCTTTCAGGCCACCCCTCAATACAATATTTTTTTAATGTAATGCAAATTTGATCATTATCCTGCTTTTCTTTTATATTTTTTAAATATATATCGTGAACTGGTAAATTTTTTACAATAAAATTAACATATGAGTCACAATCCAGTGGTAATTGTTCTAATGATTGAGTGTCAGTGAGGGGTGCTCTTGAAAGTGAATCTGGTACAACAAAATCTTTACCAGGAATATATTTTATTTCATAATTGAAACGCATCAATCTGATTCTAAACCTTTGCAGTCGTGGAGTTAGATCATCTAAATGTTTAGTTTGTAATATTTGTAATAGAGGCTTGTGATCGGTTTCAATATTAATTTTTAATCCTGTTATATATTCATAAAATTTTTCTGCTGCCCATGTTAGAGCCAATGCTTCTTTTTCAATTTGTGAGTATCTCTTTTCAGTTTCATTCATTGTCCTAGATATATATGCTACAATTTCCCTATTTCCATCCTTCCCTATTTGCATAAGGCAACCCCCTAACCCATAGGAACTAGCATCGGCACTGATTACAATCTGTTTGTTAGGGTTAAAATAGGCTAATATAGGTGTGTCACACAAAAGTTGCTTGATTGAATTGAAAGCTTTTTTTTGGTCTGCTCCCCAGAAAAAAACTACTTCTTTTCGAAGCAAACTATTTAATGGTTCCAAACATTCTGCTTTTTTTTCTAAGTGCCTTGATGCAAAATTCACCATTCCGAGAAATCTTTGAAGTTCTGTTTTATTATTTGGCTGAGGAAAATTTTTTATTGCTTTAATCCTCTCTAAATCTACTGAAATTCCATCAGCTGATAGAATGAATCCCAAAAACTAAATTTTTTGTACACCAATAACACATTTGTCCTCGTTGATAGTCAGGCCCTCATTAGATAAACGTTTTAAAACTTCCCTCAAACATTCATCATGACCCTGAATTGTTGTATTAAATATTAAAATGTCATCGACATGGAAAATTACATCAAGGCCCTGAAGTATTTTTGCAAACTTAGATACAAAAAATTCTGTTGAACAATTCAATCCAAAGGGTAATCTCTTATACTTGTATCTACCAAAAGGACAAATAAATGTTGTTAATAGTTGGCTCTCTTCATCTAGAATTAATCGATGAAAACTTTTTGTAATGTCAATTTTAGAGAAATATTTAGCACCTTTGACCCTAGCAAGTGTGTACTCTACTTTAGGCACAGGAAAATAAGGCCTCATCACACTCTTGTTAAGTTGAGTATAATCACAACATAATCTGATTTCGTTATCATTTTTTTGAACAACAACTATTGGAGATACCCACTCAGTTACCTGCTCTACTGGTTCAATAATATTTAAATTCTGTAACCTCTTTAATTCCGCTTCTAATTTATGCAGCAAAGCTATAGGGACGACTCTTGGTGTTGACTGAACAAAAGGTTTAGCATCAGGTTTTAGCTTGATTGAGATTATATCCTTAAATTGCCCCAGTTCCTGCAATAGTGAGGGAAATTCTTTAGAAATGTTAACATTACTTAACAGTTGTTTAATATTTAGTTCTTTCAAATTTACAGTTAAAATTTTTAGGTTTTGGCTAGCCATTCTACTTAAAATTGGCATATTAATAGATTTTACAACATACACTTTAGTGGAAAAGGAATTATCTTTATGTTTTAATGTTAAATTCAAATAACCTAAAATTTTCAGATTTCTCCCATCTGCTACTCGCACTGATAAATCTGGAGATTTTAATTTATTTATGTAATGTTCCGGAATAAATGTTATGGGAACACATACAATGTCAGCTCCAGAGTCTACCAAAAATCTATCTGTTTTTTCGAATTCCTTGATAAATATATCACAAAACCAAGCACTATCCGATTCATTGCTATTTATTGACCATAAGAAACAATTCTTGTTACCTGGTGCTGATTCTTCAGTTGCCTCTGATTCTTGAATTAATTTTATATTTTTTACTTTTTTGCAGACTTTTGAATAATGTCCTTTTGTATTACAATTATAACAGGTAGTGTTTCGAGCCGGACATGCAGAACGTTGGTGAAATTTATAACCACAATAAGAACAATAAATATTCGGGGACATACTTTTTACATTATTGCCTCTATTATTAGAATTTCTATGTAAAACATTAATTTCACTGTCTTGAAATAATTCCTTAGTTTGGACTTTCTGTATATCCCATTCTCTAATAATTTGAATAGTCTCTTCTAAAGTTAAGTTGCTTTTCATTTGCAATTTTTCTGACAAGTTGCTATCTAGTATTCCTGCTACTAGTTTGTCCCTCAATATTTCTTCTTTAGTAATTTTTTCAAAGTCACAATTTTGTGAGAGTTGGAAAACATTTTTAATAAAATCATCAGCTGATTCGCCTTGTAGTTGCACTCTTCTATTAAATTTCGATCTCAAGAATATTAAGTTTTTTCTTGGATTGAAATATTCATTAAATCTTTTTATTAATTCGTCGAAGTTCTCTGTTTTACCAATTTGATTTAATAATTCTATACTTTCTTCGCCCATGCAGTATAGTAATAAGTTACATTTTTCTTTATCATTCTTTGTTCCTGTTAGTAACAGGTATTGTTCAAATCTGAGTAGCCACCTAGGCCATGAACTGATGTCTCTAAAGTTAAATTCTTTCGGTTGATTCACTGAAATATTATTTTTAGGTAGCGTTGCCAATTGCGCCACAGGCAATGGATTTCTTGTAATAGAACCTTCTTGGGGTAACGACATAATTGTTTCGTTTATTTTGTATTTCCGTAGTTGGAACTAAAAATATCCCACCGCTGTCACCATGTAATGTTTGTTGGATGGCGATATCTACTTTAGGGATCAAATAAAAGAGCACGTGTACCTTATTTCTATGATCGCCATCCTCAGAGAGAGAGTGCTTTTGAGAACCCCGTTAAATTCCGTTCTACAGATGATCGCGTGAAGTTATATCATAGATTGGCATAGATTATAAATAAATAACACTACAGTATTGAAGCTAAGTTTCAAGAACTCGAAAAATCAGTAGCAGCATTGAGCGGCTTGTATGATTCTGTTAAGAGTACGGTTGACAAAAATTCTATCATCATCAAGAAGCTACAGACAGAAAACAGCAGCCTCAACAGCCAACTCAAGGTTTTACAAGCCAAGGTAATTAACATCGAGGAAGCATCTTTGAAACAAGAACAGTGGGCCAGGCTACAGAACGTTGAGGCGGTTGGTGTTCCTGAGGCTGGCGGCGAGTACCTCCCGGATGTTGTAAACAAAATCATGAAGCAACTAAAAGTGGAATTGCATGCTAATGATGTGGATTTCATTCACCGCGTTCAAGCAAAAAGACAAGTGAAATTTAATAGTCCGTCTCAAAAATCGCATCAAAAAGGACGAAATTTTATCTGCTGCTCGTAAATGTCGTGGTTTTACTTCGAGGGATATC
Source organism: Nymphula nitidulata (assembly GCA_947347705.1). NCBI lineage: Eukaryota > Metazoa > Arthropoda > Insecta > Lepidoptera > Crambidae > Nymphula > Nymphula nitidulata. The sequence continues at coordinate 2,728,133 of OX374617.1, read as the reverse complement.
GGAATGCAGGGTGAGCCTAAGACTATATATATTAATGAACATTTATCTATAAAAAATAAACTTCTGCTAAATAACGTCAAGGAGAAGGCTAAAATAAATCACTATAGATTTGTATGGACAAAAAACTGTCGGATATATACAAGAAAAGCAGAAAACACACCGTATATTCTAGTATCCTGCGAGGAAGATCTAAAAAAAATTGTTTAATACTTTCTCACTTGTTCAACAACTCGGAATTCCACTTACTTGTTCTTATAAACAATTTATTCTTTCATTTTATGTTATTGTTGTCAAATGTAAAAATAATAAACTTACCACATAAAACATCACTCAGATCATACACATATACTCAACATACACTTCACATTAACACACCAATGCTTGATCACCGATACGATGGCCTGATGTTTATATATACCTACTTACATAGGTTATGTAACACACTAATAATCGATCTTGTGATAGGTAATGAACTGAATTTTCTGAAAACTGCCACATTGAAATGCTGCTTCATTGTTATAAATGTAACTGGCAAAAATATCGATTATCATAATTTTATAATATTATTGTTTGAAGGTTTGGGATTAGAAATTTACTTATTAAAATGCAACATTTGAATTTTTTTTATCAAAATGTTCGTGGTCTCAGAACAAAAACATTGGAATTTTACAATAATTTACTAAACTCGGACCACGATATTGTATTAATAACGGAAACATGGCTTAATGACAGTATTTTTGACTCAGAATTGGCCGATAGTAGGTATGAAGTATTCCGTCGGGATCGCGGATCAAACGGTGGTGACGTTATGGTGTTGTGCTCCCGGCGACTGAACGCTCGCACGCGCACCGAGTGGCACCGCGATCATGTCGAGTGCCTGTGGGTCACGGTGGAGGGGCGAACTATAGGCTCCAAACACGATTTACATATAGCGTTGGCTTATATGGCACCAGGTCAAAAGTTGCCTACTCGCATATATGACTGTATAGAAGTGTTTGAAGACGTTGCTCGGTTACACAAAGATGATTTATTTCTTCTGGTAGGTGATTTTAATTTATTTAATATTAGTTGGGACTTGTCTGGGCCAGTGCATTTAAAGAAAGGGAGCGTAGAATTACAAAATTCCGGAATTCATTTAGTAAACCAAGCCAACTTCTTTGGGCTTCATCAGTACAACTATTATGCAAATAATGCCGGCAATACCCTAGACCTTTTGTTCAGTAATTTTAACATTGACATAAATATTTCTAAATTTCCTTTAGTCAGAGAAGACATTCAGCACAACACCCTCGAAATTAAAGTGACCGATATTTTTGTAAAAAGCTTACCAAAATGTCCTCGAAAGAGGTTTCTATTCTTTAAGGCGGACTATGGCCTTATGAATGCGGAACTTCGCAGGACTAACTGGGAGGAATTGCTTTCTCGTGGTACAATGGATGAAGCTGTTGACAGTTTCTATTCCGTATTAAATCAAGTTATATGTCAGCTTGTTCCCACAGCGGACACAACATATTCTAGCCGTTGTCCTGTATGGTACAATCGAGCATTAATTTGTTTGTTAAGAGAAAAACAAAAAGTTCATCGCAGTTGGAAGCGTTTTAAAAACCCGATAGACTATGATATTTTCTCTATGCTCAGGAAAAGGTCGAAAGCTATGCAAGACCTGTGCTATCATAGATACGTGTCTTATTCTCAGGTCAATATTAAGAGAAACCCTAAGTTTCTCTGGTCATATGTTAATTCCAAGCGGAAAGGTGTTACAGCTTACCCTAGCTCCATGACATATGAAAACCGGAAACTTACTGAGGGTGATACTATTTGCGCAGCATTTAACGATTACTTTCAGCGTATGTTTATTCAACCGGTAAGTCAATACAATGCCCCAAATTCAGATGGCCCTGAAACAGACTCTAATGACTCCATTCACTCTATCTCGGTGTCTCAAAAATTTATTTACAAGCTACTTCTGAAATTGGACGTTAATAAAGGTGCCGGTAGCGATCAAATCCCACCAAAATTTTTTCAGGAATGTGCTGAAACGCTTTCTTATCCTTTGTGTTTGCTCTTCAACCGCTTTGTTTCAGAAGGAGTCTTTTCGTCTAAATGGAAAGAAGCTCACATCGTCCCAATTCACAAAAAGGGGTCTAAATGCATTATAGAAAACTACCGTCCTATATCAATTTTGAATGTTGTCAGTAAATGCTTGGAGAGAGCCGTCTATAGTAAAATATACCCCTTAATCAAAAAGGGAATACCTGACGAGCAGCACGGTTTTGTTAAGGGGAGATCGACAGTTACTAATCTGGGTGTGTTCATTGGAGATGTGCACGGGGATATGGGATATCAATCACAGGTCGACGTGGTCTACACGGATTTTGAAAAAGCCTTCGACCGTGTCGATCACGTCATACTATTACGAAAACTTTATCATCTCGGCATACATGGCGACTTGTTAAGATGGGTAAAATCTTATATATCCAACCGCAAACAGGCAGTAGTTGTAGGTGGTAATCGTTCCAATTACATTGCTATCCCATCTGGTGTGCAGCAGGGATCGTTACTTGGTCCACTGTTTTACATAGCTTTTATAAGTGACATAGGTTCTTGCCTGAAGCATGCAAAGCTTTTACTTTATGCTGATGATACTAAAATTTACATGAAAATTAATTCAAAACATGACTGTTTGAGACTACAGGAAGATTTGGATCGACTTTCAGGGTACTACGTTGAAAATAGAATAACAGTCAATGCTGCAAAATGTATGCACATACAATTTACGAGGCGTAAAAATCCCATAGAATACAATTTTACACTAAACAATATTATTATAAATAAGGCCGATACCGTAAGAGATCTAGGGGTGTATTTAGATTCAAAGTTAACATTCAATGTTCACTTTGAGCACATTATTAACAAGGCTTATAAAAATTTGGGTTTTATTTTCAGAACTACCAAGGACTTTGATAACATTTTTTGTATAAAAGTTCTATATTACGCTTATGTACGTAGTACTCTTGAATACTGTTGTAATGTCTGGAATCCACAGTACGTAACGCATGACCACGCTATAGAGCGTATACAGATGAAATTTTTGAAATATTTGAATTTTCGATCCAATTACCAATGTGACAACTATTCTGAGTCATGTCGAAAACATGGTTTAATGTCACTTACTATGAGGCGCCATTTACAGGACATGTCTTTATTACATGACATATGCTCTGGAAGAATTGACTGTGTTCAGCTATCTAATAGAATACTTAACTTAAATGCTCCCAGTAAAAGAACTCGGCACACTCAACTGTTTCATATACCATTGGTTCGTACTAATTATGAGGCGAATGATTTGTCTACTAGGCTACCAAAAACGTATAATAATTTGTTTTCAGATGTTGATATATTCAATGCAACCAAACCTGTTTTCAGGACTGCAGTTAGGAGACTTATTTTAGAACATCAGGGAATTCACAATAATAATGATTCACAATGATAATGATGAAATAATTAAATTTTCAAATTTTTAAATTTTTGAATAATTAAAGTATTGAATAATTGCATAGTTGAATTATTGAATTATTAAATTATGAAATTATTAAATTACAAAATAGTTGAACAATTAACAATATAAATAATTGGGTAATCAAAGATTATAGGTCAGTATTAAACATTAAGTCAAATAATTAATATATAATTGCTAACTAATAAAGAGTACATGTAAACCATCCTTAAGCAGCACTTTTGTTCCACGCATTTTGACACGCGCGTACACACACACACACAACACTCAACACTCACTCACAATTACACTGTATTCATGGTCTCATAATCATAAGCTAACTAAGTTTCTTCTCTTGTAAGTGTATACCTGCCAACTGTTGTTTTTCTTTATAATTATTATGTATTTATATTTTTAATTGTAATATGTGATATTATTCAACTATCTACCATAAAAACTACCATTGCTATAAACATAATGTGTTTCTATAATTGGCTCATGTCTAGGTAATACTAATTTGTATTATATGTATAAAAATGCTGTTGAAACATTGTTTAATAAATAAATAAATAAATAAATTATTTAAATTACAATAGTTAGCACCTGCTCAAAAATGACATTCTGTTTCAAGAAACTCAACGTAAAGTCATTCTAAGCCTTAACAAGACAGGCAGGAATGTTGTGCTGAATTTCATTCCACCCCAATTTGAATTTGGAACACCAAAATAACATATTATTATGTTCAAAAATCCACAGTGTCGCAAAAATGTAACAAAATCATAAAAAAATTTAGTCCCACCATGTCGCTCACAATTTCAGCTGTTAATAATTTTAAGCGGAATAATAAAGGAATTAGGTACAGCCAAGCTGGTAGGAAAAACAGAGTATATTCCTCGGGAAAAACCTGTCACTCAGGACTCTATTCTTAAACAACTCTATAGCTACGCTCGGGATTTAATAACCATAGAGTCCTTCGTTACGCTTGACGTAGCGTTTGTCTTAAATGCTACGAAGAAAAAGGCAAACTATTAATTAAAAAAAAAACTGAGTTCATTGTAACAATTATAAATAAAGAAAAGAAAACGATGAAAAAATATATGCTCCAGGCGGGAATCGAACCCGCGTTTCCTGATGTCCGGCCAGACGCGACCACCAATAATTATACGCCACCGGAGCACCAGATAAATTCATCATTTCAGCGGAGAGACGCCCACTGCTGGGCATAGGCCTCCCCCAAAGATCTCCATACCGATCAGTTCTGCGCTGTCCGCATCCATCGGCTTCCCGCGGCCCTCACCAGATCGTCGGTCCACCTACCAGCCTACCAACGCTACGTCTCCCGATACGCGGCCGCCACTCGAGGACTTTTCCGCCCCAACGGCCGTCAGTCCTCCTTGCAATGTGGCCTGCCCACTGCCACTTGAGGCTCGCAATTCTTCGGGCTATGTCGGCGACCTTTTTTCTCCTGCGGATCTCATCATTTATGATTGGTTCACGTAGAGAAACCCCGAGCATAGCCCTCTCCATTGCCCTTTGGGTGACATTGAGCCTTCTTATGAGGCCCATTGTAAGCGGCCACGTCTCAGTTCCGTAAGTCATCACTGGCAACACACACGAATTAAAGACTTTCGTCTTGAGACACTGCGGTAGTTGGCCCGAGAATATGCTGCGAAGCTTCCCGAACGCTGCCCAGCCGAGTTGGATCCGTCGATTGACCTCTTTTTGGAAGTTAGACTTACCTAATTGGACTATTTGTCCCAGGTAAACATATTCGTCAACAACTTCCAGTGTAGAGCTTCTAACCTTTACAGGAGTGGGTACGACATGGGAATTCGACATTATTTTCGTCTTATCCATGTTCATTTTAAGACCCACTTGTTGGGAGACTCTACAGAGGTCGTCGAGCATTGTGCCCAAGTCTTACAGGTTTTTAGCCATGACTACGATATCATCCGCAAAACGAAGGTGAGTCATCTACTCGCCGTTTATGTTGATGCCAAGTCCTCTCCAGTCCAAAAGCTTAAACACATCCTCCAACGCGGCAGTGAACAGTTTCGCCGATATAACATCGCCCTGTTTCACACATCGCTGAAGACGTATTGGTTCCGAGTTTTGTTCCTGAAGGCGGACTGACATAGAGGCGTTTTCGTTAGTGGGATTTATCATGGGGGAGTTTTGGGCCGTCTCCCACCACGCTGGCCCATTGCGGGTTGGTGGGGAGCGCCAGAGCCTCGTTCGTTGATCAGCAGGGTGCACCACGTGCAGGTGAGGTTGGCTTGGATCCCGTGAGGTGTTGTTCGGAACCCCTTACACTCCCCCAGATAAATTGGGCGTTTAAAATTTTATACGCATCAAAAACATTAAAAATGAAATCTGACTTCTGTTACACTTTTCATGAAAGGAATTTGTCAATTATCTTTTTTGCTTGTCTGTACTTCTGTATAATTTTTCCAATTTACATTACTTAATTGCGGGCGCAGTCTCGTGCCCGGACCGGTAGATGCGGCTGCAAACCGGTATTCGGACCGAAAATACATTTTTTATAAGCACGCGAGTGCAAGCGACGGATGCGACGTCGCGGAAGACCCAAATTACATACTTAGCTGATCGCAAACTTGCAAAACGACCTGCTAATTCGGTACTTATTACGTGGGTCTTTATTTTTGAGATTTATTATTGTTTTCTTATTAAGTAAGGGCTAATTTACAACTCGTAAAAAGTGAGTAATTTTTTAATAACTACCTGTTAATTTCTTTTTTATTTTGTAAGTTGTACTGTACAGACTCCTTTTCTGTGGTTGTTTTGATTGTATCAGTGGCCCATCTCACCCTTAGAGAATACTAGAAAAGTAAAAAAACCTAAAAAAATGCAAATCCTGGGGCAGTAACCGAAAGCGAGCCTGAAACACGTGTTCATTTATTTTATAGAAGAGTATTTATTAATACTTAATTTTAAGACAATGGGTAAAGTTTTTTTTGTCCCACACACAAACTTTGCCACCTTATTTCACCCCCTCAGGAGTGGAATTTTGAAAAATTCCATCTTCGTGAATCTTATCGTCACAAAAGGAAACTACTGTCAAAATGTCATGTTTCTAGCTTCAGTACCTTTTGCTGGGCGTTGATCAGCCAGTCAACCAGGATCTTATTATATAATATTTTACCATACCTACTAGCTCTTGTTCACAACTTCGTCTTACGTGAATATCGGTTCTATTCCACGGAAACCGTAATTTTTTCTGGGCCTCTAAAGGTAGCCTCTATGCTATTCTAGAATATAAGTAATCAATCTTTGCGCCAAATTTCAACCATATCCGTTCAGTCAGTAGCTCTGGCGTGATTCAGTAACAAACATCCAAAATTTCTCATTTATAATATAGTTTTGCCCACAGCTCCGCCCCCAGAGATTTTTTTTTTTTATACAACTAGATGACAAACAAGCTGACGGCCCACCTGGTGGTAAGCGGTTACCGCCGCCTATAGACACCTGCAATAACAAGGAAAAGCACTTGATATTGCAGGTGCGTTGTCATCCTGAGGCCTAAGATGAAATGCCGTCCATGCCCAGTAATTACACTGGCTACCTTTCCCTTCAATCCGAAACACAGCGAACTGCTTCACGGCTGAAATAAGAAAGGCGGTGGTACCTACCCAGGCGACCCTACATATGGGTCTACCACCTAGATGATGATGATGTCGGCTATCGCTCTAAAAAGTATTCTTTGTTCTTTCCAAGGTCTCAATCTATCTCCATAACAAATTCCATTAAATTATAATATTAGTTAGGATTAAGATTAGTAGGATTTAATGGGTATATATACCTAATATTAAAGTTTTTGTGGTAAGAAATCAAATTAGGCGTTATGGTATTGCTGTTTTTCACGTCTATTTAGAGGTGTATTTAAAGAGTCTGGAGTTGTTTTGATGGTCTCAAAACACCACATTTTAATTAACTCTGTGGTGGTACTGAAATGCAAATAAAGGGCTTATCCATATTCAAATCAGAAAAAAGACTTCAAAACACGAAGGGAAAAAGTAATTAAATTTAAATTGAACCACCTTCATAAAAAGTTTCTTTTTAAGTTGTAACTAAGTTAGCACCAACTTTAAAAAAATAGATTTTTAAAAACTTAAAAATAAAAACTTTTTGTGAAGTCAGCACCTACTTCCTTGATTTTTATTGCTTTTTCCTTTTTAGTGTTTCTACTTTTATACAACAACAGCGGCAAACAAGCATATGGCTTGCCTCATGTATCCTACAGGCGCTCGAAGCACCTTAGGCTGTAGACACTCGTAGCACTGTAGGCTACAGACGATCGAAGCAGCTTAGGCTGTAGTCTGTAGTCGCTCGTAGCACTGTAGGCTACAGACGATCGTAGCATCTTAGACTGTAGACGCTCGTAGCGCTATAAAATGCTACGAGTGAAAGAATATAACTATCAGTCTAAACGTACCTATAATATATAAAGAATTATCCTTCAACTCCTAACCGTTAAGGAGTTGTACCGGCCATCAGCAACTGAGCAACGTGAGATACCGAGTACCAGACGCAAATACTTGAAAAGCTTTAAAAAAATGAAACGCGTAATACGTGCCTATAAAATTTAAAGGTTTCTTTGGGATCCCATCATCAGATCCTGACTTGGTGACAATGGGAACCCTCAGAAGTAAACTCTATCGAATAAAAAAAAAAATTTTAAAAATCTGTTCACAATTGACATAGAATACGGTGAACATACATACAAAAAATACATACGGTAGAACATAGAACTGCCGCTTTTTTTGAAGTCGTTTAATAAATAGGCTATGAGAGGCACTAACATCTCTTAAATCCAGAATATATGCGATGGTTGCAAGTGTTGCCATTTGCCATCAGGTAAATTGTCTGCTTGTTTGTAAAGCATAAGCTATAGACGCTCGTAGAGAAAATTCTACTAGCGTCTATAGCCTAAGGAAGCTATAGACGCTAGTAGCACTTCAGGCTATGGACGATCGTAGCAGCTTAAGCACTAATGCTCATCTGTTGCCGACTCTGATGAAAATCAAGATAAAATGACATTGGGTCCCTGTATCTCGTTATGAAATACCGGAGCCGTTAGAGAAGAAGCTGGCCGGAGAGAAGACCGAGCGACTTGCTTCACCCCGTGAGGAACCTGTAGACCACGGGCCCACAGCAGCATTGTCGAGGTAGGTACACTCGCTCCTCGTTCCTATAATCACCATTGAGGCGTTACGTGTTACTTTCGAAACTCCATTTTGGGTTTATCAACAAAGCTATAATTATATTTTGATATAAACTAACCGTCTCTTGTGGCCTATTGGTTGAGATCACCTAACTTTGATCTAGAGATCCGGCTTCAATTCTCTATGGGACAGTTTTATGATCAGTTTGGTTGGTGGTAAGGCTTTTTCTGTCCGCCTGACTAGTAACCAACATCTTGAAAGAAGGTTGAAGGAAAGATAGCCAGTTTATCTGTGGTTGAGGAATCCGGATGTAGCTAGCTTGAATCTTCGACCTTACATTGCTTACCATCAGGTGAGGTAATGGTTTATGAGCTACCCTGTTCAGAATTATAAAAACTTATTCTAAGGCCGACCATGTTTTGACCATTCATCTTCACTTCTAAAATGTGAATATTCCCGTTTCTCATTGAGTAGCAAGTGTGGACGAGAGTTAAAGTAAAACGCGGGCACGCATCGCCGCCTCTTTTGAAACATGATCGACTTTGATTAAAAGTAAATATCAACTTTTTATTCAGCCTGCTACAAGACAACACTCCTGCTTCAAAAATTTCGCTGCATAAACTTTACCGTGATGGCATTACGTAAAATCTACCTCACCACCAAATAATTAATGTGTAAAGCGTTAAATTGGTTAACCAAACAAGAATTAAACACAAAAATAAAATGGGTATGTATAAGGTATTTTTAACGCCTGACGAGAAAATAGTGGTGTAATCAGTTTGACGCGTCAGTCTGTGTATCGGCGTCTGTCTGTGGCATCGTGGCTCCCAAGCGAATTGATACATTTTGAATCGGTTTTTTGTTTGAAAGCTGACGTGATCAGGCTGGTTCTTAGCTATAATTTATGAAGATCAGCCCCCTTATTCTCAACTGTCGGTAAGTATTCGAATTTCGGAAACTCTATACCTGTCACTTTTTATCGTGGTGCGTCAAAACGAGACGGCATGTGACTTTTCGAATCGAATCCGTGATCCGACAATTGAGAATAAAGTTCAGGCGTTGACATGACTATCACAGCTCATTTCCTAGTTGACACTTTTGTCAAGTAGGAAATCAGCTGATAGTTAATAAAGCTGAAGTTAGTTAAACCCTTTGGTTTTCGTAATTTTTACTGATCCGATTGATTTGAAATTTGGTTTACTGTTACTTCGGTGGTGATTTCAAGATAAAGCTTGCTAACCTTGAGCTGATCCTTTATCAGAAAATAGTCAGCGGGGTGCTCAATTCTTCAGACTCTCACAGCATGGGCTCATAGGATGTTATATACCTAGATGATTGACGAGGTCGGGGGTTTTTGAAATTATTATTTTTTCATTTATTCATATAAATCACGGCAAATGATTTAACACCACCTGATGTCATAAAGCGGGCTTCCGCCGGTGTTGATTCTTCTTAGAATTTATATGCGAAGACAGCAAGTGCAACTTGAAAGACACTGTCCTGGCCGCCTCCACCTTGCCGGACCATAAGCCTTTTTACGCATCTTTTGAACGAACCTATGTTATAAGGAGGGAACACAAGCTAGAAGTAACCGGTACCTAAGTGCTAAAATTCATTGTACAGTCGGCAGCACGTCAAGCGTAACAGTTTGTCCTTGAACCTAGAGCGCAACGCACAGAAAATTTGTGAGCAAAGGATAAACATATGTCTCTCAGCGCCTCTTTCTAACGTCTCTCTCTCAAGTACTCTGTACCTACAATACTCGCAGTTGGCCTTGAACGCGAGCGCGACGATTATTAAAATTTGTATTTCTTCGATATAGCCTTCGACTAAATATGTGTAGGTTTATAGGTAGCTATAGCTACAGCTAGCTACGTACGCGGCCTAATCTCTTCGCTTCGTTGTTTCAACTTGATTTAAAATTAAAGTACGGCTGAGACCATTGCTTTAATTTAAAACAAAAAGTTTTCTACTTATAATGGCTAGTTATGATATTTTATTTACGCTACCTATTTACCAATGATGCTCAGCGTACCTAGTTATTTTAATCAACTAATATTATACCTAGATATTAAAATACAGGCTTCATTATTTATTCATTGTTATTAACTTAAAAAATATTTCTACTGTCGGGTCATTATTATATGGTCCATTGTTATGGAGAGAAATGAAAATAAACATTTACAAGTTTGTTTTTCTACATTTATTTAATGTTATAAAACAAAAACATAACATTTATAAGCGTTCAACTCCTAATAACATACCTGTAACTACTACTCATTCACAATATTTTAAAGATCTAACATTCTACTCTTCAAATGTGAATATGAAATAACAGTTTTGAAGAAAAGTACTATTAGACCTAACACAAATACAACACACAAAATATTATTGAATTTTAGTGTTAAAAATGAATTAACAAGAAAATATAATATATGAGATTTGAACTGCGTTCCCCAAGAATGAAGACGAGTATGTAACGCAATCAACCAGTGGTGTTGGTAATTTTATTTCGAATTTATTTATTGTATTTTACAAGACAGTGATGTGTGAAGCAAGCAATTTTGAAGCTTAATTACATGACGATAAAGTTGAAATTATAATGATAATATTCGCTTAGTATTGTAGCTACATTTTATATTTCGGATTGTAATTGTAATGATTTGTTGGTGTAAATCACTAACTATCAACTACTAATACTTGAATAATTTTCAATTATGTGAAGTAGGTATCATAAGTATGATAGATAGGTCTTTGTGATTTGTTTTTTTCTAATATACTTACTTAAGAAGGTTCTAAATCCTTAGTAAAAAAGACCAATTTTAATTTAAGCTACCCTTTTCTATTTACGTTAATTACCATACGACATAATAATATATGGTGCAATGCGGTTACGTCTTCAATGGAATCTCGACCTTATATCAGATACCTTAGGTCGATTATTAATTATCAAGGTATGGCTCATGATATTTATATCAATAGGTAGGGCATCAAATTCGCCTGTGACATTACATTACTTTTTGATTTGTGTTAGTTAGTCTTATGATCATAGATTAGAGATAATATATCTTATGATGGTCTGTCTAAGGATAAGGATAGAGCAGTCGGTCAGTTTGTAAAAGAATTGTGTAAAGTCGGGGGTTATAGTTTAAATACATTTCAAAATTTATAGTTAAGTAGTACTAGTCTTTAAGTTTTGGCCATATTAGTAAACGCTTTTAAAAAACTGAAAGATTATCACTTAGATTAATTGTATAAATCTAAGGAATATCTATAATAACTTTATAGGATTCAGTTAAATCCTCTATAGCTCTGTGGTTAGGGCAGTCATTCGAATTGTGAAAGGTCACGGGTTCGGACCGCCGAGCACCCGTAGAAGTTAGAACGGACCGTGGACAAAATCTTGTTCCACCACCTATGTCCACATACTAAGAGACAAATTAATGTGTTTTATTCGGCGAACGTAGAGAGCCTAGAAGCATAACTTCATACAAAACTCGTCGCAAAATGGGTACCCTCGGCGGCTAGAAGAGCACGTCGGATAAAATCGGCTAATATCGAAATTGTATAGCGCCCTCTCGGTCTTCTGATTTACACGCGCCGGACGGGTCATATATGCAGGATGTAACCATTCAAATTTTTATAACGTCTTTAATAATTATATATCGTCATTTTTAATAAATATAGTAACTTATTAAACTTATTCAATTTTAGAGTTGTGATCAGAAATGAGAAATGAAATGGGTTCGCTTCATTCATTTAAATAAATAAAAAAATAATATCTGTCATGATAATATTTATTTGTATTAAGGACATAAGAAAAAAATTAAATTGTCATCAAGTGGTTTTATTTCTTGAAATAAAACTACTTTACCGGATTTAACTTGCGTTAAATTAGATGTCACACTATGATTTTTTATACCCAATGTTTCGATTACTTTATAGCGATCAAGGTCACGAGAAGACTGAAGTAAAGATGTTAGTTGTCTTTGATAAGTTTATTATTAATTACCGTCATATTTTTTATAGTTATATTTTGAGTGTTCCGATTCACGTCATGGAGCTTACAGTGTCCGAAGGTCGGGAAGAGTAAATACGGGCTTGAGACTTTGTAATTCTCATGATAAGATCCCAAGCTGGTGTGGTCCAACTATCTTCTCTATTAAAATTATGATGTTGTTTTATTTCAATAACCTCACGAAACTATCTTGCAGTTTACAACTTTACTTGCTACGACTTATCCTTAACAGTTTAAAACAGATACCTATACTATTTCCAGATCATTTTGTAAATAAGTAAATTATTAAAGTAATAATGAAACATACACATGTTAAAATAATAATGCTTAAATTTATTGAGAAATGTGTTAAAAGTGGCATCGCATTGTAAGGAACTGTGGCAAAATATCCATAAACTGGAGGTTTGTTTATCATTCTTACAAAAATCATATAAGGCAACGCTGTATGAAGCCATAATTGCTTATTAGTAGGTAAATTAACAATAACAATAAGTCGTCATAAAAGTTTGCAGAGTTAAAAGTTGAGTTGAAAATAAATAAATACTGTCACACACAAATGACTGCATAACATCATCCACTCGTGTATTTGTTCAAATTGTCCACAAATATTGGGCAAACATGGCGGCCAATATTATTGTTTATATTTGACTCGATTATAAAGGTTTAGGAGAGACTTTTGTAAAATTTGATTCCAGTGCTCTTATTATGTTCACCTACGCGGCTGACACACTATTTTACTTCACTTTTGGACATATTTACTGAGATTTTATTGTTTTTTTACGAGAACATCACCGTGACGCAGTCAATGACAAACTAAATCATGGCGCGGAGTCCGATTTAAGCCCCGCCCACTTTGGAGTCTCTTTCGGGGTGTCATTTAGATGGGCTAGTTACTCGTCTATGTTATTATCGGTCGCCGGTTTTATTGTTTTATTTCTTTATTTCTCTCTGACGAAGAGAGAGAGACCATCTTATTGTTTCCCCGGGAGTTTGCCATGCTATGAGCGCGGGGGGCAGACATTTTTTCTAGTTGAAATATTTTTCACACAATTTTATATTGTCTTTTTCAGGATAATCATACTTACCTACTTAGGATCGATTTGTAATATAAGATTGAAAATTATTCTCATGTCTAGGCAGTGCAGGACCGATCGGTTTGGAGGTCCTTGCCCAATTGCTTATGCTCAGCAGTGGGTATCTCTTAACTGACGTAATGATTATAATGTGTAGGGTTTTAAAATTAATAATTAAAATAAAATAATAGTAGGGAATTAATAGTGTAGTGTATTCAAATTTTAATACAAGTTTTTTAAGCTAAGGAGGAGGAGCTCGGTGGCGTATTGGTTTAAGCGCTTGGTTTCGATACGAAAAAGAAAGCCACTTTCGCCATGGTCGATCCTAGGATGGGTCAATCAAAGTTTGTTATCTCGAGCTCTCCTCCGTGCTTCGGAGGGCACTTTAAGCCGTTGGTCCCGGTTGCTCCTGCAACCGCTTTAACCCACCAATCCGCATTAGGCCAGCGTGGTGGTGTTATGGCCCAAACTCCTCATGTGTTTCTCCCATGTAAGAAGGCCTGTGCCCAGCAGTGGGTCGTATATAGGCTGGTGATGATAATGATGATGATGGTGCAAAGAAAGTAGACACACCAGACAGACAGGTAGACTGATCGGACTGATGCTACACCCCATGAGCATTACTATTAGTATCTCCAAGAGCTCTGGCGACCTCACTTACACCAGAAACACTTAGTTTTAAAATATTCTGCAATGCTATTATATTCAAGGTGATAATAACAAATTCCAAAACTGTATATAGTTTTATAGGTTGTTAATATGACTAGTTTAAGAAGCTAACAGCTTTGTTCAATGAGTATCTAATCAAAGGGACTCAACAATAATTCCTAGAGACTGGTCGCTACTAGTTCTTCTATGACACTGGTCTCAAATTATAGTGATAAATAACTAAAAGTAGCATTATAAAACTGAAATTACAGGTGAAATGGTGAAGTGCTGTCTCTTGAATGTAAAAACATTTGGATTAGTAATTTTATAAGTCATAAGTTGCAATTGAAATTGCATCATGATTTAGCCAAATACTTCATTAACATTCTGAAACTGCTACTTGGATCTACTTCTCTGAGATAAACTGATATTGATGATGACAGTAAAATTACTTAAGAATACATTTTTTTTATGGACATAACTAAAAACCAATTGTTTCTGCAATCCATGGCTTGACAGAAATAAGAAATTCTTTATTTGAGAGCAATCAGGTCTAATTGGGAATGTGTAAGAAATAAGAAACAGAGTCAAAATTGATTTAACATGTTTATTGAAAAGTTAACAATATTAAAATAAAATTTTAATTAACTCTCAGCCTCGTTTTATTGAAATATCACTAAAGTAAGAGTGCACCAAATTTGAAAAAAATCAGATCTGTGAAAGATTATCATCAAACGCCTGAACAGATTTTCATAATTCAAAACTAAGAATCATCTTGACCACATTAACTTTCTAAAAAAAAAATGCATCAAAATCTGTCAGTGCTAGCTGCGATGGCACAGACAAACTTACAGATACAAAGACAGACACATCAAACATAAAATGTCCCTTTTTTAGGGTTGGGGGTTATAAAAACGTAAAAGGGTAATTTTATGAATAACTTAGGTGCTAACAATATGCAGTTAAGTAGGTAGGTAGATATTAGTATTTTTAGCACCATTTTACCTCCCTTATTCTTTTCTATAATTATTTAATGAAATCCAAAATTATATGTAGAACATCGAAACTTTCAGAAATCTTTTTTAATTGAAGAGTTATGCAAATTTTTGTTTCATGCTAGTAATTTATTAATCTGTCAAGCGGCATTATCCCTCTGGAGTGTTAAGACAATTGAAAAATCAGTTGTGTCTGGAAACTCTGGAATCTGATACTTGACAGGTATTTAAAAACCATTCCTATGATGTGAGAAATATTAACTACTTAACCTATAAAATTGCTTAAATTAAATTTTGAACACCATTCTAAATCAAATAACCATTGCAATGAGAAGTAAGTAAATTTAAATAATATTAAACAACAAAAGTAATAGGAGAAAATATGTTAGAAGACTGTTAGGTTTAGAAAAGTAACTATATTTTATTATAATTTCTAAAATAATGTTCTGGGTGAATTAACACCATTGCTCTCTGAAATTATATCAATCTCATAACATAAAAATCACATAGATAATTGGATAGCCTTACTATTCCATTTGAATTTACAGGTTATGGAAGTTACACTAATATCATGTAGGAACTTGGAACACTGCTGTTGCTGAACAATTATGCACATGTGAATATTACAGTTGTCCAGGCAGAGCTAGGTATAGGTACCTATAGGGACCACTCTTCCTAACCTACTTTGTAATGTGGTGGTGTTATAATTATTTTTACCAGGCCCTGTTGATCTTATCACCCCAGGAAACAAAAACTAATTTAATCATGTCTCTGGTTGCTTATGTATTGATTTAAAGTGCTCACTATTGCTAAGCCAAAATGTTGAACTAAGTATCTTTAAAAAAATATCTTGAAAAATGAAAATGAAAATATCTTTATTCAAATAAGCCTCCCAAGAAGCACTTTCGAATCATCAACAAAAAAAACCCTTATGTCTATCACATAAAAATAATATTAACTAACTAACAATTACATGTTTGTCTCTAACAATTATCTTAAATAACCTTTCATTTTTTTCAAAGTCAGTCATTAAATTTTAAACTGAAACTTACCCTAACCTCTATGTGGTGGTCATATATATATACTTTTTGTAAAAATATTATTTAAGTCTGGAGCTTTTAGTTAAATAAATTTTGACACTGGCATCCACTCAACAATAGAATACCTATCTCTTGTCTGGTTTGTGGTTACTTATTTATTTCACTGACATAGGTATGGAATTCACTAATAACAAGAATTATGTGAACAAATACACCACACATCAACACACTATCTTGTAGCCTCTACAGCCTGGATCTTCATCTCATATTTAAAAACCAAAAATATATGGTCCGCCACCTGCAAAGTAGTATTTGTTTTATTATGTGAACCTGTTCATAAATAAACTGGATTGAGTCTTTCAAAATATCAGCTACGATTAAAGATGTTTTTACAAAACATTAGAGTAGGTGGAATCCTTTTACAAATATGATTAGTTGGTATATTTATACCAAATAATGAAACTAATTAACTTATCAAGGTTATGTAACCTTGATATAAGTTAATTAGTTTAGCAAGGAAGTCTCCAAATACTTCAAATACTTTTCATTTTGTTAGAAGTTGAAGAAAATCAAATGACATTGACCAAAACCTGTTTGGTAGGTATAGGTAAAAAAATAAATGATGCAAAATACTTTTATACACATGGCGTTCATTTCAAAAACACGAAGGAAAGCGCAGTTTATTTAAAATATAGGTTGGTGTGTCCTGTTCTCTTAAAAACAGTAGAACAAAATTCTAACTTACCGATATTCGGTCGGGTTTTTATATAATTATCTACCCATTTGTGTAGTGCTACTATTTTATTTTCATTCCATCCAAGTGCGTGGCCATTTCGTATATTAGTTAGATATTTTTTTCAAAGAAACTAACATTTATCTACAAATAAATTATACAAGAAAAGTCAATGTTGATTTTATTTCGTATTCAATAGTTTGAACCCTTATTATTAGGTAGCCCCATACAATTCAGGTCTCAATACAAAATGGAAATCCTTTTTCTATACTCAACTTTTAAATACCACAGATACAAAAAAAAAACTTCTAAACTTGAGCCCCAACTTCATACTTAAAAAATGCGATGTCATAGAAATTAGACTAAACTGCGCGTACAAATAGCGTTAGCTCAAACAATTCGACCAATTTTAACCAATAAACGCTCGAAGCATTCTGACAAGCTCTGCTATTGGTCAAATTCTAAAAGATGGTTGATGTTGAACCAATAGCGAAGAGGGTGTGCTTTCTTTCTAATAGCTATACATAGCGTTTACTAGGGTTATATATACTGTTACGCTTGATGTGCTGCCGACTGTACTTCGGGTTTTACTCTACATACTACTTTTTTTAATCTAGCAGAAGATGCGTCTTTAATACGCGCGAACTGTGCGTTTGTTTGTATATGTCAAAGGCCCATTATTGAATCCGGCAGATTGTCTAGTACAGAAGCGTTAATGTGTGAATTAGTAGGAAATCTGATCAAAATCAAATAATTAGCTAAGAAAGTCGAAATCAAATATTAAATAGCCTACCAATCATACAAAAGCTATCTGCTCGTTTAAAGATCGTCGTCTTGTGCAATGTGCATAGTCTCTAACATACACCAAATCAACGCCTTGCCAACCTTTATAGTTTCATGTCGCATTATACAGTCATTTTTCGTAGCCGTCAGATTGCCTGGTATTAACGCCAAGCAGCCAATCAATTATCGTAAATCAGAATACATTAGCACAACGTTTCAGCGCGCGACTAGTATTTATATTTACATATATTAATATAATCTCTAGCACAAATTGCTAGTGCCACCCACAATCCCTAGTCACGCCTATAGGATATGAAATGATGCATACATATGAAAAGTTTTGCATTCTTAATAATAATAACAATTTAGCATTTGATCTTAACTTTTGATGATTTATATATAACTTATTAAAATGATCTAAAGCTTAAAGAGAAGATTTTTTTTATTATATAGTGACTGTCTATTTGAAGAAGAAGAACTGGAAGACGCAGTGTGGACAGGCCTTCAATAAGGTAGTCGATCTGGTGAAGGTCGCGGGGGTTGAAGGGTGAAAGCAGCGCAGGGCCGATTATTTTGGAGATCCTTGCCTTATGGCCAGCAGTGGGCGTCTCTCGGCTGATATGATGATGAACATAAGATGGTCAGTGTTGCTTTATATTTGAAAAAATGTGCTGTTTACAAATCATAGGGGTCGTGGGCTAACAACTGTCACTTTGCATATCGAATCATAAACTAAATGAAAATTGTTAAACGCTGTTTTTTGTAATACTTATATAAAAATAATAAATAAGTATGCCCTACAGTTCCTTCCTTAGGGACATTACCGTAATTTCTTAACTCTAGATTCTCTGTTATTATACTTACCTACTTAACGTTTCTACTAAATGTTTTTTTACTACAACTGACTCACCAACAATGATAACTAATGGCGCCTGTGAATAAACTTCAGAATTATTGGTAAATATTTGTTGCTTGTTATTTCTCTACGTATTAACTTGCAAATATGGCGTGAGTCATCAATAAGTATTTTATCAAAACCATTCAAACACGCCTTCTTTTATTTATCAATCTTATCATCAATAGCTCTATTGATTGGCTTTTTGCCTAATAAGGTCTTGCTAGTGATCGCACATCGGTCAATATTTTATTCCCGACATAAAAGAGGGGTGTTATAAGTTTGACGTGTCTGTTTGTGTATCTGTATATATGTGTGTCATGCTGGCATCGTAGCTCCTTAACAATTGGATCGATTTTGATTCAGTTTTTTTCGTTTGAAAGCTGACGTGATTGTTAAAGAGCTAAATTATAGAATCACAAAATAATACAACCACTATCGTTAGGTATGTCAATGAAGTGACGTTCTTTATTTTTCCATTAAGCTTGTCATCGCTGAAAAGTTCTAATACTTACAGCTTACTTCTTATCAAAACCAAAAAACCAATCTTTTGACCAACAAAAACGTAGGGTATCCAAAGCGATCAGGTAGACGACTCACACGACCTGATGAAGTTACCAAGAATCCTTGAGAATTCCTGTTCGTTGGTCTACCCGTAAACAGACACAAGGCTGAATAGCATAAAATACCTGGACTAAAACACTCCAAAGCCTTCCTAGGAGAGGAGGTAAAAGGATGGAGTAAGTACATCTATGAAAACGGTAGAACACAAGCTCGCCTCTTAATTGGGGCACTCACAGGGCATTTTGCTACTAACCACATGCTACACAAAATGCAACTCTCTGCAACACAAGTTTGTCGAGCATGTGGCGAATGTCAGGAATCTATGACGCATCTCCTATGTCATTGTGATGCCCTGACTAGAACCAGAATGAGCCTTCTGGGAGTGGCTTATCCAAAACCAGAAGACTAAAGGCTCTTTCTGCCTAAAGATATAGTAAGGCTAATGGCAACTATATTCTGGACACAGGAAGAGTAAATGCAGGGGAGGCACAAAGATCCCAATGGGTCGAAGTGCACTGTGTGTGACCAAGTCATGGCCCCATAATAAGATAAGTTAAGATACCCGTAAACAGTACTTGTGAAGAATCATTTTCTTTAGAATAAGTGTGTAAATCATTGTCATGTATATAAAACGGAACAAACGCTAACGGCTTGATAAATTACAAATATAGAAAAGAAAACGATGAATAAATATATGCTCCAGGCGGGAATCGAACCCGCTTCTCCTGATCTCCGGCCAGAAAAATGTGTTATGAATAGCTTTTCTCATCCTTTATGGAAGTCTAAAAATACTTGAAAAAGTGTTCTGCTGGATCACTAGAGGGTGCTATCCTCGACGATTGGTGGGATAAAACGTTGCTATGAAAATGTAAAGAGGAAGGACAGAAAGCGGTGAAGAAATTAGTGGGTTGTACCTAGTGCTTCGGTGGCGTTAGTGGTAATCGCGTCTGGCCGGACATCTAGGAGACACGGGCTCGATTCCCACCTGGAGAATATATTTTTCATCGTTTTCTTTTCTTTATTTGTAATAGTTGCATTATAGTAAGCGTTTAAACGCATCATAAATAATAATAATATAATAATAATATTTATACACTCACACCTATTATCTAGCCCAAAGTAAGCATCATTAAGAGCTTGTGTTGTGGATATTAGATAACGGAGAAATAATGATAACAATATGTATATAAATATTAGAAATATACTAAATAAACATATAAACATCCATGACTCGTAAACAAATGTTCGTACTCATCATACAAACATTTATTCCTACCGGGATTCGAACCCGGGACCTCTTGAGCGAGTAGCCTGGGGTACAGACCACTCGACCAGGCGGTCGTCTAGATATAAAGCATATCTATTTGAGACAGTACTGCACCTCTTCTCCACTACTTGCCTACTTTGAATATTACTTTTTCACCCATCAGACAGACAAAGCACTGGTATTCTGCTACAACCATGAGGTAATTAGTTACTAAAGGTACTTTTAAGGCCTTTATTATGAATATCAAGAAGCGTTATGTTGGCAGTATAAAAGAGTAGAATTACCTTAGTAAAGTATCTACAGGAATATCTTATAGAGACATACGAGTATGTACATAATATACAGTATACCGGCCTATGAATAAAAAACACGACACGCAATATTCCTATGTCATCATGATAACGATTATTCTTATATTTGTTTTTACTCTACAACATTGTAAAGTTTAGATGACTTTCAGTATTTTTTGAATGATTGTTGTAGTTTGTTATCTTTGATATTTTTCGGTTCTATTTACAGAAACCCTGTAATGTAATGAATAATAATGCTTTGTAATATTCAGGCTATTTTTAAAGTGGCATGTAGATAAAATGCAAATAATGGTCTTTGTGTAAGCAAGCACGACCAAAATTTTGGATCGCCCTACGAGTCTTTTTGGGACTATACGAATTTGGATCTTTGATATTGCAGAGATACTGCAACTTAAGGAGAGGTAACCCGACTGGCAAAGCAGAAGATCGCATAATTTCACTTCTGATCAGTAGTGTTGTAGCGGGGAAGGCCCCTGGGCTTCTTAGTATGATGGTCAGTTGAATACATGCCTTTTCAATTTTTCCCGCACCTCGGTCAAATCAAATTGGTGGCCAAAAATGTCTGCCCTACGTTCTTTTCTATCTAATATACCTTTATTTATTTTGATAATTAAGATTTCCAATCAGCCGGGGAACTATGAGCAAATGAGTTGAGCGACTGACTTGGCGTTAAAGGGGCGTTGGCCAATGCCAAAGCTACCAATATGTTACAGCTCATCCCGTTGCATAAAACTCTATGTGGATGCTGTTAATTCAGCGAGTGGGTTGGGATGGTGAGATAGGCGCTGAGCATAGGGGCGTTTACATGTGTCGATTGCCGGGGCTACGCCTAGGGTGGGTACAGCGAGATAGTCAAGGATCTCACCATTCCTAGTGTATCATGGAGCGTTCTTCATGGTGCGTAGGATGCTGTTTTAAACTCGTTGAAGAATAGACATTATCCCTAATTCTGGAGAACACATGCTAAGTCTAAATTTAAGTTCAGTGCATTTCTTTCTCTAAAAATGCAAACGAAAAGGATGGCTGTCATATAATTTGACATTTAGAAACGTGCGTTCAATTTTCGACCTTATTGAACGTGATAAAATGCAGTGTTTAGGAGGCACCCCCGTAAATGCCGTCTAAAATTGTCTATGGTTTCTTTGGAATCTATCTAAATTTAAGTGACAGCTCTAAACAGATTCTTGCCATCTTTTTCCTATGACTTATTGCGAGAAAGAGA
Source organism: Nymphula nitidulata (assembly GCA_947347705.1). Classification (NCBI taxonomy): domain Eukaryota; kingdom Metazoa; phylum Arthropoda; class Insecta; order Lepidoptera; family Crambidae; genus Nymphula; species Nymphula nitidulata. Next base: position 2,705,905 of record OX374617.1, on the reverse strand, counting down.
TATACTGTACTTAAATTTTGAATTAAAGTGTGTTCCCATAATTGTGCTTGTAGCAGCGGTGCTCCATATTTCAAAACCATATGTCCGATACGTGATCTTTTAAGCCTACCTATAAGATTATTATATACCTACCTACCTAATGATGACCGGCTGGCCGAGTGGTCTGTACCCCTTGCTATGCAGGCTACTCGCTCAGGGCTCGAATCCCGGTGGGAGCAAACGTTTGTATAAGTACGCGCAATTTGTTCACGAGTCATGGATGTTTATATGTTTATTTAGTATATTTCGAATATTTATAACACCAAAAAGTAGCATAGAAAAAAGTAATAAAAGAATCCGTTTCTGTGGAATGTTTTATATAATTTCGTATGTGTTATCCTACTTTCGTTACTGGATGTAGATACCTAAATAATAACTCAACTAGTAAATACTAAGTAAAACAAATCAAGTTTAACTTTAAGCTGTTGTCAGGTACTGAAATGAGACGTGAATAACTTCGTTGATGATGAAATACGTAGTAACATGGGCATAGCACGTACGCCTTCGTATCAGGCGACATGAAGTCGGGAGCGCGTCATTGAATGTCTAGATATAAAAAAATACAATGATACTATGAGAACGCAGTGTGCACTCACATTTTCAAAATTTCGGACTGAAATTACGTTTCATAAATAGATGTTTTTAAAAAGCTTTTAGTTCCATAACTGGACACAAGGTACAGTCGGCAGCAAAAGTAGATAACCAGATCCAAATTTCTAAAACCCCTATGCAGCGTAACATACATACTTAAATCGCTTAACAAGACTTATGTCATAATTAGATGAACATACGTAAAAGGCAAACTAAGCTAAACATCGGACTCAAAAGTAGATACACAGTGATGATTTCAAAACACCTTAACATCACAAATGACAAAAATAGCTGAACAAAACCCAAAATCCGTAAACCGTAACACCACAGTAGTTTGTTCACATCCTGCGGTGTGAACAATATCCAGTCACTGGCCCTAATTCTGGAGAACACATGCTAAGTTTAAAAGTTTAAATTTAAGTTCAGTCCATCTCTTTCTCTCAATATGAATACAAAAACGATGGCTGTAATATTATTTAACATTTAGGAACATACGTTCAATTTTCAACCTTATTGAACGTGATAAAATGCAGTGTTTAGGAGGCACCTCCGTACATGCCGTCTAAAATTGTCTATGGTTCCTTTGAAATCTGTCTAAATTTAGTTGACAGCTCTAAACGAATTGTTGCTATCTTTTCCTGTTACATACTGCGAGAAAGAGATATATTGTACTTTAATTTAAACTTAGAGTGTGTCTCCAGAATTAGGTCCACTGAGTTGCGACCCTTTTGCTCTTCTACAACGCACACAATTATTGTTGTTTAATGTGTATATACATAAGAAATTGTTTTGTTCAAATTCAAACTATTTTTGTGTGTGATGAAGAAATGAAAATAAATATTTTATCTATCTATCTATCTATCATGGTATGCTTGTTGCTACGCTCCTTATGTTCCACGTTAGGACTGAAAAACAGGAATAGTTCTGCTTCAAAACCTATAACTATTCACGTTGTTCAGCTTGTTAACGTTAAGGATAGAAATAAATATATTGTGTATTGGATATGTTATGTCCCACAGCTGGGCACAGGCCTTCCATCATGGAATAAATAAATGAGGAGGGACAAGAGTCGACAATCGCAGTTTGCAGAACCTAACAAACAACCGATAACGGACTTATCGTGTCTAACGAACCACGAGTCAAGATCATAAACGGTTAACATATCCGAGATTAACTATTGCGAAAGTACCTTTGTTTTTGCTATCAAAACCAAAGTATTCAAACCACTACGTCAGCTAGCTCCTTAGTCTGATATCTACAGACGGGCTGTAGTATACCAGAGCTCTGTTCATCCTCTGGCGTGAACTAAATCCAGTCTCTGAGTTGTTGGCGACGACTGTGCAACCCATTTGCACTTCTGCAAGGCACATGTAAATATGTGCAACTAATAAGAAATGAAAATGAATATATATTTGTTTAAGCTCTCTTCTCTCCCTACTTGCTTTCCAAATTTTCTAATTTTAGGATTTATCGGAATGATTGGTCTATTATAAAGATTTTAGATTGAAGAAAGACGACGGAAGAACCCCATACGTGTTTTCACTTTATTTTTCCTGTCCCGGACTTCACTGAATAAAACTTCGGGCTTTCAAAATTCCGTCACCGCATTCAGCATTTGAATATACGTGATTGAGAACGAGGAAAACCTCAACGCAAAAACTATCGCCAAATGCATTCCATGTATGGTCTACTACGTGATCTTGGGTCACCGCACCCAGTGCAAATATCGAATCTGCAATCTTGTTATCTAATCTGCCTTGATGTTTAATGGGAAACCCACTTTATTGTCTATCACTGAAGGTTAGATTTTTAAGTGTTCGATTGGAGACATACGATCTTGTTCAGCAATAGCGTCGAGTATCGTTTTGTCGTAATTGGCGCTTCCCGCTAGTTCCCTTTGATTGCGAATGTTATTTTATACTGACGCGGTATCATCCTTGTAATAATAATTGACTCTTATGAGTCAATTGTCTACACAACAATTATTATCATAAAGTGATCAGCTCAAGTATAGGTTATAAAACCTATACTTAAGCTGATCAATAATATAAGCGCTGGAGTCAGTTTTATGGGTGTAGTTTATGAGAAATAGTCTCGGACTCAGCTTCAATAAGGTTAATCTTTAATTAAAACTTGTTAGTTATGCGAACAAGGTTTTTGACATGTAGATTCGTAATTATGTCTTGCTTAACATATTTGACAAGTAGATGGAGTAAATAACTAAAATAATTTGTAAGTCCGTATGGAAATATTTCATCATATTACGGAATAGTTTATGATTTCTTTTACAATGTTAAAAAAAATCCCTTTACACAAAATTGTATCTGTAGTGTAAAACGTCACTCTCATTTTTTGCAATTCCGCACATTTCTCGCACAGTATTCAAATTACATTTCGCACATCCGGCGCGCTGCACCAAAATTCTTCAGGTTGCTTAACAGATGAGGGGCTGTATACCTAAAGTGTTCGGGGATTATGCTTCAACACTGTAAAGGCAGAAGGACTTTACAAGCTTCTTCCGAGTTGAGGACTTAGCTTCGAGCCATCTGTCGTCTCGTCACCCACCGTCGACCGGATTGTGGATCCTTAACCCAGCCTAGGACACGATTTTTTTCTAAAAGATTTTTTTTTCAAAATAGTGTCTTGCTGTCACTATTACCAAAGTAAAATACTACGTTAGTAGTGTTATGTCACACTGTCAGTGGAATCGCGATAACTCATCCAGAAAGCATTTCCTGACTTTTTAGCTAATGCAGTTTGCGCCGTGACGCGTCTTCCTCAATCAAAAAGGTTTAAACAACGTCAATTCATTTCTTATTAGACGAGTGTTCTACTGGTTCTCCGTAAATGACTCTGTATTTAGTTTACATTTTGCTTCTAAAATTGTCCCAAAGTATTATGATTTACCGAAATTGCTTTTATGAATCATAATTATGTTCATAACACATAAGTTAAATTTAGGATTGACTGCTTGTGGCAAACACATAATTGTTGGCACTGATATTATTTATTATAAGTGTCTACTATATTTTTTTTTTTAGTAACATAAGGTGTGTATTTATCATAATAGGTATTTGACGTTTATTCTGTTGTATTGCTTTATGTTTGATGCTTCTCTAGTCTGCAGCATTGACTTTCAAACTCAAATTTAGCTAAATCTAAATGTTAATTGTTTTTTAATAAGTGGTTCTATATGAAAGCAAAAAGAACATACGAGGTAGAAATTATTAACCCCGTTTATTTAAATGTTATAATCAAATTGGATTGCTTTTCGAGCTTGTTTTGTTTGTGTTCAATTTTTTTACTTAACCCTAGCTATCTCTCTCACATTCTCATCCTACCAATAAGGCTCCACTGAAAATCAGCGTCGTAGTTGATAGCAGCTGCGACAAGTACTGAGTGGATACCATTTCAGCTTAATCACTCAATAATAATTTATAATTTGTTTTGTATTAGAATTAAGTCTTTTATGTTGTGAATAGTTGTGATGCTGAATAAAGTTTTATTCTATTCTGTCCTGTTCTGTTCTGTTCTGTTCTGTTCAAATGATCATTTCACTAATAGTCAAAGTATTGCCCCGACTAAGGTGAACGTTGCTTTTTTCGTAATCGAAACGGGTCTCTACCATCCCTAGTTTATATGTCCATCGAAAAGAAATGAAAACTTTTCGTCGTCGTGACAACTGTCAAATTGTGTATGGAAACTGCAGCAGCTCCTCTGTTGTGAATTATTGGAAACCACTTATTATGTATGGATTTAACGGGTGAACACGATGATGATCGTTTAAGTTTCGTTTCGATTGAAACTTACACTAGGGGTACAGTTTGAATTTTCGAATTGTTATCGTAGCGTTATACAAGCTAACAACGTTAGCTTTTGTATAAAATTTTGAGCACCCGTCAACGTTACGATACGATTGTGCTGGAGAGGTACAAAGTGCTAAGGCCAATACAATAGCGATATAGCAAGCTTTCTTATAACAAGGATGATATTGGTCTATGCTTATAATAAGTAACAATGTTTCAAAGATGCTTAACTTTCAAAGGGTTTTCTATGTAAAGGACATGCTATGTATTGTAAAAACGTTCAAATAAAAACAAAAGCTAATTTTCTACCAAGTTTCAACCTCACGACCTATGTCAATCTTCTGAAAGCTTTGAGTACAGAAACACAACATGAAAATGGATTTTAGGTGATCGTGTTAAGGTTTATATTATTGTTACTCAGACTTCTTTTGATCTTTACCACCAAAGCTGCTAAAGATAGACTTTGTCTTAAGGGGAAAATTTCTGAATTCCATTGAGCTTCTAAATGTGCAGATGAATTGAAACACTTTGGAGATCGTACTTACTTAGTTGCAATTAGGGTGGTTTTCGCAGTCTATTTTGTTCACTAGTAAACAGACGTACTAGTGTTCAGACTTTAGAATTAGCGCTCGTTAGTGAGCTGTCAGTTCAACAATGTGTCTGTCATGTCTGCTATTTTGGAATGTAACCACGATCATTCCAGCAGTTGCCAGTTATCTATTTAGGCGTGTACTTAAATGATGGTGATGATAGCTAAGACTATAGTGAGAGATGTTTATATTAACAGGTGCCGTCATTAGGATAATAAATTAAAAGACGGACTATATTAGTTCCTAGAAATGGTTAGACACTTTCAAAAACATCGTATTCATTTGATGATTTCATGACATTTCTAAGATGCATGCCATTGTTATATTATTTCATACAAATGTTATGAAATTATCAAATGAATACGATGATTTTGAAAGTGGCAAACCATTTCTATGAACTAATATAGCCCATGTTTCAATTTATTGTCGTATTGACGGCAGCATCCTGTAACGGGATCAAGTTAGATAAAGCGAATGAAATTTTAATATTTTTGATGCGTTTTAACGCCTACTTTATTGATTCCTCATTTGATTGAGGCCTCAATTTTCTGTTTTCAATAACGAAACATACGCGGAAAAAATTACAAAAAATCACTTTCCGATTTGCGGGCGGAATTGATAAAGTCTGACAGGACTTTTTGGACAATTGTAAAGGTACTCACATTTCCAGGAGTTTTGGTTAATCTCTGCTTAATGTGCCGAACATTCCTTGTTCCTGACTCAACAAACTGTTTTGCAGCGGAACTTTTGTAGTCAGCTCCTGGCTTCAAGGCTTTTACTTTGTACTTCGTTATTGTTTTGTTACTGATCTAAAAGATGTAGATAAAATAAGTAAGTGTGCCTTTGTAATAGTCTGGCAGACGTTAAAAAAAAGAACAGCTAATTTGTCTTCAGTTTTTGGCGACAAAACGAAAATCTACTTACTGATAAGTTAAACCTGTAACCTTCCGAAACAAAGAAGCGTCAAGGGACACGGTGGCGACATTTCTCCTTTACAAAGACGCGTAACTGGTTTGTTTTTCAAAGCACAGCAATAATAAATGACTCAACATCATCTGCTGTGAAGCGGTAAGAACGAACCTGTAACCTTCCGAAACAAAGAAGTGTCAAGGGACACGGCGCGGCGGCGACATATCTCCTCAAGAAAGTCGCGTAACTGGTTAGTTTTTCAAAGCACAGCAAAAATAAATGACTCAACGCCATCTGATGTGAATCCGTAAGAACGGTCCATGTGCGAAGACAGCTAGTGCAGCAGGAACAAAAGCCGGCCTAAAAGGTACATTTTCACGCCTCTTTTAAAAGAACCCATGATATATGAAGGGCGATATATATTTTGGTTACTGTTCTTACAGGTGTAGATAAAATAAGTTAATATGCCTTTGTAACAGTCTTGTAGAAGTTAAAATGTACAACTAAGAGATAGGTATTTTGTCTTCCAAGTTTTTGGCGTCAAAATCAAATATAGTGATAAGTTTCAAACATACACTGAAATCTTTCGAAACAAATAATCGTCAAAGGCTAACTCAACACAGACGTGTCGCTTAAGATTTCATAACATTAAATTTTCCAAAAGTTATAAAGGGTGAAAGGGAGACGCTCTCGAAAACGAAGGCAGATGGCAGTGCTGCCCCCTTATTCTCTACTGTCGGAAAGAATTCGAATTTTGGAAACTCTATACCTGTCACTTTTTATCGCGCTGCGTCAAAGCGAGACGGCATGTGACTTTTCGAATCGAATCCGTAATCCGACAGTTGAGAATAAGGGGGCTGGTCTCCCTAAACATGACTTGTTAGAAAATAAATTTGAAATCGCGGAAAAATCAGCTGTCCCATACAAACAGGTCGTATAGATATTACAATTTGTATGAAACAGCTGATTTTTTCTCGATTTCAAATTTATTTTCTAACAAATCGTGTTTAGTGTGACGGTATTGCCATCGTTTTCGAGAGCGTCGCCCTGTATTAAGTATCGTATTCATAAACAACAGAATAGGGATTTTGCCTAAGTTTGAGTATGGCGCTATTTTTCACAAATTCGGAAAATATACGCGACTATTAATTACCCATAAAAACAATTCAAATCCAGTTTTGGAATATTGTTGAAATTGTACGGTTTAGAAAATTTCTAAAAATTATAAATTTTTATACATTTTCTATGTACTATGGTCGAAAATAAAATCATGAGTCATGACATGACCCTTCATAGAACCTTATCAAAGTAAAGGAAATGACATATATCTGCCGTTATTGTCGAGTCGATAAAAGTCAATTTGATTAAGACTGTATTCTACGACGGGTCAAGATTCAATTTGTTACCCCTTCGATTGCACCTTCTGTTCTTGTAATAATAACCATTTTAAAGTGGCGTGTTACCCTTGATGTGCGGCCTAGTGTACTTGTCTTCTTTATGATGATATAGATGCGGAATATATCGTGTATCCTACAATCAGGATAAGAAATGAATCATTACGATGAAAAAGGGCGAGCGTGTCGCGATGAGAGGAATTGTCCGCCAACTACTTCCTTGGGATCTGAACCCTATTTCCAGGGGTTACCGATTAATTTTGAATGGCTGGTTTTTTATCATGTCTTTGATGCGTCTACGAAATCAGAATGCACAAAATGTTTCTAATAATAATTCATCATCATCATCATCATCAGCCTATGATGTCCACTGCTGAACAAAGACCTCCCCCATCGATTTCCAAATGGAACGGTTCTGCGCAGCCTGCATCCAACGGCTCCCCGCGACCCTGACCCAGGTCTGTCCATCTAGTGGGAGGCCGTCCAACTTTGCGCTTTCCAGTACGTGGTCGCCATTCTACAACTTTAACGCCCCACCGGCCGTCTGCTCTGCATGCTTTGTGCCCTGCCCACTGCCACTTCAACTTACTAATCCTGAGAGGTATGTCAGCGACATAAGTTCTTTTACGGATGTCCTCATTTCTGATTCTATCTCGCAGAGAAACACCCAACATAGCTCGTTCCATAGCTCGTAATAATAATTATATAACTTAATGTACTCATTTTCCGTAAAACGAACTTGACATTTTAAAATAAATGGAATTTAAAATAAAGGAATATGTGGAAAATGTTAATAAAATTATTCTGTACTAAAATATCAATTCGCAACAGAAACTCGTTATAATTATTTACCTATTTTATTGATTCAAGATAAGTAATAAAGGACATTAGTAGGTATAGGATGATACCAATTTCAGCGTACCTCTCACTTCAAACCATAGAGTTTATTTAATGGTAATAGGAGCGATTTTCGTAATTAAATAGTTAATTTTGATATGCGAAATAATTACGTATATTCTCAAGGTGGCGCTAAGACAGACAGCTATGACTGCGGATTACGCAAATAAACTTTGCCGTGTTATGTGCTCCTAGTATCGTAAATTGGTATTATTTGAAACATTGCATTTGCATAGAAATGAAAGTAGGCGCCAACATGTTTTCAAATATTGAATGTCATTCACAATCTATCAATTTATTGATTTCCATCTTTTCTAAACATAGACCTCAAAGACGTGCATTTAGAAAATATTGCCCTTACTTGTTCAGCGTATTCAGACAATGAAGAAAAATGACGCAATTTTAACCCTCGACGGAAAAAAGGGGTGTTATAAGTTAAACGTGTCTGTCTGTGTTTCTGTGTGTCTGTCTGTGGCATCGTAGCTCCTAAACGAATGGACCGATTTTGATTTGTTTTTTTGTTTGAAAGCTTATGTGACTACCAAGGGTCTTAGCTATAATTTATAAAGATCAGTTCAGGCGTTTGATGACTATCAGCTCATTTTCTACATGATAATAGGTTTTACTAACTTTTTTTTTTTTTTATACCACTAAGGTGGCAATCAAGCATACGGCCCACCTGATGGTAAGCGGTTACCGTAGCCTATGGACGCTTGCAACACCAGGGGTATCACTTGCGCGTTGCCGACCCTGTAAAAACTTTTTCAAACCCTTTTTGAAGAACCCCATGCTGTACTCGTTCGAGAAAACCTCTGCAGGGAGGTCATTCCACAACCTGAGCGTACGCGGGAGAAAGTTTCTCTGAAACCGCACAGTACGAGACCATTTTAGTTCCAACGTGTGAGGATGAATTCCCTGCCGATGGCGAGCGGTGCGATGGTAGAAAGAGGCCGTGGGCATCATGTCAAATAATTCCTCAGAACACACTCCGTTATACAACCGGTAGAACACACATAAGGAAGCAAAATCTCTCCTTAGGCTTAAGGGTTCAATACCGCTTGTGAGTTCGGGATCGTCGACAATTCTCATAGCGCGTCTTTGAACTGCGTCAAACGGTCCAAGCTGGTATCTAGGTGCTCCCGCCCATAGGTGACAGCAGTATTCCATATGGGGCCTGACTTGAGACTTATACAGTAACAGTCTTTGCCCCGAAGAGAAGTACCGCCGCGCTTTATTGAGCACACCAAGTTTCTTGGATGCCAGCTTGACTTTATCTTCTAAATGTCCGCGGAACTGCACGTCACTAGAGATATCGACACCAAGGATCCCGATACTCTTAGAGATGGAAAGGGGTGTGTCAAGAAATTGTGGAGACGCAGCGAATGGGGTTTTTTTAGCGGTAAACGCGCAGACTTGTGTCTTCGTCGGGTTAAATTGGACTAAGTTTAGTCGTCCCCAATCGGAGCCTCTGACTAGAGAACTCTCGATTTCAGACACAAGTCGACCGCGACTTTCCTCCACAGTAGACCGAGGGGTATTAGCACAACTCGTATAGTAAGCGTCACCAGTACTGTCATCCGCATAACAATGTAGTCCGTCAATAGACAGCATATCATTGATATGCAGCAAGAACAGCGTTGGAGACAGCACCGAGCCTTGCGGGACGCCAGCGTTAATGTCCATGCTATCCGAGCAACTGCCATCAACGACGGCTCTGATGCATCTGCCGGACAAAAAGCTAGCGACCCATTTGCAGAGCCCCTCAGGTAGTCCGTAAGTTGATAACTTCGAAAGAAGACCCCTGTGCCAGACCCGATCGAACGCCTTCGCTACATCTAGGCTTACAGCCAATGCCTCACCTTGACTCTCAATGGCAAGAGCCCAGCGGTGTGTTAGGTACAGTAGAAGATCACCCGTCGAGCGATTATGTCTGAAGCCGTATTGGCGGTCGCTGATTAGGTCGTGATCTTCTAGGTACCTGAGGAGTTGCGTATTTATGACGCGCTCCATCACCTTTGAGAGAAGGGAGGTTATAGCGATTGGCCTGTAATTCGATGGATCTGATCTGTCGCCCTTCTTGGGCACGGGATGCACATGGGCAGTCTTCCACGAAGACGGAACTTGCCTGGTGGAGTACGAAAGCGCGAAAAGGCGCGTCAGAATAGGACACAACTCAGGAGCACACTGCTTCAGTACCACTGCCGGTATACCGTCTTTGGTGTACTGTCACTTCGGTGACATTCCCATGACATACTATCCTTCAGCTGATCCTATACCATCAAAAAGTCTGCAAAATGCTTAATTCTTCAGAAACTTACAGCAGATAAGCTCAAGCTTATTTATATTCACTATTTACCTTCCGTTTTTTAGTTACCGATATTTCTCAATATAGAAGTAAAACCAACTACATGGGGGGTGAGTGACAAAAAAACTGTTGTTTTTCGGATTTACGATGAATTTATCTGCCTTTATTTTACATAATTAAAAACATGAATACATAAGAATGCAGATGATCATAGCAAAAATGACAAAATCTTTTATCTAACATTATTTTTAGATTCCCAAACTCTAAAAACGCAATAACTCAAAATTACAATTCTATGGGTTAGTTGGTATTTGCACTAACCCGGCGATATAGCGTGCTTGGGCTCTTATGAATAGTCTCAATGAGATGGTCTTAGATTGAGATTAATGACGCCGGAAGTTACTTAAAATTTTTAATTTTGTATTTTTTATTAATATATTTTGAGAAAGGCTTAGTGGTAGGTATTTGAGTGGTAGCTACCCGAATTTTGATGAAGGTCAAGATGACGGAGTCACTGCATGTTTAAACAGACTTTATTATCTATTTTTCATACTCCTATGTATGCCACCATTTGATACCCAGAATTATAATTTGTCACGATTCTGGTCTAGCTAGACGATATTAAAGGCCCATACTGATCCCGCTATTTTGACGCATCAAGCTGTTCCCACATAACTACACTCTTTTTATTTTTTGTAATAATAAGACTTCGAACATTTATATTGCCCAACTTAACCGAAAAATATTCGTTCGGGTGTAGAAGTAGAATATATCGATCGACGGTGTACGGTAAACGTTATCTTATAACGCAAATACAGATGGACTAGAGTAAAACAGGGTCATCCCAAGATAGATTTTTGTTACAAAACTTTTATTTAATAAATTCAATCATGATATGGATTGTTTATTAATTTATTTCGAATTATTCATTGGTTTTGTCTGTCAAAAAGAAAACAATAACCTAGGGTGAAACGATAAAATTAAACATTTTTTTAAAATGAACAGAAACATCTGCTGCCAATTCGAAGAGCAAATTTATTCAACAAGAGCTTTGCTCTTCACAAATAGCCAGACGTCAAATCTGAATAAAAATGAAAAAAATAATAACAAAATTTATAAGTAACCCAATCAATATTACACGATATTCCAGAGGTATTAAATGAGTATTAAATTAGGAAGTAATTTTTAAGATTTAAGATTTATTTATTCAATGAAATCATATTACAAATTCTACATTGCAGCTTAGGTCTAGATTTAGTGACCAATTAATGTGACCACCGTTGCTAAACTAGGTTTGTATATAAACCTGTATTTCAGCAAAAGTGCTCTTCCAATTCTTACAATTTCAAACAATTTCTTCCAAACTTTACAATAATGTGACAAATGTTACACTAGAATAAAAATAAAACTCAGACTTCTATGCTATGCGTGAGCGCGCGCGCGCGTGCGTGTGTGTGTGTCTGTGTGTGTGTGTGTGTCTGTGTGTGTGTGTGTGTGTGTCTGTGTGTGTGTGTGTCTGTGTGTGTGTGTGTGTCTGTGTGTGTGTGCGTGTGTGTATGTCTCTCTCTCTCTCTCTCTCTCTCTCTCTGTGTGTGTGTGTGTGTGTGTGTGTGTGTGTGTGTGTGTGTGTGTGTGTGTGTTCAGCATGAAAAAGCCATAAATTCTTCAGTATCGTCGTAACTAAGTTGTTGTGTCCAAATTTTAACTTTTTTTTACACTCAGTGTTGTTTAATGGGTAAATGTTTAAAATTTTGTTGACTTTTTTGTAAATGGTTGGTTGCAAGAAACGTGCATGCCTGCTAGCAAAAGCTGTTTGACATTTTAAAATTTCTACAGTAATCTGTGGTTCTCTGCGTCTACCGATTGGCAGTGGTTTGTAAATTATGTTTTTATGTTGCTTTAGAATAATGTCGAATATAAATAATTGTCGAACAGTCAATACCTCACAAAATTCATACAATAGTGCTGTAGGTAACAGAAAAGGTTTAAAGGTACAAATTTTCAGCACTGCACGTTGTGATATTTCCAAAGTTTTTAGTGTCGTTTTATGTGTTCCACAAAGATTGACATAACGCTAAATATGTTGTTTTTAGTAGTATGGGTTCAAGAATATATCGCAGTTTCCTTAAGATTACAATAAGTTTCCTCAAGCGACCACTTATTAATTGCATATGTGTTTTAAAATTTAAGTTGCTGTCTATAATGACCCGTAGGTATTTTATTTCATTACTTCTTTCAATAGCTTTGCATGTACAAATAGCGTCAGTATCCAATGTGCAATTATGAGCATATATATGTAGATGTTCACTAGGGAAAGCAATGTTTCGAATGGAGAACAAAATTAATTTGGTTTTTTTTTATGTTTAATGATAAAACATGTCCATACAACCAGTTTCATACTAGATTAAATCCTGTCTGTGCGGTATCAAAGGTTTTATTCCAATCCTTGCCAGTGAAAAGGAGAACTGTGTCATCAGCATATGATATAAGTTAGCAGTCATGAAGGTTCAGAGAACACATCTCATTAATGTATATGATAAATCGTGTAGGTCCCAAGACACTACCTTGTGGAACACCATGTATAACCGGTAAATCAGATCCAACGAATTCCCTAAAACCTACACACTGAAAACGTTCAGTAAGATAGCTCTTAAAAAAGTTCAATTGGGTTCCCCTGACACCTATTCTGCTTAATTTATCAAGAAGAACATTTGTTGAGACAGTATCAAATGCCTTCGCCAGATCTATGAATACACCAAGACACTTATACCCTTTGTCCAGATGTGCAACAATGTAGTCAGTTAAGCAGTGTACGGCATCAGCTGTAGATTTACCCTTTCTGAAGCCAAATTGGTTTTGTGAAATAATTTTATATTTTTCCAGATACCCAACCAATCTAATATTGACCAGCTTTTCCAAGACTTTTGAAATGGAAGGGAGTATTGAGATTGGTCTATAATTATTAAGACAATCCTTGTCACCGTTTTTATAAATAGGACGAATAATAGCTCTCTTAAGTACCCTTGGAAAAATTCCATTCCGAAGACATTGATTAAAAATATATGTCAAAGGTGCAACCAAGAATGGTGCAAATTCTTTCAAAAACTTATTAGAAATACGGTCCCAACCAGGAGAAGAGTCATTTTTCAAGCCTATAATTATTCTCTTTATTTCGTCCTCATCAGTATCCAATAAATTACACAAAAGAGTCAGTACTACTTGATGTTAGTCTGTTACTGAATGCTGACTACACTAAAAAGTCTCTGCCATATTTTTGCCAACATTCACAAAATAGGTATTAATCCTGTTCAGTGAATCCTGGGGAGTCTTACCAATCAATAACAGTTCATTAGGGGGTTTATTAACTCTGCTAGTGTTTGTTATACTCTTAATAGCCTTCCACATTTTTTTTGTGTATTCCCTGAACTATTAATTTAATTTTTTTCATAGTTTCGTTTTACCTTTATAAGTAATTTGTTACAAAAATTTCTGAGATAGGTCGTTTTTAAATTTTTAGTTTAATAAAATGTTTAGTACCTATTCTCATTTTTTTAAAATATTATTTACAATGTAGAAATATTCTATTTCTACAGTCGAGCTACTTTTTTAATATCTATGATTCGGTTTGTTGGCCATTGCTCTAAATATTCTCATTTTTTTATTATAAAAAATTAAAATGATTAGCATTTTGAGATCTTTTTAACACAGGTATGATTGACTCCAAGGATGAAACGACAAGAAACTACTGAAAATATGTTGTATTTAGATGATTACATAATTATGGCAAATTATTATTAGGAAAACACCGTGACGCGTTGAAATCTTTTCCATAGAGCTTACGCTTAATAAATATGTATACAAATATTCCACAGATGAGGTAATAGGTATGTCTAATGTTACGGCCACACTACCGTAATATGGCAAAAGTTATAATTGAAACAACAACTAGGTTTAGCCTCGATTTATGGCCATAATTTTAGAATGCCAATTAATGCTGTGGCGCACGGCGGTCTTTTTTCTCTATCAAAGAAAATTACCGCAGTAAGTAAAGCTGAATATGCTGAAGCTGTTTATCTGAAGCGCACGTGTCGACCGACAAGGATTGGTTGAATGAAACGGCGCTCGAGTTTTTGAATTATTCTAATCTGAACCATGTCTATGGGATACCAGTCTGAAGAATCATAGATTTTGTCTACTAACTTCTTTAAAATCTTGGTAAAATGTAGTGTAACTGTTAAAAACTTCTTTGATAGATTATTTGTAAAATTATATGGAATGACGTTGTCAAGAAAAAACAAAATACAATAATATATCTCTTCGTAGTAAAAAGTGTCCGTGTTTCTATTTTAAAGTTTATTCCTCAACAAATGGCGACCGATTTAGAGGAAATTAAACGAGAACGGGCAAATCTCCGCCGTATTTTTACGAGAAAGTTAAATGAAATAAAAAATCTCGTAGATAATGAACAATCCGACATCGATAACATTGTCGCGGCCGTAGAAGTCTTGGAACCGCGAGTGCAAGCAATGTTTGATCTGGATGAGCGTATTTATCATCAACTCATACAGAATAAAACGGATGAAGGTGAGATTGACGAAGAGACCGATCAAGCAGATAATTACCGTATGAAGTGGATAGTCATGAAGAAAAAGGTAGAAAAAAGGACATATCCACTAGAAAATACACGTTTGGTATGCAACCACAATTCTTCATATGGATCTGTAAGTAGTTGCAATAATAAAACCAATAGTGCTATGACAGGTAATAATAAAAAGCAATTTAGAAAATATAACTTACCTAAGATAGAACTTAAAAATTTTGACGGACAGATTAAAAACTGGCTGTCGTTCTGGGGTCAGTTCCGAAAAATAGACGAGGATAATGAAATAGACGACGATGATAAGTACCAATACTTATTACAATCTATGGAATTTGGTACCAATGTAAGAGAAATCGTGGAAAGTTTTCCTCCGTCAGGCGTAAGTTACCGTCATGCCTTAGAGCAATTAAAGTCTCGCTTTGCTCGTGATGATTTACTAGTAGAAGTATATGTGAGAGAACTTTTAGGGCTTATACTCCTACAGGCAAAACAAAGTAATCAGATGTCATTGACTAAATTATATGATCAGCTTAGTGCACATATTAGATCTCTAGAATCACTGGGAGTAACAAAGGAAAAATATTCTGCGTTTATTTATCCCATGATAGAGTCAGCGTTGCCGACTGACATATTGAAAATTTGGGAAAGAAGCCGACCTCAATCTCTTGCTGCAGATAGTTCAGACAAAGAACTAACTAACCTACTATTATTTTTAAAACGTGAAGTTGATAGCGAACAAAGAGTTAATATGGCACGCTCTACATTTTTAGATACGGAAAGAGAACACGTGAATTCTAAACCACTCTCGGCAGAATGTTTAGTTAGTAACATTAAAAAGCCTGATACTAAACAATGTTTATTTTGCGAGAAGACATCTCACGTCAGTATCGAGTGTTATAAACTACAAAAAATGAATTTAGAGCAAAGAAAAGAATTCCTTAAAAAGAAAAAAGCTTGCTCTTTATGCTTAAAAGTAAGACATTTTACTAAATTCTGTAAAGCATACACTAAGTGCTGCATTTGTAGCAAACGACATTCCGTCATATTGTGTCCAGGAAAGACAGAAGAAGCAGCTGGTTCGTCGTCGAGTAACAGTGACACGGTCAATAATAACTCTTCACATATTAAAAATGTTACTCTTTTACAGACGCTTCTGATTACGATAGTAAACGGCGAAAAGAAAATGACTGTAAGAGCATTGTTCGATTCAGGAGCACAACGTTCTTACATTAAACAGTCAGTCGTAGACTATTTGGAACTAAAACCTGTAAGTAAAGAACTTTTGAATCATTTCCTATTCAGTGGCATACAAACGAAGACGGAAGAGTATAATGTTTATAATTTTTCTGTACAAAGTTTAGATAGTACATTTTATTTTAATAGTTTATCAGCCTTAGCTTTGCGTCGTATTTGTGGTAATATACCTAGTGTTGATTTAAGTGACAGTAGGTTGTCAAGGTTTTTAATAACACATAATGTATCACTGACAGACAAGGGCGCATGTAACACAGAAATAGGCTTATTAATAGGCGCGGACTTCGCTGGTCCTTTCATGACTAATGAAGTTAAATCATTAGAGAACGGATTAGCGGCTATCAAAACTAAATTAGGCTGGACAATAATAGGCAAACAATCAGGTGTGACAAATAATATTAATAATCTATTTTGTTCAACAGATTTAAATACTTTTTGGTCACTCGAAACTCTAGGCATCCGTGATCCTTTGCTTGAAAAAAGTACGGCAGAAAAGGAAGCAGAAGTTTTAGCGGACTTCGAAAATAACATAATAGTTAATGATCAAAAAAGATATGAGGCTCAATTACCTTGGAAGTTGAACCATCAAGATTTACTTAGTAATTATGACTTGGCAAAAGCACGTTTATTAAGTACAACAAAACGTCTTCAAACATGTGGTAAGTTAGCTGACTACAATACAGTATTTAATGAGTGGCATGCGTTAGGTATAATTGAAACAGTCGCAGATTCAGAAGATGATCATGAATCAGGACATTATTTATCCCATCACGCGGTTATCAACGAAAACAGACTTACTACAAAAATAAGACCTGTATTCAATGCATCAGCTAAGGACAAAAATTACAAATCGTTGAACTTGTGCCTTGAAAAGGGTATAAACCTTATTGAAAATATACCAAAACTACTTTTAAGGTTCAGAAAAGGTTCAATTGGCATAACTGCGGACATCGCAAAAGCCTTTTTGCAAATTTCAATATTAACCAGGGACAGGAACTATTTAAAATTTCTTTGGTGGGCAGATGAGTCTGCAAATGAAATAAAAACTTACCGTCATTGTCGACTAGTGTTTGGTTTATCATGTAGTCCTTTCATACTGTCCGCAACCATTCTCCACCATTTAGAAAATGTTAATGGTGAATATAAAAACTGTGCAAATGAAATGATTAAGTCCTTCTATGTAGACAATTGCATACATAGTACGGACACTGAAAAAGAAGCATTTAAATTCATGGCCGACGCAAAGAAAATAATGAGCTGGGCACAATTTGATTTAAGACAGTGGGTCATGTCTCCTACTCAGTTCAATGAGACAGGTAAGAAAGAAATGTCTGTGTTAGGTATAATGTGGGATATTGACACCGATGAATTATATTGTAAGGTAGACTTACTTAAACCAGATGACATAATTAAATTTACAAAAAGAACTTTACTTTCATTAACACAAAAAATATTTGATCCTATAGGATTCTTATGCCCGGTGACTTTAGTACCCAGAATTATAATTCAAGAAATGTGGCGACGTAAACTGGGTTGGGATGAACAGGTTCCGGAGGATATATTAAAGAGATTTAAAAAATGGTATGAACATGCTTCTTCTATCAAAGATTGTAGAGTACCTAGAAGGATTTCAGAAGACGTAATAAGAAACTGTCAAGTTACTCTACATACGTTTTGTGACGCCTGTAAAGATGGATATGCTGCATGTGTTTTTCTGAGGGCTGAAAATAATGGCAACGTGTCGGTTCAGCTATTGGCAGCTAAGTCAAGAGTAGCTCCTATAGAAAAAATGACCATACCTCGTCTCGAATTAATGGCAGCATTAATTGCAACTAGACTAGTTACGGAAACAAAAAAGGGATTGTGTATTGTTATCAACAAGGAATATTTTTGGACAGACTCTAGTGTCGTATTATACTGGATCAAAAAAGAACTCCCATGGAACACTTTTGTGGGTAATCGAGTAAAAGAAATAAGAGAATATTCTTGCTCACAAAATTGGCATCATGTATCGGGAGAACTAAATTGGGCCGATATAGCTTCCAGAGGTTGCGACGCGAAGCAGCTCCTTGACTCACGCTGGTTTGAGGGGCCCAAATGGCTACTAAATAGTCCGGAAAATTGGCCACAGTCAGTTGTAAATATTGAAGAGTCAGAAGCCATAATGGAATTAAAGAAAAGAACGGATATTATAGTAAATATATGTTCAGGCGAAAGCTTCTTAGGAAGGTTCTCTTATTTTTCTAACTATACTAAAATAATACGCACGTTAGGATGGATAATGAGATTTATTCATAACACAAAATTGATTCATAAGAAAAAAGAAGGTGAATTGACGTATGATGAATTCGATGAAGCTGAAAAGAAAATAATTGAAATATTACAAAAGGAAAATATAGAATTTATAGAAAAAAGATGTTCTAATTACAGATTAGTTCATGATAATTTAGGTTTAATGAGAATAGAAACTAAACTTACTTTAGGAGATTTTTCAGAAAATACAAAGAAACCCTTCATACTACCAGCAAATAATTTTATTGTAAGACGAATGATTGAAGAATGTCATCAGAGACTTCAACATGCTGGAAGTAATATAGTAAATGCTGAAGTACGGCAAAGATTTTGGGTCATTGGAATAAGACTTACAATCAAGTCAATAATATCAAAATGTGTTGTATGCAGACGATTTAAGGCAAAATGTATCCAAGTACCAGCAGCGCCACTGCCATTAGATCGTATTAATTGTTCTGCTACGTTTGAAGTTACCGGAGTAGACCTAGCCGGACCACTATATTTACGAGGCGGGGAAAAGTGTTGGATTGTTTTGTACACATGTGCGGTGTACAGAGCCGTACATCTAGAATTAACCAGAAGTTTATCGACTCAAGACTTCCTTTTGACACTTCGCCGATTTATCGCGCGCCGCGGGCGAGTAAAGGTGATCATGTCCGATAACGGCACTAATTTTGTTGGAGCCAACAATTTATTAAAGCAAATTGAATGGAATGAGGTGCAAAGACATTGCAACATCTTGCGCTTGAAGTGGAAATTCAATGTACCTACTGCGCCGTGGTGGGGCGGATACTGGGAGCGTCTCATTAAAATTTTAAAGGATCTTTTACGTCGGGTACTTGGAAGAGGTTCAGTATGTTACGATGAAATGCAAACCATTCTATGTGATTGCGAAGCCACTATGAATGCGCGTCCTTTGACGTACGTGGAAGATGATAAAACTTTATCGTTGGAACCTCTAACACCGATGTGTTTTTTGCATCCGTTACCTACATCAGATGTAACCGATATTGATTACATTGACAGGAGTAATTTAAATTGTCGGTCACGATATCTGCAAAAGCTACGAGATGACTTTAGGCACAGATTCTGTACGGAGTACTTAACACAACTCCTACAGAAGGGAAACCACAATAATGGTAACCTTAAATTAGGAGATGTTGTAATTATTGAAACCAAGGAGAGGAGGGTGAAGTGGCCACTCGGTCTAATTATAGAAATTCTTACAGGTAGTGATGGGGTTCAAAGAATTGCTAAATTAAAAACATCTTTAGGCATAAAAGTTAGACCTTTCCAAAGATTGTATAAGTTAGAAGTGTCTTCTGACGAATATAACCGTAAAAATGAGTTAAGAACTCGCAGTGGTAGGTAAGTCAAAGTGCCAAGCCGTCTTGGTATCTCCTAGCTGCCCTTTTCTGTTGGTCACCCTCAATTTTTGGGTGTAGAGGATGTTAAAAACTTCTTTGATAGATTATTTGTAAAATTATATGGAATGACGTTGTCAAGAAAAAACAAAATACAATAATATATCTCTTCGTAGTAAAAAGTGTCCGTGTTTCTATTTTAAAGTTTATTCCTCAACAGTAACTACACCACTTTAGGCAGTAATTTAGGCGGTAATTTAATGCGAACCGAGGCCGAGTGGTCTGTGCTGTGCCCCTTGCTGTAAGTACAAGTTATTTGGTCGGGGGTCCCGGGTTCGAATCCCGGAACAAATGTTTGTATGATGAGTACGAGCATTTGTTCACGAGTCATGGATGTTTATATGTTTATTAAGTATATTTCTAATATTTATGTACATATTATTATCATTATTTCTCCGTTATCTGGTATCCATAACACAAGCTCACTTTGGGCTAGATAATAGGTGTGAGTGTATGAATATTATTATTATTATTAATGCAACAATTATTGCGGTAACTGGCGGTAGACGGTAAAGGTAGTGTAGCCATAGCATAATGGTCGCCTGTTGCTCTCGGCTCGGGTTGCGCCGGCGCAGGTTGCGAATAGACTCGCACTAATGTAAGGGCTTTGTTTCGCGAATCATATAGCACCGCGTCTCCATTAGTCGACGACTTTGTCGTAATTTGACTTAATGACACACTATTTTTATATAATAAGCATAAGATATAGGATAAAATTACCATAAAATCAAGTTTCACTTTATATAAGTATCTTAAATAAAACTGATTTTATTTTTAATTTAAATTTAATTTTACATGAAATCTAAAGATTTTTGTTTTCAGATTTAATTAAAATATGTACGTATGTATAATAACATTCAGTTCATGATACAACTATTTTTGGCTTAGCAATCGTCTATGGAATCGATTTTAGATTCAATCTGTCCTAGCTACGGGATTATTTCATTCCCAACCGGTTCATTTCTCGCAATCTAGATAATGCGCAGTTCCACTGGCACTGTCATCAGACACATTTTTTTTTAAGTTTATTGTCTAGTCTAGCGTGGTCTAGCACGCAACTGTAGGTATACAGTAAAATAAAGCTGTCTCTTTTCTGTCTGTTGCGTCTCGAACGGGCAGTTCAGAGTGTTTTTTTTGTTGTTATTAGATTGGTACAACTGTTTTCCATTTTGGCGCGGAGTTTGAGTTGCATTTGCTATTTATATAAAATACAGTGCTGTTTTTAGTTTTATCATAATATATAGTGTGTATTGCGAATTTCATAATGGACAAAAACATCGAACAAAGAGTTTGTCTTAAATGTTGCATCGCCAATGGAATTTCGTATTCGGTGTCACTGAAAATGTTACAGAAGGCTTACGGTGAATCGACTTTATCAAAAACACGTGCTTATGAGTGGTACAAAGCGTTCATAAGCGGTCGAGATGTGATGGAAGATTTACCTCGCTCTGGTAAGCCATCCACGTCTGCAACTGAAGTTATAACAGTGCAAAAGTGAAATCGCATGAGAGTAGCTGAGGACATGCTAGTACGAGTCAATTCCTACCCAACATTCATGAAACGCATTGTTACTGGTGACGAGACGTGGGTTTACGAGTTACGTTTAAACTACTCAACAAGCTTCGGAGTGGCGCCTTCCAACTGAACCAAAACCGAAAAAACCACGCCAAAGTCGATCAAAAGTCAAACTCATGTTGACTGTTTTCTTTGACTCTCGCGATGTTGTACACTCGGAATTCTTGCCGGAAGGTCAAACGGTAAATAAATAATATTATTTGAGCGTTATGCGGCGTTTAAAAGAGCAAATTCGACGAAAAAGACCACATTTGTGGAAAGAAAATTCTTGGATTTTGCACCACGATAATGCGCCTTCGCACAAGGCCATCATTGTGAACTAACTTTTGGCCAAAAACTCAACAAATACCATCGAGCAATCACTTTCACAATCGTTTGTTTTTATTTGTGCATGGATTCTTATGCAATTCGTGTACTTACTCCACATTCTTTTCCAAATATAATTTCTTGATTTACTCTTCAAACAGTGTCAAGAAAACGTTGATAAATGCATTCTAGCTGCCGTTCTATACTGACCGCGGCGACTATCGCCACGCGCAGTGGCGTGCAATTCCCGGGCGGGCGAACATACATTCGACCCGCTAGTCGCGCCGCGCCGTTGCCGTCGCCCGTTCCCGTGGCCACGCCTACGTCAATACTATGCCAAATTCGCATAGTATTGTCGTAGTATATAACAATTTTGTTTACCACATTTTTAGTGCCGTCTAACAGTGGAAACAAATCGCTGCAAGTGGCGTACGTGCGCAGTCGCACGTCTCGCCACCAGTGTCGCTTCTATCCAGCCTGGGAATATTAAGGCACATTTATCGTAATTACTAGACACTGAATTGATTTATTTGCACGACTGTACAGTTACCCTACCTTGACCTATCATGTCTGTTAGGCGTCGTGTAACATTCAAAATAAACAATCGTAAAACCACTTTTTACCCCTGCGTTGCTTATGTTCTCTCCGTCTGTGCATCCATCGAAAATTGCACTTTGATATCTAATGCCATGGTCGCTGAAAGATCTTGATTTGAAAATCAGATATACACTTCTGCATATCTTTATTTAAACACGTCTCGAGCCAGAAAAACGATTTTTTTTGAAAATATCTCTAAAAATAAAGCTTTTTATGATCATAGTCTTGTAGAATACCTGGCAGATTTTCATATATTTTAGACAGAACTCATCAAAGGATCATAGCCTGCCTAGTTGACGATGACTACGTAGTTCCGTCTGGCAAGCAGCTATTTCTTTGTTTTATTGTGTAAGTTTTATGTTGTATGTATGTTTTTAACCGACTTCAAAAACGAGGAGGTTCTCAATTCGGCCGGTATGTTTTTTTTTTTATGTATGTACACCGATTACGCCGATATTACTGATCCGATTTACGTGATTCTTTTTTGTTCGATGCGGAATAGCTGCCATTTGGTCCCATAAAATTTTTTTCAAAAACAGTTGGGTACTTTGGTTTTAAATTAAAAAAAACTGAAATTATGAAATCGTCTACATAAGCGAAATTGCGAATTTTTGCTTTTCCAATGACTTTTTAGTGAAACGATACGATAGTAGGAAACAATATAAGTTGACGGTCACCCATCTAGCTTCGACCGTAGAAAGTTATCACTAAAAATTGTGAAAAAAAAATTTTAAACAAAAATTAAAACCGACTTCAAAAAACTGAAAAGGATAAAATAATTAAATTTAAGTAGGTATTCATCCCCTAGAAACATATTTTTGGAGTTGGTGCTAAGTGGTTTCCAAAAACAATAGAAAGTAAAGCACCGACTCCAAAAATATGTTTCTAGGGGATGAATACCTACTTAAATTTAATTATTTCATCCTTTTCAGTTTTTTGAAGTCGGTTTTAATTTTTGTTTAAAATTTTTTTTATGTTTGTTGTCAATAAAAATATTTTTCTTCATTACCTTCTTTCAGTTACCACTTACCACGGCCTAGCTAGACCATCCATTATTCTTGCCCGTTCCTATTTTGACTCGCTGGACTCTGAAGGAAAGCGACATCGCGTCCTAGACCCATTCATCATTACAATTGTAATGTCCACTGCTGATCAGAGGTAAAGCAATACCAAAAACATACGGATACCATCAAAGTCCTTACCGCAGGGATATACGCAACAGTGCAAAAGTAAGGATAAAAATCTAAATTCTTACCAAAATATCTAAACGATGTGCAAAAATTCTACAATCTCTCTCTCGAATCTCAATCAGTTTCATTGGTTGGCTAGTTTAGTTCATTATGGGAACGGTTAAAATAAAAAATTCAAAAGTAACGTGTTTTGGCTGCGATCTTCTGTAAGGTGAACACCTACTCGTCAATGGAGCAGTTCCTCTACTGCTACTTATTTTCGAAACCTTGCATCTGAAGTCCCACCCATTCACCGTGATAAAATTATCCAAATTGAATTCCAGTGTTTACTGTGAATTAGTTTGAAGATTAATGTCATATGTCATAAATTATTCATACTGTGGAATTGAAGGTCAAAGGGCTAAGGGGTTCAATAAAGTTCTGTTATATTATAGCGTCTGAATCGCTTAAGCTTTAATAGCTTTTATTGATGTCGTCGTCTTCCGGGATAGTTTATAGCTATAATTACGTACACATTGTAGCATCCTCATCTTTGTATAATTATAGTCAAGTCAATGTGGAATGCTTCATTTGATTGCAATAATTTTCAGGATATCCTGGAAGCTGCTAGCTTTTATATATATGTCGCTGGGCACAGATCTTAATACTTGGTTAAAATCATATAGATTTTCAAAATGAATAAGCTTTTCATTGAATAAACTCAAAGTAAGTTCGTTTAAATCTTCATAATTTAACCCCACCACCACTTTGACGAATAATATAGCTGCGGCTGAAGCGGTGCAAGAAACACCTCCAAATTATAAATGTTTGTAATTACATTCACAAGTTATTGATGCAAAAACGTGTATATAATATTTTTTTTAACATTTCGGTATCGCCATCATAATCATAGGCATATGCCTCCCTCAAGGTTTTCCAAACTATTTGCCCGCATCCATTGATTTCCCGCGACCCTCAACAGAGCATCAGCCTACCTTGTGGGGGGCCTACCATTGCTGCCTCTCCCGATACGCGACCGCCACTCGAGGACCTTTCCACCCCAAACTCTTTCTAGTTGTGGCCTGCCCACTGCCACTTGAGGCTCACAATTCTTTGGGCTATGTCAGCTACCTTAGTCCTCGCGCGGATCTCTTCATTGCTGATTCGATTACGCAGAGAAACCCCGCATATAGCCCTCTCCTTAGCCCTTAGGGTGACTCTGAAGCCCATATTGTCGGTATCGTGTTTGGGCCATAGTTACGCCAGGTTAACCATTATCTGATCTATGCTACTAGTTGCAGTAACCACTGTACTTTAAAATGATTGTGTACTTACATGATTATTAGGTACTTTATTTCTGCTTACTTGAGCACCTGATTTTGTCATACCATCGTGTCGGATACCATATTCTGGATATGGTGATGGATTTATTGCGCTTGTATTGTGAAGAAATAAGTCCTTTGATATCCCTTTTATCAATTTTATTTGATATTTACAAAATTGGGATGTGATTCCTACTTTAAGAAAGTGGTTTTGCAAGTGTGCCTAAATGATAGGTTTCGCACAGCCTCTGAACATTTTATAAATAAATTATCATGCAATATTGTATTGTGGAATAAGGAGGTGCAATGGTTATCGCCTTGTCATTCACCTTAACTGATATACGATTGGACCTAACTCTGTATCGTTAGACGATATTAATTAATTGATATTTTAACCTATGTCTTTATTCTGTGCTATCGTCATATACTTATTGGTGTTATCAGGACACACGTCAATAATGAAGAATATTAGGTCAAATTTACATAAAGCTACATATATTAGCATGATCATCTAACGCAATTTTGTTTTTTGTTACAAAACTAAAGACCATGCCAATGTGACTCGTAATGAGACATGGTAACCATGGTGCTCCATGCTTTTCAGATAAAAATCTAATATGTATTATAGAAGGACCAATTCACACCCGAAAAACAAAAAAAAATGGTAATTCCAAATCTGTATAAACATTTTTCTATTAAGTATTTGAGGTATAAACTATGCATTCTTATTTATATTAGAATGCACATAGTAGCTCAAAATATACTTCAAATTCGTTTTACGGTTGTCTGTCATCAATAATAGTAGGAGCAACAAGGCCGGTGATATTAGTAACTAATCGAATTATGACTTGTCATCGATCCAAGTCATTTTGAATTTTACTCGTCACCTTCACCTGTTCATTAACAACTTCACCATTAACTGTATAATTTGTGAACTATAGTTCGTATATATTCGCCTTAACTCGCTAATTCTGCCAAATTATGTGCACTGCAAAACAGTTTCTATCGTCTATTATCTAACCAATCAGCGTCGCGGTTTCCGACCGTGCCCCTGCGCACGTCCAAGGTCATTACTCGCTTCTGATTGTTATGTCACTTTCCACGTGACATCTATGATTTAGTAGTGACAGATTGTGCAATCCACTTGTTTGGATATCATATTTTTTATTTTGATGAATGTAAGAAAAGAAGTTTAAATTTGATGGCCCTATTAATAATGACATACTGTTTAATATTATAAACGCAGTGATTACGATTACATTCTCTTAGACATACTCTTTGATATCCTAAAAAGTCATCAGGTGTCACAGTTGTGTCATCATGATGTTGTCATTAAATTCACTGTAAAAATTTAAAATTAACTTTTGTAGAAAAATTCACTTATGGTTAGATATTTTGAGGAATCGCATAAATTTGGAAAGGGAGCATCGAACAATATACAGGCAGACGTCATTATACTGGGATGTAGCCTTCCGGGAATCGTCACTGCGCACGAACTGAAGAGGAAATTCGGCAATACCATGGACATAGTTGTTCTTGACTTGACCGATACCCAGAAGGAGACATCTAAATTTAACGTTTCGTTTAAAAAAAATGAGTATGAAGAAGACACTTTAGTAGATAATAACGAGGTGTGCGTCGAAACGTGTATAAGCGACAATGTTGCACGTCATTTTATCACAAAATATGCCCACGAACTAAACATTCCACTACCGGAGTGCATTTTGGAACCAGGACGAAAGAAAACTTCATTGAACAAACTCTTCCAGCATACAAACGGTAACACTGTGGAGTGCTCTGATGATTTTCATGATTTTAATTATTTGAATTTTATAGAAAAGTTTGAATTGAATCAATATCAGACTCTCCTTGATCATAGCATGAGAAATATGTTTAATGATAATAAAGTCGATGACGAACGTGACAGGAAAAGACTTTTGTATTACGATCAGACTACGATGGAACAACATCTTTGCGATGCTCTTTTATTTTCCACCTCCCGTGGTATAATGAGGATCACTGTCAGATTAGTCTGTGGAGCACCAGCACATCGTGTATCTGTCCTTTTCTATCTCCACCAATGTTACAGAACCAACAGCTCCCGAAACCATTTAGACGGAGACAACACTAGATTACGAGAAAAACTCATAGGTTACTGTAACAAACGTTTAGCTAGTCAACTTCAGCAGAGTATAGCGGATATTACCCTTTCCTCGAATCCAATAAAAGAAATTTGCTCATATTCAGACGAGCAGGTGATATTGAAGACAATGAAAGGTGAATCTAATTATGTTTGTAACTTACTGGCCATGGCTTTACGTCCAGACGAACTATACAAGATTGAAGTGGAGGATCACTTGTTACCATCTCAAGATGCTGATATAGCTAATGCAATGACGCAAGGACGAGCGAAAAAGTTTGCAGTTCAATATGAAGACAATTTTTGGGCACCGCAAGGTTACAGCGGGGATATCTTGAGCATAAAAGGTCCTATTATTTGGGCCACAGAGAAACCAAAATTATCAACTACTGGGAGTTTAAGCAGATACTCTACATTGATAGGCTATTTGAAAGTAAAAGATCCTAATCAAGATATAGGATCAAGTAAAGGGGCAGTCTTGGATCAGCTGGTTAAATTGTTTGGGAAGGAGGCGGGATCTCCGGTTAGTTATGTAGAGACGGAAATCGCTGATGTTTTCGTGCCGCGCTGTGGGGATTATGTGGCATTACGCACGTTAACGGGGCAAGTCAGTCGCAAATATTTGGAGTGGGGTACCCTTGACATTTTTGCTGATGGAGACGTGGCCTCCGCTTTACAAGCGGGCCATACTGCGTACCTGCATCTGTTAAGCTGCTTAAGACCACAAGCTCAAACGTACGATGACTTAAGCTTTTCTAATTTCCCAACAGCTTTGTGCAAGGATCCCTTCGAAGAGTTGTCTTGTCAAATGAACTATAAAAGAGGCATGAGGCTTATTATGTATACAGCGGTGTTGTATTTCGGTATTAAATTTCTCCGAAGCTATGTGCAAAATTAAATTAGTGGTCAATTATTCTATGTATGTTTCTGAATACTTTTTTTAATGTTTTGTCTTTTAGATGTTCTTTGTTACCTACTGATCTTTTATTAAAAATTTGCAGATTATAAAGTTTTTTCTTTCGTAGTTTTCTTACCAAAGAGAAGAAATAGTAATAAATACCAAACAACAAGAAGACATGCAATTGTTAAAAGTAGTCCAGGATAAGAATAAATAAGAAAATGCAAAGAAATAATTATGATGATGCCTAAGTGGCATATCATAATTCTATTGCAAATAGAGATACTTCACTTAGGTATATATTTATAACTAATAACATAATAAAAGTACGTTATAAATATATAACTTATGCAAATAATTTTATAATTTTTTAAAAAGTAAGTACTGCAAATTAAAATTACCTACTAGGATTGATTCAACATCACGATGCCTACTCGATAGTAGGCATCGTGCGATCCCTTAGTTGACTTTTCGATAATTTCAAGCAATCGGTAGCCTACAATTGCAGCTGGACAAATTAAATTAAAAATTAAAATTAAAAATTCTTTTATTGCTCAATTTGTCAGTTACATGTTATGTTGAGGCAACCCCAGAAAGTAAAAATGATACTTGTGTTGGGGTTAACTCGCTCTTTCCCAAGACTTAACTACTATTGAGAACAAAGATGATACACAAGGATCTAACTAACGACAAATAATTTCCTTTTTAACCATGTAGACACCTAAGCTAGATCTTAACATTAAAACATCCCTCTGCAGGAGGACAGATAAGGAAAATCCCGGAATATCAATAGCCCATAGAGTAGAAGGACACATTTGCAATAGGCAGATATTGTACGGTCGTTGTCAAATGTCATTATAGTAATTGAAAGTGGTAAACAAGCTAAACGAACTGAAGCGCTGATGAAGCTCAGCAGGAGTCACACCAGTGCCATGATTAGAGCTTTGACAGGCCACTGCAAACTGAACAGACACTTATTCAACTTAAAACTAAGTGATTCGGATGTTTGCAGATTCCATTGCAACTGTGGACCTTTATCCACAAACGGAGCCTTCATCTGGGGAGACACATTATCGACCCAAATTATTAATATTAAGACCGTTCAAGTTGAAAAAAACCTAAAATAGATGGAAAGTGCACAAATCAAGGCTTTACATTAAAAATATTGGCGGCAAGTCACAATAGATCTTTTAGATCGCAGTGAAATATCAGTCTAAACAGGACCGAAAAGCTCCAAATACAAATAATAATAAAAAAATTGAAAGTGGAATCATAATTTCTGCTAGCACTTTTTAATTGAAATCGTAATCATGATTAATGCAATGATACTACCAAGAAATGACGAAATTATTTTATGTAACCTAAATAGGCACGCCTAGGTATACATTGAAAGCAAACTTCACGTGTGCGGAGTCACGTGTGTCTCTCCGTTTATAGGTTTATTCTTAATTCTTTGACTAAATTATTCGTGTCACGGTTCGTAGCTGTCCTAATGTAGAGCCATTAATGCATGGTGTCCGTCGGCCTTCAGCCGGGTCGGAGCGGGTGAGGTCAGGTGATTCAACTATGTCAAGTTCATTTGGTTTCGAGAGATCACTGTGCGGAATCGCCTCTTATTCATGAAAAGTTAGATTAGAAGTCGTAGAGTAACATTAAGACACAAAAATTAAAACTGACTTCAAAAAACTGAAAATAAATTTAAGTAGGTACTCATCCCCTAGATACCTATTTTTTGGAGTCGGTGGCTTCACTTTCTAACTTAGCACCAACTCCAAAAAATATATTTCTAGGGGATGAGTACCGTGTTAAATTTAGTTATTTTATCATTTTCAGTTTTTTGAAGTCGTTTAATGTTTGTTAAAATTTATTTTACACAACTTTTAGTGATAACTAACTCTCTAAGGTTAAAGCTAGATGAGTGACCGTCAGCTTATATTGTTTCCTACTATCGTATCTTTTCACTAAAAAGTCATAGGAAAGCAAAAATCCGCAATTTCGCATACTGATTTCAGTTTTTTATGTTTGCGATGACTTACTCATTCCAGTTATTTTGATTCAAAAACCAAACTACCCAACAGATTAAAAAAAAAAATATGGGACTAAATGGCAATTATTCTGCATCGAACAAAAAAAAGAATCACGTAAATCGGATTAGAAATCTCGGCGTAATCGGTGTATATACAGGGTGGTGCCGTCAATGCGACAATAAATTTAAACATGGACTATATTAGTCCATAGAAATAGTTTGCCACTTTTAAAAATATCGTATTCATTCAATAATTTCATGAAATTTGTATGGAATAGTGTAACGTTGGCAGCATTATTTCATACAAATGTCATGAAATTATCGAATGATAAGGCTGTCCGCCCACGTCCGATAATCGGTGACCGATTTTTTGTAGGAGAAAAATAGAACGTGCTTGACGTACGTGACCGCACCAACCTGTATACATAGAATAATAAGAAAAAAAAACATACTAACCGAATGGAGAACCTCCTCGTTTTTGAAGTTGGTTAAAAAATATATTCTTTTCATCCCCCCATCTCGGAAAGAGTATTTTTGCTCTTCGATATCTGAGTGCAAAAGCCGTTTTTATCCGCTGGAGGATAAAGTAAAATTGAATTTAGAACATCGTGTGCACTAAGTTTGTGAATTCAAAACATCATTAAACCTCGTTACTTATACCTCCATGGTGCCGAATTTATCATACAACCTTTATTAACTTGTTAAAAACTCAGACTCGGATCCTTCTTGGTGTACTTTTTGTTTAATTTGCTTATCGCGCGCCATTTTCTTTTCACGACATTTTTGTTAAAACCGTAGGTTTAAAACAAAAAACTTGAAAACAAGTAAAAAACCTAAAATGAGTGATTCTAGCGTCAAAGAAGTTTATTTGACGCCAACAGAATTGATTGAAACTGTTAAAAATGCGCAAATATTTTTTTTGCATTGAGTCATTTCCTCGTTGAGGTGGGATGAAAAGTTTCGTGTTGCATTCCCTAGCTAACGCTCAGGATTCCAATTTTAGAATCCTTCGCTAGCTCGGTCATCAAAATTGAGCACGCGGTTAAAAAGCAACTTTGCACTCTTGTATAACAAATAACTATTATATAAGTAATATATATCGAAAAAAAGGGTTTTTATACTTTATAAGTTGTATTACAGACCTACACGATCCTTTGTATGGAACAGCTGATTTTTTTTTCGCGATTTCTTCGTTTTTATCCAGTCGTGTTTAGGATGTCCAGCACCCAGTTCCCCTTGCACTCTGTATAATTAATAGATCATTATGTGTGAATAATGTCGACTTGTCAATTCTCTCTTTAAGGTTTTTTTTTACCATGACAGAGGTGATAAGCAAACGTACCGTTGTTGGACTGACAGTCAGCGGTTAGCGCACCCTACACAGACTCACGCGTTGCCTACCCCGTTATGTTGAGTGTTTCCAGTTGGTCAGATTAATCTGACCATCGGGATTTTTTTTCCAGTGGTTCAGATCAGCTTGTAATTTAGTAAAGTACTGTTCAATACGAAAATACAAAGACGTCATATAATTTTTAAATAGGTTTTATTTGTGACATTAGACCTTACTCACCACAGGAACACAAAACTACAAAGTAGTGCTATTTAGCTGCGATCTTCTGTAAATCAGAATTCGTGTGGTAAATATTAATGACCGTTCATGTACAATTACTTTTATTTATATGACTAGATGACAAAGAAGCTGACGGCCCACCTGATGGTAAGCGGTTACCGCCGCCTACGCCTATAGACACCTGCAATGACAAGGGCAAATCACTTGATATTGCATGGTGCAGGTGCGTTATCACCCTGAGGCCTAAGATGAAATACCGTCCATGCCCAGTAATTACACTGGCTACCTTTCCCTTCAATGCGAAACACAGCGAACTGTTTCACGGCTGAAATAAGAAAGGTGGTGGTACCTACCCAGACGACCCTACATACGGGTTTACCACCTAGACCTAATTAGGTAATAATGGTATTTACTACACGAAGTTTGTAGTTCAGACCTTCCTCCCATAATATAACGCCTACAAAAACAGGGGCTTTAAAATTACGCTGTCTGGCTTGTTGCATAAAATATATTGCAGGCGCTTTTTACTTTGTGTTGTTTGTACAGACGACAGCACATCGAGTGTAACAGTTGCACTACAAAAGCCGCCTCTATTACGAACGTAGTAAGGGCGTTCTCAAGGTCAAACTGTTACGTTTGATGTGCTGTCAACTGTACAACCACGAAAAGAGAAATTGCTACGACATGCGTCCCATTATTTTACCCCTTAGTTCTCAAAGTGGTCAAGGAGCCCCAGGGGTCCAACGAAGACTCAATGGGGGTCTACATTGGCGTGACAAAAAACACATTTTTTGCCGAGTTTTGGGAATATGGTAGAAATGTAGCTACAGGGGTCCACTGGAACCAGCTAAATTTGGAAAGTGATCTATGAGAAAAATCTCTTGGAACCTCTGAATTTTAACCCGGCATACCCACTATAGCTCGGTTATACAAATACTCACAGAACATAGTGCAAATACTGCTCCTGGTTGATTATCGCGGTCTCCGGCGGTTTGCATTCACAATGATAATAGTTTCAATTCAATGCACTCCGGTAATAAAACGCCTGTTGGAGGCATATCGGCTTGTCATCACACTTGCGTATTGCTCTCCAAACAGCTTGGCAAGTAACTAGTGGTATTTATGTATTCTATGCGGCGACCGATAATAACATAGACGGGTAAACATGCCATCAAAAAAATTATAAAATTGAAAATTTTCAGTAATTCCCGACCTCATTAATCATCTATCTAACACGATCGAAGATCTAAGACTATTCTTATGAGTCCAAAGTATTCCAAACACACTATATCTGCTGTAAGTTTCTGAAGAATTGAGCATCCCCCAGACTTTTTGATTGTATAGGATACGCTCAAGGTTAGTATGTCATGGGAATGTCACCGAAGTTACAGTAAACCACATTTCAAATCAATCGGATCTGTGTAAGTTAGTAAAACCCTTTTATCGTCTAGAAAATGAGCTAATAGTCATCAACGCCTAAACTGATCTTCATAAATTATAGCTAAGAACCATCCTAATCAAAAATCATCATAAACAAAAAAAAAATCAAAATCGGTCCTTTCATTTAGGAACTTCGATGCCACAGACGTACACACAGATATACAGACAGACACGTCAAACTTATAACAATACTTTTTTTTCGTCGGGGTTATAAATTTCACACTAATTTGTAAACCTAAATGACCTGTTTGTATGGCCTAGGTTTTTTTTTCGCGATTTCAAATGTTAAAAGTCGTATTCAGGATGACCACCACTGCCATCTGCCTTCGTTACCGAAAGCCATCCCCTTACATCTTGCATATCGCTACTTCAGAATGTAACTTCGTCAAGAGGGGCAGACGCTCCCTCTTTCTTTAGAGGCATGTATGACCTCGGATGGCAGATATACATTTACCTCACGAATTTTGACGCCTGAGCGCAGAGCGGTTTTTTTATTGATTAACTTAATGAAAGTTACAGTTATTCTCTGGATAAATAAATATTGTTATATTGTGTAATGCAATCTTCTTTATAAATAAAAATCAATGTTTGTATGTTTGTCGACTATTCGTTCCGAAACAATTGATCAGATTGTGATGAAACTTTGGTAGGGTGTTCTAGAAACGCCCGCAACGGTTCCTGGATTATAAAACATTTTTTTTAATCAGTTTCCTCTTTACTATCATTGTTACGCATGCCGGTTGCAGCTTGCTTAGGAATAAATCTAAACAGAACTGAGTTAAATCTGGTAGGTAAGTTGTTTTTATTTCCAATGTGTGGGCTCGCCAATATAAGCGAACGCCGCAACAATACTTTTAAAAAATATATATTAGCGGGGTAACTCTTGACCTTCATCTCACCTGATGGTAAGTAAGATAAGGCCGACGATGGAAGCGAGCTACACCCAATGGCTACACCCGCGGTTTCACACCACAGAGAAACTGGCTATCTTACCTCCAACTGCCGGAACACAACAATGCCGTTAACATTATTGCTATGGCGGCGGACTTAGGTAAGATAGTGGTAGCTAGCAAAAATTACTTACTAAAATTAATCACTTTGTTCAATTTATATACTACTACTGCGTCATAGCTCAGCAATGAGGCAATAAGCCTTATGATGTATTTGTCAAAGTAATTCGTACCATTGATTGTCATTGGTTCACTGCATAGAAACAAATGCTCTGTTGATTTCGTAAACGACGGAAGTACCAAGATAATCTGCCTATTATCTTAAATTTCATTTAAAAAACCTCAACCAAAACAAAGAGGAAGCGGAAGAGTTCCCTCGGTCTGTCCGTTGCGGTTCATTGTGCAATGGCTACATGACTGCACTATGCTATTACTCGAAGTAAATTTTCCAATATCCTAGTAATACTATCCACGGAATAGATTGTTCTGTGAACCACACACATTCTAATAAAGAATGGGACTAAATATGCCGTTACACTTAAACATAATCATAATAATATATTCATACACTCGCACCGATTATCGAGCCCGAAGTAAGCATCATTAAGAGCTTGTGTTATTAATTAACGTAGTAATATTTATTTCACCTTCAACCCTAGTTAATGAGAAACCTTAGCAATCCGGTGATGCTGCTAAACAAATGTAGGTATACAAGATTTATTGAAAGTAATTTTTCTTTGTCTTTGATGAGGTATCTGAAAGCGCTAGTGACATCCCGCGGCACCACCTGCGTGGATGCCGGTTATCAAGCCAAAAAGTACCCTGTGTCCTTTCTGAGATTACAAAGCACCTGCATGACAATGGTCGGCAATGGCAAATGGTCGACAATGGCCGGGTGGTCTGTGCCCCTTGCTATACAGGCTGCTCGATCGGGGGTCCCGGGTTCGAATCCCGGTGGGAGCAACTAATTCTGGGTAGGTACCACCGCCTTTCTTATTTCATCCGTGAAACAGTTCGCTGTGTTTCGGATTGAAGGGAATTTGGAGGCTTCCAAATTCTCAAATCACATAGATGTGAAAGTCGTCTTCATAGAATGGCTAAATTGCACCATCTAACTAAACAATCATCAAATTCTAATATCCATCAGAAAAGACAGTTTTTAGATAGATTCTTACAAATGCACTCAATGGCTTGATTGAACTAAAAAAGCGAACTAAAGTATTAGTGTATTTCGAATTGGTAAGATAAAGTTATAAATAATAGAGGAGATGGTAAAGCTTATGAGCACCATTTCAGGTTGTTGACAATATTGTACTGAATAATATGGTTTTCATTAAGTCACACAAAACTCTTTTGTTTTAGTGCAAAAATCGTTATTTTTTGCAATAAAATTAATATTGTATGAAATGGCAACGTGGAAGTCATGATAAGTGCATAGTCCATAGCCACAATAACGCTTTTAAAAAGTTGTCTTAAATGTCATAATGATTTTATTAAAATTGACATTTCCTCCGTGTTTCGGAAGGCACGTCAGGCCGTTGGTCCCGGTTGTTACTGCAACCGCTTTTACCCACCAACCAACATTGGGCTAGCGTGGTGGTGTTACGGCCCAAGCTCCTCATGTGTTTCTCCCATATAGGCAGGCCTGTAGCAGTGGGACGTTTATAGGCTAGAGATACTAGGTGGTAGGCCCGTATGCAGGGTCGTCTGGGTAGGTACCACCGCCTTTCTTATTTCAGCCGTGAAACAGTTCGCTGTGTTTCGGATTGAAGGGAAAGGTAGCCAGTGTAATTACTGGGCATGGACGGCATTTCATCTTAGGCCGTAGGACGACAACGCACCTGCAATATCAAGTGATTTTCCCTTGTTATTGCAGGTGTCTATAGGCGGCGGTAACCGCTTGCCATCAGGTGGGCCGTCAGCTTGTTTGTCATCTAGTAGTTTAAAAAAAACTGGTTCAATTTAATAACTAGCTTAGAAGAAAGACTGTTTTATTTTCGTTTTTAATTTTTGCGACTTTGAAAGTCATCTGATTGTTGATTTTGTTAATTTTATTATTACCTTACATAACTAAAAACTTAACATGAATATGATGAATGACTATTTTAAATAAATAATATGTTTCATTATTGGGTATTTTTGTTTTTTGTAACCTTTTTCTTCTTAAAAATATTTGTTTACTCGGAATGGGGGTAAGATGATCCCTATGATCACCTTACCCACCTTTGAGGATCATCTAACCCATAGGGGTGTACAAGATGATTACTAAAAAAGAAATATTTGAATGATACCTCAATTAATTTCTGGTTTTGAGTATTAGGAAAGTTGGGTAGATAGATATACTAGTAGTTATCGCCTTTATTTTTGGTTTACATTGAATAATATGTATCTACAGCGATTCCCGCTTAAGGGAATCATCTCGTACTACCTTCCCCTACTTAATATTATTATTATTATTATTATACCAAATTTCATCTTAATCGGTTCAACGAGAAAGTAACAGGCAGATAGATTCACATTCAATTTTTTCATTGGTAGTTTAATGTAGTCTGTAACCTATATTTTTTTACAGACAATGGTGACAAAATGTTGACAAACAACTCAAACAAGCGTGCGGCCCGCCTGATGCCAAGCGTTTACCGTAGTTCACAGATACACAGACAGACACGTCGAACTTATAGCACTCCCTGTTGTGCTTTGTGGGTTAAAAATGACAGTGGTTTGTTTACATTCATTATTCTTTAGCTTAATTGGCAGAAGGCTGCAAATTGCTATCGAACGAACGTCCGACTATCTAGGACGTGCAACCGTGCAACTATCTTCCCCCTTGTTGTTTTTAAATAGATGGTGCGGAACTGCGGACAGGGACACACAAAAACATACCGGCCGAATTGAGAACCTCCTCGTTTTTGAAGTCGGTTAAAAAAATACCTAATATTTTGGTACTACGGACTAGTTGCTGTCCCTCATCATCATTATACAAATAATGCAGCCAATGTTATATTATTTCATACAAACGTCATAAAATTATCAAATCAATAAGATGTTATTGAAAGTGGCAAACCATTTCTATGAACTAATATAGCCCATGTTTCAATTTATTGCTGTATCATCTGTATGGTATGTCCCATCGGAGGGCTCACGCCTGCCTTCCTACATGGGAGAAGAGACACACATGCGGAGTTTGGGCCATAGCCATAACACCACAACGCACCGGGACCCTTGGTACACGTTAAGCAAGCACGGAGGAGCTGGAGATTGCTAATTTTGATTGACCCATCCTGGGATCGACCATGGCGAAAGTTGTTTTGTTTTCGTAATCAAAACCAGAGCACCCAAACCACTACGCCACCGAGCTCCTGTGGTCCGTAGTAGTGATAAAATAATAAATTCATGCTCTAATTAGTTGGAGAAATTCAAGATTCCTTTCGATTTATGAGGCAATTAAATATGTTATGGTTGTTAAAATAAAATAATACTTTGTTACCTATTACTTGTATAGAATTTATGAGTAGGTTATTCTTAAGTTTTTTTAAAATAAGTATATTGTAATTTGAAATTTTATCAAAACAACAGCAACCAATAAAATGGCTCGTAAGAAAACGTCGTGTACATTTGTAATTGTAACTGAGCTAACTTTTATAATCGTCATCATCATTACTAGCCTATAATTCGTCCCACTGCTGGGCACACGCCTTCCTACATGGCCTTCCTAAATTTTAGAATGCATGCAACATGTAGTGGCATATAGAGACTAGTATCGTTTGATATGGAAAGTTTATTACACAATTTATTTAAACTTGTAACGAACGATATATTGAACTTATTTCGAAAACGCTAGCCTTTGTAGATTTTATTTTATAATAATTTCTCATATTCTTAATTTTCATTTTAACATTAATATAATAATAATTTCTCATGTCAATTTTCCGGAACAGTACCTACTATTCTGTAAAAAAAATCACAAGTCACTGCGATTTCATCAGTCAAAATCAATAAAAAAATACTTTGTTTGACAGTTGATCCTAAGTGATTTATGATACCTGGGTACCACACCTGAACCAGCGAGAGGTTAATAATGTACTTGTTTAGACAAATTACTAGCTCAGTTTCCCTTACCCAAACAGTAATCGCTTGATGACTACTCTGTAAAAATCTAGAGAGAGATGTTCATACGAGAGGAGACAAGATACCTTGTACCCACACATCGCATCACTTTCACTGTGCTCTCCATTGCTTTTTCTAGCGACATTAGAGAGGGACACCACACTGCAAGGTAGTGTTGTTGGGCTGCGATCTTCTGTAAAGTGGAGGGACTTCCCCAGCAGCCGTAGCACGAGACAAAATCTCCCTCCACACATTTCTCCTTATTAGAAGACAAAATGTGCTTAATCTCTTTCTTCCTAATCGACGAAGAGAGAGTCAAACTTTTGTCCACTCCCGAGGGAGTTTGCCATGCTACGGTGAATGGGCCCTTAAATTCGAGTGACAAATATAATGCTCTACCGGTTTAAATGTTTGTCTACCGATTTCCTCCTTAGGTATTCGTGGAGTCCGAATTGTTATGCTGCATTCATTGAATGTTGCGTGTGAGTCGCTGCTGGCTGACCCACAAAATGTTCAGAATTTTGTTAAAACAATACTTAAGATCTGGTGTGACCAAGCAGACCAACATGACCCGATTCCCATGGTATATAATTTATGCTAGGCATACCTTCTGTGTGACGTTTTCAAAAAGCTTTTAATAATTGTGAGTAGGGGACGCAATTCTAACAGACGATCCACACTTTAGATCATATGATCTGAGATCCACACCTTTAATGAAGATAATAGTGGCCGTCGTCACTCATTGAAGCGTGAGAAATTATTGGTCTTTGAGAGACTATAAAATCTCAGGCTTAAAATGATTTAGGTATCATAAGACGCGCAGGTAAATAATAGGAAATAGGACACATCGAGACACGCGTGTTTTTTGTTCATAAACCTAACATCATAATTATTATCAGATGAATGATTTCTACCAGAACAAAGACTTCCCCCTTCGATTTTAACGGAATGGTAGCCTGCATCCGCCTCCCCGCGACCCTGACCAGGTCGTCTGTCCATCTAGCAGGAGGTCGTCCTACTTTGCCCTTTCCGGTATGTGGTCGCCATCCGAGAACTTTTACGTCCATCGGCTTTGAGCTATTGTCAGTTCAGATTTCATGGATCGGTCGCATGCCCTGCACAGAACGCGTCCAGATTCTTAGGTCGCTGACCTCAATAATTAAAACAACAATTACTATAACAACTATAAATAAAAACATAATTATCATTAATTTTTAAAGTAAGTATACCCATACCTGGTAGGTTAAACCTAACTGTAAAACTATTGTTATTAAAGAAATAGTGTGCACTATTTCTTTTATAATATTCCTTTATATAAATAAAATATTTATGAAATAAAAAAAATCACAACTACCCTATTTGGATAATTCTTTCATTTGGATAAAATATTTCTCTATTTTTTGTGAAGTTAGCTTGTCCATTATCTGATAGCATGAGTAGGGCACTTACCTCTTTTTAGATCAAAAAAGTTTACCTATCTTTTTTTTTAATAGATTTCTGTTTGTTTCATAGCTATCTACATACTAAATATCCGTGTGCAGATGCGTTTTTTTTGCGTGTTATGGTATTATGCCACTGTGTCTGAAACAAGAGATATACATTTTTTGTGCTCCTGTGGTAAGCGAGGTGCCATTGTCATACTTAATTTAACATAACAATGTTCTCATTCCAGTTACAGTGCAGTAGTTGTTGCGCCTACGCGTGCGCGCATCGTCCCTCTACTGTGGCTTCCGATTTCGACGAAAACAAACAAATACCTATCTTAGGATTTCTTGGTAGGTGTTTGTTTTGGCCTGACTTAAGCCAAACTAAGTCTTAGCCATGTAGAAAGGCAGTAGTGGGACGTATAAAGACTGGTGATGTGGTGTGTGTGTGTATTCTGTAATTGATGTTTTCTATGTATGTATAGGTATTCTGAGATTGATGAGACCACTCAAAACCAAAATCATTTTTATTTTTATGAGGTCATAAAAAATTATCTTGAACCTACCAATCTGACTAATTCTGCGATTGTCTGGCGTATCTCGAATCTCGATTAGCCCAGGTTTAACGACTGGACCAAGACATACAGAAGTTCGAAAAATAAGCAATCCATTTAATAATAACTACTTTAAGTCAGATCTTTACACACACAGACAGAAGCTTACGCTCTTGCAAAAGAGAAAAAAATCCACCACAACCGCAACGACCGTGGTTTTTGCTGAAAAGTTAATAGGCCATGATGAAGATTGTCTTCGTTTGCGACTAGATTTACTTTATTTTTTTATATATACAAATCACGGCAAGTAGCTCAACACCACCTGATGTGAAGCGGTATGAAGAGCCCATATGCGAAGATAGCTAGTGCAGTTTAGGCACTGCAGCCGTACCACCATCTTTTATCGCGATCCAGTTTAGCACGTAAACTGAGTAGAATCGTTAATTCGTACTATATACGACTATGACAGCGATGCAGTCTAGGAACCAATACTGAACCGAGCGAAATATGAATCGCTTTTATAAAGATGGTGGTAAGGCCCCTGCTCTAGCCGCCTCCATCTTGGCGGTCCAAAAGGTGTTTTTCTACGCCTCTTTTGGAGGAACCCATGTTATAGTATAGGCAGGAGGGAACACATGTGCGGTCTAAAAATTCCAAGATCTGGAAGTACGACAAACAAACGAGGTCCTACTAAATTTTTTTGTGCGGGATGTTGAGGTGGAGAGTAGATTGATGACTCCGAAGACCGGCACGAGTGCTCCTGAGTTGGATGGGATGGGTGGATTCCAATGTGAAAGAGCTCTTCAGAACACTCTCCGTGGTATCGGTAGCCGATAGTAGGCTCTAAGCGACACAATGTCTTGACGCAATTTGCGAATTCATCATCACCATCCTATATACGTCCCACTGCTGGGCAAAGGCCTTTCTATATGGGAGAAACACATGAGGAGCTTGAGCCATTACACCACCACGCTGGCTCAATGCGGGTTGGTGGGTTAAAGCGGTTGTGGTAACAACCGGGACCTTCTGAAATCATGGAGGAGTTAAAACTTGGCTTGTCTTCTAATAGCTTAGGCAATATCATTTTACTTCATTATGTATGGTCGGCAGCATATCAAGCGTTACAGTTTGAAGCCGCCCCTTACTGCGTTCGTTACGACTTTATCATATCAGCTGAGAGACGCCCACGGCTGGGCATAGGCCCTGTCTACTACTTCATACTTCATTATATTTTTATCAGTCTAAAGACGCCCACTGCTAGGCATAGGCCCTATCTACTATTTAAGGACCTAATTAATATTATTTCAATGAAAAAGTAACAAAGCAAGCTACGGGTCAATGATTTGTTTTCCAATATAAACGCAATGTCTATAATGTATGTAGGTGCCTACATCGTAATCTTTACTTTACCGGGCTACTAAACCAAGTCACTATTATCGGAACTAATTAGGTAAGTAGATACTTATTGTAGTACCTATCAAATAGAAACTTCTTTGAACAAATTGTTCGAAAACTGCTCACGTATATTTGAGGTCAAGTGTCCAGCCTCGGAGTCGTGTCTTGCTGCATTAAAATTCTCATGACAGACAAACCTACTGTCATCAAATCGAATATGGAGATGTTGTGAAATATTGTTACGTTTTAATTTAAAATTATATGAATACGGAAATAGGTAGTAATAGGCACATGCATGCCTGCCATGGTATGGCATTGGTTGTAGGTAGGCTTATGTTATCTTTCGCCGGGCTTGTGATAGAGTACTTGCGCCCGTATTATATTTATGGGTCTTCAGGACTGTGATAACATTGTTAGCTTACATAAATCCAGACAAGACAGAAAGACAAACATTATTACATTGTTAGCTAATAATATTTTAGTATGTGATAGACATAAGGGTTTTCTGTCAATTCGAAAGTGCTTCTTGGAGGGCCTAATTGAATAAAGATATTTTCATTTCATTACCTTTCAGTAGTCAGGCGCTGGCCCTTGTGTGTATTAGGGATCCAAATGATTTTGAAAATGCCCAGGATCTTTCTCTTAAATCCAAAATAAAACGAACTGTTTGACGGATAAAATTGGGAATATTTTTTGTTTTCTTTTTATTCTTAACGGTTGGCCTTCATCTCATCAGATGGTAATTGATGATATCGAGCTACACCCGGATTCCTCAACCACAGAGAAACTGTCTATCCTACCTCCAAGTGCCGAAGCTATAAACATTAATGCTGTTAACATTATACCTGTGGCGGCAGGCTTAGCTGAGATGGTGGTAGCCACCCAGAGAGCCTAGACAAGATGCCATTTGACAATCGCTATTGCTGTCGATAAAAGTAAATGTATGGGATTTGGCATTTGTAATCGAAAGATGATCAAGGGCTAATGTCATTTCTCATATATTTTGCGCCTAGCAACAGCGATTGTCGAAAGTCATCTTGTGTAGGGCCTCTGGCGGAATTAAAAAAGTCTTACCACCAAACAAACCGAGCAGAGGATTTTCCTCAACAATGAAGAAATAATTGTGTCTTACCGCATAGACAAGATACCTTTCCATAATTGTCTTCGCTTCGCTATCGATAAGCTAGAATTTTATGAGAATTGACATTTGCAATAGGACTTGAGTACCAAACCTGTCAATAAAAAAAAATCTTTTTTAAATAAACCTCCTACATAAAATATTTTATATTTTACTTATTTCTAATATGTATTTTTTGCTGGGCTAATTACGTAGTTTTTTGTTATTTTTAAGTTATTTCCTCAGTATAATTTGAATGTTTCTTCCGTTGTTTTTAAAACGGTGAGTAGGTAGGTACTTAAATAATTAAGTACTAAGAAGTTCGAACATAATAGAATTCATTGTTTTCTTTTTCCGTTTACAAAGCGCTCAAACACAATTGATTCTAATAATGTCATCTTTTACACGTCCGAGTTCCGATGCTACAAAAAATGTCTTAAGTTTTTACGAAGTCTGTTCAAATGGACAATTAGTTCGCGGTTTTAGTCACAGTAGGTATTAATCGACCAGTTACAATATCATCGTCACAGTTCTAATCACACAGTAGACCGTGCCACTTTAGTTAAGTCGAATAGATTGTTTTGTCCAACGTTGGCAAAACGTTAGGATTCTGCCGTCAGACGTCAGTTCGAAACGCATCGCAGCTGAGATTGACAGCTGCCACTGACGTACGCGCGGTATTTTGTTTGGTGCGAAATGTCATCTAATTTAATTAACGAAAATAAATGCCCAAATGATACGAAATTAAATGGCTTAAGTGCGTTTACCGATAAAAGTTTCGCTCCTCTAAACGGCAGGTATAGATCAAAAAGTTTGTCTAGTGATAAGTTGAATCAGACGAACGCAGACCGCGCTGCTATCTTGGAGGATGTGGAGGCGCATCACATCGCTGAGAAGTCTGAAACACCTGGTTGTTTAGTGCAGAACGGAAATATGGACTCCGGAGTACTGACAAAAATGAATGGGTAAGTTTTATAATACAAATTTCTAGGACAATTCTTAACAAATTTTCACATGATTGACCTTTGACATGTGACTGTTTGGATTGCGTTCTCAATTTTATATTTATTATTGTGCTGCATGAGTTTAAAACTGCGTTATTTAGGTATTATTACCTGGTTAAATGTTAAATTTATTAAATTACAAATGGCCATTTCAAAATATTTTTATTAAATTATTTAAAATGTTGAAGGTAGATAACCAAAATGTCTAACATCATTAAATTCTTTGTTTTTTTTAATTAATAACCCATTCAAAATCCATTAAAATGTCAAAATAATTAATCAATTGATATTTTCCAAGTTAGTCCTATTTAACTAGACCAACTAGGTCAGTTAATCTTAATCTTGATAGAGAATTTGTAAATCGTCTATAAAGAATTATTTGTTGTCCCACATATCACAGGAAACTATTACAAAACTTTATAGGCATTTGTTTAATTATAGACTTGTATGTAAACAAAACAGTCCTTTAGTTGTTAGTGAGCACTAATATCTTATTTTATTAAGCCTAACTCGTAAACTTTTTTTGCTACCAATATGACTTAAAAAAGAAGTACCTAGGTAGTCTAAGTTCCAAAATCTTATAAAGATTATTGGTTTAATGATAAATTCAGAATAAGTACTTGTTCATTTTTGAATAAGGATAAAAGCAATACTTAATTTATAATTAATTACACATTGTTAACATATTAATTAAAATTTAAACTACCTACGGTTAATTATATTAATTGCAGTTATATTTTTCAAAATAAATTACCTAATTTGATTTCATACACATTTATTAAACATGATGGAACCTCATGAATTGTAAAACAAGTTCTTTACCTGTGTTTCACAAATAAAGAAAAATTAGAACCATGGCAGATA
This sequence comes from Nymphula nitidulata, assembly GCA_947347705.1. NCBI lineage: Eukaryota > Metazoa > Arthropoda > Insecta > Lepidoptera > Crambidae > Nymphula > Nymphula nitidulata. Next base: position 2,661,346 of record OX374617.1, on the reverse strand, counting down.
CTTCTGCAGTCTGGTACAGTTCTAATAATTGTATAAGAAATCATACATGTGAACTATGATTTTTCTGTCAAAATAAAAAGAAAAGAGTAGAAAAAATATGATAATAATATTATCATATTAAACTTTGTTTAGATTGATCACAGCAGATAATTGTTATTGAGTCTAGTTAAGTTAATCCGTCAAGTCTTACATTCCAGACACAATTGATTTTTAAATTTTCATAGACCTCCAGAGATATAACACTGCTTTACAGATTAAAATCAAATACCAAAATGTTTTCGTCAATGTGTTGTGATGATAAAACTCTCCTGCTGTTACATGATGTTTTTATCATCATCATCATCATCATCACCAGCCTATATACGTCCCACTGCTGGGCACAGGCCTTCCTACATGGGAGAAACACATGAGGAGATTGGGCCATAACACCACCACACTGGCCCAATGCGGGTTGGTGGGTTAAAGCAGTTGTAGTAACAACCGGGACCAACGGCTTATATATATATATATATATGCCTTCTGAAGCACGGAGGAGCTCGAGATTAGAAATTTGATTGACCCATCCCGGGACCGACCATGGCGAAAGTTGCTTTGTTTTTCGTATCGAAACCAGAGCACTCAAACCAATACGCCACCCAGCTTCCTCTTCTCACCGATGTTTTTATGATTAGGTATATTTAATTTGACAATTAACATTATGTTGATGAATTATGGAATTCTATTTAATCACATTTCATTTGTTTCTTGAAACTATAAGAATAATCTACCAATGTTTGCTTCTTTATGAGTGCAAATAATTATGGGAAATATTTTTTAAAATTTAGCATTTCCTTTAAAATCACTCATTGATGAATGATTGCTAAAATACAAAGGTCACCCTCTTAATAAGTCTAGCAATGAACCAGTAACTAATATTAAAGGTCCATGACACCAGGTCCTGTACCACATAAGGTACATGAACTCGATATAACTGCTGTGTGTGTATCTAATAGGGTACACTGGACTGCTAATGTGTTAATAATTATTACATAATTACAAAATTTACTTTTTTTACAAATTACTAAAATACTAGACATATTGAACTTATTTTATTTTCTAATTTCATGAATATTTCCACTTTATGATATTTCTCCATTGCGATGAAGGGGAAAAACATGAATGATGTCTTTGACAGATATTTTGATAAGATTGTAGGTGTACAGTAAACAAATTGTTTGTAACCACTTCAACTGATTTATGCTTACCCAACATTGCAATGATTGGCATTGTTGATATTGGTATAAATAAATGACCTTGATTTGATTGATGTGAGTGAACTATAGTTATGAAATTGTGCTTGAATACTTCTACATATTTTTCTTTAAAAATAGGTTAGTTTTTACTTAAATTCTTTTTTCATTAATAAGTAGTAGATAGATCCTCTACTTGCATTTATTCGAACACTACCCCTTTATTTTAATTAATTAGTCCTTCTGTTCTAGGTTCCCGGCATGCTTTGCAATGCCCGTAAAGAGAAAACTATGAGGTTTTATAATATCTTTTTTTATGTTTGTGTTTGTTTTGTGTTTTATAATCCAACACAACACTCCACCAAAATTTCGTCACAATCTGATCAATGGTTTGGAGTGCTTATGCGACAAACATTCAGGTTTATTTATGCATATAGATAGGCATACATAATAATAGGTTGGGAAAAAAGTTTCTTCGCATTTTTTAAGAAAATTTAAAACATTTTTTAATATAGTTTATTTACATTTAACTAAAGTATGTAGGTACCATTTTTTTCGATAACTTTTTGCCATCTTGTAGGTAGGGACATGATCCCATTGCTATAGAAATTTTGGGGCTTCTGATCAAAATACCGCGACAAGTGGTTTTGGCAGTCCTCTCGTGATGTTAACCTGACACTGCCTAGAGAATTCTGAAGAGAGCGAAACAAGTGGAAATCTCAAGGTGCAAGGTCAGGACTATACGGCGGATGCATTAACACCTCCCAGCCAAACTCTTAATTTTTGCTGAGTAGCTAAAAATGTGTGAGGTGTAGCGTTATCATGATGAAAAACTACACCCCTTCTGTTGATTAATTCCGGCCGCTTTCTCTCAACTACTTGCTTTATTCTCATCAGTTGTTCGCAGTAGAGTTCAGAATCGATGGTCCTGCCTGGTGGTAACAGCTCATAATGAATAATGCCCTTCCAATCCCACCACACACACAGCATCACCTTGTAGCGAGTTAACCCGGGTTTCGCCACAGTCTGTGAAGCCTGACCGGCCTTTGACCACGACCTTTTTCGCACGTTCTTGTCGTACGTGATCAATTTTTCATCACCAGTTATCAGCTTTTTAAAAAATGGTTCGGTTTCATTACGTCGTAATAAAGAATCACAAATGAGTACACGGTTCATTAGGTTTCTTTCAGTGAGCTCGTGGGGTACCCAAATATCGAGCTTTTTTGTGTACTCATTTTTTTAAATGCGCCAAAACTGTTTGTGGTCAATTCCCAGTTCTTCAGCTACGTTGTAACTACTGATATGCCGATCTTGCTTCAGTTTTTCAAAAATGGCATCAATTTTATCCGTAATAGTGCGACCAGAGCGACGTGCATCTTTGACATCAAAATTTCCGGATTGAAAACGCTTAAACCAAATTTGTGCTACTCTCACAGACACTGCACTAGGTCCATAAACATCGCAATTTTTTTTCGCGGTTTGCGTTGCATTTTTACCTTTTTTTTGTAGTAAAATTTTAAAATGTATCGAATTTCTTCATTAGATTCACTCATCTTGACAGTACGAAAAACAAATGAAAAACACAAATTTTCCTAAATTGAATTTGGAATTATCTTTTTTAAAATCTATACTTTTTATGATACCAAAACTAGCCAGATACAAATAGTACAGCCAAAGAGATTTTATTACAAGTTCATACATACTATAATGCGAAAAGACTTTTTTCCCAACTTAATATTTACAGTCAAAAATCATGTAAAACAACGTTTGATATCTAGATTGGAACCCAACAACATGGTAGCTAATTATAATAATTAATTGACCCGTAAACAAAGCCATGCCAATCAGAGCTATGGAATGAAGAATAATTTTGCGGTCTTTAAAAATTGCTTCTATTTTAAACAAAAGACCCCGAAAATAGCAAAACACCGCGGATCTAAAATGATAATTATTAAAGACAGCAAATACCGAGATTACAACTAAGCAGCAGCAGCAATAATAGGATGCTCTAACTAATTAGTAGGTAATTATCATCATTATCACGTCATCAGCCAATATGTATCCCACCGCTGCTGGTCACAGGCCTTCCTACATGGGAGAAACATATATGAGGAGTTTGGGCCGTAACACTACCACGCCGGTCCAATGCGGGTTAAATCAGTTGATGCGGTGATGATGATGAATAAACCAGAACGATATGGAGTTTTAAATCCTATTCTACTAAATCTATCAAATAATAATGTTCCTATAATATTTATCTCGTTTCACAGTCTTACCCCAATTTAATTAACTTAACAAACTAATGACTAATTCTGTTTATCGCCCAATTTCGCCTTTTGTGTTAGTTTTATAATTTATTTAATTTTTGTTAGTAAAAACGTGATAAAACCACTTGTTTTTGCCAGATTCGATAAAAAATTAAGAGTACTTTTACTTTTTGACGTGTGTAAGCATTTTGTACCCATAGGATGTGCGCATGGCACATGGTATAGTAATTTGTGAAGCACTCGCAAACCAAACACAATGTTTGGCCATTGTTTCTGGCAATAGCCTAGCACCAACATTGAAGTTAAAGATAAGATTAAATAGAAAACTGCTGAATGTTCGTCAGGATTATCCGCCATGCTTGAACTTTAACGCCCCATCGGTCGTCTGTTCACTGCCACTGCAACTTGCTAATCCTGTGAGCTATGTGTGTAACTTTAGTTCTCTTACAGTCGTCCACATTTCTGATTCGCTCTCGTCGGGAAACACCTAACATAGCTCATTCCATAGCTCGTTTAGCGACTGTGAATGTGCACAGAAGACCCTTAGTAAGCGACCACGTTTCACAGCCATATGTCATCACTAGTAACTGTAGCAACACACATTGATCGAAGACTTTCGACTTGAGGCACTGAGGAATTTTGGACGAGAAGATCTTACGTAAAGACAGTCCCAACGCATCAATAGGAACTAGTTATTTTAATTGGGCTACTGCAGGGTACACACTTTCAATGAGGATTTGGTTATTGGTATACCAGTCATTGAGGTCAATAGCACTCAACTCGACAAAGACCATGTCCCGATAATGTGTGTATGCATAATCTAATCATAAATTCATAACTGTGTGTTAATTACATTTAAAATAAGTAGGTAAAACGATATATGACAAATAACCCAATTATAGGTCTGTACGTATTGGCTATAGGTATAATATAATGTAATAATTACACTAAGATATCGATAACAAACAGTATAAATATTGCATAATCTACATTTAATATCATTATCCACTTTACGAGCACCTACTTAACTGTCAAAAGTAATTTATAGTGGTTCATTTATAAGGTGGTAATTTTCTATTTTCATTTGAGATCTTGTTTTATTTAGGTCCAAAGCCGAAAGAATAATTTTCACCGAAAGACAGAAGGTCTTTCGGTGAAAAATATTCTTTCAATATTTTCTTGAAAGACCTTCTAGTTGATTCCTCAGAAGTTCTAAGATTTGCAGCCAGATTTTCCCCCTTTCTGTCAGAAGTTAACTCCTCAAGATAAAATTATGTTCACAGCAATCGCATGTCCTTATTGTCCACAATGCCGCAGCAACGATCTCCTATCCTCTTCCTTAAAAGAACAATGATTAATATGGAACTTCGTCCTTAGATTACAGCAGTTCGGAACAAACGTCAGATATTGATTTTGTAACAGGTTTTTCAGCCAGGATAATAATATACATAGTAAAGTATGAAATGACTTACATGGAATTGATTCCCCGCGATCTTGAGTACTAAATAACTAGTTAAGAATAATAGAAATGGCACCATTTTAAAAGATTTTAAATCACCTCAGTGTTTAAGGAGCTATCCCGGAGCAAATGAAGAAGTTAGGAAAACATAAGGAAAAATGAAAAAATAATAAATGAAGAAAACAACAAAAAAATATTAATACCGGCGACCGGCTGGTCGAGTGGTCTGTACCCCTTTGCTATACGGGCTGCTCGATCAAGAGGTCCCGGGTTCAAATCCCGGTAGGGGCAAATGTTTGTATGATGATTACGAGCATTTGTTCACGAGTCATGGATGTTTATATGTTTACTTAGTATAAAAGGTTGGGGAAAAAGTTTCTTTGCATTTTTTAAGAAAATTCAAAACATTTTTTAATATAGTTTATTTACATTTAACTAAAGTATGTAGGTACCATTTTGTTCGATAATTTTTTGCCATCTTGTAGGTAGGGACATGAACCCATTGTAAAAATATTGAGCGCGTACGACAGTACAAATACCTAGGTGCCTGGTTAAATGAGGCATAGGAGTCTGACCAAGACTAGAAATAACCCGAACTGTAAGCCTGCCTGCTATTTAATTACTGGGCATGGACGGCATTTCATCTTAGGCCTCAGGATGACAACGCACCTGCAATATAAAGTGATTTTCCCTTGTTATTGCAGGTGTCTATAGGCGGCGGTAACCGCTTACCATCAGGTGGGCCGTCAGCTTGTTTGTCATCTATTTATATAATAGGTTAGGGAAAAGTTTTTTTAATATAGTTTATTTACATTTAACTAAAGTATGTAGGTACCATTTTGTTCGATAACTTTTTGCCATCTTGTAGGTAGGGACATGATCCCATTGCTATAGAAATTTTGGGGCTTCTGATCAAAATACCGCGACAAGTGGTTTTGGCAGTCCTCTCGTGATGTTAACCTGACACTGCCTAGAGAATTCTGAAGAGAGCGAAACAGGTGGATATCTGAAGGGGCAAGGGCAGGACTATACGGCGGATGCATTAACACCTCCTAGCCAAACTCTCTTAATTTTTGATAAGTGGCTAAAGATGTGTGAGGTCTAGCGTCATCAGGATGAAAAACCACACCCCTTCTGTTGATTAATTCCGGCCGCTTTCTCTCAACTTCTTGCTTTAATCTCATCAGTTGTTCGCAGTAGAGTTCAGAATCGATGGTCCTGCCTGGTGGTAACAGCTCATAATGAATAATGCCCTTCCAACCCCACAACACACACAGCATCACCTTGTTGCGAGTTAACCCGGGTTTCGCCACAGTCTGTGAAGCCTGACCGGCCTTTGACCACGACCTTTTTCGCACGTTCTTGTCGTACGTGATCCACTTTTCATCACCAGTTATCAGCTTCTTCAAAAATGGTTCGGTTTCATTACATCGTAATAAAGAATCACAAATGAGTACACGGTTCATTAGGTTTCTTTCGGTGAGCTCGTGGGGTATCCAAATATCGAGCTTTTTGTGTACCTATTTTTTTTAAAATGCGCCATAACTGTTTGTGGTCAATTCCCAGTTCTTCAGCTGCGTCGTAACTACTGATATGCCGATTTTGCTTCAGTTTTTCAAAAATGGCATCAATTTTATCCGTAATAGTGCGACCAGAGCGACGTGCATCTTTGACATCAAAATTTCCGGATTGAAAACGCTTAAACCAAATTTGTGCTACTCTCACAGACACTGCACTAGGTCCATAAACATCGCAAATTTTTTTCTCGGCTTGCGTTGCATTTTTACCCTTTTTGTAATAAAATTTTAAAATATATCGAATTTCTTCATTAGGTTCATTTATCTTCACAGTACGAAAAACAAATGAAAACGCACCTTTTTCTAATTTGAACTTGGAATTATCTTTTTTGAAATCTAAACTTTTAATGATACCAAAACCAGCCAGATACAAATAGTACAGCCAATGAGATTTTATTACAAGTTCATACATATTGTAGTGCGAAAAGACTTTTTCCCCAACCTAATATTTCTAATATTTATATGTATACATATTATTATCAATATTAATCCGTTATCTAGAATTCATAACACAAGCTCTTAATGATGCTTACTTTGGGCTAGATAATAGGTGTGAGTGTATGAATATTATTATTATTATTAATAAAATATTTGGTGTTCCCCTCCCATAGTCTCTTAATCGAGACGACGACGACGAGAAGACGAGTCATCATGGACCTAATCACCATCTGAATCAATTCTTGCGGGATACCTTCCCACTCCTCTATCAAAGCCGATTTCAGCTCAATCACACTTGAAGGAACAGGTTTCTGGCGCGAACCTCCTCTTCAGTTCAACCCACACGTGCTCAATGGGATTCAAGTCCGGGCTAAGCGCTGGCCAGTCATGCGGGTCATACGGGAAGTTTGACAACGAGCGTATTGCGCATAAGGAGATAGTCATCACCGATATATCCCGTATAGGGAACGACATGTTCCAGCAGAATATCGGAAATGTAGCGGTCTGAAGTTAGACCGCCCACTCGTCCCCTGCCAGGCACGAAAACAAGCTCCGTTTTACCGTCGAAGGACATGCCGGCCCACATCATACAAGAATCGCCCCCATAAGCCACTGTCTCAGCGAAACAGCATTGCGCAAATCGCTCCCCAGCACGCGTAGCACAAGGAACAAGAGAAACTCGAGAAACGGTTTTGTCTACACCGTAATGTAATTTTTCTCGGGTTAAAGCCCACAAAAATGACATTACGGTGTAGACAAAACCGTTTCTCGAGCTTCTCGTGTTCCTTGTGCGTGCAGGCCGCCTGTAGACCCGCCTGACCTCTTCGGTCGCTGCCGTGCAAACACATTCTGCACTCGTCGGAGAACAGGACTCGCCTACATTGCTTTGAGTGAATATTAGGTATCAAATTAAAGTTAACACATGAACCTTGAAAATGGTGACATTTTTATTATTATTAACAAATTATTTAGTACTCAAGACCGCGCGGAACCAATTTCAAGTAAGTGATTCCATATTTTTGCTTGCGAGTGTAATATTTAGGAGAGAGGGAAAGACCGAAAAATGAAAAATTATACATAGAAGATGCCTTTACCCGAAAACCAACTTATATTAATTACTTGATTCATTTCTAACAAAACTTACACATTTAGTTATAAAACAAATTTTAACTGATATGGAAAATAAAGGTTATTTGCTTTGATGATTAAGGAGAACGTCTTTTGCAGGAATCGAAAACAAGACATCATCTTTACAACACAATGGTTCATGGATAGATATCTCTGATTCGGAAACATCTAACGAGAGCCGCTTACCATTAGCCAGTAGTAAGTTTGTTCGCCACAAGTATATCGGATATCGACGTTGACACCCAATTTTTTACGATTTAGATGCGTATATTGTGTTTTTATGTACCGTGTGTACCAAATTAACAAATAATCGTTCTGCAGACGTCGTCGGTCCTATTGAAGCACATCTGGGTTTTTTAGAGGCTATAATCAGGACAAATATAGCCCATACACTTGCCTTTTGAAGTGGGTACGTTATATTATATATGGCGTTCGATAAGTCCTTTAACCTTCAAATAAAATTATAATAATATAGTTCATATTATATCCTCTGACTTTGTAATGGTGTCATTTACATAGTAGATAAATGGTTAGGTTTGGGGTCGTTTGATAATATGATGGTTTGCCTTGCCACGTTGATTGTGAGTGATTCCACAGGATAATATTTAAGTTTTTGATTCTCTTAGATTTTTTTAGAGGTAAATTATTAACTCTACATATACAAAACTGTTCAAAGAAGATAAAAACTAATAGTAAGAAAAATGCGTCAAAGAAGTTATTGTGTAACAAAAATACTTAAGTGCTTTTACAAAAACATGAATGTCTCCTGCATATTTCAGAAAAAGAATGGTTTTTGTGCCGAATTATTATGAATTCATACCGACAGGTGTTATTATGACATAATTCTGATTTTCCATATTTGTTTTTGATCTAAATCGTCAAAGTTTATGGACCAGTGCTCATATTTTTTTTATGGGATTATTGTAAATCATCCGTGTCAAATGTTATGTCAATTCTGTATTCATTTGCAGTTGTTTTCATGGTAACATAATAAGCCCATTACAGAGCTCGTTACTTTACAAAATTGCTTACTTTTCCGTTCATTTTTAGCTTACATTTTGTAGTTATTGAGTAAAGAATTTGGTTATTGTCTATTTTATAGCAAAAGTCGCGCGTTACCTTTCCATTGTGTTTTTGGCTATTTTATTATAGGATTTTGTGCTTTAATGTTACTGTAAAACGGCGTAGGTATATTATTGACTTACCAATCTTCAAGTTCATTACGAACTGAACCCAATTCTCGAATCCATTAAATATAATCGTGTACTTGAGCTTGTACGTGTCATGGTGTCAGTCATGGCACACACAATACCGTTGGTTTGGTTTGCGCGTGAAGACAATAATGTAAGGTTGGAGCAAAGTTTCGGCTCTAAACAAGTGACGTGGACAAGAGACATGTTAAATAAATCTTTGTAGGTAATAAAAAACTGGTTGATTGCTTTACAATCATTGTCAACTTTTTGTGAATCCATATTCTGTCTGTTACGTTTTTATTTCTCAACTGCTGAATCGATTTAGATGAAAAGTATGGAGACTTCAGGTGATTATGCTGAGAATGGATCAATGGACATAGGGGCGATGACCGACATCTCTAGTAATAAATAACATAAATATGTAAAGAACAACATCTATCAAATGTTGATCAGTTCAGTTGTAACACTTGTAATTGTAATGTTAGTAGCAAAGCGACGTTTAGTCAGTTTGCATTCACTTGGTCGGCTTATTATCATTATCACTATTTACCCGACCCGGTGTGTCAATATTTTTTTAAGGCAGTGGTTTTGGTGTCACACTATTTCCTAAGTCTGAATTGGAAGCAGTTCATTTTGATTTAAAAAAAATATTCTTCTTTAATCAACGATTTCAACGTAGTTTGAATGTCAAATACTATCTTTTATGGTTGTCTTTTTTGTAAACTAGTTTTAGTTTTAAATGTTTAGTTATCTGCTTATACTATAGGGTTATCATATTCACCATGTGCCTTGAGTGAGTCCTCGTTGAACTTAATTAATCAAAGGCTATAACAATGTCCGACTTCAGAGTGAAAAAGATTCATCAGTGGAAATAGTGTCCGAAATTTCGGAATTAGTAAGACAGTACTCAGAAACGCAAAGTTTCCTGTATCTTTTTGTTTGAGGAGGAAAACGGCATTAACGTCTATACCGCATTGTGGGGAGAGTGGTGCTGCTTACCTCCTGCATCAACAGGTATCAGGAATATCACACATCAACCTTATCCTGTTTGCTTGTCATGCAATTGCCCGTTTGGACTTAGTTTTAACGCGTGCTGCGTTACATCTCCGCGGATCATAAAGCAGTACCCATCTGATGCCGCTACCTCTCTATGGCTGTACTACGTTGGATGAAGGAGCTTCCCAGTCCACCACCCAAAACCAATTCACGGGGCCGTGGCACCTGCAAAAGATCTACAGTGAAAGTTTCAATCAAGTCGCTACGCCTGGAGTTTGCGTTCAGTTGTGACTTGTGAAGTATTGCTACGACACGATGCAAGCTAGCAGCCACCAAGACAACTGACACCTGCAGTCTTTTTGTGACGTAACCGCAGCGAAGCAATATACTTAGCGATTGTAAATAAGTTTTAACACCAGAGATACTGCTCCCGCGACACCTACTTACTTTGTTAAAATCAAGAGGAAGCGTGGATTTGGTAGATGGGTGCCTCGAACGCATTTTTCATCGGTAGGATTTTTTCCCTAATCGCATTTTGCCACGATCGTCATTAGTCACGTGTGCTTTATGTATAGTCGTACGCACTCTATTTGACCGACCGGCTGGCCGAGTGGTCTGTGCTGTGCCTCTTGCAGGCTACTCGGTGAGGAGTCCCGAGCTCGAATCTCTGTGGGAGCAAATGTTTGTATGTTTTTATATGTTTATTTAGTATATTTCTAATATTTATATACATTTCTCCGCTATCTAGTATCCATAACACAAGCTCTTAATGATGCTTGAATATTATATAATTTATTATTATTACCTAATTATATATGTGTATACAGTACAGAAGACAGTTCCCTCTGCCTCCAACACAACGATTCCTCGATGAGTTCTGGCGACATTGAGAACCGCAGAAACACAATATGACAATGTACTGTTATAGTGTAATGTATTGTAGTAGTTCATTGTAGCAGTTCATCAGTCGCGAGTGGGAAATACACCACTGTCTTCTACCCACGTCCCATAAATTCTGAATCACCTACCAATGACTTTGATTTGAATAATAACTTTCATTTACTACATAAAAACTGAAGTACACAGGCCTGCAGTTCAAGAGAACACGGACATTTGTGGGTACCTTAAACCTATGTAATAAGTATCATTTTGCAACACTACTGTGGTACGCTTGATGTACATAAAGCTGTTATTTACGGATGAATAAGCAACAACCGCTAAAGATGAACCCACACGTAAAAATGCAACGTTAGCTTACAAGTTAAAATGTGCGAGTAATATGAGTTAAGCTCATTTTAGACCATCCGATATTGTTGTTCGATTAGCTTCGATCGATCCTCTATGGAATCGGACATGAATTATAAAATTTAATTGTTTATGAAAGAGTCGATATGATTTTGGGTGGTGCGGTGCGATTTAACTGCGACCGCTCTTGGTATTGTTAATGGAACATTAAATCTTTATGAAACTGTATTAAAATCGATCTTAATTAACTAATGAAGACACGTAATTAATGTTGACTAATAAATCAGTCTTATCTATCGCTAAATTATCTTATTAGCATCAATCAAATCTGATTTCTAAAACGCGTTTTCGTTCACCTGTAAAAGTAGCTGAACGCAAACGCAATCGATAAGTTTTAGATTATTGAAACGTAGGTACGACGTCTATCGTACCTACGTTTCAATGTTACAATATTTAGGAAACTATCCATCGTAAGAGCTTACAAGAAAATCGGATCGGTCGAACGGTACACTACTTTCCCATACTAAAAATCGTATCAATCAAAACGTCTCTTATCGTTAAGTGTGCACAACGACTTAATGTTTACTTAAGTTGTCACAAACAAACAACTAAACTATTCGGCTATTAGAGATTTATCGCCCGGTAGTATTTGCACATCGTTATCAACTTATTTGTAATGTAAGGAGCGCCGGTGCACGATAGTCTGTGATAACGCTCCGATACACGTTTTGAATTAGTACGTACTGTGACACCGCTTCGTTGACATTTCACCGACAAATGGGACGAATTTCTATCCACTTAGCGGTTTTGGATATATTTAGGCCAGTTTGAAAACGGCCAAGTGATAGCGTTCGTTCTCAGAGTGCTGTGAGAGTGCATATCAAATCCAAGACTATTTTGTGTTGATTTCGAAGTCAAGCTTACAAAATGGCCGAGGACTCGAAACCTTTACTGCTGAAGTAAGTTTGTTTTCGATTTTAAGCGTATTTACTATTCTCGATGTTTTTGTCACATTCGTGAAACTTGAAATTTTATAAAAACGGAAACAGATCTTGCAACAAACGTTAACTACATAGACACATATAAAACTAGAACCTTTCCAAAAACCAAATGAAGTGTCTATACCAGTCGTACGTTTAACCTGTGATCGTCTCGTGTTGTATTTTGTAAAATAAATACGTTTCTTTGTTTAGTGTCGAAGAGAAATGGGTAAGATAGTTAGATTACAACAACTAACTTATTACATTTCAAGTTTAAGGCTTTAAATAGGTTATTTTTAACTTAATACAATGTGGCAAAGGACAGACTATACATTAATCCTACAATTCATTATGATGTAAGCAAGCACACGTGGGGAGTGTAAAACAAGTGATAAGATGATACCACCGTGATAACTGCTATTATATGAAACTAGTAGTAACTTAATTTGATTAGCCTATCTTCGAGTGTTGCGGTGCTTTTGCAATTTCAGTACGCAGGATATAAAACAGTCACAGCTATTTTATTCAAATACATTATTCTTCCAATTACTCTAACCTAGCATTAAACCATCAACTTAGTAAGTAGCACTGATCACAAGCAATAGCGATAATTGCCTTGTTTTCGTAATAGAATCTAAAGCGATCAATGCACTCCTCAATCTTTCATTAAATAATAAGCATGAACAAAGTTCATGTAGATATTAGATAATACTTTACGGCTAAATACAAGTCACAACCTTTTTATTTAAATAAATTACTATCCTAACTTCCCTAACCTAGCATTATATCTTTAACTTTAAGTATAATAACATTAAGCACAACAAATAGCGAAAATTGCCTGCTTTTCGTAATGAAATCTAAAGCGCTGTAAACCATTATATCTATGAACTCCTCACTCTTTACATCAAATACTAAGCGTGGACGGAGTCCATGTAGATATTAGATAGCACTAATTGGCTAAATACAAGTCATTATACCATTAACTTACTAAGTAACATTGACCACAACCAATTCGTGATTATCAAATTAGTTTTTTTCATGTCCAATGACATTATTAGGGCAGTTTATGTTAAAGACACTAATTTTACTACATTGTCCGTTTAATAAATCAAGGGTACCAAACAAATGACCCTATAAACAATTACGTTACTAGTTCTTCGGATGTTTTCTATTCGCTCTAATGCCTGGAACGACCTAGTTTCTTTTACAACCTCAAATTTAGACGTTAAAGTTGTCAGATATATTGAAAAACGACAAACCCATATTTTTCTTCTAACCTTGACAACAATTATCTTAACATCTATATTAACAACTGACTCAAAATATACTGTAATTATGAATAACATAAACAAAACAGTCAGAGTCAACATTATTTTCAACCATCAATGAGATGGACGGAGTTTTCTAATTTGATGGTTAAAAATTTGCAACTCTCGGCCTAAATTTAGCCTAAATGCACAGTAATAACTTGGATACGGGCGCTGGACTAATGTCTAAGCCCCATTAGATATATGTACTCTCTCTCTCTCTCTCTTCTGGTACCTCATTAGGTACTTAGCACTTGCCAAAGATGACAAACAAGCTGACGGCCCACCTGATGGTAAGCGGTTACCGCCGCCTATAGACCCCTGCAATAACAAGGGAAAATCACTTTATATTGCAGGTGCGTTGTCATCCTGAGGCCTAAGATGAAATGCCGTCCATGCCCAGTAATTAAATAGCAGGCAGGCTTACAGTTCGGGCTATTTCTAGTCTTGGTCAGACTCCCATGCTTCATTTACCCAAGCACCTAGGTATTTGTACTGTCGTACGCGCTCAATATTTTTACCACCTATAGTGTTTAGGTGAGTGTTGCTGGATACCACCATGAATTTTGTTTTATTCCAATTCACAAGAAATCTATGTTCCTCATGACCTCATAGCTAGACTACAGACTCATAGCTAGAAGCAGGAGGCAGCATAGTGCCTCTTGACCTTAAGTTCATGTAGCAATTCATCAGGTTATTTGGAACTACTTAGATCCAGAGTTGTTAACGCCTTTAAGATAATATCTTGGTGGGGGAAATTGCTATATTGGAACCTTCTGTTTTAACAAACAATGCGCTAGATTTGTAAACTATTGGACATTAATATGTATAACATGTTAAACACGTGCAAGGACCTTCTAAAAGTTCTAAACAAGACGAAAAAGAACAAATAATTGATGATCACCATAACTTTGAAGATAACATTACATGTTTCTGTAGGCAGACATAACATACTTTTTGATGACGCTCGCATGCCTTAACGCCATACATTTCCATTGAAACGTCTCGATTTTCTTGGTTAATCTAGCTAAGCAATAAATAACAAAAATAGTAAACAGCAAGGAATTGCGGAAAAGCTTTTAAAGTGACGAAATCACTATTTTGCCATTGTAACTATTGTTATGGTAACTTCTACACAACGTCATTGTATGATTGTGTGGATAGTCAAACCACAACTGATTTGCGTAAACTGAACGCGAATTTTGTACTTTTAAATTATTTTGTTCATATCGTTTGTTTCTAGAAAATTATTATAATTTTCTTTTGTTATTTTAACATCATTTACACAACAATTTCCTGTGGTTTAGATTCTCTTTAGCAACGCTAATTGTGATATTTTAATACAATAATATCATTGCTTGATTCTACTTCTTGTGAACATTAACGTTGCCTTACATATTTGTTTATTCCTTATCTCTACTTATTAACAGCACCGTGAAGAAGTTTTTTACTACCTTCTAAAATTGTAGAAATTGATTTTATTTCAAGCAAGTAGTGTAAGTTTTAGGTATTAAAAGTAAGTCCAAGTACTTATTTGTAAGTCATGTCGCGTTCTATTCAATATTAAGGTTTTGGAGTATTTCGTTCGCTTCACGTTTTATCTTCTTACTTGATTCGTGTAGCTACAAATGCTTACATAGTCTCAATCTCAAGTTTCCGAGCAGTAGTCATTCACGCATCCAACATGGCTTTGTCTTTGATCTGCCCCCTATTCACAACCGTCAAATCACGGGTTCGAATCGAAAAGTCGCTCCTGTCTCGCTTTAACGCGTCGCGGTTCAAAGTGACAGATTAAGAGTTTCCGAAATTCGAATATATTAGGGGGCTATTGTATCTTTCCTAAGTACGGAAGATTGCAAAAACAATTATCGTCCAAGTTCAATTACTTTACTCTTGCTATCGTCATGAGAAAGTTCAGTCAGACCAACGACACTGAGCTGTTCTTTTACTTGACTATACCCCTATTATCGTCGCAAATTGTAGGTGTTCGATGTTACTATGTAATAAAATTTGGAGCTAGGGGTCGTATTGGTTTGAGCTCTCTGGGATTCGATTACAATACAAAAACAAAGAAACCCGTGATGGTCCATGCTTCAGACGGCACGTTAAGCCGTTGGTCCCGGTTGTTACTGCAACATGCACTTTAGTCCACCAACCCTCATTGGGCCAGCGTGGTGGTGTTATGGCCCGTAAACTCACGTGCTTCTCCCATGTAGGAACACCCGCGCCCAGTAGTGGATCGTGTATAAGCTGTTAATGATGATTGATGATATAATGAATACGTAACGATAATAAAAAAAAAATGAGCTTAACCGTTTCAAGGTCAAAAACAGTTCAATAAACTCGTTGGGTACATGGCAAAGTGCTACAAATAACCTGATATAATATTAATAATCGATTTCCGTCTACTATCGACACTAGATAAGCCGAACGACTGATAAACTCGAGTTGAGATTTAAATTCAACTTCTACTTTGACATTATAACACTTTTTGAAAATTATTTTTTGTCAATAACCTGTCTAAAAGTACATATTTTGTATACGGTTGAAATCAAACTAATGTCATACTGTGCTCTGGGGAAATATATATAGTATGTATTACACACGAAACGGAAAGCAAATTACTTGAGTATTTAGATACCTTCACTTTCTTTACTTCCTGTGAGTCCCAACAATCTTAAGAGTCCTTTCTTAGAATTAACAGTACAAACTATGCCAGGACTTCACTGTTTAGAGTAGGATAAAAACTGGAAATAAGACTATTCAGGTTCAATTTCTTTAAAAGTCAATAAATAATATAAAAAGAGGATAGAATCGTATATTGTCTAAAAATAAATAAACATGTAAGATCACGATATGTTACCGTTATTACAATTTGGAATTTGAAACTCTACTTTCTTTACTTCTGTGTATTGCTAGACATAAACGAACTTTATATATTGGTAATTAACAGAAGTAAACAATACTAAATTGTGTTTCCAATACAATTAAATAGCATGAACAATTGATTGGTTAAGACCAAATTAATGTGGACGAAACAATATGGTAAATGCAGCCATCGAAACAGTAGGGTAATTAGTAATTAGCGCATCGAATTGATGAATGCTTACTTTGCTATCACTATATCAAATCGAGGAAAATGGCCTTGAGTGGAACAATAATTATATGAAATGGAGATGTATGGTTCGATTAAAACTGGCTGCTGGGATGAAGAAATAGGTGCCGTCAGTATATTTGCAATCATTCCAGCGGGATCTCGCTATATAATTTCGACATTAAGAACCACTAAACTTATGTGATACAAGATAAGATGCCACATTTAGGTTTTAGTTCAGCAGCAGTCGATTAAGTCGATTTGTTATTATTTTTTGAAGTCAGTGCTTCACTATCTAATGTTTCTGGAAACAACTTACCACTAAATCCAAAAAATATGTTTTAGTTTCTAGGGGATAAGTACCTACTTAAATTTAATCATTTTATCCTTTTCAGGTTTATTTGTTTAAAAAAATTTTTTTTTATTGATTTTTAGTATAATTTCAATACCGTTATAATACCCAATGACAACAAGTTACATAAGTATAGCTACTAAATCAAGACAATCAAGTCATGAATCAGAAAATCTATTTCTCATTACTAGTAGGTAGCATAAATTAATAGCAGCAAAATTTATACACTTTTGACAGTCAGTGACTCTTATTGCAGAGAGAGATATCAAAAGTGTATAGGTTTAATGTTGGACAATTCTATATCTTGAATTTCCACAACATAAAATTTGGAAGGAATTCGACCTGTTCTCAGTTGCATAACTTTATTTCATTTAAAAAGTAACTTATTTTAATTAATTTATGATAATTAAAATATAATATAAAAACTAGAAAAACGCAGATACAGATAGACTAGAAGAATTTTACAGGGATATCCCAAGTCCTGGGTGGCTCAGTGGTCAGAGCAGTCGCCCGGATTGCGAAAGGTCACGGGTTCGATTCCTGCCTCAGGACGTGAAATTTTTCTAGTTTTATTATATTTTAATTACTAAGTAATTTTTCAAACATTTATAATAATGTTATATTCAAAAATTAAGAATAAATTATGATATATTGATTTTACTAATATGACAGGTTACCTAATTTAATTACTCATGTAAATTATAGGAATAAGTAGATATATCATTTGCTTGATACAGATTCAGATATTACTTTATTTGAAGTAAAATAATAGGATCGGAAGTAAAGAACTCAAGGCATAGTATATTTACTACTTGTGATGACTACAGTATTATAAAACTGATCAAAAATGAAATAAAAAGGTTGAAAAGACACCGACTTTTTCATTATATTTTTCCGCCAAGGCTCAGAGTCTTCTGTCCTCTTTTTACACGCAAGTTACCTAAGCAGTTTACCTAAGTTGAAGATCACATAGCTATCATTGGAAATGATTGTCGCTGGTTGCATTATTTATGCATCTATTACTTGAAGTGCATAACGTGAATCAGTTGATCACACATAAATTGGTTTGTTGACAATGTAAGAGTTGGTAATGATGATGGGTAGGGAAATTGATCCTAGTTTTTATCACGACAATGTAACAAATAACAAATTAAATATAATCTACTTGATAAACGTAACTACTCGTACTCATGGAATTAAATCAAATATCTAGATGAAATGTTAGACTAGAAAGCATGCGCATAATTAATGGACCAAATAACTCCGCCGCAACCTACAAAAGTTGTTTCATAAAATAAATATGTAATGAAGTCAAAATTGAAGAAAAGACGTTTCTAGATTATGTTAATTACGCGACAGCGCTTCCAGGAGCTAGATTAGCTAAATCGAAATCATCCACAACAACATAGATCCGCCCACTTTACGCAAACTAGGTTAATTTTCAAACGGACAAAAAGTTGATTCAAATTAGACGTTGATTCGAATCTTGCTTCGCAAGCTATCTATCACTCATTTGCTATTAATCCCATTATAGAAATGACCTTAAAATGTACCTGTTTCTAAAACCTACTGCCCTACTGCTGAGCAAATAGCATGAATATGCGCGGTCATCTAACCTGTATGGGAGTACTGAGGATGAGAGTTTTGTTCTGATAATATTTAAGAACCAATATTCTGAATTTAGTTTTGTTTAATTTATTCCACCTTTTTACGTCAGCAAAAAATCGTTGTAGGTAAATGTAGATAATATTACTAATGATGTATTCACTTATTAATAATAGTGATTTATTATTATTAGTGATTTATTAATATTAGTGAATACAAGTCGACCTTTATTTGAGTCTTAAGAACTGCATCAAATCTTAAATTGCCTTTGAATATTGCATATACGTTATTTTACT
This sequence comes from Nymphula nitidulata, assembly GCA_947347705.1. Lineage (NCBI taxonomy): Eukaryota > Metazoa > Arthropoda > Insecta > Lepidoptera > Crambidae > Nymphula > Nymphula nitidulata. The sequence goes on along the minus strand of OX374617.1, from coordinate 2,642,180 downwards.
TAAATATCTATGAATTTCAAGAATAATTTCGTATTCGCATTACCTTCTAAGTACACATAATCGATCAAAACAAATCAATCAATCAAGTAATTTATTTATACACGTGTTACTAAAGTCTTAACAACATGTGCTCCATCACATTTCTACCATGGAGAAAATGGAGTACCCACAATAAATTTTTAATGTAAAATCACAGAATTTCAAGCAAACAATACCGTTGTAGATTATTAAATGTCAATAGTCAATCATAATAAAATATCGATTACCGTATATCCTGTAGCTTTGAAATAGTTCATAGCATCTTATCTTATGATGGGGCCATGACTTCACGACGCACTTCAAATCTTCTTTCTTTTGTGCCTCCCCTACTTTAACTCTTCCTGTGTCCCGAATATAGCTACCATTTGCCTCACTATATTTTTGGGCTGGAAGAGCCTGGCCTTGGATATGCCACTGGAGACTCATTCTGATTCTAGTCAGAACTACGGTAATGTTCTTTAAAGCATTACCGTGCCAGGGTATCGCATTTAGATAAAAGAGGTGATTGACAGGAATCAATGGAACATATTGTCTTCTTCTTTTTGAGCTAGCTCAGTTGTTTTGGAGGGAGTTACATTTTGTGAAGTATGGTTAGTGGCAAAATGGCCAGTGAGCGCTGCAGTCTAGAAGCGAGCACGTCTCCTACCATAATAATATAATTATTTACCCCATCCTCCCACCCTATGAAGGACTTGGGTGTATCAATCCCGGTATTTTTCGCTAATAACTCAAGAATAACTTCTTTGTTGCAGTTTCAAGGATGGCAAGGCGTCGTACGGTACAGATAGCCCAGCGAGAGGGAGACGGGTAATCTTCTGCGTGCACGGCAACCCCTCCACGGGATGCTGCGCCGTCATAGAAACTAGCACTACAGGCGACGATGGCGAAAGAAACAGCAGCATCACAGAAGTTGAACGTAAGTTCCGTAAAAAGACTATCTATATTACCTAGATACAGTCTTCTCGTTAGCATCTAGATAAGGTGTGTCGAGTGAGTGGGCTAAAAGATAACAGGCGGATATAATATGTTTTTTTAATCATCTATTTGTTGAAATGATTTACTGATAACTGATTTAGGATTTGTCTGTTTGGGGTGTAGAAAACATAATAAGAGAGAAGGCTGTAGTCTGTTCTCAATTTTGCTGACTCTGAATCTCAAATTATGCTAAAACTATATCCTAATTGTCAAGAATTCAAGAAAGTAGTAACACTTTATTGTTATACTTTTAAATAGTACAACAAAACTATACTTTTACCTGCTGAACGAGGAAAATTAAGAAATATTTAGGATACAGTTTTGCTTTTAAATACTAATATTAAAAAATATTTGGTATACTTATTTTCAGAGATTACGATCCCTAAAATTTACTCTGAGTTTTTTTTTCTTTTCAGGGCATTGTCACAGAAGGCGGAACGAAGACATAGACAAGCGTGCACGAAGAAAACTTATTATAGCTAGTATACTGTGTGTAATATTTATGATAGGAGAAATAGTAGGTGAGTAAAACTTATCTTCATATACTTAAGGTCTTAGAAAATATTCTTAATGCGTTTATTACAGGTATTGCGTTAGTTTCATTTAATATACTTTATTACACATATAAAGGTAAATTTAGCGGACGTAGTGGCATTGGGCATTATTTGCCACTCAACCAGAAAGTTTACTCAGAAAATTGAATAGTGCTAAAAAATAAGTGTTTAGTTAGGTCGGTTGTTGCTATTTTGTAGGTAGTGCGGAGACATGATCTCCTTTCCTGTAGAAATTTTGGAAGTTCTTTTGAATTGTCATTACAATATCATCTTTAGAGTGTCAAAACTGCAATTATATATTTTACAAGTTCTGATCGAACAATCCCAAAATTTTTATACGGAATGGTAATAGTGAAAATTAAATAAGAATCAACTTTATACTGCTTAAAAGAGTCTCTAAAAGATCGAAAGAAGCAGAATCTGCCAGGTAGTGGTCAGGGCCACCGATCGTACACTTATACAGGGTGTTTGGTACATGGTTCAACAAACGGGCACCTGCCCATGTTAACATAGTCATATAAATGCTAAGGAAAGTTCACTTTACTCGTACATGCAATAATTAGGATGTTTTCCTTCTAAATATTTGCTAAATGTGTAAAGATGCATTTGGTCTCGCTTTATAATATGATGATAATAAACCACATCCTTAACCTGTCAATTCGCGCATAGCGTGCCATCCGAAGCACTGAGCAGCTCGAGGTTATAGAATTTCAATTGAGCCATCTCGGGATCGACCATGGTGAAAAGTTGCCTTTTTCCGTACTCAAAACCAGAGCACTCAAACCACTACTTTACGCTTTAAATTCAATCTACATGCACTTCATTAGGTTAAGGTCTAGTGGCAACAAATGCAGCAATTGAACGCAAATGCCTCAGAGACATGTGTCCATTATTGTGTTACGAAGGTATTAATTACGTGTGAGGAGAACTGATCTACAATTAGCAACAAAAGTCGTTTATTCGATCCCAAATTACAAAACAATTACAGAAAATAGTCAAGTTAAGTGTTTATTTCTATTTCTAATTTTAGTTATAATGTTCGGAATAAAAAAAGGAAAATTGCAAAAATAAAAATGATAAATAGTTCAGTTTGCAAGAACGAAATGTAACCGGACTCAGGCTATGCTTTAAAACTAAATTTAAAACACAAATGTCAAACAATCTAAAATTGATTAATATTTAATACTTAAATGTTTTAAACAATCCACAGAGTACTTAATATTAAAATTTATAGCATGCAATCGAATTTTTGAATTGGTATAGTACACATACATGGTGTATCTACCTAATTATTTTCCTCTGTGATAGATAGTGGCCCTAATTCTGGAGAACACACGCTAAGTCTAAGTTTAAGTTCAGTGCATCTCTTTCTCTCAAAATGAATACGTAAAGGATGGCTGTCATATAATTTGACATTTAGAAACGTACGCACAATTTTCGACCTTATTGAACGTGATAAAATGCAGTGTTTATGAAGCACCTCCGTCAAAAATTGTCTATGGTTTCTTTGAAATCTATCAAAATTTAAGTGACAGCTCTAAACAGTACAAAGTCGTTGACATTTGTAGGTTATGAGACCCCCATTTTAAAAAATATGCTGGAATTACCATTTTTAAGACTTTGATCAATATTATAAGGGTATTTTCATTATGATACGTGAGCTATAAGTGCGACACCGAATTATTCTTATGTATGTAGCGTTTTTGGACGATGTGCCACAACACATCAAACACTCCATGCCGCTTCTTTTGCAATATTTCTTTATGAATGATGAAACTGCTGAAGAAGCTCGGTGGCGTATTGGTTTGAGCGCTCTGGTTTCGATACGAAAAACAAAGCCTCTTTCGCCATGGTCGATCCTAGGAAGGGTCAATCAAAGTTTGTTATCTCGAGCTCCTCCGTGCTTCGGAAGGCACGTTAAGCCGTTGGGACCGGTTGTTCCTGCAACCGCTTTTACCCACCAACCCGCATTGGGCCAGCGTGGTGGTGTTATGGCCCAAACTCCTCATGTGTTTCTCCCATGTGGGAAGGCCTGTGCCCAGCAGTGGGACGTGTATAGGCTGGTGATGATGATGATGAAACTGACCTATTCATAATCTGATGTATCTTTCCCAGGTGGATATCTTTCCAACAGTTTAGCAATAGCAACAGACGCAGCTCATCTACTCACAGACTTCGCCAGTTTCATGATATCGCTGTTCTCGCTATGGGTGGCCAGCAGACCCCCTACCAGACGGTAAGTTACTCTAATTAATTATGAAACACAGAGAAGAACAGATTTTTTTCAGAGGGTCTAAGATAAGATGCCATTTGGCTATCGCTAAATGGAAAATGTATGGAATTTGACATTTGCGATCGAAAGACGTTCGATGGCTTATGTCAAGTTCTATACGTTTTCTGTTTAGCGATTGCGGTAGCGATTTCGAAATGCATTTGTCCCCTTTGTTTGTTTTGTTTGTTCGTTGTGCTTTGTTTTGTTTTGACCCTCAGGGCCGAAATAGGGACGGCTGTGTACCTTAGAGTAATTAAATCCTCTTAACTTACACACTTAAATACGTCATTTTTAAAGTTCCATGATCAACGTGCGGCATTCATTTAGATTGTGCCCTAACGAAAGTAAGACGTACGTCGTAAGCATGTGTGCGTCGTGAATTACTTCATAAAATCTCACACGAGCATGATTTACGCCACACAAACGCTTCGCTTAGTTTATTAGCTGCTTTAGGCGTTTTTATTGTTATGATATGGCCATAACTATGTTTATAAAATATATTGTCTAAATAAAATGTAAACTTAACGTGAATCGCAAGTCACAACTCACAAAATTACACACGAGCGTAAATTACGTCACACAAATGTTTCACGTAGTTTACTTACCGTTTTAGATGTATTTGTTTGTTCGAATATAGCTATAACTACTCCGCTAGCGTGGATATTGGTTTTCGCGCCAAAAGGTACCCTATGTCCTGTAGTATAGTATATTATTCAGTTGATAATTTCATGACATTTGTATGAAATAATATAACATTGGCTGCATTCATGAATAAGATGTATTTGAAAGTTGCAAAAAAAAATTAGAACGAATATAGCCCATGTTTTAATTAATGGTCGTATTGACAGCATCACCCTGTGTATCCATGCTAAATTTCACTTCAATCAGTTCGGCGGCTTAGGAATGAAAAGGTAACAGATATACAGACGGACAGAATAGACAGACAGACAATTAGTTTCTACATTTATAAATAATATTAGTATGGTGCTTTGTCTGATTGAAACGTAAATTCATCATCATCATCATACCAGCCTATGATGTCCACTGCTGAACAAAGGCCTCCCCCATCGATCTCCAAATAAAACGGTTCTGCGCAGCCGGCATCCAACGGCTCCCCGCGACCCTGTCCAGGTCGTCTGTCCATCTAGTGGGAGGCCGTCTTACTTTGCGCTTTCCGGTACGCGGTCGCCACTTCAGAACCTTAACGCCCCACCGGCCGTCCGTTCTGCGTGCTATGTGCCCTGCCCACTGCCACTTCAATTTACTAATCCTAAGAGCTATATCTGTCAGTGGCTTTGGTTCTCTTACGGATGTCCTCATTTCTGATAGCTCGTTCCATAGCTCGTTGTGCGACTGCGAACTTGCACAGAAGGCCCCTAGTGAGCGACCACGTTTCACAGCCATATGTCATCACTGGCAACACACACTGGTCGAAGACTTCGACTTCAAGCACAGAGTAATTACAGCCTAGTATTAATGATTGCATCTCCGTTCGTTCCAGGATGCCGTTCGGATGGTACAGAGCGGAGGTGATCGGCGCGCTGACGTCCGTGCTCCTCATCTGGGTGGTGACCGGCGTGCTGGTCTACATGGCCGTCCAGCGCGTCATCTACAAGTCCTTCGAGATCGACGCTACTGTCATGCTGATTACGTCCGCCGTTGGCGTCCTTGTCAACCTTATGTAAGTAGATTTATGCTCGGCAAGTTTCTCTAAGCTCTAAGCCTTCACAAACGCTTGGATGCCATTTACACGCTTGCGAGTTCTTTATTGTGTTCCAGACAGGCAAGCAAAGTAGACGTGGAAGTCGAAATTTTCTATCATTGAGTTTGGTTTGAAATTTTTAATTTGAAATATAAACAAAAACAAATAAGGTAAAATGACGAAAGAGAAGATGATGGTTGTTAAAAATCCATAGAAATCATACCAAGTAATTACTAAATTTAATTTTTTATTGGCTATGAACGCGCCAGCGTGTAAACGCGTCGCAGGCGGCGAGCGCACGCTTCCTATGATCTGTGTTCAAAAACCTACACCGACTCGGGTCGGCAGCAAGCTATCACAAGCTCACGCAACCCAAGCCAAACAGCCCGTTTACACGCTTGTGTTTCTGGAGGGTTATCAAGGCCTGGCACGCGTCTAAACGCGCCATAAGACATTGGTCATTAAAGCCATAAAGTTCCACAAATGAGTATTAGGCCCGTCACCCAGATCCTAAAAGGGTTAAGTGACATTTTTGTATGTAAATTGCTTTATTTGGGTAACAGATCACGAGTCACGACGCAACTTACTGTAGTAATATGTGTCTTGAGTTATACAGTCTATTACAAAGTCCAAATTATTTAAGGGATGGTTGTGTTTCTTCCCCGGTTTCATATGCGAAGACAGCTAGTGCAGTTTAGACACTCGGGTATTGATGTTTTGTACGTTGATCCCAAAGAGAAAGTTGTTGTTTGGTCAGATCCATCCCCAAGATTGATACCGCCCAAAAAATTTACACGTTGTAACAAAAAAACAAACTTGACAATGGTTTCATTGAGTCTGAAATGTCCATTACATCCTCAGCATGGGGCTGACTCTCCATCAACATGGCCACAGCCACGGCGGCGGCGGTCATGGACATTCTCATGGTAGCAGCAACCCGGTACTCAACAATAAGGTAATATTTAGTATTACTAAGTAATATGTAAAAGATACTTTTGTTAGTTGCGATAGAGTAAAACTGTTTTAAAATCTGAACTCTGCAGATGAAGATCGAAACCCTATTAAAATCAATAATATCTTTATTCAACGAGATATCTAAGTAGCTCTTTCGAATTTAATCTGTCAAGCGGCGTTATACCTCTGGAGGTCTATGACAATTAAAAATTAATTGTGCAATCTGATGCTTGAAAGTTAGAATTTTATCAGACTTGCACTATGAAGACTCTTATCGTATATTTACCGCTCAATTCTCTAAATTTTAATCCAATAGTCCAAAACCAGTTGGAGGTCAAATAGTCAGTTCCTCTGTGGTCGGGGAATCTGGGTGTGGCATGCTCCCATCTTTGACCTTATCATCACTTAACATTAGCTGAGATAAAGGCCAAGAGCTACCACATTCGTCGTCATCGTCATACCAGCCTATGATGTCCACTGTTGAATAAAGGCATCCGCCATCGATATCCAACTGGAACAGTTCTGCGCAGCCTGCATCCAACGGCTCCCCGCGAGCCTGACCAGTCCCTTATTCTCAACTGGCGGATCACGAATTCGATTCGAAAAGTCACATCCCGTCTCGCTTTGATGCACGGCGATAAAAAGTGACAAGTATAGAGTTTCCGATATTCGAATCCTTTCCGATATTTGAGAATAAGGGGGCTGGTCATCTGTCCATCTAGTGGAAGGCCACTCGTGTAGCTAAATTATTCGCGAAGCCATTTGCCAGAACGAACCTGGGTGCTCAGTCCCCTTTGGCACGAATTTGTAACGAGTATAACGCTCTAAGCAATAGTATCTTGGATTTGGATATATTTGGCGATAATTTGAATAGCTTTAAATTGAAAATTTCAGAGTACTTTAAACAAGAAAACTAAATACTAATTATATCCGACGTATCTATTATGTTTAACATAGTATTGTACTAGATTGAGTGCTATGCACGCCGTTGTTCGGTACATATCAGAATTATTTTTGTTACTCATAGTATTATTGGTACTGGTTGTAATAATATGTATCATGTGGCAGTGCTGAATAAATAAATAAATAAAGGCCGTCCTATTTAGTGCTTCTTAGTAGGTGGTCGCCATTCTAGAACTTTACCACATAAAGAATTTAAAAAAATGCGAATCTCTACCAACCTTCCGCACAAAGCATTTCGCCAACTCCTTTCTAATACGAACTGCCAAGGAGTGAAACTCTCTGCCTGCTAATCTGTTTCTCGAAACCTACAATTCGGACGTCTTTAAGGCTAGAGTGAATAGGCACCTTCTAGGTAAGCATGTATCAACGTAGGCCATGTCACTACTTAACATCAGGTGTGATTGTGGTCAAATGTTTGCCTATAAATTATATATATAAAAAAATATATTTGATGATTTTGAGAGCTCATTCTAGCTATTATTCAGCTATTATTATTTTATTCAACTCAATTTTGTTTTATGGCTTTTTTAAATTAACTACTACTTCTTGACATCTGACACATAACGTCATTTTATTTTTAAAATTATAATAGTTTTTCTCAGTAGTGAAAAGAGTTTAGATTATGAACGACATCTTATTTAAAATTCCAATTGAGACTTTAGTGCAGTGATAACAAAGATTAAAATTGCATAGATCTCTGACCCGTAATGACGCATTTTTATTCATATTTAAAACGTACTAAGTGCAACACGCATGATAGCGAAGAAAACCTAACTAAATTTATGATTCTAAAGGAATGATAGGTCAAGTGGGTCATAGTCATGATTCAATTTGGTCGACTGTACATAAATAACTGTACCTGTGGTAATGACAGAAGGAGCGCTCGGACTCCGACGTGGAAAGCTCGGCGTCCCACCAACACGAGCACGAACATGAACGCGGCGTCAATATTAACGTGCGCGCTGCCTTCATCCACGTGCTCGGAGACTTCCTGCAGAGCTTCGGCGTGCTTGTGGCTGCCATTGTCATTTACTTTAAGGTAAGTGACGTTTTTTTTAATAGAACTTGATGACAAACGGCCCATCTGGTGTTAAGCGGTTACCGCCGCTAAGACACCTTTTCTTTCGTCAGAAAACCCTTTATGAGTTCTTTCTGGGTTTCACATTTTAGCATCCATATTACCTTTGCAATAGGAGTGGGTGGGTACATATATTAATGCTCGATTTTTTCACATACGCAAGTTTATAGGTCATATATCAAGAAATATGTATTTTTTGGGTCCACTCTAATGTTGATAGATCAATTAGTTTCGGAAAGATTTTAAGAAGCATTCCTTCACAAACTGTTTGATGATTAAAGCTCCCTATCAACTATACTGTTCCATGTCATGACCGTGCTACTAAAGTGTCCGACACGGAAATCAAAGGAGATAGTAATGGTTTGTATGAGATTTGGGCCAGTTCATCACCACCATTTACTCTTATTTTTGTATGAAATCGTCATATCTTATTGGTTTTATAAAATTTGGCGGGCATTACAGTGGCAAAAAATATTTTAATTTTCTGAATAATATCAAACTACAATATTGTTTTTTACGACTTCACATTGAATGTTGTCGTTTTATTTCTTTATATCTAGGGACAAACAATTCAGAAAATCCACAAAATACTTCAAGGGCATTCAAAACATGAAACAGTCCAACAAGGAAAGACAGTTTTAATAAATGTCAATATGACATTGAATCCAACTTTTTAACGGCATCATTGTGGCTATAGACAGTACACTTTTAGGCACTTTTATGACATCTATGTTGCCATTTATATGCAATAATTATAAGCAGTCTAAGCAATAAAATACAGGAGTTTTGTGTTAATTAAAGGAAACTATTTTATTCAGTACCTTTTTGTCTACAATCTGAAATGGTGCACGTGTCATGAGCAGGCCCAACAATTTACATGAAATCGCTTCCGTTTCGGTCTAATGGGCAAATACCTTTATTCCGACTTTTTTTTTTTTTTTTTTTTTTTTTTTATACAAAGCACGACAAATGACTCAACACCACCTGATGTGAAGCAGTAAGAAGAGTCCATATGCGAAGACAGCTAGTGCAGTTCAGACACTACTCTAGCTGCCTCCACCTTGCCGGCCCGAAAGGTGCTTTTTCACGCCTCTTTTGAAGGACCCCATGTTATAGGAAGGAGGGAACACATGTGCTGGCAAAGAATTCCAAGTTCTGGAAGTTCGGCAAAGAAAAGAGCTACTAAATTTCTTTGTACGTGATGTTGAGGTGGAGACAGTGAATTGATGACTCCGAAGACCGGCACGCGTGCTCCTGAGTAGGAAGGGGGAAGGTGGGATAAGGTCAAATAGCTCTTCAGAACACTCTCCGTGATATAGCCGATAGAAGGCGCTAAGCGACGCAATGTCTCGACGCAATTGCAGAGGCTCAAGGTTGTTGGTGACCTCTACATCGCCAACGATACGGACAGCACGACGCTGCAATCTGTCCAGGGCATCGAGTAGGTACTTGGCGGAGCCATCCCACAAGTGCGAGCAATATTCCACGCAAGACCGGACCTGAGTTTTATACAGCAGGCATAATTGGTCAGGCGTGAAAAATCGACGCACCTTGTTCAGGACACCGAGCTTCCGTGAGGCTGTTTTTATCACGGTTTCGATATAGTTCCTGGAATTCAGATCGCAACATATCTCCATACCTAGCAAGTTTAGGGAGCCCTGTGCCGAAAGAGTCGTGCCCTGAAGAGACGGAAGGGGAAGGAACGGCGACATTTTGGCTGTAAACGCGCACACCTGTGTTTTCTTAGCATTGAACTCAACAAGATTGTTAGATCCCCATTCAGATACGAGGTTCAACACCCTGTCGAGCTCAATGGTAAGATTCTCTCTCTCTCTCTCGGTTTCAGCGCGCCCAGCCCCTGGGCGACCGTAATATCCCCCATGCACTGTACTGTCATCTGCATAGCAATGAATGTTTCCTAACGGAATCATGTCATTGATATGAAGAAGAAAGAGTGTGGGGGATAGAACAGAGCCTTGTGGTACACCAGCATTCACTGACATGAACCGCGAAGCGCATCCATCTGCGAGGACACGGATTCTTCGCTCATGCAGGAAGCCGGCGATCCAGTTACAGAGCTGAGCGGGCAGACCGTATGCCGGGAGCTTGGAGAGAAGAGCCTTGTGCCAGACCCGATCGAATGCTTTGGCAATGTCAAGGCTAACAGCCAGTGACTCTCCACGTTTGTCAATAGCTTCACCCCAGACATGCATTAAGTACGCTAGAAGATCACCCGTTGACCGGTTCGGCCGAAACCCGTACTGTCGATCATTAATTAATGAGTGATCTTCTAGGTATCGGATCAGCTGGTGGTTTAAGATCCGTTCCATGACCTTGCAAAGAACTGAGGTGACAGCTATCGGGCGGTAGTTAGCTGGGTCTGATCGGTCTCCCTTTTTGGGGACCGGTTGCACATTGGCCTCTCTCCAAGATTCCGGCACACACCCGGAAGAGAGAGAAAGACGGTATAGCCGCGTTAAGACAGGAGACAACTCCGCTGCGCAGTTTTTCAGTACTATCGCTGGTACTTTATTTCAAACTTGATAATTTTCTATTCATATGTCCATTTTTTAATTGTCAAGATAATATACCTAGTACTATTATAATTTAGTAGTTCTATTTCGCGTGTTTTGATCAAAATGTTGTTTTGTGTGTACAGCCGGATTGGATCCTGGTGGACCCGATCTGTACGTTCCTGTTCTCCATCCTGGTGCTGATCACCACCTTCAACATCATCAAGGACACGCTCCTGGTCCTCATGGAGGGGTCGCCCAGGGGAGTCGACTTCCAGGTACTTCATGTTTCATATTTCTCTATATTCTAGGTTAAAATTTCGATTATTAAAAAAATATAAAATATACATATTTGGCGTTGGTGCCATATGTACACTATCTCAAGAAAATCAGGAAAAAGCTCCTGAATCCGGGAAAAATACTCAGAATATTGTTGTAGTTTCGTGAAGCAATTCTTTGTGTTGACGTGCAATTTTCTTTTTTAAAGATCATTGTAATATAAGTGAATTTAATGTGAAAAACGTTGAGAATTTTACCGTGGTTCATAATCATATATTCGCGCCAAACTCTCCCAAGATGCATCGACATGATACGCCAGCTTTTCAATGCAATATTTGCAGAATCAAAGAAAATACTTTAGACATGGCTGTATGGTTATTAGTTCCCCTTGCTTTCTCTGTAATGAAGAGAACAAAAAAAATAAACGAGTATGTTTGCCGGGATTTTGTGGTGTCAGGCAAGATTTTACTTACAATAATTAAAAATTGTATCGGAGCATTCTTTATGTTATAAAAGTGGCGTAGTTATATAAGTGTTTCTGTTGACGTGCAACTAAAATATTATTATAATATAAGTGATTTTGGTGTGAAATACGATGAGAACTTTTTTGTGGTTATCCACCTCATCAAGTAGCTTCATATGGAAACTGTCATCATATATTTCGCGTCAAAGACTCCTAATTTGCATTGAAATGTGTAACACCAGTATTTCAATGCAATAAATGAAGAAATAAAGAAATACTGAATACATGGCTGTATGGGCATTAGTTCCCTTTGCCTTCCCTTTATTGGGAGAATTAACAAAAAAAATACACATATTGGGATGTTGCTTAAGTTTGAATATGGCGCTACTGTTACCTCTAAAAACAATTGAAACTTAAAAGATGTGAAATATTGTTGAAGTTGTACTGTTATGACAACTATTAATAAAAACATACTTAATGCATAGTAATTATTGATTTTGTCCGTTTGCCAATACATTTCTTAGTAATATGGGAACATGTGACGTCACCTGTTCCGTAGATTTTCTATGGAGCGTTTTTGGACGATGCGCCGCTACACATCAAACATGCCACTATATCTGTGAAACTATTGATCTTAGACATACTATTTCTTTTGCAATATTCCTTTATGAGTTATAAACTTCTTATTTATGAAAAAAAAAAAAGTTGTCAACTACCAACAAAAAAAGTTGTCAACTGTTGTTGGAATAACATACCGCCACCTATAAGACAGTTGTCATCAAAGTTTTCTTTCAAAAGACATATGAAGTCATATATTTTACAAAAGCAATGTCTGGGTATTCCAAGGGGGTACTCGGTGGCGGACTTTGCCATCTGAATAGAGAGAGTATGGACTTGTTTGTTTTTGTTATATGTGAACTATATATTCTAAATATTTCTATTTTCTGTGATCGTGACTCACGAGTGCCACATTGTTTTATAAATCTTATCATAAGCGTACACACATATTTCACATTTTACACTAGACTCCGTTTTAGTTTCTTTATTATTATTATACATCTTATTTTATTTAGTTTGTTATCTGTCTGTTACATTTTAAAAGCATCAAACCCTCGGGTTGTAGCAGAATACCAGTGCTTTGTTCACATCCCGCGGTGTGAACAAAATCCAGTCACTGCAACTCATTGCGACCCTTTTGCACTTCTACAACGCACACAATTATTGTTGTTTAATGTGTGTTATACCTAAGTCACTGTTTTGTTCAAATTCAAACTGTATTTGTGTGTGATGAAGAAATGAAAATAAATCTTTTATCTATCTATCTACCCTATTGTATTCGTTTCAACAGGAAGTGGCCAATACTTTCCTGTCGCTGCCCGGCGTAGTGCGCGTCCACAACCTGCGCATGTGGGCGCTATCGCTGGACAAGACGGCGCTAGCTGCGCATCTTGCTATACGTAAGTCATTTAACAACATTCCTAGCGTTTATTTTTAATATTTTACAGGGCGGTGACGACTATACGACATTAAATTAAAACATGGCCTTTATTAGTTCATAGAAAGGTTTTGCAACTATCAAATACATCTTATTAATTTAACCCATTCGCCGAGGAGCTCGCTAGCGTAGTAGTTTGAGCGCTCTGGTTTCGTTTACGAAAACAAAGCAACTTTCGCCATGGTCGGTCCCGGGATGGGTCAACCAAAATTTCTAATCTCAAGCTCCTCCGTGCTTCGGAAGGCACGTTAAGCCGTTGGTCCCGGTTGCTACTGCAACCGCTTTAACCCACCAACCCGCATGGGGCCAGCGTGGTGGTGCTATGGCCCAAGCTCCTCATGTGTTTCTCCCATGTAGGAAGGCCTGTGCCTAGCAGTGGGACGTATATAGGCTGGTGATGATGATGATTCGCTGCGGTAAACGCCGTTAAACGTAATATGCTCAGAGCTTTGCCGAATAAAAACATAAAAATTAATACCTTCAATATGTGTGTGATCATTTGACAGTACAATCGCCGTTTCAGGAAATGACAGTTATGAAAATATGACGCATTCGGTAAAAATTTACATTACGGACCCACGATTTTGGGGGCTTTTGGAGGGTGGAGAAGGAGGGGGAGTTCATCTCTATCCCCCGGACATATCCCCCACCATAGCAATCGCATATTTTCGGAGAGCGTTAGATCGAAATTTGGGCTTAGGAATCAACAAAAGTTACATAATACATTTTGTGCAAATTTCCAGAAAACCAACTAAAATAATAATTTTTCACCTAAAATTTCCTTTATTGCACGTTTACTTATGAATTGTGCATAAAAAATTCCAAATCCATTACTCGGTGCGTAAAACGCGTAACCACTTTTATATTATCCCTACGAGTCTCCCAGCTAATACGAGCAAATTTTTGTAACCGCTTCGAATCGGTTATAATTGTCGTCACTGAACCCAAGACCATTCACAATCCGGGCGACTGCTCCACCCATCTGAGCTGCGAAGGATTAAAAAACTAAGAATATTCCAAGCAATGCCTTACTAGGTATTTCAAAAAATACTCCATCGTGTGTTTGAATAGAATATTTCGACATTGTAGTGTATACGTTAGCCTGTATCGCAAATATAGATGGAATAGAGGAAAGTCATTATAGGGTGGTATTGAGTCCTCGGTGGCTCAACTAACTCGAAGTTCTCATTATTGCGATCCTTTTCCTATAAATATCGGCAGAAAGAAATAGACTGAACTGCAATTTTGATTTATACTTGAGTCAACGTATCAAAAGAATATAATATGTCATTTTGTACAAGTTTGTCCCTTTCACTCGCTACCTCTCTTACTCGTCACTCATTTACATTTATTCTTTACCTATGTTGTTTATTCTAACGATATAGAAATAAGCAATTCAATACCTTTCTTTCTCAACAGGCACCGGAGTGAGCCCGCAGAAGGTTCTAGAACAAGCTACGCGGCTAGTTCACGAGAAATACAACTTCTTCGAAATGACACTACAAATTGAGGAGTTCAACGATGGCATGGAGGACTGCAACCAGTGTAAGATGCCGCAGTCGTGAGTGTAGGTTCGATTCCCTTTTGATATTATATTAGCACATAAACCAGCGAGGTTGGGACATCAATTTAAAAAAACCTTTGTACGACAAGTGTGGCTTACATGGGGTATTTAAAAACGTTTTTATTTTATGTATAATTTGTAGTATGTCAATATTATAGCTATAGTATATCTGCATTCAATAGTTTCTTAGATATAGCGATTTAATTGAGGTGCGGTAACAAGTTGGCGAAATAGAAAATTTTGCCGAATAGTGACGTCACACGGCAGCAGCGACTACCAATATGTAGTGACGCATAAATATTATTGTCTTTCTAATTATTGCGTTTATATACGTACTTGATATATAACAGGCAGTTTCATAAAATGTGAGCAAACTAAAACTAGTAATGAATTTTGTAACATTTGTGTCGCAATTTTTTCAAATTGAATAGTGTAGTGATGTCTTTATATCGATATTTCAATACTCGATGAAATAGGTCGCGCTCGATTTACTTGTTGTAGTGTAAAAATTATGTCCCGATCTCGCGGTTATGTGTTACCTTTGCTGATTATGGAGAAAATGGTACTGTCGATAGCATATCAAGTTTGACTCGTTACATCAAGACCACTGAGTCCAGTCTCCATAACCGGCCGCCTTGCTCTAAAGTTCCAAACATTAGTGTTACTAAACCGTATTAGTGAGTATTGTATATTTATTTCTTTTAGTAATTACTTTCTGTATTCAAATTATTAGTGTTGTCGAATTTGAAATAAATGTCATGTGATTTATCGATATTATTTCAATGATATTTAGACAACATTTGTTACAAGTTTAATTTATAATGCTCGTTTAAAAAGTGTGTTTAAACAAATGGTGTTGTATCATATCTATTTGCATTATTATTATTATTATTATAAGTTTTAAAAAGTATGTTTATATGATGATGTACCATTTCTATTTGCCTATAATTGGCTGCTAAATTTAAAAATGTTTTACTAGAAAAAATGTTTTTATGATCCCGCACCATTTTATGCCCTATTAAGTATTTAATCGTATGAATGAAAATTTATATATTAGTAACTTGTTATTAAATGTTACAAAAATATATTTTCAATGATTTTCAATGATACGAAAGTTTTCAGCCTTGTATTTTGCTGCCAAAAAATTTACATTTTATATTTCAGTCTTGAGGCTTAAAAATTGTTTATAGTATTATTAAAACAATAAATATTTATCAGTTTATAAATTAATAAATTGTAGTTTTACAGATTTTGATTAATTAGTTCAATTCAGTTTCTATCTTGTTTCAATAACAATAGAATACTATTTACCATGGCATATTTGCCTTAGCTCCGAGGCTTTCTACGTCGATTTTATTAGCTATAAGTACACCATTGTCAATAATACCTCGTATGATAAAATGTAGTTTACTTTTTCTTATTAAATAAAAAGTTATCTATTCTATATTATATTAAACGTTATACGGTAATCACTACCTATGTTTATATTGTGAAACATACAGGATATATATATTTTTATTTAATTACATATCATAAGTGTAATAATGAATGTGCCTTAAAATATGTATTACTGTGGACTGAAGCATTATAATTATTATTACCAATATACATTTAAACTATGTCGTTAAATTTTATAAAACAATTAGCATCTAGCCGTAACTCCGTCCGCATGGTGGAGGTTAAAAATGGGTGGCCATGGTCAATTCTATATATTGGTAAAAGATATTTCGAAATCGAATTGGTAGTTTCAGAGATTACCTCCTACATACAAACTTTACCTCTTTATAATGTATTGTAGATCAAGCCATATCGATAGCGTTGGACGGTTATGCCTTGCACAACACTATTTTTTTCATGAGCCGTACAGTTATACATGATAATAACATATTGAGTCCCGTAAAGACTCGTCTTCACAGGCGAGTCTTAATATACCTAGCAAGACTACTTGAGTCGCCTTCGGTCTTTTGACACCAATAATTATAAATTATAACCTCTTTATATGAAATTTTATAAACATATATTATTGATATTCTATATTATAACTAAAGTATTTGGCTTTTGTAAGTAATTAGCGAAATCGCTAGATTTTCCTACAGCTATTATTTTTACTGTGAATTGTATGTCTAGGGATCATAATATTTTGAAGAATAAAATGTCAATAATGCAATTTATTCAATTGTACGAGTTTAATATTTGCAAAATGTTTTCCTTACAATAGAAATGTATTTGCTCAGTGTTATATTTATCATAGACATTCGGAGTGTGATGGATATGTTTTTATGTATAGAATAGGTATTTAAGTGTTCTTACTATATTGTTAGTCTTCCAAAAACATAGTTATAAGCGAGAAGATTGCTGGAATGTATGTTGAAAAATATGATTATATTTTTGAGAATATTATATTGCGAGATTTTATTTCTTAATAAATTAATTCCAACAGCCTATTTCCCATACGATTTTTTTATGTTCTCTCTATAATAGAAAAGGCAAGGGGAACTAAAGCCCGTACAGCCGTGTCCTTAGTATTTTCCTTAATTTTTCAATTATTGCATTGAAATGATGATGTAACACATTCCTTGGGAGAGTTTGACGCGAAATATATAATGACAGTCTCCATGATACTCTGTCATGAGTTGAAATTCTCAACGTCTTTCACACCATAATCACTTTTATTACAATGATCTTCCAATTGCACGTAAACACAAACACTTGTTTCATAAAACTACACCAATTTTATATCACAAAGTTAGCTCAGACACAATTTTAATTACTGTAACACAAATCTTGACTGACACCACCAAATCCTGCCAAAACCTCGATACGAACTCGGACTATGTAAGTATAGCGGCGAAAAACACGAGTCTATGCTCTATTAAAAAACCTCGTGTTTTATCGCGCCAAGGACGCGTGCATAAATTTTTATTTACCCTCAAGTTTTAATATTTCAATTATGATCACAAAGGAGAACTTAGATTGACATTGTTTTTAACACAGATCACAGATAAATAAAATGAAAATTTAAAAAAGCAACCTGTAACATAATGACATTTATGGCCAAAGAGCATTAGGTAATTGGACTAATTTAAATATAACATTTTTTTAAAAAAATAACAAACCTATGGCAAAAGTGTTTCAGTTCAGACAGCCAAATTGAGTTTACTAGTTGACACTTGAATAACCTTATTGAAACTTTAAAGAATGTATTCTGTGAATGCATCACTAGTGTATTCAGTGTGAAGACCTCGGTGGCGTAGTGGTTAGAGCGCTCTGGTTTCGTTGACGAAAACAAAGCAACTTTCGCCATGGTCAATCCCGGGATGGGTTATTTAAAAAATTATAATCTCGAGCTCCTTGTTTCGGAAGGCACGTTAAGCCGTTGGTCCCAGTTGTTATTCCAACCGCTTTAACCTACCAACCCGCATTGGGCCAGCGTGGTGATGTTATGGCCCAAGCTCCTCAGTTTCTTCCATGTAGGAAGGCCAGTGCCCAGCAGTGGGACCTATTGTAGGCTGGCGATGATGATGATTCTGTGAATTTCGCGAATGCGCTGGCACAGTGAATTGACCGTAGATTTGACGCCATTTTGTCTGTTTATACACAGTATCAATTTATAAAAAGTGTATGAAGAAGAAAACTAGATATAGGTACATAATTTTATTAAAAAAGTAATACAATGTTGAATCCGACTATGTTACACCTACGCACGCGTGCAGATTATGTTAAAATTCGCTGACATTTTATTTAAAAAAATCCTATCAGAAGGAATTAGGGTACCACCTTAATTCGTTGTAATAAGACTCACTGTCCAACTGACATCTTACGCTTGATGTTGTCGTATGTATTGAATGTTTTCGTGGATCATTGACGCACGATGACATGACAAAACTAAGTAATTTGAAGATGGAGTACGACGAATAAAAAATATAACGATGCCGAAATCGCAATACCTTTTAATTAACAAGGACAACATTTTACATAAAGTAAAAAATACTTTGATAAATACGGTAATTTAGTCTAAGCTAACTCCACATTTATTTTATCTGTTGACGTTAAAAATACTGATAAGTAATTCATCAAAAAACGCGTAAATCGTCTTTAAAAGTCGTAGATATAAAGATAGTTAGTAAGTGAGATAAGATAGTTGTGTTAGTTGGTAGTATTTTTTCTTTCATGTTTTTTTTTACACGTAGTACCTCACCTTAGTACCTAAAAAAATCACTCTCTGAACTCAAAGGTTTGCTGATAGAAAACACAGTTTTGTGTTAAGCTCGCCTGTGTACATCATGTTTTATCATGTAATTTTTTTTTTAAGTTGCTTTTGTTGTACAATAAAGAATAAATAATAATATAGTTCATTTTTCAAATAACGTAACATGTTTTAAGGTATTGTTACTTCGCCGTCGCTAAGTATTATAAATTAACTTTTAATTCTATATTTTATCTTAATAATTATAGCTGGTATCTTTATCTGGTATGCACTTTGTAGTGGCGATTCTGGAGTAATATTCAGCTGAGAGCCGTGCAGTCCGGGGGCGTTCTGGGGATTTGAAGTCCACCTCGTACAGGCCAAATCGTTGCCTGTAACAAACACTCAGCTTAGCTTAAAAAAATCTAGGGCATGGGCTGTAAGATTGTATGAAAAAAAAAATATCCAAGTAGGAATGCGATTATTTACTTATAAGTCGACAGGTTTGCTTTATGATTAGCTTCGATTTTCTTATAAAAGTTCCTTGATGTATTGGTTGAACAAAAAAACCCATAAAGTATTGATAATCACAGATACATCAGTTAAATTTTCTAATAAGTGTTAACTTTACTTAATGGTTCAAACTTATCATAATTGATTTAAGTTGGTTAGTAACCTTAGTAAGCCAATTAAATTGATTTGCTAGTAAAATGTCAATCTATTGGTCTGACATGTGCTCTGGACGAAAGATAAGGTTTGGGGACGTCGTCCACCCCGTCCATCCCGCATTCTTGCCGGGAATCGAACCAGGTATAAGAATAAGAGTTATGGTAATCTCACAAATAAGTTTATTGTACTCGGAGGAAAAGTACCTATAGATGACAACAGTTACGAGATTAAAAACAAGAGTTTAAATATCCCCAGGTAGGCAACAATTAACACTCACGTAATATCCTTGGAAAAAATTAACTTCAAGTTCCTTCCGCCATCGTTCTTTTTACCTTTCAGACCAGAAGAAAACCTGACAAAACAAGTATTTATTCTTTATCTAAAAAGAGAATACTTACGAAAAACCGTTCGTCCATTCGAAGTTGTCCATCAGCGTCCAGTACGTGTAGCCGTAGACGTTGCAGCCGTCTATTGTGACTGCTGCGTGGAGCGCTCTCAGGTACCTGAACAAAGTCCAAGCAAAATTACTTTCAATAAATCTTGTATACCTATTAACCCTTGTTATTAACTAACCCTAGTTAGCTTTTCACCCTAGTCCGTCCGCTGATGTTGCTACGAAACACACTTTCAGTCTATTTTTAACCGACTTCAAAAACGAGGACGTTTTTAATTCGGCCGGTGTGTTTTTTTTTTCTATGTATGTACACCGATTACGCCGAGATTAAGGTTCCGATTTATGTGATTATTTTTTTGTTCGATGCGGAATAGCTTCCTTTTGGTCCCATAAAAATTTTTTCAAAATCAGTTCGGTAGTTTGGTTTTTATAAATAAAAAAAACTGAAATTAGTAAGTCGTCTACATATTTTTTTCTTCGTATGTACACCGATTACGCCGAGATTACTGATCCGATTTACGTGATTCTTTTTTTCTTCGATGCGGAATAGCTGTCATTTGGTCCCATGAAAATTTTTTTACAATCAGTTGGGTAGTTGGGTTTTAAATTTAAAAAAAACTGAAAACATTAAGTCGTCTACGTATGCAAAATTGCGATTTTTTGTTTTTCTATGACTTTTTAGTGAAACGATACGATAGTAGCAAACAATATAAGTTGACGGTCACCCATCTAGCTTCGACCTTAGAAAGTTATCACTAAAAATTGTGAAAAAAAAATTTAAACAAAAATTAAAACCGACTTCAAAAAAACTGAAAAGGTTAAAATAATTAAATATAAGTCGGTACTCATCCCCTAGTAACATATTTTTTTAGTTGGTGCTTCACTTTCTATTGTTTTTGGAAAACACTGAGCACCAACTTCAAAAATATGTTACTAGGGGATGAGTACCTAGGTACTTAAATTTAATTATTTTAACCTTTTCAGCAGTCGCCAGCCTTTTTGAAGTCGGTTTTAATTTTTGTTTAAATTTTTTTTTCAGTCACTATTTCCCTCACTTTTGCGATGTTAACTTCAGTTGCAGACGTTGATGGCCTACCAGAGCGAGGCAAATCTTACATCACATCTCAACGGTTTTTGAACTTTTTGTAACCACTCTTATGCACGTGTTTTTCATAAAGTCGATTCACCGTAAGCCTTCTGTAACCTTTTCAGTGACCCCATCACGAAATTCCATCTTTGTTCGATGTTTTTGTCCATTGTGAAATTCGCAATACACACTAGATATGATATAACTAAAAACAGCACTGTATTTAATATAAATAACACATGAAACTCAAACTCCGCGCCAAAATGGCAAACAGTTGTGCGGTTGTGCCAATTTAACAACAACAAAAAAAAACAAAAAATTGAATTTGGAACCTTATAAAAATCATCATTTCCCGATACTTTTTTGATTGAATGTATATGACTTAGGTAAAGTCATTTGTGTATGATATGCATTGGTGTAAGTACCTTGCTTTTCAGGCATTCAAACTTATCCATGATCGAGAAGTCAACAAAATAATTTTCGACACCTACCCGTCAATATAGTTAATCCTTCGCGTATCGTGAAGACCTGGTTCTAGTGAGAAGCCGTTCTCCGTTATCAGCACAGGAGGGTTGCCGTAGGTGTTCTTGATCCAGTTAAGGGTCTTCCTGAGGCCCCATGGCACCACCTAAAAAAGGACATTGTTAAACCTGTTTGTGTTGGATTGTGGTCATTTCATCATCATCATCATACCAGCCTATGATGTCCACTGCTGAACAAAGGCCTCCTCCATCGCTTACAAAATAAAACGGTTCTGCGCAGCCTGCACCCAACGGATCCCCGCGACCCTGAGCAGGTCGTCTGTCCATCTAGTGGGAGGCCGTCCTACTTTGCGCTTTCCGGTACGTGGTCGCCATTCTAGAACTTTAACGCCCCACCGGCCGTCCATTCTGCGTGCTATGTGTCCTGCCCACTGCCACTTCAATTTGCTATTCCTATCAGCTATGTCAGTGACTTAATTTGGTTCTCTTACAGAAATGAAGGCATCCTCATTTCTGATTCTATCTCGCAGAGAAACATCTAACATAGCTAACGAGCTATGTTAGGTAGATTCTCTGCGAGATAAAACGCCATACTATGTATGGAATAATTTAAAATTGGCTACATTATTTCATTAGAAATGACATGAAATTATCAAATGAATAAGAAGTTTTTGAAAGTGGCAAACCATTTCAATGAACTAATTTATCCCATGTTCCAGTTTATTGTCGTATTGACGGCACCACCCAGTATACTGACATGAAAAATATTTGCTTATTATATATGTATAAAAATAAAAAACACAATAATAGGGGCTCTAAATACAGGAGGAAACCTGTCCTACAATAAATCAAATGGTCGTGGAAACGGAAAACCATGCCTACGCAGTTCCTCGCGTGGTGCGCCATTACGGCTTAGCGCATCTGGGATACTGTCAGTTCTTTAGTTGGTATACTGCAGTCTATCAAGGAGGAGTCCGACATAACCCTGGTGTGGACCGTCATCACGCCAGGGTGCCCATAAAGGGGTTTTCTCACAAAAAAAGGCTTAAAGCGCTGGTCTTCCGTAGCACCAACTGAGAGCGCACGCAACACGCGTTAAATACTTTGGCTTCACGTCAAATAAACTGTTGTTTACAGTTCTTTGTGGCCTATTTAAATAAAATATTTTTTCTTTCTTTTCTTCTTTCTTTCATAAAATGTTTATCATTAATTTGAGGCCATGAGTAGGTACAACCACCCCATGTCCATTACGTTTACCTGTTGTTCCATGGAAAAGAGATATTTCAAAAATGTATGGAGACTCGGCCAGGTATACGTACGTATGCTGAAAAATGGGTAAAAATATGCAGAAAACTGTATCAATTGTCCATTTTTTTTTAACTGCTGCGTTGCGTATTACAAAACAAGATTTTTTGTAAATAAAACTGCAACACAGCCAAAAATTCATCATGGCGCCTATGTCACTTTGGTGACGTTTAGTTGACTTCTATGTCACCCGCCATATTGCCATAGTGAATAACGGTGAAATCGACGAAAAATTTCAACTTTTGTACACACAAACTATGAATAAAAACGAATTATTAGTATTTTTCGCGGATTCTGGAGATTTTTTTGTATTTTTTTGAATACTGTAACATATACCTGGCCGGATGTAAAACATCTCTTTTACAGACGACACACGGCATATAATCCAGATGGTAATTCTATTAAAAACAATTTGCCCTGACTGATCGACGACTACAACTCACCTTCAGCCACGTAGTGTTAGACTTCGGCCACTCCGGTTTTTGAGACAAAACCGCGCCGGCATCTTCCATAAAAGACGGCGTTACACTGATTTTCCCATTAGTCTTGGTAGCCAAGTACGTTGTATAGTGGTTTAGGCCTAAAAAGTCATAGGAGCCTCGAAGAGAGTCCACTTCTTGGGGAGTGAAATGGGGGAGGCGGGACCGAGCGAAGTTTTGGCGACGAGAGTTGTTGTCGATGCGCTCGCGCATCACTGGCGGGTAGTTGCCTTCTTTGGTGAGGATCGGATGGGCGAACCAGCCGAACTGACAAAAAGTAATAATATTAGTACCTACACTGAGGGCAATATTACAAAAAGATTTATAATTAGAAAAAAAATCTGAATACCGATCTATAGAGATCTTGGTAAATAATTGTTAAATTTATTTAGAAGTTTAAACTTTAAATCTATAATACCTAATCATTGCAGTTACATCCATTACAAAAGGTAAGCGACTTGAATTCATTCTGAGAATAGTAAAAAGATCTGTCTTCTCAGCTATTTTATTGAGTGTGCAATGTTCGTGAGGTGCTTGAAGGCGTAGTGGCTCTGGTTTCGATTACATAAACAAAGCAACTTTCGCCATGGTCAGTCCCGGGATGGGTCAATCAAATTTATAATCTCGAGCTCCACCGTACTTCGGAAGACACGTTAAGCCGTTGGTCCCGGTTGTTACTGCAGCCGCTTTAACCCACCAACGGGTTGGTGGTGGTGTTATGGCCCAATCTCCTCATGTGTTTCTCCCATGTAGGAAGGCCTGTGCCCAGTAGTGGGACGTATGTACATAGGCTTATGATAATGATGAAAGGTCGTGTTAGGGGGATCTTATACCAGGGCGACCGATTTATACCTTAAGAACAAGCTAGGTATAGTCTAAGGCGGGGATTTATTCACCCATTTATCTGGGTTATTTTGAGATTCAAGAGACTATTATAAAATAAAGATATTAGAGTGATCGATCAGTTATATTGGGTGTCATGTTTTCTTGGTCGAAAATTTGGTGATGTTGGTGCAAGTTAAATAATGAGTAGGTACTAACAAAGAATTGCTTGGTTATTTCCGCAGCTTCCTCGTCTTCCTTTGATGTGGAGGCAGGTTCGACCCACGAGAGGTCTAATGTGATGCCCATAAAACCTTAAAACATAAAAAAATATAAACTATGAACAATAAAAACTGAACAGGCTGTGAATGCTCGATGGGACTTGAAGCGAGATAATGGTTCACATCTGCCTAACCCGCGCTCCCTGGATAGGCAGCAGGGGCCTTACCACCATATTTATAAAAGCGATTCATATTCCGCTCGGTTCGGTATTGGTTCCTAAACTGCATCGCTGTCATAGTCGTAGATAGCGTCGTAGTACGAATTAACGATTCTACTCAGTTTAGGTCCTAAGCTGGATCGCGATAAAAGATGGTGGTACGGGTGCAGGCCTTTCGTGAAACGTTTTAATAAATTTAGGACCAAAATTAAGATATTTTCGTGACATTATAAATGATGATCGTGACATAGGAATCCCTATTCTTTTGTTTACGTCATAAATGCCCTCTAGTAGTCCAAATGAACGCATCAAAATCGAAACAAACCTCACGGTATTCCACTATTTCGTTCGTCTGCGAATTCTCTCAATTCAAAACTTTATTGCATACTAAGTGGTGTCTGGTTTTATACTCGATGCTATTTGCGTTGCAAGTGCATCCTCCTCATTCATATTGTCAAAAACCGCAATAGCGATAAGACGGACACTCAGTCAGGCATCATGCGTGCTGTGGCAGAGGTAAAGGTAATTAAGTCTGTTTGCCGCTTTTATGAATTGACAAAAGCTATATATCTACGCACATATTTAATATCATATCCCATGTGAATTTACCAGGGGGCATGATTCTCCGCCAATGAGAAGCCATGGGTTTCCTCCGTCTACAAAATCAAATCTTGCTAGGTACTGACTTTTATGTCTCCGGCGGTACTCCTTCTGGAACATGCGGTAAGCTGCCGCGTGGGCACGCAGCACCGTATGCCCGCACATGTAGTCCTCCAGGCCGCTGGACCGGGCGCCAGGCGCGTCGTCTCCACCGTAGCCCTCGTGGCAGAAGCTCAGCGGCTCGTTGAAGGTTAGCCAGAATCTTACGCGGTGCCCGAGGTGGTCTAGCAAGACCTGAAATTATTATTAAGAGACAATATGTAAAAATTAAAATTGCTGGATTTTTTTATGGCTTACTGATGAGAGCAGTGTTGAACTAGAAAATACACTCCTGGCTCATCAATCTGAATGCGATGTGTTTGCGGATGGATGGAAGGATCTTTTATATAGATGTCTAATGTTTAGCTAGAAGAATGAATGTGAGTCCACCTGTTTATAATTAAGTAAATATATTCTTTTATTTTAGTTAATTTATATATTATTTTTACTATATGTATACATTTTGTTTTACAACTTCGGCATTTCCGTTTTTATTAGAAATAAATAAAATCATTCTAATAATCTTGAAATCTGTAGTGTGATTTCGTATGGCCATTCTATCATCCATGGTTATGGCCATATATCCAAACGGAATATTTCCGAAGAGACCATAGGAAGGGGTTAGTTGGTTACCTTCTCTTTCGATGCCAACTATGCACCGAATGTAATGTACTGTACAGTAACCCACACCTGGTTGATATACCAAACATAACCAATAAGCACTTTTTTTTCATTATCTTTTTTAATTTTTAATGCGCACGGCCAGGGAGTGGAATGTTCTGCCGAATTCGGTGTTTCCTATTATTGTAACCTGAATTCCTTCAAAGCTGGATTGAATATATTGGATTGGCACCTTCTGGGTAAATTCCCTTCATCTTCCACCTCCTCTTAACTTCTCGAGAATGGGGGCAAGAGTGAACAAATTTATAAATTAAAAAATATAATAGTCTCTCTAAAGGCTCGACAAAAAATTTGTGGGTCGACTCAGCAACAAATGAAGCAAAAGGCTGCATGAACTTAGGTATGCGTCGTAAGCAAATGTTAAGGAAAGAAAACTATGTGTAGCGTTTTTTTTTTGACAATTTCACTTTATCTAAAGAGATCACTAAACAGCATGGTGAAGATAATATATGAAAGATAGAAGTTGGTTACCCTCGCATAGTCGACGAAGTAATCAGCTATGATGGGGTTGGTCCACCCGCCCAAGTCCTGCAGCGCCTGCGGCAGGTCCCAGTGGTACATGGTGACCAGAGGCTCTATACCGTTGTAGTGCAGCTCGTCTATTAGATTCTTGTAGTACTTGATGCCTTCTTCGTTGATTTCACTGTGGAATAAGGGAGAATAGAAATATATTACAATGTTATAGCTACTATAAATTACAACAATGACGAAGGACAAGCGAAGATACAGTAATATAGTTACTTCAACCATTTTATCGCCCCACCTTGGGCCAGCGTGGTGGTGTTATGGCCAAACTCCACATGTGTTTCTCTCACGAACCTGGTATGATGGCTTGTGCCCAGCAGTGGGATGTAAAATATAATAATAATAATCGTTTATTTCGCACGACATACCAAATGAGGACATATCTTTAAAATTACATGGTTTAAACAAAGTTATAAATAAGCTAGAAACAAACATGCCCAGATTGGAATGCGGGTCGCTGGTGACTGTGGTAGGTTATAAACCTGTATTACAGGTCACAAGGTCACCAGGTGTCCACCCTTAAAGACCACTAACAGCTGAAGCAGTTTTGGATAGTAATTAAGAGTAAAATATAAAGGCACTCTCTCTTACGTTTGTTTCAAAAGCCCCTAGTAACATCGGACTCTTGAAAGACTGCTCATTTATACAAACAAAAAAGCCTTTTTAACTTACTTCGACAATCCAGTGGGTAGTATTCTTGGCCAGGATATGGAGAATCGGTAGAAACCCACTCCAAGCTCCCTAAGCAGTCTGATATCAGCCATATACCGGTGGTAAGAGTCGGTGGTCACGTCTCCGTTTGCGTGGTCGAAGATGCGCTCGGGGTGTGTGTGTGTATACCGGTCCCACATTCCCTCGCCTTTACCTGGTAAGACACATACCACCTTATTACAGTTAGACCTGGTCTAAAGCTAATGCCGTCACTGTCTTTCTTTTAACAAATATAAGTGACAACATCAGTTTTAGAACAGGACTAACTTTAGTCCACGTTTTATAATAAGGGGGCTAATGTTTACAGATATTTAATGTTTTATCTAGCCACATGACAAAGTCGCCAACAAGCCGACCTGATGCACAGTCTGGTGAGGTTTTAATTTAAAAAAAATATATACCTATATATCAGTGGATAAATGAATAAATCATCATAATTTGTATCAAATAATCACCTGAACTATTCCATGCTCCTTCGATCTGATATGACGCCGTCGCCACGCCGAACATGAAATTTTTTGAGAAGCATAGTTCAGAGTCAGTTCCT
This sequence comes from Nymphula nitidulata, assembly GCA_947347705.1. Lineage (NCBI taxonomy): Eukaryota > Metazoa > Arthropoda > Insecta > Lepidoptera > Crambidae > Nymphula > Nymphula nitidulata. Next base: position 2,614,303 of record OX374617.1, on the reverse strand, counting down.
GTGCAATGGACTCTGCAGACAAACAGACAAAAAACATTAATCATTGAAGACGTCTTGAGTAACGTCGTTTCTTGTTTGGAAGATTTATAGTATTATTTATAATAAATTAATAAAGGATAAAATATTGTTGTTGGTTACTAAGGGTTTATTGACAAAATCATCTTCTGTCACAAAATATTAAAATAATAAAAAAATACAAAAGTATAAAAGGAGTTCTGAACATGCTCCGCCCAATAAAAAAAATAATAACGCTGGCTTCGGCACAAAAAACAGGGGGAAAAACGTAATTAACGCTTACTCCAGACGCAAAAACAAAACAACATAAACTTGAAGGTTGTTACACCCCCGAGAAACATCTGTAGGTTCATCTTCACTTCAATCTTCCTTAGGCAAAGGGCATAAGGTATTCACTGGTAGCCGTGTTTTATAACCGCTAGGTAACATGAGTTCGACGACCCTTATTTGACCATGAGACCCTGGTATCGCATTGACTACATGACCTATATGCCATTTAGGAGACAAAATATTGTGGCCCTTAAACAGAACCATTTCTCAAACTTCAACATTTTGGTGACTAGTTTTCCACTTGTAGCGTTTCTTTAGTTCGGCCAAATAATTATCGGACCACTGTTTCCAGAAATGTTGTCCCAATTTTATCATTTGCTGATAATTTGTGAGTCTAATATCGAAGGAAGAAGTATAATGTTCTTCTGGTAATGACGTGTAAGGACGTCCGATAAGACAATGCGCCGGGGTTAGGACCTCCGAGTGTTCAGTATCCAAAGGAGTAATCGGACGAGAATTTAAAATGGCTTCGATTTCAGTTAAAACTGTATAAAATTCATCAAAGGTTCTACGCGCTATGAAACGACGAAGAGCCGCTAAAAAAATATCTACAGTTAAATTCGGTAATAATTCTATGTGCACCCTCTTGGTAACAAAACAAATGAAAATACGCACGTAACATTTTGAAATTTTATAACCCCGTCCTCTACGATCACGAATTTGAAAAAAATCTGAATATTCGACACCGACATCCGAGAACGGCAAGGAAGGTGTTACTCTATCCGAAGGTAGGTCTCCCATTAAATATTCAGCATGACGTGGTTTTGCCTTGAAACACTGTACACATTTATGTACAGTTTGTCTAGCTAATTGCTTGCCGCGTATTGGCCAATATTTCTGTCGAATGTGTGAAGGCAGAAGTGTAGGTCCAGCATGTAAAAGATGAATATGCTCATGTCTAAATAAAACTCTAACAAAATGATGTTTAAAAGGTAGAAGTATAGGATCTTTCTGACCAAACGTAAGTATGGAGTGTTCTAATCTCCCGCCAATCCTTATAAGATCATCGCTGTCTATAAAGGGATTCAAACAACTTAATTCGCTGGTATTCGGTAAAGGCTCTTTCCTTATTAATATATTATATTCATTAATATATTGAGATCTTTGAACTACCTTTAATATGAATTTAAGCGAATTTGAAATTTGACTGCAGTTAAACGATTCCTTAAATTTTACCCCTTTCTTGTTAATATTATTTATAAATCTAAAAACGTAAGTGACTATATGAATTGTTTTATTATAGGAAGACCATCTCTCAAATAAAATTATGATATTTGAATATGTCGTTTGCAACCATGATAAGACTACATTGGAATCAGACCAATAAAATACTTGCATATTATCTACCACATTCCAGGAGGTTTTTACTTTATGCATTAAATTCCCTAAAAGCACCGCACCACATAATTCTAAACGTGGAATAGTGTGTTCTTTTATAGGACTTATTCGTGACTTAGAAATTAATAATCGCGTTACAATGTGACCTGTATCGTTTTCAGATCTAACGTAAATACATGCTCCATAAGCACGTTTAGAGCTGTCACAAAAACCATGTAATTGCATCGATTTTGGACTAGAACAGCATACTTGCATAGCTATTTGAAGGTTTTTAATTTGAGCCAATTGCTGAGAGAAATTTGACCACCTAGATATAATATCTTGCTGGTGAGTTTTCCCTATATATTGTATGTCATTTATTGAAATACCAGTATCAGTTTTACAAGAACCGTCAAAAACAACCCTAAATTTTGTTGTTTCGCGTTTACTATTTAAAATGCCATGATGAGGAAAATAATATATAGGACCAGTATGTTGCAATATATTTATGTCTGATAATTTAGACATATGACCTAGAGATTCGTATTCCCTCATAAAGTCAATATACATTGTTCTAAGCAAGCTATTCTGCTGCAGTTTTCGTTCATTACTACGGAAACGTCCAAGTGCAATCGCTCTAGAATCACCCAAACATTCAGGCGATTCTTTAAATGGTATAGTTACCACAAAATTACCATTGATATTGCAACTAGTGGTTCTTTCGAATACATCTTCACATTTTTGATCTTTATAAGTACTAAAACCTTGTTTTGGTAACGAGCATTCTTCTAATTCCCAAAACCTTGGTAGCAATTCATTAATCAAATTACATTTTATTTTATTGCATTCCACGGGATTACCATTACTCGACATAGGTATAGGTCCTGCTAACACCCACCCTAATTTAGTTTTTTGTAAAATTGGTAATCCTGGACCTAGCGACCTTTGTCCAATACATAACAAACTATAAAATATTTCTGCCCCTAAAATGATGTCTACTTTACCTGGTTCGTAATATTTTTGATCTGCTAATTTTAAATTCATTGGTATATCTAGCAAATCTTTATTTATATGTGTTTTGTAATACTTCACATAACTCAGGAGCCACAAGACAAGAAACGGTTAAATTGTAATTTTCATTATATTGAGAGTATAATATTATCGTACATTTATAATTAATTTCTGTAACATGGTTATTGAATCCTACGACTTTGACATCCGTAATATCCCTTTGCAAATTCAAAACCCTTAATGCTCTTTCGGAAATAAAATTACACTGTGACCCAGAGTCAAGTAACACTCGCAGCGGAATAGACAAGTTATTTGCGTTTTTAACTATTACCACAGCTGTCGATAATAACACTGTTGTCTGACGATTGTCATAACTCACATTCAGCTGACTAATGTTTTGCAAATTCTGAGTCATAGGTATAGGAAATTGATCCTCGGCGGTCTCTTGAGTTGTAGTTGTCGTTTGTGTCTGTAAGGTGCTAGGTTTATCAAAATGTAGTAAAGAATGATGTTTTCCGTGACATACTCGACAGAGACTGGCGCGGCACATTGTCGTAGTATGATGAGGATTAAAACAGTTAGTACACAATTTGTTTTGTTTGACAATGTCGAACCTTTCACTAGGTTTCAAGGTTAAAAACTTTTCACACTGATTAAGATAATGCTTACCCTTGCACATTACACAGTTTGGTAAATTCATGGGAGGCATAGCCTTATAAAATTCTTGATCTAGTTTAGTATCTTGCCGTGACTCGGTTGTAGTATAAAACAATTCTTGATTTTGAATAGATTCTAAAAGATCAGCTTGTTGACGAATGAAATTTTGAAATTCCTGTAAAGTAGGTAATTCATTACATCCTTTTTCTTCCCATTTAATTATCATTCGTTTGTCTAATTTTGGTAACATTAAGAAAATTATCAGTGTGTCCCATTGTTCTACGGGTAAATTCTGTAGCTTGAGAGCACGAATATTTTTCGATATATTGTCATTAAACAAACGAAGGTTATGGCAAGTTGGTTTTACACTTGGGAAGTGACACAAGGATTTTAAATGATTTTGGACAAGAATTTTAGGATTATTGTAGCGATCACAGAGAATACTCCATGCGATAGAATAATATTCAGCAGAAAACTCTATAGATTCTATAGTTTCCTTAGCATTACCAAAAAGAGATTGTCGCAGATAATGAAATTTTTGGATTTGTGATAAATTATTATTAGTATTTATAAGAGCAGCAAAGGTGTCACGAAATTCAAGCCAGTTATTTGAATTTCCGTCAAATTTTGGTAGAGATATTTCGGGCAATTTTATTTGAACTTGTGGTTGGCAAGGTGATTGATGATGATGACTGATAGGTTGACTACTGGCATTCACATGTGAAGAACCATGTTCGAATTTGTCGTACAAAGACCTTGCCTTGGCCACAGTATCAAAGTATAAAACTTCAAAATTTTCTCTCTGTATTTGATTTTCGTCCTGATTATCAGCTATCAGGTCTAAATCATTCTGAATCGTCTCGAATTCGGGTAAAATTTTTACAATATTTTCAATACGCTCCTTCAAATTATATAACTGATTACCAGAAATAATGTCAGAACTATAAATTTTATTCAAATACTTATCGAAATTTGTGATTTTAGCTTTGAGGCTTCCTCGTAAAACTGTTAATTTTTTTACATCCATCTCGGCCATATTAAATAAACGTAGAATACTCCTTGTTCTACGTCGGGGTCACCATGAAGACGTCTTGAGTAACGTCGTTTCTTGTTTGGAAGATTTATAGTATTATTTATAATAAATTAATAAAGGATAAAATATTGTTGTTGGTTACTAAGGGTTTATTGACAAAATCATCTTCTGTCACAAAATATTAAAATAATAAAAAAATACAAAAGTATAAAAGGAGTTCTGAACAATCATACTGGAAAAACTGATAAGTAGTAGTAGTATAAAATAACTAAGGCGCAGACTTTTTCCTTATGCAAAACTTCGGTGTTATTTATTTATTTTTGCTATTACCGATATCTCAAGATGTGAGGTCAAGACTAAGTGATAATTCATCATTTGTTTTAATCGTGAATGAAATCAGTTGTTAACTTGATGTTAGCTCATCGGACAAGCTCATGATTGGGTGTCAAGTGGAGGGCACGTGCGCGAGGTGGAACGATAAGGCGTCGAGGATAGCTGGGGTCTGCAGCAGGCAGTCCATGGCAAAACAATAAAGAAGCAAAATATAGCAGCAGGATATGTGTAGTCTTGATCCTCAGCCACTATGGTTTTTTTTTATTCTAAGCACGACAAATTACTCAACACCGCCTGATGTGAAGCGGTAAGAAGAGTCCATATATGTGAAGACAGTTAGTGCAGTTTAGACACTGCTCTAGCCGCCTCCACCTTGCCGGTCCAAAAGGTGCATTTCTCACGCCTTTTTTTAAGGAACCCATGCTAAAGAAAAGAGGGAACACATGTGCTGGCAAAGAATTCTAAGTTCTAGAAGTACGACAAAGAAACGAGGTACTAAATTTCTTTGTCATCGCGATTTTAAAGTTTCTTTTGAGTATGTTGGTAACTATAATATTTTAAAAGTAACTCTGTAAGTATAATACGTAGGTTCTGTATTTTCTATTTTTTATTCGACCACCGGCTGGACGAGTTCCGAGAGTCTGAACTATAAGCTACACGGGCAGGGGTCCCGGGTTCGAATCCCGGTATAGAGCAGATGTTTGTATGATGAGTACAAGCATTCGGTCACGAACGTAGGATGTTTATATGTACTATATTGCTTTTATTTATTTATAGCCCTCATTGATGCTTACTTTGGGCTAGCTTAGTTCCCAAAGTGGTCCAGGTGGACCCCCAGGGGTCCACGGGAGACTCGACGGGGGTCTACGTTGGCGTGACAAAAAAACGCATTTCTTGTCGAGTTTTGGGAATATGGTAGAAATGTAGCTGCAGGGGGTCCACCGGCTCCAGCTAAATTTTGAAAGTGATCTATGAGAAAAAATGCCTGGGAACCTCTGCTAGGTTTGAGTGTATATGAATATTAATATTATTATTTACCCGTGGCTCCGCCCGAGTGCATGTTTGTGTTTCCTATTGTTTAAGTGCTTTTTAACCCTCGACATAAAAAGAGGGGTGCTATAATTTTGACGTGTCTGTCTGTGTATCTGTGTATCGGTGTATCTGTGTGTCTGTCTGTGGCATAGTAGCGCCTAAACGAATGGACCGATTTTGATTCAGTTTTTTTTGTTTGAAGGCTGATGTGACTACGATGGTTCTTAGCTATAATTTATGAAGATCAGTTCGGGCGTTTGATGACTATCAGCTCATTTTCTACAAAATAATAGGATTTTACTAACTTTTACAGATCCGATTGATTTCAAATTTGGTGTACTGTCACTTCGGTGACATTCCCATGACATACTAACCTTGAGCTGATCCTATACCATCAAAAAGTCTGCGAAATGCTTAATTCTTTAGAAACTTACAGCAGATATAGCGTGCTTGGGCTCTTATGAATAGTCTTAGTGAGATGGTGTTAGATAGATGAATAATGACGCCGGGGGTTACTTAAAATTTTTAATTTTGTAATTATATTGGATAAGATTGTCTACCCTAATGTAGGTACTGAATAAGTATGCTGTGGGAAATAATTAAGTGGCGTGAAATGATAAATGATTGACATGCCTAAATTGCGAACTGTATCACATAGTAAATATAAATAAATAAAATAAAAAACAGTCCTCACTGTTACGTGAAGATACTTGATAGACGATAGAGAGCAACTCGGACGTATGGATAGTCTGTGTAAATATATAATCTATGGTTGGTTCTTAATAAAATAATTGATTGCCCAAGTTGTTACTTATTTATTATCATATTTAAACAATTACATAAAACATGGTGTCAGGTGTATAAAAATAAAAATATAATGTGCAAGTTTCAATAGTTTTCTATAAAATAAAATACATATTCATCTAAATCACATAGTGCTTAATATTTATGTACGTAAAAGCTAAACATCATCAGCAACAGCAACATGGCCGACAAGGTAAAATATTCTGTACCGAGTCAACTCATAAAACAATCAAATCCTGTACCACAACTAGACTTCAACGAATCTAATTTATCTAATGGTTTAGCCGAATCTAGTGTTAAAATTGTTGGCAGGATGATGCTGTCGGGTGCAGTAAAAGTGAGATGGTAGACAAAAAGAGAGTAATTATGTTTTATGTATTTATTAAATTAATTAACGGAGGAGTACAACAACTTATAGTGGACGACCATGACACAAGAGAGTGTTACCATATAAAGTAATAAAAAGTTACAAAATTAAATGTTGCCTTATTTCAACACACCCCCTCAACAGTTGATTTTTAACTTTAAATTTTCAACATAAACATTGCACCCCCTTAATGTTATAGATACAAGTTTATTATTTAAGTCCTGAAACATTTCACTTTAGTTTTATTTATCTTTAAAACATTGTTACTTAACAAAAAACTTTTATTGATGAATAGAAGTACTTTATGACAATATTCAGTTAATCAAACTATTTCTAAATTTTTGGAAATTTTCTTTGCCCAGTGGCTTTGTGAAAATATCTGCAACGTTCTCATTAGATTGAACATATTTTAAAATTACAGTACCATCACAAACTTTATCCATTATATAATGATATTTTATGTCCACATGTTTTAACCTCTTATTACTATCTCTGGATGATGATATTTTGATTACACTTTGATTATCCTCAAAAATATTTATATTAAAATCATAACCAAAATCAACTAACAATTGTTTTAACCAACAGCCTTCAGTTATGGTTAAACACAATGCAATATATTCAGCCTCACAAGATGATAATGATACAGACTGCTGTTTCTTTGTACTCCATGAAATAGGACAGTTAAATGCATAAAAAATAAATCCAGAAGTTGACTTTCTGTCTATTATATCTCCAGCCCAGTCTGCGTCACTATAACCCTGTAATATGGCATTCTTATTATACTTATATACTAATGACAATGCAATAGTGCCCTTTAGGTATCTTAGCACTCGTTTTAAACATTTATATAACATCATACTGGCACATTGTAAATATCTACTAAGAAAACCTACTGCTACAGCTATATCTGGTCTAGTATAACATGCATATAGCAAACTTCCTATTATTCTTCTACAATCATTTTCTATTTCCTTACTTTCTGACTTTTCGTGTTTCAACAACTCAAAATTAAAGTTTTGTTCTAAGGGTGTAGATACTGTTTTACAATTATACATCTGATATTTAATTAACATTGTTCTCAAATACTTTTCTTGATTAATCATTGTAATAGAGTTTTTTATGTCTTGTTTGATGTTCATACCTAAATATTCACTTGCAAGGCCTAAGTCTTTCATATGAAATTTATTACTTAATGAATTTTTAAATGTTTTAATTTCTATATTATCATTTCCAAAATACAATAGATCGTCTACAAAGATCAATAAATATATATATTTATTATTATGTTTTTTAAAATATAAGCAAGGATCATTTTTAGATTTTTCAAAATTTTCTTTTAACATGAAATCATTGAATTTTACATTCCAATATCGAGGAGATTTCTTTAAACCATATAATGATTTTTTAAGTTTAACTATTTTTTTATTATGTAATTGCATATATACCTTTTCCTTTATGTCGCCGTGTAGGAAGGCTCCAACAACGTCCATCTGGTATACCGGTAGCTTCTTTTGAACTGCTACAGACATAAGTGTTCTAAAAGTTGTAAGACTTGCAACTGGAGTGTATGTATCATCATCACAGTTCTTTTGCTCAAACCCTCTGGCTACTAGTCTGGCTTTATATAATTTGTTACCTTCTGCTTCTTTTATTTTAAACGCCCATCGGCTACTTATGAAATCTTCTCCTGATGGCACATTATCTACTTCTTCCCATGTGTCATTTTCCTGTAGCGTTGACATTTCTCTTTCAACGGCTTCCAACCACTTGCCTTTGTCAGGTCTTGCCATTGCTGCTTCAAATGTCATCGGCTCTTCATCCATGCTAAAGAAGTTTATGTCATAGTCTTTCATCCAATTTGGCGGTTTTCTTATTCTTTTCTGTGTATTTTCTTGTTCATCAGTAATTGTTTCATTATCAGGTAAGTTAATATCTCTTTCTGTTTCTGATAAGCTCTCATATAACTCACTATCATTTTTCTCTTCTGTTTCAGATTGCATCAGCTCTTCATCATTGTGTATGTCTTCGTGTAAATCTTCTATGGTGTCTTCTGGGATCAAGTCCGGTTCAGGTAAGTGATTTTCTGTTTTTGCATTGTTATAAGTATTACAATTTCTTTCTATAACTATAATATCCCTCTTTATTTCAATATCATTTTTGTTTGGTAGGTATATTCTGTATCCTTTACTGGTTTCTCCATAACCAACAAATTTTCCAAATTCTGATTTGTAATCCCATTTTAATCTTTTTTTATCAGGTATGTGCACTGCCACATCCTTTCCAAAACTGTATAATTTTGTAATATCAAATTTAGATTTATTGTACCATATTTCATAAGGCGTCTTGTCCTTTACTCTACTTTTTCCTGTCCGATTTAATACATAGGTTGCTGTGTTGGCAGCTTCTGCCCAAAATTCTTTTCCAAGACTACTCTCAGCTAACATGGATCTAGCTGATTCAACTATGGTACGCATTTCACGTTCTGCACAGCCATTTTGTTCTTGAAGATATGGGATACTTTTCTCATGTCTTATACCATTTGACGTAAAAAACTGTTTTAAGCTCATATTATCGAACTCTTTCCCATTGTCGCTTCTCATTATTTTTATTCTATGGCCTGTGACATTTTCACTTTCTTTAATAAAATTTCTGATTTGTTCAACAGTTTCACTTTTATGTTTCAAAAAGGATATTTTACGAAATTTTGAATAGTCATCTATTAATAGGAGAAAATATTTAGAACCCCCAAGAGATTCACATTCCATAGGGCCACATAAGTCCATGTGTATAAGGTCTCCTGGCCTCTCACCTCTGGTATCACTTTTATTAAATGGAAACTTATGATGTTTGCCTTGTAGACATGATATACATGTTTCTATGTCACCTTCTTCATATTTTATATTATTTTGTTTCAGGATATTTTTGACTTGGTCAATGTTCTGGTGACCGAGCTTCGAGTGCCACTCAGAAAGTCCACTGCATGACTGACCAATCATACCACAAGGAATTTCATACTTAAATTCCATTACAAACATTTTGCCTTGTCTCTGAGCTATTGCTTTTATTAAATTATTTTTAATAATTTCACATGTATTTTGATTACACAACACCTTGTAACCTTTGTCCATTGCAGCAGTAATTGAAAATAAATTCACCTTTAAGTCTGGTATAAATAACACATTATACAAAGTTGTAGGTATCCAGTCCTTTCCATTAAAGGCACTAAGCTTAATTTCACCTTGTCCATAGGCTTTTATACAAGAACCATCGCCAATTAAAATGTCTTTTGGCACTGATAAGGTTATAAAGTTCACAAACATATTTTTGTTTTTACACATGTGCTCTGAGGCACCACTGTCTAGAACCCAGCAGTTTAGGTCTTCTAAATTGTCAACACATGTAAAGTTTATTCCTGACATTATAAAAGCATTCTTATTATCACTGTTATTGTAATTGTTTTTATGATTATTTTTATTTTTGAACCAACAGTCTTGTTCTTTATGATTAAACTTTTTGCAAATTTTACACTGCTTATTGTTTCTGAAATTATTGTTTTTGTTCACTGTATTGTTAGTTTTATATTTACAGTCCTTTTTGTAATGACCAAATTTTAAGCACTTAAAACATTTTCTTTCACTTTTAAAATTTGTTGATTGTGTTGTTAATGCCATTTTTTCTTCATAGCTATTATTGCGTTGCTCTTCAATCATCAATCTTGATATAAGTTCTGACAATTTTCTGCTTTCACAGGGTACTGAGTCCCAAGCAGACACAAAGTGTCGATAGCTTTCTGGCAAAGTACTTATTATTTTGGTGATAAGCATGCTCTCCGAGATTTCACCACCTACTTGTTTTATTCTATTTACTAACTCTTCCAGCCTTGATATATAAACTGAAATTTCTTCATTTTTATTGTAGCTCGACTCGAAAAATCTTTGTTGTAGTATATGCAAAGATGTATCGGATTTTGACTCGTATATTGAGCATAACCTTTCCCATATTTGTTGGGCTGTTTCACAGTTCGCCACTTGTAATATATTTTTGTGAGTTAATTTAGTGACAATTATAGATTGCGCCTTGGCATCACGTGCCGTCCATTTTTCGTCGGCTATATCTTGTTTTTCCGTTCCATCTACGATTCCATAAAGGTTTTGTGCTTTCAAAATAACACGAACTTGGAATTTCCATGATGTCCAATTACATATTCCTTCTAGTTTAATTTGATTTTCTGAGGCGTCCTCCATTTTGTTTCACACCGTTGACCCGGCGATTTTTCTTTGTAACTGCTTGACCGCGTACACTGCGCTTTACCACGCTTTTCTCTTTTTTTGTCAAACCACTCAACACCTGGGCCCATAACCTGTTGGCAGGATGATGCTGTCGGGTGCAGTAAAAGTGAGATGGTAGACAAAAAGAGAGTAATTATGTTTTATGTATTTATTAAATTAATTAACGGAGGAGTACAACAACTTATAGTGGACGACCATGACACAAGAGAGTGTTACCATATAAAGTAATAAAAAGTTACAAAATTAAATGTTGCCTTATTTCAACAAAAATTATCAAAACTTTACTTAAAAAATGTAATCATGATAAAACAGATCCATTTATTGCCTTGTTAAATTTAAGGAATGCTGCAAAGGAAGGTAGTGCATCCCCTGCTAACTTATTATTTAATCGTAACTTGAATACTAAATGTCCTGTATCAGAATCTTATCTAAAACCCAAATTATATACACGTGATGTGATTGCTGATAAAAACCGACAAAATAGAATTATGTACTATTATAATAGGAATGTTCAACCATTGAAAGAACTTAGCAATGGATCATTAGTACTATTTAAGAAAAATATAGAAGATAAGGTTTGGAGTAAAGGAAAAATTATAGAAAAGAGTTCATTACCTCGCTCATACTTAATTGAAGATGAAAAGGGTAATATAATTAGAAGGAATAGGAAACATATTAAATTGTATAATCAAAAGAACAATGAGAGTGATACAATTGAGGAAAATAATCTTTATAATTCTAGGAGTAATTTATTGCATGATGTCCCTAACTTTATACCAAATGTTGAAGATCTAAGTGATATTGATAATTATAACTCCAATGAAACTGAAAGACATGATAATGATTATGCTGATAATTATGTAACAAGATCTGGTAGAACTGTTAAAATACCTCAAAAATATTGTAATGACTGTGATTAAGTTTATATAAAATTATTATCCAAAGGAGAGGAATGTTACGTGAAGATACTTGATAGACGATAGAGAGCAACTCGGACGTATGGATAGTCTGTGTAAATATATAATCTATGGTTGGTTCTTAATAAAATAATTGATTGCCCAAGTTGTTACTTATTTATTATCATATTTAAACAATTACATAAAACACTCACAAAAGTAGCCTATTTCTTTTCACAGGATAATAACTATCTTCATGTTAAAAGAAATGTTCCAAAAATGTATGCAGACCCGGCCTGTCGTTATTCACAGCTGTCGGAAAATATTCGAATTTCGGAAACTCTATACCTGACACTTTTTACCACGGCGCCGCCCGGCGCGTCAAAGCGAGACGGGATGTGACTTTTCGAATCGAATACATGATCCGACGGTTGTGAACACAGAACATAGACAGAGGTTGTGAATAAGGAGGCTGGTCTATGTACAGTATACTGAAACGTAGGTAAAAATATGCTAAATAGTGTTCAATTGTCCATTTTCTTTGTTTCGTGGTACAAAACAAGATTTTATATACAAAAAACTGCAATCCAGTGAAATATTTATCTTTAGTGACGTTTAGTTGACTTTTATGTCGCCCGCCGCCACAATATTGCCATATTGAATAACAGTGAAATCGGCGAATTTAAACTTTTGACATAAAATAACAAACTGCATGAAAACGAATTATTAATATTTTTCCCGGATTCAGGAGATTTTTCCTGATTTTTGAGATAGTGTACAATGTGCACAGGACCTGACTGGATATAAAACATCTCTTAAAAGCCTGCCAGACTCTCTCTTTTTGTTGCAATTATTCGTTACCAATATTTTCGACTTGAAAGGTATGAAGCTATTACTAATTCTCACAACGAAGACGTTGGAAGTACAGTCGACGGCACATCAAGCGTAACAGCTTGACCTTGAGACCGCCCTTACTACTTTTGCAATAGAGGCGGCTTTCGTAGTGCAACTGTTACACTTGATCTGCTGTCTTCTGTACAGAGAAACGAGTCTCCTTACTCATTACTGTGCGCGTAGGTACCTATCTACGTACATATATGTATTATGGATGGAGACAGTAACCAAATAATCGATTTTTAACATAATCGATTTAGATAATAGTACTTAGACAGCTATTACGACGGTAATTGCTGTCTAACTACTATTATCTAGTCTAAGTATTCTAATGGCGCGTAGTACACGCAGTAACGCTTATTTATGGTAACTCAGTACGAGGGTTTACATGATTACTGACCATGTTAGGTATGTTTTGTGTGGCCCTGTTATTGGTTTTATCAGAAATAATGTGCAATAAACCTTTGTTACAAAGATATACGCACTAAATACACGATAAGAAGATCAGGGTTCAGGCAATCATTCCTTACCTTAAAGAATACGAACTCAAAGGCAATAATAACATTTATAATATTAGGTATATCGGATTTTTCTTCTCCACAGAATGATGGAATGAAGACAATACTCTCGAACCTGAACGAGTAATTTAAAATAGTTTTTTAATTCCGTATTTTTCTGTAAATCGAATAAGTCACTAGGTGGTAGGCCCGTATGTAGGGTCGTCTGGGTAGGTACCATCGCCTTTCTTTTTTCAGCCGTGAAACAGTTCGCTGTGTTTCGGATTGAAGGGAAAGGTAGCCAGTGTAATTACTGGGCATGGACGGCATTTCATCTTAGGCCTCAGGATGACAACGCACCTGCAATATCAAGTGATTTTCCCTTGTCATTGCAGGTGTCTATAGGCGGCAGTAACCGCTTACCATCAGATGGGCCGTCAGCTTGTTTGTCATCTAGTTGTATAAAAAAAGTCACAATAAAATTTTATTAAGAAAAATAACATACAGACGAATTGATAACTTCCTCCTTTTTTTGAAGTCGGTTAAAAATGTGAACAAAGAAATTCTTAAGTAGGTACAGACGACAGTGTAACAGTTACATTACGAAAACGGCCTCTACTACGAACGCAGTAAGGTCGGTCTCAAGTCAAACTGTTACGCTTGATGTGCTGTAGACTGTACATAAAACGTCTACAATCTGGCGGACTTAATGCCATTTTGCATTTACTACCAGTCGACCAGAAAGTTTGGAAAGATGCAATAAGTGGTGCAAAACGATTGTAAGGTGTAAAGTGTGATTGTTTAGTGTAATTTAAACAGTAGGCAATGGAAAGCTAATTCGTATGAATTGCATTTTTCATAAAAAAAATGTGATACATTATTTATTAACCGACTTCAAAAACGAGGAGGTTCTCAATTCGGCCGGTATGTTTTTTTTTCTTTGTATGTAATTACGCCGGGACTACTAAACCGATTTACGTGATTCTTTTTTTGTTCGATGCGGAATAACTGCCATTGGGTCCCATAAACATTTTTTCAAAATCAGTTGGGTAGTTTGGTTTTTATATAAAAAAAACTGAAATCATTAAGTCGTCTACGTATGCGAAATTGGCGGATTTTTGCTTTACTAGGTATGACTTTTTAGTGAAACGATACGATAGTAGGAAACAATATAAGTTGACGGGCACCCATCTTGCTTCGACCTTAGAAAGTTATCACTAAAAATTGTGAAAAAAAAAAAATTAAACAAAATTATAACCGACTTCGAAAAACTGAATACGTTAAAATAATTTAAGTAGGTACTCATTCCCTAGAAACATATTTTTTGGAGTCGGTGCTAAGTTGTTTTCAAAAACAATAGAAAGTGAAGCACCGACTCCAAAAATTATGTTTCTAGGCGATGAGTACCTACTTAAACTTATTTTAACGTTTTCAGTTTTTTGAAGTCGGTTATAATTTTTGTTTAAAATTTTTTACTTGAAATAATTTAGGTACCTAAGTGTCGGCAAAAGGAGATTTTCCAAAAATTTATGGAGTTAAGTATGTAGTTTAAATCCGCCCAAGACTAGTGTTTTATGAAAAGATTTTTTTAAGTCAACAATAATAATTATGTACTTATTGAATCAATAAGAGCTTGCAACAAGGCGCAGCTATGTATTTTATGAGGTATTAAAAGAAATCACATCTTTAGATGTTTACTCAGATAAATTGAAAAAAGTAAAGCAAACAATATCTTTAACCGAAAAGTTTTTTAACTTTTTTAACCGACTTCAAAAACGAGGAGGTTCTCAATTCGGCCGGTTTTTTTTTTTTTTCTATGTATGTACACCGATTACGCCGAGATTACTGATCCGATTTACGTGATTCTTTTTTTGTTCGATGCGGAATAGCTGCCATTTGGTTCCATAAAAAAATTTTTCAAAAACAGTTGGGTACTTTGGTTTTAAATTTAAAAAACTGAAATTATGAAATCGTCTACATAAACGAAATTGCGAATTTTTGCTTTTCCAATGACTTTTTAGTGAAATGATACGATAGTAGGAAACAATATAAGTTGACGGTCACCCATCTAGCTTCGACCGTAGAAAGTTATCGCTAAAAATTGTAAAAAGAAAATTTTATACAACAATTAAAACCGACTTCAAAAAACTGAAAAGGATTAAATAATAAAATTTAAGTAGGTATTCATCCCCTAGAAACATATTTTTGGAGTTGGTGCTAAGTGGTTTCCAAAAACAATAGAAAGTAAAGCACCGACTCCAAGAATATGTTTCTAGGGGATGAATACCTACTTAAATTTTATTATTTCATCCTTTTCAGTTTTTTGAAGTCGGTTTTAATTGTATTACCTACTGAGCCAAGGGTTGGGTTCAGTTAGAATAATTATTTTCATCTTAGTTTCAGGTTGTAAGATTAGTAAAGCTTATAATAAAATGCACTAAGATAGCTCCAGTAAATATGTTTGCCTTATTTTACTGAGTGTAAATATTTTTATACTTATCTGATTAAATCATAGACAGTGATGCAGTTTATTTGGCCCTATTTTCTTATTTGTTAAAAAAAAAATGTACCTACTTGGAACCAAGCTTTTCAAATAAAATAAAACGTTAGTTAGTAAATTAAAGTAACATGCATGAAACTTTTCGATGTGTAGTTAATCTTTTGAATAGAGCGACGAGAATATTTAGCAGTTTGTTTGACCACGTACAAGATAAGTCATCATTTTGGAAGAGAAAATAATTATCCTTTCGCCTCATATCAGCCCACACAACACAACAGATAATCGATTGTGTCTGATATGAAATAAATAAATCATATTTTCAATTTTCAAGTAGGTAGGTACCTGTACCAGTTACGTACTAATGAAGTAGGTAAGTACCTACAAGGAATTCGTTTAGGTATGTATGCTCGAAGTAAGGCCCTTGAACTTTGAGAAAGATAGGTACCTACTTTGAACATTACATTTTATCTAAATTCCCCGAAGTGGGATTAAGGAACCTGGGCTTACCGTGTCCAGAAAAACATGAGTATCAACACAACACTACGTCCACACTTCCCCATCTTCAGTCTTCTACCACACGACCGTTCACTCGTCACTCAGAGAACGACTATTTTATATCAGATAGACCTCTGACACTGCATTACACATAATTAAAACAAAATTATCTACAGGATGCTTCTGTGACATAACAAATCAACATAGCTAAGTCAGATGTCAAGTAAATAAATATTTTTTCGCCATTACCTAATTACTTAGTTCGATTATTTTTCTTCATTCCAAAGATAAGCTTTGGAAACTCAATAATGGCTTGTGTTACTAATACTAAAGGAGTTTGTTGTCGTTAATTAAATAGGTATCGATATTTTATTACAAACTAATATCTTCTTGCGTCTCCGCTCGCGTGGGTGGGTTTTTCGTGGAAATAAGGCAGGCTAAGCTGTTATTGCGTCGCTGCCTTTGGTCATAGCGCGATGATACATACATAATTGTGTCCCCTAACTCAGAGTTAAAATAAAACAAGTGTACGGTCCGCCTGATGGTAGTATGTTCCCGTAGCCCGTAGTATTAGACGGTCGTAGCACCAACATTCACTACTCACGCGTAGCTTGCCCTGTAAAATTCAACGCCTGTAAAAAGCCTACGTTCTCTTGATTTGTACACAGGAGGCAAGTTGAGGCAACGCTTTAGTAGTGCCCAGTAGAGCCCACCACGCCCACATGATGTTGACTGCATAGACAGGAAGTCCGAGATTTTTTTAAATAAACCCTTTCATTTTTTTAGCAACCCAGGATATCTTTATATCAGTGAAGGCCAGCTGTTTCTAATTCTGCAATGAAATGTATAAAACGTGTGTCTTTTGGAGACACAGGCCTCAGAGTGGAAAGTGCTTGCAGGATATTAAATTATGTTTTCAAAAAGACGTACAGACGACAGCACATCAAGTGCTTTATCAGTTTTCAAAAAAGGCTTTCTATATCATATCATGGACCATTGATCTTATACATATAACCATCATAATGCAACCTAAGTATATCATCAAATTATAACATCGATCCTGTGACACAGATTTTTGCATGTAATTACTCTGATTAAATCTTAGGGTGGATTTTTAGACCACGATTACAGACATGGGGCTCAACGTGTAAATATGAGCTCTTGCGACCTTACCTTCTTTTTATGATCTGAGAACCTTACTCGCCGCGGGAACACCTCACTACAACTAAGACGTGGAGGTGTTACAATAGCACAATAACCGATCTGAGGGTCAATTCTGCTATTTATTCACGTAAACGGATCGGCGGCGATTCGGTATCGTTACTATTGCGGTTTTGATTAAGGCTCGACCGAGAACTCTGTCTCGGTTCTCGGCTAAAAGTGGCCGAAATTTTAGGCTCTAACCGAGGCATTTGTACGGTATGGGATTCGCGTTCGTCGCTGGGTGTCACTGCGGGAGTTAGCTGTCGATTGTGACATATTGCTATCAATATTATGTAAAATTTCATTTTTTCACGATTTATCTGTTTTAGGTATCGGCCGAGATTAACTTTATTCTCGGTCTTGGTCTATGCTTATAAAGCCGGAACGCTAACGAAACGCTCTCGGTTAGTTCAGCTACTTATGTATTTCAAAAACTATTAAAACTGACTTCAAAAAACTGAAAAGGATAAAATAATTAAATTTAAGTAGGTATTCATCCCCTAGAAACATATTTTGGAGTTGGTGCTAAGTGGTTTCCAAAAAACAATAGAAAGTGAAGCACTTAGCACCAACTCCAAAATATGTTTCTAGGGGATGAATACCTACTTAAATTTAATTATTTTATCCTTTTCAGTTTTTTGAAGTCGGTTTTAATTTTTGTTTAAATTTTTTTTTCACAATTTTTAGTGATAACTTTCTACGTTCAAAGCTAGATGGGTGACCGTCAACTTATATTGTTTCCTACTATCGTATCGTTTCACTTAAAAGTCATTGGAAAAGCAAAAATTCGCAATTACGCATATGTAGACGACTTCATAATTTCAGTTTTTTTACATTTAAAACTAAAGTACCCAACTGTTTTTGAAAAAATTTTTATGGAACCAAATGGCAGCTATTCCGCATCGAACAGAAAAAGAATCACGTAAATCGGATCAGTAATCTCGGCGTAATCGGTGTACATACATAGAAAAAAAAAAAAAAAACATACCGGCCGAATTGAGAACCTCCTCATTTTTGAAGTCGGTTAAAAACATATGTGACTGGAACTTTTAAAAGTTGAAAAATTTGGAATACAACAAAGATGTAACTGAAGCGTTTCAGATTAAAATACAACAGCGAAATTAGCACGCTGAACCCAAGATGTATAATGAATCAGCCCGTGTACTAAATAAATTATAGCCACCTATAATACTACAGTAAGTAAGCATCATCTATCTATTGGAAAATAGCGTCGTGTCATTGACTCGCGACGAGCTTTGTACTTGTTTATCAGCCGGTTAATACCATGTTAATTAACTATAACAAAAACAAACTGTTTTCAAGGGCACATTAAGTAACTACCTCAAACATTTTGTGGAACTTGGCCTAAAATTATCAGCTACTTAATTAACCTGTTTAGCCAAATATTCCAGACACAATTGGTTTTTAATTGTTTTAGACCCGCCCGGTAATCTTACGTTGCTTCACAAATTACCACATCTGTATGTGTAACCTTATCTTTTGCATTCAATAAATAAAAATCATGTCTAGCTTACCAACCATCACTTACAAAATGGGAATTTAACATTTTGATAGCACTCCAGGGACTACAGGGAGCACCATAGAAAAAATAACAAGCAGTATTTTATCTCGGACTATGTATTTGTAACGTTGGTGTAATGAATGTTCGGGACCTGAATACTTCGAACAAACGTTACTTTGGTAAAACAAAGTTCGGTAAAATGTTTTTCCATCAAGCAAAACGTCGGAGTAACGAAAAAAACAATTTAATAATAGGTAAAATAATAGGTCAAATGAAATTCTGTAAAACAATTTTCGGGCTTATGATAGGTACCCGTTTCAATAATTTTCAAAAATTCTAAAATAAAAATAAAGTTAGTTATGGAAGGAAAATTAATTTCATTGTAAGAAAGCGTGGGGTGCTCGATATCGATTGTTGTAAATATACAATTACTTAGTAGTTATTTGTAAACATAGAGTTAGTATAGAAATATGATATAAAAAGCACCCTACGCTTTTTTACAATGAAATTAATTTTCTTTTAACTTTATTTTTATTTTAGAATTTTTGAAAATTATTGAAACATATTGATGAGTTAGTATACTTTTTATATCCGTTGAATAAAATATAAATTAAAATTTATATTCTGATTTTTAGTTCGATTTGCTATTAAAGCGTGTTTTTTTAGTTTTTTTAAACTATATTTTTTCTTTTCTTGTGTTACGCGAAAAGCGCGTCGACGCGGCTGTTTTGTATGAAGACAGAATACTGCAGTCTCGTCTCGAGTCTCGACATCGATCATGTAAATCGTAAACCATTGGGATATTATTAATTTTCTCGATGTAATGTCGTGAACTTTGCAATAGGGACCTCGGATGTTGCCTTCGCTCGAATATGGCGCTATTATTACAGAAACTATACGTTACCTATTGTTACCCAAAAAACAATTCAAATCTAAAATTTTAGGAATAATATTGAAATTGTGACATGTTGTAGATAATATCTATGGTATTTTTTTCACAAAATTTATCAAAAGTAAACTAACTAGGTAACTAATTAACAAATTAGAATAGCAACAATAATGTTCTACCTAAACGTACAGTTAATCAGACGTTTTGTCATTAAATTTTCAACTCACCAACATTTTTTTCAAAATGTACATAGCTGAAATCCTAATTTAGTGAATGAAACAATTAATAAGCAATATGATGATGATGATACTTTAAGCAGGTAGCAGCATGCTTAGCATACTTTTAGAATAGAATAGAAAAAAGTTTATTTGGCACAATTATACAATAAAACTTAAAATACATAAAATCTATACAATACTATTGCGCCAAAAAGGCCCCCGCTCAGCTTAGTGCCGCGACAGGAGCTGCCACGACGCTGGTATTCTGCGGATGCCACAATCGTTTAATTCTTTTTCACAATCTTTTAAAAAATTTGCGTCTTTTACGCACCACCAACAATCCTGACGTCAAAATGGCTGGTCAAAAAAAATTCGAATTTCTCAGAATGTACCTATAACCTATTTGAAACAATTATTTTAGAGATTTTTTTTTATACAACTAGATGACAAACAAGCCGACGGCCCACCTGATGGTAAGCGGTTACCGCCGCCTATAGACACCTGCAATAACAAGGGAAAATCACTTGATATTGCAGGTGCGTTGTCATCCTGAGGCCTAAGATGAAATGCCGTCCATGCCCAGTAATTACACTGGCTACCTTTCCCTTCAATCCGAAACACAGAGAACTGTTTCACGGCTAAAATAAGAAAGGCGGTGGTACCTACCCAGACGACCCTACAAACGGGTCTACCACCTAGTGAAGAGATGTAGCAAATAGAAGCAAGAAACATTTTTTAATTATAAGACAGAAAACCACCCATTCTGTTCTGACGGTGCAGTGACAGAATAACTAATCCAGGGACTTGATAAGGTCTAGTTTAGATTTTTCTCGAAGTCGTAACTTTCAAACATTGTTAATATCTAATAATCAAAATTTTATTCATGTTAAATTCATTCACTCGCTTCCGCCTGCGACTTCCTCTGCGTTATCCCATGAGAAAACATTCCCGGGAGAAAAATTATAATCTCTGTGCCAAACATCGATATCCTTTCAACAAACATTCAACCATTTATAAAATTAGTCGGGTTGTTACTCACATCTATTAAAACAAACTGTTGCTGACTGTACTTGTTAATAGATCTTTTTTGTGATATGTTTTATACTAACTTTTTAATGTCTTTTGATACGTTTATTGTTTGTTTTTTTTTGTATGTCTAAAAGGTGTCAAGTGAGTGGTTGTTGAGCATAAACGTATTGAAGAGATTCTGGAGTTTTTATCAGTAGATTTGGATATTATTTACGCGTTCGGCTTCATAAAAGGTCCTTCGAAAAGGTAATAACTGATACCAGGTAAGTTTTCGTTATTTGTTGTTTTAATAATGTCCAAGTCTCAAAGTGTTCCAGTATCCACGCCACCTCGTGAAACGAGCCCTGTTCCAGGATTATGTTCTCCCGTTTTAAGACCTGGAACAGCAAGCTACCGGGACCCAGGACGGTTTCCCTATACTGTAGGGCCTGGGCCCATTTCGTCTTCATTTCCCAATCTAGATCAACCACTTCAAACCTCGCTTGTCCCACCAATCTCAGGTATCATTGACTCTACAAACAACAGATCATCCCATCGTTCAAATTCGTCAACCAGCACAACCAAAGCCAAGCGCATGGCGGCTGAGGCTCGTCACGCTATGGAGGTGTTGAAAATAGCCGAGGAGAGACAACAGCTAGCTCAGCTTAAACTCGACGCTCAAAATAAAATATTGGCGGCAGAGTTGGCAGCTATTGAGAGCAGTGCAAAATCTCAATCTAACTCAATTTTATCGTGGGTCCACAGCGTTCGAGACAACAGCGAAATTCCACGCCAACCTCCTGTTCCTGAAGCCGTAGGACCGATTGTTGTGATTGGTCCGAATGACGCTACAACCGAGCGGGAACCAAGTCACGTGACCCCGGCTGCATCTCAAGCTGATCCTGTTGGTCCGACAACGAACAGCAAGTTTGTTACCTTCGGTACCACGTTACCCAGAATGGAAGGTTCACAGTATGCAAATAGCCACGTTAATTCATCATCATTGCCCTTAAATACAATCACCGCTCTATCGCCGCCTCGTCGCTGTGAAGGGTTTAGGGATTTGGCCGAGGCCATCGTTTCTCTAAGTCAAAAGCCAAAATCGTTGACCCTACCCCCTTTCAGTGGCAAGGCGATGGACTGGATTGCATTTAAGCAAACTTACGTTCAGACACATACATCATTTTCACCTTTAGAAAATTTAGCCCGAATACGTTCAGCTTTGCGCGGAGATGCAGCAATGGCTGTTTCTGCCCTGTCGCTAACTGCTCAGCTTCCAGAAGAGGTCATAGAAGCTCTGGAAGAACGTTTTGGGCGACCAGAACTTATCGTGCTGGAAGAACTAGCGGCAGTACGTGCACTCCCTAGGCTACAGACGGATTTCAAAGACCTCAACACTATATCCTGTAAAGTTCACAATTTAGTTTCCATATTGAAACATTTAGGCCAGTTAGAATATCTTTATTCACCAGAAATTTACAATAATATTTTGTTAAAATTAACTCCATTGTTACGCGCACTGTGGACGCGCTATGCTGCAGAACACCCAGGTAAGCTATCTAAAATCGAATTACTGTCCAGTTTTCTTCGTTACGAAACTTCAAATCATATTCGTTTTGGCTTATTATCGCAACAACAAAATGTTCCATTAAGTAAAAATCAAAACAGTTATCATAACAATTCCAATGACAGAAAGTGTCAGGTGCTCGCCACTGAAGTAACTGACACATGTCGCTATTGTCATAGTCAAGATCACGGTATAAAGTTATGCGAAAGTTTTAAAGCCATTCCAGTTGACCAAAGAGTTTTATTTCTTCAAAAAAATAAAATATGTTTTAAATGTTTGAGTTCAAAAACTCATTTATGGCGCTATTGCACGAAAAATAAAACATGTGGCGTGAATAATTGTAAGCGTAATCATCATCCACTGTTGCATGGTGCAAAAATATTTCCTTCTACTTCGTCATCATCAACAACTCGTAAAGCAACCGTGTCCGATGTCCCCGAACTCTTTTCCGATGCAAAAGATTTAGGTGTAAATCGTGTTCAGTTTGCTGACTCACATCCTGCTAATTACCGTGTTGAGCAGCCAATTGACAATGCCTATACTTGTTCACTGGAATCTTCCCAGTCACGGAAAGTCCTTTTGAAAATCATACCCGTAGTAGTTAGGGGACCGCGGGGTGACGTCGATACATTCGCATTAATAGATGATGGGTCATCAGCAACCTTGATTGATTCTAGTACAGCGAATGAGGTCGGATTACATGGTCGTGATGGTTGCATTCGTATTCAAGGAGTTAGTGGAATGTCTTGCGAGGAAAAGGTACAATATGTATCCTTCCAAATACGTGGCAGGTATAAAGAAGAATTTTATACTATAGAGAGTGCTCGAGCTATTTCTAATCTTAATTTGTCTCAGCAAACCGTTACCATAAAAGATGTTGATCATTCCTATTTACGTGATATTCATAGCGAACTTATTTATTACGACGCCAAACCAACCGTCTTAATCGGTGCTGTGGATTGGCCCTTAACACTTTCCCAGGTAGTCAGATCAGGGTCACGTAACCAACCAGTGGCTTCCCTAACCACGTTAGGCTGGGTATTGCACGGAGTTTCAAGTAGTAAGACAAGACCGGTTGAATTCGTTAACAATACTAAGGTTGAGGATCATTCCCTAGATGATTTAGAACAGGTTGTCAAGGAACAGTTCAAACTAGAGGCTATTGGTATAACAAAGCGACCAACATCATGCGGCTCACAGCACGATCGCGCTTTACAAATTCTTGAGAAAACTACCTCTAGATTACCTAGTGGCAGGTTTCAATCAGGTTTACTTTGGCGAGAGGATGATCCGTATATCCCCGATAGCTATGATCAAGCTCGTTCTCGTTTTAGCAGCTTAGAGCGTAAGATGTCAAAGGATAATGCTTTAGCTGATGCATATAAACAATTTATAAATGATATCATAAATAAAGGGTACGCTACAGAATGTGAGGATTCTTATCATTCGCTTATAGACAAATCAAAAAGAATTTGGTATCTTCCTCATTTTGCGGTATTCCACCCTCAAAAAAGAAAGATACGCGTAGTTCACGACGCCGCGGCCAAAACGAACGGAGTCAGTTTGAATTCCTTGCTGTTACCTGGTCCTGATTTGTTACCTTCGCTGTTAGGCATTTTGTTTCGCTGGCGTCAAGGCCGCGTTGCGATGATTGGTGACATTAAAGAGATGTTTCCACAAGTGAAGATAATAGAGCAGGATCAGGATATGCAAAGATTTATATGGAGGGACAACGGCTGCTCGGGCCCCATAAAGGAATTCAAAATGACTTCCATGATTTTTGGAGCCGCTCCCAGCCCTTGTACGGCTTTATATGTTTTACGGAAAAATGCAGAGGAGCATGCGGATCAGTTTCCTGACGCCGCTGACACTATCAGAAACACATACATGGACGATTGCGTCGTTAGCGTCAACGACGTCAGTCAAGCAGCGCGCCTCGTTTCCAGGGTAGTCGAAATGCACGGTTTAGGTCATTTTGAAATGCGCGGGTGGGTTTCGAACATCCCCGAAGCTTTACATTCGATTCCCTCGGAACTTAGGGCGAACACCATGAAACCAGTTTCCCCTCTTGCATCTGCTATTTCGACGACATGCCGAGTATTAGGTTTAGTTTGGGATGTGACCCAAGATTTATTAAGGTTACAAGGCACTAAGACTGAAAATTTTGATAAAATTACCATGTCCAAAAGAGCCATTCTTTCGTACGCTATGTCTTTATACGATCCTCTAGGTATTCTTTCTCCTCTGACGATACACGGTAGAATATTGTTGCAAAAGGCATGGCGTACTGGAATATCATGGGATGAACCGTTACCCTCTGACCTTGTAGATGAATGGCGCTTGTGGATGGAGAAAATTTCCCAGGTCGATATCAAAATTTCTCGTTGCTATGTTTTCGGTTTTAGTACAAATTTTGAACAGGCTAGTTTGGAATTGCACGTCTTCGCCGACGCCAGCGAGCTGGCTTATGCGTGTGTGGCATACTGGCGAATAACATATGGTAGCGAAACTATACTGTCGTTTATAGCAGCCAAGGCACGGGTCACCCCTCTTAAGCCTGTGTCAATTCCCCGTCTCGAGCTGCAAGGTGCGTTACTCGCAACGCGCCTCGCTGCTACCATAGAATCTGAACATGACGTAGTTCCAAGTAGAAGATTTTTCTGGATCGATTCAATGAACGTACTTGGCTGGTTGCGGGCAGAAGCACGTTCATTAAAACCGTTTGTTGCTAATCGTGTCGGTGAAATCTCTGAGACCACGGAGGTTTCTGAGTGGAGGTGGATTCCTACTTCGTTAAACGTTGCTGACGAAGCGACACGGAAAAGTTCTTCTGTGTCACCTCGTTGGCTTTCCGGCCCCAGCTTCCTTCTTGAGAACCCTGAGAGCTGGCCCTTGGAATGCACTTCGGACAATATTTCTAATGCTAACGACGAGTATATAAAAGAGTTTAAATCTGAATATTTAAAGATTCACGCAACTGATGATCAAAATTTTTTACCGCTGCCGATACCGATTTCACTGGCAGCGGACCCGTCGCGTTTCAGCAGCTGGTTGCGAATGGTGCGCGTGACCGCTCGCGCGCATCAGTTCGTGAAAATTCTTCGCAACCACCAAAATTCAAAAACTAGGTCTCACAATAATTTGGCTAATTCTTCTAATCGTCGTAATCATTCATCCTCATTGCATTCATTGTTCCCTGTTTTGGATGACGAAGATATATCAAAGGCAGAATTGGATGTTATTCGTCGCAGCCAAGCAGAATCCTTTCACGACGAACTACAATCACTCCGTTTGCAGCAAACAGTTAGTCGTCATAGCCGTATTTCTAAATTATCACCTCGTTTAGACACTGATGGCGTTATTCGAATGGCAGGAAGAATTTCTGCAATCAGTGACGTACCCGCTACTCTAAAAGAGCCTACTATTCTGGACGGTCGACATCGTGCTGTCAAACTTTTGGTTATGCACTACCACAAAAAAACTGCCCATGGACTTAATGAGCTGGTGATCAACGAATTAAGACAGAGATTTTGGATCCTACGTCTTCGCAATCTAGTTCGATCGGTCTCCCAAAGATGCACTCAATGCGTGATTCTCCGCTCAAAACCCGTTCCGCCGCCGATGGGAGACTTACCAACAGAGCGTTTAGCCCACCATCGCCGTCCGTTTACTTTTGTGGGTTTGGATTACATGGGCCCAGTCCAGGTTGCTGTGGGACGGAGACGGGAAAAGCGGTACATCGCCCTCTTCACATGTTTGACGACACGCGCCGTGCACCTGGAAATCATCAACAGCCTTTCCACTGACGCTGCAATAATGTGCCTGCGTCGTTTCATTGCTCGTCGAGGAACACCTCAAAGAATCCTCTCGGACAATGGCACAGCATTTGTCGGCGCTAACAACCAACTAGTGAAAATGTATCAAGAGTGTTTCGGGAATGAGTGCGCTAACAATCACATCTCATGGAAGTTCATCCCCCCTGGAGCCCCGAATATGGAAGGGGCATGGGAGCGGTTAGTTCGTACGGTGAAAGTCGCCTTGAGAGCCTTGGTCAACGACCGCGTACCCAAGGAAGAAGTTTTACTCACAGCCCTCCTAGAAGCGGAGGCACTTCTCAACAGTAGACCTTTGACAGATTTGCCCTGCGACCCTCAAGCTCCAGAAGCCCTAACACCATTTCACTTTCTCATTGGATCATCTTCACCCTATCATCCTATTAAAGTCGATAGCTGCGACTTGTTAAGTAGAAGCGATTGGAGGAAGTCCCAGTGCCTAGCGGACATGTTCTGGAGTCGCTGGGTACGGGAATACCTTCCTCTAATTGCTCCCAGGAGGTCGCCTAAGAACTCTCGTGCTTTGGACTTTAGTATAGGTGACCTCGTATTAATTTCCGATGGAACTCTTCCAAGGGGAACTTGGCCCCGGGGCCGAATTTCAGCTGTTCACCCTGGAAGGGACGGTATCGTCCGTGTCGTCGAGGTCACCACACGTGGCGGCCCCCTGCTTCGCCCAGTGACCAAAGTGGTCAAGTTGCCAGTGGACGTCAACCACTGCTCTGGATCAAACGGCTCCGCCAGGGTGGTGGAGGATGTTGCTGACTGTACTTGTTAATAGATCTTTTTTGTGATATGTTTTATACTAACTTTTTAATGTCTTTTGATACGTTTATTGTTTGTTTTTTTTTGTATGTCTAAAAGGTGTCAAGTGAGTGGTTGTTGAGCATAAACGTATTGAAGAGATTCTGGAGTTTTTATCAGTAGATTTGGATATTATTTACGCGTTCGGCTTCACAAACTATTAATAGCATTGATATAAACAAAAAGATTATGTAGATTATAAACAAAAATCAATGATTAATAGTACAACTATATAAATAAAAACATACCTACATAGTAATTTTGTAAAAATAATGACGTCATTTGTTGCGTGTATTTTCTATGGAGCGTTTTTGAACGATGCCCCTGCTGCTGACACCAATTTGTATGTCTTGACTTCAAATATTTTCATGATAATCATACAGAACTCAAAACTCAGCTCGCAAAGATAAGTCATTGATTTAAAATTGAAAATGTGTTAAGTATGTAATGTGTCATTAGATGTAATTTCAATAATAATTAATTCTGCTATACCTTAGTTTAAAAATGTCACTTTTCTAATCTTGTGCAACCGATAGCTATAAGAATGTTTTGGTTTTTCTATTCTCTAATAGATGGCGCATATTACAATTCACGTTGCATTGCAGTTCCACTACTTGGCACTAGATGGTGCGTTTGGTCCATTGTGAACAGAATCTTCTACAAGGCCCCGGCGAATTCTAGAAAGCGCTTCAAGTTAGTTCTCGAAAAGTGTCCTAGGGGGAGCCATTGGTCGCAGTATATAAAAGCGGCCGGAACGCGCGTCACAACAGTTCTATTTTTGATAAACATAATTGAATTACAGAAACTGTGAAGGAAGTGAAATTGAAAAATACAGAATGTCGCTATCACCTTACTACTTTAATATGCAGCGACCTTTTCGTTCGATGGAACGGGAATTCTTCAGACCGGATTTCTTAGGATATTATCCACAACAACTCGCTACCCGCGGTTTTCTGAGCCCTCAACAGTTGTACAAACCTTGGGAAGATGTGCTACGATCGTACGAAGGCTTAATGCAGCCGTTTGAACAGCTCTCAGCGGCTGTGAATCAGATGGCCATCCAGGACGTGGGTTCTAAAATTACGACGGACGATGAGAAATTCCAGGTAAACGTGGATGTTCAGCATTTCGCGCCTGAAGAGGTTAATGTCAAAGTCACTGATGGCTATATCATAGTTGAAGGTAAACACGAAGAGAAGAGAGATGAGCATGGTTATATTTCACGCCAGTTTATTAGAAGATACGCTTTACCTCAAGGATGTTTGCCGGATACTGTGGAGTCCAAATTGTCTTCAGATGGTGTGTTGACTGTGACAGCTCCTAGGGTTCTTCCACTACCTTCACCGGGTGAGAAAATCATACCCATCATGCACACAGGACCAGTTCAAAAACAGCTTGGTTCATAAGTTATGAGCGCATAGAGGAGTCTAAGTAAACATGTTTTTGTTTTTGTAAATAAATAAAGTATGATTTTTAAGACTGAATTCTTTCGCCGTGCTATTATAATTATTTTACCTCCTAATTAAGTTATTGTTTTAAAATAAACATCTATTTTCCACATTGGTCGCTTTTTATTTCACTAGGTATTTTAAAACTAACAAAATAAAAATATTTTCAAAATTAACATGTTATCGCACTGAATGGAAATAATGAGGTCTTATTACCGTTGTTACTGCTGTTGATTTTTCACGGCATAGTTATGTTGACAAACTTCAGTTATTTTAGAAAAAGTAGGTACACCTAGAAAGGGAAGAATAACTAATTATGTATTTTCATTTTAAGAGGTAGTTGAGCATCATCATAGAAACATAAAGCAAGTTACATTGGTTTGTTATTGTTGACAAAAACAAAATAACTTTTTGTCTCTTTGTTTGTATGAATGAATATAGTTATGTTACTAAAATTTAATTGTTTATCAAAAAAATTAATTAAGAAACATACGAGATACTTCACTCAAAGACACATCACGTTCGCTTTTATTTCACAGCAGAGGAGAATATTGGTATTATGCAAATATTTTTAGGAAGCATACGAGAGGCTTCACACAAAGTTGAAAACCTGTGTTTTGTCACGTCCGCTTTATTTGACAGCAAAGGAGGGTATTGATTGTCTGTCACGGACAGTCACGGTAATGTTATTTGTAATGTCAAATTAATTAAAAGCTGAATTAGAAATATACATATAGATACAAATATGACGTAGTATTTGTTTGGTCGGTTAATAACAAAACACCAATGTTACGTATACAGTTGAGTTGATATCAAACAAGGCTTTACAATAAACCACCTTCTGCTCCCTAGTAATAGGAGCTATATTAGCAAATAAAGCAGTTGTTATTTGATTTTAGATAAAATACCATGCCAAAAATAAGTAAGTCTTTGCGTGTTTACCACAATGACGAGATTTTTGGTGCTAAGATATAGAGAAAGATAAGAAACGATCGCAAGGACTTATCTTTGTACACAAAAGGTTTAAATCTAGTTAAATCTACCACAGCCAAGGATGATAAAATTGATATTTTGTCATATTTTACGGGGGGCTCAAATAATGGAACATTTTTGATATTTTCTGTAATTCAACCTTTCTCATGTGGTCTATGATAATGATTCATAGCTCGTGTCGAATACCTAGGTAATTTTGACTGTGTACAAATAATTAATACAAAAGCAATAAGGGTTACTTGGGTTTTTGCTTTTTGTACATTATGCTCCGAAGGGGAATTATCCGCAATGATTGAATACAAAATTATGTACTTATTAGAGGCTACTTCAAAATGGGTACCTACATATTAAAGTAAGTACTCGACTGCCTTAAGTCACATAAAGTCTACTATATCAAAATGTTATCAAAATGTCCCCTGTATAAATACAGGGGACATTTTGATATGATGACCACGCTGTCAGAATGCCCACTTTAAAATGTCCTATTTTACAGACTTTATGTGACTAAAAGGCTCGACTGTACACACAACAGCAATAAATTGAATGCAACAAAGAAAACGCAATTATTGACCATCTATAATTCTAAGCCACTGTTTATGTGCGGATATTAGTTAAAAATTGTATGCAATTTATTAAATGCAAGTCTTGTAACACCAAGGAAATTTTTAAGACGAAACTTGCCTTACAAGATTTAGAATGGTAAGTATGTGTTGTTATATGTAGACTATTGAAGTCATTTCTTGCTTCGATTTAATTGTATACTAAAGGCAAGCTTGCATCGTGTAAATGGGCCTTTAGCCTCTGTTGACCGTCGTTAGTCAAAATAAAAGATAAATCAAAGGTAGAAAATTTTAATTTAAGTTAAAAGTATCTCGTTGCAGCTTATAACATCATAAATTAAAGACGAAAAAACTTAAGTCAGACCATTGAAAATTTATCAAATATCGATTTCGTTATCCTCATCATAGGTACTCTATGTAAATAGCTTATCTTGGCATATCGCCCACTACACAGGTATTCGTTTACTGGCCATTCTCGACCGGTGCTGATTCTCCATCGCCAGCTTCTTTAGCCTTTTCCGGCTGGGTCCTCACTGGTCCAGTTTGGATGATAGGCACCACGCGCTCATTCACCGCAGGACGAGTCAAAGGTGCTGTGACGGTCAACACTCCGTCCGATGACAAGTGAGACTGCACGTTCTCAAGATCACACCCTTCAGGCAACGCGTAACGCCTTGTAAACTGACGTGACACAAATCCATGTTCATCCCGCCTCTCTTCATGAAGAGCTTCAATTACCAGGAATCCGTCAGCAGTTTTAACAGATATTTCCTCTGGTGCAAAATGCTGTACGTCCAGATTGATCTGAAACTTGTCCTTGCCAGTTTTTATTGTTGAGCCGGTGTCCTTCAAAATGGTAGCCATTTGTTTCCATGGCCGATAGTAATCTCGCTAGCGTTGTGGAATAGCAAGCGTTAGTATATCTTCTGGAGTTAATGCTAAAGCGAAATGCTGATCATGTAGACGCTTGGGGCGTTCCAGTTCCAGCAGAAACGGCAAAAGAGACATATTTTTCGCCTAAAACCTCAGTACGCAGTACCACAGAACAATTTTACTCCAAGGAGCTTCGACGCTAGAATAATAATTATCGTATATACGTTGATACATATATCATTAATCTGTGGCCAGAATACGTGGAAGTTGGTTTTGGTTGGTTCGCATTGCGCATGACGTTCCGCGCATTGATGTCCGTCTGTCTGGCCAGCTTTCGTAATCTTTGGGAGTCGAACACATTGTAAATAGGTTTTACTCCCTTATAGAAATAACTGAATTCTTGTAGTGTTTTGTTAAAATGAAAAATATTGATTAACAAATTTATAGAGGATACCTAGTGATCACAACATAATTAAATATAAAGTAATTTGATTCAGTATTTTATGAAGACACATAAGTAATTATAGTTCTTTGATTATTTTATCTTATTGTAATCCAAATAAACGTTATTATAATTTTATATCATCTCCAAGAAGTTGGTTGTTCCAAAAATCCAACAACTAAATATAACAAAAATATTGATTTAGATAAATTACGAACATAGTAAGAGCGGTCTCAAGGTCCAACTGTTACGCTTGATGTGCTGTCGACTGTACCTAAAATCTCTATTGTTCTGAGCTTAAAATAATTATTTACTGTTAAGTGTGTAGGGTGAGTAGGGTGTTAGTAGGTCATACACGAAACGAGTGCCTATGAATAGCACAGGTATGCTCTTGTTATAAGGTTATTTTTCCGACTGCATTTAATCAGTTCAAGCCATGAAATACCTGACCCCGGTTAATGTTGTTTCTGTTGACGCGTTGATTGCATTACGTGTAAATATTTTTTTATTAGATAGTCGTTTTCAGGTTTGTTGTAGGTACCTATTGGATTTTATTAAGTGACTATGTGGTGGCTATATAACAAATCTAATTATGAAATGTTTCAATTTATTGCTGTAATGACGGATCTGACGGCACCATCCTGTATAATTTCTTGTAAAAATTTTCTGTAAATAAAAAACTGTAAATAAAACTGTCGAATCCTTCAGTTTGCGGATAATGGGCCTAATTCTGGAAACACACTTTAATTCTAAATTTAAGTACAGTATATCTCTTTCTCGCAATAAGTAATAGGAAAAAGATGGCAAGAATCTGTTTAGAGGCATGTACGGAGGTGCCTCCTAAACACTGCATTTTATCACGTTCATTATGGTCGAAAATTGAACGCACGTTTCTAAATGTGAAAATGTTTCTAAATTATATGACACCTATCCTTATCGTATTCCTTTTGATTGAAAGAAATGCACTGAACTTAAATTTAGACTTAGCATGTGCTCACCAGAATTAGGGCCAATATTGCTTTAATACATTTCTAGCGATTCAATTGTAGAAGCGGCTTCGGCTTTGGAAGTGTCCTTAAACTCTCTAAATTCAGAGCTATATGACCATGCCCTTAGCCTATCCACTCCTAAAGTTCCGTCGTTGTATTCTCATTTCTCAAGGAAAAGAAACATTTCTCAAGTTTTAATTGAAATTGACAACCCCATTGTCAACAAAGTGAAATTTTCAGTAGTTTATTTGGACACTATACTTTTTGGACACTTTTATATTGTGATAAATGACACTTCAAATACTGTAATTTATTAGTTTATTACATTAGATTACAATTAACTTATAATTTTTTACACGTTTTTCCTTTTGCCAAGTGCTCAATACACAAGCGTAACATTGACACTGACATTTACATTTTTGGCGGCAGTAACCAATTGTTACGTTCCTTTCTACGAGGACACCACAGACACCATCACATCAACTACCTAGCTGGGAAATGTGAACGTATTTTTACCATTCTGAAGTCTCCGGTTGGCGTTTGGTGGGGAACCCACCCTCATGCCATGAATATCCTATACAATGGCCTGGTTTGGACCGTCCTAGACTACAGCTCTTTTCAATTAGAAACATGCAACAAATCTTCTCTGTTACTTTTGGATAAAATCCAGCTTTTCTTCCCAGGAGGCAGTACAAAATGCTTTCACCGAGTTTGTAGAAACTAGATCACCAGAGTTCTATCGCAAAGGCATAAATGACCTTCCTATTAGATAGCAGCAATGTGTAGATAATAATGGTAGATATTTTTATTAAATAAATATGTTAAATTAAAAGAAAAAACGAATTTCAATTTTTCGGTACAAATCGGCAATTTCATACTTTAACCCCTACTAGGCCGGTGGGGCGTTAAGGTGCTGCAGTGTGATTCACAAACAAAGATATTCGACATCGAACTTGACGTCTGAAAAAGACGACGAGCTGCCATTGGTTTTGACGTTTGCGCACTGCGCTGCGTGAATCCGTATTCACTAATCTCTACGTCGGTCTCTTGGCTGTGTACGATTGTCTCTGTTTTGGTTATACGACATAAGGTACAATCGATATTTTTTGATTTCTTTTTTGTTGTGTTAAAATTGTATCCCAATGACTTCATTTAATATTTGATAGATTTTTTACATAAAGATATAAAAATCAACCACTTTTTAGTTCCGGTTCGCGCCGTGCTCGACGTCGGAACGCTGGTGTCGCCAACGGTTGTCAAACAAACGCCAAAAGTATGACGGCGCTGCCGACAGCCACGAATTCATGGCTGCTGACTTTAGAGAATCGCATAGCTGCCCCCTTATTCTCAACTGTCGGAAAGAATTCGAATTTCGGAAACTCTATACCTGTCACTTTTTATCGCGCTGCGTCAAAGCAAGACGGCATGTGACTTTTCGAATCGAATCCGTGATCCGACAGTTGAGAATAAGGGGGCTGGAGTGGCGACCGCGTACGGGAAAACGAAAAGCGCAAAGTAGGACGGCCTCCCACTAGATGGACAGACGACCTGGTCAGGGTCGCGGGGAGCCGCTGGATGCAGGCTGCGCAGAACCGTTCTATTTGGAGATCGATGGGGGAAGCCTTCATAGGCTGGTATGATGATGATGAACCCCTAATATTTCATTTCTTTCACTTTGTAGGGTATTTCCCCCCTTAGATTTACGAGAAGAACGGGCTCTTCGGAAGACGTTTAGCCATTCAATCATTGAATAGATTGCTGTGTGTTTTTTTTCTGATTCAATACTGCTGTGCATGGAATCAACTTCCATGTATGTATGCCTGGATCGAAATTACGTACCAATACCATTATCCAGCTTATAATTAATTGGTTTTACCTCTAGAATTTATTTGTTGTAATCGGAGTAAAATAGTGGTGGTAAAAGCGATTATCGTGGTTTAAATGTTTTAACTTTATTTTATCGTATAGTTTAATTTGCTTGGTATTGCAGGTGCACTGTCATCCTGAGGCCAAAGATGAAATGCCTTCCATGCCCAGTAATTACACTGGCTACCTTTCTCTTCAATGCGAAACACAGCGAACTGTTTCACGGCTGAAATAAGAAATGCGGTGGTACCCAAAGAGTTCATTTTTTATACGGGTAGTGGTACCTACCCAGGCGGTCCCTTCATACGGGCCTACCACCAAGTCAAACTAAAAAAGGCTTTTATTACGGCAGCTAAAAGAAACATTCCATGCTTATAAGAAATTCCTAGGTAACAATTTAGGCTGATAGATAGATTCCTTTACTTATATATAATAATATATAATGAGTTACCTAGTATAAGCGTTCGATCGGGTCTGGCACAGGGCTCTTCTCTCCAAGCTCCCGGCATACGGTCTACCCGCTCAGCTCTGTAACTGGATTGCTGGCTTCCTGCATGAGCGAAGAATCCGTGTCCTCGCAGATGGATACGCTTCGCGGTTCATGTCAGTGAATGCTGGTGTACCACAAGGCTCTGTTCTATCCCCCACACTCTTTCTTCTTCATATCAATGACATGATTCCGTTAGGAAACATTCATTGCTATGCAGATGATAGTACAGTGCATGGGGGATATTACGGTCGCTCAGGGGCTGGGCGCGCTGAAACCGAGAGGGAGAGAGAGAATCTTACCATTGAGCTCGACAGGGTGTTGAACCTCGTATCTGAATGGGGATCTAACAATCTTGTTGAGTTCAATGCTAAGAAAACACAGGTGTGCGCGCTTACAGCTAAAATGTCGCCGTTCCTTCCCCTTCCGTCTCTTCTGGGCACGACTCTTTCGGCACAGGGCTCCCTAAACTTGCTAGGCATGGAGATATGTTGCGATCTAAATTCCAGGAACTACATCGAAACCGTGATTAAAACAGCCTCACGGAAGCTCGGTGTCCTGAACAAGGTGCGTCGATTTTTCACGCCTGACCAATTATGCCTGCTGTATAAAACTCAGGTCCGGTCTTGCGTGGAATATTGCTCGCATTGCAGCGTCGTGCTGTCCGTATTATTGGCGATGTAGAGGTCACCAACAACCTTGAGACTCTGCAATTGCGTCGAGATATTGCGTCGCTTAGCGCCTTCTATCGGCTATATCACGGAGAGTGTTCTGAGGAGCTATTTGACCTTATCCCACCTTCCCCCTTCCTACTTAGGAGCACGCGTGCCGGTCTTCGGAGTCATCAATTCACTGTCTCCACCTCAACATCACGTACAAAGAAATTTAGTAGCTCTTTCCTTTGTCGAACTTCCAGAACTTGGAATTCTTTGCCAGCACATGTGTTCCCTCCTTCCTATAACATGGGTTCCTTCAAAAGAGGCGTGAAAAAGCCTTTCGGGCCGGCAAGGTGGAGGCGGCTAGAGCAGTGTCTGAACTGCGCTAGCTGTCTTCGCATATGGACTCTTCTTACCGCTTCACATCAGGTGTTGTTGAGTCATTTGTCGTGCTTTGTATAAAAATATATATATATATTATTAATAATAAGTACAATTACAAGATTTCATAATGAATTATTATTTTCATCAATCACATCGAGATTTTTTTTCTGGAAAGAGATTTAACACTAGTGGTGCTAGCGCTATCTAGTGGTGAGTAGCAATACCCCGACAGTCGCAGATTCACAACCTTTTAACCGAGTGAGAGATTTATACTGACTAGCTGTACCCGGTATGCTTTGCAATTCTCGTAAAGAGAAAACTGTCAGGTTTAGTAATATTATTTTTAAAAAAAGTTGGTAAAATCCATGAACCTTTGCGGGCGTCCCCAAAACACCCTACCAAAGTTGCATCACAATCTGATCTAGTGGTTTCGGAAGGCAGGCATAGGAGACAAACATATAAGCATTGATCATTTATAATTTTAATTACTTAGTTAAGTAGGTATACAGGCTGTAATGGGACGCGATCGAAAACGAAGGCATATGGCAGTGCTGGTCTCCCTAAACACAACTCGTTAAAAAATAAATTTTAAATCGGGAAAAAACCCAGCTGTTCCATACAAACTTGTTGCGTGGGTATTAATATTGGTATGAAACAGCTCATTTTTGCTCCAATTTAATTTTTTTTCCCACAATTCGTGATAAAGGTCAAGAGCACTGCTATCTGCCTTCGTTTTCGAGAGCGTCGTTTATTAAAATGTGGTCTAAGATAAAGTTCAGTTAACGTGTAATACTTTAAAACTGACTCGTAATACAAATGAATACACAAGCCTACAGATCAAGTTTAACCATGGCCCATGAAATTTGTGGTACATACTTACATATAGTTTTAAGAGTCATTTTCAACTGCCTTGTTATGCTTGACGTGTGGCTGATTGTAGTAACTTTAAGCTGCGTTTTTTTATAAGCGCCACGTATTGAGCACAGTCAATAATTTTATAGACTGCCATGTATAAGTAAGATAGGTACTTGATAAAAGCGTATAAAAGTAATGAAAAGTTACTTTTTAAAATTCAAATACATATTATTAATATTACAGTAAATATAACGGAATGTTTTTCACCCGATTGATTGAATTGGTGAAGTTATGAAGTACTCACAAACTAGACTCAATTAGTTTCCTATCGTCGTAGGAGCGACGTAATGGCCCCAAAAGCGTAATAACTTTTAATGATAACATTTTTAAAAGTTTATTTACTTTTTATTGATTTTAATAGTAGCATTAGCACGTAAGCTGATATTTTATCTTTGTATTGTAAAATTGGACTACAGTTGCAAATATAATAATCGAAAACGTCATATTATTAAACGGCGTTTCAAAATGTTTGCGATATCTATTCAGTGACGAAACATCGCGCACCGCGCGCACGAAACACCTTCTAGTCCAGATTGTTCGAGGCGGTACCAGAGGGCGCTACTTATCTCGCAGTATTTTAAAAGTGGGGCTATTGACGGATACGTCATTCGTAAACAAAACAAACTTGAGTGAAGATTCAGAAGTAAATAAGTGCTGTGATCTATAGTTGTACCGGCGAATTTTGCGAGCGAATTTTCATGTTTATTTACTTATTATTTTGTGATTATATTATTACTAATGCTTGAAAGGTTAATTCAAAATGTCGTCGATTTTTCATTTTAAGCAACCTGATCACCGGCAACCCCTCATCGATCGGGAT
This sequence comes from Nymphula nitidulata, assembly GCA_947347705.1. Taxonomy (NCBI): domain Eukaryota; kingdom Metazoa; phylum Arthropoda; class Insecta; order Lepidoptera; family Crambidae; genus Nymphula; species Nymphula nitidulata. The sequence goes on along the minus strand of OX374617.1, from coordinate 2,576,353 downwards.
TTCGGTTGGGGTATGAGACCGGAAGACTTCCTAGCTATTGTCACAGTTCCTTTCTCTATCCATGGTCAAAATAAAGGTTCTAAAAGCGTACAACCAGCTACAACAGACCTTGGTTCCGCAATAAAAAAGGAAAAAGACAATTTTCAAGTGAATTTGGACGTTCAACATTTTGCACCAGAAGAAATATCTGTGAAAACAGTGGAAGGTTTTTTAGCCATCGAGGCTGCTCATGAGGAGAAACAGGATGACCACGGATTTATATCGAGGAGTTTCACAAGAAGGTACGCCTTGCCAGAGGGTATTGACCCCGATAACATGACGTCAAAATTGTCTTCTGATGGCGTGCTCACGATCTCTGCATCTATGAAGATAAACCAGGCAGCGAACGAGAGGAATGTTCCCGTAGTACGAACTGGTCCAGTGCGCAAAAAACTGAACTGGGAAGATTATAGAACTAGGCTAGGGATTACAGAACTAAGCTAACTGCACTATGTTTTAAACGTTCACTATTGGAAGTTTTTATTTTTATAAAATTAAATGACGTTCTAGTCATAAATTGATGTCTTTAGATTTCCTTTCAACATGACAAAAAACTTTAAAATATGTAATTTATTTATAGTTTACTTCAAAATTGTTTAACAGAGCCATCTGTCATTATTCATTCATACTAAGTAATACGAAAGTACCTACGTGTACATTTTCTAAGCTAAAGTTCGCTTGATAGAAAACAGAACTTCATCTACTGCACTCTAGATGGCGCTTATATTAAAAATGAACTAACGCGTAAAGCGACACCTTGTGCATGTTATTAAAATCTCGCTATTATTGTAAATACACCATTCATCTACTTCTACTCTACCGAAGTTATTTAACTCTATCAGCATAATGCGTTCAGATGAATGTCCGTTTATATATAATAACATGACATGTTTGATGTTTGTATAATGGGGAAAATTTTGAGTGAAATTCAATCCACTTCCTCTATGCTATGATAATAAAACTTCTATTCGTATATTTCATGCTTGTTTTTTACATTCATGCAATATTCTCTTAATTTTATTATTGGCAAAACCTGGAACACACAGATGTAGAGTTTCTTTTCAAATTTTGTTTTCTTTGACTGTAGAGATCCGTTGCAATTTGGCTTATGATAACATTAAATTCTACTCTTTATCTTTGTCGTTATGGTTTGGGCAACACATTTGGACACTTTTATGACTTCTTTGTTGCCATTTGTAACCGACTTCAAAAACGAGGAGGTTCTCAATTCGGTCGGTATGTTTTTTTTTTCTATGTATGTACACCGATTACGCCGAGATTACTGACCCGATTTACGTGAGTCTTTTTTTGTTCGATGCGGAATAGCTGCCATTTGGTCCCATAAAAATTTTTTCAAAAATAGTTGGGTACTTTGGTTTTAAATTTAAAAAAACTTGAATTATTAAGTCGTCTACATATGCAAAATTGCGAATTTTTGCTTTTCAAATGACTTTTTAGTGAAACGATACGATAGTAGGAAACAATATAAGTTTACGGTCACCCATCTAGCTTCGACCGTAGAAAGTTACCACTAAAAATTGTGGAAAAAAAATTTTTAAACAAAAATTAAAACCGACTTCAAAAAACTGAAAAGGATAAAATAATTAAATTTAAGTAGGTATTCATCCCCTAGAAACATATTTTTGGAGTTGGTGCTAAGTGGTTTCCAAAAACAATATAGAAAGTGAAGCACAGACTCCAAAAATATGTTTCTAGGGGATGAATACCTACTTAAATTTTATTATTTTATCCTATTCAGTTTTTTGAAGTCGGTTTTAATTTTTTATTTTATTAAATAAAAGAAATATATTTTATTTTGTATTTTTTTGCAATAAACCAAAATCACTTTGTAGTAACTAAAGGTAACCATGCTATTCAAATCAGTACATTTTTGTCTATTATCTGAACTGAAATGGTGTTAATTAATGATCTGGCCTGGCCAGTACTTTTCAGTTAAATAAATACAAAAATAATTTTAATATCTTCTATTGTTTTTCTACTAGTTTCTCAGGTTTAAGCCATTTCCGGAATGAATATTGTCATTATAGGGAAAAATCTCTTCCGAATTACGTTGTTTTCGGCACACCTCGTTTTGGGATTAAGTCGTTCTAGGAATGAAATCTTTTAGGAACTTGTGCACATTTCCGGAAAGGCATTTACGTTCGCACCAATCCAAAAAGGCATATTCACCACCGCGGACAACGGTTGGACATCTCAATCATCACATGTGCAGAGACAGTTGTCACATTTATAGTTGATGTTCTATTGGAAAATGGAACCTGTCGAATATTTTTGAAATTAAAAAACCTATCACTTAAGTACTCGAATGTATACTCGGTACGTTACATCGAAAAATACAATATGCGTGCCCTCCGTTCCCGGGGAGGAATTGTTTATCAGTAAGGAAAGTATGTTTCTTACCCTGATTTGAAGATTCCGTCATTATTTTCATTATTTTCCGACAATTACTCACGAATCCACAATTTATACCTAATATCAAGGATGCTAATATAAACAAAACGATAAGGCCATAAGCTTACCTACAAAGAAAATAAATATATTAGTAAAACACGTAATAAGAAATCATTAAAATAAATGATTCATTGCATCTGGTTGATTGAGTGAGACAGAAAACGTTCATGGTTTTTCGTTTTTAACGTTTATATAGTTTAAAATGAAATTAATTCTACAATTGCGTGGCGCTGTATTGTGTGTTTTGTTTTATTTTTGTATTCTTCATTAGCAACAAACTACTATGGCACCTACTTATCCTCCGTCCAATTTTGTATTAGGTATTTCAATTTTAACATTTCTTTACACCAAGATTCAGATTCCAGATACAATAGATTTTTTAATTCTCATAGACCTCCAGAGGTATAACGCCGCTTGGCAGATTAATATTATATTTAATTCTTGTTCCGTACCTTTTTTATATTCATACAATAATTGTTTGAATATAAAAAAAAAATTAAAACCGACTCCAAAAAACTGAAAAGGATAAACTAATTAAATTTTAGTAGGTACTCATCCCCTAGGAACATATTTTTGGAGTCGGTGCTTCACTATCTATGGTTTCTGGAAACAACTGAGCTTCAACTCTAAAAATATGTTCCTAGGGGATGAGTACCTATTAAAATTTAATTATTTTATCCGTTTCAGTTTTTTGGAGTCGGTTTTAATTTTTGTTTAAATTTTTTTTTCGCAATTTTAAGTGATAACTTTTGAATGTCAAAGCTAGATGGGTGACCATGAGCTTATATTATTTTCTACTATCGTATCATTTCACAAAAAAATTATAGGAAAGCAAATATTTATTTATTTATTTATTTATTTATTCAACAATGTTTCTACAGCATACAAATATTATATAACATATGATTAAACAGTACATAAGCCAATTACAGAAACTCATTACGTTACTTGACATAATAATAACATTATTAAGTGGGTAGTTGCCTAAATAGATTATAACAATGGGAAAAATTGAATTACAATATTAATTAAATTTATCATTACAGTATATACAATTATTATTATTAGCTATTTCAATTTTATCATAAATGAAATGAATAAATTTAAATATCAAAAAGAAAATGAATATTAATAATTTTATAAGATTTTATGTCGCTTGATGTTGTGTGTATATGTGTGTGTCATTTGAGTGTGTTAGGTGTGCATGAATGTGTAAGGATGCCTGTGTGTGCCTCCACGTGCCAATATTCAATTCAAACTTACTCGTCCAGCCACCTGCTAAAGTGATATTAATGCCGGCTTACATGGCGCAACCGTCAATAAGTAACCACATACCTACTACAACTTATTATATTATTATTTTAAAATTATTGCCGAATATTATTATTATTATATTTATATTTTTCTTACCTACTATTCACAGAAACACTTAAGGACAGCAGTTTTAAATGCAGTCTTGGACAACAAGAACAAGTCAATGTCAGAACAGTACTTGTTATAAGTTTTAGGTAATCTGACGGTCATATCATTAGCTTCATAGTTTGTTTGCACCGAGGGCACATGAAAGAGCTGAGTGTGGCGCGTTCTTTTATTTGGAGCATTAAAAGAGAGTATTCTGTTAGTTAGCTCTGTACAGTCTAGTTTTCCAGTATATATATCATGCAAGACAGCCATATCTTGTACACGACGTCTGTTACTGAGCGTTATAAAACCGTGTTTGACACAAGACTCTTTATAATCGTTCATTATATTATTTGTTCTAAAATTTAAATGTTTCAAAAATTTAATTTGTAATCGTTCTATGGAATGTTCATGTGTTATGTATTGTGGGTTCCAAATAGTGCAGCAGTACTCGAGAATTCCTCGCACATATGCATAGTATAATACTTTAATGCAGGAAGTATCAGTAAAATCCTTAGTGACTCTGAATATAAATCCTAAATTTTTATATGCTTTATTGATTATGTGCTCGAAATGATCAAAGAATGTTAATTTCGAGTCTAAATATACCCCTAAATCCTTTACTGTAGATGCCTTGTTTAAAACTACATTATTTAATTTAAAATTATAGTTAATTGCTTTTTTGCGTCTTGTGAACCATATATGCATGCACTTTGTAACGTTAACTGTTATTCTATTTTTGATGTAATATTCTGAAAGTCGATCTAAGTCTTCCTGCAATTTCAAACAATCGTCTTGCGATTTTACTTTCATATAAATTTTGGCATCATCAGCATAGAGTAAGAACTTTGCATGCCTGAAACATGAACCAATGTCACTAATGTAAGCTATGTAGAATAACGGACCTAGCAAGGACCCTTGCGGCACGCCGGAAGGGATAGAAATGTAATCGGAACGATTTCCACCTATGACCACAGCTTGCTTACGGTTCGATATGTACGATTTTGTCCACCGATACAAGTCCCCCCGTATTCCTAACTGGTAGAGCTTCCGTAGAAGTATGACGTGGTCAACACGGTCGAAGGCTTTTTCGAAATCCGTGTAGACCACGTCAACTTGAGATTGAAAGCCCATATCTCTGTGTAGGTCGCTAATAAACAAACCTAAGTTCGACGTCGTTGATCTACCCTTCACGAAACCATGCTGCTGATCAGGTACACCTTGCTTTATTATTGGATAAATTTCCCTATAGACTATTTTCTCAAAACATTTTCCAAACACATTCAAAATAGATATAGGGCGATAATTCTCTATTTTGCATTTGGAATCCTTTTTGTGAAGAGGAACAATATGTGCTTCTTTCCACCTTGCAGGAAAAATCCCCTCAGATACAGAGCGGTTAAAGATTAAACACAGGGGAATACTAAGTGTAGCGGCGCACTTATTTATAAATAACGGCGGGATTAGGTCGCTACCAGCGCCTTTATTAATGTCCAGCGCTTTGAGTAATTTAAAAATCTCCTTCTGATTTACCGAGAAAGAATGAATCAAGTCATGTGTTCCAATTGGAGAATCGCTTAGATTCGCATAGGATCCTGATGGACGAGCAAACATTTGTTCGAAATAATTGTTAAACGCAGTGCAAATAGTGTCACTGTCCGTTAACCGCTGGTTTTTATATGTGATCGATCCAGGATATCCCGTACTTTGCTTGCGTTTGGAGTTTACATACGACCAAAGTGATTTAGGGTTAGATTTGATGTTTTTTTGGCAAAGTGATAAATACTTTTGATAGCAAAAACTTTGCATAGTTTTCACCCTTTTTCTTAACAAAGAGAACGCATCATAGTCTAGCTGATTTTTATAGCGTTTCCACCGACGATGGGCAATGCGTTTTTCCCTAAGTAGACAGACAAGGGCTCGGTTGTACCATACTGGATATTGACTGTATACATTGGTATCAACGATTTATTTATTTATTTATTTATATCCGCAACTTCGCATACGTAGACGACTTAATTTTTCCAGTATTTTTGATTAAAAAACTAAACTAACCAATGGATTTTCAAAACATTTTTATAGGACCAATTGGAAACTATTCCGCATCGAACAAAAAAAGAATCATCAATATCGGTTCACCCAGTCAAAAGTTCTGAGGTAACGAACATAAAAAAAAAACATACAGACGAATTGATAACCTCCTCCTTTTTTGAAGTCGGTTAAAAAGATACGAAAAACTAAAACTGTGAAAAATTATTTTACATGTTGCACTCTGCGTTGCGCTCATTACATTCTTTGTCGCTTAGTCGTCTAATTTACTATGGTAGGGTTAGAGTTATTGATTTATAGAATAGTATTACTAGAATTGACAATTATGGTCTTCGGATATTGTTCATAGAATTTAGTTCTATTGCCTATGCTTCCACCAACCCCAATTTTTGTCTTCCTTTTTGTTTCCTTATGTAGCTATTGAAGAGTGTTTGGATGTTATAGGTGTTACATTTGTAGCAGATTTAGGATTTAGTCCAGGGTGGATGGATTTGTGAGAAGTTTGGACATTTTAAGTGTGGGTTCAGTCGCAGGAACCAGAGATATGTCGTACTTATAATGAGATGTCTTGTTGTGTTGTCTCCCCTGCGCATGGCCATTCTCAGGTTATAGGGGAGACCGAGGGGAGTTGAAATAATTTGGACATTTTGTTTCATACACCAAATACTTTAAACAGAAATCGTATGATATAAGTTTTTTTTTTACAACTAGATGACAAACAAGCTGACGGTCCACCTGATGGTAAGCGGTTACCGCCGCCTATAGACACCTGCAATAACAAGGAAAAATCCCTTGAGATTGCAGGTGCGTTGTCATCCTGGGGACTAAGATGAAATGCCGTCCATGCCCAGTAATTACACTGGCTACCTTTCCCTTCAATCCGAAATACAGCGAACTGTTTCACGGCTGAAATAAGAAAGGCGGGGGTACCCAGACGACCCCCCTTAGTACCAATCGATAGGTCATTCTTTACACTTGCGAATGACTTACATAAAGTAATTGTAAGCGTTAAATATTGTGGTGAAAAATCGACTCATACCGAGGTAAGATGAAACAGGGGTCGAGGAGAGTTGAAACATATGTTTTTTTAGAAGTATTTAAAATAAAAATGATGATACAATTTAATAGTATTTATTAAAATAAAACTTTTCAAGTACGAAACAACTTTTTTTTATTAATATTTTGTAATGATATATCAGTTAAGTAGGTAACAACAGGTCTAATACAATTAATCAACTCCTAAAGTAGTTAAAATAACCATAACGTCCTATTCGTGTTTCTTTTATAATCAGTAGGCATGCTGAAACAAAATAAACAAATCAAATAAAAAATAAAAACCTTTTTTTAGTGCCCGTTATTTATTGACTGCTTTATGATATAAGATTGAAAACGAGGAGAGTTGAAACAGCCCGTTTCAAATCTCTTCAGTAAGAAAAAAACCTTCCAATTTTTATTTAATCCACAATCAAGAAGCAAATACACAGAAATCAATTGTACCAAACGTACCTATATATATATAATAAATCTTAAGTTAATGAGCTTTCGAAACATATATAACTTGAACCAAAATACAAAACCTATATCAAAGTATAGGCATCGTAAAAAAACGTTAAAAACTTACGATTTTTGTCGATTTTTGTTACATGGCACGTAGAACTCCACAACCGCGCGACTTACGCCACCGATTGACACGTCAGCAGGCGGAGGGAACTGGTTGAAAAGTGACATTGCCAGCTCGCTAAGGGTTTTAAGTTCCGAGAAATCGGTACTGTTTCAAATCACCTTTGTTTCAAATCCTCTCGGGCACCCACATTATACAGGGTGGTGCCGTCAATGCGACAATAAATTTAAACATGGGCTATATTAGTCCATAGAAATGGTTTGCCACTTTTAAAAATATCGTATTCAATTGATAATTTCATGACATTTGTATGAAAAAATGCAGCCAACATTACACTATTCTTTAGAAATGTCATGAAATTATCAAATACCATTTCAATGTACTAATATAGCCAATGTTTAAATTTATTGTCGCATTGACGGCACTACTTTGTATAGTCCACGATTTTTGTGGTGGTGGCCACAGAACATAACCTCTCTCTTATGTTCTGTGGTGGTGGCAATCTCGGCATGCATTATAAGATTGTGCTATTGCGTCGTCTTTTGTGCTGTCTGTGTACTATTATGCACATTCGTCGATGTGCCTTGTGATTGTCAGAACTGCATGAGCGACACTTTTAATAACCTCGGACATAAATTACTTATACCTAAGTACAATGTTACCACAATTGACGTAATTAGGTACTAAATTGTATTGGGGTGGGGTATTATTTTTACCAATTTCAATTATATGGGAAAGATTGAGAAAGTTAAAACCAGTTTTGGTCATTATAAAATACCGAAACAATATTTGATTATATTACAGCAATCTAATAGGTGAGTTAGTATAATTGGCCAGATAAACCCAAATTCGTTTGGAGTCTATCTACGATAACTAAATGGTGAGCGCATTTGGCACGGCGGCCGGGCTGTAGGTACACTTATTTGCCACCTAGTAAAAAAAAATTAATAAATACCAATGTTTTAATTACAAAACAACTACAAAACTCTGAACAAAGGTAATCCTATTCATTTCCTGAGAAGAAAATTTCAAGTGCGCAACCACAATACTTGAAATTATGATGTTTGGTACAAACTTATTACTTACCTAATAAATTCCAAAACAAATTGATTTTCATACGACATCGAACCTTACTAATTAAGTGGGAAGGTTGAAATAACGTTTTCGGCGTGTTTGTAAACCATTCCAAGAAACGAGTCATCGGTCCGAGCTATTACTGACAGTATACTCTAGAATTCGCTGATAACGCCGATAGCCTTTAACCCCGTCGGGCCTTATAAATTGGATCGACTACTACGCTCGCATCAGTTAAGAATAAAACACACGCAGAAAATGATCTCTGTCCTACTCCTCGGATTTTTCGCTGCCGCCGGCGCTGCGCCTCACTATTACCACAGGCAATCGCCTTTCTACGATGACTTCAATTTCAATAGACACGCAAATTTTGACCTGGACCATCCAGCGTTCGGCGAAAAAATATTCGACACCAGACGCTTCTGGGCAGATTTGGAGACAGAATTACGCCAAATGGACGACATGATCAACAATTTCCGCCTGCATTTCCCTAGAACAGAGTCTAGTGCTGGTGTGGTAGGTAACGAATACAAAATCACCATTCCTTTGTCTGGATTCGATGAGAAAGAAATCAAGGTGAAAGCCCGCGAAGGGGTTTTGATGGTGCAAGCTGTACACAAGCTCACGGAAGGATCTGAGTCTAGTTACTTGGATGTACGAAATCTCCCGACAAATATAGATGTTTCTGGTGTCTGGACCTTCGAGAATAACATGCTTACTATAGTTTTCCCGTTGAAAAGCGAAGTGACAACTAAAGGACCTATAGTTCCCGCTAGCCGCGAGGAGATGGATAAAACTAACGATAACAATGACAAGGATGCAGATGTAGGGATTAAGGCTAGTGACACTGAAGAGAAAGCAGTTCAAACGAACGAAATCAACAGCACAGTGGAAGCGACAACGTACGCAGTCGACCTGAAGAACGAAGTTGAATTCGTCCCGGTGCATTACAGATAGATTAATTTTTAAATAGTTTGTACGAATAAAATTTTTATTTATTAAAACAGACTGAGTTTTTGTAAATACTTAGTGATTACTGTTTATTTTTTTATCAGTAACTTTAAATTTTGTATCAATGATGTTTTGCTTCTTGATCCTTTGCAACAAAACACACGGGAACATTTTTCGTTAGCAATGGCTTGTAGTTTCGATTTATATTATTTTTCCAGAAGAGAAAGCTGATTTACCTATAAACCGTCATTTGTTTGTTTTCTAAACAAATTGTTCATTAATTTACCGCCATTAAAAATTTATTTCATCAACCTAGTGATGCCTTCATAGCTATTACTTACAGCACAAATTAGATAATAGTTAACTTATAGTGTCGATATGTCTATACTTCAATTATCTTACGTGCATTTAAAGAAAGTACCTACATTTTCTTCATTTTAAAAGAGCGAGGGAAAATCTGCACTGTGGGGTCAGCTGTACACACAGATATCTATGTAGGTATCTATGTATGTACAAAAACATAATTATGTTATCTATTATACAAAGCTAAAACTAATTAAAATGTTCGATACAATTACTAGGCTAATAGGGGGGATAATATTGAAATAAGACAGTAATATCAGTTTAATTTAATGATTTTATTGAATCTTCTTTGTGTCTAAAGGAAAAGTAATAAGTAATAGGTTTTGTATGAAGAGAAAATTGAAACCTAAGTAATAATTTTAATGTACTTATGTTAGATAACTCAAGTCACAGTTCAATGGCGACGATAAATTATGTCATAATTTTATTGAGACAAAGAGAAGAGAGATTAGATTATAATTATATTGGATCGCTGCTTATGATATGCTGCCTAATAGGAATACTGATTTGAGGCGAATAGTAATTATGCTGTTGACTATTATACTTCCTAAATGAAGATGGCCGCCAATGCTTTCTTATTTTAACCTCCTCGTCTTTATAATCTTTCCTCTCTGGTACACGAGCATTTTTGAATTTCGAATAGCTATCGTATCGAGTAGCTGCTCTACGTTAGTTTTCGTCTGGCTTTTGTTTGAAATTTTAAGCTTGCGTGAACGATACGATTACGATCCGAAATTTAAAAATGATCGTGCTAGGGCTACAGACCATTCATTTTTAAGTTGTTCCAGGCTTGCCAGGATTTGGCTACTCGCAGTTAAGAAATGTTCCTCTTCTTTTTGGTTATTGCCAGTGTCATAGATTTTACAAAAATCAAGTTTTTTGCTTAGATCTTGTTTTTGTGATACCTTTATGACTGTGACCGTTGACTATACTAAAATATATTTGTTATGGATCATAAAAATAAAATGCGTAACTACTACCGACGTCTAAACCACGGGGTTTAGCCCATCTACCTCAGATCTAGAGACTGGGGTTCGATTCCAAGCAGTAATTTCCTGCTCAGTTTGGTTAGTGGTACTTACAGGATGGTGCTGTCAATAAATTAAAACATGGGTTATATTAGTGCATAGAAATTTCATGACATTTGTATGAAATAATATAACATTTGCAGCATTATTTCATAGAAATGTCATGAAATTATCAAACGAATAAGATGTTTTTGAAAGTGCCAAACCATTTCTATGAACTTATAGCCTTTGTTTTAATTTATTGTCGTATTGACGGCACCGTCCTGTAAAGTCTGGAACTTTTAGTCCGCTCATTCTAACGCATTTAGGGCATTTACAGCCACGTTTTTTTTCTAATCCATTAAATGAATCATTGTCATCACTTTAGTCGAAAGACGTCCATTGCTGGACTTAAGACCTTCCTTAACATTTTCACGACGATCACTCATGCGCTGGAGGGATCCAGCGACTATCTGCAACCTTCACTAGATTATCGTTACAATTTTAGAGGCCAGCCCACGCTGCATCTTTTGTTGCGTGGTCCGCCTGTAGAACCTGATAATAATTATGGAGCTATTCATACTGCATATTCACTCCTAGTCCTTATTGTGTTTAGATCGATTTGTTGATTAACTCATTATGTTACTAACCCGTTGTTTATTATGGCTAACAAAGTGATTCAAGCATTTGCAAATAAGGACTTATAGTCTCCCAAATAGTGCCCTCTATGCGATTTTCCCTGAATCATTTTAGCAAACTTAGTAGTAGCAATGCCTAAGGCCAAACGGAGCAAGTTCCAACAATCTCCAGTAGATGACACAATGTATATTGATTAAATAATTATATGTACTACCAGCTCGTAGACAACAAACATGCAATAGTCGTTTGAATTAATTAAATTTAAACGATATAAGTTTAAGCAATTCCTCAGAATGATGCTTTGCAAATATTCTGTATTTTTTTTTTAAGTAGACCTAATCCAGGAATCTTTGCGGGCGTTTCCGAAATACCCTACCATAGTTTCATCACAATCAGATCAATGGTTTCGGTGCGCATAGGGAAGAAACATAGAATGATTTTGAATTATATAGAGGGATTTAGAATAAAAGTTCAGGAAATTTCAAAAACTCGGACTATTTCATACAAATCCAAATAAATTCCGGGATTGTTAGGTCTGATCTATCCCTACTACCGACGACGAAATGGGGATAGATAAAACTTGAGCCCTTATGAAATAAGTAATAGGCAGTGCAGCATGGTGACAAAAAAACTGAATTTTTAATATATTCGTAGTTCCTTAGAAAATGATCTTCAGCATAAATTCGAAATACAAACTAGAACTAAGTAATTATAGTCATTCGCCATGGTGTAGAATATAATATATTTAAAGAATCTACAAATATTTTTTTATTTTAGTCTATGTGATATTAAAAATTTAATATTTGAAACTGGTAAACAATGGACAAAATGTCGATGCAGTACCTTTTATTGTGTTTTAAATTATTAAAAAAATACTTACACGATATTTATATTAAACACATTTTCTGGATGACAGGGAAAGGTTAACATAATAAAATAAATGGATTTGTTGTTTATCAGCCCCATGCTTGAAATAAACTTGATTGTTTTGCCAAGGGCTCATTAAATAAAGGAAAGGGTAAGATAAATAAGGGCAAAGATATCAGTGCCCTGTGGGCGAGGCTCAAACTTTCCTTGTTTTTCTACGTGTAAGCTTAGAAACTATTAAGTCAAGCCTATTGTTTCTTTGTGTTTTCAACCGCCTCTCTGGTCTAGTAGTGGAGACAGTCTGAGCGCCTAGACAAGATGCCATTTTGACAATCGCTATTGCTATCGATGAATGGTAAATGTATGGGTTTTGACATTAGCAATCGAATGTCAATCGAGGGCTTATGTCAAATCCCATACATTTTCCGCTTAGCGATAGCGATACCGATTATCGAAAGGCATCTTGTCTAGGTCCTCAGCCCCCTTATTCTCAACTGTCGGATCACGGATTCGATTCGAAAAGTCACATGCCGTCTAGCTTTGACGCAGCGCGATAAAAAGTGACAGGTATAGTGTTTCCGAAATTCGAATACTTTCCGACAGTTGAGAATAAGGGGTCTGGTCTGGTCACAGTGAGGGCATCGAATTTTCTGCTGCTACAACCATCTTACCTAAGTATGCCGCCATATCAATGATTTTAACACCTTGTGTTCCGGCAGTTGGAGGTAAGATAACCAGTTCCTCTGTGGTTGAGGTATCCGGGTGTAGCTCGCTTCCATCATCGGCTTTATTTATCAGTTACCATCAGTGAGATGAAGGCCAAGGGTTACCCCGTTGTGATCAAAAAATATTTTTTGTTTTGCACCTAAGAAACAGGTCACGGAAGAGGTTGATAAGAGTTATGCTGCCATTTTGTGGCGCCAAAGGTATCGTGATGAGGCGGGAAATTCTGATCTTAAAAATATATTTTTGTTCAATTCTCGTCCTAGGGGACACATGGCTGTTCAAATTTTTGTGGAATGGAATGGAATTAAATGGAATGATAATCTTTATTGAATTAGGTCCCTTACAAGCACTTTCGAATCGTCAAAAATCTAATTTACTTACATGTCTAATACAAAACAAAAGTGTTACCTTTCAATGTCATAATGTCTGTCCGTCTGTCATATTTGAATTTACTGTAGCTAATGTTATAGAGTGAGTTTCTGTCTGTTATGTCTAAATTAACGTTAACTAATAATGTCAAAATGTCTCTTTGTCTGTCATGACTGAATTTACACTGGTTCCAAAAGTTGAACTACCGAGAAAATGCCGGAGAAGAACAAATAGAACGCCTTCTTTAAAAATGTCAGTTAGGAGGTGTACCAACACCAAGCACCAGCTTGGTATTTACACCGGTTCCAATTGTGGAAATACCAAGAAGATTCCGGAGAAGCACAAATAGAACGTCTTCTTTTCGTATTATTCGACGAAGAGATTAATATCACATAGAAGCCACAGCTCGTGTCTCCAAATAGACTTACGGTAATACGACTAACTGCAATAATCGAACAGCGGAATATGTGACGTCATTGCACTCCATTGTTTACACAGAAGGCCACGCTGATAACACTAAACACATTCGGGTGTTTGCTTTGCTCGGCTGACCGGGCAGATAGCCGGTATTGTTCCGCGTAGCTGTTGGAATGTATCCCGATGTGTACTCGCCCTTACCATTGGTTGTTTGGTTGGGAATTGCATCTTAGCTTTCCCTCTATCGAGGGAGGCAAAAATGTTGTATAAAATTGTTAATTTAGCCCTTAAGCGTAGATAATAAGACAGCCTTCACATATAACCATTATTATTCCTATGTGCTCTATGGAGATGACACAGGGAGGACTTGCTACAGGGAGGTTGATACTACATACTGCTGTCTTATTTGACTTTTTTCTTTATTGATTAAATCTCCTTTAAACAATAAAGAAAAAAAACTGATCAAGTATTTTGTTTTGAAGATAGACCAGAGGTCTCGGGTGAAGACCCCGGTAGAGGAAGTTGTTTGTATTTTGATTTTTTTATACTATTATAGTATATGTATGTGTAGGTAGTTACGGTTTTGGGCAACGCCCCACCGGTTTATGGAATGAAGTAGTGTGCAATTGACTAGCTTGTTTGCTTGACGTATCACCCTCTCGCGACATACTTAACAAATACAAACACTGAAAAAAAATACTACTGAACTTTCGGTTAGTAGCTCAAAAAGTGAACCTAGCCTATAAAATTGCATAGAGATGCACTGTTTTGTTAAATCAATTAATAAACTGTCAAAAAGAGATGTTCTAAAATGTATGGAGACCGCCTGGTCTATGTACAGTCGACAGCACATCAAGCGTAACAGTTTGACCTTGAGACCGCCCTTACTGCGTTCGTAATAGAGGCGGCTTTCGTAGTTCAACTGTTACACTTGATGTGCTGTCGTCTGTACACAATACTGAAAAATAGTTTAAAATTTGCAGAGCAGTGTTCAATCGTCCATTTTCTTTTTATTTGCTTTGTTGCGCGACGACGTGACGCTGCAACGACTTTTTGGAGCGATAACAGACATCCAGGCGGATCCACGGGCAGCCACTATATTCTATAGGTTTTATTTTTAGTCCCCGACGCTAAAAAAGGGGTGTTTTAAGTTTGACCTGTCGGTCTGTGTATCTGTCTGTCCGTGGCATCATAGCTTCTAAATAGACCGATTTTGATTGTTAAAATTACAATTAACAAATATTGTAAAAATAAGTTAGTACCTAATTTAATTATTGAGCTAAGGTCATTATTACGTGCACTGGCGACGAGTCACGGCAATATCTTGAAATTGCAAGCTCATCAAATTAAATCACGTACCTACGTACTACAGACCGGATTTGCACATTTTCTTGTAATCAAGATCAGCTATGCGATTCTCTAAAGTCAGCAGCCTTTCGTGGTTGTGGCAGCGCTGTCATACCTTTTGGCGTGTGTTTGCCAACCATTGGCGACACTAGCGTTTCGACGACGAGCACGGCGTGAGCTTGAACTAAAAATCTGTTTATTTTCATATCTTTAAGTAACAGTCAATCAAATATTGAATAAAGTCATTAGAATTCATTTTAGACAGAAAAAAAACTAAATGGAAAAATATCGACTGTACTTCATGTCGTATCTCTAAAACAGCGACAAACATCAACGTAGTGTTGTAGGTTGTAGTGAATACGCTTAAATCGCAGCGCTGTGCTCACTGCTCAAACGTCAATCAAAATCAATGGCGGTTCGGCGTCAAGCCTGATGTCGATTGTTTCTGTTAGGGAATCACACTGCAAGAAATTAATTTAATTACGTAATACACGGTGTGAATGTGAAAATTGTTGGAAAATGTAGGGTACGTCGTCTGGGTAGGAAGAAGGTACCACCCATTTGATTAACTAACTTCAAAAAAGAAGGAAGTCATATGTTCTATTGTATATATTTTTTTTGTATGTATGTTCACCGATTTCTCTGTCAATTGTGAACTGATTTTCAAAATTCCTTTTTTATACGATAGAGGATACTCCTTAGGTGGTCCTATTGTTACCAAGTCAGGATCTGATGGTGGGATCCCAGGGAAATCGAGGGCAAACCTCGAGGTTTGATTAGCACCAACTCCAAAAAATATTTATTTCGAAAAAAGTGGAGGTTCTATTTTTATTAATAGTTTTGTTATATAAAAAAAGTGGACACCGCCTTTCCTATTGCTATGTTTACGATTGAAGGGAAAGGTAGCCAGTGTAATTACTGGGCATGAATGCCGGCGTTTAATCAACGGGCTAGGCATCCAATTAAGTTTTTACTAGGAGCAGCAGATGGCGCTGTTTGCACAATTTTAATCTACTAATCTTTCAATTTTTAATAGCTAAAAATAAACGCAAACAAATTAGAAGGCCAAATAAACATTATGAAATGCATAAACGTAATTATAAATAAGCAATAATTAAAATGAACGAATGTCCTGTTTTCAAGGAAAACCAATAGTGGGCTCAAGTCAATAACACACACTAAAATCATATATGTAGAATCGATTACTTTATTTGCCGCACTGTACCTTAAGTAGGTACAATGCGGCAAATAAAGTGATCTATTTTTTACGATAGTTTTTTTATAACACTAGTGTGACCGTACCGTAGACGCTCGTAGCACTCTGGGCACAATTAAACCTGCTGCCAACCTTAAAAAAATCAGCCCTCGAAGCATAGTAAGCTCCCCGGGGTGTGGACAAAATATTAATCTCTCTCTTCATCCGAGAAAAAGAAAGAGATAAAACACGTTTTGTTTCCCAATAAATGTACATAAGTGGTTTAAAGAAATATTGTCTACGGCCCGTGCTACAGGTGCTGAGAGCTATGTTGATAGGCTAGGAGACGAGTCCCTAGCCCATAACGCTTTCGCAATGAGTTTCGGCGACCTTACTCACCACAGGAATACAACTAAGATCTTCTATGTTCTGTAAGGTAGAGGTGCTACCCTAATATGCTCCTACTTCTTTCAACATGTGTCTTGTTGTCATAAAAATAAGGACTACGTTTCGAGTAGCTGTCAAAGGTACCCTCTCTCTCTCTCTCTTTCTCTCTCTCTCTCTCTCTTTACACTTAGACTAAAGAAAAACGCAAAGCAAAAATTATAACTGTAAAATTAATAAAAATGCAGACATAATAGTTTATTAATTTTAATATGCAGTATTACTGTCCATATTGAGAGACAGACTACAGAGTACAGAGAGAAAAGAGAGAGAGACACTTATTAAGGGCTGTCCGAAAATGTATGGAATGGAGCCTAGGCTTAAAATAACTTTGATTTTCAACAACACTACCGTATAGTTTTAATAAAAGGAAAATTTAAATTTTTTCGTATCGGCATTTACATTTTATGGGGGAAAATTTAAAGTCTACAAAAAAATATTATCGCGGTCATCAATATTGCTGCCTGTTTATTTAAAAGTTAAGTTCACTACATTGTCAGTTAGATTTTAAGGGATGGTAATCCCGTAAAATAAAAAAAAAACAGTCGGTATAAAATAATTACGATAATTTTAAATTCTGAGCCACATAATTGTGTCGTTCCAGTTTTCTGACATAATTTTGCGCTGGTCATAATTTAGTTGCTTTGTGGTTCGGTGCCGAAATAGTCGACCATCAATTTTCAACTATTGTCATAACAATGACATTTTTTATACATCGGCCGATATAAAAAATTGTTGTGCCTTTTTCACGTTTTGTTACTGAAAATATGAAGCAGCAAATAAAATCATAATAAATAGACACTACAGCAACTGGTACATTTTGACAGGTGTTACGACTTGAAAAGCAAGGGGGCATACAAAATTTGCGTAGTATAAGCTGAATTTCTTTCCGACTCCAAAGGAAAAAATTAAGCTTAAATTTGGCGCTTATTGCATAGAAAGTTTTTTATTGAACTCGACGTGACCAACTTAATGCCAACATCGAACAAAAACTTTTTATGAAATGGGTAGGTATTGAATTAAATTTATTTTTGAAGTCAAATATAATTTTTGTTTAATTTTTTTGTACCCGGACTTAAGAATTTCGAGTAGTTATTTATTTATTATTAAAGAGGCTACATCTACGAGAGAGGTATTGCTGTTCAAAATTCTATGGAATAAAACAGGATAAAATAATTAAATTTGACGACGAGTACCCACTACTTAATTTATCCTTTTCAGTTTTTTAAATTCGTTTGAATTTTTGTTTGGAAACATACACAATTTTTAGTGGTAACGATAATTTTCTAAGGTCAAAGCTAGATGGGTTACCGTCAGCTTTTATTATTTCCTACTATCGTATCGATTCACTAAAAAGTCATAGGTAAGCAAAAATCCGCAATTTCGCATACGTAGACCACTTACTCATTCCAGTTATTTTGATTAAAGAAAAAACTACCCAATCGATTCAAATTAAAAATTATGGGACCAAATGGCAACTATTCCGCATCGAACAAAAAAGAATCACGTAAATCTAATTAGAAATCTCGGCGTGATCGGTGTATACAAAGGAAAAAAAACATACCAACCGAATTGAGAACCTCCTCGTTTTTCAAGTCGGCTAAAAACAATAAATACAAATACCACGTCGCGTTTATTGAACCTATGGATTATAATCTTTATTTTTATAATTTATTGCCGGCGATTAATCAAGTGTTGTCACCACGGATACCGGTATGAAAAGAAAAATAAAAACAAAACCTATTAAGCCGATATTGATGTTCTCAAGACCTCGGTAAATTACGAATGACTGACTTAGAAATGACGTTCAATAACATAGGTATTTACCGAGGAGCTCGGTGGAGTAGTGGTTTGAGCGCTCTGGTTTCGATAACGTAAACAAAGCAACTTTCGCCATGGTCGGTCCCGGGATGGGTCAATCAAATTTATAATATCGAGCTCTTCCGTGCTTCGGAATCGGATGGCACGTTAAGCCGTTGGTCCCGGTTGTTACTGCAACCGCTTTAACCCACCGACCCGCATTGGGCCAGCGTGGTGGTGTTATGGCCCAAGCTCCTCATGTGTTTCTCCCATGTAGGAAGGCCTGTGCCCAGCAGTGGGACGTATATAGGCTGATGATGATGATGAACATATTTAAGCACCAAAGCTGAATAAAAAAAAAAGATTTTTGATATGAGAGGGACAGACGTATACAGGATGTAGGGGGACGAAGGCAGGTGGCAGTGCCGGTCACCCTTAACACGACTTGCTAAAAAATAAATTTTAAATCGCGAAATAAACATCAGCTGTTTGATACAAATTGTAATATCTACACGACCTGTTTGTATGGAACAGCTGATTTTTTTTACGTGATTTCAAATTTATTTTTCATCAAATCCCCTAACATGCTGTATTTGTGGAATGCACTAAATTTTAGTAAAGTTAATATTCTTCCATACTAATATTATAAAAGCGAAAGTTTCACTGTTTGTCTATCTGTCTGTTATGCCTTGCCGCTCCTTGAACCGATTTAGATAGAATTAGGCATGGAGATAGATTACATCCCGAGAAAAGAAGAACGCTCTTTTTTAGCGCGAAAACCCGACATCAACGCGTTTGGACACACCGACATACAGTCACAATATTAGAATGTACTTTCTGTGTATCAATTTCTTTTAATGCAAGTTTATGTGTTCCAATTCTAAATGAAACAAAATAAAAATTATCAAATTGGAATACTTAGCGCATTATTAGAAAACCTATTCTAAAATTAGAATTTTGAATGCCGTTTCTATCGGTTTTAATTAACAAAAACGAGACTGGCTCAGTTTTGAACTAGCTAAACTCGTTTTGTAACAGGCCGGAAAGTGATTAAGGCGATACCTCGTCGGAACTAGCGACACCACTTGATTTATATTAATTGTGGGGAATATAGAACATAATAAACAAAAACGCTTTAGTGAATGACTATAGAATGGTATTTGTATTTTTTTGAGATGTGTTCGGTATAAGATATTCCTCTACATGTAACCTATTTTTTCATTATTGCTGAAAGTGGCCACTTTTAACAATAATAAAAAATTTGGTTACTTGTAGGTAGACACTTTTTACAAGATACATCTTTAAAAATTACAAATACCGTTCTTTAGCAATTCTCTAAAGCGTTTTTGTTTATTATTTTCTAAATTCACCATAATTAATAACAATCAATTGTTGTCGCTAGTGTGCACGAGGTAGCACCTTAAAGTGATAGTTACAAACCTCATAAAGGAATTTGTGAAGACACATTACCGAACAATAATACTACCTATGTATACTTTTAACCTTTTAACATGTTTATATTCTTTGCAATAAGGCTCACAAACTATCAAAAGGGGATACTTAATTTTTACTGGTGACTGTATCTACATAATTTCGTTTCATTTAACTGTTAGTAATTAATCAAATTATCGATTCATCGATTTCTTCAGTCAGTAAAAGTAGCTATTATTTAATAATTTCGACAAACTGTACCTTTTATCAAGTTACCATTGTTTTAAACACTTTTCTGTTGAATAACGCACTTTTAATGACAATCCACGATGACAGTTCGTTAGACTTTGATGACGCCAGCGCGTCATCAGTAATTACGTTACACGTTATATCGCTAGCAAAAGGTCATCTTAAATTAAACAAAAAGTTTAAGTATAAAGTAAGTCCGTTTAATGCGAAAAATTTGCTACATCACTGTCATAGATCTAAACCACATTCTCATTGAGAGGAGGAGTTGCTGCTGTCGTAGAGTCATCACCAAATCTCACATCTATGTCCATCTTTGGTATCGTAACAACAGACTCATCAACTTTTTCATCACACGATCTCACAACTTCTTTCCCCAAGGTAAACTTATAAGGGATTTGAATGTTCAGTTCGCCATCACTAAAAGTCCACGCTGCGTCAGCGCCTTTCACGAATTCTGGCAAAATCTTCAATTCTGTGAAAAGTTTTCCTGCACTCGGCTTATAAGCTTCGATATAGAGGACCCGATGTCGAAGCTTCACGCTGATGTTTTCCTCTTCAAAGTCTAGCAAAGACACTGATAGTCGGTAGCTGTTCGCGAAGAACGTCTCCTTGGTGTAGTTTGTGTTGCTGCCGCAGATTCTTTGAGTTTTTCGATCTAACCTCACAACGTCCCAGGAGAGCTCGTTGAAATCTTTCTCGTTGATGGGCATGCGTTTGTATTCATGGTGTCTATGGTTACACCAGCTTCTGTGGCCGGACACTGCTTGCAACACGATAAAACAGAGTATGAACCGATACATGTTTATGCGAGCGCGGCTGATGATCGACTGACTGTCCGATGCGCTGTCTCTGTTATTAACGATAAACTTGTTATTCGGTATTTTTAATGAGCTTGCGATATTCTTTAGGGTTCAGCGGTTTGGGTAATTCCTCTGTTTCTTAATAATTTTTGAGTCACGTATTAACCCAAAATAGAATGTCTTACCGCTAGTACCGGGAACCTTCAAGATTTCTTTGAATGAGAACAAAAAATGTGTTTTACTTTAATTATAATGCGATAGCTTTTGAATTGTAAAAGAATTTTTTATCTCAACATCTACTAAGGCGAGGTTTTTGTCCTTTCAATTTAAATTAATGAATAACATACGAAAGTAATTTGCGGTTGCAAACACAGAAAAGTACCGTTGACCGCACAACAAACCTAGCAGTTTAAGCATGGAGCTGCCTCATTAAGTAATAATAATATTAACATAAC
The DNA here is from genome assembly GCA_947347705.1 of Nymphula nitidulata. Lineage (NCBI taxonomy): Eukaryota > Metazoa > Arthropoda > Insecta > Lepidoptera > Crambidae > Nymphula > Nymphula nitidulata. The sequence goes on along the minus strand of OX374617.1, from coordinate 2,554,637 downwards.
CTGTTTCTGCAATAAAAATGATACAACGTCCTGATAACTGTATTAAAACTTCTATCGTTCTTTTTAAATAGGTATTACAAAACGGATGATATTAAATTCTTCAGCAGAAAATTTAAGGATGTATAGGTATCAGGACATAAGAATATATTTCATTTGATGGCCAGGAAAAAAAGCTATTGCAATAAATTGAAACTTAGGCAATGGAGATTGTATTTCTGTAGACCGACTCCAGATCTGGCTATGGAGTCATTTGGGAATAGAGGTCATTATTTGGGAAGGTAGTATTTATGATTTATTATTAAGGATTGTCATGGCAAACGTCTAGTGAGATATTAGGACATAGGATCACTAGACATTTGGGACAGTGTCACTAAACATTTGGAACAGTGGTCAAAAATTCCTAAATTAAACGATCAGTCTTCAGCAAAAGTATTGCCAGTTTGTGAAACTTATTATGAAATGAAAGTAATTAGGACTGTGATCAAATCTGTACAGTACATTAACACCAGCCTATACATACCGTGTGTACAAAAGAACGGGACAGCTGATTTAGTGGGTTATTCCGTCAGTACACACAAACAACTTTTGCTATGAGGACAACATCGAAATCGCGAAAAAAAATCAGCTGTTTCATACAAAAGTGGAATGCCACTTTTGCACTTTTGTATGAAACAGCTGATTTTTTAAAATTGTTTGTGTGTACTGTCGGAATAACCCTGTAAATCAGCTGTCCCGTTCTTTGGTATACGTCACACTACTGGGCTTAGTTCTTCCCAGATGCGAGAAATACACGAGGAGAAATACCTGTACAGTACAGACCTCAGATCATAGAATCTGAGGTACAGACATTACTCATTAGCCAATGAGTGATGATCACTACTTTTGATAGCGTTTAAGTTGTAGCCCGTAATGCTTTCGTAATAAGATCTACGAACTTAAAAAAGTGGCCACTTTTTTATACGCGCTGTTTGGGAACAGGTGTTGAGACGGGATTGGTCGGCTCGTGTAATTGCTAGTTAGCTTGGGAAGTTGAATCTCATTACGTTTCTATCTTTAGAATATGCATGTGGACCAAGTTTTTATTATTAAGAACAAGAGTGGATAACAGGGAATAATAAAACAACACTAACCTAATTGTTTTTATTGTGTGTATATTTTTAAATACTGGTGCATCAAGGGTTCTGTATAGATTAAGAAGACTTTACTTTTCACTGCTAAGCCGCTGGACTGATAAAGATGACATTTGACATGGATTTAGCTTACGCCTTGATAAAGGAGGCTCAGTTTTGGCGTAATAAACGACATCTACGCAGGCTGTGAAACAAAAGGCGGCGGACTTCTTCAACTACGGATTATTTTGAACCTTATGACATATCATCAGCAATAAGCAGTGCCTTTGTACAAAGATTAATTTAAAATTGTTTCTTTTTATAAATTGTGTGTACATAAAGTTATAAATAAATAGATAAAAAATAAATAATTCATCGGTGGGCGTTCAATATCGCATAAGAGCAGTTTAGAAAAGTAGCAAAATTGGAATATCGCGCCAGCTGATTCGCTTAAACTAGACCCTCATTAAACAACACTCAGAGAAATCCCAAAAAAAAAACAGTTGAAGAAATGTGTGAATATCCAAGATATTAACTTTTCTCTTCTCCTGTAAAAGGAAGAAAAGAAAAAATACGCGGTATTTAAAAAATGCTCTTGCGTGGTTTTGCACGCCCACCGACGAAATATGATATTTTGTGTAAAATTGGTAAGGAACTTTTAAGTTTCGGCGTTCTCTTGACCAATTATTTTAAATAATAAATCTCATGGTCGCTTGCGGTATCAGTAAGATCACTCGCGAGTTATCATCTTTACCAAGAGGCCATGATGCGGCTGCGTCGGTAGCAAAGACAAGTCCCTTTGTAGAGAATCATAGCTTAGGCACACATAAATACCTACAATTTGAATGACCTTTATGGCGTAGTGATTTGAGTGCTCTGATCACGAAAACAAAGCAAATTTCGCCATGGTCGGTCGCGGGATGGATCAATCAAAATTTGAAATCTCGACCTCCTCCGTACTTCGGAAGGCATACGTTAAGCCGTTGACCCTGGGTGTTACTGCAACTGCTGCAACCAACCCGCTTTAGGCCAGCGTGGTGGTGTTATGGGCCAAACTCTTCATGTGTTCCTCCCATTTAGGAAGGCCTGTGCCCAGCAGTGGGATGTGTATAGGCTGCTGATGATGATGATGAGCGTTATTCGTTAGATGAGCCAACATAACACTTTCTTCGTATTTTCCCAGGGAAGGCAACGATCACATACATGATGCCACCTCCAGCCCTAGGACATGTTTTTCTTATACGGTCTAAGGACTTAGGGGATAATTTAGATTTTTTGTAACTTATTTGTTAGTAACTTCATTCAGGAGTAAATTCAGTCATCATCAACATCAGGCCATAGGAACAGCACTTGGCTCGATCCATGACTAGCTTCATCCAGTTGCTGCCAGCCACTCGGCAGAGATCGAAACTCCACCGAGCCTGAGGACGTCCTACACCGCGCTTGCCGATCCGCGGTCTCCACTCTAGTACCCATTTACTCCAACGGTCGTCAGTTCTGTGGATAACATGGCCGGCCCACTGCCACTGCAGCTAAGTAACTAATTCGGTGGGCTATGTCGATGACTTTAGTTTTCTCTGTCGGATCAATTCATTACGAATTCCATCCAGTAAATTCAGTGATATCTTAGTAATAAACTACTTAAAAAAATATGTAAGCACTATAGGTTTGTATATTAATGGAATAATATTATTATTAATAATATCTCATTTCGTAGATTGACGCTCACAAAACCTTAGAAAAGAATTTCCTTTGGAAGAAAATAATAAACTCACATTTAGACGGTTTGCCATCACAATGACACAATGAGACCGCACATAATAAAAATATTAATTATTAATAAGTATGTTTATTTTTTAAATTTGTTAGAATTTGTTTTTGAATAATATTATGATTCTAATAATAAATATCAACGAATTTCCTTAATAAGAATAATTATGTAATCATGTATATACTATCGATAAAACAGAAAATAAACACTTCCTGTGTTCGATAGTACAGACGAAAGCACATCAAGTGTAACAGTTGCACTACGAAAGCCGCCTCATTTCGAACACAGTAAGGGCGGTCTGAAAGTCAAACTGATACGCTTGGTGTGCTGTCGACTGTACATTACTGCAGCAGCCAGCAAAAGAGGCATTGATGGACGAACGTGTAAATATAACACATGCGTAAGTCCATCAATGCCTAGTTGTGGCCAAGACTTGTATAGTACTTTCTCAAATAGTGCGCTGAAATATTAAGTAGTACCTATTGGCAGAACTTTTTATTTAAGTATCATCATAATCATCATCTTCCGGCCAGGTTTCGCGCAGATGGGGATTACCCAGAGTCACTTGGGTAATCCCAGACGTGGCGGCCTGTGCAATGCATGCGTGGGGGCCACCCACGCACGCGGCCGCGCCTAGGGCGCAGGAAGACGAGCGATCACCGCCCGCCTTCTCATGCCCACCCGCCTACCCCGGATAAGGACGGCCAGAATATCCTCTTCTATCTATCCCGCTCCCTCTCCGCTGCCTCCTTCTGCATGAGTACAGTCTCGCAGAAGGAGGCGACAGCCTCCCATACCCTCTTTCTACCAACCATGGCTCTTACCATAGTTGACAACCAACGCTGCGTCTCTCGGTAAGCGGCCGCCACTCGAGGACATTTCCACCCCAACGGCCGTCAGTCCTCCTTGCAATGTGGCCTGGCCAGTGCCACTTGAGGTTCGCAATTATACAGTCTATGTCGGTGACCTTAGGTTATTTGAAAATACAATTTTTGAAATTTAAGGAGGAGTGGTTTTTCAATAAACAGCTTTCCATTTGCAAGCTAGTTCGAAATTTAAATAAAACCTTTGATTAATAACCTCCTTGGTTGCCATGTTTCGGAGTAAACGATCGTTTCATTTTTAAATTACACGATGAGTTTACATAGTTATTTATTGGGCCGCTAAAATACGACAGATATGATTAATAATGATAATGATAATTGACTTTGACTTTGATATTCATACAACTTTTGTCGGCCGCTGCTCGCATGTATTTGGCCAATACAGCAATTTCGATTTACTTATCTAGAAGAAAGTTTTAAAATAATGCTCCAGTTTCCAAGCATGTTAGAGAAAAAAATTTTTAGACTCGATTGATTCGAGTTGTGTTCTGTACGGATTTGTGCTTTCTTGATACTTTTCAGTGGTGCTTACTGATTTAAAATTATTTAGCACGAACATTTTTGAATTTCGAATCGTAATCATATCATTCAGGCACGCTTAAAATTTCAAACAAAAGCCAGACAAAAGCTAACGTAGCTACTCGATACGATGGTGATTCGAAATTTAAAAGTGTTCGTGCTAGGGGTACAATGCCTCCGATTTGGAGAGTTACACCGTGTATTTTATTATTTTAAAATCACGAATTATTATTGGCAAACGTCAAATCGACAGCTCATTGAAAATAATGACGTTCACGTATTCGACCGGTAACATATTGGTAAAGAAGGGAATTTGGGAAATACCGATGAGCAAGCCCAGCTCCTGTTAGTTCTATACGAGCTTGTGGTTGTAGAGGATGTCTGATATACTTACTCATTATTAAGTTACTTTGTGAATAAATCAGTTGACTAATAACTTTGTCCAGTTGTGACAAAACGGACAGCGAGGTAACTATGATAACACGAATGATTTGTTTATTATTCAGTAAATATAAAAGCCGTGATGAAACTAAACTCGAAGGTTACGATTGAGCAATTAGTTTTTGTGGTAAATCTGGGGTTATTCCAACTAATGACTGCAGCCATGATTGCGCTAATCAGAGGTTCTTATGATCCGATGACCGTTGTGACGTTTAAAACATTGGTATCATGTCATACACGTGGTAAGTAGACGATTTTCATTATAGAATGATAACGCCATATTAAACAAGGGCTAAAGCTAAGCTGTTTCATTTTTTTAATAAGACCTGCCTCCTTATTGACTAAAAATGACAAGTGCCATGCGTACACCTTCATATACATTGCCGTTTCACGCTACAATAAAACGTCACGTTTCGTTGATAAGCATCAAGGTACCTACTTAAGCATACTGAAGATTTTATTAATCATCAGTTATTATTTGTGTTAGTGAATAAGGAGGCTGATAGTGAAGGCTTAACGTAGATGCCCTTTACAGCGTAACCGCTATCGTTAAGTCTTCAGGGCACTCGAGCCATCGATCTCATTTATTTAACGCGATAAGGCAGTTTGCCTAACATTAAAAAATGTTAATCTAGATTAGATTAGATAGATCAGGACGTCTCACTGCTGGACGTCCTGGGAGGCGGTGGCCTCCTTCTTTGAGGACCTTATCTTACAGAAGGAGACCCTGGAGCGGGCTAGCAAGAAAGATCCTCTCGCGGACTCCGCCGGAAGCTACTTGGCCGCAGGAAGCGGCGCTTATGCCGCCCCACTCCGGCCGCCATAGTTGAGATGGCGGGTGATATGGTGGAACGATGGGGCCCTGTCACCTGCACCAAACACCCCGCGTCGAAGAGAGCCTCGCTCGGGCATTCTCCGCCCGTTGGGCTTGTAGCGTGTATTACCCTGTGCTGTATTTTTTTAGTGGGTATTTGGGCCTCTGTGCCCGGATGGGCCCCCCACACTGCCCGTGCGTGCCTAAATGCATTTTCCTAGTTAGTCACTAGGTGATAGTCCTGTTTGTACGTATCCTACATCGCCTGGGTAGGTACTACCGCGTTTCTTATGTCAGCCGTGAATCAGTTCGCTGTGTTTCGGATGAAGGGAAAGGTATCCAGTGTAATTACTGGGCATGGACGGTATTTCATCTTAGGCCTCAGGATATAGGACCTGCAATATCTAGTGATGTTTCCTTGATATCGCAGGTGTCTATAGGCGGCGGTAACCACTTACCAGTAAGTATTATAACTTATTTTGGTGTCTTTGACGAGATGGTCGCAGGTCCAGTGTTGCATAATGGGACTGTCCACGTCCAGCCCCGTCTCGCACGATCGTCTTTAAGAGGCTAACTAGAGGAGTAATTTTAATGTACATAGCTGCTTGAGGAGCTCGGTGGCGTATTGGTTTCAGCGCTCTGGTTTCGATACGAAAAACAAAGCAACTTTCGCCATGGTCGATCCTGGGATGGGTCAATCAAAGTTTGTTATCTCGAGCTCCTCCGTGCTTCGGAAGGCACGTTAATCTGTTGTTCCTGGTTGTTCCTGTAACCGCTTTAACCCACCAACCCGCATTGGGCCAGCGTGGTGGTGTTATGGCCCAAACTCCTCATGTGTTTCTCCCATGTAGGAAGGCCTGATCCCAGCAGTGGGACGTTTATAGGCTGGTGATGATGACATAGCTGCTAGCTACATAATTGTATACCTACATAGTTGCATGCTAAGTAGCTTTCTTCGCATATGGACTTTTCTTTTCGCTTACCATCAGGTGTTGTTGAGTCATTTGCCGTGCTTTGTATATAAAAAAACAAAATTATGTCTTCCGATTACTTAGGTACAAAATTTATATTTTATAGCAAAAACAATTAGTTACCTACCTTGTAATTATTGACTTTTATTTTATTAAAGTTCAAATATTAATTGCTACAATTAAGTCTAATAGCTGGCTTTTTGATTCTAAGTATTAGTGGTTCAGAATTCGTTATCATGTCGGCGGCAGATTATGAATTCGTCATGGTAAAGTGATTCTTATACAGGGTGGTGCCGTCAATACGATAATAAATTAAAAAATGTTATAAATTAGTTTATAGAAATGCTTTGCCACTTTCAAAAACATCTTATTCATTTGATAATTTCAATGAAATAATGCAGCCAATGTTATATTATTTTATGCAAATGTCATTAAATTATCAAATGAATAAGATGTTTTTGAAAGTGGCCAACCATTTCTATGAAGGAATATTTCAATTTATTGTCGTATTGACGGCTCCAACCTGTATTATATTAGCATTTATCCGCGACTTCCTCTGCGTGAATGCAGTGAACCTTCAATTATCCGCGATAAAAAATTAGCCTATTAGTAGCTATTCCAGACTATGATCTTTTTTTATACCACTAAGGTGGCAATCAGGCATACGGCTCACCTGATGGTAAGCGGTTACCGTAGCCTATAGACTCTTGCAACACCAGGGGTATCACTTAAGCGTTGCCGACCCTGTAAAAATCTTTTCAAGCCCTTTTTGAAGAACTCCATGATGTACTCTTTCTTTCTTTCTTCCCTCCTTACTATACATGGGGTTCTTCAAGAGAGGCGTGAAAAAGCACCTTCTGGGCCGGCAAGGTGGAGGCGGCTAGTGCAATGTCTATTCTGCACTAGCTGTCATCGCATATGGACTCTCCTTACCGCTTCACACCAGGTAGTGTTGGGTCAATGCCCGTGCTTCGATTAAAAAATCTTTCGCCTTGGTCGCTCCCAGGATGGTTCTATCAAATTTTTTTATCTTGAGCTCGACCGTGCTTCGGAAGGGCACGTTAAGCCGTTGGTTCCGATTGTAACTGCAACCGTTTTTCTATGATCTGAGGTTTTAACCCGCACGCCTTTGGCCAGTGCGGTTAAGTTATGGCCCAATTTCCTTATGGCCCAATTTCTTTACATGTAGAAAGATCTGTGCCCAGCAGTGGGACGTATTTCGGCTGGTGATGATAGTAGAACTAGTTGGATAGTAATTTATGAACAGTTTTGAGAATAATAAAATTATTTCTAAATTATAAGAGTACGGATTCTACGGGTCAAATTAATAACCCTTTTTTTTTAAGTGGTTTAAAAAGGTTTCATATTTTGTTATCATTAGTTCTTTGCAGTAATTAAATTGCCACTTAATGAATTCATTAAGACAAAGCTGCGATATAGGTATTATGAATGTATTATGTAGGTGTAGGTATATATTTTGTATGTTTATGTATTTGTATACTATTATGATATTTTATAAGGTCGCCCTTTATACAATTTTCTTCAATGTTATGTTTAAGGTGTTTTTCATCTGTATGCCGGTGTAGATGTACATAAGACAGCACATCAACCGTAACAGTTTGACCTTGGACCGCCCTTAGCGCGTTCGTAATAGAGGCGGCTTTTGTAGTACATACAACTGTTACACTTGATGTGCCGTTGTGTGTACAACAAAGACTTATAAATGACTAATAAATAAACAAAACTGAAGAAGAGGTAAAACACAAAAGTATTTAGTAAATAAATCAAAACGCAAAGTTGCAAACCGTTTTCATTTTTATTAATCACAATACTCTTCGGCTGTTTTCTTTCATGACTTAAAACAAATACATTCTATTTCCTGTCGCCACTATCTGCAGAGCTGCTGGAAGCTGGCACAATAATAATGTGATCGTTTATACTTTGCTCACAGCTGTTACCGTTACCTTTATGAATAATTGGAAATTCTATAACGATTTCACCATCATTGACAAACACTTGGCCATTGTTCGCATCAGCCACAGATGGAAGCATGCGTATTTCTGTGTATCGTCTATCAGGTTTGTCTTTATGAGCGGTAATGTATATCACTTTATGCCGGATTTTTACTTCTACATCACCTTCTGTGACATTAGCCGACGGCATCGTAAGCTTAAAGGTTTGTTGTCCAAACAATTCTTTAGTGCGTCCATTGGAATACTTAGTGCAGAAATTTAATACCTTTTTATCAGCTGCGATCACGTCTTTGGCTATTTCTTCAAACAAACTTTGGTGATATTCCCTATTGTGTTTTAGGTGCTGATTTTGGTGGTTTCGGCTGCAAGTCGGGTCACGTCGGTGACAGCTAGTATGTACTTGTACAATGACACAACAAATTAGAACGATGAAACAAATGATCCGGTACATCATGCTTCTTTCTCTACGTTGTGACAACTGACCGAGACGGAGTCGGTTATGTTATATATTTAATGTAAATTTATTATCTTCGTTTCGAGATAACCTTATAAACCGAAGACTCGTACTGGGAATCACACTGCGATACTAAGTTGTGTTATTGGGAAATTCATTGTTTATTAAAGATGCGGATCCAATTTATATATAAATAACAATATTTGGCTAGTCTGGAACTCCAGTGTCCCATTTTTCAATATACGAGAAACTCCTATGAAGCACAAAATACGCGAAATTATAACAAATAATGAATACTAGAAAATTATACCTTTTTAAACAAAACAACAAACAAAATAGTTATAATATAATAGCAATAAATGGTAGTCGAAAAACAAATGAATAAATAAAACTACATCATGCTTTCGTGTTATAAATTTACTAATTATAGCTGCATTAATAAGTCGCTTATTAAACACTAATGTTTTATTTTCTAAATAGTGTATTAGAAAACTTCATGGAAGCCTTGTAGAGCCGACAGCACGTCAAGTGTAACAACAGAATAAGGGTCTCAAGGTCAAACGGTTACATTTGATGTTGACTGTACTTAGCAGGTATACTGGTAAGTACAATACGACAATAAATTAAAACATTGTCTATATTAGTTCATAGAAATGTTTAGTAATTTAATATACCTACATCTTATCTTATTCATTTGATAATTTCATGGCATACCTATGAAGTGATATATCATTGGCTGCATTATGAATAATACAGCCTATGGTTTAGTTTATTGTCGTCACCAGGTATACTTTACGGCTTACGGCTAAAGTTTGATGTATGGTTACACTTAAGTTTCGTTCGATTTGGCTGAACAGGGTGTTTTCTCAACCAACTTTAGCCGTCGTAACATATACAGTAGTGGTCGCATGGATGTCAGCTATCGGCCAAATGGGTGATTATGTGCTTTCTCAAGATGTAAGTTACCTCCATTTTATCAAATATCATCTAAATTTGTGTCAGCGGCTTAGAGTGAAAACTTTAAGAGACAGACAGACAGACAGAGTTCACATTTACAATACCCATAAGTATGAATCGTTTATACATGTTTATCACACTGTCTACGAGACTAAAATAAAAATCAACTTTATTAATAACAGAAAATATTAATAGTAAAACGAGCAGTGTGAATGTGGTACAGTTAGGTATTTGTATTTCTAAGAAGAAATTGCAATGGCCAGAAGAAATAAGAAGGCTACATTTTAATACATTGTCTAGGGGCTAAACATTTTCAAAATAATGTTTATTTTAATTTCTTATATTGTCTTATTGTCATTTGAAAAGTTTCAGATTTTATCCCCGGGAATTTTACTTTACTCACATTCGAAATGAAAAACGTAAGGGAAACTTTTGTACCTTTGAGGTTTTTAAAACAATACGTTAGAACCACCTACTGTTTATTATGCCATTCCAATTTAATCCATATGCACATACTTATTAGGGATAATTCCGAGGAAGGGGTAATTCTGAACGAGGCCGTGTATATTATGATAAAAAAGGATAAGTAGTTAATTAATCGCTTTCTGTTGGCTGATAGGGAGACCCATATTCAATGCCAAACAGCATGGGCTCCTTGTTATTTTCTATCATGAAAACAGCTTCATTCAATGTTACTCTACGTTCACAACAATCACTTAACTCTCTCCTATCCAACGTGCGGTTAAAAATTCCACTTCCGGCAAGGCACTGCCCCGAAATCACGTAAGTCTGACATACATGGGTTGTCACCACGCTCCAGTGATCATGCCAGAATTAAGCATCCATCTATACTGCAGCCCCCCGTCCGTCTCTTGGAATTACTCTTATTTTTAATAGAACCTTTTGTCCGCGGCTTCCTCGCGTCAAATTCGGGGTAGTTTTAAATTAAAAAAATCGGGACTTTCTTTGCGCAAAGTAATGACTACAGTTCAAGATCCAACTGAATTTTAAAGACATACATAATCAAACGTTACTCATAAATTGGTGGCTAACATTATTCTTTAGAATGGAAGTACTACGGTCGGTAAAAAGACTACTTACCGATGATCACGTCGTTAAGTAATTAAGGACATCGTTAAGGACATACTTATATAAGCTTTGGAGATATTGGTCAGTATGAGTAGTAATAATTATTATGATTCATATATTTTGAAAACCGGCAAAATATTAAATTTTTGTCTTTTTTTTAGTTAAAATAAGGATCGGATACTTTCATTACACTTTTATAGCCTTACGGGGAACGTGCCAATGAAATAAAAGCGTGCTTTATTGCATTTTAGATAAAATGTTAGCCCAAACTGTAAGCCCGAAGTCCTGCAGTATCTTGAATTTTACTAATTACGGATGCAGTAAAAGTTTCCCGAAGACTGCTCTTCCTACTAGACACCAATTGACACCGATCGAATAGATGGCCACAAATACAAATTTTAAAACCTGTCGCAAGTCTCGTGCCATACCGCAAGATGAAAAAAATAATTCTAAAATTCAGGAAAAACCATAAATAATTGTTTATTTATTCATCAATAGAAGTACTCCTGTCAAGTTTCGAATGAAATAGTCTAACTAATCTTGTTTCCCCATACAAACTTTGGACCCCTGTTCCCCACCTTATAGGGTGAATTTTAAAAAATCCTTTCTTTGTGCACCCCTAGATATCTTAGGGACCTGTGTCAAAAGTTCTAGACCAAACGGTTTTGGCTATGCGTTTATACGTCAATCAGTCAGTTTCCTGTTTAGGAATTTAAATTTAACATCACATAACTGATCTTACTAGCTAAGCGACGGGAGTGTGTGGGGGTCGTCCAGCGCTAGCAGCACTGGAAATACCCACTAAAACTCCCCAGTAACTTCACTGTCCTTTGCAGGGGTAGCCTGGGCGCTGCCGAAGCAATTTCACCAGCCCACCCCAAGGCAACCTGACCTTATGGCCAGGCTTCGCGCCGTTGGAGATTACCCTGAGTCACTTGGGTAATCCCAGACGTGGCGGCCTGTGCAATGTGTGCGTGGGGGCCAGTCACGATCGCGGCCGCTCCTAGGGCGCAGGAAGACGGGCGATCACCGCCCGTCTCCTCACACCTACCTGTCTACTTCACAAAACTGACCTTAAAAATCAAAATCGTCTTCTCTTATATTTCATGATTTACTTGTTGCCAAATAAAGTTTATACAATGACCTAAATATAAGTTATTCTTAATTTGTTACTCTGCGACGCTGTATTCATTATATATTGTGTACCTATATGTAACCTTTAAAAATAAAAGTCAAAACCCAACAAAAGAATAAACACGAAAGTTTAAAACTGTTCCCTAGCTCCTAGTCTAGGAGGGCAAGTAATAATATCTTGACTGAGTCCGAATTGTCTTGCATTGTTATCGAGCACAATAGCCCCAGACTTGTTTGCAGTGGCCTGGGGAAAGACAAAATCTGTGTATTTCCTATACCTTCATGTATACTACTGTTAAGAACTATTATGAGCTTCAATTAGAATAATAAATAGTAAAGTTAACATTCAAATAATAATCATTTACTAAACGTTTCAATTAAACACAAAAATAATATACACTTTGGAAGGTCATAATATATAATTTACTCTTAATCCCCTAAACATTAACAAAAATAACAATTATTATGTATACATAGACCATGGCAATCAAATCCAACCATTTTAGTGTCAGTTATTTAAATGCGAAAATTAGAACTAAGCTAAGAAAAAAATATATGTATACAAAAATTTTCTAAATTTAAAATAGGTATTATTAAGGAAAACAATAAAACAAATTTACTAGTATAAACATGATTTAATTAATTATTATACCTTAATTGCACTAGTAATAAGCTCTGTTATGAAATCGCACAATTTTAATAAGTAATTGGATTAAATTCTCTGTTTAGTCTTATAACTGATTCGTCTATTTCACCGCAAGATTCTACATTAATATCATGTTTGAAAGAGAAATATATTTCTAAAATATTATCGTCGTATGACCATAATGCTTGCTTTGTATCAGCAACCGTAGGCAAAATTATGATTTCAAAGTAATTCTCGGTTTTTCCTACATTCCAAGCAGCGATTGACAACACTCGGTGTTGTACCTCGATTTCAAAAGAACTTTCGTCAAAACCCTCCAGTGGAATATTAGCTGTATAATAAGAATCTGAATATATATGATATGTTTTGTTGTTTGAAAAGAACTCGGCTTTATCTTCAAAATTTTTGACATCACAATACAATTCATCAAAGAATGGATTATTTGTTGGCGCTTCGGTTGTTAGAGGTTCATTATCAATTTCTGTAGGTGTAGTAGTTAGAAATTTAGTTTTAGTTGCATTTTCTTCGACTTCGGTAGCTTTCGATTGTGTTGCAGAAGTTGAAGACTCCATTCGAACAGATTCCTTCTCTTCTGTTTCCTTTTCGTTTACAGATGCAGTCGATGACGTATCCAATTGAAATACTGCTTCAGTAGAGTTGGTAACGTTATGAATTTTTTGGCTTGCAACCGTTGTTGTCAACTGTAGATTAAGTTCTGTTTCAATTGTTGTTGACAGCAAATCAGTATTTTTTTCTGTAGTGGGTCTTTCTTCATGAGTTACTGAGTTATTTGTTCTCGTAGAAATTGGTGTAGTTGTAGTGGGGTATGTCGACGGTTCTGGTATGTTTACAGATTTAAAAATAGATTTCATAGTCGTTGATCTTAAAGTCGTTGATTCTTTTGTTCTTCCAAAATATTCAGTTGTTGTGGAATAGTTTGATAACCTCAATACTTTGATGTTTTCAGTTGTTGTTAATAAAGCATCACTTCGATTAGTTGGCGATTCAGGAATTTCTTGCTTCGTTGTTGTCAAGGCTGGGATGTATTTAGCGGGTGTGGTAGTGATTATGGGTTGAGATGTAGTACTTGTCTTGTCTTGTGGTCTATTTGTGGTGGTAGTAGGTACAGTAAATGTAAACGAGGAAGGTACAGTTGTTGTGATTGTAAAGGGTGGTGAGTCGGTTGGATTAAAGTTATGACTATGCTGGAAGCAAGGGTGACGATGGTGTTGAAAATTTGGAGATCGATCAAACATTGGCCTGCGATGCAAATGCTGACTATTATGAAAATGATGAGAATAATGAGAGGTATGTGGGCGATTATTATGGCTTGAATGATGAATAAATGGCTTGTGGTGAAAATTCAGTCTATGACGGAAATGGAAATTATGATGGTAATGAGGATTATGATGAAATGATGGACTGCGTTTGTATGCCATACTACGATAGCCTAAAGTGTTTCCTTCTGGATTATGATTGCCATGGAAAGAGTGATGTGGTGATGCACTGGTATACACGGTACAGTAGGGAGATCCGGGAGGACAGTGCTGATTGGGGAATGCTGAACCACGATAAGAAATCACAAGTGTCCACGCCAAATTAAATATCAAGTAAAACAAAACACAACACATTGTGAGAGTGTTCACAGGACGGCATCCAAGATAAATGACTGTGGATATGTGGCATTCACGACACTTTATATCAGTCTTGAGATAAAGTTGTTTATGAATTCCACTTATGAAAGCGTAAATATAAAATAGTCCGATAGCCTGCTAATTTGCGTTGGGAATTATAACAATTAAACATGCAAATTAAAGGTCCGTTTTCCTTTGACTTATTCAAATTTCAAATTATTTATTCAACGTAGACTTATCGAAGCACTTGTGGACGTCAAATATTACTATATTTTATCGTAAATCTTAAATAATATAAGTATTATAACAGCTTCTTCAGATATTTGAGAGAGCCTTTACTTAGAAGAATCAGCAAGAAACTCAAGCAAATAGTAATGCAAGTCTAGAGGCTTTCCCTTAGACAAAAAAAAAACATTTTTTATTTGACATGATGCCCACGGTCTCTTTCTACCATCGCACCGCTCGTCATCGGCAGGGAATTCATCCTCACTCTTTGGAACTAAAATGGTCTCGTACTGTGCGGTTTCAGAGAAACTTTCTCCCGCGTACGCTCATGTCGTGGAACGACCTTCCTGCAGAGGTTTTCTCGAATGAGTACAGCATGGGGTTCTTCAAAAAGGGGTTGAAAAGGTTTTTATGGGGTCGGCAACGCGCAAGTGATACCCCTGGTGTTGCAAGCGTTCATAGGCTACGGTAACCGCTTACCATCAGGTGGGCCGTATGCTTGATTGCCACCTTAGTGGTATACAAAAAGCCATCAAAAACAAAATAAGAACTTAAAAAAAAAACTAAAAAAAATAAGAAAAAAAAACTTAAATTCCTTTTACAATTTTCAGATTTTAAAGTTTCATAAAAATATTATTTGATTTTATTACGTTGTGCACGTACCTATATAAATTTACAATAAAATCGTTAAAATTGCGAGCAAAAAGCTGTTTTCTGCTGCAAAAAAGTCACTGACCATAGGAAGCCAATTCATGAAAAAATGTTAATTATACAGGGTAGTGCCGTCAATACGACAATAAATTAAAATTTGGGCTATATTAGTTCATAGAAATGGTTTGCCACTTTCAAAAACATCTTATTCGTTTAATAATTTATGACATTTGTACCTATGAAATAGTATAACGTTGGCTATATTTCATATACATTAGCGTTATTTTATAGACTTTACATTATGCCTAAAACCATTATGCAAATTGCAATTATGTGTAATTACATTAGTCTAAATTACAATCATGCCAAAATATATATTATGCAAAATAACGATTAGGTACATAAGACTAATAATATTATACGTAAAAACAATATGCGATTTTCGTTATGCCAAAGTATCTATATTAGGAGAAAATACATTATGCCATCTTAGAGGATCCCTCCTAAGTTACTAGATGAAGAAATGTATGGGCATGCGGACAAAATTAATAATGTATAAATATGTTTGTTTTTATTCATTGTTGTCATAATATTAGTTGTTTTAATTGATGTTAACAATTTAATATAAGTAAGTAAAATTATAGATAACTTTTGAAAAAAATGTTAATGTATCATAAAATTATTAATCAGTTTTTTTTATTGGATTACCAATATAAGATACAGCAGTTTTAGTACACAAAAATATAATAAATTGTTACGATTTCTCACTAACTGTTCTTACATTTAGAGGTAACCACAGCATGCATAAGGTCGTTTGATACAAAAGATATTCAATTCAATTGATAGATTACAGTCAATAATTAATAATAAAAAATAAGAAATTTAAGTTGTCAATACAGAAATTACATTAATAAGGATGTCTTTATTATTAGCTTGAATCAAAATCAAAATTACACGTCAATAGTAATGTTCTGTGTTAAATAAATGATTATTAATATTATTAAATTTTCTAAACATTGCAATTTCAACGATATTCCAAATTTTTCAAGTTTAAACTGTTTTTATGGGGAATAGTAGCGTATAATTTACCGAATTTGTAAAAAAATAGCGCCAGATTCAAACTTAGGCAACATCCCAATTGAGTGATTTTTCAAATGGGCATAGCTTCTAAGATATTGAACTTTAAGGAGCTTTGGTACCTCGATATTTTTGTAACTTACACATTTTTTCAAATTTCGCCGAATTTTTGCCGCCAATTTCTTATCTTTACTTAGGGTGGGTATTTTCTGGAAAACAGGGTCATGGCCGTGTCATGAAAAAAAATGTTTGTATCGAGTGATCCAGAGTTTCGTCAATAACTTCTACTTTCAACAAAATACATGAGGAATCATTCAATCTAGATGCACATGTTATTGTGCGTAGCGATACCTATTATTAACGCTTTTGTATTGTATCCATGCAAAGTGACTGATGCGGAGAACGCTAACTAAGTACGTGCCGATGTATTTCTGAATGGTTCTTTCAGACAGGTAATGTTTTGAGGCAGTTGTAGCGATCACGCTTCAATCGAGTGTGGAGGACTCCGATCGAAGTATTTGGAACGAATTTTCTTTATCTCCCAGTATCTAGATTTACCTACATTGTGTAAGAAAATCGGACGGTAACGAAAGAGCTCTCGTCCCAAGAGTTTTTTTTTCTGTAATGTATAGGTACCTAAAATGTAAATGTTTAATTTGCGGTAAGTCATAATTAAAAATATATTCACTAATAGTAAAGAAACGACCAAATATAGTTTGAGCTTGATATAAGAATGAATATTGTGGCATCAAAAAAATGCTTTTTAAACTAAGTAAATTAGCAAGTGTTTGCAGGCTTTTTATATAAATTTTACAAGGTTTCATCTATTAGTACAAGCTTTACAATCTCCACTAACAACGCAAATCGTAAAATTTGAATAAACTCTAGACTAAAATTAAATACAAATTATTATCATGTGCTGAGATTCGCATCAGCAACCGTTCACAATCCGGGGGACGATATTGTTCCACCGTTTATTAGAACTTTAAACAGAAATTGAAAAAAAAAAAAAAATTTTTTTTGCAATCAGTAATTATGAAAATTGTCTAAGTCGGACACTTATAAAATATAATGACGCCATGCTGACTAACATTACAGTACCATGTAATTTTTTTCTTGTTATTGCAGGTGTGTATAGGCGACGGTAACCATTTACCACCAAGTGAACCGTCATGAACCGTCAGATTGTTTGTCATCTAGCTGTAATAGTGTCAATCGCTACTCCACAGAGGAGAGAATTAACTATCAATTAGAGTTTATGATTTAGAAATTCCTTTCCTTTTTGTGGTAGTTTTTTCATTTTATTACGTGTAGCAACGAATATAAAATGATTGCTCTTGTGATACTGTAGGCGTTGCATAACTTATTTTCAAATACTTTATTACTACAATTTATGCAAACAATCCTTTTACGGTGTTATAGTCCCGTTTCGACAGCACCTCAAGTTTAACAATGGTTTAACGTACTACGAAAGCCGCTTCTGTTGAAAATGAAAATGAAATTATTTCATCACATAATATTATCTGACTTGTGTTTTCATTTCCATACCCTTATATTAATATTACAGTCCTTAAAATATAAAGATATCAACGACTTTTAGCATGTTTATATAATACCGTATCCAATTTTTTTTAGAGCAGTGTAAAGCTGCTCAGTATGCAACTGTTCTGTTAGATGAGATGGAAGATTGGAGTTTGGAGCGATATGTGTTGGTTGCTCGCTTCTGCGACGCGGCTGCCGCGACAGCTGAGCTTGAGGGAACGCACGCACCGTAACGATACGATTCTGTCATCTTGTCATCTTTGTAAATCACATTGGAATGTTCTAATTTATCTTTTTTATATCATACAGGAGAAGCTCGGTGGTGAAGTTGTTTGAACGCTCTGGTTTCGATTACGGAAACAAAGCAACTTTCGCCATGGTCGATCTCGACCATGGTAAAAATTTGTTAACTCGAGCTCCTCCGTGCTTCGGAAGGCAACCGCTTTAACCAACCTGCGCTGGGCCACAGTGGTGGCGTTAAGGCCCAAACTCTATTTTGATGCGGTTTTTTTTATTTGATAGAGTGATTCTTAAGGAAGGTTTATATGTATAATACATGCATAATATTTACATAAGCATCGCACCCGTGCAAAGCCGGGGCGGGTCGCTAGTAATTTATAATCTCGAACTCCTCCGTGCTTCGCAAGGCACGTTAAGCCGTTGGTTCCGGTTGTTACTGCAACCGCTTTAACCCACCAACTCGCATTGGGCGAGCGTGGTGGTGTTATGGCCCAAGCTCCGCATGTGTTTCTCTCATGTAGGAAGGCCTGTGCCTAGCAGTGGGACGCATATAGGCTGGTGATGATAGGCTGTTCTCAGAAATAATAGAAACTATTTCTAACAATCACCTTGTTCTTCTAATTACTTTTCGCTTTTTTAGTATTCTGTCGGTTAAAGTCATGTTTTAAATTTCACTTTTGCTATATAGTGTCTCCCGGTCTCGTGAAATAAATATATGAATATATCGCTTTTATTTGGGTCAGCGGATAACGGAGGTAATTAGCCTTATCAGTCCAGCTATCCTAGCTCATTCACGAAGTCTCGCAGTCTCTACGTTGCCAAAAATTTCTATATTGCTATCTGGATTGTTCAGGCAGTTAGTCCAGTAGTTCTCAATTCACATCAGGGACGTTACTGCCTTATTAACAGGGTGGTCTTATCGTACAATGCTTTGGATAGAAGTGTATCTAGGCATGTGGCCGGATTATGTAGTGATCCAGATATCGGAAAATCTATAAGATATTTTCACTGGTTTGATATAAATGACTAAATAATACGCTTTTAAAGGTAAGCCTAATAATTCTAATCCCATACTCCTTTTTTTTGGTTCTTCAAAGAAGGCGTGAAAAGGTTTTTATAGGGTCGGCAACGCGCAAGTGATACCCTTAGGCTACGGTAACCGCTTACCATCAGATGGGCCGTATGCTTGATTACCACCTTAGTGGTATAAAATTCAAAATGTAATGTATTCATAAAGGCTTATGGTAATTTCTAATTTCAAATAGTTTACTAAGAACTGGAAAGAACCAAAGTCATAAGTCCTCGGTAGCTCAGTGGTTAAAGGAGTCGCCCGGAATGAGGAATGTTCCGGGTTCGCTTTCGCAACCAACATATTTTATGGTTTAAATTTTTATGCAAATGGATAGTGAACCGAATAAATGTGCGTACTCACGTACTAAGAACGTATTTTGCGCTGTCCAACAAACATTTTTCACGTTTTGTCCGACAGCGGAAAATAAGATTCCTTTAGATGGTTGCCATAGTAACGTCTTTGTATATAGGTGCTGTCTAAAACCGATCGATATATTTACTTAATTTAGAAAGTTTTTATGTTATTAATTGATGTTATTTGAACTTAATAAATATGTAATATAATTATAATCAAAGATATCAACGTATGTTCTGAAAAAAAAAACTATTTGGTGGCCATTTCAATGTTTCGCGCAACACGAATTGTGCGTAATTGTGTAATGTGAAACACAACGCTTTGGTACATATAATGTAAATTAGCGCGATCGAGGCCCAGGTGATGTTGAGTGATTTGCTGAGCTTTCCATGAAAAATAAAAAAGATTTTACTTAATTGGTTTTTAGCACAATTATATCCTGTTGGTGTTAAATAATATGCATATTGTCATATCACGTGCGTTCTTTATTGTTTTCGAGAAGTGATTACTGAAAATTTCTGGCATTATTGCGCTGCGATATATCTACTTACCGTGATTTACGCGTTAGTTCAGCGCTGAACCTTTCAGTTTTGTTGAACTAAAGTAATTTTGTTATCAAAATTAAAATTAACTAGCTGTCACAAACATTTTCAGTACAATTTTCTTCGCTACTTGTAATTTGAATTAACAAATTTTATCAGCATTAATTTTTAATTATGTTACTTTCTGTAGGTGCCTAAAGTTCAACGCTAACTAAGTTTATGGTTTTTGTCCAGAGTAATTTTTTCCTCTCCAGCACGCTTAGCACAAGGAACACGAGAAGCCCAAGAAACGGTTTTGTCTACACCGTAATGTCATTTTTGTGGGCCTTAACCAGAGAAAAATGACATTACGGTGTAGACAAAACCGTTTCTCGAGCTTCTCGTGTTCCTTGTGCTACGCGTGCAGTATCCTCAGATCATAGAAAGAAACGAGTACCAACCCCACTATTTTAAGTGCGATAACATTTTTTAAAATAATTTATTGTCATTGGATGCAAGTCCTTAAGCGATTGTAATAGCACTGCTTTTAGTGTTGCTTTTCAGCGGGGAGTAAGGTCACAGAGCTTATATTGAGGAAGCGTTGCTTATAGAGCAGAGGGATTCATCTCTAATGTTGTCAACATAGCACTACTTACCTCTTTATTTTAAAGGATATAGAGACTGATGGGGTTACCGTTCACCATCAACCGTGCAAAGTAAAATGAATGCTAGGCGTATGATATCTTCCGCATGGTACAGATACTGACCGGACATGGTTGCTTCGGTCACTATCTGTACCGTGTGGCCCGTCGGGAGGAGACACCGCGGTGTCCACTGCGATTCCCCCGACGACACCGCCGAGCACACTCTGTTAGAGTGCCCGGCCTGGCGATACGAGCGGCGCGAGCTGCGTGCGGCGCTTGGCGGCGGTCCTCTCTCATTGTCAACTATGGTACAAGCCATGGTTGACAGTGAGAGGGTATGGGAGGCTTTCGCCTCCTTCTGCGAGAGGGTTTACACGAAAAAGGAGGTATCGGAGAGGGGACGGGAAGAGGATCCTCTGGCCGCCTCTCTCCGGCGATGACGGGTGGGCGCGAGAAGGCGGGCGGCGATCGCCCGTCTGCCTGCGCCCTAAGTGCGGCCGCGTGCGTCGGGTAGCTCCCACGCGCGCAATTCAAAGGTCGCCACGTCTGAGATTGCTCAAAGTAGCTCTGGGCAATCTCCATCGGCGCAGAACCAGGCCGAAAGGCCGGGTTGCCTGGGGGCGGTCTGGTGAATTTGCTTCGCAGACCCCAGACTACTTCCGCGAAAGGCACGAGAGTGTTGCAGTAGTTTTAGCGGGTATTCCCAGGGTCAATTTAGACGCTGGGTGAGCCCCGCACACGGCCGCTACTTCGCTAGTGGCGGGTAGGTCCGTCAATGGATTCATATCTTGGGCAGCTAGGAAAAACTCACTACGAACGAGGATGTTTGAATCATGATAGAAAAAGATAAAGGACATACGGGATGGGAGCCTAAAGCGGCTACTTTGCCCAAAACTGGGCAAGTATCAGGCGTTATAGCTTTAATGGTTAATTAGTCTACGACGAGCCATTATTAGTACACTCAAAATTGTCACTAACACTTGACACGGACTTACAAAGTGACTTGCCCGGCTTAGGCAGGGTACCCTATGCTTTCTTCTCTATGATTTTTTTGACGGACTATTGCTGTTGGTCGCATGTAGATGCCCTTTACAGCGTAATAGGGCTTTTAGGGAGGCGAGAACCTTGGTAAGTCCTAAAGCCTTGAGGGGTGATTTCGCCTCTGGAGGATTACTAATCGCCAGGCATCAACTCCAGGGAAGGTATCCCGCTGACGCTTACAGTCTCCAGGGCGCTATAGCCATGAGGGAGAGACAAACCCTGGGGGTGCGTCTAAAGGCTCGGACTTCGGCTCTGGAGAGTCGTGGTCATTTGTTGCCGTGAGCTCATTTGGAATATATTTTTTAATTTATTTACCTATTTTGTTATTTTCGGTAGCCGCTGGATGCGTCAAGCGCATGACTCATCGCCGTGGAAGTCTTTAAGGTAGGCCTATGTCTAGCAGGGGACGCCTTTCGGTTGGAATGATGATGATATCAAATTCTCCTCTACGCGTTTAATTTCCAAATCTTATTACATAGCGGTGTCGGTTCTATACAGAATCAAACCAGCTAAAATTAGATTGCAAATATAAAAGCTTCCCTGCAAAGGAATTAGATGAGACGCAATTTTTTATTGGATTTAAAACCTTTTGACGGCTGCGTCGGTATTACTCTTGTTATTGGGGAGTTCTACATTATTATAAAGGTTCAAAATATATTAGATTACTGCCAACTTTATTCGTTAATTACGTTTTGGGACTTCCTAATCCCATTCCCCTTAAAGAAGTATTTTTAGCAATAACATGTTCGCTTTTGATTGGCTTTTTGTAGTTCGTATTGATGTTATAGAGAATAATTAGTTGTAAGTTATCATAAAAGCATAATTAGAAAAAATTGAAAAAACTTCGGTTGCGCTGTTTTCTTGTGGTAGTGACATTGGCCTTGGACAAGGGCCGATCGCTTTTTACATTTATTTATTTTTATTACGCATAAATAAGCTTTTTGAGCCCGTGGACATAAAAAGTTCTGACCATAAGCTTTCTTAATAATATATATTTATCGCGGAGGCTCTTTCAAGTGCCAATATCGAACATCTCCTTTCATATTTCACGAGAATTATATTGCCAGTACCGAAAAAGTTTTGCTTTGCTGGTCGCCAACAACAGTTTAAGCATAAGTACAGAATTTAATCCACACCCAAAGTTTCTTCAACATTGCCTTTAGCAAGCCCTTAATATTAACATATTAACTAAGCCGAAGATTAAGAATAACTAGCAACTAGATAACCACAAACCGAGTCTTAGCTAATCACTGAAGTACACTTCTATTTAGCACTGTTAACCCCCCACTGGTATTATCTCGGTGTGACAGACGGAGATTATTAGTCGCCGACACCAAAACAGACAATTTAATCGGGGTGCTAGAGCGGCATTATCA
This sequence comes from Nymphula nitidulata, assembly GCA_947347705.1. NCBI lineage: Eukaryota > Metazoa > Arthropoda > Insecta > Lepidoptera > Crambidae > Nymphula > Nymphula nitidulata. The sequence continues at coordinate 2,531,498 of OX374617.1, read as the reverse complement.
ACGCGCGGTCCACACGACCCCCACAAGACAACTCCAAACATGTAATTATCTCGGCTAGCGAAAGGGTTAAGTCGGCTTGTAATCGGACTTAAGGAAGGGCTGGCTAAGGTTAAGCTTAGCTTAGTGTTAAGCAGTGTTAAAGAAAACGGCGGATTAGCTGATGTATGCAAAGCTGTGTTAAGGCGCTCTGTCAGTCTTACACATAGGATAGTCAAATTAATTTCGCCTTTTTAGTGTTTTGGAGTAGGTTTTTAATTTTGTATATTTTTTTTGGTTTGAGACTCCAAGTCCCATTAACCTTTAAGCTTTTTCAAGAGTTCGGTGGCGTATTGGTTTGAGCGCTCTGGTTTCGATACGAAAAATAAAGCAACTTTCGCCATGGTCGATCCTGGGAGGGGACAATCAAAGTTTGTTATCTCGAGCTCCTCCGTGCTTCAGAGGGCATGTTAAGCCGTTGGTCTCGGTTGTTTTTGCAACTGCTTTAACCCACCAACCCGCATTGGTCCAGCGTGGTGGTGTTATGGCCCAAACTCCTTATTTGTTTCTCCCGTGTAGGAAGGTCTGTGCCCAGCAGTGGGACGTATATAGGCTGGGGATGATGATGAGATTAACTTTTGAATTTCAACTCATCTCCACTTTATCATCACTTATCATCGTAAGTGATGATAAGGTCGGAGATGAAAGCAAGCCACACCTGGATTCCTCAACCACAGAGGAACTGGCATATTACCTCTAACTGCTGGAACACAACAATGCTATAAACATAATAATAATGACGGCAGACTTAGGTAAGATGGTGGTAACTAGCCAGGCGGACTTAAACAGCCAGAGGTACCACCAACCAAACCGAGCATAAAATTTCTGCCCCCACGGGAATTGAACTCCGGACCTCTAGATTTGAGGCAGGTGATCTCAACCACTAGACCACAGTGCCGTGTTCGTCATGCTACGACTTTTTGTGCTACGAGCGCCAATGTAGGATCCATCATAACCGTAGGTCATGCAGTGGTTAAAAAACCCCAGATAAAGGCAGTGTATATGTCACAGAGGAGCTCGGTGGCGTAGTGGTTTGAGCACTATGGTATCGATGACGAAAACAAAGCAACTTTCGCCATGGTCGGTCCCGGGATGGGTCAATCAAATTTCATAATTCACGCTCTTCCGTGCTTTGGAAGGCACGCTAAGCCGTTGGTCCCGACTGATACGGACACCGCTTTAACCCACCAACCCGCATTGGGAAAGCGTTGTGGCGTTATGCCCAATCTCCTCACGTGTTTCTTCCATGTAGGAATGCCTGACCGGACCGAAGGCTTAACGTGCTTTCCGAAGCACGGAGGAGCTCGAGATAGCCAATTTTGATTGACCCACCCCGGAATCTACCATGGCAAAAGTTGCTTTGTTTCCGTAATACCACCAACCACTACGCCACAGAACTCCTCTCTGTTCAATAATATGACTATATTATTTCTTACACGAACAAGCTTCCCGGTTCCCCAAAACGGGTTCCGTTACTTCGTCTGTGCTCATCAAATTTTAACCTTGTTTTACGTAAGTAAAGCAGATCTCTGATACGAGTAACTTGATGAAATGTGTGCGAACATTTGGGGGGAACAGAAAGCAACTGTAAAGCTCCTTTTAGGACCGCGTGCTCGGATCTTTTAATAAATTATGATAATTAGACCTCTAGAGTAGATTAAATATCAACGCATCAAGGTGCATATTTAAGCTCAAAGTGAAGGTGCCTTATATTCATGTCAATCATTGATGATATAAGCCGATACCCGATTTGGGAGCTCAATGTCTTGACTGCACATACGAGTACGCTCTTTTAGAGTAGAAGCACACAACTTAGCCAATAGGATGTGTGCTTGGTCGAGAGTAGCCCTATCAGGCTATTTTTCGACGGTGACCATATCGCTTTCCACGTTACTAATCTAGGCGTGTGAACTGTGCGTTCTTTTAGTGTAACGAAATCATCATCATCACCACCAGCCTATATACGTCCCATTGCTGGGCACAGGCCTTCCTACATGGGAGAAATACATGGGGAGTTTGGCCATAGCACCCCTACGCTGGCCCAATGCGGGTTGGTGGATTAAAGCGGTTGTAGTAACAACCGGGACCAACGGCTTAACGTGCCTTCCGAAGCACGGAGGAGCTCGAGATAACAAACTTTGATTGTCCCCTCCCAGGATCGACCATTTTTTATTTATTTATACAAAGCACGACAAATGACCCAACACCACCTAATGTGAAGCGGTAAGAAGAGTCCATATGCGAAGACAGCTAGTGCAGTTCAGACACTGCTCTAGACGCCTCCACCTTGCCGGCCCGAAAGGTGCTTTTTCACGCCTCTTTTGAAGGAACCCATGTTATAGGAAGGAGGGAACACATGTGCTGGCAAAGAATTCCAAGTTCTGGAAGTTCGACAAAGAAAAGAGCTACTAAATTTCTTTGTACGTGATGTTGAGGTGGAGACAGTGAATTGATGACTCCGAAGACCGGCACACGTGCTCCTGAGTAGGAATGGGGAAGGTGGGATAAGGTCAAATAGCTCTTCAGAACACTCTCCGTGATATAGCCGATAGAAGGCGCTAAGCGACGCAATGTCTCGACGCAATTGCAGAGGCTCAAGGTTGTTCGTGACCTCTACATCGCCAACGATACGGACAGCACGACGCTCCAATCTGTCCAGGGCATCGAGTAGGTACTTGGCGGAGCCATACCATGGCGAAAGTTGCTTTGTTTTTCGTATCGAAACCAGAGCGCTCAAACCAATACGCCACCAAGCTTCTGGAACTTATGTAATGTCGCGATATAAATTACTTACGATGGTTGAATCCCGTTGAATCAGTTGTTCAACTGATACGCACGCAGTTTTATTTTAACATTTTTCCAGGTACCTATTTAGTAGTGAAAAGTAGTCCTAACCGGTCTTTAAGTAAGTAAAGAATGTAAGTAAATAATGTTCCAGCAGAAACTAAACGCATATTTGCTTTTTTCCCTCATGTCAAAACATGTCAAATGCACTTATTGTCTATTAAATATTTGAAGTTTTTACTATGCCTACTTTTAGCTCCAGTTCCATATTTTAAAGTAATTGTTATTATATTAATGCAATGCAACAAAACGCAAAAAACAAGTATGGCATTCTTATATACTTCTTTAAAAGAAACGGGTGGCTTTATAATATTTTTAATTACACTAAAAGTTCTAAATAATTTCTCCTTTCATCCTATAAAGGTAGGATTGCTGATCAAAATTAAAAATATTTTAAGCTCAGGCTTCATACATTTTGTGGTTCTCTCCTTTATTTTTTAATGTTTTGCCAGCCTGATAGTGAAGAATGACCATAGCTTACTACGCATGTAGCAGAGAGGAATCAAGAGGAAGCGTTATCTTAGTAGAAACCATAGAGTAACTTAGACTGGTGAAGGGTCCTCCTGCTAGAAAGACGATACTTTCTCGGTTTTTTTCTGTTTATTTATGTATTTATGAGAAACAGCATTTTTTTTTGCAAAAACAAACGAAGCTTAATAACTTCAGACATAATGGAAAATCAATCGGACTTATAGTGACGTTCAATTATTAAAAATTTCGTTCGATTAGAAAACGTTCGAATAAAATACACCCTTGTTGTATGAATTGTCATTCATACACGTGTTTCGAACAATTTTGAATAACGAACTGCCAGTTTCCAAGCAATACACCCAAGCTACAAGTAGAATTTACCTACGAGATCCGTCATTCGGATCACGCGCCGAGTTCCAAGATGTTTATCGATGGTATCTCTCGCCCAGACCTATATTGGAACAGTGCGATTCAACTGGAATGGGAACACGTCTGTGCTACTTAATTTTTACACAGAACTTAAACGAATGCAAACTCTACACTCGCACAATGCTTCTTCTCAATTGGAATTTGAAAAAAGAACGATTGACTCACTGTTTGGAATTGCAATCTGCGAATTTTTTAAAGTGCTGGCTTACGATTTTTTGTGTTGTCCTTCGGACGCAGATACCTATAAGTATGAAGTGTTTTTTTATCAAATATGTAGTGCTGAAAATATAAGTACTAGGTATGCAGACTATACAAGGTCGCCCGGAGGGAATAAAGAATGAGAAATAGAGCGCAAAAATATTATGCTCATCAATTTGAAAATAAGCGAAAAGAGAAATTAACCTTGAGAGAGAGGTGCTACAGAATAATCCATCGTCTTTTTCAAATCATAGAAGTCTGGTGACACTTTAGATTTTTACATTAAACGCATTCTATTTTCGAGGAACAAAAATAAATCCCAATTTTATTTTTTATTGTAATATTATTTAAAAAAATATGTGATGCAGCTATCTTGTCTTCAAAAAATATAAACTATCGATTGCATTTTCTTTGAATATGCTATTGATTCCTACTAAATAATCGAATGAAACATTAGGGGACATCACTACAATTATTTTCGCCATGCTATGTGAAATGGACAATAGTTTGTAAAAGATCGTAGAGGTGTGTCATATTCCTGAGGCCATTAACACACGCGAAACAGAAACAAGTAAGTGAAAACGCTACTTATTCCGCTTAGCGAAACGCCACTACATTCCATTGCTCCGGTACAATACAAGATATCGATAAGACATCAAAGTAAGCCAGCAGTAGTTTTGCAATAATATTATTTAGGAATTAAGGCACACACAGATATCTCCATACCTACCTAACTTAGGAGTGAGAGAGAACGCTGAAGGATTAAATTATTGAGGCACTTAACAATAAAGTTCCCAGATCCATTTTCGAAGTACCTAAACATCCCCACATTCGCATCTTAAAAGAAGCAGAATCGCATCAGCGTATCAAACGAACCTTGTACAACCATTACGGTGCATCTGGTCTGGTTACAACCATCTGGAACGCGGACGGGATACAGAATATAAAACGGGCCGTAATAGGAGCTGATAACTCTGAAAATGCGGTAACGAGGGAATGGAAAATGTGAGCGCGATTCGCTGTCTGTTTTGAAGGTTCCGTAGAGTTAAAGCATATCACACTTTTCATATTAACAGAACTTGCACCTTTAAGCGCCGGAGTCCCACACACCATTTCCTCCCTTCTGTAATCCCCTTGTATAGTGGGAAATCTGCGAACAAAAAAAGGGTCTGCGAAGGTTAAACTTAAGAGTAGGTATACGAAGAGCCAAAGAAGAAAGGGTCTGCTATGGCTAAACTGAATAGCTTACGAAGAGTTTTCCCTTAGTGAGATGAAAACAATTTAAACTATAATAACTTTAAAAGCTTTGTTATAATTAAAATGGATGAAGTGGAGAGTAATAAAACTGTAGCGCTCTTAATAAGAAATGTTAAATGTAATACAAATAGTACAGCAAAATAATAGGGCGTTGGAAAATACAAGGAATCGAAATATAGACTTATTGTATTTCTTCGTCTGTTTATTAATACATATATTTAAACTAACACACTCCGTTAAATTTCATACCTACATTCAACTTCAATGAAACCTTATTTTTCATGTCAAATAATAACAGCTGCCGAGTTCTAGTGGCTCTTCACATCAAATATACGGAACCCACAAGAAACGTAATGCAAAGTGCAGCGAGCCGTGAAGTACGGCCGAGGCATGACCCACTAGGGAATAAGGACGCAGTAGGATTACTTTTATACATATAAGTAGGTTCGGAAAGATTGTGCATGGAGATTGGTGAAAAGCAGTCAAAAATATCTTTAGAACGTTTTCCATAATACCACCGTGCTCAGTGAAAAAAAATTAAAAGTCAAATATTGTTTTATTCAACTTTGTTTTATAAAAATTTCATGTCCCCAGGCGGAACGGAGCCCGCGCCCGGACCTATCCCTATCTGGGCGACCACTCCAACTTCAGATCATTGAGACTCCAACCATCCGAGGTACCGAGGACTTGGGATGACCTTGTAAATTTCCTCTAGTTCATCTGCATTTGCGTTACGAGCTAGCGGATACCCTGCAATGTCGAAATATTCTATTTCAACATTTTCAACATCCGAACGAGAACTTTAGGTGGGGACGACCCCGCAAATAAAAACATTCCTTACTCATGTTGTCCTGTGACGTGAGTGAAGAACACAATGTGCTGGCAAAGAATTCTAAGTTTGTTTCATTATAACATGATAGTACCTGCCTTCGTTTCTGCGAGCGTCCCCCTAACACCCTGTATGTTTATGTAGTGCTCAGCAGCAGGACGTTTATAGGTTGTTGATAATATCGTCTACAATTGCAGATTTTGCTGCCGATAATATTGATACCAAAAAAAATAGTCATTGACTTTGACACCTGCTATTTCATCGTGTATCCTTTTGTATTCTGTTTGGGCCTTCGGAAAACATTGTGGCCTTCTGTACAGATTTATTTAGCTAGTTTAAGAGCAGTCACGAGCGGGGACACTTATGGGACACGGAAGTGTCGAGAGAATATTCGAATCAATTCAAATGGTTTGCCTTTTGCATACGTGACGCTGGTAGCTGGTGCTTGCTCGGTTTAAAATAAAAGTTGCTTAGATAAAACAGTATTATGAAAATATTACTTTAATGATGTTTTCAAACTAGATATGGATTCTGCCTGGTAAACTACCACTGGTGGTGGTATCACTTTACAGATTGATTTGAATACCGTTTTTTAAGATTCAGAAGATAGATTCGACTTGAAGAGTCTATGAGGTTCAGAAGCTACATCTTTGCCCTCTCTATTCTACGACTCATATGAGGCGCTTTCAGCTGTTGTTTCGACTCCCGAGGAGAAGCGCACTCGTAATGGTAGATGAGTTCGTTTTTCTGACTTCTATCGACCGTATTTACGGTGGGCTACTGTGGCCGGTGTAATAGTATCAAAAGGTGTCGATACACCTTATGATACTATTTTACTTTCAGCACTCTTTTGTTTTTTATATGTCACGCGGCTGTCATCTTTACTTTGCCTCGGAATATACGGTTTTTACGCTGAACACAATTATGGTGTCCGTGGAAAGGCTTCGAGACGTATCAGTTCTGCACTAGTAATCAACTTTATTCAGGGTTTGATTTCTGGCAAAAAAGTGGGAAACACGGCGCCCACTTATTATTGTTCTTTTTTTTTTATATACAACTAGATGACAAACAAGCTGACAGCCCACCTGGTGGTAAGCGGTTACCGCCGCCTATAGACACCTGCAATAACAAGGAAAAGCACTCGATATTGCAGGTGCGTTGTCATCCTGAGGCCTAAGATGAAATGCCGTCCATGCCCAGTAATTACACTGGCTACATTTCCCTTCAATCCGAAACACAGCGAACTGTTTCACAGCTGAAATAAGAAAGGCGGTGGTACCTACCCAGGCGACCCTACATATGGGTCTACCACCTAGTAAAGTTTTTGTTGCTTGTGTGCTCGACACCCTCCGAAATCGGCACTACGTCTATTTGTCCACAAGTACATGAAAAGAAGAAGATATTCACCCTTCACTAATCAGCTTCGATCAATATCTCTTTACCATCAAAATTAAATTCCACAAGTGCTCGAAAAAAGCTTGATACAGATAATAAAAGAGTTTAATTCGATTTACCGTGATAAAATTCCCATCAAAAGAAAGTATCAGTCCCCGGCTTATATTTTTAACGAACGCTCTGAGCACGTTTTTCGCAGACAAAAGTTGGATTTCCCGAATGTTATTAATTTTTTTGTTTCCTTCGTAGCAAAGGGAGGGGTTTGGTTGTCCTATCGGTAGCGGTGCACCATGTCTCATATTCTGAATTTTTTTTAGATTTTGTCCATTTTGTGCAGAATTCATCATAGCATTACATTTGCTGATAATGTGTTATTAATTCTGACAGCTCATAACTATTATTGCAATCGTAATAAAGCCATCACGTACCCCTTACCATCACACAAATAATAGCAACGGTCGTTTTGAATATTTTTTGTCTTTCGGCCGCTTTGGAAACAAGACTCGAAAAAAGTGAGGCGTGTTATTGGCAAGAGGTGAAAGACAAAAAATCATTTCAAACAAACTGTTTTGAAAATTCTCTTTATTAAGTTATAAAGTAAGTACTTTAAATGATAAAATCCGTGCGGTGACGGATTAAGAATACAATTCACCGCCCTATTTCTTCCCGTGGGTGTCGTAAGAGGCGACTAAGGGATTACCGAGCTACCAACTGCTCGACTGGTGGTAGGGTCTGAACACCCGTCTGGTTAGTGACCACCGTACGCATGGCGTAAAACCCGCCAAGTGACATCTTGTGGTCGCGTTCCGGGATCAGTCAGCGTACAACCAGAGCTTGGGGAGACGTTGCGGCGATGGATGCGGTCAGTGACGGCTTCCGGCTAACCAGAGCCAGGTGGACTGCATTGACCCGCCGACCAGGGAGACCCGAAGAAACGGCTGTTCCGCTGGCCGCCCGTGGTACAGTACAGGGGCCCAAGCGAACCTAAACAGTTCGTGAGGCTGCCCTATCATGCCACGCATAATCTTGGGGTGGTCCGTCGTGCCGGTTGGTGACCGGGTGGTGGGGTCCCGGCGGCCATTCCCGGGGGGGTTCGGGGGCCCTTCCGTGCGGCGGGTCAGCGCTTCTCTGCTGTCGGCTATTACCTGGGGAAACAGGCCTCACGCTTTGACCGTATATATCGCGGCAACGTCCCCCCAATTCACGCCTCTCCTCCTTCTATCGTCAACTATGGCAGCGCTCACAAACAGTTTCGGTCGTTCAGCGGTGCACACCCCCACCACAACCACGCTGTTTGAGGTCGGGCTCACTAACATCCGTGGGCTCCATGCTAACCTCAATGCCGTCCACCAACATCTTGAGACGGCTCGACCCGAAATGCTGTTTTTGACGGAGACTCAAATACTTCGCCCGGCAGACACTAGCTACTTGGATTACCCCGGCTACGCTCTTGAAGAGTCCTTCAAAGCGAAGGCCGGGGTATGCTTGTTTGTCCGGGCGGATGTTTGTTGTCGCCGTCTGCGCTGTTTGGAGGACCCTTCCCACTCTATTCTTGGGGTGCATGTGGACCTGGGCACACATAGCCGAATCTACGTGTGCCTCTATAGATCCCACAGCGGTGACATGGAGACAACTCGACTTTTCGAACATCTTAGTCGGTGGCAGATGTTGCGCAGGAGCAGTTTCCAACCGCGGAATTGGTGTTTTTAGGGGACTTCAATGCTCACCACGAGTCGTGGTCAAGTTCCTCTAAAACTGACCATGCTGGTAGAACTGCCCACGCTTTCGCTCTCACGCACGACCTGACCCAACTGGTAAACCAGCCCACCAGGATTCCAGACATTGTCGGTCACGCGCCCTCATTGTTGGACCTTCTGCTGACGACTCGCCCGGATGGATATCGGCTAGAGGTTCGTGCTCCTTTGGGAACATCGGATCACTGCCTGGTATCCGCTGGGGTGCCACGGGCGTCGCCACCGGTACCTATGGTTGCCAAACGCCGCATCTGGCACTATGCGTCGGCAGATTGGGACGGTATGCGGGATTACTTCGCATCTGTCCCTTGGAGGCAGCGCTGTTTCAGTGAACTGGACCCGAACGCTAGCGCTACTGCTGTTGCTGATGAGATCATGTTAGGGATGGAGTACTATATCCCTCACTCCGATCTCATCAGTAGGGGTAGGCATAACCTCTGGTTCAACCGCGATTGTGCCTTAGCTGTTGAAAACAGACAGTCGGCATACCGCGCTTGGATCAGGGGCCGAGCTTGCGGGGATCCCAACATTGACTCACTGAAAGCAGCCTATAACAACGCCACCAAGTCCTGCAAAAGGGCCTTCATCAGAGCGGATGCACAGCGCGTTGCACGAGTTGGCCAAGAACTTCTTACGCATCCTACGGGAAGCCGTAGCTACTGGCGTCTGGCCAAAGCCGTGAAATCCAACTTCTGTCAACCCTCGCTGCCCCCGTTGAGATGTTCTGACGGCTCGCTAGCTCACAAGCCGCAAGAGAAAGCCGATCTCTTGGTAAAACTCTTTGCTGCTCACTCCCGAATCGATGACTGCAACTTACAGCCACCAACACTCTCCCACTATGGCCACACAATGCCCGATATTCGTATTAGGCAATGTGATGTACGTGCGGAACTTCAGTCAATCGACGTCCGGAAAGCAAGTGGACCTGATGGCATTCCAGCGATAGTACTGAAAAACTGCGCAGCGGAGTTGTCTCCTGTCTTAACGCGGCTATACCGTCTTTCTCTCTCTTCTGGGTGTGTGCCGGAATCTTGGAGAGAGCCCAATGTGCAACCGGTCCCCAAAAAGGGAGACCGATCAGACCCAGCTAACTACCGCCCAATAGCTGTCACCGAAGTTCTTTGCAAGGTCATGGAACGGATCTTAAACCACCAGCTGATCCGATACCTAGAAGATCACTCATTAATTAATGATCGACAGTACGGGTTTCGGCCGAACCGGTCAACGGGTGATCTTCTAGCGTACTTAATGCATGTCTGGGGTGAAGCTATTGACAAACGTGGTGAGTCACTGGCAGTTAGCCTTGACATTGCCAAAGCGTTCGATCGGGTCTGGCACAGGGCTCTTCTCTCCAAGCTCCCGGCATACGGTCTGCCCGCTCAGCTCTGTAACTGGATCGCCCGCTTCCTGCATGAGCGAAGAATCCGTGTCCTCGCAGATGGATGCGCTTCGCGGTTCATGTCAGTGAATGCTGGTGTACCACAAGGCTCTGTTCTATCCGCCACACTCTTTCTTCTTCATATCAATGACATGATTCCGTTAGGAAACATTCATTGCTATGCAGATGACAGTACAGTGCATGGGGGATATTACGGTCGCCCAGGGGCTGGGCGCGCTGAAACCGAGAGGGAGAGAGAGAATCTTGCCATTGAGCTCGACAGGGTGTTGAACCTCGTATCTGAATGGGGATCTAACAATCTTGTTGAGTTCAATGCTAAGAAAACACAGGTGTGCGCGTTTACTGCCAAAATGTCGCCGTTCCTTCCCCTTCCGTCTCTTCAGGGCACGACTCTTTCGGCACAGGGCTCCCTAAACTTGCTAGGCATGGAGATATGTTGCGATCTGAATTCCAGGAACTACATCGAAACCGTGATAAAAACAGCCTCTCGGAAGCTCGGTGTCCTGAACAAGGTGCGTCGATTTTTCACGCCTGACCAATTATGCCTGCTGTATAAAACTCAGGTCCGGTCTTGCGTGGAATATTGCTCGCACTTGTGGGATGGCTCCGCCAAGTACCTACTCGATGCCCTGGACAGATTGCAGCGTCGTGCTGTCCGTATCGTTGGCGATGTAGAACCAACAACCTTGAGTCTCTGCAATTGCGTCGAGACATTGCGTCGCTTAGCGCCTTCTATCGGCTATATCACGGAGAGTGTTCTGAAGAGCTATTTGACCTTATCCCACCTTCCCCATTCCTACCCAGGAGCACGCGTGCCGGTCTTCGGAGTCATCAATTCACTGTCTCCACCTCAACATCACGTACAAAGAAATTTAGTAGCTCTTTTCTTTGTCGAACTTCCAGAACTTGGAATTCTTTGCCAGCACATGTGCTCCCTCCTTCCTATAACATGGGTTCCTTCAAAAGAGGCGTGAAAAAGCACCTTTCGGGCCGGCAAGGTGGAGGCAGCTAGAGCAGTGTCTGAACTGCACTAGCTGTCTTCGCATATGGACTCTTCTTACCGCTTCACATCAGGTGGTGTTGAGTCATTTGTCGTGCTTTGTATATAAAAAAAAAAAAAAAAATAGTTTGTTAAAGACTCCGGGAGCTCACGACAATTCAAAACTCATTGTGTCTACAGTACAGCGTCACTTTCCGTCACTTTCAAATATAAGGAAATACTTTGTTAAATGATTTTGATCAAATATATCTTGGAATATCGCTAAAGTCTGTTACCATGTTCCAAGTCATCCGAAATGCCCAACAGCCAGATTTGACAGAAATCGTTTGCGGCAGTCAACAAAAAAGCTTCCTTAACGCGATCCGTTGCAGCTTTTCTATTTGGCTGTGCTTTATGAGTTGTTTGGATTCCATGAACCCAACTTGCGAAGTCGAGAAACTCCGCAATTGTACAATTTGATAGTGCACTTTTAAAAGAGCTTCAAAAGGATTATAAACTGTGTAGTATGGATTTTTAAATAATTGAAACTCTTTTGTCTGTGTCAAATACGCTTGTACTATATGTCATTTCTTTATATACAAAGCACGGCAATTGACCCAACACCACCTGATGTGAAGCGGTAAGGAGAGTCCATATGCGAAGACAAGCAAACCTGCGACCTTTGGCCATCCGGGTGAATGCTCTAACAATTAATTACTGAGAAATTCTTATTTGTCCGTTTCATATTTCTCACTACTTTTAGCGTTTGAAAGGGTCTTTCTCTGTCCAAATGGAAAAATAAATGAAATAGTCTATGGCCGTCCAAGTTCCGAAAGTCCAAATAGATGATATTCAATAAGTACTTAATGGAATCCATTAGGTCCTAACGCGGGTAAACGTTATATTTTGTCCGATATTAACTTTCAAACTTTCTTTTCTAGGCACAGAAATTGAATTTTTTATTCAAAATTAATTGAATTTTTCTAGGGAATTATGAGTGGAATCTAAGTGATTTCTGTCTGTTTATCTAGTTATTTCTTTGTATCTGTTGTCTTGAAGACTAGAGAACTCTATCAGCTAAATATCAAGGATATTAGTGAAACAGCCTAGGTCGTTTTAATTTTACTAATTTTATTTTATTTTATCTATTATCTACTGACTGATATAAGTGTTAAACTTATTGACTGCTTGGTGTATGTTATTTTTTAAATAATTAGCACACCTTGAAAGCTTACAACTGAACTGTTGATACGGGCAACTCTGTACATGTCGGGAAATCAAAAAAGCGGCAACAGAGGAAAATAAAAAAGTTGATTTCTCGGATACTATGATTGTTCTGGATATAAGGAAGTAAATAAATAAATAAAAAGTGTTTATTTGTGCACATAATAGTGCAGGCAGACAAGACTTAAGTAATTTTAAGACAAAAGGGGCTAATGTCCGTTTTCACTAACTATTCCCTATGCTTATGTGACTCTTAATGACATTTGTCTCTTTCTATCTTCTTTAGACAGACTGAGATAAAAATCGCTAAGAGACTCTTAGCGCTAAGCAAATGTTAGTGCAAACGAGCATTTCTGTGGCTGCAGTAGTCCCGCTGCCTCTGTTATTATACCATAGCTGCATAGCAGATAACAATTTGATTTTTGCAGGTGCAACACAATACTAGCAATGCTGACACGATGGGTTACTTTTATATATACGCCTATAAAGCGTCTTTTTTATATATACAACTAGATGACAAACAAGCTGACGGCCCACCTGATGGCAAGCGGTTACCGCCGCCTATAGATAGACACCTGCAATAACAAGGGAAAATCACGTGATATTGGCGGTGCGTTGTCATCCTGAGGCATAAGATGAAATGCCGTCCATGCCCAGTAATAACACTGGCTACCTTTGCCTTCAATCCGAAACACAGCAAACTGTTTCACGGCCTAAATAAGAAAGGCGGTGATACCTACCCAGACGGCCCTACATACGGGCCTACCACCTAGTAATCACCTATATTATAAACCTCTTATATTATAAATTCACGTCTAAACACAATATTTAAAAACAGATAATTTAAAAGAATCTAAGAGGGCAGGCCTCCAACAAGGTGGACCGAAGATTTGGTAAAGGCCGCTGGATGCCTGTAGCGCAGGATCGATCATTGTGCAAAACTTTAGGTTAGGCCTTTGCCCAACAGTGATGTTTTTCGGCTGAAATGATGATGATGATGATGAAGTACAAATTATACCATTATTATATCATTAACAAGTACATAGTAGTTCCTAAGGCTTAAAAATAGAGTTCCTATTATCATGAACCTTGTACGTAATATAAGTTAGTTACGCGTACAATCAAGGTCTAAAAATGTTTCCCACCCTGAGGTTTAATTGTATAATCTGGGTCACAGTTTCGATGATTTAATTTGATTAGACATAGGGCATAGATTTATAGCACACGAAAATCGGTCGAAATAAGATGGTTATCTAGGATATAGAAAAATTGTTGTACTAAAAACTTCAAAATATCGTCTGTTAAATGCAAGGAACTAGGACATTTCATTTTGACAATTTTTAAATTAAGAAATGAGTTCGATCATCATAAAGTCATGAACAGTCTTGGAACGAATAGCTTGCTTCACAAATATTAAAAATAATAAGTATAGTGTGACAGAGAATCTAATTTGAAAACTGATAAACACTTTTAGACATACACATAGGCACTGGCGATCGTACACATAGCACTGGTTAGTTCTAAAGAAATTTCTGGCCAGCGAGAAGGATATACTTAATAATTTGATTAAAGTAGACAGTATATAACTGCAGAATAAAAATAAAATAAAATACCTTTCCAGCCGCGTGATTTTAAATAATAAAATAAACTAATATGACTGGTTTAAATATAGCTCTTGTGTCCAAATCATGTATCCACTTCGCGGTTCATTTGTAATCATTCGAGTGGCCATTCGTGTCCACGAGCGCAAACAGAACTCTCGATGTGAATAAGTAAAACATTGGATATTGAACCGGTAACAGGACTCGATCCGATTGGTCAGTATTGAAAACCGTTCACATAGAAAATACTGTTCCAAGTTTCCTTTAAAATAAGGCTGTCTTTAGCGAAGTTTTTTATAAAATGTTTGCAGCTGCTTCATGAGAATTTTTTAAACAAATAAATATTTCAAATCAATACCATTCGTTAAACCCGTTAAACATGAGATTCTAGACACAATTGATTTTTCCATTGTTATCGCCCCCGGTGGTATAACGCCGCTTGACTTGATTACAGACGGTTTAAAGTCATAGTATTTTTTCCACTAATACAAGATCATTAACTCTTCTTAATTTTTGATTTTAACATTATTATAAATGTTTGAAAAATTACTTAGTAATTAAAATAGAATAAAAACTAGATTTTTTTTTTTTTTTTTTTTTTTTACGCTATCCGGGCGACTGCTCTGACCACTGAGCCACCCAGGACTTGGGATATCCCTGTGAAATTCTTCTAGTCTATCTTGTATTTGCGTTTATGAGCTAACGTCCACCCTACAATGTCGAAATATTCTATTTCAACATCCGAAACGAGTATTTTTACAAATACCGACGAATCGGTTAAGTTGGGGCAGTGCTTTCAAATATTCTTAATTTTTGATTTTAACATTATTATAAATGTTTGAAAAATTACTTAGTAATTAAAATAGAATAAAAACTAGAATTTTTTTTTTTTTTTTTTTTTTTTTACGTCCTGAGGCAGGAAACGAACCTGCGACCTTTCGCTATCCTAAACGCAAATACAAGATAGACTAGAAGAATTTCACAGGGATATCCCAAGTCCTGGGTGGCTCAGTGGTCAGAGCAGTCGCCCGGATAGCGAAAGGTCGCAGGTTCGTTTCCTGCCTCAGGACGTAAAAAAAAAAAATTTTTTCTAGTTTTTATTCTATTTTAATTACTAAGTAATTTTTCAAACATTTATAATAATGTTAAAATCAAAAATTAAGAATATTTGAAAGCACTGCCCCAACTTAACCGATTCGTCGGTATTTGTAAAAATACTCGTTTCGGATGTTGAAATAGAATATTTCGACATTGTAGGGTGGACGTTAGCTCATAAACGCAAATACAAGATAGACTAGAAGAATTTCACAGGGATATCCCAAGTCCTGGGTGGCTCAGTGGTCAGAGCAGTCGCCCGGATAGCGAAAGGTCGCAGGTTCGTTTCCTGCCTCAGGACGTAAAAAAAAAAAAAAAAAAAAAAAAAAAAAAAAAAATCTAGTTTTTATTCTATCATTAACTCTGTTGAAAACTATGAGTCAAAAAACAAAAAACTGCATTATAGACAGGTTTTATCAAAACGCCTTTAGTAATTTCTTTCGCTGATATTTAAAGTTTCAAGATTATGCCGTTCACACAAACTAAGTTAATTGACAACGCTATTATCTATACGGAAATTTGGCAAATCTGCTATGCATTCATAGCCTTTTTTGGACGGAAAATACTTTACGCATATCTCGGTGGGTGGCTCAGGGGTTTTGTGGGAGTCTTCACCGCAAATGTGGTTATTCCGGCAGCTCTACCAACTAAAAATCGACGCTTTTTCAAAGGCACGAGGTACTTTGTAGTCGTTCACACCCAGCCCCGCATCCCAACTATTTTTGGCTGCCGCCACTTCCCGGAGGGATATGGCACTGAAGCAATCTCTTGTGGTGGCAAGTGTCACTGTCACTCGCAAGCTTAGGAGGGCTGCTATCCAACAGCCAAATCATCACAAAGTTTTTATAGCGCAGGAAAGATGCATACGTGCTATCTGTAACATGCCGCCTGACGTTTCCTGTAGAACTTATTTTCAAACACTGAAAATATTACCATTACCTTGTCTCTATATCCTCGAAATGGGTTCATATGTAAATGAAAATATAACCATTTTTACAAAGGCTAAGGATACCATTAACATAACCAAAACAAACCCAAACAAATTAGTGTTAAACAAACTTCCCAAAACGAAACGGTTTCAAAAAAACTGCTATGGAATGGGCATAACCATATACAACCATATAAACTACCCAACCACCTCACCCACGTAAAGCAGCTACCGCTGAATAAATTTAGAAGTGCTCTTCGAAAATGGTTGCTAATTTCGATAAACCGATTTAAAGTAGGTCTATGTATATGAGTAATATCAAACTACTGTCTTGTAATTTTTATTATTTTTTTGCATGCTGTAGTTTAAGGCTAAATAAGTCAAAAGTCACTTGCATATTATTTTTACCACCAATGTAAAACCCTATTTATCGCTATAAAATACATTTTGATTTGCCCCCACATAGTCCGCTGATCCTGCCGGTGTCAGCATTCAGATTTGTCGGATATGCCGAGGTCAGTAAGGCTTGCTTATTGCAGGAATGACAAACTAGCGTATCCAACTAAGCCACATAAAGTAGCCCGTCTATTTCAACTAATTCAAGCGGATTGGAAGAGCTCGATAGCGTAGTGGTCTGAGCAGTATGGTTAGGATTAAGAAAACAACGCAACTTTCGGCATGGTGTATCAACGATAGGCCAGTCAACATTTATCTTCTCGAGTTAATTTTATACCCAAATTGCATGCCCGATATGTACCCATATCGTTATGACTACATGTATCCAATGAGATCCAACGAATAAATGATTCTGCTTCTGAGCTTTCCGCGCTTCGGAAGCCATAACATTGGTCAAGGAAAGTGGAACCGCTTTTTTTAACCTTAACGGGATAACCCCTTGGCCTTTATCTCACCTGATGGTAAGTGAAGATAAGGCCGACGATGGAAGCGAGCTACACCCGGATTCCTCAACCACAGAGGAACTGGCTATCTCACCTCTAACTGCCGGATCACAACAATGCTGTTAACATTATTGTTATGGCGGCAGACTTAGGTCAGATGGTGATAGCTAGCCAGGTGGACTTAGAAAAGCCCTAGTACCAACCAAACTAAGCATACAATTTTTGCCCCCACGGGAATCGAACCCCGGACCTCTAGATCTGAGGCAGGTGGTCTCAACCACTAGAACCCAATACCCCTTTTTGAGCCAGCGTGGTAGTGATATGGCCCAACTGGTGATGATGATTATGCTATAGCGCATAAAAATGACAGAGTTTTTACCACAAATTATAACTGTCAGATGGGGTTAACTAAAAGCATACCCTATAATAACAGACCCGTGTGAGCAGCCAGTAGGCAAGCTATGTTAATATATTACGAGCGCAGATTGATTATCAATATTATCATAATTCTATACGTGTCAACACAGTAATTAATGCTAAATTGCGTTCGTAATTGCTCGCTGCGGTGCTCGTTCATCAATTTCAACACCAGTGTGCGTTATTGGAGCAGTTACCATCGTTAATGACGTATTGGTATTGTGTCAATGTTAGACAACGCTGTGAAAAGGTTTTTAAAATAGATGCCTACCTGGAGAAGTACCGTACAGAAGATCCCCAGAGCTCGTCGATGCAAAATTATAATAAAGAGGAAATTGATGACTAAAACCTTCGTCCTTCACTGTTCTTTCCCACTTTAATTAAATAGATGCTACACAAATCTTTAAAGTAATAAGTATCTAGCCATAAAATTTTAGCCTTTACTGCATACAGAGTGACAGAGATTTCAGCCCGCGATGGTACGTATAGAGATTACATTGGCTATGACACATCCATATGTGTTCATATTTCAAGTTTCAGGTTTCTAATGTTTTGTCAATGATTTTATAGCTAACCACACATTGAGATAAAACATGGTTAAAAGCATTAGTTGGGTTCTATATTGCGTTCCTTCAAAAGAGGCGTGACAAAGCACCTTTTGGGCCGGCAAGGTGGAAGCGAAAAGAACAGTGTCTTTCAAACTGCATTAGCTATCTTTACACACTATGGACTCTTCTTACCGCTTCTCATCAGGTGGTGTTGAGTCATTTGCCGTGCTCTCTCTCCGATTAAATAATAATATTTTTTTTTTTAAAAAAGTTGCGAAATTAAATGTGCCTATACAAAATAAAAACCTGTGTTTCAGGCACATTCAGAACAACAGCAGATTCGCCCTTCTCTATTAAAAATGTACGTCTCATTTATTAAAAGCCATGTAGAGACTGCCAGCAGTTTTAAGCTAGGTTTAACATTATGTATAACGATTGGAATAACTCATAAGGCTTTATAGTGCCATTAGTAACGACTTCCGGTTTCTACGGACGTATTTTTTGTGTTGCAGCACCGGATGTAAGGTCGAAGTGGAAAACTGAACACATGTGAGCAAAAAACTTTCACCGGACGGACCCTTTAGTTAATACCTTCGTATATCCGACCGTGTTAGCAGATGGTTGGCAAAAACTAACGTATGTTTTATGAGTGCTATAAGGACCAAGCTTAACATTTGCAATTTTGTACCTTTTTCGCTGGTAATTGGTTGTATTTTTACAGTTCAACCGTTACTTGTCATTATTGCCGCCTCTCCAAAAATCTATGGTGGTTTAGACGGTATCTTCCAGGAGTTATGGCACAGAGTTATGGTGTAATAACTGCGTAATGTCATAATAAGCGACTGTACCAGATGAAACGGTATTTTTTCGACACCCGACCGTTTTCTGCGCTTTTAATACCGATAATAACGGTACCTGAAAAAAAAATATCAACTAATACATCATTAAAAGGATATCTTTAAGGGGCTACCTCGTGCACACTAGCGACACCAATTGATTGTTATTAATTATGGTGAATTAAGAACATAATAAACAAAAACGCTTTAGAGAATTGCTAAAGAACGGTATTTGTAATTTTTAAAGATAGAATAGGTTACATGTAGAGGAATATCTTAAACCGAGCACATCTCAAAAAAATACAAATACCATTCTTTAGTCATTCACTAAAGCGTTTTTGTTTATTATGTTCTATATTCACCACAATTAATAAAAATCAAGTGTTGTCGCTAGTGTCGACGAGGTATCGCCTTAAAGGGTACCCGTAATAACCCTTAACTTTTAATCTTAAGTTTTAGGTCGGATACCCGTGTTGTAAAACGGTTTTACACGTAAGTGACGTTACCAGCTTGTGCAATCGGTATCCGATTAAATACAGATACCAATTTTTTTAAGGTACCCTTATAATTAAACTTATAAGGTACCCTTATACAATACCGTAAATGTTAGATATCTTTATGAGTCACTGAATTTGGATACCTTTTTTATACCACTAAGGTGGAAATCAAGCATAAGGCCCACCTGATGGTAAACGGTTACCGTAGCCTATGGACGCTTGCAACACCAGGGTATCACGCCTTTTTTGAAGAACCCCATGCTGTACTCATTCGAGAAAGCCTTTGCAGGGCGCGTACGCGGAGAAAGTTTATCTGAAACCGTACAGTAGGTACGCGACCACTTTGGTTCCAAATTTCCAATTTGTGAGGATAAACTCCCGATGAACCTTATAAATGATACCCGAATTCTGTTTTTTCAGTCCAAGTATAAGCACAGATGGAGGTACAATCGACAGCGCATCAAGTGTAACAGTTGCACTACGAAGGCCGCATCTTTTACGAACGAAGTAAGGACGGTCTCAAGGTCAAACTGATACGGTTGATGTGCTGTCGACTGAACATTCAGCATCGTAATCATCTGAGCTCTCAGAGTGATCAAAATATTGGAACTGATAAAGAAAAGCAGCTCTAACACCACAATTGTAGAATATTTCATAAGTGATAGGCAATTCTAGTGCTGATGCTGTCAGAATACGGTTTGCATTACGTGTGTAAATGTTAGAAAACGCTGTCAAAAGAAATTAATATTTATTAACAATACTAGTAAGTAGTGTTATTTACCATTACCTTCTATAAGGTCGGGGTACTTCCCCATTTAATGTTGAGCGTAAAATTTTGACCGGAAAAATAATCCTCTTGTCTTATCCACAAATTGTTTTTAGTGACAAGTTGACCTAATAAAACTACCGTAAGATGTCACTTATCGTTTAATCTCCCGGGTCAGTTTGAGAGCCCCTGAAGACCCACCAAGTTGATCGAATCGCAAACTAAACAAGCTTGTGAGTGTCATTCCATAACATAACTTTCCAATAACCGCCAGAGCCCTGATCAGTGATTCAATCAGTCAGTTAGGCGGACTCTTCGTTAACAGTATACCAAAGTCTATTCCCAACATGACAGTACAAAATAACAATAATTTTCACAGCACCACTGGCCCAGTCACGTCCATAGACTTATGTAAACGTTTCATAAACATTGAGGACGTGAGTAAAAAAATAAACGTAGGAAAACAAAGAAGCAACGCAAGTCGCACGAAATTCTGAGATAGGCCCCAAAGTTAGCCTGATCGTTTTTTGTCAAGTTGCCGAGTCAGACACAAAACGTTTGCTAGACTATCGGATGGCTGAGATTAGAACTGGGGTGTATTCTTGAAATTATACGATTATTGAATATGATGATCAATCTGTAACCTCTGCTTTGAATTACCATTACATACAATACGTAGGTTTCTGCTAAGCATTTACCATGAAATCGGTATGTTTGGAACCAGAGATTTTCGTTCGTGGCGGCACAGATTAATATTAGTGTTGCGGCTTATTGTTATTGCATGGTATCGCCGCCCACCGGGACGTCGTCGGCACGACAGGACGTGCACCGTCCTGTCGAGTGGGACGTCTCGCTATGTGGCTTCTTTCGTTTAGTTTCTTGTATTACAACTCTCAGCGTCACGCAGACGTTCCGTTGGGGTCCCGTCCCGTCGGCGGTGCATCGAAAGCTAAGCTTCTTTTCTTTTCTTAAAGTGCTATGAAAATCACGATGGGTGAATTTCTGTACAAATAAGAGTAAGTATTCTATCTGTGGGATTAATTTTGCAGTGCTGCAGAATAGCTAAAGATTGACTTTACAAAATGCAACATGACTTTTAGCATGCAATAGTTTTTCCATGCTTTTTATCTCAGTGATTTTATCGAGCGACACAAGAAATAGCCTCGGAGCTGTTTCGATTAGACGAGCAAACGCTGGAAAAGTTTGAAAAATAATGTAAGTTTGTATCAAGTTCGTAACCGCTGAGTGAACCTACGGCGGTCCTTGTTTACTTTGCATCGATTTTATTAAACGATAGCGAACTTTGAACTTATATTTTCAAGTTTTCTATAAGTTTATGCTAGTTCAAGTCTGGGAATCGAGACGGGAATTGCGAGCGCGTTATTGATTTCTGAATCGTTGAGTGCACTGAAAATGTATTTCAGTGGAGTTGGGCGTTCTGAAGTTTTGTTCTGAAGTGATTTTTACTACTAAGTTTCAAGAGTGAACTTGCCCATCAAACAAGGTTGATAGATTCGTTTGGTAACTAATAAACTAATGAGTTTAAAATATACAAATAATTCTCAGTTATAACCGGGAGCAACGGCTTAACGTGTTCTGTTATATTTATTAACCGACTTCAAAAACTAGGAAGTTATTTATTCGGTCGGTATGTCTTTTTTCCTATAACATTATCTAAGTATTCCTCTTCACTTAAAGATTTATTGTTTGATGGATATGACACCTTGCTCTCACTGCACTTTTTTATACAACTAGATGCTAAACAAGCTGACGGCTCACCTGGTGGTAAGTGTTTATTTTCTTTAAAATAGGTTTATGTTCTTACTCTTCCCAATCATAATTTTCATTTTTAGGGAGGCGCTCGAAATATCAAAATTGTATCGACCTATCCGGGATCGACCACGGCGAAATTTACTTTGTTTTCGCTACCGAAACCAGACTGGTCAAGCCTCTTACGCCACCGAACCACCCCTATATCATAAATAATCTGGACACGTTTTCCATTTCAAAAACGCGTTGTAGGAAAATGAAGAACAAACGAACCTCGCGCTACCAGATACTGATACTTTATACCCGAAATAAAATACTGCTATCTACTCCTACCCCATAACTGTCCTGCGAACTATACAATACAAAGGTTCATTGAAAGCGTATACAAGGTCCACGACATTCTTATCACGCATTAGATATTTCTTCCCAAACAAAACAGGAGAAGGGATTGTTGTATTAAAGATAGCATTATTTCGAGTGTAAAATATATTGTCAAAGGATTCTCTGGGTTGACTGGCAAACCTCTTTCTGTTTTATGTACTTGTACCTAAGAGAATAGAATCATTATGTTAAGCCTGATAGGATTTTTTTGAATTATTTCCAGAAAATGGACAGTAACGGGTCAGCTATACAGCCATGTCAGAAGTATTTATTCATTATTCTCAATATTTCATTTGAGCTTTTGGGTGCCGGAGCGTATTCGGTGGCGAGTAGTCAATTAAAGACTGTTTCGCTTTCTCATATCAATTCTAAGTAGGTATATTATAAAGTTATGACTACATTTATTATTTTAACCATCCAAATATCTGTATAAATCTCAATGTATATTTTATATTAGCCTACATTCTAATTATATATTATTTTATCTTCTCTGGTAACAAAGTGAGAATCCGTAATTGGCTGATGTTTTGTGTACTTATCTTTCTAAATAAGATTTTTAGCACTGTAAGCTGTGGATTTTTTGTAAAGTAAATAAATAAAAATGAAAATAAATTTATTTATTGTATTTCTTATGTACAGACGACAGCACTACAAGTGTGACATCTGATGATATACTTAGCATTTTAGTCTTTACTGCACACAGTGTAACAGAAAATCTAATTGGTAAACTGATGAACCCTGAAAAAAATGACAACTGAACTATTGACTACTTAAGGTAACACCTAGGGAAAAACAAAGTTGCATAGTGATCACTATTTTGTTGACACAGACTTGTGCACGCAATTATAAACCTTAAGATGGTTAAAGTTTTTAGAACGCGATTGTACATTGTAACCTTGATCTATTAAATTTATCTTATTCTTACCATCAGTAAATTACACTCGAAATTATCAAGTCTATATTTGTTGCGCGAGCGTAGTGAACAATTGAGCACAATTTATCGGTCAACCCGAGCTTCAGTAGCTCTGGAATTAATTCTAGACGCTTCTGTATTGATTGAGTGTATGTAATTAGTTCTACAGTTTAATCTGTTTGGAAGCTATTTGATTAATGTGTATTAGGATAATAAGGGGAAATTAATATCACGCCTACGTATTAGTTATAGTTGCTGCGTGTTAAGTAATGAAATTAATGAGTTTAGTATAATGATTTTTGCAAATTTGAAGACAATCGACTGCTTTTTTATGTTGGATGACAGGCAAGCATACAGAAGGCTTGGTGACAAGACGTTTTTGTCGTGTTAGTAAAATATGATATACTTAACAGCAAAGATACTATATTGCTCACACTGTAGTATTATTATTACGTATAATCAAATTCAAATAAAAAAGATAAAGGATATTTTACTATAAAATCAAATGTAAAAAAAAAACTTTATAGAAGGAATAAAACATGGCCTATAATAAAAATGATTTGCCACTTTCAAATTAATATGATTAATATAATAAATTTAAGACTCATTTTTTTTCAATATTTTTTTCCTAGTGTTCACCGGGCATAGCCACTAGTTTTTAATATTAGAAGCCCCCCGCGGCTCCACTCGTGTCGTCATAGGTTATATTCTATGTATGACCTTCCCAAAGTCTCCAACTGTCTCAATACCAACTTTCACCTAAATGAGCTCAGCGGTTTAAGCGTGACAAGGTAACAGACAGACATATATATCTGAGTGACTTTCGTAATAATAATATTAGTATCTATGGATTATTAGTTGGTGAAAGGGGGAAAAGGTTTCCCGGCGAAGTAGCAGAGTGGCAGTTCCTAGTTACTTTCCTCTCGCTTTTTGTGAGAACAAAATGCGACACCCTACGGCGACAGCACGCTACGACGACAGCACGCTACGGTGACAGCACGCTACGACGACAGCACGCTACGGTGACAGCACGCTACGACGACAGCACGCTACGGTGACAGCACGCTACGACGACAGCACGCTACGGCGACAGCACGCTACGACGACAGCACGCTACGGTGACAGCACGCTACGACGACAGCACGCTACGGTGACAGCACGCTACGACGACAGCACGCTACGGTGACAGCACGCTACGACGACAGCACGCTACGGCGACAGCACGCTACGACGACAGCACGCTACGGTGACAGCACGCTACGACGACAGCACGCTACGGTGACAGCACGCTACGACGACAGCACGCTACGGTGACAGCACGCTACGACGACAGCACGCTACGGCGACAGCACGCTACGACGACAGCACGCTACGGTGACAGCACGCTACGACGACAGCACGCTACGGTGACAGCACGCTACGACGACAGCACGCTACGGTGACAGCACGCTACGACGACAGCACGCTACGGCGACAGCACGCTACGACGACAGCACGCTACGGCGACAGCACGCTACGACGACAGCACGCTACGGTGACAGCACGCTACGACGACAGCACGCTACGGTGACAGCACGCTACGACGACAGCACGCTACGGTGACAGCACGCTACGACGACAGCACGCTACGGCGACAGCACGCTACGACGACAGCACGCTACGGAGACAGCACGCTACGGCGACAGCACGCTACGGCGACAGCACGCTACGGCGACAGCACGCTACGACGACAGCACGCTACGGCGACAGCACGCTACGGCGACAGCACGCTACGGCGACAGCACGCTACGACGACAGCACGCTACGACGACAGCACGCTACGGCGACAGCACGCTACGGTGACAGCACGCTACGACGACAGCACGCTACGGCGACAGCACGCTACGACGACAGCACGCTACGGAGACAGCACGCTACGGAGACAGCACGCTACGGCGACAGCACGCTACGGCGACAGCACGCTACGGCGACAGCACGCTACGACGACAGCACGCTACGGCGACAGCACGCTACGGTGACAGCACGCTACGACGACAGCACGCTACGACGACAGCACGCTACGGCGACAGCACGCTACGGCGACAGCACGCTACGACGACAGCACGCTACGACGACAGCACGCTACGGTGACAGCACGCTACGGCGACAGCACGCTACGACGACAGCACGCTACGGCGACAGCACGCTACGGTGACAGCACGCTACGACGACAGCACGCTACGGCGACAGCACGCTACGGCGACAGCACGCTACGGCGACAGCACGCTACGACGACAGCACGCTACGACGACAGCACGCTACGGCGACAGCACGCTACGGCGACAGCACGCTACGACGACAGCACGCTACGGCGACAGCACGCTACGGTGACAGCACGCTACGACGACAGCACGCTACGGCGACAGCACGCTACGGCGACAGCACGCTACGGCGACAGCACGCTACGGTGACAGCACGCTACGGCGACAGCACGCTACGACGACAGCACGCTACGGCGACAGCACGCTACGGTGACAGCACGCTACGACGACAGCACGCTACGACGACAGCACGCTACGGCGACAGCACGCTACGGCGACAGCACGCTACGACGACAGCACGCTACGACGACAGCACGCTACGGTGACAGCACGCTACGACGACAGCACGCTACGGCGACAGCACGCTACGGCGACAGCACGCTACGGCGACAGCACGCTACGACGACAGCACGCTACGGTGACAGCACGCTACGACGACAGCACGCTACGGCGACAGCACGCTACGGCGACAGCACGCTACGGCGACAGCACGCTACGACGACAGCACGCTACGGCGACAGCACGCTACGGCGACAGCACGCTACGGCGACAGCACGCTACGACGACAGCACGCTACGACGACAGCACGCTACGGTGACAGCACGCTACGACGACAGCACGCTACGGCGACAGTACATTCATACTCAAAATAATAAACTTTGGCCAGCGTGGTGGTGTTTCGGGCCAAACTCGTCATGTGTTACTGCCATGTAAGAAGGCCTGTGCACAGAAGTGCGACGTATATAGGCTGGTGGTGATGATGATGCATCACTAAAGTAAAGTAAAGCATTGCAGTGTTTACATCGGTGAGTAGCAAGGTCGCCAGTGCTCAATGAGGAAGTATTATATTTATTTTATATTTATTTATTTACTTCAGGCAAATTACACCCATATAGTAACAATTCCAATCCATTATATAAATTTAAAATTAAAATAAATTAAAATTAAAATTAAAATAAAATCTAAAATCAAAATCAAACTCAAAATTAAAATCAAAAATAAAATCAAAAATAAAATCAAAAATAAAATCAAAATTAAAATTAAAATCAAAATTAAGATTGAAATCAAATTTAAATCAAAATCAAAATTAAAATCAAAAAATAAAATTAAAATTAAAATTAAAATCAAAATACAAATTTAAATAAAAATTAAATTTAAATAAGTCTAGCACACATGAAATAATAACAGTCAATATTGTCAAAGTCACCACAAGTTATATTTTCAAAATAATATTTTGACATTTCTCAGTAGGTGAACCATGCTACAATGGTTCAGGTACTGACAGTCAAACCTTTCTGCAAATACCTTCAGGATACCGCTGTGGCTAGCCCTCACCCTACGCACCAGGGATGTGCACCGTTTGCGCATGATGGAGTGAAAGCTATCCACGCGCGCCTCGGCGAACATCCCAGATGCACTGCAGAATCTTGGCAGCCCCAACAGCGTCCTGAATGCATTATTATACTGGACACGTAGCGCGCTGTACTGTTTTAACGAATAGCTCACCCACAAACTGCTCATGTAAAAGGATGTACAAAAGGCCTTGAAAAGAGTTATTTTGACCTCTCTCGAACAACGAGCAAACCTGCGAGCTATCATATTAGCCCTTACAGACAGCGCCCTACGCTCCCTCTCAATGTCATCGTCGTCCTTCAGGTCCGAGGTCACCAGATGTCCCAGATACTTAAATTTTTCTACTCTACTTAGAGGACACTCATTAAGCTTAATAGCTGGTACATCATCAAGATTTCTTCCTCGGGCCCGAAAGACCATATATACGCTCTTTTTTAAATTGTATGATAAGCCATGGTTATCAGCATATTTTTTACAAATGCCAAGCAATCTCGACATGCCGCATGCTGAGGCACTCAGCAACACCATGTCGTCAGCGTAACTAATATTATTGAGACACGTTTCACTAATATGGCAGCCGACATGCGTGCTGCTAAGCTCCTCTAACAATGCATTTACATAAAGGTTGAAGAGCTTGGGCGAAGTCAGTCCACCCTGCCTCACCCCGCATTCCAACCTGTATGGAACGGAATAGGCTCCCGACCACCGAACAACATTGATCTGGCTCTGGTACCAATATCTAAAAATGTGTATTAGTTCGTCCGGCATTGACGTTTCATGTAATTTTTGCCACAGAATGTCATAATGAACCAGATCAAACGCCTTCGATAAGTCAAGGAAACAGGCAAAAACGGGCGTGCTTCTATGGGTGTAGTACCTGACAGTCTGCTTTAAACACAACACGGCTGTTTCAGTAGAGAGCCCTAACTTAAAACCAAATTGGTTATCATGTATTTGCAAATATTTATCAAGCTTATTATGTTGTTATTATTATGTTGGGAGCAAGTAGCTTGTCTTGTATGCTGAATACTTAGCGTTCATTCTTGATTATTACAGGGTAGGTAACGCGTGAGTGCCCATCTGAATCAGACGAGCCGTGCAGTTATTTGGCATCCTTGTCCAATAATAAAATGCTGTCAAGTGTCAATATAATGATTTCTTTTGCTTTTACAGGTGTGGGAAGCGTCAGTATCATTTGGCAACTGCTTACTGCTTCTCGGCGGGTCGTATGTTGGTTAGATACAAAAGAAATACAGTACATCATAGACAACCATTTATTTATAATGAAGTTACACATAATTATTACTAATGATACACATACAATGGATAAGGGGGATAACAATGATATCTGCTTGAAAACCTTCTACAATAAATTGTATAAAATTGATGCTTGGTAATGGTGATTCTTGAAATGATTTTGCGGAACATTTCATTAATATACAAGTTAGGATTCTATCATAACATTATAATTATACTCGTATAATCACAGTACACAACATGAAATACCGTCTATATTAAAAAATACAGGTATGATTGTGATGTCTCAGACCACCTCAGATATATACGAAATTCAATGCAATTCACGCCGTAATAGCGTCTAAACATCGTAGATGGATAGTGAAGTTACGCATAGTGGCCAAAGCTAAAAGCGCAATCTGTAAGCTGCCTAGACATCGAGTAACAGTTGACATAATGAATTTTTCTTTGCAAAACAGCACGGATGATGCACGGAAGATCCACGGGAGCTCGGTGGCGTACTGGCTTGGCTTCGATCACGAAAACAAAGCAACTTTTTCCATGGTCCATCCTGGAGTGGGTACCGTTGTCCTGGTTCTTACTGCAACTGCTTTAATCCACCAGCACTGGGCCAGCGTGGTGGTGTTATGGCCCAAACTTCGTGTTTCTCCTATGTAGCAAGGCCTGTGCCCAGCATCCGAGGCATATACGCTGACCCGGATTTGCAGTTCGTAGATTCAACCTAAGTGATCTTGATCAAGTGACCTAAACGCGATGAGGATGTTTCCTGGATGTTGTTATTTCAGGTGTTCTTGCAATAGAAGTTCGTATGTAGTTTCAAATTCAATCCAATGGCGGGGTTCGTTAAAATTCTTGCAGATATCGGTCCTGAGATATGCATCATTGTCCATTGGGCTTAGTGGCTAGGTATGTATGCTCTGGGGTGATAAAGGCATTGGGAGTTAGGATATTTAATAGGCAAACTATAAATTCATCAAATTTTAAAAGATATTCTACCGAAGAAATTCTGACTGAAATTCTGACGAATCTAGTATCGATTGAATGCTTGAAGTTGTTTTAGTTGAGACTAATTTTTTTTAGATTTTTGTAATTGGAGCGAGAATCTTCGAAACAAATAGTTTTAAATATCATTAATTATTATTTGTTTTTGCAAATACTTGAAACAAAAAAAAATCCAGTTATGAAAGCTAGTTTTTTTCTAACGAAACTGATATTTCTTTAATTGTATTGTACGTATTTAAAATATCAACAATTTTTTTATTAGAACGATTCGTTCAATGTACTTGTGGCGTAGTTACCGGCCGGAGACTATAATAACTGTAAGAATTTACTAGAATTATGAAGAACGTGTTAGATATATATGCAGGCTTTAAAACCTAGAAGAGAGCGTGTCGTGCACTCTTCATGTTTAGAATTTGCTCTTCTTCCATGGCAAAATGTCCTGCTTTCATAAAATCTTTAAAATCTTTAATTCGAAGCATTGACCCTATATCTGAATTAATACCATTTATGAACACGTCTAAAGCCATTTTATCGAACGAGATTTTAAGATCAGCAAGAGATTCAGTTTGGGTGATCGATGAGTCCACATGTTCAATGGTTACTTTTTCTAAAATTTCATTTCGACACGCATTCACTTTATGAAAAAAATCGGCGATAGGCTCATGTGGCTGTTGGATCAATGATTTAAGTTTTAGAACCAGGTGACTTAATCTTTTGGTTTGCGAAAAGTTTTTAATCAGAAAGCTTTTTAAATCTTCCCATGTACTGAATTGATTTAAATGTATATCTGCTGAATTTCCACCTATTATATTATTAAGGGCGTAAGTAAGCAAAACAGGTGTTTGGCTTATACTCGCCAATCGGAATGCTAGCTCACAACTCCTGACATACCTGTAGACTTCAGATGAATTGTTTGTATTAAATATAGGAATTAGTTGAAATAATGTACTTATGGCAACACTTTGATGGTTACTCATTGTAGAATACATGTTGGTTTCGATGGTTTATGCTTCAAATATTCGTAGAGTGGGAATTTTTAAG
Source organism: Nymphula nitidulata (assembly GCA_947347705.1). NCBI lineage: Eukaryota > Metazoa > Arthropoda > Insecta > Lepidoptera > Crambidae > Nymphula > Nymphula nitidulata. Next base: position 2,501,079 of record OX374617.1, on the reverse strand, counting down.
TAAGTCTCACAAAATTATGGGAATGTGGGAATTGAGCATACCAGTTACGCCACTCACCGTATGTACAATACGATGCTGATGTTCATCAACTTCGAAGACTCGAGGAAGATTTCAAGTTCTCCAGCAACTTCTTCAGACAGTCCCCTTCGATGACTTCAATGAATCACTTTGATCACTTGATTGACAGCTCCGAAAATTTCACGATCAGAGAACCTTTGTAAAAGATTAACACTGCTTTTATAACTTTATTATTCTTCAAATATGTAGTAAGCTCTCAACTTGAGCTAAGAACTAGGAATGATGTTGAATGAGTAAAAGTTAGCTTATATAATAAGTCTTCTAATTAGCCAATTGATTTTGACAAAAGGAAAACATAATTAGTAAATAAGTTTGATCAAGACAGTGGTAATGGTTTTAATGAAAGCTAAACTAAATGGTAAGCAATTAGATTTAAGTTTCAAATATAATAAAGTACCATTAGAAGGTAATGATCATGTAGAATGATTAGTGATGGACTCGATAGTACTTAACTTACTAGGTTTATTTTAATTGTTATTGACAGTACTTATTTAATGTTGTCTTATAAACATTAATAAATTACTCATATTAACGAATTAATAGCTTTGATGAGTATTTTGTTTCACTTACTCATATATCCGTAAAAAAAGACTGAATATGTTAAGCACATTGGTATAATATTTATGGGACATTTTGTAGTAAGATTGATGTTTTAAGTCTTAGGTATTATCAGTTTTGTTAGTCTGTAATATATTCACTTTTTCCATAAAGATAAATATTTATTATACAGATGAATCTAAGAACAGTATGGCTTTTGCCGCCATGCTACCATCGCTTTCCTATCTTTTATTATACCAGCATTTTAATGACAGACGTGAAATGGAGATCGCCCATGGTTCATAAACTCATCTTGCTATCAGCGGCAAAGGGCCACGGTTATAAAGCCGAGTCTTGACATGTTCACGGTCGGCCGAACTTTTTTGTGCCGCCATGGCGGAGGTTATAACGAATTTAATATTTCGGACGGTAAAGTTGAACAATTTTAGCTCTAAATTGCGACGAGATTCTTTGACTTTGAAGCGATTTTCCCTTAAACGTACTACATCAAAGAAGTGTACGTTGTATGTAGACTCAATCCAGCGTGATACACGCTTTAACGGACGAGAATTCTACGGGAGAAACGCCACTATTTTATTTACGAAGAATTTGAAGTTTGGTCTAATTTCTTTTGCTCCTGATCAGCCCGCCGGCGTTAATATACAATCTAATGAGTGACGATAATTGTGAAATCCGAAAACTATTTATTCATTTAAATTCACTTAACCGGACACAGTCAATATCATACAGAAAATACTTAAACGAACTGCTGAAGCTGGACTGCAGCCCAAAAATATGTGTCACTTGCTAGACTGGTGTTAATTTTTTTTATAAATTATTTAAGATATTTCAAGCATCGCTGATCTAAGACCAAAGTTCACGGTTTGGTGTCCATTACCTACTAACATTTCACATGCATGTGACAAATACATGAGGAGCTTGGGCCATAACTCCACCACGCTGGCCTAATAGGGGTTGCAGTGACAACCGAGACCAACGGCTTAACGAGTCTTGCGAAGCACGGAGGAGCTTGAGATTATAAATTTTTATTGATCCATCTCGGGATCAACCATGGCGAAAGTTGCTTTGTTTTCTTAGTCGAAACCAGAGTGCCCAATCACTACTATACGTAAACAATCCAAATGTCATTTTGTTTGCACCTTTCTTGCTAAAATAAAAAATAACAGGAGTTTGTTGCAACTTAGATGCATTTATTCTACATCTAAGTTGGCTGAAGTATAAGAGTTGGCTGAAGCTAAGAAGGCGAACAATCAATAAAAAAATAAGTTTAAATTTTGAAAATGGAACTCTGTCTGCTCTTATTGAGAATGTATTATATTCATTTGTCATTAGTTTTACGATTTGGCGGCAAATTGAAAATTGTGTACGTCAGCATGAATTTACCCGAGAAAATTGTGCAATGATTTTTTATGACTTTCGATGTCATTTAGGTTAACAAGAAGGTTATGATAGACTTCGAATGGCCTTTCATGATGAAGCTACATCTCGTGCAACTGTTTACAACTTTTTTAATGAGATTAAACGTGGTCGCACTAATTTTACCGATGATCTGCGTTAGGAACGGCCTTCTACGTATTCTGTGCTTCTACTGCGACCACTGAAGATAACATCAGTTTTGTGCGGTATTTCCAAGATGTGCTAATCTTAAGCTGATCCTGTACCATCAAATAGTCTGCGGGATGTTCAATTCTTCTTCTTTCCCTCCTTTCTATAACATGGGTTCCTTCAAAAGAGGCGTGAGCACCTTTCAGGCCGGAAAGGTGGAGGCGGCTAGAGCAGTGTCTAAACTGCACTAGCTGTCTTCGCATATGGACTCTTCTTACCGCTTCACATCAGGTGGTGTTGAGTCATTTGTCGTGCTTAGTGTAAAAAAAATGTAGGTGGTAGGCCCGGTAGGGTCGTCTAGGTAGTTACCACCGCCTTTCTTATTTCAGCCGTGAAACAGTTCGCTGTGTTTCGGATTGAAATGAAAGGTAACCAGTTTAATTACTGGGCATGGACGGCATTTCATCTTAGGCCTCAGGATGATTGGACATGGTTGTTTTGGCCACTACCTGTACCGTATCGCCCGTCGGGAGGAGACGCCGCGGTGTCATCACTGTGACTCCCCCGACGATACCGCCGAGCACACCGCCTTGTGGAGTGTTCGGCCTGGCAACACGAGCGTCGCGAACTTCGTGCGGCGCTCGGTGGCGGTCACCTCTTGCTGCCAACCATGGTTAGAGCTATGGTTGGTAGCGAGAGGGTATGGGAGGCTGTTGCCTCCTTCTGCGAGACTGTGCTCACGCAGAAGGAGGGAGCGGGAAGAGAATCCTCTGGCCGCTCCTATCCGGCGTAGACGGGTGGGCGTCAGGAGGCGGGCGGTGATCACCCATCTCCGAGCGCCCTAGGCGCGGCCGCGTGCGTGGGTGGCCCCCACGCACGCATTGCACGGGCCGCCACGTCTGGGATTGCCCAAGTGACTCTGGGTAATCTCCATAGGCGCGAAACCTGGCCGTAAGGCTGGGTTGCCTGGGGGTAGGCTAGTGAAATTGCTTAGGCAGAGCCTAGGCTGCCCCTGCGAAGGGCAGTGGAGTTACCGGGGAGTTTTAGTGGGTATTCGCACACACGCCCGTCGCCTAGCCAGCGGCGGGTAGGTCTGTAAACAGATTTCTCCCCGTCAAAAAAAAAAAAGGCCTCAGGATGAAAACGCACCTGCAATATCAAGTGATTTTCCCTTGTTATTGCAGGTGTCTATAGGCGGCGGTAACCGCTTACCATCAGGTGGGCCGTCAGCTTGTTTGTCATCTAGTAGTATAAATAAAATCAATTCTAGTCTGTTCTATTCTTTTTCGACAAAAATATTTTTTTGACTATTATAATAATTGGGTTTACTCTTGATCCCACTCTTGCTCGGAGGGAAGTCAAAAGGGGGTCAAAGATGTAGCTAGCAGGTGCCTATTTAATCCAGCTCTGAAGAAATTCTAGTTATATGTGGAAAGGAACACTGGAGCCGACAAAGCATTCCACTCCCTGGCCGTGCTTATTATAAGAGATGACAAACAGCGCTTAGTGCGTATGTTTGGTATATCAACCAGGTGTGGGTGATAGCTCGCTGAACGTTTGGTAGTCCTCTGGTGAAATGAGCTCAAGAAGCTTCCGATGTACAACCTGTAGAAGACCGTCAAGCAAGCGACCTTACGGCGGTGGACCAAGTTATCCACCAACCTTTTGTCGCCAATTAGGGCCTGGCACGGGAACGACGACGCGACTTGAGGAACAAAAGTTCGCCCGCCGAGAATTTCACGCTATCGCCAGTCGCGTCGCCGTCGCCGTCGCTCGTTCCCGTGGCCAGGCTGTTAGTCTCTTGGCTCTGCGTTCCACCATGTTGGTATTTGGCTGAGCCGTCTCACAGCTAATAATATAAGATAAGATAATTCATTTATTTCTCAGAATATGGTTTACAAGTTCACGTTATCATTTACTAATCCTCACACTCTATCGTCACTTTACGGTGCAGAAATAATTTAGGCACATTAAATATTAATCACTTACTTCATTACAGTTCATGACACAATTAAACAATAAATTTAATTATCACTTAAATCTAATATAAATTTTACTAAGTACAAGTATTATTTTCTAATTAAATATTCGTCCACTGAGTAGAAACACATGTCCAATAACCAATTAAATAAAGATTTTTTAAATTTACTAATTGTCATAATTCTTAATTCTTTTGATAGATTATTAAAGATTCTCACAGCCATGCAGAACGAATTCCTGCTAATCAAGTGTAGTCTCTGTGGTGGTACCTTTAATATTCTTACATCTCTACTGTTATTTCTAGTCTGTTCGTCACAATGTAAAGGGAATAAATGCGGATACTTTTTACGTAAAGACATACCTCAAAAATGTAAAGGCAAGGAAGAACTGAATATCCTGACCAAACAATTAAAATAGAAAATCTTATACTTATATGTATAAAATTCATGTTTCACAAATTTAGTTACCATACTCCTTTGAAACGGCGTGACCCATTTTCATGAAATTTTATATGTATATTCAGTAGGTCTGAGAATCGGATGCTCTTTATTTTTATTGACAATTTTTTTTATGGCAATACAACGTTTGTGGGGTCCGCTAGTAATACTTATATAAATTCCTAAAAGTAGTTAGGGTTGAATTCCAGATTTCAACTCTAACTACTTTTTTTTCATGGAATAATAATTAGGAAAATGGAAGCCGCTTCTGCCAAACGATTTCTAAGAAAGCAAATAATTCCTTTGTGAATAAATTTTTCAAAGAAGCGGTTCCGTTATCATTGAAGGCATTATGAAGAGAATCTTCAACATTCCATTGTAAATTCATATTGTCTGCTGTAGTTTCAAGATCTTTTATTTTATTATTAGATAAATCAGAGCACTTTATACTTTCATGGTTATTTACATTCAAATTAGAATTAATACTCGGAGTGTTTTATATTCAATCTCAAATGATTCATTTGCAAACACAGGGGTGCGTTCCGGGCCTATACTCCAAACACTCCGAGTTGTTTTTTGTCTTGCTCTAAGGTGTGGAACGACACAAGTTGTTTTTATAACCTCAAATTTTGACATTACATACAATGGTCAATGTTATTTATGTCAAATTTATTTTGTACATATACAAAAAATATATAAAATGTATTTTAGTTTACCACCAACCCTTTGGACCAAGACATAACCATCTTAATCATAATAAGGAGTTCTAATATTATCGAAAACTAATAAGAAGTCTTCCATTTTCCATTAAATCTTCTGTATTAAGTAACACACAACAATAGGATTTGGTAGTAAGATGCCTACTTTCGCACTTCGTTATCTTTTCGATTGTTTCAAGCAATCGGTAGCACCATGCCTACTTTATGGAATCTTCATACATAAGATCGCACTTTGCCTACTTTTTTACTTTTATCGCAGTTGTATTTCAATTTTCCACCTTTTTGAGAAATCAAATCTCTTGATAGCGTAATGCCTACCTTAGTACAGTTGTATTCAAAAGGCATAAATTAATTTTAATAAATATAGTTTTACCTACAAGTTACACTCAAGATAAGTAGAAGGTTAGTTATTTTTTGTTTAAAATAAAATGATAAGAGTAAAATAATAATAAGTTGTAAACTCGCAAGAAAATTTTGCTCTTTCGTAAGCACACAATAGTTCCGTTCGTAAAAAAATGCAAATAAAAACAGTACATTGTCAATATTGTCATTATATTTATATCTCACACTCATATAGCTGGATCAGGATCATCATACCCCTGAAGTACCAAGCTACAATATCTATATAGGAGATGTTTAGCTTACTGTTTATTTCATTTATATAATAATCGTTTCACACTTCGCGGTATAATAAAATCTCCGAGAGAAAAATTCCAATAAATAACCTCGGTTATCCTTATGGCAGCCTGGTACTTCAGATTGGAAATATATACATTTATTATACAAAAAAATTACTTCAGAAAATAATAATTACTTCAGTTTTTGATTGTACACTTTGTAGGCAACTTGCTATTATAACAACGCACTTTTAATAAAGTATGCATACTGCGACTAAATACATTATCAAAAGAAATATTTGTCAAGTTGCGATTATAGGCATAGGCAGAGGCATAGTGCGATCTTATTTATGAAGATTTCATAAAGTAGGCATGTTGCTACTGATTGCTTGAAACAATCGAAAAATTAACGAAGTGCGAAAGTAGGCATCGTGCTATCAAATCCTTTTTTTTAGATTTGACATAGGAAAAGGGAAGCATTCCAATCTCATTTGACGGATGGTCACGATGGAACGGGGTAATTGTGTTGCCGGAATCTTCTCGGTAGTTCAACTTTTGGAACCGGTGTAAATTCAGACAGACAGACATACAGACTGACTGACACAGACTGTCTAATCGACAGACAGACAGATTGTTGTAAATAAAAATAAAGTAAAATGCGTGTGTACTAATATATATTGGTAACCAAGCATTTTACTTTATTTTTATTTACAACATTTGTTATCAGCACGAGGCTCTAGTAAAATGAGTGATCAGTTTAGTGGTATTAAATTATTAACTAGTCGTGATGGATATAGCATCTGGAAATTTAAAGTTCGAGCACTGCTTATCCACGAAGAGTTGTGGCAGTCTATTGCAGGCTATGCTCCCGGTGATATGACCTGTGAGGATGTGAGGGTTAGAAAGGATCAGAAGGCCTTGTCTAAGATCTCCCTCACGCTGGATGGTTCAGCCATTACTCACGTTAGGTCTGCTAAATCAGCAAAAGAAGCATGGGATGCATTGGCAAATGCTTATGAAGACAAAGGTATGGGTCGCCGGTTGTCATTAGAACGTCGACTATACAGGTATGCCTTAAATGATTTTACCACAATTGAATACTTATATAAATGCTGTGTTGTGTCGGTACCACACAGATCGACAGACTGGCATTATAAAATTGTTAGCTTACGCAGATCCAGACAAGACAAAAAGACAAACATTTTTTTTTCATTTTTATATACAAAGCACGGCAATTGACCCAACACCACCCGATGGACATTGCACTAGCTGCCTCAACCTTGCCGACCCAAAAGGTGCAGTGGGACATTGTTAGTTAATATTATTTTATGTGATAGACATAAGGGGTTTTTGACGATTCGAAAGTGCTTCTTGGGGGGCCTAATTGAATAAAGATATTTTCATATTTTTAAAAGCTTTTATTTAACTTGCTTATGTTCGGGTGGAATTTTGCGACTCGATTTTGAAGCAGATATCTTCAACCGATTGAGCTGAAATTTTGTATACACGTTTGGTTTGGATGACAATACACAATAAGCTATGTGACGTAATTCTAAATTCAATATGGCGGATCATCCAAGATGGCGGAATAGTTATTTTTTATGCACTTCTGCAATATGGGTATCAAATGAAAGGGCTTGCCGAGACTCACAAACCTAGCCAGCGATAACTAAAAAGTAAAAATAAATTAAAAGATTTTTTATTTTATTTTTACTTTCACGTCGAGTTTCGCGCACACCGGATACTTCCCCTACCGTGTATGTTTATATGTACAATGTGCAAGTTTGTACGCATGTATACTAAGTGAATTTTATACGAAACGACAGAAGTTGCCTACTAAATATTCTTTACGAAATAGAAATAAGTTAATATTACCAGCTTCCCGACTAAAACTTGGTTCATCAAGCACATTTGATTCCTTAATAAAAATATATAATAAATTACCGGACATACTAAAGAATGAAAATAATGACAACAAATTTACAAATAACTTTTTACTTAATAAATGCTATTATTGACATTAATGAATACCTAAATGATAAAGTTAGTAATTAATCATCATGATTATCCGTTAGATACATTGAATTGCCATTATTATATTGTAATATGTTTAACTTAATTTGTAAATTTGTTACTTAATTTGTTAATTTGTAAATCTTTTATGATTGTTATGTAATTGATTAATTATACCTATTCCTCGAGAAATGCGTCCTCTTCTACAGCTGATTGCGTGTCCGACGGGGTCCCAATTGATCTTGTAAAATATGTAACTTTAATACATTATTGTACATTATGGTTTGCAATAAAGAAATTGAGTATTGAGTTCCGGCGACCTTACTCGCCACTGGCACTCAACATTACAAAGTAGCGTTACTTAGCAGCGAATCGAGTGTTACCACTATTTTATATGTGTTACCTCTTTAAATATATGTTTTTATAGATGAACACCGATGACGATGCACCGAAAGCTAAAGCAGGCGATGTTAATCTTATCTTATCATCACCAGCCTATATACGCCCCACTGCTGGGCACAGGCCTTCCTACATGGGAGAAACATATGAGGAGATTTGGCCATAACACCACCACGCTGGCCCGATGCGGGTTGGTGGGCTAAAACGGTTGCAGTAACAACCGGGACCAACGGCTTAACGTGCCTTCCGAAGCACGGGGGGCTCGAGGTTAGAAATTTGATTGACCCATCCCGGGACCAACCATGGCGAAAGTTGCCTTGTTTTCGTGATCGACACCAGAGCGCTCAAACCACTACGCCACCGAGCTCCCCACCAGCTCCCCAGCTGTCTTATCTTATTACATATATAAAATTCTCGACTCACAAATTTAGTTACCATAGGTACTCCTCCGAAACGGCTTGACTGATTTTCATGAAATTTTACATGTATATTCACTAAGTCTGAGAATCGGCTACTATCTATTTATTATTTTATTTGGACAATTTTTTTCATGGCAACACAACGTTTGCCGGGACAGATAGGAATTTTATATGTATATTCAGTAGGTCTGAGAATCGGCTACTATCTTTTTTTTTATTTTTTTATATACAACTAGATGACAAACAAGCTAACGGCCCACCTGGTAAGCGGTTACCGCCGCCTGCAATAACAAGGAAAAGCACTTGATATTGCAGGTGCGTTGTCATCCTAAGGCCTAAGATGAAATGCCGTCCATGCCCAGTAATAATCTTTTTTTTTTGGACATATATTTTTTTTATGGCAAAACAACGTTTTTCGGGATAGCTAGGAATTTTATATGTATATTCAGTCTACAGGTACTTCAGGTCTGAGAATCTGCTACTATTTTTTTGGACATTTTATTTTTATTTTATTGCAAAACAACTTTTTCGGGGTCAGCTAGTATATCTATAGATGTTATACAAAACAGTAATTAAATCTGTTGACACATACCATTGAGAGTGTAATAAAACCCATCACTTCATTAGCCTTGCCTCTGTGAGCCAATAAAAGGCGTTTCTCGCATTCTTGCTTGTCAGCATTACTTGAACGGGATTGTATTCGGTTAATTAATTACGAAACCAATGGGCTAACGATATACGGGCCTGTATTTAACCCTTAATCACGACTGAGGTCGAACTGGCCCCAGAGTGACTTGGGGATCTTGTAGCATTTATAATTATTTTTAACAGAATTCAAAAAGAGGTTATGTATTTGATTAATATTGTCAAAATTGCACAGATTTGGTATATGTTAGTCATACCAGATTCTGAACAATGGGTTCCAAATTTCATGAGTTTATGTGTGTATGTTTGTCCACGCGTATCACGATGACTTTAAGTCAGATTGCAAAACATCATTTTGTTGTTGGACTTGGTATAGTCCAACTTAGAGAACTGTGTCAATTTCATCAAAATCGGTTTAGTAGTTAATGAGATAGAGTGTAAAGTGTGTTTCAGTCACCAACAAAACGTGTCGTTGGCTTAACAGCGTAATTCTAAAACATTAAATTATGCATGTTTTTTAATTGTTGCATGCAATTAGGAGCTCGGTGGCGTAGTGGCTTGACCGCTCTGGTTTCGATTACGAAAACAAAGCAACTTTCGCCATGGTTGGTCCCGGGATGGGCCAATCAAATTTATAATCTCGAGCTCCCCCGTGCTTCGGAAGGCACGTTAAGCTGTTGGTCCCGGTTGTTACTGCAACCGCTTTAACCCACCAACCCGCATTGGGCCAGCGTGGTGGTGTTAAGGCCCAAACTCCTCATGTGTTTCTCTCAAGTAGGAAGGCCTGTGCCCAGCAGTGGGTCGTATATAGGCTGATGATGATGCAATTAGGCTATCATCATTAAAATCACCAGCATGCGTCCCACTGCTAGGCATAAAGCTTCCTATATGGGAAATATATATGCGTAATGTACAATAACAAGGGGAGGAGTATCTCCCATGTAGGAAGGGATACAATTAAGCTATAGCTAAGCGAAATAAAAATAAAAAAATAAAAATTTAAATAATTTAAAATTATTAAAATGACGTAGGCAGGCACTTAGCTCATTAAAAGGTGTTTTTTGGAGTTGGTGCTAAACTGTTTCCAGAAACAATAGAAATTAAAGCACCTACTCCAAAAATATATTTCATGGCTGCGTACTCATATTTCCAAGTCCTCGGTAACATAGTGGTTAGAGCAATTACACGAATGATTGTAGAGGGTTCGTATCCCATTCTAGATTTTTTTTTAGTCCAAACATTTTTCGAAGACACTAGAAGATAATTATATCATCCTAACTAACGCGAAAGTGACTTTGTTTGTTACGCCTAAGCCACTGTACTGATTTGGATGAAATTCAGTATGGAGATAGTTTGAGACCATGGAAAGATCATAGGATACCGTCTGATGATGTTTTATGATCCGTGATGTTTTAATTTATTGTCCTATTGACGGCACCACGCCGTCAATAGGACAATAAATTAAAACATGGGCTATATTAGTTCATAGAAATGGTTGCTCACTTTCAAAAACATCTTACTCATTTGATAATTTCGGTACCTTCCTATGAGATAATGCATCCAATGTTATATTATTTTATACAAATGTCATGAAATTATCAAATGAATAAGATGTTTTTGAAATTGGCAAACCATTTCTATGAACTAACTTATAGCCCATGTTTTAGTAATATTGTCGTTTTGACAGTACCAACCTGTATATATAGTAAAAAAATATTCAAATTTATTTTCTATTAATTAATCTGTACATAGATATAATAATGCAAGATTTGTCGCCTCTTGATTGTACCCATAAGTGGTCGCTTATTATAAAAGTAAAAGCATACAACCTTTGACATTTTTGTATTTCAGCATAAAATTGCGGATTGAAATTTATACTTACTTTCTCTCTTTATACAATACCTACAATATCGCTTGTGAGTTTGTTGTTATGAGCTTGAGAGGCAAGTGTGAACATAGACTTACATACTAGTAGAGAAGCCAATGAATATATTTTTAGGTTTCATTTCCGTTTTCACCAAACCAAATTAAGGCCCGTATTACTGAACATTTCTCAGTAACGAATCTAGTTTTAAAACAAATTTTAATACGAGATTTAAATTTAAACTTTACTTGAAACGTTATAATAGGTTGGAGAAAAGGTTTCTTCGCATTTTTTAAGAAAATTTAAAACATTTTTTAATATAGTTTATTTACATTTAACTACAGTATGTAGGTACCATTTTGTTCGATAACTTTTTGCCATCTTGTAGGTAGGGACATGATCCCATTGCTATAGAAATTTTGGGGCTTCTGATCAAAATACCGCAACAAGTGGTTTTGGCAGTCCTCTCGTGATGTTAACCTGACACTGCCTAGAGAATTCTGAAGAGAGCGAAACAGGTGGAAATCTGAAGGTGCAAGGTCAGGACTATACGGCGGATGCATTAACACCTCCCAGCCAAACTCTCTTAATTTTTGCTGAGTGGCTAAAGATGTGTGAGGTCTAGTGTTATCATGATGAAAACCACACCCCTTCTGTTGATTAATTCCGGCCGCTTTCTCTCAACTTCTTGCTTTAATCTCATCAGTTGTTCGCAGTAGAGTTCAGAATCGATGGTCCTGCCTGGTGGTAACAGCTCATAATGAATAATGCCCTTCCAATCCCACCACACACACAGCATCACCTTGTTGCGAGTTAACCCGGGTTTCGCCACAGTCTGTGAAGCCTGACCGGCGTTTGACCACGACCTTTTTCGCACGTTCTCGTCGTACGTGATCCACTTTTCATCACTAGTTATCAGCTTCTTCAAAAATGGTTCGGTTTCATTACGTCGTAATAAAGAATCACAAATGAGTACACGGTTCATTAGGTTTCTTTCAGTGAGCTCGTGGGGTACCCAAATATCGAGCTTTTTTGTGTACCTATTTTTTTAAATGCGCCAAAACTGTTTTGTGGTCAATTCCCAGTTCTTCAGCTACGTCGTAACTACTGATATGCCGATCTTTCAAAAATGGCATCAATTTTATCCGTAATAGGGCGACCAGAGCGACGTGCATCTTTGACATCAAAATTTCCGAATTGAAAACGCTTAAACCAAATTTGTGCTACTCTCACAGGCACTGCACTAGGTCCATAAACATCGCAAATTTTTTTCGCGGCTTGCGTTGCATTTTTACCTTTTTTTGTAGTAAAGTTTTAAAATGTATCGAATTTCTTCATTAGATTCACTCATCTTGACAGTACGAAAAACAAATGAAAAACACACATTTTCCTAATTTGAATTTGGAATTATCTTTTTTAAAATCTAAACTTTTAATGATACCAAAACCAGCCAGATACAAATAGTACAGCCAAAGAGATTTTATTACAAGTTCATACATACTATAATGAAAAAAGACTTTTTTCCCAACCTAATACATTGATCAACTCTCAGCTGAGTAATTGCCTATTTTAGAACGATACCTACTTACGTCAAAATCTGTGCTCAAGTAAAGATTTGATCTTTGTTTTGCTAAGTATGGTCGACACCATTCTTGAGAACGGATCACGTATACTCCCAAATAAAGTTGTAATGCTAGTTCAATATGCTTGACATAACGCTATATTGTTTTATAATCTGACGGGTTCTAGTCACCCATATTTTGACAGTTTCGCTTTTATGTATTTGTCATTGTTGCTTTGTCAATTATTGATTCTAGTTTCAGCTGATTGAGTCTTATAACGCAACCTGTAATAAGCTGGGCAATTAAGTAGTGATCTACACTTAGAACTAGTTTTGAGTGATTCGAGTTCAAACGATGCTTGAGCCGCGTTCTGTAATACGGGACTTAGACTATCTGGTTTTAATACACCACCTTTTTGGAGTAACTCTGAAGACCACAACCAAATAATACGTATTTTGTGGTCATGTGTAAGAAATATAGAAGGAAGCTATCCAGAGATCTTTGATGCAGCTTTGTCTTGTCAGCAAGGGAACTTGATCCTTATTAAATGTCTCCTGATAAAATGATATGCCGCTGTTGTAATGGTAGCAAAAATAATAGTTTAGTTTTCAGAGATGTCATATTATTCTGGAATACTAGTATTTGTTCTTTCACATGATTTAATTTACATACCAAATTTCATCTGAATCGGCTTAGCAGCTAAGCAGTCAAAACGTGACAGGCAGACATAGTACCTCAGTCTTTTATAAAATTAGAATGGATTGATATTTATTTTACTTCGGAACCTAAGAAAATTATCTATATATTATCTATATCTATATAGATAAAATAATAATAGATAGATAAAAAGAGGGGAGCTCCAGCAACAGTTATGATTACTTTTCTACGTAATAATATGTGCTGCCTTTGTAAAGTTTTGTAGGTATTTCTTGTGTATAGATTTGAAAAATATTTTAACTCCGCACTTACATTTTTTTAACGTTTTGCTGTAGCTGGTTAATGGCTTTTTATAATTATAGTTTGTTGTGTCCTTAGTTTAAAAAGTTTTACATCATCCTAAAATAATTAGTATTTATATATTTATCGTTTATTAGTATATTAGTTGATTAGTATGTTATTTAATAAACTAATACTTCTATTATTCTGATTAAGTCTACGGCACAGACGCGACCAATTCCAAAAGACTTGTTCGCTGCGAGCAATATCGCTCATTACTGGCGGAGACAAGGGTTTTCGCTTCGACTGTACCATCACCTTCCCAGAGTACATTCAGGGATATTTTCGCGAACGTTTCGAGGCAAGGTGAGGATAACCGGGTCAAGTGCGGGATGTATCAAGGGTCGAAATATTTCAGTACATTTTTATGTCTCTGTGTTTTGGACAGGGAATCGTGGAAGTACCCAATTAGGGCCAGAGTGGTGTTTCGATCCTATTTGGTTGTGTAACAATGACTTGATGATTGTATTGTGTTTGTAAATAGGTATTGTGCGCTGGTATATAAGCAACGTTTAAGATGGAAGCCAAAAAGTGAGAATTATTCAAATAAAAGCCAAAACCATTTCTGGAAAACCCGACATGTACTCGTAAAAAGGGATTGCAAAGGAGACGTGTAAAGGCATCTTATTGTTTCTTATTTCTTATTTTGTTCTGCTAAGTTGGTTTGTAGGATACTTCAGTGCCTATTAGTATAATTATTTTCCTATAAGCTTCAGTGATACTCGTAATTATCTCCCTCAGCTTTACGTCGAGTGGATTTCGAGTTCCTCCTTACAACTATAGAAACCGTAATGTATTCGAGACAGAGACTCTTACTTTCGGTGTCTGTGTTTGTGAATCTAACCGATTTATCATGGTCCTTAGTCGTGCTACTACTCTTTGCATTACGAGATGCAACTCAACCTTTATCATGAATGCACTCCATACCTGGATATCACCAACGCTAGTAAGTACCTATCTCAAAACTAACGATAATAATAATAAATTTTATTAAAATAAACTACTACTTTTACTGGGTGGTAGACCCAAATGTAGGGTCGCCTGGGTAGGTACCACCGCCTTTCTTATTTCAGCCGTGAGACAGTTCGCTGTGTTTCGGATTGAAGGGAAAGGTAGCCAGTGTAATTACTGGGCATGGACGGCATTTCATCTTAGGCCTCAGGATGACAACGTACCTACCTGCAATATCAAGTGAATTTTCCTTGTTATTGCAGGTGTCTGTAGGCGGCTGTAACCGCTTACCATCAGGTGGGCCGTCAGCTTGTTTGTCATCCAGTTATATATAAAAAAATTTGAATAGAATATAATTTATTTCGCTAGTTCAGTTCCTATCCAACAAAAGAATAAAGTTTAAGACACATGCACCTGGTTGGGCATGCGAAATTTGTCAAGTTAATAAAACAATAAAATTAATTCATACAAATGTCAAATTATTAATCAACATACGATTCAATTTCACATTTTAAAGTCACAATATTCGCTTACACTATAAAAAATAGTAATATAGCACAGTAAAATGAATCAACACTACCAATTGCCTGTAACCAATATTCTTTTCAAGCAATAATTTTATATGCCGCCTACAGTTTTTCGGTGGTGCAAGCCACGAGGAAATTACGGGAATATTAAAAAAGTTTTTCATAATTTTATTTGTTTTGGAATAATCAATAAAATCGTATACTATATATTATGCAGCCATGTTGTCTCTTGTAACACACACACAAACCAACACAAAAAGTAATATACTATTATTTTGCTACACTTTTACTTTTTGGGGTTTTATACTCTATTGTATCTTGAAAAGCTTTCAGAAGCGATACCAAAGGTAAGGTAGGAAGGGCTTAAGCTATTATTTGTTTAGTTTTTTGAAAACAGGCAATGACTGATGAACTAATAATTGGCCTATAATTGCTATTGCTAGATAATTGGCTGATAAATTTTAACCGCCTCTGTGGTCTAGTGGACATTATAGGAATAAACTTAAGTCTATATTCACCCTCATATTAAAAAAAAGCTTCGACAAGCTATAACTGCATTAGGCTAAGCTGAACTAAGTCGTCCTGTACATTCTACGCAAGCGATTACTAAAGGTGGGCTACTTTTGAGCTGTTGCAAGTAAACTAGACTCAGTGTATACAAATTTGACGACCGGTTGGTCGAGTGGTCTGTACCCTTTGCTATACGGGCTGCTCGATCAAGAGGTCCCGGGTTCAAATCCCGGTAGGGGCAAATGTTTGTATGATGAATACGAGCATTTGATCACGAGTCATGGATGTTTATATGTTTATTTATTTATTCTTTATTGTACACAAAAGAACTTAAAACAAAATTTTCAAAATAAAACATGATGTACACAGGCGAGCTTAACACAAAACTGTGTTTTCTACCAGCAAACCTTTGAGTTCAGAGAGAGATCGTGATAGGTAGGTGAGGTAATACGTATTTAGTATATTTCTAACATTTATATACATATAATAATCAATATTAATCTGTTATCTATAATCCATAACACAAGCTCTTAATGATTCTTACTTTCGGCTAGATAATAGGTGTGAGTGTAGAAATATTTATTATTATTATTAAATGTTTTATGCTAACCCGCCATATACTCACTCGTTATCCCAAACCCTAACCCTTCAGAACGGCACCGGATAGGAAATTTTTATTCTGGTTTGCATTTAGCCAATTTAATATGTGCGCACTCATGCGTCTTTTATTGCGCGCCAAGAGCTAACCGCGCGAACAGCAAATAAATTCTATTGTACAAGTACTTTTGATTACATAAAACATTTATAATTTCATTCCTGTGAAGTCCCAAACGTTTTATTGTAGTACGTGATGTGAGTACTTTGTCTGGGTAAGATATTTTGGAAAGGCATGAACAAACTCACTGCTTATCTCTAATTATGTCTATTGAAATTAGTTTATAAGCCTCATCATCATCATCATCAGCCTATATACGTCCCACTGCTGGGCACAGGCCTTCCTACATGGGAGAAACACATGAGGAGCTTGGCCATAACACCACCACGCTGGCCTAATGCGGGTTGTTGGGTTAAAGCGGTTGCAGTAACAACCGGGACCAACGGCTTTACATGCCTTCCGAAGCACGGAGGAGCTCGAGATTATAAATTTGATTGACCCATCCCGGGACCGACCATGGCGAAAGTTGCTTTGTTTTAGTTATCGAAACCAGAGCACTCAAACCACTATGACACCGAGCTCCTCAAGTTTATAAGCCTGCTCAACATGAAATTTAAAAGAACAGTTATGAAACTCTGCTTTAGTTAACTAAGAACATTTCAAAAAATACGAAACTGCTAAGCACCAGTGACAAACTGTCTCATTTACTGGACATGAAAGTAATTTTATCTTAGGCCTCAGGATGACAACGCACCTGCAATACCAAGTGATTTTTTCATCTAGTTGTGTAAAAAATTTAAATCAGACTATGGCAGGGAAGCTGATTGAAAGATAAATAATACATAATACTGAATAGGACGAAGACTTCCGGGTGCGTCACTAAATATAACACGTCATCGTCGTTCTTAATCATCGATCATCCTTCATCCCTTCAGTGTCACGACAGCATTTTTTCTCAATTCATTCTTATCTACTGAAATTCCCGTCTTCCCCAGCACAATCTTTCCATCTTTCCTTGGGGTTCCAATCTTTATATTAAAATGTAAAGCTTCTTTCTTCGTTTGTACGCGGAGTAAATGAACATGAATCAATATAATACGTGGAGCACACTAAATAGTCCCGAAATGAATAAGAAAAAAATACCTACTATTCTCCCTTACCTTTAGATGCACTTTTACATTCGAAAAAAACAACAATTTTGAAAACATTTAGGCTAATCCTGATTTTCAACCCCTTATTAAAGGAAGGGGGAACACCATATGCTGGTGAAGATTTCCAAGTTTTGCCAAGACACGAATAACTGAATTTCTTGGTGCGTGATGCTTTACATCACTAGGTGGTAGAATAAACTGATGACTCCGAAGACTGCAACGCGTACTCCTGAGTAAGAAGGGGACGGGAGAAGGTGGAAAAAACTGGCCAAGTGTAAGTCAGACTCGTGCACAAATGTTATCCGTACCATTATCTATAAACAAGCGTCTACCTGTTGCAGTTATCAATATCGACCAAAAACAAGCAAAAAAATCACGTTTGTCTTATAGGAGCCCCCTTAAAGATTTATTTTATTCCTTTTATTAGTATTTGTTGTTATAGCGGCAACAGAAATACATCATCTGTGAAAATTTCAACCGTCTTACTTCATGAGATACAGCCCGGTGACAGACGGACAAACCGACAGCGGAGTCTTAGTAATAAGGTCCCGCTTTAATACGGTCCCCTTTGGGTACGGAACCCTAAAAAGCTCTTCCGAGAGCATTCTCTACGATATTCTTGATAACTTTGAGAGATAGATGTTTTAGTTCCACCTTTTTTCAATTATATTAAAAAGATGGAAAGTTTGTTTTTGGCTAGAACCAGTCAAAATAAATCCAAATCCAAATGACTACGAGCTGTTTCTGCCCAGCGATGAAATAAGGCTAAAAGGAGTAAAAGCAGGGCAGGCACAAAAGATCTCGACGGGTCGAAGTGAAGTGAACCCCACACTCGGTCATGGCCCAAGATAAGATAAGATTGTAAGCTTGGATGTAGGAGATAATTTCCGAAACAATTTACCGATTTAAAAATTTTACGCCGCGGGCTCAGCTGGTATATCTGTCATAAGACTAAAAAGGGTGAAGAGGCAATAACTCATAAGGGTGATTAGACTATAGTCGACTGCAAAATATAGCTGTCTCTATTTTAGTACTGCTTTAACTAAATTGGTTTTTAAATCAGATTTCAATTGCTTTCCGAACGTTGCCCCTCGTAAATCGTTATCAAGGATCGACGCACAGCAGGTTTGAATCGTCGAGTATAGCAATAAAGACATTATATTGAAATCCTAACGACTGCAATTTTGTATCGATTATAAAAGTTACAGTACTTTCGAGTGGCTGTTTTGTATTGGTAGTATTATAATCAAGATCGTGTATAGTATTGCAGTCAAATCTCTAGATTATAGGAGTGATAGACGATTAGGAACGATAAAGAAATGTCTTAAAATGATATGAAACATCTCTGTTTCCAATTCGGTCAGGTGTATGTACACAATCTGAAAAAAAGAACAGGAAAAATTAGATGGATCCGGGAGAAATATACGAATGGTTCGTATTTATGTATTGTTCACTGGTTACAAAGTTCAAAATGATTCGGTTATTTCACTAATATTACTAGGTGGTAAAACCCGTAGGACCCTAGGGGGTAGGACCCGTATGTAGGGTCGTCTGGGTAGGTACCACCGCCTTTCTTATTTCAGCCGTGAAACAGTTCGCTGTGTTTCGGATTGAAGGGAAAGGTAGCCAGTGTAATTACTGGGCATGGACGGCATTTCATCTTAGGCCCCAGGATTACAACGCACCTGCAATATCAAGTGATTTCTCCTTGTTATTGCAGGTGTCTATAGGCGGCGGTAACCGCTTACCATGAGGTGGGCCGTCAGCTTGTTTGTCATCTAGTTGTATAAAAATAAAAAATAAAAAATCAATATGGCGGGTGACATAGAAGTCAAAAAAACGTCACTTAAGTGACATAAAATATAAGTCATGACGAATATTTGGATTTGTTACTGGTTTTAAAAAAAATGTACGCAGAAACGAACCACAAAAGAAAATGGACTATTAAAATTGTTCTGCATATTTTTGCCTATTTTTTAATATTGTGTCTGGTTCTCCATATATTTTTGAAACATCTTTTAGCTCATACATTTCAATTCAATTCGCGCCCTATTTAGTATAACCTCCATGGCAAGGATGATATTTTGGTCCATGGTATAACGCAGGGTGCTACTCCATTCTAATTACACAATGTAGGTTATACAAAGGTTATGGCTCATTGTGAACACTGGCCAGACAACAACACAAATTGAGAGCGAAATACAATTTAAAAAAAATATTGTATTACTTAACGCGTACTTTATTGTAACAATTAAAAATAAAGAAAGAAAACGATGAAAAAATTACATGACTACATTTTTCTCAAATTTATTTCTTCTCTACAATTCATTTTACGAAAAAGCAGTCACCGCTTTTCAAGCAATTAAAAATTCGTTTGTTGTACACCAAAATTTAGTATCGGGTTTATTTAGCCAAGCGACAGCTCACGCAAAAAATGTGAAACTGCATTTTAAAAGGAATGGAGTTGATTGGCCGAAAATATTGCGCCGGTGTGTTGTAGAACTGACAATTCTATTGAAAATTTATCGACGGCCATTGATGAATAATTTTACTATCTCTCAATAGATACGGCTAACTAGGTAGGCCCCCCATCTCGATCACGATGATGGAATGTAGGTGTACTGGTATTGTTTTTTAATTTATAGTGTATCAATCTTACCTCTAGCAGGAACACTTTTAAATTTAGAATATCCATCGTATCGAGTAGTTACGTTAGCTTTTGTCTGGCTTTTGTTTAAAATTTCAAGCATGCGTGAACGATACTAGGGGTACTGTACCTCTAGCACGAACACTTTTAAATTTCGAATCGCTATCGTATAGGTTTCGAGTTTGTTTCGATTGTTCGAATGACGTTAGCTTTTGTCTCGCTTTTGTTTGAAATTTTAAGCGTGCGGAGAACAATACGATTACGATTCGCAATTTGAAAATGTTTGCGCTCGAGGTACTGATCAAAACTGAACCAGTAATGCAAACATACAAACCAAAAAACCGCACTAAACTCGCCATCTTTTCCAGAAGAAAATCAAACACTGACTCAAAAAAGAACATAAAATATATTCTTAATTTTTGATTTTAACATTATTATAAAATGTTTGAAAAATTACTTAGTAATTAAAATATAATAAAACTAGAAACATTTCACGTCCTGAGGCAGGAATCGAACCCGCGACCTTTCGCAATCCGGGCGACTGCTCTGACCACTGAGCCACCCAGGACTTGGGATATCCCTGTGAAATTCTTCTAGTCTATCTGTATTTGCGTTTATGAGCTAACCTCCACCCTACAATGTCGAAATATTCTATTTCACCATCCGAAACGAGTATTTTTACAAATACCGACGATTCGTTTAAGTTGGGGCAGTGCTTTCAAATATTCTTAATTTTTGATTTTAACATTATTATAAAATGTTTGAAAAATTACTCAGTAATTAAAATATAATAAAAGTAGAAAAATTTCACGTCCTGAGGCAGGAATCGATTCCTGCCTCAGGAATCGATTCCTGCCTCAGGACGAGAAATTTTTCTAGTTTTATTATATTTTAATTAATAAAATATATCAACATATAAGTAGTAACTTTAATTTTATGTAATAAATGTATCTTTTTAACTGGTTTTTAAGTTGATTCTGAATTGTATATTTGGAATATTTGCCTGTGTACACTAGTTCAAATTCGTTAGCAGAGCTAAAGCGGTAAGCCACAAAAAAACGTGTTCTTGTAGGGTGCCAAGTCGCGCGACAACCCAATTTCATTACATTTTTATTAAAAAAATTCAAAGCATGAAGTACATAGTTAAATAGTACGTTAGCACTATTTAACTATGCTTTTGATTTTTTTTTACTCCCAATGGGCCTGATTCTGAAGACACTTTTATTCTAAATTTAAGTACAGTACATCTCTGTCTCGCAATATGTCATAGAAAAAGATAGCAAGAATCTGTTTAGAGCTGTCACTTAAATTTAGATAGATTTCAAAGAAACCTTAGACAATTTTGGACGGCATATACGGAGGTGCCTCCTAAACACTGCATTTTATCACGTTTAATAAGGTCAGAAATTGAACGCACGTTTCTAAATGTCAAATTATATGAAAGGCATCCTTTTCGTATTCATTTTGAGACAAAGCGTGCACTGAACTTAAATTTAGACTTAGCATGTGTTCTCCGGAATTAGGGCCAATATATTCAGGATTCGTTTAAATTTACTTTTAGATATTAATGTAAATGCACTATCAGATATTTGCAACACAGATAATGGTTATCTGTGTTGCAAATAATAAAAAATCTAATGCCATATCCACCTGATGGTAATCAGTTCAGGTAAGCTTGTCTTAAACCCGACTTTGAAGAACAAAGTCAGATTTTCGCCTTTACTACTTCCCCACAAGACAGGAACAGTCTTACCGACGAAGTAATATCTTCGGGCAATCCCGTAAAGAGGTGCCCCTCAGCAATGCACCTCTTTGCTGCTTTCTTTTTTCACCAAACGTTAGTGAGTGAGAGTACCGCCCTCACCCCCTCTCCCTCTAGGAAGAGGGAGGATAGGCTGGTAGAGCTTCCCATCAGCATCAAAAAAAGCAGGCTAGCTTGTAATGCCAAGTTAGGGAGTGTTATGTTGCACAGGAAATCCCCTATCTCCCTGCTCCTACACTTTATC
This sequence comes from Nymphula nitidulata, assembly GCA_947347705.1. Taxonomy (NCBI): domain Eukaryota; kingdom Metazoa; phylum Arthropoda; class Insecta; order Lepidoptera; family Crambidae; genus Nymphula; species Nymphula nitidulata. Next base: position 2,478,800 of record OX374617.1, on the reverse strand, counting down.
AAGTGGTGACTTTTTTTGAAAGTTTTTTTTATAAACTTACTCTATACACTATGCATAACAGTTCTCTGTAAATCTAGCGGGGGTCTTATTCTGAGATTAATGGGTGGTTGTTTTGTAAGGTGAGGATTCTTTCTCTGTCGGGTAATCTTAATCAAAGTGGAAAGGAGCACACTTCTCTTGAAATCAAAGAGATTAGAAACATGTACTGAACATATTTACGGGAGCTGCATTCAATATTGGTGTAATATTTTTTATAATAATGCAGTCTGCTACCGGTCGCATGACAGGAACCATATTTGTTACCTTTGTGTTGAGCTAACATGATTTAGCTAGGATGGCAAGATATGCCTATTAAAAAACTAAAAAAAGATATCTTTAAAGAATATCTCACCAGCAACTTCGTCATTTTATTTCTTATTTTCTAAAAAATGATATACCATATTAAAACAACCAATAACATTGAACAAGATCTGTTGTCTAAATCGTTGAGAAAAATGTAATACTATCGACGTTCATTTGACTTGGCGAGCGCACTGCCGCGCCCCCACATGCTCGTACTACACACAGTTCCTCTCAAGCGAAATATAACCCTGCAAAGTAAATAGTTTCTGTGTTCATAAGGTGTGAAACGCCGCCAAGTGTACAAGGTAACCTTGTGGGTACCCAAAGCAACTCGAAACCTCAGTGCGGTGTATAAATTCTTGAACATTTTAGTTTAGTGTGAACGTTCGCTTTTCAAGTTTTATTTTCTTTTCTATTAAGGGTTGTATTGTAAACTCCTTAGAATGAGAGGCCCCTGGTGTCTATAGAGTACCATTGATTTGTACCATCAATGGTACTAAGTAACACTACAGTGAAGCCCTGTTCTGTGGACACTGAATACTGCTCTGATAGGACATACAACAAACAAAAAGTTCTGCCGCTCTCTGGCCGTTGAAATGAAATCAAATGAAAATATCTTTATTCAATTAGGCCCCCCGAGAAGCACTTTCGAATTGTCAAAAAACCCATATGTCTATTACATAAAATAATATTAACCAACAATGTTATAATGTTTGTCTCAGTATTGTCTGGATTTACGTAAGCTAACAATGTTATGATGTCAGTCTGTCTATCGGTCTGTCGGTCGATCTGTCCGTCGGTCCGTCTGTCTGTCTGTCATTCTGTCTGTGTGTCTGTCTGTCTGTCTGCCCGTTCGTCTGTCTATCTGTCTGTCTGAATTTACACCAGTTCCAAAAGTTGAACTACAGAGAAGATTCCGGCAACAAACTCGTGTATTCACTCTTTTCAATTATTAAGTTACAATGTTTAGTTACAACGTTAAGGCCAGCTGTTATAGGGTGTTTTAGAATCGGCTTAAGCCGAATGTGTAGGCATCACCGACTCCCCTACTGAACTTCGAAGTTTGAAATTTCGATGTATGTTAGTTCTAAAGTACACGATTTCGATGTACGCCAGTCCGAAAATATATGATTACGATGTACGGCAGTTCGAATGCATGTTAGTTCTAAAATATACGAATACAATGTACCTACGTCAGTTCGACACTACACGGTTGCGAGGTATAAAATTCCGACGTTTATTAATTACAAAGTATGCCAGTGCGATGTATACGGTAATTGACACGTACACATGGTAGCCAGACAAGTATAAAATCACGAAATATAAAATACCTATTATATCAGGCAACTAAAATACACCACCATCAAATTCAAAGGTCTATAATATAAATTACTTATCGATTTACATTAGGTACATTATAATTTTTTTAAAGTATATCTTTCTAAAATTAAAACATCTACACCTATATAAATTCGAAAGTATGAAATTATCGCCAACGCCTTGTAATTTGTCTAACATTCCTACGTAGTTACAATCATTTATATATAGATTATGAAATTAATTCATGCAATTTCACATTTTTAAGTCAAAATATTCTCTTTCACTATAAAAAGAATTTCGCTACCGTGTAGTGTCGAACTGGCGTACATCGTATTCATATACTTTAGAACTAACATACATTCGAACTGCCGTACATCGTTATCATATATTTTCGAACTGGCGTACATCGAAATCGTATACTTTATAACTAAAATACATCGAAATTTCAAACTTCGAAATTCAGTAGCGGAGTCGTGTATCACCACACAAGCTGATTGACGGCTGTTCACTTGCGATCGGCGGTAGTGGCGTTGCGTTACCGCCACCGGTATTCAGTCGGCGAAGTTCAATTGCCGTCGGAAATAAAAGCATGTGTCCAGCGCCGTCCGGCCGTCTGCTGCACTCCATTCGACCGTTTTGGTGCACAGTTTGGCTGCTGTCGGAATGTTAAACTTCTAAGTTAACTTCTAGCGCCGTACGGATGCGATCAGCTAACAATTGCGATAATTGTCCTTCACCTTGCCCTATGCTCTAATTCCTATCCTATTACCTATCATAAGGGAAAAAATTCTGCCGAATTTCATTTACCCGAAAACTTTTCGACGATTTTCGATCTAACTTTTAATATTCTACAGGTTTCACACCTTAACAGCAAATATTTTACTCAAACATAGGTTTGATTTCATAAATTGCTTTCATTTTCTATTTGACGAATATATTCTGGGTTAAGGCTGAAGCCTATTTTAATGTTGATTCTTCGAAACGTAAGTGCTCAGACGTGTAACACTGATACCTTAATCTAATTAAATCAACTCGCCTTATCCATAAATCTTTAATCTAAACGTTTATGTAATATATTATTATAATTGCGGCAATTAGGATTTGAAGCTTTATGGAGTTTTTGTCGACGGAAAGCGTCACGTTGGGCGCAAGAAACAGTCTCGGCTGAGGAGGATCCGAGAGTGGCCAGGAATTAAATCCGGCAAGCAACTGTTTCGTCTCGCGATGGATAGAGAATTGTTTACAAAGCTAACGACCGAGCTTCAGTAATGAAGAGGCCTCAGAAGAGAGAGAGAGAGAGAGAAGTTTTGTGGTGTCAATAATAAAAATTATGTATTTATTTCATTGTAGGTTGAGATCTGTACTTGTTTTAATAGCTTTAAATTCGATTGCTACAGGTTTATTTGTGGCAGTAACGATTTAAATTTCACGTAATTTAAGGCCTACCTCCCTTAAAATTCTGATAACATCGCCAATTTAAACTTCTTCTCCAATTCCATCCCAGCGCGTACCACTTATAGGCCATCAAAATTATCAGGATTATGCAACTTAGCTCAAACTGTCGACATTTGCCTGTCGTAACAATATCGCATTTCTCCCTAGTTACCTCGTTACCAGAATAATTGCTCAGTCCGCTAGAGACTCGTTATATTTAATTCACACGTTAGCTTATCTAATGCGCACTAAATATTTAAGACAGGGTGTTTAGAGTGTCGATGAGAATCAGCTATTGTTTTAATATTGGATGTCAGAGGTCAGCACAGATAATGATCTAGATTGACTATAAATGGCAAACCAGCCAATAATAGACTAAACAGGGTGGTAACGACAGTACGACTATAAATTAAAACACGGGCTATATTAGTTCATAGAAATGTTTTGCATCTTTTAAATGCATCTTATTCATTTGATAATTTCATGACATATCTATGAAATAATGTAACACTGACTGCATTATTTAACAATAGCATTAGGTATGTAGCGCTATGTCGCAGTTGTTTCGTCAGTATTGGAAGCAATCGATCAATAATTATGATCAACAGTAATCGGAACTTAAAACACAATGGCTGCTACTCTCGGGTGGTCTATCATGTATACACTGGAAGAACAATACGTAGTTTGATAATGACTATAGTTGTCTGTAAATAGAAAAGCCTATAGCGACTGACAGATACTTTCTACAACTTTTCTAGTGACAATTGTCAAAAAAGTAAGTTATCTATGTCTAGCTATTTGAGCTTTTTCAGGTTCAATAAATCCACCTGTTGTCAGCATAACCATAGCTTTATGATAATCTTCAACGATTTTACCGAAAGAAACCGTATGCTTATGTTTGTAATGTTTATTATTTTTTAATATCAAAGTTTTGGGACGTTACTATTTTTTTTTTCATAGAAAGCACGGAGATTGTCGCAAAGGGAAAATCCATAGAATTGCCGGCTACTTACTCTTTTTCGCCTTTTTTTATACAACTAGATGACAAACAAGCAGGCCGTTCATGCCCAGTAATTACACTGGCTACCTTTCCCTTCAATCCGAAACACAGCGAACTGTTTCACGGCTGAAATATGAAAGGCGGTGGTACCTACCCAGACGACCCTACATACGGGCCTACCACCTAGTAAGAAAAGAATCATAAAATTCTTGAATTAAACATTTACCTAGTCGAAAATAATCTTGCTATTGAATCTCAGTAGAACCGTACGACAATTTAGTTTCGTAATACCCAATTCACCACACGTTTTACTCTACTGTCCACTGGTACAGTCAATCATTATCTTTAGACAAAATCTAATAAGGACTCACCGAATCTTTAATGCTACCCATCATGTCAACAAGAATTAATAATTAAAATATATGTAAACTAGAAAAATCTCACGTCCTGAGGCGGGGATCGAACCCGCGACCTTCCACAATCCGGGCGAGATTGAGATGTGAGATTTTTCAAGTTTAAATATATTTTATTTACTAAAAGAATTTTTTAAACCTTATAATAAAAATAATGTTAGAATCAAAATTATAAATTATTAATTAAGTTCACATTTTTCGCTCGCTACTACCCAATGTAATACTCCAATATTTTTTACATACTGCCAACACACTGGTACTAACGATGACGTGTCGTCATTTTAAGTCGTTCCGTACCCAATACCACCTGATGTGAAGCGGTAAGAAGAGTCCATATGCGAACACAGCTAGTGCAGTTTAGGCACTGCTCTAGCCGCCTCCGTCTTGCCAGGCATTAAAAGGTCACGCCCCTCATGAAGGAACCCATGTTATACGAAGGAGGCAGGCAGGCCATAGCAGTCATAGGCAGTAGTTATAGTGATTTGGTAAGATCTATGAGAAGGTACAGGGTTTACAGTTTCTATTTCATGGTTATCTTCTATCAGGTGTATAAACATCACCAGCTGAGTGGCTAAAAACCATAACCATAGATTCCAAAACGAATTTACTATTCTTTGTATTGTAAGAAATATCGTGCAATTTAAGCTTAAACTTGTTTGTACGTAAACATAAGCAGAAAAGAAATTCCCTTATATCCTAGTTAGTCTGAAGGGGAACAATAAGACAAATTAAAGAAACTTTTACCCGCAGTGCTTTCTTTAAACGCAAAGTCACTTCTGAATTTGTGGTGAATTTGTGCATGAGATCACTAAACGGTATCTTTTATATTTTAAGAGAGGTCGCGCATAGTGGTATTATTGCTTTTACATGTATAAGCTGGTAGCCACTCGCGTGAATGCCGGCTATCGCGCTGAGATAGCCTATGTCCTTAATTTCTTGCCCAACAGTGGGACGTACATAGGCTGATGATGCGATGTGATTCATTAATAGCTTTCAGCATATAAGAACTGGTCTTGTGAATGCTGCTAGCAACCCCACCGGCCTAAGGTGCCATAATATGCTTTATTGCTTGCAGTGCTCTAAGATCTGGCTGGACAGGATACCTATCATAAGCTTGAAAAATGTTTTACAGAATTTCATTTGACGGAAAACTTTTCGATTATTTTCGTTCCGATTTTTTTTACTTCGTCGCAATCACGTTTGCCACTGTATCGTTTTACCTATTATTAATTTCCGAAAATCTGTGAAACGTAGTTTGGTGAAGTGATACTTATGTCAAATAATATTTCGATAATTTAAAAATATGGCATACATTACTCTTTTGCCATATGGAAAAAGAGAAGTTGGTCAATCGTTTTCGGGGAAATGAAAATCGAACAAGTAAATTTCGGGAAAGTAATCGGTTCCCGGCTGTACAATACATGGCGATGACTATGTAATCTCCGCTCATCGGCTTGGGAGTGAAAACGTAACTTCCACATCTATAAAATTAATTAGTATGGATTCAATCATAGAGGAGCTTGTTGGCGTAGTGGTTTGAGCGTTATGGTTTTGATCACGAAAACAAAGCAACATTCGCCATGGTTGATCCCGAATGGGCTAGTCAAAATTTGTAATCTCGAGCTCCTCCGTACTTCCGAAGACACGTTAAGAGGTTGGTCTCGGTTGTTACTGCGACCGCTTAAACCCACCAACCCGCATTGGACTAGCGTAGTGGTGTTGTCCCAAACTTCTCATGTGTTTCTCCCATGTAGAAAGGCCTGTGCCCAACAGTAGGACCGTACATCGGCTGATGATGTGATATGATTCATAGCTTCAGTATAGAATAACTGGTCTTGTGAAAGCTGCTAGCAACCCCACTGTCCTAAGGTGCCATATGCTTTATTGTCACGCAGTGCTCTAAGATTTGGCTGGACAATACGTAGCGATGTCTCCTAAGCGGGGTGCCATTATTCCCGGTGATTAATGGCGATGAGAAACAAAACTCTGCAGACTCTTTAGTGGATGCAAGTCTCACCTTCTAGGGCTGTACTCTTTATAACTCTTTATTTTTCTGTTTAAAAAAACTGAGAAAGCGTTACCCCAGCAATTATTTACTATCAGAATCTAAAGAACAGTGAACAGAGTAAACAAACAGGTATTCAAATATCTTTTTCATCCCCCCATCTCGGAAAGAGTATTTTTGCTCTTCGATATCTGAGTGCAAAAGCCGTTTTTATCCGCTAGACTAGAGGATAATGTAAATTTGAATTTAGAACATCGTGTGCACTAAGTTTGTGAATTCAAAACATCATTAAACCTCTTTACTTCTACCGTCGTGGTGCCGAATTTATCATACAACCTTTTTTAACTTGTTAAAAACTCAGACTCGGCTCCTTCTTGGTGTACTTGTTGTTTTATTTGCTTTGCGCGCGTTTCTGCCATTTTCTTTTCACGACATATTTGTTAAAACCATAGGTTTTAAACAAAAAACTTGAAAACAAGTAAATAACCTAAAATGAGTGATTCTAGCGTCGAAGCAGTTTATTTGACGCCAACAGAATTGACTGAAACTGTTAATGCGCAAATCTATTTTTTTGCATTGAGTCATTTCCTCGTTGAGGTGGGATAAAGAGTAACGTGTTGCACTCGAGTGCAAAGTTGCTATTTAACCGCGTGCTCAATTTTGATTCCCTCGCCAACGCTTAGGATTCTAATTTTCGAATCACTCGCTGCGCTCGTGATTCAATTTTAATATATAATCCTTCGCTTGCTCGGTCATCAAAATTGAGCACGCGGTTAAATAGCAACTTTGCACTCTTGTAAAACAAATAACTATTCTAATACAAAGAACGGCAAATGGCGACTCCACACTACCTGAGGTGAAGCGGTAAGAAGAGTCCATATGCGAAGATAGGATGTAAAGCATAAACACACTGTCCTAGCCGCCTCCGCCTTTCAGGGATGGATATACGGTGCCTTCTCACGCCTCTTTTGATGAAACTAATCTCGAAAGACGGGGATATTATACTGCTTGATTATTATAACGCAAAATCTTAAATAAACATGAACTGTTCGCGAATCAGCGAGCCATGTTTGTATATTTGTTTACGTAATTATAATGTATTATCTGTGTTTATTCGTTATCCACTATTTATAAGGTAAGCTCATAATTAAGTTTATTTAGGGCTAGACAAACGCGTAAATTTCTTGCTCCACATAATCCCAGGTATCTCCGTATGGGCACTATTTCATGCCGAGTCAAAGTGAATTTCTAATTCAAATGTGTTTGTTACAGTTAACCACTTTAGAACAAAACACTGGAAAGCATTCAGTTGAGCGTAGCATTGTACGAACTTGCCAAGTTTACGCTTGTAGGGGTAACTTGGGAAGATAGTTTAAACCGTATTACTGCAAGCACCTGTTGGTTTGTGGGAAAGTAATCATGCCATTAACATGTAATTGTTTGAAGTTACAGGCACAAGATAAATTTAAAGCGGTTTTGACAATCGAATTCAGGAAGGAGGAGTGTCAATTCGACTTTTATTTTTTACCCTTTGTAATAAAAGATCGCCTTATTATTCAGGCTTTATTTAGGTAAAACAGACTGACTGTCATATTGTCAATGTCACCTACTAACATCATAAATTACAAAGAAGTATTAAACACTATGAATCTCATGACACCTTTGTAGGAACATTGATTCCCAAATGATATATGATCTTTTTTTACTACACCACCATCTAAATTGTACACTTATTTTGCAATAAAGTTTTGAGTTTGAATGGGTTAACCAGGGTTGATTTTTTTTATGTTTACAGCTTTTACTAGGTGCCTAATCGAATTTCAACAATTCTTCTTTTGTTAAATGAAGTATACCTAGAAGTAGTGGAGGAGCTCAGTGGGCGCTCTGGGTTCGATTACAAAAACAAAGCTAATCCCGGGATGGGTCAACCAAAATTTCTAACCTCGAGCTCCTCCGAGCTTCGGAAGGCACGTTAATGAAAATGAAAATGAAAATATCTTCAGTAAAGTGTAAAGCGGCAATATACCACCGGTGGGCGTTGACAATAGAAAAATCAATTGTGTCTGGAATCTCATGCTTGACGGGTAAAATTAGGCCCCCCAAGAAGCACTTTCGAATCGTCAAAAAACCCTTATGTCTAACACATGAAATAATATTAACTAACAATGTCATAATGTTTGTCTTTCTGTCTTGTCTGGATCTACGTAAGCTAACAATGTTATAATGTCAGTCTGTCTATCGGTCTGTCTGTCGATCTGTCTGTCGGTCCGTCTGTCAGCCTGACAGTCTGTGTCAGTCAGTCTGTCTGTCTGAATGTCAGTCTGTCTGAATTTACACCGGTTGAGCGTAGGTTGCTTGACGTATCACATGACGTATCACCTTGATTTCTTACATACGTCTCCAGGCAACGCTTGACTATCATTAGACGGGTTGCAAACTTCTTGCTCGCATTTAAAAATTAAGTATTTGTTGTTTTTTTATTGATACTTTAAATAGTCTGATTGATCAGCGATTTAAACTCTGGAACTAGTTAGCCTAAGATAATAAAATACAGCAAGAAAGAAAATACTCTAAGTCATATCATTTTTGTATTCTCTTATCTAAAGCTTTTAAACAAATTAAGTTATCGTTTTCAATGAACATGGCTATCAATGGATGTTTTTTATGTAACGATTCATAAACGCAAATTTTAAACTTGAGCACATAAAAAAATCGTTAAAGCTATTGGACGCGGGAAAGTATCTTTAAAAGCCTCTATTGAAATAGAAAACCTTTCTTTGCGTTTAGAATTTTTTCTAATCCATTAAAAATGTTCCTTTGACGGGATCCATTCGCATGTTACAGCGATCGAAATCTCAAAGACACAGAAACTAGCTTTTTCATGTTCTCAAAGGGCACAGAGTTATTTCTACGAGCAGAACGCGTATCTTATCATTTATATGTAAAATACTTTCTTCTCTAGTGAAAATTTGGGTCGTAAAATTTTAAACAGAAACACTCACCACGAAACGCGAGCGCAACAAAGGACACAATAATCGTTTCCCAACACGTACATTAGTCACGGAAATGGAAAAAGCGGGACCAATTTACTTAACTGCTGAAACAAAGGCCGCTTTCATCTTGAAAACAAATTTACACGTGGTACGAGCTGACAAATTCTCATTTATTAACCTGCGTCCTGGCTGTATGGTTGGTGCGCGACAAATTAAAAACAACAAAAACATTTGAAAAACGAACGAGTGAGCTGTCGAACCGAAAGGAGAAGAGACAGCTTTTCGCGCTAGAATTAAAAACACAGAACGTGGTATTAGATAAGATAGAAGTACTAAAATTGTATCATGTTGAAAAGCATAACAGTTGTACTGATGCTGATAACGTGTTGTTACTGCTTGGATAATGGTGACAGCGGGGTGGGGGAAGCTCGGGCAAAAAAGAAGAAAAGTCCAGCTAGACTTTGGGGTGAGTGCTTTATTGAGCTAATTGGATTTTAATCGCGGTTTATCTCGTCGCACTTTGCACAGATTAGAACAAATTAATGTAGCTTTTAGATAACTATGCAGTGGGTGCCCAACGCTCACTGGGAGTGGAGACAGTTTCTGCTACTCATCGCGAAAATTCAGAATTTTTATTACAAAGTAGTATTGTATGGCTATCTTCTGAGCTTCCTTAGCCTGGTCTGGATTTAAGAAAAAAATGCTACTAATATTTTACCTTTCATATGACACAAAAAGTGTTAACACATTTTATTAACCCCCGTCATAAGTTTAAAGTGTCTGTTTGTGTATCTGTGTCTGTCTGTGGCATCGTAGCACCTAAACGAATGGACCAACTTTGATTTGTTTCTTTTATTTGAACGCTGACTTGAGTAGGATGGTTTATAGCTATAATTTATGAAGATCAGTTCAGGCGCTTAGTGACAATTAGCTCATTTTCCACATGATAAAAGGGTTTTAATAACTTTCACAGATCCGAATGATTTGAAATTTAGTGTATTGTCACTTCGGTGACATTCCCATGACATAAACCTTCCCAACCTTAACCAAATAATTCCTAACCTTGAGCTGATCCTAAATTAATAAAAAGTCTGCAGAATGAATAATTCTTCAGGAAATTGCAGCAGATATAGCGTGTTTGGGCTCATAAGAATAGTCTCAATGAGATGGTGTGAGATAGATAATTAATTAGGCCAGGGGCTACTAACTTTTTTCATATTATATATTTTTTTTTATGTAAATAGAATATTCAAGCGTTGTGTGCGACTTGGCAATCGCACACAACGCTTTACTCGTACTCGTATGTATAAAGCTCACACTGACTAAACGATTCAATAGACCGCGGCCGTGCAATGGCCAAGTCATTCTTTATATATAAAAAAAAGTCAAATATTGATACGGTCACTTTTCAAATATATTAACCGGTGGAAATTGATTTCTATGGACACCCCCCGGTACTGACTAAAATAATCGACTCAGTTAAACATTACATCCAAAAGTTTTTTGGAGTGTAAGAAATTCGTTGCGAGACTTGCAAATGTTTACATGCAATGTTTTCGATGGGATCTATTCAAAGGAAACCAGGCCAATGCTGTGTCCCGTTAACCTGGTTGTCTAGTAGTTTTAGAATTTAGAGTTGCCAGTTCTGAAAAAGATCGCCTGCAAAAGTAAACGCTATAATGAGCTTTTGATTTCAATTTCATACTTTTTGTTGTAGGCTCATATTTAAAACCACTTCACTCTGGGGTGGTTTGAGCCTTTTTTTAAATATATTTACCATAACCAACCCACAGAATTCAGGAAAAGGTACACAAATAGAAATAATAAAAGCAATGAAAGATAATATTGCGATTGATGTTCGTCGAGCCTTCGTTAATGTTGTGCTAACTCTTTGATGTGTAGGTAATTTATTTTAGCTATTTGAGTTCAATTAGTGAAAATGGGGGACTCAATATTCATCATCACCATTAAAAGCCATTATACGTCCGCTTTTTTTGCGGTAGTAATAGAATAGGTACTTAGAATTTTTCGCCATAATGATAGTCATCACTCTGGCCCTATTCTATCAGGTAATGCGGCTGCAGTAACAAACCTGGATCATCAAGTTAGCTTGCTATAATGTCTAATACACGGAGGAGCGATTGATATATATTGTTATTGAATCATTCGAGTGTAATAATAGCGAAGGTTTCCAAATAAAATGAGTTTGGACTTAAGTAGTTGTTTTTGTCATGTAGGAGTGATAGGCAATGAGCCATCAAAGAAGAAGTCAAGAATAGACATAGAACTGAATGGCAAAAGGTACCGCGATTAAGACACTCCAAGTCCTTTATGGGGGGGGGGGGGGGGGGATGGAGTAAATACATCTGTACAAACGGCAGAACACAGGCTCGCTTCCTCACTGGAGCACTCACAGGACATTATGCCACCAACTACATGCTACACAAAATGCAAATTTCCCCTGCATAACCATGTCGGGCATGTGGTGAAGGCCAGGAATCGATGGAACATCTTTTATGTCAATGCGATGCCCTGGCTAGGATCCGAACGAGTCTTCTGGAAGTGGCCTATCCAAAGCCAGAAGACTATAGACTCTTTCACGCCAAAGATATAGTGAAGCTTATGGCAGCTATATTCAGGACGTGGGAGGAGTGAAGGCAGGGGTAGCACAAAAGATCCCGAAGGGTCGAAGTGCATCGTGGCAAAGTCACGGCCCCATGATAAGATAAGATAAGTAGTTGTTTTGCAGTCGGTATAATATTAACGTGTACATGTGTTGTCTAGTGATGTTAACTCACAGGAAACCGCCCAAATTAATATTACACGGCTATATCAAGTTGCTAACACTGCTTGCCAACACATAAATATAAGTTTAATTATAAGTTTTCTCAGTAAGTGAATTTTGTAACTTCTTATGAGAAAATAAATTAATATTTAACCGTAGGTACTAGGAGTAAATAACTCACTAAGAGGTGTATTATTAAAAAAGTGGGCGTAAACATGATCTTAATCTCACCATCCTTGTCGCCCCCTATTTTCTAACTGCGAGAGCGATCTCATCTCATATTATACGTCCATGATCGATCACGTCACACTGCACATCGACCCTTTGGTATCTTTTTTGCCTCCCTGCTTTTAATCTTCTTGTCCAAAATAAATAAAATTGAACGCTATTAGCTTCTTCTCTAGGCAGAAATGGCTAGTCTTCTGGCTCTGGATATGCCACTTCCAGAAGTCTCATTATTGTCCTAGCCGGAGCATCACACTAACATAACAGGTATTCCATAGATTTCTATCTCTCACCACAAGCCCAGAAAAGTTATGCTAGTGAGAGTTGCATTTTATAGCATGTGGTTACTAACAAAATGACCCTTGATTTTAGGAAAATCCTTAAATTTATGGAAAGTGCCCAAATCGAGGTTTTACTTTAAATTAGGGATGGCAAATCACAATAGATCTTTTAGGTCGCAGTGACCAATCAGATTTAACAAGACTGAATGCCCAAATACAAATAATAATAGTGACGAAATGCCCTGTGAGCGCTCCAGTTAAGAAGCCAGCCTGTCACTCGATCCTACTACATAGTTCTTTATTATTGATGAACTTTTTAATTAAGAGTCGAGTTCCTATCACAAGACGTCCAAATTAAGGCGTTATAGGTTCCTGACACGGTGCCGGTAAATTACATTCCTAAATAGCTAAATGATTGCGTTTTACATTCCCTCTGATTACTTTTATTTTTGTTTCAGTTATGCTGCTACTCCTGGCGTTGTCGAAGGTGGCAGTGGTCAAGGTAGCTACCTTCTTCTTCTTCATGGCGTTCTTCCAAAAGCTCTTCTACATTGCGGGTCTTTTTATCAAGTACTTCCTCAACAAATCCGCCAAGACACCTCAGACGACATATGGACCCCCGCAGGAGTATAACACAGTGGGATACGCCTATGGACCTCCTGAGCACGAAGCCTTCAACAGCCACAGTAGTCACAATACCCTCCCGAGTATAACTGAAGTGGGAAGCTCCATTGGGTGGCTGCTGAATAAGAATGCGTAGATTAAGATAGTGAAATAAGAGTAAATTATTTATTTATTTTAGGTGATTGTTTTATTGATTTATCTTTATGATTCAGAAAGTATACAACCTTTTACATACAACAAGGCATGGCAAATAGCCATTCGACTCGTTTATTGGTAAGCTTGATAATAGTGAACTCGAATGGGTAATAGTGGACTGTTCCTGAGAGTAAGGTCACTAGAGGAGCAAGCGATACACATAGTATACAGGGTGGTGCCTTCAATGCGACACTAAATTTAAACATGGGCTATATTGGTCTCTAGAAATGGTTAGCCACTTTCAAAAATATCGTATTCATTTGATAATTTCATGACATGTGTATGGAATAGTGTAACGTTGGCAGCATTATTTCATACAAATGTCATGAAATTATCAAATGAATACAATATTTTTGAAAGTGGCAAACCAAATCTATGGACTAATTTATATTAAGAGCATTGTCTTAATTTTTCACAGGACATACAATTATGTGATACTAAGATGGATAGGCAATTATGTGATGTATTAAAATACAATTTTTATACAACTACAAGCTGACGGCCTACCTGGTGATAAGTGGCTTCTGTCGCCTATAAACACCATACGACTCGTTTCGACAGCAAAACAAGGTAAATCAATCACAATAACAACGCATCTGCACACATATCACTTATTTATTATTGCAGGTGCGTTGTTATCCTGAGGCCTAAAGCTTAAGTGCCTTCCATTCCCCGTAACCTTTCCCTTCCTTCTGAAACACAGCGAACTGTCCAGCGGCTTAAATCAGAAAGGCGGTTGTACGTTCGACCACAGAAGTAGCTGAACACTTTAGTACCATGTCACAATAGTATGGTAGCAATAGCAACTATGGACTGTCCATTTTTTTCGCTTGGGCCCAAGGTAAGCTTTGTGTAAGCAAACACCAAACTTACAAAAATCTCGTAAACTTTTAACACTATAATACGTTGCTGAATTCTCTGAATTCACAGAATTCTCGGGAAGACGCACTGTTGTTTTTTGTCTCGTAGTTATCTAATATGTATCTACGTTATACAATGGAGATAAGGTTACAAAATGTTGTGTATACGCAAATAAATCTATCTCCCATAGGTACTCAGCAAATCAACCGGCATTGATGCGGATCTGTCCTCTGTAATTTAGTATAATCTGTCCAGTCTCTGTACCTATTGTCATTTCCAATGATTCTAGTTTAATACTGATGTCAGCTTTTAGACTTTGCCACAGGGGATGTTAGAGTGCAGAATGTTTATTACAATGCATGGCCCATAGCGATTGGTGTTTCTTAAAACAATGACATAAAAATCATATAGCGTAGGGTAATACGCATACACAGTAACGCGAGGACAACCAAAAACAGATTTTTGTTAGCAAACCAAATGAAATGAACTTTATAAGGTAAAAATCAGGTTGATTGTCTAAAAAAGTTTTCGGATGATGTCAATGATTAATTTCATACTCAATCAATAATATTTATCAAATGCGCGCGAATCTACGCGCATCTGCGCCTGCGCCATGTGACTTATTTATTCATTTATTCAGCTCTCACAAACAATTACGAATTTTAGAATGTCATGCTGCGTTTAGTCGCGACCTGGCACCATGTGGCTTCCTCCTGTTTTCAAGAAAAATTAACGCAGTTATTGATTCTCATGACCAGAAGAGGCTGTTGAAGAATGTAAAAAAAAACGTTTCCGAAGGGATGTTCTTAGTTGGCATAATGTATTTTCTCCTAATATACTTTGGCATAACGAAAATCGCATATTGTTTTTACGCATAATATTACTTAGTCATAATCGTTATTTTGCATAATATATATTTTGGCATAATTGTAATTTAGACTAATGTAATTACACATAATTGCAATTTGCATAATGGTTTTAGGCATAATGTAAAGTCGTATAAATGAACATGTATTTGAGTAGGTACATATAAATGAGGCACATGCCTAATAGTAGGTTAGCGTGCGGCGGGGTGGCCCTTGGGCCACCCTTAATCTGTAAAGCGGCGATATACCACCGGGGGCGATGACAATAGAAAAATCAATTGCGTCTGGAATCCCATGCTTGAGGGGTTAAGCCGCAAACATGTTTATTTTAAATACGAAACGTATTTTATTAGAGCAATATGGTATGCTGAAATTTTATGGTTTTAAATAGGATTATGCGTATTAATATTATGCGTAATTATACTATGCCAATATATATTATGGCTTAAAAATTTACGCATTCTTGTAAGGAACCGTTTCCGAAGTCACCACGGAAGAGTGGCGCAAATGTTTCAAAAGTGGTTTACACGTATGAAAAAGTTATTTTACTTCACGCCGGAAAGTTTTAGTGTGACCCACGTTTTAGCATACTGAAATAATTAATGGTAGCTACATTATACATACATGAAGGTACTGTCACTATAAATGCTCTATAATACGTATTCATTAACAATAGAGAATCGATCACGTTACGAATCGGGACAAATATGGCCGCTGAATTTGACACGGCAATGTAAAGCTTTGTTCAGGTATCCAATCATCATTTGAATATCATTAGTTAAATTAATACTGGGCGGTATATCCCGCAGTCCTGTTAACGTAGATTGGGTAGAATTAGCTCATGTAATATTTATTTATTCTACCTTCCTTATACGGGACCTTAGCTATAAAAAGAGTGGATTATTCAAATTGTATTTTGAATTGAATTCTTTATGCATCAATTCATATTGAGAGCATGGCTTACACATTACGGTTTGTATTCAAGTTTAAAAAAACCACAAACAGAAAATGATACGAGAATATTTCGTCAATATGAGGGTAGATGTTCTCATTCATTCATTCATTCTGAAATTCTTAAAGCTATCCCAAGTCCTTCGTGGCTCAATGCAGTGGTCAAAGCAGTTATCCCAGGACATTATTTTTTCTTGTTTAGATATGTTCTTATAGTGCAATTCATATTCAGTTCATCAAAATAATCATCACCAGCCTATGTATGTCCTACTCACAGGCCTTCATACATGGGAGAAACACATGAGGAGTTTGAACCATAACACCACCACGCTGGCTCAATGCGGGTTGGTGGGTTAAAGCGGTTGCAGTAACAACCGGGACTAACGGCTTAAAGTGCCTTCCGAAATACGGAGGACATCGAGATAACAAATTTTGATCGACCCATCCCGGGCTCGACCATGGCGAAAGATGCTTTGTTTTCGTATCGAATCCAGAGCGTTCAAACCACTACAAGGAATACAACCTAAGACCTCGGTGGAGCTCTTCAGTTGTGTTTTAGGTATATTTTTATAAATAAGTAAGCAAGCGTAGGGCCATGAAGGTAAGCGAAGTTGAAAAAATTTAAGATAACCTTTAACAGATTAAATGCAGAGACTCACCATTATTTCTGCATTTAGTTTGATGGGAACATTATAGAATAGACTTCGTATTATTTGCGTTGTCTTCAAAATCTATATAGAATATATTTTAATGATATTAAAATACCAATCCTATTCGCTATTTTCATAACTTATCAAACTTAGATATTATTCTCTCGTAGCCGGCCACTAACCTGACTGTCAGACGTTTCTGAGAAACACATCAATGCAACGCTATTTAGCTAAGTTCATAAATTCATTTGTATAGGCGTGTTTGAAACAGAGTTTTCAATAAATATACATAAGACCGCGGCCACATAATGCAATGAAGCTTAGCCTTTATTCTCATAAAGTAACGACCTTTATTTACAAGAGGGTGATAGCCTGAAGCTTGTCTATGTTTATACTGACTATATTCAAATTTGAAATATGGTAAGTTTGCAAAGAATCTCAGCAAAAGGTCTTAGAAAAGCCTGGTTTTTCGTCACAATCAGTCAGATAACATTTTAACCCAAACAAAAATGATTAAATAGTATGTTAGTTACTATTCAGAGTCAATACGACAAAAAAATGAAACATGGGCTATATTAGTTCACAAAAAATGGTTTGCCACTTTCAAAAACATCTTATTCATTTGATAATTTAATGACATTTCTAGGAAATAATGCAACCAATGTTATATTGTTTCATACAAATGTCATAAAATTATCACATGAATAAGATGTTTTTGAAAGCGGCAAACCATTTCTATGAACTAATTAATATAGCCCATGTTTCAATTTATTGTCGTATTGACGGCACCACCCTGTGTATAAAGTTTATAGATTATTCATCATATCAGCGTATTAAGTATGCTATATTCGTACGAAAGCCTCCCCCATCGATTTCCAAACGGATTGGTTTTGCCGGCATCCAACGTCTCCCCGTGACCGTGACATCCGTAAGACCATCTATCGGAAGACATCCTACTTTGCCCTTTCGTACGTTCTCGAAGTTGGACTTACCTAGCTGGACCATTTGTCCGAGGTGAACGTATTCGTCAACAACTTCAAGAATAGAAATGTCAACTGTAACTGGTAAAGGTTCGACATGGATATTCGATATGATCTTTGTCTTGTCCGTGTTCATTTTTAGACCCACCTGTCGGGAAGTTCTGTCCTAGGTCTCCGAGCATGATGCTCACCCTCGCCGCCTCCAGGGATTCTGCCATGACTGCTATATTACTAATAAACAAATAGTTAAGTCTAATCTGTCACTGAGTATTATTTTCTCAGAATACCTTCAGAACTGACTGAAACATCAATTTTTGTAAGCAGACTCATAAATTATAAATGCGTGTTCAAAGAAAGCTATTTTTAAAACAACTAAAAGCGAAAAAGACGCACGGAACCGACAGTTATAATAGGGCCTTTGAAAATAGAAGCGACGGAATACGTTGGCTGTTTTCTTTCACCAATAGATGAGTGTGCGTACGCAGGTGGAACAGGAGGCCAAGTAAAATATCTTATCATGAAAATTGGGAAGAGGCGTAGTATTCCTCATCTCAGGCATATTAAACGGTATGGTCAGGAAGAGACTGGCTTAAAATATTTCGAGTTTATTTTTAATACGATGAACTCGAAAAATTTTAACCATTTTTTTGTTCAGCCGGTAAGCGGCTCTAGGATTAATAATATACTCGAATAGTTTGTAGCTAGTTTTTTCTGACTATACCAATTATGTTTGAAAAAACTTTTCGAGTTTATTATTAATAATGGTAAACTCTATGATTAATAAATGAACTCAAAAAGTTTTCAGCGATTTTTTTCTGACTATTCCATTTACTGTTTTAAAATAAAAAGGCGAAGCATTACTCTTTTTTATGCATAATGAATGGTATGGTTTTTGTCCTGACAAAAACCGGCTAAAGTTATAGCTGACTCTTAATAATGTAAGATTGGACCGAAACACTACATAGTTATTAAATCAAAACAAAATTTAAATATTGCAAATACAGGTTAAGGTTAGTCATAGGTTATAGGTATTAATTAAATATTGAGCCGATCTTTTAGGTTCGTTTTGTGATTATAAATACAAATAATGGTTCGAAAATAATCTCAATTTTAAAAATGGTTTGTCTCTACGATTAGGAAAGCTGATTTGAAATTCCAAAAGTAGCTCTGTCTGTCTGTTTTTCTATTACGTTTTCACTTCGAAGCCGCTAAGCCGATTGAGATGAAATTTGTCATGGAGACAGATTATATCCTTAAGATTACAATACAATACAATACAAATATACTTTATTGCACATTAGGACAAAATAAAAATATAAAAAAGCAGAAAAGAAAACAAATAATACAAAAAGCGACCTTATTGCTAACAAGTAATCTCTTCCAGGCAACCTTGGGTAAAAGTAATAGACTGAAATGACAACAGAATGGGTGCAAGAATGAATAGATAATTTATTAATCGCACCTTACAAAGCGAAATCGAGTAAAGCATCTTTAATATTTTTTTGTTCTATAATAAATTTGTCGACAGCACACCGAGCATAACACTTTGACTTTGAAAACGTTCTTATTCCGCTCGTGATAGAGACTGATTTCGTGCTGCAACTGGTACAAATGACGTGTTATCGTCTGTACATTAAAAAAGGCATGCACCGAAATAATATAGCTAATCTTAATACAAATACTTTTCTTGCTAACTGTATCCCCACTTATTCGCTACAGCATTTTCTACCGTTTTTAAATATCTTATTCATGTCGAAACAAAAATTCCTATTTTGTTTTAGCAGGCCCTTTTGTGTGAGTTTATCCGTCAACAAAAGGTGCTCAGGCGCGTATCATTTACATGCTAATTGTGAGTATTTCATTTTTCTATGGTTGGAAAGTAAATATAGAACAGTTGAAGATTTTTCTTTTACAACTATTTGTTCAACTAACGAAATGTGACACTGTAAAATAAAAAGCTTAAGTTCTCTTTATTACAATATCGAATAGGTAGTAACCCGTATAGGTATCCGTTATAGGTTGTAGGGTAGTATTTTGAATTCCGGTGTAAAACAAGTTCGCTGTTTCGGATTGAAAGGAATGGTAGCCAGTGTAATACGGTTCATTTTTACACAAACAAATATTTCAATTCACGCCTCGCACATCCTCGTCAATCCTGACTATTTCCACCAAAGATGCGCGAGGCGAGGATTGAAAATTTGCCATACAAATTTTAAATCTCGTCTCGCCTCGTCTCGTCTCGCCCCTCAGGTGGAATACCACCTTAAGAGACTCTTAACTCTAACGAGCAATAGTGGGGCACCAGCTCAATAATAATATTTAATTCATGTCTTTTAAACAAATATTTTCATCTGAAGCGCTATAAGTAGAACCCAATGAATAATTACGAGAACTTATTCAATTTTTCATAAGGAACTTAGGTAGAGTATAAGTTTCAAGATAAACCTACTTGAATTAACTTAAATGAGAAAGAACCATAATAATAAGCGGATAAGTGCGATCGGACGCTCATTACGGTTCCGTATTTAATAATAATAAACTGAGTATCTTTCTGGAGTAGTTGGCTAGCTTAAGCAAAACAAAGCAAGCTCCGCTATGGTTGATCTCGGATGGCAAAATCAACAAATCGAGCTCCTCCGTGTTTCGGAAGGCAGGTTAAGACGTTGACTTAACCGTATCGGGCTTCAGTGATGAGATTGATGAGAGAGAAAGAAAGTGTTGTGTCATAAGGCTCTAAGTATTTCTACTTGGAACCTTAAGTATGTCCGTTTTCACTAACCATAAAGCGGTAAGGGTTCATTTTTCTATGCTACAGAACTCTATTATGAGTTGAACGCGGTTCTTGGAAACAACGGTGGTTAGTTAAGATTAAATGCTTGATTTATTAATTAGTCTAAGGAGTTAAGCGGGTAGATACGGGAAGACTTTGTAACGGTAGCAATCCAATATGTTTGTGTCTCTTTTATTTATAACTTGTAACCGCCCGTGGCTCCGCTCGCATGGATACCGGATTTTCGCACCAAAAGGTTGCCTAAATATATTCCCCGGTCCCGGGTTCCCGCCCCAAAGCATGTTTTTCTAAAATTAAGTTATTTTTTTCTCAATATCACCCAAATCAAAGAGCGTAAGTTTTTTTTTTTTTTTTTTATACAACTACATGACAAACAAGCTGACCGCTATCGACCTGATATGGTAAGCGGTTACCGCCGCCTATAGACACCTGCAATAACGAAGAAAAATCACTTGATATTGCAGGTGCGTTGTCATCCTGGGGCCTAAGGTGAAATGCCGTCCATGCCCAGTAATTACAGTGGCTACCTTTCTGTTCAATCCGAAACACAGCGAACTGTTTCACGGCTGAAATAAGAGTAAGTATTTAAATTGGGACCTTCAGGGACCAATAATATTTTTATACTTAGTTTAAAAATAAATTTATTCAAAACAATACCCGGTTGTATATTCCAACAATATACTTATTGCTTTCACGACCGTACCACTAAAGTTAAGCACTTTGTTTTGTTCTTAACTCGAGATTAACTTAGTAATTGAGTTAGCTAGTGCTAAAGTTTTGAAAACCTAAAAGTGCTGCATGCTAAGTTGAGAACTAGTTTCATTTGATTACTTTAAGACCTTATTGTTGTTGGAAAATATACAACTTCACGTTTAATCAAGTGGCTGGTACTTCTTTATCAGGTTGTTTTTTTTTACATACAACTAGATGACAAACAAACTGACGGCCCATCTGGCGGTTACCGCCGCCTATAGACACCTGAAATAACAAGGAAAAGCACTTGATATTATAGGTACGTTGTCATCCTGAGGCCTAAGATGAAATGCCGTCCATGCCCAGTAATTACACTGGCTACCTTTCCCTTCAATCCGAAACACAGCGAACTGTTTCTCCGCTGCCGGTGCTTTTGAAAATTATTTTACAAATATACCTATAATAACAACATCTACATTAAATTCTTCTCCAATGGAATCTGAAGAACTTTTGAAAAAATATGCACCATGTAAAACTGATCTTTGCTTTAAATTTAACTTTGTAAATCCCTCAGACATTATGAAGACTTTCACTAAGTTAAAACAAAAAAAGTCTCGTGATATATGGGACATGTCAGTGACAGTAATGAAGAACATAATAAGCAATATTGCACCTTATTTAGCTGTAATATTTAACAATTGTGTTGAGGAAGGGGTGTTTCCAGACTTAATGAAACACAGTAAAGTAATTCCTTTACTTAAATCTGGGTGCAAAAGTGACCCAACTAACTTTAGGCCTATTTCTATCTTACCTTCATTAAGTAAAATATTTGAAAAAATAATTGAAGACCAATTGCTGTCATACTTTATTAAAAATGAATTCCTCCATAGCGAACAATATGGGTTTACTAGAGGTCGTAGTACTACCGATGCTGGTGTTGCGCTTCTCAAGCATATTTTCGAAGCTTGGGAGGTGCGCCAGGATGCCATTGGTATATTTTGTGATCTTTCCAAGGCATTTGATTGTGTTGAACACGATACTCTTGTACGTAAACTGCGTCATTATGGTATTAAGGACAAAGCTTTAAAATTAATATCATCTTATTTAAGTGAAAGAATTCAAAAGATTGATATCAATGGAGTCAAATCTTCGGGGTCTTATTTGAAGATGGGAGTTCCACAGGGTTCTATTTTAGGGCCTTTTTTGTTTTTAATATATATTAATGATTTACCTTTCTATGTTAAAAACCTTTGTGATATTGTTTTGTTTGCTGATGATACCTCTCTCATATTTAAAGTTGACCGGAAAAAGAATTGTTTTGACGATGTAAACAGGGCACTTTCGAGGGTCTTAGATTGGTTTACTTTGAATAATTTACAATTGAATACTAAGAAGACCAAGTGTGTAAAATTCTCTCTACCTAATGTGAATAATGTTCAAACCTTTTTAAAAATGAATAATGAAGAGCTTGAATTAGTTAACACTACTGTATTTTTAGGCATAACGTTAGATTCTAAGCTACAGTAGTTTGGTCATATAGAAACTCTTGCAGGAAAGCTTAGCTCAGCTGCTTATGCTGTTAGAAAAATTAGAAACCTAACTGATGTTGACACAGCTCGACTGGTGTATTTCAGTTATTTTCATAGTGTCATGTCTTACGGTATTTTGTTGTGGGGTAAAGCAGCCGATATTCAAACTATCTTTGTCCTACAAAAACGTGCAATAAGATCTATTTACAAGTTAGGCTCTAGAGATTCCCTTCGTGAATTGTTTAAAGAAATAAAAATACTTACTGTACCTTCCCAATACATTTACAGCTGTATAATTTATATTTATCAGAACAAATACACTTTTGAAAAAAACAGTGACACTCACAATATAAATACTAGAAATAAGAATAAGTTAGCTATTTTAAGTTATAGACTAAAAAAAACACGCAATTCTTTTATTGGGCAAGGTATACAAAATTCCCGCAGCAATTACTAATTTACCACTACATAAATTTAAATTATTAGTCAAAAACACCTTGCAAACTAAAGGTTATTACACTATTAATGATTATGTGAATGACAAATTTGTGTGGAAAGAAACTGTACTCCAATTTTCACTAGATATGCCAATTTGATAATATATAATATTTAATTTATTTAATTTTATAATATGTATTGTGTTGTTGTGACTGTGCATTGTCGGACAGCCTTAAAATAAAGTTAATACTTTTGTTATTAAGTTTGTATATCGTTTCTAACTAGATATACTTTTACTATTTTTTTTTCTGTATGGCACTGCACAGCAAAATATTGAAATAATGTAACCACAACAATTGTGACTTCATATTTTGAAAAGAGTGACTACACGAGTTTGTTGCCGGAGTCTTCTCGGTAGTTCAACTTTTGGAACCGGTGTAAATTTAGACATGATAGACAGATTTACAATAAGACATTGTAAGACCATTTCTTAAATAGATATACATAATTTGTGATTTTTGACGATTCGAAAGAGCTTCTTAGGAGCCTACTTGAATAAATATATTTTTGATTTTGATTTTGATTTTGCTGAAATAAGAAAGATGGTGGTACCTACCCAGGCGACCCTACATATGGGTCTACTACCTAGTAAATAACGACGACAAAACGAGAATAAATTAAAACATGGACTATATTAGTTCAAAGAAATGTTTTGCTACTTTCAAATATGTACATGTTATTCATTTGATGATTTCATGACATTTCTATGAAATAATGCAGCTAATGTTATATTATTTTATATAAATGTCATGAAATTATCAAATGAAAAGATATTTTTAAAGTTTAAAAACTTTTCTAGTGAGTGTGTCTATAGGCTAAGGTAACCAGTTGCCATCGTCCGTCGACGAAATCGTTGTGTATTACATTTTTTACTCAACGAATTTCATACTCTTTTTCTATTCCATTATAAATCAGCCGAAGATTAGGATATAAAAGGATTTTCATAAAATTATTTAGAAGTTGTTACAGTAAAGTGAACACAAAGTAATTAGTATAAGAGCCTTTCTCATTTAACTTGATGCTGCTTTGGTCGCTACTCTACTTGACGGATTTAATTCATTAAAAAAATAATAAATAAGTAACTTGAAAAACTTAAAAATACATTCTCAACTAGCTTTAAGCTTAACTGAACTTTACTGAGAAACTTTTAAAGTTATGTGAAACGTCTTGCATTCTGAGTATTCTCAGACAACTCAATTTATTTAAACTAATTAAAAAATATAAACTCGTAGTGAATGTACACGGTTAGACTATAAAGGCTTTGCCGCTTAGAAAGCGGGGCTGGGCGTAAAATTGACGTGTCGGTCACGTGTTCTTGACATGTTACAGTCAAAACTCATAACCAGTCAATACCACTTTTAACTGCAAGAATCAGGCAAGAATGGTTGTGACCAGAACCCTTAATTAAAAACAGTTTTGATTGGTTTTCGCTGTCAGACGTGAGTGAGCTGGTTTAACTAAAGACGTTGGTCAAAAGCACTTATAACGGCAAAAATATTGGGTAATATTGTGTGTTTGTGAAGACTTTTGGTTTGAAGGTAGGTTCGAGTTTATTTTTTATGACCACTTATAACCGACATCCGTTTGGTTATAAGTGGTCATAAAAAAAGTCCTTGAACCGACCAATCACTCGAACCACTTTTTAAAAATTTTTGCAGTTTAAGGGCATCGTTCAAAACCACTTTTAAAAAAAACAATATTACATACGTTGAAAATGTAGTCCAATAGAGTAAGGCGAAATAAAATTATGACTAGTAATTTGAGATGAGTCAAAGGGCGTAACCATAAACCAATCATTGGTTCCGATGACAGGTCGTCACTTTAACTATTTCGTCGCAGGTTCACTAGCATCTGGGCGTGCAAGACCGCGTAAGAGCAGTTTGCAATACCGCTTAACCCTAGATAGCTAACCTTCTGGTGTACTCTATTTAAGCTAACCGTCCGTTGAATCGACTGGTATTTGATTATTCTATTTTTTTGGATGATATAATTATAAAATCGTCTCCATTTTTTATAGTTTAATTCTTAGATATGATTGTAAATAAAAATGCATTTTGGAATTTAACTTGATTTATTTATTAATTAAAATATTTTAATTTTTCTTAGACCTCCAATGAAATAGGATTTTTTTTAAATAACCACTTTGGCGTGCAAAATGAATAATAAATTAAAATAAGACTATCAGTTTTTTGGCTTCATATGGCACATAAAAACATAACAATTAATTAAAACGTCAAATAAATATTTTTTCTTGGCGCAAGTGACACAAAAATCAACTTTATGTTCACCGCATATCGCAACGTTACAGTTGGCGCACATACTCGTACTTTTGGTCATACGATTTTTCTTATAGTGACACTTTCCACACGTTTTCCTTTTTCGGTTTTCTCGACCTGAAGACGGTGCCATCAACAGATGGCACCTCCTCGTTTTCATTCCTTTGAAGAGGAGATGACTGGCGATCTTGACGGGTAGGTGGTAGCATTGAAAGATCACCTCTGATCTTCTCTTTCACTTGGGTAGGCATCGTTGTTTTTGCCAATCTTACCTTTAGCCAGGGCTCTATAAGTTGAAGATGTAGTTTTTTTTATAAAATCTCTGCGTGAAGTTAGTTTTTGTCCTGCTCTCAGTAAATTATGACATTGTATCACGTAGCTTCAGTTGTTGCCCAAACGTAACGATTTTTACCATGCACGTTTCTTTGAGGAAGTTATATGATGCTGTTCTGCCTGGTTTGTGCAGGACCAGTATTTGAGCTGACTGGCGAATCATGGTCCATGTCTGAAGACTATTTTGGTAGTGGGCTTACATATCTTTCCAGATAGTTCATAATTTTCATCACTCTGTACATCATCCTCTGACACCAAGTCTTCGGTCTCGCTAGCAGAATATCAGCCAGGGTATTGTTATTTAGTTCTTGATGTAGTAGATTAATTATTAGTAGATGGTTATTGGGAATTCTGTCCCACCTCCGTTCGATCGGGCTCACGCCCTCTCTCACTTCGGTTGTACTGAATTCCCAATAACCATTGTATGTTTTTGTTCCATAAGTTTTTTGTCACAGTTCTAACAGCCGTACACGTTAGGTGGCGCTCGAAGTCTTATAAACTGATGGCTCAGAATATTTAAATATAGGAACATAAGAATTTGAAGTCATTGTGTTGAAGCTTTTGATACGCTACAAATAAGCAAGCAATTCGTTATGAAATTTGTAAAACAAAAAGAATCTTTAAAAATAGAATGTATTTGTCCAACATCTTCTAGTGAAAGTAAGCGTCATGGCAACTTACTACCTAACACTATTCGTTGTCTTGTCTGTGGTCCATCAAATTGTGGAAAAACAAACTTAGTGATTAGTTTGTTGTTGCATAAGAACGGTCCTCGTTTCCGTAATTTGTATGTGTATTCAAAATCTTTATACCAACCCAAGTATAAATTTCTAGAAGAAGTTCTACAACAAGTACCTGGTACATCATTTTACAAATATAATCACAATAGCGAGATTTTGAGTCCTCATGAAGCTTTGTTAGATTCAATTATCATTTTTGATGATGTTGCTTGCGAAAATCAAAACAATATTCGAGATTATTTTGCTATGGGACGTCATAAGAATATTGATTGCTTTTATATTAATCAAACTTACTCCAAAATTCCAAAACAGCTTGTGAGGGATAACTCTAATCTTATAGTTTTATTTAAACAAGATGATATTAATTTAAGACACGTTTACGATGAACATGTAGGTTCTGACATGTCATGGCCCAAATTCCGTGAAATGTGTTCTACTGTTTGGACCAAACCATACAGTTATGTTGTGATAAATAAAGACTGTGAGAAAAACAAAGGATGTTACAGAATGAAATTTGATACGTTTATCGTGTTAGATTAACATTCATAAGTGATTGTAACGTTGTTAATAATCACTCTCATTTGTGATTTCGAAAGGAGTAGAATTCTAAGCATGGAAAGAAATCTCAAAGAACTAATTGTAAAATCTGCAGCAGCTGTAAAAAGGAAGGTGAAAATGATAAAAGATGTAAAAAATTCTAACAACATGGCGCTGGAAACAATTTTTCAACCTATAGTTAATCCCCTCAATCAGTTGGTAAATAAAAGCGATGAAAAATATGAACAAGAAGAATTCGAGTATAAACCAACACTGAAGAAAAATAAGTACAGCGAAAGTGAAGAGTCGGATTCTCCCAACGAAGACTCTGAAAGACCTCTTAGTGAAGAAGAAAACTTAGATGGTGCTTGTATCAGCAAACCTGACAAAACCCTTACTGTTTCACCATTTACAGATCAAAATTTGAGTGCAGACTCGTTTAAGTCCTTTCAATCATCACCAAGCAC
This sequence comes from Nymphula nitidulata, assembly GCA_947347705.1. Taxonomy (NCBI): domain Eukaryota; kingdom Metazoa; phylum Arthropoda; class Insecta; order Lepidoptera; family Crambidae; genus Nymphula; species Nymphula nitidulata. The sequence goes on along the minus strand of OX374617.1, from coordinate 2,451,011 downwards.
AAAAGATCAATCTATATGGTCAGGATCATCTGAAATTACGAAAAACGTACCATATGGAATCAAGCTTGAGCGTGGAAAACTTATTCTTGGTAAAACACGAGTTTTTGACCGTGACCGCACCTGGCGAATTGGAAATCGTATTGTTAAGAAAACTCTTGGTTTAAAAGAATTATTATTTAAAAAATCACCAAACATGGAAGTTATAACGGAAGACGATTTACAAAATTATAAAATGTTGTTACTTGAAACGAATGCTCATAGACGTAATTTTGATTCAACTAAGGCTATAAACAGCAATAAAGGTTACAAATATATGCACATTATTAAACCGTTATTTAAATTCTCAAGAAGTGCAACTACGAGCACGGAAAGTCTTCCACTAGGAAAAGGATTGGAACTCTTGAAAAAAGTAAAAAAAAATACAGATTTGATTTATTGGGATGACCCTAACGAGCTAGTAGATCGATTAAAATTATTATTTGCGTCACGAGATGCTGGTAATACTGGTTTAGATAATGAAATAATTGCAATAATTGAGGAACTGTATGAAGCCGGCATAATCAACAAAAAATATAAGGAAAGTACATTAGAATAATTCAGCAGTTTACTTACAGTAAGCAGCTGATAAGCATTGCCATTGCAATGAATATAGACAAATTCGGTCACCACGTTCATAAGCGTTTACGATTATTTGAATACATAGATACCTTAAACGATTCTCTAGTAAAATCAGAAACGGGAGTCTACGATTTAAAATCAACAAGATTAAAAGGCTTGTTGCCCCCAGATAAAGACGACGAAGCTGTAAATAAAGGATATCTGGATGAATCAGTCCAGCACATGGAAAAAGAGTTGAAAAAAGTTTTGAGTGATGTTAAAAAATATTTGTCGAATTTAGAAAAAGCTGTTTTAGATCGTTTGAATACCGTTTATTACACAAAAACAGAAATAGACCACTTAATGCAAGGTCAGTCGGACAAAAAATAATGAGTAAGCAAAACATTGTTGATGAACTTCATAGAGCTGTACGAAGAAATTTCCCACGTCGATGTACAATTATAAAAGCGATAGATGATTTATGGCAAGCTGATCTAATTGACTTTCAAAAGTATTCAAAATTCAATAAAGGATATAAATTCGTATTGGTAGTCATTGATGCTTTGTCGAAATATGTATGGGTTAATCCTCTGAAATCGAAATCGAAAAATGATGTTATGAATGCAATGAAATGTATATTAATTGATTCTCAGAGAAAACCAAAAAATCTGCAAACAGATGCAGGGAAAGAGTTTTATAATGAATCTTTTAAGCGATTAATGACCCAGTATAAAATAAATCATTACTCTACATATTCTGTAAAAAAAGCATCTATTGTAGAACGGGTGATAAGAACATTGAAATTACGACTTTATAAACAATTCAGCTTATGTGGTCAGTATCGATGGTTGGAGAAGAATTTAGATTCCGCTGTACAATACTATAACAATACTATTCATAGTACAACAAAATTTAAACCCATTGAAATAAATAAAGCCAACGAGATGTTAGTTAGATCTAACATTATTAAAACACAAAAACAAAACACAAATCAGAAATCTAAGTTTGTCCTTGGCGACCATGTTCGTATTAGTAAATATAAAGGAGACTTTTATAAAGGTTATACACCTAATTGGTCAACGGAAATATTTTCTATTGTAAAAGTTAACCATACAAATCCACCAACATATGATATAGAAGATAAGAATCAACAAAGAATCTTAGGATCTTTTTATGAGTATGAATTACAAAAAACTAAATTCCCAGACCTTTACCTTATTGAGAAAATCATAAAACGAAAAGGAAACAAATTTTTTGTGAAATGGTTAGGTCTCAATGATAATGAAAATAGTTGGGTTGAAAAAAATGCATTGGTGTTTTAATATAAATTAACTGTCTTTGATCCACATAATCACTTTACTTGTACCAATGAAGAAAGGAAGTGGTATCATTAACAGCTTGATAAACAAAGTACCTTTTGAATTACATTTACCTGGGTATCAATTTTGTGGTCCTGGAACGAATCTTAAAAAACGTTTGCTAAGAGGCGATCGCGGAATAAATCAATTGGACAAAGCTTGTATGTATCACGACATTGCTTACACCAATAACGATTTGAACGTTCGACATAAAGCCGACTTAGATCTTTTGAACATGGCTAAAAGAAGACTAAAATCGAAAGATGCTAAAAAAGGAGAAAAGATTGCTTCGTGGATTGTAAAAAATGCAATGAAGGCGAAACTAAAAGTTGGTGGGGGTGTACGTTCATTTATGTCAATTGTGAAAAGAATACAATCACAAATAAAAAAATTAAAATCAAAAAACAATCATGCTGCTATTAAATATGCATATGCAGCTGCAAAAAAAATATTTGCTAATAAAAAAGGTGTTCGGTTACCACGCTGTATTCCACTTCCAAAAAGTGGAGGAATATTACCTTTGATTCCAATTTTTGCTGGACTGTCGGCCTTAGGTTCGTTAGCTGGTGGCGCAGCAGGAATCGCAAAAGCCGTCAATGATTACAAGGCCTCTCAAAAAAATCTACAGGAAGCTGAGCGACATAATAGAATGATGGAATCGGTTGCTCTTGGAAAAGGGGTGTATATTAAGCCCCATAAAAAAGGAGCAGGTTTATATTTGAATCCCTCAAAAAACTGATTCAGCGGCTGCCCAGACGTGCACTTACCAACTTGGATATATTGGAGCATGCACGAAGCATCCCATATTTTCGTGGTGTTTTTATGAGAGATACTTTACCTTCGAAACCAAGAAAAATAGAGTGTGGTATAGTAAATTTGGACAGCTCCGAGAATCCTGGATCGCATTGGGTAGCCTACGTTAAGCAAGTCGATTACACGGAATATTTTGATAGTTTTGGTAACTTGAAACCACCGTTAGAAGTACAAAAATATTTAAAAGATACGTCTCTAAATTATAATTATATACAACATCAGAGATTTGGATCAGTAAACTGTGGACATCTATGTTTAAAATTTTTAAAAAAATTTTGGAGAAGTCATTTAAATAAAGAATAATACTGTAATATTTATCAGTATTAAAATGTCTTTTACTGTGTCTATAACCGGAAAAGAAGCCTCCTTAACAACGTATTACTCACCAACCTTAGAATTAGTAGGAGAATATGAATGTGGGCTTTTATATTTTTCTACATTTAACTCCATTCCGAATATAGATGAGAGAAATAACAAGTTCTATTACGGTGAAAATGAAGTCATCGAGATTCCTGAAGGATCATATGAACTTCAAGATATTTGTGATTACTTGAGGAGTAATATCAAGAATACTATATTAAAATTATCTTGTAATAATAACACCCTGAAGACAAATATTTTCTGTTCGAAAGATATTCACTTTACTAACAGTGATTCAATTGGTAAAATTTTGGGTTTTGGTACGGAAACAATCAAAGCTAATATAAGTAGCGAGTCTAAATACCCTGTAAGCATTTTATCAACAACCATCGTGCGTATAGAGTGTGATGTTGTTAGTGGATCATTCGTGAACGGAATAGCGAGTCACATTATTTATGAATTTGTGCCCAACGTACCACCAGGATATCGAATCATTGAAATACCTAAGAACTTAATTTATTTTCCTGTTAACCAAAACTCAATAAGTGCAATAAATATAAAATTATTAGACTCTGAAAACAAGCAAATCAATTTACGAGGTGAAGAAGTACAGTTGTATTTACATTTAAGACAAAAATGTTAAACTTCAATAAAAGCTATACTACATCTTCTAATCAAATCAGTTCTAAGAGAGCAGTTAAAAAAGAAAGACCTCTACAATTAAAGAAAAAACTAACAAAAAGCAATAAGGAATTCCTCAAGCTAGTAGGCTTATTAAAATGAACATTTTAAACATATCTCAATCAACTGCATGTGATAACAGCATTGAAAGTTTTGAATATCATTCTTACAAACCATATGTGACAAGTTTTAACAAGAATGATGAAATACGAATACCTATCAACCAACAAGACTTAAACGTGTTGCCCTCTCTCAGCACTTTGTATGTCGAGGGCAAGGTTGATGTATATGATAGCACTACGAAAACAAAAGTATCAAGTGTGCACTTTGTGAATAATCCAGTGCTATTTTTATTTCAAGATATTCGGTATGAATTAAATGGAGTCGAAATTGACAAAATTAAAAATGTTGGTGTTTCTGCTACTATCAAATCTTATTTGTCATTAAATGAAAATGAATCAAAATCTGCAAAAGTTTGGGGCTGGTCTACTACTGGTACAACCAATGTAAAGGATGGTATGTTCTCAGCCTCTATACCTTTGAATAAAATATTGGGATTTGCAGAAGATTATGATAAAATTGTTATAAACTGCAAACACGAGTTGGTATTATTAAGAAGTAACACAAACCTCAATGCTTTGAAATTGAAAGAGGGTGAGGTAGTTCAGGATATTATAATAAACAAAGTAGTATGGCGCGTGCCCCATGTTAAAGTGTCAGACCGTGAGAGAATTAATTTACTGAAGCATTTAGAAAAAGATAGAGCAATAACTATAGCATTCAGAAATTGGGATCTTTATGAGTATCCTTTGTTACCACAAACACGCAAGCATACTTGGTCTATCAAAACTTCGTCACAAACAGAAAAACCAAGGTTTGTTGTTGTAGCTCTTCAAACTAATAGAAAAAATCAGGCTAAATTATCAATGGCTGAATTTGATCATTGCAATATTCGTGATGTAAAAGTATATTTAAATTCTAGATATTTCCCATATGAAAGTTTGAATATTAGCTTTGCTGAAGACAGGTTTAGTTTATTATATGAAGAATATGTGAGATTTCAACAGTCTTATTACGGACGTCGTTCTGAACCGTTATTGAGTATAAAAGAATTCAGAGACATAGCACCCTTATTTGTTATTGATTGTTCTCGTCAACAAGAAATGTTGAAAGGTTCTATAGACGTTAGAGTTGAAATCGAGACTGATCAAGAAATACCGGATCAAACTGCAGCTTATTGCCTAATTTTTAACGATTGCATTTTCGAATATAAACCTTTAAGTAACATTGTAAGAAAAATATCATGAATAAGGATACGATCATAGTGGATGTGCAGGGGTTTAAAAACGAAAAAAATGAGTTTATTGTAAAAGAATTAGTCATAGGCACTCAAGAGCATACTCAAATATTTTTAATAAAACCACCTTATCCATTTTGTGCTTTGACACTGGAAGAGAGAAAACATGTTTGGTGGATAGAAAGAAATAGAGGATACCGGTGGAGTGAAGGTCATATTGACTATAGAGAATTTAGAAGGCTTATCATACCTTATTTTAAACAACGAAAAATTATTGTAAAAGGTGAAGAAAAAGTGAAGTGGGTGCAAGAACTATGTAGACATAAAAATGTTTTAGACATAAGCAGTACAGATATACCGAATTTAAATACTCTAACAGAACTATACTGTAAAGATATTTTTGCATATAATTGTTTTAACCATTTAAAATACTGTGCTTTAAAAAATGTTCTATGCATAAGAAAATGGTGTGTAGATAATAACATTAATTTTTAATTATTTTTTAGATGAAATAAGTATCGATTATATTAGGAAAGTAAGTAAAAAGTAAATTAAATATTGTGAATTTTTTATATGTATGACAAAATGGTGTGTAAAAAAATAATGTTACTTATTTAATTCATAATAAAAATGTATTTATTAAAACCTCTTTCATTTAAAATACAATTTGTCCTCAACTTTTACCGCTAGTTCCTATTGCATCAAAGAATGAATGATAGCATTTTTTATGCATTCATTAAAAATAGCTTTAATATAAAAAATGGAGCAACATGTTAACTAACCTAAAAACCATTTCATAGGGGTAAAGTAAAGAAAGAAATATAATTTTCTTTAACAATTTATTTCGATAATTTATATAATTCACAACATATTTCAAATACTTTCACACGACAACAAACTACGCTTCATTCATTGACTTATAATATATTAGTTTGATTACACATATGACATAATTTTTAATAATTTGCTTGGAAGTTTAAAGAAATATTAAAGAAACATTTAGATTATGAAATATAGCCCCATATGAGTATTTTTAACAAACTAATATGTTAAGTATATTACAACTTACTTGTGTTTCAGAAACAACTAGTATAACTGTAACCACATATTTTTTTAGAAATATTGCTAATAATTTTTTCAGTTTGGTCCATAATTTCATCACCTATATCTTTCACCACATATTGAGAACTTAACACAACATAGTCATCTTCAACATAGTCTTTAGCTCGTTGGGATCCGTTTAATTCCAACACTTTAATTTTAATTAGACGGAGTCCTTTTTTCGGTGCACTATTGATAACAAAAGAATGTGTCGCTCCATGATGCTTATTCAAAGTTCCTGGCGTGATGCTCCTTCTTTTACACGACGTTTTACGACGTCGCTGGCCCGTGTGAAGTGGTTTCGACTGATTCTGCATGTTGAGAAATTCTTGTGTAAATCCTTCTAGTGGATCTTGAGCACACTGGAATGAGTCTAAATATTCTTGAGGATAACTAATACACTCGTCATCCGAAATGGTAGTGATGTTTTTGAGTTCTTCGTTCTGTAACAAAAATGAATTTGATTTAAAACTTTTGAAATACGCAAAGTACTAAAGTATATTAGTTAGTAAGATAAAATAATTTAACTTACCGTCGTCATGTTTATATTTTTATTAATTTGTGTTGTGAATTATATAAATTACAGTACGTGTTTATTAGCTCTGCAACAACTCGTAGTGTCTGACGAAATAATAATAGAAATGTATCGGAATTAAGTAGGTACAGATTACCAACACATTGTTCACAACTTCACACATTACATTTTGCTTACTACCAATGTTTTAAATGCTGTCTCTCTCTTGCACTCCAGTAATAGGTACTTATTTCAATTAAGCGGTGGCGCGTGCGTTGTCAATGTCATCATAATGCAACGTTCCAAAATACAAGTTTCAACTTGATTTGTATAATGAGGTCAGATGCCTATTAGTTAGGAATATAAAATCAAACAAATTAAATTATATTTAATTATTATTTATTCTATAAGTATGTAGGTAGGTACATTTTTATGATAAACGTCCATTCTTAAGCTACACTAATTAAATTACAACTACTATAGAATAACATGGTACTACAATATAACTAATAGTAATAAAAGTGTCACAAAAAGTTTATAAAAATGTTAAAAATTAAATATACTAGTGTGTCCCCACGCTCTAGTAGAAATTTTATTTTTTGATATTAAGCGTTTATCATCATCACCACTCAAAGCTATTTTATTAACCGCACAAGTGAAAATTTCATGTTTAATTGATTTAAATAAAATATTTGTTTTACGTATAATATCGCCATCAAAGAGAGTTCTTTCATAATCTGTAACATCTAATTTACGGATAACATTTTTTTTTATGCCTTTTGCTTTTTTTATTGTACTGTCCACAGTTTTAATGCAATAAAGTTTTGAACGGAGCCCGACAAATTCTGTTATTATTTTTCCTGCCATTTCATCCTTAAATAACCCAGGAACTTTTTTATTCTGAATAGGTAAGTGAAATACATTTACTTTAGGAAAATTACATGTGTCAAAGTAAGACAGGAACTTTTCTTTCACATCACTATAAAAATCATGTGTTTTTACGTGATAAACAAAACTATCGGTGTCCGTATAACACATTTTCACGTTATTTTTGTAATATGGCTTAATAACAGAATAGTGGAAATCATACATGTGACTTTTAGATAATTCCAAAACAGTAAAACCAATGTATATGGGTTTATTCAAAATAATCTGTTCAGGTTTTAATTGCACCGCAACTAAGTTTTCGGTAAATACCGTCGCACTATGAAAATTTGGACGTGCAATAAGTTGCTGAGCATTTTTTCTTTTTTTTGTGATGTTTTTTTGATCGCACCACTGATTAACCAAATCAACTTTTACTCGTTTTTCATTATTTTCCAATGTTTTTCCAAATACACTATTATTTAAGAGTTTAAAAAAATCTTGTTCAAAAGCTGAGTAGCTTTTTTGCCGTAAGCTGGTGTTCAAATCAATATATTCTTTTAAATATGGACTTTGTCTAAAAGTTATGACTCGATGTATTTTTTTTAGTACCAAACCATGTTTTAAACATGTCTTCAAATGAATGTAATGTATTACATAGTTAAATTTGTCATATAAAGTCGGAACGAGTTTACTATTTTTTCCTCCTGGAGGAATACATTTTTCTGGACAAAATGGTAAATCGTTATGCAAGTCATGTAAATGTTTTGGATATTTTAAGTCGACTTCGAGAATAAACCCGTACTCAGCGTTTATCGAAATTGCATGCACGTCTAAATTATCAATTTCATGTTGCTCTAAAAACCTGAAATTCGATAAAGGTAAATATTGACACATACTAAAACCATATAAATTATTACAATCGATGTAAGTGATATAAGAACTAGGCTTAGAAAGATCATATTCAGGCATAAATTTATTATTTGCTTTAGCATATCTATGAGTGCATAAGCAAAGACCACCTTTTATACCACCTTGTAACATTCGCAACATAGACAAATCATCAATAAGTTCCAGTTGTACCCCGGTTTTCAATAGCATTGCATCAAACGATAAACTTGGCGCCGTCAAATAGAAAGCCGGATCTAACTGATAATGCAGTTTACAAGTACGTCTAAAATTTTCAAAAATGTCTGCTAGCAACAAAACATCTGTTTTTAAATATAAATCCGTATAATTTCCTAAATTACAGATTTTAAATGTTGACCAAACCAAATGTGCATGTCGATAATCTTCGTTAGTAATCTCTTGATCAGTAAGTATGCTTTTAAAACATTCCTTTTTAGGTAAAGAATTTTCTCTATAACGTTCCCAAGAGTCCATATATTCATAAGGATAGACACCTTTGCGAGTGAGTAACTTAAATTTATGTTCACTTGGAAAAAAACTTTTTAAGTGCCCAAATTGTTCTGGCTTTAGGGTATCTGCCAATTTACTTAAGCTGGTTCCTAGGAATTTAAATGAGTCAACAAAACGAAGTTGAAAAAACTGCTTGTTTGAAACTGGTACGAATTTTGTAAATGAAATATAATTTTCTTTTGTTTTTGGTATTATTTTAATATCTCCAGGTACGTTCCCCAAAGCTTTTATGAATAAGTGACAGTCGTATCCAGCTAAATTATGAAAAAATATTGGGATGAACGAAGGACGCTTATATTGTAAATTACAATAGGGGTGCGCGGCGCCGCGGTAGCGACCTGTAACATGGCAATGATCACGAACTTTATCAGAAAAAACAAAATTTTGGCAGATATGACAAAATATGGAATTCATAAAATTAACGTTGTCTTCCTCGGTAAATATCATGGGAGCGTTTGAACTTAGTTTTTTATATAATTTTTGAACATCTTTTATTATATACTCAACAAATCGCTCAACACAATCAGGCCCGCGGTGTGATACATAGCGATTATAAGTAGAGTCATCGCAACAAACAATGTAATATGCAAACGCGACAGGGACATGGTGATGTAAAACGCTAGTATTGTTACTTGTCGAACAGGTGGTATCAGAAATGGTTTGCAACATTGACTCAAAATCTGCATAGATACAAAACGGTACGTTTTGTTTACGATCATAGTTTTTAAATTTAATTATAGAGCCTCTGTCGGGTAACACTGTTACTACACCGCTACATAAATGACTATCGACTTCTTCCACAGTATTAAAAAATAAAAGACATAGATCACAGAAATATAACTTTCCGTGATGAGAAGTTACTTGGCTTCTAAAAAGTCGGGAACAATCTTTTATCAAACAGTAGTGAGCCTTAGTACCGTTTTCAAGCAACAACAGATGTATAATTTTATTATTACTTTTCTTTTCTATGTCTGATTTATATAAAGGACCAATTATGGTTTTATTGTTTTTTAACCCATAAATTATGACCTTTATTGTTGTATTGTTTTGCTCAAACGTCTTTATATCCTGGAAAGTAACTGGGAAGCGCATCCCAGAAACATCTAACAATTCACGATAATTAGGATAGGAAGAAACTCTCTCAGGATGTTTCTTAGCTGGATATAAAGCTGCAGTCACGCACCACAGAAAACAGCATTTATCTTTATTTACGATATTAAGACATGCCTTTTTTAATTGAATTGATTTAGGCAATGGAATAAAGCTCGATCCCCCCAACGGCTGGTATTTATTTAGATTGACCTCAATATGCAAATTGTTTAAAAAAGTCCACCCACTATCGCGCTCTTCAAATTCCTCAATACATGTTTTAAGATAATTTACCATTTCGATATATACATTTTCAAAGTCGTAATTGCAAAACAATAGTTTATTTTTCGTGCCAAACGATTTAATTGCAGAAGATTTATCTTTAAATTGTAAAAATGTTGCAAAGAGTTCAAAATTTACCTTCACACATGTATGAGTACTGAGAAATTCATCTAGTAATGACTTTAATTTGTTACGAATTTCATATAAAAATACGTTAAATGAAGATTTTTGTAAATCATTGATTGGTACTATTTTATATGTAATTATTCGATTACGAAATGCAGATGCTATGATTTCTACGCCTTCGCTGTGTTTTGTTGAACAATTGTTTTGTTTATGTAAATTACTTCTCAAGTGACCGACCCATGACTTACTTGCGACAGATACATTACAAATAGTGCATAAAGGCATTTCAACTATATTATGAAAGTATTTGAAGGAAAAAAATATTTGTGTGTATAGCACTAATGTACCTACCTAGCTAATTTTAAATGTATTACTTATAATGGGAAAAAAATTATTAATGTAAAGTATAATTTTTATATTCAACTAACTTAATACACATAAAATAAAAATAAAATGATTAATAACTATTTAAAATTAATTTTGTCTGAGTAGTGCACGGGCTCCGACTCTTCAAAGAGTGCCCACGCCTTAGCCAGGTACGCCTGCAGGGCCTCCCACGAGGGCGACTCGTCGTCGCACTGCAGCTTCACCGCCACCAGCGCCTTCTTGTAGCGCACATCGATAGGAGTCGACGCGTACTCTTTTGTTTTGTAGACCTTTAGATCTACAAAAAATTCTCCTGAGGATGGTGCTGTTCTTCGAGACGAGCCCGTTGAAACTCGACTCGTAAAGCTCGACGTCGCGGTACCGCTGCTGTTTTTGGGAATGTTGTTGACCGCTTCCTCTGACTGCAGAATATGGAACAGATCCTTTTTCTTATTCGCTCTGTAACAAAATATAAAACACTAAGTAACTATAACAAAACTATCGTAATACCTAATGTACCTACCTATTGCATATTATATTTTTTTACTATTTAAATTTTACTGAACATTAAATATAGTACTAATAACTATAATAAAATATTTTCTTCACTTATAAAAATAATATTAGCGTTACATGTTTTAAAATATGTACCTGTGAGATGTAGCAATCTGGTATGGTGCTGGTGAAGAGTCACGCTTGGCGGCCGTAGTTGCTTTACGCTTGGTGGCGGTAGCAGTGGGCGATCTCGGCTTCTTCTTTGGTGGTGCCTCAGAAACCACTGAAGGTACTTCGTACTCGGAGTCAGACCTGTGTTGAAATTATGTTTTAAGATATCTTTCGGAATGATACGCATACACAAATAATTACTATTTCATATCACTTTATATTGTAGAAAATAATGATGTGCTATCCACATGTGAAAGATAAATAAATGAAAGAAATGTTGAAAAAGTATTACTTACGCACATTTTAGTTAATGATTTGGTGTTGCTCTGATGGGTACTGGTTATCACTGATGGGTACTAGAGAGCACTGATGGGTACTGGTGAGCACTGATGGGTACTGGTGAGGACTGATGGGTACTAGCGATCACTGATGGGTATTAGTGAGCACTTTACCCACAACTACGGTGAATTTGAAAATAAATGAATTTCCATCAGTGTTGATGTTTTTATGTCGAAAAAAATTTGTTGTCATCAATAAAATCGGTCAAGTGTGAACGATTTTCCTAAAAACTATATAATTTTTTAATTAAAATTGTGATTCTTATTGCGAAGGCAATAAAGTCTCTAACATTTTAACAGAATGGACTTATTTCTGTTATAGTTCAGACATATTCAATATCGATGCATCAATTCTTAGTTTGAATCTTGTGTCAAATAAAATAAAATAATTACTTGTTTCACATCAACAGGCGCATAAGACATTTTATAATAGAACGTTTAATTACAATAACATGTTTATTAACCTACTTTGTAATTTTAGCTGCATGCGCTGATGGTGAAATTGCAATGCTTGCTTTTTTACTGCATAGGGACGTTCCAACAGAAATGAACATGGAGTTGGTAAACCGATTGATTCTACCAATAATCGAGTTAATATCATAAGAAGGTTATTAATTATTGTTCTTCACATGTATTTATATTCGTTTTCTTTCTTTATTTGTACTTATTACAATATATTTATATGTTTTAAAATATAATCATGGTTCAGTTCAAAAATATACTAATTCACTACACATACTTTTTACATTTCAAGTTTTATCCAAATCTGATAAGTCGCATTTACATGATTGGAAAACCAATAACCAAATTAACATTTTTATTTCATACTAACTGCATGCTTTGCAATGCCCGTAAACTGTTTGGTTTTATATAAAATATGTACTTAAAAGTTTCATCACAATATAATCAATGGTTTCAGAGCGCTTAGGGGACGGACATACAAACACTCATTTTTATTTATATAGATATTGAAAACTATAAGATACTTTTGTATTTCACTGAAGTTTCCATACAAAATTTCTTAGGATGCAAGTCATAGACATTCGATTCATACGAAAATGTATATGAAATAAAAATAAACTTTTATTCATTCGTTCATTCAAAATATTTTATAAACATAAACTCGGAATGTGCGAGAATATCGAATAATTCAAATTGACACAGTATCAAACAATAAAACCCACATCACTATTTTCTATTATAGTTCTAGAGACAGCCTTAAAAGTTTGCGTCTCTTGTGTAAGTGGAAATATTTCAAATTAGGAGTGTTTGTTACAGTCAGTTTTCAATTAAATTAGGTAATTATTCATGACTTACATCTTCTGGATATAATATAAGACCAATACTTTTAAAACAATAGCAAAGTTACCAGACCAATTTATAAAACTATGCTAATAATAACAAACTTATTTATCAACTTTGATAAAAATACCATGAGGAATAAAAATAATCCCAAGTAATTCAGTAAAAATTTCAATAATTCAAACCTTGTATTGTTTTTATAATTATTCTTCATAAGTGTATTATAAAATTGTTGTGCGTTGGCTCGACACCAAAGAGGCTAAGCTATATTATTATTTAATGTTGCTATGCTCCTGGAGTTCCTGGACTTAGCAACGCGCATGAAATGCAAGCGAGGCTCGGGTTCCATTTGCCACGTTTTCGTCCACTTGCAACGCGGACGACTCACGGTGACGACGACACAGCCATGTAGTGTTTGTGATTGAGACTCTATGTAATAATTTATAAATTACATAAAAAAATTTAGTAACGTTCTTATTCCTTGAAGAGAAATGAAGTAACTTCAGGTAAGTGTATTTTTTGTTGTAATATTCTAAAAATAATATACAACATTTTTAATGTTTGTCCGTGTTGTAGCAATAATAAATATAAAAACTAACTGAATTATTTTGTACGCACAATATTTAAGTACCTGCCTAATATATTATTAATCTTATCGAATTTTGTATTTATTATTGCAAGTAGGTGTTGTTGTAGGTACCAAAACCTATGCACCACGTGGCACTGATTATTAACTATTTAGATTTCAATTTGTAATATCTGTAAATTAGAAATATAGTATAATAAATTTAGAAATATAGTATTTCGAATGTTGAAACCACGAAGTGAGTTATATTGCAAAGCACCACGTGTAAGTTATGAAATTGATATACCTAGCTTATTGAATAAACGTTAAATAATTTCATTTTAATGTTTTTGATGCGTTTAAACGCCTACTTTATTCAGGAGACGCGGGTTCGAATCCCGCCTGGAGCAATATGTTTTTTCATCATTTTGTTTCTTTATTTGTAATTGTTAAATAATTTTATCGAACAATTTAATCTCAATAATAAAATAAAATCAATCATTTGTATTTATTATTCCAAGCATATGCACCACGTGGTAGTAATTAAATGCCTACTATTGGAACACAAAATATCATCTTTAGATTAAATTCATTTGTAATTTATATCTTAACCAGTCGAGCCACAAAGGTATATTGTCATAGCTTCTAAGACTCCCGGGAGTCTTAGGTGTTACTCACATGCATATATGGCGCCAGCGCGGTCGCGGCGTAGTGTTTCATTCAATTTCCAAATAAAGCGTAAGGAAATAAAAGCATAATTTATAAACAGCGAATGACAAGAAATCGTTGGTAGCAAATTTTTTCCATTGCATCTTATTTCCTTATGTTAAATTTCAAATTTTAATGAGCCATCGTACCGCGTCCACACCCTTGCCTTTGTGTGTGGCTTGCGCCTTACGCGCCCTGACAAATTAATATTAGATAAATGTGTTTTACTATGAAAAATATTTATTTACTTACATAACTATTTTATTTTTAGATTCCTACTCGACAATGAAGTTGTGTTGGTGACTACAAGACAAAGTGTTTACTACTTATAAGCCATTTGTAAGTATGTGCTATCTTTGAATATCAACTTATACAAAAACATTTTGTAACTTTATAGGTCACGTGTAAAATTACAAAATGTGGAAGTGTTTTAAGTTATTATTTAACCAATTTGTTGTTTTGTTTTAGATGAACAGACCCGGGTCCACCACTCACCACAGGCCAGGCTCCACTCATTGCAGCACCACAGCAATCACAACGTCATTTTTTTTGTTTAAGTTTTGAAATTAAAACAAAAGGAAAATGTTTATTACAACACATCCCATACTCCCTGTTTCTTACAGATATGATTATTTGGTAAGCAAGCAATCACATACAAGTTTACATACCAATATGTGGTTGCTTAAGGTAAAAGGTTCAACTGGTTGGTTTTGAGGTAACAGAGTAAGTAAGTATAAGTAGGTTGAATTAGTTAGCTAGCTAGAGAGATAGAGAGATACAGTGAGCTAGTGAGGCTTATAACAATTAGGTAGTTAGGAGTCTATTCGGTGCGTGATCTTACCCATGGGCTCGCAGGAAGTTACTTACCATGGGGCTTCCAGCCGAATAGTTTAGGAGTCTGTTTGGTGCGTGATCTTACCCACGGGCTCGCAGGAAGTTACTTACCATGGGGCTTCCAGCCAAACAGTTTAGGAGTCTATTCGGTGCGTGATCTTACCCACGGGCTCGCAGGAAGTTACTTACCACGGGGCTTCCAGCCGAATAGTTTAGGAATCTGTTCGGTGCGTGATCTTACCCACGGGCTCGCAGGAAGTTACTTACCACGGGGCTTCCAGCCGAACAGTTTAGGAGTCTGTTTGGTGCGTGATCTTACCCACGGGCTCGCAGGAAGTTACTTACCATGGGGCTTCCAGCCAAACAGTTTAGGAGTCTATTCGGTGCGTGATCTTACCCACGGGCTCGCAGGAAGTTACTTACCATGGGGCTTCCAGCCGAATAGTTTAGGAATCTGTTCGGTGCATGATTTTACCCACGGGCTCGCAGGAAGTTACTTACCACGGGGCTTCCAGCCAAACAGTTTAGTGGCTTTAACATTGTGATTACAGGCTTTCTGGTTATTGGGAATACTGTTCAACCGAAGTGAGTGAGGGCGTAAGCCCGATCGAACGGAGGTGGGACAGAATTCCCAATAACCATCTACTATTATTTCATCTTCTTTTAAAGCAGACATGGTGTAAATCTAAAAATAATTACAAATTTAGAGTATAATATTCACGTGCACTCGAATTAAAATACTGACGTTAAAGCTAACCATCCGTCCAAACGACGGGCGAAGGTCAAGTATCTCAAAAGCTGTGACACTCACCTGTTCACTGCATGCGCCAATGCAACGGGCTCACTGGCGACTGAGTTGGCTAGCCGAGACAACACATTCGGTTGCGGCGTTAAAAAAAGACAGCAATATTTCTTAGCGCTGCCCGTCGAATCGACGGAGGTTAGCTATCTAGGGTTAGTTATAAAAATGTTTATTTCACAGGATGGAAGGAAAAAGATATATATTGGATATTTCTACACATTTATTTGACTGACCTTGTTTGGGGTTTCTTTGGGTGTTGTTTAATGAGTACCTATCTGGTTTAAGCGAAACAGCGCTAAGAGTCCACTGGCGTGATATTTCAATTTTGCGACTTCTGTAAATTGCGGTATTGCAAACTGGTCTTACGCGGTTTTGCATGCCCACCGACGCTATACGACCGAAATAGGAAAGGCGATGGTACCTTCCCAGACGATACAACACACGCAACTACCACCTACTAAAAATATATTGCCCCAGCAAATGTTCTAAGCAAGCACTCTATCAGTAACGAGTGAAACCAGCCTCAGACGTCGTCCCTCCGAAAAGAAATATAGTCACGTCTATGAACAAAATGAAAAAATAAACTATTCATGGTACGAATGATGTACGTTGGCTGCCTTAACCGCAGCTGATATACGCGTCTCTGATTTTATTGTCGCATGAATTTGAATATCCCTCGATTGCTACGCATTTGCTCGTCGTGTTTGCGGAATATATCCAACTAGAGAGTACAACAACCTTATTTTCGAAAACTCACATCCCCTCTTGCTTTTCTTTAACCGTCGGGGATAGTGCAAATCCGCGTAACTAGTATTGGATAGTTCCGCGTATCTGACAAATGTAGCCCATTTAAGTTGTCGCGGAAAATTCACGCAATATCTTGGTTGGCTACTTTAAGGGATTTATATTTTCCCAACAAAAGATAGAACACATCAACAATTACTCTCTATGTGAAAATTCGTTGAAAAAAACAGTTTTTAAATTTTTAAACCTTTTCCCTGTAAAACTGGATCTATTGCAGATACGCGGCCTTTACGTATGGTAGATTCGCGGATTTGCGCTATCCCAGATGTTATGCACCGCAGTAATAAGTGAGAGGTATATAATTTCTGGTATAACCAAGATTGGACCTGGTAATGCGTCAAAAATCGACGCAACTTGTTCAGGACACCGAGCTTCACGGCATCATCATCATGCTGATGATGATGATGATTTCTAGCTTTATTTAGTTCCCCCGTTATCAAGTATCGATAACACAAGCTCTAAATGATGCTTGGTTTGGGTTAGATAATAGAGTAAGAATAACATTTAAAAAAAAATTCGACCGCTAGTCGCTTCCAAATCGGCGGTAAGACAAGTGTCAAAAAGAAAGTCATAAATTACGTTTAAAAGGCCATAAACAGCAGTAAAGGACTAGCTGCCATGTTTTAAATGTAGATCTGTAAAGAAAATATTCGTTCAGACTACAAATGACTGGTCTTTTCTTATCTTATGGCAAAAAAAAATTGAATTGAATTCTTTACGCCATGTTCATTTGGTTTCTTTATTGACGTAAATTGTTTCATCACTAATCTATTTTCAACCCCCAACGAAAAAAGAGGGATGTTATAAGTTTGACGTGTCTGTCTATGTATCTGTGTATCTGTGAGTCTGTCTGTGGCATCGTAGCGCCTACACGAATGGACCGATTTTGATTCGGTTTTTTTTGTTTGATAGCTGATGTGACTACGATGGTTCTTAGCTTTAATTTATGAAGATCAGTTTAGGTGTTTGATGACTATCAGCTCATTTTCTACATGATAATAATAAAGCGACGACGCTTAGTGCAGCTGTTTCAGCCACCTCCACCTTGCCGGCCCGACACACTGTTCTAGCCGCCTCCACCTTGCCGGCCCGACACGCTGTTCTAGCCGCCTCCATCTTGCCGGCCCGTCACACTAATCTAGCCGCCTCCACCTTGCCGGCCCGAAAGGTGCTTTTTCACGCTTCGTTTGATTTGAAGGAACACTGTTGTAGAAATAAGAGTGTGTGTATGAATATGTTTTAAGTTTTGGAAATACGACTAACTTATAAGAGTTACCATACTTCTGTAGTGTGGTTGAGATGGAGACAATGTATTGATGACTCCGAAGACCGGCACGCGTGTTTCTGAGTGGGAAAGTGGGATAAGGCCTAAGTAATAAATTGGTATTTTCCGATTTTATATTACGCTAAGTTGTTTAAATTGATATCTACCTTAATTTTTGTACAATATTGTTTTGATTTATTCAACCTGTCAAGCCACAACTTCCAGACTCCAGACACAATGAGTTTTTAATTGTCATAGTTGCACTCCGGAGAGTTTTACGCGGCAAAGTTACACTTTTCCTGTTTTACCTTTACTCGCCATTTTGCGTATTCTGCAGGTTGACTAGTAAAGAATGCATCAGGCATTAAGTCCGCCGATTATTCTTCTTTGTGCAATTTTAAGATAAAAGAATAACAAAGAAAAATTTACCGTTCGTAGCCATTCCAGTTTTTTCATATGCGCATTTATTCAAAAGCTTTTCATAAAAAAACTATCAAGAGATCCACTGAGAAAATTAATCATTGCTAAAGGAAAACGTCATGTCCGACAGTTGTTGCCGCCCGTCCGTTTTGCCGAGTCGGGGGTTGCTCGACGTCTCAATGCTGGACAAGAATGATGGATGTTAGACAAGGGGATTGGCAATCGACTATATTTATATAGGTAGGTAGGTAGGTGAATAACTCTATCTCATTGTTGGAGCTTATGTCTTGTGTACAGCAACAGCACATCAAGCGTAACAGTTTGACCTTAGAACCGCCCTTATTGCGTTTGTAATTGAGGCGGCTTTCGTAGTGTAACTGTTACACTTGATGTGCGGTCGTCTTTAAATTCATGATACTTATAAAGGAATAAAGAAAGAAAGACGCAAGCCATTTCGCCGCATTGGCAATCGCACGGGCAGTGCGACGCCGCAACGTTCTAGGGCGGCACCGCGGCGCGGCGCGGCAGCGACCTAATCAAGCTTAAGCCTTGCCGCACACGGGCCACCGGCCACAGCCACAAGACGCCGCCACCGGCATATTTCCTATACTTTTTATACATTTGACGCCTGTGGCCGCCACACGCCACAAAACGTCGCTTCGCGCTTCTTGTGGCTCCCACCGGCCACAAAACGCCGCCACAAAACGCCGCCACACGCCGCCACCACACGCCACTCGCACGTACCTCAGTTAACCAGTTAAATGTCATAAAACAAAAGCTAAGCCTATGTTATTAAATATTGTGTACCAAAATTTGCAAGGATTAGCTGGCAAAGAACTAGAACTTGAATTGTTTACAAAAAGTCAAGATATTCATGTGGTATGTTTAACTGAACACTGGCTGAAAGTTTTTGAATCAGTGTCTATTAATAATTTTCAGTTGTCAAGCACTTTTGTAAGGAAATCTGCAATTCATGATGGCTCTTTAATACTTGTTAACAATAAAATGAAATGTAAAGAACGTAAAGATATCGTAGGTCTTTCAGCCGAGCGTATTATTGAATTGTCTTGTGTTGAATTAGAGAGTTATGTTATAGTATGTGTGTACCGACCATCTTCTAGAAATATTAACACATTCGAGACCATAATGGAAGATGTACTCAAAAAAATAAGTACTAAAAGAAAACATATTATTATCTGTGGCGATTTTAACATTAATTTTTTAGAGAACACACCAACATGTACTCGCTTACTTTCCGTTTTTAAATCCTTTGACTTAGTTAATCAATTTCTTGAGCCTACTAGAATCACTTCTCACTCGGCCACCTGTCTGGATAATATTTTTTCAAGTAAAAACCCTGTTTCAAAGTCTGTTATAACCAATCTTACGTCTGATCATTGTGGTTTGCTAATTACTTTTGTAGATAACTTATTGATTGAACCAACATATTTAATATATAGACCTATTACGAAAAGTCGTGAGGACATTTTTATGAATAAAATGGCTATAAAGGTAGCCACACTCCCAATCACACATTCCAGCCCGGACGATCAATATACTTATTTGTTTCAAGTAATATAAAATGAGTTCGAAAATACCTTTACAAAAAAGACAGTTAAATCTTCAAATAATAAGATGAAATTTGGTAACTGGGCTACAAAAGGCATATATAAAAGTAGAAATAAGATGTATGAATTATACGCACAAAAGAAATACAATCACAATAAGGACTTTCATGAGTATGTAAAGATATATTCCAAGATTTTCAAAAAGAGTAACCGCGCCTAATCGATACACATTCGAGACAAAATTGAAAAATCTAATAACAAAATAAAAACTTCATGGAATATAATAAACCATGAAACTGGTAAAGTCAAATCACAAAACACCACGTTCACAATAAATGTAGATAATCAAATTATTAATTCTGACAACGAAATAGCTAGCATCTTTCAAGATTACTTTTCAAAAATACCTTTGATTACCACATCTAATTTAGATTCTTCTTCTCTTGAAGCTAGTTCCATCCTGAGGCATTGTGTGCCCGAGTGTAGTGAGACGTTCCAATTTATGAAAATCATCCCCTGCCCTAGAAACATATTTTTTGGAGTTGGTGCTTCACTATCTATTGTTTCTGGAAACTACTTAACACCAACTCCAAAAAATATGTTTGTAGGGGATGAGTACCTACTTAAATTTAATTATTTTATCCTTTTCAGTTTTTTGGAGTTGGTTTTAATTTTTGTTTATTTTATTTTACAATTTTTAGTGATAACTTTTTAAGGTCAAAACTAGATGGGTGACCGTTAGCTTTTATCGTTTTCTACTATCGTATCATTTCACAAAAAATTCATAGGAAAGCAAAAATCCGCAATTTCGCATGCGTAGATGACTTACTCATTTCAGTTATTTTGATTTAAAAACCAAACTACACAATGGATTTTCAAAAGAATCATCAATATCGGTTCACCCAGTCGAAAGTTCTGAGGTAACAAACAAAAAATACAGTCGAATTAATAACCTTCTCCTTTTTTGAAGTCGGTTAAAAAGCTGTCTGTAGTAAAAAAAATAAAGGTACAGATGACCTCACATCGAGCACAACACATCACTTGAAAAGTGAATCTTATTAACTCATTAAGTTTCTTATTTATCCAATAGCCATAGTTTATAGCTTGATCAGGCGTACCTATATACAGCCAGTCGTAGATCTAACGTAACACTTTTATTCGAAAATGACTATTATTAAAATGGATTAAGGTATCAGTGATGGTAGCCTTGATCTGCACGCGTATTTACAAGAAAGTCATGCTCATTCAATTTTTAGCCTTGCATTAGTTAAACTGGCCATAACAGTGAAATAATTATACAAATTGCACACAATAGATTCGTTATTACAAAACAACTGTAACATAACATATCCTTTGTTTTCCATAAGCATAGTCAACGTAGGTCACGTAGGAAATCGGTCAATATTATTGTATTTCAACAGCTTATCAAATCGATCAATATTGTAACTAGCACAATATTACTGAGATAAGAAAGATTAGGCGCGAAAAACACTGAAAAGGTATAAAAAATATATTTTAAAGTACCTTCTACTATACTAGGTGGCGGGTCCGTATGTTAGGTCGTCTAGGCATGTACTACCTACCACTGCATTGCTTATTCTTATCATATTCTTTATTGCATCATGTTGTAATAAAAAGGTCTTAAAGCTATGTCATATGTACAGAATATGAACCCTGCAAGGGCATTGCAAATTTTATACTTAAATCTACCTAGTTACAATAAAATTATTTCTTGAGATCAATTTTAATTGTAAGGATAATAAGTTCTACTTCTTATTTAAAAAAAATATTTTAAATCATAAAAAAATTTTTGAATTAGAAACTGTTTTAGCATTTTAAAAAATTAAGTATCTATTTCTATATTTTTTATAGTTACTGGTAATTTATATACATTTTTATGGACATAATATGATGTGTCCCTGAGCTAAATAAGTGTAAATTAGTGAATGGTAAGGCCAATTTATTTTTAATTGTTAAACTATATCTATGCGTCTGAAAATCTGTGGATGGATTTCGGCCGTAAAGCAGTTCGTTGTGTATCAGATTGAAGGAAAAAGTACCATGGATTTACCCCGCGGCTTCCTAAGTATACGAGAAACTTTATTGAATTTTGAAATACCATTCTAGAAGGTTCTACTGGCAACAAGGCTTCAAATCAAACACAGTGTCTATCTGTGGACCTGCCCTTGCATTTAAGAAGTCTCAGTTTAATTATACCTGTCAAAATATATGTATATCTATCATAGAATTCGATAGAAAACATAAGTTATAATTTTTGAATTTTAAATAAACGAAAACTACGTATTGCTTTGTCACTTCATTCAAATGCCAAGTTATTGTACTCTTTTCCGAATCATCCCATTTACAAATTTTGCACAAGTCATGGCTCCTATAGGTAGATACATCATTGAAGAAGTTTGCCTTCAAAAGGTAAGTTATTAATCTTATTTGAGATCAAAAATGAATAGGCAACCTTCACGGGAATGCTGACTCGTAAAGACTTGGCAGTGGCAATTCTGAAAGAATACGTTCAATTGAATTTGTAACTTATTTAATGAGATTAGACTTGTGTACTAGAATATTTCGACATTGCAAGGGTATGTGTTAGCTTGTAACGCAAACACAGATCGACTAGAAGAGACTCATAGGGTTATCAAAGCCCTAGATAGCTCAGATGGTTGGAGCAGTCGCTCAGCTTGTGAAAGATTAGGGGTTCTATCCCCACCCCAGCTATGCGATTCTCTAATGTCAGCAGTCATGAATTCGTGTCTGTCGGCAGCGCTGTCATACCTTTTGGCGTTTGTTTGACAACCGTTGGCGACACCAGCGGCAGCGTACCGACGAGGAGCAGGGCGTGAATCGTATATAAAAAGTTGTTGATTTTTATATTTTTACTTAAAAATCAATCAAATATTGAATGAAGCAACAAAAACAAAATAAAAAAATACCGATTGCACTTCATGTCGTATAACCAAAACAGAGACAATTATACTCTCTCCTTGTCCGAGAGGGTTTAACGTGTAGTAACGCTGATTGTACCAGCGCCGATCACAATTTTCAAAGCTATAAAAAAAAAATTGTTTCTCTCATATGGTAACACTAAATGTATGTCATTACGTTTTTTGTGCACAGCGCTGTCACTTGGTTCTCTCATTAAAATTATTAATTTAACAATTTAAACCAATAAAAAGTACGATCTGTGATCAAATTTTAAAGAATTATTAATCTAGTGTTATTATGTGTTCACTAATAACAGGATATCGATGCAGTATTTTATTCCCAAACACGGTCAGGTATTCCGTTAGCAAACAAGGTCAAGGTTTGTTGTGAAAACGTTAATATTATTTGGAGATTGAAGGTATGTATTTAATATTACATTATCGTTACGTTATCCGGTGAGAAATAATTCTCACCGGATAACTGGTAATATGAAACGTCGCAGAATTAATCTGTTAGAATATTATGACATAACCTAAAAATATCAAAATAATACTACTAAAATCTAGAAAATCTAGCTAAACTAATTACCTAGCAATATAACCCTCCAGATATTATTGTAAGAATTTTTACAAGGCTTATGATTTCCGATATTTTATAGGTTTTATCAATTTACACACTATTTTTTCTTGTATTGCCAATATTTGCCAATGGCATGTAAAATATTAAAAACATCAATAATAGCTCATTTTGAGCGATAGACAAAAATGTATACCTATTTAAAGTGCTTATGCAGTGTTTTATTAGTTTTTCTAATTAGATTTTTGGAAATAAAAGGGAAAAAGAAAAGGAGTAAGTAAATCACCTACTTTGGACAGAAAGAAGATTACAAAAAGTGAAAATAATATGACTTTTTGGATAACTTTAACTGTTCTGTGGTAACTACAAGTGTCATATACCTATCTATTACCTAAATCTTTAACACCCAGATGTCTTAAGTGACAATTATAACATAACAAAGACAATTAAAATTATGTCTGGCATATAGGGTTTAGAGAGGAAATTACAAGAAGTAAATTTTTATGATGAGAAATACCTACTCAAGGCAGGAAACAGAAGACTCATATTAAGTGCCTTCATTAATAAGTGAATGAACAGTAAGATTATGCCTTAATTTAAAACTTCTACCGTCAAGTACATATAATGGTTACCACATTATTTACCGGAGCATGCGCTATCACATTGCGGTTAGACAACGCTCTAAATGGTATGAAATTACATGAAATAGATTATAACATTTATCTGAGTATGCGCTATCACATTGCGGTTAGACAACGCTCTAATTGATATGAAATTAAATAAAAAAGGTTACCACATTATTTACCAGAGCATGCGCTATCACATTGCGGTTAGACAACGCTCTAAATGGTATGAAATTATATGAAAAAGGTTATCATAATATTTACCCGAGCAAGCGCTATCACATTGCGGTTAGACAACGCTCAAATGGGTATGAAATTATATGAAAAAGGTTATCACAATATTTACCAGAGCAAGCGCTATCACATTGCGGTTAGACAACGCTCAAATTGGTATGAAATTAAATGGAAAAGGTTATCACACTATTTACCTAAGCATTTGCTATCACATTGAGGTTAAACAACACAGTGAAATGAAAATGATTATCACATTACTTGCCTGAGCAAGCGCTATCACATTGCGGTTAGACAATGCTCTAATTTAAATGAAAAAGAAATGAATGCTAATAGATAACCTGGGCAAATGCTATTACATTGTGTTAAGACAATGCCCGTACTCTTGTTTTAAAACTTCTACAGTGAAGTAGAAATGAATTTATTGATAACCTGGGCAAGTGCTATCACATTGCAGTTAGACAATGCCTGTAATCTTCTTTAAAACTATTATCACACTGCGGTTAGACAACCAACTATTTAGCTGAACAAGAATTATCACACTAGAGATATACACTGGAAATGAAATGCAATATACACTGAAAGAAACAGTATAACTAATACCATAAAGTAGATTTAAAGGCAATCACTTGAACAGGTCTAGCTACTATGGCTAGACCCTTGCACTGAAATAGAAACTTCTACTAACTTCCATCAAGTAGATATACAAAGGTACAGAGATAAAACAAACACAATATGCCAAAAAGGCAATCTTATTGCTAGAAGCGATCTCTACCAGACAACTATAAGGCAGAGAGATTACTCAATATGAATAATTGTGATAGCTACAAAAATGTTAAAATAGCCATTAATCATATTTAAAATATGTAACATAAAGTACCAACCCGCATTGGGCCAGCGTGGTGGTGTTATGGCCCAAACTCCTCATGTGTTTCTCCCATGTAGGAAGGCCTGTGCCCAGCAGTGGGACGTATATAGGCTAGTGATGATGAACATAAAGTAGCTGTACATGTCATTTAATAATCAGAACAAGCCCCATCACCTTGCGGACTGACTGACAAATAATTCTACAATAAAGTACCGGTAAAGTTTACTTATTAACTTGGGCCAATGTTTGTCACATGGGGGCTAGATAATGCTGCCGCATTTAATTAATAATTTTAACATCAAGATATATATTATGTTATTCTATAACCTGAATAAATGTTATTCTATAACCTGAAAATTGCTGTAAGTTATATAAATGTTTATCAATAGCCTGAGGAAGTGCTATAAAATTTAGCTACACAATGCTTTTATGGTTCATCAAAACTTTACCCTCTAGCATACCGAAATGATATTCAATGACCTGAAAAATTGCTATCACTGTATGAATGATCAGCCATTGATCAATACTTAATAAGATTATACTATCTGTCAAGCCGCGATATACCTCCGGGTGGCTATGATAATTGAAAAATCAATTGTGTCTGGAATCTCATGCTTGACAGGTTAAAGCTACACAGTGTATTCAAAAATCAAACAGCTAGAAAGAAAGAAAGAAAGAAAGAAGATACCATAACTTTCCTACTTTATTTAATCAACAAAACCACCAGAAGATTCAGAAACAAGCTTTCAGATATTGTTTTAATAATTCCAAATAAAAACATTACTTTAGAAAAAAAATTACAGTTACACAGATAAACTAGTAGTAACCCAATTGTAATAAAATGATGGGATTTTTTTTCATTGAAATGTCATCTTATGAAGTACCTCATTGCACAGATTTTATGAAATGAATAAATGAGATAAGACAGAGAAAATAAGAAATGATTATTATAACTAATCATTATTTCAATTCCATTGCAATATTTTCTTACAATACAGACCTAATAAAGTGATATAAATGATGCCCTATATTTTTAAAAGAACTTGAAAATTAAGAGTATTTTCACAATTCTACTTGTACAGAATTATATAAAATAGCTAAGTTGAAATTAATAACTGTTGAAATAAACTTGTCTATTAGAAATGGAAATGGGTCTTAATAAAAAGACCACTAGGTATAATAACTACTCAGAATTAACAACTATATTTTATGAGTAAAAATAATTGTTATGATAAAATAAGAAACATTATCGAGAGTACATAATACCACAGTTGTTGGATACATGAAAAGCGAGGGGGGGGGGGGGGCATAGATTGAATCCCCACAACAATAATAAATATTAGACATTGTTGTACTTAATGATAGTACCGATTGAATTTTTACAAATTTTATTTGTGGTATTTTTATAAAAAGTCATCTTGCTTGACACAATACGAGAAATTGATTTATTGCTATGTACTTAATATATAAAAGTGTCCATATGAAGTACCTACTACCGGGTGCAATTCACACAAGGTTTTTTATTTTTAGTTCTTTTTTAGATACTAAGCTTAAATCAATGATTTATGTTATTAAATTTATATCCAGCTTATCCTAGCTGCAAATCAACTATCGGTCAAGTATAAAAACAAGGAATTGCAATATTGACAATTATTAATGTTGAAAAATGACAATATGATTTATTATTAGAAATATAATGGCCATTTGGTACAATGTACCTATACATAATATAAGCATCATAGTTATTTATCCTGTACATATGGTGCGCATGCAGGCATAATGAATAATCATGCACATAGGTATCAAGTAGTGGCCTTTCTGCAATCATGAAATAAAAAATTTCACATTAAATTTCATCAATAAGAAGTGAAATATTGCGACAAAATAATAATATGTCCATGACATGCCAGCAAAAGTTTTTTGTATGTACTAAAATAAAAGTCAAATAATTAAAATATAATACATCAATAATCAACCTGATCATGGTAAATACCTACCTACTTAAATAAAAGCTTTAAATTTCAATATCATAACACCTGTAGGTATAGTAGAGCATTGTGCTTTAAATAACAAATAAAAATGCCTAAGTCAATGTTTTGTAAAAACAATATCATTACTTATATGGTACCTAAACTATATAAAATGAATAATACCAGGTCAACATTACAATGACCTAAAATTGAATTGATTTAAAGATAAAAAACATTTTAATCGAAGGAGCCTCTTCAGTTTACTGACATACATATATGATTTGGAATCCAGAACTGGTATTAAAAATATTTAATGCAATAATAAGGCAATGATAAATCAAAAATGTTATTAAAGGACCTCATCAACTGATTTATTACAATTCATGACTTGAAAGCAGAAAGACTTCATTAAACATCAAGTAAAATCATTTAAAAGTGACAATCAGTAGTGACCACTATCGAAATAATAAAAACCTATGTAACTAGGTACTTTACAGCCATATTGTATCTAAAAATCTTTTTAAATGAGGATAGAAATGTATCCTATCTTGTCACTTTCATTAAATCATAATAAGACAAGTACTTTATGAATACACTTATATCATAAATAAATCAATAGAAACAATTATAAAAAACACAAGATTTCATCAATTCAATCTAAAATTCATTTGGATCAAACTAATGTTGCAGTAAATGAGTATTAGTGGTTTTAACTGTCTTCTCTACTCTTATCACAAGATATGCTTCGGTGTCGACCGCAAGCCGATTTGGTTTAAATATTGATTGAGTCAAAAAGCCAACAGGAGTGTTTACATACAAAATTCAGTTTAAAATTCTGAGTCAAAATTCTGAAACATTTCCTGCAATAAGCATATAAATGTCCCATTCGGCATTGCTAAAAATTTTAAGCGATAGTTAAAATAACAATTGTGTTTTTTATTTTTTTATAGGGTTTTGTATAAAAATCTAATTATTTTGTAAATTAATTAGTAAGGTGTTGGACTAAACATCTATACTAATATAATATAGATATCTAAATTCTATTTTTTCACAACCCCATCTTCAAACATCTACACGTTAAACCCTCTCGGACAAGGAGAGAGTATAATTATAAGATTAAACGAACTTACCTTAAGTGAAGTTCTATCTTAATTATACGAAGCTCCTTGTCCGAGAGGGCAGTCCCAAAACCCGCCCACTAATACAAGTATTATCCCAATTGTAGGGTTGTTCCAAAAATAATCTTCGAACGTAATGACATACATTTAGTGTTACCATATGAGAGAAACAATTTTTTTTTTATAGCTTTGAAAATTGTGCTCGGCGCTGGTACAATCAGCGTTACTACACGTTAAACCCTCTCGGACAATGAGCTTCGTATAATTAAGATAGAACTTCACTTAAGGTAAGTTCGTTTAATCTTATAATTATACACACCCAAGAGACCGACGACGTAGATATTACTGAATAGAATACTCTTTCGCGCAGCGCAGTGCGCAAACGTCAAACTCAATGACAGCTTGTCGTCTTGTCAAACGTCAAGCTCGATGTCAAATATTTTTGTTTGTGAATCACATTGCAGGAGTTCGTTTTTGTAGTTAAGATATTTTACAGTCAAATTAAAATTAGAAATATTTTATGCAATGTTCTATTTTGGGACAAAATTTACGTCACTTCTTGTTTTCCACTGAGGATTACATGTCAGATTGACGTATTAATCAAACCGCCTACTAATTAGTACTATTCTAGATAGTGTCTAGAATTTTTCCGATTGATTAGCCATTATTGCCAGAGTGCTTCAGGTTAATTTCCTTAATCACGCAGCTATCGGGCTAAGTTCATCCGCTATCAAAACCAAACTAGACATTACTATGTTCCAACGTCACGTAGGTATGTAGAGATGGGAATGTGTGTAGTCGATACTATCGTTACAATAACTCGCAATGTCGAAAGAGTTTAAAAAACAGCCCTAAATAAAATTGGCTAAACTGACACCTGATTACGCTGTAATTAAAATAGGTTTCATTTCAAAAATAGAATACCATTATTTGTCTTTGCTAGTTCAAAACACGCCATAGCCAATTAAATAAAATGACACTAAAGACTCACCCACTAACCCGCATTGGGCCAGCGTGGTGGTGTTATGGCCCAAACTCCTCATGTGTTTCTCCCATGTAGGAAGGCCTGTGCCCAGCAGTGGGACGTATATAGGCTGGTGATGATGAAAGACTCATTGTCTTCGAAATAGAGACTGCAATCATACTGAATAGAACAGCTTTCTTAGAATTGTCGAAACAATTGACAAGTTTTAAGTAGAAGTGGAGTCTTGTATTTTCAACATTAGTGCATTCCTGTTAAATTCAGATTATAAAGGACGGAAAAATAATTCTTAAAAACACTACGAATGCCCAACTATTATTGTCATAGCTACTATTGGCATTTATTGTTGGAGTACTGTGTAAAATTTGATTTAAAACAACATTTAAATCAAATTTTACACAGTACGTTAATTGCTATTTTTTGCAACAATACGGTATTACAAATGCTGGTAGATACAAATAAAAATACTTTATCTAAAAAAATGCATAAATAATGCAAAAATAATTAAATTTAGCATAAGAGAAGCAAATTTTTTTTATTATATTCTTCGAATTTTTCCTCATTTATAATATTCTTTCAAGCAAAACAGGGTGTTAAGCTTCAAACCGTGCTTCTTACAGTGAATATTTAACAGTACGCGCTAGGCTTTGGAACAGTCTTCCTGTTCTTATCAAACGTGCTCAAACAATATCTACTTCCAAACATGTAGTTTATTATCATTTCCAAATTTCCTTTAAATCTGCTCCTCTTTCTCCCTTTATAATTTCCTCCAATCGCTTTGTTTTCCTGAATTCCCTTTCAAGTATATATTAAGTATATGTATTATTGTATTTCATACTAAGTTTATTTATTTATGTAAAGCATTATATTATAATTTTAAACTTATCTTCACTTTTTCGCACCATTTCTTTTATTTGTGATTGAAATCCCTACCTTATAGTTGTCTGCCAGAGATAGGTGCTACTAAGTGATAAGATCGCTTTTATGCCATAATCTGTTTGTTTTATTTTAGTAATTTTGTTGTAACTGTACAAAATACACAATTTCTATCTATCTATCGGTCTAGAATCGATAAGTCAAAGCACATCTCTTCATCAGACACGTCGTCTTACTCGTAAGCTGGAACGGCTCATTATTTCCAAATTTAACGATGATTGCCGCACACGTGCCGAGTAATCTCGCGATATTAGTTGAAGAACTGAATTGTTAAAAATTAATAACTTCAATCCGTAATGTTTCATGAGATTATGGAAGCACCTAGAAACTAGCGGCTTTCTACTGCTTTCTATGTTGACTAAATTGTTTATTCAATTCTCCACCAAACTTTAGTTTTGATACAACGGACCAGTTTGGCAACTCAGAATGCACAAATTTTGCCAGAATTTCCGTTGCGATATTTGTATCGATATGATCGAGTTAAACAAATAAAAGAATAGTTGTTGCGTAGTTAGTTCTCTTACCATTACGAAATTCCTGTTACGATTTCAGACAATTGTACGCTAAGCAACTCTCCACGTGTTTGTTTTGCGTGAAAATTTGTTTAATTTACAATTTAGTGACAGTAACACTTTCTCGAACTATTTAACACTAAAATTTACACTTTAGGGCGAACTTGCTTTTGAGTCATTTGCCACTATAGCTTCGACTGCGAGGCATTTATTGTGAAGGAATTCTTTTGAATATCGAACGAAAATAACAGTTTTTTAAAAATTTGGTATAAAAAGTTTTTAAGCTCGTATAGTGTATTTTAAGTAAAGAGTCGGAATAAGAATATACGATAAAATGAAGCCTACACACCTCGTACTTGCATTATGCGTATGTATAGCGGAAGCCTCGGAAGGAAACAGCAATATAGAGGCGCGAGGGAAAGCGAAATATGCTTTGCTGAGTGAGTATGATCCGTTTTATATTCTATACAACATTTTTAGTCATATTTTCGTTAGAATGTGTCGTGAATTTTGTATGCCTCCTAAATCTCTTATTGCAATATAGCTGAGATTCAATTGTTTGTTAACCAAATATAACACCTATAAAAAAAACTTTAAGAAAAACATATCTTGGGGCACGGGGTCTAAGTCCTTAGTAAGCCAAGACTAATCACCCAAATTAGAAAAGTTCGCGATTTCGGTCCCCGCCCTAGAACATATTTTTTTTTAATTTAGATATTTTTTCTAAATATTATTCAAACACTTATTTGTAATTTTGTTAACAATAACATTAAGAATAACTTAAAACAAACTAAGTATTTGTCTCTGAATAAATTTGACATTGAAAATGCATACAATTTGTCAAAGTTTGTTTGTAGCAATCAAGGATATCTTTAGAAAAACTCACGGGCGGGAAACGTACTCCTAATAAAATAGGAAAATACATAATATAAATATTACTTTTGAAAGATACTCCTTTGAGCGTTGACATATACAACACTTTTCAAAAATACTTGTACGAGTGTTGACACATACAACAATTTAAGAAAATACTCGTTCGAGCGTTGACATATACAACAATTTTGAAAAATACTCGTTCGAGTGTTGATATAATATACGACCATTATTCTTAATTTTCATTTTAACATTATTATAAATATTTGAAAAATTATTTACTTTTAAAAAAAAACGCAAATACAGAGTCTAGAAGAATTTCACAGGGTTATCCCAAGTCCTGGGTAGCTCAGATGGTTGGAGCAGTCGCCCGGATTGTGAAAGGTCGCGGGTTCGATCCCCGCCTCAGGACGTGAAATTTCTATTTTAGATATTTTTATAAGTATATACAACAATTTTGAAAAAATCTCGTTTGAGTGTGGACATATACAACAATTTTGTGACACAGTGATCCGAAACATGTAAAGTTGCGAGATCACATGTCGTCCAGGGGATGTTTTATGAGCTCTCATTGCCATTCAGTTTAGGGCCTATTTCTGATTTTGGGACACCGTGAACTCTATTAGCAGGAGCATAGAGTTCATTCTGTATCAAAAAAAATAAAAAAACTGAAATATAAGATAACTTAAGGATCATTATGTGGTATTGAAACTAACTTGAAAGTAGCAAGAAATAAAATAAATTTTCCTTATAAAAGTTCTGGGAAACAAAAAATACTCAAGTATACTTTTCTACAAATAAGTCACTCTTATGCGTGAATTGCGTGATAATAATATAGAATTTTGTACACTCACTGACTTTAAATGTTTACCGACTTTAAAACTCTATAATTAAGCCCTGCTACAGCGTTATCCCAAATTCAAATTTATGGTTTTGCTAATTAACGCCAAAATAAAAGGGTCTCAAAGTGGTTTTAAAAGTAAAGTATTTGTGCAAGCTGGTACATTTGGAATATTTATGATTCGACCACGTAATTAGGCATAACTATTGTTAAAAATATATAAATGATTTTGTCAAGCCGCGTAAGACTCCCCAGAGCAAAATTATGACACACGCAGCATGACAGGTTGCTTCCACCAAGCCGGTAAATCAACCAAAATAGCAAAATGCTCACAATAATATTTGAACGCTTTTCTAAATTCTAATCCTTTAACTGACGACCTACTCGTACGTCTTGTAGAGACTTCATAAATTTTATTTTTAAAATATTCTCTAAAATACGGCCCAGGTCGTCTCTGTAGGTACCACCGCTTTTCTTATTTCAGTCTCAGTGTGTTTCGGATTGAAGTTAAAGGTAGCCAGTGTAATTACTGGGCATCGGGATGGCAACGACATTACAATACCAAGTGATTTTTTCCTTGATAATACCGGTGTAGATAGGCGCCGGTAGCTACTTACCGCCAAGTGGGCCGTCGGCTCGCTTATCTAATTATTTTAGAAAACCATTGACTTGGCGTTTTGACATTTTTGGTGATCAATCAGATTTCTTTGATTGATTAGGTTGGTATAATGAACGTGCCTCTTGTACGATCCTCGTAAATGGTCTTCCGGTTGGAGAATGGGCGGTTTTAAGTGGCTAGTGTTGCCGTAATCACCAAATTTCTGGTGGAGTCCCACATTATCTCGGAGCAGCCCACAAGTACCGACACATGCGTAAGTACACGTAAATTAAGGTTTAAATATAAACAAGCCTTCGCAAAATAACGAGGGTTTCACTACTTCACGGAATTTGTATTTTCCGGCTGGCATTTAATTTTATTTTTCTATTACAACTAAAAGGAGCAAAACTTTCAATTACGTGCTACATTCATGAATGTGCCTCGGCTTAAATGAAAAAAACTTAATTAAATCCAGCCAGGAATCTTCAAGGATTGGAATCTGGAAGGGGTAAAGGGAAAATTCCATTTCCACTTCCACCAGTTGATTTATTACGATGGATACTTGGTAATCTTCAATTGTAGACTGACGCAGCTGACTTCGGTCCTTTGGAAAATTGTCTAATTTTTCATCTTCACAAGATCTCTGAACTTTTTAGAACAAGGTTGTTTACTAGAAGGCCCGTCTTGTAGGTTCGTATTGGTAGGCCACCGACTTTTTTATTACAGCTTTTTACTGGCTTTTCCTTGTTAATGCTGGTGTCTATGATTTTTTTTTAATACAAATCACGACAAATGACTCAACACCACCTGATGTGAAGCAGTAAGAAGAGTCCATATGCGAAGACAGCTAGTGCAGTTCAGACACTGCTCTAGCTGCCTCCACCTTGCCGGCCCGAAAGGTGCTTTTTCACACCTCTTTTGAAGGAACCCATGTTATAGGAAGGAGGGAACACATGTGCTAATTACATGGGAATTAGCGACGGTAGCCACTTACCACCAGGTTGGCCGTCAGATTGATTGCCATCTAGTTGTAAAAATACCTCAACGGTTTCAGTGAACATGGCAGAAAATTTTCTTCGTATTATTATACGACAAGGGTGGAAAGCAAGCGAACGGTACGCCTGCAGTGTGATTCACAAACAGAAATATGTATTCGACGTTCGACATCGAGCTTGACGTCTGACAAGACGACAAGCTGCCATTGATTCTGACGTTTGTGCACGGCGCTGCGCATGAGCGTATTCACTTATCTGTACGTCGATCTCATAGCTGTGTATAATTGTCGCTGTTTTGGATATACTTACGACATGAAGTACAATCGATATTATTTTACTTCGTTTTTCTTGTGTTTAAAATGTATCGCGACGACTTCA
Organism: Nymphula nitidulata; assembly: GCA_947347705.1. Classification (NCBI taxonomy): domain Eukaryota; kingdom Metazoa; phylum Arthropoda; class Insecta; order Lepidoptera; family Crambidae; genus Nymphula; species Nymphula nitidulata. The sequence continues at coordinate 2,416,432 of OX374617.1, read as the reverse complement.
TTCAATGTTCGATTGATTTTTACATAAAGATATAAAAACAAACAACTCATTAGTTCCGGCTCACGCCGTGCTCGTCGTCGGAACGCTGGTGTCGCCGACGGTTGTCTAACAAACGCCAAAAGGTATGTCAGCGCTGCCGACAGCCACGAATTCAAGGCTGACTTTAGAGAATCGCATAGCTGATGGATAGCGATTACCGCAGCTTACAGATAGACGCTCGTCGCACTTTGGGCACTACTCCCACGCTAAACGCTCCCACGCTCCCTTTAAAAACGAAGACAAGAAGAGAAAGCGTTGTGTAGACAGCCTAGAGGACGAGTCCCCTGATCCCAATATAACGCTTCCTCAAAGAGCTCTAGCACGAACACTTCTAAATTTCTACAAAAGCCATCGTATCGAGTAGTTACGCTAGCTTTTGTCCGTGTGTGAAGGATACGATTACGATTCGAAATTTGAAAATGTTCGTGAATTCGTAAGGTGCGGTGTGTACACCGCGGGAACACAGAACTCTAAAAAAGTGTTATCTGTAATCTTCTGTAAAATGGAGGTGCTAACCCTGTCCGGCGCTCAAAATGGTAACACCAGGTGGGCCTTCAGATTTCTTGTGATCTAGTTGCACGTGTATAAACAAGATCCAGATGTATTTTATTGATTTGGCTTGCAGGCTTTGCCAATAATAGAGATAAGGTTCGAGATTAATTTTCATTTTTAAATAATAGTTTAAATAATAACTGTAGGTATTTGTTGGATTGGAAGAAAAATTAATAGGACCAGGTGTGTAATTTCAGAAAGTTCCTGTTATAGATATTTATGGCTCAAATCGGGATGTGTGGTAGGTGAACTTGATATACATCTAAAACTAAAAGGTAATCTGAAGGCCTAGGCTAGATGAGTTCCCTGTCGTGCGTCGAAGCCTCGAGTGTCACGGTACATGTTGGTTTTTATTGGGTTGGGAAAGATTTTCCAACGAAAAAAAGGCAAAAAGCTAATCTTATGAATAGAACTATGCGTAATCCACAGAAAAATACATAAACAGTGTTATTAGCATCATCTAATATATAAAATTCTCGTGTCACAAATTTAGTTACCATACTCCTCCGAAACGGCTTGACCGATTTTCATGAAATTTTATATGTATATTCAGTAGGTCTGAGAATCGGCTACTATCTATATTTTTTTTGGTCAATTGTTTTAAAGGCAAAAAAACATCGTTTGCCGGGACAGCTAGGAATTTTATATGTATAGTCAGTAGGTCTGTGAATCGGCTACTATCTATTTTTTTTTACTTTTTTTATGGCAACTCAACGTCAGCTAGTTTTAAATAATAATATTTTACGCTTGAACATGATACAAATTCGTTTGTTTGTTGCAGCCAACTTGTGGATTCTATTGGCGACCAAAGTCGGCTTATACAAACTATTCCTTGGCATAGGGCTGGTAATCGCTGGAATGAAAGCCATCGTAGTCATGGCGTGGGCCCTCGCCATTTCTAAATACGTACCAAACGCTTGGCCAAACTACAAATATACAGATTACTCTTATTCCCACTACGGACATTTTGGTAATAATCTTGGACCGCCCGTACATCCGCATGGCAACACACTGGATTGGCTTGCGAACTTATTTCGACGTCAGGGGAAATAGGTCTGTAACAAATGATAATAACGTTAAATATCTTTAGAAAACAATTGAGTTTTGCTGCCTGTCTTTACGTTGTTCATTAAAAGAATAATAATTATAATATTCATACACCCACACCTATTATCTAGCACAAAGTAAGCATCATTAAGAGCTTGTGTTATGGATACTAGATAACGGATAAATAATGATAATAATATGTATATAAATATTAGAAATAAACTAAATAAACATAAACATCCATGACTCGTGAACAAATGCTCGTACTCATCATACAAACATTTGCTCCTACCGGGATTCGAACCCGGGACCTCCCGACCAAGTAGCCTGTATGGCAAGGGGCACAGACCACTCGGCCAGCCGGTCGTCAAATGTTGGTAACATACCTTTATCCGTGTTTACTCTGTACCTATGATAGAGATGTTGAAAAATTTCGGGAAAGCGTGTTCCAATTATAGCTCGAAATAGTGAACACTGTTTTACAATAAGACTAATACATTTAAAATCGTGTATCTCAAATTCCGTTTCCAATTTCGCTTCTAAACGCCAATAAGTGTCACGGGACCGTTGTGACGTCACCTGCTCCCTAGAACGAGTAAGCTGCTAAGGTGATTTATAGGTTTTTCGTAATTGTTGAGATAAAAGGTACGGTCTAAGTTATGTGAAGCATTATCAAAATAGTGTAGTATTAAAAATGAAAATGAAATTATCTTTATTCAAATGGGGCGCAAGAAGCACTTTCGAATCGTCAAAAAAAAACCTATAAGTCTATGACATAAAATAATATTAACTGTGTAGCCTTTTGACAGCGTCTTATGCATAGTAACATGTGACTTCTGACACTGATCGGTGTTCGTTGCAAAAGTACTCCGTGGTTTGCTGTTACGAGACCTAAAAGTAATTTAATGGCATTTGATCTATTAAATATTATTAAACTTTAAAAACACAGTGAACTATTGTGTTTCTTAATTGCTATTCCCATGAAGGGCAGTGGAGTTACCGGGGTGTTTTAGTGGGTATTCCTAGTGCGATTATGATCAGGCACTGGCAATCCGGCAATCCCCACACATGTCCGTCGCTTGGCCAGCGGCGATTAGGTCCGTAAGCGGATTCCTTCCCGAAAAAAAATTCTATGCCAAAATTTCAAAATTATATTTTTATTTGAATAACTAGAGTCAACGTCCGTATTTTGTTCTTTGTCAACATATTCGTTGCGGTCCTTATAAAAGTGTTAAGTACCTACCTAAATAATGTTGTAATTAAATATTTTGTATGGCCTAGTATTTTTATGTACCAGTAGGATATAACTAATACTTAGATACAATAAATAAATGTAGCTAATACGCTTCATTAAATAAGTTTTATATAATACTTAGATACGATTTGATATAGGATTATAGTTACATTTATTTATTGTATATGTATATTATATTTATCTGTGAAGAATATAAAATTCTTAGAGATAACTACAGTTATCATGGTTATTTGCAAGGAACAAGGGTTATTATCCTACTTGGAAATTAAATTCTAGGCCATATGAAATTTATTTATTTAAAGGATCAATTAGGTACAACACTATTATTAAGGAACGCCACATATTTATTGAAACTGTACCTATATTTAGTCGACTTTGAAACGATTATTGATGAAAATGTAAAGGTCATTGGTAAATTCATGGATTCAACGGATGGCTTAGAATGTCGTTTGTTAAGAGCATTACTAACTTAAGCTTTCCTATCACGGCGGTAGACAAAATTAAAGCCTATTACGGAGGTACTTTTATTTTTATGTTGATTGGATAACCAAACATCAATAAAAAACTGGTTTCGACTATCGTCATAATAGGACTGTCAACTTATAACTATACAAAGTGGAATAACATTATTTGATTTCGATATTAGCAAGTCTTCCTGAAAAGTTACCAAAGCCTAACAAATTATGGAGCTTAGTATAATTAGGAAATTTTAAAAAATGTGCTGCTTAAATATCTCTTCCTGGTTATAGTACCTTAGCCTAAGAAAAACCAAAGTACTTGGTGTTACTTATTAGATACACGCTGTGACAGCATCTCTAATTCACAATGACTCTATCTCCAACTCAAAAAAAGGTTTTTGAGACACATTTCATATTTTTTTGTTTTTTTGTTCACAGTACACTTCTTCTACGTGGCTGCAACTAAATTATTCATACTCAAGATTGTTTACGGGATCATGTTCTACGTTATACTCACAAAAGGATGGCATTTTGTATTATGGTTCATTCATTACCTGAAGCATAAGAAGCCGAAAGTTGAATACATCGAACCCGAGCCATATCATCACCATCACGACCACCACAGCTATCACGATCACGGATACGAGAAGTATCACGGTTACGAACAGTCGTATCACGGACCTGATTATCCATATCACGGATATGCGCAAACTTATGAAAAATCTGAATACATTGATGATTATTTGCCAAGCAATAAAAGGCTGTATGATGCAGACGGCTCATATTCAGTGAAAATTTCAAGAGAAGCTTGATTATATTGCCTGTAAATAATACAGCGTTGTGTTACTAAGCTATATACGAATACTGTATATTGATAGAGTCATTAAACATATTTTCCATCGGATTTCTATTTAAGATATTTATTACATGCTACAATATTCATAGTTTTAGTAGCATACGATGTTTAGGTATAATTAATAATAAAACTGTAGATACAGGATGTACGTCTATATTTGACAATATTTTTAAAAAAAGATTTAATATCGAATGCTAAGTAGAGTCGTAAGTTTATTTCAATAGAAATGTTGGTAAGTACAAATCTGCTTAAATAAAAAGCTCTATGGCTTGAGCCTAGGAGTTCTGGCTGCGCTAGTCCCTGTAGGTAAAATCGTGCCATATAATTTTTGACGCCCAGCAACTTATACTGCATATAGAATATGGGACAACGCGTGTCCAAAAAGACAACAGATCAAAGAAACATTTATATGAATGGGTACCCTAATCCGTTGTAAAAAGAATCGTTTTTTAAAGACGTGTTACGCTTGAAGTGCGGTCGCCAATTTATCTAATAGGGACGTCATCTACGCTTGAGTATGGCGTTTGTATAGACACATTCAGAAAATACACTCAGATAGTCAAACAAAACTAAAATTAAAAGAATACTATTGGAGTTGTACGGTTGAGAATATTATATTTTCTTGTGCTTAGACGAAAAAAATAAAACAAATCACCTACATATAATGCAGCATTTGACTTAAGCAATATAGTTTTTTTAAATAGTATAAACAACAAGAACTGTGATGTTGTTCGACATCTCAAAGGCATTCCATCATGGGCTGGCCAAGTCCCATACAAACTTTTATTATCTCCTCTAAGACCCTGTTATTTATTTTGTCAAAGTCAATATACTTATTGGGAAACCCCCAGTTAAATTTTAAGCGGTATTAAGAAAAGTATTTATTTAGAGGTAGGTAAGTACATAGTTAAGTCTCTAACGTCCATTTCAATAACATTTGCTTAGCGTTAAGATAATCTTAGCAATTTATAGCTCTGTCTATCTAAAGAAGTTAGAAAGAGACAGACGTCCTTAGGAGTCACCAAAGCCTAGGGAATGATTAGTAAAAACGGATATAATTCTCTATCAAGTAATATTTAAGTAGATAACTTGACGACGACGGTCGAGTGGTCTGTCTGTACCCCTTACTTACTATACAGGCAACTGTTTGGGGGTCCCAGGTTCGAATCCCGGTAGAGGCAGATGTATGTATGATGAGTACGAGCTTAAATTATCTAGCCTAATGTAAGAACAATATTCTTACATTGGGCTGGATAATTTAAACAGTCCTAATACGGCGGTAGTTAAAATCCTCGCCTATTACGGAGGCATTTTTTTCGTGTTTTATTCTTTTTTGATTATCCAAACAAGAATATAACGTGAAAATAAAAATAGGTATAATGTATGAGGGTATTTTTGGTCTTCACTACCATAACGGACTGTTTACGGTAATAGGCATGAGTGTATTAATATTATTATTAAGTATTATTTGTATAGCATACCTAATTTATCTCGTCTTTAATTTCTCTTGTAAAAGACAAGTGTTGTAAAAAGATATACCAATAAAGATCCGAGTTCTAATGCAGTTCATTACCGATATCAATTCAATTACTCTTAATTTTTTATTTTAACATTAATGTAAAAAATATTTTTCTATGTATATCAATTCATTTATTGCTCTTATTATCTTATCTTATTATTGCTCTCCATAAACAGACTCCTTATGTTTCCCCCATGTAGGAAGACCTGTGCCCAGCAGTGGGACGTTTATGGGTTGGTAATGATAATGATGATGAGTACATTTTTTTTATACTACTACAATTTATGCTGAGCGGAGGCTTTTTGGTACCTTCTAGTTAAGCAAGTTTTAATTTAATGATAACTTTTTCTATATTGTTAAGAAAGTACGAAATAAATATATTCTATTATATTCTAAACATTGGTCTAGCGAACTACTCAAAAAGGGAATATTCATAATAATAGAAATTTACAAATTTATACCGGAAGCTGACAGTTTAATTTAAACTCGCTTTATTTATCTCAACCAATGGACAGCAAGCCTTATAGCAGCTCCCCTCACTCTCACTGAGACCACACTTAATAGATTGATTACACTTAGAATTAGATAATAGTCGAGTACCTCCGGGGACGGTATCCACAGACAATGTCACGTGGAATCCTTCTACGACCTTCACGTGAAGTTTGCACGGCACTATGTCTAGAAGTTACAATTTTGTGTTTACCCTGGTTATTAATATGACAAATAATGTTATGGATGAACACTTACTCGTAGATTATAGAAATAGAAAATACCAACTAGCTCTAAGTGTAAAAAACCAAAATTTTTAATTACTAGCTACCTTCTTTTCTTCAGGGGTTATTCTTTTGAATTTAAAGTCTGGTGCTCTTTTCTTTCATCTCGCTGTAATTTTATCCAAGATAAAAGTGTCCAAAAACAATGTGAGGGCTAATAAACCGGAGAGATTACTGATGTAAGTGTTATTTACTATCTGGAGTACCTAGCATTTCGAAGAAAAGACAATGTTTTATTCTCTACACCACAACAATGTATTACTTTCTAAGTACCGATTGTGAACGATACAATTAAGCTGTAAAATAAATTAGCAATTTGTAGAGATAATTGTGATCAGGCGCAAGCAACCATTAAAAAGAAAACATTGTATTTTATGAGTTAACTAAATTCAAAGTAATACGTAGAAGGAATGTTCTTCCAACAAATACCCGAGGGACTACATTTTAATTTTGAAATACGAGCCGATCAATTATTGAGATATGGATGAAAGCTTCGATGAGTTTATTTAGGTTGTAGATTTAGGCAACGCATTCAGCGCTTTGTTCGGGTTCAAACAATAACCGAGTCCAGATAGTCACTAACAGTTTATTTACAGAGAGCAGTTATAGAAACAGTTAATAGTAAAAATAATAATAAAACGTGTATAATATCAGATAATACAAAAGAAAGCGAAGGATACAAATATTACTAACGTTAAGCGGCCGGAACCGTAGATAAACAAGTTCAACGGATGACAGACAACAGACAAGCGGCCAAGGACAGCTCGCCCCTACATGATGGCCAAAATGACTTTTGTGTAAGTTTTGTTTGAATCCAATTAAAGGGTAACTTTATATACTTACAGCTATTTTTATAGATGGGTTACGTAGTTTTTATGTAGACGTTAGCATGAAATTGTAGAAAGAGTTTGTAGATAGCTTCTATTCTAGCTAACAAACTCCAACTGACCCCAGTTTGGTTTGGGTAACGGCCCACATTTCCGTGTTATAGTTCCTATTCCAAAGAGCCTGGCCTGATTTTTATAATAACAATGTTCTACTTCATCTCCACAACTTAGACATTAAACGGCTATTGGCTGTTATTATACTGACAGTTCTCATTTCAAATTTCCTAAAGACTATATTGAACACTAAGCACGTGAACAAAATAACATTAAGTAACTAATACCTTAATTTAAAGGTAACTTACCATTTCATCATTTTAGTAAATATATGCAGATAAGCTTTTAGCGCGTATGGTGTAGACATTTCTAAACGAACTGATTATGAAAGTGATTATATCAAGGACAATGGAGTGGGACTGGCTGCTTGCTAGGTTCCAGTCCACGACGTTACCATTTGGACCTCTTCAAAGAGAGAGAGAAAGTAAATGAGTACCATCTAGCTAGGCAAAAAGGGGGGTAGCATAAAGTTTTAAAGCTATTTCTGTAAAAAGATCACAAAATTACATAATTACAGATAGCAGAAAATGTCAAGAAAAATAATCTTTTCTTTTCTTGATATTTATATACATAATTTCATTTCAGGCTTTTTAAAATTATGGATGAATTCTTGTTTTAAAATATATAAATATCTTTCTCTTTTTCTAAACAAAATTCAGATAGAAATACTTATATTACACAACAAACACTGCATGTCAATGTTTGAAGAACGCATAGTTAAGACTCATATTTAATTATAAAGAAAATCAGTAATTCAGACCTTGTCTCAATTTGTAAGGTACACCGACACTACATCCCATACAAGGGATCCGTTAATTAAAACACACTGTGAAGTAGTTACTGTAGATAGCACACCGACGTAACCCTTTAAGACTGTGAACAGACCTTATGCAGTTGTATTACGCGCGGTTTTGCTAAGATACTGTTATAGGTGTTGTCTCTTTATGGTACGGCTTGTTTCCCACCAAAGACGTGTGAACAGGTGGAAAATGAACAATTACGTCTTTATCATGCTTTTCTTATTACGAGAACGCTCTTGTGCTTATTTGAGTTTAGGTAATTACGTTGAGTCATTCCACATTCACATAATATTGTTTTGAGTGGCCGAGCACTTGTGCAAATATTGTGTCAAGATAAATGTTATTTTTGAAAATTCCAGAATTTTACGAAAGACAATGATGTTTCTAATGGAATGATATTGTTTAATACAACTAGATGACAAGCAAGCTGACGGCCCACCTGCAACATCTGCAATAACAAGGAAAAACTTACCTTTTGTATCACATGATATAATAAAAGATTTTGAGTTTGAGTTTGAAAATCACCTGATATTGCAGGTGCGTGCGAAGCGAATTCCGGAGCTTACAGTTTTCTCTATACGCGGGTATTGCAAAGCATGCTGGGTGGAACTAATGAAAACTATTTTCTTTTATTATAATGGGCTTGCTTTTGATCCCAGAGAAGCTAAGAGAGGGTAGAGGTAGCGAGCTTACCCAGAAGGTGCCTATTCAATCCAGCTTCGAAGGAACTCAGGTTATAAGCTAAAGGGAACACCGAGGCTGGCAGTGCATTCCACTCTCTGGCCGCGCGCATCACAAAAGATGACAAAAGAGACGAAAAGCGCTTAGTGCAGATATTTGGTATATCAACCAGGTATGGGTTGTAGCTCGTACTCCTCTGGTAAAATGGGATGGGCGGGTTAATATCATGAAGCTCCTGAGTACATTAGCAATGAGCCGCCAACAGCGCATTAGCTCTCAGAAACCTTTATATTACGTAATCTCTTCTTCTTCTTCTCAGCCGTTCTCAAACATATTGGTGTAGGCCTCCTTTAAATTACGCCATCTAGCTCGATCTAGCGCTACTTCCATCCAATTCGTCCCTGCAGTTCTCTTGACGTCATCCTTCTTTCGCATCTGTGGTCTTCCTCTAGGTCGTTTCTCGCCCCAACGCCTCCATTCCAAGACCGTCTTTCCCCACGAGCCATGCTTACGGGCTATGTATGAATAATACATAATATTTTTATGAAATACTCCGCCTAAGTGGATGTCGGTTATCACGCCAAAATTATGTCCTTTCTCAGGGTGTAGTCTGTCTCCATGCCAAAATTCATCCAAATAGAGTTCCTTGCGAATTTTTAATATTAGTTTGGAAGTTAATATTAGTAGCTCGGATGAGGAGCTCGCTGGCGTATTGGTTTGAGCGCTTTGGTTTCGATGACGAAAACAAAGCAACTTGCGCCATGGTCAATCACGGGATGGGTCAACCAAAAATTTCTAATCTTGAGCTCCTCCGTGCTTTGGAAGGCACGTTAGCCGTTGGTCCCGGTTGTTACTGTAACCGCTTTAATCCACCAACCCGCATTAGGATAGCGTGGTGGTGTTATGGCCTAAAATCCTCATGTATTTCTCCCATATAGGAAGGCCTGTGCCCAGCAGTGGGACATATATAGACTGGTGATGATTAAAGATTTGTGTGGATCAGTGGATGAACGAAAAAGACTATGAAAACAAAACTGAAACCCAAACACTAAAATCTTTTTTACGGGCATTATTTTAAAGTATGTACGGTCGACCACAGAAGTAGCTCAACACTTTATTACCATGTCACAATGACTATAACGTTAATATAATAAGTTAACTATTTAAGAGCGCAATAGTCAGTGTGACATGGTTCTTAAGTGTTAAGCTACTTCTGTGGTCGACTGTACGTGCTTCGATCTCTATTGATTCTGACAATAGCCTAGTACAAACTCCAAACTATACCTAAATTAATAGATAGGTGAAATTAAATTTTCTTTAACGGTGTTTAGATGCCGAATTTTAGTTTTGTTTTTTTTTACATTTTTTTTTATACAACTGGATGACAAACAAGCTGACGGCCCACCTGATGGTAAGCGGTTACCGCCGCCTATAGACACCTGCAATAACAAGGAAAAGTCACTTGATATTGCAGGTGCGTTGTCATCCTGGGGCCTAAGACGAAATGCCGTCCATGCCCAGTAATTGCACTGGCTACCTTTCCCTTCAATCCGAAACACAGCGAACTGTTTCACAGCTGAAATAAGAAAGGCGGTGGTACCTACCCAGACGACCCTACATACAGGTCTACCACCTAGTAATTTTACAAGGACAAGGCTAGATGGCCGACGGTTAGTATTAACGAGCGACTGTTATTTGTTAACCAGCTCCGTTCCATATCTCTGAACATCAGATCACTACCAAATCACCGATTTAAACAAACATCCTTGAACGCTCAATAAAAAAATTAACAAAGAGGAAAATAGAGCCTCCTTCCTTTTTGATGTCGGCTGAAAATTAGAGATTGGTCCAATTGTTATAAGCTCCTTAGTATCTACTTTCGTCCCGTCTCATAATAGATGAGTCACCGAATAAGATAAAATAAAGAAACAAATATTACCACACAGTCATAAGCTAACATGTCAGTTGAACAATAACTCTTATCACAACGGATTAAGGTTTTTCACCAAAGTTTTTCTGGGTCTGTTGCAGTCGTGAACAATTACCTCAATTGTTACCTCAATTTCCAGTTATTTCATCTTATTATTTTTAAATCCACCAAAAAGTAAACTTTCATAATAAGTATGAAATATAAGTGTGTCTTAAAGAAATTATTGCTTCATTCTTTGATAATACTCATTTTGTTTAGTGAGGGTTACGAGGATAACCTAAAAGCAATAGCCTCATTCATGAACATAAAATTAAGACCATACGTCAAAGCTACCGTTATAAAACATGAATAATAAAATCTGCGCGAGCTTACCATCACAATAAAAATTATAGTGTAATAAAAAGGTAATTTTGCCATATATTACTGGAGGCAAATGAAAGGCATATTACCTACAATAAATAACGACTTTATTCATAAAACAAACAACAATAAATCTCGGCAACACACCCGTTAAGAACCGAAGTGACTTTTCCAACAGCTTTCGTCGCTCCGGCTCAGCTATTAAAGCTCACACAGTCTTTTGACGCGACATTATTCACTCCACATTCACTCATCGGCTTCGATTAATGCGTAATCTAGCCCGTTTCCCTCTCCTTCTTTAGTAACTTCATTATCTTTCGTGGTTGTCTTCAATTCCTTCTTCCGGATCTTGCCAATGTGCGTTGTTGCTTCAGTTAAGTCAAGTTGTTCCAGCGGAGTTGCTGTAGAAGTTATAGGCTCCTTCTTAACAGTGCTGGTTTCTATTTTCTCTGCAATCTCTGTAGTCTTCTCAGGAACCTTCTCCGGAACTTTTTCCGGTGTTTGCTCAGTCTCCGGTAACAGTACAACTATAGGGACTTCTCGTTCGGGCGGCGGGGGAGGCAGCTCATGTTTTGGCGCCGAAATACTTAAAATTCCATTTGCTTTTAAAACGGCAGCCACTTCGTCCTGCTTGCTTCCAGGTGGCATCACGAAACGTTGCATGAATTGGTTTCCCAAGAACTTCATAGAGTCACTGGTTTCCTTGTGGTTCCCTTCGACTATGATGTACCGGTTTTTAACTTTGATCCGCAGCTCATCGGGCTTGAACCTCTTCACGTTTAGGTTGATTTCGAATTTGTTGACATCTGATATGATCTGGGGCTCTTCTAGATTACTTTCGGCGTCCAGCGCTGCCGCAACTTTCATGAGCTGATTCCATGGCCAGAGGTAATGGTAAGCCAGCGTATGTGTGATGTGGTGGTCCAGGGACGCCAGAGGGTCCTTAATCCTGTGCCGGTGTGTTTCGGTGCAAGTTGCTGTGGCAAGGATTGCGGCGAAAACTGCGTATTTGATCATGTTGATTAGCTTTGTGCTCGCGCTTATCGTTTGTATCGCTCGTTATGTATTGGATTATGGCGAATGCAGGCGAGACGGAGACTTATATAGCGTCGGTCGGGGGGGCGAGCGTTCGAGAATGTACTCGGGCTTGTTTCATTGATGATAGTTGCACCGGTAACCGGCAGGTGCGCGTAACTGTTTACACCGGGAAAGTATGCCGCTTATTTGGTAAACATGACTCATGTGCTGATTTATGTTTGGTTTTGTTTTCATGTTTGTTTACTCAATGCTGTGACTTACAGGAGAGATCATTTCGAAGAAATGTAAATTTAAACGATTTATTAAATCCATAGATTTTACCTTCTCATAGAGAAAGTGCAGGTAAAATAAAAAAGTGTTGAAACCCAATTGTATCTGGAATGAATGGACAATGCCGCTGAACGGTTTTTTTTTTTAATTCAATTTAATTCAAAACATAAAAAGTAGAGTTGATTATAATTTGAGTCCATAAGAAAAACGCGTTCACTCTTTTTTAGATGGTAAATATTATACTTAGTACACTGGCTAAAATAATATAGTCTCCAAACACAGTCCTAATAAAGCTGATTTGAAATTGGTAAGAGAATATTTGACACCTGTCTAAAACCCGTAGTCTAGACAAAAACTTATAGTTTTTCAAAAGCTACAATCATACATTCACATAAAATCTGTCTCACTATTAAGGTAAACGAGGACTTAATCACTTTCTCCTACATTTCTAGTAAATTTTTTACTCCATGACGTAAGCTTAGCTAACTTTGTCATGCGTTGTCAACTCCTGCGCAGCGCGGCGCACACACAGAGGGCAACGACCGCGCTTGTGTGAGTGTACCGTTAGCAGTTATGAGAGTCACTTTTGCTTTTGTTTGTAATTTAAAATGTCATATCAACTATTACTTATTTTTCCTTTTTCACAAGAATGAAACTTTCTTCGAAATATAAATTGCTTTTAAAGAGATTTCTTTTAGTCAAAGTGCACAATGGAACGGCCTAGTTTCTGTATTGTTGGCTGAAATTACTAAAAAAAAGTACAGTATCAAGAAAATATACGTGAAGTGTTTTTCATACAACTAGATGACAAGTACGCCGACGGCCTACCTGGTGGTAAGCGGCTACCGTGCCGAATTGAGATTTTTTGAATAACCTACTTTTTATTTAAATAAGGACTCTGTTACGTCTACTTTGTGAACAGGGAAGCTGTTAAATTTTTATTTCGGATGGCAGTTATCCACGTCAGATAATTCAGAGATTCCAGTTTTGAGTTCCGGTGGGAAAACATGTTTAATAAGACGAGTTAACTAACATTTGTTCACGAATCATGAATGTTTGGATGTTCATTTAGTTTATTTTTCGTTTGTTTTGCTGCTGGAGGCGTACGTTACTCCATAGTACGCATTTTAGTCACGTTGTCACGAGTCGGTGTAACAATAACAATGTGTTTGTTAATTAATTCGAAAAATGAAAGTGGTCTGAAAGGTGTTAACTTTCAGATGTAACTTGACAAAGAACGCAACCAGCCCCTTCATTGTATTTCGGATTTAATTTTTTTTTATACAACTAGACGACAAACAAGCTGCCGGCCCACTTGATGGTAAGCGGTTACCGCCGCCTATAGACACCTGCAATAACAAGGAAAAATCACTTGATATTGATATTATAAATCCCGTCCATGCCCACTGCCCAGTAATTACACTGGCTACCTTTCCCTTCAATCTGAAACACAGCGAACTTCACGGCTGAAATAAGAAAGGCGGTGGTACCTGTGGTGGTACCTACCCAGACGACCCTACCTAGTAAATTTATATTACATTTTATTTTTTTCGGACTTTTTTAATACACTGTATAGTATAAGGAGTGGGTCATTCACGATAAAGGAAACATAGGAATTTACAATGAATGCGCTAACGCTACCAGTACTCAGTACAATTATTTCACGCTGAGACTGCATCGAATTAATATCAACCAAAAATTCTTACACGTAAGGCTTAATTTTCTTCACAAGTTGAAAAATTCAACAAACAATAGTGGCGCAAACAAATTTTACCTTGTTCGTTACTTATGTCGTAAGTAATCCGACCTTAAAGGGTTTGTGATACGATTCAAATTTGTATGTTCTCTACGCTAACATTTACCTACTAACATTTTTCTAGATTGTTCCACATGTTATAAAGTCGTAGCAACAAAACTGTAACAAGTTGATAGTATAGACGACAGCACATCAAGTGTAACAGTTGCACTACGAAAGCCGCCTTTATCACGAACGGAATAAGGGCGGTCTCAAGGTCAAACTGTTACGCTTGATGTGCTGTCGATTGTACATAGAGAGAGAGAGTCGAGGCTAATTTTAGAGGAAGAGATGAAGGGGTTTTTAATCTATCTAAAGTGTTTCTAACACTCAGTACGCATTTAACATGCGCGTACACACACACGCACTCACTGACAATTTTGTGATTGCATGATCACTTATTGGATGGCAGAGGTTTTCTTTTGATTTATATATATATACTCTTTATTGCACTTTAAAAATTGCAAAAACATGATTCATAAAATAAGTTAGCAAAGGTGGACTTATCTCTATAAGAGATCTCTTCCAGCCAACCCATAAATGTGTGAGACATACTGGTGAAATGTAGGTAACACGAAGTGCATTTAAGACAACACTAGAGGGAACTTAAATCTCAATTGTAAACTAATTTCTAACAACCTATTACAAAGTAACAATAATAATAATATCTCTAACTTTAAAAATCCTAAATATTTATACAGGGTGGTGCCGTCAATGCGACAATAAATTTAAACATGGGCTATATAAGTCCATATAAATGGTTTGCCACTTTCAAAAATATCGTATTCATTTGATAATTTCATGACATTTGTATGGAATAGTGTAACGTTGGCAGCAATGAAAGTGGCAAACCATTTCTATGGACTAATATAGCCTATGTTTAAATTTATTGTCGCATGGACGGCACCACCCTGTATAATAATAATAATAATAATAATCATACACTCATACCTATATCTAGCCAAAAGAAAGCATCATTAAGAGCTTGTGTTATGGATACTAGATAACGGAGAAATAATGATCATAACATATGTATAAATATTATAAATATACTAAATAAACATACAAAGATCCATAACATGACTCGTGAACAAATGCTCGTACTTATCATACAAACATTTGCTCCCTCCGGGATTCGAACCCGGGACTCCCAACCGAGTAGCCTGTATAGCAAGGGGCACAGACCACTCGGCTAGCCGGTCCTCAAATATATTCATATACATATACTAGCGACCCGCCCCGGCTTTGCACGGGTGCAATGCTTATGTAAATATTATGCATGTATTATACATATAAACCTTCCTTAAGAATCACTCTATCTATTAAAAAAAACCGCATCAAAATCCGTTGCGTAGTTTTAAAGATCTAAGCATATATAGGGACAGACAGACGGCGGATAGCGACTTTGTTTTATACTATGTAGTGATAGTGATGTATGGTACTCATACCATACCTACCAATCATTTGTTTATACAGGGTGGTGCTGTCAATACGACAATCGGGTCATTTCTATAAATAATGCAGCCCATGTTATATTATTTCATACAAATGTCATGAAATTATCAAGTGAATTAGATGTTTTTTAAAGTGGGAAACCATTGATGTGCACTAATATAGCCGAAGTTTTAATTTATTGTCCTATTGACGACACCACCCTGTATAAGTTTAATTTCTATTATATTACGTTAAGTTATGCAAAACGTAATGTTTTATAATGTCGCTTGTGTCTGGCCAATTTTACTTAAATTATTACTTATATTCATAATTCACTTACAAGCCTAAATTACATTCAGTTTGAATTTAATACAGTGTAATTAATTTAAGGCAGAGCATGCAAGTCAATATAATCAAGAGTCACAACCACTGATCTATAAGTACAAACTCAATACAAACTGGAAGAAAACACATAAAATGTCAGCTAAAAAAAAAAGAGAAATAAACATCATAATAGTACAATATGATATAAGTGCGGTAAGTTGAAAATTACAGCCGAGGCGATATTGATAGTCCGAACCGTAGGCGAGGGCTACAAGAAAGCAGTCTCTGCTTTCTTAATTATCAAATCAAAGCGCACGTATGTCATACGAAGTTTTTCACCATATTTGCAAGGAAATTAATAAAACTCGGACTTTCTTAAACGATAAATCTTTAATCACTTAAAAGCAGTTATAAAAATTTGAACAATTTGTAAAATTGATTATTACGTTGCACAGATGGCATCTTTAATGTTGTCAAGTAAATTAATACTTTTGTGTTTTTGTTACAGATAAATGGTTGTAATTTAATGTCAAAATTAATTCAATTAAAGAATTAAATGTTTATTTATTATATTTCATCTCCCGAAGTTAATTTTATTCTTAAAATATTGACCACTTTTATGACATAAAACTCTTTGCTAAGATTTAAAAAGGTACAGTTCCTTTTGAGACGGAGCATTTTGATAAGCCGTGCGTTAAAATTACAATAACGCACTACAATACGATATTGAAATTGGTGAAATAAGAGACACTTTACAAGCAAATGTGTATAAAAAATAAACAATAAGATATCCTAAGAAGACGTAAAAATATAGATCCAGTAATAATAATGCGTAATTATATTTTACGAGTTTAATGTCAGGAAGGAAACGCTGTCTTAGATCATGGACCTTCACTTCACGCTTGCAAAACCATCTGGATTTCGCGACCTGCGTAACACGCGATTCGTCACGTACGCAGTTGGTCTCTCACTTTTTACAGTCGGGGTGACTTTTATTGCAAAGTAAACCCTTTATATTTTTAGTATTCCTAAGTATACACTTCATATTTTGAGTATTCCGATTCATACATAAGCCCACGACGCCTGCAGAAAGACTTGTGAGCTTGTGACTATATTGACGTGAATACGTTTGTAAAATCTCCCAAAAATGTATTGAGACCCAGCCAGACCCAGACACTATAATAAAAAACCGGCCAAATGCGAGTCAAGCTCGCGCACAAGGGTTCCGTACCATTATCTATAAACAAGCGTCTACCTGTTTGGCGTTATTAATATCGAGCAAAAAAAAAGTAAAAAAAATCACGTTTGTTGTATCGGAGCCCCCTTAAATATTTATTTTATTCTGTTCATTAATATTTGCTGTTATAATCTGAGATAATCTTGAAGTCAACAGAAATACATAATCTGTGAAAATTTCAACTGTCTAACTGTCACGGTTCATGAGATACAGCCTGGTGACAAATGCACGGACGGACAGCGGAGTCTTAGTATCTCGTTTTACCTTTTGGGTACGGAACCCTAAAAATCAGATTTGGTATATGGGAGCCCCCTTAAATATTTAGTTTGGTAGTCCCCTTCTTCTCCGAATATCGATCGTCCGAAAATCATAATCCCTAACACGTTTGCTATAATCATCACTTTTCATAATGTTCGCGTATACGAAATTGTATATTACCTAATTGTCTTCAGTTCTAATGCTTTTGTGTCATAAGATCGGGTGCTATAATAATAAGATTTTTCTTGCTATAAAGTCACATGTCCTAAGTGCTATATTGTATATTGTATGTTAGACCGAATGGTGGTATATAATAATATTATTAGTCCGAATGATGGTTTATAATAATATTGTTAGTCACAAAACATATATTTAATAGTAGATTTATCTTGGTTATGTTATCATCAATATCATAAAGCTTAGTTATTAAAAGACTTATTATCAAGAAAATCATTTTATCCAGAGACAGTTTCAATTACATTTGAAATAATTTAACTAAAATGTTTAACTAAACCTAAACAACCGTTGCGTTTTAAAATTCAGTGACAGAAATATATCGCTGTAAAACCGACACCACGTAGTCTTGTTTGCCCTACCCCTAGAGTGTAATTTAAGCCCGCGAAGGCGCGGAGCAGCGGCGGAGCCGTGACAGAAGCCATGAATGCTGCATGCTTGCGGGCTTGGCGGTGCAAATTTTATTTACACCACTCGATAGCTAAAGGATCGAAGAATCCATACACAATAAGTAATAATAATTATGAATACTTTACAAGTTACCATACCAAGTTAGCCATACCGTTTCTGACCAGGAGAAATCCATTTACGAACCTACTCGCCGCCAGCGAAGTAGCGGGCGTGTGCGGGGTTCGCCCAGCGTCTAGTCTAAATTGACCCTGGGAATACATAGCCACATAAGTATTCCCAGGGTCAATTAAGACTAGTGGACATGAACGAGAAACAAAATCCGTTCAAAAATACCCCGTGTTCGGAATTATCCCACTGTCCCCTAATCACAATTGGTTCTTTTTACAAACTGTATTTTTTATACACAGTATATTCTGTTCTAAAAAGACCTTCGCTTCATTAAATGAGGGGAAGTAATTGAATAATTCACTGACAGTTTCACGGGGCTATCGTGGATGGAGGAGGCGTTCGGCTCACAGAATAGAAGACAAGTCTGCCTGTGTCCACCAGGACGCTGTTTTTTTATATAAAAGGCTGCAGTAAAGTCTATTAATTTAATGTAGCAACACTCGTCAACGATCGCATCACTAGATGCATGGTCAAACTGTGACCATGACTGTTGGTAAAGTTCCCAATATTATTTTTACACAAAAATAAAAACTTCTAAACTCCAAAAGGGACAAATAAATAAATTTATACGCATCCCCTATAAAGATATTTTTGGGAGTCGGTACTTCACTTTCTAGCGCCACCTCAAAAAAATATATTCTCTGCCTACCTATTTTTAACTGCCGACGAAATGGAGGGGTGTTTTACGTTTGACGTGTCTGTCTGTGTATCTGTGTGTCTGTCTGTATCATCGTAGCTCCTAAACGAATGGACCGATTTTGATTCTGTTTTTGTGTTTGAAAGCTGACGTGACTAGGATGGTTCTTAGCTATAATTTATGAAGATCAGTTCAGGCGTTTGATCAGCTCATTTCAACATGATAAGAGAGTTTTAATAAATTTCGCAGATCCGATTAATTTGAAATTTGGTGTACTGTCACTTCGGTGACATTCCCATGAGATACTTACTTTGAGCTGATCCTATACCATTAAAAAGTCTGCGGGATCCCCAATTCTTCAGAAACTTTCAGCAGATTAACGTGTTTGGGCTCTTATGAATAGTCTCAATGAGATGGTGCTAGATAGATGATGAGGCCGGGGGTAACTTAAAATTTTCAATTTTAAATTTTTACTCTAAAGTCTTAGCGTGAAATAGAATGAAGTGAAAATATCTTTGTCCTCCCAAGAAGCTCCTTATAATCGCCAAAAAATCATTATGTGTACGTATCACAAAAATTAAATTTTAATTTTCAATTTAATTGACTAACGACAGACATACAGATGTCTGTCGTGCGTGAGTGACACTTTTGAGTTAGGGTCATGCAAAACTGCGTAAACAAAATTTTGCCTACTTGAATTCTTAAGGCGGCACGGATCTTTTCAAATTAGGGTCTTAGGAATTTACGTAACAATTCCTAAAAGAATCATTGTATCCCATACATATTAGGCGAATGAAAATGATATTTTGTGCTGCAACGTCCTGAAAACATTTATACTACAGAAAACACCAAAGGTCTACTTACGTCCTGGCTTCAAATTGTATTTTCGGTTGCCGGCAAGCCTGACGCCGAGAGTGTGACAGCAACAAGTACTTGACTGTTGTGAAAATTCTAGTAGGTAAGATATTTGACTTGACGAACACAAGACACTGATGCTCGTTTTCACTAACATTTTGCTTAGCGTTATGAGTCTCTTAGCGATTTTTATCTCAGTCTATCTTAAGGAGATAGAAAGAGACACATGTGGTTAAGAGTCACGTAAGCCTAGGGAATGGTTTGTGAAAACTTCACGCGCGACCGTTGGCCTAAACAGTCCATTCGTTCGGAAAAAAACGGTGCATTCGTTCAGGTGCTGCGATGCCACAGACAGATACATAGATACACAGACAGATTTTAAAAAAAACGGACTAAACTATTGTTCATCTGAGTGTTTGTATTGTATACCTGTTATGAAAATTTATTAATAATTATGTACAAATTTAATCAAATATTAAAACTTATTTATTGTAATTGTACATACCTAATGACTGTATATATTCAATATTGCTACGTCTTTAGATACAGGATGTCACACACAAATAAGCTCATATTCCACTGTAACAAACATAACACGTGTGACATACAATAAATGATTTTGAATTGAATTAAATTCAAACTCAACCTTAGCACTTTTACTGAAACAGGAATTTATTAATAAATGGAATATTATAATTGTCATTAAACATAAGGAAATAGAAACTAAACAAACATACAAACATTGAAGCCTAGTAAACAAATGCCCGCACTTATTATAGGTCATCACTAGTCTATATTCGTGCCTCTGCTGGGCACAGGCCTTCCTACATGGAAGAAACACATGAGGATTTTTGGGTCACAACACCACTACGGCTACGCTGACCCGATGCGGGTTGATGGGCTAAAGCGGTTGCAGTGCCGACCGGCACCAAGACCAAGGCCTTAACGTGCCTTCCGAAGCACGGAGCAGCTCGAGATTAGAAAGTTTGGTTGACCCGTTTCGGCACCACCGCGAAAGTTGCTTTGTTTCCGTAATCGAAATAGGTAGGTATCTACTTATAAACATCTGCACTTACCGGGGTCAATCTTTAAGTTGTCACCTTAAGTATAAGGTGGCGGTGAATCCGCTAAGTATTTTCTTACTACCGTCATAATAATTATGTACGTCTTTCCAATTGTGTTTTTTTAAGTTATTGTGTTTTTCTCATGTAAGTGAATTTATGTATAATTCTTAATGAGAATAAATATCTTAAACCGTAGGTAAATACCTACCATTCGACCACACGGCATAACTTATGATAGTCGAAGCAAAGGAAAGTTGAAGTTAAAAGTCCCGATAGATATTTCAGTAAAGTGCAGGTTGTTTTGTTTATGATAATAGTGACATGCGCATACGGCCCGCCTGATGGTTAGCAATTATCATAGCCAATAGACGCACGTACGTGACACCTTGGGCACTACTTACGCGTTGTCACCGTAGCCTATTACGCTCGTAGCACCTTGGGCACTACTTACGCGTTGTCACCGTAGCCTATTACGCTCGTAGCACCTTGGGCACTACTTACGCGTTGTCACCGTAGCCTATTACGCTCGTAGCACCTTGGGCACTACTTACGCGTTGTCACCGTAGCCTATTACGCTCGTAGCACCTTGGGCACTACTTACGCGTTGTCACCGTAGCCTATTACGCTCGTAGCACCTTGGGCACTACTTACGCGTTGTCACCGTAGCCTATTACGCTCGTAGCACCTTGGGCACTACTTACGCGTTGTCACCGTAGCCTATTACGCTCGTAGCACCTTGGGCACTACTTACGCGTTGTCACCGTAGCCTATTACGCTCGAAGCACCTTGGGCACTAGTCACGCGTTGTCACCATAACCTATAGATACTCGTAGCACCTTGGGCACTACTCACGCGTTGCGACACTTGCGACCGTAGCCTGTAGACACTCGTATTACTTTGGGCACTACTCACGCGTTCTTACCGTAGCCTATAGACGCTCGTAGCACCATGGGCACTACTCACGCGTTCTTACCGTAGCCTATAGACGCTCGTAGCACCATGGGCACTACTCACGCGTTCTTACCGTAGCCTATAGACGCTCGTAGCACCTGGGCACTACTTGTGCGTTGTCCACCCTGTAAAAGTCAATTGAAAGCGTTATATTGCCAGCATAGGAGACGAGTCCCACTATCTGTGTAGCTACAAATAGCTACATATTTTTTGGGGGCTAAAAATAGATGAGTAAGAGAATTTAAAGACATCCAATACAGCGCGGCGGTATTGCTAACGTATGAAAACTGCAGCACCACGTGAAATGCCCTCAGAAATACCAAAACGGTTTCTCTGTGAGCTCAAGCGATGTTTCTTACACCAGGAAACAATACTACAACGGAATTTTATTTGTGTGCGATCTGCTCTTGGTATGAAGGCGAGAGGCACATATTTTTATTACAAATATTACAAAGCTCTTCAAATTCCAATGCTTGAAGAGGGGACGATGCAGCAAGCTTACCGATGCAACGAGCTTACCAAGAAGGTGCCTATTTATACTGCTTTGGAGGAACCCAAGTTATAGGTATATGGAGTAGGGATATTTTATGCAAAATTTGTTAAAGCCTTCGACTCGCTTTCTGTGTATACGAGAAAATAAAAATAAAATATGGCTAAAGATTCCTGTAAGATATCAAACGAGTACGGTCAGGGTAAAAAATATAATAAACGAGTTTGATCCCTATTGCCCTGGTTTAAGGAATACGAAGTACATTTTTCAAACTTCTCAAGCCTAAGGTTAGAAGCTACTTTCAATGATACGAAATAAAGATACGTACCCATTATAGCAAAGGTTACCGCATACAGTTTTCAATAGCCGCGTAAATCCCGCAAAATGGCCGGTGCCCGCATTTCCATTCGGTGTTCCGGGATCTTATGTGCTTAGAACGCAGTTTATGTTCGGCCAGTTTATCTGGCACGTTGCGAGCGTGCATAGAATACACAGAATACACAAGGTAGCGAATCCTAGCTTCAATTGTAGGGGCAAAAACCAAACAGGATTAGTTGCTCACTTATTTGGGAGTTCAAAGTGATAATCATTTTATGGCGACTGAACTCCATTGGCAATACCTAGTGAACTATGTTTGGAGCCAAAGAGGGATACAGATATTATCATGACTTCTCAGAGCGAGGAAAAACGTAACGCCTGCGTAATTGAAGCGAAAAGTTGGAATTTATTAAAAAGCTAACAAATAGTATTGTCTTATTTTTTTAATACACAACTAGATGAACAGGCTGACGGCCCACCTGATGGTAAGCGGTTACCGCTGCCTATAGACACCTGCAATAACAAGGGAAAATCACTTGATATTGCAGGTGCGTTGTCATTCTGAGGCCTAAGATGAAATGCCGTCCATGCCCAGTAATTACACTGGCTACCTTTTCTTTTTTTCTTATACTTTCGCGAGCACTACACATTTCAAATAAAATCACTTTACCGGATTTAAATCGCGTCGTTCAGGGTGGTGACGAAAATCATCATTATCACCATACCAGCCTATGATGTCCACTGCTGAACAAAGGCCTCCCCCATCGATTTCCAAATGGAACGGTTCAGCGCAGCCTGCATCCAACGGCTCCCCGCCACCCGGACCAGGTCGTCCGTCCATCTAGTGGGAGGCCGTCCTACTTTGCACTTTTGATTGGGTTTTACCGGTACCTACGTGGTCGCCATTCTAGAACTTCAACGCCCCACCGGCCGTCTGCTCTACGTGCTATGTGCCCTGCCTAGTGCCAGTTCAATTAGCTAATCCTAGCTATGTCAGTGACTTAATATAAATATGCGGGCGGACTTAATATAAAAAGACGTGTGGCACTCGGGGACTGCCGCGGTAAAGCTATTGCATAGCATTTTGTATCAACTTATGTAATTATAATTTTATTTATTTATTTTATTCATGCAGTATTTCTTTTTCTTTGACATTAATTCAAGTTACACTTTTTGAGCGTGGTGACCGATAAGAAAACAAATTTTTCTAATATTAAATAAATAAAAAATCGCACGCACACAACGCCGTGTCGAAGACTGCCGAACTGAAACGACGTTAGACGATGCACGGCCTTCAAGCCACACCTCCTTGCGCATCGGAGTGGGGAGCGTGAGGTTTTTTCGTTACCGAATTTCTGGATTCGGTCCCCGCGCTCAAGGCCCGCGATAGAAGCTATGCAATAGCTTAATAACTGGATATATAACAATAATGTAAATTCTTAGCCTGGTAAAGTTGTTTTAGCATTTCATTTAGGAAAACATCATATAGGCCTTGAAAATTTCATATAGGCCTTGCATGAGGATGGCATTACACCTGCAATTACCAAGTGATTTTTCCATGTGGGCCGTCAGCTTGTTCATCCAGTTGTAAAGAAATAAAAAAAACATCCAATTAATCTTCAATGAGGTAACGCTCTCTGGACTTGCTTAGGCTTTGCCAGAACCGCAATTGAACCACGAGCCACAGATTGCAATGTCCGTCTTGCTTCTGGCAGATGGGCTCCCTTAATATTTACGTGTTTAATGTGGAGTACCAACACATACAGATACGTCTTGCTTGAATATTACTCCCAGGGAAGGAAATCATTTCATAGTGACCAGACTAATGCACATAGTAAGTCTTTATACTCTATTTTATTGCACGAAATACAAAATAAATGTGAGTAGTCAGATTTTATTTATCCAACAAATAATTTTGACTTTAGCATATTTTCATTAACTGTCAACTTGTCAAAGTTATTCTATGGATAAAATTCATCTGATTATAATTATTGAGAGTTCGAACCCGGGACAGCTGGCGTATAGGTGATACTGCCCATTCGACCAGCCAGAATTGGGATGTTGCCTAAGTTTGAATATGGCGATATTTTTTACAAATTCGAAAAATATATGCTACTGTTACCCATAAAAACAATTCAAACATAAAATATATGGAATATTGTGTAATTTAAAAAATAATCAATTTCGTTTCCAAAATTTATTAAAAATATTAATGATAATAGACAACTATGGATAAAAATAGTTATGTATACATATTTCATATTTATTATCAATTTTGTCAATATGCCCATACATTTCTTAGTAACTTAGGAACATGTGACGTCACCTGTTCCATAGATTTTCTATAAAGCGCTTTTGGACGTTGCGCCGCACCACAACAAACATACCGCTATATCTGTAAAACTATTGATCTTAGACATACTATTTCTTTTGCAATATTTCTTTGTGAGTTATATACTTCTTATTTATAAAATAAAAAAATGTCACTTACCCTATTATTTGTGCATGTATTAATTAAATATACCTACTTCATTAAAAGCTATTATTTTCATTTTATGATATTTTTCAACCATTGTTTTTGCACTCAAAGTATTTGTTAACTGGTAAAGGAGTGACTTCACTGCGCAGATTGGAAAACTATTTTTTTTTTTCGCTAGTGAATGTCGGTTATTGCTCCAAGTATCCTCTGTCGTTCCCAGGGTTCCAAACTACCTCCACACCTAATTTCATCTGCATCGTGTCAGTGGCTTAAGCGTAAAAAGGTAGCAAGACAGACAGATACTTTCGCACTTCTAGCAAACAAACGGTGAATAAAAACGGAAGAAAAATCATTGTTACACATACAGATAAAGCTTGTTTGTTATCCAGTTGTATAAAAAAAAACACATAAGAATGTCACAGGGTTATCCCAAGTCGTGGGTAGCTCAGGTGGTTAGAGCAGTCACCCCGGATTGTGCAAGGTCGGGTTCGGTTCGCAGGGACGGACCACGACATGAATAATTTCTAGTTTTAATATTACCGTTAGTAAACTTTTTGTCTTAAAACAAAGGATTTTACATTAAAGTTTTGAATAACAAAGACACAACTTACGAAAGAAGTTTAGTTTCAGTCTTTTGAAATAATAAAATTTATTTGATTGAATATTGTTCAACACGATTGAGTAAGATTGAGTTTGAAACTCATTTATAAAGTTTAATTTCATAATTCATAAATTAATCAACCGGACTTGTCAAAGAGGGATTATGAAATGAGATTTGTTTGTTGTCAAAATATTGTAAATTTTCTGAGATAAAGCCTTTATGAAGTCCTTATTTCGTACTAAATTTAATTACTAAGTAAAATAAACTAGGATCTATTTTGCAAGTTCTCCGTGTTTCAGATTAAAGGGAAAGGTAGCCAGTGTAATTACTGGGCATGGACGGCATTTCATCATAGGCCAGGATGCAGCAACTGCAATAACAAGTTTTTTTTCTATATACAAAGCACGACAAATGACTGCTTTGTATATAGACCACCTGATGTGAAGCGGTAAGAAGAGTCCATACGCGAAGACAGCTAGTGCAGTTGACACACTGCTCTAGCCGCCTCCACCTTGTCGTCCCGAAAGGTGCTTTTTCACGCCTCTTTTGAAGGAACCCATGATATAGGAAGGAGGAAACACATGTGCAGGCAAAGAATTCTAAGTTCTGGCAGTACGACAAAGAAATGAGCTACTAAATTTCTTTGTACGTGATGTTGAGGTGGAGACAGTGAATTCAATGGTGCAATGTCTCGACGCAATTGCAGAGGCTCAATGTTGTTCGTGACCTCTACATCGCCAATGATCCGGACAGCACGACGCTACAATCTGTCCAGGGCATCGAGTAGGTACTTGGCGTAGCTATCCCACAAGTGCGAGCAATATTCCACGCAAGAACGGACCTGAGTTTTACAGAGCAGGCATAATTGGTCAGGCGTAAAAAATCGACGCACCTTGTTCAGGACACCGAGCTTCCGTGAGGCTGTTTTAAAGCAAGTTTAGTGAGATCTGTGCCCTGTGAAAGAGTGGTTCCCTGAAGAGAGGGAAGGGGAAGTAATTATTGCATGTGTAGGCGACGTCGACGGTATAGGCTACGGTAGCCTCTTACCACCAAGTAGGCCGTCACCTGGTTTCTTAAAAGATTTTTCATTATTCACCAGAAATATCTTACAATATACTTAGCTTCTCCACTATTCAAACCACGACCTCTTCCAAGACCCATATTTCTAACAACTGGGTGAACTTACCTTTTTTTAAGAATCTCCTTATAATTAAAACACACCGTTATACCGCATAGTCCTTGTAAAATTGATCTGGAAATTGGTATCCTGAATATCGTGGAATGAATTAGGTACCTATAATAGGGGTTTCCGCTAGTATCTATTTGTGTTAACATAAACGGGCCCTCGTATTTAGGACTAGTTATAGTAAATAGCTTTGCACGTTAGGATTACAATCGGGCTATAAAAACAGCGGGTTTAAATATTTTCAGTCTTTTTGACTAAACTTTAATGTAGGGGGAATTATACACCTCTCGCTGCCAACCATGGTAGGAACCATGGTTGGTTTTTACCATGGTTATGGGAGGGTATGGGATGGGTATGGGATGGGTATGGGTATGGGAGGTTGTCGCTTCCTTCTATGAGACTGTGCTCTTGCAAAAGGAGGCAGCGGAGAGGGAGCGGTAAGAAGATGCTCTAGCCGCCCCTATACGGCGTAGGCGGGTGGGTGTGAGAAGGCGGGTGGTGATCGCTCGTCTTCCTGCGCCCTGGGTGCGGCCGCGTACGTGGGTGGCCCCCACGCATGCATTGCACAGGCCGCCACGTCTGGGATTACCCAAGTGACTCTGGTAAGTGGTAATCTCCATCAGCGCGAAATCCCGTTTTAATGGGTTTTCCCAGTGCCAATACGATCAGGCACTGGGAGGCCCCCACACACGCCCGTCGCTTAGCCAGCGGCAGGTAGGTCCGAAGCGGATTCCTACCTGAAAAAAGGGCGGTGAATTATACATATTAATTTTTAATTTCGTTTTATTTTGAAATATGGATGATGGCTTGTGTATCCTAACATCTTAGAAGGGTCTTAGATTTTCTCCACAAAGGATGCATTTGCTGCGAATCGTTTCCTGCGAATTCATAATACGTGTAGTGAAAGTACTCGTCTTCAATACATTGCGTCCACTCGCACGTATTTAAAATACGCTCGTAAATCACGTGCATTTTGCCAGACGCTCGACTCGCGCGTAATACGTGCGTATTAGGCACTCACGAGTCTAGTGAGATACTAGAGACGCCTTGTTAAGTCCAGGTTACGTGCGAATTCAGCACGAGTGCATGTATAGCAAGGGAAATGGAGCGGCAAAATTTTTATACGGAATGTTTATAAGTCACCTACTAAACCCCTCAGCGATACACCACCTTTCTGCTTTCTGCCGGCCGTCAGGGCAGTGTGACCCTTAAAAGGTCCCGTCCTGTATGGAGGGGACAGTCTCTGAATCTTACTGCATTGTTTAAAGTCGGAGTGCCGGTGCGTTGGTACTCATTCTAGGATGTGCAGTCTGGGCAAAGTCCTCAGCCGCATCCAGAGCGCAAAAGTTTTTCCGCAGCGGCGCGGCGCTCGCATTTGGAGGCGCCCAAAATGCGTCCTTCTGCACCTACGGCATGATGACGGATGATGAAAGTGCGGCAGCTCCCGCGCACGCACCGCCTCCTCGTGGTCATTACCATCTCGCAAAATGCTAGGACCGCCTGCCATTGTCTGTCGTGTCTGACAGGAGAGTTCGTCCCCGATCATGGCGGTCGACGCTCGCCATTCCTCTGCCTTTGCAGGGCACACCGGAATCTCCAGCGCATGGTGTGTTTCCTCATCCGTTCCCTCTCACACAGTACCAATTATAAGAAAATAATTTTCTGGCACACTCTAGCTATCGTATCGCCGCAGGAATACAATACTAAAACATTTTCAGGAGATCATAATGTTATTGAAAAATACCAATGGTCTTTCCTCCCTTCAGGTAGTCATTTGGGTAAGCTCTAGCGAGCTTCGACCTCATCTTAATAATCATTGATTCAGACCGAATACATTAAATATAAATAGAGGAACTTTTATGAAACGTGTCAGGTTACTTGAATATAGTATAAGTATAAAGAATTCGCTTATGAAACTAGAAGCATCTGATAAACTGACCAACTTTATTTTGGAGCTCGTTCCCTTTATCGCTAAAGTTTGTATTATTTCCAAGACAATAAATGCCGCATTGTTAGGAAATAGCTATATTGTGATCTAAGTACGTAATGAATAATGCTAAACCTAACTTAATGGCGGGACCGCGCGAATTTTGAGCGACTTATTTTTTGATTAGGATTTAATCACATTTGACCTGGTTCTGTTGTCCTTAATTTTAATTTTGTAATAGTTGACTAATCAATGAAGTAATTTACATAAAATATTTTCCTTTTCATTTTCAATATTTAATTAAAATATCTTCAAAATAATATTTCATTAAGATTAATATTCAAAACCTAAAATAATGGGGTTACATTTGTTAGTTCTCGCCAACTAATTACGATTACATTGCTTATTTATTTAACACTTTATTGTACAAAACAGACATCACAGTAATAAAGACACAGAAACAATAATTATTATATTATAAACAAAATTGCACAATCTTATCATTATGAGCGATCTAATCCGCTCAAACTTACGGTAGGTACACTTGTACCACAGATTAGTCGAGGAGCTCGGTAGCGTAGTGGCTTGAGCGCTCTTGTTTCTATTACAAAAACAATGCAACTTTCGCCATGGTCGATCCCGGGATGGGTCAATCAAAATTTGTTATCATGAGCTCCTCCGTCACGTGGGAACTCCGGAGGTTACCTACCTATGACAATTAAAAACCAGTTGTGTCTCGAATCTGGGCCTTGACAGGAAAGGGAGTGTGGTTTGCCAAAGAACACACTTTTTATGTTGGCAACACTCGTGCGTGACGTCGTGAAGCGGCTTGACAGGAGGCGGGAGAATGGCCGTCACTGCCGACTGCCGCACTTTGGTTCCGGCCGTCGACCGCGCTTGACTTCGTGTTTACCTACTTTTGTGTTTTCCACCCCGAAAAGCCACTTTGTTAATTACTTATATTTTACTAAGAGCTAAACTGATTTACCTATAGATTTATGCTGTTTAAATTATCCTATAAGAAGTAACAAGCTAACATTTGTGCATAAGTTTCTCGCAAGAACTATAATATTTATTCCACATCAATAGTGAGGATTTCCGCTCCTTTCCTGGCCACACGCCGGCGCCGTGAGATAGCCCGCCTAATCGTTTTAACGTGAGGCGTTTTATGGTTTTCCGCGGCGTATCCACAGTGTTTCTGAATCGTTTCACTATAGGTTCCTTTGGTTTTATTGACGGGTAAATACCAATGAACCATCTTCCACTTACACGCCTCACTAATAACGTCATAAAGTTTAACAAATTTAATAAAGGTTTAGGCATTATGCTTTTATGCTTATTTATTTACTAGCGGTTTCAAGAAAGCAACAATTTTGCACATCTTTTAATTGGTTTTTGCAAGAAATCGTTTGTCGAAGAGTTAACTTGAAACAATTTTACTCTGGATGTTCCTTTAATTCTATCAATCAAGTAAGACTATTCATAAACTTATAAACAAATTAAGCAATTTTCATAAGCTCTTAATTAGTCTGCTAATTAGAAATCTCGATAGATTTAAGTGTAAATAAAATTAGTTATTCTTGCGCGCTTTAGTAATCAAAAAGAAAAGATTTTAAATTCAACGTTAAGCCTTTAAGCGCTGAAAGCTGAAAATTAATTATTGTTTAAATGTACAAAAATTAGTTGCCTTGATTTTCTGATTACATCACTAAGGTAAGTTCATAAATTTTTTATTTCATAAATTAAAATTATATTACTCGCAAAGAAATATTACAAAATATATAGTACTAGCGACCCGCCCCGGCTTTGCACGGGTGCAATGCTTATGTAAATATTATGCATGTATTATACATATAAATCTTCCTTAAGAATCACTCTATCTATTAAAAAAAACCGCATCAAAATCCGTTGCGTAGTTTTAAAGATCTAAGCATACATAGGGACAGACAGACGGCGGATAGCGACTTTGTTTTATACTATGTAGTGATGTCTGTAGCCGCCATATGGTTAAATTCACCGCTTAATTGGGTGTCCAGCCCGTTAATTAAACGCCGGCATCCAATTGAATGCCTACCCCGATAGTTAATTGAATTAGACTCACTTATCTTTTAACGACTTGGCGTATTGAAAGGATCGTTCTGTACCAAACAGTTTTAGTTTAATTGGTAGGTGAAAAGTTATTCTTTTTATGACCACTTATAACCGACATCGTTTTGGTTACCTGCCTAAGCGTCCAATTAAATGGCTAATTGGACCAGACGGCTGACATGACGTTCAGCCATCTGGTTAAGCGTTGCGCTCAATGATTTGGCTAGTTGTCCTTCAGCCGTTTGATTGGATGTCGGCGTTCAATCAATGAGCCAGGCGTTCAGTTAAGCGGCTAATTTAACCAGACGGTTGCGATGTCCAAGATCAATAATTTCACAGCTATAGTGGTATTTTTCATGTGTTTCGGCGCATCGTCCAAAACGCTCCATACAAAATGTCCGGACCACTTGACGTCACATGTTCCTATATTACTAAGAAATGTATGGGCGGGCATACTGACAAAATTAATAAAATGACTATGTAATAATATGTGTGTTTATATATATAGCTGTTTTAATAATAGTTGTTCTAATTCATGTCAACAATCTGTATCATTACCAATTTAGAAAAATTTTGGAAAAAAAATGTCAATTTTTATAAATTTTCTAAACAGTATAACTTCAACAATATACCTACCATATGTTTGGAGTTTGAATTATTTTCATAGGTAACAATAGCGTGTATTTTTCGATTTAGTGAAAATATCACTATATTCAAACGTAGGCACCATCCCAATTACCTATAACAACGATTGCTTGATAACTAAGTTGCCGTAGGACGAATGGGCCTCGTAGGAGGCTAGGCCGGGCAAGGCGGCTCTTTGCGCACCTGCTTCAACCGCCCTAGCTAGGGGTGTGGAGTGGTGGCGGGGGGCTCCACCACTCATCCCAAACACACTCCGCTGACGGTGTGAGAAGTGCCAAGTACCCGCGGCACTTCCCACCAAAAAGAAGAGTTCGAAAGAACGCCACAAGGCACGACCGAGATGTGTGCGACGAGCTTCCTCGGTAGCGCCCCACAAATGTGGATAGCGGGTACAGTCAGTTTTAGTGGGTATACCGGCCTTTTACACCGGTGACTCCCACATAACCCAGGAGGCAAGCCTCCGCCGCTCTCCTGGGTACCCATAAAGGGTTTCTGACTTAAAAAAAAAAAAAAGGACGAATGGGCCTTTTATACAACTCGATGACAAGCTAGCTGACGGCCCATCTGTTGGTAAGTGGCTACCGCTGCCGGTAGACACCTGCAATAACAAGGCAAAACTCACTTGTCATCCTGAGGCTTAAGATGAAATGCCTTCCATTCTCAGTTATAACTACCACTAGTGCCACTAGTGGAAATGGTCATCTCTAAGCTTCCTTGATTTTGTAATAATTTACCTACATATTCATCAATAGTATCATTTTTGAGGGATTTTTGAGGTATATGGCATTACATGATATTATATATAAAACAATACAATTATTATTGTAATGACGTGGTCAGACAAGTGTTTAAAATTGATGAAAGATGATTGGCTTTATTAGGTTTTTGTATATTAATTGTTTACCTTTGTGTATTGTAATACCTATATTGTGATGGTGCATTGTCGGACAGCCTTTAAATACAGTAAATATTCTTGTCATTAGGTACTTATTGGTACGTTAATATACCTTTTTTATACTCTGTGCGACACTGCACTGCTAAATACCATTACTGTGTAATTAAACATTGTAACTTAATAATTGAAAAGAGTGACTACACGAGTTTGTTGCCGGAATCTTCTCGGTAGTTCAACTTTTGGAACCGGTGTAAATTCAGACAGACTGACAGACAGACAGACAGACAGACAGACTGACTGACTGACTGACAGACAGACAGACAGACAGACAGCCAGACTGACTGACGGACAGACGGACCGACAGACAGACCGACAGACAGACCGATAAACAGACATTATAACATTCTTAGCTTACGTAGATCCAGATAAGACAGAGAGACAAACATAATGTAAGTAATTGTTAGTTAGTTAATATTATTTTTATGTGATAGACATAAGGGTTTTTTTGTTGACGATTCGAAAGTGCTTCTTGGGGGGCCTAATTGAATAAAGATATTTTCATTTTCATTTTCATAACACCTGTTGTACAGCTGAAATAGAAAAGGCGGTTGTACAGTCGACAGCACATCAAGCGTAACAGTTTGACCTTGAGACCGTTCGTAATAGAGACGGCTTTCGTAGTGCAACTGTTACACTTGACGTGCTGTCGTGTGTGACCTACCCAGATGACACTACATACAATAGAGCGGATCTTCACAGTTTTTTTGGCGTAAAAAGCCTTCGTTTGCGTGTTCTCTGTTTCCACCAGTGAAAAGAATATGGAATCCGGCCATAAGCTGTTACTGGAATATTTCTTGTAGAGCAACTACATATATATACTTTTATAATATTATTTTACAAATATAGCTCCGCGTCTAACGGCCTGGCCACGGGAAATTCGCCGCGGCTAATATTCGCGCTTTTATTCACAGACACAGACATAAAATTATACCCCTTTTTTGTCGGGGTTAAAAAGAAAATTAGAATAAATTCATATCAAATTGTGTTCTCGTAGGTAAGTCCTCGGTAGATAAGTAAGTCCAGTCTAAGCTATTTTCTAATACATTTGTCCATACCAAGGATGAAAGAAGTAATGTCCATACTAATAAAACAGCAAAAATAAATCTGTATGTCTATTACATTGTTACTAGTAAACCGTTAAACCGATTGAGATGAAATTTAGCATGAAGATAGATAACATATGGAGCAACAATATAGGCTACCTTGAGGCGCGATAGCCAACTTCACCGCGGGTGGAACCGCTGGAGGCCACAAGTAGTATATTTGATATAATATGTATTATCTTTTTGTACGACAAGACAAGTCTAGTAAACAGGTCCCGTCTAATATTACCGTAGCCTTGTTGCACCTTAGGCACTCTTTTATTATACAAAGCACGGCAATTGACCCAACACCACCTGATGTGAAGAGGTAAGAAGAGTCCATATGCGAAGACAGCTAGTGCAGTTCAGACACTGCTCTAGCCGCCGCCACCTTCCCGCTCTTCCTTGCGCGTACCTACCCTGAATAATCGAGTGAAATAGTAGATTGCTTTATAAGGGTGGAAAGGAATCAATCCCTACGAGGTTGTTAGACGCCCGAGCGCTATAGTCGGCTATAGTCCGAGTAGGGTTTGATTCCTTTTGCCCGTGTGTAGCAGTCTACTTTTAATTTCAAAGGCAAGGAAAATAAAAAATAGCTTTTCTAAAAAAAATTATTGATAAAAATACTCCTAACACGAATAGAGCCTATTTAAAATTAATTGTAACGTTGGTACAATTTGAGATCTGTATATTTGAATTTTTGTGTGGAATGTTTAGGCTGTTACATATTGTACGTAAAATTTGGCTTTCTTGGTTTTCTGTAAAAGTAGGAGACCCTGGTGGTTGAAAAGGTGAAATCCATGGCAGAGACTTCCTTGATATACCTGGTTGAGGCGAATTGGGGCGTATATTTAAAAAGTATTTTTAAATTTGGAACACAGCGTTACCGCCTACTGGCAATTGGGATGTTGCCTTAGTTTCAATATGGCGCTATTTTTCACAAATTCGGAAAATATACGCTACTGTTACCCTTAAAAACAATTCAAACTTTAAAAATATGGAATATTGTTGAAGTTGTACTGTTTTGAAAATAAAAAAATGGACAAATTTTTTTTTCAAAATTTATCAAAAATATTAATGATATTAGATTGCAGGCATTTATTAAAACAACTATTATTATGACAACTATTAATAAAAATATATTTAATACATAGTTATTATCATTTTTGTCAGTATTCCCATACATTTCTATAATATGGGAACATGTGACGTCACCTGTTCCGTAGATTTTCTATGGAGCGTTCTTGGACGACGCGCCGCAACACATCAAACATACCACTATCTCTTTGAAACTATTGATCTTAGACATACTATTTCTTGTGCAATATTACTTTATGAGTTATAAACTTCTCATTTATGAAATAAAAAAAAAGTTGTCAACTACCCTATTTAGCCGAAAACTTTTTTCTTCTTCATTGTACCACAGATTGTACAGTACCCAACTTCAGTTCTATTTATAAATTTTTTATTCCCGCCCTAGGAAAGGAAGTGTGGTGTGGTGGGAACTAGCGTTTTCCTCCCAATACTCAGATCAAGAAAACGCTACTTTCCGAGCAAGAGGAATGAAAAAAAATGTACGTACCTACCTACTTTCAACATGTTAAATAGCAATGAATCCCCAATTAATTAAAAAACGATCCAAATACTCCGTGTCCATCCCGCGACATGTATTAGGGTTGTACGGTCAGCGCAAAAAGCACAGATGGATGACGCGGACAGTTCTGTGGAGCGAACCCTTCCTGATGAATGTTATCGCTGCTGTTTTTGTCCGCAAATATCAATCAAACTCCAACCGACCGAGTGATAAGTCACAAGAGGTGGCGGGTTGAAATTAAAAATAATTTCTTATTTTAAAAATATATGCTCCAGGCGGGAATCGAACCCGCGTCTCCTGATGCCCGGCGTAGTGGTAATCGCATCTGACCGGACATTTTTAAAAAGTAAGAAAGTCATATTTTAATGAGAGTGCGGGATCAGGGGACCCACGAATACATGGTTTCGCAGCTATCTCACGAACCGCACATTAGAAGTCCGCATAAGTGGAGCGACAAGTGAAGTGGGAAAAATCAAGTACGGAGTCCCGACTGGCTCGGTTTTGGGACCAGTAGGGTATATTATTCATGTAAATAGTATGCACAATGTTATAAAATCGAGCAAAACATATATGTACGCGGACGATACCTGCCTTATGTACGCTGATATAGACTCAAAAAATATACAAAATGTAATGCAAAGTGACCTTGATAATATTGTGAAATGGGCGCACGACAATGGCATAATAATTAACACAAACAAAACAAAATGTATGTTAATATCCTCGCCGTACAACCGTCAATAACGGACAGATATTGTAATTAAAGGTCATACCTACGAGTGTTTGCATAGGAATATTAATACTCAAAATTGTGATTGTAAGAGAATACAACAAGTGAACTCGTATAGATATCTAGGACTAACTATCGATAGCAATTTTACATGGGACCTGCATGTTGAAGAAATTTGTAACAGGTTGCGAAGTGTTTTGGGAAAACTGTACCATCTAAAATACATGACTAACAGAAGCATACTGTATATGCTATATCACGCGCTGGCAGAGTCAATAATAGATTACGGGTTGAGCAGCTACGGTCTTACGTCTACGGTGCACATAAATAAAATAAAATCCCTACAAATAAGACTTTTGAAAATTCTTGTTGATAAAAATGTTAAAAAATCCTGTAAAAAAGAATACGAAAAATTATTTAATATTTGTAAAATTGTACCTGTTGATAAAAAAATAAAAATTAGTTTAGTTATAGAACAGTTTTATAATGACGAATTCAAAGTGGAAAGGGTTTACGGCTACTCAACTCGTCAATCCACAAAAATAAAATACGAAATTCCGAAGACCAATAACTACTTTGGAAAGCGTATGAGACGGTGGCTAGTATCGACTATACATAATCAGCTACCACCTGATTTGACAAAAGCCGCACACTCAAAAAAACATTTAAAAAATATTTTAAAAAAACACTACCTATCTCTGTGCCCATAAAAATACGATCAGTCGCGCCAGGTTGTGCTTTTTGCGGCTACAAAATAAATAAATATAGGTGCATAGAAAAATAGATTAATTAAGTTGAATTTTACGTTAAGTACTTGTTGGAAAAAAGTGGACGGTAAGGTCTGTTGCGACTGGCCGTTTATGTAAAATAATAAAAAAAAAGTAGGTTATCATTTCGACCCGTATGCATGTAAGTAGTATTGTCAGAATAGGGTACTTGACAGCTTTTTTTTAATTATTTCATTAATAAGAAGTTTATAACTCATAAAGAAATATTGCAAAAGAAATGGTATGTCTAAAATCAGTGGTTTCACAGATATAGTGGTCTGTTTAATGTGTGGCGGCGCATCGTCCGGAAAAGCTCCATAGAAAATCTACGGAACAGGTGACGTCACATGTTCCCGTGTTGCTAAGGAGTGTATGGGCGTACTGACAGAGTTGATAGTAGCTATGTATTAAGTATGTTTTTATTAATAGTTGTCATAATAATAGTTATTTTGATTTATGTCAGCAATCTAATACCATCAACATTTTTGATAAATGTTTAAAAAATAAATATGACCATTCTTTAATTTTCAAATCAGTGCAGTTTCAGCACTATTCCATATCTTTTAAGTTTGAATTGTTTTTATAGGTAACATTAACGTATATTTTCCGAATTTGTGAAAAATAGCGCCAGATTCAAACTTAGGCAACATCCCAATTGCACAGTTTCTTTTATATGTTGTCAATACCGGCTTATAATCACGGGTGCCAAATTCCAAAGAGTATATTGTGAATGTATGTAATTTTTTAGGTTTTATGTTTTTCCACGCATTCACAAGAACCATAAGTGCGATTAAAGAAAATCTTTCTTTTATTTTTTGTTATTTAATACGTCCAGATATAGTGTGACTAAGGAAGCTGTGAAAGTTTCATCAAAATCGGCACAGTGGTATTTGTGATAGAGAGTGAAGAATAATAAGTAAGTTAATACGAATACGAATTTTAAAGACGGTTTAACAAAAAAAAAAAAATTTTTTAAAAAAAAACAAGGCGTGTAATTAATTTATAAGTTTATTGATAAGGGGAGAGATATATCAGGTACTTACTTGAGCGTATGGTAAAGAGTTGTATGGATTTTCTTGTCACGAGGACTACTGCCGACAAACTGCTATGCAGTTTGGCAGATGTAAAAATGTTACATTGTAATTGTGATTCTATAAATAAATAAATAAAAAATAATTTAAAAAAAAATGTTTTTGATGCGTTTAAACGCCTACTTTAGTGTAACAATTACAAATGAAGAAAGAAAACGATGAAAAAATATATGCTCCAGGCGGGAATCGAATCGAACATCGCCATTTGTGCTTCTGTTCGCCCGAATGAAAACAAATGTATGGAAATGTACTAAGCAGGCCACGCGTAGCGGCGACCAGCGACCACGCAAGGCGCGCCGTCGCTGACGCCGCCCGGTTTTTATTTACGACGAGTAACTTCGGCGAATGTTACTCGCCGAAGCAACGCAACATTTAATCCTGGTCTGGCTTCAACCAGGAAACGCTCACATTTCTGTTAAGTTTTGGGACTAAATAAAACTTTTTGATTTAAAAAAGTTGAGGCAACGAGTTCATAGATCCTTGGATAAAAACTTATTTAAGTACAACATTATTTGCACTTATCGCGATCTCTTATAACTTGGGAAATAACGAGGCTATTTCAACGAAAAACGTCCAATCGCGAAAATAATTCCAATTATCTTGACCCGTCGATATTATGGACGCGTCGTGGTTTTGGAATTAAAATATTCTTTATATTTCCAATATCATTACTGAGAGTGAAATTTTTAATTAATTTTGTTATGTATTTAAGCTACACATTTTCGTGAGTATGTGTTTCAGTCGCGTACGACAAAAAAATATTGGCATGCAAAAAAGAGAATTTCTCATACGACAATAACAGAGTCCGTCTTTATAAAACAGAGACAAAATGGACAAATTATACATTTTTTAAAAATATTAAAACAAAAAATCTTAGATAGAAATTTTGAAATACTCAAAGCAGAATATTTTTTTATACAACTAGATGACAAACAAGGAGCTTTTCATACAACACCTGGTGGTAAGCGGCTACCGCCGCCTGGAGGAATGACAACAAAAAATCACTTGTTATTACAGGTGCCTTATCATCCTGAGGCCTAAAATAAAATGCTGTCCATGCCCAGTAATTACACTGGCTACCTTTCCCTTTAATCCGAAACACAGCGAACTGTTTCACGGCTGAAATAAGAAAGGCGGTGGTACCTACCCAGACGACCCTACCAACTAGAGATTTATTGAAGTTATTGGAATACAAAGTGGCCTGAAATAAAATCAGTATTTTCAAAGGCAAGCACCTCAACTAAGTACCATAATAAGCTTTTTAATTGGTTAGCGATTCAGGAAATTACTACGGAGTCGTGCTTCTGCGCCGTGAAATTTGACCCAAAATTGAGTGTTTTGATATTGCTAACGAAATTTTCAATTAGTTTGAAGAGGCAGTATCGATGAGCAATCTTGTTTGCAATGTGGTGGTCATAATAATATTGTTTCTGTTTCTAACCTTCAATAATAGTAGCATAAATAACTGCCACATAATACAGTTTATTAATAAAACACGTGTGTTGGCGAGTTTTTTAATAGTATCACGCGAGTGTTTAATCCCCGACTAAAAAAGTGAGTTGTTACAAGTTTGACGTGTCTGTCTGTGTATCACTGTGTCTGTCTGTGGCATCGTAGTTCCTAAACGATTGGACCGATTATGATTCGGTTTTTTATGTTTGAAAGCTGACGTGATGGGAATAGTTCTTAGCTATAATTTATAGATATCAGTTCAGGCGTTTGATGATTATTATCAGCTATGATTCCTACTTGACATAAGGTTTGACATACTTTTTTATTAATACAACTAGATGACAAACAAGCTGACAGCCCACCTGATGGTAAGTGGTTACCGCCGCCTATAGACACCTGCAATAACAAGGAAAAAACACTTGATATTGCAGATGCGTTGTCATCCTAGGGCCTAAGATGAAATGCCGTCCATGCCCAGTAATTACACTGGCTACCTTTCCCTTTAATCCGAAACACAGCGAGCTGTTTCACGGCTGAAATAAGAAAGGTGGTACCTACCCAGACGACCCTACATACAGGCCTACCACCTAGTAACCTTATGCTGATCCTATACCATCAAAAAGTCTGCGGGATGCCTAATTCTTCAGAAACTTACAGCAGATATAGCATGTTTGGGCTTATAAGAATATTATCAATGAGATGGTGCTAGATAGATGATTAATGAGTCCGGGGGTTACTTAAAATTTTAATACGTGCAGTATCATACACTACTTTATCTACACTTATAAATTCCTTCAAATAAGTTTTATACACAGTCAATTTTTTTTAACAAAAATAAAACCAATTTCAAAACACTAATAATTTTCTGGTGAATTAAAATGTAAAAAATACAAAATTAAAAATTTTAAGTAACCCCCGGCGTCATTAATCATCTATCTAACACCATCTCATTGAGAATATTCGAGACCAGACACGCTATATCTGCTGTAATTTTCTGAAGAATTAAGCATTTCGCAGACTTTTTGATGGTATAGGATCAACTCAAGAATAACATGTCATGGGAATGTCACCGAAGTGACAGTACACCAAATTTCAAATTAATCGGATCTGTACAAAAGTTAGTAAAACCCTATTATCACGTACAAAATGAGCTGATAGTCATCAAATGCCTGAACTGAACTTCATAAATTTTAGCTTCACATCAGCTTTCAAACAAAAAAAAACTGAATCAAAATCGGTTCTTTCGCTTAGGCGCTACGATGCCACAGACAGACACGTCAAGCTTATAACACCCCTCTTTTTTCGTCGGGGGTTAAAAAATATGAAATTTAAGTATAGTTCTTTTATCTCACAAAGCAACTTCCACTGACAAGCGCTTTACTTGTGGTAACCAAGTGTCAAACACGCTGCGAATGTGTGCGTGAGTCCGAGTGGCGTTAGCATAGAAAATTTTAAACATGGAAATAGGTAAAATAATTTTATTATTGTCAAATGTGAATCTGTAAAACTTATTTTACTGAAGTAAGCTTCAGTAAAATAAGTTTTACAGATTCACATTATAATATACAAAATAAGCAGATAAATGTGGTTATGTTAAATCAATGTGGAAACTTTACTCCCAGAAAAATATGTAATAGCGGCTCCTCACATAAGAAAGGAATAATTTCAATTATCTCACAGAAAAAACGCTTTAAGTGAAATCGACCAATTAACAGATTTCCAATTAACGGCCAAATCTGCTGGTTAAGTGCTACTCAATTATCAGGTCCTGAGAGCAATGTCAAAAGCGAAAATTCTATTCAACGATTTTTATGTTGAATCTTGTTACACTTAGTTGAAGGTTAGGTACAGCATGGTTTTTTAATTCATGGACCGTCAGCTTGTCTGTCTTCTAGGTGATGACAAGCAAGCTGACCACCTACCTGGTGATAAGTGACAATAACAAGGATAAAATCATTTGGTATTGTTTATCATCCTGAGGAGTAAGATGAAATGCCTTTCGTGTTCAGTAATTACACTGGCTACCTTTCCCTTCAATCTAAAACATAGCGAACTGTTACGACCAAAATAGGAAAGGCGGTGGTACCTACTGAGATGACCCTACATACGGGTTTACCAACCTATTATATGATGCAGATGTTCTTCGCTGATAGGCTTCTACCTCCACCTTACAGAAGATCGCAACTAAATCATCATCATAACAGCCTATGATGTCCACTGCTGAACAAAAGCCTCCCCCATTGATTTCCAAGTGAAATGGTTCTGGTCCGCCTGCATTCAACGGCTCCCAGCGACCCATACCCGCTGTGGTATTCTGTAAAGAAAATCGCATCTCACCTCGCAAGTCACTTCGAATTCAACTGTCAAGTAAAGCAATTCTTCATACATTTTGACAGATGTAATCGAAGTGACTTGCGAAGTGAGATGCCAGTTTTGTTACAGAATAGCATGGCTGGTCGTCTGTCCATCTAGTGGGAGGCCGTCCTACTTTGCGCTTTCCAGTACGTGGTCGTCATTCTAGAACTTAAACACCCCACCGGCTCTTTGTTCTGCGTGCTGTGTTCCCCTGTCCACTGCCACTTCAACTTACTTATCCTATGGCGCTAAATATTACTTCTTTATAGTGTTGTGTTCAGTAAGATAGCCAAAGCTCATTCAGCAAGTGGTGACAGCATTACTCGGCCTGGCGGGGTCGAAGAAGACGCGGGAGGCGGGCAGGCGCGGCTAGACATCGAGACGCCAGCCCGCGACCATTCACACTCATCAACGCAGCAACTTAGCTAACTACTTAATTACTCTTAATAAGTATCACGTTTTGTTCACTGTCGGGCTATATTCTTTATAGTAAACCAGTACATAATATACAGTCCACTTTTATTGTTAGTTTCCCGAATTAAAGTTATTAGGGCTAACATCCCTACTAGCAAGTTTTTTTTAAATGTCAAAATTAGACTATCTTTGGATTTTTCAAGGTATGGCAACGCGTGAGTAGTGCCCATGGTGCTAAGAGGCAGGCTACCCCATCAGGGTACCACTTGCCATCCATATTTATTTATTCCAATAACAATTTACCTGCAATTGTATCGGAAATCGCATTTAGAAGATTTTTTTATTAACTAAGTATATCATTAAATGATTATTTCTATTCGGTACTACTCAGCTTCTTACGTGTTAGACATTTAAAATACAGTATTTAGATCATACAAGCAATTGTTTAACAAGAAGGTTCTCAGGCGCTTTTTAAATTCTCTTACATTAAATAATATTTTAAGTTCTCTTGGGTACTAGAGTCAATCAAACCATCTGATTGACCGAAATACCCTGTACCCTGTCTAGTTGTATTAAATCTTTCTAGTTGTTCATCCTTGTTTTCAAATTCGCTCAAATTTTTATGAGATCAGTCAGAACAACGAGAATATAAAGGCTGGGAACAGTAAGTATATTGAAAGTCCTAAGCTATGGCTCGCACGATCGCTCGGAATTTGTTCTAATAGCCCTTTTTTGAATAAAAAAACTTTTTTTTTCTTTTTTGTGGAGATCTTCGATTAACCTACCCGCCGCTAGCAAAGCGACAAGCGCGTGTGGGGGTCGTCCAACGTTCATCATCAGCCTATATACGTCCCACTGTTGGGCACAGGCCTTCCTCC
The DNA here is from genome assembly GCA_947347705.1 of Nymphula nitidulata. NCBI lineage: Eukaryota > Metazoa > Arthropoda > Insecta > Lepidoptera > Crambidae > Nymphula > Nymphula nitidulata. Next base: position 2,373,493 of record OX374617.1, on the reverse strand, counting down.
ATGGGAGAAACACATGAAGAGCTTGGGCCATAACACCACCACGCTGGTCCCGCATTGGACCAGCGTGGTTGGTGGGTTAAAGCGGCTGCAGGAACAACCAGGACCAACGGCTTAACGTGCCTTCCGAAGCACGGAGGAGCTCGAGATAACAAACTTTCATTGACCCATCCCAGGATCGACCATGGCGAAAGTTGCTTTGTTTTTCGTGTCGAAACCACAGCACTAAAACCAATACACCACCGAGCTCCAGCGTTAGCAGCACTGGATTCCCACTAAAACTCCCCGGTATCTCCGCTGCCCTTCGCGGGGGTAGCCTGATCTCTGCCGAGGCAATTTCACCAGCCCACCCGCAGGCAACTTGACCTTACGGCCAGGTTTCGCGCCCATGGAATAACGAAAATAAAGGCTGATTTGTATTTATAGCTACACACTTCCCCAAACTTTAATACTATGACTCTAACACGCTTCAACTAGTGCATAATAGACCGGTAAAATTAGCGTGAGTGTTAAGTCATTACTTAAGCTTCTTAGCGGATAACATGCTGAACTTCTTCACCCGGATTTGTTTGGTTCCCGCTTCAGAATACGTATTTTAATAGTTAAAGTTTCGCGAAATAAGATTCAGCCCCTTTATTCAGAAACTATCTGATCATGGATTCGATTCGAAAAGTCATATTGCCAGTGTTTTTTTTGTTCTTGCAGGTGTCTATTGGCGGCGGTAACCGCTTACCACTAGGTGGGCCGTCAGCTTGTTTGCCATCTAGGTGTATAAAAAAACAGGCCGTCTCGCTTTCACGCACCATGATGAAAAGTGACAGTTATACAGGTTGTTTGATACTTTCCAAAGCAAGCGGGTACCTACTTTTGTTTACTTATTCATATAAATACTATAGTGTTAGTAACAAAATTGTAAAATAAATTTAAAATTTCTTCATACAAAGTTCGATCTGTTAAACAAAAAATATGGGAAATTTCGTAATTAATTTTAAACTTTTAAAAAAACCTCAGTTACATTTTTTTAAATGTAACAGTTACAAATAAAGAAAGAGAAAAATTATATGCTCCAGGCGGGAATCGAACTCGCGTCTCCTGATGTCCGGCCAGGATTACCACTACGCCACCGGAGCACTGGGTATAACCTACTAATTTCTTCACCGCTCTCTATATTTCTTTTAATGTTTTCATAGCAACGTTTATCTCACCATTCATTGAAGTTAACACCTCTAGTTATCCGAAAGAATACTTTTATAAGCATTTTTAAACTTCCAGTTATGCTAAGAAGAGTTATTTTAATGACATTTTAATGTTTTTGATGCGTTTAAACGAACGTCAGGAGACGCGTGTTCGCCTGGAGCATATAATTTTTTCATCTTTTTCTTTTTTTATTTGTAATTGTTACATCACCTTAGATTTTGTATAACTATGTAATAGTACCCGCTTGTTGCAGCGATTACCAAACACCTTATAGAGTGTCGTACAAAACTTTCCCAACAGTTGTGAATAAGGGCACAGAGACTATTTTCAGAATTGCCATGGTAATTCTCTGGCTTACTTTTATTCTTTATTGTACGAAAAACAACTAAGAACAAAATTTACAAAATAAAACATGATGTATACACAGGTGAGCTTAACACAAAACTGTGATTTCTACCAGCACACCTTTGAGTTCAGAGAGAGGTTTTGATAGGTAGGTAAGGTAGTACGTGTAAAATCCGAATCCGATCCGAACCCGTGAAAATATTGATTTAGAAAACTCGGACCGAATCCGGATATTGTATACGCAACACTTCGATCTCCGATACAAATCTAAGCAATTCAGAAGCGGAGATCAGATCTACAGCGTAAATTACCATAGAAATAGTTTTACGGCTACTACGGACCATATTTTCACGGGTTCGGATCGGATTCGGATCGGACGTAGCGCGAAACCGCTCTTAGTCAATATACCTGCCGACTCCACCAAGCCGCGCGTCCAATATGAAGGATAGTTTACGTAAGAATAGCACTAAAAATCTAGCCTCTCCCTAAGTGTTATCTTACTCATCTGTCAGTCATGATCTCAATTTCCTTTCCAAATGGTCGGACCCCGAACCCTTTTCAATCATTCCCCTTTTGTAATAATTGACTTACATCCATGATGGAATGTCTTTCGTCGATAGACTAGACATTAATTGATTTCCAATGAAAAACACTCTGAGATAAGGACTTGAAGCTGTCTGTTTGTGTTCAGACATTTTCTGATGATTTCTCCTTCACCCCTTTTAATTTCCAAAGGCTTTGTTAGAATTAATAACTGCGATCGTCTTGGGAACAAATTGGTTTCATGTGATTGGGTCTATAAACGGTTATTGATAGTATATGCATATGAAAGGATAATAAACATGAATGTGATTTTAAAAACCGAGATTTTGCTGGGTTTCAATAGTATCACACGAGTGTATTATTACTCAATGCACACCATTAAGTAGGTATAACCTACTTCTTTATCTACATACGTGCAATGCCAAGGTAATATTATAAAGGGAATTGTAAATAAAATAGCTATTTTAGAATATCAAAATTATTTATAATTATAATTAGTTATTCATATGATTATTTTGTATAGTAGATTAAAATTGTAAAACTGAACTGTACATCGTAATAATAATATAATGTCCCATATTACGATGTACTCGGCGTCGGGGTTGCCATGATAATATAAATTTCATTTTTTTAAATCTATAAATTTTTAGCGCTAGCATTCAAACCTCCTCGAATGGTCAAACTGTATTTTAATGAGGAAAAGGGTGTATAAACATAGTTTTTCCTAAAAAACAAAAGATTTAGAAAAACTTTTTAACTAAAGACGAATTGAGGGGCTACTTTTACAAGCAGAAGGCTACTGAGCCTCAAAATAGTGGTCCCTCAATGGGCACCCGTATCGAATCACAAAGCGGACTAGACAGACTTGTAGATCCATACAATTTAAGATACGTCTATTCTGTTTTCAATCCTACCGTTGTAGTTGTTAGGACGTTGGCCTTAATTGGTGTGGTGTGTTGTGTTGTAGTGTGTGTGTGTTGTTCCTTAAATTCAAAAAAGAGTAGATATAAACAAAACAAATTAATGTCATTTTCTGTAGGCTTGCTCCTTACACTCGCTACCTTTCTATCGCTCATATAAAAAATTACAGCTGTTTGTTTACATTTTGTTCTTTACCAAATTGGGCTCAAGTACAGAAATAAATTTTCACCTTGTTAAATTTTTAAGTTCAATAGAAAACTCAGTACAAAAATAATGTTAGCTTTACAAGTTAATTAGTTTTGTATAGGGCTCTTAAAAACTTTCTGTAGGGTACAGTTTCCACACAAAAGTTACGTTAGAGGTCTATTTTACGAGCATCTAGTTTCGCTCGCCTGTTGGCTGTTGGACGTTCGTTTCGAATTGCCTTTTGTTAAAATAGACTCGTCAGTTGTGGCTATCGCGGCTTTTGAGGTTCGGTTCAAGTTGATGTTAAATATTATAGGTATGATTTTTAGGAGGTTGCGCCATTTTGTGGTCAGTGGAATTGGTGGTTGTTCGCAGCCTTGTTTTGACAGCTGAAGTGAGGAGCACAGAGTTGCTTGCAGATCCACTTAAATAAGTTTTACATTAACTTAACTATGACACTGGCCCAGTCTAGAGAACACCAGCTAAGTCTTAATTTAAGTTCAGTGCATCTCTTTGTCACAATATTAATACGAAAAGGATAGCTGACATATAATATGACATTTAAAAACGTGCGTTCAATTTGACCATATTGAACGTGATAAAATACAGTGTTTAGGAAGCACCTCTGTACATACCGTCTAAAATTGTCTATGGTTAGTAATTAAAATGTAAAACTAGAAAAAAATCATGTCCTGAAGCGGGAATCGAACCCGCGATCTTTCGCAATCCGGGCGACTGCTCTAACCACTGAGCCACCCAGGACTTGGGATATCCCAGTGAAATTCTTCTATTCGCCTCAGGACGTGAAATTTTTCTAGTTTTACATTTTAATTACTAAGTAATTTTTTGAACATTTATAATAATGTTAAAATCAGAAATTAAGAATATTTGAAAGCACTGCCCCAACTTAACCGAATCGTAGGTATTTGTAGTCTATCTGTATTTGCGTTTATGAGCTAACGTCCACCCTACAATGTCGAAATGTTCTATTTCAACATCCGAAACTAGTATTTTTACAAATACCTACGATTCGGTTAAGTTGGGGCAGTGCTTTCAAATATTCTTAATTTTTGATTTGGGATATCCCAAGTCCTGGGTGGCTCAGTGGTATAAAGAATATTTGTCTATGGTTTCTTTGAAATCTATCTAAATTTAGTTGACAGCTCTAAATAAATTCTTGCTATCTTTTCCTTTTACATATTGCGAGAAAGAGTTAACCAGTATTTAAATTTAGACTTAGAGTGTGTCTTCCGAATTAGGCCCATTGTGCAAGCATTGCTTACATAATATTATCATAATTATTTTGTTATTTCTTTATTTGTGAATTTAGTTGTTTATTTCTTTATTGTACAACCAACACACAAAAATAATTACCGTGTAATTTATTAAAAAAAATCCATGTAATGTCTAAAGTGCAATAAAGAATATAATAAATCAAATGATAATACTTTGAAGTGTTCTGTTCCTGCGGTGATTAAAGTTTCAAGAGCTTACTAAAACATATCTTTTAGAGGATAGCCAGCGCGTGACTAGTGCCAAACGTGCTAACCAGCGTCTATACGCTAGTAGCACGGTAGGCTACGGTGCCAACGCGTGAGTAGTGCCAAACTTGCTACGAGCGTCTATACGCTACGGCGACAACACGTGAGTAGTGCCAAGTGCCAAACGTGCTACGGGCGTTTATAGGCTACGGTGACAACACGTGAGTAGTGCCATACGTGCCACGAGCGTCTATAGGCTACGGTTATCGCTTACCTTACATGCGGGCCGTACGCTTTTTTGCCAGCCTTGTCGTTTTAAACAAATATCAGGACCCACTGACTAGCCAACATGAAGGAGCTCTAGACTCGTGTAACCGATTCGTCACCAAACTTTATATATACCTATATAAACTAGGTGGTAGGCCCGTCTGTAGGGTCGTCTGGGTAGGTACCACCGCCTTTCTTAATTCAGCCGTGAAACAGTTCTCTGTGTTTCGGATTGAAGGGAAAGGTAGCTAGTGTAATTACTGGGCATGGATGGCATTACATCTTAGGCCTCAGGATGACAACGCACCTGCATTATCGAGCGAATTTCCCTTGTTATTGCAGGGGTCTATAGGCGGTGGTAACCGCTTACCATCAGGTGGGCCTTCAGCTTGTTTGTCATCTAGTAGTATAAAAAAAAATCAATGTTGGTATGTTTTGTCCCCTCTGAACTCCGAAACCATTGATCAGATTGTGATGAAACTTTGTTAAGGGGTTTTTGAGATGCCCGCAAAGGTTCCTGGATTATAATACATTGTTTTTTATTGTGAAACCTGACAAGTTTTCGTGTTATGGGCATTGCAAGGCATGCCGGGTGCAGCTAGCATTAATTTCATGACAGTAAATGATAAACTTTCCATTTTACTACAAGATATTTAAAGAAACCTGTGAAAATTTACTGTTAAAATATGCAGATGACAACACATCACGTGTAAGCATTGCACCACGGAAGCGTATGTACTTGATGTTACAGTGGGCTATTGCTTAATTTTGTAATCAAATAATTCAGCCTTAAGTGTATTAGTGAATTGATATGGACATACACAGAGTTAGAAAAAAATAATAAAGAATTTATTTGGCTTGGCATAATAAATCATAACTCTCTTCAAAATTTACAATAAGTGTTTCGAAAAATGCTCAGACAAGGACTTGAGTAACCATGTCCTTGTCTTAGCATGTAAGCTAATTATTCAATGTGATCTTAGAATATTTATAAAAATTTTTAAAACATATATTAGCAAACATGCAAGATATAATAATAATCGCCATCATTGAAACTCGGAAAAAAAATTAAGTTACTGGCTACAAATTTAAATACAAAAGCGTTTTAGGGAAAATCTTTGCCGTCACATTAACTAATATTTGATCGAATACTGGATGCTCAAATAGTTTAAGAGTTGTTAGACTACTTCTTCAAGAGCACATCTCCGATGTCTCTTTGTGGAATATACACCCTCTCGAATAGTTCTCCCATCCTTTCCCCATCAAGACAATATCCGGCCGCCAGGCTGCCTTCGCCCACAGATTTATTGTCTCTAATTAAACTCTCAACTTTATTCCTCTGTAACAAAGCCGATATTTCGCTGTCAAAGCTCTGATTCATTTGATTCCCATTCTTGTTTTGATGTTGCATAGTTTTCCCGGAGAATTGGCTATGATTTGTGCTTTGTGTATAATTCGAGTAAGCCTCGTTTCGGATACCACACGCTGCGTGCAAAATTGATTCCAAAGCCATTTGATCTTGCATCCGTCTCTGTATAGCGGTAGCTTGCATATTGCCAACGATTTCCTTGTATTTGCTTTCTAGTTTGTTCAAAGCTGTATTTAATTCAACCTGATTCTCGTCGGTCACCTCATTAACTACCTGAGTCCTTTGTTTAGCAAGCTGAAGCTGTAATGAGCATTCCGCCAAATGTTTTTCTCTTTTTAAATGTGCCAACTTAGTCTCGTACACCCTAGCACATTTAATTTTAGATTTTTCTACTTTATTCAAACGTTTTTCAAATTCCTCGGTTTTCATTCTGATGTTTCCTGTGTTCAATTCTTCACTGGGTTTTTCTAAAAATTTTGTAATAACGTCGTGCAAGTGAGTCTTTTGATCTTCAATCATCGTTTTCAATCGCACTATCTCAATTTCTTTGGCATTTAATATTTTCTCTTTTTCAGTAATAATTTCATCCTTAGACGAAATTATGATATGTTTTTCATCTACAAACTTACTTTGTAAAGTTTCAGTAAGTTTTTCGTAATGTTGTTTTATTTCATCTAGTTTACTTTCGTAGATTTCTTTAGTTTCTTTTCGAGTCGCAGTTTTTATTTTTACAATTTCCATTTTGTGATTTGCTTCCATATCTTCAATTTCAAGTCTTTTTGTTTCGTCAAATCTATTTAATTTTTCTTGTAAGTTATTAATCGTATAATTCATATTCTTTTTAGAATCCTGTGCCTCTTGTAATCTATTTTTTAAACTACTTAACGTTATACTACTGTCACTATCATGACAGCATACACTGGTACAACAATCAACCCTAACTGTTTGGTTATCATTCTTTGTTTTACACTCTTCTCTTAACATTTCCAATTCCTTATGTAACAACATGTTTTGTGTTTTAATTTCTCTTAATCTCAATACAAGATTATTTGCTCTGTATTTGTATTCATCACACTGATTTTTATTCTTTATAACATAGTCTTTTAAAGCTCCTGGATAGTTGTTACAAGAAAGTGCTGGATCATCAAATTTCCCGCGATTATCTTGCATTTCAGTACTATTGTTCTCCTTACTACAACCATCGCCATTATTTTCGCCATATTCAGTTTCTTGAGAAAGATAATCCGTGTCAGTTAGAGGTATTTTACTGTTATTATATAGTACTTTAGTATCTTCTTCACAATCAATAATTAAGTAATCAATTTCAGTACCAGAATCATAATATTCCAGTTCTTCAGTTAATGGTTCTAAGTGTTTTGATTCAGGACATTTTACAAATGGTCCCTCTAATACTCCTTTAGACAACTGATAGCATAATGCAAAAACATATTTATTGCGAAGTATTTTTTCATTTTCATCACAGTTAGATAACCTCTGTATCCAAGCCTTGCAAATTCCGATTACGTCCTGATCAAGAAGTTGTGTTAAGTAGGGCCGCATAATTTGTAAGTAACGTTTGAATTCTGTATCAAGATTGAACTCATTTTCATCCATTGCACGACTTGTACCCCTTTAAAATATCTGCTAAATTATAAAATTATAAAAAAGTAATTTTCACACGTGCTTGAAGTGCCAAATTTGACAAAAGTGTATTATATTCCTCTATGGTGAAATGTGATGCGTACCATAAATTATTCTACTTGTTGAGTTGAATTAGGACTCAAATAAGCACGTGATTTATTTATATGGCACTTTCACAAGCTTCTGAGACCTATTTGTAAAAATACATGAATTTATATACAGATTCAATTTACTCGTTTGAATTATTTATTGCAATTATATGAAATTGTGTACTATCGCTCCCAAATCTAATATATATTGGGAAATATATCATATCTCTCATAAATAGGCAAGATTTCTTGTCAAGAACTCAAGCTCTTACATTTTAAATTCAACTGGTAATAAGGTTCATTTTGAAATCGGCTCAAGAGCTATTATAGTTGGAGCAAACTCGGCCGCCAGATAAGCTTCTTTAGGTTGGTCTAAAGGAAATTCAATAAGTCATTACATTAATTCTATTATGTAGTGGCCCTGAAAGTTTATTTCTCTTCTCTATATTTTTGTAGAATATTTTCTTTTAGCGAGTTTTATAAATCAAATCAAGAATGTAAATTTATTGGATAAAACTAACAGCTTTGTATTTTTTGTTTAACTAGATTTGTAAGTTCTTACACTTTTTGTGTTTTTTTTTTGTTAATTCTTCCTATAAAGGGAAGGCAAAGGGAACTATTGCCCATACAGCCATGTCTTCAGTATTTCTTCTTTCATTGCATTAAAATGCTGGCGTAACACATTTCAATGCTTCTTCGGAGTATTTGACACAATATATTTGATGACAGTCAAAAAACTCAATCAAATGTTGAATGAAGTCATTGCGATACATTTTAAACCCATTAAAAACGAAATCGTAAAGATCGATTGCACTTTCGACATCCAGAACAGCGACAAACATAATTGTCGTAGCCCTCTGGTGAAATAAGCCGCTTAAACTTAGCTTTACTGGACGCCTAGCCCGTTGAATGAATCGGCTGCGTGACAACTAGCCAAGCTATTGAGCGCAAAGTTTAACCAGATGGCTAAACATCATGTCAGTTGTCTGGTTTGAATTAGCCATTCAATTGGACGCCTAGGCAGGTCATTTAAATCGAAGAACTTTTGTGTGACTGTTTGAGTGATTGGAAGGGCCAAGGCTATTTTTTATGACCACTTATAACTAAAGCGATGTTTTTTATAAGTCGTCATAAAAAATAGCCTTGAATCCACCAATCAAATAAAACTCTTCAGTACAAGACGATCCTTTCAGTACGCCAAGTCGTTAAACGTTAAGTGAATTTGGTTCAATTACCTATCAGGCTAGGCATTTGATTGGACGTCGGCGTTTGATAAAATATTTTATCCTTCATATTGTTTTTATCTTAATTGTCAACTGTGTCCTGAAAAAGCCTGACTAATAAAATGAAAATGTCTTATTCATTAATCTATAAAAGACTCGTATGTGGTAATCTCGTCATGTTCTCCAACCGTTTCAGACCTACAATGTTTCCAAAATTGCATTATTAACCCAAGAATTGCACTTAAAGCGATCCTCATGGCCTTAACTAGATCGTCAACTTACACATAAAGATAAAATTCATTCGTATCCTCCTCGTTAAAGTAATCTAAGACCCATCTTTACAGTCTGTTGTGAGAAATACAAAATATGCTCTAGCACTATAATTTTAAGGTAAATAATTCTTTGCCTGGAAATAAAGTATTGTTCAAAATCTACATTGCTGCTATTATTACTGCGGAAGCGGCTAAGAAGATGCACCAGAGTCTACTATAAGCTAACGCTAAAGTTACAATGTTTAGACCTATTGTTTTTAAAATTGAAAAGTGTGAGTCATTTTAAAAGTGATGATATTTTCCACTCAAAAATAATGAATAAAGAACTCAACTCACTGGTAACTGCAAGGGATTATAAGCTATTCTTAATTTTTGATTTTAACATTATTATAAATGTTTGAAAAATTACTTAGTAATTAAAATAGAATAAAACTAGAAAAATTTGACGTCCTGAGGCAGGAATCGAACCCGCGACCTTTCGCAATCCGGGCGACTGCTCTGACCACTGAGCCACCCAGGACTTGGGATATCCCTGTGAAATTCTTCTAGTCTATCTTGTATTTGCGTTTATGAGCTAACGTCCACCCTACAATGTCGAAATATTCTATTTCAACATCCGAAACGAGTATTTTTACAAATAAGCTAAGGATTATAAGCTGTCAAAAGTATAACTTTTACCAATCCTGTGTGTACTAGTGCAATACAAAAATAACATAACATTAAATGTGGCCATTCACAGCCCGCGATGCAATGGCGCGGCACGATGGTGTTTCAATCGTTTTGAGTTCTGCGAGGGTTCATTCACGAGCGGAGTGGTCCTAATAGCTCGCGGGTCAAATGGCTCACCCGTGAATGCCGGCATCCAAACAGAGAAAGCACGCAATATGACACAATTTCCTTTGCAGAAAGCTAGCATCGTATTCGTGGCATCGCATTGAAAAATATTTTTTTAAGGTTTTGATATGTGAGGTTTTGATAGGTGACGGTGTGACATGCCGCAATATAGCATGTAGCTTTTACGAGCTTAATCCTATGCGACATTAAGGACAGTTTCTGGTAAAGAGAGGGAGAGTGATCCGAACGCACGGTAATTATGAACAAGAAAGTTTACGTCACGATAAAAGTTGATAATCTCTTCCTGCTGGCTGGCATACAGAAAGAGCCATGTTCAATTTAAGACAGGCACCGAGCACGGGCTCTCTATGCTTTATATCAAATGTTAATAAAATCTACCATATTATTAATATTCTAAAAGGGCAAAGTTTGTGTAAGACTGTTTGTAGGAAGTAATCTCTAGAGCTACAAAACTGATTGAGATGAAATTTGGTATAGATATAGTTAAGGACTGTATATAAGAAATGATACTTTTTTGTGCGATAACAGATATATTCACAGTCGGAGCCCCGGGCAATAGCCAGTCTACCATTACCTATGGTTGTGTGGTATACCGCTTATAACGATAATATTACATTTTTGGTAAGTACACTATGTTGGTTTTTCTCTGTACTGTTTATGGCATCATAACCAGACTATATACTTCCCGCTGCTGGGCACAGGCCTTCTTAAATGTGAGAAACGCATGAGGAGTTTGGGCCATGACACCTGCGGCTATCCCAATGCGGGTTGGTGGGTAAAAGCAGTTGCAGTAACAACCGGGTCTAACGCCTTAACGTGCCTTCTGAAGCCTGGAGAAGTTAGAGGTTACAAACTTTGATTGACCCATCCCGGTATCGACCACAGCGAAAATTGCCTCGCCACTACTGCGCTCGTCACCTAACTCCTTACTACGTACTCTACAACGTACTACTACATACTTTTATGTGAATCTGCAAAATATATATGTATTTATCAATCTACCTAGGAGGATACAAGACAGCTGAATCTATTCATAATCTTATATCTATATATATAAAAATGTTATGTTGGTTTGTGTACGCTTCAAAAACTCAAAAAGTTCTGCACCGATTGAGTCGAAATTTTAACATGATATAAAATCCGCATCAAGGATTGTTTTTATCTATTTTTCGCATCAGTCACATATCTGCGACCGCGAGAAAACAGTTTTTTTAACGATCAGCTGTGTACCAGTGACCGCGCCATCTGCCAGAAGCGAGGAAAACACTCGCTGACAACCGCAATAGTAATGACGCAGTCACATGAGAAACAATTTCGTTCCCAATTACATTTGCATCTGATTCTAATTATTATACAATCTGAATTAAATATTCACTTAAATCAAGAATTATCACATTCTTTGTATTGTTTCTCATTTCTCAACCATTCAATCACAATGTGCCACTGCGAAGCGTGGCAGGGTACAGCTAGTTCTCTATATATTAAGTATTTACCACTGGCTTTCCTCTTTCTATGCATATTTGTTTTAGTAGCGTTTAGTGGCTTAAACTCAGAGATGTGCATGTTATATTGAGACCATAACTCAACGTAGAATGTGTTAGTGGGTATGTAGGTACATGAAAACACAATTGTCGGAGATTCAGCCTGAAACATAATATATATTTCGCTGGGATAAATGGCGAAACGCGCTTATGCTTTTATAATGGCATACAGGCCATTATAATTTGGACCGAGAAAATCTTTTAAGTTACATTAGCGGGTGCCATTTTAATGGTAATAAAGCATTTGGATCAGCTTCGTAATGCTGTGCATTTTTAAGACGTATTCAATTAGGTACTCGAATTTTTTACACATTCAGCTTGGCAGACACATTTACCCGACCTTTTATTAGATCGGAATGAATCGGCCACATAAATAGACACAATAGATTTTTCAGTTACTGAAATTTTAGTAGTTTATTGATAAATTTTCTTAATAATCGAATGCCAAGGGTATCTATGCCACGCATTCTACGCTGATACTTCAAACTGACGAACTGTTTACTATCATGAATGTTAATGTTCCTTATAGTGCAACAAATCAAAGAAGCGCTCATTAGTTTTGTACTTTCTGTAAATTTCTATAATTTGTCAAGCCGCGTACGACTTCCGGGAGTCTTATGACAGTTAAAAACCAACTGTGTCTGGAATGTGTGACTTGACAGGTTAATACTTACTAAACACTGATTTGAATCTCTGAAACAACTGCACCGCACAAATATACATATACTTGTTAGATTTGAGTAATTTTTAAAATTGAAATTAGTGTAGAAGCAAACAATTTCCTCGATATCTAAATAAAGGTAGCTATGTGAAAACTGATAAAGTATTTATTTATTTGAAACACATACGAACAGCAGTAAAAAATAAATTATAATTCATGAAACATAAAAATGTCCTCCGCTCGGCATACGTCGCAGCAGAATGCATTCTCTTCTTCATTCTCTTATGCTTGTAGAAACAAGAACCAGAAAAGGGGTAAGCGGCTGAGCAGACTCAGCTTCAATCTCATTATATCATCAGCCTCATCTCATTATTCATGTCCACTGCTGAATAAAGGTTTCCCCATCGATTTCTAAAAGGAACGGCTCTACGCAGTCTGCATCCAATGGCTCCCCGCAATCCTGACCAGGTCATCTAGCCGTCTAGTGGGCAGCCATCATCCACATCAGCATCATCGTCAACCGAGATACCCCCACCGCTGGGCACATGCTTCCCCCAAGTATCTCCAAGCCGATTAGTCTAGCAATAAACCATAAAATAATAAAGTACAACATCAGCAGACCTTATGTAAGAGCAACTCAGACCGTCCCTAAGCCCCGAATAATGACCCTTTGTGCATGAAACAACCTTTGAAATTCAAGTTTGAACACTGTAGGTACCCTTCGGCGACAGCAGCTTAATTTTATGATTGTGTCTTAAATTACCTATTTATTAGAGACTTCAAGAGAGTTTACAAGAAATAAAAGAAATACTACTTACCTATAAAGCATAGATAATTCTACAAGACATTGCATTATTCCAAATATAACAGGACAATTTTAAAATCAATAATCTAGATTGGCCATAAAGCCAAAGTCACTCCGAGGGGCGAGTTCATGAATTTCATAATAGTGCGCCACCATCTGCGGGTTTGTATCATAGTATATCTTTTATACAATAGGGTCATAAAGTGTACACAATAGGGAGTAATTTTAAATAAACTTTCCCAATATAAGTAAAATATTATTAGGTGTTTGATGTATTTCTATTAAAATCACTTCGAATCCTTGCCACAGGCTTTTGATTTTAATAGAAATCCGGTAACTATATGACATGATCTCCAAGGGGTCTTTTCACCATTGCACCGCTTGCCACTGACTGGGAGTTTATGCTCACCCATTGGAGCCGAAGTGGTCGCGTACTGTCAAAGACTACTAGTACTCCATGCGTACTGTACATTTTAAAAAAAACTTTCTCCCGCGTACTGTCAGGTATGAATGAGCTATCTGTGTAGCTTTTCTCTAATGAGTACAGCATGGGGTTCTTCAAAAAGGGCGCGGAATGTTGACAGGGCAACAAGCGAGTGGATACCCCTGGAGTTGCAAGCGACCTGAGGGCCGGATACTTGATGCCACCTAGTGGTTAAAAAAACTAGTTTCGGCCGTTGTTCCTAAGGCTACATTTTAAATTGTTGTAATGACCCTAAATAAAATTGGGAAACGGAGCAGAGTAATGATGATGTGGCCCTGAATGACCCATGACATTTCTGGGTCGTTGCTTTAAACCTAATTCATTGGTTTGACAATGTTCATGCATGTGCGCTTAAATTTCAGAATCAAGCTTGGTCACACAATTTTCAGCTTCATTTACAAGAGAATTAGAGTGTGAACTCGTTTGATCGTTGCAAATCAAACGATGGATTTTAATCCGGTAATGAGAAACAATGTAAATGTTTTATGAAGGTACATATTTTTAATAATTTCGTTTTAACCAAATGTTAACCATAAACCAGCTGTCGGCCCACCTCGTGGTGAGTGGCTATTATAGACACCTGCATTAACACACAAAAAATCGCTTGGTACCTATTGCATGTGCGTTGTCATCTTGAGGCCTAAGATGAAATGCCTTTTAACCCCACTGACCTTTAATCTGAAGCACTGCGAATTTTTTTACGACCAAAATAGGAAAGGCGGTGGGAACTACCCGTATAACAAAATGTACTCTTTGGTGGGAACTACCCGACGACCCTACATCTGTATGTAGGGCCGTCGGGTAGTTCGGCAACTTTTTGTCATTAATTTATAAGGCACTAATAATTTAATGACAAAAAGTTGCAGAGGAAATGATAGTTGTGAACACCATTTCTATTTAATGCTACTCTTACACGATTAAATCAACAACGCCTTGAAAAACGCTCCGTGTTTTTTGCTTGGGCCTTAATTTTCGTAAGGCAACGCGCAAAAAGTGCTCAAGTTGATTAAGCTGCTTCTATAGGCTTCGGTAACCGGTCACCATCAGACGGGTCGTACGCTCGTTTGCTACTGTTGCCGTATAAAAAAGCATCGATATCCCGACCAGTTCATTCGATCTGGTTGATATAATAAAGAAGACGATACTGAAGGCCATGGCAAAAGCTCTCAAATCACTACGCCACTATGTTTCGGATGGAAGGGAGAGGTAGTCAGTGTAACTACTGGGCACGGAAGGCATTTTATCTTTGGCCTCAGAATAACAACACACCTGCGATACCAAGTTATTTCCTCCTTCACTTTCATGCATTTTTATTATGTATATTACTTTTCCTTTTTATAAATAGGCGATGGTACTTACTTACCGTCAGGTGGGTTCATCAGCTTGCTTTGTAATAGTTGAATAGAAAAAAAATTAGTAGGTGCCTAATCGAAATCCAGTTACTGGCTTCCAAACATTGTCGCTTACATTGTTGTACGTTTCATCAGCTAAAAGACCCACGTGCGGTAAATTACATGGTCAGTTCCTGTTCATTTACAGTGTAAATTACACTGATTGTTACTATTGAGCACTTGGGTAAAGTGGGAATGAGATTGATACTGCGTTAAGGCTAGCAAACAGAATAGAGTTTATTTATTAAAATGTATCATTGCCCTATAAATGAACACACAAGTGACGTTATAATTGAATAAATAACTTTGTTACCGAAAATTTAAATAATAATGTTGATTAAACAAGTGGCAGTAGGTAGGCCACAGTGCACGGAGGACTGACGGCTGTTGCGGCGGAATGGTCCTCGAGTGTCGGCCGCGTACCGGGAGACGCAGCGTTGGTAGGCCTCCCACAAGGTGGACCGACGATCTGTTGAGGGTCGCGGGAAGCCAATGGATGAGGGCAGCGCAGGACCGATCAGTTTGGAGATCATTGGGGGAGGCCTATGCCCAGCAGTGGGCGTCTCTCGATATGATGATAATTATGATGAACACGGCATATTCTACCATACGACACTGCCTCGTATCAAAGGGATAGGAAGCTTTAATGTTTTTAAAAGGTCTTTTTTGCTAAGCGTAACAAAGTGAACCTCCATTTGATAGTCTTACGTTTTATATACTCCAACCGTCGCGACGCTTAATGAGGTACACATAACCACACATCAAGCGAAACACTAGACGATACGTTTTTCGATGGTCGCTATTGCTAATCGTAAAAAATTAAAATTCTCGACTCACAAATTTAGTTACCACACTCCTCCGAAACGGCTTGACCGATTTTCATGAAATTTTAAATGTATATTCAGTAGGTCTGAGAATCGGCTACTATCTATTTATTTTTTATTTTTTGGTCAATTTTTTTATGGCAAAACAACGTTTGCGGCGTGGTCAGCTAGTATTTTATAAAATACATTATCGAGTGAAAAAGATAAACTTCCTCGCGCGTGCCTAATGGTACAAAATCTCGTGTTTGTATGTTTATCAAAAGCAATAAAAAGTCGCAAAAATCATTAAATATATTTAAAACAAAGGAATTTAACTAGATTTTTGCTATAATACCATTACATTTTAACTATTAAATAATCCCAAAATTAGCTTGAAACAATTTCAAGCTAATTTTCCGTTCTTTGATTGAGTCAAGATTATACTAGAATCTTGATTACAATCCATCAGATTGAAGTTTATATTGAATAACTTTAAAAAATATGTTTAAAAGCTACAGTGAAAAATAAAACCGACTTCAAAACACTAAAAAGGAAAAAATAATTAATTTTCGGTACCTAGGTACCTACTTACCTCCTGAAATGTATTTTTTGGAGTTGGTGCTAAGCTGTTTCCAGAGACAATAGAAAGTGAAGCACCAACTCCAAAAAATACATTTCAGGAGGTAAGTAGTTACCCAGGTACTGAAATGTAATCATTTTTTCCTTTTTAGTGTATTGAAGTCGGTTTTATTTTTGTTAAAAAACTTTTTTTTCACATTTTTAAGTGATTTCCTAAGGTCAAAGCAAGATGGGTGACCGTCAGCACTACCGACATGTCTGTCCTTAGTTGAAATACACAGTGAAAGAATTATCTTCTTACTCCTAACCGTTAAGGAGTTGTACCTTCCATCATCAGCTCATCAACATGAGATGATGACTAACAGAAGCAAATACTTGAATAGCTTTGGAAAAAAGTAAAACATGTCACACGTGCCTTTAAAAATTTTGGTTTGCCCTCAATTTCCCTGGGATCCCATCATCAGATCCTGACTTGGAGACTATGGGCCACCCCTGGAGTATACTCTATCGAATGAAAAAAGAATTTTGAAAATCGGTTCACAATTGACAGAGAAATCGGTGAACATACATAAAAAAAAAAATACATACAGTGGAACATATAACCTCCTTCTTTTTTGGAGTCGGTTAAATATGGTTTCTTTTAGGTCAGGGAAAATACTTATTTAGTAATTAAAATATAATAAAACTAGAAAATTTTCACGTCCTGAGACAGGAATCGAACCTGCGACCATTTCACAGGGATATCCCAAGACCTGGGTGGCTCAGTGGTCAGAGCAGTCACCCGGATTGCGAAAGGTCGCGGGTTCGATTCCTGCCTCAGGACGTGAAATTTTTCTAGTTTTATTATATTTTAATTACTAAGTAATTTTTCAAACATTTATAATAATGTTAAAATCAATAATTAAGAATAAATACTTATTTATAAAATATGCCAGTAATCGTGTAAGGGTGAGTATATTCCACAGAGCATTTGCCATACTCCATACACCGTCTACAGTACGTACCTACACCGAATAAAATCGATTCGTAGGTATACCTTGAACAGATCGGACCAAAGCGAAAAAAAAAGATCCAGAGTATTCTTAGTCCAATTTGCTTTCGCTTCAAAGATCTTGTTAGGTTTTAAGCATTTAAGAATTCCTTTGATCGCAGGTCATTCTGCTAAATGGCTGGAACTAATAATAAGTCTAGGAGCGGTAAATCGTGCAGTCGAGGGAGTCTAATCTTTAAAATGTAATTGGAAATACAGAATTTAAAGCTCAACTTCTAGCCAGCCTACTTTCTGTGTATTTTTTTAAAATCAGAGGTCTTGTGTGTCAAAGAGCGTCAAGAATCTTTTTTGATGTACTCATGTAAAGTATTTGAGGTACATTTTTGGTACCTAATTCATGAAATAGGTGCGCCATAAGGGGTATATTAAAGGAACTAAAACAATAAGTATTTATTTACTAGGTGGTAGACCCGTATGTTAGGGTCGTCTGGGTAGGTACCACCGCCTTTCTTATTTCAGCCGTGAAACAGTTCACTGTGTTTCGGATTGAACGGAAAGGTAGCCAGTGTAATTACTGGGCATGGACGGCATTTCATCTCAGGCCTCAGGATGGTTACGCACCTGCATAATCGAGTGAATTTCCCTTGTTATTGCAGGTGTCTATAGGCGGCGGTAACCGCTTCCCATCAGGTGGGCCGTTAGCTTGTTTGTCATCTAGTAGTATAATAAAAATGTATGAAATTTTATATGTATATTCAGTAGGTCTGAGAATCGGCTACTATCTATTTTTTTTGTACAATTTTTTATTGCAAAACAACGTTTGCGGGGTCAGCTAGTTTGTGAACGCAGCAGCTGTCACTTTGACAGTTGTGTTGCGCTTTCAATATTTTTAATCATCGTTCTCTAAGAGTCTGTATTTAATCTTATTATTTTAATTAATAGAAAGAAAGAAAGAAAGAAAGAAAGATATTTATTTCGCTTGAAATATGGTACATGTTTCGATGTCAACAAAAGGTTTGGGATCCACATATTTCACCAGAAACTGGCATGCAAAATGTTTTTTTTTTATGTCAAACATAAAACAAATAAATTAAGATACACAATGTGAAAAAGATTCAAAATAATCGAGTTACTACACTTTTAGTTTTATATTACAACAATTTTTAATGTTCTTTAAAGTATTCAAAGAACTCATTAATTGAATAAAAGCAATTTTCAATCAACCATGTTTTGAGTTTTTGTTTGAACAAAGGTGTAGGTAGTATTTTAATGTCATTGTTCAATCTGTTATAAATTTTTATGGCCATTGCATAACTATTTTTATTAAATGAAGTTGTTGTTATAATTGGAAGTATTAGTCTATTAGGGTGTCTATTGGTATTCTTAAATAAGTTTGGATAAGTTCGAACAAAAGTACAAATTTCTAATATGTACATGCTGGGAACTGTTAAAAGACTAAATTTTTTAAACAGGGGTCTACATGAGGTCATTATATCAACGTTGCAGATGGCTCTTATGCAAGCTTTTTGAGCTATCAAGGCTTGTTGAATATTACAAGAATTACCCCATACAACAATCCCGTATCTAAGTAATGAGCACACATAGCCATGGTATGCTTGAATTGCAATTTTCATACTACTTATTTTTGTAAGTCGCCATAAAGCATATGCAAAAGATTGTATTCTAATACAAATGCTTGCTATATGATCACTCCATGAGAATTTGTCATCTAATATTATGCCCAGAAATTTTGTTTTATTTGTTTCATTAATTGGTGTTTTTTCGTAAGTTAAATTTAATTGCTGCTTTTTACCATTTTTATTTATAAATTGTACGTACGTAGTCTTATTGAGGTTTATGTTGAGTTTATTATTTTCTAACCAATTTATGATGTTTTTTATTGTAGAATTAATTTCATTGTTATAATTTACGTTCTTGTTTACGCGTGGAATGACTACAGATACGTCATCTGCAAAAAGTATACATTTATATGGTGTAATATTAGGAAGATCATTGACATATAGTAGAAACAAAAGAGGCCCAAGGATGCTTCCTTGCGGTACCCCAGTTTTAATTGTTTCACTAGATGATTTATATACCATAACTTCCTTATTACTATCTAATTTAGTTATTTCAACATGTTGTTTCCTATTATGAAGATAACTTTGAAGCCAGCTATTTGATAGGCCCCTAATTCCATAGAGATCACATTTATCAAGGAGTAGATTATGAGATACCAGATCGAAGGCTTTGCTCATGTCGAAGAATACTGCAGTTACTGGGGTACGTTTATCTGTATGAGTGAGTATTGTATTAACTAAAGAGAAAGCAGCCAGAGTCGTAGATTTTCCTTTTTGAAAACCATTCTGTTCGGATTTTATAATGCTGAATTTCTTTATAAATCTACTTATTCGTGTGTGCATAGCCTTCTCAAACAATTTGGACAAAATGGGTATTAGTGCTATTGGCCGAAAGTTTTCTATATTTTCTTTGCTCTCCTTTTTATGCAACGGTTTAACTACTGATATCTTAAGTATCTCTGGAAAAGTTCCAGTACTGAATGAAAGATTTATTAAATAACTTAAAATTGGCGCTATTTCTGTTTTGCAATATTTTACTACACCGGTGTTAACATGGTCATATCCCGTTGAGTTTGTACTATTCAAGGAGTCAATTAGTTTCTTAACTTCATAGGCGTCTGTCGGTATTAGAAAAAGACTAGCGGTATAAACGTGCAGTTTGATTTTAATATACCTAGGTATTGTTTCATTAACAACATAGCAGGTACCTAATCTTGTTGCCGACCGGCCGGCCTGACGGCTATTGGGGCAAATAGGTCCTCGAGTGGCGGCCGTGTACCGGGAGACGCAGCGTTAGTAGGCCCCCCACAAGGTGAACCGATGATCTGGTGAAGGTCGCGCGAAGCCGATGGATGCGGACAACGCAGGAACTATCGGTTTGAAGATCCTTGGGGGAGGCCTATGCCCAGCAGTGGGTGTCTATCGGCTGAAATGATGATGTTGAATCTTGTAGTGTTGTGTTTCTTCGGTAAGGTCACTAAAACTCATTGAGACAGCAATATGTTCGAAGCAGGAGGACTTGTCTCCAATAATGTCGATTAAGTACAGCATAACAGTCAAGTAAATACGCCTCTGTGTCTACTGAATGAAACTACGAAAGAATGATCCTCTCCAATATATCGTAACAAATACAACAATATAAGCAATTGCTAATTTATTTTGTGAGGCGTTCTTTGAATTACGTTCTGAGGCCTAACTTTATTCAATTACGTTCTTTAAAAACAGGAATGCAAGGTTGCCTGTGGCAGGGGCACAAGATCTGGTCTTCTTGATGATCCCTAAGCAGAAATATACCTAGCAGTGGGTGAAAGAGGGTTGAAGAAGAAGAGATTACGGAGCAGGCATTTCCAAACAGTCTTACAATTAATTCTTCGGACACTTGTGATTTAGTTCAAACAAAGAATATTTAATTAATTCTCAAGTAATTATTCTCTTTATCTAATAAAAGCCTGAAAGGGTGAATTGTCGAGTTAATAACTTCGTTGAACCTAGTCTGAGAAGCAACTTTTTATTGATTTAAAACTGCTCAATACGAAAATTTCCGATACGCTTTTGAGAGGCAAAACTTTGTACAGTCAATTTTAGTAAATTATGACTTATACTATTTAATTTATATGCAAATTAAATGCTTGGTTTTAAATCTAGTTATTAACGATTAGGTAGTAGTGGCAAAATATGAGTTAGCTTTTAATAAAAAGAAAGAGAGATAGAATATGTTGCTTTATCATTGAATACACCATAAAAAATTAAGATGAAATAATTACCTACTTTTGTGATGAATATAATATTATAATATTCATACACTCACACTTATTATGTAGCCCGAATAAGAAACTTTTTCATGATTCGTGGTTTTTTATGATTAAAATATGAGTACACATTTTTAACCGACTTCAAAAACGAGGAGGTTCTCAATTCGGCCGGTATGCTTTTTTTTCTATGTATGTACACCGATTACGCCGAGACTACTGATCCGATTTACGTGATTCTTTTTTTGTTCGATGCGGAATAGTTGCCATGTAGTTCTATAAAAAAATTTTCAAAATCAGTTAGGTAGTTTGGTTTTTATAAATAAAAAACACTGAAATTAGTAAGTCGTCTACGTATACGAATTGCGGATTTTTGCTATCCTATGACTTTTCAGTAAAACGATAATCGTATCGTTGGTGAACGTCAACTTATATTGTTTCCTACTATCGAGTAGGAAACAATATAAGTTGACGTTCACCCATCTAGCTTCGACCTTAGAAAGTTAACACTAAAAATTTTTTTCATCCCCCCATCTCGGAAAGAGTATTTTTGCTCTTCGATATCTGAGTGCAAAAGCCGTTTTTATCCGCTAGACTAGAGGATAAAGTAAAATTGAATTTAGAACATCGTGTACACTAAGTTTGTGAAATCAAAACATCATTAAACCTCTTTACTTCTACCTCCTTGGTGCCGAATTTATCTTACAACCTTTTTTAACTTGTTAAAATCTCAGACCTGGTGTCATTCCTGGTGTACTTTTCGTTTATTTTGCTTTGCGCGCGCCATTTTCTTTTCACGACATATTTTGTTATAACCATAGCAAAAAACTTAAAAACAAGTAAAAAACCTAAAATGAGTGATTCTAGCGTCGAAAAAGTTTATTTGACGCCAACAGAATTGACTTTTTTTGCATTGAGTCATTTCCTCGTTGAGGTGGGATGAAAAGTTACGTGTTGCACTTGAGTGCAAAGATTTTTCACCTCGTGCTCTTTTGATTCCGTCGCTAACGCTCAGGATTCTAATTTTAGAATCCTTCGCTTGCTCGGTCATCAAAATTGAGCACGCGGTTAAAAAGTAACTTTGCACTCTTGTATAACAAATAACTATTATCGGAATGATATCAATCAAATAACAGTAAAATTGACTTCTAAGATCTACCAGTCGATCAGTGAGTCGAGTACATACAGAAGGAGTAATCGCCGGTGTAATACGGAATGATTATATGGAAAGTTGTAAATTGACACAAATCTACATAAACCTAACTAATCGTAACTAGTATTACAAATGCGAAAGTGACTTTGTTTATTTGTTTGTTTTGCTTTCACGCTTAAGCCACTGAACCGATTGAGATGAAATTTAGTGTGGAGATAGTTTGAGACCATGAGAAGAGCATAGGATACGATTTGAGACCATGAGAAGATTTAGGATACTTTCTCGAGTGATAATCGATGGAGCAGAGCCGCGGGCGACTGCTAGTATTTAAAGAGGTAAAGTTTATGAGTTTGTTTGTAGGAACTCATCTCTGGAACTACAAAAAACCGATATGGATGAAATTTATTTTTGGCTATTTTTGGCACGATAACCGACATCTACGCGGGCGGAACCACGAGCAAAAGCTAGTATAAGTAGTATAATTAATATAAATACAAAAATAAATTAATAGGTCAGGTGTAAGTAGCAGGTGCTGTAAAATTATATTAAGTTGTTCTTCCACCAAAATTTAATTTGTTCAGCTTAGTATTAGGAGCAACGGAGCCCATCCGAACATAACTCCACAGGAATAGAATTATAATTAAATTACAAGATAATCCTCTTTGTTAAGTTTATTAATGTCGTATTTTATGTTCATTTAATTAAAATGGAGATACAAAGTCAATTGATAGCGGGAATAATTGGCATTCTCATAATATTACTTGGTTATTACCTATATTCTTAGGCTCCCTAGACTTGCTAGGCATGGAGATATGTTGCGATCTGAATTCCAGGAACTACATCAAAACCGTGATCAAAACAACCTCACGGAAGCTCGGTGTCAAAATTTTATCATCCTTGCCTATATCAAATTAAAAGTGATGAGTACTTATTGTAGTATTGGAACGGACTCACAATCTGAGTTCTTTTTTAGCACTGCCTTATGACAGTATACATTAGTTAGAAGTAATATTGTTAGTCAACGGTGGCGGGTTAAAAGTAAAAAGTCATGGTAGGTATTGAATTTTTTTAATGACTGGTTGAGCCACGGTAAGATACATAACATTACATAGGCGCGGGCGCATCGGTGAGGGGCAAAGACTGGTTAATTACTCCGTGGGGAGGGGTAGCGAGTCCAGGCCCTCTTATTCAGAAACTGTCTTCTTCTTCTTCTTTATTTAATGGCCTCTCGTTATTACGAATTTTGCCAATGTCGACTAAAATTAATCTGCAAATAACTTGCGGCAACGTTGTACGGTGATTGAACAAGACGAATTTGTTTTCCGAAGAAAACGTGGTCGCCGGCCCGATAAAGCAAAATGGATGCTGTCAGATGGCTGTGGATGCTCGCAGCCCGTCGATTTCACAGTCAGCCGACAACAACCAAGAAACTGTCGGATCATTGCGAAGATCGAAAGTCACATGCCTTGACGTGAACAAGAGGACGGCAGAGCGACGTCCACCGATTTTTTTAACCAAACTACTTGCGTTGTATTTGTAATGACTAATAACAAAACGATGCATCTATAAGCAACTTTATTATTGGGTAGGTGTCACCATAAGTTATGTAGTCAGTTTTTCGAGCTCCAGGTAGTCGAAAGTTCAGTTGTCCTTTTTCTCAGTGTCCTGAGGGCCTAGACAAGACACCTTTCGATGATGTTATCGCTATCGCTAAGCGGAAAATGTATGGGATTTAACATTTGCGATCGGGAGTCATTCGAGGGCTTTCGTTCAATCCCATACATTTTCCGCTGAGCGATAAATAAAAGACTTATATCGATACTATCAATATTAAATTCGATAGAAGCGATAGAATGATACGTTTTCTTAGATAGAAAAAAGAAACCAAAAACATAACACTCCATCTTTGGACATTCATTTAAAATGGCGTCGTATTTAAGTTTTAATGTTACCTATCATTACGTGTATTTTCTGACTAAATATTCCAAGAAAATATGGACTGCCAATTAGTGTACTTTTGGTTTCCGCAATAAGTGTCATTTAGCATTCTTTGTTTAACACTTTGTTAGTCTGACTTACCATTTTAGTCATAGTTTTGTTTTTCATTTGCATAAGATTTCGGGTGTCCGAGAATTTATCAACGTTTAAGACCTTTAGTTGATTGTTCGTATGTAAATTCAGTTTCATTATTCTAATGCTTTACTTAGCACTATCTGCAAATCTGTTTTATTTATTTGAAATACTACGCTGTAATTGTGGTCGCTTACTTAGGACCTTCTAAAGAAGTTCACAGTCCCTCAACGAGCTACGGATTGAGCTATAAGGTGATTCGTTTCGTTACGAGATAGAATCAGAAATGCTTTTATGCCACAGCATCTCTTGTGTCATTGTGATACCCTGACTAGAACCAGAATCAGCCTTCTGGGAGTGGCATATCCAAAACCAGAAGACTACAGGCTCTTTCTGCCTAAAGATATATTTAAGTAGTAATGGCAACTATATTCTTGACACAGGAAGAGTAAATGCAGGGGAGGCACAAAAGATCCCAATGGGTCGAAGTGCACTGTGACTTAGTCATGGCCCCATAGTACGATAAGATAAAATAAGATGCCACAGCTGGGTTATGTGAGACTCTCCGACTGGTATACTCACTAAAAACCATCAGCTCTTCATCTCGCTGCCTAGCGACACGGCCACACAGGGAACTTGATAGTCGTCCGCGTAGCTGCTTGCAGTTGGCCTCAGCAGACCACCAATAAGGGTTAGGGATATCTCGGAAGAAAATTCACATTAGATGAAATGCCGTCCATGCCCAGTAATTACACTGGCTACCTTTCCCTTCATCCGAAACACAGCGAACTGTTTCACGCCTGAAATAAGAAAGGCGGTGGTACACTACCCAGACGACCCTACATACGGGCCTACCACCTAGTAATATGAAGAAAATATGAAAACTATACGTAACATCAAAATTATTCGCTACTTAAACTATGCCCGGGGACAAACAGCGCTAAGTTTACAAATTGCTTTTGTATTGCTGTAAAATTTCCCCAAAATATTATAACTTAGAATACACTCCTCGTACACGAAAGCATTATAAATAAGTTGCAAACTAACTCTTATTACCGGTTCATAAGACAGATTCTTTGCTTCTCTCTGATTAACCGGTATAATATCCGCTAGTTTAACGTTATCAGTACAGTGCAAAATTTCACACCGTTAATTCTAGACCCTCCTAAATTAACTACTATAATTATTAAACTTTGAGAGGAATAATTTTAACTCTACAGCGAAACAAGCAGATACCGGCATTGTTTAGTATGTCGTTACAACCGTTGTAATGATATGTTTAATTTTGGATTACATTATCTACAATTGCCGATCGTGAGGACTCTTGTGATAGCAAAATGCTATATGATACTCCATCTCGAAAAAGTTGTTTGTTTATAACTTAATCAACAATTTCCCGCCAACACGAAAATATAGTGTCCACGAATCACGCAATAACGAATTTATAAGATCGAAGCCACGAGATGTTAGTTTGTATATGAACCAGCCTAAATCGAAATTGCATTGACGTTTCGATGTCATTATAATCATAATAATAATATAGTCGTAAGGACCACCCCTAGGAGAAGGTCAGTGGCGTGAGGAGCTCGTTGGCGTAGAGCTAATTCCGCCATGGTCAATGAAAGAAAGAAAGAATAAAGAAAAAAATACTTTATTTAAATAGGCCACAAAGAAGCACTTTTAAATCGTCAAAAAAAAACACATTCTTACCTACAACTATCACAAAAAAATATATTAACTAACAACGTCATAGTCTCTGTCTGTCTGTCATGTCTGAATCCCGGGATGGGTCAATCAAAATTTATAATCTCCAGCTCCTCTGTGCTCCGGAAGGCACGTTAAGCCGTTGGTCCCACTTGTTACTGCAACCGCTTTAACCCATCAACCCGCATTGAGCCAGCGTAGTGGTGTTATGGCCCAAGCTCCTCATGTGTTTCTCCCATGTAGGAAGGCCTGTGTTCAGCAATGGGACGTATATAGGCTGGTGGTGATAATGACGATGATGAAAGGATACCCCCATAGATTCGAACATGAGGCGGTTTGGTGATCGCTGTGATTTGCCAGTTCCCAGATGCTGCTGCCCGTCATCTGGAAGGATTATCCCTGAGTCAGATCTTACGACACCTACGGGATGAGATGAGGAGGTGCTGTTAAGCCTAGCACCACATGATGTTATTAATCCTTTATTTTAAACATCTTGAAATGAAAAAAATATCCCAAGAGGCTTCATTTCGTGGGCCATACATTCGTGATGGCGTGATTCGTGAAAACTATTTTTGTTAGCGTAAATTCGTGATGGAGTTACTCGTGTTCCGTGTTTCGTGATGAGGTTAGCATCTATATATCACACTTAGCATTCATAAAATAAAACTAAAAGTGCTACTTTACCAAGACCAGTTCTGACTTCATAATACTTCATAATAATAATATGAGAAAAAAAACATTCCATTTGCGATGGACGTGAATGGGACGTGATTATTTTTTTGAAAATTTTATTTTACTGGGTGTAGGCGTGAAAAATATCTACGTATACCCATGCCAAATTGCATCTTTCTAGTAGTCTTTGAGCTAAGTCGCGGACAGACAGACAGAATAATGGACGTGGCGAAACTATAAGGCTTTGTCCACAGAAGTTAAAAAACGTGGCAGTCCTAAGTGACGCTAGTGCAAGTTTTGACTTTTGCGAACTTCCTTGGTATCCCATTTGCATTCAGCTGTCAAATCGTATGAAAACACAAGCGCCTCAGTCGTGAAGTGTTGAAAACATTTTTAAATTATGGAGTCTACACGATATACGCGGCTGTTGCGTTTGATGAAACACAGTTGAAGCACAGGCCGATTATCTATTCATTCTTCACCATTAAAGCTGCCGTACCTCTGATTACAATGTACACAGATTCTGTGTTTGCCAGATACATCAACAAAATGGCCGCCATTTTCGGGATGACATAATGAGCCACGTTGATGAAGATGTGCTTTATATTTTAGGGCACCGTTGGTATGGGCGATAATAATAGTATAATATAATAATATAGCCTTTTATTCAGATCCATATTACAATTATACGACAAAATACAAAGAAAATTAGATTTAATGTAAACCTTAATCGAGTCTCTTATTTGAATTTTACTTATTTTCTGTAGATCTGTTTTCCAGTCGGCAAAGGCCTCCTCCAACCTTTGTATGGTATGGGCGATAGAGACATTATATTTTTTAACCGACAAACAAGATGGTGGTTCTCAAGACGAGACTGACAGACAGGCAAGTCGATAATGCTGATGGTCCTACGTTAAGCCTGGATATTTGTGTGTCTAAGAAAGAAAAAAAATAAGTTGCAACTTAATTTTAAACCGCCACAAGGTAAAACCAAATCAGCATAGTAAATTAAATTTCTTCTTAACTGACTTCAAAAAGGAGGAGGTTATAAATTCTGTTAGTATGTTTTTTGTCTATGTATAGACGACAGCACATCAAGTGTAACAGTTTCACTACGAAAGCCGCCTCTATTACGTTACGGCGTAAGGGCGGTCTCAAGGTCAAACTGTTACGTTTGACGTGCTGTCGACTGTACCTATGTACACCAACTCATTCGATTTACGTGACTCAGTTTTCGTTCTATGCGAAACAGTTGCCATTAGTTACCATAAAAAATTGATTGAGTAGTTTTGTTTTTAAATTAAAATAACTAGAAAAGTTAAGTCGAATGTATGCGAAATTGCGGATTTTTGCTTTCCTATTATAATAATAACATTTATTCTCTCACCATAGTCAAAAAAAAATTCAGAAAAGTAAAAAAAAAATGTCTATGTAGGTAT
The DNA here is from genome assembly GCA_947347705.1 of Nymphula nitidulata. Classification (NCBI taxonomy): domain Eukaryota; kingdom Metazoa; phylum Arthropoda; class Insecta; order Lepidoptera; family Crambidae; genus Nymphula; species Nymphula nitidulata. The sequence goes on along the minus strand of OX374617.1, from coordinate 2,344,985 downwards.
GACTTTTTAGTTAAACGATACAATATATGCTGACGGTCACCCATTAGCTTTGACCTTAGAAAGAAATCACAATAAATTGTGAAGAAAAATATGCTCAGTTTTTTCCAGAAACAATAGAAAGTGAAGCACCGACTCCAAACAATATGTTTTAAGGGTTATCCTACTAAAATTTAATTATTTATCATTTTTAGTGTTTTTATTATACCATTTCGCAAAAAGTCGTAGCGAATTAACAATTCAGAGTTTACTCTTTGTTAATAAGACATTTTTTTTCATCATCTCACAGCTCATTAACTAATTACATTAACCACATCTGATTGGTGATGTCTGCCGAATCATAATTAAGGCCACCTTTGTTCTACACAGCAATAATTTGGTTCTTCCTTTATGACTTAGTATGATTCGTGGAAAATTTTAAATTGAGATTTAAATACCCATTTACTACTTCTCATGTAGTACTTACGTGTTTTAAGTTTAATTTTATTTCCTACATAAGAGACACATAATAATATATTATTATGTACTTTAGGATTAACTCTATCACCACGCCCTTCCCAATATGGGATAAAGTAGTATACAATATGGGTTTAAGGCGGTTATAGTCTGGTTTACCGTTCCTTTTTAAGCACGGAGAGGAACAGGAGATTACAAAGTAATTAAAATAGAATAAAATTAGAAAAATTTCACGTCCTGAGGCAGGAATCGAACCCGCGACCTTTCGCAATCCGGGCGACAGCTCTGACCACTGAGCCATCCAGGATTTGGGATATCCCTGTGAAATTCTTCTAGTCTATCTGTATTTGCGTTTATGAGCTAACGTCCACCCTACAATGTCGAAATGTTCTATTTCAAAATCCGAAACGAGTATTTTTACAAATACCTACGATTCGGTTAAGTTGGGGCAGTGCTTTCAAATATTCCCTAAATACCCTATATATCCCCTATCCTTTATCCCCTATCCAGTCTTTTCCCTATATTTTTAATTACTAAGTAATTTTTCAAACATTTATAATAATAGTAAAAACAAAAATTGAGGAGATTACAAATTTTTGATTGACCCATCCAGTATCAACTACAGCGAAAGTTTCTTTGTTTTTTTTTAGTTTTCGAAACCAGAGCACTCAAACCGTAGAGGTTTCCACGGTTTGAGCCACCGAGCTCCTCACCGCTGACTATACTTAAAAATTAAGCCCGTTACTTTGTAACTATTATATATTCGACTATGTTCTATTTATTGCTATCATGTTTTGTGTCTTATCGTTTTATGTTTTTATGGATGTCTCTAATTTCTTATGGAAATTTCCATTACCTATTCCTACTTACTTTTTTAGCAGACAAATAATGATATCAGGAAAAAAACTGACCATTGAATCAAATTATATGTTAGAATAGATAAGCTCGTCATACAATATTGTTAAAAAGAACAAACTATAATTAGATATCGTCATGGCTTTTATTGCTATTGTAATAAAGTGCATTATAATCCAAAGGAAAACCAGTCCAGTAGAGGAAAAACCTAGTTTGGTTAATAATTAGGAGGTTTTGAGAATAATAAGCGCAAGACGTTCGATTTTGGGCTTTGTTTTCTTTTAAGATAAGAGCTACATTAAATTAGAAATGTAAAGGATGATAATTGTGTTAAATTACTTCATCTAACTAAGGCATGAGTCAGTGACGACGCACATACCTACTTAGATTCCTTCTTTTTATACCACTAAGGTGGCAATCAAGCATACGGCCCACCTGATGGTAAGCGGTTACCGTAGCCTATGGACGCTTGCAACACCAGGAGTATCACTTGCGCGTTGCCGACTCTTTATAAACCTTTTCACGCCTTTTTTGAAGAACCCCATACTTCCATGGATCCTAGACCTTTTTATGAGACTTTTATTTTTCATTCTTAGTACTTTAACATTATTCAGAAAAGACGGTTACTATGACAATTGTGTGAGCTTCAAAGGAAATTATACTCTATTCGATGCCAATAAGTTTCATAATATAAAACAAAATTATTTGGGAGGTCACTTGAATTTCTTCTAGTCTTTTGCTCTAACCCCTTTGACTCAACAAAGTCTTGAAGGGAACCCTATCGATAACTTATAGTTATTTGTGCTCTAGTCATTTTATTCCTTTATTTACAAAAATCCACAACACTCAATTAAAAAAAAAAAAACAACTAGCTTTGATCATAATGCTAATAACTGATGTCTATTTAAGGTGGTAAATACTGCTATTGCGGCCAAACATCTAAGATCTAACGATAAGTATTTAAATATAAAAAAAATGCTTAAACATATGACAATTTCTAGTATCTATTTTTTTTCTATTATCCTATTGAATCCCAGCACCCAGCACTACTAACGGTGGTATGGTTCAGTCCCACCCTACCCCCAGGGGTAGGGCTAGGGGTATGGTGGGTCTGACATAAAAAAAAATCCACATTTAAATGTTTGATTTTTTGCGTTTATAACGCCTACTTTATTGTAAGAACTACAAATAAAAAAAGAAAACGACGAAAAAATTTTATGCTCCAGGCGGGAATCGAACCCGCGTCTCCCAATACAAATTCGTTCATAATATGAGTATGCGTGTGTGTTTGTGGGATAGACAAGGAAAGAGAAGTAATGTACTGTTATTGACACTAGTCTGAAAACTTACTCTGCTACAGATAAGTTTGGAAAAACCCTATGGATTTCTTCAAAAGCATTACTCACAATATTGATTTTCTCATCATTAGCATCATCATATCAGCCGAGAAATGCCCACTGCTGAGCATAGGCCTCCCCCAAGAATCTCCAAGCGGTCCTGCGCTGCCTGCATCCATTGCATTCCTGCGGGAGGGTTCCCGCAACCTCGACCAGATCGTCGGTACTCAGTGGCGATATAGTGGCGACTCGACGACCTATCCGCCAGAACGGCCGTCAGTCCTCCTTGCAATGTGGCCTGGCCACTGCCATTTGATGATCACGCAGATAAACACCGAGCATAGCCCTCTCCATTGCCTTTTAAGTGTCTTTGAGCATTACTTACTTTTTTAGCCTTTGATGTTTTACTTAAACTTAAAATAATAAGCACAAGCGTTGTCAGGGGTTCAGTCACGCACATCCTGACAATGATCATGAATATTTGCTTAACAAACTTGGAAATTGCTTGAGAAGTTTCTGATTAACATTCAGCATTACTATTAGGAAGTTTAGACCCTGTGGGCCCGACTGACAAATACAATGCTTATATTAACCGAAGATGACTTGAGATGAGCCACCTAATCACGTAACTTCAGTGGTAACGAACTTCGTGTGCATATACTTAGGTAGTTTTAGTGGGCTTACAAGTAGTTTTTATTTCATAGACACCACAGATTAGTGATATGTATCTAATAGGCGCTCCAACAACAGGTAGGAACATTTGAAATGTTTTTTTAAACGATGGAGTAAAGTAAAAGTAAACGTGCGTTTGGCTTCTACTGGAATATTTTGCCTAATCTTTTTACAATCGGGGAGCTTCAAAAGTATCAATCACACATATTCCGACCGATTATTTCCGATTTTATTTGACGATACAGAGTGTGAGCTAATGTTTTTTTGATGAGTAGGTACGAGAATTTGTTTACGATTCATGGATGTTTGTTTATTTAGTTTATTTATAATCTTTTTATAGATATTATTATCAACATTTATCCGTTACCTAGTATCTAGAACAGAAGCTAATAATGATGCTTACTTTGGGCTAGATAATAATAATATAATTATTATTCAGATCGAAGTCAAGTTTCTAGAATTTGCTCTACCGCCTTCTTATTAAATTAATATTTTAAGCAGGCCGATGTTAACTTAGTTTAAGAGTAAGACTACAGAATCAACGCCATTGCGATGTCACGTAAACAGATAAGATCCAACATTTGTCTCGCCTTAGAATGCTCACGAACAAAGTCATTATTCTTATCTAGACGTACAGTCGACAGCACAAAAATCATAACAGTTTTACTATGAGACCACCCTTACTGCGTTCGAAATAGAGGCTGTTTTCGTAGTGAACTTGATGTGCTGTCGTCTGTACTTCAAACATTATAACAATATGATGTGAAATACCATAATTTTGAGTAGGTATGCAATTACGTGTGTTACGATTGATTTAAATAATGGTAAAACAACACGTAAGCTTTCTTGCTTAAAGGCACGTATTAGTGATAGGTGACGCAGGAGAGCTAATAAGGTGGAAATTTTACGAAATAGTGAGTCAGTAACGAAGAATTATTGTGTGTATGAATTTTTTTAAATTCTAATTATTGCGCATTATGGCCCGCCTCATGTTTTCTCCCATGTAGGAAGGCCTGTGGCCAGCAGTGGGACGTATATAGGCTGGTGATAATGATGATGATGATGACCCGCGAATCAATGGCGCGGCACGATGGTGTATCAATCGCTTGGAATTCTGGTTTTGGACATTCACCAGCCATTTGGGACTTTCAAATGGAACGCGGGCAAAATGGCTGACCCGTAAATACCGGCTATTAGAAATAGTTTTTAGCTTACAGATAGCTACTGACATTAAATATACTTTTGTTCTACAGAAATAGTCTAGGCGCACTTTTTAAACTCCAGCCGCGTATTTATTTAAGGAAATTAATATATTTACTATAACTTCTCAATATATCATGAAGATACTTATCGGTTAGTAATTACTATATTAGTCGGTGTTTATAGTTCTATACAAATTTTTTGCTTAAATTTTTATTGAAGCTAGATGGGTGACCGTCAGCATTATCGACGCGATAGTTTGTCAGTCTCTGATCTAGTGCATAATAATATAGGTATTTAATTCTTTTTGTTGTTCATTAAGGAGTTCCGTTCTCCATCTCCGAAGATTTTCATCAGCTCACAAGCTGTTATATACCTTTTCAAAAGTGTTTTCGACTTTTCTTTCTCTGACAGAAAGAAAAAATACGTAATAAATTTAGGTCTTCATTTTTATTTGTGGTTTGTTGAGCAGCTGTTCCGTGCCCTATTTAGAAGGATTTTATTAGTCTAGTTTCAAACTAATAAAAGACCTACCCGGTCTCACTAAAGTTCTTTTCTTTTGAACGGTATTAATTTTAGTGAGATATCTCGTAATTTAGAAAAAATGGAACGGAATCTAATTTATTATTGGACTTTACGTTTAGAGACATTACATTCTATTTTTCCTTAAAAGACCTTAGCACTTCAATGTAGTTAATTTAACCTTTTTATTGCTTTGAAGTCAGTTTTAATTTTTGAAAAGTTTTTTTTTAATTTTTAGTCATAACTTTTTAGGGCTAAAGCAAGATGGGTGACCATTATCAGCTTGCTTGTTTCTCAGTCTCTGGTTGAAATACAAAATAAAACAAGTACCTATTGTTTTTATAACTTGACTGTTGTTCATTTAGGAGTTCCGTTCTCCATCTTCAAAGATGGAGAATCATCATCAGCTCCTGATAAAATTTATATGGGATCAACTTGGTGATATACTTATTCGAACATTAAAAGAATTACCCTAATCTAAGTATGTAGTACATTTGACAAAGATAACAAACCCAAAAAAAAATAAACTTGTCCAATATTTATAACCTCCTACTTTCCTTGGTTAAACAGGGTTCTGTGTGATTTGTCAAATAAAAATTAAAAATATTTATTACATAAAATATATTAATGTTGTCTTATACATATTTAATTTAAAGTGAAAATATTATTTTCAAACTCAAATGATTTTCATTTATCTATAAAGCGTTTTCATCGATAAAAGTTACCTTATCTTGCATTTCATCGCGTAGAGCAATAAATCACGTATGAACGATCGAGTAGATGTCGGCATCTGAAGTATTTTGTAATTTTTGTTCTGAAAAATCATACTCACGTATAGTCAGCGTGACAGTGACGTATATCTTTTTGATGCTGACTGCGTGGTATGGTCGACCACAGAAGTAGCTCAACACTTTAGGCGTCAATATAGTACGGTAGCAATAAAGTACGTGCACAAGGTCAGTGTGACATAGTACTAAAGTGTTCGGCTACTTCTGTGGTCGACTGTACAACAATAATAACACGATAATCTGATCTACTTTATTCAGTCGTAATAGGAGTTGTTTTGCATTATATAATACAGTCCGCTATGTAATTGCGTAGTTATTAAAAGCTAAATTAAATTAGTGTTTAGTTACAAACCTCAACCTAGGTTGGGATTTGTATGATAAGAAATTAAAAAATCATTAAAATGTAATTTATGATATACCTATAGATATGATAAAAGTAGTTATCTGCTGCAAATAAATATAATATTATTAAGATTCTTTTAATAATATACAATGCCATACTTAACTTAAAACGTAATCCCGTTATTAAGTAGAGAACGAAGTTTATCGTAGCACAGTTTTAAAATTTAGTTTAAATAAATAAAAAGTCTTGTAAGGACTGCAAGAGGCTCTAAGTTTTATGAAAAGAAGAGGCATAATGATATTTCCTTAAATAATCAAACAAATTCATTGAATAAACGACGGAATACATCTAATATTGGATTGCAAAAACCAAGCAACTTTCGTCATGGTCGACCTCGAGATAGGTCGACCATAATTTTAATCTCTAGCCCGCCGTGCTTCGGAAGGCACGTTAATCCGTTGGTCCCGGTTGCTACTGCAACCGTTTTAATCCACCAACACGCATTGGCCAGTGTGGTGGTGGCGGAATCTCCTCATGTGTTTCGTATATAGGCTGGTGATGATGATCATGATGATGAACCACTTACCATCAGGTGGGCCGTCAGCTTGTTTGTCATCTAGTTGTAAACTTCCAAAAGATCACAGCTTAAGTTTTGAGTTTGTATGAGTAAGAACGACAAACCTCATTGAGAAGATATTGGAAACAGGGTACGTTTCTCCTATCCTGCTAAAATCCATCTAAAAATAACAGTTGTAGTAATTCGATAAACGTTTGGTAACACAAAATTTATCAGTGAAGCTATTCACAATTCTTTAGATCTTTGCGGGTTTGGCGACGTGTGAGTAGCCCATGAGCGTCTAATTTGCTTTTTAGGGTTCCGTACACAGAGGGCAAAACGGGAGCCTGTTACTAAGACTCCGCTGTCCGTCCGTCCGTCTGTCACCAGGCTGTATCTCATGAACTGTGATAGTGAGACAGTTGAATATTTTCACAGATGATGTATTTCTGTTGGCGCCATAACAAAAATACTAATATACAGAATAAAATAAAAATTTAAGGGGGCTCCCATACCACAAACGTGATGTTTTTGCTTGTTTTTGCTCGATATTAATAACGGCAACAGGAAGATGCTTGTTTATAGATATTGGTACGGAACCCTTCGTGCGCTAGTCCAACTCGCACTTGTCCTTTTTTTTAATACGTAGTCTATCTATAGTCTAGACTACGTATAAAAAAAACAAATTGCAATTCTTGGTAGCACTGCAACATAGAATTTCCTTGTTAACATAATCAGCAGGAAACGAGTTATTCCCTGAATGATATTTTCCGTTAGACTCTATAAACACTGCTGCAAGACAGTTTCAATATTTACCGTTGAGGTCAATTGAATTGGAGCTGTTAGAAAAGACCCTTAACACTTGGACATAAGGTTGGTTTGAAAGTAAAAGGTTGAGATATATGTGTCGATCATTGTACTTTGCGGTAAGTTTATTATGACGTACAGACTGTGGTACATTTTTGAATTGAAGTGGATTTCATTTAATGTAAATTTCCAATCGGCGATAGAGTCAGTTAGGTTAGGCCACAGAATACATCGTAAGTAGGTAAGTATATATAAAATTCTCGACTTACAGTTTTAGTTACCATCATCATCATCATCACCAGCCTATATACGTCCCACTGCTGGGCACAGGCCTTCCTACATGGCAGAAACACATGAGGAGTTTGGGCCATAACACCACCACGCTGGCCCAATGCGGGTTGGTGGGTTAAAGCGGTTGCAGTAACAACCGGGACCAACGGCTTAACGTGCCTTGCGAAGCACGGAGGAGCTAAAGATTATAAATTTGATTGACCCATCCAAGGACCAACCATGGCGAAAGTTGCTTTGTTTTCGTGATCGAAACCAGAGCGCTCAAACCACTACGCCACCGAGCTCCTCAAGTTAGGTAGTTACCATACTCCTCCGTAACAGCTTGACCGATTTTCGTGAAATTTTATATGTATATTCAGTAGGTCTGAGAATCGGCTACTATCTATTTTTTTTTTGTTTTTGTCATTTTTTTTATAAATGCAAAACAACGTTTGCCGGGACAGCTAGGATATTTATATGTATATTCAGCAGGTCTGAGAATCGGCTATTATCTATTTTTTTTGACATTTTTTTATTTTTTTTTGCGGGGTCAGCTAGTAATTTATAAATGTAGAGTCGTTATTTGTAAAAAGTATTAATTACATTCTATTTGTATACTGCGACTTATTTCTGCGCTCGTGCAAATGTAAAAATCAATGAATCAATGAATGTATGTTGTCGGAAGTATTTTAACTATATCTCGGTTCGTTGAGGAATTTTTAATCAAATAACTTTATTTCTTTAAAACAAGCATGAATAACGTTATAATACATATTACGAATAGTATATAACCATTTTAAGTAACTTATATTTTGCAGACAAGTAGGTTACACCTACAATAACTACAATTTAACCCGTAAAGCATCAGATTCCAGACACAATTGATGTTTCAATTGTAAGAGCCCTCCGGAGGGATGACTTAGGATGTCAATCTATTTAAAGTTTCTAAACTATCTAGTTAAGCAACTGATGAATTATTAATTACTAGGCTCTATTCGGGTTATTCAGATGAAAAGAATAGATGATGAAAATATGAGAAGTATTCTTAATTTTTGATTTTAACATTATTATAAATGTTTGAAAATGTTTATTATATTTTAATTAATATGAGAAGTGTCAAATTCGTTGAATTTATAGAGCTCACGAAGAATCCATAGACATTTATTTATTTTTTGGTTGACTGGTAGAAAATGCTGAATGGCATTGACTCCGCCAAGTTGTACCTTATCGCAATAAATGTTTATATAAATAGTAAATCTGAGAAGCATTTGTGGATATGCTTCTCCAAACCTATCAATGAAATGTATCTCCGATAGTCATTTCGCCGTTTGACCTTTCGCCGATAAAACGTTTCGACATCGGGCAGTTTACCGACAGAATCTTTCACCGAATAACGATTCGTAGGCGGGAGTCGTGTAAAAAAAAGAAATAAAAAAATAACTGCGATCGCCTTACATTTCTAACCTACCACGGCCGTGTCGGGCTTCCGCGCTCTGGGGCCTTACCACTATCTTTATAAAAGCGATTCATATTCCGCTCGGTTCAGTATTGGTTCCTAAACTGCATCGCTGTCATAGTTGTAGATAGCGTCGTAGTACGAATTAACGATTCTACTTAGTTTAGGTCCTAAACTGGATCGCGATAAAAGATGGTGGTACGGGTGCTGATCTCGTTTAATGCCCGCTCAATGGCGAAACGTTCTGTCGGCGAATCGTTATTCGGTGAAAGATTCTGTCGGTGAACTGCCCGATGACGAAAGGTTTTGTCGGCGAAGAGTCAAACGGCGAAATGACTGTCGGAGATACGTTGTGCAGCCAAAGCTAATTGTTTTTATAGTGATAATTTGGGAATGATATTTTTTCGTTTAGTATTTAAGTATTAAATTAAAGACTGTTACTTCTTAGTATAGGCAATACCGAAACATTTTTAAATCTTCTGGCAGAGGAGTTCTCTCTCGCTCTATCGCCGATTATAGGCCCATAAGCTAGTCTGTCGTGTTGAACTGACAATTTACTGTGATGTTGTCAGTTGGATGGTAATTACTAAGATCAGTGACTTAATGACTTCGACGAGGCGCATCCATCATCATTACAGTCCTCTGAAGGATACCTCATCATCATCATCACCAGTCTATATACGTCCCACTGCTGGGCACAGGCCTTTCTATAAATATGGTAGAAACATATTGCATTAAGAGTTTGGACCATGACACCATCACGCTGGCCCAATGCGGGTGAGTGGGTAAAATCGGTTGCAGCAACAACCGGGACCAACGGCTTGATGCGTCTTCCGAAGACGGGGGGAGCTGGAGATTACAAGCTTTGATTGACCCATCCCAGGATCGACCATGGTGAAAGTTGCTTTGTTTTCGTATCGAAACTAGTGCACTCAAACTACAATGCTACTGAGCTCCTCTATCGAAGCATACCAACTATTATCTATTCTGTGGTAATATTCCAATTTATTGAGCTAGGTTCCTTGTGGACTAAGGATCCACAAGGAACCTTCATAGTTTCGCCATAACTTAATAAATAAATTCGACACAAAAAAGAAATCCATCCATCTGTTTGTCCGTCTATTTGACGACCGACCGGCGGGCGAGCGGTCCGGTAGAAGCAAATGTTTGTATGATGAGTACGAGCATTTGTTTACGAGTCATAGATGTTTATATGTTTATTTAGTATATTTCTAATATTATTACTAGTTGACCCCGCAAACGTTGTTTTACAAAAAAAAAATGTTAAAAAAAATGACCAAAAAAAATATAGTTAGTAGCCGATTCTCAGACCTACTGAATATACATATAAAATTAACGAAAATCGGTCAATCCGTTTCGGAGGAGAATGATATCTAAATTTGTGTCACGAGAATTTTATACAGGCTGGTGCCGTCAATACGACAATAAATCAAAACATGGGCTATATTAGTTCATAGAAATAGTTTGCCACTTTTAAAAACATCGTATTCATTTGATAATTTCATGACATTTCTATGAAATAATGCAGCTAGGGAATGCAATCTCGTTCTCGCGAGATCTCGGCATTTTTTAGCGAGATTGATCTCGGACGAAAAAGGGCGAGATCTCGCGAGTTTAACGAGATTGCACTCGAGCATAATAATATGATAATAATACCTCAATTTAATCTTTCAATGCCCAGACGTCAACTCAAGAGGACATAACAATTAAAATTTAATTTTGTCTGGTTTATCGGGCTATGATAGTCAACTCAACTTAGATAAAAGTTTCATTTTTTTTCTTCTCGTTGTTTTGTTTGTTATAAAAGAACTGTTTTATTACTAAAAGACTTTTATTTCATATTAGAAGAGAACATTGGTTGTTTCTTTCATTTGTTATTTGATAGATTCATACCTACGTCAAAGTTTACTACTTAGTAGTTTATTAAAAATAATAGACAAATACGTCAAACAATGTTTGATACATAAAAGTCTATTGAAAAATTCGTAAAAATAAATGTTTATCTTATAATAACTTTTATTATTATTTTTTCTAATTTATTCAAATATTGTGATTATTTGCAAAAAAATACACAAAACTGCCAATCTCACGAGATCTCGGAATTGGCGAGATCTCGCAGTTATTCATAATCTCGCGGGATCTCGCTTTAGCCCCAATCTCACGAGATTTGCATTCCCTAAATGCAGCCAATGTTATATTATTAGATACAAACCACTCTGTATATGATCAATATTTATCCGTCATCTAGTATCCATAACACAAGCTCTTAATGATGCTTACTTTGGGTTAGATAATAAGTGAGTGTATAAATATTATTATTATTATTATTCACGACTTAGCTCAAAGAGCCTTATACTAGAAATCTATGTAATTTGTCCTGGGTAGGTATAGAATATAACGTTTACTTTTAATTTGCAATGGGTGGACAACGCGTGAGTGCTGCCAAAGATGACGCATATACACTACAGCAATCGCTAACCATCGAACGTATGCTTCCTCACCACCCTAAAAAAATGTAATAGTACAGTCGACCGCACATCAAGCGTAACAGTTTCACCTTGAGACCACCCTTACTGCGTTAGTAATAGAGTGGGCTTTCGTAGTGCAACTGTTAAACTTGACGTGCTGTCATCTGTACCACGCTGCTAGTACTATTATACTGGGAAGAAGGCTTATTTTCTTCCAAATTTTTCTCATTAATTTTCTTAATCCATTCAGGTATGATATTAACGTAAAATACCTGCTGGGTTTTTTCAGTGATTAAGGATTGTTTGAAAATAAAATACAAAATAAAAAATTAAGTAACCCCCGGCGTCATTAATCATCTATCTAACACCATCTCATTGAGACTATTCATAAGAGCCCAAAAACGCTATATCTGCTGTAAGTTGCTAAAGAATTAAGCATTTCGCAGACTTTTTGATGGTATAGGATCAGCTCAAGGATAGTATGTCATGGGAATGTCACCGAAGTGATAGTACACAGAATTTTAAATCAATCGGATCTGCAAAAGTTAGTAAACCCTATAATCATGTATAAAATGAGCTGATAGTCATCAAAAACCTGAACTGATCTTAATAAATTATAGATAAGAAACATCGTAGTCACATGAGTTTTCAAAAAAAAAGAAACGAATCAAAATCGGTCCATTAGCTTAGGCGCTACGATGCCACAGACAGACACACAGATGCACAGACAGACACATCAAACTTATAACACCCCTTTTTTCGTCGGGGGTTAAAAAATAAAATAATTGGTATTTACATAAGTTATTCATTTACAGCAATAAATCCGATTAACCGTCGTAGATTACTGCATTCCCCATATTTCTTTTAATAGCATAGCGATTTGTAATGTCCTTTTTATTGTTAACTGTTGTGGCTGACAAAATAGCTAAATAAATAAACGACATTCCTCAAATTGTTTCAACCTAAAACAAATCAAAGATAATGAATTCTCCTAAAAACAAGCTCACTTCATCTTTTCTCCATTCCTTCGTGAGGCCACGTCATGTCTTCATAATACTATTGTTCTGTCACGATTTCTGTAACGTCTGATTCACGCCTTGTTCGTCAAGTAAAGCACAATAATGGTAGTCGGGAAGAAAAATCAATTATTTGACGAACGGAGAGAACTCTAGAAGCTAACCTTCGAAGGTCGACTGACGTTTGTCAAAGAATAAAGTTGTTTTGAATCAGGATGCAGATCAGAAACTTCTTACTATCTAGTTTTCTGTTGGTCTATTTGTTGTTTGTGTATAGTGGTGTCGAGCAGGCGGTCACTGATTGCTTTTTTTTTGGTTTTGTTGTTGTTTTTATACGTAGTTGTCTTACATTTTCGCGAGCACTGCACATTTGAAATAAAACCAATTTACCGGATTTAACTCGCGTATAATTAGATGTTACGTTATTATTATACACCCGACGTTTCGATTACTTTACATCGATCGTGGTCACGGGAAGACTGAAGATGTCAAATGTCTTTGATATGTTTTAACTACCGTCACTTGGTGTTATATTTTGAGCGGTCTGAATCACGCATACGGAGCTCACGGTGTCAGTTTTTTGGGCAGTGTGAGGACGGGCTTGGGACTTTATTATTTGCATGATGGGATCCCAAGCTGTGGTACACTCCAACCACCTTGTCTATTCTTCTTCTTTATTTAATGGCCTCTCGTTATTACGAATTTTGCTAATGTCAAGTAAAATTAATCTGCAAATAACTTACGGCAACGTTGTACGGTGATTGGGCAAGCCGAATTCGTTTTAAGAAGAAAACGTGGATGCCGGCCTGATAAAACAAAGTGAATGCTGTCAGACGGCTGTGGATGCGCACAACCTGTCGATTTTACAGTCAGCCGACAATAACCACCTTGTCTATTGAAATTAGGTTTTTTTTTATTTCAATCACAAACACAAAGTGACGGTAGCTAACTTAAAACTTATCAAAGATATTTGACATCTTCAGTCTTCCCGTGACCCCGATCGCTGTAAACTAATCGAAACGTCATGTATAATAATAATGTAACATCTAATTAAACGCGAGTTAAATCCGGTAAGTTGGTGTTAGTTTTTGTACGTTTAAAGGTGTCAAACAAGCATTCAACTAAACTTACGATGGATTACAGTAGTCTGTAGATAATTGTGAAACCTGGATGTATTAGTTGCTAAAGGTGTAAAAATCTGTAATTTTTGAAAATAATGTCGAAACTAAAAAAATCATACGTACTTTTTTAAATTACAGTAGGCACCTATTTCGCTATCTATATTATTTGTTTTATCTTTTTATTAACTAAGTCTACAATGTTTCTATTTAATATCAAAAGAAAATAAAAAACAGAAGATTCCATTTGAATCATAAACTTCTAAATCCAGTATTACTATTTATTTAAACACAACCCATTGTTCAAGTTGATAATTATCATTGTCCATCATGAATATGAAGTGTTTACTTTTCCTCACAGAGAAATAGCAAACATTTTCGACCTACTTGCGCATCTACGTGAATTATTCTAGAAACGAGTGCGGTCAGCGATGCGCTTACGCACCGCGCCGCCCCCACCTCGTCTATATAGCCTCCTGCGCAAACGCCGGCCGCAGTTCATATATCGATACTGACGAGTGCACACACGTTGTTAACAAAATGCTCTCATTCCGCCTATTAGCGGTCGCAGCCGTCTTAGCCACGGTAGCCGCGCTACCTGCATCAGAAAAGCCGATCCCGAAACCGGTGACAACAATAACAGACGCGGACTTCGACGACGCACCTTGGTTCAGTTTTCCACTGTTCGGTAACCTGTTTGCCCCTCTGTGGAAGCTCTTCCCGACCTTCACTGAAATCGGGCCCAAAATCATCGCTGATGACAATAAATTCCAAGTTATTGTGAATGTCAAGGATTACAAGAAAAATGACCTCAAGGTGAAGGTGAAAGGCGACTTTATTTTCGTGCAGGGATCGCACGAGGCGAAACAGGACGACCATGACATTTTCGCGAGCCAGTTCTTCCATACTTACTCGTTGCCTACTAACTCCAGCGCAGCTGATGTGACAGCTGAGCTGAGCAGTGATGGATACTTGATTGTCAGCGCGCCGATCACTGGACCTGTGGACAAGAAGGAAGAAGACAGAGAAGTCCCGATCACCGAAAGCGGCACTCCCTACAGCAAGGAAGAAGTGAGTTCCACTCACCATGACATTGACGATACCAAGGAACCCACGACTCCCTCTGAAGCGGTGACAGAGAAAGACAACGTAATACCGCACGGAAACGACGTCCCGCTCTAAAGTGATATACTATTTTTAAGTTGTAATTATAAAATCAGTATTTTAATAAATATTTTTTCTATTTAAAGCCATTTTTGCGATCTTTTTAATGTTGGTTGCGTAGAAATGAATACGTTTGTGCTGGAGACGTGGTTGACTGGCGGAACAATAGACGTGGTTCTTTGTTGAAACGTTAGAAGTTTATATGCCATGAAAATGTTAGCTGCCGACCAAATTTGTTACTGTAACAGAGTCTTAGGTTTTATGATACCGTGTAGTTTAATTAAGAAATGGCCGGTGCGTGTTTTCATTAACGAAACCTCAGTGCAATCAGTTTGGCAATATGAGCAAAAATTTCAACAGTGAATTGGAATAAATTTCCGCAGACGGTAGTGACGGTAAATTAATATTCATAGGTTATTTATTACCTAATCAAAACACTTAGTTTTCTTCAATTTTATTTTAATTTGCTCACAAATTAGAAAACATAGCGACGATAAAGTGCTAAGAATTGCTATTTAAAATTTTTTGAAAAAATAATTTCTTACATCTATGATCTTAAGGTTGATTTCCGCGTGTTTTGATGAAGATTCTTTCCTTACCTATTTTTAATGACAACTGGTAAAAACAAATTGGAAATAGCTTCTAACTAAGTTACCGCAAGTATATAGATTTAGGCATTTTTGAACACTATTATATAAAAATCGATTTGTCAAATTGACGTTTTGATTTTGAAATATAAATATCATTTATTCTCAGTGAAAGAAAGTCTCATTAAAATTTATTCAAAATAGATTCAGTTATGCCTTAATTGTCAGTGTTACGATACTATGGTAAAAAACAATATAAGCTGACGGTCATCCATCTAGCTTTGACTTTAGAAAGTAATCATTAAAAATTGAGATATTTTTCTAAAAAAAACAAAAACAATATAAGCTGACGGTCACCCATCTTTGACTATAGAAAGTAAGCATTATTAATTGGGATATATTTCTAACAAAAACAAAAACCCTTAAGAAATTTAAGTAGTAACGTATTTGATACCAATTTTTTTTTGGAGTTGGTGCTAGGAAGTTTCCAAAAACACTTGAAAGTGAAGCACCAACTTTCAACAATATCTTTGTATGAGATTACTACTACTTAGATGAACTTATGTCGGTTTTGTTGTGTTTAAAAACAAATTGACCATGTTAATCAGAAGATTTTGGCAATTCGCCGTATAAAGATCTATTACTAGGAGACACCAGTAGGCTGATAGGAAAAAATGATTAGCGTATAATAAATACTCAAAAGATATTTTTAGCTCCAGTATTCAATTCGAAGCTTGACGCTTGACTTGACTTTACCAAATTCATCTTCGCGATGAGGTCGGATTCGTATGTAATATTTGTATTAACTTGTTTGGATTACGCATTTCTAGTTTGAAATAACTAAGGGAGTTTATAGATTTGAATTTGTATTCATTTATTCATGAAATTAAGGGAAACTTAGGGCTGTATGTGGAATCAGTTGTGCGAGAAATATGGTGATTTATGGTGAAACTCGTCGGATATTAATTAAAAATATGAATGAATTTGAAATGGTTAGTGGTGAAATATCAAAATCTTCCGGACGACCGGCTGGCCGAGTGGTCTGTACTCTTTACGGGCTACTCGGTTCAGAGGTCCCGGGTTCGAATCCCGCAGCAAATGTGTGTATGATGAGTACGAGCATTTGTTTACAAGTCATGTATGTTTATATGTTTATATAGTATATTACTAATATTATTACACATATTATTATAATTATTTTTTCCGTTAACTAGTATCCATAATACAAGTTCTTAATGACGCTTACTTTGGGCTAGATAATTGGTTTGAGTGTAAGAATACTATATTACTATGAACTAATATAGCCAATGTTCTTCTCTTTGTAAGGATGACAAGCAACGTTACGGCTCACGACTAGGGTTGCCAGATGATAATTTGATAAAGGAGCGCAGATGGGTCTAAAAAGGAGGATTTTCTGTAAAAAAGGAGGACATTCAGAAGATAAACGATTTTTAATATTCTTTTACTTTATATTAATCATATTTAGTTGAACTGCCAATTTTGGAAAGGAATTCTTGGTTTTTTAACAAATAATTATGAAAATCTTCACATGTCATGTCTTTGAAGTTGTTTTGAGTAAGAATTAAAGATTTAACTGACTGCACACTTACTAAGTCTATCCCTTTCCTTGGTCCACTGAGTGAGTCCCGCCCGATGTTTAGCAAAAAGGAGGACTTACAGTAGGTGAGGAAGGACGGAAGGACAAAACATGGAAAAGCAGGACATGTCCTCCTTTTGGATACCATCTGGCAATCCCACTCACGACCGACTCAAGTAGGGCTAGGTAGGTGCAGTCGGCAGTACTTTAAGTGTAACAATTCGACCTTGGGACTGCCCTTACTATGTTCGTAATAGAGGCGACTGTTACACTTCATCAGCTGTCTGTTAATACACTTTAGATACTTCGATGCATCATCCCTATTAGCTGGAAAGCGATTAATAATGGCAAAATAATGTTTTCCGCTCAAAAGAATTGATTGAAAAATGTATGGAGACCCGGCCAGGTCCATGTAAAGTATACTGAAATATAGGTTTAGATATGCAGAACAGTATTCAATTCTCCATTTTCTTTTCAATTGCTTTGTTGCGTGGTGCAAAACAGGAATTTTTCATAGAAATAACTGCAAAACTGGCTATGAAATATTCATCATGGCGCCTATGTCACTTTGGTGACATTTAGTTGACTTCTAAGCCGCCCGCCATATTACCATATTGAATAACGGTGCAGTCGACGAAACATTTCAAATTGTCTACAAACTAGCTAGGCATAAAAACGAATTATTAGTATTTTTCGCGGATTCAGGAGTTTTTTTCTGATTTTTTGAGATAGTGTAAAATTTTTTTTTTTGAAATCTATTTTTAACCCCTGCTGAAAAATGAGGGGTGTTATAAGTTTGACGTGTCAGTTTGTGTATCTGTGTGTCTGTCTGTGGCATCGTAGCTCCTAAAAGAAAGGACTGATTTATATTCGGTTTTTTTGTTTGAAAGCTGACGTGGCTAGGATGGTTTTTAGCCATAATTTATGAAGATCAGTTCAGGCGTTTGATGACTATCAGCTCATTAAAGATGAAAAATGATAAAAGGGTTTTACTAACTTCCACAGATCCGATTGATTTGAAATTTACTGTCACTTCGGTGACATTCCCAAGACATACTAACCTTAAGCTGATCCTATACCATCAATTTGTTTGCGGGATCTTTCATTCTTCAGAAACTTACAGCAGATATAGCGTATTTGGGCTCTTTTGAATAGTCCCAAGGAGATGGTGCTAGATAGATCATGAATGAGGACCTAGGCATTTATTTGAATGCCGGCGTTTAATCAACGAGCTAGGCATCCAATTAACCCTAGATAGTTAACCTCCGTCGAATCGACGGGCAGCGCAAAGTAATTTCGCTGTATCTTTTTAACGTTGCATCCGAATAACGTGCTTAGGCTAGTCAACTCAGTCGCAGGTGAGGTCTTTTTCGTGGCGCACACACCGAACCGATAAGTATTATGGTTTTTAAGATACGTAGTCGTTTAAAGTCGTTTCGACGGAAAATCGCAGAATGTGGTGAACACAAGTTTGTTTATTGTGTCACATGTTCTCAAGAAAAGTAGTTTATTTTATATTGTAGTTATGTTTTATATTCTAATGTTCCATGTAACGCCAAAAGACTGAGTGTTTTGCTGTTTTTTTTTGTTGATTTTGTATGAAAAAGGATTTATATGAGAAAATTTTCATTTTTAGAGGTCTAAGTAAAGTTGCCGTAATTTTATAAGGTAATAAATAAAGTTGATTTATAAAATGTATTTTTATTGGTTAGCCTTTCAATTAACTATAATAAGCATCGAAACATCTATAAAGTATATATCTTATGATATAAATAACAATACCCGTCGTTTCGGCGGATGGTTAGCTTAAAAAGGGTACACAACAAGGTTAGCTATCTAGAGTTAAGCGGCTAATTTAACCAGGCCGCTGCGACATATACATTGTTTAATTTGTTAAGCCGCGTTTGATTTCCGAGAGCATATCACACATTGAAAACTAGCTATGGCGAGACAGCTTTACTAAATCATATTGTGTATATGTACCTATAAAAATTCATAATAGAATTCCAAAATATAATTTTAGATTCTGGGGGTGCGGAGGGTCGATTTCGTGGAATGTGTGCGGATTCTGAGTGTATGTGTGTGTGGAATAACTATAGTGTGTCGTCCGATACGGGATAGTTTATTTTTTTTACACAACTAAGTAGATGACAAAAATGCTGACGGCCCATCTGGTGGTAAGTGGTTATCGACAACTATAGACACCTAACAAGGTATTGCGGGATCTGTGTCATCCTGAGGCCTAAGATGTAATGCCTGCCATGCCCAGTAATTACACTGGCTCCCTTTCTCATACGCATACGTACGCATTTTTAATAGACATGACTACACGCAAGTGTGACAATGTACTTATTCACTTAATCGAAAAATAAAAGTAGTCTGAAAGGCGTCCAACTTTCAGAAATAACTCTTTATTAATCTATTTATTAATTTCTGTTCTCTTCTCGAAGTTGTTGACGAGTAGACATAGACATAGACATAATTTTACGTACGTACGTACGAGTACGAGTACGTTTTCCTTGGACAAAAGGTCCAGCTAGGTAGAGCCAACTTCGGGAAAGAGGTAAATCGACGAATCTAACTCGGATGGGCAGCGTTCGGGAAATTGCGTAAGATCTTCTCGTCCAAAATTCCTCTGTTCTTGAAGTCGAAAGTCTTAGACCAGTGTGTGTTGCCAGTGATGACATACGGCTGTGAAACGTGGTCGCTTACTAAGGGCCTTCTGTGCAAGTTCGAAGTCGCACAGCGAGCTATGGAACGAGCTATGTTAGGTGTTTCTCTGCGAGACAGAATCAGAAATAAGGACGTCCGTAAGGGAACCAAAGTGACTGGCATAGCTCATAGGATTAGTAAGTTGAAGTGGCAGTGGGCAGGGCACATAGCACGCAGAGCATACGGCCGGTGGGGCGTTAAAGTTTTAAAATGGCATAAACCACGTACTGGAAAGCGCAAAGTAGGACGGCCAGACGACTTGGTCAGGGGCGCCGTTGGATGCAGGCTGCACAGAACCGTTCCAATTGGAAATCGATGGGGGAGGCCTTTGTTCAGCAGTGGACATCATAGGCCGATATGATGATAATGAATGATCACAAGGACTTTAGTAACAAACTGTATATTCGCAGTTTTCATCAGTAGGGAACATCTGACTTTTCATTTTGAAGCCTAAGTGGGGTATTTAGACTTTTATCAGATCTGATATTCTCCGCTAGACAATGCACTGTTATCAACAAACTTTGCCTGAAAATTCGAACCAGATATTTAGGTTATGATCCCTGAGGAAATTACGTTAGGCATAAAAACGTGGGTTATTATTCAAATTGAAGGCCAGCTGTTGAATTCAGTTGGAAGAAAGGAAAGGAAATTTATGTAAGTTTATTCATCTTTGTAAACAAGAAAGGTGTTTCCCCAGAAGGCTGCTCTAACTTCAAGAGATATATGACTTGAGTTTGGTAGTCTATCACAAATCATGAATAATAATAATAATTAATTAAAATAAATTTTGTTTATTTCTTTAACAAAAAATATCTATTTATGTAGCACTATTACATTTGTAGACCGTACCCCTAACACGAACATTTATAAATTTCGAATCGAAATCGTATCGTTCACGCACGCTTATAATTTCAAACAAAAGCCAGACTAAACTTTTTTTTTGACGCTGAGGGGAAGCTCTACCCAGCCTATCCTCCCCCTGCCTGGGGCGAAGAGGGAAGGGTGTGTGGGGCTCTCACCCACTAAGCCCCTCAGCGATGCACCTCTTTACTGCTTCCTACCGACACAACGGGTTGGCCCGAAGACGTTCACCGTCGTCGGTAGAGCAGTTGACCGATTTCGGTCCCATCTTTTGGGGAGCAGTAAAGGAGAACAAACCGACTTTGTACTTTAAAGTCGGCGGTCCAATGCAATGGCACGCCGACTGGGCTGTGCAAGCCGGGCTACGGCCCCCAACCGTACCCGGAGCCCAAGCCAGACTAAACCTAACGTAAATACTCGATACGATGGCGATTTGAAATTTTAAAGTGTTTGTGCTAGAGGCACAGTACCCCCAGCGCAAATATTTTTTAATTTAAATCGCCATTTTTAAGTTTTGATATTTGAAAATGTTCGTGTAAGGGGTATAGTTCCTGAGATAGTTTCCAAAGGAACATGTGCCACAGGTTACTCGGCCTGAACGAATAACTACGTCACGAATTTGCTCTAAGTACCCGTAATATACTTAGTATTCACAATCACGCAAACGAGAATGTATAGACCACGAAGGAAGCCTCTTGGGATATTGTTTCTCTTTTCTATGAAGAGGTCGGTTATAGATGGTATGGGCGCTCTTGTTTTAGTCGCGAAAACCAAGCAACTGTTGCCATGGTTGATCCCGAGATGGGTCAAACAAAATTTGTAATTTCGAGCTCCTCCGTGCTCCGGAAGGCACGTTAAGCAGTTGGTAACTGTTGTTGCTGCAACCAATTTTACCCAGCAAGCCGCATTGGGCCAGCGTGGTGGTGCTAGGGCCTAAACTCCTCCAACGCAAAATAGTCTACATTTTTACGGAGTCAAATTCAAAATCTTAGGTACTGAGAATGGGCTCTTAATTCTTTCCAATCCTAATGTAAATGGCCCGTACAGATTTTCCCCTCTCTACCCTACATACGGGTACACTGACAACTTCTACAAATAAATTCTTCAAGTCCTTCAAACTAGTTTAAGTGATGGCTAAAGGTTTTTAATGACAGGAAATCTGTAGGAGAGGAAACTAAAACATAAATTAACATAGTTATAGCACGCGGAGTTTGTCGCGCTTCCGTAAACAAAGTTAACATTAAAATAAACGAATGCCACCACAACCGGATCTGCAAATTAATTATACAGTTAAGACTGCAAAAACTGTACTAGGTGGTAGATAGGGTCGTCTGGGTAGGTACCACCGCCTTTCTTATTTCAGCCGTAAAACAGTTCGCTGTGTTTCGGATTGAAGCATTTAATCTTAGGCCTCAGGATGACTATGCACCTGCCATACAAAGTGATTTTTTCCTTGTTGATACCGCTTACCGCCAGCTTATTTGCGATCTACGTTACTTTACGTATGTTGCTCAACGTAACGTTTTTGGTTTGGCTTTGGTAATACGATACGATCGAGGCCCTGACTTGCTTGTTTGTTCGTTTTTTTATATACTACTAGATGACAAACAAGCTGACGGCCTACCTGATGGTAAGCGGTTACCGCCGCCTATAGACACCTGCAATAACAAAGGAAAATTACTTGATATTGCAGATGCGTTGTCATCCTGGGGCCTAAGATGAAATGCCGTCCATGCCCCGTAATTACAACCTTTCCCTTCAATCCGAAACACAGCGAACTGTTTCACGGCTGAAATAAGAAAGGCGGTGGTACCCAAATCCAATGATGACCAATCCAATCCGTTTCCAATGATTTGCGACTTGAAAGATTGTGTGGAAAGCCATATAGCGTAAACCCCCTTAATCTAAGATTGAGAGACAACAGAGCGTCACATAGTAAAAAAAACTGTGTCTGTCTAGTCTCGTATTGTAGTATAAAACGGGTACCTAACAGTTAACTTGTAAAATATCTAAGCTAGAAAAAAATTTTCACGTCCTGATTGATTTGACAATACAACTGATAGCACAACCGGTGCTGTGCAAAAAACACCCCTGATTCAACTGAATAAGGTTACGTTTCACAGTACCATGAAGACCATAAACCAACCTCGGCTTTGTTCTGAAAATTTGCAACTTTGAAGTGCTTGTATTTATTATGATGCGTGATACCATTAAGCGGGCCCCAAAAGTGGTATTTGCCGACCAAAACCGGTCATCACACCGACCACGGAACGTTCATTGTTCTAGAATTACGTGCAAAGTTTCCCAAAAAGGGCACAATTAAAAACGATGAGCGGTTAAACAATGCGTCTCGTTATAAAACCGTTAATTCAAACAATTCGGCGCGTAAATGTCTAGAGTTTGTCGTTGAATGATTTGTAGAGTTGGACAAACATAGTTGAGCGCCTTGGTTTTGACTATGGAAACAAAGCCACTTCCGCCACGGTCGGCTCCGGATGGGTCAATCAAAATTTGGAATCGCGAGCTCCTCCGTCCTTCGCGCCGCGCCGCTTGTTTACCAACCGCTTCGGGCCAGAGTGGTGGTGTTATGGCCCAAGCTTCTCAACGTACGAAGGTAAGCCTCAGCAGTGGGATATTTGCAGGATAGTTTGTAAAGTATAATATGTAAAGCCTTAGATTGTTTCCTCTAAAAATGGAGGCCATCTTATGGGGATAATATTGTCCTGTGTACATTATGATGCTTTTTGAAGGGACCCTAATTTGTCATAGGAAGGAACTAACCCCTAACATATTATGAATCTTTGAACACTTTTATAGGGTAACCAATTGAAATCTCGAATTTCTGTTACCCGAATCTTAAAACCTCGAAAACGGTTGATAGAACTTTTAAAAGACAGATGTAATGAATGACAACTTTTTAAAATTCCGTTTTTAATTTCCCAGATGAATCAATTTCCAGGTGCACTAAAACCAAATTTTCAAAAACTATTTTTTTGTTTTTCATTTTCTCATAATCCAGATATAGTTATACCAGATTCTCAGAATACTTTTTTTGTTTCCCATCGTACCATTTTCCAAATAAACTATTAGCAAATTTTCATAATCTTTTTATTTGGTTCCGATACAATCATATTCCTGACAAACTATTGCCAGATTTTCATAATCTTTTTATTTGGTTCCCATACAATCGTGTTGACTCAGTAGGTTAGGTTAGGTTAGAACTGCGACCCCCCGTAGATCCGACTCGCTATTGTTTAACTTGCCCATTACAGATAGGTTAAGGTTAAGTACCTTGTAATTCTTCCAATAGTTTTTGGAAATAATGTGGAATTTGATTAGCTGATAAGAAACTAAGTGCTAGAATACACTTAACTTCGTTTCTGAAAGTTAAGTCTGATTTAAAATAAAAGGATTTAGTTTGTCTGGATATCGTTTATTTTAATTTAAAAATCTTGATTTCAAAAAATCTGGATATTGTTTGTCTGGATATCAATTAACTGTATTTCAAAAATTTGTGTTTTGAAAATCTGGCTTTCGTGCATATGGATTACGGTCATCTGTATTTTGTGCATTTAGATTTCGTGTGTCTGGAACTCATTCGTCTGGATTTTAAAACGTCGTACAAATGAATAAATGGGCAAATGAAATTCGGAGTTGCGATTATATGGCAAACAAAACTTCGGAATTTTAAGAAACGGGATTATGAAAAAATGTCCAAACGTTTTCGGGATTATGATATTCGGAATATTAAAATTCGAGATTAAGATAGGTAACCCTTTTATGGACTCTGGTCTGAAATAAAATATTTATTAATATTATGTAATATGCTGCTAAGTATTGACGTAATTTGTAGAGAGTTTCTTAATAAAAAATACGAATCTTAATCGGTTCTAACGCGATAGGATAACCCGTTAAAACACGCCAACAAAAGTGCTAGTTCAGTGCAAATACAACGCAAATGCTTATATTTTAAATGCGGTGCTCTTTTATTGACAGTCTGTTTTTATCAATTCTATCCAACTATATGTTGGTCTGTAAGGAGTAAAATAAACAAATAAAGATACATTAGACAATTGAATATCTCTGACATTCTTATCAAGACTCTAACTGCATTACGCGTAGTATAATTACATCTAACGTCAATTGAAGTTTTAGTTTATATTACTGATATTTAATTAAAACACGTTTCGATCCAAGTAATAGCGATAACACATGTGCGGGCAGCCGCGGAGCCGCGGTCGTGTGATTAATTGAAAAAGTGCTGTCAGTATGGAAACTTTTTAGTTTTATTTTATTGAACCAAATCAAAAAGTCTCCATACTGGTCTCCATATCCAGTAGAGGTGGTAGGCCCGTATGCGGTCGTCTGGGTAGATACCACCGCCTTTCTTATTTCAGCCGTGAAACTGTTCGATGTGTTTCGGATTGAAGGGAAAGGTAGCCAGTGTAATTACTGGGCATGGAAGGCATTTCATCTTAGGCCTCAGGATGACACGCACCTGCAATACCAAGTGATTTTTTTCCTTGTTATTGCAGGTGTCTATAGGCGGCGGTAACCGCTTACCATCAGGTGGGCCGTCAGCTTGTTTGTCATCTAGTAGTATAAAAAAATACTGACAATGCCAGGCAATGACTCGACACTGTCTGATGGGAAGCGAGAAGAGTCCATTTGAGAAGGCGTGTAATATATTATACGTCTTTATTGTAAAACTAGTGGTTGCTCTCGGCTCCGCCCGCGTGGATTAACTATTTCGCGCCTATGAGGAAATGAAGCCTTTGTCCTTTCTCAGGATATAATCTTTCTCCGGGCAAAATTTTATCGAAAACGGCTCAGCGGCTTACGAGTTGCTAAATATTGTCTTATATTTTCGTGATCAATACACATTTGAAAACTAATTTACCCGATTTATCTTGCGTTTACAATAATAAATTGGTTTTCGAAAGCTAAAAATTGCATTTATATTATTGGTGCGAAATTATTATCTGACTATTTATTTACTAATAATTTTTTCCCTTGTTTTACGTATGTGAACTGATTAGGTCATATTCTATAAAATCTATAATTATATGAGAATAAAGTTCCTTATGTCGCTCAACGAGTGAGTCATAAATACAATCTTTGATTTCGTGATCTACATAATTATGCAGATTAAACAAAAATATATATCTCACGTAACGAGAATCACGTGTGTGAACATTTAAATATTTATTACCTATTAGTGATGTCATGTTTGTTTATACAAGCCGACTCTCTTTATATAATGGATGAACATATTCTATGGATATTATCGGAAGGGATGATATACCTATTGATATTATAAAAGTCTGTCTGTATAACCGTTACCTTTTTATGCTTAAATTGCTGAACCAATTTAGGTGATATACAGCATGAAGATAGTTTGTGACTCTGGGACGGACATAGGAGACTTTTTGGAGCGACAATGTGTAACGAACGACTTTTAATGATGATTATGCCCATTAATTTTACTGTACACATTTTACGTAAAGGATGGTAATGTGTACAACATATATGTTGAAAGTTATAATATTATCGAAATATCGTTTTCAGCCCACGACTTATTAGCCAGCTACTTCTCAGAGGTTGTCCATACCTGACCCATAGGATTAGTAGGAATGTGAATGGTGTAGGAATGTTAGGAGAGGAACACTCAAAACAAGACTGTGAGAATTATGATTTATTTATGTCAAAGAATGTGTAGCAAACAGAAAATCCACCTGATGGTAAGCAGTAATAACCACCTATAAGCACCAGAAAAATCAAGTAGATCACTTGGTATTCCAGGAGACTTGAAATTCTGGATACCTACAAGAGTGGTTAATATCTGCTATGCCCTGTAATGGCCCTGGCTACCTTTACCTTCACACCAAAACACAGGGCACTGCTTCTCTGCTGAAACGGAAAAGGCAGTACTACCTTTTTTACCAGGAGAATTTAGCGGACTTAGCCTTAGGGCGTGTGCGGGTCTCGCTCAGGATCTTAATTGACCTTGGGGATACCCGCTAAAACTCCTGGGAAAATTAATGAGCCTTTCGCGGAGGTGGTCTAGGGTCTGCGAAGCCAATTCACCAGACCACCCCCAGGCAACACGGCCTTACGGCGCGGCTTTGAATGCAGTGCAACCTTCTAAACGCATCCTGCGACTAAGATAGAATGTTCAGATAACGAATGGAAAAAGGAGATGCAACAAATTGGAAACAGAGTAGGCAATGATGAAGTCGTGGTTGTTCATACATCGGTGAAAAGGAAACGTACGGTCCGCCTGATGGTAAGTGGTTTCCGTAGTCTACAAACGCTCGTAGCACCTTGGGCACTGCCAACGCGCAGACTATCCTTTTTCGAATACGAAACACGCCAAATGACTTGACACCACCAGTTGAGAGCGGTAAGCGAGAGAAGAGTCATATGGTTGTAAGAAGAGACCAAATGCGACAAAACTCATGCATCATGAACACATTGTTCGAGCCGCATTGGCAAGATGGACTTCCCGGTCCATAGGCGACCTTGTTACGACTTTTGAAGAGACGAGGGAGAACACATAAAACACCATATAAAATCAAGAGGAAGCGTTATGTTAACAGAATAGGAATTCCCCTGCTCCCGACATCACACTTCCTAATAAGCTTCTTCAATTGATTGACATTTCATACTGGTTTATTGTTGCATTAACTGAGAACCGATCGCCGATATTATTGGTTTTTTTCTCGATGTATATTCTGTGACCGTACGCAATGTTTTGCAATTTTACCGTTCCACGGAAATTAGATGTTATGTGTTATTTGACTACCGTGTGACATCCTTGTGTTGTAAGGAAAAGCAATCAAACTGACCTCGATTCGTAATTGAAGTACTTATATGCCATTCTAATTCAAAAGGAAGAGCACAGTGGCATGTGAGGACAAACTGGTCTATTTTGTGACTTTAATTTGAGGCCTGCTACAACGCTTAGAATATTGTACTGTGGGATTAGGTTCCCTTTTTCACTGAGCCTTATGCCCGTTTTCGCATAAGGCAAAGCTTAATTTTTGTTGACAGCTGTCAGATAAGCAAACAATCATTTTATTTTTATAATTTTAATGCATTTTGGCTTTCTCACAAGAGAAAGGTAATTTTGGCAACATTTTTTGCCAGAAGCAAGGTTCGACAATAGTTTGTTTCCAAAAGCAAAACCAAGCGGAAACACGCATGCAAAACATTTTATTTTCTTGTCACTTCTAGGATTATGACTTCTTGCTCGTTTTTCAGATATTTTACGATATTGTGTTCCTATTAATAATAAAAAATATGTTATATAAACACGTCATAGAAACTAGATAATTAGTTAAAAATGGTAAATATGACAAATATGACAAATATCTAGCTAGGCTTTACAGTTTTTAGCCAACCTAAGAAAATAAAATTCCATAGACCGATCGCTTTTAGGCTTAGGCGTCGTCGGCTAATTAAAAAACGATTGGTGAAGACAAAGCTGTTACTTGGGCCTATGCTCAAACTAGGAGTAAGGTAGTTGACAACTTTTTGATATCCTATTTTATATAGTTTTTTTTTATACAACTAGATGACAAACAAGCTGACGGCCCACCTGATGGTAAGTGGTTACCGCCGTCTATAGACACCTGCAATAACAAGGAAAAATCACTTGATATTGCAGGTGCGTTGTCATCCTGGGGCCTAAGATGAAATGCCGTCCATGCCCAATAATTACACTGGCTACCTTTCCCTTCAATCCGAAACACAGCGAACTGTTTCATGGCTGAAATAAGAAAGGCAGTGGTGACTACCCAGATGACCCTACATACGGGCCTACCACCTAGTGAAATATACGCGTGACTCATATAGAAATATTGCAAAATAAAATAGTATGTCTCAGATCAATAGTTTCATAGATATAGTGGTATGTTTGATGTGTTGCGGCGCATCGTCCAAAAACGCTCCATAGAAAATCTACGGAACTGATGACGTCACATCTTATACATAATATTAAATTCTCGTCTCACAGTTTTAGTTACCATACATGATATAATTTTAAAACAATTAATTTTAAAACGTATAACATACGATTGAGCTAAACTTATATTTTATATAACAGCCGTTTAAAATAACATTTACATGATATAATAATTAGAACACATAAAATTTATATAGTTTATGAACATTTTGTATAGCATTCATTTACGATAACACTATTTTTGTATAATACTTAAAACATATAATGATTACCTAATATAAGATCCAATTCATATAATATCCCTTAATATAAAAAGTACAAAATCATTTAATATATAAAATATTATGCAAGCAAGTATGCACCATGCAAGCAAGCATGCATAAAGCAAGCCAGCATGAAGCATGCAAGCAAGCAAGCATGCAGACAATTATGCAGCATGCAAGCAAGCATGCAGCATGCATTACTTCTGTCACGGCTCCGGCGCTGCGGGGCACCGGCGGTCCCACGCGACCTTATCGTGGCAGATGGTTTTCGCCCGCCGCCGCAGCTTCGACTTGCTGCATCCTCAGCCACGGCGGTGGTCGTTAAAACCACCTGCTCCTCAGCTCGCGGGCCGCCTCGCCTCTCCGCGCCTTCGCGGGCTTAAATTACACTCTAGGGGTAGGGCAGACAAGACTAAGTGGAGTCGGTTTTGCATCGATTCGTTTTTTTCACTGACGCTGTATACCAATAGATTATTATGTCAATTGTTTGTTATACCAAGTGAAGATTATATCAATCTAGCATAATTTGAAATGTTATTATCTTACATAATAGTTATATAAAATGACGCGTATATCAAATAAAATTATATGAAATGAACGATATAGTTTATACGACCGGCTGGTCGAGTGGTCTGTACCCCTTGCTATACGGACTGCTCGATGAAGAGGTCCCGGGTTCGAATCCCGGTAGGGGCAAATGTTTGTGTGATGGATATGAGCATTTGTTCACGAGTCATGGATGTTTATATGTTTATTTAGTATATTTCTAATATTTATATACATATTATTATCAATATTTGTCCGTTATCTAGAATCCATAACACAAGCTCTTAATGATGCTTATTTTGGGCTAGATAATAGGTGTGAGCGTATGAATATTATTATTATTATTATAGTAAATGAGTTTTATTTTAAATGGCATTATTCGTTAAGAACGTTATACTAAATGGTATTATATAAAATGAAGATTATGTAAAGTAAACGTGTGTGTGATAAATAAAATTATATCAAATGTTGGTATGACAACTGAGACGCTCTCAATTTAATAATGTTTCTTTTAAAATAATAATAATAATAATATTCATACACTCACGCCTATTATCTAGCCCAAAGTAAGCATCATTAAGAGCTTGTGTTATGGAAACTAGATAACAGATAAATAATGATAATTATATTGTATATAAATATTAGAAATATACTAAATAAACATGTTAACATCCATGACTCGTGAACAAATGCTTGTACTCATCATACAAACATTTGCTCCTACCGGGATTTGAACCTGGGACCTTCCGACCAAGTAGCCTGTATAGCAAGGGGCACAGACCGTCGCGGGGCGGTCGTCGATCGGTGCGAAAATATGTGCCTTATCTTTGTTCTATCATGGTGCTGACTCGTTTCACCAGAAAAATTCCACGCTATCCGCGCTTTGAGAATCCACAATTTAATCGTAAGATCTCTAAAAAACTGATAAAAAAATTAATTACTATGCAGACGCACAGTGATTTTCAATCATCCCGGAATCACAAATAAAAATTCTAAGAAACAAAAGATTTATTTTAGTGACTTCTATCGTATTTGATTTGGTTTAAATTTTAGATGAATCTGTTGTTTGATACTTAGCATTCACGAAATTGCGTGCAGGGAATAAAATCTCATAAACCGTGTCTTATGACACGTTCACATTGTCGCACTGGCCTAAAAAATAAAGATTTGCGTATTCACTTGTATGTATTAGACAGCCCGTAACTTTTATTGTATATATACATGTTCGCAGTTTCGATAAAATTTCAAATTAGCGGTCATATCCAATGATTTTTGACAATTCAAAGCGATAAATAGCTTTATCATATCGCGCTTCGGTGGTCATGCTAGGCGGGCTGGACTATACTTTTTCTACTTGCCTAGCGACTTGCTTTACTGAACGCGCGAGCATGTCAACGCGGCGTAATGACTTTAAATTAATTGTTTGACATTGACGCGAGCGTAACGAGTCATTTCTATTAGATAAAACCATCCGGAGCAAATCGATTCTTATGATTACCTATTAAGTATTGTGCCTAGTTATTCAGATTCCATCGAAGTATGAATACAGTAGGCTTGGAGTTTCTTGATAGCATGTTCGCTTTGCTATTTATACAATTTATGTTGAGATAGGGCCTTGTTGACTGCACCTGGTGACATGTTGGTTGTTTTATTTTACTACTTTTACTTTGTTTTTTGTTGTATGGTATATTTTTATGTTTGGTGTATGTCAATAAAAATAATTTTCTTTCTTTAATAAAAATATACTTGGTGACATTCAACGGTGGTTCCAATAACATGGGTTCCTCCAGGAGAGGCGTGAAAAGGCACCTTTTGGGCCGGCGAGGCGGCGGCGGCTAGAGCAGTGTCTAAACTGCACTAGCTGTCTTCGCATATGGACTCTTCTTACCGCTTCACATCAGGTGGTCATTTGTCGTGCTTTGTATAAAAAATAAAAAAATCATGACTTATTAGTACATAGGTATGAACAATACATCTAAGAGGAAACTATAATTAATAACTCTATGATCTCCGAATGTAGATATTGGTAATACAGATATGAATAAGATTAAACATAACTCATCTCCAACAGCTTTAGATATGCCAACAACAAGACCGACCTTGACAACCGGTTTCTTGGAGGAAAATGCGCCGCTTCACTCGATTTATGCATGGTTTGGACAATCTGGCTTCTCAATGCACACATTGATACTTAAGAAAGAATCCTAAAAGATTTGGGTATAAATAATCTTCCATTTGTATACTCGTATACTTACAACTAGGTGACAAGCAAGCTGACAGCTTGGTGGGAACGGGCTACCCGCTACCTGATATAGCAGGTGTGTCGTCATCCTGCGGCCTAAGATTAAATGCCTTCCATGCGCAGTACTTATACTGGCTACCTTTCCCTTCAATCTGAAATACAGAGAACTGTTTTACCATAAAGGTTTTACTGCCGAAATCAACTGGCAAAAAACCGAAAAAAAAAATAGCAATAATCCTAGCAAGGATTGAAGTCTTAAAAATGTTGTTTTTTTAATTTCTTACAGCTCGCCTGATGTCATTGACTCGTTGCCTGGTGTACTCGTAGATATTTTATTAGGCAACATTTCTCTCTAATAAAAGCAATACTTTTCAAGAAGGAAGCTTTTCGAGAAGCAACTTGACATCAAATAGATTTTGAAATAGTTTCACAAAGCACAAATTAGTCTGAAACATTAATTTTATCATTACTTATGAGACTTTCGGAGCAGTCGGGCTGGATGCGTCAGTTAATTTTAAGAAAAAAAGAAATACATAAATACATTTATTCAACGCCGCACAATGTTAAAAGTGTTGAAGAAATTTGTAGGTTACATAGGTGTAACCTACAAATTTCTTAGACTTAGAATTTCTTATTTTCTTGCTTTTCATCAGAGCACTAGGGTGCTCTGATGGCGTAGCAGTTATCGCGTCTGGCCGGACCCCAGGAGGCGCGGGTTCGATTCCCGCCTGGAGCATACGATGTTTTTTTCATCTTTTTTTTTATACAAATAGATGACAAACAAGCTGACGGCCCACCTGATGGTAAGCGGTTACCGCCGCATACCTGCAATAACAAGGGAAAATCACTTGAGATTGCAGGAGATTGCATTGTCATCCTGAGGCCTAAGATGAAATGCCGTCCATGCCCAGTAATTACACTGGCTACCTTTCCCTTCAATACAAAACACAGTGAATTGTTTCACGGCTGAAATAAGAAAGGCGGTGGTGCCTACCCAGACGTCCCTACATACGGGTCTACCATCTTCTATCTTTCATTGTATTTATTACATTAGTATCAATTTCATTAGTACTTATCTGTTTAGCAGTAGTGCATTTTTCAAACGTGGTAAGCCTAAGTATGCTAGCATTCAAATTATTTAATATTGACTTTAAGCCATTTAACAATGAACCTAGTTTTAAAATTCTAGCAATATGCTTGATATACATTTTCCTTCACTCAATAATTTAGTCTACCATGTTAAATTCTTGCTGCTTAATTTGTAATTTTGCATATGAAATTTGTTCTAACGTCACATATTCGAGGTTGGTATTGTTCTACCAAGGTGTAATTATTTCTGATGAATCTCAATAGTTAAACTGCCAGTTCTTTGCTTACAATAGGTAATATAATATCTTAAACTATGCTTTTGAAATCTATTGAATAGTAAGTCTTTGTTGCTAAATCAGAAATATCTGTGGGGCAGACACAATAGGTTTT
Organism: Nymphula nitidulata; assembly: GCA_947347705.1. Classification (NCBI taxonomy): domain Eukaryota; kingdom Metazoa; phylum Arthropoda; class Insecta; order Lepidoptera; family Crambidae; genus Nymphula; species Nymphula nitidulata. Next base: position 2,311,686 of record OX374617.1, on the reverse strand, counting down.
TAATTGTGAGTGTGAATAAGTGTCGAAAGGTCAAATATATATATTTATTTGATTCAGTTAAAAATCTTTTTTATACTTATGTAAAATTCAATTTTACGGACGCCCGTCCCGTATTTTTTTAAGTTTATTTTTGTTACTTGGTTACATTTGAATTTATGGCGCTTCGCGTCTGAGCTTATTGCAATTTTTCTTTTGTTCGTTTAATAAGTTACAATCTCTAAGGTAAAGGTTCTTTTAATTAAAATGGGCTTGCTCTTGGTCCTACTCGTGCCCCGCGAGAAGATAAAAGGGAGTTGAGTTGGTGTCTATTTATTTCTAAGCTTTAGCTTATGCAGTTATGAAAACAGAAACCGGCAGCGCATTCCACTCTCTGGCCGTGTGTGTTAAATAAGATAACGAAAAGTGCTTAGTGCGGATATTTGGTATAACAACCATGTGTTGATATACCCGCACTAATATCCGCACTAAGCACTGGTGAAATGGGCTAGGCGGGAGCTTCATGAAACTCCTGGGCTCATTCAATTTATTAAATAATGTTCTTCTTATTACTGTTTTCTATTTTTTTTTTGTTAATATTTTTTTAAAATCTAATACACAAACTTGAAACATAACCATGTTACCGGATTTAACTCGCGTTTAATTAGATGTTACGTAATATTATATACCCGACGTTTCGACATCTAATTAACCCACAGTTAAATCCGATAAAGCGGTTATATTTAAAATGTGTTGTGCTTGAAAATGCATATGACAATTCTATTTCATAAATTTTGCTTTTCTTTTGTTTGGTGGATTACATTTTTGATGTCTAATTAAACTTATTTTAAATTCAATAAGTTTTAAACTGTTTAGAGGGATATGACAACAGCCTGAGCTTTAATTATTGAAGGTACGCAGACTTGGCTCAGTGCCAGACCAAAGCGGCAGAGCTACGAGGATATTGTTCAAGTTTCTGCATTAGAATTGGGACCGATACTACATAAGTATTCACCTTCCAATACCTATTATGAAACAGTATTTGAAAACGAATTCTATGCTGCATATTGGTGTTAATTCTGCAGTGAATTGTCTGAAACTAAATAGTAATTTCAAAATTTAATATTTAAATATATTCAAAGCCTTTAAAGTTTATTGAAATTAATTATTTAAAATACTCGTTCGTATTGGCCGCCCACTTTTCCGCCTGCGTTTCCCCAAGCGTATCGGTTTTCGCACAAAAAGTTAGCCTATGTCCTTACTCTAGATGTAATCTATCGTCCTGCCGAATTTCATCTAAATCAGTTCATCAATTAAGGAGTGAAAACATAACAGACAGACAGACTTACACAATTTTTGGCTGTCGGGTCAATAATCACAAGAAATATATCACTTTACCGGATTTAACTCGCTTTTAACTGACATCTTCAGTCTTCCCGTGACCACAATTGCTGTAAAGTAATCGAAACGTCTCGAGTGTATACTAATAATGTAACATCTAATTAAACGCGAGTTAAATCCGGTCGATTGATCTTATTTCAAACGTACTACACACTTGAAATTAAACCCCTTTACCGGCTCGCGAAACTATAAGACCTATTTCTGTTTTTTATTATTGTTATATATTTTAGTACACTATTTCAACCTTCCTTTTTTATCTTCCCAGTCGTAGGGCTGCTAAAGAGATCTATTGTATAAATATATAAGCAGTTCCTTTGTACTGTGTTTTCCTTGTCTTTGTTGCTTTCTTTTGTTGAACATGAATGAAACTGTTAAATAAATAAATGCTGTCTGAATCTATAAAACGTAGATCATAAATAAGTCATTCCAAACTTGTCTTAGTGAATCAATTACAAATAAATAAAGAGAACGATGAAATAATATGTGCTTCAGGCGTGAATCGAACCCGCGTCTCTTGATGTCCGGCCAGATACGATTACCATTACTCCACTGAAGCACTTTCTATCCCTTTTCTTTAAGTTTTCATAGCAAAGTTAATCTCACCACTCATAGAAGTTAACATCTCTAGTGATCCGAGAGAATACTTTTACAAGCATTTTTAACTTCTAGTTAAGGTGAATAAAGCTATTTTAATCACATATTTTTTTGGTGTAGGTTTTTTTTATTTTTAAGTAGGCGTTTAAACGCTTAAAAAAAATTAAAATGTTATTGTCTTAGTGAATTGGAATGAAATACGCTACCCTCAACTTTATTTAAAGTAAAAAAAATATCTAAACAAATAACATCATTGAAAACGAGCGAAACGGACTGTAGGTAATTAATAAACGATAGGCCGCTTTAAATGCATAACATTATTATCAGGGTAGTACAATACAATACACCTTATACACCCATTCAGTAATTGTGATGGAAAATAGTTCCTTGTGTGCATGTGGGCACAAGGAAGAGCTCATGCCATAGCGTAGTGTTTTAGGCGCTCTGGTTTCGATTACAAAAACAGAGCAACTCTCGCCATGGTCCATCCCGGATGGGTCAATCAAAATTTGTGATCTCGAGCTCCTCCGTGCTTCGGAAGGCACGATAAGCCGTAGGTTCTGGCTGTAACCGCTTCAACTCATCAATTAATTGGGCTAGCCTGGTGGTGTCACTTGTCTGATGGCTCAAAGTCCTCATGTGTTTCTCCCATGTAGGAAGGCCTGTTCCCAGCAGTGGGATGTGTACGTAAGGCTGGTGATGATGATTAAGGATGTTACCTATTGTTTTGAGGATAGTTTACAGCTAATTATTCTATTAACCTTATACAGGGTGTAGGGGGAACACGCTAAGAAAACTATTTGTGTGACTAGTAGGAAGGCTGTTTGAGTAATTAGTAGATTCAAGGTATTTTTATAACTACTTAAAACCGAAAACATTTTAAGAAATAAATAATTTTAAAAAATAACCTTGGACCTACCATTTATACAAAAACTCTTTAATAGTAAACGATCTGCCTAGTCAGATTGCAATATGGCGTGTTATACGATATGACTGCGAATGCACTTTATATATCAAACGTGTTGAGTCGTTATCAGAGCTAAAAATACGTATTTAGCAGTGACCCATTGCTATGACACGTGATTTAACAGTGACATTCAAGATTGTGACAACATACGAGTATACATTATACATATATAGGGAGTTATATTTGTCAACTCCAATATAACACAATATTAGTAAACCACCCAATTTGCCTCTATCCCTTTCTTAAGTAATATGTGTGATAGCGACATGATATGCAGACCATTTTCTCTCGAAAGTGATGAATGAAGTGTGTCTCGAAGGTTGTTTGGATAGCCTCTGCTAAGGCCGATAGCACGTTGGCTACAACCTAAACAATTAGCTGTAAGCCTAAAATTAAAATATACTAAATAAACATACAATACAAATGTTGAAACATGTCCGTAATCATCATACAATCATTTCATCATCATCATCATCACCAGCCTATATACGTCCCACTGCTGGGCACAGGCCTTCCTACATGGGAGAAACACATGAGGAGCTTGGGCCATAACACCACCACGCTGGCCCAATGCGGGTTGGTGGGTTAAAGCGGTTGCAGGAAAAACCAGGACCAACGGCTTAACGTGCCTTCCGAAGCACGGAGGAGCTCGAGATTATAAATTTGATTGACCCATCCCGGGACCAACCATGGCGAAAGTAGCTTTGTTTTCGTATTCGAAATCAGAGCGCTCAAACCATTACGCCACCGAGCTCCTCCCAACTTCACAATCATTTGACTCTACCGTAATTCAAACCCGGGACCTGTGGCTTAGTAGACAGGGGTACTGAGAACTGAATTAAAGGCAATTTTTCATATCCGGCCAGGTATATGTACAGAATCTCAAAAAATCAGGCAAAATCTCCTGAATCCGGAAAAAATACTAGTAATTCGCTTTCATGCATAGTTTGTTTGGACAAAAGTTGAAAATTTTACGTCGATTTCACCGTTATTCAATATGGCAATATGGCGGGCGACATAGAAGTCAACTAAACCTCCCAAAGTGACATAGGCGCCATGATGCATACTTGGCTGTTGAAAAATCTTGTTTTGTAACACGCAATAAAGCAAATAAAAAGAAAGTGGACAATTCAACACTGTTTTGCATATTTTTGTCTATTTTTTAGGATAGTGTACATAGACCTGGCCGGGTTTCTATACATTTTTGGAACATCTCTTTTGTCTAGACAAAATAAATTCTTTTTTCATTTTATAAAGATGAACTTCCAGTGGCGAGCGGTGTGATGATAGAAAGAAGCCCTGGGCACCATCTCAATTAATTTCCGAGGACACACCCGGCTAATCCGGAATCTTCTCGGTAGTTCTACTTTTGGAACCGGTGTAAATTCAGACATGATAGTCAGACAGAGAATATGACGTTGTTAGTTAATATATTTTTTGTGATACTTATAAAAATGTGTTTTTTTTTACGATTTAAAAGTGCTTTTTTGTGGACTATTTAAATAAAATATTTTTTCTTCTTCTAAATCAGATATAAGAACACACATAAGCCAGCATCGCCGTCGGCTATGATGATATGTTTCAATATCTCGTATATTTTTTATTTTGAAATGCACACACAGGCCGTGAACGCAATTTTTTTCAAACACTGTATTCCTGTGATCGTCAATGCACCAGCAACACCCATTTCTTACTATCGTCACCTATTGTCTAAAAATATGGCGGCAGCCTCATACCATGACCTGAGGCGGCAGCTCAACAATAAAATACGCACTAAATAAAAAAAAATTGTAGAAGATTTATAGCAAGTGTGCGGTGAGCCTAAAGCTTCTGCTTCTCCACAACAATCTGATAAAACTAACGTTAAACATACGTGGGATATAGGCTTCTGTGACGTGACATCGCAACAATGATGACGGAGGAAGGGTGGTTTTGTTGGAGATTTTGGCGTTAAATTTGAGATAACAAACGATGTTAGTACGATGTTTTAGGTATTTGAACGTATAGATTTCATTAAATTTTTAAAAGATACTCATGTACTGGGTCTAGAACCAAACTATTCACAATCCGTGTGACGCTCTGCGCATGGTTTGCTCTAGTCTTTGGAAATGTATTCACCGGCAGTCTGAATCTTGGTCTTGCTGCCTATGGGGATCGAGGTTTCATGCTTTTATCAATTTATTCTATAAATTTAAAAAAATAAAAAAAGTAAGTAGTAAATAAATATATAATTTTTGAAAGACTTTGACTTTTGCCTGATGATTATATTGTAAATATTTTTTTGCTCTTGACACTCATAATTTCAAAAACATTATGTTATAAAATGTCCCGATCAAAGCCAGGTTCTGGTATAACTTTTTTACAAAAAAGAATATCACGGCATATTTGCGACAGCATTTACCCATAATCACATCTAACAATTGAACTGCAGTCATGACAACAATAGCGGCTAGAATATAATAACCAATAATAGGTACTCACTGACGTCATCGTCATGGCAGATTACCCAATTACACAACTGACATAAAAAAGGAGATGCACAATACTGTAAAGTGCAGCCACATTAAAGATGGATAAAGTGATCGCCTGGAAACTTCTTCAGAATCTGCTTTGCGATTCTCTAAAGTCAGCAGACTTGAATTCCTGGTTATGGCAGCGCTGTCATACCTTTTGGTGTTTGATTGCCCAAAAAGAAAAATCCTAGGAAGTAACAAACATCTTGTACAGTAATGGGTATGAGGATTTTTCTTACTTCCACATTTTTGGTCAAAGAAAAACTGTTTTTTTTTTGAGCTGGTTACAAAGGCGTATATCCACGTAAAATAGACCAAGCTCTTTTAATATCTGTCGCATATTACAACGCATACCCCATGTCATGTTGTGAATACCAATTAACATAAACACACGAGCAAACAATAGGTAATGGTGTGACTCACACGAACTATCCGGAGCACTGTGACATTACGTGACTTTAGTTACACGCTCGTTCCAGTAATGGCCGCGCTTTGGTTTGGACTATGGAACAAAATAGCTTACGGCATGATTGGTTCTGGATATGTCAATCAAGATTTATAGCTCCTCGTTACTCTGTGCTTCACCGATTTTCGAATAATAAATATCGGTGTCCTGAACTAGGTACGTCATTTTGCACGCCTGACAAATTATGCCTGCTTTATATAATTATCTCAGGTCCGGTCTTGCGTGGAATATTGCTCGCATTCGTGAGATGGCTCTGCCCAATACCTCCTCAATGCACTAGACAGATCGCAGTGTCGTGCTTTCCGTATCATTGGCGATGTTGAGGTAACTAACAATCTTGAGCGTCCTCAATTGCGACGAGACATTGCGTCCTTCTATCGGCTTGACCTATCTTCACCCTTCCTACTCAGAAGCACACTCAGGAGCACACGTGCTGAATTTCGGAGTCATCAATTTTTTACGTGATTTTGAGTAGAGACAGTGCTTCACCTCAACATCACGCACAATAGTAGATTGTTGCATCGAGCAGAAAGTGACTTATAATTGCATCAAGTGTTAGTTTGGACAGGCCCCCGTCACTCTCGAAATGCAGCGTTAAAAGTGCCGGCCGCTAAGTGGAAATCTGGCGATCCGACCGGCAGTGGGCCGCCGCAAGCGAGATCTTACGCACGCCCGTTGAATGTTTCCCGCGCAAAACGCAACGATACTCACGGCTCACGGTTACTTTGTAGCGGAGTTATTTTAAAACTATGATATTATTTATGATATCCATTGAAATTAAATAATGTTAGGAACAATTTTGTTCACAATTAAATACTTGTGGTGAATAATGCATTTATTTTGAAAAGGAACAATATCATGTTTATAAAAACACCTTCGCAGATAAGTGCATTATTTTAGAATAAATTTGGTTACCAAAAAATAGTTATAGTGAGCCAATTTTGAAAGATAGACATATGCTGTCGCGGACTTTTTTTTTAGACTTTTAAAGGCGAACAATTCTTACTTACATGATTTTTGCGTAACTTTAACCATTTGCGCAGCGCACGCAACTAAAGCTCTGAAAAGGAATATTTTTCCCCCGTTTCTGCAATATTTTTCATTGATGCTCATCTGCTATTAGTATGGATTCAAGAGGTGAAAACGACGATAATCGTTTTCGTTTCGATTTAACCTTCCACTAGGCATAGATTAATAATAATCTAAGGGTGCTACTGTTATGGAGCTCGATTTACAAATACGATTCGGGGGAGTGCTAGTTACACGTTGCACTAAAACACCTTCAGAAGTAGCTCTAAATGTCGACTACCGTTTTGACTTACTGGCAAAAAATGCGTTAACTTATGTAGCGGAATACTTACTATATAAATGTGGCAAGAAACATAACTACCTAATAATACCCATAATATGGACGATACCTTCATATATTCATTTTAAATAGTACAATAAAAATTCTTCTTTTTACGGAGGGCTGAAAGTCCCGCCGGAGGCTTTTATCAATTACGTGGAAGAATTAGAAACAACATTTTTGAAATTTATTGATAAAGTTTTTACGAACCAGCCGGGAAGCACTTCAATGAATATACTACAAGAAATTGATTTTATTCCACCTTGCCTCTGTTTTCCAAAGGATTACTTGTAAAAGTTATTTACACGATTTAGAATATTAACGAATGAATACAAAGATGGAAAAAAAACAATGATCATTTTATAAAATTCAATTACATTTAATTGACCGGCTTTCTTTGCATTCACTTCATTGCATTACATGTATAAATAAATAAAGAATAGTTCTTCAGTCATATTATTTAATTTATGGTCGTGGCACAACCCTTACGTTTTCGCTCGATGACGCAATCACGCGGTGTACGCGGGATTCTCGACTCTCGGCACGCGTTGGTAGAGTATATTTCTTCTCGTATCGTCTAAAATCGCTAATAATAATAATCCTAGTAGGCTAATATAACAAAATTATTTCACCATTTGTATTAGAGTGAAGTATCTGTCCTGTTATTAATCTGTGGTTTGAAGCCCGAGCTTTAGCGAGGGCTCTAAAACACGATTGCAATTATAAACGTCACTTTTGCGAGGTTCATAATTTGCTTTTCTTCCAAATACCGAATAAAAAACTGAAGTCAAATAAAGTAGAAACAATTAATTTAGATATTTTTTTGGCAATGTTTGTATATTTATTCTGCCGTTGTTCCCGGAAATTAAAATAGCGCTGATTGGCTGGTAGAAAACTAGTTGGGTATGCTTGTACCCTGCGATTGGCCTGTTATGTGGTCAGAATAGCGCTGATTGGCTGTTATAAATCTAGTTGGCCATGATTGCAAAGATGAAGCCTGCGATTGGACAGTCACCTGGAATTTGTGGCTTTAGGACGAAAACAAAGCAGTAATGGATTTTCATACAACTTTACTGCACTGTTTTAAAGCAAAAGTAGTGCAGTAATGGAGTTTCATACATACTTTACTGCTCTGTTGTACTCAGAAGCAGTAAAATGCTGCTTTGTTGTCGCTATTTAGGTTAGTTATTATGAAATTATTGCATAGTTGAAAGAAATACTTTAAAAGTTATTTAGTGATAAACCAATGTCAAAGTTATATTATAAGAGACCATCAGTATTTTGGACTTGTTTGTCTATGAGCCGCAGGTTGAAATACATAAATAGAAAATTCAATAGTTGATTCTTGTTTCTTGATGTTTCCGCTCTTTTTCTGCGATGAATATCAATATCAGATCAAGCCCCGAAATAATTACAATGGTACAATTCCTATCAAACAGATAAAGTATTTCGAAATCGGTTTAGATGTGACGAAGAAATCGCGTACCTTAAAACGGTAAATTTATATACCTTCAAATTCTTTGTTGAAGCAAAGCCTCAAAATTCTGAATATGAAATATCCTTGATCAATTATAGTTGACGAAAGTCATAATTGTAGACGTAAGTCGTTATCTGTTACCGCGGAAAGTGTTGAAACTTTAGACTTGAAAAAGGTTACTAAAGTTGTCAAGCAACTTTGGGATTTAGGAAGGGATGACGGGAACAAACTGAAGGGCCCAATACTAGTAATTACACACCGTAAAACAAGTTCCCAAAGCTCCCAACACAAATTAGGTTAGTTGAATTTTGTTATTAATGATAAAATGTTTTAGAAGTGTAACTTAACTGCTTATTTAGAAACACACGCTAAAAACTTATTTAATAATGCTGAAACCAGTTACAGAATTACGTGACATGATGACGAAGCAGAAGAATTTTAGCGTAATCGAATTAATTAGTTATAGCAAAACATGAATGATAATAAAACACACAGTCAAATTAACAATCTTGATTAAATCTGAATTAATTTAATGTTTCAAATTACATATATTAATTTATAATTACATTTTGCAAATCTTTATCACGATTGTGTGCCACGAATGTGTCAGTAATTTTTCATCTTTTTCATTAAAATTTGGAGTTTATGAAGCAAAGTTAGTTTTTAATCTCCGACGAGAATAGAGGGGTGTTATAAGTTTGACTTGTCTGTCTGTATATCTGTGTGTCTTTCTCTGGCATCGTAGATCCTAAACGAATGGACCGATTTTATTATGATTTTATTTTGTTTGAAAGCTGACGTGATTATAATGGTTCGTAGCTACAATTTATGAGGATCGGTTCAGGTGTTTGATGACTATTAGCTCATTTTCTACATAATAAAAAAGTTTTACTAACTTCCACAGATCCGATTGATTTGAAATTTGGGTATACTGTCACTTCGGTGAAATTCCCATGACATGACTATACCATCAAAAATCATCAAATAAATAAATACTTTTACTAGGTGGTAGGCCCGTATGTAGGGTCGTCTGCCGCCTTTCTTATTTCAGCCGTGAAACAGTTCGCTGTGTTTCAGATTGAAGGGAAAGGTAGCCAGTGTAATTACTGGGCATGGACGGCATTTCATCTTAGGCCTCAGGATGACAACGCATCTGCAATATCAAGTGATTTTCCCTTGTTATTGCAGGTGTCTGTAGGCGGCGGTAACCGTTTACCATCAGGTGGGCCGTCAGCTTGTTCGTCATTTAGTTGTATAGAAAAAAGCGTGTTTAGGCTCATAAGAATAGTCTGAATGAGACAAAATGAGATGGTGATAGATAGGTGATTATTGAGGCCGTGTTACTAAAAAATTTTTTTTTTTTTTAAAGAAATCTAATATCACCGCAGTATACTGCGGTGATATACCTCCCCCAAGTCAATTGCATCATGGTTGCATAGGTAAATCATTGAACATAATAGTAAGTATACGTTTTGTAAGAGACATGCAATTTATCACTTATTAGTCAATAAAATCATACAATAATAATCTTAAATTGATTTCATACATGGTTGTATTCCAGCAATACAATTGTACTAGGTAATAATAATGTAATAAGTAAATTAAATTATTAAAATGAATAAATTAACATACTTTTATTTGTATTATATAGTTTATTTTAATCGAATTAGAGTATAATTTTGTGATTGTTTATAATTAATTTAATATATTATTAATATTTAATAATTTATAATAATTTAATTTAATATGTATTTTTGATACATATTATTATGATTAGCACTTTATACTTTCATGGTTATTAACATTTGAATTAGAATTATTTACGGGATATTTACCATGTAACTTTATAGTTGTACTGTTTGTCTTTATAGTTGTTTACGTGGTAAATATCCCGTAAATAATTCTAATTCAAATTATTATGATTATTTAGTAAGCTTGCACTTTGGTTTTAATTGTATCACATTTCCTAAGTTATTTTTAAATTAAAATTATGTGTTTACAAAAAATGGTTTGTTTTTTTAAAATTAAGTACTAGGTTGTTTTTTTAATAGTTTTTTTTGAAGCCTTTTGTGAAAATTGTTTAACCTTCCTTCGCCTTTTTCCCATCTCTTTCCCTTAATTGTTCTTTCTTTTACCTTTTTCATATTCACAGCAGAAGAACAAACAGCTAATATAAAACCAATTATAAGTTATACTTTTTATTTATAAGTTCGGTTTATTTAAATTAAGTATGTAAGTAATTGTTTTATAATAAAGACACCAACTTGCGTCGACCCGTCAAGCATCAGATTCCAGACACAATTGATTATTCAATTTTCATAGACCTCCAGAGGTATAATACCGTAGATTAAATAATGCTTTTCTTCTTTATATAGGCGTGGTCCCATGGCCCGCTTTTAGGAAGCTACTGCAGATCCATTTTAATAACCCGGTAGTTGGATACTCTATTGCACTTCTATGAGATGTGAATGGCTATTTTCTATAGGCTGTGCACATGGGACTCCCCGATACATATTAAAGTAAATTGAAAAAGATTCTGATAAAGTTGCTGTGATGAGTTGCCGCTTACATTATTAGATGGAACCAAAATCCTCTTAGCTGATATAAAGATCTACCTAAATTAAATTTACAAACTAAAATTCATCGAATACCAACAATCACTATTGTCAATATGCAACCAGCGTCGATTTTTCCATACCACAGCTAACTTCAATTCAGTATTGTCATGAATACATGTAGCAACAGAAATGCACCCGTAAATGTTGAATAAACAGTCGTGTTTCTCTAATACAATAGAAAGACCAGACGACCCACATAATACTGGGAGCTGCGAATACAAAGCTGAGTGAAAGTCTGTTTGTGTGTTATGTTATGTTGAATGTAGATTTTGTGTCGCAGGATCATAACAAAAAATATGTTTTAGAGTTAAATTACTGTCAGTCTCATAAATTGGAGTGTTTTTTAGGCTACAACCTTCTTATTTACTTCTTATATTTAAAAATACTTATTGTATCTCAGTGGAATTTGGTAACTCTTTTGTCCCTTATAAGCTTAGAAGCCCTTAGAAGCTCGCATCTTCTCGAAAATTAATAGAATTTCGAATGTGGCTGGTTTGTGGATACTTCACAAATCAAGACACGAGTTGACAGATTTTGTCATCGTCACCAGCTTATATACGTCCCACTGCTGGGCACTGGCCTTCCTTTATGGGAGGAACATAGGCGGAAATAGATTCAAGTTGTACAGGTTTGTGCTGTCAATACAACAATACATTGAAACATGGGCTGAATTAGTTCATACAAATGTTTGCTACTTTCTAAAACCTCTTATTTATTTGATAATTTCATGACATTTGTATGAAATAATATAACATTGACTGCATTATTTCATTGAAATGTCCTGAAATTATCAAATAAATATGTTTTTTTTGAAAGTGGCAAACCATTTCTATGAACTAATATAGCCCATGTTTTAATTTATTGTCGTATTGCAACACCACTCTGTATATGCAGAATTCTTAAGCTGATATTAGACGGTTTAATAAAATTGAAAGCAATCGCATTTACACACAAAATATAAGTACAAGAAGACATTCAATTATCATTTTCGTAGTGACATGTCGCGCAAAGCGTATGTGAAGGGTGATAATTTAATGAATGCGTAAAATAATATTCCTTGAATAAAAATAAAAATCGACTTCAAAAAACAACATTTTTTGAAGTTGGTGATAAGCCTATTTATGAGAAAAACACCTACTTACCTACTGAAAATTTTAGTTTTTTTTGGTTTCATTTTTTTTCACAATTTTTAGTAGTAAATATTTAAGGTCAAAGCTAAAGGGATATTTTGATTTAAAAACCAAACTACTGAATCGAGTTTGATAAAATTTCTTCTGTTAAAAATAAAGGAGAAAATCTCGGCGTTGGTGGCCACTTTTCGCGAAGAATTACCAAAGGAGCCTACATTTTATTTTAAGTCTCAGCATGACAACGCATCTCCAATACCAAGCATTTTTTCTCTGTGTCTATGGGGGACGATATCCACTTAACACCAGGTGGGCCCAGAGATCATTGGTGGGCCGTCAGATTGTATGTCATCTAATTGTATATATAAGAAAAGCAGGTGTCTATGGGCGACTATAGACACTTAACACCAGGTGGGCCGTCAGATTGTATAAAAAAGCAGGTGTACTTATATGGGCGACGATAGCCACTTAACACCAGACGGGCCCACAGATCACTGGTGAGTAATTGTATATACATATTTATTTGAAGATGTGTCCGCTTCCTTTGTTGCCGTACGTGAAATAAGACGTCCTTCAATGTTCGTGTTTACACGTTTTAGTGGTCAATTCAATGTTCAATATTGATTCCATCGCATTAAAAGCTAACTTTAAATTTTAGCTTTCAATGACTTTATGAACAGTCTAGGAGTGCGGATTTTCGAAACATGACCAAGTGAAGTGCTTAACGTCAAAAAAAATTTGTTCTCGAAACTACTCTTTGCATGAATGACAGTTTGGATGCAAGAATACTGTTTACACGGATGCATGGAGCGTACACTAATAGCAGAAGAGAAGTGAATTCCTCTATTAGTTAATTGTGTCTAGAATGTCTAGTATGAAAAACTTAAGACATGTTTCCCCAAGAAACTGCACACATCAATGATATTTTAGATAAAATGTTTGAAAAAAATACGGAAGCAGTAATATAGAAGTGCTCGATTTTCCGATCAAATAGTTTGACAGGCGAACACATTTTGTAATATTTGCTTTCGATTTATAAATTAAATGGATTCTTCGAGAAACCGGAAGTAAACTGACAGTTTTAATCTTCATCTGTCATACGACTGACAGCTGTCTTGCAACTGACAACTACGAGTATCAGGAAAAATTGCAATCCGTTAAATTAATGGTAGCGAGAGACGACCGTTACTATCGACAAATGATATTTCAGTTTGAGCGAAGGGACCTTATTTTGTTACCGATGAGGTGAGCTTTATCTACTTACATTAAGTGTTCTGGAAATTTCATAACATATCCCAAATTATATAAACGTTTTAATCATTTGAAGTTCTCATCAGAGCATGTGGTTTTGTAAATCGATGTTCGCTAAGGTATTTAAAATAAAATTCCTAGTTATTATTCGGAGTTGCCTAATGGAGCTAATGACGCATAAATTATTCATAATTAATGTCCGAGATTGCTTCCTATATCCAAGTGGAAACAGTAAATTGGATTCAGCATCATCCCTGGAGACGTATCGATACTAATTCCAGGGTGAACGCGTTAAAACAAAGCGTATAGCTACTCTGAAATGTCTAATTCAGTAACTTAAAATTCAATAGAATGTGTTTTTATTCAACTTTTTTGATAATCATAAAGGTTTTCATATTTTTACATGTAATAGGCAAACATTTGACCACAATCACACCTGATGTTAAGCAATGACATGGCCTACGATGATACATGTTTACCTAGAAGGTGCCTATTCACTCTAGCCTTAAAGACGTCCAAATTGTAGGTTTCGGGAAACAGATTGGCAGGCAGAGAGTTCCACTCCTTGGCAGTTCACATTAGAAAGGACTTGGCGAAATGCTTTGTGTGGATGGTTGGAATATCCACAACATAAGGGTGAAAAGCCATTCTACGTTTGGTTTCCCGATGGTAAAAGGGAGCTGGTGGAATTTATTCGTGTAATACCACTCGCACACTCTCCGAAGTGCATTCTATAGAAAACCGACAAAAGTGCAACTCTACGGCGATGCTCGAGATCACCGAGTTTAGCCTCTGCTAATACTGGGTTGTTAATAAGTCGTATTGCTCGCTTTTCCACAGAGTCCAATGCTGCCAGCTGATATTTGTCAGAACCATCCCATAGGTGACAGCAGTATTCCATACACGTCGATCGTGTATGGAATACTGCTGTCCGCACTTAAACTAACAGCAGCTGTTTAGATGTGAAATACCGCCTTACTTAAGTCAGGATGTCGAGTTTTCTTTGCGGCTGTACTTGCTATGGACTTAATGTACTCGCTGAAATTCATGCTGAACGACACATTTCTACTTGATCACACTATATTAATCTGGAGAAAAGTCTTGTGAGAGGAGTGATGTAAAAATAACTTCTTGTATGGCATCTTAAATATCGTCAACATTATATCTGAAACATAAATTCGATGGCCATGATTATACACACCAATTACATTGGACTAAAAAACTCACGACATTGTCGTTGACTGAATACTGGACTAGTCGATACCTAAGCATTTGCATTAGACTGTGTGTCCTCTTCTGGTAGAAACCAATCTGTAACGGTCACGCAGTGGTTTAACCTACCAACACACATCAGGCCAGCGTAGTGGTTTATGCCCAAACCCTTCACGTGTTCTTTCCATGTAGAAAGACCTGTGGGACAGTCCTTCTGACGTGATGATACATAGCAGTTGACAATGAACGTCACAAGATAGCACACAATCTCGATTACCTGATGTTAGCAGTAACCTGATGATAGCCTAATAGATGCTCCTAGCAGCTTGGAGGAATTTTGGAGGAATTTGCTCATGACGAATCGTTATGTCGACAGGACAATAATATGGCCAATGCCCTCTGTACCCAAAATACGCTTTCTTAATTAGATCTGCCGACTTTACATATCGCAAAAACATAATACTTTATAGATGTACTCTTATATTAGGTGAAATCGAATGTAACCAAGACGTAATTCAAAAAACTTATAAGAGATAATATGTAAAGAGATAACTGATTAGAACGTTTCTAACGAAGTGTTAATTAAGTCTACATAAAAGGTCACAACTAAAACGCAAAATCAAATCTTTGTTAAAACATAAGGTATGAGATCTCTTGTCTGTTTCTTGACCGGAGTGACGTTTGCTTATTAGTTTGGTACCTACTTATTTGAATAGCACCAGTCATCAAACGATCATTATAATGACGTCATAAGAGCATTGTACGTCCTTGGACTGTGTTAAAGACTGAATAGTTATATCTAATTATCACTATTTTTCATTTGTTGTGTTTAAGTTATATCGGTGTATTTACCACTCTTTTGTTGTCATTGGTTTCTGGAGTCCTCATAATCTTCAAGATCAAAGCATGAGTGATAACCCATGAATACGAGCGTGTATATTCTAGGCTATATCAATTCCAAATCAGTCCAAATTCAGCATCATTAAGAGCTTAGGTATGTTATAGCAAAGATTTTTTTTATACACCTAGATGACAAACAAGCTGACAGCCCACCTGATGGTAAGCTATTACCGCCGCCTATAGACACCTGCAATAACAAGGAAAAATCACTTGATATTGCAGGTGCGTTGTCATCCTGGGGCCTTAGATGAAATGCCGTCCATGCCCAGTAATTACACTGGCTACCTTTCCCTTTAATCCGAAACACAGCGAACTGTTTCACGGCTGAAATAAGAAAGGCGGTGGTACCTACCCAGACGACCCTACATACGGGTCTACCACCTAGTAAATGGTTCACGGAGAAAAATAGTCAATAATATTTATGTATGTATTGGAAATATCATCCAAAATATAAAAACAACACATCCATGACTCGTGAAAGTCGTGAAGGACTATTCGTACTCATTATACAAACATCAACCCCTACCGTAATTCATAATCAGCACCTCTGGTTTAATGGACACACATTTAACATCAAAGTATAAAAAATAAGGTAGGTACTGTAAGAAATGCAAACTAAGATAACGATGAAAAATAAAAGGATAGTATTTTTTCGGATCACTTGAGGTGTAAACTTTAATGAATAGTGAGACAAACGTTGCTATAAACATGTTAAAAGTAGAAAGCGCTGAAGAAATTGTTCACCTATCAATTTCCTTTATATGATCTGAAAGTTGTTTCTAGAGCTTCGGTGTTGTAACGGTTATCGCGGCTGCCCAGACCCCTGAAGACGCGGGTTCGATCCCTGGAGCATACAATTTTTTTATCTGTATTTCATATAAAAAAGTAGGCGTGAGAAGCGCACAAAATCAAACATTTAAATGTAAGGTACTGTTTCACGTACTGTGGCTTCTTGAGAAACATTATCCCTCCATTAACACCAGACGTCGTAGGAATAACGCAATTGAATTATTAAATAATGTGTCGCCCTATGTTGCCATTACGTCTCGGTGTCAGTTTTAAAATATGGCATGAAACTTTCAAAGTTATTGGGTAAGTTCCATAACGATTATTTAATACCCATAAAGAATTGGTATAGCTCTTTGGGATGATAGATTTAAAGAGTGTACGGGCGAAACAGCAGGCGTGTGCCTGTATCAAATGTTGCGGCGCCGCAGAAGTTGGATTAATTTTCAACCTTAGAATCAAGTGGTCACTGTAGCAGACAAAGGAGACCGGTTCAAAACACAACATGACGGTACGACTCGCTTTCACAAGAGTTCTATAGGGACATTACCTTGATTTACTTTGATTTGTTTTCGCTACCTTGCCACTGCCAGCGCCAGCTTAGGGCGGTGGCGGCGAGTAGCGAGAACAAATGTAATAAAATGTTAGGAGCTAGGAGTTACGCTGTCAGCGGCAGCGGCAGCGGCTTTCACAGAGCAGTTTACTGCAGCGGCGCGCTACAAGAATAGCGGCGAGAACAAATCGATACCTTAAATCTCAAATGGCGTAATCACCAAATCGTCACTTTTCAGGAGAGCCAAAACAAACAAAAAAATCCAAGATTAAAATTCATATTTTTTAAACTAGTAATGCTATTTAAATGAAACTTAGATGTTATTATCGAGTATCGGGAGCTTTATATCACAGTTTTACGGTATTAAAAATTCAACCAATATTTGCATAAATGATTTGTGATTACGCCAAAAAAAATTGATAACTTGGCGTTTACGACCCAAAAAAAGGCTGTTCTGTAAAAATTGATGGTGTAACAGCCTAGTTGGCTTATAGAAAATGCATTTTAAATAGCTATTTTAGGTTTTCTATAAGTAAAAACACTTTGAGGAAGATGCAAATAAAGATACATATATAGTTTAATTATTACAAAATTAATAGCAAGTGCAACAATGAAAATAAATTTATTACTTCAAATATACAATAGCAATAATTTTGGTTTAAAGTTCAAACTAAAGTCATTGTGTTTGTATACTACTGTTTTGTTTTTAGATTAAGATAGACAATATAATTATACTTTGCATGAACTAAGGCTACTTACGTCCGCACTGACAGGAGTCTTACTTAGCGCCTAAATTCTAAATAGTCATCTACGAGTAGTGTGTAAAGAAGTAAAACAAACGTTTATTTTTAAAATGTTAAAGCTAGGATATCAGATCTATATCGTATCGTTTATCTTTCAGGTTTTGGGTGCTAGTTGCACGCAAAAGCTTATTCTAAAGAAATCTTTGCAAAAGGTAAAAGAAATAAAACACGTCAACTTCACTATATTAACTAGAATTTAATATTTAAATCACAACTTTACATTTCCTTTAAGTTTAATTATAAATCGCAGACTTCGATTCAATTCGGTTCGATGATAAAAACAAAAACATTAACATGAAAGAAAAACGTAATGAAAGGAATTAAACTGAGAATTAGACTGATATAAATTACACCAGAACTTAATTAAAAATAATTGCACAAAGTGTTTATCGTTCACTTGTGTGTTTACAACTAAATTGAGTCAACGTCACTGGACGCTGCTTAGATTTGCCGTGCGAAAAAATAATGCTATCTCTTGCAGTGTTTTTACTAAAATGAAGCAACATAATCACAGAGTATATCGTGTCGCCTCCGCTTATGTAAACAAACACTCGAAAAAGGTGTTAAAAATCATAATTACGACATTTTCGACTCGTCAAATCGTACCTGATGAGATCACTGACGGTTCCACTAAATTGTAAACTATGTCAGTGTACGAAAGATAAATGTCGGAGTACAAGTGATATAGGTATAATAATCTCTCCGCGCGTCGTATTTTATATCTTTTGAGTTAATCACTCCTGAATTTTGAAACATTGTGTAAATAGGTTCACGTCGGTCGTTGCCGCCTAACGCTACTGAGCGATCGTGGCATGGAGGCCGCTCGCCGCTTGGACCTTACGGCCTGGCGACGGGAACGGGCGACAGCGGCGGGCGGCGGCGTCTCGGCAACCACTGCGCGGTCACGACGACGCGCTGCGAGGCCGACATCGAGACAGCGCGCAGTAGTTGCCGAGACGCGAGACGCAGGACGCGCGTGCGGTGATGTCGTGGCCAGGCCGTTAGACCTTAGTCGCCGCTCGCCGCTAAGCCAAAACTCGTGGCCAGGATAGGGTCTAGTAGTCACTCTAAAAGACCAAGGAGACCGACTTAGCGCTTGGAACTATTTATTGCTTTATTCCTTCATTTTGTTCAATTCTTGCTACTTGTACCATCTATCGACTGTAAAGTTAAGTTTTTTATTACAATAATATTATGCCATAAGTTAATTTAGTTTTAGTTTCGCTCATCACAATCGACGGTTCATTACACAAGTCTTATTGCTGATGTTGTCAGCGAAATAATCTGCAGTGATGTGTCTTCTTTTGTTGGGGAAATGAAGTCTCGTCTGCGCCGCAATTTACTTACGTTATATTTTTGCCACCATCATCATCAGGCCACATGAGTCCACTGCTGGACATAGGACATAAACGACACTTACCTCGACCCTTGGCTAGCCTCATCCAGGTAAATCCCGCTACTTTGCGAAGACTGTCACTCCAACGAGCCTGAGGAAGCCCACATTGCGCTTGCTGAGCCGCGGTCTCCACTCAAGTACTCGCTTACTCCAGCAGTCATCAGATCTGCTGATAACGTGACCGGTCACTGCCACTGCATTTTTGTAATACCTATATTTTTCCGTCAAATATTCTATCCATAGTTTGTGCTATCAACACGAGAACAGAATTATTATTAATCTTATTAATAACGTTTAAAATTTATATACATATAATGAGTATTTTTTATTATATAAATCAAAATGTAATTAGTCACCTGAACTTCTTCGAAAATTGTAAAAGCAATAAATTGTGTTTGCAAACGATCCACCCCTATGTGTTGCAATGATAAAACCCGTATTTCGATTCGCAAATGAAATTAACAGTATAGAAGCAGGAAAATTTACGAATACTTTGTTAAACGGCTCTAAATTTTACATTAGAAAATGACGCTTATTACAATGGCTTAAGACACTTACAAATGTCAAAGCTTTTCTGAAAGTGTGTGTGTTTAATATTTCTGTTCCTTATATTAGATTTTTGAGTTAAAATAGCGCGGATTCATTCCCACCTACATAATTTAATGTTTTTGAAGTAACTCCTTAGCAGCCTTGTCATTGACAGACGAACTCGGTGCCTCACCAAGATTACTGTCTGTGTGTGTGTATCTGCTTTTGGAATCTCCCTTCGAACCTTTTGATATTGTGCCGAAAGTGTTGTGATTGTGCACCATCATGCCTAGGTATGTACCTCCGACATTCGACTAGGTAGGTATTGCATAAATGGGCCCAGCAACTTGTCCAAACAGTGTGACTTTAAATATGATTTTTGACTGGCAAAAAGTTCTTATAAGACGACTAGGTCCAAAATCCAATGACACCGACTAAAGCTTCAACAAGAATATCGCATGGTCTCCAAATTACAAAAAAATAAGATATCTGAATTCAGAGTGTTTTGAAGTTTGAGGTTTATTTAACTTGAAACGGAAGGTTTTTTTTATTTGTTTCATTTTAGGTTCTTAAATATTTGTTTTATTCTGTTTATTAGTACTTATTTGTTGTTTAGCGGCAACAAAAATATATCATCCGTGAAAATTTCAACTGTCACGGTTCATGAGATACATACAGCCTGGTGGCAGACGGACAGACGGACGGATTGCGGAGTCTTAGTAATAGGGTCCCGTTGTACCCTTTGGGATACGGATCCCTAACTAGACTAAATATCTATCTCAGTGACACCATCACGGACTGCTGACCGGCTAATATCTATCTATTACATATATGTAACTAAATGCGAGTTATATCTACTATGTAACCCGATAGCACTGCTGTACTTGCTAGGCAGTCTTTGCTGTAAAATCTTCTGAAGTATGTTTTGACATTCGTAAAACGTTACTACAGCGCCTGCGTTCATCTATTGCACCGTATGGAGCCGCCATTTTAATATGGAGTCCATGAACGCAAGCGCCAAACTTGCTTGAAGCGGGGTGTCACCGACCGACCCGAATATTACCGTCAGTTAACACATGTTATCAGGTTAAGTTTACTTCGCCATTATCAGTGAGGAATGCGGGTTTAGTCTATTTTGAGGAAGCGTAGTGCGTCCAACTACTAGGTTAGGTAAAATTTAATCATTCTTCAGATCAGTCTGTTTCAGCCCCAGTTATTCCATTAAAAAGGAAATATACTAAACTAATCGTTATACAGGTGGTGCCGTCAATACGACAGTAAATCAAAACATGGGCTGTATTAGTTCACAGAAATGGTTTCCCACTTTCAAAGACATCTTAATCATTTGACAATTTCAGGAAATTTCTATGAAATAATGCAGCCAATGTTATATTATTCGTACAAATGTCATGATATTATCAAATGAATAAGATGTTTTTGAAAGTGGGAAACCATGTCTATGACCTAATATAACCCATGTTTTAATTTATTGACGGCACCATCCCGTATACTTGACATGGTACATAATTTCATGCAAATTTTGATGTGTCCACTTTTGTTACTAATATTTTCGCATCGTAAGTATATTTTGCTGTGTATGCACGTCTTTGAATGTCGGTTTTATTCATTACAAATTTTGAATGTTATTTGGTGCTGAAGTTGACTGTGAACGCCATCCAATAAATAAATAATAGTTATTTGTTATACAAGAGTGCAAAGTTGATTTTTAACCGTGTGCTCCAATTTCGATGACCGAGCAAGCGAAGGATTCTAAAATTGAATTTAACAAACATGAGTGCAACACGTAACGTTTCATCCCACTTGACTCAATGCAGAAAAAATATATTTGCGCATTACTTATTAACAGTTTGGCGTCAAATAAACTACTTCGTCACTAGAATCACTCAATTTAGGTCACTTGTTTTCAAGTTTCTTGTTTTTAACTTAAGGTTTTAACAATATGTCGTAAAAAGAAAATGGAGCTTGCAAAGCAAATAAAAAAAATACACCAAGAAGGTGTCGAGTCTGAGTTTTTAACAAGTTAAAAAAGGTTGTATGATAAATACGACACCATGGAGGTAAAAGTAAATAGGTTAAATGATGTTTTACCTTAACAAACTTAGTGAACACGATGTTCTAAATTCAATTTTACTTTATCCTCTAGCGGATAAAAACGGCTTTTGCACTCAGATATCGAAGAGCAAAAATACTCTTTCCGAGATGGGTGGATGAAAAAAATATTTTCGCCTTACACTAGCTTCTTTTTAAATAAACTACAACTACATAAATACAAAGAACTTTTACTATGAGGACAACTAAGAAATCGCGAATGAAGAATCAGCTGTTCCATAATAAGGTTCAATACCTGCTCGACGCGATGTATGGAACAGCTGATTTCTTCTCTTAGAGGAGTTAAAATGAAAGTGTTTCTTTAATTAAAACAATAATTGGGAAATATCTATCAGACTGTAAGATTATTATTTAACTCCCAATAGACTCTTTTAGAAAGCTCCTTGTCATACAATAATCTGTGATCAATTAACACGATCGAGTAATAGCATCGATGTATAAAATCATCGTTGAAAACTGTTCGTTGTGTCAACACAGCACGGAATGTTTGCGATACAGTTACTTCACACTGTCCCCAGTCCAATTGATTTGTTCCGTTTGGCGTCAAAACAAACACGACCTACAAACGGGCATGCACGATCGGAACATGTTGATAATTTTGTACTGCAACAACGTTTCATGCAACAACTGCATTTACTATATCTGAATACAAATGGTCTAACCTATAATATGTTCTATTTAATGAGCTCTTGATTGTAACTATACCATCAGATGAGACATTATCGTTGGCCATATACCACGTCAGTGTAGCGTCAAATATTTTTTTTTTGAAATATCTCTTTGTAATATTTTTACGTGTAAATCTAATAATCAAAGGAAACTACACAAAATTTACTTTGTATAAACTATGAGCGACAGGAATAGACAAGTTAGAGAATGAGCATTCTTTGAACGCATTCTCGTCCTATTGTTTGAATAAATTAAATCCCAAAATTTTAAATTTTTGATGGTAATACTTACGTAGATCTAGAACTAAGGACACGGCCTAAAGGACTTGCATCTAGTCTAGTTAAACATCACAATAAATCTTAGTTGTTTTATACTGTAGTAACTGGCCTTCTTTTTGATTATGGCCCATTGCATAAAGTCGTATCTATCTATTTATTTATTTATTCTTTATTGTACACAAAACAACTTAAAACAAAATTTACAAAATTAAACATGATGTGTACACAGGCTAGCTTAACACAAAACTGTGTTTTCTACTAGCAAACCTATCTTGTTGAGTTTTGTCCTTTTGTTTTGGAACTCTAGATCATTTCATTGTGACACATGGAATCGGGCTGAGATGTCGAACTCAATGGTCGTTTAGCAAGTAATGGGCCTAATTCTGGCGGCACACTCTAAGTTTAAATTTAAGTACAGTATATCTCTTTCTCGCAATATGTAATAGGAAAAAGATAGCAAGAATTCGTTTAGAGCTGTCATCTAAATTTAGAGAGATTACAAAGGAACCAGAGACAATTTTAGACGGCAGGTACGGAGGTGCCTCCTAAACACTGCATTTTAACACGTTCAATAAGGTCGAAAATTGAATGCATGTTTTTAAATGTCAAATTTTAAGTCAGCGATCCTTTTCGTATTCATATTGAGAGAAAGAGGTAGACTGAACTTAAATTTAATCTTAGCATGTGGTTGCCAGAATTAGGCCCAATGATTTACTTCCCAAAGAATAAAATCGCGTCATCGAAGACTAGAATTTCCCTGACCGAGAAATTTTGAAAAAACCGACTTGTGAATTACATGTGACTACACCATTGTAATATCAAGGCTACAATGCTGAAGCAATGATAGAATATGTCAATATTGTTAAGAAGGGAGAGAATGTTTGGACGCACTGGCTGATGAATAAACTTGAATGGTTAATTTGGAACCTAATGGAAAGATAAAAATGTTTTAAGCTGGTATCTATCTCGAAGAAATTCTTAGCCGTATAACGAATAATAAAATGAATATTAAACTCAATATAAACTTTACTTAAGCACATCTATATCACGAGACTAGTTTTACTTAGTTAAAATTCATTATTATAAAACAGTACAGTCAGTATATCAAGCATCGAACTGAACTCTAATATTGACTCCTATTACAATAAAGGCAAGGTGTCAAAACTCGTCAAAGTATCACGCTTCATCTACTCACAATACTTAAGAGCATAACATAATCACTGAAACGTAATGACTTGAGTGGATACGTCGTGTCTTTTGCCATCTGATATAAAACAGCAATCAATATTCCTGCCAGGAATTTTTCAATTTCAAACCTTAGCGTACACATAATAAGAATGGATCAAATGCAAATAATAGGTTGGGCTCTGTTAAGTGTTTACAAGAGCTTACTAGGTAAGCACTTGGAGTAATTAATTCTAAAGTTACAAGACTGAATACTAATAGGTTTTATAAGATATTCATAACGTGTATGTTGCTCAGAACGTTTGTGTTTGAAAGAAACAAACTGTGACTTAACTTAAATGTATCTTACTAATCCAAACATTAACAAATCCCTGCGGAGCAGTGGCATCTGCTTCGCTATTATTAAATTAAAAAATAAATCATCATTATCTTTGGTTTTTATGGGGTGGTAGAGTGCATCTGGCTACCGCCTTTCAATTGAAGGGAAGATAGCCAGGGTAATGACAGGGTATTAGAGACAAAAGCATGTTTCACTAGATCATTAATTAATATCCAATTACGCAATATCAAGTGATGTATTTGATGATGCAGTTGTGGGCGGCGGTGGACCACTTGCTTGTCTTCATGAATTGATCATTTGATGAAATGGTGGCGTTTCTTAATATGGACAACAGGCTGCTTAATCTGGCTGTACCTGCTTACTGGGCTTGAACAGCATATCATGTTAGGCCTCAGAATGACAACGCACCTGCCAGGTGAGCCATCAGCTTGCTTCTTGTTAATCTTTCTTAAATAGGGTAGTACAACTTTTTTTTTATTTCTTATATAAGAAGTTTATAAACTCATAAAGAAATATTGCGAAAGAAATAGGATGTCTAAGATCAATAGTTTCACAGATATAGTGGTATGTTTGATGTGTTGCGGCGCATCGTCCAAAAACGCTCCATAGAAAATCTACGGAACAGGTGACGTCACATGTTCCCATATTATTAAGAAATGTATGGGCATACTGACAAAATTTATCATTACTATGTATTAAGTATGTTTTTATTAAAAGTTGTTAAAATAATAGTTGTTTTAATTGATGTCAGCAATCTAATATCATAAACATTTTTTTATATTAAAAAAAAATTTGAACATTTTTTTAATATTCTTAATTTTTGATATTAACATTATTATAAATGTTCAAAAAATTACTTAGTAATTAAAATATAGTAAAACTAGTTTTTTTTTACTATTACTTTTTTTTTTACTATTGTCATATTTTAATTTTCAAAACAGTACTTACAACTTCAACAATATTCCATATCTTTTAAGTTTGAATTATTTTTTATGGGTAGCGTATATTTTCCGAATTTGTGAAAAATAGCGCCATTTTCAAACTAAGGCAACATCCCAATTGTAGCATACAGCACGGATCCACCTGATGGTAAGCGGGAACCACAGCTTACAGAAGCCCAGTCTCTTAAAACAGACATAAAAAAATTGAGTAATTAAAAATACTAAACGGGCAACGAGAATTATGAATTGGATAACTAATTGTTGTGAGGTTGCCACATTATATCTTTAGTCGCTCACTTAGTATTTTTGTTGATTACGTTAGGTTAAAAAAAGGATGATGATTGATGAAATAATAATGTAAGTAACATCTAATTAAACGCGAGTTTATCCAGTAAAGTGTTTATATGTCAAATGTGTGTAGTGCTCGCAAAAATATAAGATTTAATAAAAATATTTGACAATACGAAATATAAAGACAGTATGATGGTCAACACAGTCAGCAGTGGGATTCACTAACAAAAATATTCGACATCGAGCTTGACGTCTGACAAAGACGACGAGCCGCCATTGGTTTTGACGTTTGCGCACTGCGCTGCGTGAATCCGTATTCACTAATCTCTACGTCGGTCTCTTGGCTGTGTACGATTGTCTCTGTTTTGGTTATACGACATGAAGTACAATCGATATTTTTTGATTTCTTTTTTGTTGTGTTAAAATTGTATCGCAATGACTTCATTCAACATTTGATAGATTTTTTACATAAAGATATAAAAATCAACCACTTTTTAGTTCCGGTTCACGACGTGCTCGACGTCGGAACGCTGGTGTCGCCAACGGCTGTCAAACAAACGCCAAAAGTATGACGGCGCTGCCGACAGCCACGAACTCATGGCTGCTGACTTTAGAGAATCGCATAGCTGACAAGACGATGAGCCGCCATTGATTTTGACGTTTGAGCACAGCGCCGCGCGTAAGCGATTCCACTTACTTGGTTGTGTATGTTTGTCGCTGTTTTAGAGATATGACATGAAGTACAAGCGATATTTTATGACTTAGTTGTTCTTATGTTTAAAATGTACCATACTGACTTCTTTCAATATTTGATTGACTTTTACTTACGGATTTTAAAATAAACAATATTTTTAGTTCTCGCTCTCGCCGTGTTCGTCGTAAAAACGTTAGTGTCACCAAAGGTTGTCAAACAAACGCCGAAAGATGTATCAGCGCTGCAACAATCACAAAAGTTTAGAGAATCGCATACCTTTGAAAACCACTAAAATAAGAAAATTTATACCACTTCTAATTTCTTGAAAATACAAGAAACAAATATCCCTATATTACAACAAGTAGCTTAGTACAACAAAGATACAGTAAAATAGTTTCTATTCCAATGTGAATTAAAGCTCATTATTGAATAGTATTTTTTCTGTAAGATGCACTAGACGCTCCGCGTGACCTACAGAAGGTCGGGACGCTATCGTGCCGTGGAATTACTTCTTGACCTAGAACTTGGAATAAGAAATAATACGTAAGAACGTTTGCTTTGTACATAAGCGGGACGGAATCTAATATCACGCTTGTTATTCAAAAAGGTAAATCGTTGAAGGGAATTGATGTAATAGTAGTGTTTTGGTCCGCGATAAATAGTGGTATGAAACTTTTGGAACCGGTGTAAATTTAGACATAATAGACAGAATTACAATAAGACATCTTAGACCATTTCTTAAATAGATATACATAATTTGTGATTTCTGACGATTCGAAAGAGCTTCTTAGGACCTACATGAATAAATATATTTTTGATTTTGATTTTTTTGATATTAAATCAAAGATCGTCCACCGAGCTATGTATTCCTTCATGAGCCGCGGACCAGCTGTTCACATCATTCTGAATGACATTATGTGAATATGAATAGGTTTAATAACTTCCAAAATTCTTTCTAAAACGTTAAGTGTGGGAATATGTAAACGTTTTGCGGCACATATTTGATAGATTCTATCCATCACTATCCTGTATAAGACAATGTCTGGTCTTATACAGAATAGTGACGACAGTACGACCATAAATTAAAACGTGGGCTTTACTAGTTCATAGAAATGTTGTGCAACTTTTAAATATATTTAATGCATTTGATAATTTTCAACACTTCTATGAAATACTGCAGCCAATGTTTTATTATTTCATAGAAAATTTGCAATGTTTTAATTTACTGTAGTATTTTTGTCACTATCCTGTATTACGCGAGCACTATACATTTGAAATGAAACTAACATAATTATATTACGTTCCGATAACTTTACAAATTTTGCTGAACATTCGGACAAACTATTATTATTCGGTGACCTTAGCATTCTCTGAATAATGTTGTTTTGCTTGTTCGAAGCAAAATTACGGATTTGCAGGCTTTATGTGAATGGTTCCCCGCTCCTGCGTCTCATTCCTATGATTCCCAAGTGACATTTACTCGTAGATACAAAACATATTTTTTTGTATCTAAATGTCACTTGGGATTGGGAATCATAGGAATGAGTATTGTTTTAACATATCGGACCTATCTCATGGTCCCATATCCCAAATATTTCCTATAATTGATCAATAATCTTGATAAATTACTTTTTTTTCATTTTAATTTTAAATATTCAATGACCGGTAAATTACTTAAATTAAATTCAAAACTATTCATGTTATTATCACCTTTGAGGAAGTCCGGTGTTGCGTCAATAGATAGCCTGTCTTTTCTCAGGAATTATATTTTTATGACAGATTTTATCTAAATCTGTTCAGCGTTTTTTGGATTGAATACGCAAAAGACGTACAGAGAGAGATACTTTCCCGTTTATAATATTAGTATGACCAATGAGATAATCATAACACCCACACAAGACCCACCCAATTATGAAACCTCCTCAATGTGATTTAATAATTGACCCTAAGAAGTGATCTGGTAAGTAACGTTATTCACCGTATTGCTACCTAACGTTATTAATTTACTTTTAACAAAAAAAAATATCTAAACTACAAAGAACAATAATACATTTGTGTTTAATAATACTGAGAATAAAA
Source organism: Nymphula nitidulata (assembly GCA_947347705.1). Taxonomy (NCBI): domain Eukaryota; kingdom Metazoa; phylum Arthropoda; class Insecta; order Lepidoptera; family Crambidae; genus Nymphula; species Nymphula nitidulata. The sequence goes on along the minus strand of OX374617.1, from coordinate 2,283,163 downwards.
TAAGTCAGTCACCAACTTTACATAATGTTATTCTATACCTAATATTATAAATACGAAAGCGTGTCGGTGTGTGTGTCTGTCTACATGTTACCATTTCCCGCCTCAAGCCGCTAAATAGATTTAGATAAAATTTGGTGTAGAGATAGTTTGAGTCCCGGGAAAGGACATAGGATAGTTTTATCCCAGATATCCTTTAAGGGGGTGAAAAGGGAACCGATTTAGATGAAATTTGGTAGGGAGTTTGAAACCCTGGAAGGAACTTTTTTGCGCTTTAACAGACATCCACGCGAGCGATATGAAATAAACACACTGGTCGATAAAAAATAATAATCGGAACTGTCAGAGTGCCAGTACCTCATGTCCAGTAAAAATACTTTCGTGCAGTCCAATCCCAAGCTGACAGTCCAGTACAATCACAGAGGAAATTCTGTGGTACAACCTCGTTTGAAAGCGTTTTGCTTAACAATATTAATTAAAAAAGTTTTCACGGCATGACAGCTATTAACTTGTCCCGTAAATTTAAAACGTGACACAGGGTCTTCTGCAGCGTTTTTTGAATCGTGTATTAGAGATTAATTAAAGCGCATTGTTCTCCGTAACAGCTTCACCGCGATTGAAAAATGGCGACCGACGGGACGATCTCTGACGTCAAAGCAAAATATTTCATAACCGAACGATTGTGTCGTTGGACCCACGAAACAAATGATCGGTGTGGTTCAATAGTTGTTATCTAAGTTAACGATCCGAGTTGGTGAGTTGAGGCAGTTGCAGCAGCAACCGGGACTTAAGTGCACGATAAAACACGAAGGAGGATTTGTAATCTCGATATTACAAATTTTCATGGATCCGGGATCGATTATGGCGAAAGTCGCTTAGCTTTCGTAAGTCTCTATGCCACTGAGCTCCTCGACAGAATAGACGGATGAATTAATATTCTTGAAACCTGACAAGTGTGAGGATTCCGTATGCAGATAGATAGTAAACTTGAATGATAGATAGTAAAATCTGGATACATGAAGTCGATGGATAAACATACAGATAATCATTAAGCAACCAAGGTTCGTCAAAAATATACAACCATAATTTCTGAGAGAAAGCAAAACTTTATTTGACTCCCTCACCATAGCAAAAAATTAATTAACTACAATACAACATAATGAAAGAACTCAAATATTTTGACATTAAAAAAATTAAAAAGGTAAATAATGAAAATAAAGATGACAAAATGCCAAAACGGATTCCAACTTAGCTTGTGTTACAGCCGGAGTTGTAGCACTGAAAGTGTAATGAGGCCTAGATAAATAGTCCAAATAAAGTTTAAATACTATTTAATTATTTTTTCCACGTTATTATTCCCCGAGCAGAACTTAAAACCAGATCTCCGGGTTAGTAGGCTAGGATATTGACCACTCGCTCAGCAGGCCGTCAGTTGATTTGCCTCTAAATAAACCAGCTGGAACTTGGTTGTTTAATCGATACAATGCCGTGACCGTGGGCTGTGAAAAAAACATCATGGTCGTCCGGAAATTGCATTAAATTGAGCGTTCAGTCCATCCACTTTTTGAAATTTAATATGCAGAACTGCCGAGGACGGAACAGCGTGGAACTAATTGACTGCATTGTGCTGCCCGATAGCCTAATTGAATGATGTACAAACGATGCACTTTCGTTTAGTCAATTTTAAATTTCCTTTTCCCAACGCGTACAACCGGGTGTGTGGAGTATTTTACCAAAAATTAAACTGAGCTTCAGCAAAAAGTGTCCTCGACTCGAAAATAATGCTCGCTTGCGAATACAAAGGAAAGTGATGCAGATTTTTGTTCTTAGCTAGATAGGGAGATATTTTAATCCGCCAGTAGTAGCAGATGAGTACAAAACGTCCCAGAGGTGCGGTGTTTGATTCGTAATTCTTTTATTATTTCGGGTTGCAGCGCTAAGTACTTTCAAGTTACTTTATCTTTACCTCGACCGTTTTGCATGCGTCGTTTAAACAGCAGTGTGATTCACAAACAAAGATATTCGACATCGAACTTGACGTCTGACAAAGACGACGAGCTGACATTGGTTTTGACGTTTGCGCACTGCGATGCGTGAATCCGTATTCACTAATCTCTTCGTCGGTCCCTTGGCTGTGTACGATTGTCTCTGTTTTGTTTATACGACATGAAGTACAATCGACATTTTTTGATTTCTTTTTTGTTGTGTTAAAATTGTATCGCAATGACTTCATTCAATATTTGATAGATTTTTTACATAAAGATATAAAAATCAACCACGTTTTAGTTCCGGTTTACGCCGTGCTCGACGTCGGAACGCTGGTGTCGCCAACAGTTGTCAAACAAACGCCAAAAGTATGGCGGCGCTGCCGACAGCCACGAATTCATGGCTGCTGACTTTAGAGAATCGCATAGCAGGACAGGTGTGTCAAGTGAGTATGGGTCTTTTGGACACTTGCGCGACGTTGTTGTGAAGTAACTCAATATAATCCCCAGAATGCTGTTGCAGCTGATCTTCGTGATAGCATAAATTAAGATAGTTATTCGTTCCATGTTTTGTGTTGGATAACCACATTCTGACATAAATCGCATGTAACATCCACGACGAAAAGATTCCAGAAATCATGAATGCCCATAAACAATGTGTTTGGTATAAGCGGGCACTTACCCATATTAGCATAATCATTTAAATACTACGGTGTACTTAAATTTTATTTTAACATTATTATAAACGTTTGAAAAATATATTTACTTAAAAAAATATCTATATCTAAATAGAAAAATTTCACGTCTTGAGGCAGCGACCTTTCACAAACCGCGTGACTGCTCTTACCATCTGAGCTACGCAGGACTTGGGTCCCGCAGAAGGCGTCCGGGCCGAAGGAGAAGGCTCTCTGCCGCGCTCCATTTGCCCTAGCCGGGATGTAGGCGATGGAATAGGGCTCCATCGTCTACATTGTCACCCGGTGTGGTAGGGATATCCGGTGTTCTTCCGGGATATCCCTAACCCTTTGTGGTGGCCTGCTGAGGCCAGCTGCAAGCCGCCACGCGGACGACTACCAAGCTCCCTGTGTGGTCGCGTCGGTTAGCAGCGAGGTAGGAAGAACTGATGGTTTTTAGTGAGTATGCCAGTCGGAGAGTCTCACATAACCCAATTTTTATTCAACTAACTAAAACACTTATCCACTACACTACATTAAACCTTTATCAAGTATCACACTCACTCTTATATATTCACAATGGGCTTAATTCTGGGAACACACTTTAATTCTAAATTTAAGTACAGTATATCTCTTTCTCGCAATAAGTAATAGGAAAAAGATAGCAAGAATCTGTTTAGAGCTGTCACTTAAATTTCGATACATTTCTAAGAAACCATAGACAATTTTAGACGGCATGTACGGAGGTGCCTCCTAGACACTGCATTTTATCACGTTCAATAGGTCGAAAATTGAACGCACGTTTCTAAATGTCAAATTATATGACAGCCATCCTTTTCGTATTCCTTTTGATAGAAAGAAATGAACTGAACTTAAATTTAGACTTAGCATGTGTTTACCAGAATTAGGACCAATGTAAAATTAATTTAGGATTTTAGACCTAAAAAACTACACTGTACACCTTAATGCAAGCTGTGTTCACCTCTAGTTGTGCAATAAATTATGTTTTTAGGAAGTATAATTAGTTAAGAGCCAAATTGTAGCAACTGTTGGTGATCCAAAAAAATAAATAAAAAATGATTATGCTAGCATGGGTAGCTGCCCGCTTGTTACTCTATGAGTACCAAACACCCTGTAGCTCGATCTATGTACTATCTATGGTATGGCACAGAGTAGTAGCCTAGTAAAGCGCCAACATAATTGTTTTTAACAAAAATGAGTTGTTTTCTATGGTAAAAGTTGATTAAGTGAGTTGGTGTTGAACCGTGAAATTCATTGGTTATGTTATATTTTATTTTCCTACCTTATGTTTTATTAGTTCTCGGTGAACTGTTAGAGCATGTTTATGGCATTAAATATAGGAATGTTGATTTTATAAATGCAATTACGTTGCTAAATATGTCTAAATACCACTGTTTTTAACAACTCTTATTTCCATTTCAGGGTAAGGCCTCTTTATATTTCGCTACAGCATGACCTTTACAGCGCTACTAATAGAGTTTATTGTAAAAAAATAAAAGCAGGTTGAAAAAAGTTTGTAATGTGCACTCGGGAGAAACTAAGAAAATACGATATCTTTTTCGATACTAATTTATATGTTCAGTAAAATAAAAAAGGGAAAATATGTTTATTAAAGTAACCTCCCATAAATCTTTTTCGTATCGTCAAAAATCACATCTGTAGAATTTCGTACCATTATCTATAAACAAGCGTCTACCTGTTGCCGTTTACAATATCGAACATAAAAAAGAATTTCAACTTTCTAACTATCACGGTTGATGAGATACATCCCGCTGACAGACGGACGGACGGACGGTCTGTGGAGTCTGCGTCCCGTTTTACCCTTTGGGGACGGAACCCTAAAAATGGTCTAACGATGTCATAAACAACATTGAACGATAAGAATTTAGAACTTAATGAAAAAAAGCAACAAGTATTCGATTTTCTTAGCCAATTTGAAATATTGTTAAGCAAATAACAAGGGATATCTTGGCTTCTCGCTAGTGGTGGGTTCACTCTTGATCACACTGTTACTCCTAGATAAGTTAAGAGGGGATCGACGATGTCGCGAGCTTACCCAAAAGGTGCCTATTTAATCCAGCTTCGAAGGAATTCAGGTTATATGCGGTAGGGAAAACAGAAGCCGGCAGAGCATTCCATTCCCTGGTCGTGCGGATTAAAAAGATGACGAATGCGCTTAGGTCGTGTGTTTGGTATATCAACCAGGTGTCGCCGAACGTCAGTAGTTCTCTGGTGAAAAAGGCTTTGCGGAATGAGCTCATGACCTCAACATTACAATAAAGATTTTTTTTTGAAAAAACCGAGTTCTGTTTGACGGCCGGCTGGCCGAGTGGTCTGCACCCCTCACTATACAGGCTACTCGGTCAAGTGGTCCCGGCTTCGAATTCCAGTAGGAGCAAATGTTTGTATGATGAGTACGAGCATTTGTTTAAAGGTCATGGCTGTTTAAATGTTTATTTAGAATATTTCTAATATTTATAAAGGATGGTGCCGTCAATACGACAATAAATAAAAACATGGCCTATATTAGTTCATAGAAATGGTTTACAACTTCAAAAAATTTTAAACAAAAATTAAAACCGACTTCAAAAAACTGAAAAGGATAAAATAATTAAATTTAAGTAGGTATTCATCCCCTAGGAACATATTTTTGGAGTCGGTGCTTCACTTTCTATTGTTTTTGGAAACCACTTAGCACCAACTCCAAAAATATATTTCTAGGGGATAAATACCTACTTAAATTTAATTATTTTATCCTTTTCAGTTTTTTGAAGTCGGTTTTAATTTTTGTTTCAAATTTTTTTTTCACAATTTTTAGTGATAACTTTCTACGGTCAAAGCTAAGATGGGTGACCGTCAACTTATATTGTTTCCTACTATCGTATCGTTTCACTAAAAAGTCATTGGAAAATGCAAAAAATCGCAATTACGCATATGTAGACGACTTCATAATTTCAGTTTTTTTATATTTAAAACCAAAGTACCCAACTGATTTTGAAAAAATTTTTATGGGACTAAATGGCAGCTATTCTGCATCGAACAAAAAAAGAATCACGTAAATCTGATCAGTAATCTCGGCGTAATCGGTGTCCATACATAGAAAAAAAAAACATACCGGCCGAATTGAGAACCTCCTCGTTTTTGAAGACGGTTAAAAACCCCCTTTTCGTTTGATAATTTCATGACATTTGTATGAAATGGTATAAAATGGGCTGCATTATTTCATAGAAATGTCATGAAATTATCAAATAAATAAGATGTTTTTGAAAGTGGCAAACCATTTCTATGAACTCATGTCGCCCATGTTTTAATTTATTGTTGTATTGACGGCACCAGCCTGTATACATAATTATTATCTTTTTTTTTCTCCCTTATCTAGTATGCTTGATGATGCTTACTTTGGGCTAGCTAGATAATAGGTGTGAGTGTATTAATATTATTATTATTATATGCAGTGAAATCAATTAGGAAGTTGACACATGAAACCACAGACATACTCGTTTACTTTTCATACTTCTGTAGCTTAATGCCGTAATGAAATATTGCATCGAAACTCAGCTCAGCAGCTGACTCTGAAAAGTATTTATTAATATTCGAGCGGCAAATACAACTCTGCCTTTCCTTTCTCAAGACTACATTAATATGCTTCCAAAAGGTTTTGAAGTGATCAATATCAATCATTTAATCATCAATCGCAAGCAGAAACCCCTAATAAAATCGTAACCTCTGCTTTTTAAACGATTTCAAAAAGGAGGAGGTTCTCAATTCGGCCGATATCTTTTTTTTCTGGGTATGTACACCGATTACGCCGAGACTACTGATCCGATTTACGTGATTCTTTTTTTGTTCGATGCGGAATAGTTGCCATTTGGTCCCATAATTTTTTTTCCAAAATCAGTTGGGTAGTTTGGTTTTATATATATAAAAAACTGAAATCGGTAAGTCGTCTACGTATGCGAAATTGGCGGATTTTTTATTTTCTATAACTTTTTCTATTTCAGCTACAATAACCACAAAAGCATTAGTAAAACACTGGCAAAAAAACACATCCTTAATTTTTTATCTAATTAACATCTGTGAATCAAAACAAGAGTTAATAAAAAAAGATCGTCGTCGTGTCATTAGAGCTCTTTAAACAAACGTAAAATACTTACTTGTAGCAATTACTAAGCAAAATGCAATCATAATACCATTGAGGAAGGTTGGTTGTGTTTTGCTCTTGATATACTGTCGAGTGAATCTATTGAAAAACGTGTGATTGTTCAACAAACAAGGATGTAAAGAGGTTCTATTGCAATTAAATAGGACAAATGATTACGTTGATGCTTAATTGATCATTACTGTAACGTAACAATAGACGGTGGACATTTGTTTTTTTTGCAATCCTATTTTTATGTACGTATTATATCTTTTTTTGATTGATAGACTATTGCTGTTGGCCGCCGGAGGCGAGAACCTTGGTGAGTCCTCAAGCCTTGAGGGGCGAATTCGCCTCTGGAGTATTTCTAATCGCCAGCCTCCGGGGGAGGTGTCCCGCTGACTCTTAGAGTCTCCAGGGAGCCTCTAAAGGCTCGGACCTTGGCTCAAGTGAGTCTTGTCGTAGAGGGATGGGAGAGAAGCGCTCCGGCATATGTCTGTAGTATCATATTTATACCTTAGTAACGAGCAGGCCTAGCACGGGACAAAATTATATCTCTTTCTTCTGGGCGAAGAGAAAAACAAACTTATCCACTTCCCAGGGAGTGTGCCCTGCTACGGGGGCTGGTGACATCACTACGACACAACTCATTGTAATGAGACACCAACATCACAGTAGTGATTTTATTTTGAATTGACATTGCCCAATCTTAAAATCTTAAGTTCAAAATATATTGGTCATTTTTATAAACCTTGGTCCAAATGGCGTCGTAAATTAGATTCCTTGTAATATTTAGTACGTAATTAGAATCTCATTATGTATTTCACAATCGCACCATGGAAATAGTTTGAAGTCGCAAAACAGAGCAAGTCTCAAGTATTACATAGATAGACTTACATTCTTAGTTTGTATAGAATTAAAGAGAAAATATTGTACCAACCTTTAGGACTCTTCTTGCCGCTTCAGATCAGATGCTGTTCTAGTTTTTTTTAATACTGCTGCGGTGGCAATCAAGCATACGGCACTATGGTCGTAGCCTATGGACGCTTGCAACAACAAGATAATTATATTACTTTCGCGTTGCCGACCCTGCAAAATCTTTTAACACACTTTATTTTTATACAAAGCACTACATACAACTCAACACCACCTGATGTGAAGCGGTAAAAAGAGTCCATAATTATGCGAAGATAGCTAATGTAGTTTAGACACTGCTCTAGCCGCCTCCACCTTGCCGGCTCAAAAGGTGCTTTTTCACGTCTCTTTTTAAGGAACCCATGTTATAGGAAGGTGGGAACACATGTGCTGGCAAAGTATTCCAAATTCTGGAAGTACGACAAAGAAACGAGGTACTAAATTTCTTTGAGCGTGATGTTGAGGTGGAGACAGTGAATTGTTGGCTCCGAAGACCGGCACGCGTGCTCCTGAGTAGGAAAGGGGAAGGTGGGATAAGGTTAAATAGCTATCGAATTAAAGCCGATCGAAAGTGCTGAGTGATGCATTGTCTAGACACAATTGTAGAGGCTCAAGGATATTTGTGGCCTCTACATTAACAACGATACGGACAGCATGACGCTGCAATCTGTCCAGGGCATTGAGGAGGTACTTGGCGGAGCCATCCCACAAGTGCGAGTAATACTCCACGTAATACCGGACCTGAGTTTTGTAAAGCAGGCATAAAAAATCGACGCACCTTGTTCAGGCCACCGAGCTTCTGCGAGACTGTCTTAATCACGGTTTCGATGCAGTCCCTGGCATTGAGATCGCAGGATATATATTATATGAAGATAAAAGGCACTAAGCGACCGGCGAATGGCAAGTGAGGCTTTTTGAAGGTTTTCTATAAAAACAGTAGTAATTCATACTTAAAGAAAACTTATTTTCTTTAAGTATGAATTACTTCTGTCTCCATATTCAAAAGTCTTACCATGTCTTACCTGTATTTATATCACTGTTGCAACATAAACAGGGTTAATCTAATTAAATGCTCGATAAATCTTCGTAACTTGATTCACGTCAAGCGTATCAGTTTGACCTTGAGATCGGCCTTACTGCGTTCGTAATTTTTATATATTTAGATTCAAAGATCCATTAATTGCATATTAATATATTTTATTGACACAGTCTATTCGTAATGACATCTATCAAAACCTCAGTATTTAAATGTATGGCGGGTAAAGCAAAAGAGGTCACAACAGTCCTCCACCCCTAATTTGATCAATGTGCCTTCGATGACTGTTTCCTGACGCTGTTTCAATAATGTAGTGTAATTGGCCAATCCTTCTAACTACTTTCCCGAAGTCCCAGCTCCTTAACCCCCTTGCATATGTTAAGAACTGCACCTGATCTCCTTCTTGGAACCTCCGTACTACAGGCAAATGAGGTGGATTCGAACAACTATCTGCACTGGGGCGCATGACGTCTAAACTCGTTCTTATCTGTCTGTTAAACATCAATTGGTATGGACACTCTCCCCCTAGGGAAGGTAATCGTCTCAATTGTATGAGTACTTTCCTTATTTTAGATAACAGATCTCCTTGTTCTGTTTCCATTGCTCTTAAGGCATATTTAACCGTTTGGACTGTACGTTCTGCTTGACCGTTAGTAGCCGGATGATAAGGTGCTGAGGTGCGGTGAGTTATGCTATACAAATTTAAAAAGTTTTTAAATGAATCTGATGTGAATTGAGGTCCATTATCTGAAACAATCGTGTAAGGTAATCCAAACGTGCTAAATAAATTTTGGAGTGTGTTAATACACCATTCAGAAGTCATTTTAAGGGTAGGAATAACTTCTACCCATTTGCTGTAAGCATCGACAATGATAAATAATTGTTTTCCCGAGACCGGGCCGGCAAAGTCTATATGTAATCGTTGCCACGGTCCCCTTGGCGTTTCCCAATGATGAAGTTCTACTTTCGGGGGTACCTTTTGTTTCTGTTTACAGCTTTTACAGCTTCTTACTATGTTCTCAATATCGTGGTCTATACCTCTCCAATAACAAAAGTTGCGTGCAAGCATTTTCATTTTCACCATTCCCGTATGTCCTGTATGTAGTTCGTTCAGTACACATACATGTAAAGATTTTGGAACGACTACTCTTGTACCTTTTATTATACACCCGTCTTGTAAGCTATATTCGTAGTTTTGGTAACCTATTGATTCTAATGAAGTTCCATCTTCTAAAGCTTTTTTGATCCTACGTAGTTCATCATCTTTTGCGGTCTCGGAGGCGATGATATCTTTATCAAACGGTAGCGTTCGAATCTGATTATTTTGGAATTCGTATGTTTGATCTACCTTGTTTAAAGAAACTATTTCTGCAGGAAATCTTGACAAGTAATCAGCATTGCAATGTTCTTGTGTTCTTCTATATACTATGTCGTAGTTGAAGCCAGAAAGGAAATGTGCATAATTAAAGAGTCGCATGGCGCTCATGGTAGGTAAGGTTTTATGGGGATGTAAAATGGATATTAATGGCTTATGGTCTGTAATAAGTGTAAACCTCCTGCCGTAGCAGTACTGGTAAAATTTTTTAAGTCCCCAATAAATAGCCGTGGCCTCTTTATCTATTTGACTATATCGTCTTTCGCTAATTGTTAATGATCTTGACGCAAAGCATATTGGTTTTTCGGAGCCATCCGCCATTTTATGGGATAGTACAGCTCCAAGTCCAACAGGTGAGGCATCTGTGGCTAGTATTAACGGCAAAGATGGGTCAAAATGTGTCAGGACTCTTTCACTGGTTAATTCCTTTTTTATCGTCTCAAAGCTTCGTTGACAATTCACGTCCCATAAAAATTTTACATCTTTTCTAAGCAAACGATTTAAAGGATTCAAAACAGCTGCGAGATTTGGTATAAATTTGTTGTAGTAGTTAATCAAGCCTAATAAGGTTCTCAGTTCACTTACATTAGTTGGCTGCGAAGCCTCCATTATGGCAGTAACTTTTTCTTTAGATTTATGCAGTCCTTCTTCGTCAATTGTATGCCCTAAGTATGTTATACTTTTCTTCAAAAACTCGCATTTGTTTTTATTTAATGTTAACCTATTTTCTCTTAGTCGTTCAAACACTCTTTGTAATCTTTCCATGACGTCCTTAACATTAGATCCTTTTACTAAGATGTCATCAAAAAAACAAATGACACCGTCGATACCCTGTAATGTAATGTCCATGAACCTTTGCCATTGATTTGGTGCAATTTTTACGCCAAACATTAATCTGTTAATTTTATATGTACCTTTATGCGTACTAATGGTTTGCAGCATGGCACTCGTCTCTTCCATATTCATATGTAGATATGCCTGCGTAATATCTAATTTGCAAAATAACTTGCCTCCGTTCATCTTTGCAAATATGTCGTCTATTACAGGAATAGGGTAATTATCATCCTTGATACATTTATTGAGTGTAACCTTATAATCAGCACAAAGCCTTATTGAACCATTTGGCTTAACGATTGGCACGATAGGAGTACCCCATTCTGAGCTATCTACTTTTGTTATAATATTCAATTTTTCTAATCTCTCTAATTCTTTCTCGACCTTATCAATTAGAGCGTACGGTAACCTTCTCGGTTTAATAAATATTGGTTTAATATTATCTTTTAAGTAAAGGGTACAATTATAATTTGGAATTGGTTCAATAGAATCAACAAATAAGTCCGAGTAAGTCTCTAATAATTTATTAATATCAGTGCAGCAATCAGATTGAACGGTGTTGACATGAAATTCAAGCTTGATCTTATCCATTCTCTTCCGAATATAGGATCGACATCTCCCTTGATAATGTAGAGTTTTCCATAAAATAATTGGTCTTCATACATACATTTGACATAGACGACTCCGACGGGCGTAATAACTTCCCCGGTGTAAGTCCGCATTTCTATAGAAGTTTTGTAAATTTTTTTTGTGAGCCCCAGTGCTTGAAATTGTCGTAGTGAAATAGAACTCAAGGCAGCTCCAGTGTCAAGTTCCATTTGTAAATCCGCGTCTTGTATTTTAATGGAAATCGTAAATTTTCCATTCTTACCCGTAGAAATTACGTTGATATCACAAGATGGATTCTCTTCCGGATCTTGTTCTAACTCCATGTTATCGATTCTGTTACTTATTTGATTATTTTGAATTATATTATATCTCTGCAGGCACACCTTAGAAAGGTGCCCATTTTTATTGCAGCATGAACAAACAGCCTTAATGTGAGGACAAGTATTCGATCTGTGATTATTACTACCGCATCTGTAACAACGACCTTTCAAATGAGTGATATTCAAAGGGTAGTTTCGTTGCTGGTCAGTTCGATTAGCATTTGAATTCTTCTGAATATTTGTAGAAAGCTTGTAAGTTTTGTTTGAAGTGAATTCCAAATTCTCCTCCTTAGCAGATTCAATAGCTAGGGCCTTTTCAATTGTAGAATTAAAACATAATGTTTCACGTTCTTGTAAGAGTTTAGTTCGAATATCAGTGTCTTGTATTCCTCTAAGAAATTGCATGTTCAGAAATAAATCCGCGACTGATTTCCCACATTTGCACTTAAATTCACAATTTTCCGTCATGTGTTTAAGTTCTGATGCATATTGTGCTACCGTTTCATCGTGATGCTGTGTGCGACTCATAAATTTATGTTGAAGTGTCCAAACATTAGGTTTAGGTTCTAAAAAGTTTTCTAATGTATCAAAAATATCAGAACAATCTTTGCTGGTTGGGACATCTGGGTAACAAATATCGTATAATTTTTGATGTATTCTGGGGTTTAGTAATGTCAGTAGTACTCCGATTTTCATTTTATTGTCCGTAATGTTTTTTAATGAAATGAATGTTTCGAAGCGTCTTCGGAAGTTTTTAAGTGATTCCTCTTCTTGCATTGGATGGAAGGGAATATTTATATGATTTCCGAAACTTGAAGTGGACGATGTTGAAGGGTTTGTTGGTTGGCAAATATTTTGAAGTTTCATTTTAAGTGCTAAAAGATCTTCTTCTATCGAAAATCTAATTTCATTTTCCTCCTCAATATGATTATCGTCAACCAATTCATCTATTTGTTTCTGTGTTTCATTGTATTTATCAAATAATCTATCTATCGCGTAGTCTCGTACCTTGAATTCGTTTGGTGAAATTTCTGTCAAGTTATTAAGTGTACCATGTAGTCTCGTAATTTGTCCCTTAATACTTGTTCTAGTTCGCTTTAGTTTTTCCATTTTCCTCGTCGCCACTTTTATATATTTAGATTCAAAGATCCATTAATTGCATATTAATATATTTTATTGACACAGTCTATTCGTAATGACATCTATCAAAACCTCAGTATTTAAATGTATGGCGGGTAAAGCAAAAGAGGTCACAACAGTAATAGAGGCGGCTTTTATATGAAACTCTAATACTTGATGTGCTGTCGTCTGTACATTTTAATGCATCATGCAGTCAAGGTTATAATTATAAATAGCGAAGAAGTTGCAAAAATCGTAATAATTTTTATATATTTCTTTTTATACAAAGCACCGCAAATGACTCAAAACCACCTGATGTGAAGCGGTAAGGAGAGTCCATATGCGAAGACCTTCCCGGCCCAACATTGTAGGTTGTAGGGAATGAAATTAGTGAGAATTTAAACTTACGTATAAGTGTAACCGTTATCAACGACTAATTATTCAGTATAAATGCCATATTATTACTAACAACAATAATTTTCCCAAATCAAAACAAATTTTGTTAATCTTCGCTTTAATATTCAACGTTTTATGAGACTACGTGTCATTGACACGCTTAGTAAATTTTTAAACTCATTAGCATTGACAAAAACAACTCATTAGTTGTAACAATGACTCATTCGTCATGTTCTTTAATGTAGGTAAATACATAAATGAAACCGTTTAACCCTAAATTGGGCGCGTCTAAGAAATTACATAACCAGTTGCGTGGGCTGTATAGCACTCCAAATGTGTGAAAAGAAGAAAAACACCATTTGCATTGTAAATAATGCTTTTATCTTTGAAGTTGCATATTAATCCACTCTTTAACTCTTTTTTTAAGATAAACAAAGAAATGTTAATTTGTAATAGTAGCAATGAACAATACTTGGTCTCACAGTCTTGGCAGACAGCAATCATGTCGTCATTGCACATGTTTACTTAGCATTTGAAGCATTATTATTATTATTATTATTTTGTGTTCACATATTTCTCAGATTAAAAACCTGGTATTTTTATTAGTTCACACGGGTTGATACCAAGTGTGAATTAATCTTTAATTTTAAGTCTTAACTAATAATTACTTTCTAGAAATTTTCTAGTTAACCGACATGTATTTAATAATGTGGCCTTTTGCATATTATAAAAAGTGCTGTGCGGAAGATCTAATAATTGAATGCTGTCGAGTAGATGAGCCGGTATAACACCTGTACTAGAAAGCACCAGTGGCACAATAACTACTTCACGCTGCTTCCATATTCTTAAGATCTCTTGTTTTAATTCTGTGTATTTTTCTGTGATTGTTTTCTGTATATTGTGTGTGTTAGGGACTGCTATATCTATTAAGTAAGTAATTTTGTTAGTCTTATTTTGTAAAATTATATCAGGTCTGTTATAATGAATTGTTTTGTCGGTTAAGACTGCGCGATCATAATACATGATGTGACTAGTGTTTTCCAGCACAGACTTAGGTATGTACTTATAATAGGTAACGGGTTTCTCTGTAGTTAACTTATGTTTTATTGCTAATTTCTGGTGTATTATCTGTGCCACTTGGTTATGTCTGTAAGTGTAATCAGTTTGTGCCAATGCTGTGCATGCTCCTGTAACGTGCTGAATCGTCTCCGAGTTCTTGAAACATCTTCTGCATAAATCATTTTGAGCTGTTCTATCCTTGAGTATAAATTTCCTGTAATTTTTTGTTTTGATTACCTGATCCTGTATGGCTATCATGAATCCCTCTGTTTCAGGAAAGAGATAACCTAGCTGTAACCATTTGTTAGAAGCATCTTTATCTATGTGGGTTTCTTCCAAATGTTGGATGTATCTACCGTGTAGTTCTTTTCTTTTCCACGAGATTACTTTCTGTTCTTCCCTCTCCTTATTTTCTACTATGATTCTGCTTTTATTGTACAAATTCAATGGTGTGAAATTATTGTCACATTCTACTATTGCTAAGTGGATATCGCTCTCCGTTAACTTTTCATAGAAATGGTTTCTTAAGTTGTTTATTTGCGTTTCCTGAAGATTATGTAGATCAATCAAGCCTCTTCCTCCCATTTGCCTTTTAAGAGTCATTCTCTGAACTGCTGACTTAGGATGAGCATAACGATTTTTCGTAAGTATGGATCTTGTTTTAGTTTCTAATCTATTTATGTCGGTTGTTGACCATTTAATTATTCCGAAAGAGTAAGTGAGAATTGGTATTGCAAATGTATTTATGGCTTTAAAAAGATTTTTTGAATATAATGGTCTTTTACATATTAAATTGAGCCGTCTTATATATTCTGTAGTTAATTTCGATTTTATTTGTGTATGATTTATATGCTTTGACTGTTGGATTCCTAAATATTTGTATGTCTCATTTTCTTCCATTATGGGTATTTCAAGTTCTTCCTTAGTAAGATTGCTGTTATTTTCTACGACTTTTCCTCGTTTGATATGTAGTATTCTGCACTTTTCTATACCAAATTTCATACTAATATCATTGCTAAACAAAATCGTAGTATCTAAAAGCTTCTGTAAAGAATTACTACAATTTGAAAATATTTTTATATCGTCCATGTACATTAAATGTGAAATTTTCGTTACACTGTTGATATTATAACCTAGTTTAGAGGCAGTAAGAAGACTAGATAAGGGGTTTAGTGCCAAACAGAACCATAGTGGACTAAGTGAGTCTCCTTGAAATATTCCATTTTCTATTTTAATTACACCCATATTTCGTTTACTATTTTGAGATGTTATAATTAGTTCTGTTTCCCACTGTCCCATGATATTTTCTAAAAATGTGATTATTGTAGGGTTTATTTTATAGATCTGCAAGATTCGTATAAGCCACGAATGAGGCACACTATCAAATGCTTTTTTATAATCAATATATGATATATGTAAATTTTTATTATATGTATTTGCATGTTTTAGTATCGTGGAGTCTATAACTAATTGTTCCTTACATCCCTTATGTTTCTGTCGACATCCTTTCTGTTCTTCCGCTAGTATATTATTCATATGTATATATTCATTAATTTTTTTTGTAAGACAAGCTGTTAATAATTTATAGGTAGTAGGTAGGCAAGTTATGGGTCTGTACTGTGCTGGGTCTGTTGTCCGGTTACTCTTCTGTATCATATGGGTTATGCCTTTAGTAATGAAATTTGGCACTTCTCTATCTCCTTTTATAGTTTCCGATAAAAGCGTAGCTAATTTATCATGTAGTTTCGTAAATTTTTTGAGCCAAAAGTTTTGTATTTTATCGGGACCAGGAGTTTTCCAATTATGCATTCTTTTAGTAATAATTACTATTTCTTCTTTAGTTATGCTTGTAAACTCCATTTCATTTAAAAAATTCCATTTTTCTTCTTCTATTTTAATCCACTCCGCTTGATCATTATGTTCCTTTTTATTTTCCCATATATTACTCCAATAATCTATAAAATCAGCTTTTTCAGGCATGTTCGCCAAATTATCCGTATTTCTATTATTATTATTTCCCTGGCTGTTGATTTCCCTGTAAAATTTCTTTTCATTACTACTAAATAATATATTGTCGTCTTTTCGTTTTAAGCTTTTTAAATATCTCGCTAATCTGTGTACTTTTAACTTCAGTTTCTGTTTTAAAGTATCTAAACATTCTTCTATTGTGTTATTATTTTGTTCGTGTGTTGAGTGTACTTTAGTTTTCTGCATAATAATTTCAACCTGGGATTTTAATTTTATGGTGCTGTTGCTGTTTTTTGCGTAATGAGTTAGTCGACCTATATCCCTTCTTAAAGTTTCTATATTCTTTTCTAATCTTATTTGCCAAGAGGGGCGTTTTGGTTTTGGTTGGTGCATCTGTATATCTCCACCAGTACTTAATTTAACCCTTTTTCCTATTTTTTTACAAATTACCATTGCACTACAGTATATAAGTGTATGTATATGGTTTAAATCTGAACTATCGCTATAATATTGCTCTAAAATTTTGTCGTTAAATATATTTATTACCTGATGTAGTTGTTTTGTAATTTTTAATCGTGGAATACTTGGTCGACTACAGGGGTCAGTTTTATCGTAATATTCTAAAGTGAGTTTCATATCTAAGTGTAGCTCTTCTTCTAACTTTGACTGTAACTTATCTGCTAAACGTGTGTTTATTAGTGATTTGTGATTCTGTGAAGATTGACTTATTTGTGTTGTGATACTGTGTGGCATTGTTGTACCAGTAATCGATTGATTTTCGTGACAGTTCGAAAGTGAACTGTTATAGTTTAAATCTGATAAGTTTGATGCTGACTGTGTAATTGGTGGTGTTACTATTGTATGTCTAAAAGAATCTAATGGATAAGTGACATTTGAGTCTTCGTCTGAACTTTTTTCTACTTCTACACTTTCTTCTTGTAACTCAAGATCTCTTTCTACTTCTTTCTTTATTTGTTGTATTCTGTCTTGACTAATCATCTTATTATTTACAATTGCTCTTCGTTGATCTGCTATTCTTTGCTCAGAAACATGTGAAATCTGTGGGTACATTTCCGTTATGTATTTCCATAATTTATATCTATAGACTATCCTGTTGTTTTCCAAATTAGTAATTTTAAAATAGTAGCGCATTATACTTTCATTTATTTCATTCGACCACTTTGTTCGCTGTCCTCTTTGTTGTATATTGTCTTTACGGTTCAGTGATCTTTGAGTCGAACTATTTTTTAGCTTATTTTTCACTTCTTCTTGAATTTTCAATATTTCACTTTCGCTTAACAACTTATTTCTTATTAAGGCCCTACGTTGATCCCCTAATCTTTGTTTACTAGTGTTAATTTGTGGAAATACTTTTGTGAATTCTTCATACAACGGTTGTAAGTATGTTCGTGTATTTGTCTCTAAATTGGTGAGTAAGTAGTAGGTGCGCAAGATAAAACTATTCATTTCTTTAGTCCATCTCATACGAGCGCTCTGACCTGCCTTAGCGGGTGCAGTATTTGCTTTTGAAGCTTCCTGCACAACATCTTCGGAGGTTGTGGATTCAGTTGTGGGGGAGTGTGTGTAGGTACGTGTGTAACTATTTATTGTTTCCACTGAACAAGATCTTGATGTAAACATATTAGACGACGTTGAAAATCTTCGTGATGTCGTCGGATCATTTTCCTCGGCTGTAGCATATTCTTCGATGGGAGCCCGCCTGCTCAGCTCCTCATCACCGATGGTTCGCATACTGTGACATCCAGCATCGGCTCCAGATGTGCCCTGGCGACCCCCAGGCAGCGACCGTAAAAAGTATCTAGTATTTCTTCTCTCCATTTTTAAAGTGGGGTTAGGACCGTTAGTTTAGGAAGAGTAATTAATTTGGCTAAGATGGAAAGGCCTCTCATGAGTTTAAAAAAATTCTTTGGCTGTCAGGTATTGTAACACATCAATATATAGTCCTTCTTCCTGTAAGCCCCCCTACCACGACAAGGTGGTCCCACAGGGGGGTTATTATTATTATTATTATTATTATTATTATGACATCTTTTGAATGAAGGCGATCGGCTGGCCCTAGGAGTTGAATCATGGCCCTCAACTTGATGACTCCGTAGTATGTAAAGTGGCTATAGCAGACCTTGCCATTGATCGAATCGATAACCAGCAGCTTAAGGGCTCTTTCAATGTAGACGTTTCGTGTCGGACCGCTGCGGTGCCGAAGCGGTGCGTTTGTCGTATTGTGCACGGACGGTCGTTTGTTTTCATACAAAGCGCGCGGTGCGGCAACAGTGTGGCTTCGGTACCGAAAACGCTCGACAACAGGACGGCAACGTTGCAAACTCCACGTGTTCATTACGTTGTTGAATAGTGAGGTGAAAGATAAGTGCTAATTACTTATTTTTTTATATAACAAATTTTTTATATACCTAATATGTTTCATAATAGTTTCTTGCCGCTGAATTATACTTTTAACTTCATTCAAGTAATTCACAGAAACATTTTATTTATTTATTTATTGCGTGTCACATTACATAATATTAAGATGGTACATTTTTTAGTTAGGTATACATGTGACGCCCTGTGAGGGCATAGCAACATAACAGGGCTCTTTTTTCATATGAATTATATAACAACATAACATAATAATTATTAACTTACAAATAAGTTAAGAATAAATTCATTTAAATTATTAATTCCAACCAAATAAAATTAATGAAATTTATCTCAAAATAGAAATCATTAACATATAATTCTCTAAGTCACTATTTATCGTAAATACCTTTGAAATAACAATGTCATAAATATAATTAACATTAAAATAATTTGATTATAAGATTTTAATAATTACCATTACATAATTCATTAAAATAAGTCACAATTTATCGTCATAAAATTCTTTTCAATCGTAATAACATTTACTTATCAGAAATGTTTTCCACCTATGTTTTCCAGACATCCTTTAGACATTCTTAGGTAGTTAAAGAAGTTTGCTTAGATCTTGTCTTAACCTAGGGTAAAGATTATGAAAATCACCAAAATTACATATTAACGAAAACATCGGTGATGCTCTTTTACGAGGGCGTCGTTTTTGTTGGATATTTTTCAACAAGAACACTTCTAACTGTAATGTTTCTTCGACAAAGTCTATGGCTTAAATGCTGTCAAATATATTTAAAACATCACTAGCATACAAACGCACGGCAGTCAGATACACTTTCAATTTGAGCGTTTGGTATCTTGGTATCGGACTGCTACCGTACTGCAGCGGCACGGCAGCGGGTTAGAACTAGCGGCACGGTAAGGCCTCTGCCTCGAATCTTGCGGGCAGCGGGGCGGCGGCGGCGGCGGCGCGGCAGCGGCAGGATCTTATGCGTAAAATCAAATGGACCGGCCCTCGAAAACAGCGGCGCGGCGGCGGGCAACGAGCGGTGCACTCCAGTCAAGCGGTGACCGCCCGCGCGTCTCTATTGTACTGTTATGCAATTTATTTTTGTGACGTATCATAATGTCTTCGGACGTGCTAGAGCAAATAATTATTTCAGCAATTTTTTAGAGGACACCGATATTGAATAGCAAAGATGTGAACCATCTTCTTCATAATTTCGATAAAACTCTCCTTTTATTTTTCTTGCCCTATAGTAGGGATTCACTTCTTTTGTCCACAATAAATCGAGCGTTAGGAATAAAGAATCAGAAGGAGGTTGTCGCCGTTGTTTAGACATTTCGTTCGCGAATACAAACAAATATCTCGACGAAAGAACCACGAATATAACACTACGCCGCTATAGTGCCGCGCGATCTGCCCGCTGGTTTCGAGAACGGGTCTGCGTTGCCCGCGCCGCTCCCGCGCCGCCGCCGCCGCCGCCGCCGAGCCGCTGCCCCGCAAGATGCGAGGCAGAGGCCTAAACGTACGGCAGCGGTCCGACACAAAACGTCTAAATTGAAAGAGCCCTAACAATGCTTTTCTTTATAAACTAAAGTTGACTTTGTCTTATAAATTACGTAAAAGTTCGTACCACAGATGTTGAATTGATAAAAAAGATATAAAATACGTGAATAGATAATTTGACACAATCAAGCACCGCTCGCAAATAAATTACGAAGGTCACACTCTTAGAATAATAACTCTAAGGTCACACTGTTCTACGAATCTACTAGAAAAACTAGTCCCGTAAATTCAAATTTCAAAAAGTTATAAGCGTTTAAATACGGTCTGCACCCCACGCGCCCAATTAAGGGTTAAAAGAGAGATGGAATAGCGGAGAGGGCTAACCGGGGTAGTTTTGAATGAGGCCGTGTGCCTGTCGCAGCCATCTGGTTAAATTAGCCAGATAATGGCATGCCTAGGTCGTTGATTAAACGATGGTGAAAAACAAAGAGCTAAAATATGAAATGCCAGAACTTCATTTCAAGTATATGGACAAAGGGGAACCAATGTATTTTAATGGAGGACACAATTAATTCTCTTAAATAGTGTGCAAATACTCATGAACAGGCACTAATTAGAATAAATGACTTAGAAGTTAGCCTATGTCAAGCAAATATATATATAAAAAGTTTAGAACTGCAAAGAAAAGAGTTAACAGAAGAAAAACATTCTCAAAGTCTGTTTGATGAGTTGATCGATTGTAACAGTAACCAAGGCCTTACAATGCAGCAATCAATCATGTACAATAATCAGGGTGGTGTGAATAAGACAATGCAATTTAGTACTATTAAGAAACTAAAGAAGTCTATACGTATTAACAGGTTTGTAATAAGACCAGAAAATTATTTAACAGTCAAAATCATTTAAAAAAATAATATTTTGTTAGACATAAATGTATTATTTGATTGGACTAAATGCACAGCTTTTGTACAATGTATGCCTGTATTAATATTCGAATTGTTTTCTTGTCTATTCTTCAAAAAAACAAAGACCCCCTAGTGAATTTTGAATGGAGGGTTTTGACGTTCATAAGACTATAACTTATAGCTAAATTGAATAAATGATTTTGAGTATTGAGACACAGTTTGATGAATTTCAAAGTGTATATTATGGTAGAGTGGGGATAGTAAGATGAAAAATTTCTATAAGAGAATTCTTATTCAGATTTTGTCTCTAACGATGGATGAGAGAAGCGCAGGACCGATCGGTTTGGAGATCCTTGGGGAAGGCCTTTGCCCAGCAGTGGACGTCTGTCAGCTGATATGGTTATATTTTACGATGACTAACCGATTCTAAATTATTATCTTTCATAATATGAGAACCTGTTTGACATGATGTACTCTCCTCCGTTCTATCGTTGTTCCCATCGTCCTCCCGGGAAAGTTCAGTTTGTAGAACGACCTGCAAGGGCTGGCGGAGTTTGACAAAAAGTATCCAAAGATACTAATTCGAAAATGACTATGCCTGTCAGTTAAATTTACTAGGTGGTAGACCTGTATGTAAGGTCGTCTGGGTAGGTACCACCGCCCTTCTTATTTCAGCCGTGAAACAGTTCGCTGTTTTTCGGATTGAAGGGAAAGGTAGCCAGTGTAATTACTGGGCATGGACGGCATTTCATCTTAGGCCCCAGGACGACAACGCACCTGCAATATCAAGTAATTTTTCCTAATTATTGCAGGTGTCTATAGGCGGCGGAATCCGCTTACCATCAGGTGGGCCGTCAGCTTGTTTGTCATCTAGTTTTATAAAAAAAAATCCTAAATCACTGAACCGGCTGAATTTTACATAAAATTGACACCAAAGAAATGATGTAGGTATGTTACCTTTTCACCACAGTGAGCAAAAGGTAACATATCCATGCGGGTGAAACCGCTTGCATCTTGTTTATAAAACTAGGTGACAAACAAGCCGTTTTCCCACCCGGTGGTAAGTGTCTGTTGTCGCCTATAGACAACTAACAAGGAAAATATCAGTTGGTATTACAAGTTCGTTGTCGTCCTAAGGGCTATAATAAAAATGCATGAAATACATTACATGCATAATAATCACACTGGCTGAAACACACATTTGAATAGGTAATACGATGCTACCCAGACGACCCTACACGCCTACGACCTACTGGTCTTTTTATTATATCGTTACTAGCCTATATACGCCCCCATACTGGGCACAGGCCTTCCTACATGGGAGAAACATAATTAAGAAGCTTGGGTCATAACACCACCACGCTAGCTCAATGCGAGCTGGTGGGTTAAAGCGGTTGCAGTAACAACGGCTTAACGTGCCATTCGAAGCACGCAGGAGCTCGAGATAATAAAGATTGACCCATCCCGGGAATGACCATAGCGAAAGTTGCTTGGTTTTCGTAATCGAAACCATATCGCTCAAACCACTATGCCACCGAACTCCTCAGAAATAATAAACGTTGACCTAATTCCGAATGCGCAATAGCTGATCCTTAGTCACAATCTTGCTATGTGTTCTTATTATGCCAATTATTGAATAAACGACCGATAAAACGATAGGTATACATTGCTTTTGCAGCTTGTGAGTCATACAAAATTATTTCTAGAAAATGTACATAGGCGACAATTTACTTACGATCAGGGGGCTTACTTGACTTCTTATCTAGGACAGCTCAACTGATAATTAACGAGATACACGTCTCACTGCTGTGCAAAAGCCTTACTGCGGTATGGGTTGCAGCAACAACCGGGACCAAACAGCTTAACCGAAAGGAGGAACTCGAGATCACAAACCCTGATTAACCCATCCCGCGATCGACCATGGTAAAAGTTGCTTTGTTTTTGTAATCGAAACCAGAGCGCTCAAACCTCTACGACACCGAGCTCCTCGACTGATATACAGCAATTATATCGTTACTAGTAGCCGCCTGCGACTCCACCCGAGTAGTACTCAATTACCGCGCAAAGACTAGCCTAAATTATTTATAAGCAAGTAATCGGTCTCCATTCTAAATGTCATCTAAATTAGTTCAGCTTAATACTAGGTGGTAGGCCCGTATGTAGGGTCGTCTGGGTAGGTATCACCGCCTTTCTTATTTCAGCCGTGAAACAGTTTGCTGTGTTACGGATTGAAGGGAAAGGTAGCCAGTGTAATTACTGGGCATGGACGGCATTTCATCTTAGGCCTCAGGATGACAACGCACCTACGCGCACGCTTGTTATTGCAGGTGTCTATAACCACTTACCAGTAGGTGGGCCATCAACTTGTTTGTCGTCTAGTTGTATAAAAAAAATGTAAGTATACTTTTCTACGACCGGCTGGTCGACTGGTCTGTACCCCTTGCTATACGGGCTGCTCGATCAAGAGGTCCCGGGTTCAAATCCCGGTAGGGGCAAATGTTTGTATGATGAATACGAGCATTTGTTCACGAGTCATGGATGTTTATATGTTTATTTAGTATGTTTCTAATATTTATATACATATTATTATTACGTTATCTAGAACACATAACACAAGCTCTTAATGATGCTTACTTTGGACTAGATAATAGGTGTGGGTGTATAAAAAAAAAATCCTTGGTAATATTAATAGTTTCAACAAGTCACCTTACATAAAGTACGTATTCAGGTTGGTGCCGTCAATACGTTAATAAATTGAAACATGGGCTATATCAGTTCATAGAAACGATTTGCCACTATCAAAAACATCGTATTCGTTTCATAATTTCATGACATTTGTATGAAATAATATATACACAGAAAATAACAAATTATTGCCGAAACGAACTCCAACTCATTTACTCCTGTATTTTTTATGCTGAATAAATTATCTTCCTTTCTTTGCTTTTTTTAGGATTGAAGACGTCAGACAGGCAGACAACGTTACTTTAACGTTAAAGCATCATTGACTATCGCAGCAACAGATCCCAACGAAAATTTTATTGGCGATTTTTGGTTTGCCTGAAAAGCTAAAAATTGCTATTACCAACGGACCAAATACTACTCAACTATGATACTGTTTTTTGAGAAATCCTTTCACAGCTATTAAGACTTGTGTTGACGACAAAACCTCCTTTTGTTCGTAAGTTGCTATTTATTATTATCCTCCAACTCCAGCTCCTCAATGACTAGCCTGGCTTGCTTATGCATGTAAAATCTTATTTATAACAAATTGTATGACACGCCCTGCGGTAAACGTTATTAATAAGAATCCACGGACTTACATATATGTATAACATTTTACTATCATAATCGTGTACAACAAAACCTGAGTCAGTGCCTGAAAGGTGATGTGCTGTTTTGCTTTAATAGGTGTCTATGTTTGTTTTGCCTGTTATCGTCCGTTGAATGGAGTCAGCCTTCTCTACATAAACCTATTTTGTGGTGTGATGCTCTTTTGTGTTTGGGAGAGGGGAGGGAGAGGGAAGGGGGAGTGTGTAGCGTAAGAAATACCTAAAACTCTGGGACAACCTGCCTTTAATGATTCTTAATTAAATTAATGAAAAAAAAATATTATGACTCGTTCATTGGCATTAGTCACACGTCCTTGCCGCGCAAATTTATCAGCATTAGAAAACGCATTAGAGACGGCAATGTGAAATGAATAAACCGTATGTCAAACTATGTATTTATGATTCCATTGCAGGTCTCGAGCATTACAATTTTGAATCTTTAATTGACATTTGTGATAAATTGAATCGTAGCAAAGGAAGGACATAATGATATGAAAGACATTCAGCGTCTTAGAAAATAGTGACAATATTAGTTAATTTAATTTTGAACGTGTTTATAAGATGCTTGCAAAATATCGAAATTATTAAAAAATCGTGTCGTAGGGCAGGAACCGAACTTTTCATAATCTGGCGGATTTGGGAATGCCATATCCATTTTTCTTGACTTTTTCTAGCTTAGATATTTTTCTAGTAAGAACATAGATATTGTGAAATCCTGGTTTTTCCTTCTTTTATTCATTCATTACTTTATTTTTAAAAATATGACTACGGAGGGTGATTTATGCAATTTAAATCACAAGTAACCATATGGTCCCATAAAATATTACTAAAATGGATTAGATAGTTTGGTTTTAAATCTAAATTAATTTTGATCTATCTTTCGAGGGTATTTTCAATATGATTCCTGAGCCGTATGTGCGTCACTGAAATTTCATGGGTCTTTGCCATTTTTCTTTAACTTAATAACTAAATAATTGTTATGTATAATAAAGGCTGCCTCTGTGTTCTAGTGGCCAAATTCCATGGGCGCAGAAATTTTCTGCCCGGTTTGGTGGGTGGCAGGACTTTCTTAAGCCCGCCTGGCTAGCTACCACCATCTTACCTAAGTCTGCCGCCAGAACAATAATGTTAACAGCATTTTTGTGTTCCGGCAGTTGGAGGCAAGATAGCCAGTTCCTCTGTAGTTGAGGAATCTGGGTGTAGCTTGCTTTCATCTGATCAGGTGAATTGTAGGTGGAGAGCTACCCAGTTCAGAATTAAAAAAAAAACAGCTCTGTTTCAAGGATACTTTCCACCATAATAGTGTGATAAAGCATTGCTTACAGCCAAAAGAATACCTATGAACAATGATTATCCTCAACTGTCAACCTATTGTGTTTATGTGACAATGCGACTAATTGAAATTCTTGTCGCGATCTTAGCGGCGCGTGCTCGCCAGGTGTCGTTTAAAACTAGCAGAACTAAAAGTGTAATATACTCGAGACTGAACTTCTTTACAGCAGCGTAATAAAACCAATCGAGTGTGCTCACTATTATGGAAGATATAATTTTAATAAACTGAGGTAACTAAATAAATAAAGTGACATCAAACTATTTACATCAACATACTAAAAATACTAATAAATATCTAAGCACACACGCACACGCAAATGCATACATCCACACACACAATATACATACACACAAGCACACACACATGAACGCACTCAAAATACGTAAGCACGCATCCATGTACGCAGTTCGTGGAGAATTATTATGTCTTGGTGTTAATAATTTTTTTTTGTACCCTATTTATTAACATTTGTTACTCATTAGAGAAGAATATCATATCTGTTTATCTTCCAAAGCTATGTCATTATTTAGGATACCACTTTAAAATTTTTAATTGTTATTAGAAACAGACGATGTTGAGTTTTGGATTAAAATTGTTATTATTGTTCATAATAATATATTCTTTCTTATTTGGTTTTAAAAACAAGTAACCTAGTAATCTTGTTTGTGGTTCATTATTAAAAGAAAAGAAACTACTCATACAATAATTATGTTGTACCTTTACAGGTTGCAGGTTGGTTGTATTTGACACTAAATTAGTGTTGGTATGTATTATTTGCTGAATGTATTAAAAACACGTAAACTACATGTAATACAATAAAGTAAATAACTACTATTCTATAAACATTTAACTGTGTAGTATTGACATAATTAAAACTAATGATTCTATGAAACGCAATTTATGAACATTGAAAACATATTGATATCGGTCATCATTTCAGCCGAGAGACGCCCACTGCTTGGCATAGGCCTCCCCCAAAGATCTCCACACCGATCGGTTCTGCGCTGTCCGCATCCATCGGCTTCCCGCGGCCCTCACCAGATCGTCGGTCCACCTTGTAGGAGGCCTACCAACGCTGCGTCTCCCGGTACGCGGCCGCCACTCGAGGACTTTTCCGCCCCAACGGCCGTCAGTCCTCCTTGCAATGTGGCCTGCCCACTGCCACTTGAGGCTCGAAATTCTTCGGGCTATGTCGGCGACCTTAGTTCTCCTGCGGATCTCATCATTTCTGATTCGATCACGCAGAGAAACCCCGAGCATAGCCCTCTCCATTGCCCTTTAAGTGACATTGAGCCTTCTTACGAGGCCCATTGTAAGCGGCCACGTCTCAGTTCCGTAAGTCATCACTGGCAACACACACGAATTAAAGACTTTCGTCTTGAGACACTGCGGGAGTTGGGCCGAGAATATGCTGCGAAGCTTCCCGAACGCTGCCCAGCCGAGTTGGATCCGTCGATTGACCTCTTTCTGGAAGTTGGACTTACCAAGTTGGACTATTTGTCCCAGGTAAACATATTCGTCAACAACTTCCAGTGTAGAGCTTCCAACCTTTACAGGAGTGGGTACGACATGGGAATTCGACATTATTTTCGTCTTATCCATGTTCATTTTAAGACCCACTTGTTGGGAGACTCTACAGAGGTCGTCGAGCATTGTGCCCAAGTCTTCCAGGTTTTTAGACATGACTACGATATCATCCGCAAAACGAAGGTGAGTCATGTACTCGCCGTTTATGTTGATGCCAAGTCCTCTCCAGTCCAAAAGCTTAAACACATCCTCCAACGCGGCAGTGAACAGTTTCGGCGATATAACATTGCCCTGTCTCACACCTCGCTGAAGACGTATTGGTTCCGAGTTTTGGTCCTGAAGGCGGACTGACATAGTGGCGTTTTCGTACAGTGACTGCAGCACTTGGATGTACCGATAGTCTATTTGGCATCTCTGGAGTGACTGAAGCACGGCTCAGGTCTCGACAGAATCGAAGGCTTTCTCATAGTCCACGAACGCTAAGCATAATGGCAGGTTGTACTCTTCGGTCTTCTGTATAACCTGCCGCAGCGTATGTATGTGGTCTATGGTACTAAAGCCTTTTCGGAATCCGGCTTGTTCGGGAGGCTGGAAGTCGTCAAACCTGCGTGCGAGACGATTCGTTATAACTCTCGAAAACAGCTTGTAAACATGACTCAGGAGCGTGATGGGTCTATAATTCTTCAATTGGGTTCTGTCACCCTTTTTGAAGAAGAGTGCCACCACGCCCCTGTGCCATGCTTTCGGCGTTTTGCCCTCGAGGATAATGGAGTTAAATAGCCTCTGAAGAACTTTTAGGACCACGCGTCCACCTGCTTTCAGAAGCTCTGCTGTAACTTCATCGTCGCCCGGTGCCTTGTTGTTCTTGAGCTGTTTGAGAGCTACACTAATCTCGTACAGGCTGACGTCCGGGATATCTTCGGTGTAATGTCGGGTTAATTTGGCTCTTGGATCGGTGGCCTGAGTGACAGGTGCGCGTGATGTCGCGTAAAGCTGTCCGTAGAAGTTTTGAATCTCGGCCAAAAACTCAGGTCGTGACGTAAGGATTCTGCCGTCCTCTGTCTTCAACTTCGTCAGTAAACTTTGTCCAAGCGACAGATCTCTGGCGAACACTTTGGAGCCTCTGTTTCGCTCGATTGCCTCTTTAACACGTTCTGTATTAAATCGGCGTATGTCGCGAGTCAATGACTTCGAGATCTGTTTATTGATCTGCCGACGAGCATCCTCAGAAGACTGCAGAACCATTTCACCTCTTTCCTGCATTAGCTTCAATGTTGGCTCAGAGATTTTCTTACTTCTTTCGTTACGGTTGGGTTTGAAGTACTTAGAACCCACCGTAAGGACAGCTTCCACGAACCTTTCGTTATATGTGTCCACATCTGTGCAGTCCTACAGGCAATCGAAGCGATTATGCAGTTCGAGTTGAAAGCATTCGGGGTTTTGGATTTGGATAGCTTTAGGGCAGAGCGTAGACTTCATCAGTCGATACCTTTCGGATTTCACGCTGAGATTCAATGTGCCTCTTACCATTCGGAGATCGCTCCCCGTGTTAAACGAATTGATCACTGAGACATCATTGAATATCCGAGTCTTAGTCGACATGATGAAGTAGATCTCATTTTTCGTTGCACCATCCGGACTTTTCCAGGTCCACTTTCGATGCTGCCGTTTCCTGAAGAAGGAGTTCATCATGAAGAGTCCCTCCCTCTCCATATAATCGGCTAGCATTTGACCACGGTAGTTCCGGATTCCAGTTCCAAATTGCCCCACTTTCAACTCATCATCGCCACGTTTGCCCAGCCTTGCGTTGAAGTCTCCCATGACAACAGTGTAGTGAGCCTTGGAAGTATGTATTGCACGAGAGATGTCCTCATACATTACCTCCACTTCCTCGTCGGGGCGTGTCGAGGTCGGGGCGTAAACCTGTATGACCTTCAACGAATACCGTTTGGTAATTCTGAGTATAAGGTACGCCACCCTATTCGATACACTCCCGATTCGTACAACATTGTTCACGAGAGACTTGTGGACAATAAACCCGACACCACCTTGGGACAGATCTTCGCCCTCCCGGAAATAAAGCAGGTTGCCGGATTTAAGGACCATCGTGTCCTCGCCCTCTCGTCGGACTTCAGACAGTCCCACTATACTCCAGCGAATCCTACTTAATTCCTCCTCTAGTTCCAGCAGCTTCTCCTCGGTCCGCAGTGTGCGTGTGTTGTATGTTGCCAGGGCCAAGGTCGTATGACGGGAAGTCGTCGCCACCCGGGGATTCTTAGCACCCCTGGTCCCGGCGCCTCGCCGACGTCCGTCACGGCCTCCGGTACCGCCGGGCACTTGCGGCCTTGGGTTAGTGGGATTTATCATGGGGGGTTTTGGGCCGTCACCCACCACGCTGACCCAGTGCGGGTTGGTGGGGAGCGCCAGAGCCTCGTCTGTTGATCAGCAGGGTGCACCACGTGCAGGTGAGGTTGGCTTGGATCCCGTGAGGTGTTGTTCGGAACCCCTTACACCCCCCGGTCGCATCGGTATAGGCATGAAATTGATTAAAATCTCACAAATATATCACAAGGAGCTATTAGGGTCCATTTTCAATTCCGATTTGAACTTAGAATATTTACCAGCCTTTAATGAATGTCTTATTTTGGAAAATCATGATATCTTAATTAAGTTTATTACGCAAAACGAGTATACTTTCAAAGCTTTCTAGGTTTATTATTGGACAAGAGCTTAATAAAAGCGTCGCTAAGAATAATAAGCCTATGAATAATAAGTAGGTAGTCGTAAGGTAAAATAAGTATAGGTAGGTAAAAACTTCGTGAGGTAGGTAATTTCGGACGCGGGGTAACTCTGAACAAGGTCGTTTATATTATGATGAATAGGTATAATACTTGATGATTTATTTCTGCCTTGATATTTTGAGGGGTCCACCCCAAACAATTGTGTGCCTAGTATGAAATTATAAAAACGGCCGTGACTTACCTATGTATCGCGAGCGAAAAATGACTTTTAAAAAAGACAAATTATGAAGATTTATTACTATGTGTTTGCAAAAGTAGATAGTAAACAAGACTGACTAAAACATTAATTAAAAATAGAAATAGAATTTGGATCCCGCTGATGTTAGTATTTGCAACTCGGTGACATTGGCGTTCGACTGCTGCTGCTTCAGCGGTTCGTGGAGGTTACGTCATTGTAACTCTTGTCAGGAGTTTTTTATACAACTACATAACAAACAAGCTGACGTCCCATCATCGTCATCATCAGCCTATATACGTCCCACTGCTGGGCACAGGCCTTCCTACATGGGAGAAACACATGAGAAGACCTCCGCCTATAGACACCTGCAATAGCAAGGAAAAAATCACTTAGTATAGCAGATGCGTTGTCATCTTGACGCCTAAGATGAAATGCCTTCCTAAAATGATGATGCTCAGTAATAACACTGGCTACCTTTCGCTCCAATCTGAAACGCAGCAAACTGTTTCACGGCTAAAATAAGAGAGGCGGTAGTACCTACCCAGACTACCCTACATACGGACCTACCTAGTTACCCCATGTCCGAAGTTACCGTACTCTCCCCTACAAACATTGCAACCGAGGATTGTGTTTCTCTGAATTCGGTTTCTGTACAGTCGGCAGCACATCAAGCGTAACAGTATATATAACCCTAGTAAACGCTATGTATAGCTATTAGAAAGAAAGCACACCCTCTTCGCTATTGGTTCAACTTCAACCATCTTTTAGAATTTGACCAATAGCAGAGCTTGTCAGAATGCTTCGAGCGTTTATTGGTTAAAATTGGTCGAATTGTTTGAGCTAACGCTATTTGTACGCAGAGTTTAGTCTAATTTCTATGACATCGCATTTTTTAAGTATGAAGTTGGGGCTCAAGTTTAGAAGTTTTTTTTTTTGTATCTGTGGTATTTAAAAGTTGAGTATAGAAAAATCACGTCCATTTTGTATTGAGACCTAAATTGTATGGGGCGACCTAATATTAAGGGTTCAAACTATTGAATACGAAATCACAAAATCAACTTTGACTGCTTGTTTACTTTATTAGTAGATAAATGTTAGTTTCTTTGAAAAAAATATCCAAGTAAAGTAATATACGAAATGGCCACGCACTTGAATGGAATAAAAATAAAATAGTAGCACTACACAAATAGGTAGATAATATGAAAATCCGACCGAATATCGGTAAGATAAAACGCCTACTTTTGATCTACTGTTTTTAAGAGAACAGGGACATACCAACCTATATTTTAAATAAACTGCGCTTTTCTTCGTGTTTTTGAATGTAAACATTCAAATGAACGCCATATAAGTGTATGAAAGTATTTTGCTTCATTTATTTTTTACCTATATGTATACGAAACAGGTTTTGGTCAATGTCATTTGATTTTCTTCAACTTCTAAGTTTCTAACAAAATGAAAAGTATTTGGTTAGGTTAGGAGACTTCCTTGCTAAACAAATTAACCTAGCAAGGTTACTTAGGTTACTTAGTTTGATTATTTGGTATACATAAACCAACTAATCATATTTGTAAAATGATTCCAGCTACTATTGATTTGTAATTAAAAACATCTTTATATTAAGTAGCTGAAAGACTCAATCCAGTTCATTTATGAACAGGTTAATAAAACAAATATTACTTTGCAGGTGGCGGGCAGACCATATATTTTTGGTTTTTAAATATGAGATGAAGATCCAGGCTGTTTAAGAGGCTACAAGATAGTGTGTTGATGTGTGGTGTATTTGTTCACATAATTCTTGTTATTAGTGAATTCTATACCTGTCTGTGAAATAACTAAGTAGGTAAACACAAACCAGACAAGAGATATTCTATTGTTGAGTGGATGCCAGTGTTAATATTTATGGAATTTTATTAGATATTAACCCGTCAAGCATGAGATTCCAGACAATTGACAAAAAGTATATAAATGACCACCACATAGAGGTTAGAGTAAGTTTCAGTTTATAATTTTATGACTGACTTCTAAAAAAATGTAAGGTTATTGAAGATATTTTTTTTTAGATACTTAGTTCAACATTTTGGCTTAGCAATAGTGAGCACTTTAAATCAATACATAAACAACCAGAGACATAATTACATTAGTTTTTGTTTCCTGGGGTGATAAGATCAACAGGGCCTGGTAAAAATACTAATAACACCACCACATTACAAAGTAGGTTAGGAAGAGTTGTCCCTATAGGTTCCTGTACCTAGCTCTGCCTGGACAACTGTAATATTCACACGTGCATAATTGTTCAGCAACAGCAGTTTTCCAAGTTCCTACATGATATTAGTGTAACTGTCATGACCTGTAAATTCAAATGCTTACCAGTAACAGTAATAGTAATAGTAATAATTGGATAGCCATCCAATTATCTATGTGATTTTTATGATAAGAAATTGATATAATTTCAAAGAGCAATGGTGTTAATTCACCCAAATCATTATTTTCTTAGCCCAAATTATAATAAAATATAGTTTCTAAACCTAACAGTCTTCTAACATATTTTCTCCTATTACTATTGTTGTTTATTATTATTTAAATTCAAGATGAAAAACCTTACTTCTCATTGCAATGGTTATTTGATTTAGAATGGTGTTCAATATTTAATAATACATCTTAGGCAATTTTATAGGTTAGGTAGTAATATTTCTCACATCATAGGAATGGCTTTTCTATACCTGTCAAGTATCAGATTCCAGACACAACTGATTTTTCAATTGTTGTAGCCATCCAGAGGGATAATGCCGTTTGACAGATTAATAAATTACTAGCATAAAACAAAAAAATGTTTAACTCTACTAGTAAAAGAGAGATTTCTAAAAGTTATTTTGGATTTCATTAAATAATTATAGAAAAGAATAAGGGAGGAAAAATGGTGCTAAAAATACTAATATCTACCTACCTACCTACTTAACTGCATATTGTTATAATTAATTCCATTTAAATATTAGGCACCTAAGTTATTCATAAAATTACCCTAGGCCTACAGATTACTTTTTATTTTTTATAGCCCCCGACCCTAAAAGAGGGGTGTTTTATGTGTCTGTCTTTGTATCTGTAAGTTTGTCTGTGCCATTGTCAGCCATGCAATTTTTTTTGTTAGAAAGGTAATGTGGTTGAGATGGTTCTTGACTTTGAATTATGAAGATCTGTTCAGGCGTTTGATGATAATCGTTCACAGATTCGATTATTTTGAAATTTGGTGTACTCTTACTTTAGTGATATTTCAAAGACAAGGCTGAGGGTTAATTAAAATTATAATTTAATATTGTTAACTTTTAAATAAACATGTTAAATCAATTTTGACTATTTCTTATTTCTTACACATTCCCAATTAGACCTGATTGCTCTCAAATAAAGAATTTCTTTTATCTGTCAAATCATGGATTGCAAAAACAATTGGTTTTTAGTTTTGTCCAAAAAAAAATGTATTTTTAAGTAATTTTATTGTCATGATTCAACCCTCACTTGTACTGAGGTTAAAAGAGTTCACCTCAGAGAAGTAGACCGAAGTAGCAGTTTCAGAATGTTAATGGAGTGTTTGGCTGAATAATGATGCAATTTGAATTGCAATAATACACTTATGGCTTATAAAATTACTAATCCAAATGTTTTTACATTCAAGAGACAGCACTTCCCCATTTCACCTGTAATTTCAGTTTTGTTATTACTACTTTTAGTTATTTATCTTAACACAATAATTTGACACCAGTGGCACAGATGAACTAGTAGCGACCAGTGTCTAGGAATTGTCAACAAAGCTGTTAACTTCTTAAACTAGTCATCTTAACAACCTCGCCAGAGCCTCGCCTCGTGAGGTCGCCAGAGCTCTTGAAGATATACTTATGGTAGCCTGGTACTTCAGACTGGAAATATACATTTATTAGGTGTCAATAGATGAAATGAATTAACGGACTGAAAAACTTTCTCCAGTGCTCATGGGGTGTAGCATCAGTCCGATCAGTCTACCTGCCTGTCTGTGTGTGTCGAATTAATATCTTGTTTGCACTCTTAGCTTAAAAAACTTGTATTAAAATTTGAATCCAACTTCTATTAATTCCCTACTATTATTTTATTTCAATTAATTTTAAAATCCCTACACATAATCATCATGTCAGATAAGAGATACCCACCGCTGAGCTTAAGCAATTGGGCAAGGACCTCCAAACCGATCGGTCTTGCACTGCCTACACATGAGAATAATTTTGAATCTTAAAATTACAAATCGATCCTAAGTAGGTAAGTATGATGATCTTGAAAAAGACTGAACATTTTTTGTTAGAAAAGTACCTAGGTATAATGGTGTGAAAAATGTTTCAACTAGAAAAAAATGTTCTCAGCGCTCACAGCATG
The DNA here is from genome assembly GCA_947347705.1 of Nymphula nitidulata. Classification (NCBI taxonomy): domain Eukaryota; kingdom Metazoa; phylum Arthropoda; class Insecta; order Lepidoptera; family Crambidae; genus Nymphula; species Nymphula nitidulata. Next base: position 2,248,354 of record OX374617.1, on the reverse strand, counting down.
GCGAACTCCCGGGAGGAGTGAATAAAAGATCTCTCTTCGTCAGAGAGAATTAAATAAATAAAACACATTAATTTGTCTCATAATATGTGGACAGGTGGTGGTGGAGAGAGATTTTGTCCACGGTCCGTTCTACCTTCTACGAGTGCTCGTGGGTCCGAACCCGCGACCTTACCACTGAGCTATAGAGGATTTAACTGAATCCTATAAAGTTATTAAAGATATTCCTTAGATTTATACACAATTAATCTAAGTGATAATCTTTTGAGTTTTTTAGAAGCGTTTACTTAGATGGCCATAACTTAGACTAGTATATAACTATAAATTTTGAAATGTATTTAAACTATAATCCCCGACTTTACACAATCCTTTCACAGATCCTTTTTTTTTATTTTTTTATTTTTTTGATGGAAAAGCTTTTATAGCTACCCAGCTGTGATAAAGGGCCACAGTTGGGTTATGTGAGACTCTCCGACTGGCATACTCACTAAAAACCATCAGTTCTTCCTCCCTCGCTGCCTAGCGACGCAACCACACGGGGAACTAGGTAGTCGTCCGCGTGGCCGCTAGCAGCTGGCCTCATCAGGCCACCACAAACAGTTAGAGATATGCCGGAAGAACATCGGATATCCCAACCACACGGGATGACGATGCAGACGATGGAGCCCTATTCCATCGCCCACACTCCCGGCTACGGCGGTTGGAGCGTGGCGAAAAGCCGCCTCCTACGGCCCATGCGCCTCCTGCGGGACGGGGCCGCGAGAGGGTCGTCCTCTCTAGCCCGCTCCGCAGCCTCCTTTTGGAGCATAACTTGCTCGCAGAAGGAGGCAACTGCCTCCCAGGACGTCGCACTGCCGACCATCGACTTAATCAATGTCGACAATGCAAGGTCTGCACCCACTGTCGCGACCAGGTCACGACGCTCAACAGCCCATGCCGGGCAGAGCTCGAGAGTATGTTGCGCCGTGTCGTCGTCGCCACCACATTCGTGGCATCGGAAACTCGGCTCCCGTCTGATTCTGTGCAGATAATGGCCAAAGCATCCGTGCCCTGACATTATCTGCACAAGTCTGAAAGACAGGGAGCCGTGCCCCCGATCCACCCACTTTGCCAGGCATGGCCTGATTCCCGCAATGGTCCAGTGGCCATAAACTGGCCTTTCACAAATCCTAACCTAACCTGAGACCATCCATAAACTTTACTAACACAAATCAAAAAGTAATGGCGAATTTGATGCCTACCTATTGATAAAAATATCATGAGCCATACCTTGGTAATTAATAATCGACCTAAAGTATCAGATATAAAGTCGAAATTCCATTGAAAACGTAACCGCATTGCATCATAATATTATGTCGTATGGTAATTTACCTAGATAGAAAAGGGTAGCTCAAATTAAAATTGGTCTTTTTACTGTATTTAGAATCTACCCAAGTAAGTATATTAGTAAAAAACAAAGCACAAAGACCTATCTACCACATTGATCTACCATACCTATGATACCTACTTCACATAATTGAAAATTATCCAATTAAGTAAGTATTAGTTTTTTGATAGTTAGTGATTTACACCAACAAATCATTACAATTATAAACATTTACTAGAGTATACACAGCCATCATAGCTCACAGCCGAAATATAAAATGAAGCTACAATCATTATAATTTCAACTTTAAAGTGATGTAATAAGCTTCAAAATTGCTTGCGTCACACATCACTGGGTCGAGTAAAATACAATGAAAAATTCGAAAAAAAATTATCAACACCCGTGGTCGATAGCGTTACATGCTCGTCTTCACTCTTGGGGGAACCTGGTTCAAATCTCAGAAATTACATTTTTATGTCAATTTATTTTAACACTAAAATTCACGAAGATTTTGTGTGAGGGCTATTTTCTTCAAAATTGTTATTTCGTATTCTATTCACATTTGTAGAGTAGAATGTTTAGTCCGGTACGGCTAGGCGATTTTGAGGTGCTAAGTTCCAAAAATTCTAAAGTTTCTGAATTTTTGCAAGGGGATACACTTCTACCTAAAAAGCTTATATTTAATTTTTGTGTCAAATCTTGCTATTGCATTTTCAGTAATTCAATATTTTGTGACCTAAATGTTAAAATATAAATAAAACTGCCAAAAATAATTTAATGTGTCAAATGATACTAATATTGTGTGTAAAATAGCCTAGGCTGTGTGCATACTAAGTGTGTGTCATTTTAGTCCAGTGCAAATTGACTGGGGGCCCAATATATGTTAAAAGTCTCAAAAAAATATTATAGTTGACAAAACAAATACAACCTAACTCAGGGCACCTAATTATGACCCTGACATGATTTTGTGCCAAACTAACCCATGGGTTATAAAGATATTTAATCATTTAGCTTTTCCAAGCCATAGCGGCTGTAAAAAAATATTAAAGTTATTAGAGTTTACACATTTAATATCATAAAAGCATAAAATATCTGCTATTAAATTTTGTGTCACTTTAATTCATGATATACTTAAAAAACATATTTAATTCCCTACATAAATATTAGTTCGCTCGCGCGTTGTGTACTGCACGGAGCATTTACACACATTTGCAAAGAGTAGCAAGTAGGAACAGTCAACCGAAGGTCACGTTAACACAAACGCCCGAATTAAACTAAACGTTTTTGTACTTTAATCCGATTACGTTTAGGTTGAAAATTGATTGGATTTTTTTTCTCATATTACGGTTAGCTGACTTGCTGTTGTTTTGTACAATGGACAGCACATCAAGCAGTATGACCTTGAGCTTGCCCTTACTGCGTTCGTAATAGAGGTGGCTTTCGTATTGCAACTGTTACACTTGATGTGCTGTCGTGTGTACATATAAGTAAGTGTCGTGTGTATAATGTATAAAGCAATTATACATAAAAAATATACCTACTTATAATACGAAATTGTTATGTTCTGTACACTTATTACTGTCACAAGGATTGATAAATTTATACTTATATGTACACACGACAGCACATCAAATGTAACATTATTAATGGTAAGATCGGATAAACCGAAATAATTTCATATCCGTTTTAAAGCCGTACATAATTAAAAATTTAAGAGCATACTTTATTTGATAAATAAAACAAGTGCGGGTACCGCATGTTGTGAGAGAAATTATATATTAATATATATAGGTAACCTTTTTTTCTTTTTTTTACGGGAGGCAATGACTAGTGCTTAGAAATATGGACATCCCATTTCTCTGAAGCTGATTGAACAATTCTAGAGATAATAGACTTATTAATAGACATCGTAGTAATAAAACAATTATATCTCTAAAATCTTATTTAAAAAAAATTACCGTGAGGCGCCCTATTTCTTCCCGTGGGTGTCGTAAGAGGCGACTAAGGGATATCTGAGCTATCAACTGCTCCACTGGTGGTAGGGTGTGAAAACCTTGGTTAGTGACCACCGTACGCAAGGCGCAAAACCCACCAAGTGACCACATGTGGCCGCGTTCCGGGATCAGTGGGCGTACAACCAGAGCTTGGGCAGACGATGCCGCGATGGATGCGGTCAATGATGGCTTCCGTCTGACTAGTGCCAGGTGGACTGCGTTGACCCGTCGGCCAGGGAGACCTGAAGAAACGCCTGTTCCGCTGGCCGCCCGTGGCACGGTACAGGGGCCCAAGCTATCCTAACCAGATCGTGAGGCTGCCCCATCATGCCCCGCATAATCTCGGGGTAGTCCGTCGTGCCGGTTAGTGACCGGATGGTGGGGTTCCAGCGGCCATACCCGGGAGGGTTCGGGGGCCCTTCCGTCTGGCGGGTCAGCGCTTCTCTGCTGTCGGCTGTTACCTGGCAAAACAGGCCTCACGATTTGACTGCCTATATCCATCCATGGCAGCGACAAGTAATGTGTATGGTCGTACAGCGGTGCACGACCCCACTACAGCCACGCTGTTTGAGGTCGGGCTCACTAACTTCCGTGGCCTCCATGCTAATCTCAATGTCGGACTTGGAGGACCCTTTCTTTTCCATTCTCGGGGTGCACGTGGACCTGGGCATTCATTGCCGTGTCTACGTTTGCCTCTACAGATCCCACAGCGGTGACATGGAGACAACTCGACTTTTTGAACACCTTAGTCGGGTGGCAGATGTTGCGCAGGACCAGTTTCCAACCGCAGAATTGGTGTTTTTGGGAGATTTCAATGCTCACCACGAGACGTGGTTATGTTTCCCCAAAACTGACCATGCTGGTAGAACTGCCCATGCGTTCGCTCTCACGAACGACCCGACTTAACTGGTTAACCAGCCCACCAGGATTCCAGATATTGTCGGTCACGCACCCTCTTTGTTGGACCTTCTGATGACGACTCGCCCGGAGGGATATCGGTTAGAGGTTCGAGCTCCCTTGGGATCATCGAGTCACTGCCTGATTTCTGCTGGGGTGCCACGGGCGTCGCCACCGTTATCTGCATTGGCCAAGCGCCGCATCTGGCACTATGCGTCGGCAGATTAGGGCGGTATGCGGGATAACTTTGCATCTGTTCCTTGGAGGCAGCGCTGTTTCAGTGAGTCGAAGCCGAATGCTAGCGCTACTGCTGAGTGAGCTGGTGAGATAATGTTAGGGATGGAGTACTATATCTCTCACTCCGATCTGGTCAGTAAGGGCAGGCGTAACCACTAGTTCAATCGCGAGTGTGCCTTAGCTGTTGAGAACAAACAGTCGGCATACCGCGCTTGGATCAGGTCCAGTCAATGGGGATCCCAATATGGACACACTGAAAGCAGCCTATAACAATGCCACCAAGTCCTGCAAAAGGGCCTTCATCAGAGCGGATGCTCAGCGCGTTGCACGAGACCTGATGGCATCCCAGCGATAGTACTGAAAAACTGCGTAGTGGAGTTGTCTCCCGTCTTAACGCGGCTATACCGCCTTTCTCTCTCTTTTGGGTGTGTGCCGGAATCTTGGAGCGAGGCCAATGTGCAACCGGTCCCCAAAAAGGGAGACCGATCAGACCTAGCTAACTACCGCCCAATATCTGTCACCTCTGTTCTTTGCAAGGTTATGGAACGGATCTTAATTAACTAGCTGGTCTGATACCTAGAAGATCACTCATTAATTAATGATCGTCAGTGTGGGTTTCGGTCGACACGGTCAACGGGTGATCTTCTAGCATATTTAATGCATGTCTGGGGTGAAGCTATTGACAATCGTGGTAAGTCAGTGGCTGTTAGCCTTGACATTGTCAAAGCTTTTGATCGGTTCTGGCACAGGGCTCTTCTCTCCAAGCTCCCGGCATACGGTCTGCCCACTCAGCTTTGCAACTGGATCGCGAGCTTCCTGCATGAGCGGAGATCCGTGTCCTCGTTGATGGGTGCGCTTTGTGATTCATGTTAGTGAATACTGGTGTACCACAAGGCTCTGTTCCACTCTCTTTCTTTTTCATATCAATGATATGCATTCATTGCTATGCGGATGACAGTACAGTGCATGGTGGATATTAAGGTCGCCCAAGGGCTGGGCGCATTGAAACCGAGAGGGTGAGAATCAATCTTACCATTGATCTCAACAGGGTGTTAAACCTCATATCTGAATGGGGATTTAACAATCTTGTTGAGTTCAATGCTAAGAAAACACAGGTGTGCGCGTTTACAGCCAAAAGATCGCCGTTCCTTCCCCTTCCGTCTCTTCAGGGCACTAACTACTCTTTCGGCACAGAGCTACATCAACTTGCTCGGTATGGAGATATGCTGCGATCATAAATCAGAGAAAATATATCGAAACCGTGGTCAAAGCAGCCTCACAGAAGCTAGGTGTCCTGAACAAAGTGCGTCGATTTTTCACACCTGACCAATTATGTCTGCTATACAAAACTCTGGTCCGGTCTTGCGTTGAATATTGCTCGCATCTGTGGGATGGCTCCGCCAAATACCTCCTCTATGCGCTGGACAGATTTCAGCGTCGTGCCGTTCGTATTATTGACCACGTAGAGGTCACGAACAGCCTAGAACCTCTACAACTCCGTCGTGTCGTGACATTGCATCATTAAGCGCCTTCTATCGGCTTTATCATGGAGAGTGTTCTGAGGAGCTTTTCGACCTTATCCCACCTTCCCTTTTCCTACTCAGGAGCACGCGTGCCGGTCTTCGGAGTCATCAATTTACTGTCTTCACCTAAACATCACGCACAAAGAAGTATAGTAACTCTTTTCTTTGTCGGACTTCCAAAACTTGGAATTTTTGCCAGCACATGTGTTCCCTCCTTCCTATAACATAGGTTACTTCAAAAGAAGTGTTAAAAAACCGGCAAGGTGGGGGCGGCTAGAAAACTGCACTAGCTGTCTCCGCACATGGACTTTTCTTACCACTTCACATCAGATGTGATGACTCATTTGCTGAGCTTTGTATATAAAAAGCGGTTTGGTGAGTTAAAGTAGTTGTGGTAACGACTGAGACCAACGGCCTAGCGTGCCTTCCAAAGCACGGGGGAGCTCGAGATTATAAATTATGATTGACCCATCTCGGGCATGGCGAAAGTTGCTTTGTTTTTGCTATCGAAACTGTAGCGTTCAAATCACTACGCCATCGCCACCGAGATAATCAAATCACTGTATAATTTAATTAAATTAAAATGAATTTATTATGATTCTGAGTTTTTGGAAAAAAATATATAAATAATTTGTATTTACAGGGAAATTTTACCATGCACATAAATGTTATTTGGAAAATATTTATTTAATACATTGACACGATTTTGCATTATTATAAATTAATTCGGAAGTCACTTTCACACTCCATCGCTATAACACCAATGAAAATGTATTTTTTGTAATAATTAACTCACAATAGTATGCGCTCTTTAATCGAACATATAAAAAAATAGCGAATGTCGAAATGCCGAGGTCACCCATGGGCGGGCGGCTGTGTACTTCCTCGAGGTGTCGCCGCCGCCGATGGGCCGCGCGCTTCCAATTCATGAAGGCATGGGGGTAATGGTAATGTGTGTATATTTACGGGAGGCAATTAATGCGTTAATAAAATCCTTTCTTTTAATTTTACAGCTTTACCACTCAACATAAGCCCACAAATAAGACATGTTATATTAGTTTCCATTTTCTATGCAATTATCACAAGTCACTACTCGTACAACAACAAACAAATTATAGCGCCTCGCTCCCGGCCGGCAGCCGGTCGCCGGAGCCAGTGAATAGGTACCTACGCGCTCCTTTGCCGCGCTGTGGCCGCGCTAGTGTTCTTCGCACAAAAACGTTGAAAATAATATAAATCAAAATCCCATGGATAAAAACGACACAAATTAAGCATAGAGCTTCCTTTTACCATAACATTAATAAAGACATAAACTCTAATAACTTGAATTTTCTTTTATGGCTATTACAGGGGGTGAAATAGGAAAAAATTTATAGTTCCGAATACCATGGATGAATATGACACAAAATGATTTAAACAATAGATACTAGATTTAGAGAACTGTTAACACTTATTTCACTAACTTTAATATTTTTCTATAGCTATTACAGCGATAGGTAAGTATTTGGTTAAATCCAGTATTCCCATGGAGTGAGATGGCACAAAAAGCTTATGTATATCAGTAATGACTTTGTTATCATAATGGAAGTTAAATTTTCAACTCTAATTTTCTTTTTAACGAAATAATGCATAAAAAGACAAATACCTAAATTGTGACCTTAGCAACCATCAAAAATGACACAAAATCATGATTTAGGTTAGTCAAATAGTATACTAACTGTATGCAAAAAATCATAAACTTTAATATTTTTGGAACCTAAAAACCTAGCGGTACCGGACTATGTTAGGTCTTTAAAATATTGTGAATGATTAGTAGTTACAGGTATGATAGGAGGTTGGTGAACTTTATAAATGTTTAGTAATTAGAATATAAAATTAGAAAAATTTCAGGTCCTGAGGGCACAAGTCGAACCGGCGACCTTTCGCAATCCGGGCGACTGCTCTGCTGACCACTGAGCCACACAGGACTTGGGAATTGGGATATCCCTGTGAAATTCTTCTAGTCCATCTGTATTTGCGTTCATGAGCTAACGTCCACCCTACAATGTCGAAATATTCTATTTTTATTTTCTATTCTGTTTTTAATTACTTACTAAGTAATTTTTCAAACATTTATAATAATGTCAAAATCAAAAATTAAGGTTATAAATGTTTTTATTTGTTTTATTAACATTAAATAAATGTAGAAAAACAAACCTAAGTGTTTACTTAGGTTTATTTTAATTTGTCTCCATAACAATGGACCATAATAATGACCTGACAATAGAAATATATTTTTAAGTTAATAACAATGAATAAATAAGGAAGCCTGTATTTTAATAGGTATAATAATAGTTGATTGAAATAATTAAGTACGCTGAGCATTATTGATAAATAGGTAGCGTAAATAAAATATCATAACTAGCCATTATAATATGTAGAAAACTTTTTGTTTTAAATTAATGCAATGGTCTTAGCCGTACTTTAATTTTAAATCAAGTTGAAACAACGAAGCGAAGAGAGTAGGCCGCGTACGTAGCTAGCTGTAGCTATAGCTACCTATAAACCTACACATATTTAGTCGGAGGCTTTAACGAAGAAATACTTTTAATAGTCGTCGCGATCACGTTCAAGGCCATCTGCGAGTATTGTAGGTACAGAGTACTTGAGAGAGAGACGTTAGATAGAGGCGCTGAGAGACATATGTTTATCCTTTGCGCACAAATTTTCTGTGCGTTGCGCTCTAGGTTCAAGGACAAACTGTTACGCTTGACGTGCTGCCGACTGTACAAATTAGCTTGGTTTTATATTCTGAAACTTGATCAGAGAAAATATGGCAGCTTTCATTGCTTTTTTTTATGACATGTATGGTAAGCAAGCCGTACTGTGTGATAGCAAGCGGTAGCTTAAAGACGCTTGTAGCACCTTGAGCAGAACTTACACATTATCTATCCTATGAAAGTCAAGATAAAGTTATATTTAGAGTATGGGAGACCAATCTAGAAACAACAAATATACAGGAGCAGCTCCCCCAGTAGGGTGCTAGGGTGCTCAAAATTCTAATGACGAGCAGCGGGTCGAGTGGTTTGTACCCCTTACTATACTACTACCTGGCTACTCGGCCAAGGGTCCCGCGTTCGTCCCATCCCAAAGAAGAAAGGAAAGAAACGCCAGATGAAATGGAATTCATCCATGGAAGGTAAGGCTATATATTTGTATGACGAGTACGAGCATTTGTTTACGAATCATGGATGTTTGTATGTTTAGTTAGTTTATTTCCAATATTTATAATATGTGCCGTTCAAATACCGGAAACGCTCACTGAGCGAAGAAACAGCTGCCAACGCGTTATGTTCACTGTGAAACATCCTCATCTCGAAATTCGTGTTAGGGTTCTTAGCAAAACACTCACTCAAAGGAGATTGCCCAAACTTAGACCCCCTTTAGGCAATGAGCCTCAAGGCCACAATGAAATAAAATTCCATTTCATAAATGATGCTATTTATCGAACCCTACGATTAAAAATAGTTTTTGTTATGAATTATTATTATGTATAATTTGTTAAGAAAGTGGCTCCATCCATATTATTTAGTTTCCATACTCGTCCTTAGAGGGCGCTGAGCAGGTCAGTTGTTAGATTATAAACGTTAATTGTAACTAAAGATAAAAGTAGATATCTGGTAAACTTACTGACTATATACTTAAATAAAATACTTTTCCTGTAATATAAAACCAAAATCTCCGAGGCAACACAATGTTTCTTAGAGACCCCAACTTCCTCAACAGAATAAGCATTCTCCTTTTGCTTTGTTGTCTTTCTATCGCTGCCACAACGCGTCGTCAGCATTTTCTTGGGAACCATAACCATGAATTTCGCGAAGCGGATGTTTCACAGTGATCGCGTTGTGAGATGTTTTTTCGCACAATGAACTTAATTGGTCTTTTACATAACTATCATCAATATTTCTCCGTTATCTGTGACCATGGTACAACCTCTTAATGCTTACTTTGGGCTAGACAATAGGTGTGAGTGTATGAATGTTATTATTATTATATTATTGGTAAATACCACTTCGCGTTACCTTTCTTCAAACTCTATTTCACTTATTTACTAGCTTGAACTGTTATTTTCCTTATTGAGTTGGGTTAAATCTATTTTCTCACTCGTCTTCATTAGGCGGTTGGAACAAACAAATGTTTTATTCAATAACATCCTTACACTCTTTCCTAGCGAATTCCTTTCCTGCCGCAGACTATTTTGGATAGTAAACTGAATATAACAGAGTATTTTTCATCGTCACTCTCGAAGTCTATGCCATTAAGTGTACACTAGGAGACATCTCAGGACACGTGTCTCCGCAGCTCGCAACGTCCTGAGTTGCGTGACGTTGCCGGATTCTACAAACGAATGCGGAAAAGGTCGGATATCTTGCAACGTCACGTGATGTCGGCCAACACTTCCCTTGGGCACGATTCATATCCGGACAACCATCAGAGCAAGATATGTTGGAGCTTAATTTGATGAGGCTATCTTCGACCAGTGCTTTTAAAGATGTTTTGACAGCTGAAGATATTATGACGCTTTGATTTCTCAGAAAAGTTCATAACATTTATAAGGCTTCCATGCCGTCTAGACGCTTGTAGCACAGTGTGCGGGCACAACTCACATGTTGAAACATTTCTCCACGAGATATAGTACGTAGCTTCTTTTGGAATCTTGGGATAGTGACTTGATTTCTATTTCACTTAGTAGTATTTGTCATGTAAACAATTAAAGATAAATATCAAATGTTAATCAGTGGTACCTATTCCCTAATCACTTTGTTTTATTACTATTTTTATAAAACAGTTTACGGTCTACCCACTATAAACAATTTGGAAATAGTGGAGCTGGGATGGGAAGATCATCAAAGAAAGTTCATTTCACTACAGCCAAGAGTCACGTATTGTCTTTGTACGTGATTGCTAAATTAGGACCAACCCTTGAACATTCTCGGTATGAAACAAGTTTATCTGTCTGGAGCTGAAGCTACAGTTCTATTTGAAGTAAATTTGTTATTTGTAGGAAAATAAAACTAATTCGTTTGTAGTCAACTCTCCCACGATGCTCATGTATTACCAGTTCGATATACGTAGATTACGTATTGTTCTTAATTTTATTTTAAACCCCCACGAAAACACAGGGGTGTACCATCCGGTCCAATTTTGATTCTTTTTTTTATTTGAAAGCTGACTTGAGCTAGATGGTTCTAAGCTATAATTTATTTTCTAACTTTCAACGATCTGATTGGTTGGTATTTCCAAGACAGGCTAACCTTGAGCTGGTCCTGTAGCATCAAAATAGTCTGCGGGATCCTCTGTTCTTCAGAAACTTAAAGCAGATACAGTGTGTGTTGGTTTTATGTGCGTATGCTTGGAGATATGCTAGTTATGCTTATGCTTGACATAGGTACCTACTTGAAACAATTGAAATGATGGCAAAATTGAACAGACTTGAAATGATCGTTAATTCCCGTTGAGTCCCACTATTATGTGACACACTGTTACTCAACGGGAAAAATATTCCCGTTGAGTAACACTTAGCAAAATTAATTTCGAGCTCAACATCACCCACAAAGAAGTTTAACTTGTCTCTTTGAATTTTGACGCATTCTTTCAAAACAGGAGTCAAAAGTCACCTTTTGGGCCGACAAGGTGGAGGCGTCTAGAACAGTAGGTACCTATATTTCAATTCAATCTGCACTAGATGTCTTGGCATATCATGAATGCTTCTTACCGCTTCACATAAAGCGGTATTGAGTCATTTCTCGTTCTTTGTATAAAAAATATTATAATAAAAAATATTATAATAAAAAATATTATAATAAAAAAGATTAGAGATCCAGGCTTAGTTCGTGAGCTCTCATATTGATGTCATTTATATCTTTGTCAAACTATTTTGTAGGAGCCATTAGGTTCAAAGCGTTAGATAAACGATGTGGTTAGGGCTTAGAACTATCCTCACTAATGTCTGTTGTCAAACAGATACACGGTTTCTACAATTCCACATTAATATTCGCGGTGCCTTTGAAATGAAGGAGGTTTACTGGGTATGCCTAGCTGTAAATCACGTCCTGGGGCGAGGTTCGAACCCGCGACCTTTCACAATAACACCAGAGATACCAAGGACTATAACCCTATAAATTTCTGTTTTTTTTTTCTATTTTTTATACTCATTCCGATTATACCCATTTTGACATTGCGAAGGTAAATTTTAACTAGTGACGCAAATACCTACAGATAGACTAAAAAAAACATGGCGTTATCCCGAGTCCCTGGTGGCTCAGATGGAGGAAGCAGGCACCCGGATTGTGAAAGATCGGGAGTTCGGCCCTCGAGACATGTTTTTTATAGTTTTAAAACTTATCACAACGATCTTTATTTCACCGTCCTTAAATAATTCATGCTATTTGTGGAATAGTTTTCATTAATTTGAATAGTATGCCTTTCCTTTCGTGGCTGTGACAATATCTCTCAAAAATTATTGATGTTAATTTTTATACGGATACTAGGTATGATTATCAATCTGCGCCTTGATACAAAACATATAATATTCAAGGCCTAATATTCATAAGAACCTAAACATGACATTTCGCTCTTATTTTTATTGCTTAATTAGGAATAATCAGTCCAAGAAATTATTGTTTCGTAAATAACCTCTAATGGAAGCGTCTAGACGTTGAGAGTTACACCGATTGCTCAACATTGAGTTATGTGTAAAATGTCACGTTTTATGTAATCGTGGTATATTGCGATTGATTGATGAAGTAATGTATTTGACAATAGAGACTGATGTTTCTGTATGTACTCTACGCTACAGTTAGAATAGTCATCTGATGATGACTATTGTAACGATTGATGATTATTCATCACCTGCCTATAAGTATAGGCACTGCTGCGCACAGGTCTTTCTACATGGGAGAAACACATAAGGAGTTTGCGGGTTGGTTGGTTATATTAGTTGCAGTAACAACCGGGACCAACGCCTTCTGAAGCACGGAGGTGCTGGAGATTACCAATTTTGATTGACCTATCACATCATTTCAGCCGAGAGACGCCCACTGCTGGGCATAAGCCTCCGAACCGATCTCAGGGATCTCCAAACCGATCGGTCCTGCGCTGCCCGCATCCATCGGCTTTCCGCGACCCTCTCCAGATCGTCGGTCCACCTTGTGGGGGGCTGCCAACGCTGCGTCTCCCGGTACGCGGCCGCCACTCGAGGACCGTTCCGCCCCAACGGCCGCCAGTCCTTCTTGCAATGTGGCCTCCTTGCAATCCCGGGATCGACCATAGCGAAAGGTTCTTTGATTTCGCAATCGAAACCAGAGCGCTTAAACGACTACGAAACAGATATAATAGTGTGAATGTATAATCTTTTTGCGTACGTGTGTGAATGCGTAGACTGTTTCATTGGCAGTAAATGAAACACATTACTTCTGTTTACGCTTTGCGCGGAATTTCCATGTATTTATTTGTTTTATGTCTGCGAGTAAATGGGATGAGGCTATGGCGACTGTTTGTCTGTAATTCTGTGGGAGGTAAGGTTTTATAACTAAATTACAATATAAATGTCGCCGTCTGGTTCAATTGGCCGCTTAATTGGATGCCTAGCCCGTTGATTAAACGCCGGCATCCAATTGAATGCCTAGCTCGAAAGTTAATTGAACTAGACTCACCTTGGCGTATTGAATGGATTGTCTTGTACTGAATCGTTTTGTTTTGATTAGTAGGTTCAAGGTTTTTTATGACCACTTATAACCGACTAAGTAACCTGGAACCTACCAATCACTCAAACAGTCACACAAAAGCTGTTCGATTTAAACGACCCGCCTAGGCGTCCAATTGAATAGCTAATTTAAACCAGACGGCTGACATAACGTTAAGTCATAAGGTTAAACGTTGCGCTCAATGACTTGGCTCGTTGTACTTCAGCCGTTTTATTGGATGCCGGCGTTCAATTAACGGGCTAGGCGTCCAGTTATGCGGTTTAACCAAACGGCTGCGACATAAACATATCTAGACTACAATGAAGCGTGAGAGATGCATTCACAATCCGGGCTACTGCTCTTAGCAGTGACAACCTGAGTACTTAAATAACACTATAAATTTCTTATTTTACATTTTTATTAATTTAACAATTTATGTATACATTTTTATATACAACATAAAATGATACATAGTAGATGTATTGTATGGAGGGACCGTACGATCGATTTCTAGAGAAATATCTTCCAGGAGACTCTTGAAACGAGAGTTTAATACAAGGGCAGACTCAGTATGCATATACCCCTCAATGACCGCGCAACATGATTCAGGTTATATCTCTAATTCTATTTAATCTATATCGTTGAAATTTTGTACACAGACTAAGGAAAGTATACAGATTTTAATTAAATCGATAGTTTAAACAAGTAACATGATTTTAGTACACTTTTAGAGAGTTCTTGGTGACCATTTTTTTTTAACCGGGTACGTTTCAAATTTTGATTATTAGTAATTAAATGCTTGTAAATGACTGGAAACTTGTTAAATACGTATAATTATGTTATAACTTGAGTTTAGTTATGGATTTCATATGTTTTAAATGAAAAGTTTCGTCACATACTGAGAACTCATTGTGGCTTATCTGTCGAACAACCTGAATAAGGTTGATGACGTCAGCTTACTTTTATTTTGTTATATCTCTGCTTCTATTTAATCTTTATCGTTGACATTTTGTACACATGTTAAGGAAAGCATACAGATTCTAAATAAATTGAAAGATTATACAAGTGACATGATTTTAGTACCTACACTTTTAGAGAGTTGTTGGCAATTTTTTTTTTACTTGGCGCGCCGCCCGTTGCGTTTTGTAATGCAATAGAGAATAATTTTAGTATGGAATATTTAATAGAGAGGTGTGTACTTTTTTAATTATTATTGAAAGGAATAATGTAAGGAACGAAATTAAACACAATTTATTCTAATTAATGGTTTTAATTTTATAACTATTACGAACTACGCTAGTAATATTCTCATGTGAAAATGAAAAATACTACAGATGCTGGAATAGCGCTTATGAAGCATACGAAGTCAATGGGAGAAACTCTTTTCATTTTTTTTAAGCACTTACACTTTATCTTAGCCCAAAGTAAGCACCATTAAGCTTGTGTTAAGGATACTAGATAATGGAGAAATAATGATAATAATATGTATGTAAATATTAGACATATGTATAAATAAACATCAATGACTCGTGAACAAATGCTCGTACTCCCCATAAAAACATTTGCGTCCACCGGGATTAGTAGCCTCAAGGGGCACAGGCCACTCGGGCAGGAGGTAAAATAATATTTTGCAATAAAAAAATTATAAAATTTAAGACACTTTATCTCAGGAATATAATTTTACTTCACACAGTTCCACGGGTAAAGTATATGCCGGCATATAGAGATATGGCCCTATTAAAAGAGGTACGTATGACTCCCAGAGGCCCCGTTAGGTAAGTAAGTTTGTACTACAGCATCATAAGGAAAAAGTTGTTTGATTTATGACTTAATACTAAGATATTATCTTGACGTGAAGGTAAAGAATATTTTTAAAAGGTTTTTGTTATTCTCTCTTCTGTACATCTCCGTAGGGGAGAGAGGGGTGTTAGGGTGATTATGACATTATGATAGAAAAGGATAGCTGATAATCTGTTTCTGCTGGCTATGAGGGACACCCATGTTATGGTTTAAGACATTTATTTCTTCAAAAGAATTTAATTCACTTATAAGAGAAACACAAAATAAAACTTAAAACTAAAATTTAGAGTAGTCGGTACAATAAAACGAGTTTGTGTAATAGTAGGTACCAACATAAGTAAAATAAACTTTAAACACTTTACTCGTTCCATAGCTCGCTGTGCGACTGCGAACTTGCACAGAAGGCCCTTAGTAAGCGACCACGTTTCACAGCCGTACCTATGTCATCGCTGGCAACACACACTGGTCGAAGACTTTCCGCTTCAAGATCTGAGGAATTTAGGACGAGATGATCTTACGCAATTTCCCGAACGCTCCGAGTTGGATTCGTCGATTTCCCTCTTTCCCGAAGTTAGCTTTACCTAGCTGGACCATTTGTCCAAGGTAAACGTACTCGTCAACAACTTCGAGAATATAACTCTCAACAGTAACTGGTATAGGTTCGACATGGGTATTCACTCACCAATCAGTAACTTAACCTTATTTTTGCAAGCACATTGGTACATAGTAAATCCATGTTCAATCCCTGAAACTTAGCCTATCTTGAGGTGTGTGTGTTGGCTAAAGCCTGTTAAACTGTTCTTTAAATCGTGTCGCGTGCTCGTGTATTGGCACTATTTGGCGCGCGGCGCCGATTGGTCTCTTCTAGCCGGACAACGGCCCCTAAGCGTATCTGGAGCCCAGATATGTTTCTATTTCGCGGTAGATGAAGGCGCCTAAATCACGCCCACCTTCGACACTGGTCACCGGAGGCGCCGGCGGATGACGGAACTCTTTCCTACTTACTAGATCCTCGCAAAAAGCGCGGGCACGACCCGTCGCCTTCGACCATTTTTAAGACGACGGTCATCCGACCACGCGGGTGGCACCATAAGCACATATTGCGCTCCTACGTCGGTGCGCCCGCAGTTCTAAGTTAACCTAAACAATTTTATTTAGTGACCTAATAGAGCCCCAGGGCACGCTTTGCTTGGTCATCATTCAATCTCCAGTCTCAGATTTGTTTAGAAATACTCTTGAGTGAATGCTCTGTAAAGCTTTTAGACTTGATACTAATTACTAACTACCTTCGTCCTTTTTACTAGAAGCACGTGTGTCTTTTTTTTCCGATGTAGCTGTTGACCTCCAACTGGTAAGTGATCGTAAAACGTCCTATTACGGTGATAGTCAAAATCAACGCCTAAAACGGAGGTATTTTTATTGTCCTGTTTTATTCTTGTTTGGATAACTAAACAAGAATAAAACTCGAAAATAAATATAGCTTATACCTCATACCTATTTTTATTATTGTTTTTTTATTATTGTTTGCATTACCAAACAAGAATAAAATACGAAAATAGAAATAGCTCCATACTAGGCGTTGATTTTATCTACCGCCGTAAAAGGACTGTCTACGTTGCACCTGGATACCTCAACCACAGAAGAACTAGCTATCTGACGACATAGCTATTTATACTTTCATGGTTATTAACATTTTACATGATTATTAATATTTTGGAACACAACAATGGTGTTAACATTATTGTTATGGCGGCAGACTTAGGTAAGATGGTGGTAGATAGCTTAGAACAGCCCTACCATCAACCAAACAAAGAAAATTTTTGCCCTCCGGGAATTTAACGCCAGTCTTCCAGATTAGAGGTACATGTTCCAACCACTAAACCACAGAAACGGTTTAATCTGTCTTCGAAGTCATTGTTTGCTTTCTCGACCTCAACATCCCGTAAAAAGAAATTAAGTAACTCATTTTTTGCCGTACCTGTTTTAAAACCGCGCATTTCCAATGTTAATACTTATATTTCGTCACATTATCATTATCATCACCAGCCTATACACGTCCCACTCCTGGGCTGAGGCCTTCCTACGTGGGAGAAACACATGAGGGGATTGGGCCAAAACACCACCACGCGGGTCTAATGCAAGTTGGTGGGTTAAAGCGGTTGCAGTAACAAACGGGACCAACGGCTTAACGTACCTTCCGAAGCACGGAGGAGCTTGAAATTATAAATTTTGGATTGACCCATCTCGGAATCGAACATGACGAAAGTTGCTTTGTTTATGTTATCGAAACCAGAGCGCTCAAACCACTACGTCACCGAGCTCCTCATTTATTAATATTCAGTCTAGTATAATTGAACAAGAAGCTAAGGATAATCGCGATTTCAGCACCCAAATAACAAATTCTACAGCTTTGTGTAAATTGAGGTTCAAACTCGGCTAACTTCGATCATGTATCTAAAATTGGTCGCCGGGAGTCCTGTTATTTAGTTACCGTTACCACTTGGGTCCGTAGTTAGAGGCGCTTAGTATACGATGGGACTTTACGTAACTTGAACTTTTAATTACTATTGTAAATATGCCACTGGAGGATTAAATTATCGGTTAGCTAGCAATAGGGCAGTGGGTCAATCTTGCTTTTTTGAAGTAGTAATGAATTGAGTGGTTTTTTCTTGAAGATTCGGAGTGAGTGGTAAAGTCCACTGGCTCCAAAACATGATCGGCAGGCCTCCGTAACTCGCTGTAGTTTGCGCATTATGACCTGGTCAGGGTCGCGCGGAGCCGTTAGATGCACGCTGTGGGAGAGGCTTCTGTTCAACAGCGTACATCATAGGCTGATGATAATGGTGTGCGGTAGGTACCTGCATTAAACCCCTACTTGCATGTACACACGTACTTATCGCACACACGCACATATGAAACCACACATCCACAAACACTCACGTACACACACACACACACACACACACACACACGCAAATATCACTACATCATCATACTTATTACTCACTGTTTTTATTATAAATGTATATTTTCTGTTAATAATTGGCTTTGGCTTGTAGATCAAAATTAAATTGTTTATGCATTGTCTTAGAGGAATCACTGACTCCTAAGGTACAGGATTATCCTAGTTTAGGAGTCAGGGGCTTAAATAGGTTATTGCATACAATTATACAACCTTAGTTTAAGAACCCTATATAAATTGCTGGTACCTGTTTATTTGTTTGGTTGAATAAAGTTATTACCGAGGTCCATTAGAGGAAAGTTCCCTTCTCTGCAACTAACAATTACATTTTTGGTATTTTGTGTTGTTCTTACTGGTTTTTATTATTGTGGTCTTTGAAAGAGGTGTTCTAGAAAGTATTCCTGTTAATGTGTATTAGTAAAGGAATACACATTAACAGGAATAACAAGGCCATGGTAACCACTTATCTTCAGGTGAGCCGTACGTTTGTTAATTATAATATACTTAACGCAAAAAATTGAGCATCGCGAATGCTTCATTCTTTGTTTTCAAGTGTAATTCTATAAACAATATTGGCGATACAATGTAAATAAATGTAAAAATGAAATTGAACCCGATGAAATTTTCCGAACGATATAAAATCGAAGAATATGAAAACCGTAAAGATTACAAAGTTGAAATACGACCACCTTCGCTTCGATACAAAACAGCAGAGCATAAAATACACTTGTAGAACTTTAAAAATGTCGCACTGATAAATTGGTGGGAATGAACTCCCTGCAGAGGTTTTCTCAAATAAGTACAGCATGGGGTTCTTCAGAAAAGGCGTGAAAAGGTTTTTACAGGGTCGGCAACGCGCAAGTGATACTCCTGGTGTTGCAAGCATCCAAAGGCTACGGTAACCGCTTACCATCAGGTGGGCCGTATGCTTGATTGCCACCTTAGTGGTATATAAAAAAAATGGTAGTTTGACAATCAAATTGATTGCGGGAGAAAAGAAAGTGAGAATAGTTGAAAGGTATTTCCCCAGAAATAACGCGACTGCATACCTGTTTGCCTAAATCAGTTACGAGATGTGGCGCTCGAACTGTGCCATCATATCTCAGTTCCAGTTCCAGGTGCTATTATCCTATGCATGTCGACACATGTTAATTTTTGTCTTTAATACTTTTTATGACCCATGATACCCCTAATTATTAATGTTTACGTTTGAGATCATAATTCGAATTATAAAACATGACTGGAAATAAAATACTTTAGTTTTAAATTACAATTTTATACATCAAATTATCTTATATAGAATTCTCAACTCACAAATTTAGTTACAATACTCCTCCGAAACCGCTTGACCCATTTTCATGAAATTTTATATGTATATTCAGTAGGTCTGAGAATCGGCTATCTATTTTTTTTTTGGACAATTTTTTTCTGGAAAAACTACGTTTTCGGGGTCAGCTAGTAATTTATAATAATTGCGGGTATATCGTAGTATGTGCGCGGGTCGTGTGTGTGGTATAAGTGCAGTGTGTCGTACGAATCGTGTATCTCTAGTACCTCTACTCTGTTGTCACGGGCTGTGTGACAATGTTTTTCCTATACAAATGGGGGAAAAAAGTGATCTGAGCGGTGTCAAACTTTCATAGGTAACTTCTAACAAGGAACATAACTACCCTAATTTTCTTTCGGACTTTTATAATGTACTGTATATAATCCCTAATTTTATTTCGGACTTTTATTTATTTTTTATTTATTGAATGATACAAATTTTATATTATATCAGAAACATGTCACTTGGCGGAAGCCAGAAGGGCTTATATGCCAAGTGATGAGTTCTATTTTTCTATGTACTTAATTCTATGTATACAAGTGAGATATTTTGTCGCTTTCCATATTTCACATGTATTTTTTAATTTGTTTTATTGATTTTGCATTTTGTATATAATTAAACTGTAACTCTCCGGGCAAACTGTTAATTATTTTAGTTATTGTATATTTATAATTTCTCATTCCATAAAAGTTATTGTATCTAGGTAGTTCATATAGATCGGCAAATATTAGATAGCATACATTTCCTATGTAGTCTTCGAGAGCCCATCAGAACCCGCACTATTGTATAGGCAAACGCTTAATTAGAGCACAAAAATGTTGACATTCGGTCCTTTATACAGTTTCCCCCCCGAAAAACCTGCTCCGCTAATGTCCTATTGATTTTGATTTCATTCCGCTAATTACAGATGTCAGACACAGAACGCCTTAGCAAGGAAAATGTTTGTAAGTAAAACGGACGGGCGGCGGCCATTATTACCGCTCTTAAAGCAGCATTAGTGTGAGCGTTTACACGTTTCTGTCAGGATGGGTGATTGTGGATGTCGACAAAAATGAAGCTAAGGAGGTTTGGGAAACGTTTACTAGTAGCAACTGATGCGAAAGTGATTGTCACTAGGTTCTGGATGGGTAGTGTAAAAATGGTTTTTGCTAGATCCAGAATTTTCCTTAAGAATTATTTTTTACCGACTTCAAAAAGAGGAGGTTCTCAATTCGACTGTATTTTTAACCGACTAACGGTTATACAACATTACGCCGAGACTACTGATCCGATTTACGTGATTTTTTTCGATGCGGAATAGTTACCATTTGGTCCCATGTTTTTTTTAAATTAGTTGGGTGGTTTGTTTTTTTATAAAAAAAAACTGAAATCATTAAGTCGTCTACGTATGCGTAAATGGATATTTGCTTTCCTATGATTTTTTAGTGAAACGATACGATAGTAGGAAACAATATAAGTTGACGGTCACCCATCTAGCTTCGACCTTAGAAAGTTATCACAAAAAATTGTGAAAAAAATTTCTAAACATAAATTAAAACCGACTTCAAAAAACTGACAAGGTTAAAATAATTAAATTTCAGTAGGTACTCAATATGTTTCTTGGGAATAAGTACCTACTTTTTAGTATTTTGATGTCGGTTTTAATTTTTGATTAAATTTTTCTTTTCGAAAAATCCGTTATAGATATTAGGTACTTATATTAAATTTTCGGTTTGTATGAAAAATTTAAAATTGCTCTTATTCAACAATGAAACTGTTTTCCGGAAAATCCTCTGATAAGTATTTAGACTAGTCTGGTATTGGATTATTTGTTTAGTCAATTTTCGACTAGAAAGTTTTAAAGAAATTAATTTTAGCGCTTAGAAATAAAATTTAGTAAAAGTAAAACATTAGGGAAACGATGTTTTAAGGGACTTTATTTTCCTACTGACGTCGGCCCTTGCGGTTGGTAGGCAACGCACCTTTTTCAGTAACGAACGCTTGTGGTTTTTGTGAGGTCGCCCCGCGAATCTTTATTTTGCCCTAAAAAGGTAAGGTTTGACATTTGTGTATACTTTTTAACTCCTTTATTTCAGCCCATTCTGGATTTCTAACAGGTATAGTTTGTAACGTGGTACTATAACATTGCGATGTTATAGCACCTCGTTGCACCTTCGAAAATTCCTGGCAATATTCAAAGTAATATAAATTCAAAATTCAAATTCAAACTTTGGCGCTTGATTCGGTTTTATCTTTTTAAATCTATATATTACTGACCGTGAGAGGAAGCATACCTCCATAACTTATCTATCAATGTCTATCTTTCGAATCCTGCTAATAACAGCTTGGTCGATATTCTATTATTATTACACTAATAATATAACAGTCCGGATTGGATATTGTATTTATTAATTTGTCAATCACAAGGCACTTTTGTAAGTACCTTATTTTTATAACTATTTCAGTGTGTTTATTATAAAGTGTCTTATTTCCCTACCTTTATTATACAATAATCATAGAGTAATCAATAATTTAAGAGTGACGTATCCGGTGCTTTCATTTATTGGACCCTCCCAATCTTCCCACCATACGTTACAAGTTCGTTTTATATAAAGAAGGAGGGTGAGAGAAATTTATATCACAGAGTACACAGCTTATCCTTTCAAATAAAGGTGATATTTAGGAGCACGCGTGCCAGTCTTCGGGGTCATCAATTCACTGTCTCCACCTCAACATCACGCACAAAGAAATTTTGTGCCGCACATCTTTGTCGTACTTCCAGAACTTGGAATTCTCTGCCGGTAGATGATTTCGGTTGATTTGACTCCTTCTTTAACACGAACTGGTGGCTAGAGCAGTGTGTAAACTGCACTAGCTGTCTTCGCATATGGACTCTTCATTAGGTGGTGTTGAATCATTTGCCGTGCTTTGTATAAACAAAAAATTAAAAAACAGTCTTCATCGAATTTTCTGTTTCTTCCAAAAGGTGGATTTTATTTTATGTCGATTGTACCCAACGTCATATATCGTGTGGCTAAGCTTTTAAATGTGGTTTGTATGTAATTAGTTATTAAGATTTTATTGCCACCACATCAGCTGTTTCATACTTCATTGTAATCCCTACAAAATTTGTTTGTATGGAATTCCTATTTTTTTCTGCGATTTTCATTTTTCTAACAAGTCATTTTTATGATTAGCCAGTCATTGCCAACTGCTTGCTTATGGTTATGCATTATAAACTTGGGTTTATATGAATTACATTGGCGAACTTATGACAGTATAAAACAACAAAAAAGATAAAGTACTGTGATACCTATAGCAAAAGTTAGACCTTAAGCAATAATTATGACTGTGATGCCGGGATTTTTTTATACAACTAGATGACGAACAAGCTAACAGCCCACCTGGTGTTAAGCAGTTACCTGTCGTCTATAGACACCTGTAATAACAAGGTAAAATCACTTGATATTGCAGGTGCGTTGTCATTCTTAAGTCTAAAATAAAATGCCGTCAATGCTCAGTTACTCTGGCTAGCTTTCCCTTCAATCTGAAACACAGCGAACTGTTTCACAGCATCAAGCACAGAAATAAGAAAGGCGGTGTAACCTACCCAGGCAACATAGGGCCTACCTCCTAGTTTTATATTAAGCACAAATATCAAGTGGTTTAACTGTGATACGCATAACTTAACAATATACATTAATACATCACAGTTAGATATAACCTCATTCAATACAAACTCGTATTACGAAGGTTGGCACGCCATAGGCCAACCTTTATCAATTACTTAATATAAACAATGGTGCTATCCAACACGGCCATGGAACCTTATTCAATCGCTTTACCCTCTTCTTGTGTAGGTACCTCAGACCTAAAGGGAGCTACGAATGGCGCAGGAGCCGTGCTCCGCGTTCCCCCTACTGACGATCCAAACGGGATTACTTTCCCTTCACGGAGCCTACGTACTGCTTCAGTTACATAAAACTAAGGAGCCACGCATGGCGCATGAGCCGCGCACCGCATTTTTCCTACTAAACACTAGCGTAACGGGACCACTTTCAATTCATGGAGACTACGTAGTGCCTGAGCTACATAAAACTAAGGAGCCACGCATGGCGCATGAGCCGCGCACCGCATTTTTCCCACAGCGCTAACGTAACGGAACCACTTTCCCTTTACGGAGACTACGTACGTAGTGCCTCAATTACATAAAACTAGGTTGCCACGCATGGCGCATGAACCGCGCACCGCATTTTTCCCACAGCACCTAGCGTAACGGAACCACTTTCCCTTTACGGAGACTACGGAGTGCCTCAGTTAGATAAAACTAGGAAGCCACACATGGCGCATGAGCCGCGCACCGCATTTTTCCCACAGCACTAGCGTAACGGAACCACTTTCCCTTTACGGAGACTACGTAGTGCCTCAGGAATATAAAACTAGGGAGCCACGCATGGCGCATAAGCCGCGCACCGCATTTTTCCCACAGCACTAGCGTAACGGAACCACTTTCCCTTTAAAGAGACTACGTAGTGCCTCAGCTACATAAAACTAGGGAGCCACGCATGGCGCATAAGCCGCGCACCGCATTTTTCCCACAGCACTAGCGTAACGGAACCACTTTCCCTTTAAAGAGAGTACGTAGTGCCTCAGCTACATTAAACTAGAGAGCCACACATGGCGCATGAGCCGCGCACCGCATTTTTCCCACAGCACTAGCGTAACGGAACCACTTTCCCTTTACGGAGACTAAGTACGTAGTGCCTTAATTACATAAAACTAGGGAGTTACGCATGGCGCATGAGCCACACACCGCATTTTTCCCACAGCACTAGCGTAACGGAACCACTTTCCCTTTACGGAGACTACGTAGTGCCTCAGCTACATAAAACTAGAGAGCCACACATGGCACATGAGCCGCGCACCGCATTTTTCCCACAGCACTAGCGTAACGGAACCACTTTCCCTTTACGGAGACTAAGTACGTAGTGCCTTAATTACATAAAACTAGGGAGTTACGCATGGCGCATGAGCCACACACCGCATTTTTCCCACAGCACTAGCGTAACGGAACCACTTTCCCTTTACGGAGACTACGTAGTGCCTCAGCTACATAAAACTAGAGAGCCACACATGGCACATGAGCCGCGCACCGCATTTTTCCCACAGCACTAGCGTAACGGAACCACTTTCCCTTTACGGAGACTAAGTACGTAGTGCCTTAATTACATAAAACTAGGGAGTTACGCATGGCGCATGAGCCACACACCGCATTTTTCCCACAGCACTAGCGTAACGGAACCACTTTCCCTTTACGGAGACTACGTAGTGCCTCAGTTAATAAAACTAGGGAGCCACGCATGGCGCATGAGCCGTGCTCCGCATTATCTCCACAGAGCACTACCGTAACGGGACCACTGTCCCTGTATTGACCTACGCACACATCTCAACAGTCTATCCATACCACCACATTACTAACTTGGCATCGTGCCCAAACCCCAAGACCCCGGCAAACCGATTTAAACGGGGCAATTAACATAAATAATAATCACCTCACCTGGGCAGCTAAGTTTACTGCAGTCTAGCCATGAACGAATCTTGGCTTCCGCTTGAGTTAAAACCGTACGCACTTCATAATTAATAATAACGATATAATTCTTAGCTTACTTCGATGTCCGCTCGGCTATTCAGTAGCATAGGTGGCACCGATTCACCCTTCAGCACGCTAGCATCTAAATACCCACATTTTTTTATCTCCCCCCACCAACCGTCAACCATAGACACGACAGTAGATATAAGCATAGACACAAAATTACTTATCGATTGTTAAATTCGTATCGATAACAATATCGAGATATTTACAGATGCCCCCTTATTCTCAATTGTCGGATCACGGATTCGATTCGAAAAGTCACATGCCGTCTCGCTTTGACGTACCGCCACCAAAAGTGACAGGTATAGAGTTTCCGAAATTCGAATACTTTCCGACAGTTGAGAATAAGGGGGCTGTGCGACAAGAAACATTGTGTTATTTCATAACCAACTTGCAGCTATTCTTATCAAAATAATAGACGGTCCATATTGTCTCAATCGAACACGTAAGGGCGACATCACTAAAAACGAAAATTAAATTTAAACTAGCTTCCGCAGGCAACTTCGGCTGCGTCATCCCACGAGAACACAGCAGAGATGACAAGGAACCAATGTGCTATTCCAAACTGTAATCTAACTTTGTGCTAAAACATATCCACTTCCTTTTAGCCGTTCTGATGTGATTGAGTAACAAACATCCATCCAATCGCATCCTAACCAATATTATAACTGCGAAAGTGAGTTTGTCTGTTTGTTTGTTTATCTTTCACGACTAATCCTATGAACCAAATTATATGAAATTAGGTACGAAGATAGTTTGAAACGTTGGGAAGAAATTAGGATACTTTTTAGAGCGATAATCGGCATCTATGCGGGCGGAGCCGAGTGCAAAAGCTACTTTAAAATATTATTTCGATTAACACATGTAATAAATTTCTAATAATAGATTTACCAGTTAGATCAGAAACATAGAACTGTACCTTGCATGTGACTTTCGACTTCTCCGCAATTTACCACGTCTATGATAAACTGTCAAATCGCATGAAAGCTTGAGTAGGGTGCTTCTGTTACAAAGACCATTCAATTTACGGGTTCAAGACCTTCTATGCTCCTATTCATTGTATTATATTCTTACGCTATTATTCTCTCGTCTGTTTCAAATTTGGTAGTTTTTACTACATTTTCATTTTAACAAAAGAGTAGCAAAGCAAGCGTGCAGCCCTCCTCACAGTTACGATATCCTTTAGACGCACGTAACACCTTGGGCTCTACTCTTGCGTTGTTACTGTAGCCTATAGACGCTCGTTGCATTTTGGGCACTACTCACGCATAGTAACCCTAGCCTATAGACTCTCGTGGCACCTTGAACACTACTCACGCATTGGGACCGTAGCCTATAGACGCTCGTAGCACTTTGGACACTACTTGCGCATTGAAACCTTAGCCTATAGACGCTTATAGCACCTTGGTCACTACTCACGCATTGGGACCGTAGCCTATAGACGCTCGCAGCACTTTGGACACTACTTACGCATTGAGACCGTAGCCTATAGACGTTTGTAGCACCTTGGGCACTACTCACGCATTGGGACCGTAGCCTATAGACGTTCGTAGCATCTTGGGCACTATTCACGCATTGGGACCGTAACATAGGACTCTCGAAGCACCTTGGCACTACTCACGTAAAAATCACGAGTCTTTCTCTTGATTAACCTATACATATTGACAGTTAAGGAGATGAGTCCCCTGCTCCTAACTTATCGCTTTCTCAAAGGTTCAATTCACTTCGCCGACGAACTTTTCGTCCTGAAACTTTTTGTCACGGATGTCATGATGACATCCGAAAGAAGCTCATATGATTAGTAAGTTGATGCGGCAGTGGGCAGGGCACATAGCACGCAGAATAGACGGCTGGTGGGGCGTTAAAGTTCTAGAGTGGCGACCACGTACCGCAAAATCGCAACCAAAAGTGCAAAGTAGGACGGCGTCCCCATAGATGGACCGACGACTGGTCAAGGCAGCCGTTGGATGCAGGCTGCGCAGAACCGTTCCATTTGGAAATCGATGGGGGAGGCCTTTGTTCAGCAGTGGACATCATAGGATAGGCTAATGTGATGATGGTGAAAAGTTATGTCGACAAATCCAAAGCCCACTCTACAAGCACCGCTTGAAATAATTTAGTAAAAATAGTGACACCACTAACTGGTACATAGTTTTTCTTATCACCAACCGGCCGACGAAATTTTAGCCAGCGAATCGTTCATCGACGGAAAATTTAGTCCAGGCTCGTTGAGAATCATTGAAAAAGCTCAATAGCTCTGGAACGTTACTCACCACGGGAACACAAACCGCAAAGTAGTGTCATTAAATTCAGACATGACAGACAGACAAACAGGCATACTGACCAACAGATAAACAGACGCTATGAAGTTGTTAGTTGATACTTTTTTGCGATAGTCACACAAATAGCCTTTCTTATTACCAGTTTGAAACGCTTCGCTGTGTATCGGATTGAAGGGAAAGGTAGCCAGTGTAATTACTGGGCATAGCAGGCATTTCATCTTAGACCTCAGGAGGTCAACGCACTTACAATACCATGTGATTTTTTAAGCGGCAGTTAACACTTACTACCAGGTGGGCCTTCAGCTTGTTTGTCATCTAGTTTATTATACAATAAATGGGATTTTTAAGTGATTCTTGAGGGGCCTGTTTGCCTGTTTTATATTTTTGTATTTTTATTTCATTTGAATCAGACGCGATATTCCGTAATTTGGACGTGCTAACCACTATCATATGCCCTACCTCTTAAAACCATCTGTCAATTTCCACCGAGCCTAACGGAAGGAATATACAATATATGGAAGCCATTCCGGAAATAATGCGTTTGTTGACAGGGAAAAAAAGGCAATATTTATTATTGTCTTTCTGCTACCTCGGTAACGTGAATTATTTGGCTTCCGAATTCGATTTCGATATCAGTAAATAGTTCCTATCGCTTCTCGTGAACATAAACACGGGATAAAAAACTACCTTTTCAGATGAAACCTTAACCCGAAGTTATGTGGTCGCAAAGTTGTAAATTTTCGTCCAAACTCCAAAATAAAAAGGTAATGAAATGTGTTGAAGAATTTCGAAAGGCTTTAGGATTTATAAAGGAAATAAAGAAGTAACAGAACTGTTAAAAAAGGACCTCGTTCGGGTGTTAAAATAATTATAGTTTCAAAATAGAGTAGCCGACAATTTTTTCTACTTCACAAATAAGAAGTAATAACTAATAAAGAAATTTTTCAAAAGAAATAGTATTTCTAAGATCAAAAGTTGCACAGATATACTGGTATGTTTCATGTGTTGCGGCGCATCGTCCAAAAACGCTTCATAGAAAATCTACGGAGCAGGTGACATCGCATCTTCCTATATTACTAAGAAAAAAGAAGGGGCATACTGACAAAATCAATAATAACTATGTAATATGTATGTTTTTATTCATAGTTGAATTGATTGAATTTGAGTGATTTTTCCTTGTTATTGCAGGTGTCTATAGCCGGCGGTAACCGCTTACCATCAGGTGGGCCGTCAGCTTGTTTGTCATAACTAGATAGTTATATAAAAAAGTTGTCACATTAAAAGTGGCTTTATTTGAAGTCAGCAGTCTTATATCATAAACATTTTTGATAAATTTTTGAAACTATTAACCATTTTTATAAATTTTTTAAACTGTACCACTTCAACAACATTTCTTATCTTTTAAGTTTGAATTATTTTATTGGTAATAAAAATAGCGTATATTTTCCTAACTTGTCAAAAATAAAAATAAAAAATTGTTATATTATAACGCGAAAAAGGTACTAATAGACTAAAATAGGGTTATCCCAAGCCCTTGCTGCTCAGAGCTCAACCGGATCCTGGACCCGAACTGTCGCATAGGTCGGGTTATGTGTCAGTTAGATGGCAGGACTGGTTTTGTATGGTTTGAATATGTTGGCACGCTTTGATTTTAAATATTTTTACCCTATCCTTTTTTTGTTTTCCTTTGTGTCCTCGGCGGGGAAAGTAGATTTTCATATTACGAATGGCTAACTTGGGCTATACTTATTTATTGTTTAATACAAACCACGGCAACTTAACACCGCCTAATAAGAAGCAGTAAGAAGAGCCGGACAAAAGTTGACCCGTCATTGCGGATTAGTGGAAAAACTGAAGATATACAACACTTGTTGACGGAGTGTGTTAGGAATGAAGATCGGTGACAACAGCTGATGATCGCCCTCAAACTGAATCGCTTAATTTACATTTCAAAGCATGTTTATCCGAAACTCCGCATGGTTCCGCTAAATTCTACCTTCCCCCTTCCTACTCAGGAGCACGCGTGCCAGTCTTCGGAGTCATCAATTCACTGTCTCCACCTCAATATCACGTACAAAGAAATTTAGTAGCTCTTTTCTTTGTCCAACTTCCAGAATTTGGAATTCTTTGCCAGCACATGTGTTCCCTCCTTCCTATAACATGGGTTCCTTCAAAAGAGGCGTGAAAAAGCACCTTTCGGGCCGGCAAGGTAGAGGTGGCTAGAGCAACTGCACTAGCGGTCTTCGCATATGGACTCTTCTTACCGCTACACATCAGGTGGTGTTGAGTCATTTGTCGTGCTTTGTATAAAAAATAATAAAAAATTACTCTGAGACATGGAGGGACATTGGTAGTCGTCAATGTGTCTTGTAATTTTTTCAAAAATGTTAGTTGTCCATCTTATCTTATCTTATCTTATCTTACTATGGGGCCATGACTAAGTCACAGTGCACTTCGACCCATTGGAATCTTTTGTGCCTCCCCTGCATTTACTCTTTCTGTGTCCAGAATATAGCTGTCATTAGCCTTACTATATCTTTAGGCAGAAAGAGCCTGTAGTCTTCTGATTTTAGATCAGGAGGGCTCATTCTGGTTCTAGTCAGGGCATAACAATGACAAAAGAGATGCGTCATAGATTACTGACATTCACCACATGCTCGACAAAGTTGTGTTGCGGAGAGTTGCATTTTGTGTAGCATGTGGTTAGTAGCAAAATGCCCTGTGAGTGCCCCAATTAAGAGGCGAGCTTGTGTTCTACCGTTTGCATAGATGTACTTACTCCATCCTTAGTTGTTCATAATATATAGACTCTTTTCTTGAATTACGAGTATATACCTAATAAAGTGAAAAAACAGCTAGTGGAGTATTGGAGCATAATAACTGACAACAGAGTTAAAATTTTAGAATATTATAATTATATTAATCATCTCAATGTTCTCAAACTCCTTTATTTGAGATTTCATCAAATGAATCGGTCCTTGGAAAAGCGGAATCCCTTAAATTTCATTAGTATGTTTTCCGTGAAGAGAATTTAATCTATCTAGTCGAAGGAAAAAGTTTATTCAACGAAACGTTATTTATTTCACTTGGCTGTTATCGTGAATTATTAACTAGATATTACGGATCTTTTGGAAAGTGAGCTATGAAAAGCTAACTATTATATTCTATTCCGCTATAACTATTACTTACCTACATTCCGTTTGGTGTAGAATGGTCCTGGGGCACGGTAATGTACCAGTAATTACTCGGCCCCCGTCCTTAAAATCCATAGCGACAGCCGCGCGGTACGTGTGCGCGCGATAGAAATGCCCATTAGTTTCTTTCTAGTTTTGCGATCGGAAATATTCAATAATATTATTAAAAAAATATATATGAATAAGGAGGTAAGCCCGTATGTACTGGCCGTGTGCATTATAAAAGATGCAGTGCTTATTACGAAAAGCTCTTACTACGTATGTTTTGTAAATCAATCAGGTGTGGGTGATAAATAGCTCGCCGAACCTTTATTATTCCCCTGGTTAAATAGGCTTGGTTAAATCGTGAGGCTCCGAAAAAGAATTACGTTAACATCTGCCTTTTCATTGAATTCATTGAATTTCCAATTAGCTGCTGCCGAGTTTTAGCACTCGACGAAAAAAGAGGGTGTTACAAATTTGCCGTGTCTGTCTGTGTGTCTGTCGGCATCGTAGCTCCTAAACGAATAGACTGATTTTGATTCAGTTTTTTTTTGCCGACATGATCGAGATGCTTCCTATCCATCATTTATGAAGATCTGTTCAGGCGTTTGATGATAATAAGCTCATTTCATACTTGACAAAAGGGTCTCATTAACTTTCACAGATTCAATTGATTTGAAATTTAGTGTACTGTTACGTCAGTGGTATTTCCAAGATAACCTTTAGCTGAAGCATCAAATAGTCTGCGGATCGCTTCATTCTTCAGAAACTTATAGCAGAGTGTTTTTATAAGAACGGTCTCAGTGAGAAGGTGTCAGATAGTTGATGATCGAGGAGGGAGTTACTTAAAATTTTAGTGTTATTTCATGCAGGATGTTTATTTATTTATTTATTGCTTGTCACATGATACATAAGGGTGTAAAAAGAACATTGAAACGTGACACCCTGCAAGAGCACTGCAATTTTGAGAGAGCGATACTTTTTTAATAGAGAGAAATAAATTTAATTTAAGTATGTTACCTACATTTCAATCAAAAAAGTTTATTATTTGTTCTTATCTGCAAAGAACACATTTAATGTGTAATATGCTTTTTTAGCTTTAGGGAGGAGCTCGGTGGCGTATTGGTTTGAGCGCTCTGGTTTCGATACAAAAAACAAAGCACACCTATGGTCGATCCTGGGATGCGTCAATCAAAGTTTGTTATCTCGAGCTCGTCCGTGCTTTGGAAGGCACGTTAAGCCGTTGGTCCCGGTTGTCCCTGCAACCGCTTTAAGTCACCAACCCGCATTGGGCCATCGTGGTGGTGTTATGGCCCAAACTCCTCATGTGTTTCTCCCATGTAGGAAGACCTATGCCCAGCAGTGGAAACTATCTTATAGAATAGACTGATGATGATGTTGCTGATGATGCTTTTTAAGAGAGATATGTTTTTTTGATTTTTAATAAATGGCTTTATTTTTTGAAATTTGGTACACCTACACATGTTAACATAGACATATAAATACTATGGTTTTATCTTAAAATTGTAAAAAATAATTTTAAAGGAGGATGCCAATCTTAGTATGAAGCCTTGCCCCACTTAAAAACTGACACGCCCAAAAGTGACTCAGGGCGCAATCAAATATTATTAGGACGAAGTATTTTTAGATACCAATACATTTTTGATTAAAGATGCGGTTTCTAAGAAATACGTTAAACAAATCCGGATTGTAATATCAATTAGAACACTAGCAAAGTTTGTCATCTGTCAAAGTGCGTTTTGTTATTTTCTTCCTAGATAATAAACTTGTTCAATCCAACTAACTGTATTTAATCATGTCTCTTCATAATTGTAATAAAATAATAAAAATATAAAAAAATCCATGAAATAACTTTTATGCTAACATAAAAAAGTATTTGTTTTCTATGAAACAATACGCACTGGTCAATGGTCTCCATTGACAAAATATTGCAATTCCGGAATGAAAGATTTTTGAAGATGTTATTTAAGTTTTCGATAAAACCTTAGCTTTATGTTATTAACTCAAACTATTTCCAAAAATAATATTTTTATTTGTGAAGTATTATTGGAAATATTGTTTTGTTGGACATTAAACTTGGGTTGGGACAAAAATTGTCATCCTTCTATCTTCATAATAATTGCAAAATTAAAAAAAATAAGTAACCCCCGGCGTCATTAATCTTCTTTCTAACACCATCACATTAAGACTATTCATAAGAGCCCAAACACGCTATATCTGCTGTAAGTTTCTAAAGAATCAAGCATTTCGCAGACTTCTTAATGGTATAGGATCAGCTCAAAGTTAGTATGTAATGGGAATGTCATCGAAGTGACAGTACACGAAATTTGAAATCAATCGGATCTGTAAAAGTTAGTAAAATCCTAATTTCATGTAGAAAATGAGCTGATAGTCATCAAACGCCTGAAATGATCTTCATAAATTATAGCTAAGAACTATCGTAGTCACATCAGCTTTCAAACAAAAAAAACGGATCAAAATCGGTCCATTCGTTTAGGCGCTACGATGCCACAGACAGATACACAGTCAGACACGCCAAACTTATAACACTACCCTCTTTTTTCGGCGGGGGTTAAAAATAGTTCGGCCAGTAAAACAAAATGTATGGGAAATTTCAAAGTTAATTTAACGATTTCTCATCTTTGATAACATATTGGCCCTAATTCTCGTGAACACATGCTAAGTCTAAATTTAAGTTCAGTGCATTTCTTTCTATCAAAAGGAATACGACAAGGATGGCTGTCATATAATTTGACATTTAGATACGTGCATTCAATTTTCGACCTTAATGAATGTGATAAAATGCAGAGTTTAGGAGGCACCTCCGTACATGCCGTCTAAAATTGTCTATGGTTTCTTTGAAATCTGTCTAAATTTAAGTGACAGCTCTAAACAGATTCCTATCTTTTTCTTATTACTTATTGCGAGAAAGAGATATACTGTACTTAAATTTTGAATTAAAGTGTGTTCCCAGAATTATGCCCAGTATATATTTATATGACTTTGTTAACATGGATAGATGCCTGCTTGATGTACTGTATAGCAAACATCCTGCATAATAACTGGTGTTTAATTGTGTACAATCTAATTAACATGACCAGAGTAGCTGTAATAATTAGCCACTTGCTAATAGAGAGAATTAATGATTAGCTCTAATACACCATGTACAGCCGACAGCACACCAAGTCTAACACTTGTACTACGAAAGCCGCCTCTATTACGAACGCAGAAAGGGCGATTTCAAGGTCTAATTGTTACGATTGTTGTGCTGTCGACTGTACATCATTATAGCTTTATGATCGAATGCCACAAAGATTTATTTAATAAACAGGAACATAATAACGCCAAAAAAGCTATATCTGTAAAATTACTAAAACATACTTACAGATGTTGCCCGTAGCTTTAAGCCTAGATTTAGTTTGTGACATTATAATTTATAAAACCCGAAATTATTATTGTATTATTTGACATTTTAAAAATTGTAATTGTATTTTATTATTATTATTATTTGCAATGATTTTTGTACTTAGATTTTTTAATAATATAAATATTGTTTGAATTATTGTATAGTAGGTAAAGTATTGAATATCCTCTCCGATCTTTTTGCTGCGCCTGCTGTGCCCGACAGGTTCCATAATGAATCATGTTTAGCTTTAAGCCTTAAGACCTATTTTGTAGCATTATGGTGCAATAAAAGGTTTGAGTTTGAGTTTGAGTTTATTCTTAATTTTAATTTTAACATTAGTATAAATGTTTGAAAAATTATTTACTAATAAAAATCTATCTACACTAGAAAAATATATATCTATCATACTGGGTGGTAGGTACCACCGTCTTTTCTATTTCTGCCGTAAGCATTACTGGGGTGGGCATGGATGGCATTTCAACTTTCGCCTCGGAATGAAAACGCACCTGCAATACCAGGCGACTTTTCCATGCAGGTGTCTATATAGGCGTCGGTAGCCACTTACCACCAGGTGGGCCGTCATCCTTACTTTTACCCTTGTACTTTAGTAATCATCAATGGTGTGCCAGTACAGCGGCTTTGGTCAAAGGTGTGTTCTTAGAGGGATACACACCTTTGTTACATTGTCGCCAGGAGGTAAATCTTCCATAATGATTGCCCATGGGAATGTCAATGGAGTAACGTATTATTCCGAATTGCCGCTACTGTCATCTTGTCACTGCCGAATTGTCATCCCAGCCATTCAATGGTTTAGAATAATACAGGGTACACTTACTAAAATAAATTAAAGGATTTGAAAAAAATGCATTTTATTCATTTAAGACAATATCATTTTTCATAGCAACGTTTAATGCTTAAGACCTACACAATCAATATCTATTATTATATTTTTTTCAATTTATTGGAATAACAAACAATTACATAATAATGCTTATGTTGATAATACATATAATAACTATTACTTATTATGCAACCAGCAGCGGTATTCACTAGATAATGTATGTTAATAAGTGAGAAGCAGTGCAATAATGAAGATACACAATTTTTAACTAACTCGAATCAGTAAGATTAAATTAACAATTGTTGATTATTTATTTAGTTTCTTTTAAGCTTTACAAGCAAATTTGATTTAAGCTGTCCGCGAGGTAACAATATAGAATCATTATATGAATGCACTATTCGTGTCAGCGGAATGCGCTCGCCTGGTCCTGCACAGTTTTATTGTGTAGGTAATTTAACTAGCTTTCTATTAATACCACATTTGTATATGCTAACATCTCCAGGAAAAATGATAAAAATCTTGGTAACTTTAGTTACCAAGGGCAGTTGGGGTAGAAAGTATGTCGCGCGGCCTCATATTATTTGTTGGATTGAGAAATTATAAAGTTATTTTTACAAAATAAAAATTCTACGGGCTTTATTATTAAATAAACAACGTTATTTAGTATAAATTTTATGTATCTAGCAAATATAATAGTAATAATAACTCAACAAAGCCGTCGTTCATAGCCGCGTCAGCGGGTCTGACTTCGGACATTTTTAGAATAAAAACTATTGAAATGGCGAAAAAAGTATGTTATATTGACTTAAAGCCTGTTTACCGACGAATATTTTGATATATAATCAAGAGCATAAACAATACTTACAGACTTATAACAGAATAAAAATCGGCACAGATGACGCGCAAAAAGCAAAAGTTGTCACAGGTAATGAATCTGAACTTTTTTTTTTTGTTTCTTATTTCGCTGTGGGAAAACCATAAATAGGAAAAGGCAAGGGGATTATTGTAGTGTACAGCTCGTTTAGTGCCGATTCTGTAGGTCTTTGTTTCATGGCTGTACGATGTTTTTAAAATTTATGAAAATGTAAAACGTCCGGGTATGTCGAGCCCATACAAAATGTTCGTGCGGCGGGGAACAAATGTTACCAAGGACATTAAGAGCCTTTTTTCGCGGGGAATAAAGTTGCCAGGGACAATCGACCGGTTAGTATCAAAAAGTTTATGCTCATATTTGTCACGAATACGGTGTGACCAGCTTGGAAGACGAAAAGAGATAATTGAATAGAGAAATAGTGTTAGTTTTATTTTTCAAAACGCCTAGATTCGATTCCCGAGCTAAGTGCATGTTTTTTTTAAATGTATGAATGCAGTTTTTCTTTTTACTAAAATCGATGACATGGTTCCTATGAAGATATTTTCGAATGCCTTATAGTTTCAGACTTTCCCATACTGACCGATCTAAATGTGCCATTCTGTATAGTGTAATGATCGCTATCCCTTTGCCTCATAAAAAATCCTTTAAACTGGACCTGAGTCACGGGTCATCGAACATACATGCAACATTTGGTATGAATCGTAAAGATTCTAGATGCAACAAAAAAGTCTTCGATTTGCAGAATGTGTCAACATTCGAGGAAAATTTACGATGGGTACCTCGTTGACGTCATAAACCGAGTCAGGTTTGAAGCTCGTGACTTAGATACAGTTGATAGATGCTCAGTATGAGACGTGACGGAATTTCCAAGAGGACTGCAGAAGTTCTGATTACATTAGTCTTATGTTGATAGATAGAATACATATGCCGTGGGCGCCATCTCGACGTAACTTCGCTGGGCATTATTCGTCTTATACATGTGAAACTTAAATCCCTTTCGAATGGCTTATTGTGGCATTCAAGTTTACTGAGTCCTCCATATTTTCGAGGAAGTATGGGAGAATCCTTTAGTTCAGTTGCAACGAATTCTTTTATTTTTAACCCCTGACGAAAAAAGGGGTTATAAGTTTGACGTGTCTGTGTGTCTGTGTACCTGTGTGTCTGTTTGTGGCATCGTAGCTCCTAAATGAATGGACAGATTTAGATATGTTTTTTTTTTGTTTGAAAGCTGACGTGATGTTAATGGTTTTTAGCTATAATTTATGAAGATCAGTTCAGGCGTTTGATGACTATCAACTTATTTTGTACACGGTTAAAGGCTTAAACTAACTTTCACAGCTCTGATTGATTTGAAATTTGGTGTACTGTCATTTCGGTGACATTCCCATGACATACTAACTTTATGCCGATCCTATCCCTTAAGAAAGTCTCTTAATTCTTCAAAAACTTACAGCAGATATAGCGTGTTTGGGCTCATAAGAAAAGTCTTAATGAGATGATGATTAGTGAGGTCGGGGGTTACTTAAATTTTTCAATTTGTATTTTATTACATTGCCAGCATCAGTAGTGATAAATACGTTTTATACGTTGCTTTATGAGTGCATGCTATAAAAAATCTGTTATCGGGTATCAGCAGAAAATAGTGATCACGTCTAATAATGTAGATGGATAAAGAACATAGCTTAAAGATAATTGGAAGAGTCATGTAGGTACATTCCACTGTCACAAAAGCTGATAGGGTTACCTATATTTGCATTGAGGCGAATAAGAATAAAGTAGCATCCAAATGCAGCCTTGACATCATAGTTGATACTAATGCGTTAAGAGTCTCTTAGCGATTTTTATCTCAGTCTATCTTTAAGGGAAAGAAAGAGACAAATGTCGTCGAGAGTCACCTAAGCCTAGGGAATGGTTAGTAATAACGAACTATAAAATGTTTTGTCATCCCTTTCAATACGCAGGGTTCTAAAAACTGCATTGCTTCCGTTTACAAATGTGTTTTGTATACTTAGTTCTGATTTCTACATCAACTGTGTCTCTTGTCATTGCTGCATTGTATTTTGTACTGTTGAGTCAGGTAATGTGAGATGATCGTATACTGCAGCGGAAATTGTCACAGTATATTTATGTTTCTTTCATTTTGTAACAAAGTCTAAAGAACTGCGAAACAAAACTGACGGATATAATAAGATTTAAACGTTTTGAAATCTTTATTTTTAAACATTTTTATTTAGCTTGCCCTGTTGGTTTTTTGGTTTGTTTGTGTCAAATTTAGTAATTTGTATTTGACCCCCTTCCTGTTGACAGATTGATCTGATATTTGATACATACCTTTAGTTCTCATGACAACACAATTTAATACATTCTGTATCATTGTAACTAAATAAGCACAAAAGATCATGAAGGGTCGAAGTGCATCGTGGCGTGGTAATATAAGATATATATCTTATAATGGGGCAGTAACCATTCCACTTTACGATCATTGTAAATCCAAAATGGCCATCTCTACAAAAAAATCCCCACAATATGGGTATTAAATTAAAGGGTTTGACTAGTATAATAGTATAATACTATGAAAAAAATGCGAATTCAATATGGCCGCTAATAAAATGGTAGATTGAGTACATATTTTTTCACAATCCCCTCAATATGATTATCGAATGAAAGGGCTTGACTAGTAGAAAATAAGATATGACCAATTTCAAATCTAAGATGGCCGCCGGCAGAAATACTCGCACTTTGCAAGCCTAATACATATAATATTTAACATCATCTATTTAGAGACATATCGGGCGTAATTAAAAACTAACATCAAGATTTCTCCAAACTCTCCCTTTATGTGTTTCTAATGTTACTGAGAGTAAACTTCAACAGTTAGGACAATTGAAATAAGTCTCTGAAAATGCAAGATTAGGTGCAGTGGCCGTGTCGTGTTTAAAATCATCACCACCAGTCTATATACGTCCCATTGCTGGGCAACGACCTTCCTAGGTAAGAGAAACACATAAGGAGTTTAAGTCACAATACCACCATGCTGGACCAATGCGAGTTGGTTGGTTAAAATGGTTGCAATAACAACCTGGATCAACAGCTTAACGTGCCTTCCCAGGCACGGAGAAGATCGAGATTACAAATTTTGAGTGACCCATCCCGGAATCGACTATGGCGAAACTTGCTTTGTTTCCGTAATCGAAACCAGAGTGGTCGATATCAGTATTGATATCTTGTGTCTCTATGACACATGGCCATGTTCTTGGGCCAACAGATATAGTCAATTCGAAAACAACTTCTTACTTGTAGCTTGCAGCACAGATTAATAATAGTCTTGCAGTGGTATTTGAGCCTTAACGCCCCGTGATCGCACTAGCTACTTTTTCCTTCACACCGAAATACATCAAAGTGCTTTACAGCCGAAATAAGAATCAGATTAGTTTTGTATACCAGTTTAGAGTTCCGCTATCTGTCTATCAACCTATCTTCACCCTTAAAAACAAAGTGGCACTGAAATTGCACAGTAGTTTGCAGGTGTTACGTCGCGAACGTTCTGGAATTTTCTCTACATTTTAAAATTGGATTCTTTCAGCTAGACGTGCAAAAGCTTGATTCAAAATAGAAAGAAGATAAACAATTTTATAGTGGCACGATCATATTTTCGTGTCACTAATCACTAAACATTCCCCAGTGTCAGTAAGCGAAAGCGTAAGCAGCATAGTCACTTTGTGGCAATTGCCAGTTTTCCAAAACTGGACTTTGGCCAGTGTCACGGGTCAGGTCCCGTGCTCCCTTATTCCCTTAGGAATAGGGGGAGAAATAAAACACACGAACCGTGCAGTTAAAGAGAAATATATTTAAAGAGCAGAGGTGGGTTCGAAAAGGTTTCTATCTCACTCAGTAGCACTGTACTTCCCTGAAGAATAGTGGTGAGCCGTCCAGGAAGCCAATCTGAAGGTGTTGATGATAAGCCATCCAATAAGCCGGTCTTATGCTGCACGCTGTAGGTCCGGTGTCAGCACACGGAAGCGTAAGCAGCACAGTCAGTTTGTGGTAATTGCCAGTTTTCCAAAACTGGACTTTGGACCCCAAATCGGGGTTTCACCAACACTGATTTCAAGAGATTATAGAATACTCTTACTAAAACACGTCTAATGACGACACGTTAAAAATAACTGTCGTTTGCGAATCAAATTGTCGCACGGAGACCGAACAGAAGAGTCGACCTTCAGGCCTCGCAGCCGGTCGCAGTTCTTTATCTCACCTGATGTTAAGTGATGATAAGGCAGAAGATGGAAACTACTCCAGATCCCATACTCTCCAATATTACTTTAATTCTGTCCTGATCACAGTATTGTTTTATTTTCACGCTCATTGCAAGAACGCACACGGCGGCACTACGCCAACGAAACCTTCCGTCGAAGAAGTTCTTAATTAGTATCGAAAATTATGATTGGTTTTAGTTGCTGGTGGACTCAGATAAGTTTTGCTTTGCGAACATTTCTCTGATCGATTCCAGTTCAGCTAGTTTAGCTTGGAGTATTAATTGGAAAATACTAGAACGACATACATAAGATCTGTATCGGGATGAGTATGATTGAATTCAGGAGTTAGT
Organism: Nymphula nitidulata; assembly: GCA_947347705.1. Taxonomy (NCBI): domain Eukaryota; kingdom Metazoa; phylum Arthropoda; class Insecta; order Lepidoptera; family Crambidae; genus Nymphula; species Nymphula nitidulata. Next base: position 2,207,689 of record OX374617.1, on the reverse strand, counting down.
TATGCTTTCGACGTATCTGTAAGTTGTCATATAATTTGCGAAAACATATTAAGCTTACTACAGCTATTTCATTTAACGTAAGTTTCATTCAATGGACTCTGTGGAACAAAGTTTTGATTGTAAGAATTACCAAAATTAAAGTTAATTACGCAACATTGCGTCGAAAATTCTAAACTCTTAGTATCAATTATTTTAATTTCAATTCAGTTATCTAATAAATTTACTAATTTTAACAACCAAATCGTTATTTGTCGTTTCGTTAGGCGATTTACTTTTCAATTAAATTTCATGCCTTTTGTTTCTGGATTGCAAAAACTTGGAACCTGTTACAATTTTTATTTAATCCAGTTGGAAAGGTAACTTGCAGGACCAAGGATTTATCATTTGTAATTTTCGCCTCTAATGTATAGTTGATTGGTGGTAATAGTCTTTGCATTGAAACATATATTTGTTATACTGTCGATAGTACTCTTGAACTTTCGGAAAGTTAAATAGACTATTAGTGTTGAATTCGTCTAAATATTAGATCGATAAACCGAACAAGCATTAGTATTTCATTTTCATAAATTGTATTACTTTATTAGTTTTTATTTTTCTCTTCTTATTGAGTACTAGACTCGAAAGTTTCTCATTTACTTCCATTTCTATGCCACAATAAATTTCCAACTGTAAGGTTTTTGCTACTTTCTTATTTAGAGGGAATCGGCCGAGAATACAATAATATTTTTATTTTGGCCAAAATAGGCAGATGAAGGGATCTCCTGAACCTTCTTGATATGCTTAAAAGTTAATGGAAAAGTTTTCCTGCTTATTTCCAACGAAACGATCATGTCTGTAAGGACCGATAAATAGATGGGCATGTTTAGTCTCCGGCTTATAAAACTGTTCGCCGTATACCCAAAGAGATGCAAAGTGATCCATTTGGATGCAAATCGTGACCGACATTGCGTCTGTATTACCCATATGTTCTGTGCAGAGATGGGTTGAGTGGTAACCCTTCTGATCAATTAGGTTAAACTCACAATTGCTACATTGACTGCTTGGTAATCAAAAAAGAAATCATGTTTACGTAGTTATAAATACTAGTGGTCGGCCTGTGCTCGAAATTCGACCATACTTATTTTAAATTATAAGTTTGAACATTATTTATTGTATCCCTTTATGTATAGTAATGTTGCATGTTGTGCTTGCATCAAGTAGATTTTATCTAAGATTGTAACCAGTTTTGAGAGCCAAATAAAAAAAATAAAAAATGATTTTTTTTTTGTTTGTTTGTTCATTCTCCCTATAAAGGGATGGCAAAGGGAACTAATGCCTATACAGCCATGTCTTCAGTTTTCTTTATTTCTTATTTTATTGCATTGAAATGGTGGTGTTACACATTTCAAAACACGTTTGGAGAATTCGATGCGAAATATATGATGACAGTCTCCATAAGATGCTACTTGATGAGGTGGTAGTTTTAAAATACCATGCACGCATTTATGATTTTCAAGGCGGGTAGGCGCGGGCGGCGTGATCACTGCATTAATTTCAAAGGTGTACGAAGTCGCGGGCACAGCTAGTGTCTAGATAAATAGCATACAATTTTAATAATCTATTCTCAATTTGACAGATATGCGTGTGTGTCAAATACATGGTAGTGTTTGTAATGTTTTTATTGTTCATTTAATGTATTTTTGAACATAATTTTAAAAACTTATTAGCCATTTGCACTCTTTCTCTATCCTAGCTATTAAAAGTGATAGTTGTTTATTATTATCTGTGCAGACGCTCCTCTTGACGACAGAGCTTGATTTTATAAAGTATAATGTATTCACCGTACAGAAGTAAACTACTATATTATTGCTAAAGCGCCCGAATCCAGACATTGCCTACCGATTCGGACACGCAAACCTCCGCAGGGGAGACCGTCCGGGTGAGTTGGAAAATAGCCCATATCTTCCTAAGTAGACGCTTCAAATCACCTTACTTGAAGTAGAAGACGAGCAGGAAAACTGGGAAAGAAAAATAGTTGACTAATCGTTGAATAAATATTTTCAATCAATTAATTAGAGTTACTATGTAGGACTGGAATCTCCGTGAAATACGATTGCACCCTTCTTTTTGTTAGAAATCGATTCGTCAATCGTAAAAGGATATCGGTTTAATCGCTAGCGAAAAGGATCCCAATGGGATTTGGTTATCGGAAGTAGGCGGTTTTCCCGTGGATTCTAAGACTAGTGATCCAGTTGTCATGGTATCCCTTTATCTTAACTGCTATCGCAAAGTACAGTTGACAGTACAAAAAGCGTAACAGTTTGACCTTGAGCACACCCTTACTGCGTTCGTAATAGAGGTGGATTTCATAGTGCAACCGTTACACTTGATGTGCCGATGTGTATACCAGATAAAGTTATACCTTAGATACATTCAAATTTTGAATTGTCGAATGCCATAGTTTAAAGGAAGAGAAGTATATAATTGCAATGACTGTGATTAATGGGATTATGACCAAGTAACCGCTATCACTGAGAAGAAAATATATGGGGTTTGATAATTGCACTCGAATGTTGATCGAGGCTTATGTCAAATCCCATACATTTTTTTATTTAGCGATAGCAATAGTGATTATCGAAAGGAATCTTGTCTAGGCTAAATAGCTTATACCAAATAACAATAGTATCGCGGTGATAGGTTCGGTTCCAGTCCCAGGACATGATTTTTTTTCTAGCGAGTCCCGTACATCTTACATAAAGTCATTTGCTCGTTTAATTGATTACCTAAAAATTGTTTGCTTTTTCTTTTTACCGACAGAACTTATAGTCCGATGTACGATAGACCGATAAATGTTTTACATGTATACTCTTTGTCAGTATGGTCCTAGGTAGGTGCTAAAGGAAATGTTGGTTTTGGATAATATCACTATTTGTCACTGATCACATCATTATTATTGCAAGTTTCATATATATATAATATTTGTATGTAATCTTTTAGTATATATTTATATATGTATACATGTATATAATTATTAATATATTTAGATAGTAATTTCAAATATTTAGGATGTTTAAAGTTAGAGATATTATTATTATTGTTACTTTGTAATAGATTGTTAGAAATTAGTTTACAATTGAGATTTAAGTTCCCTCTATTGTTGTCTTAGATGCACTTCGTGTTACCTACATTTCACCAGTATGTCTCACACATTTATGGGTTGGCTGGAAGAGATCTCTTATAGAGATAAGTCCACCTTTGCTAACTTTTTTTATGAATCTTGTTTTTGTAATTTTTATAGTGCAATAAAGAGTATATAATATTTAATTATACCGTGTTCTTCTTACCATTCAAGAAACAAAATGAATCTTTGTGATTTTTCATTACTGATGACCGCTTTGCACAGCGGAAACGTTTTTTAACGTTTTTTTAACTCGTAAACTATTAATGTATTGTATGGACGACCGGCTGGGAGAGTGGTTCGAAACCCGGTAGGAGCAAATGTTAGTATGATGAGTACGGCATTTTTTTACGTGTCATGGATGTTTATTTAGTATATTTCTAATATTTATACACATATTATAAGCATTATTTCTCCGTTATCTAGTATCCATAACACAAGCTATTATGATGTTTAGTTTTGGCAAGATAATAAATAGGTGGGAATGAAGGAATATTAATAGTATATAAGACTCAACAAAATTTGAGATAGAAAACCAAAACTATACAAATTTTCAAAAGCAAAAACTAGGAGTTTTTAGAGACTTTCTCAGAACCAAATAATAGTTGCCAAATCTGTTCCAACGAAATCAGACTTAAAGCTGCAGCCAAACTCAAAGCCGTCAAAATAAATGCAAATATAGTCCGATACACCCATTGAGGGGCGATTTCCAACGCTCCATCGACACGAGCCAAGTGCCGGCCGTTTAATTTCTTTGACACTTCGTACCCCAGCTTAATTAGGGGCAGTTCTCGTTTATTTTCTTTTCATCGCCACTTTAACGGTAATTAGAGGAAGTATCGGCTAATTGCTGTTTTTATATGCTAATTTGGTAATGGAGTTCCTTCAGCTGTTGTTTTTTTCTTGATTGATTGTCTTGGATATCATTCAGTTTTTCTGCTTTGGATTTAAGTTGGATTAATGGAATAGGACAGTAATCCATACTAGTATTATAATTGCGGAAGTCTGTCTGTCTGTTACCATGCTTAAACCACAGAATCAAATTAGATGAAATTTAGTCTAGAGATAGTTTGAGTGCCGGGAAAGGACATAAGATAGTTTTTATATATTATTATCCTTTAAGGGGGTCAAAAGGAGGTAAACGTTTGTATGGGGATCAATAACCGCTAAGCCGAATTTTCATCCCCGAAAAAATTCCTTTAAGGAAGTAAAAAGGGGGGTGGAAATTTGTACAGAGAATCGAAAAAAATGACTTTAAAGTCTTTTTCCATTTAACTTTTCACTACGAAAAAAGAATGTTTTTAATTTTTTTTTTACTTTAGTCATCCCTAGGAATGAAAAGAGAGGTGGAAATTTGTAATGAGAAGAATCTCTCCGTCCCATAATATGTACTGTGTAATATCTAATACAGTACCGCAGAAGTATAATTCAACGCGGAATGGTCTAACGATAGTTATCTAATTATTGCATCAGATTTTACATATTACTCCTCTTTAATATCTTTTGATTTGTGCCGCGAATAAAGGTTTCTAAAATCTTGCTCCTCTGCTTGATGGAGCGGTTTGAGAGTTTATGCACAATTTTCTTGTTAAGTTTTATTTCAGTTGACCTATTAGCCATCTCAGGAACCGCACGGACCCTGCATAAAATGCAAGCGTTGAAGCTCCTCATTATGAAGAGCTGGTCACTCTTTTCGGAATTGTAGCTCGTCATCACAAGTCATGCTTTTGGAAGATTGGTACTTTTACATTCTTCTTTACAATTCAAGTTTGAAGAAATCCGTGAAAAATAAGGAGTGATAGAGAAGCTGTTAATGAACTGCATAATTTCGGATGTCGAGTCACTAAAATTTTCTTTTCATCAATAGTGGTGAAATACACATGGTTAATTTAAATTAACCCACCAAGCATCAGATTGCAGACACAATTGATTTTTCAAGTGTCAACCTCTAGAGGTATGACGCCGCTTGACAGATTAATGGCACTAAGAAAATCATTTTCTTTTTATGTTGATAGATCAAACAACAAACATTTGAACTGTAAAGTTATGAAAACTGAGACATCTATAAATACAATAATAATCTTGGTAAGCATGTAAGGCCACTAAGTAATAACGCACTTAATAGCTGGTTTATAAAGTAGGGAAATGACAACACCTTTCTTTACAACAATTTATTTGAAAGCTGATAGTGTCTCCATATATGTGTCGAGAAAAAGATGTGGTTTTACTTAAATTGAGATTTTGCGCGTGTAAAGAATCATGTCCATTTTGTGTTTCAGCATATTAAAGCAATATTGAATCAACATTGTCTCTGAAGCCCAGAGTTTCATTTTTATTATTAAAAACCATAAAGGGTAATACTCAGAACAAGGCCATACCTAAGAAGTTCTCTTAGTTTATTTTATTAAAGTTACAGGAAAAGAGAGAAACTTTTCAATCTGGTCTGCAGTATCAAAGAGCTAAGTGTAATTTGCACCACGATGAAAGTTTCACTTTGACCTTTGCAGCCAGAGACTGAATTCGAGGCACAGAAAGAATACGAAGCGTTTGCATAATAATATATTAAATTAATTCATATCGATTATGAGACAAAGTTGATGCATATCTTGATTTCATCTTATTTTACGTAGGAACCTATTACTACTACTACTGAAACTTTAAGAACGAGGAAACTTAATTATGTTTTTGAATTGGGTTTCGAAATCTGAAATCGAATTGATCTTTTTAACACTGCAAACAAATAAGGTACGAACAGGCTATTAAGAAAATAAAGACGTTATCCATTATTTTTACGTTAAGAGGAATGAGGCGGTGTTTTCAGGCGAGATTTTGGGGATTATTGTGTAAGACACGTAATGGCACAGATAAGATGGTTAGGACTGTCCAGGACACGTTCAGTTCTCACCATACACTGCTGATTGCGTTCCTGGCTTATGTTTTATTGACACCTATTTAGCTGTATCCGAAAATTTGTTATTTGTTAAAACTCTTATTTACACATAAATTTGTCTTTTGAAAGCTGAGTAACGGCATACTAAAGTGATATGAACTGAAATATTTATTTTATTCGTGAGTAAAAAATAAATATTTCAGTATAAAATGAATAAATTTTTATTTTTTTGATGCGTTTAAACGCCTACTTTATTGTAATAATTACAAATAAAAAAAGATTTTTTTTTGCCGCCTGGAGCATTAATTTTTTCATCGTTTTCTTTCTTTATTTGTAATTGTTACAAAAAAACGTTAGTATGAAATCGAAAAAAACAAGCTTCCAATTCATGTGTAGGTACCTATATTGCCAGTAATGACATACAATGAGCCTTATAAGAAGGCTCAACATCACCCAAAGGGGGATGGAGAGGGTTATGCTTGGCGTTTCTCTGCGTGATCGAATCAGAAATGATGAGATTCGCAGGAGAACTGAGGTCACAGACGTATCCCAAAGAATTGCGAGCCTCAAGTGGCAGTGAACAACATGGCATATGTTGCAAAGAGGACTGACGGCTATTGGGGCGGAAAGGTCCTCGAGTGGCGGCCTCGTACCTGAAGTCGCAGCGTCGGTGGACCGACGATCTGGCGAGGGTTGCGGGAAGCCGATGAATGAGGGGCAGCACAGGATCGATCAGTTTGTAGATCCTTGGGAGAGGCCTATGCCCAGCAATGGGCGTCTGTTGGCTGAAATGATGAGTAAAAAATAAATATTTCAGTTCATTAGGTGGGTGACTACACTGCTTTTTGTTTGACATATATGTGAGAGGTGGTAGTCACAATGAAACTGGTATAACCTGCTTGTCTAATGGGCATTTATACTTGAGAGATTAATAAATTCGGCTTTTGTAATCTTCTTTGACGACTTGATATAAATTTTGATTAAAGCACGCTTCAAGATATTAAAGTTATTTATTGTAGTTCAGTTAAAACAGAAAGGAACGTATTTTTAACCGACTTCAAAAACCAGGAGGTTCTCAATTCGGCCGGTATGTTTTTTTTTTCTATGTATGTATACACCGATTACGCCGAGATTAAGGATCCGATTTATGCGATTCTTTTTTTGTTCAATACGAAATAGCTGCCATTTGGTTTCATAAAATTTTTTTCAAAATCAGTTCAGTAGTTTGGTTTTTATAAATAAAAAAAACTGAAATTAGTAAGTCGTCTACATATTTTTTTTCTTTCTATGTACACCGATTACGCCGAGATTACTGATCCGATTTATGTGATTCTTTTTTTGTTCGATGCGGAATAGCTGTCATTTGGTCCCATAAAGTTTTTTTCGAAATCAGTTGGTAAGTTTGGTTTTAAATAAAAAAAAACTGAAATTATTAAGTCGTCTACGTATGCGACATTGCGATTTTTTGCTTTCCTATGACTTTTTAGTGAAACGATACGATAGTAGGAAACAATATAAGTTGACGGTCACCCATCTAGCTTCGACCTTAGAAAGTTATGACTAAAAATTGTGAAAAAAAAATTTTACACAAAATTAAAACCGACTTCAAAAAACTTCACTTGGTGCTTCACTTTCTATTGTTTTTGGAAACCACTTAGCACCAACTCCAAAAATATATTACTAGGGGACGAGTACCTACTTAAATTTAATTATTTTATCCTTTTCAGTTTTTGTATTCATGTGTCCTGCAAAAACTATTAGATAAGCCCAGTTTCTTTGAAATGGGCATCGGAAAGTCTATGTTCATAACTTTTTGTATTGTTCCTATATATGATTCTGAATTCGTTTTTTCGCAGTCAGAGTTCGTTTTAAAACGAAATGATATCATATTTAAATAATCTAATTTAATGCCAATGTAAGGCTATTTGGACACTGTTCATAGTTCCACAAAATAGACAAAATCGGAGAGATGTCTAGTAACGACCAATAGAATCGCGTTATTTTGGCATCTGTTCTCGTTTAGCTATAGTAATGGAATTTTATTGGTCGGTTACGAGATACGAATGAAATTCGGCGGATAAAAAGTCTACATCCTGCGGGGCTAGTATGAAAACTTTTTATCGATATTGAAATGTCATTTAGTCGCGCCGAACAAGAGCAAACGATATTCGAGGTGTTTTTATCAAGTTCAATATAGCTTTACAACGTAAACTTTTCATATTATTAACCGACTTCAAAAAAGAAGGAGGTTATATGTTCCACTGTATGTTTTTTTTTTGTTCACCGATTTTTCTGTCAATTGTGAACCGATTTTCAAAATTCTTTTTTTATTCGATAGAGTATACTCCTGAGGTGGTCACCAAGTCAGGATCTGATGATTGAATCCCAGAGATATCGAGGGCAAACCTCAAATTTTATAGGCACGTGTGACATGTTTTACTTTTTTCCAAAGCTATTCAAGTATTTGCTTGTTAGTCATCTTCTCATGTTGATGATCTGGTGATGGAAGGTACAAGATAATTCTTTTTTCTAGTAGCACATACAAATAAACAACTGTCGTATCTAAAGTAACGAAATGGTCGCTTTGCGCTCAAATATAATAGAAAATTCGTCAAATAATTAAAATTAAAATCTCTTTTTTTTAGATAGCATTCATAAATCTGTATCACATTTGATTAGAGATAACATAGCCCATAGCTTTTGTCACACACCAAAGTCGGTCGCAGGATAAAGAAAACCTTCTCTAATAAAAAAATTCAAAATATTATCTGTTAAAGAAACGAGTCAAAACCATACGGACAATCAACAATAAATCTTTTTTGTTTAGTATTTCAATCCTAATATTTCTATTAAATGTCATTTTAACAGATGCATTTTGATTTTTTGGTGGGATTTCCTGACCTCTTATTTCACAACTGTCAGAAAAATTTCGAATTTCGAATACTCTATACCTGACACTTTTTTATCACGGCGTGTCAAAATGAGACGGGATGTGACTTTTCGAATCGAATCCGTGATCCAGCCATTGTGATTGTAAATCCTTATTCATAGAACACATAGAACAAACAACTCAGTGAATCTGCGGAAGACCGCCGCATCCATCCTATCCGATATCACTTCCAGGATCCGGCTGTCGCTTTACCCTATCCTTCGTACGATTGACGTGAACTTTTTACCGACTTCTCAATTCGTCTGTATGTTTTTTTTACGTATACGGACAAAAAATCATCGAAAGCTATATAGGCAAACACACCCGATGCACTACAGGTCAAAGGTTACAACCTTCAATAAGGATTTGATGTTAATAATCTCACCCAAAATAGTTTAAAGGATAACGAATCCTATAAAATTTAAGATAGATAGCATTATAAAATAATCAGCTCCTCAGTAATTGCACTGGCTACCTTACCCTTCAATCCGAAACACAGTACTGTTTCACGGCTGAAATAAGTTATCCGGTGGTACAGCCTACCCGGACGACCCTGGATATACGGGCCTAGCACCTAGTAACCATAATAACTAAATTTGATTTATGACACCATGGGAATGACACGAATAACCATATATTTTCTAGTCTATAAATATTTGACGCTTTCTTTTTCAACATTTGCATAACATAGCTTACCCCACGCGTGATTCCAAATGAAGGTTTGTGTGGTTGTTTGTTATTCACATTACAAAACAACGTTCCTAATTCAATACATCCAGCTCAGAAAAGGAATCAGAAAAAGGATCGGAATAAACATCAAAGAGGGGGAAACCTAACGCAAACGCCAGGTTTACCTCCAATAAATATATTAACAAGAAATAAAAACAATAGGCTAACTAGAACGCCTGCCCGGCTTATGTATTCGAACGTCGTTCCCCTACTATTTGTTTTAATCAGTATTCATTTGAGCGAAAAGTGATTCAATTATCTACTTTTGTTTTGCTTGTTTTGCAAAGTTTGTTTTGTTGTAGTCTACCCATAACTGCAGGCTAAGTTAGACGGTAAATGGCCTAATCTTATGATCTTAAGTAAAATACTAATAAGAAAATAGTAATACTTACCTACAAAAATAACGAAAGCTGTAGGAAAATAGAAGACGGGAACAAAGAGATCACATCACGCACAAAGAAATTCAGTACCTCGTTTCTTTGTCGTACTTCCAAAACTTGGAATTCTTTGCCAGCACATGTGTTCTCTCCTTCCTATAACATGGGCCCCTTCAAAAGAGGCGTGAAAAAGCACCTTTGGGGCGGCAAGGCGGAGGCGGCTAGAGCAATGTCTAAACTGCAATATCTGTCTTCGCATATGGATTCTTTTTTCCGCTTCACATCAGGTGGTGTGGTGTCGAGTCATTTGTTGTGCTTTGTATAAAAAAGATATGACATGGTTTCCACAAAATATAAAGCGATTATCACTGGCGACATTGAAGTCACGAACAACCTTGAGCCTCTACAACTGAGTCGAGTTTTTTTTTTATACAACTAGTTGACAAACAAGCTGACGCCCCACCTGGTGGTAAGCGGTTACCGCCGCCTATAGACACCTGCAACAACAAAGAAAATCACTTGATATTGCAGGTGTGTTGTCATCCTGAGGCCTAAGATGAAATGCCTTCTATGCGCAGTAATTACAGCCCCAGTATATTATTTCTATTAGCGCTTTCTGTCGACTGTATCACCACGTACCACGACGACTGCTCCGAAGAGATTTTTGCTCTTATCCTACCGTCCTCCCTCCTACTCAGAATCAAGTTTAGCCTGGAATTCTTTACCAGCATCTGTTCCCTCCTTCCTATAGTGGAATAGCACGTCATATTAAGTTGTAGGCGGCTAGAATAGTGTGTTCGAGCTGCACTAGCTGCCTTCGCAGATGGACTCTTCTTACCGCTTCAGATTACGTGGTGTTGACCGGGTGTTAGGAGAAAACAAAGGCGGACGGCAGTACCGGTGACCCTAAATACGACTTGATAGAAAATAATTTTGAAGTCGCCAAAAAATCAGCTGTTTCATAAAAATTGTATTAGCTCCACGGCCTGTTTGTATGGAACAGCTGATTTTTTTACGTAAATTCGAGTTCTCATTTCGGTTGGTAAGTATGTTTTTTTTGTTCGATGCAAAATACTTGCCATTTTGGTCTCATAAAATTTATTTAAAATCGATTGGGTAGTTTGGTTTTTAAATCAAAATAACTGGAATAAGTTAAAAAAAAATATATAAAGGAAACGTTGAAAATTTTAACAGTTTTTTCTTCTTCTTTCGTGAATTTTTCGAACAATACGAATATATTTTAGTGAAAACTAAATTGTACCGAGGCTGTTTTCACTTGAAAATGACAACAATAATTAAATGGTAAATAAATAATAATAATAATAATTATCTATAGATATTACTTTACACGACAAAACAAATAAACAGGTATACCTCATAGATATTGCAATCCCGAACACACACAACGTCTCACAAACACATTCAGAAAAAATAGCGAAATATACAGACCTCTCAATAGAAATCAAGAGACAATGGCAAGTCACCTCAGTTAAGACTATACCTATAATAATATCCTCATCCCCATCCATGCACCCCCTGTCATTTCAACAAATTATACAAAAAGCTGTAATATTAAATACTTGCAAAATTGTCCGCGAATTCCTATCTGTAGAAGGCGAATGATATTTACAAACAATTATACACACACACAATTATACACACACACGCACACATACACGCGCACACACACACACACACACACACACACACACACACACACACACACACACACACACTAAAAACAAGCTTGGCCAAAAGCCCTCATGTTTATAGCAAGGATACCTCTTCCATGTTACAGAGAAAAAACATTGAAAGATGAATAATAATATTCATACCCATGCCCCTACCGGGATTCGAACCCGGGACCTCTTGATCGAGCAGCCCGTATAGCATAGTACCCCTGTACAGACCACTCGGCCAGCCGGTCGTCTAAGTAACTCGTCTATGTATGGGAAATTTTGGATTATTGCTTTCCTTTGACTTTTTGTGAAACGATACGATAGTGGAAAGGAAACAATATGCTGACGGTCACCTATCTAGCTTTGTCATTAGAAAGTTTCCACCAAAAAGTGTGACCAAAAATATGAAACTAAATAAAAACCGACCTCAAAACACCAAAAAGGATAAAAATATTAAATGGACTGATCCCCTCGAAATATATTTTGGTGCTAAGTTGTTTCCAGAGACAATAGAGAGTGAAGCACCGACTCCAAAAGAATGTTTCTATTTGAAAAGTATATTAAATTTATTTAATTTATACTTTTTATTGTTTTGGAGTCGGTTTTTATTTTTATTTTCCTTGTCATCGTTCAGTAGCATCTTCATGGCATGTCATGAGTTTTGGATTCCAAATAGTGTTACATCGTTAATTATAGCTTTTAATGTTGCTAAATTGAAATCGTAAGGAATTGTAATCCTTTTATAGATCAAATAATTTATAACTTCAGGGGACGGTAATATTTCATCGGACAGATAAAATTATAAAGAAATTTGGGAAGTCATAAATATCTCCAATCTAAATTGTATCTTAGACCATTATCTCTACAAAATTTGTTACTACTGCTTGTTTTAGGTGGAATTAGATATTAAACTTTTGTCATTAGGCCTAATTTTTTTTGCGAAAGGGGTAACAAACACGCATGCCTGGTGGTAAGTGGTTACCGGGTAGCCCTTAGACACTCGTAGCAACTGGGGCAGTACTTACGCGTTGCCTACCTTGTTTAAAGCAATGGACAGCTCGTTGGCAGCTTAAGTGTCGAGTCCTCAACATACCGCTTCCTCAATAAGCTCAGGCGACCTTACTCACCGCAGGGATACAAACTTGATAGATATATAGAAATTCTTAATTTTGCACATTTACACGAAAATTACAGAGATAAAAACAACAAACTGTGGCAAAAAAGGCGGTCTTATCGCTAAAAGCAATCTCTACCAGACAACCATCACAAATAAAAGTGAAATAAAAGTGTGCGAAAAAGTAAAGATTAGTTTAAAATTACTACTTATTAGATTTCAGTACTTGTTTTTCAAAAAGAAAATGTAATTTAGGTTGACTTTATTTTGTAACTATCGGAATTATATTCTTAATTTTTGATTTTAAAATTGTGATAAATGTTTGAAAAATTACTTAGTTGGAATATTTCGACTTTGTAGGGTGGACGTTAGCTCATAAACGCAAATACAGATAGACTAGAAGAATTTCACAGGGATTTTCGAATCGTAATCGTATCGTTCGCGCACGCTTAAAATTTCAAACAAAAGCTTATCAATAGCTAACGTAACTATTCGATACGCTTAAGCTTAAGGCTTTTCGAAATTTAAAAGTGTTCGTGCTAGGGGCACTGATTTGGCAATTTGTTTTTTTTTTTTGTCAATTATAAAAATAAAGTTTTTTAGTTGAAAGTGACAGTTTTTTTAGTTTGGAGGTCTCTAAACACCAAGGAGTCCAGAGGTTCCAAAGCCTTTGCATTGCATAATATATGTCGCAGCTATCTGCATTACGATTGGTCCCAACACAACTGGATTTGGTGCTAAGTAGTTTTCAAACACAATAGAAAGTGAAGCACCGACTCCAAAAAAAATGTTTTAGGGGATGAGTAACTACCTACTCAAATTTAATTATTTTATCCTTTTCAGTTTTTTTAAGTCGGTTTTTGTGTAATAAATTTCACGAAAATTTAATTTAAGTTATTTATAAGTACCTACTTTTAATTGATTTTTCCTTTTTAAAAGCTTTTATTTAACTTGCTTATGTTCGGGTGGAATCTTGCTACTCGATTTTGAAGCAGATATCTTCAACCGATTGAGCTGAAATTTTGCATACACGTTTAGTTTGGATGACAATACACTATAAGCTGTGTGACGTCATTCTAAATCAAATATGGCGGACCATCCAAGATGGCGGAATAGTTATTTTTAATGCATTTCTACAATATGGGTATCAAATGAAAGGGCTTATTGAGAGTACCTCGAAAAATAATGTGACGTCATCCTAAACCCAATATGGCTGAACATCCAAGATGGCTGAATAGTTATTTTTTATGCACTTCTGCAATATGGGTATCAAATGAAAGGGCTTGCCGAGACTCAGAAACCTAACTAAAAAGTAAAAAATAAATTAAAAGCAACTAAACCTTTTTTTAAAAAAGGTTTTGTTTAAATGCTCTTAACAGAAGAAAATAATTTTATCCTTTAAACTTTTAACTAATTATAAACTAATAAACTTATTATACACAATTTATATGATCATAAAAGCTTATCGCGCGATTTACTTGTATAAATAAACTAGTACCTCTTTAATTGAGCGACAAGCTTTTATGATCATAAACCTAAATTGTATATAATGAGGTTATTAGTTTATACTAAGTTCAAATTTTAAAGGAAATTTTTTTTAGAGCATTTAAATAAAAGCTTTTTTTTTTTAAAAAAAGCTTTTATTTAAATGCTCTGTCTTTAAATTTTATTTATTTATTTATTTAATCTTTAAATTTTATTTAAAAGCTTTTATTAAATTTAAATAAAAACTTTTTTTTTTTAAAAAAAGCTCTGGTTTTTTTGCTTTTTAGTGTTCAGAAGTCAGTTTTCGTTTTTGTTAAAAAAAATACCTTTCAAAACCTGAAAATTCACTTCAGGTTCACTTTTCTATGACACAGCATTGTTCCTTCATTTAGTGTTCACAAGCAGACCATAAACACAATTACTTACTCGTTAGTACATAGTTACTCACAAAACTAATATTGCGACAACGGTACTATACGTGTAACTTTCGACTTTACGTAGTAGTAATAAGATCGGTTTTCCAACTATACGAGTAAAACTCTAATGTGATGTCCATAGTACGACTCGAACATAATTAAGGCTCAATTAACATGTTACCACCTGTTCCATTACATTTTATTAAGAGGCTGATAATTGCTAATTGAGCCTTACTAAAAACTTTTTTTAGCACAATCTGTTGAAATAAACGCAGTGAAAAAAATATATGTTACTCTTGGACATATTTCTGATAATATACATGTCCCCAAAACACATTATAATCAAATTCTTGGATTAAAAAAATGCCAAAGTCACCCATCAAAATCAGCTTGCAGAACAAAGTCTGCGTTATATGTCAAATGTTTTTTTCTGATTTGCCAGTTAGTACAGTTAGCAAGTTTTTTACGCTTAGTAGTAAGGCAACATAGTAAATTATGTGATATTTTACTTCACAAGAATATTTGTTGGAAAAGAGTCTTATCGACAAGTAACTTATAAACTCAGTTTTGACCACACTAAAAACCGGCCAAGTGCGAGTTGGACTCGCGCACGAAGGATTCCGTGTCATTATCTGTAATCAGGTGTCTACCTGTTGCCGTTATCAAAATCAAGCAAAAACAAGCAAAAAAACACGCTTGTTGTATGGGAGCCCCCTTAAATATTCATTTTATTCTGTTTATTAGGATTTTTTGTTATAGTTCGGCAACAGAAATACATCATCTGTGAAAATTTCAACTGTCTAACTATCACGGTTTATGAGATACAGCCTTGTGACAGACGGACGGACAGCGGAGTCTTAGTAATAGGGTCCCGTTTTACCCTTTGGGTACGGAACCCTAAAAACCACCTTAAAACATCAGTATTTCAATAACATTATTATTATTTAACATTTTATTGCACAACACACATCACACAAATAAAGAAACTGAAAGAAATAACAAAATATGCTTGCACAATGGGTGGCCTTATCGCTAAGAGCGATCTCTTCCAGACAACCTTAGGATGGACAGCATAAAAAATAAGAGACTAAGAAATGCAATGCAATGTATGACGATGACTCCAAAAATATACATATTAATATACAGGGTGGTGCTGTCAATGCGACAATAAATTAAAACATGGGCTCTATTAGTTCAAAGAAATGGTTTGCCACTTTCAAAAACATCTTATATATTTGATAATTTTTTGACATTTCTATGAAATAATGCAGCCAATGTTATATTATTCCATACTAACGTCATGAAATTATCAAATGAATAAGATGTTTTTGAAAGTGGCAAACCATTTATATGAGCTAATATAGCCCATGTTTTAATTTATTGTCGCATTGACAGCACCAGCCTGTATAAAGTAAAAACATGTATACATTCAATACATATAGCTACATCTATAAATAAATATATATACCTATCTTGAAATACATACAGCAGATGTCGAAATACATGGTTACCTATAAAAGTGACAAATAAAATAAGTTTTACAAGGCTCTTGAAGGCGCTTATCGCCTAAGCTCGTCTTATCTCAACAGACAATGCATTCCACAAGCGAGCAGCTTGCACGGTGAACGACTTATTGTAGTAATTTGTGAAATGCATCGGTGTCCACAAGATTAAATTTTCTGATGACCGCAGAATTCGTGGCTGGGTATTAATTGAGAAAATTAAATTGCTCTTTTAAATATGAAGGAACATTGTATTTTTTGCAAACTAAAACGTTGAATCTTATAGATTAGTCTATAATTCAAAAAGTAGACAAAATTATTCAAAACCCTTTATTTTAAAGGTAGTAACACGAGTAAAACAAAATCAGTCTTCATGATGTCCTGGTTGGTTAAACAGTCAATGATCGACGTCCTACGCTACAAGGTTTGAGAGACCCAGATACACTTGTCGCCTGGCTATCTGCTACGTCAGCAAAGCGACCACTGTCGTCAAGTGATGAAATCGCCAAATTTTGGCAAAGGCGTAACTTCAACTACACAAAATTTGGATTGGAATTGGAGCAACCCGCGAATAAGACAATAAAGAAAGACTTATAATGGTTTTTGGTTGTGCTGGGGTAAGAGCCCATGCCCCCCCGTAGGGTTAAAATTGAAACGTCAATGGACGTCACCGATGATCTGTTGTAATGAAAGAGAGGCACTGATCTTAAAGGAGTTGTTTCAAAAATGTATGGAGACCCGGCCAGGTCTTAAAAATAGTCGAAAATAAGCAGCACAGATCTAAATTTTATTGTCCCTTTTCTTTTATTGGTTTGTTTCGTGGCACAATGCAAAAACTTTTATAGAAAAAACTGCAACAGCCATATATTCATCACGGCGCCTATGTCAGTTCGGTGACGTTTAGTTGACCTCATTGTCGCGGCCATATTGCCTTATTGAACAATGGTGAAATCCACGAATAATTTTGGATTTTGGAAAAAATATTAGTTCGTCTACATGTATAACTGGAACTATACATGAAGGAAGACGAATTAATAGTATTTTTCACGGAATCAGGAGATTTGTCCTATTTTTTGTAGATAGTATAATTACATACTCTGGTCGGATTGTACCTAATATTCGCAACAATATAAAACTAGATAGTACAGTCGGCAGCACACCAAGTGAAACAGTTGAGACTACCCTTAGCTCGTTTGTAATAGACACGGCTGTCATACTATCTGAAACATTTCCTTTATTTTTGATGTCTGTACAACAAACTAAGAGCTGGAGTGGAGACCTGTACTACGGGTTTTTTTTTTTGGAAACCTATCTCAGGCTCCAGTCTCTCACACAATGGTTCATACACTAAAATCAATGTACCTACTTACACTATATTGAAAACTGTAACTTTTGTGAGAGAAAATAAATAAATATTCTAATTCTAATTCTAATTCTAGCTTCTGGTTCCTATCTACAAGAGACATTTTATTATAGAAAATCTCAATAAAGTCTATGATATGCTTCAGTACACCTCGACTATAAGATAGTACAGTGGGGTAATCCCGAATGACGTAGGTATTATTGAATGTACTCTTCTTCTTTTCTAAGTCAAATGAATGAATAAATAAGTGAATGATGTGGCGTATTCATGACAAAAGTATAATTGATATCTCTTACTGAGTGTGAGCTCCTCACACGTTTTAATGGTGGTACAATCGGTCTCTTTCGGAGTTACCTATAATCATAATCATAATAATCATAATCTTTATTCACTAAAATATGGTGCAAATAGATGTTACAATGTTATATCATCGTTAGTTAGTGTTCTATCGTTAGTGTTTATCCCTCTCTCCACTAAATCAATTTTATTTTTACGCCAAAGCAACAGACCCGCGATTAACTCACAAAACAGTTACTAAGATTAAACAATTAAACATAAAACAAACATGTACTCTACAGCGTCATCAATTTACAGAAAATTAAGACCTTCCAAAGAAACGCTTCAGTCCGAGATTCTATATAATAGTATAACCTAGTTTACCAGCAAGTAATGTCTTCGCATCTCATTACAGTATAGTGTAGGACACAAAAACTTAGCACCCCGTTCTTAGTCAGTGTTAATGCTCTTACATTTGCATATATGCCATTTACATGCTAAGTTAAATACTTTTTATATGAAATATACGACAGCAGGCAGCAAATAAAGCCTTTCGAACAGCAATGTTCGTTAAAATAAATGTTTTACAATTCAAGGTCTAAGCCTATAGACTGGTTCTAAATAGTATCGTAAGCTTTTAAGACTGCTAGAAATTAAATAACCACAGATATACATAAGAAGGTCACAGATAAAATAAAATAGCACATAAGAAGATCACAGGTAAAAAGCACTTTGCATCTCTTTTGTGTTCCAATGTTGTGGTCGCCTAAGCTAATTGAGAAAGCATTGTGTTAGGAATAGGGTAACTGGTCTCTTGTTCTGTTACGTAACGCTGTCTCCCGAATTTTTTTTGGAAGGCATAGCGTGAGCAGTGTTTTATAGCGTTAAAGGCACTACGAGCGTCTATAGGCTACGGTAGCTGAATACAATTAGGCGGGTCGTTCTCTTGTTTTCCACCCTTGTCAGATGTTTAAAACCAGTCATGCTTTGAGGAGCTCAGTGGCGTAGTAGTTTGAGGGCTCTGGTTTCAATTATGAAAGCAAAGCAGCTTTCGCCATGGTCGATCCCGGAATGGGTCAATCAAAAGTTTATAATCTCGAGCTGCTCTCGTTGGTCCAGGTTGTGACTACCGGCGTCGCTTTAACCCACCAATCCGCATTGAGTCAGCGTAATGGTTTTATGGCCCAAGCTTCCCGTGTGTTTCTCCCATTTAGTAAGGCCGTGGTCAGCAGTGGGACGTATGATGGTGGGCTGGTGATGATGATGAATGGTGAATAGATTTCTTCACCAGCCCAATACGTCCCACTGCTGGAAACAGGCCTATTTACATGGGAGAAGCACACAGAGACCTTGGGTAATAGCACCACCACATTGGCCCAATGAGAATTGGTGGGATAAAGCTGTTGTGTAACAACTGGGACTAACAGATGCACAGAGGAGTTCGAGACTACAAATTTTAATTGACCCATCCCGGGATCAACCAAGACGAAATTGGCTTTCATTATGGAAACTAGAGCTCTCAAACAGCTACCTTATGGAATAGCTTGAACTGCACGAAAATATTATTCAGTTATACTTCCAAAAAAAAATGTTTATCGATTTTTCTGTCCCCAAGTGTACGATATACACGAATATAACCGCGTTCTGACTCAGTATTGACTCAAAACCATTATTGCCATAATATCAGTTGTTTTCGTGACTAATTTTTGATTTGAATTTTAACTCCTTCTGCTTTGACAATAAAGCTGAAAATGGTAGAGGCGATAGGAAGTAATCATCTGCATTTACGATATGATTATAGGTTGCATGATTCAGTTTATTTAAACAGTGCCTAGTTGCTTGAAAATGCGAATGAATCAAGTCTTGTATAACTAAAATTTCACTGATTATAACTATGCATGTTGACCTTTGTAGAGTTATAAAGTAAATTTTACCGTGATAGTGATTCCATCAGAAACTTAAATGTGAAAACGGGAGCCAACATTCTGAATATGCATGGTTGTCGATTTCACCGACGAAAGAATTGACATCTAAAAAGGGGGTCAAGTTTAATATATAATCTTGAAATTTATTTATCAGTACATACAATATTTTAAAATAAATCGGGTCGTCTGGATAGGAATCACTTCCTTTCCTATTTCAGCCGTAAAACAGATCGCTGTAATTCGGTTTGAAGGGGAAGGTAGCCAGTAGCCAGTGTAATTACTGGGCATGGAAGACCGACCGACTTGGAGATCCTTGGGAAGGCCTTTGTCCACTGTCCAGATAATAAATGAATAATCCATTATTATTAACCGACTTCAAACAAAGAGGTTATCAATTCGACTGTATGTTTTTTTTATGTTTGTAACCTCAGAACTTTCGACTGGGTGAACTGATATTGATGAATCTTTTTTGTTCAATGCGGAATGGTTCCCATTTGGTTCCATTTTTTTTTATTCATTGTGTATTTTGGTTTTAAATCAAAATAACTGGAATGAGTAAGTCAGCTACGTATGCGGAATTGCGGATTTGCTTTCCTATGAACTTAAGTGAAATGATACGATAGTAGAAAACAATATAAGCTGACGGTCACCCATCTAGCTTTGACCTTAAAAAGTTATCACTAAAAATTGTGAATTTTTTTTTTTAACAAAAATTAAAACCGACTCCAATAAACTGAAAAGGATAAAATAATTAAATTTAAGTTACCTACTTACTTATCCCCTAGAAACATATTTTTTGGAGTCAGTCCTTCATTATCTATTGTTTCTGGAAACTACTTAGCATCAACTCAATATCAATTATTTTATGCTTTTTAGTTTTTTGAAGTCGGTTTTAATTTTTGTTTAAAAAATAATTGTGATACAATTTATGATATTATTAAAATACAACGGTCAATGAAACCTATTAAAACTATTTCAAACTATTTCATGCGTTTATTGATAAATGTTTCTATTCAGAAAGTAATACAGAAACATCAAATTTATTGAATAATTTCAACGATAACTATCCATAGAAATGAATAGAGTATTGATATGAAATAGCTTTTACAGTCAGCTTTGTTGAATAAAAACTTTGGTGTGGATTTCAAACTCATCTATTCGCTTGAGGATTTTACAACGAGCGATTAAGGAACCCGGCATTCGTCGAGAGAATCGAGTTTATTCGAGAGAACAGAAATGAATTAAATTTAAATTTATAATGTAACAGCGCGAATAAACCTTAATATTTATCTTGCGTAGGTAATTGCTGAAGAAATATTATGATTTAATTTATTAATTTAATTATGCTTTGAGTTTCCGCTTTCCTGGTAACTTTGAAATGTTTTCTGATACTAATTACTATATGACCTTCAGGACTAGATTGTAATGTTTATTTATGTCTTGAGCCTAGCTTAAAGTAGAGAAAAGCCGTGATTTAGATTAGTGAGTGAATAGGGTTGGCATTCAAATATATGAGGGATTTTTCCTCATAAACATTATAATCTAGTCATATAATCTAGTAGCAAAACATAACAATCTATCTAGCCCTAAGATTAATGATATATTAAAGTTAAACAAATGCAAATCCTATATTCACTTGTTACATAAATTCCAACTTTACACTGCTCTATGCTAGGTTTCAGACATTCCGAGCTTGGAAGTATTGGAGTTTATCAAATTCTAATCACACCTTTATAACATGCATATTGCTTATATCAAATGGAACGCACGAATTTAACGACGTCCCGATAGCATCAAAGTTGGATACTCAATGACGGTTGTCACTTATCAGTGACAGTCAATATCGCGCTTCAGGTTCACTACTTGTACGGAATATGCCTACAAATGAGCCAAGTCTTTGGTTATAACTGTTATTAATCAAGTGGTTAAATTAGGAGCAATTTGGCATAAGTTGAATACAATTTTTGTAGTTATTTAAATGTTACTAATTTCCTTCTAATATTCAGAAAACAAACCAATCCCACTGTTATGGGCTTTTACTTTTTTGGGGAGTATTTTTCAGGTGCTTTTTTTGGAATATGTGATATTTTTTTTGTATTTAATTTCTTTTTTTTAATGCAAAGACGAGCAAACGTATTTTCAAAGAGATTTATATGGATGCACCCCTAAATATCCAGACCCTGATCTAGAACACTAAGTTCTGTTTGAGGTAGAAATGCTAGAAAGAAAGAAAGAAAGAAAGAAAAAATATTTTATTTAAATAGGCCACAAAGAAGTACTTTTTAATTAGGTACTAGCTAGCTCTTACGTTTCGTTGCATCGTGGGGCAATGCAGGAATATGTGGAGCCTCTCTGCCTGAGATGTTGACGCCTGAGTCTACCCAGTAAAACAGGTCTTCTCGCATGAACTGATTTGTGCGTCAATTAACCCTGTATCAACAATTTGTCATGCGTGTGCCCGAACGATTGTGTAGTTACTACTCTGCGGTGCCAGTTGATTGGCGTCTTAATGAGTGAAATATTTTCATACGCTAGGGTAACCCTTCAACACGGGCTAGTTGTATTGAAAAATTTGATCGTCATTGACAAATTTCTGTGTAGGTTCCTAGCAACTAACAAACGGATCAATGAGAAGGCGTATTCCTAAGCCGTTGACCCTAAATCCGAATCACTGTGACGACTCGGTTGAGCAAGCACGTGAGTAGATTTTCTTATTCGTAGTCAAATTTATCCAACTTTAGTCTGCCCTTCGGTATAGCTTCCAAAGTTTTTGGTTAATATTATGACTACAATTTTGCGTTCCATCAAATTCTCTATCGTTTCGAGAATGGTGCGTTTGACGATTTCATCGTTACTACCTATATTGATTTTTTCTATACAACTAGATGACAAATAAACTAACGGTCCACCTAGTGGTAAGTGGTAACTGCCGCCTGTAGACACCCGCAATAACATGGAAAAAATCACTTGGTATTGCAGGTGCGTTGTCATCTTGAGGCCTAAGATGCTCAAGATGCTTGCGTTGAGTCGCGACATGTCGAATTGCTGCCTTTATTATTTCCTCCGTGAAACAGTTCGCCGCGTTAAGGATTGGCGAACAAGGTGCCAGAGTATTTTTTTTTTTATACAACTAGATGACAAACAAGCTGACGGCCCACCTGGTGGTAAGCGGTTACCGCCGCCTATAGACACCTGCAATAACAAGGAAAAGCACTTGATATTGCAGGCGCGTTGTCATCCTGAGGCCTAAGATGAAATGCCGTCCATGCCCAGTAATTACACTGGCTACCTTTCCCTTCAATCCGAAACACAGCGAACTGTTTCACGGCTGAAATAAGAAAGGCGGTGGTACCTACCCAGGCGACCCTACATATGGGTCTACCACCTAGTAATTAAATTTACACTGGCTACCTTTTTTGGCTGGCTACAGTACTGGCTACAGGCTGGCTACTGGCTTTGTACAGCTTAGAGCGTAGAAAACAAAAGACTAGAAAATATGGGTTCTACCAAGTTTTCGGTATATTAATGGTTAGAGCATTTATCTGGATTGTGAAAGACGTTGTATCCCATCTCGTTCCCAGACATCTTATTTTTTGTATTATAGACATTTTAACACGCCCTCCAAACATTTTAAATTAAAAATTTATGATGAAAGTATCACACACGAACTTCAAGCACGGATCCACCATTAGAATTTCACTCACGTAGGCATACTTACAAAATAAACAGAATTTTCTGCAATATCGGACTAAAAATATCCGAAGCGACCGACGTTTCAAACTAAAAACTGCCACCGATGGCAGTGCACAAAATTAATTTCGTCATCACAGTTGTTCTCAAACTTTATCCACAAAGTTGGAGGCAGCTTGAATAGTTCGGCACGGTGCTGTATCCACTAATAACGTGACCACGGCCCGTCTGTCTGTTCGCATCTTTTATTTGCATTTTGGCATCGATAGTGTCCAAAAGTTATACAGGGTGGCGCCGTCAATACGACAAAAAATTTAAAATTCGAAAGCATCGTATTCATTTGATAATTTCATGACATACAAATGTCATGAAATTATCAAATGAATAAGATGTTTTTGAAAGTGGCATTCTATGAACTCATATAGCCCATGTTTCAATTTATTGTCGTATTGACGGCACCACCCTGTATAACATTAATTAGTATTGATTAAGCTAACATGGCTTTATATGATTGATATACAACTACTTTACTGAATTTAACCCGCGTTTAATTAGATGTTACATAAATGTTTCATACCCGACGTTTAGATACTGTACAGCCGTGATTATGGGATCAAAAATTAATCTTAGCATCGGGTATAAAATAATAATGCAACGTCTAATTCAACGCCAGCTAATCAATTCAAATGATGTGTACTGCTGGGGAACATATAAGTCAATACTGCAGACATCATTGATTCACTATCTACGTTAGACTGTTAAAGTTTGATAGAGTAAATTACATTTTATCGCGAGTTGCACTGCAGATTCCCCGCCACCCCATTAAGTGTCGATATCTCTAAACAATAATATATGGTATTAAAGCAATGATAAATACCTATATGAGTTTAAATGCTACAAAATCAAAAAGACTTTTACTTAAAACGACTTAAACAAGGTTCTTTTTAATCCTTTAATGCCCAGACCTCATAAATCTACGATAAAGACAATTAAAATTCAATTGTGTCGTATGTCGGGTTTGGAAAGGACGTTAACAAGATAGCCTACCTGTTAAATAAAATCAAATTTACCGGATTTAAATCGGGTTTAATTAGATGTTAATTATTAATACTTGTTCACACTTTGTTTACATCCTTACCTGTCAGAGAGACAAATCTTTGTTTCAGAGAGCGCAAGGCGTCTGTGACAACCAACACCTGAGCTGACAGCTGAGCTTCTGCATGTCAACCATGTATTGCGGGACAAAAACTGCAAATACCACGCCAGAGTCATACGAACCAAACGAAACCTGTCACAGGCGAACTTCAACCTACTTTACTACCTTAAATGAAAGGTGTCACTGACAAGATTGGCCACATCTTGAAGCGTGCTTCAATTAAATCTGAACACACACTTTGAATTTATTGAAAATATCTTGAAGAGAAACAAAAGGATATACTTTTGTTTCTCTCATAAATATTTATTTATTTTACCAGGAGAAATCCGCTGACGGACCTCTCCGCTGGCAAAGCAGCGAGCATGTGCGGGGCTCGCCTAGCGTCAAAATTGACTGCCTGGGAATCGCCACTAAAACTTCTGGATAACTCCGCTGCCTTTCATGAAGGTGATCTGGGAAGCATAAATACTTGTTTTTTTTATACCCATTTTTCTGACAGTTCATCAAATAACCATTGTCTCGGGGGATTGAAGTCTCTACACATTATAGAGAAGTCTAATACTAAGATGAATTGAAATATATCAAATTATATCTTGAATCAATAAACACAGTTGCTCTCTCCAGTTGCTTCCTCCAGTATTAGAGGATAACAAATAGCTTTATCTATTCAAGCTAAGCTAGTGGAAAGCGGGGGTCGACAGAGTGCTTCGTTCACTCTGCTGCTGTTCGCTTAACTACGCTAACTATTACTAGCTACTTATCTTCAATTCCATTTGTTCTTTTGAACTAGGCTAGAGGGATTACTAGAAGGGTGCTGTTAGAAATGTGACTAATATCTATCGGTTTTAGGGTTTTGGAGTTTTGATATTAAATTGTAACTTATGCCGATACCTCGTGTACGTAGTTTCAGCATGATGACCCAGTTACACGAACAGCAAATCATGACGTAAGTCTACGTGCAAGGATTAACATTTTTTTCTGATGCTGAGGAAATTTTTTTTTTTTTAAATCTTAACGGGGCAACTCTTGGCCTTCATCTCACCTGATGGTAAGTGAAGACAAGGCCGACGATGGAAGTGATTCCTAAACCAATGAAGAACTGGCTATCTTACCTCTAACTGCCGGAACACAACAATGCTGTTAACATTATTGTTATGGCGGCAGACTAAGGTAAAATGGTGGTAGGTAGCCAGGCGGGCTTAGAAAAGCCATACCAAAACTCCGGAAACTGAGAGAACTAGGCGGCCGCGTACAGGGAGATGGACTAGGCGCCGCGTAAGTTGCTTAGGTGTCGGGTGATCTCCGTAGCCTTCAAAGGTGATCCATGAACCCCATTAACGGGGCTAATATCACACACTATATAGTCTATATCAGGAGCTCGGTGGCGTATTGGTTTGAGCGCTCTGATTTCGAATACGAAAACAAAGCAACTTTCGCCATGGTCGACATCGGGATGGGTCAACCAAAATTTACTATCTCGAGCTCCTCCGTGCTTCGGAAGGCACGTTAAGCCGTTGGTCCCGGTTGTTACTGCAACCGCTTTAACCCACCGAGCCACATTGGGCCAGCGTGGTGGTGTTATGGCCCAAACTCCTCATGTGTTTCTTCCACGTAGGAAGGCCTGTGCCCAGCATTGGGTCGTATATAGGCTGGTGATGATGATGATATTATTATAGTCTATACTTATTTGAAAATAAATAAGTACTTCCAAATATATTACTTATTTTAATATATTTCTACAGTTTCTATTTGAAAATTTAGCAAGAGTCCGTCGAGAAGTCGTAATGATGTACGAGACGTGCCTGCCAAGAGCGTAGTGTGTCAACCAACATAAACTCCTGTCCTGAGTATATTCAATTATTCTCGGGCTCAGTCGCGCGCCGTCTGGTGTCGGCGCGATCAGCTACGTCACAAACAAGTGCGATGCATTGGAATAGCGACAATTAGTACGATTTTTAACCGACTGCAAAAAAAGGAGGAGGTTATCAATTCGACTGTATTTTTTTTAATGTTTGTTACCTCAGAACTTTTCACTGGGTGAACCGATATTGATGATTTTCTTTTGTTCGATGCGGAATAGTTCCCATTTGGTCGCAAATCATTCGGTCGGTCAAAATCCATTGAGTAGTTTGGTTTTTAAATCAAAATAACTGGAATGAGTAAGTCAGGTGACTTACTTACGTATGCGAATTTCGGATTTTTGCTTTCCTATAAATTTTTAGTGAAATGATACGATAGTAGATAGAAAAAAATATAAGCTGACGGTCACCCATCTAGCTTTGACCTTAAAAAGTTATCACTAAAAATTGTAAAAAAAAATCAAAAATGAAAACCGATTCCAAAAAACTGAAAAGGATAAAATAATTAAATTTAAGCAGGTACTCGTCCCCTAGTAACATATTTTTGGAGTGGCTAAGTAGTTTCCAGAAATAATAGAACGTGAAGCACCGACTCCAAAAAATATATTATGTTTCTAGGTGATGATTGCCTACTTAAATTTAATTATTTTATCCTTTTCAGTTTTTTGAAGTCGGTTTTAATTTTTGTTTATAAGATAAAAGAATAACAAGGACATATTTTACCATTCCTAGCCATACCAATTTTTTTCATACGCGCATTTATTCAAAAGCTTTTCATAAAAAAACTATCAAGAGATTCACTGAGAAAATTAATCATTGCTAAAGGAAAACGTCATGTCCGACAGTTGTTGCTGCCCATCCGTTTTGCCGAGTCGAGGGTTGCTCGACGTCTCAATGCTGGACAAGAATGATGGATGTAGACAAGGGGATTGGCAATCGA
This sequence comes from Nymphula nitidulata, assembly GCA_947347705.1. Lineage (NCBI taxonomy): Eukaryota > Metazoa > Arthropoda > Insecta > Lepidoptera > Crambidae > Nymphula > Nymphula nitidulata. Next base: position 2,180,202 of record OX374617.1, on the reverse strand, counting down.
CTATGTTTATATAGGTAGGTGAATAACTCTATCTCATTGTTGGAGCTTATATCTTATGTACAGTCAAATGCACATCAAGCGTGCACTGACTCCAAAAAATACGATTCTAGGGGATGAGTAACTACGTAAATTTATTTATTTTATTCTTTTCAGTTTTTTAGAGTCGGTTTTGATTTTTGTTTTTTTTTTTTAATATATTTACGGTAACCGCTAACCATCTGGCGGGCTTTAGGCTCGTTTGATAATATAATACTATCCCTATTATTTTAATGTGAAATAACTAATCTTCATAAGATAATTATAATTTATGTTCATTATGGATTAAATTAAGATTAAATAGCCACAAAATCCCTGTCATTCAACCTCCTGTAATGCTATAGCAATAAGAAACAAAGTTAAATATTCATGACTCCATTCGGATTTGTGTTTCTAATTGAATCCGTGAATCATTAAAGTGTGTGTTATAATTGTGATAGGATAATATGATACATAATTTTAGCCCATTTTGTATGATTACCGTGGTGTATGTTGACATAATTGTGCTGGATAATAGTTCCTAATTAAAATATGATTAAAATTCAGAGATCCTAAATCGATCTATAATAATAAAGTCTCGTTTATTTATGTAAGGTTTTGTAATTATAACATGCATAACTGAGGCATTTCATATCGGCCAGGTATAGGTATGTACAGTATCTCAAAAAACCAGGAAAAATCTCCTGAATCCGCGAAAAATACTAATAATTCGTGTTCATGCATAGCTTGTTTGTACAAAAGTTGAAATATTTCGTCGATTTCACGTAATTCACTGTTGCAATATGGCGGGCGACATAGAAGTCGACTAAACGTCACCAAAGTGACACACGCGCCACGATGAATTTTGCCCGTTTTGCAGTTTTTTTAACCGACTTCAAAAACGAGGAGGTTCTCAATTCGGCCGGTGTTTTTTTTTTTTTCTATGTATGTACACCGATTACGCCGAGATTACTGATCCAATTTACGTGATTATTTTTTGTTCGATGCGGAATAGCTGCCATTTGTTCCCATATTTTTTTTTTCAAAAAACAGTTGGGTACTTTGGTTTTAAATATAAAAAAACTGAAATTATGAAGTCATCTACATATGCGTAATTGCGAATTTTTGCTTTTCCAATGACTTTTTAGTGAAACGATACGATAGTAGGAAACAATATAATTTGACGGTCACCCATCTAGCTTTGACCGTAGAAAGTTATCACTAAAAATTGTGAAAAAAAAAATTTAAACAAAAATTAAAACCGACTTCAAAAAACTGAAAAGGATCAAATAATTACATTTAAGTAGGTGTTCATCCCCTAGAAACATATTTTTGGAGTCGGTGCTTCACTTTCTATTATTTTTGGAAACCACTTAGCACCAACTTTTTTTCAGTTTTTTGAAGTCGGTTTTAATTCTATAAAGATTCTTGTTTTGTACTACGCAACAAAGCGGATAAAAATAAGATGGACAATTCTGCATATTTTTACCTATTTTCAACCCCCGACGAAAATATTATAAGTTTGACGTGTCTGTCTGTGTATTCTGTGTATCTGTGTATCGGTGTATCTGTGTGTCTGTCTGTAGCATCGTAGCGCCTAAACGAATAAACCGATTTTGATTCGTTTTTTTTTGTTTGAAAGCTGAAGAGACTACAATGGTTCTTAGCTATAATTTATGAAGATCAGTTCAGGCGTTTGATGACTATCAGCTCATTTTCTACATGATAAAAAGATTTTACTAACTTTTACACATCCGATTGATTTCAAATTTGGTGCACTGTCACTTTGGTGACATTCCCATGACATACTCACTTTGAGCTGATCCTATACCTAGTAATTAAAATATAATAAAACTAGAAAAATTTCACGTCCTGAGGCAGGAATCGAACCCGCGACCTTTTGCAATCCGGGCGACTGCTCTGACCACTGAGCCACTCAGGACTTGGGATAACCCTGTGAAATTCTTCTAGTCTATCTGTTATTTGCGTTTATGAGCTAACGTCCACCCTACAATGTCGAAATATTCTATTTCAACATCCGAAACGAGTATTTTTACAAATACCTGCGATCCTACACCATCAAAAAGTCCACGAAATGGTTAATTCTTCAGAAACTTACATCAGATATAGCGTGTTTGGGCTCTTATGAATAGTCTTAATGAGATAGTGTTAGATAGATGATTAATGACGCCGGGGGTTACTTGAAATTTTTAATTTTGTAATTATTCAGTATAGTGTACATAGACTTTGCCGGGTCTCCAAACATTTCTGAAACATCTCTTTTCAGCCCTTAGATGTAGTCCGGTATAGTGGAATAGGCCTGTATGTAGGGTCGTCTGGGAAGGTACCACCGCCCGTCCTATTTCTGCCGTAAAACAGTTTGTAGCCTTTCGGATTGAAAGGAAATGTAGCCAGTGTAACTACTGGGCATGGAAGGCATTTTATCTTAGGCCTCAGGATGACAGCGCACCTGGAATACCAAGTGATTTTCTTCTGAAAAAAATCGGCTGTTCTATACGAACATGTCGTGTAGGTATTAAAATCACAAAATTAATGAAAAGTACCTAAAGGTGTGATTTTTTCTCAAAAATGAATAAGATACTTATAAATATTTATATCTAAACTAGAAAAATTTCACGTCCTGAGGTGGGGGTCGAACCTGCGACCCTTCAAAGTCCGGGCGACTGCTCTTACCATCTGAGCTACCCAGGACTTGGGATAAACCTGTGAAATTCTTCTAGTCCATCTGTATAAATTTGCGTTATAAGCTAACGTGTACCCTACAATGTCGAAAGATTCTATTATATTTCAACGTCCTAAACGAATATTTTTACCAATACCCATGATTTGGTTAAGTTTGGGCATTGCTTTCAAATCTTGAAAAATTAAAAAAAAAACGAAAGAAAAAGATTTTTTAACATTTTAACAAATGTTTGAAAAACATATTATTTATAAAAATATCTCAAATAGAAAAAGATATTTTCTGTGAATATATTTTTCAAAGATTTATACAAATGTGAAAATTAAGTTCAAAAATATGAATATCGTTGCAATTAGAAATAAAAAAAGAAAACGTTGAAAAAATTTAACTCCAGGCAGGAATCGACACCACCCGCGCCAACGCTAGGTGGCTAGGCGTTATAAACGTACCTACAAAATGAAACATTAAAATGTGAATATGAATATGTTAATTTTACGATAAATCTAACAAGCAATACTTACGTGCGATTAAAATCATGGTTTAGTGATCAATTAGAGACCCAGGCTCTGCCTGCACAGACGACCGATCAGCTTTGAGACAGTCCAATTAGTGGCAACCGCTGCAAAGGCCCAAATCCATCTGGATCCTTGTGAGTCGGGTGAAACGGGCCCAACGGCTCTAAATCGAGATGTTGAGGTTGTGATATTTGAATAATTCGACACATCGCCGTGTGGTATTTATGTCTACTATAAACCAGATTAATATTCAAAATTCTCAGAATAATTACTCTTCTCAAATTTGTTTTTAATTCTCCAAGATACTTCTCAAATTTATATTTAATTCTTTAATGCAATTGGCATGGCTTTAACAATCCATGATTACAATCTGCTAGCCTAGGAGATTAACGTTAAGATTAGTGAACAGATACGCGAACGCACAGCGCTGTGCTCAAACGTTAAAATCAATGGCGGCTTGCCGTCGATCTCGATGTCGAATATAATGAAGCCGTTCCTAGCAAATCACAGAAATTGTCAGTGTGTTCCTCAATAATTCCTTAACACTTAAACAGCAGACCACACAAAGTTATATAAAGGATGAATTTTTGGGATTCTTTGAGAAAATTATTTCGTAGATCACCTATTTATGCTTTTGTGTTTGAAAATACACGTTTAAATGATTTAATTTTTTTAGTTCTAATACTGTAGAACATTATGCCTGCCTGTGAGGCCGGTTGTGACTTACTGTAGTTTCTCCTATGCGATTCTCTAAAGTCAGCAGCCTTGAATTAGTGACTGTCGGCAGCGCTGCTATACCTTTGGCGTTTGTTTGGCAACCGTTGGCGACACTAGCGTTCTGACGGCGAGCACGGCGTGAGCCAAACTAAAAAGTTGTTGATGTTTATATGTTTATGTAAAAATCAATCAAATATTGAATGAAGTCATTGCGTTACATTTTAAGCACACGAAAAACTAAATCGAAAAATATCAATTGTAATTCATTTCGTAGATCCAAAACAGCGACAATCAGACACTGTGTATGATCGACGTAGAGATTAGTGAATTACGCTTACGCGCAGCGCCGTGCACAAACGTCAAAATCAATAGCAACTCGTCATCTTGTCAGACGTCAAGCTCGATGTTGAATATTCCTGTTTGTGAATCACACTGCAGTAGGTACTCAAATTTCAGTTGGCCTTAGAGAGACTTTTGATTGCAGTAAAAAATAGAATCGTTTGGCAAACAAGAATATTTTCGAACGTTTTATGCGATTAGGAACAGTTATTTCTAGTAGGTACCTAATATTTCCATAGAGTCTTTTGGTCCTCACGTGAAATAGGATTTTTTTTTTGGTATTTTAGCATTTTTTTCGTTGACAGTATATTTTTTACAAAATCTTTGACTGCACTTCGGATTGCCTTAAAAATATGAATGGTCTCCTAAGACCGTTTTCCTGTAACTTTAACAGATAAGGGACTTTCCCGTCTCAAAAGTCCGCCCTGTACACTTAAGGCAAACTCTCTCTTAAGTCAGACTAGTGTTATTATTATAAGCTTGAAAATATCATCAACAATTTTATTCATACCTATGAATTGTTAATGATATTTTCTTCTATGTGTAGTCTTGAAGCATTCGCCTACAATCATCAGACTGAATTGATGATAAGGTCATCCAATGCATTTACCAGGTTTGACAATAATATTAAATTTTGACGTTCAACTTGGTTTTGATTTGGTCGCTAATGAATTGAAATCGAAACTTTTTATATTATTAACACTATTAATCAATTGGGATCAGCATTAAGTACACTATAGACCCCACTATATCATTCTCATAACATTGGTGCCGTACGAAAATACTGAAATTCAAATCGGAGAAATCAATTTCCTTTAATATCAAGGAGCGCGCGCCCAGGAAATAAATCACTTATAAGTTTTAAATTCGAAATGGTTGAGACAAATGGACCCTTAGGATGTCTTATTACCTCGTTATTGCTTTTAAGAAATTCGTGATTAAATATTTCATTTGTGACGATAAAGCTACTTTCGAACTATTTACAGCTATTTGATAATGTATATAGTATATAAACTACAGTTACACCCTATAATCAAGGGTCCTACACATCATTATTTGTCAGAGCAGTGATAGAATCCACAAAATATACTCCTGTCATTTAATATTCGGAGCGCGTCTCAATGTGCGCTTTACCGTTGGATATTTTGTAAATTTCATTTCCCATCGCCAGACCAAGTTTTCCTGGTGTCAAGTTGTAAACTGCCTCTTTGGGATATTTTGTCTTGCACTTTTAGTGGGATTTATTTTTAATTAAGTATTGGAAAGCACTTGACCAGAATCTTACTACATTCAAAGTATTTTATTATTGGAATTGTTTACTAAAATAAATGTAATCCTCATTTGTGTTGTACCAAACTTTTCTACTTGTCACCATCGACGTACAAAGACCTTCTGCCATGATAACGAAAGACAAAAAGAACAATAGAAATATATACTGAACACGAAGCAGGTAAGATTGCACCACAAGTAAGAAACAGTAAAACTAATTATAATCGTATATAAAATTGCTTGTTGTTAAGAAATAAAATAATTCCAAGGCTTAGCTTTAATTTTACCTCAATCTTTGATTATGTTTACGAACGGAATATAACCTCAACAAATGGAACGTACATTATCAAAAAGAACAAGGAAACTAGAAACAAGAGCAACGGATATAAACGTGGTTAAGTAAATTCTCCGTGTAGCTTTGGGATAAACAACCGACACTATGGGGAATGACCCATTTCATATTGAATGAAACCCATGGGACGTAGCCTACCGACTTAAGGTTCGTATTATTATGTTTTTATTCCGAACTGAAATGAATATCTTGTCTTACTGATGTTTATATAAAGAACATTGCGACATCGATCGTATGTTGAAATGGATTAAAAAAGATTTGAATACAAGGATCAGGCAGTAAACACATAGTAATGATGGTAATGATTTCTACTAGATCTAGTTTCACACGTGCGGTTACCATTATGATAAGAAATAATGAATTGAGTATTGTATCGAAAATTATTTTCGATTTCCAAAAGACATTCATAAGTCCTGGTTCGCTTAGCAAGCAGTTACCAGGAATGTCATCCAGCTCCGTATACGTATTGCTCAATATTTTTTAAATATTATTAAGGTACCTATCATGTTAAAATAAAATTTGAGAAAACATTGAAAATTATAATGTTTTATATTTTACAATCTTCTGCCATCTCACCGTCAGCTATAAAAATAGGCATTCTCATTTCTTGGAACTACACGAAGATATCGCCATTTTGAATAAGTGCCTCTTACTATACACTCAGTAGAATGAGCCATCTGGCGAATTTTTATCGATAAAAGTTTTTGAAGATTATACTTGTTGGGGTACTTCAAAGAAGCAGAAGGCTTTCTGATGAGTTGAAACAATGTAATACCCATGCTGTATCCAGCTTAAAGGACTGGAGAGCTTTTAACAGTATGCTATCAGTCAGTAGGTGTGCTTGATAATTTTATTTGAAGGCAAAGTGTTTTCGCACCCTGAGTGAATATACTTACAAAAAATGGAGCCAAATGAGTGCTCCATGAATAGGATATAGAAACTTATACAAACCAAATCAATTTAAAGCTTCGATGGACAGATGTGTATTTAGCAGAGGCTTGAAGCTGGAGTAGCGAGGAAAGCGTTTATCTTGGAAAGAATTTTGGTTAGATTTTCTTGTCAGAACTTTGCTAACTGTTTCTGACATAGCGATATTTTTTTCGCATGTTCATATGAATAGAGATATTTACTAACTGTAATTGAGGGGTAAAGTTCCTAGTTCTCAGAACCCTTCTGCTTGTCACTATTTCTTAGAGTAGTTTAATTTCGCAACTCGAACCACAATAATTAATCTTCTATACAACCCACCGACTGCGACCCGATGTCGTTGATAAATTGTGTGCTAATGCTGTGAATGAATTATCAAATTAGATTCGTGGTGCTAATCCTTTCGATATAAGAAAGGGATGAAATATGGCTCGTCTCGCCATTGGTTTGTCATCAGACAGTGAAGTTAGCTAAGTGTAGTTTAACCTTGTGATGTAGATGTTATGCATTAGCGAAGACTGGGGAGATTCCAATCATGGGGTACTTTTGAATGATTAAAATTTTTTAAACAAAAAAAACCGACTTCAAAGCATTAAACACAGTAAAAGGAATAAATAAATTAATCTCTGTTGGTACTTATTTCATGAAAAGGTATTTTTTGAAGTTGGTGCTAACCTAACTCCAAAAAATATTTTTTTAACAAATTAGTACTTACCTGCTTAAATTTAGTAATATTTTGTCTTTTTTGAAGTCGGTTTAATTTTTTTTGCTATTTGTTGGAAAACATATTTTTACTATTTTTAGTAATATATTTCGGCGGTCCAACCTGCCAACGTAAACAGAATTATTCTAAGCACCACTAAAAAGTCACAAGAAAGCAAAAATCCACAATTCCGCTTACATTGATGACTTAATTATTACAGTTATTTTAATTTAAAAAATTAATAAACGAAATTGATTTTTAAAACTACAAACTAGATAAATAGAACCAATCTAAAAGTGTACCCTTTCAATAAAAAAAATATTATTAAGAGTTTTGAGATAGCAAACATAAAAAAAAACATACAGCCAAATTGATAACCACCGCCTTTTTTGAGGTCGGTTATAAAAGATAATCTTTTCGAGTGGCTACTCGTACCACAGCCGTTCCTAATTACAACCGTAAATCAGTGTGTGGAAGGGTTTGGATTGAAGGGAAACGAAGCCAGTATAATTACTGCACATGAAGGCATTTTATTCTAGGCCTTAGGACGACAACGCACCTGCAATATCTACCAAGTGGTTTTTTCCTTGTTATTGCAGGTATAAGCGACGGTAACCAGATACCACTAGGTGGGCCGTCAGATTGCTAGTCATTTAGGTAAAATATTTGTTTATTTACTCAATATACATAAAAAAAATCGATTACTTACTCATGTAGACATTAGAGATTCCCTCGCGAGCCTTCATGCTGCGCAAAACCACGCAGTTTCGACATTCGCGTACACTGGAGTATAATTATGGAAATTTGATAAGACCTAACTCAGGGGCCAAACTTGGGTTCCTTAAAAACAAGTTTGTATTAGCTTACTTAAGTTACTAAGACATATTGGAACGGGCTTATTACTATAGTATTAATATTATAAATGAAAAAGAACCTTGAACCGATTTAGATGAAATTCGGCATGGATATTGATAGACGTTTTGGCACGATAACAAACGGTCACGCGGGCGGAGTCGCGGGTTGCCAATAGTTATCATAACGTTTGTGATCTCCCATTAACTTAATTATAACTTTGGGCATATAACACGCAGAGCAGACGGCCGGTGGGGTGTTAAAGTTTTAGAATGGCGACCACGTACCGGAAAGCGCAAAGTAGGATGGCCTCCCACTAGATAGACAGACGACCTGGTCAGGGTCGCGGGGAGCCATTGGAAATCAATGGGTGAGGCCTTTGTTCAGCAGTGGACATGATAGGCTGGTATGATGATGATGATGATGAATCAAAGCCTTATCTTATCTTATGTAAAAAAGCGCCAATATTTCCTTTTTACTCTGGATTCCACGCGTTTTATTTTGAATACGTTAATCATATGTTTATTATTTTTGTTAGCGACAGTATTTCATTGTGAATTATGTTGCGACGACGGTAAAAAAGTTTTATTCTTATATGAAAAGGGTAGCAATGAGAGAATCCTATTTCCAAAGGTCATATGCGCATAATGTCATTCGTATTAAAATGAGGTGAAAAACGACGGTAAAACATAATATAGCGAGGTGAGTGCTAGCTCTTCTCAGTAAGGGTTCTCTCAGTTTCATTCAAACTTTAACGTAATTACTGGGCATGGACGGCATTTCATCTTAGGCCCCAGGATGACAACGCACCTGCAATATCAAGTGATTTTTCCTTGTTATTGCAGGTGTCTATAGGCGGCGGTTACCGCTTTCCATCAGGTGGGCCGTCAGCTTGTTTGTCATCCAGTTGTATAAAAATTAAAAAAAAAAAAAAAACTTATCTGTGGACTTCAGAACCAATATCATTGTAATTTGCCTAGAACATTTTGATTTTTGTAAATATATGTCTACAGACGACCGCACACCAAGTGTAACAGTTGTACTACGAAAGACGCCTCTATTACGAACGTAGTAAGGGCGGTGTCAAGGTTCAATTGTTAAGCTTGACGTGGTGTCGATGGTTCCTTTGTTTTTTTTATCATAGCGGGGTAACTCTTGGCCTTTATCTTACCTGATGGTAAGTGAAGATAATGCCGACGATGGAAGCGAGTTACACCCGGATTCCTCAACCACAGATGAACTGGCTATCTTACGTTTAACTGCTAGAACACAGCATTATTGTTATGGTGGCAGACTTAGGTAAGATGGTGGTAGCTAGCCAGGCGGACTTAGAAAAGCCCTACCACCAACCAAACCGAGCAGAAATTTTCTGCCCCCACGGGAATCGAACCCCGGACCTCTAGATCTGAGGTAGGTGGTCTCAACCACTAGACCACAGAGGCGTCTGTAAGAGGAAAGCTGTCTTAAAAGAAGGCAGATAGCAATACTGGCGGTCCTCAACTCGCTTTGTTGAAATAAATTGAAACAGCGAATAAAATCAGCAGTTCGATACAAACAAACAAGAGAGGCAACAAGCTTCAAATACCTTGTCAGAGGTTAAAGGTATCCTCAATGAATTGTTACTGTATGGCCATTAAAATATATAATAAATTACCAAATGAGCTCACCAAGTTGCCATTAAATAGGTTCAAAAAAGGGTTATTTAATTTGCTGAATATGAAAAATTATTATTCTGTCCAAGAATTTATGTCTGACAATAGTATCATAATTAATGATGAGGGTACATAATGACATAATAATTATAAGGTTATTGGATGAATAAAATTGTAAATGTAATACATTATTTATTTTTAGATTGACATTTTTATGATTTTGTGTAATGAATTTGCTTATGACTTTTTATTTTATTTATTTTCTGTTTTGTCATAATTACTATTTAAATTGATTAATTATTGATTTGCTGAAGTGACTTATCATTGTAATTTAATGGATATTGACTAGGTAATTTCAAAATACACAATTCAATTATTATTAGATATCTATTTACACATTGATTTACATCAATAGACTATGTCGTGGTGATAACATTGTAACATCTATTTGTACCATATTTTAGTAAATAAAGATTATGATTATGATTATAACAAAGCGTGCAGAATACCAATCAATAGAAATAGGTGATATGGTTTTTACGATTTTAACAAACCTTCTTTAGGGTCGTCTCTATCATAACTTGGTACCTATTCCAATAAACAAATAAATATAAGATATAAGCGATCTTGTCCTCAGCTACCTCGCGTCCGCCTGCCTGATGGTAGTGTAAGTGGTTATCGTAGCCTAATAGACACTTGTAACGCCGTCCATCACTCTGTCTTCACTGAGAATTCTTGTATTGTTTCCTGGAGGTTTTCTGATGGCAAAGTCGCCAAAATATAATTTTGCGTACTCAGAATGCTGTTTTAGGGTTACCTTACTGGGTGGTAATAATAAAGTCTCTAAATGGAGTACTGCATTTTATTTCATAATTTATTGGTACATACACAGATTCTAGTTACCCTATTCACCACTAGCTTACCATCTACACAAGTGGGGACAAGATGACGAATGGCGCGCGTGTTCGCCGTTCCACGTTCCGAAACGCTGCGTCTACAGGATTGGTGTCCTTACACTGCTATTTCTGTTAATATAAAAAACATTTACCTACAATATATTTTTTATTTCCAATCTTATTATTGAAAAGAGAGTATACTATGAATGCAGAATTTCCTAAGAGGAATCTATAGGTAGGTGTAGTGAATTTAAAGTTGTTATTAGGTATCGAGTACATCATCGTCACCAGTCTATATTATACGTCCCACTGCTGGGCACAGACCTTTCTACATGGAAGTAATACATAAGGAGTTTGGACCATAACACCACTGCGCTGGCCCAATGCGGGTTGATGCGCTAAAGTAGTTGCAGCAACAACCGGGACCATCACCTTAACGTGCCTTGCGAAGCACGGAGGAGCTCGAGATTAGAAATTTTGGTGAACGACTTAGTTGATATAATGTGCGGGCTATCATAAGATTCTATGCCTATTAGACATTCTGCGATTTAGTTGGCCAACTTGAAATTGTATATGTGCGGTGGCTCTAAGAATTTGCCGCTAAATCGTTTCAAGTTATTGTTATGTAGATTGTTGTTGGAACACACTTTCTACTAAATTGATGAGTTCATATTATACCATAAAGAAGAGTTCTGTGGTTAATGCACGGTTTTCCTGTAAATATATTATAGTAGTGATTTCTGTAATTTCAAGACAAATGTAACATATATTGACTCATACAAATAAAGAAGGAAGACGATGAAAAGTTATATGGTCAACCGGACCACTAGGTGTAATTTTTTTACCCGCTTTCTACCCCTTTTAACGTTTTTATAGCAACGTATATCTCACCGCTCATGGAAGTTTACACCTCTATAATTTTTTCATCGTTTTCTTTCTTTTTTTTAATCTTTTTTGTAATCGTTATAATAAAGAAGGTGTTATAAACGCTTCAAATCATTAAAATGTGTATTATCTTATTCTAATTTGACATTCATCTTATCTTTCTTGTACACTTAAAATTTAATACTTAATCATTTTCTTCCACATTATTATTTGCATGCATTTGAATTGGCTGAATAGCTTTAAGCATTTGTACGAACATGACAAATTAATCTTATTTAAACTGTAGGTATACCCTATTTATAGCAAATAAAACTTTTTTTTCATTAATTTAAATCTTAAGAGCGTGAAAGTAGCATGTCTTCTCAGACAAACTCTAGTTAAAAAATATTGGAATTGAACCAACTGATTCAGTAAGAATCAGTTGGTTCATTGGTTCGTTACTTGCTAAGCATGAGTAAGACATTTTTCGAGAAGTCTAGAAAAATAACTATTGGCGATTAATGATACCTACATTTTTTTCGAAAAATCCTCTGGGAACTTTTGGGACTAGCCCACTAACCCTACTGCCCGACTAAGCATGGAGAGTCTTATTAAAAAAAGATTGTTCTTTTTAAAAAAAATCCACTTCAGAATTTGTATGGAAACATTAACGATGTAAATACCTACATCAGTCACAAGAGTTAGCCAGGTTATCAAGGTCACATCGGAGAACTTCCATATATGGAGCTAAATTGCAAGTGCTACGAGTCAAATAAATTGCCAGCCGCTTGCCTCTGCCAGCGTAGAAGTGCTATGGCCCTATCTCTCCGTGTGTTTCTCTGATGTTGTTATTGCAGGTGTCTATAGGCGGCGGCAACCGCCATCAGGCGGACCATCAACTTGTTTATCATCTAGTTGTATAAAAAAAATCATTTCAGTACCACCAATGCACGCAAGACCTTACACCACCATTTTAGCGATCGTGTTTTATTTACAACGCGTATCCAACCCCATAAAGCCCTTCACGAGACAAGTAACGCTCATCATCCTTATTTTTCCACTTGAGATGCGTGATCCCGTTAAAAGGGCGGAAGGAAACCTCGGGATGTCACGGTTTTGTCCAGAAAACACACGATTGTGGATGTGTAGCTGAGCCGCACGTATTACGAAGCGGTAATCGTTTTGTATTTGAAGGGAAGGAAAATGAAGCAAAAATACAAGTATGTAGGTTCAATAAGGGGATAAGGTTGAATTTTTTTTTGGCATAACTAAATTCGTCTGTATTCGGTTTGGATCACTCAAAATATGACACAAACTGACACTTATAAACTTATCGAGATAACTAGCATCTTCAGTCTTGCCGTGACCACGATAACTGTAAACTAATCGAAACATCGGGTATTAAACTAATAATGTAGGTAACATCTAATTAGACGAGAGTTAAATCCGGTAAAGCGGTTTCATATCAAATGTACATACACTGAAAAAAATGACAGCTGAACTTTCGATTATCTGTAGCCCAAGGTATCCCTCCCTTTGGCCAAATTTCACTTCGCAAAACACTTATCGCCTAAGTTTCATTTCGCAAATGAACCTTTAGCAGCTGTACATTTCGCACATAATTCATTTGGTAAAATTATCATTTGGCAAACTTCTATTTAGTCAAGTTTTATTAAAACAAAATTTAATGCTAATATAGCAAATGTTTTATTTTGGAAAATATTATACTTCAAAAATATATTTGCTCTAATTATCATTTCGCATACTAAGTTACTCAAATCAAAGAGTATGCAAATGTTTTTTTTTGCATATACATGAATATAAGTAAAACAAACGTATTTATGTGAAGAGTAAGTTTTGCCAAATGAAACATTTGTTTAAATAATATTTGGGGAAATAAAACATTGCCAAACAATAATTTGTTGAACAATAGTATGCCAAAAAAGAGATTTGTTAAATAAAAATTGAAAATACGTTGTTTAATTGACAAACTTTTTTTGCCAAATGAAAATATGCGTTAAATAGTTTGCGATGTGATATTTTGGGAAACGTTTTTTGGCCAAAAATTAGTAAATCGTAGCTCAAAAAACTACCTACATGACTTAGGGTAACACCTAGCCAATAATAAATTTGCATAGAGCTATACTGTTTTGTTAAATCAAATAAATTATATTATTTATTGAATAGTAATTTATTTGAAGTACAATTGAAAATTATTATTTATCACACTAGCCTATTATTTACAAAGCGTGACATTAAAAAAAACTTACAAATAATAAACAACACCTAAAACTTGCGAAACAGGAAGTGAACCAATAAGGCTGGTCGCATTACCTCGCTGAATTGCGAGGCTTAATCTTTGTGCGAAATATATACCAGCCTTATTGCCACCTATAGTTTCACAAAGACGACCTGCAACCTGCAATGCCCCTTAAAAGTCGGTGAGCTCCTGGACCCCAAGGTCCTTGAGTCTCAACCCCAAATGGCTCAAATATGTAGTCCTCAGATAAACCAGCATATTTGCGCCGTTTGAGGGATTCAGCAGAAGCAGCAGCTGATCCTGGTGTCGATGAAGTGTTTGAAAGATGGGACATGGCTAAGGTGTCGACACAAGTAGCGTCCCACACCAAAGACTTACCCATCTTCCAAGGAACAAGAGTCATTCGGTCAGGCCTCTTCCCATCATCTCGCGCTAAGCCGTTTTTTTTTCAGTTTAGTTCTCCCAAAAATATAAAACAATATTAAACATGCCAATATTAGAAATTGTAAAGCAACTCGGAATGTCTGTATGCTACATTTTGACTCCAAAACTACTGAACTGAGATAGGTATAGGTTTGGCATAAAATAGACTGCATCTTGAGAAAGGTGCAATGGCGGGGTTAATGATGAGACTTGTTAACTGTTTAAGAGCCAGTTTATTATTAATTAACTGTTTAAGAGCCAGTTTATTATTAACTTACGCTAATTACAATATATATATTAAACCTATGTGCTAACCTAATATGAGAAGACACGGCATACACTACAAAGGACATAAGCAACAATTTGGGTCGATAGCGGCCATTAGTACCTGTGATATTATTTTGATATTAAAATGGTAAACCTCAGGAGTTTAATGGTCAAAGAAATCACCCGGATTGTGAAAATATTTGGTCTTTAAGTATGAAATTGCCGTTTTGTGAGCAATAATTCCAGTTTGCCCCATAATAGATTTTTGTCTTTCATTTCAAAATGGCTTGACCGATTTTATTGAAATTTTGTGGATAATGTAAATGCAGTGCAAAAAAATAATCAAATACCTTAAAGAAAATTATTTCAACAAATCTAAAAATCGACACTCATTTTCAACTTATTAATTTTAACAAAAAAAAAGATACAATTCGTATAATTCTGCTTGTATATCGCACTTTCAATATAAACTGTTACATTTTAGGTATGCATTAATTTGAAATGATTTCGAAAAAAGCGGCATTGGAAAAACCACAATTTATTTTTAATCCACTTGGTACTGCAACTATTTTTGTTTTGGAAATCTTTGATTTTAAATATGGTATACCTACTTAAAATAAAGTCATATTCTAAGAAAAATGAAAAAAATATATATCAAGAAGCTGGGAAATGGGGGCTTTATAACGTCCGATAGTAAGAATAATTATTATGACAAATGTTTCAATTGTAAATATTTTTGATTACTTTAAAATATGAAACTACCTCACATTACTTATCATAATGGCGTAGGTAATTAAAAAATAAACATCAGTATGAAAAGCTGCAGAAACTATTTTAGGTATAAAATTAGTTTTTTTTACAAGAAATGCAACATTCTTCCATCCAAAAGAATATAAGCCATACGGAAAACTGGACCAATAACTCTATTACTTCATTACTCACCATCATGCACTAATCATATTAAAATTTTTTTTTTACTTCTTTACAATCCCGCCACTGTGTAAGTTTTGGTTTGGTGAATTTGGACTACGCCTGTTTCTTCACGAACTTCTTAAACCGAGAGTAGTACTCTAGAAACGTACTCTAACGGCCTGGCCACGACATCAACGCACGTGGTTCCTACGTCTCGCGTCTCGGCAACCACTGCGTGCTGTCTCGATGTCTCGGCAACCACTGCGTGCTGTCTCGATGTCTCGGCAACCACTGCGTGCTGTCTCGATGTACAATACAGAAAAAGTACAATACACTCGATTTCTGCTGGGGCCTTAGCTGAGGTCTTTTTTCAAATACAAAAGTGGGTAGACCTACTATGACTTGTCTCTTTTCAAATACACAAGTGGGTAGACCTACGTAATGCAAAAGTATGTTTCTTTGTACAGTCGACAGCACATCAAGCGTAAAAGTTTGACCTTGAGACCGCCCTTACTGCGTTCGTAGCAGAGGCGCCTTTCGTAGTGCAACTGTTACACTTGATGTGCTGTCGTCTGTACTTTTTTTATACCATTAAGGTGGTTCCACAAACGGCTCACCTGATGGTAAGCGGTTACCGTAGCCTATGGGCGCTTGCAACACCAGGGGTATCACTTGCGCGTTGCCGACCCTGTAAATACCTTTTCACGCCTTTTTTTAAGAACCCCATGCTGTACTCATTTAGTTTTTTTTTCTTTTTTTCTAGTTTTAAACCCTTCTTTGAAATCTATAAAAATGCAATATCGCATTTGACGCCTACCTCCACAAAAAAAAAATCTTTTGAATCGAGAACTACCTTATTTTCGAAGTCTATTCTAATGATGTAAACTATTAAGTATCTAGTAGTTTATTTTACGACTTAAGTTAGACGACGTGAAATAGTTTGTATATATCTCTCTCTGTCTCTCTCTCGGTGTGTGTGTGTGTGTGTGTGTGTGCGCGTGTGTTTGTGTGTGTGTGTGTGTGCATTATTGTACGTGCGCGCGTGTGTGCCTGCATGCGCGCGTGCGTGCCTCTCAGTGCGTGCATGAGTACGTGTGTGTGTTAGTTGTTATTGCTGTAAGATGGGGTAATACCTTAGTCAAGTCTTGACGTCGTCACTGCAGGGACAGTTTTTTTTTTATTTTTTATTTATTTTTATTGCAAATTTTATATCATTACAAAATCATGTCACTTGGCGGAAGTCAGAAGGGCTTATATGCCACGTGATGAGTTCTATAATTCTATGTACTTAATGCTATGTACACAAGTGATATATTTTGTGGCTTTCTATATTTATCATGTAATTTTTAATTTGTTTTATTGATTTTACATTTTGTGTGGTGACACGTACTATTAATATTCTCTGCTTTTCTTCTTTCAATAATTTATTTCTGCTGCTGCTAATTTAAGTCTAATAAGGTCCCGAATACCTGCCTCTATGTGACCACATTCCAACAAAGTCCGCAGGTTCAAGCGAAATGGGATTCAACTGCCTGCAAGGATTGCTTCTATC
Source organism: Nymphula nitidulata (assembly GCA_947347705.1). Lineage (NCBI taxonomy): Eukaryota > Metazoa > Arthropoda > Insecta > Lepidoptera > Crambidae > Nymphula > Nymphula nitidulata. Next base: position 2,162,986 of record OX374617.1, on the reverse strand, counting down.
TAAAACTGAAAATAATTACAACTTACTTCTACAACTTAACTTTGTCTCAAAATGAATACGAGAGACGTAAAAGCGGTTTTAATAAAGTAGTTTTGGTAGCAGCTACGTCGCTGAAGTCAATTTCATTTTTAATCAAGTGCTAACGGATTTTATAGCTTGTAATAACTTTAAATTAAGTTGCAATTGTGTTAGCTAAAAGCTTGTGTACACCATAGTACAATATATTGATACTTCTTTCTACGACAAATAAAAACTTCTCAAAACATTACATTTTTAGATGGGTATGTATAATAATGTGATGATTACTGGTTAGTAGTAAAATTTTGCTCAAAGCTACAAAAAATAAAGAAAGAAAACCATGAAAAAACATATGCTCCAGGCGGGAATAGAACCCGCGTCTCCTGATGTCCGGCCAGACGCGATTACCACTACGCCACCGGAGCACTAGGTATAACCTGCTAATTTCTTCATTTTTTTTTTCATCGTTTTCTTTATTTGTAATTGTTATAATAAAGTAGGCGTTTAAACGCATCAAAAAGATTAAAATGTGATTAAGACTTAACTAAAGTGTGAATCGATTTCGATTTAATTCATCATAATAAAGATATTAGGTAGGTATGTCTATCATCATCATCACTAGCCTATAGACGTCCCACTGCTGGGCATAGGCCTTCCTACATGAGAGAAACACACGAGGAGTTTGGGGCATAACACCACCACGCCCAATGCGCCCAAGCGGTTGCAGGAACAACCGGGACCAACGGCTTAACGTGCCTCCCGAAGCACGGAGGAGCTCGAGATAACAAACTTTGATTGACCCATCCCGCGATCAAACATAGCGAAAGTTGCTTTGTTTTCCGTATCGAAACCAGAGCGCTCAAACCAATATGTCTCCGAGCTCCTCATACGCCACTGTATGTCTATTGCTTTGTAAAATTTCTTGCATAATAAATTATATTTTACTAAGTATACTATACATCCAATAGATAGGACCTCGGTGGCGTACTAGTTTAAACGCTATGGTTTCGATTACGGAAACAAAGCGACTTTGGCCTTGGTCGATCGCGGAATGGGTGAACCAAAAATTTGTTTTCTCGAGCTCCTCCGTGCTTCGGAGGGCACGTTAAGCCGTTGGTCCCGGCTGTTACTGCAATCACTTCAACCCGCATTGGGCCATTAGCAGCGTGGTGATGTTATGGTCCAAACTCCTTGTGTTTCTCCCATGTAGGAAGCCCTGTGCCCAGCAGTGGGACCTATAAAGGCTGTTTTTTTTCAACTAGATGAAAAACAAGCTGACAGCCAACCTGATGGTAAGCGGTTACCGCCGCCTATAGACACCTGCAATAACAAGGAAAAATCACTTTATATTGCAGGTATGTTGTCATCCTGAGGCATAAGATGAAATGCCGTCCATGCCCAGTAATTACACTGGCTACCTTTCCCTTCAATCCGAAACACAGCGAACTATTAATTATTTGGTGATGATAATAGTTCCAATTGGTGGCGGAACTAGTCACCGACATTCATTTCTTCATAAAACTGCCAGCCGACACAACGTTTCGTATGTCGCCGCTTCGCCAACAGAACCTTTCACCGGCGTACGATTCGTCGACAGAACGTTTCGCCATCGGACAGTTTACCTACAGAATCTTTCACCTAAGAACGATTCGCCAACAGACGCATACCCCTCGGGCATTAAACGAGATCAGAGCTGTCCACGGAAGCCCGACACAGCCGTGGTAGGTTAGAAATATCTGTCGGTAAACTGCCCGATAGCGAAACGTTCTGTCGAACTGTCGACGAATCGTACGCCGGTGAAAGGTTCAGTTGGCGAAACGGCGATATACGAAATATTGTGTCGGCTGGCAGTTCTATGAAGAAACGAATGTCGGTGAAAAGTTCCAGACTCGTTCCAATTATATTCTTTAACCTAGATTGATTTTCCATTATCATTGTCAACAAGGGTACCAAATACGCACATGGTCTGCCTGGTGGTAAGCGGTTACCGTAGCGCTTATAACACTAAAAGTTATTTGTTATTTTATGAAAAGACAAGCATTCGCATTCTACCCAGAGAGCCTATTCATTTAATTCATTTCTACATTTAAAGTGGTAAGCACAGAGTTTTTTATTGCCTTTCATTTTTTAAATTCATTTCTGCGTTACAACGAAAATGACACAATGACGTCATATAAGGCAGTAGGTAATGGATCTATAAAAGCTCGTTGGTATTAATTTCATTTGTCAAAATAAGTTAGAAAATAAGCCTACTGGATATGCCCTTTAAAAAGTAAATGCATACAAAAATCATTATCATCATCATTACACTCCTTGGTGCACCCGCTTTCGAACATAGGTCTCGTCTCCAAATTTATTTTGTATAGTATTTGGGTTAGGGGTTGGTTTTTCTTATAACGAAAAATCAGAACTACAAAAATTCTAGTCTAAAATTTAGTTATCTGGATAACATTGGACAGATTACAGGTCCTTATCCAATTGAGCTCTTTTGAGTGAAAATACCAGCCACATTTCCAAAAATATAATAGGATCATCATTGTTCTCTACAGTAATTCCACTATTAGGATTCCACTTTAATATTTACTGACACAGTTTTATGCTAATGTAAATAAAATACATTTTACGTGTTCATGAACACTTTGCTTGAATAAACTTTATTAGTTCCAAATACAAAGCCTTTGTCGTCGTAGATAAATCCATAAAAGTACTTATAACTAAAATGACTAATTTTAGGGGCAACCTGGCGACATACGCTGAATAGAACATTTTTTTGAATTTTTTTCATATGCCGTCGGTCGAAAGACCTAAATTAATTTTTTTTACCCAATACAGAAAACATAAAAGTACTCAGCGGAAGAAACGGGTTTCCTTGGTACTTTGCAGATACCTTGTGCTGAAATTAATAATTTTTTACAAAAATATTTAAAAACATCTTATTCCAGGGAATCGTGCAGGGAATTGTCATCAGTCCGAGTTCATTATGACGTCTAAGCAGCAGGCTTCTCATCAGAAATAGCAGTGGCAGCCGAGACAACCGAGTTGCAGTCCTCTGGAGAAGCTTGGCATGACAGCGATGGGAACCTCTTGTAAAGAGCAGCACGATATTTCGGGTGGCTAAGAAATAAATGACTCAATTTATAAAAAGTTAAAAGAACAAAAGGATACTTATGGTGTTGTATACTAACCTAATGCCGTATACAATAGGGTTACACACGGTGTTAGCCTTGGCAAAGACAGAACCCCAGATAGTAGATAGAGGGCTGATAGGTGCGCTCTCGAAGATTCCCGTGTAGTTAATCACCAGGTATGGAGTCCAAGCCACGAACCACAGGGAAATGGTCATCAAAGCGACCTATAACAGTCATAGTGATTAAATTAATTGATATATAAAAAGTTTATAGTTTTTGTCTTTTCCGATTGGAGTTAGCATATATTAGTTACCTTTGCCAGTTTGCATTCGGTGCTAGCGTTAGCCGCTTCAGACGATCTAAGAGACGCTACGTTCATTTTTTTCGCTTGTTCTCGCATGTTTTTTTCGTGTGCTGCTACAGCCTAAAACAAATTTAACAAATAGCAAAGTTAAACAAATAACAAAGTTTATTAAGACATACGCGTATGAAATATCCCACTTTTTATTTACCTGCACAATGTAAAAGTAAGAGTAGATAATGAGGAAAAGTGGCAGAAAATAAACGAATTGAGAGTAGACTATGATATAGCTGCGGCTGAACCAATCCTTGGTCAAATAATCAGTTCCACAAGCAGTCATGTTGCCTTCAGGCACGTACCTGCAAAGTAAAGCCAAGGTAAGAAATATCAGCAAATATAAGAATCATAACTTTTTATGTAACTTTTAAAGACCTGTTCCAGCCGAAGAATGGAGCAAGTGTCCATATAAGGGAGAAAGACCAGACGAAGAGGATGCGTAGTGCTGCTCCTTTGTTAGTCATAGGTTGTGCGGCAATACCCTTGACGATAACATTGTAGCGGTCGAGGGCAATCATTGTCATGGACCAGATGGAACTGCAGCCAAACAACGACCCCGTCATGCCATACAGCTCACATCCAAATGGTCCTAAAATGAAAGTCGTAAGCTTTATTGCGCCAAATTTAGATCAATTATTTTCAATCTAACCTAATGACTAGTTTGGTAGAAGGCGACTTTTTATGTCTATGTGGCTAGCTACAACCATCCTTTTTTAATTTTGGGATATAATGCCTTACGCATTCTCGTCGGGGTATGGGAGGGGCATGTGGGACTCCCCGGGAGCGGTTCCCGGGTCTACCCACTAAAACGACCCAGCGGCACTCCCTCATCGCCTTATGTGGTGGGGGGAACTGGGAAACCGGCAGAGCCTCTACTTCCAATCCCCCCCCCCCCCCCCGGCAATTGCCCACAAGATGGTGACCGTGATTGCTCAGCCACAACCATCCTAACGCATCTTACGACATGATTAAAAAGCTAGTACCTCTGTGGTTGAGGAATTCCATCTTTAGCCTTATCGTCCCCTACCTTCATGCGAGATGAAGGCCAACAGCTACGAACTATGAAAATTAAAAAATCAGCATAATTACCAAATATCCAAGTCTCATAATAGCAGGAAATAAGCATAGCCGGTGCCATACAGATCATCATACAGAAATCCGAAAATGCGAGATTTATAACTAGTAGATTCGATGGCGTTTTGAGATTCTGTAATCATTCCGATTAAACATTATACAAATTGAATATTATTATGCACAAATCTAAGTATAATTGTTAAACCTTAGTGGTCGTGAAGATGTATATAACCATTCCATTGCCGATGATGGCGATGATGCCTAGAACACCAATAGTCAATCCTAATATGCTATGCCATAGAGGATTCATAGGTGGGAATTGATACCTGTAAGCAGAATTAAAAATGAAATAAACACTTTTTCTGTTTTAGCTGTTAAAGAAAGAGAACAATAGTAATCTTTATAATTTATCTATTTTTCGTTTGTCTAAAAGGATCTGAAAATAATAATAAACATAAATAAAAACCGACTTCTAAACACTAAAACGGCAAAAACAATTAAAGAGCAATGGCGAACTCCCATACAAATTTTTGTCAACCAAATTTTTAAACGTCTATAAATATGCAAAAGTATAGAGCTTAATTTCCTTAATAAATTGGTATTTAATATACTTTTATTGCAAGTCTTGAATTAAAAATATTTCAATTTAAATTTTTGGGGTTACGTATTACAAAACAATGCAAAATTAATATTAGATTCATTTTTAATTTCATTTTAATAATATGTGACTGCAGAAAGAATAAATTTGTTAATTATAGTCAAATGTATCATATCTACTTTATGCTTGTATACAATCTACATACTTATTTGTAGCTACAAACTTAAGTAAGTAAATGCTTATTATAATAACGAATTTTAATTTGGTTTAGTTTTTCTCTTTAAATATTATTAGAACTGTAAAATCTAAGTGGTTTTTAAAAATGAAACAAAATAATTTGATTTATTTTTATATTCCTCATCTTCTCTTATCACAATCTCATCTAGAAAACCTGCCGGTGCTGTAATTGCTAATATTCTATTGATGTCTGGCCCAACCAAGGTACCAGACAATGGTCATGACATGCGCACAACATACGATAGTTCTTCTCCCTACTAAGCAACTACAACTATCTCACAATAAATAACACAGATAATATAGATAGGTCTTTATCAGTTTGTTCCTATGTACCAATGTTTTTATCATTCTTGTTACTAATATAATTATAATTTATAAATTTAAAATTGCATGCCCGTTATGGGTAACTGTTGGTACTCTTTAAAAGATTTAAATCATTGTTACCCAGTTTAAGCAATAAATGATATTCTATTCTATTCATACGTGATCTGCGCCCTTATTCTCAACTATCGGAAAAGATTCGAATATCGCAAACTCTATACCTGTCACTTTTTAGCGCTGTGCGTCAAATGCTAGGGCTACATTAGCGGAGTACGGCGAATATTCGTGATAGCGAGGTGAGTGTGGCTGGGTAGATCGTTGCAACGGGAAGTATTCGGGCGAAGACGTTGTGCCATCGGGGCACTGTCGGACAAAGGGATCAAAGGGGGTCGCATCAAAGGGATTTGTCGCGACAATATTCGCTTGGGTGGCTACACCTACGTCACTTCAAAGTCGTCCAGACTTTGCACACAGACGTGCATGTGTTTTTTGTAAGAATAGCATGGAGTGAAGTAAGTGTTGGAGTTCCTTCAGTTTTTTGTAACGGAGAGTATCATATGGGATCCTACTAACCCCGACCACAAAAAAAAACATTTAGTACAAGATGCGTGGGTTCCATCCATTTTGAATTACAACTGCTGCACAACAGGACGAAAAATCTACACTCGGCAATGAAGATAAAACATCGCGATAACACGATGTTTTTAGCGCGCCAACGCGACACGAATCTTCGCCCGCTAATGTAGCCCCAGCAAAAGCGAAACGGGTTGCTGCTGTTCGTCTTGAATCCGTAGTCTGACAGTTGGGAATATGGGGACAGAACACTATTTCCGCCTTCAAGAGATGCGTCAAAGCACGCTATCTTTCCTCTCTTCCATTAATGTTGTTTATATCTATATTATGGATATATATTATGTATTTATTTTATTATTTATGTTATACTTTATTTTTAGTCAAGTTATAACTGGCCACACTGTTAATTCTAATTAATATACCCTTCTGGCAGGTCTGCTGGCAGAAATTCCTTAAGAATAAGCAGTGCCTTTGTGCTAACATTTTTGAATAAATTGTTTCTTTTTTAATATTGTGTGTATATATGAATTTATAAGTAAATAAATAAATATGACTGGTATTAAATATTTATAACAATTACTTCACTTGCAGGATAAACAATTATTTCTATTCTTTCATCTTATCAATAGCATACAATAAAAATAAAAAACAATTTCTTACCAGTGTGCATCAATCATATGCATTATGTCGGCTGGTACTTTATCGATAACGGTCTGGTTGGTCCATGAGTGAAGGTTGCCCATACTGGACCCGTGATCAAAGGTACCAAAGTTCATCTTTGCTGTAATTTCTGTTACTAACTTAATCTGTAAATTAAACTGAAATATTCAAATAATTTATTTTTCAGTCAGAATTTAAAGTGTTTGGTATATCCAACAGTCACACAATGGGCCTCATAAGAAGGCTTAATGTCAGCTAAAGGGCAATGGAGAGGGCTATGCCCGGAGTTTCTCTGCAAATTGCAAGGCATTGCGAGTACCAAGTGGAAGTGGGCAGGCATATTGCAAGGAGGACTGACGGCCGTTGGGGCGGAAAGGTCCTGGAGTAGTGACCGCGTGCCGGGAGACGCAGTGTTGCGCCTCCAACTAGGTGTACCAACGACCTAGTGAGGGTCGCACGAAGCCGCGAAAGACCATTTGACTTGGAGAACCTTTGGGTGGCCTTTGCCCAGCAGTGGGAATCTCTAAGCTGAAATTCTGGTATCTTACTAAAACCTTAACAATAACTAGTCTGATTATGACACTATCACCTTCAATCACCCCAAATTTAAAATTTTATGCTTATTTAGACAATTCACAACAAAAATAAAAATACTTTAAATTTTTTAGTAACCTATTGAAATAAAACTACTTAACTGGACTTAACTAACATTTAATTACAGGTTTCATTATTATTATTTACACGACGTATCGTTCTATCAGATTTGATAACCCTAAATCCATGCCAAAGAACATCGTTTCATTCCTAGAATGTTACGTGAGGCTATTGAAATCAAAAAACATGCTTATTTCAATAGAGAAGATGGTTAGAGGTTTCCACCAGCTTGGGATCCCATCATGCGCATAATAGAGTCCCAAGCGGGTCCATATTGGCTCACCTAAAGTTCTTTACCTGAAATTGTTATTCCTACCGATTTGTAATCCGAATGATCTCTCTTCCTAAAAAAAATATTCCTAAAGTTTTCAGTCATACAATTTGTATTACTACAGACGATGTTCATAGCACTCATGTTTCCGAAAATTGTAATTAATAATATCGCTAACGTTAATTTGTTTAAACTTCTACTGTTGTTTTTCATAACGTTTTTATCCCCAAATATAACATTTATGTTTGTTCTGTGTTTAAAATAATGTAGGTATATTCGCTTCTGACACTCGTCAGCCGCTGCCGCGGCACGCTCGCTTCGCTCGCTCGGCTCGTGCGCTGTATTTATGTCAACCTAACCCTCTTCTGGCACTCGCTTTGGTAAACGAGGATCGAAGCGACAAGCGGGTTAGGTTAGGTTGACATAATCACAGTGTGCCGCTTGGGGTCCCCAGAGGCACACCTTGATGGCCACCACTGGTGGGGATCTGTCACTCCCAAGCGTCATCAGTGCGATGCTCGGGAGTGAGAGAGCCTGGGAGGCAATAGTTTCCTTCTGTGAGTCAGTAATGCTCCAGAAGGAGACTGCGGAGCGGGTCAGAGAGGGCGACCCCTTAGCTGACCCGATCCGTCGCAGACGGCCACGGGAAAGACGAAGGTGATATGCCCACTTGCTTCTACCTTTGCAGTGGTGCCGTCGGTGGGAGGTCGGGGGGCCTCACCGCCGAATAACACAGCCGTTAAATAATGGGGTGTGATTGGAAGAGGCTCGCAGTTGTGCGGGCTGACCGTCGGGGTGGCATAGTTGACTGCTTGTTCGTTCCCGTGTTTTCCCCATTTATTTATTTATTTATTTATTTTCACAAATACTTATAACTATCATTACAGGTTTTTTTTCCCAATGCGATAGAGACAGCAATTTTATTTAAACATAACATATGAGCTATCTTTGTGAATTCGCTCATAGTACAAGTGAATAAGTCAGTTTCTTTATAAATTAGGTTGAGAGTACGAAATGCACGCGTCAGTGGAGCTTCCTTCAGCAATTTAGTGCGGCCCGTAGGAACTGCTAGCAGGCTAGGGCGTCTCCGTCGACAAATGTATTCATCCGGAACACTAATACCCATTATCCCCAACATATCCGTATTAGATACCTTACCCCTAAGTACCATAAAAAGATATGAAACCAGCTTCAGCTCTCTCCAAACCCTAAGCTGATCATATCCTACCATACCCAGAACAAATACTGTAGGATATCGTAATGGGTAAAACGGGTACACCCCATACAGCTTTAAATACAAATATCTTACAAATTTATTCTGCACTCTCTCCAACATAAGATTATACTTTTTTTCATGAGGAGCCCAGATCATCGCATTACATTCTAAATGACTCCTAACCAGTGTGTTATACAAAGCTATAATGGCATGTACATTAGTAAAATTGTTTACCGTTCGTAGGGTAAAACCCAAAGTCCTAAACGCCTTTTTACAAATGTCAACGACATGATCCCGAAATGATAAATCCGCTGTGAATTTTACCCCTAAATCCCTAACTTGTGTAACCTTAGTTAGAGGTGTTCCCTCAATGTTATATGAGTGTTCTATGGGCTTATGCTTGCGTGTAAAAGTAATCGCAATACACTTGGACGTGTTGAACTGTAACATGTTATCTTTGCTCCATTTAAAAACCCTATCTATGTCTTCCTGGAGTCTGTTACAGTCCTCCACCGTTCCTATATCCAACGATAACTTAAGGTCATCTGCAAACAACCAACATTTAGAGTTTTTCACTACATCGGGTAAGTCATTTATCATGATTAAAAATTCTAAAGGCCCTAAATTTGACCCTTGACTTACACCGGACCAAGTAAAGTAGGTACATGTTTGAGACATAATCACAAACATGTACCTACTTGTAATGTAGAATCACAATGGTATAATTATGATTATACATATGCTATTCATGTTATGTAAAAATAACTAAAACTGTAAAAGTAACTCAAAATTAATGTAGATATGAAATGTTGATTATTATGAATAAAAACAAATCTAAATAAAAAAGATGTGACTTTGAATAATAGTATAAAATACGGTTATGTTAAGAAAATATAGGAAAACAAATTATAATAGATGTTTATTGCCACTAACATTAAGAAATTGAATGATTCGGAAATTTGAGCATTAGAAACAAAGCAGTTAGGAATTGCGATTGTTAGGATGAAAAATGTTAGGAAGAACATTTTCGGAGTAGAAAATTTAGGTGAACTTTGGTGCACCCGTCCCAAGCCCGTCCTCACACTGTCTGAAAAACTGATACCGTGAGCGCCGTATGCGTGAATCTAACCAATCAAAATATAACACAAAGTGACGGTAGTCAATCTATAAACTTATCAAAGACAATTCACATCTTCAGTCTTCTCGTGACCACAATCTCTGTGAAGTAATCGAATTTTAGGGTATATACTAAAATCTAACATTTAATTAAGCGCGAGTTAACTACGCGAAAGTAAAAGACAATACTATAAGTTACCTAAACAACTATAACGCCTGAATATCCACCCCTTGGGAATCCAGGGAGCCTGAAATTGTTTTTAAATTGTAATTTTTAATTAAAGTCCCTGTCTATACAAGTTATTATGGATATCCCACCATTATTTACCACTTAATCTTGATGATGCATATTTAGGTAAAAACACTTTATATAAAATTTCATTAATGAGATAGATATATTTCGTAATCCTAATTCCCAGTCTGCCACCACGTCGGCATTAGCAACTTATAATGCCAATTTTAAAATGCTTAAAGGTAATTAAATAGGTATAAAATAGTAAAAAAAACAATTGTACTTACGTTAAATATAGGGAGGGGGGAGGTCGCCCCGAGATGGTTGTTAGCAAAAAACTGAAGAAAATCGCCACACGAACTACTCCAGCCTTTAAACCAATCTCGTGTTGTGATGGGGTGGCCAAGGCGGAGGCTACTCGGCGTTCTCAGATTGGCGAACCTCTTATATACAGAGCCAAGGATTAGGACAACGATAAAATCGATATTCATAATGAGATATAGGCATCTTAGAGGGTTACTTTGCCTAATTCCCTAAATCCAGTGTAAGACAACAAGAAACTTGTCAGGTTTCTCTTGGGTTAAGACAGACGAATATATGCAAATGATTGGATATAGGTTACTGAAAAAAATTTGTGGAATTCTTTTATGGAACTAAGTTGACCGACTGATGTCAACACGGTCCTAATTACCTACGATGAATACGTGATCTCGTGGCTCAGATACGGCATTATATTATGGGGCAACGCTGCTAATGTGCAGGACCTGTTCATCTTTCATAAAAAATGTATATCCATCCTGAAATTTGCCAACATTGTTTTAATTATTACAAAATTTTAACGTTAACCTCAAGTAATGTATTTGAAATACCGAAAGTAGAGGACCCAATGTATAATTGCTGGTCTTGAAATATTTTAATTTTGAACAGCAATCCTACCTATGCAGGGTGAAAAGATTTCTTTTTAACATACTAAAGTTGTTTTTTTGCGTTTTGTGATTGCATTAATATAGCTACAATTACTTTTTATTTATATTATATGGAGCTGGAGCTACAGTTAGAATAAAAACTTCAAATGTTTAACCCTACATAGCTAACCTTCTGGTTTACCCCTTTTAAGCTAACCATCCGCCGAAACGACGGGTATTAAAAACAGTTATTTATATCATAAGATATATACTTTATAGATGTGTTGATGCTTATTATAGTTAATTGAAAGGCTAACCAATAAAAATATATTTTATAAATCAACTTTATTTATTACCTTATAAAATTACGGCAACTTTAGTTAGACCTCTAAAAATGAAAATTTTTTCATATCAATCCTTTTTTATACAAAATCAACAAAAAAAACCAGCAAAACACTCAGTATTTTGGCGTTACATGTGACATTAGAATATAAAACATAATTACAATATAAAATAAACTACTTTTCTTGAGAACATGTGACACAATAAACAAACTTGTGTTCACCACATTCTGCGATTTTCCGTCGAAACGACGGGAAACGGCTACGTATCTCAAAAACCATGACACTTATCGGTTCGGTGTGTGCGCCACAAAAAATACCTCACCGGCGACTGAGTTGACTAGCCGAAGCACACTATTCGGATGCATCGTTAAAAAGATACTGCGATATTACTTTGCGCTGCCCGTCGATTCGACGGAGGTTAGCTATCTAGGGTTGATAGACAATGCAACAACATATTGCTGCATTGTCTATTAAACATTACATAAAACGAGGAAAAAAGCTAATCTGCGTTTATTTTCTGCTGGAACATATTTGTGTTTAGATAAACGGGCATCTCGAAAAATCCGATTGATTTAAAATTCAGCTTTATGGTAACAATTACAAATAAAGAAAGAAAATGATGAAAAATTATATGCTCCAGGCTGGAATCCAACCCGCGCCTCCAGAGGTCCAGCCAGACGGGATTACCACTACGCCGCGGCCGGAACACTGGGTATAACCTACCAATTTTTTCACCGCTTTCTATGCTTTTTTACCGCTTTTATAAAACAAAACGCATAAAATAAAACATTAAAATGTGATCAAAAAGCTTATTAAACTAGAAAAAAAAATCACGTCCTGAGGTGGGGATCGAACCCACGACTACTCACATTCGTAAGTTGGGCATTGCTTTTAAGTTTTCTATTTAGAAAATATATATATTTTTCAAATATTTATAATAATGTGAAAAATTAAATTCAGTATAGCATACAGGCTGTTTATTTTATACAATTGGTGGTTTCCATTCCCGGCTCAGGTAAGTGACTTTTAACCCGTCGAGCACGAGATTCCAGACACAATTGATTTTTCCATTGTCATCGCCCCCCGGTAGTACGCCGCTTGAAAGATTTTAATAAATCTTTGGGCGCTGACTAAGTCTGAAAATGTTACCTTAGAGTATGATTTGCTTACTTCAATATTTAAGATACTTTCCCTCCGAGGGGCCTTGATTTGACTCATCCTGTATAAGATAAAATTGACTGGAAATAATATTTTCCCAATGAAAATGGCAGCAACAAAGAAACGATGAATGAATATTTTATATGAAACCAATCAGGAAATGGTGAACTTAACCAATATTGGGGATTCACAAGCGAACGCTTTCCAAGGCACTGAATTCTTTAACTTTTTAATATTTTCCTTTTAATCGAACTCAACCCTTCATAACAATGCAATAGGACCGATTTTGGTTACACGCATTTAAACTAAACTGACTTTTCTTACAATAGGGTGGCAAGCAAGCATCATCATCACCAGCCTATCGTTCCATTGCTGGGCACAGGCCTTCCTGCATGGTAGAAACACATGAGGAGCTTGGGCCATAACACCATCACGCTGGTGCAATGCTGGTTGGAGGGTTAAAGCGGTAGCAGTAACAACCGGGACCAACGGCTTAAGGTACCTTTCGAACCACGGAGGAGGTCGAGATTATAAATTTTGATTGACCCATCCTGAGGTCGACAATAGCGAAAGTTGCTTTGTTTTCTTAAACGAAACCAGAGCGCTCAAACCACCATGCCACCAAACTCCTCCTCAAGGCAAGCAAGCATAGAACTGATGATAAGCGGTCACAGTTGTCTTTAGACGCTTACTACGCGTTGCATACCCCATAAACCACCGGACTGACCCGTGCTCAAGTGCACGCCCATGAGGCTGCAAACGAAGAGCACACCCCACCTGACATTTTCCCCAGTTGCCTCGAGCTGAGCGCTCTGTTCGCCAGGGCACCGCTGCTGCTGCCAGACACGACCCCCAGTTGGCTCGAGCTGAGCTGAGAGTTCGCGCTGCTCGCCGAGGCGCTGCTGCTACCACCATCACCACCAACGCCTATGCACGGCTACCACCACTTAGTCCCGCTCCCCTTACTCCAAGCTCCTCTGGCGCTCAACGGTCATTGACGAACGTCATCTCACCTGTGGGGCAGACCGCGCTGAGAGCCACGCCTACCAAGCTGGGGTCGCAGCATAGGGACGAAGAGGGGGCCGTCGCTACTAGGGCGATGTCCGATGACCGGTGAGCACGAGCTCATAGATAAGATGTCCTGGCCTAGCAATGAGCCTAAGCTCGAAGCCCGTAGCCGTGCCAAGGCACGATGAAACACAGACGAACGACTCTATAAAATTTTTATGTAGGTAGGTAGGGACTGTTTTATTAGCAGCAAAGCAGAGAAGTGTCCTTACTTCCAAAATTGATGTGATCTGGTAACTTTCATCATCACAGGAACACAAAACATCAAAAATTATCATCGATGCTAAAAGCGCAGGTATTATGGCGCTTAATCAGGTGAATCGTACATTTACTAGCTACCTTTTTGGGGCATGCAGTGCCTTTGGTTAACCGATAGAGGATTAATAAGCCAAGCATAGTAATCAACGAGCTCATTAGAGCCACGAAGCCAGTCCAAAAGGCCTTATTAAAGCTGAAAGCTTGCCCACTGCTAGTGCATTCACGCACCGTGATGCATCGGTCGACCTCGTTACTACATTGCATACCTGACGAGAAACCTGTACAACAGACGACACCGATTCGACACCGTTACGATTTTTTTATTGAATTTAAGCAATTCTGTTTAGAGTTGAATTTTTTTTTTTTATACAATTAGATGACAAACAAGCTGACGGCCCACCTGGTGGTAAGCGGTTACCGCCGCCTATAGACACCTGCAATAACAAGGAAAAGCACTTGATATTGCAGGTGCGTTGTCATCCTGGGGCCTAAGATGAAATGCCGTCCATGCCCAGTAATTACACTGGCTACCTTTTCCTTCAATCCGAAACACAGCGAACTGTTTCACGGCTGAAATAAGAAAGGCGGTGGTACCTACCCAGGCGACCCTACATATGGGTTTACCACCTAGTAAAATTCAGTAGAATTCATTTATTTTAGTTAACAGCGTTATTGTGGCTCCGAACTATGCACTTTTGGCCACTTTTATGACTTCTATGTTGCCTTTTTAAACAATACTTATTTTATTTCGTTATTTCAAATAAAATAAACGACTTTTGTGTCATTTAATGAAATCCATGTTATTCAGTACATTATTGTGTACAATCTGAAAAGGTTACCATCTCCTTTGTCAAATATGTAATAAGTTATTAAAAATTTGGTACTGCATAAGCTAAAAAAATATATATTGACAAACCACACATGATTTTCATTTTTTATTTTTATTAAAAATGTTATTAATAAACCTCATCGAATAGGTGTAAAAGCCACTCCACGCTGTCTGAGTTAGCCAACCAAGTTTTGAGCACTGCTAGATTTATAGTTTGAATTTCGAGGGCACCACGAGTCCATTTCAACGTTTGATGAAAAATTACGTTGTGGTTTGCAGTTGAAAATCTGATTTGAAGCTGTTTAAAATTAAACTCTTTTTTTGGTATTCTTAACGATGTAACTCTTGGCCTTCACCTCAACTGATTGTTAGTGATGACAAGGCCGACGATGGAAGCGAGCGACACCTGGATTCCTCAACCACAGAGGAACTGGCTATCTTACCTCCAACTGCCGGAACACAACAATGCTGTTAACATTTTTGTTATGGCGGCAGACTTAGGTAAGATGGTGGTAGCTAGCCAAATGGACTTACAAAAGCCCAACCACAAACCAAACCGAGCAGAAAATTTCTGCCCCCACGGGAATTGAACCCCGGACCTCTAGATCTGAAGCAGGTGGTCCCAACCACTAGACCACAGGGGCGGTTAACTAACTTAAGTATAATAATGCTAAAGTAATATTTTTGAATGATTAGGAATTTTAATTTAATTCAATTTATTACTAACCGACTTAAAAAGGTGGAGGTTATCAATTCAGATGTATTTTTTAAATGTTTGTTACCTCAATATTCTATCATTTATTTTTCTTTTTCTTGTCAATTTTTTTATTTGAATTTTTTTAATGGGACTTATGATTTCGTAAATAATAAGTACCTATATAACTCATTCAGAAATATTGAAGATAAGATAAGATTTTTATTTGTAAAACACGAGTATACATCATTTTTACACAATGTTAATGTTACAATAATATTTAGCCTTCGTCCTACGTGTTTTTGCCATTAATGGCATACGAAATTTGCATGCAATTTTATTTAACATAAAGTTGAAAAAGAAATAGTATGTCTAAGATCAAAAGTTTCACAGATTTATTGGTAAATAACTAATAATAGTTATTTGTTATAAAAGAGTTGTTTGTTAAACGTGTGCTCGATTTTGATGACCGAGCAAGCGAAGGATTAGAATCTTAAACGTTAGCGGGAGAATCAAAAGAGCACGATCTTTGCACTCGAGTGCAATACGTAACTTTTCATCCCACCTCAACGAGGAAATGACTCAATGCAAAAAAAAACATTTGCGCATTATTCAGTTTCAGTCAATTCTGTTGTCAAATAAACTTCTTCGTGGCTAGAATCACTTATTTCAGGTTTTTTACTTGTTTTCAAGTTTTTTGTTTTAAACCTATGGTTTTAACAAATATGTCGTGAAAAGAAAATGGCGCGCGCAAAGCAAATTAAACAAAAAGTTCACCAAGAAGGAGCCGAGGAGGTTGTATGATAAATTCGGCACCATTGAGGTAGAAGTAAATAGGTTTAATGATGTTTTGAATTCACAAACTCAGTCCACACGATGTTCTAAATTCAAAATTACTTTAATCCTCTAGCGGATAAAAACGGCTTTTGCACTCAGATATCGAGGAGCAAAAATACTCTTTCCGAGATGGGGGAATGAAAAGAAATTTTTCAAAAGAAACAGTTTGTCTCAGATCAATAATTTCACAGATGTAGGGTATGTTTCATGTGTTGCGGGGCATCGTCCAAAAACGCTCCATAGAAAATCTACGGAACAGGAGAGACGAAACAGACAGCATAAAATATGTTGCTTAAGAATCTCAAGTACTAAGTGTACGTACAAGGAACCGAGATAGGTACTATTTAAAAAAAAAGCTTATGGATAATACTTGACGGGCTGACACGAGTACAGCTATGCGAATTCTCAAAGTCAGCAGCCATGGATTCATGGCTGTCGGCAGCGCTGTCATATCTTTTGGCGTTTGTTTGACAACGTTTGGCGACACGACGAGCACGGCATGAATCGGAACTAAAAAGTTGTTAATTTTTATTACCTATGTCAAAATCAATCAAATATTGAATGAAGTCATTGCGATATAATTTTAACACAACAAAAACGAAATCGAAAAATATCGATCGTACTTCATGTCGTATAACCAAAACAGAGACAATCATACACAGCCAAGAGACCGACGTGGAGATTAGTGAATACGCTTTCGCGCAGCGCAGTGCGCAAACGTCAAAATTAATGGCAACTCGTCGTCTCTGTCAGGCGTCAAGCTCGATGTCGAAAATATTTGTTTGTGAATCGCACTGCAGGTCGGAGTGTTATTTGAGTGCACGAGTTTAAATAATTCTAAAAATAAACGTTTCGACATTCTAACTTATCGTAACGCAAACAGATGAGATAGAAGAATTCCGGTTATACCAAGTCCTCGGTAACTTAGCAGTCAGTGCAGTCACCTGACCTCTTATCCTCAATTGTCCGATCACGGATTCGATTCTGTCACATGCCGTCTCGCTTTGCGCGATAAAAAGTGACAGGTATAGACTTTCCGAAATTCGAATATGTATTTTCCGACAGTTGAGAATAAGGGGGCCGGACTGTGGAAGGTCGCGAGATTGATACAGTCGACAGTACATCAAGCTTACTGCGTTCGTAATAAAGGCGGCTTTCGTAGTGAGACTGTTACACTTAATGTGCTGTCGTGTGTACATTAGACATGTTTTTTTTTAAATTTAGTTATTTTTTTTATTAGCTTTCTAACACTGGTTATAAAATTAAAAACAAAAAGTAAATAATTCTAATAGACATGCAACAAGAAGCGATTGTAGGTAAAGATAAAAAATACAGTACCTATTATAATTGACTTTATTCCGTTAAGTGAATTTTCTTGTTAGCTTCAGTATTTATACAGATAATGTAACTTTGATTTCAGGTCAACGTCTTGCCAGAATTTTCGATCTGAGTGATCATTTAATCTTGTAAATCGTTTGAGATGTCGAAAATTGGAATACAGACTAAGTACTAAAATGGCGGATTTAAAAGCTTTCTTGGTGATTTTGGCGATTAAGCGATTAGAAATTTATGTGATTCTTCATTTTTAGATTAAGCTTCAAACGAATTATCGAGTCAGCGAAATTAGAATAAGATTTTAAGTGTTTTTTTCATCTAATACCTACCTTTTATTACAATCTGTATTGAATAGAAATTAATCTACAGATGGTTTTTATAGTAAAATCGCTTTAAATATTGTAAAATTATCCAATACAATTTAATACTACCGCCTCGGAAAACTTCCTTTGTTTAAAACCTAACCATAAGAGACACCGCACATATACAATTTCAAGTTGGCCAACTATCGAACAACTAAATTGCGTGCTTTCATAGGCCGCAGACTTCGCCGACTTAGTTGGTGGACAGTGTTGCTAGCGCGGTGAAGTCTGCGATAAAATGCGGAAAAACAACGCACTTCTTAAATTAATAAAAAGAAGACGAAAACAAAACAAAACATTTTGGGTCCATCCGATATTAAGTGACAGATTAGAGCGTGGGAAACATCATACCTTACAATCTAAACTGAGATGTTACCCAGATAAGTTTTTTAAGGGCTGGCCCTTTTTTGGACTTCGACGATCAGCAGTTCTATTTTTCCATTTGTTACAAGTAGAGAATGCAGAGATCGACTGGCTGCGGCGGCTGCGTGCCCGTCGGCGAAAATCCAAGCGCGGGGAAATCACGCGCACGGATTTGGTCACACTGCATCTTACCGTGCAACTGACCAACTAAGTTGTTATAGTCTGTGGACTATCGGCCGATAGTTGGCCCACTATTTAGTAGAACGACTTAGTTGATATAATGTGCGGGCTATCATAAGATTCTATGCCTATTAGACATACTGCGATTTAGTTGGCCAACTTGAAATTGTATATGTGCGGTGGCTCTAAGAATCACTCAAAAATTTTTTATTCATCAAGTCACCTCAACATCACGCCAAGGAAATGTAGTAACTCGTTTCGTTGTACTTCCAAAACTTGGAATTCTTTGCCATCAAATGTATTCCCCTTCCTATGAAATTCCTTTAAAATGGCTTCTTTCATATAAGGCGCGAAACTTTATACGCTTGTAAGGTAGAGGCGGCGAGAAAAGTGTTTTCATGCTGCACTAAGTCGCTGGTTTGTATAAAAATCATAGTAAAATATTGCTCTCTAACGGACGGGCGGCGGCGGCGTCTCGGCAACCACTGCGCGGTCACGACGACGCGCTGCGAGGCCGATATCGAGACAGCGCGCAGTGGTTGCCGAGACGCGAGACGCAGGACGCGCGTGCGGTAATGTCGTGGCCGTAAGAGCGATTTTCTCGGCAAAAGTTAGCTTATACTAGTTTCTCATTAAACCACACTCAGAGAATTTCAAAACAAGTTTAGTCAAAGAAATGTGTAAAAATATCGAAAATACTAACTTTTTTCCACCTCGTGTAAAATTAAGGAAAAGATGATATGTAGTGTTTACAAACTCCTCTTTTTTTTCTTTTTTTTTTAATTTATTTATTTGGGTAAACAAACAATGACACAATAAATATTGCTTAAATCAATGTACAATAAGATGAGATACATAATCGTGCCACCAGCACCGTTTACCACAGATTACTAAAAAAAAAACATTACAAAAAAAGTGGGCTGACGAAAAGGTCTACATCAGTTCCAATAAACTTCTTTTAAAAGTGAATTGGCTCATTATCGCAATGTCTAGTGAGTTAAACTTTTTATTATAGGTTTGGGCCATTCGATGCCTTGCGCAGTTTTGCGCGCCCACCAACGTTATGTAATTTAATCATCTTATCATGTAACTAGTAACTTTCCAGCTCTGTATCTGGTGTAAATAAAGCTCTTTCAATAAAAAATACAAAGTTCAAAAAATTAAGTAGCCCCCGGCCTCATTTATCACCTATCTCATCTCATTGAGACTTTCAAACATAAAAAAACTGAATCAAAATCGGTTCATTCGTTTAGGAGCTACGATGCCACAAACAGACACACAGATACACAGACAGACAAACTTATAACTTTTTTCGTCGGGGGTTAAAAGGAAAAGGTTATAACGTATTTTTACCGCAAAGGGTCTGCCGTTAGACTCCATATAGAGATTTATGTTGGAGACACGATGGTGATATCGAGGTTGTTTTCACTTTCCAAACAGTGGAGTGAAGCCATTATTTATACTTACTGCCCTGTTACATAAAAAAAAACATATTTCTTTCCTTAGAAATTGTAAAAAAACACACTGATATCAAAACCCAACAAAACCTTAAGTAGATTATGCAGTAAGTAGAAATAATCAATCATTTCTACTTGAGCATATTAGAAACGAACAAACGGAATCTAATATGACTTTACATGCAGGCAAGTCAAGCTAGTCTAAACTCTTCTTAGAGGATTTTTCTGAAAATTTTGATTGTAAAGCTCTTAGGCTTAATTAAGCTTAGCTTTTTAGTCTGTTTTAAGTTACTCGTTGCTCAAAATATGAATACTACTTTTGTGTGAAGATAAAATGTCAGAAATCCAAAGCCAATTGTAAGGAGTTATGATTTGGTCCAATTCATAGACTGATGAAGCTTTCTATGATTTAATGAATTATTTCTACGGCTTTGCGGAATGGCTACCAAAAAACTTTCTTATTTGTGATTGACTATTGCTGTTGGCCGAATAAGATATCTACAGCGACACCTAGCTCATAAGATTTTTAATCTACATTTTTTATCAATTTGATACGGAAACGCTAACATATCTCGTTCCATAGGTCTTTGGCTGACTGAACTCCGTATGCGCTGGTTATATTGAGGCTGCCACAACCAGTTAATTAATTGATTCAGACAAAAATTTGCTGTTGGTTCAGCAAGAACTAGACGTCCAACAAACGGGCAGCATATTTTAATAATCTAATTAATATAATACATCTCATATTTGCCTATATATTTACTACAATTTTTTACATATTACTTATCACATTTAAATGTTTTTGATGCGTTTAAACGCCTGCTTTATTGTAACGATTACAAATAAAGTCAGAAAACGACAAAAAAAATTAGTCTCCAGGCGGAAATTATTCTTATCTTCAAGAATTATATTTTTTCATCAAATTTTTTTTGGTGTGTGAACACACCAAAAAAAATTTGATGAAAAAATACATATTTCCAAACTAAGAAAACTTTAAAATACTTTTTGCGAGCCTTTAGCTTGAGAAACTCTAAACTTTCATTTTGACAGTGAGATCACTTTGTTTACATTTTTCTGTGAGACTCAGAGAAAAATGAATTCAGACTATTGTCAAGCCTAATCCGCTTCCGCCTCTTGCTTGAAAATGGCATTTAACAGGTTTCACTTTGCCTTTTATTATTGGCGTATGAGGAATTCATGTGTAAATAAGATAATACCTACTTATTTATGTAGCCAATTAGTTCAGTTACTAAAATTAAATAAATACGACTAAGATACACGATACTAATTACAAAAAGGTTTCATATACCTCGTTAAGCAATAATATGTTCAATTTGATAAGTACTTATTGCTTTGGAGGTCTGTTTATAGTGGTCCCGCGAATTTTAAGTCATTTGACCATGTATGCTCACCCTGTGTCTTGAGTTGTTGTAGCACTGTATACTGAGTTTTTATACAATTAGGATGGACGATTTGGGGACTTGCCCTTAGGTAATGTAGGAATCTCCGGCAGTAGGCATGCCCACTAAAAACTGACGGTATCCATCATTACACATACGTACATATAATGCATAAGTTCATCGCAAACAGCTCAGATCGCGCTCAGTGATTATCCTTTCGGGCTCTACTTTGGTGAAAAGTGCCATGGGTACTCATCACTTTTCGACCGACTGCGGGGTGTCTTGGATGAGTGGTGGAGCCCCCTTCCACCATTCCACACCCCTGGAGATGACATATGAACATAGCTCCCTCATGGCTCGAGCACCCTGGAGACTCTAAGCGTCTGCGGGACACCTCCCTCTGAGATGATGCCAATCGATTAGAAATCCTTCAGAGGCCAATTCACCGCGTAAGGGTTGAGGACTCACCAAGGCTCTCGCCTCCTTAAATCCTTGGTTATGCAGTAAAAAAACCAATGCGTTCATGCCCAGTAATTACACTGGCTGCCTTTCTCGTCAATCCGAAAAAAACACAAAACTATTTAACGACTAAAATGGAACAGTCGGTGGCTCGGTGGTACAGCTCCAGACGACTCTTCTACATGCAAGCCTACACACTACATTAAGAACTGGCCTAAATAAAGTGTATGTTTCGATATAATTGTTAGTTCAATAGTATGAGAATACTGTGCACAATTGTACATCAGTTTTTTTTTTTTTTTTTATATAAAAAGCACGACAAATGACTCAACACCACCTGATGTGAAGCGGTAAGAAGAGTCCATATGCGAAGACAGCTAGTGCAGTTCAGACACTGCTCTAGCCGCCTCCACCTTGCCGGCCCGAAAGGTGCTTTTTCACGCCTCTTTTGAAGGAACCCATGTTATACGAAGGAGGGAACACATGTGCTGGCAAAGAATTCCAAGTTCTGGAAGTTCGACAAAGAAAAGAGCTACTAAATTTCTTTGTACGTGATGTTGAGGTGGAGACAGTGAATTGATGACTCCGAAGACCGGCTCGCGTGCTCCTGAGTAGGAAGGGGGAAGGTGGGATAAGGTCAAATAACTCCTCAGAACACTCTCCGTGATATAGCCGATAGAAGGCGCTAAGCGACGCAATGTCTCGACGCAATTGCAGAGGCTCAAGGTTGTTGGTGACCTCTATATCGCCAATGATACGGACAGCACGACGCTGCAATCTGTCCAGGGCATCGAGAAGGTACTTGGCGGAGCCATCCCACAAGTGCGAGCAATATTCCACGCAAGACCGGACCTGAGTTTTATAGAGCAGGCATAATTGGTCAGGCGTGAAAAATCGACGCACCTTGTTCAGGACACCGAGCTTCCGTGAGGCTGTTTTGATCACGGTTTCGATGTAGTTCCTGGAATTCAGATCGCAACATATCTCCATGCCTAGCAAATTTAGGGAGCCCTGTGCCGAAAGAGTCATGCCCTGAAGAGACGGAAGGGGAAGCATGCATTAAAAGTACACGACCTTTTTTGGTGTTCCATTTTAAGCGAATGGGGGGGACATAGAGATAACAAATTATGTATATGAATATTGAAAACATAATAAATAAAAAACATACACGTGAACATTGACGACCGGCTGGCCGAGTGGTCTGTACCCCTTGCTCTACAGGCTACTCGGTCAAGAGGTCCCGAAGAATAAATATATAATCATCCATGACTCGTAAACAAATGCTCGTACTCATCATCTCAAATGTTTGTATATGATGAGTACAAGCATTTGTTTACGAGTCATGGATGTTTATATATTTATTTAGTATATATCTAATATTTATATTATATTATTATCATTATTTCTCCGTTATCGAGTATCCATAAAAATATCTGCTTGTATACCAGGATTGCTTATTATATTTTCGCATTTATTAAATGAAAAAAGCAGGTGATTGTTACGCTTCGTCATTAATCTAAAAAGGCTTTTGTTTTGAAAGAGTGTGTTCTGTTTCAGGTTAACAAAGGTTTATTTATTTTCGACATTGATTGATTGCTGTAGAACAGCTTGATAGTGACACCTATAGACTGGAAAAAATATTTAACAGATCATTCTACAACAGCCTATACATGCCCCATTGTTGGGCACATGCCTTCCTACACGGGAGAAACATATCGTCGGTGGACGTGAAAGACCGCTTAAGAGCAGTTTGCAATACCCCGTATTTACAAAAGTCGCAAAATTTAAATATCCCGCCATCTGGTACTGAGCGCTGATTCGCTTATACTAGATTCTCATTGAACAACACCCAGAGAAATCCCAAACAAGCTCAGTCAAAGATATGTGTAGAAATATCCAAGGTAATTTATCTTTTTTCTTCCATCCTATAAAATAAACAAAAAGCACATACGCGGTATTGCAAACTGCTCTTAAAGGTAGCCAGTGTAATTGCTGGGCAAATGCCGTCCGCGTTGGAAAATGTAAATGGTTTTATTTATTCAAAAAAGTTTGTATACAATAGTCGAATTCCCTTTTAAGATTACGGTAGCCTTTATCCCCCCTTGCCACTAGGTGGGCCAGCTTTCTTGTCATCGAGTAGTATGAAAAGACACATGAGTTGTTGTTAGTTCCTTGTCACCCTTATCTAAAAAAATGAGCACGCTACCACCTGTAGCTTGTAACTTAACATAAAATACTAAATCATGTCCTCAACTCAGGCCAACTCTATCGATTCCTGCATTCATTGCTCGTAAAATCTTTTATTCTTCACCATTATGTTTGAGTTTGGATTAGGTCCTAGATGCAAAAATAAATGTAAGTAGCTATTTACGATGCAGCATATTATTATTAACTACTGAAGACTATGATCTGCAGTTCCATGCTATGTTTTACTATCAGCCGTAATTCTTAGTTTGGTTTAGACAGTGGTGAGGAGCTTGGTGGCGTAGTGGGGAGGAGCTCGGTGGCGTAGTGGTTTAAACGCTCTGGTTTCGATTACGAAAACAAAGCAACTTTCGCCATGGTTGATCCTGGGATGGGTCAATCAAAGTTTGTTATCTCGAGCTCCTCCGTGCTTTGGATGGCACGTTAAGCCGTTAGTCCCGGTTGTTCCTGCAAGCGCTTTAACCCACCAACCCGCATTGGGCCAGCGTGGTGGTGTTATAGCCCAAACTCCTCATGTGTTTCTCCCATGTAGGAAAGGCCTGTGCCCAGCAGTGGGACGTATATAGGCTGGTGATGATGATGAATGGGTGTTAGTGAAATGTCCGTTTTCACTAACTTTTTAACTATTTAACACTTTTATGTGATTCTTAGCAACATTTGCCTCTTTCTGTCCTTTTAGATAAACTGAGATTAAAATCGCTAAGAAACGCTACGCAAATATTATTGTAAACGAGCTTCCAACAACTATCTCAGGATCATTTTTCGCCCTATAGACCTGTGTTTGGACGCACCCTATGAGCTCTTTACTTTTGTAATAATCTTACAACGCCATTAGGTAGAAGTTCAGCCACAATCAATTAGAAAGGTAGTGTTCTTATAATTTCTGATTGTAAGTTATTACTGATGAACTTTCACGAATCTCTCTCTCTCTCTCTCTCTCTATTCTAGATCTATTTCAGAGACGAGTAGTAGCACGCACAGTGAATGAACCATCGAATTTTTTTGAATTGGTGGGAGGGTGGACAAGGGTATTTTCGACACAAGAACGCTTAGGACAAGAACTGGGAGGAAGATACTGGTACCGGACACGGAGATAATTAAGAAGCTGAGGATTGTTAAGGATTTTATATAAGAGACAGAGGACTATTACCTTACTTAAACATTTATGTACTCTATTTTTGCAAAATAAATTATTCTAGTTGTAAAACAATCTAGGCTTTGGCTAGTAGATATCTGCAAATCTTGTAAACAAATATAATGGTTCATACACTCGAAGACTCTCATCTGTTTAACTATAATCTGGCATCATTCATCATTATCATATCAGCCGATGGACGCCCACCGCTGGGCATAGGCCTCCCCCGAAGATCTTCAAGCCGATCGATCCTGCGCTACCCGATCCATCGACTTCCCGTCATCACCGCCGTCTGGCATTAAGAGCTTGTCAATCTGCCCCATCCAGGATTCCTCACGGATATTTCATTACAGCAATAAGTATACTGCTGAAATAAATCTAAGTTCTTAAGCATCTGGTGAAAACTAACCAAATTCACCGTAAAACGAATATTGTTTTTCTACAAAACCACTGTTACACTCACTTTGTTATCAATAGTATATTAAACTCCTGTTTACGCTCGTCCTAAGTCTGCGTAGAGTGTAAGCTAAGCAAAGATTAATGCAAGCTTCAAGCGGATTACCTTGACAAATCTACAGATCACCCGGGATGTAGGGATTGGATGCGGCTATTTATGCGAGCGATTACTGTGACATAGGCCGGGAACATGTACTGTTCAAGTACAAATGTACGCATGCACTGACACCGACGTGGAGGTAGCGAGATTAATGACTTGGAGACAAACATTTGAAGAAGCTTTGTATTTGGTACCTACTAAGTATTTGTAAGATATATTTTTATTATACTACTAGATGACAAGCTGACGGCCCACCTGATGGTAAGCGGCTACCGCCGCCTATAGACATCTGCAATAACAAGGGAAAATCACTTGATATTGCAGGTGCGTTGTCATCCTGACGCCTAAGATGAAATGCCGTCCATGCCCAGGAATTACACTGGCTACCTTTCCCTTCAATCCGATACACAGCGAACTGTTTCACGGCTGAAATAAGAAAGGCGAACGAAAACGAATTAAAACCTGACTTCAAATCACTAAAGTGCTAAAAATTATGTAAGCTTGCCTAATTGAAAGGTATTTTCTGGAATCGGAGCTGTACATCTAAAATTCTAGGCTATCGTTAGACTCTATGCTGTTTTGCAGAAACAAGAGTACCGGCTTCAAAAATACCTTCTAGTTAGTTTTATTTCTTTTTTGTTTTGAACCTACCTACCTGGACGACACAATGCTCGGCGATCTCTGTAGAGTCACCCAACAAGTGGGTCTTAAAATGAACATGCATAAGACGAAAATTATGCCGAATACCCATGTCTTACCCACTCCTGTAAAGGTTGGAAGCTCTACACTGAAAGTTGTTGACGAATATATTAACCTGGGACAAATAGTCCATTACCAGGTCCATTACCAGTACCAGGTTGGTAAGAGAAAGAAAGAAAGAGGTCCGTCGATGGATCCAACTCGGCTGGGCAGCGTTCGGAAAGCTTCGCAGCATATTCTCGGCTCAACTACCGCAGTGTCTCAAGACGAAAGTCTTTAGTTTTTGTGTGTTGCCAGTGATGACTTACGGAACTGAGACGTGGCCGCTTTCAATGGGCCTCATAAGAAGGCTCAATGTCACCCAAAGGGCAATGAAGAGGGCTTTGCTCGGGGTTTCTCTGCGTGATCGAATTAGAAATGATGAGATCCGCAGGAGCTAAGGTCACGGACATAGCCCGAATAACTGCGAGCCTCAAGTGAATAGGCAGGTCACATTGCAAGGAGGACTGCCGGTCGTTGGGGCGGAAAGGTCCTCG
This sequence comes from Nymphula nitidulata, assembly GCA_947347705.1. Lineage (NCBI taxonomy): Eukaryota > Metazoa > Arthropoda > Insecta > Lepidoptera > Crambidae > Nymphula > Nymphula nitidulata. Next base: position 2,135,750 of record OX374617.1, on the reverse strand, counting down.
AGTGGCGGCCGCGTACCGGGAGACGCAGCGTTGATAGGCCCCCCACAAGGTGGACCGACGATCTGGTGGGGGTCGCGGGAAGCCGATGGATGCGGACAGCGTAGAACCGATCGGTATAGCGATCTTTGGGGGAGGCCTATGCCTAGCAGTGGGCGTCTCTCGGCGGAAATGATGATGATGATTGTTTTGAAGATGGCGTTGAGTTTTGCTTTAAATTTAAAGTTTGTGTAGCTCAACCACAAAACAGCACTATTTGTAAACAGATTGCTGTCTTCGCTTAAGGACTCTTCACATCAGGTGGTGTCGAGTCATTTGCCGTGCTTTGGATAAAAAAAATGCCCTTCAACTTAACGATTTTTTCATTTAATGCTAAGAGCTCACTAACTCTGGCGAAGTTATTCACCGTAGAAGCGACAATACTACCAAGTAAGTAGTGTTATTTGACTGTGATCTTGCGTAGCGCGTAGCTATACTTAAAGATAAGCTTTTATAAGCAGAATGGCAGATTCAGTGCCTTAAATATTGAGCGTTGGCCTATGAAGCAGCTTTATGTAGTCATAACATTAGGTAGAGAAAGTGCTTTTTTTTCTTGTTATTAGATTTTATTTGTAAAATTATTTCCTCCCGTGAAGAACAATTGAAAATAAAAAATCATAAAATAGTTCAGTTTGCAATAATGAAACGCTACTGGACCATCATTCCACCTAAGAATATTATGTATGTATCTACTGGTCTTCGGTGGTGTCAACCTTCAAAGTTGAGCGCGACCAATAGTGCGCAAAGATATATCATTTTTTATATATTTATTTGGACATACAACAACATAAACACTCATACAAGTCAAAATTTTAGAGACAAAAAAACTTAAAGCCAGGTGCCAATATAATTAAAGGTTGCCACGACATGCAATGTGGACTAGAATTTAATCTAAAAAAGCAGGACTACTTATTAATTAAAATGTAAAACTAGAAAAATTTTACGTCCTGAGGCGGGAATCGAACCCGCGACCTTTCGCAATCCGGGCGACTGCTCTAACCAACTGAGCCACCCAGGACTTGGGATATCATTGTGAAATTCTTCTTGTGTATCTGTATTTGCGTTTATGAGCTAACGTCCACCCTACAATGTCGAAATGTTGTATTTCAACATCCGAAACGAGTATTTTTACAAATACCTACGATTCGTTTAAGTTGGGGCAGTGCTTTCAAATATTCTTAATTTTTGATTTTAACATTATAATAAATGTTTGAAAAATTACTTAGTAATTAAAATACAATAAAACTAGAAAAATTTCACTTCCTCAGGCGGGAATCGAACCCGCGACCTTTCGCAATCCGGGCGACTGCGCTAACCAACTGAGCCACCCAGGACTTGGGATACCCCTGTGAAATTCTTCTAGTCTATCTGTATTTGCGTTTATGACGGTCCAATTCCCGCCTCAGGACGAGAAAAAATTTTCTAGTTTTTAACTGACTTCAAAAACGAGGAGGTTCTCAATTCGGCCGGTTTTTTTTTTTTTTTCTATGTATGTACACCGATTACGCCGAGATTACTGATCCGATTTATGTGACTCTTTTTATGTTAGATGCGGAAAAGCTGCCATTTGGTCCCATATTTTTTTTTTTAAAAACAGTTGGGTACTTTGGTTTTAAATTAAAAAAAACTTATGATGAAATTGATGCAAATGAAAAATTATGAAATCGTCTACATAAGCAAAATTGCGAATTTTTGCTTTTCCAATGACTTTTTAGTGAAACGATACGATAGTAGGAAACAATATAAGTTGACGGTCACCCATCTAGCTTCGACCGTAGAAAGTTATCACTAAAAATTGTGAAAAAAAAATTTTACACAAAAATTAAAACCGACTTCAAAAAACTGAAAAGGATGAAATAATCTAATTTAAGTAGGTATTCATCCCCTAGAAACATATTTTTGGAGTTGGTGCTAAGTGGTTTTAACATTTTAATTACTAAGTAATTTTCAAACATTTATAATAATGTTTAAATCAAAAATTAAGACGACTACTTATACTATTCAATTAACTAACTTAATTTAAATTAACATTACTCTAGGTTCTTACAAAATAGTTTAATAAATAAATTACGTGTTATCTAATGCTTCCCTTACCTGGCCTTTCCCTTTATTTACAAAAACATATATACTTACTTAAAATTAAAATTGTATCGTGTTCAGTTATTAATTTGGTGCATGGAGTTTGGTGCAAATAAATCAGCAAAGCGTCCAGTTAGGCTTCAAAGCCATTTGTATCAAAATTGTCTACCATCAAATGTTGATTTTAATTCGCGGCGACTATTCAGACTACCTTCTTCTTCGTATTTCTTCACCCACCGAGCGACGTACCGAATGCTACTAAATATAAAGTCTTAATTCGAAAAGCTTTAACTTTTGGAAGTTACTCAAATATTTTTTATTTACTTACCAAAATCTAGTAACTTCCGAAATTTGCAATAATTATAATAAACATCGACCTTCTAAGGCCACAATATGCCACAATGTTCGCCCTGTCTTCAATACAATAACTTACACAATTCAACTACTAGTTTAATATCACACGCGCCTGTCACTATATTCAAGTGTTTCGCCATAGTTTTGTGAGACCGTCACTGGACTTTAGACCGCGAACATATTTAAATGTTCCATGTAATCGACTCTTTTTCAAAAAGCATGATACTTAGACAAGGTTGTTGAAATTTGTAGGTTTTATTACCTTTTGTTTTAGACTTTGAGCTATCTTATAAGGGTATTTTCATTACGTTACGTGAACTATTAAACTGAAATCGCAAGGGCTTTTGCCTTACTTCTTTTAGTAATAACTCCCACTACGCCATGCGTCTCTTTAAACGAAGCTTTTGACGAAGCTATGTCTCTTTAAAAGAATCTCGACGAAATCTCGAGCAACACAAAATAAACAGTGAGTTGTTATGATATACCCTGAAGCATTCTGAATCTATTTGACATTAAAAAGCACTCAAATGCCGTCTGATGGCGTAGGAGGTATCAATCGCTGGAATTCACCATTCCCTGGACAAAAGACGACTAAAAGTCTTCCCAGGAGATAAGTCCTACACACGGGAATGTTCTGCGTCAATTTCAATAATTGTCTACTTGAGAATTTTTATAAATAGAATGTCCACAGTAAAGAAATATTGCAGAAGCAAGCCTGCAGTCAATAGTTTTTTAAAAATTTAGAGCGATATGTTTGATGAGCATTTTAAAGTCGCCTAACGCTCCATGGAAAATGATGCAGGATAGTGACGTCACACGCCTACAGGTAAGTAGCAAAATGTATGTGCGCATAAACAAAATCAGTTAATTTTGTTTGTGATTTTTCCGCTTGCATGCCTAGGTGGTAGGCCCGTATGTAGGGTCGTCTGGGTAGCTACCACCGCCTTTTTTATTTCAGCCGTGAAACAGGCCACAGGATGACAACGCTCCTGCAATATCAAGTGATTTTCCCTTGTTATTGCAGGTAACCGCTTACCATCAGGTGGGCCGTCAGCTTTTTTGTCATCTAGTTGTATAAAAAAACGAAAGGTAGCATAATAGAAATTGGTACGTTTTAATGTGAGCAAACCGATATTTTGCCAAACTACATGATTTCGATATCATACACATGAAATATAATTTACAAAGCTTTTATGATTTACAATAACTCAAAATATCGAAATTAATGCGAAAAGCCTATATTTTCACTATTTGGAAGTCATCAAAGCTACGTGTTGCGCTCATATCGATGTTAATTAAAATTCTGCCCAGTAATTACTATGAAACACATGCACAACGGAAAATTCGTTCTTTTGTATTTGTTTGCTAATTTACTATGTGATTTGTTTTGCATTTGTGTATTTTTGGTTAAAGAAACCATTTGTCAATGTATCTTATTTTTAGTTCGATATGTTTCATTCGAATGGGAATTCCGAATTCAAATTTAAAGGTTTTACTATTTCATTTGTTCGCGTTTTTGTGTTGCGGCTGTAACGATTTTGGTTGCCAAGAAAGAAAATCTAAAATTCGTGTTATTTTTAATACGAGCTCCGACGTCTTATAGATGCAATATCAATCTATGTATAGAAAACTGAGACCTAAAACAAATGCTAACAGAAGTCGATGATTTGATTTGATTGACGATTACAAATGACATTACCTTTTACAATGTGCATTTCAAGAAGTACAAACGAATGAATGAATGCATTTCATCAAACTGAACTTACCACTTATATGTTTGAAGATAATTAAAAGTCGTAATAGATTACGGACGATAGCAGAATGGAAATTGGTGACATCTCGAAGAAATACGGATAAATCGCTTCGTAAGTCTGCACATCTGGCTGAATGATATAGGTACGATGTACAACTGATTCAGCTCTGTAAAAAGATAATGCCCACAACGCCATCTACTGGTATTATCGGATTCAGCATACAACGCCGTGCTAAGTTTAGACCTTATGTAGTTTTTGTTACATAATAATAATTATTAAAATTTAATATCAGAAATGGCTTTGTATGTGAATTTAATAATTTTCTCGAGGTTGAAACGAACAAATAGTTTATGAAAACCCCGTTCCCTTAAAGATTTATTCCTCCTCCTTGCGTCGTTTATTCTTAATGCTGAGGGTCTTTGCCTCTTTGAATAACGTCCTGGACCAACTTGCGCCAGTTCGCTCTATCTTCGGCGGCGTGGATGGCATCGTGCACCGAGGAACTTAAGGCCGAGCGAATTTGGTCCGACCAGCGCATTGGACTTCTGCCTCTCGGTCTCTTACCTCTCACCTTGCCCGTTATAAGCAGCTTTTCTAAATTGTCACCTCTTTTTCTGGCAATGTGGCCAAAGAACTCAAAACTCCTCCGCAAGCAAGTGGTACTGAGTCTCATTGGTGCCTTCAGCTCGGCTAGAATGGATTCATTGGTTCGGTGTTCTGTCCAGTGAATTCCGAGCATTTTCCTCCAGTACCACATTTCGAACGCGTCAATACGTTGGCGGTCAGATTTATTAGTCAATGGAAAGATTTATAAGTAAATGATAAAAACATTAATAATCTAATGATAAACAGAAGAAATAAAAAGATAGTATATAGCGCGTCAGTTACACGAAGTTAAGTCACAGGTCTACCCAAAAATTTGTATTATTCAATAAATAAATTAAAAAAATATGAAATTACTCGAAGTGGCCATGAAAGAAATAATAGCTGATTTTTTATACTAAATTCTATTCTTAAGCTTTTCTTTAAGATTTTCAGTGTTATTTTTACTTTTAAACCACCCCTGTACTAAAGTGAATAAAACCAAAAGATGACAATTGAAATCGGCCGAGTCGTTATAAGGATACGAATAAGGGAATTCCAAATCGAATTGTCACTTGTGATGATGAGCGGATCCTATTACGATTCGAAATTTAAAAATGTTCATGCTAACCCCTAGCATTTTTTAAAATTTCGAATCTTAATCGTATCCTTCGCGTATGCTTAAAATTTCAAAAAAAGCCAGACAAAAGTACTGAGTACGATGTTTATTCGAAATTTAAAAGTGTTCGTACCAGGGGTACTGTATGACAGTTGGAAGCGTATTGCTAGTGAGCAAAAGAAGTGTCAGCCAAACGACGTCTCCAACGCATATTGGTCAAAGATGATTAAGATAATATGGTAAATCGCTGCCGATATCACGCAATACTGCGTGACTTGGCACAATCATTTGACAAGCGTATTATTAAAGAACCGAGACATAATAATTGCTCTGGTCTACTTCTGATGATCAAGATGATGCTCATAAATACCAAACCTTGTACCATCTTAGAATCACTCGATCTTTGACTGGAAACTCTTCATTACTCATTACCAGATCTTGCATCCAAAGGTCTTATTTATAAATTTAGATAAATGTTTACAAGGAATATTTCAACTCGTTGTTGGTAGGCGGTAACCAAGAAGCGAAAAAGTGAACGTATGTTTTCAGCTGTTTGTTTTCTCTTGATAATAGCCTATGACGATTGCCAAAACATTTTACGATTCTGTTATAGGTACTCTCATACTCTTTGATAAATACTTTATAAGTAGAATTTTTCAAAGTTACTTTTACAGAAGGTAACAGAAAGGCAATATAGAGTTGTGTTGAATATTTCACAGTGTGGGGACTAGGGGGAATTACCAACATTTACAATCGCAACCCTCACAAAATGTATTTGAAAGACTGTAAATTGCAAAGTTAGAGTTGCCATATCCCTAAGTCGAGTTTGGTCGATTAATATCAGGATTTCCATACAATGAGTAGGACAGGACATATTCATTCAAGTTTGTCCTGTCCGGCCGTTGGGGCGGAAAGGTCCTCGAGTGGCGGCCGTCCGCGAGACGCAGCGTTGGTAGGCCTCCCATAAGGTGGACCGACGATCTGGTGAGGGTCGCGGGAAGCTGATGGATGCGGACAGCGCAGAACAGATCGGTTTGGTGATCTTTGGGGGAGGCCTATGCCCAACAGTGGGCGTCTCTCGGCTGAAATAATGATGTCCTAATCCAAGCCTATGCACCAAAAGCAAGCAGGTTTGCAAATTGTATAACAGAAGGAGCTGTTCCGTCAAAAATGTTTCGTCCAGGAGCTATCAGTGGAAATAAAATAATGTACAAAATAGCTCGTCATTTTGTACTCAAAACAGGTAGCTAGAACATCACTTTTCTATGTCTGCTGAGAAAAATAAATGAAATTTAACTGAATTTTCAATTATAGTTTACTGAAAAAGGGACTACATAACTATATAAGTGACTTAAGGTGCATAGAGATACACCAGTTTTTGAAAATGGAATAAACTGTAATTGCACCTCGCTCAAATTACGGTCACAACTAATTTCACTAAATAAATATTTCTTTCGTAGTGCTAATGAAGATCACTTAAGGGATGGTAAAAAATAACCAGTGTTAGTGGCGCGCAGCAATACCTACGAACATTTTCATTTTCTACATCATGGAATAAATTATAATAGGTTAACCACTTTTGCCCTCTCTTGCTATAAAAAGCCGTCCCACAGCATTATAAGAATGCCTGACCGTTACGGCAGTTTTTACATCCAGGGCATAAACTTATATAAACTCAGTTATATTTACATATGAAAACGGTATTTCAGCTGTATCCTATTAGTTAACATCAACAAGCGCGGATTGAACACATTCAATTTGTTGGAAAAAAGGTCAGTTAATTGGAATGCTGTCCCAGGAGAAATCATTGGGGGGATGGTAATACGGTGCCTTCGTACACGATATTCAACAGAGCTATCGTTATTGGCTAGTGCGAGTTTTGACATTTACCAAACGTTACTATCGCTTTATAAGTCAGCTGTCAATATGCAATAACATGTAGGTATGCATTATCAACGGATTTAACTCACGCTTAGTTATATGTTGCATTATTATTTTAAACCCGACGTTCGTATTCTTTTACAGCGAACGCGGTGAAAAAAATGTCAGTTGTTTTTGTTGAGTTCGGATTTATCTTACATCTAATTAGATATAACATTATCATTAGTATCGAAGTACTCAAATATAACACAAGGTGACTATTATTAATGTACTGGTTAATTATAACCTTCTGTTATATTTGAGTGCTGCAATATAAATGATAATGTTATATCTAATTAGACGAAAGATAAATACGGAATAGTTTGACGACCGCCTGGCCGAGTGGTCTGTACCCCAGGCTACTCGGTCAAGAGGTCCCGGGTTCGAATCCCGGTAGGAACAAATGTTTGTATGATGAGTACGAACATTTGTTTACGAGTCATGGATGTTTATATGTTTATTTAGTATATTTCTAATATTTATATACATATTATTATCATTATTTATCCGTTATCTAGTATCCATAACACGAAGCTATTATCCAAACAATAAGTTTTATTTTGAGAGTGTAGTGCACGCTTTTATATAAGGCAATCTTCACCAGCCTACGTACGTCCCACTGCTGGGCATAGGCCTTCCTCCATGGGAGGAACTCATGAGAAGTTTGGGCCATAACACCACTACGCTGGCCCAATGCGGGTTGTTGGGCTAAAGCGGTTGCAGTAACAACCGGGACCAACGGCTTAACGTTCGAGATAACAAACTTTGATTGACCCATCCCAGGATCGGCCATGACGAAAGTTGCTTTGTTTCGGGCTGAAACCAATACACCACCGAGCTCCTCACGCCACGAAGCTCCTCAACTTTCTTTCGTCTGATAGTCAGGGATAAAAAATCAAGCAGTAAATTTTTACCCCTTACCATGTTTGACTCTTTTTCCCCTTATTGCGGTCTTAACTAACCGCCTCTGTGGTCTCGTGGTTGGGACCACCAACCTCAGATCTAGAGGTCCGCGATTTGAATTCCTATGGAGCAGAAGTTCTGCTCGCTTTGCTTAGTAGTAGAGCTTTTTCTAAGTCTGCCTGGCGAGCTACCACCATCTTACCTAAGTCTTCTGCCACGATAATAATGTTACCGGCATTGTGTTTCGGCAACCGGAAGAAAGATAGCTAGATCCTCGTTTCAATCTTCGGCCTCATCATCGGTTGTGATGAAGAGCAAGAGCGGGCGGCGCTAGTTAAGACTAATAATAAAAACGTCTTGATATTGTAAAATGTATTGCAGTGTGTTGACATTTACCTGACAATAAATATGTTGGACCATCCCTGAATTGTTATTTTCTGATAAAGATATGTCTCTTACTTACTTGCTAGAGTATACAACCTCTCAATAGTAATAATATAGAAAGAAGGGTACGTGATCTAGGTCGAAGGAGCGTGTCTGATATATTTTATATTATTAGCAGCTAAAGAAAATACACATTTAGTCACTGTATCCCTAGGAAAAATGAAAAGTGACTTCACTGGGCATTCAGTCAACCGTGTGTTCTTATTGGCTTTGAGAATTCATATTCATCATCAATAGGCGGCCTTCTTACATGGGAAAAACACATGAAGATTTTGGGTCGTAACATCACCCGCTGGCCCAGTATGGGTTTTGGAGGACTAAAACGGTTGCAGTTACAACCGGGGCCAACGGCTTAACGTGCCTTCCGAAACACGGGGGAGTTCTAGATTTCAAATTTTTTACTGAACCATCTGGAATCAACCATGGGAAAGGCTACTTTGTCTTCATAATCGTAACCAAAGTGCTGAAACCTTTAAAGGTAGCTTTTAAGCAATACTTCCAGTGAATCAATTTTGAAATTTTCGGTATTGATGATTTTGAATAATAGATCTTTGTTGCTTACAAAAACATTCATACTAATAATTTGTTAATCAACGAAAGATTCCCGGGAGTACGTATATTGTTATAATGAGAATTGAAACCCATTGTGTCTGAAATTATGTATCTTGACGTTAAATTTAAAAGCCGATTTAAAGTTGACAAAAATTCTAACCCAGCAAGACTTTAATCTATACAACTTTTAGATACATGAACCTCTGAGCTATTTCTTTTGTTCATTATACCCAAACCCCTATCCATCACTCCGTATCTTTTCTACTCAACGCCATAGTTCCATGAGTAATGTCTGATAATGTTGACGTCCTCCTTTGATGTCCTGGCCACTGGTAGTTGTGAAATTGGCCAGTAACTAAGACATAGGTAGTGAAATTTATCTTTTTTCGTAGATACTAGTTTCCAAAGTGGCTGAAGGGAAATTATTAATTAATTAAGATAATTTTTGTGCGTCAAAATTTAAATTCCTACTTAAAACACAGCGATGTACATGCATTAAATACAAGAAATAAAAATAAGTTGATCTTACCGTCTCTAAGACTGCATAAAGTTTTTAATACTTTTATGGGTCAAAGCATACTTTACTATAACAAGATTCCTAATAACGTACTAGACTTGCCATTTGACAAATTTAAAATTCACATTAAGAAAATTCTAATGTCCAAAGGTTACTATACTATTAACGATTATATAAATGACAAAAATTCTTGGTTGTAACTTATAGTGTCATATAGTTATTTCCACCAATAGCATTTCATTGATTTTCTGGTTGCTGGAAGATGTCATGCTCTCTATAAGTTTCTGCGGTGGTGGCGTCGTGTGCCGGGTCGCTCCGTTCCCTATAATATGGTTGAGCGGAGCGATGGCTGGCACATGCGTCATACTTGTGAACAGGTGCCACTAGTGGAAATGGTCATCTCTAAGCTTCCTTGATTTTGTAATAATTTACCTACATATTCATCAATAGTATAATTTTTGAGGGATTTTTGAGGTATATGGCATTATATGATATTATATATAAAACAATACAATTATTATTGTAATGACGTGGTCAGACAAGTGTTTAAAATTAATGAAAGATGATTGGCTTTATTAGGTTTTTGTATATTAATTGTTGACCTTTGTGTATTGTAATACCTATATTGTGATGGTGCATTGTCGGACAGCCTTTAAATACAGTAAATATGCTTGTCATTAGGTACTTATTGGTACGTTAATATACCTTTTTTTATACTCTGTGCGACACTGCACTGCTAAATACCATTACTGTGTAATTAAACATTGTAACTTAATAATAGGGTAGTTGACAACTTTTTTTTTATTTCATAAATAAGAAGTTTATAACTCATAAAGAAATATTGCAACAGAAATAGTATGTCTAAGATCAATAGTTTCACAGATATAGTGGTATGTTTGATGTGTTGCGGCGCATCGTCCAAAAACGCTCCATAGAAAATCTACGGAACAGGTGACGTCACATGTTCCCATATTATCAAAAATGTATGGGCATACTGACAAAATTTATCATTACTATGTATTAAGTATGTTTTTATTCATAGTTGTGATAATAATAGTTGTTTTAATTGATGTAAGCAATCTAATATCATTAACATTTTTGATAAATTTTGGAAAAAAAATATGATCATTTTATTAATTTCCAAAACAGTACAACTTCAACAATATTCCATATCTTTTAGGTTTGAATTGTTTTTATGGGTAAGAGACAGACAGACAGACAGACAGACAGACAGACAGACAGACAGACAGACAGACAGACAGACAGACAGACAGACAGACAGACAGACAGACAGACAGACAGACAGACAGACAGACAGACAGACAGACAGACAGACAGACAGACAGACAGACAGACAGACAGACAGACAGACAGACAGACAGACAGACAGACAGACAGACAGACAGACAGACAGACAGACAGACAGACAGACAGACAGACAGACAGACAGACAGACAGACAGACAGACAGACAGACAGACAGACAGACAGACAGACAGACAGACAGACAGACAGACAGACAGACAGACAGACAGACAGACAGACAGACAGACAGACAGACAGACAGACAGACAGACAGACAGACAGACAGACAGACAGACAGACAGACAGACAGACAGACAGACAGACAGACAGACAGACAGACAGACAGACAGACAGACAGACAGACAGACAGACAGACAGACAGACAGACAGACAGACAGACAGACAGACAGACAGACAGACAGACAGACAGACAGACAGACAGACAGACAGACAGACAGACAGACAGACAGACAGACAGACAGACAGACAGACAGACAGACAGACAGACAGACAGACAGACAGACAGACAGACAGACAGACAGACAGACAGACAGACAGACAGACAGACAGACAGACAGACAGACAGACAGACAGACAGACAGACAGACAGACAGACAGACAGACAGACAGACAGACAGACAGACAGACAGACAGACAGACAGACAGACAGACAGACAGACAGACAGACAGACAGACAGACAGACAGACAGACAGACAGACAGACAGACAGACAGACAGACAGACAGACAGACAGACAGACAGACAGACAGACAGACAGACAGACAGACAGACAGACAGACAGACAGACAGACAGACAGACAGACAGACAGACAGACAGACAGACAGACAGACAGACAGACAGACAGACAGACAGACAGACAGACAGACAGACAGACAGACAGACAGACAGACAGACAGACAGACAGACAGACAGACAGACAGACAGACAGACAGACAGACAGACAGACAGACAGACAGACAGACAGACAGACAGACAGACAGACAGACAGACAGACAGACAGACAGACAGACAGACAGACAGACAGACAGACAGACAGACAGACAGACAGACAGACAGACAGACAGACAGACAGACAGACAGACAGACAGACAGACAGACAGACAGACAGACAGACAGACAGACAGACAGACAGACAGACAGACAGACAGACAGACAGACAGACAGACAGACAGACAGACAGACAGACAGACAGACAGACAGACAGACAGACAGACAGACAGACAGACAGACAGACAGACAGACAGACAGACAGACAGACAGACAGACAGACAGACAGACAGACAGACAGACAGACAGACAGACAGACAGACAGACAGACAGACAGACAGACAGACAGACAGACAGACAGACAGACAGACAGACAGACAGACAGACAGACAGACAGACAGACAGACAGACAGACAGACAGACAGACAGACAGACAGACAGACAGACAGACAGACAGACAGACAGACAGACAGACAGACAGACAGACAGACAGACAGACAGACAGACAGACAGACAGACAGACAGACAGACAGACAGACAGACAGACAGACAGACAGACAGACAGACAGACAGACAGACAGACAGACAGACAGACAGACAGACAGACAGACAGACAGACAGACAGACAGACAGACAGACAGACAGACAGACAGACAGACAGACAGACAGACAGACAGACAGACAGACAGACAGACAGACAGACAGACAGACAGACAGACAGACAGACAGACAGACAGACAGACAGACAGACAGACAGACAGACAGACAGACAGACAGACAGACAGACAGACAGACAGACAGACAGACAGACAGACAGACAGACAGACAGACAGACAGACAGACAGACAGACAGACAGACAGACAGACAGACAGACAGACAGACAGACAGACAGACAGACAGACAGACAGACAGACAGACAGACAGACAGACAGACAGACAGACAGACAGACAGACAGACAGACAGACAGACAGACAGACAGACAGACAGACAGACAGACAGACAGACAGACAGACAGACAGACAGACAGACAGACAGACAGACAGACAGACAGACAGACAGACAGACAGACAGACAGACAGACAGACAGACAGACAGACAGACAGACAGACAGACAGACAGACAGACAGACAGACAGACAGACAGACAGACAGACAGACAGACAGACAGACAGACAGACAGACAGACAGACAGACAGACAGACAGACAGACAGACAGACAGACAGACAGACAGACAGACAGACAGACAGACAGACAGACAGACAGACAGACAGACAGACAGACAGACAGACAGACAGACAGACAGACAGACAGACAGACAGACAGACAGACAGACAGACAGACAGACAGACAGACAGACAGTAGATCCAGATAAGACAGTGAGACAAACATAATGTAATTGTTAGTTAGTTAATATTATTTTTATGTGATAGACATAAGGGTTTTTTGTTGACGATTCAAAAGTGCTTCTTGGGGGGCCTAATTGAATAAAGATATTTTCATTTTTTTTTTTTTAATTAGTGACGACCGGCTGGTCGAGCGGTCTGTACCCTTGCTATACAGGCTACTCGGTCAAGAAGTCCCAGGTTCGAATCACGGTAGGAGCAAATGTTTGTATGATGAGTACGAGCATTTGTTTACGAGGCATGGATGTTTATAATTTTATTTAGTAAATTTCTAGTATTTATATCCATATTATTATCATTATTTCTCCGTTATCTAGTATCCATAACACAAGCTCTTAATGATGCTTACTTTGGGCTAGATAATAGGTGTGAGTGTATGAATATTATAATTATATAATAATAATAATTCCTTATTTGTTTATTTTACTCATACAAGACAAGACAATAATAATTACTTCAAATTAAAAATTTTATGCAAAGCGCGAATATCCCGTGGCCAGGCCGTTAGTTTTATCCAGTCCCAAGTTTACTCAGAGCGACCTAATCCAACGGGAGTACTCGGTGGTTAAGTTTCTGGCCGCAGCTTTACTTCCGCTGGACCGCAAAATGTATACGCATGAAAATCTTACGAAGAAAGAGGTTTACCGCTCGACGAAAAGTTCTTTTACATTTCAAACAGGCTGAGTAATTTTGTAGTGCTTTGATTTAAAAAAAACCACACGTAACGTTTTTAATAATTGTAATATGGTGACTGTAGCATTGGTGTAGGTTGTCATGTTGAGGAGTTGTTTATGTTATTTCCCTAAGAATTGATTTAATATAATGCCGCCGGTATGATAATTTCGTAAGAAGGAAAATTATTGAGAGCGTTATCTCAAAAGCGTTAACTGCATGCAACACTTTAATGCACTTTCACGTTAATAGACGGCAGTACAACGGGTAATCACAAAAAGTAAGCACATCACAAATATCGCTCATGTATTTTTCCATGATTGTAATTTTATAGTTCTTATTTTTTATATACTTATTGTTTCCTATTTCATAGGTATTTACGTTTGGGCTGAGACGCACACACACAATTTTCATATTATTAGGTAGGTATTTTATCATCCATTTATATTCGCTTTTGTATCCAAAACCTACATATAGCCCAATTCTACCAGCTACTATTTTTGGAATTCCAAGTTTTTGAATGGTCTCGGAACGTCGTCACTAATCCCGGATCCGCAGTACCAAGCCTGAGGGTAGAGAGCTAATTTAATTTTTGACCCACCCTTTGCTGTGCCACTGGGAATTGTTTCATTAATTTAATTCGCCAAGTTCAATCTGCGTCGACCTTCGACACTGTTTGGTAACAGCGTAATTCTTTGCGTAGCTTTTGCTTGTGGTTCGCTCTTCTAAAGTGAAAAGGTATGACGACGTCTTCCTTGTTTTGTTTATTTAGGTCATGTCAAAGTATGTTTTCACTTAAACATTAACTTAATTTTTAATAATAAAACATTTATAATAAAAGCTAAATCCAAGGATGATCTTTTTCCTTAAACAGTACCCTAGCACGAACATTTTTAAATTTCGAATCGTAATCGTATCGTTCAATCACGCTTCAAATTTCAAACAAAAGCCAGACAAAAGCTAACGTAACAACTCGATACGATAGTGATTCGAAATTTAAAAGTTTTCGTGCTAGGGGTAGATAGCACTCAAAAAGACTCAACCCCACCTGATGCGAAGCGGTAAGCAGAGCCCATATGCGAAGACAGCTAGTGCAGGTTAAAATACACTGTTGTGGTCGCCACCACCTCGCCGACCTATAAGATGCTTTTTACGCCTCTTTTGAAGGACCCCATGTTAAAGGAAGGAGAGAACACATTAGCTGGCAAAAAATCCTAAGGTTTGGACGACACATAAACGAGTCACTGAACTTCTTTGTGCGTGGTTTCGAGGTGGAGTCAGTGAATTGATGACTCCGAAGACCGGCACGCGTACTCCTGAGTATGAAAGGGGATGGTAGGAAAAGGTTGAAAAGCTCTCCAGAACTCTGCATGATAAAGCCGATAGGAGGGGCTAAGCGACGCAATGTCACGACGCAATCGTAAAGGCTGTTGGCGACCTCTACATCGCCAACGATACGAACAGCACGACGGACGCAGCAATCTCTCCAGTGCATCGAGTGACTACTTGGCGGAGCCATTCCAGCTGAGAGCGATATCAGCAAACAATATGGAATAATGAACCTTAAGATAAAACACAACACAGTGACGTCAAATTGCGTCCTGCATTGGTGTTACACGGACTTAGTAAAATAAAACCTTCCGCGTTGCTTTAGCATCGTTGCATAACTTTGATGCTTTATCTTTACTTAGTTTTTCAATTCCTAACGGAGTAGCTTTTTGCTTTCATCCTACCTCATGTTAGTGTAGCTTTACTTCGTCTAGGTTTGCTTAGTCTCTTTATTTTATTTTTTTTTTATTTGGCTCACAAAACTGGTTACAATCTTTGATACAATCTTAAATAAAATACATCAAAGTCTTGCTTGATTGCACCCTACTTGATGCAAGCACAACATGCAATATTACAATACATAAAGGGGTATCTATATGCTATGTCCAGAAGAATTAATTAGTTAGGTATGTTAATACATTCTTAATTTTTTTTAACATTGTTATTAATGTTTGGAAATTTTATTTAAAAAAAATATATATTAAAAAATATATTTAATTTATTTAATCTTGGCCTAAATAGGCTCTAGGCTCTAGCATGGCCTAAATACATTTTGATTGACATTATCATAATTGCAGCTTTTCAGCCACTCAGTTGCCAAGCGCCCTTTTCCCGTCCATCTCATCAATATCATCATTTCAGTCGAAAGACGACATTGCTGTTCCAAATAATAAAGATTTCCCCGATAACGATCAGCCATGCGCTGTCGTCGCTGTTTCTCAGGGTCCATACATCTAATTATCACTTTTACAATGATATCTCCACGCTAGAACTTGTATGCGTCTAATAACTTATTTCTATGCATTTAATCCCTCATGCGGTGTTATTCCACCGGGGGCTATGACAATTGAAAAATCATTTGTGTCTGGAATCTGATGTTTGACGGGTTGATGCTTGACTATTGTAGAAAAAAACCTCAAGGAAAACTGTCGATATTTGTAAATTTTTTATCATATTTTTTACTAGTCCAATAAGTCATTTCATCAAGAAATTGCTGTCTTAATTTGAACTAAAACGTCGTTAAAATATGAAGCTGTAAATATGCAAGAACACCAAGAAAAATTCTATTGTAGGGTCCAAGCAAGGGTTGGTCCAAGCAAAAAGGTTGCATAAGTCACACAATTTAAGAAAATAAAATGAATGATAGGGAAATTTTGTTAAACCGACTGACCCGCAATATCGCAAGGAGTTGTTATACGCAGGCTGCGCAGGAGAATTATTCCCTCTGCGTCGACTCTCTTTACGTCGAGTCTCACTACGGTGACTCTCGATACGTCGCTTTCCCACTACAACGAATCTCACGACGTCGAATACAGCTTGCAAAGCAAGATGCAGTTGAAAATAATTGTCTGTTTGATAATCGACAAAAGAGGTCTTTGTCCAGTCATTCGATATCACAAAACTTCAATTAAGCCTTGCACGAGCGTCTGAACTGGGCAATGTGCGGTCGACATTCATTTACAGTAAACTGATTTAACCGCCAGATGGCGATAAAGTCGCGCATCAAAAGAAGCTGCCAGGTGAAACGTAAAAAAATGTTACTGGTTTGGAAAATGAATTTAAGCGCCCTATAAAATTAAACAACTGAGTCGTCTGGTCAAGTACCACCGCCTTTTCTATTTCGGCTATAAAAGAGTTCGCTGTGCTACGATTCAATGGGTAAGAAGTAGAAGGCTTTTTAATTTCGGCCACAGGATGAGTGGGGGTGGTCTGGTGAATTTGCTTCGCAGACCCCAGACCACTTCCGTGAAAGGCACGAGACTTATGCAGGAGTTTTAGCGGGTATTCCCAGGGTCAATTTAGACGCTGGGCGAGCCCCGCACACGCCCGCTACTTCGCTGGTGGCGGGTAGGTCCGTCAATGGATTTCTCCTGGTTAAAAAAAAGGCCACAGGATGACACCAGCAATGCCAAGTGATTTTTCTTTGTTTATTACAGGTGTTAATATTCGACAGTAGCCACTCTCCAAGAGGTGGGCCGTCAGCTTGCTTGTCATTAAGTTGTCAGTTAAACATTCAAACTCGATGGGTAAATTTTAAACGCTATTTTCTTATGAATTAAGAAGCAGGGTAATGAAGTCCTTTTGGGGGCTGGTGAATCAGGGATTTCTCGCCCCGATAATAGAAGATAGCCTTAATCACGTCGCCAAGAGGTGGAGTTTTTTTTCTCTGCGACCCTCGTTCTGCACTCGTGACTTTTTTGCAGGCAGGACAAAAACTTGAAGAGGTGCGGGTCAAGCGTATCTATATTGGGGCAAATAATGGATTTAATTAATTTTATGCGAAGACTTTTTACATTTATTCCTTTGTGAGTCATCTGATGGCATTATTGAAGTAATTTGGGTGGTAGTAAAAAGATTTCAAACGTTTATTTTCCAAGTCAGCTTTCAAACAAAAAAAAAGTGAATCAAAATTAGTCCATTCGTTTAAGTGCTAAAATGCCACAAACAAACACAGATACACAGACAGATATAATCATTATTTCATTGACGGTTAATTAAACAAGGCTCCCCATTTATATACCTAAAAACACATTACCGAGGCATTATTTAGCCAGTAATATTGTAAACTAATTTACCTTTCATTTGATTTGATGACGCAATACTTACCTTCTCTTCTTATTTTGGTATATTTTGTACTCCGCGTTTTGTCACTACAAACATTGTAACTTTATATTTAAAAAGAGTGGCTACACGAGTTTGTTGTCAGAATCTTCTTGGTAGTTCAACTTTTGAAAGCAGTGTGAATTCAGACACGACAGACAGATGACGTTATTAGATATTAAAAAAAATATATAGTCATACAAATGATCGCCCTTAGCGATGAGGTCGCCCTTTGTACAATATACTTCAATGTTATGTGTAAAATGTTTGTATTTGAGTGATGTACAATAAAGATTTATAAATAAATAATGATTTTTAAAGGATTTTTGACGATTCAAAAGTGCTCCTTGGGGAGCTTAATTGAATAAAGACATTTTCATTTTATTTCAATTCAATCTCTTTCTCTGTCTCTATCTCTCTTTGAACTAGCAGGTAAAGACGACGTTGCTGTCTCAATCAGACAAAGAGTCATGAACTTCCTTTATTCCAGTGAAGTTGAAGACGAAGTTAGAATATGCGCATTTCTATCCATCAAGCGCAAAATTAAGTTTGCCGAGAGTTCTGGTCACGTTTCTGACAAACTTTATAACTAGTTTTCACTAAGCAGTCAACTCTCGGACGTCCTCTGAATCCAAAAATAATAGAATTACAATTAGTTTTTGTTTTGTAATAAAAAACATTAGTAATTTGATTTCTTGAATGCGATTGTCTTCTAAAATATACTTTTTTCGGTGTGAAACGCTTTGCTGACTCTTTCAAAAGAACCTAAATCATAAAGGAGAATCCCAAATTTTGGAAAAAAGACAAAGAATCGAGTACATCTAAATTAGATTATGCTTGGTGTCGAAGTTGAGACAGTTAGTTGTTATCGCATGCTCCTGAGTAGGAAGAAGAAAGTAGGGATAAGATCGACTTCCTCTGAGAATATTCATAGTAATTATCTTAATTATTTCTCACTTAATTATCAAGACTGTTCATGACGTATTTGGTAAGTTAGTAGAGGTAATTAGCATATTTTAAATAGTTTGACTTTTTCAGTTTAATTAATACCAGTCACAAACGCTACAGTTACCAACTATTTACGTAAAACAGAATTATGCAAATACATGGTTTTGTTACGGGGCTCTGTGCCTCCACCATTCGATTCGACTGCTCCAAATAGTTCCAGCATATTCTGGAATGAGTCATAGACCTAAGCGAGGGTAATAAAACGAATTGTTTCGTTAACAATTTCTGAAATAAGCATTGCAGTAAAATATTTCTAAGTCAGTTTGTGCATTAGTTATGAATACTTGCATCAGTAAAAACTTTGAAATAATTAAGCTTTCATAATTATTGTTAGGGCCTGTTCACAGCAGTGGGACGTATACACCGCTATTTTTAAATTAGTACAAAAAAAATTTGGGGGTCTCAGAAGTCGTTACTGATCACATATACGTAGTCAAAAGTAATAAAATCAAAATTTCTATATTGTCTACTAAAAATACAATAATTATTGTCACAATCATTAAAGAATCAATGAGCAACACGTGCCCCTAGGCGATAATACGCGCAGTATTTTTCCGTTTACACTATTGGCCGTTAAGCCCATTGATAAATCCCCGCGTCATACATCAAACCTCCCGCCCGCCCCTTCCCGCGTGCGCTAGAGCGAGAGAATATGATGAATGCGTTGATATGAATGGGTAATAAATTACGTCCACAAATTCAGCGTCATTTTGGGATAAAAACAAATGATAATAACTTTGTTATTTATAAATATTACAAAAATATTCTTACATATATTTGATAGCAAGGCCATTCCTAATTAGCCTTTAAAGTTTTTATACTTATTAAAATGTAGTGGTGTATAGGCTGGTTATGATGTATGATGATGGATTAGTTTGTGAAGCACACACATTTAAAAGCAACAATAGGTTTTTAATGGTGCCAGAGGGTTCATCATTGAAGTTCAAAAATACTAGTTTAATCGTCACTATTCTTCTAGATTCTAGCAGAATAACATTGTAGGGTTGTCTTTCTGAGGTGAATAAAGTCACAAGAGTTCATTGGAAAGCGTTTTATATCTACAGGCTACGGTGACGCGTGTGTAGTGCCCAAGGTGTTACGAGCGTCTATAGGCTACAGTGACAACGCGCAAGTAGTACCCAAGATGCTAAGAGCGTCTATATGCTACAGTTAAAACGCGTGAGTACCTAGTGCCAAACGTGCTACGAGCATCTAATAGGCTACGGTGACAACGCGTGAGTAGTGCCAAACATGTTACGAGCGTCTAATAGGCTACGGTGACAACGCGTGAGTAATGCGCAAGGTGCTACGAGCGTCTACAGGCTACGTAGAAAACGCATGAGTAGTGCCAATTGCGCTACGAGCGTCTTTAGGCCATGGTGACAACGCGTGAGTAGTGCCAAACGTGCAACAAGCATCTATAGGCTACGGTGACAACGCACAAATAGTACCCAAGATGCTAAAAGCGTCTATAAGCTGCGGTTACAACGCGTGAGTAGTGCCAAACGTGCTACGAGCGTCTGATAGGCTACGGTAACAACGCGTGTGTAGTGCCCAAGGTGTTACAAGCGTCTATAGGCTACAGTGACAACGCGCAAGTAGTGCGCAATGTGCTACGAGCATATACAGGCTACGTAGACAACGCGTGAGTAGTGCCAATTGCACTACGAGCGTCTTTAGGCCATGGTGACAACGCGTGAGTAGTGCCAAACGTGCAACCAGCATCTATAGGCTACGGTAACAACGCGTGAGTAGTGCCCAGGGTAATTCGGGCGTTAATATAGTAATAAATTGCATAGCAATTTTTACTATTTACTAAAATAACAGAAGTTGCTTGGTAGCTGAACTGGTGGTAGGCTTATTCTTATCTGTAGATAATATATTAGTTTTCGATTTTAGTCTTGCAGTCCATTCGTAATACATTTTTTCTTTTGCCAGTATGGAAGCTAAGAGTAAAAGCTGTTTAAAGAATTAATAGCTATAAGTTGTATATAATAATAGTAGAAACGTGTGCGTGCCTTGAAGATAGAGATAGACCCCAGACACAAATACACAATTATTTAGCTTGGTACACACACATTTTCACTACGACGTGATTCGGTCGCACCGGGTGGCGGAAATCGAATATTTTCGATAAAAGAACCCGGACGATACGATCGGACCAAACATATTCGATTCAATATGAACTGACGTAGTATTTTGGGACTTCAGGTGTCGGAACAGTTGTATCTCGTTCATAAGATACTAGTTTTAGGAGATAAGAAATGTGACTAGCAGTTTATTATTTGAGTTGACTCTTTAGGGTTCTATGAATGTTGAGGAAATAAAGGCAGTTAATGGGAGTTACAGTGGGATGTTAATAGGCTGGTGATGATGATGAAGATCAGTACGAGTATAATAATATAAAATAACTTACACATACACGTTAAAATATATTTATTACTTATAGTTTTCATAAATTTATTACAATGTAAATAATAATTAAGAGTATTAAATGGGTGTTGATATATTTTATTTTATCTCTCTACTAACTAACCCTTAAGGAATAGAAGAATAGAATTTATGTGATTGGTACTTTCATTTAGACATTCAAATAAAGAAAGGAAACGATGGAAATTTATATGCACCCAGGAGGGAATCGAACCGCGTCTCCTGGGGTCAAGTCAGACGCGATTACCGCTACGCCACTGGAGCACTCCGTTCTGGCCGGACCATATATTTTTTTCATCGTTTTCTTTCTTTATTTGTAATTGTTACAATAATGTAGGCGTTTTAAACGCACAAAATCAAAAGTTAAAATTTGAATAGAGAAAATGTTGTTTAAATTATTGAGCGTCGTGCCTCGTCTCGGCGCATCGGTCATAGCCACCTACCGGCATTCTCACATGTAGGAAGGACTGTGCCCAGCATTGGGACGTATATAGTCTGGTAATGATGATGATCATAAACTCGTTAAAGCAAAATCGTTTGTCGCACTAGAGCGAGACCTTCAGTGTAGTCGTCGTAAACAAAAATACACAAATAAATCAAAAGCGTAGAGCGCTTACGCGGCACGTGCCAACTTAATCTTACAGCTCACTCCGTTATATAGATGTTGTAGGCATTATCTTGAATTAAGTAATTGTAAGTAATGTCCGGAGAGGCAAGGCTTCCGACTAAGTTACCTCCACATTCGATTAATCTTTCGGCAAAGGCCTCCTTAAACTTGCTCGGTATGAAGATATTTTGCGATCTGAATTCCAGAAACTACATCGAAACCGTAATCAAAACAGTCTCACGGAAGCACGGTGTCCTGAACAATGTGCGTCAATTTTTACGCCTGGCCAATTATGCCTGCTTTACAAACTCAGGTCCTGTCTTGCGTGGAATATTTCTCGCACTTGTGGGATGGCTCCGCTAAGTACCTCCTCGATGCACTGGACAGATTGCAGCGTTGTGTTGTCCGTATCATTGGTGATGTAGAGGTTGAGCCTTGAGCCTCTGTAATTTCGTCTAGATATTACGTTGCCTTTTATCAGCTATATCACGAAAAGTGTTCTGAAGAGCTTTTTGACATTATCTCGCTTTCTCCCTTCCTACTCATGAGTACGCGTACCGCACTTCATCATCAATTCACTGTCTCCACCTCAATATCACGCACTCATAAACTTAGTACCGTATTTCTTTGTCTTACTTTCAGACCTTTGAATTCTTTGCGATAATATGTGTTCCCTCCCTTCTACAGGGTAGCCGGAACATTGACGTCCAAAAAAAAAATTTAGGTCCCTCGTATCGTGGGGTATCTGAATCACTTGATAGTTATGATTTTTTTTTCTGAATTTTCGGGAATTTCGACCTGATCATAGGTTTCTGTAGGTTTCCCGCTGCCCATCTCACCACTATGATGACAATAATTCTGTCTCTTATCCTCTCGGTCCATTATAGGTAAAAGAGTTGCACCCACGTTTACATCCCATGATCCGCGAGGACGGATCGCGTAAAATTAATTAAACTAAAAATAAACCTTCAAATGTTTAAACTTTAGCTTTCCTGTAGTCATTTTTGGTTAATTAGCAAACTAATTACACTTATAAATGATAAAATTACCATTTTTTTTTTTTAAATCAAATGGCAAATTTTAAGAATTATTCACTTCGCTGTCTTTGAAGCCCGATTTTAGCGAAAGTAGCCCCTTAAGTACTATTTTTTTTAATGATTATGAAAGCTGAGAGTAGGTATGGTGCATTTTTAAAGGCTACTTAAAAACCATGAAATCACCTGTTTAGATTTTTAATTTAAAGTTGAAAATTTAAGTCATAATTCACCGAACGTAAATTTTTCACTTTGAATCAACATGTTCACAGCTTTCTTCAAAGGTACAAAGCTAATTATTTTATGCATAAAAGTACAACTCGTGAGGATTCAGTTGCAAAAAAAAATTACGAAAAAGTCTTACTTTTTTTTAGAAATTTTTTAAGTTGGTCAGGTTGAAAATTCCCGAAAATTGAGAAAATAACTCATAACTCCAAAACTACCAAAAGTCGCGGAACTTACATGGGGGTGATTCGGATACCCCACGAGATTCCTTCCCTTCGGATACGAGAGACCTAACTTTTTATTTTGGACGTCAATGTTCCGGCCAAGCTGTATAACATGGGTTCCTTTAAAAGAGACGTGTAAAAGCACCTTTTGGACCGGCAAGGTCAAGGCAGCTAAAGCCGTGTCTATCCTGCACTAGCTCTCTTCGCATATGGAAGGCACGTTAAGCCGTTTTGGTCCCGGTTGTTCCTGCAACCGCTTCAACCCACCAACTCGCATTGGGCCTGCATGGTAGTGTTATATCCCAAACTCCTCGTGTGTATGTGCTATTGTTGGTTTCTATTTGTTGGTTTGGTTTGAATCCCGGTAGGGGTTGATATTTGTATGATAAGTACAGACATTTTGTCCAGTTGTGTGTATATTTATTTATGATTTCTTATTTTAATATACGTACTATACTTAATACTTACGTATTATGTTCTTTATTTTTACGCTATCTAGTATTAACACTACAAGCTCTTAATGAAATAACGATGAGTGTGAGTATAAATAAAATAATATTATTGAAGCAGAACCATGTTCCAAGTTTCACCGCAACATCACAGTCGTATTAGCTATCTATAAATAAAGCGACACATTGTCGGGTGCTGCTCCTGTCTTCAGTAATCCGCCATACTTTCTACTTAGACGTTTTCATAATTCCTTATTTTTTGATTCGCTTGTGACTTGAATTGAAAAAAGGTTTGAAAGTGCACTTCTGAAAGCAATATATACTGGAACAAATTTTGAATTATAGTAAGTTCTTATGCGGAGTTCTTACCTGAATATTTTAAGGACCTGATAATAATTTAGTAACCAAACTAAGCTAATCTAGATCGGGTAAAAATAAGGTTTGACAGTAGTTTTAAAATATAACATTATTTATTTCGTATTCATTTCCAACTAGATGACAAACAAGCTGATGGCTCACCTGGTGGTATAATAACAAGTAAAAATCACTTGATATTGCAGGTGCGTTGTCATCCTTAGGCCTAAGATGTAATTTCGTCCATGCCCGGTACTTACACTGGCTACCTTTCCCTTCAATCCGAAACACAGCTAACTGTTTCACGGCTTAAATAAGAAAGGCGGTGGTACCTACCTACCCAGATAACGCTACATACGGGCCTACCACCTAGTACCTAATTCATAATTGTACAAGGTTACTTTTTAATCATTCGCAAAATTTTCACAGTGTGTTCTACCCATGAATATAAACAACGACCACTATTAAATCAACTGTGAAATCATAAAAAAAAATCCGCTGTTGTTGCTGTATGAAACAGTCCATTTTTTATAAAACAGCAGAACTTTTGTATGAAACAACCAAAATTTATGAAACAGTTCATATTTATTGTGATCTTACAGTAATGGTCACATAGTAAACATTGTTGTTTGTTTGAAAATTAACCTTGTACCTCTAGTACGAACATTTTTAAAATTCAAATCGCAATCGCATCGTTCACGAACGCTTAAAATTTAAAACAAAAGCTCGACAAAAGCTAACGTAACTACTCGATACGACGGCGATTCGAAATTTAAGTGTTCGTGCTAGAGGCACTGTAATGGAAAGAACGTATAAGGGTGCTGCTTATTTCTATAAATAGGGAAACTTTTGACAAACCGTGCTGTTTATAAACCCCGCTCAGTAATAACGCTCTGTTATGCAGATGGCAGGATCAGCTAGTCCGCTGGATTATAAAATTAGAGTTTTCCTCGCATATCAGTCTGTGTCTAAGAGCCCTCTTTAAAAGTCACGATATTCCTGCGCCTTCCACCAAAATTGCCTTCCGACATATTTTGGGCTCAATGTTTTAATTACCGACATCAGTCCTCGATCTTTCTGGACTCGACCTTCTGACTGACTGGTAGAGAATGCCTACAGAAATTAAGTCTGCCTGAAATTAAGTTTCCCCTATTATGTGCAATAAATTTTCAGTAAATCCAATAAATAAATAGACTTTAACTGATGTTGATGAGTATTTTAAAGTCCAGAAGTTTAGAGAAGTCCTTATAAGTTGCTCAGCCCTTTATAAGATCGCCTGCAAAAAATATTATGAACTATCAGAGATTATGTCAGTACGCAAACTGTTATATTATTATGATGTTATATCATAGTATGTAAATATTTGAACGTCTCTTTAGCTTGTATATAAAAGCTCTATTCTTATTCATATAAGAGAATATATAAGAAACTTAATATCTATACTGATGACATCACTTTCTAATCAGCTGATGAGTTTAGATTGATATGAAGTGAAAAAGTCAAGTAAATTCCAAAAGTTAATAAAGATGTACAAAATGATGACATGTAATACAGGCTATAATCTGTGTCACAATGTCGATGATATCTCGGACTTCCAAAACTTGGAATTCTTTGCCAGCTCATGTGTTCCCTCCTTCCTATAACATGGGCTCCTTCAAAAGAGGCGTGAAAAGGCACCTTATGAGCCGGCAAGGTGGAGGCGGCTAGAACAGTGTTGCTTCAAGCTGCACTAGCTGTCTCCGCATATGGACTCTTCTTACTGCTTCACATCAGGTGGTGTTGAGTCATTTGC
This sequence comes from Nymphula nitidulata, assembly GCA_947347705.1. NCBI lineage: Eukaryota > Metazoa > Arthropoda > Insecta > Lepidoptera > Crambidae > Nymphula > Nymphula nitidulata. The sequence goes on along the minus strand of OX374617.1, from coordinate 2,109,328 downwards.
TAAACTTTGCATAAAAAAAAATAAAAAAAAATTCATTAGACATATAGCATAGATTTTTTTACACACGAAAATCGGTCGCCTTGTGATGGTTATGTAGCAAACCTTTTTTGACAAAATAATTTAAAATATTATCCGACAAAAGGAGACAAGAAATATACGGATAATAAACAATTAATTTATTTTCTTCAGTATTTCAATTCTAATATAATATTTTTGTTAAATGTCATTGTAACAGATACATTTCATTTTGCGTGTCAATTTTTAAACCAAGAAATGTGTTTCGTCATTGAAAAGTCATTAACCTGTTTCAGTGGATAGATGCTTCACAAATATTTAAAAGTAAATAAGTATCTCGACTTAGCAATTTAGCCTACTTACTACACACAGTGTGACAGAGAATCTAGTTTAAAAACTGATAAACATTTTTATTTAGCAATTGTATCTCACTCACTAACACTCACACGTACATTCAGAATCACACTCGCACAAATTTCAAACACGAGGTTCTTAATAAATATATTAGATAATAATATTTTTTTAATACAATTGTTTTTAAGTTAGTATCTAAGTAAAATCATTTTATTCAAGGTGGATGATTTTACCTATGACACAATCAATAATTACCGATTTGAAAATATAATTTGTTTTATGGTTTTGAATAAAGTTCATATTTTTAAACGTTACTTGATTTTATTAATATATAATTATATGAAAGTACTGATATTGCATCCATAGCACATTGACGTCACATAGTATAGTGCATAAATAACAGATCAATAAAATCTCTTAAGAATTATTGTCTTACGGCTAATGCTCTCCAAGGCTCGCGTGACGTAGGCTCCTGTGACGACTTACAGTTCAATACTCTTTAGGTAAGTGGTTCGACTCAAGGCGAGTAAGATTCGACAAGTAGCGAGACCACCCAAGACTAAAGAGATGAACAACTCAAGGAATCAGGAAGCTGAAGTGACAGAACTGGGCATAGTAATCTCATATATTTGCGAGCACTACACAGCTACTCATTACTAATGTCCTAATTTATAAATGCAAAAATTTGGATGGATTTTGTTACTCGATCACTTTTTTTGGCACGTAAATAGATTATATTCTGGAATAGCTAAATGACCAATATTAATTCCGGAAACGTTTTTTCGTGAGAAAACGCAGGCTGAAGCTAGATTGAAATTAATCACTATACCAAATCAAATTCGTGCCTATCAACGACCACCGCGTGACCACGATCGTTAAAAAGTATTTTTTTTTGTACTACTGGATGACAAACAAGCCGACGGCCCACCTGATGGTAAGAGGTTACCGCCTACTATAGACACCTGAAATAACCAGGGAAAATCACTTGATATTGCAGGTGCGTTGTCATCCTGGGGCCTAAGATGAAATGCCGTCCATGCCCATTAATTACACTGGCTACCTTTCCCTTCAATCCGAAACACAGCTTACTGTTTTACGGCTGAAATAAGAAAGGCGGTGGTACCTACCCAGACGACCCTACATACGGGCCTACCACCTAGTAAAATTCTAAATTAATTGAAAATAAATCAATAACGTAACATCCAAATAACCGCGAATACATTCAGTAAAGAGGTTTCATTTCAGGACTGATCTTATTTTCAGTTCTCAAAACAGTAAGAACTGTTTATCAATAAACAATTGTTATTGTGTTACACAGCAGTAACATATGGATAATGCATATTATGCACTGCCCTAATTTACCGCGAACAACATCGCTTGGACACGAGGCTGACGCTGCGTAACGTGCCACCGCTGCTTGCATAATAAAAATTGATTTTATTTTGCATCCTCGTCTGCGACCAGGCATAATTATTGTACCTAATGTTGTAGAAGAATGAATTTATTTTCACTGATTCTGAGTATTTCTCATAACTTCTTTCTCTGTCTTTTATTTTGGTTTAGTGTGAAAAACAATTGAAGTTCCAACAGAGACACCGGCGGTAAAAAATCAGATTTAGATAATTTTTATAGTCAATTCACTAGCAGCTTAATCGCTGTAAGTGGGGCCACTGACTAAGAGAGTTCACCATTTATGTTAGTTCTCAGAATAATAAAATTAAAGTTATTTTTAGTTTTAATTTAGACTGAAAATGTAGTGTTTATTTCATTGGAAGTTTTCTGGAGTTAATTCTGAGCCTCCAGAAGGTACTAAAATTTTTGAAATACAATTTTACCACTTGCTATTTCAGGTTTAAGGTTCTTAGAATTTTTCTCTTAAACTAGAGCAAATACCGCGCATTTTTGACTCTTAAAAGATTTTAATTAGGTACTACCTTATCAGCAGGGGTGAAAGATCCCCAGTTACCCACAAAACGCTTCATCAAGCAGCATGCAATCGCGTCATTCACAATAAAAATAAACCTTGTGGCAGATTTTTAGGTACATAATTATATGTCGCCGCCGTCTGGTTAAATCAGCCACTTAACTGGACGGCTAGCCTGTTGATTAAACGCCGGCATCCAGCCGCCGGGACCTCTTGACCGAGTAGCCTGGGGTACAGACCACTCGGCCAGCTGGTCGTCCATATAATAGTTAGAATCCATTCGATCGGATGAATAAAGACAGGTTTACCGTAGCTCGATCTAGATTAGCTTGATACCATCCTGACACGGAGAGTTTTCCATCCAGACTCACTTAAAGTGCCGCATCGAAGTAGAACTGCTGTTTGGTTTTTGGTATAATGTGATGAGAGGGCAACGTTATACTTAGCGGATGTACCACCTTCTACCCTCCCCCCTCGAGCTGCTGGCCAACAAAAATCAAAGCTGTTTGCTGGAAAATGTTTAAATATCATATTCCTGTGACTCGCTGTGTCCGTATAAACCTACGCCATGTTAGCTACTTGTCTCGAATTTAGACAATGTGATTTTTAATTTAACAATTTATGTACACACAAGAAAGCAATAATGAAAACACAAACGAGGACAACAGAATACAAAGGAACTGCTTATTCCTAAAAGAAATATCTTCCAGCAGCCCTACGACTAGGAGAAATAACAAATAATGGTAGAAATGGTGTGTACTAAAATTTAATCAACATAATATATAAATAGTATGTATTTAAATATCAGCTCATTAATTTAATATAAAAATTGAATATAATAATAATAATGCTTTTATATAATATAAGCTGTTACGTGATTAGTTCATCAAAACCACTTCCAGGATTGACTATACGGTTACTCACACTTAACCTGATGACCCCATATTATTATGTGATTTAGCTGTCCAATTTTGTTAAGTTATTATTTTAGTACGTAGCATTGTAATCATTTTTATTATATTACTGCCTATTAAAATATAACATTGAAAATTTTAAGTAACTCCCGGCGTCATAAATATAACATCATCTCATAAAGATTAACCTTATGAGCCCAAACAAGCTATATCTGCTGTAAGTTACTGAAGAATTGAGCATTCTGTACAGAATACTCTTGATTTGATGGTACAGGATCAGCTGAAGGTCAGCTATTTTGTGTTTAAAAAAAAAGGTAACTAACTTCTACATTCAAAATACCCTACTGTACCCCTAGTACGAACATTTTCAAATTTCGAATCGTAATCCTATCGTTCACGCACGCTTAAAATTTCAAACAAAAGCCAGACAAAAACTGACGTAACTACTCGATACGATGGTGATTCGAAATTTAAAAGTGTTCGTGCTAGAGGTACTGTTTTTGATACATTTACATATTTCTTATTTCAACTGTGAAACAAGTCGCTGTGTTTCGGATTGAAGGGAAAGATAGCCTGCGTAATTACTGGGCATCGACGGCATTTCATCTTAGGCCTCAGGATGACAACGCACGTGCAATACCAAATGATTTTTTCCTTGTTATTGCAGGTGTCTATAGCAGTTACCACTTACCACCAGGTGTGCCGTCAGCTTGTTTATCATCTAGTTGTATTAAAAAAGTGGAGTTAGTTTTCCGTTTTTTGTATTAAAACTAAGTTGAGGTGACATAAATCGTTCATTCAAAAGCTACAAAGCACCACCTACGTTTATCATAAAAACAAACACACCTGAAAATAGCTTTGTAAGTTCAATTTAACGGAATAACACAATAAAACACGCCATTGTTTTCATTTCATTGTATCGAAAGTTTTGTTTGTCCAAAATATTTTTGTCTTTGTAACGACGCGTCAGTTTATTTACGATTTATGTGACATGTCTCTTTATTATTTTACTGCGCGTGAACTTAATATGACTTTTATTTAAAACTAAAATCAAATTGATTTTACTTCTAGTGACAGAATGTTTTCACTTTCGTTGGATTATGATAATAACGCCACAGTTACCTACGTCGCGTAAATTATTAATCTTCACTTACAACTTATCTTCTCTATATTCTCTGTGTGCTATCATCATCATACCAGCATTATGATGTCCACTGCCAAACAAAGGCCTCCCTCATCGATTTCCAAATGGAACCGTTCTGTGCGACCTGCATCTAACGGTTCCCCGCTACTCTGACCAAGTCATATCTCCATTCAGTGGGAGGCCGTCCTACTTTGCGCTTTCCGTGGTCACTATTCTAACGGTCTGGCCACATCACCGCATGCGCGTCCCGCGCCCGCGTCTAGGCAACCTCGTAACGCGTCCCGCGCCCGCGTCTAGGCAACCTCGTAACGCGTCGTCGTGACCGCGCGTAGGGATGATCGATATTCATCGATGTTGAATAAACATCGATGTTTATCTGGATAACATCGATGGTTTGACTTCGATATTATCGACACATCGATGTTTTAAGAATGAAATATCGAAACGTTAACTAGGTACTAGCTTCAACTAAAGTGGTTGCCGAGACGCCGCCGCCGCCGCTGCCGCCCGTCCCCGTGGCCAGGCCGTAAGACCTTAACGACCCACCGGCCGTTTGTTCTGTGTGCTATGTGCCCTGCCCACTGCCACTTCAATTTACTAATCTTATGAACATTGACTTTCTTTGTGTGTCACATCAGTTAATCTTTGAAATAATTTCTTTTATATTAATGATATTATCTAAATGCCTTTTAAAATCAAAATAAACTTAGACTATAATAGATAATCATGTTGAAATATTTATTTAAAGTATACAAAATACTAGCATCAGGAGTTTAGATATTAATGAAGTAAGTCGACATGAAAATATAGTAGCTTGTCTATCAAGTTCTTAACGACAAAATAGGCAACTATGTTGATGGTTTGAAACAATGTTCTTCTATAAATCAGTCTTATATTTTGTAGTTATGAATTTTGGTTATTAAATTCTAAATTATTTAAAATCTATTTTGTTCTGTAATTTACGCTCACTAACCTACTTTTTCTTTGATACTCGCGTTATTAAGGGGGATTACGTCGCGCGACTATTTCGTACAAACTTTTATCTCGAAAATTTTGGAAATGAACAAACCAAATATAATAATATTTTACATTGATCAGCAAGTCAGGCTGCTTTAAATAGTTAAAAGAGGATTTTTCTAAAAGTCTAATAAAAATTGAGCAAGCCCTATTTTTAGCTTTTCATACAAACCTAAATCCCCATTAATTTCCTTAAATTTAGAGTTCTCGAAAACTCCTTTCTAACTAATTAGACAAGTTCGACTGTCTTATGCATGGCAAGTATTGTTTGTTCCTTTTCAATATTTTCGAAATCATTTTTGCCTCGTAAACCTCCTTAAGAAATAACGTAAAAAAGGAACACTCCCGTCAACACCGGGAGGTTCCCACTTCCCATTGACTCAGACGTAGCAGATCATCAACTTCACTTATAGGACTACAACCTCAATTTCGCGCGACCTTCGCAATATCGTATGACAACCAATCTTGAAGAACGAGACGGGTATACTGTCCGCCATATTTAAATGACACTTGGGCACGATCCGATATGTGCTCGAGATTCAAGAGCGTTATGAGATTAATAAGTTCTTTTTCTAGAAAGATTTTTAATAGGCCCTTTTTAATGACCGTGCTTTTAAATGTACCTGAAGGAGAGGAGACCCGAGATTAGTAAGTAACTAACTATACAAACGTATAAGCAGCTTGACAAGCCAAGACTATTAAACTGGACTGGATTGGACTGTATAAATGTATAAAGTTAAAATAAAATAATAATAATGTATAACGTTAATGCTGCATAATGATTTGACTGCACTAATGGGGATACTAAATTGCTAATAAATTAGCTCCAAGTTTTGCTTAAAAACAATTATGTAACCGACACTACATAAGAAAGACACTGTAAAAAACGTTAGCGCGATTTAAAACTGTTCAGTGCCATCTAATGACAAACTTTGTGAAACTAACAATTTGTTTGTAGTTTTTAACACAGCTAGTCTTTCAACAATTCTGATATACATAATGTTTAGACAGTAATAAAGAGTTCTAATGAGCTAGTCATTCAGTAAATCAATGAATCAATAGCTCATTAGATTTATGATTCATGCACCTCTCAACCTTAACCACATCTAGTAAAAATCAGACTACTACCAATGACAACGAAATTATTAATAATCATCAAACAGAAATTACATTTTAACGTTGGGTAGAATAGCCTACCTCTAATTTTCTCATTAAATCACCACAATAATCCGACATGTATATTTAATTTGAAAACTGTGAAACGTAAAACCTTAAAATCTTTTATCGTGTAGAAAATGAACTGATAGTCATCAAACGCCTGAACTGATCTACATAAATTATAGCTAAGAACCACCCTAATCACGTCAGCTAACAAACAAAACAAAACAAATCAAAATCGGTCCAATCATTTAGGAGCTATAACAGATACACAGGATCGATAATGCCTCACACAGATACACAGACAGACACGTCAAACTTAAAACACTAGGGGTGTTATAAGTTTCACGTGCCCCCTCTTTTTCCTCTTAAGAGCCAGAAACACTGCCCGAGTCTTTATTCAAATTATCTGGCTTGATACAAACATGAGCCAGCTGTATCCAAAAAATAAGGCTAATACAAACAGAAATATCCGCGGCATCCCACCAAACAAAATCTACTTTATACAACTTGATTGGTTTCCTCAGTAAAGGGCTACACAAAACAAATTCGAGTCCAATACAAAAGTCAATGGAACGTTATAACAATAGAAGCAAGCTATTCAATAACATCGTTTATTCGAGGCAATAAGGCGGGGCCTTCAGTAATCTTCTAAAACATAGTTTCAATATGTTTCCAATTCAATAAATAGTGGCCCGTACCCACTGGCAAGGAAGGAGCATTCCCAAATTAGATTGGTGTAGAAATAGTGAGAGCACAATGTGTCCTATTCGATTTTTCTTCCAATTGGACTTTTACGAGTGAGACGTTTCTTCCGAATAGAATTGATCAAAATATGTTAAAACAATTTCAGGAAGCTTTTAACCTAATTAAAAATATAATTTTATCTTTGTCTCATTCTTAGTATGTAGACGTTTGCGACAACAAATAATTTTTCGACGGCGGCGTAGGGCTAAAATACATCCGGCGGCGGCGTGAACGGCGGCGTTATCGGCGTGAGAATTTTCGAATATGATTGGTAGTAATTTTTCACAACAAACAATCATCATCATGTTTGTATGATGAGTACGAGAATTTGTTCACGAGTCATGGATGCTTAAAATATGTTTATTTAGAATATTTCTAATATTTATCTGGTTCCATTGGAATTAGCTTACATAGCTCATTGAGTGACTGTAATCTTGTACAGCCCTTAGTGTAAGCGACCACTTTTCACACCCGTATTTACTGGACTTTCGGACTTAAGGCACTTAAGAAGTTTTGACGTCATCATCAGTCCACAACAGTCCACGGACAAAGGCTACATAAACGCCACTAAGTTCGATCCTTGGCTAGCCTTGTAACGTGTAGTAGTAAGGTTGGGAGGGGCCGAAGAATAAAAGCACCGGAATACATCACTTTATAGTATATTCATATAGGAAGGTAAAGGCATGCACACTGTAACAAGATAAAACTGAACACTTAAAAACACAATACACTGAAATGGTTATAAGAATAAGGTACTCACATAGATATTGAGACTTGACAAATAATAAATAGAATATCCAAACCGGAATTTTATATTAGTATGTACAATGATAATATATTGCCCAAGAGTATTGAGGGCGTCGAGAGGGAGACATAAAAAATTGGAGATACGTCTCCTCTCACGGTCAGCAAAATAATCATTTTGAAAATTAAAACCGAATCAAGCGCCAAAGTATGAATTTGAATTTCGAATTATGCTGATTTAAAATTGCCAGGAAATTTGAAAGGATTTCTCCTTTCAAATTTCCTGGCAATTTTAAATCAGCCTATAACATCGCAATGTTACAGCTTCACCCAGTTACTTCCAGCAACTTTGTGAAGGTGGCTGTTCCACTATCCTTTTATCAGTCCTCAACTACCTTGCGTTTCCTAGTCACCGAGTGCCACACCACTGTACGCAAATGACAGTGGGATAGCCTGATCAGTGGTGTCGGTCATCGGCCCGGCAGCGTACATGTCTAATGCCCTTTACACACTGCGACTTTTAGCATCGATGCAGTCGCGCGTTTTTGTACGCGCAACAGCATCGCGACACCAGACATGAACAGATTTTTGGATCGATGCTGTCGCGCGTTAGTATCGATACAGTGAAAGAAAGAAAGAAAAAATATTTTATTTAAATAGGCCACAAAGAAGCACTTTTAAATCGTCAATAAAAACACATTCTTACAACTATCACAAAAAATATAATTATTAACTAACGTCATAGTCTCTGTCTGTCTGTCATGTCTGAATTTACACCGGTTCCAAAAGTTGAGCTACCGAGGAGATTCCGGCAACAAACTCGTGTAGTCACTCTTTTCAAATAATAGTTTACAATGTTTGAAGTTAAAAAAAAATATAACCTTTAGCAGTGCAGTGCCGCCCAGCGAAAAAAATAATTAACAGTTGCGCGTTATCATCGATACACACGCGCGACAGCATCGCGACACCAGCAATGAGCAGATTGCATCGATACTGCATCGCTATAGTTCAATGGCCAGCTTCTGTATCGCGACAGCATCGCGACTGAATCGGGACAGCATCGCGACTGTATCGGGTCAGCATCGCGACTGTATCGGTGCTAAAAGTAGCGCAAGTGTGTAAAGGTGAACCATTTGCCACTGCATCGATACTGCATCGTGATAGCATCGCGACTGCATCGCTGCTAAAAGTCGCAGTGTGTAAAAGGTCTAATGCTTTAATTTACCTTTGACGGTAATAGCGGAAAATCAGCGACTATTGCTGATTAAGCAAATTACATCGCCTATCGTATTACTGCTTACACACATATGTGACTTGGCTATTTTACGGCATTGCTTTTGCCATGGCGAATTCAGATGTAATAATTTGATTACTTTGCAACTGGTCTATGCCCAGCAGTGGGCGTCTCTCGGCTGATATGATAATGACGATGATGATAATTTTGATTATATATATGAAGTTTATGACTCTGTGTTATTTATCTACTCTCCTAGGTTGTATAACCAATAATAATAATAATAATCATACACTCATACCTATTATCTAGCCCGAAGTTAACATCAATAAGAGTTTGTATTATAGTATTATGGATACTATATAGTAAAAATATTAAAAATATACAGGGTACAAAAATATACCATCTTATTCCTCTGATAATTTCAGAACAAATCAACAAATCATACAAATGACATGAAATTATCAAACGAATAAGATGTTTTTGAAAATTGCAAACCATTTCTATGAACTAATATAGCCCATGTTTTAATTTATTGTCGTATTGACGGCACCACCCTGTATAACCATCCATGACTCGTCGACAAATGCTCATACTCACCATACGAACATTCGCACCTGAGACCCCTGAACGAGTAGCCTGTATCAAAGGGCAGAGGCCACTCGGCCAACCGTTCGTCAATCCTATTTGCTTTATAATAAGATTTACCATTGGAATAACTCAACTGCATAAAAGTCATGTTCTGGGGTGGGAAACCAACCTGCGACCTTTCATAATATGGGTGACTGCTCTAAGCACTGGGCTTACGAGGATTTGCACTAGGATTATTCACTTCGCCCGGTAGGAATGTGGATGATGATATGCTCTCTACACCAACTTACAAGTGACCACATCTGGCAACTCACAAGTGAACTCTACATGTTCTTGATTGTGCTTAACTTGGGATAAATAAAGTTAATAGGTGTGGGTGTAAGAATATTAGTAGGTATTATTAAAAAAACCAGAAGTGGAAAAGATTACAAAAATAATAAAATGGCGTCCTCTCCAGACACAGTCTTATTCAAATCAACTAAACCACCATTTTAACCAAAAGGAAAGCCACAGATAATAATAAAAAGAAACATCCAGTGCGTTCGCGAGTCGCCGACACGTCGCCGACCATATGAGGCAATGAGCTCCGTCGCAAACAGCGTAGGCGCCCCGACTGGTTTCCCCAAAGAGTAATGTAAGTATAGGGGAAAAGAGCGCCCACTCGCGGCAATTTTTTGTAACATAAATTTGAAACGCCATCAGCGCCTCTGGAAAATAGTGCGGGAACTACTACTATATATACGTAGCTATAGGTAGGTTTGTATCTAAAGATTTGAAATCTAAATGGCGCGTATTTCCCAGATGTGAGTTGTTTTATTTCATTGACACTTTACTTTAATGTAAGGATAGCTTTTCAACATTAAAACAAACATTATCTCAATGAAATAAAATAACTCGTATCTGGGAAATACGCTTCATTAAATTAATTAATTATATTTATTTCAAAATAAATAAATAAAACAGCACATAATCTGTGACTTATTTTTATAATTTTTATATTGCAAACAATATTTTTGGGCCGCATTTTAATTTTATCGTCTCCAACGTATACTATTTTCCGTTTTAATAATCTATTCACTGCTCTGGATTTTTACATCCAAAAATACAAAAGAAAGGCATTGTAGCAATTTTGTAATCCATAGTCCACAACACATTCAGAGTCCAAAATACACAAAGCGTCTTTATCGCAACATAGCGTCTCCTAACGCAAGTAAATACACCAAGTCTTCAAGTTTATAGAGTCGGTTGACTTGACACAACTTTCGCAGAAAATAATGGCTTCGATGTATAGTGATATGGAAATCTGGACGGAGAAGTACTCTCAACTCAACGTTTGTTTGCACAGAAATATATCAAAACCACTAGAACACACACGTAATTAGATAACTGAAAGACACGTAAGCGCAAGTGCTAGTTTCGGCAGCCATTACGTGAGTGAATGACGCAGTTATAATACAGGTACTACCAGGGTTGCCAAGGGTAAAAATATTATTCCTTGCTGCTAAAAGTCATAAATAAAATAAAAATAATAAACTTATCAACCTTTTACTGAAGGAAATATCAATTTATTGCTATTATTTTGTTTTTGATTCAATAATATTGTTTGTTTTCAACCTAGTAGCGGCAGCAGTGACATCTTACGAGACACTTTGAAGACTTCATTCAAAAAGGTCACCGCTAAGCTTCATAGATGGCGCTACTTTCTTTGCCAATAGCATTGTTCTAAGAGTGCCCCCCCTGGGTTTCCCCGCTTCACCGGTCACGCCACGGCTACGTCATCAATCATACGATGCCACAGATACAGTAAGGTGCCACTTGGCCACGTTCCGTTGCTGGTTATTTGTAACAGTATGATAATATTCATTATCTATGACACACAACTTGATGAATTTTACGACAGTTAAATGAAAACAATTGAGGGATAAATGACTGTCGACTCTCATGCCACTTTATTTTAAACTCTTAAGATTATTCTAAGATTAACCTAAGAACAATAAATGTGGAGTAAATATGCTTGCCATTCGGATTGCCTTCAACCTTGTCAATATCCTCCCATTGCAATATTGTTAAAATACTTATGAAACAAAAGAATCTCGTCAAAAAATTTTACAATAGCGTGAATCTAAAGGCGTCCATACGTGGTAAATATCCACAGGGGTCACTCTCGGGCACTGATTGGATAGCCCTCCAGCGAACTGGGTCGCGGCTAATGATGCCGCTGACAAACGCGCAATTGGTCGCCTCTAGGACTTGGATTTGGCGATTTATCGAAACTGGTTCAGTTCTACGGTACTGTACAAAGAAAATTTTGTGGTGATAGTTGAGCTTGTATCCTGAAGGCATCATTTGCAGATCCTCGTCATCATTCATCTTGCCTAGCTAAAAAGATTAAGGAAGTAAACTGAGATTAAAAGACCGCGAGTGCTATCACTTGTGAGTAGAAACAGGACTATCTATTGTAGGTGCAGCAGTGAGATTCACTAACAGAAATATTCGACATTGACCTTGACGACTGACAAAACGACGAGCCGCCATTGATTTTGACGTTTGAGCCCAGCGCTGCGCGAAAGCATATTCATATTCTCTACTTCGACCTCTTGGCTGTGTATGTCTGTCGCTGTTTTAGAAATAGGATACGACGTACAATCGATATTTTTCGTTAAAGTGTTAGTTGTGTTTGAAATGTAATATCATAATGACTCCTTCAATATTGGATTGACTTTTAAGTAAAGCTGTTTAAAAAGATAGCCTTTTTAGTTCGAGCACACGCGTGGGAGCACTAGTGGGGGCAGTAATTATCTGCTCGGTTTGGTTGGTGGTAGGGCTTTCCTAAGTCCGCCTGGCTAGCTACCACCATCTTACCTAAGTCTGCCGCCATAACAATAATGTTAGCAGCATTGTTGTGTTCCGGCAGTTAGAGGTAAGATAGTCAGTTCCTCTGTGGTTGAGGTATCCGGGTGTAACTAGCTTCCATCGTTGGCCTTATCTTCATTTACCATCAGGTGAGATGAAAGCCAAGCGTTATCCCGTTAAGGTTAAAAAAAATATAGGTACTATCGATAAGTCACATTTTCGCTGCAATCTAGTATTTACGCTATCCTTATTACTTTGACCATTATTCTGTTTTATTTTCGAGCATCTGCTCTGTACATTTTAAAAAGTAGATAATTACTTCGAGTGGCAATAATTTGAGAATAGATTTACCAGCACTGAAAATTTTATAATTATTTGAATCCGCGTTGATGGTGAAACAGTATGGTAGAAGATGTACTCGTATCTGATATTATTTGTATAGGCGACAGCACGTCAAGTGTAAGAGTTGCACTACAAAAGCCGCCTCTATTATGAACGTAGTAAGGGCGTTCTTAAGGTCAAACTGTTACGCTTGATGTGTTGTCCACTGTACTTTAGGCCCATTAAACCGTCAAGCATCAGATTCCTGACACAATTGATTTTTCAATTGTCATAGACCCCCAGAGGTATAACGCCGCTTGACAGATAAATTTAATTTTTGATAGACCTTTGCATCAGTCGGTCGATTCAGAATCCGAAATTTCAAAGTCCACCTGCGGAAGGCCACGAGCACAGCTAGTATTTAATAATAGCCTTCTGCTATTTACGAATCCACGCTTGTAACAATTTTACGACAGCAATAAAATGAAAGTAGGTTTTTCATGGAGTCCTTTAGAACGCTTTTGATTGCTCAAGACTTTAGAGATGAATGTATCACTTCTTAATAAATAAAGCATGAAATTCCATTGTGGTCCTAGAAATTGTCTATAATTTATTGGAACTGTGTGTTGAAAATTCTAAAGTACCTTAATGTTTTTTTAATACAAACCACGGCAAATGACTCAACACCACTTGATGTGTGGCGGTGCGAAGAGCCCACATCCGAAGACAGCTAGTGCAGCTTGAAACATACTGTTCTAGCCGCCAGCACCTGTTGGGATGCATTATAGCGGCAACAGAAATACATCATCTGTGAAAATTTTAACTGTCTATCTATCACAATTCATGAGATACAGCCCAGACAGAGTGACAGACGGACGGGAAGCGGAGTCTTAGTAATAGGGTCCCGTTTTACCCTTTGAACCCTAAAAATTTGTTTGTAGCGCAGCTGAAATTACGGAAGATTGGTCAGCTTGAAAGTATATTTGATCACAATCCGCAGCATTCTGATGATTCTTCATGAAGAAGCAATGTACTTAGCCTATTAATTGTTCTGAAATTTCAGGTTGACTACCTGTGACCTACTCCTGTGTAAGGCTTTGTGTGAAACTGGGGGTGGGCTTGTGAACTTGCTTCGGCAAAGCCTTGGATACCAGCGCGAAGTGCAGTGGAGTTACCGGGAAATTTTAGAGGGTATTCCCGGCGTCATTAGAGCAGGGTGACCCCCAGCGGCGGGTAGGGTCTGCAATTAGATTTTTCCCAGATAATAATAATATTCATACACTCACACCATTAAAAAAGAGAGGAGCTCGGTGGCGTAGTGGTTTGAGCGCTCTGGTTTCGATCACGAAAACAAAGCAACTTTCGCTATGGTTGGTCCCTGGATGGGTCAATCAAATTTATAATCTTGAGCTCCTCCGTGCTTCGGAAGGCACGTTAAGCCGTTGGTTGTTCCTGCAACCGCTTTAACCCACCAACCCGCATTAGGCCAGCGTGGTGGTGTTATGACCCAATCTCCTCATGTGTTTTTCCTATGTAGGAAGGCCTGTGCCCAGCAGTGAGACGTATATAGGCTGATGATGATGATGATTCTGATACACTCACACCTATTGGGCGCTTTTATAATTTGTAACGCGACATATGATCGTGGACGTCCACGGTATAACGATAGCACAGGGAAGTTAATTGGATGGAAATATATGAAGACGCTTTTATATTTCCGTGGACGTGAAAGTTATAATGTGCACGTCTTACTTCCCTGTGATATCGTTGTACCGTGGACTATGATAATATCGTCGCGTTACGGATTATAAAAGCGCACACTATCTAGCCCAAAGTAAGCATCATGAAGGGCTATGAATTCCAGATAACGGAGTAATATTGCTAATAATTAGAAATATACTAAAATCCATGACTCGTGAACAAATGCTCGTACTCATCATACAAATATATACCCCTACCTAGATTCGAACCCAGGACCTCTGACCAAGTAGGTAGCCTGTATAGTTAGGGGTACAGACCACTTGACCAGGCCGTCTTCAAAAAATACAGTTAACTCAAGTACGATTTGTAAATTAGATTTTTCAATCGAGTCTTCAGAGTCAATATTGATATAATCAGAACCAAAAGGTTAAAAGAGTCACGAGAGAGTCGGATATGCTCTGAAGGCTCCGTAGCATTTTACTATATTGCACTTGTGTAAACGCAATTTTATAAGAAAAAGGAGCCAACAACCATTTTGAATAGGTTTTGGTTATTGATTTTGGGCATGTAACTAGTAAGTGTATAGTAAATATCTTTATTCAATTTGACCCCCCAAAAAGGTCTTCCGAGACCCACCCACAAAAAATGAATATTAACTAAAAATTTTATCTTCATAAAACATGGGTTCCTTCAAAAAAGGTGGAGGCGGCTAGAGCAGTGGTTCAAGCTGCACTAGCTGTCTTCGCATATGGATTCTTCTTACCGCTTCGCATCAGGTGGTTTTGAGTCATTTTCCGTGGTAGATATTAAAAAATGACATAACGTCGGTGTAGGGACATAACTACATTGTATGCATGACGTAATTATCGAGTCAGCGAGTCAGTTCCCCTTCACGTACCACACTAACCCGCTAACCCGTTGTACTGTGGACGCGATATTGATATATATTTAATGTGTTGGTTTGTTACTTAGAGTCAAGTTAGAACAATATAGTTTCCAGTGACAAGTGATTGGACGTTTTATTTGCACTACCTTCTGGACTGATTATGATAAGCAGCATTGCTACTTACAGCTGTCTATCTGTCATGTCTAAATATGTACAGTTCCAAATATGGAATTGCCCAGAAGATTCCGGCAGATTGGAGCTGAAATAACTAGAGCTGAAATAGCTATGACAAAGCTTTAAGGTCTCCGATTTTTTTGTAACACTAAGATGGCCCACCTGATGCTAAGCAGTTACCGTAGCCTATGGACACTTGCAATACTGGCTATCACTAACGCGTAGGTGAACCTGTAAAAACCTTTTCACGCTCTTTTTTGAAAAACATGGTGTACTCGTTTGAGAAAGTCTACGCTCAATTAATTTGCCATTAAGCCTCCGAAAGCAACATTAATAAATAAAAAATCAAGATCATGACAACGGATACCTAAGACTTTAAGCATGACTGTACAAAAAAGATAATCGAATAACAACTCTTAGTAGAATCACTTCCCTCATTATTGTACCATTAAAATTTATACGAGCAGATAAATATTTCCTGATCAAATAGGTCTTAAAAGTTTAGTGTCTCTTTTCCTAACGAAACGACAGTTCCTAACAGCAATGTAACGGAATGGAAAATCTTTATCTTCTTGAATTTGTTGGTTTAAGATTTGAGAGATCTAAAAGGAATTTGAATACTGGGACCTTTATCGCAAAATACAAGTTTTGTGTTACTACTTACAAAATATTTTGTCTTTTATCCCGTGCACCACAAAATGTAATTATTCTTGACAATAATTTCAAGTTTGTGTGGCAATGGACAGTACTATGCCATTACTTCCTAAAAACTTTTCTTCTAGAAGTAGCTTATCCTGTCTTTTGATTATAGTAACTTTATTATAACCTTAGAACCTAATAGTTTAGAGTGAATAATAGGTTTGAAACATGATGTTAGATGGGGAGTACTCATGAAAAGACATCAAATACTGGAAAAGTTCTAAAAGTGCCTCTTCATGCCTCGTAAGAAGGAAGTACGTATTATGATGCTGCCATAGAAATCTGTGCTTTGAATGTACGACGAAAAAATGAGGCAACTAAGCGGAATCTATACTTACACCACCTTCTGTAATGAAGTTCTGTAATATCTTGAAGGTTCTATCTATCTTTCTTTATAATATTTTAATTTGGTGGATAACCCTTATCCACTGATCACCTGATTCTCAAGTCCTTTTTAAATCAGCATGGCAAAGAGCTCCGAAGTAAATATGTAGAAGTTCCCTTTGCAAAACTAGTGTGAAATATGCTGCAATTTTCGACCTTAAACAACAGAAGCATTCATACGCTGCTGGTCATTGCTTTTTTCTTATGATTCATTATACTGAAGATTGTCATCGTATATAACTTTAAGAGTTCGAGCTAAGCGATCTTAACTGCATTAATATTAACTGCATTTGCTTACGACAGACCTCTTGATGAAAAGAACATCTAGAAGTAGGTATACAACATGCTACACTATCCGTCTTCACTCAGCAGACTGGCAGTACTTTCACTTATCTTTTAAAAAAATGTCAATCTCGCAGTTTGTGGTAAATTATTTATAACTTCAGTGACGTTACGGGACCGAAAAATTGCAGTGTATTCGAAATTCAAATCAACACTACCCTCGATGCTTCTCAAAAGAAACCTTACATACCGTAGAAGATAGAAGCTAATGTAGAAACACAAGCTAGGTCGAAACTTCATAGCATAGAAGCAACAACACGAAGAAGGAAAACAATTTAAAATTCACTATAGACATTCAGTAATTTAATTTTAGGAGAAATTTCTTTTCGTGAATGCGACGGAAATGTCCTCCTCGATGCACTAGACAGATTGCAGCGTCCTGCCGTCCGTATTATTGACAACGTAGAGGTCACGAACAGCCTAGAGCCTCTACAATTCCGACGTGATTTTGTATCGCTAAGTACCTTTTATCGGCATTATCATGGAGAGTGTTCTCAGAAGATTTGATGTGAAGTCTGAAAACAGACAGAAATAATTTTCAACGTTGAAAAGATAAGTAATAAAATCCACATTTCTGAAACGAAAATTCTAGAATTTTTAGAATGGTCTGAAAAAGGATGACTTAACGAAATTATAATGATGTACCCATATTTTTCGCAGCATTTTTCAGAGAAAGTAAAATTGCAGACGGTCGCAGACATCGGACTACCATCTCATTATAACATTCAACGTCCATTTGAACCTGACCCGATGTTATAAATGTCCTTTTTGTCACTAGTAATGTCTTAAGATGAGTTCGGCGTCGTAGTAGTTTGAGAACTCTGGTTTCGATTACGAAAACAAAGCAAATTTCGCTATAGTCGATCCCAGGATGGGTCAACCAAAATTTCTTATTTTCTAGCTCATCCGTGCTTCGGAAGGTACGATAAGCCGTTGGTCCCGGTTGTTACTGCAACCGCATTGCAATTGCATTGGGCCAGCGTGGTGGTGTTATAGTCCAAACTTCTCTTGTGTTTCTCCCATATAGGAAGGCCTATGCCCAGCAGTGGGACGTATGAAGGCTGGTGAGACGATGATGATGAGGAAACGAAAGCAGGTTCTAGAAGGTACAGCAACATTCACACCTGATGAATCTGACTGGATCGATCAGCTTCTGCAGGTTGCTGTGATGCTGCTTAGGTTAAGAGAGATGTCTTATGTGGCTTATTAGTAGATAGACCAGCTCGTCGAGTCTTTGGCGACTTTGTCATTATTATTACACAAATGAAAAATTACATGTCATTATTATTATGTGTTATACAGGGTGTTAAGGGGAAGCTCTCGAAAACGAATGCAGATGGCAGTGCTGATGACCGGTTACACGATTTGTTAGAAAAGAAATTTGAAATAGCGAAAAAAATCAGCTGCTTCATACAAATTATGAAATCTACACGACCTGTTTGTATGGAAAAGCGGATTTTTTGTTTGGGGTCACCAGTGCTTACCACTGCCTTCGTTTTCGAGAGCGTCCTCCTAGCACCCTATATAAAAACCATTAAATACATTATTAAATAACACATTACAAATCTTACTTCTGGCTTATGCCAAGTGATGCAAAAGTTGTCGTGATAATATTTTGTAATAATTGTAAATAAAAATCGATTAAGCAAAGGATTCACGTTCAAAGCCCTTGTTTGTTTCTTTATACGATGAATACGTATACTAAGAGAATTTTGGAAGCTTTACTCTGCAAGCGTCTCTAATTTATAAATCGCAACTAAATTACTCTGCTTCAGTACAATTATTCTTGTGCTTACGTAATAATATAAAATTGAAAATTGTAAGTAACCCCCGGCTTCATTAATCGTCTATCTAGCACCAACTAGCTGAGACTATTCTAATGAGCCCAAACACGCTATATCTGCTGCAAGTTACTGAAGAATAGAAAATTCCGCAGACTACTTGATGGTTCAGGCATGTGTTGGAAATACCGCTGAAGTAACAGTAAACCAAATTTCAAATCAACCAATTTGTAAAAGTTAGTAAAACCATTTTGACAAGCAGAAAATGAGCTGATGGACATGAAGCGCCTAAATTGATCTTCATAAAAATTATAGCTGAGAACCAACCTGTACCACAAACACTTTAAAATTTCGAATCGCTTTTTTATCGGATAGTTGCGTTAGCTTTTGTCTGGCTTTTGTTTGAAACTTAGGCTTGCGTGAATGATTCGATTACGATTTGAAATTTAAAAATGTTCGTGCTAGGGGTACTGGATCACGTCATCTTTCAAACAAACAAAAAAACCGAATCAAAATAAGTAAAGATAAAGATAAACACAAAGATCATTTATTTGTATAACATGTGGTTACATTGTCATGCAAGATGTTCAATAATTGAATAGAGTATTTACAACGTGTTTTGCATGATTAAGCAAATTAAATATGATTAATTATTTTATAAACATTATTCAGCAGTAAGTCCATTCGTTTAGGAACTACGTTGCCACAGACAGACACACAGATACACAGACAGACACGTCAAATTAATTATACCCCTCTTTTTTCGTCGGGGTTCAAAAATTGAGAGCAAGCTTTATTGTAACACTTACAAATAAAAAAAGAAAACTATGGAAAAATATATTATGTTCCTTTTTTAACGTTGTTTGTTTTTTTAAGGGTGTAAAGCGGTGAAGAAATCAGTAGGTTATATAATAGGTTGGGGAAAAAGTTTCTTCGCATTTTTTAAGAAAATTCAAAACTTTTTTTAATATAGTTTATTTACATTTAACTAAAGTATGTAGGTACCATTTTGTTCGATAACTTTTTGCCATCTTGTAGGTAGGAACATGATCCAATCCGACAAGTGGTTTTGGCAGTCCTCTCGTGATGTTAACCTGACACTGCCTAGAGAATTCTGAAGAGAGCGAAACGGGTGGAAATCTGAAGATGCAAGGTCAGGACTATACGGCGGATGCATTAACACCTCCCAGCCAAACTCTCTTAATTTTTGCTGAGTGGCTAAAGATGTGTGAGGTCTAGCGTTATCATGATGAAAAACTACACCCCTTCTGTTGATTGATTTCGGCCACTTTCTCTCAACTTCTTGCTTTAATCTCATCAGTTGTTCGCAGTAGAGTTCAGAATCGTTGGTCTTGCCTGGTGGCAACAGCTCATAATGAATAATGCCCTTCCAATCCCACCACACACACAGCATCACCTTGTTGCGAGTTAACCCGGGTTTCGCCACAGTCTGTGATGCCTGAGCGGCCTTTGACCACGACCTTTTTCGCACGTTCTTGTCGTACGTGGTCCACTTTTCATCACCAGTTACCAGCTTCTTCAAAAAATGGTTCGGTTTCATTACGTCGTAATAAAGAATCACAAATGAGTACACGGTTCATTAGGTTTCTTTCAGTGAGCTCGTGGGGTACCCAAATAGCGAGCTTTTTTGTATTCCCATTTTTTTTAAAATGCGCCAAAACTGTTTTGTGGTCAATTCCCAGTTCTTCAGCTACGTCGTAACTACTGATATGCCGATCTTGCTCGAGTTTTTCAAAAATGGCATTAATTTTATCCGTAATAGGGCGACCAGAGCGACGTGCATCTTTGACATCAAAATTTCCGGATTGAAAACGCTTAAACCAAATTTGTGCTACTCTCACAGACACTGCACTAGGTCTATAAACGTCGCAAATTATCTTTTTAAAAATCTAAACTTTTACTGATACCAAAACCAGCCAGATAGAAATAGTACAGCCAAAGAGATTTTATTACAAGTTCATACATACTATAATGCGAAAAGACTTTTTCCCCAACCTAATATAATACTTATATACCTAGTGTTTCGGTGGCGTAGTGGTAATCGCGTCTGGACGGAAGTGAAATGTGAGGAAGCTTTATGTTGACAGACGATATAGGAGATGAGAACCTCTTCTCACAACATGAGGCTTTCTCAACGAGCTCTGGCCACCTTATTTACCGGTGAGACACCGGTGGGCCACGACACTTTAAAGTAGTGTTATGTAGCAGCGATCTTCTGTAAGGTGGAAGGTGAGCGCTCAAAATTCGCGTGATGAATAACACAAGCCCTCCCTTTCTTACTATTCTACTAGAAGCTTAATCGGGCGTACAGCAAGCAGTACTAACAATACAGCAGCATAATATTTAAAAAAATTTAAACAAAAATTTAACAAAATTAAGTGGTGTCCAAAAACAATAGAAAGTAAAGCACCGACTCCAAAAATATGTTTCCAGGGGATGAATACCTACTTAAATTTAATTATTTCATCCTTTTCAGTTTTTTGGAGGCGGTTTTAATTTTTGTTAAAAAAATTTTTCACAATTTTTAGTGATAACTTTCTACGGTCGAAGCTAGATGGGTGACCGTCAACTTATATTGTTTCCTACTATCGTATCGTTTCACTAAAAAGTCATTGGAAAAGCAAAAATTCGCAATTTCGCTTATGTAGACGATTTCATAATTTCAGTTTTTTTTAATTTAAAACCAAAGTACCCAACTGTTTTTGAAAAAATTTTTATGGGACCAAATGGCAGCTATTCCGCATCGAACAAAAAAGAATCACGTAAATCGGACCAGTAATCTCGGCGTAATCGGTGTACATACATAGAAAAAAAAACATACCGGCCGAATTGAGAACCTCCTCGTTTTTGAAGTCGGTTAAAAATATTATATTCACATTTGGTAAACCAGTGCGGAGATTAAATTATTCATCTAGTCTATTCGATGTTAGCATACGATCTAATTGATGTTCATGATTTGTAATGACTGTGTCTGTTTGATACATTAATTCATGTGATCGTGCTTTGGATGTTTCAGGTCGATCCCAGGATGAGTCAACCTGTACCCCTTGCTATACGGGCTGCTCGATCAAGGGGTCCCAGGTTCGAATCCCGGTAGGGGCAAATGTTTGTATGATGAATACGAGCATCTGTTTACGAGTCATGGATGTTTATATGTTTATTTAGCATATTTCTAATATTTGTATACATATTAATATTATGCTTACTGTGGGCTAGATAATAGGTGTGAGTGTATGAATATTTTTTGTTTATTTTAACTGCAACTGCATTAGATCGCCAACCCACAATGAACCAGCGTGGTGGTATTATGGCCCATGTAGAAAGGCCTGTGACCAGCAGTGGGACGTATAAAGCTTGAGCGGCTCAAGTTGGCTTTGGTATCTAGAATAATAACAAAATAAAAAAAATTAAGTAACCCCCGGCGTCATTAATCATCTAACTAACACCATCTCATTATGACTATTCATAAGAGCCTAAACACGCTATATCTGTTGTGAGTTTCTGAAGAATTAACAATTTTGCAGACTTTTTGATAGTAAGATCAGCTCAAAGTTAGTTATGTCATGGGAATGTCACCGAAGTGACAGTACACCAAATTTGAAATCAATCGGATCTGTTAAATTTAGTAAAATCCTATTATCATGTAGAAAACGACCTGATAGTCTTTAAACGCCTGAACTGATCTTCATAAATTATAGCTAAGAACCATCGTAGTCACATCAGCTTTCAAACAAAAAAAAAAAACAATCAAAATCGGGCCATTCGTTTAGGTGCTACGATGCCACAGACAGACACACAGATACACAGATACACAGACTTATAACACCCCTCTTTTTTCGTCGGGGGTTAAAATATCTTAGCTCGAAAACTAAATCCTGAGTCGGTAACCGAACCGCATCCTTCCACAATTAATATTTTTCAATCAATGCGAATTTGAAGCTATGCAGGATATTACATCTATCTGTCTATATGGTCCAGAAATCGCACTAGCTGTTTTTCTGACTTTCCGTGACACACAATTTACAATAGTAATGAAAATACAAAGTTATACAAATATAATTATTAGAGGACACGGCATATTTTTTTACACTATGCAAATTAGATATGGTCCATCGAAGCCTTGTTTAGTACAAAGTACTTTTAACGAATCCGTGTTGATAGCTCCAGACTTTTGTCTGAGTTCCTCGATTCGGTAGTAGCGCCCCAACGCGAGATAAACGCAAGTTTAATTTCATATCATCATAATCCCGGTGATACCAAATCCAATCTTACCGCGTTGACTTAAAGATCAAACTAAATACTTCTTCGGGATCTCGGTGCATCGATAATTTTGCAGGAGCAATATTCGATTCCATTGGTATAGTTGGGGAAAGTCTATACAGTATTCTTTCAGGGAAAGGTTGCATTGTGAATATTTGAATGAAAACGGGAGCAACGATTTGGAGCTATTGAGCGCTCACGATCTTTATGAAGTAGGCAGGAACTTTCTCTAATTAAAAGTTTTGTTTATCTTCTTTTAGTATAAGTTTTTTATCATCCTTTCTGACTTTTAGTGATAAATTATTAGTAATGTCTTTTTTTTCGAGAGCACCACACATTTGAAATAATACCACTTTGCCGGATTTAACTCGCGTTTAATTAGATGTTACATTATAATAATAATATTCATACACTCACACCTATTATCTAGCCCAAAGCATCATTAAGAGCTTGTATTATGGATACCTGGTAACGGAGACATATTAATAACAATATGTATATTAGAAATAAAAAAATGTTCGTACTCATTATACACGCGACGTTTAGATTACTTTCTTGTGTTTATTTTCGTACGAATAATAAAGTCCCAAGTCCATCATCACACTGTCCGAAAAACTGATACCGTTTGCGTGCTTAAATAAAATAAATATTTTTTTTATTATCAGATAATGTAGTCATATAAACTTTATAATTATAATAATTATAAATTTTGATAAGTTTATTAGTAAGCTACTTTTACTTTGTGTTATATTTTGAGCGGTCCAATATACATCTATGGACTACATTATCTGATAATAATAAAAAAAATATATATCATTATCAGATAATATACATCTATGGACTACATTATCTGATAATAAAAAAATTATCATATAATGTAGTCCATAGATGTATATTGGACCGCTCAAAATATAACACAAAGTAAAAGTAGCTTACTAATAAACTTATCAAATACAATTCACATCATCATTTTTCCTGTGACCACGGTCGCTATAATGTAACATCTAATTAGACGTCAGTTAAATCCGGTAAAGTGGTTTTATTTCTGATGATAAAACTTAATTATTCTTCGTTATCGGGTTAATTAGCAATTATTCTTCAATTTTATTGAAGTCGATCAATCCAGCGATCAATCCAGTTTTAATAATTATCTAATAATCCCAGCTTTTATTTTCTTTTAGTTTACTTATTCTGGCCATAAATATTGTTACAATTAAAAATAAACAAAATATTACATTTGAATTTGGAATCTGTAATTTTTATATGATTTTTCGTTGAGTTTTCTCATTTTGGCGCCAATACATTGTACAATATTTTGCGATATTAAAATGGAGTGGGGTGATAAAGAGAACCGAATCGCTGTGATTGCATTACACAAAGTAGGTATGGAGCCAAATGCAATTTTTAAAACTCCCCACACGCTTGGTATAAGGAAAATGTTTTTGTACCGGGCTATTAATAGGTATAAGTAGTGTTCGTACGAAAAAGGTGGTCAAAGCAGTAAGGGAAAGAATTCGAAGAAATCCTGTCTGAAAGCAAAAATTTTATTTTGGGAGATGAAGATAGCACCTAGAACCATGTTGCGTATTTTAAAAGATGACTTGGGACTTGCAGCCTATAAGAGACGTACTGGTCATTTCTTAACTGATAATTTAAAAAAACAATAGGGTGGTAAAATCGAAACAACTACTGAAGCGGTCCGCAAAGGGAGGTCACAGATTTTTTTTACAATTGAGCAACACTTTAACAAACAAAATGAACGTATTTATGCTCAAAGCTCTAAGGAAGCTTCACAATTAGTCGACAGAGTGCAACGTGGGCACTATCCGACTTCAGTGATGGTTTGGTAGGGTATTAGCTATGAAGGAGTGACTAAGCCATACTTTTGTGAAAAAGGTATCAAAACATCGGCACAAGTGTATCAAGATACCATTCTTGAAAAGGTAGTGAAGCCCCTTAACAACACCATGTTCAATAACCAAGAATGGTCCTTCCAGCAAGACTCGGCGCCGGGTCATGAAGCTCGGTATTCGCAGTCTTGGTTGGAAACAAACGTTTTGGACTTCATCAGAGCGAAGACTGGCCGTCGTCTAGTCCCGATCTTAATCCGCTGGATTATGATTTTTGGTCAGTTTTAGTGAGTACGGCTTGCTCTAAACGCCATGATAATTT
The DNA here is from genome assembly GCA_947347705.1 of Nymphula nitidulata. Taxonomy (NCBI): domain Eukaryota; kingdom Metazoa; phylum Arthropoda; class Insecta; order Lepidoptera; family Crambidae; genus Nymphula; species Nymphula nitidulata. The sequence goes on along the minus strand of OX374617.1, from coordinate 2,083,892 downwards.
GGAGTCACTAAAAATAATCCATACGATTGGCAGTGAAGAATTTTCCCATGAAAAGAGTGCGTGCTTCTATTGATAGCTGGCCTCAACGTTTAAAGGACTGTATTACAGCCAATGGAGACCACTTCGAATAAGCTTTTTATATTTTAAATGGTTTTTATATTTATGAATTAAACTAACACACTGTAAAAGTAATGAATGTTATTTGCAATCGATTTTTTTTTCTTTGTTTCAGTATTTATGGCAAGACAGGTAGGTTTATCATTTTGCTAACTTAACCTCATAAATTATTTATCATCGTCAATTTCTATTGACGATGAAATTAAAAAAATATATAATAATATTATTGTGTCTTTCGGGTTGTTATTTGATCGACATATTCAATTGTGATTTTGATAATGTACTAAAATTGATTACAATTTATTGATTGGTTGATTTAATATCTATTTACATGTCGATTACGTCAATAGAATATGTCATAGTTATATAACTTTTGTAACATCTATTTGCACTATATTCTGGTAAATAAAGATTGTGATTATAAATTATTTTTATATAAGGATTTAAAAATTAATTCCTATATTACTTCAATAAAATTGGTAAGTTCTTTTAATGTATCAATAATGCTAGCTGTTATTTTCTGTTTGTATTTTTTGTCTTTTTTTCTACGTCGTAATCAATATTTTTTAAATTATTTTGTTAAATAAATCCTCATCCTTCTATCACTGGACCTTTATGTGTAAATAAGGCCCTCTTTAATATTCCTTTAGTTTTTTTTTTGTAATTTTTCCTAACTTCATGTGATTATTTCTCATGTTAAATAAGTCTACATAAGAAAAACCAGCTTCAATATGTGTTTGGGCCCAACATTTTTTTAATGAATCTTGTCCTCCTACAACAACCAAAAACGGCCTTGATAAAATTTAATTTCTTTATTTAACTCGAAGTTCCATCTATAAATTTAGACTTAAAACCAAACGAGTCTTACAATCGACTCGAAGCAGTTCCATATATTTTTATTTTTCTTAACTAATCCACAAACACCATTATAAGCTCTCTGTCATAGATTTTATAATGTAATTTAGACTGCACAGCTATTTAAAAGAATACGAGGTTGGCTAGATGGCTTCCATTTCATGCATCATTCATCCAGGCATGTTTCCGAGGATTCCTTTTATTTATATCTTACGGTTGTCGAGAGCTGTACCGGTCGGCTTGGATATTCTTGTTGTTTAAATTGAAAATACCTTTATTCAATTAGGCCCCCCAAGAAGCACTTTCGAATCGTCAACAAAAAACCCTTATGTCTATCACATAAAAATAATATTAACTAGCAATTTCATAATGTTTGTCTCTCTGTCTTATCTGGATCTACGTAAGCTAAGAATGTTATAATGTCAGTCTGTCTGTCGGTCCGTCTGTCGGTCCGTCAGTCAGTCAGTATGTCTGTCCGTCAGTCAGTCTGTCTGAATTTACACCGGTTCCAAAAGTTGAACTACCGAGAAGATTCCGGCAACAAACTCGTCGTTATTAATTTTACTTGAGTTCTGGTTGACAGTGTTGCTGTGTGAGATTTAGAGTACAGCTAGGTTTTATTGCATTGGTAATATCGCTTCTATTGAAGTTTAGTAGCTCCTGATTTGCGGTTTGAAAATGCTAAATCAATTACGGCGTCTTTTTTCCGAGCCGCTAATATGATGATGATTACCGGATTTAAAGCAAACCACGTCATAATAAGAACATCGAGTAGAATCAATACACTTGTACCTACTTTGTATCATAAGCAATTAGTTCAACTTCAACACCGATAATCAATTAATTTATAAGATAATTGTTATGCCCCATCATTTTTCACGACCCTGCATTTACAAGTCACGATTGATTGAATACTAATTTAAAATTATTATGCTTAAAGGTCAAAGTCAGGTTTGGAAAATAAAAACATGAATCTCAAAGGTAGTGTTTGTGTTGAAAAGATAAGTTATTTTAGACCTTTGATGTTTTCTACTCGGGTCTTGGAGAGTCCAGTAAAGAAAGATGTAATTGAAAAAATATCTAAGCTGCATCTTTTGAAATGATGTTTTTATTCCGATTTCAAGATACCTATACTATTAGGGTTTGTTTTTAATTATAATTATAATAATTAGTTTTTAATAACCCCAAGGGTTTTTTTTATTGATAATATAGATAATAAAGATATTCATCGTTTTGTTGACTTATATGCCACCCGCCATATTAAATAATAGTGAAAACTTGAAAACGAATTATTAGTGAGCTCGTAGTTTGGAGTCCTTTAAAATTCAGGTTACGAATCACTTCCTAAGTCCTTAGCTCAATTCTGAAATACATTTACGTATGTATGAGTGTATGTGTACTTTGTCTCTCTATATTCTTACACCCATTCTGTTGTCATTTTAGTCTGTTACCTTTACCCAACGTTGCCCTCAATAGATTGCTTGTTGGCAATAAGGTTGCCTTTTTAACCGACTTCATAAAAAGGAGGAGGTTATCAATTCGTCTGTATGTTTTTTTTATATTTGTTACCTTAGAACTTTTGACTGGGTCAACCGATATTGATGATTCTTTTTTTGTTCGATGCGGAATAGTTCTCATTTGGTCCCATAAAAAATTTTTGGAAATCCATTGGGTAGTTTGGTTTATAAATCAAAAAAACTGGAAAAATTAAGTCGTCTACGATCGAAGTTGCGGATATTTGCTTTCCTATGAATTTTTATTAGTAAAATGATACGATAGTAGAAAACAATATAAGCTCACAGTCACCCATCTAGCTTTGACCTTCAAAAGTTATCACTAAAAATTGTGAAAAAAATTTCAACAAAAAATAAAACCGACTCCAAAGAACTGAAAAGGATAAAATAATTAAATTTCAGTAAGTAGGCACTCTTCCCCTAGGAACATATTTTTGGAGTTAGTGCTAAGTTGTTTCCAGAATCCATAGATAGTGAAGCACCGACTCCAAAAATATTTTCCTATGGGATGAGTACCTACTTACTAAAATTTAATTATTTTATCATTTTCAGTTTTTTGGAGTCGGTTTTATTTTTTGTTTAATTATTAGTGAAATGATACGATAGTAGAAAACAATATAAGCTCACAGTCACCCATCTAGCTTTGACCTTCAAAAGCTATCACTAAAAATTGTGAAAAAAATTTAAACTTTTTTTGTATTATTTGTTTTGTCCACTGCTTTTTATGTTTTTTTTTTTTGTTTTTGTGTGCAATAAAGTATATTTGTATTGTGTGGGGGGATCCCCACACATTTTTACCGGATGGTAAAAAGGTGATTTTTCCTGATTCTTTGAGATAGTGTACATGTCACCGCCGTCTGGTTAAATCAGCCGCTTAACTGGATGCCTAGCCCGATAGTTAATTGAACTAGACTCGCTTAACCTTTAACGTTTTGGCGTATTGAATAGATCGTCTTGAATTGAAAAGTTTTGGTTTGATTGGTAGGTTCAAGGCTATTTTTTATGACCACTTACAACCAACAGTGTTTGGTTCTGAGTGGTCATAAAGAAATAACCTTGAACCTATCACTCAAACACTCACACAAAAGCTCTTCGATTTAAATGATCCGCCCAGCCGTCCAATAGAATGGCTAATTTAAACCAGATGCCTGACATGACGTTCAGCCATCTAGTTAAACGTTGCGCTCAATGAGTTGGCTAGTTCTATTCCAGCCGTTTGATTGGACACCGGCATTCAATCAACGGGCTAGGCGTCCAGTTGGGCGGCTGATTTAACCAAACTATATGCAACATCTCCTTTTAGCGTACCTCTAAAAAGCGAAGCGCTGTACAAACGCTTCGCTCAACTCGTCCCGTTGTAGGATTTGCGACGTGAGCAATGAGCAACGTGATTAGGGCTGTCCCATTATGACTCATAAGCATCAAGACACATTAGTCTTTGTAAATATTTTGTCTCATTACAGGCCTTCCGTCGCTATGAAATATAACCCTTATAAATAATCTCACTCATATGAAAATATTAGGTTTTAATAAGATTTGGGACAGCGGTGGCGCTGGGAAACATACTCACTCAGTCACTAGTGTTTCGAGAACAACCTATTTTTTTTAGCCTTACATAGTAACTCTTGGCCTTCATCTTACCTGATGGTAAGTGAAGATAATGCCTACGATGGAAGCGAGTTACACCCGGATTCCTCAACCGCAGAGGAACTGGCTATCTTACCTCTAACTGCCGGAACAGAACAATGCTGTTAACATTATTGCTCTGGCGGCAGACTTAGGACAGATGGTGGTAGCTAGCCAGGCGGACTTAGAAAAGCCCTACCACCAACCGGACCAAGCAGAAAATTTCTGCCGCCACGGGAATCGAACACCAGACCCCTAGATCTGAGGCAGGTGGTCTCAACGACTAGACCACAGAGGCGGTTAATTTTCCATCTCTACGTAGATTGCAGCTTTACAGACACTTACTTGGGCTGTCTCAACGACTAGACCACAGAGGCGGTTAATTTTCCATCTCTACGTAGATTGCAGCTTTACAGACACTTACTTGGGCTGACCGTTATGAGCTGCTCATAAACCTAGAAAATCGCAAGCAATTGTCATAGCTAGTCGGCCTTTACAGTATGTTTTAGATTTCCCTCCCTTTCCTCTATTTTGTTGGATGACCACCCCTAGCATGAACCCTTTTAAATTTATAATAAAATTGCCATTGTATCGAGTAGTTACAATAGTTTTTGTCTAGCTTTTGTTTGAAATTTTAAGCGTGCGTGAACGATACGATTATAATTCGAAATTTAAAAATGTTCGTACTAACTGATCATCTGTGCTGAGACCGTTAAGAATTTGGGTATTATTTTAAGCATCGAACGGCTACTCAAACCGCTTTCCATCAGGCGGGATGTACTTGCCAACCTAATTGTGTATTGAAAAATCAAAAAATAATCATAATCGCCTTCAACACACTAAAAGGCAAATAATAAAAAACTTAAAACCTCCTCCTTTTTGAAGTTAGTTAAAAACATATCACCATATCATTGCGAAACCTTTGAAAAAAGATATTACAAGAAAAAAAGTAGCAAACTTTTTATCTTAAAATAAATCTCAGCGTTTATATAAAATATCTCCAAGGAAAACTCACATAAATTGCAGAACGATAAGTTAATATCAAATAACTTTTCAAAGGAAGTAATTAATGTCAAGAAATCTACGTTCATATTAGTTTCAAAGCGAACAATAATTATATTTCACGGAAAAAATTAAATGAATCTCGATTTCCACGTAAAATACCTACTCACTTCGGAACTCAATGATTTTTTGGTTACTGGAGTAGCGGACGTTTTCTTTTGTTACTAAACATTTTCTAAAGATATTTCAACAGTACCTAATTAACAAGAATTACTTCTGATTTTGTCATCGTTATGAAAATGAAATGAGAACATAATTTTGTTATATTTATAAAACAAGTTTTTCACAAATATAATTTTATGTGTACAAAATAATCACAGTAGGTAATGGCCTAGCCACGGAAAATTTACCGCGGCGAATATCCGTGCTTCTATTCGCCAGAATGAAAACAAATGTATGGCAATATACTAAGTAGGCCCGTAGCGGAAACCGGCGACCTTGCCAGTCGCGCTCCGCCGCCAGCCGCCGCCGCACGTTCCCGTGGCCAGGTCCTAATAGTCAAAGAGAATTATAAGGAGAAGTATTAAAAAACATTACATTTTACAAAACACTTTTACCAGCTCTGTGGTCTGGTTGTTGATAGCACCCACTTCAGATCTAGAGTTCCAGGGTAGAATTCCCGTGGGGGCAGAAATAATCTGCTAGGTTTGGTTTGCCGCTGGCTTGCAACATCAGCTTGATAAATCAGCCGCCATAACAATAATGTTAACAGCATTGTTATCCCTTTACACCCGGTCAATATGAGCGTGACGATGCCCAAAAATATTTTTTAGCGCGAATTGCAATTATTTTTGTGAACGCCACTGGTGATAGCCTACACGCTTACCTCCAACCTTGAATCTACCAATCACTCAAACAGTCACACAAAAGCTCTTTGATTTAAACGACCTGAATAGGCGTCCAATTGAATGGGTTATTTAACCAGACGGCTGACATGACGTGCATCCATTAGGTTAAACATTACGCTCAATGACTTGGCTTGTTGTCCTTCAGCCATTTCATTGGGTGCCGGCGTCCAATCAACGGGCTAGGCGTTCAGTCAAGCGGCTAATTTAACCAGAGGGCTGCGTCATATGCACTCATCAAACTGCACGCACATAAGAAAAAATATTAAGTGCTAGTTTCTCAATTCAACGTGATTAAAACAGAGCTAGAAACTAAAGTTGGACTATAATTTACGTAGATGATAACTTCGTAACTATAATAAGAACTCTAAACGCTGGGGTCCGTTCCGGGCCTACATACCAAACACTCCGAGTTGTTTTTTGTTTTGCTCTAAGGTGTGAAACGACACAAGTTGTTTTTATAACCTCAAATTTTTAAAAGGAGTTCCATCATTATCTAAAACTAATACGAAGTCTTCCATTCTGCATTAAATTTTCTTTTATTCTTTTATTCACTTTTATTTAATGTAAAATAAAATTAAGAATTCCCTTTTTTGAGATTTGACATATCCCATCTCATATGACGTTTTAAACGTCAGAGTGTTTTTTAACCATCAAAATTGATCGCCAAAAAATTGCAACTCTCCGAGGCTCGGAACGGGGTATTTGTGACAGCCAAACGTCATTCCGAAAGGCATGGAACGGCCTTAGAGTAAAAAGTTGTAGGCTGGGAACGCGCCCCTGTGTTGTGTAGTCTACAGAATATCAAGAATAAAAATTGAACCGCAAAAACTACTTCTATCGTGACATAGTAACATCTAATCTAAGTCTAAAGTATTACCTTTGATGTGGTGTCCGCTGTACCAATGTCCTTGCAAATTTAATTACACTCAACCACTAGCTGTGGACAGGAATTTAGTGGATGCATTTGGTTCAAATACATTATTGAAACTCATTTGAGTGTTGTCACTTGCGTTGACATGTGGTAAATGCTACATAAGGGCCAGTCCATACCGAAACAGTAACGACGAGTATTTTCATAGTTTTATAGAAAAATATTCGACCCACCTGGTAATTAGCGGTGGCCATGTAACGTATGGTGGTAAGAGAGGGTCCAAAAAGACCCTCACCGGCACCGGTATATATCGCTTTATGGTATATCTATGCTTAAAAAGAAAGGCAGGAAAATTAGGCACTAAAAGTGCCTTGGATTGTGATTGAGACTAGACAAATCAATGTTTTTTAATATGATTGGATATTACAATTGGAATATTACACTGTTATGGTGATAATATATTATATCGGTAAAAAATGGAGATACGTCTCCTTTCACGGTCAGCAATATAATGATTTTGAAAGATAAAACCGAATCAAGCGCCAAAGTATAAATTTGAATTTAGAATTTATATTACTTTGAATATTGCCAGGAAATTTCTAAGGAGAAACGAGGTGCTATAAAATCGCAATGTTATAGTACCTGTGTAGGGTTTTTTATGCCTACACTCTTAGATGATAGATAAATAGATATGATAGTCTGATAATGATACTGATATGGCAGAGGGCTCAAAATGATACAACCGGATCGGGTGCTGGTCGAACACTGATTTATCACTCAATATTATATCATACAGTTATGATACGTAAAATCAAATGCAAGTATAAGCAGAAAATATAGTAACGCCGTACATTGCTGCTTATGTGCGGTAAACCGTACAACCTGTGAATGAAACCAAATCTTGATGGACATTGAATTTAATTACTTTTGTTTTCGGAGAGAAGAGGAGCTCGGTGGCGTAGTGGTTTGAGCGCTCTGGTTTCGATCACGAAAACAAAGCAACTTTCGCCATGGTTGGTCCCTGGATGGGTCAATCAAATTTATAATCTTGAGCTCCTCCGTGCTTCGGAAGGCACGTTAAGCCGTTGGTACCGGTTGTTACTGCAACCGCTTTAACCCACCAACCCGCATTGGGCCAGCGTGGTGGTGTTATGGCCCAAACTTCTCATGTGTTTCTGCCATGTAGGAAGGCCTGTGCCCAGCAGTGGGACGTATATAGGCTGGTGATGATACTTTTGTTTTATAAATATAGGCGGCAGTAACCGCTTACCACTAGGTGGGCCGTCAGCTTGTTTGTCATCTAGTCTTAAAAAAAATAAAAAAAATTATGAGAAGGTGGTATTTATGGTATGTACAAAGTAGGTATGAATATAAAACAGTAAAGATATAAAAACATGGTATAATATAAAGGGTGATATATACAGACATATACAAGTTGGTCGTAACAGTACTATTTTACAGCCGTAGCCTTAAAATCAAGAGAAACCGCTTAAGTAACTGGTTACGTACAGCATAGTAAACAATTCCCATTGCTACGAAAACAATGCTTTCTATAACAAAATCAATACTCCTGTGGGAATCCTGTCCACATTATTTCACCGCATTTAAAGTCAAAGTCAAAGTCAACGTATTTATTCGTTATCATAGGCTACAAAGGTCACAGAATTATTTAAAAGTTTCTCCATGATATGCCATTCAAACGAGTATAGCATACGAAAATATAGTACCTACAAAATCTAAACACTTTTTATTATTATTACAAAAGAAATAATCACTAGATTAAAGTTAACATCAATAGTCAATAGCAAACACATTAGAAATAAAATAATAAAACATAAGTCAAAGTAATTTAGTCATTAATAACTAAATTCATCAAAAATAAACAGTACAATTATAAATTATTCTATAAATTAACATTAACGCTCAAGTCATTATCCATAAAATATTAATTTACATTATAATAACATTCGTCCAATAATAATTTAGTCAATAATTTTTTAAACAGTCTTACATTGCAATTGGTAATTTTTTCCGGTAAATTATTATATATTCTAGGAGCCATTTTTAGGACACTTTTTTCCATAAGAGCTGTGCCACGCATGTTAGTGCGCACTTGGTGTTTCCTAGGGCGAAGATTGACCTCACGTGATTGCTCTTTCAATTCAAATAGCTTAGGGTTACACTTTACAAAAATACATGATTCCAATATATACATACACGGTAGCGTCAGTATTCTTAACAGTTTTTTTTTTATACTACTAGATGACAAACAAGCTGACGGCCCACCTGATGGTAAGCGGTTACCGCCGCCTATAGACGCCTGCAATAACAAGGGAAAATCACTTGATATTGCAGGTGCGTTGTCATCCTGGGGCCTAAGATGAAATGCCTTCCATGCCCAGAAATTACACCGGCTACCTTTCCCTTCAATCCGAAACACAGCGAACTGTTTCACGGCTGAAATAAGAAAGGCGGTGTTACCTACCCAGACGACCCTACATACGGGTCTACCACCTAGTAAAGTTTAAAGTAAGGATGACAGCTATCTGTTGGTTTCAATCCACATATGGCCCTTATACATTTAATTTTTCCATTCTCATTAATACTTTTGTAAATATGTTTTATAATTACTTTTCAATCCCGCCTTCATGGTGTAGGCCTCTATGGGCTGTTATTTTTATATACACTAATTTTATTTTTGATGCACGTTACTTAAGTATTTAATTATTTCTTGTTTTTCCATACTTTTTAAATTTTGTATAAATCTTCTGATTATCTTTCAATATCTTTTTTATATTCATTTGCGTAAATATACTACATGCATCATCGCTCCTCCTACACTCCTCGTAACATCTATTACCTCTCAACATCTATCCGCTCCCCAAAAGTAAAAACTAACATTAACGTAATTGTTTAACTTTATCATGATTGTCATTTTTATTCCACATAAACACGAGAGAAAAAAGTGTTTTAACTATGTTAGTTTTAATAAGCGCTCATGTACAGCCGTCAGTGTATAAGTAGTAAGAAAACTTAATTTAGTGAAATAATAAAGAAGATTTTTATATTTGCACTCCATAAGTGATACGGATTTAGGCAAAAGCTTTTCAGTGTTATATTTTAAACTTTGGCTGTAAAAACTTTAGGCCACGGATTTTAGTTAGCCACTGCTGTAGTGTGAAAAGTAAACTTATAGTAAAACGACTTTACTCCCGTTTAATTAGATGTTACTATAGTTATTTGTCCAACAAGTGAGCAAAGTTTTTGATTTGCTGCGAGTGCTGAGTTTCAATCACAAAGAAGCGAAGTAATCTAGAATAGAATCACGTGCGGAGCGAGTGATTCTAAAATACGCTACTGAGCACTGTAAGTGATTCAAAGACACACGAGACATAATCACCTACCCTAACCAGAAAAATATTAGATAGAGTATTTACTTCTTTATCGGTTAATAAATAACAACTGCCGACACATGCCAAACATTAAAAAGATTCGCAAAAAGTAAGTTATACTTTGTTTCGGCAACTATTATTATTTATGTACCACGACGTGAAACTCTGTAATTGGCTAAGAGTTATAAAGAAGCTCTTTTATGTATGATTCCTGAAATTGCACAGTGTGTTCTAAGGATGCCTTTTACTGAAACAATTTTCGGACCACCGCAAACAGAAAAAAAATCGTCGTTTTATTGGAATCTGAAATTTTAACTAGCAATTAAAGAAAAATATGGTTATGACGTAGCTATTGAGGTTTGCTTCATGCTACCTGACTTTGTAGATACGTATTCTATGTTTCAACTTCAGCAATTCAAGCCATAAAATCCTGTAAGTCTAATCAAAGTTACTTCGTTTCACGGCCGCTAATACACGCGATGATATTAAGCATGGTACACATCAAAGGATATTATGTTAAAAGTGCTTCCACTCGTACGTTTAAATTTGTAGTGTTATATAACAATATGTTTATTGCTTCTCAATATTATGTGTATATTATCTATATTAATAAACAATTTCGTCTCTTCAGAGATAGAGAACGGAAATCCTCAAAAACGTTTGGAGTAATTATTTTCTAAATACGAATTGAAAATTGTTTTTTTTGCAAGGCATCAACTTAAAAATGAATGTCCTAAATTATCCACAAAATTTCAAAATTCAGTCTTGTTAATAACTTGCCATGTTAATATTTTTTGTAAAAAAATACTTACGACCTAATAATAATATGAAGTTCCCAATCCTTTGCAGATGCAAGATGACCAGAGTTGAACCATTTAGGCCATGCATCTACGTTCATGTCATCAAACCCATCTAGGTTCCTGGCACCAGTACCATGATTCAATGGTGGATCTGAACTATAGCACTAAACTTATCTGTTTGCTTCTTTCTTCTTAGTAAGTACAATGTATAAGCTCTACTTTTAAGTTGCTGAACTTAAAAGTAGAGCTTATACAAACTACTGTAGAAATATCACCAGTATCCTGAAACGAATTTCAATTTATAATATTAAGAACCATAAAAGTAAAAGCCTTAACAAGAAATCAAATCCGTAAACATGTGAAAACCGAAGATAAAGTTATATTTTACAAGTATTTAAGGCACATTTTACGATAATTCTCAACAAGAAAGCTGCTCAGAGAAAAAGGACCCGACCACAAAAGTTAATAGGGACCTGCGGTATTGTAAATTGTTGATAACGCAATTTGTTCTGCTTTTGCCAGGTCAAAATACGTTTTATATAGCCGATTTAGTATCGGGTTGAAGCTTATATTGCTATTTAGGTACTAGATTTTATATGTACACAAGACAGCACATCAAGTGCAACAGTTACACTACGAAAGCCGCCTCTATTACGAACGGAGTAAGGGCGGTCTCAACGTCAAACTGTTACGATTAATGTGCTGTCGACTGTACATGTGCATCGAAGCAGCGGTTATTTTTTCTTAAGTAATTCATCATCATCATATTAGCCGAGAGACGCCCACTGCTGGGCATAGGCGTCCCTCAAGGGTCTCCATACTGATCGGTCCTGTTCTGCCCTCATCCATCGGCTTCCCGCGACTCTCACCAGATCATCGGTCCACCTTGTGGGGGGCCTACCAACGCTGCGTCACCCGGTACGCGGCCGCCACTCGAGGACTTTTCCGTCCAAACGGCCGTCAGTCCTCCTTGCAATGTGGCAGCATTAAAAAAACTTTTTTTTTTTATACAACTCGATGACAAACAAGCTGACGGCCCACCTGATGGAAAGCGGTAACCGCCGCCTATAGACACCTGCAATAACAAGCAAAAATCACTTGATATTGCAGGTGCGTTGTCATCCTGGGGCCTAAGATGAAATGCCGTCCATGCCAAGTAATTACACTGGCTACCTTTCCCTTCAATCCGAAACACAGCGAACTGTTTCACGGCTGAAATAAGAAAGGCGGTGGTACCTACCCAGACGACCCTGCATACGGGCCTATTGACGGTTTTGATTGACAAATGACTCGAGCACACTAAATGTTCAGTATAACAAAGACATCCTATGACCTATGTCCTAGCAGATTTCTCCTGTTCAGCGATATGGTATCTTTTTATTATTATTATTCATTTATTTCGGACCTTGTTAGTAACAGTTAAAAACATACTAAACTTAGTATTAGTACTTACAACTTATTCTAAATAAATATTCATTCTATTTTTATTATTCTATTCATTCTTTTTTTCAGTTGGTTTATTATAATTTAACTCACGCCATATTTAAGGTATCTCGGCCGGCTGGTCGAGAGGTCTGTACCCCTTACTATGCAGGCTACTGGGTCAAAACCCGGTAGGAACAAATGTTTGTATGACGAATACGAGCATTTGTTTACGAGTCATGGATGGTTATAAGTTTATTTAGTATATTTCTAATATTTATATACATATTATTATCATTATTTTTCCGTTATCTAGTATCTATAACACAAGCTCTTAATGATGCCTACTTTGGGCTAGATAAAAGGAGTGACGTGTGAGTGTATAAATGATAATAATAATTAATATTATCTTTATCAGAGATGAAGGAAGGTGTGTACTGGCAGACAGTTTCAGTGCTTTGCAATAACGATAGAGAAAGAAATTTTGAATTTTTTAAAAAGTATTAATATCGAGGTGACGACAATAAATCAATGGCGCCAAAGACCAGCACCATGAAGAAAGTGCTTAAGACGCACCACTCAAATAAATCGGAGATCAATTTTAGTATGCGATGGACGTGAGCATTGAGTTGATTATCAAATCGGTAATAAAGCTGGCGAAAAAATTGGTCCAATTTTAGATCTATCAAAAAGAATTTGGTCAGATTATCGGTTTAGGTAAAACTATGTGGTTTCATTATTGACCCAACAAAAAAAATTATGCGATCATGAGTCCAATAAAAACTATTTGGTCCGATTATTACCGTTCCTACAAAAAAGTACGACATGGGTCTTTTAAGCTGTAATAATTTATTGCTTACTCTTTCACTCCAAAGAGAGCAAAATATCAATAAATAATATCAAAGACCCTATTATACACTCTCCATTATTTATGCAGAACATTATTCGTTTTCTTATTTTCAAACGGAAACAGCTTATTAGCCATGTCAAGAGTCAGTTTATTGTTCTTTAAATGGCAAAACTTCCACTTATGAAGTTAACACTTCGCCACCAATGAGTCGTCAACTTTGCCGGCTGCCCAATTTCCCTTAAAGTCTCACCAAATTTTGTTTCGGAAGTCTGACACACTTGAGGCCCACATACACGGCAAAAATACGAGTACGTCTGGATGTGAACCAGACGCATGAGCACACGATATTCGGGCAAGGAAGTGCCCCCGCCAAGTCGAAAAAATTACAAAAAAAATGTGATTCTGTAAGTTTGTGCTGCTTAAAGCTAGAACTATGAATTTTCAGTAACATATAGGGCAAAATAAGGCTTAGATTTATTCTCAATAACATTCAATTTGAACTTTTATCTTAACCCATTGCCCATCAAAGTTCCTTAGTTTTGACACTGACACACGGATTAACTGACTGACAAATCAGCACAATTCTAAGGTACTTCTAGCAGATCTAAAAGCTCCAAATTTTAAACATACTAGTTTTTTGTCTATTAATTCATAAAAAAACCTTTAAAATATTAATATACAAAATGCATAAGTAAGTTTGTAATCTTAAAATTATATGATCATAGGATATACATACAAATATGAGCGATTACAAAGTAATACTTTTGTAAAGGTAGGTACAGTGCACTACGATGAAAGTAAAAATATAAATATGGATATAAGTATGAGTGCATTATATAGGTAAGGTAATAACACAAGGTTGTAGGTTGGGTCTAATGGAATTCAGCGTCAAGATTAAATTGTTAAATTATTAATAATTTAATTCAAAGCCTCGAAAAAAACCCATAAAGACAGAGAGGGTGCTATGAGAAAAGTGGTAGCTGACGTACAAGAAGTAGTACCCGAAAATAAAAAAATAAAAACTGCCCACAAAAAGAGGTGTGATCCCATCAAAAACATTACATGTAAAAAGTTGCAAGTCTCGCTATAAATTATGGCTAGCTCATTCTACAGATATAAAAAACTAAAAATATCTAATAGTAATACAGCCACTTTTGTAAAAGACAAGTCAGTGAAAATCGAGTTCTAGGGTCAGCCCCTCCACTTAATTAACCGACTTGATATAATATTACATCTCAAAACTTTTTTGTAGTAAAAGATCTGAGTTATGAGACTTGTAACTTTTAACAAGTAATGTTTTTGACTAGAGCTTATCTCTTTTTGTAGGCAGTCTTTTTTTTCTTTTTCTGGTACTATTTCTTGTAAGTCAGCTGATAGGATATTTTCTTAATTCACAGGGAAATCTGAGGGACTTACCAAGGCCCTTCGCATCCCGCCCTTGAACATTTTTTTCTAGTTTATACGTTGTTGTAATTAAGTGTCGTGCTTAATGTGCAGTGGACTGTACATTTCAAATAAGCCTTCGGTATTTAATTGGAGCAAACTCGTCAATTTGTCCGCCTACAACGTTTCAGCGTAAACCGTAGTCGTATCGTAGCTACGATCTGCTACGACGTAGTATCGTAGCTGCTACGGTTTTTAGGCAATTAAAGATGAAAATGTACTACGTTCTACATTTGATAATGATAAAATTGTATGTTACTTTATGAGATTGACATTTTCAGGAATTGATTTGGAAATTTAATTCGTCAAGCGCCGTTATACCTCTGGAGGTCTATGACAATTAAAAATCAATTGTGTCTGGAATCTGATTCTTGAGTAAATATTATATGAGTATTATTATTATTTTATCTAAACAGAACATCATAGAATAGTTTCAGATGGAGTAAATACTATTTATTTTAAAACAAATATCTATTTTATTTTTAAATCTGAAAGCTACAACATACATTTGAATATTTATTTGCGTACCATCCATAATAAACGAGAAAAAAGAAATCTGATTTTCGCATTTATTTCCATTTAAGTAATTATAAAAACAAGTTCAGCAAATACAGCAATCATAACGATATTAATTAAAGTACATTGTAATAAGATAGACGGATTATTTATTGAAATGTATTTTATGTTATAGTTATTGGAGAGAATAATTTATTTTGTAGCTGTAGACGTATATGAAGTGAAAGCTAATATTGACAAAGGTGTAGTGTGTGTTATTACAACCTAAACTGCGATGTTTCTAGAAAAGCGTTATTAAAGGGCTATTGGCTTTTGATTTGCCACGAGCATCGGTACACAACCTTATCTTTTGATCTTCGCCTAAAATTTTAGTAAAACTTAGAAAAGTATCTTATTAGGAAAAAAAAATGTTCTGTCGGGAACTTTAACCGCGACCTTGCATAATAAGAATGACCACTTTTGGTCATTCTTATTTGGTTTCGTGGTGTAAAATGAAAAACCCATGCTATATTTATTTATTTTGAGTAAAATAAAGCACTGTTAGTTATTTTATTCTGTAGTCATGTTCGATCACGGCTGCAGCGATTTAATGGAAATGTCCCTTAGCTTTTTTGTTTGGCTTTTGGAAACACTACCATTAAGTTTAATAAGTCTATCCTAGGGATTACATATCTGTTAATGCTTCGAATCTGTAAATGTAGTTATTAAGAAAGTTAAATATTTTATTTTATTAGGATGTTCTCACGAAACGTATCTGTAATAAATTCTCACTTGTATATACAAGTGAGAATGTATTTCAGTTACGTCTTTATGACATTAAGCGTAATTATACTAACAGATGCTATTCTATGAAATCACAAATTTAACTGTTTTCATTAAATCGGTCGGCCAATCATATTGTGCCTTTCTAATGCGAATACAACCGATCTGAATGAAAAATTTTATTTTGTTTATGAAGATTAAAATATATATATATTTACATACAGTAGATAGAGAGCTTGTATCGAAAATACACATAGATTAATAAGTACAAAGTTACTGCTTATTTTCTTTTGTAAAGAAAGTTCTGCGATTATTAATCGCATTTAGTATTATATATGTAAATAATTCACTTTCTTTACTATTAAAATTGTACGTTATTCAGTTTTTAAAATTTCGAATCCAAATGACGAGAAAATCTCTTTCGACCGTGGCATCACACTTCCATTATGCGTATATCGTATATCGAGCAAATAGAATTCAAAATAATCCCTGTTCGGCGTCTCGATTACTCCAAAAAAATCCAATTTCAAATAGAGAACTGAAAAACTAATCCAGACCACAATCAAAGCTCCCAGTAGCGGCTTCTTGCCAAACATTCGTAGGGCAGTGCCGGTCGGGCGCTTGAAGCGAACGGTCGCCCATAATGATTTGACGATGCGCACGCTACTTCTCGTATACTTCGCGTATTTCGTGTGCTGTGATTATGGTGATTTTGTGAAACACGTACGCCATGGTGGAAGAGCCCTGATCAGACATGGCAGGTCTAGGGTGCACTTCACGCGGATGCACGTTAGAAAGGAGCTGGTGGCGCAAATCGAAGCAGATAGGAGTAGTGAGCTAGGTAAGTGAAGTTTTCCTTCGAAAACACTTTAAAAGCTACTTTTAAAAAGTGTTAAATTTTTTAAAACTTTTAATGCTTACGGTTTTTTGATCAGTGAATATCGTTGACTTTATAACTTGTTTTTTCTTATAGTTGTACTTGAATAAAATAAAGTTAAGATTTCTTTTCTGAATCTCAATATACAATTATTCAATTAAATTGGTAAGCTGATTAAAACTATCCGATTATACAAAAGTTAAGAATTTAAATATTTTTTGCACGTTAATTTACGCTTGCAATGTCTTTAAAGGTAATTTTTAATTAAAAAAACTCTATACAAATTTCTTGATAAATTTCTTAATCAGATTAATTATTTTGTTTATTTTCATCGCGTTGAAAAACTTTCAAGAGCGTCACAAAGTTTGATTAAACTAAGTATAGATACTACGTTTAAAGTTGAAATTAATAAATTTTGTCCTTTCAGTTAATAACTTAAAAGCTGTTAATAAATACTGAAATTTGTAATGAAACAATCAGGCTGTTAGAACTCCAAATTAATAAACATTAATAACCCTGCCCGCGTCTAGGACGTTTCATTATTATCACTTAGCTGCTTTTGTAGGTATTTATTAAGAAATATTTTATCAAGCAACAAAGTAACTAAATAAGAAACAGAATAAATAGAAGTAAGTACGTTTTTTTGCGGAGCGTATTATTTTGAATTTATTGGTCTGCATCTTCTGTTAAATCTTCTATCTATCTAAACGAACTTACCAAGTGAAGTTCGATCATAATTATTTGATCTATTTCGAGAAAAGTCAAAACAAAATATTGCACAAAAATTAGTCGTTTCAGAATTATCAAATCTGCGCGGGTAACATGACCCAGAGCCGTCAATACCGGCAAATAATTATTTTTAAAAATCTATCTGGTTATATCTATATCTTCGAATGAAGCAACGAAATATAATGACAACCATATAATATTTTTCAATCAAATTCACCTCTTGGTACTCAATATTGCAACTTTTTTTACTAGATGTATATTTTAAAGGCTAATGCTGCACTCAATTAACGTAAAACGCAAACCTGTAGATAAGCCGTAAAAAAAACATTATCAAATATAAGCTCTAAAATAAGTATGTGCTACTTTACAAAATGTTTACTCAAAGTGATGTACGGAAACAAGGGCTTACAATGAAATCCTATTCATATTGTATTGTTTCAGAGCACGGTGGTGTAGTGGTTTGATCAGTCTGATTTCGATTACGAAAAATAAAGCAGCTTTTACCATGGTCGATCCCGGGATGAGCTCTTCCGTGCTGTAAGCCGTTGGTCCCCGTTGTTACTGCAACCGCTTTAACCAACCAAACCGCATTGAGCCAGCTGATTGAACTGTTGCAAATTAATTAATAATTATTAATAAATATGTATGGTGATTTAAACATCCTAAAAAGTCTAAGTCACGTGGTATTCATTGTTTTTGAAATACCTATATTTTATTAGTGATTGGATAGTGGAGCGGATCTACATTATTGATTAACAGTAGAGTAAGAGATTAAATACCTAATCAATACAGGGAGTTATTAATACTTATTTTTCAAAGTTCATAAATAATAATATTTAAATAGCTTAGCTAAACTTAAATCCTATCTGATCAAATTTTATACAATCTTATTATTGATTATTTACATTCGTAAATATAGTACTGTATTATATTATTTATTTTCGTGCTTCTTCTTATTGTCTTCTTGTTCTTTATACGCGTGAATCGGACCACTTAAAATTCAACACAAAGTGACGGTAATTGACTTATGTCTTATACACTTATCAAAGGCAACTCATATCTTAAGTCTTCCCGTAAGACCATGACCACGATCGCTGTAAAGTAATCGAAACTTCTGGTAATTAATAATAGTGTAAGTAAATATACTAGGTTGGGGAAAAAGTTTCTTCGCATTTTTTAAGGAAATTCAAAACATTTTTTAATATATTTTATTTACATTTAACTAAAGTATGTAGGTACCATTTTGTTCGATAACTTTTTGCCGTCTTGTAGGTAGGGACATGATCCCATTGCTATATAAATTTTGGGGCTTCTGATCAAAATACCGCGACAAGTGGTTTTGGCAGTCCTCTCGTGATGTTAACCTGACACTGCCTAGAGAATTCTGAAGAAAGCAATACAGGTGGAAATCTGAAGGTGCAAGGTCAGGACTATACGGCAAATGCATTAACACCTCCTAGCCAAACTCTCTTAATTTTTGCTGAGTGGCTAAAGATGTGTGAGGTCTAGCGTTATCATGATGAAAAACCACACCCCTTCTGTTGATTAATTCCGGCCGCTTTCTCACAACTTATTGCTTTCTGACTTATTGCTTAGTCCTGCCTGGTAGTAACAGCTCATAATGAATAATGCCCTTTCAATCACACCACACACACAGCATCACCTTGTTGCGAGTTAACCCGGGTTTCACCTCAGTCTGTGAAGCCTGACCGGCCTTTGACCACGACCTTTTTCGCACGTTCTTGTCGTAAGTGATCCACTTTTCATAACCAGTTATCAGCTGCTTCAAAAATGGTTCGGTTTCACTACGTCGTAATAAAGAAACACAAGTGAGTACACGGTTCATTAGGTTTCTTTCAGTGAGCTCGTGGGGTACCCAAATATCGAGCATTTTTGTGTACCCATTTTTTTTTCAATGCACCAAAACTGTTTTGTGGTCTATTCCCAGTTATTTAGCTACGTCGTAGCTATTGATATGCCGATCTTGCTCCAGTTTTTCAAAAATGACATCAATTTTATCCGTAATAGGGCTACCAGAGCGACGTGCATCTGTGACATCAAAATTTCCGGATTGAAAACGCTTAAACCAAATTTGTGCTACTCTCACAGACACCGCACTAGGTCCATAAACATCGCAAATGTTTTTCGCGGCTTGCGTTACATTTATACCTTTTTTGTAGTAAAATTTTAAAATGTATCTAATTTCTTCATTAGATTCACTCATCTTGACAGTATGAAAAACAAATGAAAAACACACATTTTCCTAATTTGAATTTAGAATTATCTTTTTTAAAATCTAAACTTTTAATGATACCAAAACCAGCCAGATACAAAAAGTACAGCCAAAGAGATTTAATTACAAGTTCATACATACTATATTGCGAAAAGACTTTTTCCCCAACCTAATATAATAATAATGTAGCATACAATTACACGCGAGGTAAATCCTGTGAAAGGAGTTTTATTAATTTTAAATAACATAAACATGCCTTTTGTCTCAATTTTTCATACCCTACTTACCTTATTGGGCTTGTTACTTAATAAGGGAATGTATCGCTTAAATCGTTCATACGACTGACAAGTGTTAAATTAATTTACATATCTCAAGGAATAATCATACGCCCGCGAATTAGGAATATAATACGTTTGAACTAATTATTTCATTAAAGATTAACTATTTGAAGCATAATCTTTTACTATTACTTTTAATCTTATCATTATTGATTATTTACGAATGTATATAATCAATAATAAGATTGTATAAAATTTGATCAGATAGGTTTTTAGTTTAGCTAAGCTATTTAAATATTATTACTATTTACGAAAATAACAATGATAAAGCAATTGTTGTTGCAAATTAATATAAATTAATATTTTTTTCAATATATCATATTTTAAATTCTACCCATTCATCAATATTTGCAATGATATTCTTCAAATTCATTAGTTGAGTAAAACGTTTTATCCCAAAGTATCGTATTATCTTATTAATTCAAAAAGTTTTATTTTCAAAAGTTTCCTTCTACTTCTATTGTCGAGTATCTTTTCGTAACTTCAACGCAGTTGTTTAATTATTTTAAGACACTCTCGTGTAAGATATTAAACACGTAATATCAAGATAATGAATTGATGAACGTGCCAGCGTACAGTCAGGATCAAAATAATTTATACAATGTGTCACTTGTGTCAATGCTGTAGAGGTCGAAATTGTTCCCAACTTTTGTATTGTACAAAGGAATAACTTTTGGGCTCATCCAAAGAGGTAATATAATACTTTTAAGCTACTCAATATAAGTAAGTATATACAAAACGTACGTATTCATAACTTTGTTATCAAATGAAAAACTTATTGAATAGACTATAATTTATTACTCAATACTCAGATGCTTTCTTTTTATGTGTGAACTTACATAAAAAAATAGAAGAAGAATTTAAAACTAGTTTCATTACTGTATCGCAAAGCTTTATTAATTTAAAATAAACAATTTACTTAATTTTGGAATAAAAACATTATTGAGAAGAACACATTTTACGCTATAATACTTATATGTTTTCTATATGTATATGTCAAAATTGTTACGATTATTTAAAACCAATTTTTTGTGCTGATTTAATCTATCTTAATGTAGAAAGTTTATCTGAATTTTGTTTGGATTTATTTTTAGGGTAAAAAAATGAAAATATTAAAAACCACTGATTTCTTGTGCATTTAGATGTTTTTGGGGCTCAATCCATTTCTTTAACCCACTAACCAACCCATTAGCATGGTAGTGCTATGGCCCAACACTTCTCATCTGTAACTCTCATATAGTAAGCCTTATGCCCATCAGTGGACGTATACAGGCTGCTGATGATGATAATCTATTTCTATAGTTAGTTATATTAAGTAAGTATGATGAACAGATAGAAAAAATACAAGACATTTTATATTGCTTTCTAGCGATTCCTACTCTTTTTTTCTATTTAGGCTTATTTCTATTACTTCCCTTCTAAACTATTTTCTATTTCCACTCTCAGTTTATTTTCGACTTTCATCGAACGTCACTCTATTTTAGTTTTTAACATTTATTGCTTACACGGCATGTGTTCATTTTTAGTTCGATGCTAACTAAAATATTCAACGGTTTTAAAAGAGGAATGCAATATGGATGCCTTTCTGCGGTAGTACCTCCACTTTATAGAAGATTGCAGCTTAATAACAGTACTTATGGCCGTTTTCACTAACCATTCCCTAGACTTAGGTGACTCCTAGCGACATTGGTCTTTTTCTATCACCTTTAGCTAGACTGAGATAAAAATCACTAAGGGACTCTTAACGCTAAGCAAAGGTTAGTGAAAACGAGCATTAAAGTGTTGTGTTGCTACGGTGAACAAGGTCGCCAGAGCTTAATGAGGAAGTGTTTTGTTGGGCACAGGAGGGCCTTTCCCGAGTTTCCCCTTCCTAATACTACCATCCGGTCTTTGGAGTCACCAATTCACTATCTCCTCCTCAACATCACGCACAAAGAAGTTTAGTAAGTCGTTTCTTTGTCGCACTTCCAAAAGATAGAATTCATTGCAGGCACATGTGTTCCCTCCTTCCCATAACATGGCTTCCTTCAAAAAAGGCGTGAAAGTGTTATAAGCTGGCAAAGCGAAAAAGGCTAGAACAATGTTTCAAGCTGCACTAGCTGTCTTCCAAGAATCCACATTCTTCGCATATGGATTATTTGCATATGGATTCTTCGCATATGGATTCTTCGCATATGGATTCTTGGATGTGGTGTTGAGTCATTTGCCGTGCTTTGTATAAACACACGCGGCTACTTTTTGATGTTGACAGGGTAGGCAATACATGAGTAGTACATAAGGTGCTACAAATGCTATAAACTGGGGTATCTTACCATCAAGAAGGCAGTATGCAATTTGCAACCTTTGATGCTTATCTCTGATATATCTTCTAGCATGAGATAGTCTAGTGTTTTAATTTTGCAAGAAATTGAGACTTATGAACGCGCATGATAGATCAATTTGTACAGTAAATGCACTTTAAAGTGAAGTATCTATCATTATAAAAATCTGTACAGCTTAATAAACTTCCTACTGCTCGGTATAGGCTATTTGGTGACAAACTACATAAAAAGCCTGTGCCTTAAAACAAAAAAAAAACCCGATAAAACCATCGCTGAAAGAATATTTGCACAGAAACCGAGTATCTTGGTAGGTAGAAAAAGCTCGAAGAAAGATGTTAAGACTGTATGAATTATGATATTATGGTTGAGAAAGCAGGGGATGTTATCAATGATTGAAGAGAATACAAACATTAGGCAGTTACGCCGCGCCCTTATGATGAATTATTTTTGTAAATATTTTGTCCTTATTTATTACATAAAGACAACTAAACTTTTGCGTAACGTACGAAGTTCTATTTCTGTTATTAGTTTGCGTAGTTCACTGGACGAATGGTTAGATAATACGTAACTGGAAATAATAATATAGGTTTTGCTGTCTGACAATATTATTTCCTACAAAATAATATCCGCAACTAAAAAATATGGCAGTGAAAAATGTTAGCCGTGGAAGCAGGTGTTACTAACGATAGAGGTTTTATTGGAGTGATAAAATCGTGTTAGAAGTTTAATAAAGAAACTAGTGGCAATGATACGTTTGCGTTTGAACTTGAATTTTAATTCAACGGAATAGAGCTTCAATTTTACAGAACCTTCTATCGCGTATCACTTTGAATTTCCGAATGAAAACGTAAGATTGTCATTTTATTAATTTGTTACGATGTCAACAACCTTATTCGCTTTCAATAAGAGCGATTTTTGCAGTTTCTCTGTCATTTGTACACACTATCAACAGTACCTTGTTGGTGTTTATAATGGTGTTAATATTGTGGTCAATAAAAATATACACACTTTTTATTTACCCTACTTTCTACTAATATTATAAATGTGGAGTTGAAGGAATGGGTGTATGTCAATCACGCCGGAACGGCTAAAGGAATCTGGATGAAATTTGACACAGTATCAGTTTTTTTTTTATATATACAACTGGATGACAAACAAGCTGACGGCCCACCTGATGGTAAGCGGTTACCGCCGCCTATAGACACCTACAATAACAAGGAAAAGTCACTTGATATTGCAGGTGCGTTGTCATCCTGGGGCCTAAGATGAAATGCCGTCCATGCCCAGTAATTGCACTGGCTACCTTTCCCTTCAATCCGAAACACAGCGAACTGTTTCATGGCTGAAATAAGAAAGGCGGTGGTACCTACCCAGACGACCCTACATACGGATCTACCACCTAGAAAATTCTGGATTAAAGCAATATGTTACTTTTTCTCCCGGGAATGCGTTCACATAGGATAACGCAGACGAAGTCGGAGGTGGAAGTTATATATTTCTGTAATGAACCACGAGTGCAACACTTTTGCGATAGGGAGAAAGGGGTACAGAACGCAGGGTAATGTTAAGGGAGATCATGATAGAAGTTTTAGATCGTCAGACTTTCTACGCTACTAATCCTCGTAGTCCTACTCTATATCAGGAGGAAGGTGGTGGCTGGATGAGAAAGCGGGAGATCATGAATTGTGGCGCAGCCTTGGAGAGGCCTACGTCCAGCAGTGGACTGCAAAAAGCCGATAATTGATACCAGTATGATGAATCTTACTAGTACTAAAAGCTAATTTTTTGGTGGATGTTTGTTACTCAATCACACCAGAAAGTATTTTTATTTGTTTAAACTTTATTGCAATATAAAAAAAATGTACAAATGGCTGACTTCACGCCTAATGGCATTCTCTACCAGTCAACCAGGGGCTAAGCATAAAACTCAAAAAGCCGTGCACGGCAATAAAAAAAGGAAAAATTTTTGAACAAACTAAACTAAACAAAGTTAAAATAGCTATACATATATATCAACTAAACTAAATATATAAATATAACATATATTACATAAATTTTTACTCTTAAGTAACAAAACTACATGTAAATGAAAAATAATCAATACATAAGAAAAAAAAGAAGATGAAATAACATACTAGTAACTACTCAAGTGATTTTAAGAAATATTTACGCAATTCCTTCTTGAATAGCGCCCTGTTTATGGTTTTCTGTAAACTGTCAGGTATTGTGTTCCAGAGCCGTATAGCGGACAACAAATGAGTCCGACATGAAGCCAGAGCGAAAAGAAGGGAACAACAGGGCAAGATGGTCGTTAGATCGAGGCGAGCGTTCGTGGGAGGAATGCAAAAATTGGAAGCGTTCTTTCAAGTAGGAAGGAGAAAATAATACGCTATAAAGAGTGCACAAAATTCGGATATAAGTATTTACGCTCACAAACGGGTAGCCATTTCAGTTGGGAAGGAAATGATGACTAAATTCATATATGCGTAAACCATAAATAAATCTAATACAATTGTTAAGAAGCCGATCCAATAACGTATCTAGATGAAATTTGACACAGAGACAGATTATTGTCTGGAATAGCACACAGGCTACCTTTTATCTCGGAAAAATGTACGTGGGATAGAAAGACGTTCTTTCTTCGAAGTCAGTTACATCCCACGGCTAATCCGCGGCAAAGCTAGTTATGATATCAACTGCCTCGTGCGGTGTTATTCCGCGTTCTAAATAACGCCACACCCCTCTACTCGAAAAAATGAGATTAGTATTTTATAAGTGAAATTAAATGAAAAGAAAATATCTTTATTCAATTAGGCCCCCCAAGAAGCTTTTTAGAGTCGTCAAAAATACCTTATGTAACTTACAATGTCATAATGTTTGTCTCACTATCTGTCGGTCGGTCTGTCTGTCATGTCTGAATTTACACCGGTTCCAAAAGTTGAACTACCGAGAAGATTCCGGCAACAAACTTTTCGATTATTGAGTTACAATGTTTGCAATTACTAAGTGATATAGGTAATTTAGTAGTGCAGTGTCGCATATAGGAAAACAAAATTGAAGTGAATATTGGAGTGATACTAAGGAACGTTGGGTAGATGAGATTAAACAAA
Source organism: Nymphula nitidulata (assembly GCA_947347705.1). Taxonomy (NCBI): domain Eukaryota; kingdom Metazoa; phylum Arthropoda; class Insecta; order Lepidoptera; family Crambidae; genus Nymphula; species Nymphula nitidulata. The sequence continues at coordinate 2,058,206 of OX374617.1, read as the reverse complement.
TTTTAAACAAAAATTAAAACCGACTCCAATTAACTGAAAAGGCTAAAATATACTAAGATTTTAGGTAGGTTTATTTTATTTTTTAACAGCTTTTTGGAGTCGGTGCTTCACCATCTATTGTGTCTGGAAACAACATAGCACCAACTCCAAAAATATGTTCCTAGGGGATGAGTACCTACTAAAATTAAATTAATTTAGCCTTTTCAGATTTTTGGAGTCGGTTTTAATTTTTGTTTGAAATTTTATTCACAATTTTTAGTGATAAATTTTTAAGGTCAAAGCTAGATGGGTAAACGTGAGCTTATATTGTTTTCTACTATCGTATCATTTCACAAAAAATTCATAGGAAAGCAAAAATCAGCACATTCGCATACGTAGATGACTTAATTTTCCAGTTTTTTTTAAATTTAAAAACCAAAGTACCCAATGGATTATTTTCGAACAAAAAAAAATCATCAATATCGGTTCACCCAGTCGAAAGTTCTCACGTAACAAACATAAAAAAACATACAGTTGAATTGATAACCTCCTGGTTAAGCTTCACTGCATTATCTACCTATATACCTAAGTAAGACGTTGATTTGTTTAAGAATCATTTAATTAATTACACACAATTCTTTGTTTAACTTTCGTCTCCTGTAAGCTTGTGGCAGATCCCAATTATGCGTGGGTATTCACTTACTGTACCGATGGATGGCGCTAGCAGTCGCAAAATTCATCAATTGCAATAGACGGCCATTTTTTTGGACCAAGAATTCTAACGCTGATTGGCCTATGATATGTATCGATCATTAACTTACTTGCTCACACGCATACGTAATGTGAACTGTGTTTTGCTGGTCTTCTATGATATGTTAAGAATATTATCATCAAGCTGTTCTCCTTCTGACTGCTGAAGTGCTTATACGAGTTAAGGAAGGCGCCTCTGCAGATATATCCAGGTTAGTGAGTGTTTTATCTACGTTTATTTGGGTATTTGTCATACAAGTTACGGAGACAACTTTTCCCTATAAAATTTTATTCCCGATTATGATCCCGCCTGGATAAGACTATTTACACGTCTTTCCATAGTTAATTTATGGTCCTTTAGAGCCGGATTTGTATCCGTTTTCTTATTAATTACATGCCATTTAGGCAAATTATTCTCATTAGATTGTGTTAGGCGGTAGTCGCCACATTTGTTATAACAAAAAATTAGTTAGTGTGTCGTTTTTTCATAACGTAAAGTTATTCAGTACAGGCTTAGTACCTAAATAATTTACTACTTTAATTATTCCAATAATTATTATAATTCAGGTTAAGTTAATTGCTCGGTGAGCTTACTTAGTTTAGCGTACTGTAAACAATTTATAATGGCTGAGAAGATTACAGAAATGGAACGAAAGTTAGAAAGGCTAATTTCAAAACAAGAAAGATTTTTTTCGCGAATTGATCGGCTGTACAATGCGTCGAAAAATATTTCGACTTTCGACTCAAAGTCGAATGAAAAATTCATGGTTGAGTCAGAGACTATTGACGACTTGCGTCAAAAATATGAACAATTAATAGACGACATTATAGACATAAAGCTGTGTTTACATCCAACGGTGAAACCTAATTACCAGGCTTTGGATACCTTTGAGGATTTATATGTGCAGGTTAAACGCACCCGCAATAAGCTAGTTCAAGCTCAGCCTTCATCATCGCAATCGCAATGTTCTACGAAGAATAAATGTTCAATTAAGTTACCGCCTATAGAAATACCGTCATTTGATGGTAAAATAGAAAGTTGGCCTATATTTTATGAGTCGTTTAAGTCTAATGTCCATAATAACGATCAGTTGACGGACTCGCAACGTGTGCAATATCTCGTTGGTAAACTTACGCACGGGGCATTGAAGGTCACGGCTGGAATAATACCGACAGGTGACACGTACCAAATATTGTGGGATACCTTAGTAAAAAAATATCAAGACAAACGCGCCTTAGGTACTCAATATTTACACAATATATTCGATTTAAAAGGTTGTGTAAATAACGCTAGTAGTCTAGATACGTTTGTAGAAAAATACTCTTCATCTATTTCCGCTTTAAAACAATTGGATATTCCTGATTTATCGGATTTTATTTTGTTAAATTTAGCACTTCGTAAGGTTGACTTACAAATAGTACGTCAATTTGAGATGTCAATTAGTGACGATAAAATTCCTTCATACATAGATTTAATTTCATTCATGAGAAATCAAGTTAAGATATTACTTCGATCTCAGTCTTATAATAATTCCCCTATGACGTCACGTCAATCAGGTAGTAGCAGCACGGTAAACAAACTTGCATCTTCACATACACCTCGTAGTCATACCTACGTGGTAGCGAATAAAGGAAGCTGTACATTAGCCTGCGTTTTTTGTAAGTTAAATAACCATTCGTTGTATGATTGTAAAAAATTTAAAGATTTGAACTCACCACAATTAAGATTTGAGTTCATAAAGGCAAACAATGGATGTGTTAATTGTTTAAGTTTGTCACACTCACTTTCGAGTTGTAATTCGCGTTTTGTTTGTGAGTTATGCAACAAGCGACATCATACACTTTTACATTTTAATAATAAAAACATTGCTCAAACAAAACCATCACGAGTGTACAGTAGTAGAATGTCCCCTGCGCCTCCGGAGTGTTATTTGAACGACTCCGCGGTTATCAGACCTCCGCCGCCACTGTCGTCGGGTGGTTCGGCTCGCGATGCGTCCACTGAGCACGAGGCGCACAATAGCTGCGAAGATCAATGCGTGACTCATGCGCATACCACAGCACCGCTTAGATATAATAATCGCGTACTTAGTGGGAATAGTAATATGAAGCCTGTTTCTTCTATTTTATTGGCAACGGCGCAAGTGTTGGCTAAGGTTAATGATAATAGAAATAAATTAATTATAAGATGTTTGATCGATAATGGCAGTCAAAATAACTTAATAACTTTAGAATGTTGTAAGTTACTCAACTTGCCTATAATCCCGTTGAGTAATTCTTTTGTCAAAGGGATAGGCTCCTCTTCTAAACCGATTCATGGCTATGTTTATCTAGACATTGAGTCTCGCGTAAATAAAAATTGTAGATATAACATTCATGCATTAGTAATGGACTGTTTAACTGATAAATTGCCCTCGCACTTTATTGTAAAGGGTGATAAAATGAATTATTTGGATAATATACCTCTTGCTGACTTGAACTGGAATGTTCCTGGCAATATTGATCTCATATTAGGTGCTCAGATGTTCCCACATATTTATTTGGGAGATAAGGTTGAGTCGGGCTCCCGTGCTCCTCCAGCGTTGTTGACTACCTTTGGCTATGTACTGATGGGGGATGTGCCTGATGTAAACAGCGAGCATAATTCGTACTCTTGCCTCGCACTTAATAATTTAGTACAGAAGTTCTGGGAGCTCGAAGAACTTCCCTTTGTGAAGTATTTGAGCCCTGAAGAAACCGAATGTGAAAATTTATTTACATCGTCAGTGTCTCGTAGTGATGAGGGACGTTATTGTGTAGCGTTGCCCTTCTCTAGAAGTCCATCCGAATTGGGTGATTCGCGTGTAAGTGCCCAACGCCGATTTATGGCCTTGGAAAGAAAGTTCAAATGTGATCTTTCTTTGATGGAGAATTATAACAAGGTAATTCGTGATTATATCGACAACGGTTATCTGTCTGAGGTCCCTGATAACCAGCTGTCACTTGAGGGCTATTATATACCTCACCATGCCGTCATAAGATCGGACAAACCGTTACCCCGGATTGTGTTAGATGCTAGTGCGAAAACGCACACGGGTTTGTCTCTAAATGACGTATTACATACCGGACCGAATCTACAGGCCGATTTATTTTTGTTACTATTAAACTTTCGTTTGTTCCCAGTAGCGATGACTGCGGATATCCGCCAAATGTATATGCAGGTTGGTGTTGTAGATAACCAACGTAAATATTTACGTATATTATATCGTTTCAACAGAAATGAACCAATACGTACTTTTCAGTTTAACCGTGTGCCGTTCGGATTAAAGCCCAGTCCTTTCTTAGCCATGCGTGTCATTCGTGAGTTGGCTTCGGCTTCGGACATGACGCTCTTGTATCCCGACGCTGCTAGGGTTGTCGAATCGAAGTTATATACTGACGATCTCGTACATTCCGTTATAGATAAAGATACTGCCACAGTTTTGTCTAAACAATTAATTGCTGTACTAAAATCAGGAGCTTTCGATTTAGTAAAGTGGAATAGTAACTGTCCGGGATTCCTCGCCAATCTTCCAGATACTCATTGTTGTATCATCGACTTCGATGAAGGTAATTTTACTTCAAAGGTCTTAGGTCTTTCATGGGACCCAGTTGAGGATTTCTTTTTCTTTGCATCAACTGTAATATCTGAAAAATGCACGAAACGAAATATGCTTTCTGTAATAGCCAGGATTTTTGACGTCCTTGGTTTAGTAGCACCTGTTATATTATATGCTAAGTTGTTGATTAAAGAACTGTGGCTCTGTAATGTAGGTTGGGATGACACTCTTCCTGAGATAATCACTCAACGTTTTGCTTCATTGACGCAGGAATTCCCTCTGATAGCAACTTTAAGAATTCCCAGACATATAAGTGTTGTTGCCAACTGTACTGTCAATATCGTCGCGTTCTGTGACGCTAGTATGCATGGTTATGGGTGTGTGATCTACCTGCATACTACTGATTCTGATGGTAATGTTACCGTTCGTTTGTTATGTGCAAAATCTAAGGTCGCACCTGCTAAGGTAACGACATTAGCGCGTTTAGAGTTGTGTGCTGCACTGTTGATGGCCAAGTTAGTGAAGATCGTACATGACACATATAGTCCTCGTATTACTATATCTAATATATATGCGTTCTCAGATTCAAGGATAGCGCTCTCATGGATTCATTCATCACCGCATCGTTGGTCAGTGTTCGTCAGTAACAGGATTGCTCAATGTCAGGAAAATTTACATTCACGACATTTTTATCATGTTTCTGGAAGTGAGAACCCTAGCGACTGTTTGTCTCGTGGAATATTGCCTTCACAGTTGGTGTCACATAGATTATGGTGGGAAGGTCCAGGATGGATGCAGTGCGCGCCATCTGATTGGCCTATCACACCATTCTCTCCTACAGTTAGTCAGGATTTACCTGAGCACAAAGCTACTGTGCTCGCAGCTCTAGTCCAATCTGAACCATCTGTACTATACAGTTTGACGAGTCGACTATCTACTTGGGATAAATTACTTCGTACAGTAGTATATGTCTATAGGTTCATTAAAAAATTATCAAATACCGAGAATATACATAATATTATTTTTGCTGAAAAGGCTATAGTTCGAGCAGTGCAAGCTGTGCACTTTGCTGAGGACCTTTCACTTTTAAGGAAAGGTAAACTACCTTCCAAGAAACTACGTAATCTTTTGGTGTTTCTTGACGGTGATAATATTTTACGCATAAGTGGACGATTATCTAAATCAGATTTACCGTTTGAGGCTAAACATCCGGTTCTTCTCCCCAAACACGATCACTTGGTAGATCTTATAATTGATCACTACCACAAGCTCAATTGTCATACTGGACCCGGACTATTGATGTCTATCTTACGGCAGCGTTATTGGATATTGGATGCCAGAACGGTTGTGAGGGCCAGAATACGCAAGTGTAATACCTGTTTTCGTGTGAGTCCTACTCATCCTACTCCACTTATGGCGGACTTGCCCGCATATCGCGTAACGGAAGCGAAAGCATTCGTCCACACGGGGGTTGATTACGCTGGTCCCATCAACATCACGCTTTGCCGGCGTCGCGGACAGAGGTCACAGAAGGCTTACATATGTCTTTTTGTGTGCTTGGTTGTTAAGGCCGTACACATTGAGCTTGTAACAGAATTAACTTCAGATGCATTTTTAGCAGCATTTAAGCGTTTCGTATCACGTCGTGGGCCTGTCTCTTGTCTTTATTCGGACAACGGAACCAATTTTATAGGTGCGAAGTCTCAGTTAGATGAGCTATATAATTTTTTAATCGGTTCAGAGTATGAACCATCTCTAAAAAGGGAGTTGATTAAACGCCGCATAGAATGGAAAACAATTCCACCTCGAGCCCCACATTTTGGGTCTGTGTGGGAATCAAATATTAAAAGTCTCAAGAGTCACTTGCATAGGGTTGTAGGGAACCAGCTACTTACGTATGAGGAATTACAGACGGTTTTAATACAAATTGAGTGCATTATGAATTCGCGACCTCTCAATGTAATCTCATCTGACCCTGATCCTGAAGTGATAACCCCGGCGCATTTTTTGATGTCGACTCCATTGCAGTATTTACCAGCTTCTTTCTGCGATGCTCCTTTAAGTTTGAACCAACGTAAAAAATTGCTCGATCAAATGGTTCAGTCTTTTTGGAAAAAATGGCGAGTTGAGTACTTGCATACGTTGCAGGTCCGTCAAAAATGGAATAAATTAGAGCAGTCCATCAAAATAGGAACTGTCGTGCTTATCGGTGAGGACGACACTCCGCCTTTGTGTTGGCCGTTAGGTGTAGTTATTGACGTTCACCCTGGTAGCGATAAGGTAGTTCGCGTAGCGACGGTGAAGGCTCGAAATCGTATTTTCAAGCGCCCAGTAGTAAAACTCTATCCTTTGCCGACGCAATAGTCATAATAGCACAGATTAGATAATGACATATTAGTGCTTAGTAATAAGTTAGTAGTTAGTTTTCCTTGCGTATTTTAGCTTTGGCATACTTTATTATATATAAATTTTCATACAACTTTATAAATTGTTTAAAGTCGGTATTTTTTTTTGTAAGTTCTCCGAACTTCCAAGGCGGGGAGCATGGTTAAGCTTCACTGCATTATCTACCTATATACCTAAGTAAGACGTTGATTTGTTTAAGAATCATTTAATTAATTACACACAATTCTTTGTTTAACTTTCGTCTCCTGTAAGCTTGTGGCAGATCCCAATTATGCGTGGGTATTCACTTACTGTACCGATGGATGGCGCTAGCAGTCGCAAAATTCATCAATTGCAATAGACGGCCATTTTTTTGGACCAAGAATTCTAACGCTGATTGGCCTATGATATGTATCGATCATTAACTTACTTGCTCACACGCATACGTAATGTGAACTGTGTTTTGCTGGTCTTCTATGATATGTTAAGAATATTATCATCAAGCTGTTCTCCTTCTGACTGCTGAAGTGCTTATACGAGTTAAGGAAGGCGCCTCTGCAGATATATCCAGGTTAGTGAGTGTTTTATCTACGTTTATTTGGGTATTTGTCATACAAGTTACGGAGACAACTTTTCCCTATAAAATTTTATTCCCGATTATGATCCCGCCTGGATAAGACTATTTACACGTCTTTCCACCTCCTCCTTTTTGAAGTCGGTTAAAAATAAGTAAATCCTGGACACTGTTGGAGGAGGCCTATACCCGTCCTTCTGCGAGGCCATCATGGCGTAGAAGGAGATGGCTGAGCGTGAGCGGGAAGCGGCCGCCACGCATGGCATTCGCCGCAGGAGGGCAGGGCGCTGGAGGACGGCATACGGCCGTCTCCAACAGCCCACATATTATCTGGGAATTCGGACAGCGGAAGGGAAATCGCTGCACTGGCCCGGGTATACCGGTCAACGTAGAAGGAGGGAGATTACAGTCTCCGGGAGTTAATATTACGCAGCAATCACCAGCTGTGGTGGTGGAAGTGGATGACATGTCACCACAGGCTGCCTACAATACCATCAGCAGTAAAGAAGGTGTATGGCAGGGGTTTTAGTGGGTGCGAGTCCCACACATCCCTCTCTTCGTTTCCCAGAAGAGACGACAGCGCATAAAGCGTTTCCTCTGCCACAAAAAAGGCCAATAGGCGTCAGGGGCCTTATCTATATAACTGTGCAATTTAATATTAATATTATTAGAATTCATTTTGAAACTCTGTAAGTTAAGGATAGTAAAGAGGCTTTATTATTATTATTAGAGCGATATAGTCACTGATTTAGTATTGCACAGCATTCGTATAAAGTCTTAAGTGTCGTTGTAGTTTTGGTGACAACGGTCGAGCAACAGTGTGTTGGTTCTACAACGTTACTAAGGAAATAGTAACAGTTTATTTATTGATGACTGGAGCAACTGACCTGAAATTTGCCCGTCACTGCGTTACAATGTTACAATTGAATGAGGTTTTCGATTTTGCGTTGTTTCGAAAAAATGAAAGTATTTTATTTGATATTAATACTATTTAGGCAAGTTTCGAGGAGCGTTGAGAATGTTTTATAAAGTATTTTTAAAGACAATAAACTTTAATTAGACAAATTCCTTATTCAAACTAGTTCTAATCAACACGAGACGTCTGCACAGATTTGGATGCGCGTCACGAATGCAGCCGAGGAGAGCCTAAAGTTTACGGTTCACTATCTCTTACCTGAAATGCTGATCTTGCATTATTTACCACTACCCTCCTCAGGGGTCGGGGTTGCATAACTATTTACCGTCGCTTATTTTCTTCAATATGAAGGTAGACATAGGGATGCGAGTATGTTTAATATACTTAATGCATGCAGATACTTAGTTTTAGAAGAGAATAAAGTCTTCGAATTCATAGGGTTATCCCAAGTCATCAGTTATTGTTGAGAGCATTAAGACATTCATTTTAATGTTAAAATAAAATTAAGAAATAACAAAATCAATACCTTACTGAACCAAAGCTTCGGTATTTAAGAAATGCTCGTTAGGGTATTGAATTTAAACTTTACCATATTGTGAGAACAGTTAGAGAAGTGAGCCTGATTGTAAAAAGTCGGGAGTTCAGTTCCCGCCCCAGGGTCGTGATTAGTTATTATTGCATGGAAGAAGCACACGAGGAGTTTGACCCATAGCACCACCACGCCGTCGTAATGCGGGTTGGTGGGTTAAAGCGGTTGGTTAAAGTGTCTTCAAGCTCCAGATAACAAATTTAGATGGAACCATCCAAGATCGACGGGTGAGTTAGTTTATTTGACATGAACGGCATTTCATCTTAGCCCTCAGGATGACAACGCACCTGCAATATCAAGTGATTTTCCCTTGTTGTTGCAGGTGTCTATAAGCGGCAGTAACCGCTTACTACCAGGCGCCAACCTGGTCAGCTTGTTTGGCATCTAGTAGTATATAAAAATATCGTAATAGAAGAACTACTTCTCCAGAACTACTTTTTGCAAAATTAACAGCACGGCATCGATGTAAAGACTAAAATCAATTTCGACGTCTTATTTACGACGTTTTATTACAGTATCCAAAGTTTGCACAAGCAACTACAGCATGACAATGTAAACAGTTTCTCGCTTCAATATTGCCACAGAAATATCAAAGGAGGTATTTACGATTGTAGGTGGAAGCTATACCGCTGCGGTATACGAGAACAAGTAAGTTAAATACCAAGCAGTGACGAGCTAATCTTGGTACTTTAGCTAGGCGTATAAGTGCCACTCAGAGAGCAATACAAAATTGAAGAAAGGTCGTGAAATACAAAAAATTAAAACCGACTTCAAAAAACTGAAAAGGATAAAATAATTAAATTTAAGTAGGTATTCATCCCATAGAAACATATTTTTGGAGTTGGTGCTAAGTGCTTCACTTTCTATTGTTTTTGGAAACCACTTAGCACCAACTCCAAAAATATGTTTCTAGGGGATGAATACCTACTTAAATTTAATTATTTTATCCTTTTCAGTTTTTTGAAGTCGGTTTTAATTTTTGTTTAAAAATTTTTTTTCACAATTTTTAGTGATAACTTTCTACGTTCAAAGCTAGATGGGTGACCGTCAACTTATATTGTTTCCTACTATCGTATCGTTTCACTAAAAAGTCATTGGAAAAGCAAAAATTCGCAATTACGCATATGTAGACGACTTCATAATTTCAGTTTTTTTACATTTAAAACTAAAGTACCCGACTGTTTTTGAAAAAAATTTTATGGGACCAAATGGCAGCTATTCCGCATCGAACAAAAAAAGAATCACGTAAATCGGATCAGTAATCTCGGCGTAATCGGTGTACATACATAGAAAAAAAAAAAAAAAAAAAACATACCGGCCGAATTGAGAACCTCCTCGTTTTTGAAGTCGGTTAAAAATGTCTTGTAAATGCACAATATGTGTTAAGGCGATACCTCGCCGGAACTAGCGACGCCACTTGATTTATATTAATTGTGGTAAATATAGAACATAATAAACAAAAACGCTTTAGTGAATGACTAAAGAATGGTATTTGTAATTTTTTGAGATGTGTTCGGTATAAGATATTCCTCAACATGTAACCTATTTTTTCATTATTGCCGAAAGAGGCCATTTTTAACAATAATAAAAAATTTGGTTACTTGTAGGTAGACACTTTTTACAAGATACATCTTTAAAAATTACAAATACCGATCTTTAGCAATTCTCTAAAGCGTTTTTGTTTATTATGTTCTAAATTCACCACAATTAATAACAATCAATTGGTGTCGCTAGTGTGCACGAGGTAGCCCCTTAAGGCGATCTATCGAAACGATGTTTCTTTCTAGACAGATAAGGATAGGGACTGATTCAGCGGGAAGAAGTAGACAAAATAACGATCGCACGTTTAATGTAAGCGAGAATACATGAATTATTTTATAAAAAAAAACTGTTGTGACCGCTGTGACCGCGATTTCGTTCGCGGGAACAACAGTAGGGCAAATTTAATAATTTTACTTGAATTAAATTTTAAATCATGTTTATGAAACTCCTTCACAATTAATGCATTAGTAACTATAACCTAAACTGTTAAAGTTACGCAAAAATCATGCACGCAGCGCACGCAATGAAATCTCTGAAAAGGGATATTTTTTTCCCGTTTTTGTAACATTTCTTATTGATGCTCATCTCCTATTAGTCGTAGCGTGATGTTATATAGCCTATATGATACCTCGATAAATGGACTACCCAACACAAAAAGATTTTTTAATTTGAATCAGTAGTTCCTGAGATTGGCGCGTTCAACCAAACAAACAAACTCTTCAGCTTTATAATATTAGAATAGATAACTGATAAATATTACAAAAAATGCTTTTACACGATTGTAAATATTAAGGTTATCTACTATTTAAAGTAATTTCCTATTTAATGCAAATATTCGTTTACGAATAATGTTAAGTTTTGTTATTATCAACAGGTCTTTTTGGAAATTAATAGTACCGAGGCAAAGTCTTTTAATCGTGTTTTCGTTCTTCACGTGTCTAGTTAAAAATACGAAAAATGGTATATCTGATTTTCAGAAACGTAAAATCTTTCAGCAACCAAGGACATTACATAAGAAAGTGCGATTTTTTTCAAAGTGTCGCCTTAAGAAGGTTGCTTTATGACGCCGCATATGCGATAGAAGCAACTTCCCCGCGAAAGTGGCTATCTAGATGAAAAAATGGAATATATCTGCGATTTTACCGGCTGCGATACAATTTCTCGGTACGTAATTCGTCTGATATAGATAAATAGACAGAATAAACTTTATTGTACACCAAAAATTACAGATAAAACATAATGCTAAAATTAAATTGTACAAGGGCGGTCTTATCGCTATATAGCAATCTCTTTCAGACAACCTTTGGTCGTCAATTAGTGGTATTTATGTTCCACTCGAGGCGCTCGTAGCACCTTATGCACTCACTACTCACGCGCTGTCACCGTAGCGTATTATAGATGCACGTAGCACCTAGTGCACTACTCACGCGTTGTTACCGTAGCCTATAGACGCTCGTAGCACCTTGCGCACTACTTACGCGTTGTTACGTAGCCTATAGACGCTCGTAGCACCTTGTGCACTACTCACGCATTGTTATTGTAGCCTATAGACGCTCGTAGCACCTTATGTACTACTCACGCGTTATTACGTAGCATGTAGACGCTCGTAGCACCTTGTGCACTACTCACGCGTTGTTACGTAGCCTATAGACGCTCGTAGCACCTTGGGCACTACTTACACGTTGTTACCGTAGCCTATAGGTGCTAATAGCATCAGGCATTTTCCCTATCGAAAAGTGGTATTCGTAAAGAGGGAAGTAATATTATACCGCCTTTCTTATTTCAGCCGTGAAAAAGTTCGCTGTGTTTCGGATTGAAGGGAAAGGTAGCCAGTGCAATTACTGGGCATGGACGGCATTTCATCTTAGGCCCCAGGATGACAACGCACCTGCAATATCAAGTGACTTTTCCTTGTTATTGCAGGTGTCTATAGGCGGCGGTAACCGCTTACCATCAGGTGGGCCGTCAGCTTGTTTGTCATCCAGATGTATAAAAAAAATAACAAGAGGGTCTGGCCCGTATCGCTGACAGCTAAATGGGTGCTCTATGAACTTTACATCCATTGGCTGTCACGGCGGGGTAACCACGATGCTTATGCAGTCTCTTCTTTAAGAAGCTGTATAGGGGCCCTCCTCACGCACATTTAGGTCGATATACCGGTACACCTGGAGCATCGACTATCCTCTGGCTCGTGAAGTTCGGGCGTCAGTCCCCAACCGTCACCCGAAGCCACACACTAAGGAGGCAGGAGGCGGCCGTATGCCGCTCTCCTGCGTCCCACTCTCCTCCAATCAGAAATACATAATCTGTGAAAATTGCAACTGTCTAACTATCACGGTACATGAGATACAGCCTGGCGACAGACGGACGGACGGACGGACAGCGGAGTCTTAGTAATAAGATCCCGTTTTACCCTTTGGATACGGAACCCTAAAAAATAAGTCAAATTGGTTTTTTATACCACCATAAGTAAGATGGCAATCCAGTCCGCAAACCATTGCAATGGTTTGCGGACGTGGCGGCAACCTCCCGTTTACACTCCGTTTCCTCCTTCTGCAACAACAACCTCGCAAAAGGTATGCACCGCTTCCTACAACCTGTCACTCTCAACCATCTTACTTATGGTGGTATAAAAAACCAATTTGACTTATTTTTTAGGGTTCCGTATCCAAAGGGTAAAACGGGATCTTATTACTAAGACTCCGCTGTCCGTCCGTCCGTCCGTCTGTCGCCAGGCTGTATCTCATGTACCGTGATAGTTAGACAGTTGCAATTTTCACAGATTATGTATTTCTGATGCCGCTATAACAACAAATACTAATAAATAGAATTGAATAAATATTTAAGGGGCTCCCATACAACAAACGTGATTTTTTTATGCTTGTTTCTACTCGATATTGATAACGGCAACAGGTAGACGCTTGTTTATAGATTATGGTACGGAACCTTTCGTACGCAAGTCCGACCCGCACTTGGCCGGTTTTTAAAGGCCATTTTATCCATTAGCATTTTTAAACAAGCAGACCGCTCGCTTGTATCGATACAGACGTGCGTCAGTGTCAAAACTCAAACTATGCTTTAAGCGCCCCAGATGACGCGCCATCTGCTGCACGTCGTGTGTATCGTTTTGTTATATACAATTAAATGACAAACAAGCTGACGGCCCACCTGGTAGTAAATGGTAACCGCCGCCTATAGACAACTGCAAATTAACAGTTTCAAGAGTAGTAGCAATATGAATGATTTGTTGAAGAGATATACTGTCACCTTCCGCCAGTATTTTCTTCCTTAATTCTGCACTACACAAGGAATAAATCGCTTAGTATTGCAGGTGCGTTGAAAGGTGAATGGTATCAAGTGTAATTACTGGGCATGGAAGGCACCATCCACCTAATTACACTGGATACCTTCCTTCAATCCGAAACACAGCAAACTGTTGTAGGTATTATACCTTTATTCGGAAATAAATAAATGTCATTGGATTTTATTGTTTCGAATACTACTTTCTTGGACTTCAGTGGACCCGTCGGTCTTAACCTTACTATTAATAGAAAACTTTTAATCTTTTTATCTCCAATTCTAAGGAATGTTATTTAACTCACATAATCATCTTTATATCATACTTGCTGACCCCGCAGACGTTGTTTTGCCATAAAAAAATGTCAAAAAATTTGAATAAAATATAATACAGGGTGGCGCAATAGAACGTGCATATTGCATCATCTTTTTTCGCGGGGTAGAAAGTGCGCGGGCGGGGGGAGCCTGCATCGTTGGGTAGGCGGGTTCATGGAGTTTTAGTCACTATGAGTCACTTCGACGGGAAGCGTCGCGCATTTTGCGTGCGCGCATTTTACGAGAACTCTCGTTCATACATCGTTACTAGGCGTTTATATTGTTCTGAATATGGACTACGGCAAATTAGTGAAGCTCCGAGTGCTAATGTAATTAAAATATGGTTACAGCGTTTTGAAGAGACTGGTTCAACGTTTAAACCACAAGCAAAAGGTCGTCCAAGAACATCTAGGACCGACGACAATATTGAGAGAGTTATGCAGTCTGTACGACGAGATCCACAAATGTCTACTCGCAAGAGATCGTCTGTCTTACACTTATCGCTACGAAGTTTGCAACGAATTTTAAAATTGGATCTTAAACTGCATCCTTACAAGCTGCAGTTAACACAAGAATTGAAAGAGTCTGACTTCGGAGCAAGGCTCGCATTTGCTAATGAAATGCTTAATCGATTTTCCAATTTTGACAATATCCTTTTCTCAGATGAGGCCCACTTCCATATCAATGGGTTCGTAAACCGTCAAAATTGTCGTTACTGGAACAGTGAGAATCCCAAACTCAAGCACCAGAAACCACTGCATAGTCCTAAAGTGACAGTATGGGCAGCAATCTCTGGTAGAGGAATAATTGGACTGTTTTTCTTTGAAAATGCGCGGGGGCAAAACGTCACTGTTAATACCGAACGCTATGTTGCGATGTTGGAAGGTTTTTTGGCTCCAGAGCTTGAAAATTCAAGAACAGTGAATTCTAGGACTTGGTTTCAACAAGACGGAGCTACCTGTCACACATCAAATGACTCCATGGCGGTTGTGAAACAGATGTTCCCTGGCAGACTGATTTCGAAAAGAGGTGATATCCCATGGCCCCCACGTAGTCCAGACGTGACGCCTCCTGACTTTTTTTTGTGGGGATACCTCAAGAACAAAGTCTACAGCAATAATCCGAAAAACATCGATGAGCTCAAGGAGAATATCCGTGGTGAAATGGCAGCAATTACACCAGCTTTACTGAAGAAAGTTTTCAATAACTTCCGTTTGCGATTAGAGGAGTGTCGTCGTAGAGAGGGTCATCATTTAGACGATGTTATTTTTAAAAAATAAACTTCAGTTATTGTTTAATAATACCTCAGTTTTATTTTAACTATACCTTTTGTATTTATTTTTTAATCAATATTTTAAATATGCACGTTCTATTGCGCCACCCTGTAGATAGTAGCATTATATCATTGTGTCATTAAGATATCGTATTCTTAATACACTGTATACTTAGAATCTAACATATAAAATTCTCGTGTCACAAATTTAGTTACCATACTTCTCCGAAACGGCTGGACCGATTTTCAGTAGAATATACATATAAAATTTCATGAAAATCTGTCAAGTCGTTTCGGAGAAGTATGGTAACTAAATTTGGGACACGAGTATTTTATATATTAGATTCTAAGTATACAGTGTATTTAGAATACGAAATCTTAATGACATAATTATATATTTCGTGGCATGTAGATCCAGAAGTTAATTGCTAATAACGAATAATTTGTCTGTACTAGTTCCCGACAAGTTTGCGAGCTCCTCAATTAGTCTTTAGATATAATATTTGTGTGCGTTTAGTTAATTGCAAACCCTTATGGGGATCTTTGTAGATATTGAACGAAGTTGCTTTTAAAGTAACGAATGTTTAACGATTAATAGAAATATATACGAGAGATCTTAAAATAAAACATAATAATATATTTATATTTTTAAAAGTTCGTCAGATGACTAAACAAAATAAACGATCCGTGTCAAAAGTATTGTAAGCGTCATTTTACAAAAAAAAAGCTTTTTTTTAAATGCTCTAAATAGAAGAAAATAAATTTTTCCTTTAAAAGTGTAACTACAAACTAACAACCTCGTAATTCACAATTTATATGATTATAAAAGCTTGTCGCGCGATTCACTATTCAATTTATAGTATAAACTATCTATGGAAATAAATTTTACGGCTGTATGTAGTATAGTTTTATAATTATGAACATTTGAAAATTTCCCGCCATAGCACGGCGGGTGCGGGCGGGTTTTGTAATGCTTGTAGTATAGAATATTGAGGGGAGAGGTGTGTACTTTTGTATTTATTATTGTAAGGAATAATGTAAGGAACGAAATAAAACACAATTTAATATAATTAATGATTTTTATTTTCTAACTATTGATTATTTGTACTAAAAATTCGCATACCCTACATATAACTTACAATTTTTATAGGAAACAAAAGTATACTAATGTAATTACTTTATATTTAGTAAATTTAATTGTTCGGTAATATAAGACCTCATCACGCTCAACATTATAATCAATGTTCTAATTAAAAAATCTGATACATTTTTTCGTCGAACATTTTGTCCATCACTATATTTTTAATCCACCAATTGAATAACACTTAAAACGATTCAACGTTATTCTTGGTATTAAAGAAAAAGATCGTAATTTATTAAACAAGATAATTATTTATTGAGCCGACCTTTTAGTTCCATCAAGCGGTCTTTGAAGATATTTCTCGGAAGCCCAACAACTTGTGACGGTCCACATACTTATTCCTTGACACAAAACTTGGAAGCGAAATATTCGGGTATTATTTATTGGGAAAATGAGAAATAAAAGGTTATCATATTATTATTTCTTTCGGGAAACAGTCTAACATCAGCGTTGGAGTCAAAAAGTGTAGCTCTGACTCAAATATACCTTTGAATGATATTACACTGTACCTGACACAAAAGGGTATAACATCTATCGAGTGTCGATCGATCTAGATACAGGGCCGTGCGGCGTACTGACACGTTCATTTATTACCTCCGTAAATGATATTGATAAAAATTAAAAACAGTGAAGTTTCACGAACATTGCCTCACAAAAGTATACACAGTGATATATTTGAACAGTGTAAATATCATAAATTAATTAAAGACTAAAATTAACTAGTTATTGCGGAAAAATAATCCGAAAAAACAATTTTATATCCAGTGTACGTACAGTGCTAAAACGATTTAAGGTGATGTTATGGAAATTCTTAATTCCCGAATCCGGAGTAAACATTTAAAAGGAAGAAAAATTAAAGATTAAATTAAGTACTTAATGGTGGGTGTCTTGAATTAGTTGTGCTAAGAAATCATAACAACCGTCCTACATTTTTATTCAAGCAATAGACTGATAGATGTGTTCTGTTATTTTGTCACTGAGCTCATATTATGAGTAGCGGAGACACATAGTGACCGGATAAGACTATATTGTGAACGGTGGGCCCGCGGTTCGATCCCCAGTGAAACTGAACAGAGAAAATTAGAGTGTCGTTGTTTCCTTTTTTATATATACATTTTTTTATTATTATTTTTTATAATTATTTCTATTACTTTTTTGTTTCGATTATTGAACATTTTTTTTTTTAATATATAAAAATGTCTTCGAAAAATTCGTCATCTTCAGAAAAATGTGCAGCATGTACAAAATCATTACCTAAAAAGGAGTACTTAAGGTGTTCGACGTGTAAAGAGGGCTACGATTTATCATGTTTGAATATGAGTGCCAATCGATATTATTCATTCTATGCGACTAATCATGAGCGTAAAAGTATTTGGAAATGCCCAGAATGTTTGAGTAAGCAGCCTAAGCGAGGAAATTTGAGCACTCCTGTTCGCTCAACAGCTAATGAGCTGTTCGATGAAGCAGAAACCTGCCAAAGCCGCCAGACTGAAGAAAATCAGAATGTAACACTACGTGTACACCCACCCCATGGTGCCACAGACAATGCAAATAGCTTCAATGAAACTGAAAACGACGACTTGACTATGGCGGAGGTAAGCTTACTGTTGAATGAAATGCGCATTATGCGACAGGAAATGAACATGTTTCGTACAACTATGGCAGACCTTACTACTACGATCAAGACGCAAAACGCACGTATAGAAGGCTTGGAAACTAGAATGGAGTCGATGGAAGTCAAACTAAACATATCGAGCTCACATGAAGTTGAAGTTTTAGAAGAGACAGTTGCGCAGTTAAAGCTTGAAATACAGCACCGTGACCAGGAGATGTTGAGTAACGATATTGAAATTTCAAGTTTTCCTGAAAGTGGAAATGAAAACACTACTCATATTATTTTAACGGTTGCCCAGAAACTCGGTGTGGAGCTGGAAGCAAGGGACATCGTGAGTATCGATCGAGCTGGTCCAGTGCGAGCTTCCGTGGAGGGCGCTACGCCCCCACGCGCGCGACCACTTGTCATACGCCTGGCACGCCGCGTCACACGGGAGGCGCTCCTACGTGCTGCGCGTGTTCGTCGCGCCCTTAATACCGAGGGCATGGGTCTTCCTGGTCCTGGTCGCCCTTTCTACATCAATGAGCGGCTTACAAGATACAACCGACAATTATTCCAGAAAACTCGAGACATTGCTAAACGACTAACATGGAAATATGTGTGGACAAGGGAGAGGAAAATATTTGTACGGCAGGATCAAGGAAAATCACGCCATCGAATTTCCTCTGACGCTGATTTTACAAGGGTTTTTGGTGTTAATAATGTTGGCTCTTTTGGCCATTCTAATGATCAGAGACAGAAATAGTAATTTATACCTAATATTTCCCCTTTTTTCAAAATGTGGATTTATGAAATTATTTTTAATTGTTAATTGTTTGTCAACTTACACTATGCAAATTTTCATATTTATAATTCTATGGTTAACTATTTATATAATTATATATATTGTTGAATATATACTGCATAAATACTTATATCCCTTTGTAAAAAATAAGGTGCATCCCACATATTATTTTAATACTTTTATAATATATAGTTGCGTCGTTATTGGTGTGGATTTTCGTCATGTAAGTCTGTTGCGAAAGCTAATAATGCATTGCACTTTCATTCAGGTTATTCATTCGTTTATATTTCAATTTATTAAAGGAAAAAAACTATCATTTGTCTTATTGAATCCTGGTTCACTTGGAACTCGCCATGACGAATTTATAGTCGCAATGGCTCGATATGATGTCGATATCATGGCAATCAATGAGACTTGGCTTAGAGAGGGCGAGGATGCCCGTGCGCCTTCTCCTCCTGGTTACCGTCTGCGTCATATCCCAAGGCCTACGTCCATTAGGTCCCGCGGTGGTGGGGTGGGCTTTTATATTAAACAAGGAATGAACGCTCGAGTAATTACACATCCAAGTGCACCCATGGTGGAACAAATGTGGTTAAGTCATAACTCTAACGGAATAAGGCTCGCTATCGGCACTGCATATCGTCCGCCGTGGCTCAACGTTGATGTTTTCATTGACGCCATCAGTGAATCTATCTCATCATTTGGTAGATATGACTACGTGATAATGGTGGGTGACTTTAACATAAATCTGCTGAAGGCCCAAGATATAACTACAAAAAAACTTTTTGATCTACTAAACTGTATGAATCTTACACAATGGGTGGATAAACCTACTCACATTATGGATCATAGCGAAACCTTAATAGACTTGGTGTGTTCTAACCTTCCTGTGTTCAATGTAAGTGTTAATCATATACCAGAACTTAGTAGCCATGCATTCATTACTTTTAACCTTAACATAAAAAAAGAAAAACCACCCTCACAATGGATAATGTACAGACCATTAAAATATATTGATATTGATCAATTTAACATAGACAACAATTTGATTCCATGGGATAGTCTACGCGATGATGACGTAAATATTATGTTGAAGGAATTTAATAGTTACGTACTTCACTTATTTGATAAATATGCTCCTGTGAGGAAAATCTACATCAAGGATCGCTCTTACCCTTGGATAACATACAATATCAAAGAAATGATTAAATTAAGAGATGAAGCATACAAAAGAAGTAAATCAACAAAACAGGACGTACATGTAAGGTATTATAAGGATCTAAAATCTATTGTCAACGCAGCAATTAGTAGGGAGAAAACCGCGTATTTTAATCAACATATCGTTTCACACTTAAAAGATCCAAAATTGTTGTGGAAAAATATAAGACGTAACGTTAGTAACTTTAAAGATAAATATTCGGACTTGCCTCACCATTTAAGTGAACCTAACAGTATGAACGAACAATTTTTAAAAGTACCAGGAAAAAAGAACGCAGAATTAACGTTAATAAATAAATTAAACAGCGCTAGGTTTGGTCTTGCTGTCTTCGAACTTAAACCAGTATCAGAATCTACTGTGTGCAATATAATTAAATCAATACAAACTAATGCACAGGGTGCTGATGGAATTACGTTGGATATGATTCTTTTAACATTGCCTCGTACATTGGCGTCTATAACAGCTATTGCAAACAAGTCAATCGTATCTGGTGTCTTCCCCGATCAATGGAAAACTGCGGTTATTCGACCTATACCAAAAATACAAAACCCTATTAAATATAAAGATTTAAGACCAATCAGTATTTTGCCGTTCATGTCTAAAATTGTAGAAAGAGCTGTTTGTCCGCAAGTGACTCAATATCTTGAAATGAATAATATGCTACCCATGAAACAATCTGGCTTTAGGAAGACTCGTAGCACCACTACAGCTTTAGTAGATGTGGTTGACGATATTCTAACAGCACAAGATACCGGTGAAGGTACCATATTGGTATTACTGGACTTTTCACGCGCGTTCGATACAATAAACATTGATCTCTTGCTGTCAAAGCTCAAATACTATGGTTTTGATTCTCATGCTTTACAATGGTTTACAAGCTATCTCTGTTATCGCGCACAGTATGTTGAGACACGTGATAAGGATGGTAAAATCAACGTTTCTAGAACTTTAGCTGTAGACCGGGGCGTTCCACAGGGATCCATTTTGGGTCCAGTACTTTTTATTTTGTATACCGCTGACATAATTGGCGAGATAGATAACTGTAATTATCATTTATATGCAGATGACCTCCAGTTGTATATTTCATTCACCCCTGACAAGACTGTTGAAGCGGTGGATAAAATAAACGAAGATTTGAATCGAGTGGCTGTTTGGTGTGAGCGCAATAATTTGGTTTTGAATTCTGACAAATCAAAATTTATGCTACTAGGTACAAAGAATACAGTAAATATCATCAAAAATAGAAATTTGCATATATCTATAATGGGTAATCAACTGGAATATGTACCTCAGGCACGTAACTTGGGTGTCCTTATGGACGAAAAGCTGCAATTTGAGGAGCACGTACAGAACGTAATGCGCAACTGTTTCTTCAGGCTTAAAGTTTTATACAAAATTCGGGAATACATAAACATCGACATGCGTGTAAAACTGTGTGAAACACTCATCCTTTCTAAACTAAACTATGGTGACGCTGTTTTCGGTGAATGTTTGCTAGCCCGTACGAAGAAAACAATACAGCGAGTACAAAATGCTTGTGCTCGTTTTTGTTTTTCAATTCCTCGTCGTTCTCACATTACTCCATTCTTGAATAAACATAAATTGTTAAATATGAACGCCAGGAGAACTTTGCATTTCGCTACATTACTTTTCGGTATAATAAATGGCAGGCAACCACTGTACCTGTTCGAGAAACTGACGTTCACACAGCGTAAGACTAGACTCGCATCACGATTAACATGTCCAAAGCACAGATCGGCTAGCTTTCGTGGTAGCTTTCGGTATGCTGCCACAAAGTGCTGGAATAACCTTCCTCCACCAATTAGAAATGCTAAATCCGTCTCAGCGTTAAGGCAGAATCTTAAAAAAAATCTAATGGAAAAACAACTCTCTGTCGCATAAGCAGTCCTTCTGTGTTTATGTTTTGGTTCAAGTCAGACATTATAATGGATGTGCCGAACGTGAGCTGTCAACAGCTACACGTAAAGCATAATGCATAATAAAATTGTAAGGAAAATATAAATAAAATATTTATTTTAGTAATTTAATGTTATATAATAAATATATATGTTGTTATATATGTATTGATATATATTTATATTTTAACTAATAATATACTAATTATTACCTCATATAATAATAGTTGAATTTATATTTATAATTATGGAATAATATGAATATAGTTTAAAGTGAAAGTGTATTATAATAGTTTAGTTTATTCTATAGAAATATATATAATAGGGTTAACTGGTTCCACTGAAAACCAGCGTCAAAGGATCTAACATCCTTTGACATATAGCTGAGTGGTAACCATTTTGGTTACATATCATTTCTAGGTCATCAAATGTTACACGTAAGAAGAGAATATTTGTAAACATTATTTGCCTGTATTGATTTTATTGTTGTGTATACTTGTGTGTGATATGTGCCAAATAAACGCATTTTCTTTCTTTCTTTCTTTCTAACACACCGACACTACATCTCCGTCTGGGGATCAAAGCTCGCAACGGAACCGCACTTCCGGACGGAGATGCGGTGCGATCTGCGGGGTTAAACACACTGAGCTCCGTAGTACCGTGCGGAGTTTTGGTACCGTAAGTATGTATAATATATTTGCATAAGGCATGATGTATCACAATACCTATAGAAAAGTAACATTTTTAAATTGAAAGCCGCGCAGCAATTTGGGACATGAAATGTCAAGCATACAGTGATCGTGTCCAAAGACAGTGGGAGGGATAGTAAATCTTAGATTATAAGGTTTTTAAGTATGAAATTGCCATTTTGTATGTAGCGTTTTGTGCAAACTTGAATTAACATACTATTTGTGGATAATTATTACATAAATTTATTGTTAAGTAAATGCAGTTAAAAAAACATTTTAAAATAGTACTACATACATATTTTACAAGCTATAATTGATTCTTATTTTAAACTAATACATTTTAGCAAATATTAATAAATCCATTATTATATACTGCACTTTTAAATATAAACTGTTACATTTTAGAACGACATTCACATAAAATTATTTGGAAAAAATGGCACTGGTAAAAAAAAGACCTATTACTAAATGTACCCCCGCGGGTTAAGTACAAACGTGGGGCGTGGTGCACCGCAGCTTCATTCGGTAACACAAGCTAACCGTACGATGGCGAAAATTCCGTGCCACCGTAGCCGCATACGGATTCCGTCGCTCCGGACACCGGAGCGGAATGCGGTGACAGTGTGATATCCACTTAAGTGCAAATAAGCGTACGTCCCGTCTGTTGGTTAGCGTTACCGTGGCCTATAGACGCTCGTATGACCTTGGGTGCAACTCACGCGCTGTTAACCCTGTAAAAATAAAAAAATAAATATTTTTTTATACAACTGGATGACAAACAAGCTGCCGGCCCACCTGATAATAAGCGGTTACCGCCGCCTATAGACACCTGCAATAACAAGGAAAAGTCACTTGATATTGCAGGTGCGTTGTCATCCTGGGGCCTAAGATGAAATGCCGTCCATGCCCAGTAATTGCACTGGCTACCTTTCCCTTCAATCCGAAACACAGCGAACTGTTTCACAGCTGAAATAAGAAAGGCAGTGGTACCTACCCAGACGACCCTACATACAGGTCTACCACCTAGTAAATAATAAACATTAATAATGGAAGCATAGAAGACAAATCTCCCTCCTTTCAACAAAGCTATGACATTACTCGCCACAGAAGTGGTCCTTTACTACAAAGTTGTGTCATTTAGCTGCGACCTTCTGTAAGGTGCTATCTTATTCTGGAGCTTAAGATTCTCTTGGCTAATACCACTATGCTAACGGTTTTAGATTTACGAGTATTTATCACTTCATGATAAGCCTCGGGATGACAATGCACCTGCAATGCCAAGTGATTTTTTCTTGTTATTGCAAGTGTCCATTGGTGGCGGTAGCCACTGTCCGTCGGGTGGATCGTCAGCTGGCTTGTCATCAATGAAAAAACATTTATTTTCGATCAATGATTTCGCATTTTACCATGCTATTGTAGCATTAAAGAAGAAACTAGGCTAGAAAAAGGTTTATAGGTCAACCACCTCTTAATCTTCACCAAAATTTACTTAGCCAAAATGTAGAAGCGCATTCGCCAACAAAACGTCAACTGAACAACAATATATGAACAGCCACAAACCATTAAAATATTATAACTGCATACATCAAGCATAACAGCTGTACTATGAAAGCCGTCTCTATTGCCAAGAGAAGAAGGTCTATCAAGGTTGAACCGTTACGCTTGATCTGCTGTCGACTGTACACTACCCTTATTATTTATTTTCCTCTCTTTTTCATGTCGCGGAAGTAGTTTACTAAAGTAATAAATGTTTTATTCAACTTTGGTACATATAAGTGTTACGGGCAACTTGAGAAGTCCAATCGCTTTGAATAATGACCGGTCTCACCCAGGTAGAGAACAGAGCTATTTTATAGAAGCCCAACGCGGCCGTAGTAAGTTAGAAATAAAAATAGAAATTTCTGTTTTGTCTAAGTAAATATAAAAACAAAATAAAACACTTTATACGGGCGTTATGCATACAGACAAGCCATTAATTAATCACAGAGTCCTAAAATAAAACTAAGATTATTTTTAATTTTAGCTGTAATTAAAGTTAAATTAACTCTAGAGTAATTAAAAATTAGGCAATGTCTGACCATGTCACTATATATGATAATAGTAAGTATAATGATAAGTCGTCTACATATGCGAAATTGCGAATTTTTGCTTTTCCAATGACTTTTTAGTGAAACGATACGATAGTAGGAAACAATATAAGTTGACGGTAGGTAGCTAGCTTCAACCGTAGAAAGTTATCACTAAAAATTGTGAAAAAAATTTTTTTGCCAAAAATTAAAACCGACTTCAAAAAACTGAAAAGGATAAAATAATTCAATTTAAGTAGGTATTCATCCCCTAGAAACATATTTTTGGAGTTGGTGCTAAGTGGTTTCCAAAAACAATTGAAAGTGAAGCACCGACTCCAAAAATATGTTTCTAGGGGATGAATACCTACATAAATTGAATTATTTTATCCTTTTCAGTTTTTTGAAGTCGTTTTTTACTTCTAAGTACTATTGTTTATATAATATATGACTGTTTGTTGCCAAAATAACATTTCAAAGTCCGGGCTTCTCAAGTTTGAAACAGGCGTTATGTACCTACACAGACCGGTCATTATTCGTGATCGCCTTTTGCATGTTTTTCCTTTACTTCTTGTTTCTTCGTGCAAAGTATTGCTATCTATATATACAGACCGGTCATTATTCATAGAGTTCGGGTTTCTCAAGTTCGATATATTCGTTATGTATACAGACCGGTCAGTATATTCAAAGAGTCCCGACTTCTCAAGTTAACATTATTAACGTAACTTAATAATATGTACACTTATTGAACGTCATCCGTTCATAAATCGTTATTTTTAAAAAAGACTCGTCAAGGCCTGACCCTCCTTTTACATGCTAATAGTTATTTATTTATTCATAATAGGCATACACAACAGGTAACAATCATATAACATACAACATAAAAATAATAAAGTGTAAAATCTAGACTGGAACCCAAAAGCGTGTATACACAACATGATGGTTAATTATATTTGACGCGTAAACAAAGCTATGGAATTATGCTTTGAAAAATAGGAAGAAAAGGTTAATTTAATTGCCCACGTTACAATATTAAAATTAGGATTTATTCGAAGATAAAGTAAGGAATAAGTTTAGTGGAGGATACTTTTAATTTCAAACCGAAATTTCAAATGATTTTCAACGAATATATCAAGTTCATTATTATTTGTTGTTTAAACATTTTAAATTACCTATCTAAAGAGAGAGTCAGGGCATATTGGTATTCCTCACTTACCTTTTACTCCACTTAATTAGTACTTTGTTGTGTTGTATTCCAGCGGTGAGTAAGGCCGCCAGACCTCACTAAGAAAGCGGTATACTTATTTATTGCAAGGGTATTTGTCTCCTGGCCAGTCAACTAATACTCTATGTGAGATTTATAATTATATTTAACCGCCTCTGTGCCGCTAGACCACAGAGGGCGTTAAATATATTTATACTCAGATCTGGAGGTCTGAGCTTCGATTTCCGTGGGGGCAGAAATTTTCTGCTCTATTTGGTTGTTGTACTCCGGCAGTTGGAGGTAAGATAACCAGTTCCTCTGTGATTGAGGAATTCGGGTGTACGCGCCCTTCATACTCCTTTTACGTGTACTCTTTGGGCGCAGTTATAAGGGTAGTAGATAACGTACCTAAGTCAAGGTGGGCATGGAAAATTTGACCATTCGCGTTGAAACCGTA
This sequence comes from Nymphula nitidulata, assembly GCA_947347705.1. Taxonomy (NCBI): domain Eukaryota; kingdom Metazoa; phylum Arthropoda; class Insecta; order Lepidoptera; family Crambidae; genus Nymphula; species Nymphula nitidulata. The sequence continues at coordinate 2,031,917 of OX374617.1, read as the reverse complement.
TAAACGGATATTCCCAAAGTAGTGAAAACACTTACTTGCTGAGCAATCTTTCTGGATCTCTTGACTATGCTTCTCAAGCAGCGAACACTTGGTTTGATTTTCTTGGCTTAATTCACGAGTACTACACCTTGCCTTCACGAGACAACACTAGGGTAGATGCGTCGATACGCTTACTGTCTTTTTAAGATGGAATTCAATAAAATTAGTATGTAAGATCAATTAATAGTTCATTTAAGATGCGGAGCGAACACAGGATGGAATCTTCACGCAAAGCCACACGAACAGATACGTCACACTCGCGATTCTTTAAATCTCATGCAATTAGCGGTGAATTTAAATCTAAGATCTTTGTTCTCTCCTCGTTTTTATTTTCTGCGAACAACATAAATAATCCGAAAATAAAGCAAAAAAACAAATAGCCAAAACATACTCCTCGCCTTGAAAGGTCTACTTTCAAAATATTATTATAGAGTTATCAAGCAATTTTTAGGTGGTTCTCTAAACCACCTAAAAATTATAGTAAGCAAATAAAGTAACTCATTGATTTAGAACAAATATTAAATACTGAATGAAAATTCGTTTGCGTAAGTATATTTTCAACATCTATTCCAAGCTGGTATCTAGGTGTTCCAGCCCTTCAATGGCAGCAGTACTCCATATGGGGCCTGGCTTGAGACTTATACAGAAGGTAACAGTTTTTATCTCAAAGAGAAATACCGCCGCGCTCTATTGAGCACACCAAGCTTCTTAGATGCCAGCTTGATTTTATCCTCTAAATGACTGCAAAACTGCACGCTACTAAAGATATCAACACCAAGGATTCTTATACTCTTAGACATGGAAAGGGGCGAGGGATGAGAATTTGTGGAGCCACAGCGAACTATGTTGATAACACGATTTTTTATCTTGGTTCCCTTAGGCTATGCAGCGCGTGAGTAGTGCGTAATCTGCTATGGTAACCGTTTACCATCAGGGATGCCTTACGCTTGTTTGTATTAAGCAAATGAACAATACAAGTTCTTGGAATTTCAAAATTCGTGACGCACATCAAACGAAATAAGATATTTTTGTTTGGTATAACAATCCCAAATCTAGAACCTCTAAACGTAGACTACTCGTATACTACTACTACTACGTATACTGTAAGGTACTCTTTTATCAATAAATGCTAACTAATAGCCTTATTTAGTAATCTTAAGAGCACAAAAAAGCTTGTAGCCGTATTGTATTTTTATGTATATTTTGCTGTGTACTACCCTCGTAGGTATTACAAAGCCGTAGGAACCTCTGTACAAAGGAAATTCAAAGTACCGTACTTAGTATTTGCTATGCACATAAAATGTGTTCCAATTTCTACTTGTTCAAACAGTGGTTATTAAAAAGGTTCTTTTTAATATAGCAGCGTGGCTTTTGCTACTTGAAAATGTGTTTAAAGGCGATGTATATTAAATCCGCTTTTGAATGTCACGTTTTATAGCTTTTGATTGAGTTAAAATGAGAAAATCAAGATCTTTTATTACTTTGTCGCTAATTATGTTTGCGACTACACAATATCTTTGTGAGCTATTTATACTTCTCGTGTTATTTGCAATTTAAAATTGACTTGTACTGATAGAGATTTAGTCAGGTCCATCTTTAGGTCACGTTTTCTAATAAGGCGAAAAGATATTTTCTACATCATTAGGTGATAAGTGGCTACTGTAACTCATGGACACTTGCCACACCAGCTATGCGATTCTCTAAAGTCAGCAGCCTTGAATTCGTAGCGCCGGCAGCGCTGTCATACCTTTTGGTATTTGTTTGACAACCATTTGACAACCGTTAGTGACATTAGCGATCCGACGACGAGCGCGGCGTGAGCGTGAATTAAAAAAATGTTTTTTTTTAAATATAGTTATGTAAAAGTCAATCAAATATTGAATGAAGTTATTGAAATACATTTTTAACACTTCTTGTGCCTAAAACGAAATCGAAAAATATCGATTGTGCATAATGTCGTTTGTTCAAAACAGCGACAAACATGCACAGCCAAGAGATCGACGTGGAGATTAGTGTTTATGCTTACGCGCAGCGCTGTGGTCTAACGTCAAAATCAATGGCGGTTCGTTCTCGTCAGTCGCCAAGCTCGATGTCGAATATTTCTGTTAGTGAATCACACTGCAGAAAGATTACTCGCTGAGTTTAAAGTAAAACAAAACGCTTTTGGTTTTAATGACACTTTTATTTACCTTACTAGGTGGTAGACCCATATGTAGGGTCGTCTGGGTAGGTTCCACCGTCTTTCTTATTTCAGCCGTGATACAGTTCGCTGTGTTTCGGATTGAAGGGAAAGGTAGCCAGTGTAATTACTGGGCGTGGACGGCATTTCATCTTAGGCCTCAGGATGACAACGCACCTGCAATATCAAGTGCTCTTCCTTGTTATTGCAGGTGTCTATAGGCGGCGGTAACCGCTTACCACCAGGTGGGCCGTCAGCTTGTTTGTCATCTAGTTGTTTAAAAAAAACCTATATATAAGATCAATATGCTTTTTATGATTTTAAAAGGTATATACAATATTGGAGCCATTAAATAAAATATTACGCTGCTTACTTATGGAAATGTTCAGATCATATTTCATACGAGTTCAAAAGAGTGTGTTCAATTCTGGCAATTATTTTCCGCTAGAACTGTGCTGACAAGAACAGGGAAGGCTATATTTCTTGGTTTTTGACTTGATATAAATTATACACAATATATTGGATTGTAAATCACAAAACATAAGGGGTTCTGACCTCATTATGTCTCCGAGTTTTTATTATAGGTATCTCAAGGTTTTCTCATGCGTTTCTTTCATGTAAGAAGGTGTGTCCAGCGGTGATATGATGGTCAGACATCACGATAAGCTGCAATCAAGTGCAAGTTGACTGTAGGCTAGTATAAGGTGAAGTACGAAAACGCGGTAACTCTAAACGAGGCAGTTTATATCATTATATAGGAAGACAAAAGCCCATGTTTACTCCATATCATAGATCGGGAGCTTAGCAGGGAGAGATTATCGATTGCCCTTTCTATTGTCGCACGTCAGATTATCCACTACCCCGTTAAGTGTATCGAAAAATTTTCCCGTTTCTTGTGGAAAAGCGGAATGGGTTGGTTTTTAACCGACTTCAAAAAAAGGAGATCAATTCGACTGTATTATTTAATGTTTGTTACCTCAGAACTTTCGACTATATACTAATAATAACGTGTGAACTAATAAAAATACCAGGTTTCTAATCTGAGAAATATGTGAACACAAAATAATAATAATAATTATACACTCACTCCTATTATCTAGCCCAAAGTAAGCATCATTAAGAGCTTGTGTTATGGATACTAGATAACGGAGAAATAATGATAATAATATGTATATAAATATTAGAAATATACTAAATTAACATATAAACATCCATGACTCGTAAACAAATGTTCGTACTCATCATACAAACATTTGTTCCTACCGGGATTCGAACCTGGGACCTCTTGTCCGAGTAGCCTGGGGTACAGACTACTCGGCCAGGCGGTCGTCAACTGAGTGAACCGATATGATGATTCTTTTTTTGTTCGATGCGTAATAGTTTCCATTTAGACCCATAAAAATTTTTTGAAAATCCATTGGGTAGTTTGGTTTTTAAATCAAAATAACTGAAATGAGTAAGTCATCTACTTATGCGAAATTGCGGATTTTTGCTTTCCTATGAATTTTTGGTGAAAAGATAGTAGGATACAATATAAGTTGACGTTCACCCATCTAGCTTCGACCTTAAAAAGTTATCAACAAAAATTATAAAAAAAATTCTAACAAAATTAAAACCGACTCCAAAAAACTGAAAAGGATAAAAGAATTAAAATTTAGTAGGTACTCATCCCCTAGAAACATATTTTTGGAGTTGGTGCTAAGTTGTTATCAGAAACAATAGATAGTGAAGCGATTAATTATTTTATCCTTTTCAGTTTTTGGAGTCTGTTTTAATTTTTGTTAAAATTTATTTTAAGGATATCCTGCATTATTATCATTAATATTGTTCTATTTCATATATTTCTAGGAACTATAATAGATTAAATAAGCAACCTGATGATGTTTAACACGTTGAAGAAGTAAAATAAATGAAAGCTAGATTAAAAATAAAAAACATACCCATTAAGTCTCGTCGACTCTCGGCAAGCGACGTCTAAGAGGCTACACAGCCTTGTTCAAAATTACCCGAGTCTACCCTACGATTTCAAAAGAGGTACATACTTCTCTTAAGTTTCAAGAGAGGTATAACGTATCTATAATAGTGGTATTAACCCCTTGACTTTAACCGCGCGACAGACAGACACTCAAATACAGAGGAGATACCCCTGTATCTGTGTGTTTGTCTGTGGCATTGTAGCACCTGAACGAATGGGCCGATTTTAATTTGTTTCTTTTGTTTGAAAGATGACTTGATTAGGATGGTTCATAGCTATAATTCATGAAGATCAGTTTAGGCGTTTGATGACTATCAACTCATTTTCTACATGATAAAAGGGTTTTATTGACTTTCACAGATCCAAATGATTTTGAAATTTAGTGTATTGTCACTTCGGTGACATTCCCATGGCATACTGACCTTGAGCTGATCCTAAACCATCAAAAAGTCTGCGGAATGCTTAATTCTTAAGAAACTTACAGTAGATATAGCGTGTTTGGGCTCATAAGATTAGTCTTAATGAGATGGTGTTAGAATTGTTAGATAGATGATTAATGAGGCCAGCGGTTACTGAAAAATTAATTTTATATTTTTTTTACAGGGTATGTATTACGTGAGTACTGCCCTTAAGCGCTTATTACATTATCCTATTTCCTAACTAGAAACAGAGTTAGGGACCTAAGTAAAAAGCCAGCGATCTCACTACACTAGATAGGATCCTAAATAGGATTCTAAATCGGAGAGAACACGCAGCCGTGATGTAGAATCGCTTTGGGTTACACGTATTGATGACACTGTATTTATTTTCACAAATTAAAAAGTACTTAAAATGAATACTTCATATTGTAATTAATATTGCTAACATATTACTCTGGCGTTATGGGCCGTCCTAACTCTCTAGATAGGATTCTAACTGTTCTAACTGCGATTACACCTTCATATTTCCTAATTAGAGAGTTAGGAAATAGGATAATGTAAAAGTCCTTAAGTGCTACGAGCATCTGTAGGCTACGTTAAGCATTTACCATCAGGCGCTCTTTAAGCGTCATGCTCATCATAACCACCACCAGCTTATATGCTTCTCGCTGCTGGGCACTGGCCTTCCTGTATGAGAGAAAGACATGAAGAATTCGGGCTTTATGACCACCACGCTGGCCCAATGCGGGTTGGTGGGTTAAAGCGGCTGAAGTAAAAACCGGCACCAATGGCGTAACGTTCTTTCCGAAACATAGAGGAGCTCAAGATAACAAATTTTGATTGACCCATCCGGGACCGACCATGGCGAAAGTTGCTTCATTTTCGTAATCGAAATCACTACGCCACCGAGCTCCTCCTTTAAGCATAGATCTATCTATACTTATAATATAAATGCGAAAGTAACTTTTTATGCCTGCCTGTCTATCTATCTGTTACGGTTTCACCCCCTAAGTCACTGACTCGATTTAGATAAAATTTGTTATGGCGATAAATTAGACTGTAATTTATAGAAAAAGGACATAGGCTACGTTTAGAATAGAATAGAACATAAAAGCCGTCATCCACGCAGGTGGAGCTGCGGGCGATTGCTAGTATTATAAATAGGAAAATAATTCTGTGGGTCTGTCCAAAATTTTCACTCCTCAGTCGCTGAACCGATGCAGAGTAATTCCTTCGAAGGTAAATATTACAATTTATTGAAAACCAACTGTGTATGGAATCTGTAGCCTTTCAGGTTGAAGGAGATGTTTCATATCCGGCCGGGCATATGTAAACTATCTCTAAATAGTGTACATTTACCTGGCCAAATATGAAACATCTCCTCATCGGACGGACACACAATTCAAGGAGAGAATTAAAAGTCAACTGATTGCTAAGGCATACTATAGGGTCAAAGACTTCACCGAAGACAAACATCCATGGCAATAAAAATTATTTTAGTTTTTAGTTATACTGACGAGTGTAGGTAGGTATGTACCTACTCGATATGTAATAAATACATTACAAGCTAGTAATAATTTATATTTCTAAATTCTACTAAGTAGTTAAATAATATTTAATTTCATGTTTATATTTTGACGTCAATAAGTGCTTTGTTGAAAGCCTACATTGAAAACAATTGACTATGACTATGACTATGACTATGACATCTGTCTAAAAATCATGAAAAATACTAACAATGTACGTTTTATTATGCATAGTTCACTTGTACAAAATTCTAAATGATTAGTTGATGTTACCATTATTCAATATAGCAATATGGCGGAAGACATAGAATTCAGCAAAACATCATCATGGTGACCATAGTTTTTTCTTTAAAAATTCTTGTTTTCGGACCACGAAACAAAACAAATAAAAAGAAAATGGACAATTATTGAAGACTGTTCTGTATATTTTTTAGTATAGTGTACATAGATCTGGTCGGGTCTCCATACATTTTTGGGACAACTCCTTTAGCTTGTAAATAACATCCTGAATGTGTGCTACCTTTTATAGCTATAGGAGACGGCCTCTAGTTGATCTATAAGCAGAAAATATTTGACATTATAACTCGATAGTTAACCTTTTTTTTTCTGCAAGAGATACGTTAGCTCACTGTATTACGTTGTTACATCGCTATTTCATGCGCCGCAGAATACTCATACGCGATACGGCGTCCCTTACAGCCCAGTGCGTATATGTCACACATTCTCGGAAAACAATGTGGAATAAAAGGTATTTCGACGTCACTAGGGCGAATGTTGAAACTATGTTACCCATAGGCTTTAAAGGCCTCGTGAATGGATATTTTTTTCGCCACGAGCGTAAAAATTTGTACGTACAGACGACAGCACATCAAGTGAAACAGTTCCGCTACGAAAGCCGCCTCGGTTGCGAACGGAGTAAGGTTTCTATGTCAAAAAGTTACTCTTGATGTGTCGGTGACTGTACATTGACGAGTCAAATAGAAACATGCTTTGTAGAATTTCGGTACGCTCCCAAAGGCTATACAGAATGTTTGATTCCGTCCATACTTCCAATACTGATATTATGCGGAGTAAATCTGTCTGTCAGTGTGTTTTTTTCTATCTAAATTGTATCAAAATCATTTACGAAATACTCGTTTCGGGTGTTGAAATAGAATATTTCGACATTGTAGGGTGGACGTTAGCTCATAAACGCAAATACAGATAGACTAGAAGAATTTCACAGGGATATCCCAAGTCCTGGGTGGCTCAGTGGTCTGAACAGTCGCCCGGATTGCGAAAGGTCGCGGGTTCATTCCTGCCTCAGGACGTGAAATTTTTCTAGTTTTATTATATTTTAATTACTCATTTGCGAAAATTAGTACTTTGACTCTTTTTTTTATTTTATTTTTAATTTGTTTCCTACTTTTCAAAATATTTTTTAAAAAAGGTTTGTCTTTTGCTTATTAATATGTAGAATTTATTCAAATTAATTTTGAATAATAGGGCATCTGGGGCACGATTACTATAAAATATATTATGTGTGTGGTGTGGTATTCATTAGTGTGTGTGGTCAGTTAGTCTGTCAAGCCGCAGAATACCCTATACGTCTTGTGACAGTTAAAAACCTAATTGTGTCTGTAATATGTGGCTAAACTGGTTAATAGGCGAGTTGTTATAACATTTTGTTAATTCGGCAAGTATGATCTAAGCGTCTATAAATTAGAGTCAAATTCCAAAGTAACAGCTTTCTGTGTACTAGGCTGTAAAAGTATACTGTGCAACTTTTTAAATTTACTTTTGAATCTGTCGAAGATTTCAAATACTACCAGTAATCAAACATCCTACTGCATTCATCCCCACACGTTGGAACCAAAGCGGTCGCGTATGTTAAGGCTTCAGTGACGTTTTCTCTCGCGGAAACTTAGGCTGTGGAAATTCTCTACGGATGTTTTGTCTGAAGAGTACAGCATGAAATTCTGGCTCTTCTTCAAAATTTCAAAAAAAAATCATAGGATCTGCAATATATGAGTTATACCTATGAACTTGCAAGTGACTATAGGCTAGGCCAACCTTACTATCAGGTTGTATGCTTGATTGGCAATTGCACTGTTAGCCAAAGGAAACAGTAAAAATGGTTTACTGTTACAAATTGAATGCATTAATAAATTTGCTTTTTATCCTTGTGACGTAACTAAAAGCCATGTTCGAGGAGGGTTTGCCTTGGTAATCAATTTTTTCTTGAACTTTCTTTGAGGAAGACTTAGAATCTGTGATTGTTAGTTAATTAAAGTTTCAAAAGAATTCTTACATAATACACGTGTACATAAAAGCATGAAGGTATAAACAATATTTAAATATGTATAAACGCTACTGCCCCGTTTTATACAATAAAAAAATACTCAATTATACAAAAAGGACATAATTTAGAATATAACTCGTAAATTAAAAATTACAAATGCACTCCAAGGTACACCAAGCTCAGCCGGTTAGGACTTCCGAGAGCCTTAAGAAAGTGCATTATATTTTATAAAGAAAAGTTAAACTACTAACTTGAGTCAATATACTGCCCTACTCCATAATAGTTGAACAGCCACAAAAGAACTGTGTTTTAAGTTTTTCATTGTCACATGTTGGGGTCGAGATAACCGCAACGCGGTCATTTATTCCAAAAGTTCACTTGTCAGTGATGAATAGAGGGTTGAGATTTATATCAGGATACTGCGCACTACCCAAAAATGGGCTTGCTATAGTAAACTAATGTTACGAGTAAAATATACCTTAAATTCCAACTCAATGTCCAAGCGAAGTCAGATATTTTGTATTATATTTGTAGAATGGACTTTGGATTTATTGACGAAACTTTCATTGACGAATTCGACTGCGAAGAGTATTACACGGGGCTATAAAAGTACTAAAATAACTATGAGTCTAGACAATAATTATTTTAAGTTAAAAGCTTAGGCCAATACGGTTTGGCATAATAAATTAGATAGTAGTTATAATACGAGTAAAAAGACACCCGCGCCACAATTAGCGGTCCTAGATCGATCGGTTTTTTCTTTGCATTTAATATTATACTTAGGTACAGAGTGGAAAAATCTATGGGCTCTGAAGGGGAACTACTTTAAATCCTTTAGTTCGCTCATTTTACTTAAAAGAAACATTCTTTTATGTTTTAAAAGAAACAAAACTGCATTCAAAGATCTTCTAAAATTCGCTTGTCACACCCGGGAATCGAACCAAAAAAAATTAGAAAAAAATAAACCCTTGTAAATAATACGCTATAAAATAAAGGTTATTTTAGCTAGATTACCTGCCCTTGTCAACTATGACATCATTGAAATAACACGTGATGGCCAGATTGAATCCGGTCCGGATTCATTCTTCAAATTAGGTAAGCCCAAAACGGGTACCGAGATGTCTTCTATCTAGAGATCTAATATGCAATGCATGAAATGGAGGAGGGAGAAACTCATGCATTGCATATTATTATGTGCGCCGATATTTCATATGTACTTCTTATTTTTGGAATAATATCTTTTTTTATATGACAAGCACAGCAAACAAGCGTACGGCCCACCTCATAGTAAGGGGTTACCGTAGCCTATAGACGCTCGTAGCACTTTGGGCACTAATCTCGCGCTGCCTTACCCTGTAAAACTCAAAATAAGCGTCATACTGACTGCATGGGAGACGAATCCTCTGCTCCCAACAAAACACTTACTTTAGTCACTGGGCCCCCACTGTATATATTTCATCTTCTTTTTTTGTGTTCTTTCTCCACACGTGGGACTTCCGGAAAAGTTTTCTTTTAGCAGTTAACCTTTGTAACAGTTTGACCTTGAGACCGCCCTTACTGCGTTCGAAATAGAGGCGGCTTTTGTAGTGCAACTTTTACACTTGATGTGCTGTCGTCTGTACAATTATCTTTCTAATATTTTGTTATCTTCTGCGTTTGTTTTGTGTGTACACTAAGTGTTAAATAAATATAAAACTGCCTTCTAACACCAACCAACACCCGTAATTTATTTAGCGCCTTTGCGTTCGCTAAATGTTCTACAATATTAAATTTTAGAGACGTTTTCGTTTAAGTTCAAAGAGTCCCTTCGCTCAAATTGGATTATGCTAGAGCATGAGGGCTTGGATTAGATAAAGAAGCTTAAAATATATGTTTTTATTTATTTTTACTCGCATAATTAAATCTTATTTCGTTAGGTCAGTAAAATTGCGGAAATTTCTACCTGCATTTAATACCCTTTGCCTAACCCAAAAAGAAACATGATTTTGAACACTCATAAATTTCTCCCACATTAACGACCGTGAGGGTGTGGTTTGACATTTATATAATTAAATAATTTTGCTATGAATTACGCAGAAGCCTTCTTACTTCTAAAAACATTTTACACTTCGCAGATATTTCAAATTGCTAACAAGTCATTTAATATTGAAATGACTCGTACCTCCTCTTTTTTAAAGATGGAGTTCGTAGTTTCACTGTATATTTTTTAATGTGATTGATACGCAATGTCTCCGTCTGAACCATTTTTTTTATACAAATAAGCTTCAGCAACAACAAAAACACACAAAAAGCCCTATTTTTTTTGCAGTTGGTGTTTGACTGTTTCTAGTAACATTAGAAAGTGAAGCACCGACTCCAAAATATAAGTACATTTTATATTAGATATATCTCAATGAGCCTAATTCTTAAGACACACTCTAAATACAAATCTAAGTATATCTCTGTGGAGGCTTGGGCAGAGTGTGGCAAGCAAAACAATGGTCAGCTGATTAATGAATGTTTATTGAGAGAGGCGTGTTATATTTAAACGACTGTTGGACAGAGTTGGCTAGATAGGTAATTAGGCTGTCCTACTCGCACAGTATTAATATGTCCAGTCCTCTCGTTCGTCGTCTCAGTGCCCGGCCGATGGTCGGTTGGTGCGCACATCCATTTGTCTACGCTGCTCTGCGAGGCGGTGTGGGAGCGAGACACAACGGCGGTCCTCTCGTTCTAGACGTATAAATATGCCTGGACTCGTTACGCCACACCAGTACGGCGCTGCCGCGCCTCGGCCATGTTATGCACCATGACTCCCATATCACTCCCCCTCAAGAGAAGCGTACGGTTCTCTTTACTACACGACCGCTTCTCGTAATATAGGGTTGATTTGCAGATGCAGTGGTCGAGTCATGGGGAGGCGTCGTCGAGTGGTAGGTTGCTGCCGATGTTTGGGTGCTTGAAGTGCAGGCCTCGGAATGCATGTCTTCTGTCACGATGTAAGCAGGTTTCAGACGATCTAGTGACACAACTGCAGTCCGTAGTGGTAACTGGATCTTGTAGTTCTTGTCGTATCGCTTGAGTACTTCATACGGGCCATCGTAGGGTGGTGTGAGAGGCGGTCTGACTGTGTCGTTGCGAATGAACACATGTGTGCACGTTGCTAAGTCCTTGTAGACAAAAGGACGCTGAGTCGACGGTGAGCGGGGCGGGGCGGGTGTGAGTGACGACATCGTGTGAGCGAGACGGCGCACTAGTTCGGCGTCATCTATTCTTGCGTCTTGGGGCGTAAAGAAATCAGAGGGTACGCGAAGTGTAGTGCCGTATGTCATGAGGGCTGGACTGAGGTTGTTGTCTTGCCGTAGTGCAGTCCGTAGTCCTAGTAGCACGGTGGGGAGTTCCTCTGTCCACTTCGTGGTTGCGCCGCGAGCCATGAGCGCGGCTTTCATTGTACGGTGCCACCGTTCAACTTGGCCGTTTGACTGTGGATGGTAGGCCGTGGTGCGCAGTCTAGTGATGCCGAATTTTTTCATGAGCGCGTTGAACAGAGAGGACTCAAATTGGCGTCCCTGGTCTGTTGTGATGCGCAGTGGGCAGCCGAATCTTACTATCCAGGTGTCATATAATGCTTGCGCGACGATCTCAGCTGTGACGTCACGCACCGGAATTGCCTCGGGCCACTTCGTGCAGCGGTCGATGATAGTGACACAGTAGCGATAGTCATTTGATAAACGTAGCGGGCCAACTATGTCGATGTGTAAATGTTCGAAGCGCTGCGACGGCGGAAACTTTTCTAGTGGTGTGGCTACATGTCGATGTATTTTAGCACGCTGACAACTTATGCAGGCTTTAGTCCACTGCCCAACTTCTTTGTTTAAGGACGGCCAGAAAAATTTGCTTGTCATCAATTTTCTTGTAGTTCTGATGCCCGGGTGACATAATTCGTGTTGTGCTTTGTAGGCTGCATAACGGTATGTCGCTGGAAGATAGGGTCGCGGTATTGAAGTTGATAGCTCGCACGTGATAGGCCGATCTAGACCAGGTAGTGTTATCTGTCCAAACTTCAAGTTGCTCTGTGACTTTAATTTTTTTAGGTCTTCGTCTTTGTCTTGATCGATACTCAGCTGTCTGTAGTCGATGGTGTTAGGACACTGTATCTCATCTAGGCGTGATAGTGCATCGGCGACTGCGTTCTTCTCTCCCTTAATGTATGAGATCTTCGAGCAGAATTGACTAATAAAATGCAGCTGTCGTTCTCGTCTGGGCGTGTCACTGTTGCTCGCTGATCTAGTGAGTGCGTAAGCGAGTGGTTTGTGGTCTGTATAAATGACTACTTCACAGCCTTCAATGAGTCTTCGGAAGTGTTTTACAGCTGTGTACATTGCTAATAGTTCGCGGTCGTACACACTGTAGCGGCGTTGAGTTTCGCTCATCGATTTGGAGAAGAAAGCGAGTGGTTTCCATGCACCGTCTATTTTCTGTTGAATAACGGCGCCGAGGCTGCGATCAGATGCGTCGGTCATGATGGCAAGGGCGCTGCCGGCGACTGGATGGCTGAGTAAGGTAGCTTTTGAGATGCTTTGCCGGCATTTTTCAAAAGCTTCTTCTGCTTGCGGTGTCCAGTTGATCAATGTTTTGTCATTCTTCTTTTTGTTGTGCAGGTACTTATTTAGCTCAACTTGCAGCTCGGCTTGACGTTGTAGGCAGTCTCGGTAGAAGTTTATCATGCCAAGAAAACGTCGTAGTTCAATGATAGTGTTCGGCTTGGGGTACGAAGCGATTGCCTTGATGCGATCTTCACTAGGTTTGATGCCGTCCGCCGATACGTCGTAGCCCAGGAAGTTTATTGACGTTTTCCCGAATTCACACTTTTCTGTATTTAGTGTGACACCGTGTTGGTCCAGACGCTGAAGTACCTGGTGCAGAAGTTGTTGGTGACTATCTTCATTTTCTCCGCACAGAAGGATGTCGTCGATGAAACAAAAACATCCATCTATCCCTCTCAGCACTTGATGCATGAATCGCTGGAATGTTTGGCTTGCGTTGCGAAGTCCGAACGTCATGCAATTAAATTCAAACAACCCAAACGGCGTTATGATGGCTGTTTTCTCTGCATCTTCCTTGGCGATAGGAATCCAATAGTATGCCATTTTTAAATCAAGTTTGGAGAAGACTTTCTTGTTGTGAAGTTGATATGTAAACTCTTGTATGCGTGGTATGGGGTAGCGGTCAGGCTGTGTAACTGCATTAAGCCGTCTGTAATCACCACACACTCGTAGTCCACCATCTTTCTTCTTCACGACGTGCAAGGGGCTTGCCCAAGGACTCTTGGATGGCTTGCAGATGCCCATCTCCAGCATGCGTTCGAATTCTTGTTTCGCGGCTTGATACTTATCCGGTGGTAAGGGGCGCGGACGAGCGGAGAGTGGGGGGCCTGTCGTTTCAATATGGTGAACGACCTCATGCTTGCTCGGCTGCTTCAGAGACATTGGCCGGAGCACATCAGGGTACTGCATGAGGATCTTGTGGTAGGCTTGTTGGCTGCTAACGACGTGCACTGACTCAGAAGTTGTTGCGACTTCCAGTGCGTCCACGGATAACTCGGTGACTTTGTCAACTAGCTTCCTTTTGTCCAAATCGACAAGCAGCTTGAAGTGTCGCAAGAAATCAGCACCCAGGATGGATGTCTTCACATCAGCTACCACGAACGTCCATAAAAAGCTGCGGCGGAGTCCAAAGTTCAACCTCAAAGTTTTATCACCGTACGTGTTGATTGGTGAGTTATTTGCTGCGTATAACTTGTAGGCGCTTGAAATACTGTTTCTGTTTTTTTTATGTGTGGCGGCTAAAACTGAGATGTCGGCGCCTGTGTCAACGAGGAAACGTTCTCGGGTGTCGCGATCGAAGACACACAGGCGATGACTAGTATGTGCGACACCGACGTCCGCCACTGTCGATGTCGATTTTAGTTTTCCGCAGTCTTCTTCCTCCTGCAGCAGGGTGACTCGCATCGCCTCGCTTTATCTCCAAAGCGGAAGTGGTAACGGCACTCCCAGTCGGCGTCTCCAGGCTTAGGTGTGTGTGTGCGCTGCGTCGTCTGCGAGCGTGATCGGGATCGAGCATTGAATGGACGGCGACGGTCTCTTCGTTGCGGCCGGCCCCGTCGCAGTTCGGCGATCTCGAGTGTCAGCTTCTCTACCTGTTTGGCCAGGGCTTCAATTTGTGTCGTTGGCGTCGACGGGCTTGACACCGATATTGCAGCGACGCTGGGACCTTCCGCATACTCCACCATCTTGTCAGCCATCGCAGCGAGAGTATCCAGCGATGACTCCTTGTTCACCGAAAGTACGACTCGGACTTGTGCGGGTAGATGGTTCAGCCACTCGATCTTGAGACCTTCCTCGGTGATCATGCCACTGGCTAACTCTCGCATCTTCCTCAAAAGCTGAGAGGGCTTCTGGTCTCCCAATTCCAGGCCACTAATTAGTTTCTGGAAGTTCTTCACGTCCGACTTGTCATAAGCTTCAAGCAAACGCTGCTTCACTTTCTCGTACTTTCCAGTGGAAGGTGGATTGTATAAGATATCGGTCAGGTGCTGCAGGTCAACCGTCTGTAACTGTTGTAGTAGGTACCGGAACTTCTGGTCATCAGAGGTCCTCAATGGGTCGATTACGGCTTCGAACTGGATGAACCAGGCACGGGGAATTTCTCGCCAAAAGGGAAGAAGTCTTGATTGCACGGAGACAGCGCTGACGTCGTAGTTTGCCTCTGCAAAGTTTTTTTCTTGCTGTCCCTCTGCCATGTTATAGTAGGAGCTCCACAGAGTCCTTCTTGAGCTGCTGTTGTATAGCGGACTGGATCACGTCGGGGTCACCAGATGTGGAGGCTTGGGCAGAGTGTGGCAAGCAAAACAATGGTCAGCTGATTAATGAATGTTTATTGAGAGAGGCGTGTTATATTTAAACGACTGTTGGACAGAGTTGGCTAGATAGGTAATTAGGCTGTCCTACTCGCACAGTATTAATATGTCCAGTCCTCTCGTTCGTCGTCTCAGTGCCCGGCCGATGGTCGGTTGGTGCGCACATCCATTTGTCTACGCTGCTCTGCGAGGCGGTGTGGGAGCGAGACACAACGGCGGTCCTCTCGTTCTAGACGTATAAATATGCCTGGACTCGTTACGCCACACCAGTACGGCGCTGCCGCGCCTCGGCCATGTTATGCACCATGACTCCCATATCTCTTTCTAGCAATGAAAAAGAGTATATTTTTAAGAATATTATGCAACAAAAACTATAATTTAAAATCCCTGCATACCTAAACAAAAAATAGCATTTAATTTGACTAAAAAATCGTTACCCAGAGATGAAAAATTCGATTTTTAAAACAGGGAAACATGTCAGATAAAGTACAAAACGTCAATATCGTGCATTGTCTTGACAAATATTTTTTTTCTAAATTTAACCCATACCGGGTTCAATTTCAGCCTATGACAATTTGCAATTGTTTTTTTATAAAAAAAATACTGCTAAAAGAACACGGCAAGTAGGTTTTTGGTATTGTTTCTGACTAATAATATGGATTTTAATTTATTTTTTACTATATTTCATCAGAGAAAGTTGGAAACAAAGGTAAGATTTTTGAATGGACTTTTCAAAATAACTCAAACAAAAAAAAAAGGGTATATTGAAGATTCTCCGAGCATAGGCTATCGTATGATATATAATGTATCGTGGGAGCTTTCAAGTACCAATAACGAACATCTCCTTTAGGTAGATTTCCAAGAAACTATAGACAATTTAAGACGGCATGTAAAGAGGTGCTTCCTTAATACTGCTTTTTATCACGTTCAAATAATATCGAAAATAGAACGGGCGTTTCCAATATTTAAATTATATGACAGCCATCCTTTCCGTATTCATACTGAGAGAAAGAAATGCACTGAAATTAAAATTAGACTTAGCATGGGCTCTCCAGAATCGGGGCCAATGTTTATTTTGTATATTTAAGAGTCGGTGCCAGAGATAGTGAAATTCTATTGTTACTGGAAACAGTCTATAAAGGAAATAATAAAAAGGTAATTGTTTTTGATGAGTTATCTTTGCCTGTCAAGTATTTAGAAGTCGCTTTTTATTTCTGTTATAATTTTTGAAAATTTTTGTAGTAGTCAATTTCCAGGACTCAATCTCGTAGTCAATCTCAGCCTCTGGTTACACTAAAGTATAGTTGCACTAAAGTATAGTTTTTTATATCGCTTGACTTACTATAACTTGATTTTTAGTTGTTGAGGAGTATCTCCGAAGACCAATCGTCGTGGAAACCATTAGAGGAGGCCTTTGTCCAGAAGTGGGCGTCTTTCGGCTGAAATTAAGATGATGATCTCCGAAGATTTCCATCAGATCCTTACGAAATTGATATAATGGGACCAAACTGCGTAGTAGTATATTAACTTGAACACAAAACATTGAATGATTTGACATATTTTTTGTTTGTGTCGAGTTTTGTCTTCAACATGACTTGAATAAGTAAATCATCACAACACAACCAGTTTTATAGGGGTGCCTACCCCTATAAAATTAGTCAAACAAAACCTTCCACCTGGTTTATCAAATGGTAAATTTGTTATTTCTCGTAAAATAAACACAAAATGTGTGGCAAACGTTTCTGGAGCTACATCAAAGGGTTGTAATTAATACTTATGTAAGCAGAATTACCTGATTCATGAAGAAGAAAGCCGGCATTGTGTTGATGACACAGGATCCTAATGCCAAGCTATTATTACTCTTACGGCTTTAGTATTAGGGATAAATGTAGCGTAATATAAAAGAATCTATGGTGTAGATTAAATATTATCACATAAAACAAATGCATGCAAGTTTACAACATAATGGAATCGTTTTTTATTAAGTGCGTACCTACTTCGTACTACTCCATGTTGTACATCATCATCACCAGCCTATATACGTCCCACTGCTAAGCACAGGCCTTCCTACATGGGAGAAACATATGAGGAGTTTGGGCCATAACACCAGCACGCTGGCCCAATGCGTTTGGTGGGTCAAAGCGGTTGCAGGAACAACCGGGACCAACGGCTTAACGTGTCTTCCGAACCACGGAGGAGCTCGAGATAACAAACTTTGATTGACCTATCCCAGGATCGACCATTGCACAAGTTTCTTTTGTTTTTCGTATCGAAACCTTACACACAAATACATAGGCAATAAATAATATTCTTTTATGTTTTTGGGCATGGGTTGGGAAACCCCCTAAATGAAACTAGTTATAAATAAACCATATTAACTTAAACTAACTGCTGTTCATCTTCCGCGATCTAAGATTGCTGTTAAGTAATTGATACGATCGCGTTAATAATAATAATGCAACCTCTAATTAAATGCGAGTTATATTCGGTAAAGTAGTTTTATTTCAAATAGTTATTAATTTTCTTTGTTTGAATTACAGTTATATACGGGATATTTACCATGTAATTTCATAGTTGGGAGTTCCCCATATTTAAATGTTAATAACCATGAATGTATAAAGTGCTAATTTTCTTTGTTATTGAAGATCGAGATCAAAGACTCTTCCTTCAATATTGTGCATCAAAGTCCATAGCAAAATTCAAGTATCTAATAGATCGGATGTTTAAACATGGTTTAACGACCGGTAGGTAACGAAATTTAACCTGCATCGGAGGGACGAAGACCACTTTAGACAGGGTGCGATAAATTCTTAGTACAGGTACTAAAATCTACGCTATAGTGAACATAATAATATTTAGCTAGCTTCACCTATCAGGTTTGATATAAAAATGTGTCCACAGGGTATGTTTTAAGGCGATACTCCGAAAATAAATCAAACCGCAAAGGGCGGAGTCTAAGCTAGTACACGGCCGCGCGCGGAGAGCACCCCCTCTTAGATACATCGCGCGTCCCGGCTAGTCGACCGACCGTATTCTTATAACGGGTTACGGGACGCATGGAGTCTCAATAGCAATATTTGCCACTAAATATTTTATATTAAATTTCATTTGCAGAACATGAATAATTAAATTGTTGTCATAAGTATTTATAATTTTCACAATTTTTGTTTTGATCAGCACCTTTAATCAACCTTTGAACATTGGAAGTGTAAGTTTATTTTAGCTCCTTATATTACCTTTAGATACATACAGTCTTTTAAATAATTCAGAAAGAGGTGTTTGGGCCGGATGGGGGCTAAAATACTCGTTAATGTGAGTAGTAAAATATATGGCATTCTAGTTCAATAAGCCTGTTTCAGTCGCCGACGCGGCCTCACAGAAATCTCTATTGAAATATCTCGAAAGGTGATACAGAATGCTTATTTAAAATTTCAAGATATTTAAACGAGTGACGTCGCGAAAGTGAGTGATTCCAAATAGGTTTAGGTACTCTTTTTTTTATTCTCTATTTGGGAACCGAATTTCATATACTATTCAACTACTATTCTTTGGAAAATAAGACTTTGATTGACGCTGTGTGTACAAATGCCCCTGTTCGTAATATTCCTGTCACAAATATTACGGGATTTCTCGGGCATGCGATGGTAAACTTTACGCTGTGTGTTTAACGTGACAAAATCCCTCTACGGACAATTAGGTATAGACCTATAAAAATATTAATGTACCTTTAATAATATTATTTTAAAACTGATAAGCATGCGCCTTTAAAAACTGACAAATTAAAATCTGATAAATTCAGCCCATGAAAAGTATAGACACAATAAAACAGACAGTAATAAACAATATTATATTAAAATATAAAAAATTGTTAAAAATAGTATTTTCAATGAACAACAAGCCTATTACAATTATCTCATTAATTCTAAGCACAGTAATCCTATAGCGCTTTGGAAAAATTTAAAAAGAAGTATCTTACCAGATTCTTCGAAGTATGACTGTCTCCCCAATTTTTTTAATGACCCTAAAAAATAAATAATCATTTTCTTAATGTTCCCGGAGACAATTTGGTGCCGCTTTCGGAAACAATGGTATTAGCAGGGATATGATTCTGTTAACACTTCCACAGTCTCTTAAAGTTATTACCGAAATTATAAACAGGTATATACTAACAGGAGAGTTCCCAAGCATCTGAAAGTCAGCCCTGGTAACACCTCTGCCCAAGGTAAAAGACCCACATGACCTTAAGGACCTTGGCCCTATAAGTATTCTGCCTTATGTGTCGAAAGTTTTAGAAAAAGCAGTCTATAATAACCAGCTTAGTAGTTTTGTCGAAAAAAACAATATTTTGTCATGTGCTCAATCTGGTTTTCGTAGAGGGTCGGGTACGGTTACTACTTTGCTTGATGTTGTCGACAACGTGCTTGCAAAACAAGACATTGGTAATAGTACATGTATGGTACTCTTGGATTATTCCCGCGCGTTCGACTGTACAAATGTGCCTCTTCTTTTAGCCAAGCTACATTATTATGGTGTCGACTCTGTATCTCTATCGTGGTTCAATTGCTATCTAAAAAATCATTACCAGCAGTCAGGCTTTTTAATTAGGATGGATCCTACTCACTATCTGCATCAAAACCTTTGCTACATGGTGTACCCCAGGTTTCCATTCTTGGTCCTCTGCGTTTTACTATAAATAGCGCCGATGTCACCAGAGTAATTAAAAATTGTAGCTACCAGTTATATGCTGATGATATACAGATGTATTTAGCAGCCAACCCCCGCGAGTATGATGTAGTCATGTCAAAGTTGAATGAGGACTTCAACAGTGTTGCATACTGGGCTAAGCGGAATAGTCTAGTCCTCAATCCCAATAAATCAAAGTACTTGATTCTTGGTTCCAAGCACCAAGTAGCTAAAACCTTATAGTGTAACCCTGTTGTTGAGATCCATGGGCATAGTATTGAACGAGTAAATGAAGCCAGAAATCTGGGTATAACCATTGACGTTTTGAAACCCATATAGTTAACGTAGTCAAGTCTTGTTTCTATCGCCTTAAGAAATCTACTCAGTGAAAAAGTACGTATAACATTGTGTGAGTCATTAATTTTGCCAAAGCTAATTATGGAGATCTGGTGTACGGAGCACGGTTTCGGTCAAAAACTCGCCGCCTAGTTTAATGAGTGCAAAACGCTCGTTATCGCTTTTGTTTCAAGGTACCTCCTAGAAATCACATCTCACCGTATCTGAACTGTGCTTTGATGCTGAATACGTGTTCCCGGAAACATTTATACCTCGCTTGTTTGGTGTTTGACGTTGTGAAGTATAAGAAGAAAACATATCTCTTCTCTAAGTTACATCGGTACATCTCCTTTTCATGACAGATACGGCACTAGAACTTGCAGAAATATTTTAGAATGTCACCCACACAAGTCAGTTGCGTTCGCTGGCAGTTTCCGCTACCTTGCCACCAAATGTTCGAATAACATACCGCCGCCTAGAAGACTAATGACCTCAAAATTTTGTTTTAAAAAACACGTGAAATCATTTCTTCTAGATAAACAACGAATAGGTATTGCCAACGGGTACTTGGTGGCGGATTTTGCCATTTGAATGTTTCATTCCGTATACCTACATAAATGTAAATAATAATTTGTTCTTAAACAGTTGTTGACATACACATATTTATTAATACATTCAATACAGTACCAAATCATATATAGGTTTATTATAACATTTACAGCAACATGCGAACACACATTCAAATATTTTGTTATATCACTTTTTTTTAAAACGCTTTTCTTAAGTACGTTTGGCAATTTTATTTATTCTCTAAAAACCTCAGGTTGTAGCAGAATATCAGTGCTATGTCCACATCCCACGGTGTGGGCAGAACCAGAAACTGAGCTAAGACCCTTTTTATATTTCTATATAATATTCTCAAGATATTGAGCATTGCAACGAACGAGTGAGTTCGCGTCGGTGACCGAACGATAACTTGTTAGCATGACCAATATATTACTACTAATATCAAAAACTATAGGAATGACTTTGAAATAGAAAAATTCTTGGTTTCAGATTAGAGAATAATTATCTATTTTTTACCGTATTAGAGAAGGTGTTTTTCACGAATAGATGACAGCACATCAAGTATAACAGTTGCACTTCGAAAGCCGCCTCTATTACAAACACAATTTACGTCATACGATTTACGTCATCCTTTTTTGTTCGGTGCAGAATAGTTGCCATTTGGTCTCATAATTTAAAAAAACGATTGTGTAATTTGGTCTGTTTGGTTCTTAAATCAAAATAACTGGAATGATAAAGTCTAAGTCTGCAAAATTTTTGCTTTTCTATGATTTTTATTGCTTTCTTATGGCTTTTTAGTGAAACGATATGATAGTAGAAAATAATACATACTGACGGTCACTCATCTAGCTTTAACCTTAGAAAAATATCAATAAAATATGTGAAAAAAAAATTAAACAAAAATTCAAACCGACTTCAAAATACTAATAAGGATAAGATAATAAAATTTAAGTAAGTACCTATTCCCTAGAAACATGTTTTGGAGTTGCTGCTAACTGCTAAGTTGTAAGCAGCAAATCCAAAAATATAAGAAATAAAAAATAAAAAAAATAAAAATCTACGTCAAGTAGCGACTCCACTGGCGGTGTCTGTTCTACGGGCTTTCGTCAGTCGCCGATTTATTTTTCGCACTTATGCATTGATTTTAATTTTATAAAGCAACATTTTTACCAATTATAACATCATTCCATATGCACCAATAAAGTTTTATTACAATGAACTGAACAACGAACTCACTAAAAAGAAAAGAACTGTTCGATTTGGTTGAATATATGTGTATTTTATTTATTGTACCAACTGACGACAGAACATCAAGTGTTACAGTTGCACTACGATAGCCGTCTCTATTGCGAACCGAATAAGAGCGATCTCAAGATAACTGTAACGCTCGATGTGCTGTCGTCTGTACTTTTGGAGCAATTGACTGATTTTATTCTTAATGGTCATCTAATAAAATAATGTCAATGTTACTTATTTTTACTTTAGTTACTTATTTTTTTCCCTCCAACATTTTACGAGCACATAGGTACCTTATAAAGTTATTTTTAGTTCAATTTCGGTATTAGGTACCTACTGACGATTTCTTTCTCCCCATGATCTAAAATATTTACAAAATGATTAAACGCTATTATTAAACTACCACAATAAATAACTAATAAATTTACACACTGACTTAAGCCTCTCTTGAGCCTTATCTACAACTATGTTTAATCAAATATCGCAGTTAGCAAAATTAAACAGTCGGCCGTTTCTACGCCTGGCTCGCTAAACTGACATAGGTACGACGTCGGTGGGAGCTGTCGCAGCACTGAGTCTGTGAGAGCGCTCCTACGCAATTACACTTAATTTTTATAACATTAAAGTCGTGAATACTCTGCGCCCAGAAGCTATCGGGTCACACAAAAATTTCGACGTAAGCGACAAAACATAAATAATTCGATAAAAAAAAACTACGAGGATTACAGCAAAATACTCCTACACGATTCTAAATATTCATGATGTCAACTTATTAAACCAGTTTTCTATAGACTAGCTTTTCTCATCTCACAATAATCTTTAAATTTCGCATATTTAAGAGGTCTAATCAAAAAATAAATGTATCGAGGCAAAATCATTAAATCGTGTTTCTGGCTCTACACAAATCTAGATAAAGATATGAAGAAATGCATATCTTATTATTAGATTTGTAAAATTTCTAAGAGTCCGATAGTATAATATCAAAAAAGGCATTTTTTTCAAAGTATCGCCTTAAGGGATTCATTGACATGACGCCCACGGCCTTTTTCTACCATCAGGGTCGGCCCCTGGCCAGTATCCATAGGCTCCGTTTACCATCAAGTGGGCCTTAAGCTTGATTACAACCTTAGTAAAACACAGAGCTTTTTGTGATTTTTTATTACATGACTGCACTGCAAAAGAGGTATTGATGGACGAAAAATGCGGGCTGAGGCGAAGCCGTGGCACAGATAAGTAAGTACATCAATGCCAAGGCTTGTATTGTACTTTTCTCTAATAATGAGCGAAAATTATAACTAAGTAGTACTTAGGCAAAACTGTTTATTATGTACAATTTTTGAAATTTGGACTCTTTTTTAATAAAGAGCTTTCTATTTGCAAGCCAGTTCGAAATTTAAAGAAAACCTTTGGTTAATTACCTCCTTGATTGTCATGTGACGGAGTGAACGACCGTTCCATTTTTAAATGACACGGCAGATATGAGTTTCTATAGTAATTTATTTGGCCGCTAAAACACGACAGATATGGATTTTCATGCAACTTTTGCCGGGCGCTCCTCGCATTTATTTGGCCAATACAGCTATTTAAATTATCTCGAAGAAGATTGTCAAATTAATGCTCGAATTTCCAAGCATTTTGAGAAAAGTAATTTTAAGTGCGCTACTTCAACTATATCGCTCCGTCAATATGAATATCCAATAGTAATTGTTGACCACTACTCTAAATGAGCTTATTTTATATTAGAATAATTAAGCAAACAATCATTCGGTAGTTTTCGTTGGTAGCGGTTACCAATCAACTGCAATACCATACGATTCGCAGGTGCGTTGCGTGTGTAAGGGTCATAACATAAAGAAGCAGGTTACCGGCGCTGACAGCCCGTTTCTTTATATTATCACCCTAAAGGATATGAATTCTGGTTACCGCTTCTCATCAGGTGATGTTGAGACATTTGAGACATCCAAAATTGGGTTGTAGCTCGAACAAACTCCCGGCTCTGGAAAGAAACCTTTAGTGTTCTTCGCCTGGGCTGATTACATTTTTTTACATTTTCTCTCGTCTCCATTTACGTTGCTTTATTATTATTCTTTAATTTTTGATTTTAACATTATTATAAATGTTTGAAAAATTATTTACTAATATAAATCTAATTTTAATTCTTTCAGCATGCCGTTTTAAGTCTGTTTTAAGTAATATTTACCTCAAACTTAGTATCATCATCATCATTATCATTACCAGCCTATATACGGCCCACTGCTGGGCACAGGCCTTCCTACATGGGAGAAACACATGACGAGTTTGGGCCATAATACCACCACGCTGGCCCAATGACAGTTATTGGGTTAAAGCGGTTTTAGTAACAACCGGAACCAACGGCTTAACGTGCCTTCCGAAGCACGGAGGAACTCGAGATAACAAACTTTGATTGACCCATCCCAGGATCGACAATGGCGAAAGTTGCTTTGTTTTTCGTATCGAAACCAGAGCGCTCAAACCAATACGCCACCTAGCTCCTCGGATGGGGGGGCTGTTTTATACAATCTAATATTTTTGATTGCGTTACCATGTCGTTTCAAGTACCTCTGGTTTTAAGTACTATCAACAATAATTGACTCTCCTTATAACATCTTGTTATTATTCGACACTTCTGCTAAAACATGATCATGAAAAATAAATTGGTTCACAAATTCATATCACCCAATGATAAGGTTTCACCAACATAGTCTGAGTCGACAATCACCTTGCGTTACGTCCAAAATTTCACTAGATATGAAAATGCCTTCGGCGCCTTCAGTAGATCAATATCGTTATTAAGTTACAGGCTTGAAATACAAGCGACTCCTCACGAAATTTCGTACAACGGCTTACAGATCATGTACGGTGCTATTTTAGTGTGAATAGCAATTTCGTAAACACAAATTCGATAGTGAAATGGAGTAGTAATCGCTTTAGATAGGCATCAAAGTCATCAAAGTTCTTTAAGTTCTTTATCTTTATGAGGCTGTATTTTTCTCTGCACTTGGACTACATCCAATTGTGAATGCAAAGCCTTTGTATGGTTTATAATAATAAACTTATAAATAATAAGCAGAAAATTATTTTGACGGTGCCTTCTGTATTTATGCCTACAATAATTTTCCCTTAAACCCGTCAAGCATGCGATTCCAGACAACTGATCTTTCCATTGTCATCGCCCCCCGGTGGTGTAACGCCACTTAACAGATTAATATTTTTATTTTAGAGGAGCTTAGTGGCGTAGTGGAAGGAGCTTGGTGGCGTAGTGATTTGAGCGCTCTGGTTTCGTTTACAAAAACAAAGCAACTTTCGCCATGGTCGATGCCGGAATGGGTCAACCATAATTTTAAATCTTGAGCTCCTCCGTGCTTCGAAAGGCACGCTAAGCCGTTGGTGCAGGTTGTTACTGCAACCGCTTTAACCCACCAACGCGCATTGGGCCAGCGTGGTGGTGTTATGGCCTAAGCTCCTCATGTGTGTCTCCCATGTAGGAAGGCCTGTGCCCAGAAGTGGGACGTATATAGGCTGATGATGATGATGATGATTTTATTTTAGTCACTGACATAGCTCATAGGATATGAAAATTAAAGAGGCAGTGGGCAGGACACAGCACGCAGAACAGACGGCCAGTGGGGCGTCAAAATTCTAGAATGGCGACCACGTACCGGAAAGAGCAAAGTAGGACGGCCACTAGATGGACAGACGACCTGATCAGGGACCTCCTGAGTAGGAAGGGAGAAGGTGGGATTAGGTCGAAAAGCTCCTCAGAACACTCTCCATGATAAGGCCAATATAAGGCGCTAACCGATGCAATGTCCCGACGGAATTGTAGAGGCTCTAGGTTGTTCGTGACCGCTACGTCGTCAATGATACGGACGGCACGACGCTGCATCTGTCCAGTGCATCGAGGAGGTACTTGGCGGAGCCATCCCACAGGTGCGAGCAATATTCGACGCAAGACTGGACCTGAGTTTTGTACAGCAGGCATAATTGGTCTGGCGTAAAAACTCGACGCACCTCGTTCAGAACACCCAGCTTCCGTGAGGCTGTTTCGATTACGGTTTCGATATAACATTGGCTGCATTATTTTATAGTAATGTCATAAAATTACCAAATGAATATGACGTATTTGAAAGGTAACTAAGTAATTAAAATATAATAAAACTAGAAAAATTAAGAGTATTTGAAAGGTGTTAAACATTCATATGAACTAATATGTCCCATCTTTTAATCTGTCGTAAGTTGTCACCAACCTGTATGTATATAATTATAAAGATTTTAATTACATACAACTATTCTTAATTTTTGATTTTAACATTATTATAAACTAACTACCAACCTACTAACTTTTTGTTATTCAAAAACAGGACTTTGCAAAATTAATTCAATCACGTTTTTTGTCATATCCTGGCCTACGGTGACAATGCAAAGTGATTTCACATTGTAATTACAAGCGCCTATAGGAGACGGTAGCCAATTACCACCAGGTGGGTCGTCACGTTTGTTGTCTTTTCTTTAGAATGAAATTTAGTCATAATTTTTTTTTTAGACCAGACCGGTGTTGCGAGACCGATCCCCCACCACAGACGTCTAGGCTAAAACGCCTACCGCATACTATCAGGTAGGCAGAATGCTAATTAGTATCGCCTGTTTCAACCACAAACTCGTTATTAAGAAATCAAATATAAATGCATGAAATTTAGTATCGCGGGCTGATAAAAAAAATATTTTCCCTCGCCAACGGGATTTCTTAATTTCCGAATAGAAATTCCAAACACTCAACAAAACCCTAGAAATTAAATACTCATTTTTTCAGCTTTAATGGTTTGTCTACATCAAAAAATTGGACTCTTACAATACAGCAGTAACAATACTGTATCACGAAATAATCAAAAATTTGGTGACTGCATATTTAGCATTTTAAGTTTTCTTTATTTGTTTATTAAATAAATAGAGTTAAATAATCAAAGCTTGAAAAATTTTACAAAAAAAGTGAATCGTTTTATAAATTAACGGCAATACTCTTCGCAGAGTTAGTAGCTTTAGGTATCTCGGTCATGTAGTTACAGAGGATTTAAATGACGATGCAGACATGGAAAGGGAAAGGAGAGCGATGGCAGTCCGATGCAAGATGTTGGCTCGCAGATTTGCACGATGTAATGCAGAAGTAAAAATTACTCTTTTCAAGGCTTTCTGCCAAAACTTTTACACGTGCAGTATGTGGGTCAACTATACGCAGAGGGCTTACAACGCTCTCCGTGTACAGTACAACAATGCCTTCAGGGTGCTGTTGGGGCTTTCACGCTATTCCAGCGCGTCGACCATGTTTGCGCAAGCGCATACCGACGACTTTTTTGGTGTATTGCGCAAGCGAATCGCATCGTTGCTGCGCAGAGTGCGGGGAAGCGCCAACAGCATTTTGGAGGTCATTAGAGATAAGCCTGACTGTTGCATTTGGAGGCACTGGGTATATAGTCACGCCTATGTACCCAGTGCTTCAACCGGGCGCGGCAGGTATTATCTTCATTAGTTTTATACATTTTTATAATTAGTTACTGCATACTAACATAGCTTGTAAGTTTAAAATTGTTACTAACATAACTATGGACAAATTAGTCTGAAATAAAAAGATTTTATTTATTTATTTATTTATTTATAAATCCTAAAATCGTAAAACGTACAGTTATAGTATCGTTAATCCAATCTTCAATAGCACACCAAACTTAATATTACAATAATCTGAAATTCTCACACTCACACCTGTTTTATATCTCAAATTATTCATTATTTAGAGACACAGTATAGAATTATTAGAAGAAATATTTTAGATTAAGATACAAACATACTTGGCCTGTATGTAAGGTCGTCTGGGAAGGTACAGTCACCCACAGAAGTAGCTTAATACTTTTGTACCATGTCACACCGATTATTGCGTTTGTACTTAATAGTTGCTACCGTACTACATTAACGCCAAAGGTATTGTGACATGGTACTAAAGTGTTCAGCTACTTCTGTGGTCGACCGTACCACCGCCTTTCTTATTTCAGCCGTGAAACAGTTGGCTTTGTTTCGGATTGATGGGAAAGTTAGCCAGTGTAATTACTGGGCATGGACGGCATTTCATCTTAGGCCTCAGGATGACAACGCACCTGCAATATCAAGTGATTTTTAAGGCGACGGTAACCGCTTACCGCCAGGAGGGCTGTCATCTAGTTGTATGAAAAAAACATCCATTACTCGTGAACATATTCTGTTTTCTACTCTTTATAAGAAGATCTGCCGCCAAAGCCGGAATCTCTGGTCTCCTAGACAAGGATACTGCCCCGCGACCAAACAGCCATGCTCGTTCGCTACCATTTAATTTTGTAGGTGTGTACTTGCCATTATTAAAATATGAAAATGTTTACAGTCACAAGCTCCGATTCCAATTGGCCTCATTACAGACCAACGAGGAAATTAATGTTTCCGCCTCGTTAACAACTAAGTGGATTGTTTCGGATGATTGCCAATGATATTTTTTTGAAGTACAATTTTCAGAGCGCGTTCACTCAACGATGAGCTAAGTACGGCGGGCGGAGAAAAAGTTTAGTGTAATAGCAAATTTTAACGCTTTTGCTTACTGCTTTTTACGACTTGAAATCGTCTAGATTAGTTTTAGGCTTTGCACTAGAAATCCCGATGGGTTACTTTTCGACACATTGCCAAAAACCCAGCGTTTTGAAAAAAACTGCTATGCAATGTGCATTAAAATTTATAAACACATACTAACTCGTGTCACATATGCACATAAAAATAAATTTAGAAGCATTCTCCGAAAATGGCTATCATCGATAGCAAAGCCCTCACCTTAGGGTGACATTGGGCAATACGGCCTTACAATGGGCCTCATAAGAAGGCTCAATGTCACCCAAAGGGCAATGGAGAGGGCTATGCTCGGGTTTCTCTGCGTGATCGAATCAGAAATGATGAGATCCGCAGGAGAACTAAGGTCATCGACATAGACCGAAGAATTGCGAGTCTCAAGTGGCAGTGGGCAGGCCACATTGCAAGGAGGAATAACGGCCGTTGGGGCGGAAAGGTCCTCGAGTGGCGGCCGCGTACCGGGCGACGCAGCGTTGGTAGGCCTCCCACAAGCTGGACCGACGATCTGCCGAGGGTCGCGGGAAGCCGATGGATGCGGATGGATGGATCTTTGAGGGAGGCCTATGCCCAGCAGCGGGCGTTTCTCTTCTGAAATGATGGGCAATACGTGAGTAGTTCTAATTGGTGTAATAACTACTTACAATCAGACGGACGGCCTGGGTGTATGTAAAGGGTAAGAAACCAGCCTATATAGCTCTCATTGCCGGGCACAGGTATTCCTACATGGTAGAAGCACATGAGTAGTTTTGGGTCATAACACCACCATGCTGGCCCATGCGAGTTTAGTACAACCGGGACCACCGGCTTAACGTGCCTTACGAAGCACGGAAGAGCTAGAGATAACAAATTTTGATCGACGTACCTGGGATTGAGCATTGCGAAAGTTGCTCCGTTTTCGTAATCCTAAACCTTCCCACCAAGCTGCTCACAACAACCACAACGTCTTATCTCTCTGAAATTAAATCCAAGCTGTACAGCTTAAGCCTTGAGACGCTATAAACCTTTTGTGTTAATCAGAGCGGATTTTGGTGAAGTCACAACTGACTGTAGTTTAACGTGTAATTAATTGTAAGACAACAACACCTTAATCTTGTTTTGATCAATAACAATGCTTAGGTTACGTAGCTATTGCCATAGCAACTAGTAAAGCAGCAGCGGATACAAAAATATTTGAAAATAATAGTGTACCATTTGAAAGTTTTCTATTATCTCACACAAACTTTTTGAAGACAATATTCATACTTCTTTTTTTTTTTTTTTTTGTTCGCATTGAATTGGAACTACAAAGATGTTCATTCATATTATTAGTAGTTATATCTTCGGGCACCTGGTTTTGGGCCCTGGCTTCTCCTGGAAAAGCAGGTGCCCTTGTCTTCATAACTTTAAATTTCCATTGCTGCTAATGTACCGGACTGGATTTCTCCTACTTCTCTCAATAATGCAGTTCCCTGTTCTATTGCTTTCCGGACGGTGTCGCCAGCAAAAGTAATTTTAAATATTAACAAGGGAGCTCAAGGTTTTTAATTAAGTCCCGGATGTTGTTACCACTGAAATCTTATTTCTTGAAAATGTGACGTCAGATACTGCCTCCGTCCCTACAAGAACAACACAAATTGAAAATATGCTAACGTTTTTTAATTTTAACGAGTGGTCAATATTTTCTATTTGAACTTGCGTTTGTAAGTTTTGTGACACAAAATGAACTGTGGAGTCTTGGTTATAATTAAAAAGATATGTTATAAATAAGATTAAAATTTATTTCAAGCACAGATATGTAATTTTTTTTCAAACAATTAGATTACAAGCAAGCTGACGCCCCACTTGTTGGTAAGTGGCTACTGAAGCCTTTAGACACCCGCAAAAAACAAGTAAATAATCACTTGGTATTGCAGGTGCGTTATCATCCTGAGTCCTATGATGAAATGCCTTCCATGCCCAGTAATTACACTTTGACATGCCAAATCGCACAACGACCTATCTATTATATCTCAGACACGTCTGTTGTTGCGCATGAGTCTGGTATTGAAGTAATAGATCAAGAGCGTAATGCAATAGCGTTGACAGATGTTTCCATCCACAAGGACCTTGTTAAGACTGAGTAAGACATGAGAATTAATATCGTACGTACTCGGCTTACGTGATCCTCGATAGGGAACTTCGTTTCGACTGTAAAATGATTGGTGGGTTACTTTTTACGGGCATTTAATAAAATCAACGCTGTGCAATGATAATTTTGAAATGTTTGCTCTCAGAAGATTATTTTTAAGCCTTTTTCTGTAATAAATTGAGTAATCTAATGTTGCTTTCATTGTTGCTAGAGCTGATTCTCTAAATGAAGCGTTATTTATCATTTAATCATTATCTTCCCTTTGTTTTATTTTTCACATTACTTAATGATATTTTAAAAGATATTAATAAAATATCTAAACTAGAAAAATTTAAGTGGTAAATATTATCTAACTCTGCCTATATTAAAATTATTTTAAATTTAGGGAATTGCTCCAGAATCAGCACTGATGCTACTTGTTTGATTTTATACTTCTGGCACTTTTAAAAATAAAGTCTGCCATCATCTTTCATTTAAACGTTTTCTTCATAATCGATGACAATAAGCCATGCAGATTTTTTCAAGGAATTTTCAATTGCTTCTGGTAAATCTGAATATTCAATTGAACTCGGCAATAAATCACGATTCATTCTAATAGTTTCAATCATTATTCAACATCCCCCAATATTTCCTATTTCATTTTCCCATCTTTAAAAAGATGTTATCGTAAGATAGTCGTTAAAGCAATACTATTAAGGTAGAAATTCGAAGCACAATTTTGTCTACTTTGACTTGATAAATTGATTGATTGCCAGTCCAAGTTGCTGTCTCCATTCGGAGAGTCCCTCTTGTTTCTGGTCCCGTGACGCTCATGCATTTGAATTAGGTCGTTAACGTGCCTCCAATATATTACGCTGACAAAAACGAATGGTTTTTAAGTTGACAGTCTTTTCTTACTGACGAAAAATATATTAAAAGAATTTTCGAAGGTAAAGGTCATCCAACTCGAAGAGGGATAATATAGTGCGTTTTCTTGTACTGATTCCCTAAATAAAGATTAAGGCCCACATTACAGAACGCGGCTCATGCATCGTTTGAACTCAAATCACTCAAAACTAGTTTTAAGTGTAGATCATTACTTAATTGCCCAGCCAATTTGCTTTTCAAGACTCAATCAGCTGAAACTAGAATCAATAATTGACAAAGCAACAATGACAAGTACAGAAAAACGAAACTGTCAAAACATGGGCGAATATAACCCGTCAGATTATAAAACAATATAGCGTTATGTCAAGCATATTGAACTAGCATTACAACTTTATTTGGGAGTATTACGTGCTCCGTTATCAAGAATGGTGTCGACCATATCAAAGATCAAATCTTTACTTGAGCGCAGATTTTGACGTATCGTTCTAAAATAGGCAATTACTAAGCTGAGCGTTGATCAATGTATAACGTTTCAAGTAAATTTCTAAATTTAAATCTCGTATTAAAATTTGTTTTAAAACTAGATTCGTTACTGAGAAATGTCTGTAATACGGGCCTAAGTCATACTATGACAAGCCTAGACATGTAATGAGGTGGGATTATGAGAGATAAAGCTCTTTAATATATTCAATATATTCGGGCTGATCAGTTACGTCGCGAGGAAGCAGCAAAGAGGTGTATCGCTGAGGGATTCATTGGGTGAGGCTACCCTCTTCATGGACTCCACCTCTTTTAAATTCATTATGTACTCAACTGTATCTAATAGCAACTACTACACTAGCACTATTCATTTATTTCTTAATTAACGTCGCATTATGCTCCATGTATTACTTTGTTTATCTGTCCCACCTTTTTTCGCTTAGGGGAGACTGGGGTAATTCAGATCGTAGTGTAAATCCAAACGAGGCCTATCCATCATCATAAAATGTCATATAAAAATATCTGAACTAGAAAAATTTCACGTCTTGGGGCGGGGATAGAATTCGCGACCTTTTACAATCCAGTTAATTGCTTTAACCTGAGGTACCCATGATTTGGGATAACCCTTTGAAATTTTTCTGGGCCCTACAATGTCGAAATATTCATATATTAATATTAATGTTATTTTTTTTCTTAAAATAAAATTAAGAAAATGTTAAAACTATAAGGAAAAGAGTTGCTATTTGCCTGTAGAAATGAATGATCAACTGTCCTTTTAAATCATAAAGCGCCTCGATTTAAACAAATAATACTTGCTTTTCATAGAAAGAGCGAGGAGCTCACTAGCGCTGATTTGAGATCTTTGATTTCGATTACGAAATCTAAGCTATCATCGCCATGGTTGCCTCCGGATGGGTCAATCTAAATTTTGTAATCTCGAGCTCTTCCGTGCTGCAGACGGCTCGTTAAGCTATTGGTTCCGGTTGTTACTGTAACCGCTTTAACCCACCAGCTCAAATTGGGCCACCGTGATGGTGTATGGCCCAAACTTCTCATGTGTTTTTCCCATGCTGGTAGACCTATTATAGGTTATTGAAAATGATTAAAGAAAGCCTTGCTGTAGGGGAGAGTGGGGCAATATTATGAACAAGCGGTAGCCCTAATCAAGGTCATTTATGTCATGATAGAAAGAAATAAATATCTTTCTTTCTGGCACCAGAAAGCGATAAAAAAACTGTTAGCCTAGGCACTTTTTCCTTAGTCAGTTAATTTGTCACTTTTACTTTTAGTTATAAGTTAATTAATGTAATTCATTACAATCAGTAGGTACTTTATAATAAGATATCAGTACTTTCTCGCCTGTAGCACAGGTTTTAACCCAGTTTAGGCAAATTTAATTTCGCTACATATGTTCACTATTTAAGATTTAATATCGTACACAGCACCTATTTATAAAAAAATATTACTGTTTTAAAACTGTCTTTTATTATGTTGTACAGTCAAAAGTGGGTAGCTTAATATTGCACGTGACAGTACAAGGCCTTGTTCAAAATTATGTTCGGGCTTACCCCACCCTATCGGAACGAGCGGAAGAAAGACTTTCGTCATTTTATTTGGAGACTCTATTTTTCTTTATATGTATCCGATAAAGTCGAATCTAAAATTCACATTGTAAAACAAACATCAACCCAAAAACGCATTTGGTTTTCAGCAGCAAACAGGAAGTGGCGAACTTTGTCTAAAAGCCACCAGTTCGCACGTTAGTTTCCCGGTCCAACTGGACAGTTTATTTAAGCAAACCTTCCAATGGCAAACACAGAAATTTATCCAAGTTTTGTTATATTTTGGTTTGATTTATTGGTATCTGCATTTAGTGCTTTCTATCGGCTTTATCATGGAGAGGGTTCTGAGGAGCTTTTCGACCTTATCCCACCTTCCCCCTTCCTACTCAGGAGCACGCGTGACGGTCTTTGGAGTCAACAAATTACTTTCTCCAGATCGAGACCACGGACAAAGAAGTTTTAGTTACTCGTTTCTTTGTCGGTCTTCCAAAACTTGGAATTCTTTGCCAGCACATGTGTTTCCTCCTTCCTATAACATGGGTTCCTTCAAAAGAGTCACCTTATGGGCCGGCAAGGTGGAGGCAGCTAGAGCAGATGTTTCCAGCTGCACTAGCTGCCACATGGACTCTTATAACCGCTTCACATCAGGTTGTGTTGAGTCATTTGCCGTGCTTTGTAGGTATATAGAAAAATCTTCTGGAACATTTTCAAGAGGTAGTTTTTGGTTTACGGAAAAAAACATTTTATTTAAAGTTTTTTTTATCACACCAACAAAAATAATATTTTTGATACCCATTTAATTAAGTATTTTTGTTCAGTTTTACGCTTTAATTGTGTCAACAAAGCGTCGGAAAACATCCATGCTCGATTTTAAATTCACAACTTGATTAAAAAACTCATCCCAAATTTTTAGCAACATATTTATAAGCTCATTATCTTACTTATTGCAGCAATGGCGAGCTCACGCAGGCCGTAAATTACCCTCTCTAATAATGCGCTTCATAATTATGAAATATGTTTTGCTAAAGCTCATTGATTAATCATGAAGGTAAATGATTACCTTAAATTGGGCTTGCTTTACCCCTTAATTGGTGTCAGCAACGAATTATCACTTATAGTCTCGTTTGAAAGACATATGATGCTTACTTTGGGCTAGATAATAGGTGTGAGTGTATATATAAAAAAAAAATATTAGAGCGGTAATTTTAGCAGAAAATTTTATATTTATCTTAATTCTTAAAGTTGTTTCGGCCGAGACAGGGAGTGATGAAGATATGAAATCTCAGCGCGAGGAAAAAGGACAGCAATAGCGCTCGCGCGTGTAACGTAATGAAAACGACACTAATTAAGTTTTAAAGAAATATTCTCTATTGTCGTAAACATTATTGGTATCAATTATTTAAAGGGAATTTTGTATAAAATACATAATCTCATTAAAATCTTCCTTAGCTTTCATTTTAGGAATATTTTCGAAAAAAAGGTGTATTGAGGCAAAGTTTTTAAAACGTCGTTGTAGTTTTGGATGATAAACAAGCTGACGGCCCACTTGGTGCTAAGTGGCTACCGTCACATATCCACACCTTTGATAACAACGGAAAAATCACTTAATTCTGCAGTCTTCCTGAGCTTTAAGTTAAAAGGCCGTCCCTGCCCAGTAATTACACTGGCCACCTTTCCCATCAATCCGAAACACAGCGAACTGTTTCCGGCTGAAATAGTAAAGGCGGTGGTACCTATCCAGACGACCCTACATACGGGCATTACAAGAAAAGATTTTTCAAAGTAACGCCTTAAAAACCATCAATCAGTCAATCAAACAATAGAGTAATTTGACAACTTTTTTTTTATAAATTAGAAGTATATATCTCATAAAGAAATATTGCAAAAGAAATAGTATGTCCAAGATCAATAGTTTCACAGTTATAGTGATATGTTTGATGTGTTGCGGCCAATCATAGATCAAAAGCGCTCCATAGAAAATCTATGGAACAGGTGACGTCACATGTTCCTAAGTCACTAAGAAATGTATGGGCATATAACTATGAAATATGCATGTTTTTATTTATAGTTGTCATAATTATAGTTGTTTTAATTGTTGTCAGCAGTCTAATATTATTAACATTTTTGATAAACTTTGTATTTATAAACGTAGGTACAACTGCAACAATATTCCATATCTTTTAAGTTTGAAATGTTTTAATGGGTAACAGTGGCGTATATTTTCCGAATCTGTGAAAAATAGCGCCATAATCAAACTTAGGCAACATCCACGCTTTTGTTGTGCCGCTGTGCCCACAGCGCCATAGATAATTCATATTAGTATTAGAATAATGTTGACGCTTGACTAATTGCTTAGTCAAAGGTCAAGGTCAAACGCGGAGTTGTGATCGATTGAATTGATGTGTGGTTAGGTAATTTCTTGAAATTCGTATAACAATAGGAAGTAACTACTTAGCAGAAGGAAAACAATAAGATTGACGTAATTTAGCGAAATTTAACACTTGACAACTTATGTTACCTAGACTTAGTTACAACCTTTAGATGAGGTGAAATAAAACCTTACTACGGTAGTTATAAACGGCTCCAATTACGCAGGTATTTTTAATCGACTTCAAAAAGAAGGTTATTAATTCGACTCGACGAATTGCACAGAATTGCACAGTTTTTGTATATGTTAGTCTATATCAGCATCTTAACATGTGTATGTTTGTATATTTGTACGATTGTATATTTGTTCGTTAGTCCCCGCATATGAAGCACCGACTCCAAATAATACCTTTAAATGTAAAAAAGTTTTAGGTACTTAACCTTAGTCATTATTTTCTTCAACTCAACATTTTTATGTCGGTTGATTTTTTTTTCAAATTACCAGACTTTTATTATTTCTGTGTTATATTCTCCTTGGAGTAAGCTTAAGTACATCAAAATAGAAATCACTCATCCGAAATCTCTTGAGGCCTTTATTGACACGACGTTGGTCAATAGCGAATATCATGCATACAAAGATAAAACACAATATTAAAAATGCCGCCATAATAAGCGCCGATTTGAACTATCGTCGTAATAGGAGCATTTCTACCTTATCTGTTAATTTTTGTCACAGTCATGTTCATGTATAACATATAAAAATAAGAGAGAAAGTAGCATCTTTAACCCGGCGTGAATGAGGTGAGAAGCTGTTATACCAGCTTTGAGGTGGTGTGTGACCCAATCTTTGACACTTAGTTATTGGTATGTACTAAGTATGCTTGATTAATTTGTATTTATATATTGAGTATTAATAATGGGGTCTAATCGACAAAGGGCAGAATAAAAATCCTATAATTGTATTTCAAAAATATTTTATGTTAGAAAAATATAAAGTCGATACTTTTATACAAGCATATAGCAACAGTTCAGCTGTAATATATATTTTTAGTATAAAATCTATTTAGTTGTTGAATCAATGTAAATGTATGTTATACGATTGTATTGGGCTTACAAATTGACACAATTTTAACATTGCAAAACAGCGTTCTTCATTAAATAATAACATATTTCAGACTTAATGAATAATAAAATAAAAAACAAAATTAAATAAACTAAACCTGCTCTGAGCCTAGACTTACAAATCATACTCTTCAGCTACTGAGACGGCTAGAAAGTTATAGGTATTGACTAAACTGCGTTTTAATTTTTTTTCGGGTATTGCATACCCGTCCTCACCCTCAGCTAAGGGTTAAGCTTACCAGAAATCTGTTTTCGACTTTAAGTCGTGGTATTTAAGTTCTATTTCTTATAGCATCATTTTCTGCCTTATAAAAATTTATACAATGTAAATATTATTCGTAATATTCCTTCACAAATCCTGATATTTTAATACGGAATGATACTCGCATATTGTTCTAGAAAACACTCATTGGAGGCGATTAATCTTAGCCCTCTTCTTAACATATTGGAATTACTGCGTTATGTCGCAAGTCTTACAGACGGAAAAATATGATATTAATTCAGACTAATTACGTTAGTAATATAATGTATATTGTGTACTATGTGTTAGCCCGTAAAAATAGAGAATATTTTCATTTCTGACCCTAACTAGTTTTTTAATCCTTTTTTTTACCAAAGGCAGTCATTTTAATTTTATTTTGTTTATGTCGTTAACATACCTGCAACATAATTTTACTCTGACGTACCATCAAAGCACTGTTATTCTTATTGGCTGTGATATGATATACCTACCCCAAACTAGAGTTATTTTCTTTAGACTCGTAGCACCTTGGGCACTAGGCACATGCTGTCACTACAGCTTATAGACGCTCGTAGCACTCTGCGCACTCCTGACGCGACGTGACCGTAGTCTGTAGACGCTCGTAGTACCTTGCGCATTACTCATGCGCTGTGACCGTAGCCTATAGACGCTCATAGCATCTTAGGCACTACTCACACGTTGCCAACGTAGCTTTTAGACGCTCGCAGCACTTTGCACACTACTCACACGTTGTCACCGTACCTATTAACGTTCGTAAAACCTTGGGCATTACTCACGCGATGTCACTGTAGCCTGTAGACGCTCGTAGCACCTTGGGCACTACTCACACGTTGTCACCGTAGACTATAGACGCTCGTAGCACCTTGGACTCACATGCTGCCTACCCTGCAAAAATCAAGAGTAGATGTTATGATGACAGGTGACCAATTTGCCCTAGGGACACTTTTTCTATAAGAGTTATTTTTAGTCAATAGAGTGGACGATGCTTCCAGCACGGCAGGCTTTCTAAGAAAATCCCTCAGAAAACTAGTGAACCTCAAGGTCACTTAAAGAAAGGAAAAAATGTGGCGCATTGGACAACGTTTTTATAGGCTTCCTATAATGTTTGATACTTCTACTCTTATTCTTGTCATTTTTGGTACAATCATACAGTATGGTGACGACAAAATAAATTAAGACATGGGCTATATTAGTTCATAGAAATGTTTTGCAACTTTCAATTATAACATTATAAATTTAAAAGAAATTGCATGAAGTTTTCAAATGAATATGATGTTTAAAAATTGCAAAACATCTCGAAGAACTATTATAGCTCATGTTTTAATCTAACGGCGTATTGTCGCCACCACCCTATGTAGTAAACAGTTGTCGGTGGACCAATTTGCCCTAACGACGCTTTTGATTCAATATGGCATTTACTGTCTCTCTCTCTCTACAATAGTTATCGTTAATAGACAGCATAAGGTATATGACCCACTACTCTTAACATAACGTTTTCTCAGTGAGCTCCAGCGACCTTACTCACAGCAGAAACACAAAACACAAAGCAGTGTTGAGCTCCAATTCTGACCCGAAACGAGTAAATATTCCGTCTAAAGTGGGTTTAAGGAGTGTTATGAATCATCCGCAAATGTGGATTACTTTCATTAATTCAGAGATCCGAATCGGCATCAAATGAGCAGATCTTTTACGGATGCGGATTCATATTTGCGACAAGTAACGACATGTTAGGAAAGTGCCAGAGTATGCGTGGCTCGCACTAACTGATCAAAAAGAAGGCGCACATTGGTGACAAGATCATACAGAATTCCGTATCTGCGGATGTCAATTCTTTTGCATCCGCAAGATCCTTAGTCCCTATCAAGTATTAAGTAGTTAGAATTAGTGAGTGTCACAAAAACAGCTCTCCATCGACCTAATTTGAACTTGGCCCTAAATATAGCTTAAATAAAGAAATAAATTAAATAAAATTTTAAAACAAATATAACAATGTTAAAAAAAAACATTAAGAATGTATTAACATACCTAACTAATTAATTCTTCTGGACATAGCATATAGATACCCCTTTATGTATTGTAATATTGCATGTTGTGCTTGCATCAAGTAGGGTGCAATCAAGTTTTGTGAGCCAAATAAAATAATAATAATAATAATAAAAATTAGCCTTTGGTGCTCTTCAAACGGTTGATACGAACATTCAAGGCTTCCTTTACACTAGGCCACTGGTCCACCTACTTAAGCAATGTTGTTTAGCTGCGATCTTCTGTAAGATATTACCCCAGGTGCAAAATTCGACAGATAAATACAAACATGCCTTACTTCTCTTGTGATTCAGAAAAAAGTAAGTTTCTCATACACTCTGATTACTTTCCTTCATGTTGATAGAGCTGGTATATTGCTATCATAAACATCATTTTATTACCTTTGTTGTACGTTATATTGTAAGTGCAGGGAAGAATAAATCCTTACTATGTTAACGACCCTAACTGATTTGGCTCAGAGTGTTACGAACTCAAACGTTAAGAAGATAAACTTGATTTCTGAGTAATAAAGATTTTTCTAATCAGACAGCTGACGGAGTAAGTAATGTTTAGTAGCTGTCATAATTGTCTTGCCTTGTTCCTTATAATTAAACCAAGAGTCGCCATAAGTTTTTCACTTCAATTCTCCTTCTTCATTAGCCATTTTAAGTTCACTTCTTAACCATAAATATGTAAATATTGCAATACAATACAAATACTCTATAATGGACACGAGTAAATAGGTACACATGACAACAGAGTAAGAAAACATTTACTACAAAAGCCATCTTTATTGCAAACAAGCAATTTCTTTACTCAGTTGAGTACAGCGACTGTTAACGGGTTAAAGTAATATATGAAAAGACAGTGAAATGGGTGCAAGAATACGGACATATTATACTATAATACAAATAATTACTTAGTTTATTTACAAATAATTACTTAGTTTATTCACAAATAATTACTTAGTTTATTCACAAATAATTACTTAGTTTATTCACTTGTCCGTATTTTCTAAATTATTCATTTCCAGGCATTCCATCCGCATGAATCTTTCATCACTCCTCATAACATATACAATTTAAGATAGTACATATATGAGAGAGTAGGCTAAACCTGAAAACGGGGTATCCCAGAACTAGGTAAAGAGGAGACGTCACGGAGACTGTAATCATGTGTAATAACAGAATTTCAATACAATATTTGCAGAATTAAATAAAATACTTCAGACACGGCTTTATGTGCATTACTTCCCCTTGCCTTGTCTGTAACATAGAGAACTTAAAAAAAAAATGCAAGACATTACAACGATAGCTGGACGTCATTTTCGTTTCACTGACATTGATTCGATGGCGATTCGAAAGGTCTAATGTGACCACTATATTGTTCTCTATCGTTATCGTATCGAGTGAGACGATACGATAACGAAACGAAAATTTCAAATGTTTGTGCTAGGGGTACAGCACCAAGCATTGAGCAAAGGATAGTCAAAAAAGTAGACTGTTGAGTACTTTTTTAACATGATCTGAACGACGTCGTTCAGAATCACCCCACGTTCGGATTCGGAATCACCCCACTTCAGTGATTTACCCAAATAAAGGGGACGTTTTGAATCAAAATCGTTACCTAGAATTCCCCTGAATTTAATACAAAATAGTTTTTAGGTAAAATTAAAACTTGAGAATAACTTCTGTAAATATTGTACTAAACACAACAAATGATTTTTGTAAATTCAATTCGAATCCTTCAGTTGGTGGAATGCCAAAAACCTACACGGAGTCCACTTGTGTTAAAAATATTCAAGGCCAAAGGTCAACAGAAATGGTTTTTTCGTTTAAACCAGAATTGTACTTCAATTTTAAATACGAATTGTTAGTCAAAGTCATTCTCCAATTAGGCGTGAATAAATTCATTTTTCATGAAACTCGATTGCGTAGCTGTTTAAGCTCTCTACTTTTGATTACAAAAACAAATCAACTTTCGTCATGGTCAATTTTGGATGAGTAAATTAAAAATGATTAATCTCAAGTTCCTCCGTGCTGCGGAAGGTTGTTTAAACCATCAACTCGCATTGGGTCAGCAGCGTGGTGGTATTACGGGTATGGCCCAAACTCCTCATGAGTTTCTCCCATGTAGGAAGGCCTGTGCCCAGCAGTGGGACGTATATAGGCTGTGACGATGATGACGTATGAGTGAATTGTACCTTTCTATTTTCTCGAAGAAAGAACGTTCCGTTCTGAATAAAATTTATAAAAGCCTGGAGTAAACTACATAGAAATAATCCCAGTTGAAACTGTGTTATTCGTTAACATATAAACAATCGCGGATTTCTAGTTGATGTTTCAAGCAACAAGTCCACTTTGCTTAAGTAGTTTAATGGGTTAAACTTTGCAACGTATTTGCTTAAGGCCACGACTAGGTGCACAAATGTTTATGGTGTTCGCAAATAGGAAAGTGAAATTAATTAAAATGGGAAACGGATTTTGAGAATGCTTCATATTTATACAACTAGATGACAAGCAAGTCGACGGCCCACCTGGTGACTACTTTCGCTTTGGCCAAGCCTGATATACCGAGGAAACATCACTTGGTTTTGCAGACGCTGACATCCCACGGTCTAAGATGAAAGGCCTTCCATGCACAGTAATTACACTGGCCACCTTTCTCTTCAAACCAAAATACACCGGACTGTTGTACGGCTGAAATAGGAAGGGCGGTGGTACCTACTCAGACGCCTAACCTAAATACGAGCCTACCATCTAATAGGGTCTCTTGATTCCTACAGGGTGGGCAACGCAAGAGTAGTGCTTACGAGCATCGAAAAGTATAGGTACTAATGGAATAGCTCTTTTTTAATCCACTGCCAATTTCCCATCTCTCTCCCGCTTCTGTCACCCTTATTGATTAAATAAAAGCTTCAGCAATAATAGTTAGGTAAATTCTAATTAAAAAGCAGCCGTGTGTTTCAGTAAGCGTACTACCCTCATGTTATTGACTGTGACCCATTTACCCAACTTTAGTCTGCATGAATGACTTGCTAAACTAATTTACCTTGATTACAGTCAACGTAATATGTTCTGTAAGTGTTATTGGTAGGGGGCAACTTTTCGCGCGGCAAAATAGCGGACTCCACGATCAAGATTAACTTGCACGAAAATATTTGTGACTCTTGTGTCTGACTTTTGTGAGTTGCGAAGTTCTTGGATTGTGTGTATCTGTTTGTCTCGCTTTGCTGCCTAAGACATTTATAACTAATGAATTGATATTGGCGTAAATAAAAATACTGTAACCTGTATGCGGAGAAGCAATAGAGTATCAGAAGTAAGTACAGTATTGTACTATATGGTCTTTTGAAGGAACTCTTGATTATATGAAGACAAAAGAAGGAACACATGTGCTGGCAAATAATTTTAAGTTTTGGAAGCACGACAAAGAAACAAGTAAGCTTATTTGTGCGTAAGGTGAAGACAGTGAATGACTACGATGAGCGGCATGCGTGCTTCTAAGTCGGAACGGGTAAGGTGGGATGAGCTCAAAAAGCTCTTCAGAACACTCTCCATAGAAGATAGAAAGCGCTAAGAGACACAATATAGGGGCATTGGCGATGTAGACCTCTACATCGCCAATGATACGGACAGCACGATACTGCAATCTGTTCAAATACATCAAGGAAGTA
Organism: Nymphula nitidulata; assembly: GCA_947347705.1. Taxonomy (NCBI): domain Eukaryota; kingdom Metazoa; phylum Arthropoda; class Insecta; order Lepidoptera; family Crambidae; genus Nymphula; species Nymphula nitidulata. Next base: position 1,988,656 of record OX374617.1, on the reverse strand, counting down.
CTCGGCGGAGCTATCCCATAAGTGCGAGCCAAATTCCACGCAAGACCGGATCTAACTTTTACAAAGCGGGCATAATTGGTGAGGCGTGGAAAATCGACGCACCTTATATAGAAAACCGAGCTTCCCTGGTGCTGTTTTGATCACAGTTTCGATGTAATTCTGATTCAGATTGCAGCATATTTCCATACCGAGAATGTTTATGGAGCCCTGTGTGCCGAAAGAGTTGTGCCCTGAAGAGAGGGAAGGGGGAGCAACGGTTTCTTAGCATTATGCCCAACAAGATTGTTGGATCCCCATTCAGAATTATAAGGTTTAACTCCCGTTGAGCACTATGGTAAAATTCATTTTCTCGCTCACGATTTTAACTTCCAGAGAGCCACGAACAACGACAAGTGGGTACTTGTTTATTGCTTGTGACTGTACACAGCCTCGTTTTATATCAATCCGCACTTTGAAGCACCCCACTCTCCTCTAATGTTAAAATCAGCAGCTTATGCATTTCTGAACAAAAATCTCTTGCTTGTTTTTACCAATTCGGTGATTAAAGAAAAGCAAGCATCGCTTTTTCTGGGGGTTAATTTTTTTAGGGGTTGATTTATTTATTTATTGCAACTCAAACAGATAGTTACCACAATTACACTATGTAGAGAGTTACAAGTTTTGGACTAGGTACTAGCCTTAAATAGTGTTGACAGCATGTCAGAATTATATTACAGTTAGGCAGAGCAATTAAAAATAATGGAGAGAAAAAACTAATTACATTTTATGTAGTAAATAAATAAAATAATAATTAAAAGAAGTGAAATACTGTGAAATTTGATGCATAGAAACTAAGGTCCCAGGAAAACTTTTTGTACATTTTAGCGAAACAAACCACACCTGCTGAATATATCTATCTGTCGTCTTCTAATTCTTGTCGTATACAAAGCAAAATGTATAAGTAAACTTGTTACCTTCCAAATTAGGCACGAAAAGGCGTAATAAATCTAGAACTAACACATCGGACAGTAAACGAACGATGTAGGATCAATTGTTCTGTTATAAAGAGAAACGTTCCCATAAAACAGAGGAAATGAGGAGATATTGCTGGTAGCTCTTTAATATATGGGGTAGCAATTTATAAGAGAGACGGGTGTTTCACCCGGCAGTGGTGGTACTCAGAAAGAGGGAAGTGCCTCATGCAGGGAATAGCAATAAAATGGCACGTAATTTTGTCATGTGAATTTGTGAATCATAAGTGATATTTTTACAGTTGTTATGTAAGTATCATTTTATGATCCTATTATGTCACGTTGTGGAATTTGCTAAGAGACGGTGCCAGAATGTGCTTTACTTGTTATAATGTTTCATTTTAACGAAATAAATTTAGCTTTATTTTTGGCAGATAATATTACAGGTAAGTTAATCAATAGACGTTCAAATAACAGTACTAGCAGTACACACACACCCAAACCTAGTCTCAGATTTTCTCATATATACAGTTATTTTTTAAAACAATCCTCAGAAGAGCCTGTTTACCATAATACAGACGTTATTTGGGAGCAGTTCAATACAATGAAATATACCAAGCTCTTAACTAAGAAACTCATACACAATATCAATATATTCGATCATATAATTAAAACAAAACAGCAAGCTAGAAATAAAGAATTTTACGCACCGTAACATAAAAACCATAATATTATGTAATAGTACGAGATCCAGTATAAGATATATAAACCTCATCTGTTATTTAATGATAAAAAAGAATATACGCCACATAATGTATAAATTGATGCATCGCAAATAGGTTGCCTAGCTAAGTCACGTGTCGATGACGTTAAATAATAAATTGTTTGAATACATTTTTTTGATGAACTTCCCTGATTAGTTATATACGAAAGTTGAGTTTCAGCTGAGAAAATACAACCCTAAGAATTGAAAAAAAAAGGTTACCTACTTCCTTTCTCCGAAACTATGGAGTTGCCAGGTACAAACAGGTAAGTAGGCGTTATTCATACACCCTCATAAGTTATTTAACAAATTACATATCAAATGAAAACTTATTTATTCTCAATCTAACCGTATTAGGTTGCTTTAGCCAGAAGTTTGTTGAATCCATTTCTATTTTTTACCAACAAACCAAATATATCAAATCTTATTAGTACAAACAAGAAGTACACTAACTTGCAAGTTTAATATAGCCAGTTAAAAATTGTCGAGTCAAATCTTGAGCGTGAATTACATCCCGAGTGAACACAGAACTTGGCACACATATATGTAAATCTAGATTCTTTTATCGGTGAAATCGAGAACCACGAATTGTTCAATAGTCAACTTGGCTCTTATTTCAAATTTATGTTTTTGATGGGATTCTTAATCATCATTAAACAACTGATAAGAGTATATATTTCTCTTACCTATAGATATAGATCTTAGACGCAATTACAATTTCAAAAGGAATATCGAAAAGGTGCGGTAAATTTGTTTTATTTTAAAATCAAAGTAAGAAATTGTTAAACCTGATCAATGGTATGTGAATTGGCATGAATTGTCATTTTCACTAATGGTAATTTTATGAAATTGATATCACCCACAATACAATAACGTTTAACCTTGATAAGGCTATTTCCAGAAGCTTCTAAAATTATTCTGTAAAAACCTGCAACCTATTATCACACAAATCCAATGCAAATTTCACGCCTACGAGGGAAATAGCTAGTGTTTTTTTAAACAAACCCACTTTCTACGGGATTTTGGATCTAGTAAAAACATATTCACGTTTTACGAGCAGTGGGAACATTTTTATTTGTAATATTTGGGATTTCTTATCGCATTTTTAGCGTGAATTTTCTTAAGTTTCCTTCAAAATTATTATAAAGACGGTTATCATGTTCAAAAGAAGCCTATGTTCTTTCTCAGGATGTTTTACATACCAAATTTGGTTTGGTCTAAATTGTGTTTATAAATGCAAACGTAACAGACAGAGCCTACCTACTTGTGCATTTATAATATTAGTATGTAAGTATGGATAATATTTAAATTTGGTAGGTACTAAAAATGTACGTAAAATATACAAGTACAAACAAACTTCAGAAAAGAAATACCTAAAAACGTCAAATAAGTATACAAATTCATGAAAATCTCATCAGATTCAAGAACAAAACATCCCCGCAGACTGACTCTACCCATTGTATCCCTTTTGAAAAGTTATTTTAGCTTAAATATTTTTCTTTCTAAAAATATATCCCTCTATTACAAAACGATCAGCTGAACAGTTGGGTTGGTTAGTCCCTTACGAATAATTTTCCCGGACAACGTCCTAATTTATATCAACTTACTGTCTCTTTTGTACTTATACTTAAAAATCTATTATGTCTGATATATGACTACATCATCATTCATAATCAACATCAATAGCTTATAATATCCCACCGCTAGACACAGGCTTGACATGAAGAGTTTGGCCTAACACCATCAATGACCCAATGCGAGTAATGGGTGAAATGTGAAGCAGTAACGATTGGAGAACCAACAGCTTATTGATTTCTGCAGAACCTTGTTGTGTACCCAAATTGGGTACAGCATATCTTTAATAAAATTCCAATATTATAGGGTCATATTTAGAAATAAGGTTCAAATATCTTTTTTTTATGTTTCTACTGTAACAGCTCAAACCATTCCAAATAATAAGCCGGGAAAAGAAAAGGTTATATCATAATTATAGTTTTATAATATGAGTTCAGATCGAAACGCAAGTTAGTAGAATTACGAAACAGCAAAATTACAAAGTAGGACGCACACCCCTGCATATCAAGATATACACTTTAACATTTGTGAGAACCTTAGTGCTTTGTAATAAGAGTCATTTTTCACCTGACATGATACATTTATTATGTAACCGTACTTATTCACAAAAATAAATAAATATCAAAATATTGTAATTAATTATATTTTAATATACTTTAATTATTACTACAACTACACTACTGTACTGTACTGTACTACAATACAACATTTTTCTATTACAGATTATCATCAGTAGGTTAAAAAACACACTTAATTCACTTAATTTTTGAAATACGTATTGACTTTCGTGTTGAAATAAAAACCACTATAACAAGCTTCCTTTGATGAGCAGAATAAAACAACAAACAATTTATGCGATACTAAATTTGTTATAGCTAAACAAGCAATGGATGTAAATATGAGCGGAAATGGAGTCCAAGCCCTGTGGCACTGAATATTACAGTGATTTCTGGTTCATTTAATGCTGTCGATGCTCGTTGAACCAAATAAAGCCTATGAATAACCAAATTCCCCAAACACTGCAGTATCAGTCATAGTATAATTAATACTAACTTTAAAGTCTAGGAATATACAATAATATAATTTCAGAAGAGGTCAATTAATGGGCAAAAGAGCAAAAGGGACCTGTTGCTTTTTGAGCCAGTTACTGATGTAAGACGGCCTCCCACTAGATAGACAGATGATCAGGGTCGCGGGGAGCCGTTGGATTCCGCTAGAAAATCGATGGGGGAGGGGATACGATGATGATGATGATGAATAATTATCTCGCCTTCTGATCAATATTGAGTAGAAGAGATGTCTGTCTGCTAAACAAGGGCCTCCCCCAGGCCTTTGTTTAGCTTTGGATAGGCTGATGTAATGATGGCGATGAAAGAAGAAAGAAGAAAGAATCTTGACGAGTATTAACACAGTATTTAGTGGTTGAGTCCTTCGACCTTGAAAAAAAACCTAAGTATTAGAAATCGGCTTATTTTGATAGTTTTGACATATAAATAGGCTAACAATTTGCTTAGCCATTTTTAACAGACCTTTAAAGTATTAAAGATGTATAAAGAAACGTTAATACTTTTTAAACCTTCTGCAGTACAAACACCCTCCGCTAATTCCAAACTAATTTATCCAAAATACACATAAGAAATATTTACATTCACTAGGTTCTTGATTGTCCAATATTATGTAAATTGGCTGTAATAAAAGTTTCTAACTACAAAATTAAATGCTTTGTAAGTCACGTTTCACATTGGCAACATTACGACTTAAATGTTCTGAAAACTCAACGTATAATTGAATGGAGTCTATTAAAACTTTTGGAATCAAGCGTTTGTTGGTGTAGACCATTTACTCGGGAATTAATTTTAGTAGTAGGAAGTAGGATTTCTATTAGCCGAGAGAAATTTTTCAATGAAAGTGTATATCCGATATACTAATCAAGAAACAAAATGATGAATCAGACATTTATAAATTAGCACTAGAGGCTGCAGAACCTTCATAACATTTTACAGTTTTAAACTTTTGACTGAGCGAATCTTTTGCTAATATAAATTATCTCTTTTAAAAAGCGTGGGATCTTTATATACGTTGTCGGGTTCATGTGGTCCAAGCGAAAACCATCGATGAAGGTGCCTCCTGAATGACTCCTGTGTATTTTCCGCGAAACTTTTTAGATATTGAGAAAATTTCATGTTATTTTTTTTCGGTGTTACCCGAAATGTTGCAAACTTTTTGTATTTTGCCTAAGCTATTAGGACTAGATTTTTCTGAATGATCAATGCTATTATAGATGTATCTGTAATTTCTAAGACAACGTAATAAAATGAAAAATTAATGTTCCTTCAAATTTTACGTTTGACACCATCATTCTTAGAAACATTACCTTGTCAATTTGCTATCCATTTCAAGGCGTCGTCAAATCCCGATGTTCAATCGACATATGACACGGAGATCATTATTTTAGTCACGCAAGCATGGCGTGAAAATATGCGCCAATTTCGAGGCCAAAAAATACATCATTGGTCGGAAAATCCAGGATCTTTTGCGTTTCTTGGGGCATATTGGATTAGTTATTGTCCAGGGACTTTTATTTAATGCCTTTATAAAGTGTCCCAGATGCTATGATGAAAGACTATATTCGATGGCGAGGGCGTAGATCAAAGAGGTCTATTCAGCAAATTACGAATAATGGTCTAATTAATTAAGCTTGCGTCGAATGTAGTAATAAGACCGCTCTAGACTTCAAAATTTTTAAATGTTGTGTATTAGTTTCTTCCATTTTACTAAAAATAAAGACCCAAAGGTATAATATAAATTTTGGCACCGTCATAAATAATAAAACCCGTAAAAAATCATCGTTATTAAAAAATATATACTCACCTAAAAAGATTTTAAAGTCCAATACAAACTCGGTGTTACGTTTGGGACTGTTAAAACCCTTAGCCAACGGGACTAGTGTTTTCAACTTCCATTAGCTGCGACAACCGTTTATTTACGAATTTCTGAGCCCTCATCTTCCCTTTATTCAAGTATGGTGTTGTAATGAGGAGTCTAAGAGTCTAGTGCTTACATACTACGTAATACTCCTGAATACTATCCCAATTTAGTCATCTATTAAGGTACGGTACAGAAAGCCTGGAAAAGAAAGAGCCAGAGCATGTCTGACCCCTATCTGGAATCTGCCATCTGATTTCAACAATATCATTAGAATAGTGACTAACAAAGCTAATGGAAGAAGACAGTTTGCCTATTCAAGATTGAGAAACATCTAGCACCACGATTTCCAGTCAAGAAGTCGTAACCGCATGGACATAAAGATACGTCATCTGGCAGCAAGATTTCTATAAAAATTACTTAAATTTCTGGTACTAGCATAACATAGCGGCCGCTGGCGAATGAATATATCGCGGCCAGCTAACCAATTACTTACAGGATCAAACAAATTATTCTATTGTACTGAATACTTTAAAAGATTCGATGACGTCCGGTCGATACCACAAACGCACAAATGTAATAAGACAACGGGTCTCTAGGTGACCTCTATGTTTTATTGGACAGACTCCAAACATGTTACTGTGATTTGAAACTTAGGATCGGAACCATAAGTGTGAATTTAATGTCTTACAAAATGCTGCTTGAGTAATTCCGATTTAATACTACAGGGGCCCTTGGTAACATTTTTTTTTCGTTATAGGGGAAGCTTTAGAGGAGCTCGGTAGCGTAGTGGTTTGAGGGCTCTGGTTTTAATTACGAAAACAAAGCATTTTTCGCCCAGGTCGATCCAGGGATGGGTCAATCGAAAATTTGTGATCTTGAGCTCCTCCAAGCTTTGGATGTTAAGCCATTGGTCCCGGTTGTTACTACGACTGCTTTAACCCACCAACAAGGATTAGGTGACGTAATCCGTAAAATACCCTATATTCAACAGCTTTACTTTGTGGGATGTGGATGGGGTTGCTACATCATAAACGAGCAGAGATCTAGCGTCGAGCTAGGTGTTCGGCGGGACCGCGGCTTGTATACATCCAGACATGGGAAACTTCTTGCGTGATTTAGACATTCGTATTACGTATTGCGATATTTCATTGGCATGTTCCAACTGTGTGCTTACATTGTACTTTAAGCTGATCAACATAGAGTCGCTTCAATACTAACAGTATATGTAGCGGTATAACGTAGCCCCTATAATATTTATGGTCCTGCTATGTTGGTCATTACGTCATTCAAACTCGTAGCTCGTTTCAACATCCGAACGAGTATTTTTAAATACCTAGATTTGGTTAAGTTGAGCATTGCTTTATTTATTCTTTATTTTATTCTAACATTTTACTAGGTGGCATGCCCATGGTGGTATGTAGGGTCGTCTGTGTAGGTACCTCCCAAAGAATACCGTAATCGCTTATATAATACACTGCACCCTAGATTGTCTTTCAGAAAATGTTAATAAAGTATAGCCACAGGTTCAAATCCATTTTCAAGCTCGCGAAACAATTGCGTTAAATCCTTTCCTAGCCCCATTTTAAGTAAATGTGCTTGACGGCTACTTTAACTTTATTGTATCTAAAGTCACTGTTGTGCGGTGACTCGTGTGCTGTGTCCGTAATAATTGTGTTTACTTTAACCAGTGTAGAATGCACTTTAAAGTTAGGACAACCTGTTAGATTTTATACTGTTCAGCTTTAAATTTTATGATTGGATAGGAAGTTGCATACTTAACAACGGATATTTACTAGTTTTCTATCTTCTATGTTATTGGCGACTGTGAAATCTTTTTAGTATCGACAGATCACTGTTTTTGAGGATCTTTTATACAGATTGGTTCTCGAAGTCGGTCAAATCGGTATTTGAAAGTTTAAAATGTCCGTAATAGTAGAAAAGCTACAACAGTGTCGTTTATTATTCGAAACGAACAAACTTTTGGTTAATCAACAAAAACTATCACTTAAATCAGTGTGATAATACTTTTATCTGTTTTGTTGTTTTCCACATACATCTTCTTTTCGCAAATTTTCAATTAAATCTTTTCAATGTGTGCATTACTTCTGCATCGATTCATTTCTTTTTTTTGGTTCAGCTTCTTAATACACTGAATATGTGAAACAATTTCAAAAGGAACGAATGTCCGTAGAATGAATTAAAATAAGTGCTCCCAAAATCTTTTTCTATTTTATTAACAGAAGAGAGGAAATGGAAACTTAGGAAAAATCGTGAATCTGAATATCGCTTCCATTGAAACAAATTGGGTCTTTATATTTGTAAAACGATCCAGAAGGACGGATCTAAAAATAAAAAACTAATACTTGTCTCAAAATATACAGTATTCATTGTATTATTATTAGCGGTTGTTTGATAAAGTCAGACCCTTAAAGCAACAATATTGAAGAGATCGGTGACGCAGCAGCTTGTGGGTTCACGCAAAGATCGCTAAATTGAATCAATTTTCGTCCTGTTCTGCTTACCTGGATGATTGATCGAATAAAGGCTCTCTCAGATGACATAGTACTTTGAAAGATCCTCTTAACCCTTAAACAAACCGTTGGGTTACAAGACTTACAAGTATGATTAATACCCAATTTAAAAAAATAATCAAATTGAAGATCAAGTCTGCCATCATTTTAGAGATCATCGTATTGACAATAGTTAAGTTTAACTGTAGAATATTTGTGAAATTTATTAGCTCCCTAGCGAGAATATTATCAAAAACATTCATTTTTCGATACAGAATAGTGCCACACGTAGGCCTCAATTTAGTTCTTGCGATTATTTTCCCCTTGCTAGTACTTATACTTATAGTCAGTTTTAACAAGACGTAAAGAATTTTGATGGCCATCCCGTTAACGTGAAAGACAATGTATAAACGATAGTTCGATCCGGCAGATCATCTAGTACTGAAGTGTTTTTATGTGATTAATAGTTTCAAAGCTATTTCTTATAACAACTTAGTGCCGAAAGCATTTCGGTTATTAGCGGTCACAAAACATAGCCTTGTAACTACCAATCTGTAAACCAATTTTTTACCATTTTTTTTTACAGTTATAATTTTTATCTTATCTTATCCTATCTTAATCACACAAAAAATTTTCAGTACTAGACGATTCGCCTAGGGCAATACCATCTGCTAGATTCAGCCATTGTTCTTCAACATTATTTTTTCTAAGAGTTTCAATGTTTTTGTAACCGTTGTTACCCTAAAAATAAGTCCATGACACTTAATAAACAAACCACTTAAGAAAACAATGTTTGCTCGTTAATGTTTATTTACTGTAACCCAAACAGTGAGTAAAGTAGCAAAATGTACAGGTATTAGGCATTTCTGGCAGTGATATCGGTGAGACACATTTCCGACAGGCACATGCGTAAATTGACTATATCAAACAAGGGTTGCTTATCTTCTTTTGTACTTTAGTATACGTGAAAAGGATCCAAAGTACCATATAGTATTCAATATTACTTTCAGTCATTGTTCTCATTCTTTAGCTACATTCACAAAAAATATTAATGATCTTAAGATTCTGATAGGGCTGTGATTAAAGCATCCTGATCTAATAGACGGAATGCTTCTAAATGCTTCTATCTCGGTACCCTACCTCATCGAAATGTCTTCCTTACACTGGTCAATTCAATACTTTAGGTAACTCAGATAGACAGAGAAGCCCATTACTTGACTTAAAAGCTCAGCCGGGTTTGTTTTCTTGATTTGAGCAGAGCAGGCAACGTATGAGTAGTGCCTAAGTTACGAGCGTCTATAGGCTTTGGTAACTGCCTACCATCAGACGGACCCTATGTTATATCTTGAAAAAGTTATTATGTGATAACAACTAGACAAACAATGTAATTATGTTTCCACGCGTTGTCCCACTATTATATGACTTGTGGCGTGTATTTAATATATTCTATTGATTTCGGGAATTTTAAAAAGTGCTGTGGATATATTATCCAAAACTCTGACTTTTGACATGATTCTTACCTAGATGAATAGTGACCTCCAAAAACAGTTTTCGATTGAATATAATAAACTACCCTAAAAATCATCAGATAGATTCAAGCATCAATCGACCAACATCACTGGTACAAATATGATTTAATTAGAGTGCTCAAATTTCGCGATTCGTAAAACAAAATATTCATAAACATTTTTTTACTCGGCCGCATTAATTTAAATATGAAAAACTCCTAGAAAAATGTTTCGCCGCAAAACTCCTCGTTATGTTACCGAGTGAATTTATCACGAGATGTACTGACGACGGCACATCAGATGTGTCATTCGTGCAGCAAAACAGCTGTTATTGTGTTTAGATAAGGTCGAATTTATTCTTGTTGCGATGTCAACACACACTAATGGCACGCGACGTCTCCGATTTAATGACGCAAAATATATTTGAGTTAGTTGGCGGATTTTTAATGAATAGCTCAAAATAATTTACAGTCGACAGCAATTCAAGTGTCACAGTTTGACCTTGGGACCGCCCTTATTTCGTTCGTAATAGAGGCAGCTTCCTTAGTGGAACTGTTACAATTGATGTGCTGTCGTGTGTAAAAAGATTTAAGAAATTTAAGGGAGGTATTTGCTTCATTCATTTTGGAGTATTTGCATTGATTTTCTCTTATTTCATTGTCAAACAAAGGATCCTTTGATATAATGAAACTTGACTGCTTTCTCTAAGCGAACAAGATCAATACTTCGAGTAACCGGGTGGCGATTTTGTTGTTGGTGACCCAAAATACAAAATAACCTGATGAATAAAATAATACGATCTATTGTAAAAAAAAATAGAACTTTACACTACAATTGTTTTCAAGGTAGATGCGCATTATAGAAAGAGAGAGAAATATTGAACCTGGCGTCAATACAGTGGAAAATTGTAATACCGAGTATCGGGTTGGGTCAATTTCATAAAAAAATGAAATCATTCGACATGTGTATCCACCGTTGCAGGCACACTGCCACTTAATGCTGTTCAGAAGCGGAGAGGGGAAGTTGTTAGCTTCAGCTACTGAACAGGGCGTGAACGTCACACAATATTTTCTTTTAAATAGGTACTCGCGTTTTACGGGTCGTACAGTCACAAATGTGCGTTTGCCAGGTTAGAGTCACAAAATCGATGCAATTAATAACTCTCATCTGTCTACTTACAAAAAGTCTGACGTTAAAAAAAGCTATCAACAAATCATGTCTTACTATACGTAAAATGAAAATGAAAATATCTTTATTCAATTAGGCCCCCAAGAAGCACTTTCGAATCGTCAACACCGTCGTCGTCACCGTTCGTCGTCGTTTTATGTCTATCACATAAAAATAATATTAACTAACTAACAATTTCATAATGTTTGTCTCTCTGTCTTATCTGGATCTACGTAAGCTAAGAATGTTATGTCAGTCTGTCTATCGGTCTATCTGGCGGTCCGTCTGTCCGTCAGTCAGTCTGTTTGTCTGTCCGTCAGTCAGTCTGTCTGAATTTACACCGGTTCCAAAAGTTGAACTACCGAGAAGATTCCGGCAACAAACTCGTGTAGTCACTCTTTTCAATCATTAAGTTACAATGTTAAATTACACAGTAATAGTATTTAGCAGCGCAGTGTCGCACAGAGTATAAAAAAAGGTATATTAACGTACCAATAAGTACCTAATGTTATGAATATTTAAATATTAACTAACTTACAATTTCATAATGTTTGTCTCTCTGTCTTATCTGGATCTACGTAAGCTAAGAATGTTATGTCAGTCTGTCTATCGGTCTATCTGTCGGTCCGTCTGTCCGTCAGTCAGTCTGTTTGTCTGTCCGTCAGTCAGTCTGTCTGAATTTACACCGGTTCCAAAAGTTGAACTACCGAGAAGATTCCGGCAACAAACTCGTGTAGTCACTCTTTTCAATCATTAAGTTACAATGTTTAATTACACAGTAATAGTATTTAGCAGCGCAGTGTCGCACAGAGTATAAAAAAAGGTATATTAACGTACCAATAAGTACCTAATGTTATGAATATTTACTGTATTTAAAGGCTGTCCGACAATGCACCATCACAATATAGGTATTACAATACACAAAGGTCAACAATTAATATACAAAGACCTGTTAAAGCTAAACATCTTTTATTAATTTTAAACACTTGTCTGACCACGTCATTACAATAATAATTGTATTGTTTTATATATTATATTTATTTAAACCTGTTGCACGGGCATAAGAGCTGTGAGTCCATATTTATCTTCTCCTTAGCCTCGTGAATTTTGATTTGGCTGAGACATAGTGCGATAGATATATAACTTTTCGGCGCGAAGGAAAAAGGTAACAACAGCGCACGCGAGCGTAATGCTGCCACCAATCAGAAAAAATATATTTATTAAAAAGTAACAGATTTTATAAAGAACTACTTTGGGGATATTTTTAATGGTTTTTTTTATCATACAACTAGATGACAAACAAGCTGACGGCACACCTGATGGTAAGCGGTTACCGCCGCCTATAGACACCTACAATAACAAGGAAAAATCACTTGATATTGCAGGTGTGTTGTCATCCTGAGGCCTTGAGACCTGAGGCGAAGTGTTTCACGGCTGAAATTAGAAAGGCAGTGGTACCTACCCAGACAACCATACATACGGGCCTACCACCTAGTGAAACCAACCAATTTCATCTTGTCTACCAAAATCATTTGGATTTTAAATATTCGCTTGTTTGTTTATGAATCGGAAAAAGGGAAAGGGAATCGTCTTTGGAGTTTTGTCTATAGAGGAAATTGTTTCTATTTATGTTTTGCCTTTGTTGATTGTTCAGCTGTAGTAAAATATATTGAATTAAAAAACAAAAACAACGGTTGAAGAAAAAATAGGATTACATTTTTATTAAAAATGCTGAATTTATCGCCTTAACTACATGATGACAGTGTGTTCAATATCTATATTTGGCAACTGTTTTTTATGTCACACGAAAACTCTGCTGAGGCTTATCTAGAAAGGAACGTAGGCTAAGAGTTTCGCGCCACTGACCGTTCGCGGCGCAAGTGTGCATTCATCTTTAAAAAGAATATCGAGCAAGTAACGAGCCCTTCTCCGTAGAATATTTTGAGAAAACTGATCTAATCTCAAATTGTGTGACCAAAAGTTATAACTGTGGTTTGCACCGAAATTTAGCCGGGTAATTAAGCTAAGCGTCGGAAGACATCATCGGCATCTGCTACAAACTAGCCGCCTAAGGGAAGCCGAGGTAAGTGATTTGTGTGATATTATTGAAAATTGCCAAATCCGATATAAACGAAGGCATTTTCACCTCGAAAATATAGTTAAAATATAGTCCGTTAATCATTTAGTGGCAATAAGAAGACGCCGCACAGTGTGCTACACTGCAGACATATGAGTATCATTTATTCAATCGCGTGTTCTTTTTAACAAAAAGCAAGCATAATTTCACTGAAGTAATAACTGAGAGAAAATATGAATTTTCAATCCAGCAGCTAGTGTGAATATCGCACAAAACCCAATAATATAGGCGACGACACGAATTTATGTAATAGCCGGAGGGAACGACAGAAATTAATGAGTTCTGAGTGCCTTCCCGTGCGGATCCCAATTTTTCCTTCGACCTTGTTGATTGTAAACTGATTTCGAACTTTTAAAATGTCCTACTGTTTGCCTATATGAGAAATGGTAGAAACATAAATTATGTACTACAAATATCTATATAAATAGAAATCAATGTTTATCTCTTTGTCCCCTATGCATTTGGAAACCAACCTACAAGTTTTCTCTTTATCGGCATTGCAAAGCATGTCGGGTGCAGCTAGTAATATATAATATAGCCATATATCTTTACCTAAAGGAATTTGTATGTGATAATATGAGTTCGAAAACATTTATAAAAAGCTTCTTATATCCCATAAGATTCATGCTTTAAAAGTAACTCCTTCGGTCTACTTGTCTGTCACCTATTCAACGATTTAGATGGCATTTGAAATGGAGATATATGACATCATAAGAAAATACAGGCCGCTTTTAGGCGCGATAAGCAGACAGTAGTCAGTGACCATCACAATGCATGTTGTCTAGCAGGGACAGGCTTAGTAGAATTCAAGGTAGAAGAAAATTACTGCACAATCTTTTGTGAGTACTTGGTTTATCCAGCGCTCCACGAAGTATTTTATTGAAGCACAAACGCTGCGCTGCCATGGTAACGCGACCTTATAATCTTCTTATCTCTATTGACGAAATAATCCATTATAGACACTCAGATTTGTAGGGTAGATACAAAATAATTCCTTTACCAAAAATCTCAATCATTCAACGTCTTTTCATTTACTTGTCGTTTTATAGATTCTGACATTACAATTCAACGCTGAACAAAAAGCTAGAGGAATCCGGAATGTGTCTTAACAACGCATGATACTTACTCCGCAATCTTGTATGACTGAGAATGCCGAGCAGAGCGACGCGGCCTATTTTTTATTGTTTTAGGGTTACGATGTTTTTACACGTATTTGGGTCAGATTTCTCGCAATATTCACTGTGAGAGGCAAAGCCGTAAAATTCTGAGTAATGTTATCGTCTACATCATTTTCTACAGTTTCACCGTCAGAAGTTTCATTAAATTTTGCAAAGTGACTGTCAAAGGAAAGACCATTTTTTATTTGAGCTGCCAAACACTATTTAATGTTAAGACTTCACCAAGAATTTCAAATATTGGCGTTACTGTAAAGAGAATACTCAAAAGAAATCCAATCTCTACAATTCTATGGACGAAGTCGTAGTATTGTTTCATGAAATTTTCGCAGGAATTCTTAATGGAAAAGGATATTTGAAGTCTTAGGCAATGTTAGATTATAAATGGCAGATAGGGGTCCGTGTAATGAATTATAGGCTTTGCCAGAAGATTCGAGTTCATCTAATAACTCAAATTGATTCTTTTAGTAAAAATCTCCTACATGCAGAACAACATTGCCATCATTCATAGTGGGTGTAGTACTACCTACATTCATATACCCACGATTAGTAAAATTATCAAGTCTTCTTGATTAAAAAAAAACGCTAAGGCGAGAAACTAATGATTCTAGTACTACGCACTCTCATTACATTGTTTGTATGTTTATTGGAGTCGAGTCATAGGTGTATGTTTATTTTTATTTTTTCTAATATATATGTTAATATTTAAATCTAACAATGCTATGCCACCTAATATTAATAACAAGAGCTCCAAATTATTCATAAATCTAGCTATTTGATACATATCTTTTCTTTAACTTTCTCTTTGTCTGGTTTTTTTTCAGGACAGACGTTTGATCCGTTTCCAAATAAGTTCCACAACCGATATGATCACTTTAATATATCTTCACATTGTGTCAGCGATATCTTGTTATTTGATAACGTTAGTGTATTCTTTTTTTTATTTTAATATTAAGTCAAATTTATGAAAGGTATCTAGAAATATATCTAAACTAGGAAAAATGCATATACTGGGCTACAACAGAAATCGCGACGTTACAAGATCCGGATGACCATCTTGACCACAAATTACCGAGAACTTGGGATAACCCTGTGTGTCCATCTATTTTTGCCATAAATGGTAAATCTATCCTCACAATTTCGATGCTATCCTATGGTGTTGAAATGCTTTGGTGTCTTTAGTAGCTCTTAAAATAAGTTCACATTCTGCACAATCCATTTATGTCAGCAAAGTCTATGAATTCTACATGAGAAATAGCAGGTAATACGATGAAAAGACGCCAAACTATAAATGGACGCTTGCTAGACCCAGCGTTGATGACCCCATAAAATCTTTTTATGCTCTCCCAGAATAATACCATGCTATATAACTCAGTGTATTGAAAAAATTAGACGCTAATGTATTCCAAAACCAGAAGCGTGAATATTTTCCAATATAAGATATAATTTTTTAAAAGGCCTGTAATTGGTGATATAAGCAGCTCCATTTGTATTAAATAAACAAAACTGTGATCATAAAGACAGAGAAGTAAGAAGTAAAAGAGATAAAAAACAATCGAATCATTGAACCTACAAAATCAATATGCAACTCATATTTTTCTTTGTGTATTCGTAGTAGACAGTTATTAGGCAACACAAATAAAATTGAATCAATTTGTGAAGGCTTTACTAAAACTATTGATTTTTTTTTATGAGGCCGCACGTTTCGATATCATTTTGTTTTGCTTTAATATTTATATGTATTAATTTATGAAATGTAATAAGACATATAACGTTTTGGACATAAGTGTATTTTGGTGCCCTTAGGGATTTTTGGACCTTTTTTCTCATAAACGTAAAGTTTTGTATCGAGATCAACTGTAATTTACACTCATTTACACTGTATTAAGTTCAAGTACATCTCTTATACTCCATATTTATGAAAAAGGACAGAGAATCATTCATCATCAACATCATATCAGCCAATGATGCCCACTGCTGAACGAAGGCCTCCCCCATCGATTTCCATGTGGAACGGTTCTGCGCAGAGGTCCTCTCTCCACCTAGTGGGAGTCCTTCCTACTTTGCGCTATCCGGTACGTGGTCTCCATGCTAGAACTTTATGGCCCATTGGCTGTCAGTTTTGCGTGCTATGTGCCCTGCCCAATGGCACCTTTAACTTGCTAATCCTATGACCTATTACTGTGACTTTGCTCATCTTACTGATATCCTAATTTCTGATTCTATCTCGTAGGGAAACACCTAACTTAGATCGTTGAGCAACTGTGAATCTGCACAGAAGGCTCTTAGTAAGCGACTACGTTTCACAGCAGTACCTATGTCATCCCTGGCAATACACACTGGTCAAAGACTTTCGACTTGAGGCACTGAGTAAATTCTGACGAGAAGTTCTTACGCAATTTACCGAACGCTGCCCATCCGAGTTGGATTTTTCCGAGGAGTTGGAGTTGACCATTTGATGATTTTGCCATAATCACCATGTTTGACAAGAGAAATATTATAGTTGTTAAAATACTAAATGTTAGATATAGAACTTGGTTTTTAAATTCAGATACATACATTACCTGAAATATGAAAAAAGTTGAAAGTTAAACATATTTCTTTAAATATTTTAACTCATAGTTGTCTTTTATAATCCATACTGAAAGCAAGAGATGTACTATCGGTACTTGAAATTAGTATGACTATCTCTTGTCTTTAGGGAGGTAGAATAGTGGGATTTACCATTGAAATCTCACTACTCAACCATTGCTCGCACTTGTGGGATGGCTCCGCCAAGTACCCCCTCGATGCACTGGACAAATTAAGGAGTCGTGCTGTCCGTATTATTGGCAAAGTAGAGGTCACGAACAACTTTGAGCCTCTGCAATTGCGTCCAGCTTCAAGCGGCGGTTTCTATGACGCGACGGCGTTTCCCTTATATTTTCATAGTAATTCGCACACCGCAAAAACGTGATTAACATTTGACGTAAATTTCACGCCCCGCACGCTTTCTGTGTGGCGCAGCCTTTAGAGCTATGAATAAATGAAAATATCTTTATTCAATTTGGCCCCCCAAGAAGCACTTTCGAATCGTCAACAAAAAACCCTTATGTCTATCACATTCGTGTTGTACGAATCGCACTTAAGTGACGACACACAGTCGTCACTTAAGTGCGATTCGTACAACACGTCTCTTTGTTAAATTCGCGCTTCTATTAGAAAACTACCCACAATGTCAAATAAGTGTGAAAACTGTAACAAAACTATCACAAAATCTATACCAGGGGTGGAGTGTAGCAAATGTGAGCGAATTGTACATCTGAATACTAAATGTACGGGGCTTAGTAATAAGCAAATCGCTGCCCTAAAAGCCGCACCGAGCCTGGAGTGGACATGTCTTCAATGTCAGAGCGAAACACCAAGGCGTAGCTCGTCCATTATCATACCAGACGACGAGGATGATGAGGATGAAGATACTACGGTACAAATAAATGCAAAAAAACTGCTAAACAACATAACCAAAGAGGTAGAAAAAGCAATCTCTTCTCTCCTCTTTTCGTCCGACACACGATAGTGAGCAGACGTGTCGCAGTTTTTGTCCGTAATTTAATATTGCCGTAAAATTAAATATAAACATTAAAGCCTGTGAATAGTGTTCAGAATCGTGCTACATACCATACCAGCCGGTCTTCGATACAGTGACGGAAGACACAGGACATCTCGCTCACACACAAACGCCACTAGTGCTACGGTAATCTGCTACGATTATCTACGACGCGGCTACGGAAGCATCTACAGCCAATTTTGCTCGTGTCTGTTATACTATTGAGGTATTACTCGTTATTTTAAAACTGCTACAATTTGTCCAACTGGCGTTGCGCACCGATACCAGGGCATTACGAGTTCGATCCCCAGTAACTGATCAAACATAGATATTTTTTTATTTTTCTCTTTTTGAATTTAAACTATATTATCTTGATTAAAAATATGGATAAATCTTTATCTGAATCTAATTTATGTGAAGAGGCTACTCCGCCTAATATTATGTTTCAACGCATGAAAAGGAAAAGAGATGAAGAACTGCATATAGAATTTAATGATTTTAAAGAGGAAATAAGATCAATGATAAGTACATTTATGACTGCAAGAGGAAACGAACTACAAGCAATTTTTCCAACTTTAAAAGATATCCAACAATCTAATCAAAACATCGAGACTTCCATTGCATTCTTATCAGGCCAAAATGAGGATTTAAAGAAGAAAGTAGAATCATTAGAAACCCAATTAAAAAAAGATAAAGAATATATTACAATCTTAGAGGATAAGCTAGAGGAATCACAAAGATATAACCGAAAAACTAGCATAGAAATAAAAAATGTTCCAAAAAAGGCAAATGAAACATGTGAGACTTTAATAAACTATGTAAGCCAATTGGGGTCCACCATTGGTTGTAAATTAGTGAAATCTGACATACGTGATATATACAGAATACAGAGCAAAAAGGATAAAAGTAATACTTCAATCATAGTGGAAACTCATTCCACTATCCTAAAAACTGATATCTTGAAAAAGTGTAAAGTATTCAATATCAGTACCAAAGAAAAACTGCGAGCAAAACACCTGGGATTTAAAACAGATGAGGACAACCCAATCTTTGTATCCGAACATTTAACAGCTAAGGGATCACGTCTCTTCTTCTTAGCCAGGGATTTAGCCAGGTCTAAAAACTATAAGTTCTGTTGGACGTCCTACGGAAAGGTGTACTTGAGGAAAGACGAAAACTCCCGTATCGTCGTTATTAAAAATGAGTTTCAAATTCAAAACTTGGTTAATGCAGATTGACAACTAAAGTATAGATACTATTTTCAAAAAAACTTTTGTAATTCAGTAATTTTAAACTTAAGATTATGTATTTTTTTATATTTAAGCACATACACAAATATTCATTTCAATATAGCTCATAGGCAAACACTCACACACTATTACATATCTACACTATTTTACAGATTGGTCTTACTTACAGAATATTCATTTTTTAAACCACTATTTATGACTGTGTCAACTAAATACTATAACATAATACACTCAAATTCAACACACATATTCACACTTTATAACATTCAGGTCCAATATCTTTCATATAGGCGAACTAGTGTACATTATTGTATAATACCTATTTCCACGATGTTTTTATTGAAGACTATATTTTACTGTCTTGGGGAGCCACATGTTACCTTATATCTAAAATTGACTTTTCTATTCTTAAAACTCGACCATGAATAGCTCTCCTATAATCGCGAATGAAATAGACAACATTGAAATTGCACAAGCTGTAAAATGTGACATTATTGAATTGTCCAACTATACTCAAGAAAGCATCCTGGATTTAGCTATAGTTACACAAAACATTCGAAGTGTATACAGCAACTTTGACGATTTACAAATTACATTGATGCAACTTAATTTTGAAATTGACGTACAAATTCTAACCGAATGTCGATTAAACCCTGAAAAACCGATTCCTCAACTATCTAACTATGATTCATTTGCTACAACTAACCACATAAATCAGAATGACGGTGTAGTAGTATTTGTAAAATCCAAATATAAAGCTACAGCTACAGAAATTAACCTCCAACATGCCTCTTGTCTACAGATTATCATTCAAGATTTAGTCATTATTGGTATATACCGCTCACCATCTCATATTAACGCCGAAAGCTTCATTAACTCCCTTAACACGCACCTAGAATCCCTTTATAATTACAAAAATATTATAATAACTGGCGATATCAATATAAATCTCATAATAAAACCTAATGAATCGACTCAGGATCGCAATAATCGTACAAATTACCTAAATATGTTGGCTATGGGTGGCTTTCTTCCTGGCCACACATACCCAACAAGAGAGACAAACTGCCTTGACCATTTCATTTTAAAATTAGAAAATATAAGTAAAAAAGCTTTTATTGCCGTTCTCGCTACGACTGTTACGGACCACGCTCTGGTTTTACTAAAAATTACAAATATTTTAAAATCAACTAACTCATATAATAAATTTAAAGAAATAATAGATTATGATCAGGCTGTTAAATCATTAGAAAATAAAAAAATAAATTATCTGCTAAAATATAACGATCCTAATGATCTAACTGACAAATTAATATTAATAATACAAGAAGCTTTAAAAGAAAACACTAAATCAACAAAAATAAATAGAAATAAAAGAATTAGTAAGCCGTGGATCACACCAGGCATATTAAGGTGTATTACAAATAGAAATAAGATGCAATTAAGATTACGATTAGATCCTGCTAATGAAATCCTTAAAGTAACCTACAGAAGGTATCGTAATTACATTAATAATTTGATAAAGAAGTTAAAACGCAGATATGAAAGAGAACAACTTAATAAATCTATAAATAACCCAAGAATGTTATGGCAATGTATAAATAATATAACAAATTACAAACCGAGCAAAAGATCTAATATTAACTTACTTAATATCAATCCGTCCGCTAATAGGTCAGCTAACTTAGTCAACGACTATTTTGCCAATATAGGTAGTGAACTGGCCGAAAACATTATTTCAAGTAACTTGATTAGACAACGTAAAACAAATGTTGATTCTAAAAGGAATCACTCACTTAATAAGTCCAATCTAAAATTACAATTAAATTCATTAGTGTTACTCGAAACTGAATACAAAGAAGTGCATACCGTTCTAATGAGTCTCAAGTCAAACAGCTCTCCTGGATGGGATAACATACCCACAAGGTTTCTAAAGACTGCACATTGTTTGCTAGTACCTATCCTAACCCACCTTACAAACCTCTGCTTTCAACAAGGAGTATTCCCAACAACACTAAAACAAGCCATAATAACTCCTGTGTACAAGAGTGGTGATAGAGACAGTGTCAATAACTACCGTCCTATATCTGTCCTGACGTCCATTTCAAAAGTTCTTGAAAAATTAATAAATACCAGATTGGTCAGCTATTTAAACAAGTTTAATACACTTTCTGAAACTCAGTATGGATTTAGACAGGGGCTCTCTACTGAAGATGCTATTACGGCTCTAACTTCTCTGATTGTAGAACACGTAGACAATGGCAATAAATGCCTTACTGCATTTATAGACCTTAAAAAAGCCTTCGACACTGTATCTATCCCCATCCTTTTGCAAAGGCTTGAAAGCTATGGTATCAGAGGCATTCCACTCGCGCTATTAACCAGCTATTTGGAGAACAGGAAACAACAGGTTAAACTTGGGAAATATGTAAGCGACTTAACTACAGTTTCTTACGGCGTTCCCCAAGGAAGCGTTCTTGGCCCAACGCTGTTTCTTATTTATATAAATGAGCTGTGTAATCTCAACTTATCTAACGCAAAAATATTCTCTTATGCAGATGACACAGCCATTGTATTTTTTGGAAACTCATGGTCAGAAGTGAGAACGACTGCTGAGGAAGGTTTGTATAGGGTTGCTCAGTGGTTAAATACAAATCTTCTTACGCTTAATATTAGCAAAACCAACTATATGTGCTTCTCTATAAACAAAAGAACACAACCCAGTAATCACTTCGGTTTACAAATACATAGCTGTGAAAACTCTCATAATATAACATGTTCCTGCCATTTTATTGAAAAAGTTACCACAACTAGATATTTAGGTGTTCTAGTTGATCAACGGCTGTCATGGCATTCACATATAGATATGATCATTGATAGGATTAGAAAACTCATGTGGATATTTAGCAAGCTCAGACATGTAACCTCAAAAGAATTATTAAAAAACATTTATTTCGCACTTGCACGATCCGTCCTTAATTACTGTATCCCTATTTGGGGTGGAGCTACCAAAACTAAATTTTTAGAAATAGAAAGAACGCAGAGATTACTGCTTAAACTCATGCACTTTTTACCTTATAGATCACCGACTGAGGCATTGTATATTTATTGTGATGTACTGACAGTTAGAAAGTTATATGTTTTAAATTCTATTTTAAAATTACACAAGTCGCTTACATATGATCCTAGAGTAACAAGTAAGAGAAGAAAGGATAGAGTTATTTCTACTAGACTGGTAAACACAGTCTTTGCTTCTAAACAATTTAGCATACAATCAGACTTTTTATATAATAAGATTAATAAAAATATTAACATTTACCCTCTAAACTACTATCGATGTAAGAAAACCCTTATATATTGGTTAAAGTCTCTTGATTACTCACAAACAGAGGATCTACTTAAAAGATTAAAATAAAATTCTTAAATATATATATTCATATACTTGAGTTGAGTAATATAATATTAACTATAACGAATATTGAACCAAATACATACACACAAACACACACACACACACAACACACACACACACACACACACACACACACACACACACACACACACACACACACACACACACATACACACACACACATACACACACACACACAGAGAGTTTCTGTTATGTAATGTTATTTTGTTATTATTATATATTTCATATATTTTTAATATTTCACATAGTTTATATTTTTTTATGTTTTATATATTTCATTTCACCATGAGAATAAACGGACTGGAAGAGCGGTGACTTCCTGATACAGGTATCTTTATACTTACTAGGAATGTCACCACAACATTGTTATTACCTGGTATTGTTGTTATGGAATAAATATTTTTTGATTTTTGATTTTGAATAAAGAAGGAAATGAGAGAGTTGAATGAGTCGTTGCAATTCCACAGTGCCAAACTGGATGAAGTAGTGCAGTGCGTTGAGATCTTCAAAAAAACTATAAAGTCACTTGAAGGAAAAAACACGGAGCTCGCGAACAAGAATACCAACTTAGAAATTCGAGTAGGTGCCTTGGAGCAGCGATTACATGAACTAGAACAAGAGAAGTTAAGTAGATTTGTTGAGATCGCTAACGTGGTAACTGAGAGCAGTGATGAAGCTGAAAAAGTTATTGTAACTATAGCAACAAAACTCAAACAACCTAAAGATGGTATTAAAACTATAAGAAGAATTCAGGGAAGAAATGACCAACCTCCCAAAATTTTAATAGAACTTAAAGATGATGAAACACAGGAGAACTGGATGTTGGCTGCTAAAACAACAAAAATCTCCGTAGCAGACATTCACCCAAAACATAACCAAAACTATAATACAGTTTACATACGGGAAGCTATGACCAAACTAAATAAACAATTGTTCTGGAACACTAAACAAGAGTTGAAAATCAATCAAAAATTCAAGTATGTATGGTTCAAGAGAGGATTTGTTAGAGCTCGCCAGGACGATTCTGAAAAAATTTTCATCATAAGAACTATGAACGACCTACAGGATATCATTAACAAGAAATCCTCACTGTCTATGTAACTTAAGTACCTATAATAATTTCCTATTAAACAAACTATTATCCGAAATCGCATGTGTAGCAATATAATACTAGATGATATTAATGAACTATCCGACTGTATAAACATAAATGATTTTCTAAATAAAATACCTACTTCTAATCTAAACCTCTTGTGCATGCATATCAACATAAGGTCTATTATAAAAAATTTCTCTGCACTAGAACAATGTTTATCTACCTCAAAAAAATGTATTGATGTTTGTATTCTAACAGAGGTAAATATCTCCGACAACCTTAGTTGCCTGTATAATATTGATGGCTATGAAATGTACTCAGTATTACGGAAGTTCCGTCGGGGTGGTGGTATAATTGTTTATGTTAATAAGAAACACAAAATTAAAATAAAAAATGTCATGTCCCAACACTTTGAATGTCTCCTTTTTACAATAACAACACAAAAAAAATATTCTGCCGATATCTGTGCAATATACCGACCACCCAGTTTTAGTAAACGCCTGTTTGTGGACGAACTTTTCAATAAACTTAACCTACTAACGAAAAAGAGTGAATTATACTTACTAGGAGATATTAATCTGGACTTAAAACATGACAATCCTATAAAACATAAATACAGCAATACTTTGTATGGGTTGGGCCTTGTGTGTGGGATAACACAGCACACTAGAATTGAACTTTCTAACGGGTCACTAAGTAAAACATGTATTGATCATATCTACGGTCGATCCCGCTCACAAGACCTTTATACTTCGGCACTCGGAACCGCACTGGCCGATCATCGCGCAGTGGTACTCGCCTGCATCGGAATACAAATACAGGATGCTCCAATATATAAAACATGTTTAAATAATATTATTGTCACTGAGCTTTTGGATCAAGTAGATTGGGAGAAATGTCGTAACATAGCTTGTCCAGTGATGCTTAATAACTTTATTCACAACAAATTTACAGAATGTTATACAAAATCAAAATTTAAAATTAGGGTAAAACGTAATTATTTGAGATGCAATAATGATTGGGTTAATGATAAAATAATTAGGTTATGTTCACATAGAGACCAACTGTTTTATAATTGGATAAAGGACACGAACAATTTGCAGCTAAAACGTGAATATAACAAAGCTAGAAATTATACAAACAAGTTAATACAGAAAACTAAGAATAAGGCTCTGAAATCCGAGATTTTACTAAATAAAAGCGACCCAAAACATTTATGGCAAATATTGAATAAGATAACAGGAAGAATAAAACAATCAATAGACGAAGTTATAAGTAATGCATTTGGCAAGCAAGTTAGCGAGGATAGACAAATTGCTGATAATTTTGCTAAGACTTTTAAAAACAGTGTGAAGAGTATTATACCACAATGCTCCAGACCACTACTAAATAGTACTTCGTACACAAACTCTGCAAATGTTACAATGCGGTTTAGACGTGCTAATGCAAAAAATATTGATAATATCATAAAAAGTATAAAAGTCAATAAATCACCCGGAATTGATGGCATAAGAGCTATAGATATAAAAAGACTCTGTGCAAAAATTAATACTGTCATAGCGGAGTTAATAAATAAGTGTGTCATGAACGGGGCATATCCTTCAACATTAAAGACCGGTATTGTAAGACCAATACACAAAAAAGGAAGTCGCATGGACTATGAAAATTATAGACCGATTACTATACTGCCCATAATTGATAAGATAATTGAGAAGTATATTTGTAAAGAGATTTATAGTTTCTATGAAAATAATGACATCTTGACTAAGAAACAGTATGGCTTCCGTCCGCACAGAAATACTACTCAGTTGCTTTCTGCATTTACCGACATGGTATATAAGCAATTAGACCAAAAAAGTCATGTAATAGTCGTTTTCATAGACTACAGTAAAGCCTTTGATACCTTGAGGCACGATATCCTGCTTAATAGCCTACGGGACAGTGGAATCAGGGGTAATATCCTCAGCTGGTGTGAAAATTATCTCAAGGAGAGATCGTTTGTTGTCAAAGTAAATGACACATATAGCGATCCCATTGCAGTAACTGAAGGCACAGCACAAGGTTCTGTTTTGGGTCCATTACATTATCTCACATATGTCAATAGCCTGCCAAGCTTAATATCTCAGTGTGATATTTACCAATTTGCTGATGACACTTGTCTAGTGGCTTGTGGAGTTGATCCTGAAGAAGCCTTAGGAAAACTTCAAAGTGACTTTGACATGTTGATTAAATGGTCGCACGATGTTGGATTGGTGCTGAATGCAAGTAAAACTAAACTCATGTACATCAGTACCAGTCAAAACAGGAGAAGTTATCAACCCAAGTTGATAGCACACAGCCACGATTGTCTTCATAACAATATTAGTAACACAAAACCTCAGCTATGTGATTGCAAGTACATAGATGCTGTTGATAAGCAAACTTACTTGGGGTTGATTATTGACAGTAGGTTAAACTGGAAAGACCATATATACTATGTTTGTGATAAATTAAGAGCGGTGCTTGCTAAATTCTCAATTATAAAATGGAAAGTCCCTTATCAGACACTTCTACTTTTATATAAGTCATTAGCTGAATCAATAATAGGTTATGGGTTGTCTAGCTATGGTAGGGCCTTTAAGACACATCTTGACAAAGTTTACACACTCCAGTTGAGAATCCTAAAAGAAATAGTGCCCTATAATATTAAAATGAATTGTGATGGTGATTACCAAAAGCTATTTGAATACTGTAAAATTATACCTATTCATGAAAAAGTAAAACTAACCTTGTTAAATGAAGAGTACTTCAATAATGACCTAAAAACATCAAAAAAAGAAAATGTTAGCAGCATGGGTATACGCAACACCAAAAAAGTCAAACTAATTTTGCCAAGATATACGAATTTATATGGCAAACGTAAATTAGACTACATTATTCCTTATCTCATTAATCAGTTACCCACATCATTAACAGATGAACTAACAGTCAAGAACATCAAATATAAATTAAAGCAATACTTTCTTGAGAACACACATCCCTGCACGGGATCTGTGTATTAAATAGGTAGAGGCTATTATGTCTAGTATGAATAATTCACTTCAATATAAACTAAAATCAGCATGTTAACTTTATCCAGCAAAAATAAAACAAACACTCTGTATAGTGATATTCGTCGTATAAGATTGTCAACAAGGAGGTTCTTATTTGTATGATCTACGGTAGTGAGCGAGACGACAGTGTTGGCTTGCTTTGATTAATTACCCGGTTTGGAGAGGGCATGTTTCTACGCCTACCTGCAGATATTTGCCTCTGTTTTTTAATATTGTTTCATAAATAATAAATATTAAATTTGTGTATACTGCTAATAATTGTTGATTTAAAGTGTTCGATTCTGGTGTACGGTAAAACTTTATAAGTTTATGTTTACACCTATTAATCAATTATTGTAATTTCTTTTGTAAATAAATAAATAAATAAAAAAAAAAAAAAACATAAAAATAATATTAACTAACTAACAATTTCATAATGTTTGTCTTTCTGTCTTATCTGGATCTACGTAAGCTAAGAATGTTATAATGTCAGTCTGTCTATCGGTCTGTCTGTCGGTCCGTCTGTCCGTCAGTCAGTCTGTCTGTCTGTCCGTCAGTCAGTCTGTCCGTCAGTCTGTCTGAATGTACACCGGTTCTAAAAGTGGTTAATGCTAACTATTAATAGATAAATTATTTTTTAATGTGTATAATATTTCTTTCTCTAAAAGTAGTTACCATAGCCTTTAGCACTTGTAGCGTCAAAGATACTACTACTGATGCCATACCTACCCTGTAAAAATGGTTGACAGCATAAAGGACAAGTAATCCTACTCTTAATATTACGCTTCTTCAAAACAAAACACCTCAAGGTAGTGTCATTTGATGCGACTTTATTTGAAATAACCCACATAATTATGTCACTGTACAATTTCATTTTTTTACTAACAGATAAAAAAACGAGCAAATAGTTGATATCAGGTTATCATGAAGCGGCTTTAACTCAGGGTGATGCTGCAGTGGCCAGCGGTGACCTTCCATTAGTACCGCTTACTTCTGATAACACTGTTAGCTAGTCTATTTAACATAAATCAGAGCTATTCTTAATTTTTGATTTTAACATTATTATAAATGTTTGAAAAATTACTTAGTAATTAAAATATAATAAAACTAGAAAAATTTCACGTCCTGAGGCAGGAATCGAACCCGCGACCTTTCGCAATCCGGGCGACTGCTCTGACCACTGAGCCACCCAGGACTTGGGATATCCCTGTAAAATTCTTCTAGTCTATCTGTATTATTTGCGTTTATGAGCTAACGTCCACCCTACAATGTCGAAATATTCTATTTCAACATCCGAAACGAGTATTTTTACAAATACCTACGATTCGGTTAAGTTGGGGCAATGCTTTCAAATCGATTCCTGCCTCAGGACGTGAAATTTTTCTAGTTTTATTCTATTTTAATTACTTAGTAATTTTTCAAACATTTATAATAATGCTAAAATAAAAAAATAAGAATATTTGAAAGCACTGCCCCAACTTAACCGAATCGTAGGTATTTGTAAAAATACTCGTTTCGGATGTTGAAATAGAATATTTCGACATTGTAGGGTGGACGTTAGCTCATAAACGCAAATAATACAGATAGACTAGAAGAATTTCACAGGGATATCCCAAGTCCTGGGTGGCTCAGTGGTCAGAGCAGTCGCCCGGATTGCGAAAGGTCGCGGGTTCGATTCCTGCCTCAGGACGTGAAATTTTTCTAGTTTTATTCTATTTTAATTAATAAATCAGAGCACCAAGCACCAAAATTGAAACTTGAAATAACAGCCTGAAATTGATGTTCATAGAGTTTTTCATCGTAATATCGCCTTTTCTTCCCTTATCAATTGTATCAAGAATCTGACTTTAAGAGCTCGTTAAGTAATGGCTGTGGATTTCTCAGAAAAGGTCTGTTTAATGAGGTCAAAAAAGATTCAGCGTTCTTTTTAAGGCTCGAGGTTTTGCTTGTTTGTATAATGTCGAGAGCTTTATAAGCTTCGCAGTATAAAATGTTCTTTTAGACAGCCCTTGTGACGTCGTCAAGAAATCTTAGCTTTTAAGTACAAAATAATAGGGTCGACTTTCCCTTTTCCTGGCTTGGGGGTATCGTATGCTCTAGCAGTAAAACTGGAGAATCTTGAACACCATCATCAATGTCTAACATTAGCTTAAGTAGCTGAATCAGTGTCAAATAAAAATGTATTACGAATAATTATATGCCGGAATTAATAATAATAATTAATAAGCCAATCTAGTATAATTATTATTTTTTCTTTTCCGTTTCTTACTTTTTTTGTAACTATTCAAAAGTATTATTGGTTTTTAGCGTGCGAAACTATCCAAAGTTTATTAAATCATAAAGTTCAGGACAGCGGAGGACCGATCAGTTCGGATCTCCTTGGGGGAGCCCTATGTCTCTCGGCTAATATGACGATGATGAAAGTTCATTCACGTTAGAAACACAAATACAGCAAACACAGATTAAAAACATAGCTAAACTAATGATAATTAGTGTATATGATACCGCTAAAGCGCGAAGTATGGTAAATCTTAAGATTTACCAGCAAAAGCACAACACTAACCTACCGGTAAATCTTAGAATTTACCATACTTCGGGCTTTAGCAGTAACATATATACCGGTTGGTGCCGTCAATACCACAATAAATTGAAACATGTGCTATATACGTTCATAGAAGTGGTTTGCCACTTTTAAAAACACCTTATTCATTTGATAATTTCATGATGTTTCTAAGAAATAATGCAGCAAATGTAATGTGTATTATTTCATGCAAATGTCATGAAATTATCAAATGAATAAGATTTATTTGAAAGTTGCAAAACATTTCTATGAACTAATATAGGCCATGTTTAAATTTATTGTCGTATTGACGGCACCACCCTGTATATAAAATAATAGTTAAACTAAAGAAAAAAAGGCTTTACAAAATAAGGAAATGGTAGATTAGGAGGCCAGTCACTCAGCTTCCAACAAATTGCTTTCTTGACAATCTCTCGAAACCTTACTCGTTACATAAGCACAATACTTTAAAAAAATGGCCAGCAGTGGGCGTCTCTCGGCTGATATATTTGCATAAATAATATCCTTCATTATTGGATGCATATCATTTTCTCGCCAATTCGGTTCGTGATTATTTTTTTCTCATTTTTATTACAGTAATCCTGAATTTGTTTCGGTGAATAGAAGTGATATCACCTACACACTATATTCATTTAATTTACTTTATTTTCGATTCGTTCATGTGATGTAAATTTCACTGAACTTTTCGATTTGCGATCATTTCTATTTATTGAAACTGGGTGTTGGGGAATTTCATTAAATGGTCCCCTGAACATGTAAATTTAAAAAAGGAAAAGTGTATGGGAGCACTCACCGGTTGTCTTCTCCTGGTCGACGTCACCGGGCCCCGGTTCTTGATGGTGTCGTAAGGGTGGTAGTTTTTAGCTGTGTGTGTATCCGACGGTCGCAGAAACGGTACTAGATGGCAGCACTTGCAAAGTACTGCGTTTCGTTTTAAGTAAGAAAAGTAAGTTAAGGATATTGGGAACCCATACACTCATGAAGTTTGAAATGAGATTAGAAATTAGATGAGAAATATATGTCTTACGTTTGTGCTAGTCAATTGATCTAAATATGCTAAAACAAAGTGATGTTAAAGTACGGAATACTCGGCATGGAGTAATTTCCCACCTAGATTACATTTTTAAATTTATTTTTGGTTGAATGTGAACTGAAAGTGAAATAAAAAAAGACAACGTGAAAAAATTAACTAGGTAATGCGTAACAGAAATTTGTTCAATTTCACCTTTACTCAGTCTCGAGGTGTATCCTCATGGATACGTATATCTTGGTATATTGATTGCTCGTCAATTAGATTCAGGCTTGAACCCAATTTGAACGATAGGAAAGGTGATTTATCAGGCATCAAGGAAATATGGTTACCTATCATAACTTCAAAAAAAAATTTACCGAATTTGAAAACTTTCCGAATATTTCCGTTTCGACTTTTTACTTCGCTTCGTCGAAATCACCTTTTCCACCGTATGAGTTGACCTATTAACAATTTTTTTTTCAATACTCGTGTTTCATTTGGTCGAAAGAAATCGACGTCGAACAAACAAAAACTTCAGCTTTATAATATTAGTATAGATTGCAGCATTTCAACAAATTTCACATAATGATTGCTGTTAGTCTTAGAATTATCAAATACTTGAAGATAAAAGAAAGGATTTATTCTAAAAACCAAAAGTGTAAGCTAAATACCTATTCATCCAAACACAGTTGATATTGACGACCGGCTGGCCGAGTGGTCTGTACCCCAGGCTACTCGGTCAAGAGGTCCCGGGTTCGAATCCCGGTAGGAACAAATGTTTGTATGATGAGTACGAGCATTTGTTTACGAGTCATGGATGTTTATATGTTTATTTAGTATATTTCTAATATTTATATACATATTATTATCATTATTTCTCCGTTATCTAGTATCCATAACACAAGCTCTTAATGATGCTTACTTTGGGCTAGATAATAGGTGTGAGTGTATAAATATTATTATTATTATTATTATATATAAAATTCAATAATTATGACAGCGGGATAGATGTTTCAATGCCAGAGTACCCAAGAATGAATGACTGCTTCGCCCAAATAAAAGTAACAGTTTCCGAAAACATGACGTTATTTTCGGTGAAGGCTATTTTTGTTGTCTGCGAGTCAATTACTGGAAGGTATTTTCCCATAATTATATCTCCCTCATTAAAAAGGGTATCACTTTTCTAACAATCCAGAAACCTGATAGTAAGTGAAAACCAACAAAAACTGCATAATTTAGCCCCTTCGGACCTGGTGTCCATTTCAATGGACATAGTTTAAAAATACTCTTATTATGAAAGACTCTACCAGAGTTGAAATATAAACTTTTTATGACAATCGGTACATTCTTAAGATGATATATTTTTTTAAATATATAAAAAATAATCATAATAATAATAATAATAATAATCACCAAAAAAGATACTATCGTTTTTGGTACGATATTATTTACGATATTATCGTTGTACCGTGGCCGTCCACGATAATATCGTCGCGTTACAAATTATAAAAGCGTTCATTGAGTAGACACATCAGTGAGGTGGCATGGCCATTCAATCGAAATAAGTGGTCATAAAAAATAACCTTGAACCCACCAATCAAACCAAGACTCTTCGGTACAAGATGATCCATTTAATACGCCAAGTCGTTAAACGTTAGGTGAGTCTAGTTGAATTGACTATCGGGCTAGGCACTTGATTGGATGCCGGCGTCCAATCAACGGACGAGGCATCCAATTGAGCGGTGAATTTAACCAAAAGGCGGCGTCATATCCAATATATTGTTATTTTATACAAAACACGGCAAATTACGAAACGGTTGTTGTCGGCTGACTGTGAAATCGACAGGTTGTCCGCTTCTACCGCCATCTGACAGCATCCATTTTGTTTATCGGGCCGGCGACCACGTTTTCTTCGGAAAAAGAATTCGTCTTGCCCAATCATCGTATATCGTTGCCGCAAGCTATTTGCAGATTAATTTTACTTGACATTGGCAAAATTCGTAATAACGAGAGACCATTAAATAAAGAAGAAGAAAAAGAAATTACGAAACACCACCAGATGAAAGGCGGTATAAAGAGTCCGTTTGCTAAAACAGATGGTGCATCATAAATACACTGTTCTAGCTGTCTCCACCTTGCTGTCCCATGTGGTGCCTTTTCTCCTCTTTTAAAGGAACCCATATCATAGCATATCTCTCCTTTCTATGTTGTGACGTGTCTTTGTAAAGAATTCCAAATTTTGAAATATAAAATGATGTGGTATGATGATTATTTTTTCTGGAGGAATTGTTATTTTCTTGGAGTTTGTACGATTTCTGAAAATTTATTTTCACAAAAGTGAGATAGACCCTTGTGACGGACGGACGGACATCATAGACTCAGTAATAGGATTACGCTTTCACCCTTTGGGTTCAGAATCCTAAAAATGTTCTGCTCAGTAATTCTGAAAGTCTGAACAAACGATTACCAGGGTATTAAATAGTTAACAAATTTCAAATTCACCAATTCACTTAAATTAAATTCTGAGAAAATTCGGTCTTCGTGTTGTTGGTCCGATACTTTTTGATAGGATAGTATCAAGAGCTATTTCGTAGCTAGCTTAGTCGGTAAATCAATTGGCTAACAAGCGTTATGGAGCACCTGATGGTAATTCTGTAGCTACCTATAAGCTTCCAATAAAACACTCATGGTTACTTGGCTGCGATCTTGTGCAATAATGCTGTTACAGTTATACCATTGAAGTTACGGCTACACCACGGAATTTGAGGGTCTACGACGCACCTATGAAGACCGATTAAATTGTAAGCACGCGTTGTGTATGTGGGCGTGTACGACGTCATCCTACTATCGGAGTTGTGCCACTGCCTATTAAATCCGTAGAAGCGATTCTCAGGTTGAACCGAAAGGTCCTAGAAAACCCTAATCCAAAACCTCAACCTTGAAAATGGAATAACTCTGAAGAGAGGCCTTAAATATGAAATTAATATTTCTTTCAGGATTAATTTAGGTTGCCACTTACTAAATATTAAGCAATATAGTAGGCATTCTGAAATTGTATTGTGCCTCTCAAGTTTTATGAGTCATATTGAACAAAAAACATTTTTATTGATAAAATAAGGTTCTCCTATGTTTATGCCAATTCACCTTGGAATTTCACAGTACACTGGACAATATTGAAATTTTCGACTGAACCAGCAAATATGTGGAACCCAAAAGTGTAGAGTGCCTTACCTTTAACACACTCCGTTGAACCTTCTTGAGTGCCTCTAGAGATTACTGAGAAAATTCTATTTTTAGATTTTTCTTTAATGTTGTATTTCTTCTTTTGAGAATGAACTGCTTTTACTTGTAGACGATATTTATTGCGACGAGAAAGCAGTTAGGTACTTTCTAATTTTCCGAATAAATTGTCAAGGTAAACGTCTAAAGCCTACTTTAAGAGCCAATCGCAGGTATAATCATGACAACATAATGTTTCTTGTTGTTTGTTACTTGTCATGCTTCTTATGTTAACATAAGAAATGTTATTGACAGAATAATAATCTGATTAAATCAGCTTTGAAATTATAGGATTCAAATATATTTGTGTTTTTGACTCTAAACGCCTGACGTTTAGAACCAAACGTTCCTAAATCATATAATATAATAAAAGGCAAAGTCGATGGTAGTAAGCTCTTGTCAAGGGCTAAGTTACAACTGCCGATTCGTGCCAACGACAGGAGGAATAATCTCAGATTGTACGCCGAAGCATGTTCTACAAAATTATTCTAAAGATGTTGACCTGTTTACATCGAGACCAAATTATTTAAAAAAAAGTTATCACAGATTTTTTGTAGGTGACTTTCTAATGTTATGCTATATTTATATGGCGTTAATACTGAATAATATTATTTGATAAATGATATTATATTGTTTTTTTGTTTCTTTATTAGTTTTATTTCTATTTTCGAAAACTAATTAAGGCATGTGTTTTATTTTACCTCATCTACAATTGTTATTCAAATGCTGTTTGTTTCCTATGAATAAATAAAGAAGCTAAACAATGGCTATTTCTTGATCAAAAATGTATTTGAATCAAAACAACAATATTTGTCTGTTATACTGTCTGATATAGTGTTTACGGCAGCTTAGAAGCTCCATTGTCGCTTTGTTTATTCTATGAATATTCAGGCCTTGTTTGACTCAAGGAGGTTCTGATGTATGGAACCTCCTTTGACCAAAGAAGGTTCTTGTGATCACTAGTTCTAGCGATCTTATTTCTAGGCTGAATACGTTTGAAACATAGGATCCTTTTTTTTGTGTGTTTGACAAATTGGCAGATGTAGCTAAGTAATGTAGTACCAATTATCTTTATGGTTAACTATGAAGGTCACTGTATAAAGAACGGCGATAATATGTGAACTAAATCTTTTATGCATAGATACCGAGACAGTATGCGAAAATAATGTTTTGAAAGATGGATTTTTCGTTTGAAGAATTCGAATTGATTGCTACTTATGTCTCTTGGTTAAAACTTATCACCGACGGTATTTTTCCCGCCTCGGACGTGCTGTTCTGTACAATTTCTATGAAACAATGTAGGTATACTTAAATTCTCGTCCCGTTCCGTTCCGGTAAAAGCACGATATTATACAGTTACCTTACACCCGTCTTACGTCAAATTTATGATACATTCAAATTGGGATTCTGCCTCAGTTTGAATCTGGAGCTACTTTTCCCAAATTCGGAAAATATACGCTGCTGTTACCTATAAAAACAAATCAAATTTAAAATATATGGAATATTGTTGAAGTTGAACTGTTTAAAATTTTTTAAAAATTACGAATTTGTTTTTCCAAAATTTATCATAAATGTTAATGATATTAAATTGCTAACATAAATTAAAACAACTATTATTATGACAACTGTAAATGAAACATACATACTTATTTCATAGTTATTATTAATTTTATCAATATGCCCATACATTTCTTAGTAATTTAGGAACATATGACGTCACCTGTTCCGTAGATTTTATATGGAGCGTTTCATACTACTAAGTATATCTGTGAAACTATTGATCTTAGATAAACTATTTCATTTGCAATATTTCTTTCTAAGTTATATACTTCTTATTCATGAAATAAAAGTTGTTTACTACCCTATTATATCATAATTGCCGTTTATACAGTGGCGTTTGATTATAACGAATTCTGTCTTATTTTTGAAAGACAACATACCCCCCTTTATCCAGCAAGGCCTTTGATTGCTAGATTATTTAACGTAATTAATTAGCCGAAACCAATTACTGTAATGAATCTCCCATCATTCGTCTTCTAACTTCAAATATTCTGACAGTATCACTTTTCATTAACTAACGAACAGACGTATAATTGTTAATTAACGGGAAATTCCAGAAAACAATATATAAGTTTTGTCTCTGTTATTAACGTTGAGAGATGGCCTTAATTTTTTTTATATCCAATGATCGTGGTTGCCATTAGCCATCAGGGAACAGATCCTTTTTAACCGACTTCAAAAAGGAAGGAGGTTATGAGTTCCACTGTATTTTTTTTATATGTATATCATCGATTTCTCGGTCAATTGTGAACCGATTTTCAAAATTCTTTTTTTATTCGATAGAATATACTCCTGAGGTGGTGCCACTGTCACCAAGTCAAGGTCTGATGATGGGATCCCAGGGCAATCGAGGACAAACCTCAAATTTTATAGGAACGTATGATTTTTTTACTTTTTTCCAAAGCTATTCAAGTATTTGCTACTGTCAGTTACCATCTTATGTTGATAAGCTGGTGATGGAAGGTACAACTCCTTAACGGTTAGGAGTTGAAAGATAATTCTTTAAATATTACAGGTACGTTTTGACGAATTAGTTGTATTGTATCGGGATATTGGGGTGAACTGATGATGGAAGGTAAAACTTCTAAACGGTTACAGTTAACGGAACAATATTATGTATTTCCACTAAAAACTGGGAGACAGAAAAGTCGATAGTGCTGACGGTCACCCATCTAACTTTGACCTTAGATAATCACTGAAAAAGGTGTTAAATTTTTTTTTTACCAAAAATAAAACCGACTACAAAACACTAGAAAGGAAAAAATAATTAAACTTAAGTACTTAGGTACTCATCTCCTAAAATGAAAATATCATCAAAGCAACAGTAAACCAAATTTCAAGTCAATCGGATCTTTAATAAAAAATAGAAAATTGAAACTTTCAAGTAACCCCCGGCAATTAATCATCTATCTAACACCATCTCATTGAGACTATTCATATGAGCCCAAACACGCTATATCTGCTGTAAGTTTCTGAAGAATCTAGGATCCCGCAGACTTTTTAATGGTATAGGATCAGCTGAAGGTTAGTATGTCATGGGAATGTCATCAAAGTGACAGTAAACCAAATTTCAAATCAATCGGATCTGTGAAAGTTAGTAAAACCCTTATATCAAGTAGAAAATGAGCTGATAGTCATCAAACGCCTGAACTGATCTTCATAAATTATAGCTTAAAACCATCCTAGTCACGTCAGCTTTCAAACAGAATAAAACAAATCAAAATCGGTCCATTTGCTTAGGAGCTACAGCTAGGCAAAATCTTCGTCGACGAAAAATTCGTCCTCTACTTACTTATTATTACACTAGCCGGTAAGCCCGTATGTAGGGTGTCTGGGTAGGTTCCACCGCGATTCTTCTTCAGCCGTGAAACATTAAAAATGAAATGTCTAGACTAGAATAAGATATGTCCAAGAGTGGGAGGTCCAACCGCAACCTTTCACAATCCAGCCAATTTCATTTTAATTCCTTTAGCTACTGATCTACCGAGGTTTCGGGAGAACCCCACGAATTTCTTCTAGTCATCTTTAAATTGTTCTGGTGCTGAAGAGGATTGTCTACACGAGCTTTTTGCCGAAGTCTTCTTGATAGTTAAACTTTTGAACCGGTGTAAATACAGACAGACATACAAACATACAGACATTTTGGCATTTTGACTCGGCAACCACTGCGCGGTAAAACTCGCAGCAATGTCGATTTTAATTTTCATTTCGAATACGAAATTTATAGCGTGTAATAAATACCGTTGCGCAGTATTTTTCTTTTTTTTGTATATTACTGGCCTGGATGCATGTCTTTAAGGCCAGAGCCGCTCAAAAAAATCTAAACAGCGAGCGTTCAAATTCAAAAACTCTTAATAATTTTCGTCTTGAAAGTTTTTATGGAAAGTCGTGCGACCCAGTCTACTGAAAGCATCTTGTAATGTAACTTTTCTTATTATTTCAGGTAATTCAGATATTCGTGTGCACAACTTAGCCGTAAGTTTCAGCCACGATGTATTTTTAAGTCTTGATGCCGCGTCGCCCAAGGAACTAACTTTTGTATATCACTACAGAAAAATCTCACCGCGACAAAGAAATAAGTAAGTAAAACGCACATGCATTATTTATTCTGTGGGAAACCCAGCCCGATCCCTTTTCTAAATAATTGAGTGCGCAGAATGTGTTACGTGATATGTATGTTACAGCCCTCTGTATGATATGTCGCATTGTAAGAAGCGACAGACATAGACAACCAACTAATTTATAAAGGCAATTCCAAATGACCATAAATTATTTACTGCTAACTAAAGGTTTATAGCAATTTATTTCTCTTAAAGAACCTTAAAGTCACTTGCATGAGAATAGGGTTCCGTATCCAAATGGTAGAACGGGACCCTATTACTAAGACTCCGCTATCCGTCTGTCCGTCCGTCCGTCCGTCTATCACCAGGCTGTATCTCATGAACCGTGATAGTTAGACAATTGAAATTTTCACAGATAATGTATTTTTATTGCTGCTAAAATAAACATACAAATAAACAGAATAAAATAAAGATTTAAGGGGGCTCCCATACAACAAACGTATTTTTTTTAAATACTTGTTAAATCTGCGACCTTTACATAATCTGGCAACTTATTGAATAGCAGCTGTGCTGTTTCAGATGTACCTATTAGTTCTTTTGCTTGGTTCTCGATTTATGTGAAACAACTTTTTGCAAATTTTAAGAAATGCCTAGGCATGGGACGTTGAATTTTTTAATTGTGTACGTATTTTTATAGGCAGTACAACTCACATCTTGAGACATACCGTGACCACGATAAACACATGATTATACTCATCACCGAAACATCTGCAGCAGTAGCTGCTCTCTCTCTCGGACTCGAACCAGTGACGTCTCGCTTAATATTTCTCAAACTCAAACACACTAAAACACCTAACACTGTAACACTTAAATTAGTAATTTAAATGTAATGAGTTTGAGAAATAATGGAACAACGTTATTATTAAACTCATTACATTTCAAGGTCATAATCATTACGCATGTCTGATTTTCTGAACTTTTTAAAACCAGACATATCGATTTATCAAGACTAAATTGATAACTGATTAATAAAGCAACTTTAAATTGCATTACTAATAAAGCACAATAAAGCAATTAAGCAGCCACACCAGAAGGTACCCCATCATCTTTACATTTTTCAGTAAGATAAATTAAAATGACATCAAGCTCATTCAGATCATGTTATTTGAGTTAGCAAATTATTATCATATTTTACGCTGAATACAAGATAATATAAAAATGTAAAGTACAAAAGCCTTGAACACTCTAATTTAATTATTCGGGGACAAACGCGCGTCTCATAATTTTTTAGAGGCACAAAAGAACATTTTATTTCATAATCTCGAAAGGCTAACAACAGTACTCGTAAAAAAATTGGCTCAATTTTTTTATCGCGAGCCGAGATAGTGATATTTAAAAAGATATATCCAGCGTATTCAAACCAGTGGCGGCTCGTGACAAATTTTCATTGGGTGCTTTTTTATAGAAATTGTACCGATTACTTGGAATGTCTGCACGAATATTCTCGTCAAATAACTGACGAATTATTTGTAACAGATA
Source organism: Nymphula nitidulata (assembly GCA_947347705.1). Classification (NCBI taxonomy): domain Eukaryota; kingdom Metazoa; phylum Arthropoda; class Insecta; order Lepidoptera; family Crambidae; genus Nymphula; species Nymphula nitidulata. Next base: position 1,948,975 of record OX374617.1, on the reverse strand, counting down.
TTCAGATAGCAGTTTAGAGCTGAGGAAAACATAGCTTTTAAAAACAATAATAATATTCGTGCACTGAAACCTATTATCGAGCCCAGATAAAGCATCAATAAGAATATGGATACTAGATAGAGTCTATATACATCCCATTGCTGGGCATCGGCAATCCGGGTTGGTGGGATGAAGCGGTTGCACGACTTAACTTGACGAAGCACGGAGGAATTCAAGAATAACAAATGTTGACCCATCCCGGTATCGGCCATGGCAAAAGTTGCTTTGTTTTTGCAATCAAAATCATAGCGCTCAAACCACTAAGAACCCGAGCTCCTCATTATGTACGCTTTAAAAAAATAAGAAATATCCATTCTAATATTTAAATGCGAAAGTAACTATATCTGTCTGTGCCCTTTTTAGGTTTTTTTTTTTTTTTTTTTATACAAAGCACGGCAATTGACCCAACACCACCTGATGTGAAGCGGTAAGGAGAGTCCATATGCGAAGACAGCTAGTGCAGAAACGGACAATGCACTAGCTGCCTCCACCTTGCCGGCCCAAAAGGTGCTTTTTCACGCCTCTCTTGAAGGAAATTTTGTATAGAAATAGTTCGTAACTTGAAATCTTTTCTGCTACAGCTTTGTAGTTTTTCCACTGCATGATTTAATGAAGACCAACATGAGGTAACTCTTGAAAGAAAACCTTTATTATTCTTTGTTAAGTAGAACTCAGTGAAATAAAGATTCCTGGAATTTCATTCTTGTTCCATGTGCCTGAACCGAACTGTGATGCAGACTTTGGTGGAAAGGTGAACAAACACTTTAGCGAACTTCACACACTAATATGAAATTTAACGCTCTATAGAATTTCATGGAAAACGTGAGAGAAAATTTTACATACGTTTTTTTAAGACTATATCCAACATAATTGTTCTCTGTATAATATGTGCGGTACTGTACCTATAAACGAGATTCCATAAAGTTGTTATTGTGGCTATGTTAGGTGTTTCTCTGCGAGATAGAATCAGAAATGAGACTCACAGAGATCACTAGATGGACAGACGACCTGGTCAGGGTCGCGGAGAGCCGTTGGATGCAGGCTGCGCAGAACCGTTCCATTGAAAGGTCCATGGGGGAGGCCTTTGTTCAGCAGTGGACATCATAGGCTGATATGATGATGATGTGAGCGTTGGCTCTGTAGAAACATCGTCACCGAGATTGACACGACCGCGTCTCAATTCTGCAAACCAACTCTATACAGTCAACTTGCATGGTGATTCATCGCCAAAAGAACTTTAAAAGCGGGAACCCTCTGCTGAGGCATCTAATACTCTATTCAGGAGTTAAACCCATGGGACCGTAGACAAGTAATATTTATGGCGTCAAAATATAAAAAGTGACAAATAGATTAAACAAGCTGCGTTTTATGACCAAAGAGCTCCATTATAAGAGGAACAGTTATTAACATTGTTGTTCCAAAATTTCCTAAGGCAAAAATCCCAAAATTGCGGCGAAATAATTAACTTTCTTTACAAAGCCTTTTATGTTAAAAAGGTTAATAATTCAACCCAATTTTACGCTTTTAGTGAAATTGAGATGGTAAATGCACATTTTTCCAAAATTAATTGCTCATGGGCGATTGATGTGGGTTCGATCTTGGTTTCATTAAGTCACGCCAGGCCTCTTTCTGATCGCAGGTGTACGTAATTACGATAGGTCCTCAGATTTTCTGATAAAGCCAAAAATATAGCTGCATACAGCTTGAATATTAAAGGGAAATTTGTGACCCGGTAAATTCAGCTACGAAAGTTGATTAACATATCCTTTACAAAACACTGGAGCACTAATAATTTGCAATATTCAGACATTGATATTTTCCACACCTCTTTTAATGGTTTTGTCTTGGCAATCAAACATCCATCTTCTTCCACTATTTAAGCGCAGACAAATTGCCGACTACACGTTATTGCAAAAAGTCATTACTAGTCAAATTGATTGCCCAGACCTCCTACAAAAAATACATTTTAATGTTCCCAATAAATTCGTACGTTTTAACCCACCTATCGGTGTTCCTCGTTCTTCCTCAAATTATAGGCAAAACTCATATATGGTGCGAGCAAGTAGACAGTATAATGGTATCTGCAAAGAATTTGATTTTGACCCATTTCTGACATCGGCATCACAAGCGAAGAGGCGGCTAAACCTTGACTTTTTTACCGATTAGATACAAATCAGACGTTATATGTATACAATGAATCTCAATTTCCAAAATTGTGAGTTTAATTGTTATAGCATAAAATGTATTAAAAAACATCTTTTTATGTTGAATGTAGAAAAAAGCAAATTATAATATTTATATATATGTGTATTTGTGTATGTTTATATGTGTATATATGTAAGTTTATTATATAATATACTTATTTCGAGGTAGTGTTTGGTATATGCTGTATGAACTAACGTGCATTAGTGCTCCTTAAGATTATGTTGTGTACCCTATTGTTATCCGTGAAAACCTGTTATTGGCTTACTGTTACCTAAACAATGTATTTTTATTATATTTTTTAGCTGTTGGTTTTCCATCAATAAATAAATAAAAAACATTTTAATTGGGATTTTTATTGTAAAAAGTTGTATTTATTAAAAAAAAACGCTTTTAACCGCCTCTGTGGTCTAGTGGTTGCGACCACCTGCCTTAGATATATAGGTCCTGTGTTCGATTCCCATGGGAGCAGATATTTTCTGCTCGGTTTGGTTGGTGGTAGGGCTTTTCTAAGTCCGCCTGGCTAGCTACCACCATCTTACCTAAATCTGCCGCCATAGCAATAATGTTAACGGCATTGTTGTGTTCCGGCAGTTAGAGGTAAGATAGCCAGTTCCTCTGTGGTTGAGGAATCCGGGTGTAGCTCGCTTCCATCGTCGGCCTTATCTTCACTTACCATCAGGTGAGATGAAGGTCAAGAGTTACCCTGTTAAGATAAAACAAAAATCTATAATATTATATATATGTATTTAGGTATGTGTTCTAGTAAACGATAAATTTGTGTCCGTTTAGACATATTTCAACGAAATGCAATAATAGCTATAAGTGGAAACTTTGTTGGCATTTTGTTAAGTTCAAATGCGTAATTTTTTGTGTGTTATTGTATTGCTGTATGTTTCCCTCAAATAAATAAATAAATACTGACTGACTAGATGATTATGATTACAAAGTCGGGCCCATAATTTTCTAGCATTATTGTAAGTAATGCCCCATCCTCATGCGTTTCTCCCATGCAGAAAAGCCTGTCCCAAGCTACTGCTTGGGATGTATATGTCCTACTGGACATATACATATAGTCTCGTGATGATAATGATGATGATTGTAACTAAGAGGATAATAATAATAATCATACACTCACACCTATTATCTAACCCAAAGTAAGCATCATTAAGAGCTTGTGTTATGGATACTAGATAACGGAGAAATAATGATAATAATATGTATATAAATATTAGAAATAAACATATAAACATCCATGACTCGTAAACAAATGCTCGTGCTCATCATACAAACATTTGTTCCTACCGGGATTCGAACCCGGGACCTCTTGACCGAGTAGCCTGGGGTACAGACCACTCGGCCAGCCGGTCGTCAAGGATCTCGGAGATGTAGTAGTTTCAGCGTTCTGGTGTCATTTACGAAAACAAAGCAACTTTTGTCTTGATCGATGCCGGATGGGTCAATCAAAATCGATAATCCCGATTTCTTCCGTGCTTCGGAAGGCACGTTTTTTTTAGATTGCCGCGAGTTGGATATCAGGGTTGATTACTTTCAAAGAATAGGTGATGGTGCCTACCCAGATGACCCTTCATAACTTAGTAACGAGATGCTGGTTTGTTGCTGTTGGTAACCAAAACGCAAATATGCAAAGTGTACCAGTATATTGCCTCGAGTGTAGAGATTCCTTTAGCTCCACTACACTGTTTCGTACCGCTATTTCCCGTCCAAAATGAGTGTGGAGCTCTCGCACTCTCAAATCGTCTTTATTACTGCAAACGCTCACAGCAATATTTTCAATTTTCCGTTCTAAAGCCGGCTAATGGATGTCCGTTGTGTCAAGAACACGCCGCTGCCGGAGATAGCTCCGATCTAATATTGTGTAGCTGTGCAATCTTTTGCTTCGTTTTATGTTGGTCAAGTTAAAAGTCCGAGTCGTAAGATTGAAACACTTAAAGCTTTTCACACGTATGAAGTTTTATTTATTAATAATTGAATAGAGATACAACTCTTTAATTATTAATTGAACAGAGCTTGCGCATTTTACAACTTATTGCGATTTGATTTTGGTATTTTCAACTGTTCGTTTCGGCTAAATGTATTCTATGGTTGTGTCTGTTGAAGATATACAGAAAATCTTTATTTTGCACATTTACATAGGCAACACAGAGATAAAGCAAAGACAAAATACCAAAAAATACTATCTTAACCCTTAACCACCTACCATACATCTCATAGACTCCTACGAATTAATTAATTAATTAATCGTGAATATTTTTGTGCCCGAGTTTCGTATTTACTTGTTCGTTCCTGTACCTTTTCCCCGTGCCCAACTGTGCCACGTAAGCACTCGTCGAGTTGATACGTGCCTGCGTTTGTCTCAGGTGAGTAAAAAACTATCATCTCGGGTCTGACAGACCTCTACTAGGTGGCTACGTAATTTTTTAAAATGTGTTTTTTATGGCTTTAGTAAAAATTGCTGTATAAGACGCGAACGGTGCTTGGAACATGATATGTCAGACAACAAAAACATGGAGTACAACGAATGTAGTAATTTTGAGTCTGAAGTTAGGTTGGATCATGTGTGGGAAAAAAGTTGCGCGTCTCATTCCGAATACGCAGTAGGTAATAAATTCAAAGTAGCAGCAGTGCTGAGGAAACGTTAACGTTTTGTGAAAAATGTTCAAATAAAGAATCACAAAAGCCAATACATGTCTTTCGAATGTAAATAGCCAATAACTTGCCTTGAGTCCTCGAACTCAGCTATTTTATTGCTGTCCTATACAAACTATGAATAGGGCTTGTAATTTTGATTAGTTTGTGATTTCATTCAGAATTTTCTTTTCAATGTTTGTTATTGAAATAAAAAAAATAATTTTACTGTGTTTTTTCCAAGCAATAAAACCTAATATGTTCCAAAACAGAACTTTATTTTATTTATAATATAAATTGAAACAAAACTCTTCATACTTATTATATGTATTTATACTCATGATTTATTTTACTTGGGTGTCCTATAAACGTACGGCAGGTGGTTGTGTAACAATTATATGTGGCAGGTAGCTAAGGGTTAGCGTAAGATGCAATCTGTCCTAGACAACCACAGGGTATACTGCTTGTGTATATATATACATACACATACACTTTGGATATAAACTTTTATATTTTAGGTAAACATTCATTAATAATAATTTGAAAAAAAAAACACGGCAATTTCATATTTATAGACCTATTAAGTACATGTCGCAGCATACTGAGCGGTGTATTAAATTTCTCTATGATACTGAGTCAAAAACTTCCAAAAATAGAACAGATAGATAAAAGGAGATCGGTAGAAATGGGCTAATCGTTACAAGCTCAAAGTTACTACTAAAATTTATTAAAAAAAATTTTATTTTTTATCCAATAAAATCAACAACTGCGTCTATAGGATAAAGTTGTAAAAATTAAAGTGTAATGATGTTGACTTAAAGTTATCCCACCATCATGAGGTCCATTGGATGATAATGTTGCCAAGAACAAAATAAAGACTGTTTTATCTATTAGCACTTTGGTTCGAAGAATAAAAAAACATAATTATTTACTGAGTCTCATGAACAATGTAATCGTGCTATTAACATTATGCTTCGCTTAGTAAGCTGTCTTTTTAAAGATAATTTCATAGATATTTTTAGCGAATTAAAAGTATCGATTACGATTTAGTCAACCAACACTGGCAATAATCTCTATATATTTTTGTGTGTCATGTCAAATTGACATTTACATCCATAGACTCTTTCAGGGGGGGCACTCTTAGAGCAATACTATTGGCAAAGAAAGAAGCGCCATCTATGAAGCTTAGCGGTGACCTTTTTGAATTAAGTCTTCAAAGTGTCTCGTAAGATGGCGCTGCTGCCGCTACTAGGTTGAAAACAACAATATTATTGAATCAAAAACAAAATAATAGCAATAAATTGATATTTCCTTTAGTAAAAGGTTGATAAGTATATTATTTTTATTTTATTTATGACTTTAAGCAGCAAGGAATAATATTTTTACCCTTGGCAACCCTTGTAGTACCCGTATTATAACTGCGTCATTCACTCACGTAATGGCTGCCGAAACTTGCACTTGCGCTTACGTTGTTTTCAGTTATCTAATTACGTGTGTGTTCTAGTGGTTTTGATATATTTCTGTGCTAGCAAACGTTGAGTTGAGAGTACTTCTCCGTTCAGATTTCTATATCACTACATCGAAGCCATCATTTTCTGTGAAAGTTGAGTCAAGTCAACCGACTCTATAAACTTGAAGACTTGGTGTATTTACTTGCGTTAGGAGACGCTATGTTGCGATAAAGACGCTTTGTGTATTTTGGACTCTGAATGTGTTGTGGACTGTGGATTACAAAATTGCTACAACGCCTTTCTTTTGTATTTTTGGATGTAAAAATCCAGAGCAGTGAATAGATTACTAAAAAGGAAAATTGTATACATTGGAGACGATAAAATGAAAATTGCGGCCCAAAAATATTGTTTGCAATATAAAAATTATAAAAATAAGTCACAGATTATGTGCTGTTTTATTTATTTATTTTGAAATAAATATAATTCATTAATTTAATGAAGCGTATTTCCCAGATACGAGTTATTTTATTTCATTGAGATAATGTTTGTTTTAATGTTGAAAAGCTATCCTTACATTAAAGTAAAGTCTCAATGAAATAAAATAACTCACATCTGGGAAATACGCGCCATTTAGATTTCAAATCTTTAGATACAAACCTACCTATAGCTAGGTATATATAGTAGTAGTTCCCGCAATACTTTCCAGAGGCGCTGATGGCGTTTCAAATTTATGTTACAAAAAATTGCCGCGAGTGGGCGCTCTTTTCCCTTATACTTACATTACTCTTTGGACTCTTTATTGCCATTGGTAATCATTCGCGTTTACGTTTTCTTGTGCTCTGTTGTGCTTAATAATTATTTCCTTTATTTAACAACGACTTTCGCTATTTTATTACGGACTCTGACGATCTCTGCCACCACCAACGACCTGCGCTTGCACAACGGTCATTGATTCCCTGCCTAAACGTCTCACACGGCTTTCTCACCTGGACTCCGAACATTGCTTTCGATTGGACTTCAAAATGAGCTTGACTCTGAACTGCATAAACTGCGGCATTAGTCTGGAAGGAGGAGGAGGGTGTGGGAGGTCCACTTTAACGCCATATTTAATCAATAAAAGCTAATAAAAAGGTAATACTTTTGGTTTACATTTTTAGTATCTTAACTTTTGATAACTACTTATCTGGCTAACCCCATAGAAATGTATTACAATATTAATACTAAAAGAACGTGTATTTTTCGCTCTACAAAACAGTCCAAAAATCATCAGTGTAACGCTTAGGCCCAAAGATCTTAGGAAGCTTGCCATTCTCCTTTACTTTATTGTTCACCGTAAATATTTGACAACTTTTTTATTTCATAATAAATAAGAAGTATGTAACTCCTTAATAAATATTGCAAAAGAAATAGTTTGTCTCAGATCAATAGTTTCACAGATTATAGTGGTATGTTTGATGTGTTGCGGCGCATCGTCCAAAAACGCTCCATAAAAAATATACAGAACACGTCACATGTTTTCATATTACTAAGAAATGTACGGGCATATAGATACAATTAATAAAGAGTGTGTAATAGTTATGTCTTTATTTATAGTTGTCATAGTAAAAGTTGTTTTGAATGATGTCAGCAATCTAATTTTATTGGCATTTTTGAACATTTTCATAAATTTTGTAAACAGCACAACTTTAGGAATATTCCATATCTTTTAAGTTTGAATAGTTTCTATGAGTAACAGTAGCGTACATTTTCCAAATTCGTGAAAAAACCCAATACACAAACTTAATAAATACTAACATTAACCTTTCAAGCATCAGATTCCAGAAACAATTGATTTTTAAATTGTCATAGCCATCCGGAGGGATAACGCCGCTTGACAGATTAATAAGCATTAAGATTGTAAAAGCAGACCTTTTGCTACATAACGACCCTTCCAGGCAAACTTTGTATGGATTTTTTATTTATTTTTTATTTTATTTATTGGGAAACTCTACAGCGTTTTTTTAACAATCAAGCTTAATACAACTTATACATAACTCTTAGCCAATTACAGAGTTTCACAACATACATAAATAACATTTACGAAGCAAAGTAGTAATCTAAGCAAGTCTGCGTTGTACGCGCGTGAAGAACGAAAAAATCCTACTTGGACTTGGTATGGTTTGGCAGCCTAAAATTACAGAATAAATATTAAATTTGTTTCCTGCTCTTTAATATGCGTTCACATGCGCTAAAGATGGATTCATAGCCATTTTGGACGAGTGGTGGAAATATTATTTTATTTGTTGTAAAAACTAAAAACATGCAAAAGATGCATTCATGTAGATAAAAAAAACAACAAATATGTTCTTTCTTAAAGATTATCCTTCCTATCCAACACTCACCCATCCCACCTTAGAAAAATAAAGGAGATCTATACATATACATACATACATATATACACACATATATATGTACATCCCTTATGCACACATTTCATTAAATCATTCTAGTCGAATGATATTTTTTTACTCTATTTTGTATTATAGCGTATTGTACACCAATATATCATAAATGTGTTTTGTATTTATTACATTAAATAAATGAAATATATAAATATTTCATTTACTTTGATGTTAATGTTAATTTTTAATTCAATTAAATTCCATTAAATGTACTATACTAACTACTATATTCCTGTTTTGTCAGTATCTTCATACTTCCTTTATCCTTCTCCTATTTTATAGCAAAAATATAAATAATAATAAAATATAGGATAGGATAGACAAGATTTTGGATATAAATGAGGTTCCGCAGTTCTGAAGCCTAGTGCTAGTTTTGACATTTGTAAAATTCAGATATTGTTCTGCATTAAACCGCCAAATCGTATGAAAACAACAACAGCGCCCCTATTATGAAGCAAAGTAAAACATATTTTAATATGGAGTCCACACCCACGCTAGAAGCACAGATAAGCGCTTTGGCGATTAACGCACCCTACCAGAAGTTACGTAGGCGTTCATTTGATGCGCCAGGAGCTGTCGATTACCCAATAGCTTCATATAGGTATGTTGACTTAGGTGAGCTACTAGGATATATATTATTGTATTCAATTACATGTTAAACATTTTAATGAATTGTTTCTGAAAACAACTTAACAGTTGCTGTTATATTCTTAATTTTTGATTTTAACATTATTATAAATGTTTGAAAAATTACTTAGTAATTAAAATAGAATAAAACTAGAAAAATTTCACGTCCTGAGGCAGGAATCGAACCCGCGACCTTTCGCAATCCGGGCGACTGCTCTGACCACTGAGCCACCCAGGACTTGGGATATCCCTGTGAAATTCTTCTAGTCTATCTTGTATTTGCGTTTATGAGCTAACGTCCACCCTACAATGTCGAAATATTCTATTTCAACATCCGAAACGAGTATTTTTACAAATACCGACGATTCGGTTAAGTTGGGGCAGTGCTTTCAAATATTCTTAATTTTTGATTTTAACATTATTATAAATGTTTGAAAAATTACTTAGTAATTAAAATAGAATAAAACTAGAAAAATTTCACGTCCTGAGGCAGGCCTATTTTAATTACTAAGTTGCTGTTATGTTAACTAAAATATATTTCTAAAAAATATGTTTAAAAAAATATGTTTCTATGGGATAAGTACCAACTTAAATTGAATAAAATTATTATATCCTTGTTTGGGCTTTGAAGCCGGTTTTGGTTTTAATTTTTTTTTTTCACTATTTTACTGATAACTTTCTAAGCTCAAAGCTATACATCCGCAATTTTGCATACAAAGACGACATAATTATTTTAGTTATTTTAATTTAAAAACCAAACGACCCAATAAATTTTAAATACATTTTTATGGGACCAAATGGCATAAAAAAATCACGTAAAACGGATCAGAAATCTGTGTAATCGGTATACATACATACATCCGCAATTTTGCATACAAAGACGACATAATTATTTTAGTTATTTTAATTTAAAAACCAAACGACCCAATAAATTTTAAATACATTTTTATGGGACCAAATGGCAAAAAAAAATCACGTAAATCGGATCAGAAATCTGTGTAATCGGTATACATACACACATAAAGAAATACCAACCGAATTAAGAACCTCCTCCCTATTGAGGTCAATTCATAAAACTATTATTAGCAATTCGCGCACAAAATAAATGAACAGTCTATCGCTAACCTTAGTGGAGTTTGAATCTGTCTATCTCTTGGGCTCATTGAAATATCTAGCAAACATCATCCACATAAGAACGAAAGTTAGCGAGTTGCTTTTAGCTCCCGACACTAAAAGAGTGGTTTTACAAGTTGACGTGTATGTCGGTGTGTCTGTGTGTCTGCATCGTAACTGCACGAATGGGTCGTTTTTGATTCTGTTATTTTTTATTTCAAAGCTGAAGTGATGGAGATGGTTATTAGCTATAAATTTATGAAGAACTATTTCCTGCTTTACAAAAGTGTCTTACTAACTTTCGCAGATCCGATTAATTTTTAGCTGATGCTGTACTATGAAATAGTATGCGGGATAATAATTAACTCAATGAGAAGGTCGAGGCCGGGGGTTACTAAAATGCTAATGTTACATTTTGTAAGGCTATTAGTATCCCTCACGACTCCGAAAATACCCACCCTTCCGTTAAAAATACATTAAGTGTTTACAATAATTGAGCTAGTCTGTACACTGAGAAAAATGACAACTCAACTGTCGACTTTAGACTTAAAGTGACTTACATAACTTACAGTCATAGCCAAACATAAAGTTGCATAGATCTGCACAGTTTTGTTAAGCCAAACAAAATGTGATTGCACCTCGCAAAATTTGGGTTATTATTAATGTATCCGAAGAAGATTGTTTAAATATTTTTTTCAGTGTATATAAAATGACCTCGTTCTGTACCAATACTAACAAAAGTATCGTGTTTTTCCCTGAGGACAAAACAGAAGAATAATACATTACTGCATACTGCATTCTATTTCTGTACCATCACTCTGCAGCAATTGCCGCAAAGGTATGCTACGAAAATAGCCCTGAAGATAAGGTTGAAAGGACATAAAATTCTCTTGAAATCTTAAGTAGGTTATAAATGGACGAAACGATTACTTACCCAAGACAAGGACGTCACAAATGACGCTACTTTGAAGGTGAATCTGTTTTTAGATTTTATTCTCGGTATACCGTTGATGGCGTTTAATGATTCGAATATTATTCCATTCATAAATTTATCATAGCGTCATAACAGAAATATCTTTGGCTTCATTCAAGAAAAGCGTGGAAATATCTGACCATTACCAATGAGATACCGTCAAAACAGCCTCACGGAAGCTCGGTGTCCTGAACAAGGTCCGTCGATTTTCACGCCTGACCAACTATGCCTGCTTCACAAAACTCAGGTCCGGTCTTGCGTGAAATATTGCTCGCACTTGTGGGATGGCTCCGCCAAGTACCTCCTTGATGCACTGGACAGATTGCAGCGTCATGCTGTCATTGCCATTGGAGATGTAGAGGTCACGAACAACCCTGAGCCTCTGCAATTGAGAGTCGAGACATTGCGTCTCTTAGCGCCTTTTATCGGCAATATCAAGGAGAGTGGTCTGAACAGCTTTTCGACCTTATCCCACCTTCACCTTCCTGCTCAGGAGCATGCGTGCCGGTCTTCGGAGTCATCAATTCTCTGTCTCCAGCTCAACATCACGCTCAAAGAAATTTAGTACTTCGTTATGGAACTGGATCTTTACTTTAAATAAAAAAGGAAAGTTCCATTTTGAAAACTTTTTTCGCGATTAAAAGGTTTTATGCGCCTTGATTTTCATGATACTTACTCGTTTCGTTCTAGCAACGCTAGCAAGCGACGGACTAAAGTGTAGCGCGATCGCCACACTTGAACGAAACATAGTACTAATGGGTGCCTTCTCTATACTTAATACTAATATCTCAATGACCTTTACATTAAAAAATATTTTTGCGGCCCCATTCAATTGTGTTATAGTACCGCATTTAAAAGGCTACTACAAGGTCCAAGAATATTTAGGTGATAAGAATGCGTGGACACATTAAAATTTCAAAATGTCTTACTAAGTTTATTAGAGAGTATTATGACTTTTGACCTTGTATTATAATACCTTTATTGTGATTATGCATTGTCAGACAGCTTGAAAATAACGATAATACTTTTGTCATTGGGCATATTCGGTAACTCAAATGACAAGAGCCGGTGGATAAAATATTCGGCATTTTTACGTACATTGACGTTTCACATCTTGTTATTTTTAAAGTATAAGGGGGACGGACAGTTTGCAAGAAGCTGATGGATGCACGTTGTGCAGAAGGATCTGCTTCTTGCAAGTTCCGTTTTGAAATCTATGGGGGAAGCTAAAGCAGCTTATGATGAATACTATAATGATATTGTTCCAAGAGTTGATATCACGCGACATAAACTTGAAAACGTAAAAAATTTAAAAAAGCCAATTTCCTAACGTTCGTTCAAGTGAACCGTCGCTAAGACATTTGAATAATAGCTTCAGAAACGACGTGGAAGCAATTCACTGGGAATGTGTGAAATATTGCTCGATCTGAGTTATGTACCGTTTTAATGGCGTGTCATTGCCAGAGTTGCTGGAGTGTAGTGAAATAAATTGAAAGTCCTTATTTCTAGACCTTATGTGTGCCTTTGTGATGTAGTGTAGATCAAATTAATGCCACTTTCTATGCTTGTAAGAGACTGAAATAAATGTCTTTAAAGTAAGGTTTCAACTTCTAAAAATACAAGACTAAATAATACCATGCATAAAATAAGCGTCCATGTACATTTAACAATCATCTTTAGATAATTTTCATAAACCAAAGTCTTGAAAACTAGCTGTGCTAGGGGCATTATGCACAGTGCGGGGTCATTCCAGAATCGCAGAATCGGATAGCAGTGAGGGTGAATGATTTGGACATGAAATGGTATACTGGGGTCTAAGAGTTCAAGAGTTTTAATGGAGCTGTGGCGTAGGGGAAATACCGTCAAATGGTGCCCTGGACATGTAAACTGAAAACAAATTTGGAGAAGGGAACACTTTCCCGCTGGTCTTTATTTCAACGGCAGGTCAATGAGGCCCCAGTTTTTAATAATTCCTTATGCTACTGAAGGTCTTTCAAGTTTTTTTTGGTGTAAGAGTACTAGATTCTGAAATTTTTACCATATCTAAAGGCGAACATATTTTGAGGCTACGAAATTATAAGTTCCGCGTCATGAAGTCGGAATGAAAAGGCGCAGGTGGCTCAGGTCTTTATCAATAACTGTAGTTTTCAATATTCTTTGTAAACTGCCACAGGCTTTCTAAAATAACTATGTAATAGTAAATATATATGTATATAGTGTTGCAAACTTAGCTTTTTCACTTCCATTTTTAAAATAATTTACCATATATTTTTAAATGCATGAAAGAATCGAAAAACTTTACTATTTTATCTGAAATACGTAGGATCTGAAAATAAATTTATTTTAAGCCTGGGCTTTATATACGAATCATATATCTACTTACTTACAGAAACGTTTATTAGGGTAGACTTTGCCACATGAACTGAAAGTCCTATACGTTGTGTATCATATGATGTCATTAAAATGAGATTTAATGGAAATCGCAATGCAGTGAGCTACTAATAAGGCCCACGTTTTCACGAGTTGAGCGGATCCTGTGGACGGCTCTGTTTGTTGCATTTTCACTCCTAGTCCGCTAAATCGATGACTAACTCAAAATATATTTCATTTTCAATTAATATTCATTTCACTTCATCAGATTAACATTCATACTAGTAAAATTTACGACAAAAGATACTATGAACAGCCCAATAAGTTTTAATGCGTCTAATTTCTTAATTTATGATAAACGATCAAAATAATTCACATACTTAGCAGGGCATTATTTTATTATTATTTTGGATGCGTAGTCGATCGATAGCGTAATATAATTACTGTATGTATTTATCCCTCATAAAGTTTTCATTATTATTATTTCAGCAGGATTTATTTCTCATATTTCCTAGAATAAGTTTTGGTACTTTGTTTATTATCTGAGTAAGGTTGCACATCTGGAATCTTTTACCATAATCATTATTATATTATATTATATTTAGTTTATTTTATATCAGAAAACCGATTATGATAATGTGTACAAAAATGTTTTATAAAACTTCAAAAGGAAATTAACTCGTAACTGAGACTTACCTGATTTATATAAATTACCAATTTACTAAAGACAAATTAACTAAAGGAATTGCCATAGAACAAACAAGGGACCTTTTATACACGCCCGTTTGATGAAAGGAAAAAAACATGTTTTCTTCGCACTGTTAGCTGAGTGAGTAACGTGTATGTTTTGTGAATGTTTACGACTAAACTGCTACAATCTCACTAACAGAAGTGAAAGTACCGGCAGAGCGAATGCGGTGATAGGATAATGTAAAACAATAAAACAATATGCTGTTAGTATCACTGTTGGTTTTACCGTTTGGTTCTCATATTCGCCAATAGATGGCACTGAACGCCCGTGAAACGCGGTATTTTAGATTGATAAGTTTTCATAGTATACACTGAGTTTAGTTACATAAATGACCGGCGGATGACTTTGCACATCACTGAATCGCTCTATCTAATATTTTTTCTGTGAATATGTACGTCTTTGCTTACTCTTCAATGATTGTCGTCGTTCTGAGCTTTTAGTTTTAATATTTCATTTCATGGGTTTTTGGGGTTTTACTTTTATACCATCGAACCGTTTATTAGGTACCTAATAGTAATTTTTTTAATGCGAATATAACTATGTCGGTATGCCCTGTCTGTCCGTTACGTTTCCAGTTTTCCACTCCTGAAACTGAACCAATTTAGATTTTAGAGCTGGAGATAGCTTTGACATGGAGGTAGATTTCATCCAAAAAAGGACATAGATACAGTCAGCAACACTTTAGTACCATGTCACACTACGTCATTCACTTCAGAAATTATCAAGAGTAAATATGGCAATATGTAATTATGAAAAGGTACTAAAGTGTCTAGCGACTTCTGATGCCAACTGTACTTTGGCGCGAAAACCGATATCCACGAGAGCGGAGGAGCGGGCGGACGGCCCACCTGGTGGTAAGTCGTTAACGTCACCAAAATAAACCTGCATTAACAAGGAAAAAAACACTTGGTATTGCAGGTGCGTTGTCATTCTGTGAGGCCTAAGATGAAACGCCTCTCATGCCCAGTAATTGGCTCGATCCCTTTCCCTTCAATCCGAAACACAGTGAACGACAGGGCTGAAATAAGAAAGGCGGTGGTACCTACCCCGACGACCCTACAAAAGGGCCTGCTACCGAGTGAAATTAAATAAATTAAGCAGTCAAATATTATTATAAACCGACTTCAAAAACGAGGACGTTCTCAATTCGGTTGGTTGGTTCCTTTTCTATGTATGTACCTACACCGATTACGCCGAGATTTATGAAAACGATACGATAGTAAGAAACAATATAAGCTCACGGTCACCCATCTAGCTTTGACTTTAGAAAGTTATTACTAAAATTTGTGAAAAAAAAAATTAAACAAAAATGAAAACCGACTCAAAAAACTGAAAAAGATAAAATAATTAAATTAAGTAGGTACTCATCCCCTAGAAACATATTTTTGGAGTTGGTGCTAAGTTGTTTCCAGAAACAATAGAAAGTCAAGCACCAACTTCAAAAAATATGTTTCTAGGGGATGAGTACCAACTTTAAAATTATTTTATCCTTTTCAGTTTTTTGAAGTCGGTTTTAATTTTTGTTTTTCTCTACACGGTTAGCCGAAGAACAGGTTAGTAAACAACACACTATTATATTATTCTATTACGATATCAAGACAAGTTTCTTTGAGCCAAGAAGACTAATCAACTGTGTAAGACTATCAAAGTTACAATATTAGCATTCAAAGTTTCTATTTAGCTTTGGATAGTTAGTTATTTACTTTCCCTCCAACTGTTGCGATCTCCGTACAGTTCTATGTTGTACGACAACAAATATTTACAATGTGTGTATGGGCCGTATGCGATTATGTTGCTAGATAACTAAGTTTCAGACATAATCGTCGAGAGATTATGGGCATTTGGCTACGTTAGGTTATGGTGTAGTTATAGCTGGAACATAGGTAAGCAAGCTTTGGGATCCGTTTTATGAGCTTAGACATTAAATGAAACTTTGAGCTGACCTTATTCAAATATTTTTTTTTAATGGCTTTGTGTACTCTTTACACGAACATTTCAAATGTTCGTTTCGTTACGTATCGTCGCTCGATAAGATGACGATAGAGTACAAAATAAATGATGGTTGTATGAAACATTTCCAACGGCTATAGAATCTTTGACAAACAAAGGAAAAAGTCAACATAAGATTATTTTAGTGAAAAAAATAAAAAAAAATATTATGATTATTATTATTATTACGACTATAGGGCAAGAATTAGAATCAATTAAGTAATTGCAAGTCATTTTTTATTATTATTTAAGTATTATTAAATTAATTATTATTTTAATTTTTTTATTATTATTTAACATGCCTTTCCCGTGTAAATTATAAATAAAGATTTCAATACGATGATGCAACATAAAGAAATTTACTTCCAAAACTGCTCTGAATGCTTGTTAATAAAGTATATTTTTAGACATAACGTTTGATGTTATAATGACCGGACCTAATTATCCATTATATTTTATTTAACAACCTTTTATTTTAATTGGGTAACTTGATTCTCACATCTTCTAATAAACATAATTATTTTAGGTAAAGAAAAATAAGTAGTACTTTGTTTTAAAATTTTGTTTGATTGTAGGAGCTGAAATAATGTAAGTGGCATTTTAAGCAGGTTATGAATATATTATTATTATTATTCAGAAACTGTCAGGTCACGAATTCAATTCGATAAGTCTCATGCCGTCTCGCTTTCACGCACCGTGGTAAGGGACAGGTATAGTGTACGGGATTTGGGTTTGCAACCATTATGCGCACATTGTATTAGTGGGTTCTTCAGAAAATAAGAAGGCAACGTTGTTCCGAAGATTCAGGATTGTTGATAGAGAGAGAGAATGAGAATAAAATGAGTCCGAGAGTGCGCGCAAGGGGTCGCAACTATAGCTTTCCTTCGCTAGAGGACGAAATAAGAAAGAATGACTTGTTGTCTCGCTCTAGCGCGCTATTTTATTACTATTTATGATATTACCTCGCTATATACATTCCAGCTATTTGTAACTATTTCATAAAATCTTAAAACTATTTATAAATAACAAAACAAAAATATAAGTAACGTAAAACTGAGAAAAATAAATTCTTAAATATTTTACACAATTAACGTAGACATCACATTTTTTATTCGTCGTGTATATGTCGCCGCCCGTCTGGTTAAATCAGCCGCTTAACTGGACGACTAGCCCGTTGATTAAACACCGGCATCCAATGGAATGCCTAGCCCGATAGTTCTTCTTCTTCTTCTTCTTCTTTCGTACGGGCGGTTTCCGCAAATCGACGACTATTGCGCCTGTTTTGCGTCGGAGGGTGTTGGCTGGTTCACTCCAGCCATCCCAGCTCCCCCAGGAAGGCGCCCAGCGCCTTGATGTCGCCAAACACCTCCTGGAGGCTACCCGGAGATCCCAGGTAGGTAGCCCGGTAATTTGCCACTCCCCTGCACTCCAGCAGGACGTGAGCGGCTGTTTTCTCGACCTCCATGCATGCTCTGCACAAAGGACTGTCCGTGACACCTAGGTTGAAAAGATGCCTGTTAAAGTTGCTATGACCGGTTAGTGCGCCCGTTATTTGACCGAGACTAGATCTACTTAGCTGTAGCAGGGTTTTGGAGAGTTTAGCCCGATAAGTAGTTAATTGAACTAGACTCACTGAACGTTTAACGACTTGGCGTATTGAAATAATCGTCTGGTACTGATAAATTTAAGTTTAATTGGTAGATTCAATGTTATTTATTATGACTTATTATAACCGACATCGTTTTGGTTCTAAGTGGTCATAAAAAAATAACCATGAACCTACCAATCACAAAAGCTCTTAGATTTTAATGATCTGCCTAGGCGTCCAATTGGATGGCTAATTTAAACCAGACGGCTGACATGACGCTCACCGATGGTTAAACGTTGCGCTCAATGACTTGGCTAGTTGTACTTCAGCCGTTTGATTGGATGCCGGCATTCAATTAACAGGCTAGCCATCCAGTTAAGCGGCTGATTTAACCAGACGGCAGCGACATATACTACTCTGTCAAGAAAGTACCGGGGAAAGATCATTAATACACAAAATGTTAATTATTCATTCAAATTTATTTTATCACCTTCAAAGTATGCTCCTTCAGAAACGAAACACTTACGCCAACGAATAATTCAATCATCAAAACATTTTATAAACGCTGTTTCCGGAATTGAGTTCAGTTCTCGCCGCGAATTCTCCTTTATGTCTTCTACCGATTGAAAACAGGTGCCGCGAAGTGGTAATTTGAGTGTAGAAAAAAGAAAGAAGTCGGCTGGAGCCATATCTGGTGAAATAATGGTGGTTGCTCGATGGTATTTGTTGAGTGTTTGGTCAAAAAATAAGGCGAAGGCGCATCATCGTGGTGCCAAATCCAAGAATTTTCTTTCTACAAATCTGGCCTTTTTCGTCGAATTTATAACGCCCGAGTACACAACACCGCGAGAGTCAAAGAAAACAGTCAACATGACTTTGACTTTTGATCGACTTTGGCTCGGTTTTTTCGAACTCCAAAGCTTGTTGACTAGTTTGCATGTCAAACTCGTAAACCAGCGTCTCGTCACTAGTGACAATGCGTTTCATGAATGTTGGGTCGGAATTGACTCGTTCTAGCATGTCCTCAGCGACTCTCATGCGATTGAGAGTTTTGGAGAAAATTCAGGTCTTTGGAGACTAGTCGAGCGGCAACATGTTTCATACCCAAGTGATTATTCCACGATCTGCTTTGATTACCTTGTAAAGTATAAGAATTGTCCCTTTAAGCGGTGATTAAGATTTTTTCCCAAATTTGTCCGCGCATTTTTCCCGCAGGTATTATATTTACAACAAAAAGTCAAAACATATTCGTATGACCATCAATTTGATCGTTCGATTGACTTCGGGGATAGTCCCAAAAACAAGCAACCCTCAGTTACCGACCCGCGGCTTGCTTCACGGAGATAGCTCTGGAACTTTCCAACTTTCCATTCCCACCCACAACTTGTCTGCTACAATATTTGCTCACCTCGAATCTTGTTTACACGGAGCTTACGCTAGGATCGTTAATACTTTATAGGGGACTGCTTATCTGTTGGGTGGTGAGTTTAGAAGATTATGTGCTGATCTTTCAATACTTTCTTTCGTTGTACAGTTGACAGCACATCAACCGTATGTACTGCCCTTGCTTATAATAGACTTAATTTAAGTACATCCACACAGGTTACACTTACAATCAGGCATCTCAGGAGTATCAAACTAAACGAATTTCTTCAATGGAATAAAGACAAACCGGAGGACAGGGAAGGAATATTGCTAACGACGCTAACAAGGAGAATCAAACAAAATATTGTAAGCCAACTGATGATAATTATTAAGTTTTGTTTTGTAGCTTTTGTTTACAATAAAAAAAATGAATAAAATATGACATAATCACAACAAAATGTTGTTGTTATGTTGTATTTAGCATTGTTATTAAAATTGAATCCTAACTAAAGTAATATTATTACAGTGTACCCATTGGAATTGAAAAATGTGTAATTATCAAAAATGAAAAATAAAGAAAGAAAGAAAGCATGATTTAAGCATGAAAACAACACATTTATTGACTAATTTACTAGGTGGCAGGCCCATATATAGGGTCGTCTGTTTAGGTAACACCGCCTTTCTTATATCAGCCGTGAAACAGTTGGCTGTGTTTTGGATTGAAGGGAAAGGTAGCCAGTGTAATTACTGGACATGGACGGCATTTCGTCTTAGGCCTCAGGATGACAACGGTCCTTCAATACCAAGTGATGTTTTCCTTGTTATTGCAGGTGTCTGTAGGCGGCGGTAATCACTTATCACCAGGTGGGCCGTGATCTAGTTGCAAAAAAAACCTAATTAAATTAATAGTATTAATTAAATTTGGTATCATCTCGGTATCATCTTCATACACCGTAACCTTTATACACATTTCAATACACAGTGCGCATTAAAATAAATAATTACAACAAGTAAACAATTCACACATTAGTTAAATTTTTTATAAAACTAATCAGTCCTAGGCTGTATTCAAAATCAATGCCTAGTACGGAGATATTTTTATTTTCGTATTCTATTCTTGTTTGGCCATTTAAATAATAATAAAATACGAAAACAAAAATAGGGGTAAGGTAAAAAGTATTAATTTTCTAAAAATTTAATTAAAAACCTCCGTAAAAGACCTTTATTTAAACTACCACCATAATAGGACTGTTAACATTATGTCTGATTGTCAAATTATTAACAAACCCTTATATTAAAGTATCATAAATATTGGTGAACTAATTAACTTCCGCAGTCCACCCAGGTGAACAATGGGAGTGGAACACGAGTGTATAAAGTTATTCTAGCAAATAGAGAACCTTCTTAAATTCACCTGTCGAGTTTTGATTTGAATGACATATCACGCAAACTGTCCTTAGAAACTGTACCACATGTCTCAACAAGATTATATTCTCGTATTGTTTAAATTACAGTCCGTCCCCACAAAGCATTTAAACGCATTCACCAGCAACACAGATAATAAGCAAAATTGAGCACTGTATGGCTGCTGGCAATATTTTGAACTGCTTTTTGATAAGTATAGATCAGTAGCTTAAAGCGCAACTCGTCCGAAAATGTGATGTCATTTCCATATTCACTTCGGGTGCCGTTACCAGTAAGCATTTTGAACTATCGAAGCTTTGTAGTTAGTAAATAAACCACTCTAGTAACTAAAGCTTCTTATAAAGTGAAAGTGAAGATTTTCTAGAGAAGGTCCGCCTGATTGTAAGTGGATACCGTCCTTAATAAACGCCGGTGGGACCAAGGGCTTTATTTATAAGAAATACCGGTAAATAAGAAGGATGCGAACTCTCTCATTTCCTTGAGAGAATCTCTTTCCTTGGGGGACTTCAGCCCCCTTATTTGCTACTTCAAATGACAAGTGCCGATGGATAATCGAGTGTTTTACATTGATATTTCACAATATATTTCATTGTTGCGCGAAATACGAATTCAAATGTCATAGTTTTACTTGGTGCTGCTGTGTGCACATACTTTGGCTTATTGTCTAGTTAAATAACTATGTAATCTAGTAATTGAATGTAATAGTGACTGTAAGCTGTTCTGTGTACCAAATAAATAAATAAATAAAAGTAAGGCATCAGCACTTTTTGTTTTTAGCGATTAATGGGGCTGATGAAAATTGGTTTGCGGGATTTTTTCTGAATGGTAACCACCACAAGGAAATAAATCTGCAAACTAATTTTACTATTCTTCATTCTTAAGGCACAGCTACCAATGTTGTGACGACACATCAATAGTACCACTGATTAAAAATACTGCCAAGTTCTACATCTATTAAAAATAAAAAATAAAAATAAGAACTTAAACCAAAACCTGTGCCAAAACTTTATTATTATTTTGTAAACAGAACACGACTATAATATTTCCTGTAACTATGTCACAAAAGATGAATTCGCAGTACGGTTGTAGATGTCCAATTAATAAAACAATACGAACAACACAAATACTTTTTATTCTCTTTCCGTTTGAGGCTTTGGAGCACTGATTTCATATTTGTACAAAACGAACAGGACGATAATTAAATTTGAGGCGGGCGATGTAGAAGCCGAACTGAATGAAATGGATTTCGTATGTCCGAAGCCCCTAAAAAAGCTGGTTCATATTAGCTGAGCCTGTGGCCGGATATTGGTTAGGTTTGTTAATTTAGAGGCTCTCATAAAATTCTAAGCTTTGACATAGTCAAAAATTGTGTCGTAACGTCAATCGAGCGCACATTGTTAAGAGCATTTCAGTATTCTGTTTTTAGGGCCACGAAAATTCTGGCAGCTAGTTTTCTGTTTATTTTGACTTCTACTTGGCTTATTTTTCTTGTTTCTTCTTCTTCAACTTACAATACTTATCTGACAATATTACTAACCATTTCAAATTAAATAAACACAGCGTTTGATACGCATACTGGATAATCCATGGATCAAATTACACCTATTTGAACTCTAAACAATTGAGTGGAAAGACAGGAACTCTGATCATTCGGCCAAGAAAATCGTCGTGTCGCTATACGTTATGTGAAATGTGGGCGCATAGTAAAGGTCCTATGAACAACACAGTCTCTCGACGCTCCGTAAGGTGTTTACTTACAATACGGACAGGGACAGCTCGCGGGAACCGATGGATACAGTCTGCGCAGGACCGTTTGGGGGAGACATTTGTTAAGTTGTGCAAATCATGATATCCTCATTATGGAATTGTTTGAATCTAATTCTGCCGTATCCAATATTGTTTAACTGATGGAAGTATCTAAGCTTGCCAAAGTTATGATACCTAGCCTTCATCAAAATATCTTCTAACTGAGCTGTCTGTAGAAAAATGCTGGGCCTAAATGTGAAACTAACGACCCCACATAATCTTGATAACTGCTCTAGCCACTGAGCTACATAATTTTTAAAAACAACAGATATGACTTAGTAATTCAAGTAAGCAGTAGTAAACTATCTGTAGATACTATACACAATATCCCAAAGTTCTAATATAATAATTATGGTGCACCATATTACTTTTTTCTTCTACAAACTCCAAGGGGCTTATCTTTATTACTGTTGAGTGTTTCGCAAATTTATAAAAGGATCTTAGCTTAAACTTCTTACCCGCTATCCAATGAACCTCACCTTTCGGCTTAAATTTGATATGAAATTCTTTCTTTGTGATATTTTTTCCATTGAAATTCGAGATCGGACAGTTATTTCCCTACGATTAATATTGTTGCCATGTATTAATATTGTTGAAATTCGGATTATGAGGGATTTCGGGTTTAATATGTCGGATACTAAAAGTTAAAGTGTATTTTAAACTTTTCATTGTTTTTGTTGGAACATACACATGTTTATAGTTTGGTATTGATTTTAATATGGCAAAAGTTTTTACTATTACGAACTCTTTTATACTTGAGTTTGCTATAAACTCGTCTTGTGTATTTTTCGTTTATCACTGTAGAAAATATGTCAGTGAAAAAAACAGTCGTCAATTTTTTTTATGTTTCAACTATTGAAATAGTTTCACAGCTAATAATACAGATCCGTGGGATAATCGACTACAACTCCTTTATATTTCTGTTGTAATCGACAAACGTAGTCAATAGTGAATAAAAGTTTCATTTAGGCAGGCCAAATCTTCTTAGTCCGGTTGGTATTAGTATCAGGGCTTTTTGTAAGTCCGCCTGGCTAGATACCACCATTACCTAAGTCTGCTACCATAACAACATTGTTGTTAACAGCATGATTGTGTTCCGACAGTTGGAGGTAAGATAGCAGTTCCTCTGTGGCTGAGGAATCTAGGTGTAGTTCACTTACATGGTCCATCTTATCATCACTAATCATAAAATGAGATGAAGGCCAGACTACTCCGATAAGAATAAAAAGTTTTCCGAAGCTATGTAATGAGATTACTCGTGTGTCGTGCAATGACAGATGTTTATTTTTCGTTTCACTCAAGATTATTCTTTATTAGTCCAGATATGGACTATTCAGAATCGGACTAGTTTTATGGTAGATTTTTGCATTGTACTATAATATTTCGATTGTCTCCAAAGTTACAAAAAAATAATTTGTCTCTGTAAGGGCAGAAAAACATAGTATATTTATAGACATCAAATAATACGAAAGTCTTATTTCATCCGTGAAACAGTTCGCTGTGTTCCGGATTGAAGGGAAAGGTAGCCAGTATAATTACTGGGCATGGCCCGCGTTTCATCTTAGATCTCAGGATGACAACGCACCTGCAATATCAAGTGATTTTCCCTTATTATTGCAGGTGTCTATAGGCGGCGGTAACCGGTTACCATCAGATGGGCCGTCAGCTTGTTTGTCATCTAGTTGTTTAAAAAAAATCTATTTACATATCTGCAATAACAAGACACTGCACAGAAACTGATAAATTTACACACAGTTTACTGATAATTTTAATTATTGACTATGTAGCACTCACGAACAACCTAGAGCCTCTGCAATTGCGTCGAGGCATTGCGTTGCTTAGCGCCTTCTATCAACTAGATCACAAAGTGCTCTGAAGAGCTTTTTGATCTCATCCCACCTTACCACTTCCTACTCAGGAGCACGCAAGCCGGTCTTTGGAGACATCAATCCACTGTCTCTACCTCAACATCTCTCACAAAGAAATTTAGTACCTCATTTCTTTATCGTACTTCCAGAACTTGGAATTTTTTACCAGCACATGTCTTCCCTTCTTCTTATAACATGGGTTCTTTCAAAAGAGATGTGAAAAGGTATCTTATGGCCCGACAAAGTGGAGGCAGCTAGAACAGTGTGTTTCAAGTTGCACTAGCTGTCTTCGCATATGCACTCTTCTTAACGATTCACATCAGCGGTTGTTGAGTCATTTGTCGCGCTATGTGTAAAAAATAAAACTTTGATGTGTTACTCACTATACAGGATGGTGCTGTCAATACGACAATAAATTAAAGCATAAACCATATTAGTTCATAGAAATGGTTTTCCACTTTCAAAGAAATCTTATTCGTTTGATAATTTAAGGGCATTTCTATAAAATAATATAACATTGGCTGCATTATTTCATAGAAATGCCCTTAAATTATCAAACGAATAAGATTTCTTTGAAACTGGAAAACCATTTCTATAAACCAATATAACCCATGTTTCAATTTATAATAGTCAACAGAGGATAGAAATAGAACAGTCTAAAAACAAAAAAATGGTTCTATTACGTCTGAATAAAGTCGAAATTCCTTGCTGCTCACGAAAATAATACCTGCCACTAATAACAATTATTTTACAAAAGAAAAGGCTCTTACAATAATAGATCTTGATAGTGGAAGTCATTACGGTAGTCCAAATAACATCAATCATGCAAATCAGTAACGCATTATGTTGTATAGATTTAGTCATTACTAAATTGTAATACCAAAATACCTAGAAACTTAAATAAGATAATGATAAAATAATAAATTAAGCTACTACTCGTAAGTAGGCGAAGTAAATTATGTTTTTCACAATTTTTAGTGACCAATATCCAAGGTTTAAGCTTGACGGGTGATCGTCAACATTATTGACATGTCTATCTCTTAGTCTCTGATTGGAATGCATGTATGCATGCTTATAACCAAGCCAAC
This sequence comes from Nymphula nitidulata, assembly GCA_947347705.1. Taxonomy (NCBI): domain Eukaryota; kingdom Metazoa; phylum Arthropoda; class Insecta; order Lepidoptera; family Crambidae; genus Nymphula; species Nymphula nitidulata. Next base: position 1,923,230 of record OX374617.1, on the reverse strand, counting down.
TATATTTTGACTTGCTATTTAAATTGACTGTTGTTTATTGAGGAGTTTAGTTTTCTATCTCCTAAGATTTCCATCAGGTCCAGAAAAATTTTATATGGGACCAACCTGGTAGCTCTCATGTAGGATCTGTAGAGAGAGACACACGAAAACTCGGCAGTGTGTGCCCAGGTCCACTGCAGTGTAGACGGCGACAGCAAACTTCTGCGCGGACAAACAAGCACACCCCGGCCTTTGCTTTGAAGGACTCTTTAAGAGCATAGCCGGAAAGTCCAGATAGCTTGTGTCAGCCGGGCGGAGTATTTACGTCTCCGTCAAAATAGCACAGCTGGCCGAGCCGTCTCGACATGCTGGTAGACGATAGGTTAAGGTTAGCAGAAAGCCCACAGATATTAGTGAGCCCGACCTCAAACAGCGTGGTTTTGGTGGGGATGTGCACATCCCCAGAGGTACACCGCTGTACGACCATATACATTACTTGACGCTACCATGGATGGATAAAAAGGAGAGGCGTGAATTGGGGTGCCGGTGTCGCTATATAGGCAGTCAAATCGTGAGGCCTGATTCGCCGGGTAACAGCCGACAGCACCGGAAGGGCCTCCGAACCTCGGATATGGCCGCCGGGATTCCACCACACACGGTCACCAACCGGAACGACAGACCACCCCGTGATTATGCGTGGTATGATGGGGCACCCATGAGCCTGCTCCTGTACTGTGGATCGCGGATCAAGCATCGTTTGAACTCGAATCACTCAAAACTAGTTTTAAGTGTAGATAGATCACTACTTTATTGCCCAGTTTATTACAGGTTGCGTTTTAAGACTCAATCAGCTGAAACCAGAATCAATAATTGACAAAGCAACAACGACAAGTACAGAAAAGCGAAACTGTCAAAACATGGACGAATATAACCCGTCAGATTATAAATTAATATAGCGTTATGTCAAGCATATTGAACTAAGTAGCATTACAACTTTATTTGGGAGTATAGTACGTGATCCGTTCTCAAGACTGGTGTCGACCATACTTAGCTAAACAAAAATCAAATCTTTACTTGAGGGCAAATTTTGACGTAAGTAGGTATCGTTCTAAAATAGGCAATTACTCAGCTGAGAGTTGATCAATGTATAACGTTTCAAGTAAAGTTCTAAATTTAAATCTCGTATTAAAATTTGTTTTAAAACTAGATTCGTTACTGAGAAATGTTCTGTAATACGGGCCTAAATCAGTTATTACTTTACCTTACATGACGCTATATCAGGTCTGATCTTACGATTCTCAAATTCCTTAAAACAATTACACCGACGATAATTGCCGATTCAATAATACCAATAAATATTTCTTTATGTATCTTTTGCGAGTCTTGTTACGGTATCTTTCCTTTGATTAATCATCGTGCGCTTAAATATTTAATCGAAGACGAAATTTAATCTTGGAATCGAAATTACAAGTAACTGTCCCATAAATTCTGATCTATCATATTATTTATTAATCCGTTTTCGTAATTTATCGTGTTTCGTGATTGCTAAGCCTTTTTATGTTCGCTATTAGATGTCAGAGATTATGTGTACAAAAATGGATTAGGTATGGTTAAATTTAAATTTAGGTTATTGTTTTGATTTTCAAATCAGGTCATATTACAATTGGTGGTTGGTTTGGACGTTCTGGTTTCGATTACGAAGACGAAGCAACTTTCGCTATGGTTAATACCGAATGGGTCAATCAAAATGTTGTAATGTCGTGCTCCTCAGTGCTTCAGAATGCACGGTAAGCCCGATGGCTTACGATCGGAACCGATGTTCCTTTCTGTACTGCAACCGGTGTCACCCATCAACCCGCATTGGTGGTGTGGTGGTGCTATGACCCAAAACCACATAGACACATACAATACGGATCTCTGCCTTTTCGCCGAAAATTGCTTGGCCGATTATCACTTGCCAACTAACGTTTCGCAGAATTTTATTTCGCCGAATAATCATTTACCAACTTATCACCACCAAACTCCTCAGCGACGCACCTTCTGAACTACATTTTGACGACACAACGGAGTGACCCGAGGAAATTTCACCGTTGTGTCGTCAAGGCGGTTTGACCGCGGTCCAGTCCCTACTCAAAGTTTCGTTGGGGGGGGAGGAGAGGGGGTAACCTAACCGATTCCTTTCGCATTTTGAAATTTTTCAAATGTGTAACTATGTAGATTTCTGTTACTATACTTATAACAAAATTTGTATTTATTTCAGGCAAGTTCAAGACCATTAGTTTATTTTTTATCATAATATAAATGTACGAAAAGGGAACTGTTACACAGACGAAACGTTATTCGTCTAAAAGTTGTCTGGCCTAGTGAAGGATTTGACAAATGATAAGTGCCCTGAACGTGTTGTGTCATTATAATAATCAGCTTAACAATAATTCTACCAAATAAAACTTTGTCATACAAAAATTTGACAATCGTTATTTGTCAAAGAGAAAATTCTGCGAAACGTTAGTTGGCAAGTGATAATCGGCCAAACAATTTTCGGCGAGAAGGCAGGATCCCATACAATAAATACAATATAATATAATATATACATTATATAAAAGCAACAATAAAAATACCTCATAAATATTATGTTCCGACAGATCAAAATAAAGGTAGGTGTTAAAGAAATAACATCTATTAAAAACCAAAATCACCCGATTATGGAAAACATCCACTGGAGTCATACATACCCATGTAGTAGATTCAAGAGGCGTCATAGCAAAAGTCTAACAAGATATTGCGATAATAAGATGCGATAATGAACATAAAATTAAAATAAGCAGTTCACTCTGTTACATAATAAACAAAGTATTATGAGATACAGTTTTTGTTACTGGGGCTTCTGAGCCACCCTTTTCCTTAGGATCTCAAGGCGGGGGCTCAAAAATACCGAGCAATCTGCTCGCGAAAAGAAATCTTTAGTTAAAATCAAAATCAAAAATATATTTATTCAAGTAGGCTCCTAAGAAGCTCTTTCGAATCGTCAAATATCACAAATTATGTTTATCTATTTAAGAAATGCTCTCACAATGTCTTATTGTAAATCTGTTTATCCTGTCTAAATTTACACCGGTTCCAAAAGTTGAACTACCGACAAGACTCCGGCAACAAACTCGTGTAGTCACTCTTTTCAAAATATGAAGTCACAATTGTTGTGGTTACATTATTTAAATATTTTGCTGTGCAGTGCCATACAGAAAAAAAATAGTAAAAGTATATCTAGTTTGAAACAATATACAAACTTAATAACAAAAGTATTAACTTTATTTTAAGGCTGTCCGACAATGCACAGTCACAACAACACTATACATATTGTACGAGCTATCGTACAGTTTTCATATAGACAATAAAATATTGCTAAGTAGGCGTTTGCATACGGCCTAATTTCAGTGTAATTTTATTTTATATGAACAAATATTAAATCAGTGTATTTTTAGCAGTCACTCAAACTGGTCGTTTCCTTTACACCTTTCAGTCGACCTCTCAGCATCATTCACATTCTCCCAGCATAGCAATCATAGCATCCAAACCCTCAGCATTTGTTAGTGTTGGAGTTACGCCCAACATTAAATGGTCCTTCGATCCTAAGCACTAGTTTGAGCTCGCGTTTCGGTCTTAATTTCGTGTGAAACCAAGTAAACGTTACGCGGACAGTAAAGAGAACTAGTGAATCATTACCAGCAGTCTCGTGCAGGCCAGGAGGCTTGTACTTACAGCATCTCAGCGCGGGCTTGAAGGCTCGTAGTCACAGCATTCCGGTGCAGGCCAGCAGGCTTGTACTCACAGCACAGCATTCCAGTGCAGGCCAGGAGGCTTGTACTCACAGCATTCTAGTGCAGGCCAGGAGGCTTGTACTAACAGCATGCCGGTACAGGCCAGGAGGCTTGTATTCGCAGCATTCCAGTGCAAGCTAGCGAGCTCGTGATATCTGCAGATCAACGCGAGCCAGCCGACTTGCAATCACACCAGCATTTGACAAGTAAGATTGTTCCTTTAATTTGCTCTTTAAAAATATTTTTTACCTTCTACCATGGAAGCATTAATTTCTCGTCAAGCAGAAAACTTTGATACCGTAAAAAAGATCCAAATCAACTTTAATAAGGACTCGGAAGCCAGAAAGACTTTGGAATATGTTAAGACCAGAATTGAAACATTAGACAATCTCTGGACTGACCTTGAAAATAATCACCATTTCCTCTTAGAATATCCTCATATTATTCAGCAACAGTATTTTACCGAAAATATTTTTGAAAAAGCTAACGATATCTATAAAACTACTCGGCACCAGCTTATGTTACAAATGTCTAAATTATCAGAAAAAGGAAAACAGTTAAAAACGTCTAAAGATACAGCATCGCAGTGGACTGAGAAAGTAGAAGAACTGTTGACCCAGCAGAAAACCAACTTCAGAGCGTTTAACAGACTGATTCAAACAATCGATCTAGACAATATAGCTGAAAAATGGGAAATAGAAGATGAGCTTCGGAACGTTCAATCGAGATGGAATATCATCGACAGTCTTCACTTAAAGCTTGATAACTTTTTGCAAGGGGAGGACGACAGCTACGAGGAACAATTGTCAAAGGCCGAGACAGCTTACAAAAAAATCAAGAAAGCCTTGAACAGGAAATTAGCATCTACAGCACATTTACAGCAGAGCACACCTCAGTTAGAAATACCTGTTTTCACTGGGAAATATACACAGTGGCCTACATTTTATGATTTGTATTGCGAGGCTATCCACAACAGTAATTTGCTAACAAAAGCTCAAAAAATGCAGCACCTTAAGGGAAAGGTCAAAGGTGAGGCTGAGCGATTGATCCAGCATCTTCATATCACAGCAGAAAATTACGACATAGCATGGGAGCTACTTATTCATCGCTGTAATAATCCACAGGTCTTATTCTCTAAGCAAATAGAGATCTTTTTGAATCAACCTACCATACAAAAGCAAACAGCATTTGAACTTAAAAGATTATATGACACGTCAACGGAATGTATTCACGCAATACACAATCTGGGGGTGGATACCACAACATGGGATCCGTTGCTAGTTCATCTCATCTCTAAGAAACTTGACTTTGATACTTATAGCGACTACAAGGAAGCACGCAAAGCACCTCGAGAGCTACCTTCGCTCGACGAGTTCATGACGTTTCTCGAAAGTAAATTTACAGCTCTTGAAACAATAAATCAAAAGCGGGAAAAGTCGACTACCATAAACAACAAACAAAATTTCAATAGTCATATACAGGAAAAATCATTCAACAGAACAAGTAATCTTAAAACATATCCAGCATACGCAACATCCATATCTAAGTGCCCGTTTTGCAATCAAAATCATGCATTATTTTAATGTAAAAATTTTATCAATATGAATCACGAACAAAGATTAAGGTCGATTACAAAACTTAATATTTGTCAAAACTGCTTACACGTGCACCGCAACAGTAAATGCTTTTCTACAAAACGTTGTAAGGAATGCAACGGTGAGCATAATACGATGCTACACGAATCGCTCGAACAACGGAAATCATCGGGGTCGAACATTTCACAACCGGTCACACCTATGAGGTCAAACAGTTCATCAAAATTAAGCAAGCAGCATAATGTTAATCACGTGGCAAGTGACGATGAGGAGATTTTACTCACCACCTTACTATTGAGAATAAGAGCTGCCGATGGTACATATATTACTCTGAGAGCTTTACTAGATCAAGGCTCTCAGATTTCATTGATAACGGAAAGAGCAGCACAGCTTTTAGGATTAAAACGCCAAAGCTACCACGCCTCAGTCGTGGGCGTAGGAGATGGTACAAAACAGAGCAAGGGCGCCGTAACTGTACATTGTCAATCCATACACGATGATTACTCATTTGTGACAAAAGCATTAGTAGTCACTAAACTTATCAACAAATTACCAAATCTGTCATTTGTTAAGCAATCCTGGCCTCATCTTCAAAACATCAAATTGGCAGATCCGGAGTACAACATCTCAAAGCCAACTGATCTCCTTTTAGATGCTAGTGTGTACTCTGACATCATCATGAACGGCCTTATCAAGGGTCCCTCTCGGGCCCCCATAGCACAACAAACAAGACTAGGCTGGATTCTATCGGGTAACGTCCAAACGAAGACGTTCAATTGTCATGTCGTGATTAATAACTTACCAGATATAACCAAGTACTGGGAGCTAGAGGACGTCACTGATGACTCAACAATAGTATTGTCACCCGAAGAACAATATTGTGAGGAGTATTATCAGTCAACTACCAAGCGTTTGGAAGATGGTCGTTATCAGGTCGCCCTTTTTTTTTTTTTTTTTTTTTTTTACCAGAAGAAATCCATTGACGGACCTACCCGCCGCTGGCGAAGCAGCGGGCGTGTGCGGGGCTCGCCCAGCGTCTGAATTGACCCTGGGAATACCCGCTAAAACTCCTGGATAACTCCTGTGCCTTTTGAGGAGGTGGTCTGGGGTCTGCAAGCAAATTCACCAGACCACCGCCAGGCAACCGGGCCTTACGGCCCGGTTTCGTCCGGACGGAGATTGCCCAGAGTTATCATAGGCAATCTCAGACGTCGCGGCCTTTGTATTGCGCGCGTGGGAGCCACCCGACGCGCGCGGCCGCACCTAGGGCGCAGGCAGACGGGCGATCGCCGCCCGCCTTCTTGCGCCCACCCGTCTACGCCTGAGAGGGGCGGCTAGAGGGTTTTCCTCCCGTCCCCTCTCCGCTGCCTCCTTCTGCGTGAGAACACTCTCGCAGAAGTAGGCGACAGCCTCCCATACTCTATCACTGTCAACCATGGCTCGTACCATAGCTGACAATGAGAGAGGACCGCCGCCAAGCACCGCACGTAGCTCGTGCCGCTCGTGTCGCCAGGCCGTGCACTCCAATAGAGTGTGTTCGGCGGTGTCGTCGGGGGAGTCGCAGTGGTGACACCGCGGTGTCTCCTCCCGACGGGCGACACGGTACAGATAGTGACCGAAGCAACCATGTCCGGTCAGTATCTGTACCATGCGGTAGGTGAGGCTGCCATGCTGGCGCCCAACCCACTCTTCCAACACCGGACGGATCGCTTCGATCGTCCGGTGGCCAGCAGCTGGGGTGATAAGCGTCTCGCCCCATTGGCGCAGACCCTCCGTCTGCGCCAGGGTGCGGATCCTTCTAACTTCTTCGGCGATGGGTCTTTCTCCCCTCATCCGCGCCGCGACCCGGTGTTGGTGCACCCTTGCCAACACCAGGGCATCAATTTCCCACGGGGGCGTGCCTGCCAATACACAGGCAGCCCCGTGACTGACCGTGCGGTAAGCCCGTACGGCTCGGGTCGCAATAACTCTCTGCGGTTGCCGCAGGAGAGCCTTCGTGCGAGGGGAGAGGCATTCCGCCCACACCGGAGCTCCGTATAGTGCCATCGACCTTATCACTCCGTGATAAAGCCGACGGCAAGGCGAGCTGGGCCCCCCAATATTCGGTAGGAGCCGTCCGAGCGCGGCTGCGGCAGCGCACAGCCGGGGGGCGAGGAGTTTGAAGTGACCCTCGAAACTCCATCGCGGGTCTAGAACCAGGCCAAGGTACTTGAGATTGACCTCGACGGGTATCCGGACCCTCTCCACACAAACCTCAAGCCCCGATGGGGTTCTGCGTCCTGAGGCATGGAATGCCATGGCTCTTGTTTTCGTAAGAGCCACTTCCAGCCCCAGGAGGCGGATACGCCGAACGATCATTGACGTGCCGACCGATGCAAGGCGAACCACCTCCTCCCAATTACGCGCTCCTGTCGCGACTAGAGTGTCGTCCGCGAAACAGACTACATCCATTCGCGGCAAGAGCGCACCACGCAGAACCCAATTGTACCCCAGGTTCCATAGAAGAGGTCCCAGTACGGAACCCTGGGGTACACCTGCTGCCATCGTCCACGACTGGACGCTGCCGTCCGCGTCCTCGTACAGGATCCGCCTCCCGCGGAGGTAGTCCTTGACGAGGACTTGGAGGTAGAGGGGCACTTGATGGAACCTGAGCGCCTCCTCTATGCACTCATGGGGAAGGCTGTTAAACGCATTCGCGATGTCCAGTGACACCGCGATCACAAACTCCCCCCGTGCTGTGGCCGCCTCAGTCCACCGTTTGAGGCGGGCTACCGCGTCCATCGTGGACCGGCCGGTGCGAAAGCCAAACTGGCTATCAGCCAAGTCCGGTCCCTGGCTTTGCAGATGCTCAACGATCCGGGAAGCGAGGATTTTCCGTCCGGCCCCGGTGCTTTATTCTTGCACCGGAGCCGGTCCCTTCCCATGTTAAACTCCATGTCTGACACGGGGGGACCATTAGTCCACACCTCCAAGGTGGAGTCGGGTGGAGTCATCCTTGGGGGCTCGAAGGGCCCGGGGTTAGGAAAAAGACTCCCCAACACCCTTTGCAAAAGCTCCGACTCCATACCGGATGTAGCGGGAGCAGCATTGGTGAACTTGCCCCGCACCAACCGGTAGGGTTTCCCCCAGGGGTCATCGTCCAAGAGCGCGATAAATCGCTCCTGGGCTTCGACCTTGGCCCTGCAGATCGCTGTTCGCAGGGCTTTATGGGCTTCCCGATACGTCTGGCGGCAAGCATCCTCTTCGCCGGGCGAAGCTGTGGTGCGCCTCCTACACCTTGTATAGGCACGTCTGGCGGCCATACTGGCAGTACGCAGGGTCGAGATCTCCTGCGTCCACCAGTATACCTGCCCACGGCGGGGGAAGCTCCGTGCCCTCGGCATGGCGGCCTCGCAGACGGCCTTGATATCGGCCGCAAATCGCTCCGCCATGCCGTCGGCATCGCCATCATTGGTTTCGGGCCCATTGTGCCAGGCCCGCACCATAGCTGCCTCCTCCGCCAGCTGTCTATCTAGCCTACCTAGGGCCCACCGTGGGAAGTTTGTGTGCCTGACTGGGGGACCCAGACGTATTGGGGCCCCTGGGGATGCTGTGGAGACTTCGTATCGGATGTATAGATGGTCCGATAGGGTCTCCACTTCCTCCATCACCCGCCAGTCCCTGATGCGAGCTGCGAGAGAAGGGGTGGCAAAAGACACGTCTACCCTCGAAGTGCCATTCCACCGTACGCAGGTTGGAGTGGTGCCCTGGTTAAGGACCTGTAGTCCTAGGGCCAGAACCCAGGAATTCAGTACTCCACCCCGTAAGTCAGTTCTTGGGGACCCCCACGATGTAGATTTTGCGTTGAGGTCCCCTGCAACTAACACTTGGAGCGGGGCAGCCCTTCTCACCACCCCCTCCACTACAGCCAGGTATGCCTCAAACTCGGCCCGACTGCGGTTAGGAGAGAAGTAACAGGAAATGACTACTACTCCTCCCCACCTCGCTGACACATACCCTGTCCCCCTTTCCATAGGGACCAGAGGAGTGGCGGTACTGGCAGCCGATCCAATTATTGTGGCAGAACCATCTGTTGACCCTATCCACCTAGGTGAGGGAGGGACAAAATAGGGCTCTGACACAATGGCCACATCTATGTTCCACTCAACTATCGCCTGGCACAGAAGATCCTGTGCCCCGACGCAGTGGTTTATATTCCCCTGTAGTATTTTGCCGATGGACCTAGTGGGCATTGTTAATATCCATCGACTCTACAGGGGCGGCTCGAGGCGCTGCTGTTCGGAGGGCCGGCTCCGCAGAGAGAGAACGGCCTTTGACTGGGGGCGGATTGCACTTCATCCCCGTCATCCGGTGCGCCGAGGGGAGCCCCCGTTCAGCACATACGGCGCACTTGGCGACAGCCACCTGACATTCTACCGACTTGTGCCCCTCAGTACTGCAGCGAAAGCACAGTGCACTGCGATCCTTTTTAGAGGGGCACCGCTGTGCCGTGTGCCCAACCTCGAAGCAGCGTAGACATCGCATCGGGCGCTGCTCCAGTACCTTAATTGAGGCGGAACTCCACCCCACGTATAGGCGCCCAGCGTCCGCCAACTTACCTACCACCTCCACGGGGAGAGAGATCCTAGCCGACCCCACCCCCCTGATGTCCGTCAAAATAGCTCCGACCTTGACGAGCTCTAGTGAGCAGCCGGCCTTTTCAGCTAGGGCGGTACGGAGCTCATCGGCCGACACCGAGTCATCAAGACCAGCGACTCGGATATCCGCCATTTTCGTGGGGCGCACAACACGGGCAGCGTCCCCCAGTGCCTCACCCACCTTGGCGGCGAAGGCGTCTGCTTGGGATGCGGTGGTTTCCTTTGGGAGCTCGAATAGTCGAGCTCCTGTCATAGTTCGCCTGAACTTCGGGGGACCAGTAATACCTAGGGCCCCCAAACTGACCGAGGCCTTGGCCTTAGTTATGGCCTCCTTATAGGTAACCCCTTCAGCCACGGCCTCAGGCTTAAGGGTGACCACTACAGCCAACGTTTTCGGGGCCTTTGGAAGCTTGGCTACCTTGACCTTCGCCGCCTTGGCCTCCACTTTTTTCTGGGCGTTCGGGGTGTGCGCTGACTTCGCTGGGGCTTTATCCTTGCGAGACTTTTTGCCCACAGTAGACCAGCCCTCCTCCAGCACTAACGGCTGCTCCTGGCGCGAGGAGCCGGCAACTTGTTCTGCTGTCTGTGGAACTATGGCCGCTTTAATAGGCGCAGATTTCGCTCCCTTCCTGTGCCTCGCTGCCTTTGGCATGTTGGCCGGGGGGTTGAGAGTGGTATGCGCTGACGGCGCAGCCTGGTGAGTTGAGGGGAGATGGGAAACCGAGACGGCACGGGCCTTATCAACATCCGCCGCCAATGGAGGACGATGAGACTGGGCCGGAAGTAGTCGGCCATCCACCTCCAAGCCCTCCAGCCGAGCACCAACCACAGCGCCGATGTGATTCATCAACTCCCGCTGGAGTTGTCCGATGACCTGGGCGAACTCTCCTTTCGTCAGAACATCTCCAGCGGAGGCTGACGTCATATCCACTTCAGCGGGCTGATTAGACTCCGCCTCCATTTGCCTTTCCATAGGCATGGCTGTCCACCCGGGCTACTGAGCTCTTCTTCTTCTTTGGGCTCCCCCTTTCAGAGTAAGCCCTGCGAAGAGCAGCGACCTCCTCCATCACTGCCGTCAGCTGGCCCCTGAGGCGTTTGTTGTCAGCCTGAAGCCGACGCACCTCCTCACAAGTTTTACGGCCTGCAAGCGAGCGGACCACCTCTAACACTACCCGGGAGGCATCTTCAATCTCTCGGATGCTGGAACCTTTTAAATTCTTTGATGTTCGAGTCACCCGGTAGATTTCTCCCAGGCTCTCCTCGGCCCTTTTGAAGAGGGCTCCATCCGACAGGTCAGGAGATACACTAACCCCTCCTCCCTTCTTTCCCTTTCCCACCAACTCGGGTTCGGTTTCCGTAAGGGTGTCCGACTCCGAGTCCAGTCCGACTTTTTCCAGTTCCCGCCTTGCTTGGGACAGTCCTACGCCATGGTGGTATCCCCCCCTACCAGTCTTCGAACGTGGCACCTTCGGGGCTACAAACTCTACCAACTCTGCCTCTGAGTCCTCTTCACCCTCTGAGCCAGCAAAAAACCGGCCCATTAGGGGTCTTTTTCGGGACGAACACTGGGAGGCACCCCTGATTGACTCATCCTCACTCTCAACTACCACTCCACCAGGTTTATCGTCCGATCCAGTCTTGGCCCGGGCGACAGCCCCGGCAACCACCAAGTTCGCCTGCGACCTCGTCCTAGGGCCCGACCTCATTGACTCAGAGTCGGACTCCATCGACCACTCACAGGCCCTTGCTAGCACAGAGTCCGTGGGTGAAGGAGCTCCTTCCACCCGACGACTACCAACAACGGGTTGGTCCTGAGAAGGACCGTTTGGTTGGCCCTGAGAAGGGCCTTTTTTATTCCGCGTAAAGCGACTATCTTGCGACATTTTTTGATTCACAAAAATTTTCTTACTGTGTTGAGGATCAGCCTGACTGGACACCTGCGTTACCGGGTCCAGTTCAGTTTCCAGGGGGCACCGCGGGGAGGTTCTCAACAAACGCCCCCCGTTATCAGGTCGCCCTACCTATGAAGCCAGGATATGAAGGTGACCTTGGCCAATCCAAATATAAAGCAATCGGTCAATTTAGGCAGCTGGAAAGTAGATTGTCCAAAAATTCGTTATTAGCAAATGATTATAGAGCATTCATGGACGAATATAGAGAACTAGGTCACATGTGTACCGTTCGCAAGGAAAGTATTATACCATATTATTTACCACATCACGGTGTACTACGTCTGGACTCCACAACAACAAAATTGCGCGTTGTGTTCAATGCGTCATCAAGAACTTCGTCGGGTAATAGCTTGAATGACGTCATGGAATGCGGACCTAACTTACAAAAGGATTTAATGGGACTAATATTACAATGGAGAAAATATGCCTACGTTTTAACAGCAGACATCGAAAAGATGTTTCGCCAGATCATGATCAGGGATGAAGATCAGCATCTGCAAAGAATAGTCTGGAGAGACTCGCCACAGGAGCCCATTCAAGAATATGAGCTTACAACCGTAACGTACGGTACAAAAGCAGCACCCTACCTCGCTATGAGAACACTTCATCAGCTAGCCAGAGACGATGCTGACAAGTATCCTCTTGCAGCCCCAGCAGTTGAGCACTCATTCTTCATGGATGAAGACCAGTGGTCATGATACTATCGACCAAGCAAAGGAGTTACGTCATCAGTTGATAGCCATGCTAAAAGGTGCTGGAATGAACCTCAGAAAGTGGTCCAGCAATGCGCCAGAGCTTGTGGAAGACTTGGATGCAGAGCAAAGAAACATTCCATTTGACTTTAAAAGTACGGAAACTAGGAAAACATTAGGACTAAGGTGGAATTCACAGTCTGATACATTTACCTTCCATAACAGAACAACAAAGCACAGTAACCCGGGACAGTACACAAAGAGGGAGCTGCTGTCTGAAATATCAAAACTTTTGATCCATTAGGATGGCTTTCTCCTATTAGCATTCGAGCCAAACTTTTATTTCAAAAGGCATGGATAACAGAAGTATCATGGGATGAAAAATTAACATCAGACATTCAGAGAGAATGGCAGTCATTGCAAGTAGATTTAGAAAACATACAGCATCTATCGATACCTAGATATCTCGGAAACTTGCATCAAAAATACGAAATACATTGTTTCTGTGATGCATCGGAAAAGGCTTATGCATGTGTCATTTACATAGTCACAACTGATTCTAAAGGCGTGCGCACATCGAACATTGTAGCGGCAAAAACGAAGCTTGCTCCATTGAAGAAAAAAGTTTCATTGCCGCGCCTAGAATTATGTGGAGCATTATTATCATCTCAACTACTCAAAAAAATATTACACGCAATCCCGGATAAAAATAGTACTATATTTGCCTGGACTGACTCCATGGTAGTTTTGGGATGGCTTCAGGGAAACATAAATAGATGGAACAAGTTTGTAGCAAATCGTATTCAACAGATTATAAGCATCATTCCAGCTTCTAGGTGGAACCACGTCAGGTCAGAAGAGAACGCAGCAGACTGTGCCACTCGCGGGCTGACCAACAAACAGTTATCAGATCAATCTTTATGGTGGAAGGGTCCGAATTGGATTCTAAATAGCCCCAGGGATATTACTCCTATTCAATACCCTGAACCCGACATAGAAGTCAAGAAAAATAAATTAGTTGCAGCGACGCAATTAAAAAATGAGTCAATTATAGCGTACCTACTATGTAAACACAGCTCAATATCACGGATTGCTAAAGTAATAGCATGGGCATCGCGTTTCATCGTGCAATGTCGAAATCAGCAAAATGCGACGCAAGGCAAGTCGTTAACCTCTATGGAAATAAATAAAGCTTATGACATTATAATTAAATACGATCAATCAATAGAATTTGAAGAGGAAATTTATGATTTAAATAAAAAGGGTCATGTGAAATCCAGCAGCAGATTAGCAAGCTTATGCCCTTTCTTGGATGAAAAGGGACTTCTAAGGGTAGGTGGGCGACTCAAACATGCAAGCATCAGCAATACAGCAAAAAATCCTATCATATTGTCAAGGCAGAGTCGCTTCACTGAACTAATTATTGAACAAGCACACAAGATCACATTACATGGTGGTCCAAAATTAACCTTGACTTATCTGAGAGACAAATTCTGGATTTTAAGCGGCGGCAATACTGTAAAAAAGATATTAAGAAAATGTGTTAAATGTGCTCGCTTCAATATTTCCAAACAGCATCAAATCATGGCGGACTTACCACAAAGCAGGGTGACTCCATCCAGACCATTCACTCACACAGGCGTAGACTTTACAGGACACGTAGAGTTAAAATGCAACAAAGGTCGTGGTATTCGCACCTCCAAAGGATACGTAGCAGTTTTCGTGTGTTTTACCACCAAGGCTGTCCACCTGGAATTGGTGTCAGACCTAAGCACCCAAGGATTTTTAGCAGCCTTTCGTCGATTTTGCGCTCGACGAGGCACTCCACAGCATATGTATAGTGATAACGGTACCAACTTTATAGGAGCAGACCGTCTACTCAAAAAAGAGTACCAACAAATTATACAATCTATTAACAAGGACTTTTTCGATAGCATAAATGACATGAGCATTACTTGGCACTTCAATGCCCCAGCATGGCCTTCAGCTGGTGGCCTTTGGGAGGCAGCAGTGAAGAGCCTAAAATACCATCTACGTAGAATCATAGGAAATCAAAAACTGACATATGAGGAATATAGCACCTTATTACAGCAAATTGAAGCATGCCTGAACTCTAGACCGCTATGCAGATTAACGGAGGAGCCTGGTGATTGCCTCACACCCGGTCATTTCCTGGTGGGAGGACCGCTGCTGTCTAGACCACAAACGGACCCAGACTCTCACCTAAATTTATCGCAGCGATGGCAACTCCTACAAGCAATGAATAAAGCATTTTGGAAGTCTTGGTCATCAGATTACTTGCAGCAGTTGCAGTCAAGATCTAAATGGCGATTACCAAACAAGAACCTTCTAGTCGAAGATGTAGTTCTAATCAAAGAAGACAACATGCCTCCTGGAAAATGGGCTATGGGACAAATACTGGAAGTCCACCCAGGTAAAGACGGACACGTAAGAGTCGTCACCGTCAAAACTCAAAATAATATAATTAAGAGGCCCATAACGAAAGTCGTCTTGGTACCAATTATGGAGCAAACGGAGAAAAAGCCAATTTTAGAAAATATCAGCACACCTCAAAATGCCCAGACACAGCAAACCCCTACACGCAGTCGACATACTCGCCAGGGAAGGATATTACCCAACTTATTTTATAATGCGTTACTAATGTTAATACTGTTAGTCGCACCAAGCTCCCAGCAACAGCATAACTCTTTCAATGTCACCAAACTTGATGACAATCAAGGAATTCTCTTTGACAAGATTGGTGATGTCCAATTTATACGGGACGAGTGGAAATTAATAGTATACTACAACATGTCTAGTTATTGGAATGGTATGACTAGCATTAAAAAGTATGTAGCACATTTAAAATCACTATGTCAAGAGTTCAACTCACAAAGTGAAAGGATTACCAGTCAATTAGAGCACGAGATAAGTGAAATAGAGCATTACAATTCGATACTTACATACCAAAAATCTAACCGGCTAAAAAGAGGAATAATAGATGGAATCGGCTATGCGGCCAACGCTCTATTCGGTGTTCTTGATGAAAGATTTGCCAAGCAATATGAGCAAGATATAGTAAAAATAACGAAGAACGAAAATCATTTACAAAATTTGTTAAAAAATCAAACCCTCGTCATAGAAGCTGAATACAACATTCTAAAACGCAACGAAAAGATTATGAACACACAAGTAGCATTTATCGAACAGCATTTATACAATATCTCTGAAAAGGTAGAAATGATACAATTGGACTTAAAAAACGCGTATTATATTACGTCATCAGCATTAGCAGCCGATATTATAATCTCTAGCATTCGGCGTATTCAGCAAACTCTAATCGACACGGTCACTGACATCAGTCACGAGCGCATCGATTCGCACCTGTTGTCACCCGAGCAGTTACGACATCAATTGTTCATTATCACTACACATCTTCAGGGAGATTTAACTTTACCTGTTGACATATTTTATGTTCGAGACTTATATAAATTACTAAAGGTCGCAGCAAAAGTTATGAACAACTATCTACTCATTGAGATAAAAATTCCCATACTAAGCAACGACAATTTTGAATTGGACAAAATTATCACTATTCCCAGTAACAGAAACAACGCTACATATCAGCTTATACCTGAGTATCAATACTTAGCATTCAACGTAAAAAAGGATATGGTCGTTTTACTTTCGAAAACTGACTTACAAACCTGTCTTCATATGTCAAAGATGAAGATTTATTGTTCACTAGATCATCCTATATATAACTTAAAAAGTAAGCAGTCTGTTTGTGATATAAAACTATTAGACAATAACATAAACACATCGCTTTGCACAATGCAAACATCAACCTGTAGCGATAGATGGGTCAAGTTACACGCTCGGAATTCCTGGTTGTTTTCATGTTGCACTAAGTGCAGCGTCCGCATATTTTGCCCAGCTGGTAGTTTTGTCACTGACCTATTCAATAATGGTGTCATGTCACTTGGTCAAGGTTGCACGTTGATCGGAGACACATTTACGATACAGGTACATAATCATTTCTTCAACCATTTACGTACAGAGCAGGATATAGAGGTTCCAGAGATGTCTATTCTTAATAAATTAGTCAATACTTCTATGCCGCCCATACCAAGGTCTATATCAGAAGCCGAAGGTACTAACTGGCAGAAACTTAAAGAGCAAATTAATCTTTTAAAGGAACAATCTAGTGAAACGTTATCAGTTCACGATGTCCATCAATACAGCATAATCTATGGCATTCTAGCTATATTACTTATAGCAGGAGTCATTATCATCGTGGTGAAAATCAGAAGAAGGTTCCAGCACAGCGCAGCGGAGGCCGCAGGGGTCGGGCCTGCCCCCACACCGGCATTACGTGACAACACATCTTGTAGTGAACTAAAAGTGATAAGTGCGCGAAGTGAAGTGAGCAAATCGGTAGAGAGCCTAGATAAAGGGACCTCGCCTATAGTGTCCCGTCCGATTCAATTTAAAGTGTTTAGTGAGTGAGTGAACTAGGTGAACAATCATAATTTGTGATCGTATATTATAAGCATTTTAGCATTAGGAACTAACCCACAATTATTGATTCACCTTGTGTCACCTAACAATATTTTATGTCATTTAAAATAAGTCTTCATTACCTAGTGTTGTTTCGAGCATTATCATTGCGTCATCTTTTCCCCCAGTTTCTCTAATCTCTATACATATTACTCTCTTTGGTGGGAAAGATGTACGAGCTATCGTACATAGTATAGGATGTACAGTTTTCATATAGACAATAAAATATTGCTAAGTAGGCGTTTGCATACGGCCTAATTTCAGTGTAATTTTATTTTATATAAACAAATATTAAATCAGTGTATTTTTAGCAGTCACTCAAACTGGTCGTTTCCTTTACACCTTTCACTCGACCTCTCAGCATCATTCACATTCTCCCAGCATAGCAATCATAGCATCCAAACCCTCAGCATTTGTTAGTGTTGGAGTTACGCCCAACACATATTATAAAATTAAATAAATTAAATATTATATATTATCAAATTGGCATATCTCGTGAAAATTGGAGTACAGTTTCTTTCCACACAAATTTGTCATTCACATAATCATTAATAGTGTAATAACCTTTAGTTTGCAAGGTGTTTTTGACTAATAATTAAAATTTATGTAGTGGTAGATAATTAATTGCTTCGGGAATTTTGTTATAAAAGCGTAAAAGTTAAACATAATCATCATGACCAGCCTATATATGCGTCTGCTGGGCCAGTGCCCAGCAGACGCATATATAGGCTGGTCTTCCTGTATGGAAGAAACACATGAGGTGCTTGGCCCATAACATCACCACACTGGACCAATGATTGATAGCTTAGATAGATAGTTCTTTTCCGACGGCTCTAAAAGTTTAATGACACTTATGGATTGATACAAATGACTTCAATCCATACAAATATTAAATTAAAAAATCGAAATTAAGTCCGTCACTAATAAACCTCTAAACCGATTAAGATGAAAATTAGCGTAGAGATAGATTACATCAGCAGAAAGAACATAAGCAACATTATGGTGAAATAACCTGTGAGGAGAGCCACTAGAGAGTAATATTATTTTTACTATGCGGAAAAGATATATACCTACTTTTTTATATTTATACCCTCACTCCTATTATCTACCCCAAAGTAAGCATCATTAAGAGCTTGTTTATGGAGACTAGATAACGGAGAAAAAATGATAGTGATATTTATAGAAATATAAGAAATATACTAAATAAACATATAAACATCCATGACTCGTGATCATGCAAATATTTGCTCCCACCGGGATTCAAACCTGGGACCCCCGACCGAGTAGCCTGTAAAGCAAGGGGCACAGACCACTCGGCCAGCCGGTCGTCTAAATACTAAATTATTAGCAAGGAAAAGTGTTACCTGAAGTATTTTATTACCAAACCAAGCCATAATCACGCGTGTTCATTATTGTAATGATCGATAGTGGTTCCTGTGTTTAAAATTTTGTTAAAGCTTTGCGACGACATTCTTATAAAAGCGTAAGTATAGGTAGAACGTGGTCGTAAGCTTACTTCTTCCCTGCCGATAACTAGGTCTGGATTTCCTATTAGGAGTAAGGGACATATGCTCTTTTTGACGCGATAGTCACTGCTGTACGCAGTAGTAGTGTCTACGCTGGCAGAGCTACGGACAGCCACTAGTATTTCATAAAAAAAAAACAGATGATTGACGAGAAAAAACGGTTGATGCTCAAATTATTTCATATACCGCCTAAGTTGAAAATCGCTGTATTTTACGCCGATATTCAAAGTTAAGCTATTGGCCTGAAGCCAAATCCTCCTCAGGCGAGCCAATAATTGCCGTTTGAACGTTGATTCACGGGTTTAATACTGAGAGCTGGCAAAGACGCCCGAGAAGGTACTGGATATTTTTTTTAATACATCCGCCTTGTAATTCTATGTGGTTTTTTATACACCGATGACGTAGCTAGGTGCTGTTAGGATTTTTTTATAATACAAGAATGGCAAACATGTGTTCCATTCTTTAAATAGCACGGGTTCCTTTAATAGAGGCGTAAAAAGGAACCTTTTGTGCCGGCAAGGTGAAGACAAGCATAGCAGTGTATTTAAGCTGAATTAGCTGTCTTTTCATATAAAAAACAAGCGTACGGCCCGCCTGGGCGAAGAACAAAGCAAGGATAGCACAGCGTTCCGCGTTGAATAGCGGTGGCGGTGACCGCGCGGAAAGGCGGACTGCATCCATTATCCGCCGCCGCGCCGTAGCGAAGTGAAGACGAGTTTTTAAATAAAGATAAAAGCATTTAAGTTCCATTATAAAACGTTAGATATCAATGTCCACGGTCAATTGTCTATGCCAATCAAACTACGGATTTGCTTGAATTGTTTCTCTCTCAAGCGGAAAGTCGTTACAGAGCTAATTTCGCATATACACTCGTCCGTATCTCAGTCTGACACGTTTTCACTCCTAAAACACTCACTGATAATGAAGAGCATGGAGATGAATTAAATCCTGAGGAAGTACATAGTAAGCTACCTTTTGGAGCAAGCTACCGTTATCCACGCGGACAGTGCTGCAGGCGACCACTAGTCCATACTTATATTATAAAATTATGTAAACTAAAACCGCTGAACCGACTTAAATTATCTTCTTCTTCTTTTGGACGGGTGGTTTCCGCAAATCGACAACTTTTGCGCCTGTTTTGCGTCGGAGGGTGTAGGCTGGTTCACTCCAGCCATGCCAGCTCCCCCAGGAAGGCACCCAGCGCCTTGATATCGTCTAACGCCTCCTGGAGGCTACCCGGAGATCCCAGGTAGGTATCCCGGTAGTTTGCCACTCCACTGCATTTCAGCAGGACGTGAGCGGCTGTTTCCTCGACCTCCATACATGCTCTGCACAAAGGACTGTCCATGACACCTAAATTGAAAATATGCTTAAAACTTAAATTATATTTGGTATGGAGACAGTTTTAGACCCGAACGAGTGCAGTTATTATAATTACCTAAATTCAGCGTGACTAATTAACTTCTCCGAAAATATTTGTCGGCTCTAGATCAGATTCTTGAAATAAATTCCACGGCGGTATCAATTTACGAGTTTGATATTAATTGGACAGACGTAACACAGGACAAAGATTGCCGTTTGCTGCAATAAATGTTGCACTTGTGCTTGTTAATTACATGCTGTGGTACCTTCTAGTGGGAACAGTGATTGCTTAATTAGTGAAGCCATCTTACAGAGCGACGTGCTGTTGTTCAAGGCTTCTCTTTGTCGTTTGACATCGCTGATTCGGTTTAAGATAACGATCTGATACTAAAATTAAGCTTAACGGTGTCAATTCTGTTGCCATAATAATGCTACAGCTATACTACCTTTACCGTCTACCGTCTGTTACCGCAATTATTGTGGTATTTCATTGTGTGGTTGACGGTCACCCATCTAGCTTTGACCATAAGAAGATATCACTAAAAATTGTTAAAAAAAATAACAAAAATTAAAACCGACTCCAAAAAACTGAAAAGGATAAAATAATTAAATTTTAGTAGGTAGGTCATCCCCTAGCAACATATTTTTGGAGTTGGTGCTAAGTAATTTGTTTCCATAAATAATAGATAGTGAAGCACCGACTCCAAAAATGTGTTTCTCGTATTTTATCCTTTTCAGTTTTTTGGAGTCGATTTTTTACCGCTTCCTATCAGCTGGAGTTAAGTCATTTAAGAGCGTCACCTGAAAAAAAACAAAAAAATATTTACCATCGAATTAAGTAAACCAAAAACTTTCTCGAACACGAATAATCAATTTGAAGCATTAATAATTTATCAGCAACAAACTTCAAAGTTTGGATCTCCATCAAAATCATCTCAAGAATTTAACGTTGTTTTGTTGTTTTTTAAACAAACAAAACTGTGCAGTCCTCCAATGAAAATAGCCAAACAAATTATAACAAAGCAAAGTAATTTTTATTCCTTGGAGAGATGGTTATTACTTGTCAGGCAGATCAAGCGTTGGATATTTGGTGATCGCTCCAGGGAAATCAGAGTCTAAGAATAAAACGAATCATGTCTTTGTAGAGCTGTTCCGGGATAATGTCCGTCCAGTAGCGTTTTGTTTACCATAAAATAAAGATATAGACAGTAAATATATCACAAATATTTCACTAGTGGTTGCTCATGGATACGGCTAACGCTCCAAAATGTCCTATCTCAGTGTCTTAAACTATCTCCATACCAAATTTTATCTAAATCAGACAGACACACAAACATATATAGTTACTTTCGCAATTTATAATTATCAGTATGGATTTTCTTATCATGATTATCTTCTTTAGATCATCGTGATTTCTTTATCTTTCGGAGCCATCAGTTTAAAAGGCCACTTAATTAGGCGCCTAGGCGGCTAATAAAACGCCGGCATTGAATTAAATGGCTGAAGGATAAATAGCCCATTCAATGAGCGCAACGTTTAACCAGATAGTTAAACGTCTTTTCAGGCATCTGATTAAATTACTCAGTTAATTGGACGCCTAGGCAGATCGTTAAGTACGAAGAGCGTTTGTGTGTGTGCGTTTGAGCTATTTGTGTGATTGGTAGGTTAGAGGTTATTTTTATGACCACTTGTAACCAAAATCATTTTGATCACAAAGAAATAATTTTGAACTTACCAATCATACCAAAATTTAAACAAGATGATCCCCGTCTAATTGAGCTGACTTTCAATACACCAAGTTGTTAAACGTTGAGTGAGTCTAGTCCAATTAACTATCTGCCTAGGCATTTCACTGGATATTGGCGTTGAATAAACAGAAGTGTCTAATTAGGTGGCTAATTTAACCAGACGTCTACCCCATATCCATTTTGCACGAAAAGGTTGGCGAACAAGCGTACAACCCGCCTGAAAATAAACGGGTATCGTAGCCTATAGACACTCATAGCATCTTGGGCACTCCTCGCGTCTATAAAGATCAAGAGAAAGCAATACGTTCACAGCAAGAGGACGAGTCTCGTGCTCTCAACACAACGCTTCCTCAGCGAGCTCTGGAGCACGAACTCACCAACGAACAACGAACTCACCGCAGGAACACTACACTACAAATTTCTGGTGGGAAAAGTCTTGAGTGCGAAATGCGACCATTGTTTATGACACTCTCCTCTTCAGAGCTCTCTTACACATAAATTTAAAAAGATATCACCATCGTCAATATGGGAGAAACACATGAGGAGTTTGGACAATAACCTGGCCACACTGGCCCAAAGAGGTGTGGTTAATAAAGATATTGATTTTATAAAGGCACCTTTTGCATTTCCCACTAAAGTATGCTACATAGTACATTACGATGGCCTGCTTGATGTATTGTGGACTGTGTCTACAATCATAAGGTATATCTTGAAAAACATTCACAGAAAATCCCGCAGATTGAATGAGTAAATAAAAAAAGGTTTTCACTGAATATGCATGAGCCTCATCAACATCTAAAACCTACAACATACAAAAATCACTGCGTAAATTACCGCGTGGGCTAATGAAAATGTTTTCATTCGAGGTCCGCGGGCCGTGAAACACGATGCCAGATGAAAAACATTTACAACGGTCGATGTTTGATAATGGTCGTAACGGGACGTAGAGATACGCGCCACCATGCTTTTTAACTGCCTCTGATTCTCTGATCTAGAGGTTTGTGCGGTTCAGTTCTTAGAATTTTTCAGCTCGGTTCGGTTGGTAGCTTTTTATGACCAACTAACTAGCTACTGCCATTTACCTAAGTTTTCCGCCATAACAATAATTGTACGTGCAACCACCTACATTGTCACATCAGCATTTTCACCGTTGGCACAAATTAGTTAGTTATTAGAAATTATAATTTCAGCAAATCAGTTCGCAATCATCAAGCAATCAAGTCGCGCGTACTCATATCATTTATCATTATTTCTTAGTTTAACAAATTCACAGCAGTTTAATCCACTCACTTTTATCATTTTATCAAGTAAGTTCTAAACAGTTCCGGCAGTTAGAGATAACACGCCTCCATCTTCAGCCTTATCATCACATTCCGTCAGGTAAGATGAAGGCCAAGAGCTGCCCCTTTAAGACGTAAAGAAATATATGTGGGACCCATTTCTTTAAAGTATTCTGTTAGTACTCAGAATCCAATAAAGTTGAAAATTTGCAAATCACTAATACTGTTGAAATGTCAAGAATGACTTATCGAATCAGCTAGAATCATAGTATACCTTGAGATGATCCTAAATTAAAGTAATTGATTGTACAGACGTCGGTCATATCAGCACTGCCATAAGCGTAATGACAAAAAAGAAGAGGAATAGGGTTTCCTAATAACGCCCTGATAAGATAAGTTGAACGGCTAGAATGACAGTTAACTTTGTAACTTTATTTTTTATTCCATTAAGTTGAAAATTGTATTTTGATTATAGTATTTGCCTTTAATTTAAACTCGTTACCTTTAGCCTTTTCTAAGGAAAAGGGCCTTGACAAACAGACGGACAACAAAGTCATCCAATTCGGATCTAAACTTTTTAATTTCGAAGTCTTCAAGCCGAGTCGCGCTTCTTCGCCAGGATTTACGGAAAATAAAAGGTTTTACGGTTTTCAAGCTTAGACAAGATGTTTTATAATCGAATCTTTTATGTATTGAATAAAAAATGCTTTAAAATATTTTTCAACACACTTCCTCATAAAGTGGCTCTAATCCCATGGCAATTAGGCACATAATGACACCTATAATCAAACTGTGACTTTTTCATTACTATTATTCACTAGTGAGTAATAGTTTTTTTTTAATAATTAAAATTGCCAATATATATATTTTTTCTTTTTTTGTTGTTAAATCTCCCTGTAATGGGAAGGCAAAAGGAACTAATGCCCATACAGCCATGTCTGATGTGATTGAGTTTATGTCACTTATCTATATGTATATGTGTAAGTATATGTATTTTTTTGTATTTATGTATATGTGTAAGTATATGTAGTTTAAAATCCAAAGTCACGCCCAAGGCCCTATCATAATAACAGCGCTTCTGCGACGTTTTTTATAATGTCGCAAAAGTTTTATGCTGAGATAGGGCCTTGTTGACTGCACTTATTGTTAAGTATAAACTGTTTGTATTTGTCTATTTTTTTTTTTTAATTGTTTAAGCTTCTTGTTGTTGTTTGTTATGTGCATGTCAAATAGAAATATTTTTCTTTCTTTCTTTCTTTCTTTAATATTATTGGTTGAGTTACGCTTACATTTGCGCTAAAAAGCTATCCGCGAAAAGCCCAAAAAAAAGAAACCTCATTTTTTAGTCTATGGCCGATGCGCGCGCATAGGAAAACTAATTAATTTTTCCCGCCATTACGAAACATTTTTCACAACTCGTCTCGTTTTCTCTTTTGAAGTTATTTAGTTAATTATTAATTAAGATGTCTGCAAATACAATTTATGAAGAAAATGATTTATGTTGTACACCGCCCGATATAAGATGTGAAGCCCAGAACGTTATGGAAAGTTTACTACCAGAAAACTCAAAGGAAAAATATCTATTAGCGTACCAAAATTTCATACAATGGCAGAACAACAAGAATACGCAGTCTTTTTCAGAAAATGTGTTCATGGCGTACTTTAAAGAATTATCTTCTAAGTACAAACCTAGCTCTTTGTGGTGTATTTACTCAATGTTAATAAGTACAGTCCGAACAAAGAATGGAGTGGACTTAAAAACATACTCGAATTTGTCAGCTTATCTAAAGAGACTATCTGATGGATTTAGAAGCAAAAAATCAAAGGTTTTATCATCTGACGATATTGAAAAATTTATTAAAGATGCTCCAGATAACCATATTTGGCTACAAAGGTTAGTTAAATTAATTTTAATTAAATATTTAATAGCAGCTTGTTGACTTTAATTATTGTTTCTTTTGTTTCAGGTTGCTTTAATATTTGAAATGTTAGGCATATCATCAGATATTTACACTTTTATTAGTGAGGTATACGGGTCGAAACGTTGGCTCGATCACTGTGTAACGAGTAAAGCAGCAGCTCAATCTGTACTATCGGCGTACGTCAAGTATGATATTTTATGGTCGGATCATTTTCCATTAGTTATAGAGTGTAATTTAAATGTGATATTACCTAAGAAATCAAACCAAAATAGAAGTTACAACCTGGCTTTGTGGGGGGAAAGAAACCCTCAGGACATAGACACATATACCAATGAATGTAATAATAGGTTAAGATTAATAGACTTTCCGGACGAACTTAGTCATTGTTGCGACAAAATGTGTTTTGATCCCAAACATAAATACGTAATTGATAAATTGTATGATGATTTGGTTAGTGCCTTGAGTCAGGCGGCAATGGTGGGTCGTAAAAGAAAGGCGCGTTTAAAGAAGACCGTAGTAGGCTGGAATAAATATGTAGCAGAGGCACACAGGGAGGCTCGTCTAAAGTTCTGTCTCTGGGTTTGGTATGGCAAACCTAATTCGGGTAGTATTCATACTGAAATGTGTGAGGCTAGGCGAATTTTTAAATCGAGGCTGAAATGGTGTCAAAACCACGAACAACAAATAAAAGTGGACATACTTGCATCACATCATTCAAAAAACGATTTTCGTTCTTTTTGGAAGCACACAAATAGGTTACAGTGCAGGCCGGGCCTCCCCGTGAGCATTGAGGGGGAAACCGATTCTGAAAAAGTAGCTGATCTGTTCAAGGATCATTTTTTTGTGAAACCGCTTTTGGGTCCGTCTGGCTCGGTGCTAGATACTGGAGTCGACTTAAAAAAGGAAACTATATTCTCTATTGAAGAAATTGCACAGACAATACAATCTATGTCTAGGGGGAAGTCCCCTGGCCACGATGGACTCAGTATAGAGCATTTGAGGAATGCTGGCCCACATTTACCTAGGGTACTGTATATGCTGTACAATTTTTGTTTGAGCCATAGTTACTTGCCTAGTAAAATGATTCAAACAGTGGTAGTTCCTATCATAAAAAATAAAACGGGAGATCTCTCTGATAAGAGTAACTATAGGCCTATATCGTTAGCGACAGTGGTATCTAAGGTGTTTGATGGCATGCTTAATTCACAGCTAAATAAATATATTAAACATCACGATAACCAATTTGGGTTCAGACCGGGGCTGTCGACAGAGACGGCTGTCCTGTGTGTTAAGCAGGCTGTCTTATACTATAAAGAACGTAAAACACCAGTTGTAGCGTGTTTTCTCGACCTTTCTAGGGCGTTTGACCTGGTTTCGTATGACCTATTATGGCTTAAACTTGAAAAGACCGGAATAAAAAAAGAACTCCTTAATATATTCAAATATTGGTACAGAAACCAGATCAATAATGTACGATGGGACGGCGCCTTGTCTCAACCATACGGGTTAGAGTGCGGGGTGAGGCAGGGGGGGTTAAGTTCGCCAACACTTTTCAACCTATATGTGAATGAGCTGATAGGTGAGCTCAGCGGCGCTAGGTATGGTTGTCACATAGACGGTATTAGTGTTAATAACATTAGTTATGCTGACGACATGGTTTTGCTAAGTGCATCTGTATGTGGCTTAAGAAGGCTCGTAGCTATATGTGAAAAATACGCTAAATGTCACGGATTAGTTTACAATGTACAGAAGAGCCAAATTATGGTTTTTGGGGCTGGGTGCAAGCGTCCTGATACAATCCCAACAATAGTTTTGAATGGAAGCGCGTTGCTAAGGGTGCGTAAATTCAAATACTTAGGACATATATTGACTCCCGACCTCAAAGACGACGAAGATATTGAAAGGGAACGAAGGGCGTTGTCAGTGAGGGCAAACATGTTGGCTCGCAGGTTTGCACGTTGCTCTAACAATGTAAAGATTACTCTCTTCAGAGCTTATTGCACAAACTTTTATACATGTAGCCTGTGGGCCAAATTTACTCGTGTGTCTTACAACGCCCTCCGAGTTCAATATAATAACGCTTTCAGGATACTGTTGGGATTGCCCCGTTTTTGTAGTGCATCGGGAATGTTTGCGGAAGCGCGGGTCGACTGCTTCTATGCGACTATGCGGAAGAGGTGTGCTTCCCTGGTGAGCAGAGTGCGGGGCGGCACCAACAGTATCTTGAAAATGATTGCAAGCAGGCTGGACTGCTGTTACGTGAATTATTGTTGCACGACATCTGCCGGGGTGGTGCAGAAATAATTCGCGTACAAAATAATAATTTAATAAATGTAACTAAATTAAATGTCCTAGTTGATAATTACTTACTAACATAGAATAAGTGATATTGTTACTAACTAAATGAGTTGTGTTACTTGAAATAAAGATTATTATTATTATTATATTTGGTGTAACTGGTGCCTGTAGGATACAAGAATTAACAAATATAACTGTAAAAGATATAGAAAACCATGGCCAGATGCTTTTAGTGAAGATACCTATCACGAAAAATAAAATACCTAGGTCATTCACCATACACGGTCCATTCTATGATATTGTTAAGAAGTATGAAAGTTTGCGTTCACCAAAAACAAAAAATGACCGTTTCTTTCTAAATTACCAGAATGGTAAATGTACCTGTCAGCCTATAGGTATAAACAAATTTGGTTATATGCCTAAAGAAATCGCTAAGTTTTTGGGTTTAGTAGATGCTGAGAGCTACACTGGACATAGTTTCAGAAGAACTTCAGCTACATTGCTGGCAAATTCAGGAGCTAATATAATGACTTTGAAGCGACATGGCGGGTGACGATCTAGCAATGTAGCAGAATCATACGTAGAAGATTCCATACAAAACAAGAAGGAAATTTGTGCGAAAATCACAAAAAGAATTAAACTTGATTCTAAGACGCATCCTACTAGCGAAATACCAAGTACATCCAATGATTGGATTTCACCTACCTACACGAATAATGAACCATCACAAATAACAATAGAACATGAAAGTATTTCAGTAAATAATCTATCTGATGAGACCGCTATATCATCAAAAATAGTTAATTATAATTTTACTAACTGCACATTTACTAATTGTTTCTCTAAATAAACTTTTTATCTACTATGTAAAATGGTTTTTTATTTAAGTATTATTTTATTCAGAAGTGTGTTGAAAAACGTTGTATGATACACGTGTGTATTGATGATTACCGTCCTCGGCTCCTTAAGACCCTCGCCTGACGGCTCGGGCCTCAATGCGCCTTAGCGGTGATCACCAACATTACAAACTTGTACCATAATGTACTATTATACAATTGTTAGACATCAAATATTTGTTAACTACTTCAATGTTTCGTCATCACCAAACTGTATATGTCCCACTACTGGGCGCAGGCTACATGGGAGAAACATATGAGGAGTTGGTGCAGTTTAGTGGGTTAAATCGGTTTCAGTAACAACCAGGCCAACGGCTTAACGTGCCTTCTGAAGCATGGAAGAGGCCGACATTACAAATTTTGGACTGATTCATCCAAAATCAGCCATGGAACTAGAGTGCTCAAAGCACTACCCCACGGAAGATATCGACATTTTATAATACTTAATCTCAAAATTTTATAGGCTTAGTTCTTAGTTTAGTCATTTCTTACAAAAGGAGAATAAACTATTCAACAACCACTGTGACCTATCAATCTTAAAATTCAGATCGAAACTACTCGATTTAATCTGTCAGGCGGCGTCATACCTCTGGAGATCTATGACAATTGAAAATCAATTGTGTCTGGAATCTGATACTTGACGGGCTAAATCTGACACTCGAATCTCTAAATCCGACATCAAAAGGAAGGCGTTTAATATATCAACAATTTAACAGACAGTTTAGTCAGCTGATATTACACAATTTCTCCCCCATCGTTGAAATTATATTGATATTATGTCTTCCAAATATTGCCTGAGCCAGAAGTTTGACATCACTTCCGGGTCACGATAAAATTTGCATAGACTTGCCGACCCTACCGGAAATTCAACCTGAGCTCAGCTTTCAAATCAAATTTATTCTAGAAATAGAATATTGTATTTATTTGAATATTAGGTAGATTTTCACACACGACTAGATGAAAAACAAGCTGACGGTCCACCTGATGGTAACCGCCTATAAACACCTGCAATAGCAAGGGAAAACACTTGATATTGCAGGTGCGTTGTCATCCTGAGGTCTAAGATGATATGCCGTCTATGCCCAGTAATTACACTGGCTACCTTTCCCTTCAAACAGATACACAGTGAACTGATGAAATAAGAAAGGCGGTGGTACCTACCCAGATGACCCCTACATACGGGCCTACCACCTGAGGCTTAGGATGAAATGCCGTCTGGGGGTGGGCTGGTGAAATTGCTTCGGCAGAGCCCATACTACCCCCGCGAGGGGCATTGGAGTTACCGGGGAGTTTTAGTGGGTATTTCCAGTGCTGTTAGCGCTGGACGACCCCCACACATGCCGGTCGCTTAGCCAGCGGCGGGTAAGTCTGTAGTCGATATCTCCCCGAAAAATAAAATAAAAAAAGGATACAATGAGATAATATTTAACGTTACCTATTACAAATGTATGCATTAAACAGTTCAGAAATTCGATTTGATTTCTTCTCGTGGGCTCTTTTATTATTTCACTACTACCCTACTTTTCTAAATTAAGTGCTTCAAATATAAATGCTATTTAAAAAAGACCTCATGTATTTCTCCCACGTAGGAAGGTCATGATGATGATAAAAAAACCGACCAAGTGCGAGTCGGACTCCCGCACGAAGGGTTCCGTATCATTATCTATATACAAGCGCCTACCTGTTGCCATTATCAATGTCGAACAAAAACAAGCAAAAAAAATCACGTCTGTTGTATGGGAACCTCCTTAAATATTTATTTAATTTTGTTTGTTAGTATTTGTTTTTAAAGCGGCAAAAGAAATATAGGTAGTACATAATTTCTGTGAAAATTTCAACTATCTAACTATCACGGTTTATGAGATACAGCCTGGTGACAGACGGACGGACGGACAGCGGAGTCTTAGTAATTTGGGTACAAACCCTAAAACATAAATGTAGTCATTATTTTTCTTAGAATTAATAACTTATTTTTAAATTATCCATCGAACGCCCCGAGTCAAAAATAGCATTTCATGATAATTTCCTTTCTTGAAAATCGTGCATTAGAAAATTACTCGTAGGATGAGGCGTTACCGTTATAAATAAGTAATGTACGCTTTTGCCCTAATAATACGGAAACAGTATGGTACAAACTTTATGACATAATGTCTAAATTACATTATAATTTAAATGAAACAAAACTAAGTAAACAAGTCACAGGCACCCGTGTTCAGCCAAATTACTCCTATAAATAAACCTGACCATCAATTCTCGCCTGCAGTAGTAATGAAATTCGCGATTTGTTGCCCTCATAAACAAAATCCTTCTTTATAGGGGGTGATTGCAGACTTTACAGGCTTTCCCGATGAAATCCCCTTTACGCGAAAGACTTTGCATACATCCCTTATAGCGAAGGAATAACAGTTGAGCATTTAATAAAGTTCAAATGTGTGTTATGCTCTTGGATTTGAGGATTACTTTGTTGATGGGCGTGGGATCCGTTGGGTGATTAGGAAATGGTTTAGCTGTTTATACATAACTAGCTTTTGCCCGGGGTGATTTTAAATTAAAACAAGCGGGCATTTCTTTGCGCAAAGCAGTAAGTACAATTCGAGATCCAACTGAATATTTAAGATATAAATAATCAGACATTGGGTTGCTCATAAATTAGTAGGTTTCAGAGCAGAACAGACAACGGAGAAACTTTGCAGAATAATTATGTAAAACCTAAAATTATAGTCTAGGATAGAAGTACTATGGCCAGTAAATAGATTACTTAACGACGATCACATCGTGGAAAGTTTTTTGGAGTTTAGTAGAATAAGCCAATAAAATATTTACTATAAAGTAACATGGAGTTAAATTGGAAAGTTTTTTGGGGTTTAGTGGAATTAGCCGAACAAAAGTGAGAATACATTTTGAGAACAGGCAAAACTGTTAGATTATATTTGATTTTGGATGAAATGAAAATCAAAATCTTTCATCATACTTTTATAGGCCTAAGAGGGGCGTGCCAATGAGATAAAAGCGTGATTTTTTGCATTTTAGATAGAATGCAAGTGTGAACTTAAAAAAGCAAGCATGCAACGTCTTTCCAGCAGTACCTTGAATTATTCTAATTACGGATGCAGCGAATGTTTCCCGATGACCACTTCTCCCGTCTCCCCGCTCCGCCCGCGCTCGCCTAGGTACCGATCGACGACTATAGAGATGGCACCAAATACAAATTTGAAAACCTATTAGGATACCGCGATTCTCGTGCCACACTTCAAAATGGAACCTTCAAAGGGGATAATGATACTTTACGCCACGTTGGATTTTTAAATCGGTGTTGGTTCGTAATCAGCTACCCGACAAACCATACAAAAAATAACCATATTGATTTTCAAACTTTGTCACCCCATTTTCCCCTTATATGGGTTCAGAAAAAAGCTGAAATACTTGTTTACTCATTTATCGACAGGAGTACTCCTGTGAAGTTTCGAATAAAATAGTCTACCTAATCTAATTTTAACTTTCGACCCCCGCTTTCACCATCTTAGAGGGCAAAGAACATCGGCCAAATTTCATACTAGCTGGACCTGATATTCAATGACGATGGGCATTAAAAATTTTGTATGGTTTTGTTACCTAAAATTATTTAAAATATTGTTATAACAAAATATTTATCTTAAAACTTCACAAATGGGAGATAATCTTATTTTAAACTTTTAAGGTTAGGAACAACATTTTAATGATTTAACATTTTAAATCATTAATTTCAGTTAATCTTAAGTTCTTAATACTAAAATATTGATTAAAGAAATGTATATAGGTGTGTTATACATAGAACCAAAAGGATATTTATAAATAAAACACTCAAGTACTCATAAAAATATTTATTCTTCGTCATCTCTTATAACTACACTATCTTAAAAACTGGCTGGTGCTGTTATTATATTATTATGGTCCTGATGCCTGGCCCACCCAAGGTAGTTAAATTTCGGGAGCGCTGAAGGAGGTTTTTAAAAATAGAAATTAAAACTAAGAGACTGTTCACTTCGATAGTGTAATCCAGACTGACTTAATAATTAATACAATATTCTTATTCTAACAATCTTATTGCTACATCAGGGATGGCTGTCGCCGGGCAGTAGACATCAACATCCTCTCTGCTGAATCAGCGTCGCCCGCCTACGAAGCCCCACGCTTAACATGATGTTATGGTACTAGGACCGGCTACAGGCAATATACACCACATTATGGTGTACCACAACTAGGTACCACATTATGGCCATAACATGTGCATAGTTGTTCTACGACCTACCTACCAAGCAACTGCAAGTCCATTAATGCATATATTGCAGTTGACACAAAGAAGTCGCGGTGTTCCGTGAGGGGTCTGCATGATGATTAAGCACAGCACAGTACACAAACCCAATACCAAACAGGAAAACAGTATCCAAAATCAAAAGCGCAAGGTAGTTGTTACAAGCAGCAGATATCAGAGTCTATAAAAACAAGCAAAGGATGGTCGTCAGAAGCAGCAGATATCAGAGTCCGTAAAACAAAATGGGGTCAAAAGTTCAAAACACAACAAAAAAGAGAATCCAAAATCGCACAGTACGTATAAAAGCAAACGCAAAGCTTTAGCTTTGCGTTTGCTTTGTTTTTGCAGTTTACTGCAAAAGAAATCGATGTTTGTCATCTGTCATTAATTCTGATAATTGACATCTGTGATTTTAGCATTGACGTTCCTTTACACAAATTGAATAGCCAAACCTTTGAAACCCACACATTATTATTGTTTAATGTATAGAATTCAACAATTGAAAGCTGCTGTTGAAATTTAACATTAAAATAAAATTTAAATAAAGTTTTCTAAGTACAATGATCTTTTTTTTCGGCGAGCGTTAAGTGCCGTTATCTTAAACAAGAATGTAAAACGGAATTGACATCGTCGTCAAGAGCTGTTGTCTATGGTCAAGACCGTTCAAAAGCTACAATTAAGTTTTCCTACGTAGTATTTTTTTTACGGAATAATATTATTTCTCTAGAACTTTAAGTTCTAGAGCTATAATATTTGCATTTTCTATAATAACTAAAAACAGATGATCAGGCCGGGTGTTACCTCATAATTTTAATTTTATTTATATTTTTTAACTAATTGATAACAAAATATGACGCTCAAGTCCTAATTACAAAACTTGTCGAACTTAAACAAACTATCAACAGAAATTATCAACAGTTTTAACAAAAACTTTTTTTTCACTTCGTGTTTTTTTGTTAGTATCATTATTATGTTAACAAAATATAGTTTGTTAAAATTAATTTTAAAACTGTATTCAGTAGTAGATAACGTGTTTGGAAGTAATAACACTCCCTGCTTTTTATTGAAACAAAATTTAAGCTATCTTCACACAGATCTCAAAGCCAATTACGGTTTCCTAAAAATTATGGCTTCTATTCAGTGTCCATAAGTTAGCTTCTTGTCAGGTTGAATAGCCTGTCTCGTATTTCTCGCAGTGCTCTCTATCGAACGAGTCTTAATTATTGGGAAGTATACCAGCCTTCTCTTAGACACTTCTTTCGTGTATTTTAACTATTACTTTCTATTGTTACAGAACGTGTTGACAAGTCTGGAGAAGATACAGTGGTATCAGCTTTAAGGTCACACGGAGCGCCAGATGACGACGGGTCTTCCAATAGTAACACAGATGTTTTCCAAAAATTCTTCGGGAATTTTACAAAAATACAACATCTTGACATAACTACAGAGGATGTGTCACTTATAGATAATTTTTTAAATGTAGATCATAGTTATAATAATGATACCCAAAGAATGACAATGGATGAAATTGTCAACATAGATACGAAAGATGTTTCGAACGAGACACTAAGTGAAAACGAAAATGTAACTGTTACAAGACCAAGTGTTCATGAAGATGTAGTAACGAAATTTCTAAGATTGATAGAAACACAACATTTGTTAGGAGAAAATTGTACAGCTGGTACACATCTTAATTTAGGAGAAGGTGTTGTAGATAGATACGCACAAGAAAGGTTTAGAATAGAAGCTGATGTAGCTGTTAATAGAGCGAACATGCTAACTAGACTTTGGAAATACGCCGGGCCTTCAGTAATGCATAACGAATATTTATTGCATGCAAGCGTATTCTCCATGGTGGAGTTTGATGACGATATATTTGCTGCTGGGAATTGTTACGACCAATATCAGTACAAGGATTATCAACTTTTTTGCCCATTCGCTTATAGATTACCAGAAGGACCAATATTGGCTAAAGATTTGGCGGTGGAATACAAATATTTAAGCAACACTTCAGAGTGGTTCTACATAGCCCGCAAGAACGCGGAGCGTGTGATACGCAATCACAATCAATTTAGGCGAGGTGAGTAATATAGGTTGTAAGGCGTCATAATTATATTTTGACTAGATGTAAGGGTTTGAGCATAATGAGTTGAGAGCGTAACTTAGAGCTTCGTCGTTACCTTCATCGTGTAAATTGAAATCTTACTTTACAGGGGATACTCTCTTGAGACATGGACAAAATATCCAGTATATTTCTTGTATTATATTACGATGTAAAACTTACAAAATGGAGGACTAAATTCTCGTTTAGAAATTTTAAATATTTATCGTGTAAGTCGTAGTTCAGCCGTTCGGTCCTTGAAATTCGATAAGCCCTTGGGTAGCTGTAATTATTTTAGTTGCTTCTTCTATAAGTAAATGTGGTATTTAATTAAAGGGACCAAACCTATAGAATGGTTAAATCTAATATAATAACCACATTTTGCAAGGTATATTTAATATAACTTTTTCAGAAATAATATACAGTGATTTAGTACAGAGCGATATATTCAAAGTATAAGATATGATGTAATTTAGGGTATGGAAAACCAAAGAAGGACTCGTAATTGATGATATCTAAACGAAGGTTGTTGTTGACCGAATTAGGATTTCGAGGTTGTCATTTATCGGTAGTATGGGTGGATTGTACTCTTACTTAAACTTCTAAGGAGGAAACGCCTCCCCGAGGGGCTGTAGGCCTCGAGCTACACAATTCCATCGCAGTCAACGACACCATATTATAATTAAAAGTAATTTTAATATTCAATGTGGTAAAACAAACAAAATAAAGTCATTAGCTTTTACTGATAAATTCCAAGTAATATTGTGTGAAGACAATTTCCTTTTAAGTTTAGAAATGTCAATAGCACTGTGCGTCATAGAAATTTTAATGAGGTACCAACTAAATTTTAGTTTTAGAATATGACGCAGAAACGTAACCATTAAAAATTCAAAGATTTTCGTATCGTGTCTCAATCATAACTGAGAAGTTCTTGATAAAATATGTAGAGGTAAAAGTATTTTCGTATCCTCATTGCTGACATAGTACAGTCTACTTGTGCAGTGTTCGCAAAGTAGCTACAGATTTTGCAGACTTTCTGAAGACTGTAGTGAACATTTTAAACAGCGCTAAGATGGCGCTATAAAAAATTAATTCGGCTTATTTACAGACTTTACACAGTTTTCACTTGCCGTGGGGTACAAATGAAATACCATAGTTTTTATACTAATTGATAAGTTACTGTACACCTATAACGAACATTTTTAAATTTCGAATCGTATTCGTAATGTTCACGCCCGCTTCAAATTTCAAACAAAAGCCAGACAAAAGCTAACGTAACTGGGCATTTATCAAAAAAATTGTCCGTTACGTAATGGAATTCCACCAATAAAAAATTTTTTTTTTAGCAACAGACTATTGTTTATTATGTTTATTAATACATCTAACTTCGTAAAAATAGTAAATATAAATAAAAAAGTCTTATATTTAGTAGGAAATCAATGTTTTAATGAAGTACAGGTGATGAGAAGTTCCATTACATCACAAACTTTAGGTAAGATTTAAGTAAAATTCTGCGTCAATTCAAATTTATTATTTATTAAACTATCATTTAAAATAAACAGTCTTCAAAAACACATAACTTAAGATAGGTAATTAGGTAATTAAATGATAATGGTAATTAAAACTATTCCACAACGCTACTATTTGGTAAATTCTATGGCACACTTTAGTCTGAACTTTGGCATTTTTGTTTTAAAGTAATAATATTTTAAATATATACGGATAATATAATTTACATACTTTTTATATATCTAAACTTTGAGCATTATTCTTAACAAATTATTATAAATATAGTTAAATCTTTTATCACAACACAATAGGACAAGTGACGTTAATGGAAAAGACGTCACGGTTAGGAACTATAAGGGCAGGTTTACATACTGCAACACACTAGAACAATTTGCATTACAAATTAATAATTTAAATGGTTACTTAAGCTAACCACATAATTTCAAACTTCAATCATAAGTTTATAAGATAATCAATAACCTACTTGTAAGATACATTACTAGCTATTAATATTTTATGACAAATAATAATAATTGTATTTATGAGATCCATTGATTTATGAGAATCACAATTATTAATCGCCAAGGCACACTGGGCAAATATAGTCAAAAGCAGTTGTTCCACTGCATGATATGCAAACCCAGTTGTAACAAACCATGCACTTTGCCATTTCTTGTAGAATAAACTGTTGACGAGTCTTGCAAATATGACAAGGAAATGTTCTCGACATTGAGGGTGTTTTTTTCCCCTTTGTTTGGTTCTCTTTCTCGACTTTTGGCTTTAATACCTTTAAGGATTTTTTATAGGTTTTGACATCGGATACTACAGAAGATAAAGGACTTTTAATTTTTTTGATGGGAGACATAATAAAGTTTTTATCGTCATAAGGTTTATGAATTTTAACTCTCTTATTAGACTGTAAAACTGGAACATCACTGCGTTTGAATGTGGTATTCGGTGGCGAAACTTCTATTGGAATGTCAAGAAGTTCAATATTCTGTGTAGAACAGTCAACTTTATCCTGATTTAGTAATACATTTTCTAAGAATCCAATATTTGACAAAGAATCTGTGTCCAGAATTTGCCCATCCAAAGAGTCAATGAGATCGCTTTCATAGTACTTAACGTCTATTTCATCAGCTATTGGAGAAAGCCAGTTTATAGGTGAACCGTAAATTGGTGGTCCTGTTGAAGTGGATGGTTCAGGGCTTGACACAGAATTTCGTGGAACAGCCATCGGTAGGACATATTTTTCATTTCTCATAAAGTCACTTGCAGGCAACGAAATCTCAGATGGTTCAATGACCGTCTCCAATTGATCCATCAATAAATGTATTTTAGGTTGATGACAGTCGCATAAACCACGCTTTTCACCACAAAAACAACTCAATTGGCGATACTGAATCTGCTGAAGTTGAGTAGAAATAATTTGATGCAATAGCATCGTTCCAGGTACTGCTCGTATGCCATCAGGGATCAGTTTCTTAATATTCTCTATATCGGTTTTAGATACATAAAAACATATCACTGATTTCATGGTACTCTGCAAAACCTGGCAAGCTTCAGTGGCATTAGTGATATCTTTGCCATATAATACTCTTTTGTCGAGTTGCCGTTTTACGGAGCCCCCGATGCCATCTGCCATATTTTTCCCATGGCCTGCTTCGGAAAATGACCAAGTTGAATACTGTAATTTTAATTTTTGCGTAAATAGATTGAGCAAGTAGAAGTTTTTCTTTTGTCTATACTGAGTGGTGGGACCATCCGAGAAAAAATGAATTGTATTGAAATTTGGGAATTTCTCTTTAGCCATTTTTATGACTGATAGAAGATGTGCCCAGATGGCATGGGGTTCATGGCAGTTATCGTCTGAGACTGTGACAAACGATTGCAAACGTTCTTTTCCAAAAATTACGCCACAATGCAGAGTGATTGAATTTTTTGATGCACCAAAATGTGTAGATTGTACTTCTTCACTGTACTTACACTCGTAATTTTCAGAAAAATCACATAATATAGCTATTTCTTCGTTTTTTATATTAGTTATGCATGCTCTATACTGGCGTTGCTGTTCTTTCCAATTGAAAGAATGGGTTTTAAACGCAAGTGACTGTATTTGAAACTCCTTAGCTAGGTCTCCTACATTGCCTTCAATCTTCTGTTTTATCATCTTTTTTGTTGTCATATCTTGTCCTGATTTTTCATACTTATGAACCACTCTACCCCATTTAAACCAAGTTACCTCACCTTGCAATTTTTCTTTAATATATAAAGAGGAAGCAGTTTTACACCGTAGACATTTATTGTGCATACACTCAAAAGATTTAGTGTCGCATGCAATATTATCTAATAGGTGCGTAGTTCGTTGATAAGGTAATACTCCTTTGAGCTTAAGAGCATCAAACATGAACTCGAAGTTACAGTGTTTTATACACAAGCATGTGTTTCTGGTCGTTTTACTAGGTGAAAGTACGTAGAACGGCTTGTACCTAACGAACGTAGTAAAACTGTATTTTCCACCTTCATCTTTGTAAATCTGGTAAATATTTTGCAACGTGTCAAGTAGATATCTAATTTGAACTTTCATTTTATTCTTGGTCCTTGTTTCTCGCTTGCCAGCAGTGCTTCTGCTTACATCATCCCTGCAAAAAAACCTTTCGAAGTCCTCAGCAATAATTTTAATTAAGGGCTTTTTTTTGAAGTTTGTCTTCCTTACTCTGCCCTTGAGGCCTAGTAATTTACTTTCAGGTCTTCTGTTTACCTTCTGTGATATTTTTATTGCTACTTCTTTAATTGTTCTCTTCTCACTATTTTTCTTGCAATCTGTATATCCCTCACGCAATGCGATCTCCATCACTTCTTGTCGGGCTTTAAGCTTGTCGTTTTCAGTTTTTAGTAAATGTAATTCCTTTTCATGCTGTTTTTTCTTTCGGTAAAGTTTCTTCCTTATGTTGCAAAGTGCTGTTTTATATGTTTCTATCTTGTTCGTAAGTGTATTGTATTTGTAATTTAAATTTCTATATTTTAGCTTAAGAAAATTGGTAACGGTTTTATTCTTTGTTGAAAAAGTAGCTACTGCTACAGTTGACTGTGGTGTTGATGAATTTTTAGTATTTCTCCTCTCTTTCTGCTTCCGTTTTTGTTCCCGCCATCGTTTTCTTTGCGCTTCTTTATCTTCTTCAGTTAGATCCTTTATCTTCTTAGAATGTTTTTGCAGTCTTTTAAGCTCTTTTTTTCTATAAATTTCACTCTTTTCTGGGTCTTGTTTTATTTTTTCTCTATATCTTTTCGATCGTTCTGCAGCTGTCAACACCATGGTAGTTCTATAAACAAAATTCTTATTGTTAATCATTATTTATACTAGTAAGTACTTAATTGGAAAAAAACTACGAAAACAATTTGATGTAAGGTTTTCGGATATTGCTGGCTAGGCATACGGCGTGTATGGGACTCACCCGACGCTGAACCTTACATCAAATAGTTTTCGTTGTTTTTTTTTACATGATACTGACGTAACTAATTACTGAAAAACGAACAATTCTTTACCGAGACATCGTTTAAATGAACACAATTACTGCCAAAGAATTCACAAGTTTCACAAGAAGAAATAAACAGTACGTTGAAAAACTTATTTCCTACTTTCGCAGAATTAAAAATATAAAAATGATATGCCAAAACATCTCTGTCTTTTTTTATAATTTAATTCTACTTTATAGTAACTATACTATAATGTAGAATTA
Organism: Nymphula nitidulata; assembly: GCA_947347705.1. Classification (NCBI taxonomy): domain Eukaryota; kingdom Metazoa; phylum Arthropoda; class Insecta; order Lepidoptera; family Crambidae; genus Nymphula; species Nymphula nitidulata. The sequence goes on along the minus strand of OX374617.1, from coordinate 1,883,327 downwards.
AACATAAAAATAGAATTAAAAAAAAAGATTACATCGATCATTCGGCACAATATAAACCATGCTTAATAGTTCCATTACGTGACATTTTGCGTTCCATAAGTACATCACGTCGCGTTGTGGATGTGACGTTTGATGCCGGAATACAAACAAACTCAAAAATCACTTATTTTTAAGGCTAATTTCACTAATTGGCATATTTACTCATTTTCTACATGACTTAAGTAATTAACCTTCAAAAGCTGTAAGTAAAATCACCAATTACTCACCAACAAAAGCCAAGTTCGTGGTGGAAAACAAAAACAGCACAACGTGACGCCCAACCGTTCAGTGTATCACAGACGACGCTATGCTGCGGCTAAAAACTAAAATGGCGATTGTTTATGGTTCAAATGTTGCCCTTTATCAAAATAAACCGATTCTCACAATAATTTTAAAAGTAATTTTTCGTTCAAAGTCGATTTACTGTCGTAGCGTTGCGGAATTTTCCACCTAGATCATTTTGAGGCACAGAATAAAACAGATATTTTTTATTATTTTGAACTCTACTCCGCTATATGTAAGGTATTATAATGAATTTGGAACATACGACCATTTTAATTAACACAAAATGTAAAACAGAGACTGGGCAAACATTTAATATTTTGCGTTCGGAATTTTGCAAAAGTAGGGTAGGACACTCAAAAAATCGCCTCTCCTCTAACTGATTTTACGATTATTTATGTTAAATATATGTATTATATGGGTTTTTACTACGTAAATAAGTAGCTTATAAATTATTTTATAGGACTTAGCTTCAAGAAATATGTTCTGATATTATTAACCTCTAGAATATCTTATTGAAAATCGTAGGACAGGTCATTTTCTAGTGGTCAAAATTTTTGATAAATGCCCAACTACTCGATACGATGATGATTCTAAATTTAAAAGTGTTCGTGCTAGAGGCACTGGTGTACCTACTATAATCCATATTCGTCTATTTGACGACTGTTTCTTATAGCTGTCAGTGTCCAACCATGACTACAAATACATTTTTTTATTTTGTCTACGAGACATGGATATTAACTTAACTGACTATATAGTATCCTTAACTCGGACGCTTATATTTGCTTAGTCGTGTAAGACTCCCAGGAGCCTGATATAAAAATTAAAAACTCAATGACGACGACCGACCGCCTGACCGAGTGGTCTATACCCCAGGCTACTCGGTCAAGAGGTCCCGGGTTCGAATCCTGGTAGGAACAAATGTTTGTATGATGAGTACGAACATTTGTTTACGAGTCATGGATGTTTATATGTTTATTTAGTATATTTATAATATTTATATACATATTATTAACATTATTTCTCCGTTATCTAGTATCCATAACACAAGCTCTTAATGATGCTTTCTTTGGGCTAGAATATAGGTGAGAGTGTAAAAAAAAAAATGTGTCTAGAATGTGTGACACGACTGATTAATGATGTTAAAATTGAGCTAGGTTAGCAGCTATGCGAGACATTTTTTCAAATAAGTAATGTGAATAAAAATCTTTCATCTGCTGTAAAAACAACTCAAAATATGCATGAATCAGTGATAAACTTATATGGAACTGTTAGAGTATTCGCCAACAGTTCCAAAAAAAATAAACATAGCTCTATATGCCATTTTGTAAAAACAAAAGAAATAAAAACAGCCATCAACGTTTAAAACGCTATGGCTCATGTCTCGCACATTTGTTTAGAACAAACCGTAATGGAACAGGTGCATTCCACAGCTGAACAATAAAAAAGAATAAAAGAATTAAAAAAGGCTTGGATCCATGGCATTTTATCCGTACAGCCGGGAATCAAATGGATGATGCACGGGTAGGATTAGTCTATTAGGGGCCGACGAAACTGAAATGGGAATGAATGTAACTGGGGATTAGGCTAATGACACAATAAACAGAGCTTCAATCACTCAACGTTTTGAGGATAAGGCTTCACGCGGCGGAACGTATTTTTTACTAGCTTAAATTGTTTCTGGCGGCGGGTAAACGCTATTGTAAATGAGTTTTATGAGTACGATTTATTTAGGTTAAAGAACAGGCTGGGAAATCTTTCACGTGATCACAAAGGAATTGTGAAATATGAAAGAAAATAAAAGCCTTGATTAGTGTCTTGCCAATTTTGCTCCGTGTAAAGAGCTTCAGTTGTAGTTTAAAAAAACTGGCATAGTTTTGTATACTTAAGCCAAACAAACAACTCCATATAAAGTATTATGAAAAGAAACAGTACGGCTTCCCTGATAGTACGAGGTTGCTATCAGCAAAATTGCTTTCGATCTTAAAACCTTTTATTTCTTACCAGCCTGTTGGCGGGCTCGCTCACTCTATTAAAAATGTTATATACTGCATTTATTTAAAATAATAATGTTAATAACCTTTCATTTAAATTAAGCTTGTGTTATGGATACTAGATGACGAAGAAATATTATGTAGGTACTTATTATAAATGTTGATATATATTTAAAAGATATACAAAGGTTGAAATAGAATATTTCGACATTGTAGGGTGGACGTTAGCTCATAAACGTAAATACAAGATAGACTAGAAGAATTTCACAGGGATATCCCAAGTCCTGGGTGGCTCAGTGGTCAGAGCAGTCGCCCGGATTGCGAAAGGTCGCGGGTTCGATTCCTGCCTCAGGACGTGAAATTTTTCTAGTTTTATTCTATTTTAATTACTAAGTAATTTTTCAAACATTTATAATAATGTTAAAATCAAAAATTAAGAATATTTGAAAGCACTACCCAACTTAACCGAATCGTCGGTATTTGTAAAAATACTCGTTTCGGATGTTGAAATAGAATATTTCGACATTGTAGGGTGGACGTTAGCTCATAAACGTAAATACAAGATAGACTAGAAGAATTTCACAGGGACATCCCAAGTCCTGGGTGGCTCAGTGGTCAGAGCAGTCGCCCGGATTGCGAAAGGTCGCGGGTTCGATTCCTGCCTCAGGACGTGAAAATTTTTCTAGTTTTATTCTATTTTAATTACTAAGTAATTTTTCAAACATTTATAATAATGTTAAAATCAAAAATTAAGAAGATATACAAAACTAAGTTCATGCTGGGATTCTATATAAGACTTCTGGCTTAGTAGAGAGTGGAAATGACCACTAGACCAGACGGCTCTCAAATTGTCTTATAGAAGTCTTGTTAAATAACAGATTTGTGGATTTCATGATAATTTCTAGAGTTACTCGGGTTTGGGGATACCAAAAACATTTCTATTACTTGAAATCAAGCATTCTACAGAGACATTGTATATTTCCTAACTGAATTTGTCAGAGTCAAGTGGGCGACCCTCTTCTTCAAGATTAAAGTAGTTTTACTTGAACATTCTAACGTGACATCTTAGAGATTAGACGTTTTATTATCATTAGAAATGAAAATACCAATGTGTTGTTTTTATTCAGAAATCCTGATTAATAGGTACCCCTAGCACGAACACTTTTAAATTTCGAATCGCAATCGTATCGAGAAGTTACTGTAACGTTTGTATATAGTTACACATCAAGCAAACACCATGCTCTAGATTCAACTGTCTTTATTTCCTCTTACAACTACCTACATACATTTTACATTTCATGAACTGAATGTTTAACAGATACCTACAGTTACGTTAGCTTTTGTCTGGAATTTGTTTGAAAATTTAAGCGTGCTTGAACGATACCATTACGATTCGAAATTAATAAATGTTAGTGAGGGGTGAAGCTTTGAAGTATGTATTGGCTAATGTTTTTTATGTACATTTGCCTTTGGGGCACAGTTTCAGCTATACTTTGAGTTTGAACTGTTTGCACCATTACACCTCCTTACTCGTTGTTATCGATATTAATTTATTATCTATGTCTGTATCATATATAATACATCTAATAATTTACGACTTACAACCCAGGCAGACTTTTCATGCTTATCTTTATAAATAAATTTTGCAAAACAATGGAATATCCTGCATTACCACAATTGACGTGAAATGTCTTATATTCCCTATTTTATTTATAATGTTTGTCAATACATAAAAATTGGTGTAAACCGATTTTAGTTCTTTTAAACCTTAAATAAGATCAAAATCATATTATTACTATATTTTTATGAACTTTTGTTGAAGTTTCAAATTAATCTAACTGAGAGATGCTGGAAGTTTTACTACCCAAGAGTATAATATTCAGCAACAATGATTGTTTCGAGACTGTATTCTCTTAGGAATACCATGATCAATCTTAATTGAGTTTGTCCGAAGACAGCGTGGGAAACTGCAATAATTTATCTCATATAACGGAATTCTGGTGCTCAGAATTCTGTCATCAATATTATTAGCTGGGGAAGTAGTCTATTACTTGACAGAACTATCCAATATTCCTAACTAAGGAACTCGTGTATTAGTCGAGAAATCTATACAATGTTCGGTTTAATTTACTACCGATAGTGATCCTTATCTGTGCAGTGAATATACTACTCTTACAGAATCCTATTTGGCCTTTTTCAAAATGAAAATGCACGAATTCCTGTAAAATATAATTTCGAATTTGCTTCGGTTTTTCAAGTAACAAGAACGCTGAGGCTCAAATAATATTAAAGGAATTAGGAACTTAAATCAATTTCAAATTCACCTCGATGTAGAAGATGGCAATAGGTGATACCGTCATACGCGCGATTCTAAATCACGCTTGCGAAGTCTTCTGAAATTATAGGTATAAAATAATATTTTGATAGAAAGCCTACCGATTTACAGTTGGAGTAAGGCGCAAACACTTAGTTCAGGAGATTTTTATTCTCGTTGGAATGAGAAAATTTTTCGTATTAAATTCATATAAAATAGGATTATCTTTATCAAATAGTTTAGAGTAGTCATTTACTTAATTCTACCCCACTTTTTTGGTTCTGATCCCTAAAATCTGTGAAGATTAAATAAATATACGTTATAGGTAAACATAATTACGTCTCGATTTTACCATAATTCTTCTTTTACTTTTTCATCATAAATTGTAAAAAAAATCTGTAGTAAATACTAATTATGATACAATAGCAAAAACAGATTAAGCTGCGTAGATAACAGTATCATACAGTACTCATACAAATGACTAGGGAAGCACTTTTAATATTGCCATATGCGTTTATTATAAATTTTAAATATTGAACCTTAGCGATAAATGGTACGAAGATATTTAAAAAAACGTAGACTTGTCAAAAGACGTGGTCTGGGACGTGAATCTATGACCTTTCACAATCCAGGTGGCTCTAAGAACTGAGTAACTGTGGTTGAATAAGAAGTACTCTATGCCTGTTATTATCGTGGTGCGTCAAAGCGAGATGGATTGTAAGTTTCCGAATCGAATCAGTGTTCCAATAGTTATGACTATAAGCGTCATGATTCTTTTAATATCAGCGGTTTTGTTATAACTGTTTTGCCGACAGCACCTTAGCAAAATCACGAAGCACATTAACAGAATAATTCACCTACAGTCAGATCCTCTATAACTCTCAATCAATAACAAGGCGCAGGGAAACTGTTCTCTGAGATAATTGGCAGAAAATTGCCTGAGCATCTACCTGATGTATGTTCGACCTTAATTCTTATTTATAGCGAGCGGTTCGGAGCGAAACTCCTTGGTCTATCCGGTCCAGAAAAATTATAGGCGGTAGTAGGAACCCCTTGTCATTGGCTCTTATCGACATTCGCAGGTCTCTGGATTAATTGCCCGACGGGTCTCTATTAAGTAAGCTTGTTACGAACCGAGATTGTCTTTATTAGCTGAAATAGAACCTGAGCTGCTTAACGATTTTGCATTCAAAAGTAATTTGTAGAGGAACGACTAATTTTATAATATTTAACAATGTAACATAAAGTTAGAATTACTCCTAGGCCAGCTATCGTAGTTTGTATTTAATAGTAAATAAGCTTTGATCTTTCTATAAGTTGGATTATTTGTTCTATCTTAATTTATTTGTTAAGAACACTGAAAAGTGTCCATCTTCTTTCCTTCATGGGACATGAAACATGGGAATTAGACATAATTTTCGTCCTAGACATGTTCATTTTAAGACCCACTTGCTGAGAGAGTCTAGAAAGTTCGTAAACCATTGTGCCCAAGTCTTCCAGGTTCTTAGCCATGACTACGATATTATAAAAGCTGACATACTTGTAGTGGCATTTTCGTACAGTGACTAGCACTTGTATGTACCGTTAGTCAATTTGGCATCTCTGGAGTGACTGAAGCACGGCCCAGGTCTCACAGAATCCAAAGGCTTTCTTGTAGTCCATAAATGCTAAGCATAATGGCAGGTTGTACTCTTCAATCTTCTGTATAACCTGCCGCAGCGTATGTATATGGTATATGATACTAATGCCTTTTCGGAATCCAACTTATTCGGGAAGCTGGAAGTCGTCAAACTTGTGTTCGAGACAATTCGTTATACTCGTTACCCTCTAAGACAGCTTGTAATCATGACTCAGGAGCGTCATGGATCAGTGGTTCTTCAATAGGGTCTTGTCACCGTTTTTGAAGAAGGGTGCCACCCAACACACCCCTGCCATGCCTTTAGCATTTCACCCTCGAGCATGATGGCGTTAAATAGTCTCTGAAGAACTTTGAGGATCGCTCGTCCACCTGCTTTCAGAAGCTCTGCTGTAACTCCATAGTTGCCTAAATGATTAATTTTAAAGGAAGGAAATGAATTTGTTAAAGGGAGGTGGAAAAACATGAGCTGGTAAAGCATTCCAGGTTTTGGAAGTACAATAAAAAACGAGCTACTAACATGTTTGCGCGTGATGATGAGGTAGACGCAGTACATTGATGTCTCAGTAATCGATTAATCTAAATTTTGATTAGGTGGTAAGAGGGGCTCAGTTGCATGGTGCTTCATCATTTCCCATTTTAAGCCAGGAGTAATGCGCTGTGTTTCAGTGAGATTATGATACACGTAGCCTGTACAACTCCAGAGCTTGGAAGGCATTAATGTCACATATAATAGTGTACAGAGGACAGCACATCAAGTATAACAGTCGCACTACGAAAGCCGCCTCTATTACGAACGCAGTAAGGGCGGTCTCAAGGTCAAGGTGGTACGATTGATGAGCTGTCGACTGTACATACAGAGGTTGCACTAAGTCTAGCTCAGCACGCACAACATAGTAAAATTAGGCGTACCTATAACATACATAGATGTGCCCCAAACGTGGGGCTGGAACTAAGTATTCTGAAGCTAGTCAATTCAATTCAATTCAATCATTTATTGCTCTCATGTTGTATACAATGATGGTAAAAGTGAATAGTGTCAAACATGAACCCTATAAGGGTACCGCTATATTCATCCCAAATTTCATATATTAATTAAATTTTAAGTCTTAAAAATTAATAAGAATAAAAACAATAATTGAAATAATCTACTACATGTCAATATAATAAGTAGATTATTATAATGTTAAATTACAATGCTAAGTTATAATGTTAAATATGTCAGTATTTTTTTGGTTTAGATTAAGATTGAAGTCATGAAGTCAAAATGGAAATGTCATCCGCGAAGACAACATACGTTTGGTTAATTATTTTTTGCAAGTCATCTATATAAATTAAAAATAGAATACGTCCGATATCGCTACCTTGTGGTATGGAGTTGTTAATTGTAATTGAATTAGATCTTATTATATTTATATTACCTGTTTTTTGGTCAAAACTTTCAATTTCTACAAATTGTTGTTTCAAGGTACGACTTAAACCATTGGTGTGTTATTCCGCGTATACCTATGTCATATAACTTATTTAATAAGATATTATATTGGACGTTTTCATAAGCTTATGTCATATCTAATAAAATTCCTATAGCGTATTTTTTTTCGTTAAGAATTTTTAATATTTCTTGAATATATTTGTATACGGCGAGTACAGTTGAATGTTTTTTTCTAAAACCGTTTTGCGAATCGTCAAAGATGTTGAATTTTTCACAGTAAGACTCAAGACGTACTTGCATCGCCTTTTCAAATATTTTTGAAGATGTTGGCAAGAGGGCGATGGGCCTGTAATTACTTGCGTCAGGTTTGGATGCTTTCTTATGTATAGGTTTTATTAATGACGTTTTTAGATGGTCTGGAAATGTTCCTTCTGTAAAAGATTGATTAACTAATAAATAATAGGGTATAGTTAATTCTTCAGCGCATCTTTTTATAAAAAGTGGCGGAATTTAGTCGATACCGTGACTATATTTGCACGCTATTTATGTCGTGACAATACACACAGGGTGGCACATTTAGATCGGTCAGTATGGGAAAGTCTGAAACTATAAGACATACGAAAATCTTAGGACCCATGTCCTCGATTTTAGTAAAAAGAAAAACTGCATTCATACATTTAAAAAAAACGTGTACTCAGCTTGGGAATCGAAACCGGACGTTTTGAAAAATAAAACTAACACTATTTCTATTTAGATATCGATTGTGTAGGTCTTAAGCAGTAAACCTTACTATAAAACATGATGTCTAAAATGAATAAAATGCTTTGTTTTCATATTCTTTCATTGTTCGAAATGAATAATATGAGGTTTATCACGTCTCTGTTCAAACCAAGACGTTCCATTTTCAAATTAGAAATCTGTATACCTACAAGTTTGGTTAAATATTAAAGCGATTTGAATCCTTTGACCGTGTCTCTGTGTTAAGGAATAATGTTATAATATAAGTACTTAAGAGTCTCTCTTCATTAAGAAATATCAATAATTATGGTCTGCTGTATAAAAATGAAAAATCTAATATTTATTTTAGCTATTCAACGCGTTTTTTACAGCATCTCAGAGCACCTTCTGCCCCTATTTATATATTCTGTGCCTAAACTGCGAAGGTTCTGTTCAATTACCTCCTGTAACAATTACTCTGGATTTATTTTGAAACTAACACATTGAATCACACGGTACAGTCTCTTATTGTACACGAAATAAGATTCACGAACAGCAAGAAATGGGCACATGCTACTGTTCGAGTGACGGTACAATTATAAACAATTTTGCGATTCTTTAAAGTCAGCAGCCTTGAGCTAGTGGCAATGGGCATCGCTATGATACCTTTTGGCGTTTGTTTAACAACCATTCGCGACACTAGCGTTCCGATAAAGAGACCTATTCCGGCCCAAATCAAGCATCATTATAAAGCTTTTGTTATGGATACTAGATAGCTTTCAATATATGTAACGTACTAGAAATATCCGTACTAATATTGTTCCTAAATGCGAAATTAAAGATATATCGTTCTCTCCTTGTTTTACTCATGGGTTTCTTGAAAAGAGACGTGATAAAGCACCTTTTGGGCAAGCCGAAGGCGGCTAGAACATGTTTAAATATACTGCAGTAGTTGACTTCGTTTCGTTGAGTCATTTGCTTAGTTTAAAAAAGTAACTCTGTATGTCCGGGGACACACATTCTTAAAATCTTTGGAGGGTATCAAAAGTCATACACTCGGTTTTATCTATTTTATTTATTTTACTGTTACTGTTTAACACCAATTATAGGACGCTTGTTATCCGTATTCTAATTCTAAAATTTTAAACAGGTTTCAACACTTACACGTACAACGACACTGCGCATACAGACCGGGAGCCCGACGAGATTCTCTCAGTCACCTACGAAGACGGCAAGTGGTCGAAGCCCTACTACGACTGCGGGGGCGGCAACATCTGGATGTTGACGTACACCGTGCCTTTCTTCGGTTACAGCAATGGTAGCTACTTCTTCAAGTAAGTCTAGATTATTATGTCAAGTAAATGATAATCATGATCAGTTTCAAAGATCTGAAGGATTATAGCCTGGAGTTGATACATTTCGAAGATAGAGATCATCCCTAAGCTTAGGATTTTCTTCTAGATATTTACCATGTAATTTAAATCGATTAATGATGTAATGAATTCCCGATCGTTTATCTTACTTGCATGTGGCATAATTTAGTAAGACTTCTGAAAATGCAGGTAAAAGTCGGCTACATTACAGCAAGCAACTACATGCAAACAAATTACATGGTTAATATCCCGAATATAATTCTAATTAAAATGATAGTAACCATGAAAGTAGAAATAGCTTTAGATAATATACTCTTTTAATTACCATTACAGAAATATTGAAAGGTTTGAGTAAATACGGGCAAAAATATATTGAGCTTTTACACCTTATACAAACATCGAATAATCTAAAAAAACATACATAACATAAATATACTACGCTTAATGTAATGCTAACAAGACATTGTCCTTCAGAAGATTGCAGCGTCGATTTTCAAAAGATGACGTTTTTTGTAATATCACACTGTCCTTAAAACGCCGTAACAAGAAGGCGCTTGGTTTTATTATTGGCAGATATGAAAACGTTCAATTTAAAAGAGCTCTTAATCTCTTAGAACGTTCAAAAAAACATTAAACCGGATCTTTGTTTAGTTAATTAATTTCACAATACAATCTGTTTAAGCTTCCTCGAAACCGACAACTTAGGGAAACAATTCATCGCGCAACAGGCTTAAAATTTCCGAACCAATAAACGCGTGCTATTTGGTTAGCATCAGAGCCGCCAATAACGGAGATTTTGGCGGAGATATCTCAGAAAATAGGTTACCGCTCCTCGATATTGTTGTTCTGTTAGATGAGATTGCTATTGAGATTGATCTAGAACGTAGCGTATAGCATATTAAACTAATCATGGTTACTCAAGTGGGAAATGATAATCACAACAGAATGAAGTATTATTTGCTTCTTTAATACACTTTTGCCGTCAAAAGCAATAGTAAGTGGTACACGTGACATAATTGTCATGCTACAAGAAAAAGTAATGGCCGGTCCTTGGGCGTCAGACTTTTTAAAGTTTGAGCTGATTTTAATGTGAAACTTTTGGTTTCTTTATACTTCCCGTTTTTCTACTACCATAATATTGTCCTTATCTAATTGGCTTTTTATTTATTTATTTACAAAGCTTCTAACACCAAGTAGGTAACAGTAAGTTGTAATTCATTGCACAATTATTTCTTTATTATGTCCCTGCGCTAGGTGTGCTTTTGGCCTCCTCCTGATATTTTTACTGCACTCCTTAAAAAATTGCCCTCTTCTAATATCAATCTGTTACCAGCTTAAAATTATACTCCCATCTCTGATGCTATCTGCTGCCTTCTGCTTAGCTTACCATCACATGAGTTGGTACCACTTCTCCTAGAGGACACACAGTAAGTTTTCTGTCCACCTGAGGATCTAACCTATTTAGCAAATCAAATGTTTTAGTTTTTGTATATCTGTACTTTGGAGTTTATCTATTCTGCTCAAGCCTAGCATACTTCGTTCTATTCCTCTTTGGCAAACACTGTACTTGTTTCTTTGAGATTTATTAAGACACTATGTTTGTCATCTATAAATTTTAAACATTAATTGCTATGAAGCTGCTAATGATAACAATCCTACCAGTATTGAGATCATGCTTTAACTATTTATCTTTTTGTCCCTTATCAGCCTTCACGTATCACCGCAACAATTAACTATCTACTATGTCTTGTGTGGTTTTAGGGCACTTCACAAATAAACTTGAAAAATAATTTCGAATATATATTTTTTTCTTAAGATCCATGAAAAATGAATACAAAAACATACCGTCAGCATGACCTACTTTGAATTCGTATATAACATCGTACGCAGTGTTGCCCCGTCATCACTATGTGATGTTGTAGCTCCGTTTGCAACCGTGGAACATTATTCACGATACATTGCGCACCTAAAAATGACTTTGTATTACGTAATAATGTAAAGAATGGTTGACTTATTATTTTTGTTACAAAATGACACCCCGGAAAAGCAATAATCAATTCTTGAGAGATTTATTATGCAAAAATAACTCTTAATGAATGCTAGATTGTCACTCCTAAACCGAAGAACCGATTTAGATGATATTTGGCACTTTAATAGATTAATGACATGATAAGGAAGAGCGCAGGCTACCTTTTGGCATGATAACCGACATCCAAGCAAGCAAAATAATAATAATACTGATTAAAAATAATCAATAAATCGATAGTCTATCCAGGTTTCCAGACTTTTTTTCTTATAGACCACTATTTTCTTACATTTTCGCGAGCACTACACATTTGAAATAAAACCAATTTACCAGATTTAACTCGCGTTTAATTAGATGTTACATTATTATTATACACCCGACGTTTCGATTACTTTACAGCGATCGTGGTCACGGGAATAAAGTGATCTACACTTTCAAAATTTAGCTAGTTCCGGTTGAGCAGCAACATTCCGACCATATTCTCAAAACTCGACAACAATGTGTTTTTTTGTCACGCCTACGTAGACTCCAGTTGAGTCTCCCGTGGACCCCTGGAGGACCACTTTTGGAACTAAGGGTCTATAGTGTGGTTATGATTTACCAGACTATCGACTGTGTCGGACATCATAATACTGTCGCTCGGACAACCTGTAAAAGGCTATTGTAGCGGCTAAAACGAAAAAGAGAAGGACGAGAGTTCTAAATTCATAACGAATTATTAATACACTACAGACGTGCATGATAGCGTGATATGATGGATGGTCTTCAGTCACGACCCTCAAAAGTGATGAATCGACTCAAGAAGGAGGACAACAGGCACAATTTTTTGCAGTGGTCATCCACATAAATATTGAGCGTCTGCGGAGTAGCAGCTCCTTACAGATAATCGCAGTTGAATAACACTACTTTAAAGTGTTGTGATCCTGTGATAAGGTCAGCAATGGTCATCGAGACAGGCCTGTGCTGTCAACATAACAATGGAGATAGTAAAGTTTTGGGTCAGCTCATGAGCACAGGTTGTAGACAATGATGTATTTAATAACATGATTTCCGTTAAACAATACACAACTCTTTTATTTTATTGCAAAAGAATAAAATAAGGATTGTTTAAAACGGCAATATCGAAGTTATAAACTGCCCAAAAGTGTGTAGTCCATAGCCACAATAACGCTGTTAAAAAATTGACTGTAATGTCATATTGACATTTATTAAATACGTCATTTAGAATTTTCAGCAGTGAATATTTTGGGTGCGCTTGAAATGTTTTTGTTCTTTAGCTACGAAAAAATAGAACGACAATTATATTCAACGTAAAGTCGTAATAAAAAAAATTGTATTATGACATTGGGTTTCCTTCAAAATGGCGACCTCCGTGATGTTTTTAACAAATTAAATATTTTTTGCCGCATCTATTAGTCAAGATTAATGGAAATGATGAGGTAAGATGGATTCTTACACAAATAACTGCACGAAAAATGTTGCTCATGAGTTGGTCCAAATTCCATTGAAACATTTACTATCTCCATTCCCTTTATTTTATAGAGTAGGTAGCGTCCAGTAGTGCCCAGGATGCTGCAAGTGTCCAAAATCTGCGGTAACCGCTTGCCATCAGGCGACACGTGCGCCTATTTGCCACTCTTGTTATACAAACAAATAAACCATACAAGAATATATGATTCGTTGTCTACTTTAGCCCCAATAGCTAAAATAATTTATATGGCCATAAAAGAAGTATCTCTCCATACATAATAAATTTATATTCTTTACTAATAGTAAAATTGCATCTGGAAATTTTTATAGTGGGCAAAGCAAGGCAACACTATACGATTCCATTAATGAATCTTTAAAGAGAAGTGTTGCATATTGATAAGTTACATGAGTACTTAGTATGTTTCGGAAATATGGAATAACGGCGGAGCATCTCAGTAATAGTCGAATCTGTACCCCTAGCACGAACATTTGAAATTTTCGTTTCGTTATCGTATCGTCTCACTCGATACGATAACGATAGAGAACAATATAGTGGTCACATTAGACCTTTCGAATCGCCATCGAATCAATGTCAGTGAAACGAAAATGACGTCATGCTATCGTTGTAATGTCTTGCAATATTTTTATTTTTTGTTTTTTTTTTAGTTTCTCTATGTTACAGAGAAGGCAAAGGGAAGTAATGCACATGAAGCCGTGTCTGAAGTATTTTATTTAATTCTGCAAATATTGTATTGAAATTCTGGTATTACATATGATTACAGTCTCCGTGACGTACGTAACGTATGTGTACTTTGGTGAGGTGGATAACCACGTTAAATCTCAACGTCTTTCACGTAAAATTCACATAGATTACTATGATCTTCCAAGTGCAAGTACACATTATTAGAACACATATACCTACACTTGATTTACAAACCTACACCAATTATACTACATACAACGTTCGCTCAGATATAATTTTGCAATTAATGTAATAAAAATCTTGATTGACACTATAAGATCCCGCCGAAAACTTGGCAGTATATATTATTTATTTTTTGTTTTACTAGTTTTGCGTGTAGGAATTTTTGATGAAACCACGCTTTGTTATTTAAATTTATTCCTCCGTAATTATTCTAATAAATGAATGGTCATTGAATTGATATTATATTTATATATTAGTCTAATAAATATTAAAGTAACAGTCTGTCTGATAAAAAAATTTAAACATCTCCTCTAGTGACCGTAGCTTAACTGATTTATAGGTAACATCCTGGGAAAGGACATATTCTACTAGCTACCTTTTAGCGTGATAGCCGACATCCACGCGAGTGGAGTAACATCTTAATAATATGTAATAATAATTATTTCACTAGTGGCCGACCGCGCGCCATTTTCATTTAAAATATTACTACAGCTATGGATTTTGCTAGTAAATCAATGTTTTCACCTGGATAAATGTACCTTGTCTGGATAGGTACCGCTGCCTTTCTTATTTCAGCCGTGAAACAGTTCGCTGTGTTTCGGATTGAAGGGAAAGGAAGCCAGTGTTATTACACTAATTACTGGGCATGGACGACATTTCGTCTTAGGCCTCAGGATGACAACCCGCCTGCAATATCAAGTGATTTTCCTTTGTTATTGCAGGTGTCTATAGGAGGCGGCGGTAACCGTTTACCATCAGGTGGGCCATCAGCTTGTTTGTCATGTAGTTGTATTAAAAAATCTCCAAGACAGCGCAGCGGTGCGGTCGGCAAAACCTAGTGAAGTGACTGGCTACTGCCGACTGTTGCTATATTTAAAAAAAAGTTACATAAAAATAGGGGAACTAATTACTTATCCGAATGAAATAAAACCAATTTACCGGATTTAACTCGCGTTTAATTAGATGTTACATTATTATTATTTACCCGACGTTTCGATTACTTTACAGCGATCGTGGTCACGGGAAGACTGAAGATGTCAGTTGTCTTTGATAAGTTTTAAGTTAACTACCGTCACTTTGTGTTATATTTTGAGCGGTCCGAATTACGCATACGGAGCTCACGGTGTCAGTTTTTTGGGCAGTGTGAGGACGGGCTTGGGACTTTATTATTCGAATGATGGAATCCCAAGCTGGTGGTACACTCCAACCATCTTCTCTATTGAAATTAGGATGTTTTTTGATTTCAATAGCCTCACGTAACATTCTAGGAATGAAACGGTGTTCTTTGGCGAGGATCTGGGGCTTATCAAATCTGATGCGTATGCTCCGTATGCGTAATTCGGACCGCTCAAAATATAACACAAAGTGACGGTAGTTAACTTAAAACGTATCAAAGACAACTGACATCTTCAGTCTTCCCGTGACCACGATCGCTGTAAAGTAATCGAAACGTCGGGTAAATAATAATAATGTAACATCTAATTAAACGCGAGTTAAATCCGGTAAATTGGTTTTATTTCAAATGTGTAGTGCTCGCGAAAATGTAAGACAATACTACTTATCCGAAATTTCCTTGTCAATAAGAGGTCGGTCAAGCGTGTATGTCAATTTCATTTGACCAAAAACGATAGAACGACATCTATACTAATATTATAAAGCTGAAGAGTTTGTTTGTTTGGGTGAACGCGCCAATCTCAGGAACTACTGATTCAAATTGAATTGTATTTTATGTTGCATAGTCTATTTAACGAGGTATTATTTAGGCTAAAAAACATCACGCTGCGACTAAGTAATAGCAGATGAGCATCAATGAAAATGTTGCAAAAACGGGGAAAATATATTCCTTTTCAGAGCTTTTGTTGCGTGCGCTGCGTAAACTGTTAAAGTTACACATAAATCATGTATATAGGAATTGTTCTTCTTTAAAAGTTCTAATAAAATTGCGCGACAGCATATGTCTACCTTTTGAAATTGACTCACTATTTACTATTTTTTGGTGGTATTGACTCACTATTTTCAAATTTTCTAAAATAATGTACTATCTGCGAAGGTGACACTAGCGGGACAACGGATAGGTCCTTTCTGTTGATAGAACCTGTCGGTAACATAAAAAATAGTGCACATAGGTTTAGTAGCAGATACCTATAAACCAATTAATCTTCAGAAACTATACCTTCAAAACGAATAAATCTCTTTTTAGGACAACAAAAATGCGACATTATTGATACGTGAGCTTTTTTAATATCTATAATATCTAATTTTTAATATATACTTACTTTTTATTCTTTACTTATACTCTTGCTACCTTTTATGCTAGTTTTCAGGAGTAACTCTTACATAATAAGGGCTTGCATATTCAGCCTCAACCTTTCCATGAACTCATATTACTCAGATGCGTGATATCTAGAAAATATGAATTTCTAATTACAGCTTGCCTTGGGGTTTCACAGACCTTTAAAAAGCATATTATTAATAACAGTAAGTAGGTATAGAAAAAAATAAGGTTCATTGGTAAACTTTGAAATATTTGCTAATTAAATTTTCCTTTGCAATTCACAATATTCTGCTCCGTGGTTATAATTTGAGACAAATCAGTGCTGTTTCTTAAACTGCTGAGCATTTTTAATTTATATTTTAATGATAAATCTTTAATTTATTTTTACTTTTACATGATTATTGATTATAACACTTTTAAAATGTCAACATTGTCATCATTGTCATGTCATGTTGACACCTAACGCTTTCGTCGTTTTCGATAGCAAAATAATTGTTCATGTTAACGTTTCCCATACAAATGCTATCGTTACGTACGATGACGATAGGGTGACGAGACGAAAGTTTCGAATGATAGTTCCAAAATTGTCCTCCAGGGGCGCTGCTCAAAATTTCATACAAAAACTAACGATACGATAACGAAACGAAAATTTCAAATGTTCGTGCTAGGGGTACTGATCTATTAAGTGCAGGGGATACCGTACACTGAAAAACAATATAAGTACATGGAATTTCCTTATTGCACAACGAAATCTCTTTCAGCAGCTCAGCAATAAAAGGATTAAAAAGAAAAAGACGTGGGGTAACTCTGTACGAAGCCGATTGTGTGTTGCCAAGTTATCGTGAGATCAAAGAAAATGTAAAAATGAGAAAAAATTTTATTGCTCACATCGTGACAGACAAATAGGAACTTATACAAGTCTTTTCTTTTAACCTGCCTTATAAGATTCAACCTGAAACATTTTGTCATGATAGAAAAAGATGAAGAGCTCATCCCCAGTGCCTGACATTGAAGATGAATTATCCTGCAAGGAGGAAGCAGGAAGAATATTAAATTATCAACTAGCTTTACTAACATGACGTACAAAGCCTCGTTCAAAATAAAAGTCTAGGAAAGTAACTTAATAATGTTATCGTACAGGATACAATATTCGACATTTGTATGAGCAAAAATAAGTTTGATGTTATAACGCTCTTCTCGGAAACCAAAGATGTCTCGACTTAAAAGAATGAGAAAAAAATTACAGTGAATTCCATATTCTGCTTAAACGAATGAAGAACCACTGAGAGAAAGCGTATAATTATTACTCCTTCTTAGGGCGTATCATCTTCATATCAGCTGTGAGACGCCCACAGCTGGGCATAGGCCTCCTCTAAGGATCTCCATACCGATCAGTCCTGCGCTGCCCGCATTAATCGGATTTCCGCAACACTCACCAGAAGGCGCGTATTACGTGATATTAAAACTTTGACACTGCAGCAGCATTATTATATAAAACCTGCAAAACTTCTCAAAGAGTGAACTTTAGATGACTCTAGACATAATTGATTAATAACTCAGAGCTCAAAAATTAACGTTTACATAATATTTCATTTCGATCTGTTTTCTAATTAAAACAGAACAATAGAAACACAAAGTAATAAAAAATCAACTATAGTAAAACCATACAACGTATTATTTACACAAAACTTTCTTTAATCCCTATATAAAGAAACATTATAACGTATCGATTAGTAACACGAAACTTTCTTCAATCCCTATTTATAAAACAAGCAACAGGCCTGATGCGAGATGCATTCTATTTAGTTAGCGAGAAGCCCCAAGGCTTGCAATAACTGAGATCGGGTCGAAAGATATCTCGGGAAATGGATTACGGCTGCCGATACAGTAGCGTCAGATAGCCGTCCGATATTGGCTGGCTTATCATTCACCAATCAGGCGGATGAAGGGTTGCAAATTTGTTAAGCCATTTTCCCATTCAATCAGACGAATGTATCACTTCTTTTGTAGCTTTTTTTGTTTTTATTCAAAGCTCTTCAGGTTCTTTGTGTTTGAAGGTACGGTCTGAGAATTACTGATTTTTTAAGAAACTCATTTTGTCTAGATATAAATTGGTTATGGCTTACTTAGTACAATAGTTATCTATGATACTAGGTGCGGTAACTTGGTTTTTACAAACGAGTAGACGAATGTAATTACTAAAGTTGCGAGTTTGTAAAATCCAATATCTGCACGTGTGTCATACGACGTTTTACAACAGATGTGCGAGAAAACAGTACAATAATAATAATAAAATGTATGACGTTGCAGGAACATTAGTTCTGTTTATGCGCAGTAGATGGCGCTGTACCGAAGCATGTCATTTCTAAATGGTTGTGTTAGTGTATTTTCTCCGTGAATAAGTGGTTTTATGAACTTTAAAAATTTCGCCGTAGTAATACTGTAATTATTACTGAAGCAAGAGTTTTTTTTATCGTTAGAAACCACTGATAATAAATCAAGTCCTATCCCAAGTTTGAAACAACTACTGAAGGATTTTTCTCAAGGTTGTACATTTTGTTATAAAATATCATTCGGAAAGTCGCAACAATCTTTGGCGTTACTAATATGAAAATAACGCCACGTACGCGTGTTGCAAGTTAGTATATTTTGTCTCATTTTTATTTCTTTCGTATTAAAATGAGATAATTGTATTGAGCTATAGCGCTCCCAAGGAGGTTCGATCATTTATCCTATTGTGAAACTCCTTGGTAAAATTCCTTATAAATTTTAAAGAAATAAAATAAAAACCGCAAATAAAACGCACAGGGCCATACAAATAGAGCGTGCGGTATATCGTGCGTAATATTTGATTTTTGAACTATGTATGTAGGCTTCGAGAATGCATTTTTTGAGCAAAAATGTTGAAAAAGCTTTATTTACAGCAATCGGTTGCTTACTATCGGCTGATAGCTTACCTAAACACACTCAAGACCAACGTTATTCGTTAGGCTCAGTATCTCAAAGATGTGAATCATTAACAGCCCCTGACGGGTTTGAGAAGATTGCCGAGGTGGAGGTATTGTTAGTACTTATTATAATTAAGAATAGAGCATTTATTTAAGTTGTTTTAGCCTTCGACTCTTGCCAGCCCACCGGAACGTTCGCACACGATAAAAATAATCACTGGTTTTGATAAGTGAGTACTTCGGTACATATCAAATCGTTTCGTTTATTCAATTTGAATTGATTCTTCCGAAAATCCATGACAAACCATCATTAGAAAGCGGTTTGATTTATTTCGAGACTCATTTTAATTAAGGCTTATTAAGCTCCTGTGGCTTTTTAATGGTAAAATATATTTGTACAAATGAATTCAATTCGCATAAATACTTAAGTCCACAAGGATGTTATGTAAACGACTCCACTCCGCTAAGTCGACCGGACAGTTCCGTGTTTATGTTAATGCAGATTTGGATTTCACTTGGGAATGGTTTGATTAATGAACGATTAGCGATTAACAAAAGCGAATTAATTATTCGAATGATAGTATCGAATAGAATCTAATCTCTTTCACGAATAACCCTTTCAATGGCTAAATTGGAGGAAGAGGCAAAATCCCCGTGAGCAGATTTGATGAAATCGATCATCCTTTAGAGAGGGATGTAATTGTTAATTTGCAAAGCTTAGTCCTATATCTGTCTATATTTTTGCTTTGTAGAATTTTTGTGTTTTTTTTATAATGTACCTATATTCACATAGAGAGTTACGCAAAATACATTATTAATTTCATTAATATCTAAATTTCTATTCATTCTATATTTTTGGTTGATCCTAAGGCTTTTTCTGAGTCCGCCTGGCTAGGTACTACACAATCTTACATTATATCTACGTCCATAATAATAGTGTGAACAGCATTGTTATGTTCCGGCAGTTGGAGGTAAGATAGCTAGTTCCTCTGTGGTTGAGGAATCCGAGTGAAACTCGCTTCCATCTTCGCGCTCTAGGTCTAGAGCTACTCCGATGAAAGGAAAAAAAAAATAGTTTGCTTTTTAAAAATATTCAGTTTATTATTATTTCGTTCATTCAATTCATAAAATCAATATAAATCATTATCTAAAAATGTGCGAATATCTGTGAACTTTAATAATGCGCAAGGCATAATATGCAATGCAGCACCTGATGAGAAGAGGCAGAAGAGTTCAAAAATACAGCGGACAGCTATTATTATTAATATTTCACAAAGAGACCGAGCATAAGATCGCGATATTATTTCGTAAGGCAGAGATAAGACCAAAGCAATCAAACCGCTTTAATTTTGAACCGAACTCAAAGCATGTTTGATGATGTTAAGGACTGCTAACTGTGCTCGCTGTGGCTTGCAGAATTGCTATAACCATATCTTTGTCAACGTAGTTTACACTATGTTATAATTGCTATAATAAAAGTATATACAGGCCTATAAGTGCATAAGATAAATCCGCCTCAGATAATGTTGAATTATCCTCCTCCTCTTTAATTATTATTTTTTTGGGAAAAGTAGCGTTTAAAGGCGTCTTTTCAAGACCAAAAATATCACTTTAACTTTTGCACAACTTCCACACATTTTTGTTTAATAATATGGAAAACGGGCTCCTTTCGCATGAGAAAATACACACCTGTCTTTACAGAATCGAAAATTTATAAACTTCTACATCCTGGTTGTAGAAGTTTATAAATTTACTAAGGAAGCGAAACCCGTAAAGATTTTAAATTAAAAATTAGCTTTCATTAGCTTTGCAGACATTAATTATTATTTTTTACTGACTTCAAAAATATCTCTGGACCCAGGCGTGCATTTATTTATCTGGAGCGGTTCTTAACAGCACATGTGTTCCTTCCTTCCTATAACATGGGCCCATTAAAGAGAGGCGTGAAAAAGCACCTTTTGAGCCGGCAAGGTGGAGGCGGCTAGAGCAGTGTCTAAACTGCACTAGCTATCTTCG
The DNA here is from genome assembly GCA_947347705.1 of Nymphula nitidulata. Classification (NCBI taxonomy): domain Eukaryota; kingdom Metazoa; phylum Arthropoda; class Insecta; order Lepidoptera; family Crambidae; genus Nymphula; species Nymphula nitidulata. The sequence goes on along the minus strand of OX374617.1, from coordinate 1,861,880 downwards.
CATGTGGACTCTTCTTACAGCTTTACATCAGGTGGTGTTGGGTCAATCGCCGTCCTTCGTATAAAAAAACCATGACAAAATTCGCTTTGTTTTCTTCATAAAAACCAGAGCGCTTAAGCTACTACGCCACCGAGTTCCTCACTACAGGCTCTAGTTACACCTTTATTTAAGGTTATGGTTTAGATAAGATTAGGAGCTCGGTAGAGTATTGGTTTAAGGGCTCTGGTTTCGATACGAAAAACAAAGCAACTTTCGCCATGGTCGATCCTGGGATGGGTCAATCAAAGTTTGTTATATCGAGCTCCTCCGTACTTCGGAAGGCACGTTAAGCCCGTTGGTCCCGTTTATTCCTGAAACCGCTTTAACCCACCAACTCGCATTGTGGTGGCGTGGTGGTGTTATGGCCGAAACTCCTCATGTGTTTCTCCTATGTGGGAAGGCCTGTGCCCAGCAGTGGGATCGTATATAGGCTGGTGATGATGGTTTACATATTAAGAAGCGTCTCTTTAAAAAGCATTAGCGACAATAGTGTTGAAAATGAGGAGGACCTCCTCAGCCTGTTATAATGTCACGTCAGTAACGTTGAAAACAAGGCCTTTTTTAGTTGTGTGTCTTATCCTCTTGCAAATGGATTTTTTTTTCGCAACAGGACTCTCTGTTGACAACTTAATGCCTCAATAAGTTTATTTTCGAGAAGAAGACACTTCTATTTACCTAGTATTAACTGCTCCAAAAATACAACGGTTCCATAATCTTCGCCGTTTCTCTTTTCAATCTCTTCGTATAAACCACCTTAAAATTAAACAGAGACTAGAACGATCCTCTTATTCACATATGAAATAAGTTTATCAAACTAAGATTTTCGCATTAAAACTTGATGAATGCAAACATTTGCGTAACAAGAACCTCAGGAAGAAGTTTCGAATTTCATATAAACATTCACATTATGAAGTTTTGTGAATACCAATCTGATTACTCTTACTGCCTGCTTAGATTATTACGTTTCACCGATTATATACGTACAATACATTCGTGATATTCAATTATGTTTATCTGTTTGATATGGTTCTGTTTAATATGGTACGAAGCGCCCGGGGACACATCAGACAACCTAGATCTGTTTGATTTGTAGAGCTATCACAATGTAGGTGGTAGGCCCGTATTCAGGGTCGTCTGGAATAGTACGACCGTCTTTCGTAACGCTACTGTAAAACAGTTCGCTGTATTTCGGATATTGATTGTTATTGCAGGTCTCTTAAAGGCGTTAGCCACCTAGTACTTTAGCTAACGAAGCGACGCTCTTTACTTGTGGTAACCTAGTGTACAAAGGCGCTGCGAATATGTGGGAAAGCACAGTACTATGACCATACTCAAGAAAATGTTGTGTTATTACCTGTATTAATAAGCCATGTAACAACGTATGATGCTAGCTGTATTGTCTTAAATTAGCTCAAACCTTATGTTACATTTCAACTCGTACATGGGCAAATTATATTTCTATTACACTGAAATAAAATAATACATCAAGCTTTTTAAATTCAGCATGTCAACCTCATCAAGTATTCAACAAAAATCTTTATTCAACCTTCAAATGCATAATTAAGATAAAACTTCAACTTCAAATAATGTAGAAAAATGAGAGAAACCTCGAAGCACCCTAATTAACAAGACTACCCGCTCGCCTCTAAATATATTTTGCACCGCAGACGATTTCATTGCTACTCCATGCAAATTGTCTCATCAACATACCTGGCTACTTGTTGAATAAATTCCCTTATCACCCACAACATATTTGTCAGACAGCGACTTTTTTGCCGAAAACGACGTACATACATACTAAATTTGTCAAAGCCGTATTTTAAATCACCGACCGCAGAGTTTTGTGGTCGTAAATCACTATGTAAAATATTGCTTTAGCTAAATGAAAAACATATCCGATGCAAGGTGAATGTTTTGCGAGCGTATAAAAGGGACGCACGGAATATTACGCCGTTTTAAAATCGGTTTAAAGGGTAAACGGGGCTTACACGGATGGCATCTACTGGTGTTTTATTTATGGGGCTTTGGTTGAAGGTGAATCTTGCGGTTGAAAGTTTGGTTAATTTTTGATTTATATTCGCGTGTTTGACATTGCCTGATTAAGGTACGATCTGATTGGAATTTGAATTCTAAATAAGATGTAGAGAACATTGTTTTATTTTTGCTATAGACACATAAACAGCAACCAATGAGTGAATGTTTCACTAATTTGCAATTGATTAAGCTTACATGGATTTACTCAGTAAAAAATCATGTTTTGTGGGGGGAGGGGGGGGGGGGGGGGGACCACCATCTGAGCTACTAAGGACTACGAAAAACCCAAATGATATTGTCTTATATTTCCGCGAGCACTTCTTATTTGAAATAAAACCACTTTGCAGCGATCGTGGTTAAGGGAAGACTCCAAGAGACGTGTTCTCCCCGTGACCACGATCGCTGTAATCGTTATAAGCGAAACGTCGCGTATACAGGGTAATAATTTACAGAAATGTTTTTACAGATTTCTTTTGACATTTCTATGACAAAATATAGCATCAGCTGCATTATTTCGTGGAAATGTTACGAAATTATCAAATGAATGAGATGTATTTGAAAGTTGCAAAACATTTCTATGAATTTTACAACGATTTATCCCAGAATAATGACAACCTAGATATTTTCATTTCAAATCCAAATATCTTCAAGAGACATGTTTGTGCGCTCCTTAAGTAATTTTTTCATAGCTATAGTACTATTGTAATGATTAAGACACTCACTATAACTATTAACACTTATGGTTCTTATATAGATTCCGGTTAATACATATGTATAATTTTATAACACCAGTCTATCAAGTGACACATGTTTTTGGGCTGCAGTCTAGCACATAAGTATGATTAAGTGTTTTTTGTATGGTATTGACTGTATCCTGTTATGTGTCTTAAATAAATAAAATAAAATAAAATAAAAATAAAGAACTAATATAGCCTATGTTTTAATTTAATGTTGTATTGTCATCACCACCCTGTATGATATAATCTAAGATCTAATTAATCACGAGTCGAATCCAGTATAATGGTTTTATTTAAAAACCAAATGATTTTTTGGTAGTCTGTATCGCAATTATTTCATTGTTAGTAGCAACAAAACAAACATAATAATAATAAGGATTACGTACTATCTCATAATGTGCGTACGTAAAGGAAATCTGTGCTATTTATTGCGCTGATAACATCTAGAGGTCATTACTATAGCCAAAAATATGTTTAACATTTCAAACTTTCTGACTTAGAAATTTTAATCGGGATGACGGACTAAGATTGGTTACTACATGGAATCTAGTTGATTGAAGAGTGCGAGTATTATTATCGTCTGAAAGAATATTGCACATGTTAGTGTGGTTTTCTGAGCTGACTGTACTATTGAAACGAATAATAATAAATCGGTCAGACTCAACTTTGACATTTTTAATTGTTCTTTACCCTAGCCCTCAGTAAAAGCTGCCATAAGATCTGTTTGTTTAGAATGTCTTTGAGTTTATTTTTTTATTCCTTATTAATATTTGCATGCCAACATTAATTCAACTGAACTGTATAAAAACATACATGGAGCATGTTGTGCTTACTTCTAGTAGGAAACAATCTAGTTTAAAGTTTCCAAGTAAAATTATAAGACTTGTGTGACTGTAACCAGTTTTGTAAGCCTAATAAAAAAAATTAAAAAAATTATAAAAAAAAATGAAAAATTGTTAGTGGACTAAGCAAAATCGACGAGCTCACCTGACAAGCCGAAATCTGGCACGATACAAACTATATTTATAATAAAACTATTTGTATGTAATGAAAGGTTCCCTATAAGAATGCATAAACTTTTAAGTCAATATGTATATTGGCATAGTATAATTACGCATAATATTAATACGCATAATCCTATTTAACCATAACAATTTCAGCATAATTCTTTAAGTCATAACTATCATCAGCCTAACAATATTTAAGCATAATATACAAAACATAATTATAAACAGGCATAATGATACAAAACCATAGTAAATACTGGCAACAACATTATTACACAATTTTACATATTGTTCTAATAAAATACGTTTTTTGTTTTTATGTACCTACTCAAATACATGTTCATTTATACGACTTTACAATTTGCCTAAAACCATTTTGCAAATTGCAATTATGTGTAATCACATTAGTCTAAATTACAATTATGCCAAAATATATATTAAGCGTAAAAACAATATGCGATTTTCGTTATGCCAAAGTATATAAGGAGAAAATACATTATGCCAACGTAGAGGATCCCGTAATAAAACTATCAATATAATATACGTTGCGTCCTTTGATATGTATCTTCCTCTTCGTTTCACTCTTGACATAGAGGTCGTGGTCATCATAAGGGCTGTTATCGCTCGACTCATTAAGGCTCTAGCCGATAGCAACACTTCTGGAACATACTGGGCCGCCTACAACGAATTGTTTCTGATAGATCGAATAGGTGACCATCCACGTGGTCTAGTACCTACCTTCTGCTTGTGCTTGAACTACCAAGCGTTCGAAAGTCTTCTAACTGTGTTGAGAAGAGAGCTTGAGTAATCATGTACTAAAGTTGATAGACACATAATATTATGAGACTTTGTCTAATTTTCAGGAGGGGAGATCATGATTTCATTATTGCTCAATATTAAATAAGCTTAGTGAAACAACTAAAGAATATCTCACGTAATTTCCTGATAGTTCAAGTGTAGGTCATTGGGGAAGTGTTTTTGTATAAAACGCACTTAAGCTCGATGTTAACAAATCCATGTAAAGCTACGTCAAATTGTTTGCTATACTTGTTAAATAAAAAAAAGTATAAGCTTATTTAAAAGCTTCAAGGAAATGTCACCAAAAATATCCTAAAACCTTTTGAGTCCTTATCAACTACCGCAATTTAACCCGTCGCCACGACGTTGAGGCGTTGTGAGCCTAAATGTGTAATAGGGCATTTAAAACAAGCGATTACATTTGGGTATGGTCAGACGTATCATGCAAATTTAATTATCAGTTTGATTAATGCTACCACAACGAAAAGGGTGTAAATGTACGTCTTTACAGCAACTAATTCAATGACGTAATTGTAGCAATTAAAGCAAGCAGTGATGCTGAAATTTACAGAGGCCAAAATACGTGAAGGCCGATATTTCTGAAGGCCTAAATACTCTGCGGCCTCGGGAGACTAAGGCCTGCTATCTATTGTGATGACCGAGATATTTGCATAATCTTGGTCGCGACCTCCGTATATATCTCCGGGGATCGCCGCCGGACAAGATGGCTGGGTTGTTATAGACGATTTACTTGGCCGAATATCCTATTACTAAAAAGGAAGGTTATGATTGTTTGTCTTTACACAGGAGACGTCTTATTTAGATTTCGTCCTGAAATTGCTACCGTAAAGTCGAAGTAAATATACCTATGTATACAATGATTTGTGTTACCTAGTGGAATTTATGTATAGGCTTTCTTTACATTTACAATCTCAATGTCAGGATAAGATTGTGATAAATATAAATTTCCCAGACTTCTTCCGATAATTTAGTGATACAATATCACCAATAAAGAACTGTTAATTTATTGCGAAGTAAAATTACTTTATTGAGAAGTAATGGCGTCGATGAGCAGTGTAGAGCCAAAAAATGAGGAAAAACTTCACTATGATTTATATCTCGAACCATAAAGTCGTATTAATATAAATACTTATTATAAGAATGCAACATTAATAATATGCACGATTGTGTGTCACTGTGTCTCTCTGAAGAAAACTGACTATTATTAATAACTAAGCGAGCCACGTCTTTATCCCTGCCCTAAACTTCTCCCGCACTAGGGAGCTTCTATTAGCTAACGTTACAATAAAACATGACCATTAAAGGCGAAGCAATCTGAAAAAGCGTCTTCTGTGCTGGGGAGCTCGGGAATTACCATATAAGGCGTATCAATCTATTCCAAGAAACACATAATTAGGGTAATCTGCGTCACTTAGGTATCTAAATTGATAAGACTTTCGCGCGCATCCATAACATTTGCATTATACTACATGTAATTAGTTTATGTTCTTGCGTTTTCGCATAGCCAATGATCTGCAGGCGTAATTAAAGTACGATTATACTTGTACAAGCTTCGATGTTCATTCGCAGCATCAATATTTCGAAACGCTATTAAATTTCGATTCTCAAAGTCAGGTAAGCTCAGGGCTTAAGCAAACAAAAGCTTAGGACCATCCTTGCTAAATCTGCCTATTAAGATCGCAGGATATGTTGCAGTCCCAGTGAGACTATACTAGCTTAGATCGCCAACATTCTAATTGTAATTTATGCTGGAATTGTGTTTCAGGTTTCGATTTCAAATCGATAGCCGTTTACCATCTTTATTTGCCTGCTTTGTTTGTGGTTATTAACTATAAACTAACCCCACCAACCCCACCTAGGGTTTCTAAAGATTGTTCAACAGGGCTTTCTTCGAAAAATACCTTTTTTTTAACCGACTTCAAAGAAGTTATCAATTCGACAAGTTTCTTTTTTCAGGTATGTTAGCTCAAAGGTCCGTCAAATCTAGATCGATTTTGATATATTTTTGTATTATCGAATCAGTATACTACCAGGTTGGTTTAACCTGGATCTATTAAAACCTTCAAAGATAGAGGACGGAGCTTCTTAATGAACAACAGTAAAGTTATAAAAACAATACTTTTATATTTATATCAACAGAGACTAAGGGATAGACAATTGATAAAACTGACAGTAACTAACAATGGTCACGCGCACGGTCGGTAAAAGTAAATAATATGGTAAAAAAAAATATACAATATTTTTTTTTTTGCTGTTTAGTGTTTTGGAGTCGTTTTTTCCGTCTTCAATACTATCTATTAAGTTCTGCTTATCTAATATAGGCTGGTGCCGACAATAAATTAAAACATGGGCTGTATTATTAGTTCATAGAAATAGTTTGCCACTTTCAAAAACATCTTATTCATTTTATAATTCATGACATTTCTATGAAATTATGCAGTCAATGTTACAACAAGAACAAAAACAATGTTGTTGGAATGAAACCTTTTTAATGTTTCAATAAAGTAACAAAAACTTAATAAAATCATTTTTGTTCTAGAGGCACCAGCGGTATCGACATTGACCTAAGGAGAGTGGACATCGACCAGTGTCCCCTGAAGACTGGTTCAACGCAGCTGAACATATTCGCGGGCACAGACAAATGCAAGAAGAAAACAACAGAGGTATGTACATTAAATTGTTTTCTATAAATAAGCTAATTGCGGTGAGTAAGGTCACCGGAGGTCATCGTGAAAGAGTACAGTTGGGACGACAGGGACAAGACTCATATGCTGTCAAGATGCCCCATTTTATACATGTGTCACTTTCCCTTAATCTGATAGGGAAGACAGCGTGTGAGTAGTGCCCAAGCCACGCACTTCCAATAAGCTTCGGTAACCTTTTGCCATCAGACGCACCGTACGGTTGCTTGTCACCCTTGTAGTATAAAGAAGTAATAAAAAATTATAATTTTTATAATTACAATATTATGTTTAAGCAAATCTTTTCAAAAATAGTCAGTGGAATCCGGCCCTGTCTACTTTATCACAGAGTCGTGCACCTCACTGTTCTTGTACTTGTTGGCTTTCAAAAATTATGTCGATTATTAGTTTTCTAGTGGTATTAAAGAAATCAAAATCTTTGATTGCCAATATGTTAGATTCATATTGATTCGGTTCTTCTAAATCCACTCTTTTGTATCTTCACACTGAATTATTATCCTAAGTTAAAGGTTTATTTAGCTTGACTTTAATGATCGGTGTGAGTTTTAGAATATTATTAATAATAATATAATTATAACATAGCACATAGAGATGTGATGCTATAATTATATTAGTATTATTAATAATATTTATTATTTTGGGGACACTGAGAGCAGTGTCCCCAAAATAATACAATTTGACCCGACTCGTGGGCGAGATTTTCAACTGTTAAAATTAATTAAAACCCTGTTGTACGTAGCTTTGATTACCAAAACAAAAGTATCTGTAGTTAAATTAAAGTAGATAATGGAATAATATCTTTCACACCAGTTTTCTAAATGTAATGCATGTTATCAATGTATAAATATGAGGCCAAAAAGTTTTACGTTTACACGTTTCGTTCTTGCTATACAATATCTGAATGCCTCTGTGCCTATTAAAGTGCTTAATCAATTCTCATGCTAGCAGCCTACAAACAGTAAATTTGACTAACTTCGCGATCGAAATAGTGCTCTAGAACCCCCAAGCCTATGATTAATGTACAAAGTTGCCACTAATACAAAAGGTACTATAATGAACTCATGTTTTGGGTTCAAACACCCGAATTGTAAATTGCTACGCAATACGAATTCTTGTTTTGTCGTAATGGCAACAATTTCGATTGAAATACTCAAATTGCAACACAACTAGGTATCACGACATTTTAGTATTGTGTTTAGTGTTGTCCTTCTGCGTTGAGTGAATATAATAAATTGCTAACCTCAAAGGAAAATTTAGCCACTCCATCGCTAGATTTGGTGCGCTGTTTTTCTCATTTTGATCTTGACTCAGAGAAATGGTTTCCGTGACTGTCCATAAGATGCAATATCGACTTAAGTGCACTCACAACCAACCGTGAGAATTTAATTTACAGATTAAATTTTTTGATTGTTTTGTAAGATATCTATTATTTATATTTCATCTTGACTATCTGGTCACATTAAATACAAGCTAAATCAAAACGGAAACTAGACCTATTTGTTGAGAGAGATATACACCTACATTAAAATGTCGCGCTGGCACCCAATAAGGACAAACTTAACCTATTCGCTGCGACAGACGCCGATCGGCGTATTTCCATTTTACATCCAGGAGCGGCATACTCCGATCGGCGCTAAACCTAATATGGTCATAACTTATCCCAATAAAATCACAAAAAACAATTCTTCTAATATATGACCGAACAACAGCAACAGCCCCATGATCAGCGTTTCAGACAATGACAGATATGAAAATATGACAAATTTAGTATAAATGTACATTACGGACCCATGATTTTGGGGTTTTGGAGAGGGGAGGAAGAGAGTGGTCCTCTCTATCTCCCGAATACATGTTCCACACAAGCAATCGCATATTTTCAAAGATATACATGATCGAAATTAGTGATTAGGAGTCAACAAAAAGTTATATTTTGTGCAAACTTCCAGAAAACCAACTAAAATAATATTTTTTCACCTAAAATGTCCTTTACTGCAAAATAAACTGCGTACTTCTGGTGTTTACTTGTGAATTGGGCATTAAAATCGGTGCGGAAAATGCGTATAAGCTTTTTAACCGACTTCAAAAACGAGGAGGTTCTCAATTCGGCCGGTATGTTTTTTTTTTTTTTTTTTTTTTTTTCTATGTATGTACACCGATTACGCCGAGATTACTGATCCGATTTACGTGATTCTTTTTTTGTTCGATGCGGAATAGCTGCCATTTGGTCCCATAAAAATTTTTTCAAAAACAGTTGGGTACTTTGGTTTTAAATTTAAAAAAACTGAAATTATGAAATCGTCTACATAAGCGAAATTGCGAATTTTTGCTTTTCCAATGACTTTTTAGTGAAACGATACGATAGTAGGAAACAATTTAAGTTAACGGTCACCCATCTAGCTTCGACCGTAGAAAGTTATCACTAAAAATTGTGAAAAAAAAATTTTAAACAAAAATTAAAACCGACTTCAAAAACTCAAAAGGATGAAATAATTAAATTTAAGTATATATTCATCCCCTAGAAACATATTTTTGGAGTTGGTGCTAAGTGGTTTCCAAAAACAATAGAAAGTAAAGCACCAACCCCAAAAATATGTTTCTAGGGGATGAATATATACTTAAATTTAATTATTTCATCCTTTTGAGTTTTTTGAAGTCGGTTTTAATTTTTGTTTTATTTCATCCATACGGGGTGCTACTCACGTCGATCGGCGTTCTGTCCGTCAAACGACTCTCACCAAGCTAATACGAGCAATTTTTGTCGCCGCATCGAATGGGTAAAGCGTGACCACTCGTATTGACGCGGCATCCGCGACTTATAGCTCTACGGGGTACGATAGAGGTCTTGATGATGCGATGAGGCGTGCGTCTGTATGCGTGCGTCATTTCGAACGTTTTTACTGTCGACAACACGTCAAGCGTAACAGTTTGACCTTGAGACCGCCCTTATGCAGTTCGTAATAGAGGCGGCTTTCGTAGTGCACCTTTTACACTTTATATGTTGTCGTCTGGACATATTATGTGATTACTTTACTTTAAATATGATAAGATCTGGCAGTGATAAGAACAGAAAGTCCGACATTTTAAGATCTCCAGAATTACGAAATGTAAAACAAAAGATATTTTATCATAAATTTAATGTACCTATGCCATTTGTCAAAATTATTTATGAGCTTGACAATTTAATTAAGCATTTGTTTTTCGGAAAATAAACGAGTGAGGCTTAATTACTGTGTCACCGTAAATTTTGGATTATTGGCTTCATAAAATATACTCGCGAAGAGAGCACGACTTTATTATTGTTACTTAGTCAAAATATCCTAGCTTCAGATCAAGAACCTTACCGTTAGTTAATAAAACCACTTTGCCGGATTTAACTCGGATAAGATGTAACATTATTATTTTAAACACGTTTCGATTACTTATATACACATTATGAGTCTTTTTCAAATCACATGAGTCCAATGAGAGTTCAGATTTTTGCATTTAACGCATATTATTTTCAGAAAAACTAAAAAATAATTCCTTTTTATTATAATATCGATTCCATTTTCTTAGAAAACTTTCTTAGAAAATGTTACCGATTCCTACTAAATAATCGATTGGGTAATAGAGGACACCGTTACAACTATCAAATTTAAAATTATCACGGGACTCATGTTATCTAAAATGGATTTATAGAATTTGAGATGTTTTTCTTATCCATACTCCATACCCATACTCGTAACTAGTATCAATAACGCATTAGTTTTATTTTTATGATATAAAAACACTAAACTAAATTTGATAAAATTTGAAATTAAATAAAAGCATAGCAAATATACAAGAACTATTACCATTCGATTACAAGTTTTGGAGTCGTGTCCAATTAATGATTTCTTTTTGTTTATTGAAGTCAGTTTTGAAAGCAGACTCCAGCTTAGTAATCAGGCGAGTATAGCCTATGGCTGATATTCTGCTACAACCTCTTTGTTATAACATGGAGACTCATAGTACAAAACCAGTCTCTACAGAAACCAAACGGAAAAGCGTCATCTGGACGAATAATATTCATTAGTATCATTTTCCACATCTATATTTGGATTCCAATAAGACTCGCCAATTACTGTCGTTCGATGCTTGTATTAATATTTGAAGGCCTTTGTTACAATGGGGCTTGATATCTGGCAATTATTTTGCTAAAATATATCTTGCTCTTCAATAATAAAATCTTTAGGGCTTGTCTAAAGTATATCGGTAACCACATCAACCTCGTTGCCTTGGTGATGAAGGACGAGATATTCAGAGAATGCTTTACAATAGCCTAAAGCCTAAAGTAAAATAAATATTATATCAAATATGTTTAATGAAAAGGAATTTGGCTTATTTACGTTCTCTTATAAGGATCTTTGAACGAGTGTTGCGCCAATCGTGGCTAAGCGTTTATTGTATTAAAAAGTAGGTTACTGATATTTTCATATAGGTTTGCTTCTCAGCAGATGCGATAGCATTTTAAAGATAGCCTGTAATGACTTGATGAGAGAAGATCTCCTGAAAGCCTACACAAGTTGCCATTTGACAATCTTTAAAGGGGAAATGTATTAGACTACTTACTTAAAAATACAATAATTTAAGCAAAAGACTAAATACGTAATAATATAGCTAAATAAGAGTACTTACTGTTTTAGATAACTCCAAATGTTTAACTATTCAATTATGCAAGCACAAGAAGATTTAAAAATTTTGTCTGAGTGGTTCCAATATAATCTCCTCGCAGTCAATGTCTCAAAAACGTGTTGCATTATATTCAAACCAAAAAATAAAAGTATTCCTTCACGTGAACCGTTAAAAATTGTCAAAATTCCCCTGGAACAGAAAACTTATGAAAAATACCTGGGATTGAAAGTGGATTTGTTGTCTTACGTGGAACAAGCATATTGACTATATTAAAGGCAAACTATCTGCACTCATAGGCTCACTTCGTAACGTTAGTCTATGCATCCCTAGGAAACTGCGCTTTAATATTTATAACTCCCTGGTTTAACCTCATTTACTATACCTTATTGAAATTTGAGGCACTGCCTGCAAGACAAGGTTACAGGAGCTTCAAATAATGCAAAATAAGGTAATTAAGACACTATTTCTTTACCCCTATCTAACACCTACTGAAAAAAAATTCCAGGGAACTAAATTAATGAATATAAAGCAACTTTACACTTAAAGTACTTGCCTTTTGATTCGTGAAATGACGGATATAAATATTCATACCAACTTAACTTTCACCAAAAAGTCTCAAATCAGCAAACGCAGTTTACGTCGGCCAAGTTTACTCGTCCTGCCAATGGTACGTAAAAATTATGCTTAAAAAAAGCATCACTTTCGAGGGTGCACACCTTTTCAATAATCTACCTTCATACATTAAAAAGTTAAAAATGTATAACAGCTTTAAGTCCAAATTGTCTCATTATATTATCGAAAATTACGAGCTTTAAACTTTCAAAAACAATCTTTTCATGTAAGTGGCTTATTTAAGTATTTATGGAAATAAAAGTCTTTAAGCCTATTTATTGATAGATATTATTTTTGAAACATCATTTTATTTTATTTTATCACAATAAATACCTGAAACTTATTTGACTGATAAGTGAGTAAGTGACATTAGCTGTAATCATTGCAGACTCTTAATCGATTTCTCAGTTTTTACCTAGGATGATTTAATATTGTTTGTTTTAGGATTATATCAAGTGAAACAAGCGCGTTTATGTTTTAGTGAACATGTTAAAAAAAATGACATGTATAATAATCGTGTCGAACATTCATTATAATAGCAAAGTAAAATATTGTATGTACACTTTGCTTGGTTTTGATCATCATCGTTTTAATAAAACTGTTTCCCTTCCCCTGTCTGCGAAGTTCTTTGGGATTTATTTTTATTATATTTTAATCTCTAGGTATTCAGTAAAATAAAACGATACTAAACATTAGTGTCAATGTAAATTGATACCTAGGCAAAGTCTCTATGGAATCTTGACTATGTTTTTTGAAGTTGATAAAATTGATCAGTTTGATCTATATCGAAATGTTAAATCAGAAAATCAGAAAATTTTTGATAATAATAAGTAAAGAAAGTTCGAATTAGGATATTTTAGAAAAATGAAAGGAATCGAAGCACGGATATTGGAATTGCAGAGTCCATCCGATTACTGAAGCTTCAAAGGCACTAGCTAATAGGTAGCCAATAAAAGTGGATCGCAATGATCATCTTGTGAGCGGTGACAGGTTGATTGGTAAAGAGAATTCAGTACACTGCTACGAAATTCTCTTTCTGTTCACTGAAACAGAAATGAAGCAAGCGTGTATCGTGTATAGTTGAAAAGTAATTGGATTCGGTTGATATAGGTACGGTCTAAGTAGCTGAACATTTCAGTACTGTGACGACCGCCGGGATCGTCTTAGGGCGTAGCTCCTACAACTTCTGAATGAAACGCAGACAGACTTTGATATTTTCTCTATTATGGTAACAACACTCACTATACAGTTGGCGCGGCGGTCGTGGAAGAAGTGTGTCAAAGATTGTTGTTTGACGTCCGCTCGCGAATCGCGTTCCTAACTCGAAATGACGACAAAATCTATATGCCAGTGGTGAAAGAGTATCGAGTCCACCACATTCCCCCCGTACAACTAAAATTTGTTCATTCCGGAAGTCGAATGAATAAATTTTCTTACCTACCTAACGACACGACCTTCTACACATTCTACTACTTAAAACTACCCTACCTAACGAAGGGCATTTACAACACATGACGGTCTTTTCGATAGACTGGCTCTTACCACATTATCCACCCATCATGCGATAATGGTGGGAAGAACCCCATGCAAGCAAAAACCTTCGGAAAAGCTTGCGAACGCCATGTAAGACTCTAACAAAATAGTTATACAACATTCGAAGAAGTAAAATTTTGAAAAATAAACCCTAAAAATTATGTTCCACACATAAGACCAAATCCGTGATCGGTACAAGAGGTCACTGTGTCCCGCAAAGCGACTAAACATTAGAATCAACAATCGAACGCGTCGTCAGGCAGTGACTCTCCCTTCCCGCCAAGTGAGGTGACAGACCTTAGGAATGGAGACATAATAAATCTCTTCTACCACACACCCACAAGGATCATTTCAAAACTCTCCGAATCCGATACACGTCCACAATAATAAACTATTATGTTCGAATATGCAATTGGATCGCAATAAAATAATTTCATGTTAGTTTGCAGGGATAACATGAATGAGTGAACCTCGCGAAACCTTAATTGAACAATTGTATCAAGTAAATTACACGAAATACCACAACCGTGTTGCGTAAAAAACAAATTCGAAAAACAGACCACTCATTCATAAAGAGACTGAAATAGACTTGTAAGCATGCCAGCCAGACAACCCAATCTGACATCCATCGTTTCCCATAGGAACTAACAGACTTCAGCATGCGTTACTAGTCCATGGCACGACGACGGCCTAGCTCCTATCTCCCCGATACTTCGTTGACCTAGCTAAACGTTTTTCTTTCTTGTGGACGTATATCATGTTATCTCCAATAGTGTGTTTGGTAGGTCCGGTCATCTCACCGCGACATCGTGACAGCTCATAGACATCAACCCAGAACCATGAAACAATTTATAAAGCATCAGCCGAGCGTTCAAAGTTCTAATCCTATGTTATCCTAACTAATATAATAATTACCAAAAACGAATAAATTTACAAGAAATCCTAGCAACTAACCAAAAAATGCGACGGAAATTATGTGAAAACCATTACAAATTACAAAAAACATTATATCCGAAAACCTATTTAACCTACCCCATACATACAATTACCGCTTCTATAGCTGTAACCCAAGTCAAACAATTTCAACCTATTTAAATAACTATCAATAAAAATGCTCCTCGCTTTGTTCATTTTACAAATTAATATATTAATAGGTTTTAAACAAAGTCTATTTGAAATTCGACTTTCTTTCAATATGTAATAATAACATAATTGTCGTTTGTCGTTTCGACGTTTCCTATAAAATTTACTAATAGAAGGGACAAACACCGTAGAGGTTCGTTTCGCCTGTTTATTATGATAAATTTTACGTCTCCCTTTTGCCTGCTTCTTAACTAATTTACGCGTATCACGGAACACGGCACAAGGTGTTCTATGAATGACAGACTTGCATTTGTCAAGTTTATATTTATTGGAAAAAAAATGAGACTTATCTGGCAAATTCTTAATGAAGTTTACTGGACCATTAATACTCTCCGCAGTATTATTAATAGAAGAATATAGACCGTTACTCTTGATGAAAGGTTTGGTTGTCGACTGTACGACTTCAATGGAACTTATAAACTTCAAATTACGTGTCTTAAAAATAAATTTACAAAACATGTTCTTCGCGCGTAATTCTCTTTTCGCAAAATCTACAATTATGCTTTTAGAAAACAAAAAATCTTGTCCTAAAATCATATCGTGCTCAATATTATCAATAATACAAAAATCGTAAGGAAAAACTACATTTTCTATTAAAATATTTAAGCTAATCTTTCCTAAAACAGACAAATCCGTACCATTAACTGCCCTCAACTGTACATTGCACAAGTTGAACTTATGCTCGAATTTTTCAGCAAACGACTTTGAAATTACTGAGATCGCAGCACCCGTATCTACCAGAGCACAAATTTTATTATCGCGACACGTAACGCTTACAAAAGGAACGGGCACACCTTTTTGATTGTCCTTCTGCGGCGACGGCGTGATAGCGTTCAGTTCGCGGTCAGCCGCAGTCGGTGGTCGCTGTTGCCGTTCTTGGGGTGCTCCTACTTCCTTACTTCTTTGTCTAAAATTATAATGACACTGGGAGTATTTTGTATGGGAAAAGGGGTTAGGAACGGGAGAATTGATAGGGACGGCGTTCCACTGCTGACGTTGGCAAAGGTGATCCTCTGCTCCAACCTTCCTTACAGACGGGGATGACGACACGGGCATAGCGCTTTTCACCATCACAGGAAGATTTATTGATTCCGCATTTTTACCATAATAAAACAATTCTTTGACTTGCTTGACAACTTCCTTCAGTTGTCTCTTACTGTCAAAAATCTGCGATGCTAATTTATTTTTCAAATTGAATTCACATTTTTTCAAATATTGCATGATGAAACATTTCTCATCAACAACTGGCCCCGCTTTGGTAGCCAAGCCTTCTAGTTCATAAAAGAAAGTCAAGGGGTCCTCCTTGAAGTTTTGCTTCCTCTCAAAGAAAGCCGCAATTGGGTCCGTAGTGGGCGCAAATTCCTCCTTGATCTTTTGTTGCAAGTCGGCAAACGTCGCCGTATCTCTGAAAATGCATTTGTAGTATGCTAGGGCCGGACCCTCCAAGTACGCCCCCAACACAAATTTTCTTGCTGTCTCGTCGTATCTATTTACAGCCGCTATAATGTCGAATTGCCGAAAAAAATCGAATACATCACCAGATAATCCGGAGTAGCGCTCCATTGTTTTTTATTGAGCACTTTCCGTAAACTTTCTTGAAAACTCGCTCAGTGTGCGCCTTCACTATGTGAGTTCGGCGCCTCCACCATGGGACGACCGCCGGGATCGTCTTAGGGCGTAGCTCCTACAACTTCTGAATGAAACGCAGACAGACTTTGATATTTTCTCTATTATGGTAACAACACTCACTATACAGTTGGCGCGGCGGTCGTGGAAGAAGTGTGTCAAAGATTGTTGTTTGACGTCCGCTCGCGAATCGCGTTCCTAACTCGAAATGACGACAAAATCTATATGCCAGTGGTGAAAGAGTATCGAGTCCACCACAGTACCATGTCACAACAACTATGGCATCAATACAGTAACTAAATATAAATAAACATAGCAACTAAATACGAGCGCAATAGTCGGTGCGATATGGTACTAAAGTGTTAAGCTACTTCTGTGGTCGACTGTATTCCTTTTTTGAAGAGTAGAGTCACAAGAAGGTAAACCAATTATGGAAAGGAACTTGTGTACGAATAACTTTCTTTGACATTTTAAAATGATGCCATTACAATGTTTTAATCAATAATCATAGAAATAGGTCACACTCAAATAATTTAAGCATGATTGGTGAGTATAATGACAGAATCTGGCCACATTTCATATAAAAATGAAATATTGAATTTTGAGACAGCTCACAATAGTTGTTGCCTCTAAAGATCGAACACTCAAACGCTTTTTAACCATTTTAACTCTTTATTTCACCAAATACTTTAAAATAAATGTATACAGTACTATGCAAGGGACTTATCTCTATTAGAGATCTCTTGCAGCTATATGTACTAACCTTGGCTTAAAAATCAGATACATAAGATACAAGAATATACTTAGTTTAGGTATTGTCTCCATTTTATAACTCCTTTCCCCAATTTATATTATAGTATAAGCAATAAGTGTTATGAAGATCGGCAAAACATTTGGAAAGATTATACGCCTACCTTAAGTTTCAATGTACTTATTTAGGCTAAGTTTTATACAGAAATAAATTTATATTATCTTATTAATATGCCTACTTACTACATACTTAAATAAAATTACTATCTAATATTAAACTACTTTCTATACACAACCGTTGGTTGGATCAATAAATAAATACCTACTAATTATAAAAACTGCTTTTTTATTTTGTTTTAAATTGAACAGCCTGTAAATTTATATAAAGTTTTCTTCGTAGTTATACAACTACCGATCTTTCGAAAAAGTTACAAACACTTCGCTAAATAAATGAAGAGTTTCTAAGTGTTTTGCATAAGGAGGATATACAGAAAAACAAACACCACTTCTCTTTAGACACAAATCTGAATAACTTACGTCATATACGTGTAAACATTCAGTCAATTCTGTGTTCGAAACATACATAATCTGGCGTGACACAAAAATAACGTAGAAAGGGAACATTTGTAAAGAAACCCACAATCTACATTACGAAAAGCTTAATCGTGTATAAGATTTTGTTAGACCTAGCTTTATGTTATTTTTTGTTATATGTATAGATGGTAAACAAACAAGTCGCCTTCCATAAAGTAAAGGTATTTCGTGTGTTCAGGGAAACATTGTTTTTTTTATACAACTAGATGACAAACAAGCTCATGGTCCACCTGACAGTGGTTACCGCCGCCTATAGACACCTGTAATAACAAGGAAAAATCACATGATGTTGTCATTCTGAGGCCTAAGATAAAATGACGTGCATGCCCAGTAATTACACTGGATACCTTTCTCTTCAATCCGAAACACAGCGAACTGATTCACGGCTGAAATAAGAAAGGCCTACATACGGGTTACCCGGACAACCCTACATACGGGCCTACCACCTAGCAGATAAAAAAAAATACAAAATACTTTAACTTCAACAAGTAAAAAATATTTAGATATTTGGAATTATTGCCAGCACATGTGTTCCCTTCTTCCTATAACATGGGTTCCTTCAAACGTGCCTACGTTATAGGAAGTTATAGGAACCCATGTTATAGGAAGAAGGGTAGGCACGTTATAGGCTAGCAAGCTGGACGCGCCTAGACCAGAAAAGTGTTTTCAACCCGCACTATCTATCTTCGCATGTAGAGTCTTCTTACCGCTTCTTATCAAGTAGTGTTCAGTCATTTGCCATGCTTTTTAAAAAAATAAACATATAAACATGTATTTACAAACTTGGGATTCTTTGCCGTCTTGTGTTCCTTTCTTCCTATAATAATGGTTCCTTCAAAAGAATCTGTGGAATCATTAATCGATTGAGATTAATCATATATCAAAAAATCATTAATCAAGTTAAAGGATTGTGAATGTAATAATGTATTAATGACTCGTGATAATGTAACAATAAATTTAATAATAATAAAATAAGGAAATACTTCATATGCACACCAATAGATTGTGATTGGTCTACAAATAACACACGGACATTGGTCTACAAATAATACAGTTCCTCTCTTTCACACATAGAACACACCCTCACATATACACAATGTATGGGTATACACGACAGTCTCTGGCTGCTGCAGTTACAAATGCTGCTATTATTGCTTTTTTAAAAACAATTACTGTTTCTAAATAAGAATAAATATTCTACAAAATTGGACTGCATAATGGGTTAAGATATTTCCGGCGCGGCTGGTGTCAAGCGGACTTGAATAATTATTAATTTAGTCAAATAAGTATAGGTACTGCTAAACTTACATCGATCGTTCACTTGATTCGACAATTTTACAACTATCATTAAATCTAGTATAAACTTAGTTGAGTAAAGACGGGAAAAATTTACCTCAATAATAATTTATGTGAAAGTAGGTCATTAGTGTATTGTTTAACTAACTAAATAGTAAATACATAGAGGTAGTTAGGCAAAAGAAAACAAAGAGCTTTCAGTAGGTATTGGTACGTTACAGAAAATCTTGATAAAACTCTACAATTATTAACATTTTAGTCTGCACTGCAAGTTGGTTCTTTCAGTTTTGAAATATGAAATACTATGCGGTTTCCCAGCACGCTACTTTAATGTTTAGTGAAATGGTAATTACTGAAATATATTCGAAAATGTTCCAATTTTAGGTGGCGATTTGCAATTTGATACGCTTTACCCATTTGTGTGGTTAGAGCACAATATATTTGAAATTCAATTTTAATGGCTTAGCAAAATCAAAATTATTGAAACGACAAATTAGTAAGCTCACAATAGCGAGACCTACTACCGATCCACGAAATCGAAAATCATCACCGAAATGAGAGCAGCTATGCGATTCTCTAAAGTCAGCAGGCTTGAATTCGTGGCTGTCGGCAGCTGTCATACCTTTTGGCGTTTGTTTGACAACCGTTGGCGACACCAGCGTTCCGAAGACGAGCACAGCGTGAGCCAGAACTAATAAGTTTTTATATCTTTATGTAAAAAATATTCTAATATTGAATGAACTCATTTCGATACAATTTAAACACAAGAGAAACGAAATAAAAAAATATTGATTTTACTTCATGTCGTTTAACCAAAACAGCGACAATCATACACGGCCATGAGAACAACGTAGAGATTAGTGAATACGCTTCCGCACAGCGCCGTGCTCAAACGTCAAAATCAATGGCATCCCGTCATCTTGTCAGACGTCAAGCTCGCTGTCGAATATTTCTGTTTGTGAATCACACTGCAGATCAGCCGATGAGCTAGGTGTTCGCTCGGGGACTGCGGTCCGAAATTTTAAGGGCTTCATCTTGTAGATGTACTTTGAACACTTTGTTAGCGTGATTCAAGCTTTCGCATGACGCGATGACGATTTGTGGCTTTTATGTATCGTGTCTCGAATCCATGTTTCCAAATAGTACTTTTCGCTGATCAACCGTTTTTCGATTAATTGGTACTAATTGACCAAAATATGTAGTAGTTGTCGAAGTCCCTGCATTGATTGTAAAATTATTAAATGTGTGATTCGAGTTGTATAACATTGTAATGTGTCGAAAAGTCTAGAATAGTTTATACCAAACGTTTGTTAAAATTCTCCAATTGAAACTAACATCTCGTATTTGTAGTTATTTCAATAAGGGTTGTATTTAACTGATAATCATAAATTAAGCAACAAAAACATACTAAGTGGGCGTCAGGAATATAAAATGGGAAACCAAAAAATCGTTGAATAATGCCCAAAATTATAACCTAGCCTTACCAACATAAAACACTAACACTTCAATAAATTCTCATTGTACACTCGGCAGCACATCAAGCGTAACAGATAGACCTTGAGACCGCCCTTACTATGTTAGTAATAGAGGCGGCTTTCGTAGTGCAACTATTACACTTGATTTGCTGTTGTTTGTACATCTAAAAACTTTTTTTTTGTTCTAAGCGGGGTAGGTCTTGGCTTTCATCTCATCTGATGGGAAGTGACTATAAAACTGACGATGGAAGCGAGCTACACCCGGATTCCTCAACCACAGAGGAACTGGCTATCTTACCTCTAACTGATGGAACACAACAATGCTAATAACATTAATGTTATGGCGCCAGACTTAGGTAAGACAGTGGTCCTAACAGAGGAGAAAATTTCTGCCCCAACGGGGATCGAACCCCAGACCTGTAGATCTGAGGTAGGTGCTATCAACCACTAGACCACAGAGTCGGTTAAATAATAAATTTAAAGATGCAAGTATTATAGTGGCATTGATGTCACTACAGTAGTAATGTGCATGCCGAGTATTTGAAGCAAATAGATTTCTATTCAACAAATAACAATAACAATTTATTTTACCAGGATAGAATGGGCGAATGTAAAACAACACCAAATAAAAATCCTTTGGAAAACACCGATATTTATTGAACGGAAATTCAGTTGAATAAAAACGAAATTACTTGAATAAATGTTACAAACCGGCGCTTTTCATAAAAGCTTATAAAATTATGCTATTAAAATGGAAGCAATGCTGTGAAATTAAAAACAAAACGTTCGTGTTCAGAAATATTTTGTACAAATATTTTATTTACTGTCAGAATCTAGTCTAGAGGTATTTTATTTCAAAGAAAATAACAGTGATTAAGCAATAATATAGGGTATTGCGTAGTGGCTGTATTTATTTATCGCTACTATTTTCTCCGAACGAAAGTGTGGCTATTTTTACGTCTGTTATTCTGTGTTACATTGACCACATACTTTGGAATTGAAATGTAATAATTATTACAATTTATTTAGTTATTTATGCTTGCTTATAAATAACTTTTGCCAGTACCCATAAGGTGGTTGACGTCAATACGACAATCACACCCGTATTCACAAACGACACTATGAGGTCTCACAGTGCCCGCGGACGCACAGGGTGCCAAATTCCTATTCATAAACAATACTTGAGTGACAATCGGCACTATGCGTTTGTCATAATGAACACTTAGCTAAGGGAGCCTGATAGCTATATTAATCAACGCATAGTGTCCAGCTCACCAAAGAGAATGTAATCACTACGGAGCTTACGATAAAAAGCAAATAAACAATAAAATTGAAATGTCAGTCAGTGAAGTGAACTACGTAACACTAATCAACCAATCACAGAGCTATATTCAACGCTATGCGTCCGCATAGTAAAGATTCGTTTGAGTATTGTTTGGGAATTGAAAGGCTTGTCATAGTGAACCCACTGAAAAATGCCTTACTTAGTATAGTATTGCTCCTTCACTTACATAAGTATCGTTTGTGAATACGGTTGTAAATTTGTAAATTTGCAACTTTCAAATACATCATATCAATTTGATAATTTTATATCATTTCTATGAAATCATGCAGCCAATGTTATATTATTTCATGCAAATGTAATAAAAATATTATAATAAACGGATAATTTTATGACATTTGTATGAAATAAGATGTATTTGAAAGTCGCAAAACATTTCTATAGACTAATATCGCCCATGTTTTTTTTTGTTGGTTTGTTTTTGAATGTTATTTTAATTTATTGACGTATTGACGGCACCCTTATTGGCAAAAGTGAAACTATTAGTATTAATGCCATCTATCAATATTTGACAGATTTAAAATTCCAATAAAAAATGAATAACAAATGTAAAGATTTGTTCTGGAAATCCTGAAAAGCAACTCCCGGTAGTTTAGGTTGTAGTTGAAGCATATTTTCCACACAAAGTATTTTACTATCAAACGCGTAGGGTCGTAAATTGATGCTTTGAGGTTAAAATAGCACCGTTTTCTTCCAAATATATCATTATTTGTCCTTTCTCCAAATTAGGACAAGGACCAAATCCTAAAATAAGCAAGATCAGAATGGTTATCGGTAAAAGCGAAAACAGGCGTATAACTGAGGGTGTGAGGCGCGGTCGTATTTGGTTTATAGTGTTTTCAACGCATACTAAATAATTTCTCTAATAATTCATTTCTTTTAATTTTATTTTAACATTATTATAAATGTTTGAAAAATATATATCTCAACTAGAAAAATAGCTAGAAAGACATCTTTATTATTTCTCGTGCCTGCGCGAATAATGTCTGTTTAAATTTTGTTCAATAAGTACTAACAATTACCATAAGAAACATTATAAAAAGACTAAAAATTACCGAATGAAATATGGTGAAAAGAGTAATCACTCTCAGCCTGCAGATCTTATCATTTCTGAACACACGCTACATCTAAATTTAAGTTCAGTGCACCTCTTTCTCTCAATATGAATATAAAAAGGATGGCTCTCATATAATTTGACATATAGAAACGTGTGTTGAATTTTCAACCTTATTGAACGTGACAAAATGCAGAGTCGAGGAAGTCCTCCGTACATGCCGTGTAAAATTGTCAATGGTTTTCTGAAATCTATCTAAATTTAGTTGACAGGTCTAAAAAATGAAAATGAAAATGAAATGAAAAAAATGAAAATATCTTTATTCAATTAGGCCCCCCAAGAAGCACTTTTGAATCGTCAACAAAAAAACCCTTATGTCTATCACATAAAAATAATATTAACTAACTAACAATTACATTATGTTTGTCTCACTGTCTTATCTGGATCTACGTAAGCTAAGAATGTTATAATATCTGTCTATCGGTCTGTCTGTCGGTCCGTCTGTCGGTCCGTCTGTCCGTCAGTCAGTCTGGCTGTCTGTCTGTCTGTCTGTCTGTCTGTCTGTCAGTCAGTCAGTCAGTCTGTCTTTCTGTCAGTCTGTCTGAATTTACACCGGTTCCAAAAGTTGAACTACCGAGAAGATTCCGGCAACAAACTCGTGTAGTCACTCTTTTCAATTATTAAGTTACAATGTTTAATTACACAGTAATGGTATTTAGCAGTGCAGTGTCGCACAGAGTATAAAAAAAGGTATATTAACGTACCAATAAGTACCTAATGACAAGCATATTTACTGTATTTAAAGGCTGTCCGACAATGCACCATCACAATATAGGTATTACAATACACAAAGGTCAACAATTAATATACAAAAACCTAATAAAGCCAATCATCTTTCATTAATTTTAAACACTTGTCTGACCACGTCATTACAATAATAATTGTATTGTTTTATATATAATATCATATAATGCCATATACCTCAAAAATCCCTCAAAAATGATACTATTGATGAATATGTAGGTAAATTATTACAAAATCAAGGAAGCTTAGAGATGACCATTTCCACTAGTGGCACCTGTTCACAAGTATGACGCTAAAAAATTCTTGCTATCTTTTTCTTATTAAATATTGTGAGAAAGAGATATACTGTACTTAAGTTTAGATTAAGAGTGTGTCTTCAGAATGAGGCCCAATATACAACTAGATATTTTGCAGAATTCTGTGAGTTAACTTACTTCCTGTATTCAGAAATTTTGAAAAACTTCTTTGAAACGATTTGAACACAAACGTTGGTCAGCAAAAACAATGTGAACGATAAATCAAATGAATAAAAATATTGTGTAGACTGTAAAATAGAAAAAAATATGATAAATATACCACAATAATAATAATTTCAAAGCACAACAAAATCATAAAATTTTATCAACACAGTATTCGACAAGTACTACGGTAGTAGATACATATTATATATCACTAATCTGTGACAAAGACAGAAGTTAAACGAAATTAATGACATATTTACAAAACCTTTTTAATTATTGTAAAAAGGATTTTATCATACCAGCTTGTCAAGGGATTTTATCACACTAGAATAGGTACAAATAACATCACAAAATTCCAAAAGATTTTGACTACTTCAAAGATTATGGATAGGACTAGTTCAGTGCATCTTTGACTGTAGACCAATTCCTTTTAACGAGGGGGAAACAACATCTCAAGAAGCTGCAACGTGGATGATTCAGGCTGCAAGAGTTGTCTGCACATTTGGATTTCACTTTCCTCTAAACATCAACCGCCTTATTATAAAACGCGGACTAAAGTTAGTCCTGGTTTAAAACTGATGTTGTCACTGTCTTTCTTTTAACTAATAAAAGTGACAGCATCAGTTTTAGACCGGGACTAACTTTAGTCCGCGTTTTATAATAAGGGGGCAAGTGTTTGGAGTAATATGCATTTTGTTATAAGACAAACGGAAACCAAGCGCCAAGTGAGACCGTGCTTCAAGGCAAAATGGGGCGAGGAAAAACAACTGAACCAAGCGTCAAGAGGCTCTGTAGTCAGCGATTTTTCTAGAATATTAAGAAATATGGCTAGTCTTCGTCCTTTGGCTTAGTTTGACAGAACTATGGACAGATAAACAAGATTTTTTTCTGTGTTAATCCAATTAGCGTTGAGCATCCATACCATGCTTGACGGCTTCGTGCAGTGGTTCATGACGGTATCCACAAGTCTATTTATTTGAATCCTTGTTGAACAAACAATCTCCAGAATTATTTACTAACTTGTCAAAAATTATTTATTTTCAACGTCAAGCTAAACAAATATTATAAAAATGTCCCTCTAAAACACGTGACCATCAGTGCTTATTCGTTCTCTTTTTCGTACCTATTGATGATGAAATAATCATCTCCCTACTGACTCGTTTTTTGCCGTTTAAGGTATGAACAGATAATATCAGACAACGATTATAAAAGTTTCATAGCAAAAACCACTATTATTGAGGTTGAATGAGAACACTCTAAAATCTAAAGTACACAAAATAATATTATAATGGTTAGTGGAAAAATAACAAAAAAGAAAAGTACCATTTTCTCCTGGCGCTACAATTATAAGGATGGAGCTACAACCTACGTCTTCCAGCTCAATTAATGAAGCGAATTAGGGTATCACTCGTCAATTTCTTGAATTCGTCATTTTCGTCAACCGATCAATTTCTGTAATTCGTCAATGCGTTAAAATTTTTAATTCGTCAATTTCTTCAATTGGTAAATTTTCTTTAATACGTCATTTTCCTAACTCGTCACTTTTGTAACTCGTCAATTATGTGAAAATACTTAATTAGTCAGTTTTTTTTCATTTGTGCGTGACGTTGAGTTGGAGATAGTTAATTGATGACTCCAAAGATAAGGTCAAAAAGCTCTTCATAACACTCTCCGTGATATAGCCGATAGAAGGCGCCAAGTGACACAATATGTCGACGCAACTGCAGACGCTCAAGGTTGTTCGTGACCTCTAAATCGCCAATGATACGGACAGCATGACGCTGCAATCTGTCCAGTGCACCGAGGAAGTAATATACTAGAAGTAATATCCCACAAGTGCGAACAATATTCCACGCATGACCGGACCAGAGTTTTGTAAAGCAGGCATATTTGGTGCAGGTCTGGTGAGAGACCAATGAGGCTACAGCCACTGATTTACCACGTTTGTCAATAGCTTCACCCCAGACATGCCCTAAATACGTTAGAAGATGACCCGTTGACCGTTCCGGCCGCAACCCTTACAATCGATCATTCATTAATGAGTATTTTCTAGATACCATCGGATCATCTGGTTATTTAAGATCTGTTCAGCTATTGGGCGGTAGTTAGCTGGGTCTGATTGGTCTCCCTTTTTGGCGAACGGTTGTACATTGGCCTCTTTCCAAGATTCCGGCACACACCCAGAAGCACATTATATTTTCTAGTTAAAAATTATCGGTTTCAAATAAAAATTGTGCTTGCAAAGTTCTTATACCTTGGGGATTAGTTATTGAAATGAGCCTGAAAAATGTTATCCCCATAATGATCATTTTTTTTTTAATTAATAAGGAGTCTTTATACGGGACGCCCATTTTTAAATAAAATACCAAAATGTATCCACGAAATTGGGTATCTTCTATACAAGTATCTTCAAACTTCAAATCACTTATCCAGTAGACATACTGTACATGGACGACACCTTTATCTTACTCGTCATTACTTCTTTCTTTCTGATGATGATGATGACATATTCTTATGAAAGTCAAGCTTGTAAGTGATGCAAGGTAATCCCTGTCTGCTAGGTGCCCTTATTTTAAGAAGAACAGGCAAGAAACTAAGTTAGAATCTAATGTTTTTCCTCCCTACACATTATGTAAATGCATATGGATAGAAATCTGAAATAAATGAATTATTATTATTATAAGAGTTTGAAAGATGTCCTAAGCCAGAAAGGTCTAAAAAACTATTGATAAAGGACATCCACCATTTTAAAAACACATGATGAAGTAGTGACGCCGATTGACCTTTAACTACAGTTAGGATTTATGGAACACTAATAATAATTATGAAGATAGTTTTGACCATAGTACGATCAGTCAAAAGGTACGAAAATCTTAACGGTGTCACTAAAATTGACACCGCGTTATTTAAACGCTATCTGAAGCAATAACAGATAAAATTGAATCAAGATACCTTCAAAGTAAACCGATTAACTGTCAATAAGCCAATATTAATCGGTCGGTTGAGTCGAGGCGAAACTCAATATTTGTTCGAACCTCCAACTCTGGTCAGTTAACTTAGTGGATTGTCAGACAAGTAATTTAAATTTACGTTATTTGACTAACACTAAAGACTGTTATGTATCAGTTGAATAATGTTGCTTGTTGCAATGTAGATATTTTCACTTACACTGAAATAGTGTGTGCTTTATTAGCGCACACTAAACTGAAGACTAAAGTTCGTGTTTCAGTATTAAGTTGTGTTTGTTGTGAGGCAAGGTGGTGCTGGCCAGGTGGTGAGGTAGTCACGACAGCCCTTACACGTAATCAAAACTTATTACATCTGATTGATAAGTAGGTACTTTATCATAACAACTTATTTTCGTCCCACTGCTGGGTACAGGCCTTCCTAACACACCACGTTGGGCCTTAACACCACCACGTTGGTCCAATGTGGTTAAAGCGGTTGCAGTACCAACCGGGACCAACGGCTTAACATGCCTTCCGAAGCACCGACAAGCTCAAGATTACAATTGTTGGTTGACCTATCCGAAATCGACCGTGGTGATAGTTTCTTTGTTTACTTCATCGTCGAGCTCATCGTGTGGTCTTTATCTTGCCCTAAATCCATTGCGAATGATAACATTTTTATTATTGCATCAAGTATCTCAATCAGGTGCGTAATAAATTACATACTAATATTAAACTTGTTTGTGAAATAACTAATGAGAGAAAATCTTCGTGGACTTTTTTGACTTCCAAATCTCATTATGTTAATGTAAAATACTTATTTATCCTTAATAAATAATGCATAAAAATCAACAGCACCATTAGCTGACATTCATTGAAATTGCTTCTTGAGAATGTATCTTTAAGCGATGTTATAACTCTGATAATGTTTATGGTATTTTTGGGTGGTGCTTTGTTATTAAACTTAGATTATTTTAATGAGCAAAACTATATGTGATTTCAGACGGAGCGTATGGTTTTTAGTTTTCCAGGGCATCCGAAGATTACACTGTACGGCCAACCATGTCCAACACTATAGGGAACGCTTTAATTATGCTTAGGCAATCCCACAGGAAAAAAATACCAATTTCAACGCCTCAATGTGACAACCATTTCAAATATACCGAGGATTACATTCATTTCGTGTTAAAGCTTTCAAGGGTTTCAATTCAGGGATCATGCTGACTGTGATTTAGAAATATGTCGGTAGGAACGCTTATAACATTGCCGAAAATCCGTATAAGTTCAGTTTATTCAATGAATGAATTTGATTTCTTTCTTTAAATATCTTTTTTAAAAATTCCATTCATGTTCTTCCAGGGTTGAGCTTTAATTAAATTTCAATCAGCAAAAATTTAGCTCGCATACCATAAGCTCCATGAGATATTATCCATATTGTTTATGTCTTAACTTTAAAGACATGGGTACGCCAAAATTGGTTCGGTAGCTTACCCTAATACTAAACGAATAGACAGTCAGTCACTTTCACGCTGATATTAAGAGTCTAGATAATACCTTCACTACAAACGCCAAAAGGGCTAAACCAAAACAAATACACCCCATTATTTTTTTCCCGAGCTAGTTTCACGGCTCAACAACAAAGGTCGGCTCTGATCGGCTCATACAAATCCCTCAAGATATTTGGTGCGTCTCCGTAATGCCCAAATTTGCCCTTGCTCCAAGTTTCGGGGTAATATTAACGAATGTGAATGAACAGTGAATTTTATATTCTAGCCCCGTTTGAGCATGGAAGCCTAGATTTATCTGGGTTATTTCATTAGCACGATCAAGTTGGAACCTTAATTTATTTTTTCTAGACGTTTCTTTTCACTGAAATCCAAATAAATCCGCAGAATACTTTGCGTGTCAGCTATTTCGTGGCTAATAGATAGTAGTTGACTTTAATATTGAACTCTTTATTGCACAAAATACAAAACTAAATGTTTATAATACTTTGCAAAGGGAGCATTTTAAACTTTTAATGTAAAAAAGGTACTTTAAGGTCCAAGAATATTTTGATGATAAGAATGTGTAAAATTTCAAAATGTTTTTTATGTTTATTTACGAGTATTACAACTATTAACCTCTGTAATAATATATTAAGTGCTTTATGCTTGTTTGCCGCTTTTTATGTAAAAAGAAAATAATTTCCAGGCATTTCTGCTTTGAGGACTTAAAATGTTATTTATTATACTTGGAAAGAGTCTACTTACTACGCTTTGATTATCTAGTCTATAGAAGCTGTACCTATTAACCTAATCTAGAAAAAAATCAAAAAATCTTTTTTGATCTTAATACTCAATCATTTATTGCTCTATGGATTCTGTTTGACTAAATAAGCTAAACTTAACTTCAAAAGACTCAATATCGATACATTGAGTCTTTCGAAGTAGCCTGATTTGAATTTGATGAGCTTCATAATAAATTTAAAAAAATATTTAAATATTATTTTTTCTAATTTTTCAAGAGAAATTTGAGGATGTGTCAGGCAGAACAATAGAAATGAGCAACATTCTTGTTACAAATACAGAGAGCTTATGTAAGTCACAATTCACAAAGCCGCATAGCAGAAAGAGCGATTTAGTATGACGGTAATAGGTTAAGATTTGCCAAAGTATGTTTCCTAAAAGGAATCGGTCGTGTTGAATGATTTTGGTTCGCACTTTTCCTTTCTTTAGTGTCCGCCTGTCTAAGCACGTACACATCTTATCGTCATAACGGCTTGTATTGAAACATTTATGACAGCAGCTGTCATCTATTGAACGTGGAGTGCTGCAGGAAAAATAGACAACCATGCCGTGTAAGTGTGAAAACCAAATTCTTCAATGATTTCAGTGAAAATATTGTAGAAGAAAAATGTAGTTTTCACAACAACAAAATATTATGAACAGAATAGATTTTTCATAGTAAAACCTATCTTTCACTGTAAAGGACATAAAGGATAAAAATAAATGAATTTAGCCAAAGAGTATATGATTTTAAGTAGCCCCCGACCTCATCCATTTAACTTGTGTCTCAATGAGATGGATTCGAATTGAGACTATTATTATAAGCCCTATCACGCTATATTATGCTGTAAGTTTCTAAAAATTGTACGTTACGCAGACTATTTGATGGAAGAGGACCAGCTCAAAGTTAGCATGACTTGAAAATACCACCGAAATTACAGTAAATCAAATTTGAAATCAATCATAATTGTGAAAGTTACTAAGATCATTCAGTAGTCAAGTAGGGAATGAGCTGGTAGTCATCAAACTTCTGCACAGATCTTTACAAATATAGATACATATTATACAGACACGTAAAACTTCTTTTTTACGTCGGGGGTTAAAAAGGGAAGAAAAACACTACAGTGGAGATTGAAAATATACCAAGAAAGGGTTAAGGTCCGGGAGGTCTGGCTTGTTTGCTCGAAATTAGTATTATTGTTATAACAATTAATTATAGAAAATTTAGGGTTTTAATAAGGTGAGTAAAACTAAATTCTTTAATAGGGTCAATCTTGGAGATTAGGGTTCTTCCAATTGACGTCCTTTCGCCTCGGAGTTAGTAAGAATACTTCTATTCACAATTAAAGTAACGAGTCCTGCAAACATACAAATAATCAGTCCCAACTTTTCCTGTTATGTTTTATAATTATGACAAAAAAAATCACTGCTAGCGAAATTTACATATTTCACAAGTAAATGATACAAGAAAAATATAAAAAGACCTTTAGCATGTACTTAAAAAAGTATAGTTAGCATCGCACCAAATAACTAATATTTTTTGGTGACTGCCATGAGAACAATTGAGCCAAAATGTGGGTGAGTTTAATAGTGACTTAAATCTCTGTATACTTAGTAGTAAATATCGACTATTATTTGATATTTGTCCAGATAAGATACTGTTTAAGAAGAAGTGAGTAAAAATACTCATAGTAAAAAAGTAACAATTGCCTTTTTGGAAATATCGCAAGTAGTTTTACTACTGTGGTGAGGAACAATCTTCTTATGTAAGCCATTTTATTTACTTTGCGAATAAAGTTTGCCCCAAGGATAAAATGTCCTTAGAATTAAATATGTTGCCGAGATGTGTGAGTTTAGGTTGGCAATCAACATTTTAGCACGAAATTTCTCACAAAAGTCCAAATCAGTTTTGAAATCTAATTTTATGTCAATTTTCAAAGAAATTGAGGCAGCACTCGACCACAATCTAACTTGCCATGATAAACAGCTGCTTGAAAAGTGCTTTTATTTAACGCTGTAATGTTTGGGGATCGGGAATGTTTCAATTTGATCGGGAGTAAATATTATCTAGATATACACCCCATGGCATGTGTGGGTGTGTGCGAGCTGGTAAGTATTAGTTTTATTTCTTAATGTTGATTAAATTTATTTTGCATTCTAAATTTCTTAAGATTATTTACTATATTGTTATAAGTAGTAGCTTCTGAGACAGATAATTGAGAGAAAAATAATTTCAATATTTTACTCAAATTAAAATAAATATAATACTTATAATTTTTTAAAATCATTTATAGCTTAGTTAGAGCATCTTACCACATTAATGTGGTATCAAGTTACTTTTACCTTATTACAGTATTAATTATTTGTTGACAATTTTTTATTGAGTTACTAGACACGTTATTTATTCAAGACGTAGTAGGTAATGAATATGGGCATTAAAGTAACACAAATTTAATGAAATAACATCAAAAGAGTAATTTAAAATTCGACAACCTACAACTAGTTTCATGAATAAATAATAAGATGGAATAGTTTGATATTTCTTAGTATTTTATCAAAATTGTTACAAGTATTTTGGGGAAAAACTTTGGTGGATAGTGAACTGTAAGGTAGAAACGTTGTTATTATAACACTTTAACTATGACTGGCTTACTTTCAGGAAAGTGGTAACTGTTCTCTAAGCAAAAAACTAGCCTAAACAGATATTTATAAAACTAATCTGCGTCCCGTCGTTGGCTCTTTCTCAAGACAAAATATCATCAATCCTTAAAATTAAAGCCGGTGTCTTACAAATCATCGCATCAAACTGAATCGTCTTCTTGATCTCAATAAGAACTTTAAATACAATTCAATTCACACCTCAGTTTTATGATATTAAGTCCAAAACTCTACACGCATCGTAACAGATGCGTAAACCTTTTATTCTTATTGGTTCCTATCGAGTGATTGGGCAACCGACTTTTACAAACGATCCAGTTATGCCTGCCATTTTTTCTACATCGAAAACTTTTATGCTGAGACATCAATTTGGTGGAAGAACGGGAAACTTTTAGATTAAAATCTCTTTAGTTCGGCGAATATATTCGAAGCTCTGGTGAACTCCAAGGTGCTGCCGTCATGATCATCACATTACCAGCCCATACCGGGTGTTACAGAATTCTGAAATAAAATTTTGGAGTTCTGGGGTTTGCGGGTATCAATATCGTTGTATGTGCGCAAGTTATGTGGGGGGGGGGAGGGAGAGAGGGGGGGAGATATTACTGTAGTGTGTCGTATGGTACGCGATAATACGCAACTTTTAGGGTTGTGGTAGTCACGAGCAATGTTCTTATTAATTTTATCGGAAAATAAAAGTGGTCCGAAAGGTGTCGAACTTTCAGGCGTAAGGAACACAACCAACCCCTTAAATTTTATTTCACTGCTGAGTGTCTCACAGCTCGACGCTGGTCTTCCTATATTGGAGAAACACATGAGGAGTTGTCAGATACAACACAACCACGCGGGGCCAATTCTGGTTGCTGGGTTAAAGCAGCTGTTAGAGAGAAACTTTCTCCCACGTAACCTCAGGTTTTAGAATAAAGCTCCCTGCAGAGGTTTTCTCGAATAACTACAGCATGGGGTTCTTCAAAAAAGGTTTTTTCATTGTCATAGACCTCCGGTGGGATAACACCGCTTGAGGGATTGAATGTGGATAAGAATGGTAAGCGCATACCTCCAAAACTATTCTTCACACCAATATATATTTTTTTTCATTCTAAATAATTAAGGTTAAGATTTCTTAACCAAAACGTTTAGAAACTGATTGGCAGGCAGGCTCCACTCCTTATCCGTTTGCATTATAAAAGAATTAGCGTGCCGCTTTGTGCGGATAATTGAAATTTCAAGACCACGAAGGTAATCTGCTTCTGGAATAAAGGCGGGAAATTCTTCGCTCGCTGGCTGAAATGTGTCCTATAAAATACTGATAGACGAGTGAACTAAGACACCACTATCGAGTTTTTCAAGTTTGGGACTTATTGGTCGATTAAGCAGAAGAATTTTCGTGCAAACAGCTAGTTGTGCAGTTTAAACTTTTACCAACTACTTTGTTAGTGTCTTGCTCAGTAAACTCATTATTCAGTCGCTTGCTAGCGTTGCAAGAACGAAACGCGTAAGTGCTATAAAAATCAGGGCTACAACCTTGTAGGCGCAAAAAAAACTACACCCTACAAGTAATATAGCGCTGTGTTCGCTGCGTAAACTCCTGGAAAGTAGCAGTGCTACAGCAGTTTAATTTGACTCTTCAAAATGGGACAGTTCGCTGTGTTTCGGATTGAAAGGAAAAGTAGCCAGCATAATTATGGGGCATGTGTGTCATTTCATCTTTTGTCTCGGGATGACACCTGTTATCATCTTCATCATATCAGCCAAGAGACGCCCACTGCTGGGAATATGCCTCCCCCCAAGGATCTACAAACCGATCGGTCCTGCGGTGCCCTCATCCAACGGCTTTCCGACACCCTTCCAGATCATCGGTTCACCTTGTGGGCGGCATACCAACGCTGCGTCTCCCGGTACGCGGCCGCCACTCGAGGACCTTTCCGCCCCAACGGCAGTCAATCCTTCTCGCAATTTGACCTGCCCACTGCCACTTGAGAGTCGCAATCCTTTGGGCTATGTCAGCGACCTTAGTTCTCCTGCAGATCTCATCATTTTTGTTATCTGCAATACCAAGTGATATTTTCCTTGTAATAAGCGATGGTAGCCACTTATCAGCAGGTGGGCCGCCAGCTTGCTTGTCACCAAGATATATAAAAAAATGCATGCAAACGATAGCCTGTCTATACGTTTTATCTCAATAGTATACAGTACATAATATGACTAATTACAAAACGGGAATAAAATTAGACCCAGGTTAAAAGTGATATTGTCTCTGTCTTTCTATTATCAAATTGTGACAGTATCAGTATAAAACCAGGTGTAACTTTAGTCCGAGTTTTATAATACGGGGGTAAAAGAACGAATGTCTTTCTTTTAGCTATCTGATCCATCACTGTGCATAATTAAACATAATCAATGGGTACAGCATTTATTGCTGTACCCATTGTTTATGTTTAATTATGCTGGGATCAACATGAGCCTTACTGACAGTGGATCAGTTGTCTCAACGTAAAATATTGCGTAACCTTCGCAATAAGGCCGATTTTGCGACAGATTTTTCCATGAACTTAATATATTCTCCAAAGTTCAAATTGGACGAATTCTTCATGCCAAGAAGTTGGAGGTTGGTTGATTATCGATTATCTATTCGGATATACCCTGCAAAGCCAAAATTCCGTTTCAAGGACTCTTTGGTAGAATAAACACAGCTGTGTTTGGACTATTGGAGACTACCCTGACTGAAGATGGCTATTGATTAAAGTAATTACTAACTCAAACGTCTTTTACCACTAAGGGTAGCGACAGAAAAGCTTTCATTTGAATTTTTTAAAATATTTAAATCAAGCCAAAGCTCAAAAAGGGAACAAATACTACAAGCAATGATATGGAAAATATTTAAAAATGTATTACCAAAGGTCAAACCACACCATAATAATATAAATCGAAAAACATTTCGTAAACATTTTCAGATAAGAATTTAAACAAAGCGGTAGTGGCTTTTTTATAGCTGGAAATAAGTAAACATCTGCAAATATTTCTCTTTTAAATACCCAATATCAGTTACTCTATTGAATTAACCAGATTGTGAAAGATCGTGAATTTGACCTTTAATAAGCATTCTAAGAAATACGTTTTATTTTGAGTGTACTACCAAACTCAAAAGTTATGTAGTTAAACTCCACTAGACTAGAACTAAAACTTGACTAGAAATGAAAATACAATCTTACAAAACTGTGAACACATACTTAATATTTAGAATATACGCGTTTCTTCAAAGGTCACAGGTAAATGATGCAAAGGAAGCTCCAACGGAAAACGAATTTGCCGAAGATTTATTTGACTGAAATACGGTCGAAGGTCTACATAGGTGTTCAAAGAAACCATACGTGAACAGGACCGTTATAAACTATTTCATTTCATTTCATTTCATTTATTCATTTATTGCTCATGTCGTTACAATGATCTTACAGTGTACTTACATACATATGTTTCGTTCGCCACATGAGGCCTGTGAGGGCACTGCAATATATAATTTATAACCACTGAATTTTACTACAGAATACACAACAGTTTCCTACATTTATTGGCCTTTAACAAATCGAACAATGCTATGATGTACTACTATGTCTTTAATTGAATCTATATCGATGTGTCAGTTAAGAACTCATTAATAGTGTAATAAGATTTTTGGACCAGAAAACAATGGAGACCCTTTTTGAAAGTTGATATTTCAGTATTGTTACGAATAAACTCGGGAATCTTATTAAATATACGAGGAGCATTACACATAATACTCCTACTCATTAAAGTAGTTTTACCTTGGACCATACACAGTTTGTGTTTATGTCGTTCACGCGATCTAAATTTAAATAAATGTAAATTCGTTTTCACAAAATTGGCACATTCAAGGATATACAAGCACGGTAATGTTAAGATGTTTAGTTTCTGAAATATCGGCTTACAGGAATCCGTTTGTTGTAAATTTGTCATTGCTCTGATGCATCGTTTTTGAGCTCTAAAAGCGAGTTCCCTATCTGTAGAATTGCCCCAAAATATCACACCATACCGTAAAG
Organism: Nymphula nitidulata; assembly: GCA_947347705.1. Taxonomy (NCBI): domain Eukaryota; kingdom Metazoa; phylum Arthropoda; class Insecta; order Lepidoptera; family Crambidae; genus Nymphula; species Nymphula nitidulata. The sequence goes on along the minus strand of OX374617.1, from coordinate 1,825,271 downwards.
TCGAAGCTATATATCCATGGTATGCAGACAATAAACATGATTCACTTGCTACATTTCTTAAATTGTACAGTGCATATGAAAATTGACTTAATTTTGTACAAACATAGTCAACATGTGATTTCCAATTTAATGCAGAATCAATATATAAACCTAAAAATTTTGTCGACTCGGTTACTTTGATTAACGTACCTAAGTAATTTACGTTAAGATTTATGAGATCAGGTTTTCTTTGTTTGAAATACATAATGTTAGTTTTACTTAAATTGATTTCAAGATTATTATTACTAAGCCATTGAATTAAAGTTGTCAAGTTTTCGTTTAAGTCATTTTCTAAATTTTTCCAGTTATTATTAGTAAAGAGAATAGTGCTGTCATCGGCAAATAAAGTCATGTGGTATTTCGTTGCAGAAGGCAAGTCGTTAATATAAATAAGAAATAGTAATGGACCTAAAATGCTCCCCTGTGGAACTCCATGCTTCACTTCTCTGAAAACTGTTTATAAAACTATTTATTGTACTCTAAAATGTGCACACAATAAAAAAGAGCATTCGACATTAATGACTACTAAAAGTGACTGGATGATTTGTGTTGGGTTCCCGGTAAAAGCCTAAAGGCTATACTCCGAATAAAATATTGGGCGCGTACATTTTGAAAGGATCTACACAAAACACGCATTCCTTTCCATGCCATTGGACTCGTGTGTATCGAATTCCACTGGGAATTGTGGTAACCTCAAATACCTCTGCTTTTTAAATAGAATTTTATAAAAGTAATAGACTTATAGTATACCCACTAATATTATTATCCGGCAAATATAAACTCAGCAGCAAAATCGTGCCCGAAAATGCGCCTAAGCTATCTGACGATGTCGTAGAATGAGTGGCGCCGTTCGCCTTTTGATTTCAGTAAACTGACTATAACATTATTAGTAAAATCTTTAAGTTTTGTTAAAGTGTTCTGCACAATTTTAATTGGGCATAGATATATATTTTTTTATTGCATGTATTTGTATTTTCGATATCTGTTGTTCTGTAAATGTAAATAAAATAAAGTAATAATATTTACGATTTGATAAATTTGTATCTGATTTTCAACTTTTTGGATTTGATCGGAAATTCTGGATCGCGCTAGGTATGGGAATAGTAGAATATTCCAGCTGCTTCCACAAGGCTCAATTTATAGTAAAGAGAAAAGTTAGAGTGCTTTTACTTCCTTTTCTATAAGTATACGACAGTTGTTACCGTAGCCTGTAGACGCTCGTGGCACATTGCGCACTACTCATACGTTGATTTTACCTTGTAAAAAGCAAAAGACCGCGTTATACAGATATGTTTGGTTAACGGATTTTTAATTTGAATCATTTTTCAATAATATCATACTAATGAAGAAAAACTCAAAGCAGAATACGGTGAACTTAACTATCAATGTAATCTTTAAAATATTTAAACAACACCTAATTTATACCAAAATAGAGTCTATTATATACATATTTAGGGGGTTTCAGTGTGTAATTCTTCTCAGTAGTAACTGTAAAATGATCACAGTAAACTTCCAATACTGATGTTAACGCCAATTTTCTATCAATATTATTAAACTTGCCTCCTACAAGTTTCTCGTCTTTGCCATGACATAAACTTAGGAATAGACAGGCTCAATTGACAGCGTTTCAGTTAAGGACGTGACTTTGTGTTTCATTGTTCGTGATTCGAATACAGGGGTGTCTTAAATCAGATTCAAACTGCTTGTCTGTTACTCGTAATGCTAGTAAAAGCAGATAATTCTATGAAGCAATAAAAAAATCTTAGTAGTTCTGTTCTGATTATGATTTTTATTATTTGACGACTGGCTGGCTGGCTGGCTATACAGGCCTCTCGATAAAGGGTCCCGGGTTCGAATCCCTGTAGGAGTAAATATTTGTATGATGAGTACGATCATTTGTTTATGAGTCATGGTTGTTTATATGTTTATTTTGTATATTTCTGGTATTTATGACGCATTACTATCATTATTTCTCCGTTATCTAATGTCCCTAACACATTTGGGCTAGATATTAGGTTTGAAAATATGAATATGAATATTATTACTATTATTATATATATGACAAACAAGTGTACAGTCAGCCTGATGGTAAGCGGTTACCGTAGCCCTTAGGTGCTGACCTGCTGTAGACGCTCGTAGTACCTTTGGCAATGTTCTGCCTTGCGAGCATGGATCTATAAATTGACTAACATTTGATATTTGAACCATCATATAATAGACATAAGAACTCAATAATACGCTTTTTTCGATGAGAAACGTCAAACTTTGCTTAGTTATCGAGAGATCCATGCACCATTATTTTGTTATATTAAAATATAGCAATATCATTCAACAGTGCCTGCCCGTACCTGGCTTGGGGTTTCGAAGAGGTTCCTACCGGTGCCTTTGCAAGAGAGGCTTCTATTTCCCCAACACAACTGCAGATAACAGATACTATAATGGCAGTGATATCGAGGAAGAATATGAGAAGCATTTGTTGGTAAGTCAGTAATAGTTATTACACAAAAGCACAAGCATGTCAGGTTGGTCTAAAAATTTATCGGAGTATTTTTTAAAAAGATAAACTTGATACTTATTTCTTTCCAACGATCAAAGCTACAAATGAAACACTCAAATTATTTATAAATAAAGCATAGAAATTCTAATTTTCCACATCCATGTGATAGCACAAATAATTTTATCAAATCAATTCAAAAATAATATTATAAATCTCAGACGAATTCTGGCAACTGAATAATTTGATTTAGTATAATAGCAGATAATGTAATGAAATCGTCGAAGCATAAAGTACTAAGACTCCGTCAAATTATTCAAAGAACTATCTAAGTTAAGTAGGTCTTTGTAAAAGGAAATTATACTAAGACCGTTTTCCATACTTGAACGAACTAATAACTGATACCGAACTGATACGAAGTAATACGAACATCTGTTCGAATAATGGAATATTTAATAATATCAAAATGTAGCAATACTAGCGATTTCAAACGAGTGAGCATGATAACCCTATCTATTCAACTATATGTTAGTAGTCGAGTAAAATTTTGAGAAATTGATATAATTTTATCGGCGGTGACTTTCATGATAAAATTCATGTTCATTGCCAATATGGTGAACTTTGTACTCACAAAATTTTGTAAGAAAATTATCAGATAATTCTTTGTAGTCAGAACACTCGACCGAACTATAAAAAGTCGCGAATTCGGTTCTCACCCTAGAACATGCTTTTTTCTAGTTTTGATATTTTTCAAAAAACAATGATAAAACTGCCTCTTGGGTCTTTACTATTTTGAAACTCAGAAGAGTTTAAGCCAATAAACACTATGACTATCTGCATGTTTGATGGATTCTTGTTATTTTTGTTTTCTACAATATTCGTTTTAGTAATAAAATATTATCCTATTGGAATATTCCAATTTCCATTAGTTACAATATTATGATAATATTAATATGCAATTCTGTAACCATTGTTCGCTAAACCTCTTTGTACTTTGCAAGTGATGTTAAATCAAGTTCCTAATAGAACCACCGATGCAGCTTTGGGTTAATATTAAACATCAAGAAGCTTATTATTATTATATTTAACTTGAACATTTAGAATCTGGACAACAGGAAAACAGTTGTTGTCTTTCGATATTTAATTAACAATAAATAAAAGGAGAGACAAACCTTGCAGAGTTTCTTGTCGCTCTTCTCAGTAGAAGATACCAGGGAAGATTTACGAACGTTTTTGTATAATCATATGTACAGACGACAGCACATCAAGCGCAACAGTTGCACTACGAAAGTCGCCTCTATTGCGAAAGAAATAAAGGTAAAATTGTTACGCTTGATGTGCTCTCGACTGTACGAAGGTTGAATATTTTTTAATTTACATTATTGCCGTCAAATCCTAATTGGGAATTTAAAGCAGTGTTGTTTTTATGAATTAATTTTCATAGTTAAGTGTATATTTTTGAAAAAAATAATTAGAATGCATTATTTTACCTAATAAAAATTATGGTTTAAATTAACTTTTTTTTTTCATTAAAGTCCTACAAAAAAGCCATTTAAAGAGGTAAGGATAATGATTCTGGCGCGTGCTTTCAACGAGGAAGTTTTAATTTAATTTGGTTTTAAACACGAACACACAAAACACACACACTTTTTTAAAAATCTTATGCAACTGTTTCATAAACTGTTTTACGTTTTATCTTTACTTAAGTGATGTTTATCGAGTACTTCTTCATTATATGATTTTTTATCAATATTGCCCTCAGCTTCAGCGCAGCCTTTACTCCTTACCTGATGCCTTCGAGTGCATACCCTGCGCTGAGGGCTGTGAGGCCTGCTTGGATGGATCTCCGTGTGTTGCTGCCTTGAACTGGGTCGTCAGGTCTACCATCTTTGCCCTCGCTTGCCTCGTCATCTCTTGTCTACCATTCATCGTTTATTTCACTATCAAATATGGACATGTTAGGGTAAGTTACATTATTCTGTAATATAAGAAGTAGTTCCCAAATTTGCGCTTTTAAAAAATCTAAAAAAGTAATAATTTATCCCACTTTAACGGATATAACTCGCGTTTAATTAGCTGTTACATTATTATTATACACCCGAAACGTCTAACACAGTGACACCTTGAGTTCCGTATGCGTGAATCGGACTGCTCAAAATATAAAACAAAGTGACGGTACCTAACGTATAGACTTATCGAAGACAATTCAAATCTTCAGTCTTACCGTGACCACGATCGCTATAAAGTAATCAGAACGTCGCGATATAATGTAACATCTAATTAAACGCGGGTTAAATCAGGTAAAGTGGTTTTATTTCGAATGTATGATACTCTAGAAATATTAGACAATACTAATTAAATAATTCACAAGATAAAAATATACCGACCGACGACTGTCTGGTCGAGCGGTCTGTACCCCTTGCTATGCAGGCTACTCGGTCAAGAGGTCCCGGGCCGGGTTCGAATCCCGGTCGGAGCAAATGTTTGTATGATGAGTACGAGCATTTGTTTACGAGTCATGGATGTTTAAATGTTTATTTAGTATATTTCTAATATTTATATACATATTATTATCAATATTTATCCGTTATCTAGTATACATAACACAAGCTCTTAATGATGCTTACTTTGGGCTAGATAATAGGTGTGAGTGTATGAATATTATTATTATTATATATTGATTCGAATTGAGTGCACCTTTTCAGAAGTTTTGTTTAATTGAATCCTAAAGTGTTCCCAGAGGAGCACTTTAAAAGTAAGTAGTTTTTGCCCCTTTCTGGGCAATCGTTCTCAAAAATATACAAAAGAGTCTACTGTATACACGCTTAAAATGACAAGCATAAATTTTACAGGTAGTTCGTGCCGCCAGCCCAGCGTTACTCAGGGTTATAGTCCTGGGTGCATTACTCATTTACTGTACCACCCTGGTCATGTATGGCAGGCCAACAGTCCTCACTTGCACCGCTCGGGTCTGGCTAAGAGAAGTCGGCTTCTGCCTCACTTATGGTGCTTTGATGCTGAAGACATGGAGGTATGTTGTTTTTAAATTAAATTTCTACTCACGACCATATTCAATCGTATCTTCTCTATATTAGTAAATACAGCTTAAGCAAAATTAAATAAATAAATATCCTTGATCTGACCTTCAATCTTCGAAGTAATACCAAGTGATATGACTGAAATGAAATTTTTGCTGTCTTCCGTGTAACAATAGGAAAATTACTTTTTTGTCGAAATTAATCAAAAGCACTCAAACCCTTAAAATCCAAATCCTTGGGGATACTTCGTACAGGTCGATTAAATTTTTCCTCTGGAGCTCCTCAGTGCTTCGGAAGGCGTTAAGCCGATTGTTACTGCAGCCTATTCAACCCTCGAACTCCTTGTGTGTTTCTCTTTCCGTCCAGAGATATATTAAAGATTGCGGAATCTACATTCTGGACATACGAAGAGTAAAAAGCGGGGGAAGAACAAAAAATTTCATTCCCTCGAAGTGTACAGTGGCTTTGCCATTACCCCACGCTGTTGAGCTTTCCGCGTAATGTAATAACTTGCCTTATTTTGAAAACACTTAAAAGTTACACATACCCAACAATGAAGTTTTTCATGAGAAAAATTATATGCTAATATTATTAATACCAATCATTCCAGCTATTAATAAGATTAGGAGACCACTCATGTATTTAATTGTACCCCAACACAAGTGTTTACATGTTAATAATAATGGTGGCAATATTATATTACACACTCTATTGCTAGCAGTCTCAAGCCTCCGGAAAATTGATAATTCTTGTTTAATAATGAATGTTTATACATTAGAGACAAGATATAAATTGAAATGCGAGAAATTAGTTGGTCTGTTCTAATTATTTAGAAAGCTTCTTTGAGTATCTACATTAATTTGATTTGCAGTAAGTAATGACTTGAAACTTATGATCCAACATTTATTTTACCGTCGCTATCTTTTAATTTGCGCAAAAGGGTCACAATGACGTCATAGCTGCTGTAAAAATAGAAAAGAAAAACAGAGACTAAAATAGACTAGCATTGCACTAAATATTTATAGCAGTAGCAAAACAGCGTGAGGTTACTTTGCTACAAACTTCTAAGAAAAAAAAACAAAATCAAAAATATATTTATTCAAGTAGGCTCCTAAGAAGCTCTTTCGAATCGTCAAAAATCACTAAATATGTATATCTAATTAAAAATGGTCTCACAATGTCGTATTGTCTATCTGTCTGTCATGTCTGAATTTACACCGGTTCCAAAAGTTAAACTACCGAGAAGACTCCGGCAACAAACTCGTGTAGTCACTCTTTTCAAAATATGAATTTACAATTTTTGTGGTTACATTATTTAAATATTTTGCTGTGCAATGCCATACAGAAAAAATAGTAAAACTATATCAAGTTAGAAACGACATACAAACTTAATAACAAAAGTATTAACTTTATTTTAAGGCTGTCCAACAACGCACAGTCACATCACAATACATATTATAAAATTAAATAAATCAAATATATATTATAAAATTGGCATATTTCGTGAAAATTGGAGTACAGTTTCTTTCCACACAAATTTGTCATTCATGTAATCATTAATAAGTGTAATAACCTTTAGTTTGGAGGGTGCTTTTGACTAATAATTTAAATTTATGTAATTGCTTCAGGAATTTTGTTATAATAGCGTATTTCATATTCATTTATTCGCCATATAAATTTGCAACAATATTTTACAATGATATAGTAGGTGTCTAGGTCTTAAAGGTGTTACAAATCAACCTTGTAAAGGTATTGCGATATTTTATACAATTTACAATTATTATTTATCTAGATATATTAATTGGATACGTTTTTCAAATCAATATCATAATCATAATCATAATCATGAAACTTAAGCTATTTTATCACATTGACTTGAATTCAAACAACATGAAATAGAAAATATTCCTAAGTCAATTCCTAATGTCATAATTACTAATTTATATAATCAATTTAATTAAATATGTCACTTAAATAGAATTACGTCATAATATATTATATCTAAAAATTAACAATAAATTAATAACTAATAATTAATAGCCCTATATATCGTATACCTTGCCCAACAAAAGATTTGCGTGTTTTTTTAGTCTATAACTTAAAATAGCTAACATATTCTAGTATTTATATTATGAGTGTCACTATTTTTTTCAAAAGTGTATTTGTTTTGATGAATATAAATTATACAGTTGTATATGTAATGGGACGGTACAGTAAGTATTTTTATTTCCTTAAACAATTCCCGAAGTGAATCTCTAGAACCTAACTTATAAATGTCTTATTCTTAAAGGAAAAGCTATTCTTCCTAAAAGAGGTGCTAACGATTCGATAGCTAAACGCAGGCAGAGACTATGACGTTGTTAGTTTATATATTTTTTGTGATAGTTATAAAAAAAAATTTTTTGAAGATTTAAAAGTGCTTCTTTGTGGCCTATTTAAATAAAATATGTTTTCTTTCTTTCTTTCTTTCAGACATAAAAGTAGAAATAACAAAATTATCAGAAAAACAGTAAACAGTATCTTTACCGATTACATTTTAAATCCGTGGAAACTCAACATGGTATTGGTTGAATTACATCTTGTGGCTCATTTTATTCAGAGGCATTGAAAGATCTTAATCGTGAAATAGGAGGAAATGGGCGTCCTATTAACAATTTACGAAACGACGACTATACCATTAAATACTGATTTTTGAAATCTGGCCTCTAATACTTAGGCAGGTAAACTTTAGTTCGTGCTCTTATTTTCTTATCATAACTTAAAGCAAAAACATGACCCTCTAGAAATATTGTAGACTAGAAAAATACGTGCTAGTTGGTATTAACAGTCTGTAGAAATATGAAAGGTTCACTCAGACATGTATTTTTTTGAAAATTTTCACAGAGAAACTTTATAGAATGTCATTTTGATATCAGGTAAAAAGCTAAAAAAAGACACAAACTACTGAGTTGAAATATCTGTAAAAGTCTGAAGATCTGGATTTATGTAAGAAGGTATATTATTTTGGATTTAATGGGAAATGGTTCTAAATAACGCTACTATGTGAAGCTTTTAAGTGGTCTTTAGTCTTCACACGATTACAGTTTCTTTAGAAAAATATATCTAATATGAAGTAAAAAATCATATTACCTACTGATGGCGTTAATGTCTTCGGGGACCCTATTAGCATCGTTCATACACAATTGACGTAGGCATAATAAACAAGAGTTTCATACAAATTTCCCTTTATAGACCATTTTAGCTCACAAATTATTTTCAAACACTTCTTTATGTAAGGCGCGTTTATATTTTAACAGTTTATGAGCCATTTCATTGACGTAGTTGCGAGGGTTCTTTTACTTCCAAGTCAGGGAAGCGTTTAAAAGTCAACTTAGGAGATAATATTTCTTTAATGGCAACATTTATTATATAGACGACTTATGCATTGAGTGAAGTCATGTAGATGATGTGATAAATGGTCTTGCATAATAGAATCTGATGAAAGGCGGTTTTAAAAACCAAGCTTCCGATGTTTTTACCTCTTGTCACGTCGCCGGAGCTCATTTAGGAAGTGTTATGTTGGAAGTTTGGGACTAGAGGGACTCGTTCTCTGTTCTGTGGAGACTCTTCTCTTAATTATGCTGGTAACATAACGCTTTCTCTTAACTTTTAACAAGATAGGCGACGCGTGTTTATAGTGTAGTAGAGCCTATAGACTACAATAACCGCTTACCGCCTTGTTGTATAATAAAAAAATGATTCCATAAAGTTTTGTATTGTTGATGAAATCAAACCAACGGAAAATGTCATACAGCCAAAGTTTGCTTTTAATTATAAATCAATCAATTCAAAACCAATGAGCATTCAAAGCATGTATTGGCAAAACCAACTTCCAATCAGCAATATTTCCATTTGCAAACGGAGAACGTTTGGTGGCATTGGAAGGGCTGCGTAATCGAATCATCTAGGTACCAAATCACATTAAACAAAAGATAATTACTTTTGCACAATGAATCAGAGTTTTCACAAATCCAGACAAATATTATGTCAGTATTGATGTAAGCGGAGCTCGGCGGAGTAGTGGTTTGAGCGCTGTAATTTCGATACTAAAACAAAACAACTTTCGCCGTGGTCGGTCCCGGGATGGGTCAATCAAAGTTTGTAATTATGTGCTCCTCCGTGATTCGGAAGGCACGTTAAGCCTTTGGTCTCGGTTGTAACTGCAACAGCTTTTACCCACCAACCTGCGTTGGGTCAGCCTGGTGGCGTTATGGCCCAAACTCCTCACGTGCTTTTTCCATTAAGGAAGGCTTGTGCCCGGCAGTGCGAAACGCGAAAAAAAATAGCTGTTTCATACAAATTGTTATATCTACACGACCTGTTTGTATGGAACAGCTGATTTTTTTTCGCGATTTCTCATTTATTTTCTAACAAGTCGTGTTTAGGGTGACCAGCACTGCCATTTGCCTTCATTTTTGAGAGCGTTCCCTGTATAATGATGATTGAAGTAAACATTCTTTTTAGACCTCACATTTGACAGCCATGAGATGATGTTCCAAACTAGATGGCAATCTGTAGCTATTTGAATCACGCTATCGTTTGTATGGATCGAAATCCTTAGTCGTGCGTGTCTTAAATAGAAATAAACTGTCAGATCCTTAAAAAAATATTGTTGTCTAGACGTTGTCGGGATTTCCCGCAGAAACAGAGGCGTCGGCCTTCTGTATTTTTTTATTCTTATTCTCAAAATAAGCAATGCAAAAAGTCTGAATAATTCTACTTTCTCTGTTTTTGGCTGTGGGTTATAATAGGCCTTTTAAATAAAATATAACGGATTAATCTAATCTAATATTGAAATTGCTTCGTGCTTCGTAAAGGCATGTGATCCTCCCTGCTATCCCATAGTCTGGCTAAGAGTCTATATAACTTTAGGTTGACACAAAGTACTGAAACAGACTACTGCTAGGTAGCAGTCACAACGCGCTATAGGAAGCATACTCTAGGCCAGTAAAGGAGTTTCCTGGGGATGGAAATTGTTTTAGCAGAGTCTAAGTTTTAGTGGTTAAACCCCAGTGCCGTTATGACCAGGTGCTGGGCAACCCCCACATACACGCGGACCTTGAGACTGCCTTCACTCCTTTCTTGATAGAGGTGTCTCTTGTAGTGAAAAGGGTTCAGTTTACTAGGGCGCTTTGGCTAAAAATGAACATTAACCAATATTATCTAAACATGACATTTTTAATTCTTTGTATAGATAAAAAAGTAATTACAGCAATATAATCGCCGGAAAGTTGATGATGTGTCTAAATGGGCAAGTATAATATTCCTTTAAAAAGTTGCAAATATTGCTGAATTTATGTCTGTATTAATTATTAACTAGGTTTACTAGGTGGTAGACCCATATGTAGGGTCGCCTGGGTAGGTACAACCGCCTTTCTTATTTCAGCCGTGAAACAGTTCGCTGCGTTTCGGATTGAAGGGAAAGGTAGCCAGTGTAATTACTGGGCATGGACGGCATTTCATCTTAGACCTCAGGATGACAACGCACCTGCAATATCAAGTGCTTTTCCTTATTATTGCAGGTGTCTATAGGCGGCGGTAACCGCTTACCACCAGGTGGGCCGTCAGCTTGTTTGTCATCTAGTTGTATAAAAAATAAATTAAAAAAATAACGTAATAATTATTGCTAAAAATATGTAATTATGAAACCATAATAAATCATTAACAATTGTTTAGTGAATTTTTAATATATACCTTAGTTATTTCTGAGGTAATGCTATAATATGAATGAACAGTCAACAATAGCATTCATAGTACACGAAGGAAAAGTGAATACTTTTTTTTACAAGCGTCATCAACATTTTAATAATCTTTATTCATAACCTGGATAAAAGTCCTTCAGTCGCATACATTTTACTTCATAAAATAATCTTAAAAATATAAACAATACATACGTGACAGGCACTGGTGTTGTCATAAAAAAATAGGAAATAAAATCGATACAGGAATAATCGTTTTTTTATAATAGTTACTCAAACGATTTGCACTAAAACATAGTGTTTTGCAAATTTAAGTCGAATTGAATGTAAATTATTAATGAATTTGTGAAAGATTGCTTAATTGTATATGTCTTAGGGAAGTATATTTTATTTTTATAATCGGTAATTACATATCGATCACTTAGTAGCGATTAAATATTTTTATAGCGCATTTATAGCTATAGCAACACAGGATACAATGGCGTCTCTTACCTTCTAAAATACTTTTACAATTAATATATTTTGATATTTACGTTCCGGTAAAGAGAGTATCAAAAATATTTTAAGTACATTTAATTAGATTATACTGTAAATATATTTTTTTGAAAATAGCTTGTTCACGAATAGCCGATACTGAACAATTCCGTTTTGTGTAAATATAGCCAGATCTTATTTCATGGAATTCCTTACTTATTGGCAAAAACGAATGGATTACAGAGCACAATATCGAATAGGCATTTGTACCCAGACACACACAAACCATGAGAAACTCTGCTCTGAATTGAAAGCTGCTCAACGCCGAAGATCTTCATACCACATATTTACCACAATATTTTGGTTTTACAGAGATACCGCGTTGAAATGTACCTATTTTCAATGATATCCTATGTGGTAAAAAAATAAATCATTTCTTTGATCCACCGACGGCGAGGCTCACTCAATTTATTTTTATTTACGCATCCCTCTAATAACGCTCTTTGATGTTTGTAGGAGTTATCGCTTCTCAAGATTGACGATAGCATTGCAAATATTACGAGTTTATTCGTATTTCTTATTTTCGACCGCAAACCACATTCTAAACACGCAGCGATGCTAATAAATTACACGAAAACGGATTCGAACGATTAAAAAATGAACGATAGTGATTATGGTCACAAAAAAATAGTTTATAATACTGATACATAAGCAGGGGTATTAAAACACGACTGTCTGTTTAAACCCGAGCCTTGTGTATACGTCTTTATGCAGAAGTGATACTAGTGCCTCCGTAAGATGTATCCCCCTTAATCATCCTGTGCCCTATTCTAAGAGTCATCGACTGTCAAAAATGTATACAGAGTGATTTATTCAAGTGGGCGTGGATGGCCAAATCCGAAAGTATGCGGAACAGCGAAAAGTACTCAAAGAAGTCTCACGCCGGATTTTGATGAAAAGAAAAATTGCATCATTGGATTTTTGAAAAATCAATATTCCTAGCCAACAACCGAACCCGGTAATTAAAAAAATACTTATTATTTATTGTAATTCCGTAGTGTCACAACGAACAAATTCTGGGAAGTGTAATGATATACGGCAAACCTAGGGAAAGATCTCAATTTTAGCAAATACTTTTTTATATTCCATACGCTACTTATTTACCTATTAAACCTTGACTGATTATTTGTTCAAAATGATGGCCATGGTTTTTACGACTGCTGGATCCGCCGTCCAAAGGATGGTAGTGCATTCAGCATTAGGTACAATATTATTGATTCTGTTTAAAATATTCCTATCCAGGAATTTAACCTGGTGATTCTCAAAAAAAACTCACACATTGTATTAATACACCAGTAGTTATGTTTTTTTTCAAAATAACTGAGCCCTATTCCTGGTTGTATAGATAAATAAAGATTTTTAAAATTCGAATGAGGCAGTTTTAGTTATCATCAAAATCGGGTCCGATACTCCTTCTAGTGCTTTTCGCTATTCTTCATAGTTTCAGATTTGACCATCCACACCCACCTGAAAAATTCAACCTGTATATTTTTACACGTGACTGCTTATACAGCATACAGAAATGGATGTATAGTGCCAAAATTACGCATATAAATATAATACTCTTTAACCTATAATACGAACGCTAGCTGGATATGACTTGTTCTGTGAAAATAACCCCATACTTTGTTGACAGGATATCAGTGATATTTCAAGTACGATCAGCAAAAGCAGTAAAGATATCAGACATGTATCTGCTCCGGCGCATCGGTGTGATCGTTGGAGTAGCGTGTGTACTGCTCGCCATAAGAACGCTTGTGGCGCCGCCTGCTGTCATTGTAGGGAGGACGAAGGAAGACTTGAAAGCTTACCTGTGCAACACAGATTGGTGGGACCACTCTTTTACTACGTGTGAGTATTTTACAGATTAATTAATAGAGGTCGGAATTAGGTAGAGTTATTTATGAACTTGCATCGAAATGTTGATATTAATATGGACCTTCCCGGGATTTCTAATGGGCATCCGATGTTGTTGATTTAAATTTTGGCAACGTCGCGCTTGCAGTGGTTTAAATTGTGTAAAAGTAAATGACTCTTTTATTTAATAAATCATGGGATTGTTCTGCTCTTTAAAATTAATCTCGGGGTTTGAGGCATATCCGCTTTACTTATAATGTCATATAGTTATTTCCACCAATAGCATTTCATTGATTTTGTGGTTGCTGGAGGATGTCATGCTCTCTATAAGTTTCTGCGGTGGTGGCGTCGTGTGCCGGGTCGCTCCGTTCCCTATGATATGGTTGAGCGGAGCGATGGCTGGCACATGCGTCATACTTGTGAACAGGTGCCACTAGTGGAAATGGTCATCTCTAAGCTTCCTTGATTTTGTAATAATTTACCTACATATTCATCAATAGTATAATTTTTGAGGGATTATTGAGGTATATGGCATTATAGGATATTATATATAAAACAATACAATTATTATTGTTATGACGTGCTCAGACAAGTGTTTAAAATTAATGAAATATGTTTAGCTTTATTAGGCCTTTGTGTATTGTAATACCTATATTGTGATGGTGCATTGTCGGACAGCCTTTAAATACAGTAAATATTCTTATCATTAGGTACTTATTGGTACTTTAATATACCTTTTTTTATACTCTGTGCGACACTGCGCTGCTAAATACTATTACTGTGTAATTAAACATTGTAACTTAATGATTGAAAAGAGTGACTACACGAGTTTGTTGCCGGAATCTTCTCGGTAGTTCAACTTTTGGAACCGGTGTAAATTCAAACAGACTGACAGACAGACTGACTGACGGACAGACAGACAGACTGACTGACGGACAGACGGACCGATAGACAGACTGACATAACATTCTTAGCTTACGTAGATCCAGATAAGACAGAGAGACAAACAATTATGAAATTGTTACTTAGTTAATATTATTTTTATGTGATAGACTTAAGGGGTTTTTGTTGACGATTCGAAAGTGCTTCTTGGGGGCCTAATTGAATAAAGATATTTTCATTTTTCATTTTTTTATTTATTCTTTCGCGAATGAAATCAGTATAAGTACATAAATGACTCTACCTAATTCCGACCTCTGTTTATTAGGTACACTTACTATATTTTTTTTACGGCTTTGTGTGCGATAACGAAAATAGTGGGCCTAACTCTGAGGATACACTCTAAATCTAAATTTTGGTACAGTTTATCTCTTTCTCGTAATATTTATAGGAAAAAGAAAGCAAATAAACTTAAATTAAAGGTTTTAAAGAACCCATCAAAAATACAAGAAGGCGTATTGAGGTTTAATAAAACTTGCATTTCATCCAGTTCAATAAAGTGTAAAAATAAGCACACTTTCTAAATATTAAACCATATGACAACTATCCTTCTTGTTTTCATATTAAGAGAACGAGATTCACTGAACTTAATCCGTCAAGCGATACCTCTGGAGGTCTATGACAGTTGAAAAATCATAGTGTCCGGAATCTAATGCCTAACGGGTAAAATTTGGATTTAGCGTGTATTCTACACAGGTCCCCTACAAGGAGGACTGACGTTCTGGACCGATGGATGCTGGCAGCACAGGCTCGATCGGTTAAGGGGTCCCTAGGCTTACGCATAGCAGCGGGAGTCTCTCGTCTGTGAAAATGATGATAATATGTGGTTTACACAACGAGACCCCATAATTACTATTACAACGCATTTATAGGTTAAGGTTTTAAATTAGTGGATGTTTTTGTTTTACATACTCGGCTTTGTGTATTTTGGACTCAAGTCACCAAGGATTTACTTTATAAATAACGTCTATCTATAATACAATATTTTTCTTAAGATTTCTTATATTTTCTTCAAAATCATCATCAGTTAATATTTTCAATTGCTTAGTTGTCTACAGTTCGCCTGATTCAGTGCAAAGTTTCTGAGAATACCCTAGAAACTCCACAAAATGATTTCTTTCTTTAAAAGTAGGTCCTAAATCACATTTTAATGATCGGGCACTATAAGAGAGTTAAAGTCATCATTATTCCATTATGCTGGTCTTACATTGATCGTGTCGTGTACCGTCTAACAATTTACCAAATATATAAATAGCCTTCGAAGAAATATAATCCCTATTAAACTCTGCTGACTTAAATTATCTGACTGATGAAATAAAATTATATAATCGGTGATTATAGCGTCGTTCAATATCATTACGCTATCCTTAAGTGAAACACGGACGGAGATAAAAGAGGTCGTATCGCCAAACACGTCTAAAAGCTTCTAAGCGAATAGTCATTACACCATCGAGAATCTATGAAACGTTTTTCCTCTTCTCGAACCTTCCCTGTTGAATCTTAACGGAAATGGAAAGGGACACAAACGAAATCAAATCAAATCACGGCTTCTTAATCATCATTATCTTTTACGTCTATTTCTGATGTTCCAAACAGTACCTTGAAAGCATTACTTTTTATGGTCTTTCCTTAATATATTGTTAAATGTTCCCTTTCACTGTTATGGCGGGCGTTATCATATTCTTAGTTCTATGTTTCATCGTAATGATACGTTACAATTCAATTAACGGTTTGGAAATAATATTTATTTAATATACGTTATCCTTATGTAGTGCCCGCCTCCGATCTTAAGAAAATACCACGATTTATATTTATATTTACATTTCAAATTCTTTTTTTCTAATCATATACTTGTGTCAGATCTCTAAAAGTGGTGTGACCTTCTTAAATCAGGGAGGAATTCTAAGGCATTTCTTCTTCCATTTTATGGATCCAAAGAATACAAGTTACGATTCTTAGTGTATTGTTGGATATCGATTACTTAAGTCAACATATTTTGCTTAAACTTCTTGCTAAATTTCCCAAATCGATGTATTTTCCTTCTTCATTCTTGTATAGCAAACAAAATAACCCTTTATTGCATGTTCGATTCGTACACAAATCATTGTCGACTAAATGTTGAGTAATTGGAGCAAGAATATACAGGTATTTTTCTTGTAATTTGGATTCGCCCAACTTGAGATGTAGAGCAACTGTAATAATTATGTTCGTAAATGTTAAATAGAAACAACAATGCTAATTGTATTATTGTTTTCTTGTACTTTCACACACTAACACAATTGAGACCTTTGTCTAAGCAATGGCGCTAATTGTATTTTCTACATGCGCTTAAAGCGAGTGCAGCTAACTACATAGAACGTTGTTAGTGCCAATTTAATGAGAGTTCCCAAGATACTGCTCTGACATTACAGGAGTCATATCCAAGAAGTTAGTAGTAAAGACTACCACTCACTGGTCATACAAAACGTTGGCTGAACCTGGCGTTAAGACGACGCCTCGCAAATTAAAATTAATAAATGCTTGCCTTATGCACGCGTTTACTGTATCCCTAGCACGAACATTTCGAATCGTAATGTTCACGCAAGCTTAGAATTTCAAACAAAAGCTAACGTAACTACTCGATACGATGGCTATTCGAAATTTTAAAATGTTCGTATTGTCTTTTTTCTTCGTGCTGGGAAGTCATATCTTTATAACTCATTGTCTCTGCCGACACAACGTTCCCCTTAAATATCGCATTTAATAGAATCTTTACGACACCCATTTATTTCCGAGCTTCAATACCATCGCGTATACTATCCTAATCAATTCGAAAGACTCCAGATGAAAAATCAAGGTTCTCATATTTGGTGATGGATTTACATGTCATGAGTCTTCTCGGTAGTTCAACTTTTGGAACCGGTGTAAATTAAGACATGACAGACAGATAGACAATTAGACATTGTGTTGCAGGGTTATGGTGAAATCAAAGAATATGTAAAGATGTAAAAATGTTGTATTGTTCACCTCGTGACAGACAGATAGGAACTCGCACATTGACATATTCTAAAACAATACAGTACAAGAATATTCAAATATCTTTTTCTTTTAAATAAGATTCAACCAGCAACACTTCCCCTGAATCACAATTAAAAAGAAAAACAAATATAACCAGCTAAACACAAATACATAAACTTAACATAAACTAAACAGTCTACTAAAGGGTGTACCTTACCCACCTTTACCAGATTAATCCTAGTTCAGTAAAACAAAACTTGTGTTTAATGGCATACAATGGTTTGGTCAGAATATCTGCCACCATTAATTCGGTAGGAAGATAACTAATTCTCACAGTACCGTTATCTACCGCCCCTCTGACATTGTGATACCGAATATCAATATGTTTCGACCGTCTGTGAAACACTGGATTGACTGCTAATTTTTGTGCGGATTGACTATCGCAGTATAATTCAATACATAAGTCCGAACCACTAACAGTCAATTCTGACAAAAGACTTTTTAAATAGGTTGCCTCTTTGGCCGCCTCGCTTAGCGCGATGTACTCAGCCTCAGTACTAGATAAGCTAACACATGCCTGCTTACGGCACTCCCAAGATATAATATTTCCAGCAAACTTAAAAAGGAACCCAGAAAATGACTTTCTATCTCGAACGTTACCGCCCCAGTCTGCGTCTACGTACCCCCGTATCTGCATGCAGTTAGACCTACTAAACATAAGGCTAGCTACACGCGTCCCCTTAAGATATCTTAAAACGCGTTTAGCTGCAATCCAATGCTCCATAGTATGACACGTATTAAATTGGCTCAAATACGAAACTGCATAAGTTATATCGGGCCTCGTAAAAACACTGAGATACATCAGGCTCCCTATTAACTGCTGATAAGGAACGTTACCTTGTTCTAATATTTTGTTGTCAGTAAACTTGACATTGGGGTCCAAAGGAGTCTTGACAGGTTTACAATCCGTCATGCCAAAACAGTCTAGTATGTGGTCTACATATTGTACCTGGCACAACTTCATCACCTTGTTCACCCTGTCGCGTTCCACAGCTACACCTAGAACATGACGAACCGCACCTAAGTCTTTTATTCTAAAAGGCTTCCTTAGACTATCTTTTAACTGATTTGCTAGATTAATATCATTATAACAAATAATAAAATCATCGACGTATAAGGCTATAAAAATAATTGAATTCTCAAAACGCTTAGTAAAAATACATTGTTCAAGTTGACATTGAGAATATCCAATAGATAGAAGAACATCTTTGACCTTCTGGTACCAAGCACGAGAGGCTTGCTTCAGACCATAGACTGCCTTCTTCAATCTATACACTTTATTTTCATTGCCCTTTGCAATAAATCCTTCCGGTTGACACATAAAGATTTCCTCATCCAAGTCACCGTTAAGGAATGCAGTTTGAACATCAAGATGATCAATTTCTAGATCCATTTCAACTGCCAATGCAAGCAATAGCCTCATCGAACTATAACGCACTACTGGTGAAAATGTTTCGGTGTAATCTTCACCGTACTTTTGGGTAAAACCCTTGGCAACCAACCTTGCCTTATACCGGGATATCTTCCCCTCGGCGTCACACTTGATTTTGAAGATCCACTTATTTTTTACTACGTTCTTACCCATTTCCCTATCAACCAGCTCCCAAGCATCATGTTCTGCGAAGGAGTTCATCTCTTCCTGCATCGCCTGACGCCACAAATCACTTTGTTCAGAGTTAAACGCCTCCTTTACAGAAGATGGCTCAACTGGTAGAACATCC
This sequence comes from Nymphula nitidulata, assembly GCA_947347705.1. Taxonomy (NCBI): domain Eukaryota; kingdom Metazoa; phylum Arthropoda; class Insecta; order Lepidoptera; family Crambidae; genus Nymphula; species Nymphula nitidulata. Next base: position 1,805,854 of record OX374617.1, on the reverse strand, counting down.
TTGACATACATAGTTTTAGGGTGTCTAGGTCTAAGATTATACCTGGGTAAAACCACGTCAGTCCTATCTTCACAAATCGAAGTGTTGTCGCCGTTTACCCCGACTGATACCGGGATATTGGCTGACACGTCATCATCAATAACGTCTCTGTTTGTTTCACTGCTACTAGCAACTATTTCAGGAGTAGTATCTAACTTCCCCTCAATAGTCATCTCGTCTTCCCCTGAAAGAAACACAGGTGTAGACGTCCGTTTGTCATCATTAGACACTTTAGCAGGGAAAACAGCTTCGTTAAAAATAACGTCACGACTCCTTATCACTTTATGAGTATTAGGATCGTACAACCTATAAGCCTTGTTATTTTCGTCATAACCCACGAAAATATACCGCTTACTCCTAGGCTCTAATTTACTCTGTTTGGCAGGAGTATGAACAAAAGCTTCACATCCGAAAACCCGTAGATGATCATAAATCACTTGTTTACCGGACCAAACTTCTTCAGGCGTTTTACCACCTAACCTACTGGATGGTGAACGATTGATGAGATACGCAGCGGTATTAGCTGCTTCAGCCCACATTTTGTGACTCAATCCCGAGTGTAATAACAAACACCTTACACGTTCTAAAATTGTCCTATTCAATCTCTCAATAGAAGCATTAGTTTGATGACAGTATGGAACAGTTAATTGATGTAAAATACCTTTTCCCCTAAAATACTCAATTCCTCGTTCACATACTCCGTCCCATTGTCTGATCTGACAACTTTTACATTACACTCACATTGATTTTCGACCAGCTTTATAAACTCCTTGGTTACTGCAGGGACTTCACTTTTATATTTTATAAAATAGACGAATACTTTCCTAGAGTGATCATCAAGAAAGGTTAAAATATATTTCTTACCCGAGTGTGATGGAACAGTTATATAACACAAGTCCGTATGAATTAGATCCAGCCGTTTTTTAGCAACATCTCGTCCAGGATTTGGTTTACACGGAAAACGAGTTTGTTTACTTTGTATACACGTTGTACAAAATTCGTTTTCAATATTTTCCTGAAAATTAATCACATTTGACAACTTCTGAAGGCTGTCAAAATTTATGTGACCCAATCTTTTATGCCAGGACTCCTTTGAAACCTCATTATTAGTACTAAATGCTACGAAATTAGTATGCAGTTTGTATACGCCACCCAAACAACTAATTCCAGCAATACGTAAACTATTTTGAAAAATATTACAAAATGTACTAATAAATTCCACTCGAAAACCTTTCTTACATAAACTACTTACGGATATTAGATTAACACTCAATCCCGGAATATACATTACGTCTTTCAATATAAAATCACGGTCACTGACTTTTATTTTAATATCACCGATTCCTACACAGTTTAATGCTTGTCCACTAGCCACACTTACTTTTGTACTATGTACCGAAAAATTCCGCAACCAGTCTCGTCTCCCAGTCATGTGTTCTGAAGCTCCAGAATCCACATAGAAGGAATCCAACGATTCACGAGTTACCAACATAGCGTTCTCGTTCTGCTTGCAATCTTTCTTACTGTGACCAAGTTTCCCGCATTTCCAGCACTTCCACTTCTTCTTCTTTCCTTTAACATCAATGGCTCTGGAACCTTTTGTTACCAAGCATTCACCACTTCTATCAATCCTTTTTTCTCCTTGAAGAAGTTTAGCTTTCACAAAATCACTTGTCAATTCAGACATACTTTCCAGGGCCATAATCATGGGTTCGTATTTGGGAGGAAGCCCTTGTAGAATGATCGCTGCCAGGAATTCGTCGTCTACTGGCCCAAGTCCCTTGTCTTCATATGCTTTCTCCAGATTCAACCAAGCTTCTTTAGCAGTCTTTGCCTCCATTACGTGTGAGATACAGCTACTGTCTACCATAAGACATATTTTAGCCAGAGCTTTTTCATCGCATCGTAATCTTACATCAGCACTAGAAGAGTCGTTTACCGGAAAACCTTCGATGGCTTTCCACAGATCATCATGAACCAGCAAGTTTCTCATATTGAATTTCCACATGCGGTAGTTGTCTCTACCTCTAAGCTTTTCAATAGTGAAACTGTTACCTTGACCACTCATTGTCGCTCAATCTGGAAACCTCTCCGAAGATACCACAAGTACAATAAATTTACTGATTACACACTATACACTGAGACATCCCCTTGGCCCATAACCTGTTGCAGGGTTATGGTGAAATCAAAGAATATGTAAAGATGTAAAAATGTTGTATTGTTCACCTCGTGACAGACAGATAGGAACTCGCACATTGACATATTCTAAAACAATACAGTACAAGAATATTCAAATATCTTTTTCTTTTAAATAAGATTCAACCAGCAACACATTGTGAGACCATTTCTTAATTAGATATACATATTTTGTGATTTTTGAAGATTTGTAAGAGCTTCTTAGGAGCCGACTTGAATAAATATATTTTTGATTTTGATATTGATTTCATTGATTTCAGTATAAAATTTGCCCTATCAATATCGGCCACACTAATATTTTCTTAAATATTTTTAAATTCCCAAACTACTAATATTACACTGTTAATTTTACAATTGATATTTAAATTACTGGTTTTATTTCAAATGTATAAAGCTTGCGAAAATATAAGACAATATCATGCATGAACGAATTTTAAATTAAATTAAGTAGGTTTATTTTTATTAATATTTTACCTTTTTAACTTTGTAATCAGTGCTTTGTAAACCAGATCTTTCACACTGATTAGACTAAATAAATAAGACGCCATCTAATTATTTCCAAAGAGGATAATATGCAAGTGGTTTGTGTATTAGATACGCCAGTGTGAGAGCACCTTTACCGTAACGACTGGAAGTCTCATCATGTGTCCGTCCTCGCATTTCTTGATGAGAGTATCTTTCTCTAAATAAATTAGCAACTTTCAAGCGACTGAGTGTTGCTCCGTTGAAGTCAAAATATGTTTAAATTTTGTTATTAGCTTAGTCTACCCTGCTTTCAATTTAGAAGACTAATCAGTGTAGCTTGTGTAGATAAATATTCTTTTTCATTAAAACTCGGGCTACATGACATGCAGAACCGAAGAGTTTTAGATTTTTTTTTATTTCACTAAGGTGGCTATGAAGCATACTGTCCACCTGATGGTAAGCGATGACCATAGCCTATAAAATAGACGCTTGCAATACCAGGCGTCTCACTCTCGCGTTGCCGACCACTGAAAAATTTTTCACGTCCCTTTTAAAGAACTAGTTTAAAAATGAGTTCTATAAACAACACTTTCAATTTATTTTTCAACAAGTCCTGTCCTCTTTATGTGTACTACTATCTACGAGCGTTAACCTACACACGGTATATTGCATTATTTCTCTTCTCTCTTATTATCCGTTTATTATGCTAGCTCAATTCGAGTCATCTGAAGCTCAGCGAAACCAACTTTAATCACAGCAGGAATGTAAGAGTCGTAAACGTAAATTGATTTGATTTTAGTATTAAAGTTGAGAAACTTAATTTCTACGAAGCACTGTATGTTAATTAATTTTGGATGGTGTAGTCTAAATGAGACCTTCTGCTAAATAAACTTATAGTCGTTTTTGCAATCATACAAGACGATAAACAGTAAATCATATTTACTCAACAGTCTATCTGCTAATTTCTCCTGTAAACCTAATCAGAGTACCAGGGTTCAAATTCCGGTTTGAAGCATAAAATATGTTTTGAAGCATAAAATATGTTTGTGTCTTGAACGCGAACATTTATTCGCGAGTCATGGATAATTGTATGTTTATATAAGTACATAATAATAATTAAACAAGTATCTGTGAAAGTATATCGTACTGCCTGGGCTGGTTGTGGCAGACATTCATCAGAGTTAACACAAGCAAGTTCTCAAACAATGGCTATCCTACAATGTCTACTATCGTTTGTATAAAAATATACCATTTTTAGATTTTTGGACCCAGCATCAACATCAACGGCGAGTACATCACTCATTTTCAATTTTCTGATGATATAGTAGACATGGCAGAATTCCTGGAAGAATTGAGCATAATGCTCGCTGACCTAGACAGAACAGAAACATTTTTAGACCGAGACAGGTGGGTCTAAAAATGGACAAGGACAAGACTTTGTCGAATATTCATGTCGTACCTATACCAGTTACAGTTGGAAGTTCTGTTCTCGAAGTTGTTGGCGAGTACGTTTACCTCGACCAAATGGTCCAGCTAGGTAGGTTCAACTTTAAGAAAAATGTCACCTGACGAACATCCAACTCGGATGGACAGAGTTCGAGAAATTGCGTAAGATCTTCTTGTCCAAAATTCCTCAGCACCTAAAGTCGAAAGTCTTCGACCAGTGTGTGTTGCCAGTGATGAAATACGTTATGGAACGTGGTCGCTTGCTAAGGGCCAACCATTCAACCATCTGCCTCTGACATAGTTACTTATAAACGAGTATAGTATAAACGAATAAAATTGTCTTACAGAAACAATAATTGCCAAAGTTTATCTGTTTAGTCCGAACTTTGTTATTCTTTGAAAAAAATAAGTATTTTAGTTGAAGTTTTTTTATACATTACGTCCCATTGCTATGACAGACGTTGTCGGAGAGGGTACAGGCAAGAGCAATAATACTTAGGTTGGCAAATTAACGTCCATACATGATTTAAAGAAAAGTCTTATAGATTCTGAAGTTAAAACTGAATAAAGAAAAGAATAGAATAATTTGTTGCCAATTCTGTGTAAAAAATTTGCAAGGGTGAATGCGTTACAAGTCACAAAATATACCTCATATGAGACATGCAATGCAAAAGTATTACAATTATATGACTAAAATCTTTGAAACTGTTCTTTTTGTATCAAATAACTTAAAAGAACTATAAAAGATGTAACAGATAGATTGCAAAGCTCACAACAATTACTGTTTTGTACAAACAGTGAGACAACGTACATTAAGTAATATAAAATTGAACAAAGAAAGCCGTTTCTATTACAAAAGGAATGGGGCTGTTCTTAAGGTCAAACTGTTACGCTTGATATTAAAACTATCATCAGCTTAAGGCACAACAAACTTCAAACATTGTTCCCAAGAGACAAATTAAAAACCCGGTATACATTTTTTTATTGCAGTTACGTTTTCATTAGACTTCAAACTTCTTAAATGGTAAACCTTTATTGGATCGGTCGATTGACACGTGCATTTAAAAGTATTCGGAGGAAATCCTGATTTGACTCTCCCGAATCATAAAGACAAATCGAGCGGAGATAATTGAAAGATAAGTCTGAAGCCGATTTTGATTTATTAACATCGATTAACAAAGTCGTTGACTTTAAGAATAGCTCCTATAAAGACTGGATAAGTAAGATTCAACTAAATTCAAATTTTGGAGTGTTACGCATAATTTATTGTTAACTTTACACGTTGCTTTTAGACCTACTCTAAATATTGTTTGTACAACGTTTTGTTTTTCAAATTGTTTAAACATATCCGCATTTAAAAATGATTTATCAGCAGGTTATAGACAAAGACATGAAATCGACGCTAATCGAGGACACGATGGATCGTATCCTTAACAACTGCATCAAGTTTATTCTCTTTACATAAATACGTATACAATTACATAATAATTATATACAATTAGTACAATTAGTATTGAGTGACCAAGTTATAGTTGATTACCAAAACTTACTACAATCTAAAGATGGAGTAAAGACCCGTGACAGAAACGCTACATACAAAAACCTGAATCACACTTACGAGGTTTCCGAGGTACATCAGTGCGTATACAAGTTCCAAGGATGTACAAGGGTAACTTCTAGCTCGGTGGAAGATTTTATTTTTTTGCAATAATGTGGCAAATCAAGCCACATCATATACAACCAGCGTAAACTGCGACGTGAGTACTTAAAAATAGTAAGGAAACTAAGCAAACTGCGCCATGCTTCACTTAAACTCGTGCTGCGTTGGTTCCTTTTAGTGTTACTTGATAATACATGGGTGCAGATTTTACACAAAAATCTCCAACATTACACTAAAAATCGAATTAAAATTCATCACTAGGTTACGCTTGACCGAAGCTACTACTACTAAAAAATACCGTTCTCATATTTTCAAAAGTTTTAATGAACCAGTACGTTCATCCTGTGTGGCTGTGAACGCTCGGTACCAGCGAAATATTGAATGACGTTCATTAGCCGATTTCAAAAACAGGAGGTTCTCAATTAGGTTGGTATGTTTTTTTTTTGTTCAAAAAATATTCTACGTGTACGATTGTAACAAATCAAAGTCTCTTATGCTCTAAATTGTCCAGACTGTCCATTCTCTACGATTTTTATTTACATAGGCTTCTCGCTATAACCATTAGATATTGGAAACAGCCAACTTTCTTGTCAATTTAGTAACATTTATTAACTAGAAAATAGAGTTAATATCGCAAATATAGATAGCCTGGAAGAAATTAATAAGGTTATCCCAAATTCATGATAGCTCAGATGATTACGCCAGTCACTCGGATTGTGAAGGGTAGCGGGTTCGGTCACCGCTCAAATGCATAATTTGATTTTAGTTTAGTTTTGATGATATTTTTCAAACATTCATTATTATCATCATCTTCCTCATCATGTCAGCCGAGAAACGCCCGCTGCTAAAAAAAGGGTAAAAGCCTCCACCGCAGATCTCCAAACCGAGTGCTCTTGCGCTGCCCATATCCATCGTCTGCTCGCAATCCTCACCAGAACGTCGGTCCAACTTACGGAAGGCCTACCAACGAAGTGTCTCCCGGTACGCGGCCGCCACTCGAGGACCTTTCCGCCCCAACGGCCATCAGTCCTCCTTGCAGTGTGGCCTACCCAGTGCCACTTGAGGCTCGCAATTCTTTGGGCTGTCGGCGACCTTAGTTCTTCTGCGCACGAAGAGAAACCCTGAGAATAGTGAGCCTCTCCATTTCTTTTAGGGTAATTTAAAAAATAAAATTAAAAATACTGATGATCTTTACAAGAAACTTTCATCACAGTGTAAACCTTCATTAAAGTCTCAATTTTAAAATGATCCTCTTTTTACCAACAGTGGAAGTAATCTTTCTGATGTGGGGCATTCGACTTTGCATCATGGTGCGGAAAGCGCCCTCGGAGTTCAACGAGAGCCGGTTCATCTCCATGGCGATATACAATGAGTTTCTCCTATCAGTGTTCCTGAATATATCTATGTAAGTATTATTTTGGCTTGCAATATCAATAGTTGAATAACAAAGGAAGGCGTTTGTTCCCATTACGGCCTGGCCACGGGAACGGGCGGCGGCGGCGTCTCGGCAACCATTGCGCGCTGTCTCAATGACGGCCTCGCAGCGCGTCGTCGTGACCGCGCAGTGGTCGCCGAGACGCCGCCGCCGCCCGTTCCCGTGGCCAGGCCGTTAAATTGTGATTTGAAGCGGCTCATCCTATGCAGCGTTGGTGCAATGCACTCTCATGTATTACATGTATTGTGTCCAATTTTACATACTAACTGAGCATCCACTACACTTTAAGCTCGTAGTGAAGCTGAACAGGGTATTAAAAATATTTCGATAGTTTTTTTAAAAAAAGCCGTACCATATCATAGTTGTTAACATTTTTGAAGCATCAAAATTTTGCCCATATTTCAGAACAAAACTCCGTAATAGATTTGACATTCAATAAGTGTACAAAATTATATTGACACTATCATCAGTAACTTCAATCAAATTAACTTTATTGTACAAGGACACAATGTAACAAATTAAATGATACAGCTATCTAAAAAGGTGACAATAGGCGGCCTCAATGCTAAGCAGCAGTCTCTTCCAGGCAAACTGCAGGGAAAGAAAATGGAGTCAAATGATACAAAAAAGAGGACTCATGAAATAATGGAAAATAAAATGTAGGTACATAAAAATTGTGACATGCCATATTATTCATCATAAACACAACACCCTGAAACAGTTCACTGTGTTTCAGATTGAAGGGAAAGATAGCCAGTGAAATTACTGGGCATGGAAGGCATTTCATTTCCGCGAAGGACAGTGAAGTTATAGGGGAGTTTTAGTGGGTATTCCCAGTGCCTTATAAGCGCTGGGCAACCCTCACACACGCCCGTCGGTTAGCCAGTGGCGGGTAGGTCTGTAGTCGGATATCTCCCCGAAAAAAAAGGCCTCAGGATTACAACGCACCTGCAATATCAAGTCATTTTTTCCTTGTTATTGCAGGTGTCTATAGGCGGTAGTTACCACTTACCATCAGGTGGGTCGCCAGCTTATTTGTCATCTAGTTGTATAAAAAAAAATATTAGCCTATTGCAGTCCATTGCCGGACGTAGGCCACCCCAAGGATGCCCCACAATACACAGTCTCCCGCTGTCCTCATCCAGCCACTACCTTCCACCTATAAGTCCACCTGCGTCAGTCCACCTAGCAGACGGACATCCCACACTGCGTCTGACTAGACGAGGTCTCTATTCAAGAACCTTTATACGCTACCTCTCGTCGGGAGAAAAATTACAGAATACGATAAATCTACATATAAACAAAAAGATATTATAATACTAATAGCAATTGAGGATATTAATGCAGAAGTATAAAATTAACTATTGTAATATGAAATCAAAATTCACATCTCATTTGAATTTATGAGCCCTTGCTTAGCTAATACACTCTTGAATAGATTGTTTGGGTTTGATTATAATATGCTCGAATCTTTGTTACTTTCAATTTGATACCACAAAATTATAAGCAAATTAATCGCTTAACAAATTATTCATGTAGGGAAAGCCAAAACTTGTACAGTACTAAAGTAGTAATACTTACATTGATAAACCCAAACAAATAAAAATAATCAAAATTTGTTTATTTTCACTACAATCATCATAATATCAGATATTTTATTTATTACTCAGAGTAAGACAGTAAGTAGATCATAATAATGAAGAAAGTAAAATATCATGATTTCATTTGAATAGATAAATCTCATTTCTAATATCCAATGATAAAAACAGAAATTTATCATTAATATTAAAGAACTCGTATATTATATGAAAAGAAACCTCAATGGGATAATCTGAAATACCAATAATTAATCAAATAAAGACTAAATAACTTTTTTTTATTAAATTCCTCTCTAGCACAGAGATTAAAGAGAATTGGTTTTCCAAAGATTTCATTTCCAATCATGTTCCATTTTATCTACCATTTCATCCGTACAGCTACAAATCAATGTAAAGAAAAAACAGCTATTTTCTAAGGGAGGCTCCAAATTTAAACAGTCACGGAAACAATTTCCATTTGCCTAATAGGATAACACAGGAATACGGATTGTCTACAGATTGATAATAATATAATTATGTCGGGACTTGGTTTTGACGTAATAAACAAAATATAATTACGCTTAGCCCAGACACTGAGGAGGCGATATATCTTTGAGATTTGAAATCAAAACTTGAAAAGGATTGAAGAAGACTTGATGTTAATGTCGAGTAATATGGTGTGTTTTATACCATAGTAATTGGATTTATGGATTTTTTTGGTAGACTTTATTGTGTGAGTGACAATGAAAAGTGTAACTTACGGAAGTATATGATTTTCAGGATCATCATTCACGTGCGTCTAAGTCGTTATACCCACTAGCAGTATCAGACTACTTTCTGGCTAAATGTGCACCCAAATCAACAATATTTTATTTTGCTGCAAACTTGTAGTGAAAGCAGCACACCTTATAAACACCGATTAAAAATCACTTACGAATGCTAACTTGTTTAGACGACAAAAGAGTACCCTAAAATTTTCACTAGCTGAAAATCCCGGTGAAATCACAAAAACGGCAGTACAGAGAAATGGCTAAAAGGAATAATCAATGCAAAAATGGGTACTCCTTTACCCAAGTTTTCAAGATTTTCAAGTTACAACATTATATAATCTGATTTTTATCTTTATATAATAATTTAAAACAAAGTTATGTCAATATGATGTCATTTATTTAGGATTTCTCAAGCGAAAGGTCTGCAGGAAATATCTTAAAATTTTCTTCATTAATATATATTTTTCAGCTATTCTTTTATTTATTTGTAATAATGTTGGATAGTCAAAAGCACAAGAACCTTTACTAGCGAAAGTGGAATAGGAAAATAGCCTGTCGCGATCAATAGAAACTACACACATAGTTAAAAATTTAATATTTTCCATGGTTTAGATTTTTTATTCTTAACTTATAGATTCCTGGCCTGACAAACACAATAATTTTTTTCAAAAGCAACCCAAATATTGAACAGTTTACCTAAAACGAAAATTCAGTTTTTTAAACATAACATGTTTTGCGAAAGTGTTTTACGAAAATAAAAATGATGGTAAAAAAATAATTATTTTTATAGCACTTTTATACTTTCATGGTTATTAACATTTGAATTAGAATTATTTACGGGATATTTACCATGTAATTTTATAGTTGTGAGTTCCCGATATTGAACAACGATAGTTGATTTGAAGTTGACTTCTACTCGCAGCTTCAGCAGTCTACCCGTGATCATGGCGCATGCAACTGCGCCGAAATATCGGAAACTCACAACTATAAAATTACATGGTAAATATCCCGTAAATAATTCTAATTCAAATTATTTTTATAGTAAAAATGGATGAATATTTATCTATGAGAATAAAAATCCGACTATAAGTACGGAAGGCTGCTTTAGAAATAAAGTTCCTAAAACAGACCACTGTCGAATAAACTGTCCACATTATTTATTTCCGTCCCCACAAGAATGTTGTCGGATTTTTTCTCGCGCTCAACATCATATTTCAATTGGACCATACCTCAATGCGGAGATATAAATCAAGCAATCCACAAACTCCCCCCAAGTTGGTGATTTACTACCGACTGCTAAAACAATAGTAGTTACATATTGTGCAATTAGGGCCACCGCAAATTAGAGCGAACCTGCAACGTTGCGGCGCATAGAACATACTAGTTGCAGCAATATCGCTATGTTAACATTTGGTTACGGTTAACTGCTTAGACTAATTTTGCATAATTTGTAGCAAAGTGAATTTGCTGTTGGTGAATTGATAAATGAATTCAATTTACACGTTGATTTAGCGATAGCATCATAATCTGTTGCTGATGTTGATTAGATCTCTGGAGCTGAGACGTTTTCAGTATTAACCATACTTTTTAATGAAATTTATAAAATCATGCTCGAAGATAACAAATTTATTGCAACATTTAAAATTACTAATTGCTAAAGATCTCAAATAAATGCTGCTTTGGGAGTTTCTTTGGAAATAAGTTAAGTAACTCGTTGCTTTATCGTACTTCTAAAACTTGGAATCCTTTGCTGGCCAGCACTAATGTTTCCTTCTTCTTATAATATGGGCTCCTTCAAAAGAGGCAAAAAGGTGTGGAGCGGGTTAAAGCAGTGTGCTTTATCCTGCGCTAGCAGTTTTCGCATATGAACTCTTCTTACTTACTTATCAGCTGGTGTTGAGTCATTTGCCGTGCTTTGAATAAAAAAAATGAAGATGTGTCATTCATCTTAGAAGTATAGAATATCTTTGTAAGCCGCCATAATTCGACTTTTAAGAAAAAATACTTCAGTGGCGAGTAATCATTACAATCGTTATATTATTGCCAAGAATTTCAAATAAAGCTCATTATTCAACAAAAAGTATTTATACAGACCAATTAAAGGAACTTATTATCATTTCGTATAAAAAGATGAAAGCAAAATTCGGATTGTGGTTACATCGGTTGAGTACAAAAATATAGCTCATTATCATTCTTGTTTGATGAAAAGGATTTGTGGAACACGGAGTATATGCGTATTTTACATAAAGAATGGGGCTTTTCATTGAAGATGTTTTTTCGATGTAGATGCTTGAAACGTCTAATATTATTGCCAAGTCTGAATTTGTATTGGAATTGTACAGAGAATTTGTTATGCCTATAACTTCAAATGTTACAGAATATATTATAGCCTTATTAGAAGGCCCAGACTATTTACTAATTAATAATATTAACTTTATTTTTCAAAAGCATGGTAAAGCTAAAAATATTAATTTATTTATTTGAATCTAACAAAAAGTTAGATATGGAACGTGAAAAGCCACATTATCCCCCACTAGATAGACAGATGCCGTGGTCAGTGTCGCTGGGAGAGGGGAAATGTTTCTGTATTATCTCGTTTAAGATTACCTGCCAACATAGTTCGTGACAAGAATTTCACGAAGTTTCATGAACAATGCCTTCTCTGGTCGAAGTATTCAAATTAAAATACGAAGTCATTGCAATGTCATAGTATTTATATACAGTGTGTAGGTAAAATTGGACATAATACCTTATTTTAGAAAATTCAAAATTTAAAATATTTTTATTTAAATAGACCACAAAGAAGCACTTTCAAATCGTCAAAAAACATTTTCATAACTAGGTATCACAAAAATATATTCGCTTTCAATGTCATAGTGTCTGTCTGTCTATCATGTCTTATTTACGTTAACTAACAATGTTATAATAAATGTCTGTCTGTCGAGTCTGAATTTAAACCGGTTCTAAAAGTTGAACTACTGAAAAGATTCCGGCAAAAAACTCGTGTAGTCACTCATCTACATCATTAAAAAGACTGATAGATTGAGATCATTATAAGAAGTACCGAAACTTTTAAGCTGATACTATTTCATGCTATAATGGTGCCGTGACCATATTACAATATTATACTCCTTGACAAGGGGGGGGGTCATAAGTTCTTGTACTACTTTTACTCTTCTTTTATCTAGAATTAAGCTGACTTGTTGCTCTAAATATAAGGTTAAGTCCTGGTTTTTACAGGCAACGTGTGAGTAAATAGTACTTTTGGTACATAGGAGAAACATATGACGAGTTTGGTACATAATACCACAAAGCTCTGGCCCAATGCGGTTTGGTGGGTAAAGCGCTATAGGCTAAAGTAATCGCTTATACTATCAAGCGGGTTGTACCTTTGTTTGTTTCCACCCTTGCTTTAAACAAAACACTGTCTTACCTACGTTATAATTGTTTGATTTTAATGCGTTTATAAACCCCTACTTTATTATAAGAAATACAAACAAAGAAGATGATAAAAAAAATATGCTCCAGGCGTGAATCTGGCGTCTTCTAGGGTCCGGCTAGTCGTGTTAACGTTACGCCACCGGAGCACTAGGTGTGACCTAGCAATTTTTTCACCGCTTTCGTAGTACGTCTATGGCATAGATTTTATTATATAATTATAGATTAGATTACTATAGATTTTAATATATAATTATAGCATTCGTCATACAGCAGGTCCAGCGTCGTAACACTACTTCCTCAAAAAAATTCTTTTGCTTCCTAGGGACATTTTTTTATAATAAATTAAATAAAATTCTAAAGCTCTACAATCTGACAAAATTCACCGCGAAATCGAAACTAACACAGTATTTAAAAACCCTAGACTATAATCGAACTGAAGCCCTATTATCCTTAACTATTTAAAACAACATTAAAATAAAAATTAACCGAGGTACCCTAAAAATAACTAATTAGAAAAATACTGATTTCCATAGACTTATCCATTATATAAAATTACAATTGACATTTCCAATATCATCATCCTCTAATAAAACATCAATGGAAACAATTAATCTTCAGACACACCAAATACACTCACTTACCACACACACACACACGCACACACACACACACACACACACACACACACACACACACACACACACACACACACACACACACACACACACACACACACACACACACACACACACACACTTCTCACACACACTTCTCACACACTACAGACACATTCACATTATGTGTATGAAGCGATGTATGTATAATTATTATTAAATTTTATACATTCATCCTCCATACTATACCTACACACCTGCAATACACCTTCTGCAACAATAGTTCTATTTGGTCATTCACTTTTTTGTAAATGTTCTTATCATGACATTTTGCATCATCACCCCCTAAAATGGCCTGGTGCCCTGTATCACAGGTTTATCTCATAAACCTATTACAGGCACCAGTTCTCTCACTACTAGGTGGAAATGTACTGTAACTTTTATATTTTATAAACTATGTTACCTATATTGGCCCTAATTCTAATAAACACATGCTAAGTCTAAATTTAAGTTCAGTGCATTTCTTTCTATCAAAAGGAATACGAAAAGGATGGATGTCATATAATTTGACATTTAGAAACGTGCGTTCAATTTTCGACCTTATTGAACGTGATAAAATGCAGTGTTTAGGAGGCACCTCCGTACATGCCGTCTAAAATTGTCTATGGTTTCTTGATTCTTGCTATCTTTTTCCTATTACTTATTGCGAGAAAGAGATATACTGTACTTTAGAATTAAAGTGTGTTCCCAGAATCAGGCCCATTGTGATGAGAAAAATAAACGATTTTATTATTATTATTATATGCAAGTGCGCATAGCATTAGGCTTGTCGCAGCAGTAACTTGTGCGTCCATCGTCCTCGAGCGTGTGGAATGTATTGAGAACCATGCGCGTGTGTTCCCAAAGAAGTTCTCGCCGAGATTCTCGTGAGATTCTTGCCGAGATTATCGTTCGAGATTCTCGAGTGAATGTGGAGCGGCCTTTACACCTCAATCAATCTGAAAGAATACTTTTACAAGCATTTTAAACTTCTAGTAAAGATGAGAAAGCTAATTAAATCACCTAGTAATTAAAATATATCTAAACTAGAAAAATTTCACGTCCTGAGGCGGGAATCGAACCCGCGACCTTTCGCAATCCGGGCGACTGCTCTAACCAACTGAGCCACCCAGGACTTGGGATATCCCTGTGAAATTCTTCTAGTCTATTTGTATTTGCGTTATGAGCTAACGTCCACCCTACAATGTCGAAATGTTCTATTTCAACAATAATAATCAGCAGCAAGTAAGCAGCAGCAGTAATTTTTGAAACATTTATAATAATGTTAAAATCAAAAATTAAGAACATTTAATTCACATTTAAATGTTTTATTTGTAAAGAAAGAAAATGATGAAAAAATTGTAAGTTCCAGGCGGGAATCGAACGCGCGTCTGCTGGGGTCCGGCAAGACGCGATAACCGCTACGCCACCGGAGTACGAAGTGTAACCTACCAATTTTTTCACCGCTTTCTACTTTTAACGTTTTTATAGTTATACTTCAAACGTTATACGTTAAAGACTATTGTAAATCGTTTTAAGCACAAGTATAAGTAACTCAATATTGAATAAACATTTCCTAATCAATTATAATCCCGAAATCAATACTCGAAGTCGTTAAATTAATTTACTGATAAATAACACAAATTGAGTAAGCTTCAACGACCCAATTTGGGATCTAATTACTTGTGAAATAAGGATGCTTTGCGAATGTTGTCGAATTTAAACATTTTAAATAGCAGCTGTAGAAAAAGCAATCTTATTCCGAGTAAATAAACGTGTGTGATCTATGGTTTTCCGATGAAAATATACTTGAACAGTTCTGCAAACTTGAACGTAATCGCTAAGGTCATAGCTCTGAGCAATTACATCGATACTTTTGCTATAGCCATAACTATAAAGCAAAAGTATCTTAGATTTTTTGTAAAGGAAATATACAGGGTGTACCAAAAATACAAATAAAGTAAAAAGGGTGTAAATGGGTCCCTTGTGTAGAGTTTATTACCAATGTATGACAACTGTAGTATGACATTATTACATGCTGAAAAATTAATTTTTTTTGATAAAATAATAAAATAATCGACATTGAAGCCCAGCTTATTCTAAGTTCATTCCCCCTAACAGGCGTAATTACCTCCTACTCTTAGAAACTTTTCTACTCCTGGTAGCTAATATTTATTTGATCAAATATTAACCTAAAATAAATAACCTATAATTCCTCAATTCTAGTATTTATTTTACTAGGCTAAGTACAAAAAAGATAAATAGATATTAGATAACTTTATTGAATACTTTACAAGAATATTAAGTGAGTGAGAATCAAGATAGGTATGAGTCAACATAAAAACCACAAATAAATTTTAAAGTTGTATTGAAGTAACAATCTGAGTAGGTAGGTTCGATCTACCTAATAGCTCAGATGAATAAACTAAGGTTTTAAGCCGTAAACCAAAAATAAAAATAATTTTAATTGAGTAGGTATGTATTTATCACACACAAGAACCCGTAAGATCGATAAATGTGGTTAAAAATTTATCACGGATCAATCAATTATGTACTATGTAATTGTACTAGCACTATCCTACCATTTCCAAATAAAAAACAACTTACCTCGAACTAGAAACACTTTTCTCATACAACAACGCGAGATGACAAGCAAGCTGACGGCTCTGCTAACAAGCGGGACCACTTAACTCAATCAACACAGCTTTACAGTTCACATGAATATCTTACACAACAACATAACACTTACAACATAGCCCTAAGATTAGAGAAGCAGTTCAAAGTGTACCTACTCCTCCTCCCTGCCTCAACAACGACGGCCGTCGTCGGGACGGACACGGCCTGTGTCGCATTTCGCACCATATTATCGTCACCGTCCTTGTAATCGATGCCAACATGAGTAGGTACATGGCATACACATAGCATTATCTCGCAATATTTATTAAGAATAACGACGATCAGAGATAAAATTATACGCGACTACACTTTATGAAATTATGATCAAGTGAGCTCCTGAACACTCAGAAACAGATGAGGTGACACTGACGAGTGACGACACGACAAAGCGGGAAGCGGCTTTGAAATAGGTAGTCTGCGCGCGCCGCTCTGCGCCGCTGTTTTTTCCTTCTGCGCATGCGTACGGGGAATGACAGGGATTGTCAACATTTAACTAGTTTTTTAGTTTAGTAAAATTATTTTAGGTATGGATCGCAATAAGTAATTTAAGTATTATTGTATTATTGTGCCCAATAAACTTTTTTCTATTCTATTCTATTCTATTCAATAAACAACTTTGACTTTAGTATCCTCATAACTATTGGGTCCAAGCTAAGGCTGGTACCAAAAAATAATAGTTATGACGAGACCAATACAAGGTTTTCGTTTTCGTTAAGAGGGTTATTAGAGCGCTGTTCGACTTAAATTGCATTTAATTATCGTGGCAAACAAGAGCTATTTAATTAAATGTTAAGATGATTTTCCGGAGTGAATCTTCTGTATTTGTACTATTATGTATCTGTGGTATAAGAAGTAGTGTAACATAATTACGCCAACGACGCAAACAAACCGTTAAATGCTTGTCTTGCATTCGAAGCCCAGTAAGATCCATTTTTTCAACGTTAAAAAAGTAGGTTACAAAATAAGTAAAAACATATCCAAGCGAGCACGGTCGCAAACACTACCTAATCAACAGTTTAAAGGCACTTAGTCATAATCCGGCAGTACTCTGCTCTGTTTTTTTTATATCGAGTATTAAAAAAATCTTTTGAATAAAATGTTGTGAACCAATGACACATTTGGGGGCGTTTAGGGTTTCATTGGAAAAAATGTAAACCAAATTTTTGAATCTCCTCTGAACTCCTAGTACTTACATAATCTTACAATTTAATTTTGACCGACAAATAACCTTGCTAGATGATGCTCATTTAAAGGAAAAGCTTGTAAAATAAAGGGAAGGCCGGTACATTTTCAATCCAAGTGAAGACTTCGGCCCGCTTTAATGCGTAGCTAATTCCGTCGACAGCACGTTAATAGTACATGCGCGTTCATTGTGACCACTTACTACTACCATATCATCATTAACATCATCATACCAACCTCTGATGTCCACTACTGAACAAAGGCCTCCCCCACCGATTTCCATATGAAATGGTTCTTGGCAGCTGCATCCAACGGCTCCCCGCGACTCTGACCAGGTCTTCTGTCCATCTAGCTAGTGGGAGGCCGTCCTTCTTTGCACTTCCCGGTATGTGGTCGCCATTTTAAAACTTGAACGCCCAACCAGCCGTCTGTTCAGCGTGCTATGTGCCCTGCCCACGCTACTTCAACTTGCTAATCCTATGAGCTATGTCAGTGACTTACCATACCATACCATTTTTTATAACGGCTGTCATCAGGTAGGCCATTTTACACGTAATGGTATAAAAACCTGTTTTATTGACCCAGAGCGATGCCTCACGTAGTTAATTTCCATTTAATAGTAATTTTGAACCCTGTTCTCGTTTGACCCGTCGCTTCGATTGTGCAATATCGCGCTGTGACATAAACAAAACAGCTTGAAAATAACATCACACCTTTTCACATCGCGCATTTTTTGATAAAGATATGTACCTCCCACCCTGTCACTGTATTTGAATACTCCGGTATGTACGAAAACTTACGTATTATTTAAGTTTTAAAAATAAATGCGGAACCCGAGGTGTATTTTTTCAAATGGCGGTGAATTCTGCTGCAAGTCTAGTATTTTCAAAGACTAAGCGGTAGCAGATGAGTGCTTAGTTAGATTAGTGCAATTTGATTTTACATACTCTATTTATTTAAAGGTGTTTACGTAATATGCGAAATCGATACTAATAGCAATTTATCGCTTAAAAATAATAAACAACACCTAAACAAAAAGATAAATAATTGTTATAAAAATTAAAAAATAAATGATTATTTCAATAAAATTATTATTACCTGTCATCGTATTAGAAATTAAGGCATCGTACTATAAGTTTTATCGGCAAAGAAAGTTTTTTGCATCTCAGAAGGAATCGACGGTACTAATAGTTTGCATATTCTAGTCTTTGGAAATATAGTCTATTAATTTGATGTAAATTTTAGGTTGAATGACATTCACAGCCGATCACTAGAGTAGTGACATTTTCATTTTGAGTTTTCGATGAATAATTTCTTTTTTTTGGGTACTTCTGATACACCGTGTATACTAGAAATATGTTTTATACTTACAGTCTGTGGTCTAATCCAGTACTAGTTGGATTAATGTTTTTAGTGTATTATTTTACTGTAGTAAGTGTAAATGTTGTGTTTCATCACAGGTTCATCATCATCATCACCACCCTATATGCGTCCCACTGCTGGGCACAGACCTTCCTACATGGGAGAAACACATGAGGAGTTTGGGCCTATGCGAATGTACCTATACTTATATTGCGGTACCCTTACAGGGTTCATGTTTGATACTGAAAATTAAAACCGACTTCAAAAAACTGAAAAGGATGAAATAATTAAATTTAAGTGGGTATTCATCCCCTAGAAACATATTTTTGGAGTCGGTGCTTTACTTTCTATTGTTTTTGGAAACCACTTTGCACCAAAAATTTAATTATTTCATCCTTTTCAGTTTTTGAAGTCGGTTTTAATTTTTGTTTAAAATTTTTTTTTCACAATTTTTAGTGATAACTTTCTACGGTCGAAGCTAGATGGGTGACCGTTGTCAACTTATATTGTTTCCTACTATCGTATCGTTTCACTAAAAAGTCATTGGAAAAGCAAAAATTCGCAATTTCGCTTATGTAGACGATTTCATAATTTCAGTTTTTTTTTTATTTAAAAACAAAGTACCCAACTGTTTTTGAAAAAAAATTTATGGGACCAAATGGCAGCTATTCCGCATCGAACAAAAAAAGAATCACGTAAATCGGATCAGTAATCTCGGCGTCATCGGTGTACATACATAGAAAAAAAAAACATACCGGCCGAATTGAGAACCTCCTCGTTTTTGAAGTCGGTTAAAAATTATTTGTAAGAACATTTGTAAACAACATGAAAGCAAAAAATGATTGATTGATTGATTGATTGATTGATCAGGCCATTACACCACCATTCTGGCTCAATGCCGGTTGGTGGTTTAAGCGGTTGCAGTAACCCCATCCCGGGATCGACCATGGCGAAAGTTGATTCGTTTTCGTAATCGAAACCAGAGCACTCAAACCAATACGCCACTGAGCTCCTCTAACGCCATCAAGCTCCTTAAACATAGGTTTGTGATAAATATTTTCAACTCAGAATTGCTAAATGAAGTGGGAAAATTATACCCTATACAGTTGAATAGCACCAATCAACAGCTTGTATAATTATATCTCACTGCTCTTAGCTCTTACTTTATGGAAAGAACAAATTAACTGCTCTGGAGACACACTATATGGACATATTATGTGGTATTTGTCATAAAACCATCACACTTGCCCAAAAATGGGGCTGAAATATGGTTGCTTACCGACACATATAACTTGAGACTGTTTTTTAAGCAAGAATCCCATCTAGGATAACCTCAGCTAAAGTCGTTGGTTTTCGTGAAAGAAACTTTGGTCTGGAATAAGGTTCAGCAAACTCACGTAATATTCACAAGTAACATGGTGTTATACATATGAAATATATAATACTTGTACCATAAGCATTTGGTAAACACATAATTCTACCCCATGCACGAAATTTTTAAAATTTCGTACAAGGCCTTTTTTGCGCGGCCATCAACCAATCCTTGTTTTTGGTTCAGAATAATCTGAAAAAAATTCCATAGTATAATATTTTCGTAAAATATGCTAGGTCATTGTCAAACAAGATTATTCAAAGTATAATTACAAAGTATAATTCAAAGTATAATACAATAAAATTACGTGGGATACTAAAAGACTTTTCCATAATTTACAAAATCCCTGTTGGATTTGTCCAAATCACCGCGCCCGTCAGTCATAATACATAAATAAATTGATGTGCGCCCGACCGAAAACTTGACCTTTGTTAATGTTTGATGGATTATTGCGCTCGTTACCGTACCCTACCTCCCGCTATTATTTGGAAAAATAAAAAATATTACGCACATTAAAACCGATGGGAACGATAAGTGGCTGCAAGAATACTAACAATTTTTATATTGATGTCGAAACTATGTCACTTACTTCTTTATGTGGTAAGGGAGCCGTTATTATAACTACTTACACTATATAAGCATTATCACTATTAACACCTAATTAACCCATTTTAATATTTATTTAAAAGCATTTAGGCGACGTATTAATCACATCGGTTAGATAACAATATGTTTGGGGGAGAGATGACACGTTCGAAAAAAATCAAATATCTAAGCAAGTATCCAAAATGACACAAATTAATAAATTAGGCAAAAAATAATAAAAACCTAAGAATTTTTGAAACCTATAAACCTAACGCTGTTGGACTATGTCGCTTTACCTTTTTTAAGGTTAAATGGACGCGCTTCATCAGCAACGTCAGAAATAAAATCGTCGCTTTGAAGAAATCTAAAGAAATGTATAATTGTCAATTACCGCTCGAATTTCAAGCGGCCGACTGGAGTAGAACAGCTCAATCACACTACTTTAGTGCTGTGTTCCTGCTCCCGTAGCATGGTAACAAAAGTTTGTCTATCTCTTTGTTCTAGAGTAAGAAAGAGATAAAATACATTTTGTCTCCTAATAAGTGGACATAAGTGGTAGAGCGATTTAGTCCACTGCCCGTGCAACGGGTGCTGTGGTAAGGTCGCCTTAGCTCATTGAGAAAGGCCTATGTTTGGAGCAAGGGGACTCGTCTCCCATGGTGTATATTTTTTTTATATACAACTAGATGACAAGCAAGCTGACGGCCCACCTGATGGTAAGCGGTTACCACCTAGACACCTACAATAACAAAGAAAAACCACTTGATATTGTAGGTGCGTTGTCATCCTGAGGCCTAAGATGAAATGCCGCCCATGCCCAGTAATTATACTGGCTACCTTTCCCTTCAATCCGAAACACAGCGAACTGTTTCACGGCTGAAATAAGAAAGGCGGTGGTACCTACCCAGATGACCCTACATACGGATCTAACACCTAGTAAAAATAATAATGCTGTGTGTAATGTACATACTTAATTGACTACTGAGTCATTAATAGCGGCTATAAGCTACGGTAACCGCTGACCATTGAGTGTCTAGTATCTAAAAGGGTAATAGAATAGTATTATCTGAACATTTATTTATGGAAAGTTTTTTTTAAACATGATTTTATAAGTACATAAATATATTTTTAAATACTTAGATAGATTACTTGTGAGTTACTTAAATACTGACTGGCTCTGTATTATCTTTACTGTGCCCTAACAGAGTTCATGTACGTACCATATAACATTAGCATTACACCCGCTGCCTTTTTTCATTTAATGTATGATTTATATGATTGTGAATGAATAAATAATATAATTTTTCTTCCGTTGCACCAAGCGTGGGCAACATCATCACTCAAAATCAGTTTGTTGATAATTGCATTCTTATCCACTTTAAAGTGTGACGAGAAAATAAAAACACAAGTCCTGCTGATTGGAATTGACGATATCTTTTGTTGCAGGTTATTTCTTCAATCACCAGCAAATCCAGACCTGCTGTACATTATCTTCTTCTGCCACACCCAGCTGACGGTGACGCTGCTCCTCTGCTTCATCTTCGGGAGTAAGGTAGGGATGGTAAGGGAATGTGCGAATGGGCTGTAAGAGTTTTGATCAAAACCTATAACAAGGTTCTTTTTCAGGAAACCTTAGTGGTGTTTTGCACTCGAAATTATAACACGCGACCGGGGAAGAGAGAATCACCCTATTTAATAGGAAATAAGGTGAAAAAGAGGAGCTCGGTGGTGTATTGGTTTGAGCGCTCTGGTTTCGAATACGAAAACAAAGCAACTTTCGCCATGGTCGACCCCGGGATGGGCCAACAAAAATTTATAATCTCGAGCTCCTCCGTGCTTCGGAAGGCACGTTAAGCCGTTGGTCCCGGTTGTTACTGCAACCGCCTTAACCCACCAACCCGCATTGGACCAGCGTGGTGGTGTTATGGCCCAAACTCCTCATGTGTTTCTGCCATGTAGGAAGGCCTGTGCCCAGCAGTGAGACGTATATAGGCTGGTGATGATGATGATGAAGGTGAAAACTCCTATTACGGCTGTAGTTAAAAGCTCCACCTACAGCGATTTATTTATGTTCTTGTTCTAATCTCTTAAGCGTGAATATAGATATCTATACGCTATGGTAACTGCTTACCACCAAGGTCACGGTATAAGTAAACTTAGCAAATTGATTCAAGCCTTCTAAAACGTCATCAGAATGTTACATTCTAGCAAAATTAATTTCTCTATTTTCGACTCTTGTATCTGTCTGTGTCTTGGCCATTTTAATAATACTTTTTATTTTTCGTTCTTTTTTTTTGTTCTGCTAACGTTGACCATATATATTTGTTAAGCCACGTAAGACTCTCGAGAGCATATGACAATCAAAGATCCATTGTGTCTGGAATGAGTGGCTTGATAGCTTAAGTCTCTTTTTAGAGATTTTTGTTAATCTGTCGTCGAAACAGCACATCATACGATTAAGAAAGGTCTCGTAACTCGTAAGTAATTAACTTCTATAACAAGTTCAGTGATTAAATTTATAAAATCAGAACTATTTCGAAATTGAAAGACATGTTAAAGTTTTGGGCTAGCTCATGAGATCAGATTGTAGACAATAATGTACTTAATTACACGGATTCCATTAATTAACACTTTCTTTTATTAATTAAAATAAATATTGTATAAAATGGGAACATATTAGTCATAGAAGTGCCGAAAAGTGACGAGTCCATAGCCACAATAACGCTGTTAAAAAATTGTTTTTAATGTCACGTAGACGTTTATTAAAATAAGCATTCCGTATTTTCAATCATGAATATTTTGGATGCGAATGAAGTGTTTTTGTTGTTTTCAGAAATCGTTGTCAAGAAATAAAAGCCACAATATTCAATGTAAAGTCGTAAAAAACGAAATTGTATTATGACATTGACTTTTTATTTTCTTCAAAATGGCGACCCCGGGAATGTTTTTCAGCAAATTATAATAGGTTTTTGTCGCCTCTGTCAGTCAATATTTATGGAAATGATAAGGTAAAATGGATCCTTACATAAATAACTGTACGAAAAATGGTGCTTATGAGCTGGTCCAAATCCCGTAGATACTTTTACTATCTCCTTTATGTAAAATTTTATATTCTTAATTTTTGATTTTAACATTATTATAAATGTTTGAAAAATTACTTAGTAATTAAAAAAATAATAATAATTAGTATTTTTTCTAGTTTTATTCTATTTTAATTACTAAGTAAAATTTTATGTTAAAATTTTAACTACAAGTCCACGAGTCTACGAATTACGAGTATAAGAGTCATATACCGTTTTACCGCCTCTGTGGTCTAGTGATTGAGACCACCTGCCTCAGATCTAGAGGTCTGGGGTTCGATTCCCGTGGGGGCAGAAATTTGCTGCTTGGTTTGGTTGGTGGTAGGGCTTTTCTAAGTCCGCCTGGCTAACTACCACCATCTTATCTAAGTCTGCCGCCATAACAATAATGTTAACAGCATTGTTGTGTTCCGGCAGTTAGAGGTAAGATAGCCAGTTCCTCTGTGATTGAGGTATCCGGGTGTAGCTCGCTTCCATTGTCGGCCTTATCTTCACTTACCATCAGATGATATGAAGGCCAGGAGTTACCTCGTTAAGTTTTTTAAAAAATGGTTAAGTGACAGCAAAAGGAGCAGTGTGGAGCATAGCAAGCGTGAAACTTTTATCTTCATTTTTTTCGTTTATGTAGAAATCCTTTTTGTATAGCAACAGCTATAGGAACTAAACTAATTTGACGATGGTGAAAAACAATTTCATTTCCTGGATTCATCTCTTACTGGCAGAATTTGCCACAACAGACCGAGAGGTACTAACTGGCGTCATTAATTAGATTAAATTTGTGTAGCGTTGGCCCTTTTCAAAGTATTCTGCCGAACCTTCAACTGTGTCGGCAAAGTATTTATTTAACTGTAGTTGTTTGTTGTTCCCTGAAATTGATAAAGTCCTTTGTGTTCTGTCATGGTTGATATCAACAGATATTTATTTGAAAATATTTCAAGATACTAATCATTTTAACGTTTTAAAGATAGACGGTGCGGTGTAGCAATAAGGCAGCCCAATTGTACTGTTCTTTTTTGTTTCTACAACACTGTAGAGTTGAATTTGTCTCTTGTGTGCCATAACTCATTGGCAATCCATAACTTGTCCAGGACCAGTTGCAAGACCCGGAACATCGCCGAAGAGTTGTTTGTTCATCGGTTTCTTACAGATTACACTTTGGTGAGTGTCCAACCGACCTGCACAATTTTATTCTTCCTGCCCCTTTCCATCATCGAGTATCCAGGCGTCAATTAATATCACCTTTACCTTTTGGGTATTGTACTCATCCGCACAAAACGTTTCGCCAGTACTTTTATAATGCAAAGAGCAAACGAGTGGAATTCCCTACCTCATGATGTTTTCCCCGAGTGGTACAAATTGCAGCTCTTCAAGGCTAAAGTGAAAAGGAAAATTTTAAGGTTGCGGGTTCATTCCCCGGCCCAGGACATGTTTGTTTTTCTCTGACACAAACAATGATACAAAGTAATACTACTTGCGTATTGCCTACCCTAAAGTAACAGTCCCTAATAAAACAAAAAGTTTTTATTAGGGTCAATATACTTATTGCTTTCAACGCGTTTTATGACGTCATTAAACACAAGAACACAATTATAGAAAACGTTATGTGTTATTTAGCTGCAAATTTACTTGAAACTTGTCCTCTTAATCTTTTTTTTTATACAACAAAGGTGGCAAACAATCATACAGCCTTCCTGATGGTGTACTAGGTGGAAGGCCCATCTGTAGTACGCTGTGTTTTGAATTGAAGGGAAAGGTAGCCAGTGAAATTACTGGGCATGGAAGACATTTCATCTTAGACTTCGGGATTACAACGCACCTGCGAGCAAGTGATTTTTTCCTCGTTATTGGAGGTGTCTAGCGGCGGTTACCACTTACTACCAGGTGAGATGTCAGCTTAATCGTCATCTAGTTGTATTAAAAAAAGCGGTTACCGTAGTTTATAGCGTTGGTAATAGCATATGAAACGTTTAATTGTGTAACATCAATGTATAGTTGGCAGCACATCAAGCGTAACAGTTTGAGACCGCCCTTATTCCGTTCGAAATAGAGGCGTTTTTCGTAGTGCAAATGTTACACTTGATGCGCTGTCGTCTGTACGTTTATACATTGAAGATTGTGTATCCATCGGCACTTGAGTAAGCGAATAAGGGGGCTTGTCGCAGTGACAACAGTTTCTAACGAGTGTAGGCACCAAATAGAAATCATAACAGTTTTATTTTGCTAAGACATTCTGTAAGGTGCAGACTGGAGATGCCATCTCAGTTGGATGCTCTGAAGTGTGGCAAATACCACCTTATTGGATTCTCACACGTTTCGTCATACACGCACTTCGTTACATCATTTCTTCGGAATTATGTGTCTATTTTTAAACTTCGAATTTGTCATTTCCTCGAGAGGCATACAGCGTTAATCAGGTTGACACATATTCCCCTAAAAATAATAAGATATAATAATATTCATACACTCACACCTATTATCTAGCATTCTAGCCCAAAGTAAGCATCATTAAGAGCTTGTGTTATGGATTCTAGATAACGGATAAATATTGATAATAATATGAATATAAATATTAGAAATAAACTAAATAAACATCCATGACTCGTGAGCAAGTGCTCGTATTCATCATACAAACATTTCCACCTACCGGGATTCGAACCCGGGACCTCTTGATCAAGCAGCCCGTATAGCAAGCGGTACAGACCACTCAACCAGCCGGTCGTCAAAACCTGATAGAAAATTGCTTTAAATTAATTTGCAGTATTGAGTTGATCTTTGAGAAATATAAGTAGTCCTTTTATCTCACGAAGCGGAGCGCGCTTTACTTGTGGTAATCTAGTATACAAACGCGCTGCGAATGTGTGGG
The DNA here is from genome assembly GCA_947347705.1 of Nymphula nitidulata. Classification (NCBI taxonomy): domain Eukaryota; kingdom Metazoa; phylum Arthropoda; class Insecta; order Lepidoptera; family Crambidae; genus Nymphula; species Nymphula nitidulata. The sequence goes on along the minus strand of OX374617.1, from coordinate 1,779,052 downwards.
TAAGCACAGGAGCTCTCAGTGCCGTCCAAGACACGGGCGAAGTAAGACGTGTATATTAGATCTGTATTCAAGCGACGCATCAAGGTAGCGTCAGTATGGAAAGATTGAAAAGTAAACGTCGAAAAGTCGACCATGTATTGTCATAGTGAGATTGTTCTATTTCAACATCCTTATTAATTTAGACAAATGTAAAGACATTTAGACACACTAATTATCCAATCAGAGTCGTGACTGCCGATCTTAATCAGTTAGCATGTTAAATTTAGCCAACTAAATTTAGCCAAATGTAATAACTTATAACCCCTTGAGAGCTCCTGTGCGTACCCACACATTCACAGCGTGTTTGTATAGTAGGTAACAACAAGTAAAGGTCAACTAGCTTAGTGAGATAAAAATACTATACCACAAGTAAAGCGCTGGTCAGTGGAAGTTGCTTCGTGAGATAAAAGAACTATACGTGCTATTGACATTTAGCGTCGTGACTTTTCTCTAAGATAGAGATTGTATTGCGGCTTAAACGAAATTGTGTTTATACAACCAATCATGGAATCTTGGTAAATGCAATCCAGGGTCTCATTCTTAGTAACGTACTGCAAGATCTAGATGTAATCTAGATTAAGCTGCAGCGCAGCAGTTTCTAAGTAGACTTATGAAAGCCGTATGTAGTCTTGGATCAATTATAGGAGTTAAATAAGTAAAAGCATAAAACTAAAGTAGATAATGAAGAAATAGATCGTAGAACGAATCTCAGAAAAATGCTTAATGTTTTTTGTTAATTAATATTGGTAAGAAAAGGATTTAAAGATTTTTACTAAAAACAATAGAATACAAATTGAAAGCAAACTTAAGAAAATTTTTGTTGGTTATAACGCAATTATAAAAAACGCTTTCAGTCTTATAGATACAAGTTCAATTAGGCTTTTATTTGAAAACTTGTACTTCTAAACCAGTATTTTGTTTTAATTGTAAATGATATTAATAACTTTTAAACTCTATGTCACTTCTATTAGTAAATCGTTATAAATAGAAATTAAAGTTTAAGACCTCGAATTGGCATAGATTTTCTGGAAAAAAACTAGATGTTAGTATGATTCTTGTGTCGCCAAGTATAGATCGTAATTCATAAGTCTGTCTAGGATTGTCTCTGAAATTTATTATATAGTATCTTTTTATACAAAACACGAAAAATGAATCGACACTACTTGATGTAAAGCGATAGAGTCAGTATGCAAAGATAGGTATGTGCATCTGCGTGACCTGAGCGGTATGCGAGGAGCTTCCTCGGTCGCATTATGTGACATGAGGGGTACCGTTAGATTTAGAGACCAGCCTTCAGCCGAAGACTCCCACATAATCCAGGGAGTAAGCCCCCAAGTTCTTCCTGGGTACCCATAAAAGATGTATGTTCAGCTGGAAGACACTGTTCCAGTCTCTTCCACCTTGCTAGTCTAAGGTGCTTTTTCACGCCTCTTTTGAAGGAACCTATGTTAAAGTAAAGAAGGAGAATATTGTCTAGCAAAGATTTCCAAATTTTGAGTGAGAGTAAGAAAAAGAAACAAGTAACTTAATATCTTTGAGTGTGATGTTTATCTGTAGTGTGTATATTCACATGTTATTGTATATTTTGAGTTTCAAAATATTTTTCCGCACTAGCTTTTTAATATTTCTGAACTCAACTTCCCAGTTGACTGCTAGAGAATGCCTAAGTACGCCAAATCGTACCTTATCGTGTGCAAGAAAAGTTTCAGTAAATAAATTAGTAACTAAATGTTGTTAGCGAATCCTGTATCAACTTCTCGTAGTATATTGTACTCAGAAATTACGCTCGGATGTTCATTTAATGCTCCTGTCAAATAACCCGTCTTTAATACAATTGTGATTATAAAACCAACTCGTAAACGTGTTCATGGATACGATAAAACGCTCAAAGTTATAGCTCTAGTAAAAATCTTTGAATTTATATTGGATCTGGCTTCTAAAACGAGATATTAAAGTTGCCAGTGTATTAAATCCATGTCTATACAATTTCTGTATTGTTTATTGGGTTTGCTGGCTGAATATCTCGAATTAATGTAAGCAGATTACTTCCGATCCAATTTAATTTGATGCTTTTAGTCCCGAAAGGGTATAATCAGGACCTTTGTGTGGTGGCGCCAATTTTTTATATAATAAAGCTTTGCATAATAAGCTTTAAATTGGTACCGATATAAAAGAGTGCTGAACCTTTAAATCCATTACTAAGCGTATTTTAATATTCTGTTCAAGATTTCAGAGTTGATGTGTTAAAAAATATCGTCACAAACTCACAGACTTATTAGATACCACAGAAATAAATAAACATTGGAAAGCTTTGCTTGTATCTAATCTTTAAGAAGCGAAAATTATTTTGGACTTTGTAAAAATCAATATCAACCCCAAATTATCCAAAATAGATTTGAGGTAATGTGACTGGTAGGTACCGAGAATAAGTACAGAAACCTCAAGTGCATGTCTATGGTATTAATGGGGCAAATCCAGCTGTCCATTTTCATATAGGGTATATATAGAATGGTCCAAGCCTGATGGATATAATGTTTTTTACATAGTTGACCATTATGATTAGGAATATTAGGAATCTCAGGAAAAATTTGGTAATCACAAGATATGATTATGACGGACAAAAATATTCTTGAAAATTTTCAGTTATATTTTATACATAATAATATTATAAATAAAACTAAGACATCGTTTTCTAAGAACATCAAATGCATTACTGACACATCAAAGGCATTTTATTTTCGGCAGTAAACCTATAGTCCTATCACATCATCCGACACTAACCACCCCTCGTAGAAGGGGCACGTGGGAAATTCGCACTATTAACCTATATTAGTAGGGCGTTCGTTGAGGTTAACGGTTGTTATATTACATTGGAAGCATTGAGTAAAGGTGTCTACTATACTGTATTATACTATAACCGAAACCGTAATGGCCTAAATAAAATGTTATGTATGAATGATTGAAAAACAACATCTTCTTGGTTAGTCTGGCACTAACGTGCTATGGTCGGACAGAGTTCTCTAGTTCTATTTCTATTTCTTACTTTATTTGTTTTCTGTACCTGATTCGTTCAGAGCAAGATCAATATTACTTTAAGGGCATAATCCAAAGGTTTAATAAAAATTAGCCAAGAGCCTATCTGATTTGAATTTTGGGTGCCAAAGCGTTTCAAATAGCCCTAATATTTCTTTTTAATTCTTCATTCAATGGAATAAATGCTGAAACATCGCCATATGGCGATGACCCTCGCTATACCGAGGCTTTGCCCAAATCAGTAGTAGGCAAAGCCTTCGTCACGGTCTGCCCGCAAACTACCCACTCGTAACTAGTCTGCGATTTTAAAAGTAAGAAAAATATCAATTATTGATCCAGGGTCATGAAATCCACTACGCCGACCTTATTGCCTGTTAGTGGATGTAGAAATTGGGTCTTTTGTTCCCTAGTACCCTTTAGTCACCTCTCGACTAGGTGAGATGACATTCGTGAAGCCCGGGAGCGCCTGCTAGAAGTGTAGTCAAAGAATGTCGCAAAAGAAAAAATACTACCCGATGGGAGAAGTAAGAGACCATAATGGTAAGGCAGCTAATGCAGTATGATCACACTATTCTAGTTGGCTCTACCTTGCGGGCCTGTAAGGTTTCGTGCCTCTTTTGAAGGATCTGATCGTATAGGAACGTAGGGAATACATTTATCCTGGTAAAGAATAAAACAAATAATCAAAGCTTTTTGTACGTGATCTTGAGCTGTGGGGACAGTAAATTGACAATTATATTTAATGACAATCGAAAAGATGAACTGCAGCTGTTTGACACATAGATTAAAGTTAAAGTTACCATTAATCACCCGTATTGCAAGAATATTAGAATTAATTTTGTTTTCATTATTCAACCGTTATGAGATCATTTATTATTGTAAATAAATAAAGCAGGTCACTCACTATACAGGCACATTTGGCACATTTAGATCGGTCACTATGGGAAAGTCTGAAACTAGACACGAAAATCTCTTCTTAGGAACCATGTCCTCGATTTTAGTAATAAGATAAACTGCATTCATATATTTAAAAAACGTATAGGTACTCAGCTTGGGAATCGAACCCGGACGTTTTAAAAATAAAACTAACTATTTTTATTTAGATATCGATTGTGTAGGTCTTAAGCAGTAAACTTTCTTATGAAACATGATTTCTAAAATGAATAAAATGCAAAGTTTTCATATCCTTTAATTTATTATAGAAATTGTTCGAAATTATCACCATTATTTTCAATAAAACATTCAACTCGTTTAGGTGTTTAATCACTTGGTCTTGCAACAAGACGGCTACATTGTAGAATAATTTCAAAGAATTTCGCCAGTAGAAGTAAAAAAGATATAATTTCCAATTCAATATAACGAAACTTACAAAATAAAACTAAAACTAAACGCAGACGTAGCGGGAATAAATATATAAGTTAGTTTGTTAGGGATTCTGCAAGAATTCCCGGACGCGAAACGTTCACAAAATTTCTTGTATTGTTTTACATTTTAGACTAAGATCGTCCATTTACAAAGCCTATGTACAGAACAAAATATGTTTCGATTAGTATTTTTTGCTGTAAAATTTATACTTCTTTAAAAATATCTCACACAAAAGAAAAAGACCTACATAGATTTCAGAGTTTTTGGCGCAATTTGATAGTGTCAGTCAAGATTTTTATTGCAATAATTAAAAAGTGAGTCGGAGCGAAAGTTGTGTATAATATTAGTGTAGTTTTGTGAAGCAAGTGTATGTTGACGTGCAATCGAAAGATCATTGTAATAAAAGTGAACATGATGTGAAAGACGTTGAGAATTTTTTTTCGTGGCTATCCACCTCAAGCATTTCAATGCAATGTTTGCCGAATTAAAGCAAAAATGTTTGCCAGATTAAAGAAAAACTTAAACCTAGGCTTTGTGGCCATTAGTTCGCCTAGCCTTCTTTGTTAAAAGAGAACATATAAAACAATACATAGTTTCAGTGTTTTGGGCGATAGGTTGGTATATATTTTTGGAGATAAAAACAAATTTAACGTATTTTACACTCTCTCCCTCTAATAAACTGCCGAAAAGTAGTGTGTGTGGGTTTTCGTCATTGAAACTAGATCGCTCAAATCATGCCACCGAGCTCCTTATGCCGACCTCCTCTCCGCTCCCCGAACAGATTTTTAATGATCTCATTGTTATATTTTATTCTAATCAAATCAAAACATTTATTGCAAATCACATTGGTGTACATAGTAAATAACAGATTAGTAGGTACATGAGTTGTTAAAATGTACAATGTAGCGCCTTGTACGGGCATAGAAATTTGGATTGCAGAGGGCTTTGTACATTAATAAATATATTAGTGCGTTAGTATCATTGATCTTTGTGTCTTGTTTAATATTGTGAGTATCCTTAACTTTTTTAAAGTATTTATATTTTTGTAAACGAAGTTTTGAAGTCTTGTATATATATGGATGTTAAAGTCAACAAATATTTTTTTTATAAAATATGGTCGGCAATTTTGTGTATCATCAATTTGAGCTAAAATTCGTTTTTTTTTAGCATTAAAAACAGTTCATTTACATTTACGCTATTGCCCCAAAGAATTACCCCATTCTTTAGCCAGGTATAGGCATAAGCGTAATATGCATTTAATTTTAAAACCCATCTGTTACAGTATGGTATGCAACATAGATTGAAATTGAATAATAAACTATCAAAAAAAAAATACCTGACACGAATTTGTTGCTGTTTTCTTCAAACGAGCGTACTGAAAGTTCAACGACCTAAAATTACATGTTGAAGCATGTGGCAACGTTAGAACTAGGCAATTGGCTACACCCGTTGCTTTTGTCCAAATTTACACCGGGGCTCGGTTGTTATTATGGAATTTGGCCCCATGTGCATTAGGCGGCTATCCAAAGCTGCTTAGGCAGGGTCAATAGGATCATGGCGGATCCTTAAATCGCAGTAGAGGATGTTATAATCTCTGCTCATAATGAGCTTGGCAACGTGCTTAACGTCGAATTTATAGGCTAATTTTCTTTGTTAAAGGCTGTTTTTTTCCGAATTGTTTACTAGTCTAACGCCCGTACTTATGTAAGGTCGTCGTCTACCGCCTTTCCTGCTTCGGCCGTGAAACAGTACATTTTATTTCGGATTGAAGAGAAATGTAGCCAGTGCTATTACTGGGCCTGGAAGGCATTTCATCTTAGGCCCCAGGATGACAACGCACCTGCAATAACAAAGACATATTATGATGGTCACTGTCGCTATCGTAAGTCTTTTTTTTTAATCCCTGACGCAAAAAAGTGTATCTGTGTGTCTGTCTGTGGCATCGTATCTCTTTAACTAATAAACTGATTTGTTTTTTTTTTGTTTGAAAGCTGACGTGATTAGGATGGTTCTTTACCAAAATTTATGAAGATCAGTTTTGACGTTTGATGACTATCAGCTTATTTTCTACTTGACAAAAGGAACTTACTAACTTTCTTAGATCCGGCTGATTTGAAACTCGGTTTACTGTTACTTCGGTGATATTTCCATGACATGCTAGCCTTGAGCTGATCCTGTACCATCAAATAGTCTGCGGGATGCTCAATTCTCAAGAAACTTACAGCAGATATAGCGTGTTTGGGTTCATAAGAATTGTCTCAATGAGATGGTGTTAGACAAATGATTAATGAGTATGGGGGTTCCTTAAAATTTCAATTTTATACTATCGATTGTACATCCATTGATTTTATAATTGATACATATTTGCTTTTATGTGACAGGTCTCTATTAATGTATATGTATCGCTTGAGAAATTTCGATTGTTGTTGTAATTAGATAATCTACTCCGACATTGCTATTGCTTAATGGCATATCTTTGATCGGATAACGTCAGAGGCTTGAACGTTCTCATACCTGCTTCTGATAACTTAAACATTACAATGATAATAGAGTAATTGTCTATTTTCAAATGGAAAACAAAGACTGGTTTTCATTTGTTATCGTGCTTGGTTGCTAAGCTACAGTTGTTAGTAAATATAAATATCTCATCATCATCATCATCATCACCAGCCTTTACAAGACCCACTGCTGGGCACAGGCTTTCCTATATGGGAGAAACACATAAGGAGTTTGGGCCATAATACTACCACGCTGGCCCAATGTGGGTTAGTGGGTTATAGCGGTTGCAGTAACAACCGGAACCTGCGGCTTAACATGCCTTCCGAAGCACGGAGGGGCTCAGGATGGCATTTTTTTTAAACTTTAACTAACATCCACCAAGCCGCGGGCGAAAGCTAGCTAACCTTTATAATTTCAATTTTTTTCTGTCAGTGAACCATTCTAATAAATTTTCGAATAAAAATTGGACAATCAAGTGTCAGCGGTCGTGTAATAACTTTAAAATGCACACCTATGATAATTGCCATTAAAAATACGACATGAAAGGAAACAATCATAGTAGGTATTCTTAATTATGAATGTATCCTAGCTTGAGACAAAATAGTGGAATAGTAGATACGCAAACAACTGGCAAACTTAGTGATTTGTACAGAAATATGACGTAACGAAAAAGCAAAGTAACTTATCTACCATCGCATCGCTATTCCAAAGTTTATTTCTAGAAAAACAAAGCAAAAAAGCTCTTATTAAGATGAACACAGATGCGTAACTACGATGACATGGAACTACCTACTATCACATATATGAGCATTCTCACAGTGTAGCACTCTCAGGTGGAAAAAGGGCAAAAATATTAGCCTCAGACGGCAGGAGAGCTCTAGAGAAGAATGATTCACTTTGCGTTACGGTATTTTCGCATACAGAAAATTACATTGCTCGTGTTTGCTAAAATGTTTATTAAACTTGTGCGTCAATAGTGAAATCAGTGTATTTCGTTTGTTGGATAAAACTTGTTTTAGTAGTAAAATGGACAATAAACCAAATTATTGGACAATATCCATTTTTCTAGTTTAGATATTTTTCCATTTAGATATATTTTTCTAACATTTAATAAATGTTAAATCAAAAATTAAGAATAATGGTTTCACATGTTTCGGGATTCTCGTTTCATTGGTTTGTTCTTATTCTTACTTTGTTCATTTGTTAGGTATTGTAATAGTACAAAATGTATAAAATCAATTCAAAGAGAAATTCTTTATTTGCTCTACATGCGCTGAGAAGGCCAAAGATCTATCAGTACCTTTTTCTAGGAAACTTTTTACTAGGTGGCAGACCTGTGTCCCAAAATAATTATTCTTTCCTCTGTGCCCGTATGTAGAGTTGTCTGGGAAGGTACACCGCCTTTCTTATTTCAGCCGTGAAACAGTTCACTATGATGTTTTAGATTAAAGAAAAGGGTATTCAGGGTAATAACTAGGCATGGAAGCATTTCATTTTAGGCCTCTGGATGACAACGCACCTGGAAAACCCAGTGATCTTTTCCGGGTGTCTATATGAGACGGTAGACATTCACTACAGCTCTCAGGTGTCATTTTCTCAAAAAAAAAATGCTTTATTTGCTATAAATAGGGTATTCAGTTTACATAATATTGTTTGGACATCTTCATACAAGTGCTTAAACCTATTCAGCCATTTCAAATGGCATGCAAATAATGTCTTTAATTATGAATTAAATTAAATGTCAAAGAAAATTTGGCGAGAAACGGTTCATCATGATCATCACCAGCCTATATACGTCCCATTGCTGGGCACAGGCCTTACTACATGGGAGAAACACATGAGGAGTTTTAACGTGGCCCAATGCGGATTGGTGGGTTAAAGTGGTTGTAGTAACAGCCGGGACCAACGGCTTAACGTGCCTTCCGAAGCACGGAAGAGCTTTAGATTATAAATTTGACTGACCCATCCCGGGACCAACCATGGCGAAAGATGCTTTGTTTTCGTAATAGAAACCAGAGTGCTCAAACCACTACTCCACCGAGCTCCTCAAAGAGAAAACTACAATGTAAACACAGAGCCGAGACACGTCATAGAAACGTCACAGTACGTAATGGGAATGCCTGAATGACATAAAGTTTCCGAGGTACGTCAGTCTGTAAAAAGTATATGACAAACAATGTACAGACGACAGCACGTCAAGTGTAACAGTTGCACTACGAAACCCGTCACTATTACGAACGCAGTAAGGGTTGTCTCAAGGTCAAACTGTTACGCTGGAGGTGCTGTCGTCTGCACAGTCAGACCGAGGTCCCCGAGCGAACACTTAGCGCGGCGGAACACCCTTTTCGCTTAAGATGAGGCAAATTCAGCCACATCACCACCCGGTTAAACCGGACAAACATATATTTTCAGTCCTGTGTATGTTAGTTAAATAGAACATCAATAAATTAGCTGAGAGGATAGATCTTTTTCACTATTCTCTGAGTGAATTCACTAAAATAACTTTGTATGTTTTGTCTTACATTAATTAAGTCGCTTATCTATTGTATTGGTATTAACTGTGATGATAGATTTGAGCTAAATAAATAAAATAAAATAATCAAGAGAGAATTTACGTAACGCACTGCGTGTAACATTCATCAAAAAATATTATGATCTATCTCTAAGTATGATATTCTTAATTTTTGATTGTAACATTATTATAAATGTTTGAAAAAACAAACGTGAAACAAACGAAATTTTTCTAGTTTTATTATATTTTAATTTCTAAGTCTGATATTTAATCGATAAGGGATAATTATAAGTTGTTCCAGCATTCTAGTATACAAATTGATATTTGTGGGGACTATAATGCGTTGCTTTATTTTTCAAATGACTAGTTTAATGTCCGCTGCAGGCAGTGCATTCCCAATGGGATTGTAGTCACTGCGAAAAGATTCATTGTGAATCGCTCAATAAACACTTTCTCTCATTTTATTGCTTTTGTCCTTGCTACAATAGATATATTGTTGTTTCTTATTTATATCGATTAGCCTATAAGCATAATGTATTGTCATAGTTTTTCATGCAAAGTATCAAGTCAAAAATATTGTAAAGGAAGAAACCGATTTAACAAAACTTGCCTATCGTAAGCAGTCAGGCGGGTCTAAAACGTTTTCAGAAGATTTTTCTAAAAGTCTATACACATAAATAAATTATTGGCGATTTTTGGTTTGTATGGAAAGGTTAAATTTTATTTACTCAACAATGAGACCTTTTCCGAAAAAGCTTTGATAACTGAGACTAGCCCGACTGAAGTTGAGTAATAAATAAATTGTTGGCGATTTTTGGTTTGTATGGAAAGGTTAAAATTTTATTTACTCAACAATGAGACCTTTTTCGAAAAAGCTTTGATAACTGAGACCTACCCGACTGAAGTCGAGTAATAAATAAATTGTTGGCGATTTTTAGTTTGTATGGAAAGTTTAAAATTTTATTTACTCAACAATGAGACATTTTTCGAAAAAACCTTTGATAACCAAGACTAGTCCGACTTGTTCAATCATGTAAAGTCCTATTAGAATCTGTTTCTAAGTTTCCAATATGTTCGACTAGAAAGTTTTTTTTTATACTACTAGATGACAAACAAGCTGACGGCCCATCTGATGGTAAGCGGTTACCGCCGCCTATAGACGCCTGCAATAACAAGGGAAAATCCCTTGATATTGCAGGTGCGTTGTCATCCTGAGGCCTAAGATGAAATGCCTTCTATGCCCAGTAATTACACTGGCTACCTTTCCCTTCAATCCGAAACACAGCGAACTGTTTCACGGCTGAAATAAGAAAGGCGGTGGTACCTACCCAGACGACCCTACATACGGGCCTACCACCTAGTTTCTATGAAAATATGTGTGGCGTTAATGCTTTTAAGATTCTGATGTATCATATTATGCTTATTAAAACACCTGAATATTTCTCTCCATCAGGCCTACATGGTGTACAAGGGTCATGGCAAAGACGAGAGGGAGAAGACAGGCAAATTCCGATCCCGACCAGCAGAGTCCACATACACCATGACCACCAACAGAAGCACAAGGTTCTGCGACAATATGACAGACAGGGAGCTAGAGGTAAACATCTTAATAATAGCCAGTATTTCAAATAATTCCACACCAGTCAAAACATACTTTGCAAATAAATTGTTACGGGCTAGGTAAAACTAAAATGCCAATTCAACCAAGAGAGCACGTTTATTAGAAACAGAGACAATTAATGATAAACACAAATTAATTAAAATAAAATGTTAATTACAACGTCACTTACACTCACTAATTAATCACTTATCGCTCTGGAACACTTGCACCGATATCGGTTCAAAGTAATTGCTTCATAATTCCAAATAGAACTGTATCAATGTACCACGATTCAAGTGCTTATATAAGTATAGCCGTCGAATACTATAGTTCTCGAAGCCTCCACAACATTACCTACTTTATTTAATGGAGAATACTATATATATATATATATATATATATATATATATGTTCCTTAAATGGAATAACATGCTGTCTAACAACTTTCTCGAAGTTTCTTTGTCCGTTCTTGTGTAGTATATCGCGCTGTCTTCTCGCGACCATTCCAGAAGGTTCATCTTAAGCATCAGCTCTATCTCACTCACTCTTATGGAATTTTACATAAGACCATTAAATAGCCTTAAGGGATCCTAAAATCGCTTTCTGGAAATAGTGGCATCGGATTAGTTGGCTTCCGCCCGCCGAACAGCCCGAAAACATGTTTAGGTACCTGAAAACGGTGGTTACTAGATCAAAATTTTTATTATTTGTTATGTGATAGTGCTCCCCCTAGATTGGACTGAAAACGCATTATAGTCTGCTGAGATCGTCTCTAAGTCCGAGGAAATTGACTTCAATGTTGCGCAAGGCCATAACGCTAGGTACGCCGCCGTAACAATATATTTCATTTTCTTTTCATGCACTGTGTTCACCTTCATTGTTTACGTTTGAACACCTGATAAAAACGCCACAATTTTTTTTCGATTATTGAAAGGAATAATTTGGATATTACGGTTTTCTGGTGAAATATTGTCACTTCTGGCTTACTAATATTGTACTGGAAATATTTCCGCCTTTCTTATTTCAGCCGTGAAACAGTTTGCTGTGTTTTGGGTTGAAGGGAAAGGTAGCATTTCATCATAGGCCTCAGGAGGACAACGTACTTGCAATATCAAGTGATTTTTCCTTGCGTCTGTAAGCGGCGGTAACCTCTTACCACCGGGTTCAGCAACTGAGTTGGCAAGAAGTTGCTATTTATAGACAGACAACTTTGGCTTTTCTAGGTTGCAAGTTTTTTTTGAAGAAAGTTGTTTTGAGTGAGATCTTAGCGATATAATTTTTAAGTTTCATGAAAAAGGCGTAAGGAGCTCGGTGGCGTATTGGTTTGAGCGCTCTGGTTTTGATACGAAAAACAAAACAACTTTCGCCATGGTCGATCCTGGGATGGGTCAATCAAAGTTTGTTATCTCGAGCTCCTCCGTGCTTCGGAAGGCACGTTAAGCCGTTGGTCGTGGTTGTTCCTGCAACCGCTTTAACCCACCAACCCGCATTGGGCCAACGGGGTGGTGTTATGGCCCAAACTCCTCATATTTTTTTTTCCATGTAGGAAGGCCAGTGCCCATGGGGATGATAATGAAAAATTCTGAACGCCACTGAACGCCACGAAAAAATAATTTTACAATTTTAATTATTATTTATTAATGAGAGGAAGAGATTAAATAAAGATACAAAATTTATAATATTTATTGTAAATTGTATTAAATGCTTGAAGCGTAGTCAAGTTCCGATCACAAAATTGACCATCAATTTTAATCACTAGGAAAATAGGTCTTGAAATCATACTAGTTTAAAATAAACACATTTTAGGGTTGCGTGCCCAAATGGTAAAACGGCACTCTATTACTAAGACTCCGCTGTCCGTCCGTCCATCCGTCTGTCACCAGGTTGTATCTCATGAACCGTGATCGTTAGACAGTTAAAATTTTCACAGATGATATATTTCTGTTTCCGCTATTACAACAAATACTAATAAACAGAATTAAATAAATATCAAGGGCTCCCATACAACAAACGCGATTTTTTTGCTTGTTTTTGCTCGATATTGATAACCTCAACAGGTGACGCTTGTTTATAGATGATGGTACGGAACTCTACATGCGCGAGTCCGACTCGCACTTGGCCGGTCTTTTTTATATTTCTCTCTTTTACTTTTAATACCAAGTTAAAACTGTATCATGTAAGCTTATCAAGTATTTTAAATATATCATATCAATAAATATATTATTTGTATCCATAGGAGGAGTTTAGGAAGATATGCAATCAGCTAGAAAAGTTGAGAGAACGCTGTGGGACAGGGGCAGCTGTGACAAAACGCATTGCTGCAATGCAAGATGCTGCAGCGTTACACGAAAGAAAGCCCCCGGCATCGGATCATTCCGCCCCTCTGAAACTAAACACTGTCTTCAGTGCAGTTGCTGACCGACTCATGTGTACAGTGACACCAGCTGAAGAGTCCAGTAGTAGTGGCAGAGACTTACCTTTCGAAGCACCACCTGCTTACAGACATAAAACGTTCAGTCCGACAAAAAGCATTGAACCTAGTAATGCAGAACAGAGTCAAACTGACGTCACAACCGATTCTCCTAAAAAGAAACCTGAAGAAGAAACTAAAGACGATATGCAAAACGGTGTTTTCAAAATATCTGGTGAAGCGAATTGTAGTGACATTAGAACACCTGAGGTGGCGAGTCGAAATGGTTTTAGTGGTAAAAGTGACAAGCCTAGTGAACTTAAATCTAGTCCAGGTAGTGCGGAAACAGTGCGAGGTGTACGGTCAGGACATGCAAGGACTCATGCTATTGTTATTAATTTAGATGATAAAAGCCGCTTTACTGAAGAAGTTACTGTTTGAATTAAATATTTTAAGACTGTACTTATTTTTCTTAGATTTCGTCCTCTATAATGTCCCAATGGTTGGTAAATTTTGAAATTAAAAATTGATTACTTGAAAAGTTAATAATGCAAGATTGCAAAATTCCAATTGTTAAAAATTATCAAAATATACCATTCAATGGTCTCTTGTTTAGATAGTTTTGTATATGTTAATGCTAGTCTTTACTGTGATTCATAGAATTTTAAAGTATTTATAAAGACTTTCGTAATTTACGATTCATAGTTACGAAAATGCATATCAATTGTAACTTTCTCGAATGAAAAGTTGTAGCCGCGATCGTGGGTATTAATATTGTAAATGAGCTACATCGCATTAGTTTCTTAGCGCGCTAGTTACAAGCAAAACTTTGATAACTTTGTGCGGAATCGTTTTAGGAGTATCCATTTACTGTTATTACAGTGTATATACAAAAATATATATGGGAGTTACATTTTTCATTCAAATTGTAATTTTTCAGTAACATAACATTTGCTAATTCCATCATTTAAGTATTTGGTCGTGAGCTAAATTTGATTTAGCTTGGAGATGTTTAAGTCAATCTTTAAGATTGTAGAAGTCGTATCAATTGTAAATATAACGTGGTATTTAAACGGGACGATGAAGTTACTATCCCCCTGCACCTTGTAGATATGCTGTTTATAAGAATTACTAAAGCTGTTACATGAACCAGTCTTTTTATCTTCTATTAAGAGTTTTTAAATAAAACTTCTTTACCTATTTTTATCTGTGTTTGGAACTTATCAGTCCTGTTTAGACTGATACCTGAAAGATCCATTGATTTGAAGTGCCTTGATTTGGGCAGTTTTCATAAATTTTAGGATTTTTCCAGCCTCAAGGGTTTAATATCACTTGCGCCGATAACGTGTGTCCCCAGATGAAGGCTTCGTTTGCGGATAAAAGGTCCACGGTTGCATAGGAGGTACATTAAGGTATCACGCTCCTGTGCACAGAATCTGTACCGGATGTGATTCGCGGGGTATTATTTTAAATACGTAGTACTTGCACAAATGACTATAAAACACTTCCTTCAAGGTTTTAGCAGAAATGAACATCCTGGTGAATTCAGAAGGCTCATATTGCTCCCACTAAATGGCGAAAATTTTATAAATGTGAGTATTTTTTTATAATGAACGGATTATATCGTATTCTAGACTGGGTCAGGAGTTCCATGACAGGTTAGTATTAGACAGCGGTATACAAAAATTTCTTACAAAGAAAGATTTAATAATTGTACCTACAAATCTGGAAAACCTACTTTAGAAAATTATAAAGTACGAATCTAACGCGTGATTATGGTCTCCGTAAAAGAAAAAAATTCTCGTTACACACGGATTTACTAACTTTAATCTTGAGAATTTTAGGCTTCCAATATGGTTTCGTTCAAGCTTATTAAAAATCTTCAAAACTGTATGTATAAAGATGTCACATGCTAAAATTCATGTATAATAATACACCTCATACGAGTAAAGCTTTTAAAACAGAACAAATTCATTCTAAGATCACAGTTTTGTAACAGTGCCTAACTTATTAGTAAGATCGTATGTCTATTTTTATCCTTAATATTACCTTATCGTGACCATGCCCGGAAGTTAGTAATATAATTTAAAACCCACTTCCGATTCAAGTGAATCAACAGTTGAATTGACTCCGGGAAATAAAAGTTAGTTGACTGACGTATCTTTATTGATGGTTGAACCTGAAATATGGGGAATCTATGTTTGAGCGAAATGTAATTTTCAACAACAAATTGAAATTTTTGGCTTTGAGTGATTGACCTGTCGATTGATGAACATCGTATAAAATAACTTACCGTATTGTTACTTAATCCATTCATTCATTTTGTTGATTCGCTTGGATATTGCATCAAAGCCTATAAAAGCTGTCTTCCGGTATTCGTTACTATTATAAATTTACTGAGAAATAATTATGCTCAATACAAATTTGTAATACTTATTATGTCTCTTTTATTCAAAATATTTGGACAGAATTCAGATTTTATAAATCAAGATTAGTGGTGGTGGTGGGTGGATTAGTGGTGGTGGATTGGTGGTGGTTGGTGGTGGTTTGGTGTTTATGAAATAAATATAATAAAAAAAACCATCACTGGTATTACTTCCTCGGTGGGACTCCAAACATCCAATACAAAAGTAACCGAATATTTATTTCTAAGGGCAATATTGTACTCAAATTGCGGAAGCACTAATTCTTATGCCGCATCAAGCCGTTGTTTGAAAGTTACATGATTTCTTAATTTAAAACAATTCATTCTGTCCGCTGTCGCTTTTGTTTAAAATATATTTTCAAGCATAAGCGACGTTACGTAACGAGTAAGTCCGTATTCAAATCGCTTGTTGCAACGTTATTACCGACAACTTTATGTCTGCGTGTATTATGAGCACTTCAAGGTTTACAGCTGTCTACAAAACTAGTAACAAAAGTAGTACTAACGTATTTGATATAAAAAGCAATATAATAAATTTATTTTTCAAATTTAGTTTCCAACTTTGTATTATTCAGTTAAGTGCCTGAAATGGCTAATGTATCATGTCCAAAAAAACTAAAAAAAAAATATTCATCGTTATCTATAATTACTACATACCCACAACACTGTAAAAACGTAACATCTAAATTTGTTAAGCAATCAAATTCCACGAATACAACTCAAATAGTAGCCAACCCTAGTCATATATCTTTAAAAACGTCATAAAATTTTAAAGCAAAGAATTATTTTCAGTTAGGTTGAGTCTAAGTTATTGTTATGACGTGGCACATAAATCTCGCCCCTCCGCCATTCGGACTCATTAAGTCAACCGTTTCAGAGTGTTCTTAGATCTCTAGAGACTCGATAAAATTAGAATAACACAATAATGTGTCGGTTAACCTGTGTTATCCAGTCTAATTAATTTTAATAAAAGGTTCCGTCGATTATTTGTATTGCTATAAATAGAATATTAGAAAGCTTTCTCATATCGAACACACCAAAAAATCATTTGGGTATCTTTTTAGAAAGGAGCAAAATAATTTATTGTAAACAAAGCTGGGGAACAAGCATGTTATGGCTAACCTGATGGTACGCGGCTAAAATCACCGCTTTTAACTTCAAAAGTGTTCCTCCCTTGTAGGAATGTTTGCGCCCAGCAGTGGGGCGTATGTAGGCTGGTGATGATGATACTTCTTATCTATGATGGTGATGATGAGGAGCACCGAGAGTACGGTCACGCTTTGCCCACCTGTAAAAATCAAGAGGATTATTTTGTCGCATATAGTGATTCTAGCTTCAACCACATGTCACGTGATGTAACGCATCCTCTGAAATGCTTTAACGTATTCGGACTGATAGATAACACCAAATCTGCTTTTGCCTTTTCGTCTGCCGCAATCCATTTATCGATTGATTGTTCTGCTACTCACTTCTCGCCTCGCAGTTTTGCCGCTTACATAGCTCCATGAATCAGCTTTCATTAGTAAAGCTTGGGCTTGTATTTTCCAAGTTTTATAATTTTCTTTGTCTAACAATTCTATCCTTATAGATTGTGCCAATATATTGAAAAAATAAAATATTTTCGATTATTTTTTAAACACAATACAATGCGCCGATAACCTGAAACACCGTGTTGACATAGTTACCCAATTTCAAACGACAAAATATGACAATACAAAGAATACACCACAATAAACAACAGTGCATCAGTTAATGTGGATTATACAACGATCCTAAACAGATTACAGCATAGGGAATAAGTCCCCCAATACAATTTTTCCTTAGTGAACAATCTAAAACAGCATAAGAAAACCTTAATGAAAAAAAACTTATTTAGCTTCTGTTATTTAGAAGATTCGTCCATGATGGCGTATTCCACGTGCTCTACCTCTACTAAAATTGTTAATATTGCTTATTTACTTTTTGTTGAACGATCTGCCTTTTAAGGAAAAGTCACCAGACTTTACTTAATCAACCGATTTAAATTCCATCGTTATGTTTTTTGCTTAAATTTATAAAACAACAAAAATATTTTCTATAGACTTGTTTGTGCGTTAGGTACATTTATAAATAAATAAAAAATCTTATACTTCTTGAATACGTTATCAACTCACCACAAACGTATCGAAAACAGACATTGTTTAAAAATAACAAATTCTTACATTTACACCGAATAATCCTTGTATATTTTGATGGACAACATAAAATTATTTGACTTCTCCTTTGTTAGAAGTTTCCCGGAGATTTGCTCTGTTGTCTTATCAACTAATTAAAATTATTTGGATTCCAGAGTACTTTATTGTACAGAAATAGATCTCTCAATAGATACATGAAGGAGTTTGGATAACAGTTTTCAGATAAATATTAGACTTAAATGATATTTCACAAATACTGAGTTTGTAATCTGAAAATCATAGTATTGAGATTCGTTATAATTCAAAAAGTAAAGCGATATTCGAAATGGTAAATACATGGACAGATCAAGCAATAAAAGACGTTTCGGAAGCTGTTGATCGACTAACAGATCTTTATAGCAAGTCAGAGGCCAGAATAGTGTTTAAAATAAGGAAGATTCTCAGCCAAACTGTTACAGTATACGATCGATCGATATTGAACCACACATTGTGGGACCACATTAGAGTGATGCTGAATAATTACGACTCCTGTCATAATTATTTTTAAATGATTCTATCTTCGCATAAAATATTATTAATTTTTGAAACTCAAACAAACCCTGTTCGTGAGATTCAATAACAGAAATATTCGACATCGAGCTTTATTACTAACAAGACGAACAGCCCTCATTGATTTTAACGTTTGAGAACAGCGCTGCGCGTAAGGGTATTGTCTTATTTCTACGTCAATCTCTTGACTGTTTATGTTTGTCACTGGTTTATAGATACGACATAAAGTACAATCGATATTTTCATAATGATTTCTTTCAATATTCAATTGACTTTTACATAAATTAAACTTTTTAGTCCCGGCTTACGCCATGCTCGTCGTCGAAACGCTAGTTGTCAAATAGTTATTTTATTTATTTTTATTTTATTTTATTTTAGTTATTAGACAAATGGCTAAATATATGACAGCGCTGCCACAACCATAAATTCAAGGCATAGGATATACAGCTATTTATTATATTTGAAAGACCAGAAAAAATTAACAGTTTGGCTCTGTTAAAATATCATTAATCAATGTCAACATTATGAATCGTCATTTCAAACTTAGCGTTAAATAATCATTATTCATTTGAATTTAATTTATTGAAGTCAAAACTTTTTCATGAAAACGAGAAAAAGTAATCCAGCCGTTTCAATTTGAGGCAAAGATTTGAGTTAAGTTGATAATATGAAAGTTGCTTTATCTGTCAAAGATGGGAAATAATGCGGAAATTTCTGTAGATACCAGAGGAGGTTAAACATTTATGTATAAGTATTAGAATTTAACATTAATGGAAGATTATGTTATATGTCATTTGTTTATTCCTATGATAATAATGCACATGGAACTGAAAATTTTGATTATTGTATCTAAAGTAGCCAACAAAAAATTTGTAAAAAAATGCATCAAAATATGCAATGTTCTTTCCTTATTATAATATTTACTTCTTCCTTGTTCATCAGGTGACTCGCCAGAAAACTTTTACATATTTTTTCCTATCAGTAAAATTGTGAAATGTTTTTTAAAGTTTCAGACCAAACTCACTCTTACTTGCTGAGATGGATGTTTAATAGAAAATCACTAAAGTAACATTTCTCTAATCAATGTGCTCTTTAAATTCAAGTTAAGGTTCAGAATCTAAACTATCTTCATAATTGCTTTGTGTTCTATTGGTTCGTATATCTACGAAGTTTCGATATATTTTTCATGGTTGGATATGCTGAGTTGAGCATCTACTCACGAACCGTCGACTCGAACAAATTTAAGCGAATAGGAAAAGTATGGTATCATTTTATGGAGTCCAACAACCCCGTATACAAACAAACTCGTAACAAATTCTCTAGGTTTATTATGAATATAATTTTTAAAACAACTATTATTGATGTGTAAGCGGAGGCGCAACTCATGTTAACTTTCTTGCCTATTCTTCTCAAGACAATACCTTCAGTAGATTTACGAACGGATGGCTTGAAATTGGCATTTGATAAGCCTTTGATCTAAATACAGCATGTATGCAATAATGTTTATTACTTTACATTATCCTTCTAACCATAATCGTATCGAGTAGCATACTTTGTGTGAAATTTCCAGCAACATTTAGTCGGCGTCAAAGGTACGGTTTCGATTCAAAGTTAAAAGCTAAAAAGTGTTCGTGTTAGCACTTTTATATCATCAACAAGCTACTCCAATTTTTTTTAGATTCACCTGGCATGCTACATTGCATGCGCTGTAATAAATAACTGTGAAATAAGATGGGAACTTCCTGTTGCATTTGAATGTATGACTTTTAGACATGAATCGAGAAACTAAAGCGAAATTAGACCTTTCTAGATTGATTCAAATCACGGATATGACAGTATCTGCTGGCATTAGAAATTTAACCCTGATAGTGTTTGTTTTATTATATAGTGTAATAAAATTATGTATTACAATATCTTCAACACTTTTCTGTCATTCCAGATTTATCAGAGAAGGAGAAACGGTTCCATTTAAAAGTTTAAAATTGTTAAATTAAACGAAGTCTTGATACTTTTGATAACGAATTGAACTGTTTCAATATTATTTGAAATCGTCTGTAGTTCTCCTATTGATTGAAATGACATAAATCAATTATCACACACTCTAATTTCTTCAACATAATGTTGGTGCAGAATTATGGGCTCTTAAGGAAATTTACGAAAACTTTGAAAAAGTTTAATTAACTTATCCTAAACATGGCAATCTTCATCCATTAAAGAGGAGACAAGAGATGCAAATCAAAAGGTCCCTATGTTCCAAGGTGCTGTATGTAATTTAGCTATATGTATAATTTGTATTCCGATATGATTTCAAACTACCTGTTGGCGATGTTACATTTGTGGATTTGTCTTTTCTGAATTTCTGAACCAAACTAAGTTAATATTCGTTTTATAATAGTTTCTCCTCTCCTCTGAAGATTGGCTTCAAATATTTTTAGTAACTAGCGTTTCGCAAATGTATATACGTAATAATATGTTTCGATACACCTGTCATTAGTGAATATTTAGATATAAATCCAGCCACGATGAAAGACAAACTAGTGATTATATTTTTGTAGATAACTAATCGTCGTTATAACTATGTTGTAAAAAATACTGTTTGACTGTAAATGACGCTATGCATGGAGATTGACAGCTATGTTATCCATGTAACTAGACTATAAGACTTTTCTCTGCTGTATGTGACTCTTAGACATTTTATTTTCTGTGCAATAAGGTTGATAATCAAGAGAATGGCTCATGTCATTATAAGTTATCACAGCTTCATAGACCTTCGTAGTATCCAGTGTCACTTGAACCTAAACGTATTCTGGAAAGTTGAGGGGGACATCAACGGTAAACACATGAATCTTTCCTTTCTGCCATCAAAAACGTGACTCAGCAAAAACAGTGCTAATTGTCAAGTCTCAGTTTCAACGGGTTTTAATCTAAGATTTGTGCTACAAGCGACCACTAAATGTATATGTGCTAGATTTCGTTTAAAATGCGAATGTTACCAATAAGTGTACAAGGTTTCATCCTTGAAAGTGGTCTATCGAGAAACTCCGTGATTGTATATGCTTATCTAGAAAGTTCTTAGCCTTGACTGTCGATTATGTTTCTTCATATACCGAATAATTAGGCTTAACCCTAACTTTTTTAACTTTTAAAACACGTTTTCGTTTATGCAATAACTAAGCTTTTGTAAAAACAGTTACCAGCATTAAGTGTTACAGTTATTTTTATGTTGCCAAAGTCTCTCCTGTCATAGTGAATAGAGACAACCTTAATCCATATTGTTCCTCCAGATCAGTGCCGAGTCAACCAACTACTTTTTCATGCTATTGATCAACCATGACTAATTCCTGTGTTATTTAATTTGAAGGTTGGAATCGCAAACAATTTTAATTATTTCAAAGATAATTGGAAAATTGTAATAAGACAGTGTTTTTTTTTCATCAAAATTTAGAAACTGTGATTTTATTTTGACCCTCTCTGTAGAACGTACAATTTAGGAATAGCATGTCAACTTTGGTACTTGTTGTAGATTGCGATTGCGTATGACGTAAGAACAGTCCAAAAGTCAAAGTATCGAACAAAGCGACATGGTTTACAAATAGTGAGACGACTGGTATCTGCGTTGCAATACAAATTTATTTTACCAGTAAATAGTTTTGGGTGCCAATCATTATTCATACATGTTTGGCTAAGTTTAAAACTAGCCAATCATCCATCACTATGCGTGATTGAACTAATTAGCCATTCTTGCTTACACTGAACACTACTTCTTTGTGTTCTATAGTCTGTCTTCCTTGATCTAAGAGATCTTGCTCTTTAGAGATTAGAGATTATATTAAGTTGCTTAGATCAGGATGCTGTGTTACTCATTCGTTATTTTAATTTAAACTTGCCTCTTTTTCCGCTCCGATAAAAGAGGAAAAAAAATCAATTTAAAGTAAATAACTTTACCGGATTTAACTCGAGTTTAATCAGATGTTACATTATTATTTTTAACCCGCTATTTCGGTTACTATACAGCTATCATGGTCACGGGAAGACTGTAGATGTCCGTTGTTTATACGGAGCTCACGATGTCAGTTTGACAGACAGTGTGAAAAAGGTCTTGAGACTTTATCGTTCGCATGATGGGATCCCAAGCTGGTGGTACCCTCCAACCATCTTCTCTATTGAAATCAGGAGGTATTTTATTTATTTTAATAGTCTCACATAATTCTAGGAATGAAGCGGTGTTGGGATCCCATCATGCGAATAATAAAGTCTCAAGTCTGCACGCTGTCCGAAAAACTAACACCGTGAGCTCCTTATGCGTGAATCGGCCCACTCGAAATATAGCACAAAGTGACGGCAGTCTACTTATAAATTAATTAAATATAACTGACATCTTCAGTCTTCCCGTGACCACAGTCGCTGTAAAGTAATCGAAACGTTCGGGTATCTAATAGTAAAGTACCATCTAATTATACGCGGGTTAAATCCAGTAAAGTGGTTTTATTTCAAATGTGTAGTGCTCGCGAAAATTTAAGACATTATAAGATTGTCAAGTATCCTTATCTATCATCATGTAAACTTTCCCGCATTCAGAATTAACCCAACCAACTAGTAAATAAAGCACTGGTTCCACCTAAGAACCAAGCTTACTTAGACGTACTTTACATACGTTTAATCAATACAATGCTAAGCGGCGTGAAATACCTGAACGAGAACAGATAAGCTAAGCTTCTCATACCTTTCTCACCCATCCACGAACACCCACAGAACGGAAATTAAGCGCTATAGACAAAGATTTTAGGTTTAATTTTGGTAACATCTCTTTGAATATTGTCCTGGGTTGTATCTTGTTTAATATTGTAAAGTTTACAACTCAATAAACAAGAGCAATGACTTGCTTAAGTAATATCCAATCATCTCAATCAGTTTACCTATCACCATTACCAAAGTAAAAATTGATTTGCTAAAGGAAATACTAAAGATTTTTAGCTTAATTTACTATGTTGCGTATTTGAATTAAAATTATTAAAATCCGTAGGTTTAACCAATCGTTAAATAAATTTTATCTACGGAATGTAACAGGTATCTTTTTAATGTAAAAAAAGTACTTTTTAAAATTAAAATAATGAAATAATTATGTTATTTAGTCTGTTCATCAAGTCATGACATTATAAGCACTTATTTCCAGTTCACAGATGATACCCAACTTGATTTTATTGGCAAAACATACACAGAAATAAACTAGTTTACCTAGTTGAGCTCGTAACACAGATCAGTCCACTTAGCTCAAAACTTAATTCTCTCGTGCAATAAGGTTTTAATTTCGCTGTCGACCAGCTAACTTATTTCGTAGCGGAACCAACTACAGCTAATGCAATAACCGCAACAGAACTGTTGTCAAAGTTGCTACTGATCTACCAAAAACTACGCGAAAATTGTTTTTTTTTTTATACAACTAAAAGACAAACAAGCTGACGGCCCACTTGATGGTAAGCAGTTACCGCCGCCTATAGACACCTGCAATTATAAGGAAAAATCACTTGCTATTGCAGGTGCGTTGCCATCCTGGGGCCTAAGATGAAATGCCGTCCATGCCCAGTAATTACACTGGCTACCTTTCCTTTCAATCCGAAACACAGCAAACTGTTTCACGGCTGAAATAAGAAAGGCGGTGGTACCTACCCAGACGACCCTACATACGGGCCTACCACCTAGTAAAAACTGGGTAATGTGTTTGATAGCATAAGACTTGAATCATCTATAAGGATTTTGAAGGTATAAAGCCATCGAGTCCTCTGCGTCTTTGGATTGCTGTTGTGTCTTTTAAGTCAAAGCTGTGTAATGTCTATTTTTTACCTCCCAAATACATTCATATACACCCCAACACTTACACATTTTCCTCAAGTCACAGCCCATGTCGTAACTCTTTGCAAATCTGTTTACCTTATTAATATCTTTTTTGTATCCTTATTTAATACTGCGGTCTGAGATTGTAGCCTGGTGACACTTAGGTCAGGACAGGTTTCGCTTCGAAATCTATTTCAGTCACCAGCCCCCTTATTCTCAACTGTCGGATCACGGATTCGATTCGAAAAGTCACATGCAGTCTCGCTTTGACGCAGCGCGATAAAAAGTGACAGGTATAGAGTTTCCGAAATTCGAATTCTTTCCGACAGTTGAGAATAAGGGGGCAGCCCTTCACTGGTTTAGGCTGCAACTACGTGTAAATTAGTTATGTCAGTATTATTTGAGTACCTTAATTCTGAAGGGTGAATAAATATATTTGAATTTGAATATTTCTTAGCCTTGGGTCAGTGGGTGGTAGTTAATAACGAAATCCGCAAATGATAATAATATATCTGAACCGCTTTGCGAGATTGCTTTTGCTTGCTTTTATTGAGAGTCAACTAAATAATTCTCTAACAGATTCATATCAGAAAATTAACAGCTCTCATCTAAGTCAACTGAGCAAAGTTAGCGTACAGTCGCCAGCAGATTAAACGTGACAGTTTGATCACCCTTACGCCGTTCGTAATTGAGGCGGCTTTTGTAGTTCAACTGTTACACTTGATGTGCTGTCGTGTGTACACCTTGATCGACAACCTATTAAAATTTAAATTTTAGTATTGTTATTTCTGTGTTTATTTTATGCTATTATTTTATTATCTATGATGGTGATGATGAGGAGCACCGAGAGTACGGTCACGCTTTGCCCACCTGTAAAAATCAAGAGGATTATTTTGTCGCATATAGTGATTCTAGCTTCAACCACATGTCACGTGATGTAACGCATCCTCTGAAATGCTTTAACGTATTCGGACTGATAGATAACACCAAATCTGCTTTTGCCTTTTCGTCTGCCGCAATCCATTTATCGATTGATTGTTCTGCTACTCACTTCTCGCCTCGCAGTTTTGCCGCTTACATAGCTCCATGAATCAGCTTTCATTAGTAAAGCTTGGGCTTGTATTTTCCAAGTTTTATAATTTTCTTTGTCTAACAATTCTATCCTTATAGATTGTGCCAATATATTGAAAAAATAAAATATTTTCGATTATTTTTTAAACACAATACAATGCGCCGATAACCTGAAACACCGTGTTGACATAGTTACCCAATTTCAAACGACAAAATATGACAATACAAAGAATACACCACAATAAACAACAGTGCATCAGTTAATGTGGATTATACAACGATCCTAAACAGATTACAGCATAGGGAATAAGTCCCCCAATACAATTTTTCCTTAGTGAACAATCTAAAACAGCATAAGAAAACCTTAATGAAAAAAAACTTATTTAGCTTCTGTTATTTAGAAGATTCGTCCATGATGGCGTATTCCACGTGCTCTACCTCTACTAAAATTGTTAATATTGCTTATTTACTTTTTGTTGAACGATCTGCCTTTTAAGGAAAAGTCACCAGACTTTACTTAATCAACCGATTTAAATTCCATCGTTATGTTTTTTGCTTAAATTTATAAAACAACAAAAATATTTTCTATAGACTTGTTTGTGCGTTAGGTACATTTATAAATAAATAAAAAATCTTATACTTCTTGAATACGTTATCAACTCACCACAAACGTATCGAAAACAGACATTGTTTAAAAATAACAAATTCTTACATTTACACCGAATAATCCTTGTATATTTTGATGGACAACATAAAATTATTTGACTTCTCCTTTGTTAGAAGTTTCCCGGAGATTTGCTCTGTTGTCTTATCAACTAATTAAAATTATTTGGATTCCAGAGTACTTTATTGTACAGAAATAGATCTCTCAATAGATACATGAAGGAGTTTGGATAACAGTTTTCAGATAAATATTAGACTTAAATGATATTTCACAAATACTGAGTTTGTAATCTGAAAATCATAGTATTGAGATTCGTTATAATTCAAAAAGTAAAGCGATATTCGAAATGGTAAATACATGGACAGATCAAGCAATAAAAGACGTTTCGGAAGCTGTTGATCGACTAACAGATCTTTATAGCAAGTCAGAGGCCAGAATAGTGTTTAAAATAAGGAAGATTCTCAGCCAAACTGTTACAGTATACGATCGATCGATATTGAACCACACATTGTGGGACCACATTAGAGTGATGCTGAATAATTACGACTCCTGTCATAATTATTTTTAAATGATTCTATCTTCGCATAAAATATTATTAATTTT
This sequence comes from Nymphula nitidulata, assembly GCA_947347705.1. Taxonomy (NCBI): domain Eukaryota; kingdom Metazoa; phylum Arthropoda; class Insecta; order Lepidoptera; family Crambidae; genus Nymphula; species Nymphula nitidulata. Next base: position 1,752,276 of record OX374617.1, on the reverse strand, counting down.
TGAAACTCAAACAAACCCTGTTCGTGAGATTCAATAACAGAAATATTCGACATCGAGCTTTATTACTAACAAGACGAACAGCCCTCATTGATTTTAACGTTTGAGAACAGCGCTGCGCGTAAGGGTATTGTCTTATTTCTACGTCAATCTCTTGACTGTTTATGTTTGTCACTGGTTTATAGATACGACATAAAGTACAATCGATATTTTCATAATGATTTCTTTCAATATTCAATTGACTTTTACATAAATTAAACTTTTTAGTCCCGGCTTACGCCATGCTCGTCGTCGAAACGCTAGTTGTCAAATAGTTATTTTATTTATTTTTATTTTATTTTATTTTAGTTATTAGACAAATGGCTAAATATATGACAGCGCTGCCACAACCATAAATTCAAGGCATAGGATATACAGCTATTTATTATATTTGAAAGACCAGAAAAAATTAACAGTTTGGCTCTGTTAAAATATCATTAATCAATGTCAACATTATGAATCGTCATTTCAAACTTAGCGTTAAATAATCATTATTCATTTGAATTTAATTTATTGAAGTCAAAACTTTTTCATGAAAACGAGAAAAAGTAATCCAGCCGTTTCAATTTGAGGCAAAGATTTGAGTTAAGTTGATAATATGAAAGTTGCTTTATCTGTCAAAGATGGGAAATAATGCGGAAATTTCTGTAGATACCAGAGGAGGTTAAACATTTATGTATAAGTATTAGAATTTAACATTAATGGAAGATTATGTTATATGTCATTTGTTTATTCCTATGATAATAATGCACATGGAACTGAAAATTTTGATTATTGTATCTAAAGTAGCCAACAAAAAATTTGTAAAAAAATGCATCAAAATATGCAATGTTCTTTCCTTATTATAATATTTACTTCTTCCTTGTTCATCAGGTGACTCGCCAGAAAACTTTTACATATTTTTTCCTATCAGTAAAATTGTGAAATGTTTTTTAAAGTTTCAGACCAAACTCACTCTTACTTGCTGAGATGGATGTTTAATAGAAAATCACTAAAGTAACATTTCTCTAATCAATGTGCTCTTTAAATTCAAGTTAAGGTTCAGAATCTAAACTATCTTCATAATTGCTTTGTGTTCTATTGGTTCGTATATCTACGAAGTTTCGATATATTTTTCATGGTTGGATATGCTGAGTTGAGCATCTACTCACGAACCGTCGACTCGAACAAATTTAAGCGAATAGGAAAAGTATGGTATCATTTTATGGAGTCCAACAACCCCGTATACAAACAAACTCGTAACAAATTCTCTAGGTTTATTATGAATATAATTTTTAAAACAACTATTATTGATGTGTAAGCGGAGGCGCAACTCATGTTAACTTTCTTGCCTATTCTTCTCAAGACAATACCTTCAGTAGATTTACGAACGGATGGCTTGAAATTGGCATTTGATAAGCCTTTGATCTAAATACAGCATGTATGCAATAATGTTTATTACTTTACATTATCCTTCTAACCATAATCGTATCGAGTAGCATACTTTGTGTGAAATTTCCAGCAACATTTAGTCGGCGTCAAAGGTACGGTTTCGATTCAAAGTTAAAAGCTAAAAAGTGTTCGTGTTAGCACTTTTATATCATCAACAAGCTACTCCAATTTTTTTTAGATTCACCTGGCATGCTACATTGCATGCGCTGTAATAAATAACTGTGAAATAAGATGGGAACTTCCTGTTGCATTTGAATGTATGACTTTTAGACATGAATCGAGAAACTAAAGCGAAATTAGACCTTTCTAGATTGATTCAAATCACGGATATGACAGTATCTGCTGGCATTAGAAATTTAACCCTGATAGTGTTTGTTTTATTATATAGTGTAATAAAATTATGTATTACAATATCTTCAACACTTTTCTGTCATTCCAGATTTATCAGAGAAGGAGAAACGGTTCCATTTAAAAGTTTAAAATTGTTAAATTAAACGAAGTCTTGATACTTTTGATAACGAATTGAACTGTTTCAATATTATTTGAAATCGTCTGTAGTTCTCCTATTGATTGAAATGACATAAATCAATTATCACACACTCTAATTTCTTCAACATAATGTTGGTGCAGAATTATGGGCTCTTAAGGAAATTTACGAAAACTTTGAAAAAGTTTAATTAACTTATCCTAAACATGGCAATCTTCATCCATTAAAGAGGAGACAAGAGATGCAAATCAAAAGGTCCCTATGTTCCAAGGTGCTGTATGTAATTTAGCTATATGTATAATTTGTATTCCGATATGATTTCAAACTACCTGTTGGCGATGTTACATTTGTGGATTTGTCTTTTCTGAATTTCTGAACCAAACTAAGTTAATATTCGTTTTATAATAGTTTCTCCTCTCCTCTGAAGATTGGCTTCAAATATTTTTAGTAACTAGCGTTTCGCAAATGTATATACGTAATAATATGTTTCGATACACCTGTCATTAGTGAATATTTAGATATAAATCCAGCCACGATGAAAGACAAACTAGTGATTATATTTTTGTAGATAACTAATCGTCGTTATAACTATGTTGTAAAAAATACTGTTTGACTGTAAATGACGCTATGCATGGAGATTGACAGCTATGTTATCCATGTAACTAGACTATAAGACTTTTCTCTGCTGTATGTGACTCTTAGACATTTTATTTTCTGTGCAATAAGGTTGATAATCAAGAGAATGGCTCATGTCATTATAAGTTATCACAGCTTCATAGACCTTCGTAGTATCCAGTGTCACTTGAACCTAAACGTATTCTGGAAAGTTGAGGGGGACATCAACGGTAAACACATGAATCTTTCCTTTCTGCCATCAAAAACGTGACTCAGCAAAAACAGTGCTAATTGTCAAGTCTCAGTTTCAACGGGTTTTAATCTAAGATTTGTGCTACAAGCGACCACTAAATGTATATGTGCTAGATTTCGTTTAAAATGCGAATGTTACCAATAAGTGTACAAGGTTTCATCCTTGAAAGTGGTCTATCGAGAAACTCCGTGATTGTATATGCTTATCTAGAAAGTTCTTAGCCTTGACTGTCGATTATGTTTCTTCATATACCGAATAATTAGGCTTAACCCTAACTTTTTTAACTTTTAAAACACGTTTTCGTTTATGCAATAACTAAGCTTTTGTAAAAACAGTTACCAGCATTAAGTGTTACAGTTATTTTTATGTTGCCAAAGTCTCTCCTGTCATAGTGAATAGAGACAACCTTAATCCATATTGTTCCTCCAGATCAGTGCCGAGTCAACCAACTACTTTTTCATGCTATTGATCAACCATGACTAATTCCTGTGTTATTTAATTTGAAGGTTGGAATCGCAAACAATTTTAATTATTTCAAAGATAATTGGAAAATTGTAATAAGACAGTGTTTTTTTTTCATCAAAATTTAGAAACTGTGATTTTATTTTGACCCTCTCTGTAGAACGTACAATTTAGGAATAGCATGTCAACTTTGGTACTTGTTGTAGATTGCGATTGCGTATGACGTAAGAACAGTCCAAAAGTCAAAGTATCGAACAAAGCGACATGGTTTACAAATAGTGAGACGACTGGTATCTGCGTTGCAATACAAATTTATTTTACCAGTAAATAGTTTTGGGTGCCAATCATTATTCATACATGTTTGGCTAAGTTTAAAACTAGCCAATCATCCATCACTATGCGTGATTGAACTAATTAGCCATTCTTGCTTACACTGAACACTACTTCTTTGTGTTCTATAGTCTGTCTTCCTTGATCTAAGAGATCTTGCTCTTTAGAGATTAGAGATTATATTAAGTTGCTTAGATCAGGATGCTGTGTTACTCATTCGTTATTTTAATTTAAACTTGCCTCTTTTTCCGCTCCGATAAAAGAGGAAAAAAAATCAATTTAAAGTAAATAACTTTACCGGATTTAACTCGAGTTTAATCAGATGTTACATTATTATTTTTAACCCGCTATTTCGGTTACTATACAGCTATCATGGTCACGGGAAGACTGTAGATGTCCGTTGTTTATACGGAGCTCACGATGTCAGTTTGACAGACAGTGTGAAAAAGGTCTTGAGACTTTATCGTTCGCATGATGGGATCCCAAGCTGGTGGTACCCTCCAACCATCTTCTCTATTGAAATCAGGAGGTATTTTATTTATTTTAATAGTCTCACATAATTCTAGGAATGAAGCGGTGTTGGGATCCCATCATGCGAATAATAAAGTCTCAAGTCTGCACGCTGTCCGAAAAACTAACACCGTGAGCTCCTTATGCGTGAATCGGCCCACTCGAAATATAGCACAAAGTGACGGCAGTCTACTTATAAATTAATTAAATATAACTGACATCTTCAGTCTTCCCGTGACCACAGTCGCTGTAAAGTAATCGAAACGTTCGGGTATCTAATAGTAAAGTACCATCTAATTATACGCGGGTTAAATCCAGTAAAGTGGTTTTATTTCAAATGTGTAGTGCTCGCGAAAATTTAAGACATTATAAGATTGTCAAGTATCCTTATCTATCATCATGTAAACTTTCCCGCATTCAGAATTAACCCAACCAACTAGTAAATAAAGCACTGGTTCCACCTAAGAACCAAGCTTACTTAGACGTACTTTACATACGTTTAATCAATACAATGCTAAGCGGCGTGAAATACCTGAACGAGAACAGATAAGCTAAGCTTCTCATACCTTTCTCACCCATCCACGAACACCCACAGAACGGAAATTAAGCGCTATAGACAAAGATTTTAGGTTTAATTTTGGTAACATCTCTTTGAATATTGTCCTGGGTTGTATCTTGTTTAATATTGTAAAGTTTACAACTCAATAAACAAGAGCAATGACTTGCTTAAGTAATATCCAATCATCTCAATCAGTTTACCTATCACCATTACCAAAGTAAAAATTGATTTGCTAAAGGAAATACTAAAGATTTTTAGCTTAATTTACTATGTTGCGTATTTGAATTAAAATTATTAAAATCCGTAGGTTTAACCAATCGTTAAATAAATTTTATCTACGGAATGTAACAGGTATCTTTTTAATGTAAAAAAAGTACTTTTTAAAATTAAAATAATGAAATAATTATGTTATTTAGTCTGTTCATCAAGTCATGACATTATAAGCACTTATTTCCAGTTCACAGATGATACCCAACTTGATTTTATTGGCAAAACATACACAGAAATAAACTAGTTTACCTAGTTGAGCTCGTAACACAGATCAGTCCACTTAGCTCAAAACTTAATTCTCTCGTGCAATAAGGTTTTAATTTCGCTGTCGACCAGCTAACTTATTTCGTAGCGGAACCAACTACAGCTAATGCAATAACCGCAACAGAACTGTTGTCAAAGTTGCTACTGATCTACCAAAAACTACGCGAAAATTGTTTTTTTTTTTATACAACTAAAAGACAAACAAGCTGACGGCCCACTTGATGGTAAGCAGTTACCGCCGCCTATAGACACCTGCAATTATAAGGAAAAATCACTTGCTATTGCAGGTGCGTTGCCATCCTGGGGCCTAAGATGAAATGCCGTCCATGCCCAGTAATTACACTGGCTACCTTTCCTTTCAATCCGAAACACAGCAAACTGTTTCACGGCTGAAATAAGAAAGGCGGTGGTACCTACCCAGACGACCCTACATACGGGCCTACCACCTAGTAAAAACTGGGTAATGTGTTTGATAGCATAAGACTTGAATCATCTATAAGGATTTTGAAGGTATAAAGCCATCGAGTCCTCTGCGTCTTTGGATTGCTGTTGTGTCTTTTAAGTCAAAGCTGTGTAATGTCTATTTTTTACCTCCCAAATACATTCATATACACCCCAACACTTACACATTTTCCTCAAGTCACAGCCCATGTCGTAACTCTTTGCAAATCTGTTTACCTTATTAATATCTTTTTTGTATCCTTATTTAATACTGCGGTCTGAGATTGTAGCCTGGTGACACTTAGGTCAGGACAGGTTTCGCTTCGAAATCTATTTCAGTCACCAGCCCCCTTATTCTCAACTGTCGGATCACGGATTCGATTCGAAAAGTCACATGCAGTCTCGCTTTGACGCAGCGCGATAAAAAGTGACAGGTATAGAGTTTCCGAAATTCGAATTCTTTCCGACAGTTGAGAATAAGGGGGCAGCCCTTCACTGGTTTAGGCTGCAACTACGTGTAAATTAGTTATGTCAGTATTATTTGAGTACCTTAATTCTGAAGGGTGAATAAATATATTTGAATTTGAATATTTCTTAGCCTTGGGTCAGTGGGTGGTAGTTAATAACGAAATCCGCAAATGATAATAATATATCTGAACCGCTTTGCGAGATTGCTTTTGCTTGCTTTTATTGAGAGTCAACTAAATAATTCTCTAACAGATTCATATCAGAAAATTAACAGCTCTCATCTAAGTCAACTGAGCAAAGTTAGCGTACAGTCGCCAGCAGATTAAACGTGACAGTTTGATCACCCTTACGCCGTTCGTAATTGAGGCGGCTTTTGTAGTTCAACTGTTACACTTGATGTGCTGTCGTGTGTACACCTTGATCGACAACCTATTAAAATTTAAATTTTAGTATTGTTATTTCTGTGTTTATTTTATGCCAAAACACATTTAATTTTTAAAGTTGTATTCTAAGTAGGTAACATTACAATATTGTTGAGCAAAAATTGAAAATTAAATTTTAAAAGTTGTAATAAATTTTATTTATCTTCGATTTTTTCTAGTTCAGGTTTAATGATAAATAGGTGTTCGATTTTCGAAAATTTTATTGAACTAAATGACTAATCGTTTAGTAATGGTTTACATGCATAATATGACATTGTTAGAAGCGTACTGCAAGCACTGTATGCTTGTAGTAATTTAATGAAGGAGATTAAATCTTTGAATTAATGAAACAAAGTCGATTACACTATAAACAATATTTTTTTTACAGAAGTTCAAAATCTGGCTAATGTAGCCATAATTTGTCCCAAATATTTCCCACGTTATCTTGCAGTCATATATTATTATACCTAATTCTATATTTCATGCCGAAAGTAATAAACAGTTCCCTAATCCAGTCGGTAAAGTCGCAACTCAAATAAATTGTACCGGATTTAAACTATTCACATATAAGTTTCTGATGCAGAAAGTTCTTAGATTTATTCGTGTCGTGGTTCAAAAGTTCTTGGGAAAGGACTTACGAAGGTGTGCGCCTATTTTAAAGCTAGCGTAGTTATTTTGACACAGGTGTAATGTGTACGAATGCTTCTTCTGCTACTTTTTGAGTTGAAGAACTTTTTCGTTCTACTTACGAATTTGGTGTTCGGGGAATCTGGTTGTTAGACAACCCTGAGTTGAAATTCTTGGTGAAATCTAAAAAGGAAGTGATAAAATGTTGATAGTGTTAAAAACGAATGATCTTCTTTGAGTTAGATCATTGGTTTTTCTGATTTTAATGACAAAAATGTATTATACTTTAGTGATATGAAATCTGTAGTCTTATTAAAATGTTTTATTTACTTTTAAGTGTTCATTAATAATAAAGTGTATAATTATTTTAGCTTACTTTCCAAAGATGTAAATATAAATTGTTGATTAGAATTTAAGGATAATGAATTGTAAAATATGGAATTGTATATAAGTAAAGATATATTGCTTCAAGTATAAGTTGATAGTTGTAATGGTAATTAGTTGCTAAGCGATGTGATTGAGGTTCTATTGTGCCGTATAAATTGTAATGCCGTCAGAATGAGGATGTCTACTATCTCAATAAAAGAGTTAATTGAAGTTTTGTGTTACTACATTCTACTGTCCTTGCCCAATCTTCTTTGATTAGTCAATATAATTGGTAGTTCTAGGGTACAGTTCTATTTTAAAAAATATTCCTAATTGATCAGCAAATGGTGCATAATCGATAAGACACAAAAGATCCCAATGGGTCGAAATGCACTGTGACTTGGTCGTGGCCCACTATTAGATAAGAAGTATAAATGAGGCAAATAAATCTAGCATGAGCACCTTAAGGAACTAATATCACTGCTGCCAACGCAATGGTATTTCTAAAAGTTCTTGTAGCTAGCTCCATAATAAGGTTGTAAAGACTGGTACCAATGGCGAAACATGGCTTCCGAAGCACGAAGCAGTCCGAGATACAAATATTGATTGACCCGTCCAAGATCAACCAAGAAAACAAAATAAACGAGAAGAAACTTCCATCTTTGTAAAGGATGTTCTATGATAAAATATACAGAATCCAAGACTAGGAAGTCGACTGTTACATAAAATTAGAACTTAATCAGTGTTTCATCAAATAAAACACATTTCTACAGTAATCGTATCTTATAAGCTGCAATCACCACACTATTCAATCCCCGGCTACTGAAGTCTAACTGTACGTTTTATTGAAAGCTATTTCGGACCGAGTAAGTTTTCACTTTGTAGCAATAGTACGAAAGTGTTCTAAAAGAGTGACAACTGTACTCACTGTCTTGGTTGAAAGCGTTTGTGGTTCGGCTATATAAAAAATGGTCACATAAACTCTGGATTTCGAACAGTAAATGTATATTGAACGAATACTTTCAGTGGAAATAAAAAGTTATTTCGTCAGCGTACTTGTTGTGTTGGCAAGTTTATTTAGTGTAAATGGTTGTATTGATTGAATAATGAAATAAATTTCAAATCAATAACAGTCTAATGAATGGAGCCATCCTTCTCTACCTGATAACCGAAAAAATACAATTTAAAGTTTGATTTAATTAGGACAGTCCGTATCGTTGGCGATGAAGAGGTCACGAACAACCTTGAGCCTGTGCACTTACATCGTGACATTGTGTGCACTTTCTATCAGCTAAATCACAGAGAGTGCTCTGAAGAGCTTATTGACCTTATTGAGCTTATAGAGCTTATTTGCGAGACGAGATTTAAAATTTGTATGGCAATTTTTCAATTCTCGCCTCGCGCATCTTTGGTGGAAATAGTCAGGATTGACGAGGATGTGCGAGGCGTGAATTGAAATATTTGTATGTGTAAAAATGAACCATATTGCTACCAATATAGAGTATAAATTTTAATGTGAAACTTGATATGATTTCGAACCCTAAGCGATTTTTCACTAGAGGGGCGAGAAGAGACGACGCGAGACCATAATTGAAATTGGTATGGCAAATTTTAAATCCAGCCTCGCGCATCTTTGGTGGAAATAGTCAGGATTGACGAGGATGTGCGAGGCGTGAATTGAAATATTTGTTTGTGTAAAAATGAACCGTATTGCTACCGATATAGAGTATAAATTAACTCTGCAACAGAAACACGCTTATCGCGATAGGTTTATTGTTGTGCGATTTCAATTCTCTTCTCGCCACTCTGGTGAAAAATCATCTCGCGCGGGCAAATTTTAGTGGAAAGGGTCAGTGCGATTTCCATTCTCGTCTTGCCTCGCCTCGTCTCGCCCCTCTGGTGGAAAACCGTCTTCAGGGTCTCAAACTGTGTTTATATCAAAATAAACAGTAACAGAAAGACAGATTTCGTATTTATGAATAGTATGGATGGATGTGCCATAAGGAATCATCATCATCATCATGTCAGCTGAGAGATACCCACTGTTGGGAATAGGCCTCTCCCAAGGATCTCCAAACTGATCGGTCCTGCGCAACTCTCATCCATGGGCTTCCCGCAACCCTCACCAGATCGTCGATCCACCTTGTGGGGGGCCTACCAACGCTGCGTCTTCCGGTACGCGGCCGCCACTCGAGGACTTTTCCGCCCCAACGGCCGTCAGTCCTCCTTGCAATAATGGCCTGCCCACTGCCCCTTGAGCTACGTCTACGACCTTAGTTCACAACACACAATTACAAGGAATATCTGTATTCCTACACAATAGTGTAATTTATGTCAGAACATAAAATACACTAGTGTGTAGGTTAAATGTCAAATCTTATCGTTAGAGGACATGGATTCATTCCCAAGTCTGGATGGATTCTATCCCAAATCTTTGTATCGAGAGCAATTTAAACATGGCGCTTTATTAATGAGCTATCAAAAACAAAAAGGAAACAAATTAGAAAACTTGTCTGTGTGCCGTTTTCTTGTCCTTAAAGATCTTGGAAATTAATTGAAAGTTCACGTTTCAGAGAGAAGGGGTCTTTCAGCTACGAAATAAATCGAAAGAAGCGAAATTTGATAGATGCCTAAGAATACAACTCGAGGTTTTTTTTGGGTAGGCTAGATTCATTTAGATGAATTTCTACACAGCCCTTCAAGATCCAGCGGATCCTCAAACAAAATTATAAATTAAATTAAAGAATTTGACGCTGTAACTGATTTGAGACGCGTAGGTAAAATGGTCACGTTACGCTACGACGCCAACAGACACTTTAAAACGATTTTATGTTTAGGTTATGTATTAAAGTTTGACCTTAGGATCGCCCTTATTATGTTTCAATAGAGGCGGCTTTCGTAATGCAACTGTTACGCTTGATGTGATGTCCTCTGTACATGGTGGATCAACATCAAGCAGTGGATTTTTTTTAATTGATAAAATATTCTAGGGTTGCTTTCCTACTGCTGAATCATTATCAATGGCCTACTTATTCAAATCCTACTGACTGCTGCATATATGGGAGAAGCACATTGTTTTTATACACTTCAATATGGCGCTATTATTCACATTCATAAAATAAAAGAAGGTACGCTATTTTTACCCAAAATAAAAACTGTAGCATAGTTTTTCCATTTAGCGTTTTTAGATAACGCAATTAAATATGGCTCTGTATTTATTGATTATTTGTATAATAGCCAGAAGAACAATCATTATACTTTATTCTCATATAATTTACATTCGTCATATTTAAGTAACCCCCGGCGTCATTAATCATCTATCTAACACCATCTCATTGAGACTATTCATAAGAGCCCAAACACGCTATATCTGCTGTAAGTTTTATGATGAATTAAGCATTTCGCAGACCTTTTGATGGTATAGGATCAGCTCAAGGATAGTATGTCATGGGAATGTCACCGAAGTGACAGTACCTACACCAAATTTCAAATCAATCAGATGTGTAAATGTTAGTGAAACCCTATTATCATGTAGAAAATGAGCTGATATACATCAAACGCCTGAACTGATCTTCATAAATTATAGCTAAGAACCTTCGTAGGCACATCAGCTTTCAAACAAAAAAAAACGAATCAAAATCGGTCCATTCGTTTTGCGCTACGATGCCACAGACACACAGATACACAGACAGACACGTCAAACGTATGACACCCCTCTTTTTTCGTCGAGGGTTAAAAATATAGGAAAAATCAACACCAAAACCGTTGCTAGGCTACCACACTCTCCACGATGCCACTTCCGCGCCGGCGTGCAAGATTAAGGACGGCAAATAAGAAAACTGCAATTAGGGCTGTCGAATCAGTCATGTTACATTTGTCAACATACTTTGTTATAATGAAGTCAAACGAGCGATTCTGGCAATTATACTGACTATAGCAACACAGCACAACAAAATAAGATTTATTTGTCTACTACTTACCTTGTTTAAGGTGCCTTAATATTGTAGTAGTTAAGAATCCAAGAAATAAAATTAGCATTATGCTCAAGATTTTGTTTAGAATTATTTATTTGATTTTAAAGAAAATTTGGTTGATCAAAAGCTGCATGAAACAATTAAGGAAGCGCGCGAGGTGGAAGCGAAATTTTCAGGTATAAACCTTGTAAGGCGTGGGTAAGTAAAAGACACGAGGTCAGTTGTTATCTCACGCCTACGAGAATCTGGTTTAATTTATAAACGAATCACATTTTCATGACTTTTCCGGCGTTAAGTTCATGCTGACTTGACTCAGACAATTTTCAACTTGCCTCCAAATCGTAAAAAAATGACAAATTATTGTAATACATACTCAACAATATTGGCAAAGAGTGCCACTTTCAAAATATATACTTATTTTAATTGTATAGTTAATAAGTAATCAGTTCTTAAAACTTTTAGAGTCGAATAAGAAACCATGTTATTCATAACATTTTTGGCAACAATCTGAAATGAATGGCCCAAAACTTTACTATTTTAGAGATTCGGAAAAAATCTCCATTTAGACGCTCTCAAGACAGATCTAAAGATCAGAAAGATTTCCAGTTCAATAATCTGGATATTGGTTTGAAGCCTATCGTCATTGAAACAAAGTCCTCATGATTAAATAAGAACGTCCACGATGTGAGATTAAAGTTCTATACACTTTGCTTAAATATATTAATAATAATAATAAATCAGTTATTACGGATGACAAATTCTATATTTCATTCGTAACAATGTTTCAAATGATATAGGCTGGAAGATAACAGAATATATGAAGGTACTCCATGAAAATTGTTTCGCCAGAGACACAGACGGATAGAGATATCTTCTCTGCACGCAGAAGCAGAACAAGGAACAAGGCAATGCTTGTGCGCGTATCGCAAGGAACAAATTGGCAATAATTCATTCACTAAAAATAATTATTTTTTGAAAAAGAAAACTCTTTTGAGAAATAATTTTATTAGTTTAATTCCTTCCTAAAAAACTGCGTTCGGGTTTGAAATATTCGTCTAATTGCTTGTTAACCCGGCGTCAAGGGGGTGGGAAATTGTTACACGGACGTGGGGGCTGGGTCATATTTACCCAAATAGACAATTGAATATATTTTGTGATCTATTTGGGGGAATTAGTATTATTTGTTAAAATAATTATTTATGTGTTCTCAAGTCAACAAAATACCAAATAAATATATAAAAATTAACTTTTATTCATATAAACAAGGCTTTGAAACAAATACGATAAAAAATTAACCAATTTTATGTCATCTAGCAAAATCTAAATTAATTATAATAATTATTACTCTTCAATTTTAAAAGTGGTAAATTTTAGAAATCTATTAAAATGGATAATAAGCAAAACATTAATTAGCATCATCGTTATAAATACAGTCGGCATAGAAAGTCCTCGACATACTGTAATATTTCGAGGAAAAATATAGTTGTTGGCATCCTTCAAACACGTGGGTATTTTCGCGGTCTTTGCCTGCAGGACACACCTGAGACCTCTTACGAGCGTTTTATTTTTTGTTGGAGGCTATTCTCAAGATTCCCTACAAATTGACAGATTTTTCACGCTATTCTCGTGACCAACTTGGAACGTTTCGGCGGGCTTTCAAGTGTTCATCTGCTGCAGCAGTTGATTCACGTCAGAAGTTTTACTTCTAATTGTTGATTGCAGAACCATAGCACCTGAATCTCAAATCTATTTCTTTGCCGCTTAGCTGACTGCACTCACTTGAAAGGTCTTAGCCTTTACCAGATTCAGGTCTGCGTAAAATCTGTGTCAGGTTCTTCAAGAACCGCTAAAATACGTCATCTATCTTTTTCTCTCACGAACCATTTTTATTCATAATACCGAAAAATAAAATAAAAAAATGTAATTCACATAATAATGAACTAATACAAATAATAAGCAACAAAAATAACAATTGATCATTTATGCCGCGTATGAGAAAAATGGCTTAAAATAGTTACACTGACTACAGGCATGGGTCATCATTACCTTTTTCAAATTACAGCACTTGTAGATCCCAATGCAGCTAATGTCCGACTGATTTCATTTCAAAAACGTGTAGAGGGACTCAATAACTCCAGCTACTGAGACAAGTGGCTATGTTGCATGAATAGTTTTGAAATTATAGGCAATTTGAAATATCTAAAAATTCAACCGATTTCAAGACACTAAAAAGAAACAAGTAAATGAAATGAAGTATTTTAATTATTTGATACTTTTTAGTGTTTTAAAGAAAGTTTAATTTTTTTATTTGTTTTTTATTTCATCTTTTTTTTATTACGCTTAGCTAGAGTCTAATTGTATACTAATGTGTATCTCCCACATAGAAAAGCATGTGCCCAGCACTGGGACGTATATAGTCTGGTGATGATGATAGTCTAATTGTGTGCAATCATTGAAAAAACATACATAATCACAAGTTTTAGAATTACGCTGTAAATCCAACAACATATTTTTGTTACTTATTGGCACACGCTTAACTTCTCTCTCTCAAATACTACCAGCCCCCTTATTCTCAACTGTCGGAAAGAATTCGAATTTCGGAAACTCTATACCTGTCACTTTTTATCGCGCTGCGTCAAAGCGAGACGGCATGTGACTTTTCGAATCGAATCCGTGATCCGACAGTTGAGAATAAAGGGGCAGAACCGATTTTGATTAAACTTGTACATTAACGTAACGTAAAGTTCGTTAATTTTAACATTATTATAAATGTTTGAAAAATTACTTAGTAATTAAAATAATATAAAACTAGAAAAAATTTACGGCCTGAGGCGGAGAGTACAGTTCCTTAAGTTGGACTATAGCGAGTTGAACAATATAAACAAATTTTGTAATCCAACTTATAGTTTTGGAGATATGCGCGGACAAACATACAAATATATAAACATACACACATACACTCACGATTCAAAAGCTGGTATAGACTAAAATAAACAAAACCCGTGCAATTCTGACAATATTACATACATATAAAAAAAAACATACGGGTCGAATTGATAGCCTCAGTTTTTTTGAAGTCGGTTAAAAAGGAGTTGAGAAGGATAATTTTTGTTTTTTTTTCAGGATTCGTGATTTCAATACAAGAACAAAAGAAATACGAATATTAAATTCAATCTTTATTAAAAATGTTGAATACTAGCTAGGTCTCGGTTTAATGGAATAAGCTTTGATACTAAATGTGTTAAACCTCAACCATTCTATTTTACGATTTAGTAAAGGAATTCAATCGTTTGGAAATAACTAACGGATAGGTAAGGTGCGAATCTTTCAGAAAATTTATGTAGGTCAAGCTTTACACTTGGAACTTTGTACAGTTCTTATGCCCACGCAATATGGCTTATAATTGAACTGTTTTATCTGCAGTTAACTGTACATTTGATAACCAGTAAGTCTATACTAATACTGTAATGCAAAAGTCACTCTATCCGTCTATATGAGTGTCTGCTACATTTTCACTTTTAAGCCGCTGAACTGATTTAGACGAAATCCGACATGAATATTAATTACATCTCAAGAAAGGGTATAGGTTGATTTTTGGCGCGATAACCAACATCTGCGCGAGCGGAGCCGCGGGCAGTCACTAGTCGTATACTACTCAATCTGTCAAACGATAGTCTTTGTATGATCTGTGTAAGATATGCGGACAGAGAGACACAAAATGAAACCAAAGGGAGCTCTTAACGCACTGCTGCAATGGCAACAAACAGTCTAACGGCCTGGCCACGAACTCACCGCACGCGCGTCCTGCGTCTCGCGTCTCGGCAACCACTGCGCGCTGTCTCGATGTAGGCCTCGCAGCGCGTCGTCGTGACCGCGCAGTGGTTGCCGAGACGCCGCCGCCGCCCGTCCCCGTGGCCTGGCCGTAACATTTCCGGAGGGCGGGGTGCAGGGAGGTAATAGAAACACACACATTCATACATAATAGAGTGCCATATTCAGTCTTACAATGTGATAATGTTAAGGTTATTGAAAAACGCAAAGTACGAAACTTGAGCAATAAACAAAACGTCTTCTGTAGTTAAGTACGCTGTCTGACGGCCATAAATTCCGCTCATGACACAGACACCACCGTAATTTGCAAAACAAAATATTAAATGCCACGACAAAGTTTATAAGCAATTACTTCAAGCACTCGAAGTACGGACACAAATCTACATAAAAACATGTCTTCGAGTTTATGACAAATAATAGATGAAAGTTAAAACGTAATTAGGAATGTTTTCGAGTTTTCTATAAAAGTCGTGCTTTTATTATTGTTGTTTGGAAGCGTTTTGTTGCTGAAAGAAAATTATAAATTAAGTTTCAAGGAGCTGAGTTCTCATTATAAAACTTTACTGACATCTTAGGGGATTCACGTCTTTGTATCCTGAAAAGATTAACAGGGCTCATTACAACCATAACATCGAGAACAAATTTTGTATTGCAAATAGAAAGGCCGAAAGACAACCGATGATCTGGTGAAGGTCACAGGTTGGCGCTGGATGCAAGCAACACAGGACCGATTGTGGTGTTAAAAGGAGGCTTTTGTCCAGCATTGGACGTCGGCTAAAATGATGATGACGATATGATGAAAGAACATAGATAGAACTTAATAATATACCAGTTAATAAGTAATTAAAATATAATAAAACTAGAAAAATTTCACGTCCTGAGGCAGGAATCGAACCCGCGACCTTTCGCAATCCGGGCGACTGCTCTAACCACTGAGCTTTTTATTATATTTTAATTACTAAGTAATTTTTCAAACATTTATAATAATGTTAAAATCAAAAATTAAGAATATTTGAAAGCACTGCCCCAACTTATCGAATCGTAGGTATTTGTAAAAATACTCGTTTCGGATGTTGAAATAGAATATTTTTCGACATTGTAGGGTGCACGTTAGCTCATAAACGCAAATACAGATAGACTAGAAGAATTTCACAGGGATATCCCAAGTCCTGGGTGGCTCAGTGGTCAGATCAGTCGCCAGGATTGCGAAAGGTCGCGGGTTCGATTCCTGCCTCAGGACGTGAAATTTTTCTAGTTTTATTATATTTTAATAACTAAGTAATTTTTCAAACATTTATAATAATGTTAAAATCAAAAATTAAGAATACCAGTTAATGTTTCTGATTTTTATTTAGGTAAAATATAATAGCTTAGTGTTGGGGAATTCCGACCATTTTATGTGTTTTAGATCACATGTATTTTAGATCAAATATCCTCGAAAATAATTGTGAAGCAAAAAAAATTCGAATACCACATAATTTCGTCGAAGAAATACAACTGTTCAAAGGGATTTCTTCACAACATTCTTTTTTATTCTTAACGAGGCAGCCTTTGGGCTTCATCTTACCTGATGATAAGTGATTATAACACCGACGATAGAAGCGAGCTAAATCTGGATTCCTCAACCGCAGAGGAATTGGCTATCTTACCTCCAACTGCCGGAACATAATATATACTATTAGCAATATTGTTAAGGCGGCAAACTTAGGTAAAATGGTGGTATCTAGCCAGGCGGACTTAGAAAAGTCTTACCACCAGCCAAACCGAATAGAAAATTACTACCGCCACGGGAATCGAACCCCGGACCTCTAGATCTGACGTCATTATCATCATCATCATTACCTCAGATCTAGAGGTCCGGGGTTCGATTCCCGGATTCCCGAGTTCGGAGTTCGGAGTTCGAGTCCGGATTCCCGGACTTAGAAAAGTCTTACCACCAGCCAAACCGAGTAGAAAATTATTACCGCCACGGGAATCGAACCCCGGACCTCTAGATCTGAGGTAGGTGATCTCAACCACTAGACTACAGAGGCGGTCTTAATATTTAAATGCCAATAATCGTCGACATCAATCATAATAAGTTACTGTGATTACATTTAAATTTCTTAAAGTACCCTAGATATGAAACAATAAGTGGCTTTACAAAATTATCAATTATTTTGAATAATTATGCCAAATACAGCCGCAGAATTGACTAATAATTTATTTTAACTAAAGCATAATGGTGTATATAGCCCATTAGCACACCGCGTTTATAGGCTTGTGATTCGATTGGAATCCGATTTAATGCTGGAAATTCAGTTTCGTGTCCATTTTGTTAGATTAACGCCTGTGTATTTTCGCCTAATTGCCGTGGTAGCAACTTTTGCTATTGTTCCTAATTAGCTGTTCTGGTGATCATGCTTATAATTAAGAGGGTGTTGAGAGCGGTATGCATGCGAGAGATAGGAGACTGGGCATTAGCTACCGTGCGGCACATATACCGTGCGAATAGGTGGTGTCAGTAACGAACAGTCTGGAGAACTGTTCCACCAACTCGGGTGAATCCACAGATCCAAGCAATATTCCTACCACAAACCGAACCTCTTCAAATGTCCTTCTGACTTCCAAAGAGTTCATACCAAGGCAACCCAACAGAAACTTAGTGGGGTACAAAATAGGCTACTAACCATAAAGACGTTTTTAATAAAATCTAAGAAAAGCCTTATTTTTAACATATTATTTTATTATTTAGTTTCCTTAAATAAAATGCTGTGAAGAGGTTCTCAAAGTAGGCTTCGGATGTGCACAACTGAAGAAATAATAGAAAATAATTACAACAAATCTAAACATTGAAATCGGCTACATATTCTACAAGTTTGTTTCTTCTACTAATTCCATTTGTAAAATCCTGCTTGTATGTACTCCGTTGTGTAATGTCCTGCACTTTGAATATGAACGGTTATATTTGAGGTAGACTTTAATTTAGATACTGTTTAGGTAGACTTTTTTTAAAATTATTTTAAAAAGGCGGCAATTTTATAATTAAAGACATTATATATAAATATCACTCCAAAACGCTATAAATTTTAGTGGTACTAAGCACTATACCTGAGCTCTCCTAAAATTACCAATGTAAACGCATACACCACTATTTGACATTGGTATGCATGGGTTTCGGCTAAGCTAACAGCATTCTCTTTACGTATGCATAGAATTGATAATTAACTTGTAACTCGACCAACTCCGAGTATTTGTATTTGAAAGTTATAAAGTAACAAAATCAAATCACCTGGTCAAATTTATAAGGCGGACTGTCTAAACATCCCTCGATCCATTGAAATATAATACGTCCTTTTACGTCCTTTGGTCCATTTTGAACGGCTGCGTAGAAATTTAGGGATCAGATGTCGTCATGTAAGCCTTTGAAACAGGAACTAGAGGAAGCGTTATGTTGAGAGCAGCAGGACTCAAATCTGCCTACTTTTCTTGATTTTTATGGCGTACGCAGCGCGTGAGTAGTAGCCAAGGTACTGCGAGCGTCTATAGGCTACAGTGACTGCTTACCGTTAAGGCGAACGTAAGCTTGTTTGCCATCTTTGTCGTATAAAAAATAGCCATACGATTCCCACTAAAATTAATAAAAGAAACAACGCTGTCTCAGAGCTTGAAAAAAATTACTACTTGATCACTATAAATTTACGCTTCCAAAAATTTAAGCATCAAAAATGATTATATAGGCATGTAAAATATAGTAGCTAGTACTATTCATGCGTTTTCTGCGTACAAACCAATAGAAATCGTTATGTTGGCAGCTTAGGTCATGAGTCAGCTTAGGACATGCCACCGACACTTTTATTTTGCTGCAATCTTCTTTAGAGGAGAGGTACCCCAGGGCATAATTTGAGTGATAATACCATCCTAACATATACTACAGTGTTGTCAAGCTAGTTGTAATTCATACTCAAAGGTAACCACGGCATGCCAGTAATCTGTACCCGAAAACTTGAACAACATTGCAAACTAAAATAAAGTTTGAAGAGCCAAAGAACTTTGGAGCTTAGAACATTTAATAAAGAATTTTATGCAGATGTTACGAAACACTGTTAAAGCTACTAGATAATGCTGTTTTGCTGAGAAAGTATAATTTTCAAGACAAACTATTTGCTCCAGAATATTGTGAAATATACAGAGTTGAGACAAACTTTGCTGTGTGTTAAATAAAAACCTTTTTTTTTTTTTTTTTTTTCCCTGGGAAAAAATGCCTTACGCATGCCCTCCCGTCGGGGGACGGGAGGGGTATGTGGGACTCCCCGGGAACATGATTCCCGGGTCTACCCACTAAAACGACCCAGCGGAACTCCCTCATCGCCTTATGTGGTTGGAGGACTGGGAAACTGGCAGAGCCTCTACTTCCAGTCCCCCACCGGCGATTGCCCGCCTAGACGGCGGGCCCTTTACGCCCCCCCCCCAGGAACAGGGAGGGGGTCAGAGGGTGACCGTGAGTGCTCGGCCACCCTCTACGGCGAGGTGATGAGCAGTGCAATGCGGGCTAGGGCGCCCCCGCGCCTGTCGCCCGCTGCTCTTCACCGTGGGGGGGAGGAGGGGCGGTTATGCGTCCGCCTTCTCCTGCCCCTCCTCCGCCGGCGGATCGCCGGTGCGTCAGGATCATCCTCACGCGCGCGCTCCGCCTCCTCCTTCTGTGACATTACATCTTCACAGAAGGAGGCGACCGCCGCCCAAGCCTCTTCGCTCCCCAGCATGGCATTTACCACGCCGGGAAGCGAGAGGTCCAGCCCGACCGCCGTGACAAGACCGCGACGCCGCTCGGACCAGGACGGGCACACCTCGAGGGTGTGCTGCGCCGTGTCCTCCGCCGCGCCGCAGTCATGGCACGCCGGGCTCTCCTCCCGTCCAATCCGGTGCAGGTACGACCCGAAACAACCATGCCCAGATAGCACCTGCACCAGCCGGAACGAGAGGAAACCGTGCCGTCGCTCGAGCCAGTCTTGTAGGACCGGACCGAGCGCATCTAATGTTCGGCGGCCGTAAAAGGCGGAGGCGAGGTCCGCCGTCCAGTGATGGACAATGGCATCCCTCGCCTCCCGCCGGACGGCCTCCCGCTCTTCAGGGGCAGGGCGCTCGCCGAGCGCCCTTCGCCCTGCCGTCCACTCATAAACTCTGGCGAGCACCCACGCCTCAAGTTCCCAAGGCGGGGTGCCGGCCAGAGCGCACGCCGCCGCGAAGCTAACTGAGCGGTAGGCCCGCGCCACTCGCTGTGCGATGGCCCTTTGGGGCGCCCGGATGCTGGTGGCATTCTCCCTCCTTTGGAGGGAGTCTGCCCAGATGGGCGCCCCGTACAGGGCCATGCTCTTCAGAATGCCGGCGTAAAGACGCCGGCATCGCCCACTCGGCCCCCTCAGGTTTGGCATTAGCCAGGAGAGGGCCCCCGCTGCCTTGAGCAGGCGCGACGACAATCCGCTAAAATGCGGACCGAAGCGCCACCTGCTGTCGAGCGTAAGGCCCAGATACTTCATCTGGGCCTTCACCTCGATCCTGACGCCCGCCACGAAGATGTGGGCGTCAGGCGGGGGGCGCTGCCGAGGGCCGTGAAAGAACACGGCCTCGGTTTTCTGCAGCGCCACCCTCAGTCCTAGACGGCGGATCCTTCCCGCGACCAAGGAACCGCCCGCCGAGGCCAGATTGGCCGCCTCCCTAAAGCTTCGTCCCCGGGCTGTGAGGAGAGTGTCATCTGCATAGCAGATGACACTCGTGCCCCGGAGAAGGGTGCCCCGCAGCAGCCAGTCGAACCCGATGTTCCACAGCAGAGGTCCTAGGACCGACCCCTGCGGAACACCAGACTCGACGGCGTACCGGCGGACCTGGCCAGCTTTGTCTACGAGGAGGACCGATCGGTCCTCCAGGTAGCTAGCCAGGAGGAACCTCAGGTATTGAGGCACTCCATGATAACGGAGTGCCTCAAGGATGGTAGAGTGGGGGACGGAATTGAAGGCGTTGGCTATGTCGAATGACACAGCCAACAATCCGTCTCCCGCATCCACGGCCTCCTTCACCTGGTCCTTGAGAAGGGCCAGGGCGTCTACGGTCGAACGCTCAGTCCGGAAACCAAACTGAGCGTCCGACAGGTCCGGGCCGACCACCCGCAAGTGTTTATTCAGGCGGGCGGCGATAATCCCCTCGAACATCTTACCGACCTCATCAAGCAGAACGATGGGTCGGTATGCCGAGGGGGAATCCGCCGGGCGCCCTTCCTTCCGGAGGAGACAAAGTTGTCCCTCCTTCCAAGGCTTCGGGAACCTCTCAGTCGTGAAACACGCATAGAAGAGATCCCGAAGCCTTTCGCCCATTTGGGTGGCGGCTATCGCTACCACTTTTGCGGGGACGCCATCGGGCCCAGGGGCTGTCTTCTTCGCACGGAGGCGGAGCGCCGCCGCGCGAAATTCAGACTCTACTACGGGTGGGATGTCCTCATCCTCCTCCCGAGCAGGCCTTCTTGGAGCCTCCATTGCTGGCGGGGCGAAGTTGACCCTGCTTGGAAACAGGGACCGGACCACCCCGTCCAGCAATATTGGCTCGAGGGTCTGGGACACTGGGGGGCCAAAGGGGCGCAGTTTATTGCGCGCCGCCTTGTATGGTCTCCCGAACGGGTCGCTGTCCAGACCTTCCAGCAGCTCGGCACGGGCCGAGTCCTGGGCGGCAAGCATGGCGGACCTGAGGACCTTTTTTGCCTCTACGTATAAATCGTAGAGGCGGTCCTCGTTTGCTAGATCTCGCTGGCGTCGCCGCCTGCTCCGTGCATACTGTCTCCTGGCTACCACGCAGGCAGCCCGGAGCCCCGCCAGCTCCTCCGACCACCAGTAGACGGCGCGTCGGGGAGGCGGGCGGCGAGACCGAGGCATGCTTGAGTTGCACACCTCGGTTAAGGACCGCCTCAGCTGGGCCGCAGCGGCGTCCACGTCCAGGACACAAATAAAAACCTGGGACAACTTCGTTGACATATCGAAGTTTGTCCTATATTTATATTGATACACCCTTACAAAAAATAATGCCACAGCCTCGAGACCTTTACTTGAGATATCGTCCGCGTCACCTATTTTTCGAGTCCGCCCTTAAAGATCTTCTCGAGTACCCTCGAGCTGGCCAACGTGTCACGATTTCAAGTTTATTTACATATAATACCAGATTTTATTTTATTTCGTATTTTTCTCGGGACAATAATAAAGATATTGCATCGTAAATTTCGTCACAGATCATCGATAAACATACGAAATGAAATAAAAGTATAATAGTGTAAGCTAAAGCCAATTCGTCACTCATCTCTATACATAAAAAATATAACATCTGTCAGTCTGTCCGTCTGTTAGAAAGAGCAACAAAAAATTTATTTACTTCATTTCGCAATGAAAGTTTCAATGATGCATATCGTAGTTTCACCGCCGCTTTCAAGCACATACTTAAATGGCTAAAACTTAAGAGATACGTCAGAACGATGTATTAGAAAATTGTAGGTCTTAACAAGGCCTACAGGATGTTAATGTTATACGTAGTAATCAATTTAAAAATCCTAAGCGCGAACAAAACCGCGGGCAGAATCTAGTATACTATAATACTAGCTAAAGACAGTCGGGACTCAGTTCTGAGAAACTTCCCATTTTCATCATTACGATCATTAATAATTAGAAACGTTTTCCTAATTCCATTGGTAAATTAGCTAAAGAAAATTAAGTAAAATAATAACATAATATTTATGAACAAATTAAAGCTAATGATCATAATCCTAATGAGAAACAACATCATGAAGACATAGCGTGAGTGTAAGATATTATAACTTTGCTAGGCTTTTGTGTGTCAAATTAATACAAGTTAAAGCTTATTTCAGTGATGATAATGTTCGAAAACAACTATTTCCCAACAGCTATTCCCCACAATTGGTTTTGTTATCATTCGTAAAACAAATTGACCATTTTAAGGGTCAATAGCGACAAGGTTAAAGACGTTATAATGGCTTCACCAACAAATTCAGAAATTCATAATTCTTTCCTAAAAAGTGTCGGTCAGACACTCGGAAAGTTGTTATTTCTTTATAATAATATTTTAACTTTCATTGGAGTTTGATGGACAAAAATATTTCAACGTCTACGACAAACGCGAAAGGAGGTGGAATAAACCCCGTGGGTGGCTAAAAGTTAAAGAAAAGTACCGTCGCATCACCGCGTTCAACGGTGTTACCAAAAAACCAAATATATTAAACATGTTCCTAATTTTTGATTTTAACATATTATAAATGTTTGAAAAATTACTGTAATTAAAATGTAAAACTAAAAAAAATTCACGTCCTGAGGCGGGAATCGAACCCGCGACCTTTCGCAATCCGGGCGACTGCTCTAACCAACTGAGCCACTGTCTATCTGTATTTACGTTTATGAGCTAACGTCTACCCTACAATGTCGAAATGTTCTATTTCAACATCCGAAATGAGTATTTTTATAAATACCTACGATTCGGTTAAGTTGGGGCAGTGCTTTCAAATATTCTTAATTTTTGATTTTCTAGTTTTACATTTTAATTACTAAGTTATTTTTCAAACATTTTAAGTTTCCTAACAACACCTAGCATGCTTAATATATTTTGATACTTAATCAGCTATTATATAGGTTTAATATTTCTTGAGAAGTATGTACAGAAATATATTATTGTTAATTTTATGTTCGCCCTGCAAAATGGCGATCTGCTTTGAATCCTACATCATCTTATTATTAATTAAAATTAAATTATTAAGAGATCACCAAAAAGGAAATTTTAGATGAACGTTAAATTGTTTTGTTAAGCGGGTTGCTTGACAAAAAATAAAACGGTAAGAAAAAGCTCTACAAATCGTTTCGAGATATTTTTTTGTGTTTGATCACATTCTTTAGTTAAACATTAAATACAAACCTATCTGAAAGATCTAGATACCAGGCGTTGTTTTAAACCTTTAACTTACCAGAAAATCAAATAGAAATTAGTCTCGCAGTCGACGTGTTAAAGTCCATCAGAATACCGGACTTAATTACAAAGCGGGGGCGAAAATTGCAATTCAGGAGCGGTGTAGTCCAAGTTTTGGGGGGGATTAATTGCTCTGACCCTTCGATTTTTCCAAGGGAAATTCCATTTGCTGATAGGGCCAAAATAAGCGAAGTTGACCCGTCTCTTACTTTCGATTCATTTGCTCGAACCGCGTTGAACGATACGGTCTCGGAACAGATTTTCGGTTTGGACCCGGGGAATGTCGTTAAATGAGTATAATTATGCTGGAACTATCATTATTTGAATTTGAAATGTTTTCCTTATCTTTGACTTTGGTTTTGAAAATACAAAACTTTGTGATTTTGATATTACAATTACTTACTTGTTGTAGCACGCGTTAGTGCTGCCATCGTACACAATTTTTAAAGTACTAAACGAGCAAACAAACAACAAATAAACTTACACTTTATATCACGACTCTGAGATTTTACTTCGCAAAGATAATACTCGCCGTAAGAAGTAAGAAATGGTAGTAGTTCTACCATTTCTTACGTAAATAGAATCGGCGGAATTTAATTTGCACATTTAATTTTAAACTCTCGGATAGAAGTAGACGGATATTGACTGACAGTACTGGTCTCCACAACACAGGGCATCCTAGTGTGGATTCCAGTGACACTGTTGAATCTGGCTGACTTTGTAATTTTTTTAATCTGAACTGCAACAGTGTTTGGATCATGTTTGCGAATTTATGTACTGAATTAAATATTTCATATTTCATACATTGTGGCAGTGGTATGAACAACGTTATATTTATATCTTTGTCATCTTATATTAGTTCCAACTGATAATTATAAATCACGCTGCGAGTCAACCCCAATATAGTGCGTTTTTTATAGATGTGTTTGTTTTTACCCAGATTAAAAAAATTAAGTTGGTTAAAATGCGATTTTTCTCCCTACATCCAGACGTATTTGAAGTATATCCATTAACCCGGCAGGGTCATTTTACTATTTACTATTTCTTCATACTTACTTAAAAATACCTACATGCTAGTAAGGCTTGATTAGCTTCCTTTACGTCTACGAGCATAAACTTCAGCAATAGGTTACTCTGGTTGCTCTTCGGCAGGCGTTTAATTACCTCGGAAGCACAACAGAAGCCACAGAAGCGGTGCATTGGTAAATAACACTTTAACTCATTAACGCCCAAGATGAAACCGCATATAAAATATGTATTTATAATATGATTTATTTATTGTTAGGGACTAAATACTATGTACAAAAGCAAAAATTGGAAAAAATATTTTAGACATGCAAATTATCAGGGTGTACTCGATCGAGTACAATGGGCAGATTAGTAGTGGAATTCACCAAAACTGGATTGCTCAACACATAAGAGTTTTTAAGCAAAGTTCACAATGCCAATGAACACGATTGTGATAAAATAGAACATCATAAGCACAGTAGTTCCTCCAATGTCAATTTTTCATAAAAACAACTCCCCACTGACATGAGTTTTTTTTTGATAAGTTCACGTTATGATCTCATCTTGAACATTTTACCGTGTGAACCTTCAGCCAAGGGATTATCTACAACATGCAGATTCTTTTCTATTTCCCAAAATAGATTGCGTGACATACAGTTTGTGACCAATGAAACATTAAAGCTGCAGTATGCATAAATGCAATTGGTTATTGCATATATGCATACTGCAGTTTTAATGTTTCATTAAAACTGCAGTATGCATATATGCGAGGCTCAAAATACCTGAATGATTGAAAATTGTGTATACCTACTATTTGATCCTGCCTCATTATCATCATCATCATTTCAGCCGAGAGACGCCCACTGCTGGGCATAGGCCTCCCCCAAAGATCTCCATACCAATCGGTTCTGCGCTGTCCGCATCCATCGGCTTCCCGCGATCCTCACCAGATCGTCGGTCCACCTTGTGGGAGGCCTACCAACGCTGCGTCTCCCGGTACGCGGCCGCCACTCGAGGACCTTTCCGCCCCAACAACGGCCGTCATTCCTCATTGCAATATGGCCTGCCCACTGCCACTTGAGGCTCGCAATTCTTCGGGCTATGTCGGTGACCTTAGTTCTCCTGTGGATCTCATCATTTCTGATTCGATCACGCAGAGTAACCCGAGCATAGCCCGCCTACGAGATACTATTTTGGACTATCATATTTGTAATTTCTTCATCAAATATTTTTTTAAATAACATTGTAGGACTACGGCTTCTCAATACGTCTATGACTGTTGTTCGTCACTGTTGAAAAGTGTCAGAAATCTTGTGAGTAGTGCTATGTCTAAGCAAAACCCTTCTCCGTACCGACTCGCCTGAGTCTGAATTTCTAGCTCGCTTAGGAGGTTTAGTGAGATTTGACAGTGGCTTATCCTCGCTACGACTTGGAATTATTTTAACTGTCACTGGTTCATCTGTTAGTAAAGTTGAATAAAGAAAATCGTCATCATTTCCTTCTTCATCATTACTATTTATACCAGATTCAGGTGGCAACAATATGACATCACATATTATTGCCACCATAGTTCCACCATCATAGCTTCAATGGCTTCTTCCAATCCTAAATAGCCATTTTGAGATGTAGAAACGTGGCGTTTGGCCATTGTATGAAAATCAAAGATACTTGTAAAATTCAAGAAATAATAGTACACAAGTGCCCGTTGTACCCAGCCGAGTACAGTGTAATAAAATGGATTCCAAAATCGAGCCATTAAAATGAAACGTAGCTGAAATAGTATCTATTGACAGTATACAAACCAACAATAACCTCTCATAACAAAAAGACAAAATATATAATAAATGATCATAAAAATATTTTAGCAAAACGTACCTCAAAAATATGATTTACAGTCAGAATTTAACGATAGAAAATTTGACGTTAAATTTCGCGCTATCCCCGATTATTACTTTTTTCATATGTTGCTAGTGATGTTTAGTAATGAAATAAATGATAATTAACACAAAAACTCAAAATTATAAATGTCAATTGATATGCTTTATAACTGTACTCGCGCGAGTACAGAGGGCGGTAATGGGTTAATATAGTATGACCCCTATGCTTAAATACAGTACGACTCCTGTCCAATGATAGCATTCACTTTATTGTGATATCAAGTTGGTTTCAAAAGAGCTTTAGGTATAGCTACTGCAAAATGCTGGCACCTCGCAAGCATTTTGACTGTTGTAATTTAATAAATGCTGTAATAGGACAATCAATAGTGCTAAATTAGCTATAACATTGATTTTAGGATCTAAACTAATGAACCATTCCATTATAAACATATTAAATATGTGTATAATTCTCAGAACTCCGCTTCTCAGATATAGAGTTACTTGGGATCCCGTTTTTGTTTCCAAATACAAAATTTCTTTTCGATAAAATATCTAAAAAGCTTTCAACTCTCTTGGTTTTGCCGGGTCCATAAACTACCATTAATATGATTTATTAAATACTTAAAGTAAATACTTAACCTGTAAAGCGGCGATATACCACCGGGGTGCGATGACAATAGAAAAATCAATTGTGTCTGGAATCTCATGCTTGACGGGTTAATAAACGATTTTCATTAAAATTTCAGAGCAAATTAAAACTTCTGCATAATATCAATTACAACCTACCTTTTTACTAGGTTGTAGGCCCGTGTGTAGGGTCGTCTGGGTAGGTACCACCGCCTAGGCACCGGGTAGGTCTTCCTTATTCCAGTTGTGAAACAGTTCGCTGTGTTTCGATTTGAGGGGAAAGGTAGCCAGTGTAATTACTGGACATGGACGGCATTTGAGACCTCAGGATGACAACGCACCTGCAATATCAAGTGATTTTTCCTTGTTATTGCAGGTCAGGTATCAGGTGGGCCGTCAGCTTGTCGGTCATCTAGTTGCATAAAAAACCTAAATTCTTCCATTTTTAATAACTTTTATGTCCTGCTAGCTCACTAGAATTCTATATACCTGTTTAAACAGACAAAAGATGTTCTGATTATAAACCTCACAGAAGGGGAACTTAATCTCTTAGTCTTTAGACCTTGAAAGAGAGCGGGATAGACACGGGGAGTTTCTGCGCTCAAAGCTCAGCCGCACGTAGACTTTGCGTGAGCGTCATAGAACTTATTAAAAAGACATTCTAAAAAAATATTGTTCG
This sequence comes from Nymphula nitidulata, assembly GCA_947347705.1. Taxonomy (NCBI): domain Eukaryota; kingdom Metazoa; phylum Arthropoda; class Insecta; order Lepidoptera; family Crambidae; genus Nymphula; species Nymphula nitidulata. The sequence goes on along the minus strand of OX374617.1, from coordinate 1,723,754 downwards.
GCTACATTTGCAATAACCAAAATTTGACGAAGTGTAATTATGTTATCTATATGCAACTTAATTTTTGGCTAGGTGTTACCCTAATTTATGAAGTCAGTTTTTTGAGCTACAGGCAGTCGAAAGTGAACCGCCTCTGTGGTCTAGTGGTTGAGACCACCTACTTCAGATCTAGAGGTCCGGGTTTCGATTCCCGTGGGGGCAGAAATTTTCTGCTCGTGGTAGGGCTTTTCTAGATCCGCCTGGCTAGCTACCACCGTCTTACCTAAGTCTGCCGCCATAACAATAATGTTAACAGCATGGTTGTGTTCCGGCAGTTAGAGGTAAGATAGCCAGTTCCTCTGTGGTTCAGGAATCCGGGTGTAACTCGCTTCCATCGTCGGCCTTATCTTCACTTACCATCAGGTAAGATGAAGGCCAAGAGTTACCCCGTTAAGATAAAAAAACGTTCAGTTGTCATTTCGTTCAGTGCAGCTGGCTGATAGGCAGCTCGGAAGTAATTACTAAATTTTATAACAGAGAAGTAACTAAGTAGTGACTTCTCTAAATCTTATACTATACTTGTTCTTTTGCAAGTCATTCTTAGCTAATACACGTTAGTTTAATGTATATTGCCGATAGTTAAATAAAACTATTAACCCGTCAAGCATGAGTTTCCAGACACAATTGATTTTTCTATTGTCATCGCCCACCGGTGGTATATTGCCGCTTTACAGATTAATAATAATCATAACAGTTTTAGCTGTTCTTGCGCTTACTTCTGAAGGGTGAATCGCGAAGTTTACCTGTAATGGCCTGGCCATGACATCACCACACGCGAGTCCTGCGTCTCGCGTCTCGGCAACCACTGCGCGCTGTCTTGATGTCGGCCTACAGCGCGTCGTCGTGACCGCGCAGTGGTTGCCGAGACGCCGACTCCGCCCCCCCTCCCCGTGGCCAGGCCGTAATAAGTGACGTTCGATTATTATTAAACGATGTGATTCACCCGAGAGACCACAATCCCTCCTTGGCCCTAGGAGCAAATATAAATTATTTTAAACAATTTATTTTTATTATGCTCAGATTACATGAAATTGTGAAGAGTGACAAGGTACCGATATGGTCAAACGTGTATTATTAAAAGACCTTTCCAAAAATGTATTTTTTGTTTTAGTTTTCTTTTTTTTTCACCCTTTAAGACTTTAAATGCTTTGGAATTGTTTACGATGGCTGCACACAAGCGCGTTTCTACATGTAAATAATTGTCATCTATCGGGCGAATCACGTAATTTAATAATATTCGATAATTATATTTGATTACAGTTTAAGTTATTAACTCGGAGACGTAAACATATTTGTCACCTTAATAACATTAAAAATATTCAAATCAAAGAAACAACCTCACCAATAGTCGATAAATAACTTGTTCACAAAGCATAATCTATTTTAAAAGCGTATAGAAACAAGACAATATTAAATTATTTTCAAATATTTTAACATTAGGGGAATCCTATTATGTTATTTGAATATTATCATCTATAAATATAATTATTTGCTCACTATATTTTAAACTTACTTAGAGATATAGGGGTTTAAACAAACCCAATCATGATTTCGCTAAGCAAGATTAACCAATTGTGTCATTTGTTTTCCTTACTGGAGTCTAAACGGAATGGCAACAAGGTCATTAATTCTAAATGCTTTTACTGATTAATCATGTCTCTAAGTCCCTTTGATGCTCACACTTTTAGCTTACGACCATAGTCTTTATTTAAGTGAAGTCCCTGAGGACGTGTAGATGGGATTTTATTTACTAGAATTGTAAGTAGCAATTAAGCACCACCTGATGGTAAGTGATCTTTGTCTTTACTCTTACCGGGCTCTTGGATTTCATCACACCTGATGGTACCTAAGTGATGATAATGCTGGAGATGGAAGTGAGCTTCACCCGCATTCCTCAACCACAGAGGAACTGGCTATCTTACGTCTTACTGCCGGAGCACAACAATTTATTATTATTGTTGTGGCGTCAAACTTAAGTAAGATGGTAATAGCTAGCCAGATGGATTTATAAAAAGCCCTACCACAAACCAAACTGAGCAGCAAATTTCTGCCCCAACGGAATTGAACCCCGCACCTCCAGATCTGAGGTGGTCCCAACCATTAGATCACAGAGATGGTTAATAAGAGTAAGGCGGCCTGTACAGTACAAGGAAATCGCTTGAAATATCAAAAATGGTTACATGGTTATTGTGCTACTTAAGCCTTCTTATAGCCGTGTCCATCTGCCCCGTCGCGACTCCATCTCCCCATCAGTCAGACCCATCTGACTGATGGGGAGATGGAGTCGCGACGGGGCAGCTATGACAGGAGCAACGTGGTCTGTCTGGGCAGGGAATAGAACTGATACTACTGGTTCCAGCAGCTGAGGACTGAGGGTCTCCACGACCGGGGTACCCAAGCTGCATAGCTTATTACAGCATCCCCATGGATCCGCATCTAGCTCTTCAAGCCACTGCTCTCTGGCAGCCTCCCAGGCCTTGAAAATTTCAACTCGGAAGGCGTGGAGAACTTCCTTATACATTCTTGGGTTGTGCCAGTCCGCCATCTGCGGAATCGAGTGTAAGCTTTACGCCAGGCGATGCAGGCTCTGCGCATTTCAGCTAACTCCTGAGACGGCCAGAACACTTTCTTCCTGGGTGGGCGACACTGTGTGCGAGGCATTGATGATGCAGATCAATGTCATAGACTCCCCAAATGAACGGGCCGCGTCATAGACATTCGTGAAGGGAGTCATCGATTGGGAGAAACAGACTTCCAAAAAGGTGGACTCCTTGGAAGTTAAAACCAGTGCTTAGAATCTTATAGCTAAGTATTTTCAAATCATTATTTGCTTTTTTGATGCTTCGAGGTTAGCGTGTAATATTATATTATTAACAAGTCAAGATTATGACTATTTATAGGTACGTGAGTTGACGTTAGTGGTATGAATTAATAATTTGGGACACAACCATGATGGGTTGGCTAGGTGAGATCTCCAGAGATAAGTCCTCACTTATATTCTGCTGTATCCGTTTGTATTTGGTAAATTAATAACTTTTATTTACTTTTCCCTGTTTACTAAAATTTTGTTCGAAGAGGCAGACTATAGATAGTATTTTTATCAAAGAGGCAAAAACTCAGCAGTTTCAATCTTTTTTGCTGTCCGCCTGTGAGTTATTTCTTCGATATAAAAAAACTAGAAAAATATATTTGGCCCAAGACTGTCTGCCTTATCAACTATGGACGGCAGAATTCTTTTTTTACAAACGAACCTTATTTTTACACTAAACGACGAAATTGTGTATTCGGAATAATAAGCCATAATATACTATATCATTATTGGGTGGGTGTAATACCACGAACTAATAAGAACATGTCATACATGTCAAATTAAATCGGATTCGTTTATTGTTTGGACTAAATCTAATTTCTGTGGTTTTTATAAATAGTTAGACCTAAGTTGTGAACCACAATGCATGATGCCGGCCATTCAATAGCTTCTAGGAACACGTCATGCTGAGATGAATTGACAAGAAACTCGTTGAATTTTTTTCTCCGTTCATTTTATTTTACCTACTTTTTCGCTAAGGACATTTTATAGAAAAAACTCAACACAATCAAGTAATCATCTGGGCGCCTTTGTCACTTTGACGTTTAGTTGACTTCTATGTCGCCCGCCATGTTGCCATATTGAATGGCAGTTAAAACGAGGAAAATTTTCAAATGTTATTGACTGTGAAATCGACAGGTTGTGCGCATCTACAGCCATCTGACAGCATCCATTTTGTTTTATCGGGCCGGCGATCACGTTTTCTTCGGAAAACGAATTCATCTTGCCCAATCACCGTACAACGTTGCCGCAAATTATTTGCAGATTAATTTTACTTGACTTGGCAAAATTCGTAATAACGAGAGGCCATTAAATAAAGAAGATGAAGTATACAAACAAACTATGGATGAAAACGAATTATTAGTATTTAAAAAAAATATGAAACATCTAAATAAATAGATAAATCTCTTTTTGGCTATAATACCACCACGCTGGCCCAATGCGATATATTTGGATTTACCCATTCCTGGATCGACCACGGCGAAAGTTTCTTTGGTTTTGCAGAGCACTCAAACCACCACACCACCCAAGTCCTCCTCCATCGAGCTCATCTTTCAATAAATCCATTTTATTCACAGTGAGATTATATTTGGTAACTAATGACCTAAATACATTCTCATAATATTCTTAATTCGGCTTTATAATTTGAAATAAAACCTAAATTAGATGTTACATTATTATTGTACCTACACCAGACGATTCGATTACTTTGCAGCGATCGTGGTCACGGGAAGACTGAAGATGTCAGTTGTCCTTGATATGTTTTAAGTTAACTACCGTCACTTTGTGTTATATTTTGAGCTTTCCGAATCAGGCATACGGAGCTCACGGTGTCAGTTTTTCGACTTTATAAGTTTTGCAGGTGTAATTTAGGCATACTTACTATCAAAAAAATTTTTTTCTTGGGAGTTGTGGTGAGGCAGTTGATCAATTATGTGTCATTTCTTATTTCAATCTTATTCACATGTTGCTAAAACTTAGGATATACTCATAGGCTTGTCACTGATTTCAAGAATAAGCACAAGTATATTATTTATATCCAACGAAAATTTTGTAAGAATCACATGATACGCGTATCATGTGATTCTTATTATGTGTATCATAATATTCCGACGAAAATTATGATACACATAATTATGGATATGTAGTTATAATTAATTGGATTATAAGATATTGACTAAGAGCGGAATTAAATCAACAGGAACTTTCTAAGGAGGAAGCAAATATTGATATATTCGTCTAATCGTCTCTGAAATTAACCTTTGCGATTATTCCAATTCTGATTGGAGGAAGAAAACTTGGTATATGGTTAAATAAATTGTGATACATTGTTGAGTAATGCCGCAAATAGATAAGATAAACTCCGTCGATTTATCTTCATTTTGAACAATGATTTAGTAAGAGAGTTTATTAATAAAATCTGTATTTTATGATGAAGTGATTTATATTCATCGCTGAACTGCTGCCAATATTCTGTAGGAAAGTAAAACAGGCTTATTCATTTAAAAGTATAGGATCGTTACTAAATTGTGTGCCAACTATACAATTGTTGCAAAGTCTTCTTAATTGAAATTCTAATGAATGGACCAAGTATTAAATATTCTGAGGTATAGATGTAAGTCAAATATTTTTGGGAAGCTTTCGCTTTTACCACCATACTTAATGGCTTGATAAACACTTAAGCCCCTGAGTAAACTAATGGATCCTGTTATAACGGTTCAACTGCTATACCTACTTCTTTATTTTATATAGCTTCATTGTTATATTCTATTAAACCTACTAATTGTTTAAATAGATTCGTAAAGGAAAAGGAAAATGTAGTTAAGACACTTTTGTGCAGTTCTATTATCAACACTCCGGTTTTTATTATCATTTTTTTGTAGATCTTATACAGTGTTAGCATATATGAATGAGAAACGCCCTACCGCAAAGCGGATTACGGCAATACGTCGTTATATTCCAAAAAACATAGCTGTGATCAGAAATTTTCTGTCTCTTGCACTTTACACTCATATTTCGCCAGCTATTGAATAACTTAGTTAGCTTGTTAAAGGAATTATAAAGATTTAAGTGATAGCGATATGGAAAAACAGAAAAGGCTATAAGACAAACGCATGATGCCAGAAGCAAAATAAATAAATAAAATTATAATAGATAGGACTATAGTTAAAAACAAGAATGGAATAGAACGTGTAGTTGCCTAAAAAGACAGTATTGGTAATTGAAAAGCATCAAAACAATTAACAAATGGTTGCCAGAATTAAATGTTTGAGAATTAGAAAAGGATAGGGAGGTGAATTTTTTAGTATGAAAGAAAGAGTTAACTGATGAATAATGTAAAAAATAATGGTTGATGATGAAGACCAAGGGAAAGTAGTTATGATGGTTGGTGATACTAGAAATTGCAATGTCACTATTTACATTGATAAAGAAGCTAACCCAAATTAAGCATTTCAAGCTGTTCTCTGTTTAATTTCAACCCCATCCCTTTCATAGATTTTAATTGAACATACATGAATGGATTTAGTTTGGTTGCTACATGATGTTATACACAAGTGACATCTGTCCATAAAGATAAGATACAAAATAAACTTAGAGATTTCCAGAAGCGATTCCTGTAGTCCTAAACCAACAATACAGATAGATCTTGTAATCTATCTAAAAATAATACGCACAGTAAGATATTTCAATATGTTCTTTCAGAGATATTTAAAATGGGGCATTGGGGTTTATTATCTTTCGAAGCTGTACCCCTAGCCCTCGCCTAGCTCGAACGTTTCAATAATTTCGTATTGCAATACTTTCGTTGACGCGTGCTTAAAAATTCATACAAAATTAACTATGTCATTTGATGACTATTTTTCATGCAACCGGTAGGAAACTAGCTTACGGCTCGCCTAAAGCCTTTAATTATTGATTCTGACCCTTCAAAATCGTCAGTAGCTTTCGTAGTTCTCAATAATCAATTTTACGAAGAAAATAGTTTAATATAAACTGTGTGTCGTCATCTTCATCATTATTTCACCCGAAAGGCGTCCACTGCTGGACAAAGGCCTCCTCTAAAGATTTCCACGAAGATGTGTGCTGATCTGCATGCATCTAGCGAAAGGTCGCGACGCTCATCAGATCGTCCATCCACCTTGTTGGAGGCCTGCCCACGCTACAAAGAGTGCAGTAATTATGAAAATGTTTACCCATGATTTTTATATCCTAATTAATTTTTATATCCTAATTAAAATTATAAATAAACCACCAAGCCGATTTATTAGAAATTTGTTATGGGGATATTTTGAGATCCTGGAAAGGATACTTTTTGGAGTGGCAACTGACATCCACGCTGGCGAAGCCGCGGGTAAAAGCTGGTCGTATAATAAATATGTAACTATCTAAGTCATTTATTTATATGTGAATTGAATCCGATTACAAAAGTGACAATAATTTCATACTTATGATTGATAATTATGTTAAATCAAAAATAATTATTATGAACGGATATGATGCAAATAGCACATTCAAAAGGTCTAACACTGTGTCTATATTAAGTATTTTCAATTTTTAAATTCTGATGATCATAATTCAAGGAGACAAATACTATTTTTGGTTCTCCACCATTTCGGTAGAAAAGTTTCTCAATTAACCGTTTTTAACTCCCTGTATTAAAATCAAAGGAAATTAAAAATCTCATTTGAATAAAAAAATATTTTGATACAACTAGCTGATATTTTTAGTTCGCTGTGTAAATTATTATTGCTTGAAATGGAAGGCATTTCATCCGAGACCTCAGGGTGACAACGCACCTGCAATAACAAGTTATATTTTCTTTGTTGTAGGCGACGGTAGCAACTTACCACCAGCCCTCTTATTCGCAAAACCTAATGACAAGTACCGGTGGATAAAATAATTGGTGCTTTTACGTATGTACATTGAATCGATTCGTTTCATTGTAGCGTGAAACAGCAATATAAAAACAGCAGTATGAAAAGGCACCGACTCATGTCATTAGCGAATAAGGGGCAGGTGGGCCATCAGCTCGCGTGATTTCTAGTTGTCTAAGTAATAAAAAAATCAGTTGCCCATTTCGTCATTTACGAAGAATAACAGCTCTTAAATGTGTGTGTAGGTATTCCAGTTCGCAGCATGTCGTTTGTATCTTGAATTTCATAAACGTACAAAGAGAAAACTGTTTTAAACTCACCGTTTCCGTTGTCAAGTGCCAAAAGCAGGATGCGTGCTGTAGAATAATGTAGTATGAACCTTGTTTCTGATGTATGAAGTTTAAAAATGCATGCCTCGACAAATTGTTAACGTAATGCAGGTTTCCTCTGTGTGAATCTGAGACATTGTTTCATATTCAACTCGTAAAAGACGACGCGCAGGTAAATTTAATTTTAGCGAGCGAAGTGAATTGATGTCACCTTTAGAGCCACATGTTGCGGTCGATTTGGAGTCGCACTCTCCTATATTAAAATGTTCTGTTACTGTTTTACATCGTCGTCAATTAGATGAGTTTTGGCAGAAAATGGGACTTAAAACGTAGAATCACGATTTTCGTCGACAAGGTCACTGACCTCTACAGAAAGATTGCGTTCTGTAGCACTGCAAAAATCGACTGACTATTTACTATCTGCCCCCTTATTCTCAACTGGCGAAAAGTATTCGGTCGGTCGGAAACTCTATATCTGTCACTTTTTATCGCGGTGCGTCAAAACGAGATGGTATGTGACTTTTCGAATCGAATCCGTGATCCAACAATTGAGAATAAGGGGGCTGAACTGAAATGCATTATAGTCTATAGCGGCAGTTTCACAAGCCTTTTATTTAATTTTGTTGGGGCATGTTGCACTGAGAGCCAGTTTTCCACTCGCTAAGAAGTGTCGAATTTGACCTTATCGCAATAAGGACTAGGTATCTCAGACGGAAGACTTTGTCTGCAATAGGTCTTCATCTTAAAATGGCTAGTAATTCACAACTACACCGTGAGACGACCATCGCAGAACACAGCATAAGTAAAATTACTAGTAAACTCATGATAAAATTAAAAACCAGAAAAAGTAAAATTTATGTTTAACTTAATTTGTAACCGGTATCGTACCTAATGGTTTGAGCGCTCAGTAACACTAGCAAGAACATTTTTAAATTTCGAATCGTAATCGTATCGTTCACGCTTAATATTTCAAACAAAAGTCAGACAAAAGCTAACGTAACTACTCGATACGATGGCAATTCGAAATTTAAAAGTGTTCGAGCTAGGGGTACTGATCTCGCCATTTTCGATGTCGGGATGGGTCATTCAATATTTGTAATCTCGAACTCCTCTGTGCTTTGGTAGACACTGACATTAAACCCACCAACCAGCATTGCCCTAGCGTGCTTGTCATATGGTACAAATTCGCCAATGATTTCTTTATTGTTAGATTTTTCGAAAAATCCTCTGATATCTTATCTTTTCTTACTGTGGGGCCATGACTTAGTCACAGTGCATTTCGACCCATTGGGATCTTTTGTGCCTACTCTTCCTGTGTCCAGAATATACATAGATACAATTAGCGTTACTATATCTGTAGGCAGAAAAAGCCTGTAGTCTTCTGGCTGTGGATATGCCACTTCCAGAAGGCTCATTCTGGTTCTATCCTGGGCATCACAATGACACAAGAGATGCGTCATTGACTCCTGGCATTCACTACATGCTAACCAAAGGTGTGTTCGGGAGAGTTGCATTTTGTGTAGCATGTGTTTAGTAGCAAAATTCCCTGTGAGCAAATCAATAAGCGAGCGTTTGTTCTACCGTTTGGATAGATGTATTTACTCCATCCTCCTACCTCCTCCCCTAAGAAGGATTTGAAGTGTTTTTATCCCAATATTTTATTCCATTCAGATTCTGATAACTTTTCAGAGTATAGACATTAATCTGTGGTATAGATTTGCTTATGCATGGCAAATATTATTAGAATCGGTAGGTTCCCTTTTAATATTTTCGACTGGAAAGTTTATATGAAAAGCCATGCAACTTAAACGCTCTTCACCCGTGAAGCACCAGATTTCAGACACAATCGATTTTTCTGTTGTCATAGAGCTCCAGAGGTATAACGCGGCTTGACAGATTCAATATATAAAAGAAAGTCAGCAAGCCAGCTACTATTAGCGGCTACTGTTAGCTACGATTTTATCATAAATATTTCAAAGAAGGTTCTATTCCAGCATAGATGATGTCATCTGATACTCGAGCTCAGAGGCCCCGAAGAGTCTTCAGCCTGCTCAAAGTGGTTTAATCGGAGCTGAGCTGAGGGGTACCGATTATCCGATAATATAGTAAGTCTCAACCGCTCCAGTTAAGGTTGCGCCACAGCACTGTTTGCTGATCTATTATGAAATTAAAATGAATTCACGTTCAAGAGACTTGGTGCGTGACCGAGCAATTATCTCAGCATATTGAGAAAGCGAATTTTAGAAGATGTTTAAATGCAGTTAAGTTTCTTTTTAAAAATAAAGGAATGTTTCCGTTTCGTAAAATGAACTAAATAAAGGATTTAAAGTAGTTCTCCGCCAGGGCCCGTAGATTTTTTCCGACACAGGGTGGCACATTCAGATCGGTCAGTATGGGAAAGTGATAAATTACGAAAATCTCTTATTAGGACCCATGTCTTCGATTTTAGTAATAAGAAAAACTGCATTCATACATTTAACCCGGCGAGCGTAAGGTTCGAATGTGTAACATGGAGCGCTAGGTGGGTGTAGTACACCCTGATAGTTATTGTGTGATTTTATTATGGTATTATTTTTATTACTTATTTTATTGAATACTAAAATGATCTTTACATCTTTTTTCAACGGAAAAAAGGGAAATGAAAAAAATTATTAATTTCCTATGTGACTTAATGGAGTTTTAAAAAATAACAATTTCTACATATATTTATTGACTAACGCCTATGTTTATCACTTTTTAACAAAATTTTTACGGTATAATAATAATAAATAAAAAATTACATTCATTTTGAGATCGTGTGCAGTTTTCACAGATGAAATTGGCATGAATGGATATATAAAACGGCTGCATTGAGAACAAACTTATTTATTTTCGGTGTTTTCTTACCTCCCCCCACGCAGCTATTCAGGCGCTGGAAGCGTAATATCAATTCGCTATTGAAATATTGATTGATTTATCTTGGCCTGGGTGTGTCACACCCAACCTTACGCTCGCCGGGTTAAAAAAAACGTGTACTCGGCTCGGGAATCGAACCCGGACGTTTTGAAAAATAAAACAGTGTTAAAATAATAAAATAGTGTTAACTATTTCTATTTAGATTTCGATTGTGTAGGTCTTAAGCAGTAAACGCTTCTATGAAACATAATGTCTAAGAGACACCGCACATATACAATTTCAAGTTGGCCAACTATCGAACAACTAAATTGCGTGCTTTCATAGGCCGCACACTTCGTCGACTTAGTTGGTGGACAGTGTTGCTAGCGCGGTGAAGTCTGCGATAAAATGCGGAAAAACAACGCACTTCTTAAATTAATAAAAAGAAGACGAAAACAGAACAAAACATTTATCCATCCGATATCAAGTGTATCCGATATTAAGTGACAGATTAGAGCGTGGGAAACATCATACCTTACATTCTAAACTGAGATGTTACCCAGATAAGTTTTTTAAGGGCTTGCCTTTTTTGGACTTCGTCGATCAGCAGTTCTATTTTTTCATTTGTTACAAGAAGAGAATGCAGAGATCGACTGGCTGCGGCGGCTGCGTGCCCGTCGGCAAAAATCCAAGCGTAGGGAAATCACGCGCACGGGTCTGGTCACACTGCATGTTACCGTGCGACTGACCAACTAAGTTGTTATAGTGTGCGGGCTATCGGCCGATAGTTGGCCAATTATTTAGTTGAATGACTTAGTTGATATAATGTGCGGGCTATCATAAGATTCTATGCCTATCAGACATTCTGCGATTTAGTTGGTCAACTTGAAATTGTATATGTGCGGTGGCTCTAAAATGAATAAAGAGGATCTCGAAAGGTTCTCGAATGGACACCACGCCTCGGCAAACGTAGTGTAGGGCGTCCCTCTGCTAGGTGGACCGACGACATAAAGAAGCTAGCAGGTGGTACCTGGATGAGGAAAGCTGAAGATCGTGTTTTGTGGCGCAGGCTTGGGGAGCCTTGGGAGACCCCGAACAATAAGCGTCATTAAAATTGTGAATACTAGATGACGCAAAATATACTTAATTACTAATTTTATGAAAAATATTTTTTCCTCCTCCGAACTCCTCATGAGTTTCTCCCATGGAGGAAGGCATGTGCCCAGAAGTGGGAGAGCGGGAAGCATAGAGGCTGGTAATAGTGATATATTTTTCATATCAGATTATTAAGCAACAACCACCCGAGCACAATATATTCGAGTTAGTCACAGAAACAATTGCCCAGGCTGGAACTCTTAACCCGAGACTTCTGGCCGAATGGCCTGCAGCTAAACAGAAGTACTGACTACTCAGCCAGTCGTAGCCGGTTTTCATAATATGACTTCGAAAGGCATATACGAATTTCAGTACGAGATAGGTTAAAGTCTTACAGTAGGGCAAGATAAGTGCTTAGGGGTCTCTTCGACCGTAATGTGAAGGGTTCTGAGCTGCGGATGAATTATAGCATGAATAAATCGGGCCAACTTAATCTCAGTACATATCTATCATCGTTAGTCATCTACCATGCGTGAAAAGAAATTTCGGATGACCTAAAATATACCTGATACTATCTTGTAGGCTTATTTTTCATACAGATGAGGATACTTAACAAAGATATTTAAGTGTCTATTGTCATTTCAAATTGATTTCGATAAGATATGCCCCAGCATCTTTATGAGACTGTCTTCGTATGAATCGCAGAAAGAAATCATTATAGAATACATGTAAAATAAAAGCTTACGTACTAGAAGACCGTTTTTATTTATTTATCAACTTATACACACGAGATAAATACATGTTAATTGGGGAAAACGGTTAAGGAAACCTATTTTGCTAATACCACTAAGGTGACAATCAAGCATGCGCCCCACCTGATGGTAAGCGGTTACCGTAACCTTAGAAATCATTTTGGTCATAAAAAAATAACCTTGAATCTACCAATCACTCAAACAGTCACACAAAAGCTCTTTGATTTAAACGACCCGCCTAGGCGTCCAATTGTGACATGACGTTTAGCCATCTGGTTAAACCTTGCGCTCAATGATTGCGCGAATTGGCTAGTACTTCAGCCTTTAGATTGGATGCGGGCGTTCAATCAACGGGCTAACGTCTAGTCGGGTGGCTGCCCTCTAGGTATACGACCCACTGCTGAGCACAGGCCCTACTAGATGGGAGCTCGTTGTGTGACCGCGAACTTGCACAGAAGGCTCCCGGGACTGGTCAATCAAAATCTGTTATCTCGAGCTCCTTCGTGATTCGGAAAGCACGTTAAGCCGTTGGTCCCGGTTGTTACTACAGCCGCTTTTGACCCACCGACTCGTATTGGGCCAGCGTGGTGGTGTTTTTTTTCATACAAAGCACGGCAATTGACCCAACACCACCTCATGTGAAGCGGTAAGGAGAGTCCATATGCGAAGACAGCTAGTGCAGAATAGACATTGCACTAGCCGCCTCCACCTTGCCGGCCCAAAACGTCCTTTTTCACGCCTCTCTTGAAGGACCCCATGTTATAGGAAGGAGGGAACACATGTGCTGGCAAAGAATTTCAAGTTCTAGAAGTACAACAAAGAAATAAGGCACTAAATGTGTGTTTCTCCCATGTAGGAAGGCCTGTGTGTCCAGCCGTGGGACGTTTATGGGCTGGTGATAATAGGCTAAAGCTAGTCATTTATTACCGCTGCAATCGTAAAAGTTAAACGGCGATAGATTAACGCGGACTAAAGTTAAACCTGGTTTAAGTATGATGCTGTCACCTTTAGTTGTTAAAAGAAAGACAGAGACTGCACCAGTTTTGGACTAGGACTAACTTTAGTCGGTTTCCAATAAGGGGGAATGGGTTTTATAATAATTATATTTATGATCTATGCTCCCCGAAGTCACGCGTCATTACTAATAAATCTTAGGGATTTTTTTTATTTAAACTATACAACAATATGTTTTTACTTTTTGATACTTTATTATTAACTTAATATTGTTGACATGCTTTAAGAATATTGTATGCATTTTGATTCAAAGTCATGAGAAGCTTATTTTTATATAGCATCTTACGATGTAAACTACAGTTTTTGCATGAACGTTTAATTTTTTTATGAATCATTTAGGTGAAAGATATGGCGATAATTTGAGATTTCAGGAGATGATATTTTCATAGGAGACTTTTTGGAGTAATAACTGACTTCCACGCAAGCCAGATGTTAATCTATGGATAAAAGTTTTTTTTAATTCTTAACGGGGCAGCTCTTGACTTCATCTCACCTGATGGTGATGATAAGGCCGAAGATGGAAGCGAGCCACACCCGGATTCCTCAACCGCAGAGGAACTGGCTATCTTACCTCCAACTGCTGGAACACGCCAATGCTGTTAACATATTACATTATTTTTATGGTGGCAGACTTTGGTAAGATGGTAACTAGCCAGGCGGGCTTAAATAGCCCTACCACCAAACAAACCGAGCAGAAAATTTCTGCCCCCACGGGAATCGAACTCTGGACCTCTAGATCAGTAGAATGCGGTCTCAGCCACTAGACCACAGAGGCGGTTAGAAATATGAAACAAATAGAGGGTTATATAAAATCGTAATAATAGGGGCTTCAAGGAAAAAACTCAAACAAGCTAAAGGATGTCGAATCTTGTAAGTGTCTCCGCAAACAAGTGTATTATTTTCTTGAGAGCAATAAGCGTTATTTTCAACATGACTCTGCGGTGTCTCCCTTGTGGCTCATTATAAAGGGCTTATTGGGCTTCTGGCTTCTGGCTCGGAGCAAGTATTAGGAGATGGAGGTTTCTTGAAAAATATAAAAGCAAAATGAGGTACAATTATTAATACGACATAAGCCTATCGGTACTGAGTTAAATTTTTATGGATGAATTGGAGTATTGAAGTTAAGAGGGTTGTCGGATGAGCTTTGTTGGACAAATATACCAATAATGGCATTGTTTTTAGGAAACAAATAATTAAATAGAATCGAAGAATAAGATAACAAGAAATGAAATAGAAAGGCCATGAACGAAAACTAGTCACAAATACAGGATGGTGTCGTTACGACAATAAATTGAAACATGGCTATATTAGTTCATAGAAATGGTTTGCCACTTTCAAAAACATCTTATTCATTTTATGATTTCATGACATTTCTATGAAATAATGCAGCCAATGTTATATTATTTCATACAAATGTCTTGAAATTATCAAATGAATAAGATGTTTTTGAAAGTGGCAAACCATTTCTGTGGACTAACATAGCCCATGTTTCAATTTTTTGTCGTATTGACGGCACCACCCATATTTCTTTTATTCACAACTTCTTTCTTATTTAACTAGGTCGTCTAGTCTCGTCGGTGAGGACCTCTCTCTGCCGACTGTCGTCAAGGCGATGGTGAGCAGTGAGACGTCGTGAGAAGCGGTGGCCTCCTTCTGTGAGGATGTTCTGTGAGGAGGATCTCACAGAAGGAGGCCCTAGAGCTCGCGAGGAAGACCTCGCAGACTCTCTCCGCCGGAGGCGTCTCGGCCGCAGGACGCGGCGTTATACCGCCCAACTCCGGCCGCCATAGCCAGGGTGGCGGGTGACAGAGTGGGTCTCTAATACACTGTGTCGGGAGAGTGCCCATGTTGAGCATTCTCCGACTTGTTGTGCCCCTGCGCAGTTGTTTGCGAAAAGTACCCTGCGCTGTGTTCAAGCCCTTACAGTGAAGGGAAAAAAGGTCGTCTAGTCGGCTTGTATGTAGAGTTTCTCGGTAGGTAACACTGCCTTTCTTATTTCGACCGTAAAAGTCATATTTGGTTCGCTATGTTTCGGATCGAAGGGAAAGGTAGCCAGTGTAAATACTGGGCATAAGTAGTAGGCTTTTCATCTTAGGACTCAGGATGACAACAGCAATTACAAGTGATATTTTTCCTTGTTATTGCTGGTGTGTATAGACAACGTTAGCCACTTACCACCAGGTGAATCGTTACCTTGCATGTCATAAAAATATTTCGTATTGTCTTTTCTTCTGTATAAATTGAATAAATAAACATTTGAACGACAAACATACATAATTTAGTACAATTTTAGACACACTTAAAAACGAGTATTTAACTAATGGTCGTATACACTTTGCCGTCCTTTCAATAGGAAAAACTATTGATGGTTAGAATGTCGTTTCTTGTTTAGATTTTTTTTAAGAAATATAGAATTTAAGCGCTAAACTGGGGCAGTATCCCCACCTTAAAGAAGATCGCAGCTAAATAACAATGCTTGTAGTGAGTTTTTCTCGAACGAGAACAGCGTGGGGTTCTTTAAAAAGGGCTTGAAAAGGTTTTTACAAGGTTGGGAAGGAGCAAGTGATACGTCGGGTGTTGCAAGCGTCCATAGGCAACGGTAACCGCCTAAATAGTGTGAAAAAAATATGGAATACATTACTATAATTCCTTATGTAAACGCTCATTACTCATTGTTTTATACAACCAGATGCAAGCTGACGTCTTACCTTTACCGTTGCCTATAGATCTACAGTAAAAAGGGGAGAAAACTTATAGTGGTTAAGGTGCGTTGTCATCCCGAGGCTTGAGATAAAATGGCCCTCATGCCCCTACATTGGTAACTTTAGGCGAAGGTAATGCGATGGACAATTTTGATCAAAGATTATAACATGATTCGTAACTAATTGTGAAATCCAGCTAGAGGTCCCTTTTCTACGGTGACGGATAAATTCTGCATTGCTATAACAAAGTTGGAGTCAATGAAGGAAGTAGAAGTCGATTAATTTTGTATTTCTTGTATTTTTAACCGACTTCAAAAACGAGGAGGTTCTCAATTCGGCCGGTATGTTTTTTTTTTTTTTTTTTTTTTTTTCTATGTATGTACACCGATTACGCCGAGATTACTGATCCGATTTACGTGATTCTTTTTTTGTTCGATGCGGAATAGCTGCCATTTGGTCCCATAAAAATTTTTTCAAAAACAGTTGGGTACTTTGGTTTTAAATTTAAAAAAACTTAAATTATGAAGTCGTCTACATATGCGAAATTGCGAAGTTTTGCTTTTCAAATGACTTTTTAGTGAAACGATACGATAGTAGGAAACAATATAAGTTTACGATCACCCATCTAGCTTCGACCGTAGAAAGTTACCACTAAAAATTGTGAAAAAAAAATTTTAAACAAAAATTAAAACCGACTTCAAAAAACTGAAAAGGATAAAATAATTAAATTTAAGTAGGTATTCATCCCCTAGAAACATATTTTTGGAGTTGGTGCTAAGTGGTTTCCAAAAACAATAGAAAGTGAAGCACCGACTCCAAAAATATGTTTCTAGGGGATGAATACCTACTTAAATTTAATTATTTTATCCTTTTCAGTTTTTTGAAGTCGGTTTTAATTCTTGTTTAAATTTTTTTTTAACTTGGTCCACACATTACAGCCTCAAGTATCGGCCGATCGATAGCCCCAAGGGAGCACAGACCCTTATCGTGGTCTTGTAAACGTCTCCTCAGCACCAGGCCGCATAAATCTACGTCCGACATACTGTTTTAAGTTAAATTAATTTAGTTTTGTATTGCAGTGCTTGTATTAAACACTGCAATAGAAACTAATTAAAATAAATTTCGGGTATATTTTGTATCGCATATCTTGGATTTAATGGAACAACGACAGTCATTGCTTCCTGAAAGATACAGCGTTCAATTGCTATTTTTAAGAGAGCATAATATGGACAACTGCTACCGTTTGAACTTAGGTAACCTTGAAATTAGGTAACATCTCGATGCACTTTAACCTTTAAGGATCTTTTGTGCCTACTCTGCTTTTTCTCTTTCCGTGTTCCGAATATAGCTGCCATTAGCCTTACTATATCTTTGGGCTGAAAGATTCTTTAGCCTTCTGCCTGCCTAAGGTACTTCCAGGAAACTCATTCTGATTCTAGCCATGCAGGGCATTAAATTGACAAAAAAAGTGCTCCATTGATTCCTGACCCCCGTTAATATTGCTTTTTTGAAATATTGAACCCTAAATGTTACATTGGTCTCTTTTTTAATTCGACGACAATATTAATTTTGGCATTGACAGCTATGGTAGACGGTATAAAACAGGGGGGCATTCTTAGAACCTCAGAACATATTGTTCTGAGCTTAGAACAATGCTATTGGCAAAAAAGTAGCGCCATCTATGAAGCTTAACTGTGATCTTTTTGGAAGCAGTCTTCAAGGTGTCTCGTAAGATGTCGCTGCTGCCGCTACTGGGCCCCTATACTATATTACTCTTTGGTATAAAACTTTGTAACGGTCAAGTTTGAAATATAGAATCGGAGGTAACACTAAGTCATGTACTTATTTACACGCTTACCACAAGTTCAAAAGGTATGCTTTATATCATACAACATTAACCAAACGACACACCCCGCAGCGTTCGATCGAAAAACATAAGTACCACCTCAATATTTTATTAATACGCTCATATTTGAAGAAAGGTCGTGAAATACTGAAATTTCTTATAAATGTACACATGTTTCAGTGTTAAGAAGGTCGCTTTATGACGCCACACATCCGATAGAAGCTACTTTCCCGCGAAAGGATGGTTAACCGTTTGGAAAAAACGGAATGTCTGCGCTATAACACCCGGATGAGCGCTTTTTAGCCACCTACTTACACTTGGGGTACTGAAAAATGTATATAGTAGATTTATTTTCATTAATCATTCAAGCTTTTAGCTATTACTTCTGTTGTATCAAAGAAAAAATATTTTTGGAGTCGGTGCTTCACGTTCTATTATTTCTGGAAACAACATAGCACCAACTCCAAAAAATATATTTCAAGGTGATGAGTACATTTAATTATTTTATCCTTATTCTTAATTTTTGATTTTAACATTATTATAAATGTTTGAAAAATTACTTACTAATTAAAATATAATAAAACTAGAAAAAATTCACGTCCTGAGGCAGGAATCGAACCCGCCACCTTTTGCAATCCGGGCGACTGCTCTGACCACTGAGCCACCCAGGACTTGGGATATCCCTGTGAAATTCTTCTAGTCTATCTGTATTTGCGTTTATGAGCTAACGTCCACCCTACAATATCGAAATATTCTATTTCAACATCCGAAACAAGTATTTTTACAAATACCGACGATTTTATCCTTTTCAGTTTTTTGAAGTCGGTTTTATTTATTTGTTTTTTTTTTCACAATTTTTAAGATAACTTTCTAAGGTCAAAACTAGATGGGTGACCGTCAGCTTACATTGTTTCCTTCTATCGTATCGTTTAACTAAAAAGTCATAGAAAAGCAAAAATCCGCCATTTCGCATACGTAGATGACTTTCTCATTTCAGTTTTTTTTTATTTAAAAACCAAAGTACCCAAGCAGAATAGTTACCATTCTACTCATGGGTGTGTTCATTCTACTCATTCTACTCTTCTATCCATCCAGAATAGTTACCACCAAATGGTAACTATTCTGCATCGAACAAAAAAAATCTTGGAGTAATCGGTATACATACTTAGTAAAAAAACATCACAAACAAACCGAATTTAGAACCTCCTCGTTTTTGAAGTCGGTTAAAAATAGCTCATCAATAGGTTGTTGACCCCAAAGTATTAGTTTAAGTAATAAACATTGTTGCACTTGGAAGGAGTTCGGTGGCGTAGTGGCTTGAGTGTTCCTATTACGAAAACAAAGCAACTTTCGCCATGGTCTATACTCAGATGGGTCAATCGAAATTTGTTAACTCAAGCAACCGATTTAACCCACCAACCCGCATTGGGCCAGCGTGGTGGTGCTATGGCCCAAGCTCGTCGTGTGTTACTCCAATGTAAAATGACAGGCATTTCCACATGGGAGAAACACTTGCATGCTTATTAGCGTGCTTAAAATGAACACGCTCATACGCTTTAATACATTGCTTGGGTAAGATGTACTCGTTTTATTCGCATACTACTGATCGAAACTAGCTACATTGTATCCCATTAACTACAATTATACACTACTAGCTGTGCCCGCGACTTCGTTGTGATGCGTTTAAACGAGACGCGGGTCCGAGTCCCGCTGCAGCTTATATTTTTCCATCGTTATTGCAACAATATTCATTGATGCTTAGCTCCTATTGTATTATAGCCTATAGGCTTCTTCAATAAATAGACTATCCAAGACAAAGATATTTTTTCAATTTAAATCAGAAGTTCCTGAGATTAGCACGCACAATCAAACAAACAAACTCTTCAGCTGAGTTCAGCTTTATAATATTAAGTATAGATGACTGAGCAAAAAATATAGTGACAAAACGAATTAATTGAATTAAAACAGACGACCATCAACGAAGTCAGTTGTCTAAGCGAATCAATAGAAATAAAAAGTTGTGATAGTTTTTTTACTTGTGTTGAGAAATGTATTCCGTATGATAATCCTAGATGAACAGTATGACCCCAGTAGACTCTGGCGAGAAGCCAAAACGATATCGTGAGAAGAAACTTATTCAGAGCGATTGTTGGTAACTGGTTTTGGTGCTACAGCAGTGTTATTTACCATAAATTAACCCTTCAAGGATCTCGGTGATACTGGTGGTGGTTTGCTTTGAGGAGCTTGGTGACGTAGCGGTTTAAGAAATTCGTAAAACTTCATTAAAGTATCTCAATAATATTATTTTGAGAAGCATCGCTTACGTAAAAGATATTCTCTTTGCATTTCTTACATTTTCATTCGAATGTCTAGATATAACTTTATACGATTATTACTGTAAGAATTTTGCATGTTCAATTGAAAATGGAATTCCTTTCAAAAGTTCAGAGATGGTTGTGCAAATATTGATATATGTCTTCGAGAGAAATTTTCCTTTGTATCATTTAAATACAATGAGAATGTTATTATTGTTGTTTTCATTGGGAGCTTTGACTTGTTGTGATTTATGTGCCTTCTTTATTCTTCTAGGTATTCCATCTGCAATTAGATAAGGCCCGTGGCGATTTAGAGGACCAAGTGAAGATTAGATAAGACTTAATAAACCGTGTGTTAGTGCATGTGGTGCAAATATTCAAGAGTGATTAAAACTTTTTTATTACATAAGAATTGCGAGTCAATGGGCAGTGGGCAGGCCACATTGCAAGGAGGACTGACGGCCGTTGGGGCGGAAAGGTCCTCGAGTGGCGGCCGCGTACCGGGAGACGCAGCGTTGGTAGGCCTCCCACAAGGTGGACCGACGATCTGGTGAGGGTCGCGGGAAGCCAATGGATGAGGGCAGAGCAGGACCGATCAGTTTGGAGATCCTTAAGGGAGGCCTATGCCCAGCAATGGGCGTCTCTCAGCTGAAATGATGATGATGATGATGAATTAACAAATGGACTTCCTTTCAAAAGTTCAGAGATGGTTGTGCAAATATTAATATCTTTCTACGAGGAAAAAATTTCTTAATATCATTAAATAATACAATGAGAAGATTTTTGTTGTTGTCATTGGGAATTCCAGTGCTCTTTGAATTATTTATTCTTTATTCTATCTGCAATAAGATTAAGCTGGTTGCGGGTTGCTGGTTGGTGACCTTGTTTATGCAAGTGTGATAAAAACTTTGGAAACAAATTCAATATGTTTTTGATTACTTAATACACGTATAAAGCTTAAACATTTAAAATACAATACAATATTTTTATTGATTTTGCTCACACAAACGCAGAAAATGCATTACCAAATTCTTCATAAAAATGTTAGCAAAGCCTACATTTTTTTTTGACTGGTGCCTAATTTAGGTATAAAAAAAATTGTCGTATAGGTCACTAGGTCCCATATCACAGAGCGAAGCGTATCAACTACTATATTTAAGTGAATTAGTTACGAAGATATGAAAAGTAGGAATGATCTGGGTTAAACAGGGTAAGTATACAAATCTTTACTTAACCCTTCCAATATTAACCTCAATGCAAAAACCCGATCCTCCAAAGTGGTCGTTTATCGTGAAATATGACTTCCGTGTCCGCGTTACGGGTCAAACTTCGCGTCTCACAAATTCCGGCAAATATCCAAACGAAAGTTTAGACATTCAATCGAATGTGTACAAAGTTTTCACGTTTCTTTCTTAACTCTGCTCGCCCTCAGCCCTTGACCAGGCCTCAGGTACCTGTCCTAAATGTTACCTTTTTGATTCTAGGGTAGAGTGAACTGTTAATTAGTGTCGCTTTCTGCGAAAAGATGACTTAAGAAGTCCACCAAGTAACGGTAAGGGCCAGATGTCGCACAACCATTGTTGGCAAATTTTAATTTGCTTGTTTTTCTTCTCTTAGAATAGAATAATAATTAATTTTCAATAAATAAACTTACCATGCAATCTAGTATTTACTATGAGTAACTGTTAATTAATATTGATTTTGATTTAGTCCAAAACGATTTTATGAAAGTTATAATTTCGCTACAATTATTATAACAATATACATAAAAGTCTAACGGAAGAACATGAGAATAGCATCAACCATTGTTAAAGGTGAGCACCTCTAACAATTTATGGTATCTCACTGGATAAAGAAATCCCAAGCTTTATTTTACTGTTGCTATTTTAATGTTGCAATAACACAAAAGAAAACTATATAAGCCGGTGCGGCTTTAACCTGGAGATGACCTGCCATAAAATAACTTACTACTTAAGTTGTAGGCCCGTATGTAGGGTCGGTCGTTTAGATAGATACCACCGCATTTCTTATTTCAGCCGTGAAGCGGTTTGCTGTGTTTCGGATTGCAGGGAAAGGTAGCCTTCATCTTACGCCTCAGGATGACAACGCACCTGCAATATTAAGTCATTTTGTCCTTGTTATTGCAGGTGTCTATAGGCGGATATCAAGCAGGTATTTGCTTAATTATTACAAATTATTAAAAACTACTAGCTGAAGTATCAAGCTGAAGTTGATAACTAAGGAAAAGCACTGACGTTGCTCTTATCACCGAAACAGAGTGAAGTGCATCACTTTTGAATAGGAATGGCGACGCTAGCTAGACACAGTCGGCACCAATTATTTTCTTTTCAAAAAAGTTCAACATATCTTACAAAGAGCTGCTTCCCCCAGACTAGACAAATAATGCCCATTTAACAAGACTTGCACAAAACACAGTACAAAGGGCACACTTAATACTAATCACGTTATCCATTAGCTAACAAATAATGTACCCAGCACAACCAGATCAACTCCCATGCTGAAGGTTAATTTGAGACTTAACATAACGGAATAAAGTTGACTTGAAGTTCGCAGTGTCTACGCAACCACCGTTTATAATTTGATGATATATTAAAGCTATGTGTATGTTTCCTATTTTAATATTCACGTCGTGTTTGCGTCCCGAAGGACCCCGTAAATATATGTCTTGGAGGCTTTCCAAAGGGATTTCGACATTTTCTATTTTTCCTATTTACAGTGAGCGTTACCTATAATATGTAAATGTGTTAGCGAATAGATATAATGATGGATTCTTCGAAGAATGTAGTTTCATACAAAGTAGAAAGAATGTCACTCACGCCCGCAAGTACTTCTCAATAAATAATAATGTAATAAATAATAATATACATATATCTACAAGGATGCCGCCACAGACAATATATTTTATCTAAGTATATAAGCAAATGATTTTGCCGGAATTTCGCCTCATGTTAGATAATGATGTAGCTTTGCAAAAGAATTTTAAAGTTACAAAACCTAATAGACAGGCTTGTCATTGTAAAGTGTAGATATCTACGATACGACTTTTGTCCACTCTGTGCTGTTGTATCAGACAGCGCCTTCATCGTCTAGCGCTGTGCGAGTCTGCAGTCTGCCCTCTGAGAAGTGCAGTTCGAAGACACGAGAACGGTGATGCTTGATCGTCTGCAGATAGCGGAGCCTGGCTGACCCAGTGTATCACCGGGACCTCATCAGCAGCCGTCACAACTGGGAAGCATTGCGCGCTCTCCTGGCACACCATACGGCGAAGCTTTGAGTAGATTCAGTAAGCGACCACGAGAGCAGCCCGACCCGTTTGTGGTGTCACGCCCCAGCAGGGAGAAAGTTGGCAACAGAAGGGACGGATAAAGATTAGCAGGGAGCGAAGAATCAGCGCTGTAGGAGAAAAAGCACAACCAAGTACCCTCGCGCTCTCCCGTGATTCGGTCCGTATGCCGCAAGGTAGGCAGGACCATGGGTTGGTGGAGGGATTGTTCACTCTGTTGCTATGCCGAAGAAGTATTGTATATTAAGCTTAGTGATCTATGACTTGACCTAAATTCAAAATGTAGACATGACTTTAAAACTTGGAATTCTTCACCAGCACACCTATGTGTCATACGTGTGTATGTGTGGAGGAGCCCGGTGGCGTATTGGTTTGAGCGCTCTGGTTTAGATACGAAAACAAAGCAACTTTCGCTATGGTCGATCCTGGGATGGGTCAATCAAAGTCTGTTATCTCGAGCTCCTCCGTGCTTCGGAAGGCACGTTAAGCCGGCGGTCCCAGTTGTTCCTGCAACCGCTTTAACCCACCAACCCGCATTGGGCCAGCGTGTTGGTGTTATGGCCCAAACTCCTCATGTGTTTGCCGCATGTAGGAAGGTCTGTGCCCAGCAGTGGGACGTTTATAGTATATATATTATTATTTCTCTGTTATTTATTATCCATAAGACAAGCCCTTGATGATGCTTATTACTTTGGGCTAAATAATAGGTGTATGAATATTATTATTATAATTAATTAAGAAACTTTAGATAAAATGCTGCGTGCTTTACTACGTGATGTCTTATATAAGATGAGATAAAACATTTTCTTTCCTGCTCTTCGTGCGGCTGACCTGACATCCGTCTACGTGAAAGTTATGGGCCCTGTTATTACCTTTTTCTCTTCGCTCGTGAAAGCGAGATTTATTCCATTGTTTTTATTTATCCTTGAGTGGGGAGTTATGATAAACGCAAACTAAGTAAATTGAGTCGACTCAATTTTATTTATGAGCACTAAGGTGACCTGCTGTGGTTGCCAGGGGTGCTTTCTATTATGTATAAAAACCTAATTCAAGATTCTGTATGGCAACATTTAATTTTGTAAGGTTCATATACCTGGTCGGATATGAAACATCTCCTTTCAAATTCACTTTCTGAAGTGTCCTACTTGACCGAAGCCAAATCTAACTGGTCACTGGCCTGCCCTAACTCAGACTTTCCTATTTCCCCCTGCTCCCAGAAACAATGGGATGGGCCTCTCTGCGAATTGGTGCGGGATAATCTTTTAAACACGTCAACCAGTTCAGCGGATCGAGCCCGTCTCTTGGCTGTGAGACAGTGGGAATCTGGTTTATGGCTACAGGCTTTGCCTTCGTCTCATTTAGGTACACTTCTTGATCGCACTGCATTTCGTATTGCTACCAGCTTGCGTTTAGGAACCATCTGCAATGTCCCTCACCGTTGCCGTTGTGGTGCTATGGTTGATGATCTTGGTCACCATGGCCTCTCTTGTGCAAGAAGTGCAGGTCGGTTTACGAGGCATGCCGATATAAATGATATCATTCGTCGGGCTCTTGCTACCTCCGGGGCTCCCGCTGCTCTGGAGCCTAATGGCTTAGCACGCGATGATGGGAAGAGGCCTGACGGAATGACTCTTGTTCCTTGGAAGATGGGTAAGTCTTTGGTGTGGGACGCTACTTGTGTCGACACCTTAGCCATGTCCCATCTTTCAAATACTTCATCGACACCAGGATCAGCTGCTGCTTCTGCTGAATCCCTCAAACGGCGCAAATATGCTGGTTTATCTGGGGACTACATATTTGAGCCATTTGGGGTCGAGACTTTGGGACCTTGGGGGCCAGGAGCTCATCGACTTTTTCGGGACATTGCAGGTCGTCTTTGTGAAACTTTAGGTGACAATAAGGCTGGTATATATTTCGCACAAAGATTAAGCATCGCAATTCAGCGAGGTAATGCGACCAGCCTTGTTGGTACACTTCCTGTTTCGCAAGATTTAGGGGGTGTTTATTATTTGTAAGTTCTTTTTTTTTTTTTTTTTCTAATGTCACGTTGTAATATATTTAGGATTAATTAATTATTTATTTATATTAATAAATGTTATCGATAAAAAAAAAAAAAAAAAAAAAAAATATTCACTTTACAATTTTGTACTTTTGATAATGTCTTAGTTTTTATAAGACTATGTTAACAGGGTAGCTGCCCGCTTGTTACGCCATGTAACTACCACCGTGTATAGTAGCTATGCCCACGGCTATGTCTATACCAAAGCCTGGTTGTAAATACTGGAAAATGAATGTTTAAAATCGGATGATTAGCTTTGGAACGCTTTGGAGATCACCTCCTATCTCCAAACCTTTGACCTTGACTTTCACATTATAGGTCAATATCCGCCAATTCAAGAGGAACTCAGAGACGTAGTGGTTAGAGCGCTCTGGTTTTGGTCTGGTTGATCCGGGGATGGGTCAATCAAAATTTGTGATCTCGAGCTCCTTTGTGCTTCAGAAGCCGTTGCTCTTGGTTGTTACTGCAACCACTTTAGCCCACCAAGCCGCATTAAGCCAGCGTGGAGGTGCTATGGCCCAAACTCTTATCTAATGTAGAAAGGCCTGTGCCCACAAGTGGGACGTTTATAGGCTTGAGATGTGAAGTATATCTAACAAAGTTAATTAAAATAATTTGACTGGACTTTAAACTTAAAACACCAATGGTTCAATTAAGTTAGGTTTTGTTTCGTAATTATTTATGTGACGTCAGCGAGTATATAAATCGTATACAAACAAATGCATTTCTTTCTTCCTTCACGCTGAATTTTTCAGTAAACAATTCTCAAATGCAGCGGCAAAGCTCGGGCAAATGTTTCGTAAGAATAGATGTTTACCTCTTTGTGTTCGTATTTACGAGTATTCTTGCTTACTGTTTAATGATGAAGAAAATCTGGCTGTATCCAGTTACTGGGTTCATAAAATGTGGAACGTTAAAATAACCTTTTTTGTTTTTAATACGATGTTCGAGGAGCTTGGCTTTGATTATGAAAAAATCAATTATGTCCATGTTTAACCCCGGATCATGGAGCTTCTCAGTTATTTTCATCCAAAACAAAGCAACTATCGCAATGGTTGAACCCGGATAGTGAGCTCCTCCGTCCGTTTCATCCACCACGTCTTTTTTATCCATCACCTGTCACACACACACACACACACAGCTTGGTCGAAGTTCATAGGTGCTGCGGGGGCACTTGGGTACTGGGAGCCCTGGAGCTGCCTGCCGCCGTCTGTATTCCATAATAATCAGCAATATGGCTCTTTACGGTGCCGTCATCTGGGCGGACGCACTCACTGCTCGTAACAGACCTCTGTTGCGGAAAGCGCAAAAAGTCATAGCAGTGAGAACAGTGCAAGGGTACCAAACGATCTCATGGGTGGCAGCAACCCTCCTGGCCGGAGACCAACTGTGTATCAACACCGTGCATCGTTAAGGGCCCATGGGAGCGACCAATGCATGAGTAAGTGGACCGTATTAAGGAGCAGGCGCAACGAGCCCTCATCTAGCGCTTCTCTGAGGATCTGGCGGCTTCCACGACTGAGCATAAATTGGTGAAAGCGATTCGTCCAACTCTCAAACAATGCCTAACGAAGAAGTTCGGGAACTTGACGTTTAGACTATTGCAGGTACTATTGCGAATGTGGGTGCTTCAGAAAGTACCCGCACCATATTGTTAGGAGAGAGCCTTCGCCGGGCTATCATGAGTGTGGCGCACCAGAAGATATAGCAGAGTGTGTGGCTTGGCGTTTCCAGAGGCACACCTTGAAGGCCGCCATTGGCGGGAATCAGTCACTCCCAAGCGTCATCAGTGTGAAGCTTGGGAATGAGACAGCCTGGGAAGCAATGGTTTCCTTATTTAAGTCAGTAAGGTTCCAGAAGAAGACTGCTGAGCGGGTCGTAGAGGGTGAGCCCTTAGGTGACCAAATATATCGCAGACGGCCTCTGGGAAGAAGACGGCGATACACCACTTGCTTCCCCAGCTGTACCTAGTGATTGCGTAGGTGGAAGGTCGGGGGCCTTACCGCCAAATAACACGGCCCATCAAATATGAATAGAGTGGAGTTAAAAGAGGCTCGCAGTGCGGGCTGACCATCGGAGTGGCATGGTTGACTACTCGTTCTTTCCCGTGTAGCCCCCTAATGACTAAAGAGGTTTTCCGTGGTAGGTTTTAGTGGTTAGAAGGGACTTTTTGTGTGTGAGCCCCACTTAATCGTCAGAGTCTCCCTGGGCTCAGCGATGGACATAACCGCCTTTCCACCACGTTAAAAAAAGATAAAACTTGATGAAGATAAGACCCAAACTCCTTATGTATTTCTTTTATTATTTCAAATCGCTTCCTTATCATCCTTGCCTTTATTCTTAAGTGGGAGTCACAAACTAGCATTAGATCTGATAAAAACCATGACAAATCAAAAATCATCACTAGAGTATTCGTTACTGGCTTCAGAAGATACTTTCACTTAACCCAAGTTCCGTAAGCGGTTTTCAACTGCCAGCAGTGGTTATGTGGTGAGAAACTCTCAAACTATTGAGGCATAGTTCTGTAAAGTTAGACTGGTCTAAGAATTGCTCTTGGCTTCAGTAACACCTCGATAGCAACTTGGAATTTTGGAACTATCGGCTATCGCACAATAATGATAGTGTACAATTGTTTCATTAATTTTATAGAAATCCACATCCGAATAAAAATTAAATTAAATTTGGTATACAGATAATTTTAGACCCTAAGAAGGATGACGGATAGGTACTTTTTAGGGCGATAACCTATATCCACAAGGGCGGAGCCACGGGCAGCCACTATTAAAAAACATAATAAAAAAGTGCCAATTACAGATTTTAACTATTTGTACAATACAACAATTATTGCAGTGTAGTCAAACTAGATATTGTAGAGAAATATATACAAATATATTTTTTATGGAATTTAAATAAGGAGGAGGGCTTCAATTCGATAACTTAATTAATGATCATCATCACCATCATGATATCCTGCCTATGATGTGCACTTCTGTTTAATAGATAGTTACTAGCTTAATAAATGTTCAAGAAATAAAGTTGGTAACATTAAAAACGCTAACACTTCATAAAAGGCCGGAATCAATTAACAGTAACATTCAACCGTAAGTTTACTCAAGTGTTTTATCTCTGGTCCAAAAGGGGATTCCCCTTTCATTCTGTGGCTTCCATGCTTTCGGGCTTGTTAATTTGTGAAAAGTTTTTTCATTGACCCTAGGAATTACCGACGGACGAGCGCCTCGCGAATTATAAATAAACACAGAACTTGTTTCATTGGAAGATGAATTAAATACTTTTAGGTGGAAGCTAGAAAATGTAGTTAATATTGTTTTTTTTTATGTGCGAACTGTAGTTGTAAAGTAGCTCTTTCTCCCTCTTATTACGATGATGTAAGATGTAAAACTGTTGTCTCTCTTAGCTGTACTGTCAGGGGCCTTCTTGCTGTAAATGAGATTTAATTACAGTAAGCTTCTAAACTCTTTTGATTTAAATATAACACCCCTCTTTTTTCGTTGAGGGTTAATAATACGAAACAGGCTTCGATATTCTCAACAAAATTAGTTCGGCATTTAAAGTTATTTTTAACAGACTTTGTTAAAACGGTGAACCGATATTGATGATTAATTTTTTGTTTGATGCGGAATAGTTCCCATTTGGTCCCATAAAAATGTTTTGAAAATCCATTGGGTAGTTTGGTTTTAAATAACAAAAAATTGGAAAAATTAAGTCAAATTAAAACAGAACTAAAAACTGAAAAGGCTAAAATAATTCAATTTTAGTAGGTACTACTAGTAGGTATTCTTTTTGGTGCTAAGTTGTTTCCAGAAACAATAGATAGTAAAGCACCGACTCCAAAAATATGTTTCTAGGGGATGAGTATCTACTGAAATTTAATTATTTTAGCCTTTTCAGTTTTTTGGAGTCGGTTTTAATTTTTGAATAAAAAAAATTTCCTATATCACTTTTGCTGGTAAAGGTTCTTGTACCTACTTTTGATTACCTAGCTATATTCTAGCTAGCATGAAACCCTCATAATAATATGTAATATTGACAATGTCATAACCTTGTTCTCAATTTTTCCATGAAAATAAAAAATCGACTTTAAGAGTTGCCCGCCATAAGTCAAAACCAATTCTGCTATAGTTTAAGGACTGATTAGGTAAAGGAAAAAAACTTGTATTTACTAAAGAAAACGAGTTATTAGCAAAATTTGTGTTAGGTTTTTGCTGTTACGTCACTGCCTTTCAATTTCTGTAGCGATCTATTTATACAACTTTATACAGTGCCGACCCCCTTATTATAACCAAAGTCATTGACCCCCCACGATGACCCTTAGCGTTACGTAGATAGTTTCCACCGAAGCCTTTATGGAGGTGGTCTAAAAATATCTTCGATAGCCACAAGATATAAAGGTACAAATAAACGTGATTCAGGAGAACCCTTCCTTGTTTACGTTGAGCTTGCGTTAATTTTAAAAGTCAATGCCATAATCATCATCATAACCAGCCTATACACATTCCACTACTGGGCACAAGTCTTCCTACATGAGAGAAATACATGAGGAATTTGAGCCATAACACCACCACGCTGGCCCAATGCGGGTTGGTGGGTTTAAGCGGTTGCAGTAACCATCAGGACCTACAGCTTAACATGCCTTTCGAACCACGGAGATGCTCGAGATTATAGACCATGGCGAAAGTTGCTTTGTTTTCGTAATAAGCCAGTAGGCGTGGACGTGAACTGGGTGCGCGGTTCCTCGGTGAGGCGACGCGAGGGCTTCTGCTCCTCCTTCGGTGGTTGGTGACAGGGATCCTTGCTCCCTGGCCGGCTGACTGCAGCAAGTACATCAGTCTTTCCGCTTGGTTCCCTGGTTGAAATCCCGTTCCCGGCAAGGACTCGGGGACGCGTAGCCCGCGTAGGCTTGCGCTCAGCAGAGATTGAGGCGTCATGGTGTGGCAGTGACTGCGTAGTGCGTTAGCCCTGAGACTGAAAAGGGCTGTTGGTTGTGACAAACTCTTCTAGAAGTTGTGGAGGGCGGGACGAGCAGTAAAAGTGGTGGCTATATAGTAGGTGAGACGGACCGAACGTGACGAGCACAGGGTCAATCCGGCGGTCACGAGTTTTAATAAATTCAAAGATTTAATACATATAACTACTGGAAAAAAACTTAACATCGCCATGTAGAATAACGTGCTTGGGTTTTGCGCCATCTATTGTGTACGAATGGAACTAATGTTATGGTAGTGTAACAAACATATTATAAATATAATTTCATGATTTATATATCAAAATTATAAAGTTCACAAGAAGTTGGAAATCATTGGAGAATTATTACCTTACTTTTACGTAAACAAGAATTTATATTCAAAAGATCTTTTCCTTGTAAAGTTTCGTGTTTTCTTTCATAATTACGGTTGACATCTGTTTTCATCTAAGAACCACAATTTCGGACAACGAGACTACGAAGGACAGGATTTATGTTTTTGTGTTTTAATAATTTAGCAAAAGTGTCCTGCACTTTTCGAGGCACTCGTCGCCATTTTTAATTGAAATAAAAAAAATATCATCTGCCATTTTTGGGCGGCGGCCATCTTATATCTGCAAATAGTTATGTATTGAATATACATAAAATTGAATGAAGGTGTGTACTGAAATTTTGCAAGCTAAATAAAGCCGTTTCAACATATAACATTTAACAATTCAAAATAAAATTTGGTAGGTAATAATATTTATAATTTAAATATCAGTCAAATTGGTTGCTAATTTGTAGCTAATTATCTCAGTATTATGTCTGCAAAGTTTGAATTCTGTGACGATGTTTTACATTTTGTTCCTTTGCTTAATTAATCAATTGTTGGCAGCATTATGCAAATGTATGATAATCGCTTGGTTCTAACGACTTCTCGCCCGGGGTGCTACTGCGAGTAGGTGTAGGTATGCAGATTACCAGTTAATTTTGTAATAATTTTCAATTTATAACACTGACTTTTAAAAAGACGTAACATACCACTTGAGGAAGCTTCGCTCTGAGAAGCCTAAACATTTTAAAATGTTTTTTCTGAAAACTGTAATATATTATGTGAAGTAAAACTACACGTAATTACTTATGATAATTCAAAACACATAATACTTAAAAGTGTGTAAAATGTGACCCACAAGACACTTTTCCAACCATGCGGGGTATCCATACTTCTCAAAGCAAGGCCTCCTTCAATACGTGCAATAAAATATAAATTTTCTATTTCGGTATACTTACAGTAAAAGTTAGAGCACACTACAGACTTTTGATCGACCGATCGGTTGCATAAAGTTTTTTCACTGCATGTAGTTAGTAAATCGTTGTAATAATTAAGCACACTGGCGTTCTTCTTTATACAAATTGAGAACCCGGTCAATAGTTTAGTCTATATTGTGCGCGGGGTCTATTTCTTCTAAAAGTCGCTAAGTATAAAGCTCAATTATTAGCGTGACGTGTTTAAACATTAAAAACAATCTGCCAGAAGGTCTGCTTGTTCTCCCAACATGATCTCCGGCACGCGTGCCGGTCTTCGGAGTCATCCATTCACTGTCTCCACTTCAACATCACGCACAAAGAAATTTAGTGCCTCGTTTCTTTGTCGTACTTCCATAACTTGGAATTCTTTGCCAGCACAGGTGTTCCCTCCTTCCTATGACGTGGGGTCCTTCAAGAGAGGCGTGAAAAAGCACATTTTGGGCCGGCAAGGTGAAGGCGGCTAGTGCAATGTCTATTCTGCACTAGCTGTCTTCGCATATGGACTATCCTTACCGCTTCACATCAGGTGGTGTTGGGTCAATTGCCGTGCTTCGTATATAAAAAAAAAATTGCAGCATTAGCCAGCGAGCGGAATACAATATTTTGAAGAAGGCTAATAGCATATTCAATTACGAAAGCCTCTCTTTGAACTTGATATGACTACCGTTTGTAAATATATCATTATTTGCGTCACATTTTCCTTAAATGTAATTGAGTTTGGGATTTCAAAGCGGATCAACGTAATATGTCAGCGTTGAGCTTATTAACTTGCGTTGTTTCGAGGTCACAAAGTTAAATTGAGTTGGTCACGCCATGTCAGGGAGCTGTCAAAAACTGATGTTCGACACGACGGGTGCTAATTCGTATGTCAGAATTTAGTGATGATAACTTGGGAGTAAACTTTATATATGTACATCATTTCACTAATACAAAGGGCGAACAGCTTTCACGCGCTTCACTCAATAAGCGACAACCATAGCTTAACGTGGGTATACCTTTTATTTCGGGAAGAAATCTGATTACAGACTTACCCGTCGCTGGCTGGGTGACGGGCGTGTACTAATAATAGTAATACCCACTAAAACTCCCCGGTAACTCCACTGCCCTTTGCAGGGGTAGCCTAGGCTCTGCCGAAGCAATTTCACCAGCCCACCAACTACCCAGTTTCGCCTCGTCGGAGATTACCCAGAGTCACTTGGGCAATCCCAGACGTGGTGGCCTACTCACTCGGTCGCGCTTCGGGCGCAGGAAAGCGGTCGATCACCGCCTGTCTCCTCACCCTCTCCGCTGACTCCTTCTGCGTGAGCACAGTCTCACAACCGTGGCTCCTGCCGTGGTTGGTTCCGAGCGGGAAGTGCCCGCCACCGAGCGCCGCACGAAGTTCGCGAAGCTCGTGTCGCCGGGCAGGGCACTCCACAAGGGTGTGCTCCACCGTATCGTCGGGGCAGTCGGAGTGATGACACCGCGGTCTGTTCTCCCGTGTTCGTGGAGGATTTTGTGCACTTGTCTCATACCTTGCCTAATCTTGTCCAAATCTGCTGATAGGTCACTCTTTTGTCAGTTTCTATAGTACACTCAATAATATTGGCGAAGAGTTTGATTTTGAAAATTTATACTTATTCTTTTATTGTATTGTTTACAAGTAACCAGTCCTAAAAACTTTTAGTGTCGCACTCGTATACTTAGGCGCTCGTAGCGCTTTGGCTACTATTCACGAAAATACCGCTATAAATTTCTGTCTCAAAAAATGCAATGCAATGTAATTGGATGGGATTGTATTAGAATTTTGTCCTTTTTACGGAAGTATTGTAAACCATATTTTAAATTTATACTGCAGCTAAACGCAGCCGTTACACTTAACCTAGAACTAACACGAGGCACGTGAAGATTACGTATGTATACGTCTAATTAACCGCACGCTTAATGGAACACTGAACTATTCAGTGGACGTATTTTGGCTGAAATAATGATGACGATGGCTATCAGTAAATAACTCAAAGCTGGGTCATGTATTATACATAGGCTTTTCTTAGCGCCGTCTATCGTATTTCTTCGAAGACCTTTTGCAGTTAAACTCTCTGCCGCGCTAATAGATTTTTTTTTTTATATAACTAGATGACAAACAAGCTGACGGCCCACCTGGTGGTAAGCGGTTACCGCCGCCTATAGACACCTGCAATAACAAGGAAAAGCACTTGATATTGCAGGTGCGTTGTCATCCTGAGGCCTAAGATGAAATGCCGTCCATGCCCAGTAATTACACTGGCTACCTTTCCCTTCAATCCGAAACACAGCGAACTGTTTCACGGCTGAAATAAGAAAGGCGGTGGTACCTACCCAGACGACCCTACATATGGGTCTACCAACTAGTAGATAGATATATTTAATTTTAACAAAATTTAACTCAATTTGACATAATTAATTATACTTCAGAGTTCCATTAAGCGCACAAAGTGAAAACCTGGATATTCCAATAGATAAACCACCATGTCAACACTGAATAAAAAGTCAAAAGACGTTCCCATCGTGAATGAAGCCGGCTTATCCGAACACAGTAATTTGTTATAAACGAATTTTTATGAAAGGCTCTCCGCAACGCTCCGGAAAAAGGCTTCGACAGTGTATAGGATATGCGTTCAAAGATCCAAACTGAAACTCCTGATTCGGATCACGTCTCGCACATTATTACAAAGCCAACCGTGGCGTGTACAAAAATAGACCTTTTTGGCCAACAAACAATATCCTGCGACAGTACACATTGTAAAAATGGATAAATTGGTCGAGAATCGGGACCAAGGGTTTTGTCGATTGCCCGTAAACGGAATGTGTTCCGGAGTCTTTATCAATTTTGTATTTCCATGTTTCCCGTAAAACATTTAAATTCATACGATCAAAACAAAAACAATTTTGCTTCTGAAACAGCCTGAAAAATGCTGGTAACTAGGTCAAAATTTCTATTATTTGGTCTGTGATAGAACTCGCTCTAGATCGGACTGAAAACGCATTACAGCCTGCTAAAAACGTCTCTAAGTCCGAGAAAATTAACTTCAAAGTTTCGCAAGGCCAACTAACACCACCGTAACAATATTACCATAATGACTATAGTCCTTATAAGTCATAAAGAAAACTAGGTACACCCCTTTTTAGTATTGCAATCTCCGTGCATTTTGTAAGTACCTTATTTAATTTTATAAGCCTATTTTGTATCTCACTTTATTCAGTGTTTTTAAGTGTTGAGTTTTTCATAGTGTATTATCCAACACACCATTTCGTTGCAAGTGATCGCTTTTGACTCAACAGTTCCCTGCTGTACCTACGAGAATAGAATAGAATTTATTTCGCTAGAATGTGGTTACATAACAGTTCTTAATTAACAAAAAATATAGTTCACGACACATTCACCTGGTTAGGCATGCCAAATTTGTCAATTTTAAAATTAATTCATACAATTGTCAAATAATTAAGTCCTAGTACGATTCATTTTCTCATTTTAAATTTAAAAAATTCTCTTACACTATTAAAACAATTTTGTATGAGCCAAGTCTTGAGTTTGTATCTGAATTGATTTAAGGTTTGATTTCTGATGTCATTTGGTCATTGGTGTCATTTGTTTGGTTGTTGGTGTAGATTTTAATAGCCATTGAGTTACTATTTCTTAAACGCTTGGTTGTTCTCATCACTGGCAGCACCAACACATTTTGACGCCTACAGCTATAGGCACGAGGAAAATCATTTGAGCACTTAAATAAGTCTAGGTGATTCTTGACGAAAGTATATATTTCATATATGTATAAAGAAGGGACTGTGAGAATTTTTAATTCTTTGAAAAGTGGTCTACATGAAATAGCAATAGGTAACATTGAAATCGATTTCGACACATAGAAACACGTAATTTAGTTTCCATAACTTATTTACCCTCTTTCTTTGTTAAATAGTTTAAATTGAATCAATAACACTCATTGAAAATTTTCAATTCATATTCTGAAATAAGTTCTAACAAGTTCAACTAAACTCGGCCCATTTATATTCAATAGGCCCTTGTGTTAATAAGTTCTCAATAAGTTTAAATACTCAAAGGACTGTCATAAATTATCAACTTCCAAAAAGTTAATACAAAGCCCCCAGAATATTAATAGACTTACAAATTTATAAATAAGCCTTTTCTTATTAATTTCGTCGGGGGTTGCAATAATTGAGGCGTTGACAATGAAAGAAATGGTTAAATTTTATTTTCGATCGTTCACATAAATGTAAAATACCTACTAATTGTACAAAATAAAACGTGATGTACACAGATAAGCTTACCACAAAATTCCAGAGTGTGATAGAAAACGATTAAGCCACAGATTCCATATACAATAAGTTAGTAGACCGCGGCTTGAGATATTAATCAGAACAAAACTATTACCACCTATTGCAGATACAATAATTATCACACAAATACATTTTACATACATAATTGTTTGAGTTGAAGGGCTTTTTAATTTTCTTAACTGCTCTCTTCCTGTGATTTTCTCATGCAATAAAATATAGAAATTAATAATTAAGTAGGTGATATTAAGAAAATATCTTAGAGAAAGTTATCATTTGAAATTCTATTCTATTGTATTCTAAATTATTGAGTATCTACCTATATAAGCCTACGTAGATAAGCAGTTTAAAAACTAACAATGTACCTTCTACATATTACACACACATAGGCCTTAAGTTAACATAACATGACACATTCAGGGGCTTAGTTATTCCGAGATTTACGACTTTCTAGTATTCCTCAACTAATTATATACAAAAGGAAATACATAAGCGTTTTCTACTGACATCTCAAGGTTTCCATGTTAGGTTTCTGGCTATATAACATTGCATATTCCGCTGACGCACAAAATTCTCCATTTTTCCTTGTCATAACATATTTTCTTTATTCTCTGCGAGAATGTAACGTTGAAGATATTACTATCATTCTATTATTCCTGATTCTTATGAAGCATTTTCCGTAATACTGCTAGTTTTACTGTCTGTATTTAAGCATTACGTATCTGACTATATTATTTTATCTATTCAAGTAAGTCAAAGTCAAAGTCAAAAAGTAGGTACAATGTATTTTTGTTGTTCAATATAATTGTAAGGCTTCCTGTACATTCTACCACTATTGGCATGCAAATTTATAATAATACGATTAATTAATGGACACTTAATTGGACTTGTGAATTTGATTTTATATAAAGTCAAGAAAATTATAATTGTTTTTAAAATTCCAAATGTCAATAACAATTCTAACAATTAAATTAAATCAATAATGAAATGATATACACAATATATATAAGCAGTCAAGTGTGAGATAATAAATTAAAAAATAAAATAATAAATATAGCAATGTCAGTTTTTCTCAATTAGTAAAATGAATGTCAAAATATAATTAGAGACAGTCAGATTTTTATTATTTACTACCATCAAAGTTTATCTGTCAAAAGTATAGATAAAATTATATACATTACACAAAATGATATTATCTGACTATATTATTTTATCTATTCAAGTATAGATAAAATGATATAGTCAGTCAATAATATAGTTAAAATGACCTATATTTATTCCCATAACATTAATCTATGTTATTCGAATTACATTAATGTCGGAATCAATATCCTACTTAAATGCAAATCGCTTATAATCTACAAAGAAATCTATGAATATAAACGTCTTATCTTACATATTATTTACTAACTGAGTGATATTATCTGAAAATATGTCAAAATATATTCCGTTTCCGAAATACGCATATAGCATAATAAGTAGCCAAATTTCGTAAAAGAAATAGTATGCCTATATAAAAAACCGTTTATAGTAAGAATGTACGCATTTCTTTGCCGTCTAGAGCATCGAATTATTGAAATCCCATTGCAATACATAGCACTTACGTAACGTTTCTATGGTTGCCAATCATACTTTAGGAGAGAGTACTGAGATCCACTTCATATTGGTGTTATTTTCTTTTTTATACATAGCACAACAAATGTCTAAACACCACCTGCTATGTAGCGGTAAGAAGACTCCACACGGAAATAGCTTAGACACTGCTCTAGCCGTTTGCACCTTGCCAGTCCAAAAGGTGCTTTTATTTACTTAGTCTTAAATAGTTTGAAATTGACGCGTTTAAGACATTGTGCATGCAAGTACAGTTGACCTTATCCCACCTTCCCCCTTCCTACTCAGGAGCACGCGTGCCGGTCTTCGGAGTCATCCATTCACTGTCCCCACCTCAACATCACGCACAAAGAAATTTAGTGCCTCGTTTCTTTGTCGTACTTCCAGAACTTGGAATTCTTTGCCAGCACATGTGTTCCCTCCTTCTTATAACATGGGGTCCTTCAAGAGAGGCGTGAAAAAGCACCTTTTGGGTCGGCAAGGTGGAGGCGGCTAGTGCAATGTCTATTCTGCACTAGCTGTCTTTGCATATGAACTCTCCTTACCGCTTCACATCAGATGGTGTTGGGTCAGTTGCCGTGCTTTGTATAGAAAAAAAGAACATCAAGTGTAACAGTTTGTCCTTGAGACCGCCCTTATGCCGTAATAGAGGCGGCTTTCGTAGTGCAACTGTAACACTCGACGTGCTGACGTCTGTACATAAATCTATAACTGAAGAGTACCTTCAGACGACATTTATATCAAAGCCACAAACTTGTGAAATAAAAAATCTTACCGCTTCACTTCAGGTGGTGTTGGGTCGTTTGCCGTGCTTTGTATTTTTTTACGCATTGCTTATTTCTGTCTATACCCCTAGCTTTACAGGCTACTCGGTCAAGTGGTCCCGGGTTCGAATCCCATTAGGAGCAAATGTTTGTACGATGAGTACGAGCATTTGTTTACGTGTCATGGATGTTTATATGTTTATTTAGTATATTTCTTATATTTATTAACATGTTATTATCATTATTTTTCCGTTATCTAGTATTCATAACACAAGCTTTTAATGATGCTTACTTTGGGCTAGATAATATGAATAATATTATTATAGTACTTACTTAAATTTTATACTTGTCCCACTAAAATGTATTTTCTGTTCAGGAGAAATTGTCTAGCGGAAAAAATTGGCAACCCTCAATGTATCTCAAAGATATTATGTAATTGAAAGCGAATCTTTGCTAGTCTTCTGAGAATATGACAAACAATTTTGTCTATTCGCCAATGCTCGTAGTTTTACTCGGATTGTACGCGTCTCGGGAGAATGTTTCCAACTCAACAGCATTGTAAGTCGTCTTTCTTTGACGATATTGGAAATTCCATTTGATATTGTATCAATCAATATAACCCATAAGTGCATAGGGTTCTTTTTTATTACACCAGCTAGTGCGAGATACCAAAATCTTTAATACCTACTTTTTTATATGTACTATGATTGTTTAATATGTATTTTTGCATTGAATATTAACATTAGGATGTACATATTCAAGAAAGTTATCAATAAAAATTCTATAATATTTTTTAAATAGGTAGGTACCAGTTTTTTTTACAATTCCATTTTTTTTTTTTATTTATTAAGGTACACAAATAGCAATATATTGCCTAAATTAAATATCTTTATTTGCAAAACTATAACATTCGCTGCATTATTTCATAGAAATGTCATGAAATTATCAAATAAATAACATATAGTTGAAAGTTGTAAAACATTTATATGGACTAATATAGCCCATGTTTCAATTTACTGTCGCATTGTCGTCACAACATACAAAATGAAGTGTACATAAAATACAAAATAAAAATTTTTAAGTAACCCCCGGCGTCATTAATCATCTATTTAACACTATCTCATTGAGACTTTTCATAAGAGCCCAAACACGCTATATCTGCTGTAAGTTTCTGCAGAATTAAGCATTTCGCAGACTTTTTGATGGTATAGGATCAGCTCAAGGATAGTATGTCATGGGAATGTCACCGAAGTGGCAGTACACCAAATTTCAAATCAATCGGATCTGTAAAAGTTAGTAAAACCTTTTAATAATCATGTACAAAATGAGCTGATAGTTATCAAACGCCTGAACTGATCTTCATAAATTATAGCTAAGCATCGTAGGCACATCAGCTTTCAAACAAAAAAAAACGAATGAAAATTGGTCCATTCGTTTAGGCGCTACGATGTCACAGACAGACACACAGATACACAGACAGACACGTCAAACTTATAACACCCCTCTTTTTTCGTCGGGGGTTAAAACTGAGGTGAAAGTGTTTTGCAGAGATATTTCATTTCATATTCCTCGTGAATTATGTTTTAATCATCCTTATAATTTCTAAATGTCCTGTAAAAGTCTTGAGGAAGCCATTTTCACACAAAAACCACGGTTACAATGAACTCAGCAATCAACAGGAGTTAATAAAGTTTCTTATCTTGCGAGCTTACAAAGGCCTGCCGTAATACTTTGAACTTGGAACATCATGGTCCATAAACAAACAAAGGCAAAAACATCTAAACGGCACTTTATTTCTAATAAGCACTTTGCACTAACTTAAAGACAGAGCGTGTAGAACAATTTAGGCGGGAGAATTTTCATAATCACCTAATAAGCATTTTAATTTTTCTCTCGCAAAGAACTCCGGTGTTTCACGGTTCGTTACGAAATAGTCTACGCCTTCTGAGCGCCACAAAGATTAGACAATTACAAGACTTATTCTTAATTTTCATTTTAACATTTTAATTATGCATGTTTGAGAAATTATTTACTTAGAAAAATATTTAAACTAGAAAAATACCCGCTACCTTTCACAATCCGAGCGTCTGCTCTGATTGTGAAAGGTAGCGTGTTCGATCCCCGCCTCAGGACGTGAAATTTTTCTAGTTTAAATAATATTACAAGACTTATTTTAATACACTAGGTGGTAGGACCGTGTGCAGAGTCTTCTTACTACCGCCATTCGCTATGTTTTCGATTGAAGGGAAAGGTAGCCAGTGTAATTACTGGGCATGTATGTCATTTCTTTTTTTATATTATTATTTTTTTAAACAAAGCACGGCAATTGATCCAACCCCACCTGATGTAAAGCGATAAGGAGAGTCCATATGCGAAGACAGCTAGTGCAGAAATGGACAATGCACTAGCTGCCTCCACCTTGCCGGCCCAAAAGGTGCTTTTTCACACCTCTCTTGAAGGACCCCATGTTTATAGGAAGGAGGAAACACATGCGCTGGCAAAGAATTCCAAGTTCTGGAAGTACGACAAAGAAACGAAGAACTAAATTTCTTTGTGCGTGATGTTGAGGTGGAGACAGTAAATGGATGACTCCGAAGACCGGGACGCGTGCTCCTGAGCAGTAAGGGGGAAAGTGGGATAAGGTTGAAAAGCTCTTCAGAGCACTCTCCGTGATAAAGCCGATAAAAGGCGCTAAGCGACGCAGTGTCTCGACGCAATTGTAGAGGCTCAAGGTTGTTCGTGACCTCTACATCGCCAATGATACGAACAGCACGACACTGCAATCTGTCCAGTGTATCGAGGAGGTACTTGGCGGAGCCATCCCATAAGGGCGAGCAATATTCCACGCAAGACCGGACCTGAGTTTTGTACAGCAGGCATAGCTGGTCAGGCGTGAAAAATTGACGCACCTTGTTCAGGACACCGAGCTTCCGTGAGGCTGTTTTGATCACGGTTTCGACGTAGTTTCTGGAATTGAGATCGCAGCATATCTCCATACCGAGCAAGTTCAAGGAGTCCTGTGCCGAAAGAGTAGTGCCCTGAAGAGAGGGAAGGGGAAGGAACGGCGACATTTTGGCTGTGAACGCACACACCTGTGTTTTCTTAGCATTGAACTCAACAAGATTGTTAGATCCCCATTCAGATACGAGGTTCAACACCCTGTTGAGCTCAATAGTAAGATTCTCCCTCTCTTTCTCGGTTTCAGCGCGCCGGCGCTCGGTTTCATTTCATCTTAGGATTACAACGCGTGTCAGGTGTTCATAGGCGACGGCAAAGAATAAATATCGGTCTCACAGAAGGTACATTCTCGAACAAAAATCAAGTTTGGGTATAAAATTTTCCGTGCCTGCCTGCACGCGAAATCGGAACTTATCATGTGAAACAAGCATGACCTGTTTGACGGTAAGAGCATAGTGTTCTCAATGACAAACAAGCTGACGGCCAACCTGGTGGTAAATGGCTATCGTCGCCTATAAAATCACTTATTATTACAGGTGCGTTGTCATGCTGAACCTTTTTTGTCGGGGAGAAATCTGTTTACAGACCTACCCGCCGCTGGCTAGGCGACGGGCGTGTGTGAGGGTCGCCCAGTGATAAAAAAATTGAAATTGAAATTGAAAAAATTTATTGCCGAAAATAGTTACAAAATAGTGAACACTTATAGTAACACAACCTATGAAACGTAATCACATTAATATACAGATTAATTACATTTCATTGATGATATGACATTAAACATGTGATTATCGGCAATGGGTACCAATCTCAGCATAATACTGAGCTTAGCTCAGTGCTGGTTTTCAGATTGATCCCTGTGGCTGACAAGTTAAAACAATTTGTTTGATAATGGGGCATACATAATGAACAATAATAAAATAATAATTCCTTAACATTAAATTTGACAGGATGGAAGAGTCTAGTACGGTGTGTGCGTCACAGCTATGTGTATACGATGCAACTGTGTACGTGATTCGTTTAAGGTGTGATTTTCTCTATTCTGTGAATCGGTGACTGACGCATTAATTACATGGTGGGGTTATAAGTTTTTTTTTAAAAGGTAAAGTGGGGTTTTCTGTCGCTGTTTGTCTAGGAAATGGTTACGAACTAATATTTTGTATTTAGATAAAGTTAGAGGTTCTCGAAATGGTGGGGGCAAGTCGTTCCACACTTTACTTGCTGCAAATTTGAAACCCCCTCTGAATAATGCTGCGTGATTATCGGCAAGGTGCTATCCAGTGTGAGACGTATCATGTCAATCGAGATTTCATCATGTCCATATGCTTTTGTCTCTATGGATGTGATCGCTTTTCTCACATGTCTCTCTGTACATTGGCTCAAAAAAAAACCCTTCCCCAGTTTGCTTACTGCTTTTGAAGAATTCCAGCATTTCAGAGTCAGTACCCACGCTTCCCGGTAGTTTTAAAAAATTGGCATTTATGTTATCAGGATAACAGAGATGTGCCGGAATCAGTGGTTTATCTGTGTTACCAAGAGCAGAGGAACGCTTCAGGTACTCCCACATCTACCTTGGACAATGCTTATTATTATTAACATAGAAAGAAAAGTACGCTGACTTTTCGCGCTCTAAGGCTGCATTTGTATAATTTCGCAAGTTTTTATAAAACTCATTGTGTGGTCCAAGTTTAGTTTTACGAGCTCTCGTGAGTGCAGCATCGCGAAGCTTCATCATCATTTTGATATTGTCAGTAATCCATGGGGAGCATTTTTGGTTGACATGTATTTTTCGTAATGGAGCATGTTCATCAAATAATGACACTGGGAATACCCACTAAAACTCCCCGGTAACTCCACTGCCCTTCGCGGGGGTAGCCTGGGCTCTGCCGAAGGAATTTCACTAGCCTACCCCCAGGGAAACCAGCCTTACGGCCAGGTTTCGAGCCGATGGAGATTACCCAGAGTCACTTGGGCTTCATGCTGAGGCCTAAGATAAGATGCCTGTGACGAAAAGTCACGTGACTGTTATTGACTTGCCGGGGTGATGGTGTGTACGTACGGGAAGGAGGTTGAGGTGTTCGGTGTTGGATTAGTTGTATTAATGTTTTGTGTTTATTTCATTATATTATTATGTCTGAATATCTTATTTTTCAGTTATCATTCTCTATCCCATTTATAGTCAATGCCTTCAATGCCCAGTGATGACATTGGCTACCTTTCCTTTCACTCTGAATGACAGCGAACTGTTTTATGGGCGAAATAGGAAAAGCAGTGGTATCTACCTAGACGGCTCTACATGGCCCTGTATGCTACTGAAACAGGGGCCTTACCACCATCTTTATAAAAGCGATTCATGTTCCGCTTGGCTCAGTATTAGTTCCTAAACTGCATTGCTGTCATAGTCGTAGATAGCGTCGTAGTACGAATTAACGA
Organism: Nymphula nitidulata; assembly: GCA_947347705.1. Taxonomy (NCBI): domain Eukaryota; kingdom Metazoa; phylum Arthropoda; class Insecta; order Lepidoptera; family Crambidae; genus Nymphula; species Nymphula nitidulata. Next base: position 1,679,616 of record OX374617.1, on the reverse strand, counting down.
TGTTTAGGTGCTAAGCTGGATCGCGATTAAAGATGGTGGTACGGGTACAGGGCATAATATGCGACATGTCGTAGCTCAGTGACGCCAGATCGCAAAACCGCTCCGAGATGGATATAACTTGGGCGAACTTTTTGAAGTAGGATATTATTTTTCATTTTCACTTCCACTCTTCAGGGGCGAAAAACTGTTAGGGATTCAAAGTGGGACCCCAAGTCAGACCTCTGGGATCTCTTTTTATTAAAAGCAGTAATTCTTAACTTAAACACTTTATTATACAGTGTGTTAACTAACTAGGTGGCAATATCTTTTTGTTGGACGTTCGAAAGATTTGGTTTTACTCGCTTTTTGCTCATAGAAAAGACTTTTTGTTTGCATCTTTTTTTTGATTGGATCATCTATTTCATGGCACAGAAACATAAATTGTAAAAGTAGACATCATATCAAACTAGTAGTAGTAATTAAATGCTCAAAGGGACTTTACATTAAACTATAAAACATGTTATTATTAATTTTTATATTCACTTTTGTCTACGCCAAATTCAACCTTATCGCTAATTAATCGGAGGCACCTGTCGGCACCTTTCCGTCACGTAATTTAGGCAGCCATTATTTTCATTACTATATATTTCTAATGTGATCGCATATGCATCAATTAACTAAGCATCTAACTATAATAATAATAATAATATTTATACACTCACACCTATTATCTAGCCCAAAGTAAGCATCATTAAGAGCTTGTGTTATGGATACTAGATAACGGAGAAATAATGATAATAATATGTATATAAATATAAGAAATATACTAAATAAACATATAAACATCCATGACTCGTAAACAAATGTTCGTACTCATCATACAAACATTTGTTCCTACCGGGATTCGAACCCGGGACCTCGGGACCTCACATCTGGTAGCGTTGAGTCATTTTCTGTGCTTTGTATGAAAAAAATCGTGCAGCCACACCTATTATCTAGCCTAAAAATATCAGAAATCTTCTCCTTTTATACCTTAAGGTAGCAAACAAGCTTACGGTCTACAAAGAGGCAAACATACATTTGCGACTCAATGCATTTAGCTTCAGAACATTTTTCATTCTTAAAAAAGGAGATATTACTTGTAGCACTTTCACCTGTAGAAACTTCTCATTTATTTTTATTTTATTTAATAAAACTCCTAACTTCCAACAACGTTTTCTTTCCCTCTTTAGTGCTTTATAAATCAGTTTAAAAGAAGCACTCGGCAGTGAAAATAGGGAAAAAGGTTTTTCTCTGAAGGAATAAAGAATGTTTTTAAATTCCGTTCACGAACTAAGTAGCATATGAGAATTTCATAAGTTAAGTTACAGGGAGTTCCTTTATTACGGTCTGAGGAACTGAGATTTTTAAAGTTGTTTGTAAAACCATTCTTGAAAATATAGTAATAGCCTCTCAAGCTTTTTTGTTTGAAATATTTTCATTTTTAACATCCAGATCTTGAATGGAGGTTGTAAATTGTAAAACAAAATACCGCTAGGCAGTCTACCCACCGAAACGAAGAGTTGACGTTTGAGTGGAGACACAGACCTTGACGTCAGTGGTATAAGGGTGACTGTTGACCAACTATTGTCAGCCTAGAGGAATACGGGGGTCATTCAGTGGGTAGCCTTGGTCTCAACATCTTTGACTGTAAATTCAAACATAACCCTGCATTATTTTCCCCCCTCAATGCAGGATAGGCGTAAAAACCAAGTAGTGAGCCCTTATGTAATGTCGTTTGGGTACCACCGCCTTTCTTATTTAAGACGTAAAGTAGTACGCTATAATTTGTATTGAAGGGATAGTAGCCAGTGGAATTACTAGGCATGGAAAGCATTATCTTAGGCCCCAGGATGACAACGCACCTGCAACACCAAGTGATGTTTTCCTTGTAATCGCAGGTGTCTATAGGCGACGGCTACCATCAGGTGGGCCCGTCAGCTTGGCCTGTCATCTAGTTGTAAAAAAAAATTTCCAACTCCAAAAATAGGTAACTATTGGTCATACAACCACGGCATAATGGTACCTCTTGAATCTTGAGGCTCTAGTAGCACCTTTTTAACCGACTTCAAAAAAAGAAGGAGGTTATCAATTCGTCTGTATGTTTTTTTTTCTACAGAAGATCGCAGCTAAACCACACACACACACACACACACTCGTTATATTACACACATACATACAGTCTACCCAGGAGTACCCCTACTATGACGAGAGACTTATCTTGTAAACTCTAAAACTTGGAACAGCAAGTTTATTTTTATATTTAGTGTTTAAGTTATCAGTTATTCATGTGTCGAAAAAGTATGTTTATATTTGAGAACATAAATTTATATTCTCATATAATAGGTTGGGGAAAAAGTTTCTTCGCATTTTTTAAGAAAATTCAAAACATTTTTTACTGTAGTTTATTTACATTTAACTAAAGTATGTAGGTACCATTTTGTTCGATAACTTTTTGCCATCTTGTAGGTAGGGACATGATCCCATTGCTATAGAAATTTTGGGGCTTCTGATCAAAATACCGCGACAAGTGGTTTTGGCAGTCCTCTCGTGATGTTAACCTGACACTGCCTAGAGAATTATGAAGAGAGCAAAACAGGTGGAAATCTGAAGGTGCAAGGTCAGGACAATACGGCGGATGCATTAACACCTCCCAGCCAAACTCTCTTAATTTTTTCTGAGTGGCTAAATATGTGTGAGGTCTAGCGTTATCATGATAAAAAACCACACCCCTTCTGTTGATTAAGTCCGGCCGCTTTCTCTCAACTTCTTGCTTTAATCTCATCAGTTTTTCGCAGTAGAGTTCAGAATCGATGGTCCTGCCTGGTGGTAACAGCTCATAATGAATAATGCCCTTCCAATCCCACCACACACACACAGCATCACCTTGTTGCGAGTTAACCCGGGTTTCGCCACAGTCTGTGAAGCCTGACCGGCCTTTGACCACGACCTTTTTCGCACGTTCTTGTCGTAAGTGATCCACTTTTCATCACCAGTTATCAGCTTCTTCAAAAATGGTTCGGTTTCATTACGTCGTAATAAAGAATCACAAATGAGTACACGGTTCATTGGATTTCTTTCAGTGAGCTCGTGGGGTACCCAAATATCGAGCTTTTTTGTGTACCCATTTTTTTTTAAATGCGCCAAAACTGTTTTGTGGTCAATTCCCAGTTCTTCAGCTACGTCGTAACTACTGATATGCCGATCTTGCTCCAGTTTTTCAAAAATGGCATCAATTTTATCCGTAATAGGGCGACCAGAGCGACGTGCATCTTTGACATCAAAATTTCCGGATTGAAAACGCTTAAACCAAATTTGTGCTACCCTTACAGACACTGCACTAGGATCCATAAACATCGCAAAATTTTTTCGCGGCTTGCGTTGCTTTTTTACCTATTTTGTAGTAAAATTTTAAAATGTATCGAATTTCTTCATTAGATTCACTCATCTTGACAGTACGAAAAACAAATGAAAAACACACATTTTACTAATTTGAATTTGGAATTATCTTTTTTAAAATCTTAACTTTTAATGATACCAAAACCAGCCAGATACAAATAGTACAGCCAAAGAGATTTTATTACAAGTTCATACATAGTATAATGCGAAAAGACTTTTTCCCCAACCTAATATATTGAGAAGCAACAAAATGTTAATTTCTTTATATAAATCCCTGAGTGAATCACAATCAGAGCACGCACAGCCTTTTTCGTAAAATAAAAACATCTTCAATATTGGTTGCTGTGCCCCACAATAACAAGCCATAAGACATGACACTGGGGAAGTAACCAAGGTTAATAATAATCGCACAAAGACCTAATTATTTTAACAGCATAATATTTGTAAAAGTAACTCTGTAAAGTAGGATATTTATAAACGTCTATTCCCACAAAACAATGACAATTATTCCCATGCTAAGGAAAACAATGCTCAAAAGATTTACTTGTGAGCATTGTTTTAAAAAGCACTTGAAAACAAACAGCATTTAATTTATGTAGGTACCTATCCTCTTTGTCATGGATATCTGATTCTGTAGCGGTAGTTGGGCCAGGGACGGCTTTTTAAGGGCTTTTGTTATTAAAACCACAAAACGGTTCATAAAATACCTACCGACTCTAAAATGTTTTAAGGAAAACATTTTGTTTCAATTAAATTAAACCTGAATTCGTTGTTTGTCCAAAGAGACCTTCAAAAGTTATTTGTTTCGTTTCTGAATTTATAGATCACTAGTGCCGCCCGCGCCTACGCGACTTATGAGCTACCAAGGTCTTGGGATAACCCTAAAATATTTATTTTCTCTATATCAAATTAATACGCAAACCTTATCTCCGTGCTGCCCTTCGCACTCAGGTAAATAATCACTTAACCCTCTTTCGCATTCCATAATAAAGTCCGGCTGACCCTTGCTCACTCCGCAATACTGAGCGTGTCTCCATAAAGTCATATATTATTATACTGATTTAGACGCACACTTCCCTTTGTTATTAGAAAAATACAAGGCGAAAAGGGCCCGGTTTCGAGGACAAGACTTGTTATTTATAACGGCCGTACTAAGGCTAGGGCTAAACCAGGCGAGAGAAAAGTGGAGCGACTAGTTGTAATGCTCTAAGGACGAGTGTAACTATCTTTATTGTTTTTTTGGAATTGAATCTTTTGTAGTAGCTTCCAACAAAAAAACTGACATTAAAACACTAAAAAGACAAACTAATTAAAGTAGATTATATTTTTGTTTGAGGAGATCGCTGGTGTCTGGTTTCGATAAGGAAAACAAAGCAATTTTCGCCATGGTCAATCCTGGATTGTGTCATGACAATCAAAATTTGTAATCCTAAGCTCCTCCGTGCTTCAGAAGGCACGTTAAGCCGTTGGTCCCGGTTGTTACTGCAACCGCTTTAACCCACCAACCCGCATTGGGCCCGTGTGGTGGTGTTATGGCCCATAATTTTCATGTGTTTCTCCCATGTAGAAAGGCTTGTGCACAGCAGTGGGACATGATGATGATATTTTTGTTTATTTTCATACCATGTAATTGGTTTGTAGCGAGTTCTCGATATTTCGGCGCAGTTGCATGCGCCATGATCACGGGTAGACTGCTGCGCAGAACACATTTACTCCAAGGACTGCTCACACTATGGGTAGAAGTCAACTTCATTGTGGGCAGATATATAGATCTACTCTCTTTCGTAGACGCCTAATGCAATCGATGCCCCGACTATTAATATTGGGAACTCGTTACAAATTTCAAGAAAAAATATCAAGAATATAATTCTAATCCAAAGGTTAATAACTATGGAGTGGGTCTGAAGGGGAAGCATATAGTGCATTTAACTATTGTTTGATCAGGAGTTCCTATCTCATTTACGAGGATTTTCATCGCATCCGAAAGCAGTTTATATAGATCCAACCTGGTAGTATACTAATTTGAACACAATAAGAGTTATTGAAATAGATTAACATTTGACGGAGCTGTGAACACCTAAAAAAACTCGATTAAGTACACCTTTCTTTTTTGAAGTCTGGTAGTAATACATGACATGTTGTTGTGAGCTTGTCACTTGTCTTTTATGATGTCAGCATACAGTTTCCTCTTGATTTTATAGTCCGAGCTACGCGTAAGAATTTAGAACAATAAGATTCTAATTTAACCTCTATAGGCAACGGTAACACTTACCATCAGGCAATTCCATCAACAGCTCTTTGGTCAAACCTTTGGGCACAGGCCTTCCCAATGATAGATACTCATGAGAAGTTTTCTACCATACAACACCACGCTGGCCCAATAAAGGTTGGTGAGTGGGTACAGATTAGCTCGAGGCTGAAATTCTTGATTGACAGCCTATGGCAGTCTACCGCTGAGGTCTACCAAGGCTGTGCCACATACACTATCTCCTGCTTTCCTCAACCATCTACCTGCCACCGTTTTAGGTAGCCGGTCTACTTCGTAGGAGGGATGCCCTACATTACGTTTGCCGAGACTTGGTCTCTATTCCTTTCTACTCAAAACGGTTCCACGACAAATGTGACACTTAAGCTGGCAACGCTTATTTGGTTTTTGTTTGGATCCAAGATCCTATCATGACAGAAGTTGCTTTTTTCTCATAATCAAACCAGAGCGCTCATAAACTGCGCCAACAAACTCCTCCCATAACTTTTGTGTGTAAGGAGCCGCGCGTTGGGCATAAACATAGCGAATAGATATATAATTTACGACGAAGGCTTAAAAGAGATGGGGTGTAAAAATAACGTTAACCAACATGGATCACTTAACCTAGATAATCCAATTTCCTCCGAAATCATGCGTCAACGCTTCTATAAACAGCGTCGCATAAAAAATACTGGAAAATGACTTGAAATTTTTATGGTTTAAATTTTCTGGCTTCCTTCGGGGATTTAGGCGTCGGGTTTATGGCTCGTGGCCAAGATTGTATACTGCAGTTTTTAAGCATTAAATGCAAATTCGGGGATTATATCCGCCTTCTACGGTTGACACGCCTTTGTTGCTAGGGTTCCGTGGTCAAAGAGGAACCCTATAGTTTCGGCATGTTCCTCCGTCATCCGTCTGCGGCTTAAAGACACTGAGTACTAGAAAACTGTTACTTGGCAATAGGTAGGTATATGAAGAAATCATGCTGACAAAATAGCCAAGTCTTGAAAACATATCTTCTTGGTGTGTGTGATTTTTCTCGCTTGTCCCATGGTGTAGGATGTCATTGGGATCGTTCAAAAATATGTAAAGAGAAAATAATTTTGCATAATATTTTGCCTTCCCTCCTTCCCCAACACACTACCAAGCCGCACTACTGGGTATACCTTCGTGAAATAACTTGAATGATAATCATGTTTTTTATTCTTGCTGTGAGTGACGTGGCCAGAACAAGAGCAACTATTGTAACTATTACAAATAAAGAAGCGTTATATACGCACAAAATCAAACATTTAAATGAGAGCAAGTATTGTGTTGATGCATAAGGACGAAATATACGAATATTATTATACTTGACATTTGATTTGACTTTTTTAAGATGACATAGCATTTGACCTACACAATTGTTATTTTATGTATTGACCACTGACTTCACATTTGTAATTTAATAATTTTTCAAGCAATAAAAATAAAAAAAACAGTTATTTGACATAAATAATAATTTTGAAATTGTTTATAAATAGCACTACTTAGCAAATTGTTGTACCCAACAGGGTCCATATTGACGTATCTTCACAACGATTTTTGAGTTTCAAAGGGTACGGTAACCGTGTATCATCTGGTGGACTATGCTTGCTTGATGTTTATCTCGCCCTTCTTGTATCCTATAAGACTAAAGGTTAACTTTCATGAATTTCGGACAGTTTGGTTCACATCATAAATTTCATCCACGACGCAACGATGCTCTCGTTCTAGGCCTATTGTTAAGAAAATGCCTCGGAAATAAAAAAGAATGACATTTGAAGAGAACAAATATTTTCTTTTAATCTTCATACACAAAGATTGTTTCGTCTGTGAATGTCGTTGGAGCAAGATGAACATTTTCCTGTGAAGCTTTGTCCTTTTCTTAGTGAGACATGAGCAATGGACTATAACACAAGTAATATATGCGTGTAAAATTTGAGGTTTGCCCATGATTTCCCTGAGATCCTATTATTAGATCCTCACTTGGTGACTATGGGACCACCTCAGGAGTATACTCTTTAGATTATAAAAAGAGTTTTGAAAATCAGTTCACAATTGATAGAGAAATCGGTGAACATACATACAAAAAAAACATACAATGGAACAAAGCACCTCCGTTTATTTGGATTCGGTTAAAAAAACAAAGACTCACGAGACGATCCGCCTAAGTTTTAAGCAACGGTTTCCAGCTTAATATTATACATTACGTCTCTTAAAGACAGTCTGATTGGGATCATAATCGTTTACATCTTTTTAATGTACGCGTCTATACGTGCGTGTATTATGGTTTTAGTTAGCTACGGGCCGGTGAGCGTTATTTACTTATACTAATTTATACAAACAATATTTTTTCTTTTATCAAAACTTTTACAGTTATCATAAATGAGACGGTGTGTTGGACCTTCATGGTAATCAACCAACTTGGGGAGTTCAGGAAAATTATTACAAGAAAAATATTTTTAACGAAAAGTTATAGCTCCAACGATTTTTTATTTCAATCACGTTTCATTTTTAGGTTTACATTTTTCTAAAATGTTTGTTACATTACTCCACAATCACCTGTTCAGTTGACCTGGCAACAAAAAGAAAGATTTACAATATATTTAAATTAAATTGTGTACACAATGTCACAAAATAATCATGAATTACTATTACCCAATGTGCATCAGTCAGTTTGATTGTTTTATATTTTCAGCTAACTTTAACAGTATATTCCTGATCAGATTCGCCAGCGCTGGGTAGTTCTGGCCCAGCAGTGGTGCTCGTAGCTGAGGCACACACACCTGTAAATAATATTTTCATTGGTAGATTACAAATCGGGTCTTACCCGTGATACTACCGGTGGTACACCTTACCAAGGGATTATTTTTTGCCCGTAGAACCACTATGTTGTCTGGTAGTACCACCGGAGATTTACATTACCCCTGGTGCTACCTACCAATTTCATACATGCCTATGGTGATATACTTAGTCTGGCCATAAATACTATTACAATTAAAAATAAACAAAATATTCATTTGAATTTGGAATCTGTAATTTTTATATGATTGTTCATTGAGTTTTCTCATTTTGGCGCCAATAATTGTAGAATATTTTGCGATATTAAAATGGAGTGAGGTGATAAAGAAAACCGAATCGCTGTGAATGAATGAAATGAATGAATGAATGAAATGAATGAATGAAATGAAATGAAAATGAATGAAATGAAAATATCTTTATTCAATTAGGCCCCCAAGAAGCACTTTCGAATCGTCAACAAAAAAACCCTTAAGTCTATCACATAAAAATAATATTAACTAACTAACAATTTCATAATGTTTGTCTCTCTGTCTTATCTGCATCTACGTAAGCTAAGAATGTTATGTCAGTCTGTCTATCGGTCTGTCTGTCGGTCCGTCTGTCCGTCAGTCAGTCTGTCTGTCTGTCCGTCAGTCAGTCTGTCTGTCAGTCAGTCTGTCTGTCAGTCTGTCTGAATTTACACCGGTTCCAAAAGTTGAACTACCGAGAAGATTCCGGCAACAAACTCGTGTAGTCACTCTTTTCAATCATTCAGTTACAATGTTTAATTACACAGTAATAGTATTTAGCAGCGCAGTGTCGCACAGAGTATAAAAAAGGTATATTAAAGTACCAATAAGTACCTAATGATAAGAATATTTACTGTATTTAAAGGCTGTCCGACAATGCACCATCACAATATAGGTATTACAATACACAAAGGTCAACAATTAATATACAAAGACCTAATAAAGCTAAACATCTTTCATTAATTTTAAACACTTGTCTGAGCACGTCATTACAATAATAATTGTATTGTTTTATATATAATATCCTATAATGCCATATACCTCAAAAATCCCTCAAAAATTATACTATTGATGAATATGTAGGTAAATTATTACAAAATCAAGGAAGCTTAGAGATGACCATTTCCACTAGTGGCACCTGTTCACAAGTATGACGCATGTGCCAGCCATCGCTCCGCTCAACCATATCATAGGGAACGGAGCGACCCGGCACACGACGCCACCACCGCAGAAACTTATAGAGAGCATGACATCTTCCAGCAACCACAAAATCAATGAAATGCTATTGGTGGAAATAACTATATGACATTATAAGTTACAACCAAGCATTTTTGTCATTTATATAATCGTTAATAGTATAGTAACCTTTGGACATTAGAATTTTCTTAATGTGAATTTTAAATTTGTCAAATGGCAAGTCTAGTACGTTATTAGGAATCTTGTTATATATAGTAAAGTATGCTTTGACCCATAAAAGTATTAAAAACTTTATGCAGTCTTAGAGACGGTAAGATCAACTTATTTTTATTTCTTGTATTTAATGCATGTACATCGCTGTGTCTTAAGTAGGAATTTAAATTTTGACGTACAAAAATTATGCAAGCATAAATATATTGAGAAGCCACTGTTAGTATATCTATTTCTTTAAATAAGTCTCTAAGAGATGTTCGAGCAGCAAGGCAGTAGATTGCTCTAATTGCACGTTTTTGCAAGATAAATACTGTTTCAATGTCTGCTGCTTTACCCCACAGAAGAATACCATACGACATAATACTATGGAAGTAACTAAAGTAAACCAAGCGCGCCGTGGCAATATCAGTATATTGCCTTGTTTTTCTAATAGCATAAGCCGCGGAGCTAAGTCTACTACAAAGTGTTGTGATGTGAGGGTTCCACTGGAGTTTCGCATCGATTGTAATGCCTAAAAACGTGGTGGATTGAATTAAATTTAGCGACTGATTATTTAATTTAATGTTTGTATCCACTTCCCTAACATTAGGTAAAATAAATTTAATACATTTAGTTTTCTTTGCATTCAGTTGTAAATTGTTCACAGTAAACCAATTCATTACTTGAGATAGCGCATTGTTTACGTCGTCTAAGTTAACTTTATTTCTATCACATTTAAAAATTAAAGAAGTATCATCTGCAAACAACACAATCTCACAAAATTCCTTAGCAAAGAAAGGCAAGTCGTTTACGTATATTAAAAATAAAAAAGGCCCTAGAATTGAACCCTGTGGAACTCCCATTTTGACATAAGACCCTGAAGATTTTGTTCCATTGATGTCAACTATTTATCTATTAATGCATTACACAAAGTAGGTATGGAGCCAAATGCAATTTTTAAAACTCCCCATACGCTTGGAATTAGTAAAATGTTTGTGTACCGGACTATTAATAGGTACAATGAGACCTCATCTGTTTGTGACAGAAAAAGATCTGGCCATCCACGTAGTGTTCGTACGAAAAAGGTGGTCAAAGCAGTAAGGGAAAGAATTCGAAGAAATCCTGTCCGAAAGCAAAAGATTTTATCTCGGGAGATGAAGATAGCACCTAGAACCATGTCGCGTATTTTAAAAGATGACTAAGGACTTGCACCCTATAAGAGACGTACTGGTCATTTCTTAATTGATAATTTAAAACAGAATAGGGTGGTAAAATCGAAACAACTGCTGAAGCGGTACGCAAAGGTAGGTCACAGGAAAATTTTGTTTACGGATGAGAAAATTTTTACAATTGAGCAACATTTTAACAAACAAAATGACCGTATTCATGCTCAAAGCTCTAAGTGGGCACTATCCGACTCTAGTGATGGTTTGGTGGGGTATTGGCTACGAAGGAGTGACTGAGCCGTACTTTTGTGAAAAAGGTATCAAAACATCGGCACAAGTGTATCAAGATACCATTCTTGAGAAGGTAGTGAAGCCCCTTAACAACACCATGTTCAATAAAAATAAAAAAAATAAAAAAAAACAAGAATGGTCCTTCCAGCAAGACTCGGCGCCGGGTCATAAAGCTCGCTCTACGCAGTCTTGGTTGGAAACCAACGTTTCGGACTTCATCAGAGCTGAAGACTGGGCGTCGTCTAGTCCCGATCTTAATCCGCTAGATTATGATTTATGGTCAGTTTTAGAGATTACGGCTTGCTCTAAAAGCCATGATAATTTGGAGTCTCTAAAACAATCCGTACGATTAGCAGTAAAAAAAAATCCCTTGGAAAGAGTGCGGGCCTCAACGTTTAAAGGACTGTATTGCAGCCAATAGAGACCACTTCGAATAAGCTTTTTATATTTTAAATGGTTTTATATTTATGTATTAAACTAACACACTGTAAAAGTAATAAATGTTATTTGCAATAGATTTTTTTTTTCTTTGTATCAGTATTTACGGCAAGACTAGGTATAGCTTTAATTCCACGGGAAATTCACCGCGGCGAATGTTCAGGCCACCGCGCAGCATCGACCAGCGACCTCGCCAGTCGCGCCGCCGCCACCGCCACCCGTTCCCGTCGCCAGTCCGTAATGTAATACTCACAACAGCCAACAGCACTACCAAGAGAGGACACACGAGGTTAATGATGACAGTGAGCACAGCACGGACCAGCCACCACAGACCCACCACCACCAGAACACTTGCCAGCATCACCTGACAAAAATGCAACATTGTTATGGTGGTATTCAAAATCAACGCCTTAAACGGAGGTATTTTTATAACGCTCTCGGCAACGAAGGCAGATGTCAGCTATCGCGACTGAGGGTCACCAGCACTGCTCCGTCACTACCTACTGGTCACTACCCCGTATACCATACGACAGCACCTAGATTTCTATGTATATAGATCCATTCACCACCACGACGTGACGTTCACCTTGGATTCTTTGGAAATATACTCTGACTTTCACTAAGGTTGCTCGCCAGTGGACATTAGGAAAGCGTTATGTAGGAAATGGGTAGGGACTTCTCTATTATGCTGTCAGCATAACATTTTTTCTTGATTCCACAAGGAGGCAACGCGTGAATAGTTCCAATGGTGCAACTAGCGTCCATCTATAAGCTACTATAGTAACGGCTTGTTCAAGATTCATTAGCTAAACCTTTGTGTATTTAGTTAGTGAATTATACGGTACAAGACCAATTACATTAATAAACTAATGAATATTGCTATGCATAAACATAAATATACCTGTGCATCCTCATGCGCATACAGCCATGTCCTGAGACCATTGACGAGGTTGGCACTGCCTGCTCTTTCCACTGTACAATTGGTACGTGTGACACTGAACTGTCAAGAATTTTGTAAAAAGTTACTGGAGAAAATGATTTATGGAACAACTCGCCCACTGTCAAACTCGCCTTCATTTTTTTTTATTTTTCAAGTCGCAGTGCTAATTAAACCCAACCATTTCTTTAAAGATCTTAGAATATTATAAAATAACAAATCAGGGCCAATTTGATACTGGTCGAGTTGTAACCCAAGAAAATTTGAGCAATATAAATAATAATTAGATGTTTTTGGTAAGCATTCGTCTGTTAAAGATGAAATCTTCATTGTGTATTTTAGTTTCCTCTGTGTTATGAATGATGGTTTTTGACTATTTGATAAAACCTGACAGATGAAATTAAGCATAAACATATCTCCATATTCATCAACATCTTAAATACATCTCATTGCTAGGCACAGGCCTTTCTACATGGGAGAAACACACCAGGAGTTTGTGCTATAACATCACCATGCTTTATCAATGCGGATTGGTGGGTTAAAGCGGTTGCAATAACAACCGGGACAAAAAGCCTAACGTGTCTTCCGAAGCACAGAGGAGCTCCAGATTACTAATTTTGATTGATCCGCCATCGACTATGACGAAAGCTGCTTTGTTTTCCTAATCAAACTCAGAGCGCACACACCACTTTGCAACCAAGCTCCTCAGAAGCTTTTTAAATTAAAATACTTTTTACATTATGTCCAAGTATAGTCCTCTGCCATTGATATTGGTCTGTGGACATGGCACACGATATGTCGTCAACCATACGAGCAGCGAAGAATAAATGCGTGAATAGGTATCTACGCCTGCGCCGATCTGAAAACAAAACATGAGGTAATTAAAATATAATAAAACTAGAAAAATTTCACGTCCTGAGGCAGGAATCGAACCCGCGACCTTTCGCAATCCGGGCGACTGCTCTGACCACTGAGCCACCCAGGACTTGGGATATCCCTGTGAAATTCTTCTAGTCTATCTGTATTTGCGCTTATGAGCTAACGTCCACCCTACAATGTCGAAATGTTCTATTTCAACATCCGAAACGAGTATTTTTACAAATACCTACGATTCGGTTAAGTTGGGGCAGTGGTATGTTGAAATAGAACATTTCGACATTGTAGGGTGGACGTTAGCTCATAAGCGCAAATACAGATAGACTAGAAGAATTTCACAGGGATATCCCAAGTCCTGGGTGGCTCAGTGGTCAGAGCAGTCGCCCGAATTGCGAAAGGTCGCGGCTTCGATTCCTGCCTCAGGACGTGAAATTTTTCTAGTTTTATTATATTTTAATTACTAAGTAATTTTTCAAACATTTATAATAATGTTAAAATCAAAAATTAAGGAAACCTATGGGCTTAGAAGTATAACCTTGTTTGCAAATTCAAGACTGCTTTGATCGGGATACAATAATCTGTAAAGATTTTAATGTATTTTTCTTCGCAGACTTTAAATTACTTTCTAGTGCTACGTTTCTGTTGGTCAGCCAGTCATATAACAATAATAAGTCCTTAAGATAGCATAAATTCAACCTACTTAAAACTTATTGGAAATTTGATACAACTGAATCAACGGTGGGAAAGCTAACGGAATCAATCAGATGCAAGATACAGACAGACATGACGAAATTATAAGCACTTTGGTTACAATGAAACTAAAAAAATGATCATACAATAATGTAGATATTGCAGGTAAACCAGCTCAAACAAAGTCATCATACTGTAACGGCGTTGTACCACTAATGTGATGGTGGCCTTGCGCAACCTTCGAGAAAAGAGTAAAAGAGACAACGCGCTATACTAAACAAGGACAGAAAAAAAAAACTTCAAGAAAGCAGTGATGGAAATAGCACGTTATTTCATAAAAGAAATATTCTAGCGCCATCGATTAAACGAAGTAATATTGTGGAGCTTCGAGAATTTTAGTAGTATTCAGCTATTAATAATGCAGTTGCATCGCGGCTCAGGAGTTTAGTTGTATTTGGAATTGCGAAGCGATATTAGTGCGAGTTCTATTTGGAATTGCGAAGCGATATTAGTGCGAGTTGTATTTGGAATTGCGAAGCGATATTAGTGCGAGTTCTATTTGGAATTGCGCAGCGATATTAGTGCGAGTTCTATTTGGAATTTCGAAGCGATATTAGTGCGAGTTCTTCAGAGCGATAAGTGATTAATTAGTGTTGTGTTAAGTGACCTGTTTGTTTCGGTAACGTTTTAGTGGCATTTTATTTAGCGTTAATTATTTCTGTGTAAAACGTGATCTCCCAATTGAATTGGCATTTCAGTTACACCTAGCGTACTATACGTAGCAATACTAAACAAGCAAAGGTTTCGATGTTTATCTTACCCTTTGGTAATTCTAGTGTGAAACAACATAGCCTGCATAGTACGCGGTTGCTGCACATAGTTACTGCCTTTGAAATCAAATACAACTGTAGTGATATCAGAAAACTGTAACATGCTACAGGCTTCAAAGAGAATTTAGTTTGCCGCAAGCAAATATTATCCCTTTTTTCCATTACCAAGAAAAGCTTTCAGTTATGATCCTAACTAGACATCCTATTTTAATTATCTTGTCTAATAGAAATGGAGTGCAATGAAGAAAGGAAGAGGTAGAATATTATTTTTATATAAACACACCTAAAGCCCACATGCTATGGTCATGTTTAGTATAGACCTGTGTCGATCGATCATTTCCCGCGACCCGGGTCGATCACGACCTATTAGGTTGGTGATCGACTCACAATGATCCGATCAAATGATCGATCGCAAGTCTCAAGTGTTTTCGAGCCGCACAACACATGATTCGGTTCTCTATGCTCACGGGTCGTGGATCACGCACGTCACGGGTCGCATCGTGGGTCTCGGGTCTTTTGGGTACTGTGTACGATTCGTGTCGCGCGCGCGTTGTTATAGCGTTATATAATAAACACGTAATTATGTTTTGAGGTCATAAAAATAATACTATATTTAAGTATTTTAAAAATAATATCAATATTTTTTATAAAGTATTTGTTCGTTTTGTGTTATTAATTCTAATTCTTAATCACGATGATAAGATTTTATCACTGTGTAAATAGAAAATTTTGTCTTTCGAAACAAAGTGAGTGATCGAGTAAACGCGTAAACATCGATCTCAGTGATCGAATCTTTTTGTGGCTCGCGACCCGATCACTCCTGAATGAATAGTGATCCAATCTAAGTGATTCGATCAATCACGATCGACTCAGGTCTAGTTTAGTATAATGTTGGCCTAGTCTAGTTTAGTGCTGCAGTTTTTCCTACACAGTGGATAAAACGCAGAACAATACATATTATATTAAAAATACAATACCAATATCGATGACTCTAGTCATATCCAACAGTATTCGAATTAACACCCATTACGGCATTTGTCACAGGTATAATTTTATCACAGCTTAAGGAGTCAAACACTGCCGCAGATTTTAATAACGATAATTTTCCAATTTTCACTTGTGGAATTTTGACACATAAGTGTTTGTACAATTTTTGTTGAGATAAAATTACGAAATCAATGAAGCGAATAATCAAAGTGACGGACAAGAGAATTAAAAATAAAACAGTGTAAAAAGTTACTTTTACTTTTCGAATGCGGTTGTAAAGTTTTTATTAACATTATGGTCCCGTCCATTGAAGGATCGATTGTACAGTCGACAGCACATCAAGCGTAACAGTTTGACCTTGAGACCGCCCTTACTGCGTTCGTAATAGAGGCGGCTTTCGTAGTGTAACTGTTACACTTGATGTGCTGTCGTGTGTACAATCAGTTTTTGTTAAAAGAAAATAAACTATTTTTGATTTTTTTTGACAATCGATTTGGAGTAAAAGTGTTCTGTGATCGATAGAATCGATAGCTCAGTACGTAGCAATACTATTGACGGAGTGCAATACTAACGAAGTTTTGCTGCTTTTTTATGACAATGCCTTGGGCAAAAAAAAACAAATTAATAAAAAAGTATTTTTATTACGTACTAGTTTCATTATTACTCTGTAAAAGCTGCGGATTCTATAACAATAACACTAAAATAAATAAATGATTACAATAAGGCATATTAATTTGTAGATCATTATTTTATTTATGGGTTTTATTAAAAGTTTTTATCCAAATAGAATTAACAATTCTTTCATTTCATTAATGCAATGTATGTACCTGCGCTGCTTTCGTGAAGTGAAATACCCATTCAATTGTTATAGGTACTTTCACTCTTTGGTCTGTCATTAACAAAATGAACTGATAGAATTCGGGTGGTTTAAGTAATAAAATAACGACTTTCGCATTTAAATACGAACGCGATCTTGCCTTGCGTAGTTAATAACTATAGCAAGACCGCGGCGATGGGCCACATTTTTATATACATAGCACGGCAATTGACCCAACACCACCTTTTGTGCACCATTAAAAAGAGTCCATTTGCGAAGACAGCTAGTGCAGCTTATTAGCCAAATAATAATTATGAAAAAAAATTAGAAGAGTTCATAAATTAAAATTATACCATCTATATAAGTACCCAAGATCGCTATTTTAGACAGATGATTTTATATATTGCAATAATTGAGCTGTCAATAATATTGAATTTGCCTACAGCAAGTAAGCCACACTACTAAATTACTTGGGGCTGATTTTTCAATACTCAGATAAATTTTATCTAGAGAATAATTTTGACGTTTTGACAGATTTTCTATAGTGTAACTGTCAACTTGTCAAAGTTATTCTCTGGATAAATCCTATCTGGGGATTGAAAAATCAGCCCTTAGTCAATTAAAAATAGACTCAAAAGTACCTACCTTTTATTTAATTTTTTATTTTCTACACATACCCATATGGATCTAATGCTATGCGAAATAAACTAATTTTATTTCATTATATTTTGTTTTATTTATTTTACCTACTTATGAACTCTATATTTATAACGCCAGACATTTTTTTAACATTATTTATAATTTATAAGCACTTTTTTTATACAACTGGATGACAAACATGCTGACGGCCCACCTGATGGTAAGCGGTTACCGCCGCCTATAGACACCTGCAATAACAAGGGAAAGTCACTTGATATTGCAGGTGCGTTGTCATCCTGGGGCCTAAGATGAAATGCCGATTATTGAGCAATGTAAGATTGTTGTAACATTACAAACAAACCGCAACGTCTAGATATTTTTTTCTGTCTTTATCACCAAGAAAACAGTTACACACCTTGCTGCACACCAATTTCATCGGGTGGGTCAAACTCCTATCGAACTTCTAACATTGTCAGTTCAATAATATCGATATTATCTAAGTTCTTAAAAGAAATACTTTTGATACAATTGATGCTTTCGATTATTTTGGACAATCGATAGTTATAGTGTATCGAATGTGTAAAGCTATCGATATTATCGAATTTTTGAAAGACAGTACTATCAATAGTAATAGTCCCTATTGGTGTCTTAAATTATCGATACATAGTATTGCCGTGAGCCACGCTATCGATAGAATCGATAGTACCTACTTTCAATGGAGTAGGTAGCTATCGATAGTCAAAGGTCAATCAAACTATAGATTTTTCGGCAAGCTGCTATGGGTTTTAATATCTCATTCGGTAATTTTTTTACATTATTATTACACTCCTTCCTACAAAAAAATGTCCCTACCTTCAAAAATATGTAAAAGCTGGGAATTTGTAAGTCTGTTACTCAGTCAAACAAAGATAGCTTAACGGATTTGGCACACAGATAGTTTATAATCTGGATTAAGTCATAGGATAGCTTTTATTTTGTAACTTAAATGTATAATTATTACATATACATGACGTTTATTTGAGTAAGGTGCATACAAAAAATATAAAAAATAACTAAAGTCTTGGACACCCCAAATTCGCAAATGTACATCTTTTCTGAAAAACGCCCCGAAACGCTAGTTTGGTATTATGAACATCAAATACATTCCTCCGTTTGAATCTGTTAGGAAAACAAGAAGAAAGGTCCAACTTTATCTCGCAATCTAAAATTTCCCAGTGCAAAACAGCACCAAGGTTGCGCCCCGGTTCAACTGCTATGATAAATTAAAGCTAGCTGTGGTGGCGACATCTAGTGAAGCCAGTTTTATTTGTAGGAACTGAAGCTATGAGAGAATGGACGTATTCTTCCTTTCATAACTTTAATGCCAGACATTACTTGGAGACTGCCTTTGGCTATTAACTGCAAAAATAAGTAGATAACTTATTTCAGGAACTTTTCTCGAGATCAGATCTTTAGGACCTTTTACAGATACGAACATCAGTCAATTGGTGCCCTTAGCACGAACATATAAACATAAAACAGACTTCAAAACACTAAAAAGGAAAAATATAATTACATTTAAGTAGGTACTTAAGGTACAATTACATTTAATATATGAGGCATTTTTTTGAGTCGGTGCTTCACTTTCTGTTGTTTTATATATTTATAAGGTTCGATTGTTTTATATATTTAGTTACCTCCTTTACTTAGCCCTACTAAATCGAAATAAAATAAATGTAATTATTTTACCTTTTTGGTACTTACTGTCAAGTCGGTATTTATTTTTGTTTAGGTGTTTTTATTTCACATTTCTATGGTCAAAGCTAGATGTCTGTCTCTTAGCTCTTTATTATTATTATTATTATATTATTATTATTATATTATTATTAACCCGTAAGCATCAGATTGCAGACATAATAGATTATTCATCTATGACAGATAGACCTCCAGAGGTATAACGCCGCTTGAGAGACAGTAAAATGTACGTATTCCCAAAGAGAATGGTACTCCTACGGTTACCTCATGTTTTGCTTTATTTAATGAGTCGCCCTCGTCCGCGGACAATTTAATTAAAAAAATTTGGGAAACAAGCTAAGCTTCAAAATCCCTCTTGATTATGAAAATTAAGTTTCCTTTTGTGCGTCAACCGAACGTGACCAAGGGTGTACAGGAAGGCTTGTTGCTATTGAACGTGCGTAGTAAGTCTGCCCTTTCGCGACGATTCCCACTCGTTAAGAGGTTCTTAGAATTACTTCTGATCAAGGAACTCGGTAGCTTACTGATATGAGCGGCCTAGTTACGTTCATTATACCTGAATTGAACTTATAATTTACAGTTACATATAATATACTTAACACAACAATTTGGAGGAACAGAGAATGAAATTTATATTGTAAAATTACGATATAATTTGGCTTATTAAAGTTGCAAACAAGTTCATTGTACAGCATCAACACATCACTATAAATTAAGCTTACAATAGTATTTTAGACAAAAATGAACATGATATAGAACCATAATAGGCTCGATCGCGCTAATTTACAATGAATTTACCAAATCAAAACCAAAAACGTTCCGTTGAGCACAATTTGTATCGCGCTTTTTGACAGTATTTAGATCCAAAGACGTTACTACGGGAACCATTGTTTAAAGGAACGTATTTGCTGCTGTCCAACAAACTTTTTTTTACGTTTTTCCCTAAACTTTTCTAACGCTAATAGAAGTTTCAAAATCAATAACGCTCGTCCGAAAATACTTTCCCTTAGATGGTTGCTATAGTAACGTATTTGTAACTAAATGCTGACAAAGATTTTGAAAGTTTATATTTAAATAATTTAAGTAATTTAAACTAAATGCATTTGTTGCCGTCAATACGACAATAAATTAAAACGTAGGGCTATATTAGGTTTGCCACTTTCAAAAACATCTTGTTCGTCTGATAATTTTCATGACTATGTTATATTATTTGATACAAATGTATTGAAGGAACCATTCTGTAGAATTATAATCAAAGAAATCAACATAATGTTCCGGAAAAAAGCTAATTGGTGGCCGTTCAAATGTTCAGCGCAACACAGATTGTGGGCGGTGTAACGTTTTTGGTTCCGCTTTGTATAAACCTTGTAAAATAGCGCAATCGGGGCCTAGAATAGACAGCAAGACTATCTAATCATATTATAATGATGTAGTAGCATTAACCTATCAAGCATCAGATGACAGATACAATTGATTTTTCAGTTGTCATAGACCTTCAGAGATAGCGCCGCTTGACAGATTAACGCCCGTATTCACAAACGACACTATGAGGTCTCACAGTGCCCGCGGACGCACAGTATGCCAAATTCCTATTCATAAACAATACTTGAGTGACAATCGGCACTATGCGTTTGTCATAATGAACACTTAGCTAAGGGAGCCTGATAGGTATATTAATCAACGCATAGTGTCGAGCTCACCAAAGAGAATGTAATCACTACGGAGCTTACGATAAAAAGCAAATAAACAATAAAATTGAAATGTCAGTCAATGAAATGAACTACGTAACACTAATCAACCAATCACAGAGCTATATTCAACGCTATGCGTCCGCATAGTAAAGATTCGTTTGAGTATTGTTTGTGAATTGAAAGGCTTGACATAGTGAACTCACTGAGAAATGCCTTACTTCGCATAGTATTGCTTCTTCACTTACATAAGTATCGTTTGTGAATACGGGTGTAATAATTCACAAACAATACTCAAACGAATCTTTACTATGCGGACGCATAGCGTTGAATATAGCTCTGTGATTGCTTGATTAGTGTTACGTAGTTCACTTCATTGACTGACATTTCAATTTTATTGTTTATTTGCTTTTTATCGTAAGCTCCGTAGTGATAACATTCTCTTTGGTGAGCTCGACACTATGCGTTGATTAATATAGCTATCAGGCTCCCTTAGCTAAGTGTTCATTATGACAAACTAATAGTGCCGATTGTCACTCAAGTATTGTTTATGAATAGGAATTCGGCACCCTGTGCGTCCGCGGGCACTGTGAGAGCTCATAGTGTCGTTTGTGAATACGGGCGTGAGAAATGCCTTACTTCGCTATGTATTGCTCCTTTACTTACATTAGTGTCGTTTGTGAATACGGGTGTAATAGTGCAAGTCAACTACTAATTCAGAATTGAATTTTCCGTTGTTTATAATATAAATAAGAGGCAACACCGTTACCATTATATTATTATCCGCCCGCAAATACTTGGCGGGGATTATTTGTGGCCAGCGAGGCGAGAGACAGCGATACCGAAGCTCTGACTAATTTGGTCGTTAAACCAACGACAGATAGTGACTTATTTGGACGCGTTTGGTGCTAGATTTTCCTTTTTATTATTATCATTAGAAATAAAACCAATTTACCGAATTTAACTCGATTATTATCATACACCCTACATTTCGATTACTTTACAGCGATCGTGGTCACGGGAAGACTGGAATGTCTTTGATAAGTTTTAAGTTAACTACCGTCACTTTGTGTTAAATTGGTTTAATTTCAAATGTGTAGTGTTCGCGAAAATGTAAGACAATACTATAGTCATCATCATCTTCACCAGTCGATATACATCCCTCTGCTGGGCACAAGCCTTCCTACATACTTAGGTTTTTACCTAGGTAGTGTGTTTGGGACATAACACCACCACGCTGGCCCAATGCGGCTTGGTGGGTTAATGCGGTTACCGTACCATACAACCGGGACCAACGGCTTAACGTGCCTTCCGAAGCACGGTGACGCTAGATTACAAGGAACTCGAGATTAAAAATTTTGATTGACCCACCCGGTATCAACCGTGGCAAAAGTTGCTTTGTTTTCGTAACCTAAACCAGAAGCTAAACCGCTAAGCTACAGAGCTCTTCAACCAAGAGTGTGTCGCGATATATAATAGAAATGTACAAAATGATAAACAGATGTATCTCAGAGATTGTCGTCATAAACCTCGTTATAAAAAGCTAATTTTCCTCAAATGGTCCGCTCAGTTGTTCCTGAACGTGGAGAATTAAACGGAACGGTTCCGTATAACTTTAATCTAATTATGCTTTAGAAGAATAAAATTTTTGCTACTGCTTAGTTTTATGAGTGAAATTTCTTGGATCGTTACAATAATTAGTTATGTAAAATTGGAAATATTTAGTAACACCCAGCCTCATTAATCATGTATCTAATACCATCTCATTGAGACTATTCATAAGAGCCCAAGCACGCCATATCTGCTGTAAGTTTCTGAAGAATTAAGGATCCCGCAGACTTTTTGATAGTACAGGATCAGCGTGAGGTAAGCATGTCTTGGAAATACCACCGAAAAGGAAAAGGATTTATTAAAGTAAGTAAGACCCTTTTTCAAGTAGGAAATGAGGTGATAGTCATCAAACGCCTGAACAAATCTTCATAAATTATACCTAAGAATCATTTTGATCACGTCAGCTTTCAAACACAAAAAAACGAAGAGAACCGACTGCCACTTGCCACCACTGTGACAGCTTCCCCAACGAAGAGTTGCAACACGCGCTGGAGTGGTGCCCTGCGAGGGCGGAGCAACGGCGGGAGTTGGCTGCCAATGTGGGGGACGTTTCGAAGAAATATGAAATGAAATAAAAACATATCAAATAATATCTTGTAATGTAACTACTTACTAATAATTATAAATGAGTAAGTTTGGATGTTTGTCACTCAATCACTCCAAAATGGCCAAACGGATGAAATTTGGCACGGACATAGAATCCTGGAGACTTTTCTTTTGTGAATACGTTTCTATGAGATAGCGGAGACTAAGTTGTGGGTGGAAGCTAGTTATACGTTATACGAAGCTCTGTGTCTAAACTGCAGACACAGCTCTGGCCGCCTCCACCCTGCTGACCCAAAAGGTGCTTTTTCACGCTTCTCTTGAAGGAACCCATGTTATAGGAAGGAGGAAACACATGTGCCGGCAAAGAATTCCAAGTTCTGGAAGTACGACAAAGAAACGAGGCACTAAATTTCTTTTTGATGTTGAGGTGGAGACAGTGAATTGATGACTCCGAAGACCGGCACGAGTGCTCCTGAGCAGGAAGGAGGAAGGTGGAATAAGGTCGAAAAGCTCTTCAGAACACTCTCCATGATATATCCGATAAAAGGCGCTAAGCGACACAATGTCTCGACGCAATTGCAGAGGTTCTAGGTTGTTCGTGACCTCTACATCGCCATTGATACGAACAGCACGACGCTGCAATCTGTCCAATGCAAGAATAATAAGTGTTTTTTTTTTAATATTGTGGAAGATAATTGTGTTACGGTACCCCAGCAGCGTCCCAGTGTACATCAGGCCGCTTATCTACTGTCCCAGGAAAATGTTTGTGCTTCCACTTACTTTCCGGCTTGTAATATATTTTTCGAAGCGTCATAATAACGCGAATTCATTTCCAGGGTCAGGAAAGTTTTCAAAGCTATTTTTGTTTAGCCTCAGATAATATCTGTTGCTTACTTACGCATTACAGGGTCAAGAATTAAAACTTCTTGCCTTTTTTGTTATTCGGTTTTGAAGTTTCGTAAAAAAGTTTTTTGAACACTTGCGCTAATTATCTTACACAAACTAAACACACCCGTGGAAAGCTTCGCTGTATTTCAGGTTGAAGGGGAAGGTAGCCTGTGACATTACTGGGCATGCAATGCTTTTCATCTTGCAATACCAAGAGATTCTTTCCTTGCTATTGCAGGTATCTATAGGCGGCCGTTACCACTAACCATCAGGTGGGCCGTCAGCTTGTTTGTCACCTAGTTGTGTAAAAAAATTGGTTTTGGGAAAACGGACGTTAGTTACCAAGTATCTTGTGAAGTACCCACATAAAGTTCATAAAAATGATAGTAGGTAAGTAACTAATCTTTAATAAGCTTTCTTGTATTTTTGTTTCAGTACATTGAAGATATTTAAAAAAACAGTTGGGGAATCTAAGCTATGCTGCAACTCAATCGATACCTGTATTGTAAAAAGGTTTTACACGTAACGTTACTAGCTTATGCAATCAATATCCGATTAAATACAGATACCCTAATTTTAGTTTTGATAAAACTATCGGCCGCGAGTAAATTTTCAAATTAAGTCACTGAATTTTGAAAGCGTTAATATTGATACCGGAAATTTGTGTTACTGGTTAATAGCGGTTTTTCATTGAAACTACCCGCTAAAAGACATGATCAAAATAACTTTTGCTTCCAGGCAAAATGAAAATGAATTTGACGCCTTAATTACAAAATAATTCATTACAAGTCTTCCCTAATTGAAGCTCCTTGTTCTAAGACTGTGTCAAAGTAATCATTATTTGCTTTTCACTTCCTTGGGTTTTAATTAAAATATATTAAAACGTCTGGTCCGTAGGGCTGCTTAAGATTTATAAATACGGCAAACAAGCGTACGGTCCGCCTGATTTTAAGCGGATACCGTAGCTTATAGACACTAATAGCACCTTGCGCACTACTCGCGCGTTGTTACTGTAGCCTATAGATGCTCGTAGCACCTTAATCACTACTCTCACGTTGTTACTGTACCCTATAGACGCTCGTAGCACCTTAATCACTACTCGCACGTTGTTACTGTAGCCTATAGACGCTCGTAGCATTTTACGCACTACTCGCGCGTTGTTACTGTAGCCTATAGACGCTCGTAGCATTTTACGCACTACTCGCGCGTTGGAACTGTAGCCTATAGACGCTCGTAGCTCGTTTGACGCTACTCACGCGTAGTTACCGTTGCCTGTAGACGCTCGTAGCACATTTGACACTACTCAGGCGTTGTCACCGTAGCCTATTAGACGTTCGTAGCACATTTGACTCTACCCACACGTTGTCTATTCTGTAAAAATCATGAGAAAGCATTATGCTGACAGCATAGGAGACTTGTCCCCCTGTTCTGACATTATACTTACTTAATGAGCACTTAGCGCTGGAGCACAGCGCTTCAAATCAGTGTCATTGAGCTGCGCTCTTCTGTAAGGTGAGGGTACTATTCCAGTCCGGCGTTCATGATTCTAGTAAGAAATACCGCTATGACCTATCTCAATTTATCTTTTACACATCTTAGATCTGGAATGGGGGGATAGGCGAACCAGAAGCAGACGGCAGATGCGCTGGAAAGATGATGTAGAGGATGACAGGATCTAATCGGATGCAGATGACACAAAACCATGATGAGTGGCGGCAGCTGAAGGAGGCCTGCGCCGTAATGATCGATAATGTCTAAGAGAAGGAGAAGAAGAGAGTTAGAATGAGTAGCTCTTTGTCCTAGTCGTTTGAACGACTCTCTTGAACGAACTCTGGTTTCGATTACGAATACAAAGAAACTTTTGCTGGGTCGATTTGCTTCGTAATGCACGCACAGCAGTTGGTCCACTTTAACTTACCAACCCGCATTGGGAGCGTGGTGGTGCTAAGGCCCAAACTCCTCATGTGTTTCCTCCATGTAGGAAGACCTATGGCCAGCAGTGGAACGCATATAGAGGGTGGTGATGATGAGAGCTAGAGTTTCCTTTTTAAAATATTTAACTGTTGGTATTTCCGAGTTAAAAAGCAGTGCTACTAACATGATACACTTTTTATTTTAAACACTTTTTCCGTGCAAACAAAGCCCGCTCAGCTTAAGCAAACACATTATTTTAGTGAGCGACGCAAATTTCATTTCGCTAAAGCTTAACTTTACAAGCTTCAACAATACGCGCAAAAATATGTTATGCACCGGGAAATGGTATGCGCCAGTAATAAATTTATATTTTTAAAACATTTTTTGCACGTGAAAAATGTACAGCTACAGCGCGATATAGTTTTTTAATTTAAAATAATGGTAGTCTGATGTAAAGAGATGTACCGCACGCCTCTAGATCAAGTTAAATAACATTCCTGATACGTCAACCATTTACCTAATTTATGGGTACCTTAATCCGTTGCCGTAAGAGCCATTTTCCAATCGACCTGTTACATTTGATGTGCAATTTGTACATTATACATTATATACATATACTTCAATCTCGCGACAAGCTCTATAGTAACGACATTTTAAGTTGATAGTAAAAGTTGTAAAGCAAATGTTTATTTTGTTCGCGCATATAAATTAAAGCTTGTTTTCAAAGAGTTTTTAAATAAACGAAAATTGAAACGAAACTCTTTATTCAAAACTGTGTATGTGTGTGTCTGACGATACGAGATAGTACAAAACACCGCACATTGTCGATGTAACATTTTTCCACTAATGCATCAAAACCGGAGCGCGACGCCATTCAGTTCGCCATCAACCCGCGACTCGCATAACCATTATTTACATCTTTCATTAATGTGTCACAGTAAAGTGTACTGATATGTAATACACTATTTAGATATTTTGGTTTTGCACCTTATCTCCTACAGTACGCTTTTATTAGGGTTGTCAGGAGCAGCTGTGACAATATTTTTATTAATTTAATCGGAAAATAACAGTGGTCTGTGTTGTTGTCGGCTGTGAAATCGACAGGTTGTGCGCATCCACAGCCATCTGATAGCATCCATTTTGTTTTATCGGGCCGGCGACCACGTATTCTTCGGAAAACGAATGCGTCTTGCCCAATAACCGTACAACGTTGCCGCAAGTTATTTTCAGATTTAGTTTTACTTGACATTGGCAAAATTCGAAATAACGAGAAGCCATTACATAAAGAAGAAGAAGAACAGTCTGGTCTGAAAGTGGATAAGCTTTCAGAGTATAACTCTTGACAAGGTAAACAACGATACCGTTAAATTGTATTTCGGACTTTTTTAATACACTACGATGTTTATTATATACCTTCTTACGAAGAACGACTGGCTTATTTCAGATTGAACAGTTTGAAGGATCGTAGGTTTTTATTGGATTTAATGTTACCCCACAAGATACTCAAGGGAAATGCGGATTGCTCTTCTCTGTTACGATTGATAAATCTTAATGTACCATATAAGTTAATGTGGGTCGGAAGATATGCGCCTTTTTCTGTTAAGAGCAGCAGGACAAATGTGGGTCATCACGCCACCGCAGATTAAATAAGTTCAGCGGCAATATAAGAAACTCTGCAAAGTATATAACATCAACTTAACAGATAAGCCCCAGAAATTTAGACGTCAAATACTACAGTCCTTTGATATACTACAGTCCATGCACCAAATCAATAACTGAAAACAATACAAATTTAATTTTAAGTCTATAATCTTTTTGTTGATTAATTTAGCCAGGTAATGAAAGCATTAAATAACCCGTAATTTATTCATTACACTATTTTGTAAGAACCTACCGTTATGTTCGGTTAAATTAAGTTAGTTAATTGAATGATATAAGTAGTCCTGCTTTTTTAAATGTAATTTCTAGTCCACATTGCTTGCCGTGGTAACCTTTAATTAAGATGGCACTTAGCTTTAATTTTTTAAAATAATTGTTTCCAAAATTTTGACTTGTATCAGTGTTTATCATGTTGGATGTCCTAATAATTTAAAAATAATTTTATAATTATATATTTGTAGTTAATTGTAAGATGTATATTCATTATTATACAGGGTGTTAGGGGACGCTCTTGATCACGAAGGCAGGTGGCAGTGCTGTTCACCCTAAACACGATTTGCTGAAAAATAAATTTGAAATCACGAAAAAAAAAAAAGCTGTTCAAAATCAGGTCATAAGGAAAAAAGTCAATAATAATGGAGATACTTATATTGTAGAAAAGAGTGCAATTCCCTGGTCATCTCGACAAAAGCCTAGTGCACAAACTTAAATGCTTGTATCATCAATGATATTTTAAATACCGCGGGTGAGAGAGGTAAATATAGGGCATAGCTGTTACGGTTCACAATTGCTTGGCAAAATAATTCAATAAAGTAAGACGGACATATTACCCTTAGTCAAGTGTTACGCTAACATGCACCGTGTAGTAAAGTTGGAGGCTCTATTAAAGTTTAAAGTGCGGAAGGCTGTAGCGCTAATGTCGGTAGTTGGAGCCTTCCATCTTGCGGTTTGAACACGTACGTACGTACCATAAACTATGTTGCGGCAATGCATAAAGTGAACACGATAGTTTAGCTATAAAGAATAGTATATAACTTTTGAGGAGCTCGGTGGCGTATTGGCTTGAGCGCTCTGGTTTCGATACGAAAAACAAAGCAACTTACGCCATGGTCGATCCTGGGATGGATCAATCAAAGTTTGTTATCTCGAGCTCCTCCGTGATTCGGAAGGCACGTTAAGCCGTTGGTCCCGGTTGTTGCTGCAACCGCTTTAACCCACCAACCCGCATTGGGCTAGCGCGGTAGTGTCATGGCCCAAACTCCTCATGTGTTTCTCCCATGTAGGAAGGACTGTGCCACCCAGCAGTGGGACGTTTATAGGCTGGTGATGATGATTAACAATTATGTAAACTATAAAGGTGTATTATAATCGAATTCTTATTGGCATAAATATTATACACACAATTGCTCACACAAATTAAAATCCTTATTAACCGACTTCAAAAACGAGGATGTTCTCAATTCGGTTGGTATGTTTTTTTTCTATGTTTGTACACCGATTACGCCGAGAATTCTGAACCGATTTACGTGATTCTTTTTTTGATCGATGCGGAATAGTTGCCATTTGGACCCATAAATTTTTTTTCAAAATCAGTTGGGTAGTTTCGTTTTTAAATATTTAAAAAACTGAAATTATGTGTAATTGCGGATTTTTGCTTCCTATGACTTTTGATTGAAACGATACGATAATAGGGAACAATGTTAGCTGACGGTCACCCATCTAGCTTTGAACTTAGAAAGTTATCACTAAAAATTGTAATAAACAAATTTTTAACAAAAATTAAAACCAACTTCAAAAAACTGAAAAGGAAAAAATAATTAAATCTAAGTAGGTACCTACTCATCATATCACATAACATAAACAACATATATATTACACAAACATATTTTTTGGAGTTGGTGCTAAGTTGTTTCCAGAAATAATAGAACATAAATTCATAAATGTAATATTTTTTCCTTTTAAATTTTTTGATGTCGGTTTTAGCTTTTGTTTAATTTTTTTTTGTAATTGAATAACATAAAAGCAAAAATTGTTGTCAACTTATTTAAATAAAAAAAAGCTGATAATTGTTTTCATTCGGCATCATGAAACTCGGCAATTACAATTAAATAAATCATCATAACCTCTTTAATCTTATCACCATTACCCATGATAATCTTCACTCAAACTCCAATCTTAACAGCAATTAATAAAACTTTTCCATTTACTCGTAGTGCCATAATAAATGAAGTTGCCTATGCCAATGCCAGTTACAGCCATCGTAAAAGCATCTCGGTTTCCTTAACTGACAAACGCACTTAACCACAGCGAACCAATAATCGCTCCATAACAAAACTCAATAAGCTTAGACGCCACAAGCCAAAATCTACAATATTGCCGGAGCAATAACGTAATCATGGCGAATTCTAGCGATACACACGACTGCTGAGGACACGAAATTTAAAAGACAAACAAACAAAATAATAATTAACAAGGTTGTGTATACAGAAAAGAATTATTCCCTCTGCGACGACTCTTTACGTCGAGTCTCGCTACGGCAACTCTCGCTGCGTCGCCTCCGCGCTTAGTAAAGAAAAAATCTTGCTACGTCGAGTCTGTGACGATGAGGTGTAGTTAGCAGAAAAAATAGTTTAAATCATCACCGGCCTATTATAAGTCCCACTGCTGGGCACATAGGAGAAACACGGTGGTTAAACCGGTTGTTAAACCTTCTGAAGCACGAAGGAGCTCGAGATTATAAATTTTGATTGACCCATCCCGGGATCGACCATGGCGAAAGTTGTTTTGTTTCCATAAACGAAACCAGAGCGCTGAAATCACTACGCCACCGAGCTCCTCGGAAATTATATTATGGTAGTGTAATTTAAGCCCGAAATTTTATGTGACAGTCTAGATATAGAGATACTAGTAATTTTTCCTGAAATAGCACTAGTTAGACCCACTAATTTAGCAGCAATTCAAACAAAAGTCTTCCTTAAATTTTTTAAGTATTATAATAAATATTCTTAATTTTTGATTTTAACATTATTATAAATGTTTGAAAAATTACTTAGTAATTAAAATGTAATAAAACTAGAAAAAAATCACGTCCTGAGGCAGGAATCGAACCCGCGACCTTTCGCAATCCGGGCGACTGCTCTGACCACTGAGCCACCCAGGAATAAATAATAAATAAATTTTAAAAATAAATAAATAATAATATTAAAATATATATTTAAAAAAATATAATAAAAAAAATATAATAATAAAAAAATAAAAAATATAAAAAATATAATATATATTTTTTTAATAATATATTATAATAAATTTTATAAATAAAAATAAAGAATATTTACTATCCATTATTTAAGCAACATCTCTGTAGTCACTCTGACAAATAATACGAATGTTTCATCGCAGACGTCCCTGTGAACGAGTCCTTCTTCTACATTTTGACAGCTTTCAGGCCGAGAAAAGTAAAACGTCTTGTCGACTTAGTCAGGATCGCGGGCTTTGGAAATCGATGGGGGGGGGTGGGGGGCTTTGTTCAGCAGTGGGCATCAAAGGCTGGTATGATGATATATCAACATCAAGAATATATCTTCATTGAATGTCAACCATAGCGACAGTGTGTACTTAAAAGCCGAACTGCGGTCGTTAAATTTTATTCAAGTTAGAAACTTGTTAAGAAGACGTGTTAAACCGAGCCAGCGTCTTGCTATATTGATAATATTATGTGTATTTGAAAATATATTTTCCATTTCCCAGCGGAGTGCTCTCCATATGGCGTACTGGGATTATAGACAAAGTTGTCTTTGAATAAATAGTAAAGCTTATTTGAATTTATTCCGGCGTCGGATTTCAGTTTGGAAATTTGATCTTTGATACTAGACTCGTCTATGTGCAAGAATGCAATATAGTAAGGAGGAGCTCGGTGGCATATTGGTTTGAGAGCTCTGGTTTCGATTACGAAAACAAAGCAACTTTCGCCATGGTCGATCGCGGGATGTATCTATCTTTATTATCTCGAGCTCCTTCGTGCTTCGGAAGCCGTTGGCCCCGGTTGTTAGGTACTGTAACCGCTTTAACCCACCAACTTGCATTGGGCCAGCGTGGTGGTGTTATGGCCCAAGCTTCTCATGAGT
The DNA here is from genome assembly GCA_947347705.1 of Nymphula nitidulata. Lineage (NCBI taxonomy): Eukaryota > Metazoa > Arthropoda > Insecta > Lepidoptera > Crambidae > Nymphula > Nymphula nitidulata. The sequence goes on along the minus strand of OX374617.1, from coordinate 1,647,899 downwards.
TTCTCTCATATAGGAAGCCTTGTGCCTAGGCTGGTGATGATGATTAGGGCGAGATAAATTTATCTGTCTGTACATAAGATCGGTAAAAAACAAGTGCTTTGATAACTCAAAACTTTTGCAACTTTTACCCATACCTTTGAGTGAAAAATAGCATAATGGCCAACTTATCGCAAAAACATTATTTTGAAAGAAAATAAACCTTCATTCGGTTGATTACGAAGCAAAGTAAAAACAATTTGAATTCAATTTAATGATGACAAAATGAATAATTTTCAGCTTGAGTTGTTTCAGTAAACACAGTTAATGATTTGGAAAGATTTGGAAATTTATACAACTGACCCCATTGGATTTTCTATAGGAATTTATTAAATGAACAATTAATCGCTAGTACGAAAGTATTTTATCTATCAAGCACAAGAAGAGTATATAAAATAAAAATACATATTATTTTTAAGCTTGCTAACATAACAATTTAATAATCTTTTTATGCCTCACTAATGGCCGTAATAACGATACTTGTATTTCACAAATAAAAGACCGATTCCAATTCTGATTCTCATATTTAACCTTCAAAATATAACTGATCAACAAAAATATCAAATTGCTTACAAAATGTCGACTAAGTAATCAACAATTCAAAGACAAATTAAATATTTTGCTGACCGTGCTTGTATTTAAGATTTTTTGGTTTCTTTTTTTTAGGGATTTTTGTTATTTTGACATGTCAATTACCATCGTACCTAATTTAATATTTACTGACAGAGATTACGCAGTTTCAAGGTTACATTAGAAGTAGTAGTATTGAACTAACTATACCAACATTGTTGAGGTTAATTAGGTGAACTTTCTTTTTTCATTAAATAAGCAAACTTCTTCGATGGGTAGTGACCAGATCGAAGTCTACACAGCAGTTTTGCAGATCTATTAGATTTTCCTTATTTTTCTTTTATTAGCTTTTACCCGCAGCTTCGTCTGCGCAGGGTCAGTACTACGAGTAGCCTATTTTTAAGAACTAAATTACAGCCTGAATTTTATTCTGATGTATGGAGCTGTAATTAAAATCCATTCAATAGTTTTTGCGTGAAAGAGTAACAAACACATCCATCCATACATCCATAAAACTGTCGTACTTATATATTAGTAGGATTTTAGACAGATATATTTCAATTTTAGTTTACAATCAAATACGGAGCGTAGTTTAGTTTGAAATTTATTTTTGATGACATTAAAAAAATCCTAACTAGAAAAATCTTATATCCTGGGGTGGGAACCAAACGCGAAACCTTTTGTAATCTAGGTGGCCGACTACAGAGCATCCAGGACTTAAGATAGCCCTCAAAATTTTTCCTGGTCTAACTGTTTTTGTGCTATTAGCTACATAACGAATCATTTACAGATACTTTTTTAAGGTCAGTATATTCAAGCCACGTCATGTCCTCTCTCTAATATTTTATCGTCCACAGAGGAACTGCTAAGTAGAAACTATCAACTTATTTTCAGAAAATAGAGCTGAGCTGAATGAACTGTAAATCCGCCTGTTTCACCTAATGTCTCATGGAGCTAGATACATTTAGCTATCTGTAATTGAAGAGGCAGTGGGCAGGTCACATAACACGCAGAACGGGTCGATGATGGAGAGTTAAAGTTCTAGAATGGCGACCACGTATCGGAAAGCGCAAAGTAGGACGGCCTCCCACTAGATGCACAGATGACCTGGTCAGGTTCGCTGGGAGCCATTGGATGCAGGCTGCGCAGACCCGTTTCATTTAGAAATTGAAATACAAGGGAATCAGGTCCGACCTGTCAACTGCCCCAAATGATATTGCAATAAAATTACTAAGCTCTAGTATTGTTTTATTAATAAAACTGTTTGTCCTAAGCAAAATAAATAAATAATGAACAGCTGTTTCCATTCCATTCTATAAATTTTTCATATTTACCATTATTATTTTTCATATATCTCAGTTCATGTGTACGATTTTTTGTTGACCCGCTACGAGAAAGATTACAGTAAACATTTTTTTGCTTGCACCTCATTGTAAAGGAAGACTCTCATAAAAGGTCATTAAGCCTAACCGTTCTCCTTAAACACAGGTGTTATTTACGTAGCAGAAAAACCACTGGCATAAAGATTACGACTGGCTATTATGCGTAATGATGCCTTTTGGAAGTAATCTCGTACACAGTCGTCGTTCGTCATAATTTCTTGGTCTTTGTATGTTTTGACTGACATGATAAGACTTGCTCTTAGCTAAAGACCGTTATTTTATACGGCCACACATAGCGAATAAGCGTGCGGCACTCTTGATAGTAAGCGGATAAACAGATCATCTTAGCACCTTGGACATTACTTACGCGATGCCCTTAGAGAACATTGGCATCACTCCCTACTACAGAATGTATCGCACTTAGCGACATCTGGTGATCTGCACCTGTAAACTACCGTTAATTCTTTTCTTAAAAACATTTTTTTTTCTTGGAAATAGCTCAATGTTAATGCCCAACAGCTACATAAAAAAGGTTATTTATGTATTCGAAAATTATTAACGTTATAGTGAAAAATCCCAATGTTACATAATATTGATAAAGAAAAAATTTTAATTACTAATTATTGTTAATTTATAAATAACATCGTAATAAATGTTAATTAAGTAATGAATATTTCTCTGTCATTTTTTATGGTTACACTTGATGTGTTGTCGTCTGTACTCTATTTTTATATTTTTATCGGCTTTCCCTGCTTTTTCACGCCTAGCAATATTATTAATTTAATTAGACTCCCTCCCTACACTATGGTTATCCGACAGAAATCTGGGTTTCGATTTCCGTAGGGACAGAAATTTCTTGCTCGGTCTAGTTGGTGGATGGGCTTTTCTAAATCAACCTGGTTAGCTACCATCATCTTACCAAAGTCTACCGCCATAACAATAATGTTCTTTTTATGCAACTAGATGACAAACAAGCTGACGGCCCACCTGGTGGTAAGCGGTTACCGCCGCCTATAGTATAGACACCTGCAATATCAAGGAATAAATCACTTGGTATTGCAGGTGCGTTGTCATCCTGAGGCCTAAGATGAAATGCCTTCCATGCCCAGTAATTACATGTTAATGTTAAATGTCAATGTTAACAGCGTTGTTGTGTTTCGGCAGTTGAAGGTTAGCCAGTTCCTCTGTGGTTGAGGAATCCGGGAGTAGCTCGCTTCCATCTTCAGGTGAAGAATCATCAGGTGAGATGAAGGCCAAGAGATTTTTGTTTCAAAGTACATACATATTATTACGTTAAAAGTAACTAAGTACCAAATTTTGTAGTAAAAGTGAAAATTTCCCATAAGCATCTGTGACCGCACGGGTCAGGGATGGGCAACCTTTGGCTAACATATGTTTTTACAGTAAATAAAGCCCCGTCCTCTTTGAACGTATTCAGACATTAAGCTTGGGGCCATAATGTAAGCGTAGCTGTTATACTGAATTTCATTATGTCCAAAATTGTACTCAAACACAGTTCAGTTAAGGCTACCGAATTATAGAAAGGCAGAATTTATTGAGTTTTGTGAGTGATTTTTTTTTTGTTTTTTTACTCGTTTGGATGTTGCAATCATCATCATCACCAGCCTACATACGTCCCACTGCTGGGCACAGGCCTTCCTACATGGGAGAAGCAAATGAGGAGCTTGGGCCATAACACCACTACGCTGGAACAATGCGGGTAGGTGGAAAATAAAATGATTTTTAATGACCCATCTCGGGATGTTAAAAAGTTGCTTTGTTTTCGTAATCGAAACAAGACCGCTCAAACCACACTACGCCACAATTTGAAATACAGCGATAAAACTAAAGGGTAGTTTTATCGCCATATTACAACATCCAAGCGATCAATCAGACGTTCCGCTGTGCATGGTCACAATATTGACGACCGACTGGCCGAGTGGTCTGTGCCCCTTGCTATACAGGCTACTTGGTCGGGAGGTCCCGGGTTCGAATTCCGGTAGGAGCAAATGTTTGTCTGTTGAATACGAGCATTTGTTCACGAGCCATAGATGTTTATATGTTTATTTAGTATATTTCTAATATTTTTATACATATTATTCCCATTATTTCTTCTCTATCTTCTTTAAGTGTTATCTAGTATCCATAACACAAGCTCTTAATGATGCTTACTTTGGGCTAGATAATATTAAAAAAATAAAAATATTTAACTTTACCTAACTTTTTTGTTTTCACACATAACACACACACACATTTAGTTTTAAAAACGTAATAAATATAAAACACCACCTAAATCTTGTGAAACAGGAAGTGTACCAATGAGGCTGATCGTATTACCTCGCTCGCTGAATTGCGAGGCTTAAGCCTTATGCTAAACAGTCAGTGTGCTCCTGGACCCCAAGGTCCCAAGCTCTCAGCACTAAACGGCACAAATATGTAATCCCCAGATATGCCAGTATAATAGTATAATAGTATTCACTGTCTCCACCTCAACATCACGTACAAAGAAATTTAGTAGCTCTTTTCTTCGTCGAACTTCCAGAACTTGGAATTGTTTGCCAGCACATGTGTTCCCTCCTTCCTATAACATGGGTTCCTTCAAAAGAGGCGTGAAAAAGCACCTTTCGGGCCGGCAAGGTGGAGGCGGCTAGAGCAGTGTCTGAACTGCACTAGCTGTCTTCGCATATGGACTCTTCTTACCACTTCACATCAGGTGGTGTTGAGTCATTTGTCGTGGTTTTTAATAAAAAAAAATAAAAAAAATCGCGCATTTCATGGCCACAAAGAGACAGATATCCTGCGTGCACGGAAGTGGCAATTCCAAGACTCTCCCGGGAGCGACCCGCGACAATGGCCCGCTAAATGCGAATCGCTGCGGATGTGGCTCCAGTACAAGCGGGCAAGATATTATTTACGTCATAGGGTTCAAATTGAAATAAATTCTTGCCCCGTATAAAAAATAGTATAAAAGTATAAAATAAAAATTAAAAAAAAAACTGCTACTGCAGTTTTTTTTAAATTTTTTTTATACTACTAGTTGACAAACAAGCTGACGGCCCACATGCTATGCGATTCTCTAAAGTCAGCAGTCATGGATTCGTGGCTGTCGGCAGCGCTGTCATACCTTTTGGCGTTTGTTTGACAACCGTTGGCGACACCAGCGTTCCGACGTCGAGCACGGCGTGAACCGGAACCAAAAGTGGTTGATTTTTATATCTTTATGTAAAAAATCAAACAAATATTGAATGAAGTCTTTGCGATATAATTTTAACACAACAAAAAAGAAATCAAAAAATATCGATTGTACTTCATGTCGTACAACCAAAACAGAGACAATCGTACACAACACAGCCAAGCGACCGACGTAGAGATTAGTGAATACGTTTTGGCGCAGCGCAGTGCGGAGACGTCAAAACCAATGGCAGCTCGTCGTCTTTGTCAAACGTCAAGTTCGATGTCGAATATCTTTGTTTATGAATCACACTGCTGATGGTAAGCGGTTACCGCCGCCTATAGACACCTGCAATAAATAGGAAAAATCACTTGATATTGCAGGTGCGTTGACATCCTGAGGCCTAAGATGAAATGCCGTCCATGCCCAGTAATTACACTGGCTACCTTTCCCTTCAATCCGTAACACAGCGAACTGTTTCACGACTGAAATAAGAAAGGCGGTGGTACCTACCCAGACGACCCTATGTATGGGCCTGCCACTTAGTAGTGAAACACAATACAAAGTTTATTGTATTATTGCAATTAAAACATTCACGTGATAACAAACAGCAATCTCAGTGTATGACGTCACTTGTTGTTAGCATATTGAGACGCCATCAAAGATAAGATAAGATAAGATAAGATAATCATTTATTCACTGAAAACATGGTATTACAAGATGTTATGGAATATATTTACGTGCACATGTTTTGCTACTATGAATAGCAAAATAGCAAAAGAAAAACCATCTAAATCACCATAGATACCGAAATAAATATATTTGATTTGATTTGATAGGTGACCAGAGAAACCTATCAGTGTTTGGTAACAGGTGACGTCGCAGCGGTCACGTGTATGGCTTTTTGGAGTGAAATTCCGTTTCAAGAATTTCAGATACATCATTTTTTTATATTAGTCGTAATAAAATAATTATGATAACTATTTCAGAATATGACAGGCTTAAACACGGCATGAAACACTTTCCCAAAAGGAAATGTTTCATATCCGGCCAGGTATCCGGTACAGTATCTCAAAAAATCAGGAAAATCTCCTGAATCCGGGAAAAAACTAATATTTCGTTTTTATGCATAGTTTGTGTGTACAAAAGTTGAAGATTTTCGTGGATTTCACCGTTATTCACTGTGGCAATATGGCGGACAACATAAAAGTCAACTAAATGTTACCAAAGGGGCATAGGCGCCATGATGTACATTTGGCTCTGTTGCAGTTTTTACTATAAAAATTCTTGCTTTGCACGCAACAAAGCAAATTAAAAATATTAAATCTGTTCTGCATAAAAATCAAGTCAATTTATTGACAACAATTGACCAAATTGAATCCTGACCCATCAAACCTTTATAGCTCACATTTACACAGCTATCAATAAGATTAAAATACCGACACCTGGACACAAAAGTTTTTGTGGCCTAATTAGGAGACGGACAGAAAATTTATTGTGATCTACATCAGCCATCTGGATAAGGCTCTTCGTACATTATTGTTTAATCAAAAACTATTTTTTCTTGTTGACGTTATATTTATTTTATTAATGCTCCCACTGGTAGGAAAGGATCCTTTATTGCCTTAGACATTCTGACCTGGCTGGCCATAAGGTCGGTCATCGTATTGATAAAAAATCTCGATCGCCAAATCATCATCGCCAATCATTTTGATTGTTTTTTTTGTGATTCGCGTATCCAACATTAGAAGTCGCCTAGTGCACGAAGGGACTGTCTGACTCCCGCTCCAGCCAGGTGAGGACACACGGGACCCATCATAGAGTTTTAATGGCGTCACATCTCATCGCTCCCTGGAGCGCCATTGCTCTGATTATGTCAGTTTAAAAGTTTGGAAATATGTTTTTATTAGGGTTATTTCTGTGATTCATTGCTCTTAAAGTTTTTTTATAGATTCTGTAACGATCCTAAGAAACTTTTTTATAAAGCTAATGTTTTGAAATAAAATAATTATTGACAAAAGGGTAATAAAGTAGTGATTTGGACAACATTTCCTTAGTTAATACGACACAACAACGTTTTGTTATTACGTTCTGATGCCTCCCCAGTCGGTTGCAGCCAAAGAAGATGTAAGTAGTACTCTCTCCTCAGTAATTATAATGCTTATGTTTTAGTATGAAAAGCAGTGCTCAAATATTGTGCAGTATGATTAATGGGAGACCTAAAATGGTACTTAAACACGATTGGTAGCGGTATGTGTTTAAAATACTCGAGGTAGCCTTTCATATGCCATCAGCATTAGACAACAGCCTCCCCTCCTTTTCAACTTACCATAATTAAGTATTGTACTTCGAATTTGAAATGGCCATAATTTCTCATTTAATAAACTAGTTGGTTATCGTAAAAGGTAGCCTGTTTTCTCAGGGTGTAATCTAATTTCATCTAAATCGGTCCTGCGGCTTAGGAGTGAAACGTAGAAGACATACAGACAGTCACCCCGCCCGCGTGGATTTTGTTTATCGCGGCGGATGTTAAATTATCCGATTACTACCAAATAAGACTTAACAGTAATATAACATCTATTATGTCTTTATCGTCACGAGTTTGGACCTACAGTGCACTGGATTAATTTAAATAATCATGTCACGCTTTGTTCGTCATAGTAAAATTTATAAGATCTTTTTTCCTGTCACGTCGCCTGCCTGTCATGTCGGATTGTAGTCTTCATAAAGACCGGAAGAGGCGGTAGCAACTAAATATTTAATATTTTGTATCAGATTAAAAATTCAAATTTCAATGTGGTCGTCTCAACCAAACAGTATTCAAGCAGAGAAATTCTTTTTTTTTTTATATAACTCGCACGACCGAGTATTTATTTTAAATATTTTTTTTTATGTTGACGCGTGGCCTATTTATAACCCCTGACAAAAAAGAGTGGTGTTATGAGTTTGATGTGTCTTTCTGTGTATCTGTTGCATTGTAGCACCTATGTATGGACCGATTTTGATTTGTTTTTTTGTTTGTTTCAAAGCTGACGTGACTAAGATGGTTCTTAGCTATAATGTATGTAGATCAGCAGGCGTTTGATGGCTATTAGCTCATTTTCTACACGATAAAAGGATATTATCAACTTTTACAGATCCAAATGATTTGAAATTTAGTGAACTGTCACTGCGGTGAAATTCCCATGACATGCTAACATTGAGCGATCCGTTTACCATCAAAAAGTCCGCGGAATGCTTAATTCTTCAGAAACTTACAGCAAATATAGCGTGTTTGGACTCATAAGAATGGTCTCAATGAGATAGCGCTAGATAGATGATTAATGAGATTGAATGAATGTTACTTAAATTTTTTAATTTTATAATTTTATTAATAAACTGTGAGACCCCCGTCTCAAATATTATAAGTACTTCAATTTTAAAGGGAGTTCCAGGGGGGGGGGGGGGGGTGTATTTCTATTTTAGTTAACGTTGAGTGTTACTTATTAACTTATGATTTCTCATACTTATTACCTCATTAATTGACTTTAACGTTCTTTTATGGTTTGTTCCGTTAAAAAACTTGATCAATTTGGTCTTATGAACTAATCCTAATTGATATCAATACGATGTAATCTTTATTAGGCTAAATTAATCTCCGGGTTCAATAAATGTTTTGATATCCTCACAACATTTGATGAACTATTTTTCTGGTGTATACGAGAATTTAATCTCAATATCTAAGCTTCCCAAACTTAAAGGACCGATGAATCACTAGTGAATCCTTCGGATGCACGTAAAAAAGATTCCACAGTATCACGGATAGATAATCCCGGAAGATTAGCGGGTTGCCGACCAGACGGTGCCAAAGTCATGGTTCTGACCCGGTTAGGGTGGCGGCACTGAGGATATCTAATGGATAAATGTAAACAAGGCCATCAGTTTTTCGTTTAATCAAGAAAACGTTATTATGTACTCTTTTTTATCCATACCTAAATTCAGTCAAAAAAGTATCGGGAATGGATAATTTGTTTATAGTTCCAAATTATTATTTTTGTTTTTTCTTGTTAAACTCAAATTACCACTTCGGGCACCCGTTTTCAATCGGTAGAAGACATAAAGGAGAATTCACGGCGAGAACTGAACTCAATTCCGGAAACAGCGTTTTAAAAATGTTTTGATGATTGGATTATTCGTTGGCGTAAGTGTATCGTTTCTGAAGGAGCATATTTTGAAGGTGATAAAATAAATTTGGTTGAATAACTAACATTTTGTGTATTATTGTTCTTTTCCCGGTACTTTCTTGACAGAGTAGTATATTCAAAGCACGGCAAATGACCCAACACCACCTGATGTGAAGCGGTAAGAAGAGTCCATATGCGAAGACAGCTAGTGCAGGTTGAAACACATAGTTCTAGCCGCCTCCAGCTTGCCGGCCCATAAAGTGCCATTTCACGCCTCTTTTGAAGGAACCCATGAGGAAGAGATAACACGTGCTGGCAAAGAATTCCAAGTTTTGGAAGTCTGACAAAGAAACGAGTTTCTAAACTTCTATGTCCGTGATGTTGAGGTGGAGACAGTCAATTAACATAAGTACCCAATTTAATTTGGAGTCTACTTACACCTTATGCCGTCGAGATTCCCGAGCGTTAATTTTGTCATTTTACAAAGCCTTCTCTTTTCATCCATAAATAATTAGTTTATATACTTTTATGCATTATGTTTCAAAAGTCCGCAAGAAAATATAAGGGGGTGGTGTGTTCCTATTCAAGAGTTACCGCTGAAAGTTTGACATCTTTCAGGCGACTTTTATTTCCCAATCAAACCTGCTTGAGACAAACCTAAAAAATCGTACTATCGCATTTCGTAGGAGACACTATAGTTCTGTTTATAGCTAATGTAAGAGTTTGTTAAAACCTCGAAGCTGCACCTTCTTATAGGACAGCTTAATATATAACCATATTCTTATAGATAATTAAAGAACGTTAATTGTATGTCATTTATTTTGAGCATCACCTGTAAACCTTCGGCTTGTCCAACAACCCTTTTTATAATCTGCACATATCCCAAAATTTGTCACCGTTCCCATGGCTACCAGTAACTGGATTAATCCGGATAAAGGCGGCACGGCCGGCCAAAACTGGTAACAAAATGGAAACCCGGAGTTAAATACTTTGGCAGTGGGCTTCTGAGTTTATGCTATGAATTAGTGGAGGGCTCACGAGACTTCTGGATAGCTCGTGGGAAAAGATCTAAAATGTCCCAATAAGACCCAGATCCGAAATTCTTTTAATAATATACAGTCAAAAATTAACAGAGGTTTTTTTATTATTCTTACCGGGGAAGCTTTTGGCATTCATCTCAGATGATGGTAGTGATAATTAGGCTGAAGATAGAACCTAGCTACACCTGGATTCTGGTTATCTTACCTCTTACTACCGATACATAACAATATTGCTGTCAATATTATTGCTATGGCGGCAAACTTAGGTAAGATGGTAGCGGCCATAAACAGCCCTACTACAAACCAAACTAAACAGAATTGTCTGCGCCTCGAGAAATGAACCCCGGACCTCAAGGACAGAGGTAGGTGGTCTCAACCGCGTATGTTGGCAAAAGACGACAGAGGCGGTGAAAACGATGAGTGTACAGTTTATTTACTTCTAAGATACGCCTGTTGTAATAAAAGGTCTTACTGCTTTGATAATTTTATGATATTTCTATGAAGGAATATAACATTGGCTGCATTATTTCGCAGAAATGTTATGAAATTATCAACTGAATAAATTGTTTTTTAAAGTGGCAAATCATTTCTATGAACTTACATAGACCATGTTTTAATTTATTGTTGTATTGTCGTCATTACACTATATATCTACATATATTTTCTACTTGAAAGTTTGTACGAAATGGCGTGCCCTTGGCGTGCGGTATGCGCTCTTTGCACTAAAAAGTAGAGTTATTCAACTGTGATCTTCTGAAAGGACCGCAATTCCAGTTAGGCGCTTCAAAATTCCATTGGCAAATATGCCTTCTATGGGGAATATACTTCTCTTGAAATTTTAACCTGGTCTGTCCATCTCACCACAACTAAGGTCTGCTCCACGACCAAGCTTTTTTTCCACTGGGAGAAAATGCCTTACGCCTGCCCTCCCGTCGGGGGACGGGAGGGGTATGTGGGACTCCCCGGGAGCGGTTCCCGGGTCTACCCACTAAAATAACCCAGCGGCACTCCCTCGTCGTCTTATGTGGTGGGGGGACTGGGAAACCGGCAGAGCCTCTACTTCCAGTCCCCCACCGGCGATTGTCCGCCTAGGTGGCGGGCCCTTCACGCCTCCCCCCCTTGGTACAAGGCAGAGGAGGCCAGAAGGTGACCGCGAGTGCTCGGCCGCCCTCTACAGCGAGGTGATGAGCAGTGCAATGCGGGCTAGGACACCCCCGCACCTGTCGCCCGCTGCTCTTTACCGTGGAGGGGAGGAGAGCCGGTTATACGTCTGCCCTCTCCTGCCCCTCCTCCGCCCATCAACCCTTCGAACCACCAGGTGCGTGGATGCGTCAGCTCATAGACGTATGACATAAAAAAGAATTTAAGGAATACTATCCACGACCAAGCTCCTTCAACCGCTGTTTAAGCCACTAGGTGCGTGAATGCTTCATTACATAGACTGACATAAAAAAAAATTAAGGACTACTAATTTTCGTCCGCGACTTCGTCCACGTTATCCCATGGGAACACATTCTCGTCAAAAATGTAGACTATGTCCTATTTCAGTTCTTTACCTATCTCTGTGTCTTTAGTCCAGATCCTTGCAGCCGTTCTGGAGTGCTTGAGTAACAAACGTACATGCAAACTTTTGCATTTAAATAATTATTGAAGATTGATTAAGATTTTGCCATTCTGGTCTACAGAACCCTAATAAGAAAGCAGTACGTCGTAAATCTCGTGGGAAGAAACTAAATCCAGTAATATTTTTCACCGCGATTCTGTTCGTCCATAGTTTTCAATAACACACGTGCCTTACTTTTTCTCGATCAGAACATAAGTACATAATCCAAAAGCAATAAGTCTTTTAATAAGTTTTCCTGAGATATTGTTATTGTGTTCGCGGTGTTCCCGAGGAAACAGCTACATTTGCTCGAACAGAAAAATACAAATACGAAGTTTGTTCATTATCTACGTTTTCCGAAGATTTTTGCGAGTCTTTGCAACAAAATAGTAACAACCAGAAAGTTCATTTTTTCTTAGTTTTATTTTCAGCAATGAAAATTATTAAAAGATTTTTTTTATAAATATCTAAATTAAAAAACCAACGAGCTTTGGAACGAGCTATGTTAGTAATATTGATACACTCACACCTATTATCTATCCCAAAGTAAGCATCATTAAGAGCTTGTGTTATGGATACTAGATAACGGACAAATAATGAAATTAATATATATGAATATTAGAAATATACTAAACAAACATCTAAACATCCATGACTCGTAAACAAATACCCGTACTCATCATACAAATATTTTCTCCTACCGGGATTTGAACCGGGACCTCTTGACCGAGTAGCCTGTATAGTAAGAGTAAGTAAGAGTTATACAGACCTCTCGACCAGCCGGTCGTCCGGCCGTCGGTTAGGTGTTCCTCTGCGAGATATTCATATTCATTTATTCGCTTAAATTTGTTACAATAATGCACAGTAGGTAGAGAAGGTAAAATCGATAGAATCAGAAATGTGGGCATCCGTCAGAAAACCAACGACACTGACATACCTAGCTCAAAGGATTAGCAAGTTCCATTGGCAGTGGGCAGGGCATATATCACACAGAACGGAAGGCCGATGGCGCGTTAATGTTCCAGCATGGCGACCGAGTACCGGAAAGCGATCAGTAGGACGGCCTCCCTCTGGATGGACTGAGGTCCCGGTCAGGGTCACGGGGAGCCGTTAGATTCAGGCTGTGCAAAACCGTTCCGTTTGGAAATTGATGGGCGAGGTCTTTGTTCAGCTGTGGACATCATAAGCTGATGTGATGGTGAAATTAAGCAAATCATGCCTTGAGGCAGTAACTGAATCTGCCACCTATCACAATCTAACTGCTCTAACCATCTGAGGTACCAAGGTTTTGGTATTACCTGATAAATATCTACTAGTCTATCTATTTATTTATTTAACAATTAATGTACACAACATAAAAATAATAGAAAATACATTTTAAGAAAACTTGTACAAAGGTACTGCTTATTTCTAAGTGAAATCTCTTCCAGCAGTCCTGCCACAGAGAAATGAGGATGAAAAGGTAGAATCGGTGTGTGCAATTGGACTTAAACTAAAAAGACAGAAACATAATCTAAGTATATGGAACACATAATATACTACATAAATACAATATATAAATATATACATATAATAACATACATAATATAAATAATAATATAAAATAACTTTGAAAATGTAAAAAAAAAACAGAACTAGTGAGGTATTTATATTAAGGAAAGATAATATGCTATGGCTCTATATTTGCGTTGTGAGCTAAATTCAACCAACCAACATGAAGGAGATTTAACAAACATGTCCAACTGAGACGCTGCGTAAATATAAACAGAGCTCGCGGTAACATCTAGTGCACTCTGAAATTGCACTGCTCGGAACAACCCTTCCTACATGGACAAACATATGAGGAGTTTTGGGCCATAACACCACCACGCTGGCCCAATGCGGGTTGGTGGGTTAAATCGGTTGCAGGAACAACCGGGACCAACGATTTCACGTGCCTTCCGAAGCACGGAGGAACTCGAGATTAGAAATTTTAGTTGACCCATCCCGTGATCAACCATGACAAAAGTTGCTTTGTTTTGGTGATTGAAACCAGAGCTCTCAAACCACTTTGTCACTAAGCTCCCCGACATTCAATAAGTAATTAAAATAGACTCGGCATAAACAGACGTTCTGAACCTTTTATTCCAGCCAAAGTCAAGTCTGCTTATGACGAAAAGAAATATTATATCGTAAGCCATGTGTACGTAGACAGCTTTCATAAAAGCATTTTCTCGTAAAACTTGGAGTCACATCAATCACCAAAAGGTTTTACATGCATACATTATTGGAAGGCTTTTATAAGGTCTGATAGTAAAACAAAGTTTCTAGAAGCTACTAATCCGACGTCTGAGGCTTAAAATGCCTTACACTTAACTTGGCAGTTTTGTGCGCTTCTAAATAAATGTCTATCTATATCATCGATAATGTCGGTTTGATGTTACTTATTTATTGAATACAAACTCACACATACTCACAACACACGCGCACAAAAGTAGACATCCTCTTTTTTTTTACAACTATTTGTAATCATGCAAGCTGATGGCTTTAGAGATCTGCAATAACAAGGGAATTATCACTTGTTATTGCAGGTGCACCATGCGTTATCATCCTGAGGCCTAAGATGAAAATGCATACCCAGTAATTACACTGGCTGCCTTTCCCTTAAATCTGAAACACAGTGACCTGTTTTACGGCCGAAATAGGAAAGGCGGTACCTACCTACCTAGACGACCCTTCATACCTACGGTTTAACTACCTAGTGACACATCGAACATATCTGAATCATTCGACTTTTTTATGACTAAGCCATGGTTGCAGATACAAAAGTGCACTTAAATGTTATTTTAAAATACATGAACAGCACCTGAATGGTGAATACTCGTGGATTCTTGTCCCGCTCCAGGCGTGTCTTTTCTAATCTTAACACTTTTCTCAGTGGTCTTATAATAATAGTTTATTTCCTTTAACAACGTTCAAACAATATACAGTTGTTGGAGCCCTCTTTTAGGCAAATAATGCGTGTGCCAGAAGGTTCCGCTCTTCCAATTTTAACATCAAATTTGCTAAAGAATCCTACAATAGTACAGATAATAGAAAAGGTAACAAACATTTTAAAATTTATAATAGTCTTAATTTCTAAGAACGAATCTCTTGTGTGTGTGTGTGTGTGTGTGTGTGAGAGAGAGAGAGCCTTTATCACATATTTATAAGCAGCCGACTTTCAAATCGGAGGAGGTTCTCAATTCGGTTGGAATTTTTTTATGTACACTGATAACGACGAGATTTCTTATCCGATTTACGTGTTTTTTTTTCTCGATGCTGAATAGTTACTATTTGGTCCCATAATAAGTTGAAAATGAGTGCTATGATAGCTACATCTCTATGGTCGAAAATTCTATCAAAAATACACCCAAAAATCATTTAAACTAACAGGAATAATGAATCCTTAATTTTCATTTTAACATTATTATAAATGTTCGAAATCTTTGAATTTTTTTTAGTTTATTTTATATTTAAATTACTAAGGAATAATTAAGTCATCAATGTGATACTTTCATTGGTGCCATGATATGATAAATTTATTTGTGTTGGAATACTACCAGGTTGGTCTACGATCACTCATCTTGCCTTGACCTTCAAAACTTATCACTAAAAATTGTGAATAAAATTAAACGAACTTTAGAACACTAAAGAGGAAAAATAATTAAATCTAATGGGTAATTATTTCATTACCTATTTATTTTAATTGGAGCTTTACTTTCTATTGTTTTTTGGAAACACCTTAGCACTAACTTCAAAAAATAACTTTTTATGAAATAAGTCATCATCATCATCATCACCAGCCTATAAACGTCCCACTGCTGGGCACAGGCCTTCCTACATGGCAGAAACACATGAGGAGCTTGGGCCATAACACCACCACGCTGGCCCAATGCGGGTTATTGGGTTAAAGCGGTTGCAGTAGCAACCAGGACCACCGGCTTAACGTGCCTTCCGAAGCACGGAGGAGCTCGAGATTATAAATTTGATTGACCCATCCCGGGACCAACCATGGCGAAAGTTGCTTTGTTTTCGTAATCGAAACCAGAGGGCTCAAACCACTACGCCACCGAGCTCCTCGAAATAAGAAATCCATGAAATAAGTACCTTTTTAGAATTTCGAAGTCGGTTTTGATTTTGGTTTAATATTTTTTGGTGCGACTAATGCTTTTTAATTATGTTTGAATTTTGCTCCAAGACCCGCTGGCGTATTAAAATATTGTAAATTAAGTATACGGCTGTTGCGTAGACGCATCCGTCTCTAAAGTAAGCATGCGACTGTCTGACCTCACCATCTCATATGACCATTGTCGTGGACAGCAAAGGAAAAGGCGGATTGGGAAGAGAAGGGTGTATATTGATAAAAACGGAAATACAGAAAAGATATAAAAAAGACCGAAAACTATAGTACAAGAAAGGTTAGGAAACAAGAGCAAGATGACAAGAATAGATAAAGGAGCTAAGCACATAGACTATTAACAGATATATATACAAAAGGAGGTCTGTCCTTCACAACCATGGATAACATTAGTGTGGCAAATCGCAATGTAGCGATTGCGATTTGTCGAGTTTGGCGAGTCGCTAGTCGCTTCGACTAGCGTCACCGTTCTAGTCTCGCCCCAACCCTAGCTCCGTAATATCTGTCCTAACACCACCAAACAAAGCAGTTGCATTTGTTATCTTGTTACGTGGAGCTATCAATCAAGCTTTCTCGCTTCTTTTTTGTTTTATGATTTTGCAATTTATCATGTCTCGCTCAGATGTAGCTGGGGTAGTCGACAGCATGTCAAACGTAAACTATGGAGCTTAGAACGATCTTATCCAGTAAACATAAGAGCTGTTATTACTTGACAAACTACTTTTGACAGGATTAATTATGTTCCAATAATAGTATGCTTACTCATGGCGCCTTAATTCCTTTTGCCTTATGCAAGTTAAGACACTCTTACTTTAATAATCCTTGAAATACAAAGAATACGAAATATTTTTCAAGAAAAAATATTTTCATTCGTTGCTGTTTAGCAATAATGTCACCCATTTATCCTGTCTCTGGGTTCGTTATTTAGTGTGTGTGTGCAATAAAAATGTTTACTATTATTTTTACAATTAGGCATTTAGTCCAGCTTTTAGCTGGTTTGAACTAGACTTATAGGATATACAAATATTAGGTGTAAATATGTGTAAATTCAGACACGACAGGCAGACAGACATTATGACATTGTTAGTTAGCTTAAATTGAGATATGACCGACAGACAGACAAAAATGACGTTGTAAGTTAATATAGTCATAAAAATGAGATTTTTGACGATTTGAAAGTGTTTCTTTGTGGCCTATTTAAATAAGTATATTTTGACTTTCAAAATTATCGTATTCATTTATTAATTTCATGACATTTGTATGAAATAATATAACATTGACTTTGACTGCATTATTTCATAGAAATGGCATGAAATTATCAAATGAATAAAATGTTTTTGAAAGTGGCAAACCATTTCTATGAGCTAATATACCTAGTCCATGTTTTAATTTATTGTCGTATTGACGGCACTACCCTCTATACTTATAGCATATAGTTTTTAGTTGAAAAATACTTAAAGGTCTATCGTGATCTGAAGAGCTCCTAAATCGGACAATAAATACTCGAGAGGTCAACATTTGAACAAAGCATAGCATCGAATTAAATACTCGCTTTTGTAAAACAAGTCTTAATCATAAAATCATGAAAATTCTTTGCAAAAGTTCGTGAAGAAAAATAAAGCGATGTCAAAGAGTTTCTTTGAATTGCAACTGTTGCATTCCCTTTGAGAAATATTAAAATTTATAATGTCTTAGTAAGACGGGATAGCAAGAATGCTATGTAGGAGACTATCCTTAGTTCTATGGCCTTTACTACAATATTTATACTTAGCGTCACTAAAACGTGATAATCTCATTTACGAACTGCAATGTGATTCATAATAGAAATATTCGACATCGACCTTGACGACTGACAAGACGGCAAGTCGTCATTGATTTCGATATTCACTAATCTCTACGCCGATCTCTTGGCTCACTTGATACACAAGCAGTAGTGAATACGAACATCAGAACTTTTCTAAACAGCAACAAGTTGCCAGCAGGAGAAAGAAAGTGAAATTACTGGCATGGCAAGCATTTCATCTTAGATCTCAGAATGGCAACGCACTCGCAACCAAGTGATTTTTTCCTTGCTAATGCAGATGTGTATAGGGAGCGGTTACCACTTTCCACCAGGTGGCCGACATCTAATTGTATAAAAAAATCTCTAATCATTACTAGATGGTATTAATAATTCTGGTGTTCGGCAAGTACCCACACGTAACAAGGCCACCTTACCACCAGATAAGCTCTGAGTTAAAGAATATTTATTTCAACAAGTTCAAACCTGCAAACCCAAATCCTGCTTAAATTATAAGAAAATAATATTCACATTTTTTATTGCCATTCATATCCAGCTGACTCACCATATTTTGGAAAAAATCGTCAGATAAGCTAAAGGGTAGGCATATTTTATTCCGGTGAGGGTAAGATGCGTAAAAACGAGTTTTCACTGCGGCCCGGCCAAGCCCGTCTATAACTCATGGTCAATAATGGTAATTCTAAAGGGATAACGTGGATGCATGCAGACAAATAAATGACTGACACTGAAAGGTCCATATTTTTTTTGTGTTAAGAACGCTCGATCGTTACAGGTCAAATTATCGTTGTTGTAGACAGTGTAGACCAGAAACTTAAGGATAATCATCCTAAATCTATGTTGTCGCTTTGGAACATTTGATTTGTAAAGAAGAAAGAAAAACATTTGAGCAAACCAATCAGCATCATGTATGACCATCATAATATCAAACCAGTTTTATTCAATTGTGATTACATATAAGATTAAACATAAATTACCAAAAGCCCCTCACAATCTGACAAACGTAGGTAGTATGATACGCGACTTAGCAGATGATACGGATTTATGAAAAAAATTAAGGAGCTTGTAGCGGCTTACATCTCCCATACTTAGTTCCAAGTTCTTTCTTTCCTTAATTTTCTAACTTATCCGTTAGGCTTATGTTCCTCTGGAGAATAGACGTAAAGATAACAATGCAGAAATCTGGCCCAAAAATCAGACTAATCCACATATGACGCATTTCTTTAGTTTAGTTTCATTTGACAAGTAATATTTTTCTGTTTTAACTGTTAATTTCTTCAAAATACAACAGATACAATACAAAAAACATTATACAGGGTGTTAGGGGGACGCTCTCGGAAACGAAGGCAGGTGGCAGTGCTGGTCACCCTGAACAAGACTTGCTATAAATAAATATGAAATCGCTAAAAAAATCAGCTGTTTGAATGAAAAAAAATTTCATGACATTTGTCTGAAATAATATACCTAACATTGGCTGCATTATTTCATCGGAATGTCATAAAATTATCAAATGAATAAGATGTATCAGAAAGTTTCAAAAAAAACATTTCTATGAAGTTATATTAATAGCCCATCTTTGAATTTGTATTGTCGACACCACTCTGTAATTCTTTGTGTAAAGTTAATTCAGAAAAAAATAGCCGATTTCATTTGTTGTTGTTTTGATCTCCACCGCTATTTCAATTCAGAAATAAAAGAATATAGAATAGTATGTGAAATAGTTTTACGCAACTACCAAAACAAATTTAACAGTCCCGAATAGTTCATAGTGAACAAACACTCTATTATTTTTGAACATCCGATTTCCGATAGTATTTTAATGCTAGTCCTACATTATTTAAATGCAAGTATTGACATTCGAATGGAAGACTTCTATTGTGCTGCTGGTATAAAACATTTGACGGAAATAGGAAAACTTTGGAGCACCCGAGCTTCGCTGGTATTAGTTTTCCACACATTTGTATGCCTTATAAATGCACTCTGGGTACGTCAAGAGGTGTCTTTATTTGTAACATTTGTGATTATGGGCAAAATTGTTAAGACGCTTCTGCTTATTCGAGACTTTTTTCTATTTATTGTTTAATACATTGATTTTATAACTTCATGTTTGAAGTTTAGTCATCTGTTTATAAATCTACCGGTAGAATTACTTCTTTATATATAAATATTAGGTTGGGGAAAAAGTCTTCTCGCATTATAGTATGTATGAACTTGTAATAAAATCTCTTTGGCTGTACTATTTGTATCTGGCTGGTTTTGGTATCATTAAAAGTTAAGATTATAAAAAAGATATTTCCAAATTCAAATTAGGAAAATGTGTGTTTTTCATTTGTTTTTCGTACTGTCAAGATGAGTGAATCTAATGAAGAAATTCGATAACTGGAGCAAGATCGGCATATTAGTAGTTACGACGTAGCTGAAGAACTGGGAATTGACCACAAAACAGTTTTGGCGCATTTAAAAAAAAATGGGTACACAAAAAAGCTCGATATTTGGGTACCCCACGAGCTCACTGAAAGAAACCTAATGAACCGTGTACTCATTTGTGATTCTTTATTACGACGTAATGAAACCGAACCATTTTTGAAGAAGCTTATAACTGGTGATGAAAAGTGGATCATGTACGACAAGAACGTGCGAAAAAGGTCGTGGTCAAAGGCCGGTCAGGCTTCACAGACTGTGGCGAAACCCGGGTTAACTCGCAACAAGGTGATACTGTGTGTGTGGTGGGATTGGAAGGGCATTATTAATTATGAGCTGTTGCCACCAGGCAGGACCAACGATTCTGAACTCTACTGCGAACAACTGATGAGATTAAAGCAAGAAGTTGAGAGAAAGTGGCCGGAATCAATCAACAGAAGGGGTGTGGTTTTTCATCATGATAACGCTAGACCTCACACATCTTTAGCCACTCAGCAAAAATTAAGAGAGTTTGGCTGGGAGGTGTTAATGCATCCGCCGTATAGTCCTCACCTTGCACCTTCAGATTTCCACCTGTTTCGCTCTCTTCAGAATTCTCTAGGCAGTGTCAGGTTAACATCACGAGAGGACTGCCAAAACCACTTGTCGCGGTATTTTAATCAGAAGCCCCAAAATTTCTATAGCAATGGGATCATGTCCCTACCTACAAGATGGCAAAAAGTTATCGAATAAAATGGTACCACATACTTTAGTTAAATGTGAATAAACTATATTAAGAAATGTTTTTAATTTTCTTAAAAAATGCGAAGAAACTTTTTCCCCAACCTATTATAACTTTGAATCACTTTAATGAGTAATTAAAATAATATAAAACTAGGAAAATTTCACGTCCTGAGGCGACACTTTAATGAATTCTTATTCTTTACCATCACCATAAAAACTGTCCGCCATCGCCACACGCCTTTGTCTATCCCGGATCGACACATCATTCCCGTCGAGTTGCGGCTTTAATTACTCTCTCCAGATGCGAGATCCGGTTCCTTTCATAAGACCTGGTAATTACCGTGGCACGCGGTATCAACGGATATTTGCGGTAATGATAATATAGTGCGCACTTCAATTACTATATTAGCGTTGTAATTAATAAACTTGTTATTGTGTGTGACTAATTTGTAGGGATATTAGATCTTGTGGCTTAAATTTGTAATGTTATCGACTGAGTCAGTTTTTTAAATGAAATTTACATACCTATTTAGCAGAATAGTTGGTAATCCGCTAAGCAGAATAGATCAAATTGATGATGAAGCTTGAGTCGTATTTGAAAAATAATATTGCGACGTAAACATCACTAGAACCTTTATATCCAAAAGATATATTAATTTTAAAATCACTGATGACTTTTGGATTCCTCTATCAAGATATGTAACAAAAAAGGATATTCTGGGCTATATTGTTTTTTTTATTGGAGAAGACTTCAGTCCATATTATATGAGCCTTACAAGTTACAATATAACCATTGCATATGGCTTTTACAGATACAGAGTATTTTATATCTCATTTATTGGAATCTAAAACGTCATTCGAACGCCGAAGCGATAAAGCCGTAATTATTTGTAATAAGTTAATAGATTAGGTAACTGACAAAAATCATTTTTCACAATTTTTTGCATGTTTGATAGCTAATGTAGGTATAGTATATTATATTTTAGATCTCATAGCAAAAATACTTAAAATCTTTGAAAATACGTTTTTAAAAAACCTCAATCGAGATCATAATCCTAGTAGAAATTATATAATAAGCCGGCACTTTGAAATCTCTATGACTACCAAACAATACGCCATGCTGAACTTTATGTCGTAAACATAACGGCTAAGAATTTAGATGTTTAGTCCGTTTCTATTTTCCAACCGAAAGTATTAGGATTCTAACATTAATAATGAAAGGTTCTGCGCTGTTAGACTTTCATTTAGTCATTCGCCTTTCATCCTTTGATCTTCTCGTGTTCTCACGCTGCTTAAAAAGCCAGCATACGGTGACAACCCACCTCGTGTTAAGTGACTACCGTCACCTATAGACACCTGCAATAACAAATAAAACATTTCTTGGTGTTGCAGATACGTTGTCATCCTGAAGCCTAAGATAAAATACCTTCCATGCCCAGTTATTACACCGGCTACCATTCCCTTCAATCCGAAACACGGCGTACTACTTTACGGCTGAAATGGGAACTAACTAGATGACCCAAATATACGGGCGTACCACCTAGCAAACAGGTATACCTATCTAGAAATATCAGAGCAGGGATCCTTTACTCCAATAAAACGTCATAAAATAAAATTGATTAAAGTTCAACACCGTGCAATCATCCATTCTAATGTGGCGTCTCGATTGGAGGCTGGTCTGGTCAGTTTCATTCCTTTTGTCCCCTCACAAAATTGGCTTCAGTCAAAACTAATCATCTACGTAAATTCCATTCGAAAATTATATAGAGATGTTAAAGTTACGGGCGGGCGAACATCGAACACAAAGAAACAAACGATTTTGATTAAACCTAATAAAAGGCTTACGGCTGGCGCTATAGGGATCCTCGGCAGAGTCTTTACAAAATTTATAGGTATAGATGTAATAATTGAAGCTCGTCGAGTCGTCGACTCGAAAGACAGAGAGTACCTGCATATTAAATCTGTCAGCTAAATACTCGAAACGAGATAGGAGAAATCCACGTGACGCGGACGACCCTGGCTAGGCTTTTATTTTCTTCAAATGGATGAGTCCATTCTTGGCATGAGTCCAGTCTTAGCATGATTCCACCCATGCCAAGAAAAAAGTTTCGTTCTTTGCCATACACACAAAACTATGAATTAATCTAAATCACGGCAGTGTGTTCATTCTGTGCTGGTTTCTTCGTATATCATCACCAGGTTTCATATCTCTTAGTGCTCGACACAGGCTTTCGTACATGAGAGAAACACGTGGAGTTTAGTCCGTAACACCACTACGCTGTCCCAAT
Source organism: Nymphula nitidulata (assembly GCA_947347705.1). Lineage (NCBI taxonomy): Eukaryota > Metazoa > Arthropoda > Insecta > Lepidoptera > Crambidae > Nymphula > Nymphula nitidulata. The sequence continues at coordinate 1,624,544 of OX374617.1, read as the reverse complement.
GTGGGTTGCTGGGTTGAAGCGGTTGCATTAACAACAGGGAGCAGAGGTTTAACGTGCCTTCGTGGTTTAAGATTAAAAAATTTGATTGACCCATCACGGGAAGAATTGCGGAGGAGGGTATCTAACTAACCCTAGGGAGCTTCGGAGGAGGATCGTCTGCAGAGAGCGGAGCCTGGCCCAATATCACCGGGACCTCGTTAGCAGCCGCCACAACTGGGAGGCACTGCGTAAGTACAAGTGCTTCTGGCACACCATTCGGCGAAGTTTCGTTTATGATAGTAAGCGACCACGAGAGTGGTGTCACGTCCCAGAAGAGGGATTGTTGGCAACAGAATGGACGGGTAAACATATGTAGGGAGCGAAGAATCATCGCGGAATTGGAAGAGTCCAAGTAGTACCCTCGCGTTTTGCTATGATTCTGTTCATGATGCCGCAAGGTAGGCAGGACATAAGCATAAGTTGGTGGAGAGATGATGTAATTGGAACCAAAGCGCTCAAATCACTTAACGCTTATCAACAGGTAGAGCCGTGCTCTGTTTATTCAAAATAATTATATTTCCTTTACAGGTAGCCATTTATTTTGTACTAATATTTCTATCGAAACCTTTACTAGTGAAAGTGTTCACGCTTGACGGATTTTTTGTCGTTACACAGACATCATTACGGAACATATGAGGCTACCCGCGGGTCGTGGTTAGAAACAAGAATGTCGTTAGAATTACTGTTACGAATTCAAAGCGGATTCTGCGATCGAAGCTAATCAACTGATTCCTTCGTAATTTCATTGGGAACAGCGAGTGCCTTGTTTGATACGAGCTGACGCTGCAGTCAATGACTTATCGGTAAACTTTTTTGTGTTTATATAGAATAATTCTTAGAAATACTCATTTCGTCGCAGAAGCACTGTTGTCATGACAGGACTTTGGGTGTGCAATGAAATAAACTCATTTTTTTATGAAATAAATTTAAATAAATATATGTATTATTGGCATGTTGTGTAAAAAAGTATCCTTTCACGGCGGTAAAGACTGCGGCAGTGTGATTCACAAACAAAAATATTCGACGTCGAGCTTGACGTCTGACAAGACGACGAGCTGTTGATTTTGACGTATGCGCACTGCGCTGCGCGAAAGCGTATTCACTAATCTCCACGTCGGTCTCTTGGCTGTGTATGATTGTCTCTGTTTTGGTTATACCACATGAAGTACAATCGATATTTTTTGATTTCGTTTTTGTTGTGATATAATTTATCGCAATGAATTCATTCAATACTCAATTGATTTTTACATAAAGATATGAAAATCAACAACTTTTTAGTTCCGGTTCACGCCGTGCTCGTCGTCGGAACGCTGATCTCGCCAACGGTTGTCAGAAAAAAGCTAAAACGTGTGACAGCGCTGCCGACAGCCACGAAATCAAGGCTGCTGACTTTAGAGAATCGCATAGCAGGACATTATTTCACGAATAGGTCCAATATGGTGATAATGGTTTGATGTTGTAGCCTCATCCACATTTCCCCACTGTTAGGTCTAAAGCACGGAGACTCGTCTTCTGTGCTGTCAGCATAACACCTTCTTGATTTTTATTTTTACAGAATAAACAACGTGTGAGTAGTGTCAAATGTGCTACGAGCGTCTATAGGCTACGGTAAGTACGCTTGAGTAGTGCCAAACGTGCTACAAGCGTCTATAGGCTACGGTGACAACGCTTGAGTAGTGTCCAAGGTGCTACGAGCGTCTATAGGCTACGGTGACAAAGCGTGAGTAGTGTCCAAGGTGCTACGAGCGTCTATAGGCTACGGTGACAACGCGTGAGTAGTGTCCAAGGTGCTACGAGCGTCTATAGGCTACAGCTGGTTTAGTACTCCGTGCGCTACAGTAATAACGCGCGACTAGTGCGTAAGGTGCTACGAGCGTCTATAGTCTACACTACAGTAATAACGCGTGACCGCGTGAGTAGTGCTCAAGGTGCTACAAGCGTCTATAGGCTACGGTAACCGCTGACCACCAAGCAGGACGCACGTTTGTTTGCAATATGACACTAGTCGTTTAAAAATAAAATTTAAAACGATATTAAATCGCTGTTTTAAAATGTAAAGTTCGATATCAAAAAGTCTGATACAACATTTTATGTTCCATAAAAACCTTAATCATATACTCGAAAATCGTTTACAAGCAACGTAGACACACGGCAGTGTGTCCAGCCAAGTTCAAAAAAAGAAACTGGCAACGCGCCGTGTGTACACGATATCACACGAACCATTTCGAGCTACTTTTGACACTTTAACAACTCCTAAACTATATTATATAAGTAATAAGATAATAATATGATAAGATAAGAAATAATGTTTTTTTTATACAGGGTGGGGTAAATACGACAAAAAATTAAAACAGGGGCTATATTATTTCAAAGAAATAGTTTGCCACTTTCAAAACATCTTATTCGTTTGACATTTCTATGAAATAATGCAGCCAATATTATATTATTTCATACAAATGTCAGGAAATTATGAAATGAATAAGATGTTTTTGAAAGTAGCAAACCATTTCTATGAACTAATATAGCCCATATTTTAATTTATTGTCGTATGGACAGCACCATCCTGTATAATGCTGTTGGTGTACCTTACTTAAATAAATAAATATAATATAGCCAGTACGTAAAAAATGTCCGACTCAAATCTTGAGCTTCAATTATATCACGAGTGAACTTTTGTCGGTGAAGCCGAGAACTTGATCTTGAGTCGAGAATATTGAACTTGGCTCTTATTTCTACATTTATGTTTTTGATGGGTAGAAAATATGAAACTAATAAAACTGCTGCTGCTGATAGAAATACCCGGTCATTGTACCTTAGCAGTGATATTGAAAACACCTAATAACGCGTTTTATATTAAAATATATATTAAAGGAGGAAAACTATATTTAACTACATCTTCCTCCGTCAAATGCACGGAGATATCTATTCAAAGCTTTAGAAATTCAACTGAAATATTTTAAAGGGATGTCGTTATCCTTTTTCTACATTTTTCCATGCCGCCTCTCAGCTATTTTCTGATTCCCTTTGTGCTAGAGGAATGGTTTGACTGCTCGTTCGTACGATACATTTATTAGAAAGCCTGTTTGATTTTGAGATCTTTGCCCTGTTTAGTTGAGAAATGTTTTGAGTAAGGCGGGCGGCTCACGTCAGACCGAGCTTTGGCGGTGAAAATGAATCATACTCCTTATTCTCTATAACGTCGGTCTGTATTCTGCCGCGAGTCGGTATCCTAATACGTACTACCTACATATACAAATTTGTGAAGATTTTAAAAAATCCACTAACATTAGGAATGCAGTCTGCTTCTTATTCACGGAAAAATTACGACAGCTGGTCAACAAGAATACCTATAGAAGGATAGCTCTTGCGCTCCAATTACCAGTGCTCAAATGTTAATAAATAGCATACGATAATTAGAACAACAATAAATCTAATAAAAAACAATAACTATTGTCGTAAAACCTATTACAAATGGAATGTTATGTCATAGACAAATCAATTTTAATTGAATATGATAAATATGTCAGATAATACTCTTAAACATTCAGTTTAATTGAATCTGGTTATATAGACACAGAAATACAATGGGAAACGAGGAAGTAAGGTTGCCAAAGCAGCAATAAATATTTCATTATTCAAGACAGAGATAAATTGTAAATAAAGTAAGATAATCTCTATCGTAACAATTAGTTGATGCTTTTTGGTTGTTGGTATTACTAATGAGTGTTAGCTTTTATTTGTTTGATTATAGAATATATTACAAAAGAAGTACAATTGACATCTCTGTTACCCATAAAAGCAATTCAACCTTAAAGGATATGAATTATTGTTGAAGAATATTGAAAAATTTACATATCTACATATACAATTTTATCAATATTTTCTTACTAATATAGGAACATGTGACGTCACCTGTTCCGTAGATTTTCTATGGAGCATTTTTGGAAGATGCGCCGCAAAACATCCAACATACCACTATATCTGTGAAACTATTGATCCTTATGAAATAGAAAAAAAATGTCAATTATCCTATTATAGTAAAATTTTTGAAACGGGCCTCTTTTGGGCTTTACATTCTATTGATACTTTTTTATTGGTCGTTTGTTTCTGTGTGTCATCGTCAGTATAGATATGGCTGTAAATAATTATATGTATCTGTCTGACCATCAAAATTGTCATACAAACCATAAAGGCTTCTTCTGAACCGACAATCTGGTGAAGGTCGCAGATAGCCGCTGGATGCCTGCAGCGCAAGAACGATCGTCATGGAAATTAGTTATGGAGGCCTTTGCCCAGCAGTGGACGTCTTCCGGATGATTGATGATGATGATTGATGACAGTATTCTTAGTCTATTTCATGACAACTTGCAACGCCTACACCCTACGTAATTATGATTGGCAATAAACTATTGAGTGATAGTATTGAAGCTATTCTAAGAGCTTTCTAAGGATAAATATATCTCAATTTTCATTTGAACATTATTATAAATGTTTGAGAAATTATTTACTTATAAAAATATCTAAACTAGAAAAATTTCACTTCCTGAGACGGGGATCGAACCCACGACCTTTCACAATCTCGAGCAATCAAGAGCAGTCACCCGGATTGTGAAAGGTCGCGGGTTCGATCCCCGCCTCAGGACGTGATTTTTTTCTAGTTTAGATATTTTATAAGCATGTTGTAAGTATGTATGTATATGTATTTATGTGTGTGTGTGTATATATAATATATATAAATGTAATACACTAATTTCTAAATAATGCTTAGTAATTTAGCTGATTAAGTTATTTATACAATGCATTTTGTTTATTTGTTTTGTAACCAATTAGGAAAAGAACTGCTTACTCTCTAAGAGGTGGAGGCCTGGTGTCTTGTATGACAGGTTATCTTTAACCTATTTCAAGCTCCAGTCTTCACAATAATCATTAGTTAAAATTAATATATAGTATTTGAAACGTATTGTACCTACTTTAAACAAAAATGTGCATTGAGAAGAAAATAAAGATTATTATTATTATTATTTTTATAAATGAACATATCTGTGCCAAATTCCATATAAGTAAATCGTTTCATCGATTTAGGAGTGAAAACACAAGAAACAGACAGACAAACACTTTCATATTTATATAATTAGCATGGAAGAAAGAGTCGCCAACCCTAGCAGGAGGTAAAAGGTATAATAAAACCTAAGATATAACAATACCCATCTTTCCTCCATCCCCTGGGAATGGTTGGAAATATCCCTCAAATGTCATGGTCAGTCAGAGCTTATCCTTGGCATTTGGAATACTATTTTGCGTCACAAATATGTCTACTATTATAGCTTAAGGCAAGCCGCAAATTGACCACAAATGGCTCTGTAGAAGGAAGTAGTGAAGAACTAAAATAAAAGATAATTTACTTGGCGACATTACAGAAGATCGCACGTAGCCAAATGACATTCGTATCACGCAAACAGTCCAATTATGGCGGTAGTCCAAATCAACTCCTATTACGGAGGTATTTCATATACAGGCTATAAGGAGGACGCTCGAAAATGAGGGCAGATGGTAGTGCTGGTCATCCTAAACAACGTGTTAAAAAATAAATTTGAAATCGCGACAAAAAATCAGCTGTTTCTTACAAACTTGTCGTGTGAGTATTACTATTTGTATGAAAAAGCTGATATTTTGTTCTGATTTTAGTTTTTTTTACAACAAATGGTGCTTAGGGTCACCAGCACTACTATCTGAATTCGTTTTAAGAGCGTCCCCCTAACACCCTGTATGTATATTTATATAAATATAATGTATCTTCTTATATGCCTGTAGGTGTACTGAGTTTATTGTAAATATTACATCGCCGTCTTCCCTCAATTTCAATAACATTTTTGTTTCTGTCCATGCTAAGGTTATCCGGAAGAAATTGTTTTAAGGTCGCCCTTTGTACAATTAACTTCAATGTTATGTATAAAATGTTTGTCTCTGGTGATGTATTTATTTATTTAAGGTACAGCTACAGAATACAAATCATAGTTTACACATGGATATCAAACATTTTAAGATACGTAGTTAAATTTGACCCCGATAACAGCTATACAGAGCCCTTAAAAAAGAACCCCATTGAATGAAAACATACATAATAATAAATAGATGAAATGAAAACGGAAAGAAGAAAAAAAATGCGAAAAAGATTATGGTACCTACATCGTAATTCATCACAACTTACTCTGACATGAATTCAGGTAAGATGTGCGCGAAAGTGTGAAAATATACAACTATTTACTGCTGTCATTGTGAGCCCTACACATTCGGAAGATGGCGTCATTATTGTATACAGCTTTGGTGTTGCAAGATGACGTTTACCTACCTTAAGAGAAAAACGGCTTAAAAGTTCACTGGTGTCCCAGTCCGCATTTTTATTTATAAAGTGCAGACCTGTCGGCTATATCTCAATCTATATGTATATCCTATCTGACAAATGAAAAAAGTTCAAGAGATACTTCGGTCAATACCAAATAGGTACTTGTAAAAATCTGTGAAACGTAGTTTGGTGAAGTGATACTTTTAAGTCAAATAATATTTCGATAATTGAAAAATATGGCAAACAATACATATGGCAAAAGAGATGTTGGTCAACCGTTTTCGGGGAAATGAAAATCGAACAAGTAAATTTCGGAAACGTAATCGGTTCCTCTACTCGACTGAAGGGTGCTCACCTTAAAATATTCAAGTCCTGCATCGTATGTGCTCAATTTACGCCTCAAGCTGAATTTGGCACTTAAGTACCGAAGGAAGCGGCTCTGAATAGCCTCTCTTCTTTCTGGACGAGATAGAGTGGTAACCATTCCACCGAACAATATTCCAATACGCTTCTGACCAGTGCAAAGAAGAGATGTACAGATACAGTCGCCTCTATTCCGAACGCAGTAACGTCCTGGCCACTGGAAATACACCGCGGTGAATATTCCCGTTTCTATTCGCCCGAATGAAAACAAATGTATGGAAATGTACTAAGCAGGCCACGCGTAGCGGCGACCGGTGACCTCGCCATTCTCAAGGTCAAACTGTTACGCTTGACGTGCTGTCGGCTGTACAATAAAGATTTATAAATAAATAAATAAATATTTTTATTTCCGTTTTTTATTCTTGCTGGATAACCAAACAATAATAAATCACGACAATAAAGGTACCTCCGTAATAGGCATTGATTTTGGTACCATCGTAATAGGACTGTTTACGGTAGGTACAATTTTTTTTAAATGTGTATTCCTCCAGACGAAGCCACAGAAAGAGATATCAAATAAGTTTGAAATTTGTCGAGATGTGTTTCAGAATCAACACAATGTATTTTTAAAACTGACAGCAACATTTTATCAGTAGTCTAGATTGAGCAATAAAAATATATCTATTTTTCCAAAATTACAATACCATGGAATGCAATTCGATTCAACATAAACACTTTAGTAGAAATTGTCCTGCTATGAACTTCGTTTTGTGACGTTCCAACGAAACCTTCGTATGTATATAGCCAGCTAGCTACGCCTGCCATCTTTATAGCGAATTTCTATAGCAAGCCCTGGGCTATACGGACACGTCCGATGTCTACTCCGTAACCTAATAAGCTGCTCGTACCGGATAGCTCATTAGAGCAAAAATAGGAAACATGGCTGCGAAACGTTATATTATGGGGGGTTGTACGCTTGGGACGATTTTTAATCTGTATGAACAATTTTTGATGAGTTAGCAGGATTAATTTAGCGGAGGTAAGAGCAAGTAGTATTTAGGTACAGTCATGAGCACAAATGAGCTCGGTAGTGTATTGGTTTGAGCGTATGTAGGAAGGCCTGTGCCCAGCAGTGGGACTTATATTTGGAATTAAGGGGCTGGCTACTACTTACCTTAGTCAGCCGCCATAGTATTGTTATGTTCTGGCAGTTGGAAGTAAGAAAGCCAGTTCCTATGTGGTTGAGGAATCTGGGTATAGCTCGCTTCCATCGTCGGCCTTATCATCACTTGCCACAATATTCTCCATTAAGAAAAAAAGGGTGACTCGTCTCATATACTGTCAACATAACGTTTTCTCTTGATTTTTACAGGGCAGACAACGCGTGAGCAGTATCCAAGGTGCTAAGAGCGTCTATAGGTTACGGTGAGAAAGCGTGAGTAGTGTCCAAGGTGCTACGAGCATTCCTAGGCTACGATAACAACGTGTGAGTAGTGTCCAAGATGCTACGAGCGTCTATAGGCTACGGTGACAACGCGTGAGTAGTGTCCAAGATGCTACGAGTGTCTATAGGCTACGGTGGCAACGCGTGAGTAGTGTCCAAGGTGCTACGAGCGTCTATAGGCTACGGTGACAAAGCGTGAGTAGTGTCCAAGGTGCTACGAGCGTCTATAGGCTACGGTAACAACGTGTGAGTAGTCTCCAAGGTGCTACGAGTTTCTATAGGCTACGGTGACAACGCGTGAGTAGTGTCCAAGATGCTACGAGCGTCTATAGGCTACGGTGACAACGCGTGAGTAGTGCCCAAAGTGCTACGATTGGCAACAGGCTATACGATAGTCGCTTAACACCCTTGTCATATAAAAAGAAATTCAACTTAATTATTCCCAATTTTATTCCACTGAATTGCTACAAAAAAGTAAGTAATCTCATATAGTTCGTTGAGTGTTCCCGCTTTTATCATTTTGCATTAATGCAAATGCAGAAACAGATAATACAATAAGCTGGCACGTCCCGTAAGCCCCAGAATTAAGCGTAAATTAGCGAAAACTAGCCGAGGAGTTAATTTATACCGGTACTGTACCGTTGATAATAATGATTTATCAGTGATATAAATACCGATTACACTGTGATTTAAACGGTATCGACGCACCACGCAGTAATAACAAGCTTTGTTGCAAATTTATATTAAAATAATCAAACTTACAATTTATGTTAAGTACAATAATTAAGTAGATATCTATAGTTTAAGTAGCATCACTTAAAAAACTTCAATTTAAATTAAGCACGTCGCGGCAACTTGTAAATAAGGCAACACTGCACGAGCTAGAATTACTTAAGCAAATTTAAGGTATGCTTTAAAATAAATATTGATTTTAAACAACCATTAGTGGTGTGCAAAGGGGAGGACAAACCTAGCTCAGTTTCTTGCCTGTTCTTGCCTCAGAACAAAACCCCTGGTAGATTTACGGACAGGTTAGAATTGAAGGTCAATAAACATAAAATGTATCAAAGCTGAATTCACATTTTTTGCTCTTAATTTATTTTACTTTGATCCACCTCCAACTCTAGCCTCATTCTAAGCCTATCCTTTTATTTAAACCATTTTGTAAAATCTATAAAATAAAAACCTATGAATAGTTGACTTTTTAATTTAACAAGAAATACGCATTATTAGTGCGACGAAAACTTGAATAAAATTCGTCCTCAGTTTCAGTAGACGACTCTCCTATTTCCATGCACTCAGTTTTAGTCGTCGATTTCCATTTAGTGGAAAAACAGAGTGGACTGACCTTAATTTCATATTCAGACCTCAAATATCACGGTTAGAGCCGACTTAAAAGCTCGCATTCCTATTCAAGTTTTTAGGAACCAAAAGTATGCCAACTGAGTTATCTCTTCTATACATATTCAGCTTTATACAGTAATAAAATAAAACAAACACAGACTATAGATGACCAAGAAAAGGTAAAGCGTCTTATACAAAAAGTGGGACATTGAGAAGTATAAACAACTACTAAATGGTGCTACCTACTCACAGGACTGGCCACAAACCTTCCACTCCAAATCACATCTAGATAAGACTAAACAGCCAGTTGCAGACAAATTATAAGGTACCGATTCTTGGCGTGGTCGTTCCCGGAAAAAAATGTAATCTCGCGCCACCCTTGCTTCGAAATGTTGATACTGTTACCGCTTTAACTCAATAACCCGCATTGGGCCAGCGTGGTGTTGACGTTGATGAACACGTGTAGGTTTGTGCAGGGCTAGCTGAATGATTGGCGCGAGTAATCACCCGTCGCACGAGAACTCTCGCTTGTAGCCGAGCGAAAAAACTAGGTATCATAACTACACGCTCTCTTCTCGCATCTCTCCAACACGTCTCTGATTTGTAGCTCTACTCGCTTCTCCCTATCGTCTGTAGTGGGACAAGTGCCTTAAGTTCGCTTAGCATACTCGGCGTTTCGCTTCTCGCGCTATTAATTATAAATTTGCCCTGCAAACATTGTGTGGCCAATTAAAACAATCCCCAAATAAGCATTCCACTAAACAAATTTCGCGAACGATTTCGCAACTAAACAATCATTATGGCTTATGATTATTCGGCGAAATGAAATTAGGGAAAACATAACTTCACCAAATGTTACTTCGGCGAATTGCTGTCGGTGTAACGAAATAGAAATATGAAATACTGCGGCCAAACAACCCTCGACCTTGATTTATACTTGCCACATATTTATATTTATTTATCTTTTTAAGATAGCTAGACTAGGAGGTAGGCCCGTATGTAGGGCCGTCTGGGTAGATACTGTCATTCCTATTTTGGTCGTGAAACAGTTCGCTGCAGTATTTCGGATTGAAGGAAAAGATCAGTGTCATTACTGGTCATAGAAAGGACTCCATCTTAGGCCCCACATGACACGCATGCGTGGGTGGCCCCCACGCATGCATTGCATAGGCCGCCACGTCTGGGATTACCCAAGTGACTCTGGGTAATCTCCATCGGCGCGAAACCTGGCCGTAAGGCCGGGTTGCCTGGGGGTGGACTAGTGAAATTGCTTCGGCAGAGCCTGGGCCGCCCCCGCGAAGGGCAGTGGAGGCACCGGGGAGTTTTAGTGGGTATTCCCAGTGTCATTCAATACTCAATACTCAATAATCAATATTTATTGTTGCCAAAATTACAGAGGTGGTTACAATTTTGGACCCTCTTGGGCACAACAATTTGCTAAGTACTGCTGTTTAACAGAAAATTTTTATAAACAAGCTATTAATTAAAGAATTATAAATTATTATTATTAATTGTGTCAAATTACTGAATCTATTTGTTTTCATTTTCATTGCATTAAAAAAACAATTATTAAATTACAAAAGTGAAATCAGTGGTCAATACATAAAATAACAATTGTGTAGGTATAATGCTAAGTCATCAAATTTATAAAAGTCAAATTAAACGTACAATACTTGTTGATTACAAGCTGAGCATTTCATATTTGCAAAGTGTCTCAAAGTGTACTTACGTAGTCAAATCCCGTAAGCTATATTATATTTCTACTTTTTTTATAGTTTCCACTATGGGTAAGATATAGATAACACTTCTAATTAATCACAAATGTATACACTTCAGATTTTTACCACGAAATCCGACTATTATTATTGAATATTTCGGTATTTCATAAATTGATACGGAGCAAACTGTTTCTATTGTGGCAGCAACTACCCACTGGCATTTAGCGCTGGGCGACCCCCACACACGCCCGTCGCTTCGCCAGCGACGGTTAGGTCTGTAAACAGATTTCTCCCCGAAAAAAAAAGGCCCACATGACAATCCACCTGTTATATGAAGTGATTTTTTGTTGTTATTTCAGGTGTTGATAGGCGACAGTAGCTACTTACCACCAGGTGGGCAGTCAACTTGCTTCTCATCTGTTGTCCACAGCGCTAGCTCTGGTGAGATACGTAACTGTTGTATGTAGTTAGTGTTAAAATCATTACTGCGAGGGCTGCTTGTTGGTAATTTTAAATAAATATTCTCCAGCGGGTATGTACAATTAGCTTCATACTAATTATGAAGAAGTTAATACTCACTTATTTAATTTTTTCGAGGAAACCAAGAACCCAATCCGATTTCCGCGTATTTCCTTAATAAACCTCAATAATTTACACCCAATGCAGTAATTAATGCGCGACTCTGAGCCAGTAAATTGATTCGACAGTACAAAATCCGATTACACTTCAATCAATTTAATGCCGTTACCTGTATCACTCCATCCAAATCAACATGGAATAAAAATCAAATGAGTATTCGGATTACCAGTTGATAGCATTATCGGGTTCGACTCGCTGAATGTTTCATTGAAAATGGCTTTTTGCCGATGTTTCATTAGTATTATTTTAAAACATCGCGATCATAAAACAGATACGCTTTAATAAGTCCCGATCTATTTATTATAAAAATTAATTGCTGCTCGTTAGCCTTTCTGAAACTCAAAAGCGGTTTGACCTATTTCAATAGATACAGTTTTTTCTTTTGTTCACTTTAATACACCGTTATGTATTGTCACGGTTTCACGGTCCAGGAATAAAAACAACAAACAAGATAGATTTACTTTTTTAATTTGAATTGAATGCGTACTTAGCCTTCTGTATATTGTATGTCTTTTATGTCTACAACTTATAATTGCCTTAGTATAAACGTCGAGACTCCTCACTTACTAATCACATTAAGTAAATCTCAGCTAATGGAGCGAGCCCTATTGTTTTATTGTAGCAATTCACGCTAAGATGTTTCGTAACATCTGCCAATGCTTCCTAACAATTGCCTAAGTAATTATGTAGTTTTAGGACTCTTTTTAACCCCCGACGAAAAAAGAGGGGTGTTATAAGTTTGACGTGTCGGTCTGTGTATCTGTGTGTCTACCTGTGGCATCGTAGCGCCTAAACCATTGGACCGATTTTTTTATTTTTTTATTTGAAAGCTGACGGGATTACGATGGTTCTTAATTATAATTTATGATGATCAGTTTAGGCGTTTGATGACTCATTTTCTACATGATAAAAGGGTTTTACTGACTTTCACTGACCCGATTGATATGAAATTTGGTTTACTGTCACTTTGGTGACATTCCCATGACATACGAGCCTCGAGCTGATCCTCTACCATCAAAAACTCTTCGGAATGCTTAATTCTTCAGAAACTTACAGCAGATATATCTTGTTTCGGGTCATAAGAATAGTCTAATGAGATGGTGTTAGATAGATGATTAATAAGTGTTGATATATTTGGTAAAGCATAAAAACCAGAGTGACAATACAAAGAACATGACAATAAAGTTTTCAAAATCTGACACCAGTATAAACTACATTCGAGAGGCCAGTAGAAGTTACAGTGGGCATTCAACCTCAACAATAAGGCCGGTGGTTGCTAAAAATTTTTAATTTCATATTTTATGAAATAAGAAATTATTGGAGCTGTCACTTGTGTGCCATACTAACTTTACGTATAACCATTTCATAATTACACGGTTATTTTATCAGACTTTAAAATAGGGGAAAAAGATTTCAGTATGTCGAGTTCGTTGAGTCAAGTTAGATTTACAACGCAAACCATAGGTCTAGTAGAGACAAGTCGAATGCTGATAAAAATCAACGGAAATAAAAACCGACTTTAAACCTCTAAAACGGCAACAAAATTTATCTTTAAGTAGGTACTTACTCACTTATCTAATATGAGCTATTTTTTGAAATTAGTTCTTGGCTTGCCAGAAACTAAAGAAAATGAAGGACCGTCTCCAAAGAATACCTTATATCATATGAATAGGCACTACATGGTTTGAATTCGGATTTTGCCTCGTCCTTTAAAATATGTTTTTCATTCGCCAAGGGTGGCAAATAAGCATACGGCCCGCCTGATGATAAACTGCTTTTGCCGTTGTTACCGTAGCCTAAAGGCACTCGTAGCACCTTGGGCACTACTCACACTTTGTTACCGTAGCCTAAAGGCTCTCGTAGCACCTTGGGCACTACTCACACTTTGTTACCGTAGCCTAAAGACACTCATAGCACCTTGGGCACTACTCACGCTTTGTTACCGTAGCCTAAACACACTCATAGCACCTTGGGCACTACTCACGCTTTGTTACCGTAACATATAGCAGATCGTAGCACTTCAGGCACTACTCACGCATTGTTACCGTAGCCTTTAGACGCTCATAGCACCTTGGGCACTACTCACGCGTTGTTGCCGTAGCCTATATAGGTACACCATTTTTGCTTTGCCCAGTAAAAATGAAGAGAACGTTAGACCTCCGTACGTCTATAGACAATGAGCAAAAGGGTGACAATTACAGCCAACAATAGTCGGCCAAAGTGACAAATAACAGCCGTTTGCACGCTCTAAACGTACCGGACACTCGGTGATTCCTTGAACTGCGACAGGGTTGGTGCATTAGGCCTATCGATGTTTTATCAATACTGTATTAATTTATTTTAACCCTATTCTCTCGTCTTTGTCTCTCTTCTGGGTGGGAGAGAGGCCAATTTGCAACCGGTTTCCAAAAAGGGAGACCTAACAGATCCAGCTAACTACCGCCCAATAGCTGTCACCTCAACTCTTTGCAAGGTTATAGAACAGATCTTAGATAACCAGTTGATCCTATACCTCGAAGATCACTCATTAATTATTGATCTACCGTACGGGTTTCGGCCGAAACAGTCTAATAGCGTATTTACGCATGACTGGGGTGAAGCATTTGACAAGCGTGGTGACTCAGTGGCTGTTAGCCTTGCCATTGCTAAAGCCTTTGATCGACTCTGGCACAGGGCTCTTCTCTAAGTACTCCTGACATACGGTCTGCCCGCTCAGCTCTGCAACTGGATCGCCGACTTCCTGCGCGAGCGGAGAATACGAGCTCTCGTTGATAGATGCGCTTCGGGGTTCATGTCAGTGAACTCTGGTGTACGTAAGGATCTGTTCTATCAACCACTCTCTTTCTTCTTCATATCAATGACATGTTTCCATTAGGTAACATTCATTGCTGTGCGAATGACAGTACAGTGCATGGTGGATATATATCACGGTACCCAGGGGCTGGACGCATTAAAATTGGGAGGGAGAGAATGAATCTTACCATTGAGCACAACAGGGAGTTGAACCTTATATATAAATGGGGTTCTAACAATTTTGTTTAGTTCAATGCTAAGAAAACACACGTGCGCACACGTGTTCACAGCCAAAATGTTGCCGTTCCTTCCCCTTCCCTCCCTTCAGTCCGTCCGTCCGTCCGTCCGTCCGTCAATCCGTCTGTCACCAGGCTGTATCTCATGAACTGTAATAGTTACATAGTTGAAATTTTCACAGATGATGTATTTATGTTGCCGCTATAATAACAAATACTAATAAACAAGTTAAAATAAATATTTAAGGCGGCTCCCATACAACAAACGTGATTTTTTTGCTTGTTTTTGCTCAATATTGATAACGCAAGTCCGACTCGCACTTGGCTGGTTTTTTAATACGGCGCTGGTTTTTATTAAGCGTATTAAATCATAAACATCGATAAGTACCATTTCTCAAGCCTAGCGTCATAGCGTTAACAACACTGCTAGTTAAGGCGTGTGACAGTCGCTCAGTCGTAACTTGACTGTCCGTTGTCTGTGCTGGCTAGTGGCTGACACTTAACATACTACACATTACACAATACTGGTACAGCAGTATACTGCAGTTAATAAAAACTAGGTATACAGGGTGTAAGGGGAACGCTTTCGTAAGCGAAGGCAGATGGCAGCTAAGCACGGCTGGTTGAAAAAAAATTAAATCGCTAAAAAGAGATGTTTCAAATATGTATGGAGAACAATATACTATAAAATAGGTAAAGTAATTACTTTTTAGTTTTGACTGTTTTTATGGGTAAAAATAGCGTATAGTTTCCGAATTTGTAAAAATTGCGCCATATTCAAATAACAGGTAGGCAACACCCCCTTTTCACCTCAATTGCACGATACTCCAAACAGGAAATATACCTGTTAGACCTCAGATTGTTTTTACCAAAATAGAACCAAACAAACAAACGTCGAAGACTTCCGTGACAAAAGAGAGGACGTATTTACGTTTTTACTTTCATTAATGAATCCAATAGACTAATAAAGCTTATCATTCGCCCGCAAACACAAAGGGAGTAATAATTCTCCCTTTGTTTGTGGACGGCGCTATCTCAGCCGGGGAACTAATCTAGTCTGATTCACGCTAGGGCTTTCATGCTATCGTGAGCCGGGCCGTGCGGGCTTACCGTACGGTCAGCCACGGAGCTGCCTGCGTCATAGCAGGCACGCTCCTGTGGGAGGTTAATGCCCTGGTTCTGGCCAGGGTCCATCAACACCGGGTCGCCGCAACAGAGCGGGGGCAACGACTCGACCTTGACGAAGTGACGTAGAGGGAGGCTATGGGGTGAGGCACTCGCCACCCCAGCAGCCGGCTACCGGACGATCGAAGCGATCCGTCCAGTGTTGAAGGAGTCGGTTGGGCGCCGGCTGGGCAGCCTCACCTTCCGCATAGTGCAGGTACTAACCGGACACGGTTGCTTCGGGCACTACCTGCACCGTATCGCCCGTCGGGAGGAGACACCGCGGTGTCATCACTGCGACTCCCCTACGATACAGCCGAGCACACACTTGAGGAGTACCCTCGTGTGAAGCTCGGCGGCGGTCACCTCTCGCTGCCAACCATGGTAAGAGCCATGGTTGGCAGCGAGAGGGCTTAGGCTGTCGCCTTCCTCCGCGAAACTGTGCTCACGCAGAAGGAGGGAGCGGGAGGAGAATGCTCTAGCCGCGCCTATCCGGCGTAGACGGGTGGGTGCGAGAAGGCGGGCTGCGGTTATCGACCAACTTATTACGCGCAGGGTGGCCCCCACGCATGCATTGCACATGCCGCCACGTCTGGGATTACCTAAGTAACTCTGGGTAATCACCATCGGCGCGAAACCTGGCCGTAAGACCGGGTTGCCTGGTGGTGGGCTGATGAAATTGCTTCGCCAGAGCCCAGGCTACCTCCGCGAAGGGCAGTGCAGTTAACGAGGAGTTTTAGTGGGTTTTTTCCAGTGCTGCTAGCGCTGAACGACTCCTACACACGCCCGTCGCTTAGCCAGCGGCGGGTAGGTCTGTAAATGGATTTCTCCCTAAAAAAAAGGCCTTTCATGCTAGTACTGGTCAACTCAGTAGCTGGTGCTGATTACTGCCGACTTTTATAAAACTAGAAGCACGTCGCCTAGAGACACTTTTTTAAACCACGAGAAATCGAGGACCTATCCGCCGCTGGCGAAGCAGCGGGAGTGTAAGGGGCTCGCCCAGGGACTTCTGGATGACTCCCCCGCCTTTCGCAGACTGGTTGACTGGGGTCAACCCAGCCCTACAGCTCGACTCGGAGATGCCCCCATGTTGCCATGGGCCATGCCACACCAATGGACGTTGCGGCCTTTCAGCTATAGACACCCGAAACACAACGAACTAATTCAGGACTAAAAGTACCTTTAAATTAGTCAGGTTCTTAAATGTATCTATTAACTTCTAAAAAAAAGTACTAATTTTTTTCTTTTTAGTGTTTAGTAGGTATGTACCTAGTCGGTTTTTAGTTAATAAATATAGTAAGACAGTTTGAAAAGTGACAACCCTTATCCTGGCTCGGTTTATACAATAACGCTTCAATAAGAATTTTATTTTATAAGCGTTTTAATTGCTGTATAAAAAACACCACTGCTACTATGAAACTATTCTAGTCACATCTGTACATATTTTTATCCATACTAATGTTAGAATTGCGAAAGTCGGTCGGTCTGTTACATTTTCACTTATGAATTACTGAAACATCATCCATGCTGTAACGATATAGATGAAACATACAAATAAAGAATCATTACATTTGAAAAAGAAAGTAGGCTACCTTTGGCGCGATAACCAACATCCACGGGTATGGCCACTAGTATTATATGCATCAAAGTCAAAGTAGTCATCATTATCATCATCACTACCCTATACACGTCCCACTACTGGGCACAAGCCTTCCTACATGGGAGAAACACATGAGTAGTTTGGGCCATAACACCACCACGCTGTCCCAATGCGGGTTGGTGGGTTAAAGCGGTTGCGGGAACAACCGAGACCAAGGGCTTAATGTGCCTTACGAAGCACGGAGGAGCTTCAGACAACAAACAGTCCTGATGGTAGGTAATATTCGCAGCCTGTACCTTATAAGGGAACCACTTACGCTTTGCCTAACGGGGCTTGAAAATCGGTCAATTTTTTAACTCCTGGGTCTGGTTTCGATACTCCGTATTCCAGCTTCGTAGTTTAGAAGTTCCATTCATATTCATATTCATTTATATGCAGATCAAGTGTTGCATAAAGGTGTTACAATTCTTATAAAGTACTTAAAATAACTTAATCACTCTTTTCGAGTACAGCAAATATTTAACCAATAAAATATTAATAAAATAAGCAAAATAATTAATTAATTCATACTTCAAATAATATCAATACAATGAGTTCACAATTTATAAATAGTCAATACAACAATTATTAATTATTCAACATTTCATTATTAATAATTATTTTAAATAATCCATATATTCATATCTATATTATTATCATTTATTCATATTTATATTTATTAAATCTACTTATTAATAGTCATTATAATTTTAATTTCTGTATAGAATGTCATTTATATGTGTCAAAATACTCTCGTAAACAATAATAGCACTTATTAATTAGCAATTTCCTCGGCGCATTATCAAATTCACATCCTTGGAGGGCCTTTATTTCATTTGGCAAGCGATTATACACTTTAACAGCCATACAGTACGAACTATTCGCATATAAAGCTAGTCGCGCCAATGGCACGACTAGGTTATTTCCGCGTCGAAAGACGTAGCGCCTTGGTACGTCACTTACCCTTTGAAAATAATGTGGGTGTTTTCTTATAAATCTGCACAGCTCAAATATATACAAGCACGTGACTGTTAGTATTTTGTACTTGACAAATAGTAATCTGCATGATTCCCTGGGAGCTGTAAAAGTTATGATGCGCAGGCAGCGTTTCTGCAGGACAAACACATCATGGACGTCTGTTGCATTGCCCCATTCAAAAAGTAGATAAAGCTTTGCACGAATGTCGTGACACTCACCGGGTGCTGAGGGTGTCGGCTACTAAGCCGGGGTCGTAGTAACAACGAAGGGGGAGCCATCACCATCAAGTCGATGCGTAAAGTTTCCCGGGCAAAGACCCTGAGCTGGATGCTAGTAGCCTTGCGTGCAGTTGCCGTAGAATATAAACGCTCATAGCATCTTGGGCACTACCCACGCGTTGCTTGCCCTATAAAAATCAAGATATTTCGATGTTGTCAGCACGAAGACGACTCTCCCAACATTCTCAACGAACTCGGCAATGGTGACATTGTCACGAGCACAGTTCTAAAATAGTTTATATGCCAAATAATGGTTGATATATCAAATATTCGCACTAAGCCATAATTTACTAGGTGGTAGGCCCATATGTAGGGTCGCCTGGGTAGGTACCACCGCCTTTCTTATTTCAGCCGTGAAACAGTTCGCTGTGTTTCGGATTGAAGGGAAAGGTAGCTAGTGTAATGGGCATTGACGGTTTTTCATCTTAGGCCTCAGGATGACAACGCACCTGCAATTCCAAGTGATTTTCCCTTGTTATTGCAGGTGTCTATAGGCGGCGATAACCGCTTACCATCAGGTGGGCCGTCAGCTTGTTTGTCATCTAGTTGTATTAAAAAAAACACTTTTCGTCATCTTTTATAATGCACACTTCCAGGAGTGAAATGCTCTGTCGGCTTTGGTGTTCCCCAGTGCATATAAACTAAATTCCTTAAAAGCTGGATTGAATAGGCATCTTCTGCATAAGCTCGCTATATCTTTGCTTCGCTCGCGGAGCAAGAGTGGAATCAAGAGTGAACCCATTTATAATTTTAAAAAAAAAGCTATTTTTTTAGGCGCTTAAAATACCATTAGGTATATACAGGGTGCTGACGACAATATACGTGGACAAATCAAAACATGGGCTATATTAGTTCATAGAAATGTTTTGCAACTTACAGATATATCTTATTCATTTAATAATATCATTTTATTTATATAACCTTTCTTTTCATTGGAATTCTCATAATTTACTATTGGCCAGGAAGGCGTTTCATCTTTGACCTCAGAGTGACAACGAACCTGCACTACCAAAGTGATATTTACCTACTTACCACCATTATATACTAATATATACCATACATTACTAGGTGGTAGGCCCGTATGTAGGGTCGTCTGGGTAGAAACAGTCCGTGAAACAGTTCGCTGTGTTTCGGATTCAAGGGAAAGGTAGCCAGTGCAATTACTGGGCATGGACGGCATTTCATCTTAGGCCTCAGGATGACAACGCACCTTCAATATCAAGTGTTTTACTCTTGTTGTTGCAGGTGTCTATAGGCGGCGGTTACCGCTTACCATCAGATGGGCCGTCAGCTTGTTTGTCATCTAGTAGAATAAAAAAAAAAACAGGTGGTGCGTCAGCTTACTTGGCATCTAGTTGTACAAAAAAAAATCCAGCTTCACATTGCATCTAGACCACAAATCCCGGTGGCCGGAGGTGCCAATAAATCGTCCCATTAGCACGGGTATAGACCGGCTGACATTATTTAGGATCGCTCATAAAACTGGCTTATGTATGTTTACTGCTACGCTAACGTGCCCCAGACGTGGTCCGAATGGTAAAGCTATGGACCAGATAAAGATATATGCCTGTTACAGTTGAAATTATATTATAGGACCAGCGTACTTCGAACAAAGTTGAATAATAAATAAAAATCATTTATTTCTTATCATATAAACAAGACTAATGCATGGAAAATCATGTATCTTAAATTCCGTTTCAAATAATAATAATATAATAATAATAATATTCTTACACTCACTCCTATTATCTAGCCCAAGGTAAGCATCATTAAGAGCTTGCGTTATGGATACTAGATAACCGAGAAATAATGATAATAATATGCATATAAATATTATAAATACACTAAATAAACATATAAACATCCATGACTCGTAAACAAATGCTCGTACTCATCATACAAACATTTGCTCCTACCGGGGTTCGAACCCGGGACCTCTTGACCGAGTAGCCTGCATAGCAAGGGGTACAGACCGCTCGACCAGCCGGTTGTCTATAAATGTTTGAGATTAGCTTGCGAAATCCCAACGCTAATTATTACATCTCACGTGACCGCTGTGACGTGTTCCTAAACACTAGTAAACTAAAAAGGTTCTAAGTTAACTATATAGGAGTCACCAGTATTATTAAATTTTTAAATTTGGAATCGCAATCGTATTGTTGACGCAAGCTTAAAATTTCAAACAAAAGCCAGACAAAAGCTAACGTAACTACTCGATGCGATGGCTATTCGAAATTTAAAAGTGTTCATGCTAGGGGTACTAGACCTCTTTGAGAAAGCGTTAAGCTCGGAGCAGGGGGACTCGTTACTACGCAAACAAAATAACGTTTTCTCTTAATTTCTATAGGTAAGGCGTTGCATGAGTAGTACCCAAGGTACTTCGAGCGTCTATAGGCTGCGGTAACCGTTCACCATAAAACCACTCTAGCTGTATTGTAATAGCCACCTGTACCCCTCGATTCGAAATTTCAAATGCGTTATCTGTCAAATCCATATATTAAAATTAGTTTTCAAAACGTCATCTTCATAACTCCATTAAAACCTATTTCTCCGTGCGCCGGCCACCCAGCATGGGAAACTCCCTAGGGAGTGGACAAAAGTTTGTCTTTTTTTTATACAACTAGACGACAAACAAGTTGACGGCCCACCGTTGACGTTTTGACGGCCGGCTGGTCGAGAGGTCTGTACCCCTTACGTATAGCACTCGGTCAATAGGTCCTGAGTTCAAATCCCGGTAGGAGCAAATGTTTGTATGAGGGGTACAAGCATTTGTTTACGAGTGATGGATGTTTATATGTGTATTTAGTGTATTTCTAATATTTATATACCTACATATTATTATCATTATTTCTCCGTTATCTTAGTATCCATATCACAAGCTCTTAATGATTCTCACTTTGGGCTAGATAATAGGTGTGAGTGTATGAATATTATTTATTTATTTACCTGGTGGAAAGTAGTAAGTTGTAACCGCCGCCTATAGACACCTTTTTTTACCAGGAGTAATCCATTGATGGACCTACCCACTGCTGGCGAAGCAGTGGGCGTGTGCGGGACTCGCCCAGCGTCTAAATTGACCCTGGGAATACCCGCTAAAACTCCTGGATAACTCCCGTGCCTTTCGAGGAGGCGGTTTGGTGGTTTGGTGAATTTGCTTCGTAGACCCTACGAAGCAAATTCACCAAACCACCAAGGAATAAATCACTCGGTATTGCAAGTGCGTTGTCATCCTGAGGCCTAAGATGAAATGCCGTCCATGGCCAGTAATTACACTGCGCACTGGCTACCTTTCCCGTCAATCTGAAACACAGCGAACTGTTTAACGGTAGAAATAAGAAAGGCGGTGATACCTACCCAGACGACCCTACAAACGGGGATACCACCTAGTACATCTCTCAATACGTCTAAGAAAAAGAAAGAGATAAAAGGCATTTAGTGTCCTATTAAGTGGGCATAATTAGTGGAGAGAGATTTTGTCCACGTCCCATGCTAGGCCTACTGATTATTATTCAGAGAAAAGTTTCAAATCAAGTTTCAGGACTTCATAGGAAATTATGAATTTCAAACCCAATACCATTTCCGGGTCGCTGGAAGTCCTTTCATTTTAATATTCAGTCCGGATGAGCCTGTGACAGTTATCCTAATCCGTTAATGAATTTGATATTTTAATTATCTTGCTGTTAAGGCTAATCTCCTCAGTTTCGCCGCCATTAGCTGTAGATTTTTTTTGAGATCTGAATATAAAAATGGTTTACATTTAATATTAAACGCCATACGTCATTTGTGTGGTATCTTGTCAAAAAACCCCTTTGCGAGAGATTTAGTCCTATGGGTGGTAACTTAAAACCCTATGAAGCAACACCGATAGTTACAAACTTAAATCAAGTATTAGTAACATTAATACAGTTATAAATAACAGCAAGTACTTACCTAGTTTTAATTGAAAGTAAAACAAAATACCACCAATATCGATCAACTTTTCCCGTGTGAAATCGACAAGAAAAAGGCCATAAACAATTAAAATAAAACACAAGGGTAAAAGAGACAAAGTTGGCAGTGTGTGTTGACACTCCCTAGACGAACCTAACCACTAAATCAGACTTTATAACTCCAAATACTCGCCAAAGAACACCGCTTCATTTCTTGAAATGTTATGAGTTATTGAAATTGAAAAATTTCACGTCCTAAGGCAGGAATCGAATTCCTGCCTCAGGACGTGAAATTTTTCTAGTTTTATTAAATTTTAATTACTAAGTAATTTTTCAAAAATTTATAATAATGTTAAAATTTAAAAATTAAGAATGATTGAATTTTTTTTAAAAAACCTAATTTTACAAAGGAGAAAATGATTGGAGTGTAAGTTTTGGATCCCATTTTGCGAAGTATAAAGACTCAAGCCGACCAACGGACACCGCTTCGTGTGCTTTGATCGGAATTCGGAACACAAAAACAAAAATTAAATCGGACCAGAAATCTCGGCGTAATCGGTGTATATACATAAAAAAATCATACCAACCGAATTGAGAACCTCCTCGTTTTTGAAGTCGTTTAAAAATATACCTCAACGTGATGGTTGTAAACTTTAAACTAAGACAACTGGTTTTCCCGTGACCGCGAGCTCTGTAAAGTGTGTAAAGTAGTCGACATGTCGAGTATAAATGAATAGTGTAAGTAACATCTGAGCGCGATGCAAATCCAGTAAAGTGGTTTCATTTCATATGTACCTACTTGCGAAGATATAAGACTATACTATGTGAATACACCTATGATAACTTATAGAATTTGAGTAGTTTTCTTCCATACAATATTAAACATTTAAGAAAATTTCGTCAGCTGCCTTGGTGAGCCGTAAAAATGTCGTCGGTAAACCGCTTAGTAGAAAATGTATGTAGAAAATAGAAGAGTACAGAAAGCTATCTGTACTACGCCCAAGAACCAGTCACACTCAAGGGCCTGCTAATAAGAATACTGAAACGTAGTTATCTTGCAGGTTTACACCGATGTCCCCTAAAGTAACGGGCAGACGCACAAGGCAATCCCGAGTACCAATCTACGAGTACCTCAGTACCAATTTTATAGGGTTCTCCCAAACCTTCGGTAGCTTAGCGCCCCGGCATGTTTTTTTCTAGATCGGATATTCTTCTACATAGTTAATCTAATTCTCTATTATGTATTTGTCCAAAAGTCTAAAGCGTTAATATAAGTAACTAAATGGATGCACAATGAACACCAAAGTTTCTTATGTTTTATTAGACACAAAACAAAATACATTGTTATATACTCATAGTTTCGTAGTGGTCAGTAGTCAATACTACTATGCCATAGGTCCCGGGTTCAAATCCTGGAAGGGGCGATTGTTTGTATATGAGTATGATCTATCAATTACGATCCTAGGGTCTATGTGTATCTATATACATAATTATTATTATTTTCTCTGAATTCTTTCATCCATAACACAAGCTCTTAGAGATGTTTAATTTGGGCTAGATAAGTGAGTGCATGAACAGAATTTTTGTTTCTTATAACATAGTATTTGTACAAAAACCCTTCCTGCCAACCATAGAGCAACGAGAGACAGTAGGTAATTAAAATTTAAATACATATAGAAGCGAACCTTCTCTATCTATACTTTATGACGTAAGACTAGAAGATGATACATTTTCCATCCTCATATATGGCAACACCGGCATCATAATAGACGCTTTGTGACGCACCGATCCGAAGAATAGATTGCCTTGAATAAATTACGGCTTACTCGTAGATGTTAAGCTCTGGCACTGAAGCTTACGATGGTTACGAACGTTCATTATTTTTATTATGGTGTATTTGGTAATTTAGTAAAAAAAGGTTGTAGCGTCCTGCTGTCGCTTACCTTTAAGTTAGTTTTTAAGTTTGTAGGTTAGTAAGTGTTTTTTGGCAATAACTTCATAAATTTAAAGAAAATAAGCTTTTTCTCGGTAGCATTCTCTTTATATTTTTATTTTGCTTCGTTCTGTGTAGTTTGTTTTTATCTTTATCATACTTTTAATTTTGTAAATATTTTCATACAAAATAATTCATTATTTTATTTCAATCTCGGACTATGCCATTTCAACCAGGTAATTTTAATCTTTTGTTTTTGAATCTCAGCCGGCTGTCCCCACCTTTAGTAATTATATTTCCATCTCTTTCTTTAGTATGGCTACCGAGAGAACAGCATATTTCTTTATTCGAAATTCTAAATTCGTAATTCATTTATTTTGGCTGCTTTTCTCTTTGTCTTTTTCAAAATTATGTGTCAACGACGGCCGTATAAATGAGGTCGGTCGTCTGATACTGGAGTTCAGTCGTCGTGTTTCTCTCGCGCACTACGCACTGTGGTGCTGGCCGTTCCCGGGCCATTTGGCATTGGCCCGGGACTCAAGAAGGCCCCACGTTGGGCGCCAAACTGTCGCGTTACACCTACTCCCAGGAGGAGAATAGGGGTAACGGATCAGTAGAGAAAACTGGAGAGATAAGAGGAAGGGAGGAAATAGGGAAAGCTCTATACTACAAAGATAAGAGAGAGGTTAGGTTAGCAACAATATGTACATTTATTTTAAAAAACACAAATCTGTATACCTAGTGTCCCTAGGGGGTAGCACTCGCGACGGAGGGATAGAGCGGGGATATGGGGGAAAAGGGTCCGACACTCACGTTTTATTAATTCGGCACTCGCGATGGACCACCGGTGGTAGTACGAAAGGAATATATATATATAGGTCAGGGAGAGGGGTACGGAGGGTAGAGTACGAAGTCCAGATCCTAGCCCAGCAGCAGTGGCTAGGCGGAGCAGTCAGGCCGATCAGCTCAGCGGTATCGACGCCTTGGCGCCGCGGCCCAGTAGTGGTGGTGCTCACAGCACCCGGAGCTCAGGAGACGGGGTCCAGCAGCAGCATCCGGAGCCTCGTAGTCAGATCAGATGAATCTTCAGCCACAGGCGTTTATTCAAAGACGAAAGGTTACGCGGAGCCTTCTTGAGTCCCGGGCCAATGCCAAATGGCCCGGGAACGGCCAGCACCACAGTGCGTAGTGCGCGAGAGAAACACGACGACTGAACTCCAGTATCAGACGACCGACCTCATTTATACGGCCGTCGTTGACACATAATTTTGAAAAAGACAAAGAGAAAAGCAGCCAAAATAAATGAATTACGAATTTAGAATTTCGAATAAAGAAATATGCTGTTCTCTCGGTAGCCATACTAAAGAAAGAGATGGAAATATAATTACTAAAGGTGGGGACAGCCGGCTGAGATTCAAAAACAAGGGGAATAATGTAGCGTCCTGCTGTCGCTTACCTTTAAGTTAGTTTTTAAGTTTTTAGGTTAGTAAGTGTTTTTTGGCAATAACTTCATAAATTTAAAGAAAATAAGCTTTTTCTCGGTAGCATTCTCTTTATATTTTTATTTTGCTTCGTTCTGTGTAGTTTGTTTTTATCTTTATCATACTTTTAATTTTGTAAATATTTTCATACAAAATAATTCATTATTTTATTTCAATCTCGGACTATGCCATTTCAACCAGGTAATTTTAATCTTTTGTTTTTGAATCTCAGCCGGCTGTCCCCACCTTTAGTAATTATATTTCCATCTCTTTCTTTAGTACGGCTACCGAGAGAACAGCATATTTCTTTATTCGAAATTCTAAATTCGTAATTCATTTATTTTGGCTGCTTTTCTCTTTGTCTTTTTCAAAATTATGTGTCAACGACGGCCGTAAAAATGAGGTCGGTCGTCTGATACTGGAGTTCAGTCGTCGTGTTTCTCTCGCGCACTACGCACTGTGGTGCTGGCCGTTCCCGGGCCATTTGGCATTGGCCCGGGACTCAAGAAGGCTCCGCGTAACCTTTCGTCTTTGAATAAACGCCTGTGGCTGAAGATTCATCTGATCTGACTACGAGGCTCCGGATGCTGCTGCTGGACCCCGTCTCCTGAGCTCCGGGTGCTGTGAGCACCACCACTACTGGGCCGCGGCGCCAAGGCGTCGATACCGCTGAGCTGATCGGCCTGACTGCTCCGCCTAGCCACTGCTGCTGGGCTAGGATCTGGACTTCGTACTCTACCCTCCGTACCCCTCTCCCTGACCTATATATATATATTCCTTTCGTACTACCACCGGTGGTCCATCGCGAGTGCCGAATTAATAATACGTGAGTGTCGGACCCTTTTCCCCCATATCCCCGCTCTATCCCTCCGTCGCGAGTGCTACCCCCTAGGGACACTAGGTATACAGATTTGTGTTTTTTAAAATAAATGTACATATTGTTGCTAACCTAACCTCTCTCTTATCTTTGTAGTATAGAGCTTTCCCTATTTCCTCCCTTCCTCTTATCTCTCCAGTTTTCTCTACTGATCCGTTACCCCTATTCTCCTCCTGGGAGTAGGTGTAACGCGACAAGGTAAGGGTGCTTACATATTTTTATTTGATGATGAGGACGGCTTAGAGTATAAGCCGACCTCATCATCAAATAATAATCTAAGCCTTAAGTTTTGGTCTCTTGATCGTAACGCACAACGCTGCGGTATACGGTATGCGGCGTCGGACACAATAATCGTATGAAAAACATCTGGAATGGTTTCTTGTTCCGTCGCAATATGCGTCTGCGGCGAGGGGCAAGCGCGGTGAGGTGGGGAGCGGGTACTCCGCACTGCACGGCATTGTTCTCGTTCATTCACTGCGGTGTGCGGTCTGCGTCACTGGTTGAAAAAATGGTTTTGTTTGAAGATAAATTTAATAGAATTGTCTTTTCAGAAGCAGTAGAAATTCTTCTTCTTCCTCCTTCTCAAGTAAAGCACATATTTGAAAAATATTGTTCATGTTGACACGTCTACTTTGATAGCTGCGGCAAAATCAACTGAGTCTACGAAAAAATCAACTGACCACTTCTCTGCAGAGACGGAAATCGCTGCGTCGTGACGCAGAACACAGCCGCACACCTCAGCGTTGTGCGTTACGATCAAGAGACCAAAGCTTTAGACGCAAATGACTCTGCGGGTAACACAAGCATTGTTTTTATAGACGCTCGTAGCACCTTGAACACTACTCACGCGTTATAACCGTAGCCTATGTACGCTCGTAGCACCTTGGGTACTTTAAACGCGTTTTTGTTGTTACTACTCGCGTGTTGTTACCGTAGTCTGAAGACGCTCATCGCACCTTGGCCACTACTCATGATTTGTTACCGTAGCCTGTTTCGTCCAAGGATGACTACGATGACGGTTGTAAGTGTCAAAGGAAATTAAACTTTATTAAATGCCAATAAGTTTCCTTGAATTTTTTAATCTTAGACAATTAATTATAAGCATAGGCCACCGCTCACTAAAATTTTTGGACTAAAGTCAGTATAATAGCCAATTAATCAGTAATGAAATAAATGCTAACTTTTATTTTTATAATAACTTAAAGTTTTAGCTTCACTTTCGTCACTGTAGGCGATATTATTCCAAGGTCTCCTCTCATCACATGTAGCTCATATATCAGCTGCTATGCTACACAGCTCAGTGTTATTTTAGGGTTGTAGTGTATCTCACACCTTATAATTACACCCACTACGCTTAAAATGGCAATCCTAAACTGATTCAAAATATTTTTTGTGAATTATTCTTCTTTATGTAAATGGGCTTAGACCATTTAGACATGTCTATGTATTTTTTTAATTCAAATACAGGTTCACGTTAAAATGTATCTCGAAAGAGATTGGCGCCGAATAGATGTGGTGGATAAACGCGGAACAGATTCTTTGTGGATAGCCAAGCCATGATACATTTTCATGGAATTTTACAACATGAAAGAAAACGCTATTACAATCATACCCCATACCACACTGTTCGTCCACATAGGCATCGAGGCGTAGCTCACCCTCACGGCACCGTGCAAGATAAGGGTAGTGACGTCAATACGACAATAAATTAAACCATGGGCTATGAAGTTCATAGGAATGTTTTGCAACATTCAAATACATTTTATTCATATAACAATTTCATAATGCTAATATTATATTATTTTATAGAAATGTCACGCAATTATCAAATGAATAAGATGTTTTTGAAAGATGCAAAACATTTCTGTGAAGTAATATAGCCCATGTTTCAATTTAATGTCTAGTTTTCGTTACCACCCTTTGTAGATAGATAAACTTCATGTAGTTATCTATCTATAGTGACTGTTTGGACAATGCACGACCCTGTAGCCGGCCAGAGAAAAAACACAGCGACATCGCAGTCTCTTTCTCATTATGTTTTATTAAAAAAACACACATGAAATGGGAAACCACGCAAGACTTATGCCACTTAATGGCCCTAATTCTAGAGAACACATGCTAAGTCTAAATTTAAGTTCAGTGCATCACTTTCTCTCAAAATGAATACGAAAAGGATGGCAGTCACATAATTTGGCATTTAGAAACGTGCGTTCAATTTTCGGCCTTATGGCACGTGATAAAATGCAGTGTCTAGGAAGCACCTCCGTACATGCCGTCTAAAATTGTCTATGGTTTCTTTGATATCTATTTAAATTTAAGTGACAGCTCTAAACAGATTCTTGCTATCTTTTTCCAATGATATATTGCGAGAAACTGTACTTATATTTAGAATTAAAGTGTATCTTAAGAATTAAGCCCAAAGTCTGCAAACGTTTGGTTAATCATCGCAGTACGAAATAGAATGGTCGAGTACCTACAGTCAAGCCAAGCCATTTAAGCAAACAGAGGACTCAACGACTCAGCGAGCGTTTAGCCACAAACGGCAACTGTATTGGATAACTAATGGTTTGCATACTGTGAGCTGTGACCTCAATGTGAGACTTATGAAATGGAAATGTCTTTAGGTGTATACACCCGTATGAATTAAATGAAATTATAAGTGTGTTTTCTTTATTTTGAATCTATTTTTACCTATTAATATTATTTATATTTAACCCCCTACGATAAAAACCCTTCGAAACATAATGTACAAAAAGCAAAAAGAGCATCAGACTTAAAATGTACAAATCGTAAAATGAACAAGTAAGGCCATGTTCCATGCAGGTTTTGAGCAACCTCCTTCAACATTTTTAATTTTAATTATGATAATTATCAAGTCTACCAGTCAACTCCACAACAACAACGGCCAGTTTAGATAAGAGGGGTGTTATTTATAAGTTGGACGTGTATGTCTGTTTATCTATGTGTCTATGTGTCTCGGCTATAATTTATGAAGATCAGTTCAGGCGTTTGATGACTATCAGCTCATTTTCTACATGACAAAAAGGTTTTACTATCACAGATCCGATAGATTTGAAATTTGGTGTACTGTCACTTCGGTGACATTCCCATGATATACTAAGCTTATGCTGATCCTATACCATCAAAAAGTCTGCGGGATGCTTAATTCTTCAGAAACTTACAGCATATAGTGTGTTTGGGCTCATAAGAATAATCTCAATGAGATAGTGTGAGATTTGAGGCCGGGGGTTACTTCTATAAGCTGATAAAATTGAAATTTGTGTATTATAAGTCGTCTTGAAGAAAAAGCCTAACAATTCTATAGTGGGCAGCACATCAACCGTAACAGTTTGACCTTGAGCCCACCCTTATTACTTTCGAAATAGAGTCGACTTTCCTAGTGCAACTGTTACACTTGATGTACTATCCACTGTACAAGTTTATCGCGGCTTGTCGTTATTGTTTTAATTTTATATTCAATATTCAATAATATTTCATGTAAATCGGTTCAGCAGCTATTGATTCCACATACAAACTTCCACCCCCCCCCCCCTTTTTACCTCCTTTAAGGGTGATATCTGAGATAAAAACTATCCTTTGTCCTTTCCCGGGAATCAAACTATCAATACACTAAAGAGGTGACAGACAGACAGACACACTTTCCCATTTGTAATATGGAGTTGGTGGCATAGTCACGACCCCATGCTAAGATAAGATGGAGTTGGATTGTGGGGGTTTTTCGATTACCAATAATGAACAACTCATTTACCAATCTTGTTAATAAATGTATTATTTCGGCACCTGGTGAAACCATAGGTAATAGAATAACGACCAAATGCTTTTTTATAGAAATACGCAACCAACCAACTAATTCTTTTTAGTTATAACGTGTCGCACAAAAGCAAAAGAAGATTCCATTTTTTATGTTACAAAGATTTATCTTCCAATCGTCTGAAATCTTATTGTATTACAAATCCGTAGAAGTTTTCATTGTGAGACGAATACACAAGCCATTATTTATATGGACACAATAGAAGCTAATGCTTCGGAAAATATGTGTATGGCCTAATTTATATGGTGACCGGGTTGAATTTTGCAAGGGTCGCCTTGCCAAGCTTAGGCGGGAATCGAGAGAAAGTTGACAATGTTTTGAACCTTATTATCTTAAAAGTTTTTAGTTGCTTAAATAATGATACATCTTTAATTTACTGTCTTAAAGCAAGCTTACTTTACGGTATTCCTTTGAACTTGCGAAAGAGAAGGGGATCGACAATGTAGCGATATTATTTGTTGTTAGATTGTTAATTTTACTAGAAGTTATTTTTAAATTCTGAGATACATTATTTTATTATATTATGTTTTCTTTAATTAATCTTACTTCTTATAAATGTGATAGAGTTTGTATGGATATTTGTTACTCAATCACACCAAAACTGCTGAGCGGATCTAGATGAAATCATCATCATCATCATCACCAGCCTATATACGTCCCACTGCTGGACACAGTACTTCCTACATGGGAGAATCACATGGTCGCCGCATTGGGCCAGCGTGGTGGTGTTATGGCCCAAACTCCTCATGTGTTTCTATACGAAATTAAGCTTAATAATATATTTTAGTCTGGAATAGCGCATAAACTACTTTTCATCTCAAGAAATTGGTTCCCGTAGGATTGATCGCAGACGAAGTCGCGGCCTGCTAGGATGCGGAAGCATGTATCATAATAAGTTGGTATTATTAAACCATTGTTACTTAGCTACTTACTTTAAAAAAAAGTTTTTTTTATATCTTACATTTTCACAGAATATATTTACATATAATACTTAACTAATATTGTTCATTGCTATTTAGCAGTTTATTTAGAAGTAAGAAAAAGGGATTTTCTTAATAATATTATTACCTAAGTACGGTCTATATTAAGAGCGTAATGATGTTCAATTGAACAGTTCCCAGCGCTTTCAAGTTTCTTCGTCCATAGGACATAATGCACCCGATGCACGTCCACAAACTGAATCAGTCACTAATAAGATCCAGTCTCCTTTTCACTACTGACCTGGTTTCGAACGGACGAAGAAAACTTTACTAGAAGTCTATTTTTTCATATCTAAAGGTACAGTGTAAAAAAGTCTGAAATAAAATTTAGGGGGGTGTTTGTATTTCTGTTCAAGAGTTACCTTTGAAAGTTTGACACCTTTCAGACGACTTTTATTCTCCGATTAAATAAATAAAAACATTGTTACACTTGTTTGTGACAACCCTAAAAATGCGTACTATCGCGTATCGTACCTACGGCTCAGTACAGTTATACCACCCGTGTACAGTATACTTACCCACCCACACACGGGTTACAATGTTATTCTCTGAGGTGTGGATGTCAAACTTGCTTTCAATCACGACTTCGCACGTCTCAGAACCAAAGTCTCTGACAAAGCTCATAGAATTAGTAACTTGAAGTGGCAGTGGGCAGGGCACATAGCATGCAGAACAGACGGCCGGTGGGGCGTTAAAGTCCTAGAATGGCTACAAAGACAATCTTCTCAGGGTCGCGGGAGCCGTTGGATGTAGACAGAGCTGAACCGTTCCATTTAGAAATCGATGGGGGAGGCCTTTGTTCAGCAGTGGACATCATAAGCTGGTATGATGATGATGACATTCACACCTTGGGAAATAGTCACGCTTTGTCGGAAAATCAAGAGAAAACGATTCCCCCAGCTCCAAACACAATGTTTTGTCATAGACCTCGGTAGCACTTACTTTGTCAAAGACCTCTGGAGCACTTACTTTGTCAAAGATCTCTTTCTTTCTTTATAACAGAATGGTTAGTCCAGCGATGTGTAATTTTTCTTTATGCCTTACATCCAGAGGTATACGAGTCACCCAAAGGTATGAATATTCAGAGATTTTTAATAGTTTAGGAGATATGATTTTTTTAAACATTTTTAATTTTCACTTGACATCGGTTCTTATTTTTTGCTCTCGATCTACCTATCATATATTTTTAAAAATATTTTTTTTGGATGGTAATAAATTACTACAGTGTCACATATCACTAAAGAAAAGAGAAATCATCTGATGAAACATAACTAGAATTTAGTTTAAATACCAAAATTATAGTTCAGTTCAGTTCTATGCATATTGTGTATGAAAAAAGGTTACAGATAAAGGTCTTAAAAATATGAATAATAGTATCACATAATCCTACCTTTTCAAGCGCATACACAAACGTTCTTAAAGCTATTTCA
The DNA here is from genome assembly GCA_947347705.1 of Nymphula nitidulata. Classification (NCBI taxonomy): domain Eukaryota; kingdom Metazoa; phylum Arthropoda; class Insecta; order Lepidoptera; family Crambidae; genus Nymphula; species Nymphula nitidulata. Next base: position 1,591,104 of record OX374617.1, on the reverse strand, counting down.
TAACAATCAAATAGTTCAAATCAAATAGTAATAAAAGTTGACGTCCTTATAAAATATCAAATAGGGATTAGAAAGCTACAAAAAGTTATACGGACCTTAATCTTCAATAATAACAAAAATAAATTGACCTAAATAGGGGTTTATTTAAAAGCTGGATTTTAAAGTCAAAACGTAACTTTGTTTAGGAAGTTTGGCATATTTTTTTTTTGTTTTCATGTTTTTTCCCGTACAGAATAAACATAAAAAAGTATAACAAATAAAGTATTTAAAAATAAAAAAGAAAAGAATATCACATCATACTATGTTAATTGAAATCACTAGAAATCTAAGGAAACAGGCACTAAAAACAGTCAGTGGAGCTCAATAGCGCTTTGATAAGAGTCTCGGCTCCTGTTTTATATAAAGCAATAGGTTTAATAATATACCACTACAAAAACGGATAGCTAGAACTGATATTGATAGTAATTTCAAGGAAAAACATCGGCCCCTACCGGGGCTTGAACCGGGGACCCCTGGCCTGTATAATAAAGAGTACAGCTACACCCCTCGACCAGCCCGTTGTCAAAAAAAGGGTGATGATTTTATTCAACTAGATGATAAGCAAGCTGACGGTCAATCTGGTGGTAAGTGGCTATTGTCACCTGCAATAACAAAGAACTTATCACTGGGTATTGCAGGTGCGTTGTCATCCTGAGGCCTGATTTCAAACTAATGCCTTGCATGCCCAGTAATTACTCTGGCTACCTTTCCCTTCAATCAGAAACACAGCAAACATGTCTTTCCTCCTTCCCATAACATGGGTTCCTTAAAAAGAGGCGTGAAATGCACCTTTTGGGCCGGCAAGATGGAGGCGGCTAGAGCAGTGTCTAAACTGCACTAGCTGTCTTCGCATTTGACCTCTTCTTACCGCTTCACATCAGGTGGTGTTGAGTCATTTGCTGTGGGTATATAAGAAAGCTGTCTCGGTCGAAATGCGAAAGGTGGTGATACCCCAGACGACTCTTCATAAGTGCCTAAAAAATACTATCCCTGCTATTTATTTTATCGGTGTTACTATTCTTCATCAGTAGGGTAGAGTGGGAAATCTACCCTTCACATGTTGGAGCAATTAGTTAGTGGGTACAGAGATTATAATGGACGGCCGGCTGGACGAGTGGTCTGTACCCCTTACTATACAGACTACCCCGTCAAGAGGTCCCGAGTTCGTATCCCGATAGGAGCAAATGTTTATATGATGAGTACAAGCATTTGTTTACGAGTCATGGATGTTTATATGTTTATTTAGTATATTTCTAATGTTTATATACATATTTTTATCCGTTATCTAGTATCCATAACACAAGCTCTTAATGATGCTTACTTTGGGCTAGATAATAGGTGTGAGTGTATGATTATTATTATTATTATAATAATATGCCAATATCCGAATAGAACTTTAAAAAAAGACTAACTGTAATTTAACTGAATTAAACCTGTACAAGTAGACGATAATGAAGCCACATTATGTTACATGCAGTCGAAGGAAACTATTCTCGCTTGTGAACGATGCATTTAAGCTGACATTTCTAAGGCAGCGACAGACTATACAGACGCCTGACAGACATAACAGTTTGTACAGTCCAATATACATCAGACTCTTTTAGGCCACTGCTGGTCGGTTATCCTTATAATAACATAAAACCAAGAACCATCATCATCATCATCATCATTTCAGCCGAGAGACGTCCACTGCTGGGCATAGGCCTCCTCCAACGATCTCCAAACCAAATCATCTTATCGGGGGAGTACCAACGCTGCGACTTCCTTTACACAGCCGCCACTCGAGGACCTTTCCGTCCCTACGGCCGTCAATCCTTCTTTTAATGCGGCCTCTCCACTAACAACCTAAAAATAATGAAATATTATTTTCAAAGTGTGTTGACTACGAAGATAGCTCAAATGAAAAATATAGGTTCAATATTATTTGAACTTAGGTACTTATATTTCACAGAAGTACTAAAGGCTCGCAACTCAGAGACTGGATTTTGCTCACATCGCGAATGAGAATAAAAGCACTGGTATTCTTCTACAACCCGAGGTCTTCTTGATGATAAAATGTCACTGACAATTTTACTGGTAATCATCATCACCAGCCTATATACTTCCCACTGCTGGGCACAGGCCTTCCTACATGGGAGAAACACATGAGGAGTTTGGTCAGTTAAAGCGGTTGCAGCAACAACCGGGACCAACGGCTTAACGTGCCTTCCGAAGCACAGAGGAGCTCGAGATAACAAACTTTGATTGGCCCATCCCAGGATCGACCAAAGCGTAAGTTGCTTTGTTTTTCGTATTAAAACCAGAGCGCTAAAACTAATACGCTATCGAGCTTCTCCAATTTACTGATACAACTAATGAAATTGTATTACAAGCCACTAAAACCGAGAATCATCAGTCGTGTGTCGTGCTAGTTCAGTCGACTGTCGCATCTTTCGAAACGCTACCTTACTGAGTCGCGCGACTCCCTGCGACTTGTTGCGGGTCGTACGTGACAAAATTCAATCGATGCTTTCCAATAAAGTGGAACGGAGGATGAATTTAAAGTGCACGCGCCTGTTTTCTACGAATTTATTTTTCTCAGAGCAAATATGAAACGGTCGCTTGAATAGGAATGGCGAGGGAGGCTTCGATTCTTTTTTAAACGCTTTTTGCCTGTGTCCTGATTCTCGTGCATTCGCCATATTATCTCAGTGAATATAATCTTTATTTTTAATTTTAATCTAACGCGACTAATAAATTTATCATCTTAACATGATTTTTTGTTTTTTTCTTTATGTTAGTAACGAAATTAAAGCATTAAAGCAATGCCTTACCTACTTACGACGGTATTTAAAAAGAATATTCGTTTAGGTAAGATGTTACAAAAGGAAAAATAGCAGGTAGAAGACTTTCATAGGGTTATCATAAGCCCTTGTTAACTTAGTGGTCAGAGAAATCACCCAGGTCGTAAAAGATCCCACGAAAATTATATCATGTTCAATTAGTGTCTGTTACATCTGTTTCGAATCACTGCTATTGTTTTGAGAGAGACCACTGTGGCGTTATTAATTATAAACTAGATGAGGTCATCATAAGTAAATAATGTTTAAAACATTTATAATAATGTTAAAATAAAAATTAAGAATGTAAAAAAATTAACAAATGTACCTAGATTTCCTTAATTAAAGTTATTTATTACACATACTAAGAGTACAATTGGTGGACTTAACCCCATAGGCATTCCTATCTAAAAACTTGAGTCCAGAAGAATTAAATAAGTTGCAAAATCATAATTTAGTTCAGGTTTTATAGTCGACCGATTGGTAAGTTTTTGTTTTATAGAATTTCATACAGAAATTATAATATATTCGTTGTGTACGATACACAACACAAGAGGCAAGTGACGTCACAAGGAGTACTGAAGGAAATCGTAATCTTTACAGAGTAAAAAACAAACAGTAACCTAAATAAAACCGTTTAATAAATATTCCCAGAGGATTGTGAAATGTGAAACCATTCATTGGCTTGTCCATTGTTGTATCTTAGGCATGCATACTGAGTCATCCCGTTTTCTTGCTCTCTTTTCGTGGTCCTACAGGACAAGATTGAACAAATAAGATTTCCTTTACAAAGCACGGCAAATGACTCAACACCACCTGCTGTGAAGCGGTAAAAAAGTCCTTAAACGGAGAACACACTGTTCTAGGTACCATAGGGTTTCATTTCACACCTCTTTTGAAAGAACCCACTTTATAGGAAGTAGGAAAAAATGTGCTGACAAAGAATGCCAAGTCATGTAAGTATACAAAGAAACGAGTTATTACTGTCAAGTAGTCATAACGCTTTTAGTGTGAACATTTATTTTAAATAAAGGTACATAACTAATTGAAACCGTGTACTGTCCCTAATCGCAACTATTTGTCTTTGAATTACGGCAACCAACCATAAATTCAGATTACAAATTGTAGCGATTTTATAAATTGTTCCAGATAGTTTTATTACATCGATATCGCATCGCGCCGCACCGCGTTTGACCGCACGTGAGCTGACTCGCAATCGGTACACATTTTGTGTGTGTAACACACGTAATGTGGGGCGACAGCAGTTTTTGACAATAATATATGGGTTTTGTTTATTTTTCCAGAAGTCTTTTTCCTTTCGCTTTATTTTTAAGAGGTAGGCAGCGCACGAACATTGCCCAATGTGCTACGAGCGTCTATGGGCTAACAGTACGAGTAACTACTAACCCAGTAGAAGTCTCATACGCTTGTTTACCATCCTTATCCTATAAAAAAATCTATAATTGTTAAGGATTATTTTTTTTAAGCTACACTCAATTGTGATTATTTTTACTTTTTATTAACGTTGGAGTGGGCAGACCTTTGTTTAAGACAGTTGAGCAACTTGCATAGTTGTAATTGTAATGTGGGGACCCGGGACACAGATAAAAGATGTTTACTCCTTCAAGACTAATATAATATTAATATAAATGCTCGTTACAATAATATTCATTTCACCTACGTGTTAATATGAGGAGGTGCGTCATACAGTAAATAATCATGTCGCTATGTATTATTTTATTCATGTAGTTGAATGACATGTTATTGTATTTATATATTTTTAATAAATGAAGACAAATTGCCCACACTGATTCTACCTTTTCAGTCCAATTTCTCTGTGGCAAGACTGCTAGAAGAGATTTCATTTAGAATAAAGCAGAACCTATTTATCACAATCATTTTGAGTTTAATAAAGACTGTGGAGTCTCAATTACTGTTAAGATTCCCGAGACCTTGACATTAAAATAAATAAATAAATTATTACAAACTAACTCACTGTCACTAAATTAATGAGTGAACCCTCATCGCTACATCTTAGTATACTAAAAGTATAAAACTACGCAATGCAGTGGTCTGAGTACTCTTAAATCGCACCGCACCGCACCGTACGTGCAATGTGCATCCCCGGTGTCCGACTTGCACTGCGGGCTATTTGTCAAGTAGCGTACCCACTCGTAAGGTGCACATAAGACGTTGAGGTATTACCTGTATTTAGAATTGGAGATCTTACCCGAGCTCCTTACTTGTAGATGGATTTCAAAACGGATGTGTTTTTATAAATGCCCTGAAAATATTAAATTCTATTAAATTTCAAATGATTGATTGTTAAATATAATTATTGAAAACTTCTTTGTTAATAGTTAATTCCACTTAGATATTGTTAAATCTCTAAATTTTTAAAGAGCTTACATATACACTTAAAATCACTTTTTTATAAATCAATGATTTTTTTCTTTTTCTATTCCGTATGATTCTTTTTTTGTATTCTGTGTAAACAGTATTTTACACAACATTTTTATCCAATTTATATATTAAAAGCGAAAGTACGTTGTCGGTATGCATGTTACGTTTTAACTTATACACACACCGCTGAATTGACTTAAATGCAATTTATCACGGAAATAGTTTGCATCCGGAGAAAGCGTATAAGCCATCATAAAGCGCTATAACTTACATCCACGCCGGTGAAACCCCTGGGAGCCACTAGCTAGTAATCTATCTATTTAAATAAATATGTTTGTCTTCTATGCGTTCTGAAATCATTTATCATATTGTGATAATGAAGATGAAACTTTGGTAGGATGTTCTTGCGACGGTTTCTGGATTACAAAGTAAAAATGAGTTGTAGCCAAGGAGCTACGAGCGTCTATAGGCTACAGTCATAACGCATGAGTAGTGTCTAAGGAGCTACGAGCGTCTATAGGCTACGGTCAGAACGCGTGAGTAGTATCCACGGTGATACGACAGTCTAACGGCTACGGTGATAACAATTGTGAGAAAAGCCCAAGGTGCTACGAGCGTCTATAGGCTACAGTAACAACATGTGAGTGATGCCCAAGGAGCTATGAGCGTTTATAGGCTACAGTTACAACGAATGAGTAGTTTCCAAGGTGCTACGAAAGTCTATAGGCTACAGTAACAACGCGTGAGTAGTATACAAGGTGCTACAAGCATCTATAGGCTACAGTAACAAAGCGTGAGTAATGCCCATGGTGCTACGAGCGTTTATAGGCTACAGTAACAACGCGTGAGTAGTTTCCAAAGTGCTACGAGCGTCTATTTATAGGCTACAGTGACAACGCGTGTTCAGTACCCAAGGTGCCACAAGCGTCTATAGGCTACAGTAACAACGTAAGGTCACCACGTTTGATTAGTGCCAAAGGTGCCACGAAAGTCTATAGGCTGCGGTAACCGCTTGCCTTCAGGTGGGCCGTACGCTTGTTTGCGTCACTTGTATGAATATAAAGTAGGATGACTATCGCCTCGTAAATTTCGTAAAAGTAAAAAAGATTTAAAACTATTAATATAAACAAATCTTTAGCCGAATGATCCATAACTATCTTACAAAATATATTTCAAAAGCTCAACTACCTGGACAAAAGACAAATATTCCAGCTCAAAATGTCTACTAAATCATATACACCCTTGTCGTAAAATTGCACCCTGAGAACAGGTGGGGTAATATCACAGACTACATGAAATATTAACAAAACATGAGCAGAGACTACTTATTTCCTCTTCAATTTCATTTCATTAAAGTGGTTGAATTTGTGCCGCAACCGACACCACACCAAGTATAACGGTTGCACTAAGAAAACTGCCTCTATTACGAACGTAGTAAGGGCGTCCTCGAGGTTAATCATCATCATCACCAGCCTATATACGTCCCACTGCTGGGCACAGGCTTTCCTACATGGGAGAAACACATGAGGAGTTTGGGCCATAACATCAACAATGCGGGTTGGTGAGCTAAAGCGGTTGCGGGAACAACCGGGACCAACGGCTTAACGTGCCTTCCGAAGCACGGAGGAGCTCGAGATAACAAACTTTGATAGACCCATCCCAGGATCGACCATGGCGAAAGTTGCTTTGTTTTCCGTACCGAAACCAGAGTGCTCAAACCAATACGCAACCGAACTCCTCCCCCTCGAGGTTAATACAACACAAATTAATATTCTCTATTGCACATGAATTAAAAAACTCTTACTATTAAGCAATTTCTTCGTACCTATCTTAAAAAAAAAAAAAAAGCTAACGTAAAGCTATAGTTAGTTTAGTGTACTATATTCATACAGAGTGGTGCCGTCTACGACAATAAATTGGGCTATATTAGTTCATAGAAATGGTTTGCCACTTTCAAAAAAATCTTAATCGTTGGACAATTTCATGACATTGCTATGAAATAATGCAGTCAAGTTATATTATTTCATACAAATGTCATGAAATTATCAAATGAACAAGATGTTTTTGAAAGTAGCAAACCATTTCTATGAACTAATATAGCCCATGTTTCAATTTATTGTTGTATTGACGGCACCACTCTGTATATACCTCACTATGTCGAAAATACTTCCTAATTATAAATTTTTGGAGCAATAACCGACACCCAATCTATATCACTAGATGGTAGGCCCGTATGTAGGATGTTCGAGGTTAGTACCACCGCCTTTCTTATTTCAGCCGTGTTCGCTGTGTGTTTCGGATTGAAGGGAAAGAAAGCCAGTGTAATTACTGGGCATGGACGGCATTTATGACACCTGCAATATCAAGTGATTTTGCCTTGTTGTTGTAGGTGTACATAGGCGGCGGTGACCGCTTACCACCAGGTTGGCCGTCTGCTTGTTTGTCATCGAGTTGTATAAAAAAAATATTTAAACACCCGAACAAGAAGTTTTACAAAGGCTAAGATAGGTCAGCTTTTTTTATATTTTTTATACTATTTTAACTATATGGGTCAGTCGCGGGTGTAGTTCCATATTTAGATTATTATATTCCTCTTTGTTATTTTCAAAGTCACTGTCATTACAGAGTAGGTACTACTTTACCAAACAATGTAACTCTTACAAAGTCCGTATGAGAGAGCGCTTAAGCTTTCATATTTTAAAAAGCATTTTCCAAGTAATCTCTGGATTCTCGCTAAGTGACGACCGCATTTGCCAAGAATTGCCATTCACCTACAATTCGATGCGCCGTCGATAAATCACGTACACACGAGCTCGCTCAATCCAGTCCACTTTAGGGTTCCTCTGGGATAAACTGGAGTATTCTGGAGGCCCCTAAAAATGAACGATTACAGACCCGCACCTTATTCAAGTAAGATGACCAGCGGGCGCTGATCCCCTTGAGGCTGACTTATAGCTATATCTACCTTGAAAACGTCGCTAGTTTTAGCTTCCGCAGGTCAGGTTAAGTGGTCACCCAGCTTCGGAAGAATGCGAGCAGAATCGCAGGTGAATTTATCGCTGTCGTTACAATGAAATGTGATATTTTAAGGCCTCTTTAGTATGTCTTTAGGCTCTGAGTGAATTGAAACTGTCGCCTTGTTATTTCTTTTGGTAAGTTTTTAATTCGTCTTGGGTTTATTGAATTTAATTTATTTAAAACTATGTCCAATTTCACTAACCATTCGCTAGGCTTAGCGACGTTTGTCTCTTTCTATCTCCTTTAGATAGACTGAGATAAAATCGTTACGAAACTCCTAACGCTAAGCAAATGTTAGTTAAAACGAGCATTAGCATTACTTATTTACCCTTTCTGTTGTTTTCAATATTATTTTTGCTGATAGAAATATCCTCTGTTATTTTTAGTAAAAAATTAAAAGCAAAAAACCTTTTTTTCTTCTTTTAAGAGCATTTAAATAAAAGCTTTTTTTAAAAAAGGTTTTTTGCTTTTAATTTATTTTATACTTTTTAGTGTTTTTTAGTGTTGTGTTTATCGCTGGCTAGGTTTCTGAGTCTCGGCAAGCCCTTTCATTTGATACCCATATTGCAAAAGTGCATAAAAAACAACTTACATCCAAGGATGTTCAGCCATAATAATATTGGATTTAGAATGACGTCACATTATTTTTCGAGTTACTCTCCACAAGCATTTGATACCCATATTGTAGAAATGCATTAAAAGTAACTATTTCGCCATCTTGGATAGTCCGCCATATTGGATTTAGAATGACGCTATACAACTTATCGTGTATTGTCATCCAAACTAAACGTGTATACGAAATTTCAGCTCAATCGGTTGAAAATAGCTGCTTCAAAATCGAGTAGCAAGATTCCACCCGTACATAATATAAGCAAGTTAAATAAAAGCTTTTAAAAATAAAGACAGGCAACTTAACTTTAGTACCTATGCTGACTTATATCTGTGAATAGGATACTAAAATGAGCCGTTAGTGTTACATGTATTTATATAGGTAACTAGCTGTACCCTGCCACGCTTCGCAGTGGCGCATCGTTAAAAAAACTGTTTTCTCGCGGTCGCAGATATGTGACTGATGCAAAAAATAGATAAAAACAATCCTTGATGCGGATTTTATATCATGTTAAAATTTCGACTCAATCGGTGCAGAACTATTTGAGTTTTTGAAGCGTACACAAAAACAAACATAACATTTTTATATATATATATAGATACGGTTACCATTGACCATCAGGCAGGTTGTTTGCCTAACTTTTATTCAAAAAAGACCTTACGACGAATTAGAATTCCTGAAGTCTTCGAGTCTGCTTTCTTTAGTCTTGTATTAATTAACTGTTCAATTTCCTAACCAACTAAAGAATCGATTAAGCACCAAATTGTCTAAACGTTCACCCTGGTCAGATGTTTTCATATATTAAAAACTTGACCAAACAAAACACTTTCTCAAAAATTTCATAAGCAAGAATCACTTTCCCACTTTTAAGTTCAATGGTAACATTGTTAGCGTGCCGCTAGTAAATTGTGCAAATAGAGGAAACCGCATCGCTTCCTTCGTTATTAGCACTTCATTAAATATAGTAACCATTCTAAGCAGCGATGAAATGTGAATATTTTCATACAGTTGTGCACTAGCTAACTAAGATCACGTCTTTTATCAGAGTGTTTTTTGTAGAAAAAAATTTTCGTAACAAAATGTTCGTTAGACCATTGGGATTAGTTTTATTTCTATCTTGTGTGATGTTCTGTGAATGTTCTGCACCATATGAAGTGGAAGAGAGAGGAAAGAAGAAGAAAATAGCGATATTTGGTATGTTGACACTCAATTTGCAATGTATATCCCTCATGGGCCGAGCGCCCTAGAGATTAGAACCTTCCCGGGAGTTGAGGGATATGGAGAGATTACACCCAACGTTAAAATAAGTTTTTGTTATGCATGATCAGGAAAATTTTGTGCAGGAGTTGTAGTTAGTTTTGTTTCTCTTTGAATATCCTAATATTTATCTTATCTTAACTTAACTTCTCATGGGGCCATGACAAAGTCACAGTGCAGCTAGACCCATTGGGGTCTTTTATGCTTCCTCTGCTTTTTACCCGTCCTGTGTTCAGAATAAAGATGCCATAAGCCTTTCTTTATCTCTGGGCAGGAGGAATCTTCTGGCTCTAGATATGCTACTTCTAGAAGGAAGACTCATTCTGGTTTTCGCCAGAGAATCACACTGACACAGGAGGTGCGTCATTGATTCTTGGCACTCCTATATCCGCTAATATTTACTCATGTGTTCATCCATTATCAGATAATAAATTATATGATCCATAGCGCAATCGCTTAATGAATGAGTATTGTAATTGGTTAAGTATATACTTTTTCTATGGTATACAATATGAGCCGCAAACAAACATCACAAACCGCCCAACTGCGGAAGGACCTTACAGAAATTCACTGTCAATTAAAGCCACCTCGTGATGTTGTTTCTTCCAAGAATCAGGTCACCACAGCTCATCAGGAAAGCTTTATGTTGGGGGTAGGGAGTCTTATTACCGTTTTTCCAATGCTGTCGAAATGATTCTTCGATTTTTATAGGGTAGTTCTTTTGGTGCTATGATCGCTCCTATTACCATCAGTCGATCCCGTACGCTTCCTTGCTACCTTGGCGTATAAAAAAGGTTGCAAGTAAAAATGTTGACATAAACTAAAAAAGACAGCGAGCTGGCACAGTCTACAATTTCATAAAGCTCATAATAGCGTGGCAGTTATTAGATGCATTATTAGAACTTGGCAGCAACGATAATGTTTATGGGGGTTATGTTTCTACAGTAAGGTGACTAAAGTGTTTCAAAGTCTCATTATACTGTCAGCAGAAGCCCAAAGTAATACCTTCTAACTCTAGTTTACAGTAAGAAAAGCTTAAATCTTATTTATAGTAGCCTTATAATTCGCCTACCCTTATAAAACAAATTTCTTAGAAAATTTCCTGCTGGCCAAGTGGCCTGTGCCACTTGCTATAGAGGCTACTCGGTCAGGGGGGACCCGAGTTCGAATCCCGGTAGGAGCAAATAATGAGTATGAGCATTTGTTTACGAGTCGTGGATGTTATATATACATAAAGGTATATGTTTATTTAGTTTAAACATATTATTATCAATATTTCTCCATTATCTAGTATACATAACACCGCACTTAATGGTGTTTACTTTGGGCTAGATATTTTTTTTTATACCACTAAGGTGACAATCGAGCATACGGCCCACCTGATGGTAAGCGGTTACCGTAGCCTATGGACGCTTGCAACACCAGGGGTATCACTTGCGAGTTGCCGACCCAGTAAAAACCTTTTCACGCCTTTTTTTAAGAACCCCATGCTGTAATCGTTCGAGAGAACCTCTTCAAGGAGCTCATTCCACAACCTGAGCGGGAGAAAGTTTCTCTGAAACCGTACAGTACGCGACCACTTTGGTTCCAATTTGTGAGGATGAACTCCCTGCCGGTGGCGAGCGGTGCGATGATAGAAAGAAACCGTAGGCATCGTGTCAAATAATTTCTCAGAACACGTCCCGTTATACAAACGGTAAAACACACACAAGGAGGCAAAATCTCTCCAAAGGTTCAATACCGCTTGTGAGCTTAGGATCGTCGACAATTCTCATAGCGCGTCTTTGGAGCACGTCAAATGGTCCAAGCTGGTACCTAGGTGCTCCCGCACATAAATCGCAGCAGTACTCCATATGAATATTATTATTATCATTTTTATATTTGAACACTTATTGAACGTCAATTCTAAGAGCCTATTCACATGTGGTTTTGTAAACGAGTAGACAACCGCGTTGTATCGGTATAAACGCATATGAGACGTTCTGCAAACGCGCGTTGGTATGGGAAAAAAATCTGCGTCGTCAGTACCTACCCCTAGTGTAAGTTTCAATCGAATTGAAACAAAAACATTGGTCGTCGTAATAACTGTCAAATCTATAAAAACGGCAGCAGAATCTCTGTTGTGATTGGATTTGAAAGCTAACCACAACGGTGATCGTTTTCGATTCGATTCAATTGACACTTACACTATGGGTTCAGCTCGCTTATAAGCTTTGTGTGTAGCTCTAAGCCTTTCCTAAATCTACGGGGGGATCTTGTTCTGACAAGAAACTTATCAAACTACCATTTCACAGTGTACATCGCCGACCTGATCCTGAAGAAGTTCTTCGTGCTGAAGCTGATATACGCGTTCGTGTTCTGGGTGCTCCTCCACAAGGCCGGCTACTTCCTCACCTGGTTTGCCAGCTACCTCAAGGAACAGAAGCAGGAAGAGCAACACCACCCACACTATGAATACCATCCTTCGTACCCCAGCTACGGGCCTTATAGAAGACAGAATTATGGATCCAGTTGATGCTAGGAAGGTTTTTGGAATTAAATGGGGGAAAGTTATGTTGATGCAGCGTAGTTTTAATTCACCTGTGCTTATTATGACCTGACCTATGTGGATTAGGTATACTGATATAAAATACAAATAAATTAAGTCTATTAATTAGTATATTTAATTTTAGGTGAAATAAGTCTACGGGCTCTACGTCATCTGCTACATTTCAGTTAGGGTAGTACTAATTAGTTAATTATTATCAAATAGGTATTACAGATTATCGCAATCTATCACTATTCAGTATTAACGTGCTATTTCATTGCAGCGCATTGATTGGTTTATATGTGTTTCTATCACTATACAGGTGCGGCGTTTTGAACCTCAGATTTAGATCTTAAGCTTTAAGCAACTTTTCAATGTTTATGGACACATACCTAGTCATCATCACCATCATAAGAGTACATCATGCTCTCTGCTAAAAAAGGCCTCCCCCATTTTCCAATCGCGTTCGCGCGGCCTGCATCCGTCTCCTTCACACAACTCCGACCGGTTGACTAATGGGTTACTGAAGTCTACTGCAAATTTGATTCAATCATTCCCCATGCCACCACCAAAAAAACACCGCCAGCCCCCTTATTCTCAACTGTCGGATCAGGGATTCGATTCGAAAAGTCACAAGCCGTCTCGCTTTGACGCAGCGCGATAAAAGTGACAGGTATAGAGTTTCCGAAATTCGAATTCTTTCCGACAGTTGAGAATAAGGGGGCAGGTGTGTCATAGGGAATCACTATTCACCGTGACCCAACCCTTGCGACGTTCTGTTTATATTGTCCACGACTACATCCTCGTAAGTGTTGGATCTATACGACGGAAACCCTACATTTTTATGGGATAGTACGCTATGTGATATTTCAGACTATAATTTATCTGTGTGCTATTTTTTTTCCAAATTTGTGCAGTCGTTCTAGCATGATTGAGTACCAAACATCCATTCAAACAGTATCATTTATAATCATAGATCTTGAAATATGAAATTGCCATTTTTTCTGTAGACGTTTTATTTTGAAATCATTTTAAATAAATGTCTAACTAAAATAGGTATAATAGTTTATATACTAAGCGCAGTATACAGATTTTACGAGTGGAATCATTAATTTTTGTTAAAATTTATTCGTTGAAAATGAGGGCAAATAGAGCTTGTAGAATCTTTTCTATTATTTAAAAATTGATTTGTTACTGCATTTACTTAATAATTAATGTTTTAAATTATCCTCAAAAATTCAATAAAATCGTTAAAGCCAATTTCAAATTAAATACAAAAATATAGATGCAGTTTGCGCTAAATACTTACTTAATACAAAAGGGCAATTTCAGAATAAAAGGCCTAAAATTTTAGCAGGGAGTAATATTCTGGAATCCATGGGTTCTTGTTGTCTATCTGAAAGTACAAAACGCTCAATAATAATGTTATGTATTGGCTTTTGTATGTGTATAGCAACACAAGACGTCAGTGTCAGTGTGTGTGACACATGATTGAGCGCGCATTGCCGCCATATCCACCATTGTTAAATTACTTATGTCATTGATGATTAGTTTTATGTGAAACCCCTGTGAGAACCAATAAACGTTATTATAGAATCAAGACCTTGTGTTATTCCAAGCAGAAATACAAAAATTAACATAATAGTTTAGTAGATTTGGAGAGATGCTTCTTCGTACACGGAACAATAGATCGAAATAATTTAGCATACCTAAGGATAGGCCTGAAACTCCTGAAAAAGTCAAAGGCTTTTACTGACTCTGAAAATTTTCACATAGGTACAGGCCTACAGGGGTACCAATGAATAGGCGGACAACAATGGATATTAGTTAATATACCTATTAAACAACTAACAGTCGGGTGGATCACTGGGAATAGTAATTTTTCATGACTCCCTTCGTAGTTTCATTGGCAATAAGTGATTCGTTGCTACTTTACCGCAACGTCATTGTGATTTTGTCTGGTAACCTCAGCAATGGATACGCAAGAACTTCAAATGAATCCCATTACCATTATCATTGCCATTAACTTAATTAGGGTCAAGTCATCTATCCATCTTACGGGAAGCCGCCTACACTACGCTTTCCGGTTTTTGCTGGGCTACCTTTAGATAACTATCTACTACAATTTCGCACTCATCAATGCTAAAGGCAATTTGATTAAGATAAACGCCTAAATATCAGGTTTTGTAAATATTATCGATTTAAAACTTAACATTGTTATCATTCCCTAGGGCTAATTCAGAATTATTGATCTGAAAAAAGCTGACTCAGCTTGTATCGTGAATTTCGAAAGCTAGTATGTTTAATTATATTCCTAGATATTGGCTGCTGATGATGGTGATGAATGTGTTGATAATCAATCAGTATCTTTAAGAGTGGATTAACTTCAACTTTGGAAGCTAATGCTGAAACATAAATATTATTGTTTTTGTGTTGCATTTATCACTATCAATCCTGTTAAACCAACTTTCTGAAGTGTGAAGAACTTTCTATTTTGAAAGGTGGTGTAAATCTAAAGTAGACGAAGTGCTGTGCTATTGTGGGTTGCATTCCATGAAACTGATCAGGAGTTTCGTGATTATCATAGACCAAAGTAAATTATGTTATATTTATTTAAGCTACGTAGTTTTATTTCTCTGAGAGACCCCTAGTTATATTTTACCAATCTGAATTTAAAGCTGCATCTCTTTCAAGGTCAATTGGAGAGTAGGCACTCTCCAATTGACCTTGAAAGAGATGCAGCTTCATCTTCATCAGCATCTTCATCAGCATCTAGGCAGATGTCAATATTAATACTTTACTATAATGCTATAAGAAATAACTACAACTCAAGGTAGTTCTTTTGCATCATCATGCGTCTAAGTAGTGCCACCGCCTTTCATATGTCGGCTGGGATGCTTCCCAAAGCTGGAGCTAATAGCTTCCCGGAGCTGCTGCTCAATCTGTTTTAAGGTTCGCCTGATGGTAAACAGTTAATAGCCAGCTGTAGCCTTTGTTGCTGTAGCACCTTGGACACTACTGCACTAGACTCACCCTGTAAAAATCGAGACAAAGCATTATGATGACAACATAGTAGACGAGTTCCTCTCATCCGTACCTACATAACGCTTTCTCAGTGATCTCAAACCACCACCTACCGCAGGAACTCGACACCTCAAAGCAGTCAAAGCTACAATCTTCTGTATAGTTCAGCAGATACTCTAGTGAGACGAAGGAGACCACTAATAGTTCATACATTTCAGCCCATTTCTTATACCTGAGGTATAAGTATGTCATATAGTTTTAGACTTTCCTATACTGACCGATCTAAATTTGCCACCCTGTGTACCAAAACGTAAGATAAAATTCAAGGAATCCGAAAATATACATCATTGTCATCAGCCCATAGTCCACTGCTGAACATAGGCCTCTCCATGTGAACGACACTTGGCTCGATCCAGGGCTAGCTTCATCCAATTACTGCCAGCCACTCTGCGGAGTCCTCACTCCACCGAGCCGGAGGACGTCCCACACCGCGCTTGCCGATCCGCGGTCTCCACACAAATACCCGCTTACTCCAACGGCCTCGATTCTGTCCTCGTTTCTGTTGATAACATGGCCGGCCCACTGCCACTAAAGCTTACTGATATCTTGGGTGTTTATGGTTTTATTCACGGCATCATATTTTCTTACCTTATTCATTTCAAATGGTACATCAAAGTATTCTGCCCAACTATCGTACGCCTATTTCACGAGATTACTCTCTGATGTTTCATTTAATTTCATTTTTCATTAGTCTGCATTCTTCAAATGTCTCGTATTTTAAAATATATGAAAGCCGAGATGTACTCGACACATAACAGCGCTGCATTCGCGCGCTCAGCCGTACACAAAAAGTTAGCTTATCAAAAATTTGGCACTGCCTAATTTTGCAGCGTTAAATAAGACTTTAGCAGAAGGGTGTAATGCTGGAATTTTGTGCCAATGAGTTTGTTGCTAATAAAACTGCTGTAAGGTTAATTTTCAATCGACTTTTAAAATAAAGGAGGTAGGTCTTTAAACCGGCTACCATGTTTTTGTGTCAATCACTCCATATTTACATCATCAGAACCGATTTCAATATGTTACCTCCATTTATTTCTGTATATAACTTAGCCAAACATACGTCATTGATACTTATGGCGGAACTTATGGCAGTTAGGTATAGTATAACTTATATTTACAAATTGTGATCGATGAAGGCAGTCGAAGATAGAAACCAGAACTCGGAACAAAAAATACAGCGATAGTATTAAACAATATCTGCTATGCGATTCTCTAAAGTCAGCAGCCTTGAATTCGTGGCTGTCGGCAGTGCTGTCATACGTTTTGGCGTTTGTTGGACAACCGTTGGCGACACCAGCGTTCCGACGACGAGCACGGCGTGAGCCGGAACTAATAAGTTGTTTATTTTTATATCTTTATGTAGAAATCAATCAAATATTGAATGAATTCATTGAAATAAATTAAAAAAAAAAGAAAACGAAGTCAAAAAATATCGATTGTACTTTATGTCTTATATCTAAAACAGCGACAATCATACACAGCCATGAAATCGACGTAGATAATATTAATGATTAAGCTTACGCGCAGCGCCGTGCTCAAACGTCAAAATCAATGGGAGCTCGTCGTCTTGTCAGACGTTAAGCTCGATGTCGAATATTTATGTTTGTGAATCACACTGCTGTAGGTACTACAACCTTTTCATATAGGTACCTAATAAAAGACTACAATAGCACTATCGCGCCCACCCGGGTGCAGCTGCATGCGGGCACTAGTGACTAATATATGTATTGACATCTCAATCTGGACTCCCCCGTGCTTCCCGTCTATTCATAGTGTTGTGCTAATCTCATTACTACTTAGACAAATCAGTGCTTGATTTTTTCGACGAAAACAAATCATTTGATCAAATATACTTTATTGCAAAGGACACATAGTAACAGATAACACAACAAAACAGAAGAGGGCACAATAGGTAGCCTTATTTCTAAGTGGTAATTTCTTCCAGACCATTTTCTTCCCCTGCAGGTTGCAGGGGAAGAAAATGGAGTAGAGTGATACGCAGAAATTAAGAATTCGACTTTACTCGTGTGGCCTGCAGGAAACAAATAACAAATATTTCTAATTAGAAACAAACGTTATAGCCTTTCTCCTCGTCCGAGCTCCTCGGCACGCCATGCCACCCTGTGCGCCCTGCGTCCGTCTATTATGCTGGGTAGGAATTTAAAGCCCTGATTATGTAAAAGGTTGGGAGAAGATTATGGAAAAACTGTGATATATCATTCTAATTAAAGAGTCAGAAAACTCAAATTCCGCATTTCAAACAACCCTTTTTTAGTGGATACCTTCACCTCACAAAGAACACACCCTCCAAATTTCATGTCTCTAGGACCATGTGGCTTATCTTATCTTATCTTACCTACTATGGGGCCATGACTAATTCACAGTGCACTTCGACCCATTGGGATTTATTGTGCCTCCCCTGCATTTACTCTTCCTGTGTCCAGAATATAGTTGCCATTAGCCTTACTATACATATCTTTAGGCAGAAAGAGCCTGTAGTCTTCTGGTTTTGGATATGCCACTTCCAGAAGGCTCGTTCTGGTTCTAGCCAGAGCATCACAATGACTCAAGCGATGCATCATTGATTCCTGACATTCGCCACATGCTCGACAAAGTTGTGTTGAGGAGAGTTGCATTTTGTGTAGCATGTGGTTAGTAGCAAAATGCCCCTGAAAATGTGAGCGCCCTAATTAAGAAGCGAGCTTGTGTTCTACCATGTGGCTTAGGCTGTTGATATATCAGACAGTCAGTCAGGACTTTGCATTATACTATATCTACAAGCTGTTTGATACATGGTATAACAAGTTGGCACTTATTCATGTTAACATATCACTTAATATTCACATACTTTCGTATGTTTACTAAATAAAACCTTTGGTTGGTTAGACAGCACGTTTTTCAAAGAGGGCCCTCGGGTACAATACATTGTGTCATGAGCAAGCCGTTGGTTTAAGAGCTTTACATGGAAAAGATTAACTTGAAAGATACAATAATAAAAAATACTTTGGCAATGATTCTTCTGTTACTACCTTCTTTTGTGATTTTATAAAAACATACACGAATAATGGTGTGATGATTGATTGATAATTAATTCTTCTCTAGAAAAATGACAAATAATTATCAGAAGACTATAGAAACTGGCGAATTTTGATATTTGAAAAATACTTGTCGGGCTGTTGAAATAAAGATTCAACAAAGAACACAGTCAGAAGCTTAGTCTAAATTTAAGTTCAGTGCATCTTTTTCAAGCCACTCGCAAAATCTAATATAAAATTAATTTATCAAAGAGGCGCTTCAAGAATTTAATTTTTGCATGTATTACTAATTTAAATTTCAACGTCTTGTCTATTTAATTAGTTACATACTTGTAATAAGTATATTGCCCTTTCGCGACTAGCAGACGTCGCATCGCTATAATATTACGTCTCGACAGAGCTTGTACGGTCGACAGCACATCAAGCGAAACAGCTTGAGACAGCTCTTACTGCGGTCGTAATAGAGGCGGCGTTCGTCTGTATCTATAAAGGTTTGTATAACGTGAAATTTCCAAAGGTCTTCAAGTTGAGTACCTGGTGTCCAATTATATCAAACTCCTTCATAATGAGACCAACTCTGAGTTAGCGAAAATCTATTATGTGAAACAGATGCAAAGTGACCCATCCAAAAATCTCGGCAGTTCAGTGGTAAGAGCAGTTACCGGCATCGTAAGATCGTGGGTTCTACCCCACCTTTAGGCACGTCTTTTATTATAATAAAAGACATACCAAATCCATACTAATATGAAAAATGCATAAGCATCTTTGTCTGTCTTTGTAAACGTTTTCAATCTTAATCCGCCGAGTTCATTTTGATGAAATTTGACGTAAAAAAAGGGTTCCATTTTAAGAAATGACACAGGCCAACACGAAATACACGCGGATGAATCCGCGGGTGGCCGCGGTAGTATACTTTATGATTGAGAATCTAACTTAACATTATATATATATATATAGTTTTTGGGATCATAATACCACTCTGGACTCGATGGATAAAATCTGCTTTCCATCTGACACAAATGAGCTTCGATAATATTTTTTTTTATACAAATAGATGACAAACAAGCTGACGGCCCACCTGATGGTAAGCGGTAACCGCCGCCTATAGACACCAGCAAGAACAAGGAAAAATCACTTGATATTGCAGGTGCGTTATCATCCTGGGGCCTAAGATGAAATGCCGTCCATGCCCAGTAATTACACTGGCTACCTTTCCCTTCAATCCGAAACACAGCGAACTGTTTCACGGCTGAAATAAGAAAGACGGTGGTACCTACCCTGACGACCCTACAAACGGGCCTACCGCCTAGTGAAATATGTGGCTTAAAGTCAAATAAACGTAGGTAATATCCGCAATTCAATTCAATTCAAAATCATTTAATCAACATAGACTTATTTTAGCACTTGTTGACGTCAAATTTGAATACAATAAACTTTATACAAGTGCCTCTACCACTGGTTTGGAAATTTGGGAGAGCCTTTACTGAGAAGAAACAGAAAGAATGTCACAAGGCTGTCGTATTTTCTTCTTTAGATTGTCCACCTGGGTGAAGCACGGGGACTTATAAGGTCCCGTGCTCCAACTGATGACGTTATTATTACATTTTGTTACACTATATTACAATAAAGAGTTACAATGAAAGCATTCATAATAATATACAATACATACAAGGGGCACATAAAATAATAGAGGCCTAAACCCGTTGTACGGCTTATGTTGCCACGGTGAATTACCCGTAAGTACCAAATATGGTTACAAATGGAATCCTGACTGACGACGTCAATCAGTCACACACTTTCTAGGATTTGGTATTCAGTGCCACGTGTATCGGAAAGTAAAGAAGTGGAGATCTGGAAACGAATGGAACACTTCGTATCATCAGCTGAAAACACTCCACGTTCGTTGTCTTATTTGAAAACGCTCGAAGTAGTTACGAAAGATTTTTATTTTATTTGACTAGTCCTAAAAGAAAACTTTTTTAACTACTGAGACCAGTTGTTTATTGTAGATATCATATTTTTCTTAAGAAAGTTAGAAGAGTCTGAAGAGGTAAGAAGAGTCATATGGCAAGAAGATGGCAAGCGCAGCCGCCTCCACCTTGCAGGTCCATACGGTGCCTTTTCACGTCTTTTGAAGGAACCCATGTTATAGGAACGAGGGAACACATGTGCTGGCAAAGAATTCCCAGTTCTGGAAGTCCGACAAAGAAACAAGTTACTAAACTTCTTTGTGCGGAATGTTGAGGTGGACACAGTGAATTGATAACTCCGAAGACCGGCTCCTGAGTAGGAAGGGGAAGGGTAGGATAAGGTCGAAAAGCTCCTCAGAACACTCTTCATGATAAAGCCGGTAGAACTAGAAGCCTCTTATGAGGGAGCCCACGTTATAGGAAGGGGAGAACTTTTATTTTTGTAATAATAGCGAACAGTTCCCGACTAAAACCTTCGATATCATGTAAATTGGTCCGGGATTTTTCAGAATATGCAGCTACGTAGCCATCCATCAGCTGCCGGATTACTGGCGATGTAAGTTTCTGATGAAACTATAAAAAATACAGATTGTATTTTAGTCTGGAATAACAAAGCAAATCTGAAAAAGATCGATAGAGCTAGCTAAATGACATGATTGATATGGATCACACCCGAACGAAGAGGCACCACCTCTTATAAAGTACGTTATAATCATAACTATAACAATTCTTAGCCTTCATAGGCGATATTAAAACAGTGTTATTATTAACGCTGAATCCATTTATGTCGTAGGATAATCGTTTATATATACGACAAACAAAAGACAAATTATATTTAAAAAAATCGATCTTTATTTGCAGATAATTTTTACGCACCAAAACTTTTTGCAGCTTTGATTGAAAACAATTAAAAATTGAATTGCCAGAATTTATACTTAATGTTACTATAATATCCAGTCACCCTTTTCATTTGGCTAAAACATCTCTGACAAGGGATACCTCGCTATAATGTCATGGGACGCAGGCTCTATAACGCGTGGAGCCACAAAAGCTTCGAACAATCATCGTTAAATTAACTCCCTGTATTCAATAGACTTTTATGTTAAGTGATCGTCGCAGACGGGGCAGTAGGCAGTTTACTAAATCTTTATCAATATCAACAACAGCCTTCACACTGCTGGGCATAAGCCTTCCAGCATGGGAGGAGGACATGAGGAGTTTTGGTCCTTTTTACACTACCACGCTGACGCTGGAATAATGCGTGTTTGTGGGAAAAAGTGGTTGCAGTAGCAACCGTGACCACTGGGGCAACCGGCCTGCTGACGTTCCTTCCGGAGGAGCGAGAGATTACAAATTTTTGCTTGACCCGTCCCAGCCGTGGTTAAAGTTGCTTTGTTTTTTTTTATTGACACCAGAGCAATCAAACTACTTCGACAGCGACATCGAATTCCAGACACAATTGATTTTACAATTGTCATAGCCCTCAGGAGGGATAAAACCGCTTAAGGAATTAAATCTTATGAAGTAGTCGTTTTGCCATCACGCCTCAATACCGTGCCGCCATAGCTGTTAAAACAAATATCACTGTGACAGCTGTTGTATGAGTGAATGTCAAAGACAGATCACCTACTTATTTAAGCTGGAGTTTCACAATATAAGCTACGCAGGTTACAAAATGATAACCGAATTATTGAAGACCGTTTTGTAAAATTAATATTTGGTTTTATATTTGACACAACAGCTGCTAAGATTATAGCGGCCACCGAATATCAGCAAACCTTTTAGGAAAATTAATATGAGACATTCAGCTCAGAAAAAAACCTATAAACACAAGAACAAAAGATGACAAAATCCGTTCTTTTTAGAATGAACACGCTGGTATGTGGCTGAATACAAAAATAGAACCAATGATTAGATGATGATTATTAGTTTTTGAATTCTGTAGTAATAAATTTACAACAGAATTTTGTTATTAGCAATTTTAGTAGGTACTTGACAATCCTAATAGTCCTTCGAGCCAGCTTATCATTCATAGACGAGATTTGTCAGATATTTTATGATGTAGGTACTCATAACATCAAAAGAGCTTTACCTATTAGGGAAGCAAAATGTGTGAATATGCGAGTTGGCTGCCTTGTTTTCTAGAGTTTAGTTTAGTTCTTAGGGTTTTTTTCAATTATGGCTATTTGTGATCCTTATGTTGTTGATAAGTCTGCTGTTAGCTGGCCGAATAAAATAAAATAAAATTAGTAAGGATTCTTGAGTCAATATAACGTAGGCATAAATATTAATAATTTCCTTATTATTCAGCTACACTATCTTACTCTATGACTACCCTCTATATCGTTTTATGGAACACGTAAACGGTTTATAATCTGGTTTATACGCGCGGCTTGAATTTATATCTGATTCGTTAACCCGCTGTAGGTCGTAACAAATGAAGTTATACGAGACGAGCATTGTAGAAGGCACTTTATACAAAAGTAATAAACCACAAAATTGTAATGAGACAAAGGAAATAAAAATATGTACCTACTGTAACTCGCAGTTATATTACGAACATTTTAAGAACAGAGAAGGCAGTCCAGGGAATAATTTAGTGATCTGGCTAGCGCGCTAGCCCTCACCCTGCCGGCCAATTTAAAGCTCATTCATATTAGAAGATTCAGGACTAAGAAATATGTAGAGCATATTCCAATAAAAAATGTCGCATCGTTCTGAACAGTGTTCCAGTCCATTAAGCTTTTATTTCATAAACGTTAATGTTATTTTCCTCTAGTTTCATCTGGAGGTTTACGATCATACTGTACACTGTAAGGTACAGGGTGCCACATATCATACGTTGCAGCTGAAGTGGAAAAATTAGATAAAGGCGGCGTTCGTCTCTCAAGGCTCTGTTCTTTGAAGTTTTTTGATATTTTTTAAATCTACAACTTCTTATGTGTTACAATATTTATAACATAAAGTTTATCATGCAGAAAATAATAATTTTGCTACAAACTAAATGACTAATCATCAAGTATCGAGTCATGGCATACGCCATACCTACTAGTATAATATAAAATCCCCGAACAAATATTTTCTCAATTGTTACATTGCCATTATGAAAAGAAGAAATATTTCCGAATTTTATTTTTATAACTGTAATAATTAATTTGTGAAAGATATTTATAAACATATAATAATAATGTGTATAAGAAAACTTAAAAAATATTTAATAAAACGTCTTCCAGATACCTTCTACGAAAAATATACAATGAACCTGATTAACGACTTGTGAAAGGGTCAAAAGTAGTTTAAAATGGTTCATAATTGTCAATGGTTCAATAGTTCCTTTTTTTAAAATTGGCTGGACATTCTGTGCCGCGTATCAAGCTAGATCTTGTTTGCCCCAGTTCTATAAAACATACAATAAAGTAAGTATCCTGGTACCTGTTTAAGAGGAATGTCGCGATACTTTTATTCTATTTTTTCTGCTGCCGAGTTTTCTATAATATGAGCCAACTTACTAACGGACAATTTCATTACCCGTCCAATCGCCCAAACCTTTACTCGAAGCGGAAGGAAGTAATATACTTTGTTTCAGGGAAGATACCCTGTGCGTATTTCAAAACGATGATACTTATTACTTGCTTCATTTTTAACTAATTAGCTATTAACCTTCATCTCACCTACTGATAAGGGGGATTGATGCAAGCTACTCCCGGAATCATTAACCACAGAGAAACTGGCTATCTTACTCCCAACTGCCGGAACACAACAAAGCTGTTAACATTATTGTCTTGGCGGCAGAGTTTGGTAAGATGGAGGTAGCTAGTCATGCGGACTTAGAAAAAGCCACCAACCAAACCGAGCAGATTATTTTTATTTTTTATACAAAGCACGACAAATGACTCAACACCACCTGATGTGAAGCGGTAAGAAGAGTCCATATGCGAAGACAGCTAGTGCAGTTTAGACACTGCTCTAGCCGCTTCCCCCTGTCGGCCCAAAAGGTGCAAACATGTGCTAGCAAAGAATTACCACAGTATATCCTGAATGTTTGATTTAAAGTAAAAACCGCTCATCGTCTATGACTTGCACCAAACTGCAATGTAACAAGCCGAATGACCGTCTCCGCAATGGGACACCAGCTCTTAAATTTAATTAAATTATTTAATTAAATCCCACACGCTCCAAATGGTGTTTATTTTTATCGTCTCATGCACTTATGCGTTAATGATACGGAAATAAAAACAAGACAGTGCAGCGGGGACCACGCTTTAATTGAATGGGAGAGACAGTGATGTTTTTGTGCAGCCTTGAGCACATGACGCCAGACAGTTTTTTCTTCCTTTCGTTTGTAGTTTTAACAAAAGTGGTATCCATTCAAAGCTCCCCGGGAGCTTGTAGAGCCTCTGCCGTTAACTTTTTTTGACGTTGAGGTCAAAAAAAGGTTGCGGCACGCAAACCATAGGACCTGTCCCGCATGGGATGGGGAAAGAAATATGTACTCCGTTGAGATGCCGCAGAGATAAAAAGCTGCACGCGTTTGAGCCAGAGTTCAAACGGGCAATTGCCTAACAGGCCTCCCTGTTGCCCCGTAGCTGTTTATGCAAGAGGTAAGGATCACGGGGGTTATTTTAGTGGGTAGTCTTCGTCACTATCATCCTTGACCGAGGAGCCCCACATCTGCTCGTTCCCCACGTTGCAGGGCAGGCGTGTATGCCTTTTTACCTCCAAAAAAAGGTTACGGTACGTGAATAGCTGCTACGAGCGTCTACGGCGTAGACGCTCACTCGTAGCTCTTCGGGCAATATTTATTTACGCGCTGCCTACGCTGTCAAAATATCAAAAGAAACCGTCATGTTGTCAAAATAGGAACGCGAGTCTCCCTACTCCTAACATAACGCTTCCACCACGAGCTCTAGCGACCTTAGTCACTTCAGAATAGTGTTTTTTGGTAAACACTACAATGTAGTGTTGTTTAGGTGCGGTATTATGTAAAGTGGAGGTTTATAGTAAATACCTCTATGCTCTACCTTTCCCATTTAAGTGTCCCTAAAATGTTCTTTAAATCGCAGAGATTTTTCGGAGTGAGAAATTAGCGTAAGTATGTGCCCCTGGACCATGTTTTCCAGGAGAAAAAGTACAAATAAATTGAATATTGGAAAAACACTACCTCACAAAAGTACCAGGAGAAATGGTGTTTCAGAGTTCCAGGTGTATAGTTAATTGCCAATAAATGACAACCGGTAGTAAATAAGTATAACATTATAACTACCCGAAAAATAATTATTTTTGGAAACAAAACAAAAAAGAGCAGCTCTATTAAAAACGAGGTGAATTACCTCCTACTATAGAAATCACATGTAAATTTGAGTGACATTAACATCCGATCATTAGAGTTGTGACATTTTAATTAAGAGTTTTCGATAAGTAATTTTCTCAGATCATAGAAAGAAGGTAATTTTTTGTGGGTTAGGTATTTTGTAAACTTGTATAGGTAATAACGTTCGTCGGGTAATAAGTACTGTATGCTGCGACTAGCTAGAACAAGTCAGGGTCCTAGAATCAAATTAGTTTTCATACAAATAAAGATTGGGCAACCTTTGTTGATGAAAAAATACCATTAGGTATAGGTCGGTGTGGTTCATTTAATTATTATGTGGGTACTTATATGATTGAATGTCATTTTCTCAATTTGTTTGCACTCTTTCAATAACACATACGATACGACACCCGTTAAATCAGGTTATCAATGCTTTCAGAATTTATACCACCATAAATTCTAACACACATGACGCCCAGACAATACAAGCGGTTGTTTTATTGTTTTCGATAGCGATTTATTGTGCCTTCATAACAAAAAAGGGGAAATATGTCGTTCGCGAGACTGGCGAAACAGCCTCCGTCCTTTTCTGTCCTTATTCCATTTAAAAATAAAGTGAGTAGGTAGGTATCTATGTATAAATATAAATTACTAGATGCACCTGGCATGCTTTGCATATACCCATACAGAGAAAACTCTTAAGTTTTTTAATAAAATAAATAATTACCTACCCAAGTACCCAACACTCTACCAATTACCAAAGCTTCACCTCTATCTCAACGACTTGGGAGCGCATAGGGGACACACATATAAACATTGATTTCTATTTATACCTATAGATCTATGGGCACGTAAAGTGTTTGCAGGTAGGGGAGAGGTGGTATGAAAGGGAAATTTTTGTTGATATTGTAGAGGCTCTAATATATTAATGATATAATATTTCGAACAGGTTGCAGGTGAATGAGAGTCCTACATAATCACACTATTGAAATAAAATGTATTATAAAACATTCACTCACAGTTGCATTTTTTCGCAATTTTTAAAAATGTGTATTTTGTTCCTATCATAAACAGCATGTATTGAAAGGGACGTGATCATTTATGAAGCGGACAGTGCAACATATCAAGGAAAATAATCTTATTAGATTTCTGCACACAAAGTTAATATAAAAGAATACTTATACAATGATTGATCAACGAAATCACATTTCTTCAGTTTCATATTACTCATTCTACTAATATTGTAATGTGAAATTGTGGATGGATGTATGTTTGTTACTCATTATCGACAAAACGTCGCATTGTCGTCGTATTATCGATAAAAGTATAAGACACTTTTTGTAGCGGGATCACTATGCCATGGGATATCGCAGAGATAGTCGGGGGCGAAAGATAGTCTTTAATAAATATAAATAATTTTGGGGTGAGCACTTGAGTCTCTGAAATATCAGCTATTGCGTCTTTGATATCTTTAATTTTATGAGTTCGGCATTTGTAAACTGCAAAGGTAATAAATTAATACTGTAAAACCTACATAAAATACCCGTTATGAAAGGGACGTCCCGATCAAAAAAAATCGTTTTGTACCTTTCATAAATATTATCATTTTTAACAAGATCATTGCCACAAAATCAACAATTTAAAATGAAAGTTAACTGACCTATCTTTATGGTATTTGTCCATAGCTAGTCGATCATTAACAATGGGAAACAAAGAAATAATCAATCTACAGCATCTGTCAAACCATTTCCAAAGAACACCGAAAAATTTAGTTACTTTTGAATATAATTTTAAGCCCAACCGCGACATCGCCATCTTAGAAATGGCAGGAGCGCTAAGTTAGGTGGAAATGGATATGCATGGGGCTGCTACTCAACATTCATATTCTCATCTCGAGACGTTTTTTATTTTGCCGGTAATTTAAATTGTCCCTTTCATAATGTGTCCCTTTCATACCATTTCTCCCCTATGCATAGAAACCACTTTTTTCTTTTATATCTACAAAAAATTATGATGTAAAAAAAAACTATGATGTAAATATATTTTTTGTATAAAGCAAAAAATCTGTTTCCAGAAACAATAGAAGTGAAGCACCGACTCCAGAAAATCCGCTAGGTACTTAACTTTATTCCTTTTTAGCGTTTGAAGCAAATTATATTAGAGGCATAGAGGCAATCAAATAGCTAATTAATACAAGTAAATAATCTCGACTAGTTATTCGTCGCAAATCTAAAATAAGAACCCTTGAGTAATCCCAATAGTTAGTGGCAGCACACACACGACGAAGCACTTATTTTGTTCTGCAAAATTTTACATAAATGGTGGTGTCAACAATAACACAATAAATTAAAAGATGGGTTTTATAGTTCATAAAAATGTGTTGCAATTTTCAAATAGATATTATTAATTTGATAATTTCATAACATTTTTATGTAATAATAATATAACATTGGCTGCATTATTTAATAGAAATTATTATTATAAGGATTTGTTCCTTATGATGGATTCTATCGATCGGTATCATATTAATAAAGGATGTTCATTTTCTACATTTGGCGGGTTCTATTCCTCGAGATCTTTGAATGCAATTATTGTTATTTCTAAAGAATAAAGAAATATTAGCTTGGAATACAATTTGCTAATTTCTATATTTAGGATCCTTTTCCTCTATTTATAATAAATAATGTTAAATAAAATGAAGAAAATTGTTGTGAATCATAATACCTACTTACTATTGGGAACCTATTTCAGGAACTAGTCTCTTCACAAATGTCATAGTACAGTCGACCACAGAAGTAGCTAAACACTTTAGTACCTTGTCACATCGACTATTGCGCACGTACTAAATAGTTGCTACCGTACTATATTAACGCCAGTTATTGTGACATGGTATTAAAGTGTTCAGCTACTTTTGTGGTCGACCGTACTACGATTATTCCAATATGATTTCCTCTCCTTGTTATTGCAGGTGTCTATAGGCCACTATAACCACTTACTACTAGACGGGCCGTCAGTCTATTTGTAATCTAGTTGTATAAAAAAAAATTGTGATTGAAAATATATTTTATTATTATTATTATCTTTCTACTTGATTGTGTGATTTGCTTTTTTCTGTGACTGATTCCAGGAGAGTTTCCGAGCTTATTAGAGCTTATCTTTTCCCTACCAGATTTGTGACAAGTCAATAAAAAACATAATTCTTCAAATAATATTTATTTCTCCGTCCTTATCAACAATTCACTTAAAAAATTATCTAGAATTCATAATCACGAAGCACTATATTAATTCATTTATAACGTACAAAAGTGACTCGGGTGGTATTACAAAGATGCTCCAGAACACGTCGGACAAAAGCGCCAAGTAACCAATGGGCCTGATTCTGATGGCACACTCTAATTCTTAATTTAAGTACAGTATATCTCTTTCTCGCAGTATATAATAGGAAAAAGATAGTAAGAATTTGTTTAGAGCTGTCAATTAAATTTAGATAGATTTCAAAGAAACCATAGACAATTTTAGACGGCATGTCCAGTTCGTTAAGGTCGAAAATTGAACGGTCGTTTCTAAACTTCAAATTACATGACATGCATTGAACTTAAATTTAGATTAAGCATGTGTTCTCCGGAATAAGGGCCAATATGGGCATTTTGCAGTTGGCACTGAACGCAAAAAACGCCAACTTCGGGTTCGCGAAATGTCGTAGTTTAATGTCATTTTCCTATAATGTCCGTTTTCCAGATTGCCGTTAGACAAAAGTGCTTTCATATTTATCAAACTTCTAAAATTAAAATTCAGAAAATGACTATATTAGAGAAAAATGACTAAAAACGAGAAAAATGACATTTCGGTGTAGACTAAACCTTTTCCACCTCATGCTACCTGTACAATTATAGGCTGGGACTCTTCCCATCCCATAAGGTTACAGGTAAAAGGGGAAAGCCTGGAGGGTGGCACTGTGCAGTCACTGACAATAGCTTGTACCCCTTCTCGCTATCCGTGACTCTTATTCCATTTACAATAAAGTCGCAAACAGCGACCAGTGGGCACATGGTATTGTTCGTGACTGTATATGTTGACTCAACGTGTAAAGGAGGTTTTATACCAGCTGCGGTGAACATAGTCATGCTGTATATAAAATAATGTTGTATACATTTCAACCTGTATATAAAATAATATTGTTTACATATAACTACTTTGATAGGCACTAAAATACTGCTCCTTGATGAATTGGAACAACCTTGTTCTAAACGTAATATATACAACCATAGAATAGATAAAGAATAATAGTACAGGATCAGAAAATCAGAAGAAATATAATCATGAGCAAAAGTGATCACTCCTGACAATTCTCAAGCTTTATTTCATTCAAATTGTCAGTTGAGGACTGTCAAAAGACATCACTTACTTTTGCCAATGACTGTACTTAGAAAAGCGAAGATTCGGATACCTATATAAGCGAATTTGAATCTTAGGAGCATATAGGAATGCTGATATTACATTGACTCGAGAACAAACCCGCCAGAGTAAAAGCAGGTTTACTGTTGAAATTCATTATAAGGTTTATTATACAGAAGACTGACGGTTACTACATATTAGATATTCTGATATTTATTAACCACCGCAACTGGTTAATATTGCAGCTTAGTGTATTTTATAGTTATTGTATACCTAATAGCGTGAAAGCTTATCTTTTGTATATCCTAAAACAGAACAATTATATGACACAATAATACACTGAAACTTTTCAATGCGTATTTATTTTAAGATATACAAAAGATATTGTTGTATACTTTAATATGTATATGTTAAAACGTTTTATAACAGTTATTTATTGCTCTTCCTATGGTCTATTATGATCCCTTACACTAGTGAGACTATCGTTGTTTCACACTTGGTAACAAACGACAAAAAATAATAAGGTAAAAAAGCCAGCATTCAATAACTCGTTACGGTAATAGGTGGTTTTACTAGGTGGTAGGCCCGTGTGTAGGGTCGTCTGGGTAGGTACCACCGCCTTTCTTATTAAAAAAATTGGCAAAACTATGCAGAACAGATTTCAACTGTCCATTTTCTTTTTATTTGCTATGTGGCGTGGTACAAAACAATATATTTTATAAAAAAAACTGCTTACACAGCCAAATATTCATCATGCCGCCTATCACTTGTGTGTGACGTTTAGTTGACTTCTATGTCGCCCGCTATTTTGCCATATTGAATGACGGTGAAATCGACGAATAATTTTGAATTTTGTACATAAATATGAACTATACATAAAGAAGAATTTTTAGTACCTTTCCCATATTTAGGAGATTTTTTCTGATTTTTTGAGATAGCTTACAGTCAGCACATCAACCGTAACAGTTTGACCATGAGACCGCTCTTACGCCGTTCGTAATAGAGGCGGCTTTCATAGTTCAATAATTACACTTGATGTGCTGTACATATGCCTGGCCAAAATTGAAGCATCTTTGATTTTCATGATCTAAAAATAAGCCTGTCAGTTATTTTGACATTTTAACGGCAAAACTGTAAAACTGTAGAGTTTATTTTACGCTTATATAAATTATGTTTCTTTTAAATGAACGTAGAATCCAGTCCCAGCCTACTCATGGTAAAGGCTATTGCACTTTAATGTCATGAAGTCAGGTCATTTTTATAAAGCTATAGTGTTGATATATTACCGTAACCAGATAAAGCCGCCGGTATAATTGTATAGTTTTATCGAACTTTAAAATTGGCGACACGCCTGCGTAAGAGAAGAGATGCTACTGTACAAAGTGCTGTCAAGCAATCTTATTTGTACCATTCACTATAAGATTTTTTTAAATGTGACCTTTTTGCGATGGCTGCAAAAACCGACTGCACATTAAACTATTAATAATAAGTATTATTTTTGATCTTCAATTCATTATTTAAAAGTCGATAATGCTATATCAATTTCTCACTTAACTTTGAGCACAACAAACAGCACCTTGTCATAAAATAAAAATATGTATAAATATTTGTATGAACGCGAGAAATCGGTACAGGCTGATACCCTGCTACAAAGGATATTAGACCTTATTATGGTAAACATAAGATTCAATAGATAATGGCTAAAAGTGCTTTAATTGTTGAAGTGGTTAAATAAAAGATAGAATGAAAACAGTTATGAGAAAGCTTTGTACTTATTAACTTTTAGAACAAAAACGCAGGACCTAAGAAATCGGAAATGAAACGTTTTGAAAGCAACAATTAAAATATCAAAAGCTGAACGATTATAGTAGCACTTTACAAATATCCGCGTAGGCAAATACTTATTGCAATATTTATCAATCCAGGCAGCTATGGTGTTATTTATCGTGTAAAAATGTATTAATAAACTACACAATCCTTACTTAATACTATTACATATAAGGTTTTAAATATTTATTTAGCAACTTAGTGTATTCGGACCCCAGGCTGTAACATTACATTATACTTATTACTTATATAAAAGACTGTCTAATTTTTCAACAATGGCAACACAGGGAATACTTTATGTGCGCATTTACTGGACGTTGTATACAATAAATCTAATCAATAACTGACCCATATCCATTTCAAATCTTGTATCAGATTTTTATCAATCTTCTGATATAATTTCAATGACTGGTGCAATGAATTCGTAAAACAGTGCAATGAAAATTGAGCTTTAACAAAGTTTATTAAACAGGATGGTGACAATACGACATTACACTCAAACATATTATCAAATATTATTATTATTTCAAAGAATATAGTGCCCAAACGTTAATTTCTATGAAATTAACGTTTGGGCACTATAGGTCTGTAATATTTATTATCTATTTGTTAACATCTGTTATTATTTATAAATGACTGTTTGATGCTAAAATAAATGAAAAAAAGGAAATATCTTGCTGATTTCAAATACATATGATTCACTTGATAATTTCATAACATGTCTATTAAATAACGCAGCCAATGTTTTAATTTATCGTCGTGTTGCCGTCACCACCCTGTATACGAAATGCAATTTTGATACAATTTTATACAAAGAACTACGAAACGCATTCTTCTATTCTGAGAATACCGTTGTTGTTACAAGGGACTATTAGCTACGGTAACAGATTGCCTTCAGGTAAACCATTTAACAAGTAAACGAAGAATTAAAAGTTTAATTGCATTCGTGGATATTGACAAACATATTCGAATTCACAGGTTAATTGGCACTTCAATTGAAACCAATTTAAGAACAACAAAGTCACAACGGAAAACCCTGGTGAGATAATATAAGTTGTATTAATTCAGAAAGAAAGAGACAGCAGCAGCTTGGTCTAATGATCCATAGACAGTTCATTGCGTCATGAATGATGATTTTTAGCTCATAAATTGAAATGTCAACTACCTACATTATTGCATTGGGGCGACAAGCTTGCAACATGAGCGACTTACTTTACTACAAAGGTATAGAAATTAATTTTGAGTTTAATAAACATGTACTACTTAAGCTAAACTATTAATTAACAAGTGAAATTAGCATTTGGGGGTATTTATAAAAAGACAGAGTTATTACCATAAATCATATGATCCAGTCATAACTTTACAGTGTTTAACAAAAGAAATGCACTACTTTGAATGCAATAAAAGTCGTTTAAACACCTCCTTTGGCTGTGGAAGGAAAGTAAAATAATGTACTTGGAGATTTTGTACAGAACATATTAGGGAACGATTTTTAGTAAGTACTTAGAAATTTTTTTTTGACAAGTTTGAAAACCAATCCCAAATATGCTATCTTATGCAAAGTATAAGGCAACCCTGATTTCAAACACAACTCTATTCATGCACAGATTATTATAAACATAAAGTAGGACTGAACCATCTATTACTTATTTTGATCTATTCATGAGAATTTTGAATAACATTATTGTACGAATTGATTGTGTTCTCGAATAGATCACCATAATATTTTTTTATTATTGATAACAGCTCAAACATTGTAACATGCTGAAAGACAGGCTAGCACGTTTTTTATATAAAATACAAGGTAGCAAACAGACTGACATACACAAGTATATTAACGGACTGTAGCTAGGGATTGCTGCCGGGGATTTCCTGGCTTTACTTCTTTATCTAGCACCTGTACTGACAACGATATTCCTGAGACTGTCGGTATTCAGTACACAAATGCCTATACCAAATAGGGCCTAAATCTGGGAATACACTTTAATTCTTAATTTAAGTACAGTATATCTCTTTCTCGCAATAAGTCATAGGAAAAAGACAGCAAGAATCTGTTTAGAGCTGTCACTTAAATTTAGATAGATTTTAAAGAAACCATAGACAATTTTAGACGGCATGTACGGAGGTGCCTTCTAAACACTGCATTTTAGCACGTTCAATAAGGTCGAAAATTGAACGCACCTTTCTAAATGTCAATCAATATGACTGCCATCCTTTTCTATTTCATTTTGAGAGAAAGAAATAGACTGAACTTAAATTTAAACTTAGCATGTGTTCGCCAGAATTAGGGCCATAGTATACTAATGGCATGGTTATGTAGTGCTACTACAGCCCTCAGCATATTCGGGTATGCGGTACGGTAGCTAGAAGATCAGAGCTGGTACACTTCAGCGAATGAAGGAGGGATCCAGTGGTGTTGCATAAGAAGCTATCCCGGTGCATGAGGATACTGCTATCCTCCCAGCATGTTTGGATGAGTGTTGCGGCAGTTAGGAGGGCCCATACTGTACAGCATCATCTCACCATGTGTGTCTGGGCAAAGAGTGTATATGGTACAGCAGTGATGGAGCTAATGGCCTGCGCAGACGAGGGATTTTTGTCCGCGAACTTTTTTAATAAATTAGATAGCTTACAACTGTATCGAGTAACGCAAACGAGGGATTCAAAGTACCGCGTACAAAAAGTCCCCCGTGACCGAGGACGTGCAGAGAGCGGACCGGACAAAAGTACGGGGGAGTCCCCGAAAAAAATGAAGCAACGCACACATGGTGGACTTTAGTCCGCGTGTTGCGCTCGAGTGACGTACGTATGCAGGACGACGATCGCACACCGTGTGCGTTGAGTTCGCAGTAAATCCGCGGCGGACTTTTTATTCGCGGAGCGTTCTTTTTTCTCCGCCGCGGAGAAAAGTCCGTCGACTGCGCAGGCCATAAAGGGTCAGTGCCGGTACAGCGTCCCTCAGGATGGGTGTCTAGGGGTGACCAGAAGAGCGTATCCCGGTACAGTAGTGATGGAGTAAGGATCAGTCCCGGTACAGCCCTCAGTACCTGTCTAGTGTATCCCGGTACAGCAGTATTGGAGCTAAAGGTTCAGTGCCGGTACTGCGTCCCCTTAGCATGGGTGTCTAGTGGAGGCCATAACAGCGTATCCCGGTACTTTAGTGTTGGATATAGAAAGGATCAGTCCTGGTACAGCCCTCAGTACCTGCCTTGTGGAGTGGCGGTCAGAAAGCGTATTCTGGTACAGCAGTGATGAAGCTAAAGGGTTAGTCCCGGTACAGCATCCCCTCAGCATGTGTGTCTAGTGGCGGCCAGAAGGGCGTACCCTGGTACAGCAGTGTTGGAGTAAGGATCAGTCCTGGTACAGCCCTCAGTAGCTGTGTGGTTCAGTGGCGGCTAGAAGAGTATCCCGGTACAGCATTGCTGGATTGCTGGAGCTAAAGGTTTACCGGTACTGCGTCCGTCAGCATAAGCGTGTGGGCTAGAACGGCCTGTACGCGGCGGGGTGTTTGACTGGCAGCGACAGGCGGACGGCGCGGGCCATGTGGGCCCAGTTGAGGCGGTCGCTGGCCTGCGCGAGGCGCTCGTCGGCGTCCCTGGCGGGCTTGTCCTCCTGCAGCCGCCACAGCAGCCGCACCGCGCGCGCCCACTGCCCCAGCGTGAAGCAGTGCCAGATGCCGTACTGCACCACCTGGAGACACACCTGGCTTTACATCACCCTGCTTATACACCACTACTTTTTAATTAGTACAAAAACTTTAGAGGCTATTTAGGAATGGCCTTGCTGTCAAATATATGTAAGATTTTGTTTTATATTTATAAATACAAAGTTTTTGGCCCGAATTCTGGAGAACACGTGCTAAGTTTATATTTAAGTTCAATCTATCTCTTCCTCTCAATATGAATACGAAAAGGATCGCTGTCATATAATTTGACATTTAGAAACATGCATTCAATTTTAGACCTCATTAAACGTGATAAAATGCAGTGTTTAGCAGACACCTCCGTACATGCCGTCTAAAATTGTCTATGGTTCCTTTGAAATCTGTCTAAATTTAGATGACAGCTCTAAACAAATTCTTGCTATCTCTTTCTTATCACATATTGATTCACATATCGAGAAAAAGAGATAAATTGTACTTAAATTTTAACTTAGAGTGTGCCTCCAGAATTAGGCCCATTATCATTTGTTTTTATACCAAAATGACGCTGAATTTGTGGACGTAATTTATTACCCATTCATAACAAAAATGCATTTATCATATTTTCTCGCTCTAGCGCATCCACTTTTCACGGGACAGGGCGGGCCGGCTTAAGGTTTGATATATGACTCGGGGATATATCAATGGTAAATGCTAGTGTAAACCGGAAAATACTGCGCGTACTATCGCCTAGGGGCAAGTGTTGCTCATTGATTCCATAATGATTTTACCAAATTATTGTATTTTTTTATAGAGAATTTTGAATTTTTGATAATATTACTTTTAACTACGTATATGTATGTAATCGAGTAACGACTACTGAGACCCCAATTTTTTTTTGTATTAATTAAAAAATAGCAGTGTATACTGAGCTCTAGCTCAGTGCGTGGTGGCGTATTGGTTCGAGGGCTTCGGCTCAACTTTCGCTATGGTCGATCCCGGATACGTCAACCAAAATAGTCTAAGAAACTGTCACATCACCATCCTATATACGTCTCTCTGCTGACCTACCTACAAGGTAGAAACACCTCTGAAATTTGGATGAGTGTCAGATCCTGAAAATATCAAATGACTACGAACGCCAAATTCTCAAACCATTACGCCATTAAGCTCCACAAACATGATAGTGTTACATGATGGTGTGCAATTAAAGTTGAAATTTAGACATTTAACAAAAGGTTAGTACTAACCGCCTCTGTGATCTAGCGGTTGACACCACCTACTTCTGATCTAGAGGTCCGGGGCTCAATTCCCGTGGGGGCAGAAATATTCTACTCGGTTCGGTTGGTGGTTCTAAGCCCACGCCTGGCTAGCTACCACCATCTTAAGTCTGCCGCCATAGCAATAATGTTAACAGCATTGTTGTGTTCCAACAGTTGGAGGTAAGATAGCCAGTTCCTCTGCGGTTGAGGAATCCGGGTGTAGCTCGCTTCCATCTTCGGCCTTATTAACAGGTAAGATTAAGACCAAGAGCTACATCGTAATGAATAAAAAGAAGTGATTTATAGCATTAGTGGTACCTTGGCGTCAGTAAAGTCGGTGTACTTGAGCAGATCTGCGGCATTGGTATGTAGTGCGTCGGCTATCTTCTCCTTGGCGGCGGCGCTCTGCGCTAGCGCATGTAGGCGACATAGCGCCGTCCCCTTCCTACATAGCGCGTCGATCAGGTAGCCGCGTTCTTTCTCTTTCTCTCTGCGCATTCACAAAAATACAAAATAATTTTTGGCGGGATTAAATGGTGTCAGTCAAGATTTATATTACAATAATTTGATGATGATTGATGATTATGATGCGAGGAGCTCGGTGGCGTATTGGTTTGAGCACTGTGGTATCAATACGAAAAACGAAGCAACTTTCGCCACGGTCGATCCTGGGATGGGTCAATCAAAGTTTGTTATCTCGCGCTCCTCCGTGCTTCGGAAGGCACGTTAAGCCGTTGATACCGGTTGTTGCTGCAACCGCTTTAACCCAGCAACACGCATTGGGCCAGCGTGGTGGTGTTATGGCCCAAACTCCTCATGTGTTTCTCCCATGTAAGAAGGTCTGTGGCTAGCAGTGGGACGTTTAATAGGATGGTGATGATGATGATGATTATGATAATGATGATGATTATGTGTATGTAGGTGTGTGTATGAGTATGTCTGTATGTTTGTGTGTTATATGTAGGTTCTACTTATATTATTTACTACATTCTTAAAAAATATTGCTATAGAATCAAATAATTATAACATATATAATACTCACTGTTTTATTTTATTGGCGTCTGTTCTCGTGTCATTTTTCATTCCCAAATATGCTAATAACTTGTCTTGATCTATTGCTTTGATAACCTAAAATAAATAAATCATTAAATAATGATGTGGATTGTTTCAGTATAATTATTACTATGACAGTATCCGAATACATGTGATAGAAATGAATGGAGAAACAGAATGTTTAGAGGTGGACAGGGCAATATTGAGACGAGAGGGCATGATTGTACAATTTTTTAAGATTTAAAGTTAAGTTTTGATCTTTCTATTTTCATACCATACCTATCGTTCTACCATAAAAATCCTGAAATCTATAAGGTTTGCATATCATTTTATTTATTTATTGATACATAAAAACATAAAACAGAGTTACAACATAGACATAACAAATTTACTTGTACTTTAATTTCACAAAATAAGGGACAATTTGGCGGACTATTGCCGCTTGGCATTTTCTACCAGTCCCAACCAGAAAGTTGAGTTCAGAACTTGGCAACGCTCGCTTTTTTTTAAACACCCTCTCGTGTTGTAATAACCTCTATGTGATAGTTACATAATCTGCTATTAATATCACACAGGAAATATCCGCAAGGCGGAAAAAACTATCTTAATCAATAGCGGCCGATTTCTGAACGATCAAGGTTCTACAATAATAATTTGAGAATGCTATACGAGCTGAAGGTTTGGGACAAGGCAATGATAATGGTGTATTCAATCAATTTCCAAGATTACCTTCTCCGATATGGCTATGAGTTGTTCACACCACGCGGTCGTCACGTCTGGCGCCTCGTTCGCGTTGGGCAACCTGACCAATAAGTTAAATTTATTTACAAATTCCATGAATCAGAATTAATTACCAGTAGAATTAATAGGACTTTTTTTAGATCCATCTGAGGCATAAAGAGTAGAGTGTGTATTTCTTCGTTTGTATGTTTATTAAGTATATTTGTAATATTTATAAACATAATCGAAGTTCAGTGCATTTGAATACAAAAAGGACGGGTGTCATATAATTTGACCTTTATCAAGGTTTTTTTTTTTTTTTTTTTATACAAAGCACGACAAATGACTCAACACCACCTGATGTGAAGCAGTAAGAAGAGTCCATATGCGAAGACAGCTAGTGCAGTTCAGACACTACTCTAGCTGCCTCCACCTTGCCGGCCCGAAAGGTGCTTTTTCACGCCTCTTTTGAAGGACCCCATGTTATAGGAAGGAGGGAACACATGTGCTGGCAAAGAATTCCAAGTTCTGGAAGTTCGACAAAGAAAAGAGCTACTAAATTTCTTTGTACGTGATGTTGAGGTGGAGACAGTGAATTGATGACTCCGAAGACCGGCACGCGTGCTCCTGAGTAGGAATGGGGAAGGTGGGATAAGGTCAAATAGCTCTTCAGAACACTCTCCGTGATATAGCCGATAGAAGGCGCTAAGCGACGCAATGTCTCGACGCAATTGCAGAGGCTCAAGGTTGTTGGTGACCTCTACATCGCCAACGATACGGACAGCACGACGCTGCAATCTGTCCAGGGCATCGAG
Source organism: Nymphula nitidulata (assembly GCA_947347705.1). Classification (NCBI taxonomy): domain Eukaryota; kingdom Metazoa; phylum Arthropoda; class Insecta; order Lepidoptera; family Crambidae; genus Nymphula; species Nymphula nitidulata. Next base: position 1,551,319 of record OX374617.1, on the reverse strand, counting down.
TAGGTACTTGGCGGAGCCATCCCACAAGTGCGAGCAATATTCCACGCAAGACCGGACCTGAGTTTTATACAGCAGGCATAATTGGTCAGGCGTGAAAAATCGACGCACCTTGTTCAGGACACCGAGCTTCCGTGAGGCTGTTTTTATCACGGTTTCGATATAGTTCCTGGAATTCAGATCGCAACATATCTCCATACCTAGCAAGTTTAGGGAGCCCTGTGCCGAAAGAGTCGTGCCCTGAAGAGACGGAAGGGGAAGGAACGGCGACATTTTGGCTGTAAACGCGCACACCTGTGTTTTCTTAGCATTGAACTCAACAAGATTGTTAGATCCCCATTCAGATACGAGGTTCAACACCCTGTCGAGCTCAATGGTAAGATTCTCTCTCTCTCTCTCGGTTTCAGCGCGCCCAGCCCCTGGGCGACCGTAATATCCCCCATGCACTGTACTGTCATCTGCATAGCAATGAATGTTTCCTAACTTAATCATGTCATTGATATGAAGAAGAAAGAGTGTGGGGGATAGAACAGAGCCTTGTGGTACACCAGCATTCACTGACATGAACCGCGAAGCGCATCCATCTGCGAGGACACGGATTCTTCGCTCATGCAGGAAGCCGGCGATCCAGTTACAGAGCTGAGCGGGCAGACCGTATGCCGGGAGCTTGGAGAGAAGAGCCTTGTGCCAGACCCGATCGAATGCTTTGGCAATGTCAAGGCTAACAGCCAGTGACTCTCCACGTTTGTCAATAGCTTCACCCCAGACATGCATTAAGTACGCTAGAAGATCACCCGTTGACCGGTTCGGCCGAAACCCGTACTGTCGATCATTAATTAATGAGTGATCTTCTAGGTATCGGATCAGCTGGTGGTTTAAGATCCGTTCCATGACCTTGCAAAGAACTGAGGTGACAGCTATCGGGCGGTAGTTAGCTGGGTCTGATCGGTCTCCCTTTTTGGGGACCGGTTGCACATTGGCCTCTCTCCAAGATTCCGGCACACACCCGGAAGAGAGAGAAAGACGGTATAGCCGCGTTAAGACAGGAGACAACTCCGCTGCGCAGTTTTTCAGTACTATCGCTGGAATGCCATCAGGTCCACTAGCTTTCCGGACGTCGATTGACTGAAGCTCCGCACGTACATCACATTGCCTAATACGAATATCGGGCATTGTGTGGCCACAGTGGGAGAGTGTTGGTGGCTGTAAGTTGCAGTCATCGATTCGGGAGTGAGCCGCAAAGAGTTTTACCAAGAGATCGGCTTTCTCTTGCGGCTTGTGAGCTAGCGAGCCGTCAGAACATCTCAACGGGGGCAGCGAGGGTTGACAGAAGTTGGATTGCACGGCTTTGGCCAGACGCCAGTAGCTACGGCTTCCCGTAGGATGCGTAAGAAGTTCTTGGCCAACTCGTGCAACGCGCTGTGCATCCGCTCTGATGAAGGCCCTTTTGCAGGACTTGGTGGCGTTGTTATAGACTGCTTTCAGTGAGTCAATGTTGGGATCCCCGCAAGCTCGGCCCCTGATCCAAGCGCGGTATGCCGACTGTCTGTTTTCAACAGCTAAGGCACAATCGCGGTTGAACCAGAGGTTACGCCTACCCCTACTGATGAGATCGGAGTGAGGGATATAGTACTCCATCCCTAACATGATCTCATCAGCAACAGCAGTAGCGCTAGCGCTCGGGTCCAGCTCACTGAAACAGCGCTGCCTCCAAGGGACAGATGCGAAGTAATCCCGCATACCATCCCAATCTGCCGACGCATAGTGCCAGATGCGGCGTTTGGCAACCATAGGTACCGGTGGCGACGCCCGTGGCACCCCAGCGGATACCAGGCAGTGATCCGATGTTCCTAAAGGAGCACGAACCTCTAGCCGATATCCATCCGGGCGAGTCGTCAGCAGAAGGTTCAACAATGAGGGCGCGTGACCGACAATGTCTGGAATCCTGGTGGGCTGGTTTACCAGTTGGGTCAGGTCGTGCGTGAGAGCGAAAGCGTAGGCAGTTCTACCAGCATGGTCAGTTTTAGAGGAACTTAACCACGACTCGTGGTGAGCATTGAAGTCCCCTAAAAACACCAATTCCGCGGTTGGAAACTGCTCCTGCGCAACATCTGCCACCCGACTAAGATGTTCGAAAAGTCGAGTTGTCTCCATGTCACCGCTGTGGGATCTATAGAGGCACACGTAGATTCGGCTATGTGTGCCCAGGTCCACATGCACCCCAAGAATAGAGTGGGAAGGGTCCTCCAAACAGCGCAGACGGCGACAGCAAACATCCGCCCGGACAAACAAGCATACCCCGGCCTCCGGCCTTCGCTTTGAAGGACTCTTCAAGAGCGTAGCCGGGGTAATCCAAGTAGCTAGTGTCTGCCGGGCGGAGTATTTGCGTCTCCATCAAAAACAGCATTTCGGGTCGAGCCGTCTCGAGATGTTGGTGGACGGCATTGAGGTTAGCATGGAGCCCACGGATGTTAGTGAGCCCGACCTCAAACAGCGTGGTTGTGGTGGGGGTGTGCACCGCTGAACGACCGGAACTGTTTTTGAGCGCTGCCATAGATTGAAGATAGAAGGAGGAGAGGCGTGAATTGGGGGGACGTTGCCGCGATATATACGATCAAAGAGTGAGGCCTGTTTCCCCAGGTAATAGCCGACAGTAGAGAAGCGCTGACCCGCCGAACGGAAGGGCCCCCGAACCCCCCCCCGGGAATGGCCGCCGGGACCCCACCACCCGGTCACCAACCGGCACGACGGACCACCCCAAGATTATGCGTGGCATGATAGGGCAGCCTCACGAACTGGTTAGGTTCGCTTGGGCCCCTGTACTGTACCACGGGCGGCCAGCGGAACAGCCGTTTCTTCGGGTCTCCCTGGTCGGCGGGTCAATGCAGTCCACCTGGCTCTGGTTAGACGGAAGCCGTCACTGACCGCATCCATCGCCGCAACGTCCCCCCAAACTCTGGTTGTACGCTGACTGATCCCGGAACGCGACCACAAGTGGTCACTTGGCGGGTTTTACGCCATGCGTACGGTGGTCACTAACCAGACGGGTGTTCAGACCCTACCACCAGTCGAGCAGTTGGTAGCTCGGTAATCCCTTAGTCGCCTCTTACGACACCCACGGGAAGAAATGGGGTGGTGAATTGTATTCTTAATCCGTCACCGCACGGACCGAATGTGTTTAATTTTCTTTTCTTTTTTTGTTCTTCTTTTTTCATTTTTTTTCTGGTGTTCATTATTGTCAGGACAAGGTTAGGCGGTATTGTTATACAAGTTGTAACAAAATACCGAAAAGCAAGGGAGTTTAATGGGTTCATTGTGTAGAGTTCATTACAGGATAACATTGTAACTTGCCGAAAACTTAATTATGTTTGATAACAAAATAAAATAATCGACATTGAAGCGCAGCTCTATTATTAGTAGATCAAAAATAAAATAGAAATATAAATCACAAATAAAATTTCATTAGATTAAAAGCCGATCACTAGCCTTGTGACATTTAAATTATACGTTTAGCTTAAAGAATTATATTTTTTTTGGGTGTATTTTGTAACATCTTGTATAAATAACCTTTTATTATGACAATATTATAAATGTGTGAAAAATTTATTTACACACATTTATATTGTCTTTTTCTTTTTTTTCCTAAGTATAGTTACTTCTTAGCGTCTGTGGGCGAGTCGATCGCGTTGAGGTAGGCCACGTGCGCGCCGAGGTAGCCGGGGAACTTGTCCACCATCTCCTCGTACACCTGCTCTAGCTTCTCGCCCTCTGCAAACAATCACATCACATTGACACTTTAACTTATTTATCTCACTTCTTATTAGTTTCTACTGTGTATGACAGTTTTAGGATTCCATAGTCAACAAGGAATAGTTTTGCCATGACTTTTCGTCCGTCCAGTGGTTAGCACATAGACTTTTAGTGCTAAAACTTTGTACTATAAAAAAGACATAAGGTAATATTTTCATGTGCTGAAACTAGCAAGCTTTATGCGATTATTTTTGGTAAAAACTACACATGGATAAGGCTTTTAAAATATACTCATAGTTACTTTACTAATCATGTAAAAAAATATCCACAACATTAATAAATATTTACACAATTTTTAAAAACTACCTTAATAGCAACGGTATGAAAGCAATACACTATTAAATTGAAACTTAATACTGTCAAATCTAATAATTATTGAAGTTTTGAGTGTGTATACACTCAAAGCTTCAAAGTATGTTATCATGGACTCTATTGTGGTAGCAATGAAGTGTTGTATACTATTTTTGGATCATAAAATGTATGAATCTTCATAGACTTGACTGGACGTAGTATAGTGACCTAGCTTGGCGAGCCAGCCGGCGGTGAAGTCCCTGGCGGCGTCGGCGTATTCGTCGTTGGCGCGGGCGGGTCGGTCGGCGCGGTCGGGTCGGTCGGAGCGGTCGGGTCGGTCGGCACGATCGGGTCGGTCGGGTCGGGCGGGCGGTCGGGCGGCTGGTCGTCGCGGCGGCTCGCACACGGCGTACCGCAGGGGGTAGACGTCGACGCGGCGGCCCAGCTCGTCCTTGGCGAACGTCACCGTGCCAGTCAGCGTCTGCCCCACCGTCAGGTTGGACCGGCTTATCCTGCACACAACCGCGCACGTGCATCAGCGATACATAAAAACTAAAAATATTTGTAATTTCCTAAAATTGTGACCAAATAAACGTCTCTTTCACCTCTCCAGCAGCAAAATAGCTCTTTTGCTTCGTAAAATCTCGAAAGAAACCCAGTTTGTGCAGCGAGCGTGAGGCAAAGTAAGTTTTTATATAAATTTGAGATAGGCAGTAGCCCGAAACACAGGACTAGCGCTAGTCGGACAACTATGTAATTTAATTATTTTAGTTTTTTTTTTATACAATAAGATGACAAACAAGCTGACGGCCCACCTGGTAGTAAGCGGTTACCGCCGCCTATAGACCCCTGCAATAACAAGGAAAGGCACTTGATATTGCAGGTGCGTTGTCATCCTGAGGCCTAAGATGAAATGCCGTCCATGCCCAGTAATTATACTGGCTACCTTTCCCTTCAATCCGAAACACAGCGAACTGCTTCACGGCTGAAATAAGAAAGGCGGTGGTACCTACCCAGGCAACCCTACATATGGGTCTAGTATTTTAGTTTATAAGCTTACTATTTTAATTTATGGACGTTTTCTTAAAAAATAATAATAATTATATAATTCAGTAAACAATAATGTCACGTTACATAAAAATATAATTAGTATTTACTTTTCAAAAAAATGACATCAGTCTAATTGTGAATCAATTAACATCAGCACTCGCTACGAAAAACAATTTTGCTTACTTGTTGAACAAATAACTATTGAAAATACTCTTATCTTCATACTAATAAATTCTATTGGCAAACAGATAAAAACATAATATAAAAAAAACTCACTTGTCAGCAGGCAATGGCGCAAAGTAAATAGGCATTACGTTCCCACTGGATAGCGAAGCTGAAGTGAATTTCTTACCGCCGATCAACGCCTGGAGAATTAAAATATACATTGGTTAATTTTGGCTGATAATTTACTATCAATACACAGCTTACTTAGGGCAAGCGTTCCTCTCTTTAGTAGCCTAAAGAGCTGCTCGCGGACTGCATTCTTGCGTGTAAAAAAAATATCAACTAATGTGGGAAAAATAACCATACAATATTATTCTAACAGTAGTTACTTATATTTGACATATTTTTGTGAGTAGTACAATGTACCATAAATAAAATCTAAAAGAATATTTTTTAGTGATATTTTTTTGATGAAGATTTAAATATCATATTTTGAACCATAGAGTAATCAAGAACGGCTAATAATTGAACTACAACCATTTTTTCCGTATCGAAAAAGAGTATTTGATTGTTTACCTTTGAATCTTCAATTGCTTATTTAGAATATATTATCCTTAACAGCGTTCGTAAAAATTCAATAATAAGCAATATCCGGTATTAGTTATCATGTAAGTCATCAGAATACTATGAACTTCATAACATGGCAGCTTGTACTGACGGCGCCAGGCCCGCCACTGTCGCCTGCATGGTACCTGGTGGTGCTCGGCGTACACGTCTAGCGTGAGCGGCTGCGGCAGGCGCTGCTGCAGCAGCACGGGCAGCTCCTGCAGCTTGTACTGACGGCGCCAGGCCCGCCACTGTCGCCTGCATGGTACCTGGTGGTGCTCGGCGTACACGTCTAGCGTGAGCGGCTGCGGCAGGCGCTGCTGCAGCAGCACGGGCAGCTCCTGCAGCTTGTACTGACGGCGCCAGGCCCGCCACTGTCGCCTGCATGGTACCTGGTGGTGCTCGGCGTACACGTCTAGCGTGAGCGGCTGCGGCAGGCGCTGCTGCAGCAGCACGGGCAGCTCCTGCAGCTTGTACTGACGGCGCCAGGCCCGCCACTGTCGCCTGCATGGTACCTGGTGGTGCTCGGCGTACACGTCTAGCGTGAGCGGCTGCGGCAGGCGCTGCTGCAGCAGCACGGGCAGCTCCTGCAGCTTGTACTGACGGCGCCAGGCCCGCCACTGTCGCCTGCATGGTACCTGGTGGTGCTCGGCGTACACGTCTAGCGTGAGCGGCTGCGGCAGGCGCTGCTGCAGCAGCACGGGCAGCTCCTGCAGCTTGTACTGACGGCGCCAGGCCCGCCACTGTCGCCTGCATGGTACCTGGTGGTGCTCGGCGTACACGTCTAGCGTGAGCGGCTGCGGCAGGCGCTGCTGCAGCAGCACGGGCAGCTCCTGCAGCTTGTACTGACGGCGCCAGGCCCGCCACTGTCGCCTGCATGGTACCTGGTGGTGCTCGGCGTACACGTCTAGCGTGAGCGGCTGCGGCAGGCGCTGCTGCAGCAGCACGGGCAGCTCCTGCAGCTTGTACTGACGGCGCCAGGCCCGCCACTGTCGCCTGCATGGTACCTGGTGGTGCTCGGCGTACACGTCTAGCGTGAGCGGCTGCGGCAGGCGCTGCTGCAGCAGCACGGGCAGCTCCTGCAGCTTGTACTGACGGCGCCAGGCCCGCCACTGTCGCCTGCATGGTACCTGGTGGTGCTCGGCGTACACGTCTAGCGTGAGCGGCTGCGGCAGGCGCTGCTGCAGCAGCACGGGCAGCTCCTGCAGCTTGTACTGACGGCGCCAGGCCCGCCACTGTCGCCTGCATGGTACCTGGTGGTGCTCGGCGTACACGTCTAGCGTGAGCGGCTGCGGCAGGCGCTGCTGCAGCAGCACGGGCAGCTCCTGCAGCTTGTACTGACGGCGCCAGGCCCGCCACTGTCGCCTGCATGGTACCTGGTGGTGCTCGGCGTACACGTCTAGCGTGAGCGGCTGCGGCAGGCGCTGCTGCAGCAGCACGGGCAGCTCCTGCAGCTTGTACTGACGGCGCCAGGCCCGCCACTGTCGCCTGCATGGTACCTGGTGGTGCTCGGCGTACACGTCTAGCGTGAGCGGCTGCGGCAGGCGCTGCTGCAGCAGCACGGGCAGCTCCTGCAGCTTGTACTGACGGCGCCAGGCCCGCCACTGTCGCCTGCATGGTACCTGGTGGTGCTCGGCGTACACGTCTAGCGTGAGCGGCTGCGGCAGGCGCTGCTGCAGCAGCACGGGCAGCTCCTGCAGCTTGTACTGACGGCGCCAGGCCCGCCACTGTCGCCTGCATGGTACCTGGTGGTGCTCGGCGTACACGTCTAGCGTGAGCGGCTGCGGCAGGCGCTGCTGCAGCAGCACGGGCAGCTCCTGCAGCTTGTACTGACGGCGCCAGGCCCGCCACTGTCGCCTGCATGGTACCTGGTGGTGCTCGGCGTACACGTCTAGCGTGAGCGGCTGCGGCAGGCGCTGCTGCAGCAGCACGGGCAGCTCCTGCAGCTTGTACTGACGGCGCCAGGCCCGCCACTGTCGCCTGCATGGTACCTGGTGGTGCTCGGCGTACACGTCTAGCGTGAGCGGCTGCGGCAGGCGCTGCTGCAGCAGCACGGGCAGCTCCTGCAGCTTGTACTGACGGCGCCAGGCCCGCCACTGTCGCCTGCATGGTACCTGGTGGTGCTCGGCGTACACGTCTAGCGTGAGCGGCTGCGGCAGGCGCTGCTGCAGCAGCACGGGCAGCTCCTGCAGCTTGTCCAGCAGCGCGCGGCTCTCGTGCCTTACGCTGAGACGCAGAGTGTATTCACCTTTCTCCAGCTTCACCGAGTACTAGGGACAGGAGGTTTTGTTATAATATAAGTATACTATAACCCCCGTATTCATAAAAACAAGTGAACTTATGTGAGGCTTATAAAGTGTTTTGTTTCTCTCACTCGTATGAGAAAGGAAAAAGATAAAACATATTTTAGCAGTGTTTTATCTAAAATAGGTTTATTGAGCGTTTATGAATATGGGCGTAAGACTATAAAAAACAACAACCAACAACCTACAAAGCAACTTTAGCCATGGTTGGTCCCGGGATGGGTTAATCAAATTTATAATCTCGAGCTCCTCCGTACTTCGGAAAGCACGTTAAGCCGTTGTTCCCGGTTGTTCCTGCAACCGCTTTAATCCACCAACCCGTATTGGGCCAGTGTGGTGGTGTTATGGCCCAAGTTCCTTATGTGTTTCTCGCATGAATGAAGGCCTGTGCCCAGCAGTGGGACGTATATAGGCTGATGATGATGATGATAAGACTATACTAGAAGCGATGTCGGTTATCGCTCCAAAAAGAATCCAATGCCCGTCTAAGGGTCTCAAAATTACAAACTGTCACAATACCAAATTACAATCAAATCGGTACAGCGTAAACGTATAAGGTAACAGGGAGACAGAAAGTTACTAAAATTGAATAAAATTTTATGAATATTACAAATGCGATTGTAATATTCCTAAAATTTTATTCAATTTTAGCAAAACAAACATTAATTCGTCAAGCGGCGTTAGTCAACTATGACAATTGAAAAATCAATTGTGTCTAGAATCTGATGCTTGAAGGGTTAAAATTTGCAATAAACAATTCACATAATATATAAAAAAAAATTTTTTTTTTTTTGTAGCTTTGAAACGGATACATAGTAAAGTACTCGACCGTACAATAGCGCTGTGCGACCTGAATTGCACTTTATTGTGTGGTAGCAAGAGTCACTATTTAAATGATTGTGCGGAGCGAACCTTCTACCCGTATTTAGTATTCTGTGCAACTACTATCTAATTTGAACTGTCACAATCCTTTATTTATTTATTTATTTCAGAAACAAACATACAATATACAATAACTATTAAATACATACAACATATCATATCTAGACCTATAGTTTCTTTAATCAAACATAAATTTACAAAATAAATTATCATCGCAAGGAAAATTACAATAACGTAGATTTGAGCCGATTAAACTACATCCTATCGTTTCGAAATGGAAAACTGACTTTTGTATGAGTATTGTATGCGATGTGTCTCGCAGCCAGATCGGAGGGTAATGTTACCGCGCTTACCTTGGCGGGGTACGCGTCGCCGACGGCCATGAGCTGCTTGCAGCTGTTGTACACCATCCACATCTGCGACTCGAACTCCGACTCGTACAGCATGTCGCACAGCATCGACACTATCGGCGACACCTGCACCGATATAATGATAATAATAATGGCCCTGATTCCGGAGAACACATGCTAAGTCTAAATTTAAGTTCAGTGCATTTCTTTCTCTCATAATGAATACGAAAAGGATGGCTGTCATATATTTTGACATTTAGAAACGTGCGTTCAATTTTCGACCTTATTGAACGTGATAAAATGCAGTGTTTAGGAGGCACCTCCGTACTTGCCGTCTAAAATTGTCAATGGTTTCTTTGAAATCTATTTAAATTTAATTGACAACTCTAAACACATTCTTGCTATCTATTTCCTATTACATATTGCGAGAAAGAGATATACTGTACTTAAATTTAGAATTAAAGTGTGGCCCAATATAATTAGTTTTACAGAATGCCGACACAAAAAATTGTATGTGCGCGGGTTGTGTGTGGTATAACTGTAGTGTGTCGTACGGTACGCGTTAGTACGCATTTTTTAGGGTAGTCACGCGCAAGTGTGAAAATGTTTTTTTTTATTTTGATTGTGTTGGATTTTATTAAAAGGCATAAACACCGCGTTCATTAATTATTTGTAAAAAAAAACTTTAACACTGCAGGTTGCGTGCCATGGAAGCAAAAGTGAGTGTTGCTAGCACATAAAATACATTAAGACACAACACAGTATTGCTAATATAATAATATGGTAAGTATGGAAAATAAAGGTGGTCTGAAAGGTGTCAAACTTACAGTGGTAACTCTTGTAAGTTTTATTTTCGACTTTTGTAAGTTGAAACATTGTATACCATAGGAACACAACACTAGGAAGAAATCTATTTAGGCTTATAAAACCAGTTTTGAAAAGGGTCTTATGAACAGAAATTTTAACGTTAAAGTACAAAAACTTACCTCTGTCGCCTTAGCTATATTAAAGGTGTAGGTGTTGATAAGTTGGTAGATCTGTCGGTTCGGCGGGATCACGTCGCGGCCGGTCATCGGGGCTATCTTCGATTCTGTCGGCCTGGTATAAGAATAACGTTTCAATGAGCAAAATAACAGTTCACAAATGATTGAGTACCAGCTTTTGCGGATTGATTCACATTCCGTGTTATTTTGAATTTCTCATGCATGCAGCGTTTATAACGCCTACATTATTGTAATAAAAACAAAGAAAGAAAGAGAAAGAGAGACGATGAAAAAATTGTATGCTCCAGGCGGGAATCGAACCCGCGTCTCCTAGGGTCCGGCCAGACGAAAAAAAGCATGGCCTAGAATTCAAAAATGTTTGTAAAAGTATTCATTCAGATTGAGGTGTTAACTTCAATGAGTCGTAAAAGGGATGAAATTGGTAGGTTACACCTAGTGCTCCTACTTATCGCGTCTGGCCAGACACCAGGAAACGCGGATTCGATTCCCGCCTGGAGAATACAATTTTATCATCGTTTTCTTTCTTTATTTGTACCTATTTCTTATAATAAATCGTAGGCATCGTTATAGACTAGACAAATAGTTGCAATAAGTGCGCGCGCGTACAACTCGATTGCTGCCAGCGTCAGTAGTGTGCGTGTGTACTGCCGCAGTATTGAGCGTGTGTGTACTCACCTGAGCACGGGCTCGCAGTACTTGAGCGCGGCGTGCGGGTGTACGCGGGCGCGTGGTGCGTCACTCACCTGAGCACGGGCTCGCAGTACTTGAGCGCGGCGTGCGGGTGTACGCGGGCGCGTGGTGCGTCACTCACCTGAGCACGGGCTCGCAGTACTTGAGCGCGGCGTGCGGGTGTACGCGGGCGCGTGGTGCGTCACTCACCTGAGCACGGGCTCGCAGTACTTGAGCGCGGCGTGCGGGTGTACGCGGGCGCGTGGTGCGTCACTCACCTGAGCACGGGCTCGCAGTACTTGAGCGCGGCGTGCGGGTGTACGCGGGCGCGTGGTGCGTCACTCACCTGAGCACGGGCTCGCAGTACTTGAGCGCGGCGTGCGGGTGTACGCGGGCGCGTGGTGCGTCACTCACCTGAGCACGGGCTCGCAGTACTTGAGCGCGGCGTGCGGCTGTACGCGGGCGCGTGGTGCGTCACTCACCTGAGCACGGGCTCGCAGTACTTGAGCGCGGCGTGCGGCTGTACGCGGGCGCGTGGTGCGTGGTGCGTCACTCACCTGAGCACGGGCTCGCAGTACTTGAGCGCGGCGTGCGGCTGTACGCGGGCGCGTGGTGCGTCACTCACCTGAGCACGGGCTCGCAGTACTTGAGCGCGGCGTGCGGGTGTACGCGGGCGCGTGGTGCGTCACTCACCTGAGCACGGGCTCGCAGTACTTGAGCGCGGCGTGCGGGTGTACGCGGGCGCGTGGTGCGTCACTCACCTGAGCACGGGCTCGCAGTACTTGAGCGCGGCGTGCGGCTGTACGCGGGCGCGTGGTGCGTGGTGCGTCACTCACCTGAGCACGGGCTCGCAGTACTTGAGCGCGGCGTGCGGGTGTACGCGGGCGCGTGGTGCGTCACTCACCTGAGCACGGGCTCGCAGTACTTGAGCGCGGCGTGCGGGTGTACGCGGGCGCGTGGTGCGTCACTCACCTGAGCACGGGCTCGCAGTACTTGAGCGCGGCGTGCGGGTGTACGCGGGCGCGTGGTGCGTCACTCACCTGAGCACGGGCTCGCAGTACTTGAGCGCGGCGTGCGGGTGTACGCGGGCGCGTGGTGCGTCACTCACCTGAGCACGGGCTCGCAGTACTTGAGCGCGGCGTGCGGCTGTACGCGGGCGCGTGGTGCGTCACTCACCTGAGCACGGGCTCGCAGTACTTGAGCGCGGCGTGCGGCTGTACGTCGGCCAGCCTGAGCGCGGTGACGGTGAGCGCTCGGATGCCGTCGGCGGCGGCGAGGGTGAGGGGCGCGCCGCACTGCGGCTTCACGCCGTGGAACTCCACCGAGTAGCTGACCGCCACGTCGCCGATGTTGGCCCAGTACTTGGCGATCGCCACCTCCAGCATCACGCCGCCCTGCGCAAACATATAATAAATTCGTATACCTAGTGTTTTTAAACAGCGTACAAATATTTCACGTATTTATTTCCCTAGGTAATAAGGAGGAAGCCTGATCTCGTTTAACTTAAACTGGCTGCGCACGACCTTAAAAGTAACCTGCAATTTGGTTTAGAACGTTGCCTCATACGTGACTCCTAACGTACCAACTAATGGATTCTGTCTATATTTAAAAATAAGAATGAAGCAACTGATACAATATTGAATTCTATTATTGGCGACATCTGAGTGTGTTAATGCTGCATTGAGCCATCGTGGTTGTGTTATGATCCAAAACTGAAGATGATCATGATAAGTATGTTTATGAAAGTGTAATTATAATGGCGGGCGCCTCGGCGGTGACGTGAGCGTCGTGTGAGTGTGTCAGTGTGGCGGGTGTACTCACCACCAGCTGGAAGGGCAGCACGGCGGGCGCCTCGGCGGTGACGTGAGCGTCGTGTGAGTGTGTCAGTGTGGCGGGTGTACTCACCACCAGCTGGAAGGGCAGCACGGCGGGCGCCTCGGCGGTGACGTGAGCGTCGTGTGAGTGTGTCAGTGTGGCGGGTGTACTCACCACCAGCTGGAAGGGCAGCACGGCGGGCGCCTCGGCGGTGACGTGAGCGTCGTGTGAGTGTGTCAGTGTGGCGGGTGTACTCACCACCAGCTGGAAGGGCAGCACGGCGGGCGCCTCGGCGGTGACGTGAGCGTCGTGTGAGTGTGTCAGTGTGGCGGGTGTACTCACCACCAGCTGGAAGGGCAGCACGGCGGGCGCCTCGGCGGTGACGTGAGCGTCGTGTGAGTGTGTCAGTGTGGCGGGTGTACTCACCACCAGCTGGAAGGGCAGCACGGCGGGCGCCTCGGCGGTGAGCGTGAGCATCTTGTGCGTCTCTCGCTGGCGGCAGCTGCGGCGCGGCATCAGCTGCATGGCGTGCACCAGGAAGCGCCCGGCCTTGTCCGCGTCCGCCGTCCACATCCGCAGCACGCCCCACGTCGCGTCCGCGGGCACTGTCACCTTTATGTCATTACTTAACACGCCTCCCTGCTGCTATTATGACACGTATATACTACGCCCTATTTTAATCATTTCCACTATCTGTTCCTGGAAACTTGTAATCAAGAAGGAGCGGGCCCCACTTAAGGTAGGTTTAATAGATATACATTCGTGATACCTCGTGTACCCTCAGGAATTTTAACCAAATTTTTCGTATGAATGTTGTTCATGTTTCCAAATATTAAAACTAATCGGTTAAAAGTATTTTACAAAAGCTAAACATGAATAAAAAACCAACGCTGATTCTTTTTATTCCTTTTTCTTTTTAATAAGCAAACGGCTGTACATTGAAAAACCATATTTATTTTATAAATAATTAGAAAGGCCTTGCGAATTAATTATTCTAAAGAGGGTTTTTTCAAAATTCGACCGAAGTAAAGTTGACGAGATATCATCATGAAGATGCTAGCTAGATTTAGGCTAGATAGTAAGAAGATTAGAGATAATTTCATATTATATCACTTTTAGAGTTAATTTAAGCCTTCCGAAGTTCCTATTACATGTAACTTACTACGTATATTCACAGTGCAATAAAGAGTATTATCAATAAAGACTCACCGATAACAAAGTGCCTCTTGATGGTGGCGGGCTTGAACAGCTGGTCTAGCACCGTGAAGGAGGGCGCCGCCGCGGAGTTGACGTCCAGCGGCGACGGAACCAGCACCGTGACCGGCACCCGCAGCACCGGACCCTTGCCCACGCAGCCGGCCTCGAACGCGTCGATGCTGCGGACACACACACGTCACAGTCCACACCGCCCCTACGTCCTAGACACGCGCCCACGCAGCCGGCCTCGAACGCGTCGATGCTGCGGACACACACACGTCACAGTCCACACCGCCCCTACGTCCTAGACACGCGCCCACGCAGCCGGCCTCGACCGCGTCGATGCTGCGGACACACACACGTCACAGTCCACACCGCCCCTACGTCCTAGACACGCGCCCACGCAGCCGGCCTCGACCGCGTCGATGCTGCGGACACACACACGTCACAGTCCACACCGCCCCTACGTCCTAGACACGCGCCCACGCAGCCGGCCTCGAACGCGTCGATGCTGCGGACACACACACGTCACAGTCCACACCGCCCCTACGTCCTAGACACGCGCCCACGCAGCCGGCCTCGACCGCGTCGATGCTGCGGACACACACACGTCACAGTCCACACCGCCCCTACGTCCTAGACACGCGCCCACGCAGCCGGCCTCGACCGCGTCGATGCTGCGGACACACACACGTCACAGTCCACACCGCCCCTACGTCCTAGACACGCGCCCACGCAGCCGGCCTCGACCGCGTCGATGCTGCGGACACACACACGTCACAGTCCACACCGCCCCTACGTCCTAGACACGCGCCCACGCAGCCGGCCTCGACCGCGTCGATGCTGCGGACACACACACGTCACAGTCCACACCGCCCCTACGTCCTAGACACGCGCCCACGCAGCCGGCCTCGACCGCGTCGATGCTGCGGACACACACACGTCACAGTCCACACCGCCCCTACGTCCTAGACACGCGCCCACGCAGCCGGCCTCGACCGCGTCGATGCTGCGGACACACACACGTCACAGTCCACACCGCCCCTACGTCCTAGACACGCGCCCACGCAGCCGGCCTCGACCGCGTCGATGCTGCGGACACACACACGTCACAGTCCACACCGCCCCTACGTCCTAGACACGCGCCCACGCAGCCGGCCTCGAACGCGTCGATGCTGCGGACACACACAACGGCCAGAGT
Source organism: Nymphula nitidulata (assembly GCA_947347705.1). Classification (NCBI taxonomy): domain Eukaryota; kingdom Metazoa; phylum Arthropoda; class Insecta; order Lepidoptera; family Crambidae; genus Nymphula; species Nymphula nitidulata. The sequence goes on along the minus strand of OX374617.1, from coordinate 1,535,979 downwards.
AAGGCTCGCTCGACCGGCCAGAGTTTTTGATAGTAGCACAGTCTATATAAATTTCATACAGTCAGCCAACGGGCACGTCTAGACAGAGCAATAGTGAGGGTACGCGGGGCGGGAGGGGGGCGGTAGCGAGCCCGACATTCATACACTCACTTGGGACATGCCGGTCAGGAGTTTCACATTTTAAAAAACTTTTTTCCTTGTTATTGCAGGTAGGTGCCTATAGGCGACGGCAACCACTTAACACCAGGTGATCACCTAGCATCTGCATAAAAAATACTACCTATGCTAAGAGAGACCGAATATCATCATCTCAACTTCTCTCGTATCATTTTAATAGTTTTCGGGGGTCCCGATTTATAATATAACACCAATTTTGAAATCCAAAATGGCGGACGCGATTTTTTTATAAATCATCATTTATGGGTATCATTTTCGTGGTTTTCGGAGGTCCCGATTATGAATACAAACATCAATTTTGAAATCGAAATTGGTGTTGTATTTAGAATAGGGATCCCCGAAAACCACAAAAATGATAGCCATTTTGATTTTATATAAAAAAGCGCGTCCGCCATTTTGGATCTGGAAATTGATGTTGTATTTAAAATCGGGACCCCCGAAAACCACGAAAATAGTATCCATATTGATTTTTTTATTAAAAATTTGCGTCCGCCATCTTGGATTTCAAAATTGATGTTGTATTCAGAATCGGGACCTCCGAAAACCACAAAAATGATACCCATATTGGTTTTTTATAAAAAAAGTCGCGTCGGCCATCTTAGATTTCAAAATTGATGTTGTATTCAAAATCGGGACCCCCGAAAACCACAAAAATGATAACCATTTTGTTTTTTTTTAAAAATCGCGTCCGCCATCTTGGATTTCAAAATTGATGTTGTATTCAGAATCGGGACCTCCGAAAACTATGAAAATGATACGAGACAAGTTGAGATGATATGCAGTCTCCCTCAGCATAGGTAGTATTTTTAATATAACTAGGTGACCACCTGGTGTTAAGTGGTTGTCGTCGCCTACAGACATCTACCTGCAACAACAAGGAAAAAAGCTTTTTAAATGTGACACTCCTGACCGGCATGTCCCAAGTGAGTGTATGAATGTCGGTGATTTTATATTTAAAATTCGCGTCCGCCATTTTGGATCGCTAATAGTCGTTATTCAGAATCGGAAGCCCCGAATGCCGTGAAAATTACACTCTCCTATGAAAATTTATTTATAATGAGTAAACCCCAAAAATAAAAAAAAATGTGTCAACCCTGCGGCAACGGGGAATAAGCGGCAAGGATCGCAACTTCAAAGGCGTTGGCCCACTGGTTGTAGTTACACTGTGATAGTAGGTTGATCAAAGAAATTGGCAATAGTAATACATTGTTTGCATCCCGGTACTCGATGACATAAAAACCAAACCCAAATGCGACCCTTTCATCAGACTGACTAGCTAAGCGGCCTAGATAGTGCGTGGCCGAGCATATTTTTTTTGTTTTACTAATTGAGTCTTATAGAACTCGGTGGCGTATTGGTTTGAGCGCTATGGTTTCGATACGAATAACAAAGCAACTTTCGCCATGGTCGATCGTGGGATGGTTCAATCAAAGTTTGTTATCTCGAGCTCCTCCGTGCTTCGGAAGGCACGTTAAGCCGTTGGTCCCGGTTGTTACTACAAGGGCTTTATAACCCACCATCCCGCATGGTTATGGCCCAAACTCCTCATGTGTTTCTCCAATGTAGGAAAGCCTGTGCCCAGCAGTGGGACGTATATGGGCTGGTGCTGAATCGAATCTTATCCGATAAACAAAGTTTCATGCTTTTTTTCTTTCTTTCACACTCGTATGCCTCAAGGCTTGATGAGCCGATGACTCACCTAGCATAATGCGGGCCTGGCGGTAGCGGCGTGGTGTCTACCCTGACGGCGATGGGCCTGGCGGCGTTGCTCATGTCGAGGTAGGCGGGCATGACACCACGCGGTCACTCACCTAGCATAATGCGGGCCTGGCGGTAGCGGCGTGGTGTCTACCCTGACGGCGATGGGCCTGGCGGCGTTGCTCATGTCGAGGTAGGCGGGCATGACACCACGCGGTCACTCACCTAGCATAATGCGGGCCTGGCGGTAGCGGCGTGGTGTCTACCCTGACGGCGATGGGCCTGGCGGCGTTGCTCATGTCGAGGTAGGCGGGCATGACACCACGCGGTCACTCACCTAGCATAATGCGGGCCTGGCGGTAGCGGCGTGGTGTCTACCCTGACGGCGATGGGCCTGGCGGCGTTGCTCATGTCGAGGTAGGCGGGCATGACACCACGCGGTCACTCACCTAGCATAATGCGGGCCTGGCGGTAGCGGCGTGGTGTCTACCCTGACGGCGATGGGCCTGGCGGCGTTGCTCATGTCGAGGTAGGCGGGCATGACACCACGCGGTCACTCACCTAGCATAATGCGGGCCTGGCGGTAGCGGCGTGGTGTCTACCCTGACGGCGATGGGCCTGGCGGCGTTGCTCATGTCGAGGTAGGCGGGCATGACACCACGCGGTCACTCACCTAGCATAATGCGGGCCTGGCGGTAGCGGCGTGGTGTCTACCCTGACGGCGATGGGCCTGGCGGCGTTGCTCATGTCGAGGTAGGCGGGCATGACACCACGCGGTCACTCACCTAGCATAATGCGGGCCTGGCGGTAGCGGCGTGGTGTCTACCCTGACGGCGATGGGCCTGGCGGCGTTGCTCATGTCGAGGTAGGCGGGCATGACACCACGCGGTCACTCACCTAGCATAATGCGGGCCTGGCGGTAGCGGCGTGGTGTCTACCCTGACGGCGATGGGCCTGGCGGCGTTGCTCATGTCGAGGTAGGCGGGCATGACACCACGCGGTCACTCACCTAGCATAATGCGGGCCTGGCGGTAGCGGCGTGGTGTCTACCCTGACGGCGATGGGCCTGGCGGCGTTGCTCATGTCGAGGTAGGCGGGCATGACACCACGCGGTCACTCACCTAGCATAATGCGGGCCTGGCGGTAGCGGCGTGGTGTCTACCCTGACGGCGATGGGCCTGGCGGCGTTGCTCATGTCGAGGTAGGCGGGCATGACACCACGCGGTCACTCACCTAGCATAATGCGGGCCTGGCGGTAGCGGCGTGGTGTCTACCCTGACGGCGATGGGCCTGGCGGCGTTGCTCATGTCGAGGTAGGCGGGCATGACACCACGCGGTCACTCACCTAGCATAATGCGGGCCTGGCGGTAGCGGCGTGGTGTCTACCCTGACGGCGATGGGCCTGGCGGCGTTGCTCATGTCGAGGTAGGCGGGCAGCGACACCCACGCGGCGTCGCACGACAGCACTAGTCTGATGCCGAACTCGATCTGCTTCGGAATTATCGACTTGTCTGCAACACGCGATACACTACATAGGTTTTGTTGTATCTGTTTGGTACAGTTATTACAAGGTTACTGACTATTGTTTTTTATTATTTATTTGACAATATTTATGTACACACAAAAAGGCAACAATGGGCCTAATTCTAGCGAACACATGCTAAGATTAAATTTAAGTTCAGTCTACCTCTTTCTCTCAATATGAATACGAAAAGGATCGCTGTCATAAAATTTGACATTTAGAAACATGCATTCAATTTTCGACCTTATTGAACGTGATAAATTGCAGTGTTTTGGAGGCACCTCCGTACATGCCGTCTAAAATTGTCTATGGTTCGTATGAAATCTGTCTAAATTTACATGACAGCTCTAAACAAATTCTTGCTATCTCATTCTTATTACATATTGTGAGAAAGAGATATACTGTACTTAAATTTAAACTTAGAGTGTTCCTCCAGAATTAGGCCCAATGAGTCTCAAGGAACTGATTATTCATAAATGATATCTCTTCCAGCAGCCCTACGACTAGGAGAATTAACAAATAATGGTAGTAATGGTGTGTACTCAAATATAATAAAACATAATATACACGATTGTGCCGTCAATACGACAATAAATGGGCTATATAAGTTCATAGAAATAGTTTGCCACTTTCAAAAATATCTTATTCCTTTGATATTGTCATGACATTTCTATGAAATAATGCAACCAATGTTATATTATTTCATACAAATGTCATGAAACTATCAAATGAATATGATGTTTTTGAAAGTGGCAAACTATTCCTATGAACTAATATAGCGCATGTTTCAATTTATATTATCAGAATTCGATAAATCTCTGTCAAATGTTTTAAAATTGCCGATTTAACTCTTAATTATCGAAAGTAAATAAAACGATCAACCTTCTTTCAATACTAGATACAAATACAGAATAAATTATCACCTTACTAATTCTACAATTATCTAAAATGTTTTTAAAGCTACTAAAACATTAAATTTTAAGTTACAACATACCGTAAGTTGTCGGTTTCACAAGTACATTCATTACATTTCCAGTCGCTTTATATTTTACTCCTATAAATTGAAAACAATATCTGCGAGACTCACAATGCTATGTTTGTTTAACTTGAATAATATTATTTACTGTCACAAGGCAACTATTCTACTAAATCGAATGGTAACTATTAAAATTGACCACACAGTGGTTTAGTTCTACTCTTCCATTATAATATAAATCATCAAGAACAGAGCCCAAGTTTCGTCATTTAATTTGGACGTAGCTAAATGGGCAATTTAAAAGCATTTCATCTGTATTTTAATGCCGACAAAAATAAGTTCCATGGATCGACCTTAATGTTAACTAAGTTCACATTTTTAAAGGAGAGGACTAAAAAAGTGTATGAAGTGTGGGCTTAAAATAATTTTAATTTTGAACAGCAATTCTACCTATATAGTTTGAAAAGTTATAATTATTTAGAAGTTATAGTGCATTAAAAATAATTGATAGACAGATTTAGTTTTGCCTTACTATATTTGGTTTTTATTATTGCATTTATCTAGCAACCATTACTTTTTACTCTTAAAATAGGAAGCTGCAGCTAAAATTAAACTAAAAACTTCAAATATTTAATAGAGCATGCAACAATAGGTGCATTTGACATGTTTTATAACTTGGAAAACGAGAGAGAAAAGCAAATCTGCGTTTATTTTCTGGCTGTTAATTTAAATTTCTTTTTCAGGACGCCAACAGTAACAAAATGAATATGTATTTAATTACATTTAATTATTGAAAGAATTCTAACCAACCTACCAAACTGTAGAATATTATTTTAATTAGCAACATTCACATTATGAACGCATGAACTAAAGGTTTTTGGTGGGAGTTGATGGTTAAAACTAAAGCGGCTTAATACTTACTTTCCTCATCGCAATGATTCTGAAGGAACTGTGGCTCAATTGTGATCCCTATGTCCTTAGGCACATCGTTCAATTTGGGTCGCAGTAAAATGCCTTTCGCATTATTAGTGCCGCACTGAATGTTAAATGTGACGTCACGCTCAGGTTCCGAGTGATATGTCGTAAGGATGTCGAAAGCCTAGGAAAAGTAAAACGTCTGGTTACAACAAGCTGTGATTAACATCAAAATGAAGTGTACTATTTCTTTTGTAAGAGCTTTTTAGTTTTGTTAAAATAATCTAATTATATTAGCAACTAAAAATACTAAGTTAGCGACTAAAAATCTGTTTTGGACGACTATTCAAGGATTTGTCGCCGCAATTAGATGTTTTGTTGCTCACTTAGTATTATCGTTAGTCAGATTAGTATAATGCTCAGTTAAATACAAGCCTTATTATATCAATAACTCCTTAGTTAATATTTAATTCAAAATTTTATAATTGGATGCCTCGATTTTAATATATTTTTTAGGCGTTATGTAGGGAGCATAGGCACTGGTCTCCTATGTTGTCAGTAAATTGCCTTTTCTTGAATCTTACAGAGGCAACGTGTGAATACTGCCTACAGTACTACGAGCGTCTGTAGTAACCGCATGCTATTAAATGGACAGTATACTTATTGGACACCCTTGTCGCATACAAATAAATAAATTAATAAATAACCCAAATAGATCAATTTATAGATCGATTTAGATCAAAATAGATCAATTTCACTCTAGTATTGTGTGTGTTTGTGTGTGTGTGTGTGTGTGTGAGAGAGAGAGAGAGAGAGAGAGAGAGAGAGAGAGAGAGAGAGAGAGAGAGAGATAGAGAGAGAGAGATAGAGATAGAGAGAGATAGAGATAGAGAGAGAGATAGAGATAGAGAGATATAGAGATAGAGAGAGAGAGAGAACGAGAGAGAGAGGAGGATATCGAAAAAAGAAGGAACAGTTAATATTTTCAGACATAGGCCCATATTTGTGTCATCTATGTATGTGTGTGCTTGGGACAGGAGTATTTGATTTACCTTTTCAATGTTTACAAGTCCACAACCCTGGGCCCAAGGCTCTACATGGGGCAAGTAAGTGGCAGAGTTCTCAAGCGCTCGTTTTAGGGAGTATGGAGAGTATGGCAATTTTTTTTCCTTCAGACCCGAAACTAGGGCAGCTGTGAACAAAAAAATAACGTATGAAATTGTAAAAATAATTAAGTAGACAAGTACAATGGACACCACATCAGGGCAGACTTTGTAAGCACGTGGTTGGACACTTACCAACAACGCCAGCAACATGAGGCGCCGCCATGGAAGTGCCGTTCATAAGTTGAGAGTTTCTCAATGTGAACCTAAAAAAAACATTGATATTTCTTTAAGAAGTCTTTTTAAACAACTTTAATAAGTAAAGAGTTTGCAAAGTTAACAGAATGAAGGTGGGGCTCGACCGCTAATAGGCGAGGTCATTAATGAGTCCGCTTAGCTCGCAAAGGTAAATTTATAGCTTGAGGTTCGACCGCGAAAAGTCTAGGGGGCTGAAAGTGAAAGCGGCCTCCCCCGGTCATTGCGGTGGTTGCGAGTTTCAAGCGGAGTGAGGCTGCTCCCGCGCCTTTCGCTCGCCCGATTGTAGTGATGTGTGATTAATACCGATGGCAGCTATTTTTTTGTCGAGCTTTAACGCATTATTTGTCATTTCAACTATTTCTTGCTTTTAAAAACTTGGTCACTTAGCTTTGTCCGTTCGTTTCGCTATTGTGATCGGCCTGGACAATTTACATGCTGGCAGTGAAGGCACCCCCTAGCACGTGACGTCACACACGCACCTGGCCACGCACGTGACGCACACACACAGCCCGCGCCCCGCTACAGTGACGTCACACTCACCTGGCCACCGACGTGACGGCCCCGCCGGGCGCGCACACACACACACACACACACAGCCCGCGCCCCGCTACAGTGACGTCACACTCACATGGCCACCGACGTGACGGCCCCGCCGGGCGCGCACACACACACACACACACACAGCCCGCGCCCCGCTACAGTGACGTCACACTCACCTGGCCACCGACGTGACGGCCCCGCCGGGCGCGCACACACACACACACACACACAGCCCGCGCCCCGCTACAGTGACGTCACACTCACATGGCCACCGACGTGACGGCCCCGCCGGGCGCACACACACACACACACAGCCCGCGCCCCGCTACAGTGACGTCACACTCACCTGGCCACCGACGTGACGGCCCCGCCGGGCGCGCACACACACACACACACACACAGCCCGCGCCCCGCTACAGTGACGTCACACTCACATGGCCACCGACGTGACGGCCCCGCCGGGCGCGCACACACACACACACACACACAGCCCGCGCCCCGCTACAGTGACGTCACACTCACCTGGCCACCGACGTGACGGCCCCGCCGGGCGCGCACACACACACACACACACACAGCCCGCGCCCCGCTACAGTGACGTCACACTCACATGGCCACCGACGTGACGGCCCCGCCGGGCGCGCACACACACACACACACACACAGCCCGCGCCCCGCTACAGTGACGTCACACTCACCTGGCCACCGACGTGACGGCCCCGCCGGGCGCACACACACACACACACAGCCCGCGCCCCGCTACAGTGACGTCACACTCACCTGGCCACCGACGTGACGGCCCCGCCGGGCGCACACACACACACACACACAGCCCGCGCCCCGCTACAGTGACGTCACACTCACCTGGCCACCGACGTGACGGCCCCGCCGGGCGCGCACACACACACACACACACACAGCCCGCGCCCCGCTACAGTGACGTCACACTCACCTGGCCACCGACGTGACGGCCCCGCCGGGCGCACACACACACACACACACAGCCCGCGCCCCGCTACAGTGACGTCACACTCACCTGGCCACCGACGTGACGGCCCCGCCGGGCGCACACACACACACACACAGCCCGCGCCCCGCTACAGTGACGTCACACTCACCTGGCCACCGACGTGACGGCCCCGCCGGGCGCACACACACACACACACAGCCCGCGCCCCGCTACAGTGACGTCACACTCACCTGGCCACCGACGTGACGGCCCCGCCGGGCGCACACACACACACACACACAGCCCGCGCCCCGCTACAGTGACGTCACACTCACCTGGCCACCGACGTGACGGCCCCGCCGGGCGCGCACACACACACACACACACAGCCCGCGCCCCGCTACAGTGACGTCACACTCACCTGGCCACCGACGTGACGGCCCCGCCGGGCGCACACACACACACACACACAGCCCGCGCCCCGCTACAGTGACGTCACACTCACCTGGCCACCGACGTGACGGCCCCGCCGGGCGCACACACACACACACACACAGCCCGCGCCCCGCTACAGTGACGTCACACTCACCTGGCCACCGACGTGACGGCCCCGCCGGGCGCACACACACACACACACAGCCCGCGCCCCGCTACAGTGACGTCACACTCACCTGGCCACCGACGTGACGGCCCCGCCGGGCGCGCACACACACAGCCCGCGCCCCGCTACAGTGACGTCACACTCACCTGGCCACCGACGTGACGGCCCCGCCGGGCGCGCACACACACACACACACACAGCCCGCGCCCCGCTACAGTGACGTCACACTCACCTGGCCACCGACGTGACGGCCCCGCCGGGCGCGCACACACACACACACACACAGCCCGCGCCCCGCTACAGTGACGTCACACTCACCTGGCCACCGACGTGACGGCCCCGCCGGGCGCGCACACACACAGCCCGCGCCCCGCTACAGTGACGTCACACTCACCTGGCCACCGACGTGACGGCCCCGCCGGGCGCGCACACACACAGCCCGCGCCCCGCTACAGTGACGTCACACTCACCTGGCCACCGACGTGACGGCCCCGCCGGGCGCACACACACACAGTCCGCGGGCTCCGTCGCTGCAGGGCCCGCGCGAGCTCCAGCTGAAGGCGCCGCCGCCCAGCTTGCTCCGCATGGAGTACGCCGCCGACATCATCTCGGGAGACACGTACGCGCCCACACCTGCAAGTATTTATAGTGGTATTACCAAAAAACACTCACATTCTGTATTACCACGCAAAACCATTCAAATTCTACAACTAAAAAACGAAACACAATTTTTTTATGTGTTTTATGTGTGCGATAGCGGATAATTATAAAAATCTTTTTTCTAAGCCCCAGCCAAAGGTAACTTAATGTTTGCCACCAAATACCTAATAGCTAAGTAGTATATTTGATATCGAACGGATTCCTTCAAAAGATACATGAAAGGCATCTACACTGTCAAGGTGGAGAACAGTGTGTTTAAACTACACTGTCTTCGCATATAGACTCTTCTTACCACTTCACATCAGATGCTGCTGTGTCTGTCTTTGTTGGTGTATAACTTAAGGAAAATATATTTCAATTTTATATCAAATAAATCATTGTTAATATGCTCTAAACGGCATTAAAAACTTTCGTGTACATCGAAGCCACTGATCGAGCCCTCTCGGAAATTTACAATTTGATTTCAGAGACAATACAAAATATAAATTGTTCAATGTTTAAGTATGTTACCAATAAGTATGGGCTGCGCGATATCTGGCGGCGCACCGACGGTGCACAGCGCGGGCCCGTGGTTGCCGGCCGACACCACCCACGAAACTCCGTACCGGTTCACCACAGAGCAGATTATGTCACCCACGCGTCTGTCACAAGACACAAAAATTACATTGACACAACCACCTAATATAGGGTAATTGCAGACGCGGAGTAACTCCGAACAAGGCAATTTACTTAGTAATTAAAATAATATAAAACTAGAAAAATTTCACGATCCTGCCTCAGGACGTGAAATTTTTCTAGTTTTATATTATTTTAATTACTAAGTAATTTTTCAAACATTTATAATAATGTTAAAATCAAAAATTAAGAATATTTGAAAGCACTGCCCCAACTTAACCGAATCGTAGGTATTTGTAAAAATACTCGTTTCGGATGTTGAAATAGAACATTTCGACATTGTAGGGTGGACGTTAGCTCATAAACGCAAATACAGATAGACTAGAAGAATTTCACAGGGATATCCCAAGTCCTGGGTGGCTCAGTGGTCAGAGCAGTCGCCCGGATTGCGAAAGGTCGCGGGTTCGATTCCTACCTTAAGACGTGAAATTTTTCTAGTTTTATATTATTTTAATTACTAAGTAATTTTTCAAACATTTATAATAATGTTAAAATCAAAAATTAAGAATATTTGAAAGCACTGCCCCAACTTAACCGAATCGTAGGTATTTGTAAAAATACTCGTTTCGGATGTTGAAATAGAACATTTCGACATTGTAGGGTGGACGTTAGCTCATAAACGCAAATACAGATAGACTAGAAGAATTTCACAGGGATATCCCAAGTCCTGGGTGGCTCAGTGGTCAGAGCAGTCGCCCGGATTGCGAAAGGTCGCGGGTTCGATTCCTACCTTAAGACGTGAAATTTTTCTAGTTTTATATTATTTTAATTACTAAGTAATTTTTCAAACATTTATAATGTTAAAATCAAAAATTAAGAATAAGGTAATTTACCATGAAAAATAATCATCATCATCTCTCTCTCAGGGTCCAGTAATACAGTTGGTTTTTTTTTATTTCAGTCAACGAATTAGATTCCCGGCGTAAAAAATAGTTTTCCAAAAATCTTATTAAGTAGTTTTAGAATTTATTCTAATCTAGTTGAACCCAGTATGCTTTGCATTTGCAATGCCCGTAAAGAATTAACTGTTAGGTTTTATAATAAGAAAAATGTTTTATAACCCAGGAACCTTCGCTGGCATCCCCAGAACAGGCTACCAAACTTTCATCACAATCTGATTATCCGTTTCAGAACAAATATAGGAAAAACACACAAACATTGATTTTTATTTATATGTAAAGAAGATAATGTGGTTCTATGACATAGTAGACGGTTTAATATTGTTTATTCTGACTTACTAGGTTACCAAACATATTGACTACACACTCTTTTTCAACAGTTTGATTTTTACAATGTTTTATTTCCAAGGGACACCTTATAACACATGTTGTTATTGTTCCCCGGGTCAGTTACTCCTACTACTAACACAAGATGTCACATCGGTTCTACTAAGTACATCTCTACTAGTTCTACGTTTTCCACATGCTCGGTCAAAGCACTGTGCTGGCAGAATTGTTATCCTTTTGCAAGATAACACATTGCCAGTTCGAAAAGAATAAGATAAATTAAAATCAGCCTCAAAGCTCTTAAGAATTTTCGCCATTTCTAATAGTTTCTAGTATTCTAATAGACTTCGGACATGTTTGCACCTTAAAAAAATCAGCCTGTAAATATTTTTATAATAAATAAACAAACCACTTACCCAGCGTTAGACCAATGTGCATGCTCTCCGTAACTCATATTTATTACATCTATTTTCATCTTCTTTGAGAGCTCCATGACTTTAATACATGCTCGTACCAATGCTGCCCCAGTCTCCATAGATCCCAGGCGGCTGTCCCCAATTGTAAGAGACACAATTTTAGCTCCCGGGGCCACACCATTCAGTTCAGGGGTTTCGGGGAAGTAGCCGGCCGCAATGGCTGCTACATGAGTACCATGGGTAGCTGTGGGGAATCATAAAGTTTTTTTTTATACAACCAGATGACAAACAAGCTGACGAGCCACCTGATGGTAAGTGGTTACCGCCGCCTATAGACACCTGCAATAACAAGGAAAAATCACTTGATATTGCAGTTGCATTGTAATCCTGAGGCCTAAGATGAAATGCCGACAATGCCCAGTAATTACACTGGCTACCTTTCCCTTCAATCCGAAACACTTGTGTTTGCTTGTGCTTGAAAGAATATAAATCACTATTAATCCTTATTTTCTTAATTTTGTTATAAATTCGGGGTGCAGCACAAAACACACTTTTATTAAGTAAGGCAGTTTTGCTAGGGATCATACGAAGTGAAGTGAACTAATTTTACATATTTGAAAACAAAAACAACAGCTTTAGCCAAATTAGGATTAAATTACGACAAGTTACGACTTACGGTACTATGTTAATCAAGAAAGATTTCAAGTGTTTTGCAGTTGAATATTTTACTTACAGCACATGCCAACAACTTCAAGTGTCTGCCCGTCATCATGTACATTGATGCTGACTGTCATTTCATCCACAGGTGTAAGGTGGCCATGCTCGTGGGTCACACTATACTCTCCAAGAAGCGGTCCGGATGCCAAATCTCCACTTTCTGACGTATCAATACATGCACTGAAAAGAAAAATTTTAAACAAAAATTAAAACCGACTTCAAAAAACTGAAAAGGATGAAATAATTAAATTTAAGTAGGTATTCATCCCCTAGAAACATATTTTTGGAGTCGGTGCTTTACTTTCTATTGTTTTTGGAAACCACTTAGCACCAACTCCAAAAATATGTTTCTAGGGGATGAATACGTACTTAAATTTAATTATTTCATCCTTTTCAGTTTTTTGAAGTCAGTTTTAATTTTTGTTTAAATTTTTTTTTTTACAATTTTAAGTGATAACTTTCTACGGTCAAAGCTAGATGGGTTACCATCAACTTATATTGTTTCCTACTATCGTATCGTTTCACTAAAAAGTCATTGGAAAAGCAAAAATTCGCAATTTCGCCTATGTAGACGATTTCATAATTTCAGTTTTTTTTAATTTAAAACCAAAGTACCCAACTGTTTTTGAAAAAATTTTTATGGGACCAAATGGCAGCTATTCCGCATCGAACAAAAAAAGAATAAAATATATAAAATAAATCGGATCAGTAATCACGGCGTAATCGGTGTACATACATAGAAAAAAAAAAAAAACATACCGGCCGAATTGAGAACCTCCTCGTTTTTGAAGTCGGTTAAAAATCAAGTCTTTTACTATTTTATCAATAATAATTAAGCTATCATAGTTACTTTCTATGAGGTAAGGGTTTTGATGACACTAAAAAGACCCAAGGAAATAATATTAGAATTACTCATGGTGAGATATAAAGGAGTATTGATCTTACCGCCAGACATTTCCATCATGGAAGAGCACACAGTCATAAGTAGGACCAAGATCATTATATTTTTTCTCCGCAGTCTGAAGGACCTCCACCCTGGCTTCAAGTTCTTCTTTTTGGAGTTTATCCTCGAAACTGATGCTGGATCCTTTTGATGCTATAATAAAATGTACAATCACTTGTGTGTTGACGATCCTGTAAAAACTTTTACACACCCTTATTCAAGAAACATGATGTAATTATTTGAGAAAACCTCCGCAGGGAGCTCATTCCATTTCATATGTGTTTGCGGTAGAAAAATTCTCTTAATAACAGTATGTAATACTTTATCTATTTATTTGAATCACACATGTACATAATTACACTATTTTAAATTAGGTCCAACGTCCCAACTGAACTTAGTGTTAGTGTAGAATAGTGTAGGTAGATGAACCCTGATAGGGTATTGCAATAAATACCTGTGCATAGGCATTAGATAGAGAGTATAAATGTTGAATTATAACATTTGTCTTTACATTATTATATTATATTTTCTTATATTAACATGATTAAAACTGACAACAAAAAATACTCTGATCCAGCCTTGTATGGGAACCTACCATTGTTCTTTTACACAACAGTTATGAATAAAAATTACAAAGTTTTCTATACTTGCACATAAGTTATTAGTGCATGGTTTAGCCTCAATATTATAATTAAACAAAACAGTGAAGTGGCTTACTATACTCTGCAAGCACCTGTACCCATTTATTATTACTTTTAGCCAGGTTTGTAGCACACTAAAATCACAAGTCATCGTCAATGTAAACAGGCACTTACATATTTCATTTTCAAACTCTTGCAACTTTTTAGTAGCCTCAGCAAAAGCTGGCTTTTGGCCAACATCCCAGGTGTGTTCTTTGCGGTGTTCTTGAATGCGCTCTTTTAGCTTTGTTGGGTACAAACTAAATGGATAAAGGACACCCACACGCCAATTACCAGAAGGGTTTTGCCATGATTCTGGTATCTGAATAGGAGATAACAATGTTTTTTTCAATATAATGCAGATTACATTTCAACAATAAGTATAATAATATTAAATGATAATAATAAACAATAATAAGTCACCATCATGTACCATTATAAAAAATTTACTCAACCTTCTATCCTTTACCAGCCTGCTGGCAGGTCTCCTCAACAATAGTATATCTGTTGTCTGGTTTGTAGAAGGGATGCAAGGCATAGTACATCAGGAAATATGAATATCAAATTAAATTTAATAGAATATGAATGATAAACAATTGAATAAAAAGTATCTTCCTTTATTTTTTTAAGTTAATCTATTAATTGCAAGCATTTGCTTCTTACCACTTATATCTTTATGAGCACACATTGTTTGGAGCAGATATTTTTTACCTATATCCTAACTTACAATATGTCATGAGATAAAAATAATATATCTATCCAAATATTTGTAATAATATTAGTAAAAAGACTAATATTTAGCAAATTATGAATAAGAAGTATTAATATTTGTTGCAACCCTAATTTAAATACTGACACTTATAAAACTGTTTTTCTATTAGTGACAGAGTTTATGTTATTGCAAATTAACATATTACAAGATAGAAAACTTGTTATCCAGTCAAACATCAGATTCCAGACTCATTGATTTTTCAATTGTCATAGCCCTCTGGTGGGATAACGCCACTTGACAGATTAATAAAGAAATGAAATAGATGTGTACTGAACAACGTGACAACTTCAGCCAATTTCGCTAAAGAATAAATGAAAACAAACCACATCTTTATATAATATTCATACACTAGTAGTAAAAATTACACTAAACCTAGACCCTTACTTGCTGTAGTAGATGTTGTGATTTATTTTCTCTTATGCATTAATTTGTAACCGCTAATATGTAATACTTATTTATTTTATAGCAAAATAATTTATTGATCTCATTTTTGAATGAATGTTATAAGGTACCTAGCGAGTGTAATGTAAAAACCTGTCTAAGTTTATCCATTACACTTGCTGTCTCTCTTGCTATATAAAATGACATTTGGTTTCTTTATCTACATTATCTAAGGAATTTGGCTCAAGTATAGATGATGATTAGTCAAACCAAATGAATTCTTTATAACTAAGTTCATTTATCTGCCTTATTTTGCTGACAACAAACAGCTGTGACAGACAGAGTCAATGACCTTTTTTTTGAAACAACTATTTTTCTTGATAATAATCACTTCTAATAGATAGACATAATAAATTCCAATGAGAATTTAATAATTATAATTATATAAATGAAAATATCAATTATTACCTTCAATTTACGACCGGTAAGGCCGGTTATGCAGCCATCTAAAAGTTTTTGTATTACAGTACTGGTATCAACATCCCCACAGCCACTGCAGTCAAAACGTTCTATAACCTTTGTGTCTCCATTAGGAGTCACCTAGAAGTGATAAAATATATTTAAATGGTGATACAATCAATATAATCTTGAGTAAACTGATCGTGACAAGACATTTTTTTTACCTTAAGACCCGTAGCTGCCGGATCTACACCGGAATCAAAAATAGCAATAATGGTGTCCCTTCCATCGTAGCTTGGATTTTTATTCAGAAATGAGACAACTCCTGTCTCTTTTTTTGGTAATAAGCCCCAAATAGGAAAATCACAGTCGGTGGGAAGGTCTGCCATTTTTGATGATTCGATATTGTGTGTTGCTAGAACCAAAATATTATTTACTTTATTGACATAATTGTATTTTACGTCAGCTTTAAACAACTAGCGGTACAATGCGAACAAACGGTCATGAACATTTTTTTAAAGTCGGCTTTAAGCCCAATTGAATTCTTTAAACTTTCAATTATATTATAATGTTAACTGTTTGCTATATGGCCGCAAAGTAGTGCTCACTGGCACAATAATGTAGTCAACCAAAAATAATAAAATTACTTAAAAAATTAAAATTTTGACATGACATGTATTATGTGCATCAAACATTTGGTCAGAGAGAACAATTCATTTTATTAGAATATTATAAAAATGTGGTTTGAAATACTACCCGCCTTTGCAATTATTACGGCTGGCATAGCTTTACCTGGTTATGGATTATGGTGGCTTCATTATTTGGTCTTGGGCAATGTAAGTACTTTAATTACTGTCAAGTATATGTCGCCGACATCTGGTTAAACTCGCCGCTCAATTGGATGCCTACCCCATTGATCAAATCCCGGCATCCAATCAAATGCCTAGCCCGATGGTTAATTGAACTAGACTCACTTAAAGTTTCACGACTTGGCGTATTGAGAGGATCGTCTTGTACCGAAGAGTTTTGGTATGATTGGGGGGTTCAAGGTTATTTTTTATGACCACCTATAAACGACATCGTTTTGGTTTTATGTACCTAGTCATAAAAAAATAACCTTGAACCTACCAATCACTCAAACAGCTACACAAAAGCTCTTCGATTTAAACTACCTGCTAATTTAACCAGACGGCTGACATGACGTTCAGCCATCTGGTTGAAAGATGCGCTCAATGACTTGAATAGTTGCCCTTCGCCCGTTTTATTAGATGCCAGCGTTCAATCGACGGGCTAGGCGTACAGTTAAACAACTACCGTGGCCCGTTACATCTCCTCGGTCTTCTGTACCTATAACCTGCCGCAACATGTGTATGTGGTTTACGGTACTGTAGCCTTTACAGAAACCGGCGTGTTGGGGAGGCTGGAAGTTTCAAACTTGTGTGCGAGATGATGTGTGATGACCCTCGAAAACAACTTGTAAATGTGGCTCAAAAGCGTGATGGGTGTGCAGTTCTTCACCAGGTCTCCGCTGCACGCTTGTGGCGTTTACCTTCGAGTATGAAGGAGTTGAATAGCCTCTGAAGGACTTGTGTACCACCCGCTTTCAGAAACTCTGCAGTTATTCCATCCTCCCCCGTTGCCTTGTTGTTCTTTAGTCGCTTCAAGGCCACCTTAATCTCGTATGCTGTGATTTTTCTGAATATTTGTATTAATAAACATAATTAAGTAATTCAAAACAAATATTTTTTTAAAAGTAATACAAATATGGAACATTATTTTTATCCTTGCCTTTGTCTTTCCCAACAAAAAGAAGCAAAAAAGTAATATAAAAACCCACTGCACGTCATTCAAAAAATAATTTTTTGCTCTTGATTGCTAATTCGCTATGTTTCGGGTTGAAGAAACAGATCCACCTTATAAAAAAGGATTAGTAGTAGGTAATCAAAATTCATCGTTAGATAGGTACTCCTAGCTAGTATGTTTTATTTATAGGTAGTAGGAAGTCCTAATTTTGTCGCCGCAGTAGCTTTCGCCCGCCTGCACCCATTCCGCGTGCGTTTTGCTCTAGTTTCTTATTTTACACATAATCGACAATCGACATGCGACAGTGACATCCGAACGCTCTAGGCGCAGGCTCTGAGAAGCATTCGTTCTCCTTCGCTGTTCGGGTTTGCTCGTTGAGCTTCGCTCGCCATCGCCACATAGGGTTGGTGAGTACCCGAATAAAAAGCATACAAGCACATATTTAACAGATGAACAACAGGTTTTAAAAATAATATTGTATGTAAGTTGAACACAATTTGGAAACCCCTCACTTGACTTTGCTATTCAGCGTTGCCAATCTGTGGGGAATTCCCCAAACTGCGGGGATTTTCAGTTCGATTGGGTAATTTGTGGGGAGAGCGTTTATGTGGGGAAAATGCGGGGAATCAAGACATTTACGCTAGAACTGAACTTAGAATTAATAAAAGTAGTCTAAGAAGTAAGTATTATGTATAAATTATGTAAGAATATTTAATTACCTTGATTATTTAAGCACCTTTTGGGCCGGCAAGGTGGAGGCGGCTAGTGCAATGGGTCAATTGCCGTGCTTTATATAAAAAAAATGAAGTTTAAAGCAATTTCACCGGCAGGAAGGTTTTACAGTTTATTTTACGGCAACATTTATGTCCATCAAACTTAGAGTATCGCAGAGAACTTTCTCAAACGCATCTGTCGAGAGAAAATTTAGCGTTTTAGAGCCACCGCACATATACAATTTCAAATCGTACAACTAAATCGCAGAATGTCTAATAGGCATAGAATCTTATGATAGCCCGCACATTATATCAACTATGTCGTTCAACTAAATAGTTGGTCAACTATCGGCCGATAGCCCGCACACTATAACAACTTAGTTGGTCAGTCGCACGGTAAGATGCAGTGTGACCAGACCCGTGCGCGTGATTTCCCCACGCTTGGATTTTTGCCGACGGGCGCGCAGCCGCCCAGTCGATCTCTGCATTCTCTACTTGTAACAAATGAAAAAATAGAACTGCTGATCGACGAAGTCCAAAAAAGGCAAGCCCTTAAAAACCTTATTAATAAAAGAAATAAAAGAAGTAGTGCGTTCTTTTTCCGCATTTTCTCGCAGACGTCACCGCGCTAGCAACACTGTCCACCAACTAAGTCGACGAAGTGGGCGGCCTATGAAAGCACGCAATTAAGTTGTGCGATTTGAAATTGTATATGTGCGGTGGCTCTTAAAGAGTTTGAAAACAGAGAATCACAATCGCCTGCACATTGACACTGTAGCAGCGCTTATGACCACTAGAAGAAAGGATTATTTGATCCTTCGAATGATATGTTGACAAAACAAAGGCATAATAAAGAGCTGCAATAAATACCTTGATGAAAATCATTAAATACTTAATAAGTATATGTAATAAATATATTTGATTTATAGAAACAGTACTTTTATTTCTTTCCTGATAATTTGTGGGGAAAATGTGGGGAATATTGATTTTTTTTCCCCCAAAATTGGGGATTTTCAGTTAGGTTTTTGGGTAATCGAGACCGTGGCAGTTGGCAACGCTGTTGCTATTACGTTTTGGTTCTTACCTTTATTCTGGTTACATTGTCGGTAGTATGGCTCTAAATTTTTTGTTGGCAACACACAATTGACTGTCGTGCGACAAAATAAATTTCCTCCATAATTTGCTCCATTTTCCAAAAGTATGTGGTACGAAATTCTTCCTAGTTTCTTCATTATAACGGCAGGGTTAGGCTTGCCAGGATGGGGCTTATATCATATACACAATCTTGTGTTAGGAAACGTAAGTTAAGAATTGCTTTAACCTTAAAGTTATCTAACAACTCCGGATTACCAAAGAGCAGCAGTAAAGCAGATAAAAATAACGTTTATACTTACGTACACAGATAAAAAAGATTCTAATACTGAAGAATCAAATCAAATGACTGACCGAAATAACTGATAAATTAATTTTGCATAGTTCTGCATTATCCAAACAAGATTATAAAATAGTTGGTATCTTAGCCAGCTGATTGCCATTTGTTTAAATTATAATAACAATACTATTAATAGCATTTATTAACTTACAGCACTACAGGCGTACAGTACTTGATCGATGGGACAGAATTCAATATCAAAGAGATTATAGACTCACTGGCAGCCCATACAATGTCAATGTAAGTAGATCATAGGTAAAACCTTAATAATAAATAATGCTTGATGTTTTTATAGGCAGTGTTCTAGTTAGTACTCCTCTTTGTCCATAGTTTTTACGTTTTACTTTTCATGATGATTGTGAACGGTTGATGGACCATAGGACATGTCTTCTAGTCCACATATTATTCTATTTTTCTTTCAAAATAACTTACACTCAATAACTCAAACTCAAGCCTTTAATGCACCATATTGTTATAAAAACGATCACAAGGCTTAAAACTAGAAATGACATCATTATGGACCCTGTCGGGCACGGCAAACGAGGCAAAAAGAGAAAAGAGGATACACAATAACTTATCTTACTAGACAATAAGTAAAATTAAAAAATAAATATAACAATTACGATTAAAGAAAGAAAATGATGAAAAAATAACATCTGGAGCATATATTTTTTCATCATTTTCTTTATTTATTTGTAATAGTTACAATATAGTAGGAGTTTAAATGTGTCAAAAACGTTAAAATGTAAATAAAAAAACAATATTAATAAATTATGATAAATTTCCATCTTGTTTCAGGGACTGGAACAAATCCCAGACAAATGAATTCATCAATTGTTGTGATGTTTAATTTAAATTTGCATAGATAAATAAATACATAGATAGATAAATAAATACAGTAAATGGATATAACTACTTACACACTTTTTTTTTGTTACTCGGGAAATCAAATAGGATGGGAGTATTATAAGTAATTTAAAAAAACCCATTCAAATTGAAATTCAACATTAAAATTCTGATTCAAACTCCAGGGATACATAATAACTCTTAAACCCGTCAAGGATCAAATTCCAGACAATTGATTTTTCAATTGTCAGCCCTCCTTAAGTGAGTGCTTGACATATTCAGATTTTTTTGTGTTGTTAATTTACTAAAAAGATAATGTCAAGGTCATTAGTGACACAATCATCTGTAGATAAAGCCTGCAAAGAACAAAGAAAGAAGAAGAAGAATAAATGTATCAAAAATGTTGACAAAATCAGTAGTAAGTACCCAAATACTAATTAAATCAGATCTCTGTGACTTTACGAGACATTATATATAATTACTAATTATAGTAAAAATTCAAAATATTAAAAACAAACAACTCAAATTATTAAATTTATAATTTAACAACTAATATTCTATGTAAAATTCTAAAAAGAAGGCACAGATTACAGAGAGTATGTCTAAGAAGGTGCATTACGCCGCGTTTACATTTATCTGATGCCTTCTGACATGACGCGTCAGAACGTAATCGGTTATATCATCATTACAATGGTTAAAGCGATACCTCGTCGACACTAGCGACACCACTTGATTTATATTAATTGTGGTGAATATAGAACTTAATAAACAAAAACGCTTTAGTGAATGACTAAAGAATGGTATTTGTAATTTTTTGAGATGTGCTCTGTATAAGATATTCCTCTATGTGTAACCTATTTTTTCATTATAGCCGAAAGTGGCCACTTTTAACAATAATTAAAAAAATTGGTTACTTATAGGTAGACACTTTATACAAGATACATCTTTAAAAATTACAAATACCGTTCTTTAGCAATTCTCTAAAGCGTTTTTGTTCATTTTGTTCTAAATTCACCATAATTAATAACAATCAATTGGTGTCGCTAGTGTGCACGAGGTAGCCCCTTAAAACATTAATCTGTCGTGACGTGTCGTCAGATACAACAGATTAATGTAAATCTAACACTCTAAAAGCCACCGCACATATACAATTTCAAATCGTACAACTAAATTGCGTGCTTTCATAGGCCGCACACTTCGGCGACTTAAGGCTGATTTACACTTGCATAAGTACAGTAGCGAGTTAACTTGCGGTCTTGGCGAGTTAAGTTCTTAACATTGTTTGGACGGGAATTTGAACTTAACTCGCCAAGACCGCAAGTTAACTCGCTACTGTACTTATGCAAGTGTAAATCAGCCTTTAGCTTACATTACTCTTTGGTTCATGGACAGTGTTGCTAGCGCGGTGACGTCTGCGATAAAATGCGGAAAAACAACATAACGTTTTCATAACTACCCCTAGATGGCAGTGTTTACATTTTCGGAATATTCCAATAAAATTATTTTTTCTAAGGAGAAGTTCAGAAGTTTACCCTTCGAACCGTTTCGCTGCCTGTTTTCGGAGTCAGCTACCGTATGGAAATTCACAACCCCGTTTAGTAGCTGGACACGAAAGAAGACTGTGGCCTTGTTTAAGAAGGTCGATAGACTATAATTCTCTCAAATTTCGGTCGTAACAGATTTTCGGTAAGTTAATCACATTATATTTAAGTAATTTCTAAAGGTAAAGCTTTTTGTATTAAAAGTTTTTATTGAGTTGCTAGATACTAACCAGGGTGGCACATTTAGATCGGTCAGTATGGGAAAGTCTGAAACTATAAGACATGCGAAAGTCTCTTCTTAGGAACCATGTAATAAGATTTTAGTAATAAGAAAAACTGCAATCATACATTAAAAAAAAACATGTACTCAGCTCCGGAATCGAACCCGGACGTTTTGAAAATAAAACTAGCACTATTTATATTTAGATATCGAATGTGTAGGTCTTAAGCAGTAAACGTTTCTATGAAACATAATGTCTAAAATGATTAAATCCATTGTTTTCATATTCTTTAATTTATTTTAGTAAGTGTTTATTTTATGGTATGTACTGTATTAATCTGTGGTACAGTACCGAACTACTGCCACCATAATATTGAATGTTTCTTTAATCCTTACGGCGCATGGCCACGGGAACGGGCGACGGCGACGACCGACAGCTACGCGACTGGCGATAGCGTAAAATTCGCAGCGGACGAATATTTGTTCCACCAGTCGCGTAGCCGTCGCCGCCGCCCGTTCCCGTGGCCAGGCCGTTAGACCTTATAGGCCTGTTCTTATTTTTAACCCCCTACGAAAAAAAGAGGGGTGTTATAAGTTTGACGTGTCTGTGTATCTGTGTGTCTGTCTGTGGCATCGTAGCTCCTAAACGAATGGACCGATTTTGATTTGTTTTTTTTTTGTTTAAAAGCTGACGTGATTAGGATTTTTATAACTATAATTTATGAAGATCAATTCAGACGTTTGATGGCTATCAGCTCATTTTCTACCTGATAAAAGGGTTTTACTAACTTCCACAGATCCGATTGATTTGAAATTTAGTGTACTGTCACTTCAGTGACATTCCCATGATACCTACTAGTCTTGAGCTGATCCTTTACCATCAAAAAGCCTGCGGGATGCGTAATTCTTCAGAAACTTACAGCAGATATAGCGCGTTTGGGCTCATAAGAATAGTCTCAACGAGATGGTGTTAGCAAGGGCGTCGCCAGCCCATGGCCTAGGGGGGGGCAAGTTGCTAATATGGAGAACTTTTTTAATACAACTAGATGACAATCTTGCTGACGGCCCACATAGTGGTAAGTGGTTATCGTTGCCTATAGATACCTGCACCAAAATAAAAAAAAGAGAAATGAAAAAAAGAAAGATGAAATGAGTATGAGAAAAATATGAACTAATTAGCGACCGTCAACAATACGGCATTCGCTGTAGTCAATCTACTGGTGATCTTCTAATATAGGTACTTCACACACCGTTGGGCCCTTGCCATTGAAAGTCAAGGTGAGACATCTTATCTTATCTTATCATTGGGCCGTGTAGGGCTTTCAAATACCGGATTTTTTCGATATCGGTATCAATACCGGTATTTGCATGTTCAATACCGTGATCACGGGATCACGGTATTGAATATGAACTCAAAATCAAAGGATATTAAAACGCCCGTTTTATTTCTGATCAGTCTTTATTTCTGTTACATAGGTACATATTCATGAAAACAGGCTAACAAAATATTAAACATACATTATTGTTAGAAACAATAATGTAATATTTTGTTCCTTCCTTTCCCGGGTAGTCTTTTATTAATAGTTCGGCGGGACTAACAATTAAAGACCCAAATTTTTGTATCAAACAAAAGATAAACTATTTAAATAAAAAAAAACAAAAATACCTTGCCATTAATTAAACTTGGCAAGGCAATCAACATTAAAAATAATTATTATAGGTAGATTACTTAACAATCATCTATTCATTTATTTTTCTATTCATTATAACATCTTAAGATTTTGGCATTTTTTGCAACTGAAAGTGTTATCTTAAAAAGGACAGAGCGTTTAATGACTTATCAGATAGCGAACTTCTCAATTTGTTGCATAAATAGCTGACCGAAGAAAAAGCGTCTTGACGGCTCGCTGTGCGTCAAACGGGGTCCGGAAGGCGACCCGAGCGTCGCCCGTCGGCTGTCCCCGCTCGTTGTAGCGTCTGATCACATCGTCTTGCGTCAGCTCGAACTCCGAGAAGAACGTCATAATGTCATCAATAGTGGCGCGGAATGGCACGTTCTCCATCGACACCACGCAGCCGGGCGCGCCAAAGTCCTCCAGCGCTGAATCGGGCTCCTCTTCTTGTCGGATCTGCTCTCGACCGTTCTCGTAGCTCGCCCCGAGCCGCGGCCGCGCCCGAAGCCACGCCCTCTACCACGCTCAAACCCTCGCCCGCCGCGGTCATAACCCCGTCCGCGGTAGGTTCCGCGCTCGCCTTGATCGAACCCGCCTCTGTAACTACCCCTCTCGTAGCTTCCTCTGTTCGACTCGAAACTGCCGCGCCCAGAGCTAAAGCTACCCCTCCCACCCGATTCGAAACCACCTCTATTACCGTCGTACCCTCCTCTGCCGCTGTCGAAACCGCCCCTGCCTCTGTATCCGCCGCGAGTTCCGAACCCCCATCGCTTTCGAAGACACACATCTCTACTCTTATTATTGAATCAAATTCAGTGCCTGCAGTTGCATTGTACTTTTAGATAATTTAGATATTTCCCTCTCCAGTTTTTTCTGGATGGACACATCGTCATCTTCAACACTTGTATTTTACGATGACGATGAAGTAGAAAGTTCTTCTGTAGCAACACTAGCAACCATCTCAGTAACTGCATGCTGGAGTATTCAGTTGTTTATTTTTATATTTCAAACGAGTCAGTGTTAATGATAATTTCATGCAATTCATCAGATGTTAGTTTTTTGAAAATGTCACCTTCGCTATCATTATCACTAAAATAACCTTCAGTGTCATGTAAGTATTGTAACAATCCAGATATAGAGAGACGTCGCTCTTTTATACGTTTTCGAAGTGCCTTTGCAAGGTTTTGGCTTGACTCATTAGCCTGTCCATCTAATTTTGTTAACATGCATGCGAGACTGACTAACTAACGGTTAAATATTAATATAACTCTAATAAGGAATTGTTGATTTGTAATACCGTAAAATCACGGTATCGACTGATCAATACCGGTATTGAAGAATACCAATAAAATAATCGTGATTACGGTATTACGGGATCCCGGAATACCGGTATTGAAAGCCCTAGCCGTGACTGTGCCACGATGCACTTCGACCCTTCGGGATCTTTTATGCCACCCCTGCCGTTACTCCTCCCACGTCCTGAATATAGCTGCCATAAGCTTCACTATATCTTTGGGGTGAAAGAGTTTTTAGTCTTCTGGCCTTGGATACGCCACTTCCAGAAGACTTATTCTGATCCTAGCCAGGGCATCGCATTGACACAACAGATGTTTTCATCTCGATTCCTGGCCTTCACCACATGCCCGACAAGGTTGTGCAGAGGAAATTTGCATTTTGTGGAGCATGTAATTGGTGGCAAAATGTCCTGTGAGTGCTCCATTGAGGAAGCGAGCCTGTGTTCATTATTAGTCTAGATATAGCGGAGGCACATAGCTACCAACTTACAGGCTGCCTGAGGGCTTGTGCAAATAGGTCGCTAGCTTTTTGTGCAAAAGGTGCATAAGAGCCGTTGACGGCAGTTTCTCGGATAGCATGGACATCAATGCTGGCGTCCCATGAGGCTAGGTGCTGTCTCCTAACAGTTTCTGATACATATCAATGATAAACTGTCTATTGACAGACTGCATTGTTATGCGGATGACAGACTGGCGACACCTAGTATGCGGCTCGTGCCAATACCCCTAATAATAAAGTTGCGATCGACTTGTGTCTGAAATCGACAGTTCTCTTATCAGAGTCTCTAATTGGGTGCGACTAGGTATAGTTGATTAAAATCCCACTTAAGTCTGCGCGTTTACCGTTAAATAAACCCCATTAATTGTGGCTCCACATTTTTTTAGCACACCCCTTTCGATGTCTAAGAGTATCGGGAATTCGGGATATCCGTATGGACGTTTAGTTCCGCAGACATTTAGAGGATAAAGTCAAGCTGGCATCCAAGAAGCTTGGTGTGCTATATGTCTCAAGCTAGGCGCCATATGAAATAGGAGACAGCGGAGCCGGTCAGAGAGGGGTGGCCCATAGCTGACCCGATCAGTCGCAGACGGCCACGGGTAAGAAGAAGGCGTTACGTCCACTTGCTTCTCCTGTTGTAGTGGTGCCGTAGGTGGAATATAATGGGGGCTCACCGCCGTATAACACGGCCCGTCAAATATGAATAGAGTGGAGTTGGAAGAGGCTCGCAGTTGTGCGGGATGACCGCAGAGTGGCAGGGTTGACTGCTTGTTTGTTCGCGTGTCGCCCCATAATGATGGAAGAGGGTTTTAGCGGTAGATTGGAGAGGGAAGAGCGGAATTGTTTGCCCGGGAGTCCCACAAAATCGTCAGGCTCCCCCCGGGCTCAGCGATAGGCGTAATCGCCCCACTCATTGTTAATCAAAGGAGAGATTTTGCGTCCTTATGTGCGTTCTGCCGTTTGCATAACGAGTTGTGTTCTGAGGAATTATTCGACATGATGCCCAAGGCCTCATTCTGTCCTCGCACCGCTCGCCCTTGGCAGAGAATTTCATCCTCACACGTTTGGGACCACAGTGGTCGCGTACTTATACGGTTTCAGAGAAACTTTCTCCCGATTACCCAACTCAGGCTGTGGAATGAGCTCCCTACAGAGGTTTTCTCGAACAAGTACCACCGCCTTTCTTATTTCAGCCATGAAACAGTTCGCTGTGTTTCGGATTGAAGGGAGAGGTACCCAGTGTAGATACTGGGCTTGGAAGGCATTTCATCTTTGGCTTCCGGATGACAACGCACCTGCAATAACAAGTGATTCTTTTTCCTTGTTGTTGCAAGTTTCTATAGGCGGCGGGAACCACTTACCACCAGGTGGGCTGTCAGCTTGTTTGTCATCTAGTTGAATAATAAAACGTGTGTATGGGGTTCTTCAAAAAGAGCTTGAAAAGGTTTAATACGACAACGCGAAAGTGATACGTATATACCCCTGGTGTTACAATTGCAACCGTCAATAGGCTACGGTGACCGCTTACAATGAGGTAGGCCGTATGCTTGATTGCCACCTTATTGGTATAAAAATAATTTTTTTTGGTACAGTAAAGACTCAAAAGCATGATCGAAGCTTTACATTTATAGCGAGAGTAGCCGCGCATTACCTCTACTGTATGGTGATTGTAATAAGAACGGTTCAAAGTTCAATGTATAAAGCGTCAGGAGCTCTTGACGGCTATAGAGCGTCACCATTGTTATTAAAATATTAGAAATATCGAACAAAAATAATTTACGACAGTTAATAAAAACATAAGTTCCGGGGGTTTTCTTAATTTTCTAGACCACAATAACATGAAATTATTGTAAGATTTATTTTAAAACCGTCTATAAAATATTTCTCTCTGATACTTTGTGAATTTGTTGGAGTTTTGTTGGCTACATTTTTTGATTTTTGGTTCTCTAGGGGGGGCAGCTGCCCCCCCCCCCCTGCCCCCCCCTTGGCGACGCCCTTGGACACCATAGATGATTAATGAGGCCGGGGGTTACTTAAAATTTTCATTTTCTGCTAATTTTATGTTCTAAGCTAATAAGATTTAATTTTAATCATTCCATCCAGCCTAACAATATTGTGTTTTTGCTCTCATTAAAAAAGAAGTTTTAGCAGATAAACTTTAAGGTCAAACCTAAGATAAAAATGTGATTTGATACACTAATAAAATAATCGTGGTTTATTTAGGTAAAAAAATATGTAAAGTACACACGTTGTCTGTCACGTACCAATGAGTTTTTGACATTTCATATGTCTACCTTTGAAGAGTTACTTACTGTCAAAAGTGTATACGATATCTACCTATTACCGTGATATTATTCCTCGTGACTGTACAGACGACACATAAAGTGTAACAGTTGCACTACGAAAGCCGCCTCTATTACGTATGCAGTAAGGGCGGTCTCAAGGTCAAACTGTTACAGTAGGTACAATAATATCTCAAGTAGGCTGTAAAAAAATTGACTTATTTCGGCAGTCAAACAGTTCGCTTTGTTTCGGATTGAATGGAAAGGTAGCCAGTGTAATTACTGGGCATGGAAGGCATTTATCATCTTAGGCCTCAGGATGACAAACGCACCTGCAATACAAAGTGTTGTTTTCCTTGTTATTGCAGATTTCTATCAATAGGCGACGGTAGCCACTTACCACCCGGTGGACCGTTCAGTTTGTTTCTCAGGACCCCGCCGGCGCTCACACACGCATAGTGTCAATCTTTAATGTGTCTGTCAGGAATGTCTGTAGGCACTTCTCAGATTAACTAATTATGTGGGTTCAATAATACATATCTACTTGTTTAGAATCGTCAGGGCGATAGATATTAGCTGTTGTCTATCATATTTTGTGTTTGTTTCGACATTTGTTCCAAGAAGAAAAATGATAAATTTGGTGGTCCTGACTTATCAAAATCCTCAGGCATGCAATTGCGGTCTTGTGTATACTATGCTTTATAATATTCTGTGTCTATAATTACCTAACGGTAGATAATTTAAAAGTCAATTAACTTTTATTTCTAGTTTCATTACATCAGGTTTGAACTCGGAACAAGCATCTACTAAGGCTATCATAATTAAACGTACTGCCGCCGTTACGTTAGGCGATCATGTTCTTTGTAAAGAATTCAAAAGGTCTAAGCTATTTTCGTGAAGTGGTGGTAGCTCAAAATAGATTCTTACACGATTATTTAAAATTAGAAATATCGGGTGAGAGTTTCCAGTTTCCTCATGTGTGGCTGCGGGACAATTGCCGGTGTGACCAATGCTTCCACCACTCAGCTCAGAGCCGGATCATCGATTGGGGTAAATTCGACCTTAATACCAAACCAAAAGTAGTATTCCAAGATGAGGACTCCGTCAAAGTAACATGGTCGGACGGCCACAAATCTGTATTTAAACTGAACTGGTTGAAGTTCAGAAGTTTTTTTAAACAAAGTCAACGAAAATATAGCGAGACTATTTACAAGCCTGCGAGGAAGACTTGGAACGACGTCACCTTCAAAAAGGCTTTTACAAAACACGATTACAGCGAGATATTAAAATCTGATAAAGCATTATACGATTGGCTTGACAATTTCTCTGTGTACGGTGTAGCGTTAATCCAGAAAACACCCAGCTCTGACACAGCAATAGATGCTTTGGTAGAAAAAGTTGCTTTCCCTAAGAAAACGCACTTTGGATCAAAATTTGTGGTGCAGAGTGGCCAAAAAGCAAACCACGTTGCTTACTTAACGAATAGTCTGCAGATGCACACTGACTTATCCTACTACGAGTATGGCCCTGGTGCGAATGTGTTGCATTATCAAGTTCAGACCGAAAGCTTGGGTGGCGATAGTTTACTGTCAGATGGTCACTTTGTGGCGGAATATATGAAAGAGTACCACCCTCAACAATACAAAATCTTAACTGAAGTAGATGTGGAATGGCATGCTGTTGGTGAAGAGCATGGAAATGCTTTTTTCAAGTTGCACAGAGCGCCAGTTATTCAGCTGAATATAAATAAGGAGATATCTAGAATTCATTTCTCTGTATCTCAACGGAGTAGTAATTTTCCTGGCCCCATAGAAAATGTTGTTCCATGGTATGAAGCTTACCATTTGTTCTTAAAGTTGAACCATCGATTTTCATCCAGTTTCAAGATCAAGACAGGCGATATTCTTGTATTCGACAATACAAGACTACTACATGGTCGGAAGGCGTATGAAGACAAAAATAATAATGTTAGAAAAATAATTGGTGTTTATTTAGACTGGGATGAAATATATTCTCGACTTCGCTGCCTCACTGTAAAATTAAAAAATGAGGATGGCATGTGATGAATATTGTTATAAGTATCTACTTTATTTAATTAGGTACCTTTATGTACATACTTAAATCATAGAATTAAATATGCATTACTCTGTTTCGTATTGAAACCAATGTCACCGAATCATTAGGTAATAGATTACTGAATTATGCTGTGAACGTTCACCTACTAAGGATTTTAATTGTATGGCAAACTTTTTAGTTTCTTAGGTTTCTGATTATAAGCCCCCGATAGCTAATGAACATGAAATGTGCTTCTCACTCTCTTTCCACGAGGATATGAACACGAGTTTATATAAGACTAATAAAGACGGCCGACATCACAGTACCTTTGATTCCATCTCAAATTCCTTGAACCCTTGCAATTCCATCATAATAATTATGTACACATACCTACTGAACAAGTTTTCAAGTTGTACATATTAGGTACCTACTTATCAATGATCGATAATATGGGTTTCGTCCGAAACTGTCAAGATGGATCGGGTGATGGGTGAAGCTATTGACAGATGGTGAGTCAGTGGTTGTTGGCCTTGTCATTGCAGCAGTCTGATCGGGCCTGGCACAGCACAGGGTTGTTATCTCCACGCTCTTGGCATACGGTCGACCCACTCATTTATGTAACTGGATCCACACAATCGCCGGCTTCCTACATGACCGTAGTATTCATGAATATATTCGCAGATAGATGCACTTTGCAGTTTACGCCAGTGAGCACATGGCTCCGTTCTATCTCCCACATTATTTCTTGACTTGCTTCCATTAAGAATGGTTCAATGCTATGCAGATGACAATAGTAGGAAGCAGGGCACGAGGGATATTACGCCCGCCCAGGGGCCGAGTATGTTCAAGCTGAGAGGGAGATAGTGTACCTTACCATTGAGCTCAACAGGTTCTAATTCTATGAATTATAAGTATGCGCGTGCGCGTTTACATGAAAAATGTCGCTCGTTCCTTCCTTCGCTTTCCTCTGTTCAGGGCACATGCACCTCCATCGTGAAAAGGCTCCATCTACTTGCTCGGTATGTAGCTGTCGGAACCTGTCTGGCTTGTTATCATTCTCATCAAACGAAACGGGAAAAGGTTCGTAATTTTTTTTATTCGTGTTAATTGTTGTAAGAAGTGATGAATTTACTGATTCATCATCATCACCAGCCTATATACATCCCAATGCTGGTACAGCATGGTAGAAACACATGAGTTTGGAATGTGTTAAAGCGCTTGCAGTAACAACCAGCGGCTAAACTTGCTTTCTAAAGCACGGAGGAGCTCGAACTTGAATATACTTATGACATGGCTGTATGAGCATTAGTTCCCTTCGCCTTCCCATTACAGGGAGAATAAGCAACAACTATAAAGGCGTGATTCGGTGGTGTCAGTCAAGATTTTTATTACAATATTTAAAAATTGTGTCGGAGTGAACTTAGTGTTATAAGAATTGGTGTAGTTTTATAAACTAAGTGTTTGTGTTGACGTCCAACTAAATGATTATTAAAATAAAAGTGATTATGGTGTGAAAGACGATGAGGACTTTTTTGTGGTTATCCACCTCATCAAGTAGCATCATATGGAGACTCATCATATATTTCGCGTCAAATACTCCTAAGATGTATTGAAATGTGTAACACCAGCA
Organism: Nymphula nitidulata; assembly: GCA_947347705.1. Classification (NCBI taxonomy): domain Eukaryota; kingdom Metazoa; phylum Arthropoda; class Insecta; order Lepidoptera; family Crambidae; genus Nymphula; species Nymphula nitidulata. The sequence continues at coordinate 1,504,322 of OX374617.1, read as the reverse complement.
TTTCAATGCAATAAAAGAAGAAATGAATCAATACCTTTTACTAGGTGGTAGGCCCGTATGTAGGGGCATCTGGGTAGGTACCACCGCCTTTCTTGTTTCAGCCGTGAAACAGTTCGCTGTGTTTCGGATTGAAGGGAAAGGTAGCTAGTGTAATACTGGCATGGACAGCATTTCATCTTAGGCCTCAGGATGACAACGCACCTTCAATATCAAGTGATTTTCTCTTGTTATTACAGATGTCTATAGGCGGCGGTTACCGCTTACCATTAGGCGGACCGTCGGCTTGTTTGTCATCTAGTAGTATAAAAAAAACATGGCTGTATGGGCATTAGTACCATTACAGGGAAATTGAATGAAAAAAAAGAAGAATGTTTGGCGGGATTTTGTGGTGTCAGTCAAGATTTAAAAATAAACAAAACTTAAATTAAAACTAAAAAATAATTAAAAAATAATAAATAATTAAATTACTGTTTTTTAATATTTAAATAACAATAATAAAAAATTGTGTCTGAGCGAACATTGAGTGATAAAATTGGTGAAGTTTTATAAACCAAGTGTATGTTTTGACGTGCAACTAAAAGATTGGGCCTAATTCTGGAAGCACACTCTAAGTTTAAATTTAAGTACAGTATATCTCTTTCTCACAATATGTAATAAGAATGAGAAAGCAAGAATTCATTTAGAGCTGTCATCTAAATTTAGACAGATTTCATACGAACCATAGACAATTTTAGACGGCATGTACGGAGGTGCCTCCTAAACACTGCATTTTATCACGTTCAATAAGGTCGAAAATTGAATGCATGTTTCTAAATGTCAAATTTTATGACAGCGATCCTTTTCGTATTGATATTGAGAGAAAGAGATAGACTGAACTTTAATCTTAGCATGTGTTCTCCTGAATTAGTTAGAATAAAAGTGATTATGGTGTGAAATACGATGAGAACTTTTTCGTGGTTATCCACCTCATCAAGTAGCACATAAAGTGACTGTCCTCATATATTTCGTGTCAAATATGTTAGATTACTTGGTAGATGTGCAGCTTACCGATATCACTATACACAATATGTAAAATATCTCTGAATAATTAATAAAGCATTTATCAACAAAAGGTATAACATTTATTTTCTGATTTTTCAAAACAATACAACCTTTGGTGTACTAATATACCGTCTTCTCTACTTGAAATCTCCAATCCGAGAAAGTATGTGGCTGGCTTCGTGGTTATCTTAAACTTCGATCTGAGTTGTTTAAGAAACTCGTCTATAGCCCTCTGATTGGTTCCTGCTACCAATCCGTCATCCACGTACAAAGCTACGATGATCTTGCCACTCTCTGTGATGCGTTGAAACAGACAGGGATCAGCTTCACTAACCTGAAAACCTGCTTTCTTGAAAAAATCAAGGATCGTTGCATTCCAACACCTTGGAGCCTGCTTCAAGCCGTAAAGACTTTTCTTCAAAAGACAAACTCGTCCAGAACCGTCATCAAAACCTTCAGGCTGTTTCATATATATCTCTTCATTCGAAAGAGATCCATATAGGAATGCCGTTGAAACATCAAACTGACTTAAGGTTAATCCTTCACTTGCTGCGATGCTTATAATTGATCTTACCGTTGCCATCTTTGCCACGGGACTAAAGGTCTGATCGTAATCTTCGCCTTTCTTTTGTCTAAATCCCTTAGCAACTAATCTGGCCTTATATTTGTCAATGCTTCCATCAGCATTCAGCTTGATCTTATAAACCCATTTGCATGGAATAGCTTTTCTATTCTTGGGCAGCTTTTCTAAAACCCAAGTTCCATTTTCACGAAGTGAGTTCATTTCATTTTCCATTGCCTTCATCCATAAAATGTGGTCAGGACAGGCTATTGCTTCCCTATAGAAGATTGGTTCGTACCTCTCAGCATCCATCGTGGCCATGACACAATCATTAAATCGCTTATGTGGTCGAAGCATAGTGCGATCGCGAAGAACCCTGTCATATACTAGTCTCTCAACATCAGGTTCATCTTCTTCACTGTCACCAACTTCCGAAGTATCATCTCTTGTGTTTTCGACTACCTCATTCTCCTCCCTCGATTCAATAGGTTGTTCATGGGTCGACACTGCGTCATGAAACTCATACTCATCACAATCATTATTATTCGTGACTGGAGTATCTTCTCTTATCTTAGAGTCATTTATAGGTCCTTGTAATGTTACTTCCATTTCAGACATCTCATCTTTAACAGACTCTTCACTAAATTTTGACACAATTGGCTTTTCATCAAATGTCACATCCCTAGATCTGACTATGGCATTTGACTCCCTGTGCCAAAGTCGATATCCGTCATCGTTATCGTAGCCGATCAATACACACTTCTTGGCTTTCTTTTGCATTTTTTTCCTTTGTTGTTTAGGAATATGCGAAAAACTCACCGAACCAATGATTCTAAAATGTTTCAGTTGAGGTTTTTTCCTTAGCCAAAGTTCGTATGGTGTTTTGTGATCCACGCAAGTTGGTCCTGTCCTGTTTAATATATAAACTGCTGTTTGTACCAACTCCGCCCACAAATACTGAGGCAGTTCCTCATGTGCATACATCATCGCTCTAGCCGACTCAACGATCGTACTGTTACATCCCTAGAATGCTCGGGTTAATGCTGACAACCTTAGCTGATGTTGTAGCATCAGCATTTACTATCCAAGCCAACGCGCCCGCTTCCCGAGCGCGTCAGTCTCCTCATAACCACCGCTCGTGACGGCTGCCTACTATTTTCAATTCTTAATCTAGTGTTTCATTTTAAATCTTTTTTTTAAAACCTATATCGGGAGGCTCGATATAACATTTGGTGGCAGCGTAAAGGGATCCAAAAAGTAGGATCCTCGGTTCGTCTCTGTACCTACACCGTATCTCCATCGCCGTCTCTGTATCTACACCGCATTACTAGCTCCAAAGTGAAGTGAAGTGCATAAAATCAAGTGACTTACCTTTACCTACTATTTCGAGTGCACTAAACGAAATAGCTCACCCATCACCATCTCTTCGATGTGAAAGAAAGTACGTACTTACCAAATCGTGAAGTGATACGCTCAGAACTGATCTTCTATAAACCCTGAAAGAATACATTCCATACTTACCACTTCTTGCATACTAAGAATAACCGTGTGCGTCATACCTACATCACTGTTCCTGAAAAAGATAACGTACAAAGTTATCCTAACTCGTCGTCGTCAGGGGCCACAACATTGTTGCAGCACAAGACTCATTGTGCCTAGCGCGATGAATGTTATCGCGTTCGCCGTCGCCTTCTACGTACTGTGAGTGCTTTGTTCTAAATTACTTACTCCAAAGTTAGTGAGAATCCAGTGTTAGTTTTAAGCGTAACTCAATCAGAACTCTATCCTAGTAATTAAATCTTAACACTAAACATTTCGTGCCTCTTTCCGAATCGTTTTTATTTCTACTATTTCTACTATATTCACTGTATACATTGTTTCGTATTACTAGTTCATTGTGAAATCCAAATCTAAAATGTCGAATCCACATATCCAGCTCCCATCTGCTCTAAACTTACCATCAGACACGGAAGATGAAAAGGCGGCTAGCCCTGTAGATAAGCCTAAAGGAAAAGGCAAGAAAACACTAAGCTCCCCAACAACTGAGAATCTAGACCTTAGCGTGATCCTCAAATTCATTAAATCATATGATGGTAGTAGAGAGACACTCAACTCGTTCATCATCAACTGCAATAACGCTTACGAATTAGCGAATAGCATACAAAAACCCATTGTTTTTAAATACATTTTATGCCAGTTACAAGGCAAGGCGGAAGTTGCTTGCTCTATAAAGGAGTTTGTAAATTGGGACCAACTCAAAGATTTTCTCAAAACACAATTCAGTGAACGCAAGCATTCCTCACATCTCCTAATGGAGTTGCAAGAGAGCAAACAGCTTCCGACCGAAAACGTTAGTCAATTTGCACTTAGGATCGAGACCACCTTATCACAACTCCTCACAGAAATATCTCTCAGCAACACCAAAGTCAAAGAATTACCAGGTCGAAGTGCTGCAATGGAGGAATTAGCCTTGCACCACTTCCTAATCGGTCTTCAACCACGCATTTCCAATATCATCCGGTGCAAATCACCGAAAAACTTAAACGAAGCAATAAGCTTCTCAATCTCTGAGGAACGAATTCAACAAACACTTTATAAGAAAGGTGAGAAACCTCTCGACAAGCACCCTAGAAATTCCAACATCACCTTTCCTACTCGAAGCTCAAACCCTCAAAGAGGATACTCAACTCCCCCTCAACAGCCGTCGCGTAACTTTAACAATACAAACATAATATGTAGATATTGCAAATTTCCTGGTCACAGTATCGAGCGATGCCGGAAAAGGGAATATAACAACCGAATTAGAAACCAATCGGGCCCCTTACCTAGCTCTTCCAATCCCAATCAGTTTAGAAGAGTAAACTTTGCCAATGACCAAGAGGTAGAAGGAAATGAAGAAGTAGACCTCGATGAAATCCAACACTCAAAGGATTTAAACTAAACTACGTCTCGTTCGGGTGTCGCGCGGGACGCTCTCCCATAAAAGACACCAAATCCACTGTATCCAATACCAGATCCGCTGTATCCGCTGTATCCACTGTACCCACTGTATCCAATACCAGATCCTCTGTATCCGCTGTATCCACTGTACCCACTGTATCCAATACCAGATCCTCTGTATCCGCTGTATCCACTGTACCCACTGTATCCAATACCAGATCCGCTGTATCCACTGTATCCACTGTACCCACTGTATCCAATACCAGACCCGCTGTATCCGCTGTATCCACTGTACCCACTGTATCCAATACCAGATCCTCTGTATCCGCTGTATCCGCTGTATCCGCTGTATCCACTGTACCCACTGTATCCAATACCAGATCCTCTGTATCCGCTGTATCCACTGTACCCACTGTATCCAATACCAGATCCGCTGTATCCACTGTATCCACTGTACCCACTGTATCCAATACCAGATCCTCTGTATCCGCTGTATCCACTGTACCCACTGTATCCAATACCAGATCCGCTGTATCCGCAGTATCCACTGCACCTACTGTATCCAACAATAAATTCACTGTACCCACTGTGTCCACTGCATCCACTCCATTCACCGATCCTGCATGCAAAGAGGAAATTAAAATCTACGAAATCTCATTCGACCCATCAAAAAAGTCATTGCCATACATTATCGTTAACACCAAAATCTCAGACTCACCACTATCCCTCTTGGTAGACACCGGCTCCTCAATAAGCCTGATAAAGACGTCAGCATTCAAATCAAGACCCCTGCTGTCCAAGGAAATCCTTAAACTAAAAGGACTCAGCTCGTCCGACGACACAATCCCTACACTAGGCTCCTTCATTCTCGAAATCCTTTCCAACAAATCTACCAATTATATAAAACATAAATTTCACGTAATAGGTGACGTCGACTTACCTTATGACGGTATTATCGGCAATGACCTGCTTAACAAGTTCCAAAGTAGCATCAATTTTACCAATGAAACCCTGAAACTAGGGAAAACTTTCATAAAATTAGAATTTTCCGACCCTTTCTTTGTAATACCACCACGCACTGAAAAAGTGGTAGAATGCACTGTCTCGAATCCTAGTCTTGGCGAAGGGCTTGTCCTAGATCAGACTCCCTCTAAAAATCTCTTGATTGCCAACTGCCTAGTACGCGTCAAGGAAAATAAGAAAATTAACATTACAGTCGCTAACATCTCTGAATCCCCTGTGTCTCTGAAAACGAATCTTAATCTAAAACTTACCTCCGTCGATATGAAAAATCGCATACGAAATCTCTCTGAAACTATCCCTGTTAACTACTCTGGACTTCAACCTGAAACAGAAAATTCTGCTGATAGAACCCGATACGTCCTAAATCTGTTAAGAACAGAACATCTGAACGGCGAAGAAGCCGATGCTCTCCTACAACTCTGCGCAGACTACTCCGACATCTTCCATCTCCCAGATGAAAAGCTTACATATACTCATGCTATTAAACACGACATCAAAACCATAACAGATGAACCCATCCATACTAAGTCCTACAGATTTCCCGAAATCCACAAAAAGGAAGTCGAAGAACAGATCAACAAAATGCTTAAACAGGAAATAATAGAACCGTCCATTTCACCTTGGTCTTCACCAATATGGGTGGTACCGAAAAAACTAGATGCGTCTGGCCATCAAAAATGGCGCGTAGTCATCGACTACCGTAAGCTGAACGACGTAACCATCGGTGATACCTACCCCATTCCACAAATCACCGAAATACTAGATCAACTGGGCAACAGCAAATACTTCTCCACACTAGACTTAGCATCTGGGTTCCATCAAATCCCTGTAAATGACTCTGAGAAAACCGCTTTCAGTATTCCCCAAGGCCATTTCCAATTTACTCGCATGCCCTTTGGCTTAAAAAATGCACCATCCACATTTCAACGGCTGATGAACACAGCCCTATCCGGCCTTCAAGGCATCCGCTGCTTCGTATATCTTGATGATATAGTAATCTACTCTTATGACTTACCTTCACAGATCAAAAATCTTTCTACGGTATTCCAAAGACTCAGGGAATTTAACCTCAAACTTCAACCCGATAAATGCGAGTTCCTTAGGCGCGAAGTCGCTTATCTAGGCCACATAATCTCTGCTGACGGGGTAAAGCCTAACCCCGCCAAACTCGAATGTGTTACCAAATTTCCAACTCCAAACTCTCCCAAAGACATTAAATCTTTCCTTGGCCTAGTGTCCTATTACCGTAGATTCATCCCAGATTTCTCTAAAACTGCTAAACCACTTACCTCACTCCTCAAGAAGGACATACCATTCAACTGGGAGAATCAACAACAAGTAGCCTTCGACCTTTTGAAAAGAAAGCTAACCACTGCACCTGTCCTCTGCTACCCAGATTTCACCAAATCCTTTATACTCACATGCGATGCTTCAAATCACGCCGTTGGGTCTGTCCTATCGCAAGGCCCTATTAACAACGATCGCCCAATTGCATTCGCGTCGCGTACATTAAACAAAAGTGAGTGTTACTACAGCACTACCGAAAAGGAGCTTCTAGCTATCATTTTCGGATGCAAGACCTTCCGTCCCTATCTGTATGGGAGAAAATTCCAAATCATTACCGATCACAGACCTCTCAAATGGTTGTTCAATCATAAAAATCCTAGCAGCAAGATGCAACGTTGGCGACTTAAACTCGAAGAGTTTGAATACGAAATCATATATCGAAAAGGAAAATTAAACTCAGTCGCTGACGCACTTTCACGTTATCCTGTTAACCCTATTCTACCTCTCACCGACTCAAATCCTACTAACTCTACTCAACAAGCTGAACCAAGGGCTTCTCCTACACAAGACAACGAAAGCAACAACATACTACCCCCGTTTAGCCCTATAACTCTAGAGGACTTAGATTTAAGCCTCCCTACTACTCCCAATTATGATAGCAGCAGCTTACCTTGCATCGATCTCCTAGAGGAAGACGACTACAACTTCCCGCTCACTTACAGCCCACCTGAAATTCCAAGACCTATTGAAGAAGAACCACCGAAACCAGACGTGTCCTTACCATCCACCAGCAAACAAATTGCTGTTCCAATTCCAAGCTTTCAACCAGACTTACCTGAACAACCTCTTTTACAAGAACCTCCAAGCCAGGCAGACTCACTGGTACAATCTTCTCCACTAAATCCTGAAACTTATAACCCAATACTAGATCCTCCTACCAACACTCAACCTATATCACAATCACATTCTATTCCAAGCGAGCTTACAACTAATGACGAGTATTCCAAATTCCTAAAAAATATCAGTGACAAGAACAAAAGTTTCAATACCAAAATTTTAGAACACAATGAGTCCTTAATGAAAACTCATTGCCAAACGATCTTGATTCCTACATCTATCGACCTAGATGAGTCGAATTCTTACATTTCAGAAATTCTTGATACTATTGCTAACCCCAACGAGATGCTGTGTAAAGAGAAGCATCTCTTTTCCTTTGAGAAAATAAGTTGTAACGATAAGAACACTTACCTTATGTTCACAAAGGTTCATCACTTCGATGAGTGCACATACCCCGAAATCTTCAAAACTATTAAAGCTATCAAGAGTCACCTACTCACAATTAATGTTTCTGAAATCGCCATCTCAGATTTCGAAAACCCATTCGAAAAACATTCCTTCGTCAAAATTTATAACATAATCCTTTACATTTTCCACGACTCTAATATCATCATAAACATATATCACAATAATATCATGTACCCGTCTCTTAGCGACATCAAGAAAATCCTTAAAGACAATCATGACCTTCCTATCGCCGGTCACCTAGGATGTAACCGGATGCTAAATCGAATAAAGGAAAAATTCTACTGGAAGGGAATGAAAACCGACGTAGAGAACTACGTAAAATCATGTACTCTTTGCCAACAAAATAAGGCCCTTAGGCAGACTAATAGAGCACCCATGCAAATCACTACCACTTCTACCAGCCCCTTTCAAAGAATAAGTCTAGATATAGTCGGCCCATTGCCCGAGTCAGGCCCTGCCAAACTTAAATATATAATGACTGTCCAAGATGACCTGACCAAATTCTCCGTTGCTTACCCCCTACGAAGCGTCTGCTCAGAAGAAACCACAGATTGCCTCGTCCATTTTATTTCCTTGTTTGGAATCCCACAGGCCATCCTTACTGACCAAGGTACTAACTTCACGGCCGACCTCTTCAAGAAAACTTGCACCTTCTTAAAGATAAAACAATTGTGGTCTACTCCTTACCACCCTCAAACGCAAGGGGCACTAGAAAGGAGTCATTCAACCCTTAAAGAATATTTAAAATCTTATGTCAACGAAAACCAAGAGGACTGGCCTCGATATGTCTACACGGCAATATTAGCCTATAACACTGCTGTCCACAGCACAACGAAATTTTCACCATATGAACTATTGTTTGGGCATAAGGCCTTCATCCCTAACTCACTATATAATCAAGACATCACCACTTATCCCGACTACGTCAGAATGCTTCAACACCGCTTCAAACAGTCTTGGGAAAAGGCTGTAGAGAATATAGAGCGATCAAAGGAAAGATCTAAAACTTATTACGACAGTAGAACTCGACCAATCCGCTATAAGGTCGGTGATTATGTATACCTGAAAAATCATCTGAGACTACGAAAAGCGCTCTCTCCAATATGGAAAGGCCCATATAAAGTAATAGCTATTCATAACAACAATACACTTACCCTATTGATAAACAGACGCCATGCCAGACACCATTTCGACGAAGTAAAACTAGCAGGCGTCCATCCTAGTTCTCCTTAGAATATAACAATATTACTCAGTATTACCAATTACTTTCCACTTTATTATCCCTCTGACGGATAATATATAAACAACACCTATCAAGTATCACATAAGCTTAGGTAATAGGATTTACTTTGTATTTTAAGGATAATTTAAGTTTCAATTGAATAGAATATATACTAAAATATATATATTTATATATACTTACATTCACATAAAGTGTATACGCGAATGTAGTTATAAAATAGATTAGATAAACTAATGCGCATATAATGAACGTAACAAACTAGTAAGTAGCTATTAAAAGACAAATATCTTTTATTTTATTTTTTTTAATTTTTATTTCAGTGTGTCAACCTTGGCAACACCAAAATTTGTCAAACAAATCTCATCCAGTCCAGGCGTTTACTTTGACTATGTGGGAAAAACCAAAATTATGAATGGACACTTGAGTATAGTTGTCCCAATAGATATTTCTCATATACTACCACAACTAGATAACATTAACTCAGTATTAGGTACAGTAAAGTACAACTGTAAACAAACGCAAGTCTTAGACAATACCATGTGTGAAAATTTACTTTCACCTCTAACTACTCGATATAAAGATTTATTACAGGAATATACATCTTTAACCCACCTAATTGATAATAGAGCTAGACGCGGAGCCTGGATAGGTGGCATAGGTACCGCTTTAAAACAGATATTTGGCACTTTAGACGAGGATGATGCTATCAAATACGATAATGCCATTAACTATGTACACGACAATCAAAAAAGGCTAGCTTCATTAATGAAAGAACATATTCTCGTTACGAAATCCACTTTATTAAAACACAACGAAACTTTACATAAGTTAAAATTTAATGAAGATAACCTTAATCTAGCCATCGACAAGCTCTCCGTTAACCTAAACCAATTATCAAATACGACCAACAATTTATTAATCGTATCCGAAATAAACATTGTCCTTAATAATTTAGAAACATCAATTCTTGCGGTCTCCTTCCAACTCGAAGATATTACTAACGGAATATTGCTCAGTAACGTTAACATTTTACATCCATCTATTATAACACCACAAGAGTTATACAGAGAGCTTACCGATAACTACAAGTACTTACCTGCAGACTTGGAGTTTGCAGTACCCTTAAATCTAGGCTTTATCCATGTTATTATGAATATGTCAAAATTAATTAGCTACTATTTAAATAACAAAATGATGTTTGTATTATTGATCCCTTTAGTAAACCCTCAAGATTTTTATTTGTACAATAATGTCCCATTACCTATGTCACATAATGTAACAAACCCAAACTCATTTAGTGTAATAGTCCCGAGTAGCAAGTATATAGCTATAACTATAGATAAATCGCATTACAGCACCATCAACTCATTAGAAAATTGTAAAAGTGTAAATTACCAAAATTATATTTGTAAAATAATGAATGTGTATCCGACTACAGCCAACCCTAGTTGCGAGAGTGAACTTTTATCCAAAGTAATCACAACCCTTCCTTTACAATGTAAAACAGAATTCATTCAAGGAAACTTAGATATATGGAAGCCTATATCTAATAACAGGTGGATATTTGTACAATCCACATCCAGTAAACTGACAATAGATTGTTATGATTCAGATATGTTCGAAACCAATGTATTAGGAACCGGAATAGTTATAATTCCTACCCATTGTAAGGCATACTGTAAAAGCACAAAGCTTTTACCCGATCATAATGTATTAAATATAACATCACCTGTAATCAACTTAGATTTTAACTTAATAAATGATTCTTGCTGTAACTTGTTAAAATTCAAGGAAATGGCTAGTAATGTGCCTAGTTTAAAATTAGATAACTTAGATCTGGAAAGTTTGCATTTGAAGGAAACTTCAAACGCAAATAATAATATAGTTAAGGAACTAGACAAGATTATGAACGAGCCACATATTCTAAAATATGGAGCTCACTACTCTACATTCGCCATATTTCTTATTATTATCGTGATTGTAATTATAATGTATGTATTGTATAAAAAAATAAATATCGCAGGCAGCATTCACCAGCAACCTAACATACCTAAAGTGGTCTTTAAAGAGGAAACAGTAGAAATAATAAACTCTAAACATACAGAACCGGAATCAGTTGAAACCCGTTCCCCTAAAATTCGTACTAAACTTTAACAATTTCGATAATAGTTCCAAATAATGTAATCAAAGATAAATAATAGAAAATCAATTTACAAACTAAATAAACTAAAACATTTACTTACCTACTTTACTTACTTAAGTAAAACTGATATAAATAAACTTCGGAATATTCACCCCGAATTTTATTCCTAATGGGGGGAGGTGTTACATCCCTAGAATGCTCGGGTTAATGCTGACAACCTTAGCTGATGTTGTAGCATCAGCATTTACTATCCAAGCCAACGCGCCCGCTTCCCGAGCGCGTCAGTCTCCTCATAACCACCGCTCGTGACGGCTGCCTACTATTTTCAATTCTTAATCTAGTGTTTCATTTTAAATCTTTTTTTTAAAACCTAAATCGGGAGGCTCGATATAACAGTACGGTTATCCCGTTCACTACACCCATTCTGTTCTGGAGTGTACGGCATTGTCATTCTCTGTCGTATTCCGTACTTGGCTAACACTTTTCTAATTCCATTGTTGTCGAACTCGCCGCCATTATCGCTTAGAAACTCTTTAATTGAGTGTCCTGTAGCCTTCGCTTCAGCTAACATTTCCTTTAGTTTACTTGATACTTCAGACTTGTGTTTCATGAAGTAAACATAGCGAAATCGAGAGAATTCGTCCTTGAAAAGAACAAAGTAACGGAATTTTGAGTTAGAAGGAGGGAACGGACCACAGACGTCCGAATGTATGCGTTCACCTGGCATTAAAGCTTTATCTCTAACACCAAACTTTTTACGATGTGTTTTTCCAAAAATACATCCTTCACATAATTCGCCAGTCTCTTTAGTCTTGATACCTAACTCTCTTTCGATTAGACTTTTGATATGCCTTTTATTTTGGTGGCCCATTCTTTCATGATACAATTGCAAGGTATCTTGTGTAAGCAGAACACAAGCAACTTCCATGGGTTTTATTGCTGAACATTGCAACTTGTACAGTCCACCATACCTCCGTCTGGTTCCTGTCACGACCACATTTCCGTTAATAACAAATTTGCAGCTATCAACTCGTGACTCAAACAGACTTTCTGGATTATTGTCTTGACCTGCTAAAACTGAAAATAAATTCTTTGAAATATTCGGAACATACCAAACATCTTGAAGAAGAAACTCTTCACCAGATTTGGCTTTCATCCTGATTGAGCCTTTCCCTAAAGCTTCAATCACTTTGCCATCTGCTGTTGTTACTGTGCGACGTTCTTTAAATTCTTGAAACTTTTCATAAAAATCTCCACGCATCGTGACATGGTGAGTAGCCCCGTTATCTACATACCAAGACTCACGATCAACATCACAGTCAGTTGAATAAATTGCGAGAACAAAATTGGTGCTTGTCGTGCCTCTGTCCGAGTTACTTGTACCACCGTCTCTATCTCTCTTCTTCGGGCAATCCTTCTTAAGATGTCCCATTTCTTTACATATGAAGCATCTACTCTTGGATCCTTTCTGGTATGTTTGTTCCTTTTTGACATGATTATTCTTTGCTTTAAATACTAGCGCTTCTGTAGGTCCACCGTCTTTGTTATTTGCTAGGGCCTTCTCATAGGCACAAATCTGACTGGTGATATTCTCGATAGTTCGATCCTTTTTAGCCATCAACTGTTGTATGGAATAACGTAAACACCGCAAATCTGAATCAATAAAGTACATTTTACATTTTAGAATGTCTTTCAGTAACAAGAAAACACCTATCAATATTAATTAATTGACAAGTGACATCCACACACAAGTTGCTGAGTGGCCAGTCTGTAGAGGTACTCCCCCTCACGAAGCACTCTGTGTGGTGCACAGGCCGAGCCGTGTGCTCAATTTTACCAGCCGAGGATTTGGAAGGCCTTTAGTCATTAAGTCAGCCTCCATGTTCTCTGATTCCTTGTACGAGATTGTAATCAGTTTCTTTTGCACACAATCCCGTATGAAGTGCTCTTTAATGCTAATATGCTTTGACCTCTTCCCAGTCATTAAATTGTTAGCCAATTTTTGTGCAGCTAGGTTGTCATTAAATAATGTCACCGTCTCTTGTTGTACTCCAATATCATTTAGTAACTGCTTGAGGTGCAGGGCTTCCTTCGCTGCTTCCGTCATTGACATGTATTCCGCTTCGGCGGTCGATAGTGCTACGACTCTTTGCTTCTTAGATTCGTAGCTAATTAAGCCACCACCATACTTAAAGGTATATCCTGTGTAGGAACGTCGATCTACGGAGCACGCTGCCCAATCTGCATCACACATTCCTGTAAGTGGTAGTCCAGTCTTTCTGTATTTTAGACTGAAGTTTTTCGTTCCCTTTAGATACCGGATTACCCTTTTGGCTGCTTTCCAGTGCTCAGAACCATAATGGACGTTAAACTGGCTGAGATAACTAACTGCATAAAGGATATCTGGACGTGTGGCAACAGCCAAGTACATACATAAGGGAACCAATTAATTTTTGGTAAGGTAATGAGGTATCAGGATCCACCTTACCCAGATTTAAACCTGGCTCTATTGGCGTTGCTGCCGTCTTGCATTCAACCATGTCAAATATCTTCAAGAGCTTTTCAATATAAGCCTTTTGTGACAGGACTATTTCTCCCCCTACATGGCTGAACTGGATTCCAAGACAATGATGTAGTTCACCCATGTCTCTTAGGGCAAATGCTGTCTGTAATTTCTGTTTTATGTCCTGTAGGGTCTCTTCTGACTTATAGGCTAAAATCAGGTCGTTAACATATATTGTCAGCAGTATCTTTTCTCCCCCTTTCTCAAGTGTATATAAGCAGGGATCTGCTGTTGCATTAGTAAATCCTATCTCAATCAATTTCTCATGTAATTTTAAATACCATTGTCTGCCGGCTTGTTTTAATCCGTAAATGGCTTTATTCAGTTCACAGACAGAATCCTTTTTGTGCTTATTCAAGCATTTTAACATTTCTTTTGCTTTATTTATAATATCTTTGTCTTTTATTTTTTCTAAGATTATTTTCAAATATTTTTCTAAATTTTTCGGTATTTTCATATGAATCTTTTCGTCTATATCTCCGTTTAAAAAGGCGGTACACACGTCTAGTTGACATAGCTTCATATTGTTTTCTATACTGTGAGCTACCATAAGCCTGACAGTGCTCATTTTGGACACAGGCGCGAATGTCTCATTGTAGTCAATTCCTTCTTTTTGGTTAAAACCTCTAGCTACGAGTCTCGCTTTGCGTCGGTCTACTCCCCCTGTCGCATTGTATTTATATTTTAGGATCATTTTGCTGTCGATTAAATTGTTACATTCCTTTCTGTTTACTATTTTCCAAGTATTGTTCTTCAAATGTGAACTTATTTCACTTGTAATAGCTTCGATCCACTCATCGCTGTTCTCATCAATGTCACAGAGGTTCGATATTTCATCACACAACATGACGTAATCTTTCTGCCATATTGGTGGTTTCCTTTGTCTTTGTCCATTAGATCCGACTTCATTTGGTATAGACTCATTATCATTGTTCTCTTCTATAATTTCATTTTCTGACTGTTCTATGTTATCACTATTATCAATTATTTCGTCTGCGCCTTCAATCTCACTGTTTTGTATAGTTATTCTATCTTCAGATTCATCAGTGGTTTTTGATAATATAATTTCCACATCATCACTTCCTTTTATAACTTCATCTTCATTTTCTTCCTTTTTAGTTTCATACATTTTGTCAATTACCATGACGTCTCTACTTATGATAACTTTGTTATTATTAGGAAGGTAAACACGGTAAGCCTTAGAATTTTCTGAGTAGCCAATAAATATACCAACAGAAGCTTTCGAGTGGAATTTGCTTAGCCTTCTACCTTTGTTCAGTACGAATGCTTTACTGCCAAAGATATGCAAATGTCTAACAGATGGTTCTCTATTTACCCATCTCTCAAAAGGCTTTGTATTGTCAATACTGCTACATGGACTTCTGTTTGCTAAGTAGTTAGCTGTGTAAACGGCTTCTCCCCAAAACTTTTCTGACATTTTTGCATCTATGAGCATACATCTGGCTTTGTCTAGAAGAGTTCTATTTTTTCGTTCAGCCACACCATTTTGTTCAGGAGTATAGGGTGCTGATGTTCTTCTCTTTATGCCGTGTTTCTTAAGGTACTCGTTAAATTCGTGATGTATGTATTCTGAGCCATTATCGCTTTGAAGTTGTAATATTTTCTTCTTCATGTAGTTTTCAACCTCCCTTTTGTATTCTTTAAATTTATGAATGGCTTCATTTTTATATTTCATCGTATATATTCTGCTATATCGACTATAGTCATCTGTAAATGTAATGAAATATTTTGAACCTATAGTTGTTCCAACACGCATAGGACCACATACATCCGTATGGACTATTTCTAGCACATCTTTTGTCCTTCTCTGTTGTTCCAGATTCACTTTAAATGGTTCTCTAGTTGCTTTCCCTTCTAAGCATATTTCGCAAATACCTAATGAATCGTTTTTATTAAATTGTAATCCTTCTATATTTTGCTTTTCTAATGCAATCTTCATTTGTCCTTCATTAAGATGTCCTAGTTTACGATGCCATGTTATTATTTCTGTATTTTTGCATATATTTGCTTTTTCATGGCCTTCTTCGTGTACATAATACAGACCATCATCATTTCTTTCGGCTCTCATCAATATGATGCCATTTCGTTTTACTGTTGCGTTGTTCCTTTTAAATAGTACTGTGGCACCTTTGTATGTCATTTTACCAACAGACATTAAGTTTGTAGTCAATGAAGGAACATAGAGAGCATTCGACAAATTTATGCCTTTAGCTTTTATGTTTAATTTCGCCTCTCCTTTGCCTTCAACTTGGGTTGTGCAATTTTCTGACGCAAGTTTCAATGGTCTGCAATTGTTGTCCTTTTTAAGATCTAAGAATCTCTCTTTGTTAAATGTCATGTGCGATGTACAGCCACTATCTAGACACCTAGTATCATTTTCCTTTTCAATCAGATTGTTCTCTGACAGTCGTGCTTGTTCGGTACAGTATAAATTACGATCATCCACATTACGTTTTTTGTAGTTATTAATTTTAGATCTGCAATCATTTGCCTTATGTCCCGGCTTTTTGCATTTATAGCAATACACAGTCCTTTTTCCTTTTCGCCTGCTATACATGGCTCCTTCATCAATGTTGTTGCTTGTACTTCCAATGCTTTTCCTAGCTTCATCCTCTTCTATAATTTTTATTTTTAATTTGTGGGGATCAGGCAACTCATCTCTCGATTCGATAGCAATTCGAAAATTTTCAAATGATTGAGGTAGACTGTACAGTAGCATTATACTCAATAGGTCCTTATTTATTACTATTCCCATATCGGCTAATTTGTCTACTATATCCATTAACTTGTTCAAATGATCTATTATGCTTTCAGAATCAATCATTTTTCGGAGAACCAATTCTTTTAATAGGGTTGCCTTCCTGGCGGGACCTTTACTTTCGTATATATTTTCTAATTTGACCCATAATTCGTTACTGGTCTCACAATTTTTAACTTGTTTCAGTTCCGATGGTGAGATAATTAGTAGTAATTCTGACAGAGCTAAATTATCTTTTTCTCTATATTTTACTAACTCATCTGGACAAGTAGGCCTAGAAATTTTTCCATTAACATAATCCCAAAAACCAGATTTTGTCAAAAGTGCTTTGGCATGGATGCGCCATGTATCATAGTTTTCTCTGTGTAGAGATTCAATTTTTATATGTCCGTGACTCGACATTATATTTTTGTAAATATGTTACGAGAATAATATTTACTCACTTTTTTAGAGCTGGTCTGGGCCCATAACCTGTTGTATGGAATAACGTAAACACCGCAAATCTGAATCAATAAAGTATATTTTACATTTTAGAATGTCTTTCAGTAACAAGAAAACACCTATCAATATTAATTAATTGACAAGTGACATCCACACACAAGTTGCTGAGTGGCCAGTCTGTAGAGGTTCTATTACATCAACATCCAGCTCGACTTGAAGGAAAAGTATTCTTCTGGCAGCGTGTCAAGTATTTTGCAAATTAAAAGGAGTTCTGGAAGATCTTTACTACTATCTTCTTTAGAAAGTTCCATCTTTAATCTGTGCCATAAGTTCTTCAATTTTGCTATGTGCGATGCGATGTCGTCCGATGTATCTTTACGAAGTTGGAAGAATTCCATACAGACCTCATATAATTTGTTGTCGTTGACACCATCATACAGTCGATGAAGTTCGTCCCATACATCTTTAGGATTTGAGAATCTCATTACCTTACTTAGCGTCTCATCAGAAATATTTGTAGTGATCAGGAGCAAGGCAGTACACTCCAACTTCCTGTACTCCGCTTGAGTCTTTTCAAATTCATTAACTGCCGTAAGTCCACCCGCGTCACCTTCTGCAACAACTGGTCTCGTTGGCGGTTTTGACGTTCCTAGTACGATATCCATCATACCCAATCCACGTAGAAGTGTTTCAATTCGGTATTTCCAATGAATCCAATTATTCCCGTCAAGTTTCATAATTTGAATTTTACTCAGCTCCATTTTCGGTAATCGACGTTACTCTGGGCCCATAACCTGTTAGATTACTTGGTAGATGTGCAGCTTACCGATATCACTATAAATAATATGTAAAATATCTCTGAATAATTAATAAAGCATTTATCAACAAAAGGTATAACATTTATTTTCTGATTTTTCAAAACAATACAACCAAACGTCAATCAATAAAACAGAGACATATAAAAACTTAGACCATCGATGCAAGCTGAAGAAGGAGGATGGTTTCTCAATGTATCAAACCTTAACAAAATACTCCCAAGAAGCATTGAAATGTGTTACGCCAGCATTTTAATTTTTAATGCAATAAAAGAAATGAAGAAATACTGAAATCATCGATGCATGGGCATTAGTTCCCTTTGCCTTCCTTTTATAGGGAATTAACAAAAAAAACCAAAAAAATGGAGGGAAATTATTTCAAAAACATTTTGTTTCTTAGAGGTTATATTTTCATAGATTGTTTATTTTGAATTTCCAATTGTTTTGTTTTCATTTGAATTCTGGAAATAAAAAAAAAATCAATTACTAATACAAATTGTGTCATAATCAGTCACCGATCAGATATTATTAGCAAGCTAATCAGTTTCAATAATTATCAGGTCCTTAAATATTATGGACACATGTTTTCAAGACATTGCTATCGAATTTCTTGGAGTGGCGTTTCATTGTATCTTGTATTACACCTCAGTGTATCCAAAAAGTGTATTTGAAACTAGAAGAAAATACAATGTTGTGGTCTATAGCTGCATGCACCCTGAAGTTAATCAGTATCTTAATATGTGTTTAAAGAGTATTCAAGAATGCTTAAAGAATGGACAGCTTTATCGAATTGTGTTTGCAGTTACGAATAATTCTTACAAACCTCTTATAAAGTTTGTCTTTGACATAAGTAAAAGTGAAGAATATGATGAAACTAGTGATGCTTATTTGATTCGAGCTGAACAAAACTTACGTGCATTTTGCTTGGGTATATCAACCAACAGTGATAAGTTTAAATGTTTACCTGAAGATACCAGTTTTTCCATAAATATACACACAAATGAATCCACTGCTGTTAACATGGCAACAAATCCATCTTTGGAAAATTTTCTGATGGTGGAAGTTGAAGATTCAGGTGACGAAATGGATAGTGTGGTTCCCCTAAGAAGTTATACAATAAGGGGACATCATTTAGAAACTTATATTGAAATGTGAAACTCAAATGTCCTGTACAAAATAGAATCCTGATTCCTGCTTACAATGGTGGTGGTAAATGGTAAGTAATTGGTTTTATATACAAAACTATAGCATCACTCAAAAATATAAGTTTAAATTTTTTAAGTAAACCCCGGCCTCATTAATCATCTATCTAACACCATCTCATTGCAACTATTCTTATGAGCCCAAACACGCTCTATCTGCTGTAAGTTTCTGAAGAATTAAGCATTCCGTAGACTTTTTGATGGTATAGGATCAACTTAATGTTAGTATGTCATGGGAATGTCACCGAAGTGACTGTACACCAAATTTCAAATCAATCAGTTCTGTGAAAGATAGTAAAACCCTTTTATCATGTGGAAAATTAGCTGATAGTCATCAAACATCTGAACTGATCTTCATAAATTACCTATAGCTATAAAACATCCTAATCATGTCAGCTTTCAAACAAAAAATAAACAAATCAAAATTGGACCATTCGCTTAGGAGCTACAATGCCACAGACAGACACAGATACACAGACAGACACAGATTCATAGTCAGACACAGCAAACTTATAACACCCCTCTTTTTTCATGGGATGTTAAAAAGACCCCTAAGAAAAAATATTGGCAACTAACTAGACAGATAGACCAATCAGCCTCTTGTCTATAGTAGACAATGAAAATCAACCAATAGAACAAGCCGGTTTCAGAAGAACTTCTCAACAGCTGACCATCTCCACACAGCGAAACAGTTATTGGAAAAATATAGTGAATATGACAAACCCTTATTCATGGGGTTTGTTAATTACAACAAAGTGTTTAATAGCTTGAACCATTTTTGCATACTGGAAAGCTTGAAAAAACAAGGCTTAAGCAAACAAGACATAAATATAATAAAAATATATATGATAATACCACATCTAGAAATCGATTGGAGACAATGGGAAAAGCATTCCCGATTGAAAGAGGTGTTAGTTAGGGAGACCCTATATCTTTAAAGTTATTTTCATCAGTTCTGGAAACTGGTCTTTCGAGTACTCTGTTGGATGGTTATGGCTTTAACACTGTCGGAAAGTTGCTCATCTGAGATTTGCTGATGAGCTCGTTCTTTTCTAAGAATCACCGGAGAGGCTTAAGAAGTAATTGCATAAAAGAGCTCAAAGATATAAACTCATAGTATGCCAAAGAGGAATGGAATGAAGTATGCTAGGGTTGCACAGAGTAAATAATTCATATTCATATTAATTTTTAACTGACTAAAAAACAGGAGATTCCACTGTGTGTATTTTTTTTGTATGTATGTTCACTAATAGAGACAGGAAGAGGTGGAAAGCCCTGGGTGAGGCCTTTGTCGAAAGACAAACTGTTGGCTAAGGTTGCTGTTGCATTTAATGTATTATATTTTAGAAATTGAAATACTAACAGTAAATAAAAGGCTTTATTATTATTATGTTCACCAATTTCTCTGTCAATTGTGAACTGGTTATAAAAATTCTTTTTTATTCAATAGAGTATACTCTTGCATTGGCCCCATTGTAACCAAGACAGGATCTGATGGTGGAATCCCAGGGAAATTTAGGGCAAACTGCGAATTTTACAGGTACACATTACATGTTATTTATAGCTATTCAATTATTTACGTCTGATAGTCATCATCTCATGTTGATGAGATGGTGATGGAAGGTACAACTCCTTTAACAGTTAGGGGCAACTCCATAACAGTTAGTGTTCGGGAGATATGGATTTAAATATTATAGGTACATTTTCATATTCATTTATTTGCCATAAAGTCTTGTCAATGTATTGCGAAATTTTATACCACTAATTATTATTTATTTAAAATTATACACATTCAAAGATTAAAATATTTTTCAATGTAAGATCATAAAACTTGAATTAATTTATCATACTTACATAAGACTAAATTGTCTTCGAAAGAGAAGAAAACGTTGTTTCGGCCGAGACAGACAGGGATAGAAATATGACTGACTCAGCAGGAGGAAAAAAGACAAAATAGCAATTGGACATGTAAAATAAGTGAAAATACACAAATTACATATTTTACTAAAAAATTACTTTAAGGATTACAAAAAGAGGTTTTTACACGATTATGAATATTAATAAGGTCATAACGGATCTCAGAATTAGATTGAAACTGAATATTATCTGATTTTCCGATCTGTAAGATCTTTCAGCGACTGTCAATCGCATATTGCCATGAATTCTAATAAAATAAGTAATTATTCTTATGTCAGTTTCCAATGTCATTATATCCAATGACTTTAGTCAATTTAAAGTCACTAAAATAGAATTATATCACATACATAACACATCACATTAAATAAAAATATGTTAACAAACAATTAACAATAATTAAAAATAAAATCATCCTATTAAATACTATTTAAATGATTTACTATTCAGAAATTGTTTATAAAATATTCGCTTAGATTATAAAAACATTTCATAATAGGTACTAGTTCCAGGTTTCTTCAAAAAAGTTTATCAGATTCTTCATTTTTTTTAGATTTTGGCAATTCTAAATTATTTTTACACCTAGTGGAATATCGGCGATTCGTTTGATTCTCAATTTTCTTTGTAAAGTCTGGATATTTTCTAACAAAGTCACATATTTCCATCATATAATGTATAGAGAAGTTAAAGTTATTTATTATCTTATGCTTGATGAAATAATCCGCTGGAATGATTTCTAGTTTGGTATCCACTTTTCATGATATTTATCTCTTTAGACAGATTCAAAACTGAATGTTTATGAAATTATTTCATTAATTAAATCATTTAATTAAACTTTATCTTCATAAGACAACCTCACATGCCATCCTCATCTTTCAGTTTCCTAGTGAGGCAGCGAAGACGAGAATATATTTCATCCCAGTCTAAGTAAGCACCAATTAGTTTTCTGACATTATTGTCTTTGTCGTTATATGCGTTTCGACCATGGAGCAGTCTTGTATTGTCGAAAACAAGGATATCGCCCGCCTTGGTCTTAAAACTGGCTGAAAAACGATGGTTTAGTTTAAAAAACAGTATACAAGCTTCATACCATGGAACGACAATTTCAATGGGACTAGGAAAGTGACTGCCTCTTTGTGGTACAGAGAAATTGATTCTGTGTACCTCACCATTACTGTGCAGGTCAATAACAGGTGCTCTGTAAAGTTTAAAGAATTCATTTCCATGTTCCACTCCGACGTCGTTCCATTCTACCTCTGTATCAGTTAATAGTTTGTACTGAAGAGGATGGTGCTCTTTCATATATTCCGCAACAAAGTGACCATCCGACAACAAATTATTGCCACCTAAACTTTCAGTCTGAACCAGACAATGCAGCAAGTTGGATCCTGGACCGTATTCATAGTAAGGCAAGTCCGTGTGCATCTGCAGATTACTGGATAAATATGCGACGTTGCTCGTGTTCGGGACGTTCTGCACTATAAATTTTAACCCGTAATGAGTTCGTTTCGGGAAAGCAACCTTTTCTAATACAGCATCAATTGCGATTTCAGAATTAGGTGTATTCTGAATTAACGATACACCATACACAGATAAATTGTAAAGCCAATCGTATAATGCTTTTTCAGAGTTCAAAATCTCACTGTAATCGTGTTTTGTCAAAGCTTCCTTAAAAGTGTCGTTATTCCAGGTCTTCTTCGCGGGCTTGTAAATACTCTCACTGTATTTCCTTTGGCTCTGTTGGGTAAAGCTTCTGAATTTCAACCAGTTCAATTTGTATACAGACTTGTGGTCGTCCGACCATGTTACTGTCACGGAATTATCATCTTGTAATACTTCTTTTGGCTTTGTGTTGAGGTCAAATTCACTCCAGTTAATTATCCGGCTCTGAGCTGAGTGGTGGAAGCACTGGTCACACCGGCAGTTGTCCCTCAGCCACACGTGAGGAAACTGGACAGTCTCGCCGGATATTTCTATTTTCAAAAAGTCGTGCAGTAATCTGTTAGGTAAAAATATCTTTTGTACATTCGTGAGAGCTTTTAAATATTTTGTCACAAGCATGATTGATTCCCGGTCGCACGTAATATTGTGACTGTATGTCGCGGGTCTACACGGCGCTCAGATAAAACTGTTGATAAAAGTTAATTAACCTTTAAATTATACGGTGACGTAACTTGAAAGGCTCGGCAGGCATACGAGTCACAGTAGGTACTTACGTATCAACAAACGGTTTTATTATTGCGATTTTTTTCACCTATCTTCAACATCTCGTACTATATGGAAGCCTCCGAACTCCGAAGTAAAAATTGAAATGAAAACTATTTTATTGCCGAGGCTACAAAGTTCATTGTACTAAGTCCTTTATCAACAAAGTAGTCAAATGAAACGCACTGTCTACCCATATTTGATTATTGTATTGTTTATTCACCAATCGATATGATAAATAATCTAAATAACATTTGCAGCCTAATTTATAAACTCTCAAATATCTTATTTTAGTTAAAACACTGTTATGATATTTTAATATAATTATGTGAGATAAAAAATAATACCATAGAACAAATAAGATCCTTGATAATACCCACTAAATAAGTAACATTACTTCTTTGATTAAATGAGGGAGAAAATATTTAAAATGAAACAAATTGATTGATGCATTGTATCTATTTTCGTAAAAATATATTTAGGTATTTTTTACTTATCTACTACAGAGAAAATGCAACAAAAGATTGTTTTAACAGAATTTGTAATGATTTCTATCAATAAATTAACATAAATGTAATATAATATTCATGAATATATTATATATTTTTTATCTACTTAAAATGACTATTATAAACGACTATATAAATGACTAATATAACTATGTACTTAAAATTCTTCAATATGTGTCCCATAAACATTTTATCAATATAATTATCACATTTATGATTCAATGATAAAAAACATGAAAATTTAATAAATTAATTAATAGACAAATGGAATATTATCTTTATTTTTCCAGTCATCCATGACTACTGGAATTGCTTAGAAGGTAAATACATTTTTGTGATTATTTAAAATGGGTACATACATCAGAAAATTAAACAACGCATCAATTTGCGAAAACTGTAACTTTATAATATTTTTCTCCTCGTTCCGAAAAAGAAATATTCCGACTAAAAAAACATGTCTACTTGTTCAGTGGAGAAGACGGAATCCGGCTCTGTTACTGAGGACTAGGTGAACATTAAATTCCTCAGAGCATTTTAAATATTTTTCTTCTCAATGTTAGTTGAAGTCACTAGTTTCTGAAATTTCTCTATGTCTGTCAGATACCTTTATTTTGAGCTGGCTGCATTAATTATGCTGACAAATGAAATGAGAAACAATTTAATTGGACTTAAGAACAATTTAAATAAAATAGTTTTAATTTTTATGTATCTGTTTTAGTCTGATGATAAAATATAGAATTAAAATTTCAGTTCTTTCTATTTTATTTGACTAGTTTTTTAATTCGTCGTTATGGGAATTTATACAAAATTATGATTGTAAACAAAATTAATGTTCCATTAGGCAGTTTTAAAATATTTTATCTAGTTCAGTAACATAAAATGTTAATAGAACTAAAAAATAATCTCTTTATTTTCAAAACGGAAGCAGTTTAAGCACTTAAAGTGCAATAGCACATCTATGTAGTGTGATCCTGCGGTAAGTAGGGTCGCTAGAGCTAACCAAGTAAGTATTATGTTCAGTAACTTAAAGATTCAAACAGTCAATTTTCGATGTTACCCACTCTGTCACATCGACATCACTGTACTAAAGCTTAAATTATGAAAAAATAATATAGATAATCATTAAGAACTATTGATATGAAATAAAACAGACTTAAAATTTCCGTTGTATAGATTTGACTAGTTATTAATTTGGATAAGTTTAGTGTGAGAATTTTACTTTTATAACCTTACAATTATCTCTCAATTCCTATTAATATCTCTTGTTCGTGTACATTATAATAATATTAGAGAATAGTGTCATGACTTAAATAATGCATTCGTTGTGCTGTTTCTCAGGGCTTGAATACCGGTATCAAAGTACAGTCGGGGAATTGAAATGTTAAGCAGGTTGGCGAATATTTTAAATTTAGTCGTTTAATAGTAATATACGAACTATTACGAAGAAAGTCGATGATTGAAAAAAAATGCCATCTCATTTGCAGGCGTAATAGGACAAAATCTAGAAATCTTTAACTTGCTAAAAAATTAAATTCCCTGACTGTACATTTGGAACTGTAGGGTTGAGAACTGATATTTTCTTTTGCCATACAACAGTCCGTCCACGGGTTAATACCTCCTGTACTTAAAACTGATAAAAATTGTAAATTATTTTAATTTGATGCTTTCATGCTTGTTCCCTTTGCCGTAAAACTATAAAATTAATAAATAATTGAATATGTTTTTAAAACATATTTAATTTTGGTTTAATAAGACGATGAAATATCGTTATAATTAGTGTTTGGCTGTACGGTTACAAACCTTTTGCATATAAAAAAGTATAGATTCAACACGGAGACCTATTTGTCGATCGGAAATACTAAGATGATTCTTTATATTGTAAAAACTTATACCAGCAGAAAAAATGTTTGATAAAACGTAGAAGATTTTACAAAAACCCATATTTCTTATGGCTTTAATTACTGTCCCGTGGCAATCTGAGGGCCTAGGCAAGATGCCATTTGACAATCGCTATCGCTAAATGAAAAATGTATGGGATTTGACATTTATGATGGAAAGTTGTTCGATGTCTTATGTCAAATCCCATACATTTGCCGCTTAGCGATAGCGAATGCGATTATCGAAAGGCGTCTTGTCTAGGCCCTCTGCTTTGTTCAATGTTTTTTAAAGATCTGCCTTTGTGTAAATGCCGTTACAAAACAAACGATAACTGGTAAAAGATACTAAAAATACCGGTATCCATGTGTCCCAACCGTCATTTAGTACTGGTATTATATTAAAATTAAGGGTATTTTTCATATCCGGCCACACTATCTCAAAAAAACAGGAAAAATCTCCTGAATCCTGGAAAAATACTAATAATTCGTTGTCATGCATAGTTTGTTTGTAAAAAGATTGAAATTTTTCGTGGATTTCACCGTTATTCAGTATGGAAATATGGCGGGCGAAGAAGTCAACCTAACCTCACCAAAGGGACATAGGCGCCACGATAAATATTTGACTGTGGTTGCAGTTCTTCTATAAAAATTCTTGTTATGCACCACGCAATAAAGCCAATAACAAGAAAAGGGACAATTGAACACTGTTTTGCATATTTTTACCTATTTTTCAGTATACTTTACATAGTGCTGGCCGGGTCTCCATACATTTTTGAAAAATCTCTTTTATTCAATGTTTAAAAGGCAGCATGTAAATGTCCTTACAAAAATACCGGTATCCATGAGCCCGGACTGTCATTTAGCACTGGTAATATATTAAAAATAAATTAATTCAAAGTTTAAAAGGCAGTGTGTAAATAAAGTTACAAAATACCGATAGTTGGTAAATCATACTAAAAATACCGGTATCTATAAGCCCTGGCCCTCTTAGAGGCTACAGATATTGGTCACGTGTCTAAGCTAGTTGAACTTTGATCTTGTGGTAAGCGTTGCTGAGAATGCCTCGAATGTTCCAGATGTCGTCAAACTTCTCGGGCTGTGTGTTGAAGTTGCTGTCCGTCGCCTTCACCCATATCTCCACCTGCTCATATTATTATAATTATTAGCACTGTAATAAATTCTTAACGGTCGAATGTGTAAACGTAGCTTAGATTGAAATATAAAATCAATGACGAAATACAAGCATAAGGTTTGCTTGATGGTAGACGTTTACCGTAGCCTATAGACGCTCGTAGCACCTTGGGCACTACTCACACGTTATCTACCCTGTAAAAACCAAGAGTAAGCGTTATGTTGACAGCATGACAGACGAGTCCCCCTGGTCACAACGTAACGATTTTTTTCTTACTATTTTTAGGAAGAAATTTTCTCCCAACAACCATTTATTCCTAATATTTTTAAGAAATTATTCAATGTGTGTGCGTGCGTGCTTGTGTGTTTAAACAAACTGTTCTTTGAAAAATGTGACGACATAATAAGCTTTAAAAATGATTCTTAGCATACTTTATTTTGTAAAAATACAAAATTAAAAATTTTAAGTAACCCCCGGCCTCCCCGAGACTATTCATAAGAGCCCAAACACGCTATATATCTGTTGTAAGTTTCTAAAGAATTAAGCATTTCGCAGACTTTTGATAGTATAGGATCAGCTCAAGGATAGAATGTCATGGGAATGTCACCGAAGTGACAGTACACGAAATTTCAAATCAATCGGATGTGTAAAAGTTAGTAAAACCCTATTATCATGTACAAAATGAGCTGATAGTCATCAAACGCCTGAACTGATCTTCATAAATAATAGCTAAGACCCATCGTAGGCACATCAGCTTTCAAACAAAAAAAAAAACAAATCAAAATCGGTCCATTCGTTTAGGCGCTACGATGCCACAGACAGACACAGATAGACTCGTCAAACTTATAACACCCCTCTTTTTTCGTCGGGGGTTAAAAAGAAATAAACACATCCAAATTATTATATGCCTAACAGTATTATTACCTCTTTCTGCCCAGGTTTCACGGGCACATCAGCGGCCCACAACGTCCAGGAATAGTGTTGTCTTGGCGGAGCATCGTCTACAGCGACAGGATTAGCTTCCACCCAATTACCTCCTCCGTCTGCAGTCAAGTCCACACGGAGGATCTTGGCTCCACCACCGGAGTATGCGTACCCTGGTATGTTATATTTATTTATTCATTTTACAGATGTTTGGAAAACTTATACCTAAAATTACTTAATGGAGTGGGTAACTATCAATGTGACGCTGTGTACGCTTGTTTTAAAATATCTGTCAGAGTGAAGGGTATATTTTTTTTATAGAAAATCCAGACTTTGCAGGCTTATAGATAAGAGGATAAAATATTAATCTAGCCAGTCAAGTTAAAGTGATATTAATTGTTATTTAGAAAGCCTTTTTCTATCAAACACACACGCTGATTTACTTATTTTGTATTATTTCAGCTGGACAAGTCTTATGGAGTGACGTCACGTCAAGGCAGCGAGTGAAACATTTTTTCAAACCCAAATATTAAATATTTTCAAGTACAATTTTTCATAAGTTTTCAGTCCCGATGGTACCATCAATGGTATTAGTGAAGTAAAATTTGTACCAATTGTACCATTTGGTACAAATCAATGGTACAGTCAGCATCAGAAGTCATTTAACGCTAGTACAATGTCTCACTACATTGTTCACAGTGATCCTACAAATTTGTCAATACTAATACTAATTTGTCAAAAGCTACTAAAGTCACAGTTTCACGTTTTTGATGCGTTAAACGCCTACTTAATTGTAACAATTACAAATAAAGTAAGAAAACGATCAAAAAATTATATAATAACGTAAAAAAAGGATAGAGAGCGGTAAAGAAATTTGTAGGTTGTACCTAGTGCTCTGGTGGCGTAGTGGTAATTGCGTGTGGCCGGACATCAGGAGACGCGAGTTCGTTTTCTGCCTAGAGCATACAATTTTTTTATTGTGACTAGCTGTGCCCGCGGCTTCGTCCGCGTGGAATATTGACTTTTTCCATACAAACTTTCATCCCCTATTTCAACCTCTTACAGCCCTTATTTCGCATTAAAAAGTAGCCTATGTCCTTTCTCGGACTCTAGACTATGTGTGTACCAAGTTCCATTTATCGGTTCAGTAGTTTAGGCGTGATTGCGTAACACACAGACAGACAGAGTTACTAGCGAGGACATTAGTAAGGATTGTTTTACAATAAAGCTACTAGTGTCAATCAACTTCTATTGCTGGCAGTACTAATTCTAAGTCGATTTATGTGTACTTTTATAGGTAATTTTAAAATCTATTAATCAACTAATAAAAATAATACAGTGAGTTACAAATAAAATTTTGTAAAATAAACAAGATTGATTTCACTAAATCCGAGCTTACCTTTCACCTGTACACAGCCATTACTGACTTTGACAGTATCCCCGTGGGCAGGAGAGCATATCGCCGAGGTGACTGGCAGGCTGTAGACTGGCGGCGCGGACGCGAAGTCCGCCGTCTGCCAGGTCTTGGACGGGTTGAACGAGCGGTAGTCCCTCTGGTGCCAGTGGGAGGGGCTCTCGTCTTCTGACACGATTATTGAATCTGGGAATAGGGTAGTTGACAACTTTTTTATAACTCATAAAGAAATATTCCATCAGCCACTTGTGAGGACCTATAATTGGCTTTTTGTTATTTATTTTAAGTCACTTAATTTGTTGTAATAGCGGTTGGTATTCCGAATAAATAAATATTGCAAAAGAAATAGTATGTCCAGTGGTCGGCAAAGTGCGGCTCCAGAGCCGCATGTGGCTTCATATGTGCGGCTCTGGCACAAATATCCACTGAAGGTGCAATCATATTTGCATTAGAAAAAAACTCGGCAAGAAAAAAGTCTTATTGATGTGAACTTGGAATCATACCTAAAAATAAAAAAAAAACAACATACAAACCTGACTAACTCAAACTTTCCAAGGAGATGCAAGCACATTGTTCGCATTAATACGATTATTAAGTATGAAATTTAGCTTTAATTAGTGTAGGTACTACTTATTTAGTGTAGTAAAAGTTTACTAAACAAGCAGATTTGGCTACCAACTTTTTTTTATAAAATTGTTGTAATGTTCATATTTGGCTCTTTGGCTAATAAGTTTGCCGACCACTGTCTTAGATCAATAGTTTCACAGATATAGTGATATGTTTGATGTGTTGATGTCCAGGTGAGGTTGCATCGTCCAAAAACGCTCCATAGAAAATCTACGGAACAGGTGACGTCACATGTTCCCATATTACTAAGAAATGTATGAGCATACAGACAAAATTAATAATAACTATGTATTAAGTATGTTTTTATTAATAGTTGTCATAATAATAGTTGTTTTAATTCATGTCAGCAATCTAATATTATTCACATTTATGATAAATTGTGAAAAAAAATGTCTTTTTTTTTAAATTTTAATGCAGTACAACTTCAACAATATTTGATATCTTTTAAGTTTGAATTGTTTTTATGGGTAACAGTAGCGTATATTTTCCAAATTTGTGAAAAATAGCGCCTTATTCAAACTTAGGCAACATCCCAAATGATCAAAACTGTCCAATGAAAATACATGAAGTAGATTCATGACAAGTTACTATCTGAATTCCGTACGCGTAAACTAAATATCACTAAATCTGAGTACGGTTCTTGGCCTTATAAAACATTTAGAAATCGCTTTAGCTTGAAAAAACTTAGTTGAACTCACCAAGCCACTTGACGCTTCTGACCGCCGGGGCCCCAGGCACGACGACCCTGAGAGGGTATCCATGGTCAGGCGGCAGCGGCTGCCCGTTCATATGGGTGGCTAGCAGTATCTGGCTGGAAGGGTCGGCCGCTTGGCTCAGAGGGATCGAAGTACTGAAGTTGACGCCCGTCGCGTCCATGTCGGACCCCATGAACTATGCAAAAGTTGATGGCGACATTAAACTGCCATACAAGCCGATGAAACACCTTTTGGGCCGGCAAGGTGGTTTTTCTATTAAAAGCTGTTTTAGAAAGACAGTGCCATTTCTAATTCAAATATATCGAGTATTTTTTTGGCTAAATTCTGTTTGCATTATTAGCAGTAAAACTTTAGGTATTTTTTTAGAAATTTATTTTTCTTGCATATTACCTATTAAAAACCTATAGTGAGTTTGTCTGATTTTTGGGTTTGACAGATAAAAATTTTCAGATAAAGTGTTAGCGACTGTACACTAATTTGACAGTTTTATTTGCGACATTTAAAAACAAAGACATTTAGAAAATCAGTCAGTCAGAACTTTTCCCAAAATGAATGTCAAAATGTAATGTACATTTTGACATTCAGACCAAACCACCCGGACAGGAGGAGGCGGCTAGAGCAGTGTCTGAACTGCACTAGCTGTATTACAGTTTAAGACATTTATTCTTATTAAAAATTTAAAAAATTCACTTGACATGAGAACATTAAATATATTATTATATCTATTTAACATTGTTACAAAGCGGACATCTAAGACAGGTGGTTACAAACATTTTTTATCAACAAATCAAATATACCCTCATAGTGTATTTTGATGAATGTCTCACCTTTAGAACACACTATGATCACATTATCTCTAAATGTAACGGGCTCATTGGGTTTATCTCTCGTTCCGCAGCTGACTTTAGAAATCAGTCCACTTTTAAATATTTATATTTCTCACTGGTGCGCAGTATTCTGGAGTATGGTTCGGTAGTTTGGTCACCTTACTATGATGTACATTCTGAACGAATAGAAAGAGTCCAAAGAAGATTTCCTAATATCATGTGCTTTAGATTAAATTTGGGACGAAAACATAGTTCATATAATGATAGGCTTGTCAAGTTTGACATTGCAACTCTATCCTCTAGACGCAATATCCATCAGTTGACATACTTGTACAAAATTGTTCACTCTTCCATTGACTCACCTTCCCTCCTTTCCGCAATCAATTTCAATATTCTATATAGATCACGGAATCCTACGTCCAAAGTGTTCAGTCTCCAAGTGTACATTAATAACACATCCTATTACAACCCTATAACCAGGATGTGTCTGTATAATGAAACTGTTGCTAAGCATTCTTCGTTGGATATATTTGAGAGTAGGTTAGGTAATTTTAAGAGAAATATCTTGAGCCTCTTATAAGATCATATATATTACGTCTTAAAAATAAAGGAATGAAAATGAAATGTATCAGTAGTTACATATAAACTTGCATTGTCAGCTAACACTTTTAACAATAGCTATTAAGTTACTTTTAAGTAATTAATAATAATAACCCTCAATATTTCATCCAACTTTTGCCATACTATGCTCACATGTTTGGAGTTATAGTCTTGATCAATTACTCAATATATAATAATATCTTGTTTTTGACTGTAACTTGTTTTGTGGGCTTTAAATAAATAAATAAAAATAAAAAAGTTTCTTTGGAAATATTATTGTCATACTAGCCACTTCTAGTTATGTTTTGTATACTGTCAAAACAACTAAAAGTGGCTAGGTTTCTAATATAGAAACATAGAAAGATTAAAATACTAGTTTAAATGCGAAGAGTATGGATAGATATGCTGTTTTGGTGTAGTTTTATTTAATATGTCATATATATTCGCATATGGATTCTTCTTACCGCTTTACATCAGGTGGTGTTGAGTCATTTGTCGTGCTTTGTATAAAAATAAGTGCTGGAAAAGTTTCTCTAACTAACGGGTAAATATGGGTGTCTTCGATGTGAACTATGTTGATCTCGATAGGGACTGGCTGCAGGTACAAAATCAAGTATTGATTTCAAAAGTTTTTCGTAATGAAATGTGCATCGTTCCGCAGATGATTTCGTACTGATTCTACACGATTGTTATATTCTATACTATTTGGGTTATTTAAACCACAATAACAGCGTTTGAATTTAAGTAATTTCGGTACGTGACACTCCTTCATTGAATTTTTCAGCATAAAATAACACAAGTGAGTTACTGAATAGTAAATATTCATGTTTGAGGGTAGTCATACAACGCTAATTTTTAATGATTTTAGAGTCTTTAGTGCTCAGACTATCAAAATGAAGAGGAAGCAACTCTGAATCCGCAAAAAATGCTGTTCCTTACGAAAATTCAATACCTACCTGCACGGTATTGAAGCACCTCTATGTTTGGCGTTGGATAGTGAAACCTGTTCAGTTTGATTATATTGTTAACACCAAGGACCAATAAAAGTTCATATTGTAGATATATTGTATCACACCAAAACCTTCTTAATATCCTTGATTAGCTAATAAGCTCGTACTCACAATAATATGCTTTCCCCTTGTATCGTTCAAGTCTAGGCCGCAGTCCAGCAACACATCTCTTAGGAGCACTCCGCTCCATACGGCGTTACTGATGGCGCCGCCCGCCCAGTCGATGCCTTTCACTTCCTTCGGCACTTGCTGCACAAATATCAACGTCAGATTGTAGCAGAGTTATTAGCTTAATAATAATTTAAAGTAATGATTAGAGAGCTCGTTTAGAAACAGAATCTTAATCTCTTTCAATAATTTCTTATAAATATCAACAATAGGAAAGTTAGCCGATTGGCCTTCCTTGCACAAAACGGATTTCTAGTTTATTCCTCATTGCTTAAACTGCACTAAAGCTTTTGAATAAGCTTTTTCCACCATTATTACGTAACAAGAACAATATTATACTAGGAGACGTGGAGCCATTCCAAATAGGTAATGAATTTTGTAATTCAAAGGAGATTTGCTTTTGAATCGATTACGAAACAAAGCAACTTTCGCCTTTGGTTGAAAAGAATCAAAAATTCCAGAGGTAACTGTTGACAAGGAACACAACCACCCCTTTTCGGCTCACGGCTCGCCGCGTTTCGAGTGAGCGTTGCCCATCGGAATATGAACGATCGAATCACACGATAAGTTTCAACAGGTAACGGTCGTAAAAGTACGCATATTGCTATACGGAAACTTGACTTTTGTTCGAAAATAAACCATAAGTAACACTATAAGTTATTGTGTGCTACTAATCACTAGTCCATAATAGATGCATAACATCAACGCAATCATGATTATACCTTATTCTTAATTTTGATTTTAACATTATTATAAAATTAAATGTGTTAAAAATTATTTACTAATAAAAATGTATCTAAAAATGTGTGTCGGCGAAGCGTCTTATAAGCAGAAACCTTTTTGAACCTAATTAGGGATTATTAGTACGCTGATTGAGTGTGTGTGCATGTGCGTAGTTTGTTGCAGTGTGTATATTACTTAGTTAATATGTTGCCACTTGTGAGGACCTATAATTGGCTTTTTGTTATTTATTTTAAGTCATTTAATTTGTTGTAATAGCTGTTGGTCTTCCGAATAAATAAATAAACTAGAAAAAAATGACGTCCTGTTACATTTCGACATTGAAGGGTGGACGTTAGCTTATAACGCAAATACAGATAGACTAGAAGAATTTCACAGGGATATCACAAGTCTTGGGTAGCTCAGATGGTTAGAGCTGTCGCCCGGATTGCGAAAGGTCGCGGGTTCGATCCCCGCTTCAGGACGTAATTTTTTTTTAGTTTAGATACATTTTCATTAGTAAATGATTACCTTGTTCATTTCACTGCGCCTGTTGCCCGCGCACATGAGCGCCGCTCGCACATCGACCCGCGGGTACCTATCCAGTTCATCGAGGGCAAGCTCCCGCGTCCTGACCCCGCCGTGCTTGATCACGACGCGAAACCGGTGACTCTTGGCGTCCAGCTCTGGAACAGGCATGTGTTGACGCACGTAAAATAATTCGCTGCAAACAAAAATCTATACATAGTATAAAACAAAGTCCCGCCGTCATTCCCTTTGTCAAAGAAAAACATATTACAAGATAGTGACGTCAATACGACAGTCAATTATTGAATGTTGGCCTATATTAGTTCATAGAAATGTTTTGCAACTTTCAAATTCTATTTTTTTTTTAATTTTTTTAGGACAATCAACAAAACAAACACTGAAACATGGTATAGGGTTTAAAGCTAAAGATTAAATGAGCTAAGTGCTGTCTTAATTATAGATTGGCACGACATGCATAGTGGACTTAAAACATAACTTATATAATAATATTTAGTAAAAACTCACTCAAATTGAACAAAAAAAGCAATACAAAAATTTGAAATTTACTTATATTTTGAATATAAAACTAGTGTTAAATTATTAATTTTCAATAGTTTCTAAGGACTGCACAACTTGGCGTTTAAATATTTGTGCCTTGTTAATAAAAAAAAATCTTATTCATTTGATAATTTTATGACATTTCTATGTATTGGCTGCATTATTTCATAGAAATGTAATGTTTTAATTTATTGTAGTATTTTCGTCACCACCTGTATACTACAAATAAACAGTGCTATGAAAACCCTTACATACTCTCTGGGCCAGTTTATGAAGAACTTACTTGGGCGTGTCGAAGTGTGCAATCTGGTATTGCGGAGGGATCTCAGCATTAAACGGCCTCATCGTCTTGACAATGAGCCGCCCGTCTCTGACAGGCTCCCGCGCCCAGAGCTCCTCATCTGAGTGGTCTACTATATCATCGGCGTGGAGGTTACCTGGTTCAATAAAGCGAGGATAAATTAAGTATTCTGTCAAAACTTAAGCTGCAGTTCGTAATTTCAACACGTAACGACATACGTACCGCGGCATTGATATTTTTTTAAGGGTAAAGGGTAAAACGGGACCCTATTACCAAGACTCCGCTGTCTGTCCGCCACCAGGCTGTATCTCATGAACTGTCATAGTTAGACAGTTGAAATTTTCACAGATGATGTATTTCTGTTGCCGCTTTAACAACAAACACTAATAACCAGAATAAAATAAATATTTAAGGCGGCTCCCATACAACAAACGTGATTCTTTTTGCTTGTTTTTGCTCGATATTGATAACGGCAACAGGTAGACGCTTGTTTATAGATAATGGTGTGGAACCCTTCGTGCGCGAGTCCGACTCGCGGTTGGCTGGTTTTTTATACCACTAAGGTGGCAATCAAGCATACGGCTCACCTGACGGTAAGCGATTACCGTAGCCTATAGACGCTTGCAATACCAGAGTATCACTTGCGCGTTGCCGACCCTGTAAAAACCTTTTCACGCCTTTTTTGAAGGAATGCTGTAGTCATTCGAGAAAACCTCTACAGGGAGCTTATTTAACAATCGGAGCTTACGTGGGAGAAAGTTTCACTGAAACCTTACAGTACGCGACCACTTTGGTTCCAATTTGTGAGGATGAACTCCCTGTCGGTCGGTGCCATCTACTTACTACGACGGCATTGCATACTTCATTCAAG
The DNA here is from genome assembly GCA_947347705.1 of Nymphula nitidulata. NCBI lineage: Eukaryota > Metazoa > Arthropoda > Insecta > Lepidoptera > Crambidae > Nymphula > Nymphula nitidulata. The sequence goes on along the minus strand of OX374617.1, from coordinate 1,468,077 downwards.
GTCTGAGACTTTAACGGCGGCCCAGATCTGCCGCTGCCTCGGCTCAAGGTGTTCCCCAGGAGTCCCACAGTTAAATAATGTGCGTCCTGATATTGTACAGTCAACAGCACATCAAGTAACAGTTTGACGTTGAGACCGCCCGTACTCCGATCGGAATAGAGGCGACTTTCGTAGTGCAACTGTTACACTTGATGTCCTGCCATCTGTACACTAAATGGTACTGGTATTTTCAATTAACTTAACTTAATCTCGAAAGCATTCTCTACCAGTCATTTGGTAAAAGGTGTTGGAGATAATAAAATGGCGGTGCAAAAAGAAACGTAATAGATTACCTACACAGTCTAGATTCAAATATTAACTGTTGGGAGTCTTATGCGGCTCAAGAATTTAATATCAGCTCCGTAGCATGTTTTTTTAAAACACAAAACACGGCAAACGACTACACTGCCTGATGTGAAGTGGTAAGAAGTCCATATGCAAAGACAGCTAGTGCAGTTTTAGCCCTCTGCTCTAGCTGCCTCCACCTTGCCAGCCCAAAAGGTGCCTATTCACCCCTCATGCTAAAGGAAGGAATACATGTGCTGGCAAAGAATTCCATGTTTTGGAAGTACAACAAAGAAATGATGTTATGGCATTTGAAAACAATAGTAATTTCTCCAAACTCACCTATCCTATATTTTTCCAGCAGTTTATACACTTCTTCAGTCTTGTGCATGCCGTAGACGTTCCAGAAGGGCTCAATGCTAAGGCCAGCTGAATTCAAGATCTGCTCACCACCAGGGTGGGAGGGGAGGAACTTGGTTATGTCGTAAACACCATGTTTGTATGTCACCCAGAAGCTAGACCTAAAACAGATTGGTTCAATCATCGGCATTATTGAAGAGCTTGTTGGATTGGTAGTCTGAGCACTTTAGCATGATCTATTCTAGATGGGTCCTTCCCCTTTGGACACTATCAACCATAATTATTCACAATAAAAAAACATAATAAATTGTTCCAAATTTTTCAGTTCATTTTTCACTCAGTGGGAATTTTTTGTACTTATTGTTTATTAATATGCAATATGAGTGGTGTTGTCAATACAACAATAAATAATAGAAATGGTGTGCCACTTTCAAAAAACATCTTATAATTTGATAATTTCATAACATTTCTAAGAAATATTGCAGCTAATGTTATAATATTTTATATCAAATGAAAAAAATGTTTTTGACAATGACAAACCATTTCTATGAACTAAAATAGTCCATGTTTCAATTTACTGTCGTATTGAATGACGGCACCACCTTGTATATGTATCTATCAATAAAATTATTTGTTTTTGCTTGTATCTGTTTGCCTTTTGTTCTTACAAATGTAAATACTAACTTGTTGTCATGTTTGCTGACTTCCTCTGCCCTGTACGTTGGAAGATCAGGTCTCTTAGCACCGGCTTCAGGTTTCACAAGTTCTGAACTTACATGTTTGCCTAGGTTCAGCTTTTGTTGAATATCAAATTTGTCTGAAAAATTAGGTATATTCAAATAACATTTAAACACATTTACTAATAAAAAAAACTAAACTAGAAAAATTTAACGTCCTGGGGTGGGGGTTTAAACACATTCACAATAGTAATAGGCAAGTCACAATAGATCTCTCAGGTTGCAGTGACAAACGAGACTAAACAGTACTGAAAAGCTGCAGAAGTAGCAGAAGCAGAAAAGAAAGAATACAAATAAGAAGAACACATTTATTAATTAAACTTCAATTTGCTCATCAATCAACCCGACCAAATACCACAAGTTTAAAATTTTATGTGATAACAGACTAACCAAAAATGCACAGCCTAAATTGGTGGAATTATAATCATGAAATTTTGCACAGGCATCCTTTCTAAGACTTGGGTATGCAATAACATAGAATTATTTAAATTTAATGTTCTTTCTAATAAAGTTAGATAAGGGATGTTCATTGAAATGCCATGGGCATCTTGCTAGATAATTGTAATGAAACTTTACTTCAGTCCACATAGTAAATACCTGATAAAGCAGACCCAACTATCACTGAACCAAGAACTACAACAGCTGTGGGTTTTTTCCAACCCCATCCACCATTCTCTTGGTATTTGCCACCAAATTGTCTAACTGCAACGGCTGTAAAGTTTACTATCCTATGTTTTGCCACGTTACTGAAAGGGAAACAGAATAAGGACTATGTACCTTCCCAAAACTTATTACAAGCGTTTATTCCAAAAATCAATAAAGTATTAGAGAGTAAAATTATTGTATTTTAGAACGCAGAAACTCACCGTAGCAAAATATAACTTTTTAAACCCATTTTCAACACTTAAAACTTGACCGACATCGTAAACACTGGTTCCAATATTTTAAAGTCTTATCGATTTTGTAATCTTCTTGGGTTGACCTTGTCCATATAAATAGTAGCTGTACCTACCTAAAATATTGAAACGAATACTAAAAGCACACATATAAGGCAATAAGTTAAACACAAACAAAATGATCTGAGGTAAACAAGTAGGAAAGAAACAAACAAGAGAAACGTCAAGAAAACGTGACCATGAATGAACGTGACAGCGTGACAAAGACAATTGACATTGACATTTGTCATGTCAAATTGTTGCGTTTGAAAACTTGTAAGAAGTACAAATAATGAGAAAACCGATGTCACCGTTTGCGATTTTTGTCGTAGTGGAAATAATGGGATGTTATTAAAAAACGTCCCACAATATCCATTTTAGATTTCCATGAAAAAAGTGGGATACATCCATCAATATTTTTTAGCACTTTAGGCTACTTAGTAATTAAAATAGAATAAAACTATAAAAAACATTACATACATAACACACATTTATAATAATGTTAAAATCAAAAATTAAGTATACTTTAGGCTACTTTTTGGCTCCGTCTTTTTGGTGGCGTCTGCAGTGAAGACCCGGTGCAGCACACGTTGGAAAAATGTCAGGCCTCCCGACCGTTGTGAGGGCTATGGTCAGCGGGCTTTAGCCACACAGACTTCGGCGCATGACAGCGATTGCTAAAAGTACCCTGGCGAAGAAACACGTTGGTTTTTAGTGAGTAGGTATGCCTTCAGCCGGTGATTCCCACAAAACCCAGGGGCAGCCCCATTCGCACCTTTTTTATTTTGTAGGTAGGTACCCTATAAAATAAAAAAGGCTGCTTTTTGGCACTGTTGTATATGGAAATTATGTAATGGAATTTGGAATGGAGCATAATTGATAAATGCAGTAGCGGATTAAGGCTGTCATAGGTCGGGGGCGACATAGCGCATAGTTTTAGAAATTTTTGTATTTTTACAAGCGTTTTGTTACAAAAACTAATTAGTATCGCACCTACTAAACCCCTCAGCGATGCACCTCTTCCCTGCCTACTGCCGACCGTGCGGGTAGCCGTAGACATTACGTCAGCTTGTCAGCAAAGCACTGTGAGCTGTGACACAGATTAATAACAGTGCTGTGACCCAATAAGGTTCCGTCTTGTGGGGAGGATTTTTTAGGCTCAATACGACACTACGTTCTTTAAAGTCGGCGAGCCGGTACATTGCCCTGCCCCGAGCCCAAGAAAGTTATGCGCTATTCCTTCAAACATCAGATTTCAGACACCATTGATTTTTCAATCAATTATGCGGATTCCAGCGCTTACATGCTCGTGCAAGTAGACGCACCCATAACTCCAGCGCCTCTATGCTCAGCTTGACCATTTCCACGTCTCATGGCACCGGGTCCTGTCCCAGGCACCAGGCTTTCTTAGGCCAGTAATATACAGACGTAGGAGCCCTCCCCTCTAAGTACCAGGGGAGAAAACAAGGCAAAAACAGTTCTAGAACCGCTGCTGCTTCATTGATGTCCATCATATCCGGCCCAAAAGCCAACCATGTGCTCCAGCCGCCCACTAACCTCGGCATCACCAGGTCTTCCAAACTCAACATTAAACTAACCTAAATTTTCGAACGAGACCTAAGTTTAGCCGGGCTAAGTTTATTCCACATGCACATTATTTTCGCTACCAACTTACGCCGTAAAATACTTATTGTACACATTAGAAAGATAAGCAGTAGTAATAATTTCATTCCGCCGCGCTGGTTCAGTCTTTACTTATTTATTTGTATTTTATTTGTATGGGATGATATTTGTAAGAGACCTAACTCCATACTTTTTGATAAGTACCTAATACTATACATATGTTACATATAATATAATACTTAGCATATTTTTAAAACCTTTTTCAGAATTTGAGTAAGGGAACAAGGAGCCATTTGGAGGTCCCCCAGGACCAGAGGCTAATGATATTGACACTATTTTTATTTTGTTATTACTTTATAGGTACCTAGGTACTAACTATGTAAAAGTTTAAGCCGCAAAACCGATGGCCGTTGCGGCTGAAAGGTTCCACATTGGCGACCACGAAAGACCAAGCGTGGGCCTGGTAAAGGTCGCCGGTAACCGCTGGCCGTGTAAAGCGCAGGACCCATCTTAATGGAAATTGCTAGGTCCAGCAGTGGACATTTTTCACCTGAATTGGTGACGATGATAATATTTAGAGGTGTGACTATTAAACGATCAGTTACAGTAACTATAATCTAAAATAAGTAACTACGCCTCCAATCCAGACTCCTCATTAAAACAATAATAATTATTACCTATTGATTACACAGCACAGCATCACAATCACAGTACTAGCAGTTTGTCACAGACGGGACAGTTATCAGCAAGAATCAATGCGTGATTTGCACTTTACAGCAAGTGCAAATCAAGCTTTGATGACATCAAAAAAAAAAAAAAAACAAAAATATATTTATTCAAGTAGGCTCCTAAGAAGCTCTTTCGAATCGTCAAAAATCACAAATTATGTATATCCATTTAAGAAATGGTCTCACAATGTCTTATTGTAAATCTGTCTATCATGTCTAAATTTACACCGGTTCCAAAAGTTGAACTACCGAGAAGACTGATCGTTGACAATACGCGTATGCTGTCTTGCTCAAGTTATTATCTTAGTTGTTATCTAATTTTATCTACCTATTAGGCATTTTATTATAAACTAGCTGTGCCCGCAACTTCGTTCACGTGGATGTCAGAAAATTACAACGTACGTAGGTTAGGGATTTAAATCATGTCTATAAAAACACCTTTGCAATTAATACATTATTTTAGAACAAATTTTCAGTAAGAGTGGAACTATGGTAAAAAAAGTCACACGCTTTCTCCCCCACAAACAAACTCTTCAGCTTTAAAATATTAGTATCTATAGATATGTTACCGAAGAATCTTTGTGGCAACTCAACAAGATGTCTAGAAAGGAAATGAAACCGAAAGGAAAAAGGAATTATTCAGAAATATATAAGGAAAGCAGGAAATACGACGGGCGCCTGTCGGGAGATGGGCTACGGCTTAGGTACTGTCCTATTATTTTTGGGTTCCGAGGACCATTTTTGTTGAGCTCCAAACGCCTCTTTGAGGATTTTAATACAATTTGTATATTATAGGATATTTGAAATGAAATTATGCGACCGCCTCGTCGGTGCGGCCGCGCTCATTCCGTTCTCTTTCTCGCTCTTAGTAAATGACAGTTCTGAGTAATAGAAATGGATAGAAGCATAGGAAAGTGTGATACGGTGCTGCCAGATGTAACTCAATCCTTACGGCGGCGCTGTGGCTACCGCAGCTTTCTTGCATCCTGCCACAAAGCAAACCCCCACCTCTCGAGGAGTTCAGTGGCGTATTGGTTTGTGCACTCTGGTTTCGATTACAAAAACAAAGCAACTTTCGCCATGGTCGATCCCGGGATAAGTCAATCCAAAATTGTAATCTCAAGCTCCTCTATGCTTCAGAAGGCACGTTAAGCCGTTAGCCCCGTTGTTCTGCAACCGCTTTAACCCACCAACACCAATCCGCATTGGGCCAGCGTGGTGGTGCTATGGCCCAAACTCCTGATGTGTATCTCCCATGTAGGAAGGCCTGTGCCCAGCAGTGGGACGTATATAGACTGATGATGATTTTTTTTTCTGGGAGCTTAATTAGCTGTGGAAAACGCATTTTCCGATTTTACACTAAGCTCATACAATATTTTACCATTAAACACATACAAAATGCAACTCTCCCCAACAAATACCCAGGTGTGAGGATCAGGACCATCAATAAAACTGTTTTGCCTTTTTGAAATCTTGGTATTGGCATTTTCAAGACCGAAAGACTCCAAGCTAATTCCGCTCGGCCACAGATATAGTAAGACTAATGACAGCTGTATTCAGGGCAATGTAAATTTAATCATCTCTGTGGTCTAGTAGTTGAAACCACTTACCTCAGATCTAGAGGTTCGGAGTTCGATTCCCGTGGGGGCAAAATTTTTCTGTTCGGTTTGGTTGGTGGTAGGGTGTTTCTAAGTCCGCCTGGCTAGCTACCACCATCTTACCTTAGCCTGCCGCCATAACAATCATGTTAACAGCATTGTGTTGTGTTCCGGCAGTTGGAGGTAAGATACCCAGTTCCAGTCAAAAAAAATCTAACAAGCATAATGTAGTCATAGGTCATTTTGGGTAGGTAAGACAAGTATAACAGGTTTCGTTTTTGTCTAGCAGCGAGACAATTATTACGTAGTTAAATTTTTAACTCCATATAGTGATCTATTCTCGCACAAAAGATAAGCCCTCCATTTACTAATTGCGTGCATTGGATTAAAATGACCGCTTATGAAGCGCCGTACCTATGGTCTCCTGAATTTGCAGAAAAAATAATCGAAATAAAAAATTAAGTACGGTCAGCGCAACACTAGGATAATTCGTTACACGTGTTCCATTAAATTATTTCGTAGCAGATCCGTTTAATGCGAGCTATAACGTTTTATTTTCTTAGTACTTACTGAAAAAAATAGCAAATTTAATAGACGCTGGTTGTTTTTAATTACGCGGCCTGTGAACGTTCTTTTTGTCTGATATAATTTATGTGAAAGTACCTAGATATCGACGTAGGAAAACGTATTTGTGTGAAAATACGTTTTTTACATCATTTTTATCAGAAAAAACTACTGCGTCGTTGGGTCTGGGTCTCGTATTTCTATGACGAAAAAAAAATCACTTACGCGGTAAGTATTTTGAACAATACTGGTGTCTTCTTTGCTGTAAGCCTACCAAAAACCAGTATTTTGGATGCATTTGTTGCTTACGCCACTCTTGCGGTCAGCAAAAATTTCAAACTGAGGCTTACGCCATTTTGGCGGAATGAGTTAAATTACCTAATCCCAGGTCATACATACATGCCAGTGGACAGCATGCATACAACTATAGAACGTACGTGGCCCGTGTGGAGCCGGGCTAGAATAGCACCTCCCCATCTATTCCCGTGGGTGTCGTAAGAGCCGACTTAGGGATAATCTTCCCCAGTGGTGATTATGGCAACCTCATGGTAAACAGAACACGGTATAGTCCCCGGTGGCCCCGCTTTTACGGACTACGGTAGCGGTCACAGTAGCGGTGGGGCAGGGGGTGCTAAGAATCCTCGGTAGCGATTCGGCTACCAACAACTATCACTGGACCTGGCGATATTTGCGAGGACTGACAAAAAGATAATATCTGGAGCTGTAAGAAGAAATAGGCAAGTGACACTGGGATGTTACAGGATTATCTGAAGTCCGAAGACAGGGGGAGGACACGATAATCCTCAAATCCGGTAACTTGCTCTATCACCGGGAGGGCGACCTTCTTTCCGAACGTGGTGTTGAGTTTCTCGTCCGCAAGTGCCTCATTAACAATATTGTGATAATTCGAAGTGTGTCAGCGAGGGTACTTTATACTCAGAATCACCAAATAGTATTCGCTGAAGGTCATAGATACAGGTGTACGCGCCGACTTTGACACATCCGGATGATGAGGTGGAAAGTGTGTATGAGGAGATATCTAGAGCCATCTGTACTTTCAAACCTCATTTCACTGTTGTTATGGGGGACTTCAATGCAAGGCTGGGCAAACGGAGCGAACATGAGCTGAGAGTGGGCAATTTGGCTTTGGGCAGCGGAACCACAGGGAGAGCTGCGCAAAACGAGCTATGGAACGAACTATGTTGGGTGTTTCTCTGCGAGATAGAATCAGAAATAAGGACATCCGTAAGAGAACCAAAGTCACTGACATAGCTCATAGGATTAGCAAATTGAAGTTGCAGTGGGCAGGGCACATAGCACGCACAACGCACGGCCAATGGGGCGTTAAAGTTCTAGAATGGCGACCACGTGCCGGAAAGCGCAAAGTAGGTCGGCCTCCCGCTAGATGGACAGACGACCTGCTATGCGATTCTCTAATGTCAGCAGCCATGAATTCGTGGCTGTCGGCAGCGCCGTCATAGTTTTGGCGTTTGTTTGACAACCGTTGGCGACACCAGCGTTCCGACGTCGATCACGGCGTGAACCGGAAATAAAAAGTGGTTGATTTTTACATCTTTATGTAAAAATCTATCAAATATTGAATGAAGTCATTGCGATACAATTTTAACACAACAAAAAAGAAATCAAGAAATATCGATTGTACTTCATGTCGTATAACCAAAACAGAGACAGTCGTACACAGCAAAGAGACCGACGTAGAGATTAGTGAATACGGATTCAGGCAGCGCAGTGCGCAAACTTCAAAACCAATGGCAGCTCGTCGTCTTTGTCAGAACGTCAAGTTCGATGTCAAATATCTTTGTTTGTGAATCACATTGCTGGTCTGGGTCGCGGGGAGCTATAAAACTTTTTTCCCACTCCATTCACTTAAAGCAATACCATGAATGCAAGATAATTCTTTACTGAGGCTTACATCTATTAAGTTTTTCTAAAAAAAAACAACTGTGTCACTTACAACATTTTAGAGTTCTCAACATAATAGAAATATTTTGATGCCATAGAAAATTCTTGTGGTTACTGCGTTTTATAGGTCTGTAAAAAAAACTCGATTGCTGTAAGCCACAAATTGACTTAAAAGGATATCTTTATCGTTAATGTATAAAACAAGAAAAAATACGTTTTTAAAATCATCATCCTACGATATGTATTTTTCGAGTAATGAATTTTTTACTGATTTCAGAAAAGTTTTTTGGTTCTGGTGAACATTTTATGTTTTGCGGCTTACAGCAAATACGTTTTCCGACGTCGAATATGTTTAGCCAAGTCAGCATAAAGATTCAAAGAACTGGAATTAAAATCCGCGCGTCCTACGCGTTACACGGGCTGCGGCGGCGGCGGCGGCGACTCGGCGAGACAGCGGGCAGTGGCTGCCGATTCGCGAGACGCAGGACGCGCGTGCGGTGAGTTCGTAGCCAGGCCCTTTGCCTTCACTAAGGTACACACAACAGCACATCAAGTGTAACGGTTGCACTACGAAAGCCGCTTGTATTACGAACGGAATAAGGCCGGTCTATAGGTCAAACTGTTACGCTTGATGTGCTGTCGACTGTACAATAGTGTTACAGGGCGCACAATATTTAATCATAGGATTTTTGGGGAACACCTTGAGCCAAGCGGCAGATCCGGGACCGTCGTTAGTCTCAGACCTTGAATGAAGTATGCTACGGCGTTGTAGAAGATGGCACCGGCTGTTTATCCTCACAAATTGGAACCAAAGCGTTTCTCCCACGTACGCTCAGGTTGTGGATTGAGCTCCCTGTGCATTTGTGAAGCCAAGAATAATGAAATTTGATAACTTGAAAAAAACAACCTAATTATTATTGGGGATGGTATATTCACCACCTCTGTGGTCTAGTGGTTGAAATCACCTACTTCAGATCTAGAGGTTCAGGGTTCGATCCTTTGGGGGCAGACATTTCCTGCTCGGTTTAGTTGGTGGTAGGACTTTTCTAAGTCCGCCTGGCTTTAAATTATCTTAGCTAAGTCTGCCGCCATATTAATAATGTTAACAGCATTGTTGTGTTACGGCAGTTTGAGGTATGATCCTCTGTGGTTGTGGGATTCGGGTGGTGTTCGCTTCCATTTTCGGTCTTATCATCACTAACCATTACGTGACATGAATGTCAAGAGGTTTCCCGTTAAGAATAAAAAAAGACAAAGTTTTGAAGTAAGTAATATTATTCAAAGAATGCTATAACATCTCATGGTTATCGTTCAGGTAGTTAAGCATCCTCACGGCCTCAAACATTGTCGCATAACTGGACGCCTAGCCCGTTGATTGAATGCTGCCGGCATTCAATGAAACGGCTGAACGACAACTAGCCAAGTCATTGAACGCAACGCTTAACCAGATGGCTGAAAGTTATGTCAGCCGTCTGGTTAAATTAGCCATTCCATTGGATGACTAGGTAGGTCGTTTAAGCCGAAGAGCTTTTGTGTGACTGTTTCAGGGATTGGTGTGTTCAAGGTTAAATTTGTCTATGACCACGTATGATATAACCCAAACGATGTCGCTTATAAGTGGTTATTAAAAATACGTCGAACCTTCCAATAAATCCAAAAATGTCTCCGTTCCTTCCCCTTCCCTCTCTTCAGGGCACTATTCTTTCGGCACAGGGCTCCATATCAACTTGCTCGGTATGGAGATATGCTAAGATCTGAATCAGAGAAATTATATCGAAACCGTGATCAAAACAGCCTCACGGAAGCTCGGTGTCCTGAACAAGGTGCGTCGATTTAATTATACCTGCTGTACAAAACTCAGGTCCGATCTTGCGTTGAATACTGCTCTTGTGGAATGCCTTCAAGTACCTCCTCGATGCACTGGACAGATTGCAGCGTCGCGTCGTGCCGTCCGTATCATTGACGACGGAGAGGTCACGAACAACCTAGAGCCTCTACAATTCCGTCGTGACATTGCATCGCTTAGCGCCTTCTATCGGCTTTATCATAGAGAGTGTTCTGAGGAGCTTTTCGACCTTATCCCACCTTCCTCCTTCCTAATTAGAAGCACGCGTGCCGGTCTTCGGAGCCATCAATTTACGGTCTCTACCTCAACATCATCGACAAAGAAGTTTAGTAACTGGTTTCTTTGTCGGGTTTCCATAACGGTTTTTTTGCCAGCGCTTGGGTTTCCGCCTTTCTACGACATGAGATCCTTCAAAAGAGGCGTTGAAAAGGCACCTTATGGGCTGGCAAGGCGGAAGCGGTTAGAACAGTGTGTTTCAAGCTGCACTAGCTGTCTTCGCATATGGACTCTTCTTACCGCTTCACATCAGGTGGTGTTGAGTCATTTGCCGTGCTTTGTATAAAAAAAAACTCTTCGGTACAAGACGATCCTTTCAATACGCCAAGTCGTTAAAAGTTAAGTGAGTCTAGTTCAATTGAATAACGGCCTAGGCATTTGATTGGATGTCGGCATTTGATCAACGGGCTAGGCATTCAATTATGCGGAATATAACCAGATGGCGGCGACATATACCTACAATATTATGCAATGGAGGACTTACCTCAATCAGAGATCTCTTGTAGCCAACCCGTCATGGCTGGGTGAGTTCAATGTGTATTCCTGAAGCTTCAGAAGTGATGTTGTGATGGATTGCTATATTTATCAAAAATAAAATGAAACTAAGGTGAACCGAGCTCTTTCTAATAAATTTCTACGATATGGGTCTACTAGGTGGTAGACCCATATGTAGGGTCGCCTGGGTAGGTACCACCGCCTTTCTTATTTCAGCCGTGAAACAGTTCGCTGTGTTTCGGATTGAAGGGAAAGGTAGCCAGTGTAATTACTGGGCATGGACGGCATTTTATCTTAGGCCTCAGGATGACAACGCACCTGCAATAACAAGTGCTTTTCCTTGTTATTGCAGGTGTCTATAGGCGGCGGTAACCGCTTACCACCAGGTGGGCCGTCAGCTTGTTTGTCATCTAGTTTAAAAAAAAAAAAAAAAAAAAATATGTCACCTGCGAGTGATGAATTGGCCACTGAAATCATTAGTCGATTTCATTTTACTACGTCAAAGGAAAACACTAATATCTGTTGTTTAATTTTTTGTTTTTACTTCCGCAACATCGCCGGATTAGAAAATATTTCCCTTGTTTGATCCGATGAAGTGTAATAATAGGTTGGGGAACAAGTTTTTTCGCATTTTTTAAGAAAATTCAAAACATTTTTAATATAGTTTATTTACATTTAACTAAAGTATGTGGGTACCATTTTATTCGATAACTTTTTGCCATCTTGTAGGTAGGGACATGATCCCATTGCTATAGAAATTTTGGGGCTTCTGATCAAAATACCGCGACAAGTGGTTTTGGCAGTCCTCTCGTGATTTTAATCTGACACTGACTAGAGAATTTTGAAGAGAGCGAAACAGGTGGAAATCTGAAGGTGCTAGGTCAGGACTATACGGCGGATGCATTAACACCTCCCAGCCAAATTCTCTTAATTTTTGCTGAGTGGCTAAAGATGTGTGAGGTCTAGTGTTATGATGAAAAACCACACCCCTTCTGTTGATTGATTCCGGCCGCTTTCTCTCAACTTTTTGCTTTAATCTCATCAGTTGTTCCCAGTAGAGTTCAGAATCGATGGTCCTGCCTGGTGGTAACAGCTCATAATGAATAATGCCCTTCCAAACCCACCACACACACAGCATCACCTTGTTGCGAGTTAACCCGGGTTTCAGTTATCCGGCCTTTGACCACGACCTTTTTCGCACGTTCTTGTCGTACGTGATCCACTTTGCATCACTAGTTATCAGCTTCTTCAAAAATGGTTCGGTTTCATTACGTCGTAATAAAGAATCACAAATGAGTACACGGTTCATTAGGTTTCTTTTAGTGAGCTCGTGGGGTACCCAAATATCGAGCTGTTTTGTGTACACATTTTTTTTTAAATGCGCCAAAACTGTTTTGTGGTCAATTCCCAGTTCTTCAGCTCGTTACTACTGATATGCCGATCTTGCTCCAGTTTTTCAAAAATGGCATCAATTTTATCCGTAATAGGGCGACCAGAGCGACGTGCATCTTTGACATTAAAATTTCCGGATGGAAAACGCTTAAACCAAATTTGTGCTACTCTCACAGACACTGCACTAGGTCCATAAACATCGCAAATTTTTTTCGCGGTTGCGTTGCATTTTTACCTTTTTTGTAGTAAAATTTTAAAATGTATCGAACTTCTTCATTAGATTCACTCATCTTGACAGTAAAAAAAAAAAATGAAAAACACACATTGTCCTAATTTGAAATTGGAATTATCTTTTTTAAAATCTAAACTTTTAATGATACCAAAACCAGCCAGATACAAATAGTACAGCCAAAGAGATTTTATTACAAGTTCATACATACTATAATGCGAAAAGACTTCTTCCCCAACCTAATATGAAATTCTTGGAGGGCATGGAATCGTGTTCAAAGAACAATGTTATTATCTAGGTACGTAATTAATTTTCATCTCATATCACCCTCCGCGTCATCGGGCTCACACATAAAATTTTTCAGTGTCTAAACATATGGATGCTTTACATATTACGTAGGTACATTCGTTCTACAGAATCATTTGGTCAGTAGCACTCAACTTATAAATCAAAAGAATTGGCCGCCAGGGCAGTAGGGTGCGCAAAACAAATGGCGGCTGCAATGAGCCGCACGATTCGCATTCCCTTTGCCCGTTTGGCAAATTGGCGGGAAATTAACTGTTGTATGCTTGCTCTTGTCTATGAATTGATCATTTGTCTTTCTTTGTAATTTCACAGGCGAGGAGTTACAAAGGGCTTAGTGAAAATATTGTATTATTTTATAGTCTAAAAGTGTCCGTCCAATTTAAAAGCTATTTACAAAATTATATTTAACTGATGATTTTTAAATAAATAATAATAATAATAACCTTACACTCACACCTATTATCTAGCCGAAAGTAAGCATCATTAAGAGCTTGTGTTATAGATACTACTTAACGGAGAAATATTTATAATAATATGTATTTAAATATTAGAAATATACTAAAAAAACATTTAAACATCTATGACTCGTGGAAAAATGCTTGTACTCGTCATACAAACATTTGCTCCTACCGGAATTTGTACCCGGTACCCCTGATCGAGTAGCCAATGATACATACAAATTTCATGAAATTATTAAATGAATAAGCTGTTTTTGAAAGTGGCAAACCATTTATATGATATAATATAGCCCATGTTTTAATTTATTGTCGTATTGACGGCACAGCACCAACCCATCTGTAGGAAAGACTGATACAAAACTAATTGCATTTTATTACATAAGAGAAACTATTACATTAACGAAATAAAGGAACACAATAGTCTCGAGAATCAATTTTATTTCTATCACATAACTTATCAAAGGCCGTGACTACCTACGTCACGATGCACTGCGACTTCTGTGCCTCCCCTGCTTTTATACTTCGTGTGTTTTCCAATACATAAATACACCCCTACTTGTATTTGACTCCAGGATTCCCTGCTGTTGCAGATTCCATTGCTGGGCTTTCCACCAAGCCGCGACCTTCTAATTTATATCAGCGCATAGTCATGATATTTGAAACTCTTCTGGTCTTCTGAACAATTTCGCCGTATACTTTAACCCCCATTTAAGCCATTTTATTACGGCAAATTTGATTTTTTTTTTATACAACCAGATGACAAGTAAACTGACAGCCCATCTGTTGGTAAGTGGCAACCGTCGCATACTTGCGATAACAAAGAAAAATACTTGGTATTGCAAGTGCGTTGTCATCCTGAGGTCTAAGTAATCATACGACTACTTGTCCCTTCAATCTAAAATACAGCAAAGTGATTTAGGACCGAAATAGGAAAGACAGGTCTACCATCTAGTAGGATAATATCTTGAGTTCTTTAACATACATTAGATTAACCAAAAAGCACTTAAATCGTGTACTATAATGATGTGTGTTAAGCCGGGCGCCCACTCATCGCGGTCGGGTAGTGCACGTCGAACATGGAATGTGGCGCCGATATCGCGCCATTATTGTTGCCAACGAATCACGAAAGGAATCTCTGGAATTGTAAGGAGTAGACAAGCCGCAGCTAAAACTATTGAAACTATTATTTGGAAACAAATATGCAACCTACAATGACAACGGACAATCTATTGCAGCGTTACACAGTGCCTAAGATCTAAGATATCACAATGAAATTAAGGTGCTGCAGTGAATTTTCCATATACTCCTTCATCTAGAGTTCCATCCAAGGCTGATGAAGTGGTTTCCTCCGCCTTTATACGTCCCACTGCTGGGCACAGGTTTTTCTGCATTGTAGTAACACATAAAGAGTTTGAGCCAGAACACCACCACGTTAGCCCTGTGCGGGTTGGTGGGTTAAAGCGGTTACATTAACGGCTCCTCCGTACTTCGGGAGGCATGTAAAGTAGTTTTGAGATTACAAGTAAGCCAGCTCGAGATTACAAAATATGATTGGCCTATCCACGATTGTCGCTATTTACTTAATTAATTGCCTAATTGCTTTGTATCCTTTTGAAAATATAATAGAAAAATAAGATAATAATGATAACATAAAATAATTATTTCACATGGCAACACTGGACGTCAATGTGGCAAGTAGTCTTTGGTGTGTTGGGTAGAGTAGTGGGGATAAAGTCGGGGAGGGAGTTTTCATAAAGGTGGACGGGCCGCTCGAAGTAGCAGTGTTACATGTGCTCTCGGAGCGGCTGTATAGTTTGTAAAGTGTTATTAGGACGACAGTGCAGTATACAGAATAAAAAAGTGTCAACTGGAACCCGACTGTGGTTTACGCGATACTATTAAACGTGGCGAAAATTGTGTTCGTAACCGAAACCAAAAGGCTCAAACCAAAACGTCACAGAGCTCCTTATGGTGATAATGATGATGGACGACGCCATATGCAACTGAAATAGTAATTTATGATTTGAGTTTTCTTTGAAAGAAGGTCTAGGTGTATTACTCGCTCGGTAAGTTTTTAAAATACAAAGCACTGCAAATGATTTGACACAACCTGATGTGAAGCAATAAAATGAGTCCTTATTCGAAGACAGATAATGCAGCTTGAACGCATTTCTCTGGCCGTCTCCACCATCCGTTTATACATATCTCTAATCTACGGTCTCCACCTTGTGCAAAGAATTCCACGTTTTGAAGTACTTACAAAGAAATTTATTACTAAGCTTCTATGAGCGTGATGTTGTAGTGTAATTGGTTTCAAGAAACTCAGCAGTTGAAAACATTAAAATTAACGCAATTTCTATCCAAACTACATTAATTTTCATCAGTCATAAGAGAGTGTTTCAGTTCCTTAAAAAAATCACCAGCCGTTATAACATACCAGATCCAAATTTACAGCATCCGATACAAAATTGAAATCGATAGTATGTCCGGAATGTTGGAAATGAAAGCGGCCCCACCGCCGGCATTGGCCAAATTAACCGCTCTGGATGCTCGCTCTGCTCAGCGGTGCTATAACTACATCTGGCGGTATCAATACCACGGTAGATTAACCGATACTACCTAACGGTAATGCTTTGAGTGAAATCGAATTTTTCAATCACACTGCTTTAGTTAAATTACGACAAATTAAATTATTTTATCCTTTTCAGTGTTTTTTTAAGTCGGTTTTAATTTTTGTTTTTTAATTTCTTTTTCTCAATTTTTAGTGATAACTCTCTAAGGTCAAAGATAGATGGGTGACCGTCAGCTTATATTGTT
This sequence comes from Nymphula nitidulata, assembly GCA_947347705.1. Taxonomy (NCBI): domain Eukaryota; kingdom Metazoa; phylum Arthropoda; class Insecta; order Lepidoptera; family Crambidae; genus Nymphula; species Nymphula nitidulata. Next base: position 1,451,466 of record OX374617.1, on the reverse strand, counting down.
TCCTACTATCGTATCGTTTCACTAAAAAGTCATAGAAAAGTAAAAATCCGCAATTTCGCATGCGTAGACGACTTTCGTGACACACGCTGCGTGCTGCAGCCACGCAGACGTTCCTTCGCCGCTCCGTTCCGTCGGCGGTGTAGCTAAAGCTTGAGTTCTTTATAATAATAATTTATTTTGAAGCACATAACGCTCAATTATGCGGATCTTACGCTTTTCAAAAGGAACTTTAACTCGTCTAACTTGTTATTGTCGAACTTCCAGAACTTGGAATTCTTACCGCGTCACATAAGATGGTGTTGAGAGTCATTTGCCGTGCTTTGTATATAATAAAAGGAAATTGAAATCCCACGCCATTTCCGATATAACTCTATGTGCGTAAATTCAGGTATACTTAAATTCTATTACTTTCCATCTTCATTTCAATCTCCATTCGAGAAATGAGACAGTTTATTTAATACGATAATTCAATATCAGACGCCGTGGCTGCAGTCTGTATGCGGTTGCATTTCTCCAATTTTACTCAAACAGAATTAAGTGCTACTTCAATCTGATTGCAAGGACTGTATGTGAACTTCGAATTCAGACTTATAGGTACCTATAGCAAATCTTCATCAAAAATGATTAAGAATTATTTACAACCAAAGCTTAAAACGTAACATTGAAAAAAAACTTACAACTAAATAAAGCTATATATGGCCTAAAGCAAGCAGGAAGGCAATGGTTTACAAAACTAGATTTAAAATTAAAAGAAATGAAATTTGAACCAACTACAGCTGATCCTTGTATATATATGTGTAGGAAAGGAGGAGAAGAAGCCATAATATGTATGGCTTCTTTCTAAAAGATTATTTTCTTTCTTCGAGAAATTCAGCTCTAAATTTATTGTCCCTTTTAAGTATCGTAGGACTCGCTTTGCTGCTACCCAATGTTCCTTGCCATAGCAATTATTGAATTGACTAAGGTAGCTCACTGAAAAGCTGATATCCGGTCTGGTGGCAACTGATAAATACATTAATGCCCCGATAAGATTTTTATAAGGTAAGTTTTCAGTTCCTTCATTTTTATTTAATTTTAAAGATCCTTCCATTGGTGTTAAGGCTGGTTTAGCGTCTTGCATGTTGTATTTCTTTAGTAACTCATTTATATATTTTTTCTGACACATAGATATAGTTTCATTTTTACATGAGAATTGTATTCCCAAGCAATGCTTTAATTCTCCAATATCCCGCATTTCGAAGCTTTTCATTAGTTCTCCTTTTATATTGTCTATTATTTTTATATTTTTGTGCATTATAATTATATCGTCAACATATATACATATTATGGCTTCTTCTCCTCCTTTCCTACACATATATATACAAGGATAAGCTGTAGTTGGTTCAAATTTCATTTCTTTTAATTTTAAATCTAGTTTTGTAAACCATTGCCTTCCTGCTTGCTTTAGGCCATATATAGCTTTATTTAGTTTACATATTGTCTGTCCTTCTGAGTGCCTTAATTTTTCTAACATATTCCTAGCTTTCAGTATTAAATTCTCATCTTCTTCTTGTTGCATAATATCACATAAATATTTTTCAAGGTTATTTGGCTTTTCCATATAGATTTCTTCACTAATAGTTCCATTAAGAAATGCTGTTGTCACATCCACTTGTCTTATCTTTAGATTTTGTTGTACTGCTTTAGCCATCATACTTCTTATAGAGCTCAACTTAACGACAGGTGCAAATGTTTCAGCATAATCAATACCAGGTAGTTGATCAAATCCTCTGGCAACTAATCTTGCTTTCTTTCTAATTCCATTAGTATCCGTTTTTTCTTGTAGTACCATTTTGCATGTGATAATGTTAGAAATTTTCTTTTTATTTACCACTGTCCAAGTATCATTCTTTAAATGTGCTATGATTTCAGATTTAATAGCTGGTTCCCATGACTCATCTGGTACTATATCATTACACAAGTTTGACATATCATAATCATAGGTCCACTGTGGTGGTCTTTTCTGTCTAATGCTTCTCTTTTCAGGTTCCTGTTGGTCGATGTCATCGGTTCCCGATTCTGTATTATCAGGTATATTTTGCATGCTTACACTCTCATCTTCTGTCAAATCATCATTTTCTTCAATCACAGGTAAGTCTTCATGTTTTTCCGATTCATCATAGGATTCATGCAAATCATTATTTTGATTTATAGGGTTTTATAGGTAAAAGAAAAATCCTGAAAAGGAAATATTTGTACTTGGTTCTTTGTTATTTCATTTTTCTTTGATTTGTTTATGTTTTCATCATTTTCATTAAAATACATTTCATTAATAATTTTTACATCTCTGCTGATAATAACTTTGTTCAAAAAAGGTATCCAAATTCTATAAGCTTTTGCTTGTTCTGAATAACCCATAAAAATTCCTTTTTCGGTTTTACTTGTAAACTTTCTTTTATAATTTTTCTTTAACACATAAGCTGTAGAACCAAAAACATGAAAATGATTGACTGATGGTTTATATCCAACCCATTTTTCAAATGGTGTTATATAATTTAAAGTTTTGGTAGGTATTCTATTCAATAAGTAGTTTGCTGTAAAAATGCTTTCAGCCCAAAATTTTTCTTTTAATTTAGCTTGTATAAGCATACATGTAGCTTTTTCTGTTAGTGATCTATTTTTTCTTTCAGCTAGACCATTTTGTTGAGGTGTGTATGGTGCTGATAATCTCCTTGAAATTCCATTTTCTATAAGGTAAGTATTAAATGATTTGTTGCAGTATTCAGTACCATTATCACTTTGTAAGCACTGTATTCTTCTTTTTGTGAAACATTCTACTTCTTCCTTGTATTCTTGAAATTTGCTTAACACTTCATTTTTATGTTTTAAAAAGTATACTCTGCAATAGCGGCTATATACATCTATAAAGGTGACAAAATATTTATGTCCACCATTACTTTCAATTGGTATAGGTCCACAAACATCTGAGTGGATAACCTGTAATAACTCTTTAGCCTTTGTCTCTTCACTTCGTATTTTGAATGGTAAACATGTCATCTTCCCTTGAATACATGGTTCACATGTAAGTAATTTGTCATTTTCATTGAGATTGAATCCTTTTACGGAATTATTTTTTAAAGCCATTTTCAAATCATATTCATTTAAATGACCAAACTTCTGATGCCAATTGTCAATATTTGAAGAAGTTGCAAGTTGTAAAGTTTCTATTTTATTAAAATTACTTACTGGAATATAGTATAAACCATTTTGTTTTGATGCTTTAATAATAATTTTACCTTCTTTGTTTTTAATGATAGCGCTGTTTTTATTAAATGACACATTGCAACCATTTTCAGTGACTTTCACAGCTGATATTAAATTTGTTGACAGTCCAGGTACATACATATATCATGAAGTACAATATTCTCTTTGCCACATTTTATTTTTACTTTTCCTTTTCCTTCTATTACCTCAGTTTTCTCTGATGCCAATTTTAATATGCTTTTCTCAGTATTTGACATAGTAAAAAATAAATCTTTATTATTGCACATATGAGACGTGCAGCCACTATCTAAGCACCAATCATTTCTTTTTTCATTTTTCTTTGCAGATAGATAAGCTTCCTCAGCATAAAAGTTTTGATGGTTACTCCAACAATTTTCAGATTTATGTCCACTTTTATGACACTTTTTACAAGAAAATTTTATTCTTTGATTGTTTTTATAAAATCTTTTATTATAATTATTATTCCATTGATTTTTATTTTTACTATAGAAAGCTTCATTGTTAGATGTGTTGCTTTTATTATTTCTGGCTTCTCTCTTCAATAATTTTTGTTTTTAGCTCCTCGGGTGTGGGAAGTTTATCCCTGGATTCAATCGCAACCCTGAAGTTCTCATATGTTTCAGGTAAGCTATAAAGCATCATTATGCTTAATAAATCTGCATTTAAATCGATTTCCAAGTCATGTAGTTTGTCCACTATGTCCATAAATTCATTTATGTGATCTCGTACATTTTCATCATTTTGCATCCGCTTGTGCAACAGTTTTTTGAGAAGAGTAGCTTTTCGCGCTGGTCCTCTACTTTCATAAGCATTTTTTAAAGTATTCCAGACTTCTTTTGTAGTGCTACAAGATTTCACCAATTTGAGTTCACTTGGTGAAATTATTAATAACAACTCCGCTTTGGCGAGAGCATCTTTGTTTACGTCACCTGTGCTAATCAAATGACTGGATAATCCTGCTTTTACAAGCACGGCTTCGGCCTGAACTTTCCAGGTGTCATAGTTAGTTTTACACAATGGTTCGATGTTACTAAATCTTGATGTAGCCATTTTAAATCTCCTTTTTGCACTGGTCCCATAACCTATTGTGTTGTGGTAGGAGTAAAGAAGTGAAATACAGTTTGTTATAATATAGTTTACTTTTAGAGATAGTAATTACAAGATAGAGAGATTCACATTTTTCACACATGACAAGTAATAATGGAGGGAACAACATTAATGTCAAAAGGTTATGATCAGGCAAAGGGTATGAGTGTCTTCAGCCTATATGATCTTTAATTAAATAACTTTAACATAAACTACACCTAAATCTTGCGAAACAGGAAGTGTCGCATTACCTCGTTGCATTATTCAGACTTATCAGGCCAAATAATGCTGCCAACGTTACACTATGCCATACAAAATGTCATGAAATTATCAATTGAATCGAAATTTTTGAAAGTGGCAAACCATTACTATGGACTAATATAGCCCATGTTTAAATTTATTGTCGCATTGACGGCACCATCCTGTATTTAAGTCTTTTGCATGCTGACCGTACCTCAGAAGTTTTTGTGGAAAACTATGTAGGCCAATGTTCAACAGTGGGCATCTTTCATGGTGCCTATTTATTTTTTCATCTATAATTTCGTACATTACAAAAGTAACACAATATTTACAATATCCAATTCACATGAAAATATTTTTATCAATTGATAAATGAAAATGTAGACATTCAATCGTTTTGCGTTGTTGATATATTCATTATTTCATGTAGGTAGGTAGCTCATAAAATAAGAAATATAGTAATAAAAAGACAGTCTTTTTTATCACAGAACTCCCACATTAATAGCGTAATAAAAATATCACAAAAGAAGGACGAATCAATTACATTTATGACAGCTACGACAGCATTTAATCGTTTGTAAAAGCATAGACTATGTCCACAAGAAAAACATTTTCATTTTAACCTTTTTCAATTACACCATAGAGTTCGTTGATTGGAAAATGCAAACTTTTTTAGTGGCAGATAAAAAGGCGCTATTCTATCAGTGCTATAGAGGCCGCGAGTCTCAACTCAAGTCGCGGGAATTCTCGGCAGTCAATTTAGATGGCGCGCCCGATATGCGCCAAGTCGGGGCGTTAAAAATCTATTATAATTTCGGGCCCCGTGAAATTGCTGCTGGTAACTCATTTGTATGTTTATAATATTACAATACTTTGCTTTCACAATATACTTGATCCGTTTTTTGGCACGATAGCCGACACGAGTAGGATTATCTCTCTAATTTGAACATTGGCCTGGGAACCAAAACCAAAGTCAGCAGAAGACCTCATCTCCGCCTTCCAGAAGATTATAGCTCTAAATACCACAATTTTTAATAATAATAATAATAATATTTCGTTTATTGCTTTCAAAAACATACATTAAAAAGTTTAAAGAATACAACAGTTTGAAATTGAACGATGAGTAAGAAAGCAACTGGAGGAGGCTCAGCCTATGTTGTCCAGGAAGAGAATTCCTGTGCAACGCTGATTTTCAGCCACCCCCACTTCTCTATAGGTCTTAAGTGAGGATATAATCGTCATGAGGGTTTCAATTCTTTTCATAAAAACATTGATCTATAAATACTATGAAAGGATCAGAACAACAGTACAGCACTAAAACATCCATAAAGCACTTATTTTGTGTGTGTGCGTGTGCGTGTGTGTGTCTGTGTGTGTTTCTGTGTGTGTGTGTGTGTGTGTGAGAGAGAGAGAGAGTGTGTGAAAGAGATAACATCAACCATTATAATGGGTGCTACTAAGTGAAATATTCTTTAAGGGGCAGACATTTCCAATATCCACGAACAATATCTTGTGCAGCATTTTGTTTTTTAAGCAAGGCAGCTTTATACTTAACCCTATAGCAATCAGTAGTCATTTCTATTTTCATGGGAGGAGGTAAGTCGTTCCCTATGCTTGCTGCGTAAAATTTGAACGACCTGCGAAATCGCGTGGAGTTGTGTTTTTTTAACCGGCTTCAGTTATCAAATCGATAAGTTTTTTTTATTGTGTTCTTGTGGAGGGGAAAGTAAGATCGCATATAGTTAGATTTGATTTGAAGGGCTTTGGATGCCTGGAAATAACTCAAATCAAAAATGTTATCGAGCCAATAAATAAACGGGGTTAATCTCGCGGTGTAAGCTCACATGTGCAGAACCAATATTGTGCGGCGTAGAGCGTCTGATGGATCATCTATCACGTTATATCGCCTTGTCATTCCGCCACAATCTCAAACAGCCTTCCATGGATTTATTGTGTGCTTTACACCCGTGTGTCGTATGCACAATGACGTTGTATATTTATGCGTAATCGAATCTTGTGTACATTGCAGGCAAAGACTAACTCCGTGATTGCAGGTCTGCCTAAGTCTATGTAGGGATTGGAATCTTAAAATATCGATAATTATATTTTACTAACGGCGATGTTTCATAGGTATTTATTTATTTATTTCGGAAACTTATGTCCAATTCGACAATTTATAAATATATTTTACTAGGTGGTAGATGGTAGGCCCGTATGGTAGGGTCGTCTGGGTAGGTACTCCGCCTTTCTCATTTCAGCCGTGAAACAGTTCGCTGTGTTTCGGATTGAAGGGAAAGGTAGCCAGTGTAATTACTGGGCATGCATGGCATTTCATCTTAGGCCTCAGGATGATAACGCAGCTGCAATATCAAGTGATTTTCCCTTGTTATTGCAGGTGTCTACAGGCGGCGGTAACCGCTTACCATCAGGTGAGCCGTCAGCTTGTTAGTCATCTAGTTGTATAAAAAAATAAAATAAAACATATTATTAAATTATGAATAATCTTAGAATAAAGTCTTAGAAAGTATCCACATTTAGAAATACATTAAATTGTAATCTGAATTTTTTTTTTTCAGAAAAAAAACATGCTGTGCTGTTTTGCACTTGAATATGAACATATGTATGCGTCCCACTGCTGGGCACAGGCCTTCCTACATAGGAGAAACACATGAGGGGTTTGGGCTGTAACATATAGCTATAACGTGCTTTCCGAAGCACGGAGGAGCTCGAAACTATAAATTTTGGTTGACCCACCCCGAAATCGACCATGGCGATAGTTGCTTGGTTTTCATAATCGAAACCAGAGCTCTCAATCCACTACGCTACCGAGCTCCTCCGACGTGTCTCCAGGGCTTGAGCTTAATGTGTCTAAAAAAGCTTTACAAAGGATTCGATGATGGCAGATGGTACAGAAACATCCACACATGAGACTCATTTTTAAATATGATGCAAAGTAATTATTATTGAACTTCAATTTCGAGACGCTTGTAGCATCTTGTTGGCTACCAACCATATCATTTGATGGGCTATATTTTCTTTAATTTATTATTATTAAAATTATGTTAGAATACATAAAAGTATTCTAACATAATTTTAATTATCAAGTCACGAGATATTTTTCTTCAAAAGATTTTCCTTTGTACGCAAGCAAGTAGGTAAAATAAGCTTATTATGTAACTAATACCTTCATTACTCGACGTATGAGCGACAGCGGTACAATAGCCGTGTGGTATAAAAAAAATTGTGAAACATTTTGTCTATCGAGGAGCTGGGGTATTATGTTCCTAATATTCCGAGGATAAGGGAAGGAGTTTTTACACTAAGTTTTGCTAATTGCTTTACATATTATTGTATTTAAAAAGGTATGATAAGGTAGGATGCATTGAAAAAGAATTAGTTAACGCAAACTTGTGGTATCCCTGCTGAGGCAGGTACAGTGCGGTACCAACAGCATCTGTGAGCGGAGATAGCTCCATGTTGCGGCACTGGGTGATGGTGCATCTCACACCAGAACATCCGCTTCTAATTATTATAATGTGATATAAATACTCTCTTATTCTAGTGTTAGCTATTTACTTCTTATATGATAATTAAAACAGCATAAATGTATAGGTAAATCAGTTTAGCTCTTATTAAAATATAAGTCATTAACAAAGTGGCTTTTCGGGATGGAACACAAAAAAGTAAGTAAGATAACTAGCGCGGTGGGCATACGGAACCAAAGTGACGTCCGTCATACCCACATACCGCCTTCTGTCAAACTGCTTCATGACGTAACGAGTGTTGCCAACACTAATTTGTATATTACCTACTGTATTCATATTTATATTATATGCTTATTAAAGTATAAAATATAATATATGTATAATATCATTAACATAGGTTAAGAAACTATGTTACTTACAAAGATATGTGTTCTCCCTGAAATGAAATAATTTTATGTTTTAGTTTTTATTTATTATTTATACTGCACTAGCTGTCTCTTCTCTGTACTCTTCTTACCGCTGGACATAAGTCTGGCGCTGAGTTATTTGCCGTGCTTTAAAAAAAAAGGATTCTGTTGTTGAGCGCCGATATGTGACAAAATGGATAGGTGAATAACCGTGATAGCGGTGATAGTTATATTTGCGTCATATTTGTCTGGAAAACTCTATTTTCGCTATTCCTCTTTACTTGGATATACCAAAACTTAAAACTTATCTCAAGAAGAGAGGCTTTTACGTTGTAAATTGAAACTTCCTCAACCCGACGTGGCTACGAAAATTTGTTTGGCAAAACGTTTAATTCCAGACTTTTGATTTGGAAAATGGATAACTAAGTTACTTTGAAATTAATTTAGTCTAGGCGTTTGAATACAACAATTTACTCACAGTGAAGTTTTCAAAATTAAATGAAACTGATACTTATAGTGGAACAAAAGCCTATGATCAGACCCATTCCGAAATTAGGTATTTTTATTTTACTAACAAGTCTTAAGAAATAAATGGAAAGATGGCCTTTTATTCACAAAATGTACAGACGACAGCACATCAAGTATAACAGTAGGTAAAACAGGAGTGGTGCGTGCGGCCATTCGTTATGTAGGTGATTATTTTTGAATGATTTTAAGTGGGACAGTATAATTTTGTATCTATGATAAAAATTGAAGCGCAGCGTATATTTCGTAAGAAATTATGAAAATCATGATATATGATTATTTATTAGAGTGTAAGATAAAAAATCTATTTCTCACAGAAACTCTATGCTGTAATAGTACATTATGATATAAGTGCGGTAAGTTGAAAATTACAGCCGAGGTGATATTGTTAGCCCGAGCCGTAGCCGTAGGCGAGGGCTACAAGAAAGCCGAGGCTGTAATTATCAAAGCGCACGAATGTCATACGACGTTTTATAACATATTTGCGAGGAAATAAATAAAACTCGGACTTTCGAAACTTTTTTCGAACGAATAAATCTTTAATCACTTGTCAAAGCAGTTATAAAAATTTGAACAATTTGTAAAATTTATTGATTTTTTAGCATTGAATAGTAGCACCACAATGAGCTTGACTTATATTTTTGAGAAAGTTCCATGAAATAGGCTAAAACACACTTTCTGAAAATAAATTTGCATCATTGCTTGTTTTCCAAATTTTGATACGCTTGTAAGTATGTATCGCCCGATTTTTAGGGCAAGAGGCTCAGAGTAGCCTTTTTCGCTACCTCTGAGACTTCTGGCGGTATCGAATAATAAATATAGGTAATACTACTTGACGACATTTTCAAATAAAAATAATTTAACGAAAAGAAAAAGCGCGCGGAATAATTTTTACTTGTTCACAAATTAGCGATGCGCGCGCATCAGCGCTTTTTTAGGCAAAGGCACAAAAAACGGCCAGTATTACTAATAAAGTAAATTAATATTTTTGTGTTTTTGTTACAGATAAATCGTTGTAATTTATTGATAAAATTAATTAAATTAAAGAATTAAATGTTTATTTATTATATTTTGTCTCCCACAGTTAATTTTATTCATAAAATGTTGAACTTTCTGCGTTTGTTTGCACATTCTGCAATAGAAACTCTTTGCTAAGATTTAAAAAAGTATCGTTCTGTTTTAGACGGAGCCACAGATTAATAACAGTGCATCTTGATAAACCGTGCGTTTTACATTACATTACCGCACAAGTACGTAATGAGATACATTACGATATTGAAATTGGTGAAAAATAAGAGACCCTTTACGAGCAAATGTGTTATAAAGTGTTTTTTATTACTTACTTCAGTGACCTTGGAGGCCATTGACTTACTTCAAGTTATTTTGCATTCCACCTTAGTAAGCTACCTTAGCAAGGTATGTTTTCACTCCGGTCACGTCCGCCCAGAAACATTTATATTGACCGCTGAATTTCATGGAAACAAGCGACTTTTAATGCTTGCCGAGGCGCGGGATAAATATACATTAGGCACTCCGAGTGACTTATCTTGTTCACCGTTTACGACTTTGGTTGGAGATTTTTTTGTAGCACTGCTAAGAATTGTATGTGAGTAACCTGGGCAAATACCGCCCGCTGATTTTATTATTTTCTTGAATAATATTTAAAAAATAATTATGTAACAATTATAGCAATTAATATAAAGGTATAGCTAAGTTTTTCTAAATTTAACTTTTTCAAAAACTGCCTTTAATGAAAATTAAATATTTATATATTATCCCCAATTCTGTATCTTTACTTATTATGAGCTGTGTTGCAAAATAAACAAAGAAATACAAATTATTTGTTATTATTTGAACAAAAACCTAAAATAAATTAACATCAAACATAAAAAACAAATTAGGCATGCAATTTATCTTCTACGAACAGTAAAAAATACTTAAAATAAATACTTTCTAAGGGGTTAAAGATGTAAAATATTTGCTTGTATTCTCACGAATAAAGATAGTTTGTGAAAATTATTTTTCTATTACGTGGAGGTCCTCGGGTGAGATTTATGTTGCCGTCCCGCGAAACAAACTTTTCAGACGATGCAGTCGATGTATGTGAACCTTAAAAACCAAAGCAAACTCTAAAGGCTAATAAGCCCAACCGTCATAAAATATTTTGTCCGGGCGTTATTATCTGAATGCTTTAATTACTTGTACTATAAATATATTTCTTTTTATACAACTTTTAACTCTCTAAAATATTGTTTAATTTACCAGTTTTTTGCCACTATTCTATTATGCGAATATTTTGCCGTCCAAACTGCGGCAACCTGTTTATCTCATTAGCCGTAAAGCCGATTAAGCTAAATCACAGCAATATTTCGCTTGAACTAAGCCCTATTTCAATACCATAGAGTCTGTTTCAGAATAACAAATGTCTGAGTAAAGTCTGCTCAAACTTGTTGCATGTATAAAGCTTGCAGCAAAATTTGGGAACTTTCCCGGGGTTTGTACGCTATCGCCGCTTTGGAAATCCGGATTAAAGTTAATTAATTCATTTATATGCTTATAGTTTGGCGTTGAAATAACATTTTGGTTCTGATCTGACATGAGACTTTTCTATCGGACGAGGAAGAGGTTTTTTATGCTCGGCAATAAGTCCATCACCTGATGTTATTCGGTAAGAAGAGTCCATATGCGAAGACAGCTACTGCAGCTGGCCCCACGTGACTGGCTGGTAGTCGTAAGGTACATTTCACGCTTCTTTTGAAAGAACCCATGCTATAGGAAGGAGGGAACACATTGCTTTCAAGAATTTCAAGTCTTGTAAGTACGACAAATAGTCGAGATACTAAATTTCTTTGTGCGTGACGTTGAGGTGGAGAGTTAAGGCCCATTAAGACTATGCATAACCTAAACAACACATAAGACTATGCAAGTCATTTCCTGCTTCAATTTATTGTAACATTTACTAACAAAGAAAGAAAACGATGAAAAAATTATATGCTTCAGGTGGGAACCGAACCCGTGTCTCCCGATGTCCGGCCAGACGCGATTACCAAGGCCACATTTAAGTAGGCGTTTAAACGGATCAAAAACTTTTTGAAAATGAAAATGAAAATGAAAATATCTTTATTCAATTAGGCCCCCAAGAAGCACTTTCGAATCGTCAACAAAAAAACCCTTAAGTCTATCACATAAAAATAATATTAACTAACTAACAATTTCATAATGTTTGTCTCTCTGTCTTATCTGGATCTACGTAAGCTAAGAATGTTATGTCAGTCTGTCTATCGGTCTGTCTGTCGGTCCGTCTGTCCGTCAGTCACTCTGTCACTCTGTCTGTCTGTCCGTCAGTCACTCTGTCTTTCAGTCTGTCTGAATTTACACCGGTTCCAAAAGTTGAACTACCGAGAAGATTCCGGCAACAAACTCGTGTAGTCACTCTTTTCAATCATTAAGTTACAATGTTTAATTACACAGTAATAGTATTTAGCAGCGCAGTGTCGCACAGAGTATAAAAAAAGGTATATTAAAGTACCAATAAGTATCTAATGATAAGAATATTTACTGTATTTAAAGGCTGTCCGACAATGCACCATCACAATATAGGTATTACAATACACCAAGGTCAACAATTAATATACAAAGACCTAATAAAGCTAAACATATTTCATTAATTTTAAACACTTGTCTGAGCACGTCATTATAATAATAATTGTATTGTTTTATATATAATATCCTATAATGCCATATACCTCAAAAATCCCTCAAAAATTATACTATTGATGAATATGTAGGTAAATTATTACAAAATCAAGGAAGCTTATAGATGATAAACGACCTACCTAAAGTCATGACTGATCATTGCGTGTTGTTTGCGGATGATGTCTCGGTACTTACTTCGTGCCAAAACAACACTGATATAAATGGCAAAATTAAATTAATTCTAGACAAATTAACCACATGGATGAATTACAATAACCTTAAAATTAACTTTAGAAAAACAAAACTATTGACGTTCCACCCCTATCAAAAAGTTACATTAAAAATAAACTTCAATTACTGTGACGAGAACTTAGAACCCGTTGATGAATATTCGTTTCTTGGACTAACTATAGACAAAAATATTAACTGGAAACCTCATATAAATAAGTTACTTTCAAAGTTATCCAGATTTTCATACGGCCTCCGTGAAATAAAAAAATATACCGATGAAAAAACGGCACTAGCTGCTTATTACGCATATGCTCACGCGTGGCTAAGCTATGGCATTGCTTTATGGGGAAATAGCAAAGATGCACCAGCTCTCTTTATACAACAAAAGAAGTTGGTACGTATCATAGCAAACATACAACAAACTGACAGCTGCAAACCCGTTTTTCAAAGTAGGGGGATCTTAACTATCCCATGCATGTATATATTGGAAATTTGTAAATTTGTAAAGAAGTATCCATATTTTTTTGCTAGTAGACAGGACTTGCCAACAAAGTACGCCTTGCGTCAAAAAACTAAAACAAGGTTAATGTTGCCCACTTCGAAATTAAAGTTGCACTCTAGTAGCCCGTTAGTAATGGCTGTAAGAATATTTAACAAACTACCAAGTGCGCTTAAAGCAATAGCAAATGATAATAAATTTTACAAAAAATTGAAGACTGTACTTATATTAAAAAGCTACTATACACTACAAGATTACTTTGATGACAATTTAGAGCTAACAAATTAAACGCATTTAAAAATCTATATAATTGACATGAAATTAGGTAATCAAACATTTAATTTAATTATAAAATTGCACAATATTTATATTATAATAACTATAAATTGATTCAAATTTTTTTTTTTTCTCTTTGGGACAGCCAAATTGTGTTAAATATAATATAGGTAAATTATAATAATATTAGTAACATATTAATAAACATAACAAAATATAATAAACGATTAATAAAATAAATAATGACATAAATTAGTTAACAATATTAGAAGAATAAAAGATAGTAATTTGAAAAGTAATAAATTCAATGACACAATATCCTCCTCCCTTCTAATTGCTGTGCCCGACAGGGTCCATGATGTACAGACAAAATATTTTATTTAGACCTTAAGACCATTGTGGAAAAGCAATAAAGTTGAAAGTTGAAAGTTGAAAGTTGACTATTTCCACTAGTGGCACCTGTTCACAAGTACCAACCAAGTAGTAACCTTTAAAATGTTGCTTCAATTTAATTGTATGCCACAGCTAGAAACTTGCATCGAGTAAATTGGCCTTTACGGTAGTCAATTAATATTGAAAAGTGCGTTGTCTGTCGAACAATATATTGGTCATATATTGGTAATATATTGGTCACCTCTTTGAAGTCAACTGAAACCTACACTAAAATAGAAGGCAATAACTTTTTCATTTTCCCGCGCAAATCCAACACTGGCCCGCAAACGATGACATATGGTTGGCGCGCTCGGGGCTCAATTAGTAGTGACGTATACCCCCTGAGGGAATAGATAGACCCAGTATCGACTTCGCCTATCGAGTCATTTGAGAATCTGATTGGTTGCACAGAATTCAGTTTACAACATGATATATCGATACAAGACTATATATTATCAAGGTGTGAAACTGAATTCGGAGGGCAATGACTGCTTTGACACTTAAATCGTCTACAATTTTTCTTGTGTAGGTAACGATAGTGCAAAAGAAGCCAAATTTCAGTGAAATTACAAAATAAAATTAAATATTCTTTTCCAAATAAATCTTACGGTTGTTATCTATGTTGATGATACCCTGGTACCATCTGTACCCCTAGCACGAACATTTTAAAATTTCGAATCGCCATCGGATCGAATAATTACGTTAGCTTTTGTCGGGCTTTTGTTTGAAATTTAAGCGTGCGCGAACGATACGATTACGATTCGAAATTTAAAAATATTCTGGTACGGTACTCTATTTGATTTAAGCTTGGTGGAAAACTTTATTTGTTAGAAATGGTAGGTTATTGAACGACTTTGAATGGTCTTTTGTATATTTATCGATGCTATCAAAACTGAGAAGCGAAGATTTTTGATTGGCTTCGTATGTTCAATACAAAACTTACGGTTGTGTCATTTTTTGGACACTAATTATTTTTCTTTATACAAAACACGGTAAGTGACTCAACACTACCCGTGATGTGAAGCGGTAAGAAGCTTCCCGTAGCGAAGACAGCTAATGCAAAGCAGAGATCTGGTTACCAATTATTTTAGCAAAATTCACTTAATAGAGGCCAAGATTAAGGCAAGCAACTTTCCTATCTAATAAAAATTCTTAGTACTTAAATCTCGCTTTCATTTTCCATCATCCACTTTTTAATCTCACTTTTGAACAAAACCAGGCAACATTTTAATATCGTTGCTTATTACAAGATTTAGATTGCGATTCTTATTCAAGCCATTTCACGAGGAAATGCCAGCGGTTTACCAGCATCCAGTAATCAATAGAGATTCTCAGCAAATCGAATGTTTGCGAACAGGGGTCACCGTCATTAAGGGTCGAGAAGACAGATGGTGTTGTTCCCAGCCAATCATGGCCCAGGCCTATTTGCTCGGGACCAATGGGTTGGCAAATTGAAGTCGTGTACCAATGAATAAATGTTTTAACAGAAATCATTTATACATGAGCTGAATTGAGACTCATGCTATGTTTTGTTATTTTTTTTATCAAAACATATTTAATAAACTTAAGAAAAAAATGCCATAACACGTTTCATAAAAGTGAATAAGGTCGCCAGAGTTTATTGAGAAGGAGTTTACAATCGGATTCGGTTTTCTGTCAATTCATAGTTTTCCATTGATTTTTACAGGATAGCCAATGTGTGAGTAGTGCCAAGGTGCTACGAGCGTCTATAGGCCACGGTGAGAACGCGTGAGTAGCACCTAAAGTGCTACGAGCGTCTATAGGCTACGGTGACTACGCGTGAGTAGCGCCCAAGATGCTACGAGCGTGTATAAGCTACGGTGACAGCGCGTGATTAGTGTCCAAGGTGCTACTAGCGTCTATAGGCTACGGTAATAATGCTTGGGCCACGAACTCACTCGCCGAGTCGCCGCCGCCGCCGCCGCCACCGCCGCCCGTTCACGTGGCCAGGCCGTAAGTAGTGACCAAGGAGCTACGAGCATCCGTAGGCTACGGTTACAATGCTCAAGTAGTGACTATGGTGCTATGAACATCTATTTGCTATGGTAACAATATGTGAGTAGTGCCCAAGAATCTACGAGCGTCTATAGGCTACAGTAAGAATGCGCAACCGCCTGGCGACAAAATTGACTTTTCAATTGTCATAGACCTCCGGAGGGAAAACGCCGTTTGACAGATTAATTAACAGCCTAGGCATACAATAAACTGGTTAATTTAACCAGATGGCTGCGACTTATACAATTTGAAGACGTATATTCGTACACATACAAGTACCTACCAACCCAAGACATTTTTATTTCATTATTGTGGCTCTAGTGGCGGCGAGTTTGCATGATTATTTTGAAAGGTATGAATTTCAAATTCTTTCGGATAATTGTGAAAGATGTAATCAACAATCTATGGGTACTATTAAAAATTTATGTAGTAATTAAAATAGAATAAAACTAGAAAAATTTCACGTCCTGAGGCAGGAATCGAACCCGCGACCTTTCGCAATCCGGGCGACTGCTCTGACCACTGAGCCACCCAGGACTTGGGATATCCCTGTGAAATTCTTCTAGTCTATCTTGTATTTGCGTTTATGAGCTAACGTCCACCCTACAATGTCGAAATATTCTATTTCAACATCCGAAACGAGTATTTTTACAAATACCGACCATTCGGTTAATTTGGGGCAGTGCTTTCAAATATTTTTAATTTTTGATTTTAACATTATTATAAATGTTTGAAAAATTACTTAGTAATTAAAGGTCGCGGGTTCGATTCCTGCCTCAGGACGTGAAATTTTTCTAGTTTTATTCTATTTTAATTACTAAGTAATTTTTCAAACATTTATAATAATGTTAAAATCAAAAATTAAGAAAAATTTATGTCCTGGAGCGGAACTGAACTTGCGAACTTTCACATTCCGTATCACAATCCGCTCTAATCACTGAACTACCCTCAGATCACTGTGATCTGAGGAGTTACTGATATGTCTCTTATTGCGTTATAAGATAAAACTTTATTATCTGATTTCTTATCATTAGAATGGCTAGAGATTGAAAAAAATCGTTGCTAGTATCTTCACCTTCGAAGGAGTATTTTAGAGAGAGTTGCTAAAGGGTTGAAGTATGGGATAACCCTATCAATTTACTATAACGTGAAGATGTTAGTTTATAAAGCAAAAACAGAAATACTAGATAAAATCACTTTTTTATACAACTAGATGATAAACAAGCTGACGGCCCCCGTGGTGGTAAGAGGTTACCGCCGGCTATAGACCTGCAATAACAAGGAAAAATCACTTGAAATTGCAGGTGCGTTGTCATCCTGAGGTCTAAGATGAAATGCCTTCCATGCCCAAATTACACTACAACAACAAACAATGGGTATGGTTTGACAATGGGTATGTTTTCTAAATATGTTGCGGATAACTTATTGAAACCAAGTGGATGGATCCTACATAAAGGCCATCATTAAGTATATGGCAATAAACAGTGTTATTTCGTATAACATAGGTTTTTTCAAAAGAAGCGTGGAAGTTGGGCATTCACATGTTTCGCGACACGATGGTGTTACAATCTTTTGGAATTCTGCGTGGGTGTCGACATTCAGGAGAGCTGGCAGGCCGTTTGGGGCGTTTGGCACCTTTACATGCTGGCCAGGTGGAGGCGGCAAGAACAGGGTGTTCAAGTCTTCGCATATGGTCTCTTCGTACCGCTTTACATCGGAGGGGCGACCGCCTAAATGCATTGGTTTGAAAATTATTCTTTTCTTTTCTATTTGAAAATTAGTCTTTTCGTAGCTGATAAAAAAAATTTGGCTTTGATTACTATAGCTTTGTTATGTGGTCTCTTGCAATGCCTTGTATAAAAAAATCGCACAGCTCCTATAACCGCCTGTGGTGGCTCCCTACCTTTAAGTCTGAGCTGTCTGAGAGAACATAGCGCAGTTTCCGAGTAACGAGGGTCCTTGAGCGTGTCCGATCAACCTTTTTTGATTAAACGGCCGCGTGCCCGGCTCTCTTTACGACGCCATTCCGCGGTTTACTTCATACTTTCACTGGTAATCGCCATGAATGTTCTGGTACATACCATCTTTTGGAGTTCTGCGACAAAAATCTTTGATTTAAATGGTTGTAACCTCCACGGAAAACTTTTTGATTTATTCAAACGCCAAATATTTTCACTGTATTATTAGCAGACTTAATTTTATTTGTTTTTTGGAACTGATAGATTTAATATAAATGTTTTCAGTGTCACAATAACTCAGTAACTTAGTGCTAGGTATATAAGGTTTCACTCCTTTCAAAGTTTTTATAGATCAATGTTTTTACAAAAAGAATTGAAACCCTCATGACGATTATATCCTCACTTAAGACCTTTAGAGAAGTGGGGGTGGCTGAAAATCAGCGTTGCACAGGAATTCTTTTCCTGGAAAACATAGGCTGAGCCTCCTCCAGTTGCTTTTTTAATCATCTTTCAATTTCAGAGTGTTGTATTCTTTAAACTTTTCAATGTATGTTTTTGAAAGCAATAAACGAATTATTATTGTAATTATTATTCTTATTATATTTTCACTGGTAAAAATGCCTATGACATTAGTCACAGTAAACAGAACAAAAACTGTTTCACATTTCATTCTTACGTAGAGTCAGTATCAAACAGGTATGGATAACAAAGCGCAGGCCACGGCGCGAGCTGGCGAAGAACCAGTTCGGTGTCTTTCTAACCAAAGAGGAGGTTTAAATTTCAACAAATTTTTGGGTTTGTTCATACCGTCAAATCACAGTTTACAAAAGCGTTAAATGTAGCCATTTGAAAGTTCTTTTTGTGTTCCAATAATTACACTGTTGGTCCCAGGCGAATTTCGTCTAGATCTGATGAGATAGTGACAGAACTCGTCAACAAAACTGACGGTCACCTATCTAACTTTGACCTTGGAAATCTACCACTGAAAATCGTAAAAAAACCTTACTACAAAACACTAAAAAGGCAAAAACTAATTAAATTGTAAATTAGGTAATTTTACGTTTTTCGCCGTTTCAAAGATTTAAATCACCTTTTTGCAAATAACTAAAATTTCAGCATTAGATCATTGAATATTGCATTTGACATTGCCTTTCTTATATTGATGAGGTGTAATAAATTGGTTACTTTGATTAAAAACATTTACGATTTTTTTTTATTTTTACAGCAGTAAAAGTTAACAATTTCCTTCAATAGTCAATGAGTTATGAAACTATAAGAAGCTTGACTGAATACTCTTTTGTGCTCATAAAATAATTTTTATATTATTTGCCTAATATTTTTCTAGCCTGTTTCTAAGCACTATGTTTGGGCCCTTCCCAGAACAGCTCCCTTATTCTCAACTGTCGGAAAATATTTGAATTTTGGAAAAACTTTACCTACCTGTCACTTTTTATCGGTGCGTTAAAGCGAGACGGCATGTAACTTTTCGAATCCAATCCGAAATCCAATCCGTCGAATCCGAAAATTGAGAATAAGGGGACAGGTGGATATGCCGTGGATGTCACGTCTACAGTTGCCACGGCAATGGCGACGCTAGATCTAGGATAAGATTATACGGCTTCCTTCCATTTATATTTTTCTTTAGAAAAATAGAATTCGTTGTATAGTGATTCAAATATTTACTTTTACACAAGGGCGTCGTCAGCCCATAGCCCAGGGGGGGGCAAGTTGCTAATATGGAGAACTTTTTTTAATATGACTAGATGACAAACATGCTGACGGCCCACCTGGTGGTAAGTGGTTACCGTTGCATACAGATACCTGCACCAAAAGAAAAAAAGAGAAATGAGAAAAGGAAAGAAGAAATGAGAATGAGAAAAATATGAACTAATTAGCGACCGTCAACAATACGGCATTCGCAGTAGTCAATCTACTGGTGATCTTCTAATATACTTCACACACTGTTGAGCATTTGCCATTGAAAGACAAGGTGAGGCATCATATCTTATCTTATCATTGGGCCGTGACTATGCCACGATGCACTTCGACCCTTCGGGATCTTTTGTGCCACCCCTGCCGTTACTCCTCCCACGTCCCTAATATAGCTGCCATAAGCTTCACTATATTTTTGGCGTGAAAGAGCCTATAGTCTTCTGGCCTTGGCTACCACTACCTTGCCACTTCCAGAAGACTCATTCTGATCCTAGCCAGGGCATCGCATTGACACAACAGATGTTCCATCGATTCCTGGCCTTCACCACATGCCCGACAAGGTTGTGCTCCACATTTTCTTAGTACACCCCTTTCGATGTCTAAGAGTACCGGGAATTCGGGATATCCGTAGTGACGTTCAGTTCCGCAGTCATTTAGAGGATAAAGTCAAGCTGGCATCCAAAAAGCTTGGTGTGGTATATGTCTCAAGTTAGGCGCCATATGAAATAGGAGACTGCGGAGCCGGTCAAAGAGGGGTGGCCCTTAGCTGACCCGATCAGTCGCAGACAGCCACGGGTAAGAAGAAGGCGTTACGTCCACTTGCTTCTCCTGTTGTAGTGGTGCCGTAGGTGGAAGGTCAGGGAGGCTCACCGCCGTATAGCTCGGCCCATCAAATATGAATAGATTGGAGTAGGAAGAGGCACGCAGTTGTGCGGGATGACCGCAGAGTGGCAGGGTTGACTGCTTGTTTGTTCGCGTGTTGCCCCAAAATTATGGAAGAGGGTTTTAGCGGTAGATTTGAGTGGGAAGGCGGAATTGTTTGCCCTGGAGTCCCACAAAATCGTCAGGGTCCCCCCGGGCTCAGCAATAAGCGTAACCGCCCCACTCCGTGTTAATCAAAGGAGAGATTTTGCCCTCTTATGTGCGTTCTACCGTTTGCATAACGAGTTTTGTTCTGAGGAATTATTCGACATGATGCCCAAGGCCTCTTTCTGTCCTCGTACCGCTCAGCTTCGGCAGGGAATTTCATCCTCACACGTTGGGACCAAAGTGGTCGCGTACTTATACGGTTTCAGAGAAACTTTCTCCCGATTATGCCATTCAGGTTGTAGAATGAGCTTCCTACAGAGGTTTTCTCGAACAAGTACCACAGCCTTTCTTATTTCAGCTATGAAACAGTTCGCTGTGTTTCGGATTAAAGGCAAATATAGCCAGTGTAGTTACTGGGCATGGAAGGCATTTGATCTTAGGCCTTGTAAAATTGTAGGAACAGTAAAGACTCAAGAGCATGATCGACGCTTTACATATGTAGCGAGAGTAACCACGCATTACCTCTACTGTATGGTGATTTTAATAAGAACGGTGCAAAGTTCAAATATATAAAGCGTCATGAGCTCTTGACACCGTTGTTATTAAAATATTAGAAATATCGAACAAAAATAATTTACGACAGTTAATGAAAACATAAGTTCTGGGGTTTTCTTAATTTTCTAGACCACAATAACATGAAATTCTTGTAAGTTGTAGGGACTCGACAGAAATGTAAAGTCAGCATTTCAAGCGACTATAGAGATACGAGTCAGTCGTTCCCACGCCTTACCATTATTAGGTCAATTCGTGTGTAGCTTTAAAGTAAAATCATAGTATTATAAATCTACGTATTTCATTTAGTTTTCCTTCAAGAACACCCAAACAACAAGTACTTACATTGGTGACCCTTCGACGTTTGTTAAATAAAGTGAAAATAAATTAAAATATAAACTGTAAAAATAAATACCTAAGTGAATAAAAATGACTAGTGCAAACCAAGCAAATCAGCCTTCATCGTACTTGCCATCTACTTCACCATCGGACATTATGGCAGTCACTGTGTCATCAAGGATACCTGATTTTTGGTCTGACCAGCCTCGCGTATGGTTTTACCGGGCAGAAGCAGTTTTAGCGCCACAGAAACTAGGGGACGACTCACGCTTCGACCTAGTGGTATCGAAGTTACCCAAAGAAGTAATAACTCAGATTAGTGACTTTTTGGCCAAACCACCACCCACCGGAAAATACGAAGCATTAAAACTAAAGCTCCTGGCACAATTTGAAGATTCAAAGGCCAGGCAAATAGAGAAACTGATTGGCGAGATGGAGCTCGGGGATCAAAAGCCCTCGCAGCTACTACGACGGATGCGAGACCTGGCACGAGACAAGATCCCGGACGATACTCTCCGAGTGCTGTGGCAAGGTCACTTACCAGCTACGGTGCGCGCTGTCCTTGCGGTAACGGAAACTAAGGACTTAGACAACCTTGCGGTAGTTGCCGACAACGTCGCCGAAGCCACGAGATCGAGCCAGCTAGCTGAGGTCACGCGAAGCGCTCCCAGCACATCAACCGACACTGCACTCATCATGGCGGAGATCGCCAAGCTAAGTGTGCGAATGATGAACCTAGAGCGATCTCGTCCTAGATACAGAGATTTTAGAGGCTATCGTCGCCATCAATCACGATCGGCAAGCCGATATAGAAAGCAGTCAGCACAGCGTAGCCGTCATCATTCCAGTTCCGGAGACTTATGTTTTTATCACAATAAGTACCAGGATAAGGCTCATAAATGCGTACAGCCCTGCTCCTGGAACAAGCCCCAGCCCTCGGAAAACTAGAGAGCGTGGCACAGTTGTCAGCGGAAATCTGTGCCATATCGCCTTGTGCCCGCTTGCGTATAACAGACATAAATAGTGGACTTAACTTTTTAGTGGATACGGGTGCCAACGTATCTGTTCTACCAGTTACTCGTACTAAGTGTCGTTCAAAGTGCACGGATTACAAACTATATGCCGCGAACGGCACCGAAATTAAAACGTTTGGTGTGAAATCATTAGTGTTAAATTTTAAACTACGTAGGCCATATCGTTGGGATTTCGTTGTAGCTGATGTGAAGCAACCAATCTTAGGAGCGGACTTCCTCAGTCACCATAAACTATTAGTGGATTTAAGTGCACGTAAGTTAAGAGACCAAGTTACCGACCTCAACTTAATTGCTTCAGTGGTAAAAGTAGTAGAACCGTCTATAAGTACTATAAGTGACAATCACCCTTACAGCAATTTGTTGCATAAGTATAAAGAAATTACTAAGCCAATGTCATTCCAGGAAAGCTCACCTCATAACATCATGCATTATATTGAAACAACCGGTCCTCCAGTGCATGCGCGATCTCGTCCATTGCCACCTGATAGGTATAAAAAGGCAAAGGAAGAGTTCCGTATCATGCAAGAAGCCGGCATATGTAGACCATCAAAAAGCGCTTGGGCAAGCCCACTACACATTGTCCCAAAGAAAAACGGTGATATTAGACCTTGCGGCGACTATCGCCAATTAAATTCTATTACAAAACCAGACCGCTATCCCATTCCACGTCTACATGATTTTACATATATATTGGCGGGAAAAAGCATTTTTTCTAAATTAGATATAAACAGAGCATATCATTGCATTAACGTTAATCCAGATGATATAGAAAAAACAGCCATAATAACACCATTTGGACTTTTTGAATTCCCTAGAATGACATTCGGATTACGTAACGCAGCGCAAACATTTCAGCGCTTTATGAATAACGTGTTACAAGGTCTAGATTTCCTATACAATTATTTGGATGACGTCATATGCGCTAGCGATAACGAAATGCAACATAAATATCACTTAGAACTAATTTTTCAACGTTTTCAAAAAAAAAATTTATGGTTTGGCATCACCATAAATTTAGCTAAATGCTGTTTTGGACAAAGTAAAGTCGAATTCTTAGGCCACGAGGTAAGCTCAAACGGTATAAAACCACTACAGGATAAAGTAAACGCAATCGTTAATTTTCCGAAACCAAAAACCGTACAAGACTTGCGAAGATTTTTAGGAATGGTTAATTTTTACCGCTCTCACTTACCAAACACCATGTGTTATCAATCCGAGCTAAATAAATATTTAATAAATACAAAAAAGAATGATAAGCGACTTATCGAGTGGACAGAAAAAGCTGACATTGCTTTTGAGCAGTGTAAAACGGCGCTACAAAACGCCGCCACACTGTCTCATCCTTATCCCGATTCTACGTTAGCCTTGATGACGGACGCATCCGATAATTGTGTAGGAGCAGTGTTACAACAGAGATTAGCAAATAGTTGGCAACCTCTAGGTTACTTCTCTAAAAAGTTGACTCCGACACAACACAAGTATAGCACCTACGATCGCGAGCTTTTAGCTATTTACATGTCAATTAAACGTTTTCGCAAATTATTCGAGGGGCGTCCTCTGACAGTGTATACAGACCATAAGCCACTTTGTCATGCATTTAACAAAATAGGGAGAGATGATAAGGAAACACCTAGGCGGACTAGACAGTTACTTTTTATAAGTGAATTTAGTACCGACATACGCCATATTAGCGGTTCTGATAATATAGTTGCCGATACGCTATCACGTGTCGAGACAATTGTCTGTCCAACTGTACTCAATTACAGTGAACTTGCGGACGCGCAAGAAAAAGATGAGTATTTATTGCAATGCGACAAAAATAATTCTAGTAACGTGAAATTAAAGAAAATTTACATGCCTAATTATAATAAATCAATATATTGTGAAATTTCAACAGACGAAATAAGGCCATATCTGACGGAAGAATTTAGAAAAATTGCATTTAACTCAATACACAATTTAAGCCACCCAGGTGTAAGGACAACAAAAAAACTAGTTTCTAAAAAATTTTTCTGGCCTGGTATGAACAAACAAATCGGCCAGTGGGCTAAAGTCTGCATACAATGTCAAAGAGCCAAGATTAGTAGACACAAAATTTCACAATTAGGTCAAATTTCTCCAGCCAACCGTTTTGAGCACATCCACGTGGACATCGTCGGACCACTACCGACATCTCCACAAGGATACAGATATTGTTTGACTATCATTGATAGGTGTACACGGTGGCCGGAGGCATACCCTTTAAAAGAAATTACCGCAGAGGTTGTGTCAAAGAAAATTTATAACGAATGGATTTCGCGTTACGGCTGTCCTGTTAAACTCACAAGTGATCAGGGCCGCCAGTTCGAAAGCACCTTATTTCATTGTCTAATGAAATTATTGGGTGTCAATAAAATTCGAACTACGCCCTACCACCCGCAAAGTAATGGTGCAGTCGAACGGTGGCACCGATCACTGAAAGCTGCAATAATGGCACGTATGAATAATAATTCTTGGGTTGAAGAGTTGCCCACAGCATTGCTAGGGTTGCGCGCCGCCTGTCGCAGTGATGACGGAATCAGTGCAGCCGAATTAACGTTTGGCCGGACTTTGCGACTCCCAGGAGAATTCTATGAGGTTTCTAAGCAACATGACTCTGATGACCCGTTTTGTCTTATTAACAAAATGAATTTATTTTAAAACCGTCTATAGTATTCATATACTTTATGATTCTTTCACTTGATATTACACTTGAATTCGTTGTAGTTTTGTTGCCTACATTTTTTGATTTTTGGTTCTCTAGGGGGGAGGGGGGGGGGGGGGGGGCAGCTGCCCTAGTAGTAGCACTGCCTTGGTGTGCTGCCGACTGTGCATTGTCTTCATTGAATACATAACTGTTCCCAACATAATAACAAAAAATTAAAATTTTAAATTTTTAGTAACCCTCCGCCTTATTAATCATCTATCGAACACTATCTCATTTTGGCTATTCTTATGAGCCCAAACACGCTATATCTTCCGTAAGATTCTGAATGTAATGATGGTATAGGATCAGCTCAAGGTTAGTATGTCATGAGAATGTCACCGAAGTGACACTACACTTTACAAATTAATCGGAACTTAGTGAATCCCTTTTATTAGTAGAAAATGAGCTGATAGTCATCAAACCATCCTAATCACGTCAGCTTTCAAACAAAAAAAAACATATCAAAATCGGTTCATTCGTTTAGGTGCTACGATGCTACAGACAGACACACAGACACACAGATACACAGCCAGGCACGTCAAACTTATGACACCCCTCTTTTTTCGTCGGGGGTTAAAAATAATAGAACACTGAAAGGATAAAAAAGTGTCTAAAGGAGTTCGACATTAGAAGTACCTATGTATTATTAGAAAATAATTTATAGGTACAACAAAACGACATAGATATTACACGTTGAATGAATTATTGTTACCTTGAAAACTTTCCGCGTTGAAGTATGGTAACGCGTAAAGTTTTATATAATCTATAATAATATAATGTATATTTGTAGCTTTTGGATTTTAGCACTACCGAGCTCAGATTTGTCTAATAACTATTCTCGAATACTACAAAATTATAGCAAACTTCGATAAACATTCATACATATTTATTTATCGAAACATGACAACTGTCTGGCTGGTCTGTGCCCCTTGCTATTGATGCTATACAGGATAGGTTGGGGATTCTAATATTATCATTATTTCTCCGTTATCTAGTATCCATAACACAAGCTCTTAATGATGCTTACCTTGGGCTAGATGATAGGTGTGAGGGTATGAATATTATTATTATAGCCATGGTCAGGGCTTTCGTTTTCCCACAAGAACATTAAGTCCCGCGCGTCATACTCGTTCACACTAGACTACCACTCAAAGTAGTATCAAACAAATCAGTATCAGTTTCACATTTAATCTGTAAAGCGGCGACATACCACCGGTGGGCGATGACAATAGAAAAATCAATTGTGTCTGGATTCTCATGCTTGACGGTTAAAACAACACTTTTGCCTGAGCCCATTTACGGCGGTGACTTATTATTGAACTGAAAGCCACTGGTGATTAAATACCGAGCCCTCGGTCCAATTAGGCGGGCTTGCTTATTGGATGATAAATCTTAGACTCTGTGTTAGATGAATTAATTAGTACGCTTCATCTAGCTCATTGGAGTTCATCAGCGAGGCGCTTTGTGCACGTGAGGGACTGGTCCTACTTGCCGGTAAAGGTATGAGAGAGAATTTCACCTATTTGTAATATTATTAGAATGCGCAGTAAAAAGACGGACAGCTCTGAGTGAGGAATATGAAAACAGAAAATAAAGGAAAACAAACCAGCAAACGCAAACTATACAGCAAGAAAACAGACAAAAACAGGTTTATGTTAACATAAAAGACATAGATATCTATAATACGTAATCAGCTCATTAGATATAATTAGATGGCCAATTTGTAACATTTATTAAATTAATCATGAATATACACGTCATTACATGCACGAATGCACACATGCATAA
Organism: Nymphula nitidulata; assembly: GCA_947347705.1. Taxonomy (NCBI): domain Eukaryota; kingdom Metazoa; phylum Arthropoda; class Insecta; order Lepidoptera; family Crambidae; genus Nymphula; species Nymphula nitidulata. The sequence continues at coordinate 1,424,171 of OX374617.1, read as the reverse complement.
AATAAATGATATATTTTGTTTTGTTTTCAATCGCATAATAATTTTAAAAATTTAAAATTCAACAATATCTCATTTAGACTATTCATATGCTATATCAGCTGTAAGTTCCTGAGGAATTGGCTATTCCGCGGACTATTTGATGATAAAGGATCAGCTTAAGGTAAGCATGTCTTGGAAATACCACCGAAGTAACAGTAAATCCAATTTCAAATCAATTGAATCTGTGAAAGTTAGTAAAACACTTTTGTTAATTAAGAAATGAGCTGGTAGTCATCAAGCACCTGATCTGATCTTCATAAATTATAGCTTAGAACCATCCTGACCACGTTAACTTTAAAAAAAACGAATCAAAATCGTTCCATTCGTTTAAGAAAAAATTTTCCCCGTTCTGAGGAACAACTCTTCAAACCTATCCCCCTACTCCGAGGAGGGAGGGGGTCTCTTACCCACTAAACTCCACAGCAATGCACTCCTACCTGCTTCGACGTAACGGGGTATCCCGTAGACATTGCGACCGTTTGTCGGCAGGATATTCTGACCGCTGTCGGTCCTATCTTTTACAAAGCACCACTATTTTAACGTAAGTATATCTAAAAACATGCTGCCTTAGTTATGTCAAAGCTCTCGTCGTAAATAGATCAGTTCATCATCGTCATTATTTCAGCTGAAAGTTGTCCACTGCTGGACAAAGGCCCAAAGATTTTCACGATGATCGTAGCTGCGCCGCACGCATCTGGCGACGGATCAGTAACATAAGTACTTAAATTAAATTAATGATTTTTTTTCTGTTTTTATGTATTATCTTAAGTTTAATTTGTTTTAATTGTGCTAATGTGTTTTTAATTTAATTTAGTTTAATTTGATTTCATTTAATTTGGTTTTATTTGATTTTATTTATTTATTTGATTGTATTTGATTTCATTTCATTTGGTTTAATTTAATTTAGTTTACTTAATTATATTATAATTTATGTTACTAAGAATTTATGGGCACACGCTGTCCGAAATAAACTGATTTTATTTTTATAAGCAACTTGACGTCTCTTAAAATCATTCTAGTCTTTATTGAATGTAACAGAGACAATGAACAAAATATTAGATTTTTTAAATAACTTGTCAAATTCACTTTTTCTTTCTCCAGTTTTCGTTAGATAATGTCCGCTGACAAAATTAATGAGGCTTTCTTTGCTAAGGTATTTCAATTTCTAAAGATTTATTTAATACATACTCCAGTATCTTGTTCCTTCGTTCTTGGATGTCGTTGCTTTACTAAATGCCCATGGCGACTAATGAACACGGGTATTCGAAGACTGTATCCCCGTTAGATGAACTCGACCCAAAATAGTAAAACTCGACAAATGTAGTAAAAGCCAAATCATCAACTTACGAGAAACCAAAGCTCTTATTTCTTACAACACGAAAAACTGCAGTAATATTTTGTAGTAAAAGCCATGCTATCTCTGTAACTATCAAAGGTTCGTCTAACAGACGACTCAACTAATGACTGTGATTACGCGGCGGCTAAATTTATTCATTTATTTTATTTATTATTATTGCATTATGACATACGTCACAAGTCAATTACAACGTATAGATACTCGTACAGTCTGAAATGCATTTAGGGACTTATCAAATAAAGTTAAAACAGTGTAATTACTTAGGCCTCAAGATGACAACGCACCTGCAATATCAAGTGATTTTCCTTGTTATTGCGGGTGTCTTTAGGCGGCGGTAACCGCTTACCATCAGGTGGGCCGTCAACTTGTTTGTCATCTATTAGTATAAATAAACATAAGGAAGTACTTCAGTATCACTACATAATACAAAAGATGATATATTGTTTGGTCCATGATAATACCAAGTACCAAGAATACTGTGTAATATTGTTATTAACAATATTTAAGACATAACATACATGAAATCTATAGTGAAGTACTAAAATGTAAAACAAAAGACTCTCTATTGTGTTTTGTATCTTATCAAGGATGATATACATATTTTTTTTATAAATATTCTAATATTTATCTTAAAAAGTGTTTCAACTAGAAATGTATCCCAGTATTGTTGAATCATATTTGTATAAAAAACAAAGATGATACCAGTAAGATAATAAGAATAATTGAACAATTGAAATAAACTCGTGAAAAGTAGTAAAACCTTAATTTATGAATCTGTGATGTGGCGTAAAAGGTGACACTGTTTTGAGAATCCTTGTAGTAAAATCCTTGTTCGAAAACATTGTGGTTTTACGACAAATATACTACAGTTATATATCTTTTCTTTGTACTGTATTGCATTTAGCCAGGTAATATTAGTCATTAACAGCATTAATTTATTAATGTCACTGTCTAAATTGGTCATCACGACAAACTAACTGAAATTTTATAACTATTAATCTGACTACGTCGTAAAATACATTTTTTGCGAATTCGAACAGTTTGAATAGACTGATCGAAAGAGCTCAAAAAACTGAGTATAATGGCGATAAAAGTTCATTTCGAGGCATTTTGATGGTTTTTACTACATTTGTTGTTCATAGGGTTGAACTGTTCATACGATGTTGCCTATAGTTGCCGCCATCTCATTATGATTAGAACGTGGTTTACGACACATTGTTCGTTTAAAAGCAACACAAATCTTTTATGTTTGTCAGCTAAACAGCTAATCCTTCTTTATTGTTGACACTAAGTGCAACGTAATTGTTTGAGAATGTCCCATTACGTTTGAAAAATAGGTACTTGTTTTTACATCATAGTAATTGTATAACTTGTGACTTTACGATAATTAACTTTTAGAGTTACAGGTACTACAACCAAGAGAAATAATATGTGTCAGTGTTCATAATTCATTTTATCGCAATGATATAACCTATACTAATATGCAGCTATTTATTGTAGGGGCAGATAATGAAATGTCAAAAGTAGGTATCTAATATGATGTATGTAACTATATTATCCTTCTACTGGGCACAGGCGCTGGCCCAATGCAGTTTGGTGGGTTAAAGCGGTTGCAGTAACAACCGGGACAAACGGCTTAATGTGCCTTTCGAAGTACGGAGGAGCTCGAGATTATAAATTTTAGTTGACCTTTCCCAGTGTCGACCATCAAACCAATCCAATACGCCACCGAGCTGCCACTTTCAAAAATATCGTATTCATTTGATAATTTCATGACATTTGTATGGAATAGTGTAACGTTGGCAGCATTATTTCATACAAAGGTCATGAAATTATCAATTGAATACGATTTTTTTTAAAGTGGCAAACCATTTCACTAATATAGCCCATGTCTAAATTTATTGTCGCATTGACGGCACCACCCTGTATGTTTATTTAGTATATTTCTATCCGTTATCTAGAATCCATAACACAATTTCTTAATGATGCTTACTTTGGGCTAGATAATAGGTGTGAGTGTATGAATGAATATTATATTATTATATTACATTATTTCATCACAATAAATAAAGGTTTATTTTATTTTATATGAAAATATCGGTTTATTATCATAATTATTATCAACCTTAAACAATTTACTGTTAGACCGACACGGCTGCTTCTCATAAAACGATTGATTAATTTAAAAAATATAACTTAAGTCTGGAGAATAACTTTGACAAGATGACAGTTATTATATACAAAATCTGTCAAAGCGTCATAATTCACGGAATTAATCAATCAAAGGTATCGGAAGATTGAGAAATCACAAGCGTCTGAATAGTGAGACCAAATCAAGATCCTAGCGAGTTCATATTAATGTTTAAAATACGAAAGTAAGTAGATCTGTCTGTTAACTTTCCGAATAAGCCGCTGAACTGTTGTAATAGAGGGCATCACTAGAGATAAGTGTCACTTTGACAGCCCGCGGAGGGAGCATTGGCCGTTACCTCGTGGGGTTGCTATAATGGTGACTGAGTGTAATTTATATTATAATATTATACGCGATCCTGGTGTATTATTACAAGACCCAAAATATCTCTTACAACATGGTGACAGCGGTGTGGTGAAAAATTATTGATGATGCAGCATATAAAGCCACCGGAGGGATATAGTTTCGAGGTCGGGGACTGGCAGAGTTGGCGAAGGCGGTATGACAGATATATTAGTTTGAGTGGTTCTGGTGTCAACAGAAGCGATAAAGATAGAATAGATTTATTTCTTTACTTACTAGGAGGTAAAGCAGAACAATTAGTAAAACAATTGAAAGTTGAGTGCTCTGAAAATTATGAAGAAGTTGTTAAAGCATTTGACAGCTACTTTACGCCGAAGAGAAACGTCGTGCATGAAAGATATAAGTTTAATATTCGAAATCAAAATGAAGGAGAAACAGTTTGTCAATTTGTCAGGGAATTGCATGTTTTGGCAGATACTTGTAGTTATGGCTCTTTGAAAGATGAACTTATTCGGGACCGATTAGTTGTAGGTGTCAATGATAGGAAGCTGAGTGAAAGATTACAACTTATGTCAGAATTGACTCTGGAGGAGGCTGTCACAATAGCTACTCAAGCAGAAGAGCAGAAAGAAGAGGCGAGGATAATTTGGAAAAGTGAAGAGGATACAATTCAAATCAATAAAATAGAAAAGAAATATGCTCAGAAAAACGACAATAGCAAATGTTGGTGGTGTGGAAAATTATGTGTTGGTGGAGCAATGTATAAAAAGAATACTTGTCCTGCTGCAACAGCAGAGTGCTACAAATGCAAAAAGATAGGACATTATGCACGGTGCTGCAGAGATTGGAAAAGACTACATAACATAATGGATTCGTCTGACTTTCAGGTAGAGGTTTTATTATCTGTAGGGCAAGGTTTTAATAAATTAAAATTTTTGATAGATACGGGGGCAGACATAGTTGCCGTTCCAGGTGATATTTTAGAAAGGAAAATAAAAATTCATGATTGTCAAGACATAATTAGAGGTCCAGATAGTAAACCTTTAAAGGTGTTAGGTTGGATATATCTAGAGATTAAGTACAATGAATATGTATACAAAGGTAAAGCTTATGTAATAAAAAATTTAAAAATACCTATTTTAGGGCGACCAGCTATAAAAAAGTTGAATATTTTAACATTGTGTAATATTAATAAAAATGAGGACAAAATAATTCCCTTGGATAATATTCATAACATCATTAAGGAATTTCCAGAAGTATTTAATGAATTGGGAGTTTTTAAAGATACTTTTTCAATTAGTCTTATTGAAGATCCTAAACCCTTTATTCAGACAACACCTCGGGTAGTACCTATTCCATTAATGGATAAAGTGAAACAAGAAATAGATAGATTAGTGCATATAGGGGTAATGTCTCCAGTAGAGGAGCCAACTTTATTTGTTTCACCTATAGTTGTAGTCCCTAAAAACAAGACTGGAGTTAGGATATGTGGGGACTATACACAGTTAAATAAAAATGTACAGCGCCATATTTTCCCTATACCTAAAGTGGAAACAACATTAGCTAGACTAAAAGGTGCTAAATTCTTCTCCAAAATTGATGCCACATCAGGATTTTTTCAAATAAAATTATGTGAAGCTTCCCGGAAGCTGACTACTGTTCTTACACCATTTGGTAGATATATGTATAACAGATTACCTATGGGTTTGAATTGCGCGCCAGAATACTTCTCAATGAAATTTTCAAACTTGTTTCATGATTTGGAAGAAATAGTTCAGCATGTTGACGATCTGCTTATATATACAAAAGATTGGGAAAGTCATAAAAAATTACTTAAAGAAGTATTAAAGAGGTTAACTAAAGAGGGAATAACAATCAATAAAGAAAAATGTAGGTTTGGTGTTGATAAAATATCATATTTGGGTCATATTATTAGTTCACAGGGAATTGAGATAGATCATAACCGGGTAGAAATTATCCAAAAGTTTAGAAGGCCTGAAAATAAGAAAGAATTGATGCAGTTTTTAGGGTTGGTAAATTACGTTGGTAGATTTATTCCTAATAAAACTAATATATTAAAACCATTAAATGAGTTATTAAAGGATAAAGTATTATTTTTTTGGGATAAATATCAAGAAGATTCCTTTAATAAAATAAAACATCTTATTCAGAGTACGCCAGTGCTAAGTCACTATGACCCAAATAATAAAATAATAATTTCAGCAGATAGTAGTTCTTATGGACTAGGGGCTGTTTTATTACAAGAAACTTTGAACGGAGATAGAGAAGTTGTGTCGTATATTAGCAGAACATTAAATAATACTGAAAAAAACTATGCCCAAATTGAGAAGGAATGTTTAGCTTTAGCCTGGGCAGTGCATAAATTGAGAGATTACGTCGTAGGAATTACAGTTGTCTTAGAAACAGATCATAAACCTTTACTGCAAATACTGCAATCTAAACCTATTGATGATTTAACACCCCCCGTCTCTTGAGGTTTAGATTACAATTAATGAGGTATTCATATAATGTTGTTTATGTTCCAGGAAAAAACTTAGTCATAGCAGATGCATTATCTCGTTCACCCTTGCCCTGCACTGAGCCAAAGGATGAAATACAAATTAATGTCATCCAACAGGGAGGTATTGTAGATGAAAAATTATTGAAAATTAAAGTAGAACAAGAAAAATGTAAAGTTTGTTGTAAAATTAGTCAATATACTTCAGAAGGGTGGCCCAATCGTAGAGATATACCTAATTATTTACAAATGTATTACCAATTTAGATATAATTTTTCAATGCAAGAAGGATTTTTATTATATAATTATAGGTTAGTCATTCCAGCTCCATTACAGAAATTAGTATTGCAAGATATTCATCAAGGTCACTTAGGTATAACTAAGTGCAGGGAAAGGGCCAAACAGAGTGTTTGGTGGTTGGGTCTGTCAACACATTTAGCATTATTAATAAAAAAATGTCCTCAATGTATACAAGAACGATATAATTCTAAAGAGCCAATGTTATTAGAAAACATACCAGACAGAGCATGGCAAAAAGTGGGGTTAGACCTGTTTAAGTATAATAATGGGTGGTATCTTGTTATTGTTGATTATTATTCAAGGTACATAGAATTATTTAGTTTACCTAATTTGACAGAGGAGGCTGTAATCCATAAATGTAAAGAGACATTTGCTCGTTTTGGAATACCTAATATAGTCCGGACGGATGGGGGTCCACAATTCAAAAGTAAATTTAAATTTTTTTCTGAATCTTATAACTTTCAACATATTATTAGTAGTCCTTACTACTCGCAAAGTAATGGGTGCGCTGAAGCAGCTGTTAAAATTGCCAAAATGTTATTAAAGAAAAACACTGACATAAATTTAGCGCTTTTGATATACAGAAATACTCCAGGGGAGTCAGGATATAGCCCTAGTGAGCTTATGTTTAATAAGAAACTAAGAGATATATTACCCATTTATCCTAAAAACTTAAACATAACAAAAGAAATTCAGGAGCAATATAAATTAAAAAGATCTAAATTTAGAAGTAAGATGTCCGAAAATTATAATAGAAAACATAAAACTTCAAATTTGAGTGACTTGGCATTGGGAGATCATGTTTGGGTTATAGACTTAAGAAAATATGGGGAGATTGTAAGAAAGGCAAGGGAGCCAAGATCTTATTTTGTTAATATACAAGGAGTAATTTACAGAAGGAATAGATGGCATTTGATTCCTGCTCCTTTTCAACAAACTTTAGAATCAGCCAAGGTTTTACCACACTTCAGAGAGTATCAGTTTCTATCTAAAGAGTTACTATTTCACGATAATTGTGAAACCAAGGAAAAGGATATAGTAGGGGAAATAGAAACAACAAATTGTAATAGAGAAAGTAGTTGGGATGTCTTAGAAAATAAAGAAATAGAAAATACTGATAAAATCCAAGATCCAGAAGAGTTGGTAAAACCTAGGGTGCGGAATAGACCTAAGTATTTAGAGGATTATTATTGTGATTAATATTGTGATTATTATTAAGTTAAATAAAAGAAAAGAAACTTAAGAGGGAGGATGTTGTAATAGAGGGCATCACTAGAGATAAGTGTCACTTTGACAGCCCGCGGAGGGAGCATTGGCCGTTACCTCGTGGGGTTGCTATAATGGTGACTGAGTGTAATTTATATTATAATATTATACGCGATCCTGGTGTATTATTACAAGACCCAAAATATCTCTTACAACATGAACCAATTTAATGTAATTTGTTGAGGAGATATTTTGAGACCCTGGGAAGAGTCTTCTATGACTTATCATGCTGATTTATAGGTACCTAATAAATTAGTATTTGTTAATTATATTATCTGCATAAAACATTACGATTGTAATTCTAAGTTGAAAAAGCGCTAACAGATCCAGATGGTAACAAGATGCTCCTTTAACCAAAACCTAAAATAGGTACAGACCTATTTTAGGTTTTGGTTAAAGGAGCATCAACCAAATTGATTCTTAAAATATATAATTGTTTAAGACACGTGCCGTCTAAGTACCCTTCAATGAATTTAAAACGCAACAGGCGTACTAGAATTAATGCAGAAAGTCTTTAAAAACTCATTAGAGCAGAGAACGGAGCTAACGACGTACAAACGTACTTTCCTTACGTTGACTACAAACAGCAAGATGGACACAAAATTTTGATGTCCAAAAAGTTGTTGATTGCTTTGGGAAGGGTTAAGCATTCCCCTCGATTTAGGATGACGAAACTCGTTGAGTTGTTCACATAGCAGGGGTGTCATTCACGTTACCTCTTCTATGCGTACAGGAACTTTTCTCAGAGCAACAATACAAAAGGCAATCGTCATGGTGGAAGTCCATTAACGTGGTTAACCCATGAAAAAATTGCCGACGTCCGTCATTCCAAATGAACTTGTTATTGTGAAGTACCTACCTACAACCTAGACAATAAATGTTCTACTATCGAGGAGACCTCCTCATGACTGGACAGATTGCAGCGTCGCGCTGTCAGTAAATGTTATTATATGTTATTATTATATGTTATTATATGTACCAAAACTCCCATGTGAAAGTCCTGTGCTCGTCCAGTAAGACGTAGGGGAGGATTCAATTTTGAAAGTATCTAGCCGATCATGACAGAAACGGTGGATAGTTGATAATCTCTTTGTGTTGGATGAGAAGGAGACCTATGGTCAATGCTAAGCACTTGGAATGAGCTCTTTATCCTTTTCTATCAAGATATAAGTCGCCTCGTTGGGAGTTATTATTAACAACGATCATTGTAACAGCTAAAGTTTTTGCAAACAACTCTGAATCGATATAGTTGTACGTCCATTTTGATTTTATTCCGTATAGATAACAATTCTTTTCAACATTTCGTATAATGGAAACATCGGAGTTATTTTTTTTACTGATTGAACATTTTGCAGCCGAAAATTCACTGAGTATAACAGATTACAAAAAATATCAATTAATAATTTATTCGCTATGGAGTCATTAAATAAATTATTACTTTTATATGGAACAAAAGAAAAATAACGATTAGTAAATAGAGGTAGGGAATAAGCAAGTTCACCATTTGGTGCAGAATTTGCAGACTCCAGGCTCTCTGCGCTAAGGGCAGTGGAGTTGCCGGGGAGTTTTAGTGGGTATTCACTGTGTCTTTCTGATCAGGCACTGCACCCGACACACGCCTGTCGCTTACCCAGCGGTGGGTCTCCAAGCGGATTCCCTCCCGAAAAAATTGGTACCTATAGTGAGTATTATTCATTGGAATCTGAGAAGGCCTCTCCACCTCGGCTTCCTTATAGAAGATCAAAGCGCAATAAAACAATTGAAATAAGCAGTGCCTTTGTACCGAACTGTGTTCTATGTATTCTCTTTTGAATCTTTTGTGCGTTCTTACATAAATAAATACAATTAAATACACACTCTTCTGTATTTGATGTGCGAGTTCATGCAGTAGGGGACTTTATTCCGATGCTGGTAACATTACGCTTCCTCCAAATTTTTACAGGTTGTTCAACACTGGTGCTACGAGCGTCTACAGGCTACGGTAACCGCGTGTCAATACTTTTTGTTCGCCACTCTTGTTAATTGCCCTCCAACAAGGTATCCACGGAAGACCTGCGTCGTAGTGTCCAAGGATGCTTCTGCATATGCTGAGTGGACACCTTTTCAGTGACATAATTATGCTACGTTACTTTTTTGTTGTAATTCTGTGTTGTTTGGCTTCTGTGGCTCTATTGATGTATAACTAAATTAATTATTTCTTTTCATTTCATAAAAAAAGCTTTACAGTTGAAGTATCTGATTACTTAGATCATAATCACTTATATATTTTCTTACTTATGTCCCGAACTCCTCATGTGTTTTTCCCATTATTCTTTCTTCGTGCCACCGAGTTCTACGCGTGTGAAAAAAATACATATCACATTATTCTAATGAGTTCTATGCAAATACATTTAAAACGTTTCTTTCTTTACTTAGCCACGAGAGTTTGCTGAGGACTCCTGGGGCAGAATACAAATATGTTTGTTTCAAATTTCTTCGTCTGCAAATACTATTAGGAACATGCGATTTAAGGCACATAATACTTTCAACTTTGGGTGTAATTTGATAAGGGATAACTCCATATTCAGACGTAAGTTTAAGAGAGGTAGGGTACACGCAATTGGGAAAAGTCCTCGTCCAGACTCACTTATTAACAAAGTATAATAAACCAGTCCATAATCACGTCCTTGTATCCAGTACAAAGTAACTTTGGTTAAGCTCCCTCGGACCATCCGTAAGACACCAACTTTTGCAATATGAAACTCTAAACTTCTCCGCCTACTCGATTATCTGAATTTTCTGTATGAATCCTAATTATTTCGCGAGTTTGAAATAAAGAAGACTATTTATGATAACCTGTTAAGCCGCACATTTCTGACACAACGATTTTGCCCTATGCTCCCGGAAGTCTAACGCTGTGTCACAAATTAAAATAAAGACATTCAATAATTCCGCCAAAACTGAAGATTAAGGCAGTTTTATTTTTATTTTAGTATTTTCATAATAAATTCTTTAGTTACTTATGTTAATTTAATACAGCATACAAGGCTTCCTGCTAAATCTCGCGGACTTGCACCGTATTAGCTGCATAAAGTCATTTTCTTTGATAGGTAACTCCTTGTGGTGAAGTATTTTGTTAAGTATTAAGGCCAAGGAAAGACAGCAAAATTGTTATGGCCCAGCCAGACGCTTGGCAAACAACGTCAAACAGCAAACACCAAACAAAAATCGCCAGCATGTGGATGGGTTTGCCAGTGAACGGCATCGGTGTCGGTTCTTCTACACACATCTATCAGTGGGTCGATTCTGCTATTTATTTGCCTAAACGGATTGGCAGTGGCTCGCTATGGTTACTACTATGTTGTTAATACAAAAAAGTATTCCACTAACATTGCATAGAGAGCCGGAACCTTAACGAAACGCTCTCGGTAAGCTCAACTTCGTCTGCTTTATCGTTAACAATGTTGCAAGAAAAAAATAAAGTTTGTCATAATAGGTTGACAGTTGTTAACTCATGACAGTTCAACCAAAGAAATATCTAAGCGTTTCGGCTGCCACAAATATCAAATATTTTGCAGAATACAAAACCATGATTGACCGAACGGTATACGTTACGTGTTAGTTGGTAGAATACCAATACCAAACTGGTGCGTTGCGGCTCACGTTTCACGTTGTTCATTTATGTGTATTCTTATGTAAGTAGGTAAGTATAAGCGTTGACTCATGGGCTCAAATACAATGTAAAAAAGAGTGAGCTGTAAATATTACTCCCGTACACTTGATGTCGCACTGCAGCGCCCGGCGAACGCAGCGCCCCATTAAAAAGAGTTGTGCAATACAAGTACTTGGGCCAATGGGTCACTGAAGATCTAAATGATAATTTAGATATTGAGCGGGAGCCGAGGTCACTGGCTATCCGATGCAATGTGCTGGCTCGCAGGTTTGCACTTTGTACTAAACAAGTAAAAGTATCGCTTTTCAAAGCATTTTGTCAATCATTTTACTCGTGCGGTATACGCAACCTATAGGTACCCCTATGCGTTTTGGGTGCTATTGGCCCTGGATAATTGAAACGAAAACGTTCGTCTTCGTGACGACTGCCAAGTCGTATGGAAACTGCAGCAGCGCCTCTCTGTGAATTATTTTCGACCACTTTTTTATATGGCTCTGAGACGTAAACACAATGATGACCGTTTTCGTTTTAATTCGATTGTAACTCACACTAGGGTACTGCGGTGCATCTGGCATGTTTGCGGAGGGACGCAGAGACTGCTTTCAGGCTTTAACCCGTCAAGCATGAGATTCCAGATACAATTGATTATTCCATTGTGATCGCCCCCGGTAGTATATCGCCGCTTGACAGATTGCGCAAGCGATGTACCTCCGCAATGCGTCGAGTGCGCGCCAGCACCAATGGAATGTTAAACGTATTAGCTGACCTATGGGATTCACCGATTTTGGGGCGTTGGATACGGCTATATGCAGTCAAGTAGAATTGTTCTCGCTCATTGGTGGTAAGCCTGATTGGTTTCCTATCTATCTGTCTAATGTAGAATAGAATAGAATAGAATAGAATATTATTTATTTGTTAAACATAGGTGGTATACATAAAGGTGTTATAGCTTATTTATTAGATTCACTATGTTTTGCTGTTAGGCATACAAATATTTATCATTATTTATTTTATCAATTATCAATTATCAATTTAATACAATGATGTCCATAAATAAATTTACAAGCAATAATAAAATTAGGAATTAAAATGTCATAATAATTGGTCAATTATACAAAATATTAAATTAAGTTATCATTAAAAAATTCATTGATTGTGTAGTAACATTTTAGTAATAAAAGATTAGTCAATTTTTTTTTGAATTGTATAATGTTAAGTAATTGAATGTCATTAGGTAGCTTATTATACACTCTTGGGGCCATACCTAGTATACTTTTACTGACCAAAGCTGTTTTAGATGTACTAAATATTTTTTGTCTTGTTACTAAGCTTAGTCTCTAAGAAATTTTTTCACTAACCTGTATGGACAATTTATGTCCGCTATAAAGATTATTATATTATATCATAATAATATTTTCTAATATAAGAATATTAGATTTATTATTAACTTATATTCGAACAAGGTTGTCTTGAGAAAATAAATATTGCCTACTTGTCAATTTAATAAGTACAGCGAAAACTTTCCTTTTCATAGTAAAATAGGTACTTAGTACCAGAAAGAACTTTTATTGGTAAGTACCTAAATAATCGGCTGTACCATCTACAAAAAAATGATTTTATACCACCCTGCCTCTATTTCTCAAAAGATTATTTATCAAAATTAATTACACGACTCTTTCGGCGCCGGTCTTTTGGCACAGGGCTCCCTAAACTTGCTCGGCGTTGAGATATGTTGCGATCTGAATTCCAGGAACTTCATCGAAACCGTGATCAAAACAGCGTCAAGGAAGCTCGGTGCGTCGATTTTTCACGTCTGACCAATTATGCCTGTATTACAAAACTCAGGTCCGGAATATTGCTCGCATTTATAGGATAGCTCCGCCAAGTACCTCCTCGATGCCCTGGACAGATTGCAGCGTCCTGCTGTCCGTATTGTCGGCGATGTAGAGGTCACGAACAACCTTGAGCCTCTGCAATTGCGTCCCGTAGCGCCTTCTATCGGCTATATCACGGAGAGTGCTCTGAAGTGCTTTTTGACCTTATCCCACTTTCCCCCTTCCTACTCAGGAGCACGCGTGCCGGTCTTCGGAATCATCAATTCACTGTCTCTACCTTAACACAACGTTAAAAGAAATTTAGTAACTTGTTTCTTTATCATACTTCCAGGCCTTGGAATTCTTTGCCAGCACATGTCTTGAAAATAACACCGAAGTAATAGTAAACCAAATTTCAAAATAAGTGATCATAAAACCTTGAACCTACCAAACAGTCACACAAAAGCTCTTCGATTTCAATTGAATGGCTAATCAAACCAGATGGCTGACACGACGCTTAGCCATTTTTTTTTACCAGGAGAAATCCATTGACGGACCTACCCGCCGCTGGCGAAGCAGCGGGCGTGTGCTGGACTCGCCCGACGTCTGAATTGAGCCTGGAAATACCCGCTCAAACTCCTGGATAACTCCCTTTCGCGGAGGCGGTTTGGGGTCTGCGAAGCAAATTCACCAGACCACCTTCAGGTTTAGCCTCCTGGTTAAATGTTGCGTTCAATGTCTCGGCTTATTCTCCTTTAGCCGTTTTATTCCACGGCCTAGGCGTCTTAATAAGTAGCTGATTTAACCAGATGGCTGCGACATATTCGTCGAGTAGCAATTTGGAAAATATAAAACAGTACGGGGCTCTTGTAAGCCACGCCGTAAAAAATTAGAGTCAAGTGCACGAATTGTGAGTACTTTGCGAAGATTTGAAATTACCAAATTTATTTGGTAATTAGGCAGCTTCCTATTAAGCGCGGCTCTCGTCAGTCGTTACAAACAGGTGGCCACTCCTAATTGGATCTTATATACCGTCGACACCGTACACATAATGTAATAACAGTTTTACTACAAAAAACTACTCTATTACAAGCGTATAAGACCCAAAAGTTGCTAGTGTTAATTGGTTACATGAGCTATCGAATTTCCCTCTGCATGGGCTTAATATTTTTTACTTACCTAGCCTTCTATTATGTTACAACCTTTATATCCTGTAGTGTAGATGCCGTTATTTTGAATACAACTTATCTATTTACAATAAAAAAAGAAAATTTTAAGTTACTCCTGGCCTTATTTGCCATCTGTCTAACATCATCTCATTGAGACTATTCATAAGAGCCCAAGCACGCTATATCTGCTGAAAGTTTCTAAAGAATTAAGCATCCCGCAGACTATTTGATAATACAGGATCAGCTCAAGGTTGTGTTGTAAATACCACCGAAGTACAGTTAACTTAATTTCATTTCAATTGGGCCCGTGAGAGTTAGTTAAACCCTTTATTTAAGTAGGAAATGAGCTGATAGTCATCAAACGCCTGAACTGATTTTCATAGATGTGGTCCAAAAATCTTATTACACTATTAATGAGTTCCTAACTGACACATCGATAAAGATTCAATTAAAGACATAGTAGTACAAACTTATAACTTTTTCCTCTCTTTAAACCCCAGACGAAAAAAGAGGGGTGTTATAAGTTTGACGTGTCTGTCTGTGTATCTGTGTTCGGTGTATCTGTGTATCTGTCTGTGGCATCGTAGCGCCCAAACGAATAGACCTATGTTGATTCGGTTTTTTTTGTTTGAAAGCTGATGTGACTACGATGGTTCTTAGCTATAATTTATGAAGATCAGTTCAGGCGTTGGATGACTATCAGCTCATTTTCTACTTGATAATAGGATTTTAGTAACTTTTACAGATCCGATCGATTTCAAATTTGGTGTACTGTCACTTTGGTGCCATTCCCATGACATACTAACTTTGAGCTGATCCTATTTCATCTGTAAAATAAAAGTCTGTGAAATGCTCAATTTTTCAGAAACTTACAGCAGATATAGCGTGTTTGGGCTCTTATGAATAGTCATAATGAGATGGTGTTAGATAGATCATTAATGACGCCGGGGGTTACTTAAATTTTTTAATTTTGTAATTGCATTTGCATTCGGCATTGCATTCGGTGTCCACTTTTGTTTCATCATCCAGAAGAGTCTATTTCAAGGAGCTTAGTTGAGTCCATCTCGAATAGTCAGTATTCGGACAATGCGAAAAGTCGCTTTGTTCAAGACTCTTCAATGCCTCAAGCCAAAAATCTGCTACCATTTATTTGTCTAAAATCTAGCAGGTCGGCACCAACAAGTTTAATCTGGAAATTGAACATATTAAAACACATTACCATAACTAATTGTCAAGAGTAAAATCATTGTGGAGACCATTGTGTATTAGAAGTCTAACAACGAATTATTCCCTCTGCGACTCTCTTTACAAGAAGAATCATACGCTTGCGAAACAATGGCGCTAGCTAGTGGCTTAAACGTGGAACAAATACATACGTGACTCTGCCTGCACTACTTATTTGTTCATAATAAAATTAAACTCTTACATTACAATAAGTAAGTTATTATAAGAAAGTGATGAAGAAGTATTTCTTTATAAATAAGGTTATAAGAAAATTTTAAACAAAAATTAAAACCGACTTCAAAAAACTGAAAAGGATTAAATAATTAAATTTAAGTAGGCATTCATCCCCTAGAAACATATTTTTGGAGTCGGTGCTTCACTTTCTATTGTTTTTGGAAACTTAGCACCAACTCCAAAAATATGTTTCTAGGGGATGAATACCTACTTAAATTTAATTATTTTATCCTTTTCAGTTTTTTGAAGTCGGTTTTAATTTTTGTTTAAAATTTTTTTTTCACAATTTTTAGTGGTAACTTTCTACGGTCGAAGCTAGATGGGTGACCGTAAACTTATATTGTTTCCTACTATCGTATCGTTTCACTAAAAAGTCATTTGAAAAGCAAAAATTCGCAATTTCGTATATGTAGACGACTTAATAATTTAAGTTTTTTTAAATTTAAAACCAAAGTACCCAACTGTTTTTGAAAAAATTTTTATGGGACCAAATGGCAGCTATTCCGCATCGAACAAAAAAAGAATCACGTAAATCGGATCAGTAATCTCGGCGTAATCGGTGTACATACATTGAAAAAAAAAAAAAAAACATACCGGCCGAATTGAGAACCTCCTCGTTTTTGAAGTCGGTTAAAAATAATAATGTTGTGATAAACACATTATGTGTACATTAAGGGTTATCATTACCCATAATGTACCTATTCGTTAAGTGTAACGAGCAATGGAGGGAGATAGGATATTCTTCCAAAAATTGTGACTAAATAAACACTTTTTCTTAGATATAATATGTTGCTAGTCGAGGGTGTTGTAGGGGATGTAATTAAACCATCTTGATAGAGTTTACGAGTGTATTGTCTGAACTGTCGTTACAGAGTGAAAAGACACAACGCAGACTTAATGCCTGAGTTATATTAATAGTAATTTGGGTCAACCAATACACGTCACTATGTTGCAGCACGTAATGCTAAGTAACGGTGTAAGTTAGAGTTTAGGCATATACTACACCTCCCCTGAAAGTCTCTCACACCCCCCGGATAGCAAGGAAAAAAATGTATGAGGCATATTAGTTGATCGATATTTCTTAAAACTAATACATTTTTTTATTAATATTTTACTTTAATTACTTATTGTTATTAGTGAAAATTATTATCCATTAAACAGTTTCGTAATATTCTTATGAACTATATATTATTTATTATTTTTAATTGATTTTAATATTCGGTAGTATTTCTTCTATGACTATTTAAGGACCAGTATATATAGTAATTAAAATATAATAAAACTAGAAAAATTTCACGTCCTGAGGCAGGAATCGAACCCGCGACCTTTCGCAATCCGGGCGACTGCTCTGACCACTGAGCCATGTTAAAATCAAAAATTAAGAATATTTGAAAGCACTGCCCCAACTTAACCGAATCGTCGGTATTTGTAAAAATACTCGTTTCGGATGTTGAAATAGAATATTTCAACATTGTAGGGTGGACGTTAGCTCATGAACGCAAATACAGATAGACTAGAAGAATTTCACAGGGATATCCCAAGTCCTGGGTGGCTCAGTGGTCAGAGCAGTCGCCCGGATTGCGAAAGGTCGCAGGTTCGATTCCTGCCTCAGGACGTGAAATTTTTCTAGTTTTATTATATTTTAATTACTAAGTAATTTTTCAAACATTTATAATAATGTTAAAATCAAAAATTAAGAATACCAGTATATATTTTATCTAAGTTATTGCGTCATTGATTTCTTAAAAGTATCTCCTGGTTTATACATTACAACAATTAGTGTTCTTATCATAACATTTTTTCCTAAGATTCTTACTTTATAACAAATTATTCTTAGCTTCACACTGCGCTCGTTGCAATCTGTATTTTATTTGCAGGGAACATAGCATGCAGAATGGATGGAAATAATACAGGCTGCATAGAGCCATTCCGTTTAAAAAGTGAGATGGTTCTTTGTTCAGTCGTAGATATCATAGGTTAAAAAGCTCTATCGTGTAACATAACACACCGTTTTGTAAGTACGTTCAACGAATTATTAAATGATGTTTACTTACCAATCTCATTAGAGCGATATGTGAATGAGCCTTCCTAGTAGCATCTGGAAAAACATTCCACAATAGACAATACGGTCCCATTTAATTTAGCCTTAAATCATAATTATCACTTTTCAATGATTAGGTGTCTTTACTTAGCACTGTTTAATGCGAGGCTTACCTACGTTGTTTACTATAACATATATACTATACAGTTTGTATTAGTAAATGTAATCCCATTTCAGTTCGTCAATTAATTTATCGATGTCAAGGGGAATTCCTTTAAGTACTCGTAGTTTGCGTATCATGTTACTTCCTCACTATATTGTGGTGTTATACTATAAATAGGCTAATTAAGATCATTAATATTATTGTTTTGGTTTAGTATTGGAAGGTCGACAGGTCGCTTGTGAACCTTGTGATAAAGATATTGGGGTATATTATTGTTTGAATCAGACGGGCACTGATCAGGAAGACTGTTGCCCCATGAAAGTGTTAGGCACACTGATAGTTATATTGAAGATAGAAGTAGTCAATTGATTTTCGAAGGCTGGAGGTCAAGTCTCTATAGAATTCCAACAGCTCTTGTGTATGTAAGAAAGAAAGAAAGTTTTTTTTTAAATGGGCCACAAAAAAGCACTTTCAAATCAAATCTTGTCAAAAAAACAATAAATATGTTAACTAACAACGTCATAATCTCGGTCTGTCTGTCAGGCCTGAATTGACACCGGTTCCAAAAGTTGATCTACCGAGAAAATTCCGGCAACAAACTCGTGTACTCTTTTCAAATAATAAATTACAATAATAATAACAATGTTTGTAGTTTAAAAATTATAACTTTCAGCAGTGCAGTGCCGTCCAGCGAAAAAAAATTAAGATTAGAAGAGAAGGAAAATAAACATACCAACAAAGTAGGTTCCCAATGTCAAAAGTATTATTGTTATGTTCAAACTATCCGACAATGCACAATCACAATATAGGTATACAGAGTTTAGCAGTCGTAATACTCGCAAATAAACATATAAAACATTTTGAAATTTTAATGTGTCCACGCATTCTTAACATCTAAATATTCTTGGACTTTATAATAGCCTTTTTTCATTAAAGTTTGTTTAACATATAACTTAAGTTTGTAAAAAGGAAGTTCAGTTACATTTGGTGGGACTTTGTTATAAATGTGTATAATATACATTTCCCCATGAATGAGCGACTTGTCTTGTGAAGTCTAAAACTTGGAACAGCTAGTTTATTTTTATATCTTGTTAATGGAATTAACATGGTTATCCCTTTGCTTTTAACTTTTGTAATTAAGCCACACCGACCTCAGAATCACACCCCATGTATTAGAATTAGACCCCGGTAGTACACGTAATATCTACCACTTCCTTCAACGCCCTCCTACGAGGCGGTCAGGCACGTTGTTGCTATGTGCGTCTGCGACGCCATTTTATCAGTTTAAACTTAATTCAGATTTCAGTGAAATATAATGTAAAATAGTCAGTAATCACTTCAGTGAATAAATCAGTGAAATTACGTCAGTCTTCAGTTTCATTTTAGCCACCAACGCCCACTAAGCTAATAGGCCCGGGTGTCAACGTGGGGAGGCGCTTCGAACCCGCCACCGACCCACGATACCGCAAACATATCTAGTATTTAAGTTATGAATATCACTATGTTTTGAAAAGGTATGTTTATATTTGTGAACATAAATTATGTCCTCAAATAAAGGTGCCGTCAATACGACAATAAATTATAACAATTCAGCCAATGTTGTATTATTTCATACAAATGTCATGAAATTATGAACAAGATGTTTTGGAAAGTGGCAAACCATTTCTTTGAACTAATATAGCCCATGCTTCAATTAATTGTCGTATTGACGGCACCACCCTGTATATTGTATTGAGGAGCAACGGTCAAAATATTAATTTCTGAAATAAATCTCTTAGTGAATCACGTGGCTTGAGTCTGTAATTAGCACGCATAGCCCTTTTTTGTAAAATAGAAATATCTCCAATGTCGGCTGCTGTACCCACAATAACAATCCATATGATATGACACTGTGGAAGTAACCAAAGTAAACAAGTCTTGGCGTTTCAACATCACACAAAGACCTAATTTTTTTACAGCTTTTATTAGCAATTTATGCAGTAATTTATTATCAACTTATGTTGAACTTTGATTCACAGCTCTTGATGATGTCCTGCCTCGAGTGAAAAATGTTCATCATCCCATGCGATCCAAAGGTTTAGAACTTTTAGAGCTGTTTGCGTTCAGTTTTTTATGTGTGCGCTGTGAAACAATATAAACATTGGGGTAGTAAAGTTTCAAACATCGCAGTGTCGTCGTGGACATATTCGTCAAGCGTGCGGTTTCTTCCTATTCCCGGTCCGTTCCTAATGATCGCAAACAACCATGATATAAGAGACATTCCATCATTTGCTGAGTGTTAGAGCAAGCCTTCGAGCGTTCGGTTGTGGTTCGGTGCTAGGAAGTCAGTATCATTGGAGCGATTAAAGAAATATGGGATTGGTTAATATAAATTAATCATTAATACTAATATCGATGATCCTCAACGTTTATTAACATTGTAGAATGTAGAATCTACATCCAAGTAGACCATAAAGAATAAAAAAATGAACAATTCATTTCTTCAGTTTGCACAATTGTGGTTTCGCCAATTGCATGGGACAATTATACAGCTTAATGGACCATATTTTGGGTCCTTCGAGTCTAATTCAACTAGTTCATTCTAATGATTTATTAGCGTTCGCCAATCGCCTTACTTCTATCGCATAGCATTGAAAGGTTCAGTACCTTAAGAGCTGACACCAATTAAGGGTGAAATAGCAACCTGTTCATAGCTTCGAGGGCTCTCCTTGCCTCAGCAGACTGAGGAAATTTAATATTACAAATAGATAAATATTAGAATATTGTTCTACTTGTAATATTAAATTCCACTTGACTAAAGTCCACTTGACTCTACCTGGAGAACACTTATCAATTAAACTCGCGGATGCAATCTTCAAGTATGGGGTTCAACAAAAGCGTGAGAAGGTTTTTAAATATACCGTATGGTGTTGCAAGCGTCCATAGGCTACGGTAACCGCTTACCATCAGTTGGGCCGTATGCTTGATTGACACCTTAGTGGTGTGAAAAAAATATTTTATAAATATAGGTGTTGGAAGCTGTTTTGTGCATCTAAATTGATTCTATTAACACTGTAAGCTAGAACTGAGGATTTTTAAGCCCAGAATGCGTGGGTCTTCATTTAACGGAAGTGCCTTAGTAATAACAATATATTCTAACATGTAGCCCATGAGCCGCCTGCATGTTAGGTACCGACTAACGAAATTAAACACTTGAAAGATACTTCAATAAACCAGAAACAAGACAGGGAATGATCAGTCGTGGACAATGTTCATATATAATGTTAATCACCAAACATTGTATACAATGGTCATCATCACCAGCCTATATACGTCCCAGTGCTGGGCATAGGCCTTCCTACATGGAAGAAACACATGAGGAGTTTGGGCCATAATACCACCACGCTGGCCCAATGCGGGTTGGTGGGTTAAAGCGGTTGTAGTAACAACCGGGACCAACGGCTTAACGTGCCTTCCGAAGCACGGAGGAGCTCGAGATTATAAATTTTGGTTGACCCATCCCAGGGTCGACCAAGGCGAAAGTTGCTTTGTTTTCGTATTCGAAACCAGAGCGCTCAAATGGTGGTAAGAATGAATAGTGTCAAATATGAAGACTATAAGGGTACCGTAATATTTATAAATAGTTCATGCATTAAATAAATTTTAAAAATCTAATAAATTAATGAGAATAAAAAGAATAATTGAGATAATCTACCACAAAATGTTAATATAATAAATAGAATAATATTTTTAATTTTTAATTTTAACATTATTATAAATGTTTGAAAAATTACTTAGTAATTAAAATATAATAAGAAATGAATGATGAAATGAAAAAAGAAGAATTTCATAGGGATATCCCAAGTCCTGGGTGGCTCAGTGGTCAGAGCAGTCGCCCGGATTGCGAAAGGTCGCGGGTTCAATTCCTGCCTCAGGACGTGAAATTTTTCTAGTTTTATTATATTTTAATTACTAAGAATAATATTTGTATTATGAAAAATACGGAGAAATTTAAGTACTGTATACCCCTAGCACGAACATTTTTAAATTTCGAATCGTAATCGTATCGTTCACGCAAGCCTAAAATGTCAAACAAAAGCCAGACAAAAGCTAACGTAACTACTTGATACGATGGCGATTCGAAATTTAATAGTGTTCGTGCTAGAGGGTTATAAATTAATGTCAATTATTAATGTTAATTAATTTAGTAATTAAAATATAATAAAACTAGAAAAATTAAGGGTAGGGTAGGGGGGGGGGGGGGGGGTAGAGGTAGGGTTTATTTTAGGTGTTAATTAATTTATCACCGAGCAGTAATGATGTAGGTATTTAATTTGTTTTATGCATTGCTTACATTTTTTTATCGTTAAAAAACTCGTCAATATTGTGCTAGTACCTAACATTTATTTAGTAATTGTATTTTTAATTCATTAAAGAAATTTTAGTGCTGAGAGGGCAATACTGGCAGCTAGATGTCTAAAATTAGGAGTATAACTAAGCTATTAAAATTCAATAGCACAAAAAGTTATAAAATTAATCTGTGTGCTTCTCCTTTTGCTACAAATATGGTTTATAATTAAATTATAACATACAAAATTATCATCTTAAGAAACATTTGTACAATTTGAGACGTGGCGTCGTCACCTTGACGCGGTTTTATTTTTTGATTATAACTTTAAAGGAGAGGACCATATAATGTAGGAAGCGTACAATTAGCAATCTAAGGCATAATTATTTAGAAATTTTATTGCATTTAAAATATTTTACAGCCTATTTTTAAGACCAACATGAAAAATGCCATCCTACTTGAATTGCTTTGGGTGTATTGTTTTTGCATTAATCTACTTAATCACATTTAAATGTTTGATTTTGTGCATTTTTAACGCCTACTGTCTACGCCTACTACTAACGTTTATTGTAAGAAAAACAAATAAAGAAGACGATGAAAAAATTTTAGGCTCCAGGCGGGAATCAAACCCACATCTTCTGGATTTCGGCCGTCCGCGTCTTCTGGGGGCCATCATTTTCTTCATATGACAATGACAATCACAAGACAAAAGCTAAGCCGATGTTATCAAATATTATGTACTTACCAAAATTTGCAAAATTTAGCTGGCAAAGAACAAGAACTTGAATTGTTCACTAAGAGTCAAGATATTCATGTGGCATGTAGCACTGAACACTGGCTGAAAGTTTTTGAATCAGTGACTATTGATGATTTTGACCTGTCTACCAATATTGTAAGGAAGCCTGCAATTCATGGCGGCTTGTCAAAAATAAAATGAAATGTAAAGAGCGTTAGAAGTTAGAACGAAGTAGAATATCGTAGGTCTTTCTTGTATTATTGAATGTTCATATGTGGAATGAGAAATTTATGTTATAGTATGTGTGAACCGACTACTTTCTGGAAATTATAATCCATTGGAAGATGTAGGTACTGAAAAAAATATGAAATTGAAGATTTTATGTAACCCCGGCGTCATTAATCATTTATCTAACACCATCTCATTGAGACTATTCTTATGAGGCAAAACACGCTATATCTGCTGATTAGAAATTAAGTTTTCGATTTTAATTTTCCTTGACCTTGCTACTGTTTGACCTACTGTGGCGAAGTTAGTCTGACCCACCAGGAAACAGAATAATGAAGGAAGGGACTCACTTGGTTAGTTGCTGCGGGCGGCTCCAGATCTGCTTTCTTCAATGGTGTTTCTTGTTTTTATTTTCTGCACTAGATATCTGGTGTATCGTGAGATGGAGCCGGCTTACACATTAAACAACTTCCGAAATTTCAAAGTTTTATTCTCGCGGCGTCGTACCGACCGTGACGGCGAGACTTCTTCGTGTCTTAGTGCGCAATGGCAAGTTCTCTAGCAGAATGCATTGTGTTGAGGGCGCAACAATCGCGCGTTGTCGTGCCGGAATATTGTTCTTCATGAAGTTGGATAGGTGGCGCTAGGTACTAGGTTGGTAGGATCGTGGATTGGGAATAAAATCGGATAGGCAAGTCAGAACATAATTCCCCCACTTGAAATCGTTTAAGATTTCAAAAGTACAAACAAGTAGCAAGTCAGGATAGTCGACAATTGCCTTACACAACTTAGTTTATAAAAAGTAAAAAAATTAAAAAATCTTATTCTAAAATAGTGAAAACTACAATTACTTCATAACTTACACATTACGAAGGAATTTACAGATAGCGATAAGCATCAATTATTTATAGGTAATGGACAAAGCTTAGTTACAGGCCTTCGGACGAGACCACGCACTGTACGCAGAGTAACAACTCTTACTATCCCATCATTACCAGGGTGCAAAGTTATCACTTTGCCTGAACGCCACTCTAATGGAGGTAGATTGTTATCAACTATGAGTACCAGGTCTCCACATTGGACGTTAGATTGGCCCTGAAACCACTTTGCACGTTGTTGCAAAGTATGGAGGTAATCACGCTGCCAAATACGCCAGAAGGACTGGGTTAGCTTCTGTAGCATCTGCCAACGTTCTCGAGGTGAAACGTATTGTTCAGCCAGTTCAGGTTCGGGCAAAGATACCAGAGGACCGTTGACTAAAAAGTGACCCGGAGTTAGTATATCTATTTCATCGGGAGCAGAAGATAAGTTACACAAAGGTCGAGAATTTAGCACCGCTTCAATTTTAGTAAGTACTGTCATCAATTCTTCAAGAGTTAGTACCTGTGTCCCAATGACACGTTTCAGGTGATACTTCATGGATTTAACTCCACTTTCGAAAAGTCCACCAAAATGGCTGCCAGTTGGGGGGTTTAAATGCCAGACAATTTCTCGTTTTGCCAAATTTGATATAAGCATGTCATGATTCGCACAAATTACTTGATGCAATTCGTTGAGATATCGTTTTGCTCCAACAAAATTAGTACCGTTATCGGTCACAACAAATGTGCAAAGACCCCGGCGCGCTATAAAACGGTCTAACGCGGCAATAAATGCACAAGTAGACAATTCAGTCACCACTTCGATGTGGATTGCTTTAACAGCGAGGCACACAAAGACGCAAGCATAGACCTTATAGGTTCTGGAACCTTTTCTTTTACTTTCTTTTATCACAAAGGGTCCCGCAAAATCTATACCAACCTTTTGGAAGCAACGCGTTTTTTGAACTCTCGATGGAGGAAGATCTCCCATTAGGGGTTGACAAGGTATAGGTTTTGCCTTGAAACAAGGGATACATTTTGATAAACGAGATCGGATTAAATTACGAATTCCAAGAATCCAAAATTTACGCTGAATGATAGATTGTAAAGTTCGAGGTCCGCAGTGCAAGTAAGTCACATGAAAGTAATCTACGATTAGTAAAGACAAACGTGATGATTTTGGTAACAAATATGGATGTTTGGATGAAACCGGCAAGTTAGATTGTTTGAGGCGTCCCCCCACTCGGAGAAGGCCTACTTTATCGACGAAAGGGTGAAGCTTTTGTATGGCCCTAGACGCTTTAACCTTCTCAGTCAAGTACAGTTGTTGCTCATTTAAAATTAAACGCAATAATGACTGCTCCAGTTCGTTTGTAGTTAACGCGGTACTATTTTTTGAAGTAATACGTTTGAAACCTGCTACCGCACGCAAACACCAAGCGAAGATCCGTTGTAAACGTGAAAAGGAAGAATAATATTGTAGTAAATCTGTTATAACTGCAGGCTCAATAGAAGAAGTTGTAGTTTGCATTAGAGAAGTATCTATGCGTAATTCAGGCACAGATTGGGTAGAATCCCACGAGTATTTCACTGGCCAACAAGAAGCATCAGTCTTAAACCATTCTGGTCCTGCCCACCAGGACGAACACTTTGATAGCTCTGTAGAAGTTAAACCTCGACTGCAATGATCAGCAGGATTATCATGGGTTGACACGTGCAGCCAGTTTTCGAGAGGAACATAATCGATTATTTTTACCACTCGATGAGCCACAAAAGTTTTCAACTTGTGAGGTTCAGTGTGCAACCAAGCAAGCACGGTGCTACTATCAGTGAATGCGATAACTTTCTTAATAGTAAGTTTAGTTTGAAGTAAATTAAACATATGTTTAAGAATACGAGAGAGCAGAACGGCGCCACAGAGTTCAATGCGATTAACAGTTACGGGTCTAATAGGTGCTAGTTTTGACTTAGCTATTAACAGCTTTGCTTGACATGTATTAGCACTGACACTTCTTAAGTACACGCAGCATCCGTAGGCTTTAGAAGACCCATCACAGAAACCTATCAATTGATAGTAGTTGGCATCGTCAACTGTCATTTTTCGAGGAACTCTAATTGTTTTAACATATTGTATGTCATGAATAAACTTTTTCCATTGGTGTGCAATCTCCGTTGGTACAGGGTCATCCCAATTTAGATTATGACGCCAAAGGTCTTGTAATAATAATTTTGCAACAAGCACGAAGGGTGCCAGCCACCCAACTGGATCATAAATACGTGCTATACATGATAAAATGGCACGTTTGGTGAAACTTGGATTTAATTCTGAGATGGCGTAGGTAAAAAAGTCTTCATTAGGGTCCCATTGAACACCTAATATTTTGATAATATTCTGATGATTTTTATCGCTAAAAGTTTTAGGAACTTGACAATGTTCAATAGGAAGGGCAGCAATAAATTCCTTAGAATTGCTACTCCACTTGCGTAGTTGGAATTGAGCACACTGAAGGAGATTAACAAGCTCATCTTTTAAGTTAAGCGCTTGAGCCAAATTAGGTGCTCCAGCGGTAATATCGTCCATAAATGTATCTTGACGTATGACTTCAGCTGCCTGAGGATAATCAGAGCCATGATCAGCTGCAAGTTGGTGTAGTGTACGTATCGCTAAAAATGGTGAACTGGTGACACCATAAGTAACGGTATTCAGTTCGTACTCTAGGACGGGATCCACGGGTAAAGTTCTCCAGAGCACATGTTGCCACTTTCTATCTTCGGGACGTAACTCAATATTGCGGTACATTTTTGTAATATCTGCTGTAAATACGATTGATTGTAAACGAAATTTAGTCAATATTTCTACAATGTCATTTTGAAGCTTAGGACCAGTGTACACTATATCATTTAACGACTTGCCGTTCGTTGTTTTCGAACTTGCATCGAAAACAACACGAAGTTTAGTTGTTGCACTATCTGGGCGAACAACACAATGATGTGGTATAACGAATTTTCCGGACCCGAGACTAACCGGTTGCATGTGACCTAAGCTTTCATACTCGGTCATAAAACTGCTATAGCCTTTACTTAACTCTACATCTCGTTCGAGTTTTTTCTCCAATTTACCTAACCGCGACTTTGCGTTTGTCAAAGATTCACCTAGAATGTCGTACGGCTCCTTTAATAGTAACGGAACGACGTACCGACCATCGGGCTTACGTGAGACTAATTTTGTGTACAACTCCTCACATTTAACATCTTCGGGGTTCAATATAACTGCTTTCGGTGGCTCTTCGACCTCCCAAAATCGCTTGACTACGTCATCGAGTATACGAGTAGAAGCTACAAGGGAAGAGACGGTGGATGGTGGGCGACAGACGGGATTAACCTTGCCCGTAAGAACCCACCCGAAGATACTATGTAATGCAACTGGTCCTTCACCTAAAGTTAAGCGCTGGCCATCATAAATCTCATGAAATTGCTCGGCACCCAACAACAAGTCAATATCTGATGGTTTGTCAAAGTGTGTATCAGCAAGTACTAGATGTTTAAAATTATCACGCACGGTAGATGGTATCTGAACTGTAGGCATTTTACTAGTAATCTTATCCATGACAATTGCATTAATAACCAATTTTGGATTATCTGAATCACGAGGCTGTACTGTACAGGATGTTTCACCTTTTATTTGATGCACAACATTTTTACCTAGACCCGCCACGGTTACATTACAACGACGTATGGGTAAGCACAAACGTTGCGCTAGCGATGTCGTCATGAAACAATCCTGCGCGCCGCTATCAATCAGCGCGCGTGCAAATGTCGGTTGAGAGGCACCAGAGTGTCCGTATACCCGTACTATACACGTACCAAGTAAAACCAATGCACGACTATGCCCTAAATAAGTACTAGTTGTAATTGAACTCTCATGTACTGTTGGTGACTCAATTTTGTCGCACTCCTCTGAACCGTCAGTCATTTCAGTAGACACACTAGGAATCGCTACAGTGGACCCAGTATCATGCAACAAACTATGATGACGTTTGCCGCACACAAAGCAAGACGATTTAGAATAACATTGGTTTACTTTATGATTTGGGCGTAAACAGTTGCCGCATAAATTATGCTGGGAAACTACCTTATATTTTTCTGGAACGCTCAGTTGTTGAAATTTTGCGCATTTAAAAATAACATGAGGCTGGCTACAATATCTACAATTAATTGAAGGCTGATCACTAATCGGAGCATGGGAAGAAGCACTCGACGGCAACGATGTGGATTTATAATTATATTTATTTTTGTGTTGTGTTAGTTCCATATAATTACTCTTATTATTGAACCGTATTTGAGCACTAGAACCCAGTAAGACGCCAGATTGACTAGCTTCTACTACTTTGACATAGCCTTGTAGGAATGACAATAAATTAGAAAACGTAGGTATCCGTTCTTGGTTTTGAGACTCGAAACGTTTACGCGTGTCAGTGTCAAGAATCCGAGAAGCTAAATAAAATAAAATAAATTCATCCAGTTGTTTTATTTTCATAGCTTTAAGGGCGTTAATCGTTTCATTTAAGACATTTGTAAAATTCCGTAGCTCTGAGAAATTATTCGGTTTTAAAACTGAAAAATTACAAATTTTATCTAAATAATTAACTGCCAAAATGCGCTTATTTTCAAACCGTTCAATAAGAGCGTTAAAAACAATTTCATAATTGTCACAAGTAACAGGAATACCTTTAGCAATAGATAAAGCCGGCCCCGAGAGGCACGATAGCAAATAATGGAATTTTTCGACTGAACTTATACTACTATTGTCATGTACAAGTGATGAAAATGTCTCAAAAAACGTTTGCCAATGTTCAATATTACCGTCAAACTTAGGTAATTCCAGATTCGGTAATCTGTGGAAAGTTTTCGCGCTATGATAATATAATTCGGAGCTGGCGCCGCTACTGCCCGCGCCGAGTCGGTCCGCAACGCGCGGGGCGCTCGCCACGGCCTCGTCGTGTTCGGCCGCTTGAACTGCGTCTGCGACGCCGATAACACTATAGTACATGTCATCGAACGCCTGTACTGCCTTTAAGTCAATCTTATCACCCGGTTTTATAATTAACTTTAATTCATTTATCCGCGAATTGTACTCAATGAATTCACTGCGTAAGTTCTCAATCCTTTTGAACCTCGCTTTAAATTTAGACAACACTGATTTTTCCGCGTGAATATTTGAAGATAAATCCAACAAAATTTGCATATCACGAAACGCATATTCTCGTTGCGTTTCAACTAATTTAAGTTTTCTTTCGGTTTCATTGTGTTCGTCTGTCATGTTGTCTCGCAGGCACGAACACTCTTAATATGTAGTATTATACGATTTATACGTCTCGTCTAGCTACCTAGGCACTCATCATTGTTAACAATATCAATATTCACTAGTTAGGAAAGCTAATTTATAAAAATAATCGGCCTGTGACGTGTAACTATGCTTATTTGCCTATTTCCCTATTCGTAATACTGTGCCTATTCTATTCGCTATCACGTTACCGGTTTGTTTATGTTTCACACCATAAGTTAGCTCATATGTAAACAATTGAGATGCCGGTGCGGCTGTTATGGGCTCGCTCCGGGAGGTCCTACGCGGTGACGTGATTTGATTGTAGGTAATCAACAGTGAATAGGTGTATTGTAGATACCCAAAATAACAAAAAATATGATTGGAAATGAATGTTACGCTATATTATAATAATTGCTAATTTAGGTATTATTCTAAAGAATTGTAAACTGGAGTTTTAAGCAGGTTAAAACCAGTACCATAGGCGATCTGTGCTCGAATGGACCACTTAAAATGATTAGAAATTAAGTTTTCGATTTTAATTTTCCTTGACCTTGCTACTGTTTGACCTACTGTGGCGAAGTTAGTCTGACCCACCAGGAAACAGAATAATGAAGGAAGGGACTCACTTGGTTAGTTGCTGCGGGCGGCTCCAGATCTGCTTTCTTCAATGGTGTTTCTTGTTTTTATTTTCTGCACTAGATATCTGGTGTATCGTGAGATGGAGCCGGCTTACACATTAAACAACTTCCGAAATTTCAAAGTTTTATTCTCGCGGCGTCGTACCGACCGTGACGGCGAGACTTCTTCGTGTCTTAGTGCGCAATGGCAAGTTCTCTAGCAGAATGCATTGTGTTGAGGGCGCAACAATCGCGCGTTGTCGTGCCGGAATATTGTTCTTCATGAAGTTGGATAGGTGGCGCTAGGTACTAGGTTGGTAGGATCGTGGATTGGGAATAAAATCGGATAGGCAAGTCAGAACATCTGCTGTAAGTTTCTGAAGAATTGAGCATCCCGCAGACTATTTGATGATACAGGGTCAGCTCAAGGTTAGCATGTCTCGGAAATACCACTGAAGTAACAGTAAACTAAACTTCAAGTCAATTGGTTCAGTGAAAGTTAGTTAAACCCTTTTGTCAAGTAGAAAAAGAGCTGATAGTCATCCAACGCCTGAACTGACCTTCATAAATTTGATCTAAGAACCATCTTGTCCACGTCATCTTTCAAACAAAAACAACTGAATCAAAAACGGTCCATTCGTTTAGGAGCTGCGATTCCACAGACAGACACGTCAATCGCAGTCCACTGTGGACACTCCTCTTATTTCGTCATGGGTTAAAAAATAAGTAATACGTCGATTTAGTTAGCTGATTCTCCACACTAAATTCTTACTACATTACCCTTCTTGAATTATTATGTACACGCTTTTATATGACAATTTTTCAATTTTTTTGTTTATTAATTCCGCTATTGTATTTTGATCTGAAACGAATCGGAAACGCTTAAGTTACAACGTTTTTGTATTCTACTAACTCAACGCAATCGAAACGTAACCGAAACGCATCAGTTTGGTATTCTACTAACAAACACGTAACGCGAACCGTTCGGTTCAATCATTGTTTCGTATTCTGCTAAATATTTAACATTTGTGGCAGCCGAAACGCATCGATAGTTCTTTGTTCGAAGTGTCCAAAATTAACCACTGTCTAGTCACTAAGCCAAAATATATTTGTTTCTTGCAATATTGCTATTAATTATCGAGCCGAAGTAGAACCAACCGAGAGCGTTTCGTTAGCGTTCCGGCTTTATATTTATGCAATGTTAGTGGAATACCTTTTTGTATTACAATCGCATTGGTAACGATACCGAACCGCAGCCGATCCGTTTAGGAAAATAAATAGCAGAATTGACCCACTGTACTAAAGCGTACAAACCAAAAAAGAGTAATTGAAATTAGTCAAGCTGATTTTGAGTTTTAGCGAGACTAACGAATAGCATTTCATTTACTTATAATAATATAGATTTCTATCACAAGTCTGTTAGTAGAAATTTCAGAAGTTAGCAATGCATTTGTAATCATTTATCCTCTTTGCATACTCTGTAATTGTGTATACAACAGTGCAATTAGCATTTCATTTAATTAAAATAATCTCGAGTACAAAAACCAAAGAGCTCAATTTTAACGAGTGCAGTGAACTTAACATTAACATATTAAGGCAATGTCCACGAACTTCCTTTGCACAACTTTACCTTAGGGAAAGCTCCCGAAATTACAGAGAACTTATTACATTTTTCCAAATTAAAAAATATTCAAATCCTCTGCAAGATTCTTGAGTAAGAGAAAGGGGGTGGGACTGGGGTGTTTAATTAAAACTTTTGAAATGTCCAATAGCTAACGGCTCGTTCTATCGGCACGTTGAAATGTGCAACCTGTAATATTTTTATTAGCTAACTTTCTGAAGGAGCGCGTAATGAGAAAACTGGGAGCATTTGAGCGCTTACAAAGGGCAAAGCGTGCCCGAGTGCGAGTTTTGATGTTTTGTTATTATAGTCTGTAATTTTCTAGCATGGTGACCACGTACAGGAAACCTCAAAGTAGGATGGACGGGCTACATGGACAGTCGACTTGCCCCCTTATTCTCAACTGTCGGTTAACCGATTCGATTCGAAATGTCACATGCCGTCTCGCTTTGACGCACTACGAAAAAAATTTAAACAAAAATTAAAACCGACTCCAAAAATCTAAAAAGGATAAAATAATTAAATTTTAGTAGGTACTCATCCCCTAGGAACATATTTTTGGAGTCAGTGCTTCACTATCTATTGTTTCTGGAAACAACTTAGCCCTAACTCCAAAAATATGTTTCTAGGGGATGAGTACCTACTTAAATTTAATTATTTTATCCTTTTCGTTTTTTGGAGTCGGTTCAAATTTTTTTTTAACAATTTTTAGTGATAACTTTTTTAGGTCAAAGCTAGATGGGTGACCGTGAGCTTATATTGTTTTCTACTATCGTATCATTTCACTAAAAATTCATAGGAAAGCAAAAATCCGCAATTTTGCACTTAATTATTTGTTTTTTTAATTTAAAACCAAACTTCCTAATGGATTTTCAAAAAAATATTTTCCATTCCGCATCGAACAAAAAAGGAATCTTCAATATCGGTTCACCCAGTCGAAAGTCTGAGGTAACAAACATAAAAAAAAACAATCAGAGGAATTGATAACCATTTCCTTCTTTTTGAATTGATCCTTTTTTTTGAAGTCGGTTTAAAAGAGCAAGTATAGAGTTTCCGATATTAGAATCTTTTCCGACAGTTGAGAATAAGGGAGCCGTAACCCCAGTGTAAGTTTCAATCGAAACGAAACGAAAACGATCATCGTCGTGTTGATCCTCTCAAACCCACATAAAAAAGTGGTCTCCAATAATTCACAACAGAGGTGCTGCTGCCGTAACGAAAAACGGCAGCAGCAAGTTTTCTAAGAAAGAAAACGATGGAAAAATATATGCTCCAGGCGGGACCTGCCACTTAAAATAAAGAAGGCGTTTAATTAAACGCATCAAAAACATTAAAGTGTAAAGGAGAATGTCAATTTTTGCCCCAACCCAAGTTTAATGTCCAACAAAACAATATTTCCAATAATGCCTCATAAATAGAAAGATTATTTTTGGAAATAGTTTGAGTTAATATAAAGCTAAGGTTTTGTTGACAACATAAATAAAATCTTCAAAAATCTTTCATTCCGGAATTGTAATATTTTGTCAATGAAAATAATTGACCGGTGCGTTTTGTTTCATAGAAAACAAATACTTTTTTATGTTTTGAAAACCATAAAAGGTATTTTAATATATTTATTATATTTTTTTCATATTGTTATTATTATTTTATTACATTAAAGATGAGTAGTAATTAAATACAGTTAATTGGATTGAACAAGTTTATTACCTAGGAAGAAAATAACAAAACGCACTTTGACAGATGACAAACTCTGCTAGTGTTGATTATTATTACAATTCAGTTTTCTTTTACGTATATCTCAGAAATCGCATCTTTAAACAAAAATGTATTGGTATGTAAAGATACTTTGTCTTAATAATATCTAATTGCGCCCTAAATTACTTTTGGACGTGTCAGTTTTTAGGTGGGGCAAGGCTTCATACTAAGATTAGCATCCTCCTTTGACAATTATCACGATGACAAAGGTGTTCATTTAAATTTGATAGAAACTTACTCTAGGGGCACTGGCCAGGCTCGTGGGGAGCCAATAGATGCAGCCTGTGCAGTAGCGATCCGTTTGGAAATCGATGGTGGAGGCCTTTGTTCTGCAGTCTATGTTCAGCTGTCAAATCGTATGGTCACGCCAGCAGCGCCTCTTATGAGGTATTAAAAATTATACTTTGATATGGAGTCAGTGAGCTCGGTAATTAGTTTGACATAGCCACTAAAGCCACAGTTGGACAAACCGTTAACTGTTAGCTTGTAACGTTCATATCATCATCGACAATGTATATACGCCTCACTGCTAGATGCAGACCTTGTTGAGACTCATCCGGAATCTACCATATTTACTAGCATGATGTGGTCCGGGCCGTAAAACAGTGCTTTCATGCCTCGCCACCTTGAATTTAAAATGTGATTCACTATTAAAAAACAATCTCGTGAGTGAAGGTCTTAGTTCGTTCTGTGATGTTTGTAGAATTCACCATATTTATCTCTTTTTATGACATTTTTATTTGAAAATTATTGATAAGTAAAACGTGCTTCTTTATATGATATTTATTAAGTAAGTATTAAAATAAATAAGAAATCAATATGATGTTATTTGGCAGTGATGAAAGCCTAAAATTTCCTTCCTAATTGTGTAGCTTTTTCATTAGTAGAGCTATCGTATGGCGCAAAGTTCTCAGGAATAGAAGCTTTGAATAGGAACGAGAAAAACATTCGATAAGGCTACCCAACCGCGTCAATCGGAAGCCAAATTTTTGTCGGCAAAAAATATAACATACAAAATTACTAACTTTGATATCAATACCATAAACTACCCCAGTGTCTCAAGACGAAAGTCTTTTGCCAGTGATGATTACCGGAATTAAGACGTGACCGCTTACAATGGGCCTTATAACAGGGCTCAAAGTCACCCAAAGGACAATTTAGAGTGCTATGTTCGGGGTTCTTCTGCGTGATCGAATCGGAAATGAAGAGATCTGAACAAAGAGAAATAAGGTCACCAACATAGCCCAAAGAATTGCGAGCCTCAAGTGGCAGTGGGCAGGCCATATTGGAGAGTCTGACGGCCGTTGGGACGGAAAGGTCCTCTAGTGGCGCATACCGGGAGGCGCAGCGTTGGTAGGCTACCCACAAGGTGAAACGACGATCCAGTGAGAATCGAGGAAAGCTGATCCATGCAAGCAGCGCAAGACCAATCAGACTGGAGACCCTTGGGGGAGGCCCATCTCTTGGCTGAAATGATGATGATGATGATGACATCACGCATGTATTAATAGCTCCCCTACAATAAATAGGTACATCACGACCGGCCCGCCTGACGCTAGAAAATAGTGCCAGATAGTTGGCAGCGTACGTTCGATTCCTAGGCTTTCCTAGGCTTTCCTGGTTGTGTTAATGCTCGGTGACTCGCTGAATCCGTCAAAAAATCAGTGATAAAAATCAGTCGAATAATCGTGTGTAAGAAAAGTGTGACGTGAACCTTACCTGAGCGCAAAGTCCACCCTTAAATGTTTTAGCAATGTCACAATATTCTTGGAATATTCCTCTTTCACCGAACTATCTAAAACAGCTGTCACATTCGGGTGTGCCGCGCCTGAACCTGACAGGATTCCTTCCGTCGCCGCACCACTGACATGCTTCCGATAACTAAAGGTTTTTCCTTCAAAGATGTGTTACGATTTTTAAGTTAGTAAAAAGAACTTCTTGAACGAGGGTTGGTTAACATATATTTGCCACACAAAAGAGTAAAATATTTTTGTCCGTGAAAAATCAAGATACCGTTTTTAACATTCTAGAAGATCATCAAACTAGAAAAAGGTTAGATTAGCTAAAGTGGTATTTTTGTACTGCTGCGAGTCGGTAAATTATATTTCCAAACAAACTTTATGGGTACATTTGTTTTGTTGGTATAAATTTTTTGCAACTACCTGTCCAAGGTGTCCGCTTTATAACAATATTACCTATATAGTTATATAAATGTTCACCTTTCAAGAGAATTTCTAAGTTCTTAATGAGAATAAATATCTCATACCTATTCCTATTATAGTATAGTGATGATGGTTACTAACCTGTTGTTATGTATGAATCTGTCAAGCTACACCAATCACTATTGGTTTTTCATTGTTCTAAGCTCCCGAGAGCCTTAAACGTGTTTAAAAATTAAGGTGTAACTCAATACTACAGAGGAAAGTATATTCTGTATTCTACTTCTTTAGGAATTTGCACAAAAAACGTTATCGTATTACATGAAGATTTTCTATTAGATAAGATTAAAATCTCATTTCCTTGGAGAGATTGAAAAGGACTCAATTTTCCTTATAGGTAATATGTGGACCGATTGTGTCAAGAATTTAGAATGGTACTTGTATTATTAACTAAAAAATACGCTCTTTAAGATCACCATCATCATACCAGCCTACGATGTCTACTGCTGAATAAAGGCCTCCCCAATCGATTTCCCAATGGAATACTTGGTAGAAGCCTCTATCTAGAGTCGTCTGGGTAGGTACCCGCCTTTCTTATTTCAGCCGTGAAACAGTTCGCTGTGTTTCAGATTGAAGGCACAGGTAGCCAGAGTAATTACTGGGCATGGACGGCATTTCATCTTAGGCCTCGGGATGACAACGCACCTGCAATA
Organism: Nymphula nitidulata; assembly: GCA_947347705.1. Lineage (NCBI taxonomy): Eukaryota > Metazoa > Arthropoda > Insecta > Lepidoptera > Crambidae > Nymphula > Nymphula nitidulata. Next base: position 1,387,558 of record OX374617.1, on the reverse strand, counting down.
TCAAGTGATTTTTCCTTGATTGCAAGTGTCTATAGGCGGCAGTAACAACTTACCACCAGGTGGGCCGTCAGCTTGTTTGTCATCTAGTTGTATAAAAAAAACATCTGCATCAAACGGCTCCCAGCGACCCTACGCAGGTCGTCTGTCGGTTTTAATTGTTGTTTAAAATTTTTATAAATGAAGTATGAGCTAGCTCACTAGAGCTAACTCATAGTGGTTCCACTTTTTTATAGGTGAAGTAGGTTGCTAGAGCTTGTCTAGAAAGCGATGAGATGCATTCTGGACTAGCTTTAACCCGAATATTGTATTGGTGTACCTTTAAGGCTGTTTCTCCACTGTCGTCCTGTAGATTTGATCACAATTGATACCTATTTTACAGTATTTATATAAAATCTGTTATGCATAGCTGAAATGCGATAATCTGCCGCAACTTTTGGCGTTTGTTTGACAACCGTTGTCGACACTAGCGTTTAATGACGAGCACCGCGTAAGCCGGAAACAAAGTTGTATCTTTTTATCACTATAAGTAAAAGTCAATCGAACATTGAATCAAGTTATTATGACACATTTTGAACACTAGAAAAGCGGATTTTTTTTTATATACAAAGCACGACAAATGACTCAACACCACCTGATGTGAAGCGGTAAGAAGAGTCCATATGCGAAGACAGCTAGAGCAGTTCAGACACTGCTCTAGCCGCCTCCACCTTGCCGGCCCGAAAGGTGCTTTTTCACGCCTCTTTTAAAGGGACCCATGTCATAGGAAGGAGGGAACACATGTGCTGGCAAAGAATTCCAAGTTCTGGAAGTTCGACAAAGAAAAGAGCTACTAAATTTATTTGTACGTGATGTTGAGGTGGTACTTCATGTCATATCTCTAAAACAGCGACAAACATACACAGCCAAGAGCTCGACGTAGAGATTAGTGAATACGCTTATATAGGACCAGCGCTGCGCTCAAACGTCAAAATCAATGGCAGTTCGACGTCGAGCTCGATGTCGAATATTTCTATTAGTACAGAATACGTACACCGTGACCACATCCTGGATCGACCATGGCGAAAGTTGCTTAGTTTTCGCAATCTAAACCAGAGCGCTCAAATCCCTACGCCCTACGAGCTCCTCGCGTATCACATACAAAACACTTTTATACAAAATAATATTTTATCGAAGTACTCTATGCCTCTTATGAATTGGTATATTTTATATATTTGTCGTTTCACTCGTTCCGTCTTTGACAATAAAGTTTCCTTTAAAAGGAACTGCTTTGTACACTAAGCTGCTACACGTGCCATCGTATAAAGTTAGGTAATCCCCTACTAAGCAAAAGTCTGGTATCACGTGGATATAATGCCATGCATGTGCCATAAAAATTGAGTTTAGCCTTTCAAGAAAACAGTTTACCAGTGACTTTGAAAAAAGAATCTATACAAATTCAATAAAAAAAAAATCACGACAGGCGATGTCAGCCGGATTGACAGTAAGCGGCCACCGCAGCCTATTATAAAGAAAATTAAAAATATATACCTATTCAATTAGGCCACCTATTAGTAGGTATGATTATCAAATATGATTATCACAAAAAAATATGTTAACTAACTTGTCATGTGTAAAGACGCTAGCGGCACTGGGCACTACTCACGAGTTGGCTACCCTGTTATAATCAAGAGAAACCAACATGATCACTGCCTCCCTTCTTCCAACACTGTGTTCCCTTCATCAGCTCTGGAAACTTTACTTGCCGCAAATACATAACACTACAGTGTAGGTTAGAGGGTAGTATGTTTAGTTTAGTGTAGTGAATGTAGTGTGTGTATTAGGCTGCAGTCTTTTGTAAGATGGAGGTACTAGACAGGTGCTCCAAATTGGAGTTATAATACCAACCTCAACGGCGATTACGTCACACATCTTCGATTTGTCGACGATAAATAGTCATGGCTGTATCCCTGAAGGAATTGAGCATAATGCTCGGTTACCTACACAGATTTTACCATAGGCAGGTCTAAAAATAAACATGGAGAAGACAAAGATTATGACAAATATCCATGTCGTACCTATATGTATAAGTTAAAGCTGGGGATTCTTTACCTCGGAGGATTGGTCCAGTCAGGTCTGCCCAACTTCGAGAAAGAGGCGAATCGACGAATCCAACTCAGATGGGCAGTGTTCGGGAAATTGCGTAATAAGCTTTGCCAGCATAGGTGTTCTTTCCTTCCTATAACATGGGTTCCTTCAAAAGATGCGTAAAAAGGCACCATAAGGGCCGGCAAGTTACAAGTAGCACCAGCTTTCTTCACACATGGACTCTACTTACCGCTTAACATAAGGTGGTGTTAAGTCATTTGCTGTGATTTGTATAAAAAAACCTTTTCGATATAATGATATGACGATGATGATGATGAAATAACACTATGTCCAACCCCTCTTAAACAATAATATGTCCCAGAGCGGGAATCAAACCCACAACCTGTCACAATCTGAGTGACTGTTCTGATCACTGAGTTACCGATGACTTGGGATAACACCATAACTGCATGGATCAGGATTAGCTGATTTTTTAGGGAATTCAGAGTTGGTGCCCTGATGAAAGATGTTCAGGTTGATAGTCGGTATACAAGGGCCTTTGTTCCAAAACCAATTGACTATTATTATGAAGCAACATACCCTGCATAACAACCGAAATAGTAGGAAATTCACGTATTTACATCATTCAGATAGAAGCGAAACAAAATAAGAGTAAAACCTTTTTGTAGTAAATTGTCGCGGGCACTATCCTCTGGGGGTCGCGGGGTGGGGGGAGGCAGTTATCGACCTCCCCTCACCACGTGGAACAAAACAAAGTTGTCGGCTATGACTTTTACCGACCATTCTGTGATTAAAAATGGATTTCATTGCTACTGTGCAATTGCAATGAAAATTTTCTTTTTTAGAGTTTATAGAAATTTACACGGGAGCGAAGGTTTAAATTCCGTATTTTAGGTTGCGAGGAACGAAGTGAAGATTAAAACCAACCACACGAGCGAAGCAATCGCGCTGCGCGTTCGGCGAGCGCCACAAAAAGTCAATAATAATTAGAATAAGAACTGTCATCGCAGTTTTAAATAATATTTGCTTTAGTCTTTCTATTCCTAATTCCATTGAAAAGTGTTAGGGTTTTGCTGCATAAAAGTCCTGAATATGTTGGCCTGCCTCAACAACCAGGTCGGGGATTACCCGCTACATCACGGCATCGGCACCGCGCCGTCCGGCTGCGCCTGTGCGCCGATTAAAACTTAATCCACTGCCGCCGATACAACGCTCCGGTGAAATCAGAAGCTTTTTACAATATGGAACTCCCACATTGTAAAAACCTTCTGATTACACCGGACATAAAATACACACCGGTATATCACAGTATCAGAGGTTTCGAGTCTAAAACTAGCAATCAGATGATTTGTGATAAGCATAGAGTGTCCGATATTCGTTATTTTTACGACAGTTATGAAAAAGGGTGATGCCGGGGAATCCCCCAACGTATATACCTATATTCATCATCATCAACATCATCAGCCCACGTTCTACTACTGGGCACAGGCTTTACTATGCTGGGGAAACACATCAGGAGTTTGGGTCGTAACACCACCACGCCCAATGGCCCACTGCGAAGTGGTGGGTTAAAGCCAGTTTTTCCCAGTTTTTTTTACGCCACCGTGCCGCGTACATTGTACTCTAAATTATTATAATCTTACCCCCGTATTCATAAAAACAAGTGAACTTATATGAGGCTTATAAAGTGTTTTGTTTCTCTCACTTGTATGAGAAAGGAAAAAGATAAAACATATTTCAGTAGTGTTTTATCTAAAATAGGTTTATTGAGCGCACACTTATGCCAACAAACAAAGGTTGGCTAGTCATAATTTGGCTGCGATCTTTCTTATGGTGTGCTTTAAATTCATGTCGTTGATGCGACTATGCTGTCTCTCCTATCTTATTCATATTCGTTCATATTCATATTCTTTATTGCATCATGTATTATTTATTCATAGTCGTCGTCATCGTGCAGACATCGTATCGTATAAAGGTCTCCCGTAACTGCATTATATTCGAAGGCCCAATGGTTGTGGAGCGGGACTTAGCAAACTATGCTATTGAGATATTTGACATAAAAGGTAATCTCTATTGAACAGCAGGAACAATGAGGACTGCCAACTTTTACGTATTACCCATAGAGCAAGTTAAGTTAGGGATTAAAATTTATTTGGAATTAGAAACGAGCTCAGAGTTGGTAAGGATAATAGATCACTGTGCTATCTTGCTAAGAACCTCTACATATTGTATTCAGCGCACTGGACATAATGCATGATGTGCTTGTATACTAAAGTTGATATAGTTTTCTAAGTTACCAAAGTCCATTTGATATCTTTTTATGGCAACGCACGTCCCTATTCGTTTAAGATCTGTAAGGCTAATATGTAAATCTTCATTAGATGCTAAAACGTGTACAATATCTGTGAAATGAGCTCGGTCGCTTATTGTTTCAAAGCGGCTGCAGTACTGCTCAAGGAAAAATGTTTCGAAGTTTTTTACTGTGTTGTCATGCTGTTAATTAAAAGTGGCTATCACTTTAACTGTCAAACGGATTAGCGAAAGCGCCCACTCGTTCGCGATCTTATGATATATACTTCTATAGATAGCTAAAGGAACTTTTATTAACATGCACGATACGTTTAAAGACCCACAGCTGTTATGTTCTCTGAAGCGGTCATTAAAATGAAGTATAGGTTAAGCGGTATTGATTTGGGTGCTCTCACTCCAGTAATGGAATGTACAGACCGCACTTAGCGATTGGACTTGACGGGTCTCTTGAGAGCCTTTGCCAGAATAAGGGAATAAAGCCTTTCCACGGAGGTCAAAAATTTTACCGCTTTCTGACAGACCAGTGGCATGCACAGACCGAGACGAGTCGTGATTACTCTAGCATGCCACACTTAAAGTTGCTCTTAGGTACAAATGTTAGTGTATTACATGTTCAGCGAGGCCGTGTACACTGTACCTACATGTTGATAGAAAAAAAATAAGCAAAAATAAAAATAGACTTCAAATTAAAACACTAAACAGAAAACAAATTTCAGTAGGTACTTATTCCATAAAAAGGTATTATTTGGAGTTGGTCCTTCACTGTTAATTGTCTCTGAAAAGTTTTTTTATGGAATAAGTAACTAGGTTACGTACCCCGTGGGTACATTAAGTGTAAAAGTAGCACTACGAAAGCCGTTGGGTGACCGTCAGCATAAATTGATTCTTACTATCGCATCGTAGATCCGTAAAATCCTGTATTTCGCTTACATTGATGACTTCATTATTTCAGTTATTTTGATTTAAAACCCAAACTAATAAATTGATTTTGATAAAATTACTATGTGACCAATATCACCAATCTGAAAGTATACTCTTTCAATTGAAAATACAATTTTCGAAATTGGTTTATAAATGACGGAGTCCAGACGTAACAAAACTTCAAATATTAACCACCTCCTTTTCTGAATTTGGTTAAAAAGGATATGTATCCATGTTATAGTCATTGAATAATCATGTTAATTTATAAATCAAAATAAGTCTCTGATCCATCCGTACTGTTGACAGCACATATTCCTGTGCGAACCCTACGAGAATAGTTTAGCATTTTGGCCGCTCCTTAGAAGCTGACACTCTGTACGCTCTTGACTCCTGCGTCTAAAGTTTCCAAATTTAGATCCAACATTCCGCTCGGTCTACGTTGCAGTTGAGCGTGGAACCAACATGTTTTTATTTCACCGAAAATGTATTACGCATTACACGCCAAAAGGTGGCCTTAGATGTGTTAGGATTAAATGTGACGACTTTCCCAAAGGAAATAGAAAAACAACTTTGAGGTTTTTCTAGGAAATGTTTTCTTTGAAATATTTCTTAAAATCACTCGCATGTTGTAAATAATTTATTATGTTTGTGGTTTGTGTATTCCATACGTAACACAATCTTTTCATCTCTCGTTCCTCACCAGTCAGCCGGCGCTCACACACAATAGACAGATTTGTTATTAGATAGGATTTATTTATTTAGTGAATTTTTGACCGACATAGCAATTCCCAATACACAAAATCTCCAAAAATTCCTAAATAAAGTTTATATTGTGCTGTTAGATTTCAAGTCCATAATGATAATCTCTTTACACCATCTTCGACGCTCGGTGCCGTAGTGTTTGAGCGCTCAGTTTTGATACGAAAACAAAGCAACATCCGCCATGGTTGGTACCGGATGGGTCAATCAAAAATTTGTAATCACGAGCTCCTCTGTGCTTCGGAAGGCACCTTAAGCCGTTTAGTCCGCTTAGTGGTGAGCTGTTACCATAGCGATCTATAACGCTCAAAGCACCTTCGGTACATCCATCAGCTTTCGCGACCCTCACCAGATCGTCGGTCCATCTTGTGGGGACCTATCAACGTAGCATCTTTCGGTATGCGGCCGCCACTTGAGGACTTTCCCGCCCCAACGGCCTTTAGTCCTCCTTGCAATGTGGCCTGCCCACTGCCACTTGAGGCTCGCAATTCTTTGGGTTATGTTGGCGACGTTCGTTTTCCTGCGGATATTATAATTTCTAATTCGATCACGCCGAGGAACTATGAGCATAGCCCACTCCATTGTCTTTTGGGTGACATTGAGCCTTCTTATGAGGCGCATTGTAAGCGGCCACGTCTAAGTTCCGTAAGACATTCCTAGGGACACAGCGGCCGAGAACATACTGCGAATCTGCTGCTGCAATGCTGCCAATCCTGTAAAAATGAGGAGAAAGCGTGACGCTGACAGCATAGTAGACGAGTCCCTCTGCTCCTAAATAAAAGTGTCTCCAAGAGCACTAGCGCAATTATCACCGCAGGAACGGAACACAACTGCAAAATGTTATTTATCTACGATCTTCAAGGTGCTCCAGTCTGGCGCCCAACAGACGGACAGACAGACGGGCGGCCCGACATCATGGCGTAACTATAAGAGTTCCTTGTTGACTAACCACCATTATCATCAACAGCCTATATGTATACTGCTGGCGACAGGCCTTCCAACATGGGAGAAACAAATGAGGAGTTTGGGTCAAAACACCACCCCGCTGGTTGGTGGGTGAAAGCGAAGCTCCAGATACAAATTTTGACTGACCCATCCAATGATCGACTTTGACGAAAGTTTCTTTGTTTTCGTAATAGAAACCAGAGCGCTGAAGCCACTACGTCACCGAGCTCTTTGTTGTTTAATACAGAATCCCACAATACGATCAACAGATTATTTATGTTTCCTGACAAACACAAAAGCAGTCTTCTGAGTCTGTTGCACACTCTTTAAATTACTCCGTCCAAAAATTAGCTAGCAGTTAATACTGTGCCGAATACCCCACACATTATCCTTAAAGCCGAGTTATATACCCGGTATGTGTTTCAGCCGTTGAGAAATTCCGCCGGCAGAGCGGTCAAAGGGACCACGGTATTCTGAAGCCCCGCGGAATCAAAGAGAGACTTTTTTAGCTTAATACGAAGTTATTTTGCGTCAAACATATCTCGGAATACGGTAGTGCGGTTCGGTGGGTCCTTTAACTAGTTTTTATCTCAGATATGTGTCTTATTTCTGATGCGAGTGCCCCAATTCATATTCGTGAAGGAAATCTTTTGATATGCCGTTTGCTACTGGATTCAAAACGGATAGAATCAATTAGAGTGGTAGGATATAGTGGTATGTGTCGCAGCGATCTGGTTAAATAAGTCGGTTAAATTGGATGCCTAGGTAGTTGATTGAATGCCGGCATCCAATTAACTGCCTAGGCCGATAGTTAATTGAATTAGACTCACTCAACGTTTAACAAATTGGCGTATTGAAAGTAAGCTCTATAGGACACATGCGGATTATCTTGAACTGAAGAGTTTTGGTGTGGTCGGTAGGTTTAAGATTATTTTTTTTATGACCACTTAAACAGTCTAACAAAATCTCTTGGATTTAAACGAGCTGCCAGGCGTCCGATTGAATGGCTAATTTAACTAGATGGCTGCGATATATGTGTACTTATCAGTCGGATATAGAGCGCCCATTTTTTTTTAATAAAGAATTGTACACACGACTGTGTGGGTACAAAATACGGAACAATAATCTTTTTTAATTAAAGTGTCACGCTCGATGTGTGGCCGTTTGTATCGTTATTTAATTTACTGCAAAAGCATTATAATGACGTGTCAGATTTTAAATAATATAAAAATTTTATTTTGTCTCGAAATATTAATCTATGCATAACTGAAGAATGGAATTTAATATTAACACTTAAATTTTTATTAAAAAAAATCTTGTGCAATATAAGTTTTTTATTAAATTATTCAAGTAAAATATGCATAGCACGAGCAGTCAAGCGCAAAGTTCTTACACTGTACTTATTCACACCTATTATCTAGCCCAAAGTAAGAATCTAGCAGCTTGTGTTATGGATACTAGTTAACGGAGAAACAATAATAATAATATGTAAATAAATATTAGTACATACTAAATAAACATAATTAATTATCCATGACTCGTGAACAAATTCTGGTAGTCGTCATACTAACAATTGCTCCCACCGGCATTCGAACCTGGGACCCTCGACCGAGTAGCTTGTATAGCAAGGGGCACATACCGCTCGGCCAGCCAGATCCGTATATTTATACACTACTGACTCCTCTCCAGTGAACTTCAATTCAGAGGTTTTAATAGACAGGTACCTAATCTCAGATCATAAAGCATTAATAAACAACTCATCATATTAGCCAATGATCAATCAATCAATCAATCAAAATTTATTTGTTTAAACATAAGTAGGTACAAAAGATGTTACAAATATAATAAATATGTTATGACGTGCACTGCTGAACAAAGGCTCTCCTCGTTGATTTCCAAACGGAATAGTTCTGCGCAGCTTGTATCTAACAGCTCCTCGCGATCCTGGCCAGATCCTCTGTCTACCTAGAGGGTGGCCATCCCACTTTGCTCTTCCTAGTACGTAGTCGCTATGCTGGAACTTTAGCCTTACCCACTGCCTCTTTAACTTGCTAATCCTATGAGTATTCAGTGACTTTGGTTTTCTTACGGATGTCCTCGATTCTGTTCTCATATCTCAGGGAAACACCTAACATAGCACACAGTAACGTGAGTAGTGAGAAACGTTTCACAGCCATGTCTCATCACTGGCAACACGCATCGGACGCATTTTAGACGAAAGATCTTATGAAAATTTCCAACCCAAATTAAGTCCGTCCTTTTGTCTAAGGTGAAAGTTGGATCTATCATGTACGTATACAAGGTAAAGAAACAATATAAAGAAATCAAAGAATGATATCGGGGGATGTGCTGATGCAGAATATGACAATTATTAGAGTAAAATATACATAGTTTTTTATATACAAAGCACGGCAAATAACTCAACACCGCCTGACATGACGCGTTAAGAAGAGTCCATATGTGAAGATAGCTACTGTTTTAGCCGCATCCACCTCTCCGGCCCATAAGGTAGGGCACGTTATAGGCCGGAAAGGTGGAGGCGGCTAGAACCGTCATGCCTCTTTTGGAGGAACACCTGAAGGAAATGTTATAGGAAGGAGGAAACACATATGCTGGCAAAGAATTCCTTGGAAGTACGAAAAGGAAACGAGTTTCTAAACTTCTTTGTGTGTGATGTTGAGGTGGAGATGGTGAATTAATGACTCCGAAGACCGGCATGCGTGCTCTTGAGTAGGAAGGGCAAAGGAAAAGGGAGAAGTTCTACAGAATACTCTTCATGATAAAGCTGATAGAAGGCGCTAAGCGACGTCATGTCTCGAGGCAATTGTAGAGGTTTCTATATTTATCTGCTTTTTTATTATTATATAGTACAACTAGATGACAAGCAAATTGACGGTCCACCTGGCAGTAAGTGGCTACAGTGACCTATAGACGCAGGCAATAATATGGTAGCTGTTAGGTATTTTTCATCCTGAGGCCTAAGATGAAATGCCTTTCATGCCCAGTATTATCACTGTTATATTAATATAGGGAAGTAAGTATGAGTATACTATATTATAAGATATTCTAGTTAACCACGACTTGTAACAATGTATGTGTTAATTAACTCTAATTGCTAACTGTCTTCCTGTATTTTGATATGCTCTTCTACTTTAGAATGGGCTCTAAAGTGGACGACAATAAAGACAGTAAGGACAGGCATGCTATGTTAAGCTAACATCATTCGGCCAGTTTGCGATCAACTAGAAACATTGCCAACGTGTGAAACTATATTATACGGTTCTAGGCAGTTCTAGCCGAGTGTAAATCGCACTATAGCAGAGGGATAACAGTAAGTCCTGGTAACATAGTGCAGTGAGGGAGACATAGAATTGATCTCTGTAAATGAAACTTAGCATGTCGAGAGGAGCTCGGTGACGTATTGGTTTGAGCGTTCTGAACGAAAAACAAAGCAACTTTCGCCATGGTCGATCCTGAGATGGGTCAATCAAATTTTGATATCTCGAGCTCCTCCGTGCTTCAGAAGGCATGTTAAGCCATTGGCCCCGGTTTTTCTGCAACCGCTTTAAACCACCAACCCGCACTGGGCCAGCGTGGTGGTGTTATGGCCCAAACTCCTCATGTGTTTCTCCCTTGTAGGAAGGCCTGTGCCCAGCAGTGGAACGTATATAGGCTGGTGATGATGATGATGATGATGTCGATACGGGACAGACGTGGGTTAATAATTTATTAATTTGGAACCCTAGTCCCTAACAGCGTCAGCGCTGTATTATTGCTTATTGTCAAATTAAGTCGGTGAAAAATACATACTCTAATAAATGTTCTTTGGCTGCACTCTTTTGTGAGGCACTTTCCCATCCAAAAGGTTTTGCAATTATGTAATTACAAATTTGGTTAGTTTACTTTTATGAATTGTAAGGTCTGTAACCGGTTCGTACTAGATTCTAGAAAAGGAATTATTCTATTTATTTATTTATTTTCGACATACCAATAGTACACACATGTAGTTATACAAAGAAACACTTATAAAATCATGATGCTGATAAGTGCACCAATTATAGGTATATACAACATTGCTTAAGTAATATACGGTACCATAAAGTTATTAGTACTTTAAATGAAATGATCAAATGACATGCAATAAAAAAAAAATACACTGAACATTAATACAGAGGCAAAAATGAACGTAAATGAGTAACACAAAATTAAGTAGGTATGGCAGAACAATTCAAACTACTGTGCTGAAATAACTTTAAGCTCTGGCCACGGGAACGGGCGGCGGGCGGTGGCTAGACTCAGAGGTGACAGGGCTTTTCATAACGATCATGGATACAATTACCTACTAGGTGGTATGCCCGTATGTAGGGTCGCCTGGGTAGGTACCACCGCCTTTCTTATTTCAGCCGTGAAACAGTTCGCTGTGTTTCGGATTGAAGGGAAAGGTAGCCAGTGTAATTACTGGGCATGGACGGCATTTCATCTTAGGCCCCAGGATGACAACGCACCTGCAATATCAAGTGATTTTCCTTTGTTATTGCAGGTGTCTATAGGCGGCGGTAACCGCTTACCATCAGGTGGGCCGTCAGCTTGTGTGTCATCTAGTTGTATATAAAAAAAAAAACAATTACATTTACATTTATAGTTTGTAGAGTAGTCCCCTAAGGTTAATGATATCGGTCTGCATACTCTCAGTGGTTGCAACTTCGAGTCATAGAGATTTATTGTTTCAAAATTAAAAAGATGCTTCATTGTTTCAAAATTAAAAAGCTATTAGAGAATTGGTAAGTTTTAGTACATATTCAAAGTAATGGCGTCTCCATAGATAAAATAAATTGGTCTGGCAGCTTGTGACGGAACCGAGGTCTGCCTCTAAGGAAGAGATATATTGTTTAATTTTGCAATTGATGTTTGTCTAGTTCATTTGCGGATTTAGTCTTCAATTAAATATATAATACATTGATTCAATTGCCCATGGCGAGATTTATAACGAAAACTCCACCTAGCATCGAGTATACTAACTAACTACCAATAAAAGTGTTCTAAAAGCACGCTTTCTTAAAGCATCGTTTGGCTGTCTAGTGGTAGGCAAAGGAACTATGTATAAAAATAAAACAAAGGAAGTTTATAGGAATTATTTAATTTATTTGTGGATGAAATTATTTCATCTGATTTATATTAAAATAATGAAAATAAAATACAAAATAAAATGTAAAAATATAAACTTTTTTAAAATTGTTCTTTAAACTCTTTAGGATAACTCGACCAAATTTAAGAGGATGGTCAATATTAACACAGTGCTTGAGTTTTGTGGGTTTTGGTGTTTGGTCGTATTATATCCATGCGTTGTAGGAAAACTGGAGGGAAAGATCGACGAATAGGAATCGAGAACTTTAGGCTTGCCAACATAAAATTTACCGAAGTATTTTAGGCGGGAACCAATGAGGATGCTGAGATGAAGAAAATGGAATTAGATTGGTCGGAATGGTTGGCTAACTGCAAATGGTTTGTGTCTGGTAAATTGGTGGGGATTTTAGGCTATAAAAGAGGCTGATCAGGATCATTCGGGGCTTTTCGCCCTGCTCTTGAAGAGTTGCAGAAGTCCAAGGAGGAGACTCTGCCCGACGTGATCTAGCTAGATATAAGGTATGTGCTTGAAGGTAGGTGTTATTATGTCCTTTGTTGATTTACGTGGTTTTTATTTACATTGCGGAAGTTTGTGTGATTTTATTTAATATGGTTTTGATGTTTTACAGCTATCTTATATACTTGCGTTGGATTTGATATTTAATATGGTTCTGATATGTTTTACGGCTATCTTATGTACTTGCGTTGGATTTGAATTATGTTGTTGGTCGGTTTCTACAATACGGATCGTCTTTCCTATCACGTATGTTGCTGCTTATTTTCCTAGGAATATAAAATGTGTATGGTTAGGTAGGACTTGAATTGAAGGTGCTATATTTTACTAACCTACCTACTGGTGTTGTTATAATAGCGGAAATTATGTGCAATTTTATTTAATATGTTGTGATTTTTAAATATTCTTTTACAGCTACCTTACATGTTGGATTTGAATAATTTTATCGCAAGTTATTTTATTTTATGTGTCATTTTATTTAATATGTTTGATTTTCAAATGTGTTTTACAGCTACCTTACGTATTGGATTTAAATAATGTTATCGCCCGTTATTTTATTTTACGTGTCATTTTATTTAATATGTTGTGTAATTTAAATATTTCATTACAGCTTTAGGTTATTCTACCGACTATGCGAGATTTACTAGCATGGTCGTGCTACCTTGATACTACCTACATCATGTGTGTACCCCTATTTATAGTATATGATAATGTGTGGTTACTTTGTTACCGCTTTAGTTCTATTTTACTGATTATGTGTTTATTTAGGTAATTGCGGTACAGTGACACCTATTATGTGGATATTCTAATTAGACGGATCGTGTGTTTAATTCATCCTTGCAGCTTTTTCCCCCATCATTTCCGAATATGTGCCTAAATGACATGATAGTTGTACATCATGTGCATCATCATCATCATCAGCCTATGTGTGTCCCGCTGCCGGGCACAGGCCTTCTTACATGGCCATCATAACACCACTACACTGGCCAATGCGGGTTGGTGGGTTGAAGCGGTTGCCGTAACAACCGGGACCAATGGCTTAACGTGCCTTCCGAAGCACGGAGGGGCGCGAGATTACAGATTTTGATTGACCCATCCAGGGAACAACCATGGCGAGGGTTGCTTTGTTTCGTGATCGAAACCAGAGCGCTCGAAATCATGTGCTTACGTCTATATTTATAATATGATAATACTTATGAGTTATTTCATTACAGCTTTAGGTTATTCTACTGACTGATGGGAGAGGTTGTATTACCTACGTCGGTTTACTTGTATTACGTACATTGTCTCGGCTTTAGCTATTTTACGGATTATATGATTTATTTCGTTGTTGTTTTACCTACTAAGTTGTGTGTTTTGTTGCGGCTTTACCCTGATTATTACCCGTATTGGTTGTATGACTTAATGTTGTTCATATAAGCAGTTGTGAAAGAACTTAAGCTTCGCTGAGGCGATTTCTCTTACAATCTTCAATTTACCTTAATCCATCTCTTTTAGGCCATCTAATTGTTTAATTTAAATAACATTTTTAATTATTTCACTTCTACCCACGTAACCTTGATAACATTTTTATTTCTTTATCTATTAGTTATTTCTACGAATCATTGGTCACTAGCCAATAAATACCTACCATCTGACACTACAGATATTCTACTGAGAATCTCATAACTTAAATTATAAAAGTTATGTTCTCGCAATATCCTACAGTTTAATCACCTGAGTTTATCCTATGATATACCACAACTACCATGGTTCCTTGATATATTTATCTATATCATGGATTCTACAAAATGTTATAATACAAACCCGGTTCTATTAGTGAACTTACTTAGATATGGTTACATATCTTATCTATCATACCTACGGATTCTACAAATTCCACTTAAAACATAAATAACATAAATACTTACCTATTCTGGTTTTATTATCGAACTACAGAAATATTTATCCTATCTTAGGATTTTACAGTTCCAGTTAAAATAACCCACCCTGGTTCTATAGCGGAACCTCTAATCGGAAACTAAATAATTGTTTTATTGGAAATTATTTTACTGACAAATAAATAGTTTGTACCTAATATATTGTTTAATAGAATTAGTTTAGCATATTTTAGCTAACGGTGTGTGAGTATGTTATTGACATTTCATCATGGAGTTTTACACCTGAGTTTATTTAGGTGTAGGTTAAATAAGTCGCAATATGAGAGACTTTTGCAAAACCAAAATAAACTCAATACTCTACAGTGAGGAAAGCTCAGACCTAAACACACTCCACATACTCCAAAATGTCGAAAGTGATTATTTTGTGTGGAGCCTCTGGACGAGATGTTACTGTGCACAGAATGATTATTGTTCAAACGGAAAAGGGGATACTCCAGGTTAAGGAAGGGATATATTGCAGCTCCAATGACAATATAGTATTGCATTGGTACTAGGTGCTCACGTTGACAATATATTGCGACTAGCGCTGACTTAACTCGCAACTAAGTTTCCTTACAGAATCTGGATTTCCTTGGGAGAATTAATTTCATTCACACTTAGGATGTCAGAAGTTTGGAGATTTCAAGCTTATCTTCACATTCTAACATTTTGGTATAAAAACACACCACACCACACATTCCATGGGAAAATGTTAATAAATATATTTTCATACTTGTGATCTCTTATTCGCGAAGAGGAACTTCATGTGGTTTTGGAAGGGGGGAGTGCAACGGCGTGGCTTGGCACTCACCGTGTGGGGCGAGGATGGAGCCTAACACTTTCTCTATATTTTTTAATGTAAATAATAAAATATTATCAACTCTGAAAGTTACCATCAGAAGTTATACTTATAATATATATCTACATCCATTTAAAATAAATGATATTCCAATAATGCAATAACTCCAGTTTGTGCATACCTATAATACCCTTACAGGGATCCAGAGTTAACAATAGATCTATTTAGATCTTCCCGTTATTGACCTCTTTAAATTCCTATTCACTACTTAACTTTTCTATTATTATTCTATACCATATAGTTATCTTCAATCTGACTTTTCCTTTATTTATTCTGACATAAAGTAATTTAAGCTTTTAGTAATATGCCCTGTCCAGGTACTAAAGTATCTTTCACATACCTCATAAAAAGAAGTTGGGTTATCTACATCACAACTAGTGTCCTACCGTTACTATATGATCACTTATTGGCCAATTTAATAATTTACATTATCAAAAAAAAAAAAAACTCAAGTCTGGTATTAGCATAAGATTTATGATATAATTTATTTATATTTATTTAGGTAGCGGTGAGGGGGAGGTTGTTACAATTGGTGCCGTGACCAGGATAAACTATTGTTAGGATTTACTTTGTTTTACCAGTCTGTTATTATTTTAGAAAATATTTTAGTGTTGACTGAATTTCAGTCACAATTGTTGCTCGTGAAATGGTTGTGAGGTTTAAACAAAATGTGTGAAGGTTATCAAGGGTCCTGGGGGCGTGATTTTCAAAGTCAAAGTCATAAGGTTTATTTGCATGAAGATCTTAAGTTATGTTACAGTATGAGTATTCAGTCTGCCTGCAAACATGCAAAATTTCTTATAAAGTCATTCACTACTCGCATAAATACATTTAGCTAATAGATACCATTTAACTAACTTAAAATTAATTTTATTTTGAAATATTTTAAAATATCTTTCAAGAACATCTATTATCATTTAAACAATAAAATAAAGGATTCTAATTCATTAACAATTTCTTAAAATTCAAATATTCCTTAACACTGTAAAAACAATTGTCTAAAAGCCAATTCGTCAATTTCGGTTGAAATAAAGTTCCTTGTAAACAATTGAATTCATTTGGTAACCTATTATACAGAACTATGCTCATGTTGTATGCTTTTTGCTTATACAGATACTTCTGGCAGGTAGGCTGATAAAGTAGGTTTAGGTAGGTATTGTAATCTAGTATGCCTCAGTGGTGTGGTTTCTCTTTTGTAATAGCCTGAATTATTCTAAAAATACTTTAATACTTGTTTTTTCCAGCCAAGTTATATTTATGGATAAAATTTTTAAATGTTTTCCCAAATACTTAAT
Source organism: Nymphula nitidulata (assembly GCA_947347705.1). Taxonomy (NCBI): domain Eukaryota; kingdom Metazoa; phylum Arthropoda; class Insecta; order Lepidoptera; family Crambidae; genus Nymphula; species Nymphula nitidulata. The sequence goes on along the minus strand of OX374617.1, from coordinate 1,370,827 downwards.
TAAGGTAATAAGAAAAAAGTTCTCAAGTTATTTTTAGTTTATTTATGTTGTTTAGATATCTAGTCGTATCACTTCACTTAACAATGTGTATATGAATTAATCACTTAATACTTTACCTACACATAGCAAATAATTTAATCTGCATCTTTGATTTAGAAGCAATTATGTATGTTAATTTATGCAGTCACTAAGTACTTCCAGATTGTTAGGATTTCACTTCATTTATTGATTCTTTATTTTCTTTTAGCACCATAATTAGGTATAATTGTTAGTATTCTTGTTCTATAAAATTGTTAGTTAAGATAAACAGCTCCACAATCAAGCTAAGAACGTTCTGTCGAGTCTTCAGATTAGCGTATTGGGCACTGAAAGCACAAACAAAAAGTAAGCGTGCGTTCGCAAAATAATGTGTAGCTATAAAAAATCATAAAAGGGAAGTTGAAATTATTAACCTGTAAAACATAAATAAAGAATGCAAATAGCGGAGGGTGTTGACGTAGTTTCTTTTTAGTGATAAATGAAGGAAGGTGATGTGAAACTTGTCAGTAAGAGAGCACACACAAGCGGTCTTATCTCCTGATCTCCTTATTTGAACAAACAAAAACAATGACATGTTAAAGCAATATCGATTATAACAATAAACATTTAACTATAACGCTGTATGAACTTGGAAATGCAAGAATTAATTTCGGTTGTACACTTAATTATATGAGAATTTTGAGATTACTTTTAATACTTTTAATATCAAAGACAATATTTTGTTGAGGTTGTTGTTCTATAATTCTCCATAGGAAGCCAAAGGGGTCTAGTGTCATACAGCCATGTTTTTCGTATTTCTTTATTTCTTATTTTATTGTATTAAAATGCTGGTGTTACAGATTTCAATGCATCCTAGGAGTATTTAACGTGAAATGTGTGATTAGTCTCCATATGATGCTGCTTGATGAAGTGGATAGCCACAGGGAAGTTCCCATCGTCTTTCATACCATAGTCACTTTTGTTCTAGTGGTATTTTGGTTGCACGTCGGCGCAAACACTTGTTTTGTGGATTTTTGGTGAGGTCGTTGATCGCTGGTTCTTTCTATTGCAGAGTAGGCTAGGGGAAATTATGCCCATACAGCCATGGTTTAAGTGTTTTCTTTCATTTTGCTGTTTTTTATAAGTTCTTTTTATTACAGAGAAGGCAAGGGGAACTAATGCCCATACAGTCATGGTTTTAAGTGTTTCCTTTCATTCTGCTATTGTTTCTAAGTTCTTTCTATTACAGAGAAGGCAAGGGAAACTAATGTCCATACAGCCATGGTTTAAGTGTTTTCTTTCGTTCTACTGGTGTTTGTAAGTTCTTGTTTGTAAGTTCTTTCTATTACAGAGAAGGCAAGCGGAACTAATGCATACAACCGTAGTTGAGTGGTTACTTTTATTCTGTAAACATTGCATTGAACTGATGGTGTAACTCATTCGATGCATCTTAAGAGCCTAATCCCTCAGGTTTTGGTTGGGGATATTATGGTGGCAGTCTGCATGGTGCAATTTTGAGCAGGCAAAATCTTTTGTGGGTTTTGTGTTAGTAATGCTTTACGTCTCTGATTTCAGGGTAGGTCATTATCGCAAGTATGAAGTGAAGATTTAAGTCATGCAGTTAAGCGCTTCTAAACTCAGTGCGGTATTTATTGTCAATGTTCGGTTATTTTTAATACTTAACAATATCAAGGATTTTTCTTTTATTGTAGGGGTCTGTGGGTGATGGTGGCCACTTACCACCAAGTGGGCCGTCAGTTTACTTGGAAATTAGTTGTAACGGTATAATTTTATTAGGTACACTACGGGTTTATCTTTATTTAAATTAATAATTGTATGATAATAGTTTAAAGATTGTGGGTTTACGAAATAAATAATAGGTAAAAGGTACCTTTAAAGTTATAAGGAAGCAGTACAGCTGTGTTGCCAAACTAATTATGTTGCAGATACCACCAGTTACACTTACATGTTACTAATGTCGATAATAGTGTACGGGATATAAACTAAGTTGCGTTGATGTTAGGTGTCCAGTATATCAACGATCGAGGGGGCGGTTGTGAAGGAATGGACGTCATCACAATGCGAGTCTATGACGGTTTTCTTCTTTATTATTTGATCTAAGTAAATTATCACTTCGGTAAACTTCGTAATAATTTAGGGGGCGGATGTGACGGAACCGAGGTCTGCCTCTAAGGAAGAGATATATTGTTTAATTTTGCAATTGATGTTTGTCTAGTTCATTTGCGGATTTAGTCTTCAATTAAATATATAATACATTGATTCAATTGCCCATGGCGAGATTTATAACGAAAACTCCACCTAGCATCGAGTATACTAACTAACTACCAATAAAAGTGTTCTAAAAGCACGCTTTCTTAAAGCATCGTTTGGCTGTCTAGTGGTAGGCAAAGGAACTATGTATAAAAATAAAACAAAGGAAGTTTATAGGAATTATTTAATTTATTTGTGGATGAAATTATTTCATCTGATTTATATTAAAATAATGAAAATAAAATACAAAATAAAATGTAAAAATATAAACTTTTTTAAAATTGTTCTTTAAACTCTTTAGGATAACTCGACCAAATTTAAGAGGATGGTCAATATTAACACAGTGCTTGAGTTTTGTGGGTTTTGGTGTTTGGTCGTATTATATCCATGCGTTGTAGGAAAACTGGAGGGAAAGATCGACGAATAGGAATCGAGAACTTTAGGCTTGCCAACATAAAATTTACCGAAGTATTTTAGGCGGGAACCAATGAGGATGCTGAGATGAAGAAAATGGAATTAGATTGGTCGGAATGGTTGGCTAACTGCAAATGGTTTGTGTCTGGTAAATTGGTGGGGATTTTAGGCTATAAAAGAGGCTGATCAGGATCATTCGGGGCTTTTTCGCCCTGCTCTTGAAGAGTTGCAGAAGTCCAAGGAGGAGACTCTGCCCGACGTGATCTAGCTAGATATAAGGTATGTGCTTGAAGGTAGGTGTTATTATGTCCTTTGTTGATTTACGTGGTTTTTATTTACATTGCGGAAGTTTGTGTGATTTTATTTAATATGGTTTTGATGTTTTACAGCTATCTTATATACTTGCGTTGGATTTGATATTTAATATGGTTCTGATATGTTTTACGGCTATCTTATGTACTTGCGTTGGATTTGAATTATGTTGTTGGTCGGTTTCTACAATACGGATCGTCTTTCCTATCACGTATGTTGCTGCTTATTTTCCTAGGAATATAAAATGTGTATGGTTAGGTAGGACTTGAATTGAAGGTGCTATATTTTACTAACCTACCTACTGGTGTTGTTATAATAGCGGAAATTATGTGCAATTTTATTTAATATGTTGTGATTTTTAAATATTCTTTTACAGCTACCTTACATGTTGGATTTGAATAATTTTATCGCAAGTTATTTTATTTTATGTGTCATTTTATTTAATATGTTTGATTTTCAAATGTGTTTTACAGCTACCTTACGTATTGGATTTAAATAATGTTATCGCCCGTTATTTTATTTTACGTGTCATTTTATTTAATATGTTGTGTAATTTAAATATTTCATTACAGCTTTAGGTTATTCTACCGACTATGCGAGATTTACTAGCATGGTCGTGCTACCTTGATACTACCTACATCATGTGTGTACCCCTATTTATAGTATATGATAATGTGTGGTTACTTTGTTACCGCTTTAGTTCTATTTTACTGATTATGTGTTTATTTAGGTAATTGCGGTACAGTGACACCTATTATGTGGATATTCTAATTAGACGGATCGTGTGTTTAATTCATCCTTGCAGCTTTTTCCCCCATCATTTCCGAATATGTGCCTAAATGACATGATAGTTGTACATCATGTGCATCATCATCATCATCAGCCTATGTGTGTCCCGCTGCCGGGCACAGGCCTTCTTACATGGCCATCATAACACCACTACACTGGCCAATGCGGGTTGGTGGGTTGAAGCGGTTGCCGTAACAACCGGGACCAATGGCTTAACGTGCCTTCCGAAGCACGGAGGGGCGCGAGATTACAGATTTTGATTGACCCATCCAGGGAACAACCATGGCGAGGGTTGCTTTGTTTCGTGATCGAAACCAGAGCGCTCGAAATCATGTGCTTACGTCTATATTTATAATATGATAATACTTATGAGTTATTTCATTACAGCTTTAGGTTATTCTACTGACTGATGGGAGAGGTTGTATTACCTACGTCGGTTTACTTGTATTACGTACATTGTCTCGGCTTTAGCTATTTTACGGATTATATGATTTATTTCGTTGTTGTTTTACCTACTAAGTTGTGTGTTTTGTTGCGGCTTTACCCTGATTATTACCCGTATTGGTTGTATGACTTAATGTTGTTCATATAAGCAGTTGTGAAAGAACTTAAGCTTCGCTGAGGCGATTTCTCTTACAATCTTCAATTTACCTTAATCCATCTCTTTCAGGCCATCTAATTGTTTAATTTAAATAACATTTTTAATTATTTCACTTCTACCCACGTAACCTTGATAACATTTTTATTTCTTTATCTATTAGTTATTTCTACGAATCATTAGTCACTAGCCAATAAATACCTACCATCTGACACTACAGATATTCTACTGAGAATCTCATAACTTAAATTATAAAAGTTATGTTCTCGCAATATCCTACAGTTTAATCACCTGAGTTTATCCTATGATATACCACAACTACCATGGTTCCTTGATATATTTATCTATATCATGGATTCTACAAAATGTTATAATACAAACCCGGTTCTATTAGTGAACTTACTTAGATATGGTTACATATCTTATCTATCATACCTACGGATTCTACAAATTCCACTTAAAACATAAATAACATAAATACTTACCTATTCTGGTTTTATTATCGAACTACAGAAATATTTATCCTATCTTAGGATTTTACAGTTCCAGTTAAAATAACCCACCCTGGTTCTATAGCGGAACCTCTAATCGGATACTAAATAATTGTTTTATTGGAAATTATTTTACTGACAAATAAATAGTTTGTACCTAATATATTGTTTAATAGAATTAGTTTAGCATATTTTAGCTAACGGTGTGTGAGTATGTTATTGACATTTCATCATGGAGTTTTACACCTGAGTTTATTTAGGTGTAGGTTAAATAAGTCGCAATATGAGAGACTTTTGCAAAACCAAAATAAACTCAATACTCTACAGTGAGGAAAGCTCAGACCTAAACACACTCCACATACTCCAAAATGTCGAAAGTGATTATTTTGTGTGGAGCCTCTGGACGAGATGTTACTGTGCACAGAATGATTATTGTTCAAACGGAAAAGGGGATACTCCAGGTTAAGGAAGGGATATATTGCAGCTCCAATGACAATATAGTATTGCATTGGTACTAGGTGCTCACGTTGACAATATATTGCGACTAGCGCTGACTTAACTCGCAACTAAGTTTCCTTACAGAATCTGGATTTCCTTGGGAGAATTAATTTCATTCACACTTAGGATGTCAGAAGTTTGGAGATTTCAAGCTTATCTTCACATTCTAACATTTTGGTATAAAAACACACCACACCACACATTCCATGGGAAAATGTTAATAAATATATTTTCATACTTGTGATCTCTTATTCGCGAAGAGGAACTTCATGTGGTTTTGGAAGGGGGGAGTGCAACGGCGTGGCTTGGCACTCACCGTGTGGGGCGAGGATGGAGCCTAACACTTTCTCTATATTTTTTAATGTAAATAATAAAATATTATCAACTCTGAAAGTTACCATCAGAAGTTATACTTATAATATATATCTACATCCATTTAAAATAAATGATATTCCAATAATGCAATAACTCCAGTTTGTGCATACCTATAATACCCTTACAGGGATCCAGAGTTAACAATAGATCTATTTAGATCTTCCCGTTATTGACCTCTTTAAATTCCTATTCACTACTTAACTTTTCTATTATTATTCTATACCATATAGTTATCTTCAATCTGACTTTTCCTTTATTTATTCTGACATAAAGTAATTTAAGCTTTTAGTAATATGCCCTGTCCAGGTACTAAAGTATCTTTCATATACCTCATAAAAAGAAGTTGGGTTATCTACATCACAACTAGTGTCCTACCGTTACTATATGATCACTTATTGGCCAATTTAATAATTTACATTATCAAAAAAAAAAAAAACTCAAGTCTGGTATTAGCATAAGATTTATGATATAATTTATTTATATTTATTTAGGTAGCGGTGAGGGGGAGGTTGTTACAAGCTCTCAGTGCTTGCATTTCAGAGTAATGATGCGCGTAAGTCACTGCATTGTTGCGAAAAAGAAAACTATAACAGAAATGGTCAATCGTAGTACCTATTCGAAGTATGGTGTCTCCTCAGGTGAAACGAGTTGGTCTGCCTTGTTCTGCCTACACTCAGTGGTTGTATTTCAGCGAAAAAAAAATAACAGTAATCAATAAAATAAAGAATTAAATCGAACAAATCCAATTTTTATTAATCTAACTTTCATAATCTAATCATCTTTGGGTAAAATCACAGATTATTCATTTTGTAGTATATTGCTAAGGCTTAAAGAGTTAAATATTTATTTATCTACTTCTAATATTCTTTTAATATTTTTTAGCTTTTTCATTAGTCACGTAAAATCTATACTAAACTACAAAATAAAGTATTAAATCCAGTTTTTGTAAATATTTATCTTGCAATATAATCTTGGGTATAAATCACAGGTTCATCGTTACTTTACCTTGGATTTCTTTTTCAACTTAGATTTCGTCATCTTTAAAATCTTCTTCTTCGCTGCTTAGGCACGTAGACTAGAAGTCTGTAATGTGATAAAATAACTGTAAAGTTTGATAGAAAAAATGACGAATATGATAATAAAAAAAATATTGTACAAATGTTAATGTAAAAACATAAGGAAACAAAATCTTGTATGTATAGCTTAATAATATTTGGATACGTAATATGCCATCATTAAGAAACAAATAAGTACATGCAAACTTTGCGTGTCCTAACGATTTTTACCTATACCCGCAATTGTATAAAACTTAGCACTGACATCACCAGAAATACTTATTGTCATTTTCTGACTCCGTTACAGTAACATCAGATACTTTATCTGGTAGTTGGTTCCCTGCATACCAGAGAGGAACAAGTTTGCCGTGTTCTCCTTGGCAATAATAGATAGTTTAGAGGATTTCTCGTTAAATTTATTCAAATATTTGATACGTACTTAGATCTAAGTATCTGTTGAACTAGATCGATTTCAGACGGTAGCAAAAAAGCAGCATCAGAATTCATAAGAGTTATGTATTTTTTTTTATTCTCTTTATTGGGTTAAATTTTTTTTAGGAAAATCTAATGGCGGGCGTCGTTTACCGATATACCCTTCACACCATATAACTCACAAATGAATTGTTCAATTTTGCATTTGGTTTCATTTGTCAACGGAGCATCGCAACTTAGCTCTATAATAACTTATCCGTTAGGAAACATTCATTGCTATGCGGATGACAGTACAGTGCATGGGGGATATTACGGTCGCCGAGGGACTGGGCGATATCTCTCTCTCTCTCGAGAAAGAGAATTTTACCATTGAGCTCAACAGAGTGTTGAACCTTATATCTGAATGGGACTCTAACAATCTTGTTAAGTTCAATGCTAAGAAAACACAGGTGTGCGCGTTCACAGACAAAATATGGCCGTTCCTTCCCCTTTTCTCTCTTCAGGGCACTACTCTTTCGGCACAGGGCTCCTTAAACATGCTCGGGATGAAGATATGTTTCGATCTGAATTCCAGGAATTACATAAAATAAATAAATAAATAAAATAAAAATAGTTTATTTCGGACAACATTAGATCCATATATGGGTTAGTGTACAAAAATTAAAAAATGAAATAAAAGCATCTTATGACCTATGTTAAAAAAAAAAGTGATACATAAAATAACATAAAACATAAAATAAACATAAAAAATTATACATAGAAAACGTGATCAAAACAGCGTCACGGAAGCTCGGTGTCCTGAACAAGGTGCGCCGATTTCTCACTGACCGATTGGGATGTTGTCTAAGTTTGAATAAGGCGATATTTTTCACAAATTTGGAAAATATACGATACTGTTACCCATAAAAACAATTCAAACTTAAAATATAATTATGGAATATTTGTACTGTTTAAAAAAATCATAAAAATGTTCTTTTTAACAAAATTTATTAAAAAATATTTATGCTATTGAAAGAAAGAAATTCGTTTTATTTTTTAAAAAATATTAATGATATTGAAAGAAAGAAAGAAAAAATACTATATTTAAATAGGCCACAAAGAAGCACTTTTAAATCTTCAAAAAACATATTCTTACTACTATCACAAAAAATATATTAACTAACGTCATAGTCTCTGTCTGTCTGTCATGTCTGAATTTACACGGGTTCCAAAAGTTGAGTATTAGATTGCTGACATCAATTAAAACAACTATTATACGACAACTATGACTAAAAACATAGGTACATATTACATAGTTATTATTAATTTTGTCAGTATGCCCATACATTTCTTAGTATTATAGGAAGTGACGTCACCGGTTCTGTAGATTTTCTATGGAGCGTTTTTGAAGGATGCGCTGCAACACATCTAACATACCACTATATCTAAAAAACTATTGATCTTAAACATACTATTTCTTTTGAAATATTTCTTTATGAGTTCTATACTTCTTATTTATGAAATAAAAAAAAATGTCAACTAGCCTATTATGGCTGCTTTACAAAATTCAGTTTCGGTTTTGCGTGGAATATTGCTCGCACTTGTGGGATGGCTCCGCCAAGTACCTCCTCGATGCTCTGGACAAATTGCAGCGTCGTGCTGTCCGTATCGTTGGTGATGTAGGTAGAGGTCACAAACAACCTTGAGCCTCTGCAACTGCGTCGAGACATTGCGTCGCTTAGAGCCTTCTATCGGCTATATCACGGAAAGTGTTCTGAAGAGCTTTTTTAACTTATCCCACCTTCCCCCTTCCTACTCTGGAGCACGCGTGCCGGTTGTCGGAGTCATCAATTCACTGTCTCTACCTTAACATCATGCACAAAGAAATTTAGTACATCGTTTCTTTGGCGTACTTCCAGAACTTGAAATTCTTTGCCAGCACACAGTGTTCCCTCCTTCCTATAACAACCACGAAAAATCACCTTTTGGGCCGGCAAGATGGAAGAGGCTAGAGCAGTATAAAAAATATCATTTAATATTGTTGAAATAAACCCGTGTCTGTACAAGCGGAACGGTGTAGAATCTACAATATACTTTTCAGTTTCCAAGATATGAATCTTCTAATGCCAACAAAATCGAAGAAAAGATACGTGGAATTGTGAAATGCTTTCGATTGCAAGAAATATTCCCATGTCCCGCTCCAGACTCAAACAACCTTTATCCTTTAAGATTGTTTACGTTCGGTTCTTGAGTTTTATCATAGTGAAAATGTCTCTGTACGCGGTATGTTATTGCTGTTCACGTAGTCCACAGAGCGAAACATCAACCCCCATTCTGAGAAAAAAAATGTACAATTTTATTGTTTAGCAAGGTAAAGATTTTTTGATTTTGCCGTGTTCTAATGGCAATTGAGAAGACAGATTGTTAATTATCGGCTTTCCTCGTGATAGATGGTGTATCGCTATTATAGGACTAAATGCGAAATACGTTAAACATTTAATTCCCTTAGACTGTAATACTTCAACAGAAACTATTAGTGTCGTTCCCATGACTGACTTGACATTGGTAGAATTCGAAGACAAGCCATGTTAATTATGTTGAAGAAGAAGAAGACATGACAAATAGTAGGCACAGCAGACGAACGCGTGAATAATAACCAAATCTACTGATAAAAACTCCAGAATCTCTTCAATACGTTTATGCTCAACAACCACTCACTTGACACCTTTTAGACATGTAAAAAACAAACAATAAACGTATCAAAAGACATTAAAAAGTTAGTATAAACATATCACAAAAAAGATCTATTAACAAGTACTGTCAGCAACATCCTCCACCACCCTGGCAGAGCCGTTTGATCCAGAGCAGTGGTTGACGGCCACTGGCAACTTGACCACTTTGGTCACTGGGCGAAGCAGGGGGCCGCCACGTGTGGTGACCTCGACGACACGGACGATACCGTCCCTTCCAGGGTGAACAGCTGAAATTCGGCCCCGGGGCCAAGTTCCCCTTGGAAGAGTTCCATCAGAAATTAATACGAGGTCACCTATACTAAAGTCCAAAGCACGAGAATTCCTGGGCGACCTCCTGGGAGCAATTAGAGGAAGGTATTCCTTTACCCAGCGGCTCCAGAACATGTCCGCTAGGTACTGGGACTTCCTCCAATCGCTTCTACTTAACAAGTCGCAGCTATTGACTTTAATAGGATGATAGGGTGAAGATAATCCAATGAGAAAGTCAAATGGTGTTAGGGCTTCTGGAGATTGAGGGTCGCAGGGCAAATCTGTCAAAAGGTCTACTGTTGAGAAGTGCCTCCGCTTCTAAAAGGGCTGTGAGTAAAACCTCTTCCTTGGGTACGCGGTCGTTGACCAAGGCTCTCAAGGCGACTTTCACCGTACGAACTAACCGCTCCCATGAGGACCTTTTATGAAGACGAACGCGTGAATAATATCCAAATCTACTGATAAAAACTCCAGAATCTCTTCAATACGTTTATGCTCAACAACCACTCACTTGACACCTTTTAGATATGTAAAAAAACAAACAATAAACGTATCAAAAGACATTAAAAAGTTAGTATAAACATATCACAAAAAAGATCTATTAACAATTACAGTCAGCAACACTGTCAAATCATGTGAAAACAATATCGGCGCCTCTAAAGTATTGGAAATTATATTCGATTATGGATCTATAGACTAGACAATGGAACCCATACTGTAAGCAGGATGCATCACCATCCTATGTACGCCTTCCTACATGAGAGAAACTCACAAGGAGTTTGGGCTATAACTCTGTCACGCTGTCCAGATGTGGGTTGGAGAGTTAAAGCAGTTGCAGTAACAACGGGGTGTGGTTATTTGAAAAACACGAAAAATTATCAAACCGTTTTGTGCATGAGATTACCTAAAATATCTAATTTGGCAAGGTAAGGAAATGAAAATAGGTAACTTCTATTTATATCAAAATTTAATATTATTTCTAATACTCATAAATTAATTATGTCTATATTTCCACGATATCTGGTATCCATAGCTCCAGATCATACTCATAATCCTGCTTATTTTAAGTCACACACACTCTGAGTTTAATGTACGGAGGTGCTTCCTAAACACTGCATCTCATTATTTTTTTAGAAGCCTTTTTTTTATAGATTTTTTTTATAAAAGTCTTAAATTGTGCATTTATGAACCAGTTTGCTTTGCGTCACGTGGTAAATAAACCACATAAATAAGCGAGATTAGAGATTTTCTGGGTCTACCTTCATTTATATTTCACTGTGGACTTTTTAAGAGCATTTCGCCGAGTGATCATACATTTGTGCACAGAAGCAGAGTTAAAGGTTTTAGTGGGATCGTAGGAAACACTAAGACGTTTTCAGGTGTTCTAAAAGGATTTTTAGAATATAACAAAGTATTAAATAAGAAATTGTAGGAGGAGAATTTTTAAGTTTTATTTTATCACGGCTTTTAAAACCGTTTCTCTATTTCCTTTACTATTGTAAATAACCTCCTTTTTCTTTTACTATTGTATTTGTTTGTATTATTTTATTTATTATTTTATTTGTTAGTTTGTTGTTGTATTATTAGTTTATTTTATTATTTTATTTGTTTACTATGTATTTTTTAATTTGTATGAGCTTTTTCGTGCTTAAGAAGGCTTAAGCACGAAAAAGCTCATACAAATTTACGAAGGACGCATCGAAAGTTGTGTTGTTATCGTATAGAAATCAAATTACACCACCGAGCTCCTCAAGGGCTCGTTGAGAATTGGGGAACACTTATAAAATATTTTATGCTAGTTACCTCATAAAGAATAAATAAGTAAACCATCAAGCGCTTACAAAGAGTTCAGAACGCATGCATGCGTTTCTGCTATGTAATTAACACAAGAATAACACCTCATCACGCATCGCAAATGTGTCTCAACGCCGCCGCCGCCCGTTCCCGTGGCCAGGCCGTTGGCCACGGGAACGGGCGGCGGCGGCGTCTCGACAACCAGTGCGCGGTCACGACGACGCGCTGCGAGGGCGACATCGAGACAGCGCGCAGTGGTTGCCGAGACGCCGCCGCCGCCGACCGTTCCTGTGGCCAGGCCGTAATACTGTTACACTGAAATATGCATGTTTTCTATATAAGTTAATTCATAGTGAAAGTGTTTATTCAGAGATAAAGGTCACCTATTATGTATGCCCGTTATTAGGCTCGGGTCCACCAGGGGCTGCTTTAAGTACGCTTCCGCTAAAATTTGGAATGACTTACCACCGCCTATTCGCACATTTCCATCTAACCGATCACTTCCAATTTTTCGGAAAATATGTCGTGAATGTCTGCTTAGACGACAGTCCCTGGCACTCTCTCTGAGCTGATTGGAAGCAGTGTACCTACCTGTATTTTATTTTTGCTATTCCCTACTCGATGTCGTTTTATATTACTTAATCTGGAGAAAGGTTATGGCAGAATAACAGAGGTTGTGGGCTCTCTGCAACCACTGAGCCATAAGCCGTTTTGTCTTTAAGTAACTTGTTCGCGAAATGCTGTAATTAATTATTGTATACTTTCAGTGTATTTGAAGACAAATAAAATGATTTATTATTATTAATATTCAAAGGAGTGAGAGAAACACGAGTTACTTAATAATAACAACAACGTAAAGGTTAAAATAAATCATTAACCTTTCTAAGTTCTTTCAGTTAAGTTGGTAAAATAGCCATTTGCAACTACTCAATATTTGACAACAAACACCCACAAAACTTGTACTTGTTTACTTAAGACCATGTCGTTAGCGTATCACCTATTTGTCAGTAACAAGCTTTCTTAACATTTTCATCGTACACAGCTTTTAGCGTAAATCAGTCAAAGGTCGAGTATTTCAACAAAACATGGCAGGTCATACGTCGAACATAAAAGCATACTCTACATTATAAGAGCGGTTTAATATTCTTGCTAAGTGTATATCAAAAATAGCAATATACCTACCATATTTTATTTTTAATATTAAATTAAATGTTTCAATAAAACTTAGACTTAGATATTTATCTTAACTAGTGAAAAACTACTATGTCCTTTTTACAACCATCTGAGCTGTCAAGGAATTGATATGACCCTATGAATTTGGCCTAGTCTATATTCTGTCGCAGCCGTCTGGTGAAATTAGCCGATAACTGGACACCTTGGCCATTGGTTAAACACCGGCATCCAATGAAACGGCTAAAGGACAACTAGCCAAGTCATTGAGCGCAACGTTTAACCAGATAGCTGAACGTCATGTCAGCCGTCTGGTTAAAATAGCCATTCAATTGGATAACTAGAAAGGTTGTGGTTAAAATCGAAGAGCTTTTGTGTGACTGTCTGAGTGATTGGTATGTTCTAGATAATTTTATTATGACCACTTATAACCGAAATCGTTTTGGTTATAAGTGGTCATAAAAAACCAATCATACCAAAACTCTTCAGTACAAGACGATCCGCATAGTCATCTAATTGAGATGACTTTTAACATGCCATGCTGTTAAACGTTGAGTGGGTCTAGTTCAATTAACTATAGGCTTAGACACTTAATTGGATGCCGGCGTTCAATCAACGGGCTAGGCATCCAATTAAGCGGCGAATTTAACCAGACGGCGGCGACATAACCATGGTGGAATTCTAAATGACTCGAAGTTGATCCCATTTGGATTCGAAGTAAAATCCACAATCGAAACTAGTTTTGAATCACAGTCAAATAATTACCTACTTAAAGCATAAAATACTGGCAGTTTAGGAGCTTAGTTACCAAGACAAAAAAGTTTATTTTATTTTTCGCTTTCAGATTATGATTTTCGTTGTTTTAATTTTCTTTTACCTTGTTTCATTTTGGAATTAAATGGACATGGACAGTTCATTTCCATGAAATATCTAAGTCTTGTAACTGTTTTATGTAGCTTCCTCCAACTCACTGTTGCAATTCTTAAGCGGTCCAAAGTCTCCTAATACCACCGCTTTACGGAATATTTAAATTAGGGCTGGGATTTTTTAACCGATAAATTAATTAAACGGCTAATTTATATTGTAATTAATCTCTCTTAGGTGGTAGTTCGTGTTTTCTAAGTAGGATTTTTGCAGACGGACAAACAAATCAAAAATATTTTTTTTTTCAAGTACGTATCACCAGCCGATTTACGTCCGACTGCACAGGCCTTCCTACATGGAGGAAACTCTTGGGGAGCTTGGGCCATAGCACCATCCCGCTAGCCCAAAGCGGATTGGTGGGTTAAAGCGGTCGCAGTAGCATCCTGGACTGTGTTTTGATTGACCCATCCCGGGATCGACCGTCGTTTTCGTAATCGAAGCCAGATGACGCACCAAAAAACTTAGAATTCAAATGTCTCAATGGAAACGCAAATGTGTTAAAATGTCAATTAAAAATAAACAAATGAATGAGTTAGCTTATAGTCTGCACGTTGCCTAATTCGTCATCGGCAACTTCTCTTTATTAAGTATCAGAAAACAAAGTGATTATTAGTCAGATAAGTCTTAATTATTGTAAACAAGTATCTTAGGGATTATGTTATCATGTTGTTACCAATCGCTAGGTATACCTACGTATAGTGGACAACACATAAGTCTTAGTCCTTCTGCAAAAACAGCTCCTATCACGACGGATTATGGTCTTTATAGTTACAACGACTACGTATTCTATTTGTGTCGACGTACAATTCAACACCCTTACTTACCCAAATATTAGTAATGACAAGATTATAGTAATAATTCTGTATACAAAGCTCGGCAAATGACTCAACACCACCTGATGTGAAGCGGTAAGAAGAGTCCATATGCGAAGACAGCTAGTGCAGTTTAGACACTGCTCTAGCCGCCTGCACCTTGCCGGCCCATAAGGTGCCTTTCAACGGCTCTTTTGAAGGGGCCCATGTTTAAGGAAGTCTAGAACACATGTGCTTGCAAAGATTTCCAAGTATTAGAAGTACGACTTAGAAAAGAGTTACAATATTTGAGTAGGATGAGGTTGAAAAGCGCTTCAGAGAACTCTTCATGATATCGCCGATAGAAGGTGCTCAATGCGTTGTCTCGACGCAATTGTAGAGCCTAAGGCTATTCTTCTACATTGCCAATATACGGACAGCATGACGCTGCAATCTGTCCTGTGCATCGAGTTGATGGTTGAATTGCAGTCAAAATAATCTTAAGAAAAAAATATAACTTAAATATAATTCGACAAAGAAGGCCAAGAGAATATAACACTGCGTTTAATTTAAATATTCATCTTCAAATCATTTAATATTTATATATTAAAGGAAATGAAAAATTTAATGTTTTATTTTAACATCGCCAAAGTGTTCGCGTACTGTACGGTTTCAGATAAACTTTCTCCCACGTACGCTCAGGTTGTAGAAAAAGGTCCCAGCAGAGGTTTTCTCGAATGAGTACAGCGTGGGATTCTTCAAAAAAGGCGTGAAAAGTTGGCCTCATTATTATCCATCTAACAACATCTCATTGAGACTATTCGTAAGAGCCCAAACACGCTATACCTGCTGTAAGTTTCTGATGAATTATGGATCCCGCAGATTTTTTGATGGCATGGGATCAGCTCAAGGTTAGTATATCAAGGTAATGTCACCGAAATGACAGTTCGCCCTGTTAGTAAAACCTTTTTCTCATGTAGGAAAAGAGCTGATAGTCATCAAACGCGTGAACTGATCTTCATAATTTACAGCTAAGAACCATCCTAATCACTTCAGCTTTCAAACAAAAAACCAAATCAAAATCTTTCAGGAGCTACAATGCCACATACAGACACACAGACAGACACGTTTAACTTATGATACCCCTCTTTTTTGTCGGGGGTTAAAAACTAGTTGATCCGTAGATTTGAGTCTTAAGTAAAATTTCTACATTTTTCTTTTTTCCTGTAGCTTTTTATTTCTTTAATTTATTCTGGTTAAGCTATTGCATAGCTTCTATCGCGGGCCTTGAGCGCGGGGACCGAATCCAGAAATTCCGTAACGAAAAAACCTCACGCTCCCCACTCCGATGCGCAAGGAGGTGTGGCTTGAAGGCCGTGCATCGTCTAACGTCGTTTCAGTTCGGCAGTCTTCGACACGGCGTTGTGTGCGTGCGATTAGACGTATTGTACGACTCTACGAAACTCGCACGAATCGAGACGAGCTGCTCCGAAATCGGGCGAATACATAAGCAGCTGTTTATGAGAAAGTATATAGGTGTATAGGTATTTGTACATTATTATCACAAATGCAGTATTAATTTTGAATTGAAAATATAATACTGCTATAAAGATAACCTAAACTTTTGATATTAAAAGTAGCCCTCTTTTATACACACAAACACACACACGCGTATAGTTTAAATTCTAAATTTAGATTCTCAATATAAATAAATAAAAAAATTCAAATAAATAAATAAATTAATATATATATATATATATATATATATATATATATATATATATATATATATATATATATATATATATAATAATAATAAAAAATAAATAAATTCATTCTTCATTATGTATATAACAGAAACCATCAAACCAAGCACGTGTACTATTCAGTACCTTTGTTTTTGGTGTATAGATAATGCACATGAATGCCGCGCAGAGAAAGTATATATGATATTATATCTATATAAATGTACATCGCGCGAAATTCGATAATCATTTTTATTTATTTAATAATAGAAAAAATTGTTTTCTTATCGGTCACCACGCTCAAAAAGTGTAACTTGAATTAATATCAAAGAAAAAGAAATACTGCATGAATAAAATAAATAAATAAAATTATAATTGCATAAGTTGATACAAAATGCTATGCAATAGCTTTACCGCGGCAGTCCCCGAGTGCCACACGTCTTTTATTTTCTTTTCTTTCTAGTAGAAATATCTGTGCATTTTTCTAGCATTGAACGTCAACTCTGATACTTCACTGAAAAAACTTCAGTAATTCAAACCTTCCCATTTCTTCATGCTACGCAGGTGTAGTATACGGTAAATATGTACCATTTTTAATAAAGATACACGTGTAATATTAATGAAAATCTACCATGTAAATATGACTGAGAAGGAAGATGACTGATAATAATAGAAGGTGTAACTAAAAGGTGTAGTCATACAATATTTGAAGGACTTATTCTACCCATCAATACAAACAACTTGTACTATGAGGACAATATGAGGACGACCGGGTAGCCGAGTGGTCTGTACCCCTTGCTATACAGTACAGGCTACTCGGTCAAGAGGTCCCGGAAATAAACATATACATTCAATCAAAAAAGTGTTGGGAATGGATGATTTGTTTATGGTTCCAAAGACGAAACATTCGACATTATAAGATTGAACAAGACAAAACACTGAATAGGTAATTTATTTAAGGATGATCCAAGAAGTAAAAATTTTATTGTAAGTCTATTTGTTAGGCTTTGTAACTTCAGAATTCCAAATTAAAATTTACCAAAGTATTGCTGCGATCCATGAAAAAAGAATTTAGTCCGGGACATTGGTACTGAGCTCGCTGGGTTCGAGGAATATTGGTTCTTTTCTAATATTTGCTTTCTTAAGCGGAGTGCCGGAGGGAGTAATACGGAGGACACTGAGTCTGGTATTGTGTTTTGGTAGGCCGTCGCGTTGTTTAGTGGTTTTATTGGAAATATTTATGTTAATGTTTGTTTAATGTAAATAAAAAGATATACGTTAGCTACAAAGTAGGTGGGTTTATCCGTGTTATTTATTGCGGGGAGTAAATAAACGCCGATTTGCTTTACTATAATGTTTTAGATAGATAGAAATTCTTTATTTCAAACATTACAAATAAACACAATATGCCAAAAGGCGGTGTTATCGCTAGAAGCGATCTCGACCAGACAACCTTATGGTAGGTTTACTAAATTAATAATTGTGATAGGTACGATCTTGAGGCTTGAGGGACCAGTCCTCGCTCTACGGCTCAAATTAATTCAAAATTTTGTACACCTAAATTCAATTCGGTACCTTCCATCCAGGTGAAACATTATAGAATTTAACGTTTTAACAAAGTGAAAAATAATAAGTTAAAATGAGGCAATTCTGAAGCCATTATGCTGTCAGGCGTTCGGGGCTTATTTCGTGTTTGATAGATGCTCTCCATTAGAACTGACGCGACTTTAAGCGGCTGCCTGCCGTTGTTGGGCCACTCGTACACGAGCTATTTGTAAGACAATTTAAGTTCAGTGCATCTCTTTCTCTTATTATGAATACGAAAAGTATTGTCGTCATATTATTTGTATGATTTGACATTTAGAAAGTTGTGTTCAATTTTTGAGCCTAATGAACATGCCGTCTAAAATTGTCTATGGTTCCTTTGAAATCTGTTTAATCTGTCAAGCGGCAATATACCACCGGGGGGCCTTGACAATGGAAAAATCAATTGTGTGTGGAATCTCATGCTTGACAGGTTAAATTTATTGGACAGCTCTAAACGAATTCTTTTTCTATATTACTTATTGCGAGAATGTGATATACTGTACTTAAGTTTAGACTTATTGTCGTATTGTAATAGTTAAAAACACTCTCTATAATTATCAATACTCATGGCTCTTCTTAAGATTCCGGTTAAAATGTAAAATTTCATAACACCAGTCTAGCAAGTGACATATGTCTTTGGGCTGCAGTGTAGCATCTAAAATGCGTATGTTTAAGTGTTTTTTGTATGGTATTGACTGTGTTCTGTTATGTGTCTTAAATAAAAAAAATAAAAAAAAACACCAGTTAAGGCTTGATTGAATATTAATGGTACGAAATATTGAACCTGAAACATTCCGATTCCCGACCATTTAGGATAACTGAGAGCTTTGCCGGCTAAGAGGAAAAGCTGGTGCTTGTGACGCAGCGCTTAGACAAAGTGTAAGAACTATAAGACTAAGCTTCGATGTCCAAAAAGATCACGATACAATTTTCTAAGCAGCATTGTTAGTGAAATAGTTTGAAATAAAATTAGCATGTTGGTAACAACAATAAATAGTGTGTACCCCCCTTAATAAGTTTCAGAATATGAGCTGCTACTCATCACGCTTATGGCAAAAAGCTAAGTAATGGCACGAGTAGGTGAAGAAACGTTTTCGCAAGATGTACTCCAAAATTTCCATAATGAACCTGTCCTATTAATTATTGAAGTTTTTTACTAGCAATCGATACATCTGCACACGTTCCGCTGCCTAAAGTCCTATCAAAATGGTAAAAACTAATGAATTTAGACAGTAACACCAACTCCCTGCATGCTGGGTGAAGTTAGTACTTGATAAAACAACTCACTTCATATTGCTAAAGTGTTCAAATTAAAAAAAAAGGTTTGAGAAGACTAACAAACACAGACCAAATTAAATCTTGCAGGCTTTGAAAAACACCAAATAGTCAAGGTTTCGTGTTTACATTAGCTCTTACTGCGTTCGTAACAGAGGCGGCTTTCGTAGTGCAACTGTTGCACTTGATGTGCTGTCGTCTGTACATTTAAGAGTGTTGTAAATTTGTTTAGTCATTCTTAGTTGTATTCCCCAATAACTAGTTTCAAAAGCAATAATAGATATTTAAACAGCCTCCAGGTCCTGCCCAAAGCCCTGACTGGCAGCTTTCGCCACGCGTCCCGGGTCTATTAAGATCAGATTAACGGGATAACTTGCAGGTCGATATACCATGGAGACAGGCCTGGGCCTATTCTGCACCCTACCTATATTACGATTCTACCTAAACTGGACGGGCAGAGAAAGAAACAAAGAAAGAAAAATATTTTTATTTGACATGCACATAACATACAAACAACATGAAGCTTAAACAATAAAACAAAAAAAAAATAGACATATACAAACAGTTTAGACTTAACAATAAGTGCAGTCAACAAGGCCCTATCTCAGCATAAAACTTTTGCGACATTATAAAAAACGTCGCAGAAGCGCTGTTATAATGATAGGGCCTTGGGTGTGACTTGGGATTTAAACTTTAAATATATGGAAATAAAATTAAATAAATATATTAAATCACAATACATATACTTACACATATACATATAGATAAGTGACATACACTTAAACACATCAGACATGGCTGTATGGACATTAGTTCCAGCAGCAGAAGTAGCATGGCATGCAGTAGTTGCATGGCTGTATGGGCATTAGTTGGCAGAGCGACGCGGATATTCGGAGTTGTTAGCAGGACCGCGGAGCAGGAGTTACTGCTTGTCGACGCGGTGTGCGGTGTACCTATATTGAGGTGGTAGGCTATTCATATTAAACTTAATAAATATAACAAATAAAAATAACCAAAAACAATTTTCGGAAATACGACCCAAAAGCACAACTAATTGCACGCCAGATGGAGCCAAACATTAAATCTAGTAATTTAGAAAGCGAAGGCTGGGGAAAAAATAAATATAAAGGAACACTATTGAACAAAAATTAAATATCCTACTGAGCTTAGCTCGTAAAATAAACAAATGGCCAAAATACATTTGTCTTAAGCGGCCCGGGGTGAGTCGTAAATTGTAATATGAGGAACCAATATAAAGACAAGGAGACATAAAATTGATCTTAACAGACGGCAAAAAAAGGTTAAAATTACAATCTTTACAAATTAGATACAAAAGAACCCTCGTTCTATTGAGCAATTAAGAACTCAGTTATGAGGAGTAAAAAATTATCTTAAGACCACATGTTATGCAGAATTGGTTCCGCGAACTTCGGGGTGGGTGTTGTCTAACGAACCAATCAGAGAAATTGGGTGGGTCAAAAAGTGGGGAAAAGGGGATGTACCAAAGGCCATGTCAGAAACTTGGTGGTAGGATAGGCATTCAGTCTAGAGTTGACCATAGGGTTAGCTAGACAAGTCTTCTAGAGTCAGTGTTGACATAATCTACATAGTTGGTAACTATCCAACGATAAGACTAAATTCAGTGATTCAGAAGGTTCCAGGGCTGCATTTGGTAACGTACAAATTTCGATACATATTCCACTAAATTCATCCTAATATAATTGAAATTGCGTGCCCGGAGTTAATCCAGACAATGATAAAAATTCAACTCAATAAATCAGTTGTCCATTACAATAATATAACCTAGTGAAGACTAGAGAAGTACCGGAGTTGATAGGTAAAGTAGTAATGTGTTCATGATGATGATGACAATGATGTTAGTTATGACATTCAATAATTCATAGTAGCATTAGATTGGATACCTACTTGTATTAATTTATTATTGGTTTTCTAAGTGCATTTCACCTAATAGATGATTGTATAATTATGGAGATTTACGATTCTAGTTGTATAATTCATTAATATGGGAGAACTATGAAAGTAAATAAGTAAAATTCTGAAACATTAGCGTACATACTAAATGTAAGGTATAAACTGTAAAATAAATTGTAGACTATTTTACCTTCATTATAAAGCAGTGCTATATGAATGAAGAAGTCCAATTCTATTTTATTCTACAATCTAACCCATTAAGGTACATAAACAAATCACAACCTACAAGCGTACCTTCAACATTTTATCATTGTAATTATGTAAACGAATGAATTGTTTTGCAAAATCTTAAACTTTTCCTATGTAAATTATATATTTTTCGAGATAGATTTATCATAATACAGTGAAGACAATTCATTGAACTTGTTGTTACGAAATCGAAGATTATAAGGCATAAAGTTGATAAAGAGTCACAATTGAATGTATTCAGCGATTAATACCTCCCGATTGTAAACCTCTGAAATTTTAAATACTTTTAAGTATACCTACATGCTTTGTTGTAACTCCGTTTTGTGTTAAAATAGAATTTTACATAATTTGTAGTTAAGAGTGTGTGCATGTTTCTTTGTTTGTTATGTGCTAGATTATAAGTTCAAGCCGACAAGAGTTTTTAGTTTGAATGTTCTATTTTCTCTTGATCATAATGGCTAGGAATGGAACATTCGGTCATCCACTATCGTGAATGATCTAAATAATCCAAGTTTCGTATATTGCATAAATAAATTAATATTTATTAACATAATATTGAGTTTCCTTCTTATAGTTATAAAACCCCTAGCTTGATGGCATAGATAAGCGAATGTCATAAGACCACCCGCGGATAGCACAGCCAATTTATAAGATGTTACAGTCAGAATCAAGAGACTTTATACCGATGGACAGACACTCGCTTATTTATATCAAACAGTACTCGATAATTAGGGAATTGCAGAATTCTATACGCTAACCTCATTGATGCAAAAGCAAGAGCGTCTAAACTAGGATTGGCTTAGATGGTTAGAGCAGTCGTCCAGTTTATGAAAGGTCTCGGGTTCGATCCCCGCCTCAGGACATAGAATTTTCTAACTTAGATATTATTTTTGATTGGCTAGCTTAACTTATTCACACGCAGCGGGACAATGGGCTACGATCCACACTCATAGTACTATATTAGAAATACCAGATGGTAAACCGTATAACTTAGGGTTAGGATTTAGCTAGGAGGAGAGCTAGGTCTGATGGAGATTATAGTGTACGAAGCAGCGAGACAGTAATAGCAGAAAGGCGAGCGAGCACCCATGCAAAGCAACTCTTCAATTAGGGTAGTGGTTTGTATAGCGAGTATACTTGATTGATAGGAGAATTAGGTCAGGTCTTGTAGTGTTGAGAGTATCCAGTGCTGTGAGTTTAATGTTTAATTTCTTTTGTATTAGAGTCAGGAGAACTGCTCCAAGGGACGCGGGCTTACTAGCCTCGACTAAGTCGTTTCGCAACCTTCCGGGGGGAGCGTTCGGCCGATATCGACTGTAAGCCGATCCCTGACCTCATCAGGTCAATCGGTACATAGTTTGTGGCGGGGCTGCGGCAATTCTGAGCGTCTGCAATACACGTCCCGTCTTGACAATTGACCTTCGACCTTAGTTTGGCCAAACTAAACCTATATCAATAATACAAACAATACAATAAATCCATGGTACTGGGCGAGGTAGCTAAAAGCACCTATATTGATTCCATGTCTTCGGATGTGATGAAATTGAAGCTTCTCAGCTTATTATAGGAGGTCATTGTCCGCCCTATAACCTGACGACAGGGCCGGTTACCGGCGTAGGTTTCCCTAACGCTAGAGTGAATTGGTGGCTTACCGGCGATATGAAATCGCGCACCTTCTAAACACCTTAACTCACGCCATCCGAATCACTTACTAGGCACACACATTGCCTATTCACATAAAAGGCTGCTTATCAATTATATACGACTAAATAGCCTCAGTAACACAAGAAGTATCACGATACTCGCCAAGTAAGCTCGGTGGAATGGGTAGGTGTCTGAAGCTGATCCAATACGACGTAATGTACCGAGAAAAAAAAGAAACTTGCTACGAATATTAAATCTTGTTAACTCGCACAATCAATACTCTCTTCGCTACTGTACTCTCTAAGCCAACTTATGTATTTGATATACACAAATTATAGACATGAATGAAATCTAGACGATGTACCACCACAGAAATGGTGCCGTGACCAGAGGATCCAGCTACGTGTTCGGAGCAACGACGCGAATGGATTAGAACCTATATATATTTATATATTAAAAAAAAAAATACACAACGTAGGAACACATTATCGAGTACTAAAAGTTTGCTTTCAGAGATGCCACGGACGGACAAATTGTGCATGGTTATATACCTATGTGTTTAGCTAGATATCACCAGAAGGAGATGACTTCACATAATTTATGTGCTAATGTTTGATTGTGTAACTTATGAAATATGAAATTTCAGATTACAGGGTGGAACGCGAGGAAATACGACAACAGACGTTTTAGAGATCACTAATTCGGTAGTTAAATTAATTTTTCTTCAGTCGCGCGTACTTTGACGAATTAGTATAGTATAATAGTGACCGTACTAATAGTAGCCGCGAAATTGACGACCGGTATATTTAATAAAATGTCGGAACGTAGAGGTAGACGCGTAGAGAGACGAGGTAGGTCGAATGATAAAGGTAGTAACGCCGAGAGATCAGAGGAGCGGACCGAAGGTGTAGGGAACGCGACATTAGAATTGTTATTGCAGCGGATGAATGAATTTCATGACAAATTACAAAAGCTTAGTTCAACTAATAAAGACGAACGAAATGGGTCACAGAACGTACTACCACGCGAGATGGCTGGGGGAGAGAGTAGTAGTGATATTGGAGGTCAATCGCGTGAAACCGTCAGTCCCACGTCTGCGACTTCGCTAGATACGAGAAATATATTCGTCATTCAGCCTAGATTAGATCATTAAATGCTCATGATCGAGAGGTAGATATTGCTTTAGAATGTGTCACGGGACATGCGCGGAAGGTCATGGAATTGTATGCAAAAGGATGGTCTACATTTGCCGATTTTGAGGCCGACTTTAGACGCAACTACTGGACCGAACAAATACAGGAATCTGTGAGATATAGATTGATTAACGCAGTATATTTAGAAGACTCAGGAGTCACGTTGTCGGAACATTTCGCGGAACAAGCGGAGTCGATGCAGTCATTGACAATTGAATTTAGCGAGCGGGATCTCGTGAATTCTATAATGCGACATTATTCGATAGATATCCAACAGTTATGGTTTACTAGAACGGAGGAACCTACTTTATTGAACGGAGCGAAATTCCTTAGAAGTTTAGAGCAGAATGTTGTCACGAAACGGCGGCCTTTCGTTACGAGTAATTATAGCGGCAATATCCACAAAAATAAATACATTAGGCGGCCAGTCACTGCTACGATGTCAGCTGGCGTATGGCAGGATAGACGAGGATCATCGAGAGGTAGGGGAAGTCGGCAAGGGCGGTTAGGTTATAGGTCAAATTATAATAGGGCCGCGTCATCTTCAGTTAGAGGGGGAGGATTTCACCCCGCAAGGCACGCTATCACTTTTGTAAAGGACGGTGAGGCTTCTGTTCCATTGAAATCTGTGGGGGAAGACAAAACAAAAAACTGATGTCCCCTGCACAGGAAAGTCCTAATAACTTATCGATGTGTGAAAACGGGGAACTAAGGACTTTAGAACGCGTAGATAATAATGTAGCTTACAAGATTCTAATTAGATCCGGTTGGAAGGTAGGACAAGGCTTAGGAATAAACGGAAGAGGTATTAGGCCGCCGTTGAAGAGAAACGTAAGTGAGGACGATACGATTTTAAAACAATAGCAAACAATATAGGAATCTTATTAGAGGATCAATTTTGTAATATCGTAGAGTGCGACGAGAGTCTAGCTATATGTGAGTCTTGTAAGAATAGAGGCAGAGAGGTGTACACTATTTTTCATGAGTTAGACGAGACGGGTGAGATGGGAGATGATTATTCGTTACCTAAATTACCTGAAGTATGTGTGTGGTTGTATGGGAAGTATATGAACGCGCTTATTGACACCGGAAGTCAGATCAGCGGGATCACGAGAGAATTGTATGATTCTATACGGAGAGAGTGTGGAGAATTATCCGAGGTCGTTATCCCAACTGTACGGGTACAAGGAGCGTTTGGATCACGTAGTGAGAGTACAAATCGGTTAGTGTTAATAGAGTTCAAATTAGGTAGCACTTTAGTTGAGGCACCTGTGTTAATTATGCGGAAGTTACCCAGATCTTTAATATTAGGTTATGATTGGTTAGAGCGTGTGAAGGGAGTCGTAAATTGTGGTAAAGAACGGACGTTAACGATCGAACACTTGGGGGTAAAATCCAGTATCAGATTAAATTCAGATTGCGAGGTCGAACGATTAGGGGGAGAGACGAATGCCACGGTTATCGGCTTGATGTTAAGACGAAACGCTCATGCAGTAGAATGCCCAATGTCAAACGATAAAACAAACAGTAATGACAGTAGAAAGGGTTTTTTAAATGAAATGAAGTTAAGTAACGAACAAAAGAGACTGTTTTCACATGTATTGGGAAGAGCATAGGTAATTATCAGAGACGCGACCCGGTCAGGTTATATGTTCCAAAGGAACTCCAGGCGGATCTGATCATTAATATACACGAGGAGTTAGGACATTTTGGTCGGTATAAAATTAACGATTTGATGAAACGACAATATTATTTTGCGGACATGTTACGCGAGATAGGGCGGATAGTGCGAGCTTGCGATGCATGCCAAAAGTCTAAACATGCGTTAGAGACGCATACGGGACCTATCAAGACAGTATTGGCTCGTGACGTTGGGGAAAAAGCTTTTGCGACATTTACGGTCCTTTACCCGCAGGAAAGTACGGATATAAATATATTTTCGTTATACAGGACGCTTTCAGTAAGTTAATAAATTTGTATCCTTTGCGTAGGGCTGTTGGGAAAGCCACACTAACTTGCGTAAAGAAGTTTCACGAAAAGATAAAAATTAGGTCTCTATGTTCTGATAGAGGTGCGAATTTTATATCTAAGGTTTTTGAATTGGGAGTTAGGCAATTAGGTATAGAATTAACACATACATCAGTGAGAAACCCGCGGCCAAACTCAACGGAAAGAGTGAACAAGGAGCTCGGGCGGTTATTCCGAACTTATTGCGACAAATCCCATCGTTCCTGGGTAGATTTATTACCGAATATTGAGGATTGCTATAATAAGGTGACACATACGACGACGGGTTATACTCCAATCGAATTAGTATGGGGAACTAAAACCGTATTATCTACCGATTTTACTAGGCAAGGACAAAATAGAAACGAACGTTTGGTGGAAACGTTACAACATATGCGACAACAGGCTCGGGTGAATATGGATAAAGCGGCTGCTAGTAGGGAAAAACTATTATAATAAAAACCATAAACTAATTCATTTCGAAATAGGAGACTTAGTAAAGCTTAGGGTTTTAGCAAGATCAGACGCGGATAAAAAGTTAACGAAAAAATTCATGCGGTTATTCGAGGGGCCATTTCGGATCGGGGCAGTTCCTTATGACAACGTTTATACATTGATCGATATGCAAACCAATAAAATAAAAGGAAATTATAACGCGATACACCTTTTCCGCTATTATCTAAACAAATAAAAGATGTTTCAACATATTGACTGACCAATAAACACCGGTGAAAAAAAAAAAAAAAAAAATTAACAAAGAATGGATCACAAACAATGGGAAGGGCCAGAATTTTATTGCGTCCTAGCTAAAAAGCTAACAAGGACTGCTGTGCGAAAGTTTGGGGTTTCGTGAGATATAGTAGATGAGTGTGAGATTTTTTTTTTGTAGAGCAGCATCCAAATTTAGTCGGGGTTTATGAGATAGAGAAGTGAAATATATTTTCAAACATGGTTGATTGTGGGGTAGGGTGAAAATAGGGTCTAAGGATGTTTCAAAATCTATTTGGGGGAGTGTGAGGTGGTAGGCTATTCATATTAAACTTAATAAATATAACAAATAAAAATAACCAAAAACAATTTTCGGAAATACGACCCAAAAGCACAACTAATTGCACGCCAGATGGAGCCAAACATTAAATCTAGTAATTTAGAAAGCGAAGGCTGGGGAAAAAATAAATATAAAGGAACACTATTGAACAAAAATTAAATATCCTACTGAGCTTAGCTCGTAAAATAAACAAATGGCCAAAATACATTTGTCTTAAGCGGCCCGGGGTGAGTCGTAAATTGTAATATGAGGAACCAATATAAAGACAAGGAGACATAAAATTGATCTTAACAGACGGCAAAAAAAGGTTAAAATTACAATCTTTACAAATTAGATACAAAAGAACCCTCGTTCTATTGAGCAATTAAGAACTCAGTTATGAGGAGTAAAAAATTATCTTAAGACCACATGTTATGCAGAATTGGTTCCGCGAACTTCGGGGTGGGTGTTGTCTAACGAACCAATCAGAGAAATTGGGTGGGTCAAAAAGTGGGGAAAAGGGGATGTACCAAAGGCCATGTCAGAAACTTGGTGGTAGGATAGGCATTCAGTCTAGAGTTGACCATAGGGTTAGCTAGACAAGTCTTCTAGAGTCAGTGTTGACATAATCTACATAGTTGGTAACTATCCAACGATAAGACTAAATTCAGTGATTCAGAAGGTTCCAGGGCTGCATTTGGTAACGTACAAATTTCGATACATATTCCACTAAATTCATCCTAATATAATTGAAATTGCGTGCCCGGAGTTAATCCAGACAATGATAAAAATTCAACTCAATAAATCAGTTGTCCATTACAATAATATAACCTAGTGAAGACTAGAGAAGTACCGGAGTTGATAGGTAAAGTAGTAATGTGTTCATGATGATGATGACAATGATGTTAGTTATGACATTCAATAATTCATAGTAGCATTAGATTGGATACCTACTTGTATTAATTTATTATTGGTTTTCTAAGTGCATTTCACCTAATAGATGATTGTATAATTATGGAGATTTACGATTCTAGTTGTATAATTCATTAATATGGGAGAACTATGAAAGTAAATAAGTAAAATTCTGAAACATTAGCGTACATACTAAATGTAAGGTATAAACTGTAAAATAAATTGTAGACTATTTTACCTTCATTATAAAGCAGTGCTATATGAATGAAGGAGTCCAATTCTATTTTATTCTACAATCTAACCCATTAAGGTACATAAACAAATCACAACCTACAAGCGTACCTTCAACATTTTATCATTGTAATTATGTAAACGAATGAATTGTTTTGCAAAATCTTAAACTTTTCCTATGTAAATTATATATTTTTCGAGATAGATTTATCATAATACAGTGAAGACAATTCATTGAACTTGTTGTTACGAAATCGAAGATTATAAGGCATAAAGTTGATAAAGAGTCACAATTGAATGTATTCAGCGATTAATACCTCCCGATTGTAAACCTCTGAAATTTTAAATACTTTTAAGTATACCTACATGCTTTGTTGTAACTCCGTTTTGTGTTAAAATAGAATTTTACATAATTTGTAGTTAAGAGTGTGTGCATGTTTCTTTGTTTGTTATGTGCTAGATTATAAGTTCAAGCCGACAAGAGTTTTTAGTTTGAATGTTCTATTTTCTCTTGATCATAATGGCTAGGAATGGAACATTCGGTCATCCACTATCGTGAATGATCTAAATAATCCAAGTTTCGTATATTGCATAAATAAATTAATATTTATTAACATAATATTGAGTTTCCTTCTTATAGTTATAAAACCCCTAGCTTGATGGCATAGATAAGCGAATGTCATAAGACCACCCGCGGATAGCACAGCCAATTTATAAGATGTTACAGTCAGAATCAAGAGACTTTATACCGATGGACAGACACTCGCTTATTTATATCAAACAGTACTCGATAATTAGGGAATTGCAGAATTCTATACGCTAACCTCATTGATGCAAAAGCAAGAGCGTCTAAACTAGGATTGGCTTAGATGGTTAGAGCAGTCGTCCAGTTTATGAAAGGTCTCGGGTTCGATCCCCGCCTCAGGACATAGAATTTTCTAACTTAGATATTATTTTTGATTGGCTAGCTTAACTTATTCACACGCAGCGGGACAATGGGCTACGATCCACACTCATAGTACTATATTAGAAATACCAGATGGTAAACCGTATAACTTAGGGTTAGGATTTAGCTAGGAGGAGAGCTAGGTCTGATGGAGATTATAGTGTACGAAGCAGCGAGACAGTAATAGCAGAAAGGCGAGCGAGCACCCATGCAAAGCAACTCTTCAATTAGGGTAGTGGTTTGTATAGCGAGTATACTTGATTGATAGGAGAATTAGGTCAGGTCTTGTAGTGTTGAGAGTATCCAGTGCTGTGAGTTTAATGTTTAATTTCTTTTGTATTAGAGTCAGGAGAACTGCTCCAAGGGACGCGGGCTTACTAGCCTCGACTAAGTCGTTTCGCAACCTTCCGGGGGGAGCGTTCGGCCGATATCGACTGTAAGCCGATCCCTGACCTCATCAGGTCAATCGGTACATAGTTTGTGGCGGGGCTGCGGCAATTCTGAGCGTCTGCAATACACGTCCCGTCTTGACAATTGACCTTCGACCTTAGTTTGGCCAAACTAAACCTATATCAATAATACAAACAATACAATAAATCCATGGTACTGGGCGAGGTAGCTAAAAGCACCTATATTGATTCCATGTCTTCGGATGTGATGAAATTGAAGCTTCTCAGCTTATTATAGGAGGTCATTGTCCGCCCTATAACCTGACGACAGGGCCGGTTACCGGCGTAGGTTTCCCTAACGCTAGAGTGAATTGGTGGCTTACCGGCGATATGAAATCGCGCACCTTCTAAACACCTTAACTCACGCCATCCGAATCACTTACTAGGCACACACATTGCCTATTCACATAAAAGGCTGCTTATCAATTATATACGACTAAATAGCCTCAGTAACACAAGAAGTATCACGATACTCGCCAAGTAAGCTCGGTGGAATGGGTAGGTGTCTGAAGCTGATCCAATACGACGTAATGTACCGAGAAAAAAAAGAAACTTGCTACGAATATTAAATCTTGTTAACTCGCACAATCAATACTCTCTTCGCTACTGTACTCTCTAAGCCAACTTATGTATTTGATATACACAAATTATAGACATGAATGAAATCTAGACGATGTACCACCACAATATGTTACGGCTAGTGTGATTGAAAATTATTAATAATTACTAACAATTATTAATTAATAATTTAATGCACGTTTGACCAAAAAAGAAAAAAAATAACCACGAAATTTATGGCGCATAGCGATCGCCTTAGATTCTCTGCATCCTGTTCTAGGCTTTCTTTTAATTCTTTTTTAGTCGATTAGGATTTAATGTCTGTCTTCTTGTGCGTTATTTTCTTGCCCCTGTTCTGATGTTGTTTGTAATAATATTTGCTTTAAGCCAATTTGTCTAATAGGTCCATTCCTATTACTATTGTGTTTAACTTGGGAAGAATTTGGAATTTGTGTGTTATTTTGCGACTGCCGATTTCTGCTGTTTTCTTTCACTATAACTTTGGTGCCGTCTACCATTTTTGTTATCTTCTGAAAAATTTCGATATTTTTTATTAAATTACAAATGTATCCCCCTTCGACATCTGTAGGAAATTATTTATTTTCTATAAATATATTTCTGTAACGTTTGTTATAGCTGTAGCGTTTATAGCAGTCGCTCCTCAAGGACGACGTGAAATGTAAGAAGCAGCATTTCAGTCCAAGGTGACTGTAGACTGTGCAGAGCGATTATAGTAAACTTGCAGTAGAATGAAAAACTCCAATTCCAGACTATATTCTTCCAAAAAAGGTTTACAATTTTGAACAATAAAGGGGCGCGTGGCGTGCGCGGGATCGCATTGTAGACTGGTTTTTGTTAACGTTCAACTGAGAAGCGTCTCCATCCCGCACTCTTCGCCCCTCAACAATAATAATAGCACATAGTTTTTAATGTATTATGCTTTATTACACAATTTTAACAAATAGTTAAGACGCGTCGCTTACAGGGACCACCTGGGTGAAGATTTGATGGACAAAAGCACCTTTTTTTAAAAAAAGACATTGTGTCAGAGCAACCTTTTTACCGATATGATGCTTTATTATTCTGCTTGAAATCATCTTGCAGCATTAAGGTTTAATCATATTATCACTCTTTGATACACAAAACACCTTCACAGAACACTTTCTTTCTGGTGAACTTTAGCTTTGATATATCACTATTTTGGGCACTAACGAGTAAACTTCACGGCTTCTTTGTTAAATAAAGCGAGTATTTATCACACATGGAGGTTGCAGGCTCTCGGGCCGTGGTTAGGGCTGGGGCGGAGGCCTGAGGCGGCGGCCTACTGCACTCCGGCCGTGCCCAGGCGGTGGTGCGCGGACGGCGGCCGCGCCCGCCCAGTGGCCTTGCGCGGACATACACCGCCTCAGACTCCTTCTTCGTTACCGGTTCAGGGGCCTGGGGGGGCCGGTAAGATCTGGTGGTGGGTGCCAGTGGCAGCGGGCTCAGGGCCAGCAAGTCATGCGGGCGGCGGGCGGGCGGTACGCCACCGCCCCAGGCCTCCGCCCCAGCCCTGACCACTGCCCGAGAGCCTGCAACTATGTGTGATCAATACTCGCTTTATTTAACAAAGAAGCCGTGAAGTTCACTCGATAGTGCCCAAAATGGCTACCCTTCTCTAAATTTAAATTAGTTACTTCCAGCCCCCACACTATGACAATAAAAATATTCGGTGTTCGAACCCTAGACATAAAAAACTTAGAGAATTCCAAGTCTTTTAACAATAAAATAAAAACTTTTCTAACAAAGAAATGTTACTTTAATTTAAAAGAGCTTTTGAAGATAAATGTGATATCAGCATGCAATTTTTTACTCATTTATTTAATCTTATCATGACCAGCCTATAAACGTGCCACTGCTGGGTATTGGCTTTTCTACAAGGGAGAAACATATGAGTGGTTGGGTATAAGCGTTTGCCGTAACAACCGGGACCAACGGCTCAACGTGCCTCCCGAAGCACGTAGGAGCTCTAGATCACAAACTTTGATTGACCCATCCCGGGATCGACCACGGCGAAAGTTGCTTTGTTTTCGTAACCAGAGAGCTGAAACCATTACGCGACCGAGCTCCTTTGCTTGCTTCGAGGCTTCTTGTATCCATCTGGATACTTCCACCGTTATTCTGTTTAAGATCAGGATTTTTAAATAAACCCTGTCGTTTATTTGACTAGCCCGCTTTCTAACAGTGAAGTCCAGCTGTTTCTGTGTTCAAAATGTATGAAAACATATGTCCTTTCGAAGACAGGCTCCAGAGTGGAGAGAGCTTCCAGATGCTCACGGCCTCACAGTATATTAAATTGTGTTTCTAGAAACATGCACAAGGCGTTCTACGTGTTAATTAGTTAAGCCTCGTAAGACTCCCGAGAGTATAATCATCATCATCATCATCACCAGCCTATATACGTCCCACTGCTGGGCACAGGCCTTCCTACATGGCAGAAACACATGAGGAGTTTGGGCCATAACACCACCACGCTGGCCCAATGCGGGTTGGTGGGTTAAAGCGGTTGCAGTAACAACCGGGACCAACGGCTTAACGTGCCTTCCGAAGCACGGAGGAGCTCAAGATTATAAATTTGATTGACCCATCCAGGGACCAACCATGGCGAAAGTTGCTTTGTTTTCGTGAACGAAACCCGAGCGCTCAAACCACTACGCCACCGAGCTCCTCAGAGAGTATAATGTGACAATTGAATACCCATTTTAAGACATGTATAATAAAAAATAAAAAAAAGTTTAGTAAATACTAGATTTACAAATTAAAGGTTGGTTCATGCTGGCATGAAGATCAATTAAAGTATACGCCCTGCCCAAACTAAATTTAGTAATAAGCTGCAGACAGAGGCCATCCACAATATTATCCGCTCCGGTCAAGGACGCGGGATTTTTCCACGTTGCAGGTAACCCATGGCATAAGCGGGAGCGATTTAGCACGTACA
This sequence comes from Nymphula nitidulata, assembly GCA_947347705.1. NCBI lineage: Eukaryota > Metazoa > Arthropoda > Insecta > Lepidoptera > Crambidae > Nymphula > Nymphula nitidulata. The sequence continues at coordinate 1,337,182 of OX374617.1, read as the reverse complement.
ATAATTTAATTGGTAGATAAATAAATCTAGGGATCAGAATATGCGCCCTCTTCCCTATGATTAATCTTATCGATAGCAGTTTTATTCAGAATTCAACCTTTAGTCCGTTCAGATCCTAAAGCAAAGTAATTTATGCAAGAACTCAAACAATCAGTCAAAACGCTAGGACATCCGAAAGAACTAAAGTCACTGACATAGGTCATAGGATTAGCAAGTTGAAGTGGCAGTGGGTGGGGCACATAGCACGCAGAACGGACAGCCGATAGAGGGTTAAAGTAATGGCATGGCGACCACGTAAAAAGTATTACAGTCTCCTACTAGATGGACAGACGACCTGGTCAGGGTCGCGGGGAGTTGTTGGGTGCAGACTGCGCAAAACCGATACTTTGGAATTACTTAAAACAAAAGGGGGCTTCAAAGAAGAGTGCCGCTAATGTAAAGGTATAAATTATATGTATTACGACCAAAATACCTTCATTTGAATACAGAATTTTTCCCTTTGTCGTAAAACTATAAAGTTAAGTAATAAATAAGTAGGTGGTGCAAACATAATATTTATTTAAGGTTTATCAGGACAATGAATATAGACACGCGAATATTTTTAAGAGTACCGTCCCGTGGCAATTTCAGTATTCGTGTGTAGATGTTGATTTGTTTTTACTTTGACTTTTTACTTTGTTTTTACTACATTTAATTTATATCTGCCCTGAATCACTAATTGCAAATAACGTCATAAATAAGTACTACGCTATTCAACCGCAAGACTACTGAGGGCTTTCTAATGAAAACTATTGGTACGAATGAAACAAAAAGCACTATTATTACGAGTCATTATTATCTATTAAATGATTCTTTGCTTTTAAATCACTGCAACACTGCTAGATATTGCTTCACCAAGAGCCCATGTGATTGCTTGTATACGAGTCGATCATCCATCTAAAACTTAGGTCTCCTACCGTTGACAACGATATCCTGTCAGCAGTGTTTTATAGATAGTTAGATTTTTAATGTAACAAAACGTAGTCGCTGTTCTCTTACCACTTACACCAAACACGATTCAGCCAATTTGTAAAGGTTTCCTGTTGCCGCCCTTGAGGTTGGCATTGAGAAGTGCGCTCTGCTTCTAGAATTTAAATGGAGCATCCTTGTGAGAGAGGCGTGGCTGTCCCACTAATGGTACGTACTCCAGTTGACACTACATCTGCTTATGAGCTCATCTAGATGGAACTTTGTTAAAATTCCTTTTTTGGGGTCGCCAGCCCAGCGCCATATCTTAAAGGCACTGGGCATAACCACTAAAACTCCCCGGTAACTCCACTGCCCTTCGCGGAGGTAGGCAGGGCTCTACCGAAGCAATTTCACCGCCCCAACCTCGATAGTTAAAATAACTAAGTTAGGCAACAGGTACAAATCCCAGCATCTTCCACTCCAGCACAGCCCACACATTTTCGAGAAATCGATTTACAATAGTTACGTAGTACGTGCGCGGGTGGTGTGTGTGGGTGTGTGTAACAAAACCACTCGCTTAAATTTTATTTTAGACCTTTGTTACATGCTGTATAATGATTAGCTACGCCCGCATTGATGTCGGTTATAGCTTCAAAAGGTAGCCTTTGTTCTTTCCCTCAATGTAATCTATCTCCAAGCCAATTTTCATCTAAATCCGTTCAGTGGTTTATTAGTGAAATGCGTAACCGACATCAGTGGTTATTTTCGCGTTTGATAATATTATTATGGATATTATGGTTATGAGTCGGATTAATAGTGCCTCCTTTTTAAAGTCGGTAAAAATAAATTTACAATAAAAATTTACGTGAAAAAGAGAATGAGATTGATATATTTGAACCGTACGGGATTATTACTATGCCATATTCGCTCTTCTAATAAGGTGGAATATAATTATATTGTTACGGCGGTGTAACTAGCATGGAGGCCTTGCGCAACTGTGAAGTCTTGAGACGTTTTCAGCAAGCTAAAATGCGTTTTCAGGCCATTTCAGGAGCATCTAATCCGATGCGACCATATCCACCCCTTTTCGGGCGCTTTCAAGACCCCTTATGTGTATTTGACGTCCATATGTAAAATTCTATAAGTGAGTGAAATTTTTTCTATACAACTAGATGACAAACAAGCTGACGGCCCACCTGATGGTAAGCGGTTACCGCCGCCTATAGACACCGGCAATAACAAGGGAAAATCACTTGATGTTGCAGATGCCTTGTCATCCTGAGGCCTAAGATGAAATGCCGTCCATGCCCAGTAATTACACTGGCTACCTTTTCTTCATTCCTAAGCACAGCGAACTGTTTCCACGACTGAAATAAGAAAGGCGGTGGTACCCAGACGAATCCCGATCAGGTATCGTATATTCTATGTTTATTACATAAGACATGCATGCTCCATGTTGTAGTTTAAATCTTAAATTATTGGTGCTTTGGCCCCGCCTGTAAGGTACCAAGTAGCTTCTCTTTACTTTTTTACTCAATGAAGTATAAAGCGCAAGTCCGCCCATGTATGGAGTACTATTATCACCTTTGGGAGGGTTCTGCTAATTACCAGCTTGCTACTTTAGACTTGATTGAAAACCGAGCCAGGAGACTCATTGGTGACCCAAAACTTGTCCAGAACCAGTTGCAAGACCTGGAACATCGCCAAAGGGTTGCTCTTTTATCAGTTTTTTTATAGATTACACTTCGGTGAGTGTGCAAACAAGCTGCATGATTTGATTCCACCTGCCCCTCGATTTTCGTATCACCCTTATGTTGTTGATGTTCCACTTATCCGCACAAAACGTTTCGCCAACACTTTGATAATGCCAACAGCAAGGGAATGGAATTCCCTGCCTCCTGACTTTTTCCCCGAGCGATACAACTTGGAGATCTTGAAGGCTAGAGTGAATAGGAAATTTCTAGGTGAGCACGTTACACAGTCGACCACATCGTCACTTAACATCAGGTGAGATCATGGTCAAGTGCAAGCCTCTACAAGTATAAAAAAAAGTATTTCTGTCTATGCGTCTGTGTTTTGCTTTTTCACTCATATACCACAAATCCAATTTTGATAAAATTATGCAAGAAGATGTATCCTGAGAAAGGCTTACCTCTTGCTCGTTAGCCGCCAGCTCTAGTTTAAAATAAACGTTAACCTTTTTTTATGCCACTGAGGTGACAATCAAGCATACCGCCCACCTGATAGTAAGCGGTTACCGTAGCATATGGACGCTTGCATATTAGACCTTTCATCCTTTGCCAGTCTGCTTGCGGCGCCACGGAGTAATATAGTTTTCCGCCAGCGAAAATATTGTGTCTTAATAACATACGTAGGTATACTAGCTAACAGCAATATAACTGCAGGACTTAGCTCAGCCCCGGTCACATTTCCTCCGCTTCCGGGCTTATCTAATGTAACAAGGTAAACATGTATTACATTGTAACGCGAATAGTGTATTGTATAACATTACACGTGTCTGCACTAGGGTTGTTATGTTGCGTAATTTTATCGAAAACGCTGTTTAAATACCGGTAGTTCACCGTTATTTATATACAACATGAATTTTACATTGACAGAAAACTTTTGTGGTGTCTTAGACCATCATCAATACAATATTAAAACTACCAACATAATCAGCTGTTTCTTATATTTTGGTCGAGATGGTAGATTTCAATGTTGCTTCCATATTGAAAGTAGTTCTCTTCTAAAAGTATTGTAATATTCACGGTGTATATTGCGAGAAAAATATTTATTTATAATTCATAATTTATTTATTGCATCATATGGTTACATAGGTGTTAACATCATATCTTTATTCATCACATGTTCACAATTATTTATCTTACTAGCTGACCCCGGAAACGTTGTTTTGCCATATAAAAAATGTCCAAAGTATTAAAAATAAATAGATAGTAGCCGATTCTCAGACTACTCAATTTCTAGAATTTAGTTACCATACTCATTTTTTTATGGTAAAACAACGTTTGCGGGGTCAGTATTTATATTATTTCACAAATAAATGTATATTTCCAATCTGTAGTACGAGGCTACCATAAGTATATCAGAGGTTATTTATTGGTACCCTTACGATTATTATATAAATAAAATTTAACAGTATGCTAAACATCTCCTACATAGATATGGTAGCCTGGTACTTCAGGGGATCATCCAGCTACATACATACGATATTTCGATTGAGTTATCCGCACTTGTCATTTATATTTAGAAAAATATAATGACAATAATGACAATTCCTAGTATCTGTTTTTTTTCTATTTTTCCATTAAATACCAGCACCCGGCACTACTAACGGTGGTATGGTTCAGACCCACCCTACCCCCAGGGGTAGGGCTAGGGGTATGGTGGGTCCGCAGCGATTTAATTTAAGATACATTCACAATACAACTCTACTAATATTACTTAGTATTTAGTTTCATTTTGTAGTTTTATTTACGAGACAAAACAAATAAAGCTCTGAGAAATGGAGCTCCGGTTGTTCAGAAGCAGTAACATTAATAATATTGACGGTGACTGTACTACCCGATCAGTAGGTCCAATGCCCATACAATATAATCGTTTTCTTGTTTTAGTCCTATTGATAGGACCACGGACATAAATAATTGCCCGTGGTACTACCAGTAGGACCACGGGCAAAGTCTACTTGCCCATGGTCCTACTGATAGGACCACGGACATAAATAGTTGCCCGTGGTACTACCAGTAGGACTACGCAGTAGGACCACGGGCAAATAGGCCGTGAAGCGCTTCGTTGTATTACGTTGTACACTATGAAGGGAAAGGTATACAAGTGATTCCTTGATATTTTATGTATGTAGGCCCGTATATAGGGTCATCTGGGTAGGTACCACCGCTTTTCTTATTTTAGCCGTGAAACAGTTCGCTGTGTTTCGGATTGAAGGGAAAGGTAGCCAGTGTAAATTCTGGGCATGGACGGCATTTCATCTTAGGCCTCGTGATGACAACGTACCTGCAATATCAAGTGATTTTTTCTTTCCAGAACAGCTGAACTAATCTGGATCAAGCTGGAACCCAGAGATATATTGTAATCTGAAATCAAACATAAAAATGAGTTCTCACGGGACAACGTAGATGAAGTCGCGGGCAGAAGCTAGTAACATTATAAATACTTGTAAAAAAATTATTAAGCTTAAATTAAACACCAAAAACGTATCACCCAAAAGGTTACCTTTGTAGGTTTGCACCCGCCCTGCCTCGCGTCCGGTGTGTAGAGCCCTTGAGGCGGTTGTCTGCTAAGAGGATATAATACCTTTAGCTGTCTGGCCGGCCGTTAACAAGGGTCCTGCCCAATACCCTTGGATCTCCCGTCTGATTGCCTCCAAATGGTTGTTAATATTCTAAATGGAGTGATCAATACATCAGCGAGAGACGTGTACGATATCCCTCTGACGTATTTTGGTTAGGTAATCAATGGTATCTGGGGCGTTCTGGGATGAAATGACTATTTTTTGCAGTTTATTGAAACTTCAAGAGCAAAGCTGCTAACACAACAAGGCACCCACCAACATGAGAGGAAGCCATTGAGAGATAAGCCTACCGCGCGTCATAAGCTCGTACTTTTTAGTCTCCTCACGCCGCCGCCGCAACATATTATATTATTATATTGTTAACGTCCGACGAAAAAAGGGGTGTGTCGTGTCTGTCTGTGGCATTGTAGCTCCTAAACGAATAGACCAATTTGATTTGTTTTTTTTTATGTTTGAAAGCTGACGTGACTAGGATGGTTCTAAGCTATATTTTATGAAGATCATTTCAGGCGTTTGATGACTATCAGCTCACTTTGTACATGATTGAATGGTTTTACTAACTTTCAAAGATTTGATTAATTTGAAACTGTCACTTCGGTGACATTACCATGACATACTAACCTTGAACTGACCCTATGTCATCAAATAGTCTTAATGCTTATTTCTTCAGAAACTTACAGCAGATATAGCGTATTTGGGCTCATAAGATTTGTCTCAATGACATGGTGTTAGATAGACGATTGATTTTATATTTTTATTAAACTTCATTGTAACTTCAGTCAATAGTTATTTTGAAGACAAGTTTTGCATAATTAAATCCTGAACATGAGCTCCTCTAGATAGTTGATTAGTGAAGCCCAATAAGACTCCACGACATGACATTTTAATACCTATTCCCCACCCACTAGAAATCGTGAACTGAAAAGTTTGACCTTGCTTATAACTGATAATGCTGACGCTGTTTTTCTTTTAACAAGTATAAATATAAAAGTAATAGCACGAGTCTTTAATCAACCAAACTTAACTTTATTACACGTTTTTTAATAAGGGATATTGTTTCTGGAATGTGGAAGTTTTTAACGTTCTCCAATGTAGGAAGACCTGCGCCTAGCAGTGGGATGTATACAGGGTGGTGCCGTCAATGCGACAATAAATTTAAACATGGGGTATATTAGTCCATAGAAATGGTTTGCCACTTTCAAAAATATTGAATTTATTTGATAATTTCATGAAATTTGTATGGAAGCAACGTTGACAGCATTATTTCATACAAAGGTCATGAAATTATCAATTGAATACGAAATTTTTGAAAGTAGCAAACCATTTCTTTAGACTACTATAGCCCATGTATAAATTTATCGTCGCATTGACGGCACCACCCTGTATAGACTGGTGATGACTTCTATGACTTTCTTTTTAATGTCTTGAGTCTTTGCGGTGCCCGCGACTGGAGGTGACGGAAAATCAGTGTTCTGCCGTGTGGTAAAAATCACATTTTTGGTGAGATGGACACACTTACTTTCTGTGACCACTTCAGTTTTGTCACAAACTTATGCTAAGCGGTCTCTGTAGCCTATAGACGCTCGTAGCACCTTGGGCCATGACGTTCTCTCACTCTGGCGACCTTACTTAGCGTAGGAACACGAGTACAAAGCAGTTCTATTTGCCTCTATACCGAACTTCTCTTAAAATGTTATATTATGTGGATATGTCATATAGTTCAGTCAGCTGACCTTAAAATTTAAAATTTAACATTGAAACTAACTTGTTAATTTAGTCCATAAACCGTTCTGAAAACTTTATATATGTTTTGCTGGGCTGTAAAAGATTAATTGTATTAATTCTGTGAAGTTTGTAATAAAATACTCTCTAATTTTAGGACTCAAACTTTTGTTTGCTCGAAGTTGTGTATATGTAGCTATATTAGGTACTAGGTGGTTGATCCTTTTATAACGAAAGAGTTCGGTGGTATAGTGACTTTAGCGATCTCCGTCAAATAACGTGTGTACTAACCGGTCACAGCAATTTTTACAGACATCTTTTCAATTAAGGTGTCACGGACTGTCCTCTGTGCAGAGCATGCATGGAGGTCGAGGAAACAGCCGCTCACGTCCTGCTGGAATGCAGGGGCGTGGCAAACTACCGGGCTACCTACCTGGGATCTCCGGGTAGCCTCCAGGAGGTGTTTGGCGACATCAAGGCTGGGTGCCTTCCTGGGGAGCTGGGATGGCTGGAGTGAACCAGCCTACACCCTCCGACGCAAAACAGGCGAAACAGTCGTCGATTAGCCGAAACCGCCCGTACGAAAGAAGAAGAAGTGGATTGAGCGTTCTAGAGCCGTAGTCGATCTGGAGATGGGTCAATTAAAATTCATAATCTCGAGCTCCTCCGTGCTTCGGAAGGCACGCTAAGCCTTTAGTCCCGGTTGTTGCTGCAACCGCTTTTACCCACCAACCTACATTAAGCCAGCGTGGTGGTCTTATAAGTTCCTCCCATGTAGGAAGGCCTGAGCCCAGCAGTGGGACGTATATCGGCTGATTATTAATAGTTGGCGATTGTTACTAGCAGTATATCTGTCGCAGCCATCTGATTAAATTAGCCACTAGCCATTTTTTTACAGTACACGCTTATCACTAGCCCTGTTGTTAGATCATGTGCGTGATTGTTTACAATACTCATTTAGAGTGAAAGACTTCGAGAAAGCATCAATATATGGGTGCCTAGGAATGCATCCCATTTTGTTTGACTTGGCGTGTACACTACCAGATAAGATTTCGCTTTGTATTGACTTGACTAGACATAACGCTAATCAATAGTTTATCAACCTGATAAGACGTCTGTTAAGAGCTAAGAAATAATTAGTAATTAGTACGGTTAAAACTGCGTTTCAATTTGAAATTTAGTTAGTATTTGAATTATCATAGCAATAAGCTGACCAAAAGATTTATACATAGGTTAAATAAGTACCAAGGTTTCCTGGAAAAGATCGCTGTTAGCGATAAGGGCGCCCATTGTGGAAGCATATTTTGTTATTTCTTTCTGTTTCTTTATTTGTGCGATGTGTGTTGTGTAATAAAGTGTTAAATAAATAAATAATAATAACTAACCACATTAAATACGTACATTTAATTATTTTTGCCTTTTAGTGTTGTGAAGTCGGTTTTAGTATTTTCCCATTTTTGTGAAAAACTTTCAAGCTCAGTAGTCTGACCTTGGAAATTTATTACTAAAAAAATGCTATGAAACAGGTAATTCATACAGAAATAGCCAAATGAGTAGTGTTATGGAGTACTCCGGTGTATGTCCTACTTATTTGGCTACTTTTGACAAAAACGTCTTATTCATTTGATAATTTCAAGACATTTCTATGATATAATGCCGCCCATATTATGTATTTCAAAAAATGCCATGAAATTATCAAATAAATAGGATGTTTTTGAAAGTGGCAAGCCATTCCTATGAACTAATATAGCCCATGTTTTAATTTATTGTCATTATAACGTGTATCTTTCATAAACTCGACACTGGCACAATTCCTCTCAACGAGAAGTCATAAAATTAAAAGAAGAAGAGGAATTTATTGTCGTATTGACAGCCACTAGCCTGTATATGCATGCGTTTTTGTTTTGGGGCATATTGGTTTTTCAGTACCTAATAATAATGTTAAATTGAGGCACCATCACTTACTCTGCTTTAGCGATCGTTGATATTAGAAATTGAAAACAAATATTTGTAGTTGTTAATTGGTTCCTTTTGATTAAAAAACCAGAACATTTTTATGATATTTTTCCACGTTTAATGTGATCTAAACGAGCTTATTATCTCGAACGAGTTAATTATTGAGCCAGCCGAGGCTGCGGTGGTGAGCGAAAGCCATCTGCACCCTAGCACAAACATTTATAAATGTCGAATCGTAATCGTATCGTTCACGCACGCTTGAAACTTATAACAAAAGCCAGACAAAAGCTAACGCAACTACTCGATACGATGGTGATTGAAAGTGTTCGTGCTAGAGATTCTGCAACGATAAGCATGCGTAGGACTGTCGAAACCCCGCAGAGCCGGAACTATGATAGAAGCGTTGCATGCTGCATGCTTGCTTGCATGCACGTTGCGTTCTTATGACTTTGTAGATTTTGTCAGTTATGCTTATCAAGTGTGTGTCTTTTGAGGCCTGTGCCTCGAATCTTGCGGGCAGCAGGGCGGCGCGGGAGCGGCAGGATCTTATGCGTAAAATCAAATGGATCGGCCCTCGAAAACAGCAGCGCGGCAGCGGCGCGGGCGCGGGTAACGAGCGGTGCACTCCAATCGAGCGGTGACCGCCCGCGCGTCTGTATTGTAGTGTTATGCAATTTATTTTTGTGACGTATCATAATGTCTTCGGACGTGCTAGAGCAAATAATTATTTCAGCAATTTTTTAGAGGAGACCGATATTAAATATCAAAGATGTGAACCATCTTCTTCATGATTTCAATAAAAATCTTTTTTTCTATTTAATATTTAGTTATTTTTCTTGCCCTTTAATAGGGATTCACTTCTTTTGCCCACAATAAATCGAACGCTAGGAATAAAGAGTCAAAAAGATGTTCACACATTTTGTTCGCGAATACAAACAAACATCTCGACGGAACAACCACGAATACAACACTAAGCCGCTATAGTGCCGCGCGATCTGCCCGCTGGTTTCGAGAACGGGTCTGCGTTGCCCGCGCCGCTCCCGCGCCGCCGCCGCTCCCGCGCCGCCGCCGCCGCCGCCCCGCTGCCCGCAAGATTCGAGGAAGGGCCCTAATGTTATGTCTTTTAAATATTATGGCAAACATAAATTATGCCTTTTCTTACTTATGGTTATGCTTATTGAAATTATGCCTTTACTTGGTTATGTCCTACATATTTCGGCTTTACAATATTATGCATTATGAAGTTATGCTATAAAGACTTATGACAACTGACGATTATGCCTATTAACATTATGCATTTTTAGTTTATAATGAAATACGTCATGCTTTTCAATAGGTGACCACATTTGTATTGTATTATAATGTAAGCTCGTCGAATTAAGAACCTTCTTTGTTTGAAGGCGATTAAAAATAGAAACGTTTTTATTGTATCTACTCCCAGTGTCTGAAAGTAAATCGGTTTTTTTTCCATTTACTCAGCAAAATCCGTTTGAAACGAGTCCGTTGATCCTCTCCGATCTACCATTTTGTTTGAAGAAGAAACAATTTTTCCTCAATTAGCAAATACTAATTAAGTGTGATTATGAGGTTCCGGTACAGTCAAAGAAGGACACAGTAAGGTGAACGGTAGTTAAACTATTTCAAGCGTTAGTATTATTATTAAACGGTGACGAGCAAAGTGATGTTAATTACAAACCCGTGTTTGAGTACCTTTACCAAAAGATAATTTGTACGTATAATTTGGGATTTTTTTTTATAGTGACAAACGCGCACATGGCCCGCCAACGATTAACCGGTAACCGAGAGCCTATATCTTAGGTTACTAACCGTATATCTATTGGCTCGGTAACATTTAACACTAAGGGTAGCTGTCACGCGTATCTGCACATAACGCATTCTCTTGATTTGTTCAGTTGAGATGGGATTTCTCTGGATGTATTCTATCTCAATGCCAAATTTCATCTAAATCAGTTCAGCGCCTTAGTAGTGAAAAGGTAACAGAGAGACAGAGCTACTATCACATTTATGTTATTAGTATGGATTAGCATTGACGTCACGATGTGGTCCAGAAAAAACAAAGAAACAATCAAGTGCACTCAAAAAAAGGTTGTGGGCCACTGATCTAAGGTCATTAGGCAAGTCATAAAATAATCCTAATAACACTACATAAAATAGCCGTTAATCATTCGTATCATTACTGCTTTTAGACATTCGCTGTGGCCGTGATAAGTTCTCCGGGATTATTTTAACGGTTGTTTGATAGGATAACTTAGTTGGAAAAATTCTTTACTAATTTTTAGTTTGTTAAGCGGACTTAAAAGTTAAATGAGATGGAAAGCGGAGTCAGCTTGTTTGCTTTAAGGTAAAAGAGTATAAAGAACTAAATTTCTGGTGTGGTTAACTTCTATGCATTATGAGATTTTAAGGTACTTATAGTCAATGTATTTGTTGAGGCTTTATGGGTATTATATTAGGCACTAGGTATCACTTTACTTTCTTATCCTCTCATAGATATTAAACATACATGACAGACAGACAGAGACTATGACGTTGTTAGGTAATATATTTTATGTGATACTTATAAAAATGGGTTTCTTAAAGATTTAAAAGTACTTCTTTGTGGCCTATTTAAATAAATATTTTTTCTTTCTTACCTGGACGGGTGAAGAGAGCATTATTTGGTGATCTCCTACTTTGTATCCTTTAAAAAACATGAAGAAAACATCTGAGAAAAGCCAGTAAGAAACTTTCTCAGATAAAACTCTCCCAAATTTTTCAACTAGTGGCAAAGCTTATACGATTTAATAGTTACTAGCGTTTGTTCCCCGGCTCCGCTCGCGTGGATGTCGGTTATTGTTCCAAAAAGAGTTCTATGTTTTTTCTAGAAACTTAAACTATCTGCGTACCAAATTTCATCTAAATTGGTTCAGTGGTTTAGGTGTGAAAGCGTAACAAACAAACAAACTCACTTTTGCATTTAGATCACTAGTGAGGATAACGGTATGCACAAAATGCTACCTCTTAATTTTTACACAGTGTGCAAACGGGTAGTAAGCTTGGTATGAAAAACTATTTTAAAACTAACCCTGTAGGTATTCTCATGGTATTGACTAGAACAAAGCCTAACCAAGAATCGAAGCAGACTATAACAATCTATATTACTGATTACGCCTTAACGCTATCATAAAAAGAAAACGCTCGTAAAATATAATCGAATCCTCTATTACACAAAGGTTCGAGCCGAATACCGGGCTTTGAAAACCTTAAACTTAACCACAAAATCAAACTTACACATAGACTTAGTAATTTATAGAACAGATTGTTAATTTATTTTTAACATTAAAATTAAATGCTTCAAGCATTTCATTTTAATGTTATTAATGTTATTAATTTAGATTTATTCAGAAATGTAAGCAGTAGAAAACAATTAGGAAACCGAACTCGCGACCTTTCAAAATAAAGCGACAATGTCATTCTCCAGCACTTGTATCCACTTATTATGAGACAAAGTTTATATTATCTCTTTCTTTCTCTTAGACGGAGAGACAGGCCAACTTTTGTTTTGTCAAAAAAGTTTTATTATAAATGTGAAACGATTATGGTGGTTTTACTCTACAACCAACAGTTTTCGTATTGAATAATCCTTGTTACGACACAAATTTGAAACGCCATTTCTATTATCTAACAAAGTCTACGTCGTCAATACGTTCAATCCATTATAGGCATCGGCCGCTATCCGGCAGCCGATCTTAATGGCGGACCAGGGCCAGCACACAATACCCAACTGATGCCGGTGGAATGTTTGACGTTACCTTATGCCTATAATGACATTGGGTTGTCACTGGATTTGCATAGAATTATGGTAGGCTGTGAGAAGCTTTACGCAGAGGATTACGCTTTCATCCTGTACAATCAGCATCATTTCAGGAGTACGATATCCGCTGATTGATTGTATTATTTGACATTTTGAAAATGTGAAAATTTGAACTTTTTTTTTGCAATGAATTTTATATAATACTACCCGACCCCACAAACGTTGTTTTGCCATAAAAAAAAATTCCAAAAAATAAATAATAAATAGACAGTAGCCGATTCTCAGACCTACTGAATATACATATAAAATTTCATGAAAATCGGTCAAGCCGTTTCGGAGAAGTATGGTAACTAAATTTGTGACACGAGAATTTTATAAAATTAAAAGTTTTTTTTTTGTTTTTTAATTTAGGTCTAGTAAATAAAGTATTGTATATCTTTTCCTCTCTTTTTACTCCGTTTGCTGTGCCCGACAGGGTCCATAATGATATCATATGTAGCTTTTAGCCTTAAGAGCTATTTTGTAACATTATAGGCAATAAATGTTTGAGTTTGACCTTTATAATTCTAAGGCACCTTTCAAGGTCTTGGAAATCAATGCACATTGCATGGATTAAAAACCTGCCTTCCACCTCCCTCTACCTTATAGAAGATAGTACACAAAAGCGTTATGTTGTAAGCAGGTGGTCGTGTCCCATGATACAAGCTCATACTAACACAAAACTTTCCCCTGCTACAGAGGTAACGTACGGTGCCCAAGGTGCTACGAGCGTCTAGAGAGGTTCCCAGACTTTTTCTCAAAGACCCCTTACAAAATTTAGCTAGTTCCGGGGTTCCGGTAAACCCCCTGCAGCTTCATTTGAACCATATTTCCAAAACTCGACACAAATGTGTTTTTTGTCACTCCAACGTAGAACCCCTTCGAGTCTCCAGTGGGACCCTGGGGGTCCATCTGGTCCAGTTTGGGAACTAAGGGCCTAGAGGCTATAGTTACTGCGGGCTGTATTCTTTTTTGTCATATAAAAAAGAAACCACCCGCTTAACTACCACTGCTAGTTTGGCCAAACATTCTAGAATAAAAATTTTGACTATAATTAAAATAAAATAGTTATTTATGATACTAGTACGGTTAGTTGGTTTTTACATTCGTCTAGAATGTAATTACCTTAGTCACAAGTTTGTAAATACCAATATCCGCACGTGTGTCATACAACGTTTTTCAGCAGATTTACGAGAAAGCAGTACAATAGTAACATTATTTTGTTTTTAAATATCATTCGGAAAGTCGCAACAATCTTTAAAGTTCCTACCTAGTATGAAAATAGCGCACATTTGCAAATGGCGTTGAAAATTAAAACTGCATCTTTCATCTCTTTTCCGCTTTAGTATTAAAATGAGACAATCGTATTGAGCTAAAGCGCTTTCAAGCAGGGTCGATCGTTCAGCTTACTTATTCTCATGATGGACAACTCCTTGGAGGAATTATCATATTTCTTTAAAGAAAAAAAAAGCTGCAAAATATACGCACGGCACCATACAACGGAGCGTGCGGTGAAACCTATATTACCGCACGCTCTATACAGGCTTCGAAACTTAAGTTGAGCAAATGTGCTGAAAATATAATTGTTACGCGTAGCGATAGTTTTTACTATAAGAATCACAAAGAACACAAAAGCTTACTGTATTTTTTAAGAAATTTAATTAATATGTGCAACACTTTTCCAAAAAACGTTCAACCTCCGTATCACAGATATATAGATATTTTATTACAGCTTTAGAAAAGGCGTTCTCTCGCCACTAAAGTTACCGAAAATAGATCTAAAATATATGGTCACAACCGAGAATTGTCGTTACATTTTCTTACTGACTTGATTTTCAACCTTCAGGCGATACATTCAACTTTGAATCTTTCGCTATAAGGTTGGGCTACCTGATTGTTCGAGAATATTCCTATCACGTTGCCTTAGCCCCTTCTAGGTTCACGCAGATATAGTGTAAAGGCAATAAGCAATTTATCTTTGACATGGCTGTGACTTGACACCGATATAGTCGACATGACATAGCCGCAACACTCGACCTTCTCCCACTGCAATAGGGGTGTATTTAGTATATTATTATTATACTATTGTGTACAGAGTTTTATAGAATGATCTTTGAAAATTATTACATTTATGTCTTGTTCAGTATTCTAATTGTTTTAAGTTGCTTGTCATATAAAAATGGTATTCAAAGCCATCGTTATTATTTTTAAATGTCAATTTTGAAACGAAAAAAAATACACGAAACTAAATTAATACGTAAAAAAATAACACTTTAATCTCTCAAGGCACAGATTCCAGATACACAGTTTTTAATTGTTATGAGACCCTCGGGGTCTTACGCAGCTAGACAAATTAAAGTAATTTGTAGAATCAATATGAATTTCCCACTGCTTCTCATAATTATTTGCATTCATAGCTGCCAATAGTGTAAGCCGCAGGCTTAGCAATAAGCCCTAACAGTTTTTGCATTTCTTCGGAATTGATTAGCGATCGATTAGTGTAATTATTAAAACAAATTGTTATCAAATAATTACATTTCATTGCATTATTGTCTGATGTTAAGTGTCGGGGTTGCTTTTTGTAATAATACCTGACAGAGAATGCATCAAAGATATACCTTTTCTCTTAAAAGTTATTCGTTTTGCAATGTTTTTTTTCTTATTAGCTAGAGCTAATTAGAGCTATTCGCTAGAGCTGCTCACTATGCAGTTGTCGCAGCGTTTTCTTTTAGTTTTACAAGATTTTATTAATAGCGTACAACCCACAGACATGAATGTAAGATCCGTTTGTTTTGTTCTCCGCGATATGTCGCAGCCGTCTGGTTAAATTAGCCACTTAATGCCGTTGATTAAGCGCCGGCTGCCAATGGAATGGCTGAAGAACAATTATTAAGTCATTGAGGGCAACGTTTAACCAAATGGCTGAACGTCAGGTCAAACGTCTGGTTTAAATTAGCCATTCAATTAAACGCCTAGGCAGATCGTTTAAATCGAAGAGCTTTTATGTGATTGTTTGAGTGATTGTTATGTTCAAGGTAATTTTTAACTATCGGGCTAGGTATTCAATTGGATGCTGGCGTTTAATCACGGGCTAGGCATCGAATTAATCGGTGAATTTAACCAGATGGCAGCGACATACACATTAGA
This sequence comes from Nymphula nitidulata, assembly GCA_947347705.1. Taxonomy (NCBI): domain Eukaryota; kingdom Metazoa; phylum Arthropoda; class Insecta; order Lepidoptera; family Crambidae; genus Nymphula; species Nymphula nitidulata. The sequence continues at coordinate 1,321,229 of OX374617.1, read as the reverse complement.
AGATAAAGTTGATCGCGCATATAAACAGTTAACTTTAGACATTTTCTTTACCGCCCACTACTTCACTGTTGAAACGTGACCATACAGACACAGTATGATTGTTGAAGAGCTAGTTAAGGAGTATTAGCCTTTCTGGGTAGGTCATTTACTTTTATTTCCACTTGGCGCCCAATATTCATCGCGAATATGAGGCGCTGTGGTCGCATACTGAGTGCGTAAAAGTTCCGGATGGAGATGTTCTTGAGAACCATCACCAAGTTACTTGTTAATGGAGTGTGTCAGGAATGTAGCTGAGAGAAGTTTAGTTTTGTCCACTCTTATTGTGAATACAAACAATATACTAGGTGGTAGTCCCGTATGTAGGGTCGTCTGGGTAGGTAGGTACCACCGCCTTTCTTATTTCAGACGTGAAACAGTTCGCTGCGTTTCGGATTGAAGGGAAAGGTAGCCAGTGTAATTACTGGGCATGGACGGCATTTCATCTTAGGCCCCAGGATGACAACGCACCTGCACATCAATGGGACCAAATGGCAACTATTCCGCATTGAACAAAAAAAGAATCACGTAAATCGGATCCTAAATCTCGGCGTAACCGGTGTACATACATAGAAAAAAAACATACAAACCGAATTGAGTACCTTCTCGTTTTTGAAGTCGGTTAAAAATCATCCCGCCCCAGCACGCTTCGGTGCGCTCTGTAGGTTCTATATAAGAAGCTTGTCAGTGTTCGTCCCCAACTCAACATAATCTTGGTGAAAAAACCTAGTTTTGACGAGACAGTGCTGAAATGTCCTGGAGCTGGAGCTGAATCGAAGTCCTCAGTAGCTCTGTAGATAGATATAGCAGTCACCCGGAATGTAAATCAAATCAAATCAAAAATATATTTCTTCAAGTAGGCTCCTAAGAAGCTCTTTCGATTCGTTAAAAATCACAAATTATGTATATTTATTCAAGAAATGGCCTCACAATGTTATATTGTCTAGATAGACACTATAACATTGTGATAACATTGTGGTAACTAGATGACAGACAGATGTCTGTCATGTCTGAATTTACACCGGTTCCAAAAGTTGAACTACCGAGAAGATTCCGGCAACAAACTCGTGTAGTAGAATGGTAGCGGGTTCAATTTTTCCATACTTGAGCTAATTCCGATAAAGAATTTAAGTAAACAAACCTTTGTCATTTTTATATATGATGAGTTAGATAGGTAGCGAGTGAAAGGGACAAAGCTGTACAAAATAACGGTTGGTTCGCTTACAATTACACACAACTACTTACAATTTCAAGATAAAAATTTTTTCAAAAGTACTTGACTCCTAAGACCATAAAGTACCCACTTTTCCAATTGCGTTGATAAAGCGACAGCGACTAATTTTTCAAACACCAACAAAATATTTTCGCCGTAATCCGACGTAAATCTTGTCAGTGGAAATTGCTTTTATTACTTTTTCTGGGATGAACCAGAATTTTTAATGCCAAGTAAAATAAAGCCGTAATCCACGAAAGGTAATAAGGTTGAATGATTTTTTCGAGGAAATATTATGTTTGCACTGTTACTGGGGGCTGCTTTTAACCCTTATTGCTTTCGTAATAAGAACTACGGACGGCCATGGAACATGTCACCGTCCACTTCGACCCTTGGGGATATTTTGTGCCTTTCCCGCTTTGACTCTCTCCTGTGTCCAGAATATATCTGCCACAAGCTTTACTATTTCTATGGCAGAAAGACCCTTCAGTCTTCTGTCTTTGCATACCCCATTATCAGCCCATATACGTCTCACTGCTGGGAACAGGCCTTCCTACATGGGAGAAACACATGAGGGGATTGGGCCATAGCACCACCACGCTGGGCCAATGCGGGTTGGTGGGTTAAAGCGGTTGCAGTAACAACCGGGACCAACGGCTTAACGTGCCTTCCGAAGCACGGAGGAGCTCGAGATTATAAATATGATTGACCTATCCCGGGACCGACCATAGCGAAAGTTTCTTTGTTTTCTTTATCGAAGCGAGGGCGCTCAAACCACTACGCCACCGAGCTCCTCGCGTCACCGAGCTCCTCTTTTTCTTCTTCTTTTATTCTTCTTTGCATACACCGCTTCCAAAAGTCTTAAGCTGGTTATAGCCAGGGCATCACACTGATATTGAACATGTTCCATTGATTCCTAGCCTATCATATGCTGTTCGTTAATTAAGCGTGGATAGCGGTATATTGCTGAGAGCCATTTAAATTTGTAAATGACGCATAGCTTAGTCCCGACAACAAACATTTCATAACTAATCTTAAAGCTTACAATCTTTGAAGGTGTAATTAGATGATATCATAATAAAATTAAGATCAACATTATAGTTATATTCTAGACTCTACATTGACTTAATTAATCTGTTTTAGAAGCTATTCAAGGAGTCCTACTGTCTATTTATTTACATAAAGGTACAACTACAGAATACAATTCAATACATTCGTATAACAAATAACTACCACTAGGTACCTACCTACTAGGGTCGTCTGAGTAGGTACCACCGCCTTTCTTATTTCAGCCGTCAAACAGGTCGCTATGTTTCGGATTGAAGGGATAGGTAGCCTGTGTAATTACTGGGCATGGACGGCATTTCACCTGAGGCCTCAAGATGACAACGCACCTGCAATATCAAGTGATTTTACCTTGTTATTGCAGGTGTCTTTAGGCGGCCGTAACCGCTTACCATCAGCTTGTTGGTCATCTTGTAGCTAAAAAAAGAAATAGAAAACCTATAAAAAATAGGTTATTAAACATGTTTAAATTGCACTTCAATGAATGCTGTATACAGCGTTCACATAAAAAGGAAGAAGAAACAAAAAAAAACAATAATCAGATAGTTGTATCAGTATATTACATCAACTATTTATCTATATTAGCTTCATATAGATAAATAGCAGCAGGTGTAGCATTCAGCTGTTTTATTGCTTTTCAAGTATGAATTCTGAGAGAATACATCCATACCATCGATATTACCATCATATTATTATGACCTACACATTCGAAAAAGTGGAAGTTTATATGTGAAGTTGTTATTGCAACAAGGCAGTGAGAACAGCTTAATTTTCACACTTGATATAGTATCGATTGTACTCAATAAGTATTTTGTTACGCACCCTATTGACAAATACAGCCATGATTCAACCACAAAACAGAAAACAAATACTTTCGATAAGTCCTTCAAACTCCCTTCAAATAACCTTTTTCCTATAGGCATTACGAAACAGCTGTAGGCCCCGCCCCGAGCTACGGGCTACGAGCTCCGCTACGAGATCCGCTACGGCAGCCACGCGCTGAACTGCGTGGGTGGCTACGACGCGGCGTAGTACTACGAAGTATGACGTCACACAGCAGCTGATCCTTGCTGACAGGTGATGTAATATCGTGTAAAATTCACTTGTTAAACTTTTTGAATTAAAATTTCACTTTAAATCACGTACAAATCACGTTACTAATGCATTTCCATAGAGTTAAAATTGAAGTGTAGCTAATGAGGTACAATAATTTTGTACCGATGTTTTTCGTGTAATATTTTCTACTGAATTTTTATAGCTAAGTACATCATATTGAGGGAAGGCATCTCGTCTCCCTGAGGGCTTTAATTCCATCCTGAGTATTTGTTGAGATCTAATTACATCAGTATAAAAATCGTTTTTCTTGTTTATGTATTTTCTCTCATATTGCCAATTTGTGTAGCCGCTATATTTTTTTCTTACACGAGAAATAAACATAAGCTTCGCTAATGATGACTGAATAGCCAAGTGGTCAGTTCCCCTAACAATACAGATACTCGGTCAGGGATGCCTGGTTCGAATCCCGGTAGGGGCAGATGTATGAATGATGAGTACGAATAGTTGTTCACGAGTCATGGATGTCTGTGCAATGTCTGTATGTTTATTAAGTATATTTCTAATATTATAATCATTATTACTCCGTTATGTAGTTTCGACAGTACAAGCTCTTAATGATGCTTAATCTGGGCTAGATAGGTGAGACTGTAAGAATGTATTATATTTTATACATTACTAGCTGACCCCGCAAACCCCGTAAAAAAAAAATGTTTAGAAAACAAATAGATAGTATCCGATTCTCACACCTACTGAATATACATATAAAATTCCATGAAAATCGGTCAAGCCGTTTCGGAGGAGTATGGTAACTAAAACTGTGAGTCGAGAATTTTATATACAATATTAGATATTATAATAAGCGATTCAAAAGCGTCTCACTATAAAATATCATATGTATGTTAGTGTATTTGAACATGATACCAAATCTAACTAAGTTAAATTTAATCCATGTATTTTACTGAGAGGAATGGAATGTTCCAACGGATACGATAATACCAACAGATAATCCTTCATTATCCCGTCTGTGAGAAGCCTACCTGTATACTGTCGAGAAGTAAAATCACTAATTAATTTTACTTACAAGTATAATAATCATTAAAGAGTACGCGGGGTAACTTTCAACGGAGATGTGTACCTTGATAGAGAAGGTTTAATAATCCCTTGCTATTGGCTCAGTGGGATACCCGTGTATTACAGAAAAAAAACGGTACAGTTTTATTTAATTCCAAACACGATTTAAGCTTCACATTTTTACTATGCTAGATAATTATCAAATTAGAAACCAAAAAACTGAACGTAGTTAAGTTTAAGCTTAACGTAAAAGAGCTGCAGATTTTAAGAGTTAGTCTCTTTTGTTATTATTGTACATGCGGCCTCGCATCAAGCGTAATAACACATCATTTGGAAAATGACCCTTATTACAACGGATATAAGCCCACAAATGTCGGTGTTTAACTTGAACGACAGGGGTGCATATTCAGAGGGTACGTTCTGAGTGCTAGGTTGACACTACAACTAGCCGTTCCGGACGTTCGAGCGATGCAGTTTTTGACTTTAAAACTAGATGGTTGAAAACCGTGACGTTTGGTTGACATTTCATTCCTAATGACAAAAATAATTGATTTGTTTATTTTCTTTACTAACGACAACGGTAATATTTTAGGTAGCGGAATAGTTCGCTGTATTTCGGATTGAAGAGAAAGGTAGCCAGTGTTATTACTGAGCATGGAAGGCATTACAGCTTAGGCCTCAGGATGGCAACGCACCTGCAATACCTACCATATGATTTTTTCCTTTTTATTGCAGGTGTTTATAGGCGCCGGTACTACGAGCGTCTAAGCTACGGTAACATCGCGTGAGCAGAACCCAAGGTGCTACGAACGTCTATAGCCTACGATCACAACGCGTGAGTAGTGCCCAAGGTGCAACGAGCGTCTATAGGCTAGGGTAACAGCGCGTGAGTAGCGTCCAAGGTGCTAAGAGCGTCTACAGGCTACGATCACAACGCGTGAGTAGTGCCCAAGGTGCTACGAGCGTCTACAGATACGACCACAACGCGTGAGTAGTGCCCAAGGTGCGACGAGCGACTACAGCTACGACCACAACGCGTGAGTAGTGCCCATGGTGCCATGAGTGTTAATAGACTACGTTAACAACGCGTTAGTAGTGCCCAAGGTGCAACGAGCTTCTATAGGCTAGGTTTACAACGCGTGAGTAGTGGTCAAGGTGCTACCAAGCGTCTACAGGCTATGGTCACAACGCGTGAGTAGTGGTCAAGGTGCTACGAGCGTCTACAGGCTACGTTTACAACGCGTGAGTAGTGGTCAAGGTGCTACGAGCGTCTACAGGCTATGGTCACAACGCGTGAGTAGTGGTCAAGGTGCTACGAGCGTCTACAGGCTATGGTCACAACGCGTGAGTAGTGGTCAAGGTGCTACGAGCGTCTACAGGCTATGGTCACAACGCGTGAGTAGTGGTCAAGGTGCTACGAGCGTCTACAGGCTATGGTCACAACGCGTGAGTAGTGGTCAAGGTGCTACGAACGTCTATAGATTACAGTAACCGCCTACCTTCAGGCGGGCCACACTCTTGTTATCCACCCTTTTCGTTAAAACTCACCTAAATAATGACGACTGGTTGATTGATAGAAAGGTTCCGGGTTCGAATCTCGGTAGGGGACACGGATATTAGTTAACAATGGCTGTTTGTATGTTTATGTAGGTAGTTTTTTGATGTTTATTTACATTTATTATCCACCATGTTGCTTAATTCGCGTAATGGAATTAATAAATTATAATTACAACATTCGTTCGTTGTAACTAATAATATTTTAGTTTGAACGAACAATGAGCGCTAAGATAATTATTATCGGATATCATTCGTAGTTAGAATTCGGCTCAGTGCGCATTCCGCCCTTCATTACAAAATACCTTTCTCATTCTAACCAATTTGTCTTTCATTTTTGTCTATTTTATCATGCAGACAATTAAATATTAGTCGTATAAATTATTGGGACTAGAACAAAGGCTACAAAATATGAAACAATACCATTATTGCCTCCCAAAGAATTCTGCCCGCGGAGTTTGAAAAGGGTTGGAAATGTCAGAGTTATAACGCAATGGAAATAAATTAGAGTTTACTGAATAGTCTAGTTGTATTCAATATTTGTTTATGTATAAGGAATTTATTGGTGGTTCAGATTGGAGTTTTTTTTAATGATATGTGATATATTTAAAGATAGAAAAGACACTGAGAAACGGAAAAGTATACCAATTTTAAGTCCGTACTAGCACCCTACATTTTCATGATCATACATTAGAGTTTTATTAATGGTCTTAATTAAAAAAAACACTTCTTCATACTAAAAAGGCAACATTTATCAAATTTAAGTATTTTTATATCATGGGATCGACATCCCTTCATCGCGCCAAAAGGTTTGTCCTTTGTCCTTTCTCAGGATCTCTATCTCCATGCTAAATGTCATCTTAATCGACCCAACGATTAAGAAGTGAAAACATAACTAAGAGACAAACAGAGTAACGTACAGTCGTCAGCACATTAAACATAACAGTTTGACCATGAGACCGCCCTAATACATTCGTAATAGAGACTGATTTCGTAGTGCAACTGTTATACTTGATTTGCTGTCATTTGTACTTCCGCATCCATTGCAATGCAAAAGCTTTTTTAATGTTTAAAATCAGTTTTTGTAGTTGTAGTTCATTCTTTGACATAACGTTTCCTCTTGATTTCTATGGGTGGGCAGCGCGTGAGTAGTGCCCAAGGTGCTACGAGCTTTTGTAAGCTATGGTACCAACGTGTGAGTAGTGAGCAAGGTGCTACGAGCGTCTATAGGCTACGGTCACAACGTGAGTGTAGTGCGCAAGGTGCTACGAGCGTCTATAGGCTACGGTCACAACGCGTGAGTAGTGCGCAAGGTGCTACGAGCGTCTGTAGGCTATACGGTAACCCCATCTATACCATCAGGCGGACAGTACGCTTGTTTGTCAGTGTTGTCGGCAAAAGTATTTTACTAAACTCAGGCCTTCCATTTTGAATGTTTACGTAACTCCAGGTGTTTCTTTAAAACAGAAAATCATTTATCAAACGAGATATTATTCATTGAGCAACCTTTTAGTTTCACTAAGTGCTCTACATAGAAAAATATCTGAACTAGAAAAGTTCACGTCGTTGGGCGGGGATTGTCATTTTATGATGTTCAAATAAAATTGAGAATACTAAGTGGCCTTTTAGGATATTTCTTGGTAAGCCCATCAACTTGCGAAGCTTCGCGAGTGAAATAAATGTTTTTTTGTACAGGCACATCAAGCGAAACAGTTTGACTCTAAGACCGCTCTTACATCATTTGTAATAGAGGCTTTCGTTGTTCAACTGTTACAGTTGATTTGCTATCGATTGTAGATTAAACTTTTAAAGTGGTTATGATAAACCTTTGAACTGAAAGGATCGGCCTTCCTATTAAAACATTATACATTGGCCGTTGTGACGGTGAAACACTTATAGATTCATCACATCATTCATTCATCATCAGCCTGACAAGTCTTCCTACATGGGAAACATAAGGAGTTTCGGCTATAACACCACCACGCTCAATGCGGGCTCAACCGCTTTAACCCTCCAAGGGTTTAAGCGGTTGCAGTAACAACTGGGACCACCGGCTTAAAGCGCACAACGATGCACAGTCTGTCTTTCTTTATCGTGCCAATTTTCACTGACGGATGGACAAATTTTCCACAACCAAGGCGAAGATAGAAGAGGTAGAAGACCAGCACAGACTGAGCAAACGGAAGTCAGGGAGACCGATCTTGTGCACGTACTTTACAGTTGCTACCGTACTATATTGACGCTAGAGTCGTTGTGACATGGTACTAAAGTGTTCAGCTACTTCTGTAGTCGACTGTACCACTTCGTGTGGGCACGGGAGACATGGAAAAGACCGAAGGCGTTACGTATACTTCCGCCCTAGAAAGGGAAGACTATAGGGTCATGGCGAAAGATTAAAATTTGCAGGGAGTCAAGAAGGTGCCCAGTGAAACAGCCCCGAGCAAGTGGCAGTGCATTCCGCCTGTATAATCGAACAGTTGCGACGAGCCATGGGACTTAACCAATCCGGGGTCGAGAATGGCGAAAATAACTTTGTTTTCGCAGTCGTAAAACCAGAGCACTCAAACCGTTATGCCTCCGAGCTCCTCGCTATGTTTATAAAGTTGAAATTCAATTGGCTCGTCTAGACAATAAAACAATACAGGCTACAAGGTGACCTGAACCGCTCTATACATTGGTCCAGATGTTCCTAGAGACTCGCCCGTTACTTATACAGGCTGTTTGTTTTTGGATACATTTATAAGCGTAAGAATACAGGGTAGTATTCTGGGCCCGCTGTTGTTCTTATTATATATTAATGATTTGCCTACTTGTATATCTCATGAATGTATTTTATTTGCAGATGACATTACAATAATATTTAAAAATGATAATGATGAAAATTTAAAAAGCTATGAAGAGGGTATTAACATGGCCTTGAATAATATCTTAAAGTGGACACAAAACAACAATCTGAAAATAAATTTTGAAAAAACTAAATACATTCAATTTGGGACATGTAAAAGAAAAATTCAAAAACTTGATATACAATTTAATGCAAAAAAAATAGAGGCAGTCACTCATACTAATTTTTTAGGTATTACTCTAGATTGTTATTGTGACTGGAAACAACACATAAATGTAATTTGCTCAAAATTAAATAAATTTGTATTCGCACTTAGTCGTATTAGCCAGATTGTGTCAAAACATGCTGCAATTACTGCATACAATGGCTATGTTAATTCCACTCTACGTTACGGAGTTTTAATCTGGGGTAACTCCGTGCACAGAGACAAGGCATTTATTATGCAAAAGAAATGTATTCGTGCTATATTTGGATTAAAACAAATAGATTCTTGTCGCCCATTTTTTAAAAATTACCGAATACTCACCTTGTCTTGTCTGTATATTTTAGACATTTGCTTGTTTGTGTATCGAAATAAGGATCTGTTCAAGGAAAACTTCCAAGTTTCTAGTCGAAATCTACGCTCTGTCCATAGAAACAGGCTCTATAGACCAGCAACCAAACTTACAGTAGCATCCAATAACACGTTCATAATGTGTATTAAAATTTATAATAAATTACCAGAAGAGTTCAAAGATATTAAGTTTTGTAAGTTCCGGCGAGTAGTTAGAGATTGGCTTGTAAAACATTGTTTCTATAGTATCCAAGAATATCTGAACTATAAATAGATATATTGTTATTGAATACCTTTAACAACCTTTGTGTATACGCCTGAAAAGGCAAGATTAAGTGATACTATTATTCATATTTTTAAGACCTTTATCTGTAACCTTTTTTCATACACAATAAAGAACTGAACTGAACTGAACAGAACAACAAGTTATATTTATTACGTTTCCACGAAATGGGCGCTTACGTTTTAGCCAACGTTACGGTGGTTTTGTTTAGACGGAAGTGTCAGTGATAAGTCGATGACAAAGCATCTATTCAGTGCTGACACTCGTAATTAAGTTACTGATATTATAAACGCGAAAGTTGGTAAGGGTGTCTAGATGGATGTATGTTTTTTACTCTTTCATGCAAAAACTATTGAATGGATTTTAATGTAACTTTACAATAATTTACCTCTTATATTAGATTAAATAAATTAGCAAATTAAATAAATATCGTTTTATGGATTCTTATTACCGCTTCACATCAGGTGGTGTTGAGTCATTTGCCGTGGTTTGTATAAAAAAAATCGCCATCGGCTCACCGCCGACTGTGACCCGAACCCGGGCAGACGTCTTTGATGGTTGTGTCCGTTTTGCGATTGGTAAAGGCAATAGCGATTTACATGTAAACCGCAGAATAAATTTTGATCAATTAACAAAGATAGGACCTAGGAACTTCTACTAGTACTGCGCAGACGAAGTCGTACGTAAATAATATATTCATGCGGAGCTCAGTGCGTTTTGGTTTGAGCATTCTAGTTTTGATTACGAAAACAAATCAACTTCCGCCATGGTCAATCCTGGTCAATAATGGGCAGTAATTATAATTATACTTTATTTCAGATTATTAATCTACATAGTGATAGTTACAATGCTCTTAGTTCTAGTACAACTATTCCGCATCGAACAAAAAAAGAATCACGTAAATCGGATCAGTAATCTCGGCGTAATCGGTATACATACTTATAAAAACATACCGGCCGAATTGAGAACCTCCTCGTTTTTGAAGTCGGTTAAAAAGACAATAGTTGTACGTTAAGAATCAAATTACTTAAAATAATTTAAAAGACAAAAATAAATATTTACTAGGTGGTAGGCCCGTACGTAGGGTCGTCTGGGTAGGAACCACCGCCTTTCTTATTTCAGCCATGGAACAGTTCGCTGTGATTCGGATTGAAGGGAAAGGTAGCCACTAGTAGTATAAAAAAACAAGTTTTTTATCTATAATTATCAAAAAAACAGACGTTAAGTATAGTGCAACTCAAACAGTTAATAGTGTCACAGCTGTTGTATGCAAATGTACCCGGCACATAAGTAGCGGTCAGTCCCAGCGTTGGGAGAGCGCGCGTACGATACTGTCAATCAAAATTTTGCAATCTGGAGCTCTGTTTTCATCCTAATATCCATTACAAGAAAAGTCATTGTAACAACGGTCTTTAAAAGACAAGCGATAAAAAAAAACTTAACGTCAACTTGAGTAAGGTCAGATGTTGGAGTTGTAAAATAAGCATCCTGTACACTTGAGGTACACCAACAATATATGTTACGATTTTGTTGTGTAATCTGAAAATACAATGAATCATATTGACCGTGCAAGAAGAAATACTATTACTATTTCACTAGCTAGGTGGTAGGTCCGTAATCCGTGTCTCCGTGTGCCTTTCCTATTTCGGCGGTAAAATAGTTCTCTGTGTTTCAGATTACAGAGGAAGGTAGCCAGTGTAATTTCTGGCCATGGAAAGCATTGTATCTTAGGCAACAACGCAGTTCATATACGTAATTTGACTTTGTCTCTGAAGCAAAGAGAGACTCGTAAAAATATAACAGAAATAAGATTTTTCATAGAAAATCAAAATATTTTAAAAAATCGAACTTTCATTTAAGAATATCGATGAAGAAGTGACTATAAATATAAATATATATAATGCCTACTTTTTTAACCGACTTAAAAAAGGAGGAGGTTCTCAATTCGGTTGGTATGTTTTTTATTGCAAACGTATTTTAACAATTTAATGGGGCCGTGGGCCGTATGCTTGATTGCCACCTTAGTGGTATAAAAAAAAAAAAAATTAATTCGGTAGTGACCAAAAATCATTCTTGTTTATTATTTAATTTTTGCTAAAGAACCTCTTCCTTAACCGCCTCTGTGGTCTAGTGGTTGCGACTTCCTACTTCAGATCTAGAGGGGTTCAATTCCCTTAGAAACAAAAACTTTCTGCTCAGTTTGGTTGGTGATAGGACTATTCTAAATCTGCCTGGCTAGCTAACACCGTCCTACCTAAGTCTGATGCCATAGCAATAATGGTAACAGCATTGTTGTGTTCCAGCAGTTGGGGCTGAGATAGCCAGCTTCCCTGTGGTTGATTTATCACTACAATCAGGTGAAATGAAGGTCGAGTGCTACCCCGATAAGGATTGGAAAAACCTCTTCCTTGTAGAGCTTGGTAAAAGTTTACTAAGTAATCGTTTTATTTTAGAGAGGGCTTGTATCCTGTAGGTACCAATTACCAACAGGCGGCGGGTCGTATCAGACTAACGAACTACTTTCCTTAGTCATTGTTCATTGTATTTGCAGATGATGAGGCAAAAACCTCTTATCATTAGTTCAACATGAACAGCATCTAAATGGTGTATCACCCTTCATGACGATCATTGTCTGCTACTAGCAATGGAGCCATCAAGGTCATGTAGACTTCCACGAGCACTTTTTCTACTCAATATCATGCGCAAAGAATTTTGGAAGTAAGACAAAGTAACGAGTTACTAACTTGTTGCTTTGTCATACTACCAAAACTTTAAATCTTTTCCAGCACACGTGTTCTCTCCTCTAAAAGAGATTGCTTTAAAAGAAGATAGACTCTTCTTACTGCTTCACATAAGGCGGTGGGAACCTAGCTCGGCATATTCCTTTTACGCTAATCATGTGGCGAATACCTTATCTACAGCCTACACTCCTCATCACAAGAAATCCTACAAATAAACAAATTTGACGCCTGCATGAACGATTGACAGGCGTCGGGACGCCGTCATTGGCGCGTGAGAGATAACGTTGTTATTCTTTCATTCGTATCCCCGTGGAAATCGACGATTGATGTTCACGTCAAAGCCTATGAACGATGTTTGAAACGTTATATTTATCGAACCTTATGAATACCAATTTAATTTAACATTCAGAGCTGTCGTTTTAGTATAATAAGCATAAATCGCGACGTTTGTGGGGTATATGACAGAATTGGGTTTCTTTAAATGCCTTTATATACCACAAAATACTTTAAGCCTGTCAAGCTACATATTTCTGACACAATTGTTTGTAAATTGTCGTATGCTCCCGGAGAAAAAACGATTTTAAATATGCTTGCAACTTGGGGCAAGAAAGAATACAGGGGTATGTAGAGCTCCTCAGTTGAAGATGGTAACAACCAAGACTTAGTGGGTACCTTATCGACGCCATTTTTGTAAGAGTAGCGCGTGACAGAAACCAAGGCAACACTTACCCTAGTCTATAAGCTCCTGTTATGCAATTGTCTGTGTCAGACCCATCAGAAGTGAACTGTAAGTTTAATATAAAACTTCTTCAAAATGTTTCGGGTCTAAAGCGTTTTGTTAAATTAGAGATTTTTAGGAATAAAATAAAATGAAAATATCTATAAATTCAATTAGACTCCCAAGAAGAACTTAAGAATCGTCAAAAATCCTATAAACATGTCTTATACAAAAAAAAGTATTAAAATACTGTCACGTCTGAATTTACATTAGCTAACAATGCCATGATGTCTGCCTGTCTGTCATGTCTGAATTTACACCGGTTCCAAAACAAGAACATTTCGCCAACTAACTCTTTTTAAACATTAAGTTACAATTTTTGTGGTAACATAATAATAATATTTAGCAATGCAGTGTCGTGCAAAGAAAACAATAATAAATTTAAGAATCCCATTCAAACGGTCACCGCATGAATGTTTTTATTTAGTCCATACATAAAATGCTCAAAATGAAGAACAACCCAACCAGTATCTGATCTTGAATTGTAAGTGGGTATAGAACCAAGCGATGCCCTTTGTTACCCATGGCTGTATCTTACTGATTGTAGACCGTAGAGTCGATCTCGCTCTTAACTATTCAAAATCATGTGTCTGATAGATATATAGATATATTTACATAAAAAGTAAACAGAAATAAAACAATATGCCAAAAAGGCGGTCTCACCGCTAGCAGCGATCTCTACCAGATAACCATAAAGTATAAGGTAGGTAATACGTGGGAAGAATGCTTCATAGATTACCTACTACACACATAAACTCTATATTTTTACATTTCAATATACAGATTAATAGCAAGCTCACATTTGTTTTTGCTACATTTAATTTTAAATGATATTCAATAAATGCCGCCTTAATTATAGGTAGGTTCGTTAAAACGTCAAACATTGAGTATTTCAGATTAAATTTATTTTCTATAAGTTTAATCAATCACTTTAAAAGTTTGTTAACGTTCCTAATTTACATCTTAGTATTCCTCCAGGACCATTTATTTAATTAAGGTAATTAATTCGTCTTAACGAAAGTTAAAGAAAAGAAGAATTGTTTTTTTAATGGCAACTCAGGCTAATGTATTCACGTTTTATGAAGCTCAAATAACTTGTAACTATCTGCGTTAAGGATTCTGCCTATGTTCAAGTATTAATTAACGCCTGTGTAGTATTGTGCTTGAGACCACTTAATTTAGATCTAGAGATCCGGGGTTAAATTCCCGTAGGGGCAGAAATTTTCTGCTTGGTTTGATTGGAGGTAGGACTTTTCTAAATCCGTCTGGATAGCTATCACCACCTTACCTAAGTCTACCGCCATAACAATAATGTTAACAGCGTTGTTGTGTTCCGGCAGTCAGAGGTGTGATATCTGATAAGGAATCTGGGTGTAGCTTGCTTCCATCTTCGGTCTTACCATCACTTACGTTGGATGAGATGAAGATCACGGGCTACCCAGTTAAGTATAAAAAAGCAAGCCCTGACCAGATACAATATAATATTTAAAAAACATCTAAAGTAGAAACACATCATGTAGTCGAGTGTTCTGAGCTTCATCGTGCACGTTAAGCCGTTGGTCCCATTTGTTACTGCAACCGCTTTAGCCCACCAACCCGCATTGGGCCAGCGTGGTGATGTTCTGGCCCAAACTCCTCATGTGTTTCTCTCATGTAGGAAGGCCTGTGCCCAGCAGTGCGATGTTTAAACACTGGTGAAGATAAACGTTGTTAATGTATACCTAAAATTATATAAGAAGCCTATCCGGCATATCAGCTTAATCTGTTAAACCGCAGAATACCCTCGGGGGTTCATGATAATTGAAAACCAATTGTGTCTAGAATCTGTGGGTGGGTTGGACAGGTTAATAAGTATCTAGGTTTAATATGACAAATTCACCATATCGAGAGTGGTGAATTTTCATACGAACGTTATACGAAATGTCAATGGCAGCTGTCGCACCGTACCATCCGCCCTGATCATCGCTGCGGAACAGCTCTAAGATTATGACGCATCATGCTGGCAGGTCATGATTCTGTCAAATACCTTGACGTGCTTTGTAAGGTACTGGAGCTGTCAAGTAGGGAGGTAATAGCGCCATTGTTAGAATATGACCTTGAGTCTCTACATATAAGCGCATCTATCGGCTTCATCACGGACAGTGCTTCCCTTCCTAGTCAGAAACACGCTTACTGGTCTAAGGAGTCATCAATTTACTGTCTCCTCAACATCTTTAAAAAAAATTAAGTACCTACTTAACTAGTATCTTTGTCGTACTTCCAAAACTGCCAAGCTTTGCGACACATGTGTTCTTCCTATAACATGGGTTCCATCAAAAGAGTAGTGTAAAAGGCACCCCATGGTCCGGCAAGGTGGAGGCGGCTAGAACGGAACTAGAATATTCGAAAACAAGATAGTGTCGCAGTGATTCTTGTTATAAAATTGGTGTATTATACTTATGATTCGTATAGTTTTGAGTAAACAGTTGTCTGTGCTGACGAACAATAAGAGAAATCCTTGCAACAAACGTTTATTTGGTGAAGTGAAGATCGACGAGTGTGTGATCGAGCACAAGCAGAAGCACAAACAGAAGCATTAACAGAAGCACAAGCAGAAGCACACGCAAAAGCAGAATCACAAGCAAAAGTACAATCAGAAGCACAAGCAGAAGCAGGAGCACAAGCAGAAGCTTAATGCTGAGATAGGCTCTTGTTGACTGATAATTATTTATTTTCATTATTGTTTGGTGTGATTAAACAAATATTTTTCTTTCTTTCTTCACTATCTCTCTCTCTCTTTCTGTGAGTTTAGTAATGTTTCAAACATTTGATTTGTATTTGAGTAACGACTTTAAGTTCAGTTAACTCTCAAAGATTTTATCGATAAATCGTACGTTTACTGAACGTGAGTATCAATGTATTAATATTAATACGTTTACATTAGTTCGTCTTGAAGATGAGCCCTTAATCACACACCAATAAAACTTGGGTTCATTTACACGATTTATTAAAATCATATACCTTTTTTTTTTTTTTTTTTTTTTTATACAACTGGATGACAAACAAGCTGACGGCCCACCTCATGGTAAGCGGTTACCGCCGCCTATAGACACCTGCAATAACAAGGAAAAGTCACTTGATATTGCAGGTGCGTTGTCATCCTGGGGCCTAAGATGAAATGCCGTCCATGCCCAGTAATATACCTATTTATGTTAGTATATTATCATTCACTAAATACGTCGCACAGCTTTTCATACGAACAAAACTTGGCATGCATAAGCAACTCGGGCTAGTCTTGAAAGTTATCAATGGATGTTTCGAAAAGTGTTATATAAGTCGTTTGCCGAATTTGATAATAACAAATCTTTGCGTCGCTAATTTATTTATTTATTTTAATGGCATGACACGTTCAGATTCTGAATTATGGAAATTTAAACAAAAATTAAAACCTACTCCAAAAAACTAAAAAGGTTAAAATAATTAAATTTAAGTAGGTACTAATCCCCTAGAAACATATTTTTTGGAGTCGGTGCTCAATATCTATTGTTTATGGTAACTACTTAGCACCAACTCCAAAAAATATGTTTCTAGGGGATGAGTACCTACTTAAATTTAGATAGATAGATAGAAATTCTTTATTTTGCACATCCACATAAACATCACAGAGATAAAACAAACACAATATGCCAAAATAAGTGGTCTTATCGCTAGAAGCGATCTATACCAGATAACCTTGTGGTAGGGAGTTTACGATAGGTACGAAAAAGTGGGAAAAAATGATATTTAATTTAAAATTATACATATACATAAATAAATAAATAAATATATACATATATATTAAATAGTAATAATAATAATACATAAATATATATTCACATTTGAAGGAAATTTAGGTAAACAAAGTGATTGGAGGAAATTAAAAAGGAAGAAGAAGGATCAGAGAGTGAGGAAATGTTTATACACCAGATGTTTAAAAGAAGATGTAGATTGAGCACGTTTTATATGGAGAGGGAGACTGTTCCAAAGCCTAATAGCGCGTACAGTGAAAGAAAATGGGAAGGGACCACAAGGAGAAGGGTGTCGACGGAACGAGTATTCCTGCCATGGGATGACTGAATGAAGCAGAAGCGTTTCTTCAGATATGGGGGAGTCGAAGGATTAAAAAGGATACAGTAAAGGAAAAGGATATATGTGCATCACGGCGCTGTCGAATACTGAGCCAATGGAGTTGAGAGCGATATTTAGACACATGGTCATACTTGCGCAGGCCATATATAAATCTTATGCACAGATTTTGAAGTCGCTCCAGCTTTTCAAGAAGATGTTCAGAGAGGTCACAGTAAGAGAAATCTGCATAATCTAGAATGGGAAAGAGGAGAGCTTGTGCAAGTGCAATCCTGGTGGGAAAGGGCAGAAAATTACGCAATCTCCTAATTGAACCCACGGCAGCAAACATTCTCCTGCTTACCTGATTTATATGAGACGTCCACGATAAAGTGCGATCAATATAAACGCCTAGGTTTTTAACCGTGACACTGTAAGGTCCATGAACACCATCAAACAAGACTTGTGGCAATGACCGCAAGTCAATCCTTGTTACTTAATAAGGACTACCAATTATGATAGCCTGTGTTTTAGAGGGATTGACACATAATCCATTGAACTTACTCCAGGTTGAGATGCAGGCTAAGTTAAGTAGATCTGTAGGTCATCTGCATATAGGTGGTAGGAAGAAGTAAGATAATCAGTTATAGTATTAATAAAAATAGCAAAGAGGAGAGGAGACAAAACGCCACCCTGTGGGACGCCAGATGTAATTCAACCAGGCATGTAACGCGCCAGGATGACAGACATTCATCAATGCGAATCCGTTGCCTGCGACCACGAAGATAACTGTGAAACCAGGCCATCACCGTTGGAGATATGTTAAGAGAGCTTAGTAGGGCAAGAAGAATGTTGAAGTCCACTGTGTTAAAGGCATTGCTAAAGTCCAACAGTGCAAGCACTGTAAGTTGTTTACTATCCATACCCAACATAATTTCGATAGTAATTTTGACAAGAGCTGAAACTGTACTATGACCCTGACTATTTAATTATTTTATCCTTTTCAGTTTTTTGGAGTCGTTTTAATTTTTGTTTAAATAGTTTTTTTTTCACTATTTTTAGTGATTACTTTATGGTCAAAGCTTATATTGTTTTATACTACCGTATCATTTCACTAAATATTCATAGGAAAGCAAAAATCCACAATTTCGCATACGTAGATGACTTACTTATTCCAGCTATTTTGATTTGAAAACTAAACTACATAATGGATTTTTAAAAAAATGGGACCAAATGGGAACTATTCCGCATCGAACAAAAAAAGAATTATCAATAATGTTCACCCAGTCAAAAGTTATGAGGTAACAAACATAAAAAAAACATACAGTCGAATTGATAACCTCTCCCTTTTTTGAAGTCGGTTGAAAAAAATGTCTCAATCCATTCAGCACTGATAAATTAGAGAACAAAAGATTTTATATTGCGTGTGAGTGGTGGCAGGCTGGTAAGTAACGAAAAACTAAGTAAATAAACATTCGAGGTCATAATACGGTTATATTACTCGCGGATAATATTCGGAGCTTTTACGTCAAAAGAAATTTTGATACCATCAAATGAAATATTTTTCTTTTCTATAGAATAAATCGTCTAGGTATTAAAGTTTTGAATAAATAGCTTTCGCGTATTTTTTAAAAAGAAATTCGATCATTTTGATTGTTGCCTCTAAAAATTCGCCTGACATAAAAGAACACTCGTCGTATTGAAATCATCGACTTACTTACCAAGCATGATATATAGAAGTGTTATATGGTCCGTGAACCTCCCCCAAGGATCACCAAACCGATCGGTCCTGCGCTGCCCTTATCCAACGGCTTCCCACGACTCTTACCAGATCATCGGTTCACCTTGTGAGGGGCCTACCAACGCTGCGTCTCCCGGTACCCGGCCGCCACTCGAGGACCTTTCCACCCCAACGGCCGTCAGTCCTCCTTGCAATGTGACCTGCCCACTGTCACTTGAGACTCGCAATTCTTTGGGCTATGTCAGCGACCTTAGTTCTCCTGCGGATCTCATCATTTCTGATTCGATCACGCAGAGAAACACCAAGCATAGCCCTCTGTATTACCCTTTGGGTGACATTGAGCCTTTTTATGAGGCCCATTGTAAGTGGCCACGACTCGGTTCCGTAAGTCATCACTGGCAACACACACGAATTAAAGACTTTCGCCTTGAGACACTGCGGTATTGAGCCGAGAATATGCTGCGAAGCTTCGCGAACGCTGCCAGCCGAGTTGGATCCGTCGATTGACCTCTTTCTGGATGTTGGATTTACCAAGTTGGGCCACTTGTCCCAGGTAAATGTATTCGAATAGGTCTGTGAAACCTTTTAATCTTGTAGAAAACGAGCTGATAGTCATCAAACGCCTGAACTGATCTTTTTAAATTATAGCTAAAACCATCCTAGTCACGTCAGCTTTCAAACAAAAAAAAACAAATCAAAATCGGTCCATTCCTTTAGGAGCTACGATGCCACAGATAGACACACAGATACACAGACCGTCTATAACATCCCTCTTTTTTCGTCGAGGTTTAAAACTGTAGGTTTAAAAATATAGACTACGGATTCTTAACATTACATTAGAACTGCGCAATAATTTTATTTCAAATTCGCATCAGGACAGATTAAACGTTACTCAGGATCGTTTCAAACCTCCCGCCATACTCTAGATCCAACATTAAAAACTGTTTACGCGTCAATCTCATTACGTTATGAAATCC
The DNA here is from genome assembly GCA_947347705.1 of Nymphula nitidulata. Classification (NCBI taxonomy): domain Eukaryota; kingdom Metazoa; phylum Arthropoda; class Insecta; order Lepidoptera; family Crambidae; genus Nymphula; species Nymphula nitidulata. Next base: position 1,301,233 of record OX374617.1, on the reverse strand, counting down.
TTTTTTTCGTGCGAGCGGCGGAGGGGGGGCGGGGCAGTCTGGATGGGGCATCAGACGAACGCCTACGCGCGCCGCCGCGGCACGTGTCTCCCCGTACTTCGCAGTCTCGCTACCGCAGGGCCGCGTGCCCTACGCGGCAAGCGGCCGGCTCCGAGCCGCACCTTACTTGCCTATAAACTTTACAACAATAAAAATAAGTTGCCAAAATATTTTCACCGGTTTCGAGTGCCGCGGTCCGGATTGGTAAGTGGCTGTTTCGATTTTTTCTTTGTGTTAACGTGTGCCGTGAATTTAATTTGCGTTCTTCGGTCGGTGAGTGATGGGCTCAGCTTGTTATTTGAGTGCTTTTTGCTTGTTTTAATTTGTTGTTTTGTTTTAATAGCTGTATTTTTAGTGCTGTAAGGAACACTTTATGGGAAAATGTGAAAATGGACATAATTTTTTTATTTTAAAATACATTTACAAAATTAAAATGAGCCATTTCATTTGAATTTTCTCAGCATTAATTATAAAACTTTTACATAATAAAGTTAAATGAATCGAGTGAATTATAAAATAAATGTGGTATATCTTCATTGACCAATTCTATTACAGCTAATATTGGTATTTTTACTTTAATGTTACACGGAGTGTTTTATCTAACAACTACTGAGTACTATGCAAATAATAATTTAATTTTAGTAAGAAAAATAAGTTACTTACTACTCACGTCAAATTGGTAGGTACTGCGAATATAGTTCATATATTTTTTCAGTATATTTCACTGTGATCGCATTTTAAAGCAATAATATAGTAATAAATTTCATTATAAAAGAAATTAAGATATTTTATAATATTAATTTTGGAGATAACCTACGAGTTAATTATGTTATACAATACTGTAAGTTTTCCAAATAAAATAAAATAAAAATAATGTGCTTACACTCACGCCTATTAATCTAGCCCATGGTAAAAATCAAGTATTAATTGGTAATATTTTTATCTTACATCATATGATTTATTATATTGTTATTATAATTTATATCCATCTTTTAATATGTTGGTCCTTCACTTCAATATTAAACTACCTAATGGTATGTAAACTTTACTAGCTTTGGCCAACAACTTCGTTCGCGAGAAGTCGGTTCTATCCAACATTTTTCGGGGTAAAAGTAGCCTGTGTTCTATTCCAGACTATAATCTATCTCTGTGCTACGTTTCATCTAGACGCGTTCAGCTGTTTTGGCGTGGTCGAGTAACAAACATCCATTAACACTTTCGCTTTTACAATAATGGAGTAGGATGGTAGGATTCTTCTTTGTACGGGATATAAAAGCTAAGTATTTTTTATTTTTTGATGCTGGAAACTATCTTTTAATTATTGATAAGGAGAGGGTTTTTGATACTTAACGGTAACATGTCGGAAAAAAGAAGTTGATATTATAGAGAATAAGGAATAGAAAAGCCAGTGAAACCTAACTTTATTTCCCTTAATTTTAGTTAGACGTCTGAAAGATAATATTTAGACCAGAAAAGAGATACGTTTCAAGCTGCGATGTTAACCCACGACCATTCCCAATCTACACGGATTGGGAACTGGGGACGACTCCTCGAACCACAGAGAGCTTTTTAATTTTGTATTCTGTTATGTCATAAATTAAGGGTTCCTTTAAAAGCGGCATACGCCCGCAAGATGAAGGCGGCTAGAACAGTGTGTTTCAACCTGCACTAGCTGTCTCCACATATGGACTCTTCTTACCGCTTCACGTCAGGTGGTGTTGGGTTGTTTGCTGTGCTTCATATAAAAATGCCGCCATTACGCGTAGCAAAAGGAACTTGAGGAAGTTTTGCCGCTTATCACGTGCTGAGAGTAAGGTTCGTTTCACTTCGATTGATACTTACACTAGGGGCACAGAATACTTTTAGTACTAGACGATATTTACAGAAAAAAAAAACACTTTCTATTGACTTTTGAAAGTTTTTTAGGGAAAGACAGCCACTTACAATCAACCGTATTCATTGTCGCTTTCATTTGAAACAAACACGATTAAACACAAGATAATGCTACAGAAAAACATTGTACAGATCCCTTCGATAACTGCGTATTCTGTTTTGTTTGTAAGAACACGAATTAAATGCAAATTCTAACCCCGTCATTACGATTGTGGTTAGCTCGACGCCAAATGCCAACATTTGCATGCCTCCGTCACGCCGTCTGTGGCTACACTGGTTCAGTTGGGAGCTGGGCAGGGCACAGTTTAAGATCCATTTGCCGTTTAAATCCGTTAACGCTTTTAATTGGTGGCTTTTAAGTGGTTTCGGAAATTGGTCTGCCGATTGTCTTTGAGGATGAAACTACGAGTGCTGAGAGTCTAGCTAGACAATCGCTATCGCTAAACAGAAAATGTATGAGATTTGACATGTGCAATCAAAAGTCAATCGAGGGTTTCTGTTAAATCCCATACATTTTCCGCTAAGCGACAGCGATTCAATTCAATTCTTTATTGCAATAACCATAATGTTACTTGAGATGGAAAGTATTAGGATTAAAGCTAGCAGTATTAGACTTAACTATTAGGGGAGGATTTATTGTCGAAAGGCATCGTGCCTGGGCCCTCTGATCAGATACCTATTCGTAGCTGACTGGCCTAGTTTTCATTATATTATTACTAGCGTTTGCCCACGACTACGTCCGCATGAAGTCGGTTCTGTCCAACGGGAACAGTACATTTTTTCTTGATAAAAAGCAGCCCATGTGCTATTCCAGGCTATAATCTATCTCCGTGGTAAGTTTCATCCAGATCCAGTCGATTTAGCGTGATTAACTACAAACATCCATGAAACCTTTCCCGTTTAAAATAATAAAGTCGGATGGTAGGATAGGTACTTCTTTGTATAAGATTTTGAAGCTAATAAAAGCCAAGACGCATATAACGACAATAACGCATATCCGATTTTATCGCTAAATAGCAACGATGTCATTCTGAGACATTTCCTAGATCATTATATTACTCCGAGTTTGCAAGTCCTGACGTCAGCTTCATGGCATAACTGAAGATTTCATCGCAATCAAACCAAAACAGCTATCCTTTGTTTTGGCTTAGGCTTGGACATATCGGCGGGCGTGCAAAATCGCGTAAGAGCAGTTTGCAATACCACGTATTTACAAAAGTCGTAAAATAGAAATATCGCGCCAGCAGGTCCTTACAGCTGATTCGGTTAAACTAGATTCTCATTAAACAACACACAGAGAAATTGCAAACAAGTTGAGTGAAAGAAATGTTAAAGATATTAAATATTTTCTTCCTCCTGTAAAATGAAAAAAGCTGACGCGCTATTCAAATACTGCTCTTGCGCGATCTTGCATGCCCACCGGTGATATACAGTGGAAGTTTAATAAGTAAGCTTTGCAGGAAGTTTAATAAGCAGGAAATTCTGTTAACATAACAGAATCGAGGAAGGCAAGACGCTTGCAAGTCTAGCATGTAGAGCAAATATGATAAAGATCGCAAAAACGTGCTTTCAATAAACAAAATATTAAACTACGAAGCAGTTGCTTGTTAGGAAAATAAGCTCGTTCCATATTTTTAACATGGGTATTATATGTTAGATTTTTTGACTGTTATTGGAAACAAGCAGTCATTTACAAACGAATCTAAATTTTAAATAGGCAACTACATTGTTTTAAGTAATTAGACCAATAGTGCATGAAAATAATTATATTAATAAATTCTTGCATTAATAACATAATAGATTGGATACGGCTCTCAGAATTTCACATTAATTAATAACAACTGAAATTAAAAAAATTATACTACATTTTTTCATTTAATCGCTGTTTTAATTATTTTTATACCACTAGACGCCAAGCAAACTACGGGTTCATCTGGTGATAAGTGGCTATTACTTTCACATATTGAAAACATTGCTTGACATTGCAGGTACTTTGTCATCCTGATTCCTTTTTTTTTACGGGAAGAGATCTGATTATAGACCTACCCGCCGCTGGCTAAGCGCGGGCTAAATTGCTTCGGCAGAGCCCAGGCTACCCCCGCGAAGGGCAGTGAAGTTACTGGGGAGTTTAAGTGGGTATTTCCAGTGTTGCTATGCTAGCGCTGGACGATCCCCACACACTTCGTCTAGGTTCAGTCGTTGCCTCCGCTCTCTTGCCGCGACCTGGTGTTGATGCACCCTGGCCAAAACCAGGGCATCAACCTACCACGCGAGCGTGCCTTCTAATACGCAGGTAGCTCCGTGTCTGACCGTACGATAAGCCCGCACGGCTCAGGTCGCGATGACCCTCTGCCGCTGCCGCAAGCGGGCCCGTGTGAGGCACTCTGCCCACACCGGGGCTCCGTACAGTGCCATCGACTTTACTACCCTGTGATAAAGCGACGGCATGACGAGCTGGGCCCCTACATTCGGGAGGACCCGTCCGAGTGCTGCGGCGGCGCACAGCCGGGGCGCGAGGAGCTTAAAGTGCTCCCGAATCTCCACCGAGGGTCCAGAACCAGGCCGAGGTACTAAAGGTGCACCTCGACGGGGATCCGGACTATCTACACTCGGACCTCGAGCCCCGGTGGGGTTCTGCGTCTCGGGGTGTCAAAGGACAGTCATCCTGAGCCCTAAAATGAAATGCCTTCCAAGCCCATTAATTAAGAATAAAGTATCTATCCAGAAGACCCTACTTACGAGTCTTACTCCTTGTAAACGAATACTATATATTTTGAATCCAAATAAGTCGATAACAGAGATAATATACGTTCTATGTCGATATTAAAGAATATTTTATTTTTCTTATGAATATACTTTTTAAATATTTTATCATAAATGTTCGTGGATGGATAAAAGTGTTTTGTGTATACTTTTACGTAATCAAAGAGGAACAAACAAATGTGAAATTGAAATTCCCAGCAAACATTATGTGAATATCATAATTGTAAAGGATTAATCAACCCAATACAATCATTATAATTTTACAGGCGGAAGGAAATAAATTTACAAAGAAGCGTGAATTTATTTCAGCGTTGGAGAAAGCTCATATACGAGATATTAAAAATATTTTTTGTTATTTCAACTAATTTAAAATTAAAAATTTTAAGTGTATCTGGTGTGAGTTTCTAAAGAATTGAGCATCCTTCTGACATTTTGATGGCACAGGATGAGCTCAAAGTTACTTACTATGTCTTGTAAATACCACCGAAGTAACAGTAAACAAAATTTCGGATCCGTGAAATTTAGTAAGACCATTTGGTCAAGCAGGAAATGAGCTGATAATCATCAAACGCCTGAACAGATCTTTTGACATTATGGTTCAGAACCATCTCGATCACGCCAGCTTTAAAAAAACGGAACGAAATCGGTCCATTCGTTCGGGAGCTACAATGCCACAGACAGACACACAGATACAGATACAGACACGTCAAACTTATGGCACCCAATGGCATACTCATCATATCACCAGCCTATATACGTCCCACTGCTGGGCACAGGCCTTCTTACATGGGACAAACACATGAGGAGCGCGGGCCATAACACCACCACGCTGGCTCAATGCGAGTTGGTAGGTTAAGCCGTTGCAGGAACAACCGGGACCAACGGCTTAACGTGCCTTCCGAAGGACGGAGGAGCTCGAGATAACAAACTATGGTGACCCATCACAGTATCGACCATGGCGAAAGCTGCTTTGGTTATCGTATCGAAACCAGAGCGCTCAAACCAATACGCCACCGAGCTCCTCAATATGGCATACTATTACTGATTAATTATGTAAAATGTAATGAAAACGGCTATATGGAGACGTAGTATACTAGTACGTATGTTTAGTGCCTCTCCAGCTGATTTGAGCCCATACCCTGATGACCATATTTACGAAAGCACTGAACCATTTTTGTTGAAATCTTTGCCGTTCCCTAAATTCAAGCAAGTGTGAAAGAAGATATTTAGTCCACGGTTGAAGTAAATATAAGCAAATGAAAAAGAATGATCTTAATTTAATTTCAAGATTTATATTTGTTAGGAAGGCATTGTAAATTATACAATATATAGGTACATAGGTTTCAAATTGATAGTTGAAGTTGACTCAACATGGTGTGCTCATGGAAAAAGAACAGAATTACTTAGAATTACGGAATGAGTGACAAACACGACACGAAATCTCGGTGTACGTGAACTTACGCCTACTGCCGGTCGTCAGTTGACCGCGTCACGTGGCCGTTGTGCCTTGGCAACAGGATAATATGTTATTTTTAGAAAAAGGAAACTTTTGCTGTCAAGACGTCTACAAATCTCTTCTTTGTTATTAGTAATTCAAGTAATTACAGTTAATTCGTCCCATCAGCCGGCCGGTGAACACACATACTGTTACAAAACTCTTTTAAGTTGTGTGCTTATATATTTTTTATGTCAGGTGTGACAGTGTGATTTTGTTTTGGTTGTCTTGTAAATTTATTATTTTCTGAGTAAAACATTTTATTATATCGTTCAGCTTTAATTATTAGCAAATAGAGTTTTATCGGCGGCTCCGCGTGTTTTCCGCATTCTCAATAACTGGCGACCGTGATGGAGAAGTTGCACAAGGAGAGAAAACTTGCCAGAGCTTTATTCACTAAGGCGAAAACGGTACTAGAAAATAAATTAGAGGCCAAAGATGTAGAAGAGATTGCTGCCGCCTTCAGTCTTTTGCAGCATAGGCTGATACGCTATTCAGCGTTGACCAACGCGTTAAAGAACAGAGCCTCGACTGTGAAAATTTAGACGAAGAGCAGTTGTTGCAGGGCAGTTTGGCTAGTGATAATTACCAGTTCGACTAGGAGCGGATGAAAGTCAAGTATGACAATTTATTCCAGGAGTACGGGCGCACGAGAAAGTCAAGCGGTTCCGGTGGCAGTATCGCATCAAATAACCACACTGTAAAGTCTCATAAAGTGTATGTAAGTGCATGCAGTTCGGCGGATCAATTACACGTCTCGCGAAGATTTAGATTACCGAAAATAGAACTGCGAAAGTTTGATGGCGCTGTCAAGAACTGGATCGGATTCTGGGGACAGTTCAAGAAGATTGACAGCGATGAGACAATGGACGAGGAGGACAAATTTCAATACCTGTTCCAGTGTACAGGTCCAGAATCACCAGCGAGAGCGCTCGTCGAGAGCTTTCCTCCATCAGGAGCTAATTACAAGAAGGCTATGGAGCAGCTGAAGTCCAGGTTTGCTAGGGACGAGTCGATTATTGAAATTTATGTTCGCGAACTCCTTAATTCAGTTCTTGCTGAAGCGAAAGGTAATACTTCCTATAGGTTAGGCCACTTATATGACAAATTAAATACACAGTTGCAAGCATTGCAAAGCTTAGGAAAGAGTACCTGTCAATGCTTATACAGAAGGGCAGGGAGAGGGACAACAACTTAAAGGTAGGCGATGTCGTATTAGTTGAGACCGAAGCGAAACGCATTAAGTGGCCTTTAGGAGTTGTATTAGAAATTTATGTAGGACGAGACGGGCATCTCAGAGTTGCGAGAGTAAAAACAGCCGACGGGGAGTACACTCGGCCGTATCAACGTCTATACCCATTGTAGGTGGCCTCCAGTGAAGTGTGAACTGAGCAGGAGTTGTGTCTTCCGACCGAAAGGTGGGAGGATGTTACAAAACTCTTTGAACTTGTGTGCTTATATATTTTTTATGTCAGGTGTGACAGTGTGATTTTGTTTTGGTTGTCTTGTAAATTTATTATTTTCTGAGTAAAACGTTTTATTATATCGTTCAGCTTTCATAATTAGTAGATAGAGTTTTATCGGCGGCTCCGCGTGTTTTCCGCATTCTCAATACATACCATTATGAAAGACCTTTTCTGTCTGCCATACTGATATAAGTGCTATACAGATCTGCCCCTCAAATCTGCTATTTATTTACCTTAACGGATCGGCAGCGTTTCGGTATCGTTACTATTGCGCTATTGATAAAAAAAGGTATTCCACTAACATTGCTTATAAAATCGGAACGCTAACGAAACGCTCTCGGTTGGTTCAACTATTTGACAACTGAATCGTTGGTGACATAAACATTTCAAAGTTGTGAAATTCGGTATGTATATCGTATTTTTGGTAGTCTTTGTAAATCATATTTATTTAAAATAAAATCAGAGGGTCGATTCTGCTATTTATTTACCTAACCTAATCGGCAGCGACTCGGTATGAGGTTGGGTTATAAAATAGGTATTCCACTAACATTGTTTATAAAGCCGGAACGCTAACGAAACGCTCTCGGATGGTTGAACTATTGGTAGGTGACAGAAACTGTCAAAAGTAAAAAAATTCGGTATATACGTATTAGCATCACTATAACGTCTGTGATACGTATATAGTGTTTTTAGTAGTTATATTTGTTTAAAAAATAGTTAAAGTAGTTTTAAAATAAATTAAATAGTAATAATATTACATATAACTAAATGTGAAAATGTTTTATTTTCCAAAAATATAGGAAAAATCATATATTCATGATAATTATGATGACTCGTCCAAGGTTTTTCTTCCAAATTATACTTGATGCAATCCTTTAAGCACAGGAACTAAGTTATAGAGTACTTTTTATTCTAGTTTGCGATATTAAACGTTACACAATTACTGCCGTTGTAAAACCGTAACTTTTGACAGTTCAACCAAAGCACTACCGATGCGTTTCGGCTGGCACAAATGTTAAGTATTTAGCAGAATACGAAACAATGATTGAACCGAACGGTTCGCGTTACGTGTTTGTTAGTAGAATACCAAACTGATGCGTTTCGGCTACGTTTCGATTGCGTTGAGTTAGCAGAATACAAAAACGTTGTAACTTAAGCGTTTCCGATTCGTTTCAGATCAAAATACAATAGCAGAATTGGGGGGCAGTACCCCTAGCAAGAACATTTTTAAATTTCGAATCGTAATCGTATCGTTCTTGCACGCTTAAAATTTCAAACAAAAGCCAGACAAAAGCTGACGTAACTACTCGATACGATGGCGATTCGAAATTTAAAAGTGTTTGTGCTAGGGGTACAGATTATATGAAGCATTTAAATTCTAAAATTTGATTTTTATTTATTGATTTGTGGAAGTGACGAATAAACAGTAAACTAATCAGACACCTCGTTAACGGACTGGTCTGGACAAGGCTTCACAAGCACGTTCCGAATTGTGTTGCGAACCCACAGAATTAACATTCATCGTCCAGTTGTAATTCTGCGTGTAAAAGGTTTTGTAACTGTCGACTTGACGTTTATTGTTATTCATCCGCTAACGAGTTGCTACCGTTAAGTTGGGAGACTTATTTGTTAAGTTTTGTGTGTGGCTTACGCTGGACTGATTTATAACGTTGTTACAATCCAACGAAGACTTCTGTAGGTTTCTGAAATTATTTCAGCTGCTTAGAAGAGTCATTCAATGATTCATATTTTTATGTATATAATGAACGCACTAAATCAACAGAAAAGAGATGTTCCTAAAATGTACGGAGACCCGCGCAGGTGTATGTACAGTGTTCTGAAAAATAGGTAAAAATACGCAGAATAGTGTTAAATTGTCCATTTACTTTTTATTTGCTTTGTTGCGTGGTACGAAACAAAATGTTTCATTAAAAAAAACTGCAACTCAGCCATATATTCATCATGGCGCCTATGTCAGTTTGGTGACGTTTAGTTAACTTCTATGTCGCCCGCCATATTGCCATATTGAATAACGATGAAATCCACGAAAAATTGTGCCGCGATACAAGTGCTTATATAGCCGCCGAATACTACTAGATAGTTCTCGAACCTTCCATTACTTCGTTTAATCGAGAATACTAGAATGTTTCATACATGGAATAACATGTTGTCTAACTACTTTCTCGAAGTTTTTTGTCTGTTCTTATGTAGTAAGCTGCGCTGTCTTTTCGCGACCGTTCCAGTCCTTATCCTTATCCTACTTCTGTCCTTATCTAGCATTAGCTCTATCTCACTCACACTTAAGTTATTTTACATAAGGCATTATATGGCCTTAAAGGGTCCTGAAAACGCCTGCAAGAGGGTTTCCTGGATATAGTGGCATCTAATTAGTTGGCTTCTGAAACAGCCTGAAAGCAAGTTTTAGGCGCCTAAAAACGACGGTAACTAGGTCATTTTTTTATTATTTGGTATGTGATAGTGCTCTCTCTAGATCGGACTGAAAAGCATTATAGCCTGCTGAAAACGACTCTAAGTCTACGAAAATTGACTTCAAAGTTGAGCAAGGCCATAACGCTAAGTACACCACCGTAATAATATGTAGCATCTAATTAAACCCGTGTTAAATCCGGTTAAGTGGTTTTAAAACTATATTTCAAATATTTCTGCAATTCCTAAGATTATAAAAGTCATATCCATAGTAGGATTTCACAGTAAAATATGAGGGCATTTGGTAATTGGTGGCACGTGTCTGGCCCTTCTAGTTTTTTCCAGAGCTTTCTATTGTGTTTATGTCCCTCTTCTTCTCTCAAAATTAAAGTATTATGGACTGTCGTGTGGGTCAGTGGCATGGTTTGATAGTTATCCTAGATGTCGTTCTCAGATTGTAAAGCTGACGGGATCAGATGGCAAGATTCTTCTGTCTGATTGTCGGTCAAGACTCGTGGTGTCCCACAAGGCTCAATTCTTGGGCCATTGCTCTTTATAATATATAGCGCTGATATAATTGCTATACTGAAGTATTGTAGCTACCATCTATATGCTGATGATATGCAATTGTATCTTTCTGGACCCCCCGACAAGTTCCAGAATGTGGTATCTAATTTAAATACAGATTTGGAAAGTGTTACTAATTGGGCTAGTAGAAATGCATTGATACTTAATCCTTTAAAGTCCAAGTACATGATCTTAGGTTCAAAGAATCAAATGCTTAAAATAAATAGCAAAAACCTGACAGTTAAAATTGATAATGACTCTATAGAGCGTGTGAAAGAGTCAAGAAACTTGGGAATCGTACTCGATTCCGAGCTTCGTTTCGAGACACATATATCAAACTTAGTCAAATCCTGCTTTTATCGACTAAGTTACTATACAAAATTCGAGATTTGCTTGATGAGGGAGTTAGGATCATTGTTTGCGAATCTTTAGTTCTTTCCAAACTCAATTATGGTGATCTTGTCTATGGGCCTGGTTTATTATCTAGGACTCAGAGATTGGTGCAGCGAGTGCAAGCAACCTGTTGTCGTTATTGTTTTGATATTCCTCCACGTAGTCATGTAACACCGTACCTAAATAATTCCTGTATGTTGAGAATGGCTGCAAGAAGGTATTCGACCTAATGAAACACAAGAAGCCGGAATACCTTTTCAAAAAGTTCAAGTTTTCGCAATTTCATGAAAGCTATATCTGCAGGTCAACACGTTCTTTGGTGACAACACAGCAACATAAGACAGTAGCCTTTGCTGGTAGTTTCCGCTATCAAGCCACAAAATGTTGGAATAATATTCCGCCACCACTGAAACTATTCTCTAATAAAGGTACTTCCAAAGATAATTTTAAACGTATCCTCCTTGAAAAACAAAAGTTAGGTGTCCACATAAATTTCTTTGGTAGCGGTTCCTACTAGCAGCAATACTGTTTGATTTGGGAGTAGTTTTTTATTATTATTTTCTTATTTAAACAACCACATCATTATTTTTATTTTATTTTTTTTGCAATTTTAATAATAATTATTTATATACACTGGATAGGAGCGTTCTCCTGATACCTGGATACTGATTTGCACCGTAGCTACTTGGCGAAGAAAAGAAAATCTAGGTTATGGCTGAAAATCAGTGTTGTCCGTGCTGGGCTCTTGCACTGAGCTATATCCTTTTTCAAACTGCAGCACACACTTATAACTAATTATTTTATACAATCTAATCTAGTTTCGTTAAGTTTTATGTTTAAGATTTTTGTTAAATAATATTGTTTTTTTTTCTTGTTTCTTATTTTTTGTGTGTGTATGTATGTTTGAAATAAAGTAATCTATCTATCTATCTATCTAATTCAATACTCAACCTATATCTAGCCCCGATGATCACACACATAGTAACATAATTCATATAAAAGTTAACAAGTATTTTACCGTTCAAATTATTTAGATCCCTCAAGAATTGATGAAGTTATTAAAGTTTTAATTTCAGCAATATTGAACGTTTTTATTAGGGCAGTGTTTGAGTAAATAGCTTTTGCTCGATATCAAAAATGTTTCCAAGAATTTTAATCATGAATAGTCGTAAGCTTAATTATGTTAAAGCGGTCAATAAAAAAACGTTCAAATACTAAAACGTATATTATGAAATGACCAATTAATAAATTGTTTTTCTTAGAATCGGTCTGTTAATTTTCAATATTTTTGACTTTGACTTGAAAATTTGTATGAAAAGACGTGAGACGTAAATATTATTGACTAGACTAATAAAGTCTGTTTAGTTGTCTTCAAAATTAAGCAAAATGAAAGTACGATAACAAAAATTCTGACTGAAAATGATTGTTTCTAATAGGGATGTTAATCGTTTGAGTATAGCGTTTTTTTAGCGCTATTTTTCACAAATTCTGAAAAGATACGCTGCTTTTACCATCAAAACCAGTCAAATCTGTGTAAGTTACGGAATATTTTTGAAGTTGAATGGTTTAGAAAAGTTATAAATGGTATTTTTTTTATTTCCAAATTTTATCAAAAATGTTAATGGTATAAGATTCCTCACATCAATAAAAACCAACTAAAACATACATAATACATAGTTATTATTGATTTTGTCACTATGCCCATACATTTGCAGTAATATAGGAACATGTGAAGTCACCTGTTCCGTAGATTTTCTATGGAACGTGTTTGGATGATGCGCCGCTACTCATCAAACGTACCACTTTATCTGTGAAACTATTGATCTTAAACATACTATTTCTTTTGCTATATTTTTTCACGAGTTATAAACTTCTTATTTATTATATGAAAAAATTGACAACTACCCTATTGTAAACCATCGGTTTGTGATGCCGTCTGACTAATATATCCGTAACTAACTGACAGTCACTTGGTTCCGTCATTTTCAAGTGTTCAACACTAACAGTAGGTATCGGAGACGTCACCTCTTCTTACCAACAAAACAATTTCTCTTGAAGGTCTAGAAATGCTACACAGAATGCTTAACTTACATTCTTATTGTCCTCGTAATAAAAGCCACGTATTTATAGTAGATACCTCATGTTTCTAATAATAAGATTATGTAAGGGATTAGAATAAGCATGGCATTGTGTGCACTAACCTCTATTTATTTTGTTACGAGGGAAACAAAAAGGTTGGTCGACCTTTGAGTAGAAGATACACCGAACGACCGACGCGTGACGCCACGTGTGGAACTTTCTAGAATATATCGAATGTTCTGGAAGTCTCCGACAAACTCTCTGTATCCGTTGTAATAATTACAATATACATATATCGTGTTATTCCACGTTATATTAGAATGGTTTGTGTGCACGATACTGAAGACACACTAACACTAAAATTCAGTAAAGTTTATCTCTTTTTTTCAATAAGCAAAAGTAAGAGATAGAGAAAACTGGAATTGACAAATTAATAACATTAAAACAGCTTGAGAACTTCATAATACTTAAATACCTGATAAGTACCTTCATGAAGAGGGATATAGTTCTGCACTTTTTACACGACAAGTAAAAAGGCATATGCATTAGGCGTCTCCATGTAAACCGACACATGTTTCATGCAAATAAATATCTTTATCTTATCTTATCTTGTTTCTTGGCTGATATGGTGATGATGGTGAATGATCCCTGGCAACCTTTTAGAGAAACCATGAGGGGAAATGTAGGCAGTGTAATTACTGGGCATGAAAGGAATTTCATCTTAGACCTCAGGATGACAACGCACCTGCAATACCAATGGATCTTTTCCTTGCTGGTTTCTATACCCTTCTGGTGGTAAATCTACTAGGTGGTAGACCCATATGTAGGGTCGCCTGGGTAGGTACCACCGCCTTTCTTATTTCAGCCGTGAAACAGTTCGTTGTGTTTCGGATTCAAGGGAAAGGTAGCCAGTGTAATTACTGGGCATGGACGGCATTTTATCTTAGGACTCAGGATGACGACGCACCTGCAATATCAAGTGCTTTTCCTTGTTATTGCAGGTGCCTATAGGCGGCGGTAACCGCTTACCAACAGGTGGGCCATCAGCTTGTTTGTCATCTAGTTGTATAAAAAAAAAAAGTATCACCAGGGGGGCTTTTTATTTGTTAATCTAGTTATTTAAAAAAATATGTATTAGCAGAAAGAAATGTAACTGTTAATGTAATAATCATGCATTGTGATGAGGATAATTATATTATTATGATCATCTTACATTTATTTTTTTATTTCACAATAAGAATAACTTCTTATTGTGAAATAAAAAAATATCATATCAAAAGCCTTTAGCCAAGAACAAAGAAATGTTGAAGACGTAGAAGCATGATTTTACATTAGCAAAATTAAATAGCTTCAGAGGTTTTTAAAATAATTCGAATATCAGATACTCCTTAATTAAACAAACAAACACAATTTAAATTTCAAAACTAAATAAACATCACAGTAAAAAGTGCAAATTATGTACCTTGAAACTATTACCATAAGCACCAGATTCGCTTGTACAGTACCTTAAGGTACATAGACCTTCACAGTTCACTTCACATGTAGTTCGCTAACGCAATAACGTGTGTAAATCCATAGAAACAGAACTCAATTCCGATCGTACGTTCTGTTTTAATAAAATTCATTTTAAGGACGCTTGCGAAATAGTTCCAGGGGGATAATAATAGAAAGTCGAGTGGATTTCATAATGTTAATTCGTGTAAGAAGGGTTTTAGTATTAAAAAATTTTGTATCGGACCACATTGCTTTAAATCCAAATGAATATCATTTAGAACATGAAGTCTATACATAAAAAAATGACTATTCATTTTTCTGAACACTTACCTAAATGGTACAAAGACATTAACAACATTATAGTGTATAGTCCCAAATGCTGAAAAAACTTAGTAAGAAAGTTATTTGTCAACAGGCCGTCACTTTCAACGAATGCAGGTGACATGCTTTTATTATTAATATTATAATTATTCTTATAGATATAAGAAAAGTTACAAATAAATAAAAGATATCGACACCATCAGTGGCAGTACAGTTATTAAGAATACGAGTCAGTTAAGAGTCATTTGGTCAAGATAGCAGCTTACACCATTTTTTTTTACTTTTAATAAAAGACCAAAATAACTTAAAGTTACAGCGCAAGTTCTGTTTGAGTCTTGTTATATAGGTTGGTGCCGTCAATAAGACAATAAATTTAAACATGGGCTTTATTAGTTCAAGAAATGATTTGCCACTTTCAAAAACATCTTATTCGTTTGATAATTTCATGACGTTTCTAAAAAATAATGCAGCCAATGTTATATTATTTCATACAAATGTCATGAAATTATCAAATGAATAAGATGATTTTTGTTAGTGGCAAACCATTTCTATAAACTAAGACCATTTTTCAATTTATTGTCGTATTGACGGCACCACCCTGGATAATTAAAAAAATTTTAAACAAAAATTAAAACCGACTTCAAAAAACTGAAAAGGATAAAATAATTAAATTTAAGTACTTAGGTATTCATCCCCTAGAAACAAATTTTTGGAGTAGCACCAACTCCAAAAATATGTTTCTAGGGGATGAATACCTACTTAAATTTAATTATTTTATCCTTTTCAGTTTTTTGAAGTCGGTTTTAATTTTTGTTCAAAATTTTTTTTTCACAATTTTTAGTGGTAACTTTCTACGGTCGAAGCTAGATGGGTGACCGTCAACTTATATTGTTTCCTACTATCGTATCGTTTCACTAAAAAGTCATTTAAAAAGCAAAAATTCGCAATTTCGCATATGTGGACGACTTAATAATTTAAGTTTTTTTTAATTTAAACCCAAAGTACCCAACTGTTTTTGAAAAAATTTTTATGGGACCAAATGGCAGCTATTCCGCATCGAACAAAAAAGAATTACGTAAATCGGATTATTAATCTAGGCGTAATCTGTGTACATACATAGATAAAAAAAAAACATACCGGCCGAATTGAGAACCTCCTCGTTTTTGAAGTCGGTTAAAAATAACAAGTTGCTAGAAGTGCAGTCGCACTGTGCGCTTTTTTAATAATTAAACGCAAACGAGAACTGATCGAGGGGGTTATAACTGAATTTACGCAACTTGTTACTTATTTGAGCTTTTCTTTAAAAAGGCGTATCAAATGTTGCGTAAATCAAACTGAGTATTTCTAAGGCCTAGGTTTAGATTTAGGAATATGCTTTAGGATTGCATAGCGAATGTAACTGTAAAATACCGAGATCATATCATCCACTACGGGACAGTTTTTGAACTCCTGTCTAACCTGCGTAAGCCATTTAAAAAAATAGTGAAACTTCATACAATATGCTTCATTAAACCCTCATTGCGCTGGTCCCTTTCATCATAGCGTACATACATAAACTTATTTTTTCTAGAACCTTCTACTTTATTGTAAAGACGGCTTTCAAATCCATTTAGTTATTCTCAGGTTATTGGCGTAACAACTGACAGACGCTACATGTCATATGTGTTGACAGGGATTGGCAATACAGGAACCCACGTTCAACAATCCTGAAGTCTTATACAAATTTCGTCAGAAATTCTTCTGAAACGCTTCAAGGCTAAGGTATATGAACTCCATAATGAAATACATAACAAAGCCGATGCGATATATTACAAATCTATATCACATTTCAAATGTTATAAGATCCACGTAAATCAATTTCTACATCTAAGCAGAAGTTGTCATGGGAAACGAGATGAGCGATCAATTTCAAAGTCATCGATGTTTGTATGTTTATTAGTATATTTCTAATATTGATAACATATACAAATACAAAATAATATTCAGATTATTAACATTTTACGTAGACGACTGATATACGTAGAGTGTGTTCTTTATGAAGTGTCGGTCGTATCCACTAAGAAAGGATTTTTCGTAAATTTATCCATCATCATTATACCAGCTTATGAAGTAGCTATACAAAGGCCTTTTCCATCGATTACGGCTCCTCGTGACCCTGACTAGGTGGTTTGTCCATCTCGTCGTCCTACTTTGCGCTTTCTGGTACGTGGTCGCCATTCTAGAACTTTAACGCCCCACCGGCCGTCTGCTCTGCGTGCTATGTGCCTTGCCCACTGCCACTTCAACTTACTAATCCTATGAGCTATGTCAGTGACTGTTCTCTTACGGATGTCATTATTTCTGATTCTATATCGCTGAGAAACATCTAACATAGCTCGTCGTGCGACTGCGAACGTGCACAAAAAGTGTTCCAAATCAACCTGGATTGTACTTTTTAAGAATGAAAAATAAGAATTGAAATATGATAACATGTACTTAATAAAATTAAAATATTTACAGAAAGTTATAAAATGCACCGCACTGACAACCAACTAAAACAAACAATGATAGAAAAGTCAACAGTGATTCCAAAAACAAACTTACGTCAACGTGGTATACGACCAACCAGTTGCCAACATTAAGCGACCACATTTCACAGCCGAATGTAATCACTGGCAACATACTCTGCTCCAAGACTATTGACTTCAAGCACTCAGGAATTTTGGACGAGAAGATGGAAAATCTTCTCGTCCAAGGACGCAATTTTCCAAACACTGACTATCTCAGTTGGATTTGTCGATTGACCTCTTTCTCGAAGTTGGCCCTCTTAGCTGGACTATTTGTCCGAGGTAAACGTACTCATCAACAACTTCGAGGAGAACTCCCAACTGTAACTGGTATAGGTGCGGTGCGACATCTGTATTTGACATAACCTTATCAGTATCATAATTCATCCATAAGATGCTGAAATGGGGTTGAACTTTTTATTATTTGGATCAAATGACTTGAAAATTGATACACACACTGTTCAATTAAAATAATGACACACATTTTTTTCCAAAATCCACCAAAAAATCAGTAATTGGAAATTGGAATTTCAGAAATCAGAAAAATGTGGCACTTCCGGTTGTCTCTTAGATTTTTACACACACGCTTTGAGTTCTTATTTAAGATATCAGTTCAGATATTCTTAATTTTTGATTTTAACATTATTATAAATGTTTTATTCTATTTTAATTACATATCAGTTCAGTTTTACAGATAACTTCGTTACTTTTGTTTGGGATATGGTTAGTTTTTATAGGTATTCAATTGGAAAGTGACAGCGCTAATAATTATTATTTCTGAAAAAAAAGACATTTGTTTCTTGTGTCGGGCTCGTTTCACCTCGTAATGACAACTTCGCAAAAAGAAAACCGGACACAAAATGTCCAATTCTCACAATGATTTCTCCTTTAAATGTCAAATCGTTTAAGGATGGTTTCCTAAAATGACAGTTTTTCACATTAACAAAGGAGGTGGCCAAGTAAAAAAATATACGAAACTTGAAATGTTGAGCTCGAGATCATAAAATTTGATTGACCCATCTCGTGATCGACCATGTCGAAAGTTGCTTTATTTTTGTAATAAAAACCAGAGCGCTCAAAGCACTACGCCACCGAGCTACTCATACATCTATATTACTTACCTGGGATTCGCTCCCGCCCCAAACCCTATAATAGATCATCTGCATTACCGTCTAAAGTTTCCCTTTCAGCCCTGAAAAATGGTTCGTAACTTCTCAAAAATCACCCCTCAATTTGTCACCCGTGCTTGGTACTGGTAAAAAAGTTTAGGGAACTCCCAACTCGTAATGTAATTTCTTATAATTTAGGCGATTAATCTATTATTTCCAAAGAATTTATTGTGCTCAGGCTTTTTGGAATAACACGAAAACAATGTGGCTTTAACTTGGAATCGAGTTTTCTTTTATCGTTGTACGGGTTTTGTGTTTTATATTTCTATTTAATTCTTACAATGTGACTACAGACGGTTTTTATTGCCTTGAATATTTATAAAGATGTTAAGAAAAAATTGCCAATGATTTATTCAGCAACAAACAACTTCTCACAAATTCAATAACAAAAAAAAACGTTTTGTAAATGAGCGTTTACAATGATATATCTTAATTTTTATTCGTAATATTATTGTTTACAGTTTGTCGTTCTTTGTATAAAAAAAATTGTCCCAAAAAGTCTTCATTGTGACCTCACAATACGTTCATTAAGCCTACGGCTTATTTAACAATTTGTAAGTTACCTTACTTTGCACCAAATAAAGTTGAAAATGCACCTGTAAACTTACAGAATCGTGTCATCAACAATGGCCTTCCTTAGCCCTGAGCGATACATCTTGTGCGATAATTTGGCGTCCCATTCTTTTGCAGTGAGTGTGAGGGAGACAATGAGGTGCGAACCGACCCCAGTGATCTGGGTCAAGTTCAAACAGTATCTGGGGTTGCGTTTAATGCTCTGCTAGGATTGGGGTACTGATATTTAGACGTATCTTTCGCGATGGGGGAAAGTTTACAATTTTGTAAACTAATTAATGAATGGAATGTAATTACAAATGGGGAAATTTATTTATTAAAGGTTTATTAGAAGCTTTAAGTTAATTTCCTTACAATGGTGTCGAATAACGATAAACGGTTACCGTTACATATACATTGTGACGACAATACGACAATAAATTTAAACGTGGGCATATTAGTTTGTAGAAATATTTTGCAACTTTCAAACACATCTTATTCATTTGATTATTTCATGACATTTGTATGAAATAATATAATGACTGCTTTATTTCACAGAAATGTTATAAAACTATCAAACGAATAAGACGTATTTTAAATTTGCAAAACATTTATATGAGCTAATAAAGCCCAAGATTTAATTTATTGTCGTGACCACCCTTTAAACAGACACTACAGGAGTTGAGGATCTTGTAAATAACTATGATGAAGATCAGACAGCACAAAGGTCAAACCTTGCTTTGAATCCACAGTTTCTTTGTGAACTAGTTGATTTTATCCTAAGCGGTATGTGACGACGATTTTCTGTAAGACTTCAAGAGTAGCTTTGTGTTGAAACAGATGCTGATGCCGCAAAAAATCATATATTGTTAACTTCTTCCTAAATAAATTCTTTTTTTTATCTCTTCCAACCAGAAGCTCCCCGCTCAAGGTTCGCTTTTTCCGCCATATCGGTAATAACAAATTTGATTGTATTCATATACTTAAACAGAAATACTATCGTGTTTTTAGTCGCATACCTTGCGTGATCATTAAAAAAACTTACGATTTCGCTGTTCCTAGAAATGTTAGTAATAACGCAGGCGAGCGAGCACAACTTGATGCATTCATTGAATTAATTACTTTTAATTTTATCCTATTATTCCATTTCTAAAACAACAACTCCTTGCAATCACTTAGTAATATTCAAATCAGAATCTGTTTCGGATTTTTATTCATAATTAACATAAATAAATATTAAAGTAATCTAAGGAGCTCGGTGGCGTAGTGGTTTGAACGATCTGGTTTCGATTACGAAAACAAAGCAACTTTCGCCATGGTCGATCCCGAGATGGGTCAATCAAAATTTATAATCTCGAGCTCTTCCGTGCTTCGGAAGGCACGTTAAGCCATTGGTCCCGGTTGTTACTGCAACCGCTTTAGCCCACCTACTCGCATTGGGCCAGCGTGGTGGTATTATAGCCCAAACTCCTCATGTGTTTCTCCCATGTAGGAAGACCTGAGCCCAGCAGTAGGACGTATTAATAAGCTGGTGACTATTACAAAATTACACTTAGCTACACGTAGTCTTTAACTAAAACATTGTTTGTGATCCAAAAAGAAACATAATAAAGAAATGATATCACTTGCTGATGGTAATAGGGCAGTTAAAGATGAAAATTAAATGTAAGCTCAGTGACGAAGTTTTTGTTCCATTTGTCCGTATAAACTATTCAAACTAGTTTTAGTATTCATTTGGTAGTCATAACAAGTTCGATCCGCAAGCACAGGCCTCGCTAAATTGTTACATGGGACATCCGCAGTTTTGGCATAGCAACAACAGGTATTTTAGTCTCAATTCGTTTGTAGCACGGATCAAATCTAGGATCAAAAGAACTCAAACCACGGCTGTGATGTAGTATAACAATGTATGCTTAGGATTTTTACATAATAAAACAAAAATAGCAAATAAAACCTCTTTGAATAATACTTGGGAATTCAACAAAATAACTAAAGTTTTGCTAATTAATCCGTAGCTATATTGAATGTGAGAGGTGCGGAATTAAATTTTTCACGTTTCTTCCGAAGCTTTAGTATAGTCAGCTTAAGCTTACTTTCGTATCTTAATCGATTAGAAAAGAAATTTGACGGTATTCTCTGTTCGGATGCCGATGATGCGAGTGATTGCTATAGATGAGATTCTGATCCGCTGACTGTGCAAAAATATAGTGAAATTGGTCTTAGGGCTTGTCGTGTGGCTGTATATATTCATAATATTATACTGGCAAGATTGTATGTTGTAGCTTACATAAAGGTGATTACCGTAGCGTTTACCTATAGACGCATTTAACAACAAATTTGCAGAGAATGAAGACAAAGAAGAAAAAGTGAACAAAAAGGTTATGTTAGTAAAAATAGGGGCAGGAAAACTTGTGCCCACTGTATTCCTGTTCCTATTTTTAACCCCCGACAAAAATGGATGTGGGTGTTTTATGTTTGACGTGTCTGTCTGTTTGAAAGTTGACGTGATTAGGATAATTCTTAGCTGTATTTTATGAAGATCAGTTCAGGCGTTTGATGATTATCATCTGATTTTCTACTCGACAAAAAGGTTTTACTAACTTTCATAGATTAATTTGGTTTACTGTTACTTCTGTGGCATTTTAAGACAACTTAACTTTGAGCTGATCCTGTACTCTCAAATAGTCTGGAGTTTGTTCAATTCTTTAGAAAATTACAGCAGATATAGCGTGTTTAAGCTCATAAGAATAGTTTCAATGAGATGATATTAGATAGATGAATAATGCGCCGGGGGTTACTTAAAAATAATAATTTTATATTACTATCTCAATTCAGATCACGTAGCTGTCGCAAAACTGACATTAACAGATACAATCTAACACTATTGTATTTTAATAAAATACCTTCCATCAGATTAGATTCCAACTTTCATTTGAGTAATCTCGTTATGATTGATTAAGTTTTAGTTGCTGTCAGCCTTAACAAACACTTATTAGTTTGACAATTGATATTTCGTTTAACTTACAAAGCCTAGTATTCAGTAAACACTGCTTCAGAATCTGATGTTTAATCATTACTTGTTGAGTCATTGGCCAGTGAAGTCAATAAAATTAAATGCTGGATAGTCTATACAAATAAAGTACAATATTTGTATGCATGTTTGTCCATAATACTTACGTATAAAAAAAGAACTTAAATACAATACAACAACACAACTGTATTTGAATCGATTTTTTTCTCAAAGAGTGTGTACATTAATAATAATAATAATATTTATACCCTCACACCTATTATCTAACCGAAAGTAAGCATCATTATAGAAGCTTGTGTTATGGATACTATATATAACGGAGAAAAAATGATAATAATATGTATATAAATGTTAGAAATATACTAAATAAACATCCATGACTCGTGAACAAATGCTCGTACTCATCATACAAACATTTGCTCCTACCGGGACTCGAACCTGGAACCGCTGACCGATTAGTCAGTAGGGGTAGAAACCACTCGGCCAGCCGGTCGTCGAATTGTTTTATTGTTTTCAGTTAAAAACAAGTCGAATCGAAAATAATATTCTTTACTTACTTCTAAATTTCTACGCCATATTTTAAATCTTACCACTATGCAATAACGCATTTGTCTGTTGGAAAATACAGTGATTTTTCAAACCTTTTTTTTCTTACTTGCAAAGCAGTGATTTTATCCAATGCAACCATTTGATATGCTTTAATCTTGCTCATGAATGTTTCAATGAATTCGCAAACGTTTTGCACGGGGTGTTTCCTTCATTTAAATTTAAAAGCATAGAGAAAACACCATACCCATCTATGTTCCATCCAAGTGCGGCGATCTCGCTGCTTCACTCAATCATTTGCTGTCTCTGCTAGAACGTAACGAGTAAGTGCTATGAAAGGTATGTTATGTATGTCCGGGCGGGTGGAGCGTAACGGCGACTGGTCAGTATGTAACCAAGGACTTACGGGCCGTGAAAGAGCGGTATCAATTGTTACCAAGGCCGTGTCTAGCGGAAACGTTATAGCTCAATGGTTTCTTTCCATGCCGTTCCGATTTAATCCTTCAGGCATGATCAAGCACTAATACTGCTCGATAGAGCTCGCTTCACTGCCTGTCAAATCAACCCAACAGCCGGTTTTCCAACCGATAAACATTTTCATTAAACTTCTGCTTATGAAAGCTCCCAAGTTACAATTACTAATGAATACATTTCAATAATATTATATCAGTTCGGACATCGTGTTTGTATTGTTTCAATAATTGGAAATGCCAGAGTTGTATTTTTTGCCGTCGGATATATTTCTATGCTAAATGAAACCTTTTTAGTGTGGATACTTTTTCGAGAATATGAATTACGAAAGACTCGTATCAAACAATACATTAATAAAGGTAACAGAAACCAAATATTATTATGTTGTGTCAATAGTCAAGCCTATGAATCCTTCTCCAAATCTTTGATACAAAGATTAAGTTTTTATTGATCTACGATGACTTATTTATTATTTTCCAATAAGCCTGGTTGGTATTTTTTAAGCTTTAGGGCTGTCTTAGCTAGTTAGATTATATGCTGGTTAAAATAGGAGATATTTCCGTTGAGCTATCGGCTATAAACTTGCTACATCTATAATAATATTAAAAATGCGAAAGTCTGTATGTCTGTTACCTTTCATGTTTAGATCGCTGAACCAATTTAGATGAAATTTGATATAGATATAGTTGTAGAGCCGACATCCATGCGTAGGATGCTGCGGGCGCGGCCACTAGTTTTTTTTATTCTATAGAGTATTTTTGATTAAAATAAAATAAAAACACTAAATTCTTCCAAAGTTATTTTCTAAAAAAGAAAATGGCGATTTTGAGTGAAAAGTTAACAACGTTTTATATAAAAACACAACTGTTATTAGTCATAAGATTGCTGCTCTAAATTGCCCGGGCGAGGGTAAATATTGCGGCAATCCCAGATAGAGGGGGAGAGGGAGGGGATCCTTCAAACAACTTG
Organism: Nymphula nitidulata; assembly: GCA_947347705.1. Lineage (NCBI taxonomy): Eukaryota > Metazoa > Arthropoda > Insecta > Lepidoptera > Crambidae > Nymphula > Nymphula nitidulata. The sequence goes on along the minus strand of OX374617.1, from coordinate 1,277,012 downwards.
TATTTCTTTATAAAACACAAGTCATTTAGCGGTAAACAAATGCGTAGTTAGTTTGGCTTGGCTATTGAAATTACTTCAAGTTTTCTTTATTAAGGTGATTGATGGAATCCACAAATCATTGGGACGATTTCGAGGTAGGATTAATACAGCCTGAGAGAGAAATAAAAACGGTTTTTTCTTGAGCATGAAACCTAAGGGTAAAAAAAATATACATATATAGATAGAGCACCTGCTCTACCCCTGTATTTTTTTATCTTCATGGCCTTCTTGGCGTTCTTGACCTTCATTTTTAACCCCCGACGAAAAATAGGGGTGTCATGAGTTTGACCTGCCTGTCCGTGTGTCTGTCTGTGGCATCGTAGCTCCTAAACGAATGGACAGATTTTATTTTTTTTGTTTTTAAGCTGACGTGACTAGGATGGTTCTTAGCTATAATTTATGAAGATATCAGTTCAGGCGTTTGATGAGTATCAGCTCATTTTCTACATGATAAAAGGGTTTTCGCAGATCTGATTGATTTGAAATTTGGTGTACTGTCACTTCGATGACATTCCCATGACACTAACCTTGAGCTGACCCTATAACATCAAAAAGTCTGCGGGATGCTTAATTCTTCAGAAACTTACAGCAGATATAGCGTGTTTGGGCTCATAAGAATAGTCTCAATGAGATGGTGGTAGATAGATGATAAAGAGGCCGGGGGATACTTAAAATTTTCAATTTTGTATTTATACCTACCTGATTGTAAGTGAGTGATAAAACCGACGATGCAAGCGAGCTACACCCGGATTCCTCAATGCTTCATCGTTTCAGCCTAAATATATCTACTGCTGGAGTAAATCCTACCCTCAAGATTTCCGCGACTATCCTTCCTGCGCTGCAAGCGTCCAGCGGCAGCGACTTTCACCAAATCGTCTGTCCTTCTTGATGGAAGGAACCAGCGGGGCGACCGCCTGAATGCATTGACTTACATTATGATATGGTTTGTGATGTCATATTGTCATTTCGTACCACTTGAACGCAATATGGCTTACAAAGTGATACTATTGATTTGGTTTCGAGTGGCGGTCGGCCCGCGCCGTTTGTGGAAAATTTATAGAAACATATAAAATCAAAAAGTTTTGATTTTTTTTAAAAAAACAGCTTTTATTTAAATTCTCTAAAAAGAAGAAAATAAAATTTTCCTTTAAAATTTCAACCTTATTAAAATCTTGTCGCTCAATTAAATAGGTACTAGTTAATTTACACAAGTAAATCGCGCGACAAGCTTTTATGGTCATATAAATTGTGTATAATGAGGTTGAAATTTTAACTTTAAACTAATGTTTATAGTTAAAATTTTAAAGGAAAATTTTATTTTCTTCTTTTTAGAGCATTTAAATACAACTTTAATAAAAAAATATATTTTAATTATTTTTTTACTTTTTACCTATCGCTGGCTAGGTTTCTGAGTATCGGCAAATCCTTTCATTTGATACTCATATTGCAGAAGTGCATAAAAAATAACTATTCCGCCATTTTGGATGTTCAGCCATATTGGATTAAGAAAGATGTCAAACTGTTACGCTTGATGTGCTATCGACATTACATTACTTTGTAGAGAAGGGTGAGCAAGGTTCATAAAGAAAGCGTTACGCTGGGAATAAGGGCACTCGTCTTCTATGCTCCCAATTCTCTTGATTTTTCATCTAACCAGAAGAATATTTTACCCTCATGTCCAAAGAAGGTTTCTCATTAAAACAAAGTATTTACCCTTTTAAGTAATTCCAAATATTTCAGTCATGGATTTCGTTCGAGTGATGTTAACTTTGCAACGTAATGAAGGGTATTTCACGAAGGGACTCATTTTTCATTTTGATGCCACAAATACGCGATATTTGACTCAGAACGTTACAAGTAAATAGAACTATTCAATATGATTTGTAACACCTGTCCACCATTGTTGAATAAAGAAGTGCCGGGCCTGATAGGCCGGGTTTTTTAATTGGGCGTCATCTATATTCTACCTCGCTTATAGACTCTTAATTGACGTAAAATTTCATCAATTCTTATTAGAGATTGATTGCGACGTTAAGTAAATTAATAAATTAATTAAAAGTGATGGATTTTAGTTTTCAAAAGTCAATTCAAACGATCTAATATCTTTAAAGTTCAGTCTTAATTACTTCTAATCTCAATCGTTTATCATTTCTACAGGCTTTCTTTTAGGATTCCGTAATTGAAAAAGGAATTTATTAGGAATTAAGGAATAATTTTAAAACTAAAATGAGTTATACTGCTCAGAAACAAGTTGCAATTTTTCGCAGCAATGTGCTAGGGCTCCTTACACATTTTGACCTACAGCAAATGACAGGTAAATGTCCTCCTATGGCATTCCTAACACTAATATAAATATAATGACTTGTATAAAACCACATTACCGTAAAAGATGAAACATTAACGACGAAAGTTTAAGACAGTACAATATAATCAATTATTATTTTATTATTTCTCACGTGACAACTTAAAATTTTAAATTTAGTTTAAAGTGAGTTTTATGAAATTAGGAACCTCAGTGTAGTATTTAACTTTGGATTTGTTGTTATTAGGTACATGCTACTTATAATTTAATAATTGAATATCGATAAAATGTGTTGGAATACAATAAAATGTAGTATATACCTACCTGCTGACTACTCAGCCAGCCCCTCTGTTCTGTACCCCTTGCTATACAGGCTACTTGGCGGGAGTCCCGGGTTCGAATCGCAGTGGGAGTATGATATCTTCGTATGATGAGTATGATTATTTAGCGATTATTATGATTATTTTTTAGGTATATGGCATTATAGGATATTATATATAAAACAATACAATTATTATTGTAATGACGTGGTCAGACAAGTGTTTAAAATTAATGAATGATGTTTAGCTTTATTAGGTCTTTGTATATTAATTGTTGACCTTTGTGTATTGTAATACCTATATTGTGATGGTGCATTGTCGGACAGCCTTTAAATACAGTAAATATTCTTGTCATTAGGTACTTATTGGTACGTTAATATACCTTTTTTATACTCTGTGCAACATTGCGCTGCTAAATACTATTACTGTGTAATTAAACATTGTAACTTAATAATTGAAATGAGTGACTACACGAGTATGTTGCCGGAATCTTCTCGGTAGTTCAACTTTTGGAACCGGTGTTAATTCAGACAGACTGACAGACAGACTGACTGACGGACAGACAGACAGACTGACTGACGGACAGACAGACAGACTGACTGTCGGACAGACGGACCGACAGACAGACCGATAGACAGACTGACATTATAACATTCTTAGCTTACGTAGATCCAGATAAGACAGAGAGACAAACATTATGAAATTGTTAGTTAGTTAATATTATTTTTATGTGATAGACATAAGGGTTTTTTTGTTGACGATTCGAAAGTACTTCTTGGGGGGCCTAATTGAATAAAGATATTTTCATTTTCATTTTTTCATTTTCATTAGCAATAAGATTCTTTCGCGACAAAACACGTTATTTGTTTGTATCTGTTTAAAGGTGTTTTTCTTATTTTCTTTATTCATAATAAATTTACAGAATGTAACCTAATTAAAAATCAAACAACCGTCGTGTTTTTGCGTCAATCATTTGCATTGTGTTCATTTCAGTGGGCTTAAATGGAATAAGCCTAACATTTAGAAAACAACAAAAACTTTTGTTAGGAAATTAATACAGCAATACAAAGGACAGTTGAAGGGTAACTTTTAATTGTTAATTCTCAAAACGAAAGAGATGTGACTCTCTGGTAGACACGCAACTTGGCAAACCATCGAAAGACGGTGAAATTATGAAGCATTTATTACTCTATTGCGGCCAGATGCCATAACACAGTTGAGTTAAGAGACATTGCGTCGCTTAGCGCCTTCTATCGGCTATACCACGGAGAGTGCTCTGAAGAGCTATTTGACCTTATCTCATCTTCCCCTTTCCTACTCAGGAGCAGGCGTGCCGGTCTTTGGAGTCATCAATTCACTGTCTCCATCTCAACATCACGTACAAAGAAATTTAGTAGCTCTTTTCTTTGTCGTACTTCCAGAACTTGGAATTCTTTGCCAGCACATGTGTTCCCTCCTTCCTATAACATCAGTTCCTTCAAAAGAGACGTGAAAAAGCAGTGTCTAAACTGCACTAATGTTGTTGTGTGTCTGGCCCAATGCGGGTTGGTGGGTTAAAGCGGTTGCAGGAACAACCGGGACCAACGGCTTAAGGTGCCTTCCGAAGCACGAGCTTGTCCTACTCTTGAACTCTACTCCGAGTGTCAGTTTCTCAACGTTCGTCAACTGTATATATCTGCGACAGTAGTACTTACTCTTTCACAGAAAAGCCATCCAACTGGCAAGAACCTCCCACAGATCACTTAAATGGGACCTTCCCAGTACCAAAACTGCCTTTGATTGTAGATCCGGTTCCAGATTTATGGGTCCCTATCTTTGTACTAAAATACATAAGATAAATAATAAGATTCTAAGCATGACCAGAACAGGCTGTAGATTGACGGCATTTAAATGTTTGCAAATAAAAAGATATAATGAAACGGAAACCCTAATACAAGTTAAGATATAGTACTTGGCGTGATAGTATAAAAAAAAGTATGTATAGATTCATAAGTATTAACATTCAATACATATCCTTTAGGTACACACAAACTTACCCACCCACCCATACACACACACACAAACACACACACATATCCATTCGCTCAACAAAACATATGTATACATGGGTAGTTATAATTATGGGAAGACTGGTCTCCACGACACAGGGAATCCTAGTGTGGAGTCCAGGGATATTGCTGAAATTTGTAAATTACTACCTATTATCTACTAGTTATAATAATTAGTATACTATACTATAGTAATTAAGACCCCATTATTGTAACAGTAATCAAATTTTGTACTGTGTTGCTATTGGACTGAATAAATAATTTTAAAGTTTCGAGATAACAAACTTTGGTTGACCCATCCCAGGATCGACCATGGCGAAAGTTGCTTTGTTTTTCGTGTCGAAACCAGATCGCTCAAACTAATCCGCCACCGAAGAGCTATACATACAGAAAGCTTAATTGAGAGCCTCTCTTTTTCGAAGTAAGTTAAAAGATAGATGTTGAATGTACAGAACGACAGTAACAGTTGCACTACGATAGCCGCCTCTATTACGTACGCAGTAAGGGCGGTCTCAAGGTCAAACTTTCACGCTTGATGTGCTGTCGACTGTACTAATGAATGAAATTTATGGATATTGAGAACCCAAGCACGTGTGTGGGCGCGATAAAACGATGACTTTGATTGATTCTGGCGTGCACGACACACCGGGCAATTGAATTTAAAGCGAACTGAAAATATAACACAGATGGATGACAATACACATGGATGGAACTACAGATGGACTAGAGAAAAAACACAGGATCGTCCTTGGTTCCCGGTAGCTCAGATGGTTAGAGCAGTCAGCCGGATTGTGAACGGTTGCGGGTCCGGTTCCTGCCTGGTATCACATCACCAGCCTATATACGTCCCACTGCTGGGCACAGGCCTTCCTACATGGCAGAAACACATGAGGAGTTTGGGCCATAACACCACCACGCTGCCCCAATGCAGGTTGGTGGGTTAAAGCGGTTGCAGTAACAACCGGGACCAACGGTTTAACGTGCCTTCCAAAGCACGGAGGAGCTCAAGATTATAAATTTGATTGACCCATTCAGGGTCCGACCATGGCGAAAGTTGCTTTGTTTTCGTGATCGAAACCAGAGCGCTCAAACCACTACGCCACCGAGCTCCTCTCGCCTCACTCCCGCCTGGTATATAATGTTGAAAATAAGATTAAGATTTAAACGAACTGTCTCTTTATTTGAGTGAGAAACAGATGAGTAGTTCGTTAGTTGTATACTTAATTGGACAAAGTCTCAAGAGGAAAAAGCACAGATAAGAAAAACATGCAAAAGGCATTTCTTAATTATTCAATTATTATTATTATTGCTGAGGTAGCAATCTCTAGCAGTCAACCTTAGGGGTATCAGCTTAGCTTTTCTTTTTTTTTTTTTTTATACTAAGCACGACAAATGACTCAACACCACCTGATGTGAAGCAGTAAGAAGAGTCCATATGCGAAGACAGCTAGTGCAGTTCAGACACTGCTCTAGCTGCCTCCACCTTGCCGGCCCGAAAGGTGCTTTTTCACGCCTCTTTTGAAGGAACCCATGTTATAGGAAGGAGGGAACACATGTGCTGGCAAAGAATTCCAAGTTCTGGAAGTTCGACAAAGAAAAGAGCTACTAAATTTCTTTGTACGTGATGTTGAGGTGGAGACAGTGAATTGATTTTCTTTATAAATATATATATAAACGCAAATCAATGTTTGTATGTTTGTCTCCTACGTGCTCCGAAGCCATTGATCAGATTGTGACAAAACTTTAGTGGGGTATTCTGGAGACGCCCGCAAATGTTCTTGGATTATAAAAAAACTAATTTAAAGTTTGTAAGTAAATAGCACTACCACTAGATGACAAGCAAGCTGACGGGCCACCTGTATTAAGTGGCTACTGTCGCCTGAAGACACTCGCAATAAGTTGTCATCCTGAGGCCTAAGATGAAATGCCTTCCATGCCCAGTAATCAGACTGGCTAGCCTTTCACAATGCGACGGACTGCTGGGAAATGAAAGGTTGCAGGTTGGTTTCCCACCATGCCACCGCCATGATATATTATGTAGATATCTAGTTTCGATTCTTTCTAAATTTTTTTTTCTGTCAAAGATTAATTACTTTCAATGTAAAAAATAAAATTAAGTAAGTATTTTACATAACACAAAGGTTGCCATACGCCGTACGGGTTTCCTACAGATGTTTGTGACACCAAGAGCAGTAATCACTCATTATGTTGATAGCATACGAGACAAGAGCCCAGCTCCCAAAAATCCCTTTCAATTAACTCCTATCAGGGTAACACAGTAGTGCCACTGTTACGCTTGATGTGCTGTGGTATGTACATTTACGTAATCGCAGCAAAGCAACATCGTTTTATAGTGTTGGATTTCTGTTAAGAGTTCCGACGAAACCCAGTAAGTGCGTTCTCAAGGTCAAACTGTTACACTTGATGTGCTGTCGACTGTACTTCTTGAGTCGGCCACTTTGATCACCGTACAATCTAGGTAGCAAAAAGTACAGTACACATACAAACACCTTATGAATAGTTATGAGTTTACTTTGGTACCAGGGTTCGGGTACTTTGGTACCAACAGAACGCATTTTCCTTTCTTTTAAAAATGCGCATCTCCCCCACTCTCTGTTGTATCTAAAAAAAAAAAATTAAATCTCCAAGTAGTGTAACAAAATGGCAGTTCAAAAAAAACAACAAACAAAAACTAAAATCACCTTATACATTTTTTTAAATGGAATGTATCACTCACTAGAAAATGATGACATCTTCCACTCGTTTGAAGCGTTAGTAACGAATAAATTAGATGGTGTTGAAAGCTGCCACTAAAGAACAAAGACCAAATATAACGATATAATCAATCATTTAATGGAAGCAGATACAGCAAATGCTTCATAAATAACCAATTCTTCATTTGCTTCATTAATTACCATTTTAAAGTTGGTTTTTACAATCGTAAATATGTATGAGTATCTAGATTAGACGATCAGCATTAAAGTTTCTAGAGATTTCTTGATTGGTTTATATTGTAAAGAAAGCATTAAAGTCCTTTCAGATTTCATTTACATAAAACTTCAGTCAAATAAACCTCCAAAAAGCTTAGAATACATACAAAGAACGAACCCATTACTCGCGTTCATATACAGAAAAACTTTCCTCGGAACTCACAAAAAAAAATCGAAAATAAAAATATTCCTTATGTTAGATCTCGACGCACAAGATGGAAAGTTTGTGGAAGTTTCCCGAAGAAAAAGGGATCGTTCTCACCGAGTGAGGCGGAATTATCATTCGTAATTTTGTTTCTCGACAAAAGGTTCGGGATTCTGTTAACGAGGTATAGGTTTCGGTAAGAATGTTCAAAGCTGACGAGGTCTTGTGGCGAATATTTACTGCGAGTTTTTGGAGTTTCCCCTGTTTTGTCGTTTTGACGATCTAATTACTAGTAGTGAAAATAATAGTCTCATCTAACCCGGAACGCGAATGCTAGATCCTGCACATCCCCAAGTAATACTATATTAGTATTTTTAACAGGTTCCCACCAAGAGCTTATTGATAAGAACATTGGATTAGGAATCGGACATCTGGTTTGAAATTGTGATTAGAACTCAAATTTATTTAAATGTCGTGTCAAAATTTATCTTCGATTTGGTGAATTCGATTTGCTTTTCTTGACCGTAATCTGTCAAGCGGCGTTATACCTCTGGAGGTCTAGACAACTGCGCCTGGAATCTGATGCTTGACGGGTTTAAACCAAATCTTATAATGAACCACTACATCATTCTGAAATGATAGTTCTTCCATTAATGATTTCCTTTCTGAAATAGTTAAACTTAAAAGTTTATTCGCAAGAAGTGCTTCTTCACAGACAACGCAATCATAGCCAAGAAAAATTAATAACGCCACAAACGAAGTTAGTCTGGAACTGTTTTTTCCTCGGCTAAAGCAATAAAACTTACTTGAAGCATAAATCGCAATTTGCCGCGGACCGTTCTTCATCTGTAACAGGATTGCTGCGGCATTCCTGGGATTGCCACGGCGTTTTCGATTAACAAACGTAAAAGTTTTTAACTATAATGATGGAAAATAGTGGCTTTACGAGGAATGTAGGAATATTAAAGTGGAAATGCTATTAGATTAAGGTCTGAATTTTTAATTCTTAGGTTTATCCAGAGAATAATTAAACAGTTAGTCTACAGAAAATTTGTCAAAACATCAAGATTATCTGCCTAAAATAGAAGTTTTGCCAAGTTGATTTCTGAATTTGATTACTTTGTGTGTTTTACCTATTTTATCAACTATTTCATGACAATTGAAGTACATTTTATCGTTAAGATTCCTATCAACAATATTTAAGTTGATTATAGAAAATAATTACAATAAATCTAAATATTGAAATCGGCTACATATTCTATAAGCTCTAATATAATACTCTCATATTCATTTAACAACAATTAATACTTCCATTCAGATAAATCCTGCTTGTATGCACTTTAAATATAAACTGTTATATCTTGGGTAATTTTTTATTAATTTAAAATAATTTGAAAAATAAAACATTATTTATGTATGTAGATACCATGTTGTTAAACTCTGTAATTGGATTAGAGTAATGTATAAGCAAAATCATGCTAAAAAATAAATAAAAATACTAAAAATAGAAAAATAATAGAAGTCAGAGAGAGAGAGACCGTGAGAGTAGAGTATAGTAAAGTTTCTCATAAAATTTTTAAAGGTCCTCTTTCCACATCAAGACTTACATTTTACTTCTTTATGTAATCTTTAATGCACAAAAAAATAACAATGGCGGACTTACTGCCTAAGGCATTCTCTTCAGTCAATCGATAAAAGGTGTTGGAGAATTCCCAGGTCCGTGGTTCCTGGTTTCCTTATTTTCGTTGTTTTCTGATATTGCTGTTGGGGTTGAACTTCCTTCATCTCTTCAACCTTTCCAACCGACTGAAGAAAAAGTGTTTTGCTTTTGTATCTTTTCTACTGAATTTGGGCCGTACCAAATCCGTAACATTATCATTGCGACAGTAACTCGGACTATTTTTCTGTTACGTTTTCTTTCTCAAGGTGTAATCCTTCTCCAAGCTTTTCATCTTAATCGCTTCATTCAGCGGCTTATGAGTGAAAATGTAGCATCCAGACAGATAGAGTAACTTTCGCATCCATGATATTATATTAGTATGGCTACGCTTGGTCAAACTTTGCTAAGTTTCTCCCCGTAAAAATTCAAGTATCATCCTCTCTTAAACTTACAAATTTCAATCGGCTTTTCGCAAACACTATTACGCTGCGCTTTATAAGAATGCTCTGAAGAACGTGTCTCGGCGACTGGCAATATAAAACCTCTGAAGAGCCGTGTAAACAGCCACGGGCAATCAGGCGACGCCGCATCCGCCGACTTGGACAACTATCTTGAAGGTTCTAAGATGGCGGCGACATTTAATCTCTTTTCTTTCGAGAATTTCGTGGAGAATAAGATAGAGATATTGTTCAATAGGTGTCGCTATGCCCACTAGTAAACCTATTAGTTATTTGTAAAGAAGTGCAAGTTACGGATATGCAGCATATGGAACAAACTGAAAATATTTTATTTGATTATGGTACACAAATATTTACTTAATTAATATCAATGCTAAGCCATCAGTTAATCTTAAATCTACCGAGGAGATCCTGCTCTCAAAAGAACAGACAAGAAAATCAGGAAACATTGTTTCCACGTCAATAATTGTTATTGTAGTTTAATCTCTCATAGTTAACTCTGTAAATATTATGAATACAAAAAACGAGATTCCTTCTTCAGTCGCATGTATCTTCAAGCTTTGGCATTCATATACTAATCATCACAGGAAACCTTTTTTTTCTGCGGTTCTTCATATTTCTACTTCTCTGCTTATTTCAAGTTCATTTCCCGATACGTCTCCTATCGGTTTACCAGAAATTCGTTTCTAACAGCTATACATCTAACTAAAGAGTCTAATACGTTCTAAATTCACTGAATCAGCGTCAAATCACAACTTATAATGCTTATTAAAAGTTTATCCACTGCCAAGCGAACTAAGAAAAGCCGCGGAGGGTCTTTATGCAGTACTCGATCGCCCGCCGCCGGTCACAATTAAGCCTTTAAAAACGTTTAGAAGATCAAGGTAACATTTTAATATACATGTCTTTATGTCGCATAACGTAAGAGACGTTATTATGTAGCTATGATAACTCCACGATGCACCTTCGGTATTTAAAATACCTGAACTAGAAAAATATATGTCCTGGGGCGGAAACCCAAACCAGGACCTTTAGGATATTTTTTTTCTATTTGGATGTTAACTTAGCCGTCTAAAACTGTCCCACACTCACGTTACACTACAACTACAAATATTAATGAAACAAAATGTAAACACGAATGTTATGTTATATTCTCATTCGCCAAAATATTTCAACTAGCGTCATTGCAAATATCGGCATTTCGTCGCATCCAGCAGAATATAGGAAATATTTTTCATTTCCAGTGCCGTCGCGTGAAAATTCCAATAACGCAAAAAAACTTGTTTGGAATGGACGTCAGGAAATGAACTGGCGCGACGAGGTGCTCCGCAAACACTAGACTCGGTGTCAGACAGCTCGAGCACAAAATATAAACCTGGGTGCAGAAGGTTGGCTCCACACAGCTCATGAGAGACAGGACAAAGTGATATTTTGCTACTTAAAGCACGATTGAGGATTGCTGCATTATCTACGTTGAGATTTGGATATTTTTTTATACATATAGATGACAAACAAGCTGATGGCCCACCTGATCGTGAGGGTTAACCGCCGCCTATAGACACCTGCAATAACAAGAAAAAAACACTTGATATTGCACATATCCGCACAGAAGCTTCGGTTACTTTTTACAATACGTACAGATAAAAGTGCAACATAGTGTATTGTAAAGAATACAACGCAAGTAGACGAACCGTGTCATAATATAAACGTAGCTGATGAATAAAATATGACAAAAAATAAACACCTAACCACAGTTGAACTAAACCAAAGAGTAATATAAAACGGTGCTGATGACCAGTGTCCATCGAAAACAATTGCCTTCGTTGCTAAAATTTTTCGGTAAACGCTTAACTCCTCAAAGAACATGGTGGCGTAATGGTTTGAGGGCTCTGGTTACGATAACAGAAACAAAGCAACTTTCGCCAAGGTCGATCCTGGGATGGATCAATCAAAATTTGTTACCTCGAGCTCCTCCGTGCTTCGAAAGACACGTAAAGCCATTGGTCCCGATTGTTACTGTAACCGCATTAACCCACCGATCCGCTTAGAGTTATCAATATGTAATGTATGATGGAACATATTTTTACATATTGTACAAGTTATTGTTGATCCACGCTCGAAACATTGAACAATAAACCGAATGAAATTGCTTATTTCAAAATAAACAGTTCTTTGACAATGACTTAAATTGTGAACTAAGTATGAGTTGGCCAGGGTGGTGGTGCTATGGCAGAAACTCCTTATGTGTTTCTCCCATTAAGAAAGGTTGGCAATGAAGATGATGACGTAACGCCTACTCACGCATCAACTCTTAACATTAGTTAGCAGAGCTCATAGAAACAGCATAATGTTAAGAATAGAGGGACTTACCAGTGATGTCCGCCGTCTTTTGATTTTTGTAAGATAAGCAACGCATGGGCAAACCTATGTGTTACCGTTTACCAGCTTTGATCAGCTGGTAAGGGGTAACATAAAGGCACAACATTATGCCCAACATGTTATTGTAATAGAGTTTTTATACAACAACATTTTGGGTTTGAGATATAAAACTCGTGTATGAGCCGGCTTTCTGTACCTATCTCTTTTGCAGCTTAGGGATCCGTGTACTAAGTACTTTGATTAAGGGGCCACTTACAAAGTTAGGGGATTGTCGAGTTTCATTTTCTGAGGGACTTTGCAACTGAATAGGGATTGGTTTTTCAACTGACCTTTGTATCTAGAACAGTTATTATTGTTCGACAGACTTATTTCTAGGATTTGAGTGTTTTGTAAATGAAATAATGGTCTTTGGTCTGCACGTTTTAGTAGCGTGTGTCACTCTTTGTTTTTTTTAATGTGTAAGTATTATTTTATTTCACAAAGTATTACTTTTTTTGGTGGGTAGACACCAAAGTGTTAAGTCATATTATTTGCAGCTCTCCATCCTTATAGTTCACCTGTATTTTTGGTTATTTAAAATTGAATTAATTCGTTTTGATTACAGTATTAACTGTTTATCTAATAATAATTATACTTTATGGAAGTGTAACGAACTCTTTTTTGATTCTCATGAATAGTATGGTTTTAATTCAGATATTGGCTGAACTCAGAAGGTATGAGAAAATACAAGTTTCTGCGGTGGTGGCGTCGTGTGCCGGGTCGCTCCGTTCCCTATAATATGGTTGAGCGGAGCGATGGCTGGCACATGCGTCATACTTGTGAACAGGTGCCACTAGTGGAAATGGTCATCTCTAAGCTTCCTTGATTTTGTAATAATTTACCTACATATTCATCAATAGTATAATTTTTGAGGGATTTTTGAGGTATATGGCATTATAGGATATTATATATAAAACAATACAATTATTATTGTAATGACGTGGTCAGATAAGTGTTTAAAATTAATGAAAGATGTTAAGCTTTATTAGATCTTTGTATATTAATTGTTGACCTTTGTGTATTGTAATACCTATATTTTGATGGTGCATTGTCGGACAGCCTTTAAATACAGTAAATATTCTTATCATTAGGTACTTATTGGTACGTTAATATACCTTTTTTTATACTCTGTGCGACACTGCGCTGCTAAATACTATGACTGTGTAATTAAACATTGTAACTTAATGATTGAAAAGAGTGACTACACGAGTTTGTTGCCGGAATCTTCTCGGTAGTTCAACTTTTGTAACCGGTGTAAATTCAGACAGACTGACTGACGGACAGACGGTCCGACAGACAGACCGATAGACAGACTGACATAACATTCTTAGCTTACGTAGATCCAGATAAGACAGAGAGACAAACATTATGAAATTGTTAGTTAGTTAATATTATTTTTAAGTGAAAGACATAAGGGTTTTTTTGTTGACGATTCGAAAGTGCTTCTTGGGGGCCTAATTGAATAAAGATATTTTCATTTTCATTTTCATTTTTACAGCTTTATAAAGATTCATATTTTTGTTGGTATATGGTATACCTGTAATGTCACAGGATGTAAAATAAGAGCTTCTTCTCTTATTTTTAACCCCCGACGAAAAAGAGGGGTGTTATAAGTTTGACGTGTCTGTCTGTGTATCTGCGTATCGGTGTATCTGTGTGTCTGTCTGTGGCATCGTAGCGCCTAAACGAATGGACCGATTTTGATTCGTTTTTTTTCGTTTGAAAGCTGATGTGACTACGATGGTTCTTAGCTATAATTTATGAAGATCAGTTCAGGCGTTTGATGACTATCAGCTCATTTTATATATGATAGTAGGGTTTTACTAATTTTTACAGATCCGATTGATTTCAAATTTCGTGTACCTACTGACACTTCGATGACTTTCCCATGACATACTAACTTTGAGCTGATGCTATACCATCAAAAAGTCTGCGAAATGCTTAATTCTTCTGAAACTTACAGCAGATATAGCGTGTTTGGGCTCTTATGAATAGTCTTAATGAGATGGTGTTAGATAGATGATTAATGACGCCGGGGGGTACTTAAAATTTTTAATTTTGCAATTATTAGCTAAGCTCCTCAAAGCGGAGTAACATGTTAGCTGCCAGATTGAATCGAAATGTTTTAGAGCCGATCGAACTTGGGCGTTAAAAATAGTACGTTTCCAACTGCTAAGTTTTCGTTTTACGAAACACTAATACAGTTACAAAACAAAGTAACAATAATTTATTAAACAATAAAAAAGAAGAATGGCTGGCATATTTTTAAAAAAATAATGTTTCTGAGATAACCAGAAATTTAACAACCTAAAAATTTCAACGACTTTATATACTATGCTAATTCAAAAATAATTTGATTGCATCCTATCTAAATAAAGTACTATGTGGATCGCATATAACATTTAGGTAGACAAATAATAATAAATTTAAGATTGTTTGATATTTTTCTTTTAAATTAATTAATTTATCATAGCCTGGATGCTAGTCCTATGGTCGACGATACGGTCCGGTTGCGTTTCGTTTGTTTTTATATACAAAGCACGACAAATAACTCAATGTGAAGCGGTAAGAAGAGTCCATATGCGAAGACAGCTAGTGCAGTTTAGACACTGCTCTAGCCGCCTCCACCTTGCCGGCCCGAAAGGTGCTTTTTTACGCCTCTTTTGAAGGAACCCATGTTATAGGAACTTTCTTACCACTAAATTTCTTTGTACGTGATGTTGAGATGGAGACAGTGAATTGATGACTCCGAAGACCGGCACGCGTGCTCCTGAGTAGGAAGGGGGAAGGTGGGATAAGGTTAAATATCTCTTCAGAGCACTCTCCGTGATATAGCAGATAGAAGGCGCTAAGCGACGCAATGTCTCGACGCAATTGCAGAGGCTCAAGGTTGCAAACTGAACTGTTTAATGGTTCGTTATTGCAAACTGAACTGTTTAATGAATTCTATTGTTTAAATTTTTTCATTTTACAAAGAAAACTAATTACTTGAAAATTAAATACTGTAATTGTCTAATACAATGCGTTTACGCGTAGTATAAGACTAACGATGGATATTTATAGCGACACTGAATCTGCCATTCTTTTTGAGCAAGACAGAAATGTGAACACCAGAATGTCTCATAGTCATACATAGACTCTTTTCTTACTATTACTGCTTCGTGCTTAACTAGGCCCGAAACATTTTTTCTCAAATATAATACTTCTCCTATTCCTTCTCGCCGCACTGGCGTCATGTCCAACTCCTTTCGATGTCATGCAATACGGCTCTGGAACGCACTACCTCCCCATATTTAAGAGGCCAAAAACAAACTGGCTTTCAAGCGGTCAGTTCGCAGTCTTTTTTGGAGTCTCCACCTTTATCTAATTGACATATCCGTAGCAACCACATTATACAGCTACATCCGGGTTATTGGGTTGTAATAGGAAGTGTTGCAAATCGAAACTAATACGAAATATAACCCTGTTTTCTCAAAGGGCTACGAAATTAAATAAAAATGTGAACGTGAAAAAATCCCGGGTCGTTCTCACCGTTCACGCCCACTAATCCCTTACACAATAAAAGCTTTTTAATCATCAAAATTGTTGGATCTTTCAATTAAGGGCGGTGTACACGATGGTTAACGACAATGCTTGTTCACAGGTAGCGGGCGAGGGTTGTACCGTAATTAACAGCCTGATATATCGCAGCGATTTAATAAATGAGAACTGAAGACTTGCCCGGACTTCACCAACATGGCCTCCTTCAAAGGTGAGTGCAACACTTAGTAGATAGAAATCGTATGAGATATGTAGTGCTGAGCTTAATTACTTAGCTTGAGTATGCTATGACTTGTGGATTGGTCTTGAGGTATATTGCTGGGTTGATGTTAGATGAGGAGTTGAAGTAAAACCAGATGAAGGCTTCACATCGTGTATTGTATCACAACACAAGTGTATAAAGTAAAAAGAGAGGGCTTATGCCTAATTGCAGACTATTTAAGTAAGCATTATTGCTAAGTCAACAACATTCGATAATGTTGCAGCGCGTAAAGATAAGTCGCGGGGCCACTGTAGATATCGCCACATGTAACAGTCTACTAGTCATCATATCAGCCGAGAGACCCGAGAGTCTACTAGTCCCGAGGTTAAAATATCGGTATTGTATTTAGATAAGACTTTTATGTTTTGACTAAGACCGTTTGTTCACAAGTTACAGCTGTTTCTATGTTTATACAGTATGTTACAGAAGTCCCAAATAAAATTTCAGGGGGTGGTTGTGTTTCTTGTCAAAAGTTATCCGATTAGACATAGATTTTCCGATTAATAAAAGCTTGTCAAACGTGCTAGTGACAACCCTACTATCGCGTATCATAAGCACACACTACTACCAAACACAACTCACGCACATACTACTATATTGACCTCCGACAACCACAGATTTCTTACTTATATCAGCCGTGAAACAGTTCGCTGTGTTTCGGATTGAAAGGAAAGGTAGCCAGTGTAATTACTGGGCATAGATGGCATTTTATCTTAGGCCTCAGGATGACAACACACCCACCTGCAATATCAAGTGATTTTTACTTGTTATTGCAGGTGTCTATAGGCGGCGGTTACCGCTTACCATCAGGTGGGCCGTCAGCTTGTTTGTCATCTAGTTGTATAAAAAAAAAAAATCGGAATCCTAAAACACCCGGTATAAAAAAGCTTCCGCGCGTGTCGTTTGCGTAAGAAAACTATCCGTAATTTTTATCCAAATTACATTACAATCCGCCGTTTATGCGTGACTGAGCGACAAACTTCCAAACCCACAAACTTTCCCTATATAAAACACTGACAAACATGGTTTTTAATTTTTCTTCTACATAATTATTATGGGTAAGTGAAATAAATATAATTTTATGGTGTTTTATTTAAATAAGTTAGCTAAGAAAATGAAAATAATAATGTAAATATAAAAAAGTTACAAAACTAGTTGGTATTTGTGTATTTGGAGCCAAAATTTTTATTGTTTTATTGAGATTTTGATTTGCAATTTAATATCACTAAGTACTACAAGTCAGTACCCAATAAATGTAATAAAAACAAACTCTCAAATAAAAAAAACACCAACTTGCTGCTAGCTTGTGAATAAAAAAAAACAAATTGAGTTATTTGATTCTGTATATGAAATATTACGGATAATTTCAGGATTAAAGGATGATTGTGCAGTTGGGTGGGATAATATAAACAATAAGATTCTCAAGCGTTTTAAGCATATATTCGTTCCTTCCTTAAATTACATCTTTCAAAGTTGCCTTTCGGAAGGAATATTATTACTCCGTTCAATATCCAAAATTTTAGAAAAAAATATAAAAAGAGGCTAGTTGGCTACCTTGAAAAATATAGCCTACTTTCATCTTCTCAGTTTGGTTTTGAGCAAAGATGTCCACAGCAGATGCAGTGCATAGTTTAACCGAGTTTGTGTCTCAGGAGCTAGGCAAAGGAAGCCAAACATTAGGAGTTTTTCTTGATTTAGCAAAAGCATTTGACACGGTATCAATTCCTATACTCTTACATAAATTAGAAGCTCTAGGTATAAGAGGAACTCAGTTAAAACTCTTCGCTGACTACCTAAGCAATAAGTGCTAATGTGTCAGAATAGGAAATATTACCAATAAGGACTTAATGAGCCCCGTTTTTGGTGTGCCCCAGGGCAGTGTCCTTGGCCCAACGCTTTTCTTGGTATATATAAACGACCTGTGTAATATAAATTTAAAAAATGGTAAGATAATATCATACGCGGATGACACAGCATTAGTTTTTACTGCCAAAACGAGTAAAGAGTTATATAATAATGCCCAGCTTGGTTTTAATATTGTGAATAACTGGCTTAATTGTAATTTACTAACAAATGCTGACAAAACCAAATTCATTTACTTCACCATGATTAAAAATCAGCAAATAATTATAAATCCTCAACTATATGCACACCACTGCCATATTTTTTCAGTCAACACGTGTTACTGTCCTGTCTTTCTCAACACTAATAAAATAAAATATCTCGGTATCACGATTGACGAGACTCTCTCCTTTAGACAACACATTGAAAATTTGGTTAATAGAATCGGTATCAACCGTAATAATATGTAAGTATTCAAACAGCTTCGATCAATCGCAGACTTTTGATTGATAAGACAAGTCTATCTGGCCTTATGTCAATCTGTAATACAGTACTGTATCACGTCCTGGGGTGGAGCACTTAAAACTATCTTACTACCCCTAGAAAGAGCCCAGCGAGCCATTTAAAAGTATCGAAATGACTGCAAAATTTTTATGACATTGCTATGAAAAAAAAAATATGTACTACGCAACAAAACAAAAAAAAAAGAAAATGAATAATTGAACACTGATCTTCATATTTTTACCTATTTTTCAGTATAGTGCACATAGACCTGGCCGGCTCTCTATACATTTTGAAAACATCTGTTTTGGCGGTATTTTTTTTTTTAGTTATGTTGTTGCGTCACCGAATTAATTAATTATTCATTGATTATTTGTTGACAATATAGTTAAGATAGATGTTTTTGTTGACAATATTTTATTTTCTTAATGGATTCATCTATCAGAATATTATGCAACTTTATTACAGTTGCATAATATTTTGATAGTATAAAGTAACAAAACTTAATTTTAGTTTATCGAACAGTCCCGAATGCGGGGTCTCCTGTCAAATAAATCGTTCGCGAAGTGATAAATAATCATCCGACTATAAACCATGAATTGAATTATCGCTATTAAAATCGGATTCGACGAAATAAACAATCCACAAAGCTGACTGTCATTATATTACGTATTTTATCAATATTATGTAAAAAATATTTAAATTTAAGTCCATCTGACTTTATATTAATCCATACAACAAAAACTACTCTTACTCTACTAATTGAACTAGACTTACTCCACGCTTAACAACTTAGCGTATTGAAAGTCAGCTCTAATATATGCCTAGGCAGATCGTCTTGTACTGAAGAGTTTTGGTGCGATTGGTAGGTTCAAGGTTTTTTTTTTATGACAACCAAAACAATTAAGGGTATAAGTGGTTATAAAAATTACCTTGTACCTGCCATTCATAGAAACAGTGACACAAAAGCTCTTCGAACTAAATGACCTGCCTAGGCCAATTGAATGGCTCATTTAACCAAATGGCTGACACGACATTTAATTATTTAATAAATTGGCTAGTTGTGCTTCAGCCGTTTCATTGGATGCTGGCGTTTAATCAACGGCCTAGGCGTCCAAATAAGTGGCTAATGCAACCAGATGGCTGCAACATACATATCATTACTGGATCTAGTTATGCCAAAATAATCCAACCGTCGTCAATTTTGAGATATCAATGCCAAATTTTACAAATTGGATCCTTTTTCATTTTTTTTATTTTTATTTATTTATTTATTTATTCATGTGAAAAAGACTCGTTTTCGTATCTATTTTCTAAGATGAGTTATACTTAAAGTATACCAACCCACAACTGAGGTATTTAAAAAAATATATTGTGCAAAAAGAATACAAGCTACTTAAAACAATAATGAGTATTCTGCCTGTGGCGTGGTACATTTTGGCATAAGTAGGTCCACCTTAGAGTGTTTCTAAAGTGGGTAAAGTCGCCAAACTTTGAGATGGTAACAAAGTCGAGGGCCATAGATAATATTGCGATTTACTGTCTCAATTCTATAGCTCGACTTTATATAACTTCCGACATAAGTTATTCATCGCGTGTAGACACAGCAATCATAAACGTAATAATATAAAATAAAAAATATATCTATCTGACACCATCTCATTGAGACTATTCTTATGAGCCCAAACACGCTTTATAAATTGATATAAACTTCTGGAGAATTGACCCTCCTGCAGACTATTTGATGATACTGGATCAGCTCAAGGTTAGCATGACTTGGAAATAGCATAGAAGTAACAGTTAACCAAATTTCAAATCTATCAGCTCTGTGAAAGTTAGTAAGATCCTTTTGTCAAGTAGGAAGTGAGATGATAGTCATCAAACGCCTGAACTGATCTTCATAATTTATAGCTAAGAACCATTTAGATAACGTCAGCTTTCAAACAAATAATAAACTAATTAAAATTGGTTTATTCGTTGATGAGCTACAGTGTCACGAAACGGACACGTCAAACTTATAACACCTTCCTTTTCGCGTCGGAGGTTTAAAAGGGAAAATCATCATCTCTTGAATCTGTCTAATAAACCAAAGGTTCAAATCCCGGCCTGATGTTCACGAGTCCTGGATATTTTATTCCAACTACGCAATATGTTTATCATAACTAGCATTTTTTATAATAACAAACATAGTGAACAAAGCAGCACTTTACTTTGTCGGAGTAAAACAGTGCAGTATAGTATGTATGAAACTCCATTACTGCATTGTTTTCGCCCTACCTAAAGCCATACATCCCAGGTGATTGTCCAATCGCAGGCCTTATCTTTAAAATCATGGCCATCTTGATTTATGTCAGCCATTCATCGCTATTCTGACCACACAACAAGCCAATCGCAGGCTACAAGCATGACCAACTTTCTACTAGTCAATTTAGCGCTATTTTTATCATTGATTAACTGGCGTCCATCTACTTCTCATGAAAATGTAGAGCCCTCGTTAAAGCTGGGGGTCCAAACTAACACTCGATGCAATTTTAGGTCACTTTCTACTCCATGCAACTACTATTATTTACTAAATTTCTATTCTAATATCAATATCTTTATAACACATTTGCTCGTAAAGGGTCTCATAAGTCACCAATTTCAATATCGTAATGTATCTCATTACGCACTAGTGCGGTAATGTAATGTAAAACGCACGGTTTATCAAGATGCACTGTTAGTACCTAATCTGTGGCTCCGTCTAAAAACGAGCGGTACTTTTTTAAATCTTAGCAAAGAGTTTCTATGGCAGAAAGTGGTCAACATTTTATGAATAAAATTAACTTTGGGAGACAAAATATAATAAATAAACATTTTATTCTTTAATTTAATTAATTTTATCAATAAATTACAATCATTTATCTGTAACAAAAACACAAAAATATTAATTTACTTTATTAGTAATACTGGCTGTTTTTTGTGCCTTTGCCTAAAAAAAGCGCTGATGTGCGCGCATCGCTAATTTGTGAACAAGTAAAAATTATTCCGCGCGCTTTTTCTTTTCGCTATATTATTTTTATTTGAAAATTTTGTCATGTAGTGATAAATTTATTATTCGATACCGCCAGAAGTCTCAGAGGTAGCGAAAAAGGCTACTCTAAGCCTCTTGCCCGAAAAATCGACCGATACATACTTACAAGTGTATCAAAATTTGGAAAACAAGCAATGAAGCAAATTTATTTTCAGAAAGTGTGTTTTAGCCTATTTCATGGAACTTTCTCAAAAATTTAAGTTAAGCTCATTGTGGTGCTACTATTCAATGCTAAAAAATCAATAAATTTTACAAATTCTTCTATTCTCACCTATTGCTATTGTTTCTGCAAGTACACACCGAAATAATATTTATTTTACCGTGCGAGATTTTCAAACGCTCTGTGGGCCGGATCAAAAGGCGGGCCAAGCCACATCCGGCTTTGGTTGCCAAAAGGCTTTTAGAAATAAAAAAGGAAACCTGTTTAATTTTAAAAACTAATATTTTAAAAATTATTCGCAAGACACAAGATAAGATAGAAGCACAACATCAAAAATATGATTATTATTTTAATGAAATAATTTAAAAGAAGCTACGATCGACTTGTGGTTAACTCCGGGCCTCTCCAGTCTTTCAGCTGGCAGGGTTGGAACCACACAAATTTGTTTTGTAATGTTCAGAGTCTACTTACTTATGATTTTGTTCGTATTTAGCTTGAAGATTAAACGATGGGCGCGAAAAACGGCCTTGATTTCCCTTGTTATAGTTCCAGCAAAGTTAATTAATTAAATAACTTTTAAGAGGTTGATTTTACATTTACAAAATGGTTGCTGAGCTAATTTTTACATCAATTACTAAGCCCAGAACCATCAACACTAAAAGCTTGTGTACTTTATTACAAAACGAATTAAACGTCAGAAAGATTTAAAAAATAATCCGTGTGCCTAATTTAATTGAACTGAAATACCGAATTTGCAATTATACTCGTTCAGGTGTTTTAATATAGGCGTGAGTGTAAGTAATGTTGTTATTATATTTTTTAAATTAATGTACACAGGTAGGTTCAGACGACAGCACATCAAACGTAACAGTTGCACTACAAAAGCCGCCTCTATTACGTACGCAGTAAGGGCGGTCTCAAGGTCAAACTACTACGCTTGATATGCCGTCGACTGTACATCTAAAATCATACAATTGTAAATGGAAAAAACGTACAAGGGTGCTACTTATTTCCAGAGAAACTTTTCCAGAAGGCCCGCTAAAGAAAAGCTTTAAAACAATAACAGACACAGTAAATACGCCTAAATTAAACTGTTTATTATTTTGTAAATAAAACCACTTTACAGGATTTATCTTGTTTGTAAGATGTTACATTATTATTATACACCCGACGTTTCGGTTACTTTACAGTGACCGTGGTCAAGGGTAGACTGAAGATGTCTGTTGTCTTTGACAAGTTTATAACTTAAATACCGCCACTTTGTATTATCTTCTGCAATCTTCTGTGAGGAGATGCTCCACGAGTCAGGTGCTCATAAGTAGTGGCATTTAGCTGCAATCTTCTAAAGGAGTTGCTGCACTAGCCAGGTGCTCAAAAGCAGTGTGATTTAGCAGCGATCTTTTAAGAGAAGGTGCTCTACCAGTCAGGTGCTCAAAAGTAGTGTCATTTAGTTGCGATGTTCTGAGAGAAGGGGGTACACCAGTCAGGTGCCCAAAGTTCGAGTGGTAAATACTTACCAATATACATCATTAACCGACTTCAAAAAAAGAAGGAGGTTCGATGTTCCACTGTAGGTATATATTTTTGTTGTATGTATGTTCACCGATTTCTCTGTCAATTGTGAACCGATTTTCAAAATTCTTTTTTTATTCGATAGAGTATACTACATGGGTAGGCATGGGTAGGCCAGTGGCGAGGGGTCCCTATAACACGATTCCTGTCGGCTTCCCTTTTGAAATAATACTCACCTAATAACAACTTCGACGTTTGTTCGGCATACCGTGTTACTATTAAATATATTATTACACTAATAATAACTTAATATTTAACTTCAAACATTAACAATTCCTAAACACCTATCTAAGCGCCTACCTAATTCTTTTGGCAATATCACACATAGAGTCGTCATTGCAGTTCCAGTTTCCGTGCGTTGCGATCATTCGCAATAAGCAAGCCGTAATTTTTCGGGTTATTAGGCCTATACTTGCTGGTGTGGCTATCTCTTTCTTACGTATATATTTTTTTCAAGCGCCGCCTCTTTCTCACACGCCGTATCAAGGGCCGATATAAGCCGGTCGCTGTCGAGTTATTATAGGGAAAGCATAACAAGATTCCGTGAGTGTGACTAAGACAGACAGTGAGTTAATATTATTGCTTGAGTTATTATTCTATCAAGTAGAAAGTAAGCGTCGTCCATCCTTTGTCGTGCTTTCGACCGAGACATTTTAAATTTTGCCAGCTTCTAATGTCATTCGCCAATAAAATTTTCTATTTATTTTCGTTCCATTTGCGCAGAGTAATGTAAACAAAGAGTTTTTTGTGTTTTGTTGTTGTGCACAAATAAGTGATTATTTAATATTTTGTGAAAAAATGTTACCAGTGATATAAGGTAGGTTTTGTTTCGGTTTTAGGTAAAACTATTGTTTGTTTTGATATTTCAGGTTGATTTTGGTTACATCAGATTTTTTAAATTCTCTGTTAGTGCAGTTTTTTATTATGGCCGATCTTTAGAAGTTCGTTGCTGGTCATAAAGTATCTATATTAATATTGGATATTATAGGGTTTGAAAGTAAAAAATTACGAAGGTGTACCTACCTAAAAAGCTAGTATCGGTTTTTTTGATATAATATGATTTCTATTGGTTAGTTTTCAACTTAACGAGGTCGTGATTATGTCTCTTGATTTGAACATAGGTAGGTACTACTATTTTGACTGTGATTTTGTTCCGGCTTCCCTTTTGGTATTGTTCACCCTTCGCCACTGGTAGGCATAGAGTAGGCTACACGCCTTCGGTGGTCAAGGCTCTGGAGATTAGCCTCAGCGAGTGCCTCACTGCCGATGAGTCGCCTCGCTCGGTGCTCCTTCGAATCCAGTGCATCCAACTGATAACGTGCAGATCCATCCCAAAGGTGACAACAGTACTCCATGCAGGAGCGTACTTGGGCTCGTTAAAGGCTTAGGAGCTGCTCAGATGTAAAATATCGTTTCACCTTTGAAAGAATGCCAAGTTTTTTGGCTGCAGTTTCAGCAATGGATTCGGTGTAGCGACCGAAATTGAGATTGGCAGAGATATCTAGACCCAAGAGGTCCAGATGGTCGTTAACCGGAACGGAGACATTTCGGAAAGTCGGAGTCAGATGAAATGGACTCCGTTTCGCCGAGAAGAGACATGCCTGCGTTTTGGAAGGATTGAACCCAATCAAGTTGGCCTCACCCCAGAGGGAAACAGCTTCCAAGGTTGCATTCACTCCCTCCACCATCGCCTCCCTCAGAGATCGGACATCAGCTCCAGACTTCACATCAGGCAAGTACCTCTCCGAAACTGTGCTGTCGTCCGCGTACCTAAAGATACCGGGAATTAGAAGCAGGTCGTTGATATGCAGCAATAATAGAGTTGCGGAGAGGACAGAACCCTGGGGGACACCGGCATTGATACCAAGCAGATCCGACGAGGAGCCATTAATGACTACCCGAATTGATCTGCCCCCCCCCCCAGGAAATCCGCAATCCAGTTGCAAAGTCCGGTAGCGATTCCGTATGATGGAAGTTTGCCAACAAGACTTGCATGCCAGGCCCTGTCAAAAGCCTTGGAGATATCGAGGGAAACGGCGAGAGCTTCACCGTGTTTCTCTATGGCTTCGCTCCATAAGTGAGTAGCATACACAAAAAGATCCCCGGTAGACCGCCCACGGCGGAAGCCAAACTGGCGGTCACGGAGGAGATCGTTATCTTCAAGGTAAGCTAAGAGACGGTTGTTCAATACACGTTCCATAATCTTACAGAGTATAGACGTGATTGCGATTGGACGATAGTTGGCAGGATCGGCACGGCTACCCTTTTTTGGTACTGGTTGGACATTGGCAACCTTCCAGGCATTCGGAACTTGTCCGGTTCTAAGAGATAAGCGGTACAGGCGAGTTTGAAATAAAATCTCTTCAGCGGATTTAACTTGCAAACCTTTTTAATGTGTAGTGCTTAACTTAAACTTAGTGTTACACAATTAAGACAAATTTAGATCGAGTGTGCCGAATCTTTAACAACTTTCGTAGGCATCTATTACTTAACAGTGCGTATTCAAACCTTGAATCGTCTGGCATTTGCTACGGAAATTATTTTCTATTCAAAATTTATGTTCAGATTTAGCTGCCTGCTTCAAATTGAATCAGTCGAAAGAGAAGTTTTGTTCATCCCATTATGTGTTGAGTGTTTTCGAGCTCACGATGATTTCGTGGTGAAATTGTGTACCTACAATTATGTTTTTGTTACGATATCGTGTTTCATTTTATCAAACTTTTCAGTGCTCAAAACTTCATTTAATAAAATATGATTTTATATTCTGCTTTATACTATCTACTTAGTGTTTTTTCTTGAACGAGAATAAATTAAATATAAGTATATGTTCCATCACCATCATCCTCATTCCTCAGTCGACTGCCGGAAAAAGACCTCCACCAATGATTTCCACCACGACCTGTGCTGCGCTGCACGAATCCAGCAGCTACCTGTGTCCTTAACCAGATCATCGATCCACCTTGTTGGAGACCTGCCCAATCTGCGTTTTTCGATTCGTGGTCGCCGCTGAAGAACCTTATCGCTCCAACGGTCATCGATTCTGCGAGTGATATGACTTGCCCACTGCCACTTTAGTTTGGCAACTCTGAGCTATGTCAGTGACTTTGGTTGTCCTAAGGATCACCTCATTTCTAATTCGACCCCTAAGAGAAACTTTGGCTCAAAAAAATGACAACGCACATTTTTTTATACAACTAGATGACAAACAAGCTGACGGCCCACCTGGTTAGCGGTTACCACCGCCTGTAGACACCTGCAATAACAACGAAAAATCCCTTGATTTTGCAGGTGCGTTGTCATCGCGAGGCCTAAGATGAAATACCGTCCACCCCAGTAATTACACTGAATACCTTTCCCCTCAATCCAAAACACAGCGAACTAAATAAGAAAGGCGGTGGTACTTACCCAGACGATAGCCTTTCTTATTTAATATGAGCCTACCACTTAGTAAAATACGTAATACGAGTAGGTATTAAAAAATGCATAACTAACTAATATCTTGAAATTTTAAAACCGATAGCAAAACTGATTTACTCTGCCCTGTTGCTATAATTAATGCCAGTGCTTATCGAAGACGTCTGTTTTGGGAAGGAGGACTTAATTGTTTTATTGACATTCCCCTTTTTTTTCGTAAGTCTCTGCAATTAAGTTGTTCATAGCGGCGCTGGGCGCCTTCTATCGCCTATATCACGGTGAGTGCTCTGAAGAGCTTTTTGACCTTATCCCACCTTCCCCTTTCCTACTCAGGAGCACGCGGGCTGGTCTTCGGAGTCATCAATTCACTGTCTCCACCTCAACAACAAGTTTAGTAGCTCGTTTCAGTGTCGTTTTTCCAAAACTTGGAATTCATTGCCTGCACATAATTATGTTCCCTCCTTCCTATAACATGAGTTCCTTTTAAAAAAGGCGCGAAAAGGCAGCTTATGAGCCAGCAAGGTGGAGGCGGCTAGAATAGTGTGTTTCAAGCTAGGCTAGCTGTCTTTGCGTATTACAATGAACTCTTCTAACCGCTTCACATCAGGTGGTGTTGAGTTATTTGCCGTGTTTTGTATAAAAAAGCAGACTATGCCTGAGTATTACCTACACTTGGGCTTAGAAGCATCTACTGAATACCTACGGTAACCGCCTAAAGTAGATAGACCGCCAAACTATTCTACTGCAAAATCTAATCTACTGCTAAACCGCAGAACTGATTAAGATGATATTCGGCATTGATAGCATACTGAGAAATGGCATAGGCATAGGCAACGTTTTGGCGAGATAGCCAACATCCAAGCGGGCGGGCATATGAGAGCGGTCACTAGTGCTATTTTTAGGGTTCCATACCCAAAGAGTAAAACGGGACCCTATTACTAAGACTCCGCTGTCCGTCCGTCTGTCAGCAGGCTCTATCTCATGAACCGTGATAGTTAGACAGTTGTCATTTTCACAGACGATGTATTTCTGTTGCCGCTATGAATGAATAAAATTAATGAATTTTTTTGCTTGTTTTCACTCGATATTGATAACGGCCACAGGTAGACAGACGCTTGTTTATAAATGGCAAGGAACCCTTCGTGGGCGAGTCCGACTCGCACTTGCCCGGTTCTTTACTAATTGGACATCAAAAACCTCGATCTACGTTCGTAATGAACTGTATATCTTTACCATTGAAGTCCTCATCATCCCAAATAGGTTTCTTTAGAGCTTTGCGCCTGATTTAACGAGTTACACCACAATAGTATAAACAATAAATTAATTGCTTTCATTCCAAATCAATCTCCCGCCAAGCAAACAGAAGTTTCTGGAGACATCTACAAAGACCAATGACTATTGTGTCCTACGGCTTTGTTTTAATCAACAATGAAATAATAGGTTCACTACTATGTTGCTCATTAGTATCAACTAAAATAATCTCATGACGAAAATGTCGAACATAATATCAGCCTGCGATTGTAAGTGGCCAAAATAACTCACCATAAACCTACCAGCTAGGTTTACGGTCAGTTATTTAGTTAGAAAGGTCGGTTCGAAGCTGTGTTTTATTAACGTAATTTCTGAATTATGTCTATTACCCTTTGTGGGTTACAAACTAGACAATTGCATTGAGTTTTAGTAGGACATTACTAGTTATAAATTTAATTCTAATTTATTCATATTTTATATTCTTATGTAGATCATTATTTCAGTTTTTAGTATTTAGTCAGGTTGATATTAAAATAGTAAGTAAATAAATTTAATTAGTAATGTACATAATGTAATTATTATAGTTTTTAATTTTTCCTTTAGTGTTTAGTCAGTTTCACAATATTACGAGTATAAATATTTGAAGTAAAACCACTTTACCGGGTTTAACTCGCGTTAATTAGATGTCACAATATTATTATACACCCGACGTTCCGATTACTTAACAGCGATCGTGGTTACGGGAAGGCAGAAGCTGTCAATTGAAAAGATGTTAAAATAGAGAAGATGGTTGTAGTGTGCCACCAGCGTGGTTCCCATCACGTGAATAGTAAAGTCCCAAGCCCGTCCTTACACTATCCGACAAACTGACACCATAAGCTCCGTATGCGTCAAGTGCTCAAAATATAACACAAAGTGACGGTCGTTAACTTATAAACTTATCAATGACAACGGACATCTTCAGTCTTCCCGTGACCACGATCGCTGTAAAGTAATCGAAACGTCGGATAAATAATATTAATTAAACATCTAATTAAACGCGATTTGAATCCGGTAAATTGGTTTTATTTCAAATGTGTAGTGCTCGCAAAATTATAAGACAATAATATATTAAAATAAATAGTCATTGTAATTAATTTTGATATCATAATTTTCCGTGCTTTGTTTGACGAAAGCATTATATCGACAGCACAGCACACTGCTGGAGCACTGCACTTTCTCGAAGCGACTTTAATCACTTTCAGAACTAATTTAACGCAGAAAGCAATAACTTTTCCTCCATACGACGACAGAGTAATTAAATAAAGCTTACTCAGCACTACATAACCAAAATTCAAGTAATGAGTAGGTAATAACAAGTAGAATAAACTTTCTCAGTGCTGGCTTCGCCTTGATAACCGGCTTACCTTGTATCTGGCTCCTGTTGGCCCTCCCCAGGACTATATTAGGATAATAACCTCGTACTTTTAAGAACTGTAGAGTTCTTAATTTCATTTTTAACATTATAATAAATGCGATCTATCGAAACTTTGGTTAGAGACATCACTGACTCAGCGGGAGAAAAAAGAAGAAAATAGCGATCGTATATAGTAAGCGAAAATACACAAATTATTGTATCAAAAAATGACTATAATGATTACAAAAAACACTTTTTTACACTTCTGAATATTAATGATCTGCTATTTAAAGTAATTTCATATTTAGTACAAATGGTACCGACGGCCCACATTAAAGTCGTCTGGGTAGGTACCACTGCCTTTCTTACTTCAGCCGTGAAACACTTCGCTGTATTTCGGATTAAAGGGAAAGGTAGCCAGTGTAATTACTGTGCGTGGACGGCATTTCATCTTAGGCCTCAGGATGACAACGCACCTGCAATACCAAGTGATTTTTCCTTGTTATTTCAGGTGTCTATGGGCGGTAACCACTTACCTCTAGGTGAGCCGTCAGCTTGTTTCTTATCTAGATGTATAAAAAAATATCGTTTACCAACGAACTTAAGGTATCTTATTTTTAAAAAGTATTTTCGAAAATAGAATGTATCGAGAAAAAAAACCTCTAATCGTGTTTTTATTTGTATCAGGAACAATAAGCAATCACATTTAAAACTCATAAATATAACTTTCGTAATAAAAGCCATAGCACCGTCAAAAATAAGTCTCGTCTCACTATCTTACCCTTGCACACAGTAAAGTACACACGACAGCACACCAAGTGTAACAGTTTCACTACAAAAGTCGCCTCTATTACGAACGCAGTAAGAACGGTCTCAAGGTCAAACTGTTACGCTTGATGTGGTGTTGACGCACAAACAACGGTCTTTCTAGAGAAAATTGACATATTAAAATATGGCGAAATAACTTTGTTAGTAACTGAAAAGAAAAAAAAACAATTGAAAGACAATTCGTAATCACTAACAATAGCTTGACATTGTTATGATAATTTTACTGAGAACGAAAAACCGTTTCATGTAAGATAAGATCCAATTTTCCTTACCACCAGGCGGGCTGTATGTTTGTTTGTTGCAACCCTTGTCAAATAAGAAACCTTATTTAGGGATGAATAAGGATATTACGTAGTAATTTTTATACGAAAGGGGCGGCCTGCCTAGATTGGCAAGGAATAGGTAAGTTTTTTTTGTATCCAACTACTAGATGACAAACAAGCTGACGGCCCACCTGATGGTAAGCGGTTACCGCCGCCTATAGACACCTGCAATAACAAGGAAAAATCACTTGATATTGCAGGTGCAAGGCCTCAGGTTGTCATCCTGAGGCCTAAGATGAAATGCCGTTCATGCCCAGTTATTACACTGGCTACCTTTCCCTTGAATCCGAAACACAGCGAACTGTTTCACGGCTGAAATAAGAAAGGCGGTGGTACCTACCCAGACGACCCTACATACGAGCCTACCACCTAGTTCCGTTTATCACGATTATTTTAATTGTGCTTACTTATCTATTTCCCTTACCCTTCGTTCCATAGCAGCTATCAATAGCTGGTAGTACTGTCGCTGGTCATATTTATCTGAAATATATCTATAGATAAAGGCAGATAGAAACTGCTTACAATAGTAATTCAAGTTCTAAATGATTTGCACAAAATCGAGTTGAGCTCACGAGAATTGTTCGTTAATGCTAAAAGCAGAGTAATGCTGAGCAGAATATTAAGATTCTTTGTGAAGTCACTGAAATACTAGATTTGTTCTTACGTGTCGCTGCAAATTAAATGTTTGATATGGGTGACTGCTCTCCCGGACCGAAAGACAAAAGCTATAAACATAAAACTATAAAACACTACTCTTTTTTACGAAGATCAAAACTACCAGAAGTTTATCGAAGTACACTGTGCCCACTTTTATTTTCCCGTGTTCCTGTCGCAGGTCTGCTGGTAGAGATTTCTTTTGAAATAAGCAGTGCCTTTGTACTCAACTGTTTTATGTGTTTTATTTTTAAGTATTTTGTGTGTACATAAATAAATAAATAAATAAAATAAATAAATATACATAATATTATCGAAAACAATATAAGCAAAACAGTTGTTATTGCTTTAGATGGCTTCTTCTAAGTTCGTCGTAACTGATCGATAGTTCTAAATTGTATCCAACTTTATAATAGACTGTTTATACAGTTATGTGGTTCGTTACGTGGGAACATATAATTCTGATTTCAGGTACTAAAATTAAATACAGAAAGTATTTAATTTTAGCCTGTAAATAAAGAAACGAAAATATACTCCTGCGTTTATATTGTAGCTCCAAAGTTAATTAATTATGCCTTTATCTATAAACAGATTAACTTTTCGATTCACAATCACTGCCATCTAGATCGGAGATACGATTGTCTAAGGTACTCAGCCAGTCTCCAATTCGAGATACTCGTTGGAAGGCACTCCGCACCATAGATTTATCTTACCCCATTACGTTCAATATTCAGATAGATCTGCACAAGTCATTCAACTGTAAATATCTTTCGCAAAGTACAAATGAACTGAAGACTTAGCACGTTACTTATGCTTATAAAATTTCCAATGAAAATATTTCCACAACAATCTAAATTGGCTTCGTCTCTTCATCAAAGCAATAATGGATTTGCCTCGTGAAATTCTTCAATAGCTGTTTTTCTGTTTTTGTATTGAGTAGTTTTTTTATGATTTCAAATAAACACTGACAATACGGTCGTAATTTATTAAATTACCAATTAATGTCTGATACTTTTTCGAATATTTGTAGTTCATCCACAATTTGTAAACCTCAAAATTCTTGTTTATTCGATATACTGCATAAATAGGTCGGTTAGTAAGTTAAACGGGTTAGTTGACTAACCCGTTTAAGCATTCAAGTCATAAAGGACCCTTTTATCCACATCTATACAGTGTGTTCAGAAAGTCCGAAATAAAATTTAGGAAGTTGTGTTCCTTGTCAAGAGCATATTGAAAGTTTTACGCCTTTCAAACCATTTTTACTTTCCGTTCATATTAGTAAAAACAATGTCCTGCTCGCGACAACCGTAAAAATGTGTACTATTGCGTATCGTATGTACGTACACACACACACACACACACGCAAAACTGGCGCACATTCTACGATATCCACCCCCTGCAACTCCTGAATATGTTTTCTGCTGGTACTTAATGATTTTAAGGCAAAAGTAATATTTCAGACAGTGTGCTCTTGTAGCAGTTTTATTGTAAAAATCACTGGATTATTTTAACCTGAACTTCCTTGATTAGAAGTTTAAAAGTGATCCCTTAATCTTTAACAAGAACGTTTGAGATGACTTCAAGACTTGTTTGGGAGCTCGAATTTAATTTCTTTTAACTTTGGAACTAAATTCAATAAAAGCTTTCGAAAAGGTTTATTTTTTACAGAATAGCAAGGTCTATTTAGTAAGTATACCCAATATGAACTAGGGCCGGTTATTCCACGCACGTGACTTGACCGCTGAGATCTGGATCATCTAAATTCAGGGGACGCCTCAGTTGATAAATAGCCAGGCTTCTTCTTAAGAAAAATACCCATTCCATTCCATTCCTAACGGCTGGTGAATAATGAAGTCCTCAATCATGAGCCTGAGAAAAAAATGTGATCAGTGAAATGTAAACTGTAGACATAACCTCGCAAATTAAGGCTTTCGTTTTAGATAAGTCTCTATAAGTAAAGGG
Source organism: Nymphula nitidulata (assembly GCA_947347705.1). Classification (NCBI taxonomy): domain Eukaryota; kingdom Metazoa; phylum Arthropoda; class Insecta; order Lepidoptera; family Crambidae; genus Nymphula; species Nymphula nitidulata. The sequence continues at coordinate 1,243,857 of OX374617.1, read as the reverse complement.
GTATGCTTATAATATTATCATCCGAAAATATTTTTTGAAATTCCCTTTGAAAAATTTCTATGGCCTCTCAGATTCAGTAGTTCCAAAGATTACTACAAACAAACTCACATTCTACCTTTCCATAATATAGTATAGATGTATAATTGCGCCACCATCTATAAAAGAGAATTTTTACTAAATATTATAGAGAAAGATCTTCAGTTAGGTTGGTACTTTCTCTTTTAATGATTTGTTAATTTATACATATTCAATCAACTAACTTTATTTGCTGGAAGCTTCGCGTTTCCTCTTCCCGAAAATCAAATCAAATATTACACAGTAACATTCGTCTTGAGCGGTTAAGTTTAACTACTATATCAAACCGCACTCGGGCACTGTCAAATGTTTGAGTTGCTGCAAACAAGAGTAATTAAGGGCTAACTAATGGCTCCGTTCCCCGCGCCACACACTCGTTAGAAAGCACATTAGTTCAGCAACTTTCGAAAAAAGTTTGCTGTGGCATCTGTCCTAGCTCAGTGTCTTCATTAAAGTGCTCTTTAATTTAATTTTTATAACAATATACCTAGTATAATGTAACATTTTTAGGATTACTAATATCACTTAACTTGCGCGCCCAAACTGGGGCTATAAATGTAATATAATGATGATATTGGCAATTTAACAACTTATTACGTTTATCGGTTTTACTGTCGCTTTTGTATTTGAGTAATCAATTTGTCTCCATTTCTTGAGATTCTCAAATTTTGCTCAGGGTGACCTTCAATTTTGAATGTACAGTTTGTTCCAAGTTCCAATTTTCTGTAAATTGGTGATATCAAAATTAAAAGCATCATTGTATTATATTGGTCTAAGTTTTGATAATTCATTTTACCTGTGCCTAAAATAAAATATATTTTATTTTTATTTATTTGTTATTAATAACATTGATTTTAAATTACGTCTCATTTACAAAACTGTGACCGCGATCGCGGTAGCTTACGACGCAGTTCATCGTTAGTGAGTATTGCACGGTTATTGCTGAGATGCCGACTATAAATCGTCCCAGGAAACTTGTTAGAGCTGGCTGTTAACTCAGCTCACTAAGCCACTGAAACTCCTAAACTTTTAATCGGCCTGCTTTTAAAGTGAATTGATTGACTATTTCCATTATATTGACTCTGGTTCTATGATACAATCCATAGATATTAAAAAATAAAATGATCATGAATATTATATTTATTGCTTATAAAATATGACGTTGATACTTTTAAGCTGATCAAACCATTTTCGAAGATTTGTTTAAATATAGCATTACGCATAGTTATATTATTGAACTTTTACAAGCTCACCGTTTTATCCTCAACAATTTAATATTAGTTTTCTCTGGCTTGTGGGTACTTCATCTATTAAAAGTAGACTATTTGTTTCATGAGTCCCACTTTGGGCGCCAAAATAATGGTATTCGGTAATACGATTTGTATGAAAACTAAGTGTTTACTTGAAGCCATAGTGCTCAAAAGCTAGCTTTTTATGACAAAGACTAAGGCTAAGAAGGTGAATTCCAAATCCTATATGTACCAATTCCCGTCATAACATTTAATACAACACACTTCATGTAAAGAAAATTTGCCGACAAAATTCTGCTTAGCCTCTTATTAGCAGTCTTATCTGAAGACAGCAGATACAGCTGTCTCACTCATTATGAAGATATCCTTAATAATGTACACACAATCTCTCTTGCTACAAATATGAGACGTATTACAAGGAAATACGGCTGTGAAACTTAGAATGGCACAGTTTCGCCCCTTATACATTCGACATCACATCTAGTTCCACTGCAAAATCGCTTTCAATACGACTATTATAGGCTACGTTTTTGATTCTTGTAAGAAATGCATGAACCAGTTGGCTCAAGTAGCCGTTAAAAGAAAGTAGACTTTGAGGTGGAGGAAGGCAAATGGTAGAGTAACTACTTGCTATAGCATATCTTCTGAAGATACACGCTAAATCGTTTGTGTAAATTATCCCTTCTGTCTAATCTTAAACGAACTATACAATTACATTTTAATGTTTATGATGCGTTTAAACGCATACTTTTTTGTAACAATTACATATAAAGAAAGAAAACCATGAAAAATTATATGCTCCAGTCTTGAATCGAACTTACCTTAACTTGAAGTTTAAAAATGCTTGTAAAAGTATTCTTTCGGATCACTAGAAGTGTTAACTTCAATGAGTGGTGAGATAAACGTTGCTATAAAAACGTTAAGAAGGATAGAAAGCGGTGAATACATTAGTTATTACCTAGTGCACCGGTGGCGTAGTGGTAATCGCGTCTGGCCGGACATCAGGAGACGCGGGTTCGTCTCCCGCCTGGAGCATATATTTTTTTATCGTTTTCGTACTATAATTTTTAAAAAAAATAATAATTAGCTTACTATTGATCTCACTCTTGCACCGAGAGAAGATAAGAGGAGGTCGACGCTCTAGCGAGCTTACCCAGAAGGTGCCTATTTAATCCAGTTACGAAGGGAGGTGCCTCCTACGACCTCCATTTATCACGGTCATCAATTTATCATGTTAAATCATTTGTCACCTGTCCTTTTTGAATTTATATTGATAGTACTAAATGTACCCATACATTTTGATTTTGCATGTATACCTACCGATTGCTATGAGTATTTTTTTTATCAACCCTTAATTTGATGCACGAAGAAAATCACACAAATAGTCGCATGGGGTCACTACTGACCCCAAACAAATCAGTGAAAATAGAGTAGAAAATTATAATAAAACGAAATATGTATTATAAAAAATATTGAAACGCATTATTAGCAACATAATAAACGAACAAAAACATAACTTAAACTATAAACAATTGAAACAACTTCTAATTTCTCTTATAATTTACTTATTTTTTGAATAGCTGAGATCAACCTTTAAAAAAAATTTTCAGACTCATCCGCCGATTCATCTCTTCTGTGTCTGATGGAGTAAGGCCTCAAAGTGTTGCTGAAAAACAAATAACTTAGTTACTGTGCTTGATAGCGCAGCCTGTGACCATTTCACTTTTGGGCCATTTTTTTGAATATGTCTAGCTAGATAAAAAATAGTTACCCTCCAATGATTCAGGAACATTTTCGTCATCGTCGGTCTCTTCGATTTCACTGAGTCTTGGCAACTATTTACAGAAGTAACGTTAGTATATCTTCCGAGCTAAGACCAGCGACGTCTTCGGATAAATCCGCCAACCATTGCTCTATTTGTCTCTCTGGAGATTGATAGTTAGAAGAGAAAAAACAAAAAAAAAAAATATAAAAATTAAGACAACAATATGTAAATTACATACCCACGTAGTACAATATGATACACAAATACTAGTAAAAATAAATGAATAGATCTACGCAAAAACATAAAAATAGAAACTTACCCTTCGTCAAAAAATATTACGTAATTGTCATAATGGGGTCAACGCCCAAGAGAGATTTGACATTTGGGCTTACGCAGGGCTTACGCAGCAGACTGATTTGCGTACCCCGCGAGGAGTCAGGGAACTAGAAAGAGTGCTGTCGCGTTCCAACATACATTTCTTTCAATTTGAAATTGCCTAGACCCCATGCGTCTAATTAAGGGTTAAAATCACGGCAAAAGACATTACGGCCTGATGAGAAGAGTTAAAAAAAGTCCATAATACCACAGCTACCACAGCACACTGTTCTCCACCTTTCTCAACCATAAGGTGTCATTTTACGTCTCTTTTGAAGAAACTCGTGTTATAGGAAGGAGGGAACACGTGTTTTGATAAAAAAACTCCAAGTTTTAGAAGTACGACAAAGAAACGAGTTACTTAATTTTATTTGTGCATGATACTGAGGTAGAGATAGTAAATTGACGCGTATTCCTGAGTAGGCCCTTCCTGCTCAGAAGGTGAGATAGCAAAAAAAAGTTCTCCAGAGCACTCTCCTTGATGCAGCCGCTAGAAGGTGCTATGTTTACGTTTAGTTCACCAAGCTTTAGTGTTTTAAATAACTATATTTACTCTTCGGTTGGTCCCTTAAAATTTTATCTAAATATTCCTAATTTTATCGCAAATATTCCTTAACTCTGAACATTTCTCGTAAACCAACATTTTGCCAAAAGCGATATGAAGAAAATTACAAAACCGCAATTTAATAAGCTTACAGTACCTACAGAAATTTGCCCATTGTTTTACTGAAAAGTTTCGCAATAAATTTGACTTGTGAAGACGTGTTAATTACGTATAGTTTTAAACTATGTACATATCAGCTCGGCATATTGTGATGTGAAAAGTTATCAAGTGAGTAATTCAGTTAAAGCGTGTTACTTGGCCATACTTCTTTGGCTGGTGAAATTTTCTTTTAAATTGAATTTATTTAATATTCTTTTCTTTCGTCCCATGCAAGCCCTCACACTTCACAGATCAAAGTGAAATGACTTATTGCTGATAATCCTTCGTGGATTGGCCCATACCTCTGGGCTTAATTCCAGAGGTCCTAGACTCAAAAACTTAGTTCCAGAACTTGGAACTCTTTGCCGTCACATGTGTTCCTTATAACATGGGTTCCTTCAAAGGACTGTTTAAGCTGCACTAGCTGTCTTCGCATATGGACTCTTCTTACCGCTGCATATCAGGCGGTGTTGAGTCATTTGCCGTGATGTGTATAAAAAAATATATAAATCTCAATGTATATTTTATATTGGCCTACATTCTAATTATGATTTTATCCTCTCTGGTAACAAAGTGAGAATCCGTAATTGGCTGATGTTTGTACATAGCATACTAAATAAGAGTTTTAGCACTGTAAGCTGTGGATTTTTGTAAAGTAAACAAATAAGTAAATAAATAAAATGTGCTCCTGTCAAGAGTAAGTACTCAATTTCTTTATTGAGTAAGGTTACCAAAGCTCATTGAGAAAGTGGTGTACTTGAAACAAACGGACTTGCCTCATAATTATGCTGTCATCACGACGCGCTTTCTCTTGATTTTTACCGGCATTCTGACTATTGGGGATAAGAACGTCTTCAGGCTAACTTGATTACTTACGATCAGGCAAGCTGTATACTTCCTTTGCAACTGTTTAAAGGCATAGACTAAGTTTTTGAGTAGCTTCTAGTTACTACTACGAAAGAATCAAAAGTGCAAAGTTTTAGTTGTTCTTAATAAGTAGTTAAATACACAGAGTTCTTGTAGCGGCTAATCGAAAATGCTACAGCCATTTTGCACTTTCGATTAGTCTCTAGAGTTAGTTTGGTCTCTTCCATTCTTCTCTCACCCTTTTCGTGACTACATTTTCACATCGCAAACGTTATCAGAAGCACAAACGGCCGTAATAAGCTCAACAATTAGTTGGCAGTCAAAGAAAGCTCGCTCCAAACTAAATTGTGTTCCTTTGTTTTCTCTAAGGAATTTAAAACGAGCGATTTACAAACAAAATGTCGGCAATTATATGTCCGAAGCTCTTGAACAATACTCTCCAGTCTCTCAATAGTTACAAGTAGCCCTCTATCGGATGTAAGCCGTAGAAAACGAGGTGGAGCGAGATAGTTGCTGTTTACAGAGGTGTAGAGCGAGATAGGAAGTTTTGTTGAGTAAGTAAAGGGCATAACTTTCAGTGCACGGGGTACAGACAGCATGTTCTTCGCAGATTTTATCTTTAACTTTTATTTTATTGAAATTCCTTTGTAATTTCATTCTAAAGCAGCATGATTAAATTGAATAAAAGCGCGCATTAGAGTAGATCTTTTTTCTGAAAAAAAGTTAGCTTACACTGTACAGATAAGTGAATAAGTCTTCCCTTGCATACCAATATATACATTTATTATGTATTGTATTTGGTGCAGTAAGAGTTTATTACAGTCGACAGCACATCAAGCGTAACAGTTTGACCTTGAGATCGCCCTTACTGCGTACGTAACAGAGGCGGCTCTCGTATTGCAACTGTTAAGTTTGATGTAATGTCATCTGTACAATAAAATAAATAAATACTTGAGCGAAACACACCAGAAGCTTGGGTCACCACCACGCTGGCCCAATGCGGGTTGGCGGGTTAAAGCGGTTGCAGTAACAACCAGGACCAATGGCTTAACGTCCCGAAGCACGGAGGAGCTCGAGACAACAAATTTTGATTCACCCATCCCAGGATCGGCCATGCTGAAAGTTGCTTTGTTTTCGTAATCAAAACCAGAGCGCTCAAACACCACCGAGCTCTTCAATAAATTTCATATATTATGATCATTTTATTATTTTCGTATACAATTTGATTGTCCCTATTTGTTTCTCATTGGAAAAACATAAATAGCCTGAACTTTTACGTTTGCTCTTCAAATTACGTATGTTTTAATTAAGTCGAGTGATCCTGTCTATTTTTATCTACATACAAAGTTAAGTTATTAATAACAAACGTGTTTCCATCCATAACTACTCGAATGTTTTAAATGTGGAAGTCTATCTGTCTGTTACGCTGCCTCATAAGCCACTGAACCGATTTAGGATAAAATTTGGCATGAAACGTCAATTCTCCATCCGTTAGTAAATGAACTCATTGTATTGATATCATCGTAAAAATATCATCGTAGGGATATCATTCTCCGAAATCTGATGTTTATTAGTCCAGACTAGCTTCGTATATTCTATACGTAAGTCCAGTAACTAAAGCCGTGGAAGTCTACAGGAAGCACTGTATTTGTTTACGCTTTAACAGCCGCAGGAAACACTTCTAGTCCTTTTACTGTCACCCAACCGACCACCTATTCATCTAGTGGTGCAATTACTCATCCTCAGCAACAAGCGATCCATCAAGGTCTGAGCGATGAGCGGCGTGATGGCGGCGGGGATTGAAACGTGAATATTAAACGATCTTTCGATTTTACGCTTTAGTCTTAAGTTAGTGAAATCTTGATGCCATCTTCAAACGTTTCACACGATTTTGTTTTTTTAACCATCTTGACGGCTAAAGGACAAACAAAGCTGCAACGTGCAGCGCCGTCCAGTGTTCCAATAAGGACTATGTAACGCATATACGGTAGTACACACATAAAAACTAAACCAAAATCGAAAATATATTTTTTCAAGTGTCTTATAAAATTCCTATGTCTATCAAAAAAACAATGCTTCGTAAGAATGTTATGTGTGTCTGTCTTTCATGTCTGAATTTTCACTACTTCCAAAAGTGTTCGCGTACCGTACGGTTTCAGAGAAACTTTCCACGTACGCTCAGGTTGTGGAATGAGCTCCCTGCAGAGGTTTTCTTGAATGAGTACAGCGTGGGGTTGGAAAGCCTGCAAAAAATGCGTGAAAAGGTTTTTAAAGGTTCGGCAACGCGCAAGTGATACCCTTGATGTTGCAAGCATTTATAGGCTACGGTAACCATTTACCATCAGGTAAGCCGTATGCTTGATTGCCACCTTAGTGGCATAAAAAAAAGTTGAACTAACTCGATACTAGACCCGGTAGTACCTCAGATATATACACGCGCGCACGGTACGCTTACATACATTGAAATTCATCGGTGCGACAAATAGCTGAACTCCAGAATTTCAGATGGAATAAAAGTTTTCTAAAAGTCCATTACTTCCCGAATATTTCAGGTATAATGCGTTTATTTCTGCAAGAGCTGTCAATTTTCGTCGCGCACCAAAAATTGTACAAGCTAAGGAGAATCTACTACGAAAAATATTTTCACGAACTTAATTTAAGTTTTTTTTGTTTGTTTTTATTTACAACCAGGTGACAAGCAAGCTGACAACCCGCCTAGTGGTAAGTGGCTCACCACTTGATATTCATCACTTGATATTGCAGGTCATCCTGGAGCCTAAGATGAAATGCCTTCAATGCCCAGTAATTACACTGGCTACCTTTTCCTTCAATCCGAAACACAGAACTGTTGTACGGCCGAAATATACCTACTTCAGAAGAACTTACATAAGGCCCTTATGTAAGTTCTTCTGAAGTTAGGCCCTAACACCTAGTAACATCCTTAATATCGTGTATACTGTGAAAAGCAGAACTTTTTTATATTTTTCGTTTATGCTCAGATATAATTGATGTTTGAGCGATTTTTCAAAAATGTACGTTTTCTTATCATAATGTTTCTTTGACAGTTCTTATTTTGAAAATTAAGTTTGATCGGTTTTACAGATTCAGAAAATGTCTGTAGTATTTCGTCACGGCAATGTCAAATGAGAATCATGTCATCATCATCAAAATTAATAAGTTTCTGCACAAAATTTTATTTTATTGTATTTAGGATAACAACAGCCATCTGAAATGTCGACTCAAAAAACAATAACGAACGCAAAACACCTTATATTTTTTTTTCAAAAAACGTAAACAAGACTCGGAAAAGGAAATTGACGTAAAGAAATTTCATGCCAGTTGACTTATTTCAAAACGTTTATGTTTTAAAATAAGTAAAAAACGGCCACAGAATTCCGACCGTTCCTAAAATGTACCATTTGGATCACTAATATTTTCTTGTTCATTAAAGATATATAAAAAATGTAAAAAGAAACGTGTACCTACATGGTTCTTGAAGCTTGGAATCTAGCACAAAACTCATTGCCCTCGGGGGATATATTAGAGGATCATAAGTTTCTATGGAGTATTAGTCCGTGCGGATTCACTGCCTATGTTTTTCCCTTGCGTATCGTAAAAGGCGACTAAGGGCTTTTTCTGAGTTATCAACTGCGCTACTGGATTGATCTGTTACTACCGTAAGCATGGCGTGAAATTCGCTAAATCGCCGCGTTGCGAGAGTACCGTACAAACTGAGCTTAGGAAGACATTGCCTTCCATTTAACCACTGATCCACCAGCGAGGAAGATAAGAAAGAGCTGTTCCACTGGCTATCCACGGTACAATGGCCCAAACGAACCTAACCAATTTGTGATGCTGCTTCATCATAACGTATAATCTCGTGGGGGTCGAAAGAATATGAATGTTTGATCTATCTATCATGCCGGATGGTAAATAAAGTTTTTATCTCACTAGTATAGCTAGCACCGTTTTATTCACCCACGTACGTGCCATTGAATCATTGTTAGGATTATCTAGTGTAACTGTTGCCATTAGTGCCGTCAGAGCTTTCTGCAAACACTCTGATATTCAACTACGTCTGTCTGAATATCACAGCGTTTTGAAGGGTACTAAAATTTCCGAAAATCCCAAAGAGCTTTTAAGTTCAATAAAATAAATATTTAACTTGCTGAAATCATCATCGCCAGCAAAGGCTGGTAAAGGAAAGTCTGTGCCCAGCAGTAGGACGTATATAGATTCCTATATGGGGGAAACACATGAGGAGTTTGGGCCATAACACCACCACGCTGGACCAATGCGGGTTGGTGGGTTAAAGCGGTTGCAGTATCAACCGAGATCAACGGCGTAAGGTGGCTTCCGAAGCAATAAAAAGGTCGCCACCGAGCTCCTCACGTGTTGAAATATTTAAAGTTAAGTTAAGTTAAATATAATTATGAAGAGTACCTAGTGGCTTGAGCGCTCTGGTTTCGATTACGAAAACAAAGCAACTTTCGCCATGGTCGATCCCGAGATGGCTCAATCAAAATTTATGATGTCGAGCTCCTCCGTGATTCGGAAGGCCCGTTAAGCTATAGTTCCAGGTTGTTACTGCAACCACTTTGGCCAGCTATTGGGCCATCGCGGTTGTGTTATGGCCCAAGCTCCTCATGTGTTTCTCCCATGTAGGATGGCCTGTGCCTGTACATTTTTTTCTCAGCTCTACACCTTTCTCTTCGTTTCTTGTACTCCAAACACAAAAGTCTACTAATAACAGGGATAAAAATTAAACAAATTCGGTGATTGGGTTTATTATATTTTTATCATGATCGATGGAAACATTGATGATGATGAGCATTTAAGATTCGATGATAAGTTTTCTAGATCATATAGGTGAATTGATAACTCCTGTCGACTCTTCTCGTTCTTCGTTAGGTTATGTAATATAAATATGACTTTGCAACGTGACAAGAATATTCCTTTGAGTTAAAGGTTAACTGTATAATAAGTTGTGTAAGCTCACGGCTAGTATTACCTCCTTGATATGTAAAAATCAATCCATAACCATTGTATTACAGACCGCTCTATTCATTGACTGTAGATGTATGCCTCACTTTACATAGAGTATAAAAATATATTTAATTAGTTTGAAATGTCAATCTTCTTTGCAAGAAATACAGCATTGATTATCGAGTTATGATGGCAAAGCATCAATCAGGCCATAAGTCTACCTATTCGCTTCCTTAAAACTTAAGTAAATATCTCAGTCCTTACGATATACTGCAATCAGATAACATGAATTAAGCGAGAGGACCCGATATTATTTTGGCCATATTTTTCATACATACCAACAAAGATGTTTGTTTGCCCTACATTGCTAATAAATATAATATTTTTGTCATAACCAAAAGACAAGACGAAATAACTGCGTAAAAAGATCTTCGGTGACGAAGTTGTATTAGTTAGAACCTGTCTTTTTCTAGTTATGTTTAGAAAATTGACATACGACAAAAAAATACTTTAAGAAAATTATTAATCGATCCTTGATCATTTATCCATTGGTTTTTCTACCAGCTCACGTGTTGATCCACGTTCCGTTTTTGCGATAGCATGTGATTCTCCAAAAGGGTCATGTCCAAAAAATCAGAAGCATCTCACTGGTAATGGTCAGTAGTCAGTGCCGTGTTTTTATAATATGTGGCTCTAACAGCCTAAGATCATGTCGTGTGTGCTCATTCGCACTAACAAAATAAATCATGTATCTCTGTCAATATTAGTTAGCACCCTTCCGTTTGGAAATAGATGGGGAAAGCCTTTGTTCAGCACTGGACAATATAAGCTGGTATAATAATTGAATGCTACGAATACGGTCGGACACAACTATTTCCATCTTTTTCGTATTCAACTTGCATCTTTCCTGTACCACTCCCAACATTAATTGCCCAAGCAATGCGGTCCCTCCAGATTTATTAACTCTTGAACCGGCGATATTGGATTGAAACTGTTCAATCACAGCGAGCTTTACAATATTCATCGTACGATTGGTTCGGCTTGCGATTGAAGAAGAGTTATGTAGTTAGTGGATTCTGCGCCTAAAGGTATGTTAATAGTACTGCCATCTGCATATAAATTAGACGGGTTAGGTTGGTAGTTAGGGATTGTATTATATTGTAGCATTTGTTAGCCCAAAACGGCCCAAAATATATTTATCGCGTTCTTCTTTCTTCGTCGCTCTTCAATTTTCACTTGTAGTTCAATAAATTCACTAAAATTAAAACTTGTAAGTATTTCACTTACAACAAGTTTTTGCGAAAAAAGTAATTCATTTGTAAAGGATCTTCTTACACAATACAGTAGATTTACAAAACTTGATCTGTTTTCCATGAATTGGAGGAGCAAATATTTTTCCTCCTCCAATTCAACTATCATTTCTTTGAATCAGAAAACAAAAAGTATATTTTCCGACGAACAATGTTTATATTTTGAGTCTAGTCAGTAATCCTTATTTCTCATGTGTCCAAGACATTATGATGATTAAATCTATTGCCAAAGGGAGTAGTGTTGTGCAACTGGTGAGATTGAAACCGTTTCTTGTTATAATAAATCTCCATTTCGATTATAATCGACCAGAGGCCGGATATAAAGTGGCATGTTCAATTTGTGGCGTGGTACAAGTGACGTGCGAGTAGCGGCGGTAAATGTTTGGATTCTAAACAGTCCAGACAAAACGCAAAATCCCAAAGTAGCACACGTAGACCCATTGAGGCACGCCAATTAATTAACTGGCTTATCTGAAAAGGTATCCTCTATAATTATAGAGAATGCGACACGTAGCGCTTAATGCAACATAAATAATGCCGGAAATATTTGCAAATTGGACTCATCAAGCGGATTATTAATAAAATAGCATGCTTTATTGGTTTCTTGGTAGATAGACAAGTAGAATAGCAAGGCCGGCAAGGTGGAGGTGGCTAGAACAGTGTGTTTCAAGCTGCACTAGCTGTCTTCGCATATGGACTCTTCTGACCGCTTCACATTAGGTGGTGTTGAGTCATTTGCCGTGCTTTGTATAAAAAAACGTCAAAGTGTCAAGCAAAGTAGTGAAAAGAGATGTTCCAAAAATGTATGGAGACCCGATCAGGTCTATGTACAGTTACACTTTACTAAAAAATACGTATAAATATGCAGAATAGTGATCAAATTGACCATTTTATTTTTATTCGCTTTGTGAAAACGAATTAGGTATTAGTATTTTTCGCGGATTCAGGAGATTTATCCTTATTTTTCGAGATATTGTACATATACTTGGCCGGATATGAAATAGCTCGTTTCCTTTGTCCTTTGTGTTGTGACTTACTTATTTATGTGAAAATGGAAAGTTTCACTCACTTCACTTCACTTCATTTGCTGACTTACCAGTACTAGATGAACGACGACAAATTGTTCCGAGTGAAACCCTGTAGAAATAAAAAGGTAACTTTATGATTTATACCATAAAAAAGTAAATATTAAGCTGATTCCCAATAAGGTTTATTTTATATATTTTTGCGTTGACACTGATTGTTTTGTTTCAAATTTTGTTTCTTTGAACTCAGAGCTAAGGCTCAAGTTAGTATTGTTTTAAGTCCCGGAGCGTATACCACTGTGGCGGGGGGCGGACGCTGAGTAAACAGATGAATAAATAAACCTCGCTTATTTTGATCGTGTCTTTTTTTTTACTCTAGGAAATAATGAGGGTTTCTTATTATTTTTTTATTTACGGTGGACTAGTATTTATAGAGATGCCAGTTCCCGCGTCAAAATATATTGACTCTTTCAGTTCCCACGTCAAAAAGAATTCTGTCTTTTCTAGTATATCAAACTAGCTCAACCCAAATTTTATCTTCATCGGCTTAGCATTTTAAGAGTAAAAAGGAAACAGAGAGACAGAGTAACTTTCACATTTCAGATGATCTTTTAGTAAAGTTCTAAAAGAGTCATAGTAATAATAATAATAATAACATTCATACACTCACACCTATTATCTAGCCCAAAGTAAGCGTCATTAAGAGCTTGTGTTATAGATACTAGATAACGGAGAAATAATGATAATAATATGTCTATAAATAAACATACTAAAAAACATTTAAACATCCATGACTCGTAAACAAATGCTCGTACTTATCATACAAACATTTGCTTCTACCGGGATTTGAACCCGGGGCCTCTTGACCGTACTAGCATGCATATTGCATGCTGTATAGCAAGGGGTACAGACCACTCGGCCAGCCGGTCATCAAAGGTCGTCTATTATTTTTTTTATAATTAAGTAGTACTAGTAAGTACTACTTAATTATAAAAAATTTAATGAAGGTGCTCAATCCGATGTTTTAACTTCAACACCCAAAGTAGGCTCTTTCTCTAAGCGTGACATAGCCGCGGGACACCTTATAATTATTTAAATTATAATTTTGACGACGTTGGTCGAGTTGTCTGTAGTCCTTATTCTGTCCGTTATTATGTAGGCAGATGTTGGCAGATGTTTGTATAAAGTGCACGAGCATTAGTTCACGAGTCCTGGATGTTTGTATATTAATAGTATATTTTTAAATACAACTAGACGACAAACAAGCTGACGTCTCACCTAGTAGTAAGTGGTAAACACCACCTATACACTCCCGCAATAGCAAGGAAAAAAATCACTTGGTTATCGCAGGTGCATTAGCGTTATGTCTAGTAATTTCACAGTATCTTTCTGTATATTTCTAATGTTTATAATTATGGACATTGTTATTAAAATTTTTGGGCTAGATACTAGGTACGAATATTTTTAGTAAAAAAATTATGTCTGTAAAAATAATGAGTTAAAAAACTGTTCAAGATACTTTAAAAAAAAAAAAAAAAAAAAAAATGAAAATATCTTTATTCAATTAGGCCCCCAAGAAGCACTTTTGAATCGTCAACAAAAAAACCCTTAAGTCTATCACATAAAAATAATATTAACTAACTAACAATTTCATAATGTTTGTCTCTCTGTCTTATCTGCATCTACGTAAGCTAAGAATGTTATGTCAGTCTGTCTATCGGTCTGTCTGTCGGTCCGTCTGTCTGTCAGTCTGTCTGAATTTACACCGGTTCCAAAAGTTGAACTACCGAGAAGATTCCGGCAACAAACTCGTGTAGTCACTCTTTTCAATCATTAAGTTACAATGTTTAATTACACAGTAATAGTATTTAGCAGCGCAGTGTCGCACAGAGTATAAAAAAGGTATATTAAAGTACCAATAAGTACCTAATAATAAGAATATTTACTGTATTTAAAGGCTGTCCGACAATGCACCATCACAATATAGGTATTACAATACACAAAGGTCAACAATTAATATACAAAGACCTAATAAAGCTAAACATCTTTCATTAATTTTAAACACTTGTCTGAGCACGTCATTACAATAATAATTGTATTGTTTTATATATAATATCCTATAATGCCATATACCTCAAAAATGATACTATTGATGGATATGTAGGTAAATTATTACAAAATCAAGGAAGCTTAGAGATGACCATTTCCACTAGTGGCACCTGTTCACAAGTATGACGCATGTGCCAGCCATCGCTCCGCTCAACCATATCATAGGGAACGGAGCGACGGAGCTTTGAAGATTAAGTCTAATTATTTGATGATAACAAATAATTAGACTTAATCTTCAAAGAGTTACATATTTTTCGAACCATAATTCTACTATTTCCAGAAACTTTTTGCAAGAGAGAACAAGGTCTAAGCGAAAGCCGATTATATGAATGGGCGGCGATCAAAGTAATGTCGTCATTATATAACTGGCTAGTCTCGCGCTGAATAAAGTATGCTTCTGGGACTCAACTCAGGATTTAAGCTCCATTTCTATGTCGTTTGTATATAGAAGTAACTGACTGATTGACTTTAGTGTCATTACGTAAAAGCTGTGGAAATCACATACTCCTCTGTTTGACCTTATGAGAAAACAAGAAGATTGGTAGATTGTTTCAGTAGATTGAACTTTCAACAGAGGAAGGGTTTAGTAGTATTTACTACTACGGTTTGCAACACCCGTTAGAGCAGTCGCCTGGATTGTGAAAGGTCGCGGGTTCGATGCCCGCCTCAGGACGTGAAAATTTTCTAGTTTAGATATTATTATAAGTTGAAAAAATATTTTTAAATTATTATTTTCCTGTAGTTTATTTATATTTATTATTAAAATCGATATTATATTTTAAGTCAACTATGTACTTAAAGAAACGTCTTTCCCATTATTTTTAGGGGACTAAAACTAAAACTATTCTTCTTACTAAAACGCTTTTCACTTACACCACAAAGTTTTGCGTAGAACATTGTGAGATAATACGTTGCTATTAATCTTATACAGTGGCGAAAGTCAGGTAGGGTGAAGGGAGAGGGGTCCCTAAATTAAGGACCCGACTCCGACAGCCTCAACTCTTGATATTACCTGTCCCTAAAGGTCAAGGTACTCCGGGATTTTACGAGAAATAATTATAAAATGAAGTCGACATTTTCAAATGTGTTTCCTATTCATGTGTAATGAAGTTGGGGCCTTTCGAATTATATGAATCAAGGATTTGGGATATCATTCCTGGGTAAGAGGTTATTTTGCTCTTTCCGACCGACATACGACATACCAGACATAATTAAATTTTTAATTGTCTATGCCTTACCATGTCATCCGGGCGGAGGAATATGGAAAAGGAATATGGTCAGTCAAGATTTTTATTACAGTAATTAGACAATTGTGTCTGAGCGAAAAAAACGCGAATATTTAAAAATAGATATCATAACAAATTGGTGTAGTTTTATGAAATAAGTTTTTGTATTCACGTGCAATTGAAAGATCATTCTAATATAAGTGATTTTATTGTGAAAGACTTTGTGAATTCTATAGTAGTTATCCAACCTAATCAAATCAGCGACAAGGCGACTGTCATCATATAATATATTACGCGCTTAACTCTCCCAAAATGCATCGAAATGTGTTACACCGGCATTTCAATGCAATATTTGCTGAATTAAAGGAAATACTTAAGTTAAGGCTGTATGGGCTTGATCCTGTTGCCGTCCCTACATTGGAAAATTTCCGAAAAATTATTAGAAAATTAATAATACAGGAAAAAATTATTCAAATGAATATTTTAAGGAATCGACTTGAAGTATATCAAAGATATTAAAATTTACTAAATTTTCCAAGTTTCCCAAGCACACAAGACTTCACATTTTCATCGCGTGTTTTTTCGTCTGCAGCGTCTTACAAACCTGTATAAACAATCGATACTGTTTAAAGTATTGACGCTACGCTATCGATACTATTAGTAGAATTAGTATTGATTCTATTGATAGAACAATGGCGAAACATTTGTCGAAATAAATTTTGAGCGTCTTAAAATGTCATTATAACAAAGTCACTTAAATTATTTTTTTATGATTTTTAAGTTTTAAACAAGGTCCGTCCAAGCTTTTAAATAAAATCAATTATAAAGGTATTTTAACTGACTACCGATACTTAAAACACCAATCTGTGGCCTACCTAGTAGACGTAAGCACAGATTATTATTACAATAAAGTATCGATCGACTTTTTTTGAGGTTGCTTTACTGGCCTGGACTCAAGTTCTTTTGGCCATTATCTATCGAGTATTGATACAGTCAGTCAGTTGATTTATCTATTCTATCCACAAACTTATATTAGGAACCCGTGTTATTTATTGTCAATTAAGGTAAGTATTTAAAAATACTATGAATGAAACTTACATGAAAAAGTATATTTTTGTGTTGTTTTGTAAAACATAACATCAAAAAGTTTAAATTGAAATATCTTTTATTCAAAACTTGCAATAATAGAGAAATAAACACCAATTTATTAAGAAAAGTTAGTAATTAAAATATAATAAAACTAGAAAAAATTCACGTCTTGAGGCAGGAATCGAACCCGCGACCTTTCGCAATCCGGGCGACTGCTCTGACCACTGAGCCACCCAGGACTTGAAATTCTTCTAGTCTATATGTATTTGCGTTTATGAGCTAACGTCCACCCTATAGTGTCGAAATATTCTATTTCAACATCCGAAACGAGTATTTTTACAAATACCTACGATTCGGTTGAGTTGGGGCAGTGCTTTCAAATATTCTTAATTTTTGATTTTAACATTATTATAAATGTTTGAAAAATTACTTAGTAATTAAAATATAATAAAAGTAGAAAAATTTCACGTCCTGAGGCAGGAATCGAACCACAATAGATTAATATTGTTTGTTATTTGTCTATAGTATTACCACAGTGTAACTACAACCAATGGGCCAACGCCTTTAAAATTTGATAAACATAAAAATAAAATATATAATATTAAAGAGTCGATAATGCTGTCGGTCACCTACTAGCTTTTACGTTCTAAAATTATCACAAAAAATTGTAAGAAACATTGTTAACAAAAATGAAAACTGACTGCAAAACTAAACTAACTAAAAAGTAAAAAAAAAATAACCACCCAACTATTATAAAACTAATCTATTTCTTTTATACAACTGGATGACAAACAAGCTGATTGCCCACCTGATGGTAAGCGGTATCCGCCGCCTATAGACACCTGAAATAACAAGAGAAAATGCCGTCTATGCCCAGTAATTACACTGGCTACCTTTCCCTTCAATCCGAAACACAGCGAACTGTTTCACGCCGGAAATAAGAAAGGCGGTGGTACCTACCCAGACGACCCTACACACGGGCCTACCACCTAGTAAATAAATAAATTGTTACAATTTTAAGTATACCAATAAAGATTACCTGCTTATCTTAACATAAAAGAACTGCGACGTTTTATCGGATCGATTTATATAACAAATACATCTTCCTTTTACGAAATCCCAGGAGAATCGTTCTCGGCATATTTACAAAGGCTTTTATGAATATATCCTCAGGATTTAATGCTCCTGGAGCGCCTATTTGAAAAGGGTTCGCTTTGAGGTAACGAACTGAGTATACAATTAAAATAGTTTGGGATGATATTTCTCAATATTTCTATAATGACACGTTTATTTGGTGTACACTACATCAAACATCTGAAGTTAAATAGCACATTATTCAAAAAATATAAAATTGAAAATTTTAAGTAACCCCAGGCCTCATCATCATCTATTCTATCTAACACGTTATTGAGACTATTCATAATAGTCCAAATACGCTATACTTGCTGTAAGTTTCTTAAGAAATAAGGATCCCGCAGACTTTTTGATGGTATAGGATCAGCTCAAGGTTAGTACGTTATTGGTATAGCACCGAAGCAACGGTACAGCAAATTTCAAATTAATTGAATCTGATAGTCATCAAAATGAGCTGATAGTCATCAAACGCCTAAACTGATCTTCATAAATTATAGCTAAGTGCCATCCTAGTCACGTCAGCTTTCAAACAAACAAAAAACATATGAATATCGGCCCATACGACGGACACGCAGATACACAGATGAACACGTCAAACTTAAAACACCCTGTTTTTTCGTCAGAGGTTATAAGAAGGCTAAACACGTGTGTTGAGAGCAAATTTTATCTTCAATTTGTAGAAAATTAATGTGCCCGGAGTTTTTGTTTTAAAGTGTTTTTTCGTTTTTCGTACGATCATGTAGGTAATTATTGCTTGTAACTGGTTAGTCGCATACCATTAGGTTTATTGTTTTTAAATCTATGGTATGCAATTAGCTAGTAATTTTAAAGTATGCTGTGTTACTGTGTGTCTGCCTGTGGTATCGTAGATTTTGTTTTTTTTTTATTTTGATTGGTTTTTCATGCGTTTTTTTTTTGTTTGAAAGTTGAGGTGATCAAGATGGTTCTTAGCTATAATGTATAAAGATCTGTTCAGGCATTTGATGACTATCAGTTCATTTCCTACATGACAGAAGGGTGTTACTAACTTTTACAGATTCGATTGGTTTGAAGTTTAGTTAACCGTTATCCAATTAGATATATAGATGGTATATTTTCAATTAAAGATTATTATTTATTTGCATCTGTACCGTACAGAAAACTAAAGGTAAAGGTAAAAAAGCATTACTTTGTGAGAGTCGGATGAAAACCGTTCCATTTGGAAATCGATGGAAAAGGCCTTTGTTCAGCATTGAAAGTCATAGGATGGTATGATGATGCCCAAGTGACTCTGGGTTATCTCCAATGGCATGAAACCTGGCCGTAAGGCTAGGTTGCCTGGGGCTGGTAAAATTGCTTCGGCAGAGCCTGGGCTACCCCCGCAAAGGGCAGTGGAGTTACCGGGGGTTTTAGTGGGTACGTCGCCTAGCCAGCGACACATAGGTCTGTAATCAGATTACTCCCCGACAAACAAAAGGCTGGTATGATGATGATGATGATGATGATGAATGTATTCTTGCTGTCAGAAGCGTCGCCAGAGATCACTAAAAAGGCATTATATTGGGAGCCATTATCTCTTTTCATGTCATAACGCTTTGTATTGAAGTATAAAAAGCGTAGAGCCCGCTGACTTTATTTGCAACCCTGAATTGTCGTAAGAAAAAATCAAAATCAAATTTATTCAAGTAGGGAAGGATCTATTTAAGAAATGGTTTCACAATATCTGTCTGTCATGTATGAATTTACACTGCTTCTGAAAGTTGAACACAGAGATAATTATTAACATTCTTTAAACACTTAACTGTCTGTTGCCAAACACCGCTGTGATTTACGATCACTCATATAAGTATATAATAATATAACTACATAACATTACCCTAAAAGGTCAGAGTGTTAATAAAAACCCTTTAATTACGGAGTTCCTTTAAGGTCGCTGGAGGCATGTCTTTGTGAGGCCGTGAAGGGTTGAATTTTAATTAGCAGACGTTCCCGTTGAGAAAATTTGAATGAGATGACGTCACCAATCCTCGTCAGGTTTTTGTCTTTATTTACTTTTGATACAGGTTACAAAAAATACTGGATTAATGTATTACTATGTACTAAAGAGTACTCCACATTTTAGCGATTGAGACCACTATCTCAGATCTAAGGTCCAGGGTTTGATTCCCCGTTGGTGCAAAATTTTCTGTTCGGTTTAGTTGGTGTAAGGGCTCTTCCCAAGCTTGCCTGGCTAGCTACCACCATCTTACCCGAGTCTGAAAGTCAGACAATAATGTTAACATCATTGTTGTATTCAGGCTGTTGGAGGAGAGCCAGTTCCTGTGTATTTAAGGAATCCGGGTGTAGCTTGCTTTAATTTTCGGCCTTATTATCACTTACTATCATATGAGAAGAAAAATTATTACTAAGTTATAAATAAAATATTTTAAAAAATATGAAAAATGCAATAGGTACAAGGGAGAAAACTCTAATATCGGTTGGAAACATATTATTGTACAAGAAATAGATACATTGTCCCACATCAGAAAAAAATATCATAATATTTTTAGGTAAAAGCGTAGCGTACACACAAAAAAATACATAATATGTAAATATATGATATTTTTTGTGGGGCAATGTTTTGTATATTCCTAAAAAAATACGTTTCCAAACGATATTACAGTCTTACAGAATATCCGATTACTCAAAACTAAAATAAACTTGTAACTGAGGAAACTGAATAAGATAACTGAAAGCATGTGACGAATTGCTAAAAAAATAATTATACCTAAATACCCAGAATATACACTTAAACGCATACATAATTTGTCAATGTCAATGCAAACATTTTTATCGCTGGAGAAGTTAGGTACTTGCTCCGCTTCTTTCCATAGCTAAAGTATTCGTCGAAGCGGAGGTAGGGCTGAATAGGGTAGTTTACAGCTTTTTCTGTTTCATATAATTACAACTCTTAGTCACTAGTTGATAAATATTGCACAAGCAATAGTTTATCTCGTTACTAGGTGGTAAGTCCGTATGTAGAGTCGTCTGGGTAGGTACCACCGCCTTTCTTCAGTTCGCTGTGTTTCGGATTGAAGCGAAAGGTAGCCAGTGTAATTACTGGACATAGAAGGCATTTCATCTTAGGCCTCAGAATGACAACACACCTGCGGCCACTTACCGCCAGGTCAGATTGTTTGTGATCTAGTTGTAACAAAAAAAAACTGCAATCAATAGGTTCTTAGTTAGAGCGATTCATTTGGGGTCACAAGACCAAAATGCTCTATAGAAAATGTTGCGGAATAGTGACGTCACCACCTTACTAGTGGCTACTCACCTCACCTCACCTCATCACCAGCCCATATACGTCCCATTGCTGGGTCCAGGCCTTCCTACATGGGAGAAACACATGAGGAGTTTGGGCCATAACACTACCGCGCTGGCCCAATGCGGGTTGGTGGGTTAAAGCGGTTGCAGGAACAACTGGGACCAACGCGGCAACGGCTTAACGTGCCTTCCGAAGCACGGAGGAGCTCGAGATAACAAACTTTGATTGACCCATCCCAGGATCGACAATTGTATCGAAACCAGAGCGCTCAAACCAATACTCCACCGAGCTCCTCCGAGTGGCTACTGATGGCCACCGAATATGTATGGTCTCATGGACCAAATTAGTATTATCTTTGAAATTTATCCGTTTACATGCATAGTTGGCGTACTAAAAGTTGTTACATTTAAAATGAGCTTATTCTTTATTGCACTTTATACATTACATAGTTAATGATTTGTGAGCAAGTTAAAAAGAGAGTATTCAAATATTATTACAAGCCTTTAATTATAAAGTAATGTAAGCCATTTTGGAACAACGAAGCTTACAGAATAAGTAGGTACAGTACAGAATGACAAGCTGTAAATGCACTGGAAAATTAATTCAACTGACTTGATACAACTGACTCCCTCGCACGTAACTACGTGCGACGGAATACGCAGTCATTGTATACTAGTTCACTGGAAGACGATTTATTATTAGTATATTGCATTACACTTGACTGGAGATCATATTATGCACCCTGACAGGCACAGCAACATGGAAGAGGCAGCGCAGAAATATAATTATAACCTAAGAATTTATCGTTTAGATATTCATTATTGGTATAGTAGCTTTTAGAAAAAATATTTTTTTTTAAATAGCGGCTAAGTTTGTCATTGATTCGGAGTTTCAGCAAGATTAATTGACTGTTTTTCCTTTATTTACTTAGTAATTTTCCTAACTCGAGCTTGGCAGAAATGATTGTTTTGATGAGAACGACCGATTGCCATAATTTAAAAAAAGTGAAGTGAGGTGACATTGTAAATTTGATGTTAAAGACGTTGAGAATTTTATCGTGGCTGGCCATCTCATCAAAGTAGCATCGTGGAGACAGTCATCATATATTCCGCGTTAAAATCTCCCAAGATTTCCGAAATTAAAGCAAATATTATACTTAAGATATGGCTATGGATGTTAGTTCCCCTGGCCTTCTCTGTAATATAGGTAATTAAATTAAAACCGATTGGAATGTTATTTGTTAAATTTTGTTAAATGAGTTTGATGATCAAAAAGTTAATCATACTCCTCTATGCTTTTATTGAATAGATGTTTCACAAATATTAAAAAGTACTATGTACCTAAACTTATGTCCGTTTTCACTAACTATTAGGTTTAGGTGACTGTTAACGAATTTGTCTCTTTCTATCTCCTTTAGATAGACTGAGATAAAAATCACTAAGAGACTCCTAACGCTAAGCAAATGTAAGTGAAAACGAGCATTAGCATTTTAGCCTTTATTGCACATATTGTTATAGAGAATCTAATTTGAAAACCGAAAAACATTTAACCGCTATTGCATGTCCATGACATAAAAAAATTTGGCCGAATGTTAGTAAGCCGTACCTAAGCTATACTTGTAAGTACTCTATGTGTCATGTTTTAATGTGTTCTCGTCTACACATTACGATACACAGCAAGCCTTTTATCACGATATATTTTCGGATGATTCGTTTCTTATATAAGTCCTTATTTACTCCGATACCTTTCAAGTTGAGTCTTTTGATACAGAAAGGTATTGATATAAGTAGAGGAATGAAATAGAGATTTGCAAGTTCCGAATATAACAAACTGCGTAGAAGTTAGAAATATTTATATATTGCGCGATGTCGGAGTATTCGTTTTAATAAAACTTCTAGCGGATGAAGTCCTCGCGGCTCGAGGGAGAGAGATGCAAAGTATGTGAGGTGGATATTGGTGGCCTGTTTATATTGTGACGTGATCTTGGCTGTATCGAGGAAATTTTTTTTCCGCAGTAAAAAGTACCAAGCAATCATAAAGTCGTAGCGTTGCTGTTGAAATCAAAGTCATATCATTTTAAGGGAGGTAGGGCATAGACACTTAAATATTTATAATTTTTAAGTTGCTCTGTATCTTTTTTTATTATAATATCGGTCTGTCACGCTTAAACTGATAAAATTTTGTATGGAAATACGTAGTTTAAAACAAACTTCTCGTGTATTTCTGTCATGAAGGAAGGCTGTACCCAGCTTTGGGACGTATAAAGGCTGGTGATGATGACGATGATTACATCTCGTCTTGTTATTAACCAGTGGTAACTATAGTACATAATTCCTAATTTTCAACGGTATTTTTAGGGCGCTAGCACACTGGGACAGCATGGCGACATCGCCGTCACTGGTTACGTGGCCATGGCTATCTCTGGCCACCTACTTTAGCCAGTGGCTCTCAGTCGGCCTCCGTCTTGGCGACCAGTTAGCCATTGAGTAAGGGCTCCGCAACTTCCTTGTATACAGAATACTGGTGACTGGCTACGCGCCTCCCGTGACTCTGGCGTCTTAAGCAACGAAAAGGCCGATGAATTAGCTAGAGCTGGGGCTCAGTGACAGGTTTGACAGGTTGGACCGGATCCTTTCTGCGGAATCTCAACGAACCAGGCCATGCACTCCCTCAAAAGCAAACTCATACAGGAGTCCACCGAACAATGGCTAAGGACACCTGGTTTGATACATTCAAAGTCTCTGATACATGGCTACCATGCTAAACGAACTAAAGACTAACGCGAGTGCCATGATTAGAGTTTTGTCAGGCCACTGCAAACTGAATAGACACTTAATCAACCTAAAACTAAGTGATTCGGATGTTTGCAGATTCTGCGCACAGGAGCGCGAAACCCCAATGCACCTCCTTTGCAACTGTGGACCTTTTATCCACAAACGAAGCCTTCATCTGGGGAGACACACTATTGACCCAAATGAAGTTAAGACCCTTGAGGTTGGGAAAATCCTAAAATTTATGGAAAGTGCCCAAATCAAGGCTTTATTATAAACTATTGGTGGCAAGTCACAATAGATCTTGTCGCAGTGACAAATCAGTCTTAATACAAGATAATAATAAAATACGCGCCTCCCGATCGCAAGAACCTCTGCGTAGCGACCGGCCGGTTGTGACTACGCGTCCAAATTGGCGACGTCGCCAGGCCGTAGCCAAGTGCGTTAGCAGTCATACATTTCAATACGAATTGTTTGGATACGTAACCATGACGTCCTTGTGTTAGCACTCTAACTAGAAACGCCAGGAATAACTTAGCTGTTCCTTCAGAACCAGAGCGCACGCGCGGAGTTCCTTATAGTGTTTTGTTCTGGACAATAACTTTACTAGTTGCATTTCTTCAACTTTGGACGCCTATGCCACGCTCATTGTCTAATCTACGCGTACAGGGAACGCTTGTCCATCATTGTCGCCTGCGCAGTGTTAAAAGTTGCTTGGGATAGATACATCACAGCACGCATACGGTCTTGTAAGCTATTGGTGGTATTTCGACGGTAACACGGACAGACATTTGCTTTTATGGTGAGTGTTCATATTAAATATTTATTTATAGCTTTATTGTACATACATCAACAACAAGGACAAAATACAATGCATTTAGTTTAAATAACGTACAAAGGGCGGCCTTATCGCTGAAAGCGATCTCGAAAGGATAAATACAGTGTGGTGACTACAGTACGATAATAAATTATAACATGGTCTATATTAGTTCATAGAAATGTTTGGCAACTTTCAAATTCATGTTATTCCTTTGATAATTTGATGACATTTCTATGAAATAATGCAGCCAATGTCATAATAATATCCTGTTTATTTCATATTGTGCATTATTTCATAGAAATGCTGTGAAATTATCAAATAAATAAGATGTCATATTTTAATGTTTTTGCTGCGTTTAAGCGCCTACTTTATTGTAACAATTACAAATAAGGAAAGGATTATATGTACCCTTTTCTTACTTTTGTAGAGCAACGTTTATCTCACAACTCATTGAATAAGATGTATTTGAAAGTTGCAAAACATTTCTATGAACTAATATAGCCCATGTTTTAATTTACTGTCGTATTATTATCACCACCCTGTATACAAACATCACACCTAGCCAAAAGTAAGCAACAATAAGAGCTTGGGATACTGGATAACGGAGAAACTTTGACAGTAATAAGTATAAAAATATTAGAAATATACTAAATAAACATCAATCCATAACTCGTGAACAAATGCTCGTACTCATGCTACAAACATCTGCCCCTACCGGGATTTGAACCAGCGAACCCTCACCGTGCAGCCAGTATAGTAAGAGCTGGGATTCTCTAAGTTGGCATAATGTATTTTCTCCTAATATACTTAGGCATAACGAAAATCTCATATTATTTTTACGCATAATATTACTTAGTCATAATCGTTATTTTGCATAATATAGTTTTTGGAATAATTGCAATTTGCATAATGGTTTTAGGCATAATGTAAAGTCGTGTAAATGAACATGTATTTAAATAGGTACATAAAAATGAGGCACATGCCTGATAGTAGGTTAGGGTGTGGCGGGGGTGGCCCTTGGGCCACCCTAAGCCGCCAACATGTTTATTTTAAATACGAAAGGTATTTTATTAGAGCAATACGTAAAATTGTGTAATAATGTTGTTGCCAGTATTCACTGTGGTTTTGTATCATTATGCCTTTTTATAATTATTATGGTTTAGTATATTATGCTTAAATATTGTTATGCTGATGAGAGTTATGACTTAAAGAATTATGCTGAAATTTTTATGGTTAAATAGGATTATGCGTATTAATATAATGTTAATTATACTGTGCCAATATATGTTATGGCTTAAAAATTTATGCATTCTTATAGGGAACCAGCCAGTTCAGTAAAAGCTACAGACGGTCGTCTAAATGTTCCTTATCTCTTATCTATTGTTCCAGATTGGCTGTCCGTGACTTGGGCACAAGGTGGCATGCATCTTCAGGGGGACGCCGCGGGGGGCGACGACGTCGACTCCGTCAAAGGAAGGTGAGTAACACAGCCCTTATAGCCTTTGGTAAAAGTAATAGCGATTATAAAGCATTTTTTTGCTACTTGGGTTGGGTAAGATGGTGGTAGCCAGGCGGACTAAGAAAAGTCCTACCACCAACCTAACTAAGCAGAAAATTTCTGCCCCACGGGAAATGAACCCTGGAACTCTAGATCTCTACCACTAAACTACAGAAGCGGTTCTTGATCCTTAACTTCGGAAAACGTTTGTTTCCCGCATTATTAACATTATTTGACTAACCAACTAAGACAACAAAGTTACCTCAAATGAAAATAACCTTTTATTATTCTAACCTTTCCTTGATTATTCTTCGGTATTGAACGACACTCAAATTGATTCCATTCAATCACGCTTTGGCTGTTGTGATTGGCTGAGGAACGTTGTCAATCATCCAACAGCCAATTAGACTGCTTGAAATTTGATTTGACAGTAGAAAGGTTTTTCGATTAACGTTAGGGAAACTGGGCTTACATTTTCAATTGAAATTGACTTAATTGTAATAAAGATACGTTTTTTTCTTAATTTTATTTTTAACATGACAATAGATTTTAATGTTGGAAAACCCTGGTGTCGCTCGTTCTATATAAGAAATAGTTTCTTTAACCATTTTCTTTTGTAGACCAGCTTTCTAAATACTGAGCTGAAAATAAAGTTGATAGTTGTAGTATTTCTAAATCTACAGAGACTTCAATTTTGGATGAAATAAGAAATTATTAAATTAAAATAAATTATTAAAATTAACTTTGCCCAAATTACCCATATCGTACATTTTTTACTTTGAATTTAAATACACACTTTCTTAAATTTAAATACAAACATACCTTACATTTAAAATCTCCAATACACTCTGAATATGAAAAAGTTATACCATTAGACCGATAAGTTTTGTGGTTCCAGCATCATTGGCAGGCTATATCAGGAGAGCAGCTGGCAACCAGCCAAAACCATCTAAACAAGATATCACTGATCTACACATACATTAGCTTGAGTATATCGACCAATCAATTATATATATACGGAGTGCTTTCGTATTTCTTTTTATTCCCGAACTCACAAGTCGTATTGAACCCTTAAGTCTAAGGATAGATTTTGCCTTCTATGGCATGTTGCCGTGTTTAACCCGTGTAACGGTTTTTCTGGAGAATTATTTGACAAGCTTCCGCTCGTGATTTCGTCTGCCTCCCATGGGATCGTATTGCCGGGATGACAAGTCGCCTATATGCTATTCCAAACTTTAATCTATCTCTGAGCTGAAATTCATTTAGATCCATTCAGTTGTTCTGACGTGATTGAGTAACAAATATCCACCAATCCGAATTGGAATTTATCATAATAGTAGTCAGATGATGCCTCTCTGCTTCTTTCCAACATCGCACCACTTGCCACCAGCGGGGAGTTACTGGAAACAAAATGGTCGCTTACTGTATGGTTTCAGAGAAATTTCCTCCCGCGTACGCTCAATTTGTGGAATGAGCTTAAAAGGTCGGCAACGCGGTGGTAACCCCTGTTATTGCGTGCTTTCTTAGGCTGCGATTACACCTTACAATCAGGGGAAAAAAATGGCTGACTCATACTCGGTTAAAATAAGAAAGACGGTGATTCCTTATCCTGTGACGAGGTCGTGAGTAACAGTAGCTGGCTAGTTAGTTTTTTTAAATGTAAATACCTTTTTTTCTGTTGGTGGAAAAAGTTATTTTTCTGTTTTCGTTTGTCACGGTTTTTAATTTTGTAAATAATTTAAAGACAAAAGTTTATTGTGCTTATCTTCGCGGTTTTTATTTGAAGATAGTAGTTATACACAACATTGGCTTACACTTGTATCGAACCTCCACATTCTGCAAGCGAGTCTGGCATCCTATTGAGCTAGTACAGACGACATCACATCAAGTGTAACAGTTGCACTACGAAAGCCGCCTCTATGAGAAACGGAATAAGGGCGGTCTCAAGTTCAAACTGTTACGCTTGATGTGCTGTCGATTGTACATGACAAGAAGTTGTCAGCAGTATTCCACAGCTAATAGAACTTATATAATCAATTGTAATAAAGAGTTGTCCCGGCGATGAATATCGCCCGAACTTTCTAAGATGGCGAAGTTTTTATGAAGATTAGGACAAAATTGTAAAATCAAAGCGTTGAAACTGCGCAGCTTCTGTTCCCATTCTGTTCTCCATTATCAACACGTTAGTATTGCGGCAGTTATCATGTCAATAGGGTATTGTGTCTTCGTTACGTTTCCATCTCTCGGCGGAGATGCAATTTCTGATCGATTAGTCCCCGTCAGCGCCGTGTCTCGTGAGCACAATGTAGGTTCAGACGTGTATTGTGTTAGCTTTGAGGGTGTTTTACATTACATGGGAAATAGAAGGCTCAATGTTAAAATGGTTTGAAATAAAAACACTTCACCGGGCTTTACTCGCGTTTACGGTGCTACTCAACATTTTTAATAATTAATAATAACAAAAAGGAATTAATCTTCACCACCGACGCAAAAAGACATGTGTTTTAAGTCTAGCGTGTCTGTTTTTATATCTTTGTGTCTGTCTGTGGCATCGTAGATCCTAATCGAGTGGACTGATTTTGATTCGGTTTCCTTTTGTTTGAAAGCTGACGTTATCTAGATAGTTCATATGATTGCTCATTTTACAGATCCGATTGATTTGAAATTTGGTTTACTGTTACGTCAGTGGTATTTCTCAACTAGCTGTCTTCGCGGACTCTTCTTACCACTTCATATCAGATGGTGTTGAGTCATTTTGCCATGCTTCGTATAATAAAGGACAAATAGTTTTTGATCGGGCATAAAAAAAAATTCGAGTGGATAGAATCACAAAATTATAATATACCCTGCTTCTCTTAAATATGACTATGGTTAAAGGTCACAGCACACCATACCGGCACCGCTCTTACCGAGCAATGAACTTGTTATTCTAATTAGAACATTAAATATTGTATACTATTAAAAACCTAACGGCAGGCAGACAGCGCGTTTGCCGATACCATACAACTCGAGTCGCTGCCTGCGCTGCAAGCGAGAGGACCGCGTACTTATAGCGCGCCGGCAGTATGCTTACTGCCCACTGACTCCATGCTTACTGCGCGCTGTCTCCATGCACTGCGCGCTGACTCCATTCTTACTGCGCGCTGTCTCCATGCACTGCGCGCTGACTTCATGCTTACTGCGCGCTGACTCCATGCTTACTGCGCGCTGACTCCGAGCCGTCAGCGAAACAACGTCGTTGCGCCGTCGCCTGCGCACCACCGTCGTCAGTTTTATTTTCCTGTTCTTCGTCGAGAGCAATAGCGATTATTGCTAGTTCGCGCAATGTAAACTGAGACATTATGAAAACGTGCAAGCCCTAGGCGTGTTCTATCACAAATTCCATTAAACGTTGGCTGTATTCAAATTAATATTGATGCTTAGTGGTAGTTCTTATAATAGAAATCGCTCAATATACAATAGTTTATTGTACTATTACGGAATTTAAATAATATTTTACAAACAAAACGCAATTAAATCACTCTCAGATCACGTTGTTAACATCAGACGCTGTCAAAAGGAAACCCATCTAAATCACCATAGCAACCTATCAGTGCTTGCTAACAGGTAACGTCAAAGCGGTCACGTGACATGTATTGGCGTTTCGGAGCGAAATTTGATACCTTATTACACACATATATACATGATTTTTAAAACATTAGTCGTATGAAAATAATTATGATGACTCTTTCGCGCTATGAGGTAGTTATACACTACATGAAATACTATCGCAAAGTTTTGTCAACATCCCCATTATAGCAATTGTGTTCGCGGTGACACTTGACTGCAAACTTGGACCACACTTGAATAGTGTACCATAACTTTTAGTCTTATCGTAGTCGTGTCGTGACCATGTCGTGACTTGTAATTGCCCGTTCCTCGCAAGCTGCCCGACCGCTTGGAAGCAAGCCACTGTCGTTTGCAGATATACTGTGGCTTATTACACGTTATTGTGTGGATTATCTTTACGGTTTTTTACGATCACAACACATAGAAGTATGTGACGATTATTGTATCAAAGAATAGAATTGTATATCGATAGGTTGTGTTAGGTTTCTACTTACACAAACAAAACAGCTATTGGTCTCATTTCAAAATTGTTTGTCCGGAGTTGCAAGGGAAAGTTTAGTAATTAGATTTTCTGTATTTAGTAGCTTTAAAAGCAGAAAACGGAACTCTTATCGCCTCATTACAAACATGGTTCAAAGGTAACCCGGTTAAGCTAACGCTGTCTTGTTTTAATAAAGGTAGACAGAGACGGCTTAACGTTAACAGGTCTAACTTGAGATCACGTTTTGTTAATACAGGATGTGCCCCTCACATCCTGTATTAACAAAACGGTTTCGAAGACGAAGCAGATTGTGATCTTAAGTGTGAGTTGTTAGATAAAAAAAATCGCGAACAATAATCATTGTAGGCATCACAGTTAATTATGACACAGCTGTTTATTGTTTTTTTAAACAAGGCGTACTTCAAGCAACCGGCACTACTATCTGTCTTAGTTTTACTATAGCCATAGCATAGCCAAAAATACGAATAAATAATTCTTGATTTTGACAGAAAGAAGTCGTATGATGCCAGGTCAGGACTATAATATCTACATTTTCTCTTTCCAAAGGTACCAAGATGAGTTTGTCAATAACTTCCGGTACACAAATGATTGTGTACCAAGCGCTATTCATTTTGCGACGAGCAATCATTTGCTTCGCACCAGACTTGCTTTGTTTTGAGATCGTAGCTCCAAGCCCATCTTTCGTCACACACCAAATTAGTATTTGTATTGAAAAAAACCTGTTACTTGCTTCCAGCGACGGGTGTGGCCGGTCTCAATCTTAACTCAGCCAAAATATAGAATAAATTTATATCAAATTAATTTAGCCATTTTTTAAAGTATCTTACTGTTAAGCCGGTTAGGTTTACTTATGTGTTGTGTATAACTGTCAAACTACCTGGATAATCTTTTTATATTAATGTTTAAAATTCCTAATAAAATAGTAATGTGGTTCCCTTTTTTGGTTTACAAAATATTATCTCATCATCATAATCATCATATCAGCCGAGAGACGCCCACTGCTGGGTATAGGCCTCCCCCAAGAATCTCCAAACCGATCGGCCCTGCGCTGCCCTCATCGAACTACTTATGTTTTTTTATACCACTGAGTCAGCAATTAAGCATACCTACGGCCTACCTGATAAGCGGTTACACCTTTCTAAATATTATCTAAGTAACTGCAAAAATATCGTAGACCAGATAGTATTATATAAATATATGAAGAAAATTTATATTAAAATAATCGAACTCAAATATTTTTCAATTGGTGGTATGACACCGCCGCTTGACAGATTAAGAAGCTACACTCAAAAACTTCATGAGTCAAAGTAAGCACGTCGTGGCAACTTGTAAATAAGGCAACACTACTGCAACAGTTAGAATAACTTAAGCATTGTACTAGAATTTGCAAAGTTAAGAGTCTCTTAGTGATTTTTATCTCACTCTATCTAAAGGAGATAGAAAGAGACAAATGTTGTTAAGAGTAACTAAGCTTATGTAATGGTTAGTGAAAACGGACGTAAGTGTATGTTTTGTAAGTTGTTCTTATAAGTGAAAACATAGCATAAGCATCTCATTGCACTAGGGGATGTAGTCAATTTTCTGAGCGTCGAATACAGTAAGAGCCACCGCACATATACAATTTCAAGTTGTCCAACTAAATCGCAGAATGTCTAATAGGCATAGAATCTTACGATAGCCCGCAAATTATATCAACTAAGTCGTTCAACTAAATAGTTGGCCAACTATCGGCCGATAGCCCGCACACTATAACAATTTAGTTGGTCAGTCGCACGGTAAGATGCAGTGTGACCAGACCCGTGCGCGTGATTTCCCCACGCTTGGATTTTTGCCGACGGGCACGCAGCCGCCGCAGCCAGTCGATCTCTGCATTCTCTTCTTATAACAAATGAAAAAATAGAACTGCTGATCGACGAAGTCCAAAAAAGGCAAGCCCTTAAAAAACTTATCTGGGTAACATCTCAGTTTAGAATGTTAGGGATGAAGTTTCCAACGCTCTAATCTGTCACTTAATATCGGATGCACCCTAAATGTTTTGTTCTGTTTTCGTCTTCTTTTTATTAATTTAAGAAGTGCGTTGTTTTTCCGCATTTTATCGCAGACTTCACCGCGCTAGCAACACTGTCCACCAACTAAGTCGACGAAGTGTCGGTCGGACACAACTAAGTCGACGAAGTGTAGTCAGACGGCCTATGAAAGCACGCAATTTAGTTGTTCGATAGTTGGCCAACTTGAAATTGTATATGTGCGGTGTCTCTTATATCATACACAAAATGTTTTTACAGGATTAATTGTATCTGACTCATGACTTTGCCTACGGAAGCCCGAATCTGGTGAGAGCGGTGACGGACGGATCCATATTGGGTTGCCTATATTAGGGAGGCATATTTGAAATAAAACCAATTTACCGGGTCTACCTCGCGTTAAATTGGATGTAACATTATTATTATGCGCCCCACTTGTCGATTACTTTTCAGCCATCGTGGTCACGGGAAGACTGAAGATGTCTTACTACCGTCGCTTTGTGTTGTATTTTGAGCGGTCCGTTTCACGCATACGGAGCTCACGGCGTCAGATTCGCTATGCGATGTGTAGTGATCGCAAAAATATAAGACAACACTATACATATGTTGTTGTTTTGATATAAAGAGCTCGGCCCACGCCCGAACAATACTTGAGCCTAACTTAAAAACGAGAACAGAAAAGTATTCATAGGGTTCTCCCGAGTCTTCGGTAGCTCGTTCTTAACTTAAACACTGCCAGCTTTGCTCTTCTTTTTAACCCCCGACGAAAAAAGAGGGGTGTTATAAGTTTGACGTGGCTGTCTGTGTATCTGTCTGTGTATCTGTCTGTGGCATCGTAGCGCCTAAGCGAATGGTCCGATTTTGATTCGGTTTTTTTTGTTTGAAAGTTGATGTGCCTACGATGGTTCTTAGCTATAATTTATGAAGATCAGTTGAGGCGTTCGATGACTATCAGCTCATTTTCTACATGATGTGAAACCAAAGGAAAGCACAATACTGTGCACTAAACCATCATGCAGACTCTTATATCACCAAGCTTGCGTATTGAAGAAGGGTCATCAGTCTCCGGCAGCGTCATGGGTTTGTCCAGAATGCAAAGCGAAGCAAGTACGCCGCGGCGACAATACTAATACACCGGTGAAGGATGCTCTGGGGTGCAGCGACGATTACGTAAACACTAATACAAGACCTCGACCAGCACCCTGTGCCGATGAAGACAAGTCAGAAGATGTTCTTGAAAAAATAAGGACAGAAATCGAACAAGCGTTTCACCGTGAATTACCTACCTTCATGGCTAAAATAACTAAATCAGTTTCTAGTGCACTGGAGAAAAGGTTCATTGATCTGGAAAAGGCAGTTAAAACGTCTAGTGATCTGTACGACTCTGTTAAAACCGCAGTGGATAAACAAGCCTCTACAATAAAAAAATTGCAGACAGAAAACAACAACCTCAGCAACCAATTAAAAGCACTTCAAGTCAGAGTACATAGCATGGAGGATGTGTCGTCGAAGCAAGAACAATGGTCAAGACTTCAAAACGTCGAGATAGTGGGCGTCCCAGAGGTCAGTGACGAATCTCTCCAAGATATCGTAGACAAAATAGGCAAGTGTCTCAAGGTTCCTCTCGACCCTCGGGAGATAGAGTTCATCCATCGTGTACAAGCGAAGAGGCAGGTCAAGGGGAAGGCGCGCAACTTAATCATCCGTTTTCGGAATCGCAATAAAAAGGATGAAGTGCTCTCAGCTGCTCGTAAATGTCGTGGTATAACTTCGAGGGATATTGAAATGAAGGGTGAGTTAAGTAATATTTACATTAATGAACACTTGACAACGAAAAATAAACAGTTATTAAACAGCTGTAAAACAAAAGCAAAAAATTGCAATTACAAGTTTATATGGACAAAAAACTGTCGAATTTACACAAGAAAGGCCGAAAATTTACCCTACATTTTAATATCCTGCGAAGAAGACCTAAACAAAATAATATAAATCATTTCTTTTCCTTAATGTTTAAGTACTATTACGATTTCATATTCGTCTTAAGTAACCACTGTTTACTTTCAAATTTGTCGCTTGAGAACACTGTATACTCACCACAAAAACATTACACATACAAACAATCATTTACACTTCGCAAGTACACAATAACCTCCAATCAAATATATTACGAAGTCCCCATGATAAGCGAGTTTTTATTTTCTAATTACAGTTCTTATAATGCAATATTTGACAAAGTCCACCTTAGCACTGTCCTTTTACCAAATATAAACATAAAATTAGTAATTTATTTTATTAATAATATATATTTGCCGTATATAAGTTCAGAAATCAGTCAAGCATCACGCATAAGTTAAGTATCTTCTACCAAAATGTACGTGGTCTTCGGACTAAAACATTAGAATTCTGCAAGAATCTACTGAACTTGGACCACGACATTATTTTAATAACAGAAACTTGGTTGAATGACAGTGTTTTGGACTCGGAACTATCACATGATAGGTACGAAATATTCCGGCGCGATCGTGGGACAAACGGAGGTGGAGTTATGATTATGTGCGACCAACGACTAGGCGCGCGCGCTCGCACCGAGTGGCAGCGTGATCACGTGGAATGCGCATGGGTAACTGTGGACGGCCGAACAATAGGCTTAAAACAAGATATGCATATAGCGCTGGCATACATGGCGCCGGGGCCTACGCTGCCGTCCCGTATTTATGATTGTGCGAAGTTAATTACTGATGTCGCTAAAAACTTTAGAGACGATTTATTTATATTGGCTGGCGATTTTAATTTGTTTAATATTGCGTGGGACCTATCTGGACCCACACACTTAAAAAAAGGATGTGTTGAACTCCAAAATGCAGGGACATACTTAGTTAACCAAATCAATTTCTTAGGCCTTCACCAAAGTAACTTATACACAAACAATGCTGGTAATACACTAGACCTTATTTTCAGTAATTTTAATGTAAAAACTGAGGCTTCAATAGTTGCATTAGTAAAAGAAGACGCTCAACACACCACTTTGGATATCGATGCAAGCGATATTTTAGTAAGCTTATTGCCTAGGTGTCCTAGGAAAAAATTTCGTTTCCATAAGGCTGACTACGCCACCATCAACGAGGAACTTCGCGATGTGGACTGGGACAATGTTCTTTCATCGGGCACCATTGATGAATCTATAGATTGCTTTTATTCGACATTGTATAGCGTTATTGACAGTTTTGTTCCTTTCGTTGATACCAATGTATACAGTCAATATCCAGTATGGTACAACCGAGCCCTTGTCTGTCTACTTAGGGAAAAACGCATTGCCCATCGTCGGTGGAAACGCTATAAAAATCAGCTAGACTATGATGCGTTCTCTTTGTTAAGAAAAAGGGTGAAAACTATGCAAAGTTTTTGCTATCAAAAGTATTTATCACTTTGCCAAAAAAACATCAAATCTAACCCTAAATCACTTTGGTCGTATGTAAACTCCAAACGCAAGCAAAGTACGGGATATCCTGGATCGATGACATATAAAAACCAGCGGTTAACGGACAGTGACACTATTTGCACTGCGTTTAACAATTATTTCGAACAAATGTTTGCTCGTCCATCAGGATCCTATGCGAATCTAAGCGATTCTCCAATTGGAACACATGACTTGATTCATTCTTTCTCGGTAAATCAGAAGGAGATTTTTAAATTACTCAAAGCGCTGGACATTAATAAAGGCGCTGGTAGCGACCTAATCCCGCCGTTATTTATAAATAAGTGCGCCGCTACACTTAGTATTCCCCTGTGTTTAATCTTTAACCGCTCTGTATCTGAGGGGATTTTTCCTGCAAGGTGGAAAGAAGCACATATTGTTCCTCTTCACAAAAAGGATTCCAAATGCAAAATAGAGAATTATCGCCCTATATCTATTTTGAATGTGTTTGGAAAATGTTTTGAGAAAATAGTCTATAGGGAAATTTATCCAATAATAAAGCAAGGTGTACCTGATCAGCAGCATGGTTTCGTGAAGGGTAGATCAACGACGTCGAACTTAGGTTTGTTTATTAGCGACCTACACAGAGATATGGGCTTTCAATCTCAAGTTGACGTGGTCTACACGGATTTCGAAAAAGCCTTCGACCGTGTTGACCACGTCATACTTCTACGGAAGCTCTACCAGTTAGGAATACGGGGGGACTTGTATCGGTGGACAAAATCGTACATATCGAACCGTAAGCAAGCTGTGGTCATAGGTGGAAATCGTTCCGATTACATTTCTATCCCTTCCGGCGTGCCGCAAGGGTCCTTGCTAGGTCCGTTATTCTACATAGCTTACGTTAGTGACATTGGTTCATGTTTCAGGCATGCAAAGTTCTTACTCTATGCTGATGATGCCAAAATTTATATGAAAGTAAAATCGCAAGACGATTGTTTGAAATTGCAGGAAGACTTAGATCGACTTTCAGAATATTACATCAAAAATAGAATAACAGTTAACATTACAAAGTGCATGCATATATGGTTCACAAGACGCAAAAAAGCAATTAACTATAATTTTAAATTAAATAATGTAGTTTTAAACAAGGCATCTACAGTAAAGGATTTAGGGGTATATTTAGACTCGAAATTAACATTCTTTGATCATTTCGAGCACATAATCAATAAAGCATATAAAAATTTAGGATTTATATTCAGAGTCACTAAGGATTTTACTGATACTTCCTGCATTAAAGTATTATACTATGCATATGTGCGAGGAATTCTCGAGTACTGCTGCACTATTTGGAACCCACAATACATAACACATGAACATTCCATAGAACGATTACAAATTAAATTTTTGAAACATTTAAATTTTAGAACAAATAATATAATGAACGATTATAAAGAGTCTTGTGTCAAACACGGTTTTATAACGCTCAGTAACAGACGTCGTGTACAAGATATGGCTGTCTTGCATGATATATATACTGGAAAACTAGACTGTACAGAGCTAACTAACAGAATACTCTCTTTTAATGCTCCAAATAAAAGAACGCGCCACACTCAGCTCTTTCATGTGCCCTCGGTGCAAACAAACTATGAAGCTAATGATATGACCGTCAGATTACCTAAAACTTATAACAAGTACTGTTCTGACATTGACTTGTTCTTGTTGTCCAAGACTGCATTTAAAACTGCTGTCCTTAAGTGTTTCTGTGAATAGTAGGTAAGAAAAATATAAATATAATAATAATAATATTCGGCAATAATTTTAAAATAATAAAATAATAAGTTGTAGTAGGTATGTGGTTACTTATTGACGGTTGCGCCATGTAAGCCGGCATTAATATCACTTTAGCAGGTGGCTGGACGAGTAAGTTTGAATTGAATATTGGCACGTGGAGGCACACACAGGCATCCTTACACATTCATGCACACCTAACACACTCAAATGACACACACATATACACACAACATCAAGCGACATAAAATCTTATAAAATTATTAATATTCATTTTCTTTTTGATATTTAAATTTATTCATTTCATTTATGATAAAATTGAAATAGCTAATAATAATAATTGTATATACTGTAATGATAAATTTAATTAATATTGTAATTCAATTTTTCCCATTGTTATAATCTATTTAGGCAACTACCCACTTAATAATGTTATTATTATGTCAAGTAACGTAATGAGTTTCTGTAATTGGCTTATGTACTGTTTAATCATATGTTATATAATATTTGTATGCTGTAGAAACATTGTTGAATAAATAAATAAATAAATAAATAAATAAATGATAATAGGGTTTTACTAACTTTTACACATCCGATTGATTTGAAATTTGGTGTACTGTCACTTCGGTGACATTCCCATGACATTAGTATGTCCATCCTTGAGCTGATCCTATACCATCAAAAAGTGTGTGATATGCTTAATTCTTCAGAAACTTACAGCAGATATAGCGTGTTTGGGCTCTTATGAATAGTCTTAATGAGATGGTGTTAGATAGATGATTAATGACGCCGGGGTTACTTAAAATTTTTAATTTTGTATTTTTTATATAAAGAAGAAAGAGCTCTGCCCACGAACAATACTTGAGACGAACTTAAAAACGAGAACAGAATAATATTCATAGGGTTCTCCCGAGTCTTCGGTAGCTCGTTCTTAACATGAGCCCCGCTAGCTTTGCATTTCTTTTTATTTCTTGTAATAATGACACAAAAAGGCGTAAAAAGGTTTTATAGGATCGGCAATGCGCAAGCGATACCCCTAGTGTTGCAAGGGTCCATAGGCTACGGTAACCGCTTACCATCAGGTGGGCCGTATGCTTGATATTTGCTAACTCAGTAGTATAAAAAAACATAAGTCGTTCGTTGTACATGGTTTTGGTGACATTATAGGTAATAAGTTACTGTAAAACGATAATTTAAGCATATACAATGTTATACTACTGTTTGTTTACCCTAATAAATAAATAAAAAGTGCAATTGAAGGAGTGCAAGCTCAGTAGAATTTACGCTTTAGGGCGTATCTTTTGTCAAGTTTTTTTTTATACAACTAACTGACGGCCCACCTGATGGTAAGCGGTTACCGCCGCCTATAGACATCTGCAATAACGAGGAAAAATCACTTGATATTGCAGGTGCGTTGTCATCCTGAGGCCTAAGATTAAATGCCGTCCATGCCTAGTAATTACACTGGCTACTGTTCTGTTCAATGCGAAACACAGAGAACTGTTTCACGGCTGAAATAAGAAAGGTGGTGGTACCTACCCTGACTACCCTACACTACATACGGGCCTACTACCTAGTACATACATTTTTCGAAGTTCATCTAAATATTTATCATGATGATAACGAAAACTAATGAAATACAAAACAGTTTACCAGATCTCCATCCGAAATCAAAAAATAAATAAGGATTTCCTCGGTCACTTTAAAAAGATACACTTACTTTTCTTGGAGCTACTTTAAAGTATCAATGAAAAGATCTTGAAACAAGAAGTTTCTTTAACTCTTTAGAATTAAAAGAAGCAGCGAAAATGAGTTTCCAAACATGCTTTTTATTTTATCTTCACTTTTCAGTAAGTCTGCAGTGAATGTTTTCTTAAAATATTAATTGCACTTTAAGCATACGTCTCGGGGAGGAGCTCGGTGGCATAGTGGTCTGAGCGCTCAGGTTTCAATTACGAAAACAAAGCAAATTTCTCAATGGTCGATCCCGGGATGGGTTAACTAAAATTTTTTAATTTTCGAGCACCTCCGTGCTGCGGGAGGCACGTTACGCCCTTGGTCCCGGTTGTATCTAAAGCCGCTTTAGCCCACCAACTCGCATTTGGGCCATTGTAGTGGTGTTATGTCCCAAACTCCACGTGTTTCTTCCATGTAGGAAGGCCTGTGCCCAGCAGTGGGACGTATATAGGCTAGTGATTAGGATGATTTAGTATCTATTACAAAAAATCGTAATCATAATCTTTAGTTTCATAACAATATGGTATATAAGTAAGATATTAGAGTCCAGGGCAAAGTACGCGTGCCTTGCTGTATTGCATGTTAAACATAATTATGTTACTTGATAATAATTAAAATCATCAAAAAATTCTTTGCTATGATAAAGAAATATCTTTGGAAGTAAATTCTACATTTTAAAATAAATAATGAACTTTAAGCACATATCGAATAGAAAGTTTGTTAAGGCGGCAAATAAGCGAAAGGCTCGAAAAGAAATCATTACCTTTCAAATACATCTTATTCGTTTGAAAATTTTATGATACTTGTATAAACTAATATAACATTGCCTGTATTGTTTTATAGAAATGTCATGAAATTATTAAATGTTGCAAAACATTCCTATGAACTAATATAGCCCATGTTTAATTTACTGTCGCATATTAATAATGTCAATTCATTAAATTCTTTGGGATATGTCAACGTATAAAGTCTTTTTTCCAGACATATTTAGGTATCAATAAAAAGAATTTAAAATTTACATGTATTTTCCAGTATACTTCCTGTTTTACCTTTTATTCCAGTGTATTCTGTTTGGAGATTTAAAGCAGGTACAAATCTATTTCTTAACATTACTATAACAGTATTGTGGACGTTTATTAAAAGATTATTGTTATTCAGCGAGTTTTGTGTCAATTAATTTACCTACTATCTATATTTTTCTACAGTCTACTTAATAGCCATGACACTAGCTTTTAAGATAGTTAATTGTGTAAAATAATACGTGTCAGTGTAATAGAAGACCCTGACAATATTGCGTTTTCTCTACGACTTTACTCGACGCCGGAACATAATACTAGAAGCGAGTATTATTTAACTGACAGGCAAACTAATCCAAGACGCGTAAAATATAAATAACTGGCTCGTGACAACCAAGTCCAGGTGGCAAGGTCAACTCTCCCTTATTAGTAATCCCCCCGTCTGACCCTGCATCATCTGGCGACACTTTAATGTACTTGTAATGCGATCCCTTCTAGGTCCAACCTTTCCAAGTCCAGCTTTGGTATTGTCATTTTAATTTCTGATATATCGGAGCTGTATATGCTAATGTAGGGTAACTTAAGTCACGTGGAAAGGGTAAAAGATTTTAAACGTTTATGCGAACCGGGGGACTGTTAGGATATATTTTTTTCTGCAAGGGTATGATTTTAGTTTTGATCTGTATTCAATAATCAGTAAGTGAATAATATGTCAAGAACATGAATGATAGATATGAAAAGTATCGCTTTCATATCTACCGTGGAAAAGTATTTAATCTAGTCAAAATCATATCCTCAGTCGGGGCCTGAACCGCGACAACTCACAATCCGGGTGACTGCTCTACCCATTTGTGCAACCGAGGACTTCACCCAAGTGTCAAGTCCTCGGTAGCTTAGATAGTTAGAACAGTCGGATTCTAATATTTTCAAACATTAAGATGATGAAAAATAAAATAACAATAATGCCCTGTGAGTGCCCCAATTAAGAAGCGAGCTTGTGTCCTACCGTTTGCATAAAGGAAATATAGCCATTATAATTTGGACACGGAAAGCATTTCATCTTAGGCTTCAGCATGACAACGCAGCTGCAACACCAAGTGATTTTTCCCTTGTTATTGGAGGATTGCACTTACCAATAGGTGGGTGCTCAGATTAATTATATATTTATAAAAATAATAATCTACCAAATAAGCCACATGAGACTATTGAAATCAAAAACATTCTAATTTCAACAAAGAAAATGGTTAATATGAACACCAGCATGAGATATAATCATATTAATTAAGTGTACAGTCTCAAGCCGGTCTACATACTGCTCGACCAACGGACACCGAGAGCTCCGTATGCGTGAACACACAAAATATAGCACAAAGTGATGGTAGTTAACTTAAACTTAACAAAACTGACTACTCCAGTCTTCCCGCAACCATGATCACTGTAAAGTAATCGAAACGTTGGGTATAAAATAATAATGTAACATCTAATTAAGCGCGAATCAAACCTGGTTATGTTGTACAATTGAGAAATAAATATATATATCGTAACATTTTTGCTTTTTTGACTATACAGATTAAGTACAATTTTAGAATTCAAGTAGCGTTTTATTGCTTCACGCAACACTGTAAAGTGTTCAAGTTTTCCACACGACTCCGCCCAACTGTAGTTCGAGAATGTGCGAGAGTTTGTAGGAACATTAAATTTACTGGTTTTTCCTCGAAGACGGCCGTAAAAGAATTTTATTGCTACGACTGTTAGTGTTCAGTTTCGTAGCACTATCCACGTCGTAGCCGTAGACGGTCAAAGGCTACGGAGACTACGGCGTAGACCAGATAATTCATGTGAGTATTGGAATGTAAACAAATTGTACGAACTAATTACAATAATGATCAGATTACGACAGAGGAACGCTAATTAATCTCTCGGTTTTAGTAACAATCCAATACTTTTTCCTTATATATATTACACGCTTGCGAAAACAAACTCTTTATATTTACTAACCTAGTAATTCGCTCAAGAACTTGCCCGATAACATTATATATTTTCTACTTAGCTACTTTATATTTGTATACCTAAATCAAGCTCAGTGCATTTCAGCCTACCTTAGAAAGTTATTAAAAATTGTGAAAAAATCTCTTAAACTTTCAGTACTCAGCCGTTACCAAGTAATTTATCACGAAACTTAAACATAGAAAAATCTTCCCTGTATTCTTTGTCAGTTTCTCTTCTCATGGTGCTGGCGTTTTCTAATAACAAACGACCTTTAAAAAACAAAACATCAATAAGTTCTTGACATAACTGTCGTCCTACACAGTAACAGCATCATTTGAATTCAGCTCCACAAAAAACTGTCCGAGTAAATATGCGACATTATTCTTGCGCGCCATCGATAGAGACCGAACCCCTGAAAAATGGACTGGGAACCCTCCCTCCGAGCACACGAAGAGATTTAAAACGAAAAAAATCCAATTATTTGAGTAAATATTTGTGCCCAATAACTGGGTCGCTCTGAAAATTTATTTAAATGGTCATTACTTGGAATTCCGGAGCTTCATTATTATGTTCTTGGCAGAAAAATATGGCAAAACTTAACTTGTTTCATTAATACATATACATATATTATTATGTAGTATTCTCAATTATACCCGCTCCAAAGGAAATCTTGCTCCACCACACAGTAGACTGCAGCTGTTTAATTCTAGTGCCAAGTTAATGTGTATTAAAGTGTATAACAGAATTCCAGTCCACCTTAAGTCGGAGATCAAGTATAAGCCATTTGTAAGAAAGTTATAAGAGTATCTTATACAAAAAGCATTCTATACTTACTCTAGAAGAGTTCTTTTTTGGAATAGTGACATATACCTATTGATTTTATTATTATTATTATTATTAAGTGCTATGTGATATAACTTGTAAATTAATCTATAAAATTTTGACTAATGTGCTTAATTATTAATGAAATTGACATTATTATTAATTATTGAATTTCATATTGTTATTATTGGCATTAATTACTCAATAAGTACACTTTACATTTAATTTCAAAATGTTTGATATATTTAAGTCCACAAATTGTAGTGCCCTAACGGGGTTCCATGATTGTATAGTTCCTTAATGATGACACCAAACAAACAATGGAAACAATAAACGATTATGATTATGATACCTAACTAATCAAAGACAATTGACATCTTCAGTCTGCCCAAGAGCATGATACTTCTTATTTTAATAAAGTTCCGATTACAACCTTAACCTTTGGCCTTTGTGAGTGTGAATTCAGGAAAGGCAATTCTCTCCCGACACCAATGATGCTACAAAAATTCTCTAAGTGTTTCAACATTCTTATAAAATTAATTTCAATTCCACCAAAATTTCATTCTTACGAATAAGAATATCAAAGCTTAATAACTGTCACATCACAGCTTTCAAAAAGTTCAAGCAATCGTAACTAATTGAACAATTACTCAGGAGAACAATGTTTTAATATATCACCTCCGTCAAACGAGGCGACAGCCAGTGATGTCACTTTGAGTTGGAAAGTAATAGGAAAGATTGGAATACTGTGCCCTTATCATCATTTCTCTTGTTAACAGCAACAATGGTCCTTGATCAAGATAAGGTAAATAAACTTAGAGGCCATCATTTAGGCGACAATGGCCGAAGGTGTTTGCGCCCTCTGATTTTGAATAGGAAAGCAAACCAAGTTTTTCCATGGTTGATCTTGGGATGGTTCAACCCCATCAACCTTCCCATGGCCTGTCGTAGCCGTTCGATTAGGCTAATGCACGGAAAAGTACGCTACTACTTAGTTGCTCGAGGCTTTTTCACAGCGCCCCTTACTGACTCCCTACAAATTATAATCTTTCGCCTATCTTATGGTCCCTTTGCCCGTTCTAAGCTGGACATAGAAATAACGCCTTCGGTGCCCTCCAGGTTGCCCGTGCCCACGCGAACTGGTACCGCTGAATCCCAATAAATCAGTCTGTGCTGATCATCTACAACTTCTGCGGCGTCTTCTTTCTTCGCTTTTCTCTCTCTAGCCCACACACCAGCCTATCTACGTCCCTCTGCTGGGCACAGGCCTTCCGACATGCGAGAAGCACATGACGCGTTTGGAAAATAAC
The DNA here is from genome assembly GCA_947347705.1 of Nymphula nitidulata. NCBI lineage: Eukaryota > Metazoa > Arthropoda > Insecta > Lepidoptera > Crambidae > Nymphula > Nymphula nitidulata. The sequence continues at coordinate 1,199,353 of OX374617.1, read as the reverse complement.
ACCACCACGCTGGCCCAAAGCGGGTTGGTGGGTTAAAGCGGTTGCAGTAACAACCGGGACCAACGGCTTAACATGCCTTCCGAAGCACGGAGGAGCTCGAGATGACAAACTTTGATTGACCCATCCAAAGATGGACTGTGGCGAAAATGGTCTGCGTTGTCGCAGAGCGCTCAAACCAATACGCCACCGAGCTACTCAGATATTCTACCTGAGTTTTATATGTCTAAGGTAAATAATGCAATCTGTCACATCTGCGACGTACTACAATACTTTGCAACGTATTACTAGATGTCAAGAGGTTGACACATCAACGATTTTACTGGAGCCAAACTGAAACTGCTTTTTTTCTCCAAGCCAAGGGAGGAGAAAAAAATATGTTTTCTTTAAGTGTATATCTGGTTAAGTTAGTCACTCAATTGGACGGCAAATCCGATGATTATACGCCGGCATCCAATTGAATGCCTAGCCCGATAGTTAATTGCACTAGACTAACTTAACGTTTAACGACTGGCGTATTGAATGGATCGTGTTGTACTGAAAAGTTTTGGTTTGATTGGTAGGTTCAAGGTTATTTTTTATGACCATTTATAACCGACATCATTTTGATTCTAAGTGGTCATTAAAATAATAACCTTTAACCTACCAACCACTCAAACAGTCACAAAAAAGCTCTTAAATTTAAACGACCTGCCTAGGCGTCCAATTGAATGGCTATTTTAAACCAGGCGACTGACATGACTTTCAGCCATCTAGTTAAACGTTGCGCTCAATGACTTGGCTAGTTGTACTTCAGCAGTTTCATTGGATGTCGGCGTTCAATCAACGGGCTAGCCGTCCATTTAGTGGCTGATTTAACCAGACGTCTGCGACATATAGGATTTGGTTTCGATTGACACATTGCGTGGGATTGATCTTTTCATTTACTTAGTTGGCAACAAATATTTTGCTGTGACACATTAATAAATATTAAGGTGCGACTGTCGGGAGTAAAGATATTGAAGAATAAATCTTGCAAGAAATGTCCTGTTTTTCTATCCTTTGCAATAATAAAAGGGATAGAAAAATGTGTCTAAATTAGGAAAAAAATATGTTCTAGGGCGGGAACCGAATCAGGGGGACTGCTCCAACAACTGAGCTTCTTGGCATAGAGTTTTCGCATGATAAGCTGACTTCCTCCTTCTATTCCACTTCACATTGTCAAAATTATTATTTGATATATCCTATTATTAATTATTTATTAACATGTATTACTAGGTGATAGGTCCGTATGTAGGGTCGTCTGGGTAGGTACCACCGGCTTTCTTATTGCAGCCGTGAAACAGTTCGCTGTGTTTCGGATTGAAGGGAAATGTAGCCAGTGTATTACTAGGCATTACTGGGCATGGACGGCATTTCATCTTAGGCCTCAGGATGACAACACACCTGCAATATCAAGTGATTTCCTTTCCTGAGGTGGGTCAGCTAGTTTGTCATCTAGCTGTATAAAAGAAAATAAAAGGGACATTATAAGTTGGCATAAAAATTGACCGTGCTAGATATTTTTTGATTATTTCTAATCATGGTTTGTGAAAAAAGTATGTAAGTTAATGTCACTATATCAGAATGTAATTCCATAGATATAGCATACATCTTTTAGTATGCTAGTTGACTGCGCTAATACACAAAATACAATGAAAGCTTAACATCTGTCATAATAATTAATGACCAAAGACTCATTTTCACGATGCAAGTTTCTTGTCTGTAGCATACAATTGATTTGAAGCAAGAAGTGACTTTAACAGTTTAATGTGTTGTTTAAAATATACAGGGTGGTGCCGTCAATGCGACAATAAATTTAAACATGTGCTATATTAGTCCATTAAAATGGTTTGCCACTTTCAAAAATTTCGTGTTCAATTGATAATTTGATGACCTATGTATCAAATAATGCTGCCAACGTTACACTATTCCATACAAATGTCGTGAAATTATCACGATATTTTTGAAAGTGGCACAGCCACTTTCAAAAATATCGTATTCATTTGATAATTTCACGACATTTCCATTTCTGTGGACTAATGTAGCCCATGTTTGACAAACAAGCTGACGGCCCCCCTGATGGTAAGCGGTTACCGCTGCCTATAGACACCTGCAATAACAAGGGAAAATCACTTGATATTGCAGGTGCGTTGTCATCCTGGGGCTTAAGATGAAATGCCGTCCATGCCCAGTAATTACACTGGCTACTCTGCCCTTCAATCCGAAACGGCTGAAATAAGAATGGCGGTGGTACCTACCCAGACGACCCTACACACGGGCCTACCACCTAGTAAGTAATATGCAAGTCATTTCTCGCTTCTATTTAATTGTATGGTACAGCCAAGAAACTTGCATCGTGTAAAGGGTCTTAAGACTAATTATTATCAGTCTAATTGTAAATCTTGACTGACGTCGTAACAAATTTAAATCTCTAGAGAATATTTGGAAATGTTCTCACAGTAATTCCAGGAAAACTACCTTCTCGTCGTTTCATACTAAAATAAACTAAGTGAAGAATATTGGCTTTAAAGTGGCAAGCAATTTCCACGGTAAATTTTAAATTATTTTTCATGTTAAAGGTTCTTTTGGTGCGCAAAAATTTGGTGATGAAAAATAATAATTACCTTCTATGTTGATTAATTAGAATTAGCACGAATACGAATAATGTAAGAGAATGCTGTGTTTTGGATTACGGGAATAGTAGTGTATTACTGGGCATGGGCAGCGTTCCACATTAGGCCTCAGGATGACAACGCACCTGCAATACCAAGTGACTTTTTCCTTGTTATTGTATTAAGGCGACGGTAGCAACTTAGCATTAAGTGGGCCGTCAGTCCCCTTATTCGTTGTAAATCAACGACAAGACAAGTTGACAAGTATCGACGCTAACCACCTTTTATAATATACACTACAATGAAACAAAACGTTCCTTGTGTACACACGATAGCATATCAAGTGTAACATTTGCACGACGAAAGCCGCCTCTATTACAAACGTAGTAAGGGCGGTCTCAAGGTCAAACTGTTACCCTTGACGTGCTGTCGGCTGTACATATGAACACCAAATATTTTATTCACAGGCACTTTTTATTTGCGTTGGTGTATATAAAAAAGTTTACTGTGCGAGTTCCTGGTAAAATGTCGATGTGGTAAGTACTTACTGAATTTAAATAGTTGAATTAATACATCTAAATACTCGGTCTTGATTATCGCCGCAGAAAACCCATAAATACCAGTACACCGCTAAACAATAATCGAGTGTAGCCGTCGACGCAACGGCGCGTGAATGGGGAACGACCACGCGCGGTGATTAACTGTCGCCGCAATGAAGCTCCTGAGTAGACAATTAGAAAGATTTTTTTTAATACAACTAGATGACAAACAAGCTGACGGCCAACCTGGTGGTAAGTGGTTACTGTCGCCTATAGACATCTGCAATAACGAGAGCAGTATTTGTTGAACAAGTGAGCAAAGTTAAAAGACACAAGAGACCTAATTAAAAAAGCTTGCTCTCGAGTGTAACATACATTTTCACTTCTCCCAGCGAGAAACATTATGAGCGGTTATTAACCAATAACCGCCTAACAGATTTAGATACAAATTTCAACTTCCTTTCATTCCCACATTCACCCCCTTAAAGCATGATATCTGAGGTAAAAACTATCCTATGTTCTTACCTTTTTCAGAGTAGCGCTGGCTTACAGGACATGCGTCTAGGCCAGTAACATACTATAAAAAATTATGCACCGCGTAATTAAAATCCCGTGTTCGTGAGCAAAATGCAACTTTGCCGCGTGTTTTAATGCAGTAAAAATATTTAAACAAAAATTAAAACCGACTCCAAAAAACTGAAAAGGATAAAGTAATTAAATTTTAGTAGGTACTCAGCCCCTAGGAACATTGAAGTCGGTGCTCTACTATCTATGGTTTCTGGAAACAACTTAGCACCAACTCCAAAAATATGTTCCTAGGGGATGAGTACCTACTAAAATTTAATTACTTTATCCTTTTCAGTTTTTTGGAGTCGGTTTTAATTTTTGTTTAAATTTTTTTTTCACAATTTTTAGTGAAAACTTTTGAAGGTCAAAGCTAGATGGGTGACCGTGAGCTTAAATTGATTTCTACTATCGTATCATTTCACTAACAAATCATAGGATAGCAAAAATCCGCAATTTCGCATATGTAGACGACTTAATTTTTCCAGTTTTTTGATTTAAAAACCAAACTACCCAATGGATTTTCAAAAAATTACTATGGGACCAAATGGGAACTATTCCACATCTAACAAAAAAAGAATCATCAATATCGGTTAACCCAGTCAAAAGTTCTGAGGTAACAAATATAAAAAAAAAACATACAGACGAATTGATAACCTCCTCCTTTTTTGAAGTCGGTTAAAAAGCAACCTTTTCTTGCTGAAGAGGTGAAAAATTACATAATTTAATAAATAATTCTTTATTTATTTTATTGTACACGGTATTATATACATACATATTTACCCACCAACCCGCATTTGGCCAGCGTGATGGTATTACGGCCCAAGTTCCTCACGTGTTTCTACCAAGTAAGAAGGCCAGAGCCCAGCAGTGAGACGTTTAAAGACAAGTGATGATAATATTTACTGTTTTAGAAGATGCAATAAAAAGCAAGAAGCAAGTCTCCTTAAACTTGCCGAAACCTACATCGAAACCTCGATCAAAACAGCCTCAGGGAAGCTCGGTGTCCTGAACAAGGTGCGTCAATTTTTCACGCCTGACCAACAATGCCTGCTGTACAAAACTCAGGACCGGTCTTGCGTGGAATATTGCTCGCATCTATGGGATGGCTCCACCAAGTACCTCCTCGATGCACTGGTCAGATTGCAGCGTTGTGCTGTCCGTATCAAGAACAACCTTGAGCCTCTGCAATTGCGTCCAGACATTGCGTCGCTTAGCGCCTTATATCGGCTTTATCACGGAGAGTGCTCTGAAGAGCTCTTCGACCTTATCCCACCTTCCCCCTTCCTGCTCAGGAGCACGCACAAAGAAGTCTAGTGCCTCGTTTCTTTGTCGTATTTCAAGAACTTGGAATTCTTTGCCAGCACAAGTGTTCCTTCCTTCCTATGACATGGGGTCCTTCAAGAGAGGCGTGAAAAAGCACCTCTTGGGCCGGCAAGGTGGAGGTGGCTAGAGCAGTATCTATTCTGCACTAGCTGTCATATGGACTCTCCTTACCGCTTCACATCAGGTGGTGTTGAGTCATTTGTCGTGCTTTGTATAAAAAAAATGTATAAAAAACAGAAGTCATCCAACCGCCTTCAATAAACACGAGTATGCAATCAATTTCACTGTGACACGAACTCAATTCCATTCAGCTTAGTGCTTCTTATGCATAAACAAATAAAGTATGCCCAACCTTTAGCTGCAGCCGCCACTAGCGAACTATCATGCGCGAGCTGCAAGTTGACTTAGTTGTAATTCTGTTTGTGTTATGTTCGAAGCTACATCCCTTTAATTGGAATTCCGTTTCTCTTCTCTCTCTTGATAGCATACGTTAATTTATTCACCTACTATTATATACTATTACACACGCTTCTGTATTATAATTAAGAAATCTCTGTTGTTTTTTTGTAAAATCTCTTTTTTCGCTGATCTTCTAATTACCGTTCTGCTTACAAAAAACATCTTGTAGAAGCATTAATGCCCGCAATAAGCCTCAGTGTTATCCACAAACAAATCACGTTACTCGTAAATAATGGGCGGCAAACAAAAAACAAAGCTTATTTCGCGAACAATCAAACGAAGATACCATTCAACGTAATTAGCGCGAGGATCCCGATACGGACTATCGATTATTTGAGCGAGAAACAACAGTTTTACTACTTTGTAATAGTTTACAAGCTCGTGTACAATTGGGAGTGGTGAGGCCGGGAGAAGAGGTTAAAGGGGTTGAGGCACAGATTAATAATAGTAGTTGAGGCCGTAATAATCTTCCATGTATAAATAGGAAAATATTTGGGCATTTTAAATGTCGCCTGTTTGTTTGCCTGTTTTATTTTAAGAGAGGCACGGTCAGCAACTAAAGTCGATTAACACTGGTACCATCTCACTCTACGTCATTCACAGTTTTCATAAAAATTGTCAAGATTATGTCAATATGTTACTGTGAAAAGGTAGTAACGAGTGAATCGACTTGAGTCGCTGACTACAAGGCAGGGCATTCTGGAAAGAGCCTAATTCTAACAAAGTTTGCAGTCAAAAACCACTACTTTTGCAGTGATGTAATACCGTAAGTAAAATCGGTAGAGGTCATCAAGTAAACATCATATTCGGAGCAAGAGATAAATCCCTATAGTATAGATCGACACAAAGCTTTCTATAAAACAACCTTAGCATCTTTAGGATATTAATAAAAAAATCTATGGTAATCGCTAACCATCAGACATCTACGCTAGCTAAAGAATTAACTAATATTGCAGCGTAGTGATTATACCACGAGTAAAGTCGATAGAGCTCAGGAAACATTATTATTGGAGCAAAGAACTTGTCCTCTATAGATCGACAAAAATCTTAGTTTACTGCTATTATTAGTAGAGAATTGTGTTGACCGCAAGTAAACACTGGTGACATACAACCCGAAGGCCACGATAACCGCTTACTTACCTGACTTCTATCCTACCTAAATAACTAAGTAACATCTTTGTCCACAGATGCGGGCGAGCAGGCAGTCTCGCCGCGACGCCCGGTGAGAAGCTGATGGAACTGCTCCGACCAAGCGTTGGAACTCCCCGGAGACACTCAACCGCGGCGTGCGCCCCTCAGCCGCAGCGGCCTTCGGGATTCGTTTACTGTCCCTCAGACGCGCTGCCCTACTGCCCACCATCTAAGATAGCGCCGCCAAGGCCCGTCTTAAAGGTAAACTTAAGAAAAGTTTTTAGTTCTGTTGGAATCAAGACTGAGCCTCCCTTAAAGATTTGCATGGCTCATTTCAGGGGAGGCTTTTGACCGGCAGTCGACATCTTCCGGCTGAAATAATGATGACGAAAACAGAACTTGCTTAACCTGTTCCAGACAAAAATTGATTTTTTAGTGGTATAAAATTTAACTCCTCGATACAAGATAGGCAGATGGCTCCACGATGCCCATATACTAAAATTATTCGCCTGTATCATCAGACTACTCCGCAACATCGGCAGATGCAGCAAAGGAGTGAATCTCTGAGGGATTGGGTGGGTGAGAGCCCCACACATGGCTCTATCTTCTCCCTGGGAATCGGCTCAATAGGCTGGTAGAGCCCTACAAAATAGGCCAGGGCAAGAATAAATAATCTTGACTGACGATGCTGGTGTTCTAATTATTATGCTCCGAATTGAACTGGGAAGGTAGAAATACTCATATTAATATTGATAGGTGTCGTACGTAAGACTATGAAGATCAGGTTTTAGATTGGGTTCTGGGAAGGTTAAATGTTAACAAAATCAATATCAAAAGATTTATCGACAAGTTTTAAAAGACTTCAGTATCTAATCTGAACGTTTTGGTTGCAGCTCCAACCACCGCCACAAATTCAACAACCACAGCCACAGCCTCAGCCGCCACCAGTTCCACAGCGCACAGCACCAGTAGCTCCAGCGCCTCTCCCCGTGCCACCACCAGCGCCTCCCCGGCGGTCCTCGCCACAACCACCGCGCCGAGTGCCACCTCCCACACCTCCACGTCCACCAGCAACAAGCCCTGCAACAGACCCAAACGGCAACCGACGAATCGTTGCCCCAATTCCCACTCAAACTAAATTAGACTGCAACAGAAACCCACAACCTCCTGTGCCAAGACGTCCCCCTCAAAAGATGCCAGACACTCCTTACACGCCGACGCCTCAACCACAGCCACAGACAATGAAGAGATCTCCAAGCTCTGGATCAAATATAAGCGTAAGGCAGGATTCAAACGTGTCTTCGGACTCGTTTAGTCAAACATCCTCGCCATCGTACACGACAAAGACTATGGAGGCACCGCTACTGCCTCATCAGCACGTGAATAAGAGTTTAAACGCAAAGATAGCTAGAGGACTTCTGTTAAAAGAACAACAGGAGAAGGAATCGGGAAACTCGTCCATCACCAAGAGCATGTCAACGCCTGCCTCACTGCAGACTATTGTCCGGTTTCAGAACGGAAGCAACATGTCCTTACACCATCGGGTAAGTTTTGTTTCTATTATTATTAAAATTGATGTCTTCCAAAGTATCTTCAAGAGTAATTTTGTCGAGATCTCTAATAAAATCTTGCTCAGTTCCACATTCTTAATACACAAATAAAATTGTACAGTTAATCTAAAAGTTAATGTGTCTACTAATAAAACATGTAGAAGCTTTTATCTAAAAAAACAATATCGAATTCAACTTGTAGAATAAATCCCAAATGAACTTCCAAATCACTTCATTGAATAAACAAACCGTTAAACCACTGGCATACGCTGGCAATAATTTTAAAAACATTCACCAAACAAAATAAATCATGCCAACGAAGTTAATTTTAAATATGCACAAACAACTTCAGCTGCCGTAATCCTTTTAATTTTCCAGATTTATTTCATTAGTTTACCAACAAAATGGCTTTCGAAACGCGAAACGTTTCTCTGTGTTAAGCGCACATGCACAAAGCGAAATTTATTATAGAACGTGGCGCAGCAAGCAATTAAAATATAGAGCGGAATATAAACTGTGTACGCCTGCACACATGCGGCTCACGGCCCCGGGATATGCAGGCTAATTGCAACATAACACTTACTGTGAAAACATTATTGTTCTATTGGTTTTTACCGAGAATATGCCGATGCGATATTTCACTCGGGAGTAGCCCATTGTGCAGGGATCATAAAGGTACCACCGTCTTTTGCATAGTCCAAGCAGTGTGAATGGGTAGATAGTTAGAGTGCTAACTGCTCGTGGTACCTTATTATTAGTTGTCCATATAATATCAACGCGTAATTTCTGGCTTATTATATTGTCTCTATTTGCACACTTTGCGTGCAGAACAGACAAAATCCTTCACAGATAACAAACCATAACTCCTAAAGAATGTTCAGGAGAGACAGGGCATAGTTTTTACGAGCATCTACGAGGCTACCACTTTCCAACAGGTGGGCCGAACAACTGCATGCCATCCATTTCTCATTAAAATAATGTAAGACTGCATGTTCAACATCTAAAGAATATTTATCTAGTCGAACAGGAAATATTTCAAATCTATAATACTAATTGATTTTAAGTTATTTGTAATAATTCAATTAATAACAATCTGTTTTAATTGAAGTCGTACGATTACCTCTATGCCGCAGGTGTCTTTGTTTGTCACTTACCTCCAGATGCAAAATCATGTTGCTTGTAATTCGTAGAAAGATGATAAGAATCAGGGAATAAATTCGGGAAATAGTTTTGGAATCACCGTTTTCTAGTGGTATAAAGTCTCATTGATGATTAGATAACAAGTTTATTTGCGACTTACTAGCACTTGCTTTAATTTTAACACTATTCTTAAGGACATAGGTATAATTATAAGACTATATTGTAGCTCAGGTATGCATAACCAAGCTACATAATGTGTGTGAGCAGTAATACAAATCGGGCCATAGCTCAGTGGCGTAATTTGCTCAGTGCCATGGCCCATAATTTTTTGCTTTTGCCTTTAATTTCTATTTCTGAATTCACAGAAAAAAAATCATATTGAATCTAGTGTTAATAGAACTAGTGCTGCCAATGTTTTATTTTATAGTAGTCACCACATTGTTTATATGCCATAAGCCTAACTATCTCTGGGTAGGAAGAGCCTGTAGTCTTCTGGCTTAAGATAATATGCCACTTCCAAGGTTCATTCTGTTTCCAGCCCGAGCCCATTTGTACAATTACTAATGATTTGTTTCGCTGAATCGTGACAAGGTACGTAATCTTTTCTAAACTTTTCTTTCAACATCCATAATTGAAGAATTCATGCTCGATTTTAATATATTTCAGTGAATTTTATATAAAATCTCGCCGAATCCCTTTTCATAACTTCTATAAAGATGATAGTAATCCGGTAGCTAACATTAAATATATTTATAAGTAAACCTGTGGGTTTAGTTGTAAATACTAGGTCAAGTACAATCACAACATATAAGATGTACCCATTTCTCTATAGTGACTCTTACTGTTAATGGAACAAGAATCACGTACAGCTTAAAGTACATGTTAGCTCTTGACTGTACGTTCAGCAAAAAGAACTCATTTCTTTGAAATATAAAAAGGCAGTCTATAGAAACATTTTATCATCTTATTTAGTTTTCAATATATCTAAAACATTAGAACCCTTGGTAAATCTTTCGTTAAATACCTTCCACGTGGAATAGATTTACTACAGTAACTGTTCTAACTGAGAAATTATGTTATTTAGTTTTCGCTGAAACTCCTTTGTAAAACTTGTTCTAATTAACACTGAATAAGGTATATCTTAAGTCTAAAGTGTGACGTTGCTGTTGACTGTGGAACAGGAGCGAACTATTTTCCTTTGAAGCTATATTTTCATTAGCCGTCAGCTTTTTGTCATCTACTTGTATGTAATAATTAAGAGTCTATGCAGAGGCTCGATTAGACTTCCATGCTGCGAACACTATGATTCCTCTTAGTTTTCTTTGAATATGCAACTCTTTTTTTTCTATTTAAAGGGGTAGCTCTTGGCTTTAATCTCACTTGATGGTAAACTGATAATTCGTCAAACACAGAAGGATATCTTACCTCCACCTACCGGAACATAACAATGCTATTAACATTGTTGTTATGGCAGTGTATGCTTGGCTAGCCAGCTAGCTAGCTAGAGGACTAGCTCCACCACCAACCAAACTTAGCAGAAAATTTCAGCCCCCACGGAAATTGAACCCCGGACCTCTAGATCAGAAGTAGCCACACCAGCCACACTAAATTTGACCACAGAGGTGGTTTACTTGCGAATAACCTGGTCTATCGCACGTGAAAATGCTGTGGAGATTGCTGTCCAGCACTTAAAGAATAACATTACCACGTATGATATCATGATAACGCATCTTCCAAAATGATTTTGAACTGGTATCTCATTTTTGAACTGCTATTCTGAAGGGATATTTGATGACAAGAATGCCAATGAAACAGACAGTAAGCCCGATGGTGACTGGTAACCGCCGCCTGTAGACACCTGCAATATCAAGGAAATAATTTTATATTCGAGTGCATTGATTCTAGAGGCAAGTAATGCCTTGCGTATTTTGTTCACCAAATGCTTGGCTATTTTACACAAAGTTTCTATCACCTGAATTCAAGATTACTGGATGGCTACCAAAATGTAATTAGGCATCACTACTGTTTTAATAAGCTTAGCGGTTCACTTCTTCTACTTCACTCAAGCGTAACCAAAGACGCTATCCCACTAATCGATGAAAATTAATATTTCTTTCAATCATATTTCCCTACGTATACTTTAATAAGGCTTTAAAAGACTATTGGGGGGCCTTGTCCTAAAATCGGTGGTAGATGAACATTTTTTCCTTTGATACTTCCCGATTTAAAGAAACTGTGGGCTAGCAACGAAAATTACAAATGTTTTATGTCATGATAAATGCTTTATCTGTATCCGATTTTTACTTTGTATGGATCTAAATTAAAGGTCTGAGTTCTGAGCAGATTTCGTATATAATTCAAGACCTTGTGCTAAAAGCTGTTAAAGTTGTAGTGACCGTTTACTAATTATGTCCTTAAATGATCTTGAATGTTTTTTGATATATTTACTTATTGTTATAATGTCCAGAACGAATTTGAAATCATCATTTAACATGGACTTATCTAACTACTTGTTGACGTCAGATTTACTATACTAATTTAACGAATATTTTATGCAATAAGTATAAATAAATAAGTGTCTCTACCGCTGGTTCGCTTAATACCTATCCAAGAACTACTTTCATTTTTTATGTGTAAGTGTCTTTATTTATAAAAATTCTAGCCCCCAGTTTAAATTTACGGCCCAGGGCCAAAATATGACGTTGATTTATGTTGTAAGGGTATATTAAAAACATTTCTTGCTAACGCCACTCAGGTACTCAGTTTAAAGAGCCATCGAAATTTTAATAGCAGGCAAATTTAGCCTCTCAGTAGAATCTGTGAAATTGTGTTACAATAATGTCGACCGCTTCTTACTAAGTACAAAATTGCGCTTTGAATTGAGGAGACAAGTGCTTACTTTTAACAATATTAAGCCCAATTGGTCCTATTTCTAAAGTTACGAAAGTGAGTTCAGTAGTAAAAGAGCTCTGCGTACAGCTTGTACTTCTAATTTTTTATTTTAGGATAGTAATTTTTTGACTATAGTATTGTACTATTTGAAAAAATACTTCTTTGGATGTTGAAATAGAATATACTTTCGACATTGTGAAGGTAGACGTTAGCTATATAACGAAGAAACATATATACTAGAACACATTGTTAGGGTTATCCCAAATCCCCAACTCATTAATGTTTTCTTGATAACATAGTTTGTTAAGAGTCGTACTGTCAAAGCATGATTTAGTATATCAACATGGCCAGACAAGAGATATCTGTAAATTAACACCCGATCAAGACAAGTGTGACACCTATGGTCTGGTCATTGGAGAATAATACTATAGTACTACAGAATACAGTACCTATCCCAGGTTGAATGTCTAACAGCGCATCAATTAAACAAGAGTATCGAAACATAAACACCTTAATAGCAGTCATTTTGCGCGTCCCAACGATTAGCATACTTTGGCGCCAGTTTTATTGTCACAGTGAATCAATAAAAGTTGTACAATTCAAATGTGAAAAAGAAATCAACAAAGGTCCCTAGACTCTTTACAGTCTTTCTTTCTATTTTCAATACTTTTAGATTTCGCACAATTCAACATGCATACTATTTCATTCTATATATTATCAATTGATAAGGATAACATGGACTAATCATATGTTAGAAGGTTAAAAGCTTGCCTTTATGCCTCATGGTATCATCTGAATTATTGGTATTTTTTCTGTTAATGATTTAGCAAAATTTTGTTCTTATTTCCTACTGAATGTTGACGTCACAGGTGTTTTTATGGTATATAATCGGCAATAGACTGATGTAAATGACGTCACCCAGAAGCCAGAACTAATAAGCGACGGTTTACAAAAATTCTCGAATGGAGACCATGTCTCGGCAAAGGTGGTGTAGGGCATCCTATAAAATGTGGTGTGGTAACTGGATGGGAAAAGCCGGGAGATCGTGTGTTGTGGCACAGCCTTGGAGGCCTTTGTCCAACAGTGGTCTGCTATAGGATGATATGATCGATGATGTACCTGCCTATGTTCTATGACGTCATCGTGCAGTCATCAGTAAGAAAAATCAAATCTTTTTTAACATCATGACTCTTGTTACGAAAGCAATGAAATTATCAAAGGACTGCGCAGAATTTGAGCATCCCATACAAAAACACCAGACAAAATTATATTGAAAGGAATTTGCTCAAGCTTTGGCTTAAACTACGTCCTTTCATTTTCCTATCTACATTGTCTAACACGCAAATTTGTAAGGAACTAACTCAGTTCAATTTCACTACGAGGGCTTCTTTAATTTCAACGGAGAGCACAGTCATATCCGGCCAATGCACACAATTCCGCACGAGATTCTAATCTGCAGTAAGCTGATTGGAGTAAGTACAGATATTATAATTATATAATGTGCTGCACTAAAGTATTATTACTTTTAAACAAAGCTCACTGAGCAAATGAAAAATAGCTTCTATTTATAATTGACTTGATCAGTCTTAATTAATATTTAAAAATATTAGAAAAGTATTAAAACTAGAAGAAAACTGAATCCGCGACCTATCACAGTCCGGGTGACTGTCCACACCATCTGAGCTACAATGGACTTAAGATGTCCATCTTGTCCATCAGTATTAGATATATAAAATACTAAAATTAGCGTTAGAAATACTCGTTTGGTATACGTTAGCTTCTTACGCAATTAGGAGAACTAGAGGAAATGGGGACGGCAATGCACCTGCAATACCAACAAGTGATTTCTTCCTTATAAATGCAGGTTTCTATAGACGGCGGTAACCATTTACCAACAGGTGGGCTGTCAGCTTGTTTGATGGCAAGTTGTATAAAAAAAATCTTGACCTGTCACATTTCAGTCACAATAGGGTATTTGACAACTTTTTTTTTATTTCATAAATAAGAAGTTTATAACTCATAAAGTAATATTGCAAAAGAAATAGTATGTCTCAGATCCATAGTTTCACAGATATAGTGGTTTATTTGATATGTTGCAGCGCAACGTCCAAAAACGCTCCATAGAAAATCTACGGAACAGGTGACGTCACATGTTCCCATATTACTAAGAAATGTATGGGCATACTGACAAAATTGATAATAACTATGTATTAAGTAGGTTTTTATTAATAAGTGTCATAATAATAGTTGTTGTAACTGATGTCAGCAATCTAATATCATTAACATTTTTGATAAATTTTATATAAAAAAATTTGACAATTTTTTAATTTTCAAAACAGTACAACTTCAACAATATTCCATATTCTTTTAAATTTGAATTGTTTTTATGGGTAACAGTAGTGTATATTTTCCGAATTTGTGAAAAATAGCGCCAAATTCAAACTTAGGCAACATCCCAATTGTCATAGTCTTACACGCAAGTAAGCAAATAAGCACGCAAGTATCATAAAAAATACCTCAAAACTCGACTTTATGACTAGCAGGTTATTTTTTTTATAAAGACTTATGAAAAAAAAATGAAAATGAAAATGAAAATATCTTTATTCAATTAGGCCCCCAAGAAGCACTTTCGAATCGTCAACAAAAAAAACCCTTATGTCTATCACATAAAAATAATATTAACTAACTAACAATTACATTATGTTTGTCTCACTGTCTTATCTGGATCTACGTAAGCTAAGAATGTTATAATGTCTGTCTATCGGTCTGTCTGTCGGTCCGTCTGTCGGTCCGTCTGTCCGTCAGTCAGTCTGTCTGTCAGTCTGTCTGTCTGTCTGTCTGTCTGTCTGTCTGTCTGTCTGTCAGTCTGTCTGTCAGTCAGTCAGTCTGTCTTAAAATACAAAGATCGAACAAAGATACACTTAATCACCTTCCAGGATTTTGCAAAATCCCTGGTAACTTAATGTCCCTGCGGCGTGAATAAAGAATTTAACCACGAAAAGTTTATCTGCAAAGCTCAATTAATATAACTGTTTAATTTGTGACCTCGTGTGGAAATGCACGTGTTGCAATGCAAGGATTAGTTATAACGTAACTTTCTGTTTATGTGCAGTAGTTTTGTTATGAGCCGACTAAGCAGAGCAGAATCCATCCTTTCTTCTAGCATACTATTACTATTTTTGTTTAAAATTATTTATTCTGGCAACAAACAGTAAACAACCTTAAATAAGACAGGTATACAAGTTTCAGACCTTGAGTACCTACAATTATTGTCTTAAAGATGCATGCATAATAACAATCATGTCAAGTTGGAGAAACTCAACAGAACTAAAGAATTATTACTACTGGGTGGAATTACAAATGAATCCTCTCAAACTCCCTTCTGTATTCGTAAAATCTGCTGCCCTACTGTTGGCAACTACTACTGGGTGGAATTACAAATGAATCCTCTCGAGCTCCCTTCTGTATTCGTAAAATCTGCTGCCCTACTATTGGCAACACTGACTTTAATCATATTACTTTTCATGGCAACATTTTTTGCTTCTTCCTCTTCTACCCGTGTACGAGTAGGTTCAGTCTGATTTATATTATAAGTTTTTTTCTAATTATATTCCCAATCAACGTGATATCTGCAGTTTTTATTAGTCGCCTTCACTCCAATTACTTTACTAATACCATTACCTACAGTCCACTTTTTCATAATTATTGACTCCATCATCAACAAAAAAAAAATATGACTTTGTAGATTTTTATTAAGAAACCCGCATGTTGCATTTGTCTCTATATGTTTTCTTTAGCCACTAATAGATTTATGCATTTTTTTATTTGTAATAACTGTTGACAAAAAAGGCGGAAAAAACCGTATTCTTTCGCTCACCTTACGAATGACATCTCCAAATGAAATGTTGGAAACTGGAACAAATCACGTCTTAGCATCGTGTTTCGTATTCTATTTCGTGCGTTTCCGATATTTCGAATAGATTACGGTGCTCGTATGCAATACTTCATCCCTAAACCTTAGAATCCGGAGTGTTCAGCGACGACGTAACTGATGTTAACACTTCGTTTCCTCTCCACGTACAGACAGTGCCACATCAAGTTGCACTACAAAATTATCTCCTATTGCGCCTGAATACGGCCAATGTGAAGCTACACTTGGATGCAGGCGCCTGTACGGGCTGCAGCTGGAGGATATTCCGGTTGAGGATTTGGTTCAAGTCATAAGAGAAGCAGTTAGTTCGCATCGAATAAATGTATCTAAAATGGCTAAAATTACATTGAGAATTCAAGAAGGTTTCAGAAGGATTTTTTATTTGACTAAGGTAGTTAACTAGCCACCGCCTTTTGGGAATCGGTTACCATAACCTAAATATGCTCTTAGTAGCCCTCACCGTTGCCTACTATCAACAACTCAACATACAGTAAATTTTTTCTCAAAGTTAAATTCTAGCCCTCCGTTGAAGATCTAGTTCATGGGCGTAAATGACGTTCAATCTTTAAATCTTATATTATTTATAAGTGGAAAAGCTTCATTAGTCTTTAGTTTGAAAACTATTCTGAAATAGTTTTCCAATAAAATACCGCAGAAAATTGTATATTTTAAGCTTGTATTGTTAAATTGCGTATGTTAGTCAATATAAAAAAAGTTTTTCATCAAAACACGTTCCTTAAACGCAGGTTCGTGGAACAAAATGGAGTTTGAGCGAAGAAAAGCGTAGGTGAACCTTACTTAGAATGCCCAGTACACACCTACTACATTTTCAGGTTTTATTTGAAGTCGCAAAGCGTAGGTGAACCTCGCTTAGAATGCCCAGTACCAACACCTACTGACATTTTCAGGTTTTATTTTAAGTCTTTTATAATTTCCCTAGCTTCACCTTTTCACTTGCACCAGTGTCCCAAAAACAGAGGGTGAGACAACGAAACTGGCTATCAACGTTCATTGTTTGCGAGAATTCAGTTACGAGTTAACTGGCTCCGGATTGAAGACTTCTAAGCTGTTTAAAGCCAACTACAGCGGGGCCAATGGGAATGCTGCATACACTGTTTCTAATTAAAATAGTCCAAGTTTAACTTCTCCCATCTATGGGTAGTAAAGCAAAGCTTTTAAAATAGGAGTCTATCTGGTAGAGGAAGCACGAAGACTTATCTCCCTCCAATTTAGCAGGGTTACGTCGCCAAATTTATATACCCTTCAGAACATGAAGACACACATGACGGTGAACAACCGTCAGTAAACATATAAGATAGACATATAAAGAGGTATCATCGTATCAATTTTTAGTTTAGATTTTGTAAATGTTATCTCCCGACTTTTTACAGTCTCGCATTTTGGACGTATTTCAGCTGAAATGATACCCACAAACACACACATTATCGCCTTATTTGTTTTGCAAATGGGAAAAAACATGTAGCGGGCCTCACCCAGTTACATAAATTCTTCGGTAGTGCTACTTGGATGTGGTAAATTTAAAACAGCAGTTAGTTTACTAACTAAACTAACTTGGTCTAATAAAACTTTTAGTATCTAATGGAATGCAGACATTTGATGAATGTCTAGTCAATAATAGCCCTAAAATTCTTATTTATTTAATAAAATCCGTCTTCAAATTACAATTATTTTCCAGTTGTGCCTGCTGAACAGTGCAGTTTTAGATACCCACTGATAATGATTCAATCCAAAAATTAATTAGGATTCATTATGGTAGTGTTAATATCAATGCATGTGCCAGCCGAATTTTCAAGAGTAAAAAGCGTCAGATACAGCATAAAACTTAAGACAAACTATTCTTCTTCTTCTTTATTTAATGGACTCTCGTTATTACGAATTTTGCCGATGTCAAGTAAAATTAATGTGCAAATAACTTGCGGCAACGTTGTACGGTAATTGAGCAAGACGAATTCGTTTTCCGAAGAAAACGTGGACACCGGCCCGATAAAACAAAATGGATGCTGTCAGATGGCTGTGGATGGGCACAACCTGTCGATTTCACAGTCAGCCGACAACAACCCGACAAACTATTGTTTTCAGAATACTGACCAAGCTTTTTGATCCACAGATGCTCCGCGACATGCGCGGCGCGGGAACGGACAGCTCGCCGCACAAGTTTCGCGCGTTACAACTAGCACTTAACGCTGTAGCGCTGATCGCCATCAGTGGAGCACTGTTCGCATACTTCCGAGCCAACCCTGCTGTTCAGGTTACTAGTCCATGTTTTAGGGATCTGTCACATTTTTTATGTTTATAAAAAAAATATTTTTGAAATTTGTAGTGATTAAATTATATGATGAAACTGTTAGAATTATCGATTTGTCTAGCTGTCAGTCGTTGGTTGAAATAGTAACCTTGCTTTAAAAATAATTTTGTTCGAGTTTCAATTGTTCTAATACGGTATGTTCCAATACAGACTGTTTTTTTTATTAGAGATTTATTTCTAGAAAAACATTTATCCGATTCTGAAATCATTTTTTTCTTTCGACATATGTTTTTTAACTATAATTTTTAGTTCAATAAGTATTAAACATAGAAGAGATTATTTTCCCTCTAGGTTAGATAAGGCTAGAACTGTGACCAAAATAAATATCAAATCGAACTAAAAATCAGAAAATAAATATTAATTTATATTTTATTCAACGGTTATAAAAAGTATACTTACTCATCAATATGTTTCAATAATTTTTAAAAATTCTAAAAAAAAAATAAAGTTATGAAAAGAAAATTAATTTCATAGTAAAAAAGCGTGGGGTGCTCGATATCGATTGTTGTAAATATATAATTAGTAGTTATTTGTAAACATAGAGTTAGTATAGAAATATGATATAAAAAGCACCCCACGCTTTTTTACAATGAAATTAATTTTCTTTTCTAAACTTTATTTTTATTTTTGAAAATTATTGAAACATATTGATGAGTTAGTATACTTTTTATAACCGTTGAATAAAATAAAAATAAAAATTTATTTTCTGATTTTTAGTTCGATTTGCTATTAAAGCGTGTTTTTTTTAGTTTTTTTAAACTATATTTTATTTTTCACTTTTTAGTTCGATTTGCTATAAAACCGTGAATTATATTAAGTACACTTCACGGTACACGCATGCGCAGACCGCACTTTTGCTCTATCTCGTTTGCTCTCACGCAAAGAATCACAAATCCTGGCAATCCTAATCAGGATAAGCTTATCAAAATATTGTATTGTCGGTGGTCGTTGATAAGTCTACAACATTTGAAGTAAATCTGATCGCTTAAAGTGGGGCAAAATTGAGCCCCAACGAGTCAGTTACATACATACAAACAAACAAACATAACTAATAAAAGCGTGTTAAAAAGGCGCGGGTCAAACGAGCGAAGCGAGCGTGCCGCGGTAGCAGTGGGCGAAGCACAATCACTCATACTTATTGGCGTGGTAGATTCAAAGCTACTTTGTAGCTTAAACCTGTCTCAATATTCTAAGAACTGAATTGTCTAGCATTAATAACGTCTGTCAAACTTTGAGTGGGATTTCAATACGTAGGCATAGATTTTGAAAAAAAAAACAAATAAAAATCGAAATTCAAAATTTTCCGATTTCTGAAAACTAAGTTTCGGCTGTTGTTCGTAAAGGGATTCCGTCCTCTATCTGCGAAGGCTTTCATCGGATCACTATCAAATTGGGATCTATCCGATGCCGCTTTGAAACGAAAAAAGACTCATAGAAATCAATTCAAATTTGCAGCAGATATCTCGTAACGTTCACATATAATACAGTTGAATTGATAACCTCCTCCCTATATTGAAGGTTGTCTTGTATTAATCTCGAGATTATGTACATGCTTTGGTTGCTTTGTTAGAGTAATACTTTTCTGTGATTTCTGTTTTGATAATACCTGCATATGTGATTGAACAAATGTCGAAGTGTTTATTTGTTTTGATGTTTATTTGATGTAGTCTTAGATGTAAGTCTTATACTTGTAAAATCAGAACAACAAGGTCATGCCCAGTGGTTGACAAACATAATTGTTTGCCTACTGTTTGTATTGTAATCTATACATATTGACTAATGTCAATATAGGTTTATGGGTAGGTATTATATTCATAGTTGATTTCTAGTGCTTGTGTACGAATATCTAACTGTATTTAGATAAGTTATCAAAATTAAGTAGGTTACATGCTAAGGTGTTGAACTACAGGGGAGCGGAATCTTACCAATACAGGTTTTTTAAAAAAACTTAAATAGAGGATTTCTCTAACAAATTGTATAAAAATTTGGTTCAATAAAATATTTTGTATTTTTGTTTTTTTTTGTAGTTGGTTAATAATACTGTATTTAGTACTTCGAATAGCTTTACGTCGCATTTTTTTCATTTATTTTAAGACTCACATCTTTATAATCTATAAATATACTAGTATATACTAGTTAATGGAGAACTATAATAATAATAATAATAATATTCATACACTACTAATAGATAATAAATGTATACAAATATTAGAAATATACTGAGTACCGTAATAACAATAATGACTTGTGAAGAAATGCTCGAACCCATCATACAAACACCTATCCCTACTGGGACTCCAAACCGGGACCTCTAGCTTTGTAGGCAGTGGCACTGACCGATTAGACGGCCGTCTAATTAATTAAGATATCAAGAGTTCCCATTTTAAGTTATTAGTTTTTTACAAAGCACGACAAATGACTCAACACTACCTGATGTGAAGCGGTAAGAAGAGTCTATATGCGAAGACAGCTAGTGCAGGTTGAAACACTGTTCTAGCCGCCTCCGTGTGTGTACCTACACTATCTCAAAAAATCAGGAAATATTCCTAAATCCGGTAAAAATACTAATAATTCATTTTCATTATATAGTTCACTTGAACAAAATTCTAAATTATGCGACGATTTCAATATTATCCAGTAATAACAGTCAACTTAACGTTACCATAGTTACAGAAGCACCATGGCGAATATTGTTGCAGTTTTTAAATAAAAAATAATGTTTTCTACCACAAAACAAAGCAAATAGACAGAGAATGGATAATTGAAAATTGTTCTGCATATTTAGGCCGATTTTTTAGTAAAATGTACATATTTATATAGACCCGGGTCTCCATATTTAAACAACTCCTTTTCCGAGCTAAATATAGCTACCTTTTTCATTTTACTTTATACGTTTTTTTTTTTTAAAGCAAAATGGAAATTGCTGATATTTTTTTTCCAATTGAGCTCCGGCGATTCCAGGGTTCGCTGAATACTTTCTTTTCCGCCGTAAACCGATATGCCTTATCGGGCTATATTCTGCGTCGTCAGCATCCGATTGTAGTACGAGAATTTCCAAATATAAAATTATTTGGAAAGATTGTTTTTAAATTGACGCAACAATGTCGATTTGTTTACGATGAAATGGAAATTTTCACGGGTTTTTATAGTCATTTTAAAATTTGTAAATTGATGTTTGTTGTTGTTTATTTTGAAGGTCATTTGTGAGTTGAAATGAAAACAAATTAGAAACATCTTGACTTTGTGATTCTCACAAGATCTATCGCCCATTGAGACCTTGAGTTATGAACGGATAATATGTTAAATAACGGAGAAATAATATTTTTTAAAGAAATATAAATTGTTTTATCACGTTCCACGCGAGTAAATAGCAAGGAGACGTAATATGAAATATTGCCGATGTAAATTCTTTACAATATTATACTAACGACTACATTCACAGTCGATGGATCAATATAAGCTATCACAGATGTATAGGTATTTGTCACCTTTGCCATTAGGATTTTTTTTCATACAATATTCATACACTCACACCTATCATCTAGCCCAAAGAAAGCATCATTCAAAGCTTGTGTTATGGATATTGGATAACGGAGAAATAATGATAATAATTAATTATGTACATATACTTAAATATTAGAAACATACTAAATAAACATATTAACATCCATGACTCGTAAACAAATGCTCGTGCTCATTATACAAACATATGCTCCTACCGGGATTCGAACCCGGGACCTCCCGACCAAGTAGCCTGTATAGTAAGGGGCACAGACCACTCAGCCAGCCGGTCGTCGAGACCTCAATTAGGTGATTACAAACTACGATATCCAATTCCTTTTCTATTTGTTACCGCTATGAGAATTTTGTGAACTAATTTATTTATTTAATGTAACGTAACTTTTTGATTAAGTTATATGACTTCTATTTGATGGGACGGCATCAGTTCAAGGTTAGCGTGTCTTGGAAATACCACCGAAGTAACAGTAAACCAAATTTGAAATCAATCGGATCTGTCAAATTTAGTTACACTCTTTGGTCAATTAGGAAATGAGTTAATAGTCATCAAACGTCTGCACAGATCTTCAGAAGTATAGGTAGCTAAGATCATGATCAAGTCATCTTTGTAACAAAAAAATCGAATCAATATTAGTCAACTTATATACAGATATACATACAGACACGTCAGACTTATTACACCCGTTTTTTGCTTCGGGGGCTAAAACAGTTAGGTACTTACTGTTACGATTTCTATAATCCTCGCATTGCGTTCTGTGTCCGGCTCAACCAAACAACCCTAACCCTCCCAAGTCTGTTGTGGTTAAAAGAAATAAATAAAAAAACGTGCAGCCGTCCTTAGGCTTCGAGGCCTTTACGAAAAACAAGTGATTACACACCACGCTAAACTTAGCATAGAAACATTTCAAAACGAAACAATTCATGTTTTGCAACTGGGGACTGTGCGACTTCAACAGAAACACAAAGAGTCACAAAGGGTCTTTTTAATTCTTATAATTCTTAGCACAAAGCACAGTATGTTGTGTTGCGGGCGCCGTTGGCTTGCCCCTATGTTTTTCCCGTCTGAAAAACTTTAAAGGTCATTTTTGACGCTTTCTTTTCTTTGTTTCGTATTCTATTTATAGGAGTTCTGGGATAACAATGTACTTAAGGCGATCCTTCACGAAAATTTAGCATTTAATCATAATTGCTTTAATCATATTTTTCATACTAACGATATATGAGAGTTGACTAATTATTTGAGTATGTTACAAAAGTCGAACTATAAATGGACATAATTTTCTCAATAGCATAAAAATCCTAGCACGGTCCTTCTTCTTCATCATGTCTACTCTATAATAGTTCTTTTTTTTAACCTTAACGGGGTAACTGTTGGCCTTCATCTCACCTGATGGTAAGTGAAGATAAGGCCGACGATGGAAGCGAGCTACACCCGGATTCCTCAACCACAGAGGAACTGGCTATCTTACCTCTAACTGCCGGAACACAACAATGCTCTTAACATTATTGTTATGGCGGCAGACTTAGGTAAGATGGTGGTAGCTAGCCAGGCGGACTTAGAAAAGCACCAACCGAACCAAGCAGAAAATTCATGCCCCACGGGAATCGAACCCCGGACCTCTATATTTTAGGCAGGTGGTCTCAACCACTAGACCACAGAAGCGGTTAAAGATGTTCGCAAACAACGCGGTCCCACCTCCGATTGATATGTGGACTTTACAGTTTGTAATACAAACCCAATAGAAGTTGTCGCCTGAAGTAAATAAACTCCAGGTAGTTGCGCCAGTGCTAAATGAACGTTTTCATATGACGGTTAGACATTCTTCAGCCCCTAGAGATTACTTTCATCTGGCGCATATTTCGTAAGATATGCCAGTAATTAAAACAAAAATTCCTGAAGTTTTTTTTAACATCGCGTAAGGTTGAAGCTAAGAATACAGCCTCGTTTGCTTGGGACAGTGCCCTTTTCCTTAACAAAATTCTGTACATAGGCTTAGAGACAAGCAAATTATTTTTTATTTGTATATTATTACATTTTCTTTTCACATCATAACGACTCGCGTCAATCTCGTCAGAGACCTACGTTCGCCGTTACTATATTAAAGCAATATTACGGACCCATATGGAAAAATGATAAATAAGTCCTTAGGAAATTTCTCAAACAAAAAATACTCGTAGAAATACTTGCTCGGGAGTTGCAATAGATTATTTCGAGAAGGTATACCTTATCATAGGTTTATCCCAAGTGCGTGGTAGCTCTGATAGTTAGAGCAGTTACCGGATTTGTGAGAAATCCCGGTTCAGTCCCCGCCCCAGGACTAGATTTTTTTTGCAGTTTATTTGTTTTTCTAAGTAACTTAACCTGAAAATGGAATAAATATACAATGTGTAACCATAATTATTACCAACCATAATAGAACAAATAGATAAAGTAATAAAGCAATGAAACAGATGTATGCAAGAAAGAAACAGTATGCGGAATGAAAGTACAAGAGGTAGCATAAAATAAAAAATAGCTTTTCTAATAAAATTTATTAATAAAAATACTCTATACACAAGTAGAACCTATTTAAACTTAATTGTAACGTTAGTTCAATTTGATAACTGTATATTTAAATTATTGTGTGGAAAAGAGTATTTTTAAATTTGGAACACATCGCGTTCCCACCTACTGGCCATTCAGCCGAATACTTTTTTTTTCTTCATTGTGTACCACAGATTATACGTAACCAAATTCAGTTCTATTTTTAATTTTTTTTAATCCCCGCCCGGTGTGGTGGAAACTACCGTTTTCCTCCCAATACTCAAATCAAGAAAACGCTACTTTCCGTGCATGAGGAATGAAAAAATATTTTATTTAAATAAGCCACAAAGAAGCACTTTTAAATCGTCAAAAAAACACATTCTTACAACTTTCACAAAAAATATATGAACTAACAACGTCATAGTCTGTCTGTCATGTCTGAATTTACACCGGTTCTAAAAGTTGAACTACCGAGAAGATTCCTTCGAGAAGGTAGATTGTAGAAATAACCTCAGTAACTTACCCTGTTGTCCGCAGTACGTGTCCCAAGTGGTGAACCGGTCGACGGTTGTGACGTGGCCGATGCCCACGGAGCCGCCCGGCGCCAGGAACCCCGCGCCGGGCGTCTGCCTGCCCGTCATCGTCAACTTCTGTCAGCAGCACCGCGTCTCATACAACTTCACTGTCTTTCCAAACTACATCGGCCATTTTGGACAGCGGGATGCACAACAAGTAAGCGGGAATTTACATTTATTTTTTATTTATTTATTTAATCAGGTACACAAAACAGAATTACAACAAGAACATGTTCAGAAGCAGTAAAAAATTGAATACAACGATAGGCTGTAACTCCACAAGCATGTGCACACAGCATGATAAGCGGATATCGAGACACATTATTAAACTTTACATACCTATATTAATATTTCAATGATCCATATACAGAAGAATATATATTTACTTTGAAATAAAACCAATTTACCGGATTTAACTCGCGTTTAATTAGATGTTACATTATTATTATTCACCCCAGGGTGAATAATAATAATGTAACATCTAATTAAACGCGAGTTAAATCCGGTAAATTGGTTTTATTTCAAATGTGTAGTGCTCGCGAAAATGTAAGACAATATATATTTACATTCAGAAGATATAGGTACGTGTTTTTTGTTCTCTGGCAAAGTTAAAACAATAGAAAAAAAAGAACGGTCCTATATTATAAAAAAAAAATTGTAAGTTCGGTTAATTTTAGTTTATTTAAAGGTATAAGTTTATTTTTTATTTTTATTTCTGTAATGATTTTAAGTGTTTTTTATGTTGTGTGTGTGTCCATAAGTGAGAAATAAATAAATATACATTATAGGTAAAAATATAAAATAAGGTCGTTACATAGTATTTCGTTCTCGCAGCCAGCAAATAAAAATAACACACTTATCACATACCTAAATCAATACAAACAATACAATTATTTACAATTAAATAACAAAGCTGACCAACGCACACCGCGTGCTCCGTATGCGTGAATCAAAACATACAAAATTTAAAACAAAAATACCGACTTCAAAAAACTGAAAAGGATAAAATAATTAAATTTAAGGAGGTATTCATCCCCTAGAAACATATTTTTGGAGTCGGTGCTTCACTTTCTATTGTTTTTGGAAACCACTTAGCACCAACTCCAAAAATATGTTTCTAGGGGATGAATACCTCCTTAAATTTAATTATTTTATCCTTTTCAGTTTTTTGAAGTCAGCTTTAATTTTTGTTTTAATTTTTTTTTCACAATTTTTAGTGATAACTTTATACGGTCGAAGCTAGATGGGTGACCGTCAACTTATATAGTTTCCTACTATCGTATCGTTTCACTAAAAAGTCATTGGAAAAGCAAACATTCGCAATTTCGCATATGTAGACGACTTAATAATTTCAGTTTTTTTTAATTTAAAACCAAAGTACCCCACCGTTTTTGAAAAAAATTTTATGGGACCAAATAGCAGCTATTCCGCATCGAACAAAAAAGAATCACGTAAATCGGATCTCGACGTAATCGGTGTACATACATAGAAAAAAAAACGTACCGGCCGAATTGAGAACCTCCTCGTTTTTGAAGTCGGTTAAAAATATAACACAAAGGGACTGTAGTTTAAACAGTACTTATAAACTTATCAAAGGCAACTGACATCTTAAGTCTTCCCGTGACCACGATCGCTGTACAAAGTAATAGACACGCTGTTATAAAATCACAATGTAAGGTCTAATTAAACGTGAGTAGGACAATAAATTGAAACATGGGCTATAATAGTTTATAGAAATGGTTTGCCACTTTCAAGAACATCTTAGTCATTTGATAATTTCATGACATTTCTATGAAATAATGCAGCCAATGTTGTATTATTTACTCACACCTATTATCTAGCCCAAAGTAAGCATCATTATGAGCTTGTGTAATGGATACTAGATTACGAAGAAATAATGATAATAATATGTATTTATGTATTATAAATAAACTAAATAAACATATAAACATCCATGACTCGTAAACAAATGTTTGTACCCATCATACAAACATTTGCTCTGACCGGGATTCGAACCCGGGACCTCTCGACCAAGTAGCCTGTATAGCAAGATACAGACTAATTTATTTCCAATTAGACTCCTAAAACTTACAACTTTGCTATGTCCAAATAAAAACGGTATTTACCGAACTGTACCTACAAAAAACATCAGAGAAAACATTTTGATCCACGCAGTGACTGTGGCTTTTGGTTCACATAAAGGAAGCACTCCAACTGCCACCCGAGGTCGATTCGTTCATTACGCTAAACTGAATGCTTCACTTGTTGCCAAGCAACAATTAAAAAGGCTTTATCTCATTATCTACGTTGTCTGGTTAATTGGAGATTAACAGGTAGCGTACACTTCTCAGGCTTAGATAGACAAGGGACCATTTGATTCTACTGCTGTCTTTAAAGCTTTTGATGTAGCCGCGTGTACTAGAACTAGATGGTTTATTTAAATTTATTTCTAAAGCTGATATTGTTACTTTCGTTATATTCGTCTTTATTGTTGTACACGGAAATTTGGAATTAATACTTAGTTTTGATGTAAATGTTTGTAAAATAATTTTGTAATACAAAGATTAATTAGAACAAAATTCATAACTTTTTTAAACGTGAATGTACCTATACAGGGTGGTGCCGTCAATGCGACAATAAATTTAAACATGGGCTATATTAGTCCATAGAAATGTTTTGCCACTTTCAAAAATATCGTGTTCATTTGATAATTTCATGACATTTGTATGAAATAATGCTGCCAACGTTACACTATTCCATACAAATGTCATGAAATTATCAAATGAATACGATATTTTTGAAAGTGGCAAACTATTTCTATGGACTAATATAGCCCATTTTTAAATTTATTGTCGCATTGACGGCACCACCCTGTATATAAAAAAGTAATAATACATTTATATCTGAACGCATTTTCCATTTTTACATAATTTCAACAAAGAACACATAAGCTCCGTTTTGACACCATTCCCTAGCTTAACAACACACGTTTTTTTTCAACTCCCCAGAAACTCGCAGCAGATGCAGCTCATGAGTTCATAAGAAGTAGATGGGCTCTTATGAATAGTCTCAATTAGATGATGTTAGATAGATGATTAATGACGCCAGGGGTTACTTAAAATGTTGAATTATATACTAACTAAAATCTATAAATCAATATCTCTAAAGTGGAACACGAACTTTCAGATAAACAGGATCTAGCAGTTGTGGTCAAGGTAATGTATTCATCCCTTAATTACCGGGAGGTGATCGTTAAAACGCCATTAAGGGTTTATTGATTTGCTTCATTGAATAAGTAGCCCGTTTATTAGCAATTTTTAAACTCTCCATTAAACGTGGAATTTCAGTTCCGAGATGATTTCTAACAGTTACTTTCTATTATTAAAATTGATGGTAAGATTTCGTTTTTTTTTCTTGTGTCTATCCATACCACAGAAAGTTATTGACGGTTTACACGTAGGCAAGTATATTTTACTTTATCTCACCTGGTGGTAAGTGAAGATAAGGCCGATGATGAAAGCAAGTTACACCCGGATTCCTCAACCACGAAAAACTCCTCTGGTGTGTGTTGAGGAAAGTGGTAGCCAGTCGGCTATTTTACCTCCAACTGTCGGAACACAACAATGTGTTAACATTATTGCTATGGCGGCAGACTTAGGTAAGATGGTGATAGCTAGCCAGGCGGAATTAGAAAAGCTCTACCACTAACCAAACCCAGCAGAATATTACTGACCCCACGGGAATCGAACCCCGGACCTCTAGATCTGAGACAGGTGGTCTCCACCACTAGACCAAAGAGGCGTTTAATTATTTTTAATTGTTTTCCCGTAAAAAAGACTTTCTGATGATAAGTGACAGTTTCATACTTATCAATATAATGACAACACTAAGTATAACGTGAAACATCTATAATTACACAACTCAAGATTATACAGATGAAAGCAAAAAAAATGTTGATCTGTCTATCAGACTACTGAGTCCATAATAAAACGAACATTTTCCGAATGTTTTAAAAATATGACCACAGATATAGAGATGATGTCCTACTATGGCCTCCTGCCATATTTGTTTATTTATCGATGCTTTAAAATATTTTTATAATTTGTAGTGGTGTTAATCATTTTTCGTCATTTTTTAATGAACTGTACCTACATGTTCATAGCCGAAAATGAAACATCTCCTTTTTTTTTGTAAATTCTTTTTAAGTGTAACTCGCTAATCAGAGAAGCAGATACCGCGCAATATAATGTAATAACGTCATAATTTCGAGAGTACGTGACGCGACGTCCGACGAACAGATTAGTGGCCGCCCCCCTACTGAGTATACAAATTAAATGGACCCAAAGCTCTCTGATCTTTGGAACGTTCTCGATCATCGAACCTCTGCTAATTTAAATAGGGCTGCCTATTAAATAAAAAAGACACAATGCCCTGATATTACTAAGATTTTCTGCGAATATTGTAGTAATAAGTCTTCAATCTAGGTCTTAGAAAAGGCTACTTAGATAATAGCATTTAATAATATTACTTAACTTATGAAAAGCTAGGTATTGGAGAGGTAAATGCTACTTAGTTCAGTCGTTTCAGCGTAAGTCAAGGCAAGGTTAAGCATAAAAGGCATAATTGGTACTATAATGGCGCTGAGTTGAGATGGCATTATCTCCACATGTAATTGGATTCAGATAGCCTTTTATTTCAATATAATTTAATAGAGACAGCTGGAATAGTTACAATATTAATAGATTGCATTTGTTGTTCATATGGATGAATTCACGACAATTATGCAGCGCATGACTGATCGCTATGGATATATTTAGCAGTGTCTATCCAGCATTGGCCTTCTGTGCAAGTTCGCAGTCGCACCACGAGCTATATTAAGTGTTACCCTGCGAGATAGAATCAGAAATGAGGACCTTAAGAGAACCAAAGTCACTGACATAGCTCATAGGATTAACAAATTGAAGTGGCAGTGTGCATGGCACATAGCACACAGAACGGACGGCCGATGGGGCGTTAAAGTTCTAGAATGGCGACCATGTACTGGAAAGGGCAAAGTAGGATGGCCTCCCACTAGATGGACAGACGACTTGGTCAGGGTCGCGGGGAGCCCTTGGATGTAGGTTGCGCAGAACTGTTTCATTTGGAAATCGATTGGGGAAGGCCTTTGTTCAGCAGTGGACATCATAGGCTGGTATGATGATGATGATCCAGCATTGGTCATTTTTCTGTTTATAGACCGTCATTATATTAGTACCTCTCATTGTTCTTATCATCATCACCAGCCTATGTACATTCCACTGCTGGACACAGGCTTCCTACATGCAAGAAATAAATGAGGAGTTTGATCCGTAACACCACTACGCTGCGCTGGCTCATTGCCGGTTGGAGTGTTCACAACTTAACGTGCCTTCGAAGCACGCAAGAGCTCAAGAATACAGATTTTAAATTGACCCATCCCGGGACCGACCATGGCGAAAGTTTCTTTGTTTTCGTAATCGAAACCAAAGCGCTTAAACGATTACGCCACCGAGCTCCTTAATACTCAACTTACATTGTTAACTTATGTTGTTTTTTTTCTGTAGTACTTCGTTATTCTACTTGTTAGTACTGACTTTACTATGCTATTGTGATATAATTTTGACTGACTCGTAACAGAAGATATTTAATGAACTTTGATACAAAAGAAACAGAACTTAAAACTTTTATGAATTTAATTGAAATATGCAAACACAGAGTTACCACGAATTATTTTAGGCAAGTGACAATCAACAACTCCGTCGTCTTGGTAACCATAGGTGTGACGTAGTATCGTCTGACTTCCAGTTGGCGCTACAAATCTGATTTTGGTGAATGCGTTGCTACATCACTCCCCTGCTGAGACCGTAACTACGGGCGATAGTGATCTGGAAAACGAACTGTTCTTCCACTTCTGGTTTTCCGTTCGGCCTGTTGAGTTTCGGTTTGGATGGTTGGGTGCTCGGTAGGAGATGGTTCATCGTTCTGTGTAGTATAAGCAGGCTTAAGGCGATCGATAGTAACAGTTTGTGATTTACCGCGTACGTCTATGTCGAATGTCTTCGTGTCACGTTGTAACACCCTGTGCGGGCCTGTGTAGGCTGCTTCCAACGACTTCTTTGCCGGACCTAGGCGTAGGAATACGTGTGTTGAGTGGTAAAGGTCTTTGGGAATATAAAAGCTGCTTTTATTACTGCTGTGCCATGCTGTTGGTCGTGGTGCTACCTGGGACATATGTTTCCGTAATCTCCCTGCAAAATCAGTGATGTCTATGGGCTGTTGCGGTGTGGTCTGGAAAAACTGTCCAGGCAAGCGTAATGACTCGCCGTAGACTAGTTCTGCTGCTGACGATTGTATGCCTTCTTTCCAGGCGCTGCGTATCCCAAGGAGCACTAGTGGCAGTACTTCGGTCCATTGCTGTGTAGCGTGACAGACAATTGCAGCCTTAAGCTGCCTATGTAGTCTCTCGACTAACCCATTGGATGCTGGATGGTATGCAGTGATAGTGTGATGTATGCTGCCTACCAGTGTTGTGATAGCTTTAAAGAGCTGCGACTCGAACTGCCGGCCGCGATCCGTTGTCACTCGTTCTGGACAACCGAACCTCGCCACCCAGCCGGAGATGAAGGCTGCTGCACAGGTCTCAGCGGTGATGTCCTGCAGGGGAATTGCTTCTGGCCAGCGAGTGAATCGGTCCACCATTGTCAAACAGTACCTGTAACCAGCTGAATATGGTAATGGTCCGACTATATCCATATGGACATGTCGAAACCGAGCTGCTGGCATCTCGAAGGGTTTCAGTGGCGCTGATGTATGACGTGTTATTTTACTGCGCTGGCAACTGTTACACTCTCTGACCCAACTTCTACAGTCTTTTTTCATTCCCGGCCACACAAATCTTTGCGTAACCAATGTGATAGTAGCTTTAGCTCCTGGGTGGCTAAGATTGTGTAACATGTCGAATTCTTGTCGACGGTAGCTGGCTGTGATGAAGGGTCTTGGTGTGCCCATGGAGACGTCACAGTATACTTGCACGCCCGACTTGTCTGTGTTTACCTTCTCTAGTTTGAGGCTTGAGCCGTTCTCGAGTATGGTCTGCAACTCAGCATCTGTGTCCTGGCGTTGTTCGGATATGGTGCTTGGTGTTGTGCTTTGGAGCCATTGGCATACCGGCCGGTCGCGTGATGTCTGGGTATTCTCGAATGATGCTGAGATATACCGATTGGTCTTGTGTTGTTGTGCGGATCGAAGAAATAGCTTCCGATGGCTGTTTTTGGACTATTGATACTGTCAGTGATGTGACACCGTCTACCAGGCGTTTGTTGCGGCAGTCGACAAGTAGATTATAAAAACCAAGAAAATCGACACCTATTATAGGTTTTGACACATCGGCGACGACAAATAACCATTCGAACGCGCGACGAAGTCCCAGGTCCAACTTAAGGTTTATGTGGCCGTACGTTGATATCACCGTACCATTCGCAGCGAACAGCTCGTACTGTGTTTTTGTGCGTAGCCCGTTGAGACGTGAACGAGGGTATACACACAAATCTGATCCAGTATCGACAAGGTACTGGACTTTAGTCTTTTTGTCGGTGATAAACAATCGGCCTGGGGAAGAGGAGCAGCTATTTTCGGCCACTAACGGCTGCTCTTGTCGTTTCCCGCCTTGTAGCTGCAGGGTGATACACATTTCCTGGCTCGATCTCCGAAGCGGTAATGGTACCAGCAGTGTGGGTGCTCCTTAGGGCGGGTGCGAGATTGTGAACGGGAACGTAAGGCGGAACGGGAACGTCCTCGTTTATAGTTGCTGGGCCAATTGTTTCGTCTATTTTGGCTTAGTCTGAGTTCTTCTACTTGCCTGGTTAACCCAGCTACCTGCTTACACATGTTGTCAAACGCTAAAGTCGCTGTAGACGTGCTAGCCACCTGTGCATAATCTGGTGGTGCAATATCGTGGACATGGTCTACCAGGTCTGCTACTGCTTCCAGCGGACTGCCCTGCTGCATTGCTACAATTGTCTGGAGGTTTGCTGGCAGACGGCTTGACCAAATTGTGCGCATTAAGTCTACTGAAACGGCTTGTCCTGCTAAACTCTGTAGATGACGGAGGAATTGTGAGGGTTTTCGGTCCCCCAGTTCCTCATGCATTAATAGTTGTTTTATCTTTCGTTCTTTGGATGTGGTAAGTCGCTTAATGAGCTCAGTTTTTAGCTTCTCGTACTTACCGGTAGGTG
Organism: Nymphula nitidulata; assembly: GCA_947347705.1. Classification (NCBI taxonomy): domain Eukaryota; kingdom Metazoa; phylum Arthropoda; class Insecta; order Lepidoptera; family Crambidae; genus Nymphula; species Nymphula nitidulata. Next base: position 1,165,995 of record OX374617.1, on the reverse strand, counting down.
GTGGTGACACGATCAAATCCTTTACCTCCGCTGCATATTGATGGTCGAGCTGACTTACCACATAGTAAAACTTTGTCGCGTCGTGTGTGATGCCTGACAAGCTGAACTGGCCCTCCACCTGCGCAAACCAGACTGCTGGTTCTTCCGGCCAGAAAGGTGGCACCCATACGCCGACTCGATGTACAGCCGCTCCGCTTTCCGCTCCGCCGGTTTCGTGGCCCCCCTGCATACCTTGTTTTTGTTGTCCTTCCATTGTAGTTTGTTGCTTTTATTGCTTCACCTGATTACGCGTCCTTTTCTAGGGGTCACCAGTGTAGTACTTCGTTATTCTACTTGTTAGTACTGACTTTACTATGCTATTGTGATATAATTTTGACTGACTCGTAACAGAAGATATTTAATGAACTTTGATACAAAAGAAACAGAACTTAAAACTTTTATGAATTTAATTGAAATATGCAAACACAGAGTTACAGTGAGAGTATTTTAGGCAAGTGACAATCAACAACTCCGTCGTCTTGGTAACCATAGGTGTGACGTAGTATCGTCTGACTTCCAGTTGGCGCTACAAATCTGATTTTGGTGAATGCGTTGCTACATTCTATATTGTTGTTTAGTTATTTATTGTCTTTTAAGCATTGCCAACCCTCAGACACAGCTAACGTAATTCAAAGAATTTTCCGTCTGAAAAACAGGAATTATCAAATCATAATCCGCTAATAAACAAATATTTGCAGACATAATTGATGCGTGTTCTTATAAAATATTCTTATTTGCAAACAGCTGCTCGTTAGAATGCGTGTATATTTGTAGAGTAGAGAACAGTTAATTGATGACGTCACATCTTAATCCTTAGAAATCTCTGAACATCGCATACCCAAACAACTGTGTTAAGGGATGTTAACAAATTTTGGGATAATGTGTCATGTCGTGTATAAGCCGACATATTATAGCCCGAAATATTTATCATAATTATTTCAATGCGATTAATGCTTTAAAAAATCACGTAGGTATCTTAATTTACGTTTCAAATTCCGCGACAAAACTCCACTAAGTACGTATTACTAGGTGCTAGACCCGTATGTAGTGTCGTCTGGGTAGGTACCACTGCCTTTCTCATTTCAGCCGTGAAACAGTTCACTGTGTTTCGGATTGAAGGGACAGGTAGGCAGTGTAATTACGCCCAGTAATTACACTGCCTACCTGTCCCTTCAATCCGAATGGATGGACGGCATTTCATCTCAGGCCTCAGGATAACAACGCACCTGCAATATCAAGTGATTTTCCCTTGTCATTGCAGGTGTCTACTTATAGGCGGCGGCAACCGCTTACCATCAGGTGGGCCGTCAGCTTGTTTGTCAACTAGTTGTATAAAAACCGTTTTGACCTCACCTATTACCAAGAAGCAGTCTGAAAGCTCAGATAATTCTGACGCTGACTGTACTGTGCGCTCGCTCTTCTTTATTTAATGGCCTCTCGTTAAAGTAAAATTAATCTGCAAATAACTTGCTGCAACGTTGTACGGTGATTGGGCAAGACGAATTCGTTTTCCGAAGAAAACGTGGTCGCCGGCCCGATAAAGCAAAACAAAACGACAACAACCTACGCTCGCTCTTGAAAAATGCCTAGTATTAATTGTGGATCGGGTATTGTGAAATGCATTCTACGTTGTACCATGAAGTTCCTGTTATCTTCCAAACATCACTACAAAACATCTTGACACATTCGAAACACAATACAGCGATCGACAGGCGGTCCTAATGATTCGGCTGGGCTTGAATCAATCACTGTCACCGAACAATAGTGGCGGGTTAAAAACACCGCCGCAGACTGTAACGGGTTATTAATTCCAAACCAAAGGTAGATTTTCATTTCGTAAGCGTTGTATAGGCCCACGATTAATATTACGGTATCGGCTGAATGGTGATTGACTATTAAAATCAATTTGGATTTTAAAATGTTATTCGTTCGCTGTTCTTGAGGTTTAGAGAATACCGAGACTCGTAGGCTGAGATAAATTTCTAAACAGTGCATGGCAACAAGCTTCTAAAAAATATATTGTCACGGGTGATTTCCACTCTGATGGACTCGTCACGTGGCTATGAACTGACTAATCCGTAGCTATTATCGATAAAAAATATCAATAACCCTTCGACTGTCTCCTGGCCAGACGAAGGGATAATGCGTCGTCTCCCCATGGTGTGTTTTGGGGTATTTAGATAAATTACTATCAATTTATCAAACATCACATAGTTCCAGAAAAAATAACTTTCAAATTGGCATCATCTTCGGTTTGAAAATATACACATATAATGTTTATGTATCACTATCGAAGCGAGTGCCAATCTTCAGTGGTAACAAGATGCCAACAGAAACAGCTATTGTTTGACGAGACTAGATCTACTTGGGTGACTGAGAAAAATGATTCTGTTTCTACGTAGTTAAATAAAAATGAAATTCGAGTTCGTCGTAAATTCCGGTAAATTCATATTAAATACCTACCAGAGAAAATTGGATGGATATGTCGCAGCCGTCTGGTTAAAATAGCCATTTAACTAGACGCCTAGGCCATTGATTGAACGCCCGGCATTCAATGAAACAGCTGAAGGACAACTAGCGACGTCATTATGCGCAAAGCTTTTTTTATACAACTAGATGGCAAACAAACTGACGGCCCACTCCTTTTTTTTCGTGATTCACAAACAAAGATATTCGACATCGAGCCTGACGTCTGACAAAGACGACGAACTGCCAATAGTTTTGACGTTTGCGCACGGCGCTGCGTGAAAGCGTATTCACTAATCTCTACGTCGGTCTCTTGGCTGTGTATGATTGTCTCTGTTTTGGTTACACGACATGAAGTACAATCAATATTTTTTGATTTCTTTTTTGTTGTGTTAAAATTGTATCGCTATGACTTTATTCAATATTTGATTGGTTTTTTTACATAAAGATATAAAATTCAACCTCTTTTTAGTTCCGGTTCACGCCGTGCTCGACGTCGGAACGCTGGTGTCGCCAACGGTTGTCAAACAAACGCCAATAGGTATGACAGCGCTGCCGACAGCCACGAATCCATGGCTGCTGACTTTAGAGAATCACATAGCAGCTTACTGTTGACCGTGCGGGTATAGACCGCAGACACTACGTCCGCTCGCCGACAGAGCAGTGTGACCTAAAACAGTCTCGCCTTGTGGGGAGGCCTCTGAGAAAGGCCCCTCTCAATCCGACTACGTTTTTTCGACTATACACACCTGCATTAACAAGGAAAAAATCATTTGAAATTACAGGTGCGTTGTCATCCTGAGGCCTAAGATGAAATGCCTGCCATGCCCAGTAATTTTATTACTACCTTTCACTTCAATCAGAAACACAGCAAACTGTTCCAAGTTTTGACTCGATGGCTGAAAGTCATATCAGCCGTCTGGTTAAATTAGCTATTCAACTGGACGCAATTGAAGAGCTTATTTGTGTGATGATCACTTATAACCGATTCTGGTTCTAAGTGGTCATAAAAAATGACCTTGAACCTACTTATCACACCAAGACTTTTCAGAACAAGACAATCCGCCTCGGCATCTAATTGTGCGGGCTTTCAAACACCATGTCGTTATTCTTTGAGTGAGTCTAGTTCAATTAACTCCCGGCCTAGGCATGTAATTAGATGCCAGCGTTTAATCAACGGGCTAGGCATCCAATCAATCGGCGAATTTAACTAGATGGCGGCGACAGATAGGTACACTTATTTGAGCGAGAAGGTCCTCTTTCATTTCTGGCAATTCATTAAAACTCTAATCAAAAATACATATTTCCCTTCATGTTTTCACCGGAAGATTAATCGATATCCCTCAAAAACCAGACTTTGATTTACAAAAAAAAATTGGAAGCTCTCATCATGTATTTCTCTGAATTTTGGTGAATTGGCAATATCAGATATCGGGATTTTTAGAATTAGTCTGTTATTATTAAAGGAAGGTAATTATTTTATTATTACGTTCACAAATGAGATTTAAGCCAATCAAAATGGTTTCTAAAAGATAGACAATATTCGTTGAAATATATATGGTGGTAATGATGGCCGTTGCTTCTTGATTGATGAACTGTCAAGCGGCGTTATACCTCTATATAGTTATAGGTCTATGACAATTGCGAAGTCACTTGTGTCTGGAATCCGATGCTTGACGGGAACTTGAATAAGTTTGAAGACAGTTCAATTTAAAGAAACTGCACTTAAGCCCAGGTTAATGAATGAAGGGAAACTTATTGCAGTCACGTTGAAGACTATAATAAGTTATAACTGACGACTGTGCAGCGTTGGTGCCACAACAGAACTTAAATTAAAAAATATAATGAATATTCGACAACTGACTTCACCAATTGACTTTGAAAATTAACACTACAACAACAAATATGTACCATTTGGTATTCGTAATTTAACAATTAAAAATTTTACAATAAAAAAAAAATACGACGAAAGTACCTAACTTTCGCCGTATTTTTTTTTATTTTTTTTTATACACTCACACCTATTATCTAGCCCAAAGTAAGCATCAATAGGAGCTTGTGTTATGGATACTACTTAGATAACGGAGAAATAATGATAATAGATAATATGTATATGTATAAATATTAGCAATATACTAAATAAACATATAAACATCCATGACTCGTAAACAAATGCTCGTACTCATCATACAAAAACTTGTTCCTACTGGGATTCGAACCCGGGACCTCTTGACCGAGTAGCCTGGGGTACAGACCACTTGGCCAGCCGGTCGTCCTGCAATTACTAGGGCAAAGCAATTAAAACTTATAAAATTATAAATACTTATTTAATTCTCTATCGGCCCAATACTCAAACGATACTGTAATTTCAAGTCCCGCTTTTTTATGGAGAGCTCGATTCGACGCTTGCCAATACAAATTGGCTTGGAATACTTATGAATTATTTTAGCGGAACTCAAATTTAAGAAGCGTTTGAGTAATCGGAGCAATACATGCTCCTATTTTGTTTTTCAATAACTTGTCCAGAAAGGGCGAATTTGTATTGCATTAGTTTCAAGAAAAATAGAACAGAACTAGCTCTTCTGTGCTTCAAAAGGCACGTTACCCGTTGGTCCTGGTTGTTAATGCAACCGCTTTAACCTTTAACCCACCAAGTCACATTGGGTCTGCGTGGTGGTGTTATAACCCAAAACTCCTCGTGTGTTTGTCTCATGGTAGGCCTGTGCACAACTGTGTATATAGGCTGGTGATGATGATGATGATGAGTCAATCTGTCCCCAAATCCTTCCTCCTTCGTTGGTACGCAATGTAGTGCAAGCGATGGACGCGCGTATTCGATATTTGCGCGGAATGATTGGCGGCAATACACCCTTACTGGAAAATATCTTAGATAACTAAAGTCGATTGCCTTTCTTTGTTCCAGGACCTAGAGATTTACGACGCAGTGGTGGATGTTCGCTGCTACGAACTCACAGCTCTGTTCCTTTGCTCGTTATTTGTACCCAAGTGTGGTCCCCTGGGTCACATGGTGCGGCCTTGCAGGAGTCTTTGTCAAGGTAATATATTTCAATAGATGTTCATGTTGATTCATGCATACCCTTATGGTAAAACTGAAAAATATTACACAACAGTAAAACTTGCCCTGCGAGTATGGACACGTTAAACTTGACGTGATGACTCGGTTGTAGAGTTGTACTGTCAATCGTTTGTATGAAGGAAACCGTTTTATCGATCAATAGATCCATACTTAGGGGACTGAGTTTCTAACGAAACTTTTATGTAGAATAACGTGATACTAATTTATTTTAAACGATTTATTTTAAAATAATTTTCGTATCCGAAGGCTGATTTTATTGTTCCAGACTTTAAAAAACTTTGCGACCTCGTATTTTGCACAAAGAACTTATTTTCGGATCTCTTAAGCAATGTCGTGGTTATAAATGCTTTAAACAGCTTTTTGTTATACAGAAACAATGCGAAGATGCGGCTTCTTCCTAGAAGTGTTCGGTTTGTCAATGCCAGACTACCTTCAGTGCGAGATGTTCCCAGAATCTACGGATACAGACGTCTGCCTCGGGAACAGGGAGGTCAAGGAGGCCAGGCTGAGGGCTGCTAAGCCAGGTGAAGCCATAAAATATGATGAACAATTTTCACGTCGTAGACGATTGCAGCTGCCGACTAATGAACTCTAGACTATACAATGTTTTTTTAAATCAAAATTAATAGACTTGCTTTTGATGCTTTACTCTTGGTCCGAGAGAAGTCATGAGTGAGTCGACGAAGTGGTGGGCTTACTTATATTAGTGGTGTTATTTTCTTGCAATCTTCTGTATATTGAAGTATCTAGGAATGGCTTCAAATTCCAGTGGAAACCCAAGCCTTACCTTTCATAAATAAGGTTAAAGTTTGTTATACCTAAATGTGATAGAATTTCATATTTAGGCAGTATTAACAATCGTATTACGAAGAACAAAAGAGACTTTTACTATTTTAAAAAGAATTTTCAATTTCGTCGTGTAGAAATTATGAAAACATCATAATTTCGATTCATGCTTTCACTATTACAAAGTTTGTGTAACCGACCAACCTTCACAGCTAGACAACGGAGGGTACGTTATTGGAATTTAATTGTGCTTTAAGTCTTATCTGTATAACATCTTGTGTAATACGCTGCTTTGTGAAAGTTTTTGTATTTGTTCGATGAATCAATATTGTAGTTGAAGAAATGGGTATGTCAGATTTGTATGTTTCATTTTATTGAATCTTAGTCCTCATCCGGAATCCAGTGAATTTCTCGACATGGGGAAAATAATAATACTGATGCAACAACAAAATATTGTACGCGTAAATTCCAAAGACCTTAGAGAACGTATGTTGGGGTGTAATTTCGCTTAGATACAGGCTTACCAGTCGCTGTCTAAGAAACAAGCGTGTGTGGGGATTGCCCAGAACATGATCATAATGGCACTAGGAATACCCACTAAAACTCCCAGGTAACTCTTAGCCTGGTCTCTGCCGAAGCGATTTCACCAGTCCATGATAAATGCCTTCCATATTCTGTAATCAACACAAGACAGAACGAAATGCTTCACGAATCACTTATGTTTGCCATTTTTCCAACCCAGTGTGCCCCACCGGCTTCCAATGCGACGTAAAGCGCTGCATACCCCACGACTGGCGATGCGACGGGCACGTCGACTGCGCCGACCGGTCCGACGAGCTCAACTGTCGCGTGTGTAAACGCAGCGGCGATGTGCACTGCGGAAACCAGCGGTGCATATCGCAAGCACATATGTGCGATGGACGGATTGACTGCCCGTGGGGACAGGATGAGAGGAATTGCTGTGAGTACCTTTTTATAATCTCCCAGTATAACACTCTCTTAGTGAGCTATGTTTTGGTCATGGACCAAATTCTTAGCTAAGTCGACTTTAGTCACCGCAGTAACAGAATACACAGAATACTAGAAAGTAATGATATTTTGCTCCGATCTTCTGTCAGGTGAGGTGTCCAATCAAAATTTCAGAAGACTTTAGAAAAAGTTTAGTACTTTTGGACGTTTTATTATAGTATTAGAAATTGATTGTGTTGCTGACATTGGTGTTCCCAATTCATTTTTGAAGATTTAACACTTTGACTTCAACAAGCACAAGCTGTAGTTAGTAAAACTATATCTCAAAGACACCTTGCTCACTCCTTGATCTGTATTCAGATTTTTTTTAGTCAACGATATTTTTACTACTGCAACTTTTTATTCCTATCAATTGCATTCATATTTTAATTTTAAAATGAAATGATAACACCACATCAATTTTCACCTTATATTCCTATATTGAGTTGGAAAATTTAACACATTACTGTCGTAATTTTTCCAATTTGAGATACAGGAATGTTTATTTACACCAACGAGGATAAAGATATTATTCCTTTTCTTCTCATTGTATTATACCTACACATTATAAAGTAAAACTTCTACCATATCCAAGTACACCGAAATGGACAAATTCTAAGAAATACTTTCGTGTTCGAGAAACACATCAATGGCCGTAATACTATGGAAAGTATTTATTAGATTTTCCCCAATACGGTGTACTTGGATGCTGTATGTAATTAAACGCGGAGAATTTCCTAAGAAGATCGCTAAACCGTGCACATTGTTACAGTAAGGCTTAGTGAAGCGAACGGTGACATCGGCCGCGGGGAGCTCCAAGTATACCGCGCCGTCAACCAGTCCTGGTATCCCGCCTGCTTGTCCACGCTGGACGACAACACCGCCCTCAAACTATGCTCCATGCTGGGGTACTCGTACGTAACACACAACTCCTTTATTAACATCGTAGTGACCGCTCGCAGCTCTGTCCTCATGGATATTCTTGGCCTATATCCTTCCTCAGGATATAATCTATCACAATGCCAAATTTTATCTAAATCAAGTGAAAAGGTAGCAGGAAGAATTAAATGAAAAAGTTTAATCTGGTTTTAATGCTGAAACTCGAGTTACAAAACCATCGATGGAGCGAGCCATCGAAGCTATAAACTTTCGAGGTATTGATCCTTGGAAGTAACAACCCATCGAGGAACTGAACCATCAAGATAAGGACATCAAGGAAAAATGAAAATGAAAATATCTTTATTCAATTAGGCCCCCCAAGAAGCACTTTCGAATCGTCAAAAAACCCTTATGTCTTTCTCATATAATAATATTAACTAACTAACAATTTCATAATGTTTGTCTCTCTGTCTTATCTGGATCTACGTAAGCTAACAATGTTATAATGTCAGTCTGTCTATCGGTCTGTCTGTCGTTCCGACTGTCATTCTGTCTGTCTGTCTGTCAGTCTGTCTGAATTTACACCGGTTTCAATAGTTGAATTACCGAGAAGATTCCGGCAACAAACTCTGTAGTCACTCTTTTCAATTATTAAGTTCCAATGTTTAATTACACAGTAATAGTATTTAGCAGTGCAGTGTCGCACAGAGTATAAAAATAGGTATATTAACGTCAATCGAAGTAGAATACGAAAAAGAAATACACTCTTCTTGCCTTCAAACCCGATAATTCGTTTAAAAGATATTGATAGCGACAGTTTTTTGTGGCATCCGTTTAAATTTTCTTTGTGTTTATTTTTAATCTAAATCCCATAAAGATGTCTAATAACAACACAATCATACGTTTATACTCCACTCCGTATCTTGATTATCATTAATTAAACAGATGGGTGAACACCAGCGAAGCGGTGATCCCAGACAGGCAAGCGGGTCCCCGTGCTGGTCGCGTGCAAGTGCAGGGGGCCGCTCAATCTTACCGCGCTTTTCTTCGGAGTGAAGGAGGCTTGCTGCGCGAGCTGAAGGAGTGCCGTCATGACTCCGCCAGGGTCCATCTCGTGTGCAACAACTATGGTGAGTAGATTTGTCATTTGATAAAGTGAAACAGTTTGCAAGATCGGGATTGTTAACCCAAATTTTAACAGGTATTTAGGAATTCGTTTTTTGGTTTAATATTTGCGTTTTAGTACTTTTCGCTTATCAATACTTTACAGTGTTATGTATTGATTTAAGATTAAAGTTGCTAAACACAGAACGGCGGTATTATGATACGAAATTGCGGATTTTTGCTATACAATGACGGTTTGGTGAAACGTTAGGATAGTAGGAAACATGCTGACAGATACTAAAATTTTTTTTAAAAATAACAAAATATAAAAACCGGCTTCCAACCACTAAAAATGAGGAAATAAATTAATTTTAGTAGGTACACACGGCAGCACATCAAGTATAACATTTGCACGACGAAAGCCGACTCTATTACGAACGCAGTAAGGGCGATCTCAAGGTCAAATTGTTACGCTTGATGTGCTGTGGGCTGTAACATTGAAACATATTTTTGAGAGTTGGTGCTAAGTTGTTTCCAGAATTTATAGAAAGCGAAGCGCCGTGCCGACTCAAAAATATATTTAGGAAATAATTATCTACTTATTTATTGAAGTTTTTTTTATTTTTGTTCATTTTTTTAAATGTTCTAATCTTTAAAACGTCTACTAGCTAGCTAAATGTTTTCATTAAAGTCAATTTCATAATTTTTATGGTCTTTATTAAAGTCGTTCGCTGTATAAATAACGCAGATTATATCTTAATTGCCATCATAAATTATATTGGAAAAATAAACAATCCCGGAACCCAATTGAACAAAGATTACAAGTAACAGAAGCTTCGGCGTATTTTACTACGATAAAAATTATTTCTACGAAACATTTCAATTTCATTAGGGACATTTTGTAATAAATCACAATCCGATTTGTAATTTAAAGAATTTCATGTCATCAGTATAAACGAGAACTTCGGCAAACTTCAGGATCGAGACCACATCATTGACTAATAGATTGAAAAGAAGTAGATCCCTGGGGCACTCCAGATTTTACTGGTATAAAAGTTGTAAAAAAAGCACTAATCGTGACACCCTGGCAAGATTCCTTAAGTAAGATTCAAGCCAACGCAGAAGGTCACCGTGTTTACTTCGCCAAGCATAATTATGTATAAGTATGTAATGCGGAATTTAGTCGAATGCTTTACAGTAGTCAATATACACAGCGTCCACTTGATAACCCTGATTCCCATCGCGACTCCATGAACGAATTCACATAAATTTGTTTCAGTAGATCTCTTTTTGATAAAGCCATGCTGCTAATCTAAAATCACTGCACAGGTCCTAAAAAAGATGCCAAATGTGCCACGAGTCTATGCTTGCTCAACATTTTCATGGGGTTTATTGTTAATGTATGCGAGAAAGCGCTGGTATGTTAAATGCAGACTGTACACAACAACAAGGGAATAAAAGGTGAAAAACAACAACTCGACAGTTTCCAACATTCTTAGAAAATGTAGGTAGGATTAAATAAAACACGCTACATTTCCACGCTATCTCAAGCCGAGATATTGCCATGTGTGAAATTTAAACTCTGTGGTCGAGTAGAGATTTTCCGAAATCCAGGAAGGGTAAAATTCTGGGATGCTTGCAATTTTGGGACGGTAGGTCAAAATTGACCGAGAATTTTAATAGAAGTTAGATAGTAATTGGCGTAAGTATACAATCACGCCTGTCTTATTTGGCCCGCTATTTTATTCCGGTTTCACGAAATCAAATTATTTTCCTCTTTCGTTCGTGAGAATAAATATAATTAAAAAGGTAAATATGATAATACTTTTATTTTACGTATTAATACTTTTCAAAGTGCAACTCCAAATAATTAGCTCTAAGAGAAAATAATGAGATCTGGAAGACATGGAATTTTTTCTGACACTGCCTTCAGTAATAAAAACATTGACTGATTTTCAACCTGAACTTGAACCTATAAACGACATTGAATAGAAGTGTAAAAACGAAAGAACCTTTCAAGTTCGCTGAAATGAAGGTTCGCAGACTCATTAAATTATACTTAATGCAAATGAGTGATGAGTTAGCGCGAGCGCGTGGAAAGGTGATAATTCCGCGGAGACCAGTGATCATTTATGATGTCCATTTCATTAAGTCGTGGAATAGAATTGCAGCGATCGAATAATGGACAATATTACTAACAAATAGTAGAGATTACCATTACATATGTATTTGAATACCACTCAAAAATATTACCACTAAAACGTTAAAGTTAGCATAAGGAAACCTTAAAAATAATTTTGAATACTCCTCATGTATTTCACCCATGTAGGAAGGCCTGTGCCCAGCAGTGGGACGTATATAGGTTGGTGATGATGATTCATAGTCTTCCCATACTAATTTAACAGTAAACATACAATTCAAAATTATAATTGCTCATGCAAACGTTTATATTACCAAATCAAGTGAGATATTTTGTATAGACATAAATTTTTGCGTGTTGGCTTTACACAAAGGAGGTATCACCACAATACAGCGGTTTGCGGGCTATAAAAATAGATTCAGTTTTTATGACGTAGGCGGACTTAAATAAAGCGAATACATTGGGATTTGCCGAAGTTTAAAGATTATGGACACTAAAAAGAAATATCTATTTTTATTTCAGTTTTTTTCGTAGATAACATCAAGGAATGCGAAGTGACGCGTAGGAGGCGTTTTGTAAGCAGCAGAGGACCTAATCTTCAATAAGCAAGAGGCATTTCTAGTGTCTCGAAGAGCGGTATCCTACACAAGGGTTTATCTTAAAACTGATATCAAAGAGATAGATATTTATTCTTCAATTTACTTAGGTACATAAACAACACAGCGGAAATACAAAAAAACGGATCTATTTGATACAAAATTTGAGTTGGAGGTTTTCGGGATTAAATAAGTGATAGTTATACATAAAAATATTCTTAAAGTTGAATAAAAGTAAGTAGGCTAATACTATTATCATCATCAGCAGCTTATATAATTCCTACTGCTGGGCCCATGCCTTCAAATCACATGAGGAGTTGTGAGTCATAACACAATCTTTCGAAGCACGGAGGCGCTCGAGATTATAAATTTTGATTGACCCATACCGCTATTGACCATGGCGAAAGTTGTTTTGTTTTCGTAATCTAAACCTGCGCATGCCATTACGCCACCGAGCTCCTCGTTAATATTATAGAGCACATTAAATACCTTGTCTTTGCTTACTCAACTGACTATAATAGTAGGTCTAACTTTATTGCAATTCAAAGCGATATTCTCAGTCATAACCGTAAAATCTTCTATTGATTGGTACTTACAAACCTTACCGACATAACAATCTTGACGAGCAACTTTTACAATAACAGCAACCGAAATTTGTTGTTGTAATAACGTGTATTGACGACATAGAAATTTGTCGATGTATATTTGTTGATGTCGTTAATTTATTTTGTTGCACAAATACACACATAAACAACAAAAAAGAAAACAATAACAATAGTAGCCAAACATAACAATAAAAATAGTAACCATAGTATTACTAAGCAGCGATCTCTACCTCAACCTGCAATGCAAGGAAATGAAGGAAGCGAGAGATACTAGAGTTGCATAATAATGCAAAGAAATTATTTATTTGAGAAGGAATCATTATTTTTAATATAACAAAGATTGCAAACAACTCTAGGCCATTTGATGTTGATTTATTCATTTATTTTGGTTACTGTGCGGACCGTTCGCTTGCTCGCCACCCCTAGTCGTATAAAAAAAATTCAATAGATAAAAATGAATATTTATCCAATATAAACTCCAAGTAAAATTCCTTTTTGAATTCAACATTGACTCAAGCCGATAATTTCGGGCCTAAGGTAATGTGTTAACACAATTTCGCTGTTTCGCAATGATATAGAGTAATGTTGTTAATTTAATACACGAGATGTTACGAGAAAAGGGCATTTACATTCTCTTTATGAGCAATTAAATTCTGAAACATGGCTGCGATATCATTAATGTCTAAGTACCTAATACATCAGAGACAAGTCTATCATTTGAGAAGTAAATTTAGAGCGGTTTCGCCACTTATCGGGAAAGCCGTATGCATGGAATTTTTAAACCAAATTGTCTCAACATTTTCTCGAAAAACCATCTCTTGTTAGTCAGAGCAGCCATTGTGTATGGTCGCGGGTTGGTTCCCGCCCCAGCCCCCTTATTCTCAACTGTCGGAAAATATTCGAATTTCGGAAACTCTATACCTGTCACTTTTTATCGCTATGCGTCAAAGCGAGACGGCATGTGACTTTTCGAATCGAATCCGTGATCCGACAGTTGAGAATAAGGGGGCAGGATATGTATTTTAAAATGTTAAACTATTTGACTTTTTTCAATCATATTGATATTAAGACGAGATGCTCTGCTCTTAATCCCAGAACCCGCAGAGCGCGGTGCATCATGCGGTGCGGGTAGTGTAACTGGGTACATAAGCCCTTTAGACTTAGAATCAGAGTAGGTACTTACCTACTCAGAATCAGGCCCATTAAAGGATACCAACTTGAAGAATCTAAACACTTAATCATTATGTTGGTAAGCAATTTAATTGTTCCATTACATCTTGTGTTGCGCAGCAAAAATTTGGTAACTTCGCCATGGAGTCGAGTAGACGAACCGGGCGCTGAATTAGGAACGCGTCAGAAGTAATTTATTTTACATAATAGGAGTGAAACGTTTAATTAATTCACCCCTCCCTTGCTCACGGCTCCTGGAGTCTGGCTATGTCGGGATTTGAATACGACACAACCTTCAAGTTTCAACAAGTTTTCACTGGAAGTAGATATGTTTTTTTCAGACCGTGTTAAGAACAAACACCAATTAGTTCAGCCTCCCTTTGAAAACAATGGAACGAGGTTTAGAAATAACAAGATGTTTATCTTGCTAAACAGGAAACGGATCAATACAACGATAGGTACCAATACGTAGTCGACTGTGGAACTACATACACTGAAGGCTGAACACACATCAGATTCTCGTATTGTAATCCCTGAATCAAAAAAGTTTTCCTACACCCCCAATATTTTTGAGCATGAGATGGATGAGAAAAAATACATCCCAACTTTACGTTTAGGCAAATAATACCCTAAATTTAATTTTCATAATTTTTTAAAGACTGTCGGCGTGAGTAATATGCTTACGCATGCCAAATAAGAGTTTTCTAGAGCTAAAAGGACTTATTCATGCTTATATTATAAAATTAAATGTAATAAGTAGTAACTATGTCTGTCTGTTACGTTTTCATTCCTAAGCCTGAATCATGGGCGGCCACTAGCTAAATCTTGTAGTCTTTTTGATAGAAACATTTTTTTTTAAGGATGACTGTATTACCAAACTTCATGCTCTCATATTAACTTTATTTGTTTATTCTTCATTTTTATTTATTCTCTGGTTTATAAAAAATTCTGTCGTCGTCATTAAAGTCGTATAATATGCAGTTTTTTATGCATAACATATTTTTATGCAGTATTCTACGTAAAACACTTTAATGCAGCAATTTATGCACAACAGTTTGAATGTGGTTTAAATTGTTCTATCATTCAAATTTTTTTTTTCTTGTCTAGACATTTTTTATATATATCCGTAGCAACCACGCATAACCATTTTGTGACATAAAACTTATCTAAATGAAATGGATGTCTCAAAGAGAACAACACATTACCACAGAATAAAGAGTTACAGAAGGCCGACGCATTTGTTCTCGCGGTAAATGCCGACAACGTATAGACAATGATGCGACAGCGTACGGAGGTAAGGGTTGTCAAAAATAATCAAAATTTATTAATTAAAAAAAATTAAAAAAATTAAAATTAAAAATTCTTTTATTGCTCAATTTGTCAGTTACATGTTATGTTGAGGCAACCCCAGAAAGTAAAAATGATACTTGTGTTGGGGTTAACTCGCTCTTTCCCAAGACTTAACTACTATTGAGAACAAAGATAATACACAAGGATCTAACTAACATAAAATTGTGTTATTAATCTATACAATGTAACAAAATATATTGAATACATAATAATAATAAACCAAGCTATACGCGCGCATACAAGCGTTGAATGAAGGTAAAAATATATGTAGGTGTAGGTAGGTGCATTCCTAAGAGTATTGTGCTATGTTTTTGTCTTTGTGTGTGTGTGTGTGTGTGTGTGTGTGTGTGTGTATGTGTGTGTGTGTGATGATTATTTGATTCTTTTCAAAATGTCTTCAGTCTCATCATAGGTGAGTGATTTCAGCCAATTAGTTAAGATATCTTTACATTGATATAACGTTTTGGGGTAGATATTTAATTTTTTATTAACAACATTGTACATAAACGAGGATCTGGCGGCGCATTGGCGCTCAGCAAATACTGTACGAGTAGCCTGTAAGGGCACCACATTATGTGTTCGCCTTTTACTTAGTTTTCCAGGATCAAATGGTAGTTCCTTATGCAGCTTTAATATAAGATGTAGAATGTATAGTTTTCTTACAGTCAGAAGGCGGCAGAGCTGATATAGATCCCACGTAGGAAACCTGTATGGCTTAGAGTACATCACTTTTATAAGTGATCTTTGGGCTCTCTCAAGATGTAGAAATTTAATTTTTGTGGCGCCGCCCCACACAGGAACACAGTAAGTAATTACTGACTGTGCCAGAGCTACGTAAATTTTATTGAGCAAATTACTTGACATGACATATCGCAGTTGTTTAAAAATCCAGATTAATTTTCTGATTCTCGCTGAAATAATTTCCAGGTGTATGTGCCAAGAAAGTCTTTGGTCTATCATTACACCTAGGTATTTCACGCTGTTAACTTTTTGAATGATAGGACACTGGCAGTTACGATCAGACAGATCAGTACATACGTGAATCTTAAGTTGAAAGCTATCATTAGGCTGTGTTCTCTGATCTGGAGTAAAACATATGAAGTTGGTTTTGCCCGTATTAAGTGTAAGGAGGTTCGAGTTCAACCACGCTGCAATTTTAATCAAACCCACTTCGGCTGTAGATTGGACTGCTTCCCACGTCCGACCAGAGAATACTATAGCTGTATCGTCGGCATAGGAAAAGATTCATCCTCCGTTGATCTGTAGTGAACAAAGTTGGTTTATGTAGACCAAAAACAGTGTCGGACCAAGCACAGATCCCTGCGGAACACCGTAAGAGATACACTCCTCATCACTGGTTACAGTTTCTATTTTAACTATCTGCTTTCTATTTCGAAGATAGTCTTCAAACAAAGACAGTGCTGTGCCTCTTACTCCAATACCCTCAAGTCTGCGAACTAATATGGGCACAGAAACGGTGTCGAAAGCTTTTTTAATATCTAAAAATATTGTAAGACACTTTTCTCCTTTATCAACTTTTTCTACAATGAACTTTGTTAAGTCTTTAATAGCGTCTTGTGTTGATCTACCTTTTCTGAATCCGTATTGTAATTCAGATATTAACTTATTTTTGTTTAGGAAGCTGACAAGTCTGATATTTAGGAGTTTTTCCAAAATTTTAGATAAACATGGTAACAAGGAGATAGGCCGATAATTACTGACATCGCTTCTGTCCCCACCCTTATACACAGGTACGACAATTGATCGTTTAAACGATATAGGAAAAGTGCCAGTCTCAAAACATAAATTTGCGAGTTGGTTTATTAGAGGAACTACAAAATGTCTAATCTGTTTTACAAACTTCGTCGGGATACAGTCCCAACCAGATGCTGAACTAGAGTCAAGACCCATGAGTATATTATCTACTTCCTGGGGATCAGTTTGAAGTAGTACAAATGAACTACAACAGACACTTGTAGTGGCGCTGTCAGGAGTATGTGTATTTTTCAAAATTTCATTAGCTAAGGACGTACCAATACTACTAAAAAATGCATTTACCATATTTATCGAGTCTTTAGGATCCGGCAAAATTGCAAGAAGACAGTCGCTAGAGACTTTGGTGTTTTTAAATTGAGTAATCTCATTTATTGTCGACCACAACTGCTTTGGCTTTGTACTTGATTCCTGTATTTGTTTTTGGTTATAGTGTCTCTTAAGCTTTCTAATCAGATTTGTACAGTAATTTCGATAGCGCCTAAAAGTGATTTTGAGTACTTCATCTGCTGGATGTGATTTAAGTTTTAATTGCATTTTATTTCTAAGTCTTATACAACGCAATGCCCCATTAGTAATCCATGGTTTAATAATACGCTTACTGCTGTATACTTTTATTGTTTTAGTATTTGAGTGGATAGCAGTAGTGATCACGTCAACAATAAGATTAGCCAGGACGTTTGGGTCACTACAAGTATTGAAATGGGTAACATCGGTAGTTATTAGTGATTTATGTGCAGCTTCCAAATCTATAATGGTTTTATATTTTAAAGTCTTGGTCCTAACCCTACTATTGTTTGAAATATTAACTAAAACCATTGCATGATCTGTGATTGTAGTGTTCAAGATTATTATAATAGCGGAGTTGTCCCTTTTATCTAGCTTCATCATCACATGATCGAGGCAGCTATCTTGTCTAGTAGGTAAGCAATGGCCAGGAATAAGACCATGTAAAGACAAAATATTTAAATACTGTAATCTATTGTTTAGTTCATTTGTTTTTTCAGTTGACTTCGTTATTAGGTTAATGTTGATATCTCCAGTAATTATTATATTCTTACTAGAACTAATGGTCTCTAGATGACTATTAATAGAATTAACAAAGTTATCAGCGTTTGTTATAGAAGGCGATCGATATATACCTAAGATAGTGAATTTTGAGGTAACAATTTGTATCCCAGAAGCATGAGTCAGTTTTAGTTCTGTAACCTGAGCGTGAATAGAGCTCTTAACGTAAGCGTCAACCGTCGTTTTGATTAAATTGTCGCAAAGTGTTATGAGATGTGTAGTTAGGTAATAATGGAATTCGTTTATTGTTGTTAAGCCTACACTCGGTTAGTATGATAATGTCTGGTTCAAAAGGAAGTTCTACCAGAGTAAGTTGTAGGTCATCATGATTATTATACACGCTCCTGATATTTTGGGTTACAATAGTAAAATTATAATTATTATTAGAAAACTGCAAAGTATCTACTAGTTTGTCAATATTACATGTCATAGCTCTAGCGACTTCCGCATTGTCCAATTCCTCTATTACATAAAGGTTACTATCCATTTTCATAGTTTTTAAGAACTAAATGGTCAAAACTCTGGCACTTACTTGTAATGACATAAATAATTTTAGGAGTCTCTAATAAATGAATTTCATGGCTTAAATTAAAGATAAGATATTTTGAAGTGAGTAATGTGTTTGTGTGTATGCGTATTGTGTGTTTGTGAATTGGGATGTATGTAATATGAAATTGTGTGTGTGGGATTATATAAATGTGGTGTGATATAATTATAACTAATAAGTAAAGAGTGTGTGTTTGTGGTTTAGTATGCGCGCAAAGTAAATATTGTTTTACTGTTTTAACATGACATCGTGTTATACTACTTAATTTTCTAAACAATGAATTGTACTTCTTCTCAACTAAATAAAAGAGATACACTAATAGGAACAATATTAGACTACTCAGACACAATATGGATATCATAAGAAATAAATGAGATAGTCATGTATTTTGCAACAGGTGGTGGACCTGAGATTCATTGCTAATCTGTATTATCCGAGAATTGTCATCCTGCCGGACAAGCACTCGGCCGAAGGAGGTCCAGCAATATTTATACTTTTTTGTTTTTACCAAATCTCGTGCCAAGAAAAACAGACGAGCACCTTTTGCTGTAAGTTGCTCCGAAATGAAAACAGGAGTATCTTCATTTGAGGTGTAGCCTAGGTGTTTTGCTTGTAACTTATTTTTGTTCCTTTTGTTAAAAAGTTTCGTTTTCTTCAGTACTTCATTTTTTAGTAGGGTGGAATCAAGCTCGACAATAATGGGTGGGTTTTTAAGTCCTTCTTTTTTACTAGACATTCTAAAAATGTCTCTAATATTTTCCTGTTTTATTTGAAGGTTAATGTTACGTGATAAGTTGAAGACCATTTTTGTAAGGTCGTCGCTGGTTTCTGAATTTGATTTAGGCACATTTTTAATTTCGATGCAAGATTTACGCTGTGTTCTTTGAAGATCATCAACTTTCTGTTCTAGTATAATTATATATTCATGGTCGGCCTTGACTTGTGCCTCAAGGTTTTCTATTTTCTTACGGAACTCTTCATTTTGACTCGTAAGCAAAGAAATGGAACTCTCAATATTTGTGTTGGTTACTTGAATTTCCTTTAATTCCGTCATAATTCCCTTCATTTGCGTTTGTTGATTACTTATAAATGATGTCAACATTTGCTTAATTTCGTCTTTAAAATCTTGAAACTCTGATGGTAAGTTTTCTTCCCTCATTCTTTTATTGCGGTGCGATATATAATTTATATTTAAAGGAGTACTTTCAATGCCGATTTCGTCCACATTAGATGTTGAGAGAGATTTGTTCATCGTCATTATGCTCGTAGGAATTGGGACAGCAATCGAAACACGCTTAACAAGAATCCACAGAATACGGACACCAAGTTATAGACGACTGACAGGACACCAAAAGTTACAGAATACGGACACCAGTAGATTACAGAATACGGACACCAGTAGATTACAGAATACGGACACCAAAAGTTTGTAGAATACGGACTTAAAAGGTTAACAGAATACGGACACCAAAACCTACAGAATACGGATACTAAAAGTTACAGAATGCGGATACCACGAGTATTGCTGAGCGTCCTATCCTATGTCGTCACAGCCGGCGGCGCGGCGGTGTCACGGAGTACCAGGATCGCATAAGTCGCACGATACAGCCAGCCACAGCGCGGCTTGGCCCGGCCGCACACAGAGACCACAGAGATGATCGACTTCGACACACTGAACGTGTCACAGGCGCAACTCCTTCTGTTTATGCACTCCTATTTTTTCGATGTTATTTATTGAGTAAAATTTTTTATTTTAGAATTTATTTATTTTTTAAACAAAGTGGACACAACTGCTCGTAATCGAGGTCCGGGAGGGAGAGGTTATTAATTAACGTACTCAATTCTTTATTTTAGATTAACATCACGGTAAACATTGTCTTTCTAAATAATCATTACTTAAAATAAAAATTAAATGTAAATTAAAATTTAAATATATTATATTGTAATTAATTTCAAAGATTTGAACACGTAGTCAGGAATAATGTAGTTTGAATACCCATATGATGGGTCTGCTATCATTATCCATCCATACTATCGCAGATATACGCTTTCAAAGATTTGGCCACGTAGTCATATAGAGGTCATAAAACTATGAAGTTTGAGTCGGCACACACATGATGGGTCTGCGATCCATAGTATCAGAGATTAATGCCTTAAAAAATTTGATCAAGCAGTCTTAAAAAGGCGACACCCACCAAGAATGATGGCGACTCGAGGTGTTGGAGAAATAATTAAAAAAATTAACTGATATCTAATAAACCAGACACAATTAAATTTTAATTGTCACGGCATTAGGTAATGCTATATGGGAGTTAGAGGGTTAAACAAGAGAAAGAAATCAAGAATTCAAGTTCAAAAATACAATCGATAGGTAGTCTAGACATATTCTCGGCACGGGACGATTGAAAATAAAGAAAATTCACGTAAAAAGTTTGACAATACTTAGAATCTTACGAAGTACTCCCTTTTTTATTATCCAACAATTATTTCAAATAAGTATAAGAAAGAGAACCAAAAAAAATTTTTTTAAAATATATCTAAATTGAATGAGCAGATATTACTGTGTAGTGAAATCCTTTCATCGTGTGGGTATCGATTAAAAAATAATTTAAAACTGTATTTATTTTAGTCGAAAAAATGCAATTTAAGTATATATATATATTTATATAATACTAGTTGTGTGTCGGCGAAGCGTCTTATGAGCGGAAACTTTTTTGAACCTAATTAGGGATTATTAATTCGCTGATTATTTGATTCGGTTGTTTTTATGTGCATGTGCGTAGTTTGTTGCAGTGTGTATATTACTTAGTTAATATGTTGCCACTTGTGAGGACCTATAATTGGCTTTTTGTTATTTATTTATATCACTTAATTTGTTGTAATAGCTGTTGGTCTTCCGAATAAATAAATAAAAATAAAATAAAAAAAAATATATACATTTCACCTCTTTTGCTTCGAAAAATCTCGAAGGAAACCCAGTTTTTGCAGCGAGCGTGAGGCAAAGTAAGTTTTTAAGTAAATTTGAGATAGGCATAACTATGTAATTTAATCATTTTAGTTTATAAGCTTAACTATTTTAAGTTATGAAAGTTTTCTCGAAAAATAATAATAACTATATAATTCAGTAAACAATAATGTCACGTTACATAAAAATATATTCAATTCAATTTTTGTTTTATGGCCTCTGTCAGATTTGATAATTTCGCCAAGATCCAGTTTTGGACATAAAAATATAATTAGTATTTACTTTTCAAAAAAATGACGTGTACTGTCATTTCGGAACGCAACTGAAAATTGTCTATATAATCTGTGGACAAAGTGGGAAAAATAAATTCAGATTGTCCTGATTTTTCGACTTGTGTTTATAATTAATTGTGATTATTTTGTTAATTTAATTACAAAAATGAGTTCATCGAGTGATGAAAATGATTGCTTAACGCCTGAATTAATATTGTTTGTGTATCTCACTTATAACAATATTCTCGCTGGAGAGGTGAAAAGTTGTATGTTTCACAGGAGAGCAATTTTTTTTCACGTGCCTTTAAATCACTCACTGCGCTCAGTAGTCTAATAATAATATATACTAATATATAATAATAATAATAATATATATAATATAATACTAATAATAATTTTAGACTACTTCGCTGGTTCGTGATTTAACATCAGCACTCGCTACAAAAAATAATTTTGCCCACTTGTTGAACAAATAACTATTATCAATCGAGCGTAAACGCAACTCGATAGCCCTCAAGCACATGTCCCCAACCGCTGAGGCCAGTTGGGGACGCACCCTCTCCCCGCACTCACTTCACGATTGCCTTGTCTCGACGGTTTCGTTGGACCTCTGTATTGTTCTTCTCTCTGTAACATTACATCGCCGGGCCCTCGTTGCGGGGCAAAGAGATATGTCGCCTAAAACAAACTCGTCTAGAATCCCATAAAAATTCTCCCTTCATCGTTGTAGCGTCTTCTAAATTATACAAAGTGGTTTGTAAGAGGATTTATCTGCATATACGAAATTGGGACAGCGTTATGTTTCTATACCTTAGTGTTATAAAAATAAAATAAATATTGATAAAATTAGACTACAATCAAATAAATAAGTGAATTAATTTACGTTTAAATTCCATTTTAAATTCACATTATACAAAAAGTATTTAAGTGTCATAGTAGGGCAACGGTGAACAATATTGTAATATACATAAGTATTGACGACGTATAAAATATAGATTAATGCTTTCGTTCTATATCTAAGTACATCATCGTGACAGTGGTCTTAAAGCTTGTCCAAATTCCAGTAACCGTATGAAATAAATTGAAGCTAAAACTAGTAATAATTATCTACTTTAAAAATAAGATTTACTATTGTTTAATCATATTAAATTTTCTAGTAATAAAATAGCTATCACAACACTAGGAAAGCAATTTCATTTGGCTGAGGTGGAGGTGGAGATGAAAGTATACAATAATTATACTTTATAAAAAAAAGTATCCATGACACTTTTAAACAAAACCAAAAAGATCCTAACACTTGATTGAAATCGAACTCCTCTTAAACTGCTGGGCCGATATTTATGTTTTTTTTTGTGTATAATTAATAGGTCTTTGGCTACTTTTCATACCCCTTAGCCTAAGCGATAGGGGTGGCCTCTTCCATATTTTTGGAATATTTTATGGTAAAACTAGTTTGCCGGGTCAGCTAGTACCTACTTTTATAACTTTTTGAATAAAATGAATCTGTATTTTCGTTGAATTCCTGAATAATATATTTCCTTCTAAATCTACCACATAGCGCACCTGCTCTACTAAGATAAATGAGGAAAATCGATTAAATTGAAGCCATACTGTAGAATGAAGATAAAAGGAGATATTCCAAAATGGCGCTTGGAACCTTCCACGACAAATTATAATAATATACCTATTGAATCGAAATTTGTTATTAATCCTTCGGTACTTCTTTAATTGCGCTTCTAAATAAATCAGAAAACAGGATGAACAAACAGAAATTCGGCTGAATGTGAGAAAATCAGATAAATTACAATTTAATTTTAAAAAAAAAACAAATATTAGGGGTAACTAGGGCAAGATTGGGTAGTAGGTTCATCACATGATTGTTGGGGATGCTCCGGTTAAAATAACATTACATGGGCAACGCAAGCTGAGCTCGATCCTGTGCTGTGAGTGGATTCGTCGCAGGAAGTTGTCATGAAGAAAATCGCGGGGTTCGGTGGAAGAGTGGGAGTGACTCGGTGACCATGTAGTTAACTCCGACGTTAGCTGACATCTATTCCGCACCAGGAACCCCAATCGGGGTACATTGATGAAAGAAATATTAAACAGTAACCAATTTTTAAAAGAAGATTAGAATAAATATAAAACAACCAATAACTATTGTCCAAAATACGTTTCCTACTTATTTACTTACG
This sequence comes from Nymphula nitidulata, assembly GCA_947347705.1. Taxonomy (NCBI): domain Eukaryota; kingdom Metazoa; phylum Arthropoda; class Insecta; order Lepidoptera; family Crambidae; genus Nymphula; species Nymphula nitidulata. The sequence continues at coordinate 1,141,938 of OX374617.1, read as the reverse complement.
TATTTTTGCCGCTAAATTAGCGCAAGGCGTTACAGGTCATAGTAAAATAAGGCGACGTTTTTCAATTCGGCGCGCCGTTTTGTAAAACGGCGTGGTATACGATATGGCCGCAACAGGTATAGGTATCAACAAAATAATTATATTTATCTTCTAGAATCCTTAATTTCTGTAGTATTTAAAGTTTGAATTTTGTCTCAAGCTACGGCCGCAGTCTATGCTTGATTAAGTTTCTTCGGATCCATTAAGTATTGTCGATACACTTCCATTACTTAACTTTTATATTGACTGAATAATGGTGGTATGATCTCTTGCTAAAGATGTTGACCAGTTATAAAGTGGATATTTTAACATAGAAAAATATTTTAAGTATCTACAGTGTAGAAAAATTTTGTTCTGGGGCGGGATTCAAACCCGCAACCCGCAAGGGTAGGCACCCTGAAAAAAATGACAATTGAACTTTCGACTCAAAAAAGGGACTACATAACATATTGCCAAAAACACCTAAACCTGCTTACAGATGCACTGGTTTGGTTAAATGAAATTAACTGTACCTAATTACCTACACCTTTTATTATTTAGGCATTAGTTATAGTGCAGTCGAGTCACCAATTACTTTTATTAGAGATCCCAATAAAAGCAATAAAACGAATGGGTTTTATTGTGTTTCGTAAGGGCCTCCCCTCCGCGACGACTGAAGGTCTTGGTCTTGCGCTTCGTCGTTGGCGAATCAACGGCAGCAAAGACAAAGCGCGGGAAAAAATATCAAATTACGTAGTCAAGTAATAGTGTAAAATATTTTGTATTGTTAACACAAGGTCCGCACAAAATAGGTCGGGGCGGTTCGGATGCGGACCACGGTCCGCCATTTGGTGACCCCTGTTGTAGTGTATTCCTACTGGTAGATAGAATAGCCATCAGAATTAATCATATATCGCTGATGACGTAACACATCATCAGCTAGAGAAAAGGGATCTTCCTCCGAGCTCTGTGTTCGCTCAGCAACCACGGCGCGTTTGTACATAATGGAACTCGTATGTATACCGATCTAGAAAACTTTGTTAGCGTGATTCAGACATGATGCATTACGTACCTTGACGTTTCTTGGTTGTGTCTCGGCTCTGTGTTTACATTACTTTTCTTTAATCAACTGTTTCTAGGTTACTTAATACTTACTTACAAACTTGACGACAACAGAAGCACTTACGTATAGAATTATTATTTAATAAAAATCCCAAAATCAAATCAGCATAAATAAAATCTCAACCGAGATTCGAAGCCTTTAGCTTAGTGGACAGAGCTATATTTACTGATCAATAAACCACACGTCCCTGAATCTCATACCATTCTTTCTTTTCCGTAAAAAGATATTTGGTACTCGTTTGTCCTATTTAAATAGTGTTCTGGAATGACGCCACGCCTATATGTATAACCATCTTCCAAAAGAAATAACTGGAATAGATCGGAGTACTGCTTTCTAAAGAGCTCTTCATGAATTTTAAAGAGCATATTATTCCACTAAAGAATACTTAGCTGATAAAATTGTATTAAAAATATTTTTCTCTTCTTGATGTGTTTTTTTGTTACTGACATCATTCCACAAATGAAGTTTATTTACCACGACAAACATCAGATTACAGACAATTGATTTTTCAATTGTCATAGACTTCCAGAGGTAAAGTTAAGATCCTATTTTTTTTTACTAAGGCTCAACACAGTGAGACATGATTTATCTAATTTATTCCTGTACATTACCTGTATTTACAAACAAGCCGTTTGAATTTGAATTTGTCATATGCACGACAGCACATCAAGAGAAGTTTGACCCCAGGACCGCCTTTACTCCGTTTGTAATAAAGGCGGATTTCATAGTCCAACTGTTACACTTGACGTGTTGTCGTCTGCACATACATAACTTAAAATTCATTACCAGCACAAATTGTGTTAGTATATTCGTGCTTCATGATGATGATGATGAATTTCTTTAAAAAGGCATTAAATGTTTTTTTTATACAACTAGATGTCAAACAAGCTGACGGTCCACCTGATGGTAAGCGGTTACCGCCGCCTATAGACACTTGCACCAAGGGAAAATCACTTGATATTGTAGGTGCGTCGTCATCCTGTGCCCCATCCAAATTGATGGGGGTAGCCCTAGGGCCTCTGGAGGACCGGTTCCGAGCGTTGCTAGACAAATGCATCGCGTCGGGTCACTTCCCCAGCAGGTGGAAGGCGGGACGGTTGTGCCTTCTTAGAAAGGAGGGTCGCCCCGCCGATTCACCGTCAGGCTATAGGCCGTTAGTGCTTCTCGACGACTCCGGGAAATCCTCGCTGCGCGGATCGTTGAGCACCTGGAAAGCCAGGCGCCGGATTTGGCCGATTGCCAGTTCGGTTTTTGCACTGGTTGGTCCACGATGGACGCGATAGGGGTGGACTGAGGCAGCCACAGCACGGGGTGAGTTCATGATCGCGGTGTCACTTGACATCGCGAATGCGTTCAACAGCCTTCCCCACGAGTGCATAGAGGAGGCGCTCAGGTTTCATCGAGTGCCCCTCTACCTCCACGTCCTTGTCAAGGACTACCTCCGCGGGAGGCGGATCCTGTACGAGGACGCGGACGGCAGCGTCCAGTCATGGACGATGGCAGCAGGTGTACACCAGGGTTCCGTACTGGGACCTCTTTTATGGAACCTAGAGTACTACTGGGTTCTGCGTGGTACGCTCTTGCCTCGAATGGATGTAGTCTGTTTCGCGGACGATGGTCGTTCGGTGTATCCGCCTCCTAGGGCTGGAGGTGGCTCTCACGAAAACAAGAGCCATGGCATTCCATGCCCCAAGACGCAGATCCCCACCGGGGCTCAAAGTCCGAGTGGAGAGTGTGCGGATACCCGTCGAGGTGAACCTCAAATACCTTGGCCTGGTCCTGGATCCTTGGTGGAGTTTTGAGGGTCACTTCAAGCTCCTGGCTCCCCGGCTGTGCGCTGCCGCAGCTGCGCTCGGACGGCTCCTACCAAATATAGGGGGGGCCAGCTCGCCGTGCCGTCGCCTTTATCCCGGGGTGATAAGGTCGATGGCACTGTGCGGAGCTCCAGTGTGGGCGGAGTGCCTCTCCCCTCGCACGAAGGCTCTCCTGCGACAACCTCAGAGGGTTATTGCGACCCGAGCTGTGCGGGCTTACCGCAGGGTCAGTCACGGGGCTGCCTGTGTATTGGCAGGCAAGCCCCCGTGGGAAATTGATGCCCTGGTGCTGGCGAGAGTGCACCAACACCGGGTCGCGGCACGGATGAGGGGAGAACCCATCGCTGAAGAAGTAATAATAATAATAATAATATTTATACACTCACACCTATTATCTAGCATCATTAAGAGCTTGTGTTATGGATATTAGAAAACGGATAAATAATGATAATAATATGTATATAAATATTAGAAATATACTAAATAAACATATAAACATCCATGACTCGTAAACAAATGCTCGTACTCATCATACAAACATTTGTTCCTACCGGGATTCGAACCCGGGACCTCTTGACCGAGTAGCCTGGGGTACAGACTTGGTACCTACCCAGACGACCCTACATACGAGCCTACCAATTTCATCCTGCTCTAGCTTCATCGCAAACGGTCTCTAACAGCTTACTCGTATTTGAGATGGATTGGAGTCTGTGTATATAAAAATAGGTTTGCTTTTCAATCAATATTTCCGGAAAATTTCCAATATTTAGTTAATTACCTACTGGCTAAATTCCCTTTGCAAAAATATCTTTTGTTTTAAGCCGAAAAGATTATTCGACGAATAAGCGATCATGATTAATGAAGATAAGTAACAAAATCCTGATAATCAATCGAAATTCTAGTGGCGTCTTTGAAATTTATACCTACTTAGATATTTTCAACCCCCGACGAAAATACAGGGGTGTTATACCTAAGTTTTACGTGTCAGAGCGTGTCTGTGTATCTGTGTGTCTGCTGTGGCATCGTAGCTACTTAACGGACTGATTTTGATCTGCTTTTTTTTGTTTGTGTGACGTGACTAGGATGGGTCTTAGCTATAATTTATGAAGATCAGTTCAGGCGTTTGATGATTATCAGCTCATTTTCTATATGATAAAAGGGTTTTACTAACTTTCACAGATCCGAATGATTTGAAATTTGGAATGATTGGTCATCAAATACCGAAAAATTATCAATTTGTAGATCAATTATTATTTTTGAATACCACGCCAATATTTTTTTTGTAGACCCTTTAAATTTTTCCCCTTATAATTTTCAAAATTGTATTTTTGAGTTGTGAAATACCTTGATAGCAGTGTTTAGAAAGCATATTCGTACATGCCCTCCGAAATAGTCTAAACGTGGTTTTCCACCAGAGGGGCAAGACGAGACGACGCGAGACGATAATTGAAATTTGTTGCAGAGTTAATTTATACTCTATATTGGAAGCAATACGGTTCATTTTTACACAAACAAATAATCCTCCTAAATATCCTCGCCTCGCGCATCTTTGGTGGAAATAGTCAGGATTGACGAGGATGTGCGAGACGTGAATTGAAATATTTGTTTGTGTAAAAATGAACCGTATTGCTTCTTATATAGATTATAAATTAACTCTGCAACAGAAACACGCTTCTCGCGATAGGTTTATTGTTGTGCGATTTCAATCCTCATCTCGCCACTCTGGTGGGAATACATCTCGCGCAAGCTCTCGTGGACAATTTTTTTTTTTTAAATTTGGCATAAAATGTATACCGCGTGCCCACTCACGTTACTTATAAGAGCGCGATAGTTGTAGGGTTAAATACACCCCGAAGTATATTATGCTGTGCGTTTATTATTTATACCTCCCGACTCGTAAAAACGCGGCGGACTCCCTATGAGCTAAAGTATACATCGGTGAAACTTATGGGCTCTCGTTCCAGATAATGAGACTACGTGTCTTGTTACAGCGAAATACAACCAAAATACATGGCAATAGAGAACGTTTTGATTTTTAAAATTCCTCTCTATCTTATTTATGAGCGCATAATAAACCTTGCCGTACTTAGTTTACTAGATAATTTAGTTTATACCTACATTTTAATTGGACGAGTCTAGTGTGTTAAAAGAAGGTATTTTTTATGGCAACAAAATGTATTTCTTTAATTTTGATGTTTTATGTACAATGGACACAGTAGGCACATTTAAGGAAAGCTTAACCTACACACCTACCTAGACCCAAAGACTGGAATACTGGTACTGAAACTGCTCTTGCGCCGTACCTACGCAATGGCGGCTTTTTCGCGCAATTGTTACCTTCTCTTGGTGTGCAGTCATCTATGCGAAAAAGTTTCCTATGATAAAAATAACAAGAAAAGACTCTCGCCGCGCATATATGACCGACCACTTTGCGGAGATTCTCAAAAAAAAGGGCTTGAAAAGTTTATACCGCGTACAATTGGGTGAACAGTATGCTTGATTGCCTCCTTATTAAATAACAATGTTATTCGTGTCTTAAAACGAAAGTCTTCAACTCGTGTGTTTTGCTAGTGATGACATAGGTACGGAACCGAGACGTGGCCGCTTACAATGGGCCTCATAAGAAGGCTCAAAGTCACCCAAAGAGTAATGAAGAGGGCTATGCTTGGTGTTTCTCTGCGTGATCAAATCAGAAATGATGAGATCCGCAGGAGAACTAAGGTCGCTATCATAGCCCAAAGAATTGCGAGTCTCAAGTGGCAGTGGGCAGGCCACATTGCAAGGAGGACTGACGGCCGTTGGGGCAGAAAAGTCCTCGATTGGCGGCCGCGTACTGGGAGACGCAGCGTTGGTAGGCCCTCCACAAGGTGGACCGATGATCTGGTGAGGGTCGCGGGAAGCCAATGGATGAGGGCAGCGCAGGACCGATCAGTTTGGATATCCTTGAGGGAGTCCTATGCCCAGCAATGGGCGTCTCTCGGCTGATGTGATGATTTAAAATATCCTTATCAGATAGCATGTAAGACTGTTCAATAATCTAAAAACGTTCAAAACTTTATTTGCTTAAAAAAAACAGAAGTATTTTTATTTATCACACAAACTTTGAATACCTAGGTATTAAATTTTGTGAATTCCGACCAAGAATATAGCAAGAAATATTACCCGAAGGTCAAGAGCCCCCGAGGTGGTATATTCAAATATGGCCCGTAACAGCTATTGGGCAATTGTTGCGAGATTAATGTGGGAAATTTTATTAAATTCCGCGGGACAAAGGTTTTGACAGAGCACAAATTACAACCCGCCGATCCGCGAGGAATTCTCAAACCCACTTGTATTAACAAGTACCTACTCCTAAGTTTATGCCAATGTGTTTTATCGGTTGGTTCACTCGGCTCAATGAGGCTGTGGAATGAATGAACTCTTTAAATATCTAATGGAGATAGACTTATTATACAGGGTGGTGACGACCATACGACAATAAATTAAAACATTAGCTTATATGAGTTCATAGCAATGTTTAAAAATGTTCAAATAAATCTTATCATTTGATAATTTCATGACATTTCTATGAGATAACATAACATTGGCTGCATTATTTCATGAAATGTTATAAAATTATCAAATGAATAAGATGTATTTGGAACTTGCAAAAAATTTTTATGAAGTAAAGCTAAGTTTACACGAAGCCAGTACTCTACCTATAGACAAGCCAGCGCTGGCCCGGCCCGTGTTGTTAAGACGATTAGGTGGTAGACCCGTCTGTATATAGGGTCGTCTGGGTAGGTACCACCGCCTTTATTTCAGCCGTGAAACAGTTCGCTGTGTTTCGGATTGAAGGGAAAGGTAGCCAGTGTAATAACTGGGCATGGACGCCATTTCATCTTAGGCCCCAGGATGACAACGCACCTGCAATATCAAGTGATTTTTCCTTGTTATTGCAGGTGTATATAGGCGGCGGTAACCGCTTACCATCAGGTGGGCCGTCAGCTTGTTTGTCATCTAGTTGTAAAAAAATTAATAAAAATCTTAGCCAGAATTTCGGCAGATATTAGAAAAAAAACGAATAAAAATAATCACAATAATATGATGATGTATGATTCATTCTTTCTCAAAATTTTGATATATTATGCATCTTTCTCACCACGTTTCATACATAAGAATGTCACGGGTTAGGTGTGGCATAGTAAGTAATTTACTGTACAAATTACATGATTTTTAGAGCGTCGTTTGTATTTTCTTGCCCAAAACCGTTACGTCCAGTCTTAGTTTTCGCATTAGTAAGTAACATATAAAAATCGCATAATCTCGTTGTTGTCTTTACGATTCTGCTCTGCACCCTTGTGCTCTAGTACCAATCCTTCGCCAGATACAGACTTTTCTGGCTCTTGCTTTAACTCTATCATCACGGACCGCTGGCCCGAATCGCATATGTAGGCTAACGCAAGCGCTTAGCACCAAGTGCGTAAAGCTAGGAATAAGCTACCTATTAGTGTGCTACGATTTCCGACATAAAAAAGTCTAAACGCTATTTGGATTTCGTATTTGTGCTATTGTGTTTTTCATCCATATATTTCTGATTTTTCTCGTATTAGGATCATTTGTCCACGTCGAATACGGTAAATACACTACGTAATCATTCTTTGTCAACATGTCTGGACGTTTATTGAAGCTGCGGGCTTATAGACGGCCGATAGGTTTGGATGGTCGCCGAACAAACAGAAATGTAATTAAAAGTCTTGGCCGACGGGAAGTTGCTGGCCAACGTTTTAACAGTCGTGTTTCGTTATTTATTTAGGACTATCTTGTGTCTGGCTTTGAGGGGAAATATGTGTCAGGAAACTTATATACAGGTGAGCTTGATATGTTGGGGTTTCCGGGGAGTCGGACACATGCCTACTTACTGTATTTTCATCCTTATGATTTGGATATTTTGACCCTCAAAAATCATAACTCTCAGCTTGCCAATCCTTTTCTAGGTGCCTACCCAATTGAAATGTTGTTCCAGTAGAAAAGTAATTAGACGAAAATAGGTTTCCATGATGTTATCGGATAGTAAATTCCCGCACCTAAATCACAAATAGTACCTAAACGCAAATGGGAATATAAAAATCGAATACCTACTAAGGATAAAAGATAAATAATATCGTAATCCTTCAGCAAGACGTAATGATAAAAAAAACCAACGACACAGTAAGGCAGGCCTACCTTAATCTACTTTTCTTAATTGCCACCGAGTTACCTCCGCCCGTAGCTACGATTACGGAAACTTTAATTATGTTTTTCAGAAGAAAAAACCGGATCAGGTGGACTGATGAGACATTTCTAATCCAAGGACGGAAGAGCGGAGTTTGAAAATCTTAGAATTGGAATTTACTTTTTAAGCCCCGACGAAAAAACAGGGGTGTTATAAGTTTGACGTGTCTATCTGTGTATCCGTGTATCTGTGTGTCTGTCTGTGGCATCGTAGCACCTAAACGAATGAATCGATTTTGATTTGCTTTTTTTTTGTTTGAATGCTCACGTGAATAGGATGGTTTAGAGCTATAATTTATGAAGATCAGTTCTTCCCTCAGAAGATGACTATCAGTTCATTTGCTAAATGATAAAAGGGTTTCATTACCCCTTTATTATGTAGAAAATGTAACTTTAGAGACATTCCCTTGACATAGGTACTAACCATGAGCTGATCCTATAAAATCCCATCAAAAAATCCTCAGAATGCTTAATTCTTCAGAAACATACAACAGATATAGCGTGTTTGGGCTCATAAGAATAGTTTCAATGAGATGGTGTTGCATGGATGATTAATGAGGCCGGCCGGGCTTTACAGAATTTTTTTAATTTTTGTCGGTTCATTTCGACAAAAACCATTTTGTCGAGTCTTGATGTCAAGTAGCGATAGTTTCAATAATCTCGAACTATCCCTACCAGTAGAGTTTTATTAGTAGCGATTTAAAGAATAGGAGAATATTTAGAAGAATAGATATGATAGAAGCCGCTATGTCAACTTTAAATGTCAAATGTCGATCGATAGATCAATGTTCGCAGGGCTGATGAGATAGACTTACCTGTGGTCTATTTTACTAGTAATAAATAGACCATAGGTACGACTTCATCGCTTGATCAGCACACACACACAGTACACAGTAGATAACTTGAGACAACAGAACTGCCGTTTCCATTACGTTAAAATTTTAAAAGCATTATATTTATTTATAAATACTTTTAGTTTAAATGCTTTTCTTATATTTTCAAACATTTGTGTGATGTTGAAAATAAAATTAAGAAGGTACATTTGCACCATTTAGTTTTCGATTGTTACAATAACCCGCCATTTTGACGACCGGCTGGCCGAATGGTCTGTACCCCAGGCTACTCGGTCAAGAGGTCCCGGGTTCGAATCCCGGTAGGAACAAATGTTTGTATGATGAGTACGAGCATTTGTTTACGAGTCATGGATGTCTATATGTTTATTTAGTATATTTCTAATATTTATATACATATAATTATCATTATTTCTCCGTTATCTAGTATCCATAACACAAGCTCTTAATGATGCTTACTTTGGGCTAGAAAATAGGTGTGAATGTATAAATATCATTATTATTATTATTATATTCTTCAACAGAATGCGGCCGACGCAGAACAGTAGGAGGAGCAACCAAACGAATAGTAGGAGGAGTTGAAGCGTCGCCAGGAGATTGGCCGTTCCTGGCGGCGATCCTCGGTGGGCCTGAGGAGGTGTTCTACTGCGCGGGAGTTTTGGTGGCGGATCAGTGGGTCCTCACTGCGTCACATTGCGTGGGGAAGTAAGTATTGTATCTCGCTAGATAACCAGGCAAGATTTAATGTTTGTATCCCTACTGAACTAGCACTTTAGCAAGGTCAAAGCGGTATCTACTTTTTGTAATTGTTTCTTTAACAGTTACTTGTCATGTTGAGTGTGTGTAATTACTGAAATAACTGTTTAATTCAGAATTTTGCAATGTTCCACCAGACAATAACAAAAATTGGCGTTACCTAAGGGCCTGTGTTGAGAAGCTCGGTGGCGCAGTAATGGTAAACTCTGGTTTCGATTACGAAAACAAAGCAACTTTTATCATTGTCGATCCTGAGATGGGTCAACCAAAATTTACGTTAAGCCGAAGTTGGTCCCGGTTGTCACTGCAACCACGTTAACCCACCAACCCGCGTTAGGCCAGCGTGGTGGTGTTTGGCCCAAACTCCTCGTGTGTTTCTCCCATGTAGGAAGGTCTGTGCCCAGCAGTGGGACGTACATAGGCTGGTGATGATGAAGTGCCAGTAACAGGTCGTGCAGGTATTAAAACTCAGCATGAAACAGCTGACTCGCGATTTTAGTACAGCCATCTGCGTCACACCCAGTATGTCTACGCACTTGGATACCTGCAATATTTAGTCCTTGTTCGGTCGGAACATTCCAAATTACTGAATAAAATACGGTCATTTGCCTTCGTTTTCAAGAGCTTTTCCCTTACACTCTGTACGTTAGCGTAGTATTTTTCTATTTTCTTAATCATCACTATAATTTGCACGCACAGCCATTCAGACGTGAATGGCTGGACCATCCAGCTGGGCATCACGCGCAGGCGCTCGCACGCGTACTATGGGCAGAAGGTGAAAGTGCGGCGTGTGGTCCCCCATCCATTGTACAACATCGGCGTCGCGCACGACAATGACATCGCACTGTTCCAGGTAACATATATAGTATCTACATACCAACCTAGATTACGCAACTATACATGCACTTTTTTAACCCCCGACGAAAAAAGGGGTGTTTTCAGCTATTATTTATGTAGATCAGTTGAGGCGTTGATGACTATCAGCTCATGATACATGATAAAAGGGTTTTACTAACAATCACAGATCCGATTGATTTGAAGTTTGGTGAACTGTCACTTCGGTGACATTCCCATGACATAGTAATCTCAAGCTGATTCTATACCATCAAAAAGTCTGCGGGATCCTTAATTGTTCAGAAACTTACAGCAGATATAGCGTGTTTGGGCTCCTATGAAAAGTCTCAATGAGATGGTGTTAGATAGATGATTAATGCGGCCGGGGGTTACTTAAAATTTTTAATTTTATTTATTTTGCAAGCAGTCTCCAAAAGTTTGTATGACCTACTTACTGGTTAGCTTAGCCAAGCTTTCAAAGCTTTTACCTTAACTACCGTTAAATATGTAAACCGCTTTTCTAACCATAGAAGAGCTATAGATCACCGTGGTTCCAACTGCGTGGGATGTCAGTCAAACGCCATTCTATGTCCTTCCTAGGGTCTTTATCTCCATACCAACTTTCATTGAAATCCATTCAGAGCGGTTTAAGTGTGAAAAGGCAACAGACAGACGGATTTACTGTCACATTTATAATACGGATTCTTTCATCCGGTCACCATTTAATCACTGACCACCGCGAATTGTAATTGGTGGTGACGACAATATATTAAAACATAGGCTTTATTAGTTCGTAAAAATGTTTTGCAACTTTTAAATATATCTTATTCATTTGATAATTTCATATTTTTGTGAAATAATCTAGCATTGGCTGCATTATTTCATAGAAATTTCATGAAATTATCAAATGATTATGATGTGTTTGAAAGATGCAAAACAGTTCTTTGATCTTATAAAGCTCTAGTTTTAATTTATTGTCGCTCCTGAGATAGTATTATGGCGTACACTCTCCATCTTTTGTTCCAATAGGGAAGACCTCTGTGCCCAGCAATAGGAGGATGTTTATTACGACAGGACAGTAGACTGGTTATTATAAATCCAATGTGTTTACGCAGCTGGCCGTGCGCGTGCGCTACCACGAGCAGCTATCACCGGTATGCCTGCCCCCTGCGCGCCGCGCTCTACCCCCCGGGACACTCTGCACCGTCATAGGCTGGGGCAAACGCGACGACAAGGACAGTACGTATCACTTGTGTACCTATACTTAGCTTTTCTAACAGCAGGAAAACAAGCAGTTCCAGAGATACTTCTGTAAACTCCTATCATGCCGTTGTTTGGATTTACTGAGCCACTCGTACCTGGCAACGTTGGCAAAGCGTATTAGGGATAGCTGTTGCCAAGAACTTACGCAGAAACGAATCTCGTCGAATGGTAAGAGATTTTCGTAGCCTATATATAAATTGTAGGTTTTGAGTTGAAAAGTATGTAAATGATATGAAGAGGAAAGGTTGTTAACGACATAGGCCACAAGTCCTCCAGCTCCCAACATGCAGCATCTTCAATAAGCTCAGCCAACTCCAACCACCACAGGAACATCACACTTAAAAGATTTCTAGTCTTAAAGGCTGCTATTTTCAGTAAGGCTCTTCAGTCGAGATCTCTTAATTCGATTCGGAAGTACTTATATCTACAACTCCTACCTATTTACCCTCTCGAATTTCGTTTGGTTTATAATTAAGTTTATATCTGAAGATCTAAGTCAGTCATGCTAGTAGTTTACCGGGGAATAATCGCGTACAATAAGGGAGTATGATAACCTTCCACTGTTAAAATTTACAAAATCTTTAAATATCACGATTTTTTCCTAATTTTCCTAGTGTCGGAGTACGAGCCAGCCGTGAACGAAGTGGAGGTTCCTGTCCTTAACAGGGACCTTTGCAACCAGTGGCTGGAGCACCGGGACCTCAACGTTACCGAAGGCATGATCTGCGCCGGCTACCCGGAGGGCGGGAAGGACGCCTGCCAGGTACGGGAATTAATCAATTCAAAACACGTTTTTTTTCTTATTCTATTGGAATCATTGATATCCAATAATTACCCTACAGTAAATTATGGGCGGGTGTGCTGTAAATTGTGGAAGAACTGGTGCCTGAGGCGGGCTAAAGTCTGTCTCCACCACTTGGCATTTGATTACAATTTTTATAAGAAACACTTCCGCGCCGCGATTGACTTCCGAAAGTCTATGACAAGAATTCGGTGCTTGATGGGTTAACAATGCTTCATGCATTGCTTTTTAAAAATAAAAATGCCCCAAAAGCAAATGGGTGATGCTCTCCTACCACTGCAAGATCGTGACTGACAAAATGTATTGATTATGACTGACAAATCCGCACAATCCGTGGTTTGAATAACACCACCCTCCGCACTGTTTAATACTTTTTAGAAGATCCATACTTCATTTCAGGACATCGTTGCCGCCCGACATCGTTTTTCCCATTATCGCATCATGTAACCATGATCGTGACCGATTTTGTTGAAAATCAGTTCATACATTTCCTCAACAGAAAATCCGCATTTCGTCAACGAACGCCATTCGACTTAAACATGATCAACCAACAATCCCCATTACATTCGCCGATTCATTGTCCATTAGGAATGTAGAATTAATCATCTAAGCAGCCCGCAATATTAGCCATCAGATAAATTACCGATCTTCTCGGAATACGCAAAAAAACACGCTTTACAAATCCAAGAAACAGATTCTATGGGTCATATCTTTACTTTTACGCCAAGTAGTATATGTAAGTATACAATATACAAAAGGGGCAAACTTAACAAATACACAGATTACCGCTTAGCAACCGTCTCGTCCTTGACGACTTCAGTACCTCAGCACGTGTGTACCTACATATATATAGCAGGATAACATATTTTTAAAGAAGCTTTGGGTAAGGTATTCGTTCGTTTCTTTATCGTATTCAAAAATGGGATTTCTTTGCCAGCACATGTGTTCCGACCTTTTTATTACCTGAGGTTCTTCAAAAGAGGCGTGAAAAGGCACCTTTTAGGCTGGCAAGGCGCAAGTTAGAGCTATCTTCGCTTTTAAGACATTTGCCGCTTTTTATTAGGTGGTGTTAAGCCATTTGCCTGCTTTAAATAAATTAAAATTTTGGGTTTTGATCTAGAACTGGAAGACAAAATTATTTACGGGTTTGTAGTAGTAATTAGAAAGAAAGAAAACGATGAAAAAAATATATGCTCCAGGCGGGAATCGAACCCGCGTCTCCTGGGGTCCGGCCAGACGCGATTACCACTATGCGTAGTGTTGTTATTGGGCTTGTAATTGTTACTAATCGCACAAAGTCAAACATAAACGGCTTGCTCTGACCACTGAGCCACCCAGGACTTGGGATATCCCTGTGAAATTCTTCTAGTCTATTTTTATTTGCGTTTATGAGCTAACGTCCACCCTACAATGTCAAAATATTCTATTTCAACATCCGAAACGAGTATTTTTACAAATACCTACGATTCGGTTAATTTGGGGCAGTGCTTTCAAATATTCTTAATTTTGATTTTAACATGTTTGTATGTATTATATATGTTTGAAAGGTCGCGGGTTCGATTCCTGCCTCAGGACGTGAAATTTTTATAGTTTTATTGTATTTTAATTACTAAGTAATTTTTCAAACATTTATAATAATGTTAAAATCAAAATTAAGAATATAAACGGCTTGTTTTAGCGGACAGCTCGCCCAGTATTAAACTGGGCCCACATTACTTTCTTATATTTGAAGACACAGTTGTAGCCTTGTGTCCAATTGTATTTAGTTTGAAATTTCATATTATAGTTGTCTTTAAAAAAATCTTTAAAAAATTGGTAAGGTGATAACAAAAATTCATGCCCTGCGGCAGGAACTGAAAACGCGTCCTTTAACAAGCCAGGTGACTTTTCTGCCAAGGACTTGGGAAACCCATAATAATAAGAATTTCTTCATTCTTAATTACTAAGGATCTCGGTGGCTGAGTGGTTTGAGCGCTCTGGTTTTGATTACGGCAACCAAGCAACTTTCGCCTTGGTCGATTCCGGGATGGGTCAATCAAAATTTGTTACATCGTGTTCCTCCGTGCTTCGGAAGGCACGTCCAGCCGTTGGACCCGGTTGTTACTGCAACCTCTTTAACCCACCAACCTGTTTTTGGCCAGCGTTGTGGTGTTATGGCCCAAACTCCTCATGCGCTTCTCCCATGTAGGTAGGATTGTGCCCAGCAGTGGGAGGTATATAGGCTAGTGATGATGATGTTTTTTTTCTAGGCTCATGTCTACTCTCACAATGTCCACACATATTTCAACTACCACAAAATTAATATGCCATGCATAACAGGCACTATAAAAATGTACCTACCTATATATATTTTTATACGACAAGGGTAAAACAAGCCTACGGTCTGTTTGATGTTAGGCTACGAACATGCTTCGAGGTGCTACGAGCGTCTACGGGTGACCGTAGTCTACAGACGCTCGTAGCACCTTGTGCACTGCTCACGCGTTGCCTAGCAAGTAAAAGAAAACCTTAAATTGACAATTTTATAAGCAAAAACAGGACACATTCACTCGCAGCCTGTATATTGCTAACCATATTAAATTCCTTTTGATCTTTTAAAAATTCAATAGCGTGTACGCCATCGCAGAATCTGAGCTTTATTAATAATATCAAAGATGGCTTCGCTATACGAATATTGAGTAGACATGTTTATGGAGAGCTTTTTCTATGTAAACTTCAAAAGGAATGTTCTAAGCACGCAAGAGAAAATCGTCAATCAATAACAAAATGTAGACCATTAAAAGCTGATTATTAGCCGATATTTACAAATGGTGTGTTTTGCGCTATGAAAAATACAAAGATTTATATACAAAAATATCAGAAAAAGAAACGCTTCAAAGAACGTTTGAAAGAACGCTTAAAAGTCACAAAAAACCGTTACATAGATTTAAGAATAATGCCCACACTAATTTCCAAGCTAATGTGTGTTCGAATGGTTCATTAACAACCGATACAATCAATATCTGACACCAACAATAATTACTCTTTTGTGGGGTAGCTCTTGGCTTCGTCTCATCTGATGATAAGTGTCGATAAGGCCGAAGAGGGCAGCGAGCTACAACCGGATTCCTTAATCATAGAGGAACTGGCTATCTTACCTCTAACTAGCGGACCACAATAATGCTAACATTATTAGCTAGCCAGACTGACTTAGATAAAGCCCCACCTGGTTGGTACAAAACCGAGCTGAAAATTTCGATATCATGGAGAGTGCTTTTGATCTTTTCCCACCTAAGCTATTAATAGAATCTTGCTTTACATTTGCGTGCCAATAAATCGACTCTACCAACACTTACAAAATTAAACCTTAATAATCTTGTCGGCTGGCCTCATGTTGGAAATCCTCCTGCATCACAATTCTCAAGGAAAGGGATGGTATTCCATAGAAATTCATCGCTAGACTGTCACACGGTAAAAGGAAAATAGATCTACCATAAGTGTAGGTTGCAACAGAGTTACTGAAATCCTGAGTTTATTTTTAATTTACTAATAAAAATATATCTAAACTAGATGCACTAGATGGGGAACAACCCGCGACCTTTCGCAATCCGGGCGACTGCTCTAACCATCTAAGCTTCCCAGGACTTGGGATATCCCTGTGAAATTCTTCTAGTCTATCTGTATTTGCGTTTTGACCTAAATTTCACCCTACAATGTCGAAATGTTCTATTTCAACATTCGAAACGAGTATTTTTACAAATACCTACGATTCGGTTAAGTTCGGGCATTGCTTTCAAATATTCTTAATTTTGATCTATTGATTATAAATGTTTGAAAAAATCGCCTGGATTGCGAAAGGTCGCGGGTTTGATCACCGCCTCAGGACGTGAAATTTTTCTAGTTTAGATAGATTTTTATTAGTAAATAATTTTTCAAATATTTATAATAATGTTAAAATCAAAATTAAGAATTATTTTTAATCTGCTAAGTTCTAAGCTTAATTCGAAGATATTTTAGATAAATTCTTTAAAATAAATAACAATAACTGCGGTAGGACAATACATTTACTAAGTGAAGTTATTCTATCACATAGTATTTAAGATTCACATATTACGTATTATTCGAAACATTTCCTTTTAGTCAACTTACCTATAAATTAATGCGTTCGGGGTAGAGGAATATAGGATCACGACTAAGGGAATTTCAATCATAAACTGAAATACAATATCGGAAGAAATTGATTAAAATTTTATTAATAAAAGAGAAAATACATATTTTATAGGATAATAAAACAATAGACTGTAATAACAGTCTTCATTATACATGATATTTATGTGTGATATACTGATATAATACAATTATAATAACATTATGTAGGTACACATTGGCAACAAAAATAATGCAAAGTATAAAATCTTAGCGGTTACTGTAGCTGCTTCTCATGAATTTATCGTAATAATTTTACTTTTTGATCTGTCAAGCGGCGTTATACCTCTAGAGGTCTATGACCATTGAAAAATCAATTGTGTCTGGAATCTGTTGCTTGACGGGTTAATATTAAATTTTTGTCTTACTAACACACTTACCCTTTGAAGCCCGATAAACCAGACACAATTGAATTTTAATTGTCAACTAAAGTTGCCGTCTGGGCATTAAAGGATTAAAAACACGGCGATTAAATGGATCGGCTAAATGTTAACTGACGTTTCTAAAAATCATTCTATCCCATTCTTTGTGGAAGACAGACAAATAAATTAATTTTAATTTTAATGAATGATAATGACAACAGAACCGACACAGTACTTGAATTTAAGTTTTAACACCAGCCTTTATACAATACGTTCCACAGCTCGGCACAGGACACTTCCTACGTGTGAGAGTGAGGAGTTCCAGCCATGAATCAACCGGGACCAACGGCAACGTATCCTCCGAAACACCGTGCGGTTGTAGTGCACTGTATTTACTAAAAGCCGGAAAGCCTGCTTCTAGAGGATTTATTGATTTGCTTAACATTGATTGGTAGGAACACTGAATTGAATATCACTGCCTTAGGTACTCTTAAAAGTAACTAACGCTGAGATTTATCAAATAACGTTATTTAGACACGTTCGATCTACGGTTTTCTACGATGGAGAGGAATAGATGTACTGATTCTACAACGTATCTCCGACAGTCATTTCGCCATTCGACCCTTCGCCGACAAAACGTTTCGTCATCGGGCAGTTCACCGACAGAATCTTTCACCGAATAACAATTCGCCAACAGAATGTTTCGCCATCGGGCAGTTTACCGACAGAACCTTTCACCTAAGAACGATTCGCCGACAGACGTACGGAGGCGGGTTGTGTAAAAAAGACAAAAAAAATAACCACCAAATGTAAGGCGATCGCTAATTTCTAAACTACCACGGCCGTGTCGGGCTTCCGCGGACAGCTCTGATCTCGTTTAATGCCCGAGGGGTATGCGTCTGTCGGCGAATCGCTCTTAGGTGAAAAATTCTGTCGGTAAACTGCCCGATGGCGAAAAGTTCTGTCGGTTATTTGTTATTCGGTGAAAGATTCTGTCGGTGAATTGCCCGATGACGAAATGTTTTGTCGGCGAAGGGTCAAACGGCGAAATGACTGTCGGAGATACGTTATTTACCCAGATTTACCGCTTAACTAGTCTTGTGTGTCACATCTAATAGTGTTGCGCAACGTGCCAACAACGTAGTAGCTCAAGATTAAAAATTTAGATTGACCCATCTCGGACGAAAGAAAGTTGTTTGGTTTTTGTAATCGATACCAGAGCGCTCAGTCCACTACGCCACCAGTGAGCTCCTTAGCGATTCCTAATTAAAATAGCTTTTGAGTCATTTGCCGTGCTTTGAATAAAAAAAATGTCGCAGGTTTACGATAAAATCATGCTTTTAATAAAAAAAACTCCAGGGTTTCGATAAAGAATCGGAAGAAGTCAAAATATTTACGGGCTGTTCTAGGAGACAACTCGCCCTCTGGCCAGAACAGCCCAGTCGGCGTGCCAGTGCACCGGCACGCCGACTAAAGAAGAAAGTCAGATTGGGGGTCCTTTACAGCTCCCCCACAAGACAGGACCGACATTAGTCAACTTCCCTGATGACGATAATTTTTTTTTATACAAAGCACGAAAAATGACTCAGCACCACCTGATGTGAAGCGGTAAGAAGAGTCCAGGAGAAGACCGATAGTGCAACTTAGACACTGCTCTAACCGCCTTCACGTTGCCAGCCCGAAAGGTGATTTTTCACGGCTCTTTTGAAGGAACCCATGTTGTAGGAAGGAAGGAAGGCAGGCAAAGAATTCCAAGTTATGAATGTTTTCGAGCCAACCCGTTACGTCGGTAGAAAGCAGAAAAGAGGTGCATCGCTGAGGGGTTTAGTGGGTGAGAGCTCTACACAGTTGTAGCCAGTTTTAACCCATTGGATTTACTTTGGAATTTCATATCATAGTTATGAGTATATTTCTTTTAAAAAAATCTTATTTTGTTTCCAGGGTGATTCTGGGGGGCCACTGTTATGCAAGGACCCCGACGAGCCGTCCCGCTGGTACGTGGGCGGCATCGTGTCGTGGGGCATCAAGTGCGCCCACCCGCGGCTGCCCGGCGTCTACGCATACGTGCCCAAGTACATTCCCTGGATACTGGAGCAGATAGCGCTGTACAACAACGACACCGCCGACTCCAACGAAATGTGAGAGCATCGTCTACATATAAATCACGCGTCTACGAGGCGTAGCACTGGCAACGACTTTTAGCCAATTCGGCGGCCATAAAAACCCTGATTTGCGACGTTTTACAATAGAGATATGTAAGAAAAATGATGAGGGAATTTTTAAGCAGGGTTGTTGATGTCAGATTCGATGGCAGCCTTTGGCCTGTATTTACTGAAAAAGCGACAATAAATTCGACTTTCGACAATAATGGCTAAATATTTTTACATATCACTCGTCTATCGTGTGAAGTAAATAAGCTGTGATACTATAAAACTCTTTATAAATGATTGAATTGTATTGTATTAAAAGTTTTACTTGACCGCGTCGAGTGCTCGGCCGACTCCCGTCTGTTCATCCCGCGGGATCTCTTTGATAATGTACATTTTGATAGGCGTCGTACGGTCCTGAAGCTTTAGCCTAAACCTTTTAGGGAATTTTTGTAAAGATTCTTAATTTTTTATCAGTTGTATTACGTGTCGTACGTTTAGTGTCGTTTAGATGTTAAGTGTATACCTACATTTGTTTGATGTTTGATGTTAGTAGTATTAGGGAGAAGTGCTTTTATAGAATAATGTCGACTTTTCATTTGGACGTAGGCGTTTGGATCCTAGTCCAAAGGAAAACCAATATTATGAGGTAGATTTAAGCGAAAGGACTCTTCTTCAAACGGACAATAAATCTAAAGATAGCCTTAACGCTTTCACAATGAAGCTGAATGTTTAGATGGAACTGTTATCGATACAACTTATTCATGTTTAAAATAGTAATGTACCTAAGTCTTGACAGTAATTAATGTATGACAATAACATTTTTAGGGAATGTATAGCGGCTTGGCAAAAAAATATGGAAAAAGTAATAGCGGAATTTTTGATTTACAACGCGGTTTTCTCCTTTATAGTGTTATGATATAGGTAGGTATATATTTCATTTCAACCACAACAGATTTACAGGAAATTTCATAATCTTCCTATTGCAAAGCGAACAGTAAAACTACAGGTTATTTATAATATTGTGTTATGATGCTGCAAAAACAAAGAGATGCTGCTGTACCTCTAGATTATCAAGGGGATATATAACTTATTTTATCAAAAAATCTTGGTATTCGTTACCTACAAATGCATTAATCAGATAGTGTCAAAAAATTATACAAGACTTAAGTAAGTTTTTTCCGCATAATTTTACTTAAAAAGCAAAGATTTTTCAAATAAATAACTAAGTTTAGGTAGGTACACCTTGACTTTAGTAATGAAAAAGTACGTACCCAATAAATACCCGAATATTTTAAGTGCCCCATTAACATTGAAATATATTGTATAAGTACTATAAATTAATTCCATTTTGGATATGTTGGGTGCCAAATTGTGTTCTTAGTAGCGATTTTCTTTACAGAGTTGTGAGTTTGTTACAAAATACGGTAATACAAAGCACGGCAGATAATAATGTCGTTTGTTGCCAAAGACTAAGTCGATTCCGCAAGACTATTTTGCCAAGCCGTCAAATACATATTTCCTATTAGCAACTAATGACAATAAGTCTAGGCATAACTTAATTTTTCGACAATATTATACAGTCATAGCGTAAGCATTGTTAAGTGTCTATACAATCGGGGATATGATGTTCTTAGTATCGAATCGATTTGTTTTCCTGAGTAGATAGTACATTATAAAAATGTCGAAATAATGGAGGTTAGTAAAATAGCTTTAATAGTAAATAAGGTAAATTCTAGATTGGGGTCTCTAAAGTTAGACCGCACTTATTTTACTAACAACATATCCAATAAATATGTTGTACACGATTGACAAATGTATTGTAACATATTAAATAAATGTGTTGTAATTTTTTATGTTTATGTTTATACGCCGATTGAAAGTGTTATGTTATAAAATTGCTGTTTTATCTAAAGTGTACATACGGTATGTTTATTTGCTTTAGATATAGCGATCGCTATGCTCAAAAACGATTATAAACAGTATTTATATGTATACAAGATATAAAATAATTTAGATAAGTATATGAATGTATGGTTGTTGACTTCTTATGAGTCCTCTTCTTATCTCGAGCTTTCTAATAGTGTTATTCATAGTTGAAATTTTATATGAGAACCTAGTTAATTTAACTGAAATGGATTTAACGTCTTATCCAATTTTGTTTGGATATGTACAAAGATTTATATACTTACCTTATTATTGTTATTGGGTAGAGGAAAATATTATTTATTAGAATACCACATCATACTTCTTAATATTGTTTATTTACTCAGAAAAGACAGGTTGATTTTTATATTTTTGTATTTATCGACGTCCTGTGTCATATAGTTAACTTCACTGTAGTGAAACTAGCGACTGATACACCTAGATACGTTTTAAATGACATTCAGTAAGTTTCTGGGACTGGTTAATGA
This sequence comes from Nymphula nitidulata, assembly GCA_947347705.1. NCBI lineage: Eukaryota > Metazoa > Arthropoda > Insecta > Lepidoptera > Crambidae > Nymphula > Nymphula nitidulata. The sequence continues at coordinate 1,120,116 of OX374617.1, read as the reverse complement.
AAATAGCACCTAAAAGTTATTCACATTAAGGTTTTCTTTGTCTATGTTATCACAGTTAAAATCTGATTATACTTAAATATGGGCGACGAGATAGTTGGTGCGTTGATGAAGAGGTATTTTTAGCTATAAGTGTTGGACTATTTGTAATATCATTAGGTTTATATTTTAATCAATATAAACAAAACGATTCAACATAAACAAAACGATTTAATATTTTATTAACATAAATGGGAGTACCTCGTTTTAGTTATTAATCGTCACAATTATCAAATTATTTATTCAGAATTACACCAAGAAATTATTTTAATACATGGTCATTATTTAAAATCTCCAGTGTAAAATAAACGATAGGTGTTGTCACTTTTTAAACTAAGATAACTTTAATCCAAAAATTAATTACTTTAGGTGCTGTTATCATTTCCGTTGCCATTTTCACGAATAGATATTACGTAAGGTACAGGTCATAGGTTAAAATAATTATAGAATATTAGAGTCATAGTTCCACGCTTTAGCGTACTGACCTATATTCCTTTTGCCCTCTTCTAGCTGATTTGATTCCTGTATTGAAAGCTATATTCAATTGTATACAAACCCATTTATTTTATTTCAAATAAAATATGTAATAAGGTAATAGCCATTTAGTCATATGACGCATACGATAAATTGAGTTCATGAATGATCTCAATTTATCACAAATATATCAGTTTACAATTTAGTATTGAATATCTAAGTTTAATACCGTCTACAATGTCGGCAATGACAATACTTGTTATGGATAAATTTTACGAAATTTTATTATATATACTTTAAATAAATAAATATTGAATCACGACAATAATATTTTGAAGTAATAAATTCAATTGTTAAAACTACTCGCGAAACTGTCATTTAAGAGATTCAATTGGAATTTCGACTTTATACATTCAATGAACTAAACAAAGATGGTACATTGGAGATATTTTTAACTTAGGTAGGAAGTCCAAAGGCTGATATTAAATGAAATGAAACTTTGTGAGAGCGGGCGCGACGGAACTTGTGCTTTTGAGAGTTTTTAAAGAAATCATTTAACCGTGTTATCGTGCATGTTAACAGTAGGAAGAATGATTAACATTCATAAGCCTCTCCCTATAAATTGTTTCAAATACTTGTATTTCCTATAGAATATCATTTCGGTAGTGTTGCTTTGTCGATACTTAGACACCGTATATAGACTCTGTTATACTTTACGACGATACATAAAGATTATAAATAACATATAAAGAAATGCATTGGTATTTGGCTTTATATAGAACATGTGTAGTGACGTCTATACATGTTCAATTCTTAATGTTTATAATGTACATATTAGATGTACACGTTACTGTGTATTACTCGGAGATGTGTCACATAATGTATCGTATACCGTATATGTAGATATACATTATATTAATTGCTGTTTGAGAAACTCTTACTAAGTAGACAGTCTCGTGTTCAGAGCATATCTTCTTCGAGTCAGCGGGGCTGACTTGGCTCATAGGATAGGAAAGATTATATAGAGTATGTATTTGTATAGATGAAATTCATACCTCTAGGAATGTAATTAGCGACAATAAATATTTTGATAATGGTGAAATAATTCTAAACTTTATACATGATCTAAGTGATGCTTGAAGTTGAGAAATTTACTCTCCGTTCATTTTATTTTTGCCTGTTATGCCAAACAGAATCTAATCAATATTGATACGTTACAGGCAAGGATAAAGGTTGTGTAATAATGTATGTCATTGTATAGTATACTGTAGAACGATTCACTGCTTAGCTCGCATTGGTGTACTGGGCCCTATTTGGTGTTAATTGTTGTAGGAGACAAATATTATTACCTAGCATTAGGAGATGTTTTCTTACCTGAACTAAACAATTGACTTGGCTGGACGCCACCTTCGACGTTGTAAACACCAATTCTAATGTTCTTCTTTCCGAATTAGATACTAGTAAAAGCTGTAGTAATTACGATAGTGACCTCCTTCATTCAAATTGTATTCAACAGCATTACATCTGGAAGTAATAAGCATAAAAAGTCATAAGAGCATTTTGAGCTGTGGTCAATTTCTAGTCAACGATTGAAAAATTATATATCAATTAAATGATTCAATTAGAACATATCTTTATCGGAGAACCGTTATATTTACAAGTTATAATTTTATACTGGACATGTCATTACTATGTTAAGTTGATAAGTAAAGTAGAAAAATTTATTACTATAAGTAAAAAAGCGGAACGTTTAAGATCGGCGCTGGCTTTAGATTATTTTTTTAATATATAAAAATATTTAGTGGTCAAATTAATGAGGCAGGAACTTGTCAGACGAGTATCTAAAGTCAACGCCGATAATAAAGTAATTGCCAAAATTAATATTTCTTTGAATGAATTAAATAAATAAGTGCATAGCTATTTTGTTATTGGTAAAAAGACAATTAAGTGTGTGGGCGATGACAATAAATTTAAACAAAGACAATACTCATGAAAATTACTTACCAATATTAATTAAGTTGGATATTTTATTGAAAATTTGTATTTTTCCAACAAGTAGACTTACTATGATCTCTGTAGTTTAGGTATCGTCTTTAAGACCTGTGGATAATGTAATTAACGAGTTGATTGAACGCAACAATCAATAATCAAGCTTTCAATATTGATCAACAAATTTGTTTAGAATGAATTGCCTATTGTTGTTTAGCATTATCAGGTCATATACATTTTTAAGCTCTGGATATTCACAGTAGGTGTTAATTGAACTCGTTTATTACGTTGCCCTATTATACTGTATATGTAGTCACGTAATAGATACGCACAAAGTATATTCACTGAGAGCCAGTTTTTAATGTTTATCTGTTCGATATACAATGAGATCCTAATGGAGTATCGTGCGGACTAGCTTCGTATGTTCATGAGTTTACACTAATTTAGATTATTATATTATATTTTCATTTAGGAAAAAAATTTTGTCGTTACATTGCGACGTTTACAATAAATAAAACAAAGCAATCGTTATTATTATTGTGCATCTTGTGGTGAAGGATAAAAAGTTGGTTTTGTTTTGCGAACATATAAAAGGTATGCTGCTATTAGAAGTCTTACATGGAATAATTCGAAGACGTTGGAACCATTCTAATAGCTCAAATAATACTCTTAAGAATAATCCTAGGAATTTATTTATTGGTAAATCTACCAATTTTTGAGTGACGTCAATAAAATAAACCCGGTGTTGTAAAGAAGTCAGCAAGGGGTTGCTACACTCAAAAATATAAAACCTAACAAATAATGTTGCCACCTAAGAATCGTATCATCTACTGTATAGTGTACATAGTGTACCTACATCCATAGGTCGCTCATTTATATCCGGATCGAAGGACCATTGGCATGTTCATAAAAATAAACACGCTTTTTTAATAGCAATTATTAGCCATTTTCAAAATAATACAAAACATTCTTCGAGAACGAACCGTACCAAAGATAATAAAAGTGTGTGTTGCTACACTCAAAAATAAAAAGCTTACATTAATGTTGTCCTCTAAAAACTCATAATATACTGTTTTATTGCAGAATAGATTGAGATAAAGGACAAGTAAAATTGTAAATTTTTAAATCGCACTACAAAACCACTTTTATTCTATACAACGTAATCTATTTTGTTGCAATTTAACGGTTTGATATACATCTTTACCAATTTTTATTCCATAGTCGCAAGGTAACACTTATTATAATAAGTTATCATACGAACATCGTACCCTTCGATACGCTATCGCTGTCCGTATCAAAAATATTTTGAATAGGCATTCCTCATATAAGTATCTACTAAATCATATTTTTCTATCAAAATTTTCAAAGTAGCTCGGCCGTTACACTGTTGCGTGCAGGAATTTCGACAGGCCAACATCAGACAAACTCATTTATGTTTTATTCATGGAAAATAACATATTTAGCTAAGCATTAAAATGTTTTCGTTGGTTTCTTAATGAATATTCAATGTACCCAACAGTGTAATGCGTCTTATATTTCTTTATGATGTCCATATACTATGTGTTTGATGTTAGTTTTGTCAGCAGGGAGCGGTGTGTGTCGCTTAAAGTTTATATTGTGTAGCGTTTTGTTTCTGCAGCTTGAAAATAAATATTACATTAATTTCTGCTTTTTATTTAGCCCTTGAATAGCAGAGAAAACGATTCCGTCTTCTCAATAAAAATTTATGCTTATATTTTTACAATAAAAATGTAAAAATAATTGACTGATGACTGAAGATCAGATATTCGTATGCATATTTAACAAAGTGAAGATTTTTAGCTACTTATTAAGATAAACACTGTTTTATAGAAAATATCCCGCAATTACTGGATCTACCGATTAAACTGTTTCCTCCGTGAGATGTTGCCCGATTTGACACTAATGGCAGTAGCCTTGATACAACGTAAGAAGGTTGCTTTTCTTTAATTTTAGAGTAGTTTTTGATGAAGCAAAAACAACCTCATTTCTTTATGCATTTGTAAGTATATGATTTAATTTTTAATAATAATGTTATATGATGCTTATATCTTAGCTAAAAAATTACTTTAGTTAAAAAAGCATCCTCCGATCTACACTGAGGTCAAAGACATTGAAATGAAACATCAAATTATTATGTTAATATTTTACTAATGGATACAATAGTTACATTAATCAACAATAGGTATATAACTAGGCGTCAACCACTAACTAGTATAAAGACGTGGTTACAATGTATGGATGGGTTACGAGTATACTTGTTCGATGTCGGCAGGCCAAGACCTGTGCAAACTTATATCGGTAAAACAAAGTTTTCTTATAAGAATTACAATTGACCTATAAATTCAACGTAAAATAATTATTATTCATAAGCAGTCACACACATCTTGGCCTCATTTTAGATTTTGAGATTCTCTCCGGCACTCACTAAAAGATTACAATGAAAGTAAAGTTACTTAGAAACGTGGTCCGAGCGTTTTCATCTCAGTTACGGTACTTCAATAGTAATCGTAACGGTTTTCATTTTAAAATAGAAAGCATCCATTGGATACGATTCTGTATTACACTATGTCTCAATTCCACGTTCATGAGCAGTATATCTGATTTTCGAGCTGAGAATGAACAAAGGACAACCAATAATTTATTTGGTACCTGCTTAAAACCTAAAATTATTTGAGAACTGTCCTTTTTGGGTAGGTTCACTAAGTAGGTTTCAGAAGCACATTTTTCATGTGCGATATATCTGGCTCTCTCCATGTGAATAAGCAAAGGACAACCGATAATTAATTTAGTATTTAAACATGTAGGTTCACTTTGTAGTTTGTAAGTAGCTTCTCAAAGATCTTATAAGTGTTTATGATTTCTATAGTTTCTATATAATCTATGTAATTCAAAAAAAAATGCTTCCTTTGTTGAATTGGACTCAAAGGGAGAGACAAACTGTACTTGATCTTGACTTTGTATGTTAAAGAGACCTATTGTCAAATTTGACAATTAGAAGCCAGAACTTTTACCCACTTTGAATCTAATTTTAGTTACAGTATAATTATCTCAATAAGTATAGGTAAAAGATAGCAAGAATTAAAGAAACCACAGACATAGAAGGCGGGTAAGGAGGTTATCCCTAAAAGCAGCATTTTAAGTGGAAAATTTAACCCACCTTTCGATTCAGCGTTTGTCCTACAGAATAGACCCACTGTATTGTCAAAATGAAGCCCTTTACATTACCACCAAAGTTACGTATTAAGAGACTGATCATCAACAAAACACACTGATATTAAAGGTCAGTAGTTAACGACGAAAAACACCACTAAGAAATTATTAATGCAAAACTTCACATGATTTAAAGCTTCAATAGATCTTTACTCGCGTAAATCGAAACGTTAAATTATTTTGAAGCAAGCGACCTGTCTTGCAGTGTCTTGTCCACACCTAAAAAGGGCTAGAATCCGAAGCCGGATTTTTTTAAAGTTAGTTTCCATTTTACCAGCGTCCATTTTACGTGTATGTGGTGAAACTAAACAAGTTTCTTCTTATAGCGTTAAAGAAACACGTTAATATAGTAGGAGTAGGACCCGTATAACAATTATCGTTCGGTGTCACTATAATAAAAATTGAATTTGATGAGTAATTGAGATTCTTCAAGTGTTAATGAGTAATCCGGCTCAAAGGACCAATATGTTTATTCCATGATAGTGTTTATGACCATATAATTATCAGAACTTATGCATTATAATTATTATTAATAAAAATATAATATATTTTTTCACACACACCTATTGGCCCTAATTCTGGAGAACACATGCTGAGTTTAAATTTAAGTTCAGTCTATTTCTTTCTCTCAAAACGAATACGAAAAGGATGGCTGTCATATAAATTGACATTTAGAAAGGTGCGTTCACTTTTCGACCTTATTGAACGTGATAAAATGCAGCGTTTAGGAGGCACCTCCGTACATGCCGTCTAAAATTGTCTATGGTTTCTATGAAATATATCTAAATTTAATTGACAGCTCTAAACAGATTCTTGCTATCTTTTTTTATGACTTATTGCGAGAAAGAGATATACTGTATTTAAATTTAGAATTAAAGTGTGTTCCCAGAATTAGGCCCATTATCTAGCCCAAAGTAAGCATCATTAAGAGCTGTGTTGGACGAAGTGATAACCAATACCCAATATTCACCGTTTATTGCATTCCATAGATATTTACAATAGGTATTACATTACATAGGTGGTAGACCCGTATGTAGGGTCGTCTGGGTAGGTACCACCGCCTTTCTTATTTCAGCCGTGAAACAGTTCGCTGTGTTTCGGATTGAAGGGAAAGGTAGCCAGTGTAATTACTGGGCATGGACGGCATTTCATCTTAGGCCTCAGGATGACAACGCACCTGCAATATCAAGTGCTTTTCCTTGTTATTCCAGGTGTCTATAGGCGGCGGTAACCGCTTACCACCAGGTGGGCCGTCAGCTTGTTTGTCATCTAGTTGTATAAAAAAAAAACATAGGTATTACTATGGACCCTGTCGGTTGCAACAAGTCAGTCCAGTGGTCCCCCTCACTAACTGACATAAACTTTGAAATCGCGCTATTAAACTTGTCTTTTTTTATGAGCAATTTTCAGTGAAGTTTTGCATCAATTCAGTAGGTACAGATGCGGAAGGAAGCCGTGTGACTATTATTACGTCATACACAACATGCACGTTCAGTCTTGAATTATTTCACTAAATTGACTAATACACTAATTAGATTTCTATAATTTTAGTTAGGTATATAATATATTTATTATATCGGATGCAGGTCTTAGTAACAGATATCATATTATGCTTACATTTACTTTCCCTTATGCTTATAATGCGACGCCACATGACACTACTTTATACAGGGTGGTACCGACAATAAATTAAAACATAGACTAATATTAGTTCATCGAAATGGTTTGCAACAATTCTATGAAATAATGCTAATAATGAAATTATCAAATGAATAAGATGTTTTTGAAAGTGGCAAACCATTTCTATAAACTAATATAGCCCATGTTTTAATTTATTGTCGTACTGTCGGCACCATCCTGTATAACCATTGCGTATTAACATCTCTTAAGCTTGGTTAATTCACAAACTGAAGAAGCAATGGAAAAGTAATATCATATCGAAATAAAATAAGAAACTAGTAGTATTACTCATAAAACGACAGCATTTAGTATATTAATATGAAATGGTATCTGTTATTAAGTCGCAAAAATTTAGCGGAGTCTTTGAGAGAAATAAACATTTCCTCAACCTTATACAGCATTATTATTAGTATGTATGTAAGTATAAACTACTTTTATAGTCCATATTTTCTTCACACAACACACAGTTATCCACGTGCAAGCTAAGAAGGTCACAATAGTTTATTGGAAATGCCAAATTAATTAATTACTTACTCCATAAAATTGTTACAGAATATTTCTCTAATTGTAAGTATAATTTTATCTATTATTTTAACACGTATTACTAATAATATATTAATACTAAAAAGAATGATTCCACAAATAAAATATAATTTCTTTCATAAATTGACAGCACACGAGGCGAATACTATTCCATATAATTATACATTTCGAGAACAATGACATAAAACGCAGTTTGTTACATAAAATGATCTGATTGGCTGCATAAGTACCATGGAATAAAAAGTACCATAAAATCAGCCAGTGTTTTTCAACAGTACGTAAAAATACACCTTATGTGGTTGCGATAAGAGATGTTTTTCAACTACGGTAAAGCGCTTGGTATGGCTATTCTTTTAACAATATCGGTGGGTTCAAATCACTTATTATTTCTGTTTCTCTGTACATACTTACACGTAAACAGAAACAAAATTACGAATTATATTTTCAGTGGCGGAATTTGAATCTTGTAGCTATTATTTTAAAAGTTTAAATTACCATGTTTCTTAGATGTTCATCGGTATTGATAACATTTACATCGACTTCCTTTTCAAGAGTATAAAGTACATTCAACGATGCAACTTAATACCATGAAATCTTCAATCTGTTACTTTTCATTACAAAGAATAAGAGTGAGATGGAATGCGAGATTCTAAATCAGTCAGACGCTTTTTGCGAAGAGTTTTCTTAAATTTCACCAATTTTGAATACCAAAAAAACTCTTAAAATATTTACGAACCGTAAAATATTCGCTATATCAACAATTACTTCATAAGTAGGTTCCGTAGAAATAAAATGCTAATAACACTACGTAATTTACAACTTTATAGAAGAGAACATTTGTATAAAATGATTTTGCTTTGATACTACACAACTAGTAACCTAAAATATAATTATACTTTTTGATTGCAAATTACTAAGCGAAATTCTAATGCGATTTTTCAATGCAAATGAAGTGGCATTCATCCTCACACGTTGGAACCGAAATGGTCTCGTACTGTGCGGTTTCAGAGAAACTTTCTCCCGCGTCCGCTCAGGTTGTGGAATGAGCTCCCTGCGGAGGTTTTCTCGAACGAGTACAGCATGGGGCTCTTCAAAAAGGGCTTGAAAAAGGTTTATACAGGGTAGCAACACGTAAGTGATACCCCTGGTGTTGCAAGCGTCCATAGGCTACGGTAACCGGTTACCATTAGATAGGCCGTATGCTTGATTGCCAACTTATTGGTTAAAAAAATAAAATAACAGGTCAGTCGCAGTTGCTTTGTTTTCGTAAACGAAATCAGAGCGTTCAAACTACAACGCCACCGTAACTAACGCGTTAAAGCCGTTATATACTCACAACATAGAATGCAAAAGGCGTAGTTCGAACCCGCAACCGAAAATATGTTGAGCTCTAACCACTGCGCTACTTTGGATTTGAGTTATTGGGGTATGCATTAGTATATTTCCGTTTAGTAATTTGCGACTCAAAAATAGTTTTATTCAAGAATCAAAATAGTGTGATTTTTATTATTATAATTACTGAAATAAAGTAATTATTGGCGATTTCTGGTTAGCATGAAAAGCTAAAAATTTCTCTTTTTCAACTATTGTACCATTTTTCAAAAAAATCCTTGACAACTTTTTAGATTAGTCTGACTTGCTTATGCATGTGTATTATTGGAATTAGTTTTTTTCGACATTAAATTTTGCATGAAAACCCGTGCGGCGTAATTGCGCTCAAAGATAAGGAGGCTGGCAGCAAATAATTATATTTAACATTTTTAAACTACAAAATCAGTATTTGAACGAATGATAGATTCTCCATAATATTTAGTCTACCCTTACGGTCCATAATTCGCAAACATCACAAACGATACAAACAGTGCAAATGCCTTGGGCCGAATTGAATACGATGCTATGTGCGCTGTTTGCGTTCAACCAATTCGTACTCATTCGTGTGTACTCCTGTCAATGATCGTAACAAAAACATTCTAAGATCTTACGTTTTCATCAAAGAGTAAATTTAGGAAGTATTTGTAGCAAGTAAAGTAGGATAACAAGTTTTTATCGATTCAAAAATAAAATGTTTCCAACATTTTTCACAAAGTCATAAGTCATAACCTCAAATTTGACATTAGCACGACTTCATAACGTCACTCATGACGTCACATTACTCTCGTTGGCACGAATACGTCAAATTCGGTTCGTTTGTAAGCGCGCTATGTGTTTAAATTGTTCATTGCGGACCGTGTCGAGATTTTATTTACTTATATAACGTTTTCAGTCACACTATTTTGATTTGACATTAATATAAACCTCTACATAATATACTTATCTATCATAACTATCTTAAGCCATTTTGTTTCGGGCAGATCGAATCAAGATAAAATATGAAACGCGTTTCAACAAACCAACGTACAACATAATTTTTAGCTTATCTTCAACAAATAGCAATATAATATGTTAGCTTTATTCACTTAAATTTAATGATATGACGCAAGCGCAAATATTTTATATACTTAACTACAATTTATATGACATAATAATAAAAAAGTGATATACTTAATTATATCTTTTAATATAAAGTGATATAATTTAAATAAACGTAAATCCGCATAGCCTCTTAAAATTCAGCAAGTATCTAAAATTGTTCTGAGAAAGTAAATAATGAGTATTTTTCTTTGGTTTAGTTTGTATTGCATAGAAATAGGTGCTTATAAATATCTCAAGTAACACGCGCTTGCACAGGAATTCGAGGTTAATTTTAAAATACTGACACATGCCCGTTTCATTTTGCTCAGAAAATATTTTAAAAATTATTTTTTTTTAATATTATCATTTTTATAAGTTACTTGAACTATCTACAAACACCGTTACTCCATTGTTTGTGATATAACGCAAAATTATGAAGCAATGTCAGGCCAATACCACTAATATTACTACCAATTTAAGACCTCGATTGACAGGGTATAAGTAAGAAAGTAGTATAATAAATCAACCGTACCTTCCTACTAAATAATCTCCCCTATTGTAAGTATATGTGTAATTGGCCTTCGATTAATGAGTTAGTTTACAAACGCGCACATTCGCATCCTAAATTGTGATAGCAATCATTGCACTGAGTATTTATTCTAAACGACTTACCTGCATACACCTCAAACTAAATATTTCTAAGACAAATTATACACCGCTAGTCACACATTAAAATTAGTTATTTGTCTGTGTTTTTGTAATATTCACATCATACACGCGATACCATTCTCTCTAAACACGCTTGAGATTAAAATATCATTGAGAAAGTTAAAAGAGAGAAATCCAAGCGAACCGACGAAAAGTTCGTATTGAATTGATTTGAGAAAAAGGGAAGACAGAGCGACTATGCTGATTGAGAGATCTCAATACAAAATAGACTCTAATAACAATAGTGTAAGATTGAAAAATACATCTGTAGAAGGAACAACAGTTGAGGAGGCTAAGTTAAAATCTAAAGTCTTCAACATTCGCTGTTTCGGTTTTCAGACAATTTAGGCCTAATATCTCATGCGGATTTGCAAAAAAGAATTATTAAAACCTTATTAAATTTATTTTTATAAAATCGTCGAACTAAGCTAGAATAGAAAATAATTACGAATTTCCCTACGATATTACCGATTGACCTATTAATTGCAATTGACCTATAAAACTGACCAATTGACCATAGTCGAGTTGACGGAGTTGTCTAGTTGGACTGCTGGATTGAGGCGAGGAAGGCTGGATCGACGGAGGCGACCTTCGCCGTGAGGAACGCGTGCATGCAAAACAGGAGACTTTGCAGGATCTGGCATTCTAACTCCTGGAAATAAAATAAAAAGGAAGTGTAGTTGTTCAACCGATATTAAAACGGAGAAAGTTGTTAATTTCAGTGTATTTTTTGTTACCCGATATCTCCGTCGGTATACAGGGTGGTGCCGTCCATACGACAATAAATTAAAACATGAGCTGTATAAGTTCATAGAAATGGTTCGCCACTTTCAAAAACATCTTATTCATTTGATAACTTTATCACACAAATGTCATGAAATTATCACACAAATAACATGTTTTTGAAAGTGGCAAACCATTTCTATGAACTAATGTAGCCCACGTTTTAATTTATTATCGTATGGACGGCACCAGCCTGTATACGGAGAAAGACAGACGGCACGGGGCTACTTATTATACAGGGTGTTAGGGCGACGCTCTCGGATACGTAGGCAGGTGGCAGTGCTGCTCACCCGAAACACGACTTGCTAAAAATTAAATTTGAAATCGCGAAAAAAAAATCAGCTGTTCCATAAAAACAGGCCGTTTAAATATTACAATTTGTATGAAACAGAAGATTTTATTGATTTTGACAAGTATTTAAATAGACCTTATAATAATAATAATAATCTAGCCCAAAGTAAGCATCATTAAGAGCTTGTGTTATGGATACTAGAAAACGGAGAAATAATGATAATAATATGTATATGAATATTAGAAATATACTAAACAAACATATAAACATCCATGACTCGTAAACAAATGTTCGTACTCATCATACAAACATTTGTTCCTACCGGGATTCGAACCCGGGCCCTCTTGACCTAGTATCCTAGGGTACAGACCACTCGGCCAGGCGGTCGTCAATAATGCTGCCAATGTTATATTATTTCGTTTGAAAGTCATGAAATTATCAAATGAATAAGTTGTATTTGACAGTCGCAAAACATTTCTATGAACTAATATAGTCCTTGTTTTAATTTACTGTCGTATTGTAGTGTCTATTATTGGATTGGTGTCATTTATTTGGTAGTGATCTGATAATCTTCGGAGATAGAGAACAAAACTGCTCAAGGAGTAAAAGATAAGCCGTAGTATCATATAATATATGTTTAAACTAGCGACTGTCAGAGCTTTGACTTTAGAAATTTACTACTGCTTTCTTAACAAAACTAAAACCCGATTTAAAAACGTTGAGTTTTAGTAAAAGCCGCCTCTATTGCGAACGGGGCAAGGGCGGTCTTAAGTCAAACTGCTATATTTACAAATAAAGAAAGAAAACGATGAAAAAATTATATAAAGTAGGCGTAATAAACTTAAAAAATCAAGTGTTAATGTAGTTAAATTAAATTAGATTATTTTATATTGAATTACATAAATAAGATGTATATTTAATCAATAGTTTAACTACTTACTTATTGTATACTTTAATGTACAGATTAATTAGATAAGTGTTCGTTACATGTTGTACATGCAGTGTACACATTCTTTGGAGTTTGGGTTGTTTTTGTGTTGATTTTGTACCTTACTATTATTTCAACAGTTGTAACAATAGACGGAAAACTGCCAGTTCTATCGCCAACAGGGATTGCCAGAACCAGCAAAATATAACAAGGTTCCATATTAATATGCATCAATATCTTAAAATTATTCCAAGCTCCCAGAAAGTTGGCGTTTGTATTAAATAATAACAAATCTTAACGAGAAAATTATTTATTATGCCCTAGGAACTCTGGACCCCTGGTTTTACGTCTTTTGTTCGGACAATTAAAGGCTTTTATAGTAATGATAAAGTGATACAATTCACTACTACGCCTGAGAATATTTATTTTGCTAAGATTATTAATATTTCATACAAACCAATTATTTCCTCTGTTTAAGGAAAACAAAATCATCAGTATTTTATATTTTTAAGGGTAATACCTTGGTTTCGATGACTTTAGACTCTGCATCCTGGAAATGTAGTTTTAACTTCGACTTGCCGTCGTCGCTCGAACCTCTTAGCTGAGAGAATCTGTCAACAGAAACAATAAATTGTTAAATTACCACTTTACTATACATAGGTCTAGGCGCGCAAAGTGCTGTGATAATAATAATAATATTCATACTCACACCTATTATCTAGCCCAAAGTAAGCATCATTAAGAGCTTGTGTTATGGATACTAGATAACGGAGAAATATTCATAATTATTTATTTATTTATTTATTAAAAATTTATTGCACAATAAAAAAAAATGTACAAATGGCGGACTTAACGCCTAATGGCATTCTCTACCAGTCAACCAGGGGCTAAGCAGAAAATTCAAAAAGCGTTGCACAGCAATAAAAAAGAAAAATATTCTAAACAAACTAAACTAAACAAAGTCAAAATAGCTATACATATATATGAAATAAACTAAACATATAAATATAATTTAACTACGGAGGAGCTCGGTGGCGTATTGGTTTGAGCGCTCTGGTTTCGAATACGAAAACAAAGCAACTTTCACCATGGTCGACCCTGGGATGGGTCAACCAAAATTTATAATCTCGAGCTCCTCCGTGCTTCGGAAGGCACGTTAAGCCGTTGGTCCCCGTTGTTACTACAACCGCTTTAACCCACCAACCCGCATTGGGCCAGCGTGGTGGTGTTATGGCCCAAACTCCTCATGTGTTTCTTCCATGTAGGAAGGCCTGTGCCCAGCAGTGGGACGTATATAGGCTGGTGATGAATTTAACCACATAAATGTTACACATAAGTAACAAAATTACATGCAAATAAAAAATATCAATACATAAAAAAAGAAGATGAAATAATAATATGTATATAAATATTATAAATATACTAAATAAACGTATAAACATCCATGAATCGTAAACAAACGCTCGTACTCATCATACAAACATTTGCTTCTACCGGGATTCGAACCCGGGACCTTTTGGCCGAGTAGCAAGGGGTACAGACCGCTCGACCAGCCTCATGATAACCATGAAATCAACAACAAATGTCACCTGTAGGCCCACACCGGCGGGGCACCAGGAGTCCCTTCACTGAGGGAGAAGCCGCCCGTCCAGTCCAGCGTCAAGCCCGCCGCTCGCCCCATGTGTACTACGGTGAATGTCTTTTTCTGTAAATAATAAAAAATATATGTATTTTACAAGTGTCCCTAAAAAAGTCTTCGACAAAAGTGAGTTACTCAAGTCAAAGAGAGTTAATTTCGACGGTGGGTAAGAAATTCCCGAAAATAAGTGAACAATGGAGGATTGAGGAGCTCGATGGCGTAGTGGTTTGAGCGTTCTGGTTTTGATCACGAAAACAAAGCAACTTTCACCATGGTTGGTCAAGGGTGGTAGACCCATATGTAGGGTCGCCTGGGTAGGTACCACCGCCTTTCTTATTTCAGCCGTGAAACAGTTCGCTGTGTATCGGATTGAAGGGAAAGGTAGCCAGCGTAATTACTGGGCATGGACGGCATTTCATCTTAGGCCTCAGGATGACAACGCACCTGCAATATCAAGTGCTTTTCCTTGTTATTGCAGGTGTCTATAGGCGGCGGTAACCGCTTACCATCAGGTGAGCCGCCAGCTTGTTTGTCATCTAGTTGTATAAAAAAAAAAAAAAAAGGGATGGGTCAATCAAATTTATAATCTCGAGCTCCTTCGTGCTTCGAAAGGCACGTTAAGCCGTTGGTCCCGGTTGTTACTGCAACCGTTTTAACCCACCAACCCGCATTGGGCCAGCGTGGCTGTGTTGTGGCCCAAACTCCTCATGTGTTTCTGCCATGTAGGAAGGCCTGTGCCCAGCAGTGGGACATATATAGGCTGGTGATGATGATGATGAAGTAAATAATGGAGCAAGGTTCATCGCGGATTTGGATCACAAAATATGTTTTTATGAAAATGATGACTTCATAAAAGGCCTACAAGGCATATTAAAGCGGTCTAATTTTGAAATCACACTAACCTACTGCAGAGTTAAATAAATGGACTCGTTCTTACGTACGTGGTCAAGATACTACTGTGGAAGAGAATCGGGCGCGGAGAAAGTTAGTATTTATTCTTAATATAATAAATTAATACAACACTACGTTCTTAATTTTTGATTTTAACATTATTAGAAATGTTAAAATGTGTTTCTAAAATTAAGAATATTTAAAAGCACTGCCCCAACTTAACCGAATCGTAGGTATTTGTAAAAAATACTCGATTCGGATGTTGAAATAGAACATTTCGACATTGTAGGGTGGACGTTAGCTCATAAACGCAAATACAGATAGACTAGAAGAAATTCACAGAGGTAAGTCCTGGGTGGCTCAGTGGTTAGAGCAGTCGCCCGGATTGCGAAAGATCGCGGGTTCGATTCCCGCCTCAGGACGTGAAATTTTTCTAGTTTTATATTTTAATTACAACACTACGTTTTCCTGAACGTGCCCTACATCCCGTATGTAGGGTCGACTTCGACTGGTTGTAAAAAATAAAATAAATAAAAGGGTAATTTCTATTCGAGAACTCCACCTCTCTTCGTTTCCTAGATAATGTGGCCGTCCTATGGTATATGGTATAGACAATAATAAGATAATAAAACCATAAAGGCCTATTTGAAATTAATTGGAACACGAATCCTTCCAATCCGAACATATTTATAATTATAACAAACTTTTTCTGAAATAATGACATCAGTATACAAAAAAGACAATTTCACTTTCTGTCATATTTATGTCATTTGAGAAAAGGATTACCTAAAGAATTTATCGTAAGAATAAAAGTAACGTGTAAGAATATTGCGCTAAATATGAACGACAACGGCAGGCACGTGTGTATGCTCCCTAAAGAGCCGCAGTATTACGATCTGCCTCCAACGGCCGGCTTCTTTCGCCTTTTACTGTGTAAGGTGGGGTTCTTTTAATTTTCAAGTAGCGCGTGAAAAGAGATAAAAGTTAAAACTTTATGAGAGTAAGACATTCCCTGGCGATAGGTTAGCAACAATAAACCAAACTTCACCATGGAAGATCTCAGACCGGACACGCAAAATGTTTAATCTGGAGCTTCTCCATATCCTCATCCTTTAAACGCAAAGAAAGCATTGGTAACAAAGTCCCACCGTTCCCAACACAATGCTTCTTTAATGGTCGATTTTACGTACTGCTAGCTGGATTCAATCTTCTGCAAGTTTTTTACGCCACAACGGTGGCAACAAGCATACGGCCCACCTATGTAACCAATAGTAAGCGGTTACCGTAGCCTATAGACGCCTGCAACACCAGGGGTATCACTTGCAGGTTGCTGACCCTGTAAAATCTAATCACGCCCTTTTTGAAGAACCCCATGCAGAAATTGTTCATGAAATCCTCTGCAGGGAGCTCACTCCACAACCTGGGCGTATGTGGAGTAGGTCCTCCACCTTGTCCATTCTTTCCCAGTATCAGTAGTATCCTAGCTCTAAGTTATCCACCACCACGACGACACTATCTAGGTAGCCATCTTTTTTATTCATACTATCGCTAATTAAGTAGACAATTTTCCACATGCCTTCTTAGAGATCTTTTTCTATGTATACACGACTCGACATACGTCAAGCATTACGATCTTTGTAGATTTTATCTATGAGATGCTCGGTGGCGTAGAGGTTTGGGCGCTCTGGTTTCGATTACAAAAATATAGCAAATTCCGCCATGATCGATTCCGGGATGGGCCCATCAAAATTTAGAAACTCGAGCTCTACCGTTCTTCGGAGTTTTTGATTCCGGTTATTAAAGGACAGTGGATAATTGCGGAGGCAGGGTAACTCTAGACAAGGCCTTTTATATTATGATAAGTATGCTCAATTTCAAGCAATAGGGGTATGGGTTCTTTGGAGTGGACTCACCCCTAAATATCAAGGCAGATATTGATAATCAAGTATTATTATTTAATTCACGCGTTATTAATTGCCCCGTGTCCGAAATTTTTAGCTACGAGAGCTGCAGTTGCCATGCGAATGGCATCACGCCACGGTGCTGTTCATCCGCAGCCAGAAGAGCCTGAAGCTAGAGCGAGACAGACAGGTTAACTTCGGCCATTGGTTCATCTGGCATCCGTATAGTCCAATCAAGTACTACTGGGACTGTCTCATCATGTCCACTAATTATCTTGTCTTGATATATCTGGCTGTTGAAGTGTTTAGGGACTGTAAGTAAATTACCCCTTAATCTCATAGGGCCTATTACTTATTTACAAGTTTTTTTTTATTTTTGTGACTTAGGATTTCTAAATTAAAACAAAGGTGGCAAACGGGCGCGTAAACGGCCTGGTGATTCGCGGTTACCAAATCCTATAATTCCCAAAAATAAGGAGAACGTGTCAAGCTAGCATTATTCGTAGCAAGATCAAAAACAAAGACAGTAATGTTAACAGCAGCAACGCATTTTGCAAATAATTTAGTCACAAGTTGCTCAAGTAGTAATATATTCAAGCGGAAATGAGAGTTATGGTCATGAAATTAAGTTTGAATTTGATATTGCTGCGCTTGTGGTATTTGTAACAAAACCCAAACACCTTCCACAAGATTCATTACCTGCAAGAACACAACTGCCCAGAAGTAATGTTATTTCGCATCTTCTTTCAAATGTTATGTTAAATAAATTTTATATCCACCATTTCCACCTTTAGAACATGGAACATATTTGTTGTCAAACTGTTAATATTCTCCTAATCGTGGGGCTGCTGGGAGAGATTTCTTTGTAGGACTGTACTGTATCGTCCTTGTTTATATTTTCATTGTTCAAAGTAAATATATATTTTTTTATTTTATTTCTTCTAGGCCCGGAACCAATTAGTTTTTGGACTATTTTCGCAGACGTGATCGGCCTCCTCGATATCTGCACCAAATTCATAACTGGTAACGACCAGGACGACAACGGCAAGATAATCATTCTCAAGCCTGAAGAAATAGCTGTTCGCTACCTCCGCAGTACTTTCGTATTCGATTTGATTTCCTCTTTGCCTTTCCAATGTATTCAGTTCTATGACAATTGCCATTTCCCCACGCATACTGCTTGGTATACGCTGAAGCTCCTGAGACTGGTATCCATGAAAACCCAATGGAAGAACTGGTACCAACAAGTGGGGATGTCGTATGGTACCGCCGCGGGAGTCACCGTAGCATTACGGGTGGCCTTGTTCTTCCACTGGATGACCTTTATATACTACCAGATCCCGCTGTTCTGCATTAACGCCTACAAATTCAGTGGCAAGGACTCTACTTGGCTGGAACTGATTTATAACCTACAAGAAACGTCTATTCTAAACAAGTATTCGACGAGTTTGTCCTACGTGTGCGGCTTGATTATAGGAGCCGGGTATTACAAGCCTGTTGAGGAGTATATTATTGTGGAGTTGATAATGAACGCGACTTTGGGCCTGATTGGGTTGTTGTTCTTGATCTACTCGTTCACGACACTCTTCCAATTGGCTATTTACCACCGCTTTGAGGTGTTCCTCTACAACGGACGGCTGAAGGAGCTGCAAGACTACATGGTGTTCAAGCGGCTGCCGAACTTCCTGCAGCGGAAGATTCAGTTGTTCATAAACTATAAGTTCTACGAGCACTATTATAACGAGCGGGCGATAATTAATACGATCAACGAACAAATAAAGCAGGACATCAACATGTATTGCTGCAAGCGGCTCGTGATGAATGTGCCGCTGTTCCAAGAACTGCCAGCCGCGTTGGTCAACGCCATCGTGTTCAGTTTACAACAAGTGTTATATATGCCAGGAGAGGTAAGTCAAACCATTTGATGACACAAATATATACCTATAGACACCTGCAATAACAAGGAAAAATCACTTGATATTGCAGGTGCGTTGTCCTCCTGAGGCCTAAGATGAAATGCCGTCAATGCCCAGTAATTACACTAGCTACCTGTCCCTTCGATCCGAAACACAGCGAACTGTTTCACGGCTGAAATAAGAAAGGCGGTGGTACCTACCCAGACGACCCTACATGCGGGCCTACCACCTAGTAAGATTTGGAATGTAAGCTAGTTGCCACCCGCGACTTTATCTGCGTTATCCCGCGGGAACGCATTCCCGGGAGAAGAAGCATCTTATGTTTTAGCCCCGACTATGACCTAATTTTGTTCCAAATTTCATCTAGATCCGATTAACTATTCTGGTGTGATTAAGTAACAAACATGCACCTATTTTACATTTATAAAATTATTATAATTGATAATGCTATTGTTCTAATAATTGATTTCAGACGGTGGTAAAGTGCAATCAACCAGGAAAGTCACTGCACTTGATATACTCCGGTACTATCGCCGTAATCAACTCAACGGGACGCGAAGTGAGTCTTACCCCAGTACCATAACTTTAATAGTAACAGATATAGGTTTTATCACTGCATACTCACTGTTACTTTATTATAACGATATTCTTGTCACCCAGTTTACGTTCAAGGTAAAAGGCAGTTTATTACGCAAGTCTTAAAAGCCAAGTTCTTAGTTGATCAATTGTCAGAGCAGCCACCTACTGTTTGCGAAAGGTCGCAGGTTTGGTTCTACTAGGGCATGAATTTAGTCTAAATATATTACTAAATAACTTTGTTCTTAACAAGTACGTTTGAATTTGTTGACAAGTAAGTTTACGTTGGACAAATGGTCCAGCTAGGTAGGTTTAACTTCGAGAAAGAGGTAAATCATCGACGAATCCAACTAGAATAGTTAGTAGTTAGATATATTCTAGTTTTCTCCTCGTCCATAATTCCACACAAAGTCACTGACATAGCTCGTAGGATTAGCCAGTTGAAGTGGCAGTGAGCAGGGCACATAGCACACAGAACGGACGGCCGCTGGGGCGTTAAAGTAATGGCGACAACTAGATAGACAAACGACCTGGTCAGGGTCGCGGGGAGCCGTTGGATGCAGGCGGAGCAGAACCGTTCCATTTGGGAATCGATGGGGGAGGCCTTTGTTCAGCAGTGGACATCATAGGCTGATACGATGAACCTCGTTCTGTTTCAGGTGGCGCACCTCCGTGACGGCTCCTACTTCGGGGACATGGCGCTCTTGGAGCCTGGCTCGCTACGATCCTCTACAATGATAGCTCTTGAAATTACAGAGATATTCAAGTAAGGGCACAGAATACATAATAGTCGGTACCGAAGGTCGGAACCGGGGCCCTACTGTAACAGCGTGTACAGTAGAACTTGAATATATGCTGGTGTACCGCGGAAACTTTACAAGTGTGATTCAGGCATTCGAATTTCGTACTCCGCGTTTCTGTATTTGTACTTTTCGCTGATCAACGTAGCCGCTACGTAAGAAGCAATAAAAAACCGGCCAAGTGCGAGTCGGACTCGCGCACGAAAGGTTTCGTACGATTATCTATAAACAAGCGTCTACGTGTTGCCGTTATCAATATCTAGCAAAAACAAGGAAAAATATCACAAATATTTATTTTATTCTGTTTATTAGTATTTGTTGTTATAGCGGCATCAGAAAGGCATCTGTCAAAATTTCAACTGTCTAACTATCACGGTTCATGAGATACAGCCATGAGATACGGACGGAGTCTTAGTAATAGGGCCTCGTTTTACCCTTTGGGTACGGAACCCTAAAAGAGAGTAATTTTGTTATTGACAGACTAAGGTGCGCGGACTACCAAGCGTGCCTGCAGCCACACCCGCACCTCAAGCGACGCTTCGAGGACAGGCAGAACACGGAGCGACACCACCGGCCCTACGCTAACTAGCTTTACATTAAAACCATTATTCGCTTATAATTCTTTATTTAGTTGCCTTGGAAGACAATTTAAACCGAACAGAAAGCCAATAAAAGGTCTCTACAACAGTTTATGTAAGCAAAAATCTAAGTACTAGGTATGTAACCGCCTCGCACTCGAGCTTAAATTTAAATTTTAAGTAACCCCCGGCCTTATTAATCATTTATCTAACACCACCTCATTGATGCTCTATGAGCTAAAACACGCTATATCTGCTGTAAGCCTGAAGCTGCCTGAAGAATTAAGCATCCCGCAGACTTTTTGATGGGACAGCATCAGCTCAAGGTTAGCATGTCATGGGAATGTCATCGAAGTGATAGTACACCAAATTTCAAATCAATCGGATCTGTAAAAGTTAGTAAAACCTCATGTAGAAAATGAGCTGATAGACATCAAACGCCTGAACTGATCTTTATAAATTATAGTTCAGTACCAACCTAGTCACGTCAGCTTACAAATTATACCATAATAATCATAATCATTTTTATTTTTATTTTTATTCAAGGCTTACCAACTAAATACATAAAGGTAGTTACATTACAACATTTGCTTTTAAAAAAAGTACCATAAATGCATTTAAATTATAGGTATGCACAACATTATTAATTACGATAAAAAAGTTATTGTTTCACATAGACTACTTGATAAAAAAAAGGTTGTTGGTTGTTTATACAGAAAAAATAATAATATAGTAAATGAATAATTAATAGTGTTCCATACAACATTCAAAGATTGACTTTTTAAAATTAGGTATTTTGTCACAAAAAATATCTAGCTTACTATTTTGAAATAAAAAGTTAAAACTTTTCAGCATTGTACAAAGAGGAGAAAAACTACCATAATTGTTTCTTCCTAAAGGTGCTGAAAATGGCT
The DNA here is from genome assembly GCA_947347705.1 of Nymphula nitidulata. Lineage (NCBI taxonomy): Eukaryota > Metazoa > Arthropoda > Insecta > Lepidoptera > Crambidae > Nymphula > Nymphula nitidulata. The sequence goes on along the minus strand of OX374617.1, from coordinate 1,097,786 downwards.
TATAATTATGCAGACGAGCCGTAACTCTAGGTACCAACACATTAACTTGCGATAGAAGAGACGGACAATCCACCTGATGGTTTAATAATTTGTACAAAAAAATCATGGGCAGCTGTTCCTTGCGCTGCCTCAGCGATAGCATATTAAATGTATTTAACCTTTCGGAATAACCCCTAATACTACGGTAACTACCATTGATAAAAGAGATTCTGTTCACAAATTTTCTCTGAATCTTTTCGACACGTTGAATATTATTCTGATAGAACGGATACCAAACAAAACTACAATAGTCCACATGGCTGCGCACCAAGGCGAAGTACAAAACCTTTAATGCCTGAATAGATTTAAATTCCTTTGTATTTCTGAATATAAACGATAACATTCTCAAGCATTTGTTAACTGTATTATTTATATGGTTTGTAAATTTCATTTCAGAGTCAATAGCAATACCTAGATCCCTAACCTGATCCACTTTTTTTAAAACAGTTCCATTTATATTGTAACAGCTAGGAAATTTATTATGTTTGCGAGAAAATTTTATGTGGCAACATTTATTCGCATTTAAAGTCATACCGTTTAGTCGACACCATTCCGTAACCCGGTCTATATCTTCCTGAAGTTCCATTCGACCGACACTGTCTTTGACTGTTTTGGATAGCTTTAAATCATCTGCGTAAAGTTCAAATTCAGAGTTCAGAATGCAATGTTTTATATCGTCAATGAACATAACAAACAAAATCGGTCCCAAGTGCGAGCCCTGTGGAACTCCGGAGGAGGGACAAACTACTTTAGATGTAAAGCCATTCACTACAACACGCTGTATACGATTACTTAAGTAAGATGAGAACCAGTTCAAAAGTGACCCATGTATGCCAAAGATGGCGTTAAGTTTATATAATAGTAATGAATGATCCACCTTATCGAATGCTTTACTAAAATCAGTATAGATTGCGTCCACTTCATGTCCCGAACTCATACTAGAAACTATTCGATCCACATATGTTAATAGATTGGTTCCTGTAGAACGTTTTTTTAAAAAACCATGTTGTTGATCTGCCACAGTTTGTTTAATGTGCCAAGATAAATCAGGACATATTAATGATTCAAAGACTTTAGCAAGAACTGGGAGAATACTAATAGGCCTATAGTTATTTACATTGCTTTTGTCGCCTGCTTTATGTCTTGGAATAATTATAGCATTTTTCCACAATTCAGGAAAACAACCTTCCGAAAGAGATCGATTGTAAATGATATGCAAGGGTTTGGCCAAGATAGTGGCACAGTTTTTAAGGAAGATTGGGTGGATACCATCGCTTCCTGCTCCTTTATTTGAGTCAAGTGCTTTTAGAGACTTTTCTATTCTGTCGCTGGAAATATATAACTGACCCAATGAAACGATAACTTTAGGTGTTATTTCCTTAACCAAAACAGTATCGCAAGCCGTGTTGTACACCAAAGAGAAATTGTCTGCAAAAAGATTAGAAATGCTGTCGCCGTCTCTTGCAACCCTGTCACCAAAATTCATTACAGATGGTATATCACTTTTTACTTTCCGTTTACTTTTAATATAAGCCCAAAAGTATTTAGGATTTTTTACAACACTACTGACAACTTTTTCTATATAGCTTTTATAACATTCCTTTATCATGGCCGACCTTCGCTTTTTCAAAATATTATATTCCAAATCATCTAAGGCATTTTTAAATTTCTTGTACTTTTGACGAGCTTTTTCTTTTTCCCGAAACAAACGAATGAGATTAATGGAAAACCATGGAGGATATTTCTTTTTATTTTGTCTTCGTATGGGCACGTACTCAGCTATTATTTGATTTAAAATGTTATAAAATTTAGATACTACGTCGTCTACTGTTAAACATGCTTGAAATTCAAGGTTCCAATCTACTTCGGCTAAACGACATCGTATCATCTCATAATCTGCTAAAAAGAAATTGTGCCTAGGTGTAAATTTCGGAGACAACATTCGAGCCCCTTGCAAAAATAAAAGCACCCGCAAAGGGGGATGATATACGTCTACACGAGAAATTATATTTTCTGACTCTTGTACTAGAATACTACAACTGGAATTGCTCAATACTAGATCGAGGATCTTTTGTTGGTGGTTCAAAACATGATTGAACTGTTTCAAGTCATAAGCAGACAAAAAGTCAACAAAGTCACAGGCGATAGTACTATCATAATTGCTAGGCATAAGAGATGCATCCGAAGTAGATGGTAGCCAGTCGATATCTCGCTGGTTGAAGTCACCAAACAAAAACACGTCTTCATCCAAACCATCCATAACACTACTACTCTTATCTAAAAACTGTTCAAGATGAGTACGTTTAAGAGGGGACGGTAAATAAACACAGCAAATATGTAATTTGGTACTGCCTAAAATTAAAGTTACCCATACGTCCTCACAGAGACTTTCGAAAGTGTAATTTCTATAAGCACGGATAGACTTTTTAACGGCAACAAGTACACCTCCGCCATCTAAAGCCATATCAAGAGTATTTGACGATCTGTCCCTTCTAAACACCTGATAACGGTCGTCGAAAATTTCACTATCGTATATGCCGTCGTTAAGCCAAGTTTCTGTTAGAACAATCAAATCGAAATCATTGGCTGTAACTTCAAGAAAAATATCAGTTAGTTTAGTCCGCATACCGCGGATATTTTGATAATAAACGCAAAAAGTGAACCTTATAACTAACAACACTAATCACTTTTACAATACTTATATCTAATGCTAACAAAACTAGAGTCTTCAAGAATTCTTGATGAAGTACCAACCTCGCCGGGTGTTCATCATCCTTTCTAAGAAAGATTTTTCCGTTTCTCACCCATACATATTTGAAATTGTGTTCTTTGGCCCAAATTCTTGTTATCGCATGGAGTGATTTGTTAGCTTGCGTCAGATGCTCAGAGATGAAGACTGGCGACTCCTTGCTACTATACCCTAACAGTTTTGTATTTAACTTTTCCTTGGGATGAGATCTGTTGTATTTGTACACTGCTGCAAGTAGGTTGTCACGCTTCAACTTACTGACGAGTCTGCATATAACTGTTTTAGGCAAATTTGATCCCTTATTTTGCTTTTGTACACGATTACACGATAAGATGTCTGTCTCCAATATAGAAAAACCTATCACTTTGCCAATTTGCAACATTGTGTTAGATAAGTTTTCTTGTTTATGCTCGGGAAGACAGTGTATCTCAATATTATTCTGCCGCGAATCTTGTTCAATTACTGATAATCTTGACTCTAAGTCCTTAACTTTGCGTTGTAGCGATTCACTGTCAGAACGGAGCTGTTTGGTATCCTGCATGTAGGCCTCAACTTTATTCTTCATATCCTCAAATTTGGCATTCATATAGTTCACCGAATCTTCAAAACTACGTATCTCTTTTCTCAAAGATGAAAACTCTTCTCTAATTACCTCCCTGACCATAACATGCAGTTCTTCTTGTATGATGGTTTTAATGGTTGAGCGTAAACACACATTGTCCTCCTCATCATGAGATTTGCCACTACCCCGTGCGTTTTTGTTGACATTTCGCTTTTCATCAGAAGAATGCCCAGCCGTCATTATAGAACTCTTACATGGTGTGTCATCATTTTTAGCCTGCCGCTGAGCAGATAAAATTTCTATAGAACAATCAGGACATTTCCAGTTCAACTGCTTTTTAAAGTTTGCACTGGTAAGATTAACACACAGATAATGAAATTGTTTTTTACATCGGGACTGAGTGCATGTAATTTTTTCAGTGCTCTTTAGGGTGTTATTACATCCGCTGCAAGTAATATTATTCATTTTATATACCTTGTTATATTATTCGGTAAAGTAAAGTTCCAAAATTCATTAGTTTTTATCAAATTAGAAGTTAATTAACATGTTACTAATAATTATATAAAAATCGAAAATTATAAACAAAATTAAAATTGTAGTTACATAATAGTAAATATTCATTATACTGGTCATGCAAATTAAAGTAGGATACTATAACTATTATTATTACTATTTTTTAATTTGCTGACATAGTTTTCTCCAAAAAACCCTATAAATCTTCGAAAGTCACAATTAAACTTATTTTTCATTAAAATTATTATTGAATTTTCATTTCGTCACAAAAAATAAATATAAGATTGTTATTGTCAAAAAAAAAACATTAATAAAATATAATATACTGTCCATAATTATACAACTAAAATATCAAAAGTTACTATATATTATCAATAAATTAAACAATATTAAAATCCTAATAGTAATTAACAGTCAACCTTTGATCATTAAAATTAAACGTTCGTGTTAAATTCTCCTTCATTACAACTATCGCTATCTTAGGATTTTGTCACAGAGAAACTCTTTTATGGAGTAATACGCTTTTTCTATGAGAAATGCATGCAGTTGGCTTTTAAATAAATTTTTACTTTCATATTGTCTAACCGACTTAGGCAAATTATTGTACATTTTCGGAGCCATTGCATATATACTTTTTGAAAAAAAGTCGTTTTAGCTTTAATCATATGGAGCTTATCAGAGCGACGTTGACTTTCAACAAACTTAAATAAACTTTGATTATCTTTGACAAAATTTGCCACCTGATATATGTAAAGCGATGGCAATGTCATAATTTTTAAAATTTTGAAAATGGGGTTTGCATGTGTCCGTTTGTTTCAAAATACTATATCGCTTTCAGAATGACAATGTGATGCTATAGACCAGAGATATTACGAATATTCGCATCCGCATCCGCAAATGCGAAGCTTCCGCATGAATTTGGATATCGGCATCCGCATCCGCAACAATCAATGCGGACGATCATGCGGATGCGGATTTATATCGTAAGAAATTGGGTGGGGCCGGCGAATAGCGCGTGCCGTTCGCACTTGACATTAACCAATGTGAACGAAAAAATTGGAGACAAGATCCGACGCGTTTGTTGTGATGCATTATTTGTTTCTTGTAAATAAATCATTACGTGTTTGTTTGCGCTGTGCTATACTAATCGTATAGATAGATATTTTGAGTGTTGTTGTGATACAGTGAGCTTTGTGTGTAAATAATTGTTTATTGGAAATTCGGTATAGACGATACCGAAGTCGATAACAATGCAATAATGCAGTCCCACATGCTTATTTACGGAATACAACGGGAGCGGTCTAGGCGGCCTCGCGATAGTATTGACAGGAGTAAGACGGCGGCGGTGGTGCGGTCACTCACCCCAAGACGGTCCAGGCGGCCTCCACCCTCAGTAGGTCGCGGCGTGTCTCGGCACTGAAGCACCGCGGCCCGGGCGGCCCGGGCGGCCTCCACCTCTAGTGACTCACCCCGAGGCGCACGACGGCGGCGACGACGGCGGCGGTCCAGGCGGCCTCCACCCTCAGTAGGTCGCGGCGTGTCTCGTCACTGAAGCACCGCGGCCCGGGCGGCCCGGGCGGCCCGGGCGGCCTCCACCTCTAGTGACTCACCCCGAGGCGCACGACGGCGGCGACGACGGCGGCGGTCCAGGCGGCCTCCACCCTCAGTAGGTCGCGGCGTGTCTCGGCACTGAAGCACCGCGGCCCGGGCGGCCCGGGCGGCCTCCACCTCTAGTGACTCACCCCGAGGCGCACGACGGCGGCGACGACGGCGGCGGTCCAGGCGGCCTCCACCCTCAGTAGGTCGCGGCGTGTCTCGGCACTGAAGCACCGCGGCCCGGGCGGCCCGGGCGGCCTCCACCTCTAGTGACTCACCCCGAGGCGCACGACGGCGGCGACGACGGCGGCGGTCCAGGCGGCCTCCACCCTCAGTAGGTCGCGGCGTGTCTCGGCACTGAAGCACCGCGGCCCGGGCGGCCCGGGCGGCCTCCACCTCTAGTGACTCACCCCGAGGCGCACGACGGCGGCGACGACGGCGGCGGTCCAGGCGGCCTCCACCCTCAGTAGGTCGCGGCGTGTCTCGGCACTGAAGTACCGCGGCCCGGGCGCGGCGGGCCCGGCCACGCCCGCCTGCAGCAGGAAGCAGTGCTGCCTCCAGTCGACGGTCTCGCTCTCCTTCACGGTGCGGAACATGCTCTGGTACACCTTCAGCACCTCGGGGCACTTGGCCAGCTCCGTCAGGTTCATCTGGGAGAACAGCCGGGGCTTTATTTTAATTAAGGCTATATTTAAAAGAAAGTGATCCTGAATGACCCTTTCACTCGGTATTATAAAAAAAGCTCAAACAGGCGATTTTTCAAATTGCAGTTTTAATTATTTTTGACAGTAAAGGAATGTTTCCCTCAGCAAAATTTGCCCTCATCAACATTAAGGGTACGTTGTCTCCGACCACGATCTCTTTCTCGACCCGGTATATTATACGTGTTTTACTATGAGTATGGAGTTTTGGGGTCTACTTCCCAGGATGTGTATTGCCCTGCCTTCCTCTGCATCATATCAACGAAACATTAAATACACAGAAGAATACAATTTTATTACAGGTTGCCAAGGGAATGCTTTCATAAATGAGCAGAGGCCAGAGCTAGAAAGCTAGTCTTGTTAAAAAACATCTGTTCCATACAAACGGGTCGTGTAGGTATTACAATTAAGTATGAAACAAGGTGGACCGATGATATGGTGAGGATCGCGGGAAGCCGTTGGATGAGGGCAGCGCAGGACCGATCGGTTTGGAGATCCTTGGGGGAGGCCTATGCCCAGCAGTGGGCGTCTATCGGCTGATATGATGATGATGAAACAGCAGATTTTAACGTCGTATTTAAGATGACGAGCACTGTCATCTGCCTTCGTGAGTAGCGAAGAGAGTCAATAACAAGTTTATTTTACTGTCATCACTTGAATGCTCAAAGTCCACTTTTTGTGTCCTAAAATCAGTTGCATTTATACCACTTGGGTGACCAAATTCTACATTTATTTTTTACAAATACCTCAACTCCGCCTGATGTGGAGTCCATCAGAAGACAGCTAGTGCTGCTTTTGCATACTGTTCTAACCGCCTCCACTTAGCAGGCGTAACGTTCCTTTCCACATGATTACAATACCGGTCCTTCCCTCGTGCACCCTTAAGTTGGCCGAGTTCACTGACCGGCTACGTGGGGTCACTAACCGGCTACGTGGGTCACTGACTGGCTACGTGGGTCACTGACCGGCTACGTGAGATCACTGACCGGCGGGGCGTCGTACAGCATGGCGTCGGTGCCTCGCAGCAGTAGGAACTTGGCGCGGTATGTCTGCCAGGGGCGGCTACGTGTCACTGACCGGCGGGGCGTCGTACAGCATGGCGTCGGTGCCTCGCAGCAGTAGGAACTTGGCGCGGTATGTCTGCCAGGGGCGGCTACGTGTCACTGACCGGCGGGGCGTCGTACAGCATGGCGTCGGTGCCTCGCAGCAGTAGGAACTTGGCGCGGTATGTCTGCCAGGGGCGGCTACGTGTCACTGACCGGCGGGGCGTCGTACAGCATGGCGTCGGTGCCTCGCAGCAGTAGGAACTTGGCGCGGTATGTCTGCCAGGGGCGGCTACGTGTCACTGACCGGCGGGGCGTCGTACAGCATGGCGTCGGTGCCTCGCAGCAGTAGGAACTTGGCGCGGTATGTCTGCCAGGGGCGGCTACGTGTCACTGACCGGCGGGGCGTCGTACAGCATGGCGTCGGTGCCTCGCAGCAGTAGGAACTTGGCGCGGTATGTCTGCCAGGGGCGGCTACGTGTCACTGACCGGCGGGGCGTCGTACAGCATGGCGTCGGTGCCTCGCAGCAGTAGGAACTTGGCGCGGTATGTCTGCCAGGGGCGGCTACGTGTCACTGACCGGCGGGGCGTCGTACAGCATGGCGTCGGTGCCTCGCAGCAGTAGGAACTTGGCGCGGTATGTCTGCCAGGGGCGGCTACGTGTCACTGACCGGCGGGGCGTCGTACAGCATGGCGTCGGTGCCTCGCAGCAGTAGGAACTTGGCGCGGTATGTCTGCCAGGGGCGGCTACGTGTCACTGACCGGCGGGGCGTCGTACAGCATGGCGTCGGTGCCTCGCAGCAGTAGGAACTTGGCGCGGTATGTCTGCCAGGGGCGGCTACGTGTCACTGACCGGCGGGGCGTCGTACAGCATGGCGTCGGTGCCTCGCAGCAGTAGGAACTTGGCGCGGTATGTCTGCCAGGGCGCGGCGGCGGCGGCGACGCCCTCGTGCACCCACCCCATGTACTCGATGCGCTCGCCCGCCGGCAAAGAACGGTTGAACAGCTTCATCTGTGGACACGACGCTCTTGTCACGATCTCGCCAAATAGTCCGGTCAATTTAGACATAAAAACAATGGTCAAAGAACAAAAATTCTCGCAGAGCCGAAAATTGGTAAAGAGCTTTATTCGTAATGGTTTACCATTACAAATAAAGTTTTAAAAATCCCCATCGATCCTATGTGTGCTACAAAAGTTATTAGGGGTCAAAGGTCAAAATTTGGGGTTTTTTGGATTTCTCTCGAAAACGGTAAGTTTTATCAAAAAAAACCCCCTAACCGAAGTTGTAGATCTTAAAATTCTCTACAAAAATGGTCTTTATGATTTTTTCCTAAGAGTTATCATTCCTGAGATATCGCGATTCTAAAAGTCACATGATATTAATTTAATCGTTACAGTAGTGGTATAGAGACAAAAATAAGTCCACACATTAGGCGCTTTTATAATTTGTAACGCGACGATACTATCGTGGACGGCCACGTTACAACGATAACGCAGGGAAGTATATGAAGACGCCTTTAAATTTCCGTCAACGATAACGTTTTATCGTGCACGTCCACACCATACCTTACTTCCCTGTGTTATCGCTGTACCGTGGCCGTCCACGATAATATCGTCGCGTTACAAATTATAAAAGCGCCCATTTGCTCAAAACTCTATTTACGAAGCCTGTATACATTACTCGAAAGTTAAAAATTAAACACCATAAACGGAGCGTGAGTATCGCACACTCCGTTGTGGCACCATTGTTTTTTCCTAGTGTATCTGTCGCAGTCGTCTATTTAAATTGGCCACCTAATTCGACGCCTACCTAGACACTCCATTCTAAGGTTAATTTAGCCAGTAGCTCAATGAGTTGGCTAGTAGTCCACTGACTGTTACAATGGATGCCATTACACATGTCTCACTTTGATCGCAAAGAAAAAACAGGCAAAGATGTAGATGTATGTTCATATTTCACCACACACCATAACGCCATTTTTTTTTATACTACTAGATGACAAACAAGCTGACGGACCACCTGATGGTAAGCGGTTACCGCCGCCTATAGACACCTGCAATAACAAGGAAAAATCACTTGATATTGCAGGTGCGTTGTCATCCTGTGTTATTACACTGGCTACCTTTCCCTTCAATCCGAAACACAGCGAACTGTTTCACGGCTGAAATAAGAAAGGCGGTGATACCTACCCAGACGACCCTACATACGGGCCTACCACCCAGTAACCACACCAGTACCACGCACCCAGTATTTGCATTTTCATATTAAAACGTCGAAAATCCTTTCATCTTTCCAACTAATATTTATAAACAAAATAATAATACCTATCATACTGTTTCCTCGCAAACGTGTTGAAAAACATTATAAGACACATGCGGAAATTTGACTTTGCAAACTCGTGTAATGTCTATACCTGTAAGTTGGTGAGGCCCACGATGTTGTCGGCGATGGCCTTGAGCCACAGCGATAGCGCGGCGGGATCCTCGGCGTGGATGACCCCAGTGCTCTGGCCTCGCGCGCCGCGGACCTACGGGAACAACACTGGCTCACCTCGGGAACAACCACCGGTCACCGGCTACCAGTCACAGGTCACCGGCTACCAGTCACAGGTCACCGGCTACCAGTCACAGGTCACCGGCTACCAGTCACAGATCACCGGCTACCAGTCACAGGTCACCGGCTACCAGTCACAGGTCACCGGCTACCAGTCACAGGTCACCGGCTACCAGTCACAGGTCACCGGTTACCGATCACAGAGCATCGAGGGTATGAGACATTTAACGACTAACACGAATCGTCAACACTTATAATAAGAAATTTTCGGATATTGATCCATTTGAATTCAATAATAAGAAATATTTCTTAGACAGAATTAAAGCCGTACTTGAATGAGAATGGGGTAGTAAGGACTAGGAGTTTCTATATGGGGGTTTTGTACTACTTTCACACACTAACTTGCATTGTTTGATTATTTATTTATATATCATATATATACACACACACATATACAGATGCCATCAATACAACAATAAATTGAAACATGGGCTATATTAGTTTATAGAAATAGTTTGCCACTTTCAAAAACATCTTATTCATCTGTTGTATTCTCGTCATTATCTAAGTTTGTATATTGTTATTCTTTCTTATCCCAAATAGAAACTATTGTTATTATTTTTATTTGATTTTTTTGTGTTGGGTGCGGATTTGTCAGGCTTGGATTTGTGAAATACTTAAAAACTTAATTTTCTGTTTGTTACTTGTGCATAGATGGGTTCAACATGAATAGTATGGTTTAGCCTGTAGTAAATAAGTCGAGACTTTATAAAATATCAATTATATTCTTAAGTAATATTTGTGGATAACTAATGTAGCCGAAGAAGCATTAATCAAATTTCAACATTGTATTATATTTTTAAGTTGGCTGTTTGTTATTCCTTAACAATAAAATTAAAAATATATATAAAAAAATAAGGTCTCGTCCTCAATCAGGCACATTTGAATCGCTTCATGGCTTGGGTCTTTTAGTACAAGGTGTCGGCATGAGTTTGTATGTATTCCATGTGCCGATACATGTATATCGGTATCCAAACGTGTGTTCTGATGGCATATGTGCAACATTGGGCTGATAAATATAAAATTTAAAGGATAAGTTTAAAGTCTTAACTTTCCCAGGCCCGACATTCCAGACACGATTAAATTTTGTTTATGTCATACATTTATCACGTCTGGGCGCTATCTTTATGACATCTATCTAACACCATCTCATTGAGACTATTCTTTTGAGTTCAAACACGTTATATCTGCTGTCAGTTTGTGAAGAAATAAGCATCCCAGAGACTTTTGATGGTATATGATCAGCATAAGGTTAGTATGTCATGGGAATGTCACCGAAGTGTCAGTACACGAAATTTCAAATCAATCGGATCTGTGAAAGTCAGTAAAACCCTTTTATCATGTAGAAAATGAGCTGATATTACCTTTCAAACAAAAAGAACCAAATCAAAATCGGTCCATTCGTTTAGGAGCTACGATGCCACATACACACACACAGATACACAGACAGACACGTCAAACTTATAACACCCCTCTTTCTTCGTCGGGGTATAAAACAAGTTTTTTTTTATGTAGAAAAAGCTGCAAAACAGCCAAATATTCACCATGGCGCTTATGTCACTTTAGTAAAGTTAAAAACAAAGTAGAGAATACAACGACTTTGAGCGTGCGTCCTTTTCTTCTTCCTTGTATTCCAATTGACTAAGAGAAGGATGGAAGAATTTGGGAGATATTGAACGACGTCACCAGCTGACTATCCTCTTCACTTTCGCTTGAACTAAAAGAGAGGCATTGAACTTAAATTCCCGTTAAAAAAAATTACTACTGTATTCTTACCTCAAAAGCTCCCGGCCTTAGTTTGTCGGTGCCGAACACGTACCGCGTGACGTAGGCCATCATTAAAGGAACTGCAACAAACATTAATGTGCTCAAGAGAACCGTAAGTAAGACTGCCTAAATGTAAAACGTATGAGATTTTATGTAAGCCCTGGAATGTAAATATCCAATTCCATATATTTTGAGGAGCTCGGTGGCGTGTTGGTTTAAGCGCTCTGGCCACAGATTAATAACAGGACAGATACTTCACTCTAATACAAATGGTGAAATAATTTCGTTATATTAACCTACTAGGATTATTATTATTAGCCATTTTAGACGATGCGAGAAGAAATATACTCTAACAACGCGTGCCGAGAGTCGAGAAACCCGCGTACACCGCGTGATTGCGTCATCGAGCGAAAACGTAAGGGTTTTGCCACGACCATAAATAAAATAAAATAACTGAATAAGAAATTAATATTTTTTATTTATACATCTAATGCAATGTAGTGAATGCAAAGAAAGCCGGTCAATTAAATGTGATTTAATTTTATAAAATGATTAATGTTTTTTTTCCATCTTTGTATTCATTCGTTAATATTCTAAATCGTGTAAATAACTTTTACAAGTAATCCTTTGGAAAACAGGGGCAAGGTGGAATAAAATCAATTTCTTGTAGTATATTCATTGAAGTGCTTCCCGGCTGGTTCGTAAAGACTTTATCAAAAATTTTCAAAAATGTTGTTTCTAATTCTTCCATGTAATTGATAAAAGCCTGCAGCGGGACTTTCAGCCCTCCGTAAAACGAAGAATTTTTATTGTACTATTTAAAATGAATGCATAGTCTGGTATCGTCCATATTAGGTTCATCGTTAAGTAGAAATTTATCGAGGTATTACATAGGCTTTATAACATCACGCTACGACTAATAGCAGATGAGCATCAATAAAAAATATTGCAGAAAAGGGGGAAAAATATTCCTTTTCAGAGCTTTAGTTGCGTGCGCTGCGCAAATGGTTAAAGTTACGCAAAAATCATGTAACTAATAATTGTTCTCCTTTAAAAGTTCTAAAAAAAGTCCGCGACAGCATATGTCTATCTTTCAAAATTGGCTCACGATAACTATTTTTTGGTAACCAAATTTATTCTAAAATTTTTTTTTTTTTTTTACAAAGCACGACAAATGACTCAACACCACCTGATGTGAAGCAGTAAGAAGAGTCCATATGCGAAGATAGCTAGTGCAGTTCAGACACTGCTCTAGCCGCCTCCACCTTGCCGGCCCGAAAGGTGCTTTTTCACGCCTCTTTTGAAGGAACCCATGTTATAGGAAGGAGGGAACACATGTGCTGGCAAAGAATTCCAAGTTCTGGAAGTTCGACAAAGAAAAGAGCTACTAAATTTCTTTGTACGTGATGTTGAGGTGGAGACAGTGAATTGATGACTCCGAAGACCGGCACGCGTGCTCCTGAGTAGGAAGGGGGAAGGTGGGATAAGGTCAAATAGCTCTTCAGAACACTCTCCGTGATATAGCCGATAGAAGGCGCTAAGCGATGCAATGTCTCGACGCAATTGCAGAGGCTCAAGGTTGTTGGTGACCTCTACATCGCCAACGATACGGACAGCACGACGCTGCAATCTGTCCAGGGCATCGAGTAGGTACTTGGCGGAGCCATCCCACAAGTGCGAGCAATATTCCACGCAAGACCGGACCTGAGTTTTATACAGCAGGCATAATTGGTAAGGCGTGAAAAATCGACGCACCTTGTTCAGGACACCGAGCTTCCGTGAGGCTGTTTTGATCACGGTTTCGATGTAGTTCCTGGAATTCAGATCGCAACATATCTCCATGCCTAGCAAGTTTAGGGAGCCCTGTGCCGAAAGAGTCGTGCCCTGAAGAGACGGAAGGGGAAGGAACGGCGACATTTTGGCTGTAAACGCGCACACCTGTGTTTTCTTAGCATTGAACTCAACAAGATTGTTAGATCCCCATTCAGATACGAGGTTCAACACCCTGTCGAGCTCAATGGTAAGATTCTCTCTCTCCCTCTCGGTTTCAGCGCGCCCAGCCCCTGGGCGACCGTAATATCCCCCATGCACTGTACTGTCATCTGCATAGCAATGAATGTTTCCTAACGAAATCATGTCATTGATATGAAGAAGAAAGAGTGTGGGGGATAGAACAGAGCCTTGTGGTACACCAGCATTCACTGACATGAACCGCGAAGCGCATCCATCTGCGAGGACACGGATTCTTCGCTCATGCAGGAAGCCGGCGATCCAGTTACAGAGCTGAGCGGGCAGACCGTATGCCGGGAGCTTGGAGAGAAGAGCCCTGTGCCAGACCCGATCGAACGCTTTGGCAATGTCAAGGCTAACTGCCAGTGACTCACCACGTTTGTCAAAAGCTTCACCCCAGACATGCATTAAGTACGCTAGAAGATCACCCGTTGACCGGTTCGGCCGAAACTCGTACTGTCGATCATTAATTAATGCGTGATTTTCTAGGTATCGGATCAGCTGGTGGTTTAAGATCCGTTCCATGACCTTGCAAAGAACTGAGGTGACAGCTATCGGGCGGTAGTTAGCTGGGTCTGATCGGTCTCCCTTTTTGGGGACCGGTTGCACATTGGCCTCTCTCCAAGATTCCGGCACACACCCAGAAGAGAGAGAAAGACGGTATAGAGAGATCAATTGTTTCTTTACAAACTTATTAATTGTCATTTAGATTCCCCGTATCTCTTAAGTAATATTTACTTTAAGTGTCCCCGTTTGTGTTCTCGAAATAACCATTTGTTTAATATGCCAATTACTAAAACTAAATATGCAAGCAATGCTGTTTTGTTCCGTTCGTGTAGTAATTATAATAATATGTTTTCCTCAATCGATATGTTCAACACGTCGATTGGGGTGTTAAGAAGGGAGTTGAGGGAGATTTTACTTCAATAATTTATAGTTTTATAGTTGTTACTCATTTTTGCTCTGCGTTTTATTTTGTATTTATATGTCTACTCATAGGTCTGTGTGCAATTGATGAGTGGAAACTTTGTTGGTGTATGTATTTTCTATCTGTGTTTCCCAATATTGTTATTAATACTGTATGTTTCCCAAAGATTAAATAAATAAATAAATAAATAGCCGCGTTAAGACAGGAGACAACTCCGCTGCGCAGTTTTTCAGTACTATCGCTGGAATGCCATCAGGTCCACTAGCTTTCCGGACGTCGATTGACTGAAGCTCCGCACGTACATCACATTGCCTAATAATAATAATAATATAATAATATTTATACACTCACACCTATTACCTAGGCCCAAAGTAAGCATCATTAAGAGCTTGTGTTATGGATACTAGATAACGGAGAAATAATGATAATAATATGTATATAAATATTAGAAATATACTAAATAAACATATAAACATCCATGACTCGTAAACAAATGCTCGTACTCATCATACAAACATTTGTTCCTACCGGGATTCGAACCCGGGACCTCTTGACCGAGTAGCCTGGGGCACAGACCACTCGGCCAGCCGGTCGTCAATCAAATACAATACGGTCGTCAATACGAATATCGGGCATTGTGTGGCCACAGTGGGAGAGTTTTGGTGGCTGTAAGTTGCAGTCATCGATTCGGGAGTGAGCAGCAAAGAGTTTTACCAAGAGATCGGCTTTCTCTTGCGGCTTGTGAGCTAGCGAGCCGTCAGAACATCTCAACGGGGGCAGCGAGGGTTGACAAAAGTTGGATTGCACGGCTTTGGCCAGACGCCAGTAGCTACGGCTTCCCGTAGGATGCGTAAGAAGTTCTTGGCCAACTCGTGCAACGCGCTGTGCATCCGCTCTGATGAAGGCCCTTTTGCAGGACTTGGTGGCGTTGTTATAGACTGCTTTCAGTGAGTCAATGTTGGATATCTTAAATAATATCATAGTTTTAAAATAACTCCGCTACAAAGTAACCGTGAGCCGTGAGTATCGTTGCGTTTAGCGCGGGAAACATTCAACTGGCGTGCGTTCAATCTCGCTTGCGGCGGCCCACTGCCGGTCGGATCGCCACATTTCCACTTAGCGGCCGCTACTTTTAACATTGCATTTCGAGAGTGACGGGGGCCTGCTCTGGTTTCGATACCAAAAACAAAGCAACTTTCGCCATAGTCGATCCTGGGATGCAGTGGCGAAGGGTGAATAATACCAAAAGAGAAGCCGGAACAAACTCACACAGTCAAAGTAGTAGTACCTACCTATATTCAAATCAAGAGACAAAATCACGACCTCGTTTAGTTGAAAACTAACCAATAGAAATCACATTATATTAGAAAAGCCGATACTATCTTTTTAGGTAGGTACACCTTCATAATTTTTTACTTTCAAAACCTATATTATCCAATGTATAGGTACTTTAAGACCAGCAACCAACTTACTAAACTTACTTAACTTCTAAAGATCGGCCATAATAAAAAAACTGCTCTAACAGAGAATTTTAAAAATCTGATGTTACCTAAATCAACCTAAAATATCAAAACAAACAATAGTTTTACCAGAAACCGAATCAAAACCTACCTTATATCACTGGTAGCATTTTTTTACACAATATTAAATAATCACTTATTTGTGCACAACAACAAAACACAAAAAACTCTTTGTTTACATTACTCTGCGCAACTCGAACGAAAATAAATAGAAAATTTTATTGGCGAATGACATTAGAAGCTGGCAAAATTTAAAATGTCTCGGTCGAAAGCACGACAAAGGATGGACGACGCTTACTTTCTACTTGATAGAATAATAACTCAAGCAATAATATTACCTCACTGTATGTCTTAGTCACACTCACGGAATCTTGTAATGCTTTCCCTATCATAACTCGACAGCGACCGGCTTATATCGGCCTTTGATACGGCGTGTGAGAAAGAGACGGCGCTTGAAAAAAATATATGCGTAAGAAAGAGATAGCCACACCAGTAAGTATAGGCTCAATAACCCGAAAAATTACGGGTTGCTAATTGCGAATGATCGCAACGCTCGGAAATTGGAACTGCAATGAAGACTCTATGTGTGATATTGCTAAAAGAATTAGGTAGGCGCTTAGATAGGTGTTTAGGAATTATTAATGTTTGAAGTTAAATATTAAGTTATTATTAGTGTAATAACATATTTAATAGTAACAAGGTATGCCGAACAAACGTCGAAGTTGTTATTAGGTGAGTATTATTTCAAAAGGGAAGCCGACAGGAATCGTGTTATTAGGACCCCTCGCCACTGCTGGGATGGATCAATCAAAGTTTGTTATCTCGAGACTCCGCAGACACTAGGCGTCACCTGTGACGATGACGGCCGTGGCCGAGGTCAATGACCCCGCAGACACTAGGCGTCACCTGAGACGATGTCGGCCGTGGCCGAGGTCACTGACCCCGCAGACACTAGGCGTCACCTGAGACGATGTCGGCCGTGGCCGAGGTCACTGACCCCGCAGACACTAGGCGTCACCTGAGACGATGTCGGCCGTGGCCGAGGTCACTGACCCCGCAGACACTAGGCGTCACCTGAGACGATGTCGGCCGTGGCCGAGGTCACTGACCCCGCAGACACTAGGCGTCACCTGAGACGATGTCGGCCGTGGCCGAGGTCACTGACCCCGCAGACACTAGGCGTCACCTGAGACGATGTCGGCCGTGGCCGAGGTCACTGACCCCGCAGACACTAGGCGTCACCTGAGACGATGTCGGCCGTGGCCGAGGTCACTGACCCCGCAGACACTAGGCGTCACCTGAGACGATGTCGGCCGTGGCCGAGGTCACTGACCCCGCAGACACTAGGCGTCACCTGAGACGATGTCGGCCCAGTCGGCCGTCGATGGCCGGTCGGAGCCCACGGACGGCGGCCGCGAGCCTCGCGTGGAGCCCGCCGCGCTGCCCGGCCGGCTAGCATCCTCATCCCACGCCGTCTGGAATATCAAAAATGGGTAGAAATATAAATGTCTGGTCTGTACGAGCACAATAATCAGTGTGATATGTACTATACACATGTCCAATAATTATATTGGTATCAACATTATTCAGCAAACTCTTAAGTGTAATGTGTATGTAGAAGGGAACACTATTTTACGATGTATTTTCAGGTCGCAATTCTAACTTAATCTAATTTTTATAAGACCTAACAATAGTTTAAACGCTCGATTGGTTACGATATGTGGGTTGTACTAAGTGTTGGGCAAATTTTAATTACAAGGACAATTAAAGATTAACAATTGATTAATTTCCAATTATTTTATGAATTTTAATTAAAACTAACAATTTAAAAAATCTGGTGTGGTAGGCCTGTGGCGTGGACGGGTATCATAACGATTAAACTGTATAAATATAATGTAGCCACAAATAAAGGATTCGGAGGAGCTCGGTGGCGTAATGGTTTGAACGCTCTGGTTTCGATAACGAAAACAAAGCAACTTTTGCCATGGTCGCTCCCGGGATGGGTCAATCAAATTTATAATCTCGAGCTCCTCCGTGCTTCGGAAGGCACGTTAAGCCGTTGGTCCCGGTTGTTACTGCAACCGCTTTAACCTACCAACCCGCATTGGGCCAGCGTGGTGGCGTTATGGCCCAAGCTCCTCATGTGTTTCTCCCATGTAGGAAGGCCTGTGCCCAGCAGTGGGACGTATATAGGCTGATGACCTGGCACCTGCACCTGCACCCGGCGCGAGAGTGAGGGAGGCGAAGATACTCGGGCGGGAGAACGAGAGATGAGAATACTGTGCTCTAAACTGTTTCTAAATCTGTTAATTGATTCCGTATTGATACAGAAAGTAAATTGTTAGTTTTATTCGTTTCATAAAACAATGAAAAATTAATTGCAATTATTTTAGTAACGATTAACTTACATTAATTTAAATATTTTAATTGCAAAGTGAATTGCGATTAATTAAATTATAATTAATTTAATAGCAATAAATTTTTTAATCAATTAATAAGCTGATTGAAAATTTTATTGATTAGCGCCCAACACTGGTTGTACCCCAAGCCGACGGAACGCATTCTACGCCCTGATTGCGCGCAAGGTAGGTAAGCAAAAAAATGGGGAATTGGTAGCAAACATCCGATGGAATGTTTGATACCGATTCCCCATTTTTCCCCATTAAAATATCGGAAAATAATGAGTTGAATTAATGGTTTGTTACGGCTCACAATTTTTTGAATGTTTATAATCTAGCGAGATAGACTTATAGTATACAAAGAAATTACCTGCCACCCTCCATTGGTATGTTCTACGCTCTTCTCAGAATTACAGTTAGCGTCCACAGGCTTATTGTGGAGAGATGGGTGATCGTCGCCCGTGCTACTGTCTGTGTCCGAAGCGCCATCCGCTGGAACGATGTGAACTTTTTGAGCCCGTTACAATAAGTTGTGTAGTACAGTCGACAATACATCAAACGTAACAGTTTGACCTTGAGACCGCCCTTACTGCGTTCGTAATAGAGGCGGCTTTCGTAGTGCAACTGTTACACTTGATGTGCTGTCGTGTGTACATTTTAACTTAGTAACTGAGTTGTTGACATAAAAAAATTTGCTTTGCTGTTGAACATACAACTTTTCACTTCTCCCGGCGAGAAAAATATTAGGTTGCAAAATTACAATAAAATAGAAATCTGTAAGTTATGGCAATATTTTTTTTTACTGTTAGAAGCTAACAGTGAAATAAGAAGCTGCAATTTTGCAAAAAAATACCTCATAACTTACATCTTAAAATGCATATTTTTTTTTGTTTATTAATAAGTATAATTTAGATATTAAAATACAATAAAACTAGAAAAAATTCACGTCCTGAGGCAGGAATCGAACCCGCGACCTTTCGCAATCCGGGCGACTGCTTTGATCACTGAGGCACCCAGGACTTGGGATATCCCTGTGAAATTCTTCTAGTCTATTTTTATTTGCGTTTATGACCCTACAATGTAGAAATATTCTATTTAAACATCCGTAACGAGTATTTTTACAAATATACCTACGATTCGGTTAAGTTGAGGCAGTGCTTTCAAATATTCTTAATTTTTGATTTTAATATTATTATAAATGTTTGAAAAATTACTTAGTAATTAAAATACAATAAAACCAGATTTTTTTTTAGATTTTTTTTATTATTTACTGATCTGTAATGGAATACATCCATGCCAGTAAAAGAATTATCCCGCTATGTCGCTATGTCGAAGCACCTAAAAAAACTACCCGTGTTCGAAATATTACAATTTTGATGCGAGTTTTTAGGCACCATATTCGATCAGCCATATACCATCAGGCCACTAGCTTTATTTGTATCTAGAACGCTTAGCGTTTTGAGTACCTCTTTTTAGTGAATGTGAAGTTCTGACATCACAGAAGAACACAGAGGTAACTTAGGTGGACTTACGCCAGCAGCATCTAGTTGCGAGTTATTCGCAAAGATAGAGGCAAACAAGTCTGCCTTCTCTTTGGCGGTCTGAGCTAGCGACCCGTCAGGCTTAAATAAAGGTGGCAGCGACGACCGACAAAAGTTAGCTTCGACTGACTTGGCCAGGGACCAGAAAGCTTTGCTCCCGGACGGAAAGGAGGCCAATCTGGTAAGAATTCGGCCAATGTGGTTGAAGATAGTAGGCCCATAGTGTCCTTTTTTATTTCAAACGTCAAATAGTTTGCTGTGTTTCGGATTGAAGGGAAAGGTAGGCATGGAAGGCATTTCATCTTAGGCCTCAGGATGACAACGCACCTGCAATACCAATTGCATTTTTCCTTGTATTTACAGGTGTCTATAGGCGGCGGTTTCTACTTACCACCAGATGAGCCGTCAGCTTGTTTGTCATTTAGTGGTATAAAAAAATGGTTACCGTTGCTTATAGACACCTGCAATAACAAGGAGAAAGTCACTTGGTGTTGCAGGTGCCTTGTCATCCTGAGGCCAAAGATGAAATGCCTTCCATGCCCAGTAATTCACTGGCTACCTTTCCCTTCAATCCGAAACACAAATTCTTTACTCCGTCCATTAAAAACCCAATAACTTCTTTATTTTTTTCCTAAACAAAGCCAAAACTCACCCTGCTTCTGCAGAAAGGGCGTGGCAGCTCTGTAGTGTTTGACCGTGAGCACGACGATGTCACCAGCATTGCGCAGGATGTTCACCGCGTCGTCGTGCTGGCAAGCAGTTATGTATTCGCCGTTCACTGAAACATTTTATAAATACGTCTTGTTCAGGAGTACTTTCGAAAGAAAAATAGCAACATTTTAAGCTATCAAATGGCGATGTAGACAGTGGAATAGACTAGAAGTTTAACCTATTAGCAAGCAAATTAACATCTTAAACCTTAAATAGAAAACTTATACTTATTCTCCTATACTCATACTAGTTTTATTTTCAACTGTGTCTTGCTTTGCAAGCTGTACTCGACGTCGTGAGATTCGACGTAATGGGAAATCGACGTATCGAGTCACCGTGGCGAGACTCGGCGTAAAGAGAGTCGACGCAGAGGGAATAATTCATACTAATAATGACTAAATTACATATCTAAATAAATATAAAGCATCCATTGAATAAGGTACACTGGAGAAGCTCGGTGGGGTAGTGGTTTTAATTACGAAAACAAAGCAACTTTCGACCATGGCGGTCGATCCCGCGATGGGTCACCCACCAACCCGCTATGGGCCAGCGTAAGTAAGTAAGTAAGTAAGTAAAAAGTTTATTTGGTACCAAAAAACAATCATAAACACATAATATTCATAACAATTTGAAATAAGTACCAAAAAGGTCTCCGCTCAGCAATATGTCGCAGCAAAAAACTACGACGCTGGTATTCTGCGAATGCCTTTTATTTGTAGAAAAAATAGTACACATAGCTCATAGCATTAAGCTTGCACACAACTCACTACTAAAATAATGCAAAACACAATTAAGCGTATTGGTGTTATGGCCCAAACTCCACATGTGTTTCTTCCATGTAGGAAGGCCTGAGCCGAGTGGTACGTATATAGGCTTGTGATGATAAGGATGAAGGTATACTGGAAATGGTTATTACATACTGCTTACTCAGCCACTAAATTAAGCATGCGATTTGAGGAGCTCGGTGGCGTATTGTTTTAAGCGCTCTGCTTTCGATACGAAAAACAAAATCTCTTTCGCCATGGTCGATCCTAGGATGGGTCAATCACAGTTTATCTCGAGCTCCTCCGTGCTTCGGAAGGCACGTTAAGCTGTTGGTTTCGGTTGTTCCTGCAAACGCTTTAACCCACCAATCCGCATTGGGCCAGCGTGGTGGTGTTAAGGCCCAAACTCCTCATGTGTTTCTCCCATGTAGGAAGGCCTGTGCCCAGCAGTGGGACGTATATAGGCTGGTGATGATGATGATAAGCATGTAAATATAAATTCTTATGCATATGTCAGAATCATAAGTCGTGAACAAATGTTCGTCATACAAAATTCTACCTCTACCGGGTTCGCACTGGCGACCTACAGTTTAATAGACAGGAGGACTGACCAGTGACCACTTAACCTATCATTCTAATATACGCCAAAATCTGACATGTGTGCAGGGCGGAGAGTGACCATTCCAACTATATTACGTATCATATGCCCAAAGTAAGCATCATTGATAATTAAAGAAATTAATATTGTGGTATTATAGCACTGCATGTCAGCAGTAATTGGTTAAGCTGTAAGAGAATATTCTCCATCCTTGTTATGTAATCGCGTTAGATCGAGACATACCAAGACAATTTGCAGCCCAACTAGGCTATCCTTCTAATTGCCCTGAACATCTCTCCTAGCAATTAATTGGCACAGTATCTGCAGAGAGATGCGTTTATTGTTGCATTTGAATTCGCCCGGAAGGAGTAATTAAGTTGATTGTACAATAGACTCGTATGAATTAATTACCTCGAATATATACGAGCTTTAAATAAACATTCTTTTGTTGAAAATAAAACTTGGCAATGCCTTTTAAGCTGTTGTAATAAAAACTGTATCTAATCTGTAGATATAAAATACAAAGTCCTGACTGACTGATTTATCAACGCATAGCCTAAGCCTAATGAAATTTGCAGGGTGTGTTCTTTGTGAAGTGTAAATATCGAAGAAGATTTTTCGAAATTTCACCATTCTGAGGGTGTATCCACAACATACGCAGCATTCAATACAACTCATTATGATATAGAAAATGGAATCCCATCAAAAAAAGTTACAAGTCTCGCAACGCAGTTCATAAACTACAAAAATTGAGATGTACGAAGGCGACACTGAAAGTTTTTCGAACTGGTCACTTGTAAACTATATAATAAAAAAAAAACTTTTAATTATGAAAATGGAACTTTGCTAATATTATTGAGTATATATTATTCATTAATTTGTCATTCATCTTACGATTTAGCGGCAAACTGAAAATTGTCTGAGTCACATTGTCATGAATTCAAAGCGAGAGAATTATCGTGCAATGATTTTTTTTGACATAGAATATTATGATAGGCTTCGATTGGCCTTTCATGATGAAACCCCATCTCGTGCCACTGTTTATATTGTTTGCACCTACTCGCACTTCTGAGGACTTCCAGTTTCTCAGTTCTTTAATCCTCGGAATGTTAAACCAAGTCGGTTATTTTAGTCAGTATCAGGAGGGGTCCATAAGACTCGATTTCCATCGACTTGTCTATTTCAAAAGTGACCGTATCAATGTCAGATATTTTTATTCTTCTAATATATAGAATGACTTGGCCATCGAAGAGCCTCGGCCTATTTAATCGTCAACTATTTAAAATAATTACTTATTGAACATAGTGCTAACCCTAATCACATGAAGTGTTAGCAATACACATACGAGTACAAGTAAAGCTTTTAGTACGTCTCACTGCTGGATACATCCCTTCCTACATAGGAGAAACACATGAGAAGTTTGGGCACAGATTAATAACAGGACAGATACTTCACTCTAACACAAATGGTAAAATAATTTCGTTATATTAGCCTACTAGCATTATTATTATTAGCCATTTTAGACGACGCGAGAAGAAATATACTCTACAAACGCGTGCCGAGAGTCGAGAATCCCGCGTACACCGCGTGATTGCGTCATCGAGCGAAAACGTAAGGGATGTGCCACGACCATAAATTAAATTAAATGACTGAAGTAAGACTTATTTTTTTTTATTTATACATCTAATGCAATAAAGTGAATTCAAAGAAAGCCGCTCAATTAAATGTGATTTAATTTTATAACATGATCAATGTTTTTTTTTTCAGCTTTGTATTCATTCGTTAATATTCTAAATCGTGGAAATAACTTTAACAAGTAATCCTTTGGAAAACAGGGGCAAGGTGGAATAAAATCAATTTCTTGTAGTATATTCATTGAAGTGCTTCCCGGCTGGTTCGTCAAGACTTTATCAAAAATTTTCAAAAATATTTTTTCTAATTCATCCACGTAATTGATAAATGGAGCCAGCACCAATGGAATCTTAAACGTATTAGCTGACCGATGGGATTCACCGATTTTGGGGCGTTGGATCATGCCGTCAAGTAGATGGTTCTCCCTCGGTGAGCCTAATCGGTTACTTACTTATTTGTGAAATGTAATAAATATTTTGTTTTGTCCTGTTTACTAACCATAGTCTGTAAGAAAAATTGTTACTAACCTGTATGGATAATTTATGTCCGCAATAAAGAAATTATTATATTATTATCATAAAAGCCTCCGGCAGGACTCTCAGCCCTCCGTAAAACAAATATTTTTTATTGTACGATTTAAAATGAATGTATAGTCTGGTACCGTCCATATTAGGTTCATCGTTTAGTAGAAAATTAAAGACGCTACAGTTATTGTTTCTTGCCACATTTATATAGTAAGTATCCCGCTACATAAGTCAACGCATTTTTTGCCGGGAAGTCAAAACGTTAGTCGACATTTAGAGCTACTTCTGAAGGTGTTTTAGTGCAACGTGCAACTAGTACTCCCCCGAATCGTATTCGTAAATCGAGCTGCCCTTAGTGCCCTTAGTGTAAGGTTAAATCGAAACGAAAACGATCATCGTCGTATTCACCTCTTAAATCCATACTAATATTATAAAGTTGAAGGGTTTCTTTGTGTGTTTGTTTGGTTGAACGCGCTAATCTCAGGAACTACTGATTCATATTGAAAAATTCTTTTTGTGTTGGATAGTCCATTTATCGAGGTATTATATAGGGTATATACCATCACGCTACAACTAATAGCAGATGAGCATCAATGAAAAATATTGCAGAAACGGGGGAAAAATATTCCTTTTCAGAGCTTTAGATGCGTGCGCTGCGCAAATGGTTAAAGTTACGCAAAAATCATGTAAGTAAGAATTGTTCTCCTTTAAAAGTTCTAACAAAAAGACTGCGACAGCATATGTCTATCTTTCAAAATTGGCTCACTATAACTATTTTTTGGTTACCAAATTTATTCTAAAATAATGCACTTATCTGCGAAGGTGTTTTTATAAACATGATATTGTTCCTTTTCAAAATATTTATTTTGTTAACACATTATTCACCACCAGTATTTAATGGTGAACAAAATTGTACCTGACATTATTTGATTTCAATGGATATCTTAAAAAATATCATAGTTTTAAAATAACTCCGCTAAAAAGTAACCGTGAGCCGTGAGTATCGTTGCGTTTTGCGCGGGAAACGTTCAACGGGTGTGCGTTCAATCTCGCTTGCGGCGGCCCACTGCCGGTCGGATCGCCAGATTTCCACTTAGCGGCCGGTACTTTTAACGCTGCATTTCGAGAGTGACGGGGGCCTGGTTTGGGCCATAACACCACCACGCTGGCCCAATGCGGGTTGGTGGGTTAGAGCGGTTGCAGGAACACCCGGGACCAACGGCTTAACGTGCCTTCCGAAGCACGGAGGAGCTCGAGATAACAAACTTTGATTGACCCATCCCAGGATCCACCATGGCGAAAGTTGGTTTGTTTTTCATATTGAAACCAGGGCGCTCAAACCGATACGCCACCAAACTCCTCACGCCACCGAGCTTCTCATTCTGCTATAAATTGCTATAAATCAAAAATCCCAGCTTTCATAAAACTTTACTCAAATTCACTCTTACCTTTGATGACAGCGTCTCCTACAAACAGTTGCCCAGTCTGGTCTGCGGCCTGGTCCTTGTATATCTTGGAGATGAGTATGGGTAGCTTGTGTTCCGCACCACCCTTTATACTAAGACCAAGACCACCAACTTTCTGACGTGTTATTTGGACCATGCGTTCCTAAAAATTTAGAAATTTTGATTAGAATTTGACTCGAAAAAGTTTCTTTATTTTTAGTCAAAGCTATTTTAGTCGCACACTCATCGGGTAAAATAAAATGATCCTTTTTAAAACTGAATATTGGTAATTTGCTTATTAATTAAATAAAATTATTATTATATTTATAATTAGTACCTATGATGACATAGGTACTAACTGTCTAAACTAATTTTGGCAATTGGCAAACTAATTTTCTAGTTACAGTTCTAGTGATCTCTAAGCGCGGTCAGTGGATAGGAAAGGGGCACTATAGGAAATTAGACTTAGAAAATTTTTACCAAAAAAAACACCCCATACACACCTGGTCAAAGTTCAAGGTCATTTGAGGTCAGGGTACCACCTTCCCCATTCCCCCACCCTAGTACTCCCACATCTCCCCGGGTCCCGAAGGTATGTATAGGGCGTTTTTTTCAAGGTCAAAATTTAAGGTCAAAGGTCACTTGAGGTCAATGTCTCCCATATAAACATTCTTTATAATGACCCCCCTACTCATATCCACTATTAAAAAGTGGGGTCATCATGACACCTCAAATGTCCTGGACCCATAGTGCCCCTTTTGCTATACTCCAACCGAAGTATCACGTGCATTATTTAAAGAAAACTATCGAGTATGGTACCCTCGCGTGCGGGACGTTCTTATCCCTGGGCGGCTGGGCAGGCGGCGGCGCCTCACGCTGCAGCGTCACCGCGTCCATGGTGAGGACGAGCCGCGCGGGCCGCGGCCGAGACTTGCCGTCCGACACCTGCACCATGCCTGTGCGGATCTGGGAATCACATTTCAATTATGACAACTGTACGATTGGGCCAGCAAGGTGTTATGTCCGATGCTCCTAATTTGTTCCTGTCATGTAGGAAGGCTGCCCAGCAGTGGGACGTATATAGGATGGTCATCAGCAGCCTATATACATACACGATGACAATATGACAATTTTTTTTAGATCTTCTATTATCCTACCTATTATCTAGCCCAAAGTAAGCATCATTAAAAGCTTGTGTTATGGATAGTAGATAACAGAAAAATAATGATAATAATATGTATATAAATACTAGAAAATATACTAAATAAACATATAAACATCCATGACTCGTAAACAAATGCTTGTACTCATCATACAAACATTCGCTTCTGCCGGGATTCGAAACCGGGACCTCTTGACCGAGTAGCCTGTATAGCAAGGGGTACAGACTGCTCGACCAGCCGGTCGTCAGGTATAACAAAATATTTGTTATTTCTAACATTATTACGTTTGAAAAATATATTTACTTATGAAAATATCTAAACTAGAAAATTTACACGTTTCAAAATCCGGGTGACTGCTCTAACCATCTAAGTTACCAAGGACTTTGGATAATCCTGTACAATTCTTCTAGTCTATCTGTATCTGTGTTATAAGCGTTATGTTTACCCCACAATGTTGTTATTGTTCTAACACCATGTACTTAAACATCTAAGTAAATTGTGTTAATGTCTTATACCATCATATAAACCCTGTTAGGGCACTACAATAATACTTAATTATAAGTTAGTTAAAAATGATCACATAATTTAATTGTTAATTAGTTTAGGAATATTGAGCAAAAACTCTTGTATATTATAAAATCACACACCCATGACGGATTGGCTGGAAAAAATGTCTAATAGATATGAGTTCTCCCTTGCATATCAGTCTTAGGCAGAAAAATCATAAATAAATGTATGCATTTATTTATGTTCTGTATTTGGTGCACTAAACAGTTTACTACAATATAATAACTATTTTCCAACAATACTCCTTCAATTCAGCTGGTCTGTGCCCCTTGCAAAGCAGGCTGTTCCCTCAGGGGTCCTGGGTTCGAATCCCGGTAGGAGCAATTCAATTCAATGTTTCAATGGAGCAAATGTTTGTATGATGAGTATGAGCATTTGTTCATGAGTCATCGATGTTTATATGTTTATTTCATATATTTCTAATATTTATACATATATGTATTACTATCATTCTTTCTCTGTTATCTAGTATCCATAACACAAGCTCTTAATGATGCTTACTTCGGTGTAGATAATGGAGGTGAATATAAATGAGAAAAAATATATCTAAGTATTTATTAATTTAATTGTAAAAATGAGTTACCAAATAGGCCTGCAGATCATATCAAGATTTTTAATTAGAATTATTACTTAATTTTAGAGTTGCTGGAGCAATCCTCTAAAAAACATTTTGTTAATGTTTACTTTATGGTAACAAAATGTAGATTTCACTTGCAACCATCTGATACACAAAATCTCTCATTTAAATTTTATTTATTTATTTATTTATTTAGCCTCTTATGCCAAGTTATAGGAAATTTATATTAACTTTACACTTGTACATTTGTTATATTATGCCCCTTCACTCGGCGTGCCTTTTGGCAAAGGCCTCCTCCAGATTATTCCTTCCCATTCCCATTCCCTATTTGTAATTATTGTTACCAAAACTTTGGCATTTCAATGCATCAAAAACATTGAAATATCAATAATAATAGTGGTTTTAAACAGTATCAGTAAGATAAAAATGGTACCTTTCTACTTCTATTTATATTTACTCACAAAAACCTAATATTTAATGATGATCGATCATGTTTTATTCTTATAGTTATTGTTTAATACCCTTCCATAAATTAATCTAAATGCTAAAATAAATAATAAATGATATGCATACATATCAATTATTTTAATGTACCTACTTAGATTTGTTTAGATCATTAATACTTATTTTTAATCAAATATGACTATTATTAAAAATGATACTTAGGTTTCCTTTCTTTAATTATTACTGTACACAATTACCCATATGTATAGATAAACACAGTTAAAAAGATATTTATCTTATGTTTAAATGTATCAAACCATCAATGGGAATGGTAAATAATAAATAAATAAAAGAATCCAACCTCTTAATAAAACCACCCAAAGTTGATTTTCTGTTTTAAAAATACATGAAAATTATTTGTAAATTAAACGAGAACATTAGCCAGTAGTAGTTTTTAGAGTATCATACCTTTTCATCTTTCTTCTCCTCAATAGGCGTCATCATTTTGAAACATACACCATAACGAAAATAAGACGTTACCAAGTTTCTAAGACATATTTACACTATTATTTTCATTGATATTATCTACAGAACGCCACATTTTTTAATATCCATATAGACGTCTAATGTAAATCTCTCGGTTTCTATACTGTGTTCTTGTAAATTAATTAAATATTTACGAGCTACACATTACAAATACGAAAAACAGGTCAGTGGCGTAAGATAAATCAATATACGTGAATGACACCAAAACAATGCCGTTTCTCTAAAATTCGCGGATTTTGAGATTCATGGAGTATTCCACAATAAATAAAACTTTAGTCACTACGATTCACAATATTTTTTATACAATAGTTAACATAATAAATTCGTATTTTTTATGAAAAATAAGCAAAGAACGACATTAACTTGCGAACCACAACAAAACTCCATTAAGTCACTAGTGATGTGTGTAATGTACACGGCAGTCACGTCACAGTTCGACATACTAAGGAATTTATTAGTCTAAATCTATAAAATTGTTTAATATTTTTTTCTGTTTACTTTGTTCAATAGGTAACGTCCATGAAAGTTTTGGACCCTTACAAAAAATAATATTATGTATTAATAGCAGTCTTATAGTGGATTTAAAAATAAGGTTGAAATAATTAGTTTTTAGAAAATAACTTTAGTCTGGATTAAATCAGGATGGATGGCAAATTATCATAGGTAAGTAGGTACTGTTTATTGGATACTTTTTCGCTAGTTATGTACTGATGCTGGTAACACACACTTTTTCATATTTATTTTTTATTTAATGATTAATTGACAAAATTAACTGAAGTGAGTTTCACTAAAGAATTCCCTTCGCTATAATGTTGGCTGCTCTGTACGTCAAGCAGATTTCACAGTTTAGTGAAATTACCACGGTTGGCATCCAGTCATACTTATTACAAATAGTTCTGCGTATTTTTATTTCAAATTTTTATTGGTTAGTTCTTTTCAATACGTTACATTATAGTTACGTTACATTAAATTATCTTTCTGCTTAGCATTCAAACGTAAAAAACTGAAGTTACCGCTATTTTTGGTATGTCATTTTTTAAAATCTAGCAACATGAATTTTCATGCTGCCAACATTACAGCGAAGGGAATTCCTTAGTCAAACGCACTCTAATCTATGTGCATAATGTCCATTTTCACTAAAAATTCCCTAGCCTCCTAACGCCATTCGTCTCTTTCTATCTCCTTTAGATAGACTGAGATAAAAATCGCTAAGATATCTTATCGTTAAAAGCAAATGTTAGTGAAAACGAGAAAAATGTAACGAATATATCTTGGTTACTTGCAAAATATCTGGAATTATTATGTCAAAAAGTTAAAAGGACAAAGCCATATTTCTACTTTATAATATTTATTTGTACGAACTCACCCTATAGTCCCCACTATGGGGGTACTTTTTTACACCAATTAAAAAGCCTCTTAATCAGTTAACTTCTATCAAATCACAAGTATTTATCATCAAAGTAACTTAATAACTGACTTGACTCATGGAACCTAAGTAATTCTTTTGTAAAAAATAAAATGTTTTACCCACAGTCTACTTATTGATAATTCTTAACTTTTTATTCGAAAATCAACCTTGTCTTTGTCTTGGACAATCAAATGTTAAGTTTATTGTCTTCTTGAGATCGCATACCTTTTTTATATTTCGTGGACGTGGAACGGCGCACACACGCCAGTAGTCGTCCGGGTCAAATGTACTCTTTGGTCTGGGTCTCGCTTGATTAGCTCGTAAGATAGTTGTAAATAGGGTTAATAGAATCTGTATGTGTACCGTTAACTTTGGGAAATAAAATACTATGTTCCGGCCAATGACTTTATTTATTACCACCAAGTAGAATAACTCTGAACTTGAGGCAGCTACTGCGAATTATTTCTTTTAAGAAGCCAGCGTTCAACATTTAATTCTAGACTAAGTTTTGCAAGATATATTATATCGCAACACCTAATTTAGAAGTTTTTCTTCCTAAAAAATACCTAGCTAACTTGTATTGTTTATGTATCTCCAACAAATACAATGTTGATTAGAATTTATAGACCACATGAGAAAAAATATTGACTAAAGTTTTCTTCTTTATCAGCTCGCTATCACAGAAAGTTCTTACATACTTAGTCGCTTTACACGGGTCGTTTCTGGTGGGTGCAAACCCTACGGCCTAACGGGTAGGGCTGCTTGCTGTTGTGTAGCGGAAGTAGCGTATTTGGAGTTCACGAATGGGCATCATTGCGCGGACAGTTCTACAATACTCCCCATTGTTGGTACGTTAATATACCTTCTTTACTATTTTTTTTTTTCGCTGGGCGTCACTGTACTGCTAAAAGATATAATTTTGTAAATACGAACATTGTAATTTACCCTTTGAAGCCCGATAAACCAGCAACTTAAGTTGCCGTCCGGGCATTGAAGGATTAATATTTAAAAAGAGTAACGACACGACTTTACTGCCGGAATCTTCTCGGTAGTTCAACTTTTGGAACTGCCCCCTTATTCACAACCGTCGGATCACGGATTCGATTCGAAAAGTCCCATCCCGTCTCGCTTTGACCCGCCAAGGTAAGAAGTGACACGTATAGAGTATAAAGGGGCTGGTCTAAATTCAAACATGACAGACAGACAGACAGACGGACGGACGGACAGACAGACACTATGACTTTGTGAGTTTATATATTTTTGTTATAATTATAAAAATCGGTTTCATGACGATTTGAAAGTGCTTCTTTGTAACCTATTTGAATAAAGATACTTTGAATTATGAAGTTTGGCTGCAACAGAGGAAATATTCCTTCTAAAATAATTTGTACAAAATATTTGTCATGTGCCGATATTTGGAATTACTTACGATAGTTTGTTTGTCACGCTCGCGATATTGAAATAACAATTAGTAATGGTCGTTAGTAGTGGTGGTGGCATTTTAGTCCGGGAAGCATCATCATCATCATATCACCCAAGAGACGCCCACTGCTGGGCATAGGCCTCCCCCAAGGATCTCTAAATCGATCGGTCCCGCGCTGCCCTCATTCATCGGAGACCCGCGACCTTCACCAGATCATATGGGGAGCATATTAGATTTTTCATTTTCATTTACGTTGGATTTTGAAAAGTAATCAAGAAGAACGCCTAAACAGGGACATTTTTTTAAAATTGGCTTGCTCTTTGTCCGAGAGAAGATAATATGGGGTTAACAGTGTAGCCAGCTTACCGAAATGGTGCCTATTTAATCAAGCTTTGAAGTAACTAAAATTACAAGCAGTTGGTATAACAAACAGGTGTGAGTGGTAACCCACTGAATATCTCCTCTGTTGAAATCGGCTAGGCGGAATACACTCATGAAGATCTTGAGCATAGTCTCCGAAGCACAATCTGTAGACGACCGACAAGCAAGCACCGGCGGCATACGGCGCGGCAATGATCCAAGTCCAGGCTATGAAGCTTAGTCCCAACCAATCTCCTATCGCTAAAAAGGCCTCTTGGCTCTTCATTCCACCGAATCCAGAGTGGCGTGTTGGTACTTTGCTGAGGCGTCCCACAGGTGAGAACAGTACTCCATGCACAAATGGACTCGTGCTTTATAAAGAGCAAGAAGCTGTCCAGCAGTAAAGTACCTAATTCACCTTAGTCTGCCCAGTTTCTTGGCCTCAGTTAGAGTTCTGGATTCGATGGTGACACCGAAGTAGAGGTTAGACGTCAACTCCATTCTGAGAAGCTCTAGGTGGTTCAGATGCACCCCGGAAAATAGGGGCCCCATAGAATGGACTTTTCTTTGCGGTGAAGAGGCACGCCTGTGTTTTAGAGGTATTGAACGTTACCAAACTCTACTTTTCTTGGTATTATTTTAGATGACACATGTTCATGGGAAAACATATAAACACTTTGTGTAACAGAATTAATTCATATGCATATCCCAGGAAACTTAGCAAAACTGCAAATAAAGAAATAGCTCTTCAAGCTTATTATGGGCATGTCAGCTCGATTTTGAGGTATGGTATTGTGTTGTGGGAAAACTCAAGTCACATAAATAAAGCATTTATTGCTCAAAAGTCGTGTATCCGTGCGATATATGATGTTGATTGTTTGGTTTCATGTAGACCACTTTTCAAAGAATTAAAAATTCTTACAGTCCCTTCTTTATACATATATGAAATATGTATACTTTCGTCATGAATCACCTAGACTTATTTAAGTGCTCAAATGATTTTCCTCGTGCCTATAGCCGTAGGCGTCAAAATGTGTTGGTGCTGCCATTGATGAGAATAACCAAGCGTTCAAGAAATAGTAACTCAATGGCTATTAAAATTTACAACTAATTACCAAATGACATCAGAAATCAAATGTTAAATCAATTCAGATACAAACTCAAGACATGGCTCACACAAAATTGGTTTTATAGTATAAGAGATTTTTTTGAATTTAAAATGAGAAATTGAATCGTATTAATAATTATTTGACAATTGTATGAATTAATTTTAAAATTGACAAATTTTGCATGCCTAACCAGGTGAATGTGTCGTGAATTTTATTTTTTGTTAATTAAGAACTGTTATGTAACCACATTCTAGCGAAATAAATTCTATTCTATTCTACATCATTATTTTGTACCTGACGTTTCAATCTAAATACATCCTAATATAAAGAAGATGCTTGGAGTGTACCACCTTTTTGGGATTCCAATAAGCGATTAATGAATTAAGTCTCAAGCCCGACTTTACACTGTCCAAAAAACTAACACCGTGAGCTTTGTATGCGTGAATCAAACTTCTTTAATTATATAAAACGAATATTGACGGTAGTTAGCTTATTATATTATTAAAGACAACTGAGATCTTTGTGACAACTATCGCTGGAGAAATCAAAACGTCGCCTTTAAAAAATAATACTGTAACATCTGATTACATAAAATCAAGCGGGGATATCGTTTTTAGAAGAACCAAATGATTGTGTCTTTGAAATTATGATTATACCAGCTGATATTTTAATAATAAAAGTAATAAAATAAATCAAAATAGATACCACAACACACATCTTTATTTCTTTCGTCTGCCTAATTAATAATTTCATTATTACACAACATGTATATAGAAAGACTTTTATACAATAGTGTATAATTATAGCTAACTATATTTATCAACAATACAGTAAAAAGAATTATGAATCACTTAAGATTTATATTGGCAGTCTATTTTAATGATATGTATCTTTTGCAGTTTGGAACAGCCGTTAACATTAATTATTATCTAAATTAATATATTTCTAATACAATTTTTTCACAAACAATAATAATTGTCTATGTGCACATCTTTTCTAATGCACATCAAAAGTAGTTCATTTTCATTGTGAAATATAAATGTTGCTGTGAGATTATTTCTAATAACTTAGCAGAGTACCTACATTGAGAATTGATAATAAGGCTTGGTTAATAGAAATATTTAAGCATATAAAGTAATTATTCATGAGTTCTAATAATTTAGTGCCATCTCATGACATTTAAGTATTTTATTTATTATCAATAAAAAATAATCTCACAGCAAATAATAATAGTAATTTACAATTTAAGCTTATTTTCCGAAATATATACAATGTATCGATTTAAAACCTAAACTGTCACATATTAACAGCATTTAAATATTAATCACATTACTTTAAGGTACTTTAGATCATGCATAACAATTTTATGTGACTTTTTTGGGAGTCACATATTTAAATAATAGCTAATCAAGTGTTAATTTTAATTGTTTGAAGCTTTATTAAATTTCTTTTTTATAATTAACAACGTAATTATCAGACTCAGTATTTATTACAACACTAGGGCTATAATTGGAGAACTCAAAATATTAAATTATTATTTAAAATGGGAAGGTTCAGAGTTTCGGAAGGTTTTATTTATTTTCTTATTCTAATAATGGACCAAGGAATGTTATACATGTATCGTACATTCCCGACGTTCTTGTTCCTTTCTTTGTTGGTACCTGTGAACAGAGAATAATTTACTTTAGAATGAATATCGTTCATAATAATTTTATATTTGAAATAAAACGGTTTTATATCAAATGTATAATGATCGCGAAAATATGGGACAATACAACTGTGACAATAAAAATAATTTTACGGTTTACATTACTTATTGAATGATAATTCTGAATTTAGGTTAAACCTATGAAAAGTCAGAGGTGACCACATAGTTACCTCTTAATAGAATAAGAAAATTTAGATAGGAACATTTTCTTTTCTTTAGTGAAAATATTTATTAATTTAAAAGTTAATATACAATGCTTACTTGTCAATTAGCGAAGAAATATCTGTAGAAATGGGAGCAAAACTGCATGACAGCCCATCGCTCCCGTTCTGGCCACAACTGTTAAACAATGACAATACACAACAATAATAATATGTTTGGTATCTCACCAACTTACACTAAGTATATTTACGAAATTCTAGTCTAATTAATTAGCAAAGCTAGGCGAGCATGGTGGTTTTATCAAAAGCTTCTGATACTGGATTCTTGCTTTATCAGCTTGAGCCAAAGGTTATGAAAATATGAACTTAAACGTAGTTTTCGTAAAACGCCTGTTACTTCATCAGTAAGAATTTTTTTTGTAATACGTATAATATACATATACTTAATAATACTAATAAACTATTGTGTCTGATATGAGGGTGCTCTACTGATTCACAAATTTGTGCCACGGATACTAGATAAAATACAAGCAACCTTAACTCGCGAATTAGAAGCGCGTGTTCATTAGATACACATATGCCCAAACCGGAACTTGAACTAAGGCCCTCTATCTTAGTAGACAGAGACCACGAGACCACTTAACCAGGCGTTGTTCAATGATTTACTGAATTGATATAAAATTAATTAACATTGTGCTACTCTTTGATGCTTGGAAATATAATTTTTGAGAAATTAGATTCGTAACTTTGAAGAATTCAATTTATAATTCCTAAAAATGTTTGCACTTTGCAAAATTTTTTCACTAGTTTGCACCAATTATATCAATTATTTACAATATTAAATGACAGAGCTAATTTAAAAAGCTAATAATGAACTTATAAAAGGAATTCGAAAAAAGAGCGTTCATAATTATCTTAATTAATAATAGTTGTAATTATTCAACTATTATTAATTAAGATAATTATGTAAAACTGCTTCATATTCACATTTTAAAAGTGATGCGCTTTTTTTGTAATGGGTGGTAGAATGTATGTCATGTGAAGACCCTTGTTTAGTTAAAATATATAATTCTTATAATCTACCAAAGCGTTTGTCCCAAATAGCCTTTGGTGAATTGGTGATGGCTCAAGTCGAGTGTGGTGTTGGGCGCGCGGAAGTGCGTGGCGGAGGTGGCGGGGAGGTACCTGCGTCTACCTGCTGGTGGTGCGCGCGCTGCGCCGCCCGCTGCCGTACGTGCTGCCGCAGGGGGACCCGCCCGACCCTGCGCACACACCATTTGTGACTTAGTCAAGGTGTTATATTAATTAGTATGCTCTCATGAATAAATTAAAATAAAATAAAAAATAAGTAATTAAATTAAATTTCTTAAAAATAACAAACCGTTGGCAGAAGTGTTTTAGACATGCAAATTGAGTTACTAGTTGACACTCAACTTAATGAGCACCAACAAAAATAGACCAATTTACCAGATTATTAGGAATTTTAAACATAAATATAAAAAATATTATTAGGTAGTTTGACAGTTATACACATATCATTAAAAAAATGGGTCAATTAATGTGATATAATATAATTATTTGATATTTGAGCTGAGTTAAGATTGAGACCCACCACACCCGTCGCTGGAAACAATAAAGAACCTAAACCTAAACGTAGATTTGTCGCCACTAAGTCTGTGTGTAAAACCATAAGAATTTTAAAAAAATCTGATGTTAGTAGTACTGACTTATTTGAATGAATATAATATGAGTGTAGATAAAGTACTAACGTAGTGATTCTCTCCTCTTTGTATGTAACTGGACATAACTTGGTATTAGATGCTCCCGAGATACTATTAAAGAACTCGCTAAGGCTCGTTTAATAAACACCCGCTCATGTTTTAATAACCTCTGTTAAGTAATAGTTACATATACTACTATTAGGTATCTACACTCATATTTTAAAGTTCGAATTTGAATATTGACATACTTATGAACAAAGATAATTAAAAAGAAAATTAAATAAACGACCTGTCGGTTCAATCGGTTCGACTCATTATATTACAATTCTTTTTCCCCTAAAAATAACAAACGTGTGGTAACTCTTGACAACGAACACAACCACCCCCTTAAATTTTATTTCGTACTTTTGTAACATATAAATAATTAATATTGACAATAAAAATATGTCGATTATAAAAGTCCGTATTACATCACTATTGATATTTGACTTGACATGACACTAGACAAACTTCAAATAATGGTTATGTGGCGCAAATACTGGGCCTAATTCTGAGAACACACTTTAATTCTAAATTTAAGTACAGTATATCTCTTTCTCGCAATAAGTAATAGGATAAAGATAGCAAGAATCTGTTTAGAGCTGTCACTTAAATTTAGATAGATTTCAAAGAAACCATAGACAATTTTAGACGCCATGTACGGAGGTGCCTCCTAAACACTGCATTTTAGCACGTTCACTAAGGTCGAAAATTGAACGCACCTTTCTAAATGTCAATTTATATGACAGCCATCCTTTTCTTTTTCATTTTGAGAGAAAGAAATAGACTGAACTTAAATTTAAACTTAGCATGTGTTCGCCAGAATTAGGGCCACTATCGCCAAAAATTATGACGGAGTTATAAAATTTGTTGTATGTACTTTAAAAGTTCGCCTATACAGCCATGTCTGATTCTGGTGTATATCACAAAATTCACAAATAACAATAAATTTTATAAGACTAAATAAACTTTGCAATTTAAATCAATGGAGTGGGGTTTATTTTGTACACACACACATCAAGTGTAACTGTTGCACTATGGCAGTTACACTTGATGTGCTGTCATGTATTTTTCTACAGTTATTGCATTAAAATATAAAGCCGAGTTACATTGGAGTAAAAGTGTTCTGTGCTTACATTTGTCTGACGCCTTCTGACGTGACGCGTCAGAACGGCATTGGTTTTATATAATTACTATATGGTTAGATTTACATTAATCTGTCGTGGCGTGTCGTGATGCAATCTGTTGTGTCCCGTTGTATAAAATGTACTCAATGGCTGTGTCGCATCAGAAGCGATCCCGGTCGCATCAGAGCGCCGGGTATGGGGGAGGCATGGGAGGCGGGGGAGCTGTCACGTCAGACAAGTATGTACGCGTCAGTGCTGTGCTGTGAGTCAATAGCCATAATATCAGAAGAGCAGCCGTCAACAACCACTTTTATCGACCGCTCACTGAAAAATTCAGAGGGCCTAGACCAGATGCCATTTTTTGACAATCGCTATCGCTATCGCTAAATGGAAAATGTATGGGATTTGACATTTTAGATCGAAACTCAATCGAGGGCTTATGTCAAATCCCATACATTTTCCTCTTAGCGATAGCGATTATCGAAAGGCATCTTGTCTAGGCCCTCAGATATACAAGTGCTGAATGCAGCTCTGGGATACTATACAGAGGAAGCTTGGTTAGAAGGCTAGCATGCCAAACCTGGTCAAAGGCCTTTTATGATGTATAGAGATAGGTACAGCCAACGCTTCAATGATATAAAAGTGCTTAGGACTTACAAATTGATCTCAACATGTCTAGATTTAAAAGATTGCGATGCTTTACCGGAGTCCCGAATAGCACTCTATTCCTAGATTAAGAAGACCTTTACGTAAAATATTCGGTGATCTAATAAATCAATATGAAAATGAATATTGCACCAGCTTGGTGGTGTTATGGCTCAAACTCCTCATGTGTTTCCACCAATGGGGTGTATTATTGGGCTTATAATGACGATACATCATATTGCACGTGACTGCACCTACCTATACCGGGGTAAGGGGAACGCTCTCGATAATCTCGTCATCTCGAAAATCTCGGCACAAACGGCTTGTTGAAAAAAAATTGAAATAGCGAAAAATATCAGCTGTTTCATACCAAATTATAATACCTAAGTGTAGGCTATAGATTAGAGATAACATATATGGTGTAGGCCATAGATTAGAGATAATATAGAGGGCCACACCGCCACAGAGCGGGCGGGCAAAGCGGGCGAGCATCGTTTCACCTCTTTTCATACTTTGGTTCACACCGCGAACTACAGAGCTAAGCTACGTTAGCGATGTGAACGGCCAATATTCCGCGTAGTTTGTATAGTTTCCTCCTCTCGCTTCGCCCGCCCGCCTAGCTCTCTGGCGGTGTGGCCTGCGCTCTTCACGACCCGTGTGCAGAACAGCTGATATTTTGGCGATTTCAATTATATTTTCAACAAGGTTTGTTTATATTATATGTTCCCCTCACACCATGTACACCTAGGTATATGAGAGTAGGTGTACCCTTGGTGGTAGTGTTGGCGGCGCTGTCGCTGTTGTCGTCGGAGTCGGTGTGCGGCTCGCGCCAGCCCGCGGCCGCCGCACGCGCGCGGTGCCGCGCCTCCACTGTGGAGCACTTCGATAGGCTCGACTCGTCTGAAATTATATCGGTTTTAACAAATACGTAACAGTTTCAATATGAAGCCGCCTTAAGAAAGGGTCAGAGCTCGGAATCGGACCGGTACCTCTTCAACTCAGGTCGCTCATTATGATTTGAAAGAAACTCCTTTTCCTTGTACCTACATTGCTGGTAATGAAACTTGGTTATGTAAGAGTAACAAGGGGAAACTCCATAGTATGATGCATACTAATCAGCATTATAACGGCATCATATCGCCTCAGGATAAGCTTCCCGGGCTTATTATTACCTATTATCTCACGTATAGATGACGGACACGTAATAGAAACCGTGCATCTCAATGATGACGTCAAGGCCCGCGAGTTAACGCGTATTAAGCGCAGCGTTGCTTAGCCATAGTCGGTTGATCCGTTCTGATACCTCGGTTAGGTTGACGCCTGGTTGACAGCGAGAGGATGAGGTAAGGAGGTGTTGATCCGTTTCCGAGCAGTGGGCCGAGACAAGATTCCATATGACATAGTCGCTATAGCTATCGCCTAGTGAAAAATATATGGGGTTTGACATTTGCGCTCGTAACTAGTTTGAGCGATTATGTCAAATACCGTACATTTTCCGCTAAGCGATAGCGTTGTGATTATGGGAAGGCATCTCTTCTAGGCCGCCCAACCCCCTGGACAATATGTCTTTTGACAATCGCTATCGCTAAATGGAAAATCTATGGGATTTGACATAAGCGCTGAAACTAGGTACTTACGAGTGCAAATGTAAAATCCCATAATTATATTTGCCGCTTCGTTTGCGATAGTGCCTAATGAAAGGCATCCTGTTTATGTGGGTTGATTATAATGTGCAACGTTTAGGGTGACCTCAAGGTCAAACTGTAGAGCTCGATGTACACACGACTACACATCAAGTGTTAGAGTTGCACTACGAAAACCGTTTCTATTCCGAACACAGTAAGGGCGGTCTTAAGATCAAACTACTGTAGACTGAACATTTCTAACGCCAGGGGCCTTGATAGAATACATATATTTATAGAATAAGAAACAGGAATGTATAAGTGTGTACCGTAGCGGTAGTGGTCGCAGGCGCGGCGGCGGTGGCGCGGCGGCGCGGCGTCGAGGTCGCGGCGCGCGAGCGTGCGGAACTGCAGCGCGTGCGCCGCGGACGCGCCAAACGTCGCGTACGGGCTGATCTCGTACAGCTCTGCTGCGGGCCACACGCACGCTTAGGATATGGACACACCTGGTGAACGTACGGCGCCGAAAGTTCAGCGACGGACGTTTCAGTCGTAATATTCCGTTGCTATGTCAAACCAACCGCTCAGAACGCGGCGTCTTGTTCAGCGCGACGGAAAATAACGCGTAACGCGTCGCGTGATGTGTCGCTTGCTGTGTAAAATATATTGAATGCGTATTTGCTGAAGTAATCGCCCGAAGGAAGATTCGGCGTCACGCCGAACGCGACGTAATTTCGGCTGATGTGTCACAGGGGACTTAAAAACACTGCGAGCGTATTCAACCGAACGTTCGGCGCCGTACGTTCCGCAGATGTATTGCGACACTTACATACAGCCGTTGTGACTCACACTGGGGTTCAGCTTGGCGTGAATACGTCTAGAATTTGCTATTGTTTCTAAGTGGGAGGCGATTCAGAAAACTGGTATGACAAAATAAAGGGATACAAAATCGCGAGGAACTCCGTACAGGGGCTTGACACTTTTGTACCAAAAATATAGTATTTTTTTTGTAAAATGGCGGCAATGCATGTAAACCTTCATTTAACTTGGATACTCATCATACAATAATATTCAAACCCTTTTAGTACGGTTGATCCCGGGCAGTGGAACTTAAAACGCAATTTAGATTTGAAACAATACTTTTTAAATATGATACTAGAAGACCGACCGCGAGTTACATAAAATAATCAAATGAGCATGGAGCGTCATGGAACATTATGTTACAAGAAATAATTACGGCAACAGCCACCAATTTACTCGAGATCCCCTGGAGATCTTACGTAACACTCCATAGGTTATTGGGCTACAATTTTATTCAGAGTACTTATCAAGCTTATAACTTACCCGAGGAGTCATCATTTGACTTCTCATTGCCGTTTATGGAAGAAGAAGAGTATAGCTTCTGCCCTTCTCTTAGTTTCTCTCTTTCTGCTTCGTTGCTTTCACTTAATTTTCTATCGTCCCTCATGTAATGATCGCTTGATATACAAAATAATCTGGAAACAAATAGTCAATGTACATTTTTAGGCTAATTTTAGATTACTTATCGATTACATGTTCAACTCTTAACTCAACAGAGGATGGCTAGGACTTAATGTTCATAAACATGGAAGATGCTGTCTGAGCTATAAAGGAAGTGCAAGTCCTAGATCGATGCTGACTAATATTAGGATGAGCGATGGAAGGAAGGAGATACACAATTTATTCTTACTTTCTCTTTCCATGTAATAAACACAGCGCCAATGCTAATGTAGCAAGTAGCGCTAATGCTGCTGCCACGCCAGCAAACACCACCGTCCTCATCGACGTCCGCGCGCCACCTGACAGCGGCGATGACGGCTTCAAAGGCGGAATACGACCTGGATACGGAGAATATAAATACACGTCATTGCTTACGAAGTGACATTATTTTATATTATCTGTTAGGAAAGTTCACGAAGTCGAGTAGGTAGTGACGGTCAGAAGTGGTCTTGCCGTCGGCACACATAATTAAAAAGAAATTATAATTGTGACTCAAGCGAATTTTCATGTATACTCAACCCTTTTTCTGTACCCACATATTTGGCTACACTTAAGTGAAAATGGGAGGTAATTTTGTACCATTAAAAGAATTTCATCAAATCAATTTTCACTGGACCTCTTTATAATTATTGCATATAATATTGTTGAAACCATTTATTTCTGGTGATAATATGTCACCTACCTCCAGCTATTGTGTATGTGTCAGCAAGTAACGTGACTCGCTCTGCGCCGGCATCGCTGTAAGCCTCCACGGAGAGCTCATACCATGTTGCTGGAATCAGGTCACCAATCACGTGGCTTGCCGAACTTAATTCATCCCCCACCTAAAACAGCACAAAATAAATTAGTTCACAGCTCGAGACTCAGGATGGTTGATGGGCGGATATTGTGGTGGGGTAAAAACTCACTTTGATCCAGTGTTCTGTTCCCGCTCTTCTGTATGAGACTCTGAAACCGAGGATAGGACAACCACCGTCCCGCCATGCATAAAAGTTGATCTTAATCGCCGTTGAGTTCATGTGGACGTGGTCTTCTGGTTTCGGGGGCTTAGGGCCTGGAGCGATAAAAGAGAACTGGTAAAATACATTTCTTCTCTGGAAAATCTGGATATTGGCTAGGATATAACTGAAATACGATTGCAATTGTAGTTCTTGAACTTTCAGATGATCACATCTGAAGTAGGTACCTAAAGATGTATACCTAGATTTGTCTCTATTTTTTTTGTTTATGGTACAGGTACTCACGCCCTCCTCTCGTGGTAGCCGTAAGAACTTCGCTGGGAGGTCCGATGGATATCTTGTTCTTGGCTTGTATCTTGGCGTTGTAGGTGGACCCGCATTTGAGCATGTCCATTGTGTAGGCCGTTACTTCAGGGGATAGTTCTACGGTGTGCCAGTCTGTCTCTGATGCTTGTTTGTAGTTTAGGAGGTAACCTGCAAAATAAAGTTCGATATTTAGTTTACAGTTGTTTGAAAGACTACACGTGTTGACGTCATAACTTTTTTCGTCGGTATTGGATAAGGTTGTAATAGGTATTGAACGTATTAAAATAATATTTGGAATGGTTCTTCGATATACAAAGCACGGCAAATAACTCAACATGAGTAGCGATAAGAATCATGGTAAAATATGGTTTGATCTGCAAAGTACGCACATATTAGACCGGTGCTAGCTAGCTGGTAATGGTCGAATGGATAAACATAAGTAATTTACGCATTTAAAATTCTATGGGCTTTGAGGGTCAATTCGAGCTTGAGAAATGAAGTGGTTCTAAACTTCTAACCAAGTATAGGGTGGGTGTTCTCTGGCGCCCGCTGCCAGTGCAGCTTGACGCTGGAGGCGGTGGTGTACTGCAGCGACAGCGAGGGCGGCGCGGGCGGCAGCACGGCCACCACCGCGTACACGATCGAGTCCTCGCCGATCGAGTTGCTGGCCGTGCACGTGAAGTTGCCGGACGATTGCTCGTTCACTTCTGTTAACGGTTTGATAATTAGATTGTGACTGGAGAAAATTTTAATTCACATACCAACCGCCTTTCTCATTTCAGCCGTAAACCAGTTCACTGTGTTTCGGATTGAAGGTAAAGGTAGCCAGTGTAATTACTAGGCATGGACGGCCCCCAATCTTAGGCCCCAGGATGACAACGCACCTGCAATATCAAGTGATTTTCCCTTGTTATTGCAGGTGTCTATAGGCGGCGGTAACCGCTTACCATCAGATGGGCCGTCAGCTTGTTTACCATCTAGTTGTATAAAAAAATTGTGAAAAAAAATTTTAAACAAAAATTAAAACCGACTTCAAAAAACTGAAAAGGATAAAATAATTAAATTTAAGTAGGTATTCATACCCTAGAAACATATTTTTGGAGTCGGTGCTTCACTTTCTATTGTTTTTGGAAACCACTTAGCACCAACTCCAAAAATATGTTTCTAGGGTATGAATACCTACTTAAATTTAATTATTTTATCCTTTTCAGTTTTTTGAAGTCGGTTTTAATTTTTGTTTAAAATTTTTTTTCACAATTTTTAGTGATAACTTTCTACGGTCAAAGCTAGATGGGTGACCGTCAAATTATATTGTTTTCTACTATCGTATCGTTTCACTAAAAAGTCATTGGAAAAGCAAAAATTCGCAATTACGTATATGTAGACGACTTCATAATTTCAGTTTTATTATATTTAAAACCAAAGTACCCAACTGTTTTTGAAAAAATTTTTATGGGACCAAATGGCAGCTATTCCGCATCGAACAAAAAAAGAATCACGTAAATCGGATCAGTAGTCTCGGCGTAATCGGTGTACATACATAGAAAAAAAAAAAAAAAAAAAAAAAAAAAAAAAAAAAAAAAAAAAAACATACCGGCCGAATTGAGAACCTCCTCGTTTTTGAAGTCAGTTAAAAAAAACCAAGATGAAGTAAAAGATAGTAAAATGCTGACCCGGCGAACTTCGTACCGCTTAGAATTTATGAAATAAAATGTTGTCTCAACTTATTTAGTTTAGATATTATTATGAAAATGAATTAAGTTCAATAATGTCCCAAATTTTCAGTTCAAAGCTGTGCGGTGGCAACCCAGCCAGGCAGATTTAATCATTTGAAAAATTT
Source organism: Nymphula nitidulata (assembly GCA_947347705.1). Lineage (NCBI taxonomy): Eukaryota > Metazoa > Arthropoda > Insecta > Lepidoptera > Crambidae > Nymphula > Nymphula nitidulata. The sequence continues at coordinate 1,052,883 of OX374617.1, read as the reverse complement.
AGATGGATAAATGATTGCTTCGTCTTTGTTTGTTGATTGAAATTTCAAAAATCCGGGGGAAACGAAATCCATCCGTCCGATTTATTAACAGGAACACAACCATTACTGTTAGTCAGCAATCCCTTGTAGAATTTGGAGTATCAATGTACAAATCGAATATTGTATAGAGGAAACGAGATCTGATGATATCTGAAGATGAAAACTGAAACTGGTGAAATCTGTGTCTTGTTGGAGAGTTGCCGTTAAGAGTTTTTTTATAAATAGGACTCCGCACCCCTTGATGGTGACGCAGGCTTTGTCCACGGAGCCCGCCAGTGCACTGACCTCGCACGTGCAGGTGTCCGGCGGGCGTGACCTGGTAGTAGGCGTGGTGACGGGCGCGGGCACTGACCTCGCACGTGCAGGTGTCCGGCGGGCGTGACCTGGTAGTAGGCGTGGTGACGGGCGCGGGCACTGACCTCGCACGTGCAGGTGTCCGGCGGGCGTGACCTGGTAGTAGGCGTGGTGACGGGCGCGGGCACTGACCTCGCACGTGCAGGTGTCCGGCGGGCGTGACCTGGTAGTAGGCGTGGTGACGGGCGCGGGCACTGACCTCGCACGTGCAGGTGTCCGGCGGGCGTGACCTGGTAGTAGGCGTGGTGACGGGCGCGGGCACTGACCTCGCACGTGCAGGTGTCCGGCGGGCGTGACCTGGTAGTAGGCGTGGTGCGTGACGGGCGCGCGCGCGTGCGTCCATCGCGAGCGCGGCGCGGGGGCGCCCACCACGGAGCACGCCAGTAGTACCGCGCCGCCCGCACCTACTGCCACGCGACGCCCGAACGACGCGATGCGCGCGGGGACTGCGCACAACGTCACATCATCACACCACAACGAAACAAACATTAATTAAATGCTTTCATTTTAATTTAGTGACGTGGACAGACGACCCGGTTAGGGTAAAGGGAAGTCGTTCTCTCTTTTTGTTCAGCAGTGGAGATCATAGGCTGATAATTATTATGCTGATGATGAAATTCAACAACGTCAAATCACTTCCTGCACAAAAAGTTTACTTTCTTTGTCATAATTCCAAAACTTAGAATTGTTTACCGGCACATTGTGTTCTGTAATATGGGTTCTTCTAAAGAAGCGTGGAGAATCACCTTATGCACCCGTAAAGTAGAGGCGGATAGAACACTGTGTTCAAATTGTACCGTGCTACCTATAACATATGAACTCTTCTTTAGACAACGAGTGGTGTTGAGTCATTTGCCATGCCTATTTATATAAAAGCGTTTACGAAAAGTGCCTTAAGCGAGGTAATATACTGACTACAGAAAAGCACATGATGTGAGCTACAAGGCTTAGATCAGTGATTAAAGCAATCACACACATTTCAGTAGTGCAGAGTTTACGCAAATACGTACGTAGATAAACGTAAGTGACGTAGTGTGATCATCTACGTAATGGGATTCCTTTGTCACAGCAGCTTCAGCATTGAATTCATCCCTAGTTCCGTGAAAACTCCCCATAATGGAGCATTTATTATGCTCAGGAATCTAGCATTCATGTACGGTTCATAATATTTTTCTTAAAGTAGTAGATTATTTACTTACTTCTTGAGCTTGGCCCTTGTCCAACGACTAGTGTGGACTCTCCTTCCCCAGACCCAGTAGTTGCCGATACCCAAAACTCATACAGCTGATTCTCCATCAGATTGCGAACTTGGAACATCAGTTCCACGTCGGGTTTCTTATCTGCTGACACTGTGAAACTCGAGTGCTTGCCTAGACTGAACAAGGAAGTGTAAATTAAATCAAAACTTTCAATGCAAAGACCTTAAGTCTATTAACTAGTAATAGAACACTTGTAAGAAAAATAGCTCACCGTCCAGCTTCTCTGTAGTATACAGTATAATGTGTTATGATGCCATTGGGGTGAAGAGGAGGCAGCCAGCTGACCAGCACCGAATCACTGGAATATGCCAGGGCTTTGATCTTCTCGGGAGCAGATGGAACTGGACCAAAAAGACGAAGCTAATTCAGTTATGCGTGTTAAGGTTTAGTTATCTTTCACAGACTGCTTACTTTATTTTAAAACAATCACACACATTACTTTTTAATTTTGATCAGCTAATTCATTTTCAAGTTGATCATACTTTTACGTAGCGTCTATCTGTGTCACATGTTTTGGTGAGGAATCCGGGTGTAGCTCGCTTTCATCTTCGGCCTTGCAATGATTTTTTATCAAATATCTCCGCCAAAAGTTCCAAACCTACACAAGGTAGGCAATACTAGCGTTAACATCCATGGGTCGCAGACATTTTCTGGTCACCACTTACAATTACTTGTCGAGCATCAAATTCCAGACACAATTTAGATTCCGGGAGCACGTATAATGTTTACCGTCCTTCCTGAAATTGGAAAATATGCATGCTGTTTATTTGAGTTAGGAGTGTACCATCTTCCTCCGTCATGCAGTAGATGGACGGGCTGCGCTTGCCGTCGCCCGCGTTGGTGAAGGCCAGCACTTGTATGGAGTAGTTGGTGTACTTGCGCAGCGTGTGCAGGTAAGTGTCGGTGGTCGTCACGCGCTTGATCTCTCCTACGTCTGCTGTAACAGCATCATTGTTCTTAGTATCACGTTGGACAGTTAGATCATTATTCGTAGCTACCATAATTTTACTCAATTATAGCAATATATAGAGCTCGGTGGCGTAGTGGTTTGAGCGCTCTGATGCGATTACGAAAACAAAGCAACTTTCGCCATGGTCGGTCCCGGGATGGGTCAATCAAAATTAAAATCTCGAGCTCGGCACGTTAAGCCGTCGGTCCCGGTGCAACCGCCGAGGCCGGCCCAGGAGGAGGCGGCGACATGGACGCACGCCAAGAGGGCTGGTTTGAGATAGCGCAGGAAAGTGATGAGTGGAAAGCGTTGGGAGAGACTTTTGCCTAGCAGTAGTAGAGCATAAGTTAATATAATAATATTAAATAAAGTCGTATACAATAAGTGATACTAAATAACGGTGTCACAATTTAGAATGAATGGTGTTTTGATAGAAGTTCAAATAAATGAAATTCAAGTTTTGGTTTCATGACCTATGATGCGATGTTTGGTTGTTCTTAAAAAATCAAATAAGGAACATGATACCGTTAGCAATTAGGTAGATATTTTAGTATAACAGACCAATGCACCTCCTTTGCAACTGTGGACCTTTTATCCACAAACGAAGCATTCATCTGGGGAGACACATCATTGACCCAAATGAAATTAAGACCCGTGAGGTTGGGAAAATACTAAAATTTATGGAAAGTGCCCAAATCAAGGCTTTTCTATAAACTATTAGCGGCAAGTCACAATATCATCCATGTAGAAGTCTTTCAAAATAGCCTTTTTTGTAGCTCGTGGATCATATCTAAGACCTTCATCTATAGCTATCTGTTCCAGGCATTTGGTCGCTAAGTAGCTGGCCGAAGCAGTACCATGGGTAATGGTATTCAATTGATAATCCTTAATGTTTTCACTCAAGGGTCTTAATTTCATTTGGGTCAATAATGTGTCTCCCCAGATGAAGGAATAGATCTTTTAGGTCGCAGCCCCAAATACAAATAATAATAATCACAGACTTATTCTTTAAGTTTGATCTGTTTTGTCGATCGCCCACTTACCATGATCAGCAGTGAGTGGCGAGTAGATGACTTTGTACCCCTGTATGAGGCCGCCATGTTGCCCGGCCGGCGGCGGGTTCCACGACACCTTGATGCTCGACGACGACAGTGGGGAACACGTCACTCTCATGGGATGGGACTCTGGAACTGAAACGGTTAAATGGTTAGTAATGAAAACATTACTTCAGACGGAATTAGAAGATACATTAATTTGGCTATGGGATCATCATATTCATATATTTATTGCAAGTCACTACATGTTTCAATTATAACAATAAGACAATGTTATGTGTGTACATGTAAGTAACACCCTGTAGGAGCGTAGCAATTTATTAGCTTACATAAATATAACTAATGCTAGTTATTATATTTTACATATTAAAACCCTTTACTATTATCACTACAATTATTTCGCAGGCTTCAAAGATGTATAAACATGTGAGGGTCAGTATTTTAAGTTTTATGAAGTACGGTTTACAGGATTCTGTTTGTTCTATATTAGTTAGTATTCTGATACATTTTTTTTTGAAGAACAAATATGTCGTGAGCATTTGTGGAGTTTCCCCACAGTATAATACCATATGCTAATCTTGAATGTGCAAATGCATAATATGCGGAGAGAGCATGAGCATGAAAACTCAAACACCTAATTTTATACCACGGATTTAAGTTAGACCGGTTTAAAACTGATGCTGTCACTGTCTGTCTTTAAAATAATAAAAGTGAAAAGGAGAAAGGATTTGTTTGCTTAGTATAGAAGGGACTTATACATATCTCTTCTTCCCTTCTTATGTACCAATAGATACCTTCCACTGCTGCTGGACACAGACTTTCTTACACGAGAGAAATATATGGGCAGCAAATCTTTTGTATAATTATAGCCCAAATAATTAGTAAGATAGTTTTATTGTATTAAATATGGATTCTTCGCCAGCTCACGTGTAACCTCCTTCCTATGACAGGGGTTCCTTCAAAAGAGGCGTGAAAAGGCACTTCATGGCAAGGTGGAGGCGGTTAAAACAGTGGGTTTCAAGCTCCTTACCGCTTCACATCAGGTGGTGTTGAGTCATTTGCCGTGCTTTATATAAAATAAAATAAAATATCTTTATAAATCATAGCTAAGAATCATTCTAGTCACGTCAGCTTTTAAAAAAACAAAAATTACAAATCTTAATGGAACCTAGTAAACGTGATGCTGGAATATCGCCAAATAAACAGCTCTAACACAGAAACAGTAATCTATTTGCAATCAGGGCTAGATAAAAAGAGAACGAGAAGTATATACTTTATTTTAATACTCATTAAATGGCTCTGTCAGGAATTTTATGCTTGGTCGCTGTATGATTTTTTCTGTTATTCTGCCATTGCATGCTAGTTTTTTAAAATTAATTTTTCTTCTAACCTCCCTCGAGCGTGGTGGCGGTGACGGGCGCGGCGGCCGGCCCGGCGGCGACGGCGTTGAACGCGCGCACGCGCACCTCGTAGCGCGTGAACTTGCGCAGTGACGACACCGTCACCTCCGTCGCCGACCACCCATTCACCGTCAGTGTTCTGTACATACCAAGGTGATGGTGATGACACTAGATTTATACATACGGGAAGAGTTGAAGAGAATATTGTAAGCAGTTGAATATCTCTGTTGTTGCGTTGCACAAGTTTTGGATCAAGCGCTGGTTTTTGAATTCGGAAACTGACACTGAAGTGATCTGCAAACTGAAGGAATACAAAGCTAGTGCACCAACTTGGATTTTTAACCATTAGAAAAGCAGGATAATGTATTCCAAATTCCACATATTACCTTCACACTCTCAGTTCGATTCAAAAATTCCAGGATCCAGTTGGTTGGGTCGAGTATCAGCTGTGTACACACCTGGTGATGTTGGGCAGCGGGGGCCCGAGCTCGGCGCAGGTGACGGAGTAGCCCAGCAGCCGTGTACACACCTGGTGGTGTTGGGCAGCGGGGGCCCGAGCTCGGCGCAGGTGACGGAGTAGCCCAGCAGCCGTGTACACACCTGGTGGTGTTGGGCAGCGGGGGCCCGAGCTCGGCGCAGGTGACGGAGTAGCCCAGCAGCCGTGTACACACCTGGTGGTGTTGGGCAGCGGGGGCCCGAGCTCGGCGCAGGTGACGGAGTAGCCCAGCAGCCGTGTACACACCTGGTGGTGTTGGGCAGCGGGGGCCCGAGCTCGGCGCAGGTGACGGAGTAGCCCAGCAGCTGTGTACACACCTGGTGGTGTTGGGCAGCGGGGGCCCGAGCTCGGCGCAGGTGACGGAGTAGCCCAGCAGCTGTGTACACACCTGGTGGTGTTGGGCAGCGGGGGCCCGAGCTCGGCGCAGGTGACGGAGTAGCCCAGCAGCTGTGTACACACCTGGTGGTGTTGGGCAGCGGGGGCCCGAGCTCGGCGCAGGTGACGGAGTAGCCCAGCAGCTGTGTACACACCTGGTGGTGTTGGGCAGCGGGGGCCCGAGCTCGGCGCAGGTGACGGAGTAGCCCAGCAGCTGTGTACACACCTGGTGGTGTTGGGCAGCGGGGGCCCGAGCTCGGCGCAGGTGACGGAGTAGCCCAGCAGCTGTGTACACACCTGGTGGTGTTGGGCAGCGGGGGCCCGAGCTCGGCGCAGGTGACGGAGTAGCCCAGCAGCTGTGTACACACCTGGTGGTGTTGGGCAGCGGGGGCCCGAGCTCGGCGCAGGTGACGGAGTAGCCCAGCAGCTGTGTACACACCTGGTGGTGTTGGGCAGCGGGGGCCCGAGCTCGGCGCAGGTGACGGAGTAGCCCAGCAGTTCCCCGTGCCAGGAGCCCCGCGGCGGCGCGCGCCACGACACGTGCAGCTCGCCCGCGCCGCCGCCCACCACCTGCACCGACGACGGCGCCTCCGACGGCGCTGACCACACACAAACAATACACTTATTTGAAATAAAACCAATTTACCGGATTTAACTCACGCCAAGTCCTTCCGTTCCAAACGTCGGGTGTATAATTATAATGTTACATCTAATTAAACGCGAGTTAAATCCGATAAATTGGTTTTATCTTAAATGTGTAGTGCTCGCGAAAATGAAAGACAATACTAAATACAGTTTCATTTTATTTCATAAATAAGAAGTTTAGAAATCATAAAGAAATAGAGGAGTTTCAAAAATATGTTTAATATGTTGCAGCGCATCGTCTAAAAACCGTTCCTTCAAAAATCTGCGGAACAGATCACGTCAATGTTGCTTTATTACTAAAAAAATTATGGGCATAGTGATTAAGAATAACTATGTAATTTGTATGTTTTTACTCATAATAATAGTTGTTTTAATTAATGTAAGCAATGTACCTAATATAATCAAATGTTTGGAAAACGTTTTTTTATGTAAACTGTACATATTCAACAATATTCCAAAAATTTTAAGTTTTAATTATTTTTATAGATAACAATAGCGTCTATTTTCCTAATTTGTGAAAAATAGCGCCACATTCAAACTCAGGCAACATCCCTATTGTCCACACTGGCGAAAGCTCATTGTAAGCTTTCTATGCCAAACGACAAAAAATATGATTCAATACACATGCTATGCAAAGCATGAACCAAAAGACAAGAAGCTGGTTCCTAACAGCTGGTAATGCCGGTGGCAGTCCACTGAGCGACAGAGAAACTGCAAATTTCACCTTCCTCCTGGGTTTTGACGACAACGGGCTCGGTGAAGGCGCTGCGGTCGATCTGGTTGACGGCGGCCACGCGGATCATGTACGCCGTGTGCGGCCGCAGCGCGCTCAGGAACGCTTCGTAGTGAATGTCACCTTTTTTCGTTAACCTAAAGAAGATATTTTATTGGATAGTAACTATTTACTAGGCCACCCGCGGCTCCATCCACGTGTATTTCGGTTATCGTAGCAAAAGGTCAAAGATTTCGAGGAGAAATCTGTTTACAGACCTACTCGTCGCTGGCGAGGCGAAGGGCGTGTGGGGGTTCGCCCACTGCTAAATGACACTCGGAATACCCACTAAAACTGCCCGGCAACCCCACTGCCCTTCGCGCGGGTAGCCTAGGCTCTGCCAAAGCAATTTCACCAGTCCACCCCCAGGCATCCAATAACCCAGAGTCACTTAACAAACAGACAGTTAAAATAGTTCCAATACCGCCCGCCAGGCGCGCTGCTCAAAATACAAAGCTAACGAGATGGTAACGACAACGCGATACGAAGATTGCAATAGTTTATGCGAGGGGTACTGTTACTATAAATAGATATTACGCAGTTTATTATCTGATACCTAATGAGATTTACTACGACTTGTTATCAGAAATCTCTTCAAATCACTTTCAACCTTTCCCAGTCCAAGACATATAAATTGATTAATCGTAATTTACCTAAATTCTGACAATCATATCACTTCATTGCACTTCACCTTCACTTCATTGCAAGTGCAATAAATCGAATTACTATCGGACACATAATTCGGGAACATGTTGAAATTTCGTTAATTGGACAGAATTGGACTTTGTATACTTACGTAACATGAGATTGTGAAGCGCCATGGATGGAGACGTTGATGGTAACTGCGGAGTCCCACTGGTTGATGCGGATGGCGCCCTGTGGTGACAGTGGGCAGTGCTGCAGGGAGTAGCCCACCAGCGGCGAGTTGCCGTCGAAGCCCTGGCTCCATGAGAGCCGCACTGCACGGCTCAGGATCTCCGTCACGGATAGCGAGTGGGGCATGTCGGGTTTTTCTGTCGAGTTGGTAAAATGGACGTCAAATTTTTCAATGTAAAAAAGCACTTGAAGGCGACGGGAACAACTTTGAAAGTTCCAAGTGTGGTGCAAGATACATTCCTGGAAACTGTGGCCATAATAATGGTCGCTATGTGCTAGGATGATAGAATGTATAGCCATGTAACAGGAAGGAAATAAGTGTTAGCAGAGAGCTTATCATGTTTTTTTTTAACCTTAACGGGGTAACTCTTGTCCTTCATCTCACCTGATGGTAAGTGAAGATAAGGCCGACGATGGAAGCGAGTTGCACCCGGATTCCTCAACCACAGAGGAACTGGCTATCTTACCTCTAACTGCCGGAACACAACAATGCTCTTAACATTATTGTTATGGCGGCAGACTTAGGTATGATGGTGGTAGCTAGCCAGGCAGACTTAGAAAAGCCCTACCACCAACCAAACCAAGCAGAAAAATTCTGCCCCCACGGGAATCGAACCCCGGACCTCTAGATCTGAAGCAGGTGGTCTCAACCACTAGACCACGGAGGCGGTTTATGTTACCTAGTCTTTACGGCAAATACTTGGAGCTTTTGAGGATTGAAATGCTTTTCATTATATTCATATTCCTTTATTTACCTTGGACGGAAAGATAAATATAATGGTCACTGTGACCATAAGCGTTGACAGCTTGGCACTTGTAGACTCCAGAGTCCTGCCTATCAGCTCGGCTGATGTACAGTTGGGACCTTAAACCACTATCAGTCTTTGCTTCTGAGATACTTAGCCTGAAAAACGAGACATTAAGTCAGTATTGTTTGGAGTTTTATTTTAACAATCTCTGTAATTTCTTTACAATATAAGCAATTAAAGTAATGTAATACTACAATCTTCTTAATTTTCAGCATTTGAGGTTTCACAAAATTGATGACTGTTGTGCCGCTTATAGATACTTCAAAGGCTATGGGGGTTAGATAACCTCTATCATTCATGACATGGTGTCGCCAAGCTGGGAGGAGCTCTTGGCGTAGTGGTTTGAGCGCTCTGGTTTCAATTACGAAAACAAAGCAACTTTCGCCATGGTCGGTCCCGGGATAAGTCAATCAAATTTATAATCTCGAGCTCCTTCGTGCTTTGGAAGGCACGTTAAGCCGTTGGTCCCGGTTGTTACTGCAACCGCTTTAACCCGCCAACTCGCGTTGGACGAGCGTGGTGGTGTTATGGTTAACTCCTCATATGTTTCTCCCATTTAGGATGGCCAGTGCCCAGCAGTGAGACGTATATAGGCGGGTAGTGATAATGAAAATGATGATCGCCTAACCTAATTAGTTGTTGTATTGTTTTCTTGCAGAGAAAAAAATCACTTAGATTGTTGTTTCATGAGCAGAAAACTAAGTCAGCATAGCTCGAGTGATAGGTTGATAGCTAGTAGTACCTTTTAAGGCAATATCTTGGTATGACCTAATGACCTTTGTTAATATTGCAGTGTATAATTTCTTTACACGCAAAAAGAAGTCTTCTACTGATTTCCTAACGGGCGATTTGTGTGTTTGTTTGATTTGTGCGATTTTAAATCAAGTTCATTAGATGGATAACTTTATCCATCTAATGAACTTGATTTAAAATTACCTATACGTATTAAGATCTAGGTGGTTCATATTATGCGCCCAAGTGACGCGAATGGGGCTGTCGCCGCGCACGTCGCACACGAGTGTGGCAGGAGCGCCGCGTCGGGCCGTCACATTGTGCGACGTCAGCTCAAACCGCGCAGGTTCTGGAACCATCAAATTAGTTATTATAGTAAACGAAGGGCCTGTTTAGCAGGTAAAGGGAAGTGAGTTATTACATTTACCATTAGAGATAACAAAGGAAGGCATGCTTGAAAATTGCTGAACTAAATACGATATGAATATTTTTATATAGAAATTCAACGCAGTGACCTTGGAGTAGAGCGGAAGAAGCGGTTGCTCCGGGATCTGAGGTAAGGGACAGCAAAATAACAGCGAGATTGCAGGAATTGTCCTCATTATCAATTAAATGATCAGAAAAGAGAAAGAACAAGAGAGTAGCTAGATTTATTATATATTTACAGAAACAGAAGAATAATTATTACGAACTTTAACAATTTCAATGCCACAGTCACAATCTTACCTAAACATTAGTGAAATATAGCTAAGCAATGATTTCGGAATCTCTTTTCTTTTTTTACAATTTTTTATTATGGATTTAGCATTCAAGGCACCCGTGCCTTGAATGCTAAATGACCGCCACACCATAAATGCATCCCGATGCATTTATGGTGTGGCGGTCAAAAGTCTAATAAACAAACAGAAAGTGTAGTGACGGGTATAACATCTAATTATTTTTAAGAATTAGGTAAATCATATTTTATTTGTGTTAAATTCATTACTTAGTTGTCTTCATAAAGTTCTATTGACAATTTCAATCTGTCTGGCAATCCTGATTGAATTTCCACGAATTTTTTGGAGACGTGTGTTTATAGGTTGCTAATGGGATGGATCTAGTGTCAACAAGGAGTATTAATTGCATTGACTGAACAGTTTCCAGCTTACCATTGACAGCGACAGTTATAGTCTTCGTGAGAGGAGAACCGACGCCGTTCTCTGACTTGCACATGTAGTTGCCCTCATCGTAAGGCAGTGCGGACTCGATCCACAGCGTGCCGTTCGACATGAACTGGAACCGCCCACCGAGATTCACCAGCGGTATGAAGTCTGTTGACGTTGGACCTAATGCAAACGGAAGATGTCATTCTTATGAAATACAAGTACTTGTATGATATTCACGAAAGCTTCTTTCTGAAGACGCTTTATCAAACTATTTTTTCATTTATTTGGCAAGAAACATTAAAAAAAGTTCACCGAACAAGCATTTTACTATCACCATAACATTAAACCAATGGAAGAGCTCAGTGGTGTAGTCGTTTAAGCGCTCTGTTGTCGATTACGAAAACAAAGCACTTTCGCCATGGTCGATCCTTGCTGGGTCAACCAAAAATTTCTAATCTTAGGATCCTCCGTGCTTCAGAAGGCTGTTTATGATGGTGTTATAGCCCAAACTCCTCATGTGTTTCTCTCATGTACGAAGGTCTGTGCTAAGGAGTGGGACGTATATAGGCTGGTGATGATGATGATGACGATGATGAACATCATACGAATGCTATTCCGATGCTGTTTCTTTTAAATTTTCTGAGTAATTATTCACTCAAAGTAGCTGTTGAAAGATAAACATTTTCCTGAAAATATATATATTTAGGCGCGTTTTGGAAAAACCCTTTTCAAAATTATTTGACTGACTGAAAGCTGAGATTAACAAGATTGGATATAGGTACAATAACCACCAAGAATTTGAATCTCCAGAATTAATAAATCTAAAACACAATCCCTACTTTATCCCTACCGTCAGCCATGCTACTTTACTATATTTTACGTTTTACTTGCCTCGCTGTTTCAACCAAGTTACTTGGGGCGTCGGCGAGCCCGTGGTCTGGCAGTGTAGCATCAAGGACTCTCCAGCGAGAACAGCATCATCCTTCGGTTCCATTACCCATTTGGGAGATACTGCAGCATGAAATTTAAGATTACTGTGTTAGGAGCTGATCGATTTTTCCTAAGGTCCTAGATCAGGGGACTTTCCATTACATATTTCTTGGAATTGTTTTCTTGTTCTAAAGTTACCTGTTCCTGCAGCGTATAAAATGTTTTGATAAAAAATACTTATTTTTAGTAATTTTCGTTCAAGTAAATATAGGTTAGTATTTATCGAAGCTTTTGGTATTACACAACATTTTACGATGAAAGTATTTAATCATGTTGATCTATATAATTTACTTATGACAATTGGTTTTTGTTTCGTTAGTTGTATTTATAGGGAGTATTTCATAACAGTGTCTACGTCTAATAAACATACTAAGTTCTATAAAACATAGTGTGCTTTCAAGAAATAATTAGGTGAGACAGTTACCATTTTCTTTAGCCATCTGTAATCCAACGCTGTGCAAAACAAAAATCGAAAACATTTAGGTGAAAATAATAAGCATTTCGTTTTATTTTTACAAAAATAATAAAGAATACGTACAAGTACAAACTATGGGTTTCAAGAGTTTGCTTACATTTTAATGCATTTCTGCATTCAACAAAAATAGTGTAGCATGATTGTGATATAAGGTATTGCATAATATAAGACTTGAATAGCTTTTTTTTGTAAAATTACAGATTTTTATATGAATGTTGATTTGTGTATGAATGTAAGCCCATAATTAACAACGTAGATGTAGATAAATAATTAGATTGTGGTTTTGGTAGGAGCTTAAGGCAGTAACTTGGGGTAAAATATAATAAAATTATAAGCAATAACATCATTTCCAATCGATCCTTTCTCAAACTCTTGCAACCACAAAGAAAAAGTTCCGAAAAAAATTTGCTAATTATCACATCTAACTAAGTTTTATCTAGATCTTAGGTTCCCCGAAGAACTGGTGACTTGCAAAGGAATCGGCAGAATTGTCACAAAACTGGTGCTCTGTGCAAGCGTGATCTGTGCTATGACGTCAGGTGCGAGGTGCGAAAGTGCTTGTCCAGGACTTTTACCTTTGACCACCAATTCGGCGGTATAGTTAACTTTGGCAGCTGAGTTGGAGGCCACGCAAGTGTAAAGTCCGCTGTGATGTGCGGATACCTCTTTGAATACGAGGTTGCTGAAAAAATCGGCGCCTCGTTCTTCCACCTAGGCAATGGACTCACGTCAAGGTTTTTTGGGAACACTTGTTTATTTGCAAAATTAAGTAGGTAGACGACAAAATGATCTGCGTGTTGTATCCTAAATAAATAATTTGTAACCTCTTCAAGTTCATGGAGTTGGCCCATTGAGCCCTAGCAACAAACAATTTAAGCAACCGGGACTAAATTTCCATAAGATATATCTGATACTTTTATCAGGGTCACAGGTTTGGGTCTAAATAGTATTATATTTCGTGATAAGATGAATAGGCAAACTGTTACGTAATGAGAAAAATATATTATTACTTGGAGTACTACAGTACAAATCTTAAATATAGTCATTTTAAGTTTGAATTAATAGATAAAACCAGAACCCTAATTCAATAAAACGCTGTACCCATATTTTTTTATTTTAACTGGTTTATAGTTTCAACTTTTGCTAAGCTAGAGCAGAGTCCTGACCTGTAAGGTAGAGGGTATGGGTGCATTGTCCTTCAGCCAAGTAAAATGCACTGGCATGTCTCCTGAAGTAACACTGCAGCTCACTTGCGCACGTTTCCCTTCTTGCAAATTGGCAGAGAAAGAAAATGGCTCTATTTCTGGAGGATCTGCAAAATGATAATGCACAACTTGAATAAAAAATATATCATCAGAAATATCTGATTCTCTATATCTAAAGAAACTTTCTATCGGTGGACATGGCTAGTCCCAATGGAAGAAGCGCATAAGGGGTTTAGGCCATAGGTTCATTATGCTCGCCTAATTTTATGGTTATCCATATGGATCCAGATATTTTCGTTGCTAAGATCAAGTTTAGTTAGATAATTGACTTACTGCTTACTACCAGCTGCAAGTCCCTCCTGGCTATTTCCCCATGGGAGCCCATAACAGCACAACTGTAAGACCCTGCATGGGATGGATCTACTCTCACTATTCTAAGAGCACCATCCATACTGCTATCCCATTCAACGGGATTGCCATCTCGCTCCCATTTTACTGAACTGAAATTTAAAAAATATTTTTCAAAAGATTCTGATGTGAAGCTTCAAGTTCAAAGTTGTTGTTATTACAACAGTTAGGTAATTCATTTAAATATAGCTGATTTGAAATAACCTGATTGGATAGCCAGAATAAGGACAGTACAATACCAACTCTCGACCAGCTACTGCTCTGATTGGTCCTATAGATCTAACGTAAGGTGGACCTGAAAAATAGATAAATCCAAATTAATTGTGTCTCATGAAGCTGAGTCACACATTCATTTTTAAGTATAGTAACAAAGTGATAAGTTACTGCGAGGAAATCCTTTAGAAACTTACGTTGGCAATTCTAAGATGGCCTTACCATAAATATTGAGTCGGGAGGTATGCGTGACTTCTCCGAGGGAGTTTGCTGCTCTGCACGTATACAGACCCCCGTCTTCGGATCTTACAGCAGAAATATTCAAGTAGCTGACTACGTCATTTAACTTGGTTGCAAATTGTTCTACACTGTACCTAAAATAACAATTTGAGGGTCAAAATAATATTAACTGGGTCTCATTTCTGAATTAACCTAATTGTGTCGATCAAGAGGCTTTGTTATTGCTTACCTATGTCCTCTAGCTATTGTATTTAAAGGCTGCCCATCCAGTAGCCAAGAGAAATGTGGTGGTGGCGATCCTGCTGCTGAGCACTTGAGCGTCACCACCTGTCCTGGCCTCAAGACTTGTTCTATGAACGTGTACTGGAGTTCAGGAGCTGTGTCTGTAACGAAAGTTTTATTTAAATATAAATTGTAATAGTATTCCTTTTGAGTGTTGGATTTTTCATATGGTGAAACTTCAAAAAACCAGTACCTACATATTCTACGCAATGTTTTGTAATTGTTATTTATATACTAACTAGCTGACCCCGCAAACCTTGTTTTGCCATATAAAAAAAATGACCAAAAAATAAAAAAAATAGATAGTACGGCTACTATCTCTTTATTTTTATTTTTTGGTCAATTTTTTTTTATCGAGTATCGGAATTCTCAGACCTACTGATTTTATACATATAAAATTTCATAAAAATCGATCAAATCGTTTCGGAGGAGTATGGTAACTAAATTAGTGAGTCGAGAATTTTATACATACATTGCGATGCCCAGATAAGATATATCCAGAGAATAACTTGAACAAGTTGACAGTTAATCTATAAAAAAATCTGTCAAAACGTCAAAATTATTCTCTAGATAAAAGTTATCTGGGGATTGAAAAATCCAACTTAAAATAAAAACATTCCGAATAGATGACTCGACAAATGATCAAAAAGGCTAATTTGGAGTTCTTGGTATGGTCGACTAAAATTAGATACGCAGGTAGAGGTATGTAGGTATGCATCAGATTTTAATACTTGAGCTACGGTTGATATCGTAAATAAGTATTTATATTTCGTACACTTATACCTACATGGCAGTGCACTATTTATAGATGACACAAGCTTATGCTTGCGTAAAAGTGCTGCCGAACCTATAGACGATTTGTAAAAATATTTAATCGTTAACAAATCAGCTGTTTCACAATTTCAGAACGTGTTACAATTTAGAAGCGGCAGATTTTTGTCTTGATTTCATTTTTTTAGCAAGTCATGTTGAGGATGACCAGTACTGCTGTCTTCGCTTTCGAGAGCGTTCCTCGTACACCTGGTATGATAATAATGATATCAAATCTGTCAGTACTGACCAGTGTGCCTGTGTGTCCTTAGGTACTTACCTCCTAATCTAAGCTCCGCGCTGGCCTGCGCCGAGTCGCGCTCATTCCTGGCAATACACTGGTAGACACCTCTATCAGCTCGATGCACCGCCGATATCACGAGCTGCTCCCCATTGTTTTGCACTCTGACTCTGCCGCCAGCCACGCCGGCTCCCAATGGTACTCCATTGTGGAGCCACTCCAATCTTGGGGCCGGCCAGCCACCCCATGTGCAGTTGATGGTAGCTGTTCCACCGCTGTTTATTACCTGAAATAACAAGATTTTTGTGAAGTGAAGGCGATATATTAAAACAAATCGCACTTTTAAAGTTAATGTCATAGGTCACTGAAGGTTAGATCTTACGGATCCGAAAATCAGATATACGTTATTTGATATCTTTATCTAGATACGTGTCGAACAACAATACGATTAAAGGGTTTTGCCCCGAGACATTTTATTTTAAGAAAAGACCTCTTAAACAAACCAAACAAACAAAACTGTAGATTATTGGTAAATTATAATATGTATTCAATAGGAAATTACTATCATAGCCTATAAACGTCCCACTGCTGGGCACAGGCCTTCCTACATGGGAGAAACACATGAGGAGTTTGGACCATAGCACCACCACGCTGGCCCAATGCGGGTTGGTGGGTTTAAGCGGGTTGCAGGAACAACGGGGACCAACGGCTTCCGAAGCGAGCCTTCCGAAGCACGGAGGAGCTCGAGATAAAAAACTTTGATTAACTCATCCCAGGATCGACCATGGCGAAAGTTGCTGTGTTTTTTGTATCGAAACCAGAGCGCTCAAACTAATACGCCACCGAGCTCCTCGATGATATCTACTATTTATAGTAATTTATACTATGAATAGTAGATATCATTAGTATTCAGAATCTTGTAGCAGCGTTTTTTGTAATCTTTGTAGTTATTTTTCAATAAAATAATTTGTGTAATTTCGCTTACTTTACTACTTATTGTAGGCAAAAATAGCCTAGAGTGTTAAATTTGGAATGGTTCCTAATCAACATCAGTCAGTTTATGATGAATAAAATGGTAAAATTAAAAAAATAAAGGGCCCCATCTTGAATGATAAACAGTGATATTTCACTGTTTGACAAATTGTGTGACTCAGAAACATGAAGTCTAGCTTAGCGTTTTAAAGATTATGGTATTTCATAAGAAATTAATGAAGAATTTGTCAAATTTCATCTTTCGGTGTAAAATAGAGGACAAGCTACCTTTTGGTGCGAACTGACAATCATGCAAGTGGAACCGTGGGCGATCACTAGTTGTAAATATTTCTCAAATCAGATTTGTTTTGGATGTATTCTCCACTTACTCATTAACTGTAAATTGTTATCTGATTTATTTTTCCTTCAAAATATAGTCGTCGAGAATTAAAAAACATTGCAATTATTACATTACCGAAAGTCGGGGTAAACAGTCAAAAAATGAACGTACTTGTGGGGCACGCTAGCGTGCTAGAACGTTTGGAATGGTTTGGAGCAGAGCGAAAAAGCGGCTTAACTCGACTGCTGCAAACCATTCCAAACGTTCTATCTTGTTCTTATGGTCTAAGATTGCCACGTATAACTAAACTCAAATATTAGTTATGCAAACCACACGACCATGCTTCATTACCGAATATATATATACTGTTTACTCATACCTACAATTATCTAGGGTAATTGAAACTCCATGGGGAAACAATAGGACCACATAAATATAATATCATTTCAATTCAATTAAACCATACAAAATCATTTTATATGCAGGGTTAGTTCTCGCATGATTTCAGTGAGCTATAATGTTTCCTACTGTGGTATATATAGATTTTCCACATAATTTGCGCTGTTGCCGAGCCATTTATCTTTTAAATCAGTTTACGAATTTGTCAATTTCATTTGCCAAATTCTTTTTTTATGTCACTCTTTTTTCTCTATGTCTAATCTTCTTTTTTAAAACTTGCAATGATAAAATAATTGTAATAGGAAATGCACAATTTAGTTGCCAATTTGAAGGCCAATATACAAAACATTGATATTAACACGTTCAATGTGGCACCACATATGCTAAACTTCCCAAAAAAGCGACATGAGCTCTATGATTCTCACGTTCAATTTCACTATGGTGCGATAAGAACTATATTTGTCCACATTAGTAAACTTTGTGAATTTTTAAGATATTTTAATGGTTTGTTTTTATTAATCTTGTAAATATATTTAAGTTTCCACAGCATAAATCGCCCCTAGTTTTGTTTTGTATTTACATAGATATAAGAAGTATTGTACCTTTCTGATTTCATGAGAATTAGTTTGCCATGCCACACTACGTTGGTTAAGCACTAGTGATGGGAAATATGCTATTAGAAAAATAAGGCAATATACTGATATTGCCACGGCGCGCTTGGTTTACTTTGGTTACTTCCATAGTATTATGTCGTATGGTATTCTTCTGTGGGGTAAAGCAGCAGACATTGAAACGGTATTTATCTTGCAAAAACGTGCAATTAGAGCAATCTACTGCCTTGCTGCTCGAACATCTCTTAGAGACGTATTTAAAGAAATAGATATACTAACAGTGGCTTCTCAATATATTTATGCTTGCATAATTTTTGTGCGTCAAAATTTAAATTCCTACCTAAGACACAGCGATGTACATGCATTAAATACAAGAAATAAAAATAAGTTGATCTTACCGTCTCTAAGACTGCATAAAGTTTTTAATACTTTTATGGGTCAAAGCATACTTTACTATAACAAGATTCGTAATAACGTACTAGACTTGCCATTTGACAAATTTAAAATTCACATTAAGAAAATTCTAATGTCCAAGGGTTACTATACTATTAACGATTATATAAATGACAAAAATGCTTGGTTGTAACTTATAGTGTCATATAGTTATTTCCACCAATAGCATTTCATTGATTTTCTGGTTGCTGGAAGATGTCATGCTCTCTATAAGTTTCTGCGGTGGTGGCGTCGTGTGCCGGTTCGCTCCGTTCCCTATAATATGGTTGAGCGGAGCGATGGCTGGCACATGCGTCATACTTGTGAACAGGTGCCACTAGTGGAAATGGTCATCTGTAAGCTTCCTTGATTTTGTAATAATTTACCTACATATTCATCAATAGTATCATTTTTGAGGGATTTTTGAGGTTATATATATGATATTATATATAAAACAATACAATTATTATTGTAATGACGTGGTCAGACAAGTGTTTAAAATTATTGAAAGATGATTGGCTTTATTAGGTTTTTGTATATTAATTGTTGACCTTTGTGTATTGTAATACCTATATTGTGATGGTGCATTGTCGGACAGCCTTTAAATACAGTAAATATGCTTGTCATTAGGTACTTATTGGTACGTTAATATACCTTTTTTATACTCTGTGCGACACTGCACTGCTAAATACCATTACTGTGTAATTAACTACACGAGTTTGTTGCCGGAATCTTCTCGGTAGTTCAACTTTTGGAACCGGTGTAAATTCAGACAGACTGACAGAAAGACAGACTGACTGACTGACAGACAGACAGACAGACTGACAGACAGACAGACAGACAGACAGACAGACAGACAGACAGACAGACAGACAGGCAGACAGACAGACAGACAGACAGGCAGACAGACAGGCAGACAGACAGGCAGACAGACAGACAGACAGACAGGCAGACAGACAGACAGACAGACAGACAGACAGACAGACAGACAGACAGACAGACAGACAGACAGACAGACAGACAGACAGACAGACAGACAGACAGACAGACAGACAGACAGACAGACAGACAGACAGACAGACAGACAGACAGACAGACAGACAGACAGACAGACAGACAGACAGACAGACAGACAGACAGACAGACAGACAGACAGACAGACAGACAGACAGACAGACAGACAGACAGACAGACAGACAGACAGACAGACAGACAGACAGACAGACAGACAGACAGACAGACAGACAGACAGACAGACAGACAGACAGACAGACAGACAGACAGACAGACAGACAGACAGACAGACAGACAGACAGACAGACAGACAGACAGACAGACAGACAGACAGACAGACAGACAGACAGACAGACAGACAGACAGACAGACAGACAGACAGACAGACAGACAGACAGACAGACAGACAGACAGACAGACAGACAGACAGACAGACAGACAGACAGACAGACAGACAGACAGACAGACAGACAGACAGACAGACAGACAGACAGACAGACAGACAGACAGACAGACAGACAGACAGACAGACAGACAGACAGACAGACAGACAGACAGACAGACAGACAGACAGACAGACAGACAGACAGACAGACAGACAGACAGACAGACAGACAGACAGACAGACAGACAGACAGACAGACAGACAGACAGACAGACAGACAGACAGACAGACAGACAGACAGACAGACAGACAGACAGACAGACAGACAGACAGACAGACAGACAGACAGACAGACAGACAGACAGACAGACAGACAGACAGACAGACAGACAGACAGACAGACAGACAGACAGACAGACAGACAGACAGACAGACAGACAGACAGACAGACAGACTGACAGACGGACCGACAGACAGACCGATAGACAGACATTATAACATTCTTAGCTTACGTAGATCCAGATAAGACAGTGAGACAAACATAATGTAATTGTTAGTTAGTTAATATTATTTTTATGTGATAGACATAAGGGTTTTTTTGTTGACGATTCAAAAGTGCTTCTTGGGGGGCCTAATTGAATAAAGATATTTTCATTTTCATTTTCATATCAAAAAATAAATAATACATAGAAATAAGAATCAACAAAAGCAGTTTTATTTGCCATACATTTGGTATTAATAGGAACATAGAATCATTCAATTTAACATAACCTTTTAGGAATTACATTCTTCATGAGTAATCAAAATTTTTTTAATTAATCAACAAAGTTATATTTTGTTAAAAATATATTAAAAAAACAGTATGCATAATACATATAGTAATTTTCTCTTTTTATTTATTGTGTGCTTTATTATAGCAATTGAAGCACATTGCTTTACCGCACTCTTCACAGAACGTGCGTACCTTCTTGGTTTTTTTTTCTGCTTCCAAAGCATTAAATATGGCACGTACACATCACTATGTGCGACTGGCCAGCACGGCGCGTCTACATTCTGTGCGGCATGAGGTGCAGAGACGTGGCCATATAGTGCTCATGCCGCACGCAATGGTAAATATTTAACTTGTGTGCATCATGAACATTATTTTCTCATGCCCATTTTTATAAATATTTTGTTATTATTTGAACACGCATACACAAATGTCTCTTCAATTCTTTTTTACTCACGATATAACATATAAAAAAGCCCCTCGCCCTGCGGTGAGAAACACGTTTTTCTCCGTCGCACCGTGATTAAGTCAAGCATGGCTCTATACTGTTCATGACGCATGGAACGTGTTAAATAGATCGTAAATACTATCAAAACCAATGAAGATGATATTGATCTACAAATCCCTGATTATAAAACGCGGACTAAAGTTAGTCCAGGTCTAAAACTGATGCTGTCACATAACTGTACTACCAGTACTACCTAATTTTAGTTCGCGTGTTATAATCAGAGGGTAAAGTTTAAATAATTATATCATGGTCGGACTGGCACGTTAAATTATTTACAAAACTCCCTAAAAGGAAATGAAGAGAAAAAATAGTTCAGACAGTCATAAAAATTGACTTATGCAATTTGGGTTATTTGGGTTTTCTGGAAGGTTTCTTTATTTTTAATTCTTACAATAAGGTTATAAATATTTTCACTGATAGTGGATCTTAGTGGTCGAGTAGTAGGAGTAGGCATCGAAAATATTCACGCTATTCCTTCTTGAAGAGGGTCATGTTCTTGGATTGTCGTAGACTGTCAGGTATTGAATTCCAGAGCCGTATAGCAGAGACAACAAATGAGTCCGACATGAAGCCAGAGCGAAAAGAAGGGAACAGCAGGGCAAGATGGTTGTTAGATCGAGGCGAGCGTTCATGGGAGCAATGCACAAATTGGAAGCGTTCTTTTAAGTAGGAAGGGGAACTGGGAGCAAATAAAACGCTATAAAGAGTGCACAAAATACGGATATATCTACGCTCACGAAAGGGTAGCTATTTCAATTGGGAACGAAATAAAGAAATATGGTCGTATTTGGGTAAACCATAAATAAACCTAATACAGTTATTAAGAAGACGATCCAATTTATTCAACAACTCTTGAGATAAATTAGTACAGCACACATCACCATAATCAATAATTGGCAAAACCAGTGATTGGATATGGAGAATTTTAGTACTGACAGGAAGAAAGTGTTTAAATCTGTACAATGCTCTCAGTCTCGCAGTGACCTTACGATTGATCTCCTTAATATGCTGATTCCAACTCAAAGTACTATCTAGCATAATGCCTAGATTTTTAACACTTGTCGTGCACTTAATATTGACATTGCCAAGTTTTAGAGGCAGAAGTAAAGAAACATCAAGTTTAGAAAGTTGTCTAGAGCTGCCCACAATAATTGCTTGACACTTGGTGGGGTTAACCTTCACACCGAATCTACTTGACCAGTCCTGAACAGTGATTAAATCGGCATTGAGCTGAGATATAACATCCTCGATATTACACAACTCGGCCTGTGCATAAATTTGTAAGTCATCAGCATACATATGATAATGACTCCTTAGAGAAGTGGAAAGGTAATTGATGAAAATGGAGAAAAGAATAGGTGATAAAATTCCACCCTACGGGACACCAACAGTAAGTAAGCTCAGACCAGTCGGAGAGAGTATTTGAATGTCGGACAGCTTGCCGACGCCCACTGAGGTAGGAGGAAAACCAATCAAGTACAGGCAGTGAGATGCGAAGATGACAGAGCATAGCAAGGAGTATGTCACGGTTGACTGTGTTAAAAGCATTGAAAAAATCAATCAGGACGTCACGGTTGACTGTGTTAAAAGCATTGAAAAAATCAATCAGGACCAGAACAGTCAGAACATTGAATCTGACTGACGAAAATACAAGGGATATTTTCCTTATTGCAGGCGTAAGCAACGGTTGCCGCTCGCGACCGGGTATAACGGTAATCTAGTTGAAAAAAATAGTAGAGAACTTTTGTTTTCGATGAGGAGAAGCTCTACCAGCCGACCGTAATGTGACTGTGAGACACAAAGATAATCTAATATGAGTAAACTACACTAATAACTTTTTACTGAATAACATAAACACAAAGAACATAAAATTGTATTAAATTAACTCGCAGCAGTAACTTTGTCATACATCACAACGAGACCATTAAAATAAATTGTGCCACGTCAAACGTATACCATTTTTATTATTTATAACGTCAAACAAGCGTTGCTAAAATAAAACAGTTATTTTTAATGAAACATGAAATAGTAATAAGGCCATAACAAAGTTACATAGTATTTTATTTCTTTAGACCTAGTTCAAAATGTCATTCGATTAACAGATCACTGAAAAATCACTGTGTAACTAACCAAACAATGGTTATTGGATCATTCAACTATAGTCCCCCAAATTAGAATTTAATTTTGTGTTTATACAATAAACATATAAACAAAATTCACACAAAACATATAAATGTTGCTTTTAAATGCTACTAATTACAGTATATTAGGTAACATATAGACAGCATACTTTTTGGGATATTAAATTGTTATATTTTGTTTTATTTCGAAGTCAAAGTAACGCCAGTGACAATGTGTTAAATAAATTTATATTTAAAAAATAATCAATCACCAAGAATGAGAAAGCCAAAATATTTGATCACGGTTCAGCGAGTGAATAAAAATTACAGACAAAGTTTATATTGTTTAATTTGTCAAATACTTATCTCATTTTTAATTCAGGCAACACAAGAGACACAATTCGAGGTACTGACACTGTTTATAGATTATTTTAACATATATCAGCTTAAAAAATCTATGAATGTCGCTGCTCCTCTAGATGAATATAGTTCGGAGTATTTTTTAGTACTCTTAAATTGAAATCGAAATAAAAAGTCATTGGAAAAGCAAAAATTCGCAATTTCGCATATGTAGACGACTTAATAATTTCAGTTTTTTTAAATTTAAAACCAAAGTGCCCAAAAAAACCACCAAAAAACCCAACTGTTTTTGAAAAAAATTTTATGGGACCAAATGGCACCTATTCCGCATCGAACAAAAAAAGAATCACGTAAATCGGATCAGTAATCTCGGCGTAATCGGTGTACATACATAGAGAAAAAAAAACATACCGGCCGAATTGAGAACCTCCTCGTTTTTGAAGTCGGTTAAAAATTAAAGTCAATTTGAAAAAAAGTTTGATCAGAATGTCTTGTAAAATAATTGGTTCACCCTATTACTAATGCCCTAAATCCTAAAAACCTCAGTGAAATAAACGTATATTTTAATACCAACGTCACATAAATTTGTCTTTCTATGTTTCCTACCTCGTGTGGTCATGATTGAAATTCTTAGCCGATACAACCGATGTCAAAAACATTCCTCAGATTGTAGAACATAACATAGTTAGGTAGGGCCTAGTTCTGGGAACACACTTTAATTCTTAATTTATGTACAGTATATCTCTTCCTCGCAATAAGTAATAGGAAAAAGATAGCAAGAATCTGTTTAGAGCTGTCACTTAAATTTAGATAGATTTCTAAGAAACCATAGACAATTTTAGACGGCATGTACGGAGGTGCCTCCTAAACACTGCATTTTATCACGTTCCATAAGGTCGAAAATTGAACGCACGTTTCTAAATGTCAAATTATATGACAGCCATCCCTTTTCGTATTCCTTTTGATAGAAAGAAATGCACTGAACTTAAATTTAGACTTAGCATGTGTTTACCAGAATTAGGGCCACTGTTTATTTCCTAACCTAAACGTGAAGTTTATTCTGCTCTTGAGTGTACTTTTTTCTGTAATGTTCCGTTGGAGCGAATTTCGCCATATTTTTAATAAGGAAAAGGCATCCCGATATTTATTTTAAATTACCCAATCACCGAAATCCTGCTTCGTGACTGTATCCAGTGTAACGGAATGACGTGAATTTCGAATAATCGTTCAATTTATTTTCACATACATTCACCTTAATTAAATGTTCGTTCATTCCAAATAAATAACGTTTATCGAAACTTTACGGCTTGCGACTGTTTTTGTGTGTTGAGGTTGAACTGTTTCGTTAGTTTCCATTTTATCGGCTAAATTATTCAGATTTCGATTAAATTTAAAACTAATTAATGTTCTCGATCATTAATTTCATATGATTGAAATAGGTACCGCTATTTATACAAGGTGGCGCCATCAATAGGACAATATATTTTAAAAAAGGCTATATTAGTTCGTAGAAATGGTTTGCCACTTTCAAAAACCTCTTATTCATTTAATAACTTCATGACATTTGTATGAAATTATACCTCCAATTTTATATTATTTCATACAAATGTCATGAAATTATCACATGAATAAGATGTTTTTGAAAGTACTTTATTGTTTGTTGTTTATTTGTAAAAAAATCGTGAAAGCTAACAACGTCATAATGCCTGTCTATCTGTCATGTTTGAATTTACGCCGGTTCCAAAAGTTGAACTATCGAGAATAAAATACAAACTCTACGTGTTTTCTACTCGCACTCTTAGCCTACTAGCGTAGCATCTCTACTTTGTGAAAATTGTAGCTAAATAACATTACTTGGTAGAGAAGTGTTCCTGTGGCTAGTAAAGGCATCAGAGTTCATAGAGAAAGCATAAATAGGCCTAACAATTGTTGGCCACAATTGCCGTATAAAAAAACAAATACGACGTGACTTTATTACCACAAGCTCGATTCAATTTGAAAACGAAAAAAGATTCCTTGATTTCATTTCCGCAGAAAATACAATCTACACAGGTACATTTGGCGATATCAGCAGAAAAGAGGATTTGCGTAATACACCATCCCTCCAATCACAATTTAAAATTGCCATCACAGACCCAGAAAAGGACACAAGTCAAACTTGGACTGAATAAAAGAATCTCGTTACGACAAAACGGTTGGGGGCATTTGAAACAATCGTATTTGCAATCCTGCCTTAAAAGGGTCACTAATGACAGAACTGGGGCAAATGTTTGCATCATCCTTCCCAATCTGAAACAATCAGAAAGGGTCTGTTTCAGGTTTCGGCCCCGTCGTAGTTGGCTCAACTTGCTCAAACTTGAGAATTTAGACCAAGTTAATATAACTTTTGAGACGCTTGAAACTTGTGGTACTTAAACAGCTATTTGCTATAATATCACGGGGTACGTAGCATTGAAAATTCCATATCACACCCTGCCTGTGAGTTTAAGTAAATGAATGTTTAGTAAACTGAAAGAAGGATAATTCTTGAGTTTCATGTTTATCCGAAAACAGAAAAATCTGGCTAATATTTAAGGGTCCCACAGAAACTAAATAAAGTTAAGCGAAGTCAGCTGGCAAGTTAAACCACTAAGGCCGGTATAGTGAGAGAGCATAAACTTCTAGATATGTTACTTCTAGAAGGTATTAGCCTTATGTAACCGTTAGAATAATTTTTTACCCTTTGACAACCTTTGTCTAAAATTGTCTATGATTTCTTTGAAATATATCTTAATTTAGTTGAGAGCTCTTAAAATTTCTTGCTATTTTTTTCTATTACCTAATACGAGAAAGTAATATACTGCATTTTTTTATTTAAAGTGTTTCTTGGGAACTAGGTGCAGTGTCTTGTATTTTCAAAATATTCTCATGTTAAACATTTTCTCATCGAATTTAGCTGTCGGAAAATGATTAAATCAAATCAACGTGTAAGCTTTTAAAATATAATAAAACTAGAAAAATTTCACGTCCTGAGGCAGGAATCGAACCCGCGACCTTTCGCAATCCGGGCGACTGCTCGGACCACTGAGCCACACAGGACTTGGGATATCCCTGTGAAATTCTTCTAGTCTATCTGTATTTGCGTTTATGAGCTAACGTCCACCCTACAATGTCGAAATATTCTATTTCAACATCCGAAACGTAATTTTTTTTACTAAGTAATTTTCAAACATTTATAATAGCGTTAAAATCAAAAATTAAGAATATGTGTAAGCTTTTGTTTTTATTAAAATATTTTTTCTGCTGCAAACTAGTTACATTACAAGTGAAAAGTTTACTTTGCTTTATAGAAATATGGCAAGTGAAGCGAAAAGACGTTTTCTCTGAACCAAAACCAATGCTTCCCGAAATTCGAGTCCAATTTTTGCCATATATACACAATAATACACATGGCGAGAGAGCAAGGGTTTTAGCAGTAAAGTATCTTTAGGTAATTTTAGAAGCATAAACCATGAATTGCTAAGTCCGTTAATAATAGCTATACCTACTTTCCTAGCTACAGCTATATTACGGGCAGATTGTTTACCAGACACTAATTGAAATAATATTACGTACACTACTCTACATTTCACTCTTCGGTTTTTACTATAAGTAACTTCAATTAGCTGTCCAATTTATTAACAAAACAAAACTATCATCTTGCATCACTACACATTCAGCTCTAAAAGAAGCGACTTCAAAATTAGATCTTACGGGAGTAATTTTGAGTAAAACCTATTTTACATCTGTTTATTCTTATAAGCAAATAGAATTAATATCTGCTAGTGTATATTCCTATCCTAACCAACATTGGCCTTTAACAAGTATCTTGTCCCGCGTGAAAAGTAAAGTTAAATATTCCAGATAGTTACATCAGAAATTTGTAACAGATAATCGTTAGCAAATCGGCTAATGTATCGCGGATATCGAATTTGCCAACTCACGATAGGGGTTTAGCTTGGGAACTGGTAGCTGAAGCAACATTAATGGTATTGTTTAATCTGACTCCGGGGAATTGTTCGCTTGTATAAGTTTTCGCAGGCATTACTCGTAAGTATTAGGGAGATAATTAACTTTATACTTAATTATGTGCATGTTAGTGGAAGTCTTATGTTCAAGGCTTTTTAAATAGCATCCATATTTGTTTTTATCTTATTTATTTATTAAGTAGCATTATAATCACCTACAGTCACGTTTTCATTAAAATTACAATAAAATTTTTGAGCTAGCAACTCATACTAATACAGAACAAAACTATTATTTTCTTAAGGCTTTTTACAACGCCCGTCCACAGGCATACTTTTATATTAATAAAGATCTTTGATAGTATGCCTACTTAAAACCTCAGCAAAACTTTTAGCAATTATCTTTAAGCTTTAATAATCAGGAAGATTACAAGAAATATCTTGAGAATACAAGTTGCTGTTAAAATTTAAATACACCTAAAAATTGAAACATTTTCAAAATATACACTTAAAATATTTTTTTACTGTTTTCTTTCTTTATTTGTAATTCTTACAATAAAGTAGGCGTTTAAACGCATCAAAAACATTAAAATGTGACCTAAAAATTGGTTTCAGTATCAATAAACGATCTTTCTCAATCTAATCAAATTTCTCGATATAGTTAATACTTAAATAAAGAACTAACAGTTCGGCAGAAAGAGGTTTAAATATTTTCTAAATTAATTTAAAAGTAATACTAATTATTAATAAGGAATTGAGTAAAGAATCCACTACGCCAGTGGACTTCTCATGTGTTTCTGCCATGTAGGAAGGCCTGTGCCCAGCAGTGGGACGTATATAGGCTGGTGATGATGAGTAAAGAATCTGAATGAGCCATGAACATGAATTATTCGCACAGAAATTAATACTAATAATAACAACAATAAGGGGTGTCTTCCTCTGCCTCAATTTGTCAACTGACCGGGAGGATATTTTGATTTAGTTTTTAAATAATAATAACAATAATGACACCAATGCAGTGACAAAATTCCCTGTGGTTAAAGTTCCTAATGCATTAAACTCATTCCAGTGACGACACGGGGCGACAGCCCTCGTCGCCGCAACGCCATTAGGCGTGTGGTATTTTGAACGCTGACACAATTTGTGTGCACCCAATGTCATTTGGATGTTACGCTTGCTTTGAAATTGGTTGATAGATGTAAAATAATAAAATTGAATAAATAATTAACTTTCAACATTATAATTTGAGTATGTTTATTTTTTGGTTTTCACGTAAACTATTCACCTTTGATTCAAATAAAACGTTATTTGTAAATCACAATTTATTGGCAATACCCATAATAATATATGAATATAAGTCACCAAAAAAAGCTAAACGCTCACCAAAATAATTACAGGATCTGCAAGAATTGTATAATTGATTTAGTGAGCATTTAGATTATTTTAGTACTGAACCTGTTTCTTTGGTTAGCTATGAACATGAACAGTTAAATACAAGCAATTTTAGTAAGTGAATAGGTATTGTGATTTGTCAAAAATTTCGTCTAACCCTTCCTTCTTCTAGTAAATTAAATATGTTTTAAATTTCAGACTTGATATAACCTAGATAAACATTCAGCAATTTATAGTCATTTTATGTGGAGCAAACGAAAACCATCGATTGAGAGGCCTATGGCGGAAGGGCCCGCATGTATGTGCCCCGAATTTTGTTATTGAGTAGTCTCTTCAGGATCTAAATCTATATTTCTTGTATAATGACGTCATCATTGTGAACAACTACACCCTGATAATCTAATAGTAATTTCACCCAATCTCAATATTTAGGTAAAATTATTGCAATCAACAGTTTCGGACAAAAATTCTTCGTTCGATAACAGAAACTTGCCTAAACAAGTAAAAATATTTCACTGACCTGCGTATGCGGCTGTGCATGCGCAGTCAAGTGCGCGCGCACTGCTAGATGCAACCTCAGCGTGATGTGGCCGTGTGTGTTAGCAGCGCGGCATGCCCATCGGCCACCGTCAGCTGTTTCTGCGCGCCGGATAGCGAGGGCATCGAGGGAGCGGGTGTAGCGGCCAGCGCTGTCGCCTTCGCGGATCTCACGCAACACGCCACCGCTGGACTCCCTATACCATCTGTAAAAGAGAAAGAAATTCATTGCGTGAAGACTGAGCGTTAATCAGAGAAGCGGAGTTCAATACCGCGATGTAAGTTACTACGGAAGTTAATCCATTGAGGTTCTTTACTGCGATGTACGTTACTGAGTATACCATCATGACGTACCGTTGCTGTCAAAGTTCTTTATTACGATGTACGTTACTGGATGTTTGTATGTTCGGTTAATATATTTCTGAAAATTCTGATATCAATATTTCCAATATTACTATTATTTACATTTATCCCAAAAGTTCGTAATGATATTTAATTATTTTTATCTTTGAAGAGCAATTTACATCATCCGAGATACATGGAATTGTACAAAGTATAATTTAATGTTTCTTTCGATCGGCAGACATTCGTGAATGGATTTGTCGGTGAGCCAAAAGACGAGGGTAGACAGCTCTGTCACGACTCAAACTTACTAAGCACTCAAATGTATGATTATTTTATGTCTTTAAAGTGATGATAATATCTGTGTTGGAACAATGCAAACTTTGCATTGAGTGTGAAACTTAAAGCATGACAGTAAATATAATGTTGAGATCACGATTAAGTAATTGATTCGGGCCGTAGATGGCCCTGCCCATAATACCACCAGCTAGCAGAAAAGAAGTTGTATGCCAGGGGTTTTGGTGAGTCCCTGGGTTTCCTCTGGGCAACCTCCATGGGCGCTAAAGGCCACTTTGGATCCTGCTTCAGCGGGTTCTGAGGTGGTGCCGGGGGCCCCATTCCGGGACCGGCTGCGGTCTGTGGCTGCGGCCGGTTCTGGAGGGGGGCCTGGCGCTCTCCCTGGAGGCTGACTTCGGTTGGTTTTTGGGGAGGGCTGCCCGGAGGTGGCTTAGTGAACTTGCTTCGGCAGATCCCGTCACCTTCGTCATGGGCATAGTAGGAAATCGGATGGTTTAGTGGGTATTCCCAGTGCCGCTAATATCAGGTGCTGGGCGACCCCCACACAGGCCCACGCCAAGCCGGCGGTCCGCTGGAACAGTCCAGTGGTTTAAAGTATCATCTGTAAGAGGATTCCATCTCCGTAAAAAAAGGGGTTTTAGTGAGTGCAAGTCCCACACGTCCCTCTCTTCGTTCCCAGAAGAGAGGACAACGCATAAGGCGTTTCCCCTGCCAGAAATAAAACGCCATAGATGGCCCAACTCCAATAATAAAGAAAAAACAATTTATTCTTTGGGTGTCGTGCCTCAAAAGCAAAATGTAAACCTTATAGAATCACTTCGTTGTCCGTCGGTCTGTCAAGACCCTTTTTATAAATTGTGGATATCAAATTGATATTAATACTAAATATTATTTAGTCTATGGTCCCTTGAGTTGTACAAAAATCAAGGTACAAGAATTAATCTCTCGCCACAAGTGAAAAAATATTAGGCATTATCCAAAAAAAAAAATTGTAGTTTTTTAACCCACCTATTATCTAGCCCAAAGTAAGCATTATTCAGAGCTTGTGCTATGGATACTAGATAACGAAGAAATAATGATAATAATATGTATATAAATATTAGAAACATAATAAATAAATATTTCAACATCCATGTCTCGTAAATAAATGCTCGTACTAATGATACAAACATTTGCTCCTACCGGGATTCGAACCCGGGACCTCTTGACCGAGTAGCCTGTGTTGCAAGGGGTATAGATAGACCACTCGGCCAGCCGGTCGTCAATTATCACAACCAAGACTATTTTTAAAAGTTTTTTTTAACTTGCTTATGTTCGGGTGGAATCTTGCTACTCGATTTTAAAGCAGATATCTTCAACCGATTGAGCTGATATTTTGGTTCAGATGACAATACACGATAAGCTGTGTGACGTCATTCTAAATCCAATATGGCGGACCATCCAAGATGGCGGAAAAGTAATTTTTAATGCATTTCTACAATATGGGTATCGATTGAAAGGGCTTGTTGAAAGTAACTCGAAAAATAATGTGACGTCATTCTAAATCCAAAATGGCTGAACATCCAAGATGGCGGAATATGCACTTCTGCAATATGGGTATCAAATGAAAGGGCTTGCCGAGACTCAGAAACCTAGCCAGCGATAACTAAAAAGTAAAAAATAAATTAAAAGATTTTTTTAAAAAAAGCTTTTTATTTAAAAGCTTTTATGATCATATAAATTGTGCATAGTGAGGTTATTAGTTTATAGTTAAAATTTTTAAGGAAAATTTTATTTTCTTCTTTTTAGAGCATTTAAATAAAATCTTTTTTTTTAAAAGAAAATCTTTTAATTTTTAGCATACATTTCCAGTTGGAGAACTAACCGTGACGTACGATGTAAGGGAAAATATTTTTAACTGCCAAGTTCAGTAAATTCTTCAAACATATTTATCTTACGAACTATCTACATACTAAGTATGTACGGAATCCTCGGTAAGTGAGTCAGACTCACACTTGTCCAGTAACGGATTGCCGAGAAACTTGGGACGCCTTATTCCAAAAACGAGAGTTATTGCCGAAGTCTATCTAAATAGACAATAACCACATCGAGGCTTTACTTTTGTCTATTTATTACTGCGCCAAGGGACAATATAATAAAGTAGGTATTTAATTTAACAGACAGACAAACGGACAATAAATGATCGATTAATCTAACAATTTTGCTTTAAGGTACAAAAAAGAAAAAACATTCATGTAAAAAACAGAATAATAAATAAATACCCACAGACTACTATAATATACAATTTCAGCAACGGGGATCGTATTGCGAAAATAAGTCCGTAGTTTCAGAATTCGTTATAGAGTGTTGTGACGATGCAGAGTATGGAGTCTGCTCTGAATTTTTTGACCTTATCTCACCTTCCCCCTTCCTACTCAGGAGCACGCGAGCCGCCCTTTAGAGTCATCAATTCACTGTCTCCGCCTCAACATCATTCACAAAAAATTTAGTAACTCGTTTGTTTGTCGTACTTTTAGGGTCGGCAACGCGCAAGTGATACCTCTGGTGTTGCAAGCGTCCATAGGCTACGGTAACCGCTTACCATCAGGTGGGCCGTATGCTTGATTGCCACCTTAGTGGTATAAAAAAAAAAAAAAAAAAAAAACTTCCAAAATTTGGAACAGGGTAACATTTGAACGATACCTGCTTCTGATATGTAGTATACCTTTACTCGTGACCGGGGATATTTCCCGCGTGAATGTCATTTAACGCAACCAAAGGTAGCACATGCCCTTGCTCAGCATGTATGCCTAATTTCATCTAAGTCCGTCCAATAGTTGAGTGTAAACGTAACAGGTAGACAGACAGGATTATTTTCACATTCATAATATTACTACAGATTATATGGATTTATTACAAAAATAAAACCGACGACCTACGATAAATTATAATTATATCGCTACAGGCTACAGCATATCTGCTCGCTGTAATTTATTTTCCAAGCGCAGTCGATAACAAGATTATACGGCTTTTATTTCATTTTCCACAATACCTAGGCTGGTTCTCGCGGCGGGCTCCCGAGGCATTAAAATTAAAAACTCTTTTGAAATTTAAACGCCTATTTGGGGCCCTTGAGCTCAACAAAAGACCCAGAATGAATAGCCTACATCCTTTGAGCCCTTTTTATTATGCGTGGAGGGTGGACATCCGGCAATACACATTTTCTGTTAATTTTCTTGATATACCTCGTAGGAAAGTTTTTTTCTTATTTCGAGTCCTGTTTGATGTAAGGCGTGAAGTGGAATTGTTCTTGTTTCGGCGTGTATATTATATTAGCGAACATTTTCCTTTTACCCGTATTCTGAAGGGTTGGCTCAATGTTCTTTGTTAACAATTTTCTTTATTTGTAAAAAGAGTAATTCAGTGAATTTTAGGTGGTTTCCAAAATTATTTTTATTATCGTTTGGTTAGTCACAGAGATTTTGTATCAAAGCATTTAGATCGTTGCCTGCGACAATTTTCTCGATTTTACCACCGCGTTAATGTTTTTGGATTTTTGAAAGAAAGAAAGAAAAATATTTATTGGTAACATTAAAAATTGCAACATAATAAAAAACAAACACAAGGTAGTATATTTATGTAACTAAATGGTCGCCACTCATTTTTGGAGACAAGAGATGATAGTACCAAACTTGAACTGTTTTTATATAACGCTGATTTTTTATATTATCTTCCGACCGCAACAAAGCGAACTAGGTATCTGCTTCACGACCGAAATAAGAACAGCAGTGGTACAATAGCCTAGCTAGATCAATCAAATCATCAAGGTAAAGTACAGACAAACTATTATATTTGCACCAAAGATGCTCGAAATTAAATCTGCTTTTTCAACGTACTGTAACCCTAGTCACTAGTTCTTGTAGTTGCTAGGATACGGCACGTGTGGCGCTCGCTCATTAAGGACAAACAAAAGGACATGAAATACGGCCGTACATTGTAACCACAGCGAATATGGTACGAAAGTTTTATGGAGAAAGGCATTGTGTCATAAAGCATTATAAACTCGGTGTTGTTATTTTTTGTTTTGTCATCAGTTGCTTACTAGTGATGCATAACCATCAATTTCTATTGATTCAATTTCAGTTATGTTTGCCCTGCTAAGTTCCCAATTCTATTAGGGTTCATCAACGTTATATCCGTCTCTTTTATTCCGGTTTATCATTCGATAACTAAACAGTCTCATTTTAAAATTTTTATTCATTCTTCTCTCTACAAAACCACCCTACTCATGTTCATAACCTTCCTGGTCACATGCTCCTTATCTCATATAGTAAGTAGGCAGTTGAGTCATTAATGATGAGTAAACAATTCATGTTTGCCTCAATTTACAAAAATCTTGCTTATTTTTCGTGATCTAGGTATAGAGCTTGATGTAATCCTTAATAATCCTTTTCATAACCCCTTTTGAAAGAGCAGATTAAATGAGACGAGTTAAAGCGGTTGCAGGAACAACCGGGACCAACGGCTTAACGTGCCTTCCGAAGCACGGAGGAGCTCAAGAGTATAAATTTGATTGACCCATCCAGGGACCAAACATGGCGAAAATTGTTTTGTTTTCGTGATCGAAACCAGAGCGTTCAAACCACTACGCCACCGAGCTCCTCATTATGAATGAATTATGTATCAACTCAAATTTAGTTTAACACTTAAATTACGCTACTTATATGCCGTCTACTGTAAATGAGAATATAATTATATCAAATTCAATGTGCGATTATCGGGAACTAACATTATTCAAGTTTGAAATGCGGTTGTAGAGGCGGAAAACGTTTCGGATATTCATCAGATTAATATAGAATTTAATCAAGGGTCGTAATATCCTGGTGATGTCAACCAGACCACATAATACTAGGTTAGTCGTGAAATGAGCACCGAGCAGTATATAGTGACATGATTGTGGATACATTTTACTCTGTTTTATTTTATTCTGATCAAACTCGGTTTTCGTAATATAAAGATGTTGATTTTTTTCTAACTTTGGGTAACCTAATTTATTCAAAAGTTATATAAAAAAGGATTTCACTATCATGTTTACTTTATAAGTAAGAAAGAATAATAAAGTATACACGATAAGCACACATGATAAACATGGTCTTGAATTCAAATCAAAACTTTTATTGGCGACAAATATTTTTTTCCTAAATTCTCGTGTACTTATTTATATTGTACGAATTTAACATTTGGTTTTTGTATGAAGCCTATAATTAATTGTGATTGGATCTATCCAGAGATACCTTAGCCAACCGTTAATACCAAGAACAAACTTCTATCAAAATGGATCCCTGGGAAGTCACTACAACAAAGTAATCTTATAACGTTGCAGCTCGCGCAACTAAGTTTTTAAAACTGTGATGACAAACGAGCAAACAAAGTGCGGGGAATTGTTATTGCGATGTGAACTTGTTTATGAGTTCTGTGGACGACCCTCGGCGTTGTTGGGTTATTGCTTTCTAACTTCGAGAGTAAACTTGGAAACCACTGGCAGCATGGATACGAAGACGCGTCATCTTTAGTTTAAAATTGAGGAGTGGAAATATTCTTAATCGTAAAAGCATACTTATGGCAAAGTGCCAATACCTTCTAACACACGGGAAAAAAATGATGGATATTTCGGAAAGAAGAGTCCCCAATTCCAACAGATAGACAGACAGGCAGACAGCCGAACCCCTTAACCCGCTACTTCAAAACTGAGTCTTATCACAAATAACTAATGTAACAATGTCAAGGTATTTTGCTTACAGATTCCTTAAGCAGAATCTTCAGCAAACAAGGAAAACTTTGCAAAACCCTAATGAGCCATACACAGCCCTAGTTAAAAGCAAACATAACGAGGAGGCACATGAACCGAATGTCAATTGGGAGTCGACAAGTATAACGCACTGTGTTTCAAGATCTCCCCTCGAGTTTGTCAGTTGATATAGCTCACTTCTGTTTTGAGTGGCGCTGCGTTAGCTTTAGCAATTACCGTGATAATTCAGGACTTTATTTACAACTTTTATACTATATGTATATCCACATACACATAATCATGGAGAGTGCTCCGAACAGATTTTTGACCTTATACCTTCTTGCCTCCTACTAAAGAGCCCGCGTGCCGGTCTACGGCGTCATGAATTTACTGTCTCCTCTGAACATCACGCACGAAGCAACTTAGTAATTCGTTTCTTTGCCGTAATTCAAAAACTTCGAATTCTTTAACACATAACTGTGTTACCTCTTCCCTAGAACATAGACTCCTTCAAAAGAGGCATAAAAAGGCACATTATCTATGGGCCGTCATGGTGGAGGCGTCTAGAATGTAGGTTTAAGCTGCACTGGCTGTCTTCGCATATTATGGAGTATCTTTCTCACAATGGTTTTGCAGTTTCCAAAAAATGCGTTCGAACATTGTACGGATTTTATGATATTCAAATGCGACACACCATCGATGCAGTGAGCATAATGCGCGAAAGTTATCTAAGTAAGGCGTGAACAAGATTTGGCGGGCAGAAAATAAAATATTACTTAGAAGACTTTCTTAGTAAGTTTGTTTGTACGTAGCAATAGCAAACTTATGAGTACTTAAATCTCAAACAACGAAGTGCTGCTATTGACGTCACGTCAAAACAAACCAACACAAACTGATTAATTAGTTACAAAGCTAGACAGGGTTAGAATTTTAATGACTGGAATAACGGGTTCTGTTTCTGGCGCTCCAGAATATCCCTCTCAAAGTTCATTATCACAAACAAATTATAATATTGATTCATTATTTGTGCTTAGAGAAGCTGACTGCCGTAGTGATTTGACAGCTTTGAGTTCCAATACGAAACAAAACAAGTTTTACCATGACATCAAGGACGGCTTATCCCAGCCAGTTGACAGACAGCACATCAAATTTCATAAATTTATAAGAATTGCAAAATAACAAAATTCAGAAACAACAATGGCCCTAATTCTGGAGATCACACGCTAAATCAAAATTTAAGATGAGTGCATCTCTTTCTCCCAATATGAATACAAAAATGAGGGCTGTCATATAATTTGACATTGTGAAACGTGTGTCAAATTTTCAACCTTATTGAACGTGATAAAATACAGTGTTTAGGAAGTACCTCCGTACATGCCGACTAAAAAGGTCTACGGTAATTCTTGCTGTCTTTTCCTATTGCACATTGCGAGAAAGTCTTTGAAATATACATTTGACGACCGGGTGGTCGAGTGGTCTGACTCTGTACCCCTTGATATACACTACTCGGTGAAGATGTCCCGGGTTCGAATACTGGTAGGAGCAAATGTTTGTATGATGAGTACGAGCATTTGTTTACGAGTCATGGATGTTTATATGTTTATTTAGTGTATTTCTACTATCTATATACATATTATTATCATTATATCTCCGTGACCTAGTATCCATAGCACAAGCTCTTAATGATGCTTACCTTGGGCTAGATAATAGGTCTGAGTATATGAATATTATATTTTTATTGAAGAGATTCATACTGTAAATTTAGATTTAGAGTTTGTCTTCAGAATTAAGCCCAATACCAACAAACAAGATAAACGTGACATGACATACATTTGTATTTTATGTTAGGCGAAATTGGGTGAAAATAATACCTGTTTGGAAAATTTGATCAAGCCAAAACCAATAAGCAAGATGTTACTATAAAAGAGATTGTAAGTGTTATGGATTTAGTAAGTAAAATATGAAAAAAGCCAGCTTTTTAAGAAGTAATATTTCGACAGTTCCTTACTAAACCATTAACGTCATTTAACTTGTT
This sequence comes from Nymphula nitidulata, assembly GCA_947347705.1. Lineage (NCBI taxonomy): Eukaryota > Metazoa > Arthropoda > Insecta > Lepidoptera > Crambidae > Nymphula > Nymphula nitidulata. The sequence continues at coordinate 1,014,850 of OX374617.1, read as the reverse complement.
TTAAATTAATCATCCCTTTGCATGACTGTAGATACTGTTGAACTAATAAGTATGCTAAGCACGGACGAGTAATAAATCATAGTTATGCAAAGTTAACTGATTATAACAAATATCTAGCTCCGTCAAAATTAACACCTGGGAGGGGTCTGGTTTATTAATGGATTGCAATACCTGCGGCGCTTACGAGAACATATTAGGTATTAGTGAGGATGTGGTTAGAAACGATGACGTAACATTCATTATTACAAATATAGTTGCGATTAAATCTTACACAGTTGTTACAAAATAACAATAAATTCTTGTAAGTTAGGCTTACGATAAAAAGGTATTTAGTTTATTAAAACCGGCTTCATCTTGATCTCTCCACTCTTGCACCAAGAAATGTTAAGTGTGGTCCAATGATGTAGCGAGCTTATCTACAAAAAGCCTATTATTCTTGCTTTAAAGGACACAGAAACTGGCTGTGGACTCTACTCTCTGGTCTTTAGAAATAAGAAAAAAGACAAAAAGCGCTTAATATGGATATAGAACATCCGGTTAAAGTGTTTCTGTGAAATTTAAAACCCAAACGGGTCAATTCTGTTCATTTTATAAACTATGTGTTTAGTTATTGCATTTTGTTTCTTAAAGTTAGAAAGTTATAAAAAACTTTATCACCTTTTAAATTAAGAAAGGCCAAGTCATTTTTAGCAAATCAGAGATAAATATTCGCCGTGACACTACGTTCAGTTTAGTCAAAACCCAGCTGATAAAAACCAAAATAAATAGCTAAAAAGACCTAAAGCTTTTGATAACCTTCGACCTTATTTTTCATTCCGACATAATAAGTTAGCTGATATTTTTTTAATCGAAATACTTGTTCCGGGAAAAATATGCCGCAAAAATTATCATTTCAAATGAACTAAGTAAAAAATAATAATCTAAAAAATTCTTCGAACCTTTCGGTACTCGCTAAAAGGGACACATTTAAAATTATGTGTCGATTTCTTGTACGCCTCACAAGGGTCACGTCTGTTTAATTAAATTGGGGTTGTCCTCCAATATCCTATATTAACATTAATACCAAAACCATAATTAAGTTTCTATTTCTACCTATGCTTTATAAGAACAATTTTATTATAATTTTATACATCTAGTGGACAACCACGCTGATGGCCACATGGTGACAAAATTAAATTTATCAAAGATCACCTTCAATCCTAACTTGACCACTACTTGCGGTAGGAATGTCAGGTAATAATGTACCTAACAACAAACTTTAAGAGAATGGAATCCAAAGAACATTATTTTTTACGTATTTCGAAGAACAACTCTAAGACATTTTTAAAATCATACCGATAAGAATAGTTACGTAGTTCTTAGAAGCAGTGGGTTGTCGAATGAAAAAGGTTCAGTTCTTAAACTATTAAACGTTGCCACAGAGTAAACAAAAATATAAGTTCTTTAATCCATGTTTATTAAATCAGGGGGCTTCTATCGCACCCGCCAGCTATGCTTAATGACTTAGTTTGACGTTAAAATAATAATGCTTCCATAAATAAGTCTCTGACTTTATCTTCATGAAGCGATCTATGCTTCGAAAGCTTTGATTAATCCATTAATTACTCCAATTTTGGCATCATATTCATGTAAATAACTGTTAGTAAATTGTTTGGCATTAAAATCTGCTTATTTTCTATAATTAGCTGAAGTCAAAAAATAAACGAATTATTTATTTGAAAATGTTAATTGGATTTCATTTTCTCTCACGTGTAATGGCATTGATTAGATCAACGTGTAAATGTAGGTCACGTTTGAAGATTTAACAAGTTAATCAAAAAATTTTCGCACTTATTTTAGGTGGAGAACAAACAAACAATTACGGGAACTGGGTGATAAGAAAACGCCCTAGCGTCGCGTCGGATTACCATTTTTAGGAATATTAAATTGACGAGGTGGAATCAACTGTTTTTGTCGAGGCAGCGTAAAGGTTATATTATATCATGGAGCATTCTGAAAGGAGATGGAGGTGTACCCTCAGATATGAGGATGTACGCGACCCTTCGCGTTAATCTTTCATCCTTCGCCTTTCATAAAGGCGCCTTTTGTAGAGCGACAGACATACTTGACATGCTGTCATCTGTACTATTTCAGAACATGGCTTTTCAAAAATTTCGAAATGTACATTTACAAGCCAATTCAAGGTTAAGCAACGACCTTGTAGCGGATGTACACATGGCAGCACATCAAGTGTAAAATTTGCGGTCAGTAAGGCGGTCAAACTGTTACCTTTGATGTTATACTTCTTCTCCTTATAGAGGTAGGATTGCTATATAGCACTTTATACTTTCATGGTTATTAACATTTGAATTAGAATTATTTACGGGATATTTACCATGTAATTTTATAGTTGTGAGTTCCCGATATTTTGGCGCAGTTGCATGCGGCATGATCACGGGAAGACGGGTAGGATTGCTGTTCAAAATTAAAATTATTTTAAGCCCAGGTTTCATATATTTTGTGGTCCTCTCCTTTTACTCAGCTTTGCTCTAGTCCTTAATCTTAAATTGTTTTCAAATGAATGATAAGTCAGAAATAAATAACTTTACAGGATTTAACTAGTTTTTTGTTAGATTTTACATTATTATTTACTAGAGGACACCGTGATAAATAGGTGGTAGGCCCGTAGGGTCGTCTGGGTAGGTACCACCGCCTTTCTTATTTCAGCCGTGAAACAGTTCGCTTCGTTTCGGATTGAATGGAAAGGTAGCCAGTGTAATTACTGGGCATGGACGGCATTTCATCTTAGGCCTCAGGAAGACAACGCACCTGCAATATCAAGTGATTTTCCCTTGTTATTGCAGGTGTCTATAGGCGGCGGTAACCGCTTACAATCAGGTGGGTCGTCAGCTTGTTTGTCATCTAGTTGTATTAAAAAAACTTGTAAACCTAATAAAGATAGCCGACATCTTCTGTTTTGTCCAGGCTTTTCACGATGAAAATTCCTTTGATTTATTTGTGATGAAAGTAAAATCCAATCCAAGGAATCTGTAAAGCCGCGAAAGACTCCAGGGAACATTATGAAGATTAAGAATTCATTGTTTCTTAGCACCGATGATTGTATTTCGTGATATTTTAGATCCGAAAATATGATCTGATTACTTGTCCTACATAATTAGATTGAGTGCGATAATTTTGTTAAAGGAGCTTATGAAAACCATGTAGCACTCAATGCAGAAAGTGTCCTCAAACAACCTCGACAAGATCATCCCTAGTATATTTTCAAAGTTACCCCAACCTGTGTAAACCCAATTATTATATGTAAGTATACAGAAGGGAGGTGAATATTTTAAAAGACGAAATAATTATTTAAAGTTAAAGTAACTAAGTTAAGTTATGTTACATCGCTTTGTTTCAAGACTTCTGATCTCCAGCCGACAGGCGAAATGTGCCAGCGAGATCGCAATATCTTAACATTGTTATCTCACCTTTCCAACGTTAGGCATAATCTTTCTCTTAAAAAGGCAATGAATTTTGATTGTTTGTGTCTACACCTTTAGTAAGCAGAAACGTAAAACTTGTTCTTATTTGTACAATTCTGTGGAGGTACTCTTTAGGCTTTACCTAAGTACAAAGAAATAATTTCAATTATAATGAAGTACATTTGACCATGGAGCTCGGTGGCGTAGTGGTTTGAGCGCTCTGGTTTCAATTACGAAAACAAAGCAACTTTCGCCATGGTTGGTCCCTGGATGGGTCAATCAAATTTATAATCTTGAGCTCCTCCGTGCTTCGGAAGGCACGTTAAGCCGTTTTGGTCCCGGTTGTTACTGCAACCGCTTCAACCCGCCAACCCGCACTGGGCCAGCGTGGTGGTGTTATGGCCCAAACTCCTCATGTGTTTTTGCCATGTAGGAAGGCCTGTGCCCAGCAGTGGGACGTATATAGGCTGGTGATGATGACATTTGACCATTACCTAAGTACAAAGAAATAATTACAATTATAATGAAGTACATTTGACCAGCCCCCCATTTGTATCTTGATCTGAAACGAATCAGAAACGCTTTAGTTACAACGTTTTTGTATTCTACTAACTCAGCGCAATCGAAAGGTGGCATTCTACTGATAAACACGTAACGCGAACCGTTCGGTTTAATCATTGTTTTGTATTTTGCAAAATATTTGACATTTGTGGCAGCTGAAACGCATCGATACTTCGTAGGTTGAACTGTCAACTTATTATGATAAACTATATTTGCTTATCTTAAAAGTTGTTAACGATTATCCAGTCAAAATTGAACCAAGCGAAAGCGTTTCGTTAGCGTTCCGGCTTTCTAAGCAATGTAAGTGGAATACCTTTTTGTATTACAATTACAACCGCATTAGTAACGATACCGAACCACTGCCGATCCGTTTAGGAAAATAAATAGCAGAATTGACCCACCGTGAGTCAATTGTAACTACAGCGTTTCTGATTCGTTTCAGATCAAAATTATATAGCAGATTTGGGGGGCAGGTGGTGTAACCTGTGAAGAATTCCATGCGGCAAAATCTTCCTACGGCCACGCGAAAGTCTTCCTATCTGTGAAATACCCTCGTAACAGACAGAATATATTTTCCATTTAGTTTAACGCCAAAAAGGTGTTGGGAGACGAAAGGAAAATAGTTTTCATAAATATAATTAACATTCGCCAGATTTATGTTTTTTGATTGAAGATATAAGAAGTACTAGCAAACCAAATTTCAAATATAAATCCGATCTGTAAAAGTTACAACGACTCTTTTGTTAAATAGGAAATGAGCCGGTCGTCATCAAACGCCTCAACAAAGAAAAAAAAATTTGCTAAGAACCATCTCGATCACGTCTTTTTTTCTTTAAAAAAAAGCAAAGTTAACTGAATCAAAATCGATCTTTTTGCGTCGGAAGTTAATAAGAGCAACGACAAAGAATCTAATAATATTCACTAACACAAAGTATTATTTCATTTGTTTTTCTTTTATAAATTTTTGATGACGTCGCATCGTCACCATGCTCGTTTTGTCATCATGTTTGTGATAAGTATTTTTTTTTGGTATGAAACTAATTGATATTTCAGTAAATATAATTATTACTAGAAGTAAGAAAACATGATGTTAACAGATTAATGTTTTGCTTAATACAGAACTTGGAGAGTAATTAACTTTGCAACATTTGTTCCACACGGAATTCCCATTCCGTTTTCCATAGGTATTCTGGAGATTTTCACAGTTACTAATGCAGATGAGAGTTGGATTTTCTTTTTATGAAAGAGTATTTTAGATGGTGCCGGACTTTAGTATACTAGCGTTGGCGTTGTAGATCAAGCAATCATCTTTAAGTTCTACTCTTAAATACTCAGTACAGTCATTTAAGCTAAAAAAGAGTTTCAAACTCAGAATGAAATGAAATAAGCTGAAAATTTGAATAAACCTTTGTTTTGGAATTCTTATCGTGAACTTATGCTACTTGAGAAATATTTTCTTAAGTCTCATAAGTTCATGTGTGAGGGTCCGTAGATTTCAAGGTCAAAGAGAGAAAATAGGTTTTTTGGAAATATTGTTGATTCCTTTACCTCTAATCGTGTTTGGACCATTATAAAAGTTGTCGAGTCTTAAATGTCTACAATTTTTTTCTTAAACAGTGTTTAGTGTCTTTGAAATAGAGCGCGAAGAGAGCAGAGCGCTCAGTTATGCATATCAATCGTGAATTCATGTTTGCAGTACGGTTTTTAACCTTAATATTAAATAATTATTATGAAATTGAATGTGTAGTAGAACTGTCAACAGTAGCTGAAAGCGAAGTTGACTATTTGTAACAGTAGTTTGTTCTGTCAATATTTCCCACATCAATTACTAAGGACAACAAAAAGCACTCAAGGTGTAACAAAAAAACGATAATCAAAGGGAAAAATCAATATGTCACGTCACGAGTAAACAAGATTTGATGAAAGTTGGTCGCGGTAACAATAACATTGTTACTGTCCCGGAAAAAGGTGAAGACGAACTTACTGAATGTAACGAAATTGAAAAGGGAAAAGTAAGCGATGATTTTGATCAACACTAGAAATTGTTAACACCAATTCGTAGTATCACAAATTGTTAAATGGCAATTGGTCGTAAAAGTGCAAATCAATTTCAAACATTATTATTAAGACAATTATACGAGTAACACTTGATAACCGCATAAGTAACGATACCGAACCGCTGCGGATCCGTTTAAGAAGGTAAATAGCAGAATATACCCACTGCGGTGACTAAGGTTGTTAATTTCTCATGCTGTTAACGCGTGCATAGCATCTATGGGCTTAACATCAGCCGGGCAGTGGGTTTATTTGCAGCTTTTGTCGTATGTGAAAAAAAGACTCCGCTGGTTTTATTTTTAGTAGTTTTTCTGGAGCATTATCATTTTCATTAAAGTATTAAGCATATTTTATTGGCTTCTTTTTGTCTCTTTCTAACCCCTCTTTATCTGTATAAATATGATATATCTTGATGATAAAATTTAAATTATTCATTCACTTTTAAATGTATGGAAGTTGAAAGCATTATGATAATACGACTGCGAGTAACATTGCATAAACTCAAGTCGATAATTGCGTCAGTGACTACGATCATAATCCTATTGTTATTCGTAATCGATTGATAGATTCCGAAGTGAAATGATTCGACACATCTCGGGCTCACCCGCGTCGATGCTCGGTAATCGGCCAAGCCCGGGGGACCCACTCAGCGGGATGTGATGGATACTGCAGCGCCTGAGGCTTCAATATGTTATGACTGTGGACCAATTTATTGGAGATAGCGAAGACTGGAAATTCAGCTGGCAGCCGCGTTGCTGAACAAACATTAATTGACGATTATTGAGTATTCACAAACCGAGTACATGATTTTACTTTTTTTATTGAACAAATTAGGTGTAAACATAAACTTATAAAGTTTGACCGTACACCAGAGTTGTCGATACAATTTATGTCAAAAATTATTAGCAATATATTTTTTGCTATAAATTGTAAATATCCGCAGGTAGGGGAAAAAACACGTCCTCTTTTTACAGTGAACTGGTTGATAGTCAAAGCGAGGCAACATTGTAGTCTCGTTCACTACCGTAGATCATACAAATAAGAGGTTCCTTGGTGACATTCTTAAATAACAAAGATCACTATACCAGAGTGTTTGTTTTATTTTAGTTGATTATTAAATAATATCTAGTATCCATAACAAGCTCTTAATGATGCTTACTTTACAGGCTACATAATAGGTGTGAGTGTATGAATATTATTATTATTATTATAATAAACATTAAGTTAAGTTAAATAGTTGATTATTATATTTATGAAAGTGATTTGAGTTGTCTATGATGACGACTGTTTATTGAAAACATTGCTAGATCGTTGACTATATCAATGAAATTCGATCTGATAAGTTTTGTTAGTTCCGCGAATCTAGTACAACTAGGATTCTAGTTGTGATATCTTTTTGTGATATTAAATGCCAGCCTCTTGATTTTCTGAAAGGAATACCGAATAAAAAATCGGTCAAGTGCAAGTCGGAGTCGCGCACGAAGGGTTCCGTACTATTATCTATAAACAAGCGTCTACCTGTTGCCGTTATCAATATCGAGCAACTTAGAAATATCGATATCAGAAACGTTAAAACCTTCACTTCTAATTTATTATAACGTCGCTTTTTAATTATGGTGCATAATAATTAATTATATAATTTTAGTGTTTTTGACATATTAATGATTTTGAAATTTTGGCGTTTTTGACAATTTACGAGTTTGACTATTAGCAGTTTTGACATAATGAGTTTTTGACATTTTGCAAAAAAATATGACCTCTTGACATTGGGAGTGTTGGACTTTTTGAGAGTTTGACCTTATGCTAGACATTCTATACATCCATGACTAGAAAACAAATGCTAGTACTCATCATATAAACATTGGCTCCCACTAGGATTCGAACTCAGTTTGAAGGAAAAGGTAGCCAGTGTAATTAGTGGGCATGGACGGCAATTCATCTTAGGCCTCAGGATGACAACGCACCTGCAATATCAAGTGATTTATCCTTGTTATTGCAGGTGTCTATAGGCGGCGGTAACCGCTTACTATCAGGTGGGCCGTCAGCTTGTTTGTCATCTAGTTGTATAAAAAAAAAACTTGGAATAAGTCGAAGCATTATCAAATATTTATTCATTGGTAAAATTATTTCGTAAACAACTTAATAAGTACACTTAAATTAGACGTATATTTGTTTGAAATTCAAGGTACTTAGGTTAAAAAACACTTTGCGACGTATAAATCCATTTGGGACCGGATATAAACCACATAAATAATTTACGTCATCCGATATCTTTTCTGAGAAACATTTCAGTTCAGTAGATGTAAAAACGTCAGAGAAAATCAGCAGTGACATGCAGAAAGACAGGGCTTGTCCTTTTGGGTGTCCGAAAAAGAGTTTTACTTTAGATATCAGTTTGAAATAAAGAGAGATTCTCCGAGCCCGGAAGACGTAAAATGCACAAAATAAGAAGCTCATAATTAAAGTGTTCTTATTGAACAATTCAACCTCCTTAGTATCAGCGAACTTTGTAAACAAAATAGCGAACATTTGTAAACTTTGTTCAAGCCACTCATAAGTTGTATCGTGTTACAGAAAGTGTATTTTTACAAACAACACAGCTCAGGCGTGTTCATGAAATTGTTCGATTAGTTGAAAAGTTTGGTTCAAGTGGTTGGAAGAATGCTCAACAAATTCATCGAAACTCTTTAGTTCAGAGTAAGGTTTATGAACGTAGATATTTTTATATCTTATCACACAGGCGTAATTAGGGATAATTTTGCAATAGATGAATTTGCCTAATAACTAACTAGTAATAATATATTTTTTTCATCTTCCTTCGCTTACTGTAAGTTTTCAATCTCTTGCGGTCTTAGTGGTTAACTATCGATAAAAGTTTTATTGTCGATGAAAATTAAAATATTTTTATTCAAATAGAAGGCATCAAAAATCACTTTCGAATCGTCAAGAACCATATTTGTATGACTATCACATAAAACGTTATAGTGTCTGTTTGTCTGTCTGTCCGTCTGTCCTGAATACCGGTTCCAAAAGGTGAACTACCGAAAAGATACCGGCACCAAACTCGTCCAGTCACTCTTTTCAAATATATTTGAAAACTACTATTTTTATGGAGGTTGACGCAGTATAAAAGCCTGTCTTCTGTGTATCTATTAATCACTGGTTATATCCCAATGTTTTGTCAGCATCCACTCGTCACTTGCTCCGGGGCTTGTCTCGGTAACATTATTTATGTCATCGTCGCGCTCCCTCAGCTCTCAAGGCATGACTTATGGCGTGCGTGCACACACTAAAGGAATAGATACAGAAAGATCTCATCTAACAATACAGTGATAAATATTCCCAAAAATATAATTTATGTAGCTTTAGAGTGGTGGTATTATGATCCAAACTCCGCATGTGCTTCTCCCATATAGGAAGGCTTCAGCCCATGAGTGGGACGTGTAAATAGATCATCGTGATATAGCATCAAAGGGACCAAAATAACGGTTCATTCTGAATTAAGCAAGAGTTCATAGAAAAAGATTGTAAATCTGCTTTGTCCAGTAATTCTCTCTTGCGTAATAAAACACGATTATGTTTCTCAGAAAAAGCTCAAAACGGGTAGGTACGACCACCTTTCTTATTTCAGCCGTGAAATATTTCACTGTGTTTCGGATTGAAGGGAATGGGCATGGACGGCATATTATCTTAGGCCTCAGGATGACAACACACCTGCAATATCAAGTGATTTTCCCTTGTTATTGCAGGTGTCTATAGGCTTATCCGCTTATCATCAGGTGGGGCGTCAGCTTGTTTGTCATCTAGTTGTATAAGAAAAATATTACGAACAACCTTTAAGAATGCGTATCTCTAGTAGCAGTTGCTAAAACTCACTGCTTTATTATTCACTATTTATAGTAATAAACAACTTTAAACAAAGATTACACATATGAAATCAATCAATCAATCAGTCAGAAGTATCACTGCGTTAGAACTAATATTGAAATATATATCCTTCTGTCTTTCAGTATTTTGTGGCGGCTGCTCTTATCGCTATGACATCACTCTACGTCGCGAAAACATATTTTCCACATTTTGAAGGCACATGATGTGCTAATACATCACGATTCACGATCCGCCCAGGAAAGTTTAGTAAAAGGGTGAACATGTCTGACTGAGTGCTGTCAGCTAAGTTCCACTCCTCTCCAGTAGGTATTTGTTATATCCATTTATTTTTCATTGCCAACTCCTTTGTATTGCGTATTGCTTTCTGAAAGGTTTACTTCAGATAGAAATGTAGAAAACTAATAGGATTGGACGTGGGTTATAAATGTTAAAACATTGTATAAGTCAGAGTAGATTTTATTGTCGAATTTATTAAGTTTCTTTGCTAGGGCTTTCCATCCGTACTCGTTTAACTATATGTGTGTAAAGTATTGTAAATAATAATGTATATTACAATCAATCGACTATAATAATAAAATGGTCTGAAAATACAGGCATTTCTTTATTAGATTTACAAATTTGTTAAAAACTTGAAACTGCCTAAATAATTGAGCCAATTACAGATAAATATTTGTGAGATGTAAATAGTTTCTGTATAATTTTATTACTTTTAGATACAATCGACGATGATGTAATGATTGTGTTAATAACTATTGAGAAACATTTGCAAGTATACTTACTTTTCATCCGTCAAGAGCAAGCTTATATTAAGGTCCTCTGTCAAAACAGTAGATGAAATGAACTCGCACTCGTAGCACCTTGGGCCACTGCTCGCGTGTCAGCTACCTTGTAAAAGTCAAGAGGAAGCGATATGTTGACAGCAGAGGAGACAAGTCCCCCTGCTTCCAACATGACGATTCCTCAATCAGCTCTGGTGACCTTACTCACTGCAGGAACACAACACTTTAAAGCAACATTATTGAGCTGCGATCTTCTGTAAGGTGAAGGTGCAGTCGACTACACATGAAGCGGACTTTTACCTTGAGACCGACCTTATTCTGTTCGTAATAGAGGCGGTTTTCGTAGTGCAACTGTGGGTCAATTCTACCATTTATGTGCCTAAACGGGTCGGCAGTGGTTTTGTATCGTTACTAATGCGGTGGTAATACAATAAGATATTCAACTAACACTGCTTATATAGCCGGAACGCTAACGAAACTCTCTCGGTTGGTTTAACTTCAACTGAATAATCGTTAACAATGTTGCAAGAAACTGGATAATCGTTGTCTTATATGTAAGAAACTCGATATATTCCATCAGAATTAAAAATCTTTCTTAAAAAGTGTTAAGTGTTCAGAAAATGTTGGTTCACTTCTTACTAAGTAACACACTATGCTATGCACTTCCTGTGCTGGAGGACATTGTGTATGTCATCACTCACATCATAAATTACTCTTTGCTGCACAGTGTTTTTCCTGCATCGTGGAAGAAAGCCTATGTAATTCCCTTACCAAAAATCCATAATCCTTCAGCTTTGTCCGACTACCGTCCTATTTCTATTCTTCCCATTCTATCCAAGGTCCTTGAGTCCATTGTTCACCAACAATTGTATGCCTTTCTGGCTACGAATTCCCTTTTATGTCCAATACAGTCCGGTTTTCGCCCATCCCATAGTACTGTTGGTGCGCTACTGAATGTAACGGAGGACATTCGTTGTGCTATGGATAACACCAAACTCACGGCGATTGTCCTTTTGGATTTTAGTAGCGCCTTCAACTCTGTAGACTTTGATATACTCCTTGGTACTCTTCGCTCCGCTAATGTCTCTTCCCCAGTTATTGAATGGTTTCGCTCCTACCTTTTTGGCCGCCAACAGTGTGTGAAAATTGACGATACTTCTTCGAGTTGGCGTTCCCTATCTGCGGGTGTGCCTCAGGGTGGTGTACTTTCCCCGTTACTCTTCTCCTTATTTATTAGTAAAATATCATCCGTTATTTCCTCATCCTTCCATCTTTATGCAGATGATCTACAGATTTATAGGCACTCGGGGCTTTTGGAGATCAATGCCAACATTGATGCAATAAATCGGGATTTGAGTGCTGTTCTAACTTGGACTAGATCTTTCGGGCTAGTTGTTAATCCGGCGAAATCACAAGCCATGATTGTTGGTAGCAGCAGGCTAAGAAGCAAATTAAATTTTAGTGTGGTTCAGCCTCTAATTTATGATGGGGTTGTCATTACCTATAGTGACAAGGCGAAGAATCTAGGACTAGTACTAGATTGCAATATGAATTGGTCAGCTCATATCAATGAAATCAGCCGTCGTATGCATTTCTCGTATCACTCACTCAAGCGGCTTCAATATTTTCTCCCTTTTAAAACAAAACTTATGCTCGCGCAAGCTCTCCTACTCCCAATTCTCGACTACGCTGACATTTGCTATTTGGATGTGACCGAGGAACTGCTTGACAAGCTCGAGCGGCTCCAAAACCTGGCCATACGTTTCGTTTTTGGATTACGGAAATATGACCATGTATCACATTTTCGTGCTTAGCTGAAATGGCTTCCGATTCGGCATCGCCGTAATATGCACATCCTTTCTGCTCTTTATAAAATCTTGAATGACCCTAATTCTCCCGCCTACCTGCGTTCGCGTTTCCAGTTGTCACCACCTCTTTTACGCTCTAAGCGGCCGTGCTTAACCAGGATGCTCGAGCTTCCCAAGGGTAATACAAACTTTCTCCTTCATTCTTTTTCATTTCGTGCGTCACAGTTGTGGAATAGTCTTCCGGTTGCTATCCAAGAGAGCCCTTCTATTGTGTCTTTTAAAACTAGAGTTAAGTACCTTTATGTAACGCAAAATTTTCCGTAGTCAATGCATGTTTTTTTTTCTTTTTACCCACATTATTTCATGTATAGGTATATAATATGTATGTATGTATATTATATTTGTAAGTATGTATTTAGGATTTTATTAGATATATATAGTATATTATTATTACGTATTTATATGTAAGTATTGTTCGTTTTGTATTTTTTTTTCTCTTTCTATTAATACCTGACTGTGCGCTTTTGTGTTGCCACCTTACCACATTACATTTCCGACACGTCTGTGGGTAGGCAGGAAAAGATCTCTTATAGAGATAAGTCCACCCTTGCTAACTAATTATAATTACCTATGTATTTTGAACCTATGTTACAAGTGCAATAAAGAGTATATATCATTGTATTACGTAGATACGTTTGAACTAATTAGTTAATATATTTAAGTCAAAATGTTGTGCTCGGTTGTCACTGAAATGCAAAACTAGTAATGTGTTATAGAAAGAATAAGTTATCAAATGTTTTGATTTGTATTTTGTTACCGTGCCAAATAAATAAATAAATAAGAAACAACTAAAGTTTAGCTTAATGACTTGACACTTTTGACAGTTTAACTAAAGAAGTATCGATGCGTTTTGGGCTGCCACAAAATAATGTCAAATATTTTATAGAATACAAAACAATGATTGAACCGAACGGTTTTGGCTACGTTTCGATTGCACTGAGATAGCAGAATACAAAAACGTTATAACTAAAGCGTTTCTGTTTCGTTAAAATCAAATTACAATAGCAAAATTGGGGCCTGTTACACTTGAGGTGCTGTTGTCTGTATAACCCCTGTAGCCCGTCACAGACGTAGCTATAATATATATTAATATATCAAGATATATAGTATAATATATCAAACTACCACAGATGGGAGCTACACTATATTATGTATATTTTGCCCTCACTCGGTCTGCGGTCGTAATATGCCAAAATATACCGAGATATATTTGTCGACATATTTTGATGACGCCATAGAAATATATATTATAGCTGCGTGTGCGGTCACTCAAAAATTTATATTGAAAATATGTTGTAATGTGCCTAGCTATGATTCATATTAATATATATTATAGCTACGTCTGTGACGGGCTTGAGGCACAAATTTCGCGTGGTAAACATCACTACCCTCACTTGTCTTAAAACTGTTACTTTTTATTAATGTGTTATTTTACTTATATCAGCTGATTCTTCAATGATCACTCTCTATTTTTTATAATCAGTATTTGGTAAACTAATTTCTTTAAAATGAGTCAAATTAATTTCAATAAAAGTAATATTACCGCCTGTATTTTTTTACCTACCACCTTAATCATAATTGTCTAAACTTTCCCACACAAATCTTTAAAGTTACTAAGGACATAACACAGTGGTAGAAAAGTATTTAGGAAGTTATCCTGTGAGTGCTCTGAAAGTTTCCTCGTTGGGATATTCTTTTTATCTTTCGTGAAAGCTTAGAAGTCAGTATAATCCGGAGCGAAAAGGTCAACATAATCATAACATCTTCCTATTTTTACATTACTGACCTTATTTACCTATTGTAGTTTATTTAAAATGAAATTGAAATTCGCTAGATTAACCCAAAACTGCTTCAATACTTGTTGCCTTTAAAGTCTAAAAATAAAAATAAGTTCTCATTGTGCATTACAAAAGTTGATTGGAGCTCATATCGAATCATGGAAACCTCAGTTTTCCAAACCGTACACAGAAAGATAAAATTAAATAAATTATAATTAATGCTGGCGACTTGAATTGCTTATCCTCTTTAGTTTGTATTCATTTTATTTTTCATGATAATTTTTTTCTGTAACCTGGTTTCAACTTTTGAAATTTCCATATCGTCAACCTATCGTCGGTCGCTGAATACGATAGAGAACAAATGATGGTCGCATTTAACCTTTTCCAATGGCTATCGAATCTTTGACAAAGAAATGAAAATGACGTCATGTTACCCACACGAATACTACCGTCACGACCGCCCGTCAGTTCCGCTGCTCTGCTGACGAGAGCAAAATTTTCAAATGTTTTATGATGATACGGTTAAGTCGGTTTTCATGTAATATAATATCATTATATTATTTACAACTTGCTAAAAATATATCTACAAAAGTATCGATGACCAGCCAGTAACGGAGAAAGACTTCCTAAAATGTTCTGCACGAAAATAAGCTTCATTTTTGAGTTACTTATACTACTAAGATACCTTACGTGGATGACATAATTTTGGCGAAGAGTCGGACATAAAATTGAGTGGATGTAATTTCGCGATCTGAAGTCTTTATAGCCGTATCACATACAAGGAAAAGACATAAAGTTCAGAAAGCCTCTAGGCCATTCGGAGGCACATAAAGCCATTAGTTCCCTTTGATATAATAACCGTGTACTCCTTAAATACTCAACCGATAGCAATGTTTTGAACCTAAATTCGTTTCCCTAAATTAATATTGAACATTAATGCTGCGCTGATTATTTAATCTTATTTCCATCATAAGGATTATTCGATATATAAGTTATTTTCCTTTTACTGATATTGGCGTCGTGAGCTATATCAACTATTCTTAATTTTTGATTTTAACATTATTATAAATGTTTGAAAAATTACTTAGTAATTAAAATAGAATAAAACTAGAAAAATTTCACGTCCTGAGGCAGGAATCGAACCCGCGACCTTTCGCAATCCGGGCGACTGCTCTGACCACTGAGCCACCCAGGACTTGGGATATCCCTGTGAAATTCTTCTAGTCTATCTTGTATTTGCGTTTATGAGCTAACGTCCACCCTACAATGTCGAAATATTCTATTTCAACATCCGAAACGAGTATTCGCGGGTTCGATTCCTGCCTCAGGACGTGAAATTTTTCTAGTTTTATTCTATTTTAATTACTATATCAACTAGTTTATTTATCAAAAGTTTTAATAATGCAACGCTTGTGTTGTTTGTATCGTATTGATTTTTGCGAATTTCTATTACTTCAGTTTATTTTAATGACAGTAGTAATTTTTTATTACCTATTACATCTTGATTTTGAGTTTAAATGCTACAACATGATGTCCAGTTTAAATGTCACTCTCAGCCTTCAGAGTTATCTGCAACCTGAATTGATCCCCTGATTTTAAAAATATTATTATCTAGATAAGCAATTATTTTGTCTTCTGGGGTTGTTGGAAAACAGCTATTAATATTGATAAATCAGCTATTACTTGTCTTGTTCATGTTCATATTTATTTTCATAAGTTTCCTTACAGGACCATTACTATTAATATTGTTGTATTCTACGTAAAGAGTAATTTACAATTGAACTTTACTTTGAATATCAAAGAAATGCGTTTTTATTTTAAATTGCATTACACTGCATTTTACATGATTATTGAAAGTAACTTTACTGATTGATAGATTTTTAGCTGTTAGCCGAATAACAACAGCAAACGTACCATACAGTTGAACAAACAATAAAGCAGTACAGTGCAAGTTTGAATCGAATCAATCCGTTTCAGTGGAGAATGCTTTTAGCTGTCACATTTAATTTTTAAAATACAAAGCACGGCAAATAATTTAACACCACTTGATATGAAGCCATAAGAAGAGCCCATATGCGAAGACAGCTAGTGCAGCTTGAAACACGCTGTTCTAGCCGCATCTACTTTGCCAGCTTATAAGGTGCCTTTTTACGCCTCTTTTAATGGAGCCCATGTTATGAGAAGGAGGGAACACAATGTACTGGCAAAAATTCAAAATTTGGATGTACGACATGAAAGCGAGTTACTGAACTTCTTTGTGCGTGATGTTGAGGTAGAGACAATGAATTGATGACTCCGAAGACCAGCACGCGTGCTCCTAATTAGGATGGGGGAAGGTGGGATCAGGTCTTTATGGACATATGGTCCTTACGAGTTAAAATTATCGAAATGTTTCGACTTACACTCGATAGGAGTAGACACCGTGTTGTGTTTCTTAAACACAGAGAGAGGTTTGCCAAAGCTCTGAACAACAACTATAAAGGAATATCAGTTGTGAAGCCAAACAGAAAATAGATACGGGGCATATCTGATAGTCGGTTTACGAAACATTCCATTGAAACGGCTCAGCTATGATCATTCAAATGTGTAAAGTGTAGCAGCCACGTTATAGTTAGGCTTACTGTCCACTTTGCCATCATTTATAGGTCATAAATATAACGATTATCGTACTTTGCACCTTTGATTGATTCACGTAGCGACAACCAAGAAAATTTTGCAAGGACGACTCAGTTTATTTAAGTTTTTGATCGTAGAAGTGCGTTTTTATCAATAGAACAATGTCTAGTGATGATGATTATGTGGTTATTGCGTATTATTTTCCAATAAGAGACGTATAAGTCAAAGGTGGTACTGGCTCCATCCATACATCAAAAGAAACATCAATAGCACTGTCGATTGTTTTTTGCAGCAAGAGAGCTTTCTGAGGATGACAAAGCGTTTCAATCATTAAACCGAACGACTAAAATTACTTACTCATCACCATTTTATCACAATTTTAAGGTTTGACGACTTGCATGAAGCTTTGAATAAAGGCATGTCGTCGCTCAAGCTGCATTACGATTGGCTGCCATTACTCAAATTCAATATTGCCTTTTCGTAAACAGAGACTGGTTCGTATAAAAACTGCGAGCTAACATACTACTTACTATCGTCAAATGACGAAAGCGTGTTATTAAGAGACGCTACGTGGACAGTAGGGCTTGTATAAAGGAACTGAGAAAAGGTTGATCAGCGAATAGGAAAATGCAACCACAGAGTCAAAACACGTCGCAGAAACGTACCTACGTAATGCAAATGCCTGAATCACGCTTACGAAGTTTCCGAGGTACATCTCGGCTATATCTATAATTATATAATATTATTTGAAGTAAGAAACTGACTGGCTGACTGTTTCACTCTTTGACCGACGCACAACCCAAGCCGCTGGGTCTAGAGATTTCAAATTTGTCACGTAGAAACTAAAAACGGATATTTTAAAATTATTATTCACCCCCTAAGGTGATAAAACGGGGCTTCAAAGTTTTTTATAGGAAAACAAAATTAGTTACGACTATTTTATTCGAAATTGAATAGGAGTACTTCTATCGATAAATGAGTAAAGAATTATTTCAGGTTTCTCATAATTCAACCCCTCAAAGGGGTAAAGGGGGTGAAAAAGTCTGAAAATCAACACGGGTATTTTTGTATGGTTTATCGGGTCGCTGATTATGAAAACAACAACAACAACGTGGCGGACGCAAGGTGTACCATTATCCCCTTTAAGGGTACATTTTTATTTTGAGGTATTCCACCAGAATTGCGCTATCCTAATAGGTTTTTAAATTTGTATTTGTGTCTACTCGATCGTCGTCAATCGGCGTAGGCGAGCACGGGCGGCGCGGGGAGACGGGAGGTGTAGTCATCGGGAAACATTCGCTGCATCCGTAATTAGTAGAATTCAAGATGCTGTAGGAAGGTTACCTCCTTGCTTTTTATAAGTTAAGGCTTGCATTCTATCTAAAATGCAGAATATCACTTTTTTACGACATCGGCACATTCCCCTTGGACCTAGAAAAGTATGATGAAAGTCTTCGATCCTTATTTTAACCAAAATCGCGGCACGGGAAGACGGGAGGAGTAGTCATCGGGAAGCTTTCTCTGCATCCGTAATTAGTAGAATTCACGATGCTACAGGAAGGTTTTCTCCTTGCTTTTTATAAGTTAAGGCTTGCATTCTATCTAAAATGCAGAATATCACTCTTTTATCTCATCGACACATTCCCCTTGGACCTATAAAAGTATGATGAAAGTCTTCGATCCTTATTTCAACCAAAATCAAATAAAATTAACAGTTTTGCCGGTTCATTCGATTTTTGTTCGTCTGATAATATATCGTAATACATATTACTACTATTACTGACCAACCTCTTCAAAGCTTACTTAATTACTTAACGAAGTGATCATCGTTAAGTAATTTTTTTACCGGTCATAGTACTTCCATCCTAGACAATAATTTTAGGTTTAGGTATGTTATGTAATTCTCTTGAAAAGTTCCTCTGTTCTGCTCTCAAACCTACTAATTTATGAGCAACGTCTGAAAATGTATATCCTTAAAATACAGTTGGATCTCGAATAGTACTCATTGCTTTGCGCAAAGAAATTCCCGCTTTTTGAAAATTTAAATTACCCCGAATGTGACGCGAGCGAAGGCAAAAGCTAGTAATATACATATAATATTGAAAATAGAAGTAAAGCTATTACGTAGGGAATTTTACAACAAAGCATAAACAAGTAAATATCTTTTGTTACCTACCGTACTTATTCTAGTGAATAAACACGGAAAACATCGTTTGAATGAAATATAAACATGGTAATGTTAGATGAAATTATTTTATGATATACATTTAGTGTATTTCCGAACAAATACTTACCAGCATTCTTAGGGTATTATCAACCCTTTTCTAGGAAATTCCATCACTTAACAATAATTAATGACATCATGCATGAAGTCGAATTTGACAAGTTTTAATATGATTTTTCTAAATAAATGTGATAAACCAACATAAAGAAAGAATAACGCGCAGTACTGAATTGTTAAGAATTAGCTCACAGGGAGAAAAAAATAAATGTTCTGAATGCCAGTTAATATAAAGTTAGCTGTTCTGCAAATATTGTGAGGATTCCTTGTCAAAGTTTAGTCCCGTATATTCCACAAAAGAAGAATAAACTGTTTATTACGTCTCCATTCCTAAACCACAAAAACGACTTGGATGATATTTGGCATGGAAATAGAAGACATCTAGAAAAAGGACACGGGCCACCTTTTGGAAAAAAGAATCGACATACACGCGCGTGGAACCACTAGCGGCCACTAGTGTTGATGTATATTAGGCGGTATATTATAAGATATGGATTTAGAGTAATAAAATATGAAAATAAAATTTCTGAGACTATTCTTATAATTCCAAACACGCTATTATCTGTTGTAAACTGAAGAATAAAGCACCCCCAGACTATTTAAGGCCCAATGCGGGTTGGTGGGTTAAAGCGGTTGCAGTAACAATCGGGACCAACGGCTTAGCGTGCCTTCCGAAGCACGGAGGAGTTCGAGATTATTTTGATTGACCCATCCCGAGACCGACTACGGCAAAAGTTGCTTTGTTTTCGTAATAGAAACCAGAGCGCTCAAACCAGTACGTCACTGAGCTCTTTTATAAGAGACTATTCTTATAAGCCCAAACACGCTATTATCTGCTATAAATTTCTGAAGAATAAAGCACCCCCAGACTATTAAATGCCCAATGCGGGTTGGTGGGTTAAAGCGGTCGCAGCAACAACCGGAGCCAACGAAGCACGGAGGAGCTCGAGATTACAAATGTTGATTGACCCATCCCGGGATCGGCCATAGCGAAAGTTGCTTTCAAAACCAGAGCGCTCAACCCACTACGCCCCCGAAGTTGAGTTGCTAACCCATGAAATAAAAATATGTCCATATTAAAGACATGGCTCATTCAAAACTGTTTTTACAGCCTGAATGAATATTTTAATTTTAAGGGTGACATTTAACAAAACAATTTAATTAATTTGTAATTTTATATGACATTGAAAAATTATAATTTGTTCGTAATAAATTATTTACTGTAATTTTGCATGCCAATTTTGGTAAATGTGCTGAACTATTATAGTTAAGTATAGCTTATCATAAGATCAATTATGTACCACATTTTCGCAAAATAAATTATTCTATTCTATTCTATTCTATTAAGACATATTTTTACTTCATGGATTCACTAAAACAACTAGCTCCTTTCCGTCTACGTCCGCATATTATCGCGATAGCTACGAAACTACGGAAAAAAATTACAACTGAACTTTCGACTGCCTGTAGCTCAAAAAAGTGTGACACCTAACCAATAATAAAGATGCACAGTTACGTTATATCAAATAAACTGTAATAATAAAAACTCGCCAAATTTTGGTTATATTTAATGTGGCGTAGTAGATTGGCTAAATATTTTTTTCAAGTATCCAAACGCTGCGCCAGTTTTTTAAAATTAACTTCTGCAGAACGCAGTATTTAATGTTTTATTTCAATCAAATTAATGCACAAATAAAAAATGACCAGCCTTTTAAACTTCAAATATTACTATATTTTTCATTCGCTTTTCATTATTTTGTAAATTTATATTAAAAAGTATTTACACTCTGCAAACAAGCATTTTCGCACCATCACCCACAGCAAAGTGTAATTATCTTTTACTGTGTCACTGACGTCACGAGGGGAGGAAGATGGATTGCCCGGTAGCCAAAGATACCACCTTCAGATACCCGAAGTGGGTTACAGCTGACGCATGGCTGACAGGGGCGTATAATGAAGGAACCGAATAAGCGTACCTCATTTTCGGGCATCTTTAGGTTTTATTTTATTTTATTCGAATAGCTACAGCAGTATTTAAGGAATATTAAAAGAGGTTTGAGTGTAAGCGCTCTGGTTTCGATTACGAAAACAAAGGAACTTTTGCTATGGTCGATCCCGAGATGGGACAATCCCACCAACTTTCCCATGGCCTGTCGCAAACGTTTGTCTATGCAGGCCGAATCATGTGATGCATTGCTACTGGCTTGGGGCTCTTTGGGTGAATAACGTATCTCCGACAGTCATTTCGCCCTTTGACCCTTCGCCGACAAAACGTTTCGTCATCTGGCAATTCACCAATAGAATCTTTCACCTAAGAACGATTCGCCGACAGACGCATACTCCTCGGGCATTAAACGAGATCAGAACTGTCCGCGGAAGCCCGACGCCGTGGTAGGTTAGAAATTACGTGGTTATTTTTTTTCTTTTTTTACACGACTCCCGCCTACGTACGTCTTTCGGCGAATCGTTCTTAGGTGAAAGATTCTGTCGGTGAACTGCCCGATGACGAAACGTTTTGTCGGCGAAGGGTCAAACGGCGAAATGACTGTCGGAGATACGTTGTAGATTCGAACTCTTACACAGCGCACCTTCTTGACGCCCTACTAATTATAAATATTATAATCTTTCGCCATGAATATGCTTCGGAAGGTCCTGGTTGTTCCTGCAACCGCTTTGACCCACCGACTCGAATTGGACCCGCGTGGTGGAGTTATGCCCCGAACCCGTCATGTGTTTCTCCCTCTCCACGTATATAGGCGGGTAATGATAAATTAAGCTAAAAAAATAAGCTAAAACAAAAAAAAAACATATACAGGATGGTGCCGTCAATACGACACTAAATTAAAACATGGGCTATATTAATTCATAGAAAATATTTGCCACTATCAAAAACATAATATTGTTCATTTGCTAATTTCATGACATTTCTATGAAATAATGCAGCCAATGATATATTATTTCATATAAATGTCATGAAATTAACGAATAAATAAGATGTTTTTAAAAGTGGCAAATCATTTCTATGAATTAATATAGGCCATGTTTTAATTTATTGTTCTATTAACGGCAGCACTCTATATACATTGCTGCCTTAACAAAGCTTTTTTAATGCTTAAAGATGATGTTTTTTCCAAGTTAAAATCTGGGTGGGAGATTTAGGCAGCATTTCCTCGGTTTATGATTATTTATTTAAATTCCATGGTGGTATAATTTTCTAACGAGAGAATTATAGCCTTCGATTGTGTATCTAAGGCGTTGGACAAATCACAAAACATACCTCTAGTGTTCTATTAAGGCGATACTTACCTCGTGGACACTAGCAACACCACTTGATTTTTATTAATTGTGGTGAATATAGAACATAATAAACAAAAACGCTTTAGTGAATGACTAAAGAATGGTATTTGTAATTTTTTGAGATGTGCTCGGTATAAGATATTCCTCTACATGTAACCTATTTTTTCATTATTGCCGAAAGTGGCCACTTTTAACAATAATAAAAAATTTGGTTACTTATAGGAAGACACTTTATACAAGATACATCTTTAAAAATTACAAATACCGTTCTTTAGCAATTCTCTAAAGCGTTTTTGTTTATTATGTTCTTAATTCACCATAAATGACCATAATTAATACAATCAATTGGTGTCGCTAGTGTGCACGAGGTAGCCCCTTAAGATCGGAATTTTGTAGATTAACTTTTCTAGCTGTTGCTAGGCCTTAAAACTCATCTAACAACATTCAGTTTCAGTCTGTGGTTATATTTGTCTACACACTGTGACTACAAAAATATATTTCTCACAGGTCTCATCATCATCACCAGCCTATGTACACCCCACTGCTGCTACTTGAGTAGTTTGGTCCACATCACCACAAGGCTGGCCCAATAAAGGATGGTGGGTTAAAGCGGTTACAGTAACAATCGTACCAACGGTAAGCCGTTCCTTCCGAAGCACTTGTGTTGTGATTGACCCATCCGTGGCCGCGCGAATGCTACTTTGTTTTCGTAATCGAAACCAGAATCCTAAAACCCTAAACCCACCGAGCTCCTCCTTTCTCACAGGTTGCTCCCAGACAGTGGTATGTGTGTGTCTACATAAATAAATAATCATTCGATTTAAAATAAATGACACACTATTGATACTTTTTAAAGATACATTTTTCATTTAATAATTTTATTATACGTATACGATTCACCGGAAATGGATATGCGATGAATAAATCAGAACGCATGCAAAGCTGTTTCGTTCATTCGCAATTTTAATGTTCGCTTTGAGCCACTTTAGGATTTCATTATTTTAAATTGGATACAGTTTGAAATACGACGCTTTGTTTTTTGTGTAGTCTGGTAATCAATCTAGTTTTATATTCCCGAGGGATTTTAGTTTTTATAGGAGATATTTTCTGTTCTGTATGAAACGTATCTACACGAAATATTAAAGTGTAGAAGGTGGAATTTATAGAGATCTCAAATCAATTTCAAATGAATTCTACCTTTGTTGTGATTTTTCCCTTTGCTTTTTCATCTTCTGTATCTTTGTATTTTGAAAATATTGCTTTATTTCACTTGAATTTCAAATACCCGACTGGAGTAAGATTTCCACCTTATTATTTATGAGGTACATAGGAAAAGGTTCAAAAAACCTATGTCCATAGCGCAAAATATTTATTTCTATGACAATGTTCATTTCATCCCTATTTTTTTTAAGCTGACATCAGTCACGATCTAAGGACCCGTTTGCTTAAAATATATTGTGATCACTCAGATGCATTTTGAGTGTTTTAGAATTATTAGTAGTGTCTTCATGTCAAAAAATGACATTTATATGCCACTAAGAGTCAAAATTGCTTCGGTATATTTTTACCTTGAATGGGTTTCTACTATCGGTCGCCGGTTCCAACCCTAATTAAAGTCCTTGACTGTAGGTACATAAACAAAGGTAATTTTCGCAACAAATTCAAACAAGACATCGGATATCGTTGCTCGCTATAAATTTGGCCTGCGCTTCAGTAAAAAACAACTTATGCATCCTCCGCGGAAGCGGATCTGCGTAATGAATAAATCTCCGCGAACTGGCTGCCGGTTCCGTCCCGTTCCGGTCATGTTTCCGCTCTTTTCCGATTCACTTTTGTATAACCCTTTCACTGAGTGAATTTTGGTATTGTGTATCATGTTTTTAGGCATATTTACTATGACGCAGCATCAAGAAAACAAAAGAAAGTTTTTCACAGTTAACTCAGTTTTAGTCTCTTTGGTCACAGAGCATAGTACATACGTAACCTCACCAAGGTATGTTTCATTTACTGCTGGACATAAACTTTCTTCAATTCCCATCCAAGTGACCTTAATATCTGTCGATCTATTGAGAAGCAATTACGCTTAGATTTGTAATTACTATTTAGTGTCTTTTGCCAGCACTCCGGCTGTGGGTTCTTCACGAATTGCATCCTATAGGCCGGCAAGTTATAGGCGGCTAGAACAGTGTGTTCAGTCTGCACTAGCTTCTTCTTAGTCTTCGTTTATGGACTCTTCTTCTATGATATTTCTAATGAAAAGATATCTCAAAGCTGTGAGTTTCACATAATCAACATTGAAGTAACCAATTTCTTCCTATCATGTCTACAAGTCGTCAACATTATCTTTGTCCATACATTCCCCAGAGTTTTGAGTTACACGTGCCTTTGAACAACATGTTTGTTATAAATTAGGCCGAAGTGCACGCCCAGCTGCAATTTATTGGAAAAACTTCCTAACTTTAAGCAGTTCTTGTGTTCTACGTGGTGTTTTGGGGATTAAAGTACAAGCGAGAAGCGGATTGTTAAAATATTTAATGACTAACTGATTTAAGAATGTAGTAGTCATGGCTAGTTAGAATAACAAGAAAGGGGCAATTCTTTTTGCTGTAAATACGATTATTTCAATGAAAATTCTTAAATCTCGATGCAAAATACTAGGGGCATTTTGCTCTTCCAACTTAATCTAATTTTACTTCAGTCATTATAAAATGTGGGCTAGTATTCAATGTTCCATTCTCTCAACGCAGCGTTTTCTTATCATCCAAAGTACGGCCAATGACAGAACACCACATGGGGTAAAGCGATAAGAAGAGTCTATATTTGCGAAGACAGCTAGTGCATAGCTCTTTAAATCTCTGACTATAGGAAGGAGGGAACACAAATGTGCCGGTAAAGAATTCCATGTTTAGGAAGTCCGAAAAAGAAGTAACTTAACTTCTATATGCATGATATTGAGGTAGAAACTGTGAATTGATGACTCTGAAGACCGGCACCCGTCCTCCTAATTATGAAGGGTAGTTTATTGTCTGAATGCACTTCAGATCACACTTCATGATAAAGCTGATAGAAGACGCTATATGACGCAATTTCTCGTTGTGTCTCGTTTAAAACTATACAACGAAATAATATAAATAATACATGGAAAATAATTTAAACGGGCGATTCTTGAATGACTTGAACCACACAATAACAGCAAGGATTCAAGAGGACAATAGCACATTTCACAAGTTGGAACTTTATAATAAAGTGTGCGACTCACGCTCTAGAATATATGGCAGGTACGGCGCTTGCGGTAGCCGACACAACACGACATACCACAACGCAACACGATACCACTTTGTGGCACATTTATAAACGATTATTATGTGTGATAAAGATTAGTTAGTTTTTACATGTCAGAATTTTAAAATGGGGAGTAGGTAATCAGGTGAACAATAAAATGACACTTTTATTTGAGCTTTATTTATTCTGTGCGTAGGTTGATAATATTATTTGAACGAACAATAAAAAGATTTGTTGCAAGTTTTCTTGCAAGTTCAGTCAAATTCTTTTCTGCAGCAGCGACTATTTTTAAGGTTAAAGATACTTTATTCAATTCACTTATTGAGAAACTTAAGAAATAAAATGAATGTAGGCACATGAGCGACATAAGCAAACATCCAATAAAAGTAAAAGACGGTAGTTCTTAAAACTAATTTTTTTCTTGCCCATAACATTTTGAGAAGCTCTTCTTCTAAAGCCAATTCCATTTTCTTAACCTCAGCACACCTATGATTATTACACTTCATGTTTGTGCAAAAAGGAAGACGTCATTCAGTTCGTTTTGCTTAGTTCGATACTTTGTCTTTTTGTTTGGCGTCCTAATTCTTTCTGAACTTTTTTGTGTAGTTTGAATTTAGTATTTGGAATTGTTCAATGCCTAAGTTTGTTAATTGTAGGTTTATTTTTTGTAATACTAGAACAATAATTTGTTTTATGATAAAAACAAACTATTGATTATACATATATTTAAAATTTTATATCCATTGGTCCAAATAATTATTAGCTTCAATATCTAGTGATACTAATTCATTTTTTCCGTCTTCTATTGTTTGATTCCATTCAGAAATAACAATATTTTTTGTTGTAAGTAGGTACTCCAAAATTCATAGTCAAGATACGTGATAATTTGTATTTTATCCATTTCTCTTTGTTTGATATTTTGATGAAAAAGAATACTCTATTTTATTTCAATATAATTCGCTTTTGCTTGTGATTTTATCCAGCTACAGTAAGCCTAAAGTAAACTGTTACACGTAAATTTGAAAATTGCTCTTTTCACAGAGGACTAAGGTATAAAACCGTTAAAGTGCTATTGATCTACGGAATACCGTAGAATTTTGTTTGTTACACAACGAGAGTTAATATCGATTACGGCCCTCGGGACTTGTACAGGATTTCGAGAGGAAAATTGTTCTCGATTGTTCTGTGATCAACTTTCCTGCAAAAGCTTATAAATGACTTAACGTGAAATTTTTTATTGAAGAGGGATTACGCCGCGCAGCTTTTCATATAAACAAACTTTCAAGTCGAAAAAAGTCGAAACGAACAAACCGAATGTAACAAAACTCACCATGCAATTCAGGCTTGTCTAATTATTTGTAAGAAGATTTTTCTAAGTGTAATAATAATTGAGTAAGAGAATTTTTTAGACTTTTTTTAAATCCTCTTACAACTAATTAGCTTGACAGACTTGCTGGCAAGATTGTGTATAAAGCCGTGGCGCGTGAAGCCTCTTAAGAATGATTTTTGTCTTGCCTGCCTTAAATCAATGATGAGGTAGACGTTGCTGTGATTAAAATTGTTATACTATAATTATGATCGACATGTAAACGTCAAAGTGTGAGCGTTAGATAAACTAAAGCTACACACCCGGTCAAACCACACATTCCCAACAAAATGGGGTTTAAATTGTCAAAGCTCCGAGCAGTGAAACTAAGGCATCAAAAACTACAGTTCTAAATCTGCTTCTAGTAATCTGTAGGTTTTGCAGGTAGTTAAAATTTTACCGAGTGTATTTTTCCTAAAAGCAAAGTATATTATTATGAATCACCGACAGTCATTAATGGAACATACCAACCTGCCCCCATTCTAGCGAAGGTGCTATCGGTGATAACCCGCGATATCACTATACATGACAGGTGAGGGTGACAAATGTTAGGCCGTTTGATGTTAATGTTTAGTGACAAATATTTGTACCCTGTACCCTTAATTGATTACGTGCCTTGTGTTGCGATTAAATAGTAGAGTTTGCAACATCGAAGGCAAAACGATAGCTCTGGTAGATTTTATTTGAAATTAAATATAGAATATTTTAAGAGCTAATTGTTGAAAACAGATGATTTGAATTGAAACTTTCATGATAAATCAACGCGCTCGAACACAATCATAATCTTAATTTAGTGCTATATTTTTTATAGTGTTATTGTTATTATAGTAATGCAGCTCCATTGATCTAAACAAACTACGCAAGTTTGTTTTTCTTACAATAACGGTTGAAATTCATGAATCCTAGTTTAATCACAATATTTTGGCAAAGGTACGCACAATATTTTGGTTCAGTAAATTTTGACGAAGTGTAGGTTGACACTAAGGATTGGTTATATTTACAGAGGAACTGCGAAGGGGTATGGAACATGTTGGTAATGGAATAACAGATTCAACAAAGGGAAAAGGTATCTAGTACTTTACTAATTGAGTCAAGATTTACAAATCAAGTCCCCTTGAATGATATTTCTCTGTTAGTTTGGTTTGTATTATTCAGAATATTGCTAAATAGAGAAATATTAATATTCACTCCAAGAGGTAAGTCGTAGGATATTATAATAGTGATGATATTATTTATATTTCTTATGTTATGACGTTGACAGGCATTATTAACTGCAAATAAAAAAATCATGGTATATAGGATTTTTGCGAAAGATATCTGACTTTTATGAAGCCTTGCATCGTGTATTTAACAGTTTTAATCAGTGATCTGAAAGATTATCTGATCTAATGTTAATTGATGTTGATGTCGAAAAGCGTTAAGTAATATATTTTTATACGACTAGATGACAAACAAGCTGACGGCCCACCTGATGGTAAGCGGTTACCGCCGCCTATAGACACCTGCAATAACAAGGAAAAATCACTTGATATTGCAGGTGCGTTTTCATCCTGGGGCCTAAGATGAAATGCCGTCCATGCCCAGTAATTACACTGGCACCTTTCCCTTCAATCCGAAACACAGCGAACTGTTTCACGGCTAAAATAAGAAAGGCAACGTTCAAAACTATCTTGCATCAACTAACTTATATTAATTTGGAATTACAACAGCTCCATTCCATAATAGTTACACTAAATCTAAAACCCCGTAACCCGTCATAACAACTTCAAAGTTACTAAACGCGCCAAATTGAATGTGGGGGAAGGAACTTAGGTAAATAAGGGTTGTGGTAAAACTGCTATAACCCGCGGTTACTGTTCCCCGGGGTTAATGAGGGACGACTGCCGTAACAGGGCTGCGAGTTCATAAAAACTTGTTTCAGTTAGCTTACGACTGCGCTATGAGCTTGACAAATCGCAGTTTCAAAAAG
Source organism: Nymphula nitidulata (assembly GCA_947347705.1). Lineage (NCBI taxonomy): Eukaryota > Metazoa > Arthropoda > Insecta > Lepidoptera > Crambidae > Nymphula > Nymphula nitidulata. The sequence continues at coordinate 985,649 of OX374617.1, read as the reverse complement.
AGGGGTGTTATAAGTTTGATGTGTCTGTGTATCTGTGTGTCTGTCTATGGCATCGATTTTGATTCGGTTTTTTTTGTTTGAAAGCTGATGTGTCTACGATGGTTCTTAGCTATAATTTACGAAGATCAGGTTTGATGACTATCAGCTCATTTTCTACATTATTATAGGGTTTTACTAACTTTTACAGATCCGAATGATTTGAAATTTGGTGTACTGTCACTTCGGTGACATTCCCATGACATACTATCCTTGAGCTGATCCTATACCATCAAAAAGTCTGCGAAATGCTTAATTCTTCAAAAACTTACAGCAGATATAGCGTGTTTGGTTTGGGCTCTTATGAATAGATAGAGATGATGTTAGATACATAATTAATAACGCCAGGGGTTACTTAAAATTTTGTTTTTTTTACTAACCTTAAATGTTAAAATGGAACTAATATTTGGAATACACTTATAACACACTGGGCCAACGCCAGGGACCTTAAATATTAATGATAACAGCTTAAAGTTGAAAAATATAATTAGTATTTGCTTCTGAATCCAACGGCTGAGTTTAATAGGGTTGGAACTTGAAATCATAAGCGATTGAGTTAAGAAAGTTCGTGTTTGATTCAATGCTTAACGTAATGTGAAATTGTCATGTTTCAGTTGAAAAAGACTCATGAAATCTATTATGAATCCGGAAGTTACAGAGGCTGTCGACTGCTGCATCACGAGTAGACGCTGCATTGTCCGTCGCGTTGTCAATGAGTGGACAACGCGTGGTCCACGAATTGATGAGTCACTAGATATTATACAAAAATGTGTTTTGTACTGTCTAATTTACGAATGAAAGTTGGTTATCAGTATTGTTTGTATTTCCTGGTGGTCACATTGCGCCTGAACCAAGCGGCAAGCGGAAGCGTTGAGACTACCGCGCAGGCAGCGAGTTTTCACCGAGTACCTAGTTCTGGCACTGTTTCTGCGTAGACAGATTGCGAGCAAGGCGATCTGGTGACTAGATAAAGTCACCAAATATCCATAGTAGTCCATAATAAGAATACTAGCTACACGAGGCGAGGCGGTGCTGTTTGTGTGCCGAGTGGGTCCTTTGAGCTATGACCTTAACTTACAACAATTTTGTTGTCAATTCAGATTATATCAGATTATGGGATATTAGTCAAATTAAGAAGATTTTGCCTGCTACGAATTCAAAATCAAAAATATGTTTAATTAAGCGTCCAAGTACTGTGAACTTATCCATTTGGAAATCGATGGGGGAGGCCTTTGTTCAGCACTGAAAATCATAGGCTGAGCTGATGATGATGATGATGAAGTATCGAAGGTCCCCCGAAAAAGATCTTCGGAATCGTCAAAAATCCCATATGTATGTATGTCTATCATCATAATCACCAGCCTATATACGTCCCACTGCTGGGTACAGGCCTTAATTACTACATGAAAGAAACACATGAAGAGTTTGGGCCATAGCACCACCACGCTAGCCCAATGCGGGTTGGTGGTTTAAAGCGGTTGCAGTAACAACCAGGACCAACGGCTTAACGTGTCTTCCGAAGCACGGAGGAGCTCGAGATAACAAACTTTGATTGACCCACCCCGGGATCGACCATGGCGAAAGTTGCTTTGTTTTTCGTATCGAAACCAGAGCGCTCAAACCAATACGCCACCGAGCCCCTCTCTCTGAGGAGCTGGTGGCGTATATCTATCACAAAATAATAATCACTTCAATGTCGTAAAGTATGTCTGTCATGTCTTAATTTACACCGGTTTCAAAAGTAGAACTGGCTAGAAGACTACAGCAAGAATCTCGTGTAGTCACTCTTTTCGGATATTTAGTTACAAAGTTTGCAGTTACTTAATGATTATATTTATTTATCAGTGCAGTTATAAATGGATACCTCCAATTTTTTATGAAGCAACAACTGACAGCCCTATATTTTATAACCTCAAACACATCCCCATGGTGTAACATAATGTGCAGAACCAGTAACTCATTAGGGGCTTCCGAATTACAATTTATGCTCTCATAGATAGCGCAATGAGTGCGGAACATTATCTGTGCTTTGGGGATAATATCTTTATAAATAGTAGGAATATTATGCTATTCCTTTAAACGGTTATATATAGATGATGTTTTTTTCCGTCTCTTAGAAGTAAGAATTGTGCTATAATAATTTACTACTTTCAACAGCCGCATAGTTGCAGTAGGAGGGAGTCAGAGTTTACAGGTTTACATTCCATATATTACTGTCTAGGCGGTTTGAAATAAAAAAGCATTTTTAGGTATGACATAAATCGCTGAAAAATCTTACGGACCTGAAAATCAGATATAAATTTCTTCATATATTTATCTAAACACAACACGCACCCGAAACACATTTTAAAGATTTTGTCTCAATACATGTTATTTGAGGAGTTTGGTGGCGTATTGGTTTGAGCGCTCTGGTTTCGATACGAAAAACAAAGCAACTTTCGCCATGGTTGATCCTGGGATGGATCAATTTCGGAAGGCACGTTAAGCCGTTGGTCCCGGTTGTTCCTGCAACCACTTTAACCCACCAACCCGCATTGGGCCAGCGTGGTGGTGCTATGGCCCAAACTCCTCATGTGTTTCTTCCATGTAGGAAGGCCTGTGCCCAGCAGTGGGACGTATATAGGCTGGTGATGATGATGATGATGACATGTTATTTACGAAAATACCTCTTAAAAACTTTATAAAGGAAAAAATAAATAAATTTAAGTACCTAAAAATTAATTTTCAGGAGTTGGTCCAAAAAATATTTTTTCAGGAGATTAGTACCTAGGTACTGAAATTTAATTATTTCTTCCTTTTTAGTGTTTGAAAGTCGGTTTTATTTTTATTAAAATAAATATCCACCCTTTTAATTGATTTTTTTACTTTTCTTTCTCTCAGTCTTTACTTGAAAAACATAATATTGTATTTTTAGAGATAACTTTCTAAGTTCAAAGCTAGATGAGTGACCGTCGATTTATACCTATGCTATACTGCAGTGTGATTCACAAACAAATATATTCGACATCGAGTTTGACGTCTGACAAAGACGACGAGCTGCCATTGGTTTAGACGTTTGCGCACTGCGCTGCGCAAAAGCGTATTCACTAATCTCTACGTCGGTCTCTTGGCTGTGTACGGTTGTCTCTGTTTTGGTTATACGACATGAAGTACAATCGATATTTTTTGATTTCGTTTTTGTTGTGCTAAAATTGTATAGCTATGACTTCATTCAATATTTGATTCATTTTTACAAAATAAAGATATATAAATCGACAACTTTTTAGTTCTGGTTCACGCCGTGTTCGTCGCTGGAACGCTGGTGTCGCCAACGGTTGTCAATCAAACGCCAAAAGGTATGACAGCGCTGCCGACAGCCACGAATCCGTGGCTGCTGACTTTAGAGAATCGTATAGCTGTTTCTTATTATTGTATCGTACCATAATAAGTCATAGTAGGCATAAATCGCGTAACTTCGCATACATTGACGACTTAATTATACCCGTTATTGCCCAAACAATTGCCCAACATGCCCCTTTTATACAAAGAAAGAACTATCAAAACCTGTTCTGCGCTGACAAGACATCACTTCACAGAACAAAATTATAAAATCGAATTGAGAATCTCTTATTCTTTGTAGTCAGTTCAAAAGTTGAAGCTCTGATATAGACAGGTTGCTGGCAGACAGTTGAGAATTCCCTAATTAATTTGCACAAACAAGAAACAATGAGGCCTTCATAATTATAATTGTCTATTATCTCCCTTTCAAACAAAACCAGTCAAAGATGTCTATAAGATGCGGAGTATTTTGATGTCCCTATTCTGATTTCATCGTTGACAGCAGCTGTCTCACAGTAATTGGTTCACTGGTTCGACAAACGCTTAGTTGACAAGACGTGTACAGCGAACACTGGACTATTAACTCTGTTGTTGTAACTTGAGCCATATTACAAGTAAATAAGGTGTTTACAAATTTCCTTTAAGCTTCGAGAGTTGTGGTGTGTAAGTAATTTAATGCGACAATTAACATTTCTAAAAATAATAATAATCGTGATGAGGGAGAACACGTGTAAGCTATAAAAAAATCGAGATTGGAGCGTCTTTTCGGAGGCAAACTCTCATTTACAAATAAGTATTTAGGGAAATAGACGTAAAAAAAAGGTTAGCCCATAAAAACGTAATATGTTTAAAAAAAACGAAAGGATGACAAAAAAATAAATAAATACACAAAACGTATTGAAGACGAAATTCGATACACGTTTACCTGTCTATATTATGTAAGTATATTTAATAATAATTAAACATTACAACATTTAATCATTATTCTTAGTTAGGTAATTGATTTTTGTAAACCTCTGTCTGTTTTCTGCGTGTTATTCTGACAGCATGAGTGTATGATTCTTTATCAACACTGTGATCCCAAGTTACAAATATAATAAAAAAAACATGATATTTTCTTACAACTTCTATTTAGCGAAGTACTAACTATCCGTTTCAACCCAAAGAGCTCCCAAACGACCTCTTTATTAAACTAAAACGATACCGATTCGAGAGGGAATTCCCAGTTTTATATTCATTGCGCGATCTATACCATACGGATGAAGCTAAAATTGCGCTTGGTTTTTCAACGAGACCATTAGCGCGCTAATACGTTATATCACGATATAGAACGTTACAGAACGCAATTACGTGCGTTTTACTGCGGCTGCGTTTACGAGTTGACGCTGAGGCACAGAGGTAGGGTTGGCAACACCTGAAGCTGCTATGCCACTGAAAGAGAGCGGAGCTTAATAAGAAAGAAATATTACAGTACGTGAGTTCGACGAACGGAGAGAGGAGCGCTTGTACCAAATAACTGTTCTGCGACTTAATAAGGTGATATAATATGGCTCTCATAATTATAAGCGTGCATGCCTGTGCGACCAAAGTTCGAATGCATATAATGCAATAGACTGAAGGTTAATATCACGCTAGTCAACAAGGATCCTTATAGTATTGTCTTATTGTGTTACTTAAAACTTATCATCGCTTTAAACTTGACATCTGCAGTCTTCCCGTGACCACGATCGCTGTAAAGTAATCGATACTTCGGGTGTATAAAAATAATGTAACATCCAATTAAACGCGAGTTAAATCTGATAAATTGGTTTTATTCCAAATGGTCCTTATGCTTTAGTTGTATCTGCCCGTCTGTCCGCGGCGTACTTTGGAGATTCTTTTCTAGTATTAGAAAGCAGTAATTTGGAATACGTATTAATCACGCCGAGAAAGTAGTAAAATGAAATCTCTTTTTTTAAAAAATAGGATACCTTCCCGTCTACGTAAAGTGCTGGTGTCATATCGTAAGGTGTCTTTGGATAGGTCGTTGAAAGACTTTGGAGGCGTGTGAAATCCATTTGTCATTCGAGAATCCATTTGCAACGTATTAAGCTATGATGTGCAAATTTAATATTAGTCCTTTTCAAAGTAAGTATTAAACAAAAAGCCTTCTTCTAAGTCCACATATTGTGACGAGCACTACTACACTGCGCGTAGCGACGCACTTGACAATTTTTATTCTAAGTGCTTAAACAAAATTTTTAACAATACAAACTGAAATACAGTTTTATATCTTAGCTCCGTTTCCCCTCCTTTTAATGGACAGGTAGCCTGCCTGACACACGTGCATATCCGAGTGTTTTTTCACGCCGCCTGAAATGAATCCTTAAACAGACTTTGTGTACAACTCAATTCATGGTTAGTGGTGGAGAAATATAATTACTATTTTTTTAAATAAAGTGGACTGACAATCTGGTTAAGGTCGCAGGTAGCCGCTGGATGCGTGCAAAGCAGAACTAATCGTCGAGGAAATCTTTAAGGGAGAACTTCATCCAGCAGTGGACATCTTTTGACGATCTAGTGCAGATAGGTAGGTAGCCGCTGGATGCGTACAGCGCAGCATGACGAATCATGGTGGAAATCTTTAAGGTAGGCCGTTGTCCAGTGGACGTCTATCAATTGAAATGGTGATGATAACACAATGGTGGCAATCAAGCAAACGGCCTGCCTGATGGTGACGTTACCCTAGCCTAAAGAGCTTGAACTTGAAACACCAAAGCTGCTCACACTTTGTCTACCCTGAAAAAATCTAGAGAAAGCGTTATGTTGATATTAAACGCATAAGAAACGAAACTGCTACCAAAATAATAGGTTTTCGATAAGCTTTGGCAATTTACTTACCGCAAGAGTATAATACCCAGAGGTAGTGCTATTCAGCTACGATCTTAGCAGCGAGGCTAACTGGCTGCTGGGGTAACCCAGTAGGTTACCCTAAATGCGAGTGGAAAGTACATACGACTATGCTCTGTTTCTCTCTATTGGTCGTGATATTTTGTATATTCCTCTGTGATTGTTGAGAAAATGCAGACTACTCAAAACGGTGGCATCACTATGCCTTGTGACCCAGAACACGAAGCTAGTATGCCTTACCTTTACTCATAAATATCCTTATGAACGCTGATAACATGAAAAGCCTACCCAATAAGGTAGTATCTGCCACAAAACTTATGATTAGTGACCCAGTACATGAAGCCTGTTCTAAACTATTCTGAAAAAAAAACCGGTCAAGTACGAGTCGGACTCGCGCACGAAGGGTTCGTACCGTTATCTATAAACAAGCGTATACCTGTTGCCGTAATCAATATTAAGTTATCAAAACAAGCAAATAAATCAAGTTTGTTGTATGGGAGCCCCCTTGTATATTTATTTTATTCTGTTTATTAGTATTTGTTATTATGGTGGCAACAGAAATAATCAAAATGAAAAAACAAACTGTGAAAATTTCAACTGTATAACTATCACGGTTCATGAGATACAGCCTGGTGACAGCCGGATGGGCAACGGAGTCTTAGTAATAGGGTCCCGTTTTACGCTTTGAGCACAGAACAGTAAAAAGGACTCAACGGGAGTTTAACACTTGAATATTGTTGTCTGCACATAAAACGTAACCTCTTAACCTTGAAGTTAATTGATACCAATAACAAACAGTCAATTATCTTGTTTAGTTTAGCAGAAGCTCGCATGTTATGATAATTACGTACCTGAATCATCACAATATTGTAAGGAACAGTAACGAACGCGCGAGAAATTTGCGAGGCGTTAATGTGGGTTTGCACACGTCTTAACCGAGCTTTAGGATCGGTATACACTGCTAAGATCTAGAGGAGCTCGGTGGCGTAGTGGTTTGAGCGCTTTGGTTTCGATTACGAAAACAAAGCAACTTTCTACATGGTCGATCGCAGGATGGGTCAACCAAAATTTCTAATCTCGATCTCCTCCGTGCTTCGGAAGGCACGTTAAGCCGTTGGTCCCGGTTGTTACTGCAACCGCTTTAACCCACCAACCCGCATTGGGTCAGTGTTATGGCCCAAGCTTCACATGGTTTCTCCCATATTGGAAGGCCTGTGCCCAGCAAAGGGACGTATAAAGGCTGGTGATGTGTTACACTTCTAAGATACTGCGGGTAATGTAATCGTATAAAGGCTTTTTCTGATATAAGCGGTATTCATACGACTCACGAAAGTTTGACTCCGCTAGGAAAAAATAAGTTTTTTTTAAAATTAGGTTACGTTGGAACTGTGGTCTGAAAAAAGCTTCATCTCATTCTATTGTAGCATCAGTTACATTTTTAATAAATTTTACTGAGTCTGGAAAGATCTAGGAAAGAGAGGAGAACTTTTGCTTACTAAACATAGATTTATAAACAAACCTAGCTTAGCAACGGTGACTTATTAGATTTACGATAAATCTAGAATAAAGCATCAATGTAAAATTATAAATGACGAGTGGCCGTCCGCCCCTCTACCTGCGTGAATGCCGGTGATCACTCCAAAAAGAATTCTAAGTCCTTCCCAGGGTCTCAAACTGTCTCCAAATCAAGTTTTACCTAAATCAGTTCAGAGGATTAATCATGAAAAAGCAACAGCTATACAGACAGTTAGAGTTTCTTCCACATTTATAATATTAGTAAAGATTATCTCGAGATCGATTTAAAAAAAACTACAGTATCATTTGCTCACACTAACAGCTATTCATCAGCAATAAAGAAAAATCACTGAACATAAGGCCCCATTTGTGTACCCTCTTTCAATGAATGTAATCGGATGTTGGCCATGCAACTCTGAAGGGGAATATTTCATAACAAACGAGAATGGTGTTTATTTCTTTTGTATTATGATATCCTTTAACCTACCTGAGGCATGTTAAGGAATGCGGGTAGTGAAAAGGAAGGTTAACACGGAATGTCACAGGTTAATGTTCAGCTTAATGAGACCTAGGTCGTTAATCTCGTGTCACGTACTCCTAGCTTGTTACGTGGACGTTTAAGTTTTTGTAGGGAAGCGGAAATTTATGTAGAGGGTGGGGAAGGCACAAAAGGCAAAGAGCTTATAAAATTAATTGCTTTCATATTAAGAGTTATGTCATGAATACTCGGAATTGTGTTCTTTTTTAAGACTTTGGAAGTTCTAGCTTAAATTATAGGGTATTATGTTGCATGATTGTTATTTATGTCAATTTTAATATCATAATGCTCATCCTTTTATGCGTTCATTCAAAGGATTTTTGTCATTTGGCGTTATATGGCGACTGATTGACATTTACACGAATTGCTAGATTGCCAATTGACTGATAGTTCTTTAATTTTACCGATTACCTGTAGCACTATTATAGATTTAAGCACTATTATAATTTTACAAGCTACATTATCAATATGGTATACAATTGCTAGTAGGTTGTCCTTTTGAGACTTATAAAGCACGGCAAATGATTCTACACCACCTGATGTGAAGCGGTAAGAAGAGTCCATATGCCAAGACAGTTAGTGCAGCTTGAAACACACTGTTCTAGACGCCTCCCCCTTCGCCATCCCCATAAGGTCCCTTCATCACGCCTCTTTTGAAGGAACTCACGCTATAGGAAGGAGGGAACACATGTGCTGGCAAAGAATTCAAAGTTTGGGAAGTACAACAAAGAAACGAGTTACTAAACTTCTTTGTGCGTGATGTTGAGGTAGAGACTGTAAACTGATGACTCTGAAGACCGACACGCGTGCTCCTGAGTAGTAAGGGGGAAGGTGGAATAAGGTCAAAAAGCTCCTCCTCCTCCTCCATGATAAAGCCGATAGAAGGCGCTGCAATGCAAAGTCACGACGCCATTATAGAGGCTCTAGACTGTTCGTGACCTCTTATTCCTCATTTCATTTCATTTTAATAAATCAATCGTCAAATATATGATTAAATGCTTCCCATGGCTAGTAATTACACTAGCTACCTTTCCCTTAAATCAGAAATACATAGAACTGTTTTACGGTCAAAATGGTGGTGGTAAAAACCAAAAACAGATGACGCTACATATGGGTTTTCACCTAGTAAGACTTTACCATAATTGGTTTTACCATTTACCATAGTTTGAGAGTGTGAGGGTGTTTATATTTACATGGAAGAATTAGCGAAGAATACGGAAGAAATTAAAGTTCTAATCGTTACTCGAATTTAGATGGGTTATAATAATATAAATAAGCAAGGAAATAAAATTACTCTAAAAACCTAACGTGATGGTAACGCTAAGCAAAATGAGAGAACTTAATTACGGTTAAATTCAAATTTCCTAACCACAGTCACCGGTCCTGTAATTTAGCGGTTAAGGGAGCTAATTACACCTTATTCTTATTGTAAGTAAATGAGTGTGTTATTTGTGAGACGTGTAATTATTAAACTACTAATGTGCGTCCTTATGTAAATGACTTTAGTTTTGGTTGACCTATAAATGTATGTATATTTAATAGAACTTGGTACAGTCAGCTATTCGTAGACAAATTTGGCAGTACATGTCTCTTAGTACAAATGTTTATGATATGGTACGGAATAATGTCGCTGATTCTGCTGGGAATGAGACAGCCTGCTGTCCACTACGTCGTCAACAAAAATATTGAACAGCAATGGTCTGAGAGGGGAACCCTGAGGAACACCTGAGGTCCCCGGTAAAACTGTGTTAAATGTAGATCTAAGAAAAAATAAGTTAGTTCTGCGAATCTTTATTAAAAATGATCACGTGCAAATTAATATTATTCAGTAATTATGCAGTATAAGTGAGCATGCACCATTTTTATTTGAAGTTAGATTAATTACGACTTTTATTTTTGTTAGCAATACAATTGAAAAGGCGATTCGCTAACTTGTGTACACAATAAAATATCTAATAATGTTACTGCATTCACCACGATCATTTGAAAAGTTCGCGTTAATACGATACAATTTTGAGAGTTTAAAATCTTCGTGGTAGAGGTAGTGACCCAATTCGATTCATATGATAGATTTATCGTGAATCATACTACTGGGTTGGTAGTTAAATATTATGACGAAGAAGTATTATTTTAATGAATTCATTTTACTTTTGTCATAGTAGGTCATTAGTCTCTGTCGTGACATGACATACAATAGATTGTATGCCCCAATACGGAAGAGACGGCGTAGTTTAGATCTAGGTGATACGATGTCAAGCAAAGGCTCTCTGTGAATCAGTGTACCTTGATGCTAACACATTTACTCCGCCTATCAATCTGCATAGGTCAGTCTGCAGATTTAGCTTCTCTGAGCTCCTTGGGGATATTCCAGAGGATAGCGCTTCACTAATGTACTGACATTACGGAACAATGCGACCCCAGGGCATTGCACGACCCGGAATTCATTTCGGGAAAACTAAACCATTTATTAGGCCTAGAAACGTTAGTGTGGGTAATTCAGTTTGTGTGGTAAGTTAATAATAAATATAATATAATAATAATATTTTTACACTCACACCTATTATCTAGCCCAAAGTAAGCATCATTAAGAGCTTGTGTTATGGATACTAGATAACGGAGAAATAATGATAATAATATGTATATAAATATTAGAAATATACTAAATAAACATATAAACATCCATGACTCGTAAACAAATGTTCGTACTCATCATACAAACATTTGTTCCTACCGGGATTCGAACCCGGGACCTCTTGACCGAGTAGCCTGGGGTACAGACCACTCGGCCAGGCGGTCGTCGAAGTAAGTAGTAAGTTAACTAATAATATATTAAAAAATCATTTTATTTTCCACCCTTTTCTTCTCGAACCAAATAAAGTTATCCAAGAAATACGTAAAAGCAATAAAGATAATCATTTACCCTTATACCAATTATTTAACCCAAATTAAGTAAGCAGAACTCCGACTGTGTGTCATGGATTGTTATGTAACACATTTACTCTTTAGTCATTTGTGTATGCACCTACTACTAGAACTCGAATCTTTACACGATACAGTTATGATAATTACATCATAACTAATCTGAAATAACACATGATTTAACCCGAGTTTCGCACAATTGCTTACGATTACAATTGCAACAATTTCTTATCTACGTATCCATTTACCTTAAGACCGACAAAAATCTTAAGAGAAATTTAAAAAAAATCTTCTTAATCTGTCCAAAATTTTGTACAAAAATAAAGGAAGTTTAATTATAATAAATTCAAGATAACGGTTTTTAATATTTATACAAAAGTGAAATCACAAGCACAAAGTAAATTATCATAAATGTTGTGTCAACTTCCCGCCATGATTAATGGATATCAAGGCGATAAAGTAGATTACGTTGTTTGGGTTTATAAGGAAAAAAATAGACGACTCCACTCTCGTTATGAATTATTTACATTCAGAAAAGTATATTAAAAGGACGCAGAAATTAAATAATTAACTTAATTTAGGAAGACAAAACAGAAATTATTTTCGTTATTAATAAGAAAATGAATTTTGATGAAAGAGCCTGGTAATTAAATAGACACATTTACAGAAAAAGTATAAAGGTTTACCAGAAAAACACTACGTTCCTTGGAAGTCTTCGAACCCCGAGCGAATAAGCTTTTTCCGCTGCAGGTTGTAACGGATAATATTGTCGTCAACAGATTCTTTAACTACAAATTGAAATACTCACGTGATGGTGGCAGATGGGTTGGAGTGCACCAAGCAGGGCAAGACCACATCCCCTCCTCGACGAACGGTGGCCTCCCACTGGCTGTGTGAGATGGCGCGCGGAGCTGATGCCACGCTCATAGCTGGTGGAAATATACAATAATAATGAAGTGGACAATTACTATGTTTCAAACAAGTAATAAGATACTTGCTTGTTTTTAAAGGATGCTAAGAATAAAAAGGATGCCGAACTTAGAGACACTGAACAGTGAACATCCGGACGAAGCTTCATCAAGAAATCAATTGTAACGTACATAGATGTATTTCATAAATTGAGTGCAAAACTCAATTTGTGAAATATGTCTTTGTAACAGTAGATAAATGACTACTCCTACTCTAAGTTTTTGGCTGCAAAGAGATCTTGTAGCTAATGTCGCAAATTATGGTTCTCATATTTTTTATAGTAACCGCTTAATACCAGGCAGGGCTCTTTCCCAGTAAATAAATAAAATATTTCGTGAAACACAGGTACAAATAGTTGGATTACAAATTATAAATTTCCGCTGTGTCCAGCTGATTAGCATACGAAAAAGAAATGTATTAATCAGAAAAACAAATTGCAGAAAAGTCAATCTTAGAAGTTATTTATAATATAAATTAGGAATCAGATTAAACAAAAATTATAGTCATAAACTTGTCTAAAATTAAGAGTCATAATAATTTAAAATTTGTCATTAATAAATTCATTAATACTGTAATAGCATTTGTCAATTAATAATGTTTTAAATTTTATTCTAAATAAATTACTGTTTAATTTTTTAATGTCCTTTGGAATTCTATTAAAAATTTTTGGAGCCATGCACACAACACTTTTCTGTAGAAAACTAGTCCTGGCAGAGAACAAGCACAGTCTGTCTTTATTACGTCTATTAAAAGTTCCTTCATTAGGTATACGTGGAAATAAAACTGGATTATCCCTAACAAATTTGGCTATCTCCAGTATATATAACGACGGAAGTGTAAGAATTTAATGCTTTTGAAATAATGGCCCACAGCTATCGGTAGTTTGAAGCCTAAACATACTCCGTATACAGCGCTTTTGCATTTTAAATATCACATCTTTATCGGTCGAGTTGCCCCAAAAAATAATGCCGTAACGAAGCACAGACTCAACTAATCCATAATAAGCAGTAAGTAATGCTTTAGTATTAATTGTTGAGGAAAGATTGTAAAGGGCATATGCTGAGCTACTAATTTTTCTACATATTTCAAAGATATGAGCTTTCCAGTTTAGTTGTTTATCTATTAATAATCCAAGAAATCTGGCAGTATTAACTTCTTTTATATTATTATCTTTATAGGTCACTTTAATATTTGGTATTGGACATCTTTGAGTAAAATGCATTACATTTGTCTTTTTGAGGTTGATTTTTAAATTATTATTTTCGAGCCATGTAATTACCGATGTCAATGCTCCATTAATGTCGGATTCATACGAGTACATGTTATTACATTTAATCTAAATTGTGCTATCATCCGCGAATAAAGTCATTGCTTGGTTAGTTGTTTTAGGTAGGTCATTAATATAAACTATGAATAATAGGGGCCCTAGTAGACTTCCTTGCGGTACACCATACATTATATTTCTTACATTAGACATATATATTTTTTCTGTTTTCGTTTTAAAGTCAAGTTTACTTATTACTGTCATTTGTTGACGATTAGTAAGATAAGACCGTATCAGGTCTAAGATATTACCTCGTACTCCATAAGTATCTAGCTTTCTTATCAGAATGTCATGGTTCACATAGTCGAATGCCTGTGTCATGTCACAGTGTATTGCACATGTGGGTGATTTTATGTCAACTTGAGGCATAACATTTTTTAAAAAATCGAAAACTGCCATATTGATTGATATTAATCAGTATTTTGATAATAATAATAATGATATTTATTTATAAGAAAATGGTACAATATTGGTGTTAAATTCACTATGTTTATTCATTTCGGTGTACAAATATAATATGAAATAGTACAAAGAAAAAAAAAATCGGCATGAAATTTTTATTTGCTAGAACACGGTACAGCATTGATGTTAAAGTCTTTGTTTCTTCAAATCCTACCTATAATTTCGGTGTAAATATATTGTATAAAACAAACAAAGCAAAATTCTTCATGATAAATGACATCAAACATGTCTAAGCTTTTAACATTTAACTTAGTACTTATACATTTTGAAATTACTAAAGTAAGTTAATAAAGAAGAATTACTCACGAGCAACGTCGATGCTAGCTGGTGTACTCCTCCGCCGCTCACCGGTGAGCGAGTCGAGCACCGAGCATGAGTATTGTGCTCTCGAGTCGTCGACACCCGTAGATCGGACCACCAGCCGCCAACCCTCGTCCACAAGGACGGTGGTTCCCGCTGGAGACAATAGTGTCTTTTGAAGCTTAATCAAAAGCAATTTCCTTAAAATTTACTCAGAAGTCATTATAGAGACTAATACATTGCATGGCAATTTTCGTGCCAGTTCAATGAGTCCGCTTAATAAACCAGTACTGGTTCAACGAATAGTTTTTGTATACATGTAGCCAATAGTGGTAAAGTCGGTTTTAATTTTTGATTTGTTAGTATCGGTTTCTTTGATTCCGAAAGTATGTATGGATAGCAGGATAAACGCTCTTAAATTTAAACCAAGAAGATGAAATATTTTCACTCACACATGTGGTCAGCAGCTGGCAGCACAACGTCATCCCTGTACCAGGCAGCGACGGAAGCGTGTTCCCTGAGGCTCACTGGAGCCACACAAGTGAGGAGTGCTGGCCCACTGACTTCAGCTGCGGTCGAAGTTACTCGCACTTGCCAGTCTTGCCATACCACTGGAATAAAAATAGCTCTTAACACAGCTGCATTTATGAAGACTTTATGCGTTACTATTATAGTGTCATGGAGAGTTTTTTGACCTTATCCCCATGCCCCCTACTTAGAGTACTCACACTCACTCTGCCGGTCTTCAGGCTCATCAATTTACTGTCTCCACATCAACATCGCGGTCAAAGAAATTTTGTAACTCGTTTCAATGTCGCAACTCCAAAATTTGGAATTTTTTGCCTGCAAATGTGTTCCCTCCTTCCTCTAACATGGGTTCCTTCAAAAGAGACGTGAAAAGGCACCGTCTGGGTCAGCAAGGTGGAGACGGCTAGAACGGTATGCTAATGCTACTAGCTGTCCTCGCATATCGACTCTACTTGCCGCTTCTCATCAGATAGTGTTGAGTCATTTGTTGTGCTTTGTATAATAATAATACTAGCGAACTTAAAAAAAATCCTATTAGCTTTCCAGCTAGTCTCTACCCATAATTATATAATACATCCTTCGTCGCTTGTCCATAATTGTCTACTTTAATTCATATCCACTTTAGATGTTTATTTAATAGATATGATTAGACACAACTTCAACTTATTTTTAATCAAAACACACGTGACTTTGATTGTTGTTTTTGTTAGAATTCAAAATAAAATTACTGCTACCAAGTAACGGTTCCTCGTATTGATTTCTTTTACATAACACGAAGGGTCTTGTTAAAGCGAACGCTTTTAAAAGTATATTTTTATTGGTTATTGAAGCAGTATCCTCTTTAATTGATACGCAATATCAGGAGGCTTCGTAAATTCATAAATTCATTTTTATTTTCTTTTTAGACTTAGTTATCAGTTTGACTGCTGAATCCGTTTCTTTAATTTGTTGCCATATACAAACGCTCTTTAGGTCCTTAGAGTATTTTAAGTACTGTCAAAGTCAAAAATTTGTGTAGGCGTACGAATTAAGCACTCCTGAGAATTTAAGCGGGACTTACGTTTAAAGTGACGTTTGTGTCTCCAACAGTTAGATTTACAATTTAACGCCTTCATCAAAAAGGTCTTTGAAGGTAAAGGTGACGGAAAACCACAGCTGTGGCCTGTCACGTATAAAGGTATGGACGGACAGACATGGCAACTTTAAAGGTTTCTATTTTTGGCCTCTAAGCTAAGGAAGCTCGGTGGCGTATTGGTTTGAGCGCTCTGGTTTCGATACAAAAAACATAGCAACTTTCGCCATGGTCAATCCTGGGATGGGTCAATCAAAGTTTGTTATCTCGAGCTCCTCCGTGCTTCGGAAGGCACGTTAAGCCGTTGGTCCTGGTTGTTCCTGCAACCACTTTAACCCACCAACCCGCATTAGGCCAGCGTGGTGGTGTTATGGCCCAGACTCCTCATGTGTTTCTCCCATGTAGGAAGGCCTGTGCCCAGCAGTGGGACGTATATAGGCTGCGATGACGATGATAATGACTCTTACAAATGGCTGGAAAAATAAAATGTTCTTTTGTTTCTATTTCTCAATAGATAATATTTTTCTAGAAGTTTATATTATTATACACTTTCAATATTGAGCTCATGATTCGGGGAATGAAATCGCGATACGGTGGACACGTCACATCACCAGCCTACATCCTTCGCATTGCTGGGCACAGGTGTTCCTACAAGGGAGAGACAGATGAGGAGTTTGGACCACACACCACCACGCTGGCCTTATACGGTTTGGTGGGCTAAAGCGGCTGTAGTAACAACCAGGACCAAAGGCTTGACTTGACTTCCAAAATCTTTAAATTATAAATTTCTCTCGATCCATCCGGGATCGACCATGGCGAATGTTGCTTTGTTTTTGTAATCGAAACCAGAGCGCTCAAACCACAACGCCACTGAGCTCTTGAGACAAGTATGTATTTATGCACGTTTTGTACTCGTCACATAGGACCATACGGTGTACGCCTTGTTTCTATGATCTGAGTTATTCACCGTATATCACAAAGTTTTTATACGTAAAATTGCTCATGATTGTACATATAATCGAAATAATGGAATAAAGATAAAGATCTAAAAATACAAGCAATATTATTGTAATGTCTTGGCAGCACGTCATTTTTCACTTTTTTAGTCAACAACTGTTCACTCTTTTTGTAGATTACCTCTTTAAGCAACGCAATTTCAACTTTGTGGGTCGCATAATGTTAATGGTTTCGTTCCGTAACTGCCGTCGCAGGTCGTGCTTCTTTTACGTTTTTGTATATTAAAATATATTATGAACGACTCAATGCCACTTTATGTTAGCTAGTCCAGCAGGAAACCAACTCCACCCTGCCGGCCCTCTTCACGCTTCATTTGATGGAGCCCATGTTATTTATTTATTTATTTACATCCAAACTTACAACTATTATTACAGAATAACCTAATGCGATAGTGCAGTGACAACAATGAAACATTAAATATTTAACCTATAACTACAAATAAAGAGAGAAACCATTGTGAGTTCATTCAAGGAGCACGTGAATAGGTCCAGTTCCTCGTCAATTAAGTTAATGACCCGAGTAGCGCGCGCGAGCGGCGCCTCCCTCGACAAGTTGGTGCGCGCGCGCGGCACCGCTAGCAGCCGCGGCCGCCTCCTGCGCTCCACGTACCGATCTGGCACACTAAAACTAATATTCTGTAGTAATTCAGAATTTTCAAGCTTTCCTCTTAGTACCTGAAATATATAAGATACTAACCCTACGTGTCTCCTAACTTCTAGTTTATTGTATCCTACCATGCCTAAAATAAACAATGTGGGATACATCAATAGGTAGAATGGATATATTCCGTACTGCCTTAAATATATAAATCTAATAAATTTGTTTTGTACCCTTTCTAGCATGAGGCTGTACTTACCTTCATGCGGTGCCCATACAAATGCGTTACCCTCAAGGTGACTCCTCACGAGCGCATTGTATAATAGAATTATCGCTTTGACATTCGTGAAACCGTGAGCTCTTCTAAGAATAAAACCCAAGTTACGGTAAGCTTTCTTACATATGTTAAGTATATGGTCACGAAAAGTAAGTGAACATGTGAGACGAACACCCAGATCCCTCACCTCATTGACCCTGGCCAAAGCAATACCCTCAATTTAGTAATCATATACAATAGGCTTGTGTGAGCGAGAGAAAGTTATGACAGCGCATTTGGTGGTATTAAATTCTAACCTATTGTCCCGACTCCAAGCAACCACCCGATCAATGTCTTTTTGCAATCTTTCACCATCCTTGACATCCCTTACAGCTAGATACAATTTCAGATCGTCCGCGAACAACAAACACTTTGAATCTTGCACCACTTTAGGCAAATCATTTATAACTAATAAGAATTCCAGTGGCCCGAGGTTACTGCCTTGACTTACGCCTGATCTAGTATAATATGTGTCCGACACATATCCAGCGTACTCCACGTATTGTTGTCGATCCCTCATATAGCTGGCAAAAAACCGCAAAAGATGTGAAGTGAATCCCACGCCAGCTAGCTTCCTCAGTAGCACATCATTATCTACCATGTCAAAGACCTTTTTAAAATCAAAATAAGCGGCGTCGACTTGTGCCCCACTGTCCACAACCGGTATTACGTCAGCCATATAATTGAGTTAATTGCTAGACGTACTTCGCGACGGGCGGAACCCATGCTGCAGATCTGTCAACTGCGCCCTTACCTGAGAGTATAAATTCTTATGGATAGCAGACTCTAAGACCTTTGCGGGCGTCGATAGTACTGCAACCGGCCTATATCCCTCGACGGTAGATGATGAGCTACCCTTTGACACTGGAATAACTCGCGTGAGTTTCCATCTTTCCGGATACACCGTCGATGTTAAGCAAAGGTTATAGATGTGCAGCAATGGTTTAGCCAATACTTACCGACTGTCTCTAAAAATGTACGGCGGAATACCGTCTGGTCCCGTAGACGTTTTGGGCTTCAGTCGCTGCAGAGCATCTCGCACATCTCTCAAGCGAGGAATGGATAAAATGGTAATAATCCATTGAAGCTCGACCAAAAAATAGCTGCCAGCGGTGCGGTGCTAAAACACTAGCGGTCTCTACAATCGGGCGACGGAGAGGGGCTGGCGGGGGGTGGGAGGGGCACCGAACACCGAACAACTTGCTCCGTTTGAAACCGAATCCAACGAGGCAGCTCCCGCCTATTTTTACTCTTTGACAGGTATTGCCTTAATTGTTCTATACATAAAGATGTTAACATAATTTTAAGAATTTTCAGTTTAAAATTGAAATCTAGGTATAATTAGAGATAATTATTATAATTTTACATCAGTCTCATGTAAAACTACTGCGATCAAAGTGAACTGTTGTTAATTACATTTGTAACGAAGGTCAGGGCTGGGACCGTTATTATCTCTAGATCTCTAGTCTATGGCTGGCACGTTCTTGGCATCTACCAACGATACTAGCTCTTTCTCTAAAGAACTAGTAGCTACCTGTTACAACCATAATCATCATCATCACCACCAGCCTATATACGTCCCCACTGTTGGGCACATGCCTTCCTACAAGGGAGAAAAGTATGAGGAGTTTGGACCATAACTGCACCACGCTAGCCCAATGCAGGTTGGTGGAATTATTATTTGTTTTCTTATTTTTTTTATTTTTATTTATTTAAGCAATGACTTTTAGATCATTGGCAAACACATGCTTATGCCAATGATGTTAAAGTCATGCGGGAAATGCCAACAACGTCTGCAATTTACGTAATTAATTATTTAACATAGGATACTTTTTGGAGCGACAGCTGACATCCATGTGTGCGGAGCTGTGGTCGGAAGCTAGCAAATATTTTTTTTTACTTCAAAGTCTTCAAACTTTTTATTTAAACTGAAATACTTCGATTTTTTATTTAGTTATGCATCTAACTCATGTTGGCCAATAATAAAATAAGCAGACCGCTAGGAAATTCAAATCGAAATCAAGAATTATGCCAGTAGTAGTTTTTGATTGTAATAGTGAAAATAAATATGATGATAGGTTGCCATTAAAAAAATACATACGTCTTAGAACACATCGTGGTTGCTATGTGAACAGCAGAAGAAATTCAATTATTATGCGGAGTCCGTTTTGCTCCTACCAGTGGAAGACAAGTTGCGTCTATAAAACTTTGCTTTGAAAAAACGACCCATTTATCCATGAACTACAAATCATAAACGCCCACAAACTAATAATACCCATAATTTTCGTATTTACCTGCGATAGCTTTATCTTACGGCACACTTAGTCAAATATTATGGATCTAAGTTATTTCGATATTTTGTTCATTACTTAAAGCAGAATCAGGTACTTATGCCTGTCGTAAATAACGGACAGTCACATAAATCGTGGAAACACCAGGATTCCCGAAACATTCGATTCGACGCAGCGAAGCGTTAAGGCTGCTGATTTGATTGACGCCTCAGTTTGCTCTTTACAAACCACCATTGCTCCATACAGGATTATTCCACGTAGCAAGCTCTCTCGGTAATTCGTAAACATTCCAACGATTCGCGTTGTTTTTGGATTTTTTGAAGCCTGAGAAATTTTTATGCACTCAAGTATCCCTAGCACGGATATTTGAAATTTTCATATCGTCAACGTATTTTCGCTCGATACGATCACCAACCAACAACACCAACGAACGAGAACCAGTGAGGGTCATATTTTCCAAACCGGACATACCAGAAACAATTAAATTTTAATTGTTTAGGACGATCTATGACGTCTGGGCCTTAAAGGATTAAAGTAGTTATGGGCTGTTGATTGTGCTATATTTTTTAGAAGTTGTTGAATTTAAATCTCAGATTGTGTTACATTTATATTATGGCTCACATTTAATTTTACATTGATATTTGTTTACTTATATTCTTAATTTTCGATTTTAACATTATTTATTTGTTTACTTTCTTCAGTGCAAGGGTGAATTGTCATTGTAACGGTAGATTTATGTTCGTTCGGTTTTATGAAAATGTGTAGCGAGACCACCACGCTCGTGAATATTTCACATTCCATTCTTGGAAGTAATACGTTGGAGGAGAGATGGGGTTCAATATTTCCTATACAAGAAAACGAATTCAACATTAGACTAATGCTGGAGTAACCTTTAACTTTCGAATTAAATATTTAAAATTACGGATTCCGTAATCTATAAAAGCAGGGATACTTTAATTAGAATGGCATTTATTTATATGTTTCTACTTGATCACTCTTTGAGCTTAATGAGTTTCTTTACCTATTATCTATTATACATAATACGTGTTATTAGGCGAAAATTCTATTATGACAGACAGATAGACAGTATGACATTGTGACAGCATTTATTAAATAGATATACATGACTTTAGACGATTCGAAAGAGCTTACTACTTCAATAAACATATTTTTGATATTGATTTTATGTAATGTGTAGGAATATATATTTAAAATAAAAACGTTCAAAATTCTTAATTTTTGATTTTAACATTATTATAAATGTTTGAAAAATTACTTAGTAATTAAAATAGAATAAAACTAGAAAAATTTCACGTCCTGAGGCAGGAATCGAACCTGCGACCTTTCGCTATCCGGGCGACTGCTCTGACCACTAAGCCACCCAGGACTTGGGATATCCCTGTGAAATTCTTCTAGTCTATCTTGTATTTGCGTTTATGAGCTAACGTCCACCCTACAATGTCGAAATATTCTATTTTAACATCCGAAACGAGTATTTTTACAAATACCGACGATTCGGTTAAGTTGGGGCAGTGCTTTCAAATATTCTTAATTTTTGATTTTAACATTATTATAAATGTTTGAAAAATTACTTAGTAATTAAAATAGAATAAAACTAGAAAAATTTCACGTCCTGAGGCAGGAATCGAACCTACGACCTTTCGCTATCCGGGCGACTGCTCTGACCACTAAGCCACCCAGGACTTCGGATATCCCTGTGAAATTCTTCTAGTCTATCTTGTATTTGCGTTTATGAGCTAACGTCCACCCTACAATGTCGAAATATTCTATTTCAACATCCGAAACGAGTATTTTTACAAATACCGACGATTCGGTTAAGTTGGGGCAGTGCAATGTTAATTTTTGATTTTAACAATGTTAAAATCAAAAATTAAGAATATTTGAAAGCACTGCCCCAACTTAACCGAATCGTCGGTATTTGTAAAATAAAAAAAAAATGTTAAAATCAAAAATCAAGAATATTTGAAAGCACTGCCTTTGATTTTAACAATTTTAAAATCAAAAATTAAGAATATTTGAAAGCACTGCCCCAACTTAACCGAATCGTCGGTATTTGTAAAAATACTCGTTTCGGATGTTGAAATAGAATATTTCGACATTGTAGGGTGGACGTTAGCTCATAAACGCAAATACAAGATAGACTAGAAGAATTTCACAGGGATATCCCAAGTCCTGGGTGGCTTAGTGGTCAGAGCAGTCGCCCGGATAGCGAAAGGTCGCAGGTTCGATTCCTGCCTCAGGACGTGAAATTTTTCTAGTTTTATTCTATTTTAATTACTACGTTCAAAATTCTCACAATGCCAATACTTCACACATGGTTTAACATGGAAAAACTGCCAACCCGCATCGAATACTGACGAGTTATTTTGATATTCCTACAGGAACCTACAAAGCCTCAGGCATTGTTGTCATATTTTCCTTTTTACACAACACCGCTTTCGTAACAGTATCGATGCCGTGGGCGGTGGGGTTTTAAATCCTCACGGGACGATGGCGACACGACCTCATACTATGACTGAAGATACTAGCTCAGGTAAAATAAACTTTTCACAGTCTAGTGGCTCACTCACGTGATAAGTAAATGGAAAGCTTGAAGATTTGCAAACAAGATGAAGACGTAGTGCTTTGGAAATTATATATGTTTCATCTGAATATTCATTTAGATTTAAACTATCTGCTATCGACATAGCTTAAGATTAAAGATCATTCTGGTATTTTTATGAGCTTTAGGTCTTTTGGTTCTTTTCTTTCACTTGTGTTATTTTTTGTTCTGTTAATGGATAGAAAACAAAGCAATTTGTATATTCTATATGCACTATTACTTCTCGTAAGTAGGCGCGTCGATTTGACACGCCAATCATGTTACCAATCATTTTTGAGGTACAAAACTCAGCGTAGAATATAGTTACCACTTGTGGGATGGCGCTTTCTATCGGTTGCGTCATGGAGATTTGAGACTGCTTTGAATGTAAAGAGCTTTCCGACGTTTTCCCAACCTTTCCCCTCGGCACGGCAAGTCATCAATTTACTGACTTCACCTAAGAATCATGCACAAAGAAGATATTAAGTAATTTCTTGTTTCCACTGCCTAGAATTCTTTACCAACGCGTGTTTACCCTCTTTCCTAAATATACATACATAGGTCCGTTCGAAAGAGCCGTGAAAATAAATTTTACGAGACAGCTAGGACAGTGTGTTCCAGCTGCACTAGTTGTCTTCGCATTATGATCTCTTGGAACTGCTTCTCACTAGGTGATATTGAATCACTTGCTTTGTATGGGAAAAACCGGCAATTTTGAAATGCTAATGCAAGCATCCTACTAAACTCAAGATCATCTACGTTAATGCTCCAGATTATCATCTGAATAGACAATGTTACCAACCACACAAACACAGAATGTGACCACAAATCTAAAACGTTAATTGAACGCACAAGCAGAGCTCTCATAATATACCAATATCAAAATATACTCAACTAACATTTACCGTTTGATATCGGCTCATTTGGAGGACTGCAGGGATTGTAGATTATCAGCTAACAAGGAAATTACCAATATGCAATGGGATATTCCTGCGCTTCCGGTATTAGCAGATACGATGAATTTTGTAGAAAGATTTGTTAGTCTGACATTTTTAATATATTCACTCATTAAAATATTTTTGGACCGACGATTTTTATCCTTAGAATTCATAAATATTGTATGCTATAATTATTATAAAACAAAAAAAGAATTAGTTGGGAAGATAGGTGTTGAAAAGATTAAAAAAATATAGATACCAGTTTCGATTTCTGTGAGCAAGAAATATAATATTATGTTTTACTTGTGGTAGTCTACACCAGTTCGAAATATGTTTTAAAAAGTATCAATTTTCTTGACTTCTCATTTTAGCTTTTTGAATACATAGCAATAATAATGGTTTTCTTTACAGCTTACAAAACTACGCAAAAATTTATTCAGTTACTTGTTTCTCTGTAGTGCTTTCAAAAATTCTTCACTAGCACATATTATTATGTTCTGTCCTTCTATGACAAGTCCTTCAAAAGAGGCGAGAAGGTCACCTTACGGCTGGCAACATCTTCACATGTTGGCTCTTCTTATCACTTCTCGTCAAGTATGTAGAGTCATTTGCCATGCTTAGTATGAAAAAAAGACTGCAAAGAATATCATTTTAAACTCATTAGTAATTTCTTAATAATACAGCTTGTGTTCGAATGTCAATGTTACTTTATAAACTACCAGGTAGGAATAATATTTTTATGATATTTTATCAAACACTAGGAGTATTTGATGAAACCCAATGAGCTCTCACTTTATTGACCTTTAATACAGTATATATTTTTCTTCTTACTTAATAAACCTTAATAATCCTTAAAAACATATTAAACAGCAAAATGCTTGTAGCAAACCAACACTTTAGTGATAATAGTAATCCAAAAAAGGTGTTAATTTGTTTAGTAATCTAAATATCGGCACCTCTGAAATCCAATTAGGTATTAACACTAGAAAGACCGGCATTCGTATGCTACCTAAAAAGACCAACGTCGTCATTTTGACGCTAAGACGACCCTAACGTTGATATGAAATTATTATTATAATTAATACAGAAAAACAACAGTTGTTCATTACTGCTTTTTATTTATTTTGATAAGAAATACATTTAGAGCATATAATTGATTTTTTCGTATTTTTAATACCTACATTTCCCACAAACTGGTTTCTTACTACTGTCACAAAAGCATAACGTTTTATTTCGTTTACATTTAGTATTTATTTGACAAGTTCGTCTTTTGTTTGACCTTGTCTCCTCTACAATTTCATCTGCATTTTCGAGATCGTAAAGTTGACGAGCCGGGTCCGGACGATTTTTTTGATGTTCAGCTCGTAACTCACAAACAAGTTGCAGTATGAAATTATGACGTGAAATATTGTTATCATCATATAGCAGAAGGTGCCGATTGTCGTGAAGAAAAAGGTCCACCTCGCATACCTCGACTTCCTCTACGGCTGCTTCTCAATCGGATACTACGCCGGCTAGGAACCACACTAGACGGTGTTTCTAATCCAATATCTTCGCTCGAATCTGAGCTGTCCCTCAACAATGCATCGTTGGTTGCCGGTATATAATGAGTTTCTGCCGTATCAATCAATTCATTTGCATTAACACTATCTTCTCCACCCGATTCAGACTAGGAATACGGTAGATTTCGAAGAGTTTGCAACTGTTTTTCTATTTCATACTCAGACATATTTCTAACCAATACAATAGACAGTATTTATAATCAATACAAAAGAGATGTTTCAAAAATGTATGGAGACCCGGCCAGGTCTATTTACAGTATACTGAAAAATAGGTAAAAATATGCTGAACACAGAACAATGTGCAATTGTCCGTTTTATTTTTATTTGCTTTGTTACGTGGTACAAAACAAGAATTTTTATAGAAAATACTGCAACACAGTCAAATATTCATCATGGCGGCTATGTCACTTTGGTGACGTTTAGTTGACTTCTATGTAATTGTCAAAACGGTGGTATGTATAGTCGGCGATAGGCGGTAGGTATATTGCCAAAACGGTGAAATCGACGAAAACTTTAAACTTTTGTACAAATCAACTATGCATGAAAATGAATTATTTGTATTTTTCCCGGATTCTGGAGATTTTTCTTGATTTTTTGAAATAGTGTAAGTACATATACCTGGCCGGATATGAAACATCTCCTTTATGCAGCTTATACACCACTAAAAGTTTCAACACTGATTGCAAAATAAGAAAGCGTAACTAAATATAAAGTACCCTCAGGTCGAAAATTGAGTTATTTACAATGCGTCATTTTGACGACTGTGGTCTTTGTAGATATGACTCATTGTATTTCGAAAACTAATTAAGATAACAACTGTTTCTTAAAATGGGGGTTATAAAACTACAAAATATTAAAAGTCAATGAGTGTCATGTTTTAATAAGGCCTAACTTTCAAAATATGAGCACTTTACTTCGCGGAATCGTCAATTTGACGACAGCGGTCTTTCTAGTGTTAAAAGAGAAAATAGAAAAGCACGACTAATTCAAAGTAAGATTAAAGATAAATGGATTCTCAGTAAGTGTAAATGTCTCTGAGTTTTCAAAACTGATCTGTATTGAGAGGCCGATTGATGACGCAAGTTGCTGAACGTAAAAAGTTTATCACATCTTACATTTATAAACGGAGTCCTGAGAATAATTGAGAAAAATATGGTTTCAAAGTTTGAGTAACATATACAAGAATTCGTTTCTAACGAATTTATAATTTACTTAAAAATGTTTTTGATTTTGATTTTATGATGGCATTGAAGTCGCGAGTTGTTTAAATATCGATTGTATTTCTATTGTTATATTATAACCTACCCAATGCAATACTCTTTTAATTCTTTCGTTTTCTATCACATTTCCTAATCGAGCACGCTATTTACAAATTTAAAAGTCAATGTTAATGAAACACGATATCGTTCGACCAGATCCTCTTGCCGTTATTGGTCGACTCCCTTGGGAACTTTCATAAATGTCCATTATCGAAGTTAAATTTAATGGGATTGAGGGTTTGACTTTATTAAGGAACTTGGGAGCTTAATTGTCTAATCCTTTCTTGAGAGCAGAATATTTAACGTGATACTTACTTCAAAGTTGTATTTAACGTTTCCGATTAAAATTAGATTCAATGATAAAGACAAACAATACTTCTTTATATTGTGATATTCTGTCCGCCTTTTTCGTTCTGCTATTAAGACATTTGATGCAAGCTAGTTAATTATGGCAAAATGTAATGCTTCTTCTCTCAGAATAAACACAATTTGTGTTGTAAGTCCACTATGTGGTTAATCCAATATCATAATTATGGTGTCACCATGAGTCTGGCAATACCAAAAATGTACCTTTGTCAACGTGCACTATCATTAAAATCTCATGTATGTACACAAAAATCTCATCATCTCTAATCTCATCATTTATTAAGCTAGAGAAATTACTTACACCGTAAATTATATGATAAACGACCAGGGATTAGCTTTCCTAAAACCTTGCTAAAGTAGCACCTATTTGTATAGCAGTAAGAGCCGCGTTTATGCACATTTAGAGTATTACCCCGAGCTTAAAAAGGAATATTAAAGCATCGCTTTTACGTGGTCGGGCAGTGATTACTGATGTTTTTGCGAAACCGTGTATCATGTTTCAGTGAAATTCATTTGAGTAAAAGCAGTTGGAGTTGCGAAAATATTAACCATGAATTAACTATTATTAAAAATACATAGCTTTTAATAATATTATTAGAACTTACCCAAAATTAATAGCTTAGACGTTCCACTGCTGGATACAAGCCTTACTTCACAGAAGAAACACAACGAGACGAGGAGTTTGGGAACTGGACTGGTGAGTGAAAGCGGTTGTAGCTACAACAGGCATTAACGTGCCTTCCGAAGCACGGTGGACCTCAAGATTACATATTTTCGATTGTACCATCCGAATGTTGCTTTTTTGTTATTTAAACCCAAGCACTCAATTCACTGCGCCAGCCAGCTCCCCGAGGAGAGAGCGAGATTAGAACTTACCATGGCTCCGGAAATATCCTGCTTATAAGAGTAGCACTCGTCGGCCTTTTGCGCTGTCCTCTTTTCTTTATGGAGGAAGAGAAGGATGTGCGGAACTCACACCCACTAAAGCCAGTCAGCTGCTGATACTAAGGACAGCCTTTTCATCCATTTCTATCATCTCTAGCGATTGGCTTTTGCTTTTATTGTAGAAGGCAAGATTTAGGACCCTGAGATCGTTTGCTCAAGCGGAGACACTAGGCCTAATTCTGGGAACACACTTTATTTATAAATTTAAGAACAGTATATCTCTTTCTCGCAATAAGTAATAGGAAAAAGATAGCAAGAATCTGTTTAGAGCTGTCACTTAAATTTAGATAGATTTCTAAGAAACCATATACAATTTTAGACGGCATGTACAGAGGTGCCTCCTACACTGTATTTTATCACGTTCAATAAGGTCGAAAATTGAACGCACGTTTTTAAATGTCAAATTGTATGACAGCTATCCTTTTCGTATTCCTTTTGATAGAAAGGAATGCACTGAACTTAAATTTAGACTTAGCATGTGTTTACCAGAATTAGGGCCACTATCTAAATGAGTATTATTATTTTAATTACTAAGTAATTTTTCAAACATAATAATGTTAAAATCAAAAATTAAGAATATTCATAATCATTAATTTTCTAGAAACTGAAATTGAATAATTCGAACAGGCAGGCATTTGATATATTGCAAAATAATAGAGAGATATACCTACGTGATCAAATTATTGCACAAAACTGACTATCTTATCTTATACAAGGCCACCGAATTGCACTCAGAATTTAAATGGAGTTGTCTCGCTTGAATTATTGGTGGGACAGACAAATGGCTGCCGCGTTCCTGATACCGACTGATTTATAAACACCCAGACTCGGGCCCGGTGGAGGACTACTGGTGCGATCACCATAGATAAGTAACGTTGGTCATGGATAAGATGGGATTGGTGGCTAGGCAGTTCGATATCATTTAAGGAAACCGCGGTTTTACGTGGTGTGAGTCCGAGTCATTACAAGCATTTTAAAATCCTCGATTCACTTTCAGGTTTAATTTTAGGTAAGTAGATTTGGTTGAGCTCTATCATCAAAAATATTTTTGTCGTATATAGGTATTAGGATGTTCCGCGATTGATATACTTGGTGAGGATGGTGCGGTCAATATGACAGAAAATTAAAACATGGGCTAATAATATAGCCCATGTTTTAATTTAATTTAATTTAACTAATAGGTGAGTTCATAGAAATGGTTTGCCACTTTCAAAAACATCTTATTCATTTGATGATTTCATGACATTTGTATGAAATAATATAACATTGGCTGCATTATCTCATAGAAATGTCATGAAATTATCAAATGAATAAGATGTTTTCGAAAGTGCCAAAACATTTCTATAATCTAAATAGTCCATGTTTTAATTTTCACCACCCTATGATAGTCAATCTGACAGAAACTTGAGATTGAGCTTTAAGTAAGAAGTACTTACCGGCAGGCAACCCGCGTTCTGTGCCCCAGTGTTAGTTTCCACCAAATTGAAACGAAAACGTTTGTCGTCGTGATAAATGACAAATTGTATGAAAACGACAGCAGCGGCTCTGTTGCGGCTTATTGTAGACCACTTTTTAACCGACTTCAAAAACGAGGAGGTTCTCAATTCGGCCGGTATGTTTTTTTTTTTTTTTTTCTATGTATGTACACCGATTACGCCGAGATTACTGGTCCGATTTACGTGATTCTTTTTTTGTTCGATGCGGAATAGCTGCCATTTGGTCCCATAAAATTTTTTTCAAAAACAGTTGGATACTTTGGTTTTAAATTAAAAAAAAATGAAATTATGAAATCGTCTACATAAGCGAAATTGCGAATTTTTGCTTTTCCTTTGACTGACTTTTTTATACAAGGATTTGAGAGGCGAACACGGCGATGATCGTTTTCGTTTCGTTTCAATTGAAACTTACCGTAGGGGTACTGGATCGCTTTTCTATTATACAAAAAAGAGAACTTCCTACAAACTGGCAGTGTTTAAGTCTTGTCTAGAATATTCTAGAAATCCGGTACGAACCAGGAACTTCCTGATTCGTATACGAATCCGTGTTACTTCATGCATTTGATCCGGGTTAAATAAGAGCGAGACGAGCAATGGCTTCGGTTGCATTGTAATTCGTTACAGCCTGGCCACAGGAACGGGCGACGACGACAGCGATGGCGGCGTCTCGGCAACCACTGCGCGGCGACGACGCGCTGCGAGGCCGACATCGAGACAGCGCGCAGTGGTTGCCGATACGCGAGACGCAGGACGCGCGTGCGGTGAGTTCGTGGCCAGGACGTTAATGTTCAGCCACTTTTATTATTGCAAGCTGGAGCTACTTTCTCTACTGGATGTATAGCATCACCACATCACGAGTGAAAAGTAAAATCTCCCGACCAGCGTGATGTTTGCTTTGGGACTGAAGTCTAAACGTACATCATGAAAGCTTGTGTATGTGTTTAGATATACCAGGCTTTGTTTTGAAATATTGTGATTGATTTGTGTTTTCTTCAATCTTGATTCCATATTTACCAGTTGGTAACTTTTGCTGAGGAGCTCGGTGGCGTAGTGGATTGAGCGCTCTGGTTTCGATCACGAAAACAAAGCAACTTTCGCCATGGTCGGTCCTTGGATGGGTCAATCAAGTTTATAATCTTGAGCTCCTCCGTGCTTCGGAAGGCACGTTAAGCCGTTGGTCCCGGTTGTCCCGGTTGTTACCGGTTGCTTTAACCCACCAACCCGCATTGGGCCAGTGTGGTGGTGTTATGGCCCAAACTCCTCATGTGTTTCTGCCATGTAGGAAGGCCTGTGCCCAGCAGTGGGACGTATATAGGCTGGTGATGATGATGATGATGATAAACTTTTGCTGAACTGGTTCTTAGTTACTGTGACGCAGCCACTACTATAATATCAAAATCAAAATCAAAAATATATTTATTTAAGTAGGCTCCTAAGAAGCTCTTTCGACTAGTCAAAAATCACAATTTATATACAGGGTGGTGCTGGCAATACGATTATAAATTAAAAAGTGGGCTACATTACCTACTTATAGAAATGATTTGACACTTTCAAAAACGTCTTATTCATTTGAAAATTTTATGACATATCTATGAAATAAAACAGCCAATGTTATATGTATTATTTCATACTAATGTCATGAAATTATCAAATGACTAATATGTTTTTGACAGTGGCAAATGATTTCTATGAACTAATATAGCCCATGTTTTAATTTATTGTCGTATTGACCGCACCACCCTGTAGATTTATTTAAGTAATGGTCTCACAATGTCATATTGTCTATCTGTCTGTCATGTCTGAATTTACACCGGTTCCAAAAGTTGAACTACCGAGAAGGCTCCGGCAACAAACTCGTGTAATCACTCTTTTCAAAATATGAAGTTAGATACAATGTTAGTGGTTACATAATTAAAATATTTTTCTGTGCAGTGCCGTACAGAAAAAAAGTAAAAGTATATCTAGTTAGAAATGACATACAAACTTAATAACAAAAGTAATAATAAAAATGGAATGCCTGAGCGTGCTCTATATCTAAACAATTGGACTTTGTTTGCAAAGTACTCACAATAGAATTTCCTTTGTAGATTCAACTGACAATTGCGTACCACTGTTTAAATCACTAAGGATATTGACATTCCCCTCGGTTTGTCATTCATATGTTAAGTGTGAGCACCAGTGGGCTAGCAAGGGACGAAAACATCAAGATTATAGCCCTAGTAAGCCAAGTAGCTTTTCTAGATGCATGCTCTGAAGTTTAGGGATCGTAGGGAGGGGAATTATAGGGATCGTAGAAAAATATTTTAGTTTTAATCTAGAGCCGTGTTTTTGACGTTAAGTTGATTACACTGATTACAGATGTTTAGAAAACTATAAAACAATATTTCAAGCTAGCAGTTTGCTCGATACGAAGCCAATCGACAATACAAAATTATCATCATTACGTTTTAGATGATAGTAAGTTTTGTACTTGCTGTTTTAATCACGGTTTCAGTACAATTCCTCTGATTCAGATGGCAGCATATCTCCATACCGAGCAAGTTGATGGAGCCCTCTGGCGAAAGAGTAGTGGAGTGGCTGAAGGGAGGGAAGGGCAAGGAACGGCGACATTTTAGCTTAGAACGTGTACGCCTTGTTTTCTTAGCATTTAACTCAAAGAGATTGTTAGATCCCTATTCAGATGAGGTTCAACAAATCTTTTGATTTGGAAGTAGAAAACTATAAAAACATACTTATTGAAAGCTAGCAGTTTGCTTGATATTAAACCAATCGAAGATACAACATTATCATCATTACGTTTTAGATGATTGTAAGTTTTGTATAGTAGCAGACAGAAGGGGTTTAAACTTAATCACTATACTATTAACTAACTATATTTTATCAAAAGGTTTATTTACAAACTATATTTCAAAGTTTGTGTGAGATCAAAATAATATGAGAGTTTTTCAGAAAAGATTGTGTTTTACGAAAACCAATGTTTTCACCCTGTCTGTCATGTCTCCAAATTAAGTTTTTAGACTCCAAAATTTCGTATAATATTCAGGGACTAAATAAACCCTCGTTCTAAAGAATACAAAGTTTTTTAAAAATTTAAAAAGTTCTTTCTATATTACAAAATATTCATGGGAAATAATTCAGATAAGTTTTTCCTTAGCAGGGTTTCAATTTCACACAATGTTTGTTTTAACATCACGTGTAGGTATTTCTGTCATATTGATTTACCCCGTCCATGTCATATATAGCCAATCACATAAATCAAGAATCACACAATTAATTGAGTCGTTCTCAATGGCCGCACAATCACAACACACTCTCAACCGTTGTTTGTTCACGGTCGAACACAATATTGTTCGCGGACGCAAACCGGTACCAAAATACCAGTCGATTCCGTGTTTTCGTAGAACTCAATTTCGTAATTAATTGGTGACTCAATGATTTACTTCAGAGTCGTTTTCAGCGGAGTGATTTGACTTACAATCAACAAATTTAGTGAAGCAAACGCCACTTTTAATTTTGGTGGTATTGCTTTGCGTAATATAAAATGAAGGCATGTCAAGGCAAAACACTTATCAAAAAGTTTTAGTCCAGTAAAGGCCTTTCAAATCAAAAAATCAAAACTCTTGAAAATGGTTAGGTATTCAAATTAAATAATTTCGTTTGAGCTCAAAAACCATAAATTACATAAAAATACTTTTATTCCGCATTTTAATTTTGACTCAGTAGCTGAATTATATTTAAGGTAAAAGTTCTTAATAATGCGATGGTCAGAATTGGATCAATTAATTTATATGTTTTGTTATCGGTTTATCGGTCGAGTAGGCTTATTATTTATAACATTATAGTACACACGACAGCACATCAAGTGAACAGTTGCACTACAAAAGCGGCCTCTATTACGTACGCAGTAA
Source organism: Nymphula nitidulata (assembly GCA_947347705.1). Lineage (NCBI taxonomy): Eukaryota > Metazoa > Arthropoda > Insecta > Lepidoptera > Crambidae > Nymphula > Nymphula nitidulata. The sequence continues at coordinate 952,482 of OX374617.1, read as the reverse complement.
GGGCGGTCTTAAGGTTTGCTGTGAGGCTTGATGTGCTGTCGACTGTAAATCATACATAAATAGAAACCAAGTACACATAGTATTGAATACAACGGACAAAGGCGGTTTTATCGTTGAAAGCGATCTCGTCCAGGCAACCTTAGAATGGAAAGGACTTGTGTAAACTTTAAATTATAGGGTAAATGTAATAATACGGATTGTGTACAATACGGCTTATGTGTATGAAAATTTATCCAAAATCTCTGAGAATTTCACACGCCCTTTCCTAAGCGCGAACATCGCCCATATGAGAATAAAACTCGAAAATGGAGCCTATTTTAACTAAATTTTCTCCCACCGTAATAGGAGCTTCTACCTTATTTGCAATTTTACCACACATGACAGACCCTAATGCTTGCAAGCCACATGATACACGTCCACGCGAACCAGAGTTAAATAAAGGCTAATTTGCCTGCAGGTTCAGATGTCCATAACGCAGGGAGTTAAATCAATAAATTAGTCTGGCTCAGCTCGGTCTTTATAAAGGTATATGGTTTAGGTCAGCGCTAACCAAACTTTTTCTGCAGAAACATTTGAGCTTCCATTTTGAGCAACTAAGTAGATTATCATGCATCCGTCACACAATAGACCAATAATAATTAATAAGCACTCGTACAATGCAGTGCTATTTGAACACAATGACACGGTACAACACTTAAAGTTGTCTTGGCTTAAGTTAAGAAATCAACAGTTATAACAGTCGGTGGTTATTATCATATCATTGTTCACAGTTGCAGAGTTAATGCGACACAAGATAATCTAGTTAGGCTAATCATAGATCAGATCGTGGCATGGTGCAATGCAATTGAAGTGACGTGCGACTATTGCCACGATGAAATTTGCGCAGCAGTTTAATCTAGGTACTAATAGACGACATCGAGCTTGACGATTGACAAGACGACGAGCCGCCATTAATTTTGAGCTTTGAGCACAGCGCTGCGCGTAAGCGTATTAACTAATCTGTTCGATCACGATTCACAAATCACGTCGATCTCTTGGCTGTTCTTGCTGTTTAGGATGTACGACATGAAGTACAATCGATATTTTTCTATTTCATTCGAACATTTTCGAAGAACATTTCAGTAAACATTTTCGTCTTGCGTGTGTTTAAAATGTATCGCAATGACTTCATATAATATTTGATTGGCTTTTACAAGATATAAAAATAAACAACCTTTTAATTTCCGGCTCACGCCGTGCTCCTCGTTGGAACGCTAGTGTCAAACAAACGCCAAAAGCCATGACAGCGCTGCCAACAGCCATAAATTCAAAACTAACATCCATGAGTTATAGTATTGTCTTACATTTTCGCGAGCACTACACATTTGAAATAAAACCAATTTACCGGATTTAACTCGCGTTTAATTAGTTGTTACATTATTATTATACGACGTTTATTAATCGAAACGTCGGGTGAATAATAATAATGTAACATCTAATTAAACTCGAGTTAAATCCGGTAAATTGGTTTTATTTCTAACATCCATGAGTTGTTAGTTTAGCGGCGATAACCAAAAACCCCAGATGTTTATATTTACAGTCTGGTATCCAACAATAGTTATGATATCACTTTTAAGGTTCCGTAGTAAACAAGGAGTCCTTATAGTTTCAGCCTGTGCATCCGTCTGTCCGAGGCTTAGCTTAAATAAAATTCATTAGGAATCTACATATATTTTATGGCATAAGGTGACGTAATCCAACGTTCTTTAAATAAAATTGATTATTAAAAAGACCTTATTTTCACGTCAATGTATAAAATGCAGATTTTTTGTCAAAGTGTCACAGTAAATTTCGACGTTTCATAAAACCTTTCTACTATTTTCTAATTTAATTGCCATTTAAGTATTTGTTTGGTTTTGTTTCATTTTCAATTTCAACAAATATGGTAACTCTGTAGCCTTTTGAAGGGACACACACAAAGGTACACGACAGACCCACTACAGACCCTCTCACCTTTTAACCCATTTTTAACCAGGAGTAATCCATTGACGGACCTACCCGCCACTAGCGAAATAGCGTGCGTGTGCGGGGCTCACCCAGCGTCTAAACTGACACTGGGAATACCCGCTAAAACTCCTAAACAACTCCCGTGCCTTTCGCGGAGTTGGTCTGGGGTCTGAGGAGCTAATTCACCAGACCAACCCTCACCTTTTAACCCTTACACTTAGGCTAGTTTAAGCCATAGAATAATATTACTCCAAGGAGAAGAACGACAACTTCATAGTTAAAATATTTATTTCCGGTTTTAGCGGAAGTACAACACTCTAGTGCCACCTATAGTTGACCCACCGTCAACTATTTCAGCGGCAAAATATAAATTTCATGCAAAAAATAATTATTTAAGTTTGAATGGAGGGATGGGCAATTTCACTTGTAAGAAAACTAAAAAAAATTAGTTTTCTTACAAGTGAAATTGCCCATCCCTCCATTCAAAAATAGTTTGCCAATAAAAGGTAAAATAAAACAATAATTTTATGTAATGGAGCTATTTATTTTTCATTTAGTACTTCCACATAACATACATAACCTAAATTAATCCAAGTTTCAGATAAAACTAATTCTGATGCATGTCATATGTCATAGTACGGCGTAAATAGCACACAAGTACGTACCGCAATAGGTTAGGTTTTAGAAAACGAAAATGTTTGATTTCGTCTAAGGCAGGTGATTTGCCACACTTAGAACATTTTCTTCTGCTTTCCTTTGTAATAGACATATTGCACCGGTTTAGAGTCACTGTCTCGTAAATAAATAATCAAAGTCACTGTCTTGTACGAATCTTATCACTGATCGATCACTGAGGAGAATTCAGGAACAAAAACATAGACGGAGGAACTCAATCAATTCGACGTCGTATGCACGTAAAACTTATGAACTTTATTTATACGAGTACTCTGAAAACTAAACCACATGAAATTGAGAGATCACGAAATACAAATGAAGACAGGCCGGCAAACAAAAGCAAAATCCGCCATGATTGTTTACGTCCGTCCTACTTGTAAGATCGGTCTTGCCAGCGTACGTGGTAATTTATCTACCATCATTTTATCAACATACGAAAAATAAATTGTTTTTCTTCAATCAAATTAAATTTTTTATCACATTTTGCTTTTAAAAATAGCAACGCATAGAGAGGTATTGGTCTAAAATTGTTTTGTTGCCGATAAATTGAATGATAAAGCAATATTTTCTTCACAAAAATCTACTTACAGTATTCAAGATATAAAAAAGGGTATCCCCAAGGGATACCATAATTAAAAAAAAGACATTTTTGAAACTAGCAATGAGAAAAGTTTGCCCCCGTAGGTATTTAATATTTGTATAAGGAAAGTTGACACCCCCTGGTTTAAGCTAATGTTACATTTGTAAGACTTTTAAACTATATACTAGTATACATTTGTAGATGTATGTATATCATCGAGTGGAGACTGAAACCAGAATAGTATGTATGTAACAAGATATGATAGAGATGATATTGGAGCGAATTCAATATCGTTATTTGCATATTGTGTATATGAGTATGTGTGGAATGTGTGTTGTATGTGTATGTGATGTCTATGTGTGGGTCTATGTGTGTTGTGTTTGCATATTTTAAGAGAGTGTTTATATGTGAGTGCAAGTGAGTTAAACTAAAACATTTATTATGTGAAACTTATTACAGAGAGGCATTACCATCCGATTCCAACAAACTTAGTCAATTAATTTCAATGTCATATGTAATATTAATAGGAGACAGAACAGACTTCCTAAATTCACAGCTTTCTTTCCAATTTAATGAGAGAAATAAGTATTTTGATGAAAAAGATTCGCAAATATTGCTAATTGTAATAAAGATAACATTATAATTTTGTCGGAGGAAAAACCAATATGCCTTTGATCATTTCATGTTGTTTCAATCAATTATCCACAAAGAAGTTTTCCTTGATAGATTGAAACGCCGGAGTGTTCCATAATAATGTCATAATTATTTTGTTCTGAATCAGATTGCGAGATATTTTGGCGCATACGCCGAGCACTCTGATTCAGAGTGTTTACGTCATATAATTTGTATTTTGTTATATCTCTGGTTCTATTCAATCTATATCGTTGAAATTTTGTACACAGACTAAGGAAAGTATACAGATTTTAATTAAATCGATAGTTTAAACAAGTAACATGATTTTAGTACACTTTTATAGAGTTATTGGCGGCCATTATTTTTTTTACCGGGCGGCGCGCCTCGAACGGTTCAAATTCTGATTATTAGTAATTAAATGCTTTTAAATGACTGAAAACTTGTTAAATACGCATAATTATATTATAACTTGAGTTTTTGATATGGATTTCATATGTTTTAAATGAATAGTTTTGTCACATAATTTTGGCGCATACACCGAGCACCCTGATTCAGGGTGATGACGTCAGCTAACTTGTATTTTGTTATATCTCTGGTTCTATTCAATCTATATCGTTGAAATTTTGTACACAGACTAAGGAAAGTATACAGATTTTAATTAAATCGATAGTTTAAACAAGTAACATGATTTTAGTACACTTTTATAGAGTTCTTGGCGACCATTATTTTTTTTACCGGGCGGCGCGCCGTGCGGCGCGCCTCGAACGGTTCAAAATCCGATTATTAGTAATTAAATGCTTTTAAATGACTGGAAACTTGTTAAATATGCATAATTATATTATAACTTGAGTTTTTGATATGGATTTCATATGTTTTAAATGAATAGTTTTGTCACATACTGACAACCCATTTGGGCCTCTCGGTCAAGCAAACTGAATAAGTTTGATGACGTCAGCTAACTTTTATTTTGTTATATCTCTGGTTCTATTTAATCTTTATCGTTGAAATTTTGTACACAGATTAAGGAAAGCATACAGATTCTAAATAAATCGAAAGATTATACAAGTGACATGATTTTAGTACACTATTAGAGAGATGTTGGCGATTTAGTTTTTTTAACTTGGGGGGGGGGGGGGGGGGGGCTTCGCCTTTTGTAATGCTTGTAATATGGAATATTGAATAGAGAGGTGTGTACTTTTTTGATTATTATTGAAGGGAATTTGAGGGAATAATGTAAGGAACGAAATAAGATACAATTTGTTATAATTAATGGTTTTAATTTTATAACTATTACGTAATATGTGCTAAAAAAAAAAATTATAAAAATAAAAATATAACTTACAATTAACCACATTTAGAGAAAACAAAAGTATACTAATGCTTTAATATTATATTTAGCAAATTTTATGACGATTCTAAATATATAACTATGTAAATAGGCCTACAAGATAATATTAAGAGATATAATCGTTTTAATGACCGAGCGTGCACGCTAGCGTGCACGCTCGGTGGATGAGCGGAAAGCGTCGAGGAGCGCGTGGTAGCTGAGGGGATTCTTACAGTCACATCAATTACGCCATTTAGAAAATACTAGAATTCTGTATATCAAACTTTGTATTAAGCATTTTTTTTTTAGATGGTATTATGACGAGACGACAATTTGCAAAATAATTTTATTCCGTCTCTTACAAAAGTATTTAGGGAATTATTAAAATTTAAAATCTATTTAACAATTTTTGAAATCCATAGTAAAAATTATAAACGCTATAAAATAGCAAAATAAAATAGCAGCTTTTGCAGTGTTAAGGTTTTATTAAAACTTTTAAAACACCGGCCGTGTCTTAAAGAACGAGTATCTAACTATATGACTCTTCGTACCATATTTTTTTAAAGAGCACGAAACGCGACCACTAATATAAATACAATTAATTGGACGCCCGAAACGCGACTACAGAGGCCATTTTTTATTGAATTTTCTTAAACGTACGAATCGCGACTAACTTACGGCCTGGCCACGGGAACGGGCGGCGGCGGCGTCTCGGCAACCACGGCGCGGTCTCGACGACGCGCTGCGAGGCCGACATCGAGACAGCTCGCAGTGGTTGCCGAGACGCGAGACGCAGGACGCGCGTGCGGTGATGCCGTGGCCAGGCCGTTACTGTTTATCAAAATTCCATGACCGACGCACGTACCGCGTCCAGTTCACACGGCGGACTGTTTTACAGACGAATTAAGAAAGATAGTGGCGGTTTCGGTTGTGACTGTTGCTTTTTCAGGCCGGCAAGGTGGAGGCGGCCAGAGCAGTGTCTGAACTGCACTAGCTGTCTTCGCATATGGACTCTTCTTACCGCTTCACATCAGGTGGTGTTGAGTCGGTTGTCGTGCTTTGTATAAAAAAATAAATAAAAAAACTACAAGCAGTTAAAAATGAAAAATTCAAAACTTTAAAAAAAAAATACAAGTTCATAGTGGCAGAGATACGCAAAGTGCTTAATTTTTATAATTTCTGCAGTAAATCATTAATTACTGCTTATTAAAATTCTGTTTGCTTGTCCGAATGGCAATTAATTATTCGATTAAATATACGGTGCGCTATCAAACGAGTACAATATTTGTCATGTTTCTATTTTAGTTAATTGGGTAGGTACTGTTTTATTAATTAAGCCGGGACATATTCATTGTTTTCTAGAGCTTTGTTAAATCTCTATGAGCCCGCCAATGCCTATACATTTACGGCCTTATTAATAAAAAAAATACTCCTTGGATCAGCTATTCCGTTTTTTTCTTTTGTACTTATACTACGGCTACACTACCTTTACCGTCTACAGTCTTATCGCAATAATTGTGGCATTTAATTACCGCATAAATTGCCGCCTTAAGTGGTGTGGACCTACCTAGATATGCCAAAGAACTAAGCGGTACAAGCATAATTTTTAAGATAGACGTAAATAATTAAAATAGAATAAAACTAGAAAAATTTCACGTCCTGAGGCAGGACGTGAAATTACTAAGTAATTTTTCAAACATTTATAAAAATGTTAAAATCAAAAATTAAGAATAGACGTAAATGTTACGGCGGAATAAATCTTTAACGTGCCAATATAGCTCAACCGAGATTTAAAAGAAGATGGTGGATGATTTCTATGATTCTTCAGACTGGTATCCTAAAGACACATGGCTTAGATTATAATAATTCAAAAACTCGAGCGCTCTTTCATTCAAGGAATCCATTTTAGTCGACACGTGGCACGTTTGCACACAGGACAAACGTAAGTTTAGCCACACACGGTTTACTTATTACGGTAATTTTCTTTGATATGCGAAAAAATACCGCCACCGGAGCTTTTGCCTATCGCCATATGCTATATTGATTGGTATTCTAAAATTATGGCCATAGCTCGTGCCTAAATTTAATTATTGTTTTAATTATGGCCATAATTATTGCCACAACACGGTAGTGTGACCGTAGTATTACGCTTGTACCTTCGTGTTGAATGTAACAGGCAAAAATATGACAAAACATAGATTAGATATTCCGAGGATGATCCTAGTTGTAAAATTTTATTAGGGCGGTAAAAATTAAATCTCAAGATAGTTTTTTAATGTTATTTGGTTACCTACTGTTACAGGGATTATCTTCTAAAAGAGAATGCCCGTTAGATGCTTGGAATAGTCTAAAGCTAACAATTCTTGTTTTTTTTTGTTTGACTGGGATAAGCTAAAACAGTAATGCACCGATATTGTAACTGCTTAGTGGGACGTCTCACAGGCGATACTTGCGCCAATATTATGTCAAAATTGAGCTTGGGCCAGGTCCAAATTAGCATCTATTACTTCTACACAGTTTATGAATGATTTGTCAAAAGTTACCTTAAAGATTATAAATTGTACAGCAATTTCTATAACCTATTTATATTTCAAGTTGGTTTCTCGCTTGCTTTAGGATAATTCTTGAAATTATAATAAATTCAAAAAAATTACATTGCAATCTGGCGACTTGGCGTAGGTAAAGTAAGTTTTGTCTATTTCAGGCAATTTTTATGGCTGATGAGTATTGCATAATATATTTGACATTACCAAAAACCTGTGTTATCCACGCGTTTATTAAATTAATTGTGCCCTGACGTTCCAGTACATTACGTGTAGGAAATAAGAGCAGCATAATGAAGGGCTGTAATCGTCGCTGTACACACAATAGTCCTCACGAGCGATTTGAGCGAGCAATTTTAATAACAAAGAGAAACCTTTATATTCTATACAAAACGCGCCATTGTCGGATATAATTTTTGCTGTGCTGTGTTTTGCCTTATTTTGGAGTTTTGTCTTATGAGAGTCTTATTCAATTTGATCCGAGGGCTGCTGGTAACGTTTCTGTAATGTGTGTATGATGAACAGGATACGGCACAAAGTAATATTTATAATATTTTCTATTCAGTGGAAATTACTTAAAGGAAAACTTTGCTGGATATAATGGTGACCAAAATTGAGGTTTCCTATGATAAAATAATAACTTCGCAGGATAACATAGCGAATTATATATAATACATAGTGAATTTTGCAAGTATACGTGGATGGCTAAATTCAAAAGTATAAGAAATATCGAAAAGTAATAAAAGAAGCCACGGGCCCGATTATGATGAAAACTTAAACTGCATCATTGGATTTTTGAATAATCAATATTCTTATCCATCAATCTATAGGTACTCTAAAAAAAATATTGAACTGATTGAGCTAACTTTATCTCAAATAATCTAGATCTATATCTTCACTTTACAGAAAATGTCAGCTGAGGACATAGATTACTTGTCCGAAATATACTTCTGCAAATTTCCGAAGCTTAGCGAGTTTTTAAACTTACTTTGCGAGTTTTTAAAGCAGTGTGTGTACGGTAAGCGAGTTTCCGAAAGAAAAGCTTTGTTTATCCTTAATTGTATTTTACCTATTTGTAACCGACTTTAAAAACGAGGAGGTTCTCAATTCGGCCGGTATGTTTTTTTTTTTCTATGTATGTACACCGATTACGCCGAGATTACTGATCCGATTTACATGATTCTTTTTTTGTTCGATGCGGAATAGCTGCCATTTGGTCCCATAATTTTTTTTTTTTTAAAACAGTTAGGTACTTTGGTTTTAAATTTAAAAAAACTGAAATTATGAAATCGTCTACATAATCGAAATTGCGAATTTTTGCTTTTCCAATGACTTTTTAGTGAAACGATACAATAGTAGGAAACAATATAAGTTGACGGTCACCCATCTAGCTTCGACCGTAGAAAGTTATCATTAAAAATTGGGAAAAAAAAATTTAAACAAAAATTAAAACCGACTTCAAAAAACTGAAAAGGATGAAATAATCAAATTTAAGTAGGTATTCATCCCCTAGAAACATATTTTTGGAGTTGGTGCTAAGTGGTTTCCAAAAACAATAGAAAGTAAAGCACCGACTCCAAAAATATGTTTCTAGGGCATGAATACCTACTATACTACCTACCTATTTGATTATTTCATCCTTTTCAGTTTTTTGAAGTCGGTTTTAATTTTTGTTTAAAATTTTGTAAGAGATATATTCTCGTACAGATTCAGCATGACCAAGAACCGTTACCATTAAAATAGAAAGATAATCCGTTTTTTCTGCTCTGAAAAACACAATCAATACAGATTCAGAAATAAGCACGTGGAAGAGTAAAACAATCTTTATTATAGTGTCCGTTTGCGGCTGCGACCGGGTGGATGTCAATCTTTAGAAGTAAAACGTTAGAGACAGACAGACAGATTTACTTTAATATTTATTATACGTATTATTAGTACTGATATAAACCTCTGATTTATGGATCATAGCCTTGTTGTAGTCATAATTTTATTCAGGTAGCCGCTATCTCTTCCTTCCAAATTTTCTCTATTATCCGCTATTTCAACATTCTCTTCTCTAAGCAATTTATCATTATTTATATAGTTTGTCCATCCTTTTGTTCAAGCGTCCATTGTTTATAATCATACTCAATATGTTCAGTCGGTTTCTTCTCAATATCTCTACAAATAAGTAAACATATATAAGTATTCCTTGCTTCTTCACTAATTTATGATAAAGTAACATTATACCTATCGAATCTAAAACCGAATTCTCGTAAAGTTTCCGAACGATGGTAAATAGGTCTCGTATTTATAACGTCGTCTCCTGTCTCCCGCAGACACTGTCGGCGCCAGACGTCTTGCCAGCCTTTGTTACTCAGCCTTTTTTGTTTTATTGTCTTTTGTTTACTTGTAATACAATAAGATGTTTATTTATACCCATTTATACGACATTGTTTGAAACTTGAATTAAGTAAAAATGTTAGATCTAAATACGTTAGTAATAAAGGTTTTTGCCTCTTTAAGATTAAAGTCATTAACGTACTAAGAACAAAGAAAATTATATTATAAATCAAGTTAAACGATCAATTAACAAAATAAACTATTATTTTATGGTGAAATATATGCAGTGCCTCGTTTCTCACAACTCCACTCCAACCGCATCGTTACTTTTCACAAGGTATAGGTATCATGGAAAGGTCCAAAATTAAATACACCAAGGCATTTAGAAATTTAGATTTTACAAGTTCATTCCGTAGAACTACCGTAGAAGTGAATAATTGATCTATTTATATTTCTGGCTCAAGAATAACATCAATTGAGATTTATACTTTAGCTTGGACAAAGTAGAAAGTATGTATTAAAATCCCATTGATTTAACCCATATTTGTGAATATCAATTCAAAATTCTAATAAACTTTTAGTTTTCCTAAAGAAATCGTATCAAATATGTAACAACTGTTGAATTAATTTCTCTGAAATATCAGAGAAATTAATTCAACAGTTGTTACTGTTGGTATAACTCTCTTGATAATAATAAAAATAACGACTGAATAACCACTTCATAAATTTTTAGGGTTGTTCGAATAACAACCATAATCCGTTGTTATAGATTCCATTATCGCGGTGGTCCATTCGCTACACGTCTTTTTCTGCGTATTATGTTAATATGAAGGCAATTTCTCGACGCCAGCTCTCACGCACCCAAAGAGATAACATATTGATATAATACATCACAAACGTACGTTAATGTGTTCATCGTAATAACGAACTGGCTTTGATGTGACTAAATTGTGAACGTATTGCTGTCAACGAAACATAAATATTTTTCGGGTACATAAAACATTTTCGTATTAACGATTCGATCAATACCTTCGAATATAAACCTTAACTGAAAATGACAAGGATTTTATTTAAATGGCTCTTGATTATTAAAATGTGTTGGTACGATAGTGGTGTAATTTGAATACGGTTCAATAAAATGAAATGACACAGTACTGACAGTTTTCTAAAGTCGTGGGTAGCATGTAAATAAATTATATTTTTGTTGCTCATTTACAAGGGTAGCAGACAATCGTGCGAGTAACATGAAAGTTGAAATATAATTTTGATCACTAACGCTATCTTTCGTGTCATTATCATAAATCATTTGTCTTGCTAGTTCCTAGATATATCCAGAGCTTTGAGTATGTGGATCATTAGAAACTGCTACATAACCTGGACCAAGGTGGCGTTAGAGGAAAAGCATATGATTGGTTCAGAAGCTATCCCTGTAATCGTATGCAGTGAAGTGAAATATCGCAGTTAACTTATTAAAGGAGTATTCTTTTAAGAAAAAAAGTTAGGCCCACTTTTTATTATGTTGAATAGCACTGGTGTGCCACAGGGCGCAGTGCTCGGTCTATTATTGTTTCTGGTATACATAGATGTATACTTGGGATATTCTTATTATACTTGGGATATTATATATGGGATATTATTTTGGAATATAAAGAATTGGGATATTCATAATATCCCAAAACCCATACTATGCACAGACAACACAGTCTTAAAATGTGACTGGAAGTATAAATAACGCTCTTAGAGAAGTCACAGACTGGCTGAGTAAGAATTGTTTAAAAATAAATGTGCAGAAAACTCAAATTATGAATTTTTATCTTACAATTCTATTGAGCTCCAATTACATATTATGAAATATGACAACACAAATATTGACAAAGTTAACGTCTATAAAAATAGGTTTAATTATTGACACGCATTTAAATTTGAAGAGACATACTTATCGATCTGATTTGCAAAAGGTGGGATCGGTATGCTTATGCATTGAAAAGCTTGAGATTAACCATAGAGAGATGATCCGAGGCTGTTGTCACTGCTTTACCACGGATACGTCTCGTCCGTGCTACATTACGGATTTATAGCGTAAGGAAACTCAGTCGATGTAGACAGTGTATTTATGATCCAAAAAAATGCTTAAAGACCATATGCAACGTTTGGTGTTTGGTGAAAAATGTTTTTCACGTCCTGAGGCAGGAATCGATTCCAGCCTCAGGACGTAAAATTTTTCTAGTTTTATTATATTTTAATTACTAAGTAATGATTATGATTATTATTAAAGCACCACCATGTCATTGTGCTTTCGAGCTGACAACGGTCGAACACCGACTACTCCCACTCAGCCCGCAACTTGTGACGTATGCGCTCGAGTCAAATCAAGTACTTAAAAGTACATACACTACAACAGCTATGAATGTGTAGTGTGGGTGTGCTTTCAGTCAAAAAAGTATCTGGAATGGATGATTTATTTTGGTTCCTAATTGAATTTTTTTGTTGTTGTTGTTAGATTGGCACAACTGTTTTCCATTCTGGCGCGGAGTTTGAGTTGCATCTGTTGTTTAAATTAAATACAGTGCTGTTTTCAGTTATAGCATATTATTATCTAGTGTGTATTGCGAATTTCATGATGGACAAAAACATCGAACAAAGAGTTGGTCTTAAATTTTGCATATCCGATGGAATTCTGTGTATGTGTTCAAGTTGATGTGAATGTAAGATCGTGGAATAAAAAGCAAGCCCTTAGGGTAAGGACACACCGGCTGAACGTACGGCGCCAAAAGTTCAGCGACTGACGTTTCAGTCGTAATATTCCGTTGCTATGACAAACCAAACGCTCAGAACGCGGCGTCTTGTTCATCGCGCTACGCGACGGAAAATAACGCTTGCTGTGCAAAATACATTGAATGCGTATTTGCTGAACTAATCGCCCGAAGGAAGGTTCAGCGTTGCGCTGAACGCGACGTAATTTCGGCTGATGTGTCATAGGGGACTTGAAAAACACTGCGAGCGTATTCAACCGAACGTTCGGCGCCGTACGTTCCGCAGATGTGTCACGACACTTAGGTACTCACCGGCTTGCGTCCGCATATCCCTGGAGACAATAGCCCCGTGTGTGTTGTGAGCTCGACACCTGTACACCGTCGCGTGCACATCCTGTCGATACTGCACAGCGGCGAAGGGCAGGAAGACGAGCGTTCCGTTGTCTAGCACTTGTCTGGAACAAGAAAACATTTAGCTGAAATGTATCTATATTATTTTCAAAGTTCCCAGTGTTACTATGGCTAATTCTTATGCCACTAGGTTTGTAAGTTTGCTTAATTTATTCATTTATAACTAAATGGGAAATATTTGTAATTTTAATCACTGTTTCCTGCGAGAAGTAAAATTTCTCGTTACAGAAACTTTAATTAAACGGTGGGACGATAGAAGTTAATAATAATCCATAATGTTATTATGTTAGGTAGTTTTATTTATTAAACACACACACCTACACACACAAACACACATACACGCACACAAACACACACCCACACACATAAACACATACACTTGCGCGCTCGCGTTCTAGTATTTGTATTGCACTAGTAAGTATTTTTATTAATTTTGAGAGCGTTGTCGTTCGCCCTCGCGACGGATTGTAGTACTTTCTGTGTGCGGAGAATGTATGTGCCGTTTCAGCAAGACTCGTCACATCGGCGAAGCATTAACGGTATAATTTTATACTAATTTGCTTTCATCATATCATATGTGTTTCTTCCTTACCTATAGAATAGAATAGAAAAAGTTTATTCAGTGTCACAAATAGATCATCATTGATTCCTTCAGAAAGGGCTTAAAAAGGCACTTTTTGGATCGGGAAGGCTGAGGTGGTAGAACAGTGTGCTTATGCTGCACCAGTTGTCATCGCATACGATGTCAACAGGCCATGCACTTTCTCAAAAGCAAACTCATACAGGAGTCCGAACAATGGCTAAGGACATCTCGTTTGATACATTCGAAGTCTCTGATACATGGCTACAACGAACTGAAGAGCTGATAAAACTCAACAGGGGTAACGCGAGTGCCATGATTAGAGCTTTGACAGGCCACTGCAAACTGTACAGATACTTATTCAACCTAAAACTAAGTGATTCGGATGTTTGCAGATTCTGTGCACAGAAGCGTGATACCCCAATGCACCTCCTTTGCAAGTATAGATTTTTTATCCACAAACGAAGCCTTCATCTGGGGAGACACACTCCAATGAAACCAAATGAACTCAAGGGTCTTAATTTCACCCAAATGAAATTAAGACCCTTGAGGTTGGGAAAATCCTAAAATTTATGGAAAGTATCCAAATCAAGGCTTTATCATAAACTATTTGCGGCAAGTCACAAAAGTTTTTTTAGGTCGCAATGGCGAATAAGTCTCAACAAGATCGAAAAGCCCCAAATACAAAATAATAATAATGTATTTTATCTTACCTATCATTGCTTCCTTCAGAGGAGGCTTAAAAAGTCACTTTTTCGATCGGGAAGGTTGAGGTGGATAGAACAGTGTGCTCATGCTGCGCCATCTGTCATCGCATACGGAGTCTACTAACTGGTTCTCATCAGGTGCAAATGTGTTTACCGTGCTTTGTATAAAAACTTATTTTAAATAGTTTCTATCGAAGCGTTAACTTGATGTGTGGTTTAATGTACCTACGTGGCTCCACTGTTTCTCATAAAAAAAGAAACAAAAGAGAACTATGAGAACACTAAAAGTATTATAACCTCTGTTACAAAGTACAGCAGTACATTGGTACTGCCGCCACGTTGACGATAAAATATTCTTTTCCGTTCGTCGAATGTTCCTGTCCGGAATAGTTAACAGAACTGCAAGACATAAAGCAACAGTCGATTCTCTGAAGCCAGCAGACCCACTTTAATTTGCAACACTGAGAAAACGAATTAAGGTTTCTTCTTTTAGGGTTGCTAATGAAATACATGACGATTTGCCGCCAATTCTACGTGTTGATTCGAGCATCGAAAATAATGTTATTTCGTTTTAAGAAATATAAAAAGCGAGAATAAGTTTCTCGAGGAGTTCGGTGGCGTAGTGGTTTGAGCGCTATGGTTTCGATTAATAAACAAAGCAACTTTTACTATGGTCGATCCCGGGATGGGTAAACCAAAATTTCTAATCCTCGAGCTCCACCATGCTTCGGAAGACACGTTAAGCCGTTGGTCCCGGTTGTTACTACAATCGCTTGAACCCACCTACCCGCATTGGACCATGGTGGTGGTGTTATGGCCCATACTCCTCATGTGTTTCTCCCATGTAAGAAGGCCTGTGCCCAGCAGTGAGACGTATATAGGCTGGTGATGTGAGGACAAGTTTGAGAATTGCGAATAAAAGATTCAAATATAATTTCAGGATACATTCAACATTATGGGAAACCTTTTGGACTTTGGACTAATGTAAATGATACTTTTAATTTGTCGCACTACGTAAGACACCTGGGAGCATTAGATGATCATTCAAAACCTGTAGCTAAGCCGTGAGTAATACCTAAGTTTATCATCAAACAGGGCGTCTTGTTTCCCTTGTCATGTACAAAAATATTTTTTGCACTTTGACAATTGCGTTTGTAAATACTAAAGCCATTATTATAGTGTAAATTGTTTGAGAGAATTGCTCAGGCCCAGTAAGAGTTTTAGTGAAACAGTGGCAGTTTCGCCACTGTTCTAGTGCGCTTACATTACTACCGCTGGCAAAACCTTATAACAGACTTCAACTTAATGCACTAAATAATTGAAAGTCTTAAGAGGCCTATTAAAAGCTACCTAAGGTTGGCACAAATAACCATTTTAAAAACATCTACACGCAAGCGGAACTACAGACAGGAGTTAGTTTAAATATAAAAACACGAAGACACAACCCTGATTAAACCTGTTTTTTGCGACGGGAAAAATTGCGAGTGGTCGTAATTGGCGATGTGGGTTGCCAGATCCTCAGGGAGACGGGTGCACGAATATTTAAAGGTGGGCTTGTGCATATTTGGGACTTCGAATCTTTTAAATTTTATTGAATGCGGTAATCTTGCGCAAATTTTGTTCTGGATGCATATGTAGCGGACCTCCGTGGCCGCTACGATAAACTGTCAAGATTTGAAATCGTATTTTACTGTCCGTTAGACATTGTCATATAAAATTGTATTGTCAATTAATAAATATCGAGTTTACAGTATTTCGTTAATATTTTAATAATATTCTGCTACAAAGTGGTGACCCCGTATTTCTATTGAAAATGAGCACAGAAAATACTGAAGTACAACAAATCGAAAAAATTTCCATCAAATTACCACCGTTTTGGACCGACAAACCCGAGATTTGGTTTTATCAGGTAGAAGCTCAATTTTCTATTAATAATATTAGATCCGAAGACACAAAATTTAATTATCTCATTTCACAATTAGAACCAAAATTTATCGAAAATATTTGGGACATTATTACCGGTACAGTCAGTTCGAAATATACCGAAGCCAAAAACAGATTACTAAATACTTTTCAAGAAAGTAAAGAAAAGCAACTCAAACGATTACTGACTGGTCTAGAACTTGGCGATTCTAAACCGAGCCAACTTCTTCGTCAAATGCAAAGTCTAGGTAACTCAGATCTTTCTAACAACATACTGAAGACTCTCTGGCTTGAAAAATTACCACCGTCAATTAAAAATATCCTCATCATTAGCGAAGAAAGTTTAGACGAACTATCTGTCATGGCTGATAAGATGGCCGAAATGTCTCGTAGTACAGAACTCTGCAGTACTGATGTTAACCCTTCAACCAGCTGCGACAAAATGTCACTCGACAAATTATTTTTCAAAATAGAAGCTTTAGAGAAAAAGTTTGAATCAATGACTACGTCCAGACCGTCCAGATCTTTATCACAAAGCTCATATCGCAGCCCAAATCGCAGCCAATCAAGACGTCGATTCAATCCTGATGGCAAGTTTTGTTTTTATCATTTTAAATTTGGCAAGCGTTGTCGAGCTGAAAAATGTAAGCCACCTTGTGCTTGGAAAAATTCGGGAAACTCGAGCTCGCAACAGAATTAGCGGTAGATTCTGCTGCTGATGTGCTACAATACCGCAGATCACGACTATTTTTCACGGACAAAGTAACTGGTCTGCGATTTTTAGTGGATAGTGGTGCCGATGTCTCACTTATTCCAGCAAGTTCAAAAGATAGAATCGACAACTCCTTTAAATTATTTGCCGCAAATAATACACAAATACCAACTTATGGCATCAAGATACTGACTTTAGATCTTGGACTTCGACGTCAGTTTCAATGGCCATTTGTTATCGCAAAAATTCAAAGAGGCATTCTAGGAGCAGACTTTCTTAAAAATTTCAACTTGCTGATTGATTTACACAACAGAAGACTCGTCGATAACACAACCAAACTTCAAACAATGGGTGAAATCTCCGAAATTTTCCAGACTGAGATACTAAGTACCAGTGACAAAACCTCTCAATATTTTGACCTACTGCAAGAATTTCCTGAACTAACTAAACCCAACCTACTGCCAGGAAAATTAACTCACAATATTAAACATTCCATTGAAACAAAAGGCGAACCCGTGTTTTCAAAACCAAGGCAATTAGATGGCAAGAAGACACAAATCGCAAAGCAAGAATTTGAATTTATGCTTAATAATGGTATTATTCGTCCTTCAAAATCACCATGGTCCAGTCCTCTACATATGGTACCTAAGAAAGATGGTTCATGGAGACCATGCGGAGACTATAGACGTCTCAATGATCGAACCATACCAGATAGATATCCGCTTCCAAGAGTTGACGATTTTCAACACATACTCGTAAACACCACAATATACTCCAAAATAGACCTTTTAAAAGCCTACTATCAGATCCCAATGGCTGAAGAGCATAAACACAAAACGGCAATAACAACTCCCTTTGGAATGTACGAATTTAATGTCATGAGCTTTGGCTTACGTAATGCGCCAGCAACGTTCCAAAGATTCATAAACGAAGTGCTTCAAGGCCTATACTATGCATTTCCTTATTTGGATGACATTTTAGTGGCATCTAGAGACGAAAATTCTCATAAAATGCATCTCAAAGCAATATTTACAAGACTTAATCAATATGGTTTACGAATCAATGTATCGAAATCTATTTTTGGTGTAAAAGAAGTCGAATTTCTTGGACACCTCATTACACCAAATGGTATTAAACCAATGCCACATAAAGTACAAGCAATACTAAACTACCAATTGCCAAAAACATACAGTAACCTTCGCCAGTTTCTTGGTCTATTAAATTTCTATAGAAGACACATCAAAAATGCTGCTGAAACTCAAGCTAAGTTACATGATTATCTTAAAGGAGCTACAAAAAATGACAAGAGAATGGTACCATGGAATGACGAAACAAAATATCTGTTTGAAAAATGCAAACAAGATCTAGCAGATTCAACCTTGTTAACGATACCTAATCCAGATCTGCCTTTAGCATTGTTTACTGACGCCTCTAATGAAGCTATTGGCTCAGTACTACAACAATTTCAAAATAAGAGTTGGACGCCTATTGCTTTTTACTCGAAAAAATTAAATGATGCTCAGAGAAACTACAGCACATATGATCGAGAATTATTAAGTATTTACGAAGCTATCAAGTATTTCAAACACTATGTCGAAGGTAGAGAATTTATAATATATACTGACCATAAGCCTCTCGTATATGCATTCAAGCAAAAAGACAGTAAAGCATCCCCACGGCAGTTACGCCACCTACAATTTATTTCCGAATTTTCGACCAACTTACAACATATTTCTGGCAAAGAAAACATCGTAGCAGATACATTGTCCAGAATAGATGCAATAGAAATAATCGATTACAGTAAAATAGCTGAACAACAAAAGAATGACCTAGAGCTCCAACAACTATTGACCAACAACTCCCTAAAATTCAAAAAGTACACTCTACCAACAAAAGAAACGTTATGGTGTGATGTTTCTACCGACATCATAAGACCGTACATACCACAACAATTTAGAAACACAATTTTTCATAAAATTCATGATCTTAATCATTGTGGCGCAAAATCTTCTATCAAGCAAATGACTTCTAGATTTATTTGGAAAGGCATAAGAAATGATACAAAAATATGGGCAAGAACATGTATGGAATGCCAGAAAAACAAAGTCATAAGACATACCCAGTCCGAACGTCAAAATTTTCAAACACCAGATGAGAGATTTGATATCATACACATAGACCTAATAGGCCCATTGCCTCCGTCTAATGGAAAACAATATTGCCTAACCTGTATTGACAGATACACGAATTGGATAGAAGTAATTCCAATAGCAAACATACACGCAGATACAGTTGCAAAAGCGTTCTATAACAATTGGGTTACTAGATTTGGCGTACCCAAAACTGTAATTACAGACAGAGGAACACAGTTTAAATCTACATTATTTGCGAATTTTGCTAAAATGTGTGGCACAAAATTGCAGCACACAACGTCATATCATCCTCAATGCAATGGAAAGATTGAACGACTTCATAGAACTCTTAAAGCTGCAATTAAATCTTATGACACTCGTCGATGGTCAGACGTAATACCAACCATATTACTGGGAATACGTGCTGCCATTAGAGATGATGAAAATTATTCAATATCACAAATGGTGTATGGCAAAACTATAAGATTACCTGGAGAATTTTTTGATGAACCAAATTTTGATATTAATTTAGATGATTTTACAAGAAATTTAATAAAACAATTTGATAATATTAAGCCAGTAAAAGTTAAATTCCAAACACCCAAAAAAATATTTGTACATAGAGATTTACATAAATGCACGCATGTTTTTATAAGAGTTGATAGAGTTAAGAAGCCATTAGAAGCGCCATATGATGGTCCATATGAAGTCGTAGAAAGACACGAAAAGTATTTTACCTTGAATGTTAAGTCTAAGCAAGAGAATGTTTCCATTGATAGACTAAAGCCTGCCTATCTTCTGTAAACGAAGAAATTAGGAAGGGGAGTAATGTAGCGGACCTCCGTGGCCGCTACGATAAACTGTCAAGATTTGAAATCGTATTTTACTGTCCGTTAGACATTGTCATATAAAATTGTATTGTCAATTAATAAATATCGAGTTTACAGTATTTCGTTAATATTTTAATAATATTCTGCTACACATACATCCTAAAAGTACTATGTAAATAATGAAATTATTGAAATTTTGATGTATTTTAGACATCTTTGGGCGCAGGGTAAATGCCTGAATAAAGCGTAAGTTAGAATGTGTGAGCGTCATACGAATAGCCGCCAACTATAAGAGTAATGAAGTTAAAAATTAATTAAAAATTCGTTCTACTCGCACATTCTCACTAACAGTTGAGACGGACATGCACGGGGAATCATTCGCTTTATGAATGATAACTACTTTGGGCTATGCTTTCTCATGATCAGTTAACAAATCCATTAGTCTGTGTTTCGCTTAATTTAGTAAAAAAACTTGTAATTATGCTGACCGAAACTGACCGAAGCGAGAGAAGGAAACAATACAAACTACTCGGAATATTGGCAAGCTTAACTATCCCCATAGTTAAGCTTGCCAATATTCACACCAAAAACTACGACCGGGCCAGCGAGCGGGCGAACGAGCTAGGCGGGCGGGTGAAGCTATTCGATAGACAAGCGTCGACAAGTCCGAAAAAAACGGGGAGGACCGGCGAACTAACCAGGCGAGCGGGCTGGCGGGCGAGCGAGCTAGCGAACCGGGCGCTAGGCGCGCGCGCCGTAGGTGAACGAGTAGCTTTGCTGGAATCGTTGGATATATGATAAGATATATGAAAAGAGGTGAAACGATGCTCGCCCGCCTAGCTCGCTCGCCCGCTCGCTGGCGGTGTGGCCTGCGCTTAATAATGTCTAATAATATCAACACGTACTTGTACAGGCATAATTATGTTTCGTAAGTATACTAGCACTCACTAATATTTAATTAGCAAAACTATGGTAAAGTTTCTTTACGAGTATACCCTGCAGTAATTACATTATTGCAGTCAAAGAAGTTGTCAAGGGCCACTAATATGGACATGATGAAATAATCAAGACCGTGTTTTTTCACGGTCTTGATCAAGACACGGGAAGAACCCCATTTCATCCCGTGGCTGTCGTAAGAGGCGACTAAGGGATTTCTTGAGCCATATACCAACTGCTCCGCTGGTGGTAAAGTCTGAACAACCGTCTGATTTGTGACCACCGTAACCGAGTACAAAAGAACCATTTAAAAATATAGATTTGAAAGGTGATTGTAATGATGAATAAATCTTCACTTCAATGAAGTTGAAGTTTGCAATAAAACCATTTACCGGACTTAGTTCACATTATTTGAATGTCACATTGTTATTTTATCGATTACTTTGGAGTGATCTTAGTCTCTCACGAAGATTGAAGATGTCATAATCATAATCATTTATTCCGTGCACATAGGTATAAGTATAGATGTTCACATATGTATTATTTAGTAACTAATACCTATGTGAACATCTATACTTATACTACTATACTACGTCTCAACGAGAACAGTACATAATACAAATCTTAATTATTTTAGTATTTTTTTTATATATGAATGCGTGAGTTTTTTGTTTCTTACTCTCCCACGCTACAACCACTGAATCGGTTTAGGTTAAATTTAGTATGGAGACAGTTTAAGCCCCTGGTAAGAACAAACGATACTTTTTTGGAGCTATAACCGATATCTACACGCGCGGAGTCGCAGGTAAAAGTTATATTGTAATATTTTGTGTGTTCCAATTTTCGTATACGGAGCTCACCTCACGGTGTCTGTTGGTAGGGCATTGTGTTGTTGAACTTGAGACTTTTTCATTCATAGGATGGGATTCCGAGCTGGTTCACTCCAAGCATCTTTTCTAATAATGATGCTTAATTTGAGCTAGATCATAATAGGTGTGATGGTAAGGCCATTATTTTTATTATTTATTTATTTATTTAAGGACACCAGCGGGCACATGCTTTAAAACATTTACAAAACATTTACATTTGAAATAAAACCAATTTACCGGATTTAACTCGCGTTAAATCCGACTCACCACCCCAGTCAGTTGTCTACCGTAGGGAAATCTTTGTTTCAGAGAGCGCGCGGCATCTGTGACAACCAACACCTGACAGCTGAGCTAATGCTGTAGCTCAGCTGTCAGGTGTTGGTTGTCACAGATCAACACGTAGCTAAAATACTCTCGCCGCTAAGAGGTAACACAAGAGCACATGTGAAGGATTCTTACCAATTTGTTAGCGATATTAAACACCTACATATTGCTGACAATGAAACTATGGTCAGTTTTGATGTACAGTCCCTGTTTACATGCTTACCTGTTAAGGACTGCATTGAAATTGCTAAAAGGAAGCTATGTGATAGTGATATGCCTAATGAGTATGCAGACCTGCTTGAACATTGCCTCACATCAGGCTACCTATTGTGGAATGAGGAATTCTATGTACAAGTGGATGGTGTGGCAATGGGCTCTCCTGTATCACCCGTAGTCGCCGATATTTTCATGGAGGACTTTGAGGAGACGGCCCTTAGCACAGCACCGGTATCACCAAGGTTTTATAAACGGTATGTAGACGACACTTTTACAATTTTATCAACTGATAAAGGCACTGCATTTCTATCACACCTTAACTCCATCAATCTTAGAATTCAATTCACCATGGAGTTAGAGGCAAACAATATACTAGCTTTTTTTAGATATTTTAATTATCCGAAATCCAGATCACAGCTTGAGCCACACTGTGTATCGTAAAGCAACCCATACTGATAGGTACCTCAATGGTGACTCGCATCACCACCCCAGTCAGTTGTCTACCGTAGGGAAATCTTTGTTTCAGAGAGCGCGCGGCATCTGTGACAACCAACATCTGACAGCTGAGCTACAGCATGTCAAGCATGTATTGCGGGACAACAAACTGCAAATACCACGCCAAAGTCATAGAAGCCGAGCGAAACTTGTCACAGTCGAACGTCAACCTGCTGTATTACCATATATGAAAGGTGTCACTGACAAGATTGGCAACATCTTGAAGCGTGCTTCAATTAATACTTATTTCAAGCCGCCGAAGAAGATTAACCAATTCCTACCACCTGTCAAGTGCAATATCCCCTTACAAGATGCAGGCATATACAAGTTAGATTGTGACTGCGGCCTCTCATACATAGGTCAAACAAAGAGAAGCATAGGCACCCAGGTAAAAGAACATATAGCTACGTAAAACACAGGCGCGAAACGAAGTCGGCAGTGTGTGAACACGCTCTTGACGGACCCAATCACTATATCAGATTTGATAAGCCCCAGATCCTCGCCAAAGAACACCGTTTCATTCCTAGAATGTTACGTGAGGCTATTGAAATCAAAAAACATCCTAATTTCAATAGGGAAGATGGTTGGAGTGTACCACCAGCTTGGGATCCCATCATGCAAATAATAAAGTCCCAAGCCCGTCCTCACACTGCCCAAAAAACTGACACCGTGAGCTCCGTATGCGTAATTCGGACCGCTCAAAATATAACACAAAGGGACGGTAGCAACTTAAAACTTATCAAAGATAACTGACATCTTCAGTCTTCCCGTGACCACGATCGCTGTAAAGTAATCGAAACGTCGGGTGAATAATAATAATGTAGCATCTAATTAAACGCGAGTTAAATCCGGTAAATTGGTTTTATTTCAAATGTGTAGTGCTCGCGAAAATGTAAGACAATACTAAAAACATTTACATTTATTATTGAAAATATATTGTTTTTATTTAGCCTTCTAGAAATGAAGCGATGCTCTTGGGCGAAGTTAGAAGGAGTTTAGTGCTCGGAAGAATATAAGACAATACGACTTCAATTTCATCGAAGACTACTCGATTTCCTTGATAAGAATCTCATTTTATATCAAAATAATAAAGTTATAAAAGCTGATGGTTGACAGGAACGAGGCTAGTCCACAATATTCAACTTAAAGAAAGTATGTGCGCAACATAAGTTATTCAGTCACCTACAAACAAGAAACATGGTTATTTATTAAAGCAATTTTCGGGCAAATGAATAATCTACACGCCACAGTTGAATTAAAATCGTGTCTGGAAACATTTTCGTGGATATAAGGTGCAAACACCATTACGCAGGGACGCCGAAATTATTTCACATGTCAAGATGTGAAACGTGCCAGTCGTGACGGGCGTACAAAGAGTGCTGTGTTTCACTTATGATGCTGTTTATATGGATACTGTCTACATAATAACTATAACAACTTATTTAATTATAGAAACAGAAGCGTTTTCCACAGTACAATTTGCCGTCTTGAGTATTATTATTTTAACATTATCACCATCTATGAAAATTATCTGGGATTTCAGAGTGCGCCTCGCAATTCACTTGTGAAAGATTCAAATAATGCTACAATTCTGCAAGCTAAAATTCTGATGCTGATAGTTTTGTTCCTCAACATCATCTGATCCTAAGGGAATATGATTCTTCCAGGAACCCGTAACGTAGGTCCCTTCAGAAGGGACTTGGACCTTTAAAATATGCTGAGTGGACGCCTATTTAGTGCCACTAATTTAAATGTATTTTAAGGTCAGAAATATGTATTAATTCTAGTTGTGACACTGAATAAACTATTTCTATTCTATTCTATTCTATTCTATAAAACTGGCAAGGTGGAGGCAGCTTAAACAATGTGCGCGTGCCGTACTAGATAGTAAAACTTATGTCTTACCTATGTGACAATACACAATGGACAAAGAATATCAAAATTATTTGTTTAGTTTCACACTATACTTAATTAAATTTCACAAACAACCCCTAACACAACAGACTTTATCTTTGCAAGAGTTAAAACTTTGTGCTCTCGACGAGGCTATCTAGTTGCGGATTTTGAACTCCATCGGAGACCTCTCAAATTAACTTCTGACCCTCATTTTGCTAGCGGTAATACTAGTTCGGACAAGCATTAAACTCAGTGGTAGCTTTGCCTATTTAACTCAATTGAAACATAAATAAAATACTTGTTGTTGGTCTTCCTGTCCAACTCACTTTCAGAATAAATGTAATACGCGATGAATTATATTCTAATGGTGGTGATGTTCTTTATATGTGTCATTCAATTACCAATGTGTTTAAATAGGTGCTTCTTCTGTTCTTTTTTATTGTTCCGTCACTGTCTTTACGTAAATTTCCTTATTAAACGTGCCTATTTAGTTAGTTATCAGCGAGGAAATTGAAAAACGTAAATTCTTCTTCAGTACTGCGTTCCGTAATGGCGGCGGACGCTAGGGAGTCACCGACTTCAATCTGAAACAATTTCCTATACACATTTAATAAAGCTTCAGCTTTTCTATTTGACTTTAACTCACTAGTGGTTATGTTATTTAATATTGTTTTTACTCTGTGAAGTACATTAACTCTTTTCCAGTTTTGATTTGAATTTGAGTAACTCTACTTATTGCGTATGCGATAACTGTTCAGTTTTAATGGAATTCACCTGAAGATCTTCGGTGGCGTAGTGGTTTGAGAGTTTGAGCGCTCTGGTTTCGAATACGAAAACAAAGTAATTTTTGTCGAGGTCGACTCCGGGATGGGTCAATCAATATTTGTAATCTTGAGCTCCTCCGTGGCCGTTGGTCCCGGTTGGTATGTACTGCAACTGCTTCAACCCACCAACCCGAATTGGGTCAGCGTGGTGGTATTATGGCACAAACTCCTCATGTGTTGCTCCCTTGTACGAAGGCGTGAGCCCAGCAGTGGGACGTTTATATGTGCATTTATGTGGGCGTGGTGTATTGAATAGAGATATATTCTTCAGAACCGGATTGTTTGTATTGTATTAAACTTGAATGTAAGGAAATATGATAGTGATAGATATGCCTGTATTTTTTTATCTTAAACTATTTAAGCTGCAGTAAGACTACAAGGAGTCTATAACAGTTAAAAATCAATTGGGATGTGTGACTTGACAGTTTAAAAAATAATAGATACAAATAAAGTTGCCAGTTATGATGGCTAAACATGATTTGCAATTTTCATTATTATTTTAAATGATCTATGGCTGCAAGAAGAACTTTTTTCTTCCTGGTTGTTTTTAGGTACGAACAAAATTATATTTTCTGTATTCTAAATACAGAAGATATAATTTTGTGGCTTTGCCAACAATTTATAATTTCCTCACCAGTAATAAATTACAACAAATAAACTTTACAAGTTCTTATGCATGTTATAAGGCATTAAAATTCGAAGCGCATTCATTACAGTCGTACCCATTTTTACGTTCTCCAGTTTCCAGGCTATGTAAATTTAAACAGGTTGTTTTAAAAGGCTTTTTGCATTTATAGAAGTCATTACTGCTAACTGTGGAGCTTAGGAAATATTCATAAATTAATTAGCAGTTTAGCAGCAACATTGTGTAATGCGATACACTTTTAACTTGTTTTTTTAAAAGTAATGATGATTGTCGCCTATCGAATTTCTAACACGGTATGTATGTCGCCGTCATGTGGTTAAATTCGACGCTTAATTGTATGCCTAGCCCGTTGATTAAACGCCTACATCCAGTCAAATGCCTAGGCCGATGGTTGAACTAGACTTACTAAACATTAATGACTTGGCGTATTGAAATGATCGTCTTGTACTGAAGAGTGTTGGTTTGATTGGTGAGTTCAAGGCTATTTTTATGACCAGTTATAACCGACATCTTTTTGGTTATATGAGGTCATAAAAAATAAACTTGAACCTACCAATCACTCAAACAGTCGCACAAAAGCTCTTCGATTCAAACGACCTGCCTAGGCGTCCAATTAAATGGCTAATTTATCCAGAAGGCTAACATGACGTTCAGCCATCTGGTCAAACGTTGCGCTCAATGACTTGGCTAGTTGTAGTTCAGCCGTTTCATGGATGCCGGCGTTCAATCAACGGGCTAGGCGTCCAGTTAAGCGGCTAATTTAACCAGACACCTGAGACATATATTTCAAGCAATTTAAAGCTGTACAATAAAAATGAATTCTTTAGTCGCCGTGCAAAATAGTGAAATGGTTTCACGTCATGGTAATATTACTATTGCGAAAGTAACTCTATAAGTCTGTTTGTTAAGTTTTTACTCCTAAATCGCTTTAGATGATGATGTACTAAATGGGCTTCCCTTTGGTGCGATAGCGGACATCCACGCGGGCGAAAAACGCGGGCGGCCACTAGTATTCAATATGTTTTCGATTATTAATTTTTATTTTTCGTGTCGTGTTCTGAGATTTTTTGAAGGACACAACAAATTTTGTAGTTCAACTACCATGACAAATAAGAACATTCCGTAACATATATGTATAAAAAATATTTTTATAACGGAATATTTTTAAAGATGACATATACAAACTAAAAATGTCCCTGCCTGCATATCTTTTCGTACAATTGACAGCAAATAAAGCGTAACAGATTATTCTAGACCGACCTAGATCAGTTCGTGATAGAGGCGGCTTTTGCTACCTTAACCGCCTATGTGGTCTAGTGGTTGTGATCACCTACCTCAGATCTAGAGGTCCGGGGTTTGATTCTCATGGGGCAGGAATTTTCTGCTCGGTTTGGTTGGTGGTACGGGCTTTTCTAAGTCCGCCTGGCTAGCTAACACCATCTTACCCAAGTCTGCCGCCATGACAACAATGTTTCTATTGTTGTGTTCCGGCAGTTGGAGGTTAGCCAGTTCCTCTGTGATTGAGGAATCCGGGTGTAGCTCGCTTTCATCGTCCAAGTGCTACCCCGTTAAGGTTAAAAAAAACTGCTACATTTGCTGAGCAGCTGACTGTACATTTACTTCTGTATACTTGTTTACTTTTCATGCGCTGTGAGTTATTACATCTACCTACATATTTGGCTTCCACTTTCCTGGTTTGAGGCAAGGATTTCCTACAATGCCTGTTTTCGTGAGGCACCAGCTAGAAATTCAATTAGACCTAAAAATCTCATAGTTGATACACACGAATTGAGCTTATCGTGAGTACAGACAGAAGTTACATGATTTTTTTTCATAAAAAAGTATGAGAACCATGCGAGCTGTTATCCACAAGGGAGGGGCGCTAGTAGCTACCGCAGCGGAACTTTTATATATTAATTGGCGCGAAACTCGTTTCCTGTTTTAATTACCAGGCAATTTGTTTCAACTTAGAGCGAGGTAGTCCAGAATCACTTTGTATGACTTCAAAAATTAAGTGGATCAACGTGAAGAAACTTGTAATTGTCTTTTCTCCACGAAACACTTCCGAAAACAAGGAGCAGGAACGGTAAATTAAGGAAAAAAAACCCAATTATTTTTTCAAAACTCATTAGAAAGGGACTATATAATTTTTTATTTGTGTATTTATATATAATTAAAAGTTGTGTAATTTTTTTGCGCTTTGTGGTTACCTGAATTTAGAAGAAAACGAGCGTTAATGTAAATATCACCAAAAAACAAAGTTCAAATTGTTTCAAATGACTAGGCTGATCTATCGAGTATTGCGTCTAAGCGGAAAATTGTTTTAAAAACAAAGCATTATTCTGTCACGTTTCTCGGCAGTCGCTCTGTCATGTTTCGTAATGTGGTAAAAAAAACATTGTTTCTGATATCAAGCACACTTGTTACTTTCAGATGTCCTTATTCAGTCGTAATATAGCCGGATTTCCAATAAGACAGTTCCCCGTAAAGAGCTGAGTTTGTCGAGAGACTCTTTTTGATATCATCAAAATCATATCAAAAGTCTCTCTCGCTTTGTTTACTTTAATTTCTTTAGTGGTTCGCCATCATTTGTTTTCAGAATTGACAGAAAATAGGCTTTGAATCGACATGTGATCAAAGTTGTGAGTGAGTGCTGTTTTTAAATCTAAAACTAGCGAAGAAGTCTAGAATTGAATCATGATCTTATCGAGTGATACTCAAATATACTCCTGAGCACATTAAAAAGGGCACGAGACTAAAACAACTCTTCACCTCTCCCAGCAAAAAATACTAATTCTGTGATACTAGGTTACAACACAGGTAAAAATAGGTAAACCTATTAACATAAAAAAATGTAACGACTAATTGCTACAATTTCACAAAATTTTAGCACACGAAAATGTGTTAGTACTTTGTAACAATACTATTAAATTTAAAAAAAAATCTTTTGATGTTGCATTACGTAGTTAGTGGTTTCTACGCCGCTTGAAGCCCAAAATATACAGGCTCATGCCGTCAATTCGACAATAAATTAAAACATAAGCTACATTAGTTTATAGAAATGGTTTGCCAATTTCAAAAATATCTTGTTCATTTGTTAATTTCATAAATTTCTATGAAATAATGCAGGAATTCTAATAATAATAGTCATCTTTATTTTCTTCATAATGTACATTATTGTTTGAAGTACAATACGTTTCAAATACTAATATGTACCTATTAATTGTAACTAATGATTATTGTGAAGACTGAAGCTTGAAATAGGTTAAAGATAACCTGTCTTACAAGACACCAGGTCTCCACCACTTAGAGAGAGAGTAGGCATTTTTTTTCGAATTGGTTACAGAACTAACAATAAAATGAATTGTGTGAATTACTTAATCAGCTAATTTACTTAACATTATATAAAATTTGAGTATTACATTTGTATAATATACTATATATCTATATACACAAACACACATACATACAATACATTACATACCATACAACGTGCTTAAGTATTAAGTGTACATAGGGTAAAATTTAGGTAAGTCTATCAATGTGCAGTCATTTGATTTTTTTTTAAACTGTAATTTTAATGTAATATTTGTGAGTAAGATATAATATTTATTTTAACGGTTTTAGTAGGCATTCAACTTCATCTTGAGTTAATTTAACTAGATAATTAAATAGTTGTTCTTT
This sequence comes from Nymphula nitidulata, assembly GCA_947347705.1. NCBI lineage: Eukaryota > Metazoa > Arthropoda > Insecta > Lepidoptera > Crambidae > Nymphula > Nymphula nitidulata. The sequence continues at coordinate 922,478 of OX374617.1, read as the reverse complement.
TAGCAATGTTGCAGTTTAGACACAGCTCTAGCCGCCTCCACCTTGCTGGCCTAAAAGGTGTTTTTTCACGCCTCTCTTGAAGGAACCCATGATAAAGGAAGGAGGGAACACATGTGCTGGCAAAGAATTCCAAGTTCTGGAAGTACTACAAAGAAAAGAGGCACTAAATTTCTTTGTGCTAGATGTTGGGGTGGAGACAGTGAATTTACTTCTTAACTTCTTTAGAGTCAGGCTTCTTTACTTATTTTAAGTTAAGAATATCATTCTACCCCCAGTGGTATATTATTCTACCTCTTTCGAACCTAACATAAAAAAACAGTTTAGATAATACCGTTATTGGTAGGCTATGTGAAAGTAATACATTAATACTCGTGGGAAATCAACGCGTTGTATTGTACCTCCCCTCACGTTATTAACAAAATCATTTCTATAAGATATCCTATTTGCGGTGCTATATGACCGTTTTGATGAAATAATAAAACCACTAATAATAAGTTAATATAAAGAAAGAATGTTTAGTTTTGCGTTCGTCTATCTGCTTGGATACATACTTAATAAAGATAACTTTATTACAATAAAGAACACCGCTTATCAGGTTATAATAAAGTATGATAAATTACAGCATCCTCATCTTTCTTTACCAAACATAATTATATGCTTTCCTTGTTAAAGTAATGAAATCCATATAAATGAGGCCACCTAAAACCTTAATAATCCCATATTAGATAATAAAGTAATAAGATGAAATTATTACAACGAAACTTAAATTTGATATTGCGTTTGAGCTGAACAATGACTTAATGGAGAAAACAACGAGCCCAACTTTAAAATATTTAAATCGGTATATATGCATACAAAGAGGTTACCAAGCATGCCCAAAGGCTTGCCTGATAGCACAGCCTATACACCAATAAAATCTTCATATAGTCGCAACTATTTCACTACTCATTTCACAGACGTAAGTAAGTACACGTCTGCCGCATGAGACCTCTCAAACCTAAACGGGGTGGAAAGTCGCCACTACGTATTAGAAGCTGATGGTTAGCGGTTATCAAGGATCAAACTGCGATCATATACTTATAATGTGGAGATTCTACAGGTTTCATAGTAATAATAATGATAAAATTGACAAACTAACACCTATTATCTAGCCCAAAGTAAGCATCATCAAGAGCTTGTGTTATGGATAGATAACGGATAAAGAACGATAATAATATGTACATTAATATTAGGAATATACTTAATAGACATACAAACATCCATGACTCGTGAACTTATCATAGAAATATTTGCTCCTACCTGGATTTAAACCCGTGACCTCTTGTCCGAGTATCATGCATAGCAAGTGGTACAGACCACTCGGTCAACCAGTCGCCGATGTTCAGAATTTGAATGATACACACCATATACTCCATCTTTCTTCAAAATCTCTCAATATTCCAAAATATTGAGTTAAAGGCCTAACAAACTTCTAATTCCAACTCAAAGGAGTGTCAACTCTCCGGCAAGAGTGACCTTCATAACTCCCCCAAAGCCACTAAAATCACAGCTGAACTTCCACCTCCATAAGCCAGGGTCTCGCTTAACTTTTGACATAAATTTTTGTCAACCAAGTCTTTGTAAAGGTGGTAAATGTAATTTTATAGGGATTAAGGGCCCAGGGAATTTTGTTTGGCGATCACTGGGGCGAACTACTGTTATTATAAACTTTTGTTTGTAAAATGAAGGGAAAAAGCGGTCAATTTTAAGTGAGGTTATTAGGACTTTAAGTTCCATGCCTTGCGAATTTCAAATATTGCTTACTGTTTTGTATTTTTGACATCAATAATTGCGCTTTATTTACCAACGCTTCTAGTAAATTCAAGTACAAATGATTTCATAAAATTGCATCATTAATTGAATTGGAAACCACGAAAATAGATGGACATAGACAAATACATTTTAATATGGGAAGCACCCACTAACTTAGCAGACTCAATTTTTTTTTATTGTGCGTAACTTCAAAGTATTAAATAGTTGACATTAAAAACTTGATTACAATCACAACTGCAACGTTTTTATCTATGTATTATAACGTGTTCTATATTTTAGAAATATTTTCTAAATTAATAGTAAGTATAATTTTCCCTACCTGATTTATACTAAACAATATTTCATAAATCAGTCGTTACAATATTATGATAGTTGTAGTGGATTTAGACCTTGCGACAGTAATTATCTGCTATTATAAAACATTTTTGCAAAATAAAATCTGTAGTAAAAGATGTAGATAAGCTGTTTATTCTGCTCTGACACCAATAATAATAGTATCAATACAGTTTCAAAAGTAAACATAAAGAGAAAAACCATTTTTTTGTGCTACAACAAATAAAGGGTTTAGTTAGATACAATAGACTACCTTGTTGAAACTACGCAGTTCACGTGTTCTATTTATTGTCCAACTATAGAGCTATTATCTTCGTTTTATTTGTCAAAACTTTGTACATCAGTGGAAATTCTGAATCCAGAGCAATGACGAGGGTAACTCTTCCTTTGTTCACGCACATGTCATTCTTGATCTCTCTCATGTCAGCCTATATTCAGATTACGTTATCTATAGAATTTTTGACAGGCCTTATGTTAACATTCTAAGCATGTAATTTGGCTTCAATATTCGGAAATTTTTATTTCATACTGAGTTTATATGAAAGGTCATTGATTGACTTTATAATGAAAGGTGGCTTTGTATATCGCTTCGTGGCGTATAAACGTATTTTTGCAATTCTTTCATCAAGAGAGGTACTCCATTTTAATAGCTCTTTTTCTTCTTTAATCTTAACTTTTAATCTTACCCCAAAATAAAATAATAGTGAGCTTAAGCCACACATTAAAAGCGATCATATCGTGGCGACGTAATATTGAGTTTAGAAATGTCCAAAAACTGTGTAAGTAAATAAGAATCTTACTTATCATAAAAGTAACGTACTGCCAGAGTACATTAGGAGAAAATATGGATGGATGGATGTCTTTACTTAATCACTCCAGAACGACTGAACTGATCTGGATGAAATTGGACATAGACAGTCTGGAACGCATAGACTTTTCTCCCAGTAATACGTCCCATGGGATAAAGCAGACGAAGTCGTGGAAAATAGTTGAGAGATACAGTCTTCATAGGCTATACATTGGCAGTTCATCATTCGCACTTATATAGACGATGCATGTGCTAAAGTTATCGTTTGAAGTATACTTACACAAATACAGAAGTTTGCTCTCGAATCTCAAGAGCTTGTTACACCAAGTTCATTATTTCACACGAACGATGCTGTTCCCAAACTTAATGCTATTTTTAAATAATTTATTCAGAACCGGAATCCTTAATGCTAGCTTCTTGAGGTATCTTGTTAAAGTGGTTGTTATATACGATAAGTCACGTGGAAAGGTGGCTGGGGATAAGACAACAATAATTGTGTACTTTGGGTTTCTAGGTCAAGTATGAGTCATAAGACTCTTTGAAGATAAATTTAATAATCTGTGAAGTATCTACAAACCATATAAATTTGGTATGTTGAGTTGACCCCAATATCCCAATTCAGATTAAAAGTAAGAGCTTAAAAAGCCCGTATCTTTGAATTTAAAATAACAATCTCACAACACAATCAATATGTACTTTATATAATCTAATTCTGTAGCATATACTGAGTCTGTACCCATTTTAGACTTTACTTCATTATTAGAGTTAGTCTTTGTTCATGCGACAGCAAAATAAATAATATTCCACTCCAAACGCGTGGAATATTTTTTATATTAACTGCAGATTTACTTAGAATGGTGCCACGCCACGAACAAAATTACATTATCATTATCTAAAGATAAAATATCAACTCATACTACCAGCTAAAGAGATCAAATATAAGGGTCGAAGATGTTGAAAAAATAAACATTCATATTTTTAGACCAAACTACATATATATTTTTTTGTCGTAGTATCTTTAATACTTATAAAATTACAGTCTTTTGCTAGTAGTTTGAATCCTTCTATCGTTAAGTAATAAACTAAAACATAACGATAAGAAACAAACCACTATCAACATCAAACAAGATCTTCAAAAGAAAATGTTAGCGAAAAAAAATACCACATTACACATTTTCCGCTCTCATTTCGTGTCTCGCACTACACCCTTCGTAAATTTGTCCAGGCCAGTGCTCAAAGCATCGTTACGTCCGTATTCCTTCTACAGACGATCCCAGAGTCTACTGGATTCGACTTGCTTGTTAGCTGTGTCTTAGTATGACGAAACTGTTAATGATCTGTATTGTCTTCAAATAGTAATCTGAAAAAATTCATTCAGAAGAAGATTTATTTACCACGCGATTTAATTTGAAGAAGTAGGTAGGTACAGCTGCTGTATAAAAAATTACCCGATGAAATCAAAGAATGTGATAGTTTAACTAGTTATAAGCTTTGTCTTTTTCTACACAAATTTTGATTAATATTACTGTCCTACCAGTCTAGCACGCCAAAAGTGTTAATTTTGATGGTATATAATTTGTCTGATTGTTTTATGAGAATAAAGCTCTTTGAAACTATGTTTTGATATATTTTTATTCTATAAAATGTGTGCTATAAAATCCGTTTAATAAGTAAAATACAAGTGGTCGCCCACAGCTTAGCACGGCAAAAGATAGCCCATGTCCATTCTTAGGATGTAATTAATTTATGACATATATTCTATGCAAATATCTGACCATCTATAATAATATTTATGACTTTTTTTGAGGTACCGGAAAGCGCAAAGGCTCGGCCTCCCACTAAATGGACGACCTGGTCAGGGTCACGGGGAGCCGTTGGATGAAGGCTATGCAGAACCGTTCCATTTGGAAATCGATGGGGAGGGGACATCATAGGCTGGTGTGGTCATCATGATCAATTTATGCCAAATTTCATCTTAATCAATGAATTGATATGAATTCCGGCGTGTAGTGAAAACATAACAGACAGACAGATACAGTTTCTTTCGCATTTTTGGTATTAGCATAAATGGATTATAATAAATTGGTAAGCCATAATCTTTTTTGTTTTGTTAAAATGATTTCGAATTGTAATGTATCGTCGTGTTTTTCATTTTCAAAGGGGTTTATTCACTCTATGAGTATATTGCTCCTTCCTTCCATATATTATAGGTAAACACAATTCTAACATAACAATCTCCTAATAAAGATAGTTAATCTGATCCTTGCTTCTAGAACAAATTGCTTATTTCACAATTTTATTTGAACCTTAAACCGACCTTACCAAGTTGTAATAGGAGCTGCTTTTGCAGTAAAATAATCAGACCTTACATGTGTTTACTTACAAATACAAAGCCGTGCTGGAAATAGGAACAAATTGGGTCAGATACTGATGCCAGTTTGTCTACTGTGACAAATCAGGTTGTTTTTATACTTTGTGGTGGTAAATATGAATACGATCGCCTGATGGTGGTCGGTCACCTGTAAGAATGTACTTTGTCGAATTTTCCATCAAATAGCAAATTTAAAAGGAATATAACACCACGTCCCACCTGTATGGCTGTATTCACATTTATATTTAAAAACCCGCAAAATCTTATCTTGCAAAGCAGTTGAGTAATTAAAAATTCTATCAACAAGAATATTGTGAAAAACTTAAAATATGCAGGGAGGTAACTATTGGAAATAGGTTGTTTCTTAACATCCTAATTTGTTATGTCGCGTAAGTCTCCCGGGAGAATATGACAATTAAAAACCTATTTTCCTAGAATGTATGGCTTGACAGGATATACCGAAAATATGTAATTTATTGACTTATTTTATGCTTGATTTCTATAGCATTGAATACTGTCATTAAAAATAAATTATAAACTTACACACGCAAATAGATTTCTTGAATCATGAGCTAAGCCTTATTCAATAAAAGTTGTGACTTTAGTAATATGTAAAAAGAATTGATAATTGAATTGATAATAGAATTTGTAATTGTTACAATGTGAAAAATTTACAAAACATCCAAATAACCCTCATAGTCTCTCTTAAACTACAACAAAAGGTCCCACAAAAAATCACAAAATCTCGCAAATTGGATATCCCTAAAATTCACTGCGCACAGTAATAAAATACAGCACCACCCATCCACCAGACGAATCCTCGTCACAGATTTATGGCGTAAAAACGGGAACTTTCGCGAAAGGACTGAGCCGACACAAGCAGACTTGTTAGTTGGCTAACAAAGGCGTCCGAATTTGTTTTTGTGCGAATTACCTTGTTTATCTAATGGCTTTGTGGAGCAGGCATCTTGGAAGTCAACTCCACTTTTGCATGTTTACGTTACATTTCATGTAAAACGTCGCGGAGTATTTAAAGAGTACTTTGTGGAACACGGTAAATTATTAAAATGATCACTAAAGACATATTTAAAGATAAATTACTAAAACAAAGGAAAATATTTACGCACTGAGTATAGGTTGTTGATGGTGATTTCCCTATCGTTCGTGTATTGAAATAGACAGTTTTAACATTGTGAGGAACTCACTGGCGTATTGGCTTGAGCGCTCTGGTTTCGATACGGAAAACAAAGCAACTTTCGCCATGGCCGATCCCAGGATGGGTCAATCAAAGTTTGTTATATCGACCTCCTCCGTGCTTCGGAAGGCACGTTAAGCCGATGGTCCCGGTTGTTCCTACAAGCGCTTTAACCTACCAATCTGCATTGGGCCAGCGGAGCCATGAGGAGTTTGGACCATAACACCACTAATGTTATGGCCCAAACTCCTCATGTGTTTCCTCATGTAGGAAGTTCTGTGCCCAGCAGTGGGATGTTTATAGGCTGGTGATGATGATGAGAGTGAACGTTAGCTTATAGGGTTATTCCAAGTATTGGTATCTAGCTCAGTGGTCAGAGTAGTCACCCAGATCGGAAAGGATATGGATTTTCTGTAGTTTAGATATTTATCAGCATTAATCCGTAACAAATTGAACCTGACCTGTTTTTGGAATTTCAAGGATTTGATAAGATTAAAACACTAATAAATCTGACCCTGGTAAAACAAACAGATTTACTATCCACGTAATATATTTTTATTTTTATTATGTTGGACCCTTTTTTAACCCCCGACGAAAAAAGAGGGGTGTTATAAGTTTGACGTGTCTGTCTGTGTATCTGTGTGTCTGTCTGTGGAATCGTAGCGCCTAAACGAATGGACCAATTTGATTCGTTTTTTTTTGTTTGAAAGCTGATGTGCCTACGATGGTTCTTACCTATAATTTATGAAGATCAGTTCAGGCATTTGATGACTATCTGCTCATTTTCTACATGATAATAGGGTTTTACTAACTTTTACACATATGATTGATTTGAAATTTGTTGTACTGTCACTTCGGTGACATTCCCATGACATACTATCCTTGAGCTGATCCTATACCATCAAAAAGTCTGTGAAATGCTTAATTCTTCAGAAACTTACAGCAGATATAGCGTATTTGAGCTCTTATGAATAGTCTCAATGAGATGGTGTTAGATAGATGATTAATGACGCCGGGAGTTACTTAAAATTTTTAATTTTGTATTTTTTTCTATGCAAGTAGTAGTGGGGCCATTTAGGGACACTTAAAGTGTGAAATCAAAACAAGGTGGCTGCTTGACGTTAACTTATAAAAAAAATGTGGTTGGTTTTGTGACCTCCATTTTTAGGGGAATCCTATTTTCCATTCTTAGGATACTTTTTCACGAATTTAAAAATTTGACCTTTTTTTCGGCAATGCCTAATAGCATACCAAATAAAACAATTACAAAACATGCTACCACATTGACCGACTTCAGAATTTATCTACAAGTATCATCATCTGAAGTGCTCGAAGTCTTCAGATTGATCTGACTAACCTCAGATTTAGAAGATTTGGAGGTACCACTTTACATTTACTAAGCTTTATGTAAATGATTCAATTTAAAAACAAAATATCTTAATATAAGAAAAATCGACAAAGACTGCGTATCTACTATTCATGGAGATAGATCTTTCCGTTTTTGTATCTAAAATCCGGTCACCGTGATATATCTCTGTCACAACGGCGATGTCTGATTGGCTGGCGTACATGTCAGACGTGCGGTAGCTTTGCAAATGGAATGCGTGATTTAATACATTAACGGTCGCCTGAAACTTTGCCAGGGATGATAATAAAATTGTATTACGAAGTAGTAATAACATTTCAAGTGTCTTACTGTCTACGCAGCGTCGCTTCATGAGCAAGCTTTTCAAAAATAAGACGACCAAATTGAAATTGTAAATTTGTGGCCTATTTAAATAAAATATTTTTTCTTTCTTTCTTTCTTTCTTTCTTGTGTTACTTTTAAATAACTATCATATAGTTAGCATGTAAGTTTATATATATCTTCAGAGTTTTACAATATCGCGTTGTAGGTTTAGTTCATCATTTAGCGCTCAATGCCTGTGAATAAAGTGGAAAGTCATTTAAAACAATACCAAAATATTATAACTTTCTATTCGTAGTCTCGAATCAATATGCTTCAATAAAAAAAAATACTGTATGAAAACACCAGAATTGGTACTGTTTAGTTAACTGAATATAAATAAGAAAAGTATTATACCCAAATTGGTTTGATGAAAATATAAAATGATGTCTGCCACTGCTGTGGGTACACACGTAACTCTAATGTTGTATGACAGGTTCTCGAAATAAATACATAATGAAATACATTGCTCACTCAAGCGTGTTAGAGTGATCCTTAAGGCGATTGACAGAAAGTTTACATTGCAGTTTCATTCAAGTTTAATTTAAGCTTTTGATAACTTCGGTCCGGTTAGAAAGACTCCAAAGACGAGCTTAGATTTGCTAAGCTTAGCATCGACTTGCTTATGCTTTCAATTAGTATCACTTGAGCTGGAGTCATTTGGGATTCTTTGGATGAATTTCTATTGGTAATCTCAGTGGTTTTGAGATATTTAGTCCCATAGTCCAGTCTTTGGTATTTTTAGTTCAATATTACATTTTATAAATAAAATAAAAATAATATTTAACTAGCAATTACCAAAGGTTGAAAAATATGGTGTATCTCTGCAAGATTTACGGGTTGTGTTATGGGTCAATGCCCCCTGGGTTGCATATAAACTTACTGATTACTTACTTCATCGGTCTCAGCACGATAGCTTTAACTCTTCAAAGCCTGATCAGACACAATTTATTTTTAATTGTGTATGGCATTAGAATAAGAATTATAATAGGGAAATTTCAGGCATTTAATCTCAGACCTGCAATACCAAGTGATTTTGTCTTTGTCATTGCAAGTGCCTATAGGCACAGGCAACGAGAGCCATACACCATTAGGTGGGGCGTCAGCTTGCTTGTAATATAGTTGTATGAATAAGCACTATATGAAATTATGCTGCTATTTTCAAATAAAGTGATCAATAAAAAATAAGGTACATTTTTCTAAACAATTCTTACACTTTTCCTCACTACCAACGAAAAAGAAACAAGGTCGTATTGCTGTAAATTTTTAACTGAATAATACGGAGTCCATCGGATATTTTCCTTTTATCAAACACAATATCCGTCGAGAGTGCTGCTGACGGTAAACTCAAAACGATTAAGATTATAAAGAGAAAATCTTGAGTTTGAGCGTCGTAAAAGGAAATTTTTAATATTCACACCGTAGCATCCTTTAAGGAACGGGTTTAATTAAGGAACTTGATGGACGGCTTGATGTAATTTGATGTGAAAGGTGTCTTGAGAGGTTCTTTCAAATGAGACCAAAAAGGATGTAAAACGAAACGAGAAAAAATTAATCACCGAGTTAAGCTAATACAGTAATAAGTTAGGATAATTAACCAATCAATCCTGATTGAATCAAAAGTGACAATGAAGTGTACTCATCACTTACCCTGTAAATAACAAAACAAGGCGTTATTTTATCCGAAAATGAATGAGGAGGTGTTATTAGACATAAGCTAAATAGTATTGTGTTATATTCTCGCGAGCGCTACACTAAACGCACTCTAATCAAACGCGATTTAAATCCGGTAAATTACAGTTACAACAACAACAAATACAATTTCATTTAAAACTCTTGTCATAGAGCTTAATTTGTCGATTTTGTAATTTATAAACGTAGATCTATGCTTTTCTACATTTTTTTGATAATTACTATTTGACCTACTAATTTATTTGAAGGGAGAACTAGTATTCATACTATTGTGTTAAAAATAGTTGTCTCATTAATGCTACACTCGAACTTTCATATTATGTAACTATTGCTGGAAGGAGAGGTCCGACTAAAATGAGTAAGATATTTTTCTTTGATATATGAATATCCGAATTTTCTTTCTTTCTTGTGAAAGAAAATACAAAATGCGAGTGAAGTAATCAAAATTGTTCCAAAATTATATTTCAGGAAGGATCCATTTGCAGAAGTAAATCACTGTTATTATGATTTACTGTCTAACTAACAACTCGAGTTTGGATGAAAATAACACCTGTTTGATTTTAATTTCCCAAAGCAAACTCTCCGCGTTTGCATTGTACAATGTAATTTCTACTTTGTGTTTAATTTTAGGGCCGTATTAAAGTTTTACAACGCTCTGGTGTGTTTATCCAGTAAACTAAAGTTAAGTTTAATAATTTTCTAAACAGCTCCCTGTTTAATGTGAACAGTTACCGTAGCAGATGGACGCTTACAACACCAGGTGTATCGCTTGCGCGTTGCCGTCTCTGTAAAAACTTTTTCAAGCCTTTTTTGAAGAACCCCATGCACCCCTTCCGCACGCACGCGAAAGTACGAGACCATTTTGGTTCCAACGTGTGAGGATGAATTCGTTGCCGAAGGCGAGCGGTGCGATGGTAGAAAGAGGCCGTGGGTATCATGTCAAATAATTCCTCAGAACACACTCCGTTATTCAAACAGTAGAACACACATAAGGAAACAACATCTCTCCTTAGGCTTAAGGGTTCAACACCGCTTGTGAGCTCTGGATCGTAGACAATTCTTACAGTGCGCCATTGAACTGCGTCAAACGGTCCAAGTTGGGAACACAACAGTTGGGTTGGGATATTTTACTAGACAGAATAAATATCGCCTTCTATTGCTAATGATAGGTACTTAAGTATATGATATTTATGACGTTACTAAAAAGGATATAATTAGAATGTATTTATATCAATTTTTATTGAGTCATAATATTGTAAACTAAAAAATCACTTACATACTTTCTTAGCCTCAGATGTAGTTAGAGCTTTAGTTCAAAATAGATCTGCATATAAGATAAGCTCATCTTCGTGACGCTTGGTTTTATGTTCTTCGTGCAGTACATCTTTAAGATCAACCTTTGCACAAACATTATCAAAAAGTAAAGAATCAAGTTCAACAGTTATCAAATTGCTATGTTTATTAAAATAGAAAGATAGACTTTTGAAATAGCTTTTACATTTCACAATATCTTTTTCTTTTTCTGAGAACTAGGAATTTGCTCAAATTACTGAGCTCCTCGACTTTACACCTCGGCGAGTTCAGAGATTTCGTTAGCTAGACATGAAATATTTATTTCTAGATTTCATCGATGGAATTTCTCAGCTGGTGCTACGATGACGAAAATATAAAATTCTGTGATTCTTTGATAGTATACTTTCTCGTAACTTTGCGAATACTTAGCAATAAAACACATCTGGTATTGCACTAGCCTGCACAGCTGCCAGACCTCAATTCCATTCAATCAAAACACGTGTGAAACTGGCTCCAGAAATATTTTCTTGAGCACAAAGAGAGACCTACCAACCGAAAGATTTGTCAAAATTTCATAAAAAACGATTCAGAATGACAAATTTATACAAACTCACTGATTCTATGAAAAACCATTGCCGATTAATTTGAAACAAGAGGGAAGCCCGGCACACTTAATAATAAATTATCCAACACTTCCACAACCATAAATTTTCGCAACTTAATTTTGCCTAACAGAAAACGTTATCATTAGTTATTAAGATATCAGAAAACAATTTTTATGTCTCATAAAATAAAATTTATTGCCTACGGTTTATATTTCTATCCACTCTATAATATCTTCCAATAAAATATTCTCCTATCCTATCCTTCTATATCTAGTCGATATAGTCTATTGAATCTTAAATATAAAAAAAATCGTCCTTTACCAGTCCACAGGTACGTCCTCTTCTTCTTTTTCTCAAGTATATACAATTCTTTACAGAGTTTTTTTTTGTCAGCGGTATAATGAATTGACAAGGTGACGTAGGATACAAGAGTGCAGTTTAAGTTTTAAGGGAGATATATGTCAGAAAGAGATAACAGAAGACCTCTCCCTGTTCCCAAACTTACAATTCTCAAGTGCTGGAAATTTCTTCTAGTCTCTCTGTTTTTGTATTATTTTGACGACCGGCTGGCCGAGTGGTCTGTACCCCAGGCTACTCGGTCAAGAGGTCCCGGGTTCGAATCCCGGTAGGAACAAATGTTTGTATGATGAGTACGAGCATTTGTTTACGAGTCATGGATGTTTATATGTTTATTTAGTATATTTCTAATATTTATATACATATTATTATCATTATTTATCCGTTATCCAGTATCCATAATACAAGCTCTTGATGATGCTTACTTTGGGCTAGATAATAGGTGTGAGTGTATAAATATTATTATTATTATTATATATTATCAGCTAAAATCACAATGTCGAAATTATTATATTCCAACACCAGAACGAGTAAATTTTACAAATACCGAAGATTATTTTAAGTTAGGCATCTTTCATAACTGTATTAAGGTTATGTTATAATTTTTCCGCGACCATGGCCATTGCGAAGCTGCGCCATGGGTCGTGCCTAAACCCGCCAGGAATATTCATGAAGCAAAACTATAGAACAACACAGTCCCGTACCGCACCTGTCTGTAGCAGGAATACGGAAGAATGTTCTGAAGTGAACTGCGTAGTTTGATGTAGAGAATTTACCAGGAAATTGCAGTACATCATTTTTTTAAATTCATTAACCTGATAGAAGTAATGCAAAATGGAGTTTGCCATTTTAATTTAGAGCGCTCGCGTACGAGTATCTCCAGCTTGCAGTAGTAATACTTCTTTGTAATAGAATAGAATAATCTAGATCAAACAAAGTCCATACATTTGTTAGTGCCGTTTAATTATATCTTTTATATCCTTATGGGTCATGTGTACAGTAACTCAATGTCTCAGCATCAGAAGACCGTTACAGCGCTCTGCAAATACACCCAGAAGACTGTTAGGCGCGAGCGGACTCTGTGCAATGAGGCAATTCTGTTGCGTATTATAGCAAAAAAGTTATGCTTCTGCACTGGGTAAGGCCACCAGTCCCCGTAGCGGCGATCTTCCTGGGGAGTGGACAAAAATTTGTCTGACTCTTCCGAGAGAACATACGAAATACACATTCACATTTTGTCTTCTAATGAGTGGACGGAAGTGGTGGAGAGAGATTTTGTCCACGGCCCGTGCTACGCCTGCGGAACTTATCGAGTCATCGGGAAAATATTTTTACATGGTAGGCAATGTGCGAGTATAAGTTATACCTTAAGTATTATCGCGCTAAAGACAACGGTTACAAGTTACCGTTAAGCGGGCCGTGTGCTTGTTACCACCATTGTATAAAAATGTATATTGGACATAAGAGGCTTGAGATGGGACCCTTGGGGTATCCCACATGTGATGTGTGTGTTAAGCACACAAGCTGTTATTAATAAATTTACTTGGTAGCCTTGTATATATTGTTAACGTTATTGAAATAATTGATTATATTGTAATTTTGTCAAGTAGCGGTACTTTCTTCTCAAAGAGGAAATCAGCTGTCTGAATAACTTCAAACGTTACAGAAAATATAACGAAATGGAAAAATTCTTAGTTGTATTTAGGCTGCAGTCAATTTAAATAGACAGTATTCTACAGCAAAAGTCCATTTACTATTTTCATGAAATGCCTGCATTCAATATCCTTACGAGGAACAAATTTAACAATTTGAATAATTTGGGACTCATCTATTTTAAATTCTCTATTCCCTCACAAGCGAGAATGTTGTCCGCTATGTAAACCATAATTTATATTAAATTGATTTTGATATAAATGACAATAAATTATCCCAATTAAGTGAATGTACAAAATTTAATACCGTACGTACACAGTGTCCTTCGTTTTAACAGAATTCAACGGATACACGGATATAATTCGGAAACGCCGCATAATAGGGAGAGGAATTGTCATAATTCATAGTAATAAATACATGCACAGAAGCTCGGTCTGTTTGTACGTGTACGCTCGGGGTTTCATCTTCCGCTCCAGATATATTGAAATTCGTTGTATGTGACATAATACACTGTACAATTTCTTTCCACGATTGTTTTTGTAGACTTTTGTTACTCTGAAGAGAGCACGACGTTTTTTAACGAGAATATGACGCGCGTTATGATACACGTGTTCTCTGCGCTTGTTTGTGTTTTTAAGTCTTAATTTATTATGCGCCTCAATGATCTGAGGTTCTAGCACAATGTTTGCCTTCGTTAGCAGCGCGCCTTATTTGAGTTTGTATCGATACAGACACGCCTCGCCTGCTCGTTTATAAAACTTCGCGTGAACGAGATTTACTAATGGTAACATAAAATTTTAAATTATTTATTATTTTTTATACAATAAGAGTGACAGCTTACGGTCCGCCTGGTGGCTAACGGTTACGGGAGCCTTTAGACATTCTGCCGTAATATTTTCTATAAAATTAAGAGAAAGCGTTATTTTGCCAGCAAAAGAGGCGAGTAAATCTTCTTCTTCTCCTAACATACCCCTTTCAAAATGACCTCTAACAACTAAATCTGTCAAGTCACATATCACACTAGGCGTCTCGCTGCGCCGGCGCCGGTGCCGCGCGGGGTCTCTCTCTCTCCAAGCATTATCGCGTTGCGTCACGTGTTAGTGTGACTCCTGTGCGTCGTGACTCCTGGGCGTCTTTCGCGGCTTGATAACTCACCGCAGGAACATAAAACTGCAAAGCAGTGTTATTTAACTGCGATCTTTTGTATGGTGGAGGCTCTACCCGAGTCGGGTACTTAATATTCGAGTAGTAAATACTACTATGCCGTTCCCTCTTTTTGTCTCTAAAACCATCATCGCCAACCTATACACGTCACACAGGCATCACCATGCTGGCGCAAGCGGGTTGGTGGGTTAAAGCGATTGCAGTAACCACCGCGACCAACGGCTTAACGTGCCTTCCGAAGCACGGAGGAGCTCGAGATCACAAAGTTTGATTGACCCATCTCGGGATCGACCATGGCAAAAGTTGTTTTATTTTGTAATCGAAACCAGAGAGGTCAAACCACTACGCTACTGAAATACTTGGTAAAATGTCGAAATTGGTTGGTATTTTCTCTAAAATAATTATTTTAAAGCTGTTTGTAATGAAAGCAAAGACTCCTTTAAGGAGGAGGCTTTGTGGCATAAGGTGTGTGGAGAGCAGGAGCTCCTGCTCTCTAGGCAAATTGTGAGCTTGTTTGCGATGCTTTCAATGTAATTAGGTGCATGATCCAATAATCTACGTCCATCCTTAAACTCGTCATCCTTATTATTAGGACGGCAAAGAATATTGTAATGAAATAAACTGTTCAAAATATCTCTTTACATTGTTCGACATTAAAATAATACCCATTGAAATGGCTTTCAGTTCTCAACATAACCCTTCCTCAATGAGCTCTGGCGACCTTACTCACTGCTGGAACACAGCACTAGCGGTTTGTTGGTTTTCTAAAAAATAATAATATATAATTGGAGGTATTGCATTTGGAGGTAAAATAGCCAGTTGCAATCTGGTTGAGGAATTGGGTTGAAGCTCGCTTCCATCTTCGGCCTTATCACCATCAGGTGAGAAGCAGGCTAAGAGTTCCTTCGTTAAGAATAAAAAAATGAGCATAAGCTGACACACCTAACACAGATTAAAAATACACACGAGCAAACATTGTGAGGGAAGCTTAGCAAACTCTCATTAGTGCTAATTGGTCCACGTGACCCTTAATGAGGAGGTGGAAAAATATAATTGAGATGTTAATTAACATGTTGGCTGCAAAACTAAAAAAGTTACTTTGACGGCGGCGATGTTTTCCTACATGTTACAATTAGAAGTGATGTTTAAAATAAACTTAAAAGTATTTTGATAATTTTTTCAGCTAGTAAACAATGTATTGTTAAGTATATTCTATCATCATCATCATCAAAGTTGGGCATAGGCGTCCTCCAAGGATCTCAAAGCCGATCGGTCCTGCGCCACCGGCTTCCCGCGGCTCTCACCAGATCGTCGGTCTACCTTGTGGGGAGCCTACCAACGCTGCGTCTCCCGGTACGCGGCCGCCACTCGATGACCTTGAAATTTGGCCTGCTTACTGCCACTTGAGACTCGCACTCCTGATTCGATCACGCAGAGAAACACCAAGCACAGCCCTCTCCAATGATCTTCGGGTGACTTTAAGCCTTCTTATACTTATATCGCCTTTACAGGTCGGACACTGGTGACCAGACACACTGTATATTAACTTGAATATAATCATTTATTGGATAAATGTTACAAGTTGTCCTTTCTGCTAAAGTTTATTGCAAACAAATAGTAATTATTGCTACCCTAGTCAGTGTACAATATTTTTTTTCATTCTCAACTGGCTAGCTCTTTGCCTACATCTCACCAAGGCCGAAGATGAATGTGAGCAGCTACACAGATTCATCAACCACAGAAGAACTGGTTATCTTACCTCCACCTGCCGGAACACAACAATGCGGGTAACATTATTCTTATTGCGGCAGACTTAGCTAAGATGGTGGTAGCTAGCCAGGCGAACTTAGACAATTCCTACCACCAACCAAAATGAAATATCGAAATAAAATCATATACTTAATTTTGACTTGAATTAAACATGCATAACTGATATTGTTAATATAACCTAACAGTAGATATTCCTTTCAATAGCATAGGAGAGGGTGGGGTAATTGTCAACGTGGAGTAATGCCGGACGCGGCCACTCAAAATAACCAAAACATCTGAAAATAGAAACATGAAATTTTGACAGTAGTTCCTTTCATGACGTCAAAATCCACTAAGAAAAGATTTCTTTTCAATTCCACCTTTATGGGGATAAAACAGTGTGGCATAGTTTATATGGCAGTCAAATTATTTAATTATAGTCTTCAAATTGAGCAACCTCTTCAATGAAATTTCATAAACATCTGTTTTAGCATCTGTCGAATTTCATCCTGAAAGTTTTATCTAAGAGTGTGAAACAGGGGATTGTTTTTACATCCTGAAAAAGGACAAAGGCCATCTTTAGCCCGTCAAGCATCAATCAATCAATCAGTGCGACAACCGACATCAACGCGGGCGGAGTCGCGGGTGGTTACTAGTTATGATCTGACATATATCCAAAGCGTTAAGTTTGATGCGACGTCAACAGTTAAGTAGTACTCCTTATAATATGACATTTTTGAGAATTAATTCTCAGACCTTACAATTCAAATTGCTGACTTTAAATTTGTGGATATTAAAGAAGTTATAAAACAGAAAACTGATTCTCAATGTATGAGAAAGTCAGTCTATCCATTAAAATGATGTTATAAAAGGCAGTTAAAAATTACGGGCCATTTCTCCGGTGTCAAGTGTTCTGTTCAAGTCGCCCCTTGTCCGGTCAAAGTGTTCGACAGGTCAATGTTCAAAGTTAATTGGGTGCTATGTACGACATAACATGGAGGAATTTTTCAAGAGTTGAAATAGCTAAATTGAATAGAAGGAGATGTGTAGAGAACCGTAACGTTACATGCCTTTTCATATAAACTCTTAAGTTAACAATATTCAAACTAACAAACCGATTCTGAATCAACTTCAAAAAACACCTACAATAATCACATTTTAATGTTTTTGATGCGTTTAAACGCCTCCTTTATTGTAACAAATACAAATAAAGAAAGAAAACGATGAAAAAATATATGCTCCAGGCGGGAATAGAACCCGCGCCTCCTGATTTCCGGCTAGAAAAATTGTATTGTATTGTATTATTATATTGTACAATATTTACTTTTTTAACCCCCGTCGAAAAAGGGGTATTATAAATTTTACGCGTCTGACTTTTTTCATATCCAACTTAGAACGTTTCAACTTTAACTTGTTATTCATCAGACCGAATCGATGTCGGACTTTATATAATTGTTACCATCACAAAACTTCTATTTTACAAGAATTTGTGCCTTCAATTTTAAACTCACGACCAAAAGTAAAAACGTAACAGTTTGGCTACCGCACACATTGATTCAATTGTGGTTGTGCAATTCCTACTGTTCAGGTTTATTTCGGACATGAACTTTTTAAATTGACTTCATTTTACCTGTATGTGAAAGATTTCTTTTTGTTTTTACTGTACTTCTGCGAGCGCCACTTAATAAGGAGTCTTATTCAATAAACATTAAAGTTTTTCTGCTTTGATTATGTTAATATTGGACCATATATCTTTGGTTTAAAAAGCTCACAATTATTTAATCAAAATCAAAAGAACATCTTAATTCAAGTAGCTATTCTTAATTTTTGATTTGAACATTATTATAAATGTTTGAAAAATTACTTAGTAATTAAAATGTAATAAAAATAGAATATATATTGAAATAGAATATTTCGACATTGTAGGGTGGACGTTAGCTCATAAACGCAAATACAGGTAGACTAGAAGAATTTCACAGGGATATCCCAAGTCCTGGGTGGCTCAGTGGTCAGAGCAGTCGCCCGGATTGCGAAAGGTCGCGGGTTCAATTCCTACCTCAGGACGTGAAATTTTTCTAGTTTTTTTACATTTTAATTATCAAGTAGCTATTTTGAATAGTCGAAAATCTCATTATGTCTTTTATATAGCATACATAGCTGACATATTATTTTTAATGAAAATTGCTGATGGTAAATTGAACTGTCCGGAACCATTATCTTTAGTATCTTTAAGAACCCCGCCCATAAAACACCTACGTCATTGTGATCTGCTGAATCTCTCCCATTCATCTACTAATTATAGGCAAAACGCGTTTGTACGACAAGCGAGTTCTAAGTTTAACAAAGTGGCAAAACAATTAGATATAGATTTATTTAATACTAGTTGTTCGACAGCGAGGCTAACTAAGTGAGGAGAACTAAGTGAATTACATTTTAAATTAAATAATTGAGCTGTAATCTGTTGGGCACCTATTTAGCTGCGATTATTATTATAGTGTTATATTTTACATATTGCTCATTGTGTTTAAATTGCTTATGTGGTGTGTATTAGTGGAGACCTTTTATTAGCTCTCTGTTTTTATAAACGTTTTCCTACTATGTATTATAAGCTGTTGGTCTTCCAATAAGATAAATAAATCATTAAAAAAAAAAAAATGACACCTGTTATATAAATAATAATATGTCTATCAATCAATTCTGACTCACACTCACTAAAAAGGAGATAATGCTGAGTGAAAAGTAGCAGCCTGCATATAAATTTTGTTTAATTTAGGACAATAATATTTATTTATATTGTTTGTTATGAATTGTTTGTCAGTTGTCATGGTATCATCATCATCATCATCATTGTCAGTCCACTGCTGTACATACTCCTCTTCATACTCGTTTATATATACTCAAGCACTGTACTTCGTTCATACGTTTCGTCTACATTTAGACGAAACATTTAAACGGAGAACAGTGTTTGAGATTAACGTTTTGACTGTAAACAGTAAGCAAGAAGTCGATACGCAGCAAGAGGCCGAAGCTATTCCTACTACAAATTATTTTTACGCCTTTTACATCTACAGATAATATTATTCGCCCGAGAGCAAAAACTTTTCAAAGAGGACTCTTCAAGGATCATAACGGAATATTAAAACGTTAACTGGCAGGAGCTCTGGCATTTGAAGATGTTTTTGACGTCCGTCGAGGGTTGTTCGCATTGACAAGTTTCTCGCTCATTATTTATGAACCGTACGTTGCTGTCTCAATCTTGAATCTTACTACCATAAAAGGCTGTTAAACTATGAAAGCTACTTACATGAGAAATAAATTGTTAACCGTCAAAGCTGTGAAGCCTTATCAAGAGTCCATATGCAGGGTTTAGGTATAGCCGTCTTCATTTTGCCGACTTTCATTCCTTTTTGGAAGATCTCATGTTATAGGATAGCGAAGACATTTGTGCTGGTACAGAATTCGTAATGATAGCGAAGGAAACTAAGACAAATTTAGAGATGAATCGGGATTGATGATTGATTTAGTTGCTAAAGTGAAAACTTACTTTCTCCGTTGGGTATCATTAGCTGCAATGATGATTTTACTCTGCATATTTGTGCTACCATGATAATTAATTACCATGGAAACACTGAATAAACTATTTCTATTCTATGCTATTATTCTAATTGTTTTAGTTGCAACCGCTTTCACATATCTCTAGTCTATAGCTTTCATCCACCAACCTGCATGGGGCCAGCGTAATGGTGATATGGTTTTACTCCTTATGTATTTCTCCCGTATTAGAAGGCCTATGTCCAGCAGTGGGCGTCTATATAGCCTGTTGACGATGATTTTCTAACAATGTTCTCTGATGCTTAAAATATAAAAACCTAATTTTTGGGTTGATCGAACATACGCAATACGCATATATTTTCCTAGAAACAATGTAGCTTTTAAATAAAACTTCCAAAAACGTTTTCTGCCCATTTCACTTAAAAAAGAGTGTCGTTTTTTTCGCTCCGTCTGACGAGCAACTTGGTTAAGCGCTTTTTTCCCAGATTGATGGACATGATTCGGATGATAAAGTTAGCGTCCTGAGGGCTTTAGTTCAAAGGTTGGATTTGTCCCATTTTCGTTAGACGGCTTTGACAAAATATATAATATAAAAATCTCTAATATTATAATTAGTTATGTGGCCGGTAAAACTACTCAAAACTTGCCGAGTAATATTAAGATAATTAGTAATTTATTTTACTTATATATTTATGTAGAGCATGTTTGGT
This sequence comes from Nymphula nitidulata, assembly GCA_947347705.1. NCBI lineage: Eukaryota > Metazoa > Arthropoda > Insecta > Lepidoptera > Crambidae > Nymphula > Nymphula nitidulata. The sequence continues at coordinate 901,458 of OX374617.1, read as the reverse complement.
ACCAACGAAAATCATAAATGTCTTTATTTGTATGTAATCAGGGTTTACAAAAGTGTTATAATAATATTTAACCTATTACACTACAGATTCCACAACACAATTGGATTTTAATTGTTATCAGATCACAGACATGTTTTTTTCGAAAACTATCATTTCTTATGTGTCAGTGAGTTTCACTGAGGCAGCTTATGAAATACCTACAGTTCTGGAATAAGAGATTTCTTGACTTCTTTAGCTGTACACTTTAGGTAGAAAGAAACTAATTTAATTCATCATAATTATGTTTCCGTGTATTTAGGCTGTTTTATATAGAAATATATTTATATTATCTTATCTTAATAAAAGTTAATCAGACACTTGTTGTTTTAATTTCAAAAATTAAATTTTCGAAACACTAAACACACACACACCCAAGACAGGCACAAAATAATAAAAAAAGTTTTTATTTTTATTTTTATAAAACTCATAATATTACTTTAATCTGTAAAGCGCCGCTTTACAGATTAAAGTAATATCATGAGTATACTACCGGGGGGCGAGGATAATAGAAAAATCAATTGTGTCTGGAATCTCATGCTTGACGGGTTAATGAACTACACAAAGGAAGTTTTAGCGTGGAACGTTTTTGTGTATAGTAATATGTTAATACGAATATCGACAAAATTCCTTTTTATTTTCTCTGACAATCGGTTTACCCTTTTCAAAACGTTAATATTGAGAATTCCGATAAGAATATTGAATGATTGCACAGTTGCTCTGAGCAGTAAAGGTGATGATGGAGATGATGATGATGATATTGAAGAATCAAAGAATAAACTAAAAATAATTTAAAAGTAAGTGAAGCAATAAATAATTACAAACATTACATTGTTCAATCTTAGATAATTGTATTAATTCAAAAAACTATGTTTTCTTCAAATAGCTAGATAGATGATTTTATAAAGCGATGAAACATTTTTAATTGAATAAATGAACCGGCCAACCAGTATTCTTACTAAGCAGTATTTGCTTAAATTAAGGATTGAGAGGCACGAAGCTATAACAATATTTATTTTGTGTTACAATTAAAATGGGTGTCAATCTTAATAGAATAATCGAATATTAGATTACCGATTCGGCATGAAGAGGCAGTATTTCAACAGATAAAGTAACGATGAAAAATAATGTAAGAGTGTTGATGAACTTTTATGTATTCTTAGTTTTATACTAACATTATTATAAATGTGTGAAAAAATATATTTACATAGAAAATATCTAAACTAAAAAAAAATAACGTCCTGGGGCAGGGATTTAACCAGCGACCTTTCAGAGTCCGGGAGATTCCTCTAACCATCTGAGCTACCAAGGACTTGAAATAGCCCTGTGAAATTCTTCTAGTATATCTGTATTAGCGTCATAAGTCTACCCTATAATGTCGAAATATTCTATTTCAACAACGAATATCTAGAGTCTTTCGAGTCGATTGACTGTCTTTGTGTCTATATGAATTTGTATGTAATTTAAAAACACCGTAATAAATAGGTAAAGATAGAGCTAGAAAAAGTCTTGACTCAGGAAAATTTGAGAGGGGCAGGAATTACATCCGCCGAGCAACTGTCTCTTCGCGCCATGGACAGAAAGGAGTTTGCAAAGCTAGCAGCCGACCTTCAGTAATGAAAGCACCAGAAGAAGAAGAAGATGAAACAGGTTTACTAAATATTTGCACGATTTGAATCCAAAGAAGTAGCAAGAACTAAAAGTGCAGTAGAATAAGATATACAGAAATTGGAGCAATGTGTAGCCAAATGAATGTTCTGGCATACTCACTCAAAACACGAATCATCATCACCAGCCTTCATACGTCCCACTCCTGGGCACAGGCCCTTCTACATAGGAGAAACACATGAGGAGTTTGGGCCAGCACCACCACGTTGGTCCATTTCAGGTTAGTGGGTTAAGGCTGTTGTAGCCACAACCGAGACCAATGGCTTAACGTGTCTTCCGAAGCACGGAGGAGCTCGAGATTAGATGTTTTGGTTGACCCAACTTGGGATCGACTATGGTTAAAGTTGGCAATTGACCCAACACAACCTGATGTGAAGTGGAAAAATATTTTGCACGCTTCTCTTGAAGGACCCCATGTTATGGGAAGCAGTGAACACATGTGCTGGCAACGAGCTTTTAGTTCTGGAAGTACGACAAAGTAACGAGACACTAATTTCTTTGTACGTGATGTTGAGGTGGAGGCAGTGAATGGATAACTCCGAAAACGGAAACGCGTGCTCCTGAGCGGGAAGGGGGAATGTGGGATAAGGTCCGAAAGCTCATCAGACCACTCTCCATGATGAAACTGATAAAAGGCGCTAAGCGACGCAATGTCTCAACGCATTTGCAGAGGTTGTTCGTGACCTCTACATCGCCAATGATACGGACAGCACGACGCTGCAATCTGTCCAGTGCATCGAGGAGGTACTCTCCACAAGCAATATTCCACGCAAAACCGGACCTGAGTTTTGTAAAGCAGGCATAGTTGGTCAGGCGTGAAAAATCGATGTACCTTGCTCAGGACCACGAGCTTCCGTGAGGCAGATTTGATCACGGTTTCGATGTAGTTCCTGGAATTCAGCATATCTCCATGCCAATCAAGTTTTAGGGAGCCCTGTGCTGAAAGAGTATTGCCCTGAAGAGAGGAAGGGGAAGGAACGGTGACATATTGGCTGTAAACGCGCATACCAGTGTTTTCTTAGCCTTGGACTCAACAAGATTGTAAGAGCTCCATTGAGATATAACGTTCAACTCCCCGTATTCAACGGGGCGTTCCAGTTATATTATATTTTCTATTTGAGCTATCTTGGTGTGTGATAAGGAATAAAAATAAATCTATAACTTTTCATCTATATTATTTTATCTCTCTTAATTTGTTGACATGCGTAAGACTCTTGAGAGCTTATGGAAAATAAAAACTGACTGTGTCATGAATGAGTGGCTAGACATAAAAACTATCTATAAAACCTCCAGATACCTACCAAATAATGTGAGGACTCTCCAATATCTACTCACCTATTCCCTAAAGGCATCGCAGTGATGATACACCAAAGTACTCACTGAACTTTTGTGACAATATATTAGGCTGCCCTAAAACCAAAACACTCCGTTGTTACTAGAAACTTCGTAAACAACGCTCCCTAGAGGGCGCCATTACAATATGGCGGGTAATTGTATTAGCTTCTCGCACTGAATGCATTTATTTTAGTGCTTTGTAATTGAGTTAGATTCTGAAGCGTGGTGTTATGCAATAATTGCAAAATGATGTAGTTGTGATTAATGGTAACTTGGAACACAATAAGGTAGGAAAATTTGACGGTCTAAGTTAATCAGTTAAAACCAAGTTATAAATGAAGTCAAAATATATTACATCAATGCCTTTTAAAAATATACTTACAGATACAGATAAATGTGACAGGTAAGTACGAGTAGCCTGGTAATCCGTCAAGCATCAGATTCCAGACACAATTGATTTTTCAATTGTCATAGACTTTCAGAGGTATAACGCCGCTTGACAGATTAAGAAACTTAAAGGACAAAATGAAATAAACGCAGGCTGCGAGCGGATAGTGTAAGGATGTGATGCAGGTGCCCTAGCAGCTACGGTAATAAAAGTTATTATTGCTCAAGGGAGTAGCCCTGACAAATAAAAGCGAAGAGGCAGGAGTGAGCCCTAAATAAAACGAACTGTTGTTCTTTGATGAGATTTTCCAAATCTCTCATAATAAGAAGTGTACACTGCTGCAACGCCGACCAAAGTAAGTGACCTCGCTGCTGGCTTTGCAGAATTAAAGCTTGTTGCATAATCATCATCATCATCATCACCAGCCTATATACGTCCCACTGCTGGGCTCAGGCCTTCCTACATGGGAGAAACACATGAGGAGCTTGGGCCATAACACTACCACGCTGGCCCAATGCGGGTTGGTGGGTAAAAGTGGTTGCAGTAACAACCGAGACCAACGGCTTAACGTACCTTCCGAAGCACGGAGCTCGAGATTATAAATTTGATTGACCCATCCCGGGACCGACCATGGCGAAAGTTGCTTTGTTTTTGTTATCGAAACCAGAGCGCCCAAACCACTACGCCACCGAGCTCCTCATAGGACCTTTATTTTATTACAATTTGTTAACTAGTTCAAAAATGTTTACTAACATTATCTAACATGCAAACATTTTCTAACATTGTGATTTCTTAACAAATGTTTACTTACGTTAGTAAACATTTTTTAACAGCAGTGTGGCAGCACCTTAAGTTTTCAAAATTACCACCATTTTTTCAATTAAGTTCCCAAGAAGAGATTTTCGCGTATCTTAAAGTTTCAGACTTTCCCATACTGACCGATCTAAATGTGCCACCCTGTATGCTATAATGTTGATACGAATTCAGAGCAATCGATATCGAACTCTATATTTAGTTTCGAGTACTCGCGTTGGAACCGATTAAAATCTAGACATCGAATTTAAGCACATCTTACAAGAGTTGTACAGATTTCGTTCATTTTCTTATTAAATGTTTGGATCCGTGACAGAGTACAAAGTGCATTTGGCTTCGGGCCACAGTTGCGATTATGGTTGGCTGTTGTGTGTGGAATCGTTATGGATGTGACACATATTTTGGTGGGGACATCACTGCAAATTGGATTTCCCTGTAAGGTTGTTATGTAAGTAATATGTTAAGACCATAACTGTTTGCGCTTCAACAATGGCCTATCTATACCTATGGGGAATGGATGTCCAAAGTAGAATAAATAAAATACAAAAAAAATACACATCTTCGAGCTAAAAACAAACTTCAACTAATTACGATAAGAACTAATAACGGGAAAAAGACAATATTGTTTGAAGGAGCACAGCTGTTTAATCGATTACCCCAAGATGTGAAGAGCTGTGAGAGTATTATACATTTAAACATAAACTTAAGTTGCATATCGTAGAGAGTACCAGAGAATTAATATAAAATCTTACTGTATTTAGTATAGTAATTAATTATTGTATCTGTATCTCATTATAAGTGAAATTAAAATTTCTTATGAGATTAAAGTTCTTTAAACCTAAACCTAGAATATATAAAATTTGTACATTTTTCAATTTTTTACTATTATTCATTTCAAAACCCTTACCTCAAGGTAGAGATCGCCATTTTGGCAAACGATGTTTGTTTTATTTCTGTGCAGTTTTTGTATAAATGTGCAAAATCAAGGTTATCTTTCAATCCATTTAAATAAAGTTCGAAAAAAATATTAATTTAAATATCCAAATACATTAGAAGGTATTATAGCTATATTCTGATTAAAATACTAAATTGGTAAGATCTTAAGGCTATTTGATTAAACATTATCGTCATTTTCTGTATTTATACATCGTTTGACTATATTGTATTTTATTTGACGCCGAACGTCAAATAAAATTACATTATTGTTTTTACTGATTTTTTTTTTATATACAACTGGATGACAAACAAGCTGACGGTCCACCTGATGGAAAGCGGTAACCGCCGCCTATAAACACATGCAAGGAAAAATAACTTGATATTGCAGGTGCCTTGTCATCCTGGGGCCTAAGATGAAATGCCGTCCATGACCAGTAATGCCCAGTGATTTTATTTAACATTTATCGTAATATTGTCTTTTGAAATTGGAGTGTGCTGAAATTATTTAAGCATCACTTTATATAAGGCGCAAAATGTACCTGTATACAGACCAGGCTTTACCCGGCTTACTCGTACGGCGCACTCCGAAATACCCTATGAGTTATCACCTCTATTGTGCACGTAATAAAGGTTATTCAAAGCGAGAAACTTTTGTTGCTTCTCTCATTCTCTCTCAGCCTTTACTGGAGGTTTAATATTTTTAAAGTGTTTATAAATAGCCTTTCTCTTTATCGTGTCTGTAAGATGATTGCAAGGATATTGTAGGTTTTATTGTTCTGCTTCAAAGGCTGTCATCTATTCTTGGTTTTACCAGGAATAAGCTAATCACTCACACACAGAATGAGATTTCCGTTAATTTTTGATTTCACAGGGTAGGCAAAGGCAACGTGTACACACAGTACTTTTGGGCTATTGTAACTGCCTATATTCAGGTCGTCCGTACGCTCGTTGTCACTCTTGTTGTCTTAAGCAAATCTATGTATTATAAAGTGTGAGGTCATTTTTTAAAACCAAATAAGATGTTGAAATAGAATATTTCGACATTGTAGGGTGGACGTTAGCTCATAAACGCAAATACAGATAGACTAGAAGAATTTCACAGGGATATCCCAAGTCCTGGTTGGCTCAGTGGTCAGAGCAGTTACCCGGATTGCGAAAGGTCGCGGGTTCGATTCCTGCCTCAGGACGTGAAATTTTTCTAGTTTTATTATATTTTAATTACTAAGTAATTTTTCAAACATTTATAATAATGTTAAAATCAAAAATTAAGAATATTTGAAAGCACTGCCCCAACCTAACCGAATCGTAGGTATTTGTAAAAATACTCGTTTCGGATGTTGAAATAGAATATTTCGACATTGTAGGGTGGACGTTAGCTCATAAACGCAAATACAGATAGACTAGAAGAATTTCACAGGGATATCCCAAGTCCTGGTTGGCTCAGTGGTCAGAGCAGTCGCCCGGATTGCGAAAGGTCGCGGGTTCGATTCCTGCCTCAGGACGTAAAATTTTCTAGTTTTATTATATTTTAATTACTAACAACAGTTCGCTGTGTTTCGGATTGAAGGGAAAGGTAGCCAGTGTAATTACTGGGCATGTACGGCATTTCATCTTAGGCCCCAGGATGGCAACGCACCTACAATATCAAGTGATTTTTCCTTGTTATTGCAGGTGTCTATAGGCGGCGGTAACCACTTACCATCAGGTGGGCCGTCAGCTTGTTTGTCATCTAGTTGTATAAAAAAAAAAAAAAAAAACTAAGTAATTTTTCAAACATTTATATTAATGTTAAAATCAAAAATTAAAAATATTTGAAAGCACTGCCCCAACTTTACCGAATCGTAGGTATTTGTAAAAATACTCGTTTCGGATGTTGAAATAGAATATTTCGACATTGTAGGGTGGACGTTAGCTCATAAACGCAAATACAGATAGACTAGAAGAATTTCACAGGGATATCCCAAGTCCTGGTTGGCTCAGTGGTCAGAGCAGTCGCCCGGATTGCGAAAGGTCGCGGGTTCGATTCCTGCCTCAGGACGTAAAATTTTCTAGTTTTATTATATTTTAATTACTAACAACAGTTCGCTGTGTTTCGGATTGAAGGGAAAGGTAGCCAGTGTAATTACTGGGCATGTACGGCATTTCATCTTAGGCCCTAGGATGGCAACGCACCTACAATATCAAGTGATTTTTCCTTGTTATTGCAGGTGTCTATAGGCGGCGGTAACCACTTACCATCAGGTGGGCCGTCAGCTTGTTTGTCATCTAGTTGTATAAAAAAAAAAAAAAAAACTAAGTAATTTTTCAAACATTTATATTAATGTTAAAATCAAAAATTAAAAATATTTGAAAGCACTGCCCCAACTTTACCGAATCGTAGGTATTTGTAAAAATACTCGTTTCGGATGTTGAAATAGAATATTTCGACATTGTAGGGTGGACGTTAGCTCATAAACGCAAATACAGATAGACTATAAGAATTTCACAGTGATACCCCAAGTCCTGGGTGGCTCAGTGGTCAGAGCAGTCGCCCGGATTGCGAAAGGTTCCTTCGAAAGGTTCGATTCCTGCCTCAGGACGTGAAATTTTTCTAGTTTTATTATATTTTAATTACTAACCAAATAATTTTGGTAATAAGTAGTTTTATCGCCACTTATTATGTGACGACCAGCTGGCCAAGTGGTCAATGCCCCTTGCTATACAGGCTACTCGGTCGGAGGCCCCGGGTTCGAATCCCGGTGGGAGCAAATATTTGTATGATGAGTACGAGCATTTGTTCAGAAGTCATCAATGTTTATATGTTTAATTAGTTATCATCATCAGCCTATATACATACGTCCCAAAGCTAGTCACATGCCTTCTTTCATGGGGGAAACACAGAGATTGGGCCATAACACCACCACGCTGCCCCAATGCGGGTTGGTGGGTTCAAGTGGTTGCAGTAACAACCAAGATCAACGGCTTAGCGAGCCTTCCGTAGCACGGAGGAGCTCGAGATTATAAATTTGACTGACCCATCCCGGGACTGACCATGGCGAAAGTTACTTTGTTTTCGTAATCGAAATCAGAGCATCCAAACCACTACGCCACCGAGCGCCTCAATGTTTATTTAGTATATTTATAATTTTTCTTTACATATTATTATCATTATTTCTCCGTTATCAATTATAATAAAATCTCTTATTGATGTTTACTTTGGACCAGATACTAGGTGTGATTAATGATTATTATTATTAAGTTATCATAAAAATAATCTTAACAAATCTTCAGTAGGTATAAGTCATTATGCCTTGGTAGATAACGATCTGTTGGATTCAACCATTGGCCTTCAACAATCTTACCTTTCGAATGTTATTTTCCCTTTTAAAATGATTTACATTTAGTTAGTAGCTGGTGACAGTTAAAAAGCGATGTGATTACACAAAATGCGAGCTGTCACGACGCTCACGCAATGAAGCAGCACCTGAATGAAAAATGTTCGATTACGGGGATTTATGTCCGTGTAATAAATAAACTATAAGGTTATTGTATAAAATGATGATGTACTTCATAATGTTTCATAGATCACCAAAGAAGGAAAATAAATTTCAGGAACTTTTACTTATTGTTGAAAGGTATTCGAATCACGCGAAAGAAGAATGCAAATGAACTGGATGGAGAAATTAAGCTTTATGTAATTAGACATGATAATGACTCATTTAACCCTAGAAAGATAATCTTATTTTGACCTACGGTAAAGATAGTCTTACGTCTTTGAGACGTATTGAAATTTACAAGTGCCTATTGGAAAAGTTTCCATAAATAAACTTTTTAAAAGTGATTGGATAATTAGTTTAGGGTTTTCTACTACAAACAAATCCAAAATTATAATCAGAAATGGAATATAATGAAAAAAAAACTTACAAAATTCTGTATACCTCTTACAAATGAACTAAAAAATATTAAGTCTTTCTTTATTGAGTAATAATGTTCATCTTAATATATAATCTCATTTTTTTTCACTGAATATTAAAGACTAAGTCCTAATTAACAGTTTCAAATAAAAAAATGACAAGTTTTATGTTTGAATCACATTTAGATACAGCCTTTACATACATCAGTTTTGTGTTCACCACAAATGCTTTTTTTGCATTTATAACATGCCATTTTCGACATACTTTCTTATTTTTGACGGACAATACGCACAATATCTTTTCTTTTGGTTAACTGGTTCTTCGTTATTATTTAAATTATCATTTTTAGTAGCAACTCCTGGAGGTTTGCGCGTACATGTCTTTTAAGAGTAGGAGCTTCTAATCTTTTCTCCATCTAAGGTGATGTAAGTTCTGTGCTCAGCTTTTTCATGTAAATTCTGTGACTACGAGGTTTTTCATTGCAGTAAATTACCAAAATTACCTAAAACATAAAAATAGCAGATAAATAAGAAGAACTATTACTACAGGGAACGAAGTTCAAAAGTTACACAAAGGATAATCATACGTCTGTCGAACGTAAGCCATCGTTATATCTACGTAATTATTGTACTTATCGTGGTGATACAGTCGTCTCGCGTAAGCTCTGCCCGGTGACTGAGATAACTGAGAAGGTCAGTGCGCTACGTTGCGAAATAAAAAAGATACAGCAATATTTGTGTCGGGCTTACGTCTTAAAGACGTAGATTATCTTTCTAGGGTTAAGAACATCACTTAAAATCAATAATCTTTTGTTTTGCGTGAAATTTTGTAATAAATGTTTAAGTACAAACAACAACACTCTCAAACACTCAACAGACAGAAAGGTAGAAAGAGATGAAATTATTTGTACAAAGGTAGAAAGAAATGAAATTATTTGTACAAAAAATTTCATCTCTTTCTACCTTTCTGTCTGTTGCGTCTCGAACGGGCAGTTAAGATTGTTGCTGTTTTTACATGAGATATAAGAGCATAGATGTTTTGGCCAATTTAAAAATGAATTTACGCTATAGTTTTAAAAGGAGCACCGATAAATCGCTAGCTCAAATTTAAAAAAGTGTTAAATTGATAGAGTTTTGTTATAGAAAACTGTCCATATCTAGATAATGATTATTTTTATATTTTACATGAAATACAACATATCGTTGACAATTCGACACCTTTTTAATAGATAAGTTTAGCAAGCAGTCAGATTAAGTGATTATGAAATGAATAAATAGACAATGTTCTTGGTGTACTAAAAGACGCGAGTAGTACATATCTGTGTAATGTGTAAAAGTAAACATCGTTACAAACTAGTGACAGTGATGTTTATCGAGATTGCTTGCTCTGTCCTGTATCCTTAGCACGAACATTTTTTTTATCGTATTTTTCACCCACACACAAAATTTCAAACAAAAGCCAGACAAGAGCGAACGTAACTATTCGATACGATGGCGATTCGAAATTTACAAGTGTTCGTGCTAGAGGTTCTGGTATAAGACTGACCTTTACGTTTGTAGTAAATGCTGAGCAATGATAGCCGAAAAAAATATTTTATTTTTTAAATGAATGAATGAAGTGAATGAATGAAATGAAATGAAAATATCTTTATTCAATTACGCCCCCAAGAAGCACTTTCGAATCGTCAAAAAACCCTTATGTCTAACACAAAATAATATTAACTAACAATGTGAGTTAATATTATTTTGTGTAACCTGACAGTCTGTGTCAGTCAGTCTGTCTGTCTATATGTCAGTCTGTCTGAATTTACACCGGTTCCAAAAGTTGAACTACCGAGAAGATTCCGGCAACAAACTCGTGTAGTCACTCTTTTCAATTATTAAGTTACAATGTTTAGTTACACAGTAATAGTATTTAGCAGGGCAGTGTCACACAGAGTATACAAACTACCAAGAAGATGACAAGATTATTTACTTTATTTAAAGGCTGTCCGACAATGCACCATCACAATATAGGTAGGTATTATAGTACACAAAGATCAACAGTTAATATACAAAGGCCTGATAAAGCCAAACATCTTTCATTAATTTTAAACACTTGTCTGACCACGTCATTACAATAATAATTGTATTGTTCTAAATAATTCCTATAATGCCATATCCCTCAAAAATGATACTATTGGTGTCTAAGTATGTAAATTATTACAAAATCAAGGAAGCTTAGAGATGACCATTTCCATTAGTGGCACCTGTTTACAGGTATGACGCATGTGCCAGCCATCGCTCAACCTTGCAGTCTCTGCACTTGGTATTGGTAATATTTATAGCTTAGCTCGATATCTTAATTATTTTAATTAGTCAACCTCTTAAAGTTGTTTCTAATTTTATCCCCTTAGAGAGGTCACGGATTCCACTCCACTTTCAGTTTTCCGTTTGCTTCTGTATGTATATAATTGATGTTGACTTGTAATACAATATTCATTTGGATGTGACCCGTGTTTGAATCTCTAAAAGGACTTGCAACCTATTTTAGTCTAGCTTACTATTTCCAGATGGTTTGTCTACCAAAGGCGTTGTCACTGAAACCTCCTCTTAGATTTTATCAGATTAACTTCGATATAACTAAAGCAAATATCAAGTCAAGATGGCCTAAATTATACTGATTGGCACTTAGGTTGACATTAACTGCTAACTGAACAACAATAACAACAAGATTATTTCTTGATGATATTAAATAAATGTGACGCTAAGTCCTGTTTTCAGAGACAATAGACGTCCTTATTTATGAAAGTGTATCAGTGCGCAAAGTTGATAAACAGCTTAGCCAATATTCTTAATTTTTGATTTCACCATTATTATAAATGTTTGAAAAATGTTTTTTCTAGTTTTGTATTATTTTAATTGCTAAGTTATTTTACAAACATTTATAAAAATGTTAAAATCAAAAATTAAGAATATTTGAAAGCACTGCCCCAACTTGACCGAATCGTAGGTATTTGTAAAAATACTCGTTTCGGATGTTGAAATAGAACATTTCGACATTGTAAGGTGGACGTTAGCTCATAAACGCAAATCAGATGGACTAGAAGAATTTCACAGGGATATCCCAAGTCCTGGGTGGCTCAGTGGTTAGAGCAGTCGCCCGGATTGCGAAAGATCGCGGGTTCGATTCCCGCCTCAGGACGTGAAATTTTTCTAGTTTTGTATTATTTTAATTACTAAGCTTAGCCAATTCTAGGGTTATTTAGTTATTTATTTTAGGCAACTGCACTTTAATATATTATATACATACATATAATATATACCTTAAAACTAACATACATATAAGTAATTAAATTCTGAAAAATATTTTTTGCACCATGTGACGTATCTGCGCGGTCACCGGTTATCGTCCTCAAAAACGACGAAATACGACACTTTTCAGTTGAAACTTTTTTACCTCAAAGGAATTAAAATTAACCCTGTGGCGGCTCTCAGGGTAAGGGTTGTCTTCACCCGTATGTACTCGGCAACAACATTTAGAGCGAGTGCGTTATTAGTACTTCTGGACGTACCAAGTGTATTGGTCCAGTTGACTCCGACGAATGGACTTCCTCTTCTTCTCCACTTTGTGGAGACCCTCTTCGTCACACAAAGTTTGTTGTGGATCCGATGTATCCATATTCTTGGAATGAGCACCCGGAGGCTTGGTTGCGGCAGCGGCATAGCGTGTCGAGGAGTTGACGCAGTCGCACGTGACGTTTCTACCAGAGCAGAGAGGCAAGCGGTGGGCTGCGGCGCGGAGCGTCTTGATCAGTGATGGCAGTAATCAGTGACGCATACAGTTTTAAAATCAAAATCAAAAATATATTTATTCAAGTAGGCTCCTAAGAAGCTCTTTTGAATCGTCAAAAATCACAAATTATGTATATCTACTTAAGAAATGGCCTCACAGTGTCATATTGTATATCTGTCTATCATGTCTAAATTTACACCGGTTCCAAAATCGGTTTAGCCGAATTAAAACTGCAAACGGATGCATTTTGCGCCCCGCGACGCATATTTATATTAGAAGCTTCGGGTGACCTGTTTACCTAAGTAAAGTCCCTAGCTCATTACGCAAATCAGTAGAAAAATTCTCTGAAACTTCTAATCTGAATACCACTTTGGCCAAAGTAACTTTTAAAGATGTAATGTCTTTCAGCAGCCTAGTGACGTCGACGTGGTCAAACGTGACAATGACCACTTATGTAGCTCCTTCATCACGAATATGGTACGAATATGGTTACGTCATCCAGGTCAGTCATCCTCATTAGGGTGACGATGTCCTGGAGACTTTACTCGCATATATCCTTCCGGCGGGACGGCATCTGGTAGGCCCCGCCAAGCGTTTGGAAGACGAGCGCCTTGCCAGTACAAATCTCCGCCTCCTTAAAATTAGATTTTTGACTTCGTCTATGCTATCAATGGTGTGCTGTATAAACGCCAACAGCTCGGTTACTATGAGCTGTTCAGGACCCATGGCGGACGCTTCCCTGCAGCGGCAATAGCCACGCAGTCGTGAATTTAAAAATTCAGTACTTTATAATTATATCAAGCCACGCCTGGTTACGAGGGCGTATCGCAACTTATTGATATGATGGGCTATGAGCGTGGGCGTGGATAGACCTCCAACAAAGTAGACCGACGATCTGGTGAAGGTCGCAGGTAGGTGCTTGATGCCTGCAGGGCTGGACCAATCGTCTTAAAAATCTGTAAGGGAGGCCTTTGTCGAGCAGCGGACGTTTTTCGGCTGAAATGATGATCCTGATTTCAAAAAGGCTAACCTTTAGTTACGTTTATGAATAAGCGGAAGTCTTCACTTTGTACTAAATTACATCGTTATGCTTCTTGCGGAACTTCCGCCGTTGGCAAGTTTATAGACCGAATAATTTTGCTCCCAGTGCGACCCGACGCTTTCTATTCAAAATACCTGATACATATTTCATGCTTTCACTAACGGAATCTTCGCTTCACCACCAAAGAACGGTATAATTTCAAAGATAAAAGTTACAATGTCGATGGAATAAGGGAGATAGGATATATCTGACGGCAGGTAGAGATGGTTTAAATCTGTAATATTTTTAAAAATCACAACTGAAATGTGAATTTGCCTTATGTTCCCACATTAATAGAAATGAATATAAGATATTCATAATATCTTAGTATGCTAAGTTCAAAGACTGATAAACTTATACACACACACATTTACTTAATGATTATTATCATTATTTTTTACTTCAAAAACTTTTATGCGATACCAATGCAGTTATCAAACTATTAAACAAGAATGATAAATCTATGCTTATATTACAAATGTATTTTTTAAATAAATATGTAAAGTTTTGAAGTTTGTGAGACTGGTAGGAAGTGATTATCTGGGACTATTGAACCAATTTAGATGAAATTTGCTATGACGATAGTTTGAGACCCTAAGTAGGACATAAATTTTTTTTTGCCGCAATTTGAGCCGCGGGTAAAAGCTACAATACTATAAATTGTCATGTAAAAAAAGAAATCATAAGTGGTATCGTTATAATGTAATCATCTGATACTTCCGAAACAAAAAGGCATCATGTAAACTTGAAAATAAATAACAGAACAGCGATAAAATGTAACAGTATAATCACTTTAAGTACGTCATTATCGAAGCAGAGGAGCAAAAACATGAAATAATGAAGGTCCCTCATTATTTTGGATAAAGAGTGTTTCATATTCAAAAATATAATATTAAAGAATTATGTCACGCAGATTTTTTTTTATATAATAGGCAAGTCTTTATCAATTTGATTCAACCACAATGACAACGTTAAATCGGAAAGTGCTTAAGATGAATAATAATATATAATAGAATCCCCAAATTGGAAACAAAAGTGTGATTCAATAATAAATACTGTAGTATATTTTTAATATTAGATTGTAATAAAAACTAATCTGTAAAATTATGCGAATTGCCTAAAACTCGATATTGATAGAACATAGAGATAATCATTTAAAACTTATTCGGAGTACAATATTTGATAATTAAAATAGATTTTATCTAATTCAATATTTTAAAAGGATAGTTATTGGATTGTCAATTGCCTAAGTGATTTTTTTTTATATGTATAATAAAAATTGTTCAGCCACTCTATGATATTAAGAATTACGTAATACAATGTCTACCAATGAAATCAGCTCGTATGAGAGGAGCTTTTTATTGAATCCTCCGGTAGATGCCAGATAGTAATTTCGTATTTTAAGTTCCAGTTCCAGTTTTAAAAACATTATAATAACCTATTCTTAATTTTTGATTTTAACATTATTATAAATGTTTAAGCTATCAGAAACTGCTTTAAGGTGATAACACAAATACTTCATAATATGACACGACGACGAAAACACCTTAATCTTGAATCTTAGTGGATTTACGAAAGTTTTCATCGCCAATGTTAAGGCATCTTCATCTTTATTCGCAACACGCACAATACGTGTTGGTTTTGATAATGCAATATATTTAATGCAAACAAGGCGTTTTTTCAAGTCTGTTATTCTTGAATTTTCGTGTGATTTTGCTGATACGATTTCTGATTCTTTACCATCCTGATCCAATAACTCAATTTTTTAAAAATAATTATCTTGATATCTATTCTTAGCTAAAGACAGAATTAATTTCATAGTACAATGTTTTCTAAAAGTTTTGATTAATAAAGTTTAAATTATTGAAACTAAAATTTTATCCATGTAAATAGTAAAACTAGTTTTCCAATTAAGATATCTTAGAAAACTATAAATTCTCATTAAAATCTATTTTTTCCAATTGCTGATAAATGCTATTTATATTTAATCACTGTTCGGTACAAGAGAGCCTACAATCAGTAGACTGGTTGCGTAGTATGTAAGCACTGCAAATTATTATAGTTGTGTTACAGTTGTTAAGCTTATTTAAGGAAGAGAAGGAGGTCTTAATGGAATTACCATTACCCCTTCAAACGGGCTGGTTATATTCATTTCACAGAAAATCGGAGCCAAAGAAATCTGCGTTTGTAACTAAAAACTATCATGGCGTAAAAAATGTAGTCAAATTAATGACTGCCAATAAAATTTACAAATAAATATTAAGTGAATAGACAATAAATATTGCAGAAGCAATAGTATATCAGAAATCAATAGTCTCTGTTATGGCTCCTCAAACAAATCGCTATATGTAATAGCGATTTGTTTGAGGAGCCATAACAAGTTGTCTAAAACGCACTGTAGAAGATGATGCTGAATTGTGTCATCACAATCCAGTGGCCACTTAATCGGTATGGGCGCATGGACAAAATGAATTAGTGTATCAGAAGTAAAATAATGAAACGAATAGCGTAAATGTTTTCAATGAATATCGTAATATTTATGGCGCCATTTATTGTATATGTTTATTTAGTATATTTCTCGTATTTATATACATAATAAGCTAGAGCTAGATAACGATATTTATCCGTTATCTAGCTCTTAATGAGTCTTTATTTGGGCTAGATTATAGGTGTGAGTGTTTAAATATTATTACTATTATTATTTATTGAAAATTTCTATATTACTTAAAATCTTAATCATAAAAAATTACTTTGCAAAGCTTTTCATGTACAAAATAATCCATATTTTCGAAATATGTGAAAAGCCTGCTTTTTTACTTGTAGTCCACATCTCTATTGAACAGTTTTATAGCAAAACAATGTGATACTTTTATTTAATCAATTCATGAATTTCAACCAAGTCACATCAGTAAATCAGTAGATACTTATTGCTATAATTTATAAGTAAGAAGAATTTGATGGACTGCCTTATATGATGTAGAGATAAGAAGGCTAATAATACAGTGTGTCCTCTAAAAGCTTTGGAGTTCTTACTTAAGCAGTGTTAAGGTTAAGCCTCTTAAAAGCCTCTTAAGACAACTCAACAAAGAGAAGAGTAATTGCTAGTAATTAGTTTAGATGTAAGTAATATAAAAAGTTTGGATAAAACACAGAGATTTTATTAACTTACCAGCATTTTTTAAGAACTTATTAACTTTTTTAGTAACAACGATTTTATCCTCAAATTTACGTCAGTTTTAAAGTTTAATAGATATTACTGTTGCTTTCAAAAGTTTCTCGGCAGAAGTCAAAGTTTTGATAGAGAAAGAATAGCTTTCGGTGTCTTTCTAGTCAAGGCGGCTCTCATCGATTCCAGGGGTGTATAAAGTGTTACGTCTGAATGTTCTGACTTTAGTAAAAAGTTTAAGTAAGTTTTTGGCTTTTGAGACCTGTTTTTGGGAACAAATATTCAACTTGTATCTAGCTGCTGAGTTGAAATATAAGTTTTGGATATTTAGTGACTTCAACTTTTGGCATATTGCCGGCAATATGCCAAAAGTTGAAGTCTTGAAGTTGAAGTCTTTTATCTGGATAAATAGAGGGTTGTGAGATTTTTTATGAAATCATGTTCTGGAAAGATGTGATTCGTTCGTTCTTTCGAAAACGCCAGTTTTGGATAATGCTAAGTAGGGTAGAATTTTTTTATAGGAAATTATATTATTTTTATTCTGTAAGTCCAAGGATCTCAAAAAGTGTTTGTTCTGATAATGATCGCCTATACGCACCAACAATATTAAGGACACCGCTTGAAATTACAGAGGCGCTGGCGTTCTGGCGACAAGAGAAACTTGGAAGGCATTCATTTGTATATTGTTATATGAATGAAGAATGTAGTAATAAATATCTTTAACAAAATTTTATTTCCATTTTTCCTTAAATTGATATTTGAAGACATATAGCGTAGTAAGCCATTAGCTTCACGTCCTGTTCAAGATTTGACGAATAATACTGAGCATGGGAAGCAGCAAATTTAGTATTCCTTCACAATATTAAGTTTCCACTTTCCACTTACCTTAGGCCCGGCACATCATCTAACTGTACTCCATCGAGGGTTTGCCACGCGAGCTGAGGGGCGGGGAAACCGTGCGCCGCGCATGACACCCTTGCGCCTGTGCCGTTGGAGAACACCAACCGAGACGGTGGCTCCATGAGGAACACTGGGCCGTGCTCCTGGCCCTCACCACCTGTGGACGAAGAATAAGTCAGGATGTATGATATATTTGGTGATTTTTGTCCAAACATGAATTCAATATGGGTAAACATATTGATGGGAATTGTAAACGGAACTTGAAATGTTGGTCCGTAATTCAAAGTTTGTGTTTTATTTTGTACAAATCCTGGCAAATGACTCAACACTACCTTATGTGAAGCGGAAAGAAAAGTCCATGAGCGAAGACAGCTAGTTCAGCTTTAATAATTATACTTGTTACGAACTGGCTGCTTAGTGCGCGCTTTTTGGTTGATTTTCATAAGAAGTGGTGATCAGTTTTTAGTTTGATATCAGCTCGCTGTCTTTACTCGGGTTTTCTCTGTTTATTGTAATTCGTATTATTTTCCCCATCAAACCAACTAATAAACCCATTTTCCCTGCTACCAGCCCTTTTACATTCTGTCCATTTTCAGTCGGTAATTATATATTTCCATCCACCTTCACCGGCTGGCATTAAAGGTCTCTTTTCACACCTCTTTTTAAAGACCCCATGTTATAAGAAGAAGACATAATTATATGCTGGCAAAGAATTCCAAGCTTTGGAAGTGCGGCAAAGAAATGAGTGCCGTGGACTTATTGTTACATAATGGAATAAAAACTAAATTATTTGGTACGATAGTTTTTAGCTGTAATAATATTATACTAGTTTTATAGGGTACTCGACAAATAAACATGGACGTGATCATAGGAATTGGTCCTTTGATCATGCACATGTTGCAATAACGCTTTCTCGATTAGCAATTTTCAATTTAAAACTAATTACTTATATAGCTTCTTAATGTAATATGTTGCTTTCAAATTATCACAATGCCATTTAGAGACACTAACTCAATCCTGTCTAACTCACAACACGTTAAGCCGAGATTTGTCAAATTAGACGTGAGTTAACCGTGTTATGCGGTTAGCGGGTCAGAGAGACCAACTCGAATATAATACGCTATTTGAATTTCAAACGCTGGCAAACGGATCAAGCAAGCTTTAACTAGGACAATACTGTTATGTCATGACAGTATATCACTGATTAGCCCGGATAACGGCAAGACTCTGCCAAAACACCGGCATGGAGTTTGCACTTCTTATTTCTGTGCCTCGTTTAAAGTATCGTAAAAGTTGGTAGAGCTTTTACAAGCGGGCCTTCTTAAAGTTTTACCTTTTACTATACTAATATTCTACTATGTTATAGAAGATCGCAACCGTTTTTTCGGAGAGGAATCCGCGTAGAGGCCTACCTGCTGCTGGCTCATGATGTCACTCAGCGCATGATCATGACGAAACTGGGAATATTAACTAATTAGAACCTTTAAGCCTAAGGAGAGATTTTGCCTCCTTGTGTGTGTTCTACCGTTTGTATAACGGGGCGTGTTCTGAGGAATTATTTGACATGATGCCCACGGTTTCTTTCTATTATCGCACCGCTCGCCATCGGCAGGGAGTTCATCCTCACAAATTGGAACCAAAGTGGTCGCGTACTGTACGGTTTCAGAGAAACTTTCTCCCGCGTACGCTCAAGTTGTGGAATGAGCTCCCTGCAGAGGTTTTCTCGAATGAGTACAGCATGGGGTTCTTCAAAAAAGGCGTGAAAAGGTTTTTACAGGGTCGGCAACGCGCAAGTGATACCCCTGGTGTTGCAAGCGTCCATAGGCTACGGTAACCGCTTACCATCAGGTGGGCCGTATGCTTGATTGCCACCTTAGTGGTATAAAAAAAAATACTGCCCGGTAACTCCACTACCCTTCGTGGAAGTTGACTGAGCTCTGTCGAAGGAATTTCATCGGCCCATAAAAAAAATACGTGGTCCATAGGACCACGTATATTTTTGGGATTACCTGCTACATTTTTACCACTCCAATTTTAAGTTTCCAATTTGGGTAGCAGTTTTACCACACAACATATTTTGGCTAATTAACGCTTCTTGAAGTGTTGTGCTGAAGTGAGAAAGGTGTACAGAGTTCTTTAAAAGCTATTTTATATATAACGATATGTTCAGAGCAGGGTAACTTTTCTGCTATGCGTCAGCATTACGCTTCTCTTGAGTTTTACTGGGTACGATAACCACTTACCATCAGGCGGACCAAACGCTTGCCTGCCACCCTTATCATATAAAAAACATCCGCACTAACAAACTAAACGACTTTACTAGCGTAGAAAAACAGTCACAGCTATACCTGTCCATTTTCAGAAAAAAATCTAGAGAAGTAACTACAGATGATAAAATTGATTTTAAAAACCAAAAATATCATGAGCAGAGTACGGACTCTGCCATTGATTTAGTTATTAACTTTGCTTCATGCTACAAATAACTAGTTAAAAGCACAATCAGATCACTGTATATCTAAGTTATTATGCCGCCGGTGCTTACATGAAAAAGGCAGGGCGATTGCCACTAATGACTGTTCAAGGGCCAAAATGAGATGGTTAACATGCAATCTGCTCGACAGCTAACACCCAATCAAAGTCAGCCACCCCTGGGGCGATGCGACTGTCACGCTCGTAATTGGATGGACTATTGACCCACTGGACTGCGATGGGTCTTGGAATGGTCCAAACATTGGCTGGCAATCTTTGGTTAGTAAATTAAAAGGAAAAAAATGTTATTTGCCACATATCCACAAATTAAAATTCTGTTATCGTATTACTTCATCATAATTATGTTGACGTCTGGCTTGTGGTGTGATCCTACCCGTCTAATATAGAGGTCTCGGGTCTTTTTATTGAAAAAAGCTGTTGTTATCACTACATAGTATAAAACAAAGTCGCTATCCGCCGTCTGTCTGTCCCTATGAATGCTTAGATCTTTAAAACTACGCAACGGATTTTGATGCGGTTTTCTTTAATAGATAGAATGATTCTTAAGGAAGGTTTATATGTATGATACATGCATAATATTTACATAAGCATTGCACCCGTGCAAAGCCGGGGCGGGTCACTAGTTATCTATAAATAAAGACAAAACGAATGTACATGTATTGCCAACTATCTGTTTGTGTTGCAAATAAACGAGTAAAGAAATTTACACACATAATTAATTCTTCTCAACGGTAGAATATTTATTGTGTCAACTTTGTTGCCTAGAAAAATTACTGCACAGATTATAATTGTACCTACTACTCGTTAAGATAAGATAGTATCGATATCATCAACCTAATTGATCTTGGTAATTGGTAACTTGAGTTAGTTTCAATATTATTATCTAGGAATAGATATTATAAGAGTATGCTGTAATCTGTAATTTGTTTAAGCGTATATTGTATACGAACCAAATAACCAATTCCAATAACCAATTCGTAGTGCGTAACCGATAATTGTTTGATCAGTGAAAATACACATATACGTCACAATATGTCAAACAAGCCTGAATCACGTTAACGAAACTTTTGTACATTACACATTTGCACATCATAATTTACCTTAAGATCTTGAACTCCTTGCTCTACAGAAGAAAAAATAATTCGGAGGTTACAGTGATTTTAAAAACTTACGCCTTATTTTCGAATTTGAAATTCAAAATGCCAATTCTAGATTTGGTTTTGTGTCGTCCAAGATAATTAAGTAATATAGTGTTTTAAGTATTTTAAAGTAATTCAAATAAAAAGTGTGACCAGTTTGGCACTGAGTGAGCTTCCCTCCATCAATTGTTTGTTGCACAAGCCTGTATCAAACGTAGTAGTACAGTACGTCGTTTATATACATCTACAGTTCAGTCGCACAAGCGCGGTTGTGCGACTGAACTGTAGTCAGCGATCGCACATCCGTTTGCCGATTTCACGCAATACACACACCATGACTGAAAAAAATATTTGACTGTAATTTTCTGTGTAAGTGCTTCCCCAGTCAGGCGCATATTATGAATTGTAACTATATTTGAAAAATGAGATTCTTTTTGAAGAATATACCCTAATGGTGGGTTTTTCTTCAAGAAAATGTCGCAAAGTTTTGACGACTATTCATATGATCATGAGATACCGCATTTAACCCGTCAACGGCGCACAGGCGGGAAACTTTACATGTCACAACCCGTTGTCGCACGAAGCGCACCATTTTGCAACTCGTATGTCCCAGACTGTTCCAATTTCCAGCACAAATTTAGCTCTCACTGTATCGGATAGAGACAGGGCTGACAAACTATCGCAGCTTTAAAAAACAACTTCTATCGGTTTTATTTATGACGAAATCTGTGTTGAAGAAGTGGACGTGGATATTAGAATAGTTGGTAAACTCACGACCAATAATGTGCAGCCACTTTTGACAGTCCATGACTCTCATTTCAATGATGATATAGGACACCGAATTATGAAACTTACACATGTCATTATTGATCGTGATTTTACAGTGTAGGTACAGTCGATAGCACACGTTTCGTTTTTGGCAAACCCGTCTAGTTAGTAATTTTGAAAATATTTTTTGTAATAGCACAATAAAAGTCCGCCAAATTGTAACTCATTATATGCAATTAAAGTTTAAATAAATAAATAAATAATTTTGAATTTTATGGGGGCAGATTTTTATGTATTTTTATGTATTCGCCGTCGTAAGTAAGGCCTGTATAGAAGTGTGAAGGCATTTCAGCTAAAAGACCTTAATTTAACAATTTTGTATTATGTTGACGATCGATCTAGTATACTTAAAATCTCTAGTTTTTTAATATAAGTATTCGCAATGTCACCTACTTATGTAGCTGATGAAAATGAAAATGAAAATATCTTTATTCAATTAGGCCCCCCAAGAAGCACTTTGGAATCGTCAACAAAAAAACCCTTATGTCTATCACATAAAAATAATATTAACTAACTAACAATTTCATAATGTTTGTCTCTCTGTCTTATCTGGATCTACGTAAGCTAAGAATGTTATAATGTCTGTCTATCGGTGTGTCTATCGGTCTGTCTGTCGGTCCGTCCGTCTGATGCTAAATATAAAACTATTTTATCCTATAAACGTGAATTGAATGAAATTTTTTAATTCTGAAAGGCGTCAAATGTGATAATACTATAAATTTTTACCAACCCTGGCTCACCCAGCACTTGATCGCGACAGACAGTCACAGGGTCATCTCTACGTCCACACTCGCTTCTAAACCTTTTAACCCAGGCATAGAGGTGGAAATTGCTCAGCAAACCCAAGAATAATTAACTGCTAGCTTATCAAATTGTACCCGACTTGGAGGGCAAATGTTTCAAATGGAAACAAAAAGACTTTGAAAATGTTTTAGAACGGGTTATGCTGCAATGTTTCTGTTGTACATTTTTTAATTCAAGAGCAATACTGGAAAAATATAACCCTCATAGTTTCATAGTGCCTGTTTGTCGATTAGTATGTCTGTCACAGATATTAAACAAACATAATAATGCCAAACAGGCGTTCTTATTGCTAGAAGTTATCTTTGCCAGACAAACAATACCAAAATGAATAAAAGTATTAGATGCGAATACAAAGAGAAAAATCTGGAACTACATAAATTAATAGATAAACTAAAATTGATACAAAATATTTACATTTGATAGAGCATTTAAGAGAAACAAGCAATTGGGTGAAATGAGAAAGTAAGAAGTAGGATAAGTGTGATGAAATGTTAATTTACTAGATATGCATTATCTTAAGGCTGCTGATTTCATTATTTTTACACCTACTAAGCTCTCATTCCGTATGCTGCTCTTGGATCTGAAACCAGATCCAGACATCATCATCATCATCATCATTTCAGCCGAAAGACGTCTACTGCTGCTGGACAAAGACCCCCAAAGATTTATGACAGAAATGTCAAGTCAAAAATCTCTCTGTAGCTGGTTTTATGCAGACTTTAACAACTTTCTCTTGGCGGAGATTCTGCGAATTTCAAATTCATGTGGAATTCCAAACAATACTGTTATTTCTATTTTTC
The DNA here is from genome assembly GCA_947347705.1 of Nymphula nitidulata. Taxonomy (NCBI): domain Eukaryota; kingdom Metazoa; phylum Arthropoda; class Insecta; order Lepidoptera; family Crambidae; genus Nymphula; species Nymphula nitidulata. Next base: position 877,407 of record OX374617.1, on the reverse strand, counting down.
TTATTTTTCCGAAATATTTTTTTAAATCGCCACCCTTTTACTGAGGGCTATTCCAGAAAAAATACAAGACAGTGATAGAGGGTTAAACCTTTGTGAACCACACAAAAGACCCCAGCTCTACGGAAAGGATCTCCATTGAAAAACCCTGCATGTGTTTATTGTTCAGTGAACTAAACACAAACAATGCTGGAGGATACCGATTTGCTCACACGGAACGTTTGACTTGAAGAATACGGACTTTAAGGAGTTTATGTGAAGACTAGCTTCGGCCTGCTACTTCGTTTGCACTATCCTATGGGAACACTTTCCCGGAAGGAAAAGTATCCCATGTTTTGATCCGAATTATCTTAATGCTATTTTTCCTATTTTTTATCGAGAATCATTCAGCACAATTTTAGCATTTACTTACAATATTATGTAGGATTTTATATTTAGAATTATATAATATTTGTCATAATATGTTGTAGTCCTGAAGAGTATAATGGCAAGATAATCTATTGGAATATATCCTCTTTGTATTATAGCTGCCGTTTGTGACAGCTTCAACGCTGATTTTCCAACTAAATTAGAATTTGTAAAGAGGAGGTTTTACTGGATCGTCATAGCTTGCCTATTTTCTTTCCATAATTTATTTGTTTGTCCACAGAAATTAAATATCTTTTGATGGAATACGAAATAGTTGTTTTCGTTATATCTCCCATCTTTAATTTCATATAGCTGAAATAGCTTTCCAAAAGAGTAATTTATGTGACAGGAATACATAATTTTCTGATATTGCGAGTTCGAAGGACGGGAATTTCCGATGTCTCCAATTTACGCACGGCTTATACTGAAATGTCAGTGATTCAAGCTACCTAACTTTGGATGAAGTACCGGACGGGCAACAAGCTTTATAAACAAGCTCCAGAGAAAAATAAAATAAATTTGGTAGAAATACAAGCTAAGCGGCGGCAGAGGTAACTGGCCGGTTCATTTCTTGTGATTTCGCCATTAGGAACACTGCCGTGGGAGGAGCAAGGATGTTATTTCATTTGTTTGCTATTCTATGATTTTAAGAGAGGTTCTTCTTGAGGAGCTCGGTGGCTTTCTCTGGTTTCGATTACGAAAACAAAGCAACTGTCTCCATGGTTGATTAATACTCACTTTATTGCACACCGTAATGTCAACAAAAGGTCTTACACTACATTCAATTAAATACGAATTACGGACCCTGCCGGGCACGGCAAAAGTAGAAAAGAGAACGCCTAATTAGATCCCGGGAGGGATCAATCAAAATTTATAATCTAGAGCTCCTCCGTGCTTCGGAAGGCACGTTAACCCGTTGGTCCCTGCAACCGCTTTAACCCACCAACCCACATTGTGCCAGCGTCGTGGTATTCTGGCACAAACTCCTCATGAGTCTCTCCAATGTAGGAAGGCCTGAACCCAGCAGCATAACGTATATAGGCTTACTGAAGATAGGCTAGGGATAGGGATATAGTCCCGGGATGGGTCAATCAAATTTATAATTTTGAGCGCCTCCGTGCTTCGGAAGGCACGATAAGGCCCCGGTTGTTACTGCAACCACTTTAACCTACCAACCCGCATTGGGCCAACATGGTGGTGTTATGGCCCAATCTCCTCATGTAGGAAGGCCTGTGACCAGCAGTGGGACGTATATAGGCTGATGATGATGAAGATTCATGGCCGTTGGGTAAGGTTGGAAAGTTTGGTTAGGGAAAGATAAAGTGGTGGAAACGGTGACTTGAGGCGGAGTATTAGCGTCCAGTGAAGCTTAAATGAGCCAGTACTAACCAATAATTGTCCGCTACACGGGGAGGCGACCTTGTGGATTGGCTGCCTAGCACACAGTGTCTTTATAATATTTTGTTTATTTTCCATTTTTTTTATTTCTATTTTTTTCTCATGAAGTCAAAACTGAAACAACTCAAAACTCTTTCTGTCTGTCATAGAATAAGGACTATAAATAAAGACTCTCCTCTCAGAAAACAAAACTGTCAACTGTTGATAAGATAAAGCCAGAGACACGTATCCCACTAAGTTCCCGTAAGCAGTTTCCTCGGCGGCATAAAGTTGCATTATTCATGTGGACGCAGTTGTTATCATATTACCAAGTAGCTAGTGACATTGTTTTTTGTCGGTGATCTTGTGAAGGCAGAAAGAAGTTTGAAAGAATTTCAGAGAAATTAGTTGAGGAAAATGTCACGTGTGTGGATTTTTTCACTTTTCAAATGTCAATTATTCATTATTATGGGCAGTTAAGTTTAATTAATAATTAAATATACGGTACACCTAATCATATTAATGAATGAGGGAAACAAAAATAAAATGTAACCGAAAAAACATTACTAAATCTTTTGTGACTGCATTACTCATTCAGCTATCAAAGCATTTCATTTCAAAGCATTTGAATTATTGCTATGGTCTATTTTGTAATATTTTTAACTTAATTCAAATTATCAATTTGAACTGCATGTATGTTAAATTGTCAGAATTGAACAGATTTTTTATAATTATGTAAGTCTTTACTACGTTCTATCTAAGCATGCATGCCAAATTTAATAAGAGTATGTGTATATGTGTGTATGTTTGAATATCGTAAAACGGTTTCAAAAATTTTTTTTTGTTGAATTACATAATATAGTCCATTTTAATAATTTTAATACCTTTAAATGTCTACTTTAAATATAAATAAAGAAAGAAAACGACGAAGACACGATGAGTGCTCCGGTGGCGTAGTGGTAATCGCGTCTGGCCGAACATCAAGAGACGCGGGTTCGATTCCCGCCTGAAGCATATATTTTTTTCATCGTTTTCTTTCTTTAATTGTAATTGTTTCAACAGGTGTGTTCGCTGTGTTTCGGATTGAAGGGAAAGGTAGCCAGTGTATTAACTGGGCATGGACGGCATTTCATCTTAGGCTCCAGGATGGCAACGCACCTGCAATATCTATTGAATTTTTCTTGTTATTGTAGGTGTCTACAGGCAGCGGTAACCGCTTACCATCAGGTGGGCCGTCAGCTTGTTTATCATCTAGTTGTATAAATCAAGTAGCCGCTGGACGCATGTAGCGCAAGATCAATCGTAGTGAAAATCTTTACCTCAACATCACGTACAAAGAAATTTAGTAGCTCTTTTCTTTGTCGAACTTCCAGAACTTGGAATTCTTTGCCAGCACATGTGTTCCCTCCTTCCTATAACATGGGTTCCTTCAAAAGAGGCGTGAAAAAGCACCTTTCGGGCCGGCAAGGTGGAGGCAGCTAGAGCAGTGTCTGAACTGCACTAGCTGTCTTCGCATATGGACTCTTCTTACCGCTTCACATCAGGTGGTGTGACGTCATTTGTCGTGCTTTGTATATAAAAAAGGAGGCTTTTGTCCAGAAGTGGACGTCTTTCGGGTGAACGGCTGTACTTATGATGACGTAGTTCAACCTTTCTTAGTCTGTTTTACATGGTCAATTAACTTTATCGAAATCAGTGTAAAATTCCAAACATGAATTATAATTGAAGACTGTACCCAATATTAATAAAGAAAACAATAATGGATGCTAAAATAAATTTTAATGAAGAAACTTTATATCCGTAAACTCACAGCGATCCAATATAAGCAAACTAAGTTAATAAACCTGCTATCAAGACCCTCACCAAGCTAAGCAATAAGCTTCAGTAATTATCTTGGAACACTAGTTAACGTTCGTTGCTTCGTCTACGTCTATTTCCCAAAGACTGGCACTGTAAAAGTTTTGAGGCTAGCTTTATCAGGATTACTTTGGACAATAAATAAAAGCTTGTAAATATAAAATAGAAAATTTTAAGTAACCTCTTATTGAGACTATTCTTATGAGCCCAAACACGCTATATCTGCCGTAACTTTCTGAAGAATTAGAGATACCGCAAACTTTTTGATGGTATAGGATCAGCTTAAGGTTAACCGAAGTGACAGTACACCAAATTTCAAATCAATTGGATCTGTGAAAGGTAGTAAAACCCTTTTAACATGTAGAAAATGTGCTGATGGTCATCAAACTCCTGAAATGATCATCGTAAATTATAGCTAAGAACAATCCTAATCACGTTATCTTTTAAACAAAAAAAAACTAATCAAAATCGGCCCATTTGTTAAGGAGCTACGATACAGATACACAGACAGACACAGATACACAGACTGACACGTAAACTTTTATTTTATTTTATTTATTTATATTTACCCTCTGTTACAGTTCGCAACTTAGGCATGTCAATAATCTCTCAATTCACAATACTTAAATATTTCATACTTAAAACTTAATCCAAAATAACATGCAAACATAAAGACAACATTAAACTGGACAAACTTAACCATCAAAAGCACCAAAACAATAGTCAATAATCAGTTTATATGTCATTAAATTTACTCTCAATGTACTCTGATAGGTTGTAAAATGGATGTCTTTCTAAAAAAAAAATTATTTTATTTTTGAATTCTGAAAACGGTAAATTTGTTACTTTGATAGGTAGTTTATTGTACATGCAGATTTTTAAATTAATTCCTAGTTTATGTGTTTTGTTCATTCTTATTCTTGATATTTGTATTCTTTCCTTATTCCTAGTATTGTAGTGATGCTTTTCTCCTTTTTTAGGTAACTCATCCCGTCGTGAATGTATTTCTAACAAGGATTAACACTCCTTTTTTCGTCTGGGGTTAAAAAATTAATTGATTTGAAATAAAAACACTTTAATAACAGGAACAGTGTGGTGCGGGGCTAGAATAGTACCTCACGATGGGGCAAGGGGTCCTAAGAATGCCCGACAGCGATTCGGTTACTAACAAAGGTGAAACGTGTTCGCTTAATAAGGACCTTCCGTACAAGTTCATTGTCATTCACTGAGCTGTTAGGTGTTTCCCTACGAGATAGAATCAGAAATGAGGACTTGCGTAAGAGAACCAAAGTCACTGACATAACTCATAGAATTATCAAGATTAAATGATGGGCAGGGCGCATAGTGCACCAGTGTGGATGGCTGATAGGGTGTGAAAGTTCTAGAATGTGAATCGCAAAGTGCAAAATAGAGTATCTTATGCTGTTTCAATTGTAAGGGAATAAAATTCACTTCCATTTACAGTATCCGTACCATAGAGTAATTTTGCTTGACTCAATATACTTAGTGCTTTAGCAATTAATAAATCTTCCTCAGTCGATTGTCATTTGTCATCTAAAAAGTCAACAGAATCGAACAGATTGATCAGTCCAAGGAATACTTACGATAAAAAATGCAGCAAATCTGCTGCATTTTTAGTTTAACTCAGTCATATCTCAGAGCTCGCAGCAACTGCGCCCCTCAGGACTCAAATCGCGTTACAGATAGATTTCTGTCTGTCCAATATGATTGCAAGTAGCTGCATTCAGTAGATGCAGTATTGGATTGGCAGCGGCTGAATTATACCGATATGCTCTGTTATCAGAGATCTACTTTCAAGCTAACACAGGATTCAGAACAATGGCAGGATGAGATATGTTGATGGAAAAGTTTCAATCTTATCTGTAGTATTATCTCTATCTGATCCGTTTTTACACTTAAACCGTTCAAATTTGGATAAATTTTCTCATAAAGATAGATATTTCTAAATATATCTCGAACTGCGCCAAATTTAATCTATATTATGTCTGCTCAGCGGTTTAAACACACACACACTACACACACACACACTTTCTGGCACTTTCAACGTGACTGTTTTCTTTACTGATTTGTATTTATTGACTCAACCTCCGGTTTTGTATAGTTATATTATAGTAGGTTTATTTTAAATATATATATGTATATATGTATGCATGCATTTGAGTATATATTATGTATTGAATATATTTGGTATTTTTAAGTAGGTATATTTATAGTATTTTGACATTAAGTGGATTATAATTAAATGCACTGGTGTCACGTACGTTTGGACATTATAACTCACATACCCATGACGGGTTGGCTGGAAGAGATCTCTTATAGAGATAAGTCCTCCCTTGCATACTACTGTATACATTTATTTTGTTATTATGTTTGGTGCAACAAAGAGTTTATATAAAAGTGTATATGTAATCCCATATGTTTTCAGAAGTTCGATGGCGTGAGAAGCTATGTAGTGTAGTGGTTTTATTGCTCTGGCTTGGATTACGGAAATAAAGCAACATTCGCCAAGGTTGCTCCCGGATGGGTCAATCGAAATTGTAATATGGAGCTCCGGGCTTCTGAAGGCTCGTCAAGCGGTTGGTCCCGGTTGTTACCGCAATCGCTTTAACCTACCAACCCGCTTTGGGCCAGCATGGTGGTGTCATTACCCAAACCCCTCATGTGTTTCTTCCATGTCGGAAGCCCAGTGCCCAGTAGTGGGACGTATATAGGTTTGTGTTGATGATACTAATATTTCAAATCTGCTAAGTCATGTTGTATGACAAAACTACTTCCATGTCTATTTTTATGCTCGTTTCAATCAGATCAGACAACGATAGGTCAAATCAATTTCTGCAAGTTTTCGCAATAAAAATCTTTTTCTCAGTGAAGTCTTACATCAAATGAGTCCCGTTTTATATTGGTAGGTTCTTATTTAAGTCGAAACGAAAGTTTATGATGTCATAAAGTTTATATTACTCTCAACATTAATAGCAAGGGGATGTTAATTTGGTTCAGTTTAAGGGATATACTTTACAATTGATTGCTGTGTTACGAACAGGGAATCCTTCATGAAGTTGTTGCCTCTTAGTATAAAGAGGAGCTTTAAGGAGCTCGGTGGCGTAGTGGCTTGAGCGCTCTGGTTTCGATTAAGAAAACAAAGCAACTTTTGGCCATGGTTGGTCCCGGGATAGGTCGATCAAATTTATAATCTAGAGCTCCTCCGTGCTTCGAAAGGCACGTTAAGCCGCTAGTCCCGGTTGCTACTGCTACCGCTTTAACCCACTAACCCGCATTGGGCCAGCGTGGTGGTGTAAGGGCCCTAGCTCCTCATGTGTTTCTCCCATGTAGGAAGGCCTGTGCCTGAAGGCCTGTGCCTGAAGGCCTGTGCCTGAAGGCCTGTGCCTGAAGGCCTGTGTCTGAAGGCCTGTGCCTGAAGGCCTGTGCCTGAAGGCCCGTGTGTGTAGGCCTGAAGTCGTGTGCGAACCTGCCGACGGTGAGCGGTGCGATGATAGAAAGAGGCCGTGGGCATCATGTCAAATAATTCCTCAGAATACACCGTGTTCTAGCAACGATAGAACACACATAAGGAAGCAAAATTGAAAAAAAAAATACGGAAAATCTCACATTCGCAAACACTTGTCACCCCACTCGTTTATTATCTACGCCTCTTCTTAAGCGTAGGAAAAACAAAAAGTCATAAAATAATTCCGCGACTTTCCATTGTTCATTACCACTCACTCCGCAACACTTCAATATACACTCTAAGCTCAAACGTATACGGCAGACTTTCTTATGGACAATAACATTTTCATCGACTTAGCGACGCACGAAAAACGACTCTAAGCAGTGGGGGGTAAGATGGGTAATGAAAAAGCTGAAACTGTGATAAAATTTCGCTTAGTGTGCACGCAAAAACGCATTAGCATATAAACAAGGAAGAGACAACAACTTTGTGTCTTTTACGGCGGCGTCGGCTAATGAAACCTGTTTGGAAGCTCATTATATTTTAATAAAACGTATTTGCTTGGAGCGCGTTCATGATGCCTGGATATGTGAAAATTTGATCATGCTAATATTGAGTTTGTGGTATGAAAGAACTAGTTTTTTTTTGGAAATTAAAGTAATTTTTATGGACTCTTGGTCCGTACCTCTACTGCAACTAATTATAATGAAACTCAGTATAACCTTTTACACTTTTAATGGAACTGATTGGTACGGTAGCGTGGTCAGCGAAGAACTGTCGCTCCGAGCTGTTAGCAGACTTAACAATACTTTTTGCCCCTACTATCGCGCCATTTTGCGCTTCACATTATTCGTTAGTCAGTTAAATAACTTATTGTGTTCTTATCATTTAATACAAAGACCTTAATAAAATAAGTTATCAGTAATTACAAAATGCACATTGTTACAAATATTGACAGTAATTTATATTCATGAAACATTACAATTGATAAATTAACATTGAAAAGATCAGAAACGGAATTTTAGTTCAAAGATAATTACAACAGGCAAAGGAAAACAGCATAATTCCATAGATAAAAATAAGGTCACAACATAATATTAAAAATGCGCAAATTAGGACTTTGTTAAAACGGCTGAACGGATCTGTATGAAAAGACATGGCCAAGATTCCATAGTGACTTTGCCTAGGTATCAATTTCCATTAACACTAATGTTTAGTATCGTTTTATTTTGCTGAATACCTACAGATTAAAATGAAATAAAAATAAATCCCTAAGAACTTCGCAGTCAGGTATAGCAAACGAAAATAGTTATATTAAAACGCATGATGATGAAAACTATGCAAATTGTACATTATTATACTTTGCTATTAAAATGAATATTCGACACTTCGATTATTATAAATGCCATTTTTAGTAACATGTTCACCAAAATATGATCGCGCTTGGTTCACTTGATACAATCCTAAAACAAACCATATTAAATCATCCCAAGTAAAAACTGAGATATCGATTGAGAGACTGCAATGATGACATTTAACAGCTAATGTCACATAACAGTCTAATAAGTTCCGTTTCATTTCAGGTGTTTTTTGTGATAAAATATAATTAAATGATGTTTCAAAAATAATAATTATTAATAATTGAATAATTAAACAGTTGGAGTTTTTAAAAAGTTCTCTTATTTTGTTGTATAATATTATTACGTAATTAGTGTTTTGCTATAGTTATTGTATTTTTAAGTCGTCTGTGGAGTAAGGAACGTCAAATGTAAAAGTATAACCGGAAGTTTGCACTAAGGACTATTAATTTAAGTTAAACAACTGCGAAGTTCTACAGGATTAATAAATTTACGATAATTCATTATTTTATTTTTATAATTCGATATCTTAGTGGTGTTCTTGTAAATGCTGGAAAGTTACCTAGGCAGAAATTAGCCATGTCCTTTCATACACTACAGAAAATACTTTTCCTGCCGAGGAGGCGTTCCCATGGGATAAAGCAGACAAAGGTCACTGGCATAAGCTAGTATGTTTATTTTATTTCGTTAATTTGCTACATTTGTTGCGCTCCGCGTTTGCGCTTATTCCAATTTCTTTCCCCTTAGTCGTCTAATTACTTACCATTTCTAAGGCATCTAAGGTAAGTATCTATTTTAATTATTTGTTTTTTTATACTTGAGAACCGTTAAGTACCATCCCTGGCATCAGGAACAGCAAACCAATGGCACGCGACACAATATTTTGGGCACCAGACACATTTAATTGTTTGAAGAAGCTGGCTCATGCTATTTTAACAATATTTTCGTCAACCTATGCCTGCGAGTCATTTTCAGAGAAGAATAACATTATAGACTCGGTTAGAAACCGTTTGACAGATGAATCCAGTTCAGCATGAATTCTGCTAAAAGTAACATCTTACAACCCTAACATGTGTTATTTGTCATCTTATCTGCAACAACAGAAGTCACACTATCATCATCATCATCATTTCAGCTGAGAAACGCCCACTGCTGGGCATAAGCCTCCCCCAGGGATCTTCAAACCGATCGGTCCTGCGCTGCCATCCATCCATCCAGTCACACTAATTTTACTTTAATTTAAATTACTCTTACAATTGAAACATTGCAAAATGTTCCTATTTTTCTGTAGTACATAAAGAGTTTTTGAGTTGATAGTATTTATTACTATTATTTTTCCCAATAACCACAAAGTCAAAATTATTTGATGGCACGTCTTTGACCTCATTAAACATTTCTTTGGGAAAATGGCACATTGATACGTAAAGTTTCGCCATCCCTGCCCCTGCATTCTATAAGACGTTCTTCTTAAAAAAAGCTATTAGGGAAGTTTTTTGAAAACAAATGCTATAGTATCTGAGAAGAGCAGTATCTGCCCTTAAGCTTGATTAATTACGAGATAATTACAGTTAATGGTTTCTATCGCTCAAGCTAACCACATGTTGAATGGCTTTGTTTCCAATATTGAAACAGGGCATTCAAGCACGCTTAATTTCATTAAAGACACAGGTGTGGGTCGCCACACCTGTGTCTTTAATGAAATTAAGCGTTTAATTCAGAAACAATAGCGATGATAATATAATCTACGTATAACAACGTCAGTTATACCCTATTATTTGAAGCAAACGTAATATAGATAAACTACTATAACAAGACCTATCCTTACAAACCACTATTTAAATATTTAAACGCTTCTTCTTTAATATTTTAAGTACTGTCAAAGTAAGTAAAAACTGTATTGGCAAACGTCAAATTGGGTCTCAAGTATATAAATTTATATATTTTTTGCTATGATGATGATTGCTAAATAAAGTTTTTTCTTTCTTTCTAACAATATTATTATTATCTTGTATTTCGGGCGTTTTGGTCTCGTTAAGACTGATTTGCCACTGCGACCTAAAAGGTCTATTGTGACTTGCCAACAAACAATAACAATTACACGGAGTTTTTGCAGGACTAGTCCTGTCTCTCGTAAAACGCAGTGGGCTTAGTAGAACGATGCACTGTATAAGGAAGAGACACGTGCATCCTGTTGCGCGCGCAGAAAATTATGAGTAATCTACCAACAATTAGATAATAACTAGTACATATTGCATAGAATTCCGAAATAATTTGTATTGTTTATGTATCACAACATTAAATTATAATAATAAATCACAATAAACGTACGAAGAAAAAATTCATTACAAAACGGCTAAACTGGCGTTTTATATCAAATATTTATTGAGGACATAATATTTTTTTCCAACAGTTTGATCAATTTTAAGTAAGTTTAAAGGTTTATTTAATGGTGTTTTATTTTGCGCGAGTGTACTATTTTCTCTATATCCCAGGAATCGTTTTAAATGCCTACTTGTATTGGAGCATGAAACAAGAACTTGGGACCTCTGGCGTATGGGACAGGGTTAACTAACCATTCGACTAGAGAACTATCTTCCTTTGTCCTGGACCAGATGGCGATCAATAAAAGAAGTTGTTTTCGTAGATCATTCTATATTATTCTACGAACCCATATAGTTTATTATAGACATTAGTGTTTTATCTCTCGTATCATCCGAGCTAACCGACAGTACCTAAATAAGTTCTGTCTATAATGGGCGTCAGCGGTCCATTCCCACAAAAACTTGCAGGACGTAATCCAATTTACGTCACGCGCAGGGCCATTTAGAATCCTATTTCATGGCCTCACATCTCTGGTGCCCTAATAAACTTAACTGTAATAACCGACAGCATTAAATTTATGTCCATACATTGTCACTGGCAAAGGGTACAGTGGGATTTTTCATCGGCCGACCTGTCAATTAACATGCAAATTGAAGTCACCCGGAGCATGTTTGCGGAGGTCACCATGACACAGGCTGTTAATGAACAGAATATAGACACGTCTTTTTAAAGAGATTATCAGAAAGATGGTGGCGGTGAAAATAGAACGAGAAATTTGTTAAGTAGACGTTATATAATCTCGAACAATTCACAGAACCCTGGGAATGTGATTTTTTCCCAAGTACTCGGTAGTGGACAGAGAAGTCACTAGGATCATACGTGGTCACGGGTTACTATGGAATGAGCTATGTTAGTTTCCCTACGAGAGAGGATCAAAAAAGAGAACATGGGAGAACAAAAGAAACTGACACAGCCGGATTAGCAAGTTGAAATGGCACTGGCAGGACACAATAATAGCACGCAGAACAGACAACTGATGGGGCGTTGAAGTGCTTGTATGGAGACCACGTACCAGAAAACTAGATGGACAGATGACTTGTTTTAAAATACGGGGAGTCGTTCGATGCAGGCGGAGCAGAACCCTTCTGTTTGGTAATCGATAGGGGAAGCCTATCGAAGCTGGTGACATCATACAATATAAATAATGGGTCGTCCTCTCATTTTCTATGAGGAAAGTGACCGCTATATCAGCGGTTGTCATGTCCTTAATATGAAAATGTCAAATAAAATATGTATGCTACTTGACATTTCGGAATTCATTAATCGAGTTCTAAACTGTACCTCTAGCACGAACATTTTTAAATTTCGAATTGCTATCGTATCGGATAGTTACGTTAGCTTTTGTCTGGCTTTTGTTTGAAATTTTAAACGCTCGTGAAAGTTTAAGTAAGACGACGATTACGATTCGAAATTTAAAAATGTTCGTGCTAGGGGTACTGAAAACTGGCCTACTGAATGAAAACTCTAATGATTTTAGGCTAAGGTTTATTTTTGCTTAATGTACCATAAAATAGTGAAAAATAAAAGTGAAGTTACTCTGTAGTAAGTGAACATATTACGTTTGCTTCCTATGACAAGATTACAAGAATAATGAAGTCGTCATTCTTGTAATGGTTCTGTTAAAATTAGGCTGTGATAACATGGGTACATACTCGTCGAGTTGTCATACACAAACAAATATAAAAAAACATTGGATCAAGTTAACTCTGTGACCCAATCACAGGGTTGTACTAAATTTGGTGTTTGATTACATTTATTATACGGGTACAATGGCTATGAGACCGGTCGATAGGAAACGTAAAATGTAGATGCTTGTAATTGTAAAAATAATTTAGACTTTTAATAGTACTCGTAGCGATTAAATTTGCGTTTAATTACGAGTAGTGTATCATTTACTTTTGCGTGACTGTGGTAACGTTGGAATATAAGTTATTTTGCAAGTCAAAGAAATTTAAAGCACATTAAAAGAAATGTAAAAAAGCACAAGTAAAAAAGAAATGGAGATGAATTAAACTACATTCGAAAGAGAGATGATAAGTATATGACGGAAAATATTATGGGAGACCGAAAAGAGCTAGGAGAAGATTTAACTGTGGAGATATAATATTATAGAAAATAATTAAAGAAGAAGAAGGCGGGTGAGAATAGAGGCTGCTTTCCCTAGCATAATCAGAACCATCGGAAGGCGACGCGGATGCTGACGTCCCTCATACAACATTTGCCTTGAAGCCACAATCAAAGAAAGAATATCTCATAGAAATTTTTTATTATTCGCTGCAGGAGTTTTTAAATGATAGCAATTGATTAATAATAATAATGTAACTTAATGCATGAAATTGATTCAATAATGTTATAGGTATAAATTTAATAACGATAATATTTTAATTTAATTAAGTAACTATACTAGAATTAAGATATTGCGGTGCCGTTGCAGGGTAATGTTTGATTCTCCATAGTATTGTTAACATCTGTGTAACCGCATGATGCAATAAAGTACTTTTACTTTAAAGTACGACTTTGACTTTGATCATTTGTTTTTGAAATAGTAACATTGAAGCAAATACTTTAAGTTCAATGAAAATAAATGTCTTAATTTTGTGTAGCTGATGCAATTCAAAAAAAAGAATTTACGCGAACATCAAAAACAGGGTAAACCAATCAAAATGGAACTTAAAATCACAATTTTTTCGATGATTTAGACTTAAATCCCGACAATGGCCTCAGATGGGTCTTCGTGAAAACTAAATATCAATCTGTGGCTAATAATTTTATTCCTGAATGAAAACAAAACATTATTCAGTTTCAGGATTATAAATATACAATTACAGATTGTTCAGAATTAATTTAATATATTTTGGGTTCCTCGAATGAAACCTTATATTTTCTTCATATCAATATGTATTATTATAATTATTTACCCAACCGCTTGCCGGTATATCACAGTCAATTTGTAGAGAGGCAAACACACGTATAAGCAATGTTAGCTCTCTAAACCAAATCTGAATAGATGATCAATACTTTTAGGCAGCATCTAGTAGATGATAGAGTAAGAAATAGCTAAATAGATCTTTGAAATCAAATCAAATTATCTTTTTTGCATTATTTGTGTGATAACAAGTATAATCTATTAATTGTACAGTCGACGGCACATCAAGCGTAACAGTTTAACCTTGAGACCGCTCTTACTGCGATCGCAATAGAGGCGGGTATCGTAGAGCAACTGTTACACTTGATGTGCTATCATCTGTACTTGTCACTTGTCCTTGTTGTGGACACGACTGTCACAGAGTCCATTGTATATGTAGATGAATTTGATCTAGTTCTACCCCTATTACTACATAACCAAACTTTGAAACCTAATATAATTACAGGGTAACCTTATAATTTTTTCATATTATCTATACATCCGCGCATCGGTATACAACGAATTATTGCAGTACGACATTATTATGGTAGATCTTAACGAAACCTGAATATTTATAACGAGTATTTTTGTATCAGATCATCGAACCCCAATATTTTCTTAAGACAGCATTAATGAATTTTGAAGTGTGTAAATATTTTGGTGTTTACCTATAAGTGGCTATGCATTAGGCTTAAGACAAATATTTGATGTAACTAGCAACTAAGTATCAATGTAATAGCTGTTGGCAAACCAAATAAATAAAATAAAAAAATAAAAAAAAATATCTAAAAAACTTTGTATCTTTTTCAATATAACTATGTCATGATGACTTATCTGTGAGCTTGCTTTCAAATAAATAAATAAAATAATAGAAAATTGCACATTTTAAGTAACCACCGGCATCATTAATCATCGATTTAATACTAGCTTATTGAGACTGTTCTTATGAGCCCAAACACGTTATATTTACTGTAAGTTTCTGAAGAATTTAACTATTTGATGGTAGAGGGTCAGCTTAAGATTAGCATGTCTTAGAAATACCACCAAAGTTACTATAAACCAAATCACAAATTAATTGGCTCTGTGAAAGTAAGTAAAACAATTTTGCCAAGAAATAAATGAGGTGCTGGTCATCGTACGCTTGAACCAGATCTTTATTAATTATAGCTAAAAACCATTCTAATTACGACAGCTTTCAAACAAAGACAGAGTCAAATTCGGTCCATTCGTTTTGAGGCTACTATGCCACAGAGAGACACACAGACAGACCAGTCAAACTTAAAACACCCCTCTATTTTGGTCGGGAGTTAATAGAATTATTCTATAAAAGTCTAGAAGAGTTCTATGGATGCAGAGAAATATATTTAACTCTTTACCAGCTACCAGCAAAACTGACCATCTCTTTACGTAGCTGAGAAAGATTAAAAATTCCGCTCGCCAACAGAAACTATAAACATCCCGTTTTTCAAAGGGAGGGTAAATGACGCATCTCATGTGCCTCCAGGCTCGACAGCAGGGTTCCCACGGGAATAAACGAGATAGCGCGTCTGGAACTCGTGATATTTGTGTGTTGAAGCCATTGTTGCTTTTATGTGCTCTGAGTTGACAAAGGTGACATTGCTGGAGACATTTGACTTGACAGAACGAGCTTTGGTACTTTTGGTGTTGAGCTGTTTATAGTATTTAAAAAGATAGAGCGCATTATAGTGGTATTACTGTCGCAGCCGTCTGGTTAAATGAGCCACTTAATTGAATGCCGACAGCCAATGAAACGGTTAAAGGACTAGGCAAGTCATTGCGAGATGGCTAAACTTCAAGTCAAATTACTTCATTCAACTGGACGTCTAGTTAGGTCGTTTAAATAGAAGAGCTTTTATGTGACTGCTTGAGTGATTTGCAGGTTCAAGGTTATAGCTAATTTCTTTTATGACCACTTATAACCGAAATCGTTTGGGTTATAAATAGTCATTCTTTTATACAACTAGATGACAAACAAGCGGAGCGCCTACCTGATGGTAAGCGGTTACCACCGCCTATAGATACCTGCAATAACAAGGGAAAATCACTTGATATTGCAAGTGCGTTGTCATTCTGAGGCCTAAGATGAAATGCCGTCCATGCCCAGTAATTACACTGGCTACCTTTCCCTTCCGAAACACAGCGAACTGTTTCACGGCTGAAATAAGAAAGGCGGTGGTACCTACCCAGACGACCCTACATACGGACCTACCCTACCACCTAGTATAACCTTGAAACTTCCCATCATACCAAAACTCTTTAGTTCATGACGATCCGCCTAGACATCTAATTGAGCTTACTTTCAATACGCCATATTGTCAAACGTTGAATAAGTCTAGTTCAACTAACTAGCCTAGGCATTTTTTGGATGCCGGCGTTTAATCAACGGGCTAGGCATCCAATTAAGCGGCGAATTTAACCAGATGGTAGCGACATTACCATTCGCAATTTTAGTATCCAAGGGAGATAGCAGTGGTAGCACCTTCCTATTATAGAAGTTAGTAAGTTTGTTTCTTATTTATCAATATCAGGATTGAGCTTTCAAGACATTCAGTTTCAAAACTATTCCAGGTAGAATTTAGTTGAATATAAATAGTTAAATATTAATTACTTAAGGGTTAAAACGTTATGTTATGTTTTCACTATTTTTTGACGACCGGTCGAGCGGTCTGTATCCCTTGCTATGCAGGCTACTCAGTCTAGAGGTCCCGGGTTTGAATCCCGATCGGAGCAAATGTTTGTATGATGAGTACGAGTATTTGTTTACGAGTCATGGATGTTTATATGTTTATTTCTATATTTATATACATATTATTACCAATATTCAACCGTTATCTAGTATCCATAACACAAGCTCTTAAGGATGCTTACTTTGGGGTAGATAATAGGCGAGTGTATGAATATTATTATTATTGTTAACTCAGACAGATAGACAAACAGAATGCTTTAGATTTAGAGGCCAACGGCTTATTGTGCCTTCTGAGGCACGAACGAGCACAAGACAATTTTTTAATGACCCATCCGCAGTGGACCATGGCGAAAGCTGCTTTGATCGATTACGAAAATCGAAACCAGAACGCTCAAACCACTACGCCACTGAGATCGTCTTAGTTATAGTAATATCACTACATAGTATAAAACAAAGTCGCTATCCGCCGTCTGTCTGCCCCTATGTATGCTTAGATCTTTAAAACTACGCAACGGATTTTAATCAGGTTTTTTTAATAGATAGAATGATTCTTAAGGAAGGTTTATATGCATAATATTTACATAAGCATTGCACCCGTGCAAAGCCGGGGCGGGTCGCTAGTGTATAATAAAATTTCTTCCATGATATACGATTATTTCGTATTTCGAGTCGTGCTATCACCCTCCAAGTTCCAGTATCATGTAACAGTATTGAATATATTATTTGACCTAATTGCGTTTGATATTGATTAAATTAATTCTGATTTGTATCTAAGCACTTCGGAGCGCTGCCAATGCTCCGCATGGACACATCAATATTCAGTTTAATATCTTTAGATACCTAATGGTAGGAAAATGATTTGGTATGACATAATAATAGCAGGGTATAAGTACTGATATTTTTTCTTCTGTTTCCCAAAATTACTTATACTTACTACTAACCAGTTTTAATTGAAATGAAAACTGCTTCAATTAATGTTTGACATGATGCTATTGATTTTGAAAAATATACACACTGCATTGACTATGCATCATCTGAAACAATAACATACGGTGAACTAAATCAAAGTGTTGTTTTTTATAAACTGATTAACATTTTCAAGTAATTACAAATGGCATTGGCTAATCTAATTCTTGGAAATGATGCTCAAATTTTTTTGGACACGAGTCTTGAAAAGTTTAAATAGAATCAATAATCTTAAACTTGTGTACTCTGAACATTGAGAGAAAATAAAATGCAGATACTTAAGTAATGATTATATTTTTTCTGATTATTATATAGCTGCAGTTATAGGTTGTAGCTACAACTTATGCTTTAGCTTATGTAAATTTATTAGCTTTTTATGTAATAAGATACATCCTCTGGTTTTCGATATATTAAGGTGCTACATCGAAGAAATTTGCCTTTTTATATGTAATGTAGGTACTGGTCACTGACCGATCTTACCTACGGATCAGATATTCATTTATTCATATATTTATCTAGAAACTTCTCGAACCAGAAACACGATTTAAAGATTTTGCCTCGATACATTTTATTTTCGATAAGGCCTGTCAAATACAAGAGAGTGAAATATAAAAAGATTATAAGTAAACAATAGTATTCAATAGAAAATTCTGTAATAATATTTATTATTATTTTTTACACTCACACCTATTATCTAGCCCAAAGTAAGCATCATTAAGAGCTTGTGTTATGGATACTAGATAACGGAGGAATAATGATAATAATATGTATATAAATATTAGAAATATACTAAATAAACATATAAACATCCATGACTCGTAAACAAATGCTCGTACTCACCATACAAACATTTGCTCCTACCGGGATTTGAGCCCGGGACCTCTTGACCGAGTAGCCTGCATAGTAAGGGATACAGACCGCTCAACCAGCCGGTTGTCCATAAATTATTTTATTAAATAATTATTTTTTTAATAAAATAATTTATGTTTTATCGATTAAGTTACACGCGCGATCGCTATTTTGTCTTTTTTTTCTCGCGCTGAGTAAGCCATATCTCCATCCCTGTCTGTCTCGGCCAAAACAACATTTCGATGCACCTTCATAGAGTATACGAAATCACATTATTTGTTTTCATATTATTCATAGTAAAACAAATGACAAAAATATTATTCATCGAAAAATCTCTGCTCAAAAACGGTTGAAAAGATAACCTGTCCTACAAAGTTATTGATTATACGTATTAATGACTACCAATTCCATTACTTTACTGTTTTTGTGTGTATTGTACATTATTATGTCATTAGGTGGTAGAGCGTCTGGGTGGCACGGGTAAGGGCAATAATTGTGTACCCACTCTCACAATGAGTAACTGTTTTAAACAAAGATAATTTGGAACGTTAATATAGCACTTTTTATTTTCATGGTGGATTAGATTTATTTTGGGGATACGTGTACTTACCATGTATTTTGTTTGAAAATAATCTCCAGATGAGGAAAATTTGAGTCCCGAACATGTTTCCGAAAACCATTTTACCAATTAATATTTAGATAGATTTTTTTCACTTTTATAATTTTACCACGGCGGTGTCGGACTTACGTGGATAACTCTGTCTGATCTCGTATAGGTACCTACCTAGATTTCGTGGTTATTTTCTTCTTTTTTGGTCAAACGTGCATTGGTCTACAGTTCATTTGATGAAAATTATAAAAGTGAAAAAAATCTATGGGATCTATAAGTTGGTAAAATGATTTTCGGAAACATGTTTGAGACTGGGGAAATTTAGTTTTTTAGCAATATGTACAGATAACGCAATTCAGAACGTTTTGCGGGACATGTAAGGAAAAGGTCATTGGCTGAGGGAACCGTCTTGAACCTTAGTTTCCAAAGTGGTCCAAGACCCCCAGGGGTCCACGAGAGGCTCGAGGGGGGTACGTTGGCATGAGAAAAACCACATTTTTTTGTCGAGATGGTAGTAACGTAGCTGCAGTGGGTCTATCGGAACCAGCTAAGTTTTTAAGTGGTCTATGAGATAAAAAGTCCGGGAAACTCTGTTTGAAAACAATTGTAGCACTTTCAGTGACTAAGTGAAGGTGACTCTTTGTGCTTCGACATCTGAACGGGAAGAGGGGGCTGGTAGAACATCTTTGCTCATCAAAGTGGTTTCTACACAGATACAATCAATAATAAAAGAAAAAACTAAGACAGTAAAACAACATAAACATGAAAACATTGCTTTGTGTATAGAAAACAAAAATGTAACATGTCCTAACGAAATATCTGGCATATTTAACAATTACTACACGCACATTACTGCAAACCACAATTTGACTAGATCAAATCGACTTATACAAACGAACACCTTACCGAACTCGTTTTACTTATGTGCGGTAGAGGAGAAGGAAGTTAAAAAAGCCATTCATGATTTAAAGAAATCGTACACTTGCGGACATGACGAAATTCCAGCTAAGATTTTGGTACACTGCACGGATGAGTTTACACCACTTTTGACGTTTCTAATTAACCAATCCTATGACGAGGGTGTGTTTCCAGATAGTCTTAAACTCGCAATGATTAATCCAGTATTTAAAAAGGGTGATAAACATAATGTCTCAAATTATCGCCCAATAGCTCTCTTGCCGGTTGTCTCAAAAATTTTTGAAAAGATATTATGTCAACGGCTATATCATTTTCTTGAAAAATATAACGTTTTCAATATCAGTCAACATGGTTTTCGTAAGAATCATTCTACAGCTTCAGCCGTTTTTGAATGTAACCATGAAATATTAAAAATACTAAATGAAAACAGGTGTGCTGTTGCAATTTTTATGGATATGTCTAAAGCATACGACCGTGTTCTGCACAGTGTACTGCTGGAAAAACTAAAAATAGTAGGAATACGCGGTCCAGCTCTAAAATGGCTAACTTCTTACCTGGAAAATCGAAGACAATTTGTCCAAATAGGTCATTTAAATACGACGAAGCGTGAGCTAAAATTGTTTAAGTCGACCACAAAAGTTGTGCCTGGGTCCATACCACAGGGTAGTGTATTGGGCTGTCTTCTATTCCTTATATATATTAATAGCCTTCGCATCGAGTGTCCCCATAAGATGGTTTTATTTGCCGATGACGCCACGATCATTATTTCTTGTGAGTATAATAATTTGAGTAACTTACAAAACTTGATTTCAGAATTATTAAATACAACGGAAGCTCATTTGAAAGATATAGGACTTAAACTTAATTTTGAAAAAACTAAAATCATGCAGTTTAGACCCTATCAGAGACCGGCGATACCTCTCTCTGTATCTTATGATGGACATAACATAGAAGTACTTGATAAATTTTCCCTGCTAGGTATTACAATCGACTCAACACTGTCATGGAAGCCCCACGTAGATACCTTGGTAAGCAAGCTTAACCAGTTCACGTATGCGTTGCGTGAGCTTAGAAAAAGCACAAACGAGGAATGCGCTCTTATTGCTTACCATAGCCATGCTGCTGCCTGGATAAGGTATGGAATTTTGATTTGGGGCAATGCAACAGACGTCCATGATGTGTTTGTACTGCAGAAACGCTGCCTGCGCATCGTAACTTTTACAGTTCCCAGGGAATCATGCAGATTACTATTTGTCAAGTACAAAATACTAACAGTCACGTGCTTGTATATATTTGAGCTGTGCAGGTTTATAAGAAAACACCCACATTATTTTCAAAGGATAAGTGACGTACCAAGGCGCTACATCTCTCGACGCGGAAATAACCTAGTCGTTCCATTGGCGCGACTAGCTTTATATGCGAATAGTTCGTACTGTATGGCTGTAAAGGTGTATAATCGCTTGCCAAATGAAATAAAGGCCCTCCAAGGATGTGAATTTGATAATGCGCTGAGGAAATTGCTAATTAATAAGTCCTATTATTGTTTACGAGAGTATTTTGACACATATAAATGACATTCTATACAGAAATTATAATTATAATGACTATTAAGTAGATCTAATAATTATAAATATGAATAAATGATAATAAATATAGATATGAATATATAGATTATTTAAAATAATTATTAATAATGAAATGTTGAGTGATTGATAATTGTTGTACTGACTATTGTGAACTCATTGTATTGATGTTATTTGAAGTATGAATTAATTAATTATTTCGATTATTTTATTATTCTTAATTGGTTAAATATTTGCTGTACTCGAAAAGAGTGATTAAGTTATTTTTAAGTACTTTATAATTGTAACACCTTTATGCAACACTTAATCTGCAAATAAATGAATATGAATATGAATAATCTATACTAAAAATATAACGCATAAGTAACTTCGTCTGTCTGTCTGCTATGTTTACAGTCCTAAGCCACTAAACCGATTCAGGTAATATTGACATGGATGGTGATTTCCTGGTGCGATAACTGTCTTCCACTACACATTCTGTTAACAACGTGATTCTACTAATCTACTAGATCAATTCTAATTTATGTTTTTCTCAAAACATATGATAGAAGGCGATATTACGCTATTCACAAACCAAAAAGTAATCATAATGATATTCTTGTTTTTTATTCAACATTTAATGAAGGTATATTACCTTTGGTCTACAAAACTCATTACTGATTACATTTCAGAGGTTTCCTTATAATTAAATTCAAATACGCCTCGTCAAAGTTATGAAGCTTCATGAAGTTATAAAAATAATACAATATTTCATACATTTACAATAATTATTTTGCTGGCACAATTTTTTTTTCATTCTCAACAAGGTAGGTACCTCTAGACTTTATCTCACGTGATTGTAAGTGATGATAGGACTGCAGATGGAAGTGAGCTACACTCAAATTCCTCAACCACAGCATGCATTGCACATGCCGCGACGTCTGGGATTGCCCAAGTGACTCTGGGTAATATCCCCATCGGCGCGAAACCTGTCCGTAAGGCCGGGTTACCCGGGGGCAGTCTGGTGAAATATCTTCGGCAGAGCCCAGTCCATCCCCAGTAAGTGCAGTGTTTTTTTTTTAAAAAAATAATCATGGTTTTTTTTATGACCAAACGGAGTCGGATATTTTGTCTGGTGTTTGTAGGACTTTGGATTCGTCGGCAAAGCTCAGATCAACTTGGCCGATCCACAATTTTCAATGTTGCAGAGGAAATTAAGGAATTGTTAATAAATAAAGACTTACCCATAGCATACAGGATGATGAGGGCTGAAGTGACCCAGGAGCACATGGTGACCGCGGCCTGGAGCTCACATCGCTCGGCTTTGGAGCCCCCGTCTCCTCAATTCACTGGAACAAAAGAATATTTCGATCGGATTTCGCAGTCAAAAACAAACCGCTATGGTTCAGCCATAAAGCGACATAATTAACGACTGGCTGGCCGAGTAGTCAGTATTCCTAGTATACAGGGTGGTGCTGTCAATATGACAATAAATTAAAACATGGGCTATATTAGTTCATAGAAATAGTTTGCCACTTTTAAATACATCTTATTCATTTGATAATTTCGTGACAATTCTATGAAGTAATGCAGCCAATGTTATATTATTTCATACAAATGTAATGTAATTATCAAATGAATAAGATGTATTTGATAGTGGAAAACCATTTCTATGAACTAATTTAAATTATTAATTTATTGTCGTACGGTGACGTCACGTGTTCCTGTATTACTACAAAATGTATGGGCATATTGACAAAATCAATTATAACTATGTAATATGTATGTTTTAATTCAAAGTGGTCATAATAATAGTTGTTTTAATTGATGTGAGCAATCTAATACTATCAACATTTTTGATAAATTTTGGAAAAAAAACAATTTTATAAATTTTCTAAACAGTGTATTACTTTAACAATATTCTATATATTTTAAGTTTGAATTGTTTTTACGGGTAACAGGAGCGTATATTTTCCAAATTTGTGAAAAATAGCACCATATTCAAACTTAGGCAACATTCCAATTCTCATAAAGAACATTTCAAATACTAAACTCTGTTTATTCATTTTGCGAGACAAACTGCGAGTTTGCGGAATTAGGCTAAAAGAAACAAAAACAAAAACGAGGCTTTATCTTATTTATTTACTTATCCCTTGTCTCTAGATTTTTATGACAAAACTTTACGCATTCGTTTATTTAAACTGCCACAAGTTAACTCCGTATTGTTGTTTGAGCTCAATCGTGTATATTGTTCAGAGCTTTTGTCAAGACAGAGCAGAATAATCTTATTTTTTGTGTAACCCACTTGGCGAAAAGACTGATTGATGATTAGACTGTATTACGTATACAGAGCTGCAGTGCGATTCACTAACAGAAATATTGGACATAGAGTTTGACGACTGACAAGACGACGAGCCGCCATTGATTTTGACGATTGAGCACAGCGCTGCGCGTAAGCGTATTCACTAATCTCTACGCCGATCTCTTGGCTGTATATGTTTGTCGCTGATTTGTGGAATTATAAGGGTGGCTTTCGTGTATTTATTTAACACCTAAGTAACAATATATCAATTGCCGCGCAAAGTTAAGCAGTTTTTAAAAACTAAACATTTTTTTTCTAATTAGATTCTGTACATGAATCGTTGTCATCCTGAGGCCTAATATGAAATGACTCACTTTATTGAAGATTTTAGAAATATCTGACTAAAAACAATGAAAATATTTTTGTATGTATTGGAAAGAATCATACGCTGACCTCCAAATTGCTACAGTCTAAAACCGCTTTAAATACCTCTGGATAGAGACTAAAATGTCAAGCTTGCTGCTTTCATGACTTCGACTGTACAATTGTTATTGTAATCTCTTATTATCTCTACTGCGCGGTAAATCTCGGTGACAGTAATAAATTTGTGACGAGTTTTAAAAGAAGCGACGCCGGTGACAAATGTTGATCGACCGCTGGATAAGGACCTCTATTTAACTGTGTGTTTGTTTTATGTTAGATATTTATGAAGGTACTAGGTGGTAGGTCCGTATGTAGGGTCGTCTGGGTAGGTTCACCACCGCCTTTCTTATTTCAGCCGTGAAACAGTTCGCTGTGTTTCAGATTGAAGGGAAAGGTAGCCAGTGTAATTACTGAGCATGGCCCGCATTTCATCTTAGGCCTCAGGATGACAACGCACCTGCAATATCAAGTGATTTTCCCTTATTCTTGCAGGTGTCTATAGGCGGTGATAACCGCTTATCATCAGGTGGGCCGTCAGCTTGTTTGTCATCTAATGGTAAAAAAAAGATTGGTTTACTGCCTCGTTTCTTTGTCGTACTTCCAGAACTTGGAATTCTTTGCCAGCATATGTGTTCCTTGCTATAATATGGGTTCCTTCAAGAGAGGCGTGTAAAAGCACCTTTTGGGCCGGCGAGGTGGAGGCGGCTACAGCAGTGTCTAAACTGCACTAGCTGTCTTCGCATAGGTCAGTTGCCGTGCTTCGTATTAAAAAAAGATAGAGATAGTACGCCGGCGTTGTGGGTTCGGGAATTTTTGTAATAACAAGTCGTGCTAAAGGTAAGGTTTGACGTGCGTCAGCTGTGTTCTCTGCTAAGTTTTTAACCTTGTTGAATATAAAACATGATAGTTTTTTTTTTATTTTAACAGTTTAGTAATAATTAAAAACTGTGTACTTGTTTTATATAAAACTGTTGGAACATCAAGTAAGGGTGCTTACTACATGATAAAAGGGTATGATATATTGGTCGCGCAAAATCGCTACTTACCGTAAATTTTAGATATAATTTTTTAGTACCGATTTTAGCAGGTTTTTACTTTCAATCCTTGGGTACGATACGATAGTAAGAAACTATATTGGCTGACGGTCACCCATCTAGTTGTGACCTTGGAAAGTTATCACTAGTCGGTTGTTATTTTTTTAAATACGTCGTCGTGACATTATGCCCTTACAGTTAAATCTCTACTGCTTTTCGAGACTGAAAATCAATGCATGCCCTTGAACCAGACACTAAAGATAGGTAATCTATTATTGACCCTCCGAGGGGTCGGCCGGTCAGAGAAGTGAAATTTCTTCGGTTCCATATTTTATGCAATGTGAGTGGGACTATGTGAGGACCATGTAGTCCTGAGGTTTCCGCTATAAAGAAAACGTTGGAATAAGAAAACTACTGCTAAATAGGATTCGGTTTTTGTGACCACTTTTGTGTGTGTGTGTGTGTGTGTGAGTGATACTATGATTACTGCTAGATGTAGACCAATATAGCCGATATATCAAAAACTGAAGGTTAGGTGCCTATGTAAAATTATCAGGAATATGAGTTATCCGGCGTTATAATTAATCTGGAAAATAGAAATAACGCCATCAAAATCAGGAGGAGTGAAAATTGTGCAAAATATTTTTTTTTCCTAAAGTTTGTACAAGTATGTATGTGACGATAAGGTCTACAAAAAATTAAGAGAGGCAATAAGTATGCCCAATTTAACCACCAAACTCAACCCCTTGACCCTCAGCGATAATTAGGACGGATTGTCGCCTAAGGCTGAAACCAAGTAAGTATTCACTGGGATAGTGTCGCGCACCGTTTCAATGTTGCTCAACGTGTAGACCAACTCGTTGAGTGAAATAATTAATGTCATTTCATTGGAAATGTTGAAAAGCAGCATCCGTTGCACGGCCGTGGAAAAATCTCTCTCCACAATTGATGTCCACTTATTAGGGGGAAAAATCTGATTTATCTCTTTTTTTCTCGGACGACGAGAGACAGACAAATTTTTGTCCACTCTCCAACGAATTTGCCATCCTGAAGGACGAACTGGAGAAAGAGTTTCTCGCGGGGGTATAAACACATCATCTGTGAAAATTTCAACTGTCTAACTATCACGGTTCATGAGATACAGCCTGGTGACAGACGGGCAGACGGACGGAAAGACAGCGGAGTCTTACGAAACCCTAAAAATTGAGGAACATAGCATTTCTTGGGCTCGAAACGTTGATCGATAGCGTATCCTAAGTGTGTATAAGTTTAATTTTAATTTAATGTAATTGGAAATTATTTACCCTTATTTAATTTAATTCAGTCTTACTTAATTTGATTTAATTTACTTTAAAGTTTCACATAATGTTCAATCTATGACCATGGTGTTGTACCTAGTAATAAATGAATTCTATTCTATTATATTCTAATTGTTTCTACCATGTAGAAGACCTGTACCCAGTCGTACATAAATAGTTTGGTCATTAACTCAGTTTATGATAGCAAAAGGCATCTTGCCGATGGCTTCATGCTAAATGTTCCAGTCGCAGTCACGAGATTATATTTCGCTTTGAATATTGTACGGTTTGTGGGATGTTTGAGTAATTCTATTTGCGAGACGTCTCAGTGGTCCTGCGGGAGGGCGGGCTAATTAGCGGTTAGAATATTCTATCAGTTGGAGAGGCGGTTTCTCCTGGCCTTTGGCTAGTCATTGAATTGAATCACACATATTGTGACTTTTGCCTGTATACCTTATTAGAAGTATTTGTATTGTTCTATAGTTTACTTATCAAAGACAATTGACATCTTTCAGTCTTCCCGTGATCACGAGTGCTGTAAAGTATATCCAAACGTCGGGTGTATAATAATAATGTAACATTTAGATGTATTAACTCGCCGTTAATTAGTTAAAGGCGAGTTAAATGTGACAAATTTGTTTTATTTCAAACAGTTTATACTTTTGTTGGTTATGTGAAACGGTATCATTTGGTTTTAAAACATAATAAGACGACCAAACGCTGTAATTTTCGCAGTACCTAAATGACAGCGTTAGGTTGTCTTCTGATACATAAATATTGAATCTGTGGTCTTCTGAAACGAAACAGATCAGGGTCCCCTTTAATATAATATATCATATTAAAGGGGCCCCTAATATATAAATACAATATATAATATATCGGGGATAGTGTAAATCCGCGAATCTACCCTAAGTAACGGCCGCGTATCTGCAATAGATCCAGTGTTACAAGGGAAGGTTTAAACTTTAAAACTTTTTTATTTCAATGAATTTTAAGCTCATTTTTACACAGAGAGTAATTATTGATGTGTTCTATCTCTTGTTAGGAAAATATAAATCCCTTAAAGTAGCAGCCAATCAAGATTTTGCGTGAATTGCCCGCGACAACTCAAATGGGCTACATTTGACAGATACGCGGAATTATCCAATGCTAGTTACGCATATTTGCACTATCCCCGACGATATGGCTTTCTTGGAGGGAGGGAGGGGAGGGTCGCGCGCGCTGGAACAGGTTCTATCACAAATAATATACAGTTGACGTTGACGGCTACCATATATATGGTTTATTCTGAATTACAATAGATGAGCGTTGG
Source organism: Nymphula nitidulata (assembly GCA_947347705.1). Lineage (NCBI taxonomy): Eukaryota > Metazoa > Arthropoda > Insecta > Lepidoptera > Crambidae > Nymphula > Nymphula nitidulata. The sequence goes on along the minus strand of OX374617.1, from coordinate 849,676 downwards.
ACACGTACCGATATTTTGAAGATGGTTATTGTTTATTTAAAGATTATACAAAAGAAACAGTCAGCTATTTTAACAATATAATAGAAGTCATATAACTTTTAAAAACTATGTAATAAATATCCATGAACCGTGCTTAAATGATCTTTATATCTTCACATATCTTTCAGTACAAGCTCACAAGAGTTCCCGTCAAATAAATAACTCGTGATTTAATTTAATTTTAAAGCTAACAGACTTTAAAGTTGCAGGATCAGCTAGTTAATTCAATTTAAACCTTATCACGTTAGCGTAAAGCGTTAAATCGTGACAGCAAGCTTGTACCTAGAGGACGGATAAAAGTTCAGTGTTGTAACGAGAACCAAGCGACGTAATTGGCTGAGAAGCTGCGTCTCGGACTATCGGGGGTTCAATGGACATTATAGGGTTGTCACTTCACAGAACTTTGGTTGAGTCACATTGAGTTTTTTTTATCATACACAACTAGATGACAAACAACCTGATGGCCCACCTGATAGTAAATGGCTACCGACACTTATAGAAGCCTGCAAGAACAAGGAAAAAATTATCTTGAGGCCTAAGATGAAATGCTCCAGCCCAATTACACTGGCTACCTTTCGCTTCAATCCAAAACACAGCAAAATGTTTCACGGCTGAAGTAAGAAAGGCGGTGGTACCTACCCAGACGACCCTACATACGGGCCTTCTACCTAGAATCCTTTAGCCAAAGCATTTTATTTATTTCATAGGGTACACTGAACAGACATTGACACAACATGAAAAAAATGACATAGTAAATGGTTTATAATATATATACAACCAATTAATGTAAAATACACTAAGAAAATGTATTTCAATTTAACTGCTGAGTGGCGAATCAATCGACACCTGATTTAGTAATGCATCTGAATGCAAAGTTTTGAATTATATTGAGATATTTACATGTAATTTGTTCGTAATGAGCTGATTTATTTTGGTGTTGTAGAAATGTGTCATGATCATGGGTAGACTGCTGAAATGCTAGTAGAAGTCAACTTCATTGCGGGCAGAATATATCGATTTACTCTCTTTCGTAGATGCTTGCTAAGATTGATACCCCTACTAAAATCTGGTCTGGAAATGCACCCGCGACCTGTTTGTCCCATAAAATTAAATTTCCAGGTGTTTTCTTCGTAATACCGCAACGTCAGCCCTAAATGAACTTATACAAATCCACTTCACGTCGTCTGAAACATTTTTTCCTTTTCCCGTGCCAATCTCGACTGATCTGACCTAGGCAATCACCCCAAACCCCATTTGAACTTTATGATCTTCGCGTAAAGTCTATTTTTGATTTCGTTGTCAGTATTGATACATTATATAAAGGTCTGGCAATGCAGAGCCTAAGGTATTAATTATGCAGTCCTCAACAAGAGATGTGAGCCCCAAAATATAGTATATCTGTCTTTCTCTTCCTATTAATTTTGGTTGATTCAATACTTCTGCTACATTAGCTACAGTTTTCGTAGTCGGTGCTACGAAAGATTTATTGTTTCACAACCGGGTTGATTCTGAATAAATCAATTATTTATTATAAATGCGAAAACTGTTTTGTCTGTTGCCTTTTCACAGCGAACCGATTGAGATCATCATCATCATCATCATCATATCAGCCGAGAGACGCCCACTGCTGGGCATAGGCCTCCCCCAAGGATCTCCAAACCGATCGGTCCTGCGCTGCCCTCATCCAACGGCTTCCCGCGACCCTTACCAGATCATCGGTCCACCTTGTGGGGGGCCTACCAACGCTGCGTCTCCCGGTGCGCGGCCGCCATTCGAGGACCTTTCCGCCCCAACGGCCGTCAGTCCTCCTCGCAATGTGACCTGCCCACTGCCACTTTAGACTGAGATAAAATTCTGTAAATATGGAAATTGTTTGAGACCCTAGAAAGAACCTTTGAATGGATAGCCGGAATCCACGCGGGCTGGTACTAGTTATTATATACAAATAACGGCTCAATTCACTATCATTTTATATTATGTAGTTCAACCGACGACTGACAGAATGAAATTAATCAGCCTATTGCATTTGAAATAAAACTACTTCAGCGGATTTAACTCGCGTTTATTTAGATGTTATATTATGCCAGCCTATTGCAGTCCACTGCTGGAGGTAAGCCTCCCCAAAGCTGTGCCACAATACACTGTCTACCGCTTTCCTCATCCAACCACCACCTGCTACCTTGGGGACGCCCCACAGTGCGTTTGCTGAGACGTGGGTAATTACTGGGCATGGACGGCATTTCATCTTAGGCCTCAGAATGACAACGCACCTGCAATATCAAGTTTTACTTGTTATTGTAGGTGTCTATAGGCGGCGGTAACCGCTTACCACCAGGTGGGCCGTCAGCTTGTTTGTCATCTAGTTGTATAAAAAAAAATCGTGGTCTCCATTTGAGAACCTTTTTACTCCAACGCTCATCGACTCTGCGACAGATGAAGAATGACAAGTCGATCTTGAAAATATATGACTAAAACTAATAATATTAAAAACTCACCTTTATACAAAAAGATGCAAAATTAAGAGCGTTTACTTATGTAACTTAAAGATATTTTCAGCTGCTCTTTTCAGTAGCTTATTCCTCATTCCATTTCATTAGCCATGTAAGCCGTTCCAAAAATAGCAACTTTATGTTGAGACAGACCTCACTTTATTCTTACAGTATCAAAAAGGCAAACATAAAACTTCCGGGAGTCAGAAACGTAATAACTTACAAAAGGTAGGCGGGAATCGGCAAGAGAGCCTCGCATATTGCAGCTTCATGAAATTCCCGCGGTCGGGATTATTTTGCGAGCTCATCTGGCTTCCAGAGGAAGGTGCAGAGCTTAAATTGACTAAAACGAATGTCAACTTTGACGGCGACTGATGAGGGTCAACGAATTATTGCTGTTGGTTGTTGGGGGTGAATATGTACCGCTATTTATTGGCATATACTGGGTCAATTAATCCCATTTTACTCGTAAGTGCAGTCAATCTAATTCTCCGTTTATGAATGCAAAAACGAAAGCTGTTATAAAATATTATATTTATAAAGGTGAGTTTAATTTCCAACCATAATGAAGTGGTAAAATGTAGGTATAACGAAGCACCTATCGGCCTTCACGCCTCCTTATCTTGTATACAAAGTGAAAAAAATCTATGGGCCCTGGAGGGGAGACCTTATTAAACAAATTTTATCCTGAACAATAATCCTACCGATTCGTATAAAAAATAGCGAATGTTCTTTGTGAACTTCTAAATTTTTAGTTGGTTCGAATTCCGGAAGAAAAAAAAATTTTTATTAAAATAGGCCACAAAGAAGCACTTTAAAATCGTCAAAAAACACATTCCTACAACTATCACAAAAAATATATTAACTAACAACCTCATAGTCCTTGTCTGTCTGTCATGTCTGAATTTTTCACCGGTTCCAAAAGTTGAACTACCGAGAAGATTCCGGCAACAAACTCGTGTATATCTTTGAATGCAGTTTTGTTTCTTTTCGAAAATAAAGGATTGTTTCCTTTGCGTAAAATGAGCTAACAAAAGGATTTTAAGTAGTTCCCCTCCAGGGCCCATAGATTTATTCCACCCTGTATAGCTTCTTCACAGCTGTGTAAACTTAAGTTATTTTAAAGATTAATTTTTTGATACTGTTCCTACATTCGGGACAGCAATAATAGTTGTATGTAATTTTGGTATAAAAACGCGCTGTTGAGTTTAATATGTCAAGTATTGGGATTAAAAACTTAAAGTTAGGAGTTTATAACCTTCTTTCAGAAATAATAATTTATTTTAAAAAAAAAACACTCAGATTAAGGTAGCGTTAGTGTATATGTCGCAGCCGTCTGGTTAAATCAGTCGCTAACTGGACGCCTAGCCCGTTGATTGAACGCCGGCAACCAATCAAACGGTTGAAGTACAACTAGCCAAGTCATTTAGCGCAACGTTTGAACGTCATGTCAGCCGTCTGGTTTAAATTAGCCATTCCATTGGACGTCTAGGCGGGTCGTTTAAATCGAAGAGCTTTTGTATGACTATTTGACTGATTGGTAGGTTCGGGGTTATTTTTTTATTGCCACTTAGAGCCAAAACGACGTCCTTTAAAGTTCTCTATTGTGCGTTTGTCAGGTCAGTGTGGAGTCCAAATTGGAAAGAATCCAAAACAAGTTTACTAGGTTTTTAAGCTACATTTTTAGAATTCCGCATATGGACTACAAAGATCCTTGTATTCGATTCCATCTTCTTCCACTTGAGGTTTGTAGAAAAATAGCTGACTTGCGTTTCCTGTTGGAAAAAGCTCAGTCTAAGCTTGACTGTTCTGAGCTTTATTTAAAATGAAATATAAATATTCCACTTCGTCATTGCCGTCCAAGAAGTCTACTTCACGTTCCATTCTCACGTACAGTGCATCATAGCAACTCTTGCTTGATTCGAGTCGTTAAACAATCTAATGTGTGTGCAGGACAGACTGCAACAACAACAGATTCATTCTGTAGTAGTTTAAGTAGTGTAAATAAAATGCTAGCAGGTGACTAATTGCTGTAGTATTTATTATTGTTGTATTACTGAATTTTGTTAAAAAAGTTTTTTAAAGATATATTTGGACGGCCTGTTGGCCGAGTGGTCTGTGGCCCTTGCTATGCAGGCTACTTGGTCTGGAGGTCCCGGGTTGAAATCCCGGTAGGAGCAAATGTTTGTTTGATGAGTACGAGCATTTGTTCACGAGTCATGGATGTTTATATGTTTATTTAGTATATTTCTAATATTTATATACATATTGTTATCATTATTTATCCGTTATCTAGTATCCATAACACAAGCTCTTAACGATGCTTACTTTGGGCTAGATACTAGGTGTGAGTGTATGAATATTATTATTATTATTATATTTGTTTTTACGAGAATGTATCAAATTTAGGATTTACCTATATCAGTGCTACTTGTGGAGGTTTTTTACTGGCTTCTTGTAATCTATTTTATTGTATATTTCCCTATGTGAGCTATAAGCCCCCGAAATAAAATAAGTAGTCATAAAAAATAACCTTGATCCTACCAATCAAGGCAAACTTTTAAGTACAAGTCGATTTATTGAATACGCCAACTCGTTAAACGCTAAGTGAGTCTAGTTCAATTAACTATCGGGCTAGGCAGCCAATTAAGCGGCGAATTTAACCTGATGGCGGCAACATAATTATATACTCTTTGCCTCTAGCCCAAAGTAAATATTATCAAGAGCATGTATTATGGATAATAGATAAAGGAGAACATATTTTAATATATTACGGCGATACTAAAAGTCAACGCCTATTATTTATCAAAATAGGTGTTAGGTATAAGCTATATTTATTTACGTGTTTCATTCATATTTGGTTATCCAAACCAGCATAACAAACGAAAATAAAAATACCTGCGTGATAGGCGCTGATTTTGACAGCCACTGTAATAGGACTATTTTTTTATGTTACAGTACCTGTCACGCGTCAGTCCAGAATAACACTGAATTGAACAGGGTCTCTGATTTGATTGTGAATAAATATTTCACTGTAGTGCACAGAAAAATGAAAAATAAAGTGTGTGTTAGAAATGGTGTGTTAAATTTAAAAGAGTATACACAAACAATGGCTCAAATTACTAAACGGAATAAGACAGGGCAATCATTTATTAGTACGACTTTCCTAAGCATATCCAAAACTTTATTGTAGTTATTATGACTCCAGTGTTAATTTATTTATACCGCATAAATCTTACTTTTGGTAACATCTTGTATATCTATAAAATTTGTTTATAAATATTTTTGTCTTTCATATTTCTTGTCTATTAGACCACAAGATACTTTTAATTTTAGTCAACTCTACAAAATACACATTTTTTCGACCCATATGATAAGAATTAATAAAGACGTAATCCAAGCTTTATTTGCTACGGAATCCTGAAAAAGAACAAAGAGTTTAAACAAGAAATTTTAATGGTAACCCCATTTTTCAACAGCCGGTTGTCAATAAAAAAGGAACACATCAACAACGATCAAGTGCCGGTGAACGTAATAAAAGCAAATTTTAAACCTCCTTGTTACTTACGTCACTGAAAGTTTTTACGAGCCGTTGGCTACGAGCTCCGTAGACTGCTACGACGTAGTGCGACTACGACATGAATAACTACGACTGTCTGTGGCTCTTGGAATTGGTTGGAAATTCCTTTTCTTAAGCAAACCTTTTTCATACCATAAATAGAAGGCTCATGTCGAAGGAAAGCAAGTATTATTTGTTTACATTAACCGAAAAAGTCAATATGTTGTCAAAAACAAGTCTAACGTCTAATTATATTTACTGACAGTGAATAAATAGGTGATCCATTATCAGAAAGTATAATTTTTGTATGTTCAACGATTTCTTATTTATTGTGGAAATCATTAGGAGAGGCCTTTGTCCAGCAGTGGCCGTCACTAGGCTGAAATGATGATGATGATGATTTATGCAACCGAACCTTAGTATCTACAACTTTTTTTTAGTATTTAAGTTTGTGACACTAGGTCAATCAGGCAGAAAAAAATATTTCAAGATGACAGATAAGAGCTCTCAAATATGTTAAGTAACAATGACCTCATATCTCTATCTAGAAATGTTGTGACGTCAAGTGGAAGATCACATGTGTGATATTATAAGAGCTCCACGTAAATGATCACGCATCCCTTATTGCAAAACGTGGTTAAAACACGGACGAGGCTGAACCAGAAGGCTTGCCAATAAACATTTTCTGAAGTTTCGGACGATAATAGTTTAGCATATTTGGTGACACTATAGATATTTAGGTCATCATGAGTGTTCTCTATTAGTCCAAATTCAAGGTTCAAAATCCAAATAACCACAAGTTAGCCCCGTATTAAAAAGAAACGCTGTCCCTTAATACTCACGAAAGTTCCACAACTTACGTGCCAGATCTGATACAGATTAGTTTGACGGGCCTCGTCCGGCACCAAACGAAGACACATTACCATGATACTATCAAATTGTTCACTTGACGCGCTACAGGCGACATGGCCCCGGTGCATGTTTGACCAAAGCTTTGAGACAATGCTGGAATCATTTCCTCTCTGCTCACCAATATGATATCGTGGATTAATGAAGTATTTTTACTGTCGCTTATGGCTAACTTGATTTTGATTAAACATGTATCACAATTACTATAATTTCTCATAAGATAAAATGACTTATAACTTGTGGTGCAGTGTATGCCGCGTCTCCCCATATTATGTTACTAATCTTTTATCCCATATTCATAATCACTCCTGTTTAAGCCATCATCATCATTCACCCACTCTATCAAAAATGTCTTTTATCTTCCTCTTGGTACATAACCATCTACAGTAAAAGTGTCTCATGCTTGTCATCTCTCTGAATAATATTTCCCTACGAATACAGTTGGAGTTCTCTCAACTGACCAACTATGCCTGCTTTACAAAAGTCAGGTCCGGTCTTGCGTGGAATATTGCTCGCACTTGTGGGATGGCTCCGCCAAGTATCTCCTCGATGCACTGGACAGATTGCAGCGTCGTGCTGTCCGTATCTTTGGCGATGTAAAGCTCATGAACAACCTTGAGTCTCTGCAATTGCGTCGTCGGACATTGAGTCGCTTTGCGACATTTATCGGCTTTATCAAGGAGAGTGCTCTGAATTATCAAGGAGAGTGCTCTGAAGAGCCTTCTTCACCTTCCCTTTTCTGCTCAGGAGCACGCGTGTCGGTCTTCGGAGTCATCAATTGACTGCCTCCACCTCAACATCACGCACAAAGAAATTTAGTGCCTCGTTTCTTTGTCGTACTTACAAAACTTAGAATTCTTTGCTAGCACATGTGTTCCCTCCGTCCTACTACTTGGGGTCCTTCAAGAGAGGTGTGAAAAAGCAGCTTTTGGGCCGGCAAGGTGGAGGTGGCTAGAGCAGTGTCTATTCTGCGCTAGCTGTTTTCGCGTATGGATTATCCTTACCGTTGCACATCAGGTGGTGTTTGGTCAATTGCTGTGCTTAGTATAAAAATAATCCATAGGTATAATCGTGTAATTACTATACTAGCTAATATTATAGCTATTTATGATACTAGTTCGGTATGTTGGTTCTTACAAACTCGTAATTATAGTAAGCCCTTAACTTCTCGGGCTTACAGTCGTCTCCTCGATTGTAAATACCAATTGCTGCGCGTGTTGAATTGAATTGAATTGAAATCGTAACAATATCTGACGTTTCTAACATGAAAATGGCGCACATTTGCAAATGGCGCCACGTACGCGTGTTGAAATTAGAAGTATGTCTGTTGTATCATTCATTCTTTGGTATTCGAATGAGACAATCATATTGAGCTCTAGTGCTTCTAATGAGGTTCCATCATTCAACTAATTTATTCTCATAGCACGAAACTCCTTGACAGCTTATAATATAATATACATTATTTTATGGAAATAAAAATAACGTAAAGAATACGCACGGCGCCATAAAACGAAACAGGTGGTAAAACAGGTACTTAGGTGTAAGTATCTATTTTACCGCACGCTCCGTTATAAAGTGCGTATTAACAATAACTTTCGAACAATTTATACAGACTTCGTAAATGCATTTCTCAACAAATATGTTGAAAAATACATTGCAAGCTGACAAGGACAAATTTTATAAGCAATTCTAAGTCAACATAATTCAATTATCCATATTATATAGCTTGATAATAATAGAATATAATTATATAGCTTTTTTCTCCCTGCCGCATTCAGCGGTTTTGAGCCACCCGATGCAATATAAGTTGATTTTATGAATTTGAGCGGTATAAATATGTAGTAAGATAGATATTGCATTGCTTTTTGAATTTGTGTCCCCGCTATCCATTTCGTAATTCTACGCTGACAGTAAAATCATCTACCTAAATAGTGATAGTTGGTCGTAAGCGACCAACATAAATATGCCAAGCGACTTTGTAGTTGGCGCTACGTATAAATTGGGTCGGTAAGTCCTAAAAGTAATTTATCGTCTCTTATTACAATTTGAGTTTATTGATAACATCTACAGCGTAACTCCGATGTAAACACGAGGCTAGTTCCTTTTCATAATTAATGTTTGATGAATAATTTGATAAGCTTAAGGGTTATAAAGGGTGCGCTCGAAAATATTGACTTCTATTATAAATTAATAAATAACTAGCTTCCGCCTGCTATTCCATCTGCGCTATCCCATAGTAACGTAATTCCAGAATAATAAGTAGTCTATGTGCTATTCCAGACTTTAATCTATCTCTGTGCCAAATTCCATCCAGATCAGTTTAGATTTTATGGCGTGATGGAGTAACAAACATATGGATGTTTGTTTGTTTGTAAAATGCGAAAGCTTTAATAACCGCAGTAGTCGGAGACTCTGTCGCAGCTATTAGCGTCCACTTCAAACATGAAAAATGTTTCAGACGTGATAATTAGATAAACAAAACATTAAAGATGCGTGAGTGCACGTGTCAGATAGCGTGTGTGAGTGTGTGTGAAAGGAAGCGGTAGTGTATGTTATGTTTACGACTTATTGCAATGTAGGTACTTAAACTTTGTAATCTACTTGAAATAAAACTACTTTGTAGTGTTGCGTCCCTACGATGAGTTAGGTCGCCAGAGCTCACGGAGAAAGGATTACGTTGGGATAACGTTTTCTCTTGTTTTATATAGGTTAGGCAACGCGTGAGTAGTGCCCAAGGTGCTACGAGAATCTATAGGCTACGGTGACAACGCGTGAGTAGTGACCGAGGTACTACGAGCGTCTATAGGCTACGGTGACAACGCGTGAGCGGTGCTCAAGGTGTTACGAGCATCTATAGGCCACGGTGACAACGCGTGAGTAGTGCTGAAGGTGCTACGAGCATCTAATGGCTACGGTGACAACGCGTGTGTAGTGCTTAAGGTGCTACGAGCATCTATAGGCTACGGCGACAACGCGTGAGTAGTGCTCAAGGTGCTACGAGAATCTATAGGCTACGGTGACAACGCGTGAGTAGTGCTCAAGGTGCTACGAGAATCTATAGGCTACGGTGACAACGCGTGAGTAGTGACCGAGGTACTACGAGCGTATATAGGCTACGGTGACAACGCGTGAGTAGTGACCGAGGTACTACGAGCGTCTATAGGCTACGGTGACAACGCGTGAGCGGTGCTCAAGGTGTTACGAGCATCTATAGGCCACGGTGACAACGCGTGAGTAGTGCTGAAGGTGCTACGAGCATCTAATGGCTACGGTGACAACGCGTGTGTAGTGCTCAAGGTGCTACGAGCATCTATAGGCTACGGCGACAACGCGTGAGTAGTGCTCAAGGTGCTACGAGAATCTATAGGCTACGGTGACAACGCGTGAGTAGTGACCGAGGTACTACGAGCGTCTATAGGCTACGGTGACAACGCGTGAGTAGTGACCGAGGTACTACGAGCGTCTATAGGCTACGGTGACAACGCGTGAGTGGTGCTCAGTTCAGTTCAGTTCTTTATTGCAATAAAATATGGTACAGAAGGTGTTATAATAATTAGATTGTATCACATATTTTTACTGTCATACAGCATGCAACTATGCAGTTGTTAATTCATAATGTCATGACCAAAATTACATTATTATTAATATAAAACTTTAAATATGTCGACCTATTACACATATTGTCAACTTATCGTTTGAACAGGGCCTTTTCCCTGATAAACTGAAATTCTCAGTAATTAAACCACTTTTTAAAAAGGGAGATAAGATGGATCCGAATAATTATAGACCAATCACGTTAGTATCTATTTTTTCCAAAATATTCGAAAAAGCGATGTACACTAGATTAAACAATTTCTTCACCAAATTGAATATTTTGCATCCAAATCAATTCGGTTTCCGTAATGGCAGCTCGACGACCTTAGCTTGTTTTGAATTGATCAAAACAACTACGGAGTCTCTCAATAACGGAGATCCAATAATGGCAATTTTTCTCGACATGAGCAAAGCTTTTGATTATGTCAACCATAAAAAGCTCCTTCGAAAGCTGGAATTGTATGGTATTAGGGGTAAAGCATATGATTGGCTATGCAGTTATTTAACTTACAGAATGCAATGTACAGAAGTCTCAAAAATAACGTGCAATAAGAATAAAATACTTAAACTATACTACAAATCGGAGTTCAAAACTAATAACACTGGAGTACCACAAGGTGGGGTGCTCGCACCACTATTATTTCTTATATATATAAATGATCTTCCAAATGCATTGCCTTGTAAAACTATTTTATTTGCAGACGATATAACTCTAGTAATAAAATGTAACGATAAAACTACTTTTGAAAATAATATAAATAACGCTTTAAGAGATACAATTGACTGGTTAACTTTAAATGACCTACAAATAAATATTATTAAAACTAAAATTATGACATTTAAATCGTATAACTCAAATTCTCCATCTTTTAATATTAAATACAACGACTGTAACTTAGATGAAGTTGGTAATATAAAATTTTTAGGTATTACAATTGACGAGCACTTAAATTGGAAAGAACATATAAATCAAATTTGTAAAAAATTGGATCGATTTGTATTTGCGCTGAGTAGGTTAAGGCAAACAGTTTCGCTAGAAGCAGCATTGGCAGCCTATTATGGCTATGTGTCATCAGTGCTGAAATATGGGTTAATTTTGTGGGGAAACTCTGTAGAGGTGGATACAGTTTTTAAACTCCAAAAAAAGTGCATACGAGCTTTGTGCAATGCGTGGTACTTGGATAGCTGTAAACCACTGTTTATCAAATTAAAAATTCTTCCATTACCGTGTATGTATATCCGGGATGTATGCAGTTTTGTTAAGCAATATCCCCATCATTTCAAACTGTTTTCAGAGTCCTTAGTTAGACAACGTAGATCTAATTATGCTAATATTTTATACCAGCCAACTAATCGTAAGTACATATACAAAAAAAATGTGTATAATATGTGTATACAATTATATAATAAATTGCCAAACTACCTAAAATCTTTAAACAATAATCAATTTAAAACTAAACTGTCAAAATGGTTAAGTGAAAAGTGTTTTTACAGTGTCAAGGAATATATGGAAATGAAATTTTGATCATTATAATTTGTGTATAAATAACATTTAAGTTTAATAGTGTAAGTATGTAATATAATATTTGCATTTTGACTACGTCAATAGAATATGTCGGACTTTTATAATTATATGAAATCTTACTAACCATGTTCTTGCAAATAAACATTCTATTCTATTCTATTCTATTCTATTCTATTCTAAACATATAATTAATCACACTATAAAATTTTAATGTAAAACATTCAATAATTATTATATTTTAGTATTAAACAATTAAGATAAATCAAATTTAGTCAATTTTATGTCAACAGGACAATGAAAAATGTCAATTATGTTAAGTCATTTAAAAACTCTGCAACTGTGTAATATGCTTTTTCGACTAGAATGCCATGTAAGCGACGTTTGAATGTGGAAAGTGGCAGTGTCTTTATAGTTTCTGACAACTTATTATATATTCTTACTGACATTGATAAGCTATTTCTATCACAGATTTCAGTTCTAGAATTCGGGTGGCACAACTTATTAGGATATCTAGTATTGAACATTCTACAACACTGTTTTTTTGTTACAAACAAGTCTGGATGCATTTTTACAAAAACACATACTTCATAAATATAAATGCAAGGGACTGTCAACAACCCAAACGATTTGAACAAAGGCTTGCAGGTGGTACGAGAGCTTACGTCAGCAATGGCTCTAATACATTGTTTTTGTGAAATGAAAACTTTATTTATCTTGACCGAATTCAAGGTGTTACGAGCATCTATAGGCTACGGTGACAACGCGTGAGTAGTGCTGAAGGTGCTACGAGCATCTCATGGCTACGGTGACAACGCGTGTGTAGTGCTCAAGGTGCTACGAGCATCTTTAGGCAACAGTCACTGCTTACCATCCGACAGGCCGTGCGCTATCTTGCCCCTCTTATCGTATCAAAAATAAATTTGTATAAAGTCACTGCTATTAACCTTTTATAGATTTATTTTACTTAAAACAGTAGATTAAATTACATCGTTACATCCTTGTAATAAAATAATACGAATTGTCCTGCCGTCAGAAGTTTTATATTCTTTAGCTCAAACTACTGATAGATAGGCTGACTCCAATGTGGCATCATCCAAGTTTTAAGTATTTTTAACGCACACACACACGCATACAAATAAGTGCACGTACATTCTCATTCAAACACATACACGCACTATCCTTACTAAGACTATCATAATAATATCATATCATTTATTCATTAAAACATTTTTTACAATTGTGTTTGAAAGTCAATAAAATTAGAACATAAAAAAATACAACACTTCATTATACAATAAAATGACAAAATTTCAACTTAAATCAATCATAAATTTTTCATATTTCTTGATTATCTTTTAAATTTATTACATTTAAGCCAAAGGTATATAACACTACAACAGTACATTCCTGAACCATTGGGCAAAATACACGGATTGCCGAAAAGCTCCTCAAGTGAGTAGAAACATTCCTTCAGAAAAAGTTGCCTCAATTTTATCATGGTTTATTTTAAAATCTTACTAAATATGAAGTTTTGTAGTTTAGTTATATTTCTTAATAAACATATTTTAGTGAATGCTTTGGTTCCCAGTTTTCATTAGAAATCAAAAACTGAAAGATACGTATTAATAATACCTAATCCAATTATTTTAAGATAAATATTGAAGGTTCCAAGTAACGTGATTGTTCATCTCGCACCGAGCCACGTGGCGTGACGTACTCTAATAAAATTTTCCCACGAAAACTTCTTTCCTTTCAACATTATTGGCATAATCACGCTTAGACAAAATTTATGGGAATCAGATAATGTATTGGTAGATAGCATGGTTATTACCTTGTTAAAATTGTTGCATGAAAGATATATTATTAGAAAATTTGTTACACCGCTATAGTAAATTTAACTAAAGGAACAAAACATATTTTTCAGAATGTATTTAATAAAGTTTTGGGTTTAATTTGTTTGATTGTGGATACAGTGAGTTGATGGGTATGTTTTTAAACAACCATTTTTTAACTTATTCACTTATAACTATTTTGCTTACCTGTTTTGTATTCCAATGTGTATTCTTTTGATATTATGTTACAATTACCGGTATTTCTCAAAAGATAAACAAATTAAAATAATAAGGAAATGACAAAATAATGAGCGCGGTCAGCTGGACCCTTCAAGGGTTAAACGCGAAGCCATCAGCTGACGAGGCCTCAGGGGCTCCCAACACTATCCAAGCTCACATAACCAAAAAGTACCCGAACATTAATTAGCACGACACTCCAGAAAGCTTTAACCTCCACGCTCACCTACCTAGTTTCTTACGTTTCTTTCGCACGAGGGGTTGTGTTGGTTTGTAGGAGAGGGATGGAAGCGTTGGGCGGACGCCGGTACACCCGCCGGCGGTGGCGGCGCGAGGCTGACTAAATCTGTGCTGGTCTTAGGCAGGTCAGGTCAGATGTTGGGCGGCGTGCAGACACCGCACATGAATCGTTTGAATACTTAAACAGTGCTGTATTGTTGGACGTACGATGAAAATTCGACGTGATTTATTTGGCGGTTCATCTATTTATTCTTTTAGAAACCTTTTATAATCAACTAGCTGTGCCCGCGACTTCGTCCGCGTGGAATATTGACAATTTCCATACAAATTTTCATCCCCTATTTCAACCTCTTATACCCCTTTTTTCCATTTAAAAGTAGCCTATGTCCTTTCGTGTACTCTAGACTATCTTTGTACCAAATTACATTTAAATAGGTTCAGCAGTTTAGGCGTGATTGCGTAACACACACACAGAGTTACTTTCGCATTTATAATATTAGTAAGGAGATGACGTGACGATTTGTTTAGAATCACAATTTGATCCAACCGGCCGGCGTTCATACATATTTTATAATCTACTGTGGATACTTAGCAGATTACTATGAAGGCATGATATATGCAAGACTACAAACGTTTTTATTGAGTGATCACAAAATCTGCCTGGAAAGAATAAGCTTTACCTCACCTTCCAGTGTTCCCTCCTTCATATAATATGGGTTCCTTTAAAAAAAGGCATGAAAAGGCACCAACTTGACTGGCAAGGTGGAGGCAATTATTACAGCATGGTTAAGCAGCACTAGCTGTCTTCGCATAATTATAGACTACGCTTCATATTAGGTAGCATTGAGTCATTTGCCGTATTTCGTATATAAAAAATACATTAAATATCGTAGACTATATCATCCTCTAAAATCAGGTCAGGTTTAAGCCAAATGTTAGTCCATTTAAGACAAAAAATACAAAAATAGAATTTAG
Source organism: Nymphula nitidulata (assembly GCA_947347705.1). Taxonomy (NCBI): domain Eukaryota; kingdom Metazoa; phylum Arthropoda; class Insecta; order Lepidoptera; family Crambidae; genus Nymphula; species Nymphula nitidulata. Next base: position 834,277 of record OX374617.1, on the reverse strand, counting down.
TATTATATTGTTAGAAAAATAATATTCATTTACTCAAACCTATTATCTAGCCCAAATTAAGCAAAAAAGCATAATAAAGAGCTTGTGTTATAGATACTCAATAAAGGTGAAATAAAAATAATAATTACGTAGTAAGTAGTAACATTAGAAATATACTAATCATACACACATCCGTCAAGTATGTACTTACTCATCTTATAAACATTTTCCCTAACGGCTTCGGGCTCGAGATCTTTAGCTTAGTAGCCAGCTATACTGACCATTCGAGCAATGCCCGATGGATTTAAAGAATTCATCTAGCTATGGATATTAACTCTATTGTAAAAGCGGCCTAATCCAGCATCCCACAGCAGGCTCGGCGTGACCGCACGCAGGCGCACTGTCCGCATCCTTCTACAAGTTGATTCGCGTTTGTGTGTTACAAGTTCCTGAAGGTGTACACTTCTTTGTTTGTGCAGGTTTCCCTGAAAATGGCTGACTGGTTCACTGCGCATGCGTGCTGCTTCCAACTTATATAATACAGCTGAGCTGTGGAATTTACGACTTTATTGCTAATGTGATATGGTTTTAAAGTTTTTGGGAGGGAGTAAAAAGTTGTTTTTTAAAACACAGCGCGCTTTTGAAGTTTGGACTTGGGAAAGGTAAAGGACATTTGGAGTGGGGCCCGTGTGGTGAATTAGAATAAGCGTCGCTACACCTTTGATTCAAAGCAACGTGAGATCCCAGCAACTTCATGTCCGCATCTAGTTTATACGTCGCAGGTTGTCTTGGAGAATTTTCCGAGGAAATAGTTTTAATGTGTTATGTGAACTCTTTTATGGCAACTTTTAGAAGTAGCTAGCGTGAAGAAGTTTTTATTTTCTTTTCTTTGATTTCTGGACTATTTCGCGTTTTGATGCAACGTTTTGTTAGCTAAGTTTGAATGTTTTTTTTTATATAATGATAACTGATTTCCAACAGACAAATTTTAATCATTCGTTGTTCAACTTTGTAATTGTAACCGGTTTAAATTCAGACAGACAAGTATTTTGACATTGCTAGGTAACAGATTTTTGTGATAAGACATAAGTACTTGAATATGTTCTTGATTATTACAACATTGTTTCTGCAATAATAACATTTCTGGTTTCAATTTCGATACCTGTCATTTAAAGTAACAAGATACTTTAAATGGCAGGTGTCAGAATTGATTTTGCAACAGTGAAATGGTTTTAGAAGACTATCCACAAAATTAAGTGTATACAATATTTATAAGCTACTTTGAAACCCTGATGAATACAAAATCACGAAAGCTAGGTGTCCTGAACAATCGGATCGCAGTTAAGTCAGTACCGTAAGTAAGGTCGCCAGAACTCATTGAGAAGTCTCAATGTTGGGAGCACAGGTCTCGTCTCCTGTGCTGTCAATATAACAATTTCTTTTTCAGGGTAGACAGCGCTAGTAGTGCCCAAGGTGCTACGATCGTCTATAGGCTACGGCATCCGCCTACCATCTGGCTGACTGTATGCTTGTCATCCTTGACGTAAAAGAAACTATTATGTTAAATATAATTATTGTCCAACGAACACAACTTTATACAATACAAAGCATGGAAAATGACTCACACCACCTGATGTGAAGCGCTAAGATCCATATGCGAAGACAGCTAGTGCAGCTTGAAACTCACTGTTCTAGCCGCCTCCAGCTTGCCGGCTTTCAAGGTGCATTTTTACGGCTCTTTTAAAGGAACCCATGGAACTTATAAAACTGTTGCTATTCATCATCATCATCATCATATCAGCCGAGAGACGCCCACTGCTGAGCATAGGCCTCCCCCAAGGATCTCCAAAACGATCGGTCCTGCGCTGCCCTCATCCAACGGCTTCCCGCGACCCTCACCAGATCGTTGGTCTACCTACCAACGCTGCGTCTCCCGGTACGCGGCCGCCACTCGAGGACCTTTCCGCCCCAACGGCCGTCAGTCCTCCTTGCTGCTATTACTTCTGGGTAATACTTACCATGATCACGTACAAAGAAATTCAGGTACTCGTTTCTTAATCGTCCTTCCAAAACTTTGCTTTTTGCTGGCACATGTCTTCCCTCCTAATATAAAATTGAAAATTTTAAGGACCCCCGGCTAAGTCATTAATCATTTATCTTTTGATATATATATAACTATATGAAATGAAAAATGAAATGAAATAATTTTTATTCAGACAGAGAGAGATTTTTTTTATATGACAAATAAGCTGACAGCCCACCTGATGGTAAGCGGTTACCGCCGCCTATAGACACCAGCAATAACAAGGGAAAATCACTTTATATTGCAGGTGCGTTATCATCCTGAGACATAAGATGAAATTCCTTCCATGCCCAGTAATTACACTGGCTACCTTTACCTTCAATCCGAAACACAGCGAACTGTTTCACGACTGAAATAAGAAAGGCGGTGGTACTTACCTAGGCGACCCTACATACGGACCTACCACCTAGTAAATATCTACCACATAGTATCTAACATCATCTCATTGAGGTTGTTCTTATGAGCCCAATCACGCTATATCTGCTGTAAGTTTCTGAAGAATTGAGCATCCCGCAGACTTGATGGTACAAGATGACCTGAAATTTTGCATGCCTTGAAAAACACCGAAGTAACAGTAAACCAAATTCCAAATCAATCGGATCTGCGAAGTTAGTTAACTCCTTTTATCAAGTAGCAAATGACGTGATAGTCGTCAAACACCTGAATCTTCATAAATAGCTGTCTTCGCGTATGGTCTGTTCTTACCACTTCACATCAGTAGTGTTGAGTCATTTGTTGAGGAGTTGGCTTTGTATGAAAAAAGTGGTTTCGTTATTCGTATTTAACTATTTATCGTACCCTTTAACGGTATCACAAAAACCAACGTTACTATCTCCATGTGTCCCACGTGGCTCGTTCTAGAAGCAATTAGAGGCTTACACGGAGTATTTCTATTTGCCCTTAGAGAAATAATGCCGCGCGTTACGCCGAAGACTTATTGAGCACGCAACATGGAACTTTTATAGTACTTACTGGGTTAAAATTGTTCATACTAATAATATTATACATACGAAAGTAGCTCTGTCTACCTGTAACCTTTTCATGCCCAAACTGCTGTACAGATTAAGATAAAATTTGGTACGGATATGGTTTGAGGCCTTGGGAAGCTCATAGGATACTTTTTGGAGTGATAACCGGTATACATTCGGGCGGAGCCGCCGGTAGCCACTAGTAACTTCGTCTGTCTTTCTGTTACGTGATCACTTCTAAGAGCTGCTGAACTGATTGATATAAAATTTCGCATGGAGATAGAATAAATCATGAGAAGGAACATAACTTTTTGTCGCGATAACCGACACCCAAGCTGACGGAGTAGTCTTAATTGAACTTTAATATCGAACCGAGTTTGACTAGAGTTGGAAGTGAGCAGGACACATTGCAAGGAAGACAGATGGCTGCGTGCAGGGAGACGAAGGTAGACCTCCCACAAGACCAACGTTCAGGTGAGGTCGCGGGAAGCCAATGGATGCGGGCAGTGCAGGACCGATCGGTTTGGAGATCCTTGGGAGACCTTTGCCCAGCAGTGGGTGTCTCTCGGCTGCAATGACTATGATGAAATCATTGCAGCCGAGAGACACCAGATCAAAACACAAAATCAAAAATATATTTATTCAAGTAGGGCTCCTAAAAAGCTCTTTCGAATCGTCAAAAATCACAAAATATGTATATCTATTTAAAAAATGGTCTCCCAATGTCATATTGTCTATCTGTCTGTCATGTCTGGATTTACACCGGTTCCAAAAGTTGAACTACTTACCGAGAAGACTCCGGCAACAAACTCGTGTAGTCACTCTTTTCAAAATATGAAGTTAATTTTTTTGTGGTTACATTATTTAAATATTTTGTTGTGCAGTGCCATACAGAAAAATAATAGTAAAGTATATCAAGTTAGCAACGACATACAAACTTAATAACAAAAGTATTAACTTTATTTTAAGGCCGTCCGACAACGCATGATGATCGTCACTCATCCTCACTAATATTAAAAATACGACAGGAAGTTTATTTGTGACGCTTTCACGCCTAAATCACTGAACCAATTTAGATGAAATCTGGTTTGGGGGTAGTTTGAGACCCTCAGAGGAACATAAGATACTATTTAGACCGATAACTGCCATCCACGCAGGGGAAGCCTCGGGCGGAAACTAGTAATGTAATAAATCAAAATAAAAGGCAATAACGATTTACTTTCCAACATCTGTACTAACTGAAATACATACCAGAACCCTTTCTAAAAATATTCCCTAGAAGCAGGGTACCTAAAAGCATAGGTAAGCCTAGATAGAAGCCACATGATCGTAAAATAGAGTCCCGTTTGGGATATAAATCAGAACGGCTCCCGGCGTAGCGTGCGTACTTAGGTTCGTATACGCGCAGTAATTTATGCTTTATGAAGTTACTTTGTATTACTAACTATAAAGGTTAGAGGTGCTCGATTGCGTAGTGGTTTGAGCGCTTTGGTATGATTACGAAGACAAAGCAACTTTTGTCATGGTCGATCCCGGATGGGTCCATCAAAGTTTGTAATGACCTCCTCTGTGCTTCGTCATGCACGATAAGACGTTAGTCCCGGTTGTTACTGCAATAAAGAACTTTGACTTTGACTTTCTCGGATTCTTCTCGGTAGTTCAACTTTTGGAACCGGTGTAAATTCAGACATGACAGACGGAGAGACTTGACGTTGTTAGTTAATATATTTTTTGTAATAGTTATAAGAATGTGTTTTTTGACGATTTAAAAGTGCTTCTTTGTGGCCTATTTAAATAAAATATTTTTTCTTTCTTTCTTTCTTTCTTTGACTTTGACCGCTTAAACCCACCAACACGCATTGGGCCAGCGTGGTGATGTTATTGCCCAAACTCATGAGCTCGTGGCACCATGAGCATGCTCACGCGTTGGCTGCCCTGACTAAATCAAGAAAAAGTCTTAAGTGAGATAAATCCATCCGCTCACAGGATAATGCTTTCTCGTCTGATCTTCTTACCGCGGGATTATGACACTATAAAAAGTTTTATTCATCTGCGATCGTAGCGAACGAACGAATTACTCTTTCTGTTATTGATTAAATATAAGATAAGATGAGATGAAATGAGATCATTTATTTATTTATCAGAATATGGTTTACAAGTTCGCATTATTATTTACTATTCCTCATATCTTATTTCAGGCGTGAAACAGTTCGCTGTGTTTCGGATTGAAGGGAAAGGTAGCCAGTGTAATTACTGGGCATGGTAGGAATTTCTTCTTACGTCTCAGGATGAGGATGACAACGCACCTGCAATATCAAGTGATTTTCCCTTGTTATTGCAGGTGTCTATAGGCGGCGGTAACCGCTTACCATCAGGTGGGCCGTCAGCTTGTTTGTCATCTAGTTGTATAAAAAAAAATTCACCGTCATTTTACGGTGTAAAAATAATTAAGGTAGGTACATTAAACCAGAACAGGTACATTAAACCAAACCATAGTAACCAGGGTGCTTAAAGCTTCTGCTAAATTTATAAGCAAGCCTTTAACTCATATCATTAATTTGTCTTTCGTCGAAGGGGTATTCCCAGAGAATCTGAAGTTTTCCATAGTTCGACCATTATTCAAGAAGGGCGACAAATCGAATCCTAGTAATTACCGGCCGATAACTATTTTACCCGTTCTTTCGAAGGTGCTAGAGAAAGCTATGCTACAAAGAATAAATAGTTTTCTAGTACAATTTAATATTCTTCTGCCACAGCAATACGGTTTTCGGAAGGGTAGTTCAACCACACTGGCTTGCTTTGATCTTGTTAAAACTATATCAGAGAGTATAAATAATAATTGTCATGTGGTTTCATTATTTCTAGATATGACTAGTGCATTCGATTATGTTGACCATTCAATTCTGTTAAGGAAATTAGAGTTGTACGGTATCAGGGGAAAAGCTCATGACTGGCTGGACAGCTACCTGAGAAATCGAATGCAATGCACCGAAATAGCTAAAATAGTCAAAAAAAAAAAAAAATTAGCAAAAATTAAACATAGATCTCAATTTTTAGCAAAAACCACAGGTGTTCCTCAAGGAAGTATTCTTGGTCCATTGCTTTTCCTGATTTATATTAATGACCTTCCATATGCGACCTCACATAAATGCATACTTTTTGCAGACGACACTACCCTAATTATAAAATGTACTGATAAGAATGTTGTGGAGGAAACCGTATACAAAGCATTAACAGATGTTATAAACTGGCTAAACCTAAATAAATTAAAAATAAATTTGTCAAAAACCAAATACATAAAATTTTCCTCTTATAGTACTCCGAAAGTACCATTGAAAATAGAATTCAATAACACAAAAATTGACGAAGTTGAACACTATAAATTCTTAGGAATCAATATAGACACGCACCAAAACTGGAAGGAGCACATTAATACAATTTGCACAAAGCTAGAACGTTTTTCCTTTGCACTGCGAAGATTGCGGCAAACAGTATCTACAGAGGCTGCTCTTACAGCATACCATGGATATGTATCTTCAATACTTAATTACGCGGTGGTGCTCTGGGGCAACTCTGTGGATGTAGATAAAGCATTCAAAATGCAGAAAAGATGTATTCGAGCTTTATGTAATGCTTGGTTTTTAGACAGTTGCGTACCATTGTTTAAAAAATTGAAAATACTTCCGTTGCCATGCATTTATATAAAGGAAATTTGTTTATTTTCAAAGAATAATTTAGGCTATTACAAAAAGAGAAACCACAACACTTTGAGGCATACTAGATCGCAATACCTAAACCTACTATATCAGCCTACCTGCCAGAAGTATCTGTATAAGCAAAATTCATACAACATGAGCATAGTTCTGTATAATAAGTTACCAAATGAAATCAAATGTTTACAAGGAACTTTATTTAAAACGAAATTGACAAATTGGCTATTAGAGAAATGTTTTTACAGTGTTAAGGAATATTTGAATTTTAAGAAATTGTAAATGAATTAGAATCCTTTATTATATTTTTAAATCAATTTATGTGAGTAGTGAGTGACTTGATAAAAAAAAAGTTTTTGCACGTCTGCACGCAGACTGAATACACGTACTGTAACATAAACTTAAGATCTTTTAACCGTTGTGTTCATGCAAATAAACCTTTTGACTTTGACTTTGACTTTGACTAAACACTAATACATAGATAACTTGTATCTTTCAATAACAACATTAGCCTTATCAGTAAATAAATCAAGAATGACCCTCAAAATAGCTATTCAATGTTTTGTCCTATTTTTACACACATTGTGTAGAAGCAACACTGAATACCTATTCCGAGGATGATCCAAGAGGTAAAATATTTGGTAATAAGTTGTTGCCCCGACACTGTGCACTGTGCTCCAAGGGGGTTACCGCTCCAGGCACCCAATTAGAACCCAAACCACTATGCAGTAATGCACTGCGAAATATTTAAGCCACTTGACTAGATAATAAATACACAGGTGATCTCATTTAATCAAAAACCTCAAGTAATAAACCGACAACCGTCTGGCCAAGCGGTCTGTACCCCTTGCTATACAGGCTACTCGGTCAAGAGGTCCCGGGTTTGAATCCCGGTAAGAGCAAATGTTTGTATAATGAGTACGAGTTTACAAGTCATGGATGTTTATATGTTTACTAGCTGACCCCGCAAACGTTGTTTTGCCATAAAAAAATGACCAAAATATAAAATAAAATACAGATAGTAGCCGATTCTCAGACCTACTGAATATACATATAAAATTTCATGAGAATCGGTCAAGCCGTTTCGGAGGAGTATGGTAACTAAAACTGTGAGTCGAGAATTTTATATATAAGATATAATATAGGTATTTCTCATATTTACATACATATTATTATTAATATTTCTCCGTTATCTAGTATATCCATAAGACAAGCTCTTAATGATGTTCACTTTGGGCTAGAAAATAGGTGTGAGTGTATGAATATTATTAATATTATAATTAATGAATTACTGTACTGATAATTTTATTATCTTGGTTTATAGGCCTGATGTCTTTTACTCTCTGCTGTCGCGGCTATTTTGCCTTATGTTATCTTAATATGCCAGTATTTCTACTTTTATTTGTACATTTGAATGTGTTACTCCATCACGAAAGATTGGTTGAACGGATTAAGATGAAATTTTGCACAGAGATAGTTTATACTATATATATTAAAATATAGGATTCTGTTTCTCTTGGGAATGTTTTTTTGCGACATAACTCAGTCTAAAGTCGCGGTTGGAAGCTAAAATTTAATAAGGGTATTGCAATGATTATTTAGATTTTTTACACAACTAGATCACAAACAAGCTGACGACCCACCTTATGGTAAGCGGTTACCGCCGCCTATAGATACCTGCAATAACAAGGAGAAATTACCTGATATTGTCATCCTGAGGCCTTAGATGAAATTCCGTCCTTACCCAGTTATTACACTGGCTACCTTTCCCTTCAATCCGAAACACTGCGAACCATTTCACGGCTGAAATAAGGCGGTGGTACCTACCCAGACGTCCCTACATACGGGCCTACCATTTAATAACTGTCTCAAGCTATGGAGGAGAATGAGGTAATGAGCTCTTAATGATGCTTACTTTGGGCTAGTTAAAGGTGTGAGTGTAAGAAAAAAAAACGAGGTAACTTCCGAACTAGGCCGCTTACATCACATGAAAAAAAGGATAGTCAATAAGCTCGGATAAGTAAGGAGCTCGGTGGCGTAGTGACTTCAGCGCTGTGGTTTCGATCGCGAAATCAAAGCAACTTTCGCCATGGTCGATCACGGGATGGGTTAACTATTATTTCTTATCTCGAGCTCCTCCATGCTTCGGAAGGTACGCCGTTGGTCCCGGTTGTTACTGCAACTGCTTTAACCTACCAACCCACATTGGGCCAGCGTGGTGGTGTTATGACCCAAACTCCTCAAAAGTTTCTCCCATGTAGGAAGGCCTGTGCTCAGCAGTGGGACGTATATACTCTGATGATGATGATGATGATGATGAGTTGATAAGCTATTTCTGCTGCCTAAGAGGTGACCCTATGTTTCATAGGCTCATTATTCTCTTCTATCATGATTGTCTTTTCGAGCTTAGTAGTATATAAGAAAACTACATTGCGTTCTGAATTATTTCACTCTCCTCTGGTACTTAATATGACATTTTGTTTGAAAAGTATTCACGTCAAATATTAAATAATGTAAAATTTAAATCGGCTAACTTTTGCCACATAAAAATAGTTTTCATGACAGTTTAGTCTACGCTCTTGACTACCATTTTAAATAACCTCTTTATTGTTTACTATGAAGTATATTACTACGGAGGGTTTAAACTGTATCTCTGGTTTTACCACCCGATTGAGATAAAACAGGACTAAAATTGAAAATTAGTTCTATAGCTGCTAAACAGTGAAAATAGGCAAAATTCGAAAGTACCCTATCCCATTGAAAATTGATGACTAATGATGACTTCATTCTACTGTCTGAGAAAAGTACTCATATCCCATTTTATAATGTTTTTTATATTTTTTGATAATTCAAAATGATAGAAAGCGGTGAAGAAATTAGTAGGTATACCTAGTGCTCCGGTGGCGTAGTGGTAATCGCGTCTGGCCGGACAACGGGTTCGGGTCCCGCCTGGAGCATATTTTTTTTTCATCGTTTTCTTTCTTTATTTGGAAAATTGTTACAATAAATGTAGGTACTCATGCCTGTGCTAGCTGGTGCTGGGCACTTTTCCTTTTCTATTGCAATGAATGCGGCCACGTTCAAAGTTACGCTGTATTCTGAATTACCCCACTCTCCCCTTGTGCTTTAAAAATATGGGATAGTACTAAAATCACAAACGGTAGTCAACAAATCGCACAGTTTACCTGCGGTTGAACTCAGAGGCAAATTTACGTATATGAGAGAGGAATTAGTGAGCCGGGACTGCGGCGTCGCACGATTAATCGCGCGGCCGCACCTCCCGCACGTTAGATAGCTATAAATTGAGCAGCTTCATATACACATCAAGTGTACCAGTTATACTACGAAAACCGAATCTATTACGAACGGATTAAGGGTCTCAAGGTTCTGCCGCCATAAATTTGATTGTTGCACTGAGGGCTTATAGTGTAGCAGCAAAAGTACAAGGCACAGTGATATTTTCGTCTCGGAACAGCACCTTTTGCCGGTAAGGTGGACGCGACGAAAACAGTGTGCACTAGCTCTAAGTGTCTCTAGTGTCTCTAGTCTTCTTACCGCTTCATAATTATAAGGTGGTGTTCAGTCATTGTTATATAGGTATGATTTGTTGTTCACAAAGAAACATAAACAATGAAATGGCCACTTAGTACACTATTTATATTGATTTAGTAAGATTAATAAATAACAGATCGAATCAGTATTAAGTCGCATCGAATAAGTAATTGTATTTTAATCGTAGAACGACTCAAAATTTTAATCGGTCATTATAATTATAATAATAACAAAATTGAAAATTTTAAGTAACCTCCGGTGTCATCAATCATCTATCTAACACCATCTCATTGAGACTATTCATAAGAGCCCAAACACGCTATATCTGCTGTAAGTTTGTGAAGAATTAAGAATTTCACAGACTTTTTGATGGTATAGGATCAGCTCAAGGTTAGTGTGTCATGAGAATATCACCGAAGTGTCAGTACACCAAATTTGAAATCAATCGGATCTGTAAAAGTTAGTAAATCCTATTTTCTTGTAGAAAATGAGCTAATAGTCTATAAACGCCTGAACTGATCTTCATAAATTATAGATCAGAACCATCGTAGTCACATCAGCTTTCAAACAAAAAAAACCGAATCAAAATCGGTCCATTCGTCTACGATGCCACAGACAGACACACTATCTGTGTGTCACAGACAGACACGTCAACCTTATAACACCCCTCTTTTTTCGTCGGGGGTTAAAAAGTATTTACTAGCTTACCTTAAGTGTGGTTTTATATTGACTATTTGATATTGCACCACTTACGAGGTAAAAGTAGTAACACCTTTCTTATGTCTATTTTCAACTATAAACTCGTCACTATCGTACGGGAAACAGGCTTGGGAAGCGTAGAAGTGATAGAGATCTAAATAGTGTGTTTGGCTTTTTAACCCTTAAACGTATACTTTTCTCTCTATTTGATAAAATTTAGTTTTTTGAGTCGTTTGATGTATTTGACTCGATTTTCCAAAATTTTGGATTAGGTCACTTTAGCTCTCAGCGTGCGACATTAGTATTGGATTAAGTATTTCATTGAGCAGTTTATGCAAGGAAAATCGATAAAAATATCTAGATGCACTTCACTTACGTAATTATTTTATCCATCCAAGAGAATGGTAACAAAGAGAAGTATCTTTTAATACAGTTGAAAACGCATCATCTGAGTGTTTGGAAACGTGCCAGGATCTGTATTACCAAGCGAACGGTTAATATCTCTAGATAAAGCCATTTACGCCAGAAGAGATTCCATTAACGGATAAAAAGCGGACGATATTACATCCGACTTGCCTGTTCTTGTCATTTTTAGTTGCAGAAATAGTTAATATTCTTATTTAAAATTTTAAAGAATACAGAGACGAGAATCGTATGAAAAAAACTGAAAGAGATGTTCCAAAAATGGCCAGGTCTATTTATACAATACTGAAAAATAGCTAAAAATATGCAGAACACAAAGAAACCTACATGTACCTGGCCGGCTATAAAACATTATCGCCTTTAAGTAAATAGTACGTGTCTTATATAAAGGTATCTTTTGGAGTCACTTCACATCATCTATTGTTTCTGGAAACATTCTATAACCAACTTCAAAAAAATACCTTTACATGATAATTATCTAGTAGATACATCATCATCATATCAGCCGAGAGACGCCCAATGCGAAAAATACCTGCTTTAAAATCTATAAAATTAAGTAAATTTTAACTTTGTTCTAAAGTTGGTTTTCATTTTTGTTTAAAAAAATTTGTCTGCATTTTTTAGTGATAAGTTTCCAAAATTAAAGCTTGGCTTTCCTATCCCAGTATTGTATAGATTAAGGAATCTATTCAAGTGGATAACAAATATTTAAAACGTGGGTGTCCAAAATGTTGTAAAGGTTGCTTTATTTAAAAAAAATATTACATATTTACACTTTCTACGGCTCCCTGTGGTTTATTAACAGCCACCATATTTATCAATTGATTTGTAATACGCAAACTTATAAAAGAGGTTGTCATAGTACAAATAAAACGGGTCTTTCTTAAAACATTTTTAATTAATCTTGTACATATTATTTACAAAATTTAGCAAACCTTCGGGCAGTGGTAGTTGTAGCAAGAAATCTTAACCAGTAAAATTAACAAAAAACAACATACTATTTTTAAAACAATATACAACAACACATAACAAAAACAAAAGTCTTTAAAATAATGAACTATTAAATAAGATTCATAACAATGGTCAAATTAATATTTAAGATATTTCAGGTTGAAATTCTGATTTTACAAAAACATTATAACACTTTCATAGGGTCACGTCAAAATATCAAACTTCTTATTGCTACTACAATTACAGAGTCCTTTACAAACATGTTTTTACCTTTTATGTAGATGATCTTTTCTGAAGTGACTACATTCGTATCTCGTGAGAGAGTCAGTTAACATAACATTTTTTCCTTCCAGCCGTTGCCGGCTTAATGTGGTTAAATGTGTAGACATTTGAAAAGTTCTTCTTTTAGAAGTAATTTAGGTTGGTTTAAGTTAAACTTATCACACAATGATGTAACTTTGAAATCATAATTTAACCTAAACCTAATTATTTCACAATAATGAATCTTTCAGTTTGCGTTTAAGAATGAACACTGTATTTTTACTTTTGCGGAATCTATAGAGTTATCAGAGTTAATTAAAATTGAAATGTTATCCTTATTACATTAAATCGACTATCTTATTACTATAGAGATCCCCAAATAAAATAGAGAGGAACCAAATTAGATAGGTGAAACAATTAAAATAAACACAGAGAAGTAGGGTACGAGATGGCTAAGTGGGTTTGATTATGTAAACAAATACACCTTTGGGATTGTTGGTCATGATGTGACATTCATTTTTACTATTTTTACGAACGCAAACTCCTCCACGCACAATAGGTACATGTAGTGGAGTTATCGTTAAATTCTAGAAAATATTAACGTTAGGTTTTTGACATATGGTACTACACACATAGGTAATCTTTCTGTCACCTGGACACCTGAGTTTTTTTATGAAATATTTGGCCCGGCTCGTGAATCTTTTGTTCTTAATCTAAGAGTAGAAAAAATCCAGCGACACCTATAATTTTTTTTAAACTAAGTGTTGCTATAGGCCGCAGATGGCCATTAAAGAGTAACTGGGGTTTAAACGGGGTGAGAAACTTGACTAACCCATAAGCCTAAGAGGCAAATCACCTCTGAAGAATTGAAGCTATCAAATTATTATTATTAAGAAATTTGTCTTTAATTTTCAACCTTTACGTTCTTTACTGGAATTTATATTGAATGTGCTCATTTGCACTGATTTTTCTTGCTCTGCCGTGAGTTAGGGATGCCAGTAAATCATAATAATCGATCTAATATAACCACACACAATTTTCAGCTATTGCTAAAATTATTTTCTTACAATAATGCACGCAGTACACAATTTTGTTGCAATTTTCTATTAGTTATAGGCCGCGACGGTTGTCCGAAACTGGTACAAAACTCATAAAAATATTTACATTATTATTGTTATAAGGTACAGTCGACATCGCATCAAACGTAACAGTTTGAGCTTGAAACCGCCCTTACTGCGTTCGTAATAGAGGCGGCTTTCGTAGTGCAACTGTTAGGTACATTTGGTGTGATGTCGTCTGTACGTTCCTCGTTATTGTTTGTAAACAATAGACTTATCTAGGTAACATTTTTATAGTTTTTATTATGCTTTTAGCAGTCTTTTGTCAAATTTTATACGTGTATCGTGAAGTCTCGCCTTTCTTGCTCTTGGCGCTGTTGGTACCTGAAAAATTAAGAAAGTATTAAATTATAAGAATTAATAGGTAATTTTATAGACTAATGATAAAATACTAATAATGTAAGACGACCGGCTGGCCGAGTGGTCTGTACCCCAGGCTACTCGGTCAAGAGGTCCCGGGTTCGAATCCCGGTAGGAACAAATGTTTGTATGATGAGTACGAGCATTTGTTTACGAGTCATGGATGTTCATATATTTATTTAGTATATTTCTAATATTTATATACATATTATTATCATTATTTCTCCGTTATCTAGTATCCATAACACAAGCTCTTAATGATGTTTAATTTGGGCTAGATAATAGGTGTGAGTGTTTAAATTTATTATTATTATTATTATTATTATTATTATTATTATTAATGTAGGTACTAATGAAAAAACCGAGCAAGTGCGAGTCAGACTCGCTCACGAAGGGTTCCGCACCATATCTATAAACAAGCGTCTACCTGTGGCCGTTATTAATATCGAGCAAAAACAAGCAAAAAAATCACGTTTGTTGTATGGGAGCCCCCTAAAATATTTGTATTACACTGTTTATTAGTATTTGTTGTTATAGCGGCAACAGAAATCAATCATCTGTGAAAATTTAAACTCTCTAACTACCATGGTTCGAGACGCAAGATTACGACCTTTCCCTAGGGCTATTAACATGGACCAAAACATAAATCATCCTTGCTATTATTCAAACGACTATAAAAACGGGACATATTTTTTTAACAAGATAGATAATCTAGTAATTTATTAGATGTATCGTTCATTACCTACATTAGGAACTGATTATACAGTTCTTGTTCTCTATTGTTGTTTCATTTTGATTTGTTGTATCTTGTTTGTTTATAAAAAAGAAACAAAAGGAAACTTCTGCCGGTCAGCGCCATCTATGCAATGACTACCGAACCTAAAATCGTCGTGTAAGAAATTTACACAAACGTAGGTACGGGCTACAGACACATTAAGAGTTGTGTTCACCACCCGCTAGATGGCACTATTTGTAGAATTATTTTTATAAAAGTTGACTATTCTAAAATAGTCTTTAATACAATATGGGCGAGATGATGTAATGTAAAAACCTTGCGAGAATTAAAGACTACATTTTGGAATTTGTTAATATATTTAAAATTCATTAAAATTTAGGTGAAACGTAAAAAATACATAAAATATTAATAATTCAATTTGTTTTAAAATTTTCTCAATATAAATGAATTCAAAATGTAGTCAATACCGTTATGATACCGTAAAGTTACGTCTAGCTAACCAATATTTTGATATGACAAGAGAAATAATATTACTGTACTGGATTTATGTAATGTTTTAAAATTTTGGAAAACGGAGAGGAATATTAATGCCTGAACATTCCAATGAGGTTTATATTTATTCAAAATTCCTTCATCTGGTATTTCACGAAATCTCTGGCATCTTCAATTCCTCATTGCTCTGCGACATTAATGTTTAACACAAGCTTTTGAAAACGCTTAATTTGCGGTAGATAGGTGTTTATCATCATCATCACCAGCGTATAAACCTCCGACTGCTGGGCTCGGGCCTTCCTACATGGGAGAAACATATGCGGAGTTTGGGCCATAACACCACCACGATGGCTCAATGCGGGTTGGTGGGTTAAAGCGTTTGCAGTAACAACCGGGGCCAACGACTTAACGTCACCTTCCGAAGCACGGAGGAGCTCGAGATTATAAATTTTCATTGACCCACCCCGTGATTGACCATGGCAAAAATTGCTTTGTTTTCGTAATCGAAAACAGGGCGCTCAACCACTACATATTCATCTATTTTATTATTTCAGACTATTCTTGTAAATGATGAGCTTAGTCTGTGAAGTACAGCATCTGAAAAGGTGTTTACATTTAAAGCTTGTCGGCGTCGTGTGAGTGTGTTATAGCACAGGGCGGGCGGTGTGCGGGTGTGACAGCACATAGTAGTGCACGGGTACTCGCCTGGCGGCGGGCGGGTGGTGTGGTCGCGGTGTGAGTGTGTTATAGCACAGGGCGGGCGGTGTGCGGGTGTGACAGCACATAGTAGTGCACGGGTACTCGCCTGGCGGCGGGCGGGTGGTGTGGTCGCGGTGTGAGTGTGTTATAGCACAGGGCGGGCGGTGTGCGGGTGTGACAGCACATAGTAGTGCACGGGTACTCGCCTGGCGGCGGGCGGGTGGTGTGGTCGCGGTGTGAGTGTGTTATAGCACAGGGCGGGCGGTGTGCGGGTGTGACAGCACATAGTAGTGCACGGGTACTCGCCTGGCGGCGGGCGGGTGGTGTGGTCGCGGTGTGAGTGTGTTATAGCACAGGGCGGGCGGTGTGCGGGTGTGACAGCACATAGTAGTGCACGGGTACTCGCCTGGCGGCGGGCGGGTGGTGTGGTCGCGGTGTGAGTGTGTTATAGCACAGGGCGGGCGGTGTGCGGGTGTGACAGCACATAGTAGTGCACGGGTACTCGCCTGGCGGCGGGCGGGTGGTGTGGTCGCGGTGTGAGTGTGTTATAGCACAGGGCGGGCGGTGTGCGGGTGTGACAGCACATAGTAGTGCACGGGTACTCGCCTGGCGGCGGGCGGGTGGTGTGGTCGCGGTGTGAGTGTGTTATAGCACAGGGCGGGCGGTGTGCGGGTGTGACAGCACATAGTAGTGCACGGGTACTCGCCTGGCGGCGGGCGGGTGGTGTGGTCGCGGTGTGAGTGTGTTATAGCACAGGGCGGGCGGTGTGCGGGTGTGACAGCACATAGTAGTGCACGGGTACTCGCCTGGCGGCGGGCGGGTGGTGTGGTCGCGGTGTGAGTGTGTTATAGCACAGGGCGGGCGGTGTGCGGGTGTGACAGCACATAGTAGTGCACGGGTACTCGCCTGGCGGCGGGCGGGTGGTGTGGTCGCGGTGTGAGTGTGTTATAGCACAGGGCGGGCGGTGTGCGGGTGTGACAGCACATAGTAGTGCACGGGTACTCGCCTGGCGGCGGGCGGGTGGTGTGGTCGCGGTGTGAGTGTGTTATAGCACAGGGCGGGCGGTGTGCGGGTGTGACAGCACATAGTAGTGCACGGGTACTCGCCTGGCGGCGGGCGGGTGGTGTGGTCGCGGTGTGAGTGTGTTATAGCACAGGGCGGGCGGTGTGCGGGTGTGACAGCACATAGTAGTGCACGGGTACTCGCCTGGCGGCGGGCGGGTGGTGTCGTCGCGGTCGTCGGCGCGGCTTGTCGGGTCGCGGCGCGCGCGCTTCGGCCGCCGCCGACTCCGCGCTCGAGTCCGTCACCGCGCGGAACACCTCCTCTACGGGACCACAACGACAAAGTTTTTAAAATGCATAAAATATCTAAGAAATAATATCCTATGTTTTATAATAATACATAATACTGTTGTATTATCGTCACCATCCTGTATAACATCGAAAGCAATGAAATATAAAATTATTTAAGGATTCAAGCACTCCCCCGAGAAGGTCTAACGAATCGTCAAAAATCGTCTTTTACTGACGTTAGAACCATAGTGACACAAGTGACATTTCTATCAAAATGGCAATATGACTTTAGTTTAGTTATTTTGACAAACATATTACTTGAATCACTGCTTACTATAGTAGCCAGCTAAAATATATTATTCTTACATCGATGGTAAGTCTACTATAAAAAAAAAATTAATGTTACCTTTAACAAAGTTATAATGTCTGTCTGTTCAATAGGTGTTTACTTGTTTGTCGTAGAATTTGAATAAAAATAAACCAATCTATCACTAGATGGCGCTGTCTAACAATAATAACGTCTTCCCTCACAATGTCGAAGTAAAAGATAAAAATAACTTTGAAACAATCGATAGAACTGAGCTGAAGATGAAATAAGAAAATAAAATAAAAGGTACCTTTAGAAGGTCCAATGGGCATCCTGTAAGAGACGCTGGAGTTGCACTCAGCGCACGGCGACCCGCTGGAGTCGGAGTCTGACTCCGAGCGACGCACCATCAGGGTCATGGCGCGCGACAGCGTGTACTCGTCTGCGGATGTCAGTTTGTGGGATAGGATAGATAATATAACGTTATACCACTACATAGCTGATCAACGTTACTCTGCTATTCGTTCTCTGTAGTATAGAATAACAGAAAAACGGTAGATTAGCAAAAAGTGCAAACCGTGAAATCAGCCGAACCCCCAAATAAAGTTAAATACATACATGATGGCACATTTAGATCGGCCAGTATGGGATAGTCTGAAACTATAACACATACGAAAATCTCTTCTTATGAACCATGTCATCGACATTTCGCACATTTAAAAAAAACAATACTCAACTCGGGAATCGAACTTACATAAACACACCTACATATATTTATTTACCAACAATTTTTGGTTTTGTTTAGTTCATCGAAGTGAAACGTACCTAGTTGAATAAATGTTTTTTTTTTCTTTCAAATGAACTAACATGGGGTACTTAATATTAACAACAAATCAATATGCGCTTATGTAAAAATTAAGATATAATTCACGTGACATTGAACAGTAATTACACAGTGGTTGACGTTACATCCAAGTAAACAAAGCGTTCAGAAATCCATCAACATAAAATTCAGAGGTAATGTGCGTAATATGACAAAACTATGTGTTCCCTCCTTCTTATAATTTGGGTTCTTTCAAAAGAGGCGTAAGATGGCACCTTACGGGTCGGCATGGACGTCTTGAACAGTATGTTTCAAGATGTACTAGGTTTCTTCGCATGGACTCTTCTTACTGTTTCACATCAGATGGTGTCGAGTCATGTGCCGTGCTTAGTACTAGAAAAATCGGCTTTCACCGATTTTTGGAAAACAAGACAAATTAATAAGCTTCCGGTGGTATATCTGGTGTTTATGGTTATAAGGGGGTTAGAGCCTGTCCACATCTCCACGTCACGACGTCGTCAACGTTGCATGTCGCCGTGCCTTGTAAAATTCTGCTACATTATTCACTACTTATCTAGATATGGACCGTACAACACGTATTCTGCATTTGCTATTGTTAAAAAGACGGAGAGAGGTTGAGGGAAAAAGACGTGAAAAGACAATACTGGGCCGTACCGTGCACTAGCACGACGCGGCAACGTGCCACGTTACCGCACCGCAACGTTCCACGTTGACGACGTCGTGACGTGGAGATGTGGACAGGCTCTTAGGCTATAAGCAATATATTTTGCATTCCTCATGCTCGGAAAGTAGCGTTTTCTTGATCTGAGTTAACGCTAGTTCCCACCACCGGGCGGGAAAAACTCATACTAATTGCTTCTTGTCATAGGGCGGGAATAAAAAATTTAAAAATATAACTGAATTTCGTTACGTACAATCTGTGTACGTAGCAATCTGTGAAGCAAAAAAAAGTATTCGGCTGAATGGCCAGTAGGCGGTAACGCGATGTGTTCCAAATTTAATAATACTGTTTATCTAAATAGGTTCTACTCATGTTAGGAGTATTTTTATTAATAAGTTTTATTAGAAAAACTATTTTTTATTTTCCTTGCATTTGAAATGAAAAGTAGAGTGTTACACACGGGTAAAAGGAATCAAACCCTACTCGGACTATAGCCGGGCGTCTAACAACCTTGAAAATGAAAATATCTTTATTCAATTAGGCCCCCCAAGAAGCACTTTCGAATCGTCAAAAAAAAACCCTTATGTCTATCACATAAAAATAATATTTACTAACTAACAATTTCATAATGTTTGTCTCTTTATCTTATCTGTATCTAAGTAAGCTAACAATGTTATAATATCAGTCTGTCTATCGGTCTGTCTGTCGGTCCGTCTGTCTGTCTGTCAGTCTGTCTGAATTTACAGCGGAAAGTTGAACTACCGAGAAGATTCCGGCAACAAACTCGTGTAGTCACTCTTTTCAATTGTAGGGAGGGATTGATTCCTTTCCACCCTTATAATATAGGTAACCTGTATTGACGGGCGAGCGATGCTTGTGCGGCGGCGCAGCTCCCAGCTCGGGCTCTGCGCGGCCGAAGGTCCTGAGCGTGGCGCCCGCCCCCGCCCCGGCCCCCGCCCCCGCCGGCCCCCCGGCGGCCCGGCCCGCGCCCAGCTCCGCGCCCGCGCCGCCGCCGCTGGCACCGCCCGACATGCTGAACGTAGCGTACGGGCTGATCTCGTACATTTCTGTAATACAGTTACGGATCTACATTTAATTTCGCACTTTTTGCTCAGTAAAGTTTTTGATTAGTAAAGACATAAGCAGCTAGAGCAGCTTGAACAAGAGCTGTGTGCTGCTGCAGTCGTGGAACCAGACATTTTGATAGAATAAAGTAATCCGAAAAATAATCATGTGGCAGACTCAGTTACCGTAAGTCATTTTACACTTCCCTATACAAAACCAACATCGGTCAGCATTCACTGATATATCGCATGACTTCTTCAGCTAATGTACTAAGATCAGACATCGATGTATTTAAGACTAGTTCTATAGCTTCATTCAGAAACCAACTTATGAAATCTATATCATAAAGTTAATCTTTCTTGTTTACCTGACTCCACTAACCAGTAGTAGGTATAATGTTGATATAAAAAATTGCATGCTGTGTTCACATCTAGAAGGGTACAATTGACTAAATGTATTTATTTAGAAGTATGTTCATAGTGAATATAATTATTGTAACCAGTTTTGTGAACCAATAAATAAAAAAAAAACACTGAGAGGTCACTTTCTCGATTGTCATCATCATCAATAGTCCCACTAGGAGTTCAAGCCACCACCACGCTGGTCTAACACGGGTTGGTGGGTTAACGCGGTAGCAGTCAAAACCGGGACCAACGGCACAAGTAGCACGACCCTTCCGGAATCAACCATAGTTTTCGTCATTGAAGCCATAGTGGCCAAACCACTGCGAGCTCTTCTCCTCGCGACTGTGATGGGTATTTATTCGGGGTTAATATTTCTTTTATTACCAGAACACAATATTTTCTGTTTTTGAGAATGTTCTGCTATTATAATACTTTCATTTTTATTTATTTATTTTTAAAAATATAATTAATATAATAAGTATTAATATTTATTTAGGACAATACAATCTTACCTTGTTGTTCCTTTTTACTAATAGGATGTTTGATTGGCGACGACGTGTAGACCTGCTGACAGTTGCGACGGTTGTCTCGCTTCTCAACGGATTTCTCTTCTTCCTCTGATATGTCGCTTTGTTCGTAGCCTTTTCTCAAGCAGTTTGCGGAGGAACTTCAATGGGAAACAAAATATACTTTAGCTTAAAATATCACTAGTTAATAAGTTATTGTAAAAGCTGAAACTGGGGATATTTACATTGTAACAATCAAAACTAGGCTAGAGCTTGCATACAGTAATGGGAAGGACATAATTAAGATGTTCTGAACAGTATTTAATGGTCTCAAACTATCGGTTTAGGGGATTTAGCGTTAAAAGGTGTTAGATGTTACTTTATCATTCGTTAACGTCGGCTATAAAATAATAATTTAACTTTGTAGCGCGGACTACGCGGACGATGAATCAAAACTGAGTTTAGCCTACGCTAAAACTTCTAATTAAATGGCAATGTGATTTTATTTTAAATGTGTAGTGCTCGCGAAAATTAAGGCAACAGATAGACAGATCTAACTAATTTCGCATTTTTTACATAATACAAATATGATTGGCAAATGATTCAAAACCGCCTGATGTGAAGCGGTAAGAAGAGGTTGTATGCAACAACAGCTGTAGAACACATTTGCCTTGCCACCTCCATCTTTCAGGTCTTATTCTTGACAAGGAAAAATCCTCTGACGGGCCTACCCGCGCCGCTAGCGAAGTAGCGGGTGTGTGCGGGGGTCACCCAGAGTCCCTTGGAATACCCGCTAAAGCTCCTGGATAACTGCTATGCCTTTAGCGAAAATGATCCTGAGTTAGCTAAGTAAATTGACCACACCGATCATAATTCCGGCCTTTAAGGTGCCTTTCATGGCTTTCTCGAATCACGATTATCGTCCTATAAAGGCCTACGCAGACCGGGACGGCATGGCAAGGGATTAAAATTTTTACTTATGGACATTCAAACGTATCGATACAGAAATACGACATAAATTGCTATGCTTTAAAATGATGCCGTGGCATCTAAGGATTTCATTGCACGGCATTGAAAGACAATCCACGGGCTCCCGTAGCAGGATGCCGTGGCGTACTGCGGTAGGCAACGGCATGCCACGGACTCCGGCGCTCGTTGTGATATACCGCGGGGTGTGTGTGTGTGTGGGGGGGGGGGGGGGGGTAGAGAAGCAGGGAAAATCTTTTTTTTTTATACAACTAGATGACAAACAAGCTGACGGCCCACCTGATGGTACCGCCGCTTATAGACACCTGCAATAAAAATGAAGAATCACTTGATATTGCAGGTGCGTTGTGATCCTGGGGCCTAAGATGAAATGCCGTCCATGCCCAGTAATTACACTGGCTACCTTTCCCTTCAATCCCAAACACAGCGAAATGTTTCACGGCTGAAATAAGAAAGGCGGTGGTACCTACCCAGACGACCCTACATACGGGCCTACCACCTAGTAAATCTTCTTCTATCCCTATTATTAGCCTGTGCACCTTCTTCATCTGCAATAATCGATACCAACACCAAATCCCAATCAACCATTTTAAAAACTGAGGCACATCAACACTCGATCAAACGCAACTGAATACTAAAAGTGTATCGGGCAGCAGGAGTTGCCGAGGCGTGCTTGGGCATGCCGTGGCAAGCGGCTAGTGTACGCTGACTCACAGTAAAATCCCTTGCCATGCCGTCCCGGTCTGCGTAGGCCTTAACTGTTTCGCTCTCACCTCTTCCTATAGGCTAAAGCGGCGAGTAGCAACAAAGCGGCGAGTGCGGCGGCGCCGGCGGCCGCCAGCACGCCCCGCGCGCCGCCCGCGTCGCCCCCGCGCGGCGGGAACTGCGCTGGCGCTGGTATTCGTTCTGTAAAAATCAGATAGCATTTTATGAAGCTAATATCTTTTATTGACATAGTTAAACCACAGCGTGGTAGCCAGAGGTCGGGATTAGGTAGAGTTATTTATGTAGAGATCGTCTAATCTTAAATGATGCGCCCTGCCATTGCATTTATACACTAACGCCAATTCAAAATATGGATGCAATACAGATAAACATGCAATTGTAATTGGTCATTCAGTCGCTGGTTAGATGTCAAAATGTTGTGTTTGTTTTGTTTCTGATTTGTTGTCCAACTAGTCATATTTGGTCTGATCGAGCGAGAGAGCGGACGTCTTGTCTCATACAATGCGAAGGCGCTACTAGTCGGGCGATGAATCCAACAACGCTCACTGCATAAAGTGAGCGTTGTTGGATTCATCGCCCGACTAGTCGACCGAGTTGTACACATACAGATCATAGTTCACGAAACAGTCGACGCTGCCACACAGATGAAGTGTCGTTATTAATATTTGCACTCACACATATAAGTAAACTAATTAAGTAGTAGGGCGCGTCATTTCAGCTTAGACAATCTCTACTTACATAGATTTCATTCAGCGAAAGAAAAAAGTGGATTTGTCTCAAATCCCGAGATTAATTTTAAACAGCAGAAAAATCCCGTGATTTTTTTAGATAAAACAGTTTTTTCTTTTAAACAATATACAGGATGGTGCCGTCAATGCGACAATAAATTTAAATATGGGCTATTGTATGTACAAGCTGAAAGTTTTTATTCTCATATATTTTTGCGACATTTAGCTCAACAAAGTTCTTTTTCGGTTCATGTTTAGTATGTTTACGTCAATAGTTTTTACAAAACCTTACCGCCATCTTCAGTCAGAGTCGCAAAATAGTAGTTCCCCAACGTAGTCCCAGCAGCACTACTAGCCACGACCTTCAGATGGTACCACGTGGCCGGAGCCAACCCACAGATGGCTGCAGGCTGACCCACCAGGGGGATAGTTTTAGTCCGCCACGAAGACTCTTCGAAGCCCCGGACGGAGACAGTGAATGGGCCTAGTGGGCAGCCGTTGCTATCCCACGTGAAGAGGTTTAGACTGACGCAAGTGCTGTTAGAAGTGATCAGAGCTTTTTCTGATGCTGCTCTGGACACTGGAATAAATTAATAACAAATGAGTATACCTGTTTGGATCCCATTGGGGTATTATAACAAATTCAACCATAACTTGTCCTTACTTGAGTTACATTATTCATACTGTAGCTTTTAAAGACAATCTTAAACAAATCTTATTAGTATAAAAGTTCTCAATAGTCAAAAACATTGTTCAGTTTCTTTTGACACAAAAAAGACAGAAAAAGATTAGAGTTGATAAAAATGAACTCACATCCTCCCTTGGTCGACACGAGAAGCTCATCGCTAGGCGGAGATGCCCCCACGGAGTTGTAAGCAATAAGCCTGACTTTGTACATGCTGCCACAGGCCAACTGCTCCAGAGTGTGGCCCCGGGAATCAGCCGGTAGTCGAGTGGTGACCCACGCAGCAGAGTCCGCGCGAGTGTGCTCCACTGTGTAGCCTGACAAAATCATTTTAATTGATTAGAGTGATGCTAAGCAGTTCTCTTCATGTTTCCAGAACGAATAAAAAGAATGACATACTACCCTAAAATCCTTTCACGGATTGTGAATATTATACAAGATGAAAACGAGAAGCGATAGAAATAATAATATAAGATTTTCAATCGGAAAGACGTTTTTTAATTGGTAATCTACGTCGAATCCAGTGATTATAAGGTTTTGTCATTGAATAAAGCATTCTTTAATTTGTTAATTTGTTTTGCCTTGCTAATCCCGGCGGGGCGCGGTCCGTCCCAGGCCAGCTGATGCGTGCGTGTGTGACGTACCTGTGACGGCGGCGGGGCGCGGCCCGTCCCAGGCCAGCTGATGCGTGCGTGTGTGACGTACCTGTGACGGCGGCGGGGCGCGGCCCGTCCCAGGCCAGCTGATGCGTGCGTGTGTGACGTACCTGTGACGGCGGCGGGGCGCGGCCCGTCCCAGGCCAGCTGATGCGTGCGTGTGTGACGTACCTGTGACGGCGGCGGGGCGCGGCCCGTCCCAGGCCAGCTGATGCGTGCGTGTGTGACGTACCTGTGACGGCGGCGGGGCGCGGCCCGTCCCAGGCCAGCTGATGCGTGCGTGTGTGACGTACCTGTGACGGCGGCGGGGCGCGGCCCGTCCCAGGCCAGCTGATGCGTGCGTGTGTGACGTACCTGTGACGGCGGCGGGGCGCCCGTCCCAGGCCAGCTGATGCGTGCGTGTGTGACGTACCTGTGACGGCGGCGGGGCGCGGCCCGTCCCAGGCCAGCTGATGCGTGCGTGTGTGACGTACCTGTGACGGCGGCGGGGCGCGGCCCGTCCCAGGCCAGCGTGAGGCGCGCGGGCGCGGCGGCCGCCAGCCTCAGCATCGGTCGCGGCGGCGGCGTCAGCGCCAGCACCTCCCACGTGCTGCGGTCGCTGCCGTACGGGTTGCGCACGGTGCACGTGTAGTTGTCCGACACGCTGCGGTCCACGTCTGTAGGGGACATTGAGAATTTCTATTTCGATACCAGTTTTCGCCTGCGTGGATGTCTTTTATCGCTCCAAACAGTATCCTGTATCCTTTCCAGTGTCTCAATAGGTTTTTAAGCATGAAAGGTAACAGATAGACAAGTATCGATTTTGATAGCAAAGAGCTTGATGGCGTAATAGTATGAGTGTTTTAGTTCCAATTAAATAACAAAGCGACTTTCGCAATTGTTGATTCTGAATGGAACAGTAAAAATATTTGTGATCTCAAGCTCCTCAATGCTTCGGAAGGCATATTAAAAGCGGTTGGCTCTGGTTATTCTTGCAACCTTTTAACCCGCCACTTTGAACAGCCTGGTGGTGTTCCGGACCATAGTCCGCATGTGTGCCACAAATGTGAAGGCCTGGGCAGGGGAACGTGTATTTCTGGTGATTGAGTGACGAATTGTGATAAGAAAGGGTAGTGATCACGGGCGGCACTCACTCAGGATGAGCAGGGAGTCGGCGTCGATGAGGAAGCGCGGGTCGTGGTGGAGCGGCGGCGCGGGGCGGCGGCGCGTCCAGCCGCGCGTGTGTGGCCGCGCGCCCGCCGCGCCGCACCGCAGCCGCAGCGAGCGCCCGCCCGCCGCGCGCCACACGCCGCCGAACGACACCACCGACGCCGGCGCTGCGCAACCACACACCTCAGGCTCCACCCTAAGGCTGAGCGCACATAAGTGTCACAGTCTAAAGACAGACTTGCCTCTCACAGACAAGTCTGTCTTGTCGCCGCGCAGACAAGGTATAGACAATTTTGTCTATGAGACGTTTTGTTCAAAGTCTGCGCGTCTTCATTATTTTTGTGAAGGTATTAGACTGTCGTGACTCTTATGTACGCTCGCTCTAATATGCTGGCACATAACCACTGCCGCTTTCGGCAATGAAACACATTAAGCTAAGCTGCTGACTGCCCGCTAGCTGACTTTGAGCGGCTGAAAGTCACGCACGACAGTCTAAGGACAGACTTTTGCTTTACAAAAATAATGAAGACGCGCAGACTTTGAACAAAACGTCTCATGGACAAAATTGTCTATACCTACAAGATCTGCACGGCGACAAGACAGACTTGTCTGTGAGAGACAAGTCTGTCTTTAGACTGTCGTGACTCTTATGTGCGCTCAGCCTAAATCAATGTCGATTTAGCGGTGAACTGCAGCGTGTTACCCGCAAAACGCTTGACAACTTTTCGAGGGAAGGTAAACGGTTAGTATAGCAAGCCAGCGTAGGGATTGAACTGCGCCGGCGACCTCGCGTTGTTCGCTGCGAATCAGCAGGTCGCGAATGAGTTAGCAAGCAGAATGTCACATACTGCAACGCATACATTACCCGTGGTCCATACACTCCATTTAAATTTCTAGGGAGGCAAACTGGAGGCAAAGAGTTTGCCGCTCACTGGCCTAATAACACGGCCTTAGAGTACTTTTATCAAAAGTCCGTCGAAGGAAAAAAAGCCGAGAAGATCATATTGGGTTGATTTATTTCAAGCATCTTTTTAAACTTTAAAATGCAAGGTCACCTGTATACTTGACGTCGTCTGAACATTATGTTTAAGAAAAACTCTACCTTCATTATAAGATGCAAAGTTCCCCGAAAACTGTGATTCATACCGCCGCCATCAGGTGGCAGTTTCTGAGTTGCCTATTTGTTATACCCTAAATGAAATTGCCAGTCAGGCTCGAATTATATTGCCTAATTCAGCTCAGTACCTGAGTCAGATGCAGACTCAGCATTGAAGAAAAAAGAAAGGTCTTATAAAATTAGCTATTGCAAGAGATCTTATTATCTTAGTGTCAAGTGAAAAAATGGTAGCTAATTGGTAAAGAAAGTGAGACAAATAAATGAAGCAATCTTCAGAATCATCCCTTTTAAGAAGGAGAAAAAAATAATCAAATTTTTCCGAGCCTCACCTCTCTCATTGGGCTTCCTGGCCACGATGGCACTCATCTCCCCCTCACCAGCGGCAGTAGCGGCAGTGACCCAGAACTCATACAACTGGTGGTCGTGCAAGCCGCGTACTTCCGCGTGGTACTCCTCCGAGCCCTCCTGGTGCGGCACCGTCTGCTGCGAGTGCTGACCTGTCCTATCGACATATTCACTTATCATATCACCAATACCAGAATGCACTGCGTCCTATAAAACTAAAAACAAGATTTTTTGTAGGTCAAGTATGGCAAACGAGCGTAGGTATGGCCTGCCTGGTGGTAAGCGGTTGTATTAGCCTATAGGCGTGCGTAGCACTTTGAGCAGTCGCCGCGCATTGCCTACCTTATAATTCAAGAGAAAGCGATATGTTAACAACGATTTACTGTCTCCACCTCAACATCACGCACAAAGAAATTTAGTGACTCGTTTCTTTGTTGCTTCTGGAACTTGGAATTCACACACGTGTTCCGTCCTTTTTATAACATGGTTTCCTTCAAAGTACACGTAAAAAGGCACCTTATAGGCCCTCAAGGTGGAGATGGCTAGAGTAGTGTGTTCAACCTGCACTAGCTGTCTTCGCATATGGACTCTTCTTACCGCTTCACATCAGGTGCTGTTGAGTCATTTGCCGTTCTATGTATGAAAAAAAAGACGAGTCTTCTTGCTTCTAACATGTTGCTTTCTCGATGAGCTCTGATGACCGATCTCGCTACAGAAACACAACACTGTTCGTTTTAGAATTCTGGCTTAAGTGCTAGTTTCATCTATTACTTCGCATTTTTAATGATTAATTGGACAGAAATTTCATTTTAGGAAACCATAAAAGTATATCTTATTATCTTTTGGCGCCTCGTGTTTTCTACGTTAGCGCTAACCCATAGTCTAGATTTACGCTCAGATTGTGGAATGAGCTCCCTGTAGAGGTTTTCTCAAATGATTACAGCATGGGGTTCTTCAAAAAAGGCGTGAAATGGTTTTTACAGGGTTTGCCGCAAGTGATATCCCTGGTGTTGCAAGCGTCTATAGGCTACGGTAGTATATAAAAAGTCTTCAGTATCGATTATTCAAGTCACAGTCCTGGCGTTGTCTATTTACAAACCTCTGCGGCCGACTGTAGAGGGTATAGTGCTTGATCTTGCCGTTCTTCAGTGTAGGTGCCAACCAGCTAACGATAATTGTGTCTTGGGAATCGGCAAGCGCTTTGATGTCTGCTGGTGCTCCTGGAACTAAGGAAATAAATGATTTTAGTTTTCTTGAGTAGCATACTTCCGCGACCGAATCGGTAGTCTGGTTGACAAACATATTTTCACACTAGAATTTACTGACGATACTATGAGCACTTACTGTCTTCATGGGTATTACAATAAACTGGTTCTGAAGCAGGTCCGGCTCCCGCGGCCGTTCTTGCCCGTACTGAGATAGAATAATTGGCAGCACGCTGTAATGACTGCAGAACTGTCTCCATACCACCAGCTCGACGCGTCTCTACCTGGCTTTCTACTTCGTTAACCACCTGTAAAAATATCGTGAAAAAATATATTTGCTATTTATGATTAAAACAAAAAATCTTGTTAATTACTGCTTTTGGTTGGTCATTGAAATGTCATGAAATAAATGTACTGGTCTTCATCTTTGTGACAAATAATATCTTCTACTAGTTCAGGGTCTCGTGACGCAGCGTGAAATTGTCTTTGGGTAGATGGACTGATATTCTGATAAAGATTGCCAAAATTTAAAAAGGCAGCCAGGTAGCCGGTGTAATTATGGGCATTGATGGCATATTTTAATCATAAGCCTCAGGATGACAACGCACCTGCAATAGTACAATGGTTTTTTCCTTGTTATTGCAATTGAGTACAGGCGATGGTAGCCAATTGCCACCAGATATTTCCGAAGCTTGCTTGTCATTTGTTCAAATAAAACAATCTGCATGTTCTGTTCTTACGGTGAATAAAGTCACTTTAGCATCTACAGCTTACTATTGGGTGAACTGTATGTTTCTTTACTACCCTTAATTTATATGGAGAAAATTTATTGCAGACAGAGGACCAACAAGATAGTCCCTTGATATCAAGAAGGCAGAACTGGATAGTAAACGCGCAAGACTCAAGAAGCATGGATATTTTTAGTAGTTAAACCGTACTACTGAATCCGTCACGCTTACCTCGTACAGTAAATCATAGCCTAGCAGCACGCCGCCGCGGGCGCCGGGCGGCGGCGGCTCCCACCACACGCGCACCGACTGCGCCGTCAGCGGCTCGCAACGGACCCGCACGGGAGCGGCTTCTGGGGCTGTCAAAACAAAATATGAGCGAGAGGCGTTAACCAAAAAGTCTTTGGTAGAACTGCTTTCATGAACCATTTTGAAAGTCTCAATTGGAAAAATACATGCAGCTAGCAGTAGTTGCTAGCAAAAAGCGTTGTCTTAATTTTGAAGGTTACAAGAAAATATACGATATGCTTTTAACAATACTTATTATGCTATTTTATTTGCTGTAGTCGCAGTTGTCCTTGTTGCAGGCCAATGCTGCTCTTTACCATCGCTCCGATGAATCCTGTCATTTTTTATCTAAAATCAATGATACATTAACTGCAACAAACCTCCTTCTAGAGTTGTAGCCGTAAGTGGCGCTGCAGCAGGCCCCGCACCAACTGCATTGAACGCTCGCACTTGCACTTCGTAATGCGCGTGTGGCCTTAGTGCTGCTATCTGAGCCTGCGCTGCTCCCCATCCTGATGTAGTGAGTGCTTGACTGGCGTTCTCTGAGTCTGTGGACCCAGCTTCCTTCCATGTTACCACATAACCAAGCAGCTCACCATTCCAGGATTCTTGGGGCGGGGGCTGCGAAAAATTTTCTGCTATAGCGTCATGATTATTTGAGAAAAATGAAAGCTAAATAAATTCAAAACCAGAGCTTAATCCACTAGCAAATAGGCTTTACAAAATATTTAGTGTAAATTATATTAGGTACGCTAATGTTTAAACTAGAAAAAATCCTTAGAAACTACCAGAAGTTTTATAAGAAAAATAGTTTAGTGATGAAAAACCTTTATGAAGACTAAACATTTAAAAAGTTCAAAAACACAGATTTTACAGTATTTGGAAACCAAAAGGGTAAAGAAAAAAATAAAAATAAAACATATAATGAAATAAAAACTAGCATCATTAAATATGTATTTGAAAATATTTGTAGCTAACCTGCCATTTCACTAGTAGCTCTCCTGGTGACATCGCCTGAACCTGAACATTATGAGGAGGTTCCGATGGTGCTGCAATAACAAACTTTTGTGAGTCTTTTCTTTTTTATCTAATTTTGATTTATTTTGGGTTCTTACCGACCTTCTTCCATTGTCTGCACGATAACTGAGTCGGAGTAATCGCTATCTCCTATAGCATTAACTGCAGCCAGACGCAAGGCATAGGCCGTCGCTGGACGAAGTCCTTCCACTCTATACTCTAGAGTTATTTCAGATTCAGGTTCCAAAGAATCATGTCTGGAATTGAGAAAAAACTTTAGGCATCACAAGATTGGCTGCCATTGGCCATAATTGAGTATCAATAAAAATATCATCTACATATAACAGAGTTCTAATTGTCATCCATCCTGGATATAAATAACCTGGTTAGCTAGTATTACAGTATCAATCGAATCATATAATTTTGATGTCAGTTTATCATAGAACTTTTTAGAAATAAGTGATGGATAAGTAACTGTTATCAATGAGACCACATCCATCATGACATAATAATATTTTATAATAATATATGTTGGAGACAGTTCGAATAAAAATTACATCCGAATAACCTTCTAATCTCTATGAGAGTTAAACTTACCTTTGAACAACCCTATCAGCAGGCACATCCCTGGTGGGTGCATCGGCCCAGTCATCACTATCAGCTCGGTGTTGGCGCGCCGGGTTATCGCCAACCACACGATACTGTAGGCGGTAGGCTCGGACCAGCGCGTTACCGTCGTAGCCACGTCTCCAGCATACCACTGTACCTCGAGCTTCGCGGCGGACCACTTGAAGACCACGAGGGGCTTCGGGGAACTCTGAAAGAAGTATTAAATAACGACGCTGCAAAGTCGGTAAAGGAGTATTATTGCTTGGTGATGGATAGCTCTCGTTAGTTATTATAGATTTAAGGTCACGCTCTTTCGTAATTATCACGTTTTAACATTTTATTCCGAAAAGATCTAAATTTAAGAAGGTGTTGTAAATTCATAGCATTCTAAAAAATATTTTCAATAGTTACGCTATCAAACCAAAAATCCCCGTAATTAAAAGAATAAGAAGTAATGAGTAGCTAATAAGTAAAACCTGATGTTATTAGGTACATCAAAAGAATGAACGGTCTCTATGAATGAGTTTGAATTATCAGCTTACCTTGAACAGCCAAGTAGATAAGCAGTTCATCTCTTCCATACGAATTCTCAGCGCGACATCGGTACACGCCCGAGTCGTGACGCTCAGCATGTGCTATGTTCAGTTGAGAGCTCACGCCACTGTCTGATCTCTTTTCTGACACTGATACGCTGGAAAATTAATATCGAATTTCACGATAAATACGATACTTTAGTAGAAACAAATCACTGCGATCACCAACTCGACTCCCAATCGTGGTGATTTTGGCAAAATCCCCTCAAAATGGTTAACACGACACTTTAGAAAGAAAGAAAGAAAAAATATTTTATTTAAATAGGCCACAAAGAAGCACTTTTAAATCGTCAAA
The DNA here is from genome assembly GCA_947347705.1 of Nymphula nitidulata. Taxonomy (NCBI): domain Eukaryota; kingdom Metazoa; phylum Arthropoda; class Insecta; order Lepidoptera; family Crambidae; genus Nymphula; species Nymphula nitidulata. The sequence continues at coordinate 802,039 of OX374617.1, read as the reverse complement.
AAAACACATTTTTACAACTATCACAAAAAAAATATTAACTAACAACGTCATAGTCTCTGTCTGTCTGTCATGTCTGAATTTACACCGGTTCCAAAAGTTGAACTACCGAGAAGATTCCGGCAACAAACTCGTGTAGTCACTCTTTTTAAAATAAATATTCAAATACAATGTTTGTAGTTAAAAAAATATATAACTTTTAGCAGTGCAGTGCCGCCCAGCGATAAAAATAATTAAAATTAGAAGAGAATCTATATCATCGTACCGACAAAGTAGGTACCCAATGTCAAAAGTATTATCGTTATTTTCAAGCTATCTGACAATGCACAATCACAAAATAGGTATACAGAGGTTAATAGTCATAATACTTACACGTAAATAAACTTAAAAACATTTTGGAATTTTAATGTTTCCACGCATTCTTATCATCTAAATATTCTTGGACCTTATAGTAGCCTTTTTTCATTAAAGTTTGTTTGACATATAACTTAAGTTTGTGAAAAGGCAGTTCAGTTACATTTGGCGGGACTTTGTTATAAATGTGTATACATTTCCCCATGAATGAGCGACTTGTCTTGTGAAGTCTAAAACTTGGAACAGCAAGTTTATTTTTATATCTAGTGTTTAAGTTATGAATATCACTACGTTTTGAAAAGGTATGTTTATAATTGTGAACATAAATTATGTTCTCATATATATATTGAGAAGCAATGGTCAAAATATTAATTTCTTTAAATAAATCTTTTAGTGAATCACGTGGCTTGAGTCCGTAAATAGCACGCACAGCCCTTTTTTGTAAAATAAAAATGTCTTCAATGTCGGCTGCTGTGCCCCACAATAACAAGCCATATGACATGACACTGTGGAAGTAACCAAAGTAAACAAGTCTTGCTGTTTCAACATCACACAAAGACCTAATTTTTTTAACAGCATAAGCAGCTGAACTAAGTCTTTTAGATAGGGACGAGATATGAGGATACCATTGTAAACGAGGATCTAACTTAATTCCCAAAAATACTGTAGAGTCAACACATTCAATAGTTTCTTCATTGATTTCAACATGAGTACTAACCAGCCTTACATTTGGTAAAGTAAATTTAATAAACTTTGTTTTCTTTGAATTTAACAATAAATTATTATTTTCAAACCAGGATAGCACTTTGAAATGGCATTATTTACATCCTCAAAGTCAGTTTTAGTTCGGTCTATTTTAAAAATTAGTGAGGTGTCATCTGCAAACAATACCGTCTCACACAATTTTTTTGAAAAGTAAGGGAGGTCGTTGATATAAATTAAAAAAAGCAATGGCCCTAATATCGAACCCTGAGGCACGCCCATATGCACAGGCGCACCAGAAGACTCAGTTTTGTTTATAACAACTTTTTGAATTCTATTGGTCAAATAGGATTCAATAAGTTTTAATGAGTTTATTGATACACCATAATGCTTTAATTTACCCAATAATGTTTGATGATCAACACAGTCAAACGCCTTGGACAAGTCGCAGAAGATACCTAGAGCATCCTGCCGATTTTCCCAAGCATCAAATATGTGTTTTATAAGTGCAATTCCCGCGTCTGTAGTATTTTTTCCTTTAGTAAATCCGAACTGTCTGTTGTGAAGCAATTCATTTCTCGTAAAATGAGAAAGCAATTGGTTAAGAATATTTTTTTCAACAATTTTGCTAAGAGTCGGCAAAATAGAAATGGGACGGAAATTTGTGGGGTCATTGCTATCTCCCGCCTTAAACAAAGGTATTATTTTACTTAATTTCATTTGATTGGAAAATACACCATCATCAATACATTTATTAAATATAAACGATAGTTGAGGAGATATAACATTTATTATAGAATTTATAACACTAATAGAAAAGCCCCATAAATCCTCAGTCTTTTTCATATTCAAAGACTTGAAAGCTTCTATGATCGTATTAACGTTAATTTCATGGAAATTGAAAGGAATATTGCACTTATGAACATTCGTCTCTATGAGAGCAAGTGCGCGCTTAGTACACGAATTCAATTCTTTTGTAATTTTAATAGGTATATTGGAAAAAAAGTCTCGAAGGTATTTGCAACTCCATCATCTGTTTCTATAGTTTTTCCATTGACATTAATTTTAAAACACCTATTAGTAACTTTTGATTTACCACTTTCTTGATTTATAACTTTCCAAGTGGCTTTTATTTTATTATCAGATTTCTTAATTTTATTACTCAAAAAGTTCGCTTTGGCAGTATTACAAACCTTTTTAAAGATTTTGGAGTACTGTCTGACATAATCAATAAAAAATGGATCAGTGGAAGTCGACTTCTGATAGTATAGTTCAAATAATTTTCTTCTACTTATATAAATACCCGGAGTTGCCCAATCACTAAACTTCCTTTTAGAACTGACTTTAAAGCTTTTTTGTTTAAAAATATTCTTGAATTCAATATTTAAATTATCAAATAAACTGCTATACAACTTATTGGGATCATCGGTTTCTTTTAGACAGTGAATTCTATTCATTACATTATTTTCAAATTTCCTCAAGCGACTATCTGTAATAGGCCTATAAGTTATTTTTTTTATTTGGTTAACATGATGGTGCTCAATAGCGATTTTCTGTCCACTATGATCTGAATTTATACAATATATAATTAATTGTTCAAGTACATCACAGTTACAAAAAATATTATCCAAGCAGGTAGCTGATATTGGTGTAATTCTAGTAGGTTCAAAGAAAGTATGGAGAAGATTAAAACATCTGAATAAATTAAGGAACCTTTCTGAGTACGAACATGATACCAAAATGTTTATATTGAAGTCACCACATACAACTATCTTCTTGTTATTGCCACTTATTATATTTAAAACGTTTTCCATTGAAGCCTCAAATAGATCATAGTTTCCAGAGGGAGGTCTGTATACACATACAACAATATGTTGCTCGAGTTCTATGCAGGAAATTTCAATAGTTCGCTCAATAGAGTGACGAACAACATCTGGTCGTTCTTTATATTTTATATTATTTAATAATAATATTAAAGATCCACCTCTAATAGTAGATTCTCTTGTAAAAGCACTTACAATATTATAGTTTTCAATACAGGTCAGAATTTCATTTTTTTTAACCAATGTTCTGTTAGACATAACACATGCACTTCCATGGTCTGCAAAAATAAACTAATTTCTAGATCTTTGCCAGAAAAGCCCTGTACATTTTGGTGAACAATATTTAAATAATTAGACTTTTCTGTTGTTTTAACTTTGCCAGAGACTTTCTCTGTTGTCTTATTATCTAATTTAAATGAATTGGAATAGATTCCAAAACAGTATTATTAGTCAATCTAATTTGCTCAATAGAAGCATTGTCAGGAGTAAATTGCTCAATAGAAGCAAGGTCATTAATAAAAGTCTGCTCAATAGAAGCAAAGGTTTGAATAGCCAAATTTCTGGCTAAAGTTAAAAAATTATAGCTTAGCAATTCAGCTATTTGTCTTCTAAAATACTTAGATAGATTTATTCTATCTTTAGTCAAATAAAATTTATTTTTTAAGTTGGTCAATATATTAAAGTCAATAACTTGTATTTTCTTACTATAATATGCCATGTTGGACAGTACTAAATTTAATTTATACCAAATGTTATTTTCTTCCTGTGGCAAACTGTAACAGTAGGGTAATGTAAACATAACAATTTTTTTCGCAGTGTGGCAGGGGGTAGCGGTGGGGCAGGGGGTATTAAGAATCCCCTGCAGCGATTCAGCTACCAACAACGACGACTGGACCTGATAACTTGGCAAATTTGTCGGTCTTGTTCTATAATTTGTTTTACGTAATTTTTCAGATTTGTCTACATGAAATATTGGAGATCAAGCCATCTTATCGTATCTAGGAAAATAAAATATTTTACCGGTAAGTGGTAAGATCAACTCGTTTCATATTGTGTGTCCATTGTAGTTGTATAGGAGGATCGCCGCGTGCGTCACACTGAAGCGTTGCCTGTGCAGTCCTTTTTACTGTCATGTTTCGGGAGGAGAACTCGAAATGTGCAGGCTCTGCAAAACAAAACAATCTATTGAAAACTCAACTAGTCTAAAAATGTTTAACAAATCAAGTGCTCAAAAGTTAAAATTTAATAATTCAAGGAATTTTAAAATGTTATGATACAGTAAAATGAAGTCACCGTGCATTACAACCTTTTATAGAACTTATTTCAATTCCATTTCATTTCTCAAGTACGTAAAAGTCAGACACAATGCATATTCTTTTGTTGAAAAAACACCAATGTGCTTTTATCCCCTCAACGGTCCGGCAAAATTAAATGTTCTAATTGTAATATAACTCTAACCATTTACAGAAACAGTGATGACTTTGGAAAGTCCTCTGCCAATTCCATTCTCTGCACGACACATGTATTGTCCTTCGTGATGATGAGCCGCAGGCGATATACTTAGAGAGCCGTTCCCTAGCACCGAAAACTGAAGATCGAGGTTCGAAACTGGCCGGAAGTCCACTCCAGAACCTAGAAAAATATCAATTATTCATTATGTGGGTTTTTGATTGTTTGTCAACAGACGGACTGTTATTAAACCCACCTTGACCTTTGAGCCATGCAATCCTTGGTTCTGGGTAACCCTTTGTAGCGCAATGAGCTAGAATTTGAGTACCTAGTAGAGCTGATACGTCTTGTGGTTCATATACCCAAGATGGAGCCACTGAAATAGAAATCCGATCATAGAATCTTCAAACATTGGAACCAAATTGAAGCTATGCAATAAAACGCATTTCAATTTCGAATTGCCATCGTATCGAATAGTTACGACAGCTTTTGTCTGGCTTTTGTTTGAAATTTTAAGCGTGCCTGAACGATACGATTACGATTCGAAATTTAAAAATGTTCGTGCTAGGGGTACAGTTCTCACTCTTTATAAGTTCAAATTGAGATTGTTTTGACATTTCATTTATCATAAAGTACAACATACCTTTCACGGCAAGTCTAGCCGTATGATTCACTTCGGCAGCTGAGTTGCTTGCGACACAAGTGTAATCTCCGCTATGTTTGGAGGTGACATGAGAGAAAATCAAAAAACTGAACTCGTCTAATGATTTTTCCTGAACCTTGAAACAAAATTTATTGATTATTCATTCCTTTCACGTTCGCCGTTCATTTCTATCAAAAATAAAAAAGGAATATAAAATAATTATTACTTGCAAACTGGAAGGAATATGCTGTCCATCTTTCAACCAAGAAAAATAAACTGGCTTGTCGCCTGAAGTAATCCCACATAGCACTTGAACTGAACTGCCTTCTACTAAATCAGTTGGGAACGAAAACCCAGCAATCTTTGGTGGATCTGGAACAGATTTTGTATTCGGTCACTTGACTATCATCAAAGAACACAATAAACACACTAATTTCGTATTCTTACTTACTTCTAACAAAAATCTGTATGTCCTTCTGTGCATACTGTCCTGAAGGTGCAGTAACTCTACAGGAGTACACTCCAGCATCAGCTGGTTCTGCTGGCCATAATAACAGATCACCACCAAAACTCGAAAGTGTCCGTCCTCCAGTTGAGCTGAGATCCAAGCCACCACGTTGCCAACGGATTTCACTGTAATTTAAAGCACAATGTTAAGAATGTTAATTATGATTTATCTTTTCTAGTGTATAAAATTTTTTAAAACAACTACATTCAAGGGAAAGGGTGAAAAAGGAATAAAGTTTTAATTAATTTTGATGAAGATTGATTTATAATTGAAAAAATGATGACAAGGATATTTTTGAATAAATTAAGAGTGGTTTAAAACAAATACAAGAATAAATTACAAAACACAAAAAAACGAAACTTATAATTTTACTAAGCAAATGCACCTCCATCAACCTGATTGGAAATCCAGCGTACGGGCAGTAGATGGTCGTGTTGACGCCCGCAACTACTCGGACGGGTCCTACATTTCTTATGGATGGAGGACCTGTAAAAACATTATTGTTCATATTTTTACCACGCAAATGGGATTGAAGGACGTAATTGCGATAGCAGGCAGTAATTGGATCTTTATTATCCTAGGAGTAATTGGAGATGTTGAAAGGAGGCCTGCACCAAACGAAGAAAAAGGATAGATGAAGATTATAAAGAAGTATCTAAGTTCTAAGGGGACTAATTTGATTATCCGAACTGTTACGATCTCATTTTTCTGTGACCAGGTTTTTACCTGTTTTTGTAACTACTAACATTCTCCGCTTACCATAAACATTCAGCCTAGTTGAATGTTCAACGGCTCCCCTTGAGTTGTGCGCCCTGCAGGTGTATCTTCCACCGTCTTCGGGTCGCACTGACGTTATATTGAGGTAGCTCACCACATCGCCGTTGGAGTTCATGAATTGTGTCACAGTCCTGAAATGTACGACGGAAGCTGGTGGTATTGTCACAATTCAAAATGAATCCATAATTATATATACAAGATAGCTATGATAATTATAAAGCTTGCGGAAAGTCAACTGAGAAATAAGGAGAAGAGAAGAGCGCTCCTAAAAATTTGTATTCTAAACCTTTATAAAGAAACCTGGATTCACAAATTGACTAGCCAGGAATAGATGAAATTTTAATAGCAGAATGTGAACAATTATTAAAATTACCTCTGAGCAGTGTTATGCTCCTCCAAAGGCTGACTATCCAAGAGCCAGGTGAACCTAGGTGATGGCGACCCTGATGCAGCGCAGTGTAAGGCCAACGCTGGGCCGGGGTGTAGAGCTTGTTCTATGAACGTGTAGTGGAGCTCTGGAGCCGTGTCTGAAAAAGACATGATTATATTTTCAAGATTAGTGTTATCGACATTGCAGAAAGCGAATAAATTTTGAAAAAACTATATCATCGAAATTAAAAATATAAAGGATTAAACGACAAAGACCTATTTTACTTGAAATACTAGTATTTTTAACAGTAGGTACACACCGTGGAAAAAAAACCAATATTTTTAGTAAGCTGTGATTTGATTAAAGTGCACTTTTCCTAAAATAGTTACATCAGATTCATTAACAAAAACCCTCGGTCGCTTTTCCGGGATTTTTTAAATCCTATAGCATAGAATTTTCAGTGAACTTTTAATATTTATACTAATCAGCTTCACATATCTGGCGGGAGCGTCAAAATTCTATCTCGTTGATGGATCACTCTAATGGGAGCGTTTCGATAAATCAACAACGTCAAAACAAAATCCAATCAACGCAGAATTCTGAGCCATAAACAGAGCGCCGCAGACTGTCCGGGATGTATGGCGTCGTTTATCACGAGACATAACGTCCTGCTATTAACGAGGGAATATATTGTCCTCAGACATCATGCGCTGAAGTAGTGACGACTCATTTTAGGGTACATATAGTGTTTATCTTTATGGGAGCCACTAAAGAGAATACATCATCTACATACTTGATGTGCCAGGAAAATGAGTTGATTGATTATTTAATATGGAGGTCCTTTGAGTTAGTCTTATAACTAAAGTGTAGTATTTTAAAAATTCAATAGTTATTAACACAAGAAAAAACCAGCAAGACCGTATAAATAATGGAAAGAAAGATTTGGCTATCATCATTTTGGCATCAAATCTGTCGCTTAGAATATAGAAAACAAATAACCTGGGTACTAGCTGGAATCCTCCGCCCGGCGCCTAAGATATTCGCGACGGAGCTCTTGTTCAGTCAGCGACTCGCAAACGCGCTGGACATGTCTTTTTATTATTGTCTGTGTCTTACGTTTTTGTTTAAATGGTGGTTTGAATGATTTGATTCAGGTTGTGTTGGAAAGGGTTTCATTTTATTATTATTTTCTTTTCCACTGGTTTTTAATAATAACTATGATGAAATCGTATCTAAACATCCCCAGTGCCATTACATTTTTTTTTCAAAGTTTTATTCATTATCATTTACAACACTTATATGGTCTCTCAACAAATACTTATCTTGTTAATCCTCTTACTGATGTCGTCATTGCTGAATTAATCTTGCAGGAGAACATATAAAATCTCTTTTAACATAATTTTTATTATTTCTGAATTAATTAAGCGCTTTAAATAAAAACTTAGCAATGATAAACTGATATCCTATGTTTGAGGAATCTGCAATTATTACCTAGGTACTCGAAAATATGTTTAAAGTATACAATTTTGTGCCACTGCTGTCTTTGTCACTCTAAGTAAGGTGCTAATTCCCTATGAATTCCTCAGACGTAGAAATCAACTATTCAACGCCAATAGACTAAGTACAAGAGTCACGTTTTCGATAAACATGGCTTAAAATTATTTAAACCTCACTTTAGCGTCCAAACTATCCCCCTGATATGGTGTCCGATTGACACGAAAAAGAGCTACATTCATGCAGGCTATTTGTTATCCACAAACAGAGCATTTCAATAAAAATAAGCATTGTAAGCCGGGCTTGGAGCTATGATGTTCTAAATTCGGCCAGGCCAGGCCAGGGCGCTCGTTATTGCTGTCGAAACCGGACGCTGTGTCCGGCAATCCTTTACACTGTGGTCTTTGTTATACCTTACAGCGAGTAACTGATTTCATCGATGAAGTAATAAAGTTTAGTAGGTGGTGGTGGGGTCGGCTGTGTAGATACCATCGCCTTAACTATTTCAGGCGTAAAACAGTTCGCTGTGTTTCGGTTTGAAGGAAAAGGTAGCCAGGAAGGCATTTCATCTAAGTCGTCAGGATAAGAACACACCTGCAATACCAACTGATTATTCCTTGTTATTGCAGGTGTCTATACTACAGGCGACGGTAACCACATACCACCAAGTAGGCCGTAAGCTTATTTATTGTCATCTACTTGCATGAAAAAGTTATAAGACAGCCTTTGGATGCCAGATTTTAGTAGGTACTCATCCCCTAGGAACATATTTTTGGAGATTATACGATATTTTTGAAAGTGGCAAACCATTTCTATGGACTAATATAGCCCATGTTTAAATTTATTGTCGCATTGACGGCACCATCCTGTATATGATTTCTGGAAATAACTTAGCACCAACTCCAAAAATAATATGTTCCTAGGGGATGAGTACCTACTAAAATTTAATAATTTGATCCCTTTCAGTTTTTTTGAGTCGTTTTTATTTTTTGTTTAATTTTTTTTTCACGATTTTTAGTGATAACTTTTGAAGGTCAAAGCTAGATGGGTGACCGTCAACTTAAATTGTTTTCTACTATCGTATCATTTCACTATAAGTTCATAGGAAAGCAGATATCCGCAACTTCGCATAGGTACGTAGGCGACTTAATTTTTCCAGTTTTTTTTATTTAAAAACCAAACTATTTAATGGATTTTCAAAACAATTTCATGGGACTAAATGGGAACTATTTCGCATCGAACAAAAAAAGAATCATCAATATCGGTTCACCCAGTCAAAAGTTCTGAGGTAAAAAACATAAAAAAAAAAAAAAAAAACATACAGACGAATTGATAACCTCCTCCTTTTTGAAGTCGGTTAAAAACGAACCGATTTTATATTTTAACCACATTTTTTGTTCACTCATCGGTTACGGTGCAATCTTAACATGGAAATTCTCATAATTAGCTAAGTATTATTTAAACCATTTTTCGCCATTTTTTATTACTAAGCTCGCTGTATCTTATATCTTGCATCGTGCCAGAGCCGCTGGCACGATGCCCGTTAACAACGTTAACTCTTATGTAAACGATGCATCGTTTTGTTTGAAATTTATACGAGATGCCCAGCACTGATATTGGGCTACTAATTGTAAAGCTAATTGCTGCAGCGTCCTTATTGTCGACACGTCTCTACGGGCCTTACTAAATAATGGAATTTTAAATCTAGAAATATATCTGATTGTTGCTAAAGTTACTTATTTTAATGATAGCAAACAAATAGAAGCAGAGACCGTTCTGAGAAGCCATCTAAATAAAAAAAAATGGAGAAATATACAAACGTTATTTATTTATTTTTTTATTTTTTTAGGATAGCTTACAGCGTTATCATCATAACACACAAACAAAATAGCAACAATAAGCCATTAACTAGCTACCACATTTATATAGCCAATTAACTTTCATGGAAACTTATACTAATATTATTTAATTCATAAACAGGTAAAACGAAAAACTACTGGTGCTTAAGTAATGCTCTCTATAAGCTATACAGACTATCTCGAAATATATCGATATCATTATCATTGATTTTGTCAGCCGCAACACTGGCCCTGATGAGAAAACTGTTGTCTGTAGTTAGTGTGAGCAAAGGGGACATTAAAAAGCTTAAAATTACTACCGCGAGGTATGCGTGGTTATAGACATGAATACAACGAATCTCTAAAATCTAAACTAGAAACAAGCGAGCCGACTTTTCTAAATATAAACAAGTTAAGTAAACAGACGAAATATAAGCCTTGATGTTATTGTAATGACAACTAAGTGATTAAAGTCTAATAATGATAGATTCTGGTAATAGATATTGTTATGGACTGGCTGGTCAGTGTTTTTATATATTTTGTTTATGAATTGTATATTTTCCTTTTATTCGGTTTTATAGGGTTGTGTCATGGAGTCTTATTTATTATCATAAGCGTGCAACAAGATGGTGGATTTATTCTTTAACCAACAGTTATCGGATAGATAACTATAGTTGAGACAACTTCGATAAATAATCATTGCAGATGATGATGAGACTACGTTCAGGAAGCACCTTCATACATGCCGACTAAAAATGCTTTCTTTGAAATCTATCTTGATTTATTTGACAGCGCTAAACAAATTTTTGCCATCTTTTTTTAAATACTTATTGCAAGAAAGAGATATATGTACTGTACTTAAATTTAGATTTAAATTTAGTTGTCTTCAGAATTAGGCCCATAACCATTTGTGCCCTTACTCTCTTAAGAAGTCTTAATCACATTGAAGGCCTAAATTGAAGCACAAGTGCTTATATATTAGATCAACCTTGTCACAGTGGCTTGTCATAGATTAGCTGGCAAATGGCAGATTATGCTCGCAGTTGAAATGCCAGACGTATTTGGAAAGCTTCGCCCGTAGCGCTACTCTGATGATTCAGTTCGATAATCGAAATTGGTTTAGTTACCAAAAAACACATGCAGAAATATGTGTTTTTTTCTTTGTTATTTCAGGTATCATTAGTGTTTGTTATCTTGTTGTTTAAAAAAACATCACTAGCCTATATACGTCCTACTACTGGGCACAGGCCCTCCTATAACGGAGGAACACAAAGAAGGGGCTTGGGAAATTATACTACCATGCTGGTCGTAAGCTGGTAGGTGGGTTGTAGCAACCGTGATTAACAGCTTAACGTGCCGACTGAAGCACGGAGGAGCACGAGATCACAAATTTTGTTTTACCCATCCCGCGATCGACGGTGACGAAAGTTGCTTTGTTTTCGTAATCAAAAGTACAGAGTACAAACCTCTATGCCACCAGGCTCCTCTCAACATCTGTACAATAAAACTACTTAAGCTAAACTGTCGAGTAATTGCTGCATGGACCTTTACTCAAACTTAATTTTCCCCATTCCAGAAAAAGTTTGAATTAATAACTTTTACTAAGCTTTAACTTCCAAGTACATCAAGCGAATTGTCTTGGCAAACCTAACAAATTTCGTAGTTTCTAAATCAAACTTTAATGCTCACTAAATAAGGATCGTTATTAACCAAGTAAACCTTCATTTTATGGTACGTAAAGCCCGATCTATCTCCTGTAATATCCATTAGAAGGATCTAGATCACCCTAACGTTTGACTTACGACCTGTCTGCGACGTTATTACCGAAATTATTGCAGTATAACGCTGTCGAACCTGAATGGTTCTAGATGGATTCCCATTATGCAAAGATTACAATTGGGAAGCTATTAAAGGTAATCCCGTTACCTTATAGGGATAAGCTGTGTCATATCGAGAGAATATACCAAATTAACGTTCCATTTTGCTCGAAATATCAGAAATTTACGTAGCTTTTCTGGTACTTCTACCTCTGCTGAGTCCATGTTAAGCACGTGAAAAGAAACATTGTGGTTTGAGAACTAAATACCTATATGGATATTTTGCTCAGAGAACTACCTGCTCCGTATGTTTTGGAACCTGAATCATTGATAAGATACGTTTTAAATAATCAACAAACTTTCATATGTAACAATGATAGAAAAAAAAAAACATAATTATATTATAGAACTAGAACGCAGTCTTTCAAAAATGTAGAATCATAATAGAAAAAATAATGTTTTGCAAAGAAAATGATAGCAACATCAATTGTTAGGCTAATAACAATGACATCAGATTTATCTCCACCTCCATTCATTTAATTGGCACCTCAATGAGAGGCTGTTGAAATGGGATGTTTCAAATTAGTGAAAAGGTGGCGCTTCCCGTTTGACTCTGTTCTGAATTGATTACAGTGGACGTGCCTCCGCATTCACCTCCATTCCAAGAATTGAGCACAAGCGATTGCAGAAAAAACTTTTGTCTTTTATTTTCACGCGCACGTCATCTGGGGTTTCCTATTTTGACCGTAAAACAGTGCAATTGAGCATGAAAGGAATTTCATCTTAGGTTTCAGGATTACAACGCACCGGCGATACCAAGTGTTTTGTTTTTCTTGTTATTGCAGGTATCTGTAGGCGACTGTAGCCACTTGTCACCAGGTGGTCCGTTAGTATACTTGTCATCTAGTTGTTTGAAAAAAAAATCCCCTTTTCGTAGTTCCGATACTGAAGTAGTAGTAGCACAAAGGTTTGTGGGTTCACAAACCTTTGTGCTATTACTTCAGTATCGGCGTTTGTAACTCCACTTCTCTTTTACTCAGACAGCCACTGATTAATAGCTCCATTGTATCGCTTTCAGACGCCTTCCGCTTGTAACACAGCAGGCAACATGTCACGGCAGCGCGTGACGCATGGCCTGTCCGGTTATTGCTGCAGCTGGCTGTAATCAATATCAGAGCCGGGCGATGGCCTCAAACTGGATTCTGACACTGCATGTGAAACAAGATAGGGTATCGAGGTAACTATAGCGACAGTCATTGATAGACAAACACCTAAGGGAGGCAATGATAAAGGTGATGTCTGAGACGTCTAATAGACAAGGTTAATAAAAGCTCCTATTCCGGCGATAGTCAAAATCGGCTCGAATTACGGACGTATTTTTATTTCATGTTAAGCCCCCGACGATAAAAGCATTTATGTATCTCTGAGTCTGCCTGTGGTATCGTACTTCCTAAACGAATAGACCGATTTTAATTCGATTAGGAAGATCTGTTCAGGCGTTTAATGATCACCAGCTCATTTCTTACTGCAGATATAGCGTGTTTGGACTCAAAAAAATACATGATTGAGGACATTTACATTTAAGCTACTCCTCGTATCCATATGCGTGATATTTTTGTTTGAAAAAAGTCGAGTGAATTCATCCTTAGAGATTTTGAATGATCAAACTCCATTTTAATGTACATAGCTTACTCAAGAGTGTAAAGTTCCCGAACAGCACATCATGGGATCCAAGCCAACGTCACCTGCAAGTGGTGCACTCTGCCGATCAAAAGACGAAGCTCTGGCGCTCCCCACCAATCCGCACTGGGCCAGTGTGGCGGGCGACGGCCCAAAACTCCTCATGAATCTCAAAACCCCGAGGCGCTAAGGGCGTTGGCGAGGAGCTGGGATCAGGGGTGCCAAGAATTCCCGGGTGACCCGCAGAAGAACTAAGGTCACCAAAATATTCCAAAGAATTGTGAGCTTCAAGTGGCAGTGGGCAGGCCACATTACAAGGAGGACTGGTGCTCGTTGGGGTTGAAAGCTCTTCGAGCGGTGGCCGCGTACCGGTAGACGCAACGTTGGTAGGCCTCCCACAAGGTGGACCGATAATCTGATGAAGCCAATTGATGCGGACAGCGATCGGTCGGATTTCGGGGGAGGCCTATGCCCAGCATTGAGTGAATGTGGATGCTAGTGAAGCTTACTCAAAAGAGAATAAAACACGAAAAGATCGAACCACTACACCACTGAGCTCCGCAACTCAATGTCACTCAGATTTATTAGGTGTTATTTCACACATAGTTTTCACTTTGTTGAGAAGGTCCAATAGCTTTATCAAGACATTTAGTGTGATTTACTTGGACTCTGTTTGCAGAGTCCAAGTAAATCATCGTCATGCAGAATTATCTAAGCTTTCAGAGTGCTTAAAATGACTGTAATGTTTTCGTAAAACAACCGTATAACTACAGCATTAGAATCGGTTTTCGCTTGTTAAAGATTTAAGTAATGTTGCAAACAATATACGATTCCATTAATGCAGTCTTAGAATCGATTTTTCGATCATACTTTAAAAACTGTCAAATTTTAATAATCTAGAGGCCTAGAGTATAACTAATTCCCTTACAGTACCAGCGCAGAGAATTCTTTTAAGCGTTACAAGGTTAACAACAGTGAATACCAAGACTAAGTAGCAAACCATTACATATATACTGAAACTTCATTTATTTATCACCAATTTTTGGACCACCACCCAATTTTATCGACAAAACGGAACGAAATTTGGATACATGGCTATTATCAAACCTCCAATTTACTTTATTAAAATTTGTACAAGTTAATCTAATAACATTAAATATTGTGTATTACACAATAAAGATAGGTACAAAGATCCACTAAAATCCTTGCTTGCTCATCTCATGAAAATGGCCAGGCTAAAACTATCTCAGAATAAAAGCCCAGAGAGCAACTGTAATATCATTAATCCATTTCCTGATCTCCTTTTGTTAGGAAAGGAAGTAATAAACGGAGGTGCGCGTTAAATATTCAAATGAGCTTCAGTTTCTGACTCTGTAAACCTCCTTTCTATTTGTTCCTTTGAAATTAGACTTTTTTCAGTGTTTTACCTGAAAATTCGCATAAAGACGCATTTGTTAAAAGCGGGGCAATTCTGAACGCGAGATAGCTCTAAAGGAGGCTGTTTTTATCATTAATCTTATATATAAATATTAAATCTAAGTCTAGTGGAATTCGGAAAAAAACTTTACAGAAAAGTATGGATATCACAATGCTACAAACACGTGCAGCAATATTCTCAACATTGTATTTAATTCAGAGAGTGTCCTCAATTTGTTTGTTTCATTTATTATTGAATCAGTAATACGGAAATAAACCGAATTCAATTAATAAACAACCCGTGTCTTCTTTCGAATTTCCATTCCCTTCATTACCTTAGCACTATTTGTTGAAATAGCTTAGGAAACAAAATTACTTTCTGTTCGCTCGCAGCTGACAACGGAAAGCAATAAACCTGAGGTACACCTTAAATATTCAAATCAGCTTCCCTTCTCATTACTTGACCAGTTTTTTCCCGGTTTGTGCCAACAACTGAGGGGATTACTTCTAGCCGGATCGTTTGCAAGCAATGCCGGCGTTTATTGGGCGAAAAAAATCTGGACAAGAAAATGCGCTCCAAGAAGCCTAAGCCTTAAAAGGAGGTAGTATGCTACCTTTTTGAATGTTGGGGTTTTTTGGGAGAATGTTTTCGTTTTTAAATGAGATTCGCAATAGGTTTTCGTGTAGTAGAAAATCATTTTATTTTTCTTAGGCAATTTATTTAAAGGTTGGCAAAAATGATTCCGAGAAGATGATATTAACACGAGATTTAGGCAATAGTAGCATTCTTCATTAGAAGTTAAAGCGGATGGCTGGAGTAGAACCTTGACCTTATGGAAGATAGCAGCCAAAAAATCTACCTCGTAGTGTTCAGTTTCAACATGGTAGATAACGTGTGAGTTAAAAGCGCTGTAGGCTACGGTAACCGATTAAAAATTATTCGTCATCAGACGATCAAATTAGGTTCGAACTGAAACATTACTTTACTATGCGCAATTCACACGTAGTTTTATACAAATTATAAGATTTACTCTGTTCTCAATCACTTTGATGAGTCCATTGGAGTTGCCACGTACACGTTTAATTGTCAGACGCGACTCTTTTGCACATAATTCCTGAAAATCCATCTGTACGATCTGCTTCTGACATTTACCATCAAGCAGGCCGTACACTTGTTGGCCACTAATGTTCATAGAAAAAAAAGACAAGTACTGCAAGTCTTTTCCTTACAGCAACATTCATTTTACATTTCAAATATATTTTGACGCCATAATGATTTGTTTAAGTACACTATAATAAAACAATGAAATAACTCAATGACAGAAAAAGATCAATCCTTAGTGCACTCAATCGTTCAAAGTAACAAAACAATCAGAAGATAAAACACTGTCTTATAGTCTTGTATTAAAGGGTCAAATTTCAAGAGCTTGTATCTTCTTAAGCCTGTGTAGTATAAATACATCAGCTTCGACGCTCGTTAGAGGTAGCGTTTAACGTTGCTATCAGAAGGAAGTCACTCTAGCTAGTTCAGGAGGCTATTTCCTCTCGTTGTTCAGGCAGGTATCTATTTTATGGTTTGATAAAGGCTTTGTGACTAAGGTAAGTAAATCTGTATCTTGTACAACTCTAATGTCGAAAATATCTAACGAAAATTTTGAAGAGGTTGAATACATGTTTTTACTTTGTTATTTTCTCAAATTATTTTCAACGTTACTAAACTGAGCTAGTTGGCATAGAGGTTTGAGCGTTCTGGTTGCGATTACAAAAAAAATGCAACTTTTGGCATGATCGATCCCCAATGAGCCAATAAATTTATAATCTCTAGCTCCTCCGTGCTTCGTAACGCATGTTAAGGCCGTTGGTCCCAATTGTTACTGCAACCTCTTTAGCCCACCAACCCACATTGGGCCAGTATGGTGGAGCTAAGGTCCAAACTCCTGATGAAGGAAGGCCTATTACAAATTTTCATTGACCTATCCCAGGATCGACCATGAGAAAAGTTGCTTTGTTTTCGTAATTAGCACCAGAACGCTCAAGCCACTATGCTCTCCTCTCTCTTGTAAAAAAAGAATGTCTCATCAGCTTACCTCCGAGCCTCAGCTCAGCAGCTGCCTGCGCACTGTCCAGGTCTCTCTCAGCGAAGCACTGGTACATGCCCCTGTGTGCTCTCACCACGCCATGGACCCTCAGGAGATGCTCCCCTCCCCCCACTGGCACTCCATCGTGCAGCCATCTGATCCTTGCATCACCATCTTCGATAGAGCAGTTGAAGACGACTGAACTGCCGGAGTTAGCTATCTGTAGAAAAGGTTTATTAGTTTTGAGTTTTATTGCACTTAAGCAACTTCTACTTTCTGATTCATTCAAAGCCAGAAGACTACAGGTTCTGCCCAGAGACATAGTAAGGCTTATGACATCAATATTCTCGACATAGGAAAAGTAAAAGCAGGGGAAACAAAAAAGACCCCAATAGCTAGAACTTGACTGTAAGATAAGGTATGATACTTATTTCTTAATAATATTCTCACTAAAAGATTACATACATTTTGAAATGTGTAAGCTTAGGAAAAAAATGTTGGTTCGTGCAATAAGACGGAGATCGTCATCATCATCATTTCAGTCTAAAGACGTCCACTGCTGTGCAAAGGCCTACCCTAATAATTTCCAAGACGATCGGTGCTGCGCGACACACATCCAGTGGCTTATTAGCTTAGACGTAGAAATCTAAAATATAAAATCATCAAAAAATATCTACAAATAAAATTCTGAAAATTCTTTTAAAATCACATTTATTTATTTATAACTTTACGTACACAAACAATATTATAAAATACAAACAGACGACCTCCTCCTTTTTTGAAGTCGGTTAAAAAGAAACAATTTATACAAAAATATTTGTACAAAGTGCAACCAACAATGCCATATCGCCGGGTTAGTGCAAAAACCAACTAACTGGCACTTTTGAAAAATTGAGATAAAAATGCCATTATACCCAAAATTTTATCCTTTTTCGAATGGTAAAACTAACTAAGCAAAACACCTATTAGTTTCGGAGTTAGTGAGATGCAAAACCGTCTAAACTATATATTTTACAACAATCTCCAAGGGGAAAAATGAGTACCATCGGATAGTAAGCATAATAAAAAGAAACTAGAGGGCCAAAATAAATTATTTCAATGAAATTTATCTTACCAATAACTCGAATCATCCAAATAGCTCTAGAATTCTAGGATTAAAATATACCAACTTAACTTAATAGAAATTACCAATAGAAAAAATATGAGTTTAATTTACAACGCAGCTGGTTATACAAACTAAAAAAGGATAATCGTTTTTACTTGTCGTATAGTCCAAATTAAACTATACGATAAAATAAAGTTAAAACATTTAAACCACGATAATCGCTTTTACCACCACTATTTTACTCCGATTACAACAAATAAATTCTAGAGGTAAAACCAATTAATTATCCGCTGGTTAATGGTATTGGTAAGTAATTTCGATCCAGGCATACATACATGGAAGTTGATTCCATGCACAGCAGTATTGAATCAGAAAAAAAAACACACAGCAATCTATTCAATGATTGAATGGTTAAACGTCTTCCGAAGAGCCCGTTCTTCTCATAAATCTAAGGGGGGGAAAACCCTACAAAGTGAAAGAAATGAAATATTAGGGGTTCATCATCATCATACCAGCCTATGAAGGCCTCCCCATCGATCTCCAAATAGAACGGTTCTGCGCAGCCTGCGTCCAGCGGCTCCCCGCGACCCTGACCAGGTCGTCTGTCCATCTAGTGGGAGGCCGTCCTACTTTGCGCTTTCCGTTTTCCCGTACGCGGTCGCCACTCCAGCATCTTAACGCCCCACCGGCCTATTAGGGGTTAAAGTATGAAATTGCCGATTTGTACCGAAAAATTGAAATTCGTTTTTTCTTTTAATTTTATTTATTTAATCAAAATATCTACCATTATTATCTATACATTGCTGCTATCTAATAGGAAGGTCATTTATGCCTTTGCGATAGAACTCTGGTGATCTAGATTCTACAAACTCGGTGAAAGCATTTTGTACTGCCTCCTGGGAAGAAAACTTTTTATCACGTTCTACGTGTCTTGTCCAATTCACGAAAAAAATGGTAGTCCGTTGGAGCAAGGTCTGGCGAATACGGAGGGTGACGAATGGTTTCTAATTGCAGTTACTGTAGAGTTAAAATGGTTTCTCGTGCTGTATGAGGTCTCGCGTTATCATGGAGCAATAACGGTGAAGATCGATTCATGAGTCGGGGCTGTTTCACTGCAAGTTTTGCTTTCATTGTTCGGAGTTCGGCACAGTAGACATCTGCCGTTATTGCTTGACTAGATCAGAGAAAGCTATAGTGAATAACACCATGCTGAGACCACCAAATAGTTACCATTACCTTTTTATTAGTAAGCTTTGCTTTAGGACACTGTTGCGGCGTTTGACCTGGGGTCAGCCATTGCATTTTTCGCTTACAATTGGATCCAATATTGGACTTGAACCCAGTTCACGATTCACTGGGGACCAATGGAACTTTTTTTCCCACTCGTACCCAGTGGGGACGACAGGGTGGGGACGGCCGGGAAAAAAACCGATATCGCGAGCTGATTCTGCCGCGTTAGTTCCGCGTCGGAACTTGTATTCAAACAAAAATCACTAGTATTTCCGAAGTATCCATCTTTCTTGTCTAAGCTGAATAAAAAAAAACAACTGAAAGTTGATAATCGAATGTTGCACATTTTTTAAAAGAAGAACCTCATAGGTACCAAGTTTCACTCAAAAATTTCAAACCATGAAGGTTCTATGTCAATTCTAAAAGTACATATTACAATAAAACGGCAAGTTCATACTTTAACCCCTATTATAATGAGTTTCTAGACTTAAAAAGCTAAGCGGTACACATTAATTATGTTGTGACAAAAAGAATAAAGAATACCTACTAAAGGAGGAATAGTTGCGTGGTTGAAAATAAAAAGGATAAAGTACCTAAGTCAAAGGCGAAATGAAAATTTTTATAATTATGACATGTCAAACCACTTTTTTAACATCGATTTCGCAGGCACTAATGTTACAGAAGGTAAGGATGTCTGCTTACCACCATCAACTCATTCACATCAGTATGGAACTAGGTAGAATAAAGTGGGTAATCTTCCACCACATAGTGGCTGCAGCACACTGCAGCAGCATATTGACAACAGTAAAAAACTGCCTAGTGAACTGACACGATTGTATTTTGCCCCATTGCCAATTACGGATGCCAAAAAAGAGAATTGCTAACTCTTTGTAAGAAGGGGGTTATTACCGATGAATACCATGCCTAGTTTTATGATTTAAAGGCGGAAAGTTTACAAATTGATCGCGTACCAGATGCTTAATTATCAGACTCTTCAGAAGAAGAACAATAAGCGTGTTTTTTCTTCTTGTCTTTTTTTAAAATATAGACTATTTTTAACATATTGTTTAAATTAATGTAGCTTTACTGTTTTTTTTATTTATTCTGTAAATTAATCTAATTAGAATAGTTTTGAGGGTATTTATATTAAACTTAATTATTTTTCTTCTTTAAATCGAGAGGTAAAACCAACTAGCTTAATAGATTTTTACATTTTTATTGAAAACTAGAAGACCCACATTCACCGTTGTCTGTTTGCCTCCAAAATAATAATTAAATTAATAATTCAAGCTTATTTATATTCACTATTTACCTTCCGTTTTTTAGTTACCGATATTTCTCAATATAGAAGTAAAACCAACTACATGGGGGGTGAGTGACAAAAAAACTGTTGTTTTTCGGATTTACGGTGAATTTATCTGCCTTTATTTTACATAATTAAAAACATGAATAGATAAGAATGCAGATGATCATAGCAAAAATGACAAAATCTTTTATCTAACATAAGTTTCAGATTCCCAAACTTTAAAAACGCAATAACTCAAAACTACAATTCTATGGGTTAGTTGGTATTTGCACTAACCCGGCGATATTATCAATTAACAAATTTAAAATATTAGGTATCTAAACTAGCTTCATCATCAAAATAGTCTCTTGCTGAATATGAACTCTCCATGTGAACGCCACTTGGCTCGATCCAGGGCAAGCTTCATTCAGTTGCTCGTAGCTCCACCGAGCCTTACGCCCGTATTCACAAACGACACTATGAGGTCTCACAGTGCCCGCGGACGCACAGGGTGCCAAATTCCTATTCATAAACAATACTTGAGTGACAATCGGCACTATGCGTTTGTCATAATGAACACTTTGCTAAGGGAGCCTGATAGCTATATTAATCAACGCATAGTGTCGAGCTCACCAAAGAGAATGTTATCACTACGGAGTTTACGAAAAAAGCAAACAATCAATAAAATTGAAATGTCAGTCAGTGAAGTGAACTACGTAACACTAATCAACCAATCACAGAGCTATATTCAACGCTATGCGTCCGTTGTTTGTGAATTGAAAGGCTTGTCAAAGTGAACGCACTGAGAAATGCCTTACTTCGCTATGTATTGCTCCTTTACTTACATAAGTATCGTTTGTGAATACGGGTGTTAGGACGTTCCAGCCCCCTTATTCTCAACTGTCGGAAAATATTCGAATTTCGGAATCTCTATACCTGTCACTTTTTATCGCAGTGCGTCAAAGCGAGACGGCATGTGACTTTTCGAATCGAATCCGTGATCCGACAATTGAGGATAAGGGGGCACATCGCGCTTGCCAAGCCGCGGTCTCCATTCAAGTACCTGCGTACTCCAACGGCCGTCAGTTCTGCAGATATCACTGCAACTTGAGTTTACTAATTCAGTGGGCTATGACTTTAGTTCTCTGTCGGATCACTTCATCCCGGATTCTGTCCTTCAGAGAAATGACTCTGAGAAAAACTCAGAGGGCCATGCTCGGAGTTTTTCTCTGATACACATCAGACTGGGAGTGTCCACGTCTCAGCACTATATGTCATGACGGGAAGGACGCACTGATTGGAACCTTTTGTCTTTAGGCTTTGTGGGATAGTCTATGAGAAAACTTGACGTAGTCTGCCCAACCAGACAAATCTTTCTATTGGTGTCTACCTCAACATTGTTTTTACTCTTATAGAGATTGTCCGAGATAAGTATACTCTGGAAAAACATTGAGGGGACCACCTTGCACCATAACTGGTTCAGGAATCACATGTTTATTGAACACAATTGAAATTAGCTTAAGCAAATTTAATTTCGAATCATTATTTTAATAGTCCAAATGTATTATTTGTTTTAATTAATTACAGGGGGAAACCCAATTAAATAATTAAATTAAGCTATATTTTCTATAACTACTATATCTCTCACAGAAAGATAAGCAGGTTAACAAAAATGAAATATTGTATCCAACGTTTATTTTTATATTATTTTACTAGTATTGATTAAAACGTTAAGCATTTTCTTCGTTTATGAATGTATCAAGAAAAACATTTGTTGTATTTCGTACCAACAACCAACCGGTTTTGTAGGCAATAATAAAATAAAATTTAATTTGGATTAATTTGATTAGGGATTCAGCAATATGCTGGGTTTTCAATTAATAATCGACGGCCTATAAAAAGATAAAATAAAATTTTGCTTCGCTAAACAATTAACAACAAAATTTACATGAACACATTATTTAGTTAAAAACAAGAAATACAAATAGTTCTTTTTTTGATACCTATCATCATCATCATCACCAGCGCCGTCCCACTGGTCGGCACAGGCCTTCCTACATGGTAGAAACACATGAAGAGTTTGGGCCATAACACCACCACGCTGGCCCAATAAGGGTTGGTGGGTTAAAGCGGTTGCAGGAACAACCGGGACCAACGGCTTAACGTGCCATCCGAAGCACGGAGGAGCTCGAGATAACAAACTTTGATTGACCTATCCCATGATTGACCATGGCAAAGGTTGCTTTGTTTTTCGTATCGAAACCAGAGCGCTCAAACCAATACGCCACTGAGCTCCTCTTGGTTACCTATAAAACTGTTTTTTTTTTAAATTACGTTGCGATGTGTCGTTAACTTGTTTCTAATTCAAACAACGCTGTTAAAGCTGACGCGAAAACAACTTTGAAATCAACTCTCAAACGTGTTAAATAAATAAGCGTCTTAAACAATGAACCTTAAGTTCCTCGTCCCAACAAACAAATTAACTCAATTACCAAACTGTCCAAAGTGGAAAAAGTCAAGTCGGAGTGACCGGCTTTCGTCGCCTGAGACAATTCGTCGTTCCGATCCCATGAATAATTCAAGCGGCGTTCCCTTCACGGACCTACGTAAACTGGATTACGGTCAGACGTTCCATCGTCCCGACGTTCCGGACGCAAGTGTCAGTATGGAACAGAGCTCATCTCTTTTGTCACGAGCTGATACTAAACTCATTACGAACATCCTTAATGTTCAAACACTCGGTTTGTTTTGAATGTATAATTTAATCTCAGCAATTTTGGACACTGCTCAGACTGTGAAGTTTGTCTTACTTATTTAATTGATTAATTATTTGACGTCAGTGTTTGCTTATGCAGATTGTAATCCTATTATTATTTAAAGACACACAACAAGATGCAGTCAATAAACGGTACAAGAATTATTTGAATAGATTGAAATGTTAGACTGTAGCCCAAAAACTTGTCACTTGCACACAATAATAATGAAATGATTTTTTTTATTTAAATATTAGAACGCTGAGTACTTATGTAGTTAGTGTCTATAACTTTTACAAAACACCTATCCTAAAAGAAGCGAATACGATGAAAATGTCTAGATTGTCATTAGCCTTAAATAAATGAATGTAAAAGCGCACAAACGGATTAAGAGTTAGAAAAAAGTGTAATTACAAAAATTTCAAGTTCGAACAATTTTCGTTTTCAAGGTTTGTAAAAAACATTTAGGATCATAAGGTAATTCACGATGATTCCCTTAAAATTGCAGTCTAAAATGGTTACTGCTCATTAAGGACTTCCCTATAGTTTTCCAAATGAAACGATTTAGTGAAGTCTGCATGCGTGACCACGCACATCTTTCTGTCGTCTGTCTCTTTGTGTTCGACTTCCTCATGAGTTATTTGTTTCAAGCTAGCATTTTTGACAAAAATTGAAAGTGAAATTCTTCAGTTGTCCTTTCGCGAGAACCTCTCGTCTGTATTCCGGCAACAGACTATGATCACCGACCGTGACGTGTCTGCTCTGTGCCCTGAATAAGTATTTTTCAATTTTTCCCGCACCAATAAGAATTGTGACGGGAATTTAGCGCGGTGCCAATGAGCAACACGCTTCAGATGTTACTTGTGTGTATTGGCAATGTGTTCCTGTGTCGCTTGAAGAATTTTAACATCCTCTTTTACTAAGAGTCATATATTTTTTAATATCTTACTCTAATTTTGCAGTGCAGTATTATATTTAGTCACCCAGTTTCGCTAATTTTTCAGCTTCTAGTAGGTAACTAATCTACATCATTATTATCTTTCTTTTCAATAAAACCGTTTAGCTTAAAAAAATGTTTACTAGCAACTTTGATGCTCATTTTCACTAATATTTGTGTGGACGATAAATTAAACGAGAGGAATTAAGGTGTGGACTGTATAATAAATAGTAAAGTTAAAGGTAATTGATCACAATAACAATATAATTTAAAAAGCACAAGAAAACAGAAAATATTACCACCAAAGGAATCTATACATTAGACAATGACAACAAACAAACCAAATTTTATGACATTAATCAAAATACCTTCAAAAACTGTTTAGTTATAAAAAAGGTATTTATCATGCCAGACTGTCGCCAACACTCTGGGCCCCCAGTGTGGAACACGAGTCATGTGAGGGGGTGGCGACAGACTGCATGATAACGCTATTGAGGGCTGACAAACACCAGTCTTCGAGTAGGGCGCCTTATTATTCCCGCCTTAGTCTGCACGTCTACGATTCGGGTAACGCCGTTTGCTGACTCATAGCATTTGACAACCCGGCCAAGAGGCCATGTCCCTCTTGGAAATGCCGGATCGGCAATCAACACTACGTCACCTTCTTGGTACTTGTGGCCTTGTGCAACGGGTCGGCGTGGCGAAAGTAAAGGCAGGTACTCTTTCATCCAACGAGTCCAAAAGTGGTCAGCCAGTCTTGCAGCGAGTCTCCAATCCGATCTGCGAATAAGGTCGTCGTCGCTTAGAATAGCGTCCGGAGCTGTTGTGGAAGATGAACCGAGGATGTAATGGAATGGTGTTATTGCCTCGTTATCGTCGGGGTTCACTGAGACGTATGTGAGCGGGCGCGAGTTCACTATACTTTCTATTTCTAGGAGCAACGTGTATAGAACTTCTTCTCGAGGCGCCCGTTCTTTTAAAGTTGCTTTCAGCGCAGTTTTGACGGTGCGCACCATGCGCTCCCAAGCGCCCCCCATAAAGGGTGCGGAAGGTGGAATAAATATCCACTTTATTTGATGGTGGGTTGCAAAGTCACGTATCGGTTCTCCATACAGAGCCTTAAGTTCGCTGTTGGCACCTACGAAGGCTGTACCGTTGTCAGAAAAAATCTTGCTTGGACAGCCGCGACGTGCGATAAACCGTCTAAGGCACATAAGAGCCGAATCTGTCGATAACTTTACCACCATTTCCAGGTGTAATGCTCTTGTGACAAGGCATGTAAACAGGGCGACCCAACGCTTTTCATGTCGTCGACCGACGGTGATAGTAACTAGACCGAAGTAGTCAATCCCAGTATTGGTAAATGGACGTGCATGATGCTCAATGCGTTCTGGAGGTAAGTCGCCCGTGGGAGGAATCTGTGATTTTGCCTTCAGACGTCGGCATGTCAAACACTCTCTGGCTATGCCTCTGATCACGTTGCGGCATCGTAAGATCCAGTAGCGTTGTCTCAACTCATTAAGTACGAGCTCGTTAAATCCATGGGCTGCCTTGACGTGGTGGTGTCGAACGAGCAGACGCACTGTCGGGTGGCGACCGTCCAGGATCAATGGTGCTGTACATTCGTCATTGGACCCGTGCAGTCCTTTGGTGCGAGAGTCTATTCGTAGCAGGCCATTACTGTCGAGCACTGGTGTTAGTCCCCTTAACCGACTGTTTCTTTGAATGGGCTTGTTTGCCT
The DNA here is from genome assembly GCA_947347705.1 of Nymphula nitidulata. NCBI lineage: Eukaryota > Metazoa > Arthropoda > Insecta > Lepidoptera > Crambidae > Nymphula > Nymphula nitidulata. The sequence goes on along the minus strand of OX374617.1, from coordinate 776,042 downwards.
TAATACGAGCTATTTCTTCCCCGAAGCTATCTAACTGTGACCGATAAAACAGATTCCGTTCGGCTTGTTTCCAGTCTGAGGAAGAAATAGCACCAGACAGCGTTTCATTATCACGGGTAATATTTGAATTTTGACAGTGAGTGTTTCGAGTAAGGTTCCGAAAAAATGCGACTGCTTTAATGACACGCGCGGTGGTCCTTACGAGGCGAACCCAGACGCTGAAACGTGAAGCGTCGGGGACTGGAGGCACCATTACCGATTCCTGCGTAAGTAGACCTACTACCTCCTGAACCACAGCAAATTCGAGTTCTGGAGTCAATGTAATCTCTTCCGGGGATTGCATTGCCTCCTGGGGCCATTGTTCCGAAGGGAGTAGTAAGAATGATGGTCCAGAAAACCACCTATGCGAACCGTTCACTTTAATAGGCCTAGAGCGAGTGGCATCGTCTGCGACGTTGAGCGCGGTAGGAACATAGTTCCAATCTGAAACCTTAGTACTGTCGCGTATTTCACTTATTCTGTGTGCTACAAATGGCTTAAAACGTTGAGTGTCACTTCTGATCCAAGACAGTACTATCGTTGAATCGATCCAGAAGTAGATAGCGGAAGGTTCGCACCGGTGACTTTCACGAATGGTTTCGGCGAGACGTGACGCTATTAAAGCAGCTTGTAACTCCAACCTGGGAATAGTAGTACCCTTTAGAGGGGTTACCCGAGCTTTACTGGCAATTAAAGAACATTTAATGGAATTGTCTGAATACAAATTACGCCAGTACGCTACGCAGGCGTAAGCTTGTTCACTAGCGTCAGCAAAAATATGCAATTGCGTATCTGTGATATCTTTAATACCGAAATACCAGCGCGGTAACCTTAAACTCGCGATACCTGATAGTTCTGCCAGCCATTCGTTCCAGATTGAAAGGGATTCACCAGGAATTACGTCATCCCAACCAATCTTCGCTCTCCATAGACGCTGAATTAAAATTCGGCCTTTGATAGTGACAAGAGTAACCAAACCTAACGGGTCATACACGCTCATTACGTGGGACAACACTACGCGCTTAGTGATAACCTGGGGCGATTTAACTTCATCTCTCCCGGTTCTAAAACCAATTGTGTCGTCATAAGGATTCCACTTAATGCCCAAAGTGCTAATGTCTTGGTTGGGCAGGTTTACTGTAGAACCTGGATTTGCCCAGAGATCCCTATTAACTAGCGAAAGCGCCTTCAAATCGTTTGATGACCAAGCACGCATTTCAAAACCAGCCATTTGATGTACGGTAACTACGTCACTAGCAATGCGTGCTGCGTCATCGACGTCATTCATGCTGGATATAAAATCGTCCATGTAATGATTCTCTATGATCTCGTGCACTGCTTCTGGGAACTGTGCCTTAAAGTCAAGAGCGTTCTTGTTCTTAATAAAAACTGCGGAGCATGGACTAGAAGCAGCGCCAAAGATCATAGAACTCATCCGATACTCTTTGACGGGATCATTGACATCGCCGCGACGCCACAAAAAACGTTGAGCATCGCGATCCTGAGTTCTTATTTTTATTTGTGGAAACATCTCCCTAATATCTCCCGTAAGTGCAACCTTACCTTCTCTAAACCTGAACAAAATTCCCAACAGGGATTGTAATAAGTTTGGACCAGTTATAAGAAGACTGTTTAAACTAACGCCATTATTAGTCGTCGCCGCGTCGTGTACGACACGAAGCTTCTTTTTTAGTGGGTGAAAGACACCAAATGTCGGAAGATACCATCGAATGCTTGAAGTGGTGACAGCAGTACCATGATATGTAGAAGGATGACACTCCTCTGCGGATCCGCTTGCCAATACGCGGTCAATGAAACCATTGTAGGCAGTCGCGAATTGCGGATCCTTAACCATCTGCCGTTCTAAGGATTTCAGATGCGATAAGGCCTGATAGTAACTCTCGGGTATAGCAATATTGTTCATATCCTCAAACCTCCAGGGTAAACCAACTTCGTAGCGACCGGTATCGAGACGCCGTGCGGTGGCCTCCAAAATGTTGAGCGCGCGTTGTTCAAGAACACTGTACGTGGAGACGCGTTTAGAAATTCCAATAGAGTCTAATTTACACTGTTCTATGATCAACTTCTCTAAAGAATCGAAGTTATTAGTGCTTACGAAGTTAACTAACAGTTTGTCGTAGCCATGTCTCGATAGTAGTCCATATAATACCCAGCCAAGCAGTGTGTGCGCCGCTACAGGCTCGGATCGCTTGCCTCTACGCAGCTCATGGCCAAGCGTTAAATACCAATCACTTGCTCCTAGTAAGATAGTCGGAGTGGCGTTTTTGTATGTCAGTTCATCGCTTAAGTCGCGTAAGTGATCGAACCGCGTAATGTCAGTAGCGTCGACAGTTTGAGGAGATAAGTTTAGGGACTTGACAGCTCTTGCGTTCTTTACGGAGTATTGTCGAGAGCCGCGTCCGCGAATGTTAAAGTCGACTAAACTTATGTCCGCATTCCTTGTCATACCTCCAACGCCTCTTATTGAAACTGTACCGCTACTGCTCGTCTTAACGCCGAGTTGCGCGGCAACGTCAGCATCGATGAATGATGCCGTGCTGCCGTCGTCCAGCAGAGCGAAAGTTCTCAGCTCACCACACGGTCCGGAGACTGTGACAGGAACAACTTTGAGCAAAACTCGCTGACACGTCGATCCTGCAATATTGTCACTGTTAAAGGTATTCGTAACATTTAAGCAATTAATCTCCGGCTGATTATGGTTTTCGACACATGTGGCATCAACAGCCAGTGTGGTCGCGACGTTAATATGATTGTCGTCACTGTGCTGCGGCGGATTGCTTCCGTGAAGCAACGCGTGATGTCGCCGTGTGCAGCCGTCCACACCGCAGGGCTTAACTTTACATAAATTCCATGTGTGCCGGTTACCCCTTAAACACCTATAACAGAGTTTAGCTTGTCGGACATGGTTCCATTTGTCTGTAATGGAAAGCGATTTGAAATCACGACACATTATAATAGAGTGTTCGTCGTTACAGTATGAGCATTTCAATTTTAGGTCTGTAGTGGTGTGAACACACTCACGCCTAATCACATGACTATGTGGCTTAGAAACAGTTGGGCCACTGTTAAAGTCAGGCATATAAGTATATTTTAGCTGCTTGTCAGCTTCAAGCAACAAAAATTTGGAGAATACTTCCAACTTTGCTATGTCTGGGTCGCTTGTGGCGGCGAAGTCGGAATATCGAGCTTTGGTAATCTCGCTAACCTTAGATAAAACGCTACGATACAATTCCGGTGAGTATAAATAGGCCTGTTGCTTAAATAACTTTATGCGAGTAACACAATTACGCACCTTATTTGCAAAAGTATTTAATTGTTCGGCAGTACTTATCTTTGGCATAGCTCGAAGTGCGGCTACCTCCCGCGTGACAAGAAGCTCCGGGCGCGCGTATGTCTGCTCGAGCGCGCACACAACCTCCTGCGCTGCGTCCCCACTGTACAGAAGAGACTCCACTGCCTCGCGAGCCTCGCCACGAAGAGCGTCATTCAAGCGATTTAAATTCTCTGTATTAGAAAAATCTGATTTAGACCGATCGTATGCACTTATAAAAGCCATCCACTCTTTAATATTGCCAGTAAATGTTGGCAACTTGGATTGTTTGGAGTGTCCAGCTAGGGCAGCTATAGCGCGTGCTAGTTGGGATATTTCAGGAGAAGCTTGTTGATGTTGAGCCGCTGAGACGTGAGCAGCGGGGACCGGGTGTGGCATCACCGACGAAGTGCCAATCGCATGTGGAGCGGGTTCGTGCTCCCCGATTGACTGTACCGGATGCAAATTGTTGTCCCTTACCTGCTTAATCCACGCCTCAGTCCTTACCAAGGAAGTAGATGAGGCAATACTAGCCCTTTCGGATTGAAGGGCGGCTAGCTGTGCTTCAAGCTCTAATTGTTCAGCTTCGTCCTCCAAACGCGCGACTTCTCGCGCTCGTTCTACCTGTCGACGGCGCACTTGAGCCTCAGCAGCTAACATCTGTGCTCGAAGCGATGTAGCGGAGTGCCGAGATCTCGACGTGGAGTGATCGATCGCCATAAATTCCTTTGACGTGCTACCCTCGGGAGCCGCGGGTGTCGCAGCGGGCTCATCGTGCGGCGCGGCAGCCGCAAGCTGTGCGTCGGCTCCCGAAATCGCGGGATTGTCTGATTTTGTTGGCTTCGGAATATTGTTATGTGATCGTGTAATTACCATTTTGTTCGCGTGAATTCAAATTTAGGAGGATCGATGGACCAAAAATGTGGACGATAAATTAAACGAGAGGAATTAAGGTGTGGACTGTATAATAAATAGTAAAGTTAAAGGTAATTGATCACAATAACAATATAATTTAAAAAGCACAAGAAAACAGAAAATATTACCACCAAAGGAATCTATACATTAGACAATGACAACAAACAAACCAAATTTTATGACATTAATCAAAATACCTTCAAAAACTGTTTAGTTATAAAAAAGGTATTTATCATGCCAGACTGTCGCCAACAATTTGCTTAGCGATAAGAGTCTCTAAGCGATTATTATCTCTATCTAAAGGAGATAGAAAGAGACAAATGTCTTTAAAAGTTACCTAAATCTAGGGAATGGTTAGTGAAAACGGACATTAGAACCTGCCTTAGGTAAGTCGATTAATACTAGTCGCTTCGATTGATTGTTTTCTTTACCTCGCGTGTACAAGCATTTTTAGTAAGGATTAAATGCTTCTTTTGCTGCTGTGGTCCTTATTTTCATAATAATAATATGCTGAATCAATAATGTATTCTACAAAAGCTAAAATATGATCGGAAACATGTTTCTCGATTCTCGGTAAAATGATCAATCTAAAGATGACACTTTTAATTACCCTTTTTCGTTTTGTCACCAAACGGACCAATATTCGAAACTCAAGCTAAGTTTATTGGAAAGGCATTAAATTGCTGAAATTATACTTAAAATAGCTTTTTTTGAATCGTTCAGTTTTTTTAGTCAACAATTTATTTTCAATTTGTCGCTTCAGTTACGCGCGGTGCAGTATCTTTAGCAGTCTTTATTCTTTTGCGGAGAAGTCATGCCTCAATCCCCCTTTTTTTAACCGAAACCTAGATCACGAGGTAGGTATTGCCTTAAATTATAAATAGGGTTCACTTTGCAACATCAAACTTACCTGCAACTGAGGCTGCACCGTCACTACCAGTCTTGATCGCACTCTCAATCGGGCATCCCTCCTCTGCTCCCCATACTGGTTGTGAGCTCGACACGTCCAAACCCCACTATCAGATAATTGAGCTCGTCTGATAATGAGGACTTGTTCAGATACTGATATCCTGATGCTGTTAGAGACTGGACTGAGTCTGCCGTTGGTATGACGAAACCAGCTGTTGGTACAAATTAAACCAAATCTCAAATTAGAATCAAACCCATTTTTTTTATTAATAATTAGGACACATCAGTTCTTTATGCTAGTAGCGGCCGAATTCCGATGACAAAGCTTTATAAGTTTAAGCGACTTATGACTTTCGGAAGTAAGTAATGACAATTTTATCATACACCCATTTTGTCTAGGATGTGTGGCTTAAAAAGTTGAAAATTGTCAAAGTTAACAATTTGAATTGGTATGTTCACTGCAAATTGAGCATTTTTTTTTATTAAATCGATTTCACTTACACATTTGTTTTGGTTTACTAACTGAAGTTTTAATATAATTTTGGTATGATACTAAGCCTTACATAATTATTATAGAAACTATTTGAATAAGTAGATAAACTAGTATACCTGTATGTAGGTGAAGGACTTCCTATTGCACAACAAACTAATCTTATATCACCTCCTTGGGACACGACCTCGTCTTCTGAGATAGCCAACATTCTAGGTGCCATGCTGCCTGTAGGATCTGTAACAAAAATATATCACGATGCTACAGACACCTATCTAATTTATTATTGTAAATAATCAAAATCTGTCTAAACTCCTTCAAAACTTTGTGTCGAGTGTAAATAGGTATTTCGTTGGACAAAATGGTTCTGTGCAAGACCCATTGATCATAAGTCTCAATATCAAAGTTCATATTCAATAATACAGTATTTTTGAGGGGAGGCGATCGGTGCAAGCTGCGCAGAACCATTCCGTTGGGATGTCGAGGCTTTATTTCAGCAGTGAACATCATTTGCTGATATGACGAGTATTCGCTATTTATTACTTCTCAAACGAAATATTATCTGAAAGTATTAAGATTCAATTTAAAGGTAAACTACATCTACTCTACCTTTTTTTTAGGCAGGGGAAATGTTTGACGCACTGCCTTTCTTCTTCTTGGGGAAAGAAGAAAGAGGTGTGTGGGGCTTGCACCCACTAAAACTCCTGCCATGTACCGACGGGTACACAATGGACAGCTGCATTCTGGGTGCTCATGGAGCTTAACTTCCATGTTGTTACTGTCAAAGGTGAAATGACTGCCATCCCATCTTTTGGGGCTTGTGACAAGAGCCCCTTACCAACATCAGGTCGACACAACGGTACATTGGGTGTGTCGACCTATCTCTGGCACATCTACTCTACCTACTCTAACTACATATTGAATGTTACTGATTTATTTTGTCTATATCATAAGAAACACTCACGTGAAACCGCAGTCATGGCAGACGGACTTCTCCTTTTCTCACCAGTCAAGGTGTGCTGGGCTTCGCAAGAGTAAGAGCTGCTGTCATCGACTCTCGAATCCCTGATCACCAAGATGTCTCCACGGCTGCCTCCAATGATATATTGACCGCCTGATAACAAAAAATACATATTGCAGAGATTTTTTGTATTCTCATTTCATTACCTAGGGCAAACTAAAGTATGAATAAAAATCCATCTATCTGTCTGTTACGTTTTCACTCAGACGAAAAACCGATTGAGATAAAATAATTTGGCATGGAATTAGTTTACATCCTAAGATCTACACAGGTGTATGTTTTGGCACAATAACCGACATTCATGTGGGTGGAGCTGCGATAGTCCACTATGTAACAACTACAAAAAAACACTTAAACGAATATTTTATTAAAGCTATGAGTCACATGAAGAATTAAAAGTTCCATCCAAAGTCCTGACCATATTTATCACACAAATATTGATAAACTTGCCATCAGATCCTCTAGCTTAGTACACGGATCGCTGATGATTGTTTCTTGATGAAGTCCGTTAGATTCATGTACTTTACTTCCTAGACTTGCACTGGCAGTATAAATTATGTATGCCGAACACTCTTATTAAAGTTATCGCTCTAGATTTGAAAACTTGTGTGGAGTATTTGCGTGATACGAAAAATATTTTCATATACAGGGTAGTGCTGTCAATATGACAATTAATTGAAGCATTGGCATTTAAGCAAGCATTTAATTTATTGTCGTATTGACGCCACCATCCTGTATATTATCATTCGATTTCCGCAGTACTTGTGATATCATAAATCATACTTTCAGTCTATTGATACGTTCGAAATATAAGTCGCTCAATCGAAGTTTGTCAGAAAAGCCTAAAGGTAATAACGAAAATGCGATAAGATCACTTAATTTTGATTTCATATTTTCCTTCCTTCACTTTAATCTTTTCTCTATTACATATTGAAGCAAATTACCTATTACTTATCGTTAGCTTAGCACACTTCATTTGTAAGTAAGGAATCCTTCAAGTGATCTGGATGTCGGAGTTGTATCAGTTAGAAGTTTCTAAACTTTATATGAAGCCATTGTAACTCGATAATAGCTTTAGTTTTCTGAGTTTGTGATCTTAAATGGATATTATATTAAATTTGCTAATGTGTTCCAAGCAATTTAACACAATTGTCTTTTGGTTCAATATATATGTTAAAAGGGGTACTGTGTAAATAGACCTTTCTAGCAGTCAGACAGTTCATGACTTTGAAATAGAGGGAAGTCTGTCTGTCTTCGACGACTTCAAGAGTAATGTTATTCTATGTTAAGTTAAGTGAATACTAACGATACCTAAAAAATATGTTTAGCATACTACTATTATTAAACTTATTCAAGATGTTGTAAAATATAAATTTATTAACATTGACATACCAAATAGAGCTAGAGATGAGATGTAAGCGAAGCTACGTAAATGAAAAACATAATATTAAAGTCACGATTTTGGTCAAGATGGATATAAACTGAATACTTAATTAAAAACTGTATTGCAATTAAAAGTGTATATGGTTTTTGATTCCTATAGGACTGTCAAATGAACAAACGGCTACTTTCATGTCACAAGTACAGAAACAAGTAAACTGCACCCCGTTAACGCGACAAATTGTACACTTACCCCGAAATTGACGATTGCCAATTCAAATTGTCTTTCGTACAACAATTATATTAAATGTTCTGCTCGACTTTAGCTAATTCAGGCATTTAAATTCTAGAGTGAGAATTAAGAGCACATTTGCGATATCATTTGCGTTCCTGACTCGTTGTTTATAAGAAGGATATTACAGAGATAATTATTCAAGTAACCGAATAAACATGAAATATAAACGTTTCGTTGTAAGATTAGTTTATAATAACACAAAAATAGATAGACTGCAAAAAATTCGTTATGGTTATCTTAAATGTTCAAAGGCTGAGTAATACAAAAAAATCTAATGATCGTGGTAGGGGTACACAGCAGTCATCTGATTTTTTTTGGATATTTTTCTAAATAGAAATGAGGTTATAGGTATACAAAATACAGATTTTGGGCTAGCCTAGTATGTATTATACCTTTGAAAGTTTGGCAACTTTCAGACCATTTTTATTTTCCGATTAAATTATTAAAATTATTGTCACACGCTCGTGACAACCCTAAAAAACTGCGCACTATCTACCCGCGCGTACACTATGATATCGACCCCCCGCAACCCCAGAATTCCAATGCTTTTTTTTCAGAATTCTGAAACATCTATTATATAATATGATTTACTATGATATAGTAAGATATTTTTGAATTAAAAAATAATAATATTGATCAGTTCAAAGCCAATTTTCACGTTCATAAAAACAAAAGCAATCCTAAAATGCAGTTACACCAAGATTTTTACCCATTTGTTTTCTTTGCGAAGCGATAACAACTTCCCATCAAGTATGTAGGTAAGTACCTACGCTTGTTTGCTGGCTTTTTGTTATTGAAAAAATAAAACGTATCCATCTTACCGTAAGGCTCGTCAGCACTCACGATCTGATAACTTTCAACTGGCGAACTCCAATGAATTCTAAATGTGTCGCGCGACCCGGGCATTGTTCTAATGTGGACTGATGCTGGATAAGGATGGTCTGACTTCTCCTTTGTTGTTTTAGGGGCTTTTGAAGAGCCGTTTGCTTATGTAGTCCGTGAAATTGTATTCATGAATCGGAATATTATTTTTTTTGGTTTCTGTAACAATTAAACTTACTTTCAGTAATTTACACAGATCAGCTCCAAGAATACCAGTTTGCGTGTACGAAAATCTCTTGTGCGATTCTCTAAAGTAAGCAGCTTTGATTTCGTCGCTGTATTGTACCAAAGAAAAGATAGGTGACCCGGTATATAAAACTAACGTAAAACACAGGTGCAAAACGAAGTCAGCAGTGTGTGAACACGCCCTTGATGGGCCCAATCACTACTTCTGATTTGATAAGCCCTAAATCCACTCCAAAAACACAGCTTCATACCAAGAATGTTACCTGAGGCTATTGAAATCAAAAATCATTCTTATTTCAATAGAAAAGATGGTTGGATTGTACCTTCAGCTTGGGATCCCATCATGCGGATAATAAAGTCCCAAGCCCGTCCTCATATTGTCCGACAAACCGACACCGTGGGCTCCGTATGCGTGAATCGGACCGCCCAAAATTTATCACATAGTGACGGTATTTAACTTTCAAACTTATCAGAGGCAATTGACATCTTCAGTCTTCCCATGACAACGATTAGTGTAAAGTAATAAAAACGTTGGGTGTATAATAATAATGTAACATCTAATTAAACTGATCCGGCAAAGTGGATTTATTTCAAATTAAAATTTGTTTATTAAAAAAAACGATAATTCAAATAAGAGACGTAGCTAACAAACGGTGCACTTAACTGACTCTGCTCACTGTCGCAGAAGGAACGAACGAACTGTCTGGAAGAGTATAATGAGCTTTGTGCAGGATACAGGAATCAAGTGGCAATGTGTGTGTTTATACGTAGTATCTTCGCCCTTTAAGTGCTTAACATATTGTTGTGTGACAAGTGTGGATCCCCTATCAAGTGAATTGTATTTGTAAATTGTGAAATGTGCGCCAAGATATATATTTTAATAGTCTGGACATTTTTTCAGCATTTATCTTTGTTAGAAACTCTAAAACCTTTAAAATAAATAAAGTCGTTAATAGAAATTGCTTTTAGAGATTGAAAATGAGTGGCAAACAAACTTACCAATTGCCTAATGGTAAGTTGTTACCACGATCTATTGTGTTAAGCTTGCAACAGTATGTGGACAGCAAAGGAGACATTACTGCAAAACCTCAATGAACACATCATATTTTCCGGATAGTTTTCTGAATATCTTCTAAACATTTATTAAATATGATGAGAATAATAAATGGTACTTACGACAGCACATCAAGTGTAACAGTTGCACTATGAAAGCCGCCTCTATTACGAACGTCGTAAGGGTGGTCTCAAGCTCAATCCGTTAGTCTCGATGTGCTGTCGACTGTACTTTGAATCACAATTCTATGATGACAATAAACAATGAAACTAATTATTATTATTGTCAGTTAACCATCTACAAACACTATTTTAATTTAAATCGCAATTTTTTTCTTGGTGACTTTTGGCCTTCATCTAACCTGATGGTAAGTGAAGATAAGGCTGACGATGGAAGAGAGTTACACCCGGACTCCTCAACCACAGAGGAACTGGCTATCTTACCTCCAACTGCCGGAATACAACAATGTACACATTATTGCTATGGCGGCAGACTTAGGTAAGATCATAATAATAATAATATTTATACACTCACACCTATTATCTAGCCCAAAGTAAGCATCATTAAGAGCTTGTGTTATGGATACTAGATAACGGAGAAATAATGATAATAATATGTATATAAATATTAGAAATATACTAAATAAACATATAAACATCCATGACTCGTAAACAAATGTTCGTACTCATCATACAAACATTTGTTCCTACCGGGATTCGAACCCGGGACCTCTTGACCGAGTAGCCTGGGGTACAGACCACTCGGAAAGGCGGTCGTCAAAAGATGGTGGTAGCTAGCCAGGCGGACTTAGAAAAGCTCTACTCGAACTTCCGACCTCTAGATCTGAGGTAGGTGGTGTCAACCACTAGACCACAGAGGCGGTTAATACTGAATAGGCGAATTTATAATACTGTTGCTCTTCATTAATAAGACGATGACTTAAGTTTCTCTTATCTCTGTAAAGCAGACCGTCATAGCATACGTTTCAACAGGGTTGTCCACTTATTTTCATAATCTAAAACGTTTGCATAAAATCTTCGCATAAATTCTGCTTCTTGGATTTTTGAGATCTTTGAAAAACTTTTACAAAATTTACACAAATTAAAAAAAAAACATGTAAAATATTATTGTAAAATGTTAAACAACGAAGTACCGTAAATTAAACTAAAAATTACTAGAAAACACAGTTCTAAACCACCAACGACCCACATGAATCAAACATAAACACGCACGCGCAGATCCTCATAATATAAAACAAGCGCATTGTCTTACTTTATGTAGATGATTATATCATGAATAGTTTAATGTGGTTTATAAAATGAGTAACATCTACTCTGGTGATAACAATGAAATGAGAATGGTGGTGGTGAAATGGGAATGAGGAATGAATGGTGTATGAAAGACTCAGTTGTTGATGGGGCATAAAATTACGTATTTTTAGTTTTGGTTTTAAAGCTAAATATCAAACTCATTACAACAAACCGTAGTAGCTTGTAAATGGATGAACCTTTCTTTGAATCGTTATCTATCTCCAGGTACTGGATGCTGTTGAAAATTCACATTAAATTTAAATTTTAAATAATCATTCTAAAAGAACTGTAGCAGCCCTAGATCAAACGACCAACTAACATTTACGAGTGTAACCTTTCTTTTTATGGATATTTGATGACACAGCGTTTATAAGAGGATCGTAAAACAAGTCTTATGTTCACAAATAGATATAAACCGTTCAGAGACCAAACATCCTCGATGCCAGTCGTAAAATAAATAAAATATAATGTTTCCAATGTTTCGATACGTGTAATATACAAAATGATGGATAATGTTGGCGCTAACGAATAAAAATGAATGTTGGTGCTAAATGTAGCGGTTTTACCAGTCAAATTGAATTATCTGGATGGTACCGAAGATCGTAACGAAATTACATTCCTTTTAAAGCATTCTTGCGCACACAAAGTTAACGACATTAAAATTTGCCTAGTAAAGAGTACAACTTATTTTCTCTCCATATTATGGTAGTGGCGGCTTTCAACCAGTTGTACCTCATCACGTTATTTTTAATTTGAAATTCCTGCGCAGAATAGACCTTTATTGGACTCCCAGTGAATTGTTTGAGCGCGAAACTGCGGGAAAGTTATAGAAGTATTAAGCTGAAACTGCAACTGGCGTTAAATCAAGCGACTGCTAATCTGCATAAACGGCTGCGAAACTGCCAACTCGAGACGTGCGTCAGTCTGTAGGGGTGGAACCTCGAAGGAAGAAAGCGGCGATATTATATTAGGTAATATTTAAGCTGTAACGTTGGGGTGACGGAGATGTAAGATTGGATAAATTAAGCAACGATATACGTCAAAGTATAAAATCGGTAAAATATAGGTACACTCTAACAAGGTGAAATAACTTAAAAACTGAACACTCAGAAAACACTGAAACTAGACACACCTTTTGTATTTAAGCTTAGAAATAAGGTGCTTAGAAATAAGGTACTTACAATAAGTGCCTTGATATTATTAAATTATATTAAAGAATAGAAAAGAAGAATAGAATACGCTTATGGACTTCAGGGACTGAATTTTTTGAAATTCCAAATTAAATCTCCTAAGCAAATGGCGGGCGTTGAGACGCTGGAAAAGTGAAACGGTCTCACGGTCAGTAATAGAATGAAATAACAAGAGAGAAACCGAATCTAACGCGCTGTATTAATTTGAATTGATATTATTTTCAATATAAAGGCGATAAGGCTGCCCATTGTGCAAGCAAATTTTATTATTTCTTTCTGTTTCATTATTTGTGTGATGTGTGTTGTGAAAATGCTAAATAAATAATAATAATATAAATTTTGAAATGGAAAAGAAAGAAATCACGTTACAAAGCGATTACATTAGGTGCAGTAGATTTATACATAATAATTTGAAGTGCTATTGGCGAAGAATCTGAATAAGATAATACCATATACTCTGTGATAATAACTGTGTAAAATCTATTTGGATTCAAAAAGATTAGCTAATAAGTTAAAATACCACTGCAAAAATTAATACTTCTTTGAGGACCTCACTTATCAAAAATAAAAATAGCAGTGATTTTCTGAAAGGTGATCATAATAATGACTTTTTTCATTATTCTATTTAAAATATCTCATTAGAGAGCGCGATACTCGGGGTTTGTACGACGAAGCTCTTTCGAAATCAATGTTTGACGACTTCTGAATTGAGATGAGAAGGAGTTTTGGGAGTTGAGTGCTCATGATTCGATGGCATATGTAGCTTTAAAAAGTATAATGATATCAAACCAATCTTTAAAACTAAACATAATTAAAGTACAATTATTAGTACACTTATTGCTATTGGGTATACACCTATTCTCTAACAGTCAACTAATGAGAGGGACATAATTAAACGAAGCGAAACCATTATATTACTTAGAGCAAAAGTAAACGCTTCATTTGAAATATTATAAGATTTCTATGCTTCTTATCTCCTTTATGAAACTGGAACTTGCATCATTTTAGCTGTCTCCTTATGCAGACGAATAAGAAAGTTTGTGATTAATTAAATTTATGTCGTATCCAGATTCCTTCCAGTTGTCTGCTTCTCGAGGAATCGTACTTCCTTGCTACTGCATCAAAGACGGACATTAAACTTGCATTAGCGGAGCTTAACTTTTATTGAAAGTTTAAAATTTGAATGTTATTTCATTCACGGGGAAACTGTGTCTCAGTTTGTCAAGTTTATTGTATTTATTCCAGTCTTTTATGGAAGATCAGTGCCTTTTTTTAGTTGAGTGGAATGTGAACTTAATTAACAGGAGGCTTGGGTTTAATTTTATGTAGTAGAAAATGTCGGATTGTGAGTCGATAGTGATATTATTCGCAGATTTGTTATTTGTTAGAATCAGATTGAGATAACACAAGACACTTCTGCAAGGAACTTTTGGTTGCGACAGTATGCATGAATATAGAATTACGTAAAAGTAGAGTTCTTTTTGTAGCTTTTCTCAATTTTATTTTAATTCTTAACATTTTAAGTGTTTGGACTTTTTTTAATATTCAAGACTAAAAAGACAACTTCCCCTCTGTTACTGAAGAACACGCGTGCCAGTCTCCAAAGTCATTAATTCCGCAGAATACCAGCGTCATGACAGTTGGTCCTTGTCATGGCAGTATTCTAAGCGAAGGCTCTAGTTTTAAGTAAATGTATCTGTCGCAGCCGTCTGGCTAAATTAGCCGCTTAACTAGACGCCTAGCCCGTTAATTGAACGCCGGCATCCAATCAAAAGGCTGAAGTACAACTAGCCAAGTCATTTAGCGCAACGTTTAACCAGATAGCTGAACGTCATGTCAGCCGCCAGGTTTAAATTAGCCATTTAATTGGACACCTAGGCGGGTCATTTAAATCTAAGAGCTTTTGTGTGACTGTTTGAGTGATTGGTAGGTTCAAGGTTATTTTTTATGACCACTTAGAACCAAAACGATGTCGGATATAAGTGCTCATAAAAATAACCTTGAAACTACCAATCAAACCAAAACTTTTCAGTACTAGACGATCCATTCAATGCGCCAAGTGAAACGCCAATGGTGATGCGATTTTATATTCTATTGTCTTCGTCTCAACATCACGCATAAACAAGTTTAGCAACTCGTTTTTTGATACTTCTAAAATTTGTAAAATTACCAGCACATGTTGTGTTTCCTCCTTCAATATAAGTTTCTACAAAATAAGGGTTAAAAGATATAGTCAGTAGTAGGCCAGTCAACTTGCCTATCTTTGCATAATGTAATCTTCTTACATTTTATCATCACATGGTGCGGAGTTATTAGCCGTGCTCTAAAATAAAGACCTAGGTTGAAACGGTTACTCGATATGTTTTAGAGTAGGATGTGAAGCCACAACTTCTCGAACCACTGAGCTACCTTGTAAGGAAATGTTATTTATTAAATTAAGCATTTCATAAGTGGAAATGTCATTATTTCCCCAAACCTTACTCAGTAGCGGAGCACAACTCCCTTCGTCTAATGAAGATGGGACACGCAGGATTATCCGGCAATTGTAACGGCTCTGTTTGTTTAATACTTGAATAATACACTCCACACTAATCCGGGATCGAGAGAACACATATCTTATGTAAATATACAGGGTCCGGGTCCAGCCTTAATGGAATGACGAAACTTTAAGCTAGTAATCTAATTTATAGGGGTTATCGAAATTGAATTTAATTACAGGTATTAAGAGAAGTTGGACGATACAGTACACTCCTAACCAAGTTCTGGTTAGGAGTTATTTGAGATGACCTTGGATGTTAAGTTTACTGTAAATATTTTCTGGTAGTTGATTGGAATAATTTATCGGGTCTTGGCAAATGAGCAAATACGATGAAGACCATATTGATAATAAAGTATAAACTTGAAATCCAATGTATGTGATCTTACGCGATATTTAACCTTTTTGTTTACAATTTTGTTATGTAGTTTTGACTAGCTGTGGTAAGCGAACGGAATAGAGCATGGAGTTGTCTATGGCGTTAACTCGGTCAACTCGGTTGTTTATAGTATAGACAGTTTTCCTTTCAACCCTTATCAGCCCCGCGGCGTCTTGTCCATATTTTAGATTGTTGATTTTATCTGGTTTATAGGTACATCACAAATCAATGATTTTAACAATCAAGGCATTTTTGATATCAAAAATGATGTTCAAAGTGATGGGAAATTTTTATAGCAGATGCCAAAGCTGAATGCAATACTTGATAAATTCAAGTATTAATAAAACAGTGGTATTTGATTGAGATATTTTGTACTTTTAATTCTATTTATTTCTCTTAATTGTTCTGCAGATTCTAGTATCGCAATTATCCTCAAGCCACAGCCAACATTATTTATCACATTTGTAATTTATGTTTGTATAAAATAAAACGAAAAATGTTCGACCCTTTTGTTTCCGACAGCAAAAATAAACTCAGGACTGAAAAAATAAACCTACAAAACAACCGAACACAGTAAACATAACAATTTTCATTACAATAAATACCAAGCGAAACCAATAAAACTTTGTGAGAGCAAAAAACGAAAACATGGCAACTGACATTTTTAAGAAAACATTCCTAATTAGTCATTATACCGAGAAGTAATCTGGAGAGGAAACTCCAAAATGGGTGCGTTAATCGAATTTCCCTCGTCTAATCTCAAGAATCAGACTCCATAAAGAAAGTCCGTTGTAGCTGTCGCGGGCAGGCGTTTTGTAGAGGAAAAATTCTAAGCCACTTTAAAACTCTGTATACGACTTAACTTATAGACAGGACCAGGAAAAAGTTCGTTTCTCGCAGTCCTAAAGATAGAGACGCTAACATTGCGGAGTTTGTGTAACCACACACAAAATCTGCAATGTCAGCAATTCAAGTTATAGACGTTTGCAAAAGAAAGTCATCATCTGTCAATCCTGTAAATTACTGCAAATGCGAAAGTACCTCAGTCAGTTACTTTTCACTCTTAAACCACTGAATATGAAATTTGGCATGGAGATACCCGGATAACATTCTAACAAAGGAAATTCACTATAACCGACATCCACGCGGACGGATGTGTGGATTTATTTAATTGTTATATTATTTCATTTAGAAGGTCAATGATCACTACTAGAAACATTTTAGACACATTTTTTTTCAAGACACAAACGCTTTATTCAGACAATTTATTATTTTAACTGTAAGGTAAATTGATAATTAAATCTATAAGTGTCAATAAAATGTTGCGCGGAATTATATTCGGGCACAGACCGGGCACAGATAATTGTACATTTTTTTATTGATGATTTTATCTGATGTCTGTTATTGTGTCATTGTAAACAAAATAAAATAATTTCATATGCAGTTATTTAACTTTTTTTTTTATACAACTAGATGACAAACAAGCTGACGGCCCATCTGATGATAAGCGGTTACCGCCGCCTATAGACACCTGCAATAACAAGGGAAAATCACTTGATATTGCAGGTGCGTTGTCATCCTTATGCCTAAGATGAAATGACGTCCATGCCCAGTAATTACACTGGCTACCTTTCCCTTTAATCCGAAACACAGAGAACTGTTTCACGGCAGAAATAAGCAAGGCGGTGGTACCTACCCAGACGACCCTACATACGGGCCTACCACCTAGTATTTGCTTCTGAATAGATAAGGTGTAAATTTGAACTGAGGAGCTCGGTGGCGTAGTCGTTTGAGCGCTCTGGTTTCGATTTCGAAAACAAAGCATCTTTCGCCATGATCGATCCCGGGATGGGTAAACCGAAATTTCTCCCGTGCTTCGGAATTCAGAAGGCACTTTAAGCCGTTCGTCCCGGTTGTTCCTGTAATAGCTTACCCCCCAACCCGTATTAGGCCAGCGTGGTGGTGTTATGGCCCAAACTACTTATGTGTTTCTCCCATGTAGGAAGGCCTGTGCCCAGCAGTGGGACGTATATAGGCTAGTGGTCATGAAATTTGAACTCCTTCAAGTTTTATTGTACCTACCTACACCAGTCATTGATACACTTTTATCAGTTTCAGTTTGTACTTATATTTATGTGCATCATTTTACGGCCTCTTTTAGTTGGCTGTATGGTTGTGCTCAGTACCTAGAACTAAAAGCTAGCAGTGGTTTTAGGTTTGATACCCGGTCAGGGCAGACGTATGTATGATGAGTGCAAACATTTATTCAAGATTCGTGGATTTTAACTCCCGACGATTAAAGATATCCTCAAACTTATAACTCCCCAGTTAAAAGTTTGAGGTGTCTGTCTGTGTGTCTGTGTATCTGTGTTTCTGTGGTATCGTAGCTCCTAGCTATAATTTATAAAGATCAGTTCAGAAGTTTCATGACTATCAGCTCATTTTCTACATGATAAAAGTGTTTTTCTAACTTTCACAGAGCCGATTGATTTGAAATTTGGTGTACTGTCACTTCGGTGACATTCCCATGACATACTAACCTTCAGCTGATCGTATACCTATTGATGTTACAATTTAAAACAAAAATTTAAATTTCATAAATTTTACCTCAGTTAAAAAGAAACAGAACGCCATTTCTAATATAGTTAGCTCTAATAAACGGGTCCATTGTTACAAAACATTTACGGCGTTCCATTTTTACGCTGCACTATTTCTTAATTTTCCGTACCGAAGCCAATAATCGGTTGTCCAATGCCTTGAGCGAAATTAATTTCGATTTATAAGTTTCCTTTCGAGCTGGCAACTTTCCAGGGCGTATCAAGAAGTGTTTGGTTTGCTGGTAATACGCGCCGATATTGGCAGATCCGATTAACTTAGACAGAGAATAAGCTTTTACTTATACTTTTCAACAGTAGATTCTTAAGGAACTCTGTATTTTGACTCCAACAAATGTGAGTATTAACGACTTTGATTTAAATAAAAAAGGCGGTATCAACCTTCAAAATTTAATCCTCGAAAAATTGGATGCGTGCAGTGCATTTTAAATGAGAGTTTGAAACTGTTACTCGAAATTGAGCTAATGAAGAATTTCAAAATGTCCTCTTTAGGGAGATCAAAGTAACCAGGTAACCTGATGGTAGTTAATTCACTAGTACACATTCTGACTCTTATTTTAATGTGATAGAGATCAATACCGTTTGTATATATCGATACTGCCTGTATCCAGTCTTTTCAAAATCTCATATTTCGAAGACAGGATTATAAGTGTATTTTTTTCTTCCTGAGACCGGAGATGGGAAGAAAATAATGCTCACTCTTCATTTTGGATTTATTTTCATAAAATATTTTATCCAATGGTGACGTTTATTTAAGATGAAAAGTATCCTTTGATTTTACTTAGTTAGACTATAATCTATTTTCGGGCCTCATAAAAAGGCTCAATGTCACCCAAAGGGCAATGGAGAGGAGAGGGCTATGCTTCACATTTCTCTGCGTATTCGAATCAGAAATGATGAGATCCGCAGGAGAACTAAGGTCACAGACATAGCCCAAAGAATTGCGAGCCTCAAGTGGCAGTGGGCAGAACACATTGCAAGGAGGACTGACGGCCGTTGGGGCCGAAAAGGCCTTGAGTGGCGGCCGCGTACCGGGAAATGGTATGCTTCCCACAAGGTAGACCGACGATTTGGTGAGGGTCGCGGAAAGCCGATGGATGCGTAGGACTGATCAGTTTGGAGATCTTCGAGGGAGGCTTATTCAGCAGTGGGTTTCTCTCGGCAGAAATGATAATGATCGTGATAATCTACTTTTGTGCCAAATTACATTCAAGATCCGTTATCTTGTTCTAGTGTGAATAAATAACAAAGATCCATCAAAATTTTTATATTTATAATATTTATACTAGCTTTTGCCCGCGGCTCCGCCCGTGTCGATATCAGTTTTCGTTACAACACTATCCTACAGAGTCTCAAACTATCTCCATACTCATTTCCATATATCGGTTTAGTGGTTCAGACGTGAAAGCGTCACAAACAAAGAAATAAACTCACTTCCTCATTAATAATATTAGTTACGACTAGTAGGATTTGTAAAATTATCTTCTTTTTTTTTATACAACTAGATGACAAACAAGCTGACGGCCCACCTGGTGGTAAACGGTTACCGCCACCTATAGACACCTGCAATAACAAGGAAAAGTCACTTGATATTGCAGGTGCGTTGTCATCCTGAGGCCTAAGATGAAATGCCGTCCATGCCCAGTAATTACACTGGCTACCTTTCCCTTCCATCCGAAACACAGCGAACTGTTTCACGGCTGAAATAAGAAAGGCGGTGGTACCTACCCAGGCGACCCTACATATGGGCCTACCACCTAGTAAATCTTAGTGGATATGTTACCGTTAAAGCCGGAAGTATGGTAAATTCTTAGAACTTCTAGTATTTACCGATAGGTTAGGTTAATGGTTACACGTAGTAGCGATTCAGGTTTTCAGAAACGTCTTAGACAACATCATTATATTCTTTGACATGAGGAATCATTATCCTTTTGTTGTACAGAAGCAAGTTGACAAGGGTTGACTTCTATAAAAAGAGGTAGGGACACTGGTATTTTTCAGTTAAATATACCTACTGAAAAACCCAAACAACGAAATGCTTCGTAGCCAGCGGTAAGTGAAGGTCTCCAGAACTCATCAAGAACACGCTACGATGGAAGAAGGTCACTTGTCACCTAGCTATTAACATCGTCTAGATCCAGGTGCCGGGATGGAATCCCTGTAGTTTTTAGTATGATGGGAGGAACATTTGTCCACACTGCATGTTTCTAATGCTTAAACTATTAAACATATCGTCTAGTATGAAGACAACACTTTGTACTTGTGTTGTGCGATTGTAAGGTTCAAGGCTATCACCACCACCCAGCACCAATCTTCATTTGTAAGATCAATAAATATACAAATATTAATGTAGCTCGTATGTAGACTATTCCGATCATCATCATCATTAACAGCCTGTATACGTGTTCCACTGCTGGGTACAGGCCTTTCTATATGACGAAAACAAATAAGGAGTTTGGGTGGGTTAAAGTGGTTGCAGGAGCAACCCGGACCGGCATAATGTCACATCGAGTTCAAGATAACAAATCTTGGTTGACCCATTCCAAGATCTACAGTGGCAAAAGTTGCCTTCATTTTGTAATTGAAACCACAGCCATAACCCTACGCTACCGAGCTCCTCCGATATCAGTAGTATAATAGTCAGGCATAGACTAATTCGTAGAATCCTTGCCTGTACGTCAGGCTACCAGAATGTATCGATTAACTTACCAACTTCCACAGCGATTGGTGCCAACACTGCCCCATCTTTGTACCACTTGGTGACGGTGATGTGACTCCTGACGGCCGCAGACACGCTGCAGGTGAGCAGCGCGGCTCCCCCCGCCACGCCATGGCTTGACTGCACTCGCACATCCCAAGGCACGTCCATTACTGAAACAGGAGCAATTGTTAAAAGCATCGTAGCATTGCGTCTCGGCAACCACTGCGCGGTCACGACGACGCGCTGCGAGGCTGACATCTAGACAGCGCGCAGTGGTTGCCGAGACGCGAGACGCAGGCGCGCTTGCGGTGAGGTCGTGGCCAGGCCGTAAAGCGTCTTTAACTTTGCAATTTTATATATGAACAGTGTGACTTAAGAAATCTTATTTTATGGTAGAAAGCGATGAAGAAATTAGTAAGTTACACCTAGTGCTCCGGTGGCGTAGTGGTAATCGCGTCTGGCCGGACCCCAGGACACGCGGGTTCGATTCCCGTCTGGAGCATTTATTTTTTTATCTTTTTCTTTCTTTATTTGTAATTGTTATTGTTATAAAAATATCTTCTCGAAAGTTCAACTTTTGGAACCAGTATAAATTCAGACATGACAGACCGACAGATATTATGATGACATTATTAGTTAACAGATTTTTTGTGATATGTATATATGGGAGATCCTCGGAGGAGGCCTAAGTCGCGAAGTAGGCGTCTCTCGGCTGAAATTATGATGATGATGATGCATATTGGTTTCTGTGTAACACAACTGCTGCCGAACGGCCTGAGAGGCCGCTACCGCATCTGGTCTAATTTAACACTCTCTTAAAAATATTTTATGTTTGGATTTTTTAAACTTTTAAGAATCCATACATAAAAGTGCGCGCATCCCAATTTATTTTTGCATAAACTATTTCTCCCACTATCGCTGGTTTTTATTGTATAAGAAAGCTTTGTGCAAGGTTTAATTCTATTCTATAGATGTATGTATTACCAACAGTTATCACCACGCATTACCGACCCTATAATGTCGGGAGGAAGTCTCCCTGTTCCGAACATAATGCTTTGATAAGCCCTGGCTATCATTCTCCGTCAGTGTTCCGACGGGGAATGATATTATCGCCAGGGCTTAACACTACAAAAGGGGTGTTATTATCTGACTTCAAAAAAATGAGGTTATCAATTTTTTTTTCATTTATTTGGGTTAAAAAACAGTGTACACAATAAAGTATAAATTATAGATTAGTTACAACCTGTAAAGTAATTGTGTCACCCACATCATTAACCACAACAGTAGATATATAAATAAAAATAGGTTAAGAGTTGTCACCATCGATCAACTACAATTTTTCTTCTACTTCGAGATAGAATTCGACCCATAAGTATGTAATATTGTCCGAAATGCACAGTTTTTGTATACAGTCAGCTTTTGAACATGGCTGCCAAATAAATTAATTTACAAAATTAAATGGGCTTTAAAACACTAAAAAGAAACAAATAATTAAAATGAAGTAGGTACTTAACATATAAAACGGTCTTTTTGAGGTTGATGCTAAAATGTTTCCAGAAACAAAAGAAAGTGAAGCACCGACTTCAAAACACCTTTTATGAGTAAAGTACCTAGTTATATAGGTATTGCCTGTAGCCAGTCCTAGTACCATAACATTCATGTTAAGCATTGGGCTTCGTAGGCGGGCGACGCTAATTCAGCAGAGAGGATATTGATGTCTACTTTCCGGCGACAGACATCCCTGATGTAGCAATAAGATTATTAGAATAAGAATATGTATTAATTATTAAGACAGTCTGAAGTACACTATCGAAGTAAACACTATCGAAGTAAACTTGATTTTCTTTTTTTAAAACCTCCTCCAGCGCTCCCGAATTTACCTATCTACCTACTTCATTTTAATTATTTATTTATTTTTAGTGTTTTAAAGTCGACTTAAGTTTTTAATTTTTTTTAAGTTGTGTAATGTACGCCGACAAAGAGTACGAGTTGTCAGAAGACGTCACATAACAATGTGAGTGTACAAAGAGCTAAACAGAACGTATGTTCCCTTATAATATGCCTCTGCGTAAAGCAAAACATTGCAGCCGCACGTATCACGTTGTCACGGCTGCTACCCGCCTGTCACGTTGTCCCGCTTGACAATGAGGTGACAAACGCGTGACGTAGTTAATTAGCGGGTTCGCTTGTTCACCGAGAATCGAGTAAGTGCTATTGCTAGTCGCATTTACGCAACATTGTTTACAGAGCAATGTTAGTGCGAATATTGTTTATATTTACATAATGCTACATTACTATGTGAGTCTATAAGATAGCGAATCAACATGGTAGTTCACAGTCCTAATTACAATTGGGTAGCTTACAAATCTTTTTTTACGTCATAAGAAATTTATATTTCTTATGAAAATACATTGCAAAGAGATTGGTATGTTTGATGTGTAGCGGCGCATCGTCCAAAATGTTCCTATATTATAAAATGTATGGGCCATGTAATTACAAATAAATAAAGAAAGCGATGGAAAAATATATGCTCCAAGCGGGAATCGAATCCGAGTCTCCTGATTTCCGCCTAGACGCGATTACCACTACGCCATCGGAGTACTAAGTATAACCTGCTAATTTCTTCACCGCTTTCTTTCCTTTTCTAAAGTTTTTATAGCAACGTTTATCTCACCACTCATTGAGTTAACACCTTTAATGATCCAAAAGAATACTCTAAGTATGGACGTATTGATAATCCGTACACCGTCCCAATATGCGTCGGCAGATTAGGACGGTATGCGGGATTACTTTGCATCATTTCCTTGGAGCGCTGTTTCAGTGTATCGGACCCGAGTGCTAGTACTGCTGTTGCTGGTGAGATCATGTTAGGGATGGAGTACTATATTCCTCACTCCGATCTCATCAGTAAGGGTAGGCGTACCCACTGGTTAAATCGCGAGTGTGCCTTGTCTGTTGAATACAAACAGTCGGCATACCGCGCTTGGATCAGAGGTAGAGCTAGTGGGGATCCCAATATTGACTCTCTGAAAGCCTATAACAATGCTAACAAGTCCTGCAAAAGGCCCTCATCAGAGCGGATGGATCGCTTTGCACGAGTTGGCCAAGAATTACTAACTCACCCTACGGGAAGCCGGAGCTACCTGGTATCTTGCCAAAGCGGTGCTCCAATTTCTGCCAACTCTCGCTGCTCCTGTTAAGATTCTCTGATGGAACACTTGCTCATAAGCCGCAAAAGAAAGCCGATGTCCTGGTAAAACTCTTTGCTGCTCACTCCCGAATCCGATGACTGCAATTCGCAGCCACCAACACTCTCCCACTGTGGCCACACAATGCCTGATATCCGTATCAGGTAATGTGATGTACGTGCGGAGCTTCAGTCAATCGACGTCCGGAAAGCTAGTGGAGCTATGTCATTGTCACTGTTACAATATTAGGGTTATAAGTATATAATAGTGATTTACAAATTTTAACAGTATCCCTGGACTCCACACCAGGATTCCCTGTGTCGTGGAGACCAATCTTCCCATATTAATGTCCATGTGTGCTTGTACTATCCATGTTCGCTTGAGCATGTGTTTTGTTGTGCGTACAAGCATATTTATCTACTTCTTGAGTCCACAGAGTCTATTACAAAAACTAAATAACAATGTTATGAAATTAAAAATATTATTAAAATTATCCTTATAGAAATAATGATTCATGTTACCGTAAAATATGTAAAGTGGCAGCACTGAGCAGCAGCTGGTGCGCGTTACTGACTTTCCGAGTAATTAACTTTTCCGGCCGAGTGTGGCAAAACCAACTTTATATTCTAATCGGACCCTATTTACTTAATGTGGGGGAAACGCTCAAATCTTTATAATCGTGTCACGAAATAAGATAAAATATTTAAGTTAACCTTTTGTCGTTTACTAGCCCATGGGCGTCTCCATAATTGTTATAATTAGATTTAAATTTTAAGAAAATAAATACTTTGTGTTTTTTATGTGTAACTGACAACCCTTTTTAACTCCCAACGAAAAAAGTAGTGTTATAAGTTTCACGTGTCTGTTTTAGTATATGTGTGTCTGTCAGTGGCCTCATAGCTCCTAAACGAATGGATCGATTTTGATTCTTTTTTTTATTGTTTGAAAGCTGACGTGATAAGGATGGTTCTTAGCTAATGGTTAATTAATGAAGGTCATTTCAAACGTTTGATGACAATCAGCTCATTTCCTGCTTGACATAAGGGTTTACTCATTTTCACTGATCCGATTGATTAGAAATTTGGTTTACTGTTACTTTGGTAGTGTCTCCAAGACATGCTAACCTTGAGCTGATCCCGTACCATCAAAAAGTCTGCGGGATGCTCAAGTCCTTAGAAACTTACAGCAGATATAGCGTGTTTGGCCTCATAAGAATAGTCGATAAGATGTTAGATATTATAACACCCCTTTTTTCGTCGTAAAAAATCAATGACGACCGCCTGGCCAAGTGGTCTGTACCCCAGGCTACTCGGTCAAGAGGTCCCGGGTTCGAATCCCGGTAGGAACAAATGTTTGTATGATGAGTACGAACATTTTGTTAACGAGTCATGGATGTTTATATGTTTATTTAGTATATTTCTAATATTTATATACATAGTATTATCATTATTTCTCCGGTATCTAGTATCCATAACACAAGCTCTTAATGATGGTTACTTTGGGCTAGATAATAGGTGTGAGTGTATAAATATTATTATTATTATTATTATTAATGACGCCGAGGGTTACTTAAAAATTTCAATTTTGTATTTTTGTTGTACTTAGGTTATGACATTTTTGATGTGAAATTTACAATTCGAGAATCACTAAATTTTGCAGGTGAAATAGAAAAACGTATCTACATATTTTTGTGTAAGTGTTGTGTAATGTTAAAAAAAAATAAACAGAAAATTCACTCCTCGCTAGTGAGTTCCATAATTCTTCGAAGATATGATCTAGTGAAGACCAGATCGCTTCTTAAAATTATTTAAATAAAAAATATCGATTATAATCTAAATTGATTATGATTTTCCTAAAATATCCATACAATTTTTTTTTACACTCACACCTATTATCTGACCCAAAATAAGCATCATTTAGAGCTTGTGTTATGGATACTAGATAACGGAGAAATAATGATGAATAATGATATTAAATGTTGTCTATATGTCAGTCTTTCTGTTTGTTACTTAGAAACTACGGATTGGTTTAGATGAAATTCGGCATGCAGATAAGTTACCATCCCAGAAAGAGGATATTTGTTTTGGATATTGATCTGTATACCACCACTAGTGGATTACTATCGGTACCTCATATAGGAACCTTTTTTCTGATGTCGGATATGGTAAACTTCAATCAAATAATAACACAATATTTTAATGAACCAGTGTACATTCGACAGAACGTCAAGCGTGACAGTAACCTTTCGAAAGTCGCTTCTATTACGAACGCAGTAAGGGTGGTTTCAAGTTCAAACTGTTACTCTTGTTGTGCTGTCGACTGTACATTCTCTGTTCCCTCGATCCTCGTTTCGGCAGCTGAAACACGTTTTTAATTTGGCTCATTCAATAGACATGATAAAGAGAAATTATTTTTCACCGTGTCTTCTGTCGCGTTCCAATTTATTGTAGAAATGAGGTGACGCCCCATTTTAATTGGATCCGTGTTGATCCGATACAATAATAAATTACAAACACTGAAATCGTTTCGACGATTCTCATTAATATAATAATCTGCGCTTAAATTTAGGTCTCGTTAAGTATTTAATTATTAATTAATTAATTAAATACAGATGGAACGTTATTGTAAACCTGTAGAGTCAGCAGTTAAAGCACAAGAGTGAGTTGAACATAATGGAAAGATCCAAAAGTAAGTGAATTAGTTTTTTTAATCAATCTTATTTATAATATTCTTTTGTGCCTGAAACTGGTAAATAAATAGACGTAAAATGTCTGTATATACAGGATGGTGCCGTCAATACTACATTTAATTGAACATGGGCTATATTAGTTCATAGAAATAATGATTATGATAATAATAATGATAATATGATAATAATGATAATATTCATACACTCACACCTATTATCTAGCCCAAAGTAAGCATCATTAAGATCTTGTGTTATGGATACTAGATAACGGAGAAATAATGATAATAATGTGTATATAAATATTAGAAATATACTAAATAAACGTATAATCATCTATGACTCGTAAAAAAATGCCCCTACTCATCATACAAACATTTGCTCCTACCGGGATTCGAACCCGGGACATCTTGACCGAGTAGCCTATATAGCAGACCACTCGGCCAGCCGGTCATCCCCGGTCGGAATGGTTTGGAACTATCAAAAATATCTTATTCATTTGATAATTTCATCACATTTGTATGAAATAATATAACATTATTTCATACAAATGTCAACAGGACTAATGTTAACTGATATGGATTATAAATAAACAGACAAACACCCAAGACTCGTGAACAAATGTTCCTACTCATCACGCAAATCCACTAACAAGCTTCAGCTAACAGATTCCTTACCGCGAAGCTAACGGCCTACTTATATTTTATTAGCCACCATCCCCTCATTTGCCAACATTTTCATAGACAGTGTAAAGTTGCGTGTCGACCATTGGCGGCGAGGGAAATCAGGGTCCGGTAACATTCATTATTCAGGAAATCTCGCCGCGACTTCATTATCGGGGTCCCGCCGGAGCGCCGTCACCTCTGCCTTATTAGATGCCTTCATTTCACCTTTATTGGCAAACTTCCTGAGTAAAATAATGATAAAAGCTTCAGAGAAAAGCTCGGGATTGTTTTGCGTAAGCAATCATGTTTTTTATACGGTTTGCCTGATTGTAAGGGGTTGCCGTAGCCTTTAGCGCTTATAACCCCTAAGATACTAATATGGGAGAGTGGGGTAGTTGCGGACGTTGGGTAACTTTGGACACGGCCGCTTATATTATGATAAGCATGCTCATCAATGCCAGGCACTAGGTATGGGTTGTTTGGCCTGGCGACACGAGCGCCACGAACTTTGTGTGGTGCTCGGTGGCGGTCACCTCTCGCTGCCAACCATGGTAAGAGCAATGGTTGGTAGTGAGAGGGTTTGGTAGGCTGTCACCTCCTTCTGCGAGACTGTGCTCACACAGAAGGAGGCAGCGGGAGAATGCTCTAGCCGCTCCTATCCGGCGTAGGCGGGTGAGTGCGAAAAGGCGGGCGGCGGCGATCACCCGACTTCCTGCGCCCAAGGCGTGGCCGCGTGCGTGGGTGGCCCCCATGGATGCATTGCACATGCCGCCACGTCTGGGATTACCCAAGTGGCCGTAAGGTCGGGTTGCCTGGGGGTGGGCTAGTGAAATTGCTTCGGCAGAGCCCAGGCTACCTTCGCGAAGGGCAGTGGAGTTACCGGGGAGTTTGGGAGTTTTAGTGGGTATTTCCAGTGCTGCTAGTGCTAGATGACCCCCACATACGCCGTCGCTTAGCCCGTGGCGGGTAGGTCTGGAAACGGATTTCTCCCCGTAAAAAAAAGGTATGGGTTCGTTGGGGTGGGTTGTTAGGTCAAGGTTATTTTTATCACCACTTATAACCAAAACCATTTCGGTTATATGTTAGAATCCTGAGCGATAGCGAGGGAATTAAAAGAGCACGAGGTAAAAAATCTTTGCACTCGAGTGCAACTCGTAACTTTTCATCCCACCTCAACGAGGAAATGACGAAATGCAAAAAAATATATTTGCGCATTATTAACAGATTTAGCCAATTCTGTTGGCGTCAAATAAACTTCTTCGGCGCTAGAATTACTCATTTTAGGTATTTCACTTGTTTTTAAGTTCCTTGTTTTTAACCAAAGGTTTTAACAATATATCGTGTAAAGAAAATGGCGCGCGCAAAGCAAATTACACAAAAAGTACACCAAGAAGGACCCGAGTCTGAGTTTTTAACAAGTTAAAAAGGTTGTATGATAAATTCGGCACCATGGAGGTAGGATGGAGAAGTAAGTAGGTTTAATGATGTTTTGAATTCACAAACTTATTGCACACGATGTTCTAAATTCAATTTTACTTTATCCTCTAGCGGATGATAACGGCTTTTGCACTCAGATATCGAAGAGCAAAAATACTCTTTCCGAGATGGGGGGATGAAAAGGTATTTTACGTCACCACTGTTTAAAATTTCGCCGTGTGCAAAATTCCACAAAATTGTATTCGAATAACGGTAAGTTACAACAGCTTATCCCGCTGATATTTGCTGTTTTCGAAGAGAGTAATTAAGTTGAAAGCACTTTATGTAATTCTTACACAACTAATATACTTAATTTGCAAAACAGCTAAAAATCTTGCGCAGCTATTCATCCAAGCAGTAAACACTCAGTTTATAGCACTACAAGACGTACACTATCCCACATAGCTAACTCTGCTGCGTCGGCAATTTTACGCTTTTACCCTCCGAAACAATGGGCCCACGTTCCAGGGCCATTAACTCCCACTTCTCTGTGAAGGGCCCTCCAGAGCCTTTTCCCTGTACTTCGGGACAAAAGATAAACTTATTTGACGAATCTGTCGATATCGCTTAAGCGAACGCCAAGTTAAGTGGTCAAAGTCGTTCTTTATCAATAGATTGAGTGGAGCCGGTAATGTTGCTGAAGTCAGAAATGCCTTACACAGGGTGGTGTCTTCAATACGGCAATAAATTAAAACACGGACTATATTAGTTCGTAAAAATGTTTGCCACTTTCAAAAACGTTTTATTATTATTAGAGGGTAAATTTTCAAGTTCGTATAATTTTTATTTTTATTTATTGAAGCTCTTATTATAAGACGGTAACACTGTAATCTACATGGAATGGGGCTATTGTGTGGATTTTAACATTTTTCAAACAACTATTTTTATTGATTTAGGAACGAATGGCTTAGAATAGACGTTCAATAAGTATACAGTACACATAATAATATGTACCAAAGTTAGATATAGAACTTTCAAAGTCATATAGCAATAAGTAATTCACTAGGTGGTAGACCCATATGTAGGGTCGCCTGGGTAGGTACCACCGCCTTTCTTATTTCAGCCGTGAAACAGTTCGCTGTGTTTCGGATTGAAGGGAAAGGTAGCCAGTGTAATTACTGGGCATGGACGGCATTTCATCTAATGCCTCAGGATGACAACGCACCTGCAATATCAAGTGCTTTTCCTTGTTATTGCAGGTGTCTATAGGCGGCGGTAACCGTTTACCACCAGGTGGGCCGTCAGCTTGTTTGTCATCTAGTTGTATAAAAAAAAAAACTTTTGGCTTTTGATCAAAGTGATGAATTACATCCACCGCATACAACAAACATACGGCCCGCCAGGTTTGCACACTTTGTAAAAATGTAAAATTGAAAATTTTAAGTAACCCCCGGCCTTAATAATTATCTATCTAACTCCATCTCATTGAGACTATTCTTATGAGCTCAAACACGCTATATCTGCTGTAAGTTTCTGAAGAATTAGGCATCCCAGACTTTTTGATGGTACAGGATTAGCTTAAGGTTAGTATGTCATGGGAATGTCATCGCAGTGAAAGTACAGCAAATTTCAAATCAATCGGATCTGTGAAAGTTAGTAAAACAATTTTATTGTGTAGAAAATGAGCAGATAGTCATCAAACGCTTGAACTGATCTTCATAAATTATAGCTAAGAATCATTCTAGTCACGTCAGCTTTCAAACAAAAAAAAAGAAATCAAAATCGGTCCATTCGTTTAGGAGCTACGAGACCTCAGACAGACACACAGATGCTTGCACCATATGAAAAAAGTCCCTCTGGGCCCGACTTCGCATAAAATGGCTCCACGATAAGCTCTGATGACCTCACTCGCCGTAGGATCAAAACACCATATATTATTTGGCTACGATCTTCTGTAAGGTGGAAGGCAAGGAAGCCATAAGCTTGAGAAAATACTACTATATCTTACTGTCTTATGTAGGAGTTTTTTATATGTTACTAGCTGACCACGCAAACGTTGTTTTGCCATAAAAATAAAAATAAAATGTCTTTACGTATACCTAGTCTTTACGTATATATAGTCATATACATAATGTCAGACTTGAACCAAAACATAAACACAGAAAGACTGCTTATGCGACAGAGAGTTGCTTTTCCATTAGATTTTTTTAAGATTCTGCCTAAACGCTGAGACGGATTTAGCGTTTCTAATTGGCGGAGGAAAGTTATTCCAGCACCTTGTGGCAGCGTACCGAAAGCTAGCCGATCTGTGCTACATTACATTTGATTATCATCAATCGGTACTAAGTATTTAACTACCGTTAAGAGCATATCCAATGATCCATGTTCCGCTTTCAGTTTAATTAAACACACGTTTTATGCTCCCTGCCCCCCAATTCTGCTATTGTATTTTGATCTGAAACGAATCGGAACTGCTTAATTTACAACGTTTTTGTATTCAGCTAACTCAAAGCAATCGAAACGTAGCCGAAACGCATCAGTTTAGTATCCTTCTAACAAACACGTAACGTGAACCGTTCGGTTCAATCATTGTTTCGTATTCTGCTAAATGTTTAACATTTGTGGCAGCCGCAACGCATCGATAGTTCTTTGTTCGAACTGTCCAAAATAAACAACTGTCTAGTCACTAAGCCAAAATATATTTGTTTCTTGCAATATTGCTAACAATTATCGAGCCGAAGTTGAACCAACCGAGAGCGTTTCGTTAGCGTTCCGGCTTTATAAGCAAAGTTAGTGGAATACCTTTTTGTATTACAACCGCATTGGTAACGATACCGAATCGCAGCCGATCCGTTTAGGAAAATAAATAGCAGAATTGACCCACAGTGAACCGTCGGAGGGCGGTGTTTTAACGGGTGCATTGTTCACGTGGTCGCCCGCCCAAAGAGTGTTTGAGGGCTTTCGACTCGCCACTCGAGTGGCAAAACGGCTGATCCGGCTCGAAGTACCTAGTACAGACACGTGCGCAATTTACTACCGTGACAATTTTATTGCGTTGTAAACTGTCATGTTATAGATACCTACCTATACGTACACATAGTATGAGTTTGGAATAGAAAAGCATGCAGAGCGTGATAAATTTAAACTAAGCGCGCAAGTGCGCGCTTAGTTTATCGCTATCGTAGAGACGCATGTTCATAAGTGCAATATTTCTTTCAATTTCCATGAAATTAACATTAATTTGATTTGATTTGATGTAAGTGTTTGAATATTGAAAAGGCTGAGAATTTATGGAGTATTT
The DNA here is from genome assembly GCA_947347705.1 of Nymphula nitidulata. Taxonomy (NCBI): domain Eukaryota; kingdom Metazoa; phylum Arthropoda; class Insecta; order Lepidoptera; family Crambidae; genus Nymphula; species Nymphula nitidulata. The sequence continues at coordinate 743,553 of OX374617.1, read as the reverse complement.
CCATACCTATTATTAATCTATACTACACTAATATTATAAAGCTGAAGAGTCTGTTTGTTTGTTTATTTCTTTGGTTAAAAGCGCTAATCTCAGGAACTACTGATTCAAATTGAAAATTTCTTGTTAATTCAGACACGACAGACAGACAGATATTAGGACATTGTCAGTTTACGTCAATTTAGACAGACAGAGAAACAGACGTTTCTTGGAGGCTTATTGGAATAAAGATGTTTGCATTTTCATTTTATGTTTTTGGTATTAATTTTTAAATTGACTAGATAAATTCCTTCGAAAATTTGGGGATAATTTAAGTCATTTATTGTTAATTCGGTTCAGTGGAAATAAAACAGTTTTATACATAATGAAAAATAACTACAATTAGTCTAAATATTCAATTCGGCTACATATAGGTACTACAAACTCTCATTGACCCTCATTTTCCACCAATTAATTTTAACAAACGTTAATGATTCCATTCGTACAAATCTTCTTGTAAATTGTACTTTGATAAACTGGTATATTTTGGACAGACATTTCTTTGAAATTATTAAAAAAAAAATTTGGAAAAAAAATTACAATTTAATAATTTTAAGGCATATTTTTATTTTTTAAACAAAGATGCAGACAGAATGAATACACGTTGAGATAGCTATAAGTCAAACAAGTGGGCTTTTTCCCTTTGAGGTTTCAATCGAAAACTTGATTTTACAAATAAATAAGCCATCATCAAAGATTAAAATCTGAAGCAATTTAATTTTAATTACGTCACAACTGAAGCGAACTTTGTGCCTGCGGCAGGAATATTTAGTAAACAAATTAACATTAAACGGTAATTTATCTTTGCTAGTAAGGTTTTCATAATTGATGTCGTAATTAAATATTTTTAAAAGTGTTTAAGATTTGGCATTTAAGAAATCATTAAATAATTTTGAACCGACTTCAAAAAGGAGGTGGTTCCAGCCAGGTAATTATTGGACATGGACGGCAATTCATCTTAGGCCTCAGGATGATAACGCACCTGCAACATCAAGTGATTTTCCCTTGTTATTGCTGGTGTCTATAGGCGGCGGTTACCGCATACCATCAGGTGGGCCGTCAGATTGTTTGTCATCTAAGTAGTAGTATAAAAAAACAATAAATTTAACTAAAAACTAAAACTAACTAATTTGACTAAAATAATTTATAATAATGATAATAATAACAATAACAATGTAATTGAAAACCTATTGACAATTGTTCTAATCATACTAGTACCTAATAATGGATTCAAATAGTAATCTACACCTATGTAATATTTTGCATGCCAAAAGGCTGAATATGGATAAGCCCTTTATTTGTATTTAAGTACCATCTGTATATGACCCATGTTCGCAATTAAATAATTTGAATTTGAATTTGAATTTAAATTTGCGAAAAAAATATCATACAAAACATATTTTTGGAGTTGGTACTAAGGCTTCCGGTCTGTTAGGGCAGATTTTTATATCGTACAAATGTCGTATAGAATAAATCCAAAATCACCTTTTCCCAAAATCACTGATTTTCAAGAATAAAAAGTGAAGCACCGACTCCAAAAACATTATTCTAGGGGTAAGTACCTACTTTAATTATTTTACCCTTTTTAGTGTTCTCAAATCGGTTTTTACTTATACAGGAACTCGGTGGCGTATTTAGTGGTTTGAATTCTTTGGTTTTAAGAGTCTTAGAGAGAACAGACGGGATGGCTGAATGAAAATTCACTTTAAGCCGTTGTTCCTTTTTTAATGCAACCGTTTTAACCTAAAACTCTTTCTAATGACAACAGAAAAACGCGAGAAGGATAGGTACAGTCCATACATCGGTCGTGTTTGGTGACTCTCTTGCTGCTACGCATCGCCGTAGCTTCTCCGGCTGCTCGGCAATTGCCAAACAAATTGAAGTGATATAGGACTTAGTAGTGTCCAAATGATATTTTTTTATTTTAATTAGATGTCAAGCATAACATAATCTTTTAGGTAACGAAAGAAGATAAACAGTTACATGCACGACTGCCAATCATACAAACGGGTTGCCACTATTGTCGGATTCAGAAACGTACGAGCCGCTGATTTCTGGGGTCTCCCTGATTCCATTAACGAACCTTTTTCGCGCCCCACACAAAGAGCGATATTGCCAGCGGTCCAATCTTAGAGGTTTACTGCGGCCCTTCAACTCCTCCATAAAGAATCGTATTTGCATTCCAGCCGTTTGAGGAGATTGATCCCGTCTTACGCCTTTGAAAATGTCAATATTCCAGGTCAAGAGCCTAGTCCACATTGCGATGTGAACGCTATGCCTGGTATTTGAGGTTGATTTTCGTGTGGCCTGCGGTAAGTGATTTTCTGCTAATGTTGAGCAGGAACTGAATCGAGTAATCCTATTGAAGTGGACCACATTCGTTTGGGGTTATGTGATTCACTTGTCAGCAAATGCTGGAGCTAAAGATCGATTTATTTGCTAATTTCGAAGGTAACTATCTTTTTATTTTAAACTTCTTTAAAAGAGCAAGAGGCTTTATTTTGTTGTTGAATTTATTCCTTGTTTTTGCTAGCTAGTGTATCCAATGTCTTTCGTGTTTTCGTTCTGATGACCCATCTTTAAATTCAACACGCACCTCAATTCTTCGAGCACTCAGCGTGTGATCCGCGTCTAAACAAAACACCCTCAGACGCCGTCCAATGATTACAAATGTCCCCGAATGTTAACATTTTCAGAAAAGAGATACAAGTAGATTTCAATTTTTTTCGAAGGACGTCGATTTGCAATTCCCGTCACAGCCGGTCCCTTTAGTCGGTAGATTGAATATAAACACACAGGTCACGTCCTCCTCGCCGACGACAAAGCGGGTAGGTGCCGTTTCATTTCTTTACTGGACGTTATCTGATAAATAAATAATGTTTTTGAGGCGTTGTTCTGTTATTGCGATTCATTGGTGTTCTTTTTGAGTTTATCCCTTTTTCCAGACCATTTAGTGCCGGAAGAGGTTTTCTTCCAAAAGTAGCATTTGTGTAGAAGTGCGTGTAGACTAGAAAAGGTATTATTATAACCATCATCACCAGCCCATATACGTCCCACTGCTGGACACATGCCTTCCTACATGGGAGAAACATATGAGGAGTTTAGGCCATACGTTGGCCCAATACGGGTTGGTTGGATAAAGTGGTTGGAGTAACAATCAGACGTGGTGACTGCCTAAATGCGTGTATTGTTTAAGATGTCGCGTTGTCATTTTGATAGCGATATGGCATTCACTAGATTGGTCACAAAATTCACGAAGATGATACTGAATGAATAATTATAAAAGCAGACCGTTTTTTCTACAAATTAAGCCAATATGACTTTCAAAATTACAGCGTGATAAATATACATACCATTGCAGATAAGCAGTCGGTCCGCCGGACCAGCAACGGCCTAACGTACCTTCCGAAGCAGGATATTAAAAATTTTGACTGATTTATCCAAGATCGATCATTTCGAAAGTTGCTTTGTTTACGTAATTGGAACCAGATCACTCAAACCCCTACGCCACACAATTTAAAAATAACTGAATTATGTCAATTTTGACATTGTGAGAGTATAGATGACATAAATTAGCTAACACAGAAAGACTAGAAGAAATTCTTTCATTCATTCAAATTCATTCATCATTACCAGCCTATATAGTTCCACTGCTGAGCACAGGCCTTCCTACTGAAACACAATTGAGGAGACCGTAACACTACGACGCTAGTCCAATGTGGATTGGTGGATTAAAGCAGTTGCAATAACAACCGGGACCAACGGCTTTTCGTGCCTTCCGAAGCATGGAGGAGCTCGAGACAACAAATTTATGTACCGGACAGATTGCAGCGATCGTCGTGCTGTATCACAGACGATGTGGAGATCACTTACAAATTTGAAAATTGCGTCGAGAGATTGCGTCGCTTGGCGTCATCATTACACCATTCGATAGCGTTAGTAAGGAACGAATTCTGGGAAGTAACATACTGCAAAAAAAGATAAAATAGAAGATGTACAACATATGCTGATGGACTGTGTCAAGAACAGGGCAGAAAGGGAATCACTATTTAAAGAGTTGCAATTAAATATTAAAGAAGTGGATCGAGTAAAAAACATTCTGGCAGAACCAAAATCAAAAGCAGCTAAAAAATTATGCACTCTAGTCCAACTGTCAGAGCAGTGATTTCTTTTCTTTTGTACCACTTCATTTGTAATAAGGCATTTAATTTTATATATTTATTATTCCTAAAAAATTTAAACCGTTTATTTTGTAATTGAGAAGATATAATGGGGCTGGCATATCCGTTTGGATAAAAGCCCCAAACTAAATAAAGGGGAAAAAATGCAATCTTAAAAAAACTTATTTTTAACAAAAACTTTTTATTATGTTTGCCGCCTGTCATTACTTCACAGAATTCGTTCCTTACTAACGATACTATCTGATTGTGCAATACATGGAGTATTGATTTTCAAAAATCCAATGATGCAGTTTTAATTTTCATCAACTCCTCCTCCTCTCTTCTTTTCGATATTCCTTATTGTTTCGGATTTGGCCATCCACACCCACTTAAAAAATTCGTCCTGTATAGCTCAATAATGTAAATATAATTTTTTAAAGAGGTAAGTTATATTTCTAGAAGAATAGTTACTAGCAGCACCTAGCAGTCACAGCGATTCACTTCGAATGGCAGTTTTAATTAAGTTGCGAGTTTTTTAATTATCATTTTTTTTTATCTTTCGGCAGTTTTATTTTCATCAGTCATGTAGAGAATTAAAAATTTATGAATTTCACGAACATAAATGTTACGTAGGTAAACGAGTTCTTTAAGCATTTACGGTCTGTATTACGAGAAATACATTTTGGATTCACTGTCTCGTATGTGTCATGAATTTTTTATGAAAACATAAATAATATTTTTGATCAGTGCTATCCAACGTGTTTATATAATCTACATTTTCGTAATTGTAAATTACCAGTATCCTAACTAGTTCAAGGAGTCAAGCTGTTGACTACAAAGTTACTATTTAAATCTAGATATTGTTATCTCAGTATATGTAAAGTAATCAATACAGGCAACTACGAACTCCTCACCACTTTATCTCAGGTAAAAAGACGCTCTGACATCGTAAAGCTAAATCATATTATAATTTGTGACGATACTCTATACCACTCTTCTAAATGAATGCAGACAAATATAAAATCACTCTGTTTTCTCATACTTTATGATATGTTGAGCACGCTTCGTATATTATACGCTGCGTAAACTTATAATATGTATTTACCTTCAGTGTTCCTATGGCAAAAATTCCTGACTAATTAGTTGATTCCCCTGCATTTTACTGTTTCTCTGTACTGAGCTTCTTCAGTAAAGTAAGTGATTACTTTTGACGGATCATTATTAAGTCGTCATTTCCCAGTGTCACCTTTGCGTGACAGAGGTTTATATTTTATTCGACTACTTCACGATTGTCTCTTTGTGTCATTACTTTATGAATGCAAAGCCAATAAGCAGGAAAATACAATTAATTTTTCTATCAATACTCAACAAATGTAATTTGTCAAACTTATTCAGTTGTTTTGCGCGTTATTTGAGATTTCTCACTTCTTGTCATTTCTTGCAATGTTAACTGAGAAAACTTTATTCAGAGCATTAAAAATATCCTATTTCCCATTGAAAATTATAACTGAATATCTAAGGTATAATATGAATTTCCTTCACGGAAAGATCAACATGACACTGGCCATTACACTATTAATGTACTTGGTACTGTAATGCCCAGTGTCATGCTAATCTTACACTATACGTTACACGGCTATAATTTCCTGTAAGTCTTATCGTTAGCAGTATTGATGGTATTTCAAAGCTTATATTGTACCCCTTTTACCGATTGACCTTGGATGAGCTTGCTTAAGAGTTGAACGCTGGGGATGACCCATGCGACAATCTATTGCTATCTCCGGATGATGGTGTGGTTACCGATGAAGGAAGCGGAGATGAAAACGAGACTAGCATTCTTCATCTGCCTAATCGCAGACTTGAATCTCAATTAGAGTCAAGTAGAGAAAATTGACCTTCTGTGTTTAGTGAAAACGATCAGGAGGAAAAACGTGACTTCATTAACATGAAGACTGCAAAGGTTATTATAATAAAACATCACCTTATCTTAGGAGATTGCAGAAAAATACTACATAATTCATCACACAAAGTTATTAATAACATCCAAGCATTACATTAGCGCAGTAGTGCGGAAACAGGAAAATTTATTATCAGGCTCATTATTCACCGACATTTGTTTTGTCACTTTCACTCGTAATAATGTTAGAGCAAGACGAATGCATTGTAATTTGAAATTTATTTCATTAGATGGGATCAATGATGCTGAAGATTATTTTTTACTATTACAATAACAATAATGTATTATCCTACTTAAATTAAGCATCATTATGAGGTTGAATGTATAATCAAGATATAGGTAATAATTTGCATTAAAATATTAAAAATAGTATATTCAAACATCCATGACTCGTGAACAAAATTAAATGTAAGTAACCATCATACGGATATCTGCTACTACCACCCCGCCTAGCATGACCACCGAAACGCGATAGGATACGATATGATAAAGCTATTTATCGCTTCGAATTGTCAAAAATCATTAGATATAACCGCCATCTTGAAATTTTATCGAAACTGCGAACTTGTATTGTATATATACTGTTCGCAGTTTCGATAAAATTTCAAAATAGCGGTTATATCCAATGATTTTTGACAGTTCGAAGCGATAAATAGCTTTATCATATCGCGTTTCGGTGGTCATGCTAGGCGGGCAGGATTTCGGGGCTCATGCGAAGGGTGCTGGGGTCTTTGTTCCCAAATCCTGGACCCTTCGCGCCCCCCAGGATGGCCCACTCCAACTCCGCATTGGAGGTGTGGGCTGATGGTCCCCCTGTGTCAGATACGGAGTTTGACATGGGGAGGGATAGGCTCCGGTGCAAAAATAAAGCACCGGGGCCAGATGGCGCTCCATCAAAGGTGGTAGGAATAGCTCTCGGCCCCCTGGAAGAGCGGTTCCGCGCATTGCTCGATACGTGCATCGCGTCGGGTCGCTTCCCCGGGAGATGGAAGGCGGGGAGACTATGCTTACTTAGGAAGGAGGGCCGCCCCGCCGACTCGCCGTCGGGCTACAGGCCTGTAGTGCTGCTCGATGAGTCCGGGAAGTTTTTCGAGAAAATTCTCGCTTCCCGGATCATTGAGCACCTGGAGGACAGAGGGCCGGACTTGGCGGAGTGCCAGTTTGGCTTCTGCACTGGCCGGTCCACGATGGACGCGGTGGCCCGCCTCAAAACGTGGACTGAAGCGGCAACAGCACGAGGGGAGGCTGTGATCGCGGTGTCTCTTGATATCGCGAACGCGTTTAATAGCCTTCCCCACGAGTGCATAGAGGAGGCACTCAAGTTTCACCGAGTGCCTCTCTACCTTCGCGTCCTCGTGGGTGACTACCTCCGCGGAAGACAGGTCCTCTATGAGGACGCGGAAAGCGGCGTCCAATCGTGGACGATGACGGCAGGTGTGCCCCAGGGTTCCGTACTAGGCCCCTTACTATGGAACCTGGGGTACAACTGGGTTCTGCGTGGCGAGCTCTTGCCGCGGATGGATGTCGTATGCTTTGCAGATGACACGCTAGTCGCGGCAAGGGCTCGTGAATGGGAGGAGGCGGTCCACCTTGCGTCGGTTGGCACAACTATGGTCGTCCGGCGCATCCCCCTCTTAGGGCTGGAGGTGGCTCTCACCAAAACGAGAGCCATGTCCTTCCACGCCCCGAGACGCAGAACCCCACCGGGGCTCGTGGTCCGAGTGGAGAGGGTCCGGATCCCCGTCGAGGTACACCTAAAGTACCTCGGCCTGGTCCTGGACCCTCGCTGGAGCTTTGAGGAGCACTTTAAGCTCCTTGCTCCCCGGCTGTGTGCTGCCGCAGCCGCGCTCGGACGGGTCCTCCCGAATGTGGGGGGGCCCAGCTCGTCGTGCCGTCGGCTTTACCACGGGGTGGTAAAGTCGATGGCACTGTATGGTGCCCCGGTGTGGGCTGGGTGCCTTTCCCTCCGCACACGGGCCCTCTTGCGGCAGCCGCAGAGGGTCATCGCGATCCGGGCCGTGCGGGCCTACCGCACGGTCAGCCACGGGGCTGCTTGCGTCCTAGCAGGTACGCTCCCGTGGGAGGTTGATGCCCTAGTTCTGTCTAGGGTGCATCAGCACCGCGTCACAGCAAGAGAGCGGGGGGAACGACCCGACCTTGTTGAAGTGAGGCGGGTCCGCACCCTGGCGCAGAGGGAGGCTCTGCGCCGATGGGGCGAGGCACTCACCACCCCAGCAGCCGGCCATCGGACGATCGAAGCGATCCGTCCGGTGTTGGAGGAGTGGGTTGGGCGCCGGCTGGGAAGCCTCACCTACCGAATGGTACAGGTACTGACCGGACATGGTTGCTTCGGTCACTACCTGTACCGTATCGCCCGTCGGGAGGAAACACCACGGTGTCATCACTGTGACTCCCCCGACGATACGGCTGAGCACACCCTCATAGAGTGCCCGGCCTGGCGACGCGAGCGCCGCGAGCTTCGTGCGGTGCTCGGCGGCGGTCACCTCTCCCTGCCAACCATGGTAAGAGCCATGGTTGGTAGCGACAGGGTATGGGAGGCTGTCGCCTCCTTCTGTGAGACTGTGCTCTTGCAGAAGGAGGTAGCGGAGAGGGAGCGGGAAGCAGATGCTCTAGCCGCTCCTATCCGGCGTAGGCGGGTGGGTGTGAGAAGGCGGGCGGTGATCGCTCGTCTTCCTGCGCCCTAGGCGCGGCCGCGTGCGTGGGTGGCCCCGCGCATGCATTGCACAGGCCGCCACGTCTGGGATTACCCAAGTGACTCTGGGTAATCTCCTTCGGCGCGAAACCTGGCCGCAAGGCCGGGATGCCTGGGGGTGGGTTGGTAAAATTGCTTCGGCAGAGCCCAGGCTACCCCCGTGAAGGGCAATGGAGTTACCGGGGAGTTTTAGTGGGTATTCCCAGTGCCAATACGATCAGGCACTGGGCGACCCCCACACACGCCCGTCGCTTAGCCAGCGCCGGGTAGGTCCGTAAGCGGATTCCTCCCCGAAAAAAAAAAGAAAAAAAAAGGCGGGCAGGATTTGGCTTAGTAGACATGTGAACTGAACTGATCAGACGATCGTCAAAATAAACATATCGCAGGTTCTCATCAAATTCATTGCTTTAATTTGAAGCTCACTAAGAAGCTTCGGTACCTATATACATATAGAACACAGTTTAGAGGTATAGCACAAAATGTTTAAGCATATTGATTCCTAACGCATTGACATAAGATACAGAATGTAAATTTCATTATTTTGCTCCCTACTATACGTTAAGTATTTGAGCTTAATTCACTTGGTACTTTGTCATCCTGAGGCCTTAGATAAATGCCTTCCATGCCCAGTAATTACACTGGTTACCTTTCCCTTCAATCCTAAACAAAGCGAACTATTTTACGGCCGAAATAGGAATGGCGGTGGCACCTACCCTACCCTACAAGCCTACCACCTTTTTTTTTTTTTTTTTTTTTTTTTTTTTTTTTTTTTTTACGTTGGAAAACCTTTTATAGGTACCCAGGAGCGAATGGGGCTGCCCCTGGGTTATGTGGGAGTCACCGGCAGAAGGCCGGCATACCCACTAAAAACCAACGTGTTTCTCAATACCGTGGCTTCGACGCACGACAGGGAACTTTTCGCAATCGCTGTCATGCGCCGAAGACTGTACGGTTAACGCTCGCTTCCGAGCTCACCAGGGATAGGGAGCGCGCGCGAAACAAAACGCGTGCTCCCCCACGCAGGGACGCCTTGGCGCGGGTGACGGAGCCCCACTCCGTCACCCGCCGTCCCCACTCGGCGGTTGAAGGTGGCCATGGAGCCGCCTTCTTCGGCCCAACCTTCTGCGGTGAATCGGGTCCGCATGGGCATCTTCTTCGCGGGCCCGTTCCGCAGCCTCCTTCTGCGAGATGACTTCCTCGCAGAAGGTGGCTACCGCCTCCCAGTTACTCTCGCTGCCAACCATCTTCTCCACGACGGTCGGCAGGGAGAGGTCGCCGCCAATAGCAGCAACTAAGACACGGCGCTGCGTAGCCCACGCCGGGCAGAGTTCCAGCGTATGCTGCGCCGTGTCCTCGCTGTGGCCACACTCGTGGCAACGGGCACTGGTTTCCCGTTTGGCCGTGTTGTGCAGGTATCTGCCGAAGCAACCGTGCCCGGTCAGAATCTGCACAACACGGAAGGTCAACACCCCGTGCCGCTGCCTCATCCACGCCCGAAAGACTGGGCGGATGGCCTCCACGGTCCTGAGACCGGCCGTGGGCTCGTTCAGGCGTTGTAGCCAGGCGCTTAGTATGCGCCCCTGCGCCTCTCGCCTCCAGCGCGATACCAGCTCCGGCATTATGCGCCGGTGCCCCAACTCCGCACGAAGCTGTGCTCCGTGCTCGTACACCTCCGCTAGGACTCTAGCATCGAGATCCCAGGGAGGTGTCCTAGCCAGTAGGCATGAAGCCTCGAAAGAGATAGTGCGATATCCCCGGATTACTCTGACGGCCATGACCCGCTGTGCTCTCCGCAGGAGGGTCTTATTGTGGGCCGTCAGAGCATCCACCCACACTGGCGCACCGTATAGCGCCATCGAGCGCACCACCCCCGTGAAGAGGCGGCGGCACACGTCTCCGGGGCCCGCGACGTTTGGCAGGAGTCTGCCCAAGGCAGATGTCGTCGCCGTTAGCTTGGGGTTAAGATTCCGGAAGTGGCACTTAAAGTTCCACCCCGGGTCAAGTAAAAGCCCCAAGTACTTTAACGTTGGACCGATCGCGACCCTCACCCCATTTAGATCGAGAGATGCTCCCGCGGGCGGACCCTTCCGCGGCCCATGAAAAAGCAGGGCCTCGGTTTTGTCGAGGGCCACCCGCAGACCAAGCCTCTCGATCTTGTGGACAACCTGGATAGTCCCAACCTTACCCAGGAGCGCAGCCTGCGCGAAAGTCGAGCCTCGGGCTGTTACGAGGGTGTCGTCCGCGTAACAAAAGATGCGGACACCCGGCAGAAGGGCACCCCGCAACACCCAATCATACCCGATGTTCCACAGGAGAGGGCCTAGAACCGACCCCTGTGGAACACCGCACGTCATCCGCCTCTCGAAAAGCCTGCCGTTTTGGTCTTGGCAGGTGACAGTTCGGCCTCGTAGGTAATCTGCGATGATGTTTTGCAGATACCGAGGCAGCCCATGATAACGCAGAGCCTCGAGAATGCACTCAAACGGCAGGGTGTTAAAAGCGTTGGCGATGTCGAGAGAGACCGCCAAAAGCACCCCGCCGCGAGAAACTGCCTCGGTAGAGAGGGCCTTCACGCGCATAATCGCGTCGATGGTAGAACGACCCTCTCTGAAGCCGAACTGACACTCTGCCAAATCCGGTCCCGTTGACGTCAAGTGGCCAATGATACGGCCGGCTACAATCCTCTCGAGCAGCTTACCGGCCTCATCCAGGAGGACAATGGGCCGGTAGGCAGAGGGTGAGTCGGCGGACCTGCCCGCCTTTTGCAGAAGGACCAGACGCCCTCGCTTCCAAACCTGCGGAAATTTCCCGGTCCTGAGACATGCGTTGAAAAGGTTCCGCATTCGCGGTTCCAACTCCACAAGGGAGAGCGCCAAGACACGCCCGTGAACCCCGTCGGGGCCTGGAGCAGTCTTTTTGGCCCGAAGTCTAGCGACGGCACAGTCGTACTCGGCGTCCGTAATGGTCTCTACCGACCCGTCGTCCGAGGACTGGGCCCCACGGGGGACCATGGGCGGAGGGCTGTGTTCACCGCGGGACGGGAACAGTGCTTCGACAATATTTTGAAAAAGTTGTGGCTCCAGTGACTCCGCAACCGGGGGACCTTGCGCGCGCAGTTTGTCGCGCGCGGCGTGGTACGGTCGACCCCACGGATTGTTGTCGAGGGACTCCAGCATCTGTTCCCGTGCCTCCGTTTTTGCCTTATAAATGGCAACGCGCATTGTCCGCCGTGCCTCCGTGTAAAGGCCATGCAGGTGGTCCTCCCAGACCGCATCGCGGTAGGTGTTTCGCGTGCGGTGGCGGTATCGGGCGAGCTCTCGCCGTTTGGCGGTACAATCGGCCCGAAGTGCAGCGATATCCGCAGACCACCAATAGACGGCGCCTTTACGAGGCTTATGGTGGATCCGCGGCATGGAGGCGTCACTGATCCGCTGCAGTGATTTGCGGAAGCGGTCTGCCTCTGCGTCGACATTAGTTGGTAAGGCGGTGGACGGTGAGACAAGCCTACCACCTAGTATTGTAATTTGTATGCGTGTTTTGATTATAGAAAACAACCAACAGCTCGCAACAACAAAGCCTGACGCAATAACGTAATCTTCACACAAACATTATCTATCTACATTAAATTCTTTTTTTTTTATACAATTAGATGACAAAAAATGACGGCCCACCTGATAATAAGCGGTAACCGCCGCCTATAGACACCTGCAATAACAAGGGAAACTCACTTGATATTGCAGGTGCGTTGTCAATTGGGGAATTGGAGCGATAGACTTCTGAAACGCAAGCACAGCCTTCGTATTTGGCTTCCAAACTATCCCTTGTAACTATATCTAATAACATAGTTGTTATTGCAAAACATTTCAGGTGTAGAACGACTTGATTATAAGGATAAGGAGACTCACAAGCATCATGCGTATGATGCTGCTGCACTACAAAGTTATGACAATGTCCAGTGAACATCAAAAGTCAACAATCCCTGCTGTAAACTTGCTATAAGATAACTGTCTTTGATTATCTTACAGATACGTAATACGTACAAGAAGATACGTGAGAGAGTGAATAACTAAAAAATAATACTTGCGATACCTTCTCGAACTACGAGGTTATCTCGAACGAGTACAGCATGAGGTTCTTCAAAAAAGGCGTGAAAAGGTTTTTACAGGATCGGCAACGTTCAAGTGATATCCCTGGTGTTGCAAGCGTCTATAGGCAACGGTAACCGCTTACCATCAGGTGGGCCGTATGTTTGATTGCCAATTTAGTGGTATAAAAAAAAACTATAATAATTTACACGTAATGACATCAATAACTTTTAAATCTTTATCAACATGCAAAATTTTGCCTATATTTCAATCTAGGTTTATGAAAGCCCTACCGATTTATGATTAATAATAATAATAATAATAAATTCTTTATTTCCATTATAATTTTTTTATACATTAGAAGCAATGGGCTGGAGCTTCTCTTTAAGCTTTAAGGCCTGTGTTGAGAAGCCCCGCTCCTCCTTTATGATTCTTCATGTTTACAAATATAAAAGCAAAAACAAAAGTAAAAACATTTTAATGTAAATTTAGGGAGAGAAAATAACTGGTAATTAAATAACCAAGATTCATAAGTTACAAATGTATACGTGTGTGTGTGTGTGTGTGTGCGCGTGCGTGTGCGTGTGCGTGTATGTGTGTGTATGATTACTGCCCTAATTGATGTAGTGGACTCTATATTATCTGCGCTCAAAGCAACTTTGCGTGAACCGCTACTACTTCATAGCTGAAGTATTGGTCGAAGTAGTGGTATTGTTAAAGTATCTCGTTTGAAATGAACCTAGTTTGAGTCCATTTATATTAAGATCTTTTTGATTTTGATTGTTTGTATACCCACACTCTTATTTGTTCGCGTTCGTCGCCGCCACTCTAGATTGTCAATAGACAGTAAATGGATTTGTTATAAAGTGCGACTTTATAATGATTATAAAGTGCAACTTCATAATTATTTCAAAGTGCAAATTCATAAGTATTTTCACTCTTTATAGAAAACTCTCTCTCTCTCACTCTCTCTCTTTTATTCTAATAATAACTAATAGTAACATTTCATTAAACGTGAGTTAAATCTGGGAAAGTGGTTTTATTTTAATTAGCATTTTCAGTTTTACAAAACATTATAATACGAATTCTCTTTTGTCTATTAAGTGTAGCGAACGTTGATATTAGTTGTCGTTGATCGCCGTCGTAAAAATAGCCTGACAATAACCACTTAATGATCTACGACGGATGACGTAAATGCTTTTACAAAATATAATCCTGCCAATTGAAAACATGTTATGTACAAAATTAAAAGCGTTGGACGAATCACAAATAACAACAGATTCCTCGGAAGATTAACGTGAACTCATTTCTTGCCATGTAAATTTTCTTTGATTTCCAGCAGCTACTATTTTTAACCCCCAACGAAAAAGAGGGGTGTTATAAGTTTGACGTGTCTGTCTGTGTATTTGTGTATCTGTGTATGTGGCATCGTAGCGCCTAAACGAATGGACCGATTTTGATTCAGTTTTTTTGTTTATTATTTTTATATTCAAACACCTATTTTATGCTCCAAAGTAAACTTCATTAGAGCTGTGTTATGATAACCAGATAACGTAAAACATAATGAAATAATAATAAAATTGTTCTCACGCGCCATATACGCCAATCAAGAGAAAGCATTATATTGACACCATAAGAGAAACATCTCCCCTTCTCCCAATATAACGCTCTCACACAACATCACAAAGGTGTATTACTTAGCTGCGATGCTCTGCAAGGTCTTTCGCCCATTCGCTCTTGAATTGTATTTGAAAGAGTTTTTCCTAAAATCCTGTTGACTACATACATTAGGGTCTATGCTACTTCGACTCACCAGCTTCTAATCTCATGTCTCTTGATAGGATGGCTCCAACGGTGCTCGCAGCTCTACAGCGGTAGACGGCTGCGTGGACGTCGCTGCGGTATTGAGCCGCTGAAAACGCTCCGAGCCATAGGGTACCATTGGCCAAGGCGCTCCTGAGGACAAGAAGGGTAATCAAGTTAAATATAACATCAAAGAGAAAGAAGGCATTACAAAAAATGACTTGCGAATGAAAGAAATGGCATATTTTGCTGTCCAAGGCAATTTGCTATCTTTTGTATTGCGCACAGCCAGAGAGTGAAATACCCTGCCGGCTTCGATGGTCCCTATTACATATAAACTGAGTTTTTTTATACAACTAAATGACAAGCCGACGGACCACGTGATGGTAAGCGGTTACCGCCTCCTGTAGACACCTGCAATAACAGGGAAAAATCACTTGATATTGCAGGTGCGTTGTCATCCTGAGGCATAAGATGAAATGCCGTCCATTTCCAGTAATTACACTGGCTATCTTTCCCTTCAATCCGAAAAACACCGAACTGTTTCACGGCTGAAATAAGAAAGGCAGTGGTGCCTACCCAGATGACCCTACATACGGGCCTACCACTTAGTGAAGTTCCTTTAATGGAATATTAAATAAGCACCTTCTGGGTTAGCTCGCGATATCGTTGACCCCCGTCGTCAGCGAGAGTGGGATCAATAGCCCATTTTTAATGAAATAGGAAAAGTATGGCCTTTAGTTAGGTCCACTTGGGATCTCTGAGGCGTAGAAGTAAATAACTTTACTATGTTTCACATTCTCGTAGAGCCAAGTATTCCGCTGTTTAGTTCATAGTTTGTTCACTTCAGCTATAGTTTTTCAAACACTGAAGGTGTCATATACCCAAGTAAAACTTTGGCCTGAAGATTCCGGCATATCAAGGGAAATACCACAAGATCCAGTATGAATTTCTCGCTTAGAATCGACATTAAAAGTGAAAATAGAGGCCACATACTCACGAAAACTTTTTCAATATATAAAAACTCGTTTCTCAAAACTTTTTCATTGAATAAGTGTGCAATTGGGATGTTGCCTAAGTTTGAATATAGATATATTTTTCACAAATTCGGAAAATATACGCTACTGTTACCCCTAAATACAATTCAAACTTAAAAGATATGGAATATTGTTGAAGTTGTACTGTTTTGAAAATTAAAAAAAAAGGTGATTTTTTTTTTCAAAATTTATCAAAAATGTGAATGATATTAGATTGCTGACAGCAATTAAAACAATTGTTATTATGACAACTATCAATAAAAACCTACTTAGTACATAGTTATTATCAATTTTGTCAGTATGGCCATACATTTCTTAGTAATATGGGAACATGTGACGTCACCTGTTCCGTAGATTTTCTATGGAGCGTTTTTGGGCGATGCGCCGCAACACATCAAACATACCACTATATCTGTGAAACTATTGATCTTAGACATACTATTTCTTTTGCAATATTTCTTTATGAGTTATAAACTTCTTATATATGAAATAAAAAAAAAGTTGTCAACTACCCAATTAAAGCCAGCCCGCCTAGCATGACCACCGAAACGCGATATGATACGATATGATAAAGCTATTTATCGCTTCAAACTGTCAAAAATCATTGGATATAACCGCTATCTTGAAATTTTATCGAAACTGCGAACATGTATATATACAATACAAGTTCGCAGTTTCGATAAAATTTCTGGTATCACAAGTTGGTTCGCTCAAAGCAAGTAACATTCAGCGGGTCCAAGGAAAATGGTTTCGCAAATAACAAACTTTCTATTCCATTATCAATTATCGGTTAATAAAGTCGTCAAAGTTAGCAGACCTAGCTTTTCAGTCAAACCGATTAAGGGATTTCCAGAAATCGAAGTGTTTTCCTGCCGAAAATAATTTTTGATGGAGACGCCTACAAAAGACGAACGACGATTAATCAAATCCAGACGTACTTACGTTTATTTCTATTCATTCCAAACCATTTTTGAATGTGAAATCGTTTTAATAGAATGTGGGCGAGAGTAAGATTAATGATTTGCGATTTTTGGTTTGAAACCGGATAAAAAATGGGCCTGATAGAAGGAAAATATCTCTTTGAATGGAACTCGGACCGTGGGCTCGGGCCATTAATATTGCTCGATTTTAAAAAGATAACCCAGAGAAAATAATGGATCCCAAGCTTCCGAAATGTGAACTCGCCATTGTGATTCGGTTTTTCGTATGAATATATTAAGAATATTTTTTGTATACCGAATATTCATTTCTTAATACATTGAAAACTCATCTCCGTTTATCTATTATTAAATTTCCTGTCAACAATTGGACGGAAATGATTGTTAACGGCTTTTGTGTTCAATATTTCGGCAGTGGGTAGATAAACACTCGATAGGCAGGTTCCTGTAGTACCTACACCATGACCCTAAGCTTCTGAAGTGCTTACACCATGATTGGTGAATCAATAATTAAACCACTGGACGAAGCTTCTGAAATAACTGAGTTTTGTGTCCGGGAGTAGTTCGATATTGAATATCGTAGTAATATCGCTAAGGTCAGATATGGAACTGCAAAGACATGCACATAATAGCCAGTAGTGACTTTGACAGTGGTACTTCTAGAATTCAATGCGGATAGCCCTTGAGGCGGAAAAGCCTTTGAACTGGGCACTGAAGAGCGCTGTATGCCTCCAATAAGAAGGACCTGACCTGGTCTCGTAGTACACAGAACGAATGGCCGTTGAGGTGTAACGAACTGGCCACGGGAACGGGCGACGGCGGCGACTCTGCAACCACTGCGCGGTCACGACGACGCGCTGCAAGGCCGACATCGAGACAGCGCGCAGTGGTTGCCGATTCGCGAGTCGCAGGATGCGCGTACCACACGCGCCGAATTCGTGGCCGTAAAGTTTTAAAATAGCGACAGCGTACTGAAGAGCGCAGAACCTTATACTTCGGGCGGCTTCTAGCTAAAAGGACAAGCGACATGGTCAGGTTAGAAGCCAATGGTCTGCCATCGGCTTCTCTTTCTCTCTTCTTTTCTGTGCAGATCCGTTCCTTTTGAAAACTGGTGGGGGAGCATTTCATTTCAGATAAGAGCCATTCAGTAAAAAAAGATTAGGTACCACAAGTTGAGCTCAAGTGGCAGTTCTAGACAAAACAATAACGTTATCAAGTTGGGTTTGACCAGTATCAGCATGGTTTTGACCTCAGGTCTGCACATCGTGCAGTATTAGTACTACATGATGTGCAGAGCTGAGGATAAAGCCACGCATATATCTCTAGTTATGATAAAGCCTGCATTGAAATTAAGGAGGCTATTGGAGATGATAAAGAAAATTAAAAATATTTCACAATCATACTTTCTTAAATTTTATGCATTACAAAAAATGTTTGAAAGGTTTTTAAAAATATCTATACCAGAAACACGTAATGTCTTCGGACTGGAACCGAACCCATGACTTGACAATCTGAGTATCCTACGACTTTTATATTCCTTCTTTTTTTTTCAACATATTAAAACTAAACAAAAAACCATTTATTTGACAACGTTTCTCTAGTAGAACGCAAATAAAACCAAATAACCTCTATTATGTAGCGGTTGAGACCAACTGCCTCAAATCTAGAGGTTTTATACTTGTGTGGACAGACATTTTCTGCTCGATTTGGTTGGTGGCAAAGCTATTCTATGTCCGCCTGGCTATCACCATCTTACCTAAGTCTGTCGTTATAACAATAATATTAACAGCATTGTTGTGTTCCAGCAGTTGGAGGTAAGATAGCCAGTTCCTCTGTGGTGGAGGAAGCTTTGTGTAGCTCGCTTCCATCTTCATCATCATACCACATCAGGTTAGATGAAGAACAAGAGTCACCCCGTTAACAATAAAATAACTCCAGCCTCGAGAGTGTGATATGCCAAGCTGTGCTCAATCATGATATAGTTAAAGCCTTCTTCTGGCAACAATATATGCGCTCAGCTAAATAATGCTACTGAATTATTAATGACTCCATTGCCTTTCAGAACATTCGCCAATGTAGCACTTTGTGAGGTTAACTAATTGTACAGAAGACAGCACATCAATTGCAACAGCTTCACTACAGGAGCCGGCTCTATTACGAACGGAGTTACGCTCGATGTTCTGGCATCTGTACTAAATTGTTTGGTCTGTTATTGCAAATTCTCTGAACAATAGAAATAATTGTTTCATTTGTCGCTTGTATCAAATTAAAATGAAATGTTACATTAGCGAAAAACACCTACTTATCATTAAAAGTTTCGACGTGTGGAATTATTTGTCGTAAGCTTATTAAAGGACAAGTAAGAGCTATCTAATAAAAAGAAACACAAAATTAACTTTTTTTTCGGCATTATATTAACGAGTTTAATATGATGCTTATATTAACTAGTTTAGTATAATACTTCCTGCAGATTGGCCTGCGTAAATATCGGTAATCGCACCTGAAGGTAGTCTGTGTTCCAGTTTGTTGTCACTCCTAAGTTGTTGAACCGATTTAGATTAGTCCGGCCGGTATAGGCATATTTCATAGGCCAGTAAGGTGGAGGCTGCTAGAGCAGTGTCTGAACTGCACTAGCTAACTGTCTCCGATTATAGACCCTTCTTACCGCTTCATATCAGGTGGTGTTGAATAATTTGCTACGCTTTGTATATAAAAAAATCGGACAAGTGAGAGTCGGAGTCGTCCACCAAGGGTTCCGTACAAATTTGTAGTACATAATTCGACGGTTGAAAGTCTAAAAAATTAATGAACTAAACTGATTGTGACCTATGTTTGTTTTATATCTTATTAAAATATATAAAATTCTCGTCTCATAAATTTAGTTACCATACTACCGATTTTCATGAAATTTCATATGTATATTCAGTAGGTCTGAGAATTGGTTACTATGTATCTATTTTTTGTTTTGAACATTTTTTTTCTTCACCGATTTTCATGAAATTTTATATGTATATTCAGTAGGTCTGAGAATCGGCTACTATCTGTTTATTTTTTTGGTATTTTTTTTTATGGTAAAACAACGTTTGCGGGGTCAGCTTGTTTAATTATAATATGTATAATACACGGTACACCAAAGTTATAAGTTACCTAGGGGTTTACATAGTATAAATAATAATAATATAATATAATATTTAAACACTCACACCTATTATCTAGCCCAAATTAAGCATCATTAAGAGCTTGTGTTATGGATACTAGATAACGGAGAAATAATGATAATAATATGTATTTAAATATTAGAAATATACTAAATAAATATAAAAACATCCATGACTCGTAAACAAATGCTCGTACTCATCATACAAAATGGTAACAAAATGTATTTATTTATTTCATTCTTCATCCTAAAACCACTAGGTGGTAGACCTGTATGTAGGGTCGTCTGGGCAGGTACCACCGCCTTTCTTATTTCAGCCGTGAAACAGTTCGCTGTGTTTCGGATTGAAGGGAAAGGTAGCCAGTGCAATTACTGGGCATGGACGGCATTTCATCTTAGGCCCCAGGATGACAACGCACCTGCAATATCAAGTGACTTTTCCTTGTTATTGCAGGTGTCTATAGGCGGCGGTAACCGCTTACCATCAGGTAGGCCGTCAGCTTGTTTGTCATCCAGTTGTATAAAAAAAAAAATAAAAAAAAAAAACGAAGTCGCTGTTTCGGGTTGACGGAAAAGGTAGCTAGTGTGATAACTGGGTTGGGAGGCATTTCGTTTTAGGCCTCAGGATGACAACGTACCTTGAACACCAAATTATTCACTTGATATTGCAGGTGCCTATAGGCGACGGTAGTGGGTTGTCGGATTGTTATTCGTCTAGTTGTATAAAGAATAACAAATGAGCAAATTCTAAAGATAAACTTACCAATCAAATAGTTGTCAACAAACATATTCCACCACCATTCAGAACCAGGGCTGCCAGGTCTTTTCCAAAAAAATACCGAACAGTGAGCAATTTACATTTGGCTAAATTTAGTTAGCTAAATGAGTTAAACTCTGATTTTAGACAAATTTAAAGTCATTCAGACTGTTAGATACACTAATATAATAACACTAAGTTTTTTCTTTTTGTCATCCACGCTTACAGTCTAAATTTAGCTACCAAAATTTAGTCAAATGTAATAACCCTTTCAGTGCGCGCGTAAGAAAGAGATGTAAAAGGTCATGCATGATCCGGAATCCGCGAAATGGTTCGAAAACAGTGAGCGCGTGCACAAAGCGGCAACATCGCACTAAGTTGAGATACTAAGCAACGTCGATTGCCGCTTGCGTAAAATTTGACAGTGCATTCGTTTATTAGGGAGAAAAATTAATCAGAAAAAAATACCGAACCTCCCATATTTCGGTATTTTTGTCATAACGAACACCTGGCAACCCTGTTCAGAACATATAATTAAATTGGCACTGCAGTAAATATATACCGACAGTTGAAATATACTCAGCGTTAGTTGAATGCGGTGTCTAATTAGAGCTGTCGCACATACGTTCATTACATTAATTAGAGAGCAAATATAAGGCAATTACCTTTAGTAATTACTGTCTTAATGATGCTCTGGGCAGGGTGTGACATGGTGGTTACGTCAAAGGATCGCGCGCTTGCTACATTTCGTGATACCTTCAATCTGGGGTCAGGTACTTTGTCCACAAGAACCACAACCTTAGAAGCCTGTCTAAGATCGAATCCTCATAGTGGATGATTTTGATGATTCACGGCATTGTGAGAAAATTATTTCTTGTTCATTTAATATTATAAAAAAACCAGTCCCAGATCGTCAAAGGTCGCGGTTTCATTCCTTGCTCTAGGGTATAATTTTATTTCTAGTTTAGAAATTTTTCGAAACGCGGTGAAGCCGATGCAATTCAGTGGTTGATAGTTGGATAACATGATCATATCCAACACCAACTTCACCATGTTTTGTAGAGGATTTCGAAGATATAACTAGTTAAAGGTGCAATTGTGCTAGAATCAGCTACTAGTAATATACATCGGACAAATAATCCAATGATATGAGTAAACTCATTCCCTTGTATTTTTTTTTATATACATCTTTACATCCTAATCTTATGTCGCCGACATGAATTATTCAACAGAGTGTATTGAATTACCGTGGTCGCGTCAATGTACTCCATATGGGGATTTCGGGGTGTGCATGAGTGAATATTTAATGTGACTTTCTTGGTCCTTCGGTGGAGAAATTCTTTTAGCCCTTTCCACGTCAAAAATGTTGACAAATTTCTTGCAACGCATATCCTCCCATGACCTATTATAAAGTCTAGCGAAAAACCTCTCTTAACGCCTATCTTTCTCATTCTTCAATTTCAATAAAATAAAGTGAAGGTATCTATAAATTTCCACTAAAACAAGAATACTTACTTGCTTTTCTGTTGCGTGACAAAATGTTCAACAAATTATAAGAATCATAATTGTCGTCCAAGCCACTCCCAAATTACGTAACTTTGTCTGTTCTGTTATGCAGCGCATGACAGATTGTCGAGGAAATCTTCAGCGGTGGCCTTGGTCCAGCAGTGGACGCCATTTGGCTGAAATGATGATGATGATGATGAATATGGTATCAGAAAATCGATTTTTCCTTTCATAAAAAAAATAATTCGAAAATATTGTAAATGAAAAATTGATTCTCATTTAACATGCATAAGCAAGTTAGGCTATAAATAGTTATCGCAGCACTTTCGAAATTAGGATAACTATTTCCTTGTTTATTGTTTTTAGAGTTGTTATTGAGAACTACGTGGACCAAGCAGTGGTTTCCGTTCTCCCAGTTTAATTATTGTTGGTAAATTACCGAACTTCATTTACCCAACATTCTGGGCGAACATTGCGGACACAGGATCTGCATAAATTCATCAAGGGTCAGTATCAATTCGCCGCCAGTTAACGGGGTCGACAAGGGTACGAAATTCAAACTAGCCCGCAGTTTGGTCTCGCAAATATTTGTAGGGATTAAACCAAGAGCGACAGCGGGATTCAATGATGCGAAAAAGTTATATGTTGTCCATTGAGATGAAAATTATAGAGAATCTGTTGCTTTAATAGTCCTGTTCCATTTTGAAAATTCAAACCTAAACTGCGCTAACTAGTTATTAGTATAAGAGCTTACACAGCGAATGCAGCGCTATAAAGCTTGTAGGATGTAGTTTTTCCTGACAAAAGGGTAAGCGCTGTGATTTTAATAGTGATTGTACACGCTTTTCGTTCTAAAAAGCTACCCCTACATGAATTGGCGCTGATGGCTGATTACCGTTTCTAAATCAATTATCAGTAATCGTGTCGAGGCAGGCAGAGTAATCAGGTCACTAATGAAATACAAACATTCCTTTGACGAGCTCTTATGAAGGTTTACAACCGAATACGTAGAAAAAGTAACACAAGACGTTATAGTAAGTAGTAAAGTATTTCACGCGACAAATTTTTAGGACGCAGTATTTTTATTTATTTAAGACTTGTGGCCTACTGCGACTTTACCCCCGTGGATGTTGGTTATAATAACAATAATAATGATGATTTATTCACGAAAAATGCGTTACAAAGAGTGGTAGATTCCCCTGCATTCCAGAATAGGCAAATGCCTGTAGTATGGAATTCAGTGTCCTCTCCCATATGATACAATTCGACATCATAGCACTAGGTTATTGCTCCAATGTATCCAATACTTATATCCTTCCCAGGGTTTTAAACTATCTCCATGCCAAATTCCGTCTAAATCAGTTCGGCTGCTTAAACTTGAAATGGTAACAGACAGAGAGACCTATTTATAATATAAGCAATTCATAATAAAGTTGTTTTAACGGTAGAAGTATGAAACAAAATAACTGTAACCATCTACAAATGTTTCTTATGTTTTTTTTACATTCATAGTTTTTGCTGATTTTCTAGATTTTTGTTACTTTTTTTTACACTAGGTATAGCATTTATCAAAATTCAATTAAATGTGATTGACAGTTTAAAACAAGTCTCGCTATAGAGAGAAACAAACCATGCTGAGTTTTTTTGACAATTCTCCTCGAAACAATAGCTTCCGGGAGACTTGCTTAGAATAGGCGTTTAATAATGTACAGCTTTCGCTGTGGTTGAACCCGGTATGGCTGTTACTCCAACCACTTTAACATAACAACCCGCATTGTGGCAACGTGAAGGTGTTACGAGAAAAGCTCCTCATGTGTTTCTCCCATGCAGGAAAGCCTGCGCCCAGCTGTGGGACGTGTATAGGCTGGTGATGATGGTGATGTGTGATAAATTAAATAAACGAATAAGCATTTGATAACATGGACCACTTTTTCAGTTTGGAAGGACTCCAGGACACAAGTATTTTACTTCATAACTTAATTTTCACATTTATAGGGGATTCCCTATAAATGTTAAAATTAAAACATGAGTACTGTGTACCTTTTTAACCGACTTCAAAAACGAGGAGGTTCTCAATTCGGCCGGTATGTTTTTTTTTTTTTTTTTTTTTTTTTTTTTTTTTTTTTTTTTTTTTTTCTATGAATGTACACCGATTACGCCGAGATTGCTGATCCGATTTACGTGATTCTTTTTTTGTTCGATGCGGAATAGCTGCCATTTGGTCCCATAAAAATTTTTTCAAAAACAGTTGGGTACTTTGGTTTTAAATTTAAAAAAACTTAAATTATGAAGTCGTCTACATATGCGAAATTGCGAAGTTTTGCTTTTCAAATGACTTTTTAGTGAAACGATACGATAGTAGGAAACAATATAAGTTTACGATCACCCATCTAGCTTCGACCGTAGAAAGTTACCACTAAAAATTGTGAAAAAAAAATTTTAAACAAAAATTAAAACCGACTTCAAAAAACTGAAAAGGATAAAATAATTAAATTTAAGTAGGTATTCATCCCCTAGAAACATATTTTTGGAGTTGGTGCTAAGTGGTTTCCAAAAACAATAGAAAGTGAAGCACCGACTCCAAAAATATGTTCCTAAAGGAGGAAAAATTGAAATCGTTTCTGAGATTTTCGCTAGTTTACAGACAAGGCAGCATGATAGATTTTATGATCTGTGGTGATGATCATGAAATAGTAAATTTTGGCACCGGGTAGTGTAGGGCGCTATTTTGAATCCAGATTGAAGTTCGCTTCACTTGCTTTCAAGAGTAGAATCCTAAACAATGTGAGGTAGTGTTGTCATTTGTCGTGTTTTGTATAAAAAAGCGAGGGATTCTATAGTAGCATCCTGAGCGCAGTGAAGGATTCAATATACGTCGCCCGAGGTAAAAATAATTTTATTAGCGAGTGATACACTCTGATTTTCATCCCATCTTTGAGAAAAATTAGTGGTAACTATTAGAATATGAAGTAATAATTGCAAAATTAAAAATTTGAAGTAACCCCCGGCGTCATTAATCATCTATCTAACACCATCTCATTAAGACTATTCATAAGAGCAAACACGCTATATCTGCTGTAAGTTTCTGAAGAATTAAGCATTTCGCAGACTTTTTGATGGTATAGGATCAGCTCAATGTTATTTTGTCATGGGAATGTCATCGAAGTGACAGTACACGAAATTTGAAATCAATCGGATCTGTAAAAGGTAGTAAAATCCTAATATCATGTAGAAAATGAGCTGATAGTCATCAATCGCCTGAACTGATCTAAATAAATTATAGATAAGAACCATCGTAGTGACATCAGATTTTAAACAAAAAAAACCGAATCAAAATCGGTCCATTCGTTTAGGCGCTACGATGCCACAGACAGACACACAGATACACAGACAGACACGTCAAACTTATAACACCCCTCTTTTTTCGTCGGGGGCTAAAAATAATTAGGACCATGTAAAACGGAAATTCAAATAGTGTTGTATAAACACTCTTTTAAACGACTTCATACTATTTTAGTCAAAGAGGCATCGTGGCTGTCAGAATGATGGTCACCAAGTGATGGATTGGGAGATTAGCAAATAAACATATTCTTTTCATTGTTTTCTTTGTTTATAATAACATCTGTTTCGTCTCACTAATAAGGGTTCTGACGCCGGCGTAGTAGAGAGGGGAACCGGCGTGTAGGTACTCTTATATAGTGCGAAGGAACGACGGCAGTCTTAAACGGAAACATACCGACCAGCTACGGCCTAGAATGGTGTCACCCCCAATCTACTCGGGTCGAGTGATGATATGACAGTTTTGCCACGTAACTTTAGTCACTATTTGAAACAGTGACTAAAGTTACGTTGCATCCTCGTTGCCAAACAGATTTTATAAATAGTATAGCAAAACGTAGGATTAAAAACCTAGTTAGCAACGGATTTTAAGCATTATAAGTTCGTGATCTTTTTTTAACTAATTTTTCGAATTAAATAATAAAAAAATATATAAAACTTAAATTTTATTTTTAAAGGAAATAATATTAACCTTCTGTTGAATAAAATTTAGTCAAATAATAAAAGTTAACAATAGGATACAGTTTAAAGATAACACACACTTAAACAGGCTTCTTAACGTTATAAGCTTTCGCAGGAAATTACAAAAACTGCCCTTTTGTAATATCAAAGCGATTACACTTGATGATGCCGTGTTTCTAATATAAAACGTTGACAAAAGATCCGCACCTGTTACTATCTGAAAAATAATTTCCAAGTATCCGGCTCCAAGGACCATAAACCGTTATGACGGACCCACCTTTGTTCAACCATTATGATCCGGATAACGGTGGATGTTTCAAATGTGTCTTAGACACGTAATGGAGGTAAGAATTTTCTTTATATATGTAGTGAAATTGCGAAAAGTCTTAACAATATTAAAAATTCCTGCCTCAGGACGTGAAATTTTTCTAGTTTTATTCTATTTTAATTACTAAGTAATTTTTTCAAACTTTATAATAATGTTAAAATCAAAAATAAAGAATATTTGAAAGGACTGCCCCAACTTAACCGAATAAACGGTATTTGTAAAAATACTCGTTTCGGATGTTGAAATAGAATATTTCGACATTGTAGGGTGGACGTTAGCTCATAAACGCAAATACAAGATAGACTGGAAGAATTTCACAGGGATATCCCAAGTCCTGGGTGGCTCAGTGGTCAGAGCAGTCGCCCGGATAGCGAAAGGTCGCGGGTTCGTTTCCTGCCTCAGGACGTGAAATTTTTCTAGTTTTATTCTATTTTAATTACTAAGTAATTTTTTCAAACATTTATAATAATGTTAAAATCAAAAATAAAGAATAAATATTAAAAATATTACTTTTATCACCTTTGTTTACTGAATGATATAGGAGCTGAAGAAATTCGGGATAACCTTATCTCAATGAGGTGATAATCGTAGATAATCTAGCATAAGCAGTAACATTAGCTTTTGGACACTTAATATCTAACAAGAATAACTGGCAAGTTGAACACTCACTTGAACATGAAATTCATTCACGAACTGGTACCCTTTAGGATATTAGTATAAAACTTCTATAACGTAGTTTTAGTAAGAATTACCCGTTAAAAGGTCGGAGGGAAAGACTAGACCTCGATTCATATCAGGTAGCTAAAAACTGAGCTCAATGAAACATACTAAAGCTCCAATTACGCCAAAATAAAATTTACTCATCCAAAATCTTTTGAGACTCATCCCCACGAAGCGACGTTTTCAAACGTCAATATAACGCTTAGTAAAATAAAGTAGGAAAAAAAACACACCCGTTATTGGAGTCGATTTAACTACTTTTATAGGAGCTTTTACCTTAGACGTGTTGAGTCAGATGCAATAGGTAAAAAAAACTTTTATGTACATAAAACGCTCTAACAAAACAAGCGCACTCAACTGTTCCCATACAGAGATCAGCAACAGGCCTTTAATTTAACTTTTATTCAGGAGGTCTCCAGGGCCTTAATTTCAGTTGTGAAATTTATTCTTGCATGAAATAGGTGCGGGCTCTGTATTTACTTTCACAGGCAACTACAGGGTATGTGGAAGCTTTTTATGGATTACAATTTGCTCTCAGTACAAAGGAATACTAATTGGACTCCAAAAGCATCAATTTAGCTGTCATTTGTGATTTCAATATTATTTAAACATGACAAATGAGCTCATTTATTATGTCTAAAGGATATTGAATTAAGCGCTAATTTATCTGAGAAACATCCACGAATGAAAACTTACGGCCCAACACTCTATTTTTCAATCGAGTGTTCAGCCTTATGTTTTCGTTATTTAAGTGTAATGTTATAAAAAAGTGTTGTCAAATAAATGGTTTTCGCAATCATGAAATTAAGACCCTCCATAAAATTAAGCGAAATTTGGAGTGACTTTATAGTACATTTTAAAAGATGGGTGTTCGGTTAGTTAACAGTTTTTGGAGATATTTTTGTATGTTTGCTGGTTTTTACTGTGCTTTAAATGACCGTAACTTCAAACAAAAGAATAGCCACTCTAATATTGAAAAGAAATTAAACAATGCTAGTCTCATGACTAAATCGCCACTGTAATCGTATATTCACATTTTATTTCCGAAATGAATAAATACTATCCCTACAATAATAATAAATAACACATGTTTTTCCCATGTAGGAAGACCTGAGCACAGCTGAAGCCGCAGCTGAAGCGGGACGAATAGAAGCTGATGTCGATGACGATAATGATTAAAATATTCTTATGTAAAAATTCATAAGAAAGTTTATTTTCAATAAGATGAACAATGCTAGTATAGTAGGTTAATAAAATGGCATGCAATTTAAAAACATCTATCATAATCCTCAAAAGAAAACCTTGTGAATGTATTGTGAGGCAGTAAAAATTTGCTGAACCATTTCAAATTAAATTAAATGTTTTTCAATTGTAACCAAATGAATTATTTTGAAAACTCATCGTCTTGTCGAGTGTTTAAAGACTTACTTTCAATCAAGCATCTTTAGAAATAGGAGTTTAAATAGTTGAAACAGAGACACAATCGTTAAACAGAACAATTGAAATTCAAACAAACGCTAAAGGAGGAGCAAAGGGTCGAGTTACTTCAGAGGAATGAGAGCTTCAAAACGACTTTCGACGAAACAAAGGCCGGGACACTTTTCCACAAACTTTACCCGTCTTGCAGAATGGAAAAAGTTTAATCCTTTCACAGGCTATTTTTCAATTATTACCGCTTCATTAGGTACGATCGTGGCATCATCAAGAATCTTTGCAAAGTTAAATTAAGCTGGTTCACATGCAACAACAATTGTTTTTGAGAGGCCTTAAATAGGTTGGCAGTTTGACATCTGCTCATAAATCTTGTCGATGAAGTTTTCATAATTATATCCAGACGATTTGAACTTTGATTTACCTCATCTGAGATGTTAGAGGTATCATGATTAATAAAGTTGGCATCGAAAGTTAATTTTGTATCAAAATCAATATATTTAACAAACCCTTACTAAATGTAAGCTTTCAAAAGTGTTCGGTTTCATTATTACGTTGTTTGTTAACCCTCGTCAGAAAGGGGGGTGCTATAAATTTGACATGGCTGTCTGTGTATCTGTGTATCCGTGTGTCCGTCTGTGGCATCGCAGCTCCTAAACGAATGGAACGATTTTGATTCAGTATTTTTTTAAAAGCTGACGTGATTAGGATGTTTTTTAGATATAAACCCCCCTAAGTGAAAACTGAAATAGTATATAGTTATTTTTGAGATATCCTAAATAATGTTATACTATATATTTTTGTTATAATATATATACTATATAATAATATAAATATATTATATATATTTTTTTTATACAACTAGATGACAAACAAGCTGACGGCCCACATGATGGTAAGTGGTTACCGCCTGCAATAACAAGGACAAAACACTTGATATTGCAGGTGCGTTGTCATCCTGAGGCCTAAGATGAAATGCCGTCCATGCCCATTAATTACACTGGCTACCTTTTCCTTCAATCCGAAACACAGCGAACTATTTCACGGCTGAAATAAGAAAGGCGGTGGTACCTACCCAGACGACCCTACATACGGGCCTACCACCTAGTGAATAAACTAAAATAAAATAAAATAAAAATTATTTATGAAGATCAATTCAGGCGTTTGATGACAATCAGCTCATTTTCTACATGATAAAAGGATTTTAATAACTTTCACAGATCCGATTGATTTGAAATTTGGTGTACTGACGCTTTGATGACATTCCCATGACACACTAACCTTGAGCTAATCCTATACCATCAAAAAGTCTGCGGGATCCCTAATTCTTCGAAAACTTGCAGCAGATATAGCGTGTTTGGGCTCATAAGAATAGTCTCAATGAGATGGTGTTCGATAGATGATAAATAAGGCCGGGGGTTACTTAAAATTTTATGTTTTATGAAGTAATCGTTAGGTAATTTTAATTTCATTCAAGAGTTCGAAATATCTAGGATGATAATAATAACGGTAATAAGAATCATACACTCACACCTATATCTATCCCAAAGTAAGCATCATTAAGAGCTTGTGATATGGATACTAGATAACGGAGAAATGTTGATAATAGAGTATGTATATAAATATTAGAAAAATCTATACTAATATTATAAAGCTGAAGAGTTTGTTCTTTTGGTTAAACGCGCTAATCTCAGGAACTACTGATTCAATTTTTTTTTGTGTGTTGACTAGTCCATTCGTCAAGGAATAATATAGGCTATATGACATTAGAATACGATCAATTGGAACTAAGCATTAGTAAAAAATGTATGGAAAAGTATTCCTTTTCAAAGCTTTCGTCGCGTGCGCTGCGTAAACGGTTAAAGGTACGCTAAAACCATGTATCTCGAAATAATTCTCCCTTAAAAGTTCTAGAAAAAAGTCCGCGACACCATATGACTATTTATTAAGTTAGACTCACTATAACCTTATTTTGGTTATCAAATTTGTTCTTAAATAATGCATATACCGTTATACCTTCGCCGATGCGTAGGTATAACGCGAACGAGTCGCGGGCACAGCTAGTACTAAATAAACAAAAACAAACAAAAGTAACATAAAAGTATTTGTAAACAGGCTGCGCTCATAATAATTTCGTTGTTGTGCACCTAATACTTGTGATGTGTGCCAAACAAAGCCATTTTCTTTCTTTTTATTTCTTCCTTAACCCGTCAAACATCAGATTCCAGTCATTTCAGACACAATTGATCCCGATGGGTTAGCGCCGCATAGGCAATAATAAATCCATGCTTTAAAAAAATGTAATAGTCTGCACAAACTGAGAAAGTTCTCAAGCTGGCTTCTATTTCGACATTTGAAATTTGTGCAAAAGGTCTCTTCGGAGTACCGACAGAACAAGAATGAACACCTAAAAATAGTTTTGCTGTCAGAAGACAATTCGCATGCGGGTTAATTTATTTAATCTGACCCCGGCGTTGATTGCGACTACTTTCAGCTTTCAGAACAAAGGATAAACTAAAATATATTTGCTACACAGACTGTTAATCGTTGTTTCTAAATAGTTGAATTATTATAGGTCCAAGATTTAGTACTTTAAAAGGACATTGTCCAATTTTACATCACTGGTCCCAGAGCTGAGATAAAATGTAAAATAATTAATTATATTCTGGGGCTTAATGAGTGGTGGGGCTTAATAACTAAATAGGCGAGTGAGAGCAAAACTCGTATAAAAAGTATTTCCTCCTATTCGTAAATTGGAATCCATTTTAAATTTTTTTTTTGTCATTTGCATTTAGCCTTTTAGTAGCTAAGATGATAAATAAAGAATTAGCTGTATAAACTAGTTTCCTTTGTCTTCCCGGCACGGAGAACTTATGGTCTGTGGTTCACAGATGTTAGAGAATATGTAACTGATCAGTCGCTCATTTTATTTATCTAATATTCTTTATATTCGCTCGGTGTTTCAAATCATTTCTGCTTTCTTTCATATGCCATTCCAATAGTACATACGACGAAATATCTATAATTAGTGGGCTAAATATCTATAAAAGCTCCTTATAATCTGGGCATTGTCCTTTATAGTTTTAAAACCCTATTCAAACAAATGATCTAATCGTTTGTGGGCGGTGTAGTGCGGGATCGAATGTAATTGATAATATTATTTAGAAATGATATACCTACTGAGTCCTTTGATATTAGTATTTAATTGATAATATAATATAACAACATGAGGTCAGTGGCGTATTGGTTTGAGCGCTCTGGTTTCGATACGAAAACAAAGCAACTCTCGCTATGGTCGATCCTGGGATGGGTCAATGAAAGTTTGGTATCTCGAGCACCTCCGTGCTTCGGAAGGCACGTTAAGCCGTTGGTCCCGGTTTAACCTGCAATCGCTTTAACCCACCAACCCGCCAGGGCCAGCTTGGGCCAGTGCGGTGGTGTTATGGCCCAAACTCCTCATGTGTTTCTCCCATGTAGGAAGGCCTGTGCCCAGCAGAGGGACGTATTTACGCTGGTGATGATGATATTATTTGCTGGGTGTCGCGGCGCGATTATAGCTTATTATGAACTTACTTTATAACGTGATTTATACAAATAAATTGTACACTAATTGCTTAATTAAAGTGTTTCGTTACATTGCACCGAAAAGTTTAAATAAAAGATTTTTAAAACAAGTATTTGTTTGAAGAACTTATGTATGAGTAGCTAAAAATATCTTTAGCTTTTATAATTGTATTTGTCAGTTCTTTGATGTTAAAATAGTTTGTTTTATATCTAGTTCTATAAAAAATATTACTTTGTAAATATTTATTTTTGTAATCATGTTGTGAGTTAATTTGCTTTCTATCTCTTATATTATTTTGTTTTCAAGACTTTTGATATTAAATGTTTTCTACTCACAAACCGTAAAGACACACAATTTCACAATCTTAGATTATCTTTAAAGTCATGACGGTGGATATCTGAAGCAGTAAAAAAAAATCGCAACCCTCTTAAAAATAACACTATCCGGCTCGAAGGACTATAAACATTAACCTACCTTTGTCAGAAAGCAACCTCACGATATCTGCAGAAGGCTACCAAAAATTACCGAACACTTTGAATAGGATAACAGCTGAGAATATTTAAATGCTCCGCTACCCTTTTTAAGAAAAACAAGGTTCTTTCAAGGGAAAATGTAAAGGGAAAGATTTAATGGATGCCTCAATGCGGTTATTTGGAACTGAAAAGCTTCTTTCTTGTAAAAAATAAAGGAAAATTAAGATTAAGATGAAGGTTTTTCATCGCGAGCTTATTTAGGCTTTGACTTATCAGTTTCGCGTGAAACCAGAAGCTGTTTAAGTGCAACCGTATAAAGACTCTCTTCTCACTGTAAATGGTTTAAATATACTGAATTTACCAGGTGGTAGGCCCGTATGTAGGCTCGTCTGGGTAGGTACCACCGCCTTTCTTATTTTAGCCATGATACAGTTCGCTGTGTTTCGGATTGAAGGAAAAGGTAGCCAGTGTAATTACTGGGCATGGACGGCATTTCATCTTAGGCCCCAGGATGACAACGCATCAGCAATATCAAGTGATTTGTCCTTGTTATTGCAGATGTTTATAGGCGGCGGTAACCGCTTACCATTAGGTGGGCCGTCAGCTTGTTTGTCTTCTAGTTGTATAAAAAAAAATACAACAATTGATTACGAAAACCAAGCAACTTTTGCCTTGGTTGGTCCGGATTGGTCTGTGAAAAATTTTTAATCTCGAGATTGCCAGAGCGAGCTCCTCCGTGCTTCGGCAGGCACAGCCTTTGGTTCCAGTTGTAGCTGCAACCGTTTTCATTCACCAACCTGCAAAGGGCCAGCGTGGTTGTGGCCCAAACTCCTCATGTATTTCTCCCATGTTGGAATGCCTGTGCTCACTGGGACGTATATAGGTTATTGTTGATGATGATGAGAATTTATTCATTAATGAAAGCACCAATCTCTACATTATAATTAAGAAAATATAGTAACTCGTTCCTTTCTTTATCGACCTCCTGAAACGTGAAACACTGGCTGTCTTCGCACATTGACTCTTCTTATCGCCTCGCAACAGCTGGCGGTGAGTTGCCGTAGTTTATTAAAACAAATCCACTATGTCTTTAATCTCTAAGCCTGCGTGGTGTATGTCATAATCTTAAATTTCACAAAGGTCTTCATACCTAAGAACTGTGACACCCTAAGGGACAATTAATTGCACACACACAAGTACTATTAATTTGTAGTCAGCAATATTAATTTTAAAAACTCGTGTTTCCTATTTGGTTCTCCGATCGATTTACCCTATTGCTCCCCAACCACAGATTAGAGAGTGACCAACTACGCACCTAGTTTCTGTCTGCTGCTTGGCCTCAGCAAGAAAGCTGTGAGATGAGACATCCTCGTTCTGCAATTTCACCTTTTTCTCGGCTCTCATGTAATATTTTAGTAATGCCAATGCAGTGGTAAAATGATATTTTTAGTTTCAATATTTGTAATAGTATTAGAATAGATTCAGTGAAATCTACTAGGTGGTAGGCCCGTATGTAGGGTCGTCTGGGTAGGTATTACCGCTTCTCTTTTTTAAGCCGTGACACAGTTTCGGGTTTCGGATTGATGGGAATGGTGGCTTCCTTTCCCAATCACTGGTCAAGGAAGGCATTTCATCTTAAGCCTCAGGATGACAAGGCACCTGCAATACCAAATGATTATTTCCTTTTAATAAAATTGCAGGTGTCTGGGTGGCGGTTACCACTTACCACCAGGTGGGTGTTCCGCTTGTTCCTCATCTAGTTGTATAATAAATCCAGAGTAACAGAACGCCGCAAACTTTTATTTTTATCAAGAAAAAATATTTATTCACAAAAAACCGCGACATGCGTCTCACTTTTGCGGCCAGTGTCCCGACGATAATTTTGTGAAAAAAGTGTGTTGTTATGTTAGTTGTTGTAAACTTTTTCATTATGTTCGAATACCTAACAAAGTATTCTGCGTTCTCAAATATTTGCCGTGGAAAAAAGGGAGACCTTTGTCCCGCTCTCGGCACGGGAAAGTTTTATTGCTTCCAGTTTTGCTTTTCAGCGGTATTCGGACCGGATCGCCCGGGCGTTTATAGTAAGTAAAAGTTTTACGACAACTCGGGCGAGGTATTAACCGGTGTGTTGGTTGTTTGTAATGATGAGGTGGATGTTACAATGTAACTCTCTTAAGCAGTTGAGGGATTAACGATAGAGAGAGAAAAGAAGATGAATTTACCTCATAGGGTTATCCCATCGTGAAAGATTGCAGATTCGGTTCTCGCCCAACACGATTTTTTTCTCGTTTCATATTTTTCTTAAAATTTATCATGGTCTTAATTTTTGATTTAAACATTATTATAAATATTTGAACAATTACTTAGTAATTAAAATAACATAAAACTAGAAAAATTTCATGTCCTGAGGCAGGAATCGAACCCGCGACCTTTCGCAATCCGGGATATCCCTGTGAAATTCTTCTAGTCTAGAAGTGTTTGAAAAATTCTAGTCTAGAAGAATTTCGATTCCTGCCTCAGGTCGTGAAATTTGTCTAGTTTTATATTATTTTAATTATTTATCATGGTGTTACAGGAAATGTAAATATTCACGAACCATGTTTGACCTTTGGCTACTCAGTTTAAATAGTCTCAAATTCATCTCGTACTTTATTTTGAATTTGTGAAGTAGTTATCCACAAATTAGACTCCATGTATATTATATTGTTGTAGAGAAACTGGTAGGCGTACGGGTTTTTTAATACAATTTAATACAAATTAAACGACAAACTACCTGACAGCCCACCCCGTGTTAAGTGGCTACTATTGCCTTTAGACTCATTCAATAACAATTTCAAAGGTCAAAGCGCAATAATTAATCAGTTTGTTCGTTTCTTTTTTCTCCCACCGTGAAACAGTTTGTTGTGTTTGGAATTGAAGGGAAAGGTAGCCAGCGGAATCACTGGGCATGGAATGCATTTTATCTTAGGCTTCAGAATGACAACGCACCTGCAATATCAAGTGATTATTTCTTTGTTATTGCAGGTGTATAAAGGCGTCGGTAACCGCTTACCACCAGATGGGCCGTCAGCTTTTTTGTGATCTACTTGTATATTAAAAAAAAGTTCGAACATTTATAGTCGCTCTTTAAATATATAAAGTGTGATCTCATAAAACTGCAAATGCCATCCCTAAACAAATAAAAGTCCTAAGATTCAATGGCTTCGCTAAATCTAAAGACTTGGATTGTTCACAGTAAAAGCCTCCGAAAGCTGTTGTGTAAAATTGAATTTCGATATTATAATAATTCTATGCTAAAACATGTGTTTTATTTTCACCCCAAAACTCGGTGAGTTTCTTTAGTGGCAACACTAAATTCAACAGCAGCGACGCTCTCACCGGGTCAGATAAGTTTGTGGCACTATACCAAGGCTTTTTGCAGTAGCTGTCACATACAAGAAGAATATGCAAACGGTTAACGCTACCAACACTCTAAACTTCTGGTATAATAAAACTCAAAGCGGGGTACAAGAATAAAAACCAAACTGAAAAAGTGCGATCTAGTTTTAAAAGTTGGACTCCACACGAGTTGTGTGAAACTTCGCAAGTTGTTCGATGAGCTCAAGGGAAACGCAACACGGAACTGTCCCGACCCACGGTTGCCTGATCGGGGATTTGTAAGTTTACCCCAATACTTTATAAGCTCTTTTATTAAGCAAGTGGGCACAATCGACTGATCGGTAGCTTTGCTAAATCTTTTTGTGAAGATGACAACAGACTCGAACAACAGAGGAGGTAAGTAAATTTATCTAAAGTGCTATAGTCTACACCCAGGCTAGACATACAGGTAGGTCAAGGCCTAACGGATGAACAAAGGAAAGTCGATAGTGAGACGCTTTGGCAGGCGGACGCCGACTTTTGTGAGGATGTGGTGGCACAAGAGCCCGTGGGAATTATTCCCTGCAAAGAAACTACAAGTCAAGTGGATTTATAGCTTGTTTGATATTCTTGGACGATAGTAAATTATAATATTGAGAATTTGAGAGTACAATCTTCATTATTTCGAATAGACAAATAAACATTTTTACAATAAAATTGCATACTCTCTTTTCTAACAGAGCATTCAATAAATAAGTCGTGTCGTATGGAAATCTTTCATTAGTTCCTTCTTAAGTTTCTCGAGGAGTTGTGCATTTAATAACATAGATGTTTTCAGTGAGTCGTAAGTCGTAGATATTGAGAGAACTTTAATTTTATAAGCGTTAAAGAAAAGTAGTTCTCACTAATTGTAATAGTTTTCAGACCCTGTCCAAACCATAAAACCGTGAAGCTTTTGAAATCGTACGGGTAATCTCACTGAACACATATTTTGTAGTAATTTGTCGATACCGCTTCCACAGTCATCAACATCACTAGCCTATATACGTCCCACTGCTGGACACAGGACTTCCTACATGGGAGAAGCACATGAGGAGTTTGGGCCATAACACCACCACGCTGGCCCAATGCGGATTGGTGGATGAAAGCGGTTGTAGCTACAGCCTTTCCGTATGATCTCGAGATAACCAATTTTGTTTGACCCATCAAGGATCGACCATAGCTAAAGTTAGCTTGTTTTCGTAATCGAAACCAGAGCGCTAAAACTATTACGCCACCGAGCTCCCCTTTTATTAATCTAATTATATTTTTACAAGTAATATTTGAGTTATGTTTTTAACAGTTCATAATTAAAAATTATGTTTTACAAAACCAGCTTCTATACTTACAGGAAAATTTCTTTTTCTGTGAGTTGGTTCTATTTTTTTATTTGGTTGATTTAATTGAAAACGTAAATTGAAAACTGTAAAAAAGTTTCTGATTTGGTGGTAGCGCTTATGAAAATTATTGTACACACGACAGCACATCAAGTATAACAGTTCCACTACGAAAGCCGCCTCTATTACGAGCGCAGTAAGGGCGATATCAAGGTCAAACTGTTACGCTTGATGTGTTGTCGACTGTACATAACATAATCAAATTGGAAAAGAAATAAATAATAAATAATAATGTTTTTTATTGCACACAAAAGATAAATTAAAATACAGAAAGCCGTGCCATTGGGCGAACTTATTGCTAAAAAACGATCGATAAGAAGTAAGTTGGACTTTTGGTTTAATCGATGTGGGATTTTACCGACTGGAAAAGCACCTTTATCATGATTTATGGAAAGCCTCCATGCTACACATGATGATATTGTCATTTTTTGGATTTTGATTGTTATTAATTTAGGATGATTCGCGTAATATTTGTATGCCTGTAGGGCGAAAGATAGTGATACTAGACATAAACATTTAAAAACTTTTTGTACCTTTGTTGTGACAAATAAATGTTTATGATTATGATTACGAGACCGCAGCCGTTAAGGTCTTCAGAGCATATCGAGAAAGCTCTATGTTGAGAACAGCAACTCTTGTCATTAACTGTGAATATATTGCTTCCTCTTGATTATTCCAAGGTAGAGTCAAGAATATTATGTTTTACGCTTGGCATAAGATGCGGAGATGCCCCAGACACATAAAAAGATAAAGCAGACCCGCAGGAATCGCGCGACGTGGGCCTCAAAGCTAGTTTTAAGGGTTACCTTTGTTTCATCAAGAAATTGACAAATTATCACTTCCTAAACAGTTTTTCTTATAATTTCATTTGCCAAATTATTACATGGAAAATAATAACTCTTCACAAATAATTTGAACGCAAACCAATAGTTTGGCAAGTAAAGTTTTGAGCAATAACTCGCTTACCAACTAGTACTGTTACCAATTTTAATGTAGTCATAATATATTTCAGTTGGTATACCCAAAATAAAATAATACAAATTAAATTACAATGTTTGAAATAAAACCAATTTACCGGATTTAACTAGCGTTTAATTAGCGGTAAATTGATTTTATTTCAAATGTGTAGTGCTCGCGAAAATGTAAGACAATACTAAATTACAATCTGTTTTGTTATGTGGGTAGATGGTAAATCATAAATTTGTTTCTGGCATTCGCTGGCCGCTGCCGCGGCACACTCGCTTCGCTCGCTCGGCTCGAGCGTTGTTTAATGTCACAACCTAAGCGCATTTTTTTTAAACTCTAAGATAATGATTATTAACCTCTAATCTACAGTGGCGACAACGACAACACGTCATTTGAAGTCGTTCCGAATAGCGTTCTTTACACTTGGCAGTGAACATGAGTCGAAATTATGAGTCTCCAGTCAGTCCAGTGATCTCAGTCGAAGTCATCCCGCGTCCGGAATCACCCTACTGAGGAAAATTAAGGTTACTCATAGTTATTTATCTAAGTAAAATAAAAACAAGATTAAATTCTGCTTGAATAATAATGTTAATATTTTTGTACTGTTATCAACCTTCGCGATCAAATATAACTGACTCCAATATCTCTGATGAATAAATATAATTATGGCTTATTGAATACCGATGCTTTCAGCTACGGATATATAACTAATAAATTTTATTATATCTGAACACAGTCCATAATATATTATTAACGTATACGCCAGTCAGCCCGTCACAAACAATACAGAGTTATATTTCTTGCACCCCAACTTTGGACGGACGACCTGGCCCTTATTCGTGTCGGAAACATTCAAGAAACAGAAACTATTTAGCTATCTTTTTGAGGTGTACCAAAGCAAGACGCCCGCGTGGGTGTCGGCTATCACTTCAAAATTTAACCTATGTCCTTTCTCAGAATATTATCTATCTCAGTGCCAAATTTCATTGAAATCGTTTTTGCAGCTTAATCGTGAAAAGGTAACAAACAGGCAGAGATACTTTCGCATTATAGCTTTAGTATGGATTGTCCCTAGCACAGCACAGCTTGCAGCGAGCACAGTTTTGAAATAAAATCACGTATCTTAGTTTTGTCTTATGTTTTTGCGAGCACTACTCATTTGAAGACTTCATTTTTTTTTGGTTGTTGGCGGTGTCATTGATTTCGCCAGTATCCAGTTTTTAGCTCAGATCTAATGTCCGTTTTCACTAACCATTCCCTAGGCTTAGGTGACTCTTAAGGACGTTTGACTATTTCATCTCCTTTAGATACACTGAGATAAAAATCGTTAAGAGACCCCTAACGCTAAGCAAATGTTAGTAAAAACGAGCATGATTCTTGTATTTGTAATTCTTCGTGACTGTGGCCACTGACTCGGCTTATCTATTACGGATTGTGAAGGCATAAAAAGGCTAACCGAAGGCATAAGAAGCCACTCTGTTGAAATTTCTGAAAAAGAGACGGACAGAAATAGCTTGTTAGTATGTTAGGCCAGACGAACAAATATTTATAAAACCACGTAGGTATAAGTTTTTAAGTTAACTACCGTTGTGCTATATTTTGAGCGGTCCGATTCACGCATACGGAGCTCACGGTGTCAGTTGGTCGGACAGTGATGTAAAGACGGGCTTGAGACTTTATTATTCGCATGGTCCCAAGCTGGTGGTACACTCCAACCATCTTCGCTATTGAAATTAGTATGTTTCTTTTTATTTTGTTTTGACCTAAATCCGGTAAAGTGGTTTTATTGAAAAAAACTTTTTACTGGTTTCTACTCGCGTTTTATCATGTTTCGTTATTATTTTATATCCTATGATATATTAATTATATTGATTGAATTCAAACATTTAACTATGACTACACAGTATGCTATCGTACAATGATGGTCACAACAAAATGTCCTACAAAACAATGACTGTCAGTTAAACGTGTTATTTGATCTGTCCTACAAAAGGACAGGTCGCAAAGTTGCAAATTGACAAAGGCAAGCGTCCGATCCGATCGGGCATCGATCCGACGCGGCGCGGTGCGGAGCGGTGACGTTCATGCACAGGCGAGCGCTCGTTAAAGTGGCCGACGCGCTTTATTACGTTTGTCAAACACTCTGTATTTCGGCCATGCATTCTTTATTAAGCGAAAAGCAGCTGTAAAAATACGGCCAATGAACTTAATATTGGTTGGCAGGTAACTTTGACATTGCTGTGAAATTGGGTTATAGATGACGATACGATATAACTGTAACGTGTTACTATTACCCGGAGGAACCTCGTTCCTCCTTCTAAATTTACTGGCAGTATTTATTGCAACATAAATTCAAATATCAAATTCATACTTTGGCGTTTGATTCGGTTTTATTTTTCAATTCATTATTTTGCTGACCGCCAGAGGAGACGTATCTCCTTACTTATCAGTGTCTCGCTCTCGGCGCCTCTTAATTGACATGATACAACATGAGCATGATTGGATATTGTATTTATTAATTTGTCAATCACAAGGCACTTTTATGAGTCCTACCTACCTTATTTTTATAATCATATCAGTGTTAGTTCAGTTTCTAAGTGTTCGATTTTTAAGTGTATTTTATATTGTTTCAGAGAGCCTTATTTTATAACCTTTACTTCACAAATTTTAAATATACCTAAAGTGACGTTATCCTGATGCTTCATTTATTGGACCCCTGACTACTTTTAAACGTTACACTACAAAGGTTCTTTTACCATAGTTGAGAGCACTAAGTTCAAGTGAAATATAAATAAAATTAAGATTTTAAGTTATCCCCGGCACAGAATATCCCGACCTCGATCATTATCTATCTAACACCTTCTCATTGAGTCCATTCTTATTAGCCCAAACCCCAAACACGCTAAATCTTCTGTAAGCTTCAGAGGAATTGAGCCTCTCGTAAACTATTTGATGCCACAGCATCAGCTACATGCTAGCATGCCTATAATTCCACTGTAGTAACATGAACCAAATTCCAAATCAATCGGATCCGTCAAAGTTAGTAAGACCCTTTTGTCAATAAACTGATGATTATCAAACACCTTTAACATCTTTAACGGAATTTTGCAAATATCGTGGAAGCATAAGTACCGAGACAGGGGCCTTTTATTGACTTTGCACACTTATGTATTATTTATAAGTAGGTCTATTGTATGTATTATTCTTTTTTTTACTGTTCTCGATTTAACGTAATGTTTTGTGCAAGTCAATAAATGTTTTTCTTTCTTTCTTTCTTTTTTATTCATAAAATATAACTTAGAATTTTAACCACGTCAGCTATTGTACAAATAAAACTGAATCAAGATCAGTTTTATCGTTTTGTAGTTAGGATGCCACAGATAGACACGTCGAACTTTCAACACCGCTGTTCCCTCTCTCTCTATAATTTTCTGTCACCTATTTTATTTGAATTAGTTAAAACAAATATTATAGTTGCTAAGCTTACGTACAGTCGACAGCACATCAACCGTAACAGTTTGATCTTGAGACCGCCCGTACTCCGTTCGTAATAAAGGCGGCTTTCGTAGTGCAACTGTTATACTTGATGCGCTATTGTCTGTACATAATAATTTTCTACACATTACAAAGCGCCTTTCCCAGATCGATCATCCGACAAACGTGCTAAAACCGGGGCTATACGTCATCCTCGTCGAGCTTCACGTGGTTACCTACGTGGTTATGTTCGTTTGTGTTTTTAGCTCTTGGCCTAGTGTTATCTTACCTGATGGTAAGTGGTGATAAGGTCGAAGATGGAAGCCAGCTACTCCCAGATTCCTGAACTATAGCGGAAATGGCTATCTTGCCTCCAACTCCCGGAACACAACAATGCTGTTAACATTATTGTTATCGTGGCAGACTTAGATAAGACGGTAATAGCTAGTCAGGCAAACTTAGAAAAGCCCTACCATCAAACAAACCGAGCAGAATATTTCTGATTTCACGGGATTTGAATCCCGTACCTCTAGATCTGAAGCAGGTGGTATCAACCACTCAACCGCAGGGACGGTTAATTAAATGCTAAAATACAATGTCTGTCTGTTACGTT
The DNA here is from genome assembly GCA_947347705.1 of Nymphula nitidulata. Lineage (NCBI taxonomy): Eukaryota > Metazoa > Arthropoda > Insecta > Lepidoptera > Crambidae > Nymphula > Nymphula nitidulata. The sequence continues at coordinate 701,021 of OX374617.1, read as the reverse complement.
TTCACTCATAAGACGCAGAACCGACTGAGATGAAAGAGATTACGTCGTCAGCATTTGATACTAAAACAACGCTTCCTGGATGAGCTCTGGCGACCTCACTTACGTAGTGTAATTTGGCAACAATCTTCTGTAAGGGGAGGTGCTTAAACATACATTAAAATTAGGAAGTAAAATTTTGTAATAGTAACAGAAAAAATAACAGTTTATACAATTGCGAAACATAATTTATGACCAGCAATAAAAAGTAACAGAACAGTTATCAGTCTGGCTGCAACAGACAGAGACGAATGAACAATCCGAGCAACTGCATTTAAAAGGTTTTTGCGAATACAACTTCGATGACTGATCTATTCTGCAACTGGCAACCATTCGGAGATGCTTTGAAGCAGCATGCTTAAATGCATCAGTTTCTACTATTTGATTAATGGTCCTTCGAGCCGGATAACTAGAAGATTTTCAATAATTTCATGTATTACGTATCTAAAAGCACAAAATCTTTATTGGTTTTTCACTGGATTTATACATGCTTTCACTATGGGGAAAACAAGGGATTCGAAGTCGCATTGAGCTTCTAGCAGATAATATGCCTAATACACCGTTCCGTATAAATTATTTTTTTAAGTCCCATTGACCGCCATACAGCGTGCTGTTCAGTGCCAGATAGCACAAAACATTTCATAACCTGCATTTTAACATTTAGCTATCAATGCAGTCATAGAACGCTACGTGGTTGGATTGCTCTGCGTGATGCATTATTGAATGGTAAACTTGGCAGATATCCTAATTTTAATAGAACAAAACCAGTTATTTTCTTTTGTTAAACATATTACACAAAGATACAAACCTATCAGGGCACAGATAATAATAAAATTACAGCTCCATTTAGCCCCAACAAAACGTATTTGCGAGCACTCAACGAATACAAGAAAATGATCAATCCTCGCTGAGTTATTTACGGAAAGGAATAAGAAGAACAAAGGGCCCACTTACCCACTTAGTACAACTCAAAATCGCTTAAAAGATTATTTTTGTTTTGGAAAAGCAAAAACCTGATAAGTACGAGTCGGGATATTGTGTTAAAATTTATGAAATTTTAAGGAAGTTTTAATGTAAGCGGGCATAAATATGTCGTCTTTATTACAAACAACAAAAGTTGTATAAAGCATATGGCCCGCTTGATGGAAAGCGGTCTTTCACGCTTTGCCCTGTCAAAGACAAAAAGAAATAAGAAGAAGAATAACGCTTATTCTTTTTCTTCTTCTTTTAATAATGGAAATGCGTTTATCTTATGAATAACAATACGACCAACTCAGGAAAAAAGAGAAGCGTTAAAAGCATTAGAAGAGACTACTCTTTCATAAAATACTGTTAACCTTATTCATCGTAAAAACACAGCAGTACAAAGTAATGTAACTCTTCTTCTTTCTTTTTATACAGAACGCGGCACCTGATGAGAAGCGGTAAGAAGAGTATACATATGCGAAGACAGTTACTGCAGTATGAACAAACTGTTCTAGTGGTCTCCACTTTGCCGGCCTCTTGCACGCCTCTTTTGAAGGGGCCCAAGTTATAGGAAGCCTTTGGAAGGAATCTGAATGCCACTCCACTGCGGAGGATCACAGTCAAGTCACTCTAACTCTCTGTGTACATCGCGCATAAACATAACTGCCTATCGTCCCTTGTTTTATAACCTTCTTATGTTTATTCTGCCAATTTTCTTCTTTCCGAAAGCTTTTTACATCATTGTGGTACGAAGCAACTCATGTGCGCTACATATGTGCGAGCAAAAAAATCCAAATGTTGCCTGTCATCATCATCATTAACATTTTAGCTGAGAGATGCCCACAGCTGGGCAAAGGCCTTCCCCAAGGATCTCCAAGCTGATTGTTCCTGCACTGCCCGCATTCATCAGCTTCCCACAACCTTCACTAGGCCTTGTGGGGGCCAATTCTGCATCTCCCATCCTGTTTAAGAGATGAGTACGACCTGTTTCGGTTGGATACAAAATACCATTATATTAGTGATGGTTTCAAATTTTATAGTGTTTTACTGTGCTCTTTGACTCAGCGCCATGACAAATTGTCTTGTCACGCTAAAGGAGTTTTATAATGGTTCCATTTGAATGTTCAGAGTAACGGAGGAGCGCTCAAAGCGATACCCCTGCCATGTATTTTATTGGCTTGATAGGGCAGACACTGAGAAAGTTTACAAGTGGCATCCGATATGAAGAAAAAATAGTATGTTTGATTCAAGATGAAGTTTTAGTCTATCCAATAATTGTTTAGAGATCACAATTTATTTCGTAAAGTGACTTGTGAAATTTTGTTACTTTGCATTGAGCCATTACTAAAACACGAATTTGCATAGTAACTATTGCTATTATGTCCTGTCGACTGTTTTTATTTGCTTTAAAGGGTTCAGTTGTCAACAAGAAACCCTTATAGTTTCGCCATGTCCGTCCGTCTGTCTACGGTACGCGTATTGCAGAATAGATCATTTGACTATATAGAGCTATAGAGCTATACATATTGATCCTTAAAAAGGACAAAGTTCTCATCCTCCTTTTTCGATCGTTAGTCGGTTAGAAACTGACACTGCCATTGTTTCATTATATTTCTATCAAAATCTAGACCCACCTAGTCATTATAATAATATTTGAATTTCCCTCAAACTCCCGCTCCTCAGTACTCACCTTATATAATTACTAACCAGATGGCGTCTTTTATGTACATTTCGTTATCTCTTTGTGAATATTTCGAGGTACACGAGTTAATTATGTTGTTTCTCAATTATATTGTTCCCACAACATCAAAGAAAAAGCAACAAAATTATATTTGTAGAAAATAAACCATGAAAGTTTTAAAGCGATTGGTAGGTACAAGAATTTCGTTTCAGTTGTTGACTTTGTGTCTTTCTGTAGTTTCAGGCTCAGGCCCTCCTACATGGGAGAAACAGATGACGAGTTTGGACCATAACTACACCACGCTGGCCCAATGCGTGTTGGTGGGATAAAGCGGTTGCAGTATCAACGCGGCCTAAAAGCACGCAGGAGCTCGAGATTATAAATTTTGACTGATCCATCTTGGAATCGACCATGGCGAAAGTTGCTTTGCTTTCGTAATCGAAACGAGAACGCTCAAACGCAACGCCATCGAGGTCCTACTGTGTCTGTAGCTTGCTTAGATATTAAAAAGTAAGTTTGTTTATCGCGGCTCCGCCCCCGTGAATTGTGGTTATCATGGCAAAAAGTAATCTGGGTCCTGTCTTAAGATATAATCTATATCCCTTCAAATTTTCATAAAAATTAGTTTAACGGCCCAAGGTGTTGAAACGTAGTTGACTGACAGAGGTATTTTTGTATATAGGTAACAGTAGTGGTCGCCTGCGGCACCGCCCGCATAATTGTTGTTGTAGCGCCAAAAGGTGACGATGTCTCCATGTTATTGACTCTATGTCCTACTTACCTCAGATTTTTAGATATCCGGGGTTCGGTTTTGGTAATGGGTATTACATCTAGGAAGCTCGAGCCTCTTGGTGAGACATGGCCGCCTAGAGCGAAACGGATCTGGAACCTGGGACAATTATAATATGCAGGAATTCGATTGATATACCATCAAGATTATTTACTGTCCGTTAGCAATCTATGATTCCCACACACATCTCTCCCTCGTTCAATACACTTAAACATAGCCTTAAAATTAGGTAGCGTTTGAATAAATATATGTTTTCTAGTAATTCTTGTTTATATTCAACGTGAGTTTGTGTTCTTCAATAAGGTAGAGATTCTTTACTGATGAATCATTATCATCATCAATTTCATCACCAGCCCATATACGTCACACTACCTTTCGACATGGAAGAAACACATGATCTGTTTGGGCTATAGCACCAACATGTTGACTCAGTGCAGGTTGGTGGGTACAAGCAGTTGCAGCAGCAACTAGGACCAACGACTTAATGCCTTCCGAAGCACGGAGGAGCTTGAGATTACAAAATATTATTGGCCCAACCGGAATCGAATGCCAAATTTGCTTTGTTGCAAACCAGAGCACTCAAACCTACGTCACCGAGTTCCTCACACCTACTTCACTGACGAATGCGATTCTTAAAATCTGTTACGATACAACAGTTACAAGTAAGCCGACACCACAAAGCACCCGTCATCAAATCAATAGTTTCGCTCGGAGCCCAATAATTGTGCACACGCACCAATGGACAACAATTTCCGCGTAAATTGTAAAAATCCGAACAGTCATCTGGGCTATAGTCAAATTGGGGACGTAGGGCAAACACGTATAACAAAGAGAAATGATAAATTCATGATGATGAATGAATGAATGCAGTTGTTTGTATTACTAAAATCGATGACATGGTTCCTAAGAAGAGATTTTCATATGTCTTATAGTTTCAGACTTTCCCATTCTGACCGATATAAATGTGACACCCTGTATAACTTATCATACTAGCCTACGCACCATAGGCTTATAGTAGTGTACCTATCCTACCGCGGTTGTATGAAGTTAGCGCTCTCTAAGCTTCTTTACACTGTGGCAGTGTACGCCCCCTAAGCTAGATAAACTATTTTTAATTTTAATATTTTTTTATAATTGTTTCGTAAGATTTTGGTGCTTAAAACTGACAACTTTCTAAAATATTTTGATCGAAAAAGCTGTTATGGTTTTAATTTCTGAGCAAAGGTCATAGTGTGCAGCACAACATCGTTTTTACTATCGCCAACACCGATGAGTGCTCGGAGACGTCGAGGTTATTAAGTTAACGAAGACAAACTGCGGCCGCCATCTCGCGAGTATGAGTTGTGACGGCGCAAGGGAGAGGAGGAAGCGATACTCTTTTAATTAATGAGGAGCAGCATCGTGATGGTTTTGAGCTGGTTTAGATTAAGAAAACCAATTAACTTTTATCTACACTCGTGTTTAAATTTTCAAATTATAATCTTAAATGTGAACATTGACATGCAAGAAAGACTTTGGATATAAAATATACTTCTCAAGAATATAAGTCCAAATTCCATCCAATCAAATGTATTACTACATAAAAAAGTATACAAACACAATCTGAGGACCACAAATAAGTTGCAGCTTCCGTGCGTACAAACTAATAATTATGGAAAAAAAACAATTTTATTTGAGGGAGTGCAGCTGTTTAATGTTTTGCCTAGTGACTTAAGAAGTTGTGAGAGCAAAAATGAATTCAAAAGGAAACATAATATAATTGTATGTAACCAAACTGTAACGTGAACACAATAACCAGTTGGTCAATTCTGCTATTTATTTTCCTAAACGGATCGGCTGCGGTTCGGTATCGTTACCATGCGGTTGTAATACAAGAAAGTATTGCACTAACATTGTTTATAAAGCCGGAACGCTAACGAAACGCTCTCGGTTGGTTCAACTTCGGCTCGATAATTGTTAGCAATATTGCAAGAAACTAATATATTTTGGCTTAGTGACTAGACAGTTGTTAATTTTGGACAGTTCGAACAAAGAACTCTTGATGCGTTTCGGCTGCCACAAATGTCAAATATTTATCAGAATTCGAAACTATGATTGAACCGAACGGTTCGCATTACGTGTTTGTTAGTAGAATACCGAACTGATGCGTTTCGGTTACGTTTCGATTGCGTTGAGTTAACAGAATACAAAAACGTAGATCAAAATACATTAGCAGATTTGGTGGGCAGTGCTCCAGAAACCAAGTGAACAATATTTTTATGATAATTCTATGTCTCATTTTAAGTGAACCATGTGTTTTTAAAATAAATAAAACTCTTTAAACATATCTACATCATCCTATATTCGTTGCACATCTAGGCACAGGCCTGCTTACATGGAAGAAATGGAAATAAGGAGACAGACGTAATATAACTAAATAGTTAAATAGGGTTTTTTGGCTTTATCCCACCTTACCCGTTCACTACTCAAGAGTGCATGTGCCAATCTTCGGAGTCATCTATTTCACTGTGTCGACATTAAAACGGCACAATTTCTCATCAGGTGTTGTTGAGTCATTTGGCGTACTTCCTACATAGAAGTTTATAAAACATAATAAAATATCCTGTTTATTTTCCCACAAAAACTTTCAACATTCCCCACGTAGTGATAACCTTATTTATTAGTCGCTTTAGATGTCGATGAGGGCTCGTGTCTCGGGCATCAAATCTTCTGCCGGAAGGTTATTACGCTAACGAAGACAAACTGCGGTCGACGTCACGTGAATATGAACAGGTGCGTTGTGGTATAAGATATAAGAGGTAGCGGTTTTGCTGCTACTTTTTGAAATTAATTCATTGGTAATTTAGAAGCAGTAAGTATAGACGACAGCGCATCAAGTGTAAGTTGCACTACGAAAGTCGCTTCTATTACGTACGTAGTAAGGGCGGTCTCAAGGTCAAACTGTTACGCTTGATGTCTCGTAATTTGGAAGAGAGTGTTCCATTTTTTTTTCATAAGGTACAGAACTCACCTATTAGTGTTCCTAATGTGATAATGCATTTTCAATTGTTTTATGATTTGTGTACAATATTCGTTAGTATTGTCTTATATTTCCACGAGCACCACAAATTTGAACTCAAATCACTGTACCGGATTTAACTCGCGTAAAATTAGACATCGACACACATTATACTTACACACACACACAACAAATTGTTACATTTGTTGTTAGGTCAGGTATGAAACAATGATGTATCATGAAACATCTAATTAAGAGCGAGATAAATCTGGTAAAGTGCTCTTATATCAAAAATATTATTTATTAAATGAGACGTGATAGATAAATAAGTTTGGTTTCTATTAAAAACTATCCGGATTCAAGTAATTTGACAATTAGAATTTTTTCTGTCCTTTTCCTGTACATATTAAGAAAAAAAGATACTCGGTAACTTATTTAAAGTTAGATTAAGTCTGTATTCAGTTTCGGGCCTAATGCCTGTCACTTTAAATCTTTCAGCTACAACTATGTCATAATATTATTACGTTAACGAAGACAAATGTTGGCACGGCGCGAATATCGATAAAGTCCTCATTTTTTAAGCGACAGGAGTTTGCGGTTAACAAAAATAATATTAAATTATAATTCTCTCTATTTGCAATATAAATAATTTCATATTATTATGGTGGTACACACGAATACGGATCAAGAAAAAAACATTGGTATTTGTAAAGTAATCCATTAAAGTTATAGTCCGTTTTCAACTGACTTGTTGAACTCACGCTTGAAGTGCGGCCAAGGAGCTATTGATTGTGTGATGTCGTAAATACTGCGCATGCTGCGACTGTGAGCAATTTCATACTAGTGCTGAACAAAAGTAAGAATTTGAAAGTGCAATCAAGTTATGTAGCAAAAATGATGTCCTTAAAAATAAAAAGGAAGCAGTAGTTGAGTTGGTTCATTCTAAAAATATTCAAATAGTAAAACTGCATACAACAACAAACATGATACACATAACAAAAAAAATGGAGCAATCATAATTTGGTATATCATTGAATCACTATTCAATGATATACGGAGTCGCGATTGGCAGTGGCCAATCGCGACTCCGCCCGCGCGTAGTTTGGTTGTCATGCCAAAAGTTGCCAAAATTAACGCGTAGAATAAATATATCTTTTTTCAGGATGTAGTCTATCTTCGTCCGCGAATAAATCTCTATTGTACACTCCTAAAGGATTAAATATGACAAAGGCTGTGTATGACACGTGTTTATTCATTTTTCTTGAAGAGCATTTATTTATTAGCAGGAACAGATTTTTTGTCGCCGATACAAAATTTGCCGCTTGGTTTCATTAACTTGGGTGTAAAATTTTAAAAAACCCCTTCTTAGTAGCTTCTACGTTAAAAAGAAAGAACTGTTCTTTGACGGATTCAGTCAACCAAATTCTATAATGACATCGTGTTCGCGACAAAGTGTAAATAGTATTCAATTGTTATTAGTTAAGTGTTTTATGTTATTTATGTTTCTTTAATTTGATAGTTGCTATTGTTTGTTTGTATCTGTATTTTATTGTAATAATCTTAAGTTTTAATAAAGAATAAAACTTCTACTGGTTTCATTGAGGAAAAGCGAGAGAAAAATTAGGTAATCCCGATTACACCCATCGCTCGTTATGAATAGCGATAGTTGCGAGGTGTAATCGGGATATATAAGTAGCGCAAAAAGCGCAGTAGGATTATCTCTCCACTCTGGCATCAACACATGGCTAAGAAGCTCTCTCTCTCTTCCTCGACAACCAAGATACAAGATCTACTCAAGTCTTTCATTCACAACCAGCATAGAGAATATTTATATGTGGGTCGTCGAAGGGTCCCACATTTATTGGTCCATCGAAAGCCGGATATTGCCGAATATTTCCATCGCTTGAGAAGATTCAGAAAACTTAGTTGTGAAGATGCCAGTAACAAGATCGACGAGTGGTCGCTCTCCAGCAGCGAATCCCGCACCTACGCCGGCGACTGTAATAGAACAGTCGTCCGGGACCACCGCTACGGAAACGACCACCACTGAAGAAACCACAGCTCAAGAAACCAGCTCTAACACTGAAACCGAAGCTACACGAATAGAGAAGAATGAACAGTCACCAAAAGAACGAAATCCGTCACTTCGGTCAAAGTCTCGACGTGCCACGCGCCTAATACGGGCGAAAGAAGAGCTGCTGAAACTGAAAATAGAACTCGCCGCTGCACGTATAGCCGCCATGGAAGCAGAATCGGAAGATGAAAGCGACGCGCCAACGCTTATCTCCGAACAAGAAAACACCAGAAAAGTTGATAACTGGCTAAACGAAAGCCAGCCCCGCATTCTCGCCATAACAGATGAACCCTTTGAGAAGATTGAAGAAAGAGCACCTTCACCGTCGCCACTGCGACCACCGCCGCTGTCGCAACCGACGCTGAAAGAAGACAACCAAGCCAGAACCATGGAAGACTTACCCAAAGCGAAGACGGAAGGAGACATCGCGACACGCTCACAGCAAATAGATTTGAAAGACTTAGCGTCCGCGATCGCCCTCGCAGCCAGAGGGACACAGGCCACTCCCCGCTTCACTACCGATTTACCATTGTATGGGGGGTCACATCAAGAATGGTTGTCGTTTCGAGCAGCATTTCAAGAATCATCACCGCTCTTCTCCGAAATAGAAAATATCGCAAGACTACGTCGAAGCCTCAAAGGGAAGGCGAAAGAAGCCGTGGAGAACTTACTCCTCTTTAATGCGAAGACCGAAGAAGTTATGAAAACTTTAGAAGCCCGCTTCGGTCGCCCAGACAACATCGCAATTGCAGAATTAGAACGAATTCGTACACTTCCCCGACTCAGCGACAATCCCAGAGACATCTGCGTGTTCGCCAGCCGCGTCACCAACATAGTGTCCACACTGCGAGCCCTCAAACGTCAACACTATCTGTACAGTCCTGAAGCCACAAGAGCCACGATCGACAAGCTGACACCAGTCCTTAAATACAAGTGGTACGACTATGCTGCCGAACAAGCTCAAGAAGAGCCCGACTTGTTGAAGCTGTCTCGCTTCCTAGAACGAGAAGCGCAGCGCTGCGGACCCTACGCAACGCCCGAGACCGTGTTCGCCGACAACACTGCGACAAGAAGACATCAACGAACCTTCACCACTACCAACAAGGGCCACACAGACACCTACCACAAGTGTGCAGCATGCGACGACGTCAAACACAACATAACTCAATGCAACAAATTCAAGTTGGCAAGTACCAGTGAACGTTGGGACATCGCCAAGACACAACGACTCTGCTTCGCGTGCTTACGCTACCGCAATCGAAGTCATCGCTGCAAAAGGAAGAAATGCGACATAGAAGAATGCAAACAAACTCATCATCAACTGTTGCACTACAAGAAAAGGGAAGACGACGATGATCTACCACTACGACAGATAAACGAAGACAACTCACCGTCGCACACAGTAGCGTCAGCAAAAGAAAGAAAATGTCAAACAATTCTGTTGAAGATTATACCTGTACAAGTGGCGGGACCGACAGGCACGTGCAACACGCTCGCCTTACTAGACGACGGGTCGACATGCAGCCTTATTGAATCAGAAATAGCAGAGAAGATCGGCGCCGTCGGCACACCGGCACCATTCTATATAGAAGGCGTCGCCGGCGCACGCATCAACGCTTGCGATTCAAAGCAAGTACACATCTCAGTAAGAGGCCGCGACACGAAGAGCTACCCTATTACCGCACGCACAATGAGAAGCCTGAAGTTGTCACAACAGAAGATAACCCAAGACACCGTAGAGGCCTGTTCACACTTGAAAGGTCTAGAAGATTATCTCACGTACGACACGGGAACACCGACGATACTGTTGGGGCAAGACAACTGGCACTTACTTCTCACTCATGAAGTACGTCGCGGAAACAGAAGTCAGCCAGTCGCATCACGTACCGACCTCGGCTGGGTACTTCACGGTACCAAGCGAGCTCAAAAACCATACACTACTCACAAGATTCATCACGCTACAATATTTGAAGAAGAAGAAGAATCTATGGAGCAACTAATGAAGGAACACTTCAGCCTTGAGTCGCTGGCAGTGACCCCTAGACGCAGCTACAACAATGAAGAACAAAGAGCCCTCCGTCTGTTAGAAGAGAACACTCGTCGCCTACCGGCGGGAGGTTTCGAAACAAGCTTGCTGTGGCGCCGCGACGACTTCAAACCACCCGACAACTACGACGCTACGCTACGAAGATTAGAACTGATCGAGAGAAAATTACAACGTGATGAAAACATGAAGAAAAGATATAAAACGCAACTTCAATCACTAATAGAAAATAACTACGCAGAACTAGCGCCACCATTGAAAAGCGGCAGAAAATGGTACCTCCCACACTTCGGAGTTATCAACCCGCAAAAACCTGAGAAACTGAGAATAGTACACGACGCAGCTGCGAAGACAAGAGGAGTCAGTCTGAACGATCTGTTACTACCCGGACCCGACCTGCTGCAATCGCTACCCGGCGTACTGATGCGTTTTCGTCAACGACCTATCGCCATCACCGCAGACATCAAAGACATGTTCATGCGTGTGACAGTAAGAGAAGAGGACCGTGACATGCAACGTTTCCTGTGGCGCGAGGGAGGACCCGACTCAACACCGACAGAATATCGCATGAAGAGTGTTATTTTCGGGGCGACGTCATCACCATGCACCGCTATCTTCGTAAAAAACAAGAACGCAGAAAACTTTCGAGAACGCTTCCCGGAAGCCGCGACCGTCATAATAGACAACCACTACGTCGACGACTACTTGGCCAGCTTCGACACCGAAGAAGAAGCGATACGAGTCTCCTCACAAGTCATGTACGTGCATAGTAAAGCCAACTACTTCCTACAACGATGGGCGTCGAACTCAAAAGAAGTACTAAGTCAACTTTCACCCAGCAACACAAGTGAAACATTACAGTTAGACAAGACTAAGATACTCGGCATGGTATGGAAACCAGAGGAAGACACACTCTCGTTTAATATTAACGAGCAGCGTATATCAAGCGAAGTACTCAAAGGAAGCAAGACACCCACAAAACGAGAAGCACTACGTACCGTCATGTCAATATTCGACCCTCTCGGCATAGCAACACCGGTCACCATACAAGCGAAAAGAATATTACAAGACACGTGGCGCTCCGGTATAGACTGGGACACTGCGCTACAAGATCCTCAAGCCGAAGACTGGAGAAAGTGGTTACAAGACGCAAGACGCCTCTCTGAAATGAAAGTACCTCGTTGCTACGATAAACTATCCGAAGCTCGCACACTGCAATTACACACGTTCGTCGATGCAAGCTCCTCCGCCTACAGCGCCGTGACATACTGGCGTATTGAAGACAAAGAAGGCCGAATACACGTCAGTCTCATCGCGGCAAGAGGCAAAGTAGCACCGTTAAAAGTCGTCTCAATACCGCGACTAGAACTACAAGCTGCAGTATTAGGAACAAGACTAGCACAAACAGCCATCGAAGAGCACCGGTTCAAAACAAACAACAAGTACTACTGGTCCGACTCACGCACTGTGCTCACTTGGTTGCGTAACGGTCCGCGACAATATAAGCCGTTTGTCGCGCACCGAGTTGCCGAAATAGCCGAAAACACCAAGTCAAACGAGTGGCGATGGGTGCCGACTAAGATGAACCCGGCAGACGACGCCACACGTGAAACACCTAAGGACTTCCAAACACAACATCGGTGGTACAACGGGCCCTCCTTCCTATACTCACCCGAAGAAGAGTGGCCAACAGAGCAAGAAACAAAAAACGAACAGCTCGACGCGATAGAAGAAGAACGCGTGCACGTAACGATCGCTACAACACGTCTTACAGAAGCTCTACCCGACGTTACACGCTTTTCGGACTGGACGCGACTCATAAGGTCTACGGCAAGAGTACTACAATTCATACGAACACTGAAAACAACAACAACAAGAAAATGCGCTGTTACAATAAAAAGAAGCAAAGCAAACAAAGAAAACGATCCTACGTGGCGACAATTACCGAAAACAACAGATACGCGCTTTTCAAACATGCGTAAGAAATTAGTAACTGCAGATACGCGACCGTCGAATACGCGAAGCTACATTATCATCGAAACGGAAGATTTGTTTCGCGCTGAACAGCTGTGGGTTAGAGCACAACAAGAAGAGAAATTCAACGAAGAAATAACCACCCTCAAGAAAGGAATGAAGCTACCAACCACCAGTCGTCTTTATAAGCTGTCAATAGAACTAGATAGCAACGAGATTATTCGCCTACGCTCACGCATCGCAGCGGCTAACGACATAACCAAAGAACAACGATCGCCGGCTGTTATCGACGGGGAACATCAATGGGCACGCTTATATATAGCACATGTACATAAACAAACACATCACGGAGGCTTCGCGATGACAACCAACGAAGTCCGACAACATTACTGGTTGTTACGATTACGCAACGCCGTAAGAAGCGAACTTAAGAAGTGTATTGGATGTCGCATAAGAAGAGCGACGCCGCCACAGCCGTCGACTGGTAATCACCCACCTAGTCGACTGGCTCATCATCAGCGCCCGTTCACTTATACGGGACTTGACTACTTCGGGCCACTACAAGTTACCGTGGGGCGAGCTATACAGAAGCGTTACGGCGTCATCTTTACGTGTCTAACTACGCGTGCTGTACATTTGGAGGTCGCGGGAGACCTGAGCACCGACGCTGCTATAATGGCCCTTCGCCGCTTCATATCAAGAAGAGGGTGCCCAACAGAGCTCTGGTCAGATCAGGGAACGAACTTACGAGGAGCAGACGTCGAACTACAGAAGGCAGCCACTGAAGCCCTACAACTTCATGCATGTACTCGCTTCATAAAATGGAGGTACATTCCCCCGAGTGCCCCCTTCATGGGAGGGGCCTGGGAACGTCTGGTACGCAGCGTCAAGACGGCCCTTTACACCGTGCTCCATCAACGTGCGCCCAAAGAAGAGGTGCTCACCACGCTGTTGGTCGAGGCTGAACACACCTTAAACAGCCGACCACTTACACACGTCTCCACCTCGCCTGAAGATGAAGAAGCCCTGACCCCCAACCACTTATTGTTGGGGGGGCCGTCACGAGTTCCCCTACCTGGGACTTTCACCGAGGCTGACACCGACTGCCGCCGATCTTGGCGCACCAGCCAACGTCTAGCGGACATGTTCTGGGCCCGCTGGGTACGAGAGTACCTACCCGAACTGCAACACCGGCGGGAGCCCAGGGCCACCAACGGAGCACTGCAACGCGGCGACCTAGTATTTATCGCCGACGGAACGCTGCCCCGCAACATGTGGCCACGAGGAGTCGTGGTAGCGACCTACCCCGGTGGCGATGGCGAAGTACGTGCCGTAGACGTGCGAACCAACAAGGGAGTGCTACGACGGCCAACAAAGAAACTGGTGGTCATCATACCGGCGGGAGAAGTCGCTTCACCTCGTGAACCATGAGACTCCAGCCTACGGCTGCGGCGGGAGAATATGTTCGCGACAAAGTGTAAATAGTATTCAATTGTTATTAGTTAAGTGTTTTATGTTATTTATGTTTCTTTAATTTGATAGTTGCTATTGTTTGTTTGTATCTGTATTTTATTGTAATAATCTTAAGTTTTAATAAAGAATAAAACTTCTACTGGTTTCATTGAGGAAAAGCGAGAGAAAAATTAGGTAATCCCGATTACACCCATCGCTCGTTATGAATAGCGATAGTTGCGAGGTGTAATCGGGATATATAAGTAGCGCAAAAAGCGCAGTAGGATTATCTCTCCACTCTGGCATCAACACATGGCTAAGAAGCTCTCTCTCTCTTCCTCGACAACCAAGATACAAGATCTACTCAAGTCTTTCATTCACAACCAGCATAGAGAATATTTATATGTGGGTCGTCGAAGGGTCCCACACATCGACATTATAGAATTTGGTTGACTGAATCCGTCAAAGAACTTTTTTTTTTACTTTGGAATATTCTGTATCCCGCTGATCGCTTATGCTTTTAACCCATATAATTCTTCACTCAACCGCATTCATATACATAATTTATCAATCATTTACAAGGAGGAAGACACCGCGCGGTATCGGCCGACGGCGGCGCCGCCTCCGCCATAATTAATCGAGTTACTGAAATATAGTAAATAATATTATTTATCAACGTGTCTATTTACGTTCTAATTTCGTTTCTTGCAGTTGTGATTAGATTATTAATTATGTATAATAATTCTACTGCTAAGGATATTATTGCACATTCGTCTGTAACAATACCCATATGGACGAGTGAACATCTATCGGCAAAATATAAAATTGAAAATTTTAAGTAACCCCCGGCCTCATCAATTATCTATCTAACACCATCTCATTGAGACTATTCATAAGAGTAAGACAGACCAAAACATGATATATCTGCTGTAAGTTTCTGAAGAATTGTCAGTACACCTGTCACTTCGGTGACAATTTTCAAATTTCAAATCAATCGAGTGTAAAAGTTAGAAAAACCCTTTATTTTACCCGCGTCAGCTTTCAAACAGCTATGATGCCACAGACAGACGCACATATACACAGACATACACGTCAAACTTATAACACCCCTCTTTATTCGTCGGGGGTTAAAAATGATGACGATTAGGTTAAAAGAGCCATGAATAAATTAATTTTTAGCTGTATTTTTACATCAGCCAATTAAAAATAATTATGACATTTTCCACTTCCTCGCTCATGCTAGGAGTCGGCCAAAAATAATACACAGGGGAGTTTAAACCCAGAATTTATAGGTCGTTTATCGCGTGACCCTTCCGCGTCATTGGCTCTGAAGAATTAGCGCCTGTCCCTCCCGGACAGTGTCCAAGCTGATGATACTGGATGATTGATTGAGGCTTTATTTTAGCTGATGATAGATAAAATCTTTGACATTCTTTTTCGGCAGTTAATGATGACTCATTTAATGACGAACACTAATAATGCTGTTTTAAGAGATGGTGGAAATTCGAACGCCTGACTGTGATAGCAGTCCAAGATCGCAGGTGATATATTGTGTTCCTCTAGTAAGTAAGCAAAACAGAGCTGACTGAGAAATCCTCAGGTTGGGCTGCTAGTTTTATTGAAATCGATACCGAAACACCTTTCACTATTGAAGACAGTTACGGGTTTGCTTATTTACGCGTACTTTAAAAAATCTGTACTTTCAGCTACAGAGATCTGTTAAGTGAAAACCAATTTTGTAAAAGAAGTTTCCAAGTTTAAGTCCAAAAATTCCATCTTTGAGAAATTTATATCGATTGTTTGGATACAATAGTTAAAGTGAAATTAACGATTAATAGTTCTCAATCTAAAACAAATCAGAAGCACACATCCAGTAAACCCATCCAACTTGCTCCAATTTTCAAGGTCCGGTCTAACATTCGGTTCGGGATTAACCCTTCAAATATCAGAGCGTGTTTACTTGCAAATACCCCCAAACTTTACGATCAGAATTGCGCGAGGAATATTTGTCCAACAAAGGATTTGAGCCCGCACTGTTTGAGTTTTGTTTTATTTAATGAGTTCACATGTATACCTACGTTAAAACGTGGTGCGATTAAAATACAGCGTGTTCACAATTTGGAGTTTTCAAAAAACAAAAAACAAAATAAATTGTAATGATTATGGCGTACGTTAGCATATAAAGTAAAAGAAAGACTAGAACCAGTGGTATGAACGGTCAGTCGTATTGTGAAAGGTCTGAAATACCATCATCATATCAGCATATGATGTCCACTGCTGAACAAAGGCCTCTCCATCGATTTCCAAATGGAACGGTTCTGCGCAGCCTGCATCCGACGGCTCCCGGCGACCCTGACCATGTTGTCTGCCCATGTAGTGGCTTTCCGGTATGGACGTAGTCGCTATTCTATAACTGTAACGCCCCACTGGCCGTCTACTCTGCGTGCTATGTGCCCTGGCCACTGCCACTTCAACTTACTAATCCTTTGATCTATGTCATTGACTTTAGTTCTCATGCGGATGTCCTCATTTCTGATTCTATCTCGCAGAGAAACACCTAACATAAGCTCGTTTCATAGCTCGTTGTGCGACTGCAAACTTGCACCACGTTTCACAGCCGTATGTCCTCACTGTGTGTGCAACACACACGCATTTTAAGATTAATAACTTATAATACCCTAAGTTACTATAAATTAGATATCCGAAACCAACAGCAGTGCTAAACCTATTAATAATTAATCCAAATCCGACACGAGACCTAACTCTAAGCTGTATCTCAGCAAGACAACATAATCAAATGATAGCAAAATATTTCATCAGTACCTTTATCCTTACAACAGAACGAAATAGCAAAAAAATGCGACGCTTTATCTGTCTTGTTTTCTTAGTACAAAAAAGCAGAGAGAAAAATTAATTGGTCTCCATGGGCGATAAAGGACACCGTTCATTCATTGAGCCAGACCGAATGAAACAAAAGTCGTTCCAGCGTGAGGATTAATCTTGGACTGGATTAGCTGCGACGATGAGAACTTAAGCTGGTGTCAGTGAATGTCATCGTATTGGCAATCTATTACTGATAGAATTGAATAGAAAACTAACAACAAGAGTGATGCGTTGGATTGAAGAAATTCGAATCCCCTTATAATAAAACGCGGACTAAAGTTAGTATTGGCCTTAAACTGATTCTGTCACTGTTTTTCTTTTATCAAATATAAGTGACAGCATCAGTTTTAGACCAGGACGAACTTTAGTCCGCGTTTTATAATAAGGGGGAGTTTGCTAGTGACCAACGCGTGCGTTTTTTTTATACAACTCAGCAAATGACTCAACACCACCGATGTGAAGCAGCAGAAGAGTCAGTATGCGGAAACAACTAGTGCAGCTTAAAACACAGTGTTCTAGCCGCCTCCGCCTTGACGGCCCATAGGTGCCTTTTCACGCCTCTTTTAAAGGAATCAATGTTATAGGAAGAAGGGAACACATATGCTGGAAAAGAATTCCAAGCTTTGGAAGTCCGACAAAGAAACGGTTCCCGTTTCCGAACACTAAAAGATCATAAATACAGCTTTTCTGCGGCTTGTTTTATGCTGAGATGGAGTATTTTTGACTGTACCAATAATAAGTGTTAATTGTTCTTTTCTATTTGTTTAATGATGGCTCTAGTTTTTATCACACAAGATATCCGAAACGCAGTGCAACATTACAACATTTACAGAAGCAGAAGTAAGGTTTGGGTTAGTTACGATTGTGGAGCAACTCCGAACCGTCCGTCCGTAGTCCGTTTATATCATGTTGGAAATTCGTTACTTTTTAGTATCTTCATTTTTAAATTTAGTTTAATACATGTTATAGAATTACGCTGTTAAGCCAACGATACGTTTTATCAGAGACTGATACACACTTAACTCTCTATCTCAGAAATTACTAAACTGATTTCGATAAAACTTACACATTTCCCTAAGTTGGACTTTATCTAGTATAATAAAAAAATATTTTTTGCAAAGTGACTTACAATTTTTAAGATATGCATGAACAAACATACACATAATAATATACACTTATGAAATTTGGCCCCCATATTCAGGAGCTGGTATGGACTAACATATACAAAAACAGTGCAATTTTGACAATATTACAATTATATACAGATCAAATTGATAGCCTTCTTTTTTATGAAGTCGGTTAATAACAGAATTGTCCTCTGCCACTTGTTTTGTTTCATCTGAAACGTAAAGCCGGATTCACATTTCATCTGACGCCTTTTGACGTGACGCGTCAGAACGGTATCGGTTTCACATCATTACTATGGTTAGATTTACAATGATCTGTCGTATCTGACGACACGTCACGACAATTATCTCGCTGGCGAGCTGCTTTCTTCATTGTGGTCTGCTTGTGTTAGATAATGAAATATCATAATTATTACGATTTAAGTGTGTGAAATTGTGGTATATATTTGTGCTCGTATAAAATTGATATCTGAAAAGCAATAAAATTTCAGTTGGTAAGTATTCCCTTGCTTGCTTCTAATATAAAAGTGCGGGCTCAAAGCTTTCAACAAAGTTGTTTTTGTTCTCATACTCTACTTAGTACAAGGTAGTAGCAATATCATTACGGACTCTTTTTAAAAAAGTATAAGTACCTATAAGCACGGGTAAAGTGAGAGAACTATGGGAAAAATTTACTTTAAAATGCTTGCAATGTTTCAATGACATTAAGTAAACTAGCTAAAGTGTGTTTGTTTGCTACTCATAAAAGTACTAAGCGGATTTGATTAGATCTGGAATACTCTTTATTCTGGACTAATGTTCCTGAATAAAGACAGATGGATGGATTGACATCACCATCATCGTCACCAGCGTATATACGTCCCACTGCTGGGCACAGGCCTTCCTACATGGGAGAAACACACGAGGAGCTTGACACATAACTCCACCGCGTTGGCCCAATGCTAGTGGGTTAAAGCGGTTGCAGTAACAACCGGGACCAACAACTAAGCGTGTTGGTCCCGGTTGTTACTGCACACAGATTCAGAAGCACGGAGGAGCTTGAGATTTTAAATTTGATTAACCCATTGCGGTAGCGGCCATGGCGAAAGTTGCTTTGTTTTCATAATCGACACCAAAGCGCTCAACTACGCCATCAAGCATATTTCAAAGATAAAATTTCCAGTATACTAAAGTTATGACTTGGCTGAAACCCGCAATCCAAAGAACACTTCCTTTCAATTTCAACACTATAAAACACTCAACACCGAAAATGCAAGCGAAAATTCTACACGACTTTTCTTTATTATCAATATATTGTTCATGTTAGTCTAAGATACAATTCCCAGAGTCTCGTTGTACAACATTTTATTTTCTCACACGGTTCTAGAATAAAATCCGTACATAAAGATTGGATGAGGTCTTTCTCGAGAGGTTCAAATTGTTCCGCTTACGTCGTCTATTGGCTTACCAGAAGATAAGTTCGCTGCAGCCAACTATTTTACCACTTCGATAGTGTACATGCAGGAGCAAACAAGATACGGACTGAGAGTGAAGCTTTGGAAATAGTATTAGTCATTCAACTTGAAATAAGGGAGTAATAAGTAGAGTGGTGGTGAGTAGTGTGTATAAGTGAGTTTTATTCTATATAATTTTTTTTTCTACTAAAGTACCCGTACGTCACAGAGTAAAAGGCCTGCAGAATAACAGCCCTTCTGTGACACTACGCCACAGAAGCATAATGCTGAGGCAGTACCTGTTGGCCTTGCACAAAGAAACTGTCTGTTAGTTTGTTGTCTGGTTTTTAAGAAAATTATTTTATTATTATTGGTGTTGTTGTTTTTACTTTGTATACTGTTGTCTTTGTGCTGGTGCCAATAAATGTTTTTCTTTCTTTCTTTCTTCTTTCTTTTTAAATAGGGGTCGTTTTTTTAAATATGAAAGTATTTCTAAACATCTTAAACTTTATAATATGTGAAGATACAATCAACCAGAGGATCCAACCGATCTGAGTATCACTTAACCCCATCACAAACACCAGTTAAGTGCGTAACCCTATGAGGTAGTTAGCTGCTGTCAACTATCTTTGGACTTTTTTTTGAGGTTTAACGGTAAGTGCGTGTTCAGCTCTCAATTCACGTTGCATAAGACCAGCGCTATGCCCTTCTAGATTGCAGCAGATGCTGAGTGGGAACCATTTTGTTGTGTGTGCCTTTCTTATCAATTTTGCAATAAATAATTTTCACTTTTGTGTTTGATTTTCTAGGGACAAAAGATATGAATGTTTCTCAGTTTGTAATTAAGGTGACTACTATTACGTGTATCCAACATCTGTACCATTAGCACTAACATTAAGAATTTTGGTATCGTCAACGTATTGTTGCTCGATGCGATTACGAAAGAGAACAAATGATGGTCGCAAAAAACTTTTCGAATGGCCATCGAATCTTTGAGAGAAAAATGAAAATGACGTCATGCTATCGTTGTAATGTCATGCTTCCCATACAAATGCTATCGTCACGCTCGATGACGATCACGAATAGGCCCAGAACCACCCGCGCTACAATAATTTCGAATCTTCGCGCTGAGAGTACTGAAATCCATCTGATAACCCCAGTATTTTGCTACTCATTACTTAACATACAATCACCATCTAGCCAGAATGATTTATCCTACACTCACCTCAATCCAGGAATGTCTGTGACCGGTGCTCCGTCTTCAGTCATCCAGGATATGATGGGTGCTGGAGTACCGTGTGCAGCACATGACACTCTCGCTCCAGTACTGTTGGAAAAGGACAGCCGAGGGGGTGGCTCCATCAGGAAGATGATCTGACTCCACGATGGAATAACTGGAACCAAGAGAGAGAGAGTATTAGTTGTAGTTTGCTTTCAATTACAAAAGATCATAATCATAATATACCTAAATAAGAGTGATGAAATTTTTGGATCTTTTAAGTTTTACATTGAGTATTTTGTGTTTTGTTCAATAAAGGTCTTTGATAAGAGCTCTGTAGCTTAAAATAAATAAATATAAAAAATATTTCAAGAGTATAAAGAGTAAACAATATAATTAGAACTAGTAATTTATTTCCTAGACTAGAAGTTAATCTAAATATATTTTATTATGGTATCCTTACCATCAAAAGAGCGTTATTAGGGCAATAATGTATGTGTTAGCTGCCTCGTTTTCTACTTTTTAACCGACTTCAGAAAAGGTTATATGTTCCACTGTATGTTTTTTTTTTTTGTATGTATGGTTAACCGATTTTCAAAATTCTTTTTTAATTCGATAGAGTATCCTCCGGAAGTGGTCTCATTTGCACCAATACATGATTATGATGATGGTGGATGATCCTTGGCATGGAATTATTAGCATGTATGACATGGTAATTAAAATAGAATAAAACTAGAAAAATTTCACGTCCTGAGGCAGGAATCGAACCCGCGACCTTTCGCAATCCGGGCGACTGCTCTGACCACTGAGCCACCCAGGACTTGGGATATCCCTGTGATATTCTTCTAGTCTATCTTGTATTTGCGTTTATGAGCTAACGTCCACCCTACAATGTCGAAATATTCTATTTCAACATCCGAAACGAGTATTTTTACAAATACCGACGATTCGGTTAAGTTGGGGCAGTGCTTTCAAATATTCTTAATTTTTGATTTTAACATTATTATAAATGTTAGAAAAATTACTTAGTAATTAAAATAGAATAAAACTAGAAAAATTTCACGTCCTGAGGCAGGAATCGAACCCGCGACCTTTCGCAATCCGGGCGACTGCTCTGACCACTGAGCCACCCAGGACTTGGGATATCCCTGTGATATTCTTCTAGTCTATCTTGTATTTGCGTTTATGAGCTAACGTCCACCCTACAATGTCGAAATATTCTATTTCAACATCCGAAACGAGTATTTTTACAAATACCGACGATTCGGTTAAGTTGGGGCAGTGCTTTCAAATATTCTTAATTTTTGATTTTAACATTATTATAAATGTTAGAAAAATTACTTAGTAATTAAAATAGAATAAAACTAGAAAAATTTCACGTCCTGAGGCAGGAATCGAACCCGCGACCTTTCGCAATCCGGGCGACTGCGAAAGGTCCGGTAGTGGTTAGCGAAGCGACGAGCGGTTCTTAAGTTTGCTTATGAATTCTGTGAGAAGCTGAGCGAGCTAAGCGAGCTTGCTGCGACAACAGCTGGCGCGGAGCACATTCGAAATGGCCTCGTTGTTTTAATGTTAATAATATTTTTTTACTGAAGGAGAGAAGAAACAACCAAGAGACTTCAGTCAATATACATGATTGCATGATTCGTGAATACTATATTCGTAAATACAGCAGACAGTCAGTAGAAAATACGAAATTCCACACTAGAAAAACAATCCCTAGAAGGACAGGCAGCTAACATTGTTTTAATCTTGAAATTTCATGCGAAGAATTAAGTCACCATCTCTATACTCCTTAAAGCTGCTCCGTACAAATAACTAATTTCCCCTTAACAAGCGAGCATCTCAAGTACTTGTCGCTTGGGCCTGTCACGCACGCCTTAGTCACAGCAATAAGCAAACGGGACACGTACCTAAGAAACGCTTAAATTGAAATTTACCAAGAGGCTCAACCTTCTACGGGTCATGTATTCCTTTACTACGCAACTCATAAACTAACTACCATAAAACAAACGACGGTACAGCTCGACATTTATGCTTGAATGACTTGTGAGAGTTTCTTAATTCAGCAGCAATGTACGCTATAAGGATAATTTTGTCGTAACTAGATCAGGTATTTGGGTGTTTAGGTATAAGGTGCCTGTTACAGCTTTCGGAATGTACAATTTAATTTAGCGGACCTGGTTATTGTAACGCTCGGAGTAATTTAACCGTGAGTAAATTGGATATGAATAATGTAAAGGAGGTGCTAAACAGAGATTTGTCCTGTGTGTTTCAGACGACCAGCAAAAGGAGCTCTTTGAATTACGTATCATAATGAATTTACAGGTACATTATACAATGCTGATACACTTTATAAAGATAATAGTCGCTGCCTGCAGCTCCACCTGCGTGGATTATGGTTATCGTTGCAAAAGGCATCCTGTCCCTTCTGACAAATTTTATCAAAATCAGGTCCAGAGGTTCCGCACACTTTCGCATTTATAAATTACTAGCTGTGCCCGCGACTTCATCCGCGTGGAATATTGACTTTTTTCATACAAACTTTCATCCCCTATTTTATCCGCTTGGGGGGAGAATTAATCAAAATCCTTTCTTAGCGGATGCCTACGTCATAACATCTACCTGCATGCCAAATTTCAGCCCGATCCGTCCAGTGGTTTGGGCTGTGCGTTGATAGATCACAATGTCAGTCAGTCAGTCACCATTGAGTAATATAGGTATATATTTAGATTACAGCATAGGCATAGACTTAGCTTAGGTATATAGAGAGCAGGCTACCATCGATCATCATCATCACCATCACCAGCCTATACACGTCCCACTGCTGGGCACAGGCCTTCCTACATTGGAGAAACACATGAGGAGCTTGGGCCATAACACCACAACGCTGGCCCAACGCGGCTTGGTGGGTTAAAGCGGTAGCAGTAACAACCGGGACCAACTGCTCAACGTGCCTTTCGAAGCACGGAGGAGCTCGAGATAATGAATTTTTGATTGACCCATCCCAGATTTAACCACTACGCCACCGAGCTCCACATTAAGGAGCTTGAATCGGTATTCCCAGTGCCGTTACGATGAGGCACTGGGCAACCCACATACGGTAAGAAGATCTGTAAGCAAATTTCCCCCCTGAAAGACGGTATATTCTAAGAAAGAACATTCGCTACTCTTTGACCTGATAACCAATATCTGCGCGGACGTAGTTACGAAACGTAATATATTAAATAATAAAGTAACTCTGTATGTCTGTCTGTCTGCTATGTTTTCACTCATAGGCCGCTGAGCTATTTAATATGAAATTTGACGTAAAAATAGCTGAAATCCTGAGACCTACCCTTTAGGTGGCATCTAACTCTGTCTTTCTTTAACAACTTATAAACTACTTATTGATTAATTTATATTTCTAAAATTTTAAGAAGACGTAGTAGGTAAGTGACTGACATCAAATCAAATTAAAATTAAGACCCATATCTTGGCAAGCAGTTATTTCGATATTAAAAGCCATGTTAATTCACCAGAAAATAATAGTGATAATTTCACGTCGCATAATTTCAGCATCTCGTTAAGGAGCTTTTAAGCTGCGGAACTTGTCACTTCTTATGACTGAAGCTTTCAGTTTTCACTTAAGCTTAACTTAAATGTGTCAGCTAACTTGTGGACTGAAGTTACGGTCTCCGTTTCAAAAGGATTTTTCTCGTTTTTTTTTCCATGAGTTGATTCAAATGATAATGGTTTTCAAATACAGCTAAATTTTATTCTGATGAAAATCTCGAAAGTGTCTTACAAAAGCGCGAAAGAGCTCAAGATCACGAATTTTGATTCAATTTATTTCCGTAAATTATTGATTATTGTGTAAGATGCTAAAACTTCTTTTTTTAACCTATTTTTTAATAATTGCTATTTACTGACTTTGTTGAACATTTTTCAAACAAATGATAGGGACAAACCTTTTTTCACAGAAAAAGACCCCCGGTAGTAGACGTCGAATTGACGTTTATCACGTTCTTTTCAAGGCGTCGGCCTTAAAAACATTTAAGCGTTTTTACTCGACTGCTCTAGCTACTAAGCTATACCGATGGAATAATATAATATTATTACTGTCAGCTAAAGAACTTAAGAAGACTTTGAATGTATAAAAAATGGATCACAAAATATTTCAAACCATTTCGATATAACTAGGTAAATTTTTTTTGAACAAAACTCTTCTTTGTGAATATTTTAAGTCCTTTATAAAAATCACGGATGGGAAGCTCTCTTGTATAAAAACAAAGCCGGCTCTAGACGTCGGGATTTGCATTTAAACTGGCACCGCTGGAGCTCGCTTGCACCGTGCAGATATTACCCCGTTGGCCGTATGACTACTTCATCCGATAGATGACACAGTCATCACTTCTAAAATATCAATTTATAAGAAACATTCAAACAGCATTAAAGCAGTAGACATCACTGGCATGTATCCGACCCGCTGACTTAGCGTGATTTCGACGAAATAAAAAAGTCGGATTACAAAATAGTGGAAAGTTTTCGGATGCAAAAAATCCGGTCAAAAAGTTTTAGAACCTATGACCTAATATATTTAAGATAAACTCAGTAATAATTATCCGAAATAGGCAAGATGACTGTCATTTGCATGGCACCTAAAAATAAACAATACAATACAACACAATACAAATATAATTTATTAAACACAAGTACAAAAAAATGTAAAAGCAGAGAAGAAAACAAAATTAAATGATACAAGAGGCGATCTTATAGCTTACAAGCAATCTCTAACTACTACAATACAAGAGAAATACTATCTCTAGAATACTTTATGAGTCTATGAGAAGCGAAACTTAATTTGTTTTTGTGCATATATGTCTTTAGTCCTCGTTGACACACAATGTCAAGTGAAATAAAACCTACTTATATGGTAGTTTCAACGAACTTTTAAATTTCCATAAAGTCATAATAATACATATCCTGACATGGCAACTTTATAAGTTCGAACTCCGAACGCAACACACGCCTTTGGCCAAATTTAATACGTTATTTCAATAATGGAGAGTATAAAAACTGAAAAGCTAACGTTCTTCGCTCGTAAACCTAACGTTATGACCGAAGTCATAAAGCGATATGCTTAAACGCTTAGCAGTAACGTCGCCGTCCGATAATTCAGTTATACAAACATCAAAGTGTCGAGTGGGCTTTATTGTTTCAGCTTAATTAATTTGCCTTTTATATCTCAGTCCTTTTGGGGTCTGGTTAGATGAATGATAGAGGAAAATGTGACGGAATATGGATGTCGTCTACGTATAAATATAGCGCTATTTTTCGCAAATTATGAAAATATACGCTGTCTTTAACTAAAACAACTCAAACTTAAAAGTTAAGGAATATTTTTAGAGTTGTACAGTTTAGAAAACTTATAAAATAATCACTTTTTCTAAATTCATCAAAAGTGTTAATGGTATTAGATTCCTCACATCAGTTAAAACAACTATTTCTCTGAATTCTGATTTTTGTCAATATGCCGATACATTTTATAGTAATATATAAACATGTGACGTCACCTGTTTTGTACATTGTCTATATTTATGAGACTGTTGATCATACATACTATTTATTTTGCAATATTTCTTCATGTATTATCAACTTCTTATATAGGAAGTAAGAAAGTTATCAACTACCTAATTTTAGGTGAATTTTAATATATTTTGATGGTTAGCTTATCAAAAGAAAGAATAAGTTTGATAATATATGACACCATTGTATTCAATGGTGTAATAGTGGTAATATCTCGTCAACCTTTTTTTCTATCAATACTTATGTAAATTAATTTTAAATACATACTTTAATTATAATTCTAACTAGGCGGCTAGTACGGCCAGTAGTAGCCGCCCGCGGCTCCGCCGGCGTGGATGCCGGTTATCGCGCCAAAAATTTTTGTAGGTCTTCCTCAAGGTCTCAAACTATCTCCATACCAAATTTCATCTACATCGGTTCATCCATGTATACCCTAAGGTTATCAAACTACCACTTGCTATATACTTACCAAACTTTAATGTGTGAAACAAACTTTAATGAAAAAAGGCTACTAGGTATAAGGTCCAAGAATATTTAGATGATAAGAATGCATGGACACATTAAAATTTCAAATGTTTTATATGTTTATTCACGAGTATTGTGACTATTAACCTCTGTAACCTATACTGTGATTGTGCACTGTCAGATAGCCTGAAAATAACGATATTATTTTTGACATTGGGTACCTTCTTGGTACGTTGACATACCTTCTCTTCTAATTTTCATTTTTTTTTCGCTGGGTGGCATTGCACTGCTAAAATATATATTTTTAACTACAAACATTGTAATTTAATATTTGAAAAGAGTGACTACACGAGTTTGTTGCCGGAATCTTCTCGGTAGTTCGACTTTTGGAACCGGTGTAAATTCAGACATGACAGACGGAAAGACTTAGACGTTGTTAGTTAATATTTTTTTTTGTAATAGTTATAAAAATGTGTTTTTGACGATTTAAAAAATTTTAAACAAAAATTAAAACTTTTCAGTTTTTTGAAGTCGGTTTTAATTTTTATTTAAAATTTTTTTTTCACAATTTTTAGTGATAACTTTCTACGGTCAAAGCTAGATGGGTGACCGTCAAATTATATTGTTTCCTACTATCGTATCGTTTCACTAAAAAGTCATTTAAAAAGCAAAAAATCGCAATTTCGCATATGTAGACGACTTAATAATTTAAGTTTTTTTAAATTTAAAACCAAAGTACCCAACTGTTTCTGAAAAAATTTTTATAGGACCAAATGGCAGCTATTTTGCATCGAACAAAAAAAGAATCACGTAAATCGGATCAGTAATCTCGGCGTAATCGGTGTACATACATAGAAAAAAAAAACATACCGGCCGAATTGAGAACCTCCTCGTTTTTGAAGTCGGTTAAAAAGTGCTTCTTTGTGGCCTATTTAAATAAAATATTTTTTCTTTCTTTCTTTCTTTCTTACCAAGGAGATGTCCTGCATGGTTGCGGATGACACCCGCGAGATCGAGTGCCTTCAGTTAAAATTACAGCATAATAGTTCGGTGTTTTTCGGATTGAAGGGCAAGGTAGTCACTGCTATTACTGGGCATGGAAAACATTTTATCTGAGGCTGCAATACCAAGTGACTTTTTCCTTGTAGTTGCAGTTGTCTATAGACGCCGGCAGCCACGCCGTTCAGCTTACTTGTCCTTCAGTTCAATAAGAAGAAAATTGCGTGGTCACTACTTTTCTTAAAAGCTGACGCAAGAAACGCTTACAAAATAGTTGTTTTCTCACCACCGACTAGTGTGCCACCATGGCGCTAAACAACATTGTCATTGTAAACGGTTTATGGCGGCCGAAGTTTATCTGTGCGATATCTTTCGTCTTACACGTCTCCACGGACCGATCACCTTTCGCTGCCATCAAAATATTTTTACGGCTTCTATGTGTCATACTAGATTGTATTTGTGAATTGTGCTGACATTTAATAATGGGTGCTTTATGAACAACAGGTATTTTTAAATCCAAAAGAATTATAAACAATGAAATGGCTAAATTTACAAAGAAAATACAAAGGAATTAAGTTACTCCTTTGTTTGTCGTACTTCCAGAATTTGGTATTCTTTGTCAGCACATGTGTTCCCTCCTTCCCATAACATGGATTCCTACAAAAGAGGCGTCTAGATATATCTTAAAAAGTAGTATTTTTAAAATTAAAACTTTTATGTTACAAATTACTTTTTCTTAAATTTTGTTGTTTAGATATTTAACAATCATCTTCGGTAAGGTGGAAGGGATTTTGTCTCCGTTGCTATTTTTATTTTATTTTAGTTTATTTGGAAAACTTTCAGTATTGTCTAACATTATTTAGTTTATCTTAAAAGTAACTATATACTATTTTAGTTTTCACATATCATATGGATATCTTAATATTGTTTGATTCTGTACTTATTACAAATTTATATAACTTTAACAAGAATATAAAAGTATAGAGACAATGTAGTTCTTCAGGGAGTCAAGTCAAACCAGTGTTTAATATTCGGATTAGTATTAAAAAAAATCAATCTCCAGCTCAGGAAGGTCCATCAATCTATTAAAGGACTTTGTAGATCGTATGAAGAATGAGTTACGTCTGTAATTGGTAGCACTTTGAGGAACATGGAGAGTAATAGGTCGTCTACGGTTCCTGTGTGGAACTCGGAGATTTATAAGGGAAAGAAGATGTAGGCAATTAATACTAGTTTGAGCTATTTTTAGAAGTGTAGTAATATCAGCAAAAATCCTCCTTTCACAAAGAGGGATGTTAGTATCTACATCTCGCTACCTATCAAGGAAGTAATGACTAAATAAACAATAAACATGATATCTCTTCCATTGCTAAAGTTCAAAGCTAGATCTCAAAAAATCCTGCGCTTTAATCATACTCTATCACTATGATGTGATAGGTGTACTTTAGTTTTATGGCAACCGGGTTTTTACAATGTTCCAGTAACTAGCTGGGATTATTGCCCACTGAGGACCGATTGGGAAGTTCTGTGTGACTTGTGAAAGTTTTTATTGCTATGTGCTCGAGGTTGTTCTTTTTGAACATCAGAATTTTAGGAAGTGATTCCAATCATTACTGTTCCTGCGCGAACTAAAGGAATCTCTTAGTAGATAGTGGAGGCAGTATGCCGCCTATTGACGTGCGATGGCGTGAGGTTTTCTTTACTGTTTCGATTGTTCGAACACCATATCAATGGTTTCGACTTAGACTCGAGTCCGACTCAGCCTGTAATTATGAGTACCTACGACGACTGGTTAGTTTGTTTGTTAGTCCAAACATTTGAAAATAAAAAACACGTGAGAATAACGAGTCCATGGTTGGCGTGATTGTCTATTTTGACGACTGCAATTCTTTCGTTTGTTAAGACATCTCATCTCTCAAATCGTTCATCGCTAATGCTGCTGTCTTTGTGATTATTATATTTTATTGCTGATGGAGTAAATAATCGCACATAGTAAAATGATGGTATTATTATACGCAGGAACGAAAGATCTGTTGATAAATTATGTAAAGTTTACTTCAGAAAGCAATCAAATCCAAGCCTTCCTTGGCGTTCGAATCGCAAGAACAGATAGACTAGAAAAAATCGTAGGGGTTACGTTACTGTAGCTAGGACGGAATATAAAGCTAAATTACTCTTTCATCTAGACACCAAATATGACTATGGATACCAAATATTTGGAACTGGAAAAATCTACTTTTAAATTTGAATTTTGTTGTGTCATTGTAGCCAGCTCTGCAAACATCTTTTAGGCATTTTTGTCTAGTTGATTTAGTAAGTAAGCTTAAGAATCAACTCCTATCATACCCTTCCACCGACGCACGTCAGACCCATTTCTTTTGAGACACCTGTCGATAGCTTAGCCGGTCGTCTATTTTCGTACCAAGGCTCTACCATTTTAATACTAGTGTAATTCATAATATTATAACTTACAACGAATAACACCGACTGAACGTGCCTCAAAATCAGGAAAAAATAAATCTTGGTACAGGAAGAACGCTAGATATGAAAAATCTCATTGATCCACCACTTTATGTGTCAAATCTTCCTGCATGGGATAAATACACGAGGAGTAACATCACCATGCTAGCCCAATGCAGGTTAGTGGGTTAGAGAGGCTGCAGCTACAACTGGGACCGAGATTGACCATGGGACTGGGATTGACCATGGGAAAATTTGCTTTATTTTTCAAAGCCAGAACACTTAAAGATCTCATAGAACAGCTAGTGACCTCTCTCTACTCTCCCGGACTGCTTTCTCGCGAACTTTCTAATTTTACGCCTAATTTTACGTAATGTTATGGACCTGGCTGCCTTCGACATTCGTGCCTTTTTTATAGAAATATAACACAAACAAGCTGACGACCCAACTGGTGGTAAGTGGCAACTGATAGGCACCTGTAATAACAAGGAATAAATCACTTGGTATTGCAGGTGCGTTGTTATCTTGAGGCCTAAGATGAGATGCCTTCCATGCCCAATAATTTCACTGGCTACCTTTTCAATCCGAAACACAGCGAACTGTTTCACAGTAGAAATGAGAAAGGCCGTGATACCTACCTACCACCTAGTAAATCTGTCTGCAATAACATCACTATTTTTAAGAAAAAAGTCTAATAATTCTATCTCTCCTCTTGCTCATCAATTGTTTCCTACTATATGTTGATAATTACTATTGTTTATTTCATTTATTTTCCTTTCCTCTACTATTTATTTTTCCCATTTTTATTTACTTTGCATGTAGTTAATTGTGATTAATTTTCTCATCTGCTTTTCTTACGTTCCTATTTCTCCTTTTGCGGTTCTACTGGAAAAAAATTCTTTACGAAGTTATCAAACCCCTTGTCTATGATACACTGACATGACCAAATAATCTACTTTTGCTGTTTATACATCGATAACAAAATAATACTAAAATTGTCTACGAAGATAACATCAGTCATAACATTTATCGTTAAATATTCTAGAATATACGATATTTCTCCACACGCCTTACCCAGAGACAACTGTCCGAGAGCACTATCCAAGTCATTAATTACCATTTCAGTGCCGGCTGATGCAGAGCAGATTTATGTGACCACGACGCAGAATTTAACGTTTCGTGGGCCAATTGTATAATACGGCCGGCCGATTGTAATGTGTGCTAATAGCCGTTTGTAATTAAAGTCCGTAGCCGTAATATATTGTCATGTAAGCTCATTACTGGAAGCTAAGCGTGAATGTTGTAATAGGTAATGATGGTAGTCAATTGAATTTATTGCTCGTAAACCGCATTATAGTACTATTAAATTCAACTAATGTTTGAGTAATGCCTGTAATTATTTTGGACTGTTACTGTTGATCGCAGATGATCTTTACAGCCTTTTTAAACCCCGACAAAAAGAGGGGTGTTATAAGTTTGACGTATCTGTCTATGTGTCTCCTAAGCAAATAGACCGATTTTGATGCGGTTTTTTAGTTTGAAAACTGACGTGACTAGGATGGTTGTTAGCTATAATTTATATAAATCAGTTCAGGCGTTTGATGACTATCAGCTTATTTTCTATATGATAAAATGGTTTACCAACTTTAACAGATCCGATTCATTTGAAATTTGGTGTACTGTCACTTCGGTAACATTCCCATGACATACTAACCTTGAGCTGATCCTATACCTTCAAAAAGTCTGCGGTATGCTTAATTCTTTAGAAACTTACAGCAGATATAGCGTGTTTGAGCTGTTATGAATATCTCAATGAGATGGTGTTAGATAGATGATTAAGAAGGCCGGGGGTTACTTAAAAATTTCAATTTGATTTTTCATTAGATCACAAAGGTCGCATTTAAGCATACGACCTACTTGATGGTAAGCGGTTACCGTAGCCTATGGACGCTTGCAACACCAGGAGACCGGAGCGAAACCAGAGTGTTAAGGAGACAAGAACCTTACTCGTACCGTGGTGAGTCCTCAAACCTGAGGTGTGAATCTAATCGGCACGCAAATAATATTTAATCATTTTAGTAAGTACTATAACAGAACTATTCCCTGCCTTGTTTCTAATTTTATTTCTGGTTTGTGCAATATTTGTCTTTATCTTCTATTTATCTTTTAAATTCTTTTTCTCAACTCTCCCTTCTTTCAGCCACTTCGACATTCTCACTGTCTACTCCTCTTTTGGTAGGTTCTCTCTCTAATTTTAATTTTCATTTATACTCATAACCTTAATCGTGATTAATGCCACAGTCGATTGAGTAGTAGCGAAACTCTACAGTGGCATCACGAAGCACACACATGGACAGCATGCGTTTATAGGGAATCTCATAAGGTTTCACAGTTATATCAGTATTATCTTTGGTTTCACAGTTGTATCAGTATTATCTTTGGTTTCACAGTTGTATCGTTAGTCGCGAGTACTGCAATATACCTGTATTTATGTGCATTTTTAAGCGCTAACATCTACTGTAGCGCCTGTTTGATTACCATTCTCAGGACAAAGTCGAGATACCATTCTGATCACAAAACAAAATAGTAAAGGGAAAGAACAAAACGTTCCGCTTAGGTATAAGTACATTAAGTCTTAAAATAGTCCATTTTAGATAAGTAAATGTTACAATTTTTATACCATCAAACTTTTTCATTGAAATCTCTCTGCCTTAATACAATTGTATATCCTGAAAATAGTAGGAATTCCTATAAAAATTATCAGTTCATGGATGCAACATCGGAAGATTCGTGAGTACTGCCGAAACAAAACTGTAAAGAGCTTTCCCGTACCGGGAGCTGTATATGTAATCTGCGGGAATTTCCCTAGAAATGTGAAGGTAAGGCCTGGTTTACACTGCTTTACTATTTTATATACAAATAGATCAAAGGCAAACTGATCGCCTACGAGCCCCCCTATTCGCTAAAAATAACAAGCCAATGCCAATGAATAAAATCTTCAGTGGTTATAAGTACATAAATGTTAAAGAAATAGTAACGGCAGACATCGGCACTTGGTTTATTCCACTGCGATCGCCTAGGTCCTAAAATTCCGACTTTTAGTATCCTAAAATCACCTGCACCCTATACTACTTTACCACTCAAATCTTAAATTTCTAAACAGTGTGTTACCAAGTCCAATTTAAAATTTAAGGTGTTGTTTGTGTTCCTTGACATTGAAAAAAAACATT
This sequence comes from Nymphula nitidulata, assembly GCA_947347705.1. Taxonomy (NCBI): domain Eukaryota; kingdom Metazoa; phylum Arthropoda; class Insecta; order Lepidoptera; family Crambidae; genus Nymphula; species Nymphula nitidulata. Next base: position 667,622 of record OX374617.1, on the reverse strand, counting down.
TTCACACCTGCTCGTGACCTAAAAAAGGCTAAAAAAGCTAAAAAAGGCGCACTATCGCGTATAGTATGACATACTATACTAGTGGGAGGCCGTCCTAATTTGCGCTTTCCAGTACGTGGTCGCCATTCTAGAACTTTAACGCCCCACCGGCCGTCTGCGCTGCGTGCTATGTGCCCTGCCCACTGCAACTTCAACTTACTAATCCTATGAGCTATGTCAGTAACTTTGGTTCTCTTACGGATGTCTTCATTTCTGATTCTAACTCGCAGAGAAACACCTAACATAGCTCGCTGTGCAATTGCGAACTTGCACAGAAGGCCCTTAGTAAGCGACCACGTTTCACAGCCGTATGTCATCACTGGCAATAAACACTGGTCGAAGACTTTCGACTTCAAGCCCTGAGGAATTTTGGACGAGAAGAATTTACGCAATTTCCTGAACGCTGCTCATCCGAACTGGATTCGTCGATTAACCTCTGTCCAGAAGTTCGCTCTACCTAGCTGTATCATTTGTCCAAGGTAAACGTACTCGTCAACAACTTTATGAAGATAGTCTTGTATATTCCCGTATAAATTAATTTGAGAAGCATATAAATATAGTTCACAAATTTCAACATTATGATTAAAAGAACAGTAAATAAAAAATCTCTTGTTATTGTTTCTGTTGTCTTTCTCCTAAAACTAAATTTCTTATATTTACATCCCTTTCATTCTAATTTAATAAGATAGAAATGGTAAGAAGCTTTAGTAACGTCAAGCTAACACGACTTATTGACATTATTCAACGTGGCGTTAACAAAATGAATCAATGATTGAGTTAAGCGTAAATAACAGGCTATATTTAGGTGCTATAAATGGCTGAATTTGAAAAGGATCTTATTGAAATGTAATAAAACATTACACTATATTTAGTTTCCCGAGGCCTTTCTTCCGTGGCGTTGGTGCTATAGACGCTCGAGCACAGGTACACCCGCCTTGCCTAACCTGTTTAATCAAGAGAAGGTGTTATATTGACAGCTCAGGGGAATACCCTTCTCTCCACATAACGTATTCTCACATTTTAATATTTTTGATCCGTTTAACACGCCTAATTTATTGTATCAATTACAAATAAACAAGAAAACTATGAAAAAAAAACGTATTCTTTAAAAAAAACTCTGTATTTAAATAGGCCACAAAGAAGCACATTGAAATTTACCACCAGGTGAGCCGTCAGCTTGTTTGTCATCTAGTTCTATTAGAAAAACCAGAACCTCTAGATCTGCAGTAGGTGGGCTCAACCTGGACCACAAAGGCGGTTAATCAAGAGCAGTGCTATAACATTCACTTTCAATTGACCCTCTCTACACGTTTCCAATCAGTCCCCTTTAACCTTATTTCCATGTTACATAATTCAGGTGACAATGTTACAGCGAAATTTAATTATTTTCCGACCTCCGACCAGCGAGGCGTCACTTCCGTGTGTCCTATCCTTTTGAGGGTAGCACGGAACATTATTTCCCTGTGAAAATTATTCTGGAAATATCATATAATATACTTAGCTCTAAATGTGACTTTATTCGTTGAATTTGACCTTTAAGTAGATTGGAAAAGACAAGTTCTGCCGCGGGATGAGAACCTGGAACCTTCAGGGATCAGTCACGTGGATTGCAAAATCTTTCAAATATTTTGGTGATATTAATCGAAAAATGATTGCAAACTTATCCTATGAATAAAATTCAAACAAAAAAGGATAAAATATTTAAAATAAAATAAAAAGTCGCTACTTATCCCATAGAAACATTTTTTTTAGAGTCGGTGCTTCACTTTCTATTGTTTCTGCAAATAACAAAATGCAAATAATAAAAAAACCAACTCCAAAAAATACATACATGTCGTATATGTATGCGAAATTGGGGATTTTTGCTCTCGTATGACTTTTTAGTAAAAACAATAGAAAACAATGTATGTTAACGGTCACCCATCTTGCTTAGACATCACTAAAACTTGAGGAAAAAAAAATAAACAAAAATTAAAACCGATTTCAAAACACTAAAAACGATCAACTGATTGAAATGAAGTAGGTAAGTACTTATCTCAATAAAAGGTATTTTGTGGAGTTGGTGCTAAACTGTTTCCAGAAACAATAGAAAGTGAAGCACCGACCCAAAAAATACAGTTTTAGGAAATAAATATTTACCTCCGTCATTCTGATTGTTTGTTTCTTTTGAGTGTTTTAAAGTCGGTTTAATATGGTTAAATTATTTTTTTTAAGTTAGTTTTAAATGAAGGAGGAAAAAAGCAAAAAACATGAAAAGGTCTTTTGATTTTTTTTTCTATCGTATCGTGCCTAAAAAGACGCAGGAATGCAAAAATCCGCAATTTGGCATACATTGATGACTTAATTTTTCCAGTTATTCTGATTTAACAACCAAACTACTAAATCGAAACAAAACTTCACTAAAACCAATTTAAAAGTATGTTCTTTCAATAAATATAGTAATTTTCTAAATCCGTTCATTAATTGCCGCTATAACGACCGGCTGGACGAGTAGCCTGTACCCCTTGCTATACGGGCTGCTCGATCAAGAGGTCCCGGGTTCGAATCCCGGTAGGGGCAAATGTTTGTATGATGAATACGAGCATTTGTTCACGAGTCATGGATGTTTATATGTTTATTTAGTATATTCCTAAAATTTATATACATATTATTATCAATAATTATCCGTTATCAAGAATCCATAACACAAGCTCTTAATGATGCTTACTTTGGGCTAGATAATAGATGTGAGTGTATGAATATTATTATAAAAAAAAATAAAAAAAATGACGGAGCTCTGACGTAACAAACATACAAAAAAACCGGCCAAGTGCAAGTCGGACTCGCGTATGAAGGGTTCCGTATCATAAGTGATTTTCCCTTGTTATTGCAGGTGTCTATAGGCAGCGGTAACCGCTTCCCATCAGGTGGGCCGTCAGCTTGTTTGTCATCTAGTTGTATAAAAAAAAACTATAAACAAGCGTCTGCCTGTTGCCGTTAACAATATCGAGCAAAAACAAGCAAAAAAGTCACGTTTATTGTACAGGCATCTCCTTAAAGTTATTTTTTTTTAATTCTGTTTATTAGTACTTGTTGTTATAGCGGCAACAGAAATACATCATCTGTGAAAATTTTAATGGTCTAACTATCATGGTTCATGGGATGCAGCCTGATGACAGACTGACGGACAGACGGAAGGACGGTCAGTAGGGTTTAGTAATAAGGTCCCGGTTTACCCTTTGGGTACGCCACCCTAAAAATACAGCTGAATTAACAACCTCCTCCTTGCTCCCCATCAAACTTAACTTCTTCATAATTAGAACTTTATCAGGCTTACTTCTTTTTTACATTTTTGACAATTGTTACCAGTATCAATATCTTGCTGAGTTTGGCTCTGTAATAGCTAGTGAACGACTTTTACAATCATGAATGCCCAAAAATTTTGTTCGAAATTTCCAATTTTCATTACAGAAAAATGCTCTTAAAAATAGACATAAAAATAACAGACGAATTTCATAATATTTGCAGTGAAGAAGGGATAATATAATATATCGTTGTCACAGGTCCACATTCAAAAGGCTGGATTTCAAAGGTCCGTTTGTTATGTTAAAGCGGTTTTATAAACACATTTTCTCCTTTTTTAATTCGGCTTTGCACAGCTTGGTTCAATTCAACGCCATTTGTTTATTGGCTAAAGAGACATTCGAAAAATGTATGAAGACCACCCTTTACTGAAAAATAGGTAATGATATACAGAACAGTACTTAATTTTCCACTTTAAGCCCCGACGAAAAGATAGGGGTGTTATAAGTTTGACGTGTCTGTCTGTGTATCTGTAGCATCGTAGCTACTAAACTAATAGACTAATTTTGATTTGTTTTTTTTTAAAGCCGACGCCAAAGCCTTGTAATAAAAACCTATTTTTTTGATTTGATTAAACCAATTCCAAGCTCGAAACACAAGTAAACTTATTTTTCATATTACACCATTGTAAAACCCTTACCCAAACCAGACAAAGAGAAAGAATAACAGACCCGACAACAAGATGTAAAGTGAGTTAGGTATCGGTTGCATTAGAATTGCAAAGGGTAGGTCGACGTGGAACGGAAATATATGCTAAATGTCTGGTGAAGGATACATTGATACCTACATAGTACGGAAATACGTCACGAGCCACCAAACCCACTTTTGACAGTTATTGACTCCTATTTTAAAGGTAACACGGAACCCTAATGATTTCTAAGTACAGTCGAGAGCACGTCAAGAGTAACAGTTTCAGCTTGAGACCGCTCTTACTGCGTTCGTAATAGAGGCGGCTTTCGTAGTGAAACTGTTACACTTGATGTGCTGTCGTGTGTACAAGAACCATGACTATTAATTTTACGGGTGTAGGTGAGGAGACTAGACAACCATATTTTCATATTTTAATATTATTTCTCGTGAGGTATTTGGATATGTCTATTATTGACAAACATGATGATAAATCTTTTTCGCTTGCTCCCACTTGTAACCGCGTTTGCGTCGTCCCATGGGAAATGCTATTAGATAAAGAGTAACCTATGTTTTAATGCAGACTATAACTAACCTCTACGACATATTTCATCCAGTTCCGTTAGGCGGTTTTGCTGTGATTGAGTAACAGACATCCATCCATCCAATCATTTACATTTATCCAAATACTATATTAAGATTGTGTTCAGGGTAATGTTACAAATTTTATTATATTAATGTAATTATCTTGCGCACAAACTGTATCATGACATTGAGTAGATAAATAGAAGTGTTTATTGTTCGTTGGAAACAATTTTGAATGAAGTGTGTCAGGACTAAAGCTGAGAGAAGTTTTGTTTAGTCCACTCTGAATAGAAGGAATATAAGAGTATTACAAAGCACCCTAGCCATTTCTTTATCCGATGAAGTTGAAAACTTTTTAATATGGTAATAAAGATAACGTTTCCTTAGTTAAGTCAACTTTATTATTATAAACAGCTAAATTTAAAAGTACCTTTACGTATCTTTACCTTTACCTGTAAGAATAAAAATAAAAAAACATTTTTGATTTGTTTTGATTTGATCTAGCAAACTAAAATACAGTCATGTAACTTTTTGATAGTGCAACACAATTGTAATTTTTTAAAGTATTTATTACTGTTAATGTTGGGCCCTAATAATAATCAAAAATCACTTTTTTCCATTTTGTGACAACCCGTGTTTATCACAGTAACAAAGTTAGTACTTGCGGCATTGGTTAACATCAAAGGCGTTGCGCTACTGTAGGAATTATACTGTGCTGCTTTACTACATACTGCACTAAACTCTAAAGTTGCTTAAGTTGTTACCCCAAAACAAACTTTAAAGTAATGAGCTCTAGATAATAAAATTATTTAAAGCGTCCTACTTTAATCAGTAAACAAGAACACAAGCAAGCCTCACATTGGATTAGGCAGTCCCCCTGCTTTGTGGCGCGTCCCACATTCTCTCATCACGCCCGTTTGTGATAGCCGGAATTCTCTTGCATCTCGCTGAGTAGTCACCATAGACTTAAGAAGTTTAGAAGTCACATAAAATATTAAATCTTTTGTTTTACTCGTTTATGGTAAGGTAGCTACAAGTAAAAATAAAAATAAATCACTTAAATTCAGAAGTATGGGTTTGTTTAATTAAAAAAATGTTTATGATATTTTTGCGAGACTTCACACATTTGAAATGAAACCATTTTAACGGATTTGACTTGCGTTATTTTATATGTTACATTATTATCATTATACACTCGACGATTCGATTACTTTACAGTGATTGTGGTCACGGGAAGACTGAAGATGTCAATTGTTTTAGATAAATTTATAAGGTAACTACTATTACTTTGTGTTATATTTTGAGCACTTCGATTTACGCATATGGAGCTTACGGTGTCATTTTTTGTTTTTCATTTGATATCGAACTTATTGAAATAAACATTTTGATAAAATGGCGATAAATATTATAAAACCATTTGTAGTATTTATTTAAAGACATTAAACGTAACAATGTTTAATAATCCCACTGTGCATTCAAACGCGTAAAATTACAAATATATAATTATTATCCATTCGTCCATCGTTCATATTGGTAGCCTCTGCTGTCGTGGAGTAAGGTCAATATTGGGCATTTTTTTTTCTATCAAGCGATTTTGACAACAAGTAACAGCTCCTCAAATAAACATAAAGCTTTAAAGATGAAGACTTAAAAGTTGACAGTTAATATTTAATAAGTAGCTCGTACGACGTTGATTTATTCAACAGGTCTAAATAAAATTGACTCCATCCTTTTCTTGCTGAATTGGGTAAAAGAGAAGGAATCGGCATATCGTGGTGGTAGTCTCCACCGAAACAGGAAAACTAAAGTCCCAGCAAACTTCATATATCCTGCATAGAGATTTGTACCCTTGAAAGAATTTTGATTTTAGAATGCGAATTCTAATTTTAGACCAATTTTGTTTTTATAATTTCTATTGTAATTTTTATCTGTCTAAATATATCTCTTTCTGTGTGATTTTTTGTGGTGACTGATATTTAAGTCTGTGGCGTAAACATCTACTTTGGGGAATAGACTACGAAGTGTGGAAGTTTGGCCTGAATATTCTCATGGATTTTTTTTGTGTGTTTTTGTTTCAAAATGTAACTTGTGGTTTTAATAAAATAAAGTGCTTTTAAGGTACAATTCAATCAATAAATTTACCTACTCCTACAAACCTTGTGTGTTTGTTTTGAAACCATGGTTTTTCTTTTCCTATATAATTATTTTTTAAATTAAGCCCTCATCTGCCCTTATTCTAATAGGCTGGGGAAAAAGTTTGTTCGCATTTTTTTAGAAAATTCAAGTAATTTTTTAATAAAGTTTATTTACATTTAACTAAAGTATGTAGGTACCATTTTGTTCGATAACTTTTTGCCATCTTGTAGGTAGGGACATGATCCCATTGCTATAGAATTTTTCGGGGCTTCTGATCAAAATACCGCGACAAGTGGTTTTGGCAGTCCTCTCGTGATGTTAACCTGACACTGCCTAGAGAATTCTGAAGAGATCGAAACAGGTAGAAATCTGAAGGTGCAAGGTCAGGACTGACGACGGATGCATTAACACCTCCCAGCCAAACTCTCTTAATTTTTGCTGAGTGGCGAAAGCTATGTGAGGTCTAGCGTTATCATGATGAAAAACCACACCCCTTCTGTTGATTAATTCCGCCCGCTTTCTCTCAACTTCTTGCTTTAATCTCATCAGTTGTTCGCAGTAGAGTTCAGAATCGATAGTCCTGCCTGGTGGTAACAGCTCGTAATGAATAACGCCCTTCCAATCCCACCACACACACAGCATCACCTTGTTGCGAGTTAACCCGGGTTTCGCCACAGTCTGTGAACCCTGACTGGCCTTTGACCACGACCTTTTTCGCACCTTCTTGTCGTACCCGATCCACTTTTCATCACCAGTTATCAGCTTCTTCAAAAATGGTTCGGTTTTATTACGTCGTAATAAAGAATCACAAATGAGTACACGGTTCATTAGGTTTCTTTCAGTGAGCTCGCTCGCCCAAATATCGAGCTTTTTTGTGTGCCCATTTTTTTTAAATGCGCCAACACTGTTTTGTGGTCAATTTCCAGTTCTTCAGCTACATCGCAACTACTGATATGCCGATCTTGCTCCAGTTTTTCAAAAATGGCATCAATTTTATCCGTAATAGGGCGACCAGAGCGACGTGCATCTTTGACATCAAAATTTCCGGATTGAAAACGCTTAAACCAAATTTGTGCTACTCTCACAGACACTGCACTAGGTCCATAAACATCGTAAATTTTTTTCGCGGCTTGCGTTGCATTTTTACCTTTTTGTAGTAAAATTTTATAATGTATCAATTTTCTTCATTAGATTCACTCATCTTGACAGTACGAAAAACAAATGAAAAACACACATTTTCCTAATTTGAATTCGGAATTATCTTTTTTAAAATCTAAACTTTTAATGATATCAAAACCAGCCAGAAATAGTACAGCCAAAGAGATTTTATTACAAGTTCTTACATACTATAATGCGAAAAGACTTTTTCCCCAACCTACAAGTTTTAGGAAAAATAGACATGGTATATTTTTTTAGTATTTAATCATGACCATTCACAGGACTTTTTAATATAAAGGAGCATATAACTAAGCTTGCGTTATTACAATCCGTTGGTGTAATATGTGCAGAGTCTAAAAAATAATTATGCACGCACAATGCGCATTGTACCTTAATGCAGACGGCAGCCAGACGCGGCTGCAACTGTTGCATATTACAAAATCCTTGAAAATCCGTGTACAGTCCAGAGAATATTAAGCTTGATATTTTGCAACTTCTATAAAACTTAACCGGGCGTATTAGCTAAGATTTTAGCTTTGTAAATCTTGCTTTGTTCGCACTAATTTAAAAAAATATTTATTAGGCTACAATAAATTAAGTAATTAATAATTGAGTAAAACTAAAAATTATATAATGAGTAAATGATGCATATTATTATGCGCAACTATTTATCAGTAAAATGACCGTAATTTAATCATTAGATTCTCTTTGCAATAAAGTACCGTAGCCAAAGACCGAGCGATTCCCGAGCACCTACCGAGAGTGTCCGAGTACGACGCGACCGACCGAGCTTGACGCCGCTGGCCGCGCCGGCGCCGGCGCCGCCCAACCCGAACTATGTACTGGGAGGTGCGTTTTCCGTATTATTTGAATTTGGGTAAGACTACATGTTTCTTGTTTGACGCACCACGCGTATTTATAAATATTTTATTTCTTGAAGTATGTCTGTCCTAAAAAATTGTTCACATAAAATAGTGTAATTGTCTTTTTCTTGTATAGGTAGTACTATACAATATTGAAACAGCCCTATTGGATTTTCTTTGAACTTATCTTTTATTTTACGTGGTACTATTAATTTAAGCAATTAAGTTGAATATTATATATTTTTTCTAAACACGTACACACTCATGGATTAAATATGTTTTAAACTAATTATTTAAGTTAAGGTAGTTTTTATTTATGCATTTTTTTCTGTTTTATTCATAAAACATTTTCACGGAAGTGGATCCCCGTCTCTCCGTTGTATTCCAGCAGGACGTTAGCAGCTGTTTTCCTCAGCCTTCCTGCAGGCTCTGCACAAAGGACTGTCCGTTACAACTATTGAAATTATGCCTGTTAAAACAGTTATTTGACGGAGCCTAGGTCTACTTAGCTGTAGCGGGTTTTTGGAGAGTTCTGGCTTCATTCCATGTAGTGCGATTCTATTAAATGATAAACCACATATCACCATTTTGTGTGGCACACATATTGCATACAATCAACAATGACATGACAAAAAATTAAACCTAAATACTCAATCACACTCAATCCAAAAAACACCCTAAGCGGGTTTTAAAGCACCGAAATAAATGGACTGTTATCAAAACAGTTCATTTTTTTCAAGAAAAGTTTAAATTCAAACCATAGACCGTAGAAACTCTTAGAATTAATTATCAAAACGTCGCCACTTTAGAGTGCAACTAAAGTCATTAGTTTCATTGTCCACCGCAAGTTAATTAAAAGTTTAGTTCGAGCGGAACTCCCGGGGCTTCCCCCTGTTTATTTACACCAGGAAATGAGTAAAATAACTTGAACTTTCTAGTTTTACGGAACTGTAAATATTACACATTAGTTTGGAGTGAAATTTTGTTCGGTGTGTTGTGATAACGAAGTTTCGTTTTAATCAAATGTGAAAGTAATTATTATGATAGCAGTTTTTTATCCCCACAATGTTTTTATTTCTCACTCCTTCGGGATTCTTTGTGCGTGTTAATCCGCTAGTACCGATTGTTATGGCAACCGCTCTAAGTCACCAACCGCATTGGGCCAGCGTGGTGGTCCAAACTCCTCATAATATGTTTCATGTAGAAAGGCCTGTGCCCAGTCGTGAGACGCATAGTGCATAGTAAAGGCTGATGATGTGTAAGGTCTCCTAGATGGAAAACGCAGCGGTCGGACTGGTCAGAAACAATATTATTCTTCGTGGATCACGTTTCTTAGGACTATTGAAATTCTACAAAAAGTTCTGATGTCTAGAAACGGGTGATGCCAACCTTGGGTACTTGTACAGTTACGCCTGAAAATTCGTATAAAGACCCTCCCCGACCTGGAATAGATCATCTGGGAGGACTTGTCAGGTGGACCACGGGTCACAACATTTTTCAAAGTAGCAATAGACCACTGCTCGAGTGAACTGTGGGTAATAAGATATGACGGTGCCCTTGATACACCTCTGAGGTGTACCAAGGGTCAGAACAAGCGTCCATAGTCCAGCCAGGTGAACTTCTCAGGTGGACCCCGGGTAAGGAAGGTAAAACACTTCAAAAATATGTAATATATTCCTTATTGCTACAAAAATAGATTCCACATCCGTATACATTTAAAGTCATGAGTGTGTACGTGTTCAGACTTGACCATATTACTTCAACCTAAAATGAAGTCGGTTTAAAACAAATAAAGAACAAACTCAATAATAGTATTTTTTGTAACAGAACGCTTGTACGTTTTCAATTTAAGTTCATTAATGTGTAAAGAATTTGTGACTTTTTGGTCATGATCATTGCAATTTGATATAAGTTAAGAGAATTTGCTCATATTAGACGCAATTTCTTCGTTTTTAGTCGTATAATGCTTCATTTCTTTGCCATTTTTATGTAACCCACAACCATATCGTTTTCGCTGACATAAATTTAGTTACTTAATGTCTATTAAGACCAAAATATAAGTATTTAGTTTTAAATTTAAGCTGGAGGACTTTCCTGTGCCGTTCTTCGCCATAGCCAAAGTAATCGTCGAAGCGGTGGAAGGGTTAAATTATTATTTTAAATGTCCTGTCAAGCCATACTGTCCAAACACAATTGAATGTTTACTTCTCGTAGACTCCCGGGAGTCTCTCACAGTCTTGACTGATACTAGAAATATTTTTTATTTTTATGTAGACTTTTCTAAACATTAAGATTCGACTAACATGAAGTTTAAGATTAGCTAAGACTTATGAAAGCTTTACAGTTGTCAATTATTGCCATGTAAAGGGAGGTTTCTTGTTCTTCTCAGAGAACAAGACCACTCGCCAGATTTACGTTTCTTAGATACTTAACTTGCGTAATTCTCAACGGCCTTATTACCTTCAGCCATCGTTGCAATCAAGTCAACCCGCGGACTTGCGATCTCGTAACTTATTAAGTTAATTGTTACAATCAACATGGCAGCCCTAACTTCGCGTGAATAACCAATTTCAGGGGAAACTACAAACAGTAAACAGTAAGTTCAAAACAACGGAACTCCGTCGTTAATGTTGGCTCTTAACGAGACAGCTGCACTGGGACTCCGTTGTGTTCATTCATGTCTGAGATTAGGATTAACTGATTTGTTAATGGGAGGCTAACTTTTAGCTTTGGAAGTTCTGGGTAATCTAACTATTTATCAAGGTTGATACAAGGTGTTTTTCAATCTTTCAGGTGGTTTAAAGTAGTTGTAGTAGCAACTGGGAATAACAGCTGAACGTGCCTTATGAAACACGGAGGAGCTCGAGATGACAAATTTGGATTGACCCATCCCGGGATTAGCCATGGCGAAAATTGTGTTTTCATAATCGAAACCAGAGCGCTCAGACCACGCCATCTAGCTCCTCAATGTAGAAACATTCGGTTATATAAATCATTCTATCAGCTTCAAATTCGGTCCCCTACAGAGTCCATAATACTGTGTCCCTAGCACGAACATTTTAAAATTTCGAATCGTATTCGTATCGTTCACGTACGCTTAAATTTTTTAAACAAAAGCCAGACTAAAGCTAACGTAACTACTAGACGATGGCGATTCGAAATTTAAAAGTGTTCTTGTTAGAGGTCTCACGTTTATTTTATGTAAGATCTTAAGTAGAGATTTGAAATAGAGCCACTTTACCGGATTGAATTAGCATTTAGGTTCGTTAGTCTTCCCGTGATAAAATAATAATGTGACATCTAATTAAACGCGAGTCAAAACCGGTAATGTGGATTTAGTTCAAATGTGTAGTGTTCGCGAAAATATAAGACAATATTATAGCTCCAAGATCCTTCAGAACCATATTAATAGTATATTCAAAACAAAAGAGTCCATTACGCAGGTCATTACTCCTATTAAAACTCTACCGGGATAATTAAACTTGGGCTTCATAATCTTTTGAGAGACTTCCACGAAATCGATAAAACAACTACGAAGGCAAGGAGACAGTTTGGAAAACTTATCTTGACAATACACTCAGTTGAAAAAAGTTTTGGAGCGAGATCGCGTGTTTTGTTATTAAACATAAGCTGCTATACGTCTTCGAAGAAGAAACATAATTTTGTAAGCATTTAAAGTTTAAATATCGCGCAAATAATACAAACATATTGATGGCGTGGCGTAGTCATCAAGCTTTGATAAAAAAATCTCGGAGGTCTTTGTACCTCCACACCCCAAAAATTATTCTTTTTTTTTCTAATAATTCGGTTATTATTTTAAGTTTTACATTTAAAGTTCTTTCTCCGCGTCAATTTCATGCTGAGAATGTGTTAAGATATCAGGATAAACCAGTTATGACTTAGCTAATATTCTGCCAACGCCAGTAGTCTGCAATAATGAAAGTGTAAGCACCGTAATTTGTATCATATGTCAACTTACGTTATTGGACGTATCAACGTGCACAAGTCTAAATCGTAATAACTGTTTTCAGAGAATAGGTTCTGTAATCTGAGTTAATAATATTCGGAAGCTAAATATTTGTCTATTTTTAAACTAGTTTTGAAAGTTCATCTGTTAAATTTCTGCGAAATGGTATTCCTTTCTTAGCGGCCTGCTCATTTTGATGCTACTTGCTTAGGGACCTGCTCTGCGTCTTTAATTTTCATGCTACTTGCTTAGCGGCCTGCTCTGCGTTATTAATTTTAATGCTACTTGCTTAGCGACCTGCTGTGCGTTACTAATTTTGATGCTACTTGCTTAGCGGCCTGCTGTGCGTTACTAATTTTGATGCTACTTGCTTAGCGGCCTGCTCTGCGTTATTAATTTTCATGCTACTTGCTTAGGGACCTGCTCTACGGTATTAATTTTGATGCTACTTGCTTAGCGGCCTGCTCTGCGTTATTAATTTTGATGCTACTTGCTTAGCGGCCTGCTCTGCGTTATTAATTTTGATGCTACTTGCTTAGCGGCCTGCTGTGCGTTACTAATTTTGATGCTACTTGCTTAGCGGCCTGCTGTGCGTTACTAATTTTGATGCTACTTGCTTAGCGGCCTGCTGTGCGTTACTAATTTTGATGCTACTTGCTTAGCGGCCTGCTCTGCGTTATTAATTTTGATGCTACTTGCTTAGCGGCCTGCTCTGCGTTATTAATTTTGATGCTACTTGCTTAGCGGCCTGCTCTGCGTTATTAATTTTGATGCTACTTGCTTAGCGGCCTGCTCTGCGTTATTAATTTTGATGCTACTTGCTTAGCGGCCTGCTCTGCGTTATTAATTTTGATGCTACTTGCTTAGCGGCCTGCTCTGCGTTATTAATTTTGATGCTACTTGCTTAGCGGCCTGCTCTGCGTTATTAATTTTGATGCTACTTGCTTAGCGGCCTGCTCTGCGTTATTAATTTTGATGCTACTTGCTTAGCAGCCTGCTCTGTATTATTAATTTTGATGCTACTTGCTTAGCGGCCTGCTGTGCGTTACTAATTTTGATGCTACTTGCATAGTGACCCGCTCTGTGTTATTAATTTTGATGCTACTTGCTTAGCGACCTGCTCTGCGTTATTATTTTGATGCTACTTGCTTAGCGGCCTGCTGTGCGTTACTAATTTTGATGCTACTTGCATAGTGACCTGCTCTGCGTTATTAATTTTGATGCTACTTGCTTAGCAGCCTGCTCTGTATTATTAATTTTGATGCTACTTGCTTAGCGGCCTGCTGTGCGTTACTAATTTTGATGCTACTTGCATAGTGACCTGCTCTGCATTATTAATTTTGATGCTACTTGCTTAGCGGCCTGCTGTGCGTTACTAATTTTGATGCTACTTGCTTAGTGACCTGCTCTGCGTTATTAATTTTAATGCTACTTGCTTAGCGACCCGCTCTGTGTTATTAATTTTGATGCTACTTGCTTAGCAGCCTGCTCTGTATTATTAATTTTGATGCTACTTGCTTAGCGACCCGCTCTGTGTTATTAATTTTGATGCTATTTTCTTAGAGACCTGATCTGCGTAATTAATTTTGATGCTACTTGCTTAACGACCTGCTCTGCGTTACTAATATTGCTGCTACTTTCTTAACGACCTGCTCTGCGTTACTAATTTACTTAACTAATTACCAGTGAAATAAAAAAATATTGAAAATAAGCTTGGTTATATACTACATTTTATGTAATATCAACATTGAACGTGGTGCGGTCACGCATAAATAATTTTTCATAGAACGCTGTTAACTATTTCAAAAGCGCATCCACTTCATGGATCATTAGTTATTTTGCTTCACGCTTTAATAAACGCCTCCCGCCCCGGACTTTAACTGAATTTTCAACTACGAAGTTTTAAAATTTTGTTCGGATACGTTTTATGGTGTTCTGTGTACAGCTTAAAATTCAAGCGCTGCGTTAAATTAAAAGCGCATTACAGTAAAGAAACAAGGCGACGTGGCGGTTTTTCCTCCGGCGACTTATTTTAAAAAGCTTATTGTAACTTTTAATTTATAATTATATTTTGTAATACTAATGGAAAACTAAAAAACTTGTAGAAATAATAACCTCCTCCTTTTTCATGTTTCTTAATGTGTTCATGGTAGCTTTATCAATAAACAATAAGACTGTCTTTCTACACAAGCGAAAGTGTGGCCCTGTTTAAAATTATCTTTAATATTTCCTTCCGTAATAAATCTTTGTAGCGTTACACCCTAAAATCACTATGCAATATTCAAACCTACGATAGTGATCAAAGGATCAAACACAGTTAAAAACAGTTGAATCATCTTTCAACCCGTGCACCGCTGAGTCAAGATATGCACGATTCAACGAGTTGTGCCGTGTTTAGAGCTCGCACGTTTAATTTGCATGTCCTCACGACACATCGTCTGTCTTTAAGGGCACTTTTAGACAGGGCTCAACCTCTGACGTAGCGACAGCTCTTGAAGGGTTAATTTATGTGTGTAAAAATGCTTTC
The DNA here is from genome assembly GCA_947347705.1 of Nymphula nitidulata. Taxonomy (NCBI): domain Eukaryota; kingdom Metazoa; phylum Arthropoda; class Insecta; order Lepidoptera; family Crambidae; genus Nymphula; species Nymphula nitidulata. The sequence goes on along the minus strand of OX374617.1, from coordinate 652,378 downwards.
GTAACTACTTCCGTCGCTGTAAAATTTCAAAATGAAAACGGTGAATAAATTTCGATAATATTTTATGATAATGTGTGGTTATACAATTTTTTTATTTAATTTCAATAATAGAGTTTACGTAATGTTCCTTACTTTTTTATTATTTATTTATTACCAAAAACGCAGTTTATACGACCAGCGTGCGTTCATACGTTCATAATGCGACCAGCCTTATTGGCACACTTCCTGTTTCACAAGATTTAGGTACTGTTAATTATTTGTAAGTTTGCTTTTATTTCGTAACTAATTAATTTCTATAATAATGTAATTACATAAATAATAATTATCGTTCATACATAAAATTTCAATATTCAGAACAGCGCAGCAATTTGTCGGCAGTAGTTTGACAAAATCCCAAAGATCTCAACTCAGAAATAATTCTAACTTGGGAACTTTGGAATGTTGTCAAAACCAATGAATCTCTTCTATAGAACTATGCATAATAAAACACGAATCCGATTTAATTTAATAAAATTAAGTGATATGTGATGCGATTTAATAAAATTAAGTGAGAACTATGTAAACATCAATTCTTTCTACGTGATTTTATGGTCGAGATGGTGAAGTGATGACTCCGAAGACCGAAAAGACATAAATTAAAATCTGGATTAAAACATAGAACACTTTTCTTCCGTGAATGCTATCACATGGAATATTGCAGACAAAGTTGCGGGCGGAAACTAGTAAGGAATAAATAAATAAAATAATAATCCACCTCATGGCAACCATTGTCTAAAGACACCATCAGTATAAAAAAAACACTGTTTACTGGTGGTCCTATCAAGCCCAGCAAGTAAATCCTTAACTTGATCACTCAGGTCATTCTCCATTAGCAAACAAAGTTTACAAGCTTCCCAGGTCATTACGCCAGTTGCCGGAGTAGCCGATGTAACGGCATCTTCCAGTCCATTGGCCGCGCGGGGCCCTGGAACGGCATTTACAAAGAGGGTTTCCCCCTCTTCACTCACAAGTCAATGATCCTGTACTGTGTAGTGGCCAGTGAGCTGAAGACATTGTTAGTTTTTTTTCAAATGGGAGCAGTTTATTTGCGTGCTCTGAATGTGAGTTTTATGTCAAACGTAAATACGACTTGAATTACGTGGAGTCGATAGAGAGATCATACTTTTTAGTTCTCATCATTTGGTAGTCAGCAGAATTCAAGTCGTGTAGGTGGGAGGGGAGTGAGAACTCTTGACGAGGCCGTAAATATCTATATGTGCTGCAATTTGAATTCCAGGAACTGCATCGAAATCATAATGAAAAGAGCCTCACGGAAGCTCGGTCTCCCGTTGCTTCTCCTACCTTCACCTTCCTACTCAGGTACACGCGTGCCAGACTTTGAAGTCTTCAATTTACTGTCTCCAGCTCAACATCACGCACAAAGAAATTCATTAACTCGTTTCTTTGTCGTACTTCCAAAACTTGGATTTTTTTCCAGCACATGTGTTCCTTCCTTGCTATAACATGGGTTTTTTAAAAGAGGCGTGGAAAGGGACCTTAAAGGCCGGAAAGGTTGAGGCAGCTGGAATAGTGTATACAGCCTGCACTACAAGAACTCTTCTTACTGCTTCACATCAGGTGGTGTTGAGTCATTTTCCGTGCTGTGTATAACAAAAATAAAAACAAAACGAGAGACTCGCAAAATTATTCGACCTTATGAATAGGTACATTCAAATTCCAATGATGGACATTAAGACTTAGGTTCTTGAGTAAGCAAAACTCCTGAAAAATATCTTCCGTTTGGCTGGAAATGTGGCGGATGCATCCTGATCAAATATATCGATTTTCAACATCCACCCAACCTTCAGTAGACCACTACTTATACAAAGTTCTCACCACAACCGTCGCCGTCATAGCCTAAAGCAAAACTTACATGAAGGCAAAAGTTTGCTTAATCAATCTTCTTACACCCCCAATACGTCTATTGAACACCACCGCCTAATTGTGTGCGATCTTCTCAACACTTTAATCAACCCTCGTCAAGCAAAACTCTTGTGGCTCCGTCAAAACATGGAGAACCATCCATCTCTAATTAAATCCAGCAAAATCCGCGTGTTGAGACTAAATTAAAAACTGTCTCCGTACAGGCGTATCATCCTAATGAGTCGTATGTTGGGATTATACTGAAATCGATAGAATGTACACTATTTTTTCATAGTCTGTCAAAAATTTGGTCGATGTAAGCTTACTGATGACCTTAAAATGCAATCGAAGTTTAAAAGTATTTTCCAATTGTACTTGCATTGACAATGTGAATTTTAGATGTAAAAGAGTAAAATGTATTTTGTTATATGAAATTAAAAAGCGTCTCACAACTAGATCCTAATTTAGCGATTCCTTGGGGCGATTTGTAAAACTGGTGTACTGATCCTGACCACAACAATTCTTTTACGTCTGTTATCATTACGTTAAAGTAACAAACCTCTTAAAAAAAAATTGAATAAGCAAAAAGTTGTTGCCGCTATATTAATTGTGTGATGGGAAAGGGTTCATTTTAAAGACAATTTTGCTGAAACGTTTCGAGAACATACGAGAGTTTCTACCGATTACAGCATCTAGCACATTGCTACGAGTGCATCTCTAATGAATTCTTCATGTGTGGCGTGGCTGTGGCCTCCCACTAAACAAAATTTTTAATTATCTATTCACATGAGGGGTTTTCACAGAAAGATATCCCGAGGCGTGAAGAGCTAAGCAAATTAAATGTAATGCTTGATAATTACCGGTAATAATCTATTATCCAAATAGCCCCACAGATGATATAAATGGAAAAGGGTTCACAAACTTCCACTGAAGTTTTTCCAAGAATGTAGTAAAATCTAACCCCTTTTGCACAAAATCAAGTGAATATATTAGAGGTTCATAAACTGTTTTGTTTCGCTCGCCGAATGCAAAATGAAGTAGATTGTGCCAGGTGTGTGCGACCTTTCTACTAAGATATTATATTTTTTTATGGTTTTTGTTTATAAAATGGTAAATTCTGCTAGATTGCCCTAACCAACTCGTTTCTTTGTCGTACTTCCAAAACATGGAATTCTTCGCCGGAACCTATAACACATGAGTTTATTCAATAGAGGCACATTTTTGGGCCGGCAAGGTGGAGGCGGCTAGAGACATTGTTCCAGCCGCACTTTCAATCTGCACTGGCTGTCTTCGCATATGGACTCTTCTTATCGCTTCACATCAGGTGCTATTGAGTTATTGCTGTGCTCTTTGGAAAAAAAAACTACAACCAATCAGTTTTATTTTGATAATATTGTTTATTAATCAGACGACCGACTGGCCGAGTGGTCTGTACCCCTTGCTATACAGGCTTCTCGGTCAAGAGGTCCCGGGTTCGAATCCCGGTAGGAGCAAATGTTTGTATGATGAGTACGAGCATTTGTTTACGAGTCATGGATGTTTATGTTTATTTAGTATATTTCTAATATTTATATACATATTATATACATATTTCTCCGTTATCTAGTACTTATCCATAGCACAAGCTCTTAATGATGCTTACTTTGGGCTAGATAATAGGTGTGAGTGTATGAATATTATTATTATTAATTTTTGGACAGTCGCGAGGTCCTTGGATAAGAAAGAAAAAGTATGGCAAATAATGAGATATGTACAAAAATACATACTATTAAGTATTTGTTTTTTTATGATATTATGTTAAATACAAAAACATATTATTATTTTTTCTTTTTTCAAGCAAAGGGCTTCCTTGATCTTAGCGTTTAGTAGGGTAAGACTATGCCTTTACTCTTAGCACCTTGGGCACTATTCACGCCTTGACTACCCTGTAGAAATTAATAAAAGGCTTCAAGTCGACACCGTAGGAGTCCCCTAGCTCTCGATTGTTCGAAATATGATTGACATGTTATCATAACAATGTACACACGGCAGCACATTAAGTGTAACAGTTGCACTACGAAAGCCGCCTCTATTACAAACGCAGTAAGGGCGGTTTCATGGTCAAACGGTTACGCTTGATGTGCTGTCGACTGTACCTGTCAAAATCTCAGAGGCATCGTAGCTATTCAAAGTATTTCTACGCTGAATGGCTATAACAATTGAAAAATCTAATTTGAGCCGTGAAACAATTCGCTTTGTTTCGGATGAAGGGAAAGGTAGCCAGTGTAATTACTGGGCATGGACGGCATTTCATCTTGGGCCCAGGATGACAACGCACCTGCAATATCAAGTGATTATTCCTTGTCATTGCAGGTGTCTATGGGCGGCGGCAACCGCTTACCATCAGGTGGGCCGTCAGCTTGTTTGTCATCTAGTTGTATAAAAAATTAATTGTATCTGGAATGTAATGCTTGACGGGTTAATTGATATTTATTTATATTTTTTATATTTATTATTATTTACTTATTAAGGCACCCACTAATGACGAAGTCTTAACACACGAACAAACATATTTTCGCGCACATAAGTCAAGTGAACCTTCATCAAATCTCTTCCTTCCAGAAATAAGCCCAGGGACGCCTAGATTCAGACCAAGATTTACGGGTTTAATAAAGCTCCGTCACAACTAATATATTCATTCCATCAAGTCTTAATAATATTACAACAATAAATTTGGTCCGATCTTAGTACCTAAGCTTATGATATTAATTTTTGTATGCCACAGGCAGTTGTTTCATTTCCGGTGTCTTTTAATATGGCTGGTCTTATATTTCACGTAAGTAACTTTAATTAAATTTAGTATCTAAATTGCAAATTAACTATCTAAATTGCAAATTAACTATCGGCCAAAAATTAAAATATTTCAATTACTGTCTAAGTCAAAACTTTTTTTATTGCAAAATAGGCAATTAGGTTGCACCGAATTATGTGTCAGAAGCTTCAAAAAACCTTCTGAATTATAAACACAATTTTTGTCCCCATCACCAATACGTTCATTCACCAAAAACGTTCATTTTTTCACCAAAAAAGTGACGTACCGGACCCTCTAGACACTAAAATGTACAACAAATAGTCTGAACAATAAAACTTGAAAATTGATTTGGCTGAGAAAACATACTATATTTTGCATGATTTTTAAGCGATAATCTTTAAAATACTAAAAATAGGTACTCAATTAAAATTATGTGACAAACTACCGATACTTAATAATACCGAAATATTGATCAACTTTTCAAAATTATGACACGAAAAATAAAATAATTTTAATAAGACCGAAAATTATGTAATTGATTTTTTTTACGTGTCACTAAAAGCTTATTAGACATTTTAAATTCATATGATTTTTGACGTTATAATTACTCATTTGATAATATAAATGTACAACAAAATGACTTGAACATTATTTTATTCTATTGTTTTGACTTATAAATTGTATATTTAACATTATAACGACTTGAAAGAGGAAATTAAACTTTTTTTTTCAACGATATTAAAAAATATAAATTATTATTCTTGAAAATTATTGTCTAGAAAATAATGTTATTGTGTTTCCTTCCTCTGTTTTTGCTGTGCCCGACAAAGTCCTAAATGATGTCGTATCTAGCTTTGAGCCTTAAGGGGCTACCTCGTGCACACTAGCGACACCAATTGATTGTTATTAATTATGGTGAATTTAGAACATAATAAACAAAAACGCTTTAGAGAATTGCTAAAGAACGGTATTTGTAATTTTCAAAGATGTATCTTGTATAAAGTGTCTACCTATAAGTAACCAAATTTTTTATTATTGTTAAAAGTGGCCACTTTCGGCACATCTAAAAAAATTACAAATACCATGCTTTAGTCATTCACTGAAGCGTTTTTGTTTATTATGTTCTATATTCGCCACAATTAATATAAATCAAGTGGTGTCGCTAGTGTCGACGAGGTATCGCCTTAAGATCTTGTTTATAACGTTATTTATATATTTTACAAAAATCCACAGCCTAGTCTGAAACAGATAACACTTTTTCTAATGATTGTAAAACTTTAGCCAATGAAGGATTGTCACTTTGCTTTTTAGAATTATACATTATTAAAATAGAAGAAGTAGGTACTATTTATTATTGGCTATTTAAACTATTAACATTTTAGTTGCATTCCGAATTGATGTCTATTGATACTCTGCTTGGGGAAATTATACATCTTCTTCTCTTCACAAGCATTTTCACATGGTCAAAAACAATAATAATAAAAATATGAATAAATTAATGGTTATGGTGCAACAAATGCTTGAGCTTAAATTTGTATTTATGTTTCACTGTCAGGCACAGGACTTCATACGTGGAAAAACCACATGAGGCGTTTGAGTCATAACACCACCACGCTGGCCCAATGCGGGTTGGTGGTTTAAAGCGGTTGCAGTTACAACCGAGACCAACGGCTTAGCGTATCTTCCGAAGCACGGAGGAGCTCAAGATTACAAACTTTGATTGATACATCCCGGGATTGACCACGGCAAAAGTTGCTTTGTTTACATAATCGGCACCAGCCTACTTATTCGCTAAAAATGCTACATTCCTGTGTCACACTACACGTTTCATTGTTAAACATCAATGTACTACAAAAAAACACCAAATACATTTTCCAAAGGCACTTGTAATTTGGTAAGCGAATAATAATAATAGCATTCATACACTCACGCCTATTATGTAGCCTAAAGTAAGCATCATTAAGAGATTGTGTTATACTAGATATTAGACAACAAAGAAATAACGATAATAATGTAAATATAAATATTAGAAATACAATAAATAAATATATCAACATCCATGATTCGTGAACAAATGCTCGTACTCATCATACAAACAATTCCGACCGGGATTACAATAATGAGGCAGAGCGTTCAAACCACTATGACAACGAGATCCTCATTAGATCTGAGCTCTTCCTGTAATCAGTCAAGTGGCGTTATACCACCGGAGAGCTATGCCAATTGAAAAATCAATTGTGCCTGGAATCTCATGCTTGACGGGTAAACTGTATACCTAGATATATCCGCAACATAAACATTTTTAATAAAGGTGAACGTAAAAATTTCTTAGACATCCGAGTCTATTATCAACGTTAATATAATTCAGGATTATGGCTCAGTGCTGGAAGAACCATAGCTTCATTAAAATTGCTATCTGACTCCGGATTGGACTGGGGATCACTTCGTAAAACGAAATCTGAATAACAAATGAAGCAAGTAAATATAAATAATTAAATAAGTTTGGTGTAATGTGGTACTATAATTTTTTTCTGACAATATTTAAAAGAAATTTAAATTCAAAATTCAAATTCATGTTATGGCGCTAGATTCGGTTTACCTCTCATCATTTCATTCTATTGCTGAACGATAAATGAGACGTTTCTCTTATAAACTTCACCTGTATCCCGACGCCCGTCACTTAGCTTGGTCATTTTAATATTCAATAACTGAATTAAGAAAATCTGAGTAACTGTTAGTCTAACAGACATGGTAGGTCCTTAAGCCGACAAAAAATAATTAATTAAAATTATATGACGGCACGTATCTTGTGCCTTTATTTACTACCTTAATAAATATAATAGTGACGTTATTCGGTGCCTTATTTATCGGACTCCCTTTCGGACGAGTCCCTTTCTAACGTTAGGGAGCGTAAGGTAAAGCTCCCTAACGTTAGAAAGGGACTCGTTTTCTGTCAACCTAGCCAAAGAGTACATTTTTTATACGGGTAAACCTAGTATAGCGGCAACGCTTAGTAGTGCCCAAGATGCTACCAGCTTGTCTAGCTATAAACAAAGTATATTTTTTATACGGATAAAGCATTGTTAACCTCTTACTTTATAGCCGGTCGTGCACTTTCTTGGCACCCGTCCTGTCGTATACAAAACTCCAGAACGACTTCTAAAATTGTCAAAGATTTCTCATAAGCTGTCTAAATTTAAGTCATTTGAAAGTCCAAAAATTTTGCTAGTCATATCTTAGATAAAAGAGAGAACGATATTTTTGATCCCATTTACAATCATCATGCCAAGCCACACATTACAGCGCTATCTCCCTCATTTCAAAGCGTAGACGGTCACTTTTATTTGTTATTTGTTAAAAGAAAGTCAGAGACAGCATCCTTTTTAATCGGGTGAGTCCGCATTTTGTTAGAAGAGGTAGGTAATGGTTTTCTAATTGGCATAATTATGCTGTCGGGACTCTTAATAGATAACTGTACATACAGTTTTATGTAATTTGTATATTTTCTGTGCCATATTTAATAATAAAATTGAGTCATAGACATAGTTCCCAAATTTATAGTCTCTTTAAAACCGGGCCCATTGTCCCTTAACAGGCTCTGTTTCGATCGGCGTAGGAAGCGACGGGCTTGTCTGGTAGCTCTGAAATATAAGTTATTTAAATAGTGCCTCCGATACGAAGTGTTGCCACGACGGAAGCCTCACCGCTCAAGATACCAGGTAATGTTGCGGTGGTACAAGTTATAAGTTCTTAGGTTTTGAATTTTGTTTTTAACTTTCTCAGGACATTTTCAATACTTGCTTCTAATTATCTTTATTGAATCTGTGTTGTTACATTGATCTTTTTCATACTCAATTCAGTCGTAAATGGTTTTAAACATAGAGCACATGTTAGGGCACTACTAAATAACTACAATAATTACACTTTTGATGTCATTTTTTGTTGATTGTTGTTTTGTTGTGTGTATGTGTGTGTGTTTTAAAGTTTAAAATTAGTTCGATTAGTTTTGCCTACGCTTGACAAAACCTATTACTCATATTAAAAAAATATATAAAAAACAGAGCAAGGTACAATTTTAACATAGTAAAGTAAATTCTTTTTCACCGTCATAATTATTTAAGTTAAAGCGGCCTATTTATTCATTGCTTATTTATTATTCTTCGAGAAATATCACATGATCATCTCTTTAATAAAACCAAGAGGTTTGAAAGAGATAACGTTGCGCCTGACCGTAAAAAAGGAATCACGCCATGTTAAATTATTATTTACCTCTTGCATACTGTCAGCAGTAAAGCTAGTGGCATTGTTCACGACAGGAATACAAAACTACTAATAACTGAATTATTGAACTTAAAGAATGACAATACGTAACGGTACTTTTTCCATTCTGATGAATTTTTAGCAAAAATATATCTGTCGTACCTACTTCTCAATACTTTGAATATTACAATTTTAGGTACATACTTAGAAAGTTAGTCATCTTAAATGGCACAGAATTTAAGTGAAATAGAATAATATAATAATAATATTATTATATTAATATTATTATTATATTAGTGAAATATTCCCCTAGCCTACAATTTATAATCATAGTGATCATATTTCGCTGTTCTTTTTCTATCTTTGTCAGGGCAATAAGCTTATGTCTTGCACCACGCCCCAAGTCGGTGTCACGCTTGGGTTGGAACTTCCTATACCGCCTGGAGACGTTTGCTATGATTATCTCATAGAATATCAGTAAATATTATCGATTCTGAATCTGTTTAGTCGAGCAAAGTGGGAGATTTCAAACGCAAGGTATTTTTAAACGAAACCGTGTACATAATAACTGAAAAGGATAATTAATAATCTCTTTTCTAGCTAAAAAATTTTTTTATACTACTAGATGACAAACAAGCTTACGGTCCACCTGATGGTTAGCGGTTACTGCTGCCTATAGACACCTACAATAACTAGGGAAAATCACTTTATTGCAGATGCGTTGTCATCCTGAGGCCTAAGATGAAATGCCGTCCATGCCCAGTAATTTCACTGGTTACCTTTCCCTTCAATCCGAAATACAGTGAACTGTTTCACGGCTGAAATAAGGCGGTGGTACCTACCCAGACGACCCTACATACGGGCCTACCACCTAGTTTATTATGGTATTCTATGGTGATAAATTAACGGCTTCGTTCGGAGTAGCCCCGTGTTCATAATTACCAGAATCTACCCTTTATTTAGCTAAGATTATTATATCGACCAGCTTGTCGAGTGGTCTGCACCCCTTGCTACACAGGCTACTCGGTCCAGGGTCCCGGGTTCGATTTCCGGCATGGGCAGGTGTTTGTATGACGAGTATGAGCATTTGACTGGGAGTCGTTAATGTATGATTTTTTTATATACCACTTAGTTGGTAATCAAGCATACGGCCCACCTGATGGTAAGCGGTTGCCATAGCCTATGGACGCTTGCAACACCAGGGGTATCACTTGCGCGTTGCCGACCCTGTAAAAGCCTTTCACGCCTTTTTTGAAGAACCCCATGCTGTTTAATTAGTATAATTCATATATTAATATACACATTATTATCAATATTTTCCGTTATCTAGTATCCATAACACAAGCTCTTAATGATTCTTACTTTGTGCTAGACTGTAAGGTGAGTGTATGAATAATATTAATATACAATATAATAAATACTCGAGCACATTTGTTCCCTCCTTCCTATAACGTGGGTTCCTTAAAATAAACGTGGAAACGTACAATAAGGGACAGAAAGGGACAGAGGCGGCTAGAATAGTGTTTCAACCTGCGCTAGCTGTCTTCGCATATATAGACTCTTCTTATCACTTCACATCAGGTGGTTTTGAGTTATTTGCCGTGCTTTTTATGAAAAAAACTGAAAAGGATTAAAAATTTAAATTTTAGTAGGTACTCATCCCCTAGAAACATATTTTTGGAGTCGGTGCTTCACTATCTATTGTTTCTGGAAACAACTGAGCACCAACTCCAAAAAAATGTTTTTTAGGATATGAGTACCTACCTACTAAAATTTAATTATTTTATCTTTTTCAAGTTTTTTTAGTCGGTTTTAATTTTTGTTTAATTTTTTGCTACAATTTTTAGTGATAAGGTCAAGTTAGATGGGTGACCGTGGGCTTATATTGTTTTCTACTATCGTATCATTTTGCTAAAAATTCATAGGAAAGCAAGAATCCGCAATTTCATATACGTAGATGACTTACTCATTCCAGTTATTTTGATTTAAAAACCAAACTACCCAATGGATTTTCAAAAAAAAAATTATGGGACCAAATAGGACCTATTCCGCTTCGAACAAAAAGAATCATCAATATCTGTTCACCTAGTCGTAAGTTTTGTGGTAAAAAACATAAAAAAGTACAGTCGAATTGATAACCTCCTCCTTTTTTTGAAGTCGGTTATAAAAGCCTCTGCCAGAAATCATCAAAGACCATTATTTCCCTCCGTCCATTCGATTAACGCAACAGTTTCGTTAGACAGGGTACAGTTTGACACTAAATATCAATTCTATTCTAATCCTGACGTCCGTACACGCTAGCTTCACCCGCATCCCTGGCTACATCTAGTTTGATTTAATCAATTCAATCGGCTTTGGTTGGGAGCCAACTAAGTATACCTCTATCGAAACTTTTCATTTTTCGCTCGACTATCTCTGGTGTCAGTAACGTATGTAAACTGAGCTTTATTATCTGCATTGTCGAGTGCATTTTTAAAAGTAAAATTTAATTTTCCAATGACTTTTAGATTCTTCGTAACTGAAAGAGTTTTGCTGAATAAGACAGTTTTATTTGATTCTAAATCTCGGGATGTTCGAAGAGGAATTTGATTTATAAAGGCAACCAAAAGTCTGAATGGTTTCTATAAGGGGAAACCAAATTATGTTATTTTAATATTTATCTATTTATTTTAGATTAGCTGTGTCCGCGTGGAGTACTGACTTTCGGCAGCATATTTAATTTTTTAGGCTAATTATTTTGCAAATAAAACACAGAATACATTAAAATAAGCTATTTACAGTATTTCACTGCAAATATCTTATTTAATTACAGTTTTATAAACGACGTTTTTAGTTTTTCCATCTTTTGACAAAACATGAAGATTTTGCGGCTTTGACACACCATACAAGTGAGCATGCCCATGGGAAAAACATTTTTTTTCTAAATGAACACCTCCAACTTTAAACGCCTGCCCTTCAGTGTCTTTTATTGTAATTGCAAACACTGCTTTCAGGGAAAATTGCCCTCTTTTAAACTGAAATCGCAAATCAGTCGCAATTATTGGAATACGGGGTATCAAAACATTTTCTCCTTTTGCCATTCCAGTCAACATTATAGCTTTTGTAATGTTGTGTCCCAGATGTGTAATTTGTAGCCGTGTACCATTACATAGCCTTGCCGCGTCTAGATTTCTCATTCATAGGACATGAGCACCAACTTTTAGCCTCAACATAAGGGAAAGCACTCCTGATAATTCTAAAGATTTGAGAAACTCTATATTGTGACGATGTGACTATTTTTACTTCTTTTGACGTTTTTTTGCGACGCAGCGTTCATTGTGTATGGCGCGAGGTGCGGGGCAAGTTTCTTAATTGCGTTAATTTCAATTTCACGTTTTGTAATGACTACGTAATTAAAAAATAAAAAAAATATGGAAGAAATACAGAGATGTATTTCTTCCATATTTTTATTTTCTGGGCCGTAAGCTTTTTTGCCAACGTCATCACACAAAATCTATCATCTGCTATTTTTATCCCCTGTAAAGTTATTTTAACAAAATTTGAATGACATATTTTATTATACCTAATCAAAAGACTTAAAATGAGATTTAAGTTTGTAGCTTTAAAAATTACGTAATTTCTATATATACTTTCATCCCCTCTTATTTTGCATTAAGAAGTAGCATATGTCCTTTCTCAGACTCTAGACTATTTCTGTACCAAATTACATTTAAATTGGTTCAGTAGTTTAATCGTGATTCCGTAACACGCAGACAGACAGAGTTACTTTTGCATTTATAATATTAGTAAGGATTAGTAAGGATTACAAAGTATTTGCCTGAAGTGAATTCACCTTTTTATGCTTCTTCATAGCTTTACTCAACCATATCGGTATAGGTCTTCTTCAGCTATCGCCACTTATTCCGCCATCTTCGTCTCCCAGCCTAGTAAGCCGTCACTCCCACAAGGACCGACATTCTGGCTGTACTGTGAGCTATTTTCCCTGTCCAATGCTACTTTAACTAAATATTATGCTTGCAATATATTTGCTTTTATTTAACGTCTTTTTATTACATACAATGTCGAGCACACAAGTTTATTAAAATTATGTATAACAGTTCGCTGTGTTTCGGATTGAAGGGAAAGGTAGCCAGTGTAATTACTGGGAATAGACGGCATTTCATCTTAGGCCTGGACTGCATCATTTTTAAACCAGGGCTAACTCTAGACCAAAGGTAATGGGTTTCTAATTGTCGTATATGCTCCCGGGAGTCTCGCGATGCTCGACAATTAGATATCAGGTTCACTCTGCTCGTTAAGCATTTAATACACAACTAATTACGCGTAACTCGAAACCTATTTACATTTCACTAGCTCAAGAATTTAGTTCCAGACATTTGTTAATTAACCAATTTCCTTACGTCAAGATTAATTGAATTCATAATACAGCAAACATTGCACGAATCCATAATAAACATTACAAAATAGGTACTATAAATTTAATTCGAAATCCAATAAATCAAAATTGCTCGTTTTGTAGGCTTTGAACAATTTCGTGTAGTTAAAATAAAAAACTAGATAAATTTCACGTCCTGAGGCGGGAATCGAACCCGCAACCTTTCGCAATCCGGGCGACTGCTCTAACCAACTGAGCCATCCAAGACTTAGGATATCCCTGTGAAATTCTTCCAGTCTATCTGTATTTGCGTTTATGAGCTAACGTCCACCCTACAAATGTCGAAATGTTCTATTTCAACATCCGAAACGAGTATTTTTACAAATACCTACGATTCGGTTAAGTTGGGACAGTGCTTTCAAATATTCTTAATTTTTGATTTTAACATTATTATAAATGTTTGAAAAATTACTTAGTATTTAAAATATAAAACTATCCGGGTTCGGTTCCCGCCTCAAGACGTGAAAAAAAATTGCTAGTTTTATATTTTAATTGCTAAGTAATTTTTCAAACATTTATTATAATGTTGAAATCAAAAATTAAGAATTTCGTGTAGGTTTATTCAATATTCAAATTAAATACGTAAAAACTATAGCAGAGTCATTTAAAATGTCCCGACGAGAATTTATGAGACGTCACGCTTAATTATTTCAACACAGGTTTGTGTGCGGTTTCCATTTTGCATTTTTTACTATGTTTGCAAAGAATTCAATCCTCGAATGAATTTTGGTTGATTTTTTTTTCTGGAACGTTGGAATGGCTCTTAGGACTTTCATTCATAGCTTTAAAGAACTTGCTACGGTATTCAACGACTTTCCACAGATCTTAGAAAGTTCTTTAACTCGTTGAAATCAAGTGGACAAACCTTTTTAATGTAGAAACCATTCACACTAATATTAAAACTATCGGTCTATCTGTCACCTTTTCACGTTTTATCCTTTAAAGCCCAGACGTCATAGATGTATGTCCTAAACAATTAAAATTAAAATGTGGCTGGTATGTCGGTTTGGAAAGGATTCACGTGCAAGCGACACGTTTCAGACACAATTTTTATTTTACCTGTTTTATTTTACTTCCGGGAGTCTTACGCGGCTTGATGAATTAAACCGCGGAACGGATAAAGATGAAATTGCGCATGAAAATAAATTACATCCTGCGAAACGACAAAGGCTATCTAAGAGCGCGATACCCTACATCTATTAGACGAAGACTATAGTTATGTAATAACACTAGTTCCAAGTTACTTTTTTATAATACACAAAGCACGGCAAATGACTCAACACCGCCCCTAATGTGAAGCGGTAAGAAAGTAAGTTAAGCCGTTGGTCCCGGTTGTTACTACAACCGCTTTAACCCACCAACCCGCATTGGGCCAGCGTGGTGGTGTTATGGCCCAAACTCCTCATGTGTTTCTTCCATGTAGGAAGGCCTGTGCCCAGCAGTGGGACGTTTATAGGCTGGTGATGATGATGATGATGATGAAGAAGAGCCCAGATGCGAAGACAGCTAGTACAGCTTGAAACACACTGTTCTAGCCGCCTCCACCTTGCCCAACCATAAGGTGCCTTTTACTCCTCTTTTAAAGGAACCCATGTAGACTTTCCTTTCGATTACGAAAACAAAGCAACTTTCGCCATGTTCGGTCCAGGATGGGTCAATCAAATTTATAATCTCAAAATCCTCCGTGCTTCGGAAGGCACGTTATTCTGTTGGTCCCGGTTGTTACTGCAACTGCTTTAACCTACCAACCCGCATTGGGCCAGCGTGGTGGTGTTATGGCCCAAGCTCCTCATGTGTTTCTCCCATGTAGGAAGGCCTGTGCCCAGCAGTGGGACGTATATAGGCTGATGATGATAATGTAGAGCAGAGGTAAGGTTCCGAAGATAGTTAAGGAACTTTTGTACCATGTTCCTCGCAAGTAGAGTTAAGTGACAAGTGTAAGTTATCAGTCTCTTGTGCAAAATGTCTTGCGATCTGACGTGATCCCCTTTGTCACGACGCGTGGACGCTTTGAAAGCTTATCTAACACTTCTACATAGCCTGAGTAAAGACTAAGTTTTGGCAACTTAATACTGGTTTGGTATATAGTGTACAATAATAATATATCGAAGGTAACATTGGATATGAGCTGCTTTTGAGTAGTATCCTTGAAATAAGGAGTTACTTGTGCTTTGGTGTTGTTCATCTGTACTAAATGCCATTTGATATTTGCTAAAGGATTATAATCAAATTTAACCATTAAAGGATTATAATCAAATTTAACCATCTACAAATATCAAACAAATAATAATAATTTGTTTCGTTAGTTTGTGGGTTTGTTTTGTTTTTTAAAACATTTCTAACTAGATTTTTCCGCAGCTCCACCAGCCTGGATGTCTTTTGTCGATCCAACGAGCATTCTATGTTATTTCAAGGTAATTATTATAATACAAATTTCATCTTAATCGGATCAGTGCTGTAATTTATCTAACCGCGTAAAATCAATTGTAAAATATAATAAATAATCAAAATTATTAATAAAAATTATCTGTGTGTGTATTGGCTGCATCATTTCATAGAAATGTTATAAAATTATCAAACGAATAAGATGTCTTTGAAAGTTGTAAAACATTTCCATCAACTAATATAGCCCATGTTTTTATTTATTGTCGTATTGACGTCACCACCCTGTTTAATAAAAAAAACATAAAGTATCATGCCACCAACATCTTTGGAAGGGCTATGCACATTTGAAGCATATCATAATTATTAGAGCAGTTAAAAAAAGGTCAACTTAGGAGTGACCCTACACGCTGGAAGAGTGCCCCGCGTAGGCGAACGAGCGGCGGGTGCTGACCGCTGTCGTTGGAGAGACGACCTCTCCCTCTCGACCGTCATCTCGACCCTAAAAATGCTATCGTCACACTCGAGGATAGTACGAAAGTTTAAAAAAATAGATACAGTACCACCCAGCCAGGTGCGCTGTGGACAATTCCATACAAAAGCTGATGAGACGTAAACGATACCAACCTTTCCATCCATGCTATTGGTGCAGTACAGTATGCAGTGATAATAAACTATACTTCCAAAATGATGGCTACTCACCTAAATGTCGTCACATGCCATGATGCTGATGCTCAGTGGGTCCAGAAAGATAACAATAGGGATGTTGCTTAAGTTTAATTCTGGCGCTATTTTTCACAAATTCGTAAAATATATGCTTCTGTTACCCATAAAAATAGTTCAAACTTTAAAGATATAGAATATTGTTCAAGTTGTAGTGTTTAGAAAATGATATTTTTTTTTCCAAAATTTATTAAAAATGATAATTAGATTAAATTGCTGACATCAATTAAAACAACAATTATTATGCCAACTAAGAAAAATACCGGGATTAAAACACTCCAAATCCTTCCTAGGGAAGGAGGTAGGAGGATGGAGTAAATACATCTATGCAAACGGTAGAACAAAAGCTCGCTTCTTGATTGGGCCGCTCACAGGGCATTTTGCTACTAACCACATGCTACATAAAATGCAACTTTCCCCAACACAACTTTGTCGAGCATGTGATAAATGCCAGGAATCAATGATGCATCTCTTGTGTCATTGTGATGCCCTGGCTAGAACCAGAATGAGTCTTCTGGAAGTGGCATATCCAAAGCCAGAAGACTACAGGCTCTTTCTGCCTAAAGATATAGTAAGGCTAATGGCATCTATATTCTGGACACAGGGAGAGTAAACGCTGCGTTTACCCCTGCGGCAGGGGAGGTACAAAAGATCCCAATGGGTCGAAGTGCACTGTGACTTAGTCATGGCCCCACAGTAAGATAAGATAAGATAAGATGACAACTAAGAACAAAAACAGACATATTTCATAGTTATTATTAATTTTGTCAATATTTCTATACATTTCTTAGTAACTTAGGAACATGTGACTTCACCTGTTCCGTAGACTTTCTATGGAGCGTTTTTGGACGATGCGCCGCAACTCATCAAACATACCACTATATCTATGAAACTATTGATCTCAGACATAGGTACTATTTATTTTGCAATATTACTGTACGAGTAATATATTTCTTATTTATTAAAAAAAAAGTTGTCAACTACCCTATTATCAATAACACAGAAGTGCAAACTCTATTCCCTCACAATCAAAACAACTTGCTTATTTCAATATATTGTTTGTTACAAAATGAGCATTTTTTATTTTCTTTCATATTTACAAGTTTGGACATCTCTCCTCAATCTGTTCGTGTATTTTTTACCTTGCTGCGAGGGGCGGCTGAGTTTATTGAGGATGTATTGTTTTAGGAGCAGTGCATGTTAGCGTGTATTGTTTTAGGATTCTTTCCCTCTGCTACCATCGTAGTCCCTCGTAATTTTTCCAGGGTCGAGAACTAATGTTGGTGCACTACTCGTGTGTTTCACACCCTGTAAAAATTGAGCGACAGATTGATAGCTTGTGATATCCTGGTCGTAATGTAACACAGTTGATTGCCTGAAACCACACTGTTCTACTTGAATTCGGATGACAGTCAAGTGTAGATTGCATTTCGTCGGTGGGCGTGCAAGACCGCGTAAGAGCAGTTTGCAATACCGCGAATTTACAAAAGTCGCAAAATTGAAATATCGCGCCAGCGGGCTCTTAGCGCTGATTTACTTATACCAAATTCTCATTAAACAACACCCAGAGAAATTCAAACAAACTCAAACAAGTTCAGTCAAATAAAATGTGTAGAAATATCCAAGATATTTACTTTTTTCTTCTTCCTGTGAAATAAACAAAAAGCATAATCATACTATTACGCAGTATTGCAAAATGCTCTTACGCGGTCTTGCACGCCCACTGACGAAATGCAATCACCACTTGACTGTCATCCAATTTTTTTTGTTTAATCGGCTATTTATGGAGCTTATAATTATTATAATGGTTAAAGAAAAGAAGTGGCATATCAAAATCGGTGTTTTACATTCATCAGATTCCAGACACATTCGATTTTTCAATTGTCATAGACCTCCAGAGGTATAACGCCGCTTGACAGATTACACCGAAAAAAGTATCTCTACCAGTTTTTTATCATGTATCGCAATTTGTATATTATTGTTCCAGTCATTCTTGTTTTTATAAAGTGATGTCTAAAGTATTTTTTTGTATTCAACTTTGCTATAATCTGATTTATGTATTCTATTTCAATACTGGATAAAGATTTAATTAGTTTACATAATTTTAATGCTGACTGCAAATATACACCTATTGAACGTTTATTAACCATCCGTTGGTAAATCCTTTGTGAACACTTGGTCCGACTGCTTTGTCCTATCAATCAGACGACGTGAACTTTTATTTACTTTTGGTCCGACTAAGGAATCGGATTACAAGGTATATCATTATTTTAGAGCATATGGTCCTATCGATCGAACGACGTGTCATTTGTACTTTTGGTTCGATTAAGGAGTTGGACTATGAAATCTACCGGGTCTGATTCTAATAAGAACGAGCAAGAAACTTATCGAGGTGTGACTTTCTAATTACGCGTCAGTAATTTTAATGTTTCATTTACTCTATATTTTAAGCTGATAACTAACTTAGATCTTCTAAGCTGTGAAAACCACCTATCATTCATTAGAGCATTAGACGTACAAAATGCTCGATAAAAACCATCATCATAGCAGCCTATGATATCCACTGCTGAAAAAATACCTCTCGGTAAATCGATTCTGCGCAACCTGAACCCAAAGGCTCCCCGCGCGATCCTGACCAGGTCGTCTGTCCATCTAGTGGGAAGCCATTATACTTTGCGCGATGAAAATATTAAATCCAAATTACACTTCGCTATCATCAGATCAGAATCGAAAGCGATTCAGATCTAACGTAACAATCTGTCCATTTAACCTTGACCCCTGTTTACGAGGGTTCCGCAGTAAAAAGGATCACGCGTCCCTTATCCAGGATCTAGGCGAAAAAGGTATATCTTGTAAAGTCTCCTTCCTAAATAACAAAGCTCATAAGTCTACCTTACTAAAGCAGTGTATTTTGGGTCAATTTGAGTTGGGTTTGAATTTAATGTATATAGGAAAGTATATAAAAGATTATTCATTTTAATTCTAGTTATATCACCTTCACGCTTCCTGCTATTGTATAAGTATTATTCTTCTAACGTTACTACATTATTGGCTACCACTACCACACACAAGCCACTGGCTCCAAAAAAAAGTAGCGTTGGAGCATTTCGGTGTCAGCTTTAGTTGTTGTTGCAATTTTAATTTTTTATCTTGTTCTTCGCGCTGAATAAGCTATTTCTTATCATAGTTTCATGAACCAAAAGTTGCCAGTGAAATTAGTGGGCATAGAAGGCATTTCATAATAGGCCTCAAGATAACGCACCTGCACTACTAAGTATTTTTTTCCTTGTAATTGCAGGTATCTATAGGCGGCAGGTATCATACACCACTTACCACCAGCTGAGCCGTTAGCTTTTTGTTATCTAGTTGTATAAAAAAGGTCTTTTAAATTTTTAATGATTGTAAACATAACAATTATAAATAAAATATATTAAATATTACATAAAAAAAATTAAACTCAAATTACAAAATTTATTTATTCAAGTATTATTGATATTCTTAATTTTTGATTTTAACATTATTATAAATGTTTGAAAAATTACTTGGTAATTAAAATAGAATAAAACTAGAAAAATTTCACGTCCTGAGGCAGGAATCGCAAATCAAAAATTAAGAATATTTGAAAGCACTGCCCCAACTTAACCGAATCGTCGGTATTTGTAAAAATACTCGTTTCGGATGTTGAAATAGAATATTTCGACATTGTAGGGTGGACGTTAGCTCATAAACGCAAATACAAGATAGACTAGAAGAATTTCACAGGGATATCCCAAGTCCTGGGTGGCTCAGTGGTCAGAGCAGTCGCCCGGATTGCGAAAGGTCGCAGGTTCGATTCCTGCCTCAGGACGTGAAATTTTTCTAGTTTTATTCTATTTTAATTACTAAGTAATTTTTCAAACATTTATAATAATGTTAAAATCAAAAATTAAGAATATTTGAAAGCACTGCCCCAACTTAACCGAATCGTCGGTATTTGTAAAAATACTCGTTTCGGATGTTGAAATAGAATATTTCGACATTGTAGGGTGGACGTTAGCTCATAAACGCAAATACAAGATAGACTAGAAGAATTTCACAGGGATATCCCAAGTCCTGGGTGGCTCAGTGGTCAGAGCAGTCGCCCGGATTGCGAAAGGTCGCAGGTTCGATTCCTGCCTCAGGACGTGAAATTTTTCTAGTTTTATTCTATTTTAATTACTATATTATTGATATTTTTGAGTACCTACCTGTTTTACACAAAAAAAATTAACTTATTAATTTCACCTACCAGATGAAACGACACGACAGTCTGGCTGTCTGTCATGTCTGAATTTACATTGGTTTTAATAGTGGAACTACTTTTTTATGCAAAACACGGCAAGTGACTCAACACCACCTGATGTGAAGCGGTTGGAAGACTCCATATGCGAAGACAGCTAGTGCAGTTTAGAAACTGCTCTAGCCGCCACCACCTTGACAGCCCAAAAGGTGAAGGGGGAAACACATGTGCTGGCAAAATTCCAAGTTCTATAAGTCATCATCATCATCATCATCAGCCTATATACGTCCCACTGCTGGGCACAAGCCTTCCTACATGGGAAAAAACACATCAGGAGATTGGGCCATAGCACCACCACGCTGGCCCAATGCGGGTTGCTGGGTTAAAGCAGTTGCAGTAACAACCAAGACCAACGGCTTAACGTGCCTTCCGAAGCACGGAGGAGCTCGAGATTATAAATTGGATTGACCCATCCTGGAACCGACCATGGCGAAAGTTGCTTCGATTTCGTAATCGAAACCAGAGCGCTCAAACCACTACGCCACCGAGCTCCGCAGTTCTAGAAGTACGACAGAGAAAAGAGGTACTAAATTTCTTTGTGCGTGATGTTGAGGTGGAGACAGTGACGCGTGCTCCTGAGTAGGAAGGGAAAGGCGGTACTTACTTTTTTAGTCAACATGTTACGCGCGGTCCGCCACACACGCAGTTAAACACTTATTATGTCTGAAAATAGGCTTTTAGTGATTGTTGACCCTCCAGGTGGCTAGTTAGGGAAGAAATGTGACTTCACCTTTCATATACGTACGTAACATACTATTTATCTGACTTCACTACATAGTATAAAACAAAGTCGCTATCCGCCGTCTGTCTGTCCCTATGTATGCTTAGATCTTTAAAACTACGCTACAGATTCTGATGCGGTTTTTTTTTAATAGATAGAGTGATTCTTAAGGAAGGTTTATATGTATAATATATGCATAATATTTACATAAGTATTGCACCCGTGCAAAGCCGGGGCGGGTCGCTAGTCAGTTATATAGTATGTTCCTCGTCTCCATTTAACTACATATATACGGACATGCAGTCTGAAGGCATGCCTCACCACAGACTCGAGCAATAACTTCGGTAGGCGAATGGTTGCGGACGACGCGGTTTTGCGCTAGTGTTGTCTGAAAATAGTATCGATATATTGGATCAATAATAAAATATTTGCGTGCTCATCGAAAATAATGTTTCGTCTATAAATTGTTAATTTATCGGTGTTATCGTTAAGAAAATGCCATTGATACTAAAAAGTTACGAGAAAGTCAGAAAAGTTTTCGTTTGCAACGTGGGTACGAGACAAGAGGACAATTTCTTCTTAGGTTAAGAGTTACAAAACATATTCACCATGGTGGCCGAAAGGATTTAGATAATCAATTATTATTATTTTTGATGGTTAATTGTATTTTTAAGGTTGTTAAGTTTATTAGCTATTGTAATTAAGTAATAAATATCGATAGCGACTCTTGATAAAGTCGACACACGTTGAGTTTGGGTTATTATTTGTAATGTTCAGTAATCGTTTTAATTGAACTGCTACACGCGATTATATAAGTTGAAATATATTTTATGAAGCTAATTTATTTGTCACGTAGCTATAATTGATGATTGCTAACTAAACAAATTTATGCTTATAATTAGTATCAAGAATAGGTGCATACAAATAGCATTTAAAAATAAAAAACGAAGATCCGATATATTCGGCAGGTTCGGCGGCAAGATCCAGACTGCCAGTGGCTAAAATACTCCAAACAATATGGGCCGTTTCCAGGAATACAGCTTTCATCAATTTATTTAATCTACAAGTATTGGCCCTAATTCTGGAGAACACATGCTAAGTTTGATAGGTTCAGTGCATTTCTTTCTCTCAAAATGAATACGAAAAGGATGGCAATCATAATAATAGACATTTAGAAACGTGCGTTCAATTTTTTGACCTTATTGAACGTGACAAAATGCAGTGTTTAGAAGGCACCTTCGTACATGCCGTCTAAAATTGTCTATGGTTCCTTTGTAATCTGTCTAAAAGTTGACAGCTCTAAACAATTTACTGCTTTCTTTTTTATTTTACATTTTGCGAGAAAGAGATATACTGTTCCTAAATTTAAACTTAAAGTGTGTCTTCAGAATCAGACCCATTGTTATGCTATATCACAGGGTTCGAGCTACAACTTGATAGTCCAACAACTACCATAAATCTAGAAGGCGAAAGACTATTATCGAAAAACAGATCTTTTCTGCAACATTAAGTTTAAAATTTCAAGGTCAACTATCGAATACTAAACAACACTATTGCTTGAATTGTTACGACTCCTTAGTCGTGAGCACGCTTTGTTAGCAACTTGACTGAAAGCGAATTCCATCGATAAATTAAAAGGAGAAATAACCCTTGCTAACATTGAGTTTGAGCTTCGTAGAAATACAAAAACAAACGCTTTTCTTTAAGATTTTGAAGCAGAAATGTTTATAAATTAACTAGAAATAGCGATCACAGATAAAAGGAATTTATTTAAAGAAATTGTAGCTTAAATCTTCTAAAATAACCACGTACTTAAGTTTAGTATGTACTCGTATGTTATTTTACTATAACGATGGTGGTTGTGGCGGTGGACGTGGTTTGATGACCGGCTGGTCGAGCAGTCTGTACTTCTTGCTATGCAGGCTACTCGGTCAAGAGGTCCCGGGTTCGAATCCCAGTAGGAGAAAATGTTTGTATGATGAATAAGAGCATTTGTTTACGAGTCATGGATGCTTATATTATGTTTATTTAGTACATATTTTATTATATTTATATACATATTATTATTAATATTTATCCATTATCTAGTATCCATACCACAAGCTCTTAATTATGCTTACTTTGGGCTAGATAATAGGTGTGAGTGTATGAATATTAATATTTTCATTATTATACTAATATCGATCTACTTTTGATAATATATCATTAATTTGACAACTAATCCAGATGAATTACCCCCCTTTCTCGCCCGTTGGCCATGACACACAATAAAGAAGGTCTACCGTTTCTGGATACTTCATATATTCTGGAAAAATTTAAGTTGTCTTTTCAGGTTCTATCTGCATTATTGATTGCACTATTTAGAAGTGGCCTGAAAACTTTATGACCAATTCATTATTTTAAGGGTATAAAGAGGAAGGAGTACTGACGGCCGTTGGGGCGGCCGCGTACCATGAGACGCAGCGTCGGTCGGTATGCCCCCCACAAAGTGGACCGACGATCTGGTACGGGTCGCGGGACCGGTGGATTTGGAGATCCTTCGGGGAAGCCTATGCTCAGTTGTTTGCTTCTCTCAGCTGATATGATCATTTACACCCGTAAAAGGTAAATTGTTCCCATTATTTGCTTTGCATAGTGGATGAAAATGAGTTTCGATACTATTAATGTGAGTCAACCGTTATACTACGTTATTGGTGTTCTCTCACCTTTTTAAAGACCTACAATTGTCTACTACTTTTATTGGTGTATCCCAAAACGGTCAGCGTATGCCATGACAAAGTAAGCACTTGAAAACAGAAGCAAAACAACAGCACGCTACACTAATCATCACGCTGCCGCTCCCTGTTTAGTTAAAGCGATATGCTGAAAAATACATCAGAACCAAGATTACAAATACATAGAAAATCACATAAATACATAGATTATAAATACATAGAGAGGCTGACAGCCAAATGCTTTGAATTTCAAATGTTAAGAAAAGATCTGTTAACTTGGGTGTTAAAAATGGGTAATCATGAGAACCGGCTTTAGGAAGAAATCAATCGTTTTGAGAGAGTAGAAATATACAACAGACTCTACTCACAGACATAAAAAAATATTTAAACAAAAATTAAAACCGACTCCAAAAAACTGAAAAGGATAAAATAATTAAATTTTAGTAGGTACTCATCACCTAGGAACATGAGTACCTACTAAAATTTAATTATTTTATCCTTTTCAGTTTTTTGGAGTCGGTTTTAATTTTTGTTTAAATATTTTTTTTTCACAACTTTTAGTGATATCTTTTGAAGGTCAAAGCTAGATGGGTGACCGTGAGCTTAAATTGATTTCTACTCGTATCATTTCACTAAAAATTCATAGGAAAGCAAATATCCGCAATTTCGCATATTTAGACGACTTAATTTTTTCAGTTTTTTTGATTTAAAAATCAAACTGCCCAATGGATTTTCAAAAAATTTTTATGGGACCAAATGGGAACTATTCCGCATCGAACAAAAAAAGAATCATCAATATCGTATCACCCAGTCAAAAGTTCTGAGGTAACAAACATAAAAAAATAAAAAAAACATACAGACGAATTTATTACCTCCTCCTTTTTGAAGTCGGTTAAAAATGCGGAAGCATTTCGTGTGTTTAAATCTAAGCTCATGTAATGTACCTTATACTGCTTCTTCAGTCGGATTTCAGCACACCAAATGTGCAGTGTGTGACGGATGACCTAATTATTGATAAAATTGTTGTAAATTCTTATTAAGTGACATAAGTCTTAATGAACTAATTATTTTACTCCCGCGAGTATTACGCAGCTTATTAAATAAATTAATTTGCCAATAGACTTGTGATTTTCTAACTAAATTTATAAATCATAGGCAAATGCATTCAAATTCAAATTTTTTATTTGCTATCAAACACTTTAAACTACAAAGATGTTATAAAAAGCTACAATACAAATACAGATCTAACGGTTTTTGTTAAATTTCGACATACCTATCAATTTTGTTTTTTCAGGACTGCAAAATACCTACTGATTTTATGCAAAACTAATCTTGCTATTTTATCATCCTACCTACAAACAATTTTGGTAGATCAATGCCTCTCTTGTGAGCTGCAAACTAGGGATGTGTAGATTGGTAGCCTAACGCCACCCAGGAGCTTGGAGCCCGCCATCCGAATTGCTAATCGGTTTACTGCCGTCTGGTGCGGCCCTTGACGAGACTTTGGCAATACATTTGCTGTAAATTTAGTTTGGAGCGGTTTAATTTCAGACGTTTACTGTGAGCAGTATATACTTGCAGCTGTAATACGACAGTTGCTCTTCTTGTGCAGTAACTATCTCTACTTATTCGGAATCGGCACCGTTATAGAGACATTTAAGCTAAAAAAGGAGTCATCCTCAAAATTCAATGAAAATTTGTATAAACCTTTTCCGCATTCTTAATGTTGTCTCAAGTCTTCCAAGGTCACGTGTGAGCATCCTTAGATTTAAGGTCAAAGTTCGCAAAAATCATTATTTTGGAAATATCTCGCTTCATTTGCCTCGAATCATATTTGCATCATTGTAAAAGTTGTAGAATACAAAATTTTCTACAAATTTTGACGACAATATTTTTTATATGCTGAATCGTGGAGGGTCCGGAGCGTTTGACCTAGCGAAAAACTATATCGTAACGAGTAAAAATCAAGTACTTTCATCTTGATTGAGTGTTATTCTTTAAAGGTTCACTAGGTGGTAGACCCGGATGTAGGGTCGTCTGGGTAGATACCACCGCTTTGCTTATATCAGCCGTGAAACAGTCCGCTGTGTTTCGGATTGAAGCTAAGAGTATCTAGTGTAATTACTGCGCATGGACGGAATTTCATCTCAGGGCTCAGGATGACAACGCACATGCAATAACAAGTGATTTTTCCTTGTTAATGCAGGTGTCTATAGGCAGCTTACCGCTAGGTGGGCCGTCATCTAGTTGTAATAAAAAATATACATATATGTGAGCAGTGTATAACCTATCGTGAATGAACTACCAAAGCTTCCCACCACGCTGAGAACTACAAGAGAACGGTTTTTACTAAGGGTCAATATGGCGCGTTGGTGTGGACAGTCAAGACAAGGTTCTGTTGTAAAAACAGCACCTTGCCTCGACTGTCCATTTTATTTTCAATTATCGGCGGGAATGTTCTTTTAAAATCGACTTTCAGCCCAGAGTGATTTCAATGGCCCTTTCGGCAAGGCTGTTTGGCCACATCTTTATAGTATAGCATTCTTATACTGAGAAAGAATAAATCCTTTCGTTAGGCGTGATAACCAACACCCACGCGGGCTGTGCCGCCATTTATTATTACTAGTGGTCGCCTTCTGCTCGAAATTCGACCATAATAATTGCAAAATTAAAATTTTTAGGTAACCCCCGGCGTCATTAATCATCTATCTAACACCATCTCATTAAGACTATTCATAAGAGCCCAAACACGCTATATCTGCTGTAAGTTTCTGAAGAATTAAGCATTTCGCAGACTTTTTGATGGTATAGGATCAGCTCAAAGTTAGTATGTCATGAGAATGTCATCGAAGTGACAGTATACGAAATATGAAATGAATCGGATCCGTAAAAGTTAGTAAAATCCTAATATCATGTAGAAAATGAGCTGATAGTCATCAAAGGCCTGAACTGATCTTCATAAATTATAGCTAAGAACCATCGTAGTCACATCAGCTTTCAAACAATAAAAAACCGAATCAAAATCGGTCCATTCGTTTAGGCGCTACGATGCCACAGACAGACACACAGATACACAGACAGACACGTCAAACTTATAACACCCCTCTTTTTTCGTCGGGGCTAATTAATTTAAATTAAAAGTTTGAACATTATAAAGGTTTTATTGTCAAAGACTATAATCACAGATTTTTTTATGTTTTTTTTATTATGGTTATGTTTGACATTCAGTAATACTATAGACAAATCAATGTGACTTAATATATGCGTGTGTCAAATACATGGTAGTGTTAGTAATGTTTTAATTATTGATTTTATGTATTTTTCATATACAACTACATGACAAACAAGCTGACGGCCCACCTGATGGTAAGCGGTTACCGCCGCCTATAAACAAACACCTGCAATATCAAGGGCAAATCGCTTGATATTGCAGGTGCGTTGTCATCCTGAGGCCTAAACATATATTTATGCATTTTTTTAAAAAATATAAGCATTCTGAACTTCTTCTCTATATAAACTATAAGTGTGCGAAATTTGATTCTACTCCGTCCGCGCAATTTCCGTAAAAAAGAGGACGTATCACGTATTAATATTATGATAATGTCAAAATACTTCCGTAGCGAATATTTGGCTGACACTATCAAATTAAAATAATGTGGTGCCCTTTCGTCGTATAGTCTGCAATATAAATGTGGTGGGACCGTCACGCCTGCAAGTGAGATGAGATCACTCGTGAATACTGAATGCGGTTGTTTATAAGCACTTTGTATTATTGTGTGGTTACTGTTTCTGTCGTTGGCCGCCATATTTGGAGTTCTTATGCTTATTGGATTTGGTAATGTCACAAACCTAATGGTCATTTTGTTTTCAACCGACTTCAAAAACAAAAGTTCTTATTTCGGTTGGTATGCTTGTTTTCTTTTTTTCTACGTATGTACAAAGATTAAGTCGAAATTTCTGATCCGATTTACGTGTTCCTTTTTTTGTTCAATGTAAAATAGTTGCCATTTAGTTCCTTATATAGTTTTATATTATTTTAATTACTCAGTAATTTTTCAGACATTTATAATAATAATTAAAATATAAAACAAACAAACATTAACAAAAACAAACAAACAACACCCACAAGAACACAACACAACATTTAAACATTTATAATAATGTTAAAATCAAAAATTAAGAATATTTATAATAATGTTAAATCAAAACATAAGAATATTTAGTTCCATTTTTTTTTAAGTCTATTTGCTAGTTTGTTTTTTAAATCAAAATAACTGGAATGAATAGGTCGTCTAGGTATGCGAAATCAGCAAGCTTTTACCTTAGACCTTTTTTGGAGATGGTGCTAAGTTGTTTCCAGAAACAATAGAATGTGAAGCACTGAATTTAAAAAGTAGGTTTCTAGGGGATGTTTATTTAAAATTATTTTATCCTTTTAAGTTTTTTGAAATCGGTTTTAATTTTTTCTTTTAATGAAGTCCATGATAGCAAACCCTTTGATTCCAAAAGATACATAATCTTATACATCCCTCGGCTGGGTACAGGTCATCCTGCATGCGAGTTTCACACGAGGAGTTTGGGCCATAACACCACCATGCAGTACAGCCGGAACCGTGCCTTACGTAGCATGGAGGAACTCGAGATGGCAAATTTTGATTGACAATGCTATAATCAGCACGTCACAGACATGATATTTTTATCTACAAATGAAAATGAAAATGAAAATGAAAATATATTTATTCAATTAGGCCCCCCAAGAAGCACTTTCGAATCGTCAACAAAAAAAAACCCTTATGTCTATCACATAAAAATAATATTAACTAACTAACAATTTCATAATGTTTGTCTCTCTGTCTTATCTGGATCTACGTAAGCTAAGAATGTTATAATGTCAGTCTGTCTATCGGTCTGTCTGTCGGTCCGTCTGTCCGTCAGTCAGTCTGTCTGTCTGTCCGTCAGTGAGTCTGTCAGTCAGTCGGTCTGAATTTACACCGGTTCCAAAAGTTGAACTACTGAGAAGATTCCGGCAACAAACTCGTGTAGGTCACTCTTTTCAATTATTAAGTTACAATGTTTAATTACACAGTAATAGTATTTAGCAGCGCAGTGTCGCACAGAGTATAAAAAAGGTATATTAACGTACCAATAAGTACCTAATGACAAGAATATTTACTGTATTTAAAGACTGTCCGACAATGCACCATCACAATATAGGTATTACAATACACAAAGGTCAACAATTAATATACAAAGACCTAATAAAGCTAAACATCTTTCATTAATTTTAAACACTTGTCTGAGCACGTCATTACAATAATAATTGTATTGTTTTATATATAATATCATATAATGCCATATACCTCAAAAATCCCTCAAAAATTATACTATTGATGAATATGTAGGTAAATTATTACAAAATCAAGGAAGCTTAGAGATGACCATTTCCACTAGTGGCACCTGTTCACAAGTATGACGCATGTGCTAGCCATCGCTCCGCTCAACCATATCATAGGGAACGGAGCGACCCGGCACACGACGCCACCACCGCAGAAACTTATAGAGAGCATGACATCTTCCAGCAACCAAAAATCAATGAAATGCTATTGGTGGAAATAACTTTATGACACTATAAGTTACAACCAAGCATCTTTGTCATTTATATAATCGTTAATAGTATAGTAACCTTTGGACATTAGAATTTTCTTAATGTGAATTTTAAATTTGTCAAATGGCAAGTCTAGTACGTTATTAGGAATCTTGTTATAGTAAAGTATGCTTTGTATAGTTTGACCCATAAAAGTATTAAAAACTTTATGCAGTCTTAGAGACGGTAAGATCAACTTATTTTTATTTCTTGTATTTAATGCATGTACATCGCTGTGTCAAAGTATTATACATGACTTAACATCCAAGAGTCCGACCATTTTTTTTAAGGCAGGGGAAATGCCTGTACGCGCTATCCCGTCCTCCCGGGAGAGGAAGACGGGGGAGTGTGGAGCTTGCACCCACTAAAACCCCTGCCGTGTACCCTCTGGTTCGCGGCTGACAGCAGATATGGGCGCTCTTGGAGTTTTACATCCATTTTTGCTGTCATGCGAAGAGACCGCGACGCGATTTCCTCTTTTGGGGGGGCTGTAAAAGGGCTCTTCTCCGGCTGGTAGGGGTCGACACACCGGTACACCTGAAGCGTCGACCACACTCTCCAAGAGTCCAACCAACAATAACGTCGCCAGTAACGTAGAGCAGCGCAGAGCAGCGCTCGTACGCTGTCAGGATAAGGTTTTTCCTTGATTTTGTCAGGCTACGGTGACAACTCATGAGTAGTGTACAAGGTGCTACGAGCGTCTATAGGCTATGGCGACAACGTGTGACTTATGCCCAACCTAACTATAATTCTGTGTATGCCAAATAACGGTGTTATTGATTCAGGCTTGGAGCAAATAGAAAGCAATGTAAATAGTAATCATTCAGAGCTTAAACTAACAAATAATACTGTTTCTAGTTTTGAGTATAATTGAAACAATATTGTTGTTGGGTAAAATGCGTATTTATAACCTTTCGTCTGTTACTGGCAATTCGGGACTCATATACAATAAACAATAACTTATTGCATCTTATAATAATATGTTACTACATCACAGTACGATTTGCAGTGATATATCTCGATGGCTAAAAGTTATTGGATTTGTAACAACAAAAAAATAAAACCGACTTTAAAACACTAAAAAGGAAAAAATAATTAAATTTCAGTACCTAGGTACCTACTTACCTCCTGAAATGTATTTCAGGTACCTAGGTACTGAAATTTAATTATTTTTTCCTTTTTAGTGTTGTGAAGTCGGTTTTATTTTTGTTAAAAAAAAAAAATCACATTTTTAAGTGATTTCCTAAGGTCAATGCAAGATGGGTGACCGTCAGCACTATTGACTTGTCTGTCTCTCAGTCCTTGGTTGAAATACACAGTGAAAGAATTATCTTCCAACTCCTAACCGTTAAGGAGTTGTACCTTCCATCATCATCTCATCAACATGAGATGATGACTTACAGAAGCAAATACTTGAATGGCTTTGGAAAAAAGTAAAACATATCACACGTGCCTATAAAAATTTTGGTTTGCCCTTGATTTCCCTGGGATCCCATCATCCGATCCTGACTTGGTGACAAAGGGACTACCTCTGGAGTATACTCTATCGAATGAAAAAATAATTTTGAAAATCGGTTCACAATTGACAGAGAAATCGGTTAACATTTTGTCGGCAGGATTAGCGATCAACTTGCAAGACACCCCTCCGGGAGTCGCGCTTTCTGGTCGCTCGCCAAAGCTGCCGAGGGAAACTTTTGTAGGTCGTCCTTGCCACCACTACGTAAGCCTGATGGAAACTTGGCCCACAGCGCTAAAGAAAAAGCCGATTTACTGGGTGCTCTCTTTGCCTCGAACTCGACTTTGAATGACGGAGGTACTGTACCACCTACCATCCCCTGGTGCGGCAACTCTATGCCGGAAATCTCCATTACGCAACGAGAGGTACGGCGTGAGTTGTTATCTCTGGATATTCATAAGTCGAGCGGGCCAGACGGTATACCGGCAGTGGTGCTGAAGCAGTGTGCTCCTGAGTTGTGTCCTGTTCTGACGCATCTTTTCGCGCTCTCATACTCCAGCAGGCAAGTTCCGTCTTCATTGAAGACTGCCCATGTGCACCCGGTACCCAAAAAGGGCGATAGATCAGACCCATCGAATTACAGGCCAATCGCTATAACCTCCCTTCTCTCAAAGGTGATGGAGCGCGTTATAAATACGCAACTCCTCAGGTACCTAGAGGATCACGACCTCATCAGCGACCGTCAATACGGCTTTCGCTATAGTCGCTCGACGGGTGATCTCCTAGTGTATCTCACGCACCGTTGGTCTCTTGCCATTGAGAGTCATGGTGAGGCATTGGCAGTTAGCCTAGATGTAGCGAAGGCGTTCGATCGGGTCTGGCACAGGGGTCTTCTTTCGAAGTTACCATCTTACGGGCTGCCTGAGGGGTTGTGCAAATGGGTCGCTAGCTTTTTGTCCAGCAGATGCATAAGAGCCGTCGTTGACGGCAGTTGCTCGGATAGCATGGACATTAACGCTGGCGTCCCGCAAGGCTCGGTGCTGTCTCCAACATTGTTCCTGCTGCATATCAATGACATGCTGTCTATTGACGGACTGCATTGTTATGCAGATGACAGTACTGGTGACGCTTACTATACGAGTCGTGCTAATACCCCTCGGTCTACAGTGGAGGAAAGTCGCGGTCGACTTGTGTCTGAAATCGAGAGGTCTCTAATCAGTCTCCGATTGGGGACGACTAAACTTGGTCCAATTTAACCCCACTAAGACACAAGTCTGCGCGTTCACCGCTAAAAAAACCCTATTTGCTGTAGCTCCACAATTCCTCGACACTCCGCTTTCCATCTCTACGAGTATCGGGATCCTTGGTGTTGATATCTATAGCGACGTGCAGTTCCGCAGTCATTTGGAGGATAAAGTCAAGCTGGCGTCCAAGAAGCTTGGTGTGCTCAATAGAGCGCGGTGGTATTTCACTTCGGAGCAAAGACTGTTACTGTATAAGTCTCAAGTCAGGCCCCATATGGAGTACTGCTGCCATTTATGGGCGGGAGCGCCTCGATACCAGCTTGGACCATTTGACGTGCTTCAAAGACGCGCTATGAGAATTGTCGACGATCCTGAGCTCACCAGCAGTATTGAACCTTTAAGCCTAAGGAGAGATTTTGCTTCCTTGTGTGTGTTCTACCGTTTGTTTAACGGGGCGTGTTCTGAGGAATTATTTGACATGATGCCCACGGCTTCTTTCTATCATCGCACCGCTCGCCACCGGCAGGGAATTCATCCAAAGTGAATCCAAAATTCAATCCAATTGGAACCAAAGTGGTCGCGTACTGTACGGTTTCAGAGAAACTTTCTCCCGCGTACGCTGAAGTTGTGGAATGAGCTCCCTGCAGAGGTTTTCTCGAATGAGTACAGCATGGGGTTCTTCAAAAAAGGCGTGAAAAGGTTTTCACAGGGTCGGCAACGCGCAAGTGACACCCCTGGTGTTGCAAGCGTCCATAGGCTACGGTAACCGCTTACCATCAGGTGGGCCGTATGCTTGATTGCCACCTTAGTAGTATATAAAAAAAAAACATACATACAAAAAAAATACATACAGTGGAACATATAACCTCCTTCTTTTTTGAAGTCGGTTAAAAATTAATTTCAATCACCAGCCTATAAAAGTCGCACAGCTTGGCACATGCCTTTCGGGAGAAACACATGAGTTTAGGCCACAGCACCACCACGCTTTTGTTATCATAATCTCACTTAAGCCACTACGCCACCGAGCTCTTCCTTATCTTGTTAAAAAAATGGTTTGTCTAGAAGAAAATGCAGTAATAAGAAAATTGTTATTATAATTATCATTATAATGGGACCGTGTCTATTGTCGAGATATAATTCTACTCTTTGTGATAAAAGAGCCCAAGGCTCTTTTACTCTTCCTGTGTCCCAAATTTATTACTACTAGCCTCACTATATCTTTGGGCAAATTTAGCCTGTAGTCTTCTGGTCTTAGTTGTGCTACTTTCTGAAGACTTATTCCGATCCGTACTAGGACATAAAATATGTTCCACAGATGGTCCTCAGCAGATGGTCGGCAGATTAGTGTAGGGGAGAGTTGCATTTTCTGAAACATGTGGTGGCAAAATGCTCTGTGAACTCTCCAGTCAAGAAGCGTTCCTTTGTACTACTATTCTACCTACCACCTCAACATCACGTATATGAGAGTTAAGTAACTCGTTTTTTTTGACGTACTTAGAATATATAATTATCTGCGAACACATGGTGTTCTCCCTTTCCTGTAACATAGTTTCCTTCAAAAGAAACTTTCAACGGGACCTTACAGGCCGGCGAGGTGGAGGCAGCTAGAATAGTGTGTTGTATGCCACATTTTCTGTATTCGTACAATAAACTCTCCTTACTGCTTTTAAAAATTTAAACAAAAGCACCAGAGCTCCTTATAGAGGCTATGCTGCTAGCACAATGTGCTTCTTTTCGCCAAAAGAAGAAATCAAGACGGGACGTAGGGTATTGCAGTATTCGACACTCAAACCTCGAACACCTAACTGGCTAAATAGCAAGTGGGGCAAAAAGTTTTACTCTAAACGAACAATGTATAAAATTCAGAGTCGTAAGTATTCAGTATATATTTTCATATATCAATTTCTAAAATCCTTTTTTCTTGTTAAATGTTACAAATGTCAAAGTTTACTCCGGTAATGCCTTACAATCAGGCAATTTCCATATTTGTTTACAAACTTAATTGTTGTTGGATTTTTTCCCCGCTGCTATAAAAAAACCCGTTCTTTTGTCTATTATCTTACAAAAACGATGCTCATGCTTTTTCATACAAGGATGGCAAACAAGCTTACTACGGTCTGCCTGATGTTAAGCGGTCAGCCTATAACAAACTCTCGTAGGATCTTGGGCACTACTCACTCACAGCCTGCCCTGTAAGGATCATGAGTAAGCGTTATGTTGTCAGCTCAGGAGACCAGTCCTCCTGCTATTGTTATTTAACTGGGATCTTCTGTAAGATGGAGGTGCTCCAGGGTGCTTGAAATGGTAAATACCACTTTGGAAGTACCTCTTATGATCTAAATAAAAACCGAAATAGCTACAACTTAGTAAAAAGGTTACACGACACAACATGTTGGGACTTGCAAACATTTGTATTCTTTCCAGAACGATCCTGTGTTTCGGACGATACAAAATTGATGAGGTGCGACCAGCGGTACCTGCATGTTTGATGGGGACCTGAATGATGCAGACGTCTCCGTACTTTATGGCTGGAGCTGGTAACACTCGATGTAGGTCAGATGGATTGCGAATTGTCTTTGACGTCTATTTTTCTGTAAACTTGTTTCGAATTTTAAAGAGGGCCTTTCTAATTTGGGACCTTTTAAAGGAAATTCGCCCTAAAGGAGGTATTAGATTGTGAAGATTGTTTTTCATGTTGATACTTGAAGATATATTTTTAAGGTAAGGTATACTGGTTATAAAAAGTGTCGCTTCTCAAGAGAGGCGTGAAAAGGCAACTTTTAGGCCGGCAAGACGGAAGCGGCTAGTGCAGTGTGTTTTAGGCTGCAGTAGCTGTCTTTATAGACTCATTTTACCGCTTTAGACCAGGTGGTGCTGAGACATTTGCCGTGATTTCAATAAAATAAACAAAAATACAGGTCACCTGATAGTTAGTGCTTGAAACACTAGGGGCACTATTTT
The DNA here is from genome assembly GCA_947347705.1 of Nymphula nitidulata. Taxonomy (NCBI): domain Eukaryota; kingdom Metazoa; phylum Arthropoda; class Insecta; order Lepidoptera; family Crambidae; genus Nymphula; species Nymphula nitidulata. Next base: position 616,827 of record OX374617.1, on the reverse strand, counting down.
TTTCTCGCGTTGCCAACCCTCTAAAGTCAGGAGGAATAGATATGTTAACAGCATAGACAAGTCCCGTTGCTCGTGATTGATGAGCCCTGGCGATATTATTCACTGAGAGGACACAACAACACAAAGAAGTGCAATTTGGAGCTGCGATCTTTTTAACTTTAGGTTATGTGAAAACTAATTCACATAATTGTGAAAATATAATATAATAATTAATAGGTAATACTGATGAGGTAAAGGACGACAAAGCGTTTCTTAATAAATATTTATAATATTACAAAAGATGCTAGATTTTGTTTAGAAATTTGGGAAAATGTTTCCTGAAACATCTACCCTGGTAGATCTTCTGAAGTGCTGATGTACAAATGTTTGTTATAATTTACACAAAACATAAACCCTATGTACTACCTAACTTAGGTATACAAAAATAAACCCAAAGAAATGATTCCCTCTAACATTTTGTGTTACTGTGTAGCAGTAAAGTTGATGATAATAGTTCCATGTAGATCGCAGCTAAATCACATAACTTCATGCAATAAGGTCGCCAGAGCTCATCCATGAAAACTCTTCTCCTGTGCTTTCATCATAACGCTTTTTAAAGGTATTTTGCCTAAAAAATAAGTCTGCTTTATTGTAAAAATTACAAATAAAGAAAATAAAATGATGAAAAAATATATGCTCCATGCGGGAATCGAACCCGCGTCTCCTGATTTCTGACTACGCCGCCGGAGCACTAGGTATAACCTGCTAATTTCTTCACCGCTTTCTTTCCCTCTTCTTAACGTTTTTAAAGCAACGTACATCTCACCACTCATTGAGGATAGCACCCTCTAGTGATCCGAAAGTACGAAGCAGAGGTTAAAAGAAGTAAAGAAGAAGAAAAAAGAAGAAGTAAAGTGAAGTAGTATTTTTTTTCATGGTTTTCTTCTCTTTATTTATAATTGTTTTACTAAAGTAGACGTTTACACGCATCAAAAACATTTAAATGTGAAAATTAGGTTTTCTGCCAAAGTTTTATTTTCAATGTGATATTCATACCAAGGCTGACTACCAGATACTATCACACACAAAATGCCTACGTATACGAGGGCTAGTACAGGCGAGCGGAAAGCAATTAGAGCAAGCGGAACGTGTAATGAGTGACGCCGACGGACGCTGCGGGTGAGAGGGGTAGTATGCGGGGGGGGGGGGGGAGGTACACTCGTCGTGAAAATTACCGCGCTCCAGCGGTTGAGTGTAGCGTTGAGCTGCGTTGTTTGCGCGCAGCCAGAACGAAAATTATACATCACAATGTACGCTGGAAAGTTTGTTAAAAACTAGACCATCTTAGCGGAGTATTTGTCAAGCTTTTAAGTTTTGTGGACAGAAGTATTTCAATCTACTAAATTGCGGTGTATCTTGTGTTGTTCAATTTCAAGTTTCTCAACAGGTTAACGTACTTAATTTGACTCGTTTTTCAGTGGGACAGAGATAAATTATCACACTATTTTTAGGAAATAAGTAACGAAATTATTGATTGTGATTGTGCACTATTGATTGTGCATTATTGATTGTGCGCTTTAATGGCTGAACTAAATAAATATATTTTGATTTGATTTTATTTGAAAAATACTAAAAAAAAACTGAGTTAAAGTGGGGATTCAGGTATTAAAAGTGCCCCGTGGTGTTATGACCAAGCGTATCGAGAAGCCCAACTTGCGCCCGTTGCTTGCTTAGCCAGCAGCCGATAGTTCTGGAAAAAATCATTCCCGAAAAAAGGATGCTCCTCTTAAAACGCTTCCTCAATGAACATTCTCACTAAACCAGAATGTTATGTATTCAAAATTGCGAAAAATTCCGCTGAGGCTTTTGAATGTTTTACGATACATATATTTCACTTTTTCTTTCCTGTGCCGGAAACCGGTAAACTCGTTCACAGGGACGCCATTAATCGAGGATCACGGCGGGGTCGCCGCCTCATTACTGCGGATCATCTGCCACTCTCCGCGGCTCCAATAATGCTTCGATAACAAAGGCTTCTCTATTCCCATACGCTTAAAATTGAATTTTAAACACGTGTTTGCTTGTGAGAAGGTTTTAGTCGTTTTTTCTATGTAGACGACCTAGTTGATTGCAGAGCCGATGAAATGTTGCAAGGTACTGACGGTGATTAATAATAAAACAAGAGAAGAAAAAAATATTCAACTGGTCTGGTGAGAAGCGCATATAGGCTTTAATAGCTGATAGCAGCAGGGATGATAATAACCTGTGATATGAGGTTGTGACGAGCTCAGTTGAGAGCTCTGGTTTCGATTAAGAAAACTTAGCAACTTTCGCCATGGTTGGCCACGAGATGCTCGGGTTCTGTATCATTCTCTGTCAACCCGCGTTCTTAACTACCCCACTTTGAAGATATTACTTCATAATATAAAATTTGAAAATATAATTGACTTGGTGTGTTAATGCTGTCCTATGTAAGAAAGTACTGTGTTTTTTTTTCATTTTGCGCATATTTAGCCTTTGTTATGCAGGGCACATCATAGGCTGATACAGAAATAAAAATAAAGTGGTAGTGCTTTTGTCGATTGCCTACTTGAGGCACTCATTTAGTACACATGACAGCACATCAAGTATAACAATTGCACTACGAAAGCCACCTTTATTACGAACGGAGTAAGGCCGGTCTCAAGGTCAAACTGTTACGCTTGATGTTCTGTCAACTGTAGATGCCGGTGGTTGGGACTCATGGCGTCGGCAGTTGTATAACGGTCGGCTAAGAAAATCGTTTTGGCTTAACTTCTTGTTCGTCAAGAAAGGATTTTTTTTTATACAACTGGATGACAAACAACCTGATGGCCCACCTGATGGTAAGCGGTTACTGCCGCCTATAGACACCTGCAATAACAAGGGAAAATTACTTGATATTGCAGGTGCGTTGAGTTTTAACAGTTAGTGTCTTTTTTGTCGTTATTTCCTTTAAATGAGGTGCAATAAGGAACTTATTGGCCTGCATAGTACATGATCACATTCTGAATACGGCAGTTTTATATCTGTTTCACAATAAATATCAAACTAGACAGGTAAGCGAATACCACAATGTTCAAATTCTCCTGTAGAGGTTCCGCGGCCATTATCTCGGAGCCCACGTGAGCTATTATGCCGTTTGAGTGGCTCTAATTGCTTTCCGAGAGCACTAACACTCTGTTGAAGTCATTGACATAGTACTGACGGGAGATCGTTGCTCTGATGGGAAAGAATTGCCGGCAGTTTTCAGGCGTTGATTAACAGGAAGGAGAAGAAAAATGCAGTTATATTTTTTATTAGATTTTGGACCTACCCGAATAGTGACTCCTGGAGAATAATATAAAGAGTTTTTATCCAGTAAGCCTCACTGCCCACCTTACGGTGAACGGTGAGCGTAGCCTATAGACACTCGTAGCACCTTGCGTCTCCTGTAAAAAAGGGAAAGAGTTATGTTGCCAGCTCAGGAGTCGAGTTCTACTGCTACAACATGTGGTTTGTTAATGGGCTCTGCAAATTAAAGGAAGCTGCAATCTTCTGTTAAGCAGGGGTCTATGACCTATTTCCTTTAGACTGAAAGACAGATTGAAATAAAATCTGATATAAAATTTTTTCACTTGTGATTCGCACTGTTGCCGTTGCCTTGATAAATGAATTGACAGAGCAAAGCTAATTTAGCAGTTTAGTACCAATAATAATATAATTCTTACAGCTGTAGTAAAGGTTTTCTTTCTTTCTCTCTTTCTTTAGTAAATACTACGCCAACAAATTTAGGAGCATCCAACTCACTTCATATTATAAAACGTGATCCGTGTAAATCTATATTTATAACCGTTCTCTAAGCCTCAAACTACAATGGCGCCGTTTCCGTATCACCGCTGCTCTCCCATCTGTTCCCGCTGGCTCGGATCCAGGTTCCCGGATTCTCAGTTCTTTTATTTGTCAGCTCACTATCAGCGCCATCTCATTTGTCTTGCCATTAGCTAGTCGAAAGACAAGCCCTTTTGTAAACTCTTTGGTCAACATTGGAACTTTTATACCGAGTTCAAAACTAAATTAAATGTTATGAAATTTCCAGATTCAGCTAGGACACATATTGATCCAATTTCGCGCCACTTTTTTTCAATTGAACACAGCTTGTCAGTTATTTCTGTATTTTCTAAGATTGTACTACTGAAAGCTTATCAGCAAACCCCTCTGTCATCGACACCCAGATGTTCCCTTTGCACTAAAGCAACGAGAAAATTATCCAGATTAGAGTGACTCCAAAATAAATCAACCCGAGCCCACGTGGAACAATCAGGGCCCCTAATCGAGTCCTTAACTTTTTAATAAGTCCCCTCGAGATTACAGTTAAGTTGACGACTTTGTTGCCGAGAAAGATTACGGAGCTTATTTATTATCATAGCTCAATCCGTTTGGTAGGTATTTTGCTGTACCTAAGTATGAGGAAACTAGATGCCCTAAAACTTTAGTGGATATAATACTTAACCATCAATCGGCGTTATCCCACTGGAGGGCTATGGCAATTGAAGAATCAATTGTGTCTGGAATCTGATGCTTAACGCTTTAAGGAACAATTATTTACTTTCGAATAAATCCCACTTCAAAAAAACACTATAATTTCACGTTTCGCGATTTTCTCCAATAAATATTTAACACCACGCATTGAAATTTGATATCACATTGTTGCCTTAAATTATGTAACACTAAGCAATTCCATAATTTAAATAAGTTTTGGAAAACATTACATAAAGGAACTAGTGCGATACTATACTATTCTGTGTAATTGCATTTAATTTTTTTTATTTACTTCTGCTGCTCATGGATTCTTCCTTCAACGAGACTTATAACTTACTTTTGATGAAGGTTACAATACGATTCTATTTCAATGATAAAGTTACGTTTAACGAATTAATGCGTCTTAACCAGGGCTTTAACTTTTAAAGGAACCTGAGAACAGGCTCAGCAATTTGATTCCACTTTTGTGCGAATGATTCATGAGAAGACTTTGATTGAAACGTTTGCTCAATACAATAGAAAGATTTAGCAGCAATAATAAATCAGTATACTAAATATATATATTAAAAAAAAGAAGTATGTAATCAAAAGTCTATTATAGTACTAAAAACTTGCATTACTTTACTTACCTGGTGGTGGGCGCTTCTTCATACAACTTATTTTTTTTTAATACTTCAGATGACAAACAAGCTGATGGCCCACCTGGTGGTAAGCGGTTACCGCCGCACATAAACACCTGCAATAACAAGGAAAAGCACTTGATATTGCAGGTGCGTTGTCATCCTGAGGCCTAAGATGAAATGCCGTCCATGCCCAGTAATTACACTGGCTACCTTTCCCGTCAATCCGGAACACAGCGAACTGTTTCACGGCCGAAATAAGAAAGGCGGTGGTACCTACCCAGGCGACCCTATATATGGGTCTACCACCTAGTCGAAAGGCCCTAATTCTTACAAAAGAGGCGTGAAAAAGGCCCTCAACCGTAGGCCGACAAAGTATAGGCAGCTATAACAGTGAGTTCTTGCTTCACTAGCTGTCTGCTCATATGGACTTCTCTTACCGCTTCTTATTAGGTGGCGTTGACTCATTTTCTGTGTTTCATAAAGCTTCAACTTACCTGAAACAAAAACACATTGAATTTAGTAAATAATCGGGTCATTGTAGCATATTGTGAATCCTGTTGGACTGACGACAGCCTTTCAAAAGTAGCAGTTCCTCTACCAAAGCCGCCTTTCTTACGAGTGGAGTAAGGGTGGTCTCAAGGTCAAACTGTTACGCTTGATGTGCTGACGACTGTACAAAAAAGAGAACTTAATCGATATGAAAGTATTTTATGAGAATCACCAATATACACCATTCTGTATGTTATATGAAGAAAAACAACAGTAGCAATATAGAAGTACAAATTGTAGAAGACCAAGGTGGTAGACTTAACTATACTTTCTTTTTCAATAATTTCGTTCGTCTTTTGTTTTTTATTAAGCTTTTTTCTCTCTTAGTACTACTGCAATCGATTGAACTACAAATTTATTTCCTGATTTTTTTCCAAGGGAACTAATATTTGCAATAACACTAAGTTTCCATGGACATATGTTTTATTTCTATCAACGGCTCATCACACAAGTAACATAAGTACGTCTATCAAAAAATTAAAATCATATTAAAGACGTAGGTATTTAACTGTATTCATATTGTTCAAAAACATTATTTGGGTTGCTATATAGTGCAGACTATTAAACCGATTAACGGTATTAATTAAAGTGAGGGTAGTTACATAGCATCTGTCGTTTAAGCACACGAATAACGACCGGCGACTAGTGTGGTGCAAGTTGGAAGATTACAGTTAGTAAAATTTTATGTCAATATATTTTTTTTTTTGAGGTAAGCCAACTATTATGTCATCGACGAAATTCTGTGATTTTTTAAAATGAGAACACGCCACTATGGGTCACTTCGTAAACATGACCCAAGGTTAGGACACGACTTATTTCAAAATGTGCCTTTTTACGAGGACAGTTACTACTTAGTAGGGACTAATGCTTGAAATGTATTCCAAAGTACATTTATGCCCAAATACTTTTCCTGTCCCTAACCCGTGTGCAATTTGCTCATTATGTAATTGAATTTTGAAATTTGACATTATGATCACTTATGTCAAGAAATGACTCTTAAGGTGGTACTTACATGTACATACAATACTATGTATTATTTAAAAAACCGAAACATGTAGTGACTTGCAATAAATATAATAATGAATGTGACTCCCGGGAGCATATTACAATTAAAAACCTATTGCGCATAAGTACAGCATGGGGTTCTTCAAAAAAGGTGTGAAAAGGTTTTTACATGGTCGGTAACGTGCAAGTGATACCCCTGGTGTTGCAGGCGTCCATAGGCTACGGTAACCGCTTACCATCAGCACGCGTAGCACAAGGAACACGAGAAGCCCGAGAAACGGTTTTGTCTACACCGTAATGTCATTTTTAGGCGTGAAGGTGGGCCGTATGCTTGATTGCCACCTTTGAGGTATAAAAAAAAGTGGCTTGATAGGTTAAGATTTATAACACGCTGACAGTCAACTACTTGCACTATACCCTACCGCTTTATATGACGGCACACCAATTGAGCGGAGTATAATTGGAGGCTGAGGCCGTTTGACCGGCGCTCATGTGATTAAGGCCTCAGCCGGGAACGGCCTTAGCTGGTAACGGCCTTAAAAATATATTACAGGAGCTAACGGCCTCGCCAGGTGGCCACTTCGCTGGAATAGCATAGCGTTACGGCTGGAATTAACTTGAGCCGTCTAATTGTTAGCAGCAGTTATCTTAAGCTGTTAGTATCTAAGGTCTGTTAGTTTACAGACGTTTGCATTATTGGCGTTATGGAGGTCACCAACGCTCTTATAACTTGGAAATGCGATAGGACATTGCTTTCATTCAGCATCTTTATCGGTTGTGTCATAGAGAGTGTTCTGAAGAGATTTTCAACCTAATTCCTCCTTTCCCCTTCGTTTACGAGTCATCCGAACAATGCATCTATCTCTACTTTGCGTATAAAATAATTTTAAACTCTCTTCCGGTACTCATTTTCCCTCCTTCCTATGATATAAGTTCCTGCAAACGAGGTGTGAAGGCACCGAGGCACCTTTTGGGTAGGTAGGAAGGGGACGTATGGATGTGGCTAGTGCATAATGCTCTCATTATGCACTAGCCACATCCATGCGCAGTTTTTAAGGGATACCACTTGAAATCCGGTGGATTTGGATCTTTTGTCGCGCCTTATGTAAAATAAAATCAACCAAAAGACGTCAGTTGACAAAATACCTAATACAATGGAGTAAGGTAGCTATAAATTTCAGTATTTTAATTTAATTCATTTACGGCAGTTCAGAAATGGAAAACATGAATATCATTCACCTGGTGGTCGGTGTAAAAGGAAAGACATCTGCTAGTCAAGGGAATCACCTTACATTGCAGATGCTTATGCATTCTGGAGAAGCCTGTCTTAAATTATTATATCTCCGAAACATGGCCAACTTTTTTCATACAAGACTGCAAGTTAGGTTACTAATAATAAATATAAAATTAATAATAAATATAAATATAAAATTTACTGAAATTTCATGTAGATATCAAACTAGTGAATTTTGATGAATACCTACATTGAAATTCTTCACATAACAATATCATTAGTTGTGGTTTTGGGGATCTTTTAATATCACGATCGTTTAACTTAATGCTCAGTTTAATGTCAAAGTCTATTTACCAAGCAATAGGTATCTGAGCCAAATATTCTACGTGGAGGTATTGAAATTCTTCAGTCTAATTTATACATAGCCTTAGGCTTATTAATTAATATATTTAATTAATTCACTTGTTGTGATCCTCAACAGTAATTTGCCTTTACCTGGAGCAAGGTTTTAAATTGTGATTAGATTGTTTTAATTATGTTTTACAAACTTAGATATTTCGGGAGGTACGTTTTCATACTAGCAAACTTTTGTTGCTTTAGAAGTAATCGAATAGCGGCCCATTTTTTTATTAAGGCTAGTATTTTGCTTATGATCCAACGTTTTTGATTTTCCATCTTAAATTAGTTATATTTTCATTCATTACTAGTGTAGGTATTGTTATCATGTTGGTTTTTTTTCAGCCAGCTTAATCGGTTATTGCGCAAGAAGCTCCATATTGTCGGTCTTTTCACGCCTCATGAAGCAAAGAATTCCAAGCTTTGAAAGTACTATAAAGAAACGAGATACTAAATTTCTTTGTGCGTGATGTTGAGATGGAGAAAGTGACTTGATGACTCCGGAGACTGGCATGCGTGCTCCTGAGTAGGAAGAGGGAAGGTGGAATAAGTTCGAAAAGCTCTTCAGAACACTCTCAATGATAAAGCCGATTTATGGCGTTTAGCGACGCTATGTCTCGATGCAATTGTAAAGGCTCTAGGCTGTTCGTGGCATCTACATGATACGGACAGCTTGACGATGTGATCTGACGAATGCATCGAGGAGTTACTTGGAGGAGCCATCCCATAGATGCGAGCAATATTCCACGCAAGACCGGGGCTGACTTTTGTCAAGCAGGTATCATTGGTCAGGCGTGAAAAATTGACGCACCTTGTTCAGGACACCGAGCTTTCGATGGGCTGTTTGATTTATGGGTTAGGAATGAAATATTAACAGACAGACACAAAAACTTTTGCATTTATATGAGAATGGAAGTATGTATTTCATGTTTTGCAAAACATTCATCCATTAGTTAGAATAGAAAAAAATGAAACTGAATTAGATGGTAATGTGTAAAAATGTACACCATCAATTCGCTTGTCGACTCCCTAATCAAATCAACTGAAACGGTTACAGAGTTTTCCTCAATAAATATCAATACCACATTAATTCACACAATCAGTCACACTCAGAGGAATCAACATTCAATTTGCGAACAAAAAAATATAAAAGCACTAGAAAATTCCTTTCTATCGCCAACGTCAATTTGGCGAAAATTAAATTATTCCGCGATCTCGATTGAGATTTAAGTATTTTTGAGTGCTTTAATATTTGGAGGGTTTAGGAGTTTCCAATAATTGTTGGACTCGGTGCCATTGATGCGAAATTAAATTCAACAGGCGATCTCCCGCCTCCTTATGATGCATGATCACGTCTCCTTTGATTTGAGGTGCTCGGAATTTGTGGGAAAATATTTGGAGTATTGCTCATTTCTGAAAGGAAAAAACCACGTAAGCGTTCCGCGCTTCGTTGCTGAGAATAAAGATTATGTCACCTGAAGGATTGCCGTTTTTATGTGGAAAGAAAATCTATCTGCTTAGCTAGCACAAACTGGACAATATTAACTTTCATGACTGAGTGTGTCAACTTTCATCATCAAATTATAAAGTAAAGATTATTAACATAAGTAGACCCATTTATTGAACGTTATATTACTGGACTTAACCGAAAAATTAAAGCTTCAGTCAAACTCATGTAAAAGTTCGGAGGTCCTTGGGCGGAGGCTTTTTTTATACAAATGAAAATATCTTTTTCCAAATCGGCCACCAAGAAACACTTTCAAATCGTCAAAAATCTCATATTTATGACTGTCAAAAAAAAATGTTTTCACCGCCTTTCTTATTTCAGCCGTGAAACAGTTTGCTGTGTTTTGGATTAAAGGGAAAGGTAGCCAGTGTAATTACTGGGCATGGACGGCATTTTATCTTAGGTCTCGGGATGACAACGCACCTGCAAAATCAAGTGATTTTTCCTTGTTATTGCAGGTGTCTATAGGCGGCGGTAACCGCTTACTATCAGGTGGGCCGTCAGCTTGTTTGTCAGCTAATTGTAAAAAATATTGTAGAATATTTTTGTGTTAGTCTTAACTGTCTTATAGTATAAACTTTTGACATACATTAACCACTTAATATGTTAAAACACAATCCAGATAACTTCTACTAACCTGTACCTCGGAGTCCCGTTTCCGCGTCTAATTAACCCTTAATGACGCTAACTGTAGAATAATTGAGGACAATGAGCGAACTCCGGCATCAAGAAAGACAACGTAAAATATCACATTTAAATATTCTATTTTGTGCGTACTTGATTAACAATTACAAATAAAAAAAGAAAACCCGCGTCTTCTGGGATCCGGCCAGACCCCAGGAGACGCCAGTTCGATCCCCGACTGGAGCATACAATATTTTCATCATTTTCTTTCTTCATTTGTAATTGTTACAATAAAGTACCTAAGCGTTATAAACGCACAAAATCAAATCGTTATTAAACATATAAAACATTTTGAATGTGGTATTTGAAGCGTTAACGAATAGTGCGTCTATTTATAAAGCTTTTTAATATGAGGACAAAAAGGTAATCTACTAAGTACGTGTAAACTACACAGTTTTGTGGGCCTCAAATATTTTGCTTAACAAAAGTCACAAAACAGCTGAGATCAACAAACCGTACAATATTACAATTGCAACATTTGTATTTCATTAAACCCAAGCCAACGTACTCAGCAGCGGTTCCATTGACGTCAACATCAGAGCATTCATCGGACAATATGCCTCAAAAGATATGTAAAATACTCGGACGATAGTCGCGTCGATAACATGCGATATGCCAGCAGCCGCGCTATTGTGCAGTTGAACGTGGAACACCAGCATTGTAAGCGAACGAAGGCTTACGAGCGAGCGGAGCGGATTCCAGACAAATGAATTGACGGATCTGCATTGAGGGTTTTCGCGTATACTCCATAAAATGTTTTGTGCGAAAATGTGAGTTTTGTTTGAGGACCTCGTTGGAGTAGTGTGAGCGCTCTGGTTTCGATTACGAGAATAAAACCACTTTTGCCGTGGTCGATCCTGGGATGGGTCAACCAATATTTTTAATATCGAGCTCCTCCGTGCTTCGGAACGCTAAGGCGTTGGTCCCGGTTGTTACTGCAACCATTTTAACCCGCCAATCTGCTTTGGGCCCGCGTGGTGTTATGGTTTTATGTAGGAAGGCCCAGCAGTGGGATGATAATGATCCTGTAGTTTTATTTGTGATTTATGATTCAATGCGTACCTATTTAGATTGTATTTTGCTTTAAATTTAACGATACTTCATAACCTACAACAAGTTATTTTGACAACTGACGACATTTTACAAATGAATTGTATGAAGGATTGACGTAGTATTAATTAATCTACAAACAATGTGCCAAAGTTGAAACATTTTTACATTTATTTGATTTTTTGTTTTCTGTACCAAACAAGGCAAATTTGATGACTCTGTGCTTTTTATGTCTTAAAGATATCAGCTATGAGTTGCAAAGCACGTTTGATAGATAACTTGTTAAGTATTTACTTCAGCTGGAACAGTGACAAAAGCATCGTATTAATTTTAGATTAAGCTGATGAAATATGCCCGCAAGTTTTGTCATGTTAGCGATTCCCATTTAAATGCGAACCTTTTTTATCAAATTGTTCAAACAGTTTTAAGCTGAAACCGCTCAATTGTCAGCAGCGCGTCCGCCAGTTGCAGTGCATGGGATCGTCCAAATATCTGACATGTCCGCTCGTTTTAATATTTGCTTTAATATCGGAACGGTTTTATGGCGGCGAGTTTTGTGAATCCAGATTGTTGAATTTTAATATCGGGTCCATGACAAAAACTGGAATTTTTAACGAGCCGCTTTAAAATTAATGACATGTAAATATTAAGGTAAATTGGCTACATTGGTTTATCTTTCACTAGTGGCCGTCCGCGGTTATGCCCGCAGTAGCGTATTTGCTCGTATTCAGATACTATTTTTCACATATTCAGATAATGTGAAAAATAACACCATCTCCATTTCAATGTATTGAAAAAGTCCCAATAACCAGACAGATCCTCCTGACTCATCAGGCTACTCGGTTTCAGCATCCCAGAAGATGAGCCTCAAAGTATAATTAATTATCTACACGTAGGTAATATTGTATGTAGGCTGTTCATCCTATTACGAGTAGATTCATCACTTTTAATATGTGCGACGTGACACTACGAGGCAGATTATGCGTGATGTTTACTGAATTACTTATAAAACTTTGTATGTGTCTTGATTTATATCATGGAAACTGATTAATAGGGCTCCCTTGCTGAGTCCTTACCGTCAAAAGTACTGCAACAAAGTTTGGATACACAACTATAGACCTTAGGGCGATAGGAAGAAGAACTATGAAGTAACGCGGAGTCTACATCAGTCTGGTGTCATCTTCATTTATTCAGGAAACGTTAAGCAGCAGATGAATTAAACTACTGATTTGTCGGCATTGTTCCCAGTGGCGCGAGGGCCACCAGATAGAATACGTGAACCAGTTCTGGGTTTACTAATCCGACTGCATCCTGGTGATCACGTGTTATTTCAATGATGCCCAAGGTTATAAGGAATGGTAAGCTGCTTATTTATGTAAAGTAGCCTTTATTTTATTGTCAACATTTCAAAAGTAGTAAAAACCTAGCTTCCCTTAGCTTCCCGAGAAATTAATATCGAATTTACATCTAGCTGTACAATATGACCTCAGAACATACGCGACAGGATATAGTATCGAACAACATTAAAAAACATTATCTGCGCTAGAACATTTTATAGCTTACAAGCCTTTCCTATTCCAATTTTGGTGCGTTTTGAAAAAGAGTAGCCCAAATTAAGCTTTCTAGTTAACGGAGAAATGTAAATATTAATCCTTATCTCATATCTTTTTTTTTTCTCCGTTACGTTTCACTCCTAAGCACTCCTAAGCAATTTAGATGAAATTTGGAACGGCGATAGAATACAACATGAGGAAAAACTACTAGTATGTACATACATAAATATGTTGGCTCGTGAATGATGAGAAAGTGTACATATATCCCTACTAGGATTAGAACTCGAGACTTCTGTTTTCATAGATAAAGCTACTGACCACTCGTCAGACGCCGGTGGCACTTGACCAGACGTCCGTCAATCTCCAATACACCAACACACAAAAAAAACTTTTTAAATTACTTTACTCTCGGCAAAACACCGATATAAAGTTACCAGAATCAGGTTACAGAAACTACATTAATTGCTTTCAAAGGTCCGCGTAATGTAATAACGTCGGTCTCCCGACTTTCCCGCAGGACCCCTACACCCACTCATAAGCTGTCTGCTACAAATGGGCAATGCGTAAGTAACGTGTGAAATAACATTAATAGGAGCAGATTGAAGGGTCGGCATGACGCTGATGAATAATGCAATGGGAATAGTAGGGTAAATCTGATCATGGGGTGAATCCGGACACGGGGTAATTTTGAACGAATCATCATCATCAGACGGTTCACCGCTGGAAATAGTCCTCTCCACATGATTGCCACATAGCTGGACTTTTAGCTAGCCTCGTCTAGTTACTTGCAGCAAGTGTTTTATACGAAGCACGGCAAATGACTCAACACTGCCTAATGCGAAGCGGAAAGATCTGCTTATCTTTTAAAGGAACCCATGTAACTTTGCGAAGATCATCACTCCACTGAGCCTGAGGACGTCCCACACCGCGATTGCCGAGCCGCCGTCTCCACTCAAGTACTTCAGAGTCATCAGTTCAAACATGGTCTTAAGAAACCGTGTACAATATGATAGAAAAGGATAATTGTTTTATTTTTTATTCTTATCAGGGTTGCTTTTGGCCTTCATGTCACCTAATAGTAAGTGAAGATAAGACCTAATATGGAAGCGAGCTACATAGGAAATGGCTATCTTACCTCCAGAAACCGAAACAGAACAATGCTATAAACATTACTGTTATACTGGTGGCAGCTAGCCAGGCGGACTTAGAAAAAGCCCTATCACCCATCACCAACCTACCAAACCGAGCAGAAAATTTCTGCTTCCACGGAAATCGAACCTCGGACCTCTTGATCTGAAGTAGTATCACTACAATGATCACTATCATTGTACAGTCGACAGCACATCAAGCGTAACAGTTTGACCTTGAGATCGCCCTTACTGCGTACGTAATAGAGGCGGCTTTATAAGCCGCTTGCGCTAACAGCGTTGTAATCACGAAAATACCAAACGGTATCGTGTCAAAATGGAACATGGACTTTTGAATGCTATACTTTTATCTCAATGGATTTCAGCAGATTTTTTGCTATTGCAGAAAACAGCACAACAAAACGGATTATTGGCTTCGATATTCTGTAAATTCCAGCTGAAAAGTAACCGTTATATTTCAAACACGGCATTGATTCACAAACTTATTTAACTTACTTATGACCCGGGTAAATGAACATTATCCTAATACCCAAAATAAACAAAGCAGTTTGATTAATTTGGAACAAATCAGTGTTGACAGAACCCCGCAGTGGACGCGATCGTGCCCGGAAATTATAACACTACCCAAAGTTACGGAGTTTTAATTAATTTCATCGAAAACTGACATTAGATAATACGCACACTGATGAAAATAATGTATGAACCTTCATTCATTCGTGTTCAAAAGTGGATACCGTCACTTACAGCAAGGAATAAAAGGCCTTCAATGCTCAGTAATTAGACTGGCTACCTTTTCCTTCAATCCGCATAACAGCGACGGCTAGACGGGTTATAGGCCGAAATAGGCAAGGTGGTGGTACTCACCCAGACGACCATACATATGGACCTTCCACCTACCATGTACAGTATTCTCGATAGTTTAGGTGCTAGAACCTGAAATGACACACGAACTGTTCAAAAAAATCAAAAAATCAAAATCAAAAAAAAAAATTGTAGCTGAAGTCCCCTTTTAAGCATACAAATGCCTGTGCCAGGGGGCACCGCTCTTCCATAACGTTAAAGATTTTATTAACAAATTTAACCACACATTTGGTAAGTATATTTTATTTAATACAATACTCGAATTAGTGTCTTTGTGTGTGTGTGTAAGTGTATGTTTGTGTGTAAGTGTATGTTTGTGTGTAAGTGTAAATGTGTGTGTGTAAGTGTGTGTGTGTTTGCGTATATGTGTATGCTAGCGTTTGCGGATGTGTGCGTGTGCGTGTGCGATAGCGTGTGCGCGTATATATCTTTAGAGAGTTTCACCTGTGGGGTACTAAGAATGATTCCATATTATCATAGTTCAAAGTTTTTATCCATCTACTCAACGAAGATTTACACTCATGATAGGTTTTGGAATATATTTGTATGTCTTTATTAATTTTGTTGTATAAATAAGCTGATTGTGTTTTGTACTGTATCCTAGCGAAAACTGTTTTTGTTCTGGGAACTTCTAAAATATTGTATTTCCTTCTTTTATTTATTAAATTAGGATTATAAGTTAACACACTGTTGTCACACATTTTTAAATTCTTACTGAAATTTCAAAGCAGCATTGTAAATGTAAGCGAAATTTTTATTGTCAGACTGTATCTTTGACACAGAATAGAATAAAATTTATTTCGCTAGAATGTGGTTACATAATAGTTCTTGATACAAAAAATAAAGTTCAAGAAACATTCACTGGTTGAGCATGCAAAATTTGTCAACTTTAAAATTAATGAAACAATAAAATAAGATTCAATTTCACATTTTGAAGTCAAAATATTCTCTTATACCATAAACACAATTTTGTGTGAGCCATGTCTTGAGTTTGTATCTGAATTGATTCAACGCTTGATTTCTGATATAATTTGGTAATTTTTTGTAAATTTTGATAGCCATTGAGTTGCTACTCCAAAGAAATATCTGTTCCCTCAATGTCACCAATTTTAATGGTACTATGGGGTAATTCCGATCACGTGATAGTTTTTAAGGAGACCATGGGTTTCACAGGAGTAAAGGATAGTTGAAAATCTGTTACTACTGGTTCAGAGAGAGACCCATGCACTGAACATGGGCTCAATATTTTTCGTTCATGATATAAGTACACTCTTTTCTACTAATTTTATCTCCTAGCATCCAAATTTCATATGAGAACAAAACATTATGTCCTCGTGACACTAAAATATACAGCGAGACCGGCATGACGTCATAGTTTTCATTAGTCCCTCCCTCTACATCATTAATCATTGCAGTCGCTGGGATCGGACGGCATATAACATGATGGTAGACGCAATTATATGACCACTAGTAAAATGGCTAGACAGGTCATAAATTAAGATAGCATAAGCATTCTCACTGTGCTAAAGTGATTTATTATGGGGATCAGATAAGTAATATTAAAGATTCTTCATTTCAAAAACTCGACTCTATCAAAGACCTTTTTCATATTTATATGAGTGGTGGTCTTTTATTGACAGCATAGAAGATAAGTTCTCCTGATCCCGTCTCTGAGGACTATAAGCATTACATGAACACATCATTATCATCAGCCATTATACGCCCAACTGCTGGGCACAGGCCTTCCTACATGGGAGAAATACACGAAGAGCATAGCCATAGCACCACCCCGCTGGCCCAATGCGGGTTGGTGGATTAAAGCGGTTGCAGTTACCAACGGTTTCACGTGCCTTCCGAAGCACGGAGGAACTTGAGATGGTAAATTTGTTTGACCCATCCCGGCATCGACCATGACGAAAGTTGCTTTGTTTTCGTAATCGAAACCACCGAGCTCCTCTCGAACACATCACTGCAAAGTGATGTAGTAAAACACCGGGACCTCTTCCCGAGTAGCCCGTAGTCAGGGGTACTAACCTCAACCAGCCGGTCATCAATACGTTATCATAAAAACTACAGTAGTACGGTCGACCACAGAAGTAGCTGAACACTTTATTACCATGTCACAACGACTATGGCGTCAATGAAGTACGGTAGCAACTGTAAAGTACGTTCACAAGGTCAGTGTGACATGGGTAGTGTATCATGTATGTGTAGCGAGACTTTCCAATTTACCCATGTTGTTCCTCAAAAAATCATTAAAATTTTTAAATCCCTAAAATTGAAAAATACAGGTGATTTATGGGATGTATCTGTGAAAATAGTTAAGAATATCATTGATATTATTGCCCCTTATCTCGCGCAAATTTTTAATAACTGTATAGATGAAAGTATTTTTCCTAATTTAATGAAATACAGTAAGATTATTCCGCTATTTAAATCAGGTGATAGAGAGGATCCTAGTAATTTTCGTCCAATTTCTATTTTACCAGCACTTAGTAAAATATTTGAAAAAAATATTTTGGAACAATTGATTAAGCATTTTAATTTAAATAATCTTTTCCATACTGCGCAATATGGATTTACAAAGGGTCGTTCTACTACTGATGCTGGTGTAGCTCTGTTAAGGCACATATTTGATGCATGGGAGAGTTCACAAAATGCTGTTGGTATATTCTGTGACTTATCAAAGGCATTTGACTGCGTTGACCATCAGACGCTAATTTTAAAATTACAACACTATGGGGTTACAAATTCAGCTCTAAAGTTAATCACATCTTACTTAAGTTCTAGAACTCAAATAGTTGACATCAATGGAACAAAATCTTCAGGGTCTTATGTCAAAATGGGAGTTCCACAGGGTTCAATTCTAGGGCCTTTTTTATTTTTAATATACGTAAACGACTTGCCTTTCTTTGCTAAGGAATTTTGTGAGATTGTGTTGTTTGCAGATGATACTTCTTTAATTTTTAAATGTGATAGAAATAAAGTTAACTTTGACGACGTAAACAATGCGCTATCTCAAGTAATGAATTGGTTTACTGTGAACAATTTACAACTGAATGCAAAGAAAACTAAATGTATTAAATTTATTTTACCTAATGTTAAGGAAGTGGATACAAACATTAAATTAAATGATCAGTCGCTAAATTTAATTCAATCCACCACGTTTTTAGGCATTACAATCGATGCGAAACTCCAGTGGAACCCTCACATCACAACACTTTGTAGTAGACTTAGCTCCGCGGCTTATGCTATTAGAAAAATAAGGCAATATACAGATATTGCCACGGCGCGCTTGGTTTACTTTAGTTACTTCCATAGTATTATGTCGTATGGTATTCTTCTGTGGGGTAAAGCAGCAGACATTGAAACAGTATTTATCTTGCAAAAACGTGCAATTAGAGCAATCTACTGCCTTGCTGCTCGAACATCTCTTAGAGACTTATTTAAAGAAATAGATATACTAACAGTGGCTTCTCAATATATTTATGCTTGCATAATTTTTGTACGTCAAAATTTAAATTCCTACTTAAGACACAGCGATGTACATGCATTAAATACAAGAAATAAAAATAAGTTGATCTTACCGTCTCTAAGACTGCATAAAGTTTTTAATACTTTTATGGGTCAAAGCATACTTTACTATAACAGGATTCCTAATAACATACTAGACTTGCCATTTGACAAATTTAAAATTCACATTAAGAAAATTCTAATGTCCAAAGGTTACTATACTATTAACGATTATATAAATGACAAAAATGCTTGGTTGTAACTTATAATGTCATATAGTTATTTCCACCAATAGCATTTCATTGATTTTGTGGTTGCTGGAAGATGTCATGCTCTCTATAAGTTTCTGCGGTGGTGGCGTCGTGTGCCGGGTCGCTCCGTTCCCTATGATATGGTTGAGCGGAGCGATGGCTGGCACATGCGTCATACTTGTGAACAGGTGCCACTAGTGGAAATGGTCATCTCTAAGCTTCCTTGATTTTGTAATAATTTACCTACATATTCATCAATAGTATCATTTTTGAGGGATTTTTGAGGTATATGGCATTATAGGATATTATATATAAAACAATACAATTATTATTGTAATGACGTGCTCAGACAAGTGTTTAAAATTAATGAAAGATGTTTAGCTTTATTAGGTCTTTGTATATTAATTGTTGACCTTTGTGTATTGTAATACCTATATTGTGATGGTGCATTGTCGGACAGCCTTTAAATACAGTAAATATTCTTATCATTAGGTACTTATTGGTACTTTAATATACCTTTTTTATACTCTGTGCGACACTGCGCTACTAAATACTATTACTGTGTAATTAAACATTGTAACCTAATGATTGAAAAGAGTGACTACACGAGTTTGTTGCCGGAATCTTCTCGGTAGTTCAACTTTTGGAACCGGTGTAAATTCAGACAGACTGACAGACAGACTGACTGACGGACAGACAGACAGACTGACTGACGGACCGACGGACCGACAGACAGACCGATAGACAGACTGACATAACATTCTTAGCTTACGTAGATCCAGATAAGACAGAGAGACAAACATTATGAAATTGTTAGTTAGTTAATATTATTTTTATGTGATAGACTTAAGGGTTTTTTTGTTGACGATTCAAAAGTGCTTCTTGGGGGCCTAATTGAATAAAAATATTTTCATTTTCATTTTTTCATTTTCATTTTTCATTTTCATGGTACTAAAGTGTTCAGCTACTTCTGTGGTCGACTGTACCTTGAATAAAATCGTTCAGTTATTTTTATAGTTTCAAGTTGTTAGTCACAAGAATCCCGCTAAAGGCTGACAGATCGCTGCTGTACCGGGAAGTCTGCGAAATTAATTGGGAGTTGCAGCTTCTGTCTCACACAAAGCACTTTATGATGTAACAGTAAAATATTGCAAGAAATTAATAACAGCTGAAAGATAAGGTAAGCAGTGAACGTAGCCTATCAAAGATCAAGAAGAATCATTAGAGAGCATAGGAGACCAGCCCCAGCTCACAATATAACGGTTTCTGAACGAGCTCTGCCAACCTTCCGCACCGCAGGATTACAACACTACAAGCAGTGCTATTTCGCTGCGATACTATGTCAGGTGCTACCCCTTCGGGCACTCAAGATTCAAGTGGTAGGTACCACTATGCCCCACCTCTCTTTTAAACATAGTGATGAGCAACTAAAACTATACTGACGATGTCATCTATACCGTTTTTTTGACGTGGCCAGCGTAGCGGTGTAATGGCACAAATTCCACGTGTGCTAAGAATGGCCTGTAGTGAGCATCGCTGAAGGGAAACCACTTTATATTGATGTGAAAGACATCAGTTAATGCCTCAAGTAGTATGTACGCATTTTTTGTAAAACATGTATGTCGGCTGGTGTCCTGTGCCGAATCGCGGTTGTCGTATATTAAAAACTTAATATATAATTGCTTCTACTTGCTACATAGCTTCAAGTAATACATTCAGAAAAAAACAATCTCGTATTACACAGCTGAAATCTTAATTTTGTAAATGAAGCAATTGGTAAGCAATTATTGATATAACATTGTTTTAAAAATTCCGTGTCTTTCATTCTGAACAAGGAGGCCAGGCATCCTGAAGTCGGAATGGCTGGTAAAAAATATTAAATTTGTGAGAATGTATTACTCAAAGCAATTATTAATGAGATGTAAGAAATAGAAAATTTTGCAGCATTTTTTTTATACACGACAACAGGAAACCTGAGTAAATTCTTAAATAAAGGCTGTCTGTTGGAGGGAAGTCCAAAATTCCAAGCTGGACCCAACATACCGGGACTCTGCAGAAACAAATTTAAAAGTTAAACATTGCCTGAGATATTAAATGAGGGAGGTTGGGGCATAAACTCAGAATCTCATTTAAAGATTAACATTTGAGTTTTATAACACTTTGTTAGGATATAAATTCTGGGTGTTATGGAACGATCGTAATTACTGAATTACTTTCCAGTAATGATTTGTTTTGAAACAGCTGCAAAGCTACTTAAGCTATACATAACAATTTTTTTCAATATGAGTTATTTAAACACTTTCATGTATAGCTTTTAGTATTCCTTCACAGTCATCTAAAGAAATTTCGAATTCTAAAAATCACATCATTGATTCTAAATTTAAGAAAAATACAGAAGAAGTGATCCATGCTAGAACACAGTGGCATGCATGTGGATATTTTAATTTCATGCAATCTAAACTTTCAAATACACTTCTCCTGCTGTTTCTTTTATCAACAAAACCTGTCTCATCTATAAGCTTTTCTATATTAGTATTCATGTTAATAGATAGAGGATAATTTATATCATCAAGATAATTGCTAGCAGTGGAGACCTACGAAGCTAATACCAAGCGCAGGCGGAATGCGGTCTCGCATTTCAACGCGCCCTGTTCGGGCAATCTGCGAGCTACAGGCTGGCGCAATTGACAAGAGGTTGACATAAATAAACAGAGGCCAGCGATGAGGACTATTTTCGACTAGAAAGGCGAAAGAAAATGCCAAACTATCTAAGTATGTACTATATATTCGAAAACGCAAAATATAATATCACGTCATCGTTTCACTTTCTTATTGGCTGCCCGTAACGCGATATCTGAGTCCATCCATGGATAGTCGTTTGCTTTGTGGGTACTTCACAAACAATAATAAAGTTTACATGCTTAATATAACGGTTTACTTTTTCATTCCTAGAAAAATGTCTAGACGAGAAAAAACTTAAATATCTCAGCTATCATTAGAAATTGCATTGCGCCCCTGCTGCATCGGGTGCGAGGCAGCTCCAATAGCTACTTGGAGTCGGTCGTGACGAGACTGGACATGGGCAGTGAACACTGGACCTGCGTCCATCTCTTCAAAAAGCTCGTCGCTCTTTAAACTTTGTATAGTATTATTTCATTTCTCTTCTGTTCTCTTTAGACTTGCGCCAACCGCCGAAAGTACAATGGTACTCGTGACGCGGAGTGATGCGAGTACGTGCTGTGTACTGGTAAATGCTCCGTGAATGTTTCGGTTGCTACGGATAAATTTAAAGTATGTACATACCACCATTGTTTCACTGTACTTTTGCGCTTTTTTCTATTTTAGACTTTCCACATGAGGTAGCCTAAGAATCTTTGTTTGTTTGTTTTCAATAATCCTTTTAGTATCGCATTCTTTATATTTTTTGATAATGTATACCTATTCCCGTTCTCATGGCTTGTTAGGGACTACCTGTTGCTTACTTATGCTCTTTGTCACACTCTTTTTTTGTTTGAAAAACAAGCTGATGGACCTCCTGGTGGTAAGTGGTTACCGTCGCCATCGGTCTGTCTTCATCGGTCCGTCTGTCTGTTACATTTTCACCCCTATACTGCTACGGTCTTCTGCTACCACCAACCAAACCGAGCAAAAAATTTCTGCCCACACGGGAATTGAACCCCGGACTTCTAGATCAGATCTAGAAATCCGGGGTTTAATGGGATTTTGCTGCGCGTAAGTGCAGACGAGTTTTGTCACACATCTTGTTATAATAATGATGTCATCGTGTATGATAATAAACCTTTAGTTGAATAAATAAAGCCTGAAACCGTTATAAATGTTTTATTTAAATATTAACTAAATTTCTGATTTCGATATCAGTTGGTTGTAAAGTATAAATTCATTATGTAGTTTAATGATGATTGTTGAGAAAGGGGCAGGTACATGGACTGGGGCCTAGGGTGGCGAAGACTGCAAATCCGCCCCTGTTCGGTGGTCTCAACCACTAAACCACAGACGCGGTTGAAATGCTGCTAAATGAATAAAAATATTTTTTTTGTATTTATGCAAAACTATAGCGGCCTTATTAATAAAAAAATATTCTTTGGAGTATAGCTTATCTATGTTTTATCTTAGTTTATTTATTAAGCTGCATTTCAACCGCCTCTGTGGTCTAGTGATTGTGACCACCGAACTCAGATCTACAGGTCTTGGTTTCGATTCCCGTGGGGGCAGAAATTTTCTGATCGGTTTGGTTGGTGGTAGGGCTTTTCTAAGTCCGCTTGGCTAGCTACCAACAACATAACAATAATGTGAACGGCATTGTATTCCGGCCGTTAGAGGTGTAGCTCGCTTCCAATCGTCGGCCTTATCTTCACTTACCATCAGGTGAGATGAAGGTCAAAAGTTACCCCATTAAGAAAAAAAATCATTTTTTCATCTCATTTGCGGCAGTCTTATTTATGTACTGTCAGCGGTTGTCTTTTGGAATTTTATGGGGTGACTAACTCTAAAAACCAACTTTAGTGTGACATTTTTCATTTTCGTTTTCAAAATTAACGGGGGGACTGTAAAATATTTTTAAGTGTATGAAAAATTCTAAATAATTTTCACCCTATATAGGTAGGACTGCTATTCAAAATTAAAGTTATTTAATGCAAAAGTTACATACACTTTTTGGACCCCTCCTTCCAAAAGGTTTTTTGTAATACTGTGAAGTCCTTTCATGATTTCTATAATACCTTTATTTTCATAACAAAAAACCTATTCTCGTTTTACGTCTTGAAATAAAACGTCATCCCAACTTGAAAATTCTCTTAGTCACACACTAGAGATTTAAAGGACTCGGGTGACATAGCGTGAGGGGACTCGGAGACAATTATCGAAGGCTCAAAAGGAGGGGGGAGGGACAGACCGTAATATCTCCCGTTCGGAGCTAGCCCGTGATACCTTACATTATTCATTTTGAATCCTCTCTCCTCTTTCGGCCTTTTTGTAATTTTTCCGCAGTCCATAAGTCAGACGGCGACGTTTTCGGGTTTCGGAATGATGGCGGAATCTTTATCTGATATTGAGGTGTGCTAATTTATGGCGGGTTATGTTTAATATGAGTCTATTATTTTGGCGGTAGATTTCGGCGGTAGGCGGCGGCAGATAATATCGATCTTGGATTAAATTCAAATTCGCTGCAATTTTTCAAGCCATTTCTCTAAGAATAGGATGGAATTATTTTTAGAAAAGATAACAACTGGGAGCAACGGCTTAACGTGCCTCCCGAAGCACGGAGGAGCTCGAGTGTGTGTCTGTGTATCTGTGTGTCTGGCTGTGACATCGTAGCTCATTAACGAATGGACGGATTTTAATTCGTTTTTTTTAAAGCCGACGTGATGAGAATGATTCTTAGCTATAATTTATGAATATCAGTTAGTCGTATGATGACTATCAGCTCATTTCCTACGCGACAAAAGGGTTTCACTAACTTTCAGAGATACAATTGATTTGAAATTTGGCTTACTGTTACTTCGGTGGTATTTCCAAGACATGCTTACCTTGAGCTGATCCTGTACCATCAAATAGTCTGCGAGATGTTCAATTCTTCAGAAACTTACAGCAGATATAGCGTCTTTGGGCTCATTGGAATAGTCACAATGAGATGATCTTAGATCAATGATTAATGACGCCGAGGGTTACTTAAAATTTTCAATTTCATATTGTTATTTTTGTTTACAAAATAGTTTTCACTCTTTTAAGTGATAATTTTCTACGATCAAAGCTAGATGGGTGACTGTCAGAATTATTGTTTCCTGCTATCGTATCGTTTCACTAAAATGTCATAGGAAAACCAAAATCCGCAATGTTGAATACATAGAAGACTTAATTATTCCAGTTATTTTGATTTAAAAACCAAACTACACAATTGATTTTAAATATTTTTTTGGGACCAAACGGTAACTGAAATAGTTCAATATGTGTATCAAACAAAAAAAGAATCACGTAAATCGAGTCAGAAATTTCGGCGTAATCAATGTACATAAAAAACAACCGGTTAATAAATTTGATTGTAATAAGTACACTTAACTGTTAGTTTCCTACTTAATGATAAAATCTATAACTTCAAAGAAAAAACAATAATAACTCATTTTAAATGACGTTACTAATTTTAAATGAATTCTTATCTAACGCGTGCTCTCTCTACAAGCGAGCGTATTAATGAAGCCATAGCAGCCATTTTCAGGTAATAAAGTAAGATTAGAGTCATTGTGGAGTCCCCGACCGATATCAAGCGACTCTCATAACTCCATGACGTACTGTCCTCTAGAAATTTCTCGCCTAAGCATTTTATAGGTCACAAAACGTGGTAATGAAATTTCCGTTTAATTCTGCATCGACATCAAAAGGAACTAAAAATGTATAGATTCATTCTAAATGCTTTGTACATGCAGGTGTAGACTAAATAAAATATATTTTTTCGTACTGACTAGTGACCTTTGAAGATGAGATAAGATAAGGTAAGATAATTCATTTATTTCTCAGAATATGGTTTACAAGTTCACGCTATCATTTACTAATCCTCACATTCTACCGTCATTTTAAGGTGCAGAAATAATCGGGGTTTTAAGCAGGCGAAAACCTTGATGATCCTCAAACCTTAGGGGCAAATCGCCTCTGGTCCATTTCTAATCGGCATACAACACCTCCCGGGAAGATGTACTACCGTCGCTTAGAGTCTCCAGGGCGCTCGGGCTACAAGGCTAAAATGGTTCGTTGGGTATTTGGTGGGAGAGATTTTATGTGTGATGAAAATTATAGAACAACGGACAAAAAACATTATATATTCTTAGTGATAGCCAGGCTGCCCTAAAAGCTTTCAATACACCGCGCATTAACTCAGATCTAGTCCTGATTGCCATACGGGCCTTAAACCAAGCATGGAAGGTGTAACAGAGTAAGACTGATCTAGGTACCCCGCAATGTTAGAGTGATGCGCAATGAGAGAGCTGGCGAACTGACAATAAATACCCTGAGAACGAATACGTAGGCCCTCAGCCCTTCATACACCTTATACAAAGTTTCATAAACATGACCAACAAAGAAGGTGTCAAGAATAGACACAAGACTGAATGGCAAAAGTTATTGAGGTTACCTGATACGCAGATGACCATGATTATTTACGCGTCTTACCATCTACGCAGAATACACATTATTAGAACCCAGCAAAAAGATGGAGCGGAGTATACCCCAAATTAAAAAAGTTCATAAAATCTAGAGTTATAAGATCAAGACAAAAACAAAGAAACAAATCCTATGGAACAAGCATTAAAACAAAGTAAAAATGTGATGATGGTCACATAGGAAGACTGAGAGACAAAAGATAGACATCTATGGTACAAAGTGGAAAAGCCCATCTGAAAAAAGAAGTGTTTGCAGACCAATAAAAAAATGGGCTGAGTCCAAATTGCTGGCCAAAACTGACATTACTTGGGGAAAGACAGAGAGTCTGGAAAAAGTCTGGAGGAGGTCTTTAACCAAAAAGGGATCTATATCTCTCATCATCATCATCATCAGACTATAATACGTCCCACTGCTGGGAACATGCCTTCCCATATAGGAAAAACACATGAGGAGCTTGGTCCATAACACCACCACGCTGGCCCAATGCGGGTTGGTGGGTTAAAGCGGTTGCAGTAACAACCGGGACCAACAGCTTAGCGTGCTTTCCAAAGCACGGAAGGGCGCGAGATTATAAATTTGATTGGCCCATCCCGGGACCAACCATGGCGAAAGTTGCTTTGTTTTCGTAATCACAACCAGAGCGCTCAAACCACTAAGCCAACGAGCTCCTCTCTATATCTCTAATTAACCGACTTCAAAAACGAGGAGGTTCTCAATTCGGCCGGTATGTTTTTTTTTTTTTTTTTTTTTCTATGTATGTACACCGATTACGCCGAGATTACTGATCCGATTTACGTGATTCTTTTTTTGTTCGATGCGGAATAGCTGCCATTTGGTCCCATAAAATTTTTTTCAAAAACAGTTGGGTACTTTGGTTTTAAATTTAAAAAAACTTAAATTATGAAGTCGTCTACATATGCGAAATTGCGAAGTTTTGCTTTTCAAATGACTTTCTAGTGAAACGATACTATAGTAGGAAACAATATAAGTTTACGATCACCCATCTAGCTTCGACCGTAGAAAGTTACCACTAAAAATTGTGAAAAAAAAAATTTAAACTAAAATTAAAACCGACTTCAAAAAACTGAAAAGGATAAAATAATTAAATTTAAGTAGGTATTCATCCCCTAGAAACATTTTTTTGGAGTTGGTGCTAAGTGGTTTCCAAAAACAATAGAAAGTGAAGCACCGACTCCAAAAATATGTTTCTAGGGGATGAATACCTACTTAAATTTAATTATTTTATCCTTTTCAGTTTTTTGAAGTCGGTTTTAATTTTAGTTTAAAATTTTTTATAATAATAGTGTAACATTTAGCATGTAACCATACTAACATACTAATTATAAGTAATGCAATATTTGTAACAAGATCGATATGAAAGAAATGGCTTTTACTTCTATTATTTATTTAGTGTGGCGACACTATCTCAAGAAGCTATAAACTAGCTAGAATATTATATGATCGTAACCGATACTGATCATTCTGATTAATCACCCATCCTGTCTGTCATTCTTCATCATTCTAGACGAGGCTTCACTCCATAAGACCGTGACAGGTAGTCGCTATGATATTGGCGATCAATCACGTTAGTGGCGTGGAGAACTTAGCGTCCTCTTAGTTTTTGCTGTAGGATTCTATAGCTTCAGATATCGCAATAAAGTTCACATTTAATAAAAGGTAAC
Source organism: Nymphula nitidulata (assembly GCA_947347705.1). Taxonomy (NCBI): domain Eukaryota; kingdom Metazoa; phylum Arthropoda; class Insecta; order Lepidoptera; family Crambidae; genus Nymphula; species Nymphula nitidulata. The sequence continues at coordinate 589,083 of OX374617.1, read as the reverse complement.
AGTTCTTTGACGCTGTACCTAATACAAATGTCTTTACTTGATGTCATCGAAACGGAAATAAGATAAATAAAATAATATAACTAGAATATTAGAAAAAAGCAGTGCCTTTGGACGTAACTGTTATTTATGTATTCTCTTTGAACCTTTTGGGTGTACATAAATACATAATAATAAAATGTTTTTTGAAATGGTCCCAAATGTATTGCATATAAACGGCATATAAATCGCCTTTTCCCTACTTCAGTGTGATGATACTATTTTATCTGTGACACAAAGATATGCAAGACCCTTCTTTAGCTTTTCAAAGGCTTTTGTAGTGTTTTACTGCTGCGGTGGGTCAGGTCGCCAGAGATTATCGAGGAAGCGTTATATTGGGTGCAGAAAACTTGTCTCCTGTTCTTTTTTTAAAATCAAATATTTTTATTTACAGTCACTTGTAAACCTTTACATTTTGTAGCTGAAGTCCCCTTTTAAGCATACAAATACCTGTGTCAACTCAGGGGGCACCGCTCTTCCATAACGTTAAAGATATTATTAACAAATTTAACTATACATTTGGTAACCTTAGCCCAAGACCGGCAACAGTGGAGGCATACTGTCCAAGCTAAGGTCCAAGCATTTGAGGAGAAGAGGCTCATCGAACTCGATGCTAAGCGAGACGAGCTTAGGACCTGACCACCCGCGGTCATAAATTATAATTTTGTACAAGGTGTGCTCACCTGTAGTGAGTGTGACCGCACATTCACTGAGAAAATTGGCTATATTAGCCACCTGAGAGCGCACGAGCGACGCTCACAATAGCCACTTTCCAGCCGCTGTGACCGAAAACGGTTAGGATATATATATATTTTATTTCTTACAATGCTCGAATTAGAGTGCGTGTGTATGTGTATATGTGTGCGTGTGTGTGATGTGTGTGCGTATGTGTGTGTGTTTTTTTTTCTATGTATGTGCACCGATTACGCTGAGATTACTGATCCGATTTACGTGATTCTTTTTTGTTCGATGCAGAATAGCTGCCATTTGGTCCCATATTTTTTTTCCCCAAATCTGTTGGGTAGTTTGATTTTAAATAAAAAAAAAACTGAAATTATTAAGTCGTCTACGTATGCAAAATTGCTAATTTTTGCTTTCATATGACTTTAGTGAAACGATACGACAGTAGGAAACAATATAAGTTAACGGTCACGCATCTAGCTTCGACCTTAGAAAATTATCACTAAAAATTGTGAAAAGAAAATATGTTTTTAGGGGATGAGTACCTCAATAATTTAATTATTTTATTCTTTACAGTTTTTTTAAGTCGGTTTTAATTTTTGTTTAAAATTTTTTAAATTTCTTTTTCAGTATGAATAGGCAACGCGTGAACGAGCATTGCCGAAGGTCCTACGAGCGTACTAAACAAGCGACCACCGGCCCCGTGATGGTAAACGGAAACCGTAGACCAAAGAGGTAGGTATCGTTTTACTGACATCTTGAGATAGGCTCCAAATTAACGCATAAGCTCTAGCGACCCTACTCACCGTTTGTTCATTCCACTACGCAGTATTTTATTAATTTTGGTAAAATATCAGTTTCAGTTGTGTTTCTGAATTAGAAAACTATTTGAATTGAGAATCTTTTCGTTGAATGTTGGCTAATAAATCCAAAACTATTTGTCATGAACTTTAGTCCTGGTATTCTTCGTGAGGAAGCATGCAAATTTTCTTAAATAAATTTAAAAATCCAATATAGAATATCTTGAAACTACGTTCGAAACCTATGAGAAATTCCTGTCATTTCTCGCACTGACCCGAGCCGACCGATAAGGACAGGACACAATTGCACACATTATGTCTCTGTCACACTGTTTCTGTAACCTTCCCTTGAAAGCTAACAAAGAGGTCACGTACTTGAGGTATATGAAGGTTGAATTTTTCATACCGATATTAGAACAGAGGAAGACTGCGTGGTACATTTTGCTAAAATGAAAAACGCGGGGATGCTTTTGATGAAAAGTCTTTATAGTCTATGGTTACTGGTAAACCAAGGAGATCTGTACAATTTTACCATCGCGTCTACGTTCAGTTAACATATTGTATAAAAAAACCGGAGCACTTAAAGTCATCATTATCATATCAGCCTATGATGTCCACTGCTGAACAAAGGCCTCCCCAATCGATTTCCAAATGGAACGGCTCCCCGCGACCCTGACCAGCTCGCCTGCCCATATAGTGGGAGGCCGTTCTACTTTGCGCTTTTCTGTACGTGGTCACCTTTCTAGAGCTTTCCACCGGCCGTCTGCTCTGCGTGCTATGTGCCCTGCCCACTGCCACTTCAACTTAACCCTATGAGCTATGTCAGTGACTTTGGTTCTCTTACGGATGTCTTCGTTTCTGATTCTATCTCGCAGAGATCTTTGACTGTATTATTCAGTACTCGCTGTAGTAAAGTTCGACGTAGAACCCACACTTGATGTATGTAGGTAATATGTCGGGTATGTCTGACCACCAGTAAAGCGGCAATGGTTTGCACCCGATGCGCACCATGGCTGCTTGTAACAGCGCTTGCACGCAAGTTCTTCAACTGGTCAGGCGTTGGTGTCTCCCGTCTGTCGTCCGATGGCACTGTGTGATTGTTTTCAATCTGAACTCATTAACTTACAGGTTCTCCTGTGAAGTTGAGACGTATATTAAGTTGCTTTGCATAATTTGCACTTTAAAGTAGGTTTTTTTTTATTAAATCACTCATATTTATGCCGGATATGTGTGTCATCTATCAAATTGAGATACTACATATTTATTATGTGCGGCCGCATGTTGGATCCCAGCCAAATCGCGCATTGGCCCATATAAGCCATTACCTTCCTACCATTTTTACTAATTGCCTTTATATCTGGACGCGACACGTAGCTGCGTCCGACAATACTTCGAAACAGTCATAACCCTTATGCCTCATATAATAGGAGTCATTTTTGTGTGCCATTGTTGTAGTAAACCAGGTAGTGAAATATTCTCCTACGCTTAATTCGATTCTACATGATTGCGTTATCTGAGTTTCATAAGCAGACTTATAGAATTTCGATGGTAAAAACAGAAACAATGAAAACAGAAAGAAAGAAGGAAAGAAAAAAGTTAATTTGGTACCAAAAAACAATCATGAACACATAATATTCATAACAATTTCAAATTAGTACCAAAAAGGTTTCCGCTCAGCAATATGTCGCAGGAAAAATCTACGACGCTGGTATTCTGCGAATGCCTTTTATTAGTAGAAACATAGTACACATAGCTCATAGCACTAAGCTCCCACACAACTCACTACTAAAATACAAAACACCGCAAAACACACAGTTGTTGATATAAACAGATTATGTATTTCAAAACCTTATTAACTAAGACTAGTTTAGTTGATTGATTATTATTCAATTCAGTAGGTGTAAGGATGTAGAAAAAATTAAAAATTGAATTTTCCTCTTCATTATGGATTCATACATGGACGAAACACTCGAGGAGCTTGGGTCAACGTGGGTGAATGGGTTAAAAAACCGGTGCCTTCCAAAGCACGGAGGAGCTAGATAATAAATTTAGATTGACAAAAGAAACGAGATTCGAATTTCAGTTCAGACTCACGCGTTGTTGCAGTAGCCTATAGACGCTCGTAGCACCTTGGGCACTACTCACGCGTTGTTACCGTAGCCAATATACGCTCGTAGCACCTTGGACTCTACTCACGCGTTGTTGCCGTAGCCTATAGACACTCTTCGCACCTTGGGCACTACTCACGCATTGTCACCGTAGCCTACAGGACGCTCGTAGCAACCTAGACACTCACGCTTTGTTGCCGTTGCCTATTGAAGCTCATTGCACCCTGCCTAGCGAACTTAGCCGCAGAAACAGAATAGTACTACGCAGTGCTAAAATCGGTTTGTTCGTTTTTGATATTTTGGACTTTTTACTTTAAAAAGCACGGAGGAGCTAGATAATAAATTTAGATTGACAAAAGAAACGAGATTCGAATTTCATTGTTGCCCATCCAAAACTTAGAAATATTTACCAGCTCGACATGTCTTTCTTCTTTTTTATAACTTGAAAACCTTTATTTAGAAGAGAAATTGTAGGCGGCAAGGTCACTATATTCATCTGGCTTTCCATATGAATCCACTGGATGGATGGACACGTGTTTTTATAGAACTAGACGACAAGCAAGCTGACCACCTTGTGGTTAATGGTTACCATTGCCTGTTACCAAACACTAGGTGTTGCAGGTTGTCATCTTGAGGCTTTTCAGTCCTAAGTACAGCGAACTATTAAAAAAGGCGGTGGTACCTACCCAGATGACCCTAAATACTGGCCTACCATGTGGACGGAGGGATGGCGGGAAACGAAACTTAATAGACGAGTGACAATGATATTCAGTTCAAGCAAAAACATAACTAGTACATATGTTGTTATATTTTCACTGATGTCCAATATCGCATGTACCAATTACGACAAGTTTAACTGATCGTATTAATCTGGAGCCGTTAACCAAACCCGATTCAGGCACGTGCTGTATTTAATTACAGCCACCCAGTGTTTTTACGAACACCCCAATTTATGGGCCCTGAAATTAACACTGCCGCGTTTCGATGGATTTCTTATTGTTTTAATTAAGTTTGGATTTCAAATGGCCGCTTAAACCGATTTGTAAGTTGTTAATTTTAAACTTAACTGAAAGTTTTGATTTTAAAATAAGCTTACAATTGTAATTACCACCGTCTTTCTTATTTCGGTCGTGAAACGGTTCTCTGTGTGAGGAAAAGATAGCCGGTGCAATTATTAGGCAAAGAAGGCATTTTATCTTAGGCCGCAGGATGACATCGCACCTGCACTTATTCCTTGTTACTGCAGAAGTCTATTATATGCGAAGGTAGCCACTAACCACCAGGTAGGCTATCAGTTTGTTTCCTTTTTGCTCTTGAAAAGTGACTTTTCTTTACGAAAACGGTAGCAAACAAGCATACGATACGATGGCAAGTGGTTAGCGTAGCCTATAGACACCCGTAGCACCTTGAACACACTGTAGCACCTTGGGCATGCTCGTAGCACCTTGAGCACTACTCACGCGTTGTTACCGTAGCCTATAGACGCTTGTAGCACCTTGTACGCTACTCTCGCGTTGTTGCCGCCGTAGCCTATGGACGCTCGTAGCACCCTGGACACTACTCACGCGTTGTTGCAGTAGCCTATAGACGCTCGTAGCACCTTGGGCACTACTCACGCGTTGTTACCGTAGCCAATATACGCTCGTAGCACCTTGGACTCTACTCACGCGTTGTTGCCGTAGCCTATAGACACTCTTCGCACCTTGGGCACTACTCACGCATTGTCACCGTAGCCTACAGGACGCTCGTAGCAACCTAGACACTCACGCTTTGTTGCCGTTGCCTATTGAAGCTCATTGCACCCTGCCTAGCGAACTTAGCCGCAGAAACAGAATAGTACTACGCAGTGCTAAAATCGGTTTGTTCGTTTTTGATATTTTGGACTTTAAACTTTTAAAAGCTATGTGGCGTAAACGGTATTAAGTGAGCTTAACAATCTACCTACATGAACATTATCCAACGCAACATCAATATGACGTTACTTTATTAATTTTATTACCCACCCTTCGCTTTCAAGACATTACTTTTTTTTATAGCGCAACGTAGACAAACAAGTATACGATCCCCCTGAAGGTAAACACTTTTTGCACAAAGCATGTTTGAAAGGCTATTATTTGAAAGTATCAGAGATTGTCAACTTACAGTATTTGTATTGGACATATTTCATAGAAATTTCTGTCTTAATAATCTTAAAGCTTGTTTTGTATAAACATAGGCATTTTTTTATTTGCAACTTTGAATCGTAAAAAAAAATATTTAAAAAGTTAAACCAACGTCTTTAAGTCAACGACTAAAAATAAATAAATAATTAAAATGACGTAGGTAGGTACTTATCACATAAAAAGGTATTTTTTAGAGAGAGTGCCACAGATTAATCATTCTGTGCTTCATTTTCTATTTTTTCCGGAAACAATTTAGCACCTAACTAAAAATACCTTTTTATGAGATCAGTACTTACCTATTTCATTTTAATTATTTGTTTCTTTTTAGTGTTTTGATGTCGGCATATCGCTCAGGCACACATAGTTTTTGTCATACTTATAATGTGATTTCAAGTGCTTCTTAAATGAATATTTACATTTTATTAAAAGGAGGAGAAGGATATTAACGATATTGCAGTATTTTTTTTTAGTATTTATATAATCAATTTTTTTACACCATTTTGTGACACTGTGTGATGCTCATTGATACCACTTTGTCACAATGTAATTAAGTAGCCCATAGAACAGAGTAGCCCACAGAACATATAGTTCCGTGGTTTAGCCTCACCATTCGCGATGAGGCGCCTTGGACTGAGAAGCTCTATAAAATGACATCTACATTTAATACAGTTTCTATGAGGCCTGTTTGCATAAAATATCGGTTACTGACCATAGTCGTGACGTCGGATTATTCATATCGACGTCGAAATGCAACCCCAACATCCACAGCCTAGAGAAATTATTCACTGATTCAGGTGATTCAATATATTGAATAGGTTTCTGCTCGCTCGATGGTAGGTCTTTAATACAGCCTTCAGATTAATCTTAAAAAACAGTAGCTCCCACATCTTATATAATGATAATACGAAAGCCAAAAGATTACATCAATATTTTAAAACACGTGACATTTATAGATAGTTGCAAAAGTTATGTGTCCGCCTGGACACGGCAGATGTCAATTTTATTTGACACTGGCGTTTTGCGCTCATTGCACTTGGGAACGCTTACTTTACATTTTATAGTCTTATTTCATCTACGCTAGTAGTAAGAGCATTACGAGTATCGCTGTTAGTGTGTGTATGTGCAGTCTAAAATATTTCTATGTCAGCATAACCATAACAACATAGCTAAATGTGATTTTTTTTTTATACAAAGCACGACAAACGACTCAACACCACCTTATAAGAAGCGGTAAGAAGAGTTCATATGCGAAGACAGCTAGTGCAGTTCATACACTGCTCTAGCCGCCTCCACTCCACCTTCCCAGCCCAAAAGGTGTTTTTTCACGCCTCTTCTGAAGGCCCATGTTATAGAAAGGAAGGGACACACTTTATTGGCTCACTGGCCTTACGTTTTAATAATCAAATGCATTGTAAGAGTTGTATTTTCTAATATAAATTATTAATAAACAAAATTAAAATCTCTAGTCTGTGTCAAGAGTCAATGGTAGTGATCCTTTCAGTAGGCAGCAGCGGACTCCGAGAGTCGGTAATTCCCTTTGTGGACAGCGATATTATTGGGTTCCCTTCCACACTGTGGCGTAATCCGATTACGTCACTGATTTTGAGAGGCGAAAGTAAAATTTCGGATCTTGAACTGAGATACCTATATTTTTGCAACCATCATATTACTAAATCATACATTAATTTAAGTTAATATTAGCAGATATTTTAGATTACTTGACAAAAATGAAACTTTGTCTCCTTCTTTCAATATGGATAGAAAAAAGAAAAATTCTAGGCGTTATGAGAATTGTAAATTGAATATGAAATGTTGGTCCAATATTGGCTTAATGTCTGTAATAAATTTATAGTTGTACTGTTCGCGACAAGTAATTTGTGTTTTGTATGTGACAAGTGTAACTAAGCGTTAAATTTATGATTTGTTATAAACTATAAGAACTTTAAGAGCGATATTTTATTTCTTTCATGATTTGTTTTTTTGAATTAATCTAAATTAATTGTGTGTTTGTGTTGTTTTTCCTTAATTGTTGTAAAGTTTAAGATTTCGAATAAAAATTAACATTTCTGTTGATTTCATTGAGAGAAAGCGAGAGAGGATAATAGACCGTCCCGCTTACACCAATCGCTTGTGCACGGCGATAGTTGCGAGGTGTAAGAAGTATTACGACGGCAAAATCTAGTATAGGTATAATTTCGAGGAGCTCTGGTAACGAACATCGATGAAAAATTTAAGGACCTACACCTATTAAAATTAGTTTTTTTTTGATGATAGAATTACAGATTATATAAACGGTTTCTTCACTGGAAAATTGAACTGAATTTAAAAGAGAAGCTTTAGAAGCTTTGCTATAAAGGACAAACAAAGTAAATAAATTCACTAATTTGAGTTCCCATTTTATTGCTTGTCGAGTTACGGCCGAGCGAACATTGGTCTTGTTGTGAAAAGTTCAGTTGGCTTCCAACACAATGTTGATACGCTATTGCTTTGGCATCACTTATTCCGTTAGAGCAATCAGCATAAAATGATATGTACGTAATACAAACCAGATAGTTTAATTTATACCCCTAAACAGGAACCCGGTTCAATAGTCCCATTATACTGACTGCATCTATTTTGCATATTCATTTAGGTCATGTTGAATTCTGCGTCATGTTTTGTGTGCGAAAGTGGTGTATTATATTAATATGAAAATTCTGTTAATTTGTGAATGTTTGTGAGTTTTGGATGTTTGTTACTCAATGACGCAAAAAAGTGTGAACGGGCTTAAATGAAATAGGCACACAGATAGTTAATTCTTTGTCTCTCGGAAATGCTTAAGGATTGGATTTCATTTGGAAATACTATTTTTAATGGTTTTAAATACAAAAGATATAAGATAATGAAACCTGTCAATTTATTAGCCATTTTGTCGTTCTCGTACATTACTTTAACCCCGAAGGGCCTTCCACAAAAAGTGAACTCATAAACGAGCTGTATACGGATATCACTTGTCCGTGCGGTGACGGATTAAGAATACAATTCACCGCCCCATTTCTTCCCGTGGGTGTCGTAAGAGGCGACTAAGGGATTACCGAGCTACCAACTGCTCGACTGGTGGTAGGGTCTGAACACCCGTCTGGTTAGTGACCACCGTACGCATGGCGTAAAACCCGCCAAGTGACCACTTGTGGTCGCGTTCCGGGATCAGTCAGCGTACAACCAGAGCTTGGGGAGACGTTGCGGCGATGGATTCGGTCAGTGACGGCTTCCGTCTAACCAGAGCCAGGTGGACTGCGTTGACCCGCCGACCAGGGAGACCCGAAGAAACGGCTGTTCCGCTGGCCGCCCGTGGTACAGTACAGGGGCCCAAGCGAACCTAACCAGTTCGTGAGGCTGCCCTATCATGCCACGCATAATCTTGGGGTGGTCCGTCGTGCCGGTTGGTGACCGGGTGGTGGGGTCCCGGCGGCCATTCCCGGGGGGTTCGGGGGCCCTTCCGTTCGGCGGGTCAGCGCTTCTCTTCTGTCGGCTGTTAACTGGGGAAACAGGCCTCACGCTTTGACCGTCTATATCGCGGCAACGTTCCCTCAATTCACGCCTCTCCTCCTTACATCATATTCTATGGCAGCGCTCAAGAACATGAACGGTCGATCAGCGGTGCACACCCCCACCACAACCACGCTGTTTGAGGTCGGGCTCACTAACATCCGTGGGCTCCATGCTAACCTCAATGCCGTCCACCAACATCTCGAGACGGTTCGACCGGCTATGCTGTTTTTGACGGAGACGCAAATACTTCGCCCGGCTGACACTAGCTACTTGGATTACCCCGGCTACGCTCTTGAGGAGTCCTTCAAAGCGAAGGCCGGGGTATGCTTGTTTGTCCGAGCGGATGTTTGCTGTCGCCGTCTGCGCTGCTTGGAGGACCCTTCCTACTCGATTCTTGGGGTGCATGTGGACCTGGGCACACATAGCCGTGTCTACGTGTGCCTGTATAGATCTCACAGCGGTGACATGGAGACAACTCGACTTTTCGAACATCTTAGTCGGGTGGCAGATGTTGCGCTGGAGCAGTATCCAACCGCGGAATTGGTGTTTTTAGGGGACTTTAATGCTCACCACGAGTCGTGGTTAAGTTCCTCTAAAACTGACCATGCTGGTAGAACTGCCCATGCTTTCGCTCTCACGCACGACCTGACACAACTGGTAAACCAGCCCACCAGGATTCCAGACATTGTCGGTCACGCGCCCTCATTGTTGGACCTTCTGCTGACGTCTCGTCCGGACGGATATCGGCTAGAGGTTCGTGCTCCTTTGGGAACATCGGATCACTGCCTGATATCCGCTGGGGTGCCACGGGCGTCGCCACCGGTACCTATGGTTGCCAAACGCCGCATCTGGCACTATGCGTCGGCAGATTGGGATGGTATGCGGGGTTACTTCGCATCTGTCCCTTGGAGGCAGCGCTGCTTCAGTGAGCTGGACCCGAGCGCTAGCGCTACTGCTGTTGCTGATGAGATCATGTTAGGGATGGAGTACTATATCCCTCACTCCGATCTCATCAGTAGGGGTAGGCGTAACCTCTGGTTCAACCGGGAGTGTGCCATAGCTGTTGAGAACAGACAGTCGGCATACCGCGCTTGGATCAGGGGTCGAGCTTGCGGAGATCCTAACATTGACTCGCTGAAAGCAGCTTATAACAACGCCACCAAGTCCTGCAAGAGGGCATTCATCAGAGCGGATGCACAGCGCGTTGCACGAGTTGGCCAAGAACTACTCACGCATCCTACGGGAAGCCGTAGCTACTGGCGTCTGGCCAAAGCCGTGCAGTCCAACTTCTGTCAACCCTCGCTGCCCCCGTTGAGATGTTCTGACGGCTCGCTAGCTCACAAGCCGCAAGAGAAAGCCGATCTTTTGGTAAAACTCTTTGCTGCTCATTCCCGAATCGATGACTGCAACTCACAGCCTCCAACACTCTCCCACTGTGGCCACACAATGCCTAATATCCGTATCAGGCAATGTGATGTACGTGCGGAGCTGCAGTCAATCGACGTCCGGAAAGCTAGTGGACCTGATGGCATCCCAGCGATAGTACTAAATAAATGCGCAGCGGAGTTGTCTCCCATCTTAACCCGGCTATATCGCCTTTCTCTCTCTTCTGGGTGTGTGCCTGAATCTTGGAGAGAGGCCAATGTGCAACCGGTCCCCAAAAAGGGAGACCGATCAGACCCAGCAAACTACCGCCCAATAGCTGTCACCTCAGTTCTTTGCAAGGTCATGGAGCGGATCATAAATAACCAGCTGATCCGATACCTAGAAAGTCACTCATTAATTAATGATCGACAGTACGGGTTTCGGCCGAAACGGTCAACGGGTGATCTTCTAGCGTACTTAATGCATGTCTGGGGTGAAGCTATTGATAAACGTGGTGAGTCACTGGCTGTTAGCCTTGACATTGCCAAAGCTTTTGATCGGGTCTGGCACAAGGCTCTTCTCTCCAAGCTCCCGGCATACGGTCTGCCCGATCAGCTCTGCAACTGGATCGCCGGCTTCCTACATGAGCGGAGAATACGCGTCCTCGCAGATGGATGCGCTTCGCGGTTCATGTCTGTGAATGCTGGTGTACCACAAGGCTCTGTTTTATCCCCCACACTCTTTCTTCTTCATGTCAATGATATGCTTCCATTAGGAAGCATTCATTGTTATGCGGATGACAGTACAGTGCATGGGGGATATTACGGTCGCCCAGGGGCTGGGCGCGCTGAAACCGAGAAAGAGAGGGAGAATCTTACTATTGAGCTCAACAGGGTGTTGAACCTCGTATCTGAATGGGGATCTAACAATCTTGTTGAGTTCAATGCTAAGAAAACACAGGTGTGTGCGTTTACAGCCAAAATGTCGCCGTTCCTTCCCCTTCCCTCTCTTCAGGGTACTACTCTTTCGGCAAAGGCTTCTTGAACTTACTCGGTATGGAGATATGCTGCGATCTCAATTCTAGAAACTACATCGAAACCGTGATAAAAACAGCCTCACGGAAGCTCGGTGTCCTGAACAAGGTGCGTCGATTTTTCACGCCTGACCAGCTATGCCTGCTGTACAAAACTCAGGTCCGGTCTTGCGTGGAATATTGCTCGCACTTATGGGATGGCTCCGCCAAGTACCTCCTCGATGCACTGGACAGATTGCAGCGTCGTGCTGTCCGTATCATTGGCGATGTAGAGGTCACGAACAAACTTGAGCCTCTACAATTGCGTCGGGACATTGCGTCGCTTAGCGCCTTTTATCGGCTTTATCACGGAGAGTGCTCTGAAGAGCTTTTCGACCTTATCCCACCTTCCCCCTTTCTGCTCAGGAGCACGCGTGCTGGTCTTCGGAGTCATCCATTTACTGTCTCCACCTCAACATCACGCACAAAGAAATTTAGTTCTTCGTTTCTTTGTCGTACTTCCAGAACTTGGAATTCTTTGCCAGCGCATGTGTTTCCTCCTTCCTATAACATGGGGTCCTTCAAGAGAGGCGTGAAAAAGCACCTTTTGGGCCGGCAAGGTGGAGGCAGCTAGTGCATTGTCCGTTTCTGCACTAGCTGTCTTCGCATATGGACTCTCCTTACCGCTTCACATCAGGTGGTGTTGGGTCAATTGCCGTGCTTTGTATAAAAAAAAAAAAAAAAAAAATATCAGTAAATCGTTTAACAATGGGGAGGATCAGTGTGATTCGATAGCCAATAATGTTTTGATCTCGGCTCAGAGGCTGAGAGCTTAGAAAGGTTCCTTGCGTGATGTCACAGAATTCTTTTGATGGGAGATGATTGGTGCAATTAAGCCAAAATAACATTTATGATATACAAAGTTATTCCCTAAAAAAATCATAATAATTTACATCAAATACATAATTTATAGCTTTGGCTACACTTACCATTAGATAACAGCATTTCATCAAATTTATGTTTCATTTCATTGCATTTTTCACTAAAGAGTATAAGCCAAATTTGCATTCTTCTAAATATGCTACGGAATTTCAAACTCTTCTATTTGTTGTCTTTATCACCAGCCTATGTACGTCCTACTGCTGGACACAGGTGATCCTACATGGTAGAAGCACATGAGAAGTTTGGACTATAACATAACCACGTAGGCACAGTGCGGGCCGGTCGGTTTGTTGCTGTTTTGTATGGCTTACTTTATTTCAATAATCGAAAAGAGATTTATTATTATGAAGCATTTTTCAATTTCTTAATAAGTGTTCAATAAATTCAATGCAAGCTTAGTAGCTCGAAACATACTCTCTTTCCGAGCTGTAAGAAATATATCATAATACCTCAAAACAAATGCAACCTTAATTGCCTTCCAACAAGATTCACAATCGATCAAACCAGTCCCATCCCTTTGAAGTATCTCGCCTAACTTTAATCCCAGATATTCTAGCTTCGAACAAAGACATTTTAAGCGGTGTCAGCAATCGGCAGCGCTTATAACATGCAAAAGAGGCAACAAAGGGTTCGCTTTGTCAGCGCTTAAAGCGCTTGATGCGTTGTCCGTCGGTCCGGAACCGGGAATCTAATCAGAGGTTGCCAGTGATTGGAAACTTGTGGTGGTGTTTTAGTTTCCTTTGCGAGAAGTAAAAAGAGTTTAATCTAGCGAACAATTAAATTGTTTCCTAAAATTCATTTAATTTAAGTCATATCTTTGTTTAAGAAATTGAGCGTGTCTATTGGGGCATTCTGTCAATTTCATAATCTGATAAAGTTTTCTGCAGATATAAGTATTAAATTTAACGTCTACTATTTTAGAAACATTCATTCCATACCGAGATTCACTCATCAAATGCCAATTATCGAGAATCGACCAATCATTCAGATCCATCAACAGAGATCATACGTAAAGTATTATCGTCATTTGAATTCCCGCACGCTGTTTCATGAGCTCTAGTTATTATGAATAGAGCTTCAATTAATCCAGAATCGATATTACTGTTTGCTGTACAACTAAATACAAGTTGTATATTACTTTCACAATCAAAAATAAACTTTACTGCACCCTAATAAGGATGTGTGAATGTTTTAATCAATGTTGAACTCTATATGCTAAATGTATTCAGTCCACGCAGCATGAATCAGACATTCTGCACATACACGCAATTATTATAGGCTATATTGATATTTGCATTTCGTTGGATTACGCAGATGTAACAAATATGGCGGATGTCCTCTGAGACCGAGTTGCACAATACTACCAGCATTAATATTGATTGTTAGTCGTCACTAGGATATACTATAGTAAGTGAGAATAATTCTCACGAAATTGAACTTTAGTGTATTGTCACTAGCATACTAACCTTGAGCTGATCCTAAGCCATTGAAAAGTTCAAAAATTTACAGCAGATAAAGCGTGTTTGGGCTCATAAGAATAGTTTAAATGAGATGGTGTCAGATAGGTGATTAATGAGGCCGGGGATTACTGAATTTTTTAAATTATATATTTTATTACAAAAATCCTCCAATAATTATTTAGACTAATTTGACTAGCATAAGCATGTAATGTCTTATAGAATCGGTTTGTTCGATTAAAATATTTTTCACTTGAAAGTTTGCACGAAAAACTGTGCCTCTTAAACGCTAAATTTCATTATCAATTTTATTCCCATCCACATTTTTTGAACTAATACTAGTTAGGTATTTAAAAGCCATTTTTGACTGCGAAGTTTTCTTGTGTCACAAATACTAAAAATACATTACAACCGATAGAAACTTTTTTTTAACTTAAAAATAACCTCGAGATAGCCTACTCCTGGTATCTATCTGACCTAGGTCGTCAATTTCCGATAACTTTTTACTGTTTGAATTGTTCAACGCAACGTGAACGCGTCTCAAATAATATTCAGTTTTTTGCTGAAAGCATGAATGCAACTTTTCTGACATAATCGCGGTCTAATACATTTGATTTGTAGGCCGACTGGTTATCGTTTTGCATGCAGCCATCATCCGCGATGATGGCTGGCTTCTTTATTTTATTTCTGGCTATTATTCAACTTTAAAATGCCAAGTCATGCTTTTACGCTAAAATCCAATAAAGCATCTACATCCTCAACATCATTTAGTTATTGTGAATTAATTACTTTCACATCAGCAAACTCCTTTGAACTGTTGTTATGAATATTCATTAGAGTCGCTTTGTCTAAAACTACATACGTAATAAGAATGGCATCAAAACGCGCGTGTAATCCAAATAGTTGAGCTGAAGAGGGTAATTGAATATTTAAATCCTGAACATCGTCAGCGTCACGTGGAATACAATGGTGTTGTGGTACGGTACGTCGTATGCAAATGAGGTAAAATTCACCATACAAAATTTGACATAAAACGTTGGAACGCAGGATTGCTTAAAATAAATCTGAGGTGAGAACTCCACTTCTACATCCTTGAAACTATAGAATGTCTTATCTATTGGATTTTTTTTTTTAGTAAATGACTCAACACCACCTGATGTGAATCGATAAGAAGAGTCCATATGCGAAGACAATCAGCCCCTGGGCGACCGTAATATCCACCATGCTTGTAGTGTCATCTACATAGCAATTAATGTTACCTAATGGAAGCATGCCATTGATATGAAGAAGAAAGAGAGTGGGGGATAGAACAGAGCCTTGTGGTACACCAGCATTTACTGACATAAGCCGCGAAGCGCATCCATCTACGAGAACATGGATTCTACATTCACGGAGGAAGCCAGCAATCCATTTATAGTAGGTACTCACTTTTAACCCAAAAAAGGCTAGAAAAACTAAACCGGGAATGCCAAGCGGAAATCATAATGAAACGATGTCCCCCTACAAGTGGGAGCAATCAAACCCGGATTAAAATGATAGTTGGTTTAAGGGGAACCGCTTTTGAGATTAGGGATACATACGATTGTCAGAAATTTGAAAAATAAAAAGTGTTTGTACAGTCGGCAGCACATCAAGCGTAACAGTATATATAACCCTAGTAAACGCTATGTATAGCTATTAGAAAGAAAGCACACCCTCTTCGCTATTGGTTCAACTTCAACCATCTTTTAGAATTTGACCAATAGCAGAGCTTGTCAGAATGCTTCGAGCGTTTATTGGTTAAAATTGGTCGAATTGTTTGAGCTAACGCTATTTGTACGCGCAGTTTAATCTAATTTCTATGACATCGCATTTTTTAAGTATGAAGTTGGGGCTCAAGTTTAGAAGATTTTTTTTTGTATCTGTGGTATTTAAAAGTTGAGTATAAAAATAGGATGTCCATTTTGTATTGAGTGAGACCTGAATTGTATGGGGCGACCTAATAATAAGGGTTCAAACTATTGAATACGAAATAAAATCAACATTGACTTTTCTTGTATAATTTATTTGTAGATAAATGTTAGTTTCTTTGAAAAAATTATCTAAGTAATATACGAAATGGCCACGCACTTGGATGAAATGAAAATAAAATAGTAGCACTACACAAATGGGTAGATAATTATATAAAAACCCGACCGAATATCGGTAAGTTAGAATTTTGTTCTACTGTTTTTAAGAGAACAGGACACACCAACCTATATTTTAAATAAACTGCGCTTTCCTTCGTGTTTTTGAAATGAACGCCATGTGTATAAAAGTATTTTGCATCATTTATTTTTTTACCTATACCTACCAAACAGGTTTTGGTCAATGTCATTTGATTTTCTTCAACTTCTAACAAAATGAAAAGTATTTGAAGTATTTGGAGACTTCCTTGCTAAACTAATTAACTTATATCAAGGTTACATAACCTTGATAAGTTATTTAGTTTCATTATTTGGTATAAATATACCAACTAATCATATTTGTAAAATGATTCCACCTACTATAATGTTTTGTAAAAACATCTTTAATCGTAGCTGATATTTTGAAAGACTCAATCCAGTTTATTTATGAACAGGTTCACATAATAAAACAAATACTACTTTGCAGGTGGCGGACCATATATTTTTGGTTTTTAAATATGAGATGAAGATCCAGGCTGTAGAGGCTACAAGATAGTGTGTTGATGTGTGGTGTATTTGTTCACATAATTCTTGTTATTAGTGAATTCCATACCTATGTCAGTGAAATAAATAAGTAACCACAAACCAGACAAGAGATATTCTATTGTTGAGTGGATGCCAGTGTCAAAATTTATTTAACTAAAAGCTCCAGACTTAAATAATATTTTTACAAAAAGTATATAAATGACCACCACATAGAGGTTAGGGTAAGTTTCAGTTTAAAATTTAATGACTGACTTTGAAAAAAATGAAAGGTTATTTAAGATAATTGTTAGTTAGAGACAAACATGTAATTGTTAGTTAGTTCATATTATTTTTATGTGATAGACATAAGGGTTTTTTTTTGTTGACGATTCGAAAGTGCTTCTTGGGAGGCTTATTTGAATAAAGATATTTTCATTTTCATTTTCATTTTTCAAGATATTTTTTTAAAGATACTTAGTTCAACATTTTGGCTTAGCAATAGTGAGCACTTTAAATCAATACATAAGCAACCAGAGACATGATTAAATTAGTTTTTGTTTCCTGGGGTGATAAGATCAACAGGGCCTGGTAAAAATACTTATAACACCACCACATTACAAAGTAGGTTAGGAAGAGTTGTCCCTATAGGTACCTATACCTAGCTCTGCCTGGACAACTGTAATATTCACATGTGCATAATTGTTCAGCAACAGCAGTGTTCCAAGTTCCTACATGATATTTTTTTACTTTCATAACCTGTAAATTCAAATGGAATAGTAAGGCTATCCAATTATCTATGTGATTTTTATGTTATGTGATTGATATAATTTCAGAGAGCAATGGTATTAATTCACCCAGAACATTATTTTAGAAATTATAATAAAATATAGTTACTTTTCTAAACCTAACAGTCTTCTAACATATTTTCTCCTATTACTTTTGTTGTTTAATATTATTTAAATTCACTTACTTCTCATTGCAATGGTTATTTGATTTAGAATGGTGTTCAAAATTTAATTTAAGCAATTTTATAGGTTAAGTAGTTAATATTTCTCACATCATAGGAATGGTTTTTAAATACCTGTCAAGTATCAGATTCCAGAGTTTCCAGACACAACTGATTTTTCAATTGTCTTAACACTCCAGAGGGATAATGCCGCTTGACAGATTAATAAATTACTAGCATGAAACAAAAATTTGCATAACTCTTCAATTAAAAAAGATTTCTGAAAGTTTCGATGTTCTACATATAATTTTGGATTTCATTAAATAATTATAGAAAAGAATAAGGGAGGTAAAATGGTGCTAAAAATACTAATATCTACCTACCTACTTAACTGCATATTGTTAGCACCTAAGTTATTCATAAAATTACCCTTTTAAGTTTTTATAACCCCCAACCCTAAAAAAGGGACATTTTATGTTTGATGTGTCTGTCTTTGTATCTGTAAGTTTGTCTGTGCCATCGCAGCTAGCACTGACAGATTTTGATGCATTTTTTTTTGTTAGAAAGTTAATGTGGTCAAGATGATTCTTAGTTTTGAATTATGAAAATCTTTCACAAATCTGATTTTTTTCAAATTTGGTGCACTCTTACTTTAGTGATATTTCAATAAAACGAGGCTGAGAGTTAATTAAAATTTTATTTTAATATTGTTAACTTTTCAATAAACATGTTAAATCAATTTTGACTCTGTTTCTTATTTCTTACACATTCCCAATTAGACCTGATTGCTCTCAAATAAAGAATTTCTTATTTCTGTCAAGCCATGGATTGCAGAAACAATTGGTTTTTAGTTATGTCCAAAAAAAAAAGTATTCTTAAGTAATTTTACTGTCATCATCAATATCAGTTTATCTCAGAGAAGTAGATCCAAGTAGCAGTTTCAGAATGTTAATGAAGTATTTGGCTAAATCATGATGCAATTTGAATTGCAACTTATGACTTATAAAATTACTAATCCAAATGTTTTTACATTCAAGAGACAGCACTTCACCATTTCACCTGTAATTTCAGTTTTATAATGCTACTTTTAGTTATTTATCACTATAATTTGAGACCAGTGTCATAGAAGAACTAGTAGCGACCAGTGTCTAGGAATTATTGTTGAGTCCCTTTGATTAGATACTCATTGAACAAAGCTGTTAGCTTCTTAAACTAGTCATATTAACAACCTATAAAACTATAAAAAATTTTGGAATTTGTTATTATCACCTTGAATATCATAGCATTGCAGAATATTTTAAAACTAAGTGTTTCTGGTGTAAGTGAGGTCGCCAGAGCTCTTGGAGATACTAATAGTAATGCTCATGGGGTGTAGCATCAGTCCGATCAGTCTACCTGTCTGTCTGGTGTGTCTACTTTCTTTGCACCATCATCATCATCATCATCACCAGCCTATATACGTCCCACTGCTGGGCACAGGCCTTCTTACATGGGAGAAACACATGAGGAGTTTGGGCCATAACACCACCACGCTGGCCTAATGCGGATTGGTGGGTTAAAGCGGTTGCAGGAGCAACCGGGACCAACGGCTTAAAGTGCCCTCCGAAGCACGGAGGAGAGCTCGGGATAACAAACTTTGATTGACCCATCCTAGGATCGACCATGGCGAAAGTGGCTTTCTTTTTCGTATCGAAACCAAGCGCTTAAACCAATACGCCACCGAGCTCCTCCTCCTTAGCTTAAAAAACTTGTATTAAAATTTGAATACACTACACTATTAATTCCCTACTATTATTTTATTTTAATTATTAATTTTAAAACCCTACACATTATAATCATCACGTCAGTTAAGAGATACCCACTGCTGAGCATAAGCAATTGGGCAAGGACCTCCAAACCGATCGGTCCTGCACTGCCTAGACATGAGAATAATTTTCAATCTTATATTACAAATCGATCCTAAGTAGGTAAGTATGATTATCCTGAAGAAGACAACATAAAATTGTGTGAAAAATATTTCAACTAGAAAAAATGTCTGCCCCCCGCGCTCATAGCATGGCAAACTCCCGGGGAAACAATAAGATGGTCTCTCTCTCTCTTCGTCAGAGAGAAATAAAGAAATAAAACAATAAAACACATTAATTTGTCTCTTAGTATGTGGACATAGGTGGTGGAACAAGATTTTGTCCACGGTCCGTTCTAACTTCTACGGGTGCTCGGCGGTCCGAACCCGTGACCTTTCACACTTCGAATGACTGCCCTAACCACAGAGCTATAGAGGATTTAACTGAATCCTATAAAGTTATTATAGATATTCCTTAGATTTATACAATTAATCTAAGTGATAATCTTTCAGTTTTTTAAAAGCGTTTACTAATATGGCCAAAACTTAAAGACTAGTACTACTTAACTATAAAATTTTGAAATGTATTTAAACTATAACCCCCGACTTTACACAATTCTTTTACAAACTGACCGACTGCTCTATCCTTATCCTTAGACAGACCATCATAAGATATATTATCTCCAATCTGATCATAAGATAACTAAAACAAATCAAAAAGTAATGTAATGTCACAGGCGAATTTGATACCCTACCTATTGATATATCATGAGCCATACCTTGATAATTAATAATCGACCTAAGGTATCTGATATAAGGTCGACATTCCATTGAAGACGTAACCGCATTGCACCATATATTATTATGTCGTATGGTAATTAACTTAAATAGAAAAGGGTAGCTCAAATTAAAATTGGTCTTTTTTACTAAGGATTTAGAACCTTCTTAAGTAAGTATATTAGAAAAAACAAATCACAAAGACCTATCTATCATACCTATGATACCTACTTCACTAATTGAAAATTATTCAAGTATTAGTAGTTGATAGTTAGTGATTTACACCAACAAATCATTACAATTTCATACATTTACTAGTATACACAGCCATCACAACTCACATCCGAAATATAAAATGTGGCTACAATACTAAGCGAATATTATCATTATAATTTCAACTTTATCGTCATGTAATTAAGCTTCAAAATTGCTTGCTTCACACATCACTGTCTTGTAAAATACAATAAATAAATTCGAAATAAATTTACCAACACCCCTGGTTGATTGCGTTACACACTCGTCTTCATTCTTGGGGAACGCAGTTCAAATCTCATATATTATATTTTCTTGATAATTCATTTTTAACACTAAAATTCAATAAGATTTTGTGTGTTGTATTTGTGTTAGGTCTAATATTACTTTTCTTCAAAATTTTTATTTCATATTCACATTTGAAGAGTAGAATGTTAGATCTTTAAAATATTGTGAATGAGTAGTAGTTACAGGTATTTTATTAGGAGTTGAACGCTTAGAAATGTTATGTTTTTGTTTTATAACATTAAATAAATGTAGAAAAACAAACTTGTTAATGTTTATTTTCATTTCTCTCCATAACAATGGACCATATAATAATGACCCGACAGTAGAAATATTTTTTAAGTTAATAACAATGAATAAATAATGAAGCCTGTATTTTAATATCTAGGTATAATATTAGTTGATTGAAATAACTAGGTACGCTGAGCATCATTGGTAAATAGGTAGCGTAAATAAAATATCATAACTAGCCATTATAAGTAGAAAACTTTTTGTTTTAAATTAAAGCAATGGTCTCAGCCGTACTTTAATTTTAAATCAAGTTGAAACAACGAAGCGAAGAGATTAGGCCGCGTACGTAGCTAGCTGTAGCTATAGCTACCTATAAACCTACACATATTTAGTCGGAGGCTATATCGAAGAAATACAAATTTTAATAATCGTCGCGCTCGCGTTCAAGGCCAACTGCGAGTATTGTAGGTACAGAGTACTTGAGAGAGAGACGTTAGAAGGAGGCGCTTAGAGACATATGTTTATCCTTTGCTCACAAATTTTCTGTGTGTTGCGCTCTAGGTTCAAGGACAAACTGTTACGCTTGACGTGCTGCCGACTGTACAATATGACAAGATTACTTACTTTTAGGAATACTAATACTTTATAGAAGTTACACTCAAACATTTATGTCTGGGTAATCCTTTAGTAATAATGAGGGCTATTTTTCAACATACGTGCTCTGCCTGTCTTTATCATCATGTCAAACAAATGAAAAACAAACAACACCTATTTTCTGTGTTGTTTAGAAGATTAGAAGAATGGATTGAAATGGCATCGTATGGACAAAACTTATGTAGATATTGTTTAAGATATTATAAAGTATGCTTAATTTTATTTAAAGCATTACAATAAATGTTAATTTAGTATTATATAGCTACAGGATTCTGTAGGATAATAAAAACAAGGACTTCACTAGTCTCAAATTCATGCTCGTCTAAATTTGAGCACAATATACAGTAGGAGTAGACACTCCCCATTTTAGTTTGTTACTCCTACTGTATATTCTACAAACTAAACTTTGAATCATGGTGGTTGAGCCATTGAGCCTAGAAAAACTGTAATCAAAGATTTTCGGAAACTCAAACGTTACTAAATTAGAATGTCACTACACAGTTTATTATAAAAACTTGTCGCGAGATTCTAGTACTGGTATTCGGTTTGCAAAATTAAGCTGCAATATTCCACCCAGCCAAAGCTGAATATAGAAAATAAATGCAGACAGTCTATAACATTTTTACCAGGTATACACTAGACTAGGCCTTATCTTGTGGGACCAAAAACATAGAAAGTAATAAACACGAATTTTGTATTTTATTAATCTGAACTGTAAGCTCATGCAAATACTACTAAATCCAAATACGACAAAAAGAAAATACACAAGTGTAGTCAAAGACAATTTTAATTGCTATACTTGCAAGAATCCCGTAAACTGTGCAAAATCTGACCTCCATGAGCTAAGTTTTCCAAAAACCGGATCTAAGCTAAAAGAAAAATTCGTATAGACATTTTCCAACTCGACAGTTAGTGAAGTCTCTTTAAAAAACCTTATAGACGGCTATATTAATGAGCCGATATCCGACGAGGCTCACACCAATCAAACTCGGATTTGAGACTCGCTGACTCCGCACCACTTTTGTGGAGGATTTTATATGAAATTCTTTTGAATATCTGATAATGATCCTTACCGAACATAAGTATTATAGTTCACTGTGACGTGAACCTCCTTGGTTTTCATTATTGTTAGTTTTCCTTTGGCTTTGGCACAATTGCTGCACCTGACATGCTTTGCAGAGAAAACTGTTAGGTTTTATAATCAATAAACAAAAAAATACAGGTACCTTTCCTAGCTGGCGTCCCCAAAATAACCCTACCAAAGTTTCATTACAATCTGATTAATGGTTTCGAAACAATCATTCATCATTACCAGCCTATATACGTCTCACTGCTGGTCACAGGCCTTCCTACATGGGAGAAACACACGAAGAGTTTGGGCCATAACACCTTCCGAAACACGGAGGAGCTTGAGGTAAACAGCTTTGATTGACCAATCCCAGGATCGACCATGGCGAAAGTTGTTTAGTTTTTCGTATCGAATCTAGAGCGCTCAAACCAATACACCACCGAGCTCCTCACGTGACCAAGCTCTTCCGCAATCATGTCGCGAAAAATCATGCTGTAAGATAATAAAACAATATTCCCACAATACTAAAAAAAACCATTAATTCGCCTTTTTCATGATCATCATCATCATCACCAGCCTATAATCGTCCCACTGCTGGGCACAGGCCTTCCTACATGGAAGAAACACATGAGGAGTTTGGGCCATAACACCACCACGCTGGCCCAATGCGGGTTGGTGGGTTAAAGCGGTTGTAGTAACAACCGGGACCAACGGCTTAACGTGCCTTCCGAAGCACGAGGAGCTCGAGATTATAAATTTTGGTTGACCCATCCCAGGGTCGACCATGGCGAAAGTTGCTTTGTTTTCGTATTCGAAACCAGAGCGCTCAAACCAATACGCCACCGACCTATACCTATACCTTTATATTACTATACCTTTCCTAATCTAAGATAATCCGGGTCTTCTACAAAAGTGGCAAGGGAAATGCTCAAACATTTTTGCTTTTGCGAAATTTTCATATATTCTAAGCAGTTGCCAACAAAGATCTATGGATATACACAATGAGAGAGGAAAAGAGCTGTTGCTCAATTGAACCTTTTGTAGATTATTTTTACTCACAATAAACGTAGTAAGATGAGGAACAGTCAGCGAGAAAATTATCAGCAATGCAAAATTTTATACAGCATTTTGATTGGTATTTGAAAGCCCCTTTAATTTAATTACAAGTTTAATTCTCCGCGGAATTTAATTGTATTATATTTCAGCCAGGCCCTCCTCATGTGTCCTATGTAGGAAGTCCTGTGCCCAGTTATGGGAAACGTGTATGATGCCGATGATGATGATGATCAGCCAGTTACAGTCCATCACTGGACGTGGACCTCCCCAAGGTCAACACCTCACACTTTTCTCTTTAGCCTTCTTCTAAAAGATTTGATTGAATTCTATTCCTATCATAATATCAAATATGCCTTGTGTGCTCTATTTCGCGCTCCAGGATCTTCAGTTGTTGCGGAATAAGTGCGTACTTTATAATCCAGAAGTGAATTTGCATTTTTAAGTATTTCTTAATATATTTGAAAAACAAACCGGCCAAGTGCGAGTCAGACTCGCGCACGACGGGTTCCGTACAATTATCTATAAACAAGCGTCTACCTGTTGCCGTTATCAATATCGAGCAAAACAAGCAAAAAAAAACAGGTTTGTTGTATGGGAGCCTCCTTAAATATTTATTTTATTCTGTTTATTAGTAATTGTTGTTATAGCGGCAACAGAAATACATCGTCTGTGAAAATTTCAACTGTTTAACTATCACGGTTCATGAGACACAGTTACATGGTGACAGACGGACGGACAGCGGACTCTTAGTAATAGGGTCCCGTTTTTTCCCAAACCCTAAAAAAACAATTTACTGGATTATTATTATACACCATACGTTTCGATTATTTTGCAGTGTTACCGAAGTAAAAGAAATGTTTTTTTTTAATACAACTATCACCGAGGAGGTCACTGTCAAGCCACTATAGCCTAGCAGAGGCTTTGATAGAAAAAAATAAAGTATTCGTCTCTATAAACCACAATGGATTTACAACTAACTAATGTCATGTCACATAACTCACACATAAAGTACAGATCATTATAAACGACCAACGTGTTTGTTACCTGCACGCATTTCGCTATTTGAAGCGAATGTGTATGATCTGCTACGGCGAAAACAGCTCACAATGCTTAAATGCAAATCAGCAGCTACGTAAAGTTTTACGGTATTATAATAATAATAATAATAATAATAGTTTATTTCCTTTAACAAAGTACATTCAGTATACAGTTTACAGTTGTTGGAGCCCTCTTTTAGGCAAAAGATGCCTGTGCCAGAAGGTTCCGCTCTTCCAATTTTAACATTAAACTTGCTAAAGGATGCTCCAATAGTACAAAAACATCCAAAATAAAACTTATAAAAGGTAACATTTTAAATTTTATGATAATGTCTAAGAACCAATCTCTTGTGTGTGGTGTGACCGTGTGCGTGCATGTGTATGTGTTTGTGTGTGTAGGTATTGTGTTGGTATTGTTCTCGTAACGGCTGACCTGATCGTGCTATTAAATTTGAATTGCCAATGCGCAATTGAAAAGGAGAGATAGCTGTCCAGGGAGATGGAGGGTCTAGAATTAGCTGTGGTCACAGTATTGGTAGTAGTTTTTATGTTATGTGGAGTAGTAATGATGATAATAATTATCAGTAAGAATAGTAATTGGACTTAAGTCTGTTGACAATCATATATTTATGAATAGTCCTTGTCACAAACAATCTAGCTCGGTGACCTATCAATTAGACTTTTTTTTAACCTTACTTAAAGATGTAGCAAAAAAAGTATGCTGCAAAAAACCACCTTATTCTAATGGACAGAGACTAGCGCTTCTTTTTTTAATACAAAATAATGTCGAATTGAGAAACTTTTTTGAAGTCGGTTAAAACACGGCAAATAGCTCAACACCACATGACAGCTAGTGCAGCATGAACAAGCTGTTCTAGCCGCTCCCACTTTGCCCGTCTGTGAAATGCCTTTTCGCAGATCTTTTAAAGGAACCCACGTAAAGGATGGAAAACTCCATG
This sequence comes from Nymphula nitidulata, assembly GCA_947347705.1. Classification (NCBI taxonomy): domain Eukaryota; kingdom Metazoa; phylum Arthropoda; class Insecta; order Lepidoptera; family Crambidae; genus Nymphula; species Nymphula nitidulata. The sequence goes on along the minus strand of OX374617.1, from coordinate 563,211 downwards.
TGCTGGCAACGAAATCCAAGTTAAAGAAGATGTGGTTTGTATCATACAAACTATTATAAATCGCAATGTGTCTTAACGGTTTTGCCAAGTTACAACGTTTTGCTACTACATCCATGCTTGCAATATACCAATCGAATATGGTTAAAACAAAAAATATTCCAAATCACAAATACTTTCAGACGTCCACAAAATCATACGTGTAAAGCCGCAATAAATGAAACTGTATCCCTAACATATTCCAGGATTCCGGCTGCTCCCGCGGGAAGCGTCACAGTTACACTTGCCAGAATAATTTCCATTTGGGCAGAATTGACGGTGGGGCACTGGGGAGAAGTCTGGATTACCGAATATTCAAGACAGGAGATAGTTTTCACTAAACTTTGATGTCCTGAAGACTGAAGTTTTGTAACTTTGACACTAACTGGGTATATTGACAGTCTAATGTTGTCAGGTAGAAGTTTATAAGCCTCGAGATAATGTCTTTGGCTGTATAGGCCAGCAAGGTGGAGACGGATGGAATAGCGTATTGTAAGTATGAGACAAATGCCGCGGTCACGATCTCTGCGGCGAGCGAGGCGGCGGCGGCGGCGCGGACACCGCTTGACTGGAGTGCGCCGCTCGTATGCTGCTCGCCCGCCGATTTAGAGATCGCGGGCGAGGCCTAATTGGGTATACGAGTGTTGACAGTCTATGTTGTCATATAAAAGTTTATAGGCCTTGAGATAATGACTTTGACTGTATAGGCCGGCAAGGTGGAGGGCCGATGGAATAGTGTGTTCAAAATGCACTAGCTGCCTTTGCATTTGGACTCTTCTTACCGCTTCACATTAGGTGGTGTTGAGTCCTTGTCCGTGCTTTGTATAGGAATGCTAGCATAGCCCAAATTATATTTCTACACCCAAGAAGTTCGAGAATTCACACCAATGGATTTATGAGAATAGACTTTTCACTTGCACATAATTTACAAAAAATTGCCTTTGCTTCTGAAGCAAAATTTGATATTTTTGCCAAAGGTCTAATTAATCACTATAGGTACGGAGGTTTTAGATTCCCAATTTGTGATTTTTAATATTCATGGAGTCCGTAATAACATACATTAGGTATTAGTCATTTTCAATTTGGAATTTTTAGCAGCCATTTCAAATCGCCTTTTTTAGTATAAATTTGTTCATAATCATAATTATGAACAAATTTATACTTTTTTATATATCAGACGACAAACAAGCTGACGGCCCACCTGATGGTAAGCGGTTACCGCTGCCTATAGACACCTGAAATAACAAGGGAAAATCACTTGATATTGCAGGTGCGTTGTCATCTTTATGCCTAAGATTAAATGCCGTCCATGCCCAGTAATTACACTGGCTACCTTTCCCTTCAATCCGAAACACAGCGAACTGTGTCACGGCTGAAATAAGAAAGGCGGTGGTACCTACCCAGACGACCCTAACATACGGGCCTACCACCTAGTAAAATTTATACTAAATAAAACCAGCCGAGTGCGAGTTGGACTTGCGCGCGAAGGGGTCCGTACCATTATCTTAAAACAAGCGTCTACGTGTTGCCGTTATCAATATCGAGCAAAAACAAGCACAAAAATCACATTTGTTGTATGGGAGCCCATTTAAATTTATTTTATTCTGTTTATTAGTATTTGTTGTTATATCGGTATTAGAAATATATCATCTGTGAAAATTTTAACTGTCTAACTATCATGGTTCATGAGATACAGCCTGGAGACAGACGAACATTCGGACGGACGGACGGGCGGACGGACGGACAGACATCGGAGTCTTAGTAATAGGGTCTCATTTTACCCTTTGGGTACGGAACCCTAAATAGGCAATATGATTCAAATTTAATATATTGTTTAATTTAATACTTTGTTTTATTAAATACTCATTCCTAAATTTTCGCTCCTCTACAATTTAAAAAGATGCTATTTTTAAGTAGATGTTCTTTTTTTAATACAATATCAACATAATGGAATAAAAGAAGCAGCCAATCCCAAAATCTCATGGATCCCGTGGGATACTTTGCGGAATAAAGTCTTTCAGTGGTCGAAATCACACTGAATTTATAATTCAATTGCAAACGAAATATTAAAACCATAATAAAAGCCTGCGTAAATCTTGCTTGACTTCCACTAAGTAATCCTCTTTTATCGTTACTAGTGGATCTAATATATTTAAGCTATGTCTCTACGGTATAAGATAAAATTGTAATCTGAGATTTCCTCGAACTTTCGCTGGTAACCGCGTACAAAGCCCCAATAAACGGAACTGTCACGAGGTTCCAAGAATTACTATGTTACCAGATTAAATAAAGACTTCGACTTCTTTGTTCTACACATGGGTTTTATATTTATAGACATCGACAATGCGAAAGCGAGATTGTTTGTTTCTCTTTCACGTTGTAGCTAAGTAGTTAACCCGTCAAGCATCAGATTCCAGACACAGCACAACTTTTTTTTTTGCGTGTACAGGCACTTGACCACAATATCACCTGTTAAGTGACGTTGTGGTCGACGGTGTTTCGTGTTTACTTAGAAAGTTCCTATTCACTCTAGCCTTGGAGCTCAGGCAGGGAATTCCACTCCTTTGCTGTTCGTATTATAAAAGTGTTGGCGAAGCGTTTTGTGCGGATAAGTGGAACATCAACAACGTAAGGCACAGGTCATTTTACATGGGAGAAACAGCTTGGGCCATAGCACCACCATGTTGGCCCAATGTGGATTAGTTGCAGTAACAACCGGGACCAACGCCTTAACATGCCTTCCGAAACAGCTCGAGATTTTGATTGACCCATCCCGGGATCGACCATGGCGAAAGTTGCATTGTTTTTCGTACCACTACGATACAGGTCCTATTACGCCCACTTTCCCTTATCAGTAAGCAGGTGGTTATCTATGTAACGAAGGTTTTCAATGAACGAGTTTTGAATTCGCGATTCAAGGCATTGAGCATGTACCCGATACTTAAGCTCAATACAATGCGAATTCAATGTTTTGGTAAGCACTGCTTTCCGCATTTGAGTTATATTATCAGCCAAATCGTTTATTCTGTATTGAGTCTTATTACGTTGTACACAAAAGTTACATTCAAGGCACAGGAATTGAAATTTAAACACTAACAAGAATCTAATTTGTTATCACAAAAGGTCCGATTTCAAGTTCGCGTTTCTAGTGTCAGATCGACGTAATCCCTGGGAGTTATCCCGACAAAATCCTAAGGGTGTTTGTACACGACGTTATCCCTTTTTTACAATGTATAGAAGACTTGCTGCCATGACAACCGATCCGATTCTACCAGCAATTGTGATTGCGATGGGATGGGAAGCGCTAACTTTCTTTGCAATCCGCCGTTAACATACATTATCATCATCACTAGCCTATAAACGTACCACTGCTGGGCTTGAGTCGTAATACAACCACGCTGGCCCTATACGGGTTAGTGTAATAATTCTTCCACATCTGAATCACTCGACATCTTAATAGCGCACAGACTTTCCAAAGACTGGTAGTGATCTGCACTCCGTTGAGTGGTACGCTGTGGGAGCGTTGCGCTAATCTAATCAATCTAGTGTGTGTGACATAAAAGAGCGCGACGTTAAAACGCAACGCTATTGACGCTCTAACGCAGCGCTAAGTACGCGGTGTTTGGCGAAGCCTTTTAAAGCTTTTTTATTCATTTTACAAAGTATCTTTCATAGAAAAGCGAATTGTGAATCTACCTTAAGGAGTTGTCTTCCAACAAACAGATCCGATTGCTCGAGCGCGCGTCACGTGACTCCTTCGGGATTTATAATTAATCTGGCTGAGACATTGCTGTCTAAATATTGCACACGTAAGATATTGTTTCGAGATAGATTAAGTTTTATGACTGCTTGTCAGGTCTTTGATTCACACTTCCATTATCATTCTCTTTTTACCCACGACGAAAAAAGAGGACAGCTTTAAGTTTTACGTGTCTGTCTGTGTATCTGTATGCCTGTCTGTGGCATCGTTGTTTTTGTTTGAAAGCTGACGTGCTCGAGATGGTTCTTAGCTGTCATTGTTAAAGATCTATTCAAGCGGAAAGAGCTGAAAGTCATAAAGACTTTCAGCTCATTCCCTACTTAACAAACGGGTCTTTATAACTTTCACTGATACGATGGACTTGAAATTTGGTTTACTGTTTCTTCGGACATGCTAACCTTGAGCTGATCCTGTACTATTGAATAGTCTGCGGGATGCTCAATTCTTCAGGAACTTACAGCAGATAAAGCGTGATTGAGCTAATAAGAAAATTCTCCGTTACATTTGCCGTGCTTTACTTAAAAAAACAAGAAAGAAGCTATGATCAGTAAAAAGAATAGTTTTTAAAATGAAACATCATCTTCTTCAACAGCTTGGAACAAAAGCTAAGTAAAGTGGTTTAATTATGCTTATTTATAATGTAATAAGGAAGGATTTCCTTATTAAACTTATTGAAACATCACAAGAATAATTTGTTTATAGATAAGTTGGTATTTTACCTGACTGCGCCAGAAGATTCGAGTGTATTCAACTCCGTGAGTTTGTATGTCTGTTCCATTGTGACATCCCGTAACCTAACTGGCTTCACTGATTATTAAGAGTGAGGCGTCATTAGATTCCTATTCTTCCCCGGAGTATCATAGAATATAGTTTTAAAAATCTAATAAGGCGAATTTTAATTCCATCTTATTAGTTGTGACCATTCAGACAAGAACAGGAACGTGAAAGATCTTTTAAAATATACAGTCATTATGAGTATTTTCCGAAAAATTATGAATTACAACTGAACTTTATAAATACTTATAAATGACAACTGAACTTTTGAATTCAACTGTAAAACTCGGTAAAACTACTGGGAAAAGGGGAACTTTTGACTACCTGTAGCTTATAAAAGTGACTAAGATCTTAGGGTAATATCTAGACAAAAATATAGTTGCACAAAGATCCACTGTTTTGTTAAATCAAATAAACTTTAATAGTTACACTTCGCTAAATTTTGCTTGTAACTTTTGTAACCGAAGTAGTTTGCCTAAATATTTTTTCAGAGTGCTTATGCATGGCAAGTTTTTTTTTAACGGTTCCAATATTTTCCACATAAGAGTTTGCATGAAAAACCGTGCATCGTAAGGTTGATATTCCCGTTGCTTTATAGGATAAAGAGAGATTCCCCCAGGTCTCCGGATTCGAATTGTTCTGTCACCCGGGACAATAATTCGCTTTGTCGTGTGACGTCAAAGGATTCTGGATGATAATCAAAAGGCGGATGTTTCAACTGGCAAAGACATTCAGGAATTTGTGAATTGGCTTTCTGGAACGCGTTTGAGACATTCATAACAACTGTTCGCACATTCAATCTGTTACTGATTTCGGCTGCGATTTCAATTTGTGGTTTAAACTTGGTGCCGTCTCAACTTTATTATACGGGGATTGTGTCTGGACTGCGTGGGTGCGTGGCTAGGAATTTTAAATAACAATGACCTGCTGAGACAGATAGGGATAGATTTGTGACTAACTAGCGAGAGGAACAAAGACAATAGCGAACGCGCGTGCTTATGCGAAAATACACAATTATTTTAAGAAAAATTAGTACGATTCCAAAACACTAAAAAAAGAAAAATTAAAGTGAAGTAGGTCCTTGTCAGCTTAACTAATTCAATTACTTTTTAATTTTTCATTATTTTAAATTTCGTAGAATTATATCTTAACAAACATTGACACAACATGCATAATGATATGTTATAGAATTATGATGTCTGATGGACACTTATCACTCTATCTAAGAAACTACTGAACCGATTCTGCCGAAATTTTCCCAGTTTCCTGATTACTTGTATCTAGCCCAACCAAAAAAATATTTTTACATACAAGTTGAATTGATAACCTCCTTTTGTGAAATCGGATAAAAAGTGATCCCACCCATCTCTTTTACCCTGCATACTCCTGAGATTTAACTGCATTTTGTTTATTAATATTATTTAAATTCTACAAAATACAGTAATTAATTATTGTGTTTTTGTGGTTTCTATTAATAACACCACTACACATCAAAATTATGCTTTTTTTATACAACTAGATCACAAACAAGCTGACGACCCACCTGATGGTAAGCGGTTACCGCCGCCTATAGATACCTGCAACAACAAGGAAAAATCACTTGATATTGCAGGTGCGTTGTCATCCTGAGGCCTAAGATGAAATGCCGTCCATGCCCAGTAAGTACTAAGATAAGTAAATTAGAGACTACATTCCAATTGTGACTGTACCAACGTGGGCCAGCCATGGCTAAACTCTCTTTGTTTTCGTAATAGCTCCTCAAAGTTTGAATATTCCAGCACCGATAATAACAACAACGACTAATCGAAACAGCCCGCGGCCTATCACGTGCCGCGATTGCAGACAACATGGCGGACACGGACCGATCATCAATATTTACAGCACTAATTAAACTCAACATTTACCTTTTGGCTTCGACGCGTGTATTTCGGACGAATTTCGATATTAATTAGTCATTAAACAACAATTTAGTTAAGGATTCTGTGGTAACTGAAAGTTTGCACAAACTCGAAATTTTGCGTTCCAGGGATGAGTGAGGTCACCAGACTGTACGAGAGATTTATCTCAATATCTGTCATAATGACGTTTACTCTTGATTTTACAATGTGCAATACTAGAAGGAAAGGAGCTCCGTGGCGTAGTGGTTTCAGCGCTCTGGTTTCGATTACGAAAACAAAACAACTTTCACCATGGTCAATTCCAGGATGGGTCATTCAAAATTTATAATCTCGCGCTCCTCCGTGCTTTGGAATGCACGTTAACCCACCAACCCGCATTGGGCCAGCGTGGTAGTGTTATGGCCCAAACTCCTCATGTGTTTCTCCCATGTAGGAAGGCCTGAGCCCAGCAGTCGAACTTAAATTATCCAACGAATACGATATTTTTGAAAGTGGCAAACCATTTCTATGGACTAATATAGCCCATGTTTAAATTTATTGTCGCATTGACGGCACCACCCTGTATAGGCTGGTGATTAGACATCACACGAGACGTAAGCTCAGGTAACTGATAACCATCAGGTTATCCACCCTCATCCATACTAATATTATAAAATAATGCATAGTAACTCTGTCCGTCTTTCCATCTGTCTGGTACATTAATTTGTACTTAAGAATCGATTTGGATGAAATTTGGCATGGAGATATCTTTTAGCGTGACAGCCGACATTCGTGCAAGCGGTTCCTATATTTTATTTAAAAACAATATTGTTGCAAGCAAAACTTGCAAATGATTATCTTTTTACCAGTCTTTTCACAGTTTTAATTTGCATTAAAAAGCGGCTGCTTAAAGCATTAAACCTCGAAATCCTTTTTAAACTTGCACTCAGCCGGCTTGATGCATGTAATTAAAAAGTGGGGCAATGTTACGATGAAAACCAGCACACTTAGACCTCTCCTGCTGTATACAAAAGCCTCTTTAACATTGTAACTGTGCACGTGGAGGGGGGTGAGAGAGGTCGTGTTTGGCTAGTTCCATGGGGAGGTTGCGTGGGGAGATCGTATAGGTTCACCAATGAAACCGCAAGGCTTTGATATGAGCTGATACATAAGTATGATATTCCGATATGAGAGTTGATGAGATTCAAATTAAAACATGACTATTATTTACTTACAGAAGTTTACTAAATATTTTATAATTATTTATCATGGAAAGTGTTCTGACCTTATCCCATCTTCCCTCTTCGGAGTCATCAATTTACTGTCTCCACCTCAACATCACGCACAAAGAAGTTTAGTAACTCGTTTCTTTATCGGACTTATAAAACTTGGAATTCTTTGCCAGCACATGTGGTCCCTCTTTCCTATAACATGGGTTCCTTCTAGAACAGTGTGTTCCAAGCTGCACTAGCTGTCTTCGCATATGGACTATTCTTACCGCTTCATAGAAAGGTGATGTCGGGTTATTTGCCGTGTTTTGTATAAACCAAAAAAAATCACTCATGGCCATGTTCGTTATGTGGCTTACGCCCGTATTCACAAACGACACTATGAGGTCTCACAGCGCCCGCGGACGCACAGGGTGCCAAATTCCTATTCATAAACAATACTTGAGTGACAATCGGCACTATTCGTTTGTCATAATGAAGACTTAGCTAAGGGAGCCTGATAGCTATATTAATCAACGCATAGTGTCGAGCTCACCGAAGAGAATGTTATCACTACGGAGTTTACGATAAAAAGCAAACAAACAATAAAATTGAAATGTCAGTCAGTGAAGTGAACTACGTAACACTAATCAACCAATCACAGAGCTATATTCAACGCTATGCGTCCGCATAGTAAAGATTCTTTTGAGTATTGTTTGTGAATTGAAAGGCTTGTCAAAGTGAACGCACTGAGAAATGCCTTACTTCGCTATGTATTGCTCCTTTACTTACATAAGTATCGTTTGTGAATACGGGTGTTAAAGTAATAGCGTAATTAGATAGACCTCACGCCAAACATCTAGATCGCTATAAAGTTGCATCGCTACTGCGCAGCTGCACCGCCCATACTGCGTTGTTTCGCTTTTGATGGTGCGCAGCGAATCGCCTTATGTTCAGAGCGAACTAAAAGTGTGGCGCGACCTTTGAAGGTATATTAAATAGTTAAGTTATTAGTTTAATAGAATAATACCAATGATAGTGTCCAATTTTGTTTTGAGGTTGTAGGTTATCGACCTCCTTCGTTAAGCTGGCAAGCTATCAATGTACGTCAAAAATAAAATGTGAAAAAACAAAAGAAAATCGAGTCAGCTACGAGATTAACGGCGCTTACATAGACAAAGTTTATTTGTCGACTGTGAATTTTAATTCGAATTTGAAGTCAATAATATGAAGAGTTTTTACTGCACCCGAGGAGTTTTATTTTAACAAGGTTATAGTTATATATGAAACTATTGCTTTAGGTTGTTTTTTACAAACGAGGAGACAAATCGCGACGCGAAGTCGAGGGTTTACCATAGTCACAGTATGTAAAAACCAATATCTGCACGTGTGTCATTCAACGTTTTTCAGCAGATTTGCGAGAATTGTATGGTGCTATACTGATTTTAAAAAAAGCTCTGATTTTTTTTATATAAATTAATTATAGTTGCTTATACAGTAATTAGGCAGCATATCGGTTTACAAATGTGCAGTAATAAACTTTTATGCCACACAAAGGTCACATAATAGTTAAATAAATAATTATATTTTTCAACATTTGTTTGAATTTTACTAACTTATAAATCATCATGACCAGTCTATATACGTCTCACTTCTGGGCATAGGCCTTCCTACAACACATAAAAGAATTGGATCATTAACATCATCCCGCCGGCACAATATGGGTTGGAGGGATAAACGGTTGCAGTAGCAACCGGGACCAAGGATAAGCTCGACATTAAACATCGTCGAGTAAATGTCAGTGTTCCTCAATCCCTTATCTCCATCCCCATACATTATTAAGTACTTTACGAAGTTCACAGTGTTTTCGCGGCGAAGTTATGTATTTTATTGGTTTTTTCGGAGTAATTGAAGCTGTTGGATTTGCCGATTGGAACGTGGAGTGGTTGACGTGAGTTTCGCTCAAAATATTTCACGGCACGTTTCCGCGTCATTGATTCATCGGGAAATGCTTCAAATTGTAGTTCTATGTTAACGAACGTGTAAATAACGTGCGATATACATGTATATTTTTGTGAATCTATACTGATAATATTATAAAGCTAAAGAGTTGGTTTGTTTGGTTGGTTGAATGCTCTAATCTCAGGAACTATTAATTCAAATTGAAAAATATATTTTTGTTGGATAGTCCTTTTACCGAGGAATTATAAAGGCTAAATAACATCACGGTATGACTAATAGGAGCTGAGCCAGCATCAATGAAAAATGTTGCTAAAACAGGAAAAAATATTCCTTTTCAGAGCTCTCGTTGCGTGCGTTGCGTATTGATAACATAAACCCCCAGTGTTTTGCCAGTGATGAAATAAAGCACTGAGACACGAGACTCACAATAGGTCTCAACAAGAGGTTTAAATCACTCAAAGAGCAATGGAACGAGCGATGCTTGGAGTTTCTTTTAGATCGAATCAAAATTGAGGCCGCCAGAGAACCAAAGTCACCGGCGTAGCTCAAAGAGTTCATGAACTTAGTGGAAGTGGGCAGCACACATCGCTCGCAGAACCGATAGCAGTTGGAGCGGAAAGACACTGCATTGGTGACGACGTACCAGAAAACGCAGCGTAGGCAGACCTCCAACGAGGCGGACTTAGGTCTAGTGAAGATTGCTGGTAGCCGCTGGATGCGTGAGAGCAGGACCAAACCTCGTGGAAATCATTAGGGGAGGCATTTGTCAATTGATAATTGTTCAATCCTGCTTTTTTTTAATTAACGGTTAGGCTATGATCTTACATTATAAACGTATTTTTTATATCGGGTGGTGACAATACGACATTATATTAAAACATGGGCTATATTAGTTCTTGGTTTAGGAACTTTTATATACTACATATTATTTTGATAATTTCATGACATTCCTATGAAATAATATAAAATTGGTTGCATTATTTACTAGGTTGTAGACCCATAATATGTAGGGTCGCCTGGGTAGGTACCACCAACTTTCTTATTTCAGCCGTGAAACAGTTCGTTGTGTTTCGGATTGAAGGGAAAGGTAGCCAGTGTAATTACTGGGCATGGACGGCATTTCATCTTAGGCCTCAGGATGACCTGCAATATCAAGTGCTTTTCCTTGTTATTGCAGGTGTCTATAGGCGGCGGTACCCGCTTACCACCAGGTGGGCCGTCAGCTTGTTTGTCATCTAGTTGTATAAAAAGAAAAAAAAATGTTTCATATTAATTTCATTAATATTACTAAATGAATAAGAATTATTTGATAGTTGCAAAACATCTCTATAGACTGCTACAGTCCATTTTTTAATTAATTGTTGTATTGACATCACCGGGTCACAAGACAATAAATTTTATTATGAACTGAATGCTGACTTTTAAATTGTCATTGACGTGTAAGTGGAGGGAGGATAACATTTCTAGAGAAACCCTTTGAAGCCCGATAAACCAGACACAATTGACTTTTAATTGTCATGTCAACTTGAGTTGCCGTCTGGTCATTAAAGGATTAAACTACAATAATAGCTTGTCATGTAGTTAAGTGTACACAAGATAATAAGATCGTATTGTACACACTCGATTGCAATAAAATAATTAAGTATTGAATACTTAATGGAATATTAAAAGTAAAAAAAAACGAAAACTACGAAAAGACAGGGGTACTGAAAACTCTACCAAATGGCTTACAGAGACCAGCTGAATTTATTTAAATTTCTATAATTTACATAAAGTCTTCTGGCATATTACGATCATAACCACGGTCATGTCGAATATTTTAAAATACAGCCTGCATGTTTCTAATAAAAATTGCATAATTCGAAAACGAAATCAGTTCACATTATTACCTTGGGTCGGCACGTTTTATATCGCCACAGAGCTAGTTTCGCAGTAACTGGCGAATATAAGCTTTTAATATTAAAATCCCGGCGACGACGGACACCGCGCACTTTGACAGCAAGTCTAATGTCGAGCAAGTTATGAGCGGAGAGCGGGAAGATCGCTGCTAAGAATATCCGCAATTAACATAAACAGTGATAGCGAAACCTAAGTCAGTTTCAAGCTCCTGGACCAATATAGTGATAGTTTAATATTATTTCAATAAGTAATTTCAAAGCTTTCCACCTAAAGTTTGAGGACTAGGTGTAGGGTTGTCGGATGATTAAAATCGACTCCTTAATAGTTTAAATTAGATATAGTATTTTGACGTTTACTACAGGTCTTTGTAAACTGTGTAGGCCCATGTGTAGAGTCGCCTGGGTAGGTATTACCGCCTTGCTTACTGTACTTCGGATTGAAGGGAAAGGTAGCTAGTTAAATTAGTGGGCATGGATGGCATTTCATCTTAGGCCTCAGAATGACAACGCACCTGCAATTCCAAGAGACTTTTTTTGTTATTGCAGGTATCTCTAAGTGTCGGTAGTCACTTACCGCCAGGCGGGCCGTAAGCTTATTTGTCATCTAGTTGTATATAAAAAAAACATAGATTTCAATTGTAAAACTCTGCTTTGATTATATATTTCTGTCTCGTCCCCTTATTTTACTTTATTTTCTTTTTGGCATCATAATGATATTATTTTTTACATTTCGATCTTTGAACATGTGACACTAGTGACCCTTAATGAGAATAACAGTCTAATGCGAGTAAATTGGTGTTTTGTCTACAAACAGTAATAGAATGTTTACGTGCTTAATGAAATGATAAAATGTTTATTTATGCAGATAAAGTACATAATTACACGAGCAATGCGACGCGAGCTTTTACATGAATTAAATTAAAAATACTAATGAATGAAAAATACTATGTAACACTCAATTGTGATTGGCTTTCTCTTTCATGTGTTTTTATAACTGTAAAAAATTATGTAGAGTACAATAAATGGAGTTGACCAAAGTTTGTCTGTATCTTTGACCCCGAGAATGTAAAAGATAAAACACATTGTATCAGAAGCGAATTTAAGTGGTGGGGAAAGACTTTGTCCACGGCCCGTGCTACGATGGCTGCTTACTTAAGTTTTATGTAATTGTAAATCGTTCGTCCGCTCCTGGCTTGCACCATAAAAGATATATTGCATAAGTCCCGCCCGCGAGCAGTCACCGCCGCCCGACCACGACTCCGTCGGGTTGCCATTGTCGCGCGCTGATAAATTTATAACGACTGGTAGGATTTCGACAGCATCTGATTCTCTGTTCACTTGAAATTGTACTATGTAAAAAAATACTCTCAAGTAATTAGCATTTTGAATAAACATGATTATAATATGAAATTAGAATTCAGCCACACATACACAGTCACATAAAATTTAGTAGTTTTAAAATATTTTTGTACAAACATTGTAGTCATGCTTAAAACCAACCAGACCGAAACTATCGACATCTTCCAGTTAGAGGTTTGACTCCCACAGTCTTATTCCCACACTTAAGGTGTCCACGGAAGACCGGCGTCGTGGCGTCTAAGACGCCCGAAACATGCTGAGTTTGGCTGCTTGTTCAGTACCGCAATACAATTTAATTTATGTAAGGTTTTTTTGGTTTGTATCGCTTTTTGTAACATTGTATTCTTGTATCGTGTGTGCTGAATGAATTTTTATTCCGATTTTCGTAGCAACCTAACGAAAGCTTTCCTGCAGCTGTGACTTGCCTATGTTTCTCAGCATAGGTAATAATATTGTATACTAACTCCCTATATTTATACAGTTAACTACCTATGAGCAGCGATAAAATAAATGACACTGTTTACCATAAAGCGTGCTGTTTGCTAATTAAAAATTTAAGTTACTTACATCTATAGGTATACTAATAATACAAAGCTGAAGAGTTTGTTTGTTTGTTAGGTTGAACGCGCTAATCTAGGAACTACTGATTCAAATTAAATAGAAACCTGTTTGTGCTGGATAGTCCATTTATCTATGTATTATATAGGCTATATAACATCACGCTACGACTAATAGCTGAGCATCAATGTAAAATGTTGCAAAAACGGGAAAAACATATCCTTTTCAAAGCTACGCAAAATCGTACATGGTAAAGTTACGCAAAAATCATGTCATGTCATGTCATGTCATGTCATGTCATGTCATGTCATGTCATGTCATCTTAAAAAAAGTATGTGACAGCATATGTCTAACTTTTGAAATTGACTCCCTATAACCATTTTTTGGTAATCAAATTTCAAGTTGTTATTTTCCGACATCCACGTGAACGAAGTCGCGGGCACAGCTAGTAAATAAAATAAAATAGGTAATTTGATTTGAAAAAATCAATATGGTTACTCTATATGTATGTACATAATTCACTCTTCATACATGCCAAGCAAATAGATATAAAACTCAAAATCATTCGCATCTAGTCAATTTTAAAAACCTAACAGTATTTTGAACCCGGAAATCATGTTGAACTCTAGCTCGACATATTAAATTCGATATTTGTATGTACACAGCACCTTAAACATTAGTGCTGTTAAAGTACCAATTTGAGAAATAACTTAAAATGAGTTTTAAACTAACGTCATACAGTTTGTTTTCCTCTGAATAGAGTGTAGTGTTTTATTGTGTATTTGCTCAGGTGTGTCAAGGTTCGTCCGAGCAATAAATCAGTATTGATGAATGAATTTGTAGCGCGATCCGAGTGAAGTGATATACGGAATGTTTATTTCACTCTGACTGTGAATTTAAAGCAGATATGAACTAGTGAGACTAATAAATATTTAGGAATCAAAATGGCGGTAACTATTTGCATACTGCTCACACACATGAACACATCGTTTTATTTTTTTTTATTATCATGCTACCTTATGATTTAATTTGTTGTTGCTTTATATAAAAAAAATTACGACAGCTAACTGACCGTTATACATGCCACAAATGTTTAAAAAAATTAATGAAAGATTTCCAGATAAAAATGTAAGCAAACTTAGTCACCCATCCAGTTCCAGACCATGGTAAGAACTGCTTTACTTTTACGATTTCTGAGTAAGCCTAAATGAAATATCTAATAGAATAAACAGCGCAGAGCCTGAGAGAAAATTTCCTGTCGAGACAGTCGAGGCACGGAAATTAATTGAATCATTCATAAGTTATTCCTAATAAGGAAACAAAAATGTAATTAGCAAGGAAGTGGCAGCGACGGCTTTTATTTAAAACTTAATGAAGCATCGTGATTGGAATCCGCGACAGACGCAAATATTAAAATTAATAAACCCAACACTGCGAAGTTGAGACAAGCTTTCGATATTGTATTGAATGGGAAGGTAGCCAGTGTCATTACTGGGCCTGGACGGCATTTCATCTTAGGCCTCAGGATGACAACGTACCTGCAATATCAAGTGATTTTTCCTTGTTCTTGCAGGTGTCTATAGGCGGCGGTAACCGCTTACCATCAGGTGGGCCGTCAGCTTGTTTGTCATCTAGTTGCATAAAAAAAAATAGAAAGCACAGCAACTGACTGCCGACCACCCGATGAAAAGCGGTAAAAGGAGTCCATATCCAAAGAAAGCTAGTGCTGCATGGGCATAATGTTCTAATCGCCACCGCCTTGCCGTCCCATGAGGTGTTATTACGTGTGGTGGTAAAGAATTCTTAGATATACGACAAAGAAACTTTGTGTGTGATGTTGAGACGGAGAGAGTAGTTGGGAAGGATACACTCTCCTCTCAACCGTTGATAGTCTCTTGAGAGAAGAGATACAATGTCTCGACGCATACGGCCTGGGCCTCGATCGCACTAATTTACATTGTATTTACCAAAGCAAATGTGAAACGTTCCCTTGCGCACAATTTGTGTTGCGCGAAACCAACCAATTAGGTTTTTTCTCAGAAAATACGTTGATATCTTTGATTATAATTATATTATATATTAATTAAGTTCAAATACCATCAATTAATAAAATAAAAACTTTCTAAATTGAGTAAAATATCGATCGGTTTTTGACAGCACCTAGATACAAATACGTTACTATGGCAACCATCTAAAGGAACATATTTTCCGCTGTCGGTCGCACGTTTTTGATTAAGTTAGTGCCCAAGCAACTTGTCAAAAATGTTTGTAGGACAGCGGAAAATACGTTCCCATAGATGGTTGTCATAGTAACGTGTTTGTATCTAGGTGCTGTCAAAAACTGATCGATATTTTTACTTAATTTAGAAAGTTTTTATTGTATTAATTTATGTAATTTGAACTTAATAAATATGTAATATAATTATAATCGAAGAAATCAATGTATGCTTCGAAAAAACAACTAATTGGTGGCCGTTTATATGTTTCGCGCAACACAAATTGTGCGCAAGGGAACGTTTCACATTTGCTTTGGTAAATACAATGTAAATTAGCGCGATCGAGGCCCGCGCGTCCTGCGTCTCGCGTCTCGGCAACCACTGCGTGCTGTCCCGATGTCGGCCTCGCAGCGCGTCGTCATGACCGCGCAGTGGTTGCCGAGACGCCGCCGCCGCCAGTTCCCGTGGCCAGACCGTTAGTGAAAGCTCAAGGCTGTTCGTGGTCTCTACATAGCCTAGGTATTACAGACAGAACGAGGATGCGATCCGTCATGCATGATAGAGGACGTAGGCACTATAACAGAAAAAGCCACCCTGCCCATTTCAAAACATTTTCGCTTGAAAGTTGAAACTGGCTACTTTAGCAGACCCCAGCCCTTAAATGATTGACCTACAGGTTATTGCTTTCCATTGTTATTCAAAAAGCATCTGGTCGCAAAGACATTTTGGGACCAGATGTCTTTTTGACAAAAATTAAGTATAAGCTTTTATTTTTCTTCTTCCATTGTTTTCAATTGACAAAAATGTTTCAGAGGCACCCTTAAATTCTATTGGTAGATGATACTCCAAGTAAGCGGCAGGTAGTTGCCGACTTCTGTAGGGTGGCTTATTCTTTGATGGTACTTAGTGGAGTAATCTCACAAGTGTGAGCAATATTCCACGCAAGCGTTCTCAGACGTGCTTGCTGTTTACACACGACAGCACTTTAAGTGTAACAGTTATACTACGAAAGCCGCCTCTATTACAAGCGGTGTAATGACGGTCTCAAGGTCAACGCTTGATGTGCTGTCGACTGTAATAATGTCATCAGTGTTTAAAGCCGCAAAGATAATTTAGCAGTTTCCTGCGTTAACGACTCAAAGCGAACACGATTGCAAAGCAGTGCGACATGACTGCCTTGTGCTACGTCTTGCAATCTCAATAAGATAGCATCGTACGTAGCAAACAAAACGATCGATCGTTTATTTCGTCTCATATTTGTGAAGTCAGTGTCTTTGGTCACGTCGGCCAATTCCAAATAGGTGTCGACTATATTTTGTTTTCGCACTGCAGCACTCCTCATCATTGGCACTAATCCTAGAGAACACGTGCTAAGTCTCAATTTAAGTTGAGTACATCTCTTTCTCTCAATATGAATACGAAAAGGATGGCTGTTATATGATTTGACATTTAGAAACGTGCGTTCAGTTTTCGACCTTATTGAACGTGATAAAATGCAGTAAGTATTTAGGGGACCTCCGTTATTGCTGTCTAAAATTGTCTATGGTTCCTTTGAAATCTGTCAAAATTTAGTTGACAGTTCTAAACGAATTCTTCCTATCTTCTTCCTAATACACATTGCGCGAAAAAGATATATTGTACTAAAATTTAGAATTAGGGTGTGTCTCAAAATTAGGCCCATTGTATTCTTATATCGCTCACTAGAACGCAGCGAAACTTAGCCTACCTAATGTCGAAAATAAGCCACAATTAAACCTTCTTCAGGGAACAAATTTTCACAAAGAGTGAAATATTTTTTTTAATGCGAAAAATTTGTTTTCAATAAATTTATTGTTGTTATAAATACAACCAGCTGCAAGTATATTGTGCAATATTTAATTATAACTAAACAAAGCACTCACCGGAAGCAGCCAGGATGATGATGGCGGCGAGGGTTCCGCTCGGAGCCATGTTCTCTGTAAACAGATGGGCATAACTTTATAAAATTGCATTCGCATACAGTAGAAAACACGTGAAGTATAACAGTTGGATAGCAATGTCGCTCTTATAACAATTATAATAAGGCCAATTTAATGTCTGAGTCAGAATATAAAATTCACAATTCGCTACAGACCGTTATAGAAATACTATACCAAAAAATTGTTAAACGTAAGAAATATTAAACATTTAGAATCTTGCAATGGAACCGTTATGATATTAAGAACGAAAGAAAAAATAGAAAGTTTATTTTGCCACAATTTAAGGCAATACAAGAATACTAAAAGTTCTTTTAGATGTAACCAAAAAAGTGACCAGCTGATTCTAAAAGGAGGTTTAGCTGTTGTGATGTATTCTGTGGTTATGGATTAACAATATCAAATAATCTTAAGTATGAACTGTTGGTAAATTTGTGTTTCATATGCATGACAAGCTGCTCCTTGATGTGACAAGCTAATCAATGACAATGCATCACCATGTTTAAATACCTCACAAACAACCTAATAGTTTCTAAATTTCCCAGCATTATAATAATTTCTTAAAGTATTTCAATGTGCTAACAAATTTTCCTACAAAAATTATTACACTACCCAATCAAAGAGATTTTCTCGTAAACCTAGCAATCAACGTCGTATATTAACACAACATTCAGCTATAATAGGGAGCCATTGACGCGATAATTTGACCCGGGTCCGAACTGACCCGGTTTGGGTAACAAGACGTACGCCGACATACAATACATGCACAATATTGCACGTCGTGTATATGGTTGCTGGATGTCTATCTGGAGAATTGGGACGCTTCTGTTGAATATACAAGATATTATCACCGTAGATGAATTTACAACCATTGTAATTGAATTTATTCAGGCCACAGGGGGTTTTATATTTCACACAGTAATGATTGAGAAAATATCTGATATGTAATTAGTAAAGTAAATAAGTATACTTGCTATGCTATCGGTATCGTTAGTATACAACAATGTTCTAACTCTGTCAGACTTCAGACAGATTTATTTGCACATGGAGAAACACACGAGGAGTTTGGGCCATAGCACCACTATACAAATAATCCTTTAAAATATTTTGACAACAAAATACCTAGTAAGTAATTAAGTGTGTAAATCTAAAAACCGTAACAAAAATCTCAGATTTGTTTGACAATGAAAATGAAAATGAAAATATTTTTATTCAATTAGGCCCCCAAGAAGCACTTTCGAATCGTCAACAAAAAAACCCTTAGGTCTATCACATAAAAATAATATTAACTAACTAACAATTTCATAATGTTTGTCTCTCTGTCTTATCTGGATCTACGTAAGCTAAGAATGTTATGTCAGTCTGTCTATCGGTCTGTCTGTCGGTCCGTCGGTCCGTCAGTCAGTCTGTCTGTCTGTCCGTCAGTCAGTCTGTCTGTCAGTCTGTCTGAATTTACACCGGTTCCAAAAGTTGAACTACCGAGAAGATTCCGGCAACAAACTCGTGTAGTCACTCTTTTCAATCATTAAGTTACAATGTTTAATTACACAGTAATAGTATTTAGTAGCGCAGTGTCGCACAGAGTATAAAAAAGGTATATTAAAGTACCAATAAGTACCTAATGATAAGAATATTTACTGTATTTAAAGGCTGTCCGACAATGCACCATCACAATATAGGTATTACAATACACAAAGGTCAACAATTAATATACAAAGACCTAATAAAGCTAAACATCTTTCATTAATTTTAAACACTTGTCTGACCACGTCATTACAATAATAATTGTATTGTTTTATATATAATATCCTATAATGCCATATACCTCAAAAATCCCTCAAAAATTATACTATTGATGAATATGTAGGTAAATTATTACAAAATCAAGGAAGCTTAGAGATGACCATTTCCACTAGTGGCACCTGTTCACAAGTATGACGCATGTGCCAGCCATCACTCCGCTCAACCATATCATAGGGAACGGAGCGACCCGGCACACGACGCCACCACCGCAGAAACTTATAGAGAGCATGACATCTTCCAGCAATCAAACGTTTGTTAGATACGCATTAAAAGGCGATAAAAACATACAACCGGTAAACACGTTTTGGAACCTCTCGGACATAAACAGTAATTTGGTTTAGTGTAAGCATTTGTTTCTCTAACGGAAAACAACGTAAAATATTTTTACTAAAACTTGCAAAAGAAATATTGGCGGAGCTTTCGTTGCATTCTAAACCCAACCTTATATTTGAATCTTATGGTATAGGATTGAATAAAACAGTTCAGTCTCCAGAGAATTCCCCGAGATTCAAGTTACGATGTGCGCTATCGGATATTTTTAAGTTTGATGGAAGACGTTTTCCTATTGTTGAAGTGTTCAGTGCTATTTTGAAGGTGGCAATTGGTGATTCTGCGGTACTTTGGCTTTATCCGACTGTGGATAAGCCAAATCGGTTGTGATTTGTTTTCTATTAGTTTTTTTTACACTTTGGTGGTTATAGATTTGAGTTTCTTTAACAAAAGGGATGGTTTCAGGATTCTTTTGCGTCGATAGGTTATTCTTTTGTCTTTTATTTCACCTTATTTGTTAGGTAGATAGAAACAGCATGAGATAAGCCTTATTCTTTTTCTAAAATAAGATCTGGTTTAAGAACCAGGGTAAAGTAAAAACCAACTTTATTTATTAAAAACGCGGTACTATAATATTAATGAACCTAGCATTATCTTTATCTTTTTAATCATTGCGTACGTTTTTCCGTTATCAAATATTTATTACATAAGTTCTTAATGATTTTGATTTTGAGCTAAAAACTAGTCAAGTTAGAGAATCATGATCATCCAGGCGGTCTTTGTTAGATTGATTTCTGCGCATTTGTCTTCTTCACGAATTTCCGTATACGGAAATCTCGTGCCTTCACCATTCAGTTCTAGGTACTGTGTCGTTGGATGACATCAAA
Source organism: Nymphula nitidulata (assembly GCA_947347705.1). Classification (NCBI taxonomy): domain Eukaryota; kingdom Metazoa; phylum Arthropoda; class Insecta; order Lepidoptera; family Crambidae; genus Nymphula; species Nymphula nitidulata. Next base: position 542,648 of record OX374617.1, on the reverse strand, counting down.
CCACTGGGTCTGGTTAGTGGCCATGGTCTCCATATCAGTAGTCATCTCGTCATTAACTCTTACTCGTCCTAGCCGGACACATGGCTCAGAGTCACTGGCTCGTACGTTTAGCAATCACCACTACATCTTGGACGATATTCGTATCCTTGAATTAAAATCAGGTCTATTAGTTTTTTTTATGATGGGGTTGGGACTACCAAAGACTTAGATTACCCTATGAATTTCTTCCACCTTTTTTTTTAAACTAAGAAAAATCCATGGACGGATACCCGCCACTGGCTAAGCTGCGGGCGTGTGCAGGGCTCGTCCAACCTCTAAAATGGCCCTAGAAATACCCGCGAAAACTGCTGGATAGCTCCCGTGCCTTTCGCGGAAATTGTCTAGGGTCTGCGACGTAAATGCACCAGACTACTTATAACGACTACCATAAACATCCAAATGTTTTTTTTTCATTCCACTAAGGTGGCGATCAAGCATACGGCCCACCTGATGGTTAGCGGTTACCGAAGCCTATGGACCCTTGCAACATCAGGGGTATCACTTGAGCGTTGCCGACCCTGAAAAAACCTTCTCACACCTATTTTGAAGAACCATACTATACTCATTTGAGAAAACCTCTGCATGGAGCTCATTCCACAACGTACGTGGGAGAAAGTTTCTCAGAAACCGTTGAATTGATAATTGAATTTCCAATGTTACAATGTTAATAATAAAATTAGAAGCATGGATGGTCACGCAAGGTTATAATGTGTGTAATGATACATTTATTATTATTGCATTGGACATATCAATTATATTTACGTCTGTACAAAGCCTTTGTCTCGTATATTTCATTGCTTTTATTAAATGAAGTGTCGCAAACAGACAATTCACACGTTTCAATGGAAACAGAAAACAATTATTATTATAATTACATAATTATATTGTTATTACAAAGTTTTGAACCAAATAGCGATCACAGTTAAAACAAACTACGCAAAACGTAGAATCAACAATGTTAATTTTATTTCAACTAGTTTCTTGTTGGTAGTGTTATCAGGGCTGGTATAATTTCGGGTTGAGCTCAACTAGTAGTAGGCGATTGAAATGCAAACGAGCAAGATAAGAGCTTAGGCAATGAAATCGTGGTATCCCATCGCGTTTATATTTCTATAATACTACTGTATCAGTCTGGTAAGCAAAGATCAACTGGTGCAATAATAGGTGGATCTACAAATTATACAAAGACTGTACAAATAGCTATTAAAAAGGCATAATTTAGTAAAGGAGTATCGTCATTTCGATTTAGGCGTATTTTTACGGAACTATACCAAAATATCTTTTTTCGTTATGATCATTTATTTGATTCATCATCATCATTATCACCAGCCTATAAACGTCCCACTGCTGGGCACAGGCCGTCCTATATGGGAGAAACACATGATGGGTTTTGGCCATAACACTACCATGCTGGACCAATGCGGGTAGTTTTTTTATTTGATTGGTCAGGCTCTATGCGCTTTGGAACCCTTGATCAGTTTGTGATAAAACTTTCGTAGGGGGTTCTGGGGACGCCCGTGATTAGCTCCTCGGTTATCAAAACGTCTATTATTTAATCATTTTCCATTATGAAACTTAACAGTTTTCTCTGTACGGGTAAAGCAAAACATGCCAGATGCAGCTAGCAAATAAAATTGAAGTTTTTCTGAATGCCAATACGGGTTTCATGTTACCTATAAAAAGCAAAGGAAACTTATAATATACAGTGAACATACATTCGTTTACTTAAACAGCCAGAAAAGAGTAAGTTATTAGTGTATGTGTGTGTTTGATAAGTACACTTTAAAGATATCTATTTCTTCCTGACTAGCTGTGACTTCATTTGCGTGGATGTCGAAAAACAATAACATTTATCGTACGTAGTTAGGGTAGAGTACATGATTTGACTTGAGCATTTATTTGGTTAAGGATTTAAATCATGTTCATAAATAATCCTCCGCAATAAATGCATTGAACTGATTACGCATCGCTCGCAACGAAAGCTTTGAAATGGTTTTTTTCCCGTTTTTGCAACACTTTTTGAAAATGTTATACAGATCCCCAATAAGTGGACTATCCGACAAAAAAATAAGTTTTCAAATTGAATCAGTAAAAAAAACAAACAAATGCGCGTTCATTCAAATAAATATAAACAGCTTCATAATATTAGTACAGATTAAAATCAAAGGTAATCCTTGTTTACGAATGCAGTTATATGTATTTTATGGAACACAAATAGTGTATGTAATGTAGTAATAAATATTATTGTAAAATTAGAATACATATTAATACAGAAAACCTTTGTCTATAAGAACCATTAGCAATTAATATTTTTTAAATTTGTTTACCTTCACTTGATAGAGAAATAAAATCTCATCAAAAGTTTTCTACTCTGGTTTCTTTCATCGCTTTATTAAATATTAATTTCATCGAGATCCCTCAAGTTTTCAAAAGTTAATTAAGACAAAATTAAGTTCTGTCAACACAAACTTTCTTTCAAACTCTTAATCGAAACAATATCTTGAGTAAGATAAAAGTTACTTACGAATTGTCTAATACACGAAGATTTCCGAAGTTAACTCCCACAGGTAGGTGACATCCCTCAACACATGTTACCAACAATGTTCAACACAAAAGTTCGCGTAAACTTTCCGAGCGCTACGAAACGTTACGACGTAGCAGCGACCGCGCGCGTAGACTCCGCCCGACAGAATGGCGTTACACCGCGCGTCGAGCTGCTACGGATACACAGACTAAAATAAATTACGTAGCAGACATTCTGAATTCGCAGCAGACTAGTTGGACATCTGGATTTTGTACTACCAAATTTTGTTTTGCATAGTATATTTGCTGTGTATCTATCTCATTCCGCATTCGGTTGTTTCAAACATAATTGAATATGAGACCGTTCTTTGCGCAGATTAACGCCCCTTTGTTTTATATCCATTGTGATAAGGACCATAAATAATTAAATACACGCTATGAGGCTTGTTGCCATCGAGTTGATTATGTAATTAAATATTAGAATATGTCGTTGAGTAGGTAAGTGAATGTTTGATATTGAAACTAATTAGTTTTCGGCCATTGTTCTATTTTAATTACCTACGTTCTATATATAATAAGTATTGCTTTATGAACCCGTCAAGCATCAGATTCCAGACACAATTGATATTTCAACTGTCAAAGACATCCAGAGGTATAACGCCTCTTGACAGATGAATTCTACTAAAGTAGGTAGCATGTATTGTATTTAATAATTTTACTTGATGTTTCGCAATAATATACGGCAGAAAAACTAATGCCTTAGTTTTATCTACACGTCATCGATATCCACGAAATAAAACTGTAAGTAAGATATATTATGACAGCTGTAATAAATATCTTTCTTCTTGATCTTAGGGTGGGAAGATTCCGAACGTGCGGTAATTTCAAACAGGCATGTGTACTTTATGATAGAAAAACTGAAAAGGATAAAATAATTAAATATAAGTAGGTACTCATCACCTAGAAACATATTTTCTGAAGTCGGTGCTTCACGTTCTATTATTTCTGAAAATAACTCAGCACCAACTCCAAAAAATATATTTCTAGGTAATGAGTACCTACCTAAATTTAATTATTTTGTACTTTTCAGTTATTTGAAGTCGGTTTTAATTATCAAATATTTTTTTTCCACAATTTTTAGTGCTAGCTTTCTAAGGGCAAAGCTAGATGGGTGACCGTAAGCTTACATTGTTTCCTGCTGTCGTATCTTTTCACTAAAAAGTCATATGACAGCAAAAATCCGCAATTTCGCATACGTAGATAACTTTCACATTTCAGTTTTTTTGATTTAAAAACCACCTACCTAACTGATTTTGAAAAAAAATTATGGGACCAAATGGCAACTATTCCGCATCGAACCAATAAAAAATCACGTAAATTGGATCAGAAATATCGGCGTAATCGGTGTACATACATAGAAAAAAAAACATACCAACTGAATTGAGAACTTCCTCGTTTTTGAAGTCGGTTAAGAAAGGACAGCCGATAAGCTCTATCTGGCTATGTTCAATGCCAGGCACTGAGTATTTTTTTATAGTTTAACGGAGTAGTTTTGGCCTTCATCTTCCTTCATAGCTAGTGTTGATAATGGCGAATTTGGAACCGGCTTTTTTCACATATGCGAAGACAGCTAGTGCAGCTTGAAACACACTATTCTAGCCGCTTCCGCTTTTGAAGGAAGTCACTTTAGAGCAAGTAACCACATGTGCTGGCAAAGAATTACAGTTTCGGAAGTACGACAAAGAAGCGAGTTACTAAACTTCTTTGTGCGTGAAGTTGAGGGTTGAATTGGTGACTCCAAAGACCGGCACGCGTGCTTTTGAGAAGGAAGAGAAAGGTTGGGATAGGGTCAAAAGGCTCTTCAGAGCACGCCATGATACAGCTGAATTAGGCGCTAAGTGACGCAATGTCTCGATGCAATTGTAGAGCTTCGCCAGGATTCCTTAACCACAGAGGAACTGGCTATCTTACCTCCAAGCCTTCGACTGATGAAACACAAAAATGCTGACAGCGTTATGGTTATATCGGCAGACTTAGGAATAATGGTGGTCGTTGGCCAGGCGGACTTAAAGCCGTATCACCAACCAAACCAAGAAAAATTCCCCCGACCTCTAGATCAGCGGTAATAGATCTCAACCCCTCCACCAAAGAGGGGGTCGAAATGTATGCTCTTTTTCCATGATGATGATAAACGGCGTAAATTGTAACAACCCCACTCTTGGAGTAGGTCACTTTAAGGGTAAGGACCTCTTATGGCACTAGCGTCATTTATGTAACCATTTGCTATCGGATACTAAAATATAAATTTACAATGGAATCCTTCAATTAATTGCCTACAGACAATTTAATCTGCGTTGTAGTATCGCAGACATAGTTATTGATTTACCAAAGCCCTTTTAACCAGAGATATATTTAATCTCCTTATTAAGTGACAAGAATCGCTCCGTTCCCTATGATATGGTTGAGCGGAGCGATGGCTGGCACATGCGTCATACTTGTGAACAGGTGCCACTAGTGGAAATGGTCATCTCTAAGCTTCCTTGATTTTGTAATAATTTACCTACATATTCATCAATAGTATCATTTTTGAGGTATATGGCATTATAGTATATTATATATAAAACAATACAATTATTATTGTAATGACGTGCTCAGACAAGTGTTTAAAATTAATGAAAGATGTTTAGCTTTATTAGGTCTTTGTATATTAATTGTTGACCTTTGTGTATTGTAATACCTATATTGTGATGGTGCATTGTCGGGCAGCCTTTAAATACAGTAAATATTCTTATCATTAGGTACTTATTGGTACTTTAATATACCTTTTTTTTATACTCTGTGCGACACTGCGCTGCTAAATACTATTACTGTGTAATTAAACATTGTAACTTAATGATTGAAAAGAGTGACTACACAAGTTTGTTGCCGGAATCTTCTCGGTAGTTCAACTTTTGGAACCGGTGTAAATTCAGACAGACTGACAGACAGACTGACTGATGGACAGACAGACAGACTGACTGACGGACAGACGGACCGACAGACAGACCGATAGACAGACTGACATAACATTCTTAGCTTACGTAGATCCAGATAAGACAGAGAGACAAACATTATGAAATTGTTAGTTAGTTAATATTATTTTTATGTGATAGACTTAAGGGTTTTTTGTTGACGATTCGAAAGTGCTTCTTGGGGGCCTAATTGAATAAAGATATTTTCATTTCGAATCAGGAGCGCTTTCGTTGAGATTACGAAAACAAAGCAACTTTCGCCACGGTCGATCCCGGGATGGGTCAATCTAAATTTTTAATATAGAAACGCTTCCACGCTTCAGAAGGCACGTAAGATTGGTCCCGACTGTTAATGCTACCGCTTCAACCTTTCAACCCACATTGGGCCAGCGTGCTCCCATGTAGAAAAGCTTATATTCCTTGCCTATACTTTTAACGGACACAAATATCATAAAAACGAAAAAAAGTAACATTTAAAATAAATAACGTTTCACACATTGCTTGTTTTTAAAATACAACATTTCTCAATTGTTTTGAATATTTTTTTATTATTCTATAGAGGTTTTTATTGAGATTTTGAGAAGCATAATTGTTTTATTTTTACATTATTATTACAATAAAATTGACAATTTATTTTCGTTCGTCGAAAATAGTATGCTTGAAATATCTGAAGTGTCACCTGAGTCATACGATTTGAAAAAGACTATAATATCATAACAGTATCGATTTTGTTCTACTCGACTGTACTTAACGATCATGTCTGATGGTTTCACGCAACAATATCAGGACTATTCAAGTCTCCAAGTGGTCGCTAATCGAGCCAGTGTGCAGTGGTGATAAACGCTTGCAAACTGAGATCCCTGGAGCGAGAGCGCGATCGTACTACACTTGCGTTTAGACAAAGAATAAGCTAAAAACTTGTCAGAACAGAAGCGATATTGCTCTGTGATACACTTTCACTACAATTTTTCTTTTCACCGTCTCTGCTAGTAGTTGAAATCTAAGATTCTCTTAAAGCAAGAGTGGCATCAAGAGCAGGTGTTAATAGCACGCACCGCTACCATTCGCGCCATGCCTTGACCTACAACCCTACAGCCGTGTGGGCGTTCGGATCTTATTGTGGCGCGAGAGAAGTATTGATTGATTAATTAGTCAGACATAAAGCGAACACCTTACGTGACGCCCGAATATGAACCGCCCTACGACATTTAAGCCCTTGATTGATAAGAATTTAAAAACACTTGATAAGAATTTACTACCGTAATTTTTCTAGTAGCCTATTAAAACCGTAAGACATAAGTCATTTATTTACAAACGGTGCTTGATTGTGTACATTTATGCTAGGAGATCATTTGGCTATCGCATTTGGGGTGTATACCATCCCACGCGACTGTTTATCTGGGTTAAATATTAAAGTACTTTGTTATGTTCGACCTCAGATATGACAGACAGATAGACAAAATCATTTCTCAAATAATAAAATAATATTTGTGATTTATGACGATTCGAAAGAGCTCCTTGGGGGCCTAGTTGAATATCTATAGGTGGCGGTTACCACTTATTACGCGGTTGCAGTTACGAATTTCGGGTTACGGTTACGCTTACCCGCTGGGGTAAGCCTGCACTGTAACAATAACTCCTTATTCTGTTTTTCTTTCACCTATACCTCATACATTTTCATCGAGGATTATTAGAGATTCTTGATGAAAATCATAAGGGACTTAGGCCCAGTTTTTGTATCAGTAATAAGTAAGCAGGCGCTTTCCTCCCAGATGCTGACGAAATTCAGGCACAGAAGATTCCCTTATTATTCGTTCTTCTTTGCTGATTTGGCGGGAAGTTTTATCAGGCGCTGACAGCGGGTGCCGCAGATACGTCGAGCAAAGCGAACCGCTGCGAGCTATTCAAACTTGAACATTTATTTTATGAAGTGAAGGATTTGAGGGCTATCTTGGGGAATGGGAGGAAGGCTACGAAGCAACAAGTTGCTTCTTTTTGCTTTAAAAAGTACTGAGGTGGCATAACTTATGTGACAGTTAGAGAGTAACGGTTCGTTGGATTTCAGATCTCTTTAGGCACCTGTTATTCCTAACTAGCCTGCTTTCAGGAAGAACTGGGTAGGGTAGTGGTTAGAAAACAAAGCAACTTTCGCCATGGTCGATCGCGGATGGGTCGATCAAACTTTTTGATCTCGAGCTCCTTCGTGCCTCGCAAAGCGTGATACAAAACTCCCTATATTTTTCTACCATATAGGAAAGCCTAGGCCTGGCTGACGATGAACTGGCTATTTAAAGGAGAAGAGTGAGAAGAAAATAGAGCCCATGCTCAGTATCAGTCAATTTGAACATTTTTTCACTTTGCCACAATACATCAATATTGGTAGGTTAGCCAAATGGAAGTAAATAGACCTATGTATTATAATTGTACGCAGTGTAAGCTAGCGTCCTGTATTCGGGCGAATAATGTGCCTTTAACATTTATTTACTGAGCGCTGCGCTGGCGTTGCCGTTGCTCGGGCAAACACATCGGTAGGGCCTGAGTGAGTGATGAATATTCATGTTGTGTGAACGCGCTCGGAGTGGTATTACTGTCAGCGGGAGTTCATTAAATTTTAAATTATAGCCCAGTGGTTTATTTTAGAATACTTAAAAGTCATAGGAAAGCAAAAATTCGCAATTGCGCATACGTAGACGACTTAATGATTTCAGTTTTTTTATATAAATCCATACTACCCAATAGATTTTGAAAAAAAATTTATGGGATAAATGGCAACTGGAGTAAGTGCCATTTATCCCATTAAATTTTTCAAAAAAGCATCGAACAAAAAAAGAATCACGTTAATTGGATCAGTAATCTTGGCGTAATCGGTGTACATACTGTTAGCAACATGACCCGCTACGTCATGCGGGATAGAAAGAAGGCGCGCGGGGTGGCTCCGAGATCGTGGCAGAGTCCCCGCTCCTCGCTATCAGTGACGGACGTGTGCTTAACTTTTATTAATTATTTGATTAATTAAATATTTTATATGTGTCGAGACTATTTTATTATTAACACAGCGGTGGGATACTACTCATAAACCGCCGAAATTGGACTACAGTGAACTTTTCTTATTATTAGTGGACAGACAACCTAAGTGATAGTGAAAATGTCGCGGTCGTCGCGAAGTCGCGAAAGTTCAGTTTCATCGGAGACGAGATATACTCCTCCGAGGAAAGTACGCCGAACAAGATCGCGTACGCCGGAACTGGTTTCTGTCCCGGGGTTCGACCCCAGTCAAGAGGGAAGCTTTGTAAAAGAATGGCTGCGTCATATCGAAGACATCGCGACGGCATGCGAGTGGAGTGAGCGCAGGAAACTGTATCGTGCGACCCAGGCTTTAGAAGGTGAGGGCAAAGCATGGTATAATATTTGGTCACCGAAGAGAAGGACGTGGAAGTACTTTAAGCATGACTTATTTATTTCCTACCCTAGAGAAGCAAACTTTTATAGTGCTATGGAGGATATTTTGAGCTACAAAAGCGTAAACGCTAAGTCGCTCGTGTTGTATGCCGGTCGAATGTCTGCAAAAATCAATCGCCTTGGTGTGAAATTGTCGGAGAGACAGAAAATGGACACCATGCTGGGAGGTATAGTAGACAAAAATATTAGCGTAGTACTAGAGGGATGTGAAAGTATGCAGGCAATGGTTATGCAAATGTCTAGGAGATCGCTAAGTTTTTCTCAAAATAATGAGTTGAGCCGCTATCAACAATCTCGCGATAACGCGCCGTCGCATACCGAGCGCGCTGCGAACAAATACAAATCTCACACACGTTACGATAGCAAAACAAAGGCGTCTTGTTTCAAATGCGGCAAGCCGGGACATCGACGATTTGAGTGTAAGTCGAAACTTACTATTACTGGTGAGGTCATTCCGACCAAACGCAGTCATCAAACAGCGCCCACACCTAATTCAGACTCTAACATAAACAATGGGCCGGTTCAATGTAAACATTGTCATCGCTACGGACACACAGTCGAGAAATGTTTCAAGAAATTGAAACATGATAATCTCTACGTTGATAAGGTGGTAAAATAGTCAAGCACGTGTTACATTAATAACAAACCCGTTCAAAGTATAATTGACACGGGAAGTTCTGTAACTTTAATTAGAAAAAAATGTAGCGCAAAGACTTGGCTTACGTTGAAAACCAACTACATCAGTTTTAAGCAGAATCAATGGAAGCATTGTCGCAGCTGTTGGAGTAACAGAATGTAAATTGATTAGTGAGGGTGTCGGCATCGACATTACTCCTTTAGTCGTGAATTATAACGATATTCTAGTAGATTTGCTAGTTCGGCGAGACATCTTAAAATATCCTGGTATTGAGGTAGCAGCTAACAAAGGTGGCGTATACATCAAGTAAGAAAAATTAAATGAAGTCAAACAGATCGTGCTAGCAGTTCACCTTGATGATATTGACACAGGGATATTATCAAAGAATGGTATAATCAATTTTAAAGAGCCGTTGCACCGATACTGGGATCGCGTTTCAACATCATTGAAAGACATTGGATGTTCAACAGTTTCTCAACTAACAATAAAACTTAATTCTGATAAACCCATATTTTCTAGACCTCGCAGATTGCCTCAAGTCGAGAGAGAAATTGTAAAGAAAATGATAGCAGAGCCTTTGGAAGCCAACATCATAAAACCTAGTATTTCTCCTTATGCGAGCCCAATGTTACTAATCTTTCAGCTAAGACAGTTCTTCGGTCTAGCGAGCTACTTCAGGCGATTTGTTTGTAACTTTGCAACCAAGTTTAATCAACTCTACAACCTGTTGAAGAAAGATGTTGATTTTATCTGCAGCTCTGATTGTCAGCAAGCATTCCAAGAAATAAAAGATATTCTTATCCAAAGACCGGTTCTAAGCATTTATGAGCCTCTGGCGGAGACTGAAGTTCACACCGATGCATCGAGTGTTGGGCTGGGGCAATACTACTTCAAAGAAATGAGGATGGCAAGCTACACCCAGTGGCATACTATAGCTGGCGAACGTCACCGGATGGGACGAAATATCATTCTTATGATTTAGAAACTTTAGCGGTCGTACAGGCACTCAAACATTTCAGGGTGTACTTAATCGGGATACAATTCAAATTGGTAACAGACTGTAGTGCTGTCAGGGCTGCTATGACTAAAAAGGATATAAATCCACGAGTGGCTCGATGGTGGATATACCTCCAAGACTATAATTTTGATATTGAATATCGTCCGGGTCAACGAGTGGCACATGTTGTTTATTTAAGCCGTAACCCTGTTTGTCTTGCTTATGAGTTCACAACAGCAGAAAATTTACTTGAATGCCAGAAGGCTGATGAAGAATTGGCAAGAATCGTAAATATTCTGAAAGGAGGAAACGATGAAGAAGATCGTGACCAATATTTTAATGATTACGAGGTTAAGGAGGGACACCTTTACAGGAAGACGCCGGAAGGATCCAAATGGGTTGTACCACGAAACGCTAGATGGGGGGTTGTTGAGAATTTCGCATGATGAGAGCGGACATCAAGGTGTCGATAGAACACTGGCTGCTATTCGGGGTAAATACTGGTTCCCCCGGTTGGTTGTAACAAAATATGTCAGGAATTGTTTTAAATGTCTGATTGGCAAAAGTGATACTGGCCGGAAGCCAGGGCTGCTTCATCTAATACCTTAGGGTGAAACCCCATTTGACGTGGTACATGTGGATCACCTTGGCCCGTTTGTGAAAAGCAAAGAAGGGTACAAGTATGTTATTGCTCTGCAAGATGTTTTTTCTAAATACTGCTTCTTGGAAGCGGTGGCTGAAACGAGCACGAAAGGTGTGATGAGAGCCTTAAAGGCTATGGCGTATTTATTTGTGGTAATGGTATTCAGTTAGTGTTAAATTCACTAAATCTGCCCAGAGCTAATGGACAGGTAGAGCGTTTGAACAGGTCTATTTAAATACGTTGAACGCTATTATCAGGGATGAACCAGAAGAGAACTGGTGTGAAGCCCTGGCAGTCACACAGCAGGCGTTAAATAATTCGGTGAACAAAGTCACTGGCAGAACTCCGAACGAGTTGCTGTTCGGCTATAAGCCGACAGCGCTGTGTGAGGCGCTTTTGGTAAACTATCTCACGCAGGCAGGTGAGAGGCTGGATCTTAGAGTCACAGGAGCGAAAGCCCGTGAGCTTTTGGGTGAAGATCAAAAGCGGCAGATGCGGCGTTTTAATGCGAAACGCTATGTGAGATCTCTATTTAAAACTGGAGATGTGGTGTTGATTTGCATTAGCAAAGGGAATCCAGGATACAAAAAGTTAAATGGTAGATTCCGGAGCATCCCCTACAAGGTGATGAAAGTTCTAAAAAACGATTGATTTGAAGTGTTGGGCACAAGACCTAATGGCAGCACTCACAGAGTGACGGTCGCTTTTGAAAATATGAGAAGTTGGCCGGCAGAACAAATCTCTGACTAAGGTCAGGCAGAAGGCAGACTGTGAGAGGATTGTAACCCCCTCTACTGTATTTTATTTTAGTTAAGGCTCCGAGGGCGAAGCAGTCATCAGTATGGCCGTGTTAGCAACATGACCCGCTACGTCATGCGGGATAGAAAGAAGGCGCGCGGGGTGGCTCCGAGATCGTGGCAGAGTCCCCGCTCCTCGCTATCAGTGACGGACGTGTGCTTAACTTTTATTAATTATTTGATTAATTAAATATTTTATATGTGTCGAGACTATTTTATTATTAACAATACAAAGAAAAAAGATCATACCGGCCGAATTGAGAACTTCCTCGTTTTTGAAGTCGGTTAAAAAATGATTCAAATTTTACAGCTCCCTGTAGAGGTTTTATCGAACGAGTACAGCATGGGTTTCATCAAAAAATGCGTAAAATAGAGTGATTCAAGTGTCCAGCTACGGTAGCCATTTACCATCACGTGGGCCGTAAGCTTGATTGCCAACTTAGTATTATAAAAAAGACTACACAAACGCAAACACATACACACATAATCAATAATCATTACACGACATCAGCTCATTGAGAAAGCTATGTTAAGAGCGGAGGGTTTCAACCTACATTAACAAAAGGAGTCACGGAAAAAATATCATAAAAATCTCGTACCCGCTGCAAGTGGAAGCACGCAGCAAATACAAGGATCTGAATAATACAATTGTGCCGCGCGATCCGTCGCCGGCATCGAACCATATTTAGCATTATCTTGTAAGGTCCTAGCGAATATGTAATTGTGTTTGAATCGTTCGTGACGCGGTAATTTTACTTGCACAGAAATATTCCAAAAACCGTTCTTTTAATATTCAGTATAACAAGAGAACAATAATATTTATTAGTATCTTTTTAAAATTCAAAGCTCAGTTATTGATCCAACGCCACCTGACGTGAAGCGGTAAGAAGAGTCCCTAAGCGAAGACAGCTAGTGCAGCTTATATAAGGAGGGAACACATGTTATGTGTTAGCAAAAACTCAAGTTTCGAAAGTCAAACTAAGAAATGAGTAACTTAAAAATACTCAATCATTTTTATACAGCCCGGATGGCAAAGGAGCTTACGGCTTACATGATCTAGTAAGCTGTATATACTGTCTCCTATAGCAGATAAATTCCCCTTCGCCCAGCAAATAATTTTGTCTGTATGTTACTCACTGTGGAAATACATCACAACAGTACATTATCTGCTGCAAACTTAAGATGCTACAGTCGGGCTTTGGACAAAGTGAAAAAAACTCCTCTCATAATGCCGCCCGCGTAGTAGAAGAAACACAGATTACCTAACTCCATAAAAATAATAGACAAGGAAAGAACTCATCATCATTACCAGGCTCAACCCTTTCTACATGGGAGAATCACATGAGGAGTTGGTTGGAGTCATAATACCACCACGCCAGCCCCATGCGGGTAAAAGCAGTTCACGTGCACTTCGAAGCACGTAGAAGCTTGGATCACAATTTTTATCGACCCATCCCAGGATCGAACCGATGGCGACAGTTTACTTATAAAAGAATATCTAAGCTAGAAAAAAAAATCACATCCTGAGGCAGGGGTCGAACCCGCGAGACCTTTCACACTGCTCTAACGATCTGAGCTACCCAGGACTTAGGATAACCCTGTGAAATTCTTCTAGTCTATCTGTATTTGCGTTAGAAGCTAACGTCTACCCTATAATATCGAAATGTTCTATTTCAACATCCATGTTCTATTTCTTGTCCGTGCGGTGACGGATTAAGAATACAATTCACCGCCCCATTTCTTCCCGTGGGTGTCGTAAGAGGCGACTAAGGGATTACCGAGCTACCAACTGCTCGACTGGTGGTAGGGTCTGAACATCCGCCTGGTTAGTGACCACCGTACGCATGGCGTAAAACCCGCCAAGTGACCACTTGTGGTCGCGTTCCGGGATCAGTCAGCGTACAACCAGAGCTTGGGGAGACGTTGCGGCGATGGATGCGGTCAGTGACGGCTTCCGTTTAACCAGAGCCAGGTGGACTGCGTTGACCCGCCGACCAGGGAGACCCGAAGAAACGGCTGTTCCGCTGGCCGCCCGTGGTACAGTACAGGGGCCCAAGCGAACCTAACCAGTTCGTGAGGCTGCCCTATCATGCCACGCATAATCTTGGGGTGGTCCGTCGTGCCGGTTGGTGACCGGGTGGTGGGGTCCCGGCGGCCATTCCCGGGGGGGTTCGGGGGCCCTTCCGTTCGGCGGGTCAGCGCTTCTCTGCTGTCGGCTATTACCTGGGGAAACAGGCCTCACGCTTTGACCGTATATATCGCGACGACGTTCCCCCAATTCACGCCTCTCCTCCTTCATCATTTACTATGGCAGCGCTAAGAAACATTTCCGGTCGTTCAGCGGTGCACACCCCCACCACAACCACGCTGTTTGAGGTCGGGCTCACTAACATCCGTGGGCTCCATGCTAACCTCAATGCCGTCCACCAACATCTCGAGACGGCTCGACCCGAAATGCTGTTTTTGACGGAGACGCAAATACTCCGCCCGGCAGACACTAGCTACTTGGATTACCCCGGCTACGTTCTTGAAGAGTCCTTCAAAGCGAAGGCCGGGGTATGCTTGTTTGTCCGGGCGGATGTTTGCTGTCGCCGTCTGCGCTGTTTGGAGGACCCTTCCTACTCTATTCTTGGGGTGCATGTGGACCTGGGCACACATTGCCGTATCTACGTGTGCCTGTATAGATCCCACAGCGGTGACATGGAGACAACTCGACTTTTCGAACATCTTAGTCGGGTGGCAGATGTTGCGCAGGAGCAGTTTCCAACCGCGGAATTGGTGTTTTTAGGGGACTTCAATGCTCACCACGAGTCGTGGTTAAGTTCCTCTAAAACTGACCATGCTGGTAGAACTGCCCACGCTTTCGCTCTCACGCATGACCTGACCCAACTGGTAAACCAGCCCACCAGGATTCCAGACATTGTCGGTCACGCGCCCTCATTGTTGGACCTTCTGCTGACGACTCGCCCGGATGGATATCGGCTAGAGGTTCGTGCTCCTTTGGGAACATCGGATCACTGCCTGATATCCGCTGGGGTGCCACGGGCGTCGCCACCGGTACCTATGGTTGCCAAACGCCGCATCTGGCACTATGCGTCGGCAGATTGGGACGGTATGCGGGATTACTTTGCATCTGTCCCTTGGAGGCAGCGCTGTTTCAGTGAGCTGGACCCGAACGCTAGCGCTACTGCTGTTGCTGATGAGATCATGTTAGGGATGGAGTACTATATCCCTCACTCCGATCTCATCAGTAGGGGTAGGCGTAACCTCTGGTTCAACCGCGATTGTGCCTTAGCTGTTGAAAACAGACAGTCGGCATACCGCGCTTGGATCAGGGGCCGAGCTTGCGGGGATCCCAACATTGACTCACTGAAAGCAGCCTATAACAACGCTACCAAGTCCTGCAAAAGGGCCTTCATCAGAGCGGATGCCCAGCGCGTTGCACGAGTTGGCCAAGAACTTCTTACGCATCCTACGGGAAGCCGTAGCTACTGGCGTCTGGCCAAAGCCGTGCAATCAAACTTCTGTCAACCCTCGCTGCCCCCGTTGAGATGTTCTGACGGCTCGCTAGCTCACAAGCCGCAAGAGAAAGCCGATCTCTTGGTAAAACTCTTTGCTGCTCACTCCCGAATCGATGACTGCAACTTACAGCCACCAACACTCTCCCACTGTGGCCACACAATGCCCGATATTCGTATTAGGCAATGTGATGTACGTGCGGAGCTTCAGTCAATCGACGTCCGGAAAGCTAGTGGACCTGATGGCATTCCAGCGATAGTACTGAAAAACTGCGCAGCGGAGTTGTCTCCTGTCTTAACGCGGCTATACCGTCTTTCTCTCTCTTCTGGGTGTGTGCCGGAATCTTGGAGAGAGGCCAATGTGCAACCGGTCCCCAAAAAGGGAGACCGATCAGACCCAGCTAACTACCGCCCGATAGCTGTCACCTCAGTTCTTTGCAAGGTCATGGAACGGATCTTAAACCACCAGCTGATCCGATACCTAGAAGATCACTCATTAATTAATGATCGACAGTACGGGTTTCGGCCGAACCGGTCAACGGGTGATCTTCTAGCGTACTTAATGCATGTCTGGGGTGAAGCTATTGACAAACGTGGTGAGTCACTGGCAGTTAGCCTTGACATTGCCAAAGCGTTCGATCGGGTCTGGCACAAGGCTCTTCTCTCCAAGCTCCCGGCATACGGTCTGCCCGCTAAGCTCTGTAACTGGATCGCCGGCTTCCTGCATGAGCGAAGAATCCGTGTCCTCGCAGATGGATGCGCTTCGCGGTTCATGTCAGTGAATGCTGGTGTACCACAAGGCTCTGTTCTATCCCCCACACTCTTTCTTCTTCATATCAATGACATGATTCCGTTAGGAAACATTCATTGCTATGCAGATGACAGTACAGTGCATGGGGGATATTACGGTCGCCCAGGGGCTGGGCGCGCTGAAACCGAGAGGGAGAGAGAGAATCTTGCCATTGAGCTCGACAGGGTGTTGAACCTCGTATCTGAATGGGGATCTAACAATCTTGTTGAGTTCAATGCTAAGAAAACACAGGTGTGCGCGTTTACAGCTAAAATGTCGCCGTTCCTTCCCCTTCCGTCTCTTCAGGGCATGACTCTTTCGGCACAGGGCTCCCTAAATTTGCTAGGCATGGAGATATGTTGCGATCTGAATTCCAGGAACTACATCGAAACCGTGATCAAAACAGCCTCACGGAAGCTCGGTGTCCTGAACAAGGTGCGTCGATTTTTCACGCCTGACCAATTATGCCTGCTCTATAAAACTCAGGTCCGGTCTTGCGTGGAATATTGCTCGCACTTGTGGGATGGCTCCGCCAAGTACCTTCTCGATGCCCTGGACAGATTGCAGCGTCGTGCTGTCCGTATCATTGGCGATGTAGAGGTCACCAACAACCTTGAGCCTCTGCAATTGCGTCGAGACATTGCGTCGCTTAGCGCCTTCTATCGGCTATATCACGGAGAGTGTTCTGAGGAGTTATTTGACCTTATCCCACCTTCCCCCTTCCTACTCAGGAGCACGCGAGCCGGTCTTCGGAGTCATAAATTCACTGTCTCCACCTCAACATCACGTACAAAGAAATTTAGTAGCTCTTTTCTTTGTCGAACTTCCAGAACTTGGAATTCTTTGCCAGCACATGTGTTCCCTCCTTCGTATAACATGGGTTCCTTCAAAAGAGGCGTGAAAAAGCACCTTTCGGGCCGGCAAGGTGGAGGCGGCTAGAGCAGTGTCTGAACTGCACTAGCTGTCTTCGCATATGGACTCTTCTTACCGCTTCACATCAGGTGGTGTTGAGTCATTTGTCGTGCTTTGTATAAAAAAAAAAAAAAAAAAAAAAAAAAAACCAAAGCGAGTATTTTTACAAATACCTAAGATTCGGTTAAGTTGGGGCATTGCTTTCAAATATTCTTAATTTTGATTTATAAAAATAAATCATTTTACAATTATAATTTAAATATTCAATTAATATATATTTATAATAATGTTAAAATGAAAATTAAGAATATGGCAACAGTTGCTTTGTTTTTGTCATCGAGACCAGATTGCTCAAAGCACTGTGCCACCGAGATCCTCCACAAACCTAGAAAAGAACTATTTTTCCTAAATTTTCAATAAAATCAGGTAGAAAATCAAAGGTTAAAGGGTAAAACTAACACTCATACCCTAAAAACAAAAGGAAATCGTAAATTCTAGTGCTGTGTTTCGTGAATTCTAGTGCTATTTATTTTAAATTCTAGTTGATATATCTGTAAACCTTTGTCCGTTAGACAGTTAATTGTGTTTCGGATTGCAAAGAAAGGTAGCCAGTGTAATAACTGGGTGAAAGACATTTCATCTTAAGGGGATACCTCGTGCACACTATACCGACACCAATTGATTGTTATTAATTATGGTGAATTTAGAACATAATAAACAAAAACGCTTTCGAGAATTGCTTAAGAACGGTATTTGTAATTTTTAAAGATGTAAGTCGTATAAATTGTCTACCTATAAGTAACCAAATTTTTTAATATTGTTAAAAGTGGCCACTTTAGGCAATAATGAAAGAATAGGTTACATGTAGAGGAATATCTTATACCGAGCACATCTCAAACAAATTACAATTACCATTCTTTAGTCATTCTCTAAAGCGTTTTTGTTTATTATGGTCTATATTCACCACAATTAATATAAATCAAGTGGTGTCGCTAGTGTCGACGAGGTATCGCCTTATGGCCACTGTAGCCACATACCACTAGGTAGGCCTTGCTTGTCATCCAGTTGTTTTAAAAAGACCAGATTCTCTAAGTCTTAGCAGTTTATAACACACATTTTTATTAGAAAACAGTTTCCCCTTGAAACTTACCAACAAACAACTATAAATTGCCTGAACAAAAGACAAATATCTCACTCAGTTTGTTTTCCTTTAAACAATAGCTCAGTACATAAGACCGTTAGAAGATTCCGTTAACAACGTTATGAGCTGAACTGCTGAACAAATATAACGGCGTCCGATATACCTTGTTAGGACCAGACAAAGGTGTTTGTATTTTTAAAATAAAAGTTTAGAGGAGAAAATACGTTGACTCTGTGTGCTCATAGGTACATACAGAACAAGGAAAGTACGTATGAGTGTATTATTTGTCCATCAATTGTAATAACATAACACTACATTGCATTGTAAGGTTGACCTGATGGTAAGTAGCTACCGTCGGACACCTGCAATAACAAGGAAAAATCACTTGGTATTGCAGGTGCGTTGTCATCCCGAGGCCTAAGATGAAATACCGTCCATGTCCAGTAATTACACTGGCTTCATTTCCCTTCAATCTAAAACACAGAAACCTGTTTTACGGCCAAAATAGGAAAAGCGGTGATATACACATACTTAAATGACCCTACGGACCTACAACTTAGCCAGAGCCGGACCTAGTAAACTAGTACTTTTTACAGATTAGGCAACGCGTGAGTACTGCTCAAGGTGCTACGAGCGTCTATGGGCTACGGTAAGAGCGCGTGAGTAGTACGAGCTACGAGCTTCTGTGGGTGACGGTTACAACGCGTGAGTAGTGCTCAAGGTGCTACGAGCGTCTATAGGCTACGGTGACAACGCTTAAGTTGTGCCTAAGGTGCTACGAGCATTTATAATAGGCTACGGTAACTGCTTACTATCAGGCCACGGCCTGTTTGCCACAGAATACATAATAGGAGACCTCATCTAATCTTTCTTCCAGATTGATAATCTGTATTCTGTGAAGTACCTTCAGATCAGACACAATTATTGTCATATTGTCGTGGAGACTTCAACCCGGTAAGTGATAAAAGCTTAAAGTTTTTATTCTAGTTATTAACAACTACTGTCTGTCTGCAACTTCACCCCCGTGGATGTCGGTGATCTCAAACTGGTTGTCTATGGTATGGATTTCATTAAAATATAAAACAAAATCCGTACCATATAAATAACATCCTAATCGTCGGTTAAGTGATTCAAGCGTGAAAAGGTCAGACAAACAGTAACTTTCGAATTTTTAATATTAGTATAGATTTGCGCGTTATCATGAGCTATGTTTAATGAACCTCCCCCCTCGGGACAAAGCGGTTTAAACTAAAGGCCCGGACTTGGGAATCTTATTAACAAACTTGTTAAATCCCTCACCCAACTGCGCCACTCAATGAGTAAACAATACTCGACCACAGTCGACATTATTACAGATGTACCACTGTATATGATAATTGTGGCCGCCCATGGTTCTGGCCATGGTCGACTATCACTTCAAACACCGCGAGACCGCCCCTTGCTACGTTCGTAATAGAGGCGTCTTTCGTAGTACAACTGTTACACTTGATGTGCTGTTATGTGTACTTGTACAAAGCGTATGAGTACGAATGTCTAAATCTTTCTATGTGAGCCTTAATCAAATATCTCATTAGAAATCATTATATTAGATGTACTATACATCTGAATGATTTCTATAAAGAGACTAGCTGGCCCCGCAAACGTTGTTTAGCCATACTAGGTGGTAGGCCCGTATGTAGGGTCGTCTGGGTAGGTACCACCGCCTTTCTTATTTCAGCCGTGAAACAGTTCGCTGTGTTCCGGATTGAAGGGAAAGGTAGCCAGTGTAATTACTGGGCATGGACGGCATTTCATCTTAGGCCTCAGGATGACAACGCACCTGCAATATCAAGTGATTTCCCCTTGTTATTGCAGGTGTCTACAGGCGGCGGTAACCGCTTACCATCAGGTGGGCCGTCAGCTTGTTTGTCATCTAGCTGTATAAAAAAAAACTAAAAAAATCGATAGTTGATGATTCTCAGACCTATTGAATATACATTTAAAATTTCATTAAAAACGGGCAAGCCGTTTCGGAGGAAGATGGTTACATAATTAGTGACACGAGAATTTTGTATATTAGAAGACAGTTCCGTTCAAGTGCGGTGATTGCGCAGTACTTCACTCAGTTGCTTGTTAGCATTGTTAGAATGCCACACGACAGCGCTATCGAAAACCACAGCCCTTACAACCTTTTACTCGTGAAACTACAAAAGATATAGTTCTGTAGCACTTTTTACTTTCATGGTTATTACCATTTGAAATAGAGTTATATTCGGGATATTTACCATGCACTTCGGCGCATGCAACTGCGCCGCAATATCGGTAACTCATTACAAAGAAATTAGATGGTAAATACTCCGAATACAACTCTAATTCAGATATAGCGCTGCGTGGCTGTATAAATTCTTGGACCAATAAGTATTTTATAATAATAATAACAATAATCATCGTCATCATTTCAGCCGAGAGACGCCCACTGCTGGGCATAAGCCTACCCCAGGGATCTCCAAACCGATCGGTCCTGCGCTGCCCGCATCCATCGTCTTCCCGCGACCCTCACCAGATCGTCGGTCCACCTTGTGGGGGGCCTACCAACGCTGCGTCTCCCGGTACGCGGCCGCCACTCGAGGACCTTTCCGCCCCAACGGCCGTCAGTCCTCCTTGCAATGTGGCCTGCCCACTGCCACTTGAGGTTCGCAATTCTTCGGGCTATGTCGGTGACCTTAGTTCTCCTGCGGATCTCATCATTTCTAATTCGATCATGCAGAGAAACCCCGAGCATAGCCCTCTCCATTGCCCTTTGGGTAACATTGAGCCTTCTTATAAGGCCCATTGTAAGCGGCCACGTCTCAGTTCCGTAAGTCATCACTGGCAACACACACGAATTAATAATAATAATAATAAACTTTATTTCAGACACAAAATCCATATAAATTTGTTAGTATGCACCTTAAATCCTATGTTAGTAATTAAAATCATGTAGGGTCCTTAATTTTTGATTTCAACATTATTATAAATGTTTGAAAAATTACTTCGTAATAAAAATAATAAAAAACTAGATAAAAATCACGTCCTGAGGCGGGAATCGAACCCGCGACCTTTCGCAATCTGGGCGACTGCTCTAACCAACTGAGCCACCCGGGACTTGGGATATCCCTGTAGTGTAGGGTGACAAAAAATAGAAGAAAAATTAATTTAGAAACTTGAGTGTTCCGCCCATATGCATCGCGGTCCAATGCATACGAAGGGGACAGTCAGGCTTGTCTTTCCATACCTCCAGGACTCCGTTTGAGCTCTCCCGAGATCTGCGCATTATGGAGGCTGTTCGTTTTCATTAAGATGCTGTGAATTTGTGAATTTTATGCATTTAGACCCCTAAATGATCCAGCGCTGCAGCGCAGTTAAGCTTTGACTTTCCAAAATAGAACATAACTTGCGCATGTGATAGTGTCTCTATACTTTAGAGTAAGCAATGCTTTAGTATCTGATTCTGTAATGGTCGTACTGCTACTGCGCTAGTCTGTGTCCCTCCCAGCTATATGTATCTCCTTTGCTCTCGTACAATTTAACCTAGTTTCAGCTTCAGATCTAGACCACATAGTTTGAAGGCTCCCATCAGTGCTTAAGCCAGAATTCATAAAAGGAAAGGCTTAATTATGAGTGTCTAAAAATAAAATTTCAATTTTATAAAATCAATTTGAGTTTTAACGTAAATAGTCCATCAAAATGAACACCCCGCTATCGTTTTATTGTTGTATTTTGTTCTTGCTTGGACCAAATAAAACACTATACTAAAAATACCTCCGTATTAGGCGTTGATTTTGACTACCGCCGTAAAAGGACAGTTCACGTTAGATAGGAATTATTTTATAGCAATTTCTAATATTAAAATTGAGGTTAGTACTTTCACTAGCCTTACCCGTACCTTAATTATAGTTTTCGTAATTGTTACTGGGCCCAAGGCCTACATACTTAATGAAGTTCGAAATTCGAAAGCTTCGAATTGTGTACGGGACTCCTCACTGTAAGAAACAGGGCAAATGGGAGTTTGAGTATCGGTTACAGGAGTGATTAATGCACTGTGTTGGGTGGTAGGGTTGCCGCTCGAATTTTGCCTTAATATTTTACTTGTTAAAGGTGGTGGTTAAATTGCACACATGAAAAAAATAATTTATTTTCAATTAACTCTAAATCAATCTACGTGGAATTTAGCATGTTGCCGTCAGTAGCTATTTAGTATTTAGCTGCGCTGGTAAACAAAATTTTGAGATTTTATTTTAAAGAACCAGCAAGAAACTCAGTGAGCTTAATTTTAAATAGTGTAAAACCATAAATCTGCATTTTATTTTCACAAAACTCAATCAGAAATTTATATATTAGAGTCGACAGACTACAGCACGTTAGTCAAAAATGGAGATTTTTCAGGAATCGAAGAAAAAATCTTAAAGTTTTTGTGGTATTTTAATATTTTTTAATTTTATCATTTGCCTTATAACCTACAAATTTCCATATAACTTTACTACACTACTTGTTAATTGACACGAAATAAAGGTTTTGACTTACGTTAAAAAGTGTAGCCCTTCTTGTAACTGACTAAATAATTTTTGTTCAATTATGGCACAGATTTCTTTCAGACTTAATAACTTATTTGTAAATATTAAAAACTTACTTCTCAAAATAGACTTAAGTATAAAAGAGTTACATGGCCCATTAAGTAACTGTATTAAAGAAAAAATAAAAAAAACCTTATCTAACATAAAAACTCAATTTCTAGTTCGGTCTATAACTCTGGATCAGTATTTCGGTAATTTGCTTTTGATGGTAGTTTTTACAAAAGTTGTGGATAACTTTTCTACAAAACTTTTCTAAAAAATTATCTAGTGGAAATAAAGAATCGAGATTCTGTTTTTTTTTTGGATATAGTAAATAAGCTTATTGAACGTAGTCGTGTCATTTCAGGTATTTGGCCTTTTTGACGATTTAAATAGAAAACTTTGGATTGGGATCTCTCTATTCAAGACATTATAGACAAGTATAAAATTATACCCAAGTCTCTCATGTTCTACTTCAATTCAGTTCATTTAAAAATATCTTGCTTTGACTGGTATTTGCTTAGGTTTTTTGTAAACGGTATTCTCTATTTACACTTACCATTAATATCCTCAGAGAAAACTAAGAAATGTTACGGTTGAGGTTCTGACTCTTTTTTATTTAACTTTTCTTTTCATTTATGTTTAATATTAATCTAGATAAAAAAATTCTTTACCAAAATCAATACAAAATAAGTATTCTTCAACTCGTCCAGTCAATGTTATGTTAATGAATGCAAATGCTGGGTTTTTTATTTTTTTTATTTGATGTGTAAGTAAAACAATATTTCATAAGCGTTCAATTCAAAACAATAACACTTGGCACAAGGTTCCAACTTGCACCGTATAACATAAGCCAGTCAGGTAGTTATGAAAACTAGCGCCATTGACGACTACCCATATGATTATTTTTCACATAAGTCAACTTGTGTATCTTAGTAAGTTCTTAGTTAGTCCTTTAAGAATTAAATACTCGTAAAATAAAGGTAAAAATTGTTTTTTTGACTAATGTGCTTAGGTCTGCTGGCCTTTATACTATTTGGTCTCATTAAATTAATTTTTATTTTAATTACTTTACCTAACCTTACTTGTATTACGCTTTATGTAGCGAATTCTACTTAAGTCAGTTCGAAATTGAACTAGCATCATTTTCGTAAATATTTTCTTCAGTTAATCCGTTGTCCGTCAAGGTGGATTCCCTTTGCTAAATCAATATTGGTTCTTTTCTTAGGTAGAACACTGCAGTTTGCTTACAAAAAAAATTAGTAAAGGTAAAAAAACTGTAATACGCAAAAAATATTTAAGCGTCAATTATTTTCAATCATCTGACAACCCTACACCTGGTCCTCAAACTTTAGATGGATGGCTTTGAAATTACTTATTGAAATAATATTAAATTTCACTCGAATGGGCTTCATTTGTTTGATTATTATTAATTTCAATTAATTACCCACCTGATCAGTGTTTTCCTAATGGATTCTGTGAAAATATTACGCACTTCTTAAAAATGGTGTATTCGTAAGAAAAAAATGAGTTTCAAAAGCGATCTACGGCTGATCGGACTATGATTAAGTAGTGGAAAGTTCTATAGCTTTTGTAGGCTGTAGTTGACTCCGAAAAAGGCAGTTCTCGGTGTCAACGAAATTAAAACCTGCCGTCTCTGTGTTACCGACTCTAACAGTGGTACACGGTTTTTGATAGACACAGGAGCAGAAGTGTCAGTTTTGGCAGTATAAAATAAGCATTTATTAACACCGAGCGATTCGAACCTGTTGGCTGCTAATGGAACACCTATCAAAACATTCGGATCGAAAGATATGACTCTTAACTTAGGACTACGTCGAGATTTCAAGTGGACATTTATTGTGGCAGATGTTCGAAATTCCATAATTGGGGCCGATTTTCTTACGAAAAATAAGTTGTTAGTCGACCTACATTACAAGCGATTACGCGACGAAGTCACCGACCTCAGTACAATAGCTCAAATAACATATACGACGGAGCCGTCGATTTGCACTATCGACAAAAATAATCGTTATTATGATATTTTAAAGAAATACACTGATGTCGTTAACCCGTCTATGCTGATGCGAACAGAAATTCCATTGAACATCATATTCATACTTCGGGCCACCCTACGTATGAAAAGGTTCGCCCCTTGAACCCAGAGCGTTACAGAGCCGCTAAAGAGGAGTTCCAGAGAATGGTTGAGAATGGCATATGCAGACCTTCCAGCAGTCCTTGGGCTTCTCCACTTCATATAGTAATGAAGAAAAATGGGGAAGTTAGGCCCTGCGGAGACTTCAGGCGACTTAACGCGGTGACAATCCCAGATCGCTATCCGCTTCCGAGACTGCAAGATTTTACTTACTCCCTAAAGGATAAGAATATTTTTTCCAAATTGGACATAGAGAAAGCATATCATTGCATTAAAATTGCTGAGCAAGACATTCCAAAGACTGCCATAATAACTCCCTTTGGGTTATTTGATTTCGTAAAAATGACGTTTGGCTTACGGAACGCAGGTCAGACTTTCCAACGTTTTATGAACATGGTACTAAACGGTCTGGATAACGTCTTCTGTTACTGTGACGATATTTTGATAAGTAGCAGATGTGATTCAGAACATAAACAGCATCTGTCAGAAGTTCTAGAACGACTCAAGAAGTTCGGAATAAAAATTAACCTATCAAAATGTGAATTCGGGAAAAATGAATTAGATTTTCTCGGGTACCATATAAACCAAGAAGGTATACAACCTTTAAAAGAGAAAATAGACGTTATAGGAAAATATCCGAAACCTGAGACTATTAAGGAGCTACGTCGTTTCTTGGGCATAGTTAATTTTTACCGATCCTGTCTACCGCAAGCAGCTGAGTATCAGAGAGAGCTAAATAACTTTCTTCACGACTCAAAGAAAAACGATAGAAGGAAAATTCCTTGGACTAAAGAGTCAGAGACAGCATTTGAAATGTGTAAGGAGAGCATAAAACGCGCCGTTACACTTCACTATCCGTCAATGACGTCACCGCTTGCCCTAATGACAGACTGTTCAGCGTCATGCGCTGGTGGTGTATTGCAGCAGCAAAATAAAGGCACATGGCAACCACTTGGTTTTTTCTCCAAGACTTTAAGTCCTGCTCAACAGAAATACAGCACATACGACAGAGAGCTGTTAGCCATCTACATGTCGATAAAACATTTTCGTCATCAAATCGAAGGCAAGGAAATGATTGTCTACACTGACCATAAGCCACTGACTTTCGCAATGATGAAATCGAGCTCTAACAACGATACGCCACGACGCTTACGTCATTTGGATTTCATATCACAATTTTGTACAGAAATCAGGCATATATCTGGCTCAGACAACTGTGTAGCGGATGCTCTATCAAGAATAGAAACTATATCTTTCCCGAGTTGTATAGACTACGATCAATTAGTAAAAGACCAAGAAAATGATGAAGAAATGAAAAAAATCATGGAAAAAGGAAAATATGTTTTCAAGCGGTACCAATTCCCTGGATCAAATCATGAAATTCTGTGTGAAACCACAAGTGAGAAGCCGCGACCCTATTTACCGGCGCATTACCGTCAAACAGCTTTCAACGCTATTCACGGACTTAGCCACCCGGGAACGCGGTCCACTAGAAAAATGATGACAGACAGATTTTTCTGGCCGTCCATGAATAAAGATGTGACAACGTGGACTAGATCGTGTATTCCATGCCAACAAGCAAAAGTACACAGACATACCGTATCACCCTTATGTTCGTTTCCCAGATCAGAGAGGTTCGAGCATGTTCACATTGATATTGTGGGACCACTACCACTATCACAAGAATATAAATACCTTGTAACAATGATAGACAGGTGCTCGAAATGGCCAGAGGTTTACCCTATAACGCAAATGACTGCAGAAAGTGTATGCAACGCACTAGTCACCTCATGGATATCACGTTTTGGTTGTCCAGTTACTATAACCACTGATCAGGGTCGTCAGTTCGAATCCAATCTGTTTAACAAATTAGCAAAGAAGTTTGGAATTGATAAAATTCATACAACACCGTACCATCCTTGTAGGCGACGCGCACCGAATTAGTTTAATCTGTGGCTATTGAGTCACATTAGTTTTAATGTTGCTTATTCCTAAACGAAGGGAGGGTGCGGGGGGCGGAAGGACGCGTCTTCCTTTTTTGAAATCTTAACGACAGTGCTTGCCAGTCAACCGTAGTAGCCCCGCGTCTCGCGCTCTCTCTCGTACTGTTTTTAGTATTAAGCCAAAGTAATTGTAAAAGCCTGTATTTGAAGTGAGCAATAAATATATAGTTGGTGATCTATAATCGTGTGACGTTTATTTTCGGCGCTGCCCAAACAGCCACCGTCTTTCAAAGTGGTCTTCGAGCCGGATTATGTTTCATACTCCTACAAGTATGCCTATAACACGCAGTGCCGCGCGTAAAGAACAACGTAAAGAACAGACGGAGAAACAAGATACTGATCACGGACAGCTTCCCGTCCCTGATACCGCAAAAATGGATCTTACAAGTCAACATGTACCGCGTGTTGAGTTACCATCGCCTAAGAAATCAAAGTCAAAATCATCAGTAGCATCATCAATACAGGCACGCCGCTTGCAGCTGGAGCTAAAGGCGGCAGAAGAGAAAGCTAACATCGAAAAGGCGCTAATTGATAAGCGACTGAAAGTAGAATTGGCCGAAATAGATGAAATATACAGTTCACGACCGAGTTCACGGTGCTCAACGACAAGTGGAGTCAACAGGTGGATTGATCGCAGCCAGCGTGAAACAAAATCACAGGACGCCAACGACAATGGTCATAACAAAATGGCGGCCCTGTGCCCGCCGCGGCCGGCCGCACCTAGCGCCGCGCCCGGCACCGATGACGTCATTCACAAGCTGGCCGCTGCGATAAAAGACTTCAACATAAAGGAAACCGTGACAGAATCAAATAACAACCTGCTGAGCCGGCTGAGCACTCCTAAAGAATTACCCTGGTTTTCCGGGGACCCAATGGAATGGCTTCATTTTAAAAGAGCTTTTGAAGACTCAACAGCTGTATGTAAATTCAGCTCTGCGGAGAACCTATGGCGCTTAAGAAACTGTCTCCGTGGAGCTGCTAAGGAAGCAGTGTCAGCGTTACTGGCAACCTGTTCGTCCGCCGACGAGGTGATGTCCACACTGGAGCTGCAGTTTGGAAACCCGGATATCATCTTGTCGCGCGTTCAGTGGGAGATGAACAGGCTACCGCCCCTACCAAATGAATACCATAAGCATATAACGACGTTCGCAATAAAGATTAAAAACTACATCGCAGCTGTTAGCGCTTTAGGCAGAGATGAATATTTACATGATTTGAACATAACAAAAAACATTTTAAGTAAATTGCCTACAGTGCTTTTAACTAAATGGTCGGATTATGTACATGAGGGCGAGAAGTCAGTGCCAAAGCTGGTGAGGTTGTCGGCCTTCTTAAATCAAGAAGCAGTAAGAACGGCCGCCTCCGTCATCGACCTACTAGCCTTCAGTAATAATAAGCAACGAAGCGGTGTTAGTTTTAGTAGTAGTTATTCAAAGCCAGTGCGGCCTGAAATAGCGCTAGTGCAAAGTGAAGAAAGTGATAATAAGTGCGGTTTTTGTCGTATACACAATCATTCGCTCCCCATGTGTAAAAAGTTTAAAAAGTCGCTAAGAAAAGACAGGTGGAGCTTCGTAAAGCGCAACGGTTTGTGCTTTAAGTGCCTATTACTACGTCACGATCGCGAGGTATGTCGTGCGCCTTTATGTGATAAGAACAATTGCGGCCGAGCACACCACCGTTTGTTACATTATGAAATGTCTAGTGCCAATAATGTAAATAATGTATCTGTAAATAATCAGTACACGGGCGAGCCATCGGAGACGGTAACTCGCGAGGAAACAGTAACACATTTAAATGTAAGTACATTCAAAGTATTACTTAAAGTGGTTCCCGTCACTGTTTACGGGCCTAACGGAGCGATAGACACAACCGCGCTCCTCGACGATGGCTCGACTGTGTCACTGATAAGCGCCGCCCTCGCGTCACGATTGGGAGTGGCCGGGCAGAAAGAGACACTGCGTGTGAGTGGTGCCTGGGAAAATAATATCATGCTTTGTGAATCACAAATAGTAAACATTTGTTTGTCAAATTATTGTAAGGATAAATATAATATTAGATTAAGAAGTGTAACTGAACTTAACTTACCTTACCAAGACTTGTCCACTGTTGATTGTCACAAGTATTCGCATTTAAAAGATTTAAAAAATTATTTTATTTATAAAAAGTGTAAACCTGAAATTTTGATAGGACAAGATAATAATCACTTACTTATGCCCTTAGATGTTGTTGTGGGAAAACCGTATGAACCGTGTGCCACTCGAACGCCATTGGGTTGGTGTGTGCATGGTAGGCTTCCTCAGTCCTCCTCAGCTCCTGCTCAACACTCCTGGCTGCTGATGTGCGTCTGCGGAAATGACCGCAAACAGGAGCTGCAAGAAATACACGACGAGGTACGTAGCTTTTTCTCTCTTGAGGCGATGGGTGTGAATGGAAGGCCCCGACAAAATGCAGATGATGTTCGCGCCGTAGCTCACTTAGAGCGAACGGCTGCCCTGATCGATGGTCGGTGGCATGTGGGATTGCCCTGGAAGAATGAGGAGAGTTTGTTGCCTAATTCTTATTTTCACGCGTTGTCTAGGTTACGTAATGTCGAAAAGAAAATGAAAATTAGTAGTGGTTTCGCACTTAGGTACACAGACCGAATCAAACATTTATTTGATAATGATTTTGCTAAAGAGTTGTTAAATATTAATACGTCACCGAAAACATGGTACTTACCACACTTTGGGGTCGATAACCCCAATAAAAAAAGGTTACGTTTGGTTTTCGACGCGGCTGCCAAATCTAATGGTATATCTCTTAATGATTGTTTGTTGAAAGGCCCTGATCTGCTTGTGTCTCTGTTGGGCATCATGTTACGGTTCCGTGAAAATCCTATAGCCGTAACAGGTGATATTAAAGACATGTTCTTGCGTATTAAGATCAGATCAGAGGATCAGGATGCCCTTAGGTTTCTTTGGAGAGGAGCAGCCGACGACCGCGACCCTGTAAAGACTTATGTTATGACGTCATTAATATTCGGTGCCAACTGCTCACCTTTTATAGCGCAGTACATTAAAAACAAAAACGCGCAACTTTTTCAGTCTTCTATGCCGTCAGCTGTTGAGGCGATAACTCAACAACATTACATGGATGACTATTTAGATAGTTTACCTAACGTTAATTGCGCAATTAGTTTAATTAAGGATGTAATATTCATACATAAACAGGGGGGCTTTCACATTTGTAATTGGAATAGTAATAGTAGTTCTGTATTAGGTAGTATTCCCAAAGAGTCTCTCGGAACTGCCGCCGTAAGGTTTAAGGATCGGCAGACTATTAGTGAGCGGACTCTCGGTTTGTTATGGGAACCTATTGATGATATTTTGAAGTTCGATTTATCATTTAAAAATATACCTCAACAAATCATCGAAGGTACGCAACGACCAACTAAAAGAGAGGTATTGCGAGTTGTTATGTCGATATTTGACATTTACGGTTTTTTAACGCCATTTACATTAAACGGTAAACTTATACTACAAGAAACGTGGAAATATAAAATTAAGTGGGATGACCCCTTAAATGATGATTTAAATAATATTTTTTTTCTTATGGATTGGTCAATTGAAAGTTGTTAGTAAAGTTAGTCTTCCGCGATTTTATAAGACAAACGAATTATGTGTGACACCGGAGATTACACCCACGTCTGCCGCTTCTTCTCTGCAGCTACCGTTTGAGCCCGCGTATTCTTCTTCGCTGCCGTCCCCGCTCATGTCCGCTTCCCCTGCTTTCGCGCCCGCCTGCCTTACGCCGCCGTCAGTGCTGCTACAGCCGGCGCCGGTGCCGCCGTCGCCCTTGTTGCCTATAAGCTCACAACGTGGTTTCGATAATACTTATAAAAATTTACAGTTGCATATTTTTAGTGACGCTTCTACTAAAGCTATGTGCGCGGTGGCCTATTGGCGATGGGTTGAGGATGCGGGAGTACGAGTTGCGTTTGTTGCTGCTAAATGCCGGGTCGCTCCCGTGAAGCATGTGTCTGTGCCCAGGCTTGAATTGCAGGCGGCTCTGCTCGCAGCGCGGTTGGCTGATACTGTAATAAAAGAACACAGATTAAATGTAGAAAGTAGGTATTTTTGGTGCGATTCGACAACAGTTTTACATTGGATACGCAATGACACGAGAAATTATAAAGTGTTTGTCGCTCACCGCTTAGGTGAAATAGACGAGTTAACGCGCGCGGCCGAGTGGCATTACGTACCTACTTACCTGAACGTCGCGGACATAGGAACACGCGCATCTCTTGACAGTTCTGTATTACACAACGAATGGCTTAATGGTCCTCCATTTCTTCGTGAAAACGCATGCTCATGGCCGGTAGATACTGTTTTACCTGAAACGGATAATAGTAAATTAGAAATTGTAGCTTTTACTCAAGTTAAATGTATAGACTTACCTGTACCTGATGTTACTCGTTTCTCCAGCTGGTTGCGCCTCTTGAGGTCTACTTACATAATATTTGTATTTATAAACAAATGTAGAAAAATTAGTAATTTTAACAATGTAAGCGTGATGGAAAAAGCGGAGCGCTTGTTAATAAGACAAGCGCAGCAAGAATCCTTTGGTAGTGAATTAACTGCAATAACTAGTAACAAATGTGTAGACAAGAAAAGTAAATTACTTGTCTCCTTTTCTTGACGAGCACGGGCTCTTGCGCGTTGGTGGGCGCGTTGACGCCGCCGCAGGTGTTTCCCGTGAAGTGACCAAACCTATTATATTGGATGGGAGTCACCACTTAAGTAAATTAATTGTTATGTTTTACCATAAAAAGTTTGCTCACGCTTCTCAGGAAACGGTAGTAAATGAAATTAAACAAAAATATTGGGTAATTAGACTGCGTCCGACAATAAAAAATGTTACCTCTAAGTGTATGTTCTGTCGGATTAGGAAAGCTTCCCCGTTGGTGCCGAGGATGGGTGACCTCCCCGAGGCACGTGTAGCTCACGGTCAACGACCTTTTACGTTTTGCGGCGTTGACCTTTTTGGTCCGATGGAAGTAGCAGTAGGTAGGCGTAGAGAAAAGAGATACGGCGCACTATTTACCTGTTTGACCATACGAGCTGTACACATTGAAATCGTGGCTACGCTTACATCGAGTTCTATGATTATGGCGTTGCGCCGTATGGCAGCTCGGCGCGGCTGGCCTCGATATTTGTATTCAGATAATGGTACTAATCTTAGAGGCGCTGATGTCGAGCTGAAAAGATCTATCCAAGAGCTTGATCACGATAGCATTACGTCTGAAGCTTTAAATTACGGTACAACTTGGACCTTTATACCTCCTGCGAGTCCTCATTGGGGTGGGGCTTGGGAGCGTTTGATACGCAGTGTAAAAACTGCCCTTAAGGTGACGCTCAAGGAGCGTGCTCCTCGTGACGAGGTGCTTAATACTTTACTAGCTGAAGTGGAGGTTATGGTTAACAGCCGCCCACTTACGCACGTGTCTGTGGAACCGGGAAGTGCGGAATCACTTACGCCAAACCATTTTCTTCTTGGCACTACTTCTAACCTTCCTACTATAGGTGCGTTTGATGACTCGGACCTGACTCTTCGCAAGCAGTGGCGCATGTCGCAGCGACTAGCGGACATGTTTTGGCGACGCTGGGTAAGAGAAATTTTACCTACCTTATTACCCAGACAGAAGTGGACTCGAGAGTCGGCGCCGATTCGACGTGGAGACCTCGTTCTGATTGTCGATCCCGATTCCCCTAGGAACATGTGGCCGAGAGGTGTGGTTCAATCGGTTTTCCCCGGTAAAGATGGTCGTATTAGAATGATTGATGTAAAGACCAAGTCTGGTACTATATTAAGGCGGTCGGTTGCACGCGTCGCCCCAGTTCCTTTGGATGGCGAGTGCTGGTAGCCCAGCACTGGGGTGGGGCGTGTAGGCGACGCGCACCGAATTAGTTTAATCTGTGGCTATTGAGTCACATTAGTTTTAATGTTGCCTATTCCTAAACGAAGGGAGGGTGCGGGGGGCGGAAGGACGCGTCTTCCTTTTTTGAAATCTTAACGACAGTGCTTGCCAGTCAACCGTAGTAGCCCCGCGTCTCGCGCTCTCTCTCGTACTGTTTTTAGTATTAAGCCAAAGTAATTGTAAAAGCCTGTATTTGAAGTGAGCAATAAATATATAGTTGGTGATCTATAATCGTGTGACGTTTATTTTCGGCGCTGCCCAAACAGCCACCGTCTTCAATCCTCAAGCTAACGGACAGATTGAACGATGGCATCGATGTTTAAAAGCTTCATTGATCGCCACATGCAACAGCGAAAACTGGGTCAGGGAATTACCATTAGTAATGCTTGGACTGCGCACTTCGATAAGGGAAGACAGCGGCGTCAGCGCAGCTCAAATGACATACGGCGCTACGCTACGATTGCCAGCTGATTTTTTCAACGTAAACAAACAGGACTCATTTGCTGATATTGATTACGTAACTCAGTTATCGGAGGCGATGAACAATATGAATTACACATCGGCTGATTCGACCCCCAAAACAAATAGAAAATGTTTTGTACATAAACAACTTAAGACATGCGATTACGTTTTCCTGAGAAGAGACTTGATCAAAAAATCACTGACAGCGCCATACGAAGGCCCTTACAAGATCTTAAGTCGAGATGACAAAGTTTACACAATCCAAATGCCTGGTAGATGTGCTACAGTGTCAATTGACAGATTAAAACCTGCATTTGGTACAGTAGACAATAACATCGACACAGCAAACGAACGCGTGCCAGTGCCAGTGTCATCGAACCGGAAAGTAACGAGGTCTGGCCGCGTTGTTAAGCCCGCGGTCAGATTTGCCACCTAAGTTGACGACGACCCGTTTCCCGAGGACTGCTCCAGTTTCCCCAGGACTTGCACCACCGGCATATGTTTCCATAATGTCTAATTTTATGAATTTACATTTTTAATTTATATTTTACATTTACTTTTTTACATTTTACATATTTTATTTTATTTTCAATAAAGGGGAGAGTATTGTAGGGGAATGATGAGTCATGCGCTAGTATGACGCGCACTAATTTAGGTATAAATTGTTATGTATTTTATTAAATGCAGGATTCTTTTTACAACGGCATCACGAGTATTATTTCAACATCGCCTTACACGCACATATTGTAGCCTACAGTTACACTTTTTTGACATCATCTCTCTTCATCGTTTCAAAGAAATTAATAAGGTCATCCCAAGTTATCGGTAGCTATGGTCAGAGGCAGTTGTGAAATATCGTGGGTCCAACTCCCACCACACGACATGAATTATATCAAGTCTAGTCACTCTTCAGCCACTTTATTACGAAACATTGTCTAAAGTCAGCTCTTAGTTGTTGATAAAAAAGACGAGTAGATTACTCATCATCGTTTCAGTCGAGAGAAGCCCACTGCTGGGCATTGGCCTCCCCCAAAGATCTCCATACCGATCGGTTCTGCGCTGTCCGCATCCATCGGCTTCCCTCAACCCTCACCAGATCGGAAGGCCGACCAACTTTTCCGCCCCAACGGCCGTCAGTCCTCCTTGGAATGCCCACTGCCAATTGAGGTTCGCAATTCTTCGGGTTATGTCGGTAACCTTAGTTCTCCTGCGGATCTCATGATTTCTGATTCGATCATGCAGAGAAACCCCGAGCTTGTCCTATCCATTGCCCTTCTTATGAGGCCTATTGTAAGCGACCACGTCTCAGATTAACAACACCACCACGCTGACCCAATGCGGGTTGGTGGGTTAAAGCAGTTGCCGTAGCAGCCGGTTCTAACGGCTTAACGTGCCTTCAGAAGCACGGAGGAGCTCGAGATTATAAATTTAATTGACCCATCCCGGGGCCGACCATGGCGAAAGTTGCTTTGTTTTTGTAATCTAACTTACTTGACTTAGATATAGCTATTGTTAAGTAGCAAATTTTCAGCAGAACAAGAAGATCTCCCCATGAAGAGGAAAGCAAAGTAGACTCCATCTGAAAATATTTATTAATTCTCGCTCAGTGCCCGTCAAAGGTCTTTGTCGCTTACTTTAAACAAATTAAGTGATTCCCTCTCCGAGCTACGAACATAATCCTGAAGGATTTAACGAATAAGTGCGTGTCGCGTTTAGAGTATAAGACAAATATTTACAGCGAAAGGCTAAACAATGTGCTCCATAAGATGAATTGTTGGAGTCCGACCGTGACTGTAAAATGAAGGCAGCTGTTGGGACAAGCCTGCAAAATATATAAATAACTAAACAGATAATAAAGCTATACATAATGGGAAATATATAAAGGGTCTACAAACAATACTAGCGTGTTCATCAAAAATAATAACTTTAGTAATTAAAATAGAATAAAACTAGAAAAATTTCACGTCCTGAGGCAGGAATCGAACCCGCGACCTTTCGCAATCCGGGCGACTGCTCTGACCACTGAGCCACCCAGGACTTGGGATATCCCTGTGAAATTCGGTTCGGTTAAGTTGGGGCAGTGCTTTCAAATATTATTAATCGTCGGTATTTGTAAAAATACTCGTTTCGGATGTTGAAATAGAATATTTCGACATTGTTGGGTGGACGTTAGCTCATAAACGCAAATACAAGATAGACTAGAAGAATTTCACAGGGATATCCCAAGTCCTGGGTGGCTCAGTGGTCAGAGCAGTCGCCCGGATTGCGAAAGGTCGCGGGTTCGATTCCTGCCTCAGGACGTGAAATTTTTCTAGTTTTATCCTATTTTAATTACTAAGTAATTTTTCAAACATTTATAATAATGTTAAAATCAAAAATTAATAATAATAACTTTGATGACCAATCATAATTTTTGATGATCAATTATATTTTTAAGTTTGGTTAGGTTAGGTTGGTGATCAGTTAAATACAAGCCATATAAAATGTATTTTCCTTAATAGAAAGATTTTTGTACAGATGGTCTTTGTGCCAACTGAAGTACAGAGAAGCTTGAAAATCCATTTGTTTTATTTCACTCATATTTTGAGCTTGATCTTCTGTGAGGTATTGTTCGCTACCTTACAGAAAACAGTAAATAACTTACTTTTTCGTGGCGCCAAAGCTGACCGAGGGGACTCGTCTCCTAAGCTGTGAGCTGTGAGCTGGTATTTTTTTATGCATGTACTCCGATTTCGCCGAGATCACTTATCTGATTTATGTGATTCTTTCTTCGTTCGATGCAAAGTAGCCATTTGGGCTAGTAAACATTTATTTAACATTGATTGGGCAGTTTGGTTTTCAAAACAAAATAAATAGAATAACTGTTTACTGCGCCAAATTGTGGATTTATGCTTTCCTGCGATTTTTTAGTGAAACGATACGACAGTAGGAAACAGTATATATGCTGATGGTCATCCACCTGGCTTTGACTTTAGAAAGTAATCACATAGAATTGTGAAAGACAACCAACCGACTTTTAAACACGTGTTTTCACGTTTGTCAGTTTTTATTTTTTTAAATATTTTTTTTACAGAGTACGCATGAGTACATAATTGTTAAGTACGAGCGTCTTAGACTACGGTAACCATATACCATCAAACGGGCCATATAGTCTTGATAGCCATCCTTGTCACTTTGCTGACCCATCTGAGACTAACCTTAGTGAAAGCTGCTTTGTGAAAAAATAGTCGAAGCCAAACCGCGTAAACTACGGTTTCTTTCAAACAGCTTTTTGAGGTCTGGTCTACCGTTCTACAATCCTTAAGGAATAGACCTCATCTTTCTTAAGGGAATTGACAGTAACACCCATAATTATGCACAGTCGGCTCCTCGAGATTTCCTCCACTTGACTGTGACTCGACTCAGCCTCAAGGATAAAATCGGTATGCAGAATTCAAAAAACTATCCTCGACTTGAGCAAATTTCTCAGTTGAGTCGAGTAATGAACTGTCAAACTCAAGATACGGCGCGATCTA
The DNA here is from genome assembly GCA_947347705.1 of Nymphula nitidulata. Taxonomy (NCBI): domain Eukaryota; kingdom Metazoa; phylum Arthropoda; class Insecta; order Lepidoptera; family Crambidae; genus Nymphula; species Nymphula nitidulata. Next base: position 505,519 of record OX374617.1, on the reverse strand, counting down.
CCTTGAGGTCTCCTCAAAGGTGGTTAACAGTGCTTTTCACATTATTTCTAAGGTTATTTCAAGTTTTATTAGCATAATGACTGATTTCTATGATTTTATTGACTAACTTTCAAGTGAGTATATGTGCTAGATACAACTTTATTAATTTACCTAGATATTGTAATGCAAATATAATTATGTCAACCGACAGTGGTGTTTAATTTATACTTTATGATAAATTCCCTCAAGCACGCCCTTACAATATCACTAAAAACTTGCCTCCCGGCCATAATAATTTTCATACTGAACGCGAAAAACGAATGAAATCAAATAAATTAAAATAAATCATTGCAGTCGACAGTTGAGTTGAATGACCAATAATGACAGAACTGAAAGATACCTCACAGAAGCAGAACACAATCTCAGAGGAAGACGACATCCCACAGATGAAAAAAGTGAACCATAAACATATTCTCTACACTTTGCCAATATAATAATAAGAAATTTCATGACGTCATTCCTTCACTCAGCCACAACTCGACTTTACTGGAGTTTCCTCATTAGAGGATGAAGCCGTAACTGAACATACCGATTTCAAGGATGTATTTAAGATTTCCTTGAGGTGACTTCGACTAAGGTCGAGTGGAGGCGGTTTCGAGGAAACGTCTCTGCATATCGGTGTAAATCTCTGTTTCTTATTTCTTTCTCTTTTCTTATCTCTTACTTTACAAAATATTCTCTACCTCCTTCTTTCAAACCCCAAATGTAATACTTTTTAAATTTGATTTCAAACACATCAAAATGTTCAAGTACTTTTAGTCTTCAAATGAATTAGGGTATAATCTTCCAAACAACAAGGCGAGTAGCCGTACGCATCCCTGAAGATTAATCAGTCCGTGCTGGCCAGATGCTGAGCGGGCTTTATCGACAGACACACTTGAGCTGCTAGTAAGCCAAAGTTTGCGATGCAATTGATAATTCTTGCGTTCGTAAGTTCATTATGTAAGTATAAACTGATCACCTGGATTGTGAATAGTCGCGGGTTTGGTTCCCGCCCCAGGACTTGATTATTTTCAGTTTAGATATTTTTAAATTTCTTGTAAAAATAAAGATTTATGAATATACACAGACAGACAAGAATGTCCTAAATCAAGATAGTAAAGATTAATATATTTTTCAAAATTCGAACTTTAAATAAAAAAATCCTGATTATAATGCGATGGTATAAAATGTTTCAAATATTTCTCTTCAAATTGTTGGAGCGGTACTCATTACGGATGAATTACTTAGCCAGTTCATAATCGTATTACGTCGGAATTTAGCACGACAACCTTCTAAGCGTTTCAGAGAAATACACCGTGTAGCTTTTCTTTGTGAGTTTCTTAACAATAAAAATCTAAGGATCTCATAATAAGTACTTATTTTGTATTTGAATTAAATATTAAATCTTATTAAAAGAAACAATCAACTATGGATATCCGTAAATATCTTGTTACTCTGTGTTGACTGTGAAAGGGTGGTAAATGTTAAAATTTACAACCTGTAGAGAAACTGATAATATATAATATTTTTTTATATCTCTCATTAGATCAATGCATATTATAAAATTCACAATAATTAATATGAACTCACATATAAGTACTTAAATAATCCAGATGTGGCCCAGTCTTTTTGTCTTTGAAATTCCTGAACCTATTAAAATTTAAAGGACTCTTGTAACACTTAAAAAATCAAGAGCAAGCGTTGACAGCAGGAGACAAGTCCTCTGTCTGCCAACTCAACGCTTTCTATATGCAGCAACATAACACTGCAAACTTTTTTTGGTTACAACGTTCTATAGGGTGAAAATGATTATCCAGCACCCCGCCTATACATAGAATTGCGTCATGGCAGTATTACTATACACATTATAACATTCTATTGATTGCAACTTATTTATTTCAACCAAGTATATGGGAGAGTGGGGTAATTGAGAACGGCAGGTAATTGGGAACAGCCAGATAAGTCTACTGGGTGGTAGGCCCGTATGTAGGGCCGTCTGGGTAGGAACCACGGCTTCTTATTTCAGCCGTGAAACAGTTCGCTGTGTTTTGGATTGAAGGGAAAGGTAGCCAGTGTAATTACTGGGCATGGACGGCATTTCATCTTAGGCCTCAGGATGACAACGCACCTGCAATATCAAGTGATTTTTCCTTGTTATTGCAGGTGTCTATAGGCGGCGGTAACCGCTTACCATCAGGTGGGCCGTCAGCTTGTTTGTCATCTAGTTGTATAAAAAAAAAATGCTGCCTCTGTTTTGTAGTGCATCTGCCGTATTTGCCGAGGCGCGTACAGGTAGTTTCTCAGCTGTGCCACGAGAAAGAATGCTGTACAGCGTGAGGGGCAGTATTAACACCATGCTGAAGGTCGTTGTGAGTAGGGATCGTGTCTTTTTTTATATACAACTAGATGAGAAACAAGCTGACGGCTCACCTGGTGGTAAGCAGTTACCGCCGCCTATACACACCTGCAATAACAAGGAAAACAACCCTACAAACAAATCTACCGACCCTACATTAGTTAACCTACCACCTAGTAAAAATTTCATTATTTTATCCTTTTTAGTATTTTGAAGTCGGTTTTAATTTATGTTTTATTTATTTTTTTACTTTTTTTAGTGATAACTTTCGGTGACCGACATCTATTGTTTTCTACTATCGTATCGTTTCACTTAAAAAGAATCATTGAAATCGGTTGGCGTGATATTGAGTTATTTGTCCCTTTGTCGCGCACATATTAAATGCAAAGACTTATATGGTTTTCTCATGGATGCCATTGTCAGAACTGGACCGAAATGAAATGAGACCACACGGAAAACACCAGCTTCCCAATAAAAAAAGTATCATCAATATCGGTTCACCCAGTTTAAAGGTAACAAACCTATCAAAATAGAATCGAGAACCTCCTCCTTTTTTGAAGTCGGTTCAAAATAACTGATTCTTAAATAGTTACGCGGCCACAAGCTGCTGCAAAGGAGAGGTGTGTCGTACACAGGTATTCTTCTGTTAGTCTTCAGGCCACCGCGGGTCGTACCCCTTAAATTCTGTTAGTAGCATATTACCAAGAATACAGTCCACTTACATCTCGTATACATTATTGCTGTGTACGCAAATAAAAGTATATTCGGTATTTGATTTAATCGTTGTTTTATTTTTATTTATTGATATAAATACTGGCCACTAGGTTTTATAATCTTCTAACAATAAGATTCTATTTTCCCCGGGAAAATAAAATAGCAAGGTGTTCCAATTTCAAAATCAAATTGAAGAGGTTTTATTAAGCTACATAGAAGACAGCTTAAATTATTCTATATAGTTACTTCGATTGTTAATAAATATTTGAGCAAGGTATAGGTACCGTCAAACCATTGAGACTCTAAGCATATACAACAGAAAACCTATTGTTTCCAATACAAACAACTACGGTTGGGTTACCTGACATTTAACGTAGGTACTGTTTATGGAACTTGTACAAAGTACATTGTTTTGTGTAAATCTTAAGTCAGCATTTCGGGCGCGCATTGTGTCATTCGTTATATCTTAATAATTCAATTTAGTTTCTAACCTAACTCTTTATTGTACACACATATTATAATCAATAAATAATTCAAGTATTACCACGTTTCCATCAAGATATCAAGACATATCTATCAACATTAACTGTCAAGTATCTTATGTACACCCTACACTGTACATAAATTGGTCCTTCGAGCATTTTAAGTTTCTCTAGTTTTTGTGTATTTCTTTGAGTGATAGCGAATCGGTTCTGTCGGCCTCCCACAAGCGGGTCTCACCGGCTGAATTGAGACAAGGACGCACATATCACCCGAAGGTATACAAGAACTATTAAAGAAACTAGCATCAGCACATCAAGAACCGAAAACAAAGGCATGATTCATTAGCAAGAGCTTACCATATACCTGCCGATACTTTGAAGGTATACCAGACACCTGATCAGCGAGTATTTGCCTTCCGTTGCCGTGTCCGCTGTCAGTAATCACATTGGCCGTCAAAGAGCGTCCAGGCTTCGTAAGTCAATTTTGTGATTGTAACGAAGTTTGGTCGATCAGAGCTCGCTCCTAGGAAAATGGTGTTGAGTACGGTTAAAGGGCACATATACCAAGCGATTCGTCGTTACGATCCGTCGTTTTAGACCAACCGACACGACGAATCGACAGTGTTTGTCCATTTACTCGGACACCGCAACAAAAATCGTAAAGACTAATCAACGGTGTATGACTCTTTGCGATCTACAATTCAATTTTTGTCTGTCTGTTTACAGAGTACAGTCGACAGCACATCAAGCGTAACAGTTTGACCTTGAGACCGGCCTTACTGCGTTCGTAATAGAGGCGGCTTTCGTAGTGCAACTGTTAGATACATAGATTACTGTTACACTTGATGTGCTGCCGTGTGTACATCTTTTATACGGGTAAAAATACATCACTCGAATGTATTGGTGAGCTAGAACTGTAAACTGCAGGTAATTCTTTCCAATATTATTGCATTAAAAAGTTTATTTATTTATTTCTAGTATCAAATCGTATTTTTTTTCGCCAGGTTCCACCCATTTCGCTGGTTTTCTTGATATGATATTGCGTAAAACACTGACAAACATTGCTACAATTTACAAAAAAAAAAGTTTGAGCAACCTTGCTTTGAAAGACGCAATCGAAGGACTTTTGGATGGCTATGGAAAGATTGTTCCACAATAAAGCAGCACGAAAAATAATAGAGGAACGAAGACAATTGGAAAATAGATAATAAATAAATTGGTATTACAACAAATTCTCCTTTTCTATCTTGATATAAGCTTTGGAGTTACTCTGCGTTCCTAATAACCTCACACTACCCTGTCATTCATTTCGGACAATATTAATATAACTTTTAATGTCTTTTAGTAATAAAGTAAGTAAATACGTCAAAAAACCTAGTAATTTCATCAATGTAACTTTTTTGGCTTAGCACAACCCTTATTAGCACATTTGACAATAATTTAGATAGGAAAATTTACTATTATAGTAGCAAAATATTTTTACTGAACATGAAAAAGGCCTTAATATTAGGCCACAAAATCACGCCGCGCCTGTATATCAAGTGTTTTATCCTTGCTATTGAGGGTGTTTTTAATAGGCGTTGGTAACCACTTACCACCAAGTGGGCCGTCTGGTTGTGGCGATGCCAGAATAGTACCATCGTACTTGAGTCAAGAGTTAGTCACAGAATCGATCATAATAATTACCTGTAGACATTTTTCAACATTGGATTATAAAAAGATAAAATTCGTCGTGTACATGAGGGCAGCCTAAATAAGTAAAATTTAGCCGCTACAGTAAGATTTTGATCAAATCTGTTGAGGAAAATACGACATTATTTTGCAAGCATTAAGATTCAAACCCTTTTTTACAATGGGGGTCCATTTCAGGCATTAAAGCGCGTTTCTTCATGATCGCATTTCATTCATCTCAATTTAGCAAGGGGCTTATGAAGAGATTTTTAATGGTGTTTCTTATTTATTGTTCGCAGAATCTTTAGGATTTATTACAAAGTATCATGACTTTCCCTTAATGCCAATAATAAAATATTACTTGATGATAGGTAAATAAATAAATATAGGTTGGGGAAAAAGTCTTTTCGCATTATAATATGTATGAACTTGTAATAAAATCTCTTTGGCTGTACTATTTGTATCTGGCTGGTTTTGGTATCATTAAAAGTTTAGATTTTAAAAAAGATAATTCCAAATTCAAATTAGGAAAATGTGTGTTTTTCATTTGTTTTTCGTACTGTCAAGATGAGTGAATCTAATGAAGAAATTCGATACAATTTAAAATTTTATTACAAAAAAGGTAAAAATGCAACGCAAGCCGCGAAAAAAATTGCGATATTTACCTAGTGCAGTGTCTGTGAGAGTAGCACAAATTTGGTTTAAGCGTTGTCAATCCGGAAATTTTGATGTCAAAGATGCACGTCGCTCTGGTCGCCCTGTTACGGATAAAATTGATGCCATTTTTGAAAAACTTGAGCTAGATCGGCATATCAGTAGTTATGACGTAGCTGAAGAACTGGGAATTGACCACAAAACAGTTTTGGCGCATTTTAAAAAAATGGGTACACAAAAAAGCTCGATATTTGGGTACCCCACGAGCTCACTGAAAGAAACCTAATGAACCGTGTACTCATTTTGTGATTCTTTATTACGACGTAATGAAACCGAACCATTTTCGAAGAAGCTGATAACTGGTGATGAAAAGTGGATCACGTACGACAAGTACGTACGAAAAAGGTCGTGGTCAAAGGCCGGTCAGGCTTTACAGACTGTGGCGAAACCCGGGTTAACTCGCAACAAGGTGATGCTGTGTGTGTGGTGTGATTGGAAGGGCATTATTCATTGTGAGCTGTTACCACCAGGCAGGACCATTGATTCTGAACTCTACTGCTAACAACTGATGAGATTAAAGCAAGAAGTTGAGAGAAAGCGGCCGGAATTAATCAACAGAAGGGGTGTGGTTTTTCATCATGATAACGCTAGTCCTCACACATCTTTAGCCACTCAGCAAAAATTAAGAGAGTTTGGCTGGGAGGTGTTAATGCATCCGCCGTATAGTCCTGACCTTGCACCTTCAGATTTCCACCTGTTTCGCTCTCTTCAGAATTCTCTAGGCAGTGTCAGGTTAACATCACGAGAGGACTGCCAAAACCATTTGTCGCGGTATTTTGATCAGAAGCCGCAAAATTTCTTTAGCAATGAAATCATGGCCCTACCTACAAGATGGCAAAAAGTTATCGAACAAAATGGTACCTGCATACTTTAGTTAAATATAAATAAACTATATTAAAAAATGTTTTGAATTTTCTTAAAAAATGCGAAGAAACTTTTTCCCCAACCTATTATAAAAAAAAAAATCATCGTTTTCTTTCTTTATTTGTAATAGTTACAATAAAGTAGGCGTAACAAACGCACAAAATTAAATATTAAAATGTAAATAAATAAATGTTCTTTATTTTACTCAAGAAACAAATTAAACAATACAAAGTAATGAATCCAAAGCAGCACAATTGGCCTACATTTACTAAAAATTTAAACAAAAAATAAAACCGACTCCAAAAACTGAAAAGGATAAAATAATTAAATTTTAGTAAGTAGGCACTCATCCCCTAGGAACATATTTTTGGAGTCGGTGCTTCACTATCTATGGTTTCTGGAAACAACTTAGCACCAACTCCAAAAATATGTTCCTAGGGGATGAGTGCCTACTTACTAAAATTTAATTATTTTATCCTTTTCAGTTTTTTGGAGTCGGTTTTATTTTTGACCGTGAGCTTACATTGTTTTCTACTATCGTATCATTTCACTAAAAATTCATAGGAAAACAAATATCCGCAACTTCGCATATGTAGACGACTTAATTTTTCCAGTTTTTTTGATTTAAAAACCAAACTACCCAATGGATTTCTAAAAATTTTTTATGGGACCAAATGGAAAATATTCCGCATCGAACAAAAAACGAATACAGACGAATTGATAACCTCCTCCTTTTTTTGAATTCGGTTAAAAAGTAATTTCTTCCTGGCAACCTAAGCTGATAATTATGATGAACACTGCGGTAGAAACTTGGACCCAAAGCAATGTACAAAAGTTTACCGTCTTTATTCGGACATGCTCATCACATAACAGACCGCTGCCTGGACCTCATCATAATAATCACCATCATCATATCACCCTGTAATCTTCAAAGCCGAACAAAGCTTTTGATTCATAAACATAATGGTTCTGCACAGCCTACATAGTGATGTGTACAAATTGTAAGTGAAATCTAGATTAAAAATGTAATATGGAATAAGCTTTGCATGAACGTGGGATCTGTATGTGTTGTACCAAATAAAAAAAATGTTTGCGTAATTTTTAATCTAGATCTTGAGGTGACGTTTTCTTAGGTGACGTGATTATTTTTTGTATTTATCGATATAAGTTATCTCTGGTGTTGTACGCGACAATTGTCCACACCATCAATCAAGCCAATTCTAACAAAAAACTTAATACCATAATATTGTTTTGTCAATAATACGCATTTAAGCGTTATCCAGCGCGTATGCCGACCGCATGCGGTGAGTTCAATATTCATTAGGCCGAATAAAATCATATTTCAATTTGAATTATGCCCCGCATTACCCGCTGCTGCACATGTAGGTTACTTCAGCGGGCTTCAGCGGGCTTTTACGTTATTATCAATTGCATTGTTTCAAATTTAATTATTAATTTATGTGCATTTTATAGTAATAAATAATTTTATTGTTATTGGGAGGAGCTCGGTGGCGTAGTGGTTTGAGCGCTCTGGTTTCGATTACGAAAACAAAGCAACTTTCGCCATGGTCGGTTCCGGAATGGGCTAATTAAATTTGTCTCCTCGAGCTCCTCCGTGCTTCGGAAGGCACGTTAAGCCGTAGGTCCCGGTTGTTACTGTAACCGCTTTAACCCACCAACTCGCATTGGGCCATCGTGGTGATGCTATGGCCCAAACTCCTCATGTGTTTCTCCCAATATAGACTGATGATAATAAAATTGTTTTTGTTTCAAGTTTACTGCCTGTGTCAGCAGTTCTTACTTTTTTTCGCTCAGAGGATGCTCTTTCAGCCTATCCTGCCTCTCCCTGAGAGGGATCCACTAAAACCTCTTCCCTAAGTGCTGCTTGACGTACGGGATAAGCCAGAGTCATTGCAACCGCTTGTTGATACAGCTCAGCAGTTCTTACCTATCAGAATTACCATATCTAATAGCGATAATATCCATCAACTGGTTTATTTGAATTATCTTCGTCACTAACACAGATTTTGTCATTCATTGTTTGATTGATAGACCGATAGATGGCGTTACGGGGAAAAAATACCTCAACTTAATTTTTAGTGAACAACTTAACTTACATGATCAAACCTTTACACATGTAAAAGTACCAATAAAGCCTTTGGTATGGTACTTAAATCAGCCTTCGCGTTTCAAAGTCCAAAAAATATTAGGTTAAAATTATACTCTGTCTACTTCGAAGCCTGAATTTAACTGTACCATTTTGAGGAGGTTATATCTTGCATATAAGTACTGTATAAAAAGCATGTCTATAACGAACAATATAACTGTTAAAACATTGGAGGACCTTGGCCAAACTAGTGGTAATTATTATTGGCATAGGGTTAAAAAACCGTTGCTCTTATCTGTCTATCACGAGTGTAAAAATTATAATATTCATAACTCAAATCCTATTGAAATGTTTACATTAAATACCTGGGTGAGCAACATACAATTAAACGAAATTATAAACTCTAAATTGGATTGTATTAAAGAAGCAAAGAAAAATAAAGACATGTATATTAAGTATGAAGTAGTTGAAGAATTATACTTGAAATACCCTGGTTGGGCTAAGGTTTTCACGGATGGTTCAAAGAATAATTCTGGTCTTGGAGCCGCATACTACGAACCAGCTAAAAACAAATCTAGCATGTATAAAGTTAACGTGAAAGTATCAATCATGACGATGGAACTCATTGCAATATTAGAAGCTCTTAAATACATAGAAAGTTAATGTGATGAAAATTATGTCATACTCACGCACAGTAAAAGCGCTTTACAACATTTGGCTCGGTGTGCCTCTGGATACAGCAGAGGATTCCCGATAGCCTATGACGTTTTAAGAGTCATAGATACTATGAATTATACTCGAATTTCCAAACTGAGTTTGCAATGGGTTTCATCACACATTGGTTTAAAGGGTAACGAGAAGGCTGACAGGTTAGCAAAGTTAGCTTCGTTTTCTGGATTCACTTATCTTATTACACCTTTTTATACGGAATTACTCACTGATTTAAAAAATATATGCTACGAGAAATTCAAAGAATATTTCGACGAAAGAAGCAAAGAAAAAGGAATTTGGTTCAAGACAATACAATGCCAGACTCCTCGAATACCATGGTTTTATAATAACAAATATAATAGAAAACATATTGTAATGTTACACAGATTGCGGTCTGGACATTATCCGTCAAATAAATTTGCATTTTTAATGAGACAGGTCATTAGTCCTAACTGCGATATTTGTGACAACATAGATGATGTCCAACACATGCTGACAGAGTGTGTAAAATATAAGAGCGACAGGGACTCGGTGGTGCAGAGATATAACATTAATCAATGGGATATAGGAGCCTTTAGAGGTATATTGGCAGAACCATCTTCTGAAGCTGCAAAATATTTAAGTGATATATTTTTGCACCATTGACTCTTCCCGTTCCCGCTGTGCGGCAATATGATACCAAATAGCTCATTAGGTTACGATGGGGCTGACATGCCTAATACTGGTCAAAAGCCCCTAAATAAAATGTAGATAATAAAAAAAAATAAAAAAAACTGTACCAATAAAAATTCAGCAGCAAAACCTTACTTTCTTTGAAAAATGTACCTGATCCCTGGCACCTTATAAAGCCTTCATGATAAAACAACAAACGAATCCTTAATCATGTGAGTGTCATTCTGTGAGGTGAACAAACAGATGGCACAATAATACGAGGGTTCAAACAGGCCGCTAATTAGTGGCGCGGGACAAAGTACACAGCGAACCGTAAACATTGTTGCTGGTACAGGTGACAGGGCCAGTTTGACAGCTGCAGAAGGAAAATAGCTCTTATGGAGACTGAGTAAGGTCAGCTTAAAGTATGTTGTGAGCCATTCAGTGCTAGCGAGTGATGAAGCTATCGCGTCTGTCTATAAACATTAACATGGCTATAATTTTATAGGACTATTGACTGTAGGACAGAATATGAAAGAGGTTTGTGTCAAAAAGTATATACAACGAACTTAGAAACACAGCCAGAGAAACAAACGTGACAGCAGTCTGACACTAATCCCAAGAACCAACTCCTAAGGTCGCACTCACGAAATTAGCGGCGAGCGGGACGGCGGCGGTAGCGGCGCGGGAGAGGCGCGTCCTAATCAATAGATTCAACTGGGATTGCTTCGTGATAGCGGCCTTAAAGATACCAAATCAACAATAACGGTGTACTAAGCTGTCAGTTCGATACAGGATTTTTTAATGCAACAACGGGTTTACCCACATGTATTAATTATAAGCCTAGGATAGTTGTGCCAACGATGGCTATTGACATGTCTGACGTCCCAGGCGTACCTACCTTATAAAGACTAGGCTACTAATGTCATACTGGCCTCTGGCCTCTGGCTCTGACGTTGTGCCATCTCCACAATACCTCGTAATGGCCTCCTTGGTTCGGAGCTGCTTTGGTGGGATTCTTGATTAGATGGGAAGCCCCCATGACCCGAGCATATCTCCATTCCACCTCATTGAAGAGCTTTGCGCTGTCTACTGTCATGCCTCTCCTGATGATAGCGGGCACACTCTGTGAGGAAAACCAAGAACATACGAGACAAATCAAGAAACTTATAACACAACCTTTCTTTGTAAGTTCAGAAGAACACAATTACACCAAGCGTTATGCGAATATAATCCTCTCTTCCTGGGGAGGTAGAGATTTTTTTCAGTCTTTGTCAGGAAAGGCCAGATTAATCAGCGTTCTTTCATATTGATTCATACAATGTTATGATTGGCAATAGATTATGTTCCAGTGATATCCTAGTCATTTTGCTTGTAGTTGGTCAAAGTAATCTTACATAAAAGATACACTTCAGTTCTCGAAATACTTTAAAAGAAAGAAGGCTGTCGCACTCACCCGCATCAGCTCTTTGTGTAGCCGGCTTTTATCACCGGACCCAATAAAACTGGGAATAAAGTCAGATTCCATTTATTAATCATTCGCTTTTGTTCAAATTATTGATGCCTTGCTCATAAATTGTTATTGTAATTGTAAAAATTTTCAATTCAAAATGGCGCCATATTTCATATTACCTTTCGTATTTTCGCAGCATTATCTAATTGATCATCCATTTAATCAATACATTGAAGTTAATTTACATTCGTTTTTTAATTTCCAGGGATTAGTTACGTTTTTAGTAATAATTTATGCAGCAAAAACGTAGATTTATGGGTGCTCTAGTAACGGTGACGAAACTAAAGAAACTTTCGCTGGATCCAGGATGTTTCAGTCAAATTTGTAATCTCCAGCCCCTCTGTGCATCGAAAGGCACGTTAAGTCGTTGGTCCTGGTTGGTACAGCAACCGTTATAACCAGCGTTGGGCCAGCGTGTTGGTGTTATGGCCCAAACTTCTTTTGCGCTTTTCCCATGTAGGAAGGCAAATGCCCATCAGTGGGACGTATATAGGCTAGTGATAATGATGACGGACTATGAGATGCGCGGAGCCAGCATTTGATGAAAAAACGCGTGGTGTCAGCGTTCCGCAACCATAACTTTCTATTTATTAAAAAAACTCGTTCCTTTTTCTTTCTGCAATCAATTTATATTGTAAAATTCGAATGAAATTTTAAAAATAATAAACGTCAGAACTCGAATTGACCGGTAACAAATCTGTCATTGTTAGGTCATTAACGTAATGTTGAATTTGTAATTATATTTCCAGTCATACCAAAATTCTCGAGTGTCATTCGCTGCTGTCTCGGTTATGTCAAACGAAGATTAATTACATGAGGCTGAGACCCAGGACTAGGGCCTATGACTGATTACATTAATCATATTCCCCGGAGCAAGTCGCAACTTGTAGTACAGCTGATTCAACATGATGCTCATTGAACCTTGTTTTGTTTAAACAAATCAAAAACAGATAAATGAATGAATAAAAGCCCGTTTTGAATTTCCTTTCATACTCGACAGTAATCAGTCGAATCAGAAGCTGTGATAATTGACTTCAAAAACTAATGGACACTCGTAGTACCTTGGGCACTACTCACGCGTTGTCATCGTAGCCTATACACGTTCGTAGCACCTTGGGCACTACTCACAAATCGTCACCGTAGCCTATAGCCGCTCGTAGCAACCTGGCAACAACTCACGTGTTGTAAACGTAGCCTATACACGCTCATAGCACCTTGGGCACTACTCACAAACTGTCACCGTAGCCTATAGACGCTAGTAGCACCTTGGGCACTACTCACGCGTTGTCATCGTAGCCTTTACACGTTCGTAGCACATTGGGCACTACTCACAAATCGTCACCGTAGCCTATAGACGCTTTTAGCAACCTGGCAACAACTCACGTGTTGTAACCGTAGCCTATACACGCTCATAGCACCTTGGGCACTACTCACAAACTGTCACCGTAGCCTATAGACGCTAGTAGCACCTTGGGCACTACTCACGAATTGTCACATTCTTCTATAATGCCTTCTCAATGAGCTCTGGTGACTTTTCCGCAGGAACACAACTATACAAATAAGTGCTGTTTGTCGCTTTGAGAGCTAGATTTGCTAGCTTTTAAATTGAATGGTTGGAGGTGCTACCAGTAATTTTAATTTTATGACAACACTAGTGTCTGCCCGCGGTTTCGCCCGCGGCGCCATCAACATGAATGTCGGTTATAACGCCAAAAGTATTTTATGTCCTATTCAGGGTCACAAACTATATCCATACTTAATTTAATCATTATTCCCCATACTTTCATTCCCCTATTCACCACCTCAAAGTATACGTCTGTCATAAAAATTTTCTTATGTCCTTTTCTGGGGCTCCACTCTAACTCTTTAACAAGTTTTATCTAAATTGGTTCAGCGTGAAGAGGCAACAGACAGAGAGATAGACATGCATTCGCATTTGTAATATTAGTATGGATTTTAAAATGTTATATTTAAATTGAAATCGCTTCTTCTCATCAGTTTGCTTTCTGTTGCTTGGGTCAATATTCGTGCGGGAATTCGACATTTACTCGTTCTCGCTCCATAACCCAAGCTCAAGGGACTGTTATTAGATTCGTTTACGTCGTTTGAATTCAAACATTGAGTCAAACACAAATTGTTAGTGTAAATAAGTTAGCACAGCTATATCTCATTAGCTTTGACCGTCCGGACGTGAAATTAACCGTGGTGTGTCCCGAATCGATCATGAAAAGTAGGTAGCATCATGAACTACATTATAATTGACTAAACCAACCTTTAGCTTATTAACTGATTAGTAATAGCACACAATAATGGAGTCATTCGGGTGATATAGACTTTGGGGCCCTTAGCGAGTGAGGATGTGTCAAATTATAATTATATTGAATCCAACAAATCATAAAGAGTTTGATTACGAATAGAAAGTATGAAAAAAAAAATTCAATATATTTGAAGACAACGGAACAAAACTGCATTCCGTTGTCCAAACAGTCCCAAAAATGACATCATCACAAAAAAAAATTAAAAAGTCAAGGAATTAGTTAATTATTACAAAAGGAGAAGTGCCAAATACTAAATAGCTGGTATTGGATGATTATCTAAAACAGTAAACATACGAACAAAACAATTAAATGATGTGTTCCGTTATCGTAACTATTTTCAAATGATATCTCTAATAATATGGACGGTTCATAGCTTATCATATGGCAACACAAAGCAGTCAAAATTTAGACTGTCATGTACGCGCTACTGACAAGGAATCGGAGCTTCAGACTGAGGGTACACGTACAGACGTTACTCGACCACCGTACCGAGCAAACGAACCTTCCAAATTCACCTAATTCTTATCGTCGCGAGTGTCATAAAAACCCTCGTCCTTGTTCAGAACCACTACTCATCTACTCTAACCAGCTGGCTTGTGAATAATAATAATAATAATAATATTTATACACTCACACCTATTATCTAGCCCAAAGTAAGCATCATTAAGAGCTTGTGTTATGGATACTAGATAACGGAGAAATAATGATAATAATATGTATATAAATATTAGAAATATACTAAATAAACATATAAACATCCATGACTTGTTAACAAATGTTCGTACTCATCATACAAACATTTGTTCCTACCGGGATTCGAACCCGGGACCTCTTGACCGAGTAGCCTGGGGTACAGACCACTCGGCCAGGCGGTCGTCTAATATCGTCGTCTGAATATTTCATTCGTGGTGGAAGATCAGCGAGTGTAGCAGCAGTCCGAAGGTACGTGCGTGCATTCTATTGTTGTTGCCTATCAAGTTGTGAACCATCATTTTTTTATCGTGTAAGCGAGACCTCATGGTCTACCCTGTGTAGCAGAAAGCCTCTGTGATTTCGGTCAGTGCGTATGCTACATGATGATTTGACAGGCGAGATAAGAACAGAAACTATTGACGACAAGAAACTCTGACAGTAAAAATTATTACAAGTGCTGATTCCTTGTAAAACACAAAATATAAAAGAGTACAGTTAAATCAGAAAAGAGATTATTTGGTTAACAAAATATTTTATAAAAATGATTTTTCCTTTGTATTAAATTCATTTGAAATTAGCGAATATTACAATCACAATTGAAATGTGGAATTAATTATTCCTATTCCAATTTGTAATCAAATTACAATTTGTGACCCATTTACCAGTTTGTGGTACATGACTAGCTTTACACACACGTATTATATCATGCGGTTTGGCAAGCACCCTGCATCGGCTCTAGTAATAATAAGCAAATTAGTATTAATGAGAAACAATATTCTGTCAAACCGTTAATTTGTATCCTCGTTCAATATTACTTGCAAAAAGGAATGTTCGATATACAACTTGTAGGATTAGAAAGCTGAAGTGACCACAAGCTGATCTTTTAGCTTTTTGTGTCTTCCAATCCTGATGATCCTCCCTTATCTTTAAGTTTTGCTCAGGTCCTAGTTGGTAGCTCCCTTACAGCGCGGGTATTCGAGGATTTATTTATTTATTTATTATAACAACTTACAAAACATACACTTTATCTATTATAATGGTACATTATTCTAACTCGTGCGGTAGTGTTGCCTTATTTACAAGTTGCCACGACATGCTTAAAAAAAGGAACCAATTTAACATATTATTGGTAATTTTAAATATTAAATTAACAAAGATTATCTACGTTGTCTATACATATCATAATATGAACCTATATTATAGGTAACTTAACCAGCTAACATACACTTTAAAAAAAAATGACTAAAGTAATAATTTATAAATTAATTTGACACATTTAAGTTGAGCTAAGATTGAAGATTGAGACCGACCACACAGGATATGCGGAATCAGCAAGGAGATTTTCTTACTTGCTTCAAACGAGTTTAGTAAATACGTCACTGTGAACGAATCTTGGTCTTGATGGATAAAAAAATATGTATAGTAAATGAATATTTTCAGCAATAAAACAGAATTTCAATTGCACAGGCGATTTAAACGAGACAGTACAAGCTGAATACGAAATACGAAAGAGTGAGGATCAGTTGCTTTAACTTAACTAGGAAAAGTATTTTCCACCTAGTTTATGGTGTTTAGATGAATTTTATTGATGTATTATCTTTAAGGATAGAATTTTATACACGGCCATTAACAAAATTTAGAGTACAAAAGTATTAAACATTAATTCCCGCAACGCCATGTGTCCACAAACCAGGCCATTATAATCAGAATGATTACGCCTGAGCTTTCAACAGACCATACGATAGTCTAATGGCTGCAGATAAAGTTATCACGATATCGGACGCCCAACAGACTTGACTAAAGTCCCTAGTTAATAGTTCAACATATGCTAGTGATTCAACTAAGTATAACTTATTATTTCACTAGTGGCCAAACCTATATCGCCCGCGTGTTTGTCGTTTATTACTTTAAAAAGGTATTCTATGTCCTTTACAGGGCCAATCGCCATTCTAAATTTTGTCTTCATCAGTTACACATATTAGACGGACAGACAAAATAGAGTTACTTTCACAATTATATTTTTTCCCCAATATTATTATAGATCGTAGATGTTTCTTTCCATTTGAGATATTGTAGCTTTTACCAACTAAAGAAAGAAGGGTAATAGGGTGTTTACGTCCATCCATCATGTATCATCTCCACCTTGCAGAAGATAATTTAATACTACTCTGTAGTGTTGTATTCCTGCGGAGAGTAAGGTCGCCAGAGCTTAGATTGTTGTCTGGAGCAAAGAAATTGGTCTCTTATAATAATAAAAGTTTTATTTCAGACTGGAGTCCATAAAAGTGTTAGTTACAATAAATGTAATATATAATTATGCTGTCAACGTAATGCTTTCTCTTGATTTTTATATATTAGGCAACGCAAGGTGCTACGTGCGTCTATAGGCTACGGTGACAACTCGTGAGTAGTGTGCACAGTGCTATAATAGTCGAAACGGCACGGTGACAACGCGTGAGTAGTGCTCAAGGTGCTACGAGTGTCTATAGGCTACGGTGAGAATGCGTAAGTAGTGTCCAAGGTGCTACGATTATCTATACGCTACGGTGACAACGCGTGAGTAGTGCTTAAGGTGCTACGAGTGTCTATACGCTTCACTAGGTGGTAGACCCGTATGTAGGGTCGTCTGGGTAGGTACCACCGCCTTTCTTATTTTAGCCGTGAAACAGTTCGCTGTGTTTCGGATTGAAGGGAAAGGTAGCCAATGTAATTACTGGGCATGGACGGCATTTTATCTTAGGCCCCAGGGTGACAACGCACCTGCAATATCAAGTGATTTGTCCTTGTTATTGCAGGTGTATATAGGCGGCGGTAACCGCTTTCCATCAGGTGGGCCGTCATCTTGTTTGTCATCTAGTTGTATAAAAAAAAATACGCTACGGTGACAACGCGTGAGTAGTGCTTAAGGTGCTACAAGTGTCTATAGGCTATGGTGACAACGCGTGAGTAGTGCTTAAGATGCTACGATTATCTATACGCTACGGTGACAACGCGTGAGTAGTGCTTAAGGTGCTACGAGTGTCTATAGGCTACGGAGACAACGCGTGAGTAGTGTGCATGGTGCTACAAGCGTCTATACGGTACGGTGACAACGCGTAAGTAATGTCCAAGGTGCTACCAGCGTCTATAGGCTACGGTGACTACGCGTGAGTAGTTCACAAGGTAAATATAATATGAGCGTAGCTTGCTTCCATTTTCGGCCTTACTATCACATAACAGAAGGTGAGGTGATGGCCTCGAACTATCCGTTGAATTTATAAATGTATTTTACCTAAGCAAAGCCCGATGTCCTTAGATTTAGATTCAACACAAAAGGGGTATTTTGCAAATAAATTTGAACGGTAAAATTACGTGTTTTTCTAACAGATGTCGGAGAGAATATGATCGGATGTTGTAAGTCGATACTGCGCTGTTTGCTCACAACTACGGGTTTTCATTTCAACAACGGCTAATTATCGGAAAACACCCAACAGGATTACTATTAATTAGTTACTGTAATGGATCCGACTTTAATCAAGTAATTGCTTTAGAACATAATATCGTTTGGGCTAAAAGTACCATTACCTACTTCTAGCCTTTATTATTATTAATTTTATTATTATGTTTTGTTTTATTTGTAGAAAAGTATTCATTTGGTTCGCCAACGCACCACTATGTTCTTTTGGGAAACCGCCAGGGTTGAACACAGACTGACTACCAAACTCAGCCCGCACTTTCTGAAGTATGCAATCAAGTCAAATCAAAGTATTAAATGTACTCACACCACAGTATTGTTGTTAAAAAAAGTTTTAGTATACAAGAATTAAATAAATTAATAAAATAGGCTCCTTCAAATGACACTACCTTTAACACTACCACGCTTGGCAATGCGGCTTGGCGGGTTAAAGCGTCTTCGTTCTTCAGAAGCATGGAGGTATCAATATGTATATAAATCTTCTAGCTTTTCCAGGCGATTTTGTCTGCATGCAAACAGTTTTTATAACAGTTTAGTCTATGCCTTTAACAAAAATTCTACATGACCTCCTCATTGTATGAAGGTTAGTACTATGGACAAGCTGTATCTCTAATTTTACCGATTGAGATGATACTAAACAGTATGAACAGAATTTAAATTTGGTCAGCGGTTTTGCGTGATGTGCACACAGACAAATAGACAGACAGAGAGGCAGAAAAACAGATAAAAAATGAAAAAAAAACTTGGGCAAGCTAACGTCTCAGTACCTACTCTATCCCAACAGATTTTTATAGATTATTTTAAATTTAAAGATACGGTTATTATAAGTTTGTGAAACTTACTAGTACTAGTAACAGATTGTAAAAGTAAACGATTACCCCAAGACTTTAATACTACCGAATATCTCATGTTTATCGTTAATTAAATTTGCTCGGATCTCAAGTTCTATCAGAATCGAGTGTTCGTGCAAACATTGTCGAGTGAGGATACATCCAGGATTCAATATAGAGCAGTGGGATATAAGCCTTAGAGGGGAACTTCGGAAACTTCGCGAACTCCGAGGGATCTGAAGCAATCAATTATGAATAAGAAAAATAATTAAGAGGCAGTGAGATAGCTAGAGTTAGTCAATAATTTACGCGCATCTAAACTTCCTGATTATTTTGCAAGTTTAATGTAAATTTAAACTTTTATTTGGGTTATGGCGGGCTCGGATTGCACCGCGTTTACAATCAAAGAAATATTACAAAACATGGTCTTTTATAGATTTTCACACCTAGTCTAACCTTCAATAGAAGCGAAACATCTCGATTGCGGTCTGATGTCAAATCCATTAAGTCAAAGTCAAAAGGTTTATTTTCATGAACACAACGCTTATTTATTACATACAGTACGTGTATTTAGTCTGCGTGCAAAATTTCTTATCAAGTTACTCACTAAGTACAGTCGACAGCACATTAAACGTAACAGTTTGACCTTGAGACCGTCCTTACTACGTTCGTAATAGAGACGGCTTTCGTAGTGCTATCCCTTCAATCCGAAACACAGCGAACTGTTTCACGGCTGAAATAAGAAAGGAGGTGGTACCTACCCAGACGATCCTCCCTACGGGTCTACCACCTAGTAAAATAGTGGTACATTTAGCAAAAGTAGTGGTACTTTGATTTTATAATTGAAATAATTATGTTGGAGTCTGTGTTAGCGTGACGTCTTTAGTTACTCAGCAAACGTCAAGTAGTACACGAGCGTACGGCTTCATCTGGCTGTATGGAGTCTGGATGTATGGAGTTAGACTCTTTGCCCTTGACTGAGTAATAAAAAAGGAAAGTGCGCTATTTCGGACTTCACTTGGTTTTAAGCTTTCAGAGACAGTCATTCTCAGTTATTAACAGTGCCAATGGTGCATTGATTTAATATGGAGACTTTAAAAAGTGGTTATATACCGTCGCGTAACGAGCCCAGATAAAATTAGATACGACAGTGTTGGCTCATACAGTTTGTGTGTCATAAAGAGTTGCACGCGGTACCATTCGTGGCAGTCACCGCCGCGTGCGCTCCGGCTACAGTCAGGACAGGCTCAACCGCTGACACCGCCACACATGCACCGCGCTAATTTGAATGAGATTTAATCGGCATTATAATTATGTTTTGAATTGCTCGGAAGTAACCGCAACACACAATGTACCACGTGACGCTAGGGCAGCCTGCTTTTTTTTATCGGGGAGGATTCCGCTTACGGACCTACCCGCCGCTGGGCCCACTGGCGGAGCGACGGGCATGTGTGGCACTGAGAGTACCTACTAAAACTCGCCGGTAACTCCACTGCCCTTATTGGGGATGGAATCAATTTCACTAGCCTACCCCCGGGCAGGTTTCGCGCTGATGAGCATTACCCAGAGTCATTTGGGCTGGTCAGAGTTCACTTACCAACCATGGCTCGTTGGCAGTGATAGGTGACCGCTGCCAAACGCAGCAAGAAGTTCGTGGCGTTCGCCTCGCCATGGTACTCATTTAGTGGTACCTACAGCATGTAATGTATCTGTACCCACTTATAAGTCTCGTTCATGGTCACTGCGTATAGATCTACCTGCTAAATAAAAAGTGCCCGATAGATAGAACGTAGTGAATACGCTGCGGAGCCATCGAACAACCGATTTCATCATGGAGTGGAGGGGGTAAATGTTTTTAATTTGTCGGCGTGAAATCGTCACAAGTACTGCGGATTCGGAGGTTTGTAGATTACACGGATGCACGGTAACCATTGACGAGATACCCACTTGTAAGTGCTACACCTGTAAGTGAAGATCCTGCTCAAAATCAAGGCCTTATATTTCCTAAGAAAATCGATTGTAATAAAAATACACCCCTATTATCAACTGTGAAAAATTTATGTAGTCAGTAATTTTCTTGTAAATATTTGTCTATAAGGTCGAATTTCGATTAATCCTTATTGTTAGCTGTACAACGTAAGCACCTTTTGTATCGTCGGTCTGTCCTCAGAGAGCCTCTGTACCTACAGTATCTAACCGTTTGCTGAATAGCCCGTATGGTCCAAGTCATTACATAAAATGTATATATTATTCTATTATTCACTATCGTGACTTTCTCACCCAATTTCAAGAGCACAGGTGTTTTAATGTACAAAAAAATATCAATTTACTAGTTTATTTCTAGTTGGTTTAATATTTCTGTGCAATAGTGCAAAATATCATATAGATAAAGATAAAGATATAATAGGTTGGGGAAAAAGTTTCTTCGCATTTTTTAAGTAAATTCAAAACATTTTTTAATATAGTTTATTTACATTTAACTAAAGTATGTAGGTACCATTTTGTTCGATAACTTTTTGCCATCTTGTAGGTAGATGATCCCATTGCTATAGAAATTTTGGGGCTTCTGATCAAAATACCGCGACAAGTGGTTTTGGCAGTTCTCTCGTGATGTTAACCTGACACTGCCTAGAGAATTCTGAAGAGAGCGAAACAGGTAGAAATCTGAAGATGCAAGGTCAGGAATATACGGCGGATGCATTAACACCTCCCAGCCAAACTCTCTTAATTATTGCTGAGTGGCTAAAGATGTGTGAGGTCTAGCGTTATCATTATGAAAAACCACACCCCTTCTGTTGATTAATTCTGGCCGTTTTCTCTCAACTTCTTGCTTTAATCTCATCAGTTGTTTGCAGTAGAGTTCAGAATCGATGGTCCTGCCTGGTGGTAACAGCTCATAATGAATAATGCCCTTCCAATCCCACCACACATACAGCATCACCTTGTTGCGAGTTAACCCGGGTTTCGCCACAGTCTGTGAAGCCTGACCGGCCTTTGACCACGACCTTTTTCGCACATTCATGTCGTACGTGATCCACTTTTCATCACCAGTTATCAGTTATCTTCAAAAATGGTTCGGTTTCATTACGTCGTAATAAAGAATCACAAATGAGTACACGGTTCATTAGGTTTCTTTCAGTGAGCTCGTGGGGTACCCAAATATCGAGCTTTTTTGTGTACCCATTTTTTTAAAATGCGCCAAAACTGTTTTGTGGTCAATTCCCAGTTCTTCAGCTACGTCGTAACTACTGATATGCCGATTTTACTCCAGTTTTTCAAAATTGGCATCAATTTTATCCGTAATAGGGCGTCCAGAGCAACGTGCATCTTCGACATCAAAATTTCCGGATTGAAAACGCTTAAACCAAATTTGTTCTACTCTCACAGACACTGCACTAGGTTCATAAACATCGCAAATTTTTTTCGCGGCTTGCGTTGCGTTTTTTTTCCTTTTTTTGTAGTAAAATTTTCAAATGTATCGAATTTCTTCATTAGATTCACTCATCTTGACAGTACGAAAAACAAATGAAAAACACATTTTCCTAATTTGAATTTGGAATTATGTTTTTTAAAATATAAACTTTTAACTATACCAAAACCAGCCAGGTTCAAATAGTACAGCCAAAGAGATTTTATTACAAGTTCATACATACTATAACGCGAAAAGACTTTTTCCCCAACCTAATATTTATTTGTGAAACATGTGTAAGTATTAAGTATATTACAGAAAATGTTATGTTTCAACATGTTCTGCCTCATTAGGCGTACAAATTAAAATCCATCACGTACATAATTATCTCGGTTGTCGTAAATATAAACTATGGTTATGACGAATATAAATTCAAAATCATTCACTAACAATAAAATTTATATTAAATTAAAATCAAAAATCGTAACCATTAAAATTAAAATATCAAATGGGTTAAAATAAAGATCATCATCATCATCATCATCATTTCAGCCGAGAGACGCCCACTGCTGGGCATAAGCCTTCCCCAGGGATCTCCAAACCGATCGGTCCTGCGCTGCCCGCATCCATTGGCTTCCCGCGACCCTCACCAGATCGTCAGTCCACTTTGTGGGGGGCCTACCAACGCTGCGTCTCCCGGTTCGCGGCCGCCACTCGAGGACCTTTCCGCCCCAACGGCCGTCAGTCCTCCTAGCAATGTGGCCTGCCCACTGCCACTTGAGGTTCGCAATTCTTCGGGCTATGTCGGTGACCTTAGTTCTCCTGCGGATCTCATCATTTCTAATTCGATCACGCAGAGAAACCCCGAGCATAGCCCTCTCCATTGCCCTTTGGGTAACATTGAGCCTTCTTATGAGGCCCATTGTGAGCGGCCACGTCTCAGTTCCGTAAGTCATCACTGGCAACACACACGAATTAAAGACTTTCGTCTTGAGACACTGCGGTAGTTGGGCCGAGAATATGCTGCGAAGCTTCCCGAACGCTGCCCAGCCGAGTTGGATCCGTCGATTGACCTCTTTCTGGAAGTTGGACTTACCAAGTTGGACTGTTTGTCCCAGGTAAACATATTCGTCAACAAAATAAAGATATTATAAGCATATTAATTAAAATTATATATTAGTCAAAAATTCAACATATTGTCATTAAAAAACTCATTAACGTCATAATAACACTTGTCAATCAATTTTCTTTTTAATTTTTCTTTAAACATATTCACACTTAGGTCTTCATACATATTTGGAATTTTATTCTTAATTTATTAAAAATACTCATATAATTGAAAATAATTATAAAATATCAACCATATTAGATTCCTTCACGGCTTTTACAATGTTTTCTATACCCAATCAATCAATTCAAGGTTTTGAAACCCAAGTTTCAATTAAATCGAAACCTCTGTCTCGCTTTTGCAATCATCTGTCAAACCCATATTACATATAAAATATTGTTCAATACTTCACAACACAGCCGCTGGTGTCATCTTCATAAGCTTTTAACGTATTGGTCTGACAGCTCTGGTTTCGATTACGGTAACAAAGCAACCTTCGCCACGGTTGACCCCGGGATAGGTTAATCTCTGTGCTTCGTTGGTCAAGCTTAACCGTTGTTCCTGGTTGTTACTGCAACCACTTTGACACACCAATCCGCATTGACCCTGTTCGTTATGGCCCAAACTTTACGGCCTTAATGCATTTGTCCCATGTTGAACGGCAAACCCACCCCAACTGTATGACTCATAGGTTGGTAATGATGACTTCATTACTATAATTACTTCTGACTCAAGAGCTGAGAAAAAATAAAGCATACGGCTCTTTTGATTCCACGGTATCATAATCATACCGTGTAATTCCATTATTAAGTTTTACTTATCCACGGTCAACAATAAAGTTTTTAAATTTTCAGTCAAAATTATAAAAAAATATAGTCGCTATACCCTTTTCACTTGCACCATACAATCCTCTACTATCTCTCACTCAGAACAAGACAGCATTCGCATTGTAGTCAGCTGTTAACCACTCCAATAGGTTTAAACTGTCTGTGGTGTCAATTCAGACACATAGGTACCTACTTTTCTGAACTAAGATCTAAATTCATAGTAAACTTAAGTTTAGCAATATTGTCTATGTATTCACACTAAACTTTCACGTTACTTTATATTGCAACATCACCAATGACAGAAACAAGAAACTCTATAGTTTTTAATTGAATTTACATTTATCAAACTTAGTAGTAGGACATTTTTTAAATAAATAATTATTAATTTACCTCTGTTAGCTTATCATTCATTTCTAACTTTGTTTTATTACACTATCAATGTTGAGGTATAATTTGTATAATTGTGATATACAAATTATGAAAGTAATGTATAATTTACCTTTCAATAAAATAAATAAAATACATAATCATTTCTTTTCCCTTTTGTACCTGATTATTTCTTGTATATCTACATATTTTAGCTCAAAAAGTGTAATCATCTACGGAATTGGTTAATACAAACGGTCAGACAACTCTAAGTTTTCCATTATGGCTACAGCTACACTGACTTAAGCAAATTCAACACAGACAATGAACTAAAAAGTAATGCAATCGACAATTTCCTAGATATATTTTAATAGAACTCTAAAAGTTAAGTTACAATACCCACATCTCAGAGTAAAATTTTAGAACGTAAATGGTCACTTTGCCTGAACTAATATTCGACTAGAAGCGGTGCAAGTGATAAGCGGTAAGCGCAGCTAAAAAGTTTCTACGTATTGAAAACATTCAACTCGATTACCTTCAACTCGGTTAAGTATATGAACAGTAAGGATCTTCGAGGTACTCGTTGGAAATAAGATAAATAACTTTAAATGTTTAAAACGAATTTAAGTAAGGAAGGCGAATTTAATTAAGCTTTCATATAGCCGTCATTAAATTGCAAGATAGTGAGTTACTAGAGACACTGACTCATTTTATTCTCGTATCTACGATGTAACAATGACATCGCAGCTATAATGAGCCCGCCGTATAATTAGTTACTAAACTATGTTATTCGTTAATAAAGGCAACAACTCACACTTCTCCAAAGTTATGTGCGATTTTAAAGTTTCTTTAAAACCCCGCTTAGTCTATCTATGCCTTGCGCCACACCCCCATCCGTCCCATCACAGCATATAGAACAAGTGATCGCTTCGTTTATGGCGGCCGTTCCCGCCAATAGCCGTCCGAGGACCGGCCGGCAGCCGCCCGACCGCTATCACCCTCATAATAGCCGAAGATTAAACTTAGAATTGCTTTCAGAATTTCACAACTCCTGTGTGACATGTGTCCTCATAATTACACCAAATGTTAACGAGAACTGAAATTTTGTTAGTGATGAGTTTGGAAATGTTGTATAAATTAAGAGTTTATACGAAAGGTAATAATTACAAACTTACAAATTTTAAGTAACCCCCGGCGCCATTAATCATCTATCTAACACCATCCATCTCATTAAGACTATTCATAAGAGCCCAAACACGTTATATCTGCTGTAAGTTTTTGAAGAATTACGCATTTCGCAGACTTTTTGATGGTATAGGATCAGCTCAAGGTTAGTATGTCATGGGAATGTCACCGAAGTGACAGTACACCAAATTTGAAATCAATCGGATCTGTAAAAGTTAGTAAAATCCTATTATCAAGTAGAAAATGAGCTGATAGTCATCAAACGCCTGAACTGATCTTCAAAAATTATAGCTAAGAACCATCGTAGTCACATCAACTTTCAAACAAAAAAATCGAATCAAAATCGCTCCATTCGTTAAGGCGCTACGATGCCACAGACAGACACACAGAAACACAGACAGACACATCAAACTTACAACAACCCTCTTTTTTCGTCGAGGGATAAAAAAGGGTGGCCAACACGTCACTTTGATGACGTCATCTGTATAGTAAACATCAACGCTGTGCTTCAACAAACGTTGGAGATTACGATCGATAACGTCAATATGGCGGATTCCGTTATAAAACTAACACTTCATTAATATAAACATGAACAAAATTATTGGCGTGCACCGCTTTTTGAGTTTTCTGCTTAGCCCCTGGTTGGCTGGTAGCGAATGCTATTAGGTGTTAAGTCCGCCATTTGTATTTTTTTTACCGTGCAATAAAGTTTAAATCTTATATATAAAATTCTCAACTCACAAATTTAGTTAACATACTCCTCCGAAACGGCTTGACTGATTTTCATTAAATTTTATATGTATATTCAATTGATCTGAGAATCGGCTACTATCTATTTTTTTTATTTTTTGGACAATTTTTTTTTTATGGAAAAACAACGTATCACAACGTATTACAGCAGATATAACGGTCAGCTAGGAATTTGATATGTATATTCAGTAGGTCTGAAAATCGGCTACTATCTATTTTTTTTTGTCTATATTTTTATTATTACACGACAACGTTTGCAGGGTCAGCTAATAAATAAATAAAATTTTAAGTAACCTCCGGCCTCATAAATCATACTATCTACCATCTTATTGAGACTACTCTTATAAGTCCAAACACACTATATCTGCTGTAACTTCCTAAAGAATTAAGTTACCCGCAGACTCCTGTACCATCAACAGGATCTGCTCAAGGTAAGCATGTCTTGGAAATACCACCGAAGTAACAGTAAACCAAATTTCAAATAAATCGGATCTGTGAAAGTTAGTCAAACTCTTTTGTCAGCTAATGAGTTGATAGTCATTAAACGCCTGAATTGATCTTCATAAAAGCTAAGAACCATTCTGATCACCTTATCTTTCAACCAATAAAACTGAACCAAAAGTGGTCCATTCGCTTAGGAGCTAGGTTGCCACTGACAGAGACAGATACAAAGACAGAAACGTCAAACTTATAACACCCTTCTTTTTTCGTCGGGGGTTTAAAAGTAACCCTTATCATGAAGCTAAATCGTACCAATTCTTAGCTTATTCTCCTAGGTTATAAGAAGTAGTTGCATCATATTCATAAACTTTACTAGTTCTATTCATAAAACGTTTACTAGTGTTATGTGGGGTAATAAAGCCGTTATTATAAAGCTCATTTGAAGAGTATTTGGTGCCGTTATCGCACCGTTATGAGCGCTATGTGCCCACACGTGCCCCGTAATGCTGAACATAGTATTGGAGGACGACAGCCGCACATAGCGTACCTATCTCAATTTGATGGGTATATATCAAGAGCTGATAATACCACGCTTTTAATATACCTTAATGAGAGGTGGGTTATAGTGATATTTACCTTGTTGAATTTCGAAAATCGAACTGGGGTAACACCTTGCTAGCACCTCCAACTTGCAGAAGATTGCAGATATGTACAAAGCAGTGCCTTTGTTGCATTATGTTACTGGGACAACGTTATGTTGGAAGCAGAGGTAAGTGATTAGTGCCCAAGATGCTACCAGTGTCTAGACGCTACGGCAACCCTGCCATCAGTCTTACCGCAAGCTACTTATCATCTTTTTTGTGTTTAAAAAACGTATCAACAACCTGTCTTATTACGAAACACTTCACTTTTTTATTTTTCTATTCTTTATTATTCCAATTTTTTATACTAATTCAACATTCTTCATTCCGTTTCTGGAGAAAAAAGCTAGCAATAGCTATCGTCTGGATTTATCCAACCTTTTATGATGTAGCCAAAAGATAAGTGATACCGTAATTATTATAAACAAGCAACCGCACTGCTCTCTCTCTCTCTCTCTTTCTCTCTTTAAATTATAGATCGGCAACGCCCAAGTTATACCCCTGGTGTTTCAAGAGTCATTAAGCTACGGTAGCCACTTACCATCAGGTGGGCCGTATGCTTGATTGCCAAATTTGTCGTATAAAAAAAAATACGATAGGCTCGGTGGCGTCGGGGTTTGAGCACTCTAGTTACGAATACAAAAACAAAGTAACTTTTATCATGGTCGATACCGGGATGCGTCAATTTGTTTTGTGGCTTTACAGGTTAACCCACTAACCTGCGTGTGCCTGCTAATCCTCGTGTGTCTCTCACATGTAGAAAGGCCAGTGACCAGCAGTGGGACATGTAATGGCTGGTGATGAAATATTATTCGCCCGTTTTTTTATTAAAAGACGTCGCCGCTCATTCATTAAACTAGATAAGTGGTATTAACAGCTCTGATGATATCAGGTGGTATGTATTGCACGTCACATTAGGCCCAGCTCGTTTGTAAGTGCAGTTGACAGGAGGCCGATCATGCGTACGCGTCGTCCACTACTCTCCCCCCTCCCCCCTCCCCCTGCCCTCTCTCCTCTGCCTCTCCTGGTACACGTCGTGCTGACCGCGGTGCCTGAATAATGTGGGCGAATTTACTGCACAATTTATTGAATCCTACTCGTAATATAAATGCGAGTTTGAATGGATGCTTATTACTTAATCACATTCGTTCGCCGATCACATCACAATAGCAACTAAACAGTAAAAATTGCGAAAAGAAATGTGTTTTGAAGTCGGTTTTATTTTGTTTAAAAAAATCGTATTTGGTATTTGTTTTTTCTGCTATATTGTGCTTTTTTTCTTGTGTTCAGTCACTATATATCTATAGGTATCGATTATGAAAATGCTAAAATATAATTATCGGGGTAAATTCAATCGGTCGTAAAAACAACTGATGAATTGGAGCAAGCAGCGACACAATGAGTGATAACCATCAATATCGGTGCCCTACTAATTACAGTCGGGACGCGTGACGGGTACTAACGATCCGGGGATATGCATGGGCCCAGTGTCCGCGGATAAAGTAACTACGTCTATAATAATATCTAAAGATCGACTCAAAAAATTTTCTTTTAATACAACTAAATGATAAACAAGGATGGGCCACTTTGTAGTAAGTGGATACTATCACTTAATAGACACTTTTTAATAGCACTAAGGTGGCAATCAAGCATACGGCCCACCCGATGGTAAGGGGTTGCCGTAGCCTATGGACGCTTGCAACACCAGGGGTATCACTTGCGCGGTGCCGACCCTGTAAAAACATTTTCACGGTTTTTTTTGAAGAACCCCATGCTGTACTCATTTGAGAAAACTTCTGTAGGGAGCTCATTCCACCACTTGAGCGTACGGGGGAGAAAGTTTCTCTGAAACCGTACAGTACGCGACCACTTTGGTTCCAATTTGTGAGGATGAAATAGGAAACGCGGTGCTGCATACCCAGAAGATCTAATACGGGGTAGCCACTTAGTGAAACATAATAAAAGGACACATAGGTACAAAGGTGAGCTTGATATTTCATCGGTGATATTTCAACTGCTACGACACAGCTGCCTACATCATGATTAGCATGCTCAATGCCAGGAAGTAGCTATTTATTTCTTTATTTACTTTACAAAAAATCCACAGCTTACAGTGCTAAAACTCTTATTTAGTAAGATATGTACACAAAACATTAGCCAATTACGGATTCTCACTTTGTTACCAGAGATGGTTTCTTTAAGGTAGATCAACTTCTAAATATCATCAGAAATTGATTATCAAGTATTAATATCCATGAGAGGAGCTCGGTGGCGTAGTGGTACGAGCTTTCTGGTTGCGACCACGAAAACAAAACAACTTTCGCCTTGGTCAATCCTGAGATGGGTCAATCAAAATTTGTAGCTCCTCCGTGCTTCTGAACGCACGCTAAGCCGATGGTGCCGGTTGTTACTGCAACCGCTTTAACCCCCCAAGCCGCATTGGGCCAGGTGTCTCCCAGGTAGGAAGGCCTGTGCCCAGCAGTGGGACGTATATAGGCTGGTGATGATGGTCATATAAACGGCCTTGTCTGGGGTTACCCCGCAACCGTAATTATGCCACTCTCCACCACTTCTAGGAATACGATATCTGCGAACAAAAGATACTCTCTATTATTAAAATCAAACGAATATAGTCAGGCATGTCACAAATCAATTTATACCGCGTGTTTTCTCTACTGGCTATTATTTGGATAGCATAATAAACTCTTATTTCATTATTGAATTTCATGTTTTGAAGGCTTTAAGATAGAAACTTTGTTTTTAGAATATCACGCGGATTTATGACTATTTTCGTACATTTGAGGTTCTGGTAGCGCGAGAGACAACAGCTCTTCCAGCTTTCAACGCTTTCAAACACAACGCCACCTACAACTACGCGACTTCCTGCTGCGACTGCGAATATTTAATTAAACTATAGTTTTATTAGCTGTGTTTTTCTGTAAGATGGAAGTGCCGATTGCTTCCAATCTATCTACTTATATATAAAAATCAATGTTTGTTTGTCCCCTATGCGTAGCAAAACAATTGATCAGATTGTGATAAAACTTTGGTTGGGTGTTCTGGAGACGGACGCAAAGGTTACGAGATTATAAAACCATTTATTTTTCTTTTTTTTCTTTTTGCAAAATCTAACAGTTTTCTCTTAACGGGCCTTGCAAAGCATTCTCTGGTACAGCTTCATGTCGTACCTCTCTTGAGATATAAAGTATTAGCAGAGCTTAGATTAAATGATTTGAAACAGACTTATAAAAATAATACTGGCAAAGGTCATTTTTTTCGTCAAGAATTGCCTTCAACCTTTTACTTTTACATTGAGTTAAAATATTTTAAAAAGACGTATTTCAAAATTTTTCTAAAAAAATTGCATTCAGCGCCATCTAACAAAAGCTACATAAACCTCTTCCTTAAATGGAAAACGTGGAAAGCAGGAAAATGCCATTGCTATTTCGAGGGTTGAAACATGGGGATCCTCTTGTGATTGTAATTCCTCTAAACTAACTAGATGGCGTTGGTTGAAAGCAGTAGAGAATTTCTTGGTGATTAATTAGCTGAAGAGATACGTCATAGATGGCAGTTGTGTATTTTTTTTATAATTAAATGGTATAGAAACAAAAACCAATATTTTGTCAAGTGTTTATTCTATTATGTCCAAAATTCTGCTGATTGACTTCTGGTAATATCCATTAACCCAGTTTCCGTGTTTTGTAAATGCCTTTCTTTCAGTAATTTTAATTTTACACATTGAATTAGAAAAATTGTATTTTAAGAGGGATTTTTTTTCAAAGGGATTTTTATGCTTTAGTTTTTACCCAACCTATTATTATCTTTGTACTGGAAAGAGATATTAAAGGAAACCATTTTTATATTAATAAAAAAATCATTGAACGTATTATTGTCACTATGCATAGCAATTTTGGAACTCCTTCAATCTTCGTTTTTTTTTCTTATAAGAAAGAGAGAGAAGAGAGAAAAAATATTTTAATTAAATAGGCCACAAAGAAGCACTTTTAAATCGTCAAAAAACACATTTTTATAACTATCACAAAAATATATTAACTAACAACGTTATAGTCTCTGTCTGTCTGTTATGTATGAATTCACACCTTTAAGAAATTACTTTGGCTTTGTGAAATTAAACTGCAAGCCACGCAATAATATGTACAGTCGACAGCACATCAAGCGTATCAGTTTGACCTTGAACCGCCCTTACAGCGTTCGTAATAGAGGCGGCTTTCGTAGTGCAACTGTTACACTTGATTTGCTGTCGTGTGTACATTACCTAAGAAGACGTTTTATAGGTATAGCGAACAACAGTGTAAAAGTAGCGTTGCAAAACCTCGCTTATTAAAACTGAATAAGGTTCCTCAAGAATCAAAAGTCTCCCAGCATTGTACCATAAGCTATTCAGCTTGTCGCCTATCCCGTAATATAGTAAAATTTCCACTTTACCAGTTCGGTTGAATGCGAAGTACAATGCCGTATCAATTTCCAGGCACAATGGTGAGTTTTCTAGTGTGTTTTATTGAATAGCAATACCTTTTCGTTTCGCCTTTCATTCGGCCGGATGGCTTCTTCGGGTTCCACGATTGAATTGTGCACGTTATTGTTTGACGTGAAAATCCTAATGCCTGTTAGATATAAGGTGAGCGTATATAAAATGTATCGTGACCAGCCTATATACGTCCCAATGCTGGGCACAGGCCTTCCTACATGGAAGAAACTCAAGAGGAGTTGGAATCATACCATTACGTTTTGGCTAAATGCGGAATTTGAGTTTAAGGTAGTTGCAGTACCGACCGAGACGAATGGCTTCCGAAGCACGGAGGAACTTGAGATTACAAATGTTGATTGACCTATCTGGAATCGACCAGAGCGCATACTACTCCACCAAGCTCTTCCGGCTTGTAGCAAACAGATTTGAAAATGCCTTCCTCAAAGACAATGTTTAAAGTGAAACTTTAGAATTTGTTGCTTAATATGGCTATTAAAACCTCGGAGTTCAGCTGTCATTACTTCGCTGCAATTCTCTTATATGGCAATTTTTATTTCCACAGTTACCAATTTCCGTATAAAATCAGGAATCAAGGACGGCATTTCAACCAAAATCATCGGTATTATCGGTTTATTCCACCAGAAACCGACACTGATTGCTCGTTACGTTAGTTTCAAACTCCCAACGAGTTTCTACGACCCACACAACTACAGAACTATTCTTGTTTGCTTCAGCTTCCGGCTTATCAGCTTCAATAGTTTTCATTGTATCAAACTCACTGTTGATATCAAAACATAACCTTAAACCTATCAGCTATTCCAAAATCCTCCCCATATAAAATAATAAATCTAATTATATTAGCAGCTCACTTAAGAGTGTATAATAATTACAAAATATAACTTTTTCATTCCTTTTCATAAACATTTTAAAAACAACAAATGTAAACAAAAATTTGGAACAATATTAACGTATAGGCATACGTTGAGAAACAGTGAGCCTCTCTCGGTTGATATGATGATTATTATTAACGATTAGATGTGAATGTGACACAAAATTATAGAGCAGACAGGTGGTACTTAATTTAAAATTCTTCCAAAAAACGTAACACTGCTGCAAGCCATATAATATTTAAATGAAAGTTATCATTTTATATAATTAACAATTACTATGATGATAAAATTTTAGAGCGTTTTCAAATAACATAGAATATATAGAATGGTGTTGTCAATACCTACGACAATAAATTAAAACATGGGCTATATTAGTTCATAGAAATGGTTTGCCACTTTCAAAAAAATCATATTAATTTAAAACTTTCATGACATTTGTATGAATTATTATAACATTGGCTGCATTATTTCATAGAAATGCCCTGAAATTATCAAATTAATAAGATGTTTAGCATGGATAGCATAGACATTAACGCTGGCGTCCCACAAGGCTCGGTGCTGTCTCCAACTCTGTTTCTGCTACATTGCAATGACATGCTGTCTATTGGTGGGATGCATTGCTATGCGGATGACAGTACTAGACACGCCTACTATACGGGCCGTGCCAATACCCCTCGGTCTACAGTGAAGGAATGTCGCGGTCGACTTGTGTCTGAAATCGAGAGTTCTCTAATCAGAGTCTCCGATTGGGGACGACTAAACTTAGTCCAATTTAACCCCACTAAGACACAAGTCTGCGCGTTCACCGCTAAAAAAAACCCATTCGCTGTGTCTCCACGGTTCCTTGACACACCCCTTTCCATCTCTATGAGTATCGGGATCCTTGGTGTCGATATTTCTAGTGACGTGCAGTTACATAGGCTACGGTAACCGCTTACCATCAGGTGGGCCGTATGCTTGATTGCCACCTTAGTAGTATAAAAAAAAATGTTTTTGAAAGTAAGAAACCATTTCTATGTACTAATATAGCCTATGATTTAATTTATTGTCATGTTGACAGCACCACCCTGTACAAAGTCAAAAACATTACCTACAGTCTCATTGTCGTATAAAAAAATGCAGCGTCATGTCAACAAGAAAATAGAAATTGAAATATTCATATTCCCGTCGAAGATTTCCAAAGAACATAGTATGAAATTGAGCGGCGTCGCGGGATCAATGGTATTATTTATTGCTCTACGAGAAATACCAGCTAATAAACAGCACAGCTGTTGATTGCTATTCAGCGTCCGAGAGACGAGACGATTCGCGGAATCCAATTATATTGTTCCGTTTGTGCCTCGGAATCGGAACTGATCCAGTACATTTATATGCAGTATCACAAATCACAATTAGCTAGCTTTGGTATATTTTAATTTTTTCCCGATGCAGTGGTGGTAGACTAATTAACTGTTACTGACGTGAAGAAGTATTTTATTATCGTCTTCAAGGATTACATGTTTATCTGGAAGCAGTTTTTTTTTATGAAACTAGATGACAAGAAAAGTAGCTAGTGTTAATACTGCACATGTAAAAGGCATCCCATCTTAGGTCTCAGGATGATAACACATCTGCAATACCATGTGATATTTTCTTCGCCATACAAAGCGCATATAGGCATGTTTAGACAATGACAGACACAACCATCAGAGTGGCCAAATCTCTGATGGTTGTGTCTGGGATGCCTTTTACATGTGCAGTATTTACACTAGCTACTTTTCCCTTCAATGCAAAGCACAGCATACTGTTTTATGGCCGAAATAATAATAATAATAGTTTATTTCCTTTAACAAAGTACATTCAGTATACAGTTGTTGGAGCCCACTTTTAGGGAAAAGATGCGTGTGCCAGAAGGTTCCGCTCTTCCAATTTTAATATTAAACTTGCTAAAGAATGCTCTAATAGTACAGATACATCCAAAATAAAATTTATAAAAAGGTAACATTTTAAATTTTATAATAATATCTAAGAACCAATCTCTTGTGTGTGGTGTGACCGTGTGCGTGCATGTGTGTGTGTGTGTGGGTGTGTGTGTGTGTTGTGTGTGTCTTTGATATCATATAAGACTATATAAAAATAAGAATGGCGGTGGTACCTAGCCATACCTAACACCTAATTAAACTTTTTAGATCTAAATGTGGCCACTAATTTATTAAATGTATCAAGATCTGAGATTTCTGCTAGAAAGATAGTGTTATGCATATAAAATAAAAAACTGAAACTTTTGAGTAAGTAACACCATGGCCGATTATTATCATCTATCATAATTCAAGGTAAGGTTAATCCCATGTCTTGGAAAGAAAACCGAAGTAACAATACTTACACCAAATTTCAAATCAATCGTATTTGTGAATGTTAGTAAAACTCATTTGAATGATTTTGATCATTTGATTTTGAATTTCATTTCTTTCTTTTCATTTATCAAGTAGGAAATAGTTAGTGATCATCAAACGCCTGAACAGATCTTCATAAATTATTGCATCTCGATCACCTTAAGAACAGAAGAAACCGACTCAAAATCGATCCATTCGTTTAGAAGCTACGATGCCACAGACAGAAACACAGATGTGTCAGTTTTTCTGTGTGTCTGTTGTGGGACAGACACGTCAAACTTATGACACCACTCTTTGCGTCGGCAGCTTAAAAGATGATATACTGCAATGCGTTTTAGTATCCAAGTCGGCAGTTTCATCTAAATACGATATGCTATTTACAAAATGCTGAGCAACCGCACTCCGATTCTCACTCAGATTTTATCAATAGATAAGATTTTAATAACATTATGCAATCTGAATACAGATCTCATCACAGATTATTAGGAGCAAGTTCCTTTGTCCTTTGCTAATTTGATTTGGAAATTTCAGAAACATAATAAGTACATACAGCACATCAAGCATAACAGTTTGACCTTGACGTCGTCTTTACTGCGCTCGTAATAGAGGCTGCTTTCGTAGTGCAACTGTTACACTTGATGTGCTGTCGAGTGTACATAGCTATTTTGCTTACAATAATACCTATATAACCAGCTAGTGTCAGGAGCTCGGTGGCGTATTGGTCTTAATTGGCGATGAAGAGAAAAGAAGGAAAGATTTTGTTTTTTATAATTTGATTTTAAAATAAGAATAATCATGGTGACGCAAACAATAATTATATTTAATTGTGCTTAAGTAATGAGGGCTAGAGGATATGAGGAGCTTAGTGGCGTAGTGGTACGTGCTTCTTGGTTTCGATTATGGAAACAAAGCTACTTTCGCCATACCGAATGGTTCAATCAAAAATTTGTTTTCTCGAGCTACTCTCTGCTCCGGAAGACACGTTAAGCTATTGTTCCCGGTTGTTAATGCAACCGCGTTAGCCCACCAACCCGCATTGGGCCAGCGTGGTGGTGGTCCAAACTCCTCATGTGTTTTTCCCTCGCAGGAAGGTTAGTGCCCCAGTGGAACGTATATAGGTTGGTGATGATGCTGACGAATGAGGGCTAGATAAGAATCTTACCTAACATACTGAATTGTTTATAACAACAAACCAAAGCAATGATACAACAATTATTATTGTGTCACCCATAACAACTATTTAGTAAGTGAAGAAGTTGTTCAGCTCGGAAACTTTCTTGTCGCTACAGTCAACAGTAGTCGCACTTCGGGTAGCTTATTCATTGGCCGTTTCTTACGAATTGAAAAACAATTGAGTTATAGTAAAGTTCAGCTACTTTGAAACAATATTTTCTCTCATTTTAGTAGAAGCTAGGTGAATTTTGGAGCGCGTTTGATGTAAAGTAACTAAGCGTTGATTTGTGAAGTAGGTGTCTACTCTCAAACCTATAATTAATAATAACTAATGGAAAAGAGTTGTCAGTCTGTGAATCCAAAAATCCTGACATAATTGTTTTTTAACTGTCAAAAGGCCTCTGGAATTCTTACGCGGCTACGTTATCGCTCGCAGAACCCAAAGCCATTGGGGCGGAAAGGTTCTACAGTGGCAACTATGATAGACTGACGGTCTGGGTATTCATAGAAGCTAAGCTATTAATAATTTGAATCCGTATCTCCAGTTTTAATAATTCAACGTTTTTTTTTATATAAATCACGGCAAATGACTCAACACCACCTGATGTGAAGCGGCAAGAAGAGTCCACATGCGAAGACAGCTAGTGCTGCTCAAAATATTTGTATGTTTGTAACAATTTTGCAGTTCGAGTTGAAAACATTCGAGGTTTTGGATCTGGATAGCTTGAGCGAAGAATTCATCAGTCGGAGATTCTTATGTACCTCTAACCATTTGATGATTGCACTCCGTTTTATACGAATTAATAAGCGAGGCATCATTTTACGACGTTATGAAGTCAATCTCTTTTTTTGTGGGACCCTCCGAACTTTTCCAGGTCAACTTTCAATGTAGCAGTTTCCTAAATAAGGAGTTCATCCTGAAGAATCTCTCCCTCTCCATATAATCGGCTAGCATTTGACCACGGTAGTTCCGGATTGAAGCTTTGCCTCGCGAAATGTTTGCCCAGTCTTGCATTAAGAACTCTCCAATTTCAAAAAGATACTATAATGCTTACCATTAAAATTGGGCAGGTAAAAAGAGGACAGTCTTATTTCTTTAATATAGCATTATCATTTGGTCATTAGTTGTGCTCTCAGTATTCCGCTTGGTAATTTCATAATTATT
Source organism: Nymphula nitidulata (assembly GCA_947347705.1). Classification (NCBI taxonomy): domain Eukaryota; kingdom Metazoa; phylum Arthropoda; class Insecta; order Lepidoptera; family Crambidae; genus Nymphula; species Nymphula nitidulata. Next base: position 467,601 of record OX374617.1, on the reverse strand, counting down.
TAAATGTTTTTCACTGCTAATTATCATTTTACTGTTGTTTGAGATGATAATGGCCTTTTATTTTTAAGTCCCACGTTTTCCCCGCTTTTTTATTGAGTAACTAAATTGTTTTATCGTTAAAACAATACTAAGAAGCTCATTTGCAATTTACTCCACTCACACAAAATTGACAACTTAAGTACAGGGATATACGCCTAAAAGTACAGATGAAATTATAACATTATTATTGTAGCTCGGGTATTCATTGCTATGTTATATATTTTTAGGTGTATGAGCAGTTATACAATTGTATAAGACTTTATTATCTTTGATGCTTGGCAGATTATAAAACAATTCTTCCCAAAAAATAGTCTAAGGCAATCAGTGACATGAAAAAATGAAGACAACTGTGCTTGCTCTTAAGCCCAAATCATTGTAGCTTAAATGCCTGCAGACAATAACGCGCAGCGTCTGATGACAACAGTTCGCCAAAGCGCATTACAGCAAATGAGAACTGTAAAGCACGGAGCGAGAAGCAATATAGAGGCAGCCCGGGGCGGGACGGGCGCCGTCTAATTGAATTCGTTGCAGTACTGAAACGTACACCGTGGTGCGAGGGACAAGAGTCCTGCAGAACTAGATTATATTATAACTAAGATTTTAAAAGATAAAATAAGAATTCCATCCGCATTTTCTAAAAGTGAGTATCGGCATCTAGCACACGGGACTACAGGTGATAAGTTTTGCAAAGTTATGGACAATAATTAAACGTGTTTCCTGACATATAATATTATATGTATGTATGTTTACTGAACAGCTTTGTTCTACTGTTTGCGTAACTAAATGTTATCTTTTATTCCAAATCAAAAGTAAAAAATCATAACTTATTTCTTGATAGCTTTTTATTCTACTAATATTATAAATTTAAAAGTTTGAGTAGATGTTTGTTACTCACTCACGCCAGAACGGTTCAACGGTACTATATGAAATTTAGCATAAATGTGGATTATACTCTGGATTAAAACATAGAATACTTTTCATTCCGCGAATGCTTTCCCATGCGATAGCAAAGACGAAGTCGCGGGCGAAAGATAGTATTGAAGTTTCTAATAGAGGTTTCCATGGTGGGGAGCTGATGCTTCATCCTTGTAAGTTTTACACACATAGATGATTTATTGGATGTGTGACCATATGCTGTAAATTTTATACAGTTACCCAATAATTGGCATTCCCAAAATATGGGCACATATTTTATTAATTTCACAAGGTAAATTTTACAATCCTCAAAAGTTAATTATACAGTGAAAAATATTGGCGTTTTGATACATGTTTTTGAATTAACTGTCAAAATCATTCACAGGATGAATTTCATCTGCCGATTCAAAGATAGTCTCTCATGCATTCAGTTATTACGTATGTTGTTTGAAAAAACATTATTATTTAAAAATATTTATTAGACCTATATTCGGCGATAGTCCAAATCAGCGCCTATTACAGAGGTATTTTTATTTTTGTGTTTTATTGTTGTCAAACAAGAATTAAATACGAATATTAGCTCCGTAATAGCCGTTGATTTCGATAACCACCGTAACAGGATTGATAACTTTGTTGGAAATATTCTACAGATACTCGATTCGACTATAAAACCACACAAATATTTATTTATTTAACACTCAACTCTCTTTCTTTTTAATGCACACATCACTCAAATACATAAACAAAAACAACAATCACAATTAGTTAACAATGTTCGCACAATACGCGGCTGTTGCGCGGTCTTTTATTTGCTCACTAGCTGACCCGGCGAACTTCGTACCGCTGAACGTCACTCAATTGTTTTGCCTTCCCGGAACCCCTCCACTAACACTTAAACTTTATGGTATGGTATTAAAGTTCAAAATGACTTTTAAGTATTATTACGAATCTTTTGTATGGGAGTATAGAAAACTGTTGTTTTTAGACATTTTCAGGCATTTTTTTAAATTTTTCTCTCCGTTAGAACCATCATCGTACTTCAAGGAATATTATAAAAAAAGAATTAGCGCAATCGGTTCAGCTGCTCTCGAGATTTGCGCTTAGCAACACATACAGCGATTCATTTTTATATTATAGATAAAAACGCAATAGAACTCTTTGTACGTTATAATGTATCTACGCTATACCTTAAAAAGTTCTATTACGTTTAACAAAGGTCGTACTTACCTTAAAAATAATCAGATCTAGAGAAACTGAAGTTGAATTCTCAATAAAGTCTAGATCCAGACCAGGAGATGTTCCAAAGATCTACAACCTCAGTTGAACATTTTCTATATATGCCATTACAAATTCTGTCTAGACGTAAATTCTGGAAGGCTCTTTCTATGTATTTCATAGTAATTTTATCTTGCGCTTTGAGATTTGAGGATTGTTTTTCCTAAAAAAATTGCTCAAATTCAGGATCTCAGAGACATCGATAAGGCAAAGATACTGAAATTTCGAGGTTTGTAATCTAGCGGATGCGAAGAGATGAAACCCTGTTATAACACTTATTATTCTTAAGTTATTTTTCCCTAATATTAAAGCGGGTTACACATTAGAAATAGACAAATCGCTTTAAATTGTATAGACTCTGCTGACTCATTTAATTACCTTTCTAGGGTTCCGTACCTAAAGGGTAAAACAGGGCCCTGTTACTAAGACTCCGCTGTTCGTTCGTACGTTCCTACTCAGGAGCACGCGTGCTGGTCTTCGGAGTCATCAATTTAATGTCTCCACCTCACCATCGCGCACAAAGAAGTTAAGTAACTCGTTTCTTTGTCGGACTTCCAAAACTTGGAATTCTTTGCCAGCACATGTCTTCCCTCCTTCCTATAACATGGGTTCCTTCAAAAGAGGCGCCAAACGGCACCTTATGGTGGAGGCGGCTAGAACAGTGTTGCCGCAAGCTGCACTAGTAGCTGTCTCCGCATATGGACTCTTCTTACTGCTTCACATCAGGTGGTGTTGAGTCATTTGCTGAGCTTTGCATAAAAAAAAGATATTGATAACAGCAACAGGTAGACGCTTGTTTATAGATAATTGTACGAAACCCTTTGTGCGCGAGTCCGACTCGCACTTGGCCTGTTTTTTTTCTATAAAACAAGGGTATAAAGATATTGCGTAAGATGGTACAAGGCTTAGAGATCCGCAAAAAATGACTGATAAATTCAACAATTACTTTATTGATAACGTAAAACTAAACTCTGAAATGAATAAAATTAAAAAATATATTGTTGAATCTATGATTCCAAATTCCATTTTCATGACAGCATCTTCATCTCAAATTATACTCAAAATAATAAAATCTTTAAAAAATACAGGCAGTGTCAGATACGACGGTATTCCCACTCATATATTGAAAAATTGTGCTGTATATCTAGCCACTCCATTGTCTTATATTGTTAACCTAACAATATCAACTGGAGTTTATCCTGAAGCGTTAAAAACTTCAATAATAACACCTATTCATAAAAAGGGTGAAAGATCTGATATAAGAAATTACAGACCTGTGGCACGCATACCCATAATATCTAAAATATTTGAAAAATTTATGTATGAGCAACTCTACAACTTTTTTGAGAAACAATGCCTTTGCTAAAGAACAACACGGCTTTCGTGGAAATAAAAATACAAATATGGCTATAAATGGGTTATTACAAAGAGTCATGCATTGTATGGATCAAAGACAGCATGTATGTGCAATATACATGGACATGAAAAGTGCTTTTGATTATGTTAACCACGATATCCTTTTGGAAAAGCTCTATGCTTATGGTATACGAGGGATTGCACATAATTTAATAAAATCATATTTAAGTAACAGGAAACAACGAACGGCGATAAAGAAGCTATGCATGAAAAGAAAAATAGAAAAGGAATATCTTTCAAATAGTAGAGATGTAGAGTATGGGGTACCGCAAGGCAGTATACTCGGTCCACTGCTGTTCATTATGTATATAAACGATTTTCCAAAGTGTATTCATTGCCCAATGGTATTGTTTGCTGATGATAGTACTGCGATGGTTGAGTGTAAAAACATAGGAGAATATGAAAGCGAAATAAACATTGCGATGATTAAATTAAACACATGGTTAAAAAATAACAATCTAATTATCAATAGTAATAAAACAAAAATAATGCATTTTAGACAGAATACTGCAGCACCAGGCGTAGAGATATATTATAACAGCGAAATAATTGAATCAGTAACAGAGGCAAGGTTCTTAGGTGTCCAAATAGACTATCAAACTAACTGGAAATCTCATACAGACAGCTTGTGTAAAAGAATAAATAATTTTGTCTATGCATTAAAAAAGCTTTCACAAATAGCGGAACATAGTACAGTTATTATGGCCTATCATGGATATATATTCTTAATCTTGCGGTATGGGTTGATATTCTGAAAATATTTAACTAGAATACTTTTAGATAAAGCGTATTATTAATTATAATATACAAAGATAATCTATTTTAATAACATGCAATGACTAGAATTAACTTTTGATCTTGATACTGATCTTAATTTAAATGTTTGACATTATACTCTTATTTATAATTTGTAGAATTGCATTAGGATTTCATATTTATTAATTAATTATTGACATAATATTTAGGTATAATGTAATGGTATTTTATTTTTACTTGAAATTAATATTGACATAGTTATTACATTGAATTAATTTAGTTTTTAGGTTTTAATGGTTGCTGACATTGACAATTAACTGATATTTTTTTTTAAAATCATTATTGTAAATAATTATATTTTGTGTTTATTTCATTAATATTGCTGATGTGTGATGTATTTAGTTTGAATATTTGAAATCTTTAATTTATGTGAATGGTTTAGATATAGGTAATGTTATGATTAATTATATAGGTAATATTAAAATATAATAAGTAAGCTAAATTGATATGCAACAAAAAAAAATATAATGTTTGTATGCCTCTTTAAGGGCTGAAATATGGTGATGCATATTTAAGTAACATACCAACTGTTTGACAATGAAACCTGTATTTCACAAATAGATAGATAGATAGATAGATAAACATTTATTTAATTCTTCATCACACACATCTAACAAAATTACATAAAAACATGAAAGAAACAAATAGGTAGGTACACAAAAAACGATTATCATATGTGTGTGTTGCGGAATTTAAAAGGGTCGCAGCTCAGTGACTGATTCTCACTCAAACCACGGGATCTGAGTAAGGCACCGATATTCTGCTACAACCCAAGGGCTTATTCACAGATAAATAAGAAAGCAATAACAAGCTGAATAAAACTGTTAGAATAAAACTGTTTAAAATAAAATAGCAGAATTAGTTTATAACATTAACTATACTGTGTGTGCATGTGTATATCTAAAAAATTTATTTATAAAAATATAATAGATAATAAATTATTATGAACACATACATATATATACATATACATATATATACTCAAATCATTTAAGTCTATGACTAATACACTAAGGCAAACGGGAAAACTGATGATGAAATGTCTTGGGAATATGAATTAAATAAATAATACATATAGCAACAATATAAATATAAATATACTAGCAATAAAACGTGATCATTTCAGATGGCAAAGTCCGCTACCGAGTACCCGCTGGGAATACCCAAACATTGTTTTTGCATGAGGAATAGTTTCAAATTCTTTTTAAAGGAAAATTTTGATGACAATAGTCTCAGCGGAGGAGGGATGTTGTTCCAGCATTTGGTAGCATGGTAACGAAAACTGCCAGTGAATGCCGTAGTCTTATGTGGGTGACTTTCTAAGAGAAATCTACAGGATCTAGTGCCGTATCTGTCGTGAAATGGCGAAGTTCTTAGCTTTGAAAGAAGATAAGCTGGCTTTCCATATTTTATTACATTGAATACCATACATGCGAGATGTAAATGTCTCCGCGAGCACATATTCAGCATGGCAGCTCTGTTAATAAAAGGTGTAACATGACTTCTTGAAGGTATTTTAAAACAAAACCGACAACAAGCATTCTGGACACGCTGTATCAGACGACGAGTTTTTGACTGTAGACGCGGTCCATACACAAGGTCTCCATAATTAAGTTTGGACAGTACCAATGACTCACACAAAGTGATACGAATATTTTCACTAAGGAGATTTCTAATTTTATAAAGAACACTTAAACGATAAAAACAAGCCCTAGCTAAGTTTGAAATATGAGTTTCGAAACGCAAATGACTGTCCATCAACAAACCCAGATTTCTGGCCTCATTGACACGTTCGATACTAACTCCTTGAATCGTCACTATAGGATTATTATTAATAGTTTTAGCAACCTGATCTTTAGAGCCTAGAATCAAGTACTTCGATTTACTTGGATTGAGAACCAGTGCATTTCGTTCTGACCATGAAGCAATATTATTAAGATCTTCATTTAACTTAGACATTGCGGTGCGACATTCACTCGGCTTGAAAGATAGGTACATCTGTATATCATCTGCATACAGATGATAGTTACAATATTTAATTTCTCTCACTACATCAGCACTGTATACAATAAAAAGCAAAGGTCCCAAAATAGATCCCTGAGGGATACCTCGCTTTAGTTGTTTCCGCAACGACACCGTGCAAGATCCATCCCCTTTAGCAAGTTTGACTGACTGATATCGATCCTTGAGGTAGCAATCAAACCACGAAAGAGCCACAGAACCAACACCATAGTAACGTAGCTTAGCCAATAATAGTGGGATATTTATGCAATCAAATGCACGAGAAAAGTCCAGGAGAACCATGCAAGTACTGTTTCCAGCATCTTGTTCAGAAAGCACGTTATCAACAACGTCTAGCAAGGCAGTAGTAGTACCCATACCCCTACGAAAACCTGATTGGACGCATGGAAGAATTTTGTTCGTTTCAACAAAATTACATAGCTGGTTGTAAACTGCCTTTTCTAAAACCTTAGATAAATAAGGTAAAATACTTATCGGCCTTAGTTCATTGACTTTAACGGGATTTTTTACCTTAGGCAGAGGCGTTACAAGGGCCGATTTCCAAATGAGCGGGATCTCTCCCGTCAATATAGATCTATTGATAATTGTCGTAATTATTGACAGAGATGCCGGGAGCGTCATCAGGAGCATGTCCCTGCTTATTCCATCCACTCCAGTGATATTTGTAGAAATAGATGTTATGTATTTCGCAATATCACTCTCGTGTACTGGCTTCAATTCAAATTCAAAATTACCGAAATTGTGGAATTCAAAAAAGGTTATCTCAGATAAGGGGACTAAGTTATTATAGGGGACAAATAAAGGACTGATTACTGATTACTGAAGATAATTACAGTAAGTCAATTTATTTCGTTGATGTCAAGTTACATTTTGGCTATTCTGTATAGGCGGCCAAAATGCAACTTGAAATCATTAATTATTTTGTTGGTTCCAAGTTGCATTTTAGCTACCTATACGGACTTGTACTTGACTGTCACCTAATTTATTCATCTTACTGTAACGCAAATAATGTTCCCCATTGACAGTACCCCTAGCATGACCATTTTTAAATTTCGAATCACTATCGTATCGAGTAGTTACGTTAGCTTTTGTCTGGCTTTTGTTTAAAATTTTAAACGTGCGTGAACCTCTCTAGTTTGAACGATACGATTACGATTCGAAATTTAAAAATGTTCGTCCTAGGGGTAGAGGTCTTTAAGAAATCGAACTTTGTTTAAATTTACTACTTGATCTAAAATTTTTTTTTTATACAACTAGATGACAAACAAGCTGACGGCCCACCTGGTGGTAACCGCCGCTTATAGACACCTGCAATAACAAGGAAAAGCACTTGATATTGCAGGTGCGTTGTCATCCTGAGGCCTAAGATGAAATGCCGTCCATGCCCAGTGATTACACTGGCTACCTTTCCCTTCAATCCGAAACACAGCGAACTGTTTCACGGCTGAAATAAGAAAGGCGGTGGTACCTACCCAGGTGACCCTACATACGAGCCTACCACCTAATAAATTTTTATATCGCGCTGTCAGTAAAAAGCTTTTAAATAGTATGATAAGATTTCTAGTTCCTTCGTGTGCTTGTAAACATCACTTCGGCGTTTCTTTGTTAAGTTTTTATTGCCCTTTTCCATCGCTCTCCCCTCGTCACTCAGCCCAGCACTAACCGGATCTCCTGAACACCAGCCACTAATACCTTTGTATACTGTTTTACTGCAGTTATTCAGTACACTCACAGGGGCACCGACTTTAAACTTTCTCTCTATTTCACGGGAATCCCACTGAATTTATTGAAGCAGATAGAAGATAATTTCAGCATTTAATTTATTACGGCCTCTCCTTTTCTGGGTGGCTTGCGTTTTTAAATTTATCGCTTTATACCTAGAAGCGCGTAAATTGCTCCCTTTGTAATGCCAATTTATTGTAGGACCTTGCCCTGGAGAGGGCAGCTTCCATCGATATTTAAAGCTCCTGGGTTAATAATAAGTTGTCTTATTATTATTTCAAATGGGTGAAGCATATTGTTCATTGCTATACAGTCGAATGAATTACTTACTTGGATAAGAGAATATTTATTGGGCGAAATCCTAACTTGACCTATTGATTTTATTAGGAGAGGGATTGGTTTCCAGTATTTTAATAAAATTCATCATTATAAATCTTGATAATTATTAGAAGTTAATATAACATCCGTGTTAGTTAATAGGCTCGTTGTAATCGGCTACGATGTTAGGCCAATAAAATCTTTGTCAAATCAGGCGATAGTTACTGTGGGTGACCGATGCAATCATATAGCTTTATGAGAACTACCTGATCCGAATCGCTTATAACGGAGGAGACGTGGACCCAGTTCATTCACTCATCGCATTTCTGTACTTAAAATGTCACCAATATTCACAAACTTCTTCTTTGTATAAAAAACACAAACATTTTTCAGTACAGGAAATGCAATTAAGGGTTCGAATCCCGCCTGGAGCATATACAGGATGGCACATTTAGATCGGTCAGTATGGGAAAGTCTGAAACTATAAGACATGCGAAAATCGCTTCTTAGGAACCATGTCATCGAATTTAGTAAAAAGAAAAACTGCATTCATGCATTTAAAAAAACGTTTAATCAGCTCGGGAATCGAACCCGGACGTTTTGAAAAATAAAACTAACATTATTTCTATTTACATATCGATTGTTTAGGTCTTAAGCAGTAAACGTTACTATGTAATATGATGTCTAAAATTAATAAAATGCATTGTTTTTCTAATAATAAATTGAAAAACCTTCTTAGAATAAGTAAGTAGAAACAAAGACGTGATAAACCTGATTTGAAAATGGAACGTTAATTTTACGCACCTAAACGAGTTGAATATTGTATTGAAAAAAATTGTGGTAATTTGGAACACTCTAAAATAAATTGAAAGAAATGAAAACAATGCATTTTATCCATTTTAAACATCATGTTTCATAGTAACATATACTGCTTAAGACATATACAATCGATATCTAAATAGAAATAATGTTAGTTTTATTTTTCAAAACGTCCGGGTTCGATTCCCGAGCTGAGTACGCGTTTTTTTTAGATGTATGAATGCATTTTTTCTTATTACTAAAATCGATGACATGGTTCCTAAGAAGAGATTTTCGCATGTCTTATAGTTTCAGACTTTCCCATACTGACCGATCTAAATGTGCCACCCTGTATTTTCTTTTATTGTTGTCTTTCTTTATTTGTAATTGTTACAATAAAAAAGGCGTTTAAACGCATCAAAAACATTCATATGTGAAAGATAATTAATTTAGATTTTGAAATAAGAATAAAATTTAGAATGCTAAAAGTTTGAATCTCACCAAAGGACATCGAAACTCCTTTCGAGTTTTTGATGTGGCCAGTAGTAATATTGTCATAATAACCATTTTATAACGTCTGCTAAGTGACGATGTATGAAAAAAGGAATGAAACAAAATTGAGGCTACAGCACAGATTAATATGGATACAGTATTAAATGCTTTGGCACGGGTCTGGCTGTTTCCCGTAAAACCGCTCGAATAATATAATAAATGTCAGTGCAAACAAAATCGTTCGCTGTAAAATACCATCGTCCTGTCATTTCGAAATTCAAATATTTATTTTTTGTTGGTAACTAACTGAGTTCGTAATCAATATTTTTTGTGAAAGAACTTCTGTTAATTATTCCTTTTGTACAAGTTTAACGTAAGTATATGTTTTAGTATACACACACACTGCGCAGATAATGATTTTCTGTTATCTTCTCAATCTATTTATCTGATGTTCATTAACCCTAGAGTGATCGCGCCTTTCCGTAAAACGCGAGTGATCGCATGGGGAGCATTTTGCCGCCCACACTAAATAATATTTTCTTTAAGAAAATAGGAGTTATATGATATCATATTTATGTTTAAAGGATAGAATAAAACATAAATTATCGGAATAAGCAACATTTATTAAAGTTTTATATACTACAGGCGTTAAACGAGAGGTTGATGGTACATCCTTGTCGGATTCTGCCGCTGATTGTTCTGGGTCAAGTATTATGATCACTATGTTTACTTTCCCGGTCACTGTCTAGCACTTATTGAGATGAACTATGTGCATCATCTTTTCGTCATCTCTCTCCTCTTCTAACCACGCAAGTATTTGTATGTCTTGTTTCTTTATTTTACGCGGTGGCTATCTAAATATATATAAAACTAGCTGACCCGGCAAACGTTGTTTTGCCATAAAAGAAATGTCCAAAAAATAAAAAATAGTAGCCGATTCTCAGACCTACTGAACATACATATAAAATTTCATGAAAATCGGTCAAGGCGTTTCGGAGGAGTATGGTAACTAAAACTGTGAGTCGAGAATTTTATAAATAAGATAAACTGAACAAAAGATAAACACAACGCCCAATAATAAATCAAAACAAACCAAAAATTAATTTTAATACGATGCCCACATCGAAACAATACTATACGCAATGAAAACTAATAAGATTTCAACTATGGTAAAAAACCAGACCCAGAAATTTAACTTACGTAAGTAGTCGCGCAGTGAGCAATTCGCCGTGAAACGCGACACAACTACGAAAACCTTTTTCTCTTGCAATCACCCGCGCACTGAATTTACTCTAATTTCTAAAACAAGGAGGTGAGGAACGGGGCGGCAGCTACTAGGACGCTTGCCATTGAGAAATGCATGGTGTACAAAATAATACAAATATTGTGCCGCAAGCGGCAAAATGCTCATAGCGCGAGCACTCTAGGGTTAAAGCGTTAAAAACGTCATTTTGATGCCCTTTTTTAAACTTTTTCATGTCAAAATTTATTGAGCTATAGAATAGAACCCTATGACAAATTTATTTTTGAAGACACGAGTATGTTTGGCTATAATAATGTATATTTTAATACTACACTGCGTTATTAGCGAAACAATGAAAATGAAAATCATGTCATTCAAATAGGCCACCAAGAAACACCGTCGAATCGTCAAAAATCACATTTGTATGACTATCATGAAATATATATGTATTTACTGCTAGTAAATCCATTCTATCCATCTGTCCGTCCGTTTGTCCGTCTGTCCGTATAAATATAAATAAGTAAAATATGTATAAATAAGATGCATTAAGCGTTGCCTGATCTTTAAAAATCAAGGGGAAGCGTTATGTTTCCAGCATTGGATACGGATCCCCCGGCTACCGTATATAATAGTGCTTCCTCATTGGGCTTTGGCGACCTTACTCACCGCAGGAGCGCAACACTACAAAGCAATGTTATTTAGCTGTGATCTCCTGTAACGTGGAGTGGATTATTAACCGCCTTGACTTTCCTTACACGTTTGACTTATTTGCACAAATCTGACGCATCATAAATACATGGAAATGTTATTATTATAATAATAATACCAAGAAAACCACCTGCAATATCAAGTGATTTTTGCTTGTTATTGCAGGTGTCTATAGGCGGCGGTTACCGCTTTCCATCAGGTGGGCCGTCAGCTTGTTTGTCATCCAGTTGTATATAAAAAAAAAGTAATAATTATACAGTCACGCCTATTAACTAGCCCAAAGTAAGCATCATTAAGAGCTTGTGTTTTGGATACTAGATATCGGAGAAATGATAATACTATGTATATAAATATTCGAAATGTAATAAATAAACATATAAACCGCCGCGACCGCGTACCGGAAAGCGCAAAGTAGGACGGCCCCCGCTAGATGGACAGACGACCTGGTCAGGGTCGCGGGGAGCCGTTGGATGCAGGCTGTGGAAAACCGTTTTATTTGGAGATCGATGGGGGAGGCCTTTGTTCAGCAGTGGACATCTTAGGCTGATATGATGAAACATATAAAGATACATGACTCGTGAACAATTGCTCGCTCTCATCATACAAACATTTTCTCCTAACGGGATTCAAACCCGGGACGACAGACCGAGTAGCATGTTTAGGAAGGGGGCACAGACAACTCGGCCAGCCGATCGTTGTATTATTGAAACACAACTATTATTTCGTCAAAGAATTCAAAGGTAACTAATTATTATTCCGGTGACGCATTTTGACAAAAGCAACGCATTTGATGGTATACACTTTCATTCAAAACTTACTCCTATCAATTGAATAATTCCAAACTTTCTGGTTTAATCACATCATATCATAATATCTTTGAGAAATCTGCGAGTCAGCACATCGTGAAACATAATCATAATATTTATTTACCACAATATGGTAGAAACGGATAAATGCTACAAAAGGTAAAGATTGCTCCGACATATTAGATTAATTTAATCATGGTGTAAATAATAACAAATAAAGAAATAAAGCGATCGAAAAAAATTACAATTACAAGCATTTACTTGTACAAGAATGAAACTTTTACAAACATTTTTAAACTTCCAGTTAAGGTGAGAAAAGCTATTTGATTAATATAGCTTTTCTCACCCTAAATGAAGGCATAAAATGCTTGTAAAAGTATTCTTTCGGATCACTAGAAGTGTTTACTTCAATGAGTGGTGAGATAAACGTTGCTATATGAATAGAAAGAGGTGAAGAAATTGGCAGGTTATTGGCAGGCCTAGTGCTCCAGTGGCGTAGTGGTAATGGCGTCTGGCCGGACATCAGTACCCTTATTCTCAACTGTCGGAAAATATTGGAATTTCGGAAACTCTATACCTGTCACTTTTTATCACTATGCGTCAAAGCGAGACAGCATGTGACTTCGAATCGAATCCGTGATCCGACAGTTGAGAATAAGGGGGCAGGAGACGCATTTTCTTCCTTTATTTGTAATTGTTACAATAAAGTAGGCGTTTAAATGAATCAAAAACATTAAAATGTGATGGTTGAAATACATAGTTGATAGAATACTTAGAAGTCACATTAAGTTAACTAGGTGAGACTAAGTAATAGGTACTTGGAAATACAATCCATTCTGACATAAACGAAATCAGAACCTACGTCAATCAAACAGCTTTTAAGATGTCAACATTAATATTTCTGGCACGTAAATCTACTAGAAAGACAACAATGGCGCCAGCGTCTACACTGATGTCGTATTACAGCCGATATCTAATTTAATCTCGGACGAGAGCGGATCAAAGTTTTAAAGAGATATCCGACGCTGCCTTTGATACATAGTCTTTTTGCTGAAGTCCCAAGTCTTTGTCTCGGAGTCCTTTCATAACTTTAGGTGCGGCTTCAATGGCGCCGATTTTGGGTTGAATCTCCACTTTTTTTCAACTTTTTCATCTGAGTCACTTTAATTACTTCCATTGTTACCGTGAAGCCTCCCCATTGACCGGGGAGGCAATATTTTGATAGCGACGCCAGCTCGATACAAATAAACACCGGTATCATGTTTCCGCTGTATTAAAGCAAATACACTACGAGTTTCTTCTTTGGCCGGTATATTTGTTCATTTCGCAGTTTCTTTATCATCGGTCTGTCTCCCTTATCGAATATTTCATTGTAATCAATCTTTTAAGTATTGTTATCTGTAATCATTTGTCCTCATTTTTTGTGTTTTTGGTCGTTATTTACTGAAGAATTTCAGGAAATCATTTTCGTTTACCAAAATATGTGGTTAATATTTGAACATTGAAGAAAATGACACACATACAAAACAATTACAGTCCGGATTCAATTTAATTTTAAGTACTTTATAAATGCGACTCTCTAAAGTCATCAGCCTTGAATTCATGGTTGTGCGCTGTTATACCTATTGGCGTCTGTTTGACAACCATGTGACAAAAAGTTTTTTATTTTGATATCTTTGTGGAAAGTCAATAATTGTCGAATATTTTTGTTTTGTGAATTGCACTGCTGAACACAAGGGAGTTGCTAACTTCTCAAATTCTGGAAATCATGTAATATTATTTAAATATATTCAGGATTAAACGCTCTATGACTGTAGTTACAGACAATTTAATTCCAAGCGTTCGCACTCAGACGAAAAATAACGCAAAAGGACCGAATTGCATAATGTTTCCCATTCATTTTACAAAAGAGTATATTTTAAACAGCAGTATTTAAATTTCATATCAAGCGTTAGCAATTTCAGTTTTATACTCTTTTTCATTTTGTTTTTCACGCGAAACGAACGGATGATATTATGTAAATAACCGTTGCAGAAGATTACATAAACGCTTTTGTTGCTACCCAGAGCAGCGCCAATTGTATAATTAAGCGATCCAATAACTGAGAACGGTCTTAATTATTGGCTATTTGATGAAATATCGACGAAAACTTAGAAAGATGTAGATTTATTTTCATTTCGTCATCACACACGGAAAGAGCAGAAGTGGAAAATATAATAATGTTGGAACGTAAAAATACGCAACTCACATTATATGCTGCAGAAGTGCAATCAAGTCGCAACTTAGTCACTGGATTTTGCTTACACCACGAAATGAGAACAAAGCACGTTTAGGGTCGTCTGGGTAGGTACCACCGCCTTTCTTATTTCAACCGTGAAACCGTTCGCTGTGTTTCGGATTGAAGGTAAGGTAGCTAGTGTAATTACTGCTCATGGACGGCATTTCAACTTAGGCCTCAGGATGACAACACACCTGCAATATTAAGTGATTTTCCCTTGTTATTGCAGGTGTCTATAAAATGAAAATGAAAATGAAAATATCTTTATTCAATTAGGCCCCCAAGAAGCACTTTCGAATCGTCAACAAAAAAACCCTTAAGTCTATCACATAAAAATAATATTAACTAACTAACAATTTCATAATGTTTGTCTCTCTGTCTTATCTGCATCTACGTAAGCTAAGAATGTTATGTCAGTCTGTCTATCGGTCTGTCTGTCTGTCAGCCTGTCTGAATTTACACCGGTTCCAAAAGTTGAACTACCGAGAAGATTCCGGCAACAAACTCGTGTAGTCACTCTTTTCAATCATTAAGTTACAATGTTTAATTACACAGTAATAGTATTTAGCAGCGCAGTGTCGCACAGAGTATAAAAAAGGTATATTAAAGTACCAATAAGTACCTCATGATAAGAATATTTACTGTATTTAAAGGCTGTCCGACAATGCACCATCACAATATAGGTATTGTTGCTGACAGCTTATCAGCCTTTTTGGTGTTTTTATATTTTTGTACTTTTTATGTGTCAGTTGCTTGTTTTGCTATATGTCTGTTTTTTGATAGTTGTCAATATACTGGTGAAGTGCAAAGACGTGGTTTTCCTAGTTCCCACTTCTTTCTACCATTTTAATATACAGTCCACGGGCTCCAGCCTATCGTTAACAGTGGTCCTTCGTAGTTGACGTTAGTATGTTCACCAGGAGTAAAGGTAAAAGTGGCGAAACCACGTCATCTAATCCTGAGGTCGCATCACCTCATCATGTGAGTCCAGTTCCAGGACAGCTTCCCCTCTATTCGGGGCCTGAAACTGAGACCTCTGGGTTTCCAGGACAGTGTCCCTATTCGATAGGGCCTGGGCCCACCTCTGAGCTGATGCAACCCTTTATTTCGTCACCAGTTTTTAGACAGTCTCCGATTCTCGTTACGGCCCAAGCTGGTGGAGATGCTTACCGCGTTACCTCTCGAGTAACTACAAGCATCAACGTTACCCCAGCTGGCGCACATTTTCGTACTAGTACCAGGGCTAGTAAATCTTCTATTTCGACACACACTATAAGGTCACGCTTACAAGCTGAAGCTCGTCATGCGATTGCCGTGCTCGAGATAGAAGAGAATCTGGCCAAAGCGAAGAAGGACGCACAGGAAAAAATTTTGGCTGCAGACCTTGCCGCTATTGAGTCCTCAAGTCACTCTCGTAATAATTATGTTCAATCTTGGGTTCACAGCTTACCGGAAAATTTTACCGATAAGGTCGAAGCAGGTTGCCGCCAGACTGTGGTTCCGGAGGCCGTGGGGCCGCGTTTTTTTGTCGATCGTGGTACCAGCGTCTCTCCCCAACCCATTGACCATGCAGCTGCGGAAGCCCCAGATCCCGATCCAACACCTGTTGTTTCAGTCCAGGGAAACAGGCCAATTCTTTATAAAACTGACGCTGCCAATTTCAGAGGTTTACTATCTCACACCAATAATCCTACACAAATTCCATCATCATCACAACCTTTAAACACGGTTGCAGCCCCAACTCTTTCCCACCAATGTGACGGTATAAAGGATCTAGCTCAAGCCATTATCTCTCTTGGTAATAAGCCCAAGCCTTGTTCTTTACCGTACTTTGGTGGAAAAGCAGTCGACTGGATCGCGTTCAAACAGTCATATTATCAATCGTATCAGTCTTGTTCACCTTCCGAAAATTTAGCACGTATACGATCATCTTTACGGGGAGAGGCCCTTTTAGCAGTCTCTGCCTTATTACTTACTGCTGAAGATCCGGAAGAGGTTTTCCAGGCTTTAGAGGAACGGTTTGGACGGCCTGAACTCATTGTTTCGGAAGAACTTGCTATCATAAGATCATTACCTAGACTACAGACTGATCTTAGAGATTTAAACACAATATCATGTCGAGTACACAACTTAGTATCAGTACTAAAACATTTAGGACAATATGAATATCTTTATTCTCCAGAAATATACAGCACAATTTTATTAAAATTAACACCGTTGATGCGTATGCTCTGGACACGCTACGCTGCAGAGCATCCTAGTGAGAAATCCAAAATAGAGAAGTTATCAGATTTTCTTCGCTCTGAGTCGTCAAATTATATTCGTTTCGGCATAATTTCACAACAAAATTTTTCAGTCAATAAATTTCAAAACAATAACAATAGTAGTCATGACAAAATATGTCAAGTGCTTGTTACTGATGTATCTGACACATGCCTATTTTGTCATAGTGATGTACACAGTATAAAACACTGTGAAGGTTTTAAAGCTATTTCGATAAACCAAAGAATATATTTCCTTAGAAAAAATAAAATATGTTACAAATGTTTGTCGGCGAAATCGCATCAGTGGCGTTCATGCTCAAAAGGTAAAATATGTGGTATAAACAATTGTAAACGTCACCACCACCAACTTTTACATGCATTACATGCAACTAACGTTACTGCTAATATTTCTTCGCCATCGTCTTCTTGTCAGCAAGCCGTGACCAACAATGCTATATGTGTTTCCATAGAACAAGAGACAACCGACAGCACAAGAAAACTCCCCGGTTCGGGTACCGTTAAACCTAACTATAGTGTTGAACACTCAGTTGACAAGGATTTTACTTACATGTGTTCGTTAGGTACTTCGCATGCGCGTCGAAAAGTACTTTTAAAGGTTATTCCTGTTGTTATAAAAGGACCTCAAGGTGAAGTTGACACATTTGCCTTACTGGATGATGGGTCAACCGCTACCCTTATTGACTCTAGAGTTGCAGTTGAGTCTGTCGTTACCGCGAGCACCTATCTGACGAGATAGGTGCTCGCGGTAACGACAGACTCATAAAAATTAAAGGTGTTAAAGGTATGTCTTGCGAGGAACAAGCTCAGCATGTTTCCTTTAATATTCGAGGAAAGTTTAGAAAAGATTTTTATCAAATACGGAACGCTCGGTCTATTACTGGTCTCGATCTCTCTAATCAAACTATTAGGACTAAAGAGATCGATTACCCTTACTTAAGTGGAATCTCTTCTGAACTTACTTACGAGGATGCCAAGCCTACAATTCTCATCGGAGCAGAGGATTGGCCTTTGACTTTACCAAAAGAGTTTAGAACAGGTTCGAGTTCTCAACCAGTAGCTTCACTATCAAACTTAGGCTGGGTTTTGCATGGCCCATCTTGCAATTATTTTAAGCCGAGGAAAAAGTCATAGCAGAATACTCTTGCTAAGGGTATGGCGAGTAGGCGAAGGTCCCAATAGCTCGATATCAGTTACAAGGTGCTCTGCTGGCTCCTACCCTCGCGGCGACTATCCAAGCAGAGCATGTCGTAACAGCATAATAGAAGTGTATTGTGGATTAATTCGATGAACATGCTTCGTTGGTTGCGAGCTGAAGCACGTTTATTGAAATCATTTGTTCAGAGAATTACGATGATCAAGATTCTTCTTCGCCGCCGGCATTGATATTTTTACCGGCAGACCCATCGCGTTTTATCGCACCGCTCGTGCTCATCAGGTTATTAAAATTATTCGCAACCATCAAAATTCTGAATTGGGGTCACACAATAATTTGGCATTACCTTTGGCTCCACTATCACGCAGCCGTCAATCATCTCATTCATCTCGCTCATTAGCGCTTTTAAATGATGAGGACATTTCTCGGGAGGAGCTACCCGTCAACCGTAGGGGTCAAGAAGATACTTACCGTGAGGAGTTGGGAGTTACTTCGTCGCCGCTTGCCCACCAAGGACAAAGTCGCTTATGGTGTTTTCCACCGTTCCTACTTGATACAGACGGGGTGCTTCGCACGTCAGGAAAAATAGCAGCCACCCAAGACATGTTCATGTCCGCCAAACGTCCAATCATACTGGATGGCCAACGTAGTGTGACTCGACTTTTCGTTACTCATTACCACAGAAAAGCAGTTCACGGACATAAGATATTTTGGGTTCTCCGGCTAAGAAGCTTAGTTCGTCTCGTGTCTTCGCGTTGCCTACTTTGTGCAATCCGTCGCTCCCAGCTAATTCTACCTCCGATGGGCGACCTACCGCCAGAACGCTTAGCTCACCATCGCCGGCCATTCACGTTCGTAGGCCTGGACTATGGAGTGGGAAGAAGACGGGAGAAAAGGTACGTCGCACTGTTCTCGTGTTTTGACTTCGCGAGCTTTACATCTTGAGATCGTTCATAGCCTCTCTGCAGACGCTGCTGTGTTGTGCTTAAGGCATTTTATCGCTCGGAGAGGTACCCCATCCAGGATATTGTCTGATAATGGAACAGCTTTTGTGGTGTGCTTTGGAAACGAGTGCGCTCAGAACCACATCTCTTGGCGTTTTATTCCTCCAGGAGCTCCAAACATGGGAGGGGCGTGGGAGAGAATGGTCCGAACCGTAAAAGTGGCCCTGAAGGCGGTTCTGAATGAACGAGTGCCACGGGAAGAGCTTCTTTGCACCTTCCTTACGGAAGCAGAAGCCGTGATCAATAGCCGGCCACTCACTGATGTCCCGAATGAGCCTGATGCACCGGAAGCCCTGACTCCTTTTCATTTTCTTTTAGGTTCATCTTCACCGTTTCACCCCATTAAAACTGATGATAGAGATTTGCTTGGTAGGAGTGATTGGAGGAAATCCCAGAGACTTGCAGATATGTTTTGGTCTCGATGGGTGAGGGAGTACCTTCCACTAATCGCTCCTAGAAGGTCACCCAGAAACTCGTCGCCGCAGAATTTTTAAGTTGGTGACCTCGTTCTTGTTGCGGACGCTTCTCTTCCAAGAGGAACTTGCTCCGAGGGCGAATTTCTGTTGTTCATCCTGGAAGGGATGATGTCATTCGCGTCGTCGAGGTCACAACCCGTGGTGGCATTCTGCGGCGACCAGTAACCAAGATTGTTAAGCTGCCAGTAAGTTGCCCTCCCCCTGACTAAGTCGGCTCCGCCAGGGGGGTGGAGGATGTTGCTGACAGCTTATCAGCCTTTTTGGTGTTTTTATATTTTTGTACTTTTTATGTGTCAGTTGCTTGTTTTGCTATATGTCTGTTTTTTGATAGTTGTCAATATACTGGTGAAGTGCAAAGACGTGGTTTTCCTAGTTCCCACTTCTTTCTACCATTTTAATATACAGTCCACGGGCTCCAGCCTATCGTTAACAGGTATTACAATACACAAAGGTCAACAATTAATATACAAAGACCTAATAAAGCTAAACATCTTTCATTAATTTTAAACACTTGTCTGAGCACGTCATTACAATAATAATTGTATTGTTTTATATATAATATCCTATAATGCCATATACCTCAAAAATCCCTCAAAAATTATACTATTGATGAATATGTAGGTAAATTATTACAAAATCAAGGAAGCTTAGAGATGACCATATAGGCGGCGGTTACCGCTCTTACCATCAGGTGGGCCGTCAGCTTGTTTGTCATTTAGTTGTATAAAAATGAAATGAAGCACTGGTATTCTGCTATAACCCAAGGTCATCTAGCTTATTAAATGTTCCGGAAAATTAGCACACTAAATGAAAAGATATAATGTAAACAGTCCAATTAGGCTGGATAACAAATCAACGCCTATTACGTTATATGTATTTGACAAAAAAAAGGCCGTTATAAGTTTGACGTGTCTGTCTGTGTATCTGTGTGACTGTCTGTGGTATAATCTCCTAAGCGAATGGACCGATTTTGATTTGTTTTTCGTTTTAAAGTGACGTGATTAGGATGGTTCTTAGCTATCATTTATGAAGATCAGTTCAGGCGTTTGATGACTATCAGCTTATTTTCTACATGATAAAAGGGTTTTACTAACATTTACAGATTTGATTGATTTGAAATTTGGTGTACCTACGTCACTTCGGTGATATTTCCATGGTATACTAACCTTTAGCTGATCTTATACCATAAACAAGTCTGCGGGATCCTAAATTCTTGAGAAACTTACAGCAGATATAGCTATATGTTTGGGCTCATAAGAATAGTCTCAATGAAATGTTGTTATAATATAGAAGCATTGATAATATTATAAAATAGTAATATTACTATGTTTTATATTAACTGGTTTTCTGATTAAGCTCAATAATAATCTCAGAATAAAACGGCGACTTTCCAATAGCAATTTGTCGATTGGTCAAAAATGAAAGGCAAACATTTATGCCCAATTACTTTCCGACGAAGCAAAAATTAGTGCCTGAAATGGATACAGTATAAAAGGTAACTTGTTAGAAAGAAATTCGTTTAGATTTTCACAAGCACCGCTGCGCTGTTGGCCCGGAAAATTAGCCCCCATATTGAGAAGCCATCCGCTATACTAATATACTTTTATTTTTCGCAAAAAGTTATCGGAATTTTAGGGTGGCTTTAGACGGTTTTTTGCTAATTTTAAATGAGAACTCTTTTGACTCATTCGATGTTTCCTTTTTCCCTATTCTAATCTAAGTAGGCCTTTGATACAAACTATGAAAAAGTTCCGAGGTCTACGAGTGGGATTTGCCGTAAATAAAAGAGGAAGGAATAACACAAAGACTGGTATTCATAAAAAATAGTATTTACAGAACAAAACAATGATAGCGCGGTTCAACGGATGATAACGCCATCTATTATCCAAATTATGTTTCAATCTTAAAATAATAACTCTAATTATCTAAAACTTGTACACTATAATACTGCTTGGTAAAACTAACCACTACTAGGTGGTAGGCCCGTATGCAGGGTCGTCTGGGTAGGTACCACCGTCTTGCTTATTTCAGCCGTGAAACAGTCCGTTGTGTTTCGGATTGAAGGGAAAGGTAGCCAGTGTAAATACTAGGCATGAACGGCATTTCATCTTAGGCCTCAGGATGACAATGCACCTGCAGTATCAAGAGATTTTTCCTTGTTATTGCAGGTGTGTATAGGCGGCGGTAACCACTTACCACCAGGTGGGCCGTCAGCTTGTGTGTCATCTAGTTATATATAAAAAAATAAGTTTCTCCCAAGTAGAAAGGCATTTGGCCAGGAGTGAGACGTATGTAAGCCGGATATGATTAAGTATATCTATGTACAAATTTTTTAACAAAAACATGTATGTTATTTTCCTAGGGCCGTAATTTTTAGATTCAGAAAACACAGTCACCTAATAACCTTTAAAAAATAACTTAGAAGTAGTACAACCGACGACAGATCAAGAGTAAAGTTTTGTCATTTGTGTAGGATTTCGAACTGGCTTGATGTGCGGCTGTCTGTACAAAGTAAAATATCCCTATTTTTTTAATCGATTTATTGCTACACTGAATTAAAAGCGAGTTTTAACGATTGTATAACTATATAGCTTTATGTTTTTATAATGCATAATAATATTTTAAAATTAAATGCAGAAAATAGCTCGATCTGTCTGTTACCATTTTACTTTTAGAACGCATCTAAATCGGTTTAGTGGCTTACGAGTGAAAATAGAACAAACAGGAAGTAGACATCCTCACAGAGTTACAAGAAGATAACCGAAAACTGAACCCACGACCTTTCTGGTTGTTTTGCTTTATAATACTTGTTGTGGTACTGTTTTTTAAATATTAGTCATTATTTAACCCGTCAAGCGTTAGATTCTAGACACAATTGATTTTTTAAATTGTCATAGCCCCCCGGTAGGATAACGCCACTTGAAGGATTAAGCATCTTCTAACGTCTCATTTACGTATCATCTTAATTTATCATTTAAGGCTTACACTTATACGAAATACTGACTCAGATTGGTAGTCACGCGTGTCAGGGGCGGAGACTTGTGGGGAATTATAGGACTTCCGCACATTGTCACAAAAGAAAAGCAACCTTAAAAATGCTTTCGTTAAATTGAGTATCTTCGCACATTCCATGCCAATTACAAATAGGTATTTCTTTATTCTTTGTTTGTTGCTCCATGACAATAGATTTGGAACTGCGCCAGCCATATGCGTACAATCTCGCAGGTTTAATGGAAGAATTTTAACTGGAGGCAGTGATAGGAAAAAAAATTGTGCCTGGATAAGTAAGGCTTAAGATTTTATTTCAATAAGAATCATAAAATTAATTTACCAAGTACATAACAATTTCAATACATCACCTGGTGTAGGTATAAATAAAATGTAGATGCAAAAAGTAATGAATCTAGTCGCTCTAGGTTTAGATTAACAAAAATATGTAATTTTATTCTGATAAGAAGAATCAACAGTTACTGTTGATAAAAGCAGCTAAATAAAAACTATTAGTTATAATATTCTGACTAGAGATTTAGAATTGTATACAATGCAATATTCTACATAACAAAGAAACAACTTCAGCAAAAAATTTTAAGCCATTGTTGCTGTGAAAATCCAACATACAGAAACTCATCAAATACTAAAAATATCCGCACTCCCAAGCCTGCCTCTTTCTCCGGTACGCATCAACTAGTCACCTAATTGAAATTGAAGTCAATGAGACTGTAAACCTCTGACAGTTTTCCTTACGCACGATCTACTATAGCGTACTTATATTGTTTTAGTTAGAGGTAATTCAGCGAGGATCTCTAGATGTAACGTTTACTTTTGTTCTAATGGATTTCTTTTGTGGCCGACCGGGATAATTACACCGCTGCTGATACCACGGACTAATGCGAGACAGTTTTTGCTTTGGTTATTTCGCCTTTCATTATAATGGAGCGGGGCTCAGAGATATTACTCCAGTGGCTGTTCTTGGAAGTAGGCCGGTAATTCGCGGATCGTAATTTACGTAATGATATTAGGTGCTAGCGGGAATCGGTAGCGTGTGATGAGGGACTTGCTTGAGGAGGAATGAGGAAATGTTTATCTTGAAATTGTCATTTTGTTTGGGAAAATGTTTAGGGCTGAAATTATAAACGATTTTTTACCTCTGCAGTAGCAATAGCTCTATTGCTTCGTAAAATCTCAAAGGAAAACCGGTTTTTGCAGCGAGCGTGAGGCAAAGTGAGTTTTTAAATAAATCTGAGATAGGCAAAAGCAGAATGAATGTGACCAAAACAGAATATGACTAAAGCCGAACATGACACCCACCTAACAACCCGCAGTAGCGCGTTCCAGATCTCAGGACTAGCGCTAGTCGCACAACTATGTAATTTAATTATTTTAGTTTATAAGCTTAACTATTTTAATTGATGGACGTTTTCTTGAAAAATAATAATAACTATATTATTCAGTAAACAATAATGTCACGTTACATAAAAATATAATTAGTATTTACTTTTCAAAAAAATGACATGCACTGTAATTTTGGAACGCAACTCAAAAATAGTCTAATTATAATCTGTAGACAAAGCAAAAAAAATAAATTCAGAATTTTTTGGTTTTTCGACTTGTGTTTATAATTAATTGTGATTATTTTGTTAATTTAATTACAAAAATGAGTTCATCGAGTGATGAAAATGATTGTTTAACCCCTGAATTAATATTGTTTGTGTATCTCACTTATAACAATATTCTCGCTGGAGAGGTGAAAAGTTGTATGTTTCACACGAGAGCAATTTTTTTTGTCGAAAGCACAAGCCTTTAAATCACTCACTGCGCTCAGTAGTCTAATCTTGAATCACTCGCTATGCTCGCGATTCAATTTTAGACTACTTCGCTGGTTCGTGATTTAACATCAGCACTCGCTACAAAAAATAATTATGCTCACTTGTTGAACAAATAACTATTTTTTCTTACCAAATAATATTTCTATTTTTGTTTACTTTGCAATCGAAAGGTATAAAACGTCCGACTTCTAACTACAGACAAAATAAAGCGCGCAGAAAAACAATTTGATAAGGGTGGCTTTGTAAGAGCAATATCGCAACTGTTTGGAAAATCAATTATTTATATAATGTCGAAATTTTTCTTGACACAAAACTCTTAATAAAATGAATCGTGAAATTATTCTGTCATCATCAACACATAAGTATTTCCCACTGCTGGGCACAAGCCTTGGTGGATTAAAGCGGTTGTAGTAGCAACCGGGACCAACGGCTCGACGTCCCTTCCGAAGCACGGAAGAGCTCAAGATTGCATATATTGATTGACACATTCCGAGATAGACCATGGAGAAGATGGCTTCGTTTTTATGATCGAAACCAGAGCGCACAAACTGAGCTCCTTAATTATTCCATACCAAATCATCCTTGCGTGTCCCAGTTCTTTATCAAGTTGCACAGCTAAATAATTTTCTAATACAAAATGTATCTGAAATAGAAAATTTAACTTTTTACAATTTTCAATGGACCTGTGTCCAGTATCCAGCCAATATTCCGGTGCGGCGGACCATGCCAACCGATACATTCCAGAATAACGAGTTTTATCTTTTAAAGATATTTTATTGCGATATCAGAACTGGAAATAACTAGATTATGTAAGTTCGAGATCAAAGCTGCGTTTCCTTATGTTTTTGTTTGGGTCATAGATACTTTACTTGATAAGGTAATGAAATGTGCGGCTTGCTGTCAGAAGATGTCAATATCAGATGACCAAGTAAGCACAAAGTTCACATCTCATAAAGACTATGTATGCAAAACATCGATTAGAATAACCAATTTTTGATCACCCTTATCACCATGAAAGGCCTATCGAAGTCTATCATATCTTTCTTGTTGACTTAAATGACATCGAAAGTCTATGAAATTTAGACAATTTTAATTTGGCCGCCAAATCGTAAAATAAGTGACAAACGTATGTAATACATACACAATAATATTGACAAAGAGTTTGTTTTTCTTGTTCGTGTAGATCTACGAAAGCTTTGCATATTTTTATGTGCATTTAGTTTATAGGGAGCTTAAAGGATGCCACTCCACAAAAGTGAAGGGAGGCATTTTAAGTAACATAGGGCATAATCACGTGTGATGACGGGCTATAATAGAACCTCCTCATCTCTTCCCGTGGGTATTATAAGAACTGACTCAGGGATAATTCTCCTTAGATGACGAAAAGCAGTATCGTCTGGGTACTGGCAAATCACTCCGATCATGTTTGTCTCTCTGTCTTATTTGGATCTACGTAAGCTAAGAATGTTATAATGTCTGTCTATCGGTCTGTCTGTCGTTCCGTCTGTCCATCAGTCAGTCTGGCTGTCTGTCTGTCTGTCTGTCTGTCAGTCTGTCTGAATTTACACCGGTTCCAATAGTTGAACTACCGAGAAGATTCCGGCAACAAACTCGTGTAGTCACTCTTTTCAATTATTAAGTTACAATGTTTAATTACACAGTAATGGTATTTAGCAGTGCAGTGTCGCACAGAGTATAAAAAAAGGTATATTAACGTACCAATAAGTACCTAATGACAAGAATATTTACTGTATTTAAAGGCTCTCCGACAATGCACCATCACAATATAGGTATTACAATAAACAAAGGTCAACAATTAATATACAAAAACCTAATAAAGCCAATCATCTTTCATTAATTTTAAACACTTGTCTGACCACGTCATTACAATAATAATTGTATTGTTTTATATATAATATCCTATAATGCCATATACCTCAAAAATCCCTCAAAAATGATACTATTGATGAATATGTAGGTAAATTATTACAAAATCAAGGAAGCTTAGAGATGACCATTTCCACAGAACATAAGAGAGAGGTTAGAAGTAGTATCAAGCGAAGTTAGTACCAGAACCAGTGTCGCCTCTCGCACACATGTTAATGATAAGTTCGTATTTTACTACATAAAAAACCATTACGCGATTGGTTCCTGAAAATCGGTACAGAAATGTACCAAGTGAAAAACAGACCATTTAAATACAGGCCATATTTCTACAGCATAAAGATTGAATTTGTTTGTGCACATATATTGCTGTGTTATCAGAATAAAAAAAAATGCAATTTGATGGGAAATTTTGAGTTCGTTGATGTATTTAATAGTGACTTTAACGAATAAAAGAACTCTTTAAATTTTATGTTGTAATTATAGTAATAGGAATTAAAAAAAATTTTTCTTTACAATAGGTGTGTTCTTATTAAAATCGTTTTTGGTAATTGATGCAAACTAAGATCTATAATTGTGAGGGAGATAGGTTCCCTAAGAATCCATTGCAGTTCATATTCAGTTAGATTTTTGAAAGGATTGAGTTGTTATCTTTTGGGTACATATTTGGCTGCGATTAGGATTATTAAAATATGTCATATATTATACTAATTACAGCCTCTGCTTTCTTGTAGCCCTCGCCTACTTATTATGTTTAAAATTGCTTGTACTGTGTTGTGTTTAATTAGTGGATACCTTTTACTGGCCCTAATTCTGGAGAACATATGCTAAATTTAAATTTGAGATCAGTCTATTTCTTTCTTTCAAAACGAATACGAAAAGGATGGCTGTCATATAAATTGACATTTAGAAAGGTGCATTCAATTTTCGACCTTATTAAACGTGCTAAAATGCAGTGTTTAGGAGGCACCTCCGTACATGCCGTCTAAAATTGTCTATGGTTTCTATGAAATCTGTCTAAATTTAATTGACAGCTCTAAACAGATTCTTGCTATCTTTTTCCTATGACTTATTGCGAAAAAGAGATATACTGTACTTAAATTTAGAATTAAAGTGTGTTCCCAGAATTAGGCACACTGGCTCTCTGTTTTTATCAACTTTGTCCTTCTATGTATTTTAAGCTTGGTCTTGCAATAAGATAAATAAATATTTAATTTTTCAATTTAAACATAATATCACAAGCTCTCGTGTAGGTTTTCACTTTATGCTTTGTCTTTTAAATGAATCTTTAAAATTGTAAGAAATATATTCTACAAAAATATAGTATCATTAATGAGTGAATATATATATGTAAGTAGGTAGCTACTTATTTCAATTTCTTAAGCGACTCATAAATAAAATACAGCATACAAAGAGAATGGGATCACTACTGTTTAATTTGTCAAGCTGCGTAAGACTTCCGGTACTTATGACGGTAGTTTGACGACCGCCTGGCCGAGTGGACTGTACCCCAGGCTACTCGGTCAAGAGGTCCCGGGTTCGAATCCCGTTAGGAACAAATGTTTGTATGATGAGTACGAACATTTGTTTACGAGTCATGGATGTTTATATGTTTATTTAGTATATTTATATACATATTATCATGATTATTTCTCCGTTATCTAGTATCTATAACACAAGCTCTTAATGATGGTTACTTTGGGCTAGATAATAGGTGTGAGTGTATAAATATTTTTATTATTATATGACAATTAAAAAATCACATAATCTGGAATTCGAGGCTTTCCAGAGTAAAGTTACTTGTCCACATCTCATTTATTTATGCCACTATGGTTTTTGTTACATAAAAAGCTAACCTTATTTTTGGAGAGTTTTTTTTTGCTATTTTATGAGGTCGGTCAAGATTTTTATAATTAGAACATTGTGTCTGAACGAACGTTTGTAACCTTGTGTTGTGTGAAATAGATATAGTTTTGTGAATGACGTGCGATATGGAAAATCATTAAAATAAAAGCTAACTTGGTCAAGTGGGACCTGCATAAGTGGGAAACCTCCACAGCTAGACAATGCAATCCCGTATATTTGGGATTAATTCTTTCAATTTTATCGTCATAGTTACCTCTATAATTGAGACAGCGAGTGTATTTTACCTCTTTTACTGATATAACATCAATTCATCACCTTTATAACTTCCACTACGCCTATTAATTTCCGTTTTGTTTATGGATTGATATCTAAAGTAACTGAATACTTACAAGAGGAGGAAGAAAACTTGCTGAAAAGTTATCGAAACGTCGGGTGTATAATAATAATGTAAGATATAAATAAACGCGAGTTAAATCTGGCTAATTGGTTTTATTTCAAATGTTTACAAAATACATTTTTTATTTATAATCGCACCTCTCTAACTGAAATAACCTTTATTATCACCTCTATTAATAGTACCCTCTGTATATGTAGACAGATATTTATTTATGTTTATGTGAGTTACTGGGGAAGTGGTATACCTCTTTAAGGGAGACCAATTCACAGATCCCTTAATGTCCCAGTTATTCAGTTTTCACGTATAGTGAAATTCATTAATTCATTTTCGCGTTGTTAAATTCATCGTGGCTATCTACCTCAATAAGTGGCATCATGAAGACTAGCATCATATTTTTATATTTGGAGTTTTTGGCGAGATTTAATGCTGTCATATCAGTCAAGATTTTTATTACAATAATTACAAAAATTTGTCTGAGCATACATTGTGTTATAAAATTGGTATAAGTAGTTTTCTAAAAGAAGTGTTTGTGTTTATATTACATGCCATTGGAATATCATTGTAATATAAGTGAATTTGATGTGAAGACATTGAGAAAGACACTAAGAATTGCATTGAAATGTGTTGCATTGCACTAGCATTTCAATGCAATATTTGTGGAATGACAGAAAATACTTAAGATATGGCTGTATGGGCGTTCCTTCCTTGTGTTCTATAATAGAGAGAATATATGAACAGCAAAAACTAGTACATAACCTCATTTTTTCAGTGCTTTATTTTTATTTAATGGCAAAACGTAGTCCTTATCTTAACGTAGTCTGTGATGGCAAATATTTCGTATTTTTGTAAATATTTCCTAGTTATTTACGTAGCTAAAAAAGACGTGATAATAAAGTGTAAGGTGTCTTAAGTTGAACTAGCGGATTGTTCAACATTTTCGAAATTGATGTCAGTTTGTTTTGTTTACATACTTGGCACAAGTGAAAAAAACAAGTAACATCAAAGAGTGTTGTTATATGGAAATAGTTACTAGGCAATAATTTGACATCATAATATTTTGTTGTAATATTTTCTAATTAAATTAAACATTATATATTTTTGACTCATTTGTGCAAAATAAGTGTGACATGCTGGCAACTCTTTTAATTTACCCCAAAAAGCATACATTGCGGGATAAATACAAAGCCACTTTTATTGAAGACGTACACAGCCAGCAATGTATATTTTTGCCATGGCGTCGTTTTAATTTCATGTTTTTCACTATTTTACAGTAAAAATGTACTAAGCGATGATAAGAATGTCTCAATGAGTAAGATTATAAGTTTTACTTTGCTTCCAGCGTGTTAAAGTAGCACAAAGAGGCATTTTTCCACTAGCTTTGGCATAATATTGCTCTGCACAGGTTAGCGAACAACTGAGCGCGTCGAATCATCAAAAGGACTGGATAAGAGTGTTTACTCTTATGCGCGGCGCGCGCGTCCCGCCCACTTACGCCTTCTAACTACTATCTATGTTCTGTGACCATTTCCACTAGTGGCACCTGTTTACAAGTATGACCCATGTGCCAGCCATCGCTCCGCTCAACCATATTAGTAAGAAGGACGGCCTCCAACTAGATGAACCAACCTCCTTCACCACCTTCTACATGTTCAGGGTCGCGGGGAGCCGTTGGATGCAGGCAGCGCAAAACCGATCCATTTGGAAATGGACGATATTTATTTATTTATTCATATAATTGCTTGACATATGAATGTTAACTTATATCACAAATTACAATATCAATTACAAACATATGCGCCTTGGAGGGCATTGGAACATAAAAGAGAACGCAGATATCTCCTACAAACAACCAAAACTCCTACATTTCTCTATAACAACCAAATATTTGATTGCAATATTATAGATTATAGGCTGGTATGATGTTGATAAAGGCATAAATGGTCCTCATGATTCCAATTTTATGCCCTTTATCAGGATATCATCCATCTCTATGCCAAATGTCTACTAATGTATTTTCACATAATTTATGATATTAGCATGGATTATTTCTAAAAATTGAATTTGATTAAACAGCACATGGACACAGCACAACGGGCTTAAATTCAACCATCAATACAACCTAGTTTTCGTATAACCTAATTTACAGCAGGAATCAAAGCTTGATACAGGTCCGCAACCAACAAAGGCTATTGTGACCCCAGATGTTTGTCGTCAACAAACGGCTGGCCTGCGGCGGTCAAACAGGCACTAACGAGTGAGCGCCATGACGACACAGTACGGAGGCATGCCGGCCACGTATCACCCGGCTAATTACTCACGTACTTGCGGTATCGGCTGGATGATGCAAGGCACAAGCGATTATATTTTTTATTCATTTTACCCCGAGTTACCCCGATTCCATAATCACCCCATCCTCTCCTACTGTATGAAGAAAGTATTATATTTTCAGGTCACTATTATAACCTGAATTCCAACCTTACATTGTCTTATATACCTCCGCACTGAAATGATGCACTCAGCACCTCAAAAGGAAGGTGGTGGACAGCTTCGTGGACAAGTCTCCCTGCATAGTTTTAACAATGCGCTCTGGTAACCATTAGCACCTGTTCACAACATTATTGTTTGCCTACGATTTTTTGTGAGGTGCTTCCCCTGTATAAATTCGAGTGGAAATACTAAAGGTGGTTTTCCACCAGAGGGGCGAGACGAGACGAGGCGAGACGAGATTTAAAATTTGTATGGCAAATTTTCAATCCTCGCCTCGCGCATCTTTGGTGAAAATAGTCAGGATTGACGAGGATGTGCGAGGCGTGAATTGAAATATTTGTTGCGAGCTCGCGCGGGCAAGTTTTAGTGGAAAAGGGTCAGTGCGATTTCAATTCTCGTCTCGCTTCGCCTCGTCTCGCCCCTCCGGTGGAAAACCACCTTAATTCTCCCAACAAGCGAGCAAAGCTATTTCCTGACGTGAGTGATGATTTTTATTCTGAAACTAGCGAAGGGTTATAAGATTGAAACACAAGTGCAGCGAGAGTTATCGCGCGCTAAAATCACTCTTTTCGTGTTGGAAAGCAGAAAATTACTGTAACCTATCTCCAAAAAGGTCGTATGCTCCCATTGAATTAAAAAACAAAGTCAATTAACAGAGTAAACAAAATATCGCAAATCCAAGGAGATTTAACTCTAACTGATAAACTTAATTAAATATATTGCAAACGCTCGCTGGAACAGCATACTAATCTATTTTTTTATTACTTTTTTTTGCCAAACCGAAGTCCTTTTTATTCTGACCAGCTTTAGCTCGATTTTAGCTCGCTCGGATCAGGTTATTCAAAGGTTTGTTTTGTTCAAGCTTCCTGATGGATGTGACTAATTTGTTACCCGCTCTGTTCATAAATTGGGTCGTTTCTACAATAACATATAAGATAAGAGTGATTTTTGTCAGCGTATGAGAGAGATTGAATTTTAGAAATGTTTGAGCCAATAGTGCTCTTTATATTTAAGTAACTTAATGTCATTAACCGTATTAGGAACTCTTTATTTCCAAATTGTGTTACTAGATGTCGCTAAGTACCTTTACATCGCGGTATTATGTTTTACACCGGTTTACGTTTCATTCCATCGACAACCGGCCACCAAATCTTGGTATCTGCCCGTTGTTCAAGAAATATGTCTAACCGTAAAGGTAGTACGTAATTAGTTTGTGTTCGTTGACTGTATTCCGTTGAAGATATACTACTTTCACTTTGTAAGTAAATAAGTAAGTATCATACTCGATTTGTCTTGCAAAAATAAAGAAAGAAAATATTTTAATTAAAAAAAAACACAACTGAATTGAATTGATTGATATTCAATATTTTTTTCAATTTCAAAAAAATATTAGCATTTTTGTACTACAACTATAGTTATAAACTTTCTCCACCTTTTAATGCTACATTTGCGAAGAAACATAACCCGAATTTTTATTTTCCTTTGAGAGCAAAGCAAATAATATTAAAATAATATTTCCTGTAAAAAAACTTGCCTTGGCTCGCACTAATTATAAAAATAATAATTTTTGCTTGGATCGAGTTGATAGTTAATCGTAAGACGGCTGTCTTGATCTATTTCACGGTAGTGCACCTTAATTTATGTACCTTCTTCGTAGAAGTTATTGAGCGCGCCTGTTAGCTAACATCGTCACACGTTAATATGCACTTCTATATGCGGAAGCTTGTAATTAGCTTATAAAATTTGAATTACTTCGCAAATATTTTCCAAATAGGTAGAATCAACAGCAGTCTTTCAAAATTTCTAGAATGTTTATGCAATGGCAGCATCATCGCTTCTGTCACTGGAACACTCCCTCCTCTCCTCTGGCAAAAAAAAATACAGAAACTAAAATTTATCTTCTGAAAGGTGGAATTACGTCATAATCTAAAAGGCTTTTTTTCTGCTTATTTCTGCTTTTCCTAACTATGTTATTATAAGACGAGATTTGAAACCAACGCTCCAACCTAATGCGACAAAGTTTCCGAAAAGATTGAAACTCCTTCGTTGGTTTCCCGCGAAAGTTAATTACATAAGAATAGAGAAGTCGTTGCACCCGTAGGACGTTCAAATTACATAGCCATGCCTATCAACCGAAACTTTAGAGGAGATTAATTAGGATCATAATTAAGAGATCCATTAAGAAGAGGGGGTTGTTAATTAGCAACTGCTGTCAGTATTTTGAGATCACTTTCTCAAGAGAGGTATTGCATAGTCGTACTTTCATCAAGCTTTTACAGCGTTCGACTGAGGTTACAAAAAATGCATCCAAATGGCACACTTTGTAGCGTAGTGTTCCAGAAGATACAATTGTGTACGTAGCAAAACAATTTCACTCCAATACTGCCGAGTTCATGAATCCTTATAATACTAAAATATTGAGTACTGTTAAATTGACAAAAAGCTTCATCGAAAAAGTCTTTTGGTGAAGGATGTCTGGATATTCTTTGATGCCTTAACTGGTTTTAATAACATTTATATTCAGCTGTGCTTTAAAGCTCGCACACTCTAAATAACCAAATGATAAGGACAAATGAAAGAAAATGATAAAATAAAACACCAAAAAACATTAATCTCGTGAAAACCTAGAGAGAAGGTCTTGGAAATCTCCCATTTTCTTCCAAGTTCAGTTATGTTGCGTCGATTATAAGTTGGACCACACATTAATAAGCTCTGTCTATTACTCGACAGCCACTTGAGCTGAGCGTGTGTGTCCCTGCGTGAGCGCCTGCTCAGGAATGTGAGCTGCTAATTAAACCAAGGGTCAGATTAATGGAATATTCCTGATTAGTGGCGTGCCTCTTCGTAGGGTGGTTGGCATTACAATTTATCTTAATCTTGTGTTACATGTACGAGATTGCGCGAGTAATTATCGATACTGATTGTATCTATTTAGTTTGTATGAGAATTATGTAGCCAATTAATGTAACAAGTTGATTTTTCCTTAGCTGATCCGTGGCGGAACGAGCTATGTTAGGAGCTTTCTTACGAGATGGGATCAGAAATAAGGACAATTAAAGTGGCTCAAGTGGTAGTGTGCCGAACATATAACGCGCAGAGCGGACGTCTGATGGTGCGTTTAACTAGTAGTACGATGACCACGTACCGAACACCTGAAAGTTGATGGACAGACGACCTAGTCAGGGTCGTGAGCAGCTGCAGAACGGTTCCGTTTGGAAGTCTATCGGGAGGCATTTGTCTAGCAGTGGAGATCATGGGCTGATATGATGATGATGTATATATATTCATGGAGTAGGCCACTATTCAACACTAGTCGATATTCTTTGACGACG
Organism: Nymphula nitidulata; assembly: GCA_947347705.1. Lineage (NCBI taxonomy): Eukaryota > Metazoa > Arthropoda > Insecta > Lepidoptera > Crambidae > Nymphula > Nymphula nitidulata. The sequence continues at coordinate 433,043 of OX374617.1, read as the reverse complement.
ATGATGTACACAAGACAGCACATCAAGTGTAATTAATCACTATAGACTTTTTAACTTGCGTTGATTTTTGCCATGTGCTTGATGGTAAGCGGCTATTGTAGCTATAGACGTTCGTAGCACCTTAGGCTCTACGCGTTGCATACTCTGTAAGAATCAAGAGCATTGTTCACAAATATTTATGAAAAAAACTAACTTCGAAGCACAAAACTGGATATTATTATATTATAACATATTATTTTACCAACAACAGCATATCATCCACTCATCTCTCACACGATCTTTCACAATTCAGACATGAACTTGTCAGAAATGTTTTAAGCACACAATTTCTACGAACAGTCATAAAATGTTATCTTATAACGAGCTAAAACACTCTGGGTTATTATCAAAATAGCATTATCTTAAGGCCGCCAGATAATCCGACAGATGCACAAGTTCTTTATGAGCTTCCTCAAAGTGGGAAACTTTCTGCATTATGAAGTTTGAGACGAGAGTTTTTGAATAAACCTTTTTTTCTGGTACTTCTGGGAAATAGAGAACGATTCTAATAAAGGAATTTCTTGTGGCATTCGACTTATTGTCTCCCATACCTTTGATTGTTGATTATTATTTATCACAATTGGTTGTTGCGGGATATTGGACACTTTGAATTCATCAAGCTCCCCCATGCGCTGCCCAAACAATTCGTTCAGTATTATAGCCGCACTATTACCCTGAATTTAAAGTTTCGGCTCTAACTTGATAATACCTATCAAATTCGATTACTGACCATTCCAGTTAATTGAAATCAACTACTACTTATAATGCCCTAAATAATAAAAAGTTGGCAGGAGGTATACTATAAAAATCAGGTAAAAATTGACTATACATTTTTCTAAATAGCTTTCAAATAAAATCAACAAAATATTGAAAGTAATGCTTCACTTATCCAATCGCAGGAATTTGTAAAAGTAATCGTTTCGATATTTACCCAAAGTTCTCGGTAGCTCATTAGTGAGAGCCACGTTTATTTCGAAACCCTATTATGTTTACCGGGCCTAGAAGGTTTCATTTGGACTAGTAAAGAACTTTCGTGTATGAATATTACATGCCAAAATTACAATATTTTAGATGACGGGTTTAAATTTGAAATAAACTTCTCGGAAGCTTAGGTTTTGTATTCACTACTTTGTTTATCTCCAAGTATTAGATAGATTTTTTCATGGTAGACCTGCTGATTAGACGCCAATTTGTTTGCAATGAAAAGCAGCAAACCAGTATTTTGTATCAAAAACAGGCCAACATGCACGTAGCTAGCCTTTAAAACGTAATTAGCCATTCTATTTGGCAATTCAGCCGCTGGCTGCGCTCGTCATCGCTGGACCGCAGCAAGCCGACAGTACGGTGAGCTCATAACTCCGCTATAAGCGCTTAATAAATTTGTGTCATGTGGTCGCTTTGCCACTGGCCACCATTATGTAACACTTTAACACCTTATCAAATATAAAATTGTTCAATCATAAAGTATAGCTACTTTTCAAAATCAGGTTTTGATTCAAATGCAAGGGATATTTGGAAAAAAATTGAGACTAAAAAAATTACGAATCCTAAGATAGGTTAGGCTATACACCGACATGGCAATTGAATTGTGGCCAAATTTATATTTATCCTTTTTATCATACAAAACACGGCAAATGACTCAACACCATCTAATGTGAAGCAGTAAGAACAGTCACTAAGCGAAGGCAATTAGTGCTGCAAAAACACATGTCGGCAAGGCACAAGGTGCCTTTTCAGTATATGCCGGCACATGGGGTTCCTTCAAAAGAGACGTGTTTTGAAGACACCCATGTGCTAGCAAAGATTCCGAGTTTCGGAAGTGCAAAGAAACGAGTTACGAAATTTGTTTGTGCGTAAGGGTGACCGACACGAGTGTTTCCGTGTAGGAAGGAAAAATTGGATTTCAAATTATTGAAATATAATTAAAGAAATTTCACAAAGGCAAATGAGTCTTTGCTCTAAACTTTAAAGCCCGCCCCTTTCTAGCGAATCCGTTCTTTGAATATAAAGCTTTGGATAAGACGATCCACTTTCACAATTTTATCCCGATTCCCCTTGAAGAGACTTACGACCGAAAATTTGATACGAAGTTAAATTTAATTAGGACAAAAGAAGCTAAATTAAATCGTGTTTCGTGTCTATTTGTCTGTGATACAGTTACTCACAGGACTGGCGTATTATATCTGTAGATTGTGTTTAGGACCAAGTAAATAGTAATTTGCGGAGACAAACATAACCAGCGTATCTCGCATCTCGCTGATTGTGGGAGAAAAAGCTGTTTAATGTGCGCCAGCCGCAGACAACGCAAATATTTTTTTAGGGTATAATGAATTTTCGTACAGATAACTCCAATTTAGTCCATCAAATTTAATTAAGTTCGGAGCGGGGCTTCTACTCAAATCTAGACTATCTTTTGGTGAAGTGCCGCTATCTTACAGTAATACTGAACTGTTTTCAGCAGGCTCGTAATTACTAATTGAATTTAGTTCTGGATACACCCAGTGATAGAAGTACCTACAGATTACTTTTATAACGTATTATACAACGCAGTTTGATTTTTCATGTGCCTTTTATCGGTTATATCACGAAGAGTAATCTGAAGAGCTATTCGACCTTATTTCACCTTACCCCTTCCTACTCAGGAGCTCGCGTGCCGGTTTTCTAAGTTATCAATACACTGTCTCCACCTCAAAATCGAACACAAGGAAGTAACTCGTTTCTTTGTCGTACTTCCAAAACTTGGGATTCTTTGCCAGCATATGTGTTACCTCCTTCCTATAGCATGGAATCCTTCAAAAGTAGCGTGAAAAAGCAACTTTTGGGCTGGCAAAGTGGGGGCAGCTAGAACAGTGTGTTACAAACTCCGCTAGCTGCCTTCGCGGATGGACTTTTCTTACAGTTTCACATCACTTGCCGTGCTCTGTACAAAGAAAAATCTCACATAAAAATATTAAGTTTATCCTCCATAAAAGTCTACGGCCACACTTGTTCGCGTTGTCGCGATAAAACTTCGTGTTTAACTGGAAAAATATCTAACGGGTATTTTTACGAACACCGAACATACAGACAGTTAATAGAATGGCCTGGTCATTCTGGGCTTATCGCATTTTACTATGTCTACAAAATATTATATCACCTAGCCCTGGCCCGATATAGGTTGCAAATATTCATTTAGAATTTCCTAGTATCAATCCTTTGTTTTTAAATGAGGATTATTTAAAGTAGGTACCTATTGATTGGCAACGAATTTAATTTCATATTGTTTAAATTGGCACGAATTGGATCTGTGAAGAACAAAACCACCGACACAATTATTCCATCAAAACAATGACTTACAATACAATACAATTGATGAAAGCATCAACTTGTATTGTGACTGAAGAACGTGTCATACACTGCTCTGAAAGCTCCTAATCAGCGGTCTCTTGACGTAGGTGATTAATTTACCAAAACTGCAACTTAGCAGTCTGTCTCTCTTATAAACTACTTCAAGAATAAAGCGATACAAAGTTTTATAAACAATAAAAAAAGTTCTAAAAAATAAATATAATTATGCAAACTCGTGACCTTTTCTGTTTTAAGGACGGCAAATTCTGAAACTAATAATAACACTACAACACTATCATAAGCGTCTTGCGCTGGTTCTACATATTTCAGAATTTATCTAGTGACAAAAACTAAGAATAATTAAAATTGAAATATTTTGGAATTTTAAACTTTACTGGAAAGTAGAAATTTTATTAACTGATTAGTTTATGTTTACCTCGACATTTCCTCACCCCATGGTTTGCAAAATTAAGTCAATCAGTATTGTGTCGTCCCAAAGCTCAGATCCCAAACTACGAGTCACTATAGGAGCGGAAATAATCGACTCCCAATATTGGCTCTTTGCGACGAGGTTTTGTCTCTCAGAACATTAAATGTAGGTATGTTGGCAACATCAACAAAGTAATAAAAATAAAAAATAAAATTTAGGGTTTGAGGTGACTCACACTTACCCGAATGTATATTTGTAGTTAATGGTTTTATCTACACTACTTGATTGTAAAACTGGCTTGCTGTTATTAAATAAGTTTATGAGTTTATTTTCCTGAAGACTTTCCTGCTGCAGGTACCGTACGTGCCGTACTTTCGTTTGCTTGGTATTTATTTTTAAACAACTAATAGGGTGGCACGTTAAGACGTCAGTTGGTTCTGTTCCGGTTGTTACTGCAACCGCTTTGCATGGGGCCAGCATGGTGGTGTTATGGCCCAAACAGCTCGTCTGTTTCTCCCATGTAAAAAGGCCTGTGCTTAGCAGTGAGACCTGATTTAGTCTAGTGATAATGATGAACAAAGACCGAAATTGTAAGTAAAGAAATAATGAAATTCACATTGTAATGTTTTTGGTGCGTTTAAACCCCTACTTCATTGTAACAATTACAAATAAAGAAAGAAAACGATGAAAAAACAAAAAAAAAGAAGGTTAGGTTAGTAGGCTATACCTAGTGCTCCGTAGCGTAGTAGCAAAACGAGTCTGGCCGGAAATCAGGAGACGCTAGAGATGGGTTATAACAGGCAAATTTCCATACCTGTTATTCCTGTTACTGTTACCTTAAAATAACAGGACAAAGTAACTGTTAAAAAATAACAGCCTGCTATTTTCATTTTCTTTTTTAATTTTTTTTTCTCATTTTCCCTCTAATGGGAAGGCAAAGGGAACTAATGCCCATACAGCCATGTCTTCAGTATTTCTTTATTCTTCATTTATTGCATTGAAATGCTGGTGTTACACATTTCAATGCATTCTAGGAGTATTTGACGCGAATTATGATGATAGTCTCCATAATGATGCTACTTGATGAGGTAGATAACCACAAAAAAGTCCTCATCGTCTTTCACACCACAATCACTTTTATCCTAATAATCTTTTACTTGTACGTCAGCACAAACACTTGTTTTATAGAACTACACCATTTTTAAAACACAAAGTTTGCTTCGACACAATTTTTTAATTGTTATAATAATGAAATTATTAATAGGTACCGTTGGACTGCTCGTGAAAGCGATAATTCTGTCAGATTCATTGCTATGAAATCACTCACTGAAGATCGAATTAATAACGAAAAACTTACAGAATCTTCTTAACATGAATTTGCCGGGTATACATAGGAATAAGTTAATTCCGTGCCTGTCGATTTCATCGTACTTGATAACTATCTTGTGATTGAAACGTCAGTCATCTAAGTTCAGTTCAAGCACTTCAAGTTTGACGACGGGTTATGAGGGTAGTTAGAGATAGGTGATCACTACGTGACGGTATTTTGCGAGTAATTAAGATTCTCATACTCCAAGTTTCGCCCAAGTAATTCTCTATAAACCCTTAAGAGATCTCACTAAAATGCATTTCGCAAGTTTGCATTTTCGATTAGAACACCGAAGAAAATTATTGATGTTACTCTGTCAGATCTAGTAGAGATTTGATAAGTTCATCTCATTATGCTCCTTACCACTCAAGTTTTAAGAGCCGGAATGGCTTCTTTATGGCTAACATGGCTAATTTACTTTGTAGTGTTGTGTTACCGCAGGAACTCGTCTTATACGCTATCAACATAACGGTTTCCCTTTATATTTGGAAAGTAGGCAACACGTGAGTAGTACCTAAGATACTCCAAGCGCCTACAGGCTACAGTAGCCGATTACCATGAGGCGGACCAAGCGCTCACAAAAAAATCCGCACGTTTTTTGGTACACAAAGACTTGATACATAGGAAATGATGCTGGCTAACCAGTTACGAGCAGATAAATGGTTCACTTCTTTGTCATCCTCATTACATAATCCAGCAAACATTTCGTCACTTAAAGTAGTGTGTTCATTGGAGTGGATATACACTCCATTACAGCCGATATTGGATAAATCTCTGCGGTGCGGGCGTAGTCTGATAGAGTGATATCAGTGCGATGCACGATGGAGATGTGCCAACTCGCGATAACAGCCAGCTCGGCATTGGGATTAACCTCTCTATGCATATATTTAACGATACTAAGTTATTAGGGTACTTAGTTATCTCCTGTAGAATGATAGTCTAAGTTATGGGTTCTTAAAAAAGCAAGACATTTTTAAAACTAGAAACAGATGGTCATCATCATTTCAGCTGCGAGACTTCCACTGCTGGATAAAAGCCACTAAAGTTTACCAAAGATTTCATATCATAATACCCAATCTATACTTATTACCCTTCACGCTCCTTCAGTACCCCTCATACTATAAATAGATGCATAATTACATCGTCTCACTGCAGTTTTCGAGTGCCGTATTCTCTGATATTGCGTTTAGAATGTTGCCGGAGTTGCCTAGACAATAATGAATTTGGCAGACAAACTTTAGACAGCTTTGTATCGTAGATGTTGTGCAATACAGTTCATTTTCAATCCATATTTCAAAAGTTTTATTAATCTTTGAAATAAACAACAGTTCCTTTTAGTCAACAGTTTCTTTAGGCATCGACAGCGACTGACAGTGGACATATTGCTACGTCAACAAAGTCCATTGTAAAGTCAAGTAAGGTAAAATAAAGAAAAAAAAATATTCAAATTTGGTAACATTTATTCGTAAATCGACCAGGGGCTTGTTCAGGTAAGAACGCGCAAGAAACTTAGCAAAATTTGTAACTGCCTCTATCTAAAAGATCAAGAAGCTAGTTTATATACTTTTTAGAGTCGTACAGTTATCATCAGCCTATCTCAGGGAGAAACACACCAGGAGCTTGGACCTCAACACCACCACGCTGCAGTGTGGTGGTGTAATGCTGGTAGGTATGTTAAAGCGGTCCTAGTAATAACCGGGATCAACGGCTAAACGTGCCTTCCGAAGTGTGAAGACTTACTGAAGGTTAGTCAATTTCCTTATCTCTAGCGATAAGGAAATTGACTAACCCATCCTGGGACCGACCATGGCGAAAGTTGCTTTGTTTTCGTAATCAAAGCCAGAACTTTCAAACCGCTATGCAACCAAACTCCTTACGCGCTATAAAAAATATACGGGCAACAAAATTAAATTTAAAACAACAAATGGGTTGTATCCAAATAATAAACTTTCCCAAACACACGTCCAGTCATGTCCTGCCATCGATCATAATTATCACCATTACGAGGTCCCCAGTCATAGCCGGCGGCTTGGAGCGTTTCCAGAAGGATCCGGCTATTACGCGATGGCTATCTGGCCGGCGATGGCCCGAGATAACCCGCTCATAATGATGCCGACTATCATAAATACAAACATTAAAATTTGAGAATTATGCTATTGCTGTTATTTTGAACTTCCACGATCTATCTCGAAATGTATGTAGACGACTTTAGGTTTGTAGTCAACACACATAGGAATATCTGTATCAATAGCAACTTTAATGTTTATTCACTAAGCACTTATTTCATAGTGGAGTAATCATAATAGTATGTCTTCTCAACCAGAAGTCCCGGGGTCGATAGTTTTGGTGCGCTACTTTTGGTGCATTTCAAAGCTGGTTCGCTTCGAGGGACACCTCGAGTCCCCGTAAGTAAATATTGTGTTCGATTGATGAGTATATAAATGTGTTTGCTTACAAAACAGCGACTCAGATCTAACTTATCACAATCCAAAACGTTTATTTCCCAAAACTAGCACCAGATTCTTAGTGAAAAATAAGCTGAAAAATGTACTCGTATCTCGCTCAACCAAGCTGTTTTTACAGCACTAAATTTATATTCATTACGTTCCCGGAAACGCAAATGCTCATTCCGCACGAGCCAAAACTTAGGCAAACAGTATTCCGGGCGTTATGCTTTAACCGTTAAAGTGAACCACTGAAGTCATTAAAATAAACAACGTGTTTCCATCGTCGAGCTAGGCACGTTATACACTTGCCTACTTTCATATTAGTATTAAAGTCTACTGTACATTAATAGCGCTCCAGATAGTTATGAAGTCAATTCAGAATTTTAGGCGATCGAAATAGATTTCAAAATAAGGTCTTAGTTTATAATTTTTTGAAATCACGAGATGGGATAGACCTGAGTCGATCGATCATTTCTTGCGACCCGGGTTGATCACGACCCATTAGGTTGGTGATAGAGTCGCATTATTCCGATGAAATAATCAATCACGGGTCTCGAGTGTTTTTAAACAGCGCGGCCCGCATAATAATTCGGTTATACTCGCTGGCTCGCGGGTCGTGGATCAGGAATTGCAACATAGGTCTAGCTAGAGTGTTTTGGGTTGTGCAAGATATGAGTCGCGCGCGCGTGATGATTGCGTTGCAAAATGAACACGAATACTATATATTGCAAATTCTCATCACTATGAATTTGATTTTATTAGTGAGTGAATCTAAGAAATTTCTCATCCGGAACGTACCGAGTGAGCGAGTTAAACACGTTGTGATAAACATCGATCTCGGTGATCGAATCTTCTAGTGGGTAGCGACCCGATCACTCGTGAATGAATGGTAATCGAACCAAAGAGATTCGATCAATCACGATCAACTCAGGACTAGCCTAAAGAGTAATTGGGGAATACGTTACTCCCAAACGTACTATGTTTTGCCAAATTTTTAATACATTTAATGTTCAGAACAATTCAATTATGTAAGTAAGGTTCAGGATTACTAGAGACGACTAATTCTTGGAAGAAGAATCATTCTCGTCAAATTTTATTAGAAAATGGCCGATATTAAAAATCATTAATATTTTATTAAAATCGTCTGTTCCCCGTGAACCGAGCGTAAATTTTCTTAGGACAGTAATTATTCAGCGTTCATTGACGTTAGCTATAAAATAATAGACAAATTCAATTACAATTTCCAGCCAAAAACGCTTAAGTGAAATAATTATTTAAGAGAAGCCCATCTACAGATGCTAATGAATGTTTATTCTTAAAGTAAAACCTGAAATTGTACCACTTTCCATCCGAACATCAACTTTGTTCCGTTTTAATTAACTTTCGTTTGGTCGTTCGAGTATTATTAAATCGTTTGGGAGGTGAACAAGCACTTGCATCTTGCTTGTAATTTCATTGGTTCGTTCCGCAGAGACCGTTATGCAAATAGATTTTTTTAATATTCTTTTCTCTTGGTGTTTTTCATTTCGACGTAAAATTTAATTATTTGTCTTTTTCATGGAAGACAATGTTCAGTGGAATAAATGTCAGTGTTGTTTGTGTTGTTTGTCCACAATGTTTTAACTGATCTATGCTATTATTATTATTTGGTGTCACTGCAAGAATAATAATATTAAAATTCTTATACCTACTTATTATCCAAATCAAACAACACTTAGGGTTTGTGTTATGGATATTAGATAACGGAGGAATTTGAGATAATAATTATTCACATGTGTATTTCAAAAATATACTAACTAAATAAATGAGAAGCATCTATGACTCGTAAACGAATGTTCGAACGCATCACACAAACATCAGCCCTTGCCAGGTTTCTAACCTCTGGTTTAGTAGACGGGGCTCGGGGAATACTGACCACTCGACCAAACGGCCGATGGAGATTATTATACTATGTTCGTTTGGCGACTTAAAATTTATGTTTTGGAAAATATCTAAACTAGACAAAATCACATCCTGGGGTGGATTTTGAACCGGGGACTGCTGTAACCATCTGAGCTACCAAGGTCTTAGGATAAACTATGAATTTCCTCTATCTGTATTTGCAATATAAGCCAATAAGTATAGGTACCCCATATAATTTCTACTTGCAATACAACCAAATCCCTTGTAGTTTAATTTATACTGCCGCTTGCGTGGATGTCGGTTGTCACTCCAGAAAGTATCATATTTTTTTTTTTTTTTTTATACAACTAGATGACAAACAAGCTGACGGCCCACCTGGTGGTAAGCGGTTACCGCCGCCTATAGACACCTGCAATAACAAGGAAAAGCACTCGATATTGCAGGTGCGTTGTCATCCTGAGGCCTAAGATGAAATGCCGTCCATGCCCAGTAATTACACTGGCTACCTTTCCCTTCAATCCGAAACACAGCGAACTGTTTCACGGCTGAAATAAGAAAGGCGGTGGTACCTACCCAGGCGACCCTACATATGGGTCTACCACCTAGTAAAATAATATAGTTATATCCATAATATTATTATTATTAATATTATTCGTTATATATATCCAATAATATAGTTATATATTCCTATCTTCATATTTCATCTAGTATATTGGGCAGAGTTAATTTGGCATTTATAACATTAGCGCAGTCTTTATAATTTTTAGTATGGATTCGTCCCATGGCAAACACTATTATTGCTGGAGGAGACGATTGTATATGTTTCTTTACTTACCCAAAACACATTTTCTATCTTGAAATATTCTTGTTTATCCGTTGTCACCATAACTTACGTCAAGTGTGTCCGAAAAATCTATTTGTTAAGAGAATGCTCGGGAAATGAGTCCGTCGTAGCGCCATTACTCGAGACGAAAGTCCCTTCTAGAGCGAATATTTAAATGCCGTTTCCTGACGGAGAGCGTTTGTCCAAAATTGATGCGCACCGTCCGGATATTAATATCCGCGGCTACGGATACGCGCGGATATTATTCCCGTGACGTATAACCGGTCTGGGTCGGGTATTGGTTGAACGTGAGCTCCGTGAAAAACTATCGCATGATTTGGATTAAGAATGTCACAGGCGTATAGTAATGCTTATTGTCTTGGATGTAAGGTTCGAAATTGTTGATACTTTGTAAGTCAATTATTCCAACAATTAACTCAATTACTGCGGTGAGAAAAACCAATGCGCACTTCATTAATACAATGTTTGGATTGTTTCACACAATTCCGTCTTTAGCTTTTTTCCTTGTGACTTTTTTGAATTCGGCTTTTATTTTTGACTATTTTTTCGCAAATACACGATTTTGTTTCAACGAAATATACGACAGGAACACTTGATCTAGATCCTTAGTTACCAAAGTGGTCCATGTAGACCGGGTAGTAGGTCCACCGGAACCAGCTAAATTTTGAAATTGGTCAATCAGCAAAAAAAGTCTGGAAACCTCTTTCAAAATTTCAAACTTTTGTGTTTTTTCGAACTTTATCTAACCTACACCCATCATCAATAAGTCTTTCAAAGAGCGGTCAAATTTAAATTCAATAAGATGCAAACCGTTTTCACAAATTTAATTTGTCTCCATTTATCTTAGCGGAATATTGAAGGCAGCTTCGACGCAGACTAATGTGGAGCATTAAGTCTCACCTCCAGTTGACGGCGATATACGAGGAACCAGCGGCCTGTCTTATGAGATCACGAGATTGAATGTCCTACTCATCACATACACACAGTTATTACGACAAATAAAATAAATGGCTGACCACAGATTGGGGATTAGGTTTTCCCTGATGAATATGTTTCTGATTTTTCTAAATTTGTCCAGCCTATAAATTAAGTATTTGAGATATTTAGGCATTAAAATTTAGTCAATCTTAGCTTCGGTAACTAAAGCTATTTGTACTCCGATATTTGACATGACTTTCTAATCTTTATTTTTCTTTTAATTTCTTTTCATCATCATCATCATCATCATCATCATATCAGCCTATGATGTCCACTGCTGAACAAAGGCCTCCCCCATCGATATCTAAATGGAACGGTCCTGCGAAGCCTGCATCCAATGGCTCCCCGCGATCCTGACCAAGTCATCTCTCCATCTAGTGGGACGACTACTTTGCCTTTGCTTTACAAAGAAAATACAGTACTTACATTTTTTAAAAGTTACAGCTAGTAATAATCAAAATGCCAATAACAGATTATTATTATTTAAAATAATATTGTTATCGATTATTATTTTGATTAAAATGAAATTAAATTCAACCGTCAACCGCATAAGAACTGACGACCCTAGCCAATTTTTTATTTAAAAAGTAAGATGTTTCCATAATCCTTTCAATTATGGAAACATCTTACTTTTTAAAGGAGTTACAAAAAGAAATAATTTTAATCAATTTTTGTATTAGCGAACACAAAAACGAACAAAACTGGTTTTAAGGTTAAGCAAGTACTAAAAGATCTTTAGGAAATCAACGGTAACACGAAAGGGGACACTCTAAAGAGCACTGCGTTCGACAGAAACAAATGAATCCTCTCCATCCTCCAAGTTGGCGACTATTGGGAGACAGCACTCCAGTGGCCGGTTTTTCGCTAAATAATTAATAAGTACCTATTTAGTACCTACATTTCTCTCGGAGCTCGGTGGCGCTGTAAATTAAGCGCTCTTGTTTCGATTACGAAAACAAAGCAACATTTGGCATAGTCGATCCCAGGATGGGTTAATCGAAATTATTGTAATCTCCAGCTCTTACACGCTCCGGAAGGCACGTTTTACAACCCGGTACGCCATTTTTCAATAAGGCCTTTTTTAACCGCCTCTGTGGTTTAGTGGTTGAGACCACCTGCCTCAGATCTAGAGGTCAATTCCCGTGGGGACAGAAATTTTCTGCTCGGTTTGGTTGGTGGTAGGACTTTTCTAAGTCCGTCTGGCTAGCTAGCACCATCTTACCTAAGTCTGCCGCCATAACAATAATGTTAACAGCATTGTTGTGTTCCGGCAGTTAGAGGTAAGATAGCCAGTTCCTCTGTGGTTGAGGAATCCGGGTGTAACTCGCTTCCATCGTCGGCCTTATCTTCACTTACCATCAGGTGAGATGAAGGCCAAGAGTAAGCCCGTTAAAATATAAAAAGGCATGTTTTGCGATAAGGTTACGACATTAACACTATAGGTCGCATAGTAATAATATTAATAATAATCATCATCATACACTCCCACCTATTATCTAGCCCAAAGTAAGCATCATTAAGAGCCTGTGTCTAGTCTCCATAATACTAGATAACGGAAATTAATGTAGGTATATAAATATCAGAAATAAACATATAAACGTCCATGACTCGTGAACAAATGCTCGTGTACTCATCATATAAACCTTTGCTCCGGGATTCGAACCCGGGACCCCGACTGAGTAGCCTGTATAGGGCCTGCAAGTAGCCTGCAAGAAGCACAGACCACTCCGTCAGCCGGTCGTCAAATACGCATAGTGATACTAGACATAAGCATTTAAAAACTTTTTGTACTTATGTTGTGACAAATAAATGATTATGATTATTATGATTATAGGAGACGAGTCCCCATGATCCTAAAATAACGCTATCTCAAAGAGGTGGAAAACTTTTAATAGCGACTGCGGGTGACTCTTACAAGTATAATGGTGTCTATTCTAATTTTGTATTGTTATTCTTCGTTTTTCATAAAACTTGTTTTGTTACAATTTCAAGTGTTACTTAGCATAAGACTTCACTGTAGGTACTTATTTATACTTTAGCCTTTTTCATCACACTGTAAATTATCATCATCATCACCAACTTATATAAGTCCCATTGCTATTACACAAGCAACACATAGGAGAAACATATGAGGAGTTTGGCCCATAACACCACTACGCAGTCCCAATGCGGGTTGGTGGGTAAATTATATTATATTATTGTTTCATATCACTGGAAATATGGAAACTTTATAAAACTATATTCTTGGACTACTCTTGATTATATGAATTTTATTAAAATGTTGAATGAGTCATAACTTTCCCAAATAAATAAACTAAAAAAAAATGTGGTCATTAGATTGTCAAAATCACGTTATTTACTGTTTTCTTTTTGATGTTTCAATCATATTGAAATCGTGAAAAGGCAATATAGGTTTTATCGAACATTGAAAGCGAGCCTTAACGTGAATTGGGCCTGTCACTTATCACACCACGGCGATTGATCTAGCATCGCATGAGTGGCCACGCTATTATGACGGCATTACGTCACGTTTGACCTGGATGACATTGTCAAAGCAAGCAGCTGGTATGGCTTAATTAACATGATCGCAACTTAGTTATAGTGTCTTGAATTGTCTCTCTATTTGAAGATCTTGCAGCTTAAAAACATACGGACTTATGTGAGAACTTACAAGTAATTCTAACTACTATAAATGCAAAAGTGTGTTACTTGGTTTGTTACGCTTTCACTTATAAACGATTTAGATGAAATTCGGTATGGAGATAGTTTGAGACTCTGGGAAGAACATAAAATACTTTTTGGAGCGGTAACCGACATCCCGCGGACGGACCCGCGTTCGGAAGCTAGTAAATGATATTCTTACACTGACCCTAAGCATGATCACGCAACCAAGTTTGACGAACAATAAAATTGCTACATGAGTTTTTTTAACCGATTTCAAAAACAAAAAGGAGGAGGTTTTTTTTGTATATACACTGATTACGCTGAGATTTTTGATCCGATTTACGTGATTCTTTTTTTGTTCGATGCGAAATAGTTGCCATTTGATCCCATAAAAAAATATTTAAAATAGAGTAGGTAGTTTGGTTTTAAAATCAAAATAACTGGAATCATTAAGTCGTTAATAGGTGCAAAATTGCCGATTCTTGCTTTCCTATAAAAGTTTTGTCGTAACGTGCGGTATTCTTGTATTTTTTCCTCGCATTGAAAAGTTATATCTCTATCCCTGTCTGACTCTGTCAAAGTTCACAAGTTATGCCTAAGCCATCAGGATCGCATGATAACGACAACAGCGCCTCTTGTGAAGCACTAAGCACTAATTTTAAAAAAAAACTTTCTTTCTTTATGTTTTTTGTTAGACAGTCCGCATGACAAACATTTCTAATTTGTTAGCAAACAATAATTGTTGAGCATAGGTTTACTTGATGTCTGTCGCTTGTTCAGTCCACGGCCTGATTGCGTTGACCACGACACTGAATTGGACAACATTGTACTATTGAATAATTCATGGAAGTGACGCTTTACACTTTGCAGTCTTAATGATTGGAGTATATTTTATTCTTGAAAATGACAAATTCTAAATTCGCCTAAAATCATTGTATACCCTTTAATAGTGACACAATGTTACGTCACGCTTTTTCTTAAAGGCGTTTTGAAAATTTAAACATTTCATACAAATATAGTAAAATTATCAAATGAATAAGAAGTATATGAAAGTTGCAAAACATTTCTATGAACTAATATAGCCTATGGTTTAATTTATTGTCATGTTGTCAACACCAATATAGCTAAAGTTAGCTTTTACAATGGTTCTTATTAAAGCCTTGAGAGTATTCAGAGCTGACTCTTAAACCAACACCTGTATAAGGTGTATGTTCCTTTAGCACGTAGTATGGATCGGGTCTACTGTATTTTTCTATTATGTATCCAACCCCAGTTGACTGATGAGCTTGCGCGTTGATTTGCGGTCACGACCGTTGACACACGTAGCTGTGGCTCTGTGGTCGTTTGTACACCTCGGATGTCGACGCAACCTGCTGTAGAACCGTGATTAAAATGCTTAAAATATTGTATTGATTTTTTAAGTTGAGTTAGTAGTAAGGACGCCAGAGCTCTGGCTGTGGAAAAACTGTTATGTTGGGAGCACGTGAAGTCGTCGTTTACGCTGTAAACACATCAATAATGCCTACACTTGATTTTAGAGGGTAGGTAACGCGTGAGTAGTACCCAAAGTGCTACGAGCGTCTATAGACAACGTAAGAACGCGTGAGTAGTGTCCAAGGTGCTACGAGCGTCTATAGGGTTCAGTGACAACGCGTGAGTAGTGCTCAAGATGCTATGAGCGTCTATAGGCTACGTAACAACGCGTCAGTAGTGCTCAAGGTCCTGCGAGCGTCTATAGGCTACGTAACAACGCATTAGTAGTGCCCTAGATGCTACGAGCGTCTACAGATTACGGTAACAACGCGTAAGTAGTGCACAAGTTGCTGCGAGCGTCTACAGGCTACGGTGACAACGCGTGGGTAGTGTTCAAGTTGCTGCGAGCGTCCACAGGCTACGGTGACAACGCGTGAGTAGCGCCCAAGGTGCTACGAGTGTCTATAGGCTTCGTAACAACCCGTGAGTTGTACCCAAGGTGCTACGAGCGTCTATAGGCCACGGTAGTTTGTTACCATAAGGCTGGCCGTTAGCTTATTTGCTACCCTATTCGTGTATAAAAAAATATCCGAAAATTATTTAGCTCAGGTATTGCGCATTTCTAAGGCTATTTTTATACGGTTACCTGATATCTAACACTCACTTACTAATTCGCCTAGCGCTTTCGCAGCACGACACCCTGCCGGTACATTATTCAGGGCCGTTGAGAGGATGATCCATTCACTCACGTCCGCAGATTATGAACCTCACTAAAATACTAATGGGTGTGAGAGAGACGCCAGACCACACTACACCAGAAGGCTTTGTTCCCCTTCTTGAACGAGGTTTAACGAAACAGGATTAATAAAATGAGCGTAATGATAATGAGGGCTCTCAGGGACTTGTGGAGTATCCTTTGACGTTTGTGGAAAGTACCCATAGCTTTAGTTTGGGCAAAGAAAAAATATGAGAGAGGATTTTATTATTATCTCAATTCTTGTTTTAGGGTACCGTGGTGATTCTGCAATTGTCATTTTCTACTTTTATTTTATAAATCAAAAATCAAATCAAAATCAATAAAATCAAAGTTATAAATTGTTGCTACCAAAGACTTGGGACAACCCTATGAGTTTTTTCTAGTCTATATTTTTATGCAGTTTATTGTCGTGTACCTAATATTTTTTATATGTGCCAATTAAACGTATATTGTTTCTTTATTTCTTTTAAGCTAATATCTATTCTTTTTCGACACCCGAACGAGTATTTTTCCAAATACCTACGATTCAAATAGTCAGGGCGTTATTTTATCGCTTCATTTATCAATATTAAAATAGCAAACGTATAAGGGATCCTGCAATTTTACAACGTCCTGGGCGGGTATCGAAACCATGACCTTTCCCAGTCTGCTGGACTTCTATGACCACTGATGCTAACTCTTGTCTGGCCTTCTACTTTTAAAATAACTATTTTTCGTGTTAACCACTGAATTTTAAAATAAAACAATCAGGTATATTATAAACTATAGCCCAAATTTAATTATCCTACAAGTAAAAAGAGTTTAGGTTTAATGTTCTCAATTTAATAATGATACCTATATCTGATAAAACCACACTTAGCCCTATTAGCTATGAAGAGGTCGGTGGTGTAGTGATTTGAGCTTTCTGGCTACGATACGAAAACAATGGGTCAATCAAAGTTAGTTATTTCGAGCTCCTCCGTGCTTCAGAAGGCACGTTAAGCTTTTGGTCCCCGTTGTTAATGCAACCGCTTTTACCCACCAACCCGCATTGGGCCAGCGTGGTGGTGTTATGGCTAGCTCCTCAATGCTTCTCCCATATAGGAAGTCCTTTGTCCAGCAGTGGGACTGGTGAAACGGCAATGCATGTCAGCCCGCACATTTTGATACAGCTTCAGGAATGAACAAAAATATGTCACAATTCGCACAATTGTGAATTATTCGCAGTATTTATGACAAAATATTATTCAGTAAAGATTTTCATAATTGTAATAATTCAAATAGGTAAGCGGTTCTCTTATTTGAGTACGGATATTTCATTTTATAAGATTAAGGTTTTATCTTGTATTATATAACTATATTAAGATGGCGTCACCACTGCAGGGTTAAAAAAGGTAATAATTGAACTTTGTTCGCAAAAAACTAGAAACTAATTGATTGACTAGAATGATGTAAACTTGAAGTTCAGTTACGTTACTTATAAGTTAAGGATATTTAATTCGAAGACAAATCCAAACCTAGCGAAGGCTATTACCTCCAATGTACCCGAGACCTCCTAATACAAACCTAGCTTAAAATAACAAATAAATTAATTGAATTACTAAGTAAATATTTTAAATCTTGCAGCCATTTCCTCGGGGTATCAAACTAAACTTGTTGCCATAACAACATCAGTTTGATTGTCTTATGTCTATCTTTAATGGAACGAGCAGAAGCTTGGTGTCTTATTAATTAAAAGCTATTGTTTAATTTAATGGTGTCCCGTGGATTTGGGTCACCGTGTTTATTAGGAATGTTTGTTCCTGATAAATAATGGTACACGATACAAGCCAAGGTTTAAATGTCTTTGAGTGCTATTATTTTTAAGATCAACCAAAACAACCAAAATATGAAATTTATTTTTCACAAAAATTGGAAGATCAAATTAGTGACAAGTAATAATCATAACTAATAATATTAATGCGACAATGAGTTTGAATGTTTGTTACGCCTTCACGTCTAAACCACTGAATCTATTTCAATGTCTTAAGGTATGAAGATAGTTTGAGAGCCTGGAAAGGACATAGAATACTTTTTAATGCGATATCTGCGGGCGGTTGCTAGAATATAATAATTATAAATATGCTGAAATATATTAGCCACATTCAACTTTATAAAACATTTAAAAAGTATTTATGCCAGATAAAACATGTCCCGAGGCGGGGCCGGAACCTTTCACAATCCGTGTGAACTGCTCTAACTCTAACCATTGAGCTAGCAAGGACTTGGAATGAATATAATTGAAACAAAGCTTGCGGAGTTCTGCAAGCTTTCTTTCTTTCCCTTAACACGTTAATAAATTTACAGTCATTTAACAGCTAATAATAAAAAACCTGCTTAAAATTGTGGTTTAAACTTGTGGTAAATAAAATTTTATGTCGCTGAGATATTTTCTAATTAAAAGATGGATCAAAAGGACCCGTTTGTTTTGCTTGGGACTTAAATATAAACATGAGTGGAGCGCTTCACAAAGACGATCCTATGTTGTAGTGTCCATGCCAAATACCGTATCGATCGGCCGCTCCAGAAGACGGCTAATGTAATCTCATTTGCTCTCATTGGCCGGTATAAACATGGTACAGGAAACACATGAGGCAAATGCTGTGGTCCAATTATTATCTTAAAATCTCTTGTTTTATCTGTATCTCCTTAGCGTTGATTCTTAACAAATTAATGGAAGTATTAAATAATATTCAAGTAATAATACTTTGTACACATGTAGATATTGTTACGGCAGTGTACCTAGCATAGTGGCCTTGCGCAACTTTGAAGTAAATTTTCTCGGACTTACGTTTTCCGCAGGCTGTAATGCGTTTTCAGTACGATATAGAGGGAGCTCTGTCACATACAAAAGAATCAAAATTTCGACTCATTTGCCACCGATTTCAGGCGTTCCAAACATGTTTCAGGCCGTTTTAGAAGCCAATTAATCAGCTGCCACCATTTCCAAAATACCCGTTTTCAGGTGTGTTCAGGACGCTTGATAAGAGGCCCTGAAATCACCTGAAAAAGGGTTTGACCATGCCCATTTTGCCTATGTGTGTAAATTCTATCAGAGTGAGTGAGATAGAGCTAATGGTAGACACGGACAGAAGTAGAACCTTCTGGAACGCAAAAGAAACAGCGCACCATACTACAAAAAGACAGATGAAGAACTTTCGAGAAAGCAGTAAAAGAGACAACGAGCTATACTAGACACAGACAGATGAAGAAACTTCGAGGAAGTAGTGGGTTGGATAGCATGTTATTTCATTCTAATATTCTCGATTAAACGAAATAATATTGTGGAAGCTTCGAGAAATGTCTAGAAGTATGCAGCGACTATATTATGAGAATTATTATTATTATAACAACATTTAAGACGTATAACATCGGCGTAAACTGCTTCACTGATGAATATTTCGTCGATAAACTTTTTGCCGACACATGCAAAGTCGACTCTACAATTTAATGGAAATAATGGCAATACAAGTGGGATAGCAGCTGATATTTTAGTCTTGAAAACAGCGTTTATTCAAGACAAAATTAAGCTCTTTTTTTAAAACTTATTAAATTTAAAAGGTTTAATCATAATCTTGTAACGTAAACAGTCTTTCAAGACAAGCCATAATCAGCGCCTATTACGGAGGTACCTATTGTTTGTTTGGATTAGGAATAATCAAACAAGTATAAAACACGATAAAAAAATCAATTACATCCGTAATAGGCGTTAATCTTGACTACCGTCGTAATAGAACTGTTTATGTTATATCCTAAATGTAAATAGACTAACCTTTTTAACAATAGTGTATTTGAAATGCTCCACGTTTTCATAGCCATCTTCTAAGGCAATTAATTAAATAGATGAAGATTTTCAAGCGAGCTCTATAATAATTACTCAAAAACAAAGCGTATTATTCAAGTTTAGAATAATAGAATTGCTCTTTGAATGATTGTGGTTTTGAATTGTTAATTAATATTGACTTATTTGAATAATTTAAATATATTATTATGTAATTATATGACCTACTTTTATGCCTTATGTTTAGAAATAAAGTATTTAATTCCATTAAAAATTCGAATAGTTTTTATTTTTATAATTCACGATCCTAATGTTTCAGACAACACTATATTAAAAATAAAATTGTAATTATTAAAAGAAATATTTCTTATCATTAATTATTAATCTTTGACGTCTTCAAAATCATTATCTATATTGAATCAGTGGGAGTTAATACCGACTGACATTGTCAATATTTATGAAAATGAGCTCGGCAACAATCAGCTTGGCTCCAGAGATAACAGGCGGACGGATTGTTCGCTCTGATGAAACATTCACGCCATCCTCTGCGCAGCTATTAAATTTATCTGCCTCGCTGTCTTTTGTTTCGTTCGTCCCCAACTCCCTGAATTGAAACATTCTACTGCTAGCCCTGTTGTGTGCTTACATTTTAATTTCGCTACGTCACCAGAAGTAGATTCTGTAAGATCTGGCACCTTACCCTTGCTCAAATGGCAAGTGCTGATGGATAAAACCTTCTATTAGTTACAATGAAATGTTTTATTTCGTCATAGCGTGAAACAGCAATGTAAATAGAGGTGGTAGGCATACATACTCGTCATATATAGCGATTAAGCACCTAAAGGGTACTGCGAGTACAACCAAAAAGTTTGAAAATCATTTAAGCGCAAAAATAGTTGATAGGTAACCTAAATTTACTAGTGCCTTGAAAGTTTTAAGCTATATAGGTAAGGCATAATAGTCTTTACCACTCAAATTTTAAGCACTGGGGTAGTATCTCCACCTGACAGAAGTTTAAAAAACGCTCTCACTTTTATTTGCTAAAAGAAAGACAGTAACAGCATCAGTTTTGAACCAGGTCTAGCTTTTGTCCGCGTTTCATAATAAGGAGTAATGAGTTTTGTTTATTGAGACAGCATTATCTCGTGTCTTATGCTGTCAGCGTACAGCTTTCTCTCAATCTTCATAGGGTAGGCAGAACTAAAGGGAAGGCGCTACGAGAGTCACGGTAACCGCATACCACCAGGCGGACCGTACGCTTGTTAGCCAACCCTATTATGAGTGTAAAAATAAGTAAATCACGTGTATCTATTCGTATTTTCTCCGTAGTTCTAGATCCGGTCCCAATTCAGACAGATAAACATAACACTGATAGGTAAAGTGAATTCATCATCACCAGTCTTTATGCGTCCCACTGCTGGGCACAGGCCTTTATACATGGGAGAAACACACGAGGACTGCGCCATAGTATCACCACGCAGGTCCATTACGGGATGGTAGGTTAAACCGGTTGCAGTTGTAACTGGGATTAACGGCTTACCGTACCTTCCGAAACATGGAGGAGAAATTTTGGTTAACCCATCTCGGGATCGCCCTCAGCGAAAGTCGCTTTGTCATCGTAATCGAAACCAGAGCTCTCAAAAACCACTTTGCTACCGAGCTTCTCAAAAATTTTACAAGTATTTTTTTGTGATAGACATACACATAATATAAATATTAATATTCATACACTCACACCTATTATCTAGCCCAAAGTAAGCATCATTAAAAGCTTGTGTTATGGTGTTATGGATACTAGATAACGGATTAATATTGATAATAATTTGTATATAAATATTAGAAATATACTAAATAAACATATAGACATCCATGACTCTTAAAAAAATGCTCTTACTCGTCATACAAACATTTGCTCCTACCGGGATTCGAACCCAGGACCTCTGACCGTGTAGCCTGTATAGCTAGGGGCACAAACCACTCGGCCAGCCGGTCGTCAATATAATGGGACACATATTAGTCACATATAATATTATGGGATTTCAATGATTCTTAACAGCTTATCAGGGGGCTGTTTGAATAAAGATAATTTAGAAATTTTGCTGCTTTTTTTTTGCTAGTTACATCAACAGCTTTGGTCGCCATTACTATTCGTATAGAGGAAACACAGACTCCGACTCCAGATAGGCATCAATCAGATCGTCTCCCAGTAGCTCATCGGAGACAGAGCGATTTATCTCCAGGACTATTACTCATTTTGCGGTCATGAGACAATAAAACGGTTTAATTACCCACCTTCGGTCAGCGGGGGGGGGGGGGGGGGAGGTATGCAGGCGAGCGCGGTGACCCGGAAACGATGCGGCTCCCGCCCGGATATTAATTTCTCCACTCGAACGCACTTGCGCAGCGCCACCTGGCGGTCGCTAATTTAAGGTTTGCTACCCGATTTAGACGTTCGACGTCTATAACTGTCGATAGGGAAACGAGGGTCGAATTCTGAGTAGCGACTTGTGTGGCAAGCGTAATTAGCCAAATTATATTTCATTTTCTTTTCCTTACTCTTAGTTAAGCTTAGTTGCAAGTGGATCTGGTTACGAATAAATGTCTAATCTACAGTGATTAAAAATTTGGCTTAGACTAGGATAATTCTATATGTAGTCGAAAACATTTAAATGTTTTCAAATATAGCGCACATTAATTAATTTTATTGCAGGAATTTGGAATCAGCATTTTGATATTTTTATAACCATGTTTCATGCTATGTGGAACAGCAAGATGAGCCAAATTTAAAAAGTTGAGGAGCTAAATAAATCATATTATTATATGTGTCATAAAGATACGTTTTTCTTAATTACATGTTATTACAAAACAGAAAATAGTCAGACTATATCCGTAATTTTTTATATCAACCCCACGCGCAAAAACTAACTCTTCATTGCCATTTACTACTTTACTATTACTTCATAGAGTAAATCACATATCACTTCAAAGAAAAGAGCAGTTCTACAAGTTGCCCTTGGCCTTCCATATCACACACATATATATTGCACACACACATGTGTATGTGTGTGTGGTCCTTGAAAACTTCTGTTCTTTAGCTTCTCTGTCCTTTCCCATCAAAGCCCGATAAACCAGACACAATTAAATTTTAATTGTTATGTCATACATTGATGACGTCTGGGCATTAAAGGATTAAGCCACTTTAGTTCAGCGAGGGTATTTTTCGATTTAACTATAAATTTTACTGAACAAACTCCTCATGCGTTTCGCCCATGTTGGAAGGCCTGTTCCAAGTAAGCACTGAAACGTACATAAGCTATTGATTATGAATCGTTGCAGAAGAAAATGTAGAAAGCAAAAGCCTTACTCGCTAAAGTAAGGGTTATCTTATCTGCATCTAGTGTCAATGGCACGCATCAGGCTTTGTGCCAACGGTGGTACAAGTTTTGTTGCTGCTTTCGCGCCAGAATATTTAGATGCAGGTAGATAGAACATTGCAATAGCAATATCATTACTTCTCGTGTCGTGCTAAAAAATATTTAGAATTAATATGTTGCAGTGGTTTGATGATAAGTATAACAAACCGCTTCAGCCACAAGCTTTCTTTTCGACATTTGGTGGAATCTTCAGTACGTCCTGAAAATTCTGATTCTTCGGATATTACATGGCGTAAAAGTAAGTTATTATATACAGACGAAAGCACAACTATTGTTATTGTTGCTATATGAAAACCGACTTTTTGACGAATGGAGTAAAGTCTCAAGATCGAACTGTTACGCTTTATGTGCTGTCTTCTGCACAAAACAATATCATGCTATCTAATGGCGAATTATTGAAATATTTTATTGAAAATGAAATATTTGTCAGTAAGTATTTTCATTCGAATGGCTCCTACGAATATCAGTACGACCGACAATTAAACTTATGTAATGATTTGTACTTCACTGATGCAGTTCAGAATTCACAATTCTCAGCTCATTAAAAAAGAACCAGTTTATCAGAGAAAAGCACTGTACAGAAAATAGCTTTTGTGAAATGCTATTTAGATAGAATATTTTTAAGATTTGAATACAACTTGAAATATTTGAATAAAGCATACATCTACAGAAAAACAAACGCTGGTAAAAATATTCTAGAACATCGTTGTTTATTTTCAAATTCGAATCCAAACAGAAACACATCGGAACTCATAATGACCAGTGCCTGATGAAAGAATCCATTTCAGTTGCACAGACGAAATAGTTTTATTTCATTTTTATTCATCTAGAATTTCCGTGTAAAACCTTTTTGGTATTTCAGGTACAATAAAAATAAATAAATACTATTCTAAGTTCATATGGCGAGTGCTTCACTATTCTGCGCCGTAATATCTAACATTACCCGAAGAGGTTCTGGCTAAGTACACTTGTCGTTAACGTAAGCGGGAGAACATACACCGCTTAAGAATATTAACGAGTGAAGTATTATGGATGTAGGTATGTAAACTAAGTTTTATTTGATGATCACATCTTGAAGTCTCAAAATTGAAGCTAAATTGAAGGTACTGGCGTGGTTGATACTGGCGTATTCCAGAGCTTACAGCATTGAAATAAAATTAAATATCTCTAAATAAGATTACTAAATTGCTTATCAGTAAAATGGAAAGAAGATAAATAAATAATACTTAATATTTTTTACACTTTATATTGATATTTAGATAATAAAGGTAATGTAAGTCACGATAATATTAGAACAACAGAAAATCAATAAGCATAAAGAAATATTAAAACAAAGGTATCCAATTCGTCGTGTGGCTCACAAAAAGGACTTTTTTTTTATACAACTGGATGACAAACAAGCTGACGGCCCACCTGATGGTAAGCGGTTACCGCCACCTTTAGACACCTGCAATAACAAGGAAAAGTCACTTGATATTGCAGGTGCGTTGTCATCCTGGGGCCTAAGATGAAATGCCGTCCATGCCCAGTAATTGCACATTGCATATGTAAATATAGGAATTAATTTGGCAGGCGCACAAGGCAAAAGTTAATCCCAACACTGCTTAATGAACTGCCTGGTAAGATACTAGCTGAATATGAGTGTGTCAAAAAATTCGATGAAGAAAATCCTTAGAAAGCACTTTTTGTCTATGTGTCCATAGAAGTGCTGAGTGGACTCTATTCAGCATATATTGCAGTATATTATGTATCTGAACATTGTATATTTCATATTTATTATAGCTTTGAGTTGTTTGTCTTTTTTGTTTGTCTTTTGAATTAAATATTTATCCGTGAATTAGTGTTAATAATTGCAGTCCCTAAAATAAATAAAGAGACAAAATTATTAAAATATCACGTTAAACTATTTTAATGAAACTTTCTCTAACAAACTAATATGAGATTAGTTTTCACTCACATCCGGTGCTTCTAAACTAATTTAGTTACCCAATCAAATTACGCGCTCAAGTTAGAGATTCGACTAATTTATTGGTTCTAGATTCCAACCCTTACAAAATTGATTAAATTTTCGGAAGTTTTGGATATTTGTTGGACACTACATCATCATCAGCCTATATACGTTCCACTGCTAGGCACGGGCCTTCTTACATGGGAGAAACACATAAGGAGTTTGGGCCATAACAACGCTGGTCCAATGCGGGTTGGTATTTTATAGCGGTTGCAGTAACAACCGGGACAAAAGGTTCACGAAGAAGCTCGAAAGAACAATTTTGATTAACTCATTCCGGGACCACGGCAAAAGTTGATTTGCTTCCGTAACTTTATTTGTTGGACTAAATTTGCATAATTACGAGTAATTTGTATTTTTGTCGTACTTCCAAAACGTGGAGAATCTTTGCCAGCCATGTCATTGTGTTTATTTCCTTCCTTGGGTTCCTTAAAAAATAGCCAACTATGTGTGCACTAGCTATTTTAGCATAGTTACCATTAAGTCATTTGCCAATTTTGTATTACAAAAATAACTATGATGGCTGACGAGAACAGCTCCAAACATTAAGAAAAAAAGCTTTCACTAAGCAAAATAATATAAGTGACGAAGCTTATAAGCGAATATAAAATAAGGTCGTGTTTATTTTGCGTTCAATCAAGTTAATGTGTGTAAAGCCTTAGGAGCGGCCATTACTCTCGAGCGCTAATGAAGTGTGCACTTAGCCTAACAACTCCACTCTCATGATATTGGGGGGTAAGCCATATTTTACCAGTATTTTAATATATAATACTTTTTTATAATAGTGCAAGTTTTACAATATAATAAAACTTGTATTATTGAGCAGAGACGATGCACAGCATCTGTGACAGTGCGTTGTATACTTCCCTTTGCATTTGACCGGAACTGTGCGCCCCAACAGCGCCCTCTATATTAAAATGTCAGCGCCATCTATGAATAACTGTCACCGGAGGCCGTTGGTGGCAACTGGCGCCCTCGTCATAGAAGTCTCTCACCAGGAGCTCTTAATGGGATGCTGTGCATCGTCTCTGCTCAATAATACAAGTTTTATTGTATTGTAAAACTTGCACTATTATCGGCATGTGACGATGCACAGCATCTGTGAGAGACATGTTTATAACTCCTGGTGTCTGTGAACGACGCTATGTGATACAAAAATAATTTGACATTAATGATTTATACAAATGAAATAAGTCTTTATAAATTGATCACTTTAATAGAGAATCCTTGTTGACATAAAAAAAATTCAATTCTAAGTAAATAAATCAACCACGGTTTTATGAATACATACAGCAATTAAGACTTTTGGATTGTAATGATTTAATGAGGTTCGAAGTTGGCAGTTAAATTGTTTTGTGACTGAGATTTGCCTATGATCTGCCTACAATAATATTTCGCAAAAGTATTCTTTCTCCGCCAATTTCCACGACTAAGAATATCCTCAATAGGAAAATTTTCGTACCAGTTCAAAGAAGCTACGGCCGAGCGTATAGAGCCCGCTGGAGCAGATATACCTGCATCTCTCAATACTGATTTTATCCAATTACCGATCATTGTTCGCGAGGCTGCTTGCGCAGTACCTTTGGCAGTGATAAAAAGGGCGTCATTACACTCGGCCGTGCGTCGCTGTGCACCTAACTCAATAACTTTCCTTAGCCAAAAAATAGGACAAATATTAACGTTATCATGCTTCAACAGCTTCCAACCTGACTGCCTATAAGAGGCTGTATCTGTTTTAGACCCGAATTCAGGGCGCAAAATAACATAGTTACCTGAATCAGTGTAGTGAGACACACAAACCTTTAACAACGTAAGGTCGTGTACTCGCCGGCCCGATGCTAAGAGTAGCAAACAGGCCAACCTGCGTGACGCCTCGAATAGTGTTTCCTTGGTAGGTGCATGATCTTGCAACCAGGCCAACAATTCACTAGGATCCCATATGGGTGGTTTATCTGTTTTTGGGTTCTGAAGAGAGATGGCCTTCAACATATGTTTAATTAAAAAGTGCGAATTTAAATTTTCATTATTATGCGTTTTTCCAAATGTTAATACAACTGATTTATGTAGTAAGATAGTTGAATAAGCCAATCTTTCTTCAAGACACAAAAATTCTAAAAACCTTGATAAACCTACGGCATTAGGGTGTTTATAATCAAAATCGTTAGCTTTACACCACTTAATCCACCTTGACCACGCGGGCTTATAAGTTTTTAACGTTGATGCTCTCCAGCTGGACTTAAGTAATGTCTTCTCAGCATCTGTCCAGGTACCAGTGATGTCGCTCCACCCCCAATCTCCCAGATATAAATCTCCATATCTTGGACTTGAGGTGGCGGCAGGCCGGTGCTCTGATCTATCAGGACTGATGATAAATTCTCGATTTTCATTGGGTCCCCTAACGCACGCTGACGAAGGTCCGGCAGCCAAAACGCATTCTTCCACATCGGTGCCACGACCAGGTAAACTCCTTGCGCCGAGTTCAAGTGGTGTAGAACCCGGGGTAGCAGGCTCGGTGGTGGGAACACCCAAGCTAACTGGAACCGCCACTGGCGGCTGAAGGCGTTGCAGAACTGCGCAGAGTAATCCCGACAATCGTTTGAGACATACATCTGCACTACTCTCGTTTGCTTGGTCGCAAACAGGTCGATCTGTGGCACTCCGAATCTGCGAAAAGCTGCTGTCAAGGATGGTTGAAGCAGGTGCCACTCGGCTGGTCGCCTCCCCCGGGATAATCTGTCCGCTATATCGTTGTACTTGCCCGGAAGGTACACCGCTGTCATTGTGATATTCCATCTGTCTTGGAGGTTCAGTAGTTGGTACGTCATACCGAGCAGAGCCGTCGATCGTGTACCGCCTTCTTTGCGGATGTAAGCGACGACTGTCCGGTTGTCGGATTGTAAAATCACATGACGGCCGCGAAGATGAGACTTGAAGTGTCTTATGGCTGCTATGATAGCGAACATCTCCTTGCGGTTGCAATGCCACTGCCTCTGGCTGGGAATCCAACTGCCAGACAGTACTTGATCGTCCATTTGCGCTCCCCACCCATAGTCTGCTGCATCCGTGGTCAGAAAATGTTGTATCAGTGTAGGGTGCAGACTGCTCGCTATTCGGTGATTTTCTAAGATGGTTATCCACCATTTGAGGTCCTTCATTACAGGCGCTGGTATTTCCAAATGCTTGTGAGAATCTCCTCTTGCCATCAGTCGCAAATATAACTGAAGTTGGCGACAATGCAGTCTTCCCCGGGGTATTACCATGTTGGCAAAGTTTAAAGTGCCTAGGATTATCTGTGTCTCCCTGAGTGACATAGATCTCTTGTGAATAGCCTTTTTTGAAAGTGATGCTATTGTTTGCATTTTTCTCTGTGGCAAGCTTTTGACATTGCGATTTGTATTCCACAGCAGTCCCAAAAACTCCAATTCCTGAATGGGTATGATTATCGATTTCTCGAAGTTTAAGGTCCATCCTAGACTTTGTAATGTCTCTATTGCACATTTCACTTGAGTTTGGAGTAGCGTTCGCGACTGATTTACAAGCAGAAAGTCGTCTAAGTAGACAATAATACGCATATTTTTGTTTCGAAGATATTGAGCCACCCAGTTCGTCAGAGCGGCGAAATTCTTCGGCTAGCATGTAAGGCCGAACGGTAGACAGGTCATCTGGAGGGCCTGCTGTTTGTATATCAGACGGAGGAACCGCCGATGAGTCTTTACGATGCGAACATGGAAATATGCTGACGAGAGGTCGAGCTTCACCATCCAGTCGCCTTTTTGAAGGAACTTCGAACTTCGTCAAGAACATGTTTGAAAAGAAGCTGGCCCCGAGAAAGTGTTGGTCCGGGATCTCCAAGACGCCTTGTTCGAGAAGTGTGTCTGTCTGTTGTGACATATTTGGAGATTGCGGAGTCTCGAAGCGACGGAGGACTCTGGTCGTTGGACTGACGAGCACAGGTCTGGAGGTGAATGGCAGACGCATTCCCGTAATCATATCGAGAAGGGCCTGCGAAGCCCGGAGCGCCTGCCACTGCCTCCGATACGCTCGAAGGCAGCCTCCATAAAACTTGGGTTGGGGTGATCGATAGTCATTTGTCAAATGGTTTCTTAATAGGCTGATTGTTTTTTCTGTAGGGTTTTTTGGCTTTTCTCTGATCCGGGAGTCTTGAAGGACCGGCAAAGGTTTTACGTCTACCTTCCTCTTCTCGCGGACGAAAGGGCTGACTATTAAATTCTCGCGACTGGCCTGGCTTATTATTTTTGCTAGAAGGCTTTGCTTTATTAGAGTCTTTTTCTGTATAAAACCAAGGACGTACCCACTTGTCTATTCCACCAGTATTTTGTATGTAAGCACGCAACTGATGCTCATCGAAAAGATTCTTAGAACTCGGAGGGATCTTACGCAGGCCCTCTCATAGATTCTTACTAGGAAGCTCCTTTAGGATACGCTCTCTACGATTTTCAATATACTCGGCCCGTTTACCGCAAACCATTTGCATTATTTCCTCGCTTGTTTTGTGAAACTTGGAGGCCGGCTGGAATAGTTCCGATAACTTTTGAAATATGCTATCACTTGATAATAAGGTATCTTTAGAGGCTGTCCAGTTTATAAATTGTTGCAAGGAATCATTTAGGTGCTCGCGCTGAGTAATCAATCCGTTGCAGATTGCTGCAATCACTCTTTCGGAGTTCGAGATGTAATCTTTGCCCTTTATAAATTGTCTAAGCTCGTCATTTATGTCTAAGTCTACGAAACCCGGAGCAGCACAGTGGATTTTTAACGCATCCGCATATCGAACATCTTTCCAAGACGGATCACCAAATTTCTGCAGGAGCTCGAGACGTTTTAAGTGGTCAAGGCTAGCGCGGGGAATCTTAGGCTCCTTCAACGATGTGGTTACTAGGCCTAGATTCAACAGTCGCGGTTCAACCGCAAAAGAATCGGTCGCAACCGTAGGCCGATGCAAACAAAAATCAGGGGCAGCCGAGGTGCTAGGTTCGTTCATCGAAACGGTTCCAGGTTCGTGTGCCGGATGGGAGGCGGACACGGTTCCCGTTAATGCCGATGCGCTCAAGGCATTACGAGACAGGGGTATTGTAAGAGAACTAGATGAGTTTTCAATCATTTGTAATGGAGGTAGCTCCACATTTTTTAACAAAACGTTTGTTAAGAGACTAACTTTATTCACCAGGTCTTGAAAATCAAAATTGGACTCACCGCGTCTTCTGCGTTTTACCTCGGTACCGTCCGAGGAGCCGTCAGATGACGACCCCGAACTGCTGCTATGCGAGCGGCGGCGCTTAGAGGCGCCCGCCCTATCGCGGGACAAACGCCTCTGCGACGAAGTTTCATGGCACTCGCGATCTGATTGTTCCATCCAATCGGAACACGCATTTTCATCGAAAACATAACTTTCACTAATTTCCCGACTATCACCGCCACTCATAACTATTTTCACTTATCACTAGAACAAGCGACACACACAACTTTCGATTTCGTGTTTAATTTTAGGACACAAAAGTAAAGAAAAGAGAAAAAAAAAAAAAAGTTAAAACTTTCACTCTTTTAGTATCGTCTAAAAATAGATGTTACACGGTCGAGAAGTAACGACGCTATGACGAGGGCGCCAGTTGCCGCCAACGGCCTCCGGTGACAGTTATTCATAGATGGCGCTGACATTTTAATATAGAGGGCGCTGTTGGGGCGCACAGTTCCGGTCAAATGCAAAGGGAAGTATACAACGCACTCTCACAGATGCTGTGCATCGTCACATGCCGATAGTATTTTTGTTTGATAGAATTAAGGGGGGATGGCAGAGGAGGCTCAAAGCTATTTACCCGATGCCATTGATGCTTGAAAACGTTAATAAATCGTCAACTTATGTAAAAAGAAAAAAAAAGGTTGGTTTTTTAAACCCCTTATTGTAAGCGGTTATCGTAGCGCATAGACACTCGTAGCACCATGTGTACTACAAATGCATTGTCATCGTAGCCCATAGATAGTGACGGTCACCCATCTAGCTTTGATGTTATAAAATCACAAAAAAAAACAAAAACAATACCGGCTTCAAATCAATAACAAGGAAAAAAATATTAAATTTTAATAGCTAGGTACGAACACATTTAATAAAAATTAATGTTTTGGAGTTGGTGCTAAGCTGTTTCCAGAAACAATAGAGAGTGAAACACCAACTCCAAAAAATTCATGCTTAGAAGACAGTACTCAAGTACTTTTTCAAATGAAAAACACTTAACTTCTTGATATGCAATAAGGTAATCTAGCGACTTCTCCCTCGCCGGATCTCACACTTAACGCTACACGCGTCATTAGGGGCGGACTCAGCCGTTAATTAAACTGAACTAAATAAAACTGCAATGAATGACAGTTGTTCATAAGAGCTATTTGCAGCTCCGAGAGCTACAACGGTTTTAATGAAACTCGCCGAGTGGCTTTCTGACATTTTTTTAAGAGTAAAAGAAAACTATCATGATCCGTGCTGCAGTGCAATGGAAAGGGTTCTGACACTTAAAAGTAACGAGTCTGTTGTACGGTCGACCACAGAAGTAGATGAACACTTTAGTACCATGTCACAACAACTATGGCATCAATACAGTACGGTTGCAACTTAGTACGAGCGCGATAAGTCGGTGCGACATGGTACTGAAGTATTAAGCTACTTCTGTGGTCGACTGTACTTATATAATGTTGTTTAATTTTTCTAAGCCTTTATGAGGTATGGCTGTATTGGAAAGCATTTTAAGTCATTCTTTAATAATATTTTTTATAACACAAGCGTTATGCCTCACTAATGAAAAGTGTTAATTCATCGCCTCTACATGCTACGCTCGTAGGCGTCTACATGCTCGTAGTACCTTGAGTTGCGCTCAAGGTGCTACGAGCATGTAGTGCGCTTTCAAGAGAAAAAATCAACAGAAAATGATTTTTGAAATGTGGAGCTTTTGTGTCTGCTAGACTTACCTTAGATTTATGTTGGTCAGTCAGTCAGTCAGTGTATCAGTGACAAAACTAAGGAACTTTAACGGGCATTTTTTATTTTTATTTATTTATTTCATTATTTTACAAAATACATTTACATGTTCTGTAATGGTGTACATAAGCCCTGGAGGATTTTTCCGTACACCACTCTGTGTTAACATTTATGTAAGGTAGCAGAAACAATATTTTTAGCGCTTCAAATATTTATTATAAGAAGCGGTTTGGTTGTAGGTAGTTCATTCACAAATCTTGCGACAAACTCGTATCGTTGGCGCGTATTCAATGCTGCTATACAGTAAGGTTATTTATTTGGCATCATTCTATTTATTTCTCGGGAGTAAGAATGTACTGATTGAGCGTTTTGTATAAGATGGTCGTCAATAATAAGTACCTACATATTTAAAATATTTATATCATGCATTGAGATAATATTAAATCAGTATATGAATTTAGGATCTCTAAGTTATCATAAGTATTCTATACTTCAGGCGTAGTCCAATGAAGTAGTCCTTTAGTTTTATTTTCATGTTTTTGGAATTAATCGAATCTTTTAGTGATTTTGGGAGTTCATTAATGAGTTTTGGTAAAATATATTTATTTTGTTGCTTACCGTACAGATTCTAGGTTTTAGGCAATATTAATTTGTGAACATTTCTTAAATTCAGGTTACTTTTAGAATAAACTTGTGAATCATTATTAAAGAAATTTTCTACCAGTAATGATAATTTAACTTTTTCTTGAATAGGGAGTACACCACAGAAATTAAAAAGTTTGTCATAATTTTCTTTATATTTAAGATTTGTAAAGTAGCAGTAGTATGGGGTAAGGAATTTTGTATTTAATAATTGAAAATTTTGCTAGTATAGCTCTTAATTTGTCACACACCTTATTAATATGATCTATCCATTTAAAGCGACTATCTATTGTCAAACCTAAATAATTTTGCTTATCAACCAATTCGATATTCTTACAAAGGCAGACTTTAGCGATATTATTGTCATGCAGACAGCTGTGACTATGAACTATAAGGTCTAAGCGTTGCATTAATCTGTTGTGGCTTGAGGATATGTACATTAGTTTAGTTTTAGAGGCATTTAGTACTAATCCAACATCATGCGACAATTTTAACAGATTGTTAAAATCATTCTGTAGGCGTTGGAGAGCTAGATCTTTATTCGAATCGGCTATTAGTAAACATGTGTCATCTGCAAATAGGTATGTCTTGTCTTAAACTAAAACTTCAAAAATATTTTTGAGAATATATCTAAGCCATATAATGCCCTATATTTTACTGAAAGTTCAGGGTTCTAGATTTAGCCAGCACAAAATTATAGGATGTTGAATAAGGTCTACTTTGTTTTGCTCGACTTGGCGGGGGCACTGCCGTACTCCCAGACCTATCTTCTACTAGGGTCGTTTGGGTAATCTACGATAGGACTGGAATAGCCCACTAGCAGGCTCGTCGGCAGGTACATGCTTATCCATTATTTATGCCACATATATGTATAACATTTAGACATTGAGAGGGTAGACGTTAGCTTATGACGCTAATACAGATGAACTAGAGGGAGTTCACAGGGTTAACCCAAGTCCTTGGTAACTCAAATGGTTAGAGCAGTTACCCGGATTGTGCAAGGTCGCGAGTTCTGACCTCGCCCGAGGACTTGATTTTTTTCAGTTTAAATACTTCTTTAAAAATAAAAGTGAATCGCCGAAATATATTGCCGAAACGATTGTACTAAATTAGATGTTCTGACAAAACACTGGATTTTTTTTGATAAAAGAGATAAAAAACAAAAAATTAAATGCGTCTCATTTTTTTCATCAGGAACACCACCCGAGCAAAGCCGGGACGGGAAACCAGTTTATGATCTCTTTTCAATTTTTCAAATGCTTATTAACATGTTTTTTACTACTCCAACAGCCGACCACCGGACGATTGAAGCGATTCGTCCGGTGTTGGAGGAGTGGGTTGGGCGCCGGCTGGGCAGCCTCACCTATCGCATGGTACAGGTACTGACCGGACATGGTTGCTTCGGCCACTACCTGTACCGTATCGCCCGTCGGGAGGAGACGCCCCGGTGTCATCACTGCGACTCCCCCGACGATACGGCCGAACACACCCTTGTGGAGTGTGGGTAATCTCCAATGGCGCAAAACCTGGCCGTAAGGCTGGGTTGCCTGGGGGTGGGCTGGTGAAATTGCTTCGGCAGAGCCTAGGCTACCCCCGCAAAGGGCAGTGGAGTTACCGAGGAGTTTGAGTGGGTATTCCCAGTGTCATTAGCACTGGGCGACCCCCACACACGCTCGTTGCCTAGCCAGCGACGAGTAGGTCTGTAATCAGATTTCTCCCCGACAAAAAAAAGGTAGGTACCATCGCCTTTTTTTCCAGCTATGCAACAGTTTTGCGTTTCTGATTGTAGTGAAAGGTGGCCAGTGTAATTACTGGGTATGGACGGCATTTCATCTTATGCCTCAGACTGACAACGCACCTGCAGTACCAAGTGATTTTTCCTTGTTGTTGCAGGTGTCTCTAGGCGATGGTAGCGGCCCCCAGGCGGGCCGTCAGCTAGTTATATAAAAGTCAAAATGTTAATCATAATAACAACTTATAATCATACGTACGCAGAACCAATAACAGGGTACGTAATGTAATTATCAGAATTACGGTATTTGCGTGAACTGCGCAGCCCGATTGCGATGTTATTAT
This sequence comes from Nymphula nitidulata, assembly GCA_947347705.1. NCBI lineage: Eukaryota > Metazoa > Arthropoda > Insecta > Lepidoptera > Crambidae > Nymphula > Nymphula nitidulata. Next base: position 397,869 of record OX374617.1, on the reverse strand, counting down.
CCTGGAACGACAAATAGTTAATCACAGTTCCAATTAAACAACGAACCCGCGCAATCACGGCCGAGTTTGAGCTGGATGATTTCCAATCAGCTATCTAATCGAATGCGGCTAACATAACGCGATGGGCACGGGATCAGACACGTGTACGTTATAGGTGATCATACCGACCATAGCTCCTACGGCCAAATACAACACATTTGAACAAAAAACAATATAGTTAAATATGTCACTGAAAAGGAATCCACGCAGCAATCATATTATTATCAATATTTCTCAGTTACCTAGTATCCGTTTCACGAGCTCTTTATGATGCTTACTTTGGGCTAGATAATAGGTGTGAGTGTATAAATGTTATTATATACTTTAACTATGGATACCTTAAACGTTATAAGTTTTAGAATCTTCAAGCCACTGTCCTGAAGTTGTGTATTCACAATTACATCAGTGACATAATATTTATATTGTTTTTTGTTCAAATGTGTATAAACTTATAACGTTTCCAAGGTATCGATAGTTAAAGTATATAATAATATAGTCTAATATTGTCATATAAATATTGTCATTAGTCTGTCACCAACACTTCTATATCTTAAACATTCATTTATGGAGAGTGTTTGCAAGCTTCATTTCAATAATTACTAAAGTATGTCTAAGCGATAATTGTATTTTAAAATTAGTGTAATTTTGTGACACGAATAGTGCCCGTGTTGACGAGCACAATCATTTGAAAAATCTTTAATTTGATGTGAAAAAATTCATCATTAAATTTGGTGCCAAACTCTACCAACATGCATTGGAATGTGTCATACCATTTCCATGCAACAACTGAAGATTATAACAGAAAACATTTCATAACTGGCTCAAAAAGTTTTTTACCACAGCATAGTACAAAATATCAAAAAAAAGAAGAACTGAATAAAAAAAGGCTGTGATCTTACAAAAAAATAAAACATTTTTATTTCAAGCATTCATTTTATCCTTAGTCTCAGGATGACATCAAACCTGCAATACCGCGAGATGTTTTCCTTGTTATTGCGCATTAACCACCAGACCGTCAGCTTGTTTGTCATCTAGTTGTATAAAAAAAGTATTTGGTTACAACATTACCTGGTGTTGCTACTGTTTGCTTCTAGAAATGAAGGATGAACTATGATAATAGCAAATTAGCAATCAATATTTGAAATGTTATATGAATAAGTACAGCATGGGTCTCTGAAAAATAAGCGTAAAAATATTTTTTCGGCAACGCGCAAGTGGTGTTGAAAGCGTCCATAGGCTACGGTAAACGCTTACCATCAGTAGGGCCGTATGCTTGGTTGGTGGTAAATAACAAAGTTACATAGTTATATCATTCGTTTAATTTTCGCGCCGTTTAAGTACAAGTTACTATTTCACACCATCTCATTGAGACTTTTTATAAGAGCCCAAATACGCTATATCTGCTGTAAGTTTCTAAAGAATTAAGCATCCCGCAGTCTTTTGATGGTAAAGGATCAGCTCAAGGTTAGTATGTCGTGGGAATGACACCAAAGTGACAGTACACCAAATTTCAAATCAATTGGATCTGTAAAAATTAGTAAAACCCTTTTATCATGTAGAAAATGAGCTGATAGTCATCAAACGCCTGAACTGATATTTATAAATTTTAGCCATCCTAATCACGTTAGCTTTCAAACAATAAAAAACTAATCAAAATCGGTTCATTCGTTTAGAGAGCTACGATGCTACAGACAGCCACACAGATACACAGGCAGACACGTCAAACCTATTACACCCCTCTTTTTTCGTCGGAGGCTAAAAACAGACGTATGACGGGTTAAAAACAGACTTTTTGAGTTAGAAACTAATTTTATATATCGCGTCATATCAGCTAATAACAAATATAAACAATTGAAGTGATGTAAAACCGTCCAAATTGCGCTTTGTAAAGTTCAGGTGTGAAGCAGTGTATCACAAATATGGACTTTATTTAAACAACTAGATGACAAACAAGCTGTCGGCCCACCTGATGTTAAGCGGTTACCGCCGCCTATAGACACCTGCAATAACAAGGAAAAATCACTTGATATTGCAAGTGCATCGTCATCCTGAGGCCATAGATGAAATGCCGTCCATGCCCAGTAATTGCACTGGCTTCCTTTCCCTTCATCCGAAACAGCGAACTGTTTCACGGCTGAAATAAGAGAGGTGGTGGTACCTACCCAGACGACCCTACATACGGGCCTACCGCCGTTTCTACCACCTAGTAAACGATGTAACGACTCGCTGTAATTGTAATTCTCCAAAGTTCGACCAAAAAATAACATCATTTATTTTGAATATATTTGATTCTTTTCGAATACAATACGGCATGTCTTTTGCATTGTTGAAACTTATTTTTAACCCCCACGAAAAAAGAGGGGTGTTATAAGTTTGACGTGTCTGTCTGTGTATCTGTGTGTCTGTCTGTGACATCGTAGCGCCTAATCGAATGGACCGATTTTGATTCGGTTTTTTTTTTGTTTGGAAGCTGATGTGATTACGATGGTTCTTAGCTAGATCATTTCAGGCGTTTGATGACTATCACCTCATTTTATACATTATTAAAGTGTTTTACTAACTTTTACAGATCCCAATGATTTGAAATTTGGTGTACTGTCACTTCGGTGACATTCCCATGACATACTATCCTTGAGCTGATCCTATACCATCAAAAAGTCTGCGAAATGCTTAACTCTTCAGAAACTTACAGCAGATATAGCGTATTTGGGCTTTTATGAATAGTCTCAATGAGATGGTGTTAGATAGATGACTAATGACGCCGGGGGTTACTTTAATTTTTTAATTTTGTAGTTATTATGTATTCAACGTCAAAATTAAAAGTTTATTTTATTACCCTTATTTATATCGTCATAAAATTCACAAAACACCTCCCTTACATTCCCCGTCGAGTATACAAGCGTCCAAAGACGTGACTCACCCCGAATCTTTTGACCAATTTCCTTCGAGTACGCATTCCATTATTCCCTCCGCACGTATTTCCCCAGCACTATGTACAAGTTTTAACTTGTTTTATTTCTATATACAAGTAAGTAACAGGCTAAACTAATTGAAAGTAGTTACAACGGCTGAGGGCCACTTAGGATTCATGAGAGGTCGTTGGATAATGGGGGCCTAGAGAGATAGTCTTAATAGAAATCCTGGATATAAGTACAGTTGAGGTTCATAGATGTAGATTTATTTCCAACATTAGCACTTAACATATACGGCTTCTTATACTACGTATCATGGACAGTCAGAGCATACATGAAGATAGAGATCGTATAAGCTGAAATGACGCGCCCTACTACTTAATTAGTTTACTTAGATGTGTGAGTGCAAATATTAATAACGACACTTCATCTGTGTGGCAGCGTCGACTGTTTCGTGAACTATGATCGTACAACTCGGTGGACTAATCGGGCGATGAATCCGAAACCTCTAGTGATCCAAAAGAATACTTTTACAAGTATTTTTAAACTTCCTGTTAGTATTTATTTGTAATTGTTACAATAAAGTAGGTGCTTAAACGCATCGAAAACATTAAAATATGATTTTCGTAATTATTATTGTTCACAACAATATCGAAGTCAACGTGGGTTTATAATGACAGATTGTCGCTTTTATTTTTATGAGTGGTAAGCACTTAGAATCCTGGAAATCATCCAGGCGTGTCCGTTTTGGCTGGCGGCAGCTCGCGCTCTGCCAAAAACAAAGAAGTCGATCCTGTATTAAGAAGGATTAATAGCGGACATCACAGTTTAAGAATGGCTATTAGTCGCTTTTAGAAGAATAATTTTAAAAAATATCTTTATTTCAGGCACAGTTAAGTGAATTAACAAAACTTAGACCCATGTAATTCAATTACAATGAAAAATAGATTATGTGGCAAATTATTTTCAATTAATGTAATTGTCAATCAATAAAGCCTTAGTAAAACAATACATACTCTGCGAAACTTACTTTTGAGGTTAGTCATAAAATACAGTTTTACTTATTGTGTTGTCCGTCTGTCACCAGGATGTTTCTCATGAACTGTGATAGTTAGGCAGTTGAAAGTTTCACAGATGATGTATTTCTGTTGCCGCTATAACAACAAATACTAATAAATAGAATAAAATAATTATTTAAGGGGACCCTATACAACAAACGTGATTTTTTGGCTTGTTTTTGCTCGATATTGATAACGGCAACAGGTGACGCTTGTTTATAGATAATAGTACTAAACCCTTCGGGCGCGAGTCCGACTCGCACTTAGCCAGTTTTTTATATAGTTTATAAACGGTAAACCCGGTGGTTTGAGACTACCGCCGCCTATAGACACCTGTTATAACCAGGAAAAATCACTTGTCGTTTCAGGTGCGTTGTCATCCCGAGGCCTTAGGTGAAATGCCTTCCATGCCCAGTAATTACACTAACTACCTTTCCCTATATTTAATTCTAGATACAGTGAACTGTTTTACAGAAGAAATAGTAAGAGTGGTAACGAGGACCAGACGACGCTACAAACCGGCCTACCACCTAGTAAACAACCTTAAAGTGGCAGTGGGCAGGGCACATAGCAAGCAGCATAGACGGTTGATAGGGCGTTAAAGTTCTATCATGAAGATCACATACCGGAAAGCGTAAATGCAAAAAAGACGACCTGGTCAAGGTTGCACTCCCTGTAAACACCAAGAGAAAGCATACTTCTACAAAACAAACAAGTATACTTCTTTATTTATGATGACAGATCCTGAGACAATTCGGTTGGTCGCACAAATGTGTGTTATTTTTATGCTCTACCTGTCAATAAAACAAAACATTATCACAAGTTTCAAACTGAATCGAGACAGGTCCACAGAATCACAGTACCGTATTCAATGTTTGCTATTCCCATAGATTCAATATACATTTCAATTCCATGATCCTCCGCCAGATTGTTTGTTCTATCTGCGAGCGGCACGATACAGTATTGTGCTCGGACGAGACAGACGCCCGGACGAACCAATCAATACAATGAGCTTCCTTGAATGGATAGCATGTTTCTTATTTTGACATTTTGGAACAAAAACTGTAAAGAAAAAATATCTATGCCAAGCAACAACAAATATTTCATTGATAATGAGTACAATGAATGCCTAAAAGTTTATACGCAATTTTCGAATTTATTTATATATTTTACTAGCTTTTCCCGTAACTTCATTCGCGGGGATTTCGGAAAATAACAACATGTCGTACGTAGGTAGTGGTACATGATTTTACTTCAGCATTTATTTGGTTAAGAATTTAAATCATTACAAACACCTTCGCAATTATACATTGATCGCCCCGCCTGCACCCGCCTTGGATATCATAAATGCGTGCGTGTTATTATTTGATCATTATTTTGTTGCGACATTATTTTAAATCTTTGAGATATTCATTGAAATCAAAAGATATCAAAATGTAGATTATCATCTTTACAAACACACTTTCGCAGGTAGTGCACGCATTTTAAAAGAACCTGATTAACAAAAAAGGTTATAGTCAGAGTCAGACAATTTAAAAGATAGACATATGCTGTCAAAGACTTTTCTAAGAAAGGTGAAAGGAGAACAATTCAGGAATCCATAATATTTACATAATTTGGTTATTTGTTTCATAATAATTTTTATTTTGCCCGGCTAAAAGGTCCATCGAATCAAAAGCTTCGTCTAAGTTATATTAAGTTCACAGTGCTTTAAACGATCCCAATCAGAGAACAGATAAAAGAGGGCCTCTTTAACTGTTTTGTGATCACAATGATGTAACAAGATACTTTTATTGATGACTTGAAAGCAAAAAAGCTTTTAATAATAATGCATAAAGCGGCGATCCAATAAAGGATCTCTCTCCTCAAATATTTGACTTGCTGAAATCACTTCACAAATACAGCTTTACGTGATATTAAAATTTAATTCGCGCGTTGCGCTCTCGGAATATTCTGCGAGTAGGTCTTTTACTACGAGTTCGGTGTAATTGATGTACAGGCGACCGCACGTCAAGTGCAACAGTTACATTACTAAAGCCCTTATTACTAACGGAGTAAGTCTTGAGGTCAAAATGTAACGCCTGGTCTGGTGCTCTCGATTGTACATACTGTTATATAATTGTTATTACGTAAGCAACCAAATGAGGGTTATCAGCCGTCAGCTAAAATCACTTTTGGTGACGACTCGTATTAATTAATATAATTTAACTAATTTAGGAGAACCTCACTGGCGCAGTGGTTGGAGTGCTCTGGTTTCTGTTTCGAAAAGTAATACGATTAGTGTAATTACTAGCTAGGCATGGACGGCATTTAATCTTAGGCCTCAGGATGACAACGCACCTGCAATATCAAGTATTTTTTCTTGTTATTACTGGTGTCTTTAGGTGGCGGTAGCCGCTTGCCACCAAATTGGCTGTCATCTTGTTTTTCATCTAGTTGTAGGTATATAATATAAAATTCTCGACTCACAAATTTAATTACCATAGTCCTCCGAAACGGCTTGACCGATTTTCATGAAATTTTATAATTGTTTATTCACTAGGTCTGAGAATCGGCTATTATGTATTTATTTTTATTTTATATTTTTGGACAATTTTTTTTTCTTGACCGATTTTCATGAAATTTTATATGTATATTCAGTAGGTCTGAGAATCGGCAACTATCTATTTTTTTATTATTTTTCAGACAATTTTTTAGTGGCAAAACAACGTTTGCGGGGACAGCTGGTTGTATATAAAAAAAGCAATTCAACTTTCGGCATTTCCGCGATCTTCTGAACGGTGCTGTATTGAGACCGTGTGGTGTGAAAACATTCGTCGTTGGCGATTTAGGTATTTTTAGGAGCACCATCAGCCCCCGTATCATGGTGAACTCCCTGGGGAGTGGACAAAAGTTTGGCTCTCTCTTTATTCAGGACAAAAAAGAGGTGAAACACATTTTTATCTCCTATAAGTGGACATAAGTTGTGGAGAGAGATTTTGTTCAAGGCCCGTGCTAGTCCCGCAGCTCATACTCCTTACAAGTTGAAAACTAAATGATACCAAATTGTATTGCTACTGAAAATAAAGAGCAATAATAAAGCTCTTTATCAATTGTGTACTCGGTCAGAGGTCCCGGGTTCGCAGCCCGGTAGGGGCAGATGTATGTATGATGAGTACGAGCATTTGTTCACTGATTGTGGATGAGTGTGTTTCGGATTGAAGGGAAGCCAGTGTAATTACTGGGCATGGACGGCATTTCATCTTAGACCCCAGGATGACAACGAACCTGCAATATCAAGTGATTTTCCCTTGTTATTGCAGGTGTCTATAGGCGGCGGTAGCCGCTTACCATCAGGTGGGCCGTCAGCTTGTTTGTCATCTAGTTGTATAACAAAAAAAAAACATTATTTCTCCGTTATCTAGTATCCATATTCCAAGCTCTGTATGATACTTATTTTGCGCTAGATAATAGGTGTCTGAAATATGGCCAATATGAAGATTTTATCTTACCACTAGGACCGTAAGAAATGCGGTAAAAACTCATTTTGTGGCAGAAGCTAAAGTTGGCCCTAATAATTATTATTTTGAGTTTATTATTATATGCGTTATATTCGCTTTTGAAATCGTCTTGTGAAATAGGCCCGACGCAAAAAGAGGGGTGTTATCAGTTTGACGTGTGTATCTGTGTGTGGCATCGTAGCACCTAAACGAATGGACCGATTTCAATTAGGTATTTTTATTATTTCAAAGTTGACGTGATCGATGGCTTTACGCTATCATTTATGAAGATCTGTTCAGGAGTTTGATGAATATCAGCTCATTTCCCACTTGACATAGGGTCTAACTTACTTTCGCAGATCCGATTGATTTGAAATTTGGTTTCCTGTTACTTCGGTGGTATTTCCAAGACATGCTAATCTTAAACTGATGCTGTACCATCAAATAGTCTGCGGGTTGCTTAATTCATCAGAAACTCACAGGAGATATAGCGTCTTAGGGCTCATAAAAATAATATCAATGAGATGGTGATAAATAGATGATTAACGAAGCCCCCGGCTTTATACTACAATTAAATACAATTTTCATTATGTACAGATGACAGCACATCAAGTGTAACAGCTGCACTACGAAAGCCGCCTCTATTACCGACGCAGTAAGGGTGGTCTTAATGTCGAACTGTCGACTGTACTTCAGCTTACTCAAACAAAAATAGAACACGAAAATAAAAATATTGCCATAATTGCCCTTTTTAACCTCCTAAAAAAACGAGGGGTGTTATAAGCTACCGTCATAATATCAGCTTCCTCAATAATATTTTGCTGATCCACTTTACCTCTTCCTCAATGTAATAAATAGCACTAAAATGAAATAATAAAAGGCATCACGTCAAAAGCATTTGATCAAATAAACTTCTAAGCTTTATCTATGACAGGATAACAGACGAAATCTTTCTATTTCCAGGGAAAACGAGATGACAGAAAAAATAAAAAGATTTATCCAAGTGGATAAAATCGTTTGATAAATAGATTGGACTTCTCAGTTGAATCAAATAGCTCCTATCTTATAACCTATATCAGAGATTCTTACTAATATTTTGAGGTGAATTCAAATTCAAAATTCTTTATTTGCTCTACATGCGGTGAGAAGGGTATACGATCCAGTTTTGCGCATATAACTGTGTAACTAACAGCGTGCAAATATAAATTTCATTTCCAACATGATAATTAAGTATAGAATAAATCAAAATGCGATAACAAATACTACACAATTAGAATTTAAATGATTCATAATTAATTACTGTCTTAGATATATTAATGAAAATGTTAATCACTAAGTCTTACCTAGAGTTAGCATTCTTAATACCACGTCTCTGATTAGAACATTTTTCTATATTTACCTATTTCATTTTGAGACTTCTGCAAATTTGGAGCAGTCTACAAGTGAATCAGAAAGCTACGAACTCTTCAAAAATACAGTGAATGGCTTCGTCACGCCTCATTATAAGGCCTTGACATAGAAAGGGGGGAAAATGTATGTTGTGGGACTATACTGCCATCTGGTTTCAAAGAAGTTGTTACTAAAATGTATGGATACCCGGCCAGGTCTATGTACACTATCGTCGGTAGGCGTGCAAGACCGCGTAAGAGCAGTTTGCAATACCGCGTATGTGCTTTTTGTTTATTTCACAGGATTGAAGAAAAAAGTTAAATCTTGGATATTTCTACACATTTCTTTGACTGAACTTGTTTGGGGTTTCTCAGGGTGTTGTTTAATGAGAATCTGGTATATGCGAATCAGCGCTAAGAGCCCGCCCGACGTGATATTTCAATTTTGCGATTTTTGTAAATACGCGGTATTGCAAAACGCTCTTACGCGGTCTTGCACGCTCACCGACGCCATTCTAAAAAGGAGGTTATTATACTAGGATAATTAATTAAACCGCCTTTCCTGGAAGTCATCTGGTGTCCGCCGAAGAAAGTTCACCAGACCACCCCCAGGAAACTCCTCAGTATGGTCCGGCTTTGCGATGATGAAGATTACCCAGAGTTACCTTAGGCAATCTCAATGTGACGGCTTTTGTATTGCGTGCGCTGATGCCACATGACACGCAAGACCGAGGCGTAGTCTACCCTGGAAAAATCAAGAGAACGCATTAGTTGAGAGCAGAAGGGACGTAGCATCTGTGAAGATCTCTGGTGACCTTACTCAACAGAGCAATACCACAGTGCAAAGCTTTGAGCGAGGAATTGTCTCTATAAAGTCCATAAATATTATACCTAAAATAGACATTGGGTTCTAATATACAGCAAATGAGCTAAGTTTCAGCTAATATAACTAATATAAAGACTGTCGATCAGGTGGAAAGGGTATTCTTGTAATAACAACTTGGCGGTATAATGCACTAGAGCGAATCGAGAGTTTGAAGAAAAAAATATAAGATACGAGTTGCGCAGTGAACTTGCTAAATTCAGTAGCTATCCTCAACATAGCAGGTAGCCAGTGTAATTACTGGGCATGGACGGCATTTCTTCTTAGGCCTCAGGAAACAACGCACCTGCAATATCAAGTGATTTTTCCTTGTTATTGCAGGTGACTATGAGCAGCGGTAACCGCACCGGCTGTACCATCAGGTGGGCCGTCAGCTTGTTTGTCATCTAGTTGTATAAAAAAAAACATGGGTGTTTTCGTTCATGGATTTGAATGAAAATACCCAACTGTTTGGATTGTAGAAACTATTATTCACATGGTGGCTTAGTCATCCAGTCAGCTCTACCAATTTAGCGGTATTTCAGCTCAACTGATTCCTAATAAAGCTTATTCGTACTCACCACAGCATGCCAAGAGTAACATTTGCACAAGGAAAGCTGCCTCTATTACGTACGCAGCAAGGGCGGTCTCAAGATCAAACTGCACCATTAGTCTTACTGCCTGTTCTTGCGTTATGACAAAGAAGCCAAGCAAAACTTTATTACCAAGTTAACCAGTTAATCCAGTTGGAGGGCCGGAGGGATCTTTCTCGAAGTTGTTTTCTTGAGGGCAACAGGGCCGCTCTCTTTGAGCCTTTGATCTTTTTAGTTCCATGCAAAACAGATTCCAGATGATACGGTTACTCGATAGGACGATGATGTTACATTAGTAATACTCGGAATTTGTAAGGAAAAGTATTCTACTTTTGCTAGGAAAGTTTCACAAAATATTGGTAAACAAAGTGAGAAAAGTGCTTCTTAGGAATTTATCAGATTTTAAGAAATGTTGTTTCAGAAGGTACGTTTCTTTTATCTGTAGTGTTTCTTTCAAATACATTTTCGCTAGGTACCACCGCCTGGTAAGGTTAGGTTAGGTTGAATTAAGAATTTCAGCCGTCAAACAGTCCGTTGTGTTTCGGATTGAAAGGAGAGGTAGCCAGTGTAATTACTGGGCATGGAGGGCATGTTATCTTAAGCCTCAGGATGATAACGCACCTGCAATATCAAGTGTCTTTCCCTTGTTATTACAGGTGTCTACAGGCGGCGGTAACCGCTTACCATCAGGTGGGCCGTCAGCTTGTTTGTCATCTAGTAGTATAAAAACAAACACATTCCAGACGTAATCCGGTTTTACTGTCACATGCTCTCGGGATGTATACTCCTACTTGACTGACAGAAAACAATGTGTACAATTAACCCATTTCAATGAAAAAAAAACGAGAAATAAAACAAATTACTTCACCTATTGAAGCGAACTCAGGATCTATTCCACAGGGTAGTGTACTGGGCTGCTTATTGTTTCTAGCTTATATAAATGAGCTTCCGTCTGTTGTGTCGCAGAGAATAATATTATTTGCCGACGATGCGACCCTTTTGGTCACTTGTGATCCGAGGGACGTTGGCCACTTACAAAGCGAGATTTCAAAGTGTCTGAACAAAATTGTAGCATATTTAAATGAAATAAACCTTACATTAAATTTTGAAAAAACAAAACTTATGCAGTTTCGGCCGTACCAGAGGTCAGGGTTATCCGTCCAAATATCTCACCAAGGACAAACTATGGAGGAAGTAAACGTGTTCTCGTTAGTTGGCCTTACGATGGACTCGACACTTTCTTGGAAACAACACGTAGAAACTGTTGGGAATAAGTTGAGTAGTTTTTCGTATGCGCTGCGAGAACTCCGTAAAAGTACAAACGAGGAGTGTGCACTCGCCGCATACCACAGCCACGCAGCAGCTTGGATAAGGTACGGCATTATTTTTTGGGGAAACTCTACGGATGTGAACGCAGTATCGGTTTTGCAAAAACGATGTCTTAGGATTATAACACTAACTGCTCCTAGAGATTCATGCAGAACGTTATTTGTAAAGTACAAAATCCTCACAGTAACTTGCATCTATATGTTGGAATTGTGTCGTTTTGTGCGCAAACACATGAAATACTTTAAGCGTATCAGCGACACGTCGCGGCGTTATGCCTCGCGCCGCGGAAATGATCTTGTTTTGCCTACGCCACATCTTACACTATATAAAAATGGCCCATATTACATGGCAATAAAAATTTATAATCACTTGCCAAACACTCTTAAGGCCCTTCAAGGTAGTCGATTTGAAAATAAATTAAATAACCTACTTAAACAAAAAACTTATTACAATATAAAGGATTATTTTGATGACAAATTTTTGGATTGACTTTACTGTGACGCTTTATAACTTAATGACTATCTGAGTTTCTATGTTATATTATTACCTAAATTATAATTGCTTTTACTGACATAACTATTTAATAATTAATTTGTTTGACATTGATTTATTCTATTAATTTTTTCAAATAATATTGTGATGCAGTAAATAATAATGTTTAATGTAATGTAATGCAAGTATGTTTAATTTGATTTATAATGTGGGTATTGCATGACTATCTACGTTATATCATTACCTAAATTATAATTTCTTTAACTGCCATAACTATTTATTTATTAATTTGTTTGACATTGGTTGCTTCTATTAATGTTATCTAATAATAATGTAATGGTTAATAATCATGTAATGCAAGTATGTTAAATTTGATTTATAATGTAGGTATTGCATAGTTTCTTTATAATATTTTATTGTTGCTTTTTTATATGTATATTTTCTTCAAGTATTAATTTTACCTAAATTCACTAATGCCTTGAGAGGGTAAATTTGTAATCATTTTTTTACCACCTACTTTGAATCATGAATATATTATTGTTACAAATTTTTACGTGAATAAATGAATATGAATATGAATATGAATATGAATATGTATGCTGCTTAACAAATTGAGCAGTGTTAGTATATGATACAACCCACTTTGAGCCAGCGTGGTGGCGAGCAGCCTCCAACTCTTCACGTGTTTCTCCCATGTAGTAAGACTTGCCCAGCAGCGGGACGTATATAAGGGTGTGATGATGAGTACTTCTCTACAAATTCATCATCACCAGCCTATATCTCTGCTGGTTACAGGACTTTCTACATGGGAGAGTAACATGAGGAGCTTGGGCGGTAACACCACCACGCTAGCCCAATGCGGGTTGGTGCTTAACGTGCCTTCCGAAGCACGGAGGAGCTCGAGATTATACATTTTTGGTTGACCCATTCCGAGATCGACTATGGCGAAAGTTGCTTTGTTTTCGTAATCGAAACCGGAGCGCTCGAACCACTAAGCCAACGAGCTCCTCTACAAATTAATTACTCCAATTATTCACGCTTGTTGTGCTGTTCTCTGTACCTCACCTGAATTAACGCTCCTAAACGCCGCGCGGTGCTGCGTTTGATGTAGCGGCGGCGCGGCCTTTGAGGCCGGGAGGGCCCTCGCTCGAGGTACCCTCTAAAAGGGCTTCTAATCTACGCTGCACCTTGGAATGCGAGTTTTTCTTTTTGATTTCGTATCTTAAATTTTGCTTACTTTGCACATTTGCAAAAACCTGGAAAATAACGGTTCTAAGAGGAATGCTGTCGAAAACTAAGACAAATGACATGAAATTAAAAAATATATACATGGTTAAACTTGCCACTTTCTGGACGCCTAGGTCAGCATCCAATGAAACGGCTGAAGAACAACTAGCCGAGTCGTTGAGCGCAACGTTTTATCAGATATATGAACGTCATGTCAGCCGTCTTATTATATTAGCCATTGAATTAGACGCCTAGGCAGGTCGCTTAAATCTAAGAGCTTCTGTGTGACTGTTAGACTGATTGATAGGTTCAAGGTTATTTTTTATGACCACTTATAACTGAAATCGTCAATTACACCTTTTCAGTACAAGATGATCCGCCTAGGTATAAGATTGCAAAAATCCGCAATTTTGCATACATAGACAACTTAATTATTCCAGTTATTTTAATTTAAAAAACCAAACTACCCAACTGATTTTGAAAATTTTTTTTCGAACCAATTGGCAATTATTCCGTATCGAACAAAAAGAATCACGTAAATCGGATCAGTAGTCTCGGCGTAATTGGTGTACATACAAAGAAAAAAAAACATACCGGCCGAATTGCGAACCTCCTCGTTTTTGAAGACGGTTAAAAAACAAAACTACCCAATTGATTTCAAAAAAAAATATGGGACCAAATGACAACTATTCCGCATCAAACAAAAATAATCGGCGTTTTGGTGTACGTACATAGCAAAAGAAACATACCAACCGAATTGAGAACCTCTTCGTTTATGAAGTCGGGTAAAAATGCAATTAAATCACGCGACAGTCAACATCACTGCAGTGTATGACGTCAAAGCGCTGTCAAGAAGAACACCATCTAAATCACTATGGCAACTTAGTAGTGCTTGGTAACAAGTGACGTCACAGCGGTCACGTTACATCTGTTGGCGTTTTGGAACGCAATTCGAAACGAAATTTAAGATGCACTATTTTGAATATATTAGTCGTGTTAAAATAATTATGATCACTATTTGGAGATACTTAATATACATATACACGACTTGAAACACTTCGACACACATCAGGTTGCTAGAGCACACTGAAAAACCTTTATGATGTTGATTACAAATGGGTTTTCGTGATTATTTCTTTACATAATGCGCAATGTGGTATACATTGCGCATTATGTAAAGAAATACTGATATCCAAACGACCTTATGCTACGGTAACCGCTTATTATAAGTTGGGTCATATCCTTGATTGCCACCTTCATCATCACTAGCTTATATACACCCCTCTGCCCCTATGCCCAGCTGTGGGGCCCGCAGCTGCCCAGCAGCTGGCCTTGGCCATGGCCTTGTTACATGGGAGAAACATGAGAAGTTTGGGCTTTAACACCACCACGCTGGCCCAATGCGGGTTGGCGGGTAAAGCTTGCAGTAACAACCGGGACCAACGGCTTAACTTGCCTTCCGAAGCACGGAGGAGCTCGAGATAATAAAGTTTAACTGACAGACCCATCCCAGGCATGTAATTGCAAGATTCGGAGTAGGCTAGAGAGAGAGAGAGGTGAAGAGAGATGACGCCGCAGAAGAGGCAGAAGACCAGCACATGGCCTATTGGGAGTCAGCGGTACCACTTCGTGTGGGCACGGGTGACATGTAAGGCACCGAAGGCGTTTCGTGTACGTCCGCCCCAGAAGAGGGAGGAGCATAGGGACATGGCGACAGATTATAATTTATAGAGAGTCAAGAAAAGTGCGCCGTAAAAGAGTCCCGAGCAAGTAGCAGTGCACTCTTCCGTGATTCGGCCTGCATAAACTAATGGTTGCAACAGGTCATGGGCAGGTTGGTGGGAATTTACCCATTCCAGGATCGACCATGGCGAAAGTTGCTTTGTATTCGTATCGAAACTAGAGCGCTCAAACCACTACGCCACCGAGCTCCTCCACCACCGATTACCACCAGTGACCGGGATGCCATCAGCGTCTAAAGGCTACGGTAACCTGATACCATCAGGCTTACACATTATAATTTGTTCTCCATTTTTATCGCATAAAGTTAACGTTCATTGCAATAATTCTTGTTAGACATTAACTTTTATTCTTGAACATTCATTAGGTTTTTCAAATAGGCCAGCGTTCGCCATCGGAGCAGCTGCCTGAAAGTTGGGGCCGCCTCTTATCTGGCTCATGAATTATTAGTAGAGACCACCAATGGCCGACGGGATGGCCCGTAGTGGCCCTCCGGGTAAGGAAGCTGGAACTTACATCAACTTGCAAAGTTTGGCATTTATTAATAGTTCGTGTTAATGAGTTCGGCTTATAGAAGTTATCTTTCCTGGAACAATGGGAAAGATGCATCCAAAAAAAAACTAATTTTAATACTTTTTTTTAATAATACGTAACGTTAAACTGCTAATAAAGAAAACGTTATTTATTTGAGCCTTACTTTGATAATGTGAACGGGAAATCGCAGTGTAGCTCTCTTTTTAACCGACTTCAAAAACGAGGAGGTTCTCAATTCGGCCGGTATGTTTTTTTTTTTTTCTATGTTTGTACACCGATTACGCCGAGATTAATGATTCGATTTACGTGATTCTTTTTTTGTTCGATGCGGATAAGCTGTCATTTGGTCCCATAAATTTTTTTTCAAAATCACTTGGGAAGTTTGGTTTTAAATAAAAAAAAAACTGAAATTATTAAGTCGTCTACGTATGCGATATTGCGAATTTTTGCTTTCCTATGACTTTTTAGTGAAACGATACGATAGTAGTAAACAATATAAGTTGACGGTCACCTATCTAGCTTCGACCTTAGAAAGTTATTACTAAAAATTGTGAAAAAAAAATTTTAAACAAAAATTAAAACCGACTTCAAAAAACTGAAAAGGATAAAATACTTAAATTTAAGTAGGTACTCATCCCCTAGTAACATATTTTTGGAGTTGGTGCTAAGTGGTTTCCAAAAACAATAGAAAGTGAAGCACCAACTCCAAAAATATGTTACTAGGGGATGAGTACCAACTTAAATTTAATTATTATAAAATAATTAAATTTAAGTTGGTACCTTTTCAGTTTCTTGAAGTCGGTTTTAATTTTTGTTTACAATTTTTTTCTAAAACAAGTTTTTATTACATGAAAGTAACATGAAGGTACTGTGACGTCAAAGTCTATATCGGATCTCCTGTCTAGCATACAACTGTAAGTGGTAGTAGTGTATTTTCTAAAATTCTTTCACCTTATTTGTTAAAATTGAATTTTTCAGGTTTTAAGCCCAGTCGCATTTCAATAGGACAAGATCCTCAAACAAGCGTTCAGCCTGATGGCAACTAACTACCGTTGCACATTGGACACTAGGGAAGACTAAAAATAAATGGGTATATTGTCATATTGTTAGATGAGATAACGCTTTCACAAGATCTCTGGCGACCTTACTCACTGTAGAATCACAACACTACAAATTGATAAATTCATCATTAAAACATCGGGATTCAGCTGTATAGTATTAAATTGAATATTTTGAAAACATGTTTATGTATTTTAAGTAAGGTAGATATTACATTTTTGTCTAGAGATGCATACTCGTGGGTTATAGTTTGGCATTTAGTGATAAACTAGTTAAGAACATTGTAAATTAATAACTGTAACCTGTTTTGCATCTTAATAAAAAAAAATCAAACAACGGCTGCTTATGCCGTTCATAAGTGACAGTGGTAGAAGTACTTTACGTAATTGAAAATACCATCATCCCTACTTACTGCTTTAGAAATTGCCCATAAAACAAGTCCCGTCAAGCAACTACTAAAACTATGAACACCAACTATCAAAAGTTGGAAACAAACATCAGAATAAGCCGGACTACGTGAATTTTTCATATTAATGCGGTCCAAGTGGTTATGCGAGCCAAGGAATTATTTGTACGGTACTCGTTATTTTAATAAGTGGGCGGAGTGCCTTCATATGCCATAATTAAGGACATAGAATAAAGTGTTGACAGTCACAATTAACACGAGACGGCTCAAAGGTTACATTTTATTTAAACAGTCAACTTTCATTGTTAGTAGGTATTTGAATTGTACCTAATAGAGCTTAACGCCTTACTTTTACTCAATTAACGCTAAAAGACTAAATGACTTAATTTGGACAGAGACATGTCATGTCTAGTCCAAATTTAGTATAATTACGGGTGAATGTTATGGATACCAGATAAAGGAGAAATATCGTCATTAACATGTATTTTATGTATCACAAATAAAATAAATAAACAAAGAAACATCCATGACTCATCCATCACACAAGCATCTGCCCCAAACGGTGTTTGAACCCGGGACCCCTTACCGAGTAGCCTGTATAGTAAGGGGTACAGACGACTTGACCAGTCGGCCAAAATATGGTATGCAAATTAAATCCTTACTAAACATATAAACATTCATGACTCCGGAACAAAAACTTCTTACTTATTAACTATTACTAACAATTTCTCCAATCGGGATTTGATTTGGGAGCTTTATCTTAGGAGATAGTAATACTGACACCAGAAGGCCTTCAACAATATTACGAAGTAGAAAATTTAAAAAAGATATTTAAACAGTTATGTATACGGAAACAGTACCTACAGTAATGAGGAAGTAGCGGCGGGGAACTAAATGTAAAATAAAAATGATCCTCTCGGGTGCTCGTTGAAAAATCCCGACTAAATTGGCCCTCTCGTGGTTGGCCGGTGCAGCGGCGGGCCGACGGTCATCGAGTGACTGCCTCCAACCGCTGAGCCTTACTCGCTACAACTTGTGGAAACATACTGGACTTGAATTGAATGGTGAGCGTCAGTATTTTATTACTAAACAAATGCAATACATCATCATCACCAGCCTATATAGGTACGTCCCACTGCTGGGCACAGACCTTCCTGCATGGGAGAAACACATGAGAAGTTTGGGCCATAACACTACCACGCTAGCCCAATGCGAGTTGGTCGGTTAAATCGGTTGTAGTAACAACCGGGATCAACATTAAGACGTGCGCGAGATAAAAAATTTAGAAACGCACCTATTTCCGCGGTATTACTACTACCAAAACTTGAAGACTATTATTATCGCAGGCTTAATTGTTTTTAAACGACTTCAAAAAGGAGGTTATCACTACATAGTATAAAACAAAGTCGCTATCCGCCGTCTGTCTGTCCCATCTTTAAAACTACGCAACAAATTTTGATGCGGTTTTTTTTAATAGATAGAGTGATTCTTAAGGAAGGTTTATATGTATAATACATGCATAAGCATTGCACCCGTGCAAAGCCGGGGCGGGTCGCTAGTAATATATATTATGTTCCTCTGTATGTATTTTTTTGTATGTATGTTCACCGATTTCGCTGTCAATTGTGAACCGATTTTCAAAATTCTTTTTATTTTTATTCGATAGAATATACTCCTGAGGTGGTCCCATTATCATCAAGTCAGGATCTGATGATGGGATCCCAGGGAAATCGAGGGCAAACATAATGTAATTGTTAGTTAGTTAATATTATTTTTATGTGATAGACATAAGGGTTTTTTTGTTGACGATTCGAAAGTGCTTCTTGGTGGGCCTAATTGAATAAAGATATTTTCATTTTTCATTTTTTTTTCAAACCTCAAGTTTTACAGGCACGTATGACATGTTTTACTTTTTTCCAAAGCTATTCAAGTATTTGCTGCTGTTAGTCATCATCATTTTGATGAGCTGGTGATGGAAGGTACAACTTCTTAACGGTTAGGGATCCTGGCCGAACAGCTCCCGACGGCTCTCTGTATGTCGTTGCTATCATTATAATTGCGCGCTCGCGGCCGCTCCCGTCGCGGATCCTTTAATCTTAATAATGCAGTGGCGCGCTCCTACGCTCCAGCCTGTCATAATGGCTGCCGGAGGCCTAGTGGAGCCTTACAAAATGTACTGTCTTATGAAGCGCGCCACGTCCTGTACCGTGCGAGAACTTTTGTTCACATTACATAATGCTTACACTTCATTTAATTTGTTTCCCCGTGTATTGTTATTTTAATATGAGAGTCAGGACGTGGTGGTGAATTTAAAACAACTCTGTGGTGCTATGTCGTCAAAGCTGTCAAAGTAATGAGACATGTTTTCTGTGCTGTCAATAAAACTTTACCTTTTGATTTTTCCAGGCTGTGCAATGGGTCAGTGGTGTTTTAGGTATAACTAAGTGTCTTTAGGCAGTTAGACCATTTTGCTTGCTTGTTGTATATACAGAATAGTGATTAAGACAATAAATTAAAACATGGGCTATATTTGTTCCTAGAAATGTTATAAAATTATCAAATGAATAAGACGTTTTTGAAAGTTGCAAAACATTTCAATGAATTAATATAGCCCATGTTTTAATTTATTGTCGTACTTTGCTTCATAACAAAAATAAAAAAGATGTTGAAATACATTTCAACGGTAATTCAATGGTAATATTTTCAACGCTGTCATAAAACCAACGATACACGTAGCTAACGTTGCTACGATGATCTCGGTGCGCTACGGTTTTCGTAGCTGCTACGATATGAAGCGAGGAATCGTAGCAATATCATGAATCATTACACTGCATACTATGCTCAATTTTACTAAGTATAGTATTATCTTTCATTAGGTCATTTCCTTAACTTAATTAAGGAAATGACCTTCCATACGAAGTTTTTCTTGCTTCTATTTTTTTATTATACCTATTGGTAATCCTATTTTCAAAGACTGAATTCTGCCGTAATTGCAAGATGAATTGAAAATACCTAGCCCACGTCTCAGAAGATCATGAAAATATATTTACCCACCCGGCTTCGCAATTCAAGGAATATCTTATTTATTTATTTAAGTATGCCTGCAGCAAAGCAAAAGTCTCTATGTATTAAGTTATCACGTACTAAAATCACATAGTAAAACAGATTTCTTTATGAATTGAGTAGTTTTCGAAGTGTTTTTCATGATTAGATACACTACAATGGCCAAATTTAGATTAATTCTCAGTTTGTTAAGCCCTTTACATGTGGGGTCGTCTGGGTAAGTAGCACCGCTTTTCCTATTCCATAAAACAGTTCGCTGTGTTTTGGATTGAAGGCAAATGGAAGGCATTTCATCTTAGGTCTCAGAATGACAACGCACCTGCAGTATCAAGCGATAGTTTCCTTATTACTCCAGGCATCTATAAATATGCACCGGTAGCCTTGATTAGCTTGCTAAAAAGTTACGTCACTTTACGTCATGGATAAAAGAGGGTAGAAAAACTAATACTGTCTGTCTTAGAAGCATATAAGAAAGTCAACGTTATATATAACTATCTCAGACGTCTTACATCGCTAACTACACACTGCTCAATTTCACGGGTAGATCACACCAGGTTAGCCATATCAAACGACGGACTCGATCCCTCAGACGGGCGCGTTTTCGATTAAAACTCGGCCCATTTCGTGGGAAGCAATCTACATACATTATATTTCATCTGCCATCTTTTTGAATCGGCCAGAGTGAAGATCGATGCAATAACAAGTCAGTATTGTTGTGTCAAAAGAGCTATTAAGGTAGAGTTTGATTGGCAGCATCTGTTAAGAGCATAGAATACCCTCGGGGGTCTTAAGAGATTAAAAAATAATTTGTGTCTGGAAACCGCCTATGTGGTCTAGTGGTTGAGACCACCTAACTCAGATCTAGAGGTCCGGGGTTCAATTCCCGTAGGGGTAGAAATTGTCTGCTCGGTTTGGTTGGTGATAGGGTTTTTCTAAGTCCGCCTGGCTAGCTTCCACCATCTTATCTTAGTCTACCGCCATAGCAATAATGTTAACGGCATTGTTGTGTTCCGGCAGTTAGAGGTAAGATAGCCAGTTCCTCTGTGGTTGAGGAATCCAGGTTTAGCTCGCTTCCATCATCGGCCTTATCTTTACTTACCATCAGGTGAGATGAAGGTCAAGAGTTACCCCGTTAAGATAAAAAAACCACATTGGGCCAGCGTTGTTGTGTTATGGCCCAAACTCTTTATGTGCGTTTCTCCCATTTAGGAAGACCTGTGCTCAGCAGTGGGACGTATATAGGCTGCTGATGATGATGATGATGATGAGTCTGGAATTTGTGGCTTGACAGGTTTGTTTACAGCATAAGTAATAGGTGTGTGCGTGTGTATGTATATAGTTAAAACCACATAGATTATTACAATTCAAATATACACAAGTTTAATTAAATCGACTTTATACGACTGTTATACAGTTCATTTCATATTGATAATTTCGATTATTTGTATTTCATTAGTTTAAATATAATTATAGCCCTCTGATGTTTGCTGTGCTTGAAAAGAGTAGTTAAAGTTGTAGGAACTTTATAAATCATAAGACCAGTGAAAGTGCGGTTAGTTTGGTAAATGAACAATTTGAATTTCAGATGCATCCCCTAGTGCTATTAATGTCAAAGGTATGTTTAACCGCTTATGAAACCGATTTGTTCTTCCAAATGCATGTAACTCTTTATTCGCTTATAAAATACTCAAGCTCGACTCGTTATTTCATGAAACAAAGAAAGTCAGTAAAGGAAACCCATAAAATAAAGATTTCGTAGTAAAAGAAATATAACGGTCCTCGTTCAGAAATAAAAACAAATATCGTGCCATGAAAATCTCGGTTGGAGGCTGGAGCGGCTTATGAGCGCAGTGCATTGCAACTTACGGATATTACGAATGCTTCAGTACTGTTTCTATGAGCTAGTAACATTTTAAAGACAAACCTGTCAAAAAGATTGAAATGAAGAGAAGCAAAGAAAATGTAGAAGGGGGAATGTTTTTAGGTAATAATCCAGATCGAAATGGAAAAGATTTCATTATTTTATAATTGTTCAAGCTTGCGTAGCTTTATTAGATTATCATTTCGTTAAAACATATAAAAATATAATAGTAATTACATTTAAAAACATATTTTTCTTTGTCGTAGTCTTTAATTTACTATCCTATATTCTTTTTCAAGTTCTAGTTTTTTGTAATGTGATTGCCTGAGCATAATGTATAGAAAAGGCTGCCTAAATATTTTCATGTTATATGACAGAATCCCGAATAAATTTATAATTTAAAATATAATAATATTATAATGATAACAAAAATCAATCATTCTCTACAATATTGATTTTTCGACACAGTGTTAAAATATACAAATTAGCAAGACATTCCGTACTTTTTACTGAATTTTATCATCTTTATATAACATGTTTTTATGCAAATCAAGTTTACGATTATGATAACATTATGGTACATATTCTAATATTTTATTTTAATTTAATGCTTACCATCTTCGATTCCATTATTTCATTTTATTACATACAGTTATAATAAATAGATGTTTCTCTTTTCAAATAAAAAGACACAATACAATCAAAAGCACAACTTTGTTAGTGGTTTGAATCCCTGCGTAACTTCAGAACCAAGCTAGTCGTATCACAGCTGTAATAAACTTTACTGATTCCCAGTTACGACGCCTGCTGTGTCAAGTCGACGGGAGTCAGCTCGGGTACAGAATACTGAAGTAAACATAATTCCGAATGAAAAAACTGAGCAGCACTTTTGTACGAAGAGTAAATAATAAGCTTAAGCCATTGTTCCAGCTGTGACACAACCCGCATTGGGACAGAGTGGTGGTATTTTACTCGCATATTCTTTTGAGTGTCTCCTGTTTAAGAGAGCGTAAAAGCTTACAGTAAGACCCTGTAATTTGTGAAGAGCCCACATACAAGACACAAAAGATATTGTGCTAAGCAGAAACAAATGAATTGGTTATCATTATCCTCATCACTTACTTGAATTTTTTTATACAAAGCTCGGTAAATGACTCAACACAACCTGTTTTAAAGCGGTTAGAAGAGTCGATATGCAAAGACAGCTAGTGAGCTGTCTTCGCATATCGACTCTTCTAAGCGGCTAAAGCAGTGTCTAAACTGCGTAAAACTCAGAAGGAATGAGTTCCTTTTCCGTTACAGGAAAAACTTGTGCTGGCAAAGAATTCCGAGTCCTTTAAGAACGAAAAAGAAACTAATTATACGTCAACTGTTTAATAAGGAAAAATCAAAATTAAACCTTTAATATTTTAGGCACGCAAATTTTTATAACAAAATATCTTAACATAATATTAGAGAAGGAAAATATCAACAATACAATAATCTGTGCGGCCATATTTTTTATTATAAAAGTAAGTCAGAAAAGATCAAAGTTTGTCTGATGGTACATGCCTGTGATACATGTGTGTGTGTGTGTGTGTGTGGTATGATTCTTACTACGGCAGCCTCTTGTGCTACAATTATCGTAGCACATCTTGAAGCCGTAGCAAGACTGCTCATTACTATTTTATACCCGTTGGTTATTAATAAGAGGGCGCGTTAATTTATTATAGGGAACGAAAACTAAATCACCGTTAAACGCTTCTTGAAGAAGATATTTATGGAGAACTTATTCGCGCTTCCTGAATCATAATTGATTACAAAACAATGTTATTTTATCAGAGTTTATTTGAAAGACCACACGAACTGCGTAACATAATTTGTCAAATAAATTAGTTTAGAATAAGGGGATTAGTGAAAACGCTCAGAATAGTTTAATACTTTAAACTTAAAACAAATACTTGTTATTAGTTAAGTTTCTTAGAAACTCTCATTATGTAGCGAAGAACCCACAATTTTATAACATATATATTTTTTCCTAATACAGAAAAGATTGGAATCTGGTTTCATTTCCAATTGAATTGCAAATATAAATTATTAGAATTTTTATATCACTGGCCGCCTGACACCAGGAGCGTAATAAGTGTAATGTAACGTTTTGTAGTTTACTTTTTTTATCAATATATAAACACCGAAACATTAGTAGAGGCCGAATTATAGTATACTATTATGCTGAGAAAATTATGCTTTCTCTTGATTTTAACATGGTAAGCAACGCGTGAGTAGTGTCCAAAAGCGTCTATAGGTTACGCTGACACCGCGTGAGTAGTGCCCAAGGTGCTACAAACGTTTATAGGCTACGTTGGCAATGCGTGAGTAGTGAGTAATTAAAATATAAAACTAGAAAATTTTCACGTCCTGAGGCGGAAATGGAACCCGCGACCTTTCGCAATCCGGGCGGCTGCTCTAATCAACTGAGCTCAGTTGGTTAGAGCAGGTCGAGCTGAAGTGTTTTTATCGAAGCTGTCATTTCTTTCATCACAACTTCGGGTTAATAGACGGCGGACAAAGAAAACGTTTCAATACTCTATGGGCAAATGTAGTATTTAAGAAACTACTCTTTTGGCAGACCTGTCGTCTAATTGACGTGTTACACTGTCATATATTTTTTTTTTGTATTTTAAAGAAAAACTTGGTGAAAAAAATTTAGGTGCTCATTGCTATTTGTATGATAAATATTATTAAAATTGTGTAAGTGTAATATTACAATCGAACTATTGAGTTTTTTAGGTTTTCTATTATTAGAACTATCACTATACGTCAAAATCATATTTTAAATTGATTTGACGTGTATTTGTGACGTTTGTTATACAGTAAACATCCCTACATAAGGAGCGCATCCAGTAAACAGTGCCAAGCTTAAAACAACCTCAAAATATTCCTGTCTGTTCAAATCTAAAACCTTTCGGAGCGTTATTGCAACAAAGTAGTTTCATACAACCGACGTCTACATTTAATTTTTCTTCTAGCTAGTTTATGGTCTCTCCTTTCTTTCTGTTAAATTTATAGCGCGTCTCCGTATATATCTTCTTCCTGTAATGCCATTGAAACGATTTCAATAATTCTTCCCCAGCGGCGGGTTTACGGTGTTCTCAGCACTACGTTACTATCGCAGACTCAAATCTCGCAAACTCCCCGGGAATACACCAGGTAACGCTAAAATATTTGCTCAGGTTTTATATTATTGCGGAAAGAGATGTTAGTTTGTAAAATAAAACTGTTTAGACTTTTATATACTCACTAAGAAGCTCGGTGGCGTAGTGGTTTGAGTATTCTGGTTTCGATTATGAAAACAAAGCAACTTCTGCCATGGTTGGTCACGGGATTGGCGTGTGCCCAGCAGTGAAACGTATAAAGACTGGTGATGATTCTCACTAAGTATATAAAAGGCTATTAACTATTATCTTAACGAGTTTTTACTCATTAAATAAATAGGTACCCATTAGCATAAATTTTATGCCCCTCTCTCTTAATATTTACAGATTGCTGTGCCCTACAAGATCCTTATAATTATCTGATAGCTATAATAAGCCTAATATTTTTTCATCTTGTATCAATATGGTTAATGCAATAAAGAATTCAATTGATTAAAATAGCTAAGGTTTTATGTTACTGCGTAGGTATTTAGATGACACTTGTTAGTAAATTTAAAAAAAAACCATCCGCTACTTAAATGTGTCCCCGCATTCTTATCGCCTAAAAATTCCTGAACCTTAGAGTAGGAAGTTTGTTTGACATATAGCTTAAAGATATACAAAAGCAGTTCAGTTACATTTGGTGGGACTTTTAATAATATATTAGGTGGCAGAACCGTACGTAGGGTCGTCTGGGTAGGTACCCGCGCCATTCTTATTTCAACCGTGAAACAGTTCTCTGTGTTTCGGATTGAAGGCAAAGGTAGCCAGTGTAATTACTGGGCATGGATGGCATTTCATCTTGGGCCTCGAGATGACAACGCAACTGCAATACCAAGTGATTTTTTTCCATGTTATTGCAAGTGTCTATAGGCGGCGGTTACCGCTAATCATCAGGTGGGCCGTCAGCTTGTTTGTCATCTAGTAGTATAAAAAAAAACGACTCAACACCACCTGATGTGAAGCGGTAAGAAAAGTGTATATGCGAAGATAGCTAGTGCAGTTCAGACACTGCTCTAGCCGCCTCCACCTTGCTGGCCCCGAGGGGGGCTTTTTCACTACAATCAAAGATGAGATAAAATAATACTTATTTTCTGTCGCTTTACCATCATATTTTTAATAGTTACCTAGCAATGATACCAAACATTGTAACACTGCTCTGCCTAACAATGAACAAGCATTTTTTTATTTGCAACATAAAACCGTGGAATTGCATAAAAGCCATTACCCTCATACGCGATAGGAGCATGTGTCCTACAACTATTTCAATTTCACGTTGCGTTCTCTAGAGAATAGAGCGAAACAGAAGGTATGGGCTTACTGGCGCGTGCTAGTGGGCCCGGGGGAACAACGCTGAGGAAAGCTACTTTTTCGCTACGTTAGTTCATGTCATTTTTATGTTATAAGATACTGCGTTTTTATTGTGTAAGTTGGTACGAATGTGTAACACAAGACACGTCTGATGATAATTATAGAAACAATACACATCAAAATCAGTAACCGATGTTGGACAAGTAATATTCTTTGACCCGTTTTTTGAATAGTGAAATGGTCTTGCAATCACTAATATTTGTACTATGTAAAATGAGTAGGAGGAAAAGTAGGAAGTATGGGCTGGAATTTTAGTAAATATATGTATAGCTACGAAGAAGCCGCTGACCAAAAATGTTCATTTAGAAAGCATCACAGGAACATACTACAAAAGCAGGGTCTTGCCATCGCTTTCCATGGCTTTTTTTATTAAATATTTTTGTGTGGGTAACAAATCTATTCCTGAAACATTTCCTCATGTGTGTCCGCTATCTTTGCATTTGCTGAGCTGAACTCACAAAGCATCGAAAACTCAAAACCAGTGCTGATAACACAAACAATTGTATTTGGTTTTCCATCGTTTTACCACATGAGTAGGTAATCGTATTGAATTCATTTTGAATTCCATAGTATGAATCGACGATCAAAACTTTTTTCGTTCAGAAGAACTCTTTTGGCTTCGTTGATTCGCACCATAACGTTTAATTACTACTTAACAACAGTCATGCACAAAAGTTCCCAAAAATAAATTTATTTCTATTTATTTATCTACTACAAAAATTTACGAAAACCAAATAAAACTAGGCGTGCTCTCCATTCGCGAATAACGTCTGCTAGGTGATCTGACGACTTAAGGCGAAGGTGGCTGATGGTGGCTGGACGGGGAAACCGGAAGACCGTGTATTGTGGCGCAGCCTTGGGGACGCCTGCATCCGACACTAGACTTTTTTTTAATTTTTTTTATACACTCACGGCCCACCTGATGGTAAGCGGTAACCGCCGCCTTTAGACACCTGCAGTAACAAGGGAAAATCACTTGATATTGCAGGTGCGTTGTCACCCTGAGGCCTACGATGAAATGCCGTCCATGCCCAGTAACTACACTGGCTACCTTTCCCTTCAATCCGAAACACAGCGAACTGTTTCACGGCTGAAATAAGAAACGCGGTGGTACCTACCCAGGCGACCCTACATACGGGTCTACCACCTAGTACCTAGGACTGCACCAGGTTGATAAGATGATGATGAATAAAGCTATTTAATAATTAGGTACCTGTATATTATTAAATGAGCCAACCTTCTGTATCAACGTGTGTCCTGCGTCTTTCGCACAGCCAGCAGAGTCGGTTACATTCGCATTCAATGGCATCAACTGTACCGGGCGGAGGGGGCGGGGGGTAAAGTACCAGGCGGGGGGGTAAACAGCCGCGTGTGCCGACGTATCTCAGGCGCGCACGCACTCGCCAAATAGCTGCATAACTAACATTTATGGCGCTATTTTCTATTACTGCATTCTACACAATAGCAGATGGCTTTGAAATGCGATTGCGAATGCATTTGCTACCTTATCTAACAGAAATATAGGAAGCTTTAGATAGTCATTTTAAAACCAAATCGCCTTTTTTGTATTAATGTGCCTATAGTTAAAAAAACGTGGTAAAAAAATTTATTTTGAATGGCTTTAGAATTTTGAAATATTTCTGAATATTTTTACGGTGAAAACAAAATCAATTTCCAGTTTCATTATTTATTAATTTATTTACCTAGTAAGTGCTTTACCAATGTAGTAGTGCATTATTTCATTGTGAGATAGTCTCAAATGCGAATAGTTATTTATGACACCATTGCGATAAGTTGGTTTTTATAAAGAAGAAAACGAGTAAAATGGCTTACCATAGTCACTTGTTTGTTAAAACAAATTTCAGATTAGCGAGAAAACAATAAAATACTTAGGTATTATTATTTTGTTTTTATCAGTAGGAAAGTCGCAACAATCTTTGATGTTTCAGCCAATTAATCATCGTAATGTTAAACTACTTGGTTAAATTCTAATATATTTTATATGGAAATCAAAAAAAGCCGAAACTTTACTCAAGTTAAAAATACGTAATACACAACGGAGCGTGCGGTGTGCATAATTTATTCGATAATTTACGATGATAAATTAGCTGAAACTCCAAAAAAGTCATAATTATTTGTTGAGCCGTGTAAAACTATGACGTTTAATCAAGATATAAAAATGAAAATCTCAAGTAACCCCCAGCCTCGTTAATCATCTATCTAACACCATCTCATTTCGACTATTCATTAGAGCCCAAACACGCTATATCTGCTGTAAGTTTCTGAAGAATTAAGGATCCCGCAGACTTTTTGATGGTATAGGATCAGCTCAAGGTTAGTACTTACCTATGTCATGGGAATGTCACCTAAGTGACAGTACACCAAATTTCAAATCAATCGGATCGGTGAAAGTTAGTAAAACCCTTTTATCATGTAGAAAATGCGCTTATTGTCATAAAATGCCTGAATTGATCTTCATAAATTATAGCTAAGAACCATCCTAGTCACGTCAGCTTTCTAACAAAAAAACCGAATTAAAATCGGTTCATTCGTTTAGGAGCTACAATGCCACAGACAGACACACAGATACACAGACAGACACGTCAAACTTATAACACTCCTCTTTTTTCGTCGGGGTTAAAAAATATCTGGAATGGCTTGAGAGGTTAATAATTGTTCGTAATTAATTTCTGTAACTATTATATGTTCCTAGTTGACTAAGCAACTCTAAATATATTCACACATATTTCAGTTTGAAATGAAATTCCTCATTGAGCTAGCTTATGTTTGTTCTGTGCCGTTTTATATTCGTGACCGAGCTGAACGCTCGCAATAAAGGCCCGCCGGCGGCTGTACAGTCAGCAGAAAACACAAATACGTTTATATTCCCCATGTATTTTTTATACAACTAAATAATAAAAATAGATTAATGTATATCCTTCTGTGCAAGTTTGCAGTCGCACAGCGAGGTATGGAACGAGCTATGTTAGGTGTGTCTCTGCGAGATAGAATCAGAAATGAGAAATCCGTAAGAGAAATAAAGTTACTGCCATAGCTCATATGATTATTAAGTTAAAGTGGCAATAGGCAGGGCACATAGCACGCAGAGCAGACGGCCGGTGGGGCGGTAAAGCTCTAGAATGGCGACCACGTACTGGAAAGCGCAAAGTATGACGGCCTCCCACTAGATGGACAGACGACCTGGTCAGGGTCGCGGGGAGCCGGTGGATGCAGGCGAAGTAAAAGCGTTCGATTTGGAAAGCGATAGGGGAGGCTTTTGTTCAGCAGTGAACACCATAGGCTGATATGATGATGATTATGATGGTATGTATATTAGCCATTTTAAGTGAGAGCTTGCTTTGATCGCTCACGCTTTCAAATTCTTCTAGTCTATCTGTATTTGCGTTTATGAGCTAACGTCCACCCTACAATGTCGAAATATTCTATTTCAACATCCGAAACGAGTATTTTTACAAATACCGACGATTCGGTTAAGTTAGGGCAGTGCTTTCAAATATTTCACATTGATATCCCAAGTCCTGGGTGGCTCAGTGGTCAGAGCAGTCGCCCGGATTGCGAAAGGTCGCGGGTTCGATTCCTGCCTCTTTTATTATATTTTAATTACTAAGTGATTTTTCAAACATTTATAATAATGTTGAAATCAAAAAAAATAAGAACATTTTTATTTTCATTTCATTTCCTTTCCTTTAAAACTTTCAGCTGCTGTCCGTACTGTTTTGTTTATCTGTGGAGATACGAGCTCGGATCGCAGCAGTGTCCGCGATTGGATTCACTACACAACGATTGGTTTGATACTGTGTTTGTGTCAACAGAACATTTGATGAGCTGAGTTTTAGTTTCCTGTTCACTGCGAAACCATGGGAAAATGTACCCGAAGAAAAAATTGTTTTTGAAAGGCTTGAAATCTTACAACATCTGGAATAAATCAATCAATCAATAAAGAACCATACTTAATAACACTATTTTACAGTGATGTATTTCTGCCGTGAGTAAGTTCGTCAGCGCTCATTCTGTCATAACCACTCATGATGTCATGTCCACGCGTGAGTGTGTTATTAGCGTTCAAAGACTTCGCATAAATCAATTAAGTAAATTTATTTTTATTTTTAAGCACGCCAAATGACTCAACGCCACCTGATATGAAGCGGTAAGATGAGTCCATATGCGAAGACAGCTAGTGCAGTTCAGACGTTGCTCTAGCCGCCTCCACCTTGCCGGCCCGAAACGTGCTTTTTCACGCCTCTTTTGAAGGAACCCATATTACAGGAAGGAGGGAACACATGTGCTGGAAAAGAATTCCAAGTTCTGGAAGTACGACTAATTTACTTCGAACTATAGTATTTCAACCAATAGGTATGATAAAAACCAATTAAGCCAATCATTAGTTCGAGATTATCAGTATTTATAATTACCAATAAAAAATCATAATGAACACATTAAAGATCTTGTAAATGCAAAACTGGGACGTTACTATTTTTTACTATAGTTTGTAAGCATATAAATAAAAGAATAACCCGATAGAACACAACTATTTATCAATACGTACATATTAATATTTAAAGAATTATCTTCCAACTCCTAACCGTAACGTATATGTACCTTCCATCACCAGCTCATCAACACGAGATGATAACAGAAGCAAATACTTGAATAGCTTTGGTGAAAAGTAAAACATGTCATACGTGCCAATAAAATTTGAGATTTGCCCTCGATTTCCCAGGAATCTCATCATCAGATCCTGACTTGATAACAAAGGGACCACCTCAGGAGTACCCACTCTATCAAATAAAAATTTAAGTTTAAAAATCGGTTTACAATTGACAGGGAAAACGGTCAACTTATATACAAAAAAAATACATACAGTGGAACATAATAAATTATAACCTCCGTCTTTTCTTGAAATCGGTTAATGACTCATTCTCAGTGTCGCACATGTAATACAACAATGTACCTGCTTATTACAAAAGAGGATGAACAATTAGTTAATTAAGCGTATGACAGAAATAGTGTGCGTCTTCTCTCTGCAAGCTAATGAAGCGGCAAATACCGCGCGGGATATTTATATGTTCCAGAATGTTTCAAGGCAAAGTGTTTTAGTATCGTCGCTGGATGTAAAATATTTGTGGATAGTTTTACTAGCTCGTAGATGTTCTTATTTCTACCGTGAAACAGTTCGCTGTGTTTTGGATTGAAGGGAGAGATAGCCAATGAAATTTCTAGGCATGTAAGGCCTCTTAGGCCTCAGGATGACGACGCACCTGCAATACCAAGTGACTTTTTCCTTGATAGGCGGCGGTTACCACTTACCACCAGGTGGGCCGTCAGTTTGTTTGTTGTCTTGTTGTTAGAAGAAGAACTTCTGGAATGTTTTTTTACAAAGAAAATAATTCATGATCGTTTAACAGTTTGACCTTGAGACCGCCCTAATATGTTTGTAATAGCGGTCGCTTTCGTAATGGAACTGTTGCACTAGACGTGCTGTCCTCTGTACACACATGCTTGTTCGTGAATTTTATTCTGCAATATTATTTACACAGCAAAAAACATTGTCATTTGGCGAGTCGTATCCCCGGGACAGGCGCTTCACATATCCGATGGGCGGCGCCGTCCGCCCGGTCGTCCGTCCGCCCGGTCGTCCGGTCGTCCGGTCGTTCAGGTTGTGTCGTACGACCTGGCCATCCTCCAACTTTTCACTTGTCACGTTCACTTTTCACGCTTTTAGTTTTTCTTCATGTTAGTAGCCTATCTATGTAGCAAATTTCATTTAAGTCGGATCTGTGGTTTAAGAGTAACGTACGTAGAAGACTCTCAGAGTTGATTTTGTATTTGTAGCTAATATAGGAAATTTTATTCCCTATTTTTGACTTTAGAGGATGAAATATGACAAACACCAAATATATATTAAAGAAACAAATTTTATATTAAAGAGTTATTATGCATAATTTGAAGAAAATTAATAAAGATTTTTGTTCCCTATGCAAACTTTGCCACCTTGTTTCACCTTTTAAGGTGTTGAATCCCTTCTTAGTGAATTACAAAAAACATTACAAAAAAAAAATTAGTACCCGAATTTCATGCTTTTAGATTCCTTATTAAACAATATTTATTGAAAGGGAATATTTATCGGGGAAATATCCAGGAAGGTCTCAGGAACAAAGCTCCTACTCATCAGGAAGAGTTAACTACATGCCACAAAAGATCCTAAGAACTAGTGCTCTAAGACTGAGGACAGCCTCAAAGCAAGATAAATGCAATGAAATTCACAAATATTATATTTCTGCCACGATATATTTTCCTTGAAAACAATTCTTTGCATTACAGCAGAATACCAAACGTAGGTATACGTTTCTGAGATTGCAGTATCGGGCAAAAGGCGCAGACAATACAAACGCCGCTGTATTATTTTAATACTTTATTTGGTATTGTACAGCCGCAGCCGGCGCCCTAATACAAGTAATATTGAGGACCATACGAGCAATATAATGTTCCATAGAAGTAAAGGGGCTTAGCTTTACGATTTTTCTATCAAAAGAAGGTTTTATGGTTAGCCTGTACAAAGGTTTCATTGTCATTGATATTTTGATGTAACGAGTAACTGATAGATTATGTTTTTTTTTTATTTGTATAAGGCTCAAAGCATTAACGTTGAGATGTAGTATGACAGAATTATTAAAACAATTAGGTAAACCAGCAGTAAGATCAAAAATGACGATGTATGAATTTTTTTCTAGTTGAGCTACTAACAAAGGAGGATATAAGATAAATATCACAATTTCTAATGAAATAAATGACAATATCTCGCAAAATAATCAAACTAAAGACCTATTTATATGATGCAAGTTTCATGCCTGTAGCATACAATTAAACTGGAGCAAGAAATGGTTTCCGTAGTCTAGTGAGTTGTTCAGACTATGCAAGTCATTTGTTGCTTCAATTTAATTGGGGCTTAAGACTTGCTGAATATATCTCTAAACCTAACAAAACTCAGATAAAGAAACATATTAAGAATTAGAGCGAATTACAAAAAACTTGATCCTTGTGACTATGCAATGCAATAAATCCTTGTTATGAAACTCACAAACCAAAGATTACTGTAGCTCCAAAGCTAAAACACACTCTTGAGTGATCCCGTAATAATCAAGAGAAATATTTCACTGGCTACTAAGGATACAATATCTCGGTCCTAATCACCAAATACAAGAGCTAAGACTTCCTCAAGGAGTTGTTTCTACACGGTTTTTCTTTATCACATAAAAATACAAATTAAAAAGCCCGCAACAATATATTTTCCCAACCAGCCATACAAGATTTTCAGCCCCGTGCAATATTGTTCCCGGCTACTTCCGTATATTCCCGAGCGCTCCCCGGGGCGCCATGACCGTATCACGTCCCTGTATCGCCGCTATGTTGCAGCCGATTTCGTTTTAAAGGTGAAACTTAAGTATCTTCTGGACGACGTTCGCTTCGGGAAAAGGTAAATAGATTATGTGGAAAAAGATTTTCTGCATTGCGAGGTTATGTATTTAGCTGGTGTCAAGTGAGACTGAAATTTTCGTTGCTATCCTAGTATATACGGATTTGGTTTGAATTAATTTGTCAATTACCCACAAGCCAAACACCATGGGCAAATAGGTATTCCATTTCAGATAAAAGGTTCAAAGTTTAGTTAGTTAAACTGTAGCGACTAAATAACCAATAAAAATGTAGCTTGGCTGATTTTTTCCCGTAAAAATGAATTTTCCTGCAAAAGTGGAAAACAAGAAATCAGAAACAAACCAAAACATAATAGAGCAGTGGAGTAGAATCATGTGATCAAACCCATACAGCAGGTAATTTCTGACATTATTTTATTATATCTTATGTTATGGGCAGGGGAACGAGTACATTATTACTCCATGTCTTTTACTACGTCATGACTATCCAACCCAGAAAAGGCATTAGTCTCTTCATTAGGCGCTTCATTAGTTTGCTTAACCCTAGATTTATGACTTAATTTGATGTTTGACCTAATTTTGTGGCTACTGTGTCCGGAGATATGACGTAAACTAAAACCATCCACTTCTATTATAACTCATTAAAGTGTATGAAACGCTGAAAAGTTTTTTCAAAATATTAATCAACACATTATGATATTTCAACAGAGCATTCATCTGTACGGGTACCAAATTTCAGGTATTCTTCCACTTAGTGCTTAGATTGTATCCAAGCATTCTATAATTTCGAAACACGACAGGTGCTATCTCAGTAGCTATTGAAATAGCACAATAATTCAAAATGAAGTATTGTGTGGGGGAAGTAGAGAGATGGTCCGGCTGTAATTTTATATAAATTCGCGAAGTCCTCCGCCGACATAATGAAACAGGAAAGGGGGGCAAGAGGGTGGAAGGCGCTGAATGGTCGCGACGAGCAACACACCTGTAATTTTATTTACGCTTACTCACTTACGCCCGGCCTCGAGTGTTTCTATTCAACGTAGCTGAAAAGCTGTATACTTGTCGCTTTTAGGGCTCTATCTGTTAATGGACGGAATGATAGAAAAACAGACGCGAGGTCCATTACCGAATGGACGCCGAGTGTGCGTGGAGTGTTCTCGAATGGTCCCGAATGTTCCGCTCGCCGCAAAGCGACTGGCTTGAAATTGGCAGTTTTTAGAAAAGCCTTTGCAGGTGGACGCGCTCCGTTTAATTGATTGGAAGAATAACATGAAAACGTTTTCAGATTTCCAGTTGAGGGGCAATAATCTCAGTCTTCAGTCTTTTAAAGTCGCCCAGACTTCGTAAGGCGATTGTTGGGTTTCATTATTCTTGCTTTTGTCTATGGAAAGAATGTATTCGTCTTGAGTGGTTATTATATGGGTATCCGATTTAGAAACTATTGGAAATATTTAATTTTCCCTTTGAAACTGTGGTAAATACTTTTTTTTTATCTTAACGAGGTAACTCTTGGCCTTCATCCCACCTCATGGTAAGTGAAGATAAGGACGACGATGGAAGCGAGATACACCCGGATTCTTTAACCACAGAGGAACTGCCTATCTTACTTCTAACTGCCGGAACACAACCACGCTGTTAACATTATTGCTATGGCGGCAGACTTAGGGAAGATGGTGGTAGCTAGCCAGGCGGACTTAGAAAAGCCCTACCACCAACCAAACCGAGCACAAAATATCTGCCCTCACGGGAATCGAACCCCAGCCCTCTAGATCTGAAGTAGGTGGTCTCAACCACTAGACCACAGAGGCGGTTACTGATCATAATTATTTTAAATTATATTAGAAGTGGCCTGTAACGAAACCATAACCACCAGTTTTCAGAGTCTTAATTCTAAGCTGTAAATTTTAGTTTTTTACTTCTTAAAAATGAGCGCATTTTATTTGCAAAATACAGAAAAAATTAAGAATCTAGGCCTAGGCAAGTGCGTCTGCGAATCTGAGCAGTCTAGTGCTTCTCTGAAGACATTAAAGGGCTCTTCTGTCCGGTGGCGCCCATAGCTCATGTACATTTTGAATGTTTTCTTGCTCAAAGATCATATAACATCATTTTGGAGTTGGTGCTAAGTTGTTTCCAGAAACATTAGAAAGTGAAGCACCGACTCCAAAAAATTTGTTTCTATGGGATATGTACCCACTTATTTTTTATTATTTTATCCTTTTTATTATTTTAAAGTCGGTTTCAATGTTTCTTTAAAACTTCTTTACGCTTAGTGTTATCTTAAATATAGTATATAAGTAGGCCACGATATTTTATTTGTCCATTCCCTCGTGAATTTACACTGTACTGTCAGATAATAAAATAATAATGGAGCGAGCATCTTAGAGCGAAATATAACTTTCTTATGAATAAAATTAATTAAACAAATGAAAAGAAAATTACATTTTATCTGTACTCATTAAACTTTGAGAATTTTAGCGGCGGCGCAGTAACTTTTAGGACTAATCCGTTGACGCAGAAGTAAACCAATTTTTTTTTTATTGGTTCTTAAAAATCTCAGCTAAAAGTCTTTTAGAAGTGTTTTTCTTCTAGCATATTCTTCGCGCAATCATGAATGAGCGCACCAGTCAATGTCATTGTGCCTGCCGACAAAACAATATCTGATTGCTTAAAACGAAAGCATTTTTAGCCGACTTCAAAAAGCAGGAGGTTTTTAATTCGGCCTTATGTAACTTTGTCATTTAAAAACCGACTTGAAAATTATTATTTTTTAATTTCAAGAGTATACTTTCAGATTGGCCCCATAGATTTTTTTTTCAAAATCAATCTAGTGTTTCGGTTTTCAAATCAAAATAACTTGAAAATATAAGTCATCAATATAAGGGGCATTGCGGATTTTATTTATTTATTGCTTGTCGCACGATACTTATGGGTATAAAAAGATTCTCTCAAAACATTGAGCACGTGACACACTGCATGGGCACTGAAATTTTAAGAGAGCGACACTTGTCTAAGAATAAGAAAAACACAAATTTAATTTAAGTATGTTATATTTCAATCATGATAAGCTTATTTTTTATTGTCTTTAGCTGTGTTATATGCTTTTAGAGAGATATGTTTTTAGATTTTATATAATTGGCTTTATTGTTTGAATTTGATGAATTGATTTTGCTTCCTTGTGACTTTTCAGTGATGCTTATTATTATGATAATTCTATTTAAGCTAGAATACTACCTGGTTGTTTCACGGTTTCCGATTTGGTTTTGACCTTCCATAACTACCACTAAAATTTTATTTACGAAGGTACTTCTTGCATGCTAAGCTGTTTCTAGAAACAATAGAAAGAGAAGCACCAAAATATTATACGTAAGTTTTTTTATACAATTACATAGATAGCAAGCTGACGGTCCACCTGGTGGTAAGTGGTTATCGTTGCCTATTGACATCAGCAAGCACAAAGAAAAAATCACATGGTAGTACCTACTTAAATTTAATGTCTTTTCCATTTTAATGTTTTGATGTCGGTTTTTAGCATTGTTTTGAAATTAAATTACAATTATAACTGTAGGCGAGACTATCATTTCTCTTCACCATATACATTGACCCGCTGTTCATATTTTTTCACACTAGATTACACAATTTTCAAAATTTTATTCTAGTTCCTGTAAGGTAGAAATAAATTGTAGCCA
The DNA here is from genome assembly GCA_947347705.1 of Nymphula nitidulata. Lineage (NCBI taxonomy): Eukaryota > Metazoa > Arthropoda > Insecta > Lepidoptera > Crambidae > Nymphula > Nymphula nitidulata. The sequence goes on along the minus strand of OX374617.1, from coordinate 360,143 downwards.
TCAATTCAATGTACGTGTGAGCTCAAGTTACGTGACACCAGGGAAATCGTGTGTCACTGTGATGCACTCTACAAAACTGAGACGGTAACTGATTGTCTAATGGTTATGAGAGGGCTTGAAACTTTGAAAGTAAAGGTTTGAAATAATTATGTTGATACTAAAGGCTGCCCGCGGCTCCGCCCGTGTGGATGTCGGCTATCGCGCGAAAATCATCCTATGTCCTTCCTAAGGTGTCAAACTATCTCAATGCAAAATTTCATCTCAATCGGTTATTGATTTTTTTAACCTTAACGGGGTAACTCTTGGCCTTCATCCCACCTTATGGTAAGTGAAGATAAGGCTGACGATGGAGGCGACCTACACCCGGATTCTTTAACCACAGAGGAACTGGCTATCTTACCTGTAACAGCCGGAACACAACCTTACCAACCAACCAAACCTTAACCAACTGAGCTCAGTTGGTTAGAGCAGTCGCCCGGATTGCGAAAGGTCGCGGGTTCGATTCCCGTCTCAGGACGTGAAAAGTTTTCTAGTTTTATATTTGAACCCCTGACGAAAAAAGAAGGGTGTTATAAGTTTGACGTGTGTGTCTGTGTATCTGTGTGTCTGTCTGTGGCATCGTAGCGCCTAAACGAATGGACCGATTTTGATTCGTTTTTTTTGTTTGAAAGCTGATGTAACTACGATGGTTCTTAGTTATAATTTATGAAGATCAGTTCAGGCGTTTGATGACTATCAGCTCATTTTCTACATGATAATAGGGTTTTAATAACTTTTAAGATCCGGTGGATTTGAAATTTGGTGTACTGTCACTTCGGTGACATTCACATGACACTCCTATCCTTGAGCTGATCCTATACCATCAAAAAGTCTGCGAAATGCTTAATTCTTCAGAAACTTACAGCAGATATAGCGTGTGTGGGCTCTTATGAATAGTCTCAATGAGATGGTGTTAGATACATGATTAATGACGCCGGGGGTTACAACTTTTTTTTAATTTTGTATTTTAATTACTAAAAATAGTATAAAAATAAAACGTAAAATTTTCTCTTTACGGAAATCGCAAAGCATGCCGGGTGCAAAGTTCAAGCCACCTTATATGTCGTGAAGCATTAAAGTCCTCATTGTCTAAAGCTGTTCACGTAATTACGCAACATCCAGGGGACAGCTGCCTCCGCCGAGCGAGCATCGGTCGTGCAGACTAAAAAAAATATTAACTACGCTTTTTAATTCCAGATGCGAGAAGGAGAACTGAGCGGTAACTAGACTGGAAACAGAAAAGACTAGTTCAATTTAAAATAGGTAGCTTGATTTTCCGAGTTGTTTATTTTTTACAGTGCAACAAGATAGCTGAAATGTTAATTTTGTATTGTCTGTTTGATTTATTTAATTTGAATTACAAAATGATGTACCATTGTTGAATAAACATTGCACACTTTTTTTTTACTTTTAAAGCTTTTTGTTACTTTTTATTTTTTTAAGGGTTTACCAACAACTAATGCCCTAAGACATTTCCAAATTAATCAAGATTCTACCTAAGCTAATCTATCTGAGCTAAGTACATAATTTATTATATTAGGTTGGGGAAAAAGTCTTTTTGCATTATAGTATGTATGAACTTGTAATAAAATCTCTTTGGCTGTACTATTTGTATCTGGCTGGTTTTGGTTTCATTAAAAGTTTAGATTTTTAAAAAAATAATTCCAAATTCAAATTAGGAAAATGTGCGTTTTTCATTTGTTTTTCGTACTGTCAAGATGAGTGAATCTAATGAAGAAATTCGATACATTTTAAAATTTTACTACAAAAAAGGTAAAAAAGCAACGCAAGCCGCGAAAAAAAAATTGCGATGTTTATGGACCTAGTGCAGTGTCTTTGAGAGTAGCACAAATTTGGTTTAAGCGTTTTCAATCCGGAAATTTTGATGTCAAAGATGCACGTCGCTCTGGTCGCCCTATTACGGATAAAATTGATACCATTTTTGAAAAACTGGAGCAAGATCGGCATATTAGTAGTTACGACGTAGCTGAAGAACTGGGAATTGACCACAAAACAGTTTAGGCGCATTTTAAAAAAATGGGTACACATAAAAGCTCGATATTTGGGTACCCCACGAGCTCACTGAAAGAAACCTAATGAACCGTGTACTCATTTGTGATTCTTTATTACGACGTAATAAAACCGAACCATTTTTGAAGAAGCTGATAACCAGTGATGAAAAGTGGATCACGTACGACAAGAACGTGCGAAAGAGGTCGTGGTCAAAGGCCGGTCAGGCTTCACAGACTGTGACGAAACTCGGTTAACTCGCAACAAGGTGATGCTGTGTGTGTGGTGAGATTGGAAGGGCATTATTCCTTATGAGCTTTTACCACCAGGTAGGACCATCGATTCTGAATTCTACTGCGAACAACTGATGAGATTAAAGCAAGAAGTTGAGAGAAAGCGGCCGGAATTAATCAACAGAAGGAGTGTGTTTTTCATCATGATAACGCTAGACCTCACACATCTTTAGCCACTCAGCAAAAATTAAGAGAGTTTGGCTGGGAGGTGTTAATGCATCCGCCGTATAGTCCTGACCTTGCACCTTCAGATTTCCACCTGTTTCGCTCTTTTCAGAATTCTCTAGGCAGTGTCCGGTTAACATCACGAGAGGACTGCCAAAACCACTTGTCGCGGTGTTTTGATCAGAAGCCCCAAAATTTATATAGCAATGGGATCATGTTCCTACCTACAAGATGGCAAAAAGTTATCAAACAAAATGGTACCTACATACTTTTGTTAAATGTAAATAAACTATCAATAACAGAGTCATAATCACCAGCCTATATAGGTCCCACTGCTGGGCACAGGCCTACCTACATGGGAGAAACACACGAGGAGCTTGGGCCATAACACCTCCACGCTGGCCCAATGCGGGCTGGTGGGCTAGAGCGGTTGCAGTAATAACCAGGACCAAAACGGCTTAACGTGCCTTCCGAAGCCGTGCCATACCCTATACTTGAGCCAACTTTGATAAAAAATGAATAAAACAAACCAAATGTCATTTTGTATAGGTTTGTCCCATTTACTTGCTACCTTTCTTACTTATACAAAGATGACAGTGGTTTGTGTACATTTATTATTTTCCTGAGCCGGCTGAATTATAGTATGCTTCGGACTAGACTACCATAAAGATTTTTATAGATTTAGGTTTTTTTCTCGGAAATCCTTACCATCTCATAGGTATTACTATTCCTGCCATTATTGATGCCCTGCTTATCGGTTTTGCTCCATATGAGGTATGATGAATGAATGATGAATGTAAGATTTTTCTTCCGTACGACTAATATAATTCCAGTAACAATCCTTTCAAATAAGTAGGTATGTTGAATTTGGGCTAGAAAATAAGAGTGAATGTAGAATGATGTTAATGGAAAAAAATAATCACTAAAGACCATTAAAAAGCACAAAGTAGTTAACTTGCTGGCGTTTATTAGGTTTTACTGTAAAATACAAAATTAAAAATTTTAAGTATCCCCTGGCGTCATTAATCATCTGTCTAACACCATCTAATTAAGACTATTTATTAGAGCTCAAGCACGCTATATCTGCTGTAAGTTTCTGAAGAATTGGCATTTCGCATACTTTTTCATGGTATAGGATCAGCTCAAGGTTAGTATGTCATGGGAATGCCACCCAAGTGACAGTACACTAAATTTGAAATCAATCGAATTTGTAAAAGTTAGTAAAATCGTATTATCAAGTAGAAAATGAGCTGATAGTCATCAAATGCCTGAACTGATCTTCATAAATTATAGATAAGAACCATCGTAGTCACGTCAGCTTTCCAACAAAAAAAAAACCGAATCAAAATCGGTCCATTCGTTTAGGCGCTACGATGCCACAAACAGACACACAGATACACAGACAGACACGAAAAACTTATAGCACCCCTCTTATTCGTCGGGAGTTAAATATGTAAGAATCTTTATTAAATAAATAAAAGAATAGAAGGAATAATAAGTAAAGGAACGCGTACAGTAGGACGGCCTCCAACTACATCACAGACGACCTGGTCAAGGTCGCGGGGAGCCGTTGGATGCAGGCGGAGGAGAACCGATCCATTTGGATGTCCAGATGAAGGAAGCCTTTGTTTAGCAGTGGAGATCATAGGCTGTGATGAAGATTAACCTTTCGAAATTGGGGTGACTGCTTTGACCATTTTCAGCTACCGGAAAATTGGACTTCCATTTTTTTAGTCACATCTCTCTGCTTAGTAGTCTTTTAGGATAGGTACTATTCCTTTTTATGATTAGACTTTTTCAAATACACCAATGCCCGTTTTCCCGAACTATTCATATGATTCATCTCTATCTCAAGGAATAGGTAAAAAATAATTGTCGAAAATTGTCTTAATAGCCTGTGGAATGGTAGGTGAAAAAGGCATAGATATCTTGAAGTTAGTTTTGTCTATAACTGTTATGGAATTCTCTCGCGTGTCCGACATGCTGTAAGCGGGTGTTTTTTACATTTAGCAGGGCGTTAATTTACATTTAGCAGGGCGTTTATTTACATTTAGCAGGGCGTTAATTTACATTTAGCAGGGCGTTCATTTACATTTAGCAGGGCGTTAATTTATATTTAGCAGGGCGTTCATTTACATTTAGCAGGGCGTTCATTTACATTTAGCAGGGCGTTCATTTACATTTAGCAGGGCGTTAATTTATATTTAGCAGGGCGTTCATTTACATTTAGCAGGGCGTTCATTTACATTTTGCAGGGCGTTCATTTACATTTAGCAGGGCGTTAATTTCGTTATTTGTCAGCGACAAGCCTATGCAATAACTCTTTAGGAAGTAAACTGTATTTTTGAGAGAGTATCCAAAATGCCGGGCAAATAAAACAGGGAAGTTTTGGACGAATAAATAAAAGTAAGTGCTAGAACATTCTGGACTTTTGCAACATTTTAATGTGGAACTGTTTTAAATTTATTTTTGTCACGGATCTTTGATAATCGCCAGAAAATGAGTTCCTTCCTTCAAAGGAAGCGAAATGCATTTTCTGAACAGACAAGATGGAGGCAATTTTGTCTAGGGGTACTGTACCTCTAGCACGAACACTTAAATTTCGAATCACCATCGTATCGAGAAGTTACGTCAGCTTTTGTCCGGCTTTTGTTTAAAATTTTAAGCGTGCGTGAACGATACGATGGCGATTCGACATTTAAAAATGTTCGGGCGGGGGACAGTTCTGGCAGTAACTAAGTGCGTGTTATATGTTGAGGAGCTTGGTGGAGTAATGCTTTTAGCGCCATTATGGTCCATTACGAAGCTACTTTCGCCATGACCGATCCCGGGTTGGTCAAGCAAAATTTTTAGTGTACAGATCCTCCGCCGTTGGTCCTGCAACAGCTGTGACCTACCTATCAGTGTTATTTTTATGTAGGAAGGCCTATGCCCAGCACTGGGACGTATGTAAGCTGGTGGTGATATCGAAAAGCTATTTACAATTGTTTAAGTTTTCTCTTGAAATAAGTTCTGGACTATTTTATAAGAAAACTCATCAAGAAGTTGGTACCTGAATGGGTTTTCAACAAGGCTTTAATTTTATTACGGCAATATATTCCCGCGACATTTTTCTGCGCCTAAAGTTTTCCCGTTAAAAATACCTTGACATCTTACGTGGACGCTAGATTTAATATAAGCACACTTAAATATTTTAGGGAACGGAGGATCGCGTGAATTTCGTAATATTAAATTCTTGAGCTGAAGCCTAGGGACTAGGGAGCGGGGAGCGCGCGTTATTGTGCTAACGGTGATACGTTATTATTTGCTGTGTTTTTGTTTAATTTAGGTACATTAAAGTTTTTAAAGTGAGTCTTGTTTCATAAGCAGGGTCCGTAATGATCTTTATTGAATACTATATTCAATAAAGATCAAGAACTTTTGTTAACATTATGGTGTGCAATAAAGTATTGAGTATTAACTATAATAATATATGACAGGCTTGCTTAGTAATGCCTATTAAAAAGTGTGTCTTTTTATAATAATAATAATAATCGTTTATTTGCATGAATACAATTGAGTTACATAGGGATTTTAATAATTATACTAGACATAGTAATCAGCCTGATAACAGACGTGCAAATTTAGTCATTTTAAGTTATCACTGATTTATTTATTAATTTTCTAATTTATTAAATAGTCAACATATTATATGAATATCAAATACAAAATCTAAATGTCAATAAGTTTATTACATTAAATATTTTCACCAAATTAAAGTTAAATTTTCTATAATCATTACTTATTTAGATATTCCTTGACACTATAAAAACATTTCTCCCTTAGCCAGTCACCGTACTTTTTAAATTTATTGCCTTCTAAGGCTTTTATGTTTTCAGGCAATTTATTGTATAATATAATAAAACAATTCAGAAACTACATTTTGTTAAAGTGCCGTTCACTGTATTATGCCTTAGGATGACATTGCACCTGCAATACCAAGCGATTTATGTTTCACGGTTGACGAGTCAAGGATGTTTTGGTATTTTTTTCTATACATCATTATCATCATCCATAGTATTTCTCTATCACCTAGTAATTATAACACAAACTTATAATGATGCATTAGGGCTAGATAATAGGTATGAGAGAATTAAAGTTGAATTATGACAGCAAGCCATAAAAATATATGAAAAGTGTGAGTAGCATTTGTCCTGTAACTTAAACAGCCATCTGAATGCCCTTTGGTCTTAACTCTGGTTAAATCGTCAGTAAAATTTTCGCGCTGTCAAACTCTGTCGTTATTTAACTCAACAGCACAGTAGTGGTTAGTGGTTAGTTCCGACGCGGAAACAAAGGTAACGCGTTCATTGTGGCGCGGCAGCGCGTCGCGTCGTGCCGCAACGACTCGCACACAATCGCCTCTCACCGCTCAACGGACCGAGCGCGCGCTGTACACACGCTGTGTAACAGTTGGACTACGAAAGCCGCCTCTATTACGAACGCGGTAAGGGTCGTCTCAAGGTCAATTAAGCATGATGTTCTGTCGACTGTATGAACAATATACTACAGTCATTATTAAATCATTTGCAGGATTTTTTAAATTAGTTATACAGCTCCTGGTTTCATACCTTTTTAAAGCGAGTCTTAATTGTGTTTTCTATCTTCATTTATTACATTGACATGAGGGTTTAACATATTTCAATGCATCTTGGGAGAGTTTGGCGCCAAATATATTATTATGATGAAAGCCTTCATAATATATGCTTCTTTAATGAGGTCATCAACCACGATAAAATTCTCAACGTCTTTCACGTCAAATTCACTTTTATTTCAATGATTTTGCAACACAAACACTTGCATAACAAAAGTACAGCAATTTTATAACACAACGCTTACTCAGACACAATTTTGTAATTGTTCCCTTAAAATCCCGCCAAAAACCGCTGTTGAAGGGTAAACATTAGAGTGATTGCACAACATATATTTATTGCCAACTCTAAGAAAAAAAGATTTTTTCCACTGCTACCAAAGAAATTAGTAAAATTTTAACTAGTTCAATGTCTTTATAAGGATTTTAGTACTATCAATAAACCACTAACTGGCAATATTCCGACTATTAAAACTCTAATGGAAAATTTTTGCGAAAGAGGCTTGGTGGCCTGGTGATTTGAGTGCTCTGGTTTCGATTACGAAAACAAAGCAACTTATGCCATAGTTGATACCGGGATGGGGCAGTCAAATTTGTGATCTCCAGCTCCTGCGTGCTTCCGATGGCATGATAAGCCATTGGCTCCGGTTGTCGCTGTAACAGCTTTAACCCACCAACTTGCATTACGCCAGCGTGTTAGTATTATAGCCCAAACGTGTAGGAAGACATTCAGTATTTTGCATCTAGTGCCAAAAATAGAACTTCCACACAAAACAGTTAGGCAATTTCTTCATAAATTACTCTTTATTTAGTTTAGTAATACTGTTTTAGTATTTGAACCTTCGTTTGGTTTATTTTGTCTCTTGTGTGCAATAATGAATAGTGGATAATTTTATTAACATGCTAAGATGTCACGTATTGATATATGATATTAATTCACAAGACCTCTTTATAGCTTCTACAGCTTAGACAGATTTACAATAAGACATTGTGAGACCATTTCTTAAATAGATATACATAATTTGTGATTTTTGACGATTCGAAAGAGCTTCTTAGGAGCCTACTTGAATAAATATATTTTTGATTTGATTTTGATTGATTTTATAACCTTCAAATAATAATGTAATTAATCAAATATCCGAGTGCAGCATATAAACATGTTTCCAAGCGTTTTAATATAAAAGCCTTGTTATGCAACTTTCATATAAATTAATCTCTCTTTCATGGTAAATTTAAGCTCAAATTACGAACTGTGAATAAAGTTCCCAGCGTCATGAGGAGTCAGCGACGCGTCGCTGCTCCGAGCCGCGTCGCAGACAATCGCAGCGACTGCGGAGAATTACCGGATGCGAACAAAAAGGGTAGCCGACCGTTTATTTGTGAGTATGTTGCAGAGACTCGCTCCTCATATTAAATTACGGCTTTTTGATACTTTAATATTACATTATGTACATTAACGTGATTGCGTGTCGTGTCATGTTTGAGAGAAAATTGCTATGTCGAAATTTTTATTGCTGAGGCGTGTAATGATAAAGGGATCCGATTAAATATCGTGACAAGAAAACGGTATCAGAAAATTACCATCTTACACTTGCTGATTATTCTGGCAGGCAACGGCAGATGTACTGGGATAATAATAATCGTTTTTAAATTTTTTACAAGACAAGGGTGGCGAACGCCCGTATGGCCTCCTGATGGTAAAGTTACCGTAGTAGCTTATAGACGCTCGTAGCGCCTTGTGCACTACTCACGCGTTGTCACCGTAGCTTATAGACGCTCGTAGCAACTTGGGCACTACTCACGCGTTGTTGTCGTAGTTTATAGACGGCCGTTCGTAGCACCTTACGAAACTACTAACGCGTTGTCATCATAGAATAAACGTAGCACTTTGGACTCTACTCACGTGCTGCCTACTCTGTATAAAACAAAAGAAACTGTTATGTTGACGGCATCTTAGCTCTGGCGAACTTACTCACCGCTGAAACTTAACACTACAAGCAATGCAGTGTTATTTAGCTGCGATCTTTTTTAAGGCGTAAGTGTTACCCCAGTCTAAGAATATATTATGATACACTAGTTGAGTGCTCATAATTATTAAAAACTAGTAAACTTAATTTTTGAATTGGCTATACTACTAATATTTCAGCGCCGTAACGCAGCGTCAATTACTGCCTTAATTTCATAAAACATTTCTCCTCTAAGGACTCCATAAACGTTTGTTAATTGTGATGAATTGCTGTCTTAAGATGACTTGAATGAAACAGAATTTCTCGGAACACAAAATGAAGTACATCGTGTGGAAGAAACGAATGATAGTGTCAGTTTTATTTCTGGTTATCAACATTAAACAAAAAAGCCTGCAGATTAAACAGTACAAAATATGGTAGGTGTTTAGTTTAGTATTTAATGTTGAACTCTTCTAATCGGAACACGGAAATGCGTACGCGTCATTCGGTACGAATAAGTTTCCATCAAGCCGTAATGATTCGATAGTGGTTGCTTTCAGCTTTCGAATCCAATCCAATGCTCCACCGCTGTCGTATTCATACGATTTGACAGCTATACGCAACCATTATCGGAACGTTTCAATTCGATTACAACTGACACTAGTCGCACAAAACTGCTTAACTTTATGCGAAGTCGCTGTCTCCTGTCTTCATTTTATTTCAACATTCTAATATTCGCAACGGTCGTAATATATTTTAAGTAGTTACAATTTTATAACATAAGACAAGAAGAATATAGTTACATTTACATATTACAGAGGGTGCATAACGTTATAATACGCAATATAGATAATGTAGCTTAGAATTATCAAAAAACTCTAAAATATACTAGAAATTCTACATAGAAAAGGAAATACTGGGCAATGACTGGTGTAATTACTGGGCTACGAAGGCATTTCATCTCAGGCAACGCACCTGGACCAAGTGATTGATTCTCTCCTTATTATTGCAGATGTCCATTATAGGCAACGGTAGCCACTTAGCACCAGGTAGGCCGTTAGCTTGCCTGTCATCTAATTGTATAAAAGAGGCTCTCCTTATATAGTCCTGGCTATTCTATGTTTGTATAACATAGTCAAAGTCGATTCGATTACATAATTCATAGTATTTTTGCTAATGGAAAATATGTATTTTGAAAGATTTATTAATATATACTTGGCACTTATTATATTCTCAAAGAATACGGCACTAACATGTTTTTTATATCCGCATAAGACATATACATTTTAGAGTGCGATTAATTTAACTTTCAATTTTAACATATTTTTTTTCCATTTGTACAAATTATTTATATTTCAATTAAATATTTTAATTCCCGATATAAAACATTTTTTACTAAAAAGTGTTCTTGTTTTCAGGGGCCACATCAGTACATTTGGGTATATTCCAGTATACGTCTCAGTATCTCTACATTTTTCTAAAAAAATTGGGTAAATTCTAAGGGAGCAGGCTGTCTCAAAATATATATAACAACTATTGCCATAACTATTTCTATAATCGAAAATAATTCTTTATCTTATAAATAATAGCGTTATGAAGCTGTCGCTACAATATATAACACAATGTCTTTTCAGTACCTACCTACTTCTGTAAGAGCCTTCACTCGCAGTCGTGGCTCGAATTGGAGGCCTTTGTGCCGTTGGGAGCAGGTATTTCCACGATTTAACATCTATTTTAGTTTGTCACTGCTAAGTAATAGTCACGTTACTTGTATTTTATATTTGAATCGGAATATTAAGGTAATAGGCAGAAGAAAGTCTTTTGAAAAGGTTTTGAAAGACGTCATTAGAACGTTTCTGGTATTGTACGCAAAATTATATTATTGTGTACTTTTTTTTCATACAAAGCATGTGAAATGACTCAACACCACCTGATGTGAAGCGGTAAGAAAAGTCCATATGCGGAGACAGCTAGTGCAGGTTAGACACTGCTCTAGCCGCCTCCACTTTACCGGCCCAAAGGTGCTTTACGTAATTCCTGCTGATTTATGGTTTTATTTTTGTTTTCGATTAAAGATTTATGATGAATAATACCTATATCAAAATAATAATTATAATTTTCTTTAACTAACATAATTATAATTTAAATGAAAGAAAGATATATACATATTATTATTTACAAAAAGTTTATTGGCAAAAAAACTTACAACAAATTAGTACAACAACCACAACCAAGCCCAAATCGAATATCATTAAGAGGTTCTGATATAGATAGGTACTAAAGGACGAAGAGTGCTTTGAAGATTTGTTTGACCTTATCCCACCTTTCCCTTGTTACTCATAAGTCATAATACGCGTGCCGGACTTCATCAATCCACTGTCTCCACCTCAACATCACGCACAAAGAAATTTAGTGCCTCGTTTCTTTGTCGCACTTCTAGAACTTGGAATTCATTGCCAGTACACGTGTTCTATATTATGAGTTCCTTCAAAAGAGGCGTGAAAAGGCACCGTATAGATTCGCAAAATGGAGGCGGCTAGAATGGTGTGTTCAACCTGCGCTAGCTGTCTCCGCATATGGACTCTTCTTACCGCTTCACATCAGGTGGTGTGACGTCATTTGCCGTGCATTGTATAAAAAAGCAAACATATTTCATTTACTAGGTGGTCGACCCATATGTAGGGTCGCCTGGGTAGGTACCAGCGCCTTTCTTATTTCAGCCGTGAAACAGTTTGCTTTGTTTCGGATTGAAGGGAAAGGTAGCCAGTGTAATTACTGGGCATGGACGGCATTTCATCTTAGGCCACAGGATGACAACGCACCTGCAATATCAAGTGCTTTTCCTTGTTATTGCAGGTGTCTATAGGCGGCGGTAACCGCTTACCACCAGGTGGGCCGTCAGCTTGTTTGTCATCTAGTTGTATAAAAAAAAATATAAAAAAAACAAAATGTCTGCCCTACCGGGATATGAATCCCTCACCCTTAGCTCAGTAGACAGAGGCAGTGACGACGACGGCCGTCATTATGAATAAATGTCACTATTTAATTTAGTTTTGTGAAATACCTTTTGCTAAATTACATATGGTGAGCTCAGGAACTTATCACATGTCAGTTAAGATATATAATAAAATACCTAAAAATATCCAGGATCTAGAAAAAGAACCAGTATTTTGTAATAAGTTAAAGGAATATTTAATAGAAAAATGCTATTATTCAATAAAAGAATTTTTTGATGTTTGAAAGTTTATAGATACCAACTCACATTATGTAGGATAAATGTTATTTGTTGTTGTTATCTACCTTAAAAAAAAGACTTATGTATATAAATTGTGAATTTGTTTATATTGCGATACCCTTACAGGGTCATGTTTATGGGAAATTGATTTTTATGTAACATCTGTTATACCAACATCATGTTGCAATAAATGGATATGACTATGACTATAAATACGTCCAATCATGTCCGGTTCCAAAGTCATTTCCTCTTATTTCCATGAGCGTGTTAACGTTTTTTACATTAATTAAAGATGTTATCTATGCACCGCACAACGCTGTACCTTTTCAAATCCCCGAAGAAAAAAGAGGTGTGTTATAAGTTTGACGTGTCTGTCTGTGTATTTTGTATCTGTCTTGGGGTGTCTGTCTATGGCATCGTAGCTCCTAAACGACTGGACCGATTTTGATTCGGTTTTTTCATTGAAAGCTAACGTAATCGAGATGGTTCTTACCGATAATTTGTGAAAATCGGTTCAGGCGTTTGATGACTATCGGTATAATAACTCAAATCAAAACTTCTTCATTCAATGTGGTCAAAAACACATAATGAAACATATCGGGGTGTGTCTGTGTCGCAGACAAGGCCGTAGGCTTTACATGAATACGTAACCTATATGTGACGTGTAATACTCGTGATATTATGATTATTGTGTATGAATTATTGGGTCCTTTATCTATCGAGCGGTGTAATTACATTTTGGATGTAGATGATAGATATGTAGTCGCGACACCAAACTGTATCTCCCAATTTTGCTATCATCAATTTTCTAAATCACCTGCCACTATGAAAGCTAATTTATAGACAAGGAAAAAATCACTTAATATTGCATGTGCGTTGTCCTCCTGGGGCCTAAGATGAAATGCCGTCCATGCCCAGTAATTACACTGGCTAGCTTTCCCTTCAATCCAAAACACAGCGAACTGTTTCATAACTGAAATAAGAAATGCGTTGGTACATACCCAGACGACCCTTCATACGGGCCTACCAGCTAGAAAGATGTATTCACGCCAAAATAGAATGTCTGCTTAGAGCAGGAATTCAGTTCTTTAAATTAAACCGGCAAAGTAGCCCCGAGCCACACAGTCAATGTTGCACAGTCGGACTAGCCCAACTTTTTGTTACCAAGCAACGGCGATGTGCCATTAATCAACCAACGTTATCTGATAAATTAAATTATGCGTGCAGCCATTGATTATATCGGAATCTGTAATAAATTATGGACGTGATATCCTCGAACAGCGTGCGTCGGGTACGGTAGATAACCCAATGTGGTAGGGCAGGTACGTGAACAGCTTTAAGCATACAAGGAATGGCTTTAATAGTATGTCCACCATTGTGCCATGTTATGTCAGCTGCTGGCAGAGTTGTGTAACTGCTGCAGTAACGAAGCACCATTTGCCCAAACGATTAAAGAACATAAAAGTCACGGTTTTAGGTACTTATTACCGCTCATTTTTTAGGGTTCCGTACTCAAAGAGTAAAACGGGCCCCTATTACTAAGACTCCGTCCGTCCGTTACCAGGCTTTATTTATCTCATAAATGGTAATAGTTAGACAGTTGAAATTTTCACAGATGGTGTATTTTTGTTGCCGCTTTAACATCGATTACTAATATACAGACTAAAAAAAACAAAAAGTGTTTTTTCATACAACTAGATGAGAAATCAAAACACTTAAAAGGAAAAAATAATTCAATTTCGGTACCGAGGTACTTACCTCCTAAAATGTATTTTTTGGAGTTTTGGTGCTAAGCTGTTTCCAGAGATAAAAAAAGTGAAGCAAAAGTCGGTTTTATTTTTGTTATTTTTTTTTTCACATTTTTAAGTGATTCCCTAAGGTCAAAGCAAGATGGGTGACCGTCAGCACTATCGACTTGTCTATCTCTCAGTCTTTGGTTGAAATACATAGTGAAAAAATTATCTTCTAACTCTTAACCGTTAAGGAGTTGTACCTTCCATCATCAGCTCATTAACTTGAGATGATAACTAACAGAAGCAAATACTTGAATAGCTTTGAAAAAAATAAATATAATATGTCATACGTGCCAATAAAATTTGAGGTTTGCCCTCGATTTTCCTGGAATCCCATCATCAGATCCTGACTTGGTGACAATGGGACCACCACTGGAGTATACTCTATCGAATAAAAAAAGAACAATTGAGAGAGAAATCGGTGAACATACATACAAAAACAAAATACATACAGTGAAACATATATCCTTCTTTTTTGAAGTCGGTTAAAAAGCTGACGAGCCAGCTGGTGGTAAGCGGTAACCGCCGCCTATAGACACCTGCAATAACAAGGAAAAAGTCACTTGCTGTTGCAGGTGCGTTGTTATCCTGAGGCCTAAGATGAAATGCTTTCCATGCCCAGTAACTGCACTGGCTCCCTTTCCCTTCAATCCGAAACACAGTGAACTATTTCACGGCTGAAATGAGAAAGGCGGTGATACCTACCCAGACGAGCCTACATACGGGCCTACCACCTAGTATTTGATCGCTAGTTTGGTGTGAACGGCGTCTGCATGCATATAAGTCGCCACCGTGCACGCCATCTTGGACGTTTGGCCTTTGCTTTAACTAGTCAAGTTCTATGGGAATGATAATGGGTTCTTACAAAAAATCCTTTGATTTAATCTTCTCTAATATATAACACTCTCGTGTCACAAATTTAGTTACCATACTCTTCCGAAACGGCTTGAAATTTTATATCCGATTTTCATGAAATTTTATATGTATATTCAGTAAGTCTGAGAATCGGCTACTATCTATTTTATTTTTATTTTTTGGACATTTTTTTTTCATGGCAAAATAACGTTTGCGAGGTCAGCTAGGATTTTTTTTATGTATATTCAGTAGGTCTGAGAATCGGCTACTATCTTTTTTTTATTTTTTTTTTATATGGCAAAACAGCGTTTGCGGGATCAGCTAGTATTTCTATAGAAAATTAAAAACATTCATGCTTGTTCATCCCGTTAATTTTATTATATATTAAGCCTCACGTAAGCTCCTTTATTGGAGGGGTCTTAATTCGATACTGTTCTTATTATTTCCTAAGTAGCGTGAAATTAAAAACCTATTTTGGGTTAATTCAAATAATATGTAACTATAGTGCTTGATACATAGTAAAATTTAACTTAATTATCATAATTTAACCCTACCACCCACCGTACCTACCGCTTCGATGAAATTCATACTTTAATTGTTGTTTATGACATTTTCAAATTATTTGTGTCATCATGCACGAGTCATATGATGATTATTTTTATTTATCGTCCTCGAGTAATCTTACGGTCGAGTGTCAATTAGTTACCTTAGTGAGCTTTTCTACACAGTTTCGCCTTTACTGTAGTTTTTTATTATACCTATTTCTGAAAAGAAGACATTCTTCTATAGTTCACGGAAAAGGTTGAAAATTATTTATCAGATGTCTCCTTTAGAAATCGCTTTCTTTAAAATATAGCCCTATCTACCTTACCTATGATATTCTTTCATGGCGGCGTACCGAGGTCTGGGTTTCCAACAATGAACGCCAATAAAAGTAATTTAGTGAGGTGCGCCGCGTGGCCGCCTCCGTACTTTCCTCTAACTGAATTACCTTTTATGAGTTTTCATTTGTCACGTTTCTTTGCGCCGGTGATTAATACTGGTGACTCGGAGTAATCAGGGGCCGTTGGAAAAACATGAAAAATAATATTAAAGCTTCTCATTTTGACTTGAGCAGTTATTTTTGGTTCCAGCGGCAATAAGGCTATTTGGCGTAATGGAGTGCTTGAACAAAATGTCTGCCATGCGAAAATGAATGGCATTTTACTAGGAACGCTAAAGTGAAGTACACAATATCATCATCAACAGTTGGTCCAAGCATCCTCGATGAACTGGACAGATTGCAGTGTCGTGCTGTCCATATCATTGATGATGTAGAGTTCAGGATCAGCCTGAAACCTCTACAATTGCGTCGTGACATTGCGCCTAATATCGGCTTTATCATGGAGAGTGTCCAAATGAGTTTTTTGATCCTATCTCACTTTCCCCCTTCCTACTCAGGAGCCCGCATCCAACGGCTCCCCGCGAACCTGACCGGTCGGTGCATCTTGTGGTAAGCCGTCCTACTTTACGCTTTTCGGTACGTGGTCGCCATGGTAGAACTTTAACGCTCCATCGGTCGTCAGTCCTAGATTATTATTTCCAGGCCGTATGGATCGCAGCCCCATAATGTCCGTAGGTATCATTGGCAATGTAAAGTTCAGAGACAGCCTTGAGCTTCTACAATTGCTTTTTAGCATTGCGTCGCTAAGCGCACCAAACCGCTGTATCATTGAGCGAGATTTTTAAAATTAACTTATCTTCCCCCTTACTTCTTAAGCCTTCAAGGCCTTCGGAATCAACTATTTGTGTAGTAACACGTAAATTTTAGTAATTAAAATATAATAAAACTAGAAAAATTTCACGTCCTGAGGCAGGAATCGAACCCGCGACCTTTCGCAATCCGGGCAACTGCTCTGACCACTGAGCCACCCAGGACTTGGGATATCCCTGTGAAATTCTTCTAGTATAACTGTATTTGCGTTTTATGAGCTAACGTCCACTCTACAATGTCGAAATATTCTATTTCAACATCCGAAACGAGTATTTTTACGAAAGGTCGCGGGTTCGATTCCTGCCTCAGGATGTGAAATTTTTCTAGTTTTATTATATTTTAATTACTAAGTAATTTTTCAAACATTTATAATAATGTTAAAATCAAAAATTAAGAATATAATCGTAAATTTTACTTTCAAAATTTTGATTTTTTTGCCTACACAAATGTGTCCCCTTCCTTTAACATGGATTGGCTATTAGACAGAAGTGGAAAAGGATGGTCATGTTGCGCTAGCCGTTTTAGCTTTGTCGACTCATATTACCGCTTCTCATCAGGTGGTGTTGAGACATGAGCAAAAACGCATTTCTGACTTTTCGTTAACTTTAATAGATTTATCTAAACCATTACTTTAAACGCACGTAATGGATAAAATATCGAGCAGCGGACAGAACCGTGTAGTTAGGTATGCGCAGAGCAAATGGCAGCGGAAATGAGAAAAGTTGGGTTCAGCGGCGGCGGCCGCATTAATGACATTACGACAATATCTTCTCGGTGAGGCTTAGTAGCCGCAGTTGTATTGTTCTGAGGTAAGCGCTCGCACATGTACATACCAATATTATTTCCTACACAGCTGTGTTAGGGTGTTAACGGTCTGATGATAATAATTCTAAAATATTACATATACTATATTTACATAATTCTCTCTCTTGTCTTTTCAAATCAATTTATTTCGTTTGATATTAGTGCACCCGTTTTGTTGGTAGTAATTTAGCATGGCTGAAAATAGGGCATGGGCCATGTGGCCAACATAATTATACTTGTCCAATCTCGCACAATTTTTCAAATTGATATTATAAATCACGGCAAATGATTTGAAGGAACCCTAGTTCAGGGAGCTGGTCTAGGAGAAGAAATGAGAAAAGTTGTCGGCGGCAGTGGCACAGTCCTTTATTTATTGAGGGATATTAGGGCGGCACTGGACCTGGTGTAATGCCGCCTTTTTTATTGAAATGAGCTTGCTCTCTTGGTCCTGGAGTAGTTAGGAGAGGGTCGCCGATATCAGTATATCGGCGACCCCCTCCTAACTAAGTACTCCAGTAGCTTAAAGCTCCAAGCTCAGTAGCTTACCCAGAAGGAATCTATTTAATCCAGATTTGAAGGAACTCAGCAGTGCATTCCACTCCGTGGCATTTCAAAGGATGACGCTTGGTGTGGGAATTGGGTATATCAACCAGATGTGGGTAGCCCGGCAAACGTTTGGTAGTTTAGTTAGGTTTCTTTGCCTAGTTACACACGAGCCACGGTAACAGGAGAGGTAGTGATCAGGTGTACATGCATGTCTTACAGAAGGCAATAGAATTTTGTAATATTGTGTTCCTGTCGATACATTTACTATTAATGGATAATGACTACAAATTGAGCCACGGTAACGCCTCCCCATCAAGCAGGATCCATGTTTATTTTGCAGTTAGTCAAAAACAAAACTCCAAACCTATTTTTTCAAATCATCAAATTTACCGCCTCCGTGGTTTAGTGGTTGAGACCACCGAACTCAGATCTAGAGGTCCGTGGTTCGATTCCCGTGGGGGCAGAAATTTTCCGCTCATTTAAGTTAGTGGTAGGGCTTTTCTAAGTTCGCCTGGCTAGCTACCATCATCTTAATTAAGTCTTTCGCCATAGAAATAATGATAACGGCATTGTTGTGTTCTGGCAGTTGGAGGTAAGATAGCCAGTTCCTCTGTGGTTGAGGAATCCGGGTGTAGCTGGCTTCCATCGTCGGCCTTATCTTCACTTACTATCAGGTGAGATGAAGGTCGATAAAAAAATAAGCCTGAAGAAATACCCCATCCAGCTTTTAAATTTTGTAATAACATTTACAAATTATTTATGTCATAGCGTCGTGACCATAACGTTTCTGAGTAATGATTTAGTGTCGTCATAAAGATACTCAATTATGTTGCCTTTCAAATTTGTTTTAGTTTCACATGACTCTAACAACGATGAAAAGCTTGCAAAACATTTAAAGAACTTCTTTCTTTGTGCATTATTTGTTTTCTGTTCTTATTGTTATTTTATTACCTAACATATTTAGTAATTAAAATAGAATAAAACTAGAAAAATAACAACATACTAACATATATAACCAGTCCTTAGCAGCTATTATCAACATTATATGTCTTGTATTTTTAGTTATTTAAATATTATGTATATTTCAGGAACCTATTTAATATCTATGGTTTCTTTAGCTTTTATTTATATATTTTAGATATTTTTATTTCTCCTTATTTCTCGTACCCTCATAATTCGTTTCCTTTTTCTTCATATTCATTCCCTGCAGGTTGCCTGGAAGAGATTGCTGCTTAGCAATAAGGCCGCCTATTGTATTCGTTTTTATTTGGTTAATTTTCTGTTTTTTTTTGTGTCCTTGTGCAATAAAGGGTAATTTGATTGATTGATTGATTTATTCTGTCCACCCCCTAAACATTTTTTAAAATGTTAAGTGTTTTAATATCAATGTTCTTCTTCTTCTTTTTGGTTGTTGGTGGTGTCATTGATTTAGAATAGAATAGAAATACATTTATTCAATGCCACACAAAGTAGATTAGGTAACCGTTTATCATATTATTGACGACTGGCTGGCCGAGTGGTCTGTACCCTAGTCTACTCGGTCAAGAGATCCCGGGTTCGAATCCCGGTAGGAACAAATGTTTGTATGATGAGTACGAGCA
Organism: Nymphula nitidulata; assembly: GCA_947347705.1. Lineage (NCBI taxonomy): Eukaryota > Metazoa > Arthropoda > Insecta > Lepidoptera > Crambidae > Nymphula > Nymphula nitidulata. Next base: position 340,473 of record OX374617.1, on the reverse strand, counting down.
TTTGTTTACGAGTCATGGATGTTTATATGTTTATTTAGTATATTTCTGATATTTATATACATATTATTATCATTATTTCTCCGTTATCTAGTATCCATAACACAAGCTTATAATAATGCTTACCTTGGGCTAGATAATAGGTGTGAGTATTTAAATATTATTTATAAGTTACTACATTACAATTAAGTGACATTGAAAGGACTCCACTCAGGATTTTGCCAGAATCCAGTTTTTTGTATCTATTATATATTGATTGACATTTTCTCTTCATAAGTGCCTCAACTTCGATCTGATAGACTGATGTGTTAGTCTACTAAAGAATCGCTTTCCAAAAGACCAGAGTCCGTGTGTGACGAGCCTTATCTCCCTTGGTTACACCGATTTGGTCCGCGGCCTCCATTATAGTCATGGTGTGAGTTCTTGTTCTTTCACATTCAACAAATAATTTTGTATTTCAGTGCTTATTTCATAAATTATGTTTGTGGCTGTTACTTATAATATGTTTGTTTTACATGCACAATGAGATGAGTACTAATGATAAAAGGGAATTTAGTTTTGTAGTTTTATTTAGCGGTTTGGGAGTCTGAAAGATGTGACAGTTTTTTGTCTAACTGAATTAATTTGCATTCAGGTAAGTTTGTATCAAAGTGATGAATATCATAGGGATTCGCCTCCCATGTTCCATAGCACAGAAGACCACCTGTTCCTGATATCATAAAGCTTTTTCTTGATTTTTACTTAAAAATCTTTGTTAGACCGTACGATTATTAGCTGGCCTATTAAAAAATAGTTTCATTTCTGTGACAATTTCGGTCCTCCGCAACGAGTCCTCTCAGGAATTTGCGTATTGTTTGGCTGCCTTACACCAACTCTTTTTATTGAAATCAGCTAAAATTGCCGTGACGAAGCCGGTGTACGTACTTCACTGCACCGCCGAGTGCGTCCGGTAATCCCCGATCACTTCCGAGTGATTGCGCGCCGCGTCGCTTTGTAAGTTTTCTCCATTGTAACACAATTCCGAGATCAGCATTGTTCAGTCGGCTGAGCACTTAATATCCTGCTCAGAGAACTTTCTAATAGGATTATAGTAGCTTCAGCGGGGAATTGGATAGCAAAAAGGACTATCTGAATTTGTTTGCGAATGCTAATTAAACAAATAACTAACAGGTATTGTGTTGAAGTAGTTATTTAAGAAATAACCCTACTAATACCTAATACTAGGTGGTAGGCCGGTGGTAGTTTTGGATTGAAGGGTAAGGTAGCTAGTGTAATTACTGGCTATGGACGGCATTTCATCTTAGGCCTCAGGATGACAACGCACCTGCAATATCAAGTGATTTTTGCTTGTTGTTGCAGGTGTCTATAGGCGGTGGTAACCGCTAACCATCAGGTGGGCCGTCAGCTTGTTTGTCGTCTAGTTGTATAAAAAGAAACCATTTTATTACTGGTCGCTCGAGTAGCTCGACGGCGTAGTGGTTTTAGCGCTTTTGCTTCCGAAAACAAAGCAACTTTAGCCATGGTCGATCCCGGAACAGGTCAATCAAAATTTCTAACCTCGAGCTTCTTCTGCTTCGGGAAACACGTTAAACCGTTGGTCCCGGTTGTTACTGCAACGGTTTTAACCCACGACCCAATATTCTTTTGTGTTTCTCCCATGTAGGAAGGTGAAACTTACTCGTATATGGTACAGCGCTGGTCTCCCACAGCGCCAACCGAGAGCGCGACACGCGCAGACCATTTTACCTTCACCTTCGACCATGATTCGGTTATATAAGTAAATTCAAATAAATACTTCAAATTCATCGTGACCAACATATTTAAGTCCCACTGCTGGGCTCAGGCTTTTCTTCATGGGAAAAACACATGAGGAGCTTGGACCATAACACCGCCATGCTGGCCCAATGCGGGTTGGGGGTTAAAGCGGTTGCTGTAACAACCGGGACCAACGGCTTAACGTGCACGACGTAACACGGAGGAGCTCGAGATTATAAATTTTGATTGACCCATCTCGGGACCACCCATGGCGAAAGTTACTTTGTTTTCGTCATCAAAACCAAAGCGATACCTCAAATTACTACGATTTTATTTCAAAGTATAGTCACAGAAAACAAACAAATTGAGTACCTACTCAATTTGTTTGTTTTCTGTAATTATGAGAAATATTGAAAGACGGGGCTTGTCTGTGATAGAACAATGGCTCTATGAATTTCAAGAACACATTTACTCAGTCACCCGTCCGAATATTGCTTTACCTATCAATTTAATGAAAGGTTTCTTTTGTTTACTCTCTGTACAAGCCTTTATTTAGCCTTCTAAGGCCATACACAATAGACTAGACAAAATTCGATATATATTTGGCTATAATGATACGTATAGAGACAAAGAGGTTTTCTTTATCAACAAGCTTTATAGAATTGGCTTCAGTTGCGTGTAAACTTTATACAAGAGTTAATTAGCTCTTCACTACAACGTTTCGTCTTCAAAGCTTTTCTTAATTAAATGCTATTGTCGCTCCCGTGGCGTTATGTGTTCTTAATTTCTGTAAACAGACTGTGTTGCCTTCAGCAGACGGAAAATGATACTAAGTTTTAGTTGTATGTTGCTTAAGGAAATGGATGATATCATAACCAGCCCACATATATTCTTAATTTTTGATTTTAACATTATTATAAATGTTTGAAAAATTACTTAGTAATTAAAATATAATAAAACTAGAAAAACCACACATGCCCCACATGCCCACATATGTCCCACTGCTGGGCACAGGCCTTCCTACATGGGAGAAACACATGAGGAGCTTGGGCCAAAACACCACCACTAGCGGTTTCAGTAGCAACTGTGCCGTGTCTCCCTAAGCACGGAGGAGATCGAGATTACCAATTTTGATTGGTCCACTGACTATGGCGAAAGTTGCTCTGTTTTCGTAAAGCGCTCTAACCAGTACGCTATCGAGCTCCTCAACTTTCTATTTGAGAATCATTAATAAAAAAGTAACACAATATGAATTTGCACTTCCGTTGTAATAAAATTCATTATTACTGGTAGTACGCTTGATACGCGGCCATCTGCACTTTCCTTTGAGAACATTTAATTTAAATGTTCAACATTGTCCAGGATCCCTGGTCCCGGTCAAAGCTGCGCGTTACAAAAGTAATGATCCACAATTTAAAAATATGGAGCCATCCATTCAGCTTAATGAGAGCCTTCGTCCCTGAAGGCTCGTCAGGGACGAAACACAGAGCTTATTTAAATCTTTACATATGTAGAGACTGACAATTGGCAACATTAAGTATTATAGGAAGGAGCTTGGTGGAGTGCAGGGGCTTGAGCGTTCTGGTTTCCAATAGGAAAATAAAGCAACATTTGCCATGGTCGATCCCGGATGGGTCTATATTTGTAATCTCCTACGTGCTTCTTCGTGCACGCTAAGCCGTTAGTACTAGTTGTTACTGCAACCTAGCAAATCTCTCTTTACTATCTCCTTTGATCCAGATCGGTACATACAAAGTTACTTTCGCATTTTGCCGCCTGTGTGGTCTGGTGGTTGGTTTCGATCGTGGCAGTGCTTTTCAAGTCCCCCTCTATAGATTCCACCATCTTACTTTAATTTGCTGCCTTAACAATAATGCTATCGACATTTATTTATTCAGCACTGCCACATGATACATATTATTACAACCAGTACCAATAATACTATGAGTAACAAAAATAATTCTGATATGTACCAAACAACGGCGTGCATAGCACTCAATCTAGTACAATACTATGTTAAACAGAATAGAGACGTCAGATACAATTAGTATTTATTTTCCGAAATTGTTTTTTTTCCGGCAGTTGGAAGTGAGATAGCCAGTTCCTCTGTGGTTGAGGAATCCGGGTGTAAATCATTTCCATCGTCGGCCTTATCTTCACTTACTATCAGGTGAGACGAAGGCCAAGAGCTACCGTATTCAAACTAAAAAAAATATGATGAAAAAATATATAAGTAAGAAATAACTTGACGTAAAGTCAAAAAATCTCCATCTTTCAACTTAGTTTAGTACCGTGAAGTAATTACGACGATGTCGCTTAGCCGAATCGTTACTGTTATTAGAAATAATTAAAATAAAAGTTTTGAATTAGGCCCTACAATAATATTAATTGCCATCTTGGCGCTTTCTTCTCAGAGGACTATAATTATTATAGACAGCATTTCATTTTACTGTATTGTTAATGCTGAGCACTAATTATTAAGTAAAGGCAAGGATATTATACAGAATGGTGCCGTCTATACGACAATAAATCAAAACATGGGCTGTATTAGTTCATAGAAATGGTTTGCCACTTTCAAAAACATCTTATTCATTTGATAATTTCATGACATCTGTGTGAAATCATTTAACATTGATTGCATTATTTCATAGAATGTCATGAAATTATCAAATGAATAACATATTTTTGAAAGTGGCAAACCATTTCCACTAACTAATATAGCCCATGTTTTTAATTTATTGTCGTATTGACGGCACCATCTGTATATAAGAAAATATGTAAGTATTGCTCAGGTATTGTGCAAAGACGGTATGTTATTAATAGTATCTTTCCTCTCTCTGTCGTTTTATATGCAAGTAGCAGACAAAGAAGCAGAATGTACGTCATTTAATTGAAGATTGTAATGGGCGCGGGTTGGGTTCTCGCTCGAGGACATGATTTTTTCCTAACTTAGATATATTTCTTAAAACTAGAATATAATCACGTAGCCATTATACAGTAACACGTAAGCGTCAAACAGTCACCATATTTAAACGTAATAAATACTTAGAATCATCATCACCAGCCTATATACGTCCCACTGCTGGGCACAGACCTTCCTACATGGGAGAAACACATGAGGAGTTTGGGCCATAGCACCACCATGTGGCCCGATGCCGGTTGGTGGGTGATGCAGGTTGGTGGGTTAGTAAATACTTAGAATACAGATCTGCTATTTGATTTAATTTCGTATACGGTTAACATGACTAACAATGCTTGGTTCTGGCCATGTAATGAGCCGCCTTTGTGTCATATGACGGCCACAGCATCAGGACAAACATCAGATTTAGACACATAAAGCTCCTTGAATAACTTGATTATCTAGTATAAGTACCTTCTGTTGGATTTCTTGCCTATAATAATATATAAGTATACATCTCAGGGCTTGGCGGAGTGTCTCCCTCCTTCTCCTCCATCCATAGTAAAACCCCATGATATAATAATGAACATAATTATCCTAAGGTTTATTTAGTAAACCCCTACATTGAAAATATATTTAACCAAACTTCTTCGGCTACATTTGTAATAAACGAAATTTAGCAAGGTTTAATTACAATTTATTTGATTTTAAGAAACTGCGCATCTTTATTTTTTAGATAAGTGCTATCTTATGTTATGTCGTCACTTTTTTGAGCTACAGGTTCTCGAAAGTTCGGTTTTCATTTTTTCATTGTAGTAAAGAACGCATTTCGAGTTATTACAATGCCCTTTGTCCTATTAAACCAATTGACTAAGCACCCGTTTAATTAGCAAACGCCAGTAAAATTCTAATGCTCATTACCACAACCAGCTATGAGGACCTCATCATCCTTGATCTTTGGCTCCCCAAAGAGATCTCTCCCGCTGGACGTCGCTGCTCCCCAATCAGCATTTCAACTAAGTGTAAAAGTTGGGCCACCGTGAAAGCCAATTACTCCAAGGCCGTTCCAGTGTCCCTTTAATCATCCAGTGAGAGTAGCCGGGGATGGATTATGAGTGCCGGCGAGCAAATTAAGGCTTCTTCCGACAAAAGATTACAATTTATTAGGAGCAAGAACGGAATTAAGGTTTTGATCGTATTTCAACTGCCACGGTGTCATTATTCAATAAAATTGAATTCCGACATGTATTTTCTTTGAATAATGATTCTAAATTAGTCTATTTGCTAACTCAATGTCTAGTGCATAAAATTTACATTGCTTTTGTTCTATTTTAGAACGAAACGTTTCGTTTTATTGCAGCGCGAAACAACAATGAGCAATTGCTTGAGGCGATAGTAATCAGAGTCATCTGAATCAGCGAAATACATCTTATTTGATGATGTCGAGATGTCTCAGCCGTCTGGTTAAATCAGCTACCCAATTAGACGGCTGGCTCGTTAATTGAACGCCAGCATCCAATCAAACGGCTGAAGTACAACTAGCCAAGTCATTGAGCGGAACGTTTAACCAGACTAAACGTCATGTTAGACGTCTGGTTTAAATTACCCATTCCACAGGACGTCTAGACAGGTCGTTTAAATCGAAGAGCTTTTTTTATGTCCACTTAGAACCAAAATGATGTCGGTTATAAATGTTTACAAAAAAATAACTTTGAACCTAACAATCAAACCAAAACTTTTCATTTCAAGACGATCCATTCAATACACGAAGTCGTTAAACGTTTAGTGAGTCTAGTTCAATTAACTATCGGGCTAGACATTCAATTGTATGCCAGCGTTTCATCAACGGGCTAGCCGTCCAATGGGTGGCTAATTTAACCAGACGGCTGCGACAGCGATACCACGATCGCTGTATACTTAGTAATCGAAAAGTCGGGTATTATTCTTAATTTTTGATTTTAACATTATTATAAATGTTTGAAAAATTACTTAGTAATTAAAATATAATAAAACTAGAAAAAAAACGTAGGGTGGACGTTAGCTCATAAACGCAAATACAGATAGACTAGAAGAATTTCACAGGGATATTCCAAGTCCTGGGTGGCTTAGTGGTCAGAGCAGTCGCCCGGATTGCGAAAGGTCGCGGGTTCGATTCCTGCCTCAGGACGTGAAATTTTTCTAGTTTTATTATATTTTAATAAATAAGTCAAGTATTAATTAAAACGCGACTTGAATCCGGTAAAGTGGTTTTATTTCTGAAATGGTACCATACCATATGCTAATAAAATATACCTTATAATATGTATGTGATGATGTCGTCTACTAGAAGATGATCAACATAAGATCACTCGCTGTATAGACGCCCACGATCGCTGTATATTAATCGATCGGAGAATAAACGTCGGGTATAAAAATTATGATTCTAACATCTAATTAAACGTGAGTTAATTCAGGGTAAGGGTTTTACTTTTGCTTTAGTTAAGCAAAACTATACCATAATTATGCTAAAATATTATATAGTTGTTACAATTTAATCTCAAAATAAAGCTTTGACTTCTTTCAAATACTTCTTTTCTAACTGTATACAAATATTATTTTAATTGCCTTTATTTTATGATAGTTTGTGTATGTAGAGTAATGAATTAATAAATAGGTAATAAAATTAAAAACCCCAAGTAATCCCACAATTTTCCTATGTATACTTGTCTAATCTTCAACGCAATGAAACATCAGTATCAGATTGGACAGTAAACTAATGTGGATAGTAACAATAACCAGCGACTCGCACACAATAACAGCCCTTATCTTAATTATAATAGTAAATTGTATTTCTACAATAACCTACCTTGAATGCAATTAGAATAACTGCAAACGTAAAATGAACTGACAGTGTTCTTTTTAACCCCGACGAAAAAATAGGGGTGTTATAAGTTTGACGTATCTGTCTGTGTATCTGTGTATATGTGTATCTGTGTGTCTGTCTGTGGCATCGTAGCGCCTAAACGAATGGACCGATTTTGATTAGGTTTTTTTTGTTTGAAAGCTGATGTGCCTACGATGGTTCTTAGCTATAATTTATGAAGATAAGTTCAAGCGTTTGATGACTAGCAGCTCATTTTCTACATGATAATAGGGTTTTACTAACTTTTACACATCCGATTGATTTGAAATTTGGTGTACTGTCACTTCGGTGACATTCCTATGACATACTATCCTTGAGCTAATCCTATACCATCAAAAAGTCTGCGAAATTCTTAATTCTTCAGAAACTTACAGCAGATATAAGTAGCGTGTTTGGGCTCTTATGAATAGTCTCAATGAGATGGTGTTAGATAAATGATTAATGACGCCGGGGGTTACTTAAAATTTTTAATTTTGTATTTTATTACTAAACCGAGATTGTGTTTTCTGCAGTTGCAGGTCAAATTACAACGTTGTGAAAACTAAACATTGATTTGAAAGTAATCAAACGAGTGGCTCGGTGACGTGGAGCTTTGAGCGCTCTGGTTCCGATTACGAAAACAAAGCTACGTTCGCCATGGTCGCTCCCGTGATGGGTCAATCCAAATTTGTAACCTCGAGCTCATTGGGCCAGCGTGATGGTCGTGTAGGAAGGACCAGTAGTGGGGTGTATATAGTGTAGTCATTAATCAAATAAAGAAAGCGAGTGTAGTATATGTGCATGACAAACAAATATGCGATGAACGCTCAAACGCCTCTGTTGTTCTCCTATCACTACATCACTCTAGTGCGACCAACTATTGTAGAGGGAAACACGCTCAGTGTCAAACTCATCACATTTCCTATTCTGGTTCCAGTTCTTATCTCATATTCTATCAGCCTATGATAACTATCTACTGCTAAACAAAGTATCAATAGACATCAATTTGGAATGCAATTAAAATGTTAATGGTTTAAATAGCTAATAATGAATAGTACCTACTTCTTTTATTTTAATAATGTATAATTCTAAAAAGCAAAGTGATAATCCTTTATTGGCTAAAGTTTTATGTATCATAGAAAAACTGTAATCTGTTTTAGACTAAGCCGTGGATTTTTGTAAAATAAATAAAGGCCTCGCCTATGGATTTCCAAGCGAAAAGGTTCTGCGCAGCCAGCATTTAACAGCTCCCCGCGACCCTGACCAGGTCGTCTGTCCATCTAGTGGGAGGCCATCCTACTTTGCGCGTACGTGGTCACCATGCTAGAACTTTAATGCCCCATCGGCCGTCTGTTCTGCGTCCTACGTACCCTGCTCCCTGCCACTCAGCTTGCTAATTCTATTTGGTTCACTTATGGAAGTCCTCATTACCTTTCCTTTCCTATCCTTTCTCGCAGAGAAACACCTAACGGCCTGGCCTGCTTAATGCTGCTTAATACATTTCCATACATTTGTTTTCATTCGGGCGAATAGAAGCGTTAATATTCGCCGCAGCAAACTCCCCGTGGCCGTAGCATAGCGCGTTCTATAGCTTGTTGAGTGACAGTGAACTTGTATAAGAACCCTAACAGTTCACCGCAGGACAGTAACTGGCACAATTCTCACCTAGTCCTAACCAAATGAGTTCAGTTTTAATCACATTTCAATGTTATGATGAGTTTAAGTGCCTTCTTTATTGTAACAATTACAATTAAAGAAAGAAAACACAGGAGTTTAGTTTTGTTTTTATTTCAGAACTGCAACCGACGGCACAATCGCATGACTCACTAGAATAATGTCCACCAAGCGTGTGTTCCAACTGTTCACAGGATAGTTTTGTCGCAGAAGCGCTCATTGCACATCCGTTTGTCGGGCTCACCTAGTGAACTGCGCCCATATTTTTTAATGCGTAGCGATCTGTGTTGTGGTATACCTATTTGAACTTTATAGACCAAACTATAAAGTTGTGTGTGTTCTACTGTCTGTATAACGGGGTGTACTCTGAGGAACTATTTGACATGATGCCCCTTTTGAGGCCTCTTTTTATCATCGCACTGCTCGCCACCGGCACGGAGTTCATCCTCAAAAATTGAACCAACGTGGTCGCGTACTGTACGGCTTATGAGAAACTTTCTCCCACGTATGCTCAAGTTGTGGAATGAGCTCCCTGCAGAGGTTTTCTCGAATGAGTACAGGATGGAGTCCTTCAAAAAAGGCGTGAAAAGGTTTTTAAAGGGTCGGTAACGCGTAAGTTATACCCCTGGTGTTACAAGCGTCCATAGGCTACGGTAACCGCTTATCATCAGGTGGGCCGTATGCTTGATTGCCACCTTAATGGTATAAATAATATCGAGCTCCTTTAATTCCGTAACTACAATGTTTTTTTTTAAAATTTACTTTAAATGCTATTTGATTTGCCAGTCAAAACCATCATATTATAATTTTCTTTGCAAAATATGTATAGCAAGTTTGAGCTCCAATATTTTTTTTAATTATTAGTGTTCATTTATCACCTTAGTATTATAATATGACTTTTATAGTAATATAACACAGAGATGGTCCTAAAGCAAGTATTTACATAATAATGGCCGTATTGATAGCGTAAAAGCTTTGTACGCCAACAAATTAATAATGTAAGTAAGAGGAGGCATCCGTTGTCAACGCCCGGGGCTTTATGGAGCATACTGAGTTATGGCGCGTACATCGGATGAAGAATTTCTTTGGAGCGCGGCTTAATAAAGTAGACCAGTATTTTTCAAATATTTGAGTTGGGAGGAATCTTCATGTCTGCTAATGTATTGGAAAAGTTGTTTGAAAAATCTCAAATTTTCATGTGTATTGTGTACTAGGTGGTAGGCCCGTATGAAGGGTCGTCTGGGTAGGTACCACAGCCTTTATTATTTCAGCCGTAAAACAGTTCGCTGTGTTTCGGTTCGGTAATTACTGGGCATGGATGGCATCTCATCTTAGGCCTCAGGATGACAACGCACTTGCAATATCAAGTGGTTTTTAGGGTTCCGTAACCAAAGAATAAAACGAACCCTATTACGAAGACTCCGCTGTCCGTCCGTCCGTCCTTTTGTTACCAGGCTGTATCTCATGAACCGTGATAGTTAGACAGTTGAATTTTTGACAGATGATGTGGTTCTGTTGCCGCTATAACAACAAATACTAATAAACAGAATAAAATAAATATTTGAGGGGGCTCCCATACAACAAACGTGATTTTTTTTTCTTGTTTTTGCTCGATATCGATAACAGCAATAGGTAGACGTTTGTTTATAGATAATGGTACGGAACCCTTCGTGCGCGAGTCCGTATCGCACTCGGCCGGTTTTTCCTTGTTATTGCAGGTGTCTATAGGCGGTGGTAACCGCTTACCGTAACAGGTGGGCCGTCAGCTTGTTTATCATCTAGTTATATAACAAAAATGTTTGTAATGGAATGTATGGAAAGTATTTAACTGCTCCTGTGGTCTAGGAATTGAGACTACCTACTTCAGAACTAGAGGTACGGGAGTCCATTTGTCATCTAGTTGTATAAAAAAAAGTCCTCGGTCATGTTTGTAACCAACTAAATCCTCGATGACGCCATCACGGACAGTGGAATTTTCTGTTCGGGTTGGTGGTACGACTTTACAAAATTTGCCTGGACTGTTACCATCACCTCTAAGTGTATCTCCAAGGTATACCTTAACTACTGTTTAGTTATTAAAATCTTTGTTTACATTATATGCTTTGTAATTTCAAACGGGATGATTTATTATAAGTAAAACGGTAGCTACGTAATTTGTAATTAAATTTAGTGCGCCATAGCATTATAATTAATTCAAAACAATATTCGTAGAAAAGACACAGGGCATAATTAACACGGGACGCTGTCATAACACTAGCCACAGGTAGCAACTCTTTTGTTCTTTGGCTTGTTTCCATTAACGTTTAGGCCTTTTGTGTTTTTAGTGCTATTCGGTTGTGTTAATAATAATGGCTGCCCACCGCTTCGCCCGCGTCTCAGGGCACAGATAACATAATAGTTAAACAGATAAATCACTCATAAACAAAAGCTGAATTAAGTACGTTGTTTTACTATTGTTAACATTATTAGCCATTATAGACGCTGCGACAAGAAACATACTATACGTCATGCGTCTTCGAGCGAAAACTTATTGTTGTACTAAGAATAAGCCTTAAGCATGAAAAGTAACAGACTGACAGATAGAATAGAAGCAAGAAATGACACACATATTCTAATGTGTTATTTAAACTATGCAAGTGATTTGTCGCTTCATTCTAATTGGGATGTTGCCTAAGTTTGAATATGGCGCTATTTTTCACAAATTGGGAAAATATACGCTACTGTTACCCGTAAAAACAACTCAAAAGATATGGATTATAGTTAAAATTGTACTGTTTAGAAAATTTTAAAAATGGTGTTTTTTTTTCATAATTTATCCAAAATGTAAAAAATATTAGATTGCTGACATCAATTAAAATTACATAGTTATCAATAATTTTGTCAATATGCTCATACATTTGTTGGTAATATAGGAACGTATAACCATCTACCACTCTATATAAGAAGTATAGAGAAGGCAACATTATTTATTAAGCGACTGAAGATCCTCTTGATAGATAAAAGCTATTATATTATTTAAGAATTCTTCAACGATAAATTTGAATCTGCCAATGTACCTAAATAATAATAATGTAATTGATGTGCCCCTTGTGATTTATATTATATTATTTTAAAATATGAATGATTGGTAATGTAACGGTTATGTAAATAAAAAAAATTGTAATAGCTCTAGCGCCCTACTATTGTAATGTTGCGGTGCCCTGACAGGGTGTCACATATCGGTCTAATTTCATTTAATGTAATAACATCATTGTAACGTGTGACTTGCAATAAACATATTGATATTGATATTGGTATAACGTCATTAATTGTTCCGTAAAATTTCCATGCAGCGATTTTGGACGATGCGCGGCATCACATCAAACATACCACTATATCTGTGAAACTATTGATTTTAGACATACTATTTTGCAATATTTCTCTAAGAGTTGGATACTTCTTATTATGCAATAAAAAAAATTGTCAACTTCCCTGGGTCTTTGCTTTCGCGTTTTTAATATTAGAAACACGATACAGGGACTGTGGCTTCTATTGCTGCAACAGAAGCAAGTAAAAAAACGAAGGCAAAGGTATCGAAGTAACAGCCAGGGTGGTGCCACCACATTAGCCGCTCATAAATCCATCCGATAAAAGGTGATATTTTCTGTGTCTGAAACCGTTCCAGTCATAGCTTCCGAGGCGATTGAAAGCTCGGGGCCGGACTCAGGCTAATTAAACCTAACTAATAAATATTAATGTAACCATTTACTATTCTATTGATTATAACACTAGTCAATAATATGTTTTTCGTGTATATTCATCAAAGTGGGATATGAGAAAAAAAAAATAACCAAAAATTTTAAACAAAAATTAAAACCGACTTCAAAAAAATGAAAAGGATAAAATAATTAAATTTAAGTAAGTACTTATCACCTAGAAACATATTTTTGGAGTCGGTGCTTTACGTTATATTATTTCCGAAAACAACTTAGCAGATGATGACTTTCTCATTTCAGTTATTTTTTATTTAAGAACCAAACGACACAACTGATTTTGAAAAAATTTTAATGGGACCAAATGGCAACTATTCTGCATCGAACAAAAACGAATCACGTAAATCGGATTAGAAATCTCGGCGATTACGCCGATTACGGTGTACATACATAGAAAAAAGCAAAAAAAACCATACCAACCAAATTGAGAACCTCCTCGTTTTTGAAGTCGGTTAAAAATAAAATCGACTTCAAAACATAATAAAAATTAATTCAATTCAAATACCTGGTCACTGTTACTTGCATTAAAGGGTAACAAATTAAATTTGTAACCGGCCTTATTAAGTTCGTGATAGAGGCGACGTTTGTAGTGCAACTGTTACGATTGATGTGCTGTCGTCTGTACTTATCTGATATAATGTATTTTTGGAGTCGGTGCTTCACTTTTTATCGTTTCTGGAAACTGTTTAGCATACCACATAGTTATTATGTGACATCACATGCTCCGTGTTCCAACCCGCATTGGTACAGCGTGGTGGTGTTATGGCCCTAACTCCTGATGCGTTTCTCCCATGTAGGAAGGCCTGTGCCCAGCAGTGGGACGTATATAGGCTAGTGATGATGATGAAAACCTGTTCCGTAGATTTTCTTCCGAGCGTTTTTTGACGATGCGCCGCTACACATCAAACCTACCACTGTATCTATGAAACTATTCATCTAAACTAAAACATAGTATTCCTTTTGCAATATTTCTTCATATATTTTGAACTTCTTATTTTTGAAATAAAAAATAGTTGTCGACTCTCCTATTATTTAGGGTACAGTAGGGCAATTATGAACACAGGGTAAGTCCTAACAAGTCCGTTTAAGCCAACGCGAGTTCACGCTTTGTGCCTGGTATTGAACCTGGGTCTCCCTCTCAGACATCAGAAAGAGATCAGGTATCTCTTTCTATCATGATGTACTTTCTCTCTTTGAAACACCCCAAAGTCTCCCATAAGGTTAATGTTGAGTAGGTAATAAGAAAAAATATTTTTCTGGGTCGTCCGCTCACGTTTACCCAACTCCGTCCCCGAGGCACCTTCCAAGCACATTCACGCTATTGAATGCGCACTCCGCCGATATCCGCTTTCACGGTCCGATGGCAGCTGACCACCCCTCCTTCCCCGCTTCCCTTCCAAATTTGCTTTACAAAACTGAACTGTACACCAAAGACATAAAGGCCTTCTTCTCTAAATGGAGCATTTTGAAATTTTGTAAAGTTTTATACGGGGGTGTATGTCACGTTACGTAAGGGCACGACGTGCCGCCTCATATTGCGTCGGTAAATTGAAATTGTTTCGAAAATTTATACCGTTTCTGAGGATTTAGAGTGAAATATTATTTGAACAATGTAATGAAAAAACAGAAGTCGTGACACTGTCTACTTTTTTTATGTAACTAAATAATTTTAAATAAAATCAAGAGAAAGCATTACATAAAATATATTGAAGTTTCATCATCATCATCATCAGCCCACAGCACTCGGCTGCTGGAAGAAGACAGGCCTCTCCACTTGAACTCCACTTGATTAGATCCTTAGCAAACCTCATCTAGTTACTGCCAGCCATTTTGGTCAGGTCGTCACTCCACCGAGCCTGAGGACGTCCCACACTGCGTTTACCGACCCACACTATCTCGACTTAAGTACCAGCTCCACCAAGTACCACCTTGATGCACTGGATAGATTTTAGCGTCGTGCTGTCCGTATTATAGAGGTCACGAACAACAATGTGTCTCTGCAATTACGGCGAGACACTGCATCGCTTAGCGCCTTCTATCACCTATGTCAAGAGGAGTGCTTTGTGCTTATCCCACCTTCCTCCTTCCTACTCAGGAGCATGCGTGCCGGTGTTCAGAGTCATCAATTACCTGTATCCACCTCAACATCTCGCACATAGAAGCGTAGTAACTCGATTCTTTATCGTACTTTCAAAGCTTAAATTGTTGGCCAGCACATATATTGTGTTCCCTCCTACTTTTAATATGGGTTCCTTCAAAAGTTTCATCCCACTTATAAATAATATGGGTTCCTTCGAAAGCCACTTTATGGGCCGTCAATGTGGAGGCGGCTCGAACCGAGTGTTTCAAGCTGCACCAGCTGCCTTCGCCTATGGACTCTTCTTACCGCCACACATCAGGTGGTGTTGAGTCATTTGACGTACTTTGTATGACTCAACACCACCTTCCAGATCTACTTCACAACTGTTCAGTTTCATAAGAATCAAATCACACAGTTTAGCCTGTAATTAAGCCAGCAGCCTGTATAAGAGGGTCGTGTTTCGAATATAATTATAATAAAATCACAGTCGTCGCCTCCGTCAAGGCGCTGCTGTAAATTATGCCGTCACAAATTAAACAGCCCTTAATTTGGGCCTTATATAAAGTTATTAGCTACTAAATATATTAATTACTTTGAAATCATAGTACAGAATCAGTACGAAGTCCCTGTAATTTCAATTTTATTATGTAAATAATTAAGTAATTACGTAATTTCGTAATTAAGTTGGATTGTACTTAGAGGTTTATTCGTAACATTTGCGAGACGAATGCGTTCATACATAAACTCTATATATAAAAAGTAGTTTCAATGTCTTCAAGGCAGCTGCGGTTTATTAAGATTTAATAGCAGAGACTCTACTGCAAGTAATGACGCTTCAAATCATTTCTATGAAATGAAAAGAAAACGAAAACTGTTTTTAAGTATTAAAAACCTCTTTCTAAAGAGTCTTTATTAAAAATGCAGTACTTACGGCCAACATAAAACCTACACGACGTTAGTAACCTAAATTTAACTAAGTTGTAACTATTAATTCATAATTTTGCAATGAAAGATGTTTTAAGACACGAGTGTTGAACCTTTTTTTTTTGTCGGGGAAAAAAGACATTTACGTCTCCCCTGCACCGTGGGGAAGAAACAGATGCAGGGGTATGTGGGGCTCCTCAGTCAGAAGGACCGAGACTACCCACTAAAATAACCCCGTAGCTCCTTGCTCCTGCTTGCGGCAAAGCCCTTGGTTACAGTTTCCCTTGTCCATAGGCTTCTGTCGTTGCAAATGTCCGTGTTGGGACCCATCATGTTATGCTAATCCTCTCCGCGACGCCACCCGGAGCAGCCAAGTGACGTCGTTAACATCACTGTGGGCTAAAGAGAATATGTGTGTCAGGTTCCCCACTTGACACACCGGCCCATTGGTATTTTGCAGGGCAAGCGCATAGGTTCTGCGCCGCCGTCCTGCTCGTCTCTTTCTGAGAGGATCTGCTGAGGGATCCTCCTCGCGGGACCTCTCCTCAGTTTCTTTTTTTATAATGACCACTTCGCAGAAGGTGTAGATTGCCCTCTGCGAGTCCTCACCGTCATCAACCATTTTCCTCACCAGTGATGGCAGGGATAAGTTGCGTCCTATAGTGGCCATAAGCTTTGCATTTTCTGTAGCCCATGCTGGGCATTCCAGCAGGGTGTGCACCGCAGTGTCGTCGCTTGCACCGCACTGATGGCACATTGGAGTTCGCTCTCTCCTCGCAATATTGCAAAGATACCTCGCGAAGCATCCATGCCCCAAGAGGACCGGTGTCATCCGGTAAGAGAGCGAACCCCTTTAACCATTATTTTAATACCGGCCGGAAGGCTTCTATGGTAATGTGCCCAGCGCTGAGATTATCCAGTTATTCTCGCCAGGCGCTCAAAGCCTCTTCCTGAGCGTCCCGACGCCACGCCTCTATTTCTTCGGGCATTGGTAACGAGCCCCTGCTGGTTTTCGTGTCGGACGTCTTCCAGTACACTTCATACGAGTGTTGAACCTGTCTTAAGCATTTGTTTAGTATGACTTTGTGTATTAACTGTTGGCTTTTGTGTATTATAATACCTAAATCGTATGAAAACGTCAGCAACGCCTTGGTTATTATGAATTATAGGGATGATGATAGCTTTCGTTTAGATTCGATTAAAGCTAATTGCAAACATTGTAACTTAATAATTTGGATATTGCCTAAGTTTGTATATGCTACTGTTATCCATAAAACAATTCAAACTTAAAAGATATGGAATCTTGTTGAAGTTGCTCCATTTAAAAGGGAATTTAATAAACTGAGCAACTAAAAAATACTACGTTAGCGACTAAAAACCTGTTTTGCCGACTATTCAACGATTTGCCGCCGAAATCAGATTTTTTAGTTGCTCACTTAGTATTTTCGTTTGTTAGGTTAGGTTAGTATGATGCTCGACCGGATGTGGCTATGGCCGCGACCGGCCCGGGATGAGGCCTGGTGCCCGGCCCTAGGACTGGCTCTGGTCGGTTCTAGGGTCGGGATGCCCGGAGGCGGCTCGGTGAAATGCTTCGGCAAACCCCGGGTCGTCTCCATTATGGGCATGGGGAAACCGGAGTGGTTTAGCAGGTATTCAGTGTCGCTATGATCAGGCGCTAGGCGACCCCTGCACATGCCCACGTCTAGCCGACGGTCCGCTGGTCCACCTAACCAGCGGTTTAGGGTATTGTCTTTAAGCAGATTCCACTCCGAAAAAAAAGGTTAGTATGATGCTACCAGGTTGGTGGTGGCGAGTCGCCTCCGGCGCTCTACGCGCATTTGTTGATGGTCCCTTTTTAGGGGTAGCGGACCCATTGCGGTCGGTGGATGGCTGGTCTCCAAGGCCAGCGGACCGCTTAATGCGGCCGTGTAGGACACGCCAGTTCGTTGAGAGTGGGCCGCTAGCTCCGCTTACTTCGAACTGTGCCTAACACGTCGTGGCTCTAACTTAGGACCAGCGGACCCCCATCCAAGGAAGAGGGTCTTGGTAAGGCAGGCCTCCTAGGCTTGCGGGGGACTGCAGTAAGGGATGGGATTTTTACTGCCCTGTACGACCCCTCGTAGGGGGAAAGTACCCCATCACTCCGGGGAGTGGCGGTGACCAGAGATGGTGAAGCTGCGGGACCGAATGCGGACGACTACTAAGTTCCCTGGGTCCGGTCCTCTAAAGCAGCCTCCTGACAGGAGAAGGATGGTTTTCAGTGGGTAGGGCCGCCGCATCATTATCTTTGCGGCGGGGAAGTCCCACATAACCTCGGAGCCGCCCACAGGCACCGGGGTATGAATGAAGCATTTTCCGTCCGGAAAAAAAAGTTTAGTATGTATAAAATTTCAAATAATTACGAGCTAGCTTATACTAGTTCAGAATATCAAGTTGGCGGGAACAGTCAATTCAGACCTGTTGTCACACGATTTGCATGTTAATTAAACGCGTGGATTAAGAACACGCTTCGAGCGATCACTAATGCGACTGATTGGTATCTGCTGTCATGCGTGCCGGGTTATAGACGGATATAGGAAATAAGACGCTTCAAAGGAATCTCCCGCATAGACGGATGAAGAGCCAGATACTTGCAGAAGATCATGGACCAATGACACTTATTTGTAGTACCATGTTACTATTAAGAGTTATATGCTTTTTTTGTGGGAAACCTTTTTCAATTCCAAATATCGCGAGCGTTGTCGCGGGTTCGATTCCTGAAGGATGTGAATTTTTTCTAGTTTTGTTATATTTTAATTACTAAGTAATTTTTCAAACATTTATAATAATGTTAAAATCAAAAAGTGATAATATTTGAAAGCACTGCCCCAACTTAACCGAATCGTAGGTATTTGTAAAAATACTCGTTTTGGATGTTGAAATAGAATATTTCGACATTGTAGGGTGGACGTTAGCTCATAAACACAAATACAGATAGACTAGAAGAATTTCACAGGAATATCCCAAGTCCTGGGTGGCTCAGTGGTTAGAGCAGTCGCCCGGATTGCGAAAGGTCGCGGGTTTGATTCCTGCCTAAGGACGTGAAATTTTTCTAGTTTAATTATATTTTAATTACTAAGTAATTTTTCAAACATTTATTATAATGTTAAAATCAAAAATAAATAATAATTCCAAATATTTTCAATTATACTATTGAATTTGTCCCATTCTAATTTGGTTGTTATTTTATGAAGACCTTTAGACATAGAGAACGGAACTCTGCAAGAGTTTTAGGAAAATAAATTTTGTAGTAGCTGCTACTCTATTACCAGACAACAGAAAGTGAAGTTTCGACTCCAAAAAACTACTTAATTTATAGGTACTTACTCTGAATGATCACGCCTACTCAACCTCAACCTCTACCGCTCCTTAACACTGTATTCTGCAATCTCTTGTCTCGTAGACTGCGACTCAGCCGGACGCGTACGGTCTCCCGCTTTTGGAGTCTTCCACCTTGGAAGGCTTACCGCTCCATTACTGCTATTTCTCGAGTGTTCATTTTATCACGCTTGCTGAGCCCACATTGTGAACTTAAACCGAGGATTGTTGTAACAAAGTGGACAACGTGATTCACTTTGCATTGTAAGTGTGCTACAGTCCCCCGTTACCGTGGTACGAGCGAGCATGGAAATATCATCTAAGTATGTAGAAATGTTATGTCTCTATACAACAAGGATAGCAAAGAAGCAACAGCCACCTGATGATGAGCGGTTACCGTAGTCTATAGACGCTTGTGGAACCTTGGGCGCTATTCACGCGTTGCATAATTATCATGTAAAAATCAAGAGAAAGCATCATACCTATTGACAGCATAGAGAAAAATTCACAAAGAACACAGCACTACAAGCAGTGTTAGTTAGCTGCGATCTTTAGTAAGGTGACGGAGCTACTCCAGTTGGACGCACTTTGCAGGAGAAAGTACACTCAAAAGTTGAAATGATAAACAGATAAGAAAGGCTTTTGTGTCGTTATCCGACGTCACTTCAAAGAAGTTAAGCCACCGATTACGCTTTAAAAACGTGACAGGCCATAAAGTAAGATATTTATATCGAAAATGATTTAATCCTATATCTAATGTTCTTATCGCGTCGACAAATGATGTTAATTACGTTCAAGTGTATCTGCAAAGCCTCTACGCTAATAGGATTAAGGTGTTTATTGTGCGATCATTGCCTCACGCTCGAGTGCGTTGTTACGAGTAATCCTGGTAAAGTGAATTGGTATTGAAATATAAATCCACGTTACTTTTTTATTAAGCCTACTAAAGAGGCAAGCATAAATCTGAACTTATAGCGGTATCGTATCAGAGGTATAGTGGCGGTAAAGGTATTAAGAGGTCTTTTCACTCTTTAAATTAGTACGTGGCAGGGTCCTCTTGGTAGGTAAAATAGTTTGCTATATTGTAACAATTACAAATAAAGAAATAAAACGATTAAAAAAATATATGCTACAGGCGGGAATCGAAGCCACGTCTCCTGATTTCCGGCCAAACGAGATTACCACTACGCCACCGGAGCACTAGGTATTATAATCTGCTAATTTCTTCACCGCTTTCTTTCTTTCTTAAATGGTTGTTACTACAATATGTTTGTATTGTATGTATGATGAATACGTGCATTTGTTCACGAGTCATGGATGTTTATATGTTTATTTAGTATATTTATAATATTTATATATACATATTATTATCAATATTAATCCGTTATCTAGAATCCATTACACAAGCTCTTAATGATGCTTACTTTTGGCTAGATAATAGGTGTGAGTGTATGAATATATTATTATTATTATTATATTATATTACAATAATTGCCTATATCTAAATAGTAGGTACATGGTAAGTATGGTCGTTTTCACTTAGTTCCTGTTTCTACAGAAAAACAACCTGCTATTTTCCAGTTTTTCAAAATGAAATAAAGTCTTTAAAAGAGCAAAAATTATAGAGTTGTGGTTGAATCAAAGAGATGGGCGTCCTGTACTTAAGGCTGAAACAAATATCGCTGCTAATTAGGACACTAATTTACAAACAATCTCTGTGTGTTGGGGTCCACAAGGAGTGAGAACAAACAGGGGGCTTACAAGCGCGGGAACGAAGATTGTTATTTTCACTAGACGTTTAATTTAAAAGTCCCCTTTATTTAAATTCCTTCACTTACAATTACCACATGATCTATAATTATAAGGAACACGGGATAACTGCCAACAATGTCAATATCATAATAGTGGGTAATTTTGATAGAAGTGATGGAAGTGGACTGTTTAAGAAATACCAGGGTACTTCTGCTACTGGTTCTCTGTCTCTGCACGTTGTTCCTAGAGTAGGCTTTCTTCACTCACTTGAGCTTTTCGTAGCACAGCGGGAGAGATTAATTATTTATCCGGGGGCTATAGCGCATAGTGCTACGACACGCAATAACTTCAAAGAGGAGAGAAGTTTCTGACAGACTGGAGGAGAAGAAAAAAGAGGTTGTATAGTTATGTGGTGTTATGTGTTTGAGGTGTTTCGCTTCACCCAAAGCAATAGTAAAGGATAAAGAGCTCATCTCTATCTGTTGGTTGAGAGAGGGAGAGAGACAATGGGCCTCACTCTCGGCCAATAGAAAATGATTATCAACCCACTCTACCCTAAGTAAATAATTTGTTATTCAAAATTGCTATAATTGGGTTTAAAATTTCTTTTATAATGTCTTTTAAAGCACAATAATTTTAATGCCCATGTATAGCAAACGGTTTAATATTGCAGATTAATCATAATAATTAGTTACTGTCGGTACTTAAACTAGACACTAGTGTGGGTTTATAAATTAGTTATAGTAGGCATAGGACTTTAAAATTTTTCTAAGGTGAATCTTACCCCCTGGAGTTGCAAGCGTTCATAATAAGGACAAAACATTTTATGGCAGTTTTGAACAACCTCATGCTGCATTTATTCGACAAAACGTCCACAACAAAGTGATCATTCCAGAACTTGAGCGTAGTAGAAGAAATATGATTAAATCTTCATAATAAATGCTGAGTATTTGCGAGGTTAGAATTGGTACGTTTATTCATGACTGCACCCACAATCTCCGTGCGGCTGCTCTTCCAGCGGAGCGAGCGCGCGCCGCACCCGACACTATTCTTTAAGACCTTGCAGCGCGAATGTTATCACCGGCAATGAATTACGCTATCCGATCGAAGCATTACCGTCAGGTCACGGGGTTTTATTATCTTCAGCCGGCTTTTATTAGTTTTTAGGAATTAAGGAACCTAGGAAAATCTTCATTTTCTTAGAAATTAATAAACAGTTTTTTTTATTTCATTTTGTAAGTGCGATGGATAAAAGAACGTTATAAGAGCGGCAGAAATATGAACTTTAAGACAATTTTTTTCGTACTTTTTACACTTGATTTTCAGTTTCATAAAATTGATTCTCAAGTTAAAGCAAATTGTGAAACATTAAATTAATGTAGCGTTCATTACGTTTATTCTGTACGTGCTGCACGTGTATTAGTTGCTTCTGTAGCCAGCAGCCGACCAGCGATGCCCCTTTGTCGCACTACGGTCCTTTGTGTATGAAAATAAGCGCAAATATGACGTTCTCCCGCCTTTGAGAGCTCGCGACCTGTTTTGTTAATTATAAAATACTTGGACATACTCCGCGAACACGCTCTGAAGGGAGCTACGTATTTTGTTTCTGATATATACGAAGTTTTGTTAAATTATGAAAAGTTGTTCAGAATTTACGCTTTCAGAATTTCGTGGGAATAAAAATAATTTTAACGTGATCCAGGAGACAAAGAAGGACTAGTGTCCTTCTTCGTCTCCGAATAAAATTATTTTTATTCACTTAGCAGTAAGCGATAACAGCAGAGTGGACAGTGACACTAGTTTGAGCTTTGAGCAAAGGTGGTGTAATTTGAAATATACAAATCAAATATGCTCGGAGTTAATCTGTGCTAAAGAATCAGAAATGATGCGATCCGCAGAAGAACTAACTCAAGGTCACCGGCATAGCGCAAAGAATTGCGAGCCTCAAGTAGCAGTGGGCAGGTCACATTACGAGAAGGACTGACGGCCGTTGGGGGCGGAAAGGTCCTCGAGTGGCGGCCGCGTACCGGGAGACGCTGCGTTAGTAGGCCTCCCACAAGGTGACCGACGATCTGGTGAGGGTCGCGGGAAGCCGATGGATGCGGGCAGCGCAGATCCGATTGGCCTGGAGATCCTTGGAGGCGTTTGCCCAGCAGTGGGTGTCGCTCGTCTGAAATTATGATGATACTGATGAATCAAATATCAAGGCAAAGTTATGTCAGAATAACATCGAAAAACCAATTTTAATGAACTTTGAGTAATAATTATGCAAAATTGTTGTCAAAGAACAAAACTTGTAATTTCTGCTTCAATATATTATTATAATAATATGATCCTTGGTATCAAAAATTGATTTTTTATTATTATTTTAATGTCGAGTGATCGGTGTACCCTTGTCTACTAAGCAAAATGTCCCGGGTTCATGGATATTTGTATATTTTATTGAAATGTAGGCAGTATCTATAACACAAGCTCCCATTAAGATCATAATTATTATCAACAGGTTCGATGATGCTTACGTCTGCTTTGTGTTACAAGCGACTCGGTAACCTGATACCGTATTAAATACTTGCGGACTAGAGCTTCCTTTGTAGCCGTCTATGAAAGGAGACTCTGCTGTTTTATCAGCTACTTAAAAGTTTAATTAAACTACTGACATTTATAATAATAATTCAGACCGGAGTCCATGAAAGTGGTAGTTACAAAGATTCATATAAGATAGGAGTTAGTAACAATAATCACAATAACTTATAATATACAAGGCCAACAAACAAATAAATACCACGTCCTGAGGCAGGAATCGAACCCGCGACCTTTCGCAATCCGGGCGACTGCTCTGACCACTGAGCCACCCAGGACTTGGGATATCCCTGTGAAATTCTTCTAGTCTATCTGTTCTCTGTTCTGTTCTCTAAAAATTAAACTTAATTAAACTTACTAATTTTAATTAATTAAAATTACTGAGTAATTTTTCAAACATTTATAATAATGTTAAAATCAAAAACTAAGAATATTTGAAAGCACTGCCCCAACTTAACCGAATCGTAGGTATTTGTAAAAATACTCGTTTCGGATGTTGAAATAGAATATTTCGGCATTGTAGGGTTGACGTTAGCTCATAAACGCAAATACAGATAGACTAGAAGAATTTCACAGGGATATCCCAAGTCCTGAGTGGCTCAGTGGTCAGAGCAGTCGCCCGGATTGCGAAAGGTCGCGGGTTCGATTCCTGCCTCAGGACGTAAAATTTTTTTTTAGTTTTATTACATTTTAATTACTAAGTAATTTTTCAAACATTTAAAATAATGTTAAAATCACGGAGTACTTAACCAGTGGAGAGCGCATAGATGCATTCCTCCTTAGAAACACAGGTCACTGTTTAGCGGTGCGGGGGCGACGAGGCATTGGCTTCGCTGATTGGTCAGTTCAATTACACGTGTTTTTGTAGGGAGCAGGGAGACCAAAAATATTATCGACTATCGATAAAAACTATAAGTCAACTTTGGTGCGAGGGAATTTCTAGTGTAATTAAACAACATAATAACTTGGTACGATATTAATGAATGAACGTAAGAAAGAAAGAAAAAATATTTTATTTAAATAGGCCACAAAGAAACACTTTTAAATCGTCAAAAAAACACATTGTTACAACTATCACAAAAA
This sequence comes from Nymphula nitidulata, assembly GCA_947347705.1. Lineage (NCBI taxonomy): Eukaryota > Metazoa > Arthropoda > Insecta > Lepidoptera > Crambidae > Nymphula > Nymphula nitidulata. Next base: position 315,739 of record OX374617.1, on the reverse strand, counting down.
ATATATTAACTAACAATGTCATAGTCTCTGTCTGTCTGTCATGTCTGAATTTACACCGGTTCCAAAAGTTGAACTACCGAGAAGATTCCGGCAACAAACTCATGTAGTCACTCTTTGCAAATAATAAATTACAATGTTTTTTTTTAAATATAACTTTTAGCAGCGCAGTGCCGCCGCCCAGCGAAAAAAAAAAAAATATTAGAAGAGAATGTATATCAACGTACCAACAAAGTAGGTACCCAATGTCAAAAATATTATCGTCATTTTCAAGCTATCTGACAATGCACAATCACAATATAGGTATACAGTGGTTAATAGTCATAATACTCGTAAATAAACATATAAAACATTTTGGAATTTTAATGTGTCCACGCATTCTTATCATCTAAATATTCTTGGACCTTATAGTAGCCTTTTTTCATTAAAGTTTGTTTAACATATAACTTAAGTTTGTGAAAAGGCAGTTCAGTTACATTTGGTGCGACATTGTTGTAAATGTGTATACATTTCCCCATGAATGAGCGACTTGTCTTGTGAAGTCTAAAACTTGGAACAGCAAGTTTATTTTTATATCTAGTGTTTAAGTTATGAATATCACTATGTTTTGAAAAGGTATGTTTATATTTGTGAACATAAATTATGTTCTCATATATACAGAATGTAAAAAATCTATGGGCCCTGGAGGGGAACTACTTTAAATCCTTTAGTTATCTCATTTTACTGAAAGGAAACATTCCTTAATTTTGAAAAGACACAAAACTGCATTCAAAGATCTTTTAAAACTTGCTAGTCTCACCTGGGAATCGAACCAACTAAAAATTAAAACAGTAAACCCTCGCTATTATTTGATACGAATCGGTAGGATTATTGTGCAGGATAAAATTTGTCTAGCAAACACACTAATATGTTGTACGTGATACCTATGAAATTGAATATTTATTACAAGTTTTTTATTAACTACCTAGTACTGTAATGTTCATTTGTAACAAGTAAACCATACGTTAATTTTATTATCTCTCTAACATCCAAAGATATTGTATGAAATACAGGTTTGCTAATGTTATTTATGTCTTAGTACCTTATTAAAGGCTTCGATAAGAAAATCATTAAATTGTAATAATAAATTAATGCACAATTCGTTCTTAAACTAGGCAATCTGAGGAAAAGTTAAAAATGGAACGCATTTTTTAATGCAACGCGGGGCAATTTGAAATTAGAACGACAACTTTCAACATTTTTAAAATCGTTAAAAATGTTGAATGTATTTGATCGTAAATAATTGATGTTACTTTTTACTTTTTTTATTCCAAATACCAAATGTTTATTAAACAAATTTTATCCTGATCATTCACCGATTCGTATAAAAAAAATAGCGAGGGTTTACTTTTTTAATTTTTAGTTGGTTCGATTCCCGGGTGAGACAAGCGACTTTTAGAAGATCTTTAAATGCAGTTTTGTTTCTTTTCAAAAATAAAGGAATGTTTCCTTTCAGTAAAATGAGCTAACTAAAGGATTTAAAGTAGTTCCCTTCCAGGGCCCATAGATTTTTTCTACCCTGTATATATGAGAACATAATTTATGTTCACAAATATAAACATACCTTTTCAAAACATAGTGATATTCATAACTTAAACACTAGATATAAAAATAAACTTGCTGTTCCAAGTTTTAGATATTGAGAAGCAACGGTCAAAATATTCATTTGTTTAAATAAATCCCGTAGTGATCGATCTTGAGTCTGTAAATAGAAATAAAAATTATATTAATCAAATTAGAATTTAGATTTGAATAATACGAAAACAATATAATTAAATCTTACAAAATGATTTTATTATCGATACCAAGAAGAAAGTGCACGTAACAGCACTATCTTTTAAAGAAAGAGATAAAGCATAGGACATTAAAGCTAGGAAAGAGAGAGAGGGGTAGAAAGACATCAACGCGTGCCAATTTTATATTTATTAAAGAGAATTTATTTTTGTGAAAATTATTTTGTACGAATTTCATCTAAATAATACTTACCTGTGGAAGGTTATTCCATCTTTTTTGTAATTTGAAGTAGAACTCGACATCCCACACCATTTAATAGCACAACTGGGCATTTTTACCGTATTTTGACTCTTTAAATAATATTTTACGTTACTGTGTGATACCCGCGGCAGCTAGAAGCACTCTGAAGCCGAAATCGGCACATAAACTCGTTTTAGCATATGCTTAGTGAGAAGATTGCCCCCGCAAGCGCAGTCAATTGGTTATATAGTCTTTGGTTAAAATCAAAAACTAAGAAAATAAATACCAATTTATTATAATGAGCAAAAACTTACATTGGTTGAGTATGTGTGTGTGAGTTTGTGTGTGTGAGTAATGTGTGCGTGTGTGAATGTATGTGTGCGTGTGTGTGTGCAGGCGTGTGCTTGTGCTTGTGCGCGCCCGCGTGTGCTTGTGTATGCTTCTTTAGTCTAGGTATCAAGAGAATTGTAACGAATGTGTATGCGTGTGTTCGTATGTGTGCTTCTTACCTACATTTTGAACAAAACGTGTCTAGCAAAAGTGTCAAGAAAAGTTTAATTTTTACTGCATCCCTTTCTTCGATTCTTTAGTAAATAAAGAATTTTTTACTATATTTCATTACTCAATACTTATGAGCTAGCGTACCTACAAAAATAGCTCGTCTAATTCAGAACATCCTCTTTTTTGAAATCGGTTAAAGGTATTTGAATTTTAGTAAATAAGTATAAGATTTTAACTTAAACACCTCATACGATATAAATGTGATCAAATTTTTTTTTATACAACTGGATGACAAACAAGCTGACGGCCCACCTGGTGTTAAGTGGTTACCGCCGCCTATAGACACCTGCAATAACAAGGAAAAGTCACTTGATATTGCAGGTGCGTTGTCATCCTGGGGCCTAAGATGAAATTCCGTCCATGCCCAGTAATTGCATTGGTTACCTTTCCCTTCAATCCGAAACACAGGAAACTGTTTCACGGCTGAAATAAGAAAGGCGGTGGTACCTACCTACCCAGACGACCCTACATACGGGTATACCACCTAATAAACATTTGATGCGATCATAGACAAACACGGTAGGTATATACCGGCAGATAGATACATATCTCTTTCATCCATCTCTCTCCAAACGTATTGTGTTTCGCACAAAAATAATATGTCGATTTTACGACGGGACGTTGTCCAATAAAAACAGAGTCACAAAGGAACTGTATACTGTTACGACGCACCGCTATTATGTTCGAATGAGATCGTACATCTTATATATTGTATGTTCTTATTGAAACGGATTATAATTTGATGACAGTTTTATTTACCATAAAAAATCAAACATGATTATAGAAATTTTACCCCATTACTCTCATGAGGAGCTCGGTGGCATATTGGTTTGAGCGATCTCTGGTTTCGATTACAAAGCAACTTTCGCCATGGTCGGTCCTGGAATGGATCAAAGAAATTTATAATCTGGAGCTCCTCCGTGCTTCGGAAGGCGCGTTAAACTGTTGGTCCCGGTTGTTACTGCAACCGCTTTTACCTATCAACCCGCATTGGGCCAGCGTGGTGGTGTTATAGTCCAAGCTCCTCATGTGTTTCTCCCATGTAGGAAGGCCTGTGCCCAGCAGTGGGACTGAATGATGGGAGTGGATGAGATAATACAACATTGTAAAATTGTACATTTTTGTGATAAAAGATGTACCGGAAGACCGTGGTACCAGGGTGGACCGACAATCTGGTGAGGGTCCCGGGAAGCAGATGGATGCAGGTAACGCAGAACCAATGCGTTTTGAGATCCTTGGGGGAGGCCTACGTCCAGCATTGGGCCTTTCTCAGTTGAAATGTTGATTATAAGATGTTAAACACCAGAGTTCCACATTACTTAGACTTTGGGATCATATCATTTTTCTTCTAAGGTGAGGTAAAGTATATATCTTAACTAACAATGCATCTCCTTGGGCGGGAATGAACTCGTCACCTTTCTCAATAACTTATCATCATCACCAACCTATACACATCCCATTGCTGCACGTGCTTCGGAAAGCACGTTAAGCCGTTGGTCCCGGTTGTTACTACAACCACTTTAACCTATCAACCCGCATTGGGCCAGCGTGGTGGTATTATGGCCCAAGCAGCTCAATGTATGTACTGTTGAGTACATGCATTGATACATGAGGAGCTTGGGCCTTACACCACGCTGGCCCAATGTGTATATTTATAAATTAATAAATGTGTTTCTCCCATGTAGGAAGGCCTGTGCTCAGCGGTGGGACGTATAATGGGCTGGTGATGATGATGATGATGACTCTTAGCAGCTCATCAAACTAGGGCATTGATGAGACTCAGTAATAAAATCTTTGGGCGCAACCCGAATAAACACGTAGGTAGCGTTTGTAATTATAAAATAAAAAATATGTAATTAAAAATTTTAAGTAGCCCCCGGCAGTATTAATCTTCTATCTAACACCATCTCATTGAGGCTTTTCATAAGAGCCCAAACACTCTATATTTGCTGTAAGTTTCTGAATAATTAAGGATCCCGCAGACTTTTTGATGGTATAGGATCATCTCAAGGTAAATATGTCATGTTAATGTCACCGAAGTGACAGTACACCAAATTTCAAATCAATCGGATCTGTGAAAGTTGGTAAAACCCTCTTATGAGTAACAAATGAGCTGATAGTCATCAAACGCTAAACTGATCTTTATAAATCATAGCTAAGAAACAGCCAGTCACGTCAGCTTTCAAATAAAAAAACAAATCAAAATCGATCCATTCGCTTAGGAACTACGACGCCACAGACAAACTTACAGTTACACAGATGCATTAAACTTATAACACTCCTCTTTTTTCTTCGAGGGTTAAAAATGTCTTAACCCCCGACGAAAAAATGTCGTCACTATTTTACCCTACATTGATGATAAAAGTGGTGTGATGACTGGCGCCTAGGACCTATTGTCATCAGAACTAAAAGTGTGTGTGTGCCAAATATCAGATCAATCTGTCAACAGGAGATAAGTTAATTTGACCCAAGCTGACAAATAAATAACCAACAGGGCAAGCTAAAAAAGTTGAAAAAATATATATTTCCAAAACATAGTATTTCGCTCCCACAAACCACTATCATCTCTTATAACAGGATCAGTTTAACTGCCATGTTTTTTACTTCACAAATAAAACGAACAAACTATGTTTCCGTCCAACTAGCTGTATGCAAACTATTCGCGAGTGACAATGACAACGACGCGACGGTCGCGATAAGCCGAGCGCGGAGCACAGTGGCTGTGTTGCTGCAACCAATAGAACGATGCAGAAGGACCGCTCCAGAATGTACCCTCAATGCCATATAGTGTATGGACACTATGTGACTATGTAGTATTGAGGGTACATTCTGTCAAGACTCTTTAGTCATGACATTTATTTTAGGACGAACGGCTTAGGAAATACTTAAGATATTTAACACCACAATTCGGGTGACTGCTCTAACTGACTAGACATTCAGGAGTCCCTCAAGTCCTCGGTAGCTCAGTGGGTTTCTTATAAAGAACTAGATGACAGGCAAACTGACGACCCATATTCCCAGATGTGACAGCCACCGCTTTTATCCACCAATCCTCATTGGGCCAGCGTGGTGATGCTATGACCTAAAACTCCTCATAATTATGTAGTAAGGCTTGATGAATGATTAGGTGCAGTAGCTGGCAGTCAGGCCACATTTTCTGAAGACTTTTTTTTGTGGGTTTGTCTGTGTACCTTCTGTTCATTATTTTACAGTCGCTCTGATACCTTTCTGCCGCAAAAAGTCCTTTGTGTTGTGCAACACGCGCCAAATATGCCGTTTGCTCTTTGAGTCCGTTGCACCTTTGTTAATTTTAACGTACTCCTGATATTAACATTTTTCACACGACTTCTATTTTTGCGCTTGATATTTATTTTCGTGTTTTCTATTGTCCCCAATCTCCGACGCTCGTGAGTTGGTGTCCAAATGGAAGTGATTAAAGAATAAGCAATATGCAAGTAAGCGATTTTTTGGGTTGGGTGGGCATAAGTATGGTTAGAACGTTTTGTATAGTGAGTTGGGCTATTATAACAGATTATAGCGAGCGCAAACAAAATTGTCTTTGATATATGATCTGCCTCCAAAGAAATTGACATCTAGTCTTAGTTCACAGTCTATCCGTGATCATTATTATCATCTTTATTTCAGCCTAGTGACGTCCACTGCTGGACAGAGGCCTCCCCTAATGATTTCCACCACGATCAGTGCTGCGCTACGCGTTCAGTGGCTACCTGCGATCTTCATTACATTAGCAGGCCACCTTGTTGGAGGCCTGTCCACGCTGCGTCCGTAATTATTAAAGTGGTAATCCGAAATATCGGGTACAGAAAAAAACAAACTAGGATTGATACCTCTTCTAAAGAGTAGCTAGATGCTGCGCCCAAATATTTGTTCCTTTAAGAACTTACTAAACATACCGGATACCTTCACATCAACTCATTGTCATCTTTTACAAGGTCGTAGGTCCGTGTGTAGGGTCGTCTGGGTTGATACCACCGCTATTCTTAGTTTATCCAAATCGAAGGAAAATGTCATCACCATCATCATAACCAGCCTATATACGTCCCACTGCTGGGCACAGGCCTTCCTACATGGGAGAAACATATGAGGAGTTTGGGCCATAACACCACCACGCTGGCCCAATGCGGGTTAGTGGGTTAAAGCGGTTGCAGTAACAATCGGGACCATCGGCTTAACGTGCCCTCCGAAGCACGGAGGACCTCGAGATAACAAACTTTGATTGACCCATCCCAGGCCATGGCGAAAGTGGCTTTTTTTCGTATTGAAACCAGAGCGCTCAAACCAATATGCCACCGAGCTCCTCAAAGCAAAAGAAGAAGGGAAAGGTAGCTAGTGTTATTACTGGGCATGGAAGGCATTTCATTTTAGGGCTTAGGGTGACAATGCACTTAATGTTCCTTATTAGGTCAGGTGTCTATAGGTGACGATTAACCCACACATAATACTTGGTGGACCACCAGCTTGCTTGTCATCTAAGGAATCGTGAAAGTTGTGAAAAAAAACTAATTTCCTAAAGCTCTTAAGTATTAAGTATACGCCAGCAAAATGTGCTTCAGTAATAAAATATAAGACTTAATTAAAAAGACGTTTCGGGTGTTAGCCCCATCACAGGGCGCGGCTTCGACTCGAACCATTTCACTCCCTCGGACGAGCCGTTTTATGGCCGTGTCGGGGCATTATTTCCTATCTGACATAACAATGTACTTTCTTGTTGTAGCGGATATTATAAAATATGGCTACTTAAGTTGCAATTATTTAAGACCCAAGTTTAAATGATTTACAATGCAACTTTTTACATAAATAGCTTATATTTTTAGCATCCATTGGATGGTTAATATTAACATACTGAGGCCTTAATGAATTTGAATGTGAAATATATAAAAACGTTAACAGCGCCTGTGTTGTGGAGCACTGGAAACAATCCATAGCATATTATGAATACGAAAGTAACATTGTCGATATAAGGCATCGCTTGTTCCGGCAATCAAAATTTTCTTTTTAAAACTATACGTGTTGTGGTACGAAAAGTTCTGAACAAAAAATCTCACGCTATTTTGCAGGTATAGTCAATCTACTATTTATTAGTGACGTATCTACATAGCTTAAACAATAGATTTTCTATTGTCTGAAAGTGCCGGTGGGCTATAAAGGGATGAAAGCTTAGAGGTAGTACAATAAACAGCAAAAGTAAAGAAAACTCGTCAGTTCTTTACTCTCATCATCACGAAAGTAAAAGGCTTTCAGCTGTCAAAAGATATCACTTAGTATGGACTTTGACTATACTCATTAGCAACTGTAAGTACCTACCTCTAACATGAACATTTTAAAATTTCGAATCGTAATCGTATCGTTCTCTTTTTTTTATACAAAGCACACACAAAAAACACACACATACAATAAAACATTCAGATCATCAGATCACTCGTGGTATTTATTAAACTATGTCAGTCTTGCCTATCCTGCATTTTAATCTTTCGTAGTATTAAAAAGCTTTAAATTTCTGATATGCGAGTGCTTGAAAAATTGAGTGTTTTACCAGTGCTTGGTATAATAGAACGAGGTGACAAGACGAACGCGCTGCTCCCTGGAGAGTCGCGCGGGTCACGACCGTGCTTCGACAGGCGATTACTTGCGCGCTCTACGGTATACGGCATAGGAGGGAGCGGTTAACATTAGTTTATTTATCTTGACTTATTCCAATCTACATGATATGATATTTTGGTTATTATCATTGCGAGATAACTTTGGACGAGGCCTCTAATATCATGATATAAAAGTATAAAGAGGCCATGCTCAGGGCCTAGCATCGAAGATGATCCTCCCTTTTAGCTAGCAGAAAGAAATTCCTTCTATTTTATATTATGACAATCACATTGATGAACGAGCGTAATATACCATAACAGTTCCGTTTGACAACGGACCTACATCTACGGCTACCAATCTGTCCCCCGAGAAAAGCTATCTTTATATAAACTAATATAATGTGATTTTACGTTTGTGAAGGCGATAGCAATTATCATAAGCCACTGACAGGCTGTCTTACATGTCTCCGAATACTTCATTTTATTTATCTCGTAAACGCTTTCAGTCAAAAAATTAGGCCACACCGCCAACCAAAGATGAGATTATCCCGCAAAGTTGTGCAAACACACTAAGTAATTTGTGGAGTTGCGCTGAACGACTCACCCGTGGTGACGTCACTGGCTGCATGATACACCGGTTTCATATACAACTACAATACACGGTGTATCAGAAGTACCCAAAAAAAAGAAATTCTTCATCGAAAACTCAAAATGAAAATGTCACTACTCTAGTGATCGGCTGTGAATGTCATTCAACCTAAAATAGGAGATAGTAAAGGTCAAAAAAAAAATCAAATTAATAGACTATATTTCCAAAGACTAGAATATGCAAACTATTAGTACCGTCGATTCCTTCTGAGATGCAAAAAACTTTATTTGCCGATAAAACTTATAGTACGATGCCTTAATTTCTAATACGATGACAAGTTTTTTTTTTTTTTTTTTATACAAAGCACGGCAATTGACCCAACACCACCTGATGTGAAGCGGTAAGGAGAGTCCATATGCGAAGACAGCTAGTGCAGAAACGGACAATGCACTAGCTGCCTCCACCTTGCCGGCCCAAAAGGTGCTTTTTCACGCCTCTCTTGAAGGACCCCATGTTATAGGAAGGAGGAAACACATGCGCTGGCAAAGAATTCCAAGTTCTGGAAGTACGACAAAGAAACGAAGAACTAAATTTCTTTGTGCGTGATGTTGAGGTGGAGACAGTAAATGGATGACTCCGAAGACCAGCACGCGTGCTCCTGAGCAGAAAGGGGGAAGGTGGGATAAGGTCGAAAAGCTCTTCAGAGCACTCTCCGTGATAAAGCCGATAAAAGGCGCTAAGCGGCGCAATGTCCCGACGCAATTGTAGAGGCTCAAGTTTGTTCGTGACCTCTACATCGCCAATGATACGGACAGCACGACGCTGCAATCTGTCCAGTGCATCGAGGAGGTACTTGGCGGAGCCATCCCATAAGTGCGAGCAATATTCCACGCAAGACCGGACCTGAGTTTTGTACAGCAGGCATAGCTGGTCAGGCGTGAAAAATCGACGCACCTTGTTCAGGACACCGAGCTTCCGTGAGGCTGTTTTTATCACGGTTTCGATGTAGTTTCTAGAATTGAGATCGCAGCATATCTCCATACCGAGTAAGTTCAAGGAGGCCTGTGCCGAAAGAGTAGTACCCTGAAGAGAGGGAAGGGGAAGGAACGGCGACATTTTGGCTGTAAACGCACACACCTGTGTTTTCTTAGCATTGAACTCAACAAGATTGTTAGATCCCCATTCAGATACGAGGTTCAACACCCTGTTGAGCTCAATAGTAAGATTCTCCCTCTCTTTCTCGGTTTCAGCGCGCCCAGCCCCTGGGCGACCGTAATATCCCCCATGCACTGTACTGTCATCCGCATAACAATGAATGCTTCCTAATGGAAGCATATCATTGATATGAAGAAGAAAGAGTGTGGGGGATAAAACAGAGCCTTGTGGTACACCAGCATTCACAGACATGAACCGCGAAGCGCATCCATCTGCGAGGACGCGTATTCTCCGCTCATGTAGGAAGCCGGCGATCCAGTTGCAGAGCTGATCGGGCAGACCGTATGCCGGGAGCTTGGAGAGAAGAGCCTTGTGCCAGACCCGATCAAAAGCTTTGGCAATGTCAAGGCTAACAGCCAGTGACTCACCACGTTTATCAATAGCTTCACCCCAGACATGCATTAAGTACGCTAGAAGATCACCCGTTGACCGTTTCGGCCGAAACCCGTACTGTCGATCATTAATTAATGAGTGACCATCTAGGTATCGGATCAGCTGGTTATTTATGATCCGCTCCATGACCTTGCAAAGAACTGAGGTGACAGCTATTGGGCGGTAGTTTGCTGGGTCTGATCGGTCTCCCTTTTTGGGGACCGGTTGCACATTAGCCTCTCTCCAAGATTCAGGCACACACCCAGAAGAGAGAGAAAGGCGGTATAGCCGGGTTAAGATGGGAGACAACTCCGCTGCGCATTTATTTAGTACTATCGCTGGGATGCCATCAGGTCCACTAGCTTTCCGGACGTCGATTGACTGCAGCTCCGCACGTACATCACATTGCCTGATACGGATATTAGGCATTGTGTGGCCACAGTGGGAGAGTGTTGGTGGCTGTGAGTTGCAGTCATCGATTCGGGAATGAGCAGCAAAGAGTTTTACCAAAAGATCGGCTTTCTCTTGCGGCTTGTGAGCTAGCGAGCCGTCAGAACATCTCAACGGGGGCAGCGAGGGTTGACAGAAGTTGGACTGCACGGCTTTGGCCAGACGCCAGTAGCTACGGCTTCCCGTAGGATGCGTGAGTAGTTCTTGGCCAACTCGTGCAACGCGCTGTGCATCCGCTCTGATGAATGCCCTCTTGCAGGACTTGGTGGCGTTGTTATAAGCTGCTTTCAGCGAGTCAATGTTAGGATCTCCGCAAGCTCGACCCCTGATCCAAGCGCGGTATGCCGACTGTCTGTTCTCAACAGCTATGGCACACTCCCGGTTGAACCAGAGGTTACGCCTACCCCTACTGATGAGATCGGAGTGAGGGATATAGTACTCCATCCCTAACATGATCTCATCAGCAACAGCAGTAGCGCTAGCGCTCGGGTCCAGCTCACTGAAGCAGCGCTGCCTCCAAGGGACAGATGCGAAGTAATCCCGCATACCATCCCAATCTGCCGACGCATAGTGCCAGATGCGGCGTTTGGCAACCATAGGTACCGGTGGCGACGCCCGTGGCACCCCAGCGGATATCAGGCAGTGATCCGAAGTTCCCAAAGGAGCACGAACCTCTAGCCGATATCCGTCCGGACGAGACGTCAGCAGAAGGTCCAACAATGAGGGCGCGTGACCGACAATGTCTGGAATCCTGGTGGGCTGGTTTACCAGTTGTGTCAGGTCGTGCGTGAGAGCGAAAGCATGGGCAGTTCTACCAGCATGGTCAGTTTTAGAGGAACTTAACCACGACTCGTGGTGAGCATTAAAGTCCCCTAAAAACACCAATTCCGCGGTTGGATACTGCTCCAGCGCAACATCTGCCACCCGACTAAGATGTTTCCATGTCACCGCTGTGAGATCTATACAGGCACACGTAGACACGGCTATGTGTGCCCAGGTCCACATGCACCCCAAGAATCGAGTAGGAAGGGTCCTCCAAGCAGCGCAGACGGCGACAGCAAACATCCGCCCGGACAAACAAGCATACCCCGGCCTTCGCTTTGAAGGACTCCTCAAGAGCGTAGCCGGGGTAATCCAAGTAGCTAGTGTCAGCCGGGCGAAGTATTTGCGTCTCCGTCAAAAACAGCATAGCCGGTCGAGCCGTCTCGAGATGTTGGTGGACGGCATTGAGGTTAGCATGGAGCCCACAGATGTTAGTGAGCCCGACCTCAAACAGCGTGGTTGTGGTGGGGGTGTGCACCGCTGATCGACCGTTCATGTTTTTGAGCGCTGCCATAGAATATGATGTAAGGAGGAGAGGCGTGAATTGAGGGAACGTTGCCGCGATATAGACGGTCAAAGCGTGTGGCCTGTTTCCCCAGTTAACAGCCGACAGAAGAGAAGCGCTGACCCGCCGAACGGAAGGGCCCCCGAACCCCCCCGGGAATGGCCGCCGGGACCCCACCACCCGGTCACCAACCGGCACGACGGACCACCCCAAGATTATGCGTGGCATGATAGGGCAGCCTCACGAACTGGTTAGGTTCGCTTGGGCCCCTGTACTGTACCACGGGCGGCCAGCGGAAAAGCCGTTTCTTCGGGTCTCCCTGGTCGGCGGGTCAACGCAGTCCACCTGGCTCTGGTTAGACGGAAGCCGTCACTGACCGAATCCATCGCCGCAACGTCTCCCCAAGCTCTGGTTGTACGCTGACTGATCCCGGAACGCGACCACAAGTGGTCACTTGGCGGGTTTTACGCCATGCGTACGGTGGTCACTAACCAGACGGGTGTTCAGACCCTACCACCAGTCGAGCAGTTGGTAGCTCGGTAATCCCTTAGTCGCCTCTTACGACACCCACGGGAAGAAATGGGGCGGTGAATTGTATTCTTAATCCGTTAAGTAATAATAATTTTATTGAAATAATCATTTATTTTTAATTTTTATAACAATTATTTATCTTTTTGTTTAGGTGTTGTTTATTATTTTTAAGCGATAAATTGCTATTAGTATCGATTTCGCATATTACGTAAACACCTTAAAATAAATAGAGTATGTAAAATCAAATTGCACTAATCTAACTAAGCACTCATCTGCTACCGCTTAGTCTTTGAAAATACTAGACTTGCAGCAGAATTCACCGCCATTTGAAAAAATACACTTTGGGTTCCGCATTTATTTTTTAAACTTAAATAATACGTAAGTTTTCGTACATACCGGAGTATTCAAATACAGTGACAGGGTGGGAGGTACATAACTTTATCAAAAAATGCGCGATGTGAAAAGGTGTTTTTCAAGCTGTTTTGTTTATGTCACAGCGCGATATTGCACAATCGAAGCGACCGACGGGTCAAACGAGAACAGGGTTCAAAATTACTATTAAATGGAAATAAACTACGTGACGCATCGCTCTGGGTCAATAAAACTGGTTTTTATACCATTACGTGTAAAATGGCCTACCTGATGACAGCCGTTTTAAAAAATTGTATGGTATGGTAAGTCACTGACATAGCTCATAGGATTAGCAAGTTGAAGTGGCGTGGGCAGGGCACATAGCACGCTGAACAGACGGCTGGTTGGGCGTTCAAGTTTTAAAATGCCGACCACATACCGGGAAGTGCAAAGAAGGACGGCCTCCCACTAGCTAGATGTACAGAAGACCTGGTCAGAGTCGCGGGGAGCCGTTGGATGCAGCTGCCAAGAACCATTTCATTTGGAAATCGGTGGGGGAGGCCTTTGTTCAGTAGTGGACATCAGAGGTTGGTATGATGATGTTAATGATGATATGGTAGTAGTAAGTGGTCACAATGAACGCGCATATACTATTAACGTGCTGTCGACGGAATTACCTACGCATTAAAGCGGGCCGAACTCTTCACTTGGATTTAAAATGTACCGGCCTTCCCTTTATTTTACAAGCTTTTCCTTTAAATGACCATGATCTAGCAAGGTTAATTGTCGGTCAAAATTAAATTGTAAAATTATGTAAGTACTAGGAGTTCAGAGAAGATTCAAAAATTTGGTTTACATTTTTTCCGATGAAACCCTAAACGCCCCCAAATGTGTCATTGGTTCACAACATTTTATTCAAAAGATTTTTTTAAATACTCGATATAAAAAAAACAGACCAGAGTACTGCCGTATTATGACTACTTAGTGCCTATAAACTGTTGATTAGGTAGTGTTTGCGACCGTGCTCGCTTGGATATGTTTTTACTTATTTTGTAACCTACTTTTTTAACGTTAAAAAAATGGATCTTACTGGGCTTCGAATGCAAGACAAAGCATTTAACGGTTTGTTTGCGTCGTTGGCGTAATTATGTTACACTACTTCTTATACCACAGATACATAATAGTACAAATACAGAAGATTCACTCCGGAAAATCATCTTAACATTTAATTAAATAGCTCTTGCTTGCCACGATAATTAAATGCAATTTAAGTCGAACAGCGCTCTAATAACCCTCTTAACGAAAACGAAAACCTTGTATTGTTCTAGTCATAACTATTATTTTTTGGTACCAGCCTTAGCTTGGACCCAATAGTTATAAGGATACTAAAGTCAAAGTTGTTTATTGAATAGAATAGAATAGAATAGAAAAAAGTTTATTGGGCACAATAATACTTAAATTACTTATTGCGATCCATACCTAAATTAATTTTACTAAACTAAAAAACTAGTTAAATGTTGACAATCCCTGTCATTCCCCGTACGCATGCGCAGAAGGAAAAAACAGCGGCGCAGAGCGGCGCGCGCAGACTACCTATTTCAAAGCCGCTTCCCGCTTTGTCGGCTCGTCAGGTCAGTGTCACCTCATCTGTTTCCGAGCTCACTTGATCATAATTTCATAAAGTGTAGTCGCGTATAATTTTATCTCTGATCGTCGTTATTCTTATTAAATATTGCGAGATAATGCTATGTGTATGCCATGAGTAGGTATGTTGGCATCGATTACAAGGACGGTGACGATAATATGGTGCGAAATGCGACACAGTCCGTGTCCGTCCCGACGGCGGCCGTCGTTGTTGAGGCAGCAAGGAGGAGTAGGTACACTTTGATCTGCTTCTCTAATCTTAGGGCTATGTTGTAAGTGTTATGTTGTTGTGTAAGATATTCATGTGAACTGTAAAGCTGTGTTGATTGAGTTAAGTGGTCCCGCTTGTTAGGTGAGCCGTCAGCTTGCTTGTCATCTTGCGTTGTTGTATGAAAAAAGTGTTTCTAGTTCGAGGTAAGTTGTTTTTTATTTCTAAATGGTAGGATAGTGCTAGTACAATTACATAGTACCTAATTGATTGATCCGTGATAAATTTTTAACCACATTTATCGATCTTACGGGTTCTTGTGTGTGATAAATACATACCTACTCAATTAAAATTATTTTTATTTTTGGTTTACGGCTAAAAACCTTAGTTTATTCATCTGAGCTGCTAAGTAGATAGAACCTACCTACTCAGATTGTTACTTCAATGCAACTTTAAAATTTATTTGTGGTTTTTATGTTGACTCATACCTATCTTGATTCTCACTCACCTAATATTCTTGTAAAGTATTCAATAAAGTTATCTAATATCTTTTTATCTTTTTTGTACTTAGCCTAGTAAAATAAATACTAGAATTGAGGAATTATAGGTTATTTATTTTAGGTTAATATTTGATCAAATAAATATTAGCTACCAGGAGTAGAAAAGTATCTAAGAGTAGGAGGTAATTACGCCTGTTAGGGGGAATGAACTTAGAATAGAGCTGGGCTTCAATGTCGATTATTTTATTATTTTATCAAAAATAATTAATTTTTCAGCATGTAATAATGTCATACTACAGTTGTCATACATTGGTAATAAACTCTACACAAGGGACCCATTTACACCCTTTTTACTTTATTTGTATTTTTGTTACACCCTGTATAGATCACTGGCTGATTAGCGACAAAGAATAATCGTCGGTATTTGTAAAAATACTCGTTTCGGATGTTGAAATAGAATATTTCGACATTGTAGGGTGGACGTTAGCTCATAAACGCAAGTACAGATAGACTAGAAGAATTTCACAGGGATATCCCAAGTCCTGGGTGGCTCAGTGGTCAGAGCAGTCGCCCGGACTGCGAAAGGTCGCGGGTTCGATTCCTGCCTCGGGACGTGAAATTTTTCTAGTTTTATTCTATTTTAATTACTAAGTAATTTTTCAAACATTTATAATAATGTTAAAATCAAAAATTAAGAAAGAATAAATGTTTGAAAAATATACGTACATAGAAAAACCTCTAAACTTGAGAAATTGTACGTCCTGGGGCGGGGAGATCAAACCCGCGTCCTTTCACTGCTCTAACCATCTGAGCTACCAAAGACTACCAAAGTTACCAAGGACTTTAAGTATTCCTTTTTTTTATACAAAGCACGGAAATTCACCCAACACCACTTGATGTTAAGCGATAAGAACAGTCCAAATGCGAAGACAGCTGGTGCGGCTTAGACACTGCTCGAGCCGTCTCCACCTTGCTGGCCCAAAAGGTGCTTTTCTAGGTGGTATTTCTACCTCTGAAACAATGTAAACGAAAAATAATAAATTCCCCTTTATGTTTTTATTGTAAAACTAAAACCAAAATTGACACCTAATTGTAGTTCGAAAACATCACACGGGATAAAATGAAACTGGATGAAAATAAAATTATGATTCTTCCTCTTAGAATTCTTTGCTAGTGTGGAACATGTGTTTCCTATTTCGTATAGCATGGGCTCTTTCAAAAGAGGCGTGAAAATGCACGTTATAGGATTCCAAGGTGGAGGCGGCTATAACAGTGTATTTCAAGCTGCACTAGCTGTCTTTACAATAATAATAATAATCATACACTCACACACACCTATTATCTAGCCCAAAGTAAGCATAATTAAGAGCTTGTGTTATGGATACTATATAACGGAGAAATATTGATAATAGTATGTACATACAATAATGTACATAATATTAAATACTACAAATATAATAAATAAAAACACAAACATCCATGACTCGTAAACAAATGCTCGTACTCATTATACAAACATTTGCTCCTACCGGGATTCGAACCCAAGCCTTAAAGAAGTTCGCTGTGATTCGAATTGAAGAGAAAGGTAGGTAGTGGGCATGGAAGCCTGTTAGACCTCTGAATGATAACGCACTTGCGATTACAGGTGTCTGTAGTCGACGGTAGCCACTTACCACCAGGTGGGCCATGTTGGAAACATAACAAGAATGTTTTTGACATCTGTCTCTGTCACCTAGCCGCACACACAGTACGTATTGTCCAATAAACCATTGTCGCAATTATTTAATTAGTAAAGTATCTCAGGTCTCAATAAGTCTTTCTGTTACTATCCCCCAACCTGCCGAACACCACAATACAGGCCATCATAATCATAATCATTTATTGCAATTATGTGGTTACAAAAGGTCTTAAATTTTAATCAGCTTGCTTTTTATCTAGTATTGTAGAAACCCAATTCTATAACCCCGTTAAACGGATGAAAGTCGATTACTCGTCTAAAGCTTCTTACATTCTATGATTGTACATAGCTATAAGAAATACACAACTATGAACCCATTGCGCTATGATATTCCGAATACTGACACAATTGACATAATGAACACCGAATGCTCCAGTAGTATAATAGTTGTCCACGCAAAAGCTATCTTGTTGCTTGAAAATTGACTGAATTTCCACGAAACATGGCGATGAATTCGATCAAGTATGTGTGAGAGCGGTAAACTTAAAGAGGACACATTTATAGAAGTTCCACACAAAGACGAAACCTCCATTTATAAATATTATATTAGTTTGTGCTCGTGCGCAATAATAACCAAAGACGCAGAGGTTCTACAAACATAATAGCTATGCTAAAAACAAAACTTAAAACCGACTTAAAAAAACTGAAAAGGAGAAAAAAATTAAATTTAAGTAGTCACTCATTACTTAGAAACATATTTTTTGGAGTCGGTGCTTCACGTTCCATTATTCTGGAAACAACTTAGCACCAACTCCAAAAAATATGTTTCTAGGTGATGAGTACAATTTTTAGTGATAACTTTCTAAGGTCAAATCTTGATGGGTGACCGTCAGCTTATATTGTTTCCTACTCTTATCCGTTTCACTAGTCATAGGAAAGCAAAAATCGACAATTTCGCATACGTAGACGACTTACTCATTCCAGATATTTTGTTTGGAAATCGAACAAAAAAAGAATCACGTATATCGGATCAGAAATCTCTGCGTAATCGGTGTACCATATATATAAAAAAACTTAATTCTTAAAGAATTGAGAAACTCCTCGTTTTTGAAGTTGGTTTAAAATAAAGTTCCATACATAGGTACTTTTTTTTATACAACTAGAGGATGTCAGCTTGTGACGGCCCACCTGATGGTGAGCGGTTACCGCCGCCTATAGACACCTGCAATAACAAGGAAAATCACTTGATATTGCAGGTGCGTTGTCATCCTGGGGCCTAAGATGAAATGCCGTCCATGCCCAATAATTACACTGGCTACCTTTCCTTTCAATCCGAAACACAGCGAACTGTGTCACGGCCGAAGTAAGAAAGGCGGTGGTACCTACCTAGACGATCTAACACATGGGCCTACCACCTAGTACTTTTAATTATATTAAGTAAAATCGTTTACACTTCAACTCCGCCTCGACTGTTGATCGTGTGAGCGACGGGCCTAACACCTCTACCTTTGACTTTACCAAAGATCGCAGCCAACACTGCTTTTGTTGAGTATTTTAAAATGTGAATGATTTGTAATGTAGATATTAAATAAAAAAACTTGCAATAGCTCTAGCGCCCTACTATTGTAATGTTGCGGTGCCCTGACAGGGTGTCACATATCGGTCTAATTTCATTTAATGTAATAACATCATTGTAACGTGTGACTTGCAATAAACATATTGATATTGAGTCGTATTCCTGTGGAGAGTAAGGTCGCCAAGTTTCATCTTATTAAGAGCAGAGCGACTTTCTCCATTGATGTACATGATGTATCAGAAGCGTATTACGTAAATAACTTTCAGTCCAGGAAACCAACGTTTGGTTTCCTGGCTCTTTTAGCTTTAAAACCGAGGTCCGACTAAATATTATATTTGGCGAGTTGTTTCGACATAATCGCGACACATTTTGGTGTGCTCGGAGTTCAGCTCCATGTTAGTTGCTGTAGTACAATTTGCACATAGATAAGGCTTATTTTATTATTGTGTTATATTTTCGCGAGCACTACACATTTGAAATAAAACCACTTTTCGTACCACTTGCTCAAAAAAGTGACATTCTATGCCACACAAAGCGAACATAACAATAGTCATTTTTAATTTGTTAAAAACAGGGAAAGAAAATTGTACTGAATTTCATTCATCCTCTAGAGGGAGAATGTGATTTAAATTTGGAATACTTACTTACCGAAATTTATACTGAACTGCATCTGTGTTTACACCATTGAGTTTGTATATAAAGCATTATACATCTTCTTGAAAAAGGAATACGCATTTATTGTGCAGTTATGATTATTAAATAAAATTACGAAAACCGACGAGGCCGTATTTGGCCGGCCGATACGGCCGATAATTGGACCAATGTTTCGAATGTTAACTTTTACTTTTAATTGTCATTATTTTTAATAAATGCTTATCTCATATTATTATTGTGTTAATTTTTTCGCAAATGGTACGAAAAGTAGAGTATTTTCCTCGGTGATAAAGCTGTCTTAGTCTTGGGTGAACTTAAATCGATCGCTACACTCAGGACTCGTCTTAAATCCCTCGCTACGCTCGGGAGTAAACCTCGAGTCCTTCGTTACGCTCGCGATTTAAATCGTCACCCGCAACAGAAGACACTGCTTTATCCCCTTGGTTAATAATCTACTATTACTGTATTAGATGTCACATTATTATTATGTACCTGACGTTTCGATTTCAGCGATCGTGGTCACCGGAAGACTATCAGGACGTTCGGTATATTCTAGTTAAACGCGAGTTAGATCCGCCAAAGTGGCTTTCAAGGGCTTATAATGTTACCACGTATTTCTAACGTCATTTGTTCTAGCATATGGATCATTATTTGATGTTTTCTTTATCATGACCAATAAAATTATAAAAAAAAAATATAAATACTGTATTTAGACGTGCCTAAGTTGCGTAATGTAACAAATAGTAAATAAAGAAATTTAAATTGAAATTAAAATTACTGAAAATAATTTTATGTGATTTGTAATTTATGGCATATAAAAAACAATATTTTATTTGAAATTCGGGAAAATATTACCCTATTTTAGATTATATTCCAATAAAGTTGTATCTAATTAAACTTATTTTTCCTATAACATGAATATTCGATACACACACGATGCCCGGGACCTATTCAAAGTTCAAAAGCTGTCCAAGCCGCCGGTTGACCACAAAGTTAACGCTCTTCATTTCCGAAACATAGCCGTTATCTCGATCGGCATCTTTGATAGCACTCGCTTATGGTAATGAGCTTTCTTGGCCCAACGGAGAATATTTGTTGTATACAAAGTTAGCAGTATATATTTAAATAATAATTTACTCTAACCACTTTTTTATCGTGCATTAATGGATAAATAATGGTTCGACTATTAGAATAGTCTGTCTTACAAGTGCAAATTTTAGCTCTTTATTTCCGAAATATCTTAAAACGCTTGTATATTATTTATTTTTAGACACAATAGAGTTTTAATTTTCTGTGAGCTGTGGTGTAAGAGTCGATTCATATCTACACTTTAAAATTACAGTAGAGAGTAAGAAATTGCAAATAATAAGAAAGATCTTGTAAACCATACTCTGAGAAATAAACTTGTTATTTTCTTTAGAAAATCATACCTAATAAAAGCTGCAGAGCACGCTCATTTTAAATGCATCAAGAAACGCAACTGAACTCAGGCTGGAAGCATCTCATAATAATGCACAACTATATACTAGCAGATAATATATAGTGGGCTGCGTCTGTGGCGCGGAGTCATCTCGCTGCAGTTTCATTTTCTTTTCATCAAGGTATCTTCACGCCCCAGGGACGACGTCTCGCTGAAGCCTCCCCTCCCTCTCCCTCTCCCCTTTCATTTTGATAACGTTTCGCATTTTAGTTTTTTTAAGCCGGTTAGTGCTCTAGAGTGAAAAGGGAAAAACTTTTATCGCGTCGTCCGCGGCGCCGCGTCATGCGGGCTCCATTCAATTTGACAAAAACACTCCACTGAGCTTTTGCTGGAAATGCTACCTTGTATCACAGCTTGTATTTAGTTAAGTGATGAAACTACACATTACGTATATTCTTGCATTTGTCTGTAACGTGTATTTAATGGTTCATTTATGTTTAATGCAATAATCTAAGAAAAAACTAGATACAAAGAAGATGAGACGAAGTTTGAATTGTTACAGCTTTACTAGTTAAACATCATCATTATCACCAGCCTATATACGTCCCACTGCAAGTCACAGGCCTTCCTACATGGGAGAAACACATGAGGAGCTTGGGCCATAACACCACCACGCTGGCCCAATACGGGTTGGTGGGTTAAGGCGGTTGCAGTAACAACCGGGACCAACAGCTTAAGCACACGCACATGCACACGCACACACACACGCACAACCCGCGCACATACTACAATATCAATTCTCCGCAAACCCAGTGTAAGTATTAAAGAAAAATTGGTTGTTCTATTAATACTTTTGAAGCACTCAGTTTTCCCAAAAGTGATGTCTTGGTGAGCTGGAAGGAATAATTATATAAAGATAGGTCTACCATTGCTAACTTATTTTGACATAAATTAAACATTGTAATTTTAAAAGGCAATAGATACTACTTAATGAATAATATTTTCAAATAATTGTCTTATTGAAATTACTACCTCTGTCTGTGTTCTCGTAAAATGAAACGTAAAAAGATAAGTTTTGTATTTATAAAATGATTGTAATTGTGTTTTATGCCAATTAGAAATTGTTATTTATGAAGAATGAATATAGGCTACTGACCAGTAATTGTCTTCTCGTTAATCTTGGGTATAAACTAGCAGGAGAAACTGTTATTTGCTAATGTGTCACAAATTGTTTTCAAATTTAAATGCACTGTAGAAACTGTAGTTTCCTTAATAGACAGATAATTCCAACAACAATCCAAAATTAATTAGTAACAATATTCACGTTTGTTTCTTTACAATTTTTATTTAAATTAACGGACAAAGCTGTCTCATGTTAAACGGTCACATATAGTAACAAAAAACTTACAAACATGCTTCTGATAATAACAGTGAAAACAATGAACAATAAAACAAATATTCTAAACGTAATTATGTAGTAATTGTATACAGAGAAGCTTTCAAAGCGAAACCCCTAAAGTTTCTTATATTTAATGTATTTCTGCCAAAACGACGAACGTCAACTTTTTTATCTCGTTTTCTATGTACCGAGTGTATTGTCACCCAATAGCAAGGTACAGTACCCCTACTACGACTTTTTGAATTTTTCGCATAGTTATTGGCTCGTCAGCTTTTGTGTGAAATTTTGAGCAGCGCACTCTTTTTTTAAAGTTTCATCTCGTCGAGTGTGTCATCTGTTGTTTAGTGTGAAGATAGCACAGGACATCAAAACAATAGTGTCATTTTCATTTTCTGTCAAAGATTCGATAGCCATTCGAAAGTTAATGCGACCATCATTTGTTCTCTATCGTTATTACAACAATCTACGTCAAAACAAAATTATTTATTAAAGCACCGTGAGCTTATATATGATATTTTGTACATCATGCGGATGCTGTCAAGCACAGCAAATTAGTTAGAGAGGAATTTACACTACTCACGATTTTGTACTACTTATATAAAGTTTCGTGGGAATCTTTAGGAGAGATCTTGGTCTAGTAAACGTCTCTTGGCTGAAATTATTATTATGATGATATAAATTTGTTGTTTATCGTTAGCTAAATTGTATTTCATTTGGCTTCAATTAAATTTTAAAATCCTTAACTATTACTTATATTTACTTTACTTGTAGAGTTGATTATATTTTAAAGTAATTTTATTTCGTTAATTATAAATTTAAAAGATATTTACGAGTAATAGCTTTTACTAGTTTTGAAGTTTGACTTTCTTAGTGCATAATATGTTACACTGTGCTATTCGCGCCTGCTTATCTGTGAGCATGCACGCCTTATGTCACCAATGTTTAGAGCCAGCCATCTGTGCTTACTTATTTAGTGGTGCCTATTTCTGCCTATTGTTCTCGAGTAGGTAGGTACAGTCGACATCACATCAACCGGAACAGTTTGTCCTTAAGACCGCCCTTACTGCGTACGTAATAGAGTCTGCTTTCGTATTGCAACTGTTACTCTTGATATTCTGTCGTGTGTACATAGGGCGCAATATTATGATTCACGCGACCCTTGTCACGTCTGGTCGCATATCAAATTGAGTTACACCAAGTGACATAAACAATTTTATTTTTAACCAACTTCAGATAGAAAAAAGCGTGTGCTATATTTCGGTTTCTCCATAATACCGTCAAATATGTTGGAAGCTGTAATCTAAGGTATCGTTTTTGATATGCCATTGTGAAAGTACCTTTGTAATAAAGAAAATACGAGAAATATATAATAAAATTGGAGCGTATTCAGAAAAAAATTATCCGCCACTTGTGTAACAAACTAAATACATCCAATGATAATTACATAGAATGCTGTCGTGCATTTAAGATCCTGACTCTTGCAGAGCGTCGTCAGCTGCTGGACATGGGGGTTCTATGGGATATTATGCGCGGACGTCTAGACTGCCCTGATTTGCTTGCGAGTCTGTCCCTTCGCGTTCCCGTATTTCGTACGCGACACACAGGGCTCTTCCATATTATTATACCACTTCATGCCACTCATTACGGTATCCGCGTCTATATAATAACAGATTCTCTGAGTCTGACATCTTCCTTGGGACTAAACAATTATTAAAAAATAATATCAAAGACATTATTTAATCCTAGTGAAATAGAAGGTAAAATTACAGTTAATAGGATTATTGTAATCTGTATCTTATCTTATGTAAGTATGTATGTATATATAGATATATTTGGTAACTATGTAACTATGTATTTAAATATGTCAATATTATATTTACCTACATCAAGACTTCAATATTTCTTAATATTTTGTATTTCAGATAGCATCACTTTAGATATTGTTTTGTTTTGTTTGTTTGGTTTGGTTTTTATTCAATTTCAGTGTTAAACTGTTTCTTTGAAGTTGAGTTGTGTACATTTAATTGGCCTCGGCTGTCTATAAAAACTATACCAAATAAAAATAAAATAAAATAATATGACGACCAGCTGGCCGAGTGGTTTGTACCCCCTTAGTATACATGCTAATAAGTCAGGGGTCCCGGGTTCGAATCCCGGATAATATTACTATGGATACGGATGTAGCAAAAATGATTAAATTTGGAGGGAACTTCAGACGCATATTTATACACAAACATTATGAAAAGTATAACAATACGCAATTTTATATCTCGTTCACACTATTTCGGACATTCAGACGGGTCTACCTTTTGTCACCGAACTTTTCATGTCATAATTTTAATATGCATAACAGCGGAAAGCATAAACTTAACTTGGCAAAAAATCATTTGGCACACACTCATTAATAAACATTCAAAACCCATAATTTTATAAGTCAGAATCATCTTTAGGCATTTATTTATTATCCATTATAAATAAGAGACAGAACTATCATATCGCAGAAAGTTTATATTCAGAATCATCTTTATGCATAAAGTTGATATCCATAATATTAAGAGGCAGAACCATCATATCGTAGAAAATCAATATTCAGAAGCAATACTAGCATCCACCATGCACGCATGCAGTATGCAAGCCTGTCAGCATGCAAACAACAGGCAGCAAGCAAGCATGCAGCATGCAAGGTTTCTGTCACGGCTCCGGCGCTGCGGGGCTCCGGCGACCCCACGCGACCTTATCGTCGCAGGTGGTCTTCGCCCACCACCGCAGCTTCGGCTTTTTTTTTATATATAAAGCACGACAAATGACTCAACACCACCTGATGTTAAGCGGTAAGAAGAGTCCATATGCGAAGACAGCTAGTGCAGTTCAGACACTGCTTTAGTCGCCTTCACCACTTCCTCCTCCTTCCTCCACTTTACCTTAAGCAAGACTTGCTAAAAAAAATGAAATCCTGAAAAATAAATCAGCTGTTTCTCACTAAATTGTATTACCTACATGGCCTGCTTTTATGAAACTTGTCTTTTTTTGCGATTTCAATTTTTTATGGTCTTCTTTATAATGGATTCAATTTTATTAGCAACAAACTTAACACAGGGAAATTATAAGCAGAACAATTTTGCGACATGAAAGAATCCTGATTCTCGTCTCGCTCACTAGTTTTTCAGTTAAATAATACAATAACACGACGAAGCCGTCGAGTGTAATTAGTGTAGAGAGGCTTTAGCTCAACCCATCGGAGCAGACGCCGCCGCGCCCTGCGAAAAAAACCTCATTCAAGTAGGAACATTAGAATAAAATGTAATTATTTCTTCGTTGAAAAAATACGCAGCTTTGTTAATGTAAATTTTTAACTTTAAAACATGCGACTGACCGTACATAACGGATATTTACATTTATTTTATTAAATTCATACACAAATACGCTTTAAATGATGAGCGGCCACTGCTGGGCACAGGCCTTCCTACATGGGAGAAACACATGAGGAGTTTTGGGCCATAGCACCACCACGCTGGCCCGATGCCGGTTGGTGGTCAAATCGGTTGCAGAACAACTGGGACCGACTGCTTAACGTCCCTTTCGAAGCACGGAGGAGCTCGAGATTATAAATTTGATTGACCCATCCCGTGGCCGACCATGGCGAAACTTGCTTTAGTTTCGTAATCGAAGCCAGAGCCCTCAAACCAATACGCCACCGAGCTTCTGAAGACTATTATACAAACAACAATTGTATGAATATAACTTGATAACTTTTAGAGAAATAGAGCGAAGTGTTAGCTTAATATCCACTGTAGATAGATACAGTCGAGCGCTCTAAGTTAGCAGTCAAATATCACAATGGGGTTGTCCCCGCGTTGAGTAAAGTCGTTAGAGCTGATCAATTATCTAAAAAGAAACTTGTCTCCTACGTTGTCAAGATAACGTATTCTCTATTGACCTATCATTGAGTTGTTAACAGGCAGCCAGGTCCTTGGTGCTAAAGGCATTACGCGTCTTACTGATCATTACTGGTTAGACTCCCTCATGCCTAGGATGTACTGAGGCTTACAGGGCCTTTGTGAACTAGCCAAAATTGCACACAAAAATAGACAGGAGCACTTGGAGATCAGCTTGGACATTTTGTGTGTATTCTAAGGAGTTATTCGACGTGATACCTACGATCTTTTTCTACCATCACACCGCTAGCCACCGGTGGAGTTCAATTTAAAAGAAACTAGTCGCGTACTGTACGGTTTCAGATAATTTTTCTCCCGCCTAAACTTGGCTTGTGGAGTCAGTGGAATGCGGAGGTTTTCAAAAATAAAGTAAAAAACTGCGTAAAAGGTCGTAAACTGTCGTTTTAGTGGTTTAAAAAAGTCTAAATCTGATTTTGAATTTTACTTATTTTTTTTTATACAAAGCAAGGCAAATGACTCAACACAATCTGATGTGAAGCGGTTAAAAGTGTCCATATATGCGTAGACAGCTAGAGCAACCTAAAACCCACTGTCCTAGCTGCCTCCACGTTGTCAGCCCACAAGATGCCTCTTTTGAAGGAACCCGTGTTAGAGGAAGAAGGGTACGTATGTGTTGGCAAATAGTTCCAAGTTTTGGACGCACAACAAAGAATGAAGTTACTAAACATCTATACCAAACCAATAAATGTATACAGTAGCATACAAGAGAGGACTTGTCTCCATCAAAGATCTCTTTCAGCGAACCCGTCATTGTTGTGAGTGTTTTAATTTTCATCCAGAAGTGTGATATTGTCACACTTCTGGATGACACAGTTTTAAGTGATATTGTCTTCTCTTTTCATACGAAAACCATACAATTTAATATTAGATTTTTTCCCATGATTTTATTTTATTTCAACATTATTATAAATGTTTTAAAAATATATTTACATAGAAAAATACATAGTGATATATTAACGTAGTGATGCCCCTGGTGTTGCAAGCGTCCATAGGCTACGGTAACCGCTTACCATCAGGTGGGCCGTTCGCTTGATTGAAAAAAAGGGCACGAAAAGGGTCGCAGATTCCATTCCCGTCTCCGAATGTGAATTTTTTCTAGTTTAGATATTTTTCCATGTTTTACATACTAATAAAAAATAATCTATCTAAACTAGAAAAATTTCACGTCCTGAGGCGGGGATCGAACCCACGACCTTTCGCAATCCGGGCGACTGCTCTAACCATCTGAGTTACCCAGGACTTGGGATATTCCTATGAAATTCTAACGCAAATCCGGATAGATTACAATAATTTCTAGTTTAAATGTTTTCTAGTTTAGATAAGATTTTTATTTGTAGATGATTTTTCAAACATTTATAATAATGTTATAATCAAAATTAAAAATATGGTTTACATAATTAATACCCTCAGTATTCTTCGTATGAAGCTCAATTCAGTTGGTTTTACAGTGATATCAGTTTCAAAGGCGGCGAGCGGGCGTCGCGTCGCCGGGCGTCGCGTCACTCGGCGAGCGGCCGCGGCGCGCGTCGGACGCGGCGACTGCTCGACAACGCGACTCGCGACTCGCGACCGCGACCGCGACAACTTTGCGAAGAACGCGCGACTTTAAAAAGTTCACGATGATCGGAATATCCGGCTAATGACGTTGTTTGCTATTTACATTTTGTGAGTTTAAGTGATCAGTTCGAGGCGCTTATGGGATTTATTATGTTTGAATCAGGTAAGCTTTTCTTTTACTTCCTTATTCTGAAAAAAAATCACCATTAGTTTTTTATTAGTTAGAATAGCGAAAGATTTTCCCGTAAAAGTACCAACTAACGTAAAACTTTTTATATTACAAAATCTAAAAGTATTATTTTTAAGGCAAATATAAATTTTATATTTAATAACAAGCAATTGCTTACCAATTTTCAAATACGCCTGTAAATTTATATGTAGCTTTTATTGCGGTTAATTAAAAATAGCCTAATTTCAATAAGATTACCAAAGCTTTTGTAAATAATTTTTGTAGAAACTAATTGAAAATTTTCTCCCGAGTCTTTTGTCAATTAAATTGGAAACGACAATTGATTTACACTTGACCATTCAACCTTAGTCAATTCAAATAGAAGCTGTAAAAGTTGACCTTAATTTTATTAAAGATTTGCACAAAAAGATTCTTACATAAGTTGGCAAGCATAAGCAAATCAGGCTAGTCTAAAACGGTAGAATATTTCGGAAAGTCTCATAATTAAGAAATTTTTGACTATTTTTGGTTCACATAAAAAGCTAAAAATTGCTCTTACTCAACAATAAGACTGATTTTCTAAAACACCTCTGATATCTATTAGACTCGCCTACTTTGCTTATATCCGTCTTTTCTAAAATATTTTGGTCTTAAAAGTTGGTATCATAAACCGTGCAGATATAGAAGTCCTTGGTAGCACAGATAGTGCTTTAACTGTGCGTCACCCGAATTGTGCATGGTCGCGGGTTCGATGCCCGTCCCAGTACAATTTTTTTAGTTTAATGTTTTTTATTTATTTATTCTCTCTTAACTAGTATCAATAGCATACGTATTCAATGATGCTTCTACTGGACTGAAATTTGTATCAGTTATCAGAGTAAGAATCATAATCGGTATGAGTGTACAAATTTTATTATTTATTTATTTTCTTAAAAATTAATTTAGGCGTGTTAAAACCAATATTATTGTCAAAGTCGTCTTTACGAACCGCGACCGCTGTAAAATATTTGTAACGTTGGGTTTCAGCGAGTTAGTCGTCCATCCGGTAAAGTATAATTTTTATAAGTTATTACTTATATAATTGCCGTTTTGTTTGATGTGTTGTTTTAGTTTGTAAATGGCTTGACCGTTTTTTTTTGAATTTTTGTGGATATTTTATGACATTCATCGCTAAGAAAATGCCGTTATTTTTTTTTACTAATAAAAAATAATTACAACAAATCTCAACATTATAATCGGCTATATATTCTACGAGCACTAATTAACCCTTATTTTAAAATTATAAATTTTAACAAAAAATAATAATTCCATTCGTAAAAATATAACTGTTATATTTTAGGAATACATTCATTTAAAATGATTTGCAAAAACCGGCATTGGATCAAACAGCAATTACGTATTTAAAGATCTACACACACATGTAGACATGTAGAGCGCAAATATAAGATATACAAAGCCCTATATTATATAATGAACACCGCCCAATCAACGTATCCAATTATGTCCAATCGCTCACAAATCACCAACAAATTAGTCACTGATCCGAGTCCGAAGGGACACTTCAAATACTGTTTCCTGTCAGGCCACTTTCCCGTATTAATCTATAGCAAATATTCGCACACACTCGCCTATCTGGTAAATATTAAGAGAAAATCTGTGCTAACCACAAATAGAAGTAGCAAATACATTATGAGTTGTATTCCCGCTACTCTACATAATCCCAGGAAAAGTGTGCGTTTTCATTACATTGTTGACGACCGCCTGGCCGAGTGGTCTGTACCCCAGGCTACTCGGTCAAGAGGTCCCGGGTTCGGATCCCGGTAGGAACAAATGTTTGTATGATGAGTACGAACATTTGTTCACGAGTCATGGATGTTTATATGTTTATTTAGTATGTTTCTAATATTTATATTCATATTATTATCATTATTCCTCCGTTATCTAGTATCCATAACTCAAGCTCTTAATGATGCTTACTTTGGGCTAGATAATAGGTGTGAGTGTATAAATATTATTTATTTATTTATTTATTGTTACCACAAACTATATTGTGCTTATCTATGGTCAGCTCAGCAAAAGCGGAGGACTCCGGACTCGCAAGCGCGGAAGCCGATGTTAATTGAGTCTTAAGCACGCTAAAGTGTAATATGTATATCGGTCGCAGTCGTCTGATTAAATAAGCCGCTTAACTGGACGCCTAGCCCGTTGATTGAACGCCGGCATCCAATTAAACGGCTGAAGAACAAGTAGCCAAGTCATTAAGCGCAACGTTTAACCAGATGGCTGAACGCAGGTCAGTCGTTTGTTCTAAATTAGCCATTCAATTGGACAATATTTTGTGTACTGTCTGAGTGATTAGTAGGTTCACGGTTAGTTTTTCTTTCTAGAAGTTTGACTTACCAAGTTGGACTACTTGTCCCAGGTACATATATTCGTCAACAAGTTCCAGTGGAGAGCTTCCAACCTTTACAGGAGTGGGTACGACAGAGAAATTCGACATAATTTTCGTCTTATCCATGTTCATTTTAAGACCCACTTGTTGGGAGACTCTACAGAGGTCGTCGAGCATTTTGCCCAAGTCTTCCAGGTTTTTAGCCATGACTACGATATCATCAGCAAAACGAAGGTGAGTCACGTACCTACTCGCTGTTTATGTTGATGCCAAGTCCTCTCCAGTCCAAAGGCTTATACACATCCTCCAACGCGGCAGTGAACAGTTTCGGCGATAGAACATCGCCCTGTCTCACACCTCGCTGGATGCCGGCGTTTAATAAACGGGCTAGGCATCCAACTAAGTGGCGAATTCAACCAGATGGCGGCGACATATCGGTATCCGAATCTTCGAACTTGAATAAATAAATAACTTATTTCTATTTATTCAAGTTCGTATATAAATTACAACAATAGTGACAAAACGTGTGCGCACGGGCCGGCAGCCGCGACTAGCGTACTTTTAGGATCGTTATTTTATTGTGTCCATATAGACGTGCACATATATAATAGAATAGAATACATACAAGTTGCGCTCGCGTTGTTATAAAAATACCTTTTTTTTAACCGACTTCAAAAACGAGAAGGTTCTCAATTCGGCCGGTATGTTTTTTTTTTTACACCGATTACGCCGAGATTACTGATCCGATTTACGTGATTCTTTTTTTGTTCGATGCGGAATAGCTGCCATTTGGTCCCATAAAAATTTTTTCAAAAACAGTTGGGTACTTTGGTTTTAAATTTAAAAAAACTTAAATTATTAAGTCGTCTACATATGCGAAATTGCGAATTTTTGCTTTTCAAATGACTTTTTAGTGAAACGATACGATAGTAGGAAACAATATAAGTTTACGGTCACCCATCTAGCTTCGACCGTAGAAAGTTGCCACTAAAAATTGTGAAAAAAAAATTTTAAAAGAAAATTAAAACCGACTTCAAAAAACTGAAAATGATAAAATAATTAAATTTAAGTAGGTATTCATCCCCAAGAAACATATTTTTTAAGTATCCTATTCAGTTTTTTGAAGTCGGTTTTAATTTTTGTTTAATTTTGAGTCGACTTGAGTCGACAGCAGTAGGTGCGCGTCAGTGTGTGCGAGCAAGTGTTATCGCTCGTTATGTCGAGTGGACCTTTCTTTTACCTTTTTTATTTTTTGATATTAATAATATATTTATAGTTGGAATTAGTTTATTTGTTTTTTTCCTGAGTTATCTTTACTCGCTAACCGTGTTAGAAAGGTAACGGTAAATAAAATAGTATTGTTTAGCTTCGCTCTTCTACGAAGGTCATTTCAAAGTCGAGCGCACTAGGTGTTACTATTTTTTAAAATATTTAATTTAATTTATGGACTTTTACTATAAAGTATGTCAGTCCCATCGTAACCTAATCTAGAAACAAGTTTAAACAAATGGTTGTGACTTGTGATTTTTGAAAAGGTGTACTATTTAAATATGATGATTTTTGTATGATTGCTTAAGTATGCTTTTAATACCCAGTTATGGAAATATTATTTATTGTAATATTTCTTCGTTAAATGTATTTATGCTTTACAATGATGATTACGTAGGGCTATCTAACGTATGACGAGACCTTTTTAAGGGTCACACTGCCCTGCCGACAAGCGATTGCAATGTCAAGGCTAGCCCGCGTGGTCGGCAGAAAGCAGAAAGGTAGAGTAGCTTATACTCTCAGCGAAAAAAAGGCAAAATTTTTAGGATTGCTAATATTAAAATCACAAATACCCTTCCTACTCAGGAGCACGCTTGTCGATCTTTCAAAACTTGGAGTTCGTTGCCAACACATAATAATATATTCCCTCCTTTATATAGTTTGAGTTCCTTCAAAAAAAGCGTGCAAAGATGTCATAAAAATCCACTGAGGCATATATTTATAACACGCATACCTGCATCCCGTCATAATTTCAATCTTAACTAAAAGCATTCAATCTAAAAATCGCTAGTATTAGTGTATTATTACGCACCAGGAGTGATTTGTGCGCTCTGGTCTTTTAATTAAAATAAAGCAAATTACGCCATAACAGAACTCGGATTGGTTAATTAAAAATTTGTAACCTCTTGTACTTCCCCAGACTCCTCTAGCCATTGGG
This sequence comes from Nymphula nitidulata, assembly GCA_947347705.1. Classification (NCBI taxonomy): domain Eukaryota; kingdom Metazoa; phylum Arthropoda; class Insecta; order Lepidoptera; family Crambidae; genus Nymphula; species Nymphula nitidulata. The sequence continues at coordinate 283,374 of OX374617.1, read as the reverse complement.
CTTGATTGTAACTCCAGCCGTTGTAATCTACCAGCCCGCAATGGAGCAGCGTGATGAAGTTTTTTTTATACTACTATATGACGAACAAGCTGATGGCCCACCTGATGGTAAGCGGTTACCGCCGCCTATAGAAATAACAAGGGAAAATCACTTGATATTGCAGGTGCCTTGTCATCCTGAGGCCTAAGATGAAATGCCGTCCATGCCCAGTAATTGCACTGGCTACCTTTCCCTTAAATCCGAAACACAGCGAACTGTTACACGGCTGAAATAAGAAAGGCGGTGGTATCTACCCAGGCGACCCTCCATACCAATAGCTAGCTCAAGCTCCTCATAATGTTTCTCGCATGACGGTAGGCCTGAGCCCAGCAGTGGGACGTATGAAGGCTATATTGTTGGTGATAATTATTGAGGATTGTGATTGTTAACATCTGACGGTTTATTACTCGAGCTAAACTATAACGATGGTCTGCCTCTTTTTATGAATGGTTAATTCTCAAAAATATCCTCCAGCAATGTTAATTAGCAAGCGTAGTGTGTCCAATATCCCATTCAAACTTTTGTAACGAGTGCTCCCTTTGTTCGAAGCGACAGCGTATTTTTCTGTTGTCAAAGTTAAATTAAGTTTTACGCTAATTTATGCAACAAAAGAAACGAATCTTGAGCCGGCTCGGATTGTTATATTATTTATTGCGAGTAGGCTCGCCGGGAGCTGCCGGGACGGAATGGAGTCACTTTCAAATAATATTATGTAATACCCAGCAAGAACTTTGGGTATTAAAGATTTAAATTTCATTTATTGTAAGTGTAATTGTTTTCGAAGTTTCTAATTAAAGTCGAATTCATTTAGGTAATATAATAACTTTGATTGTTCAGTGACGTCACAAGCAACCCTTATTTGTTATTGAAATTATATCCATACTTAATTATAATATTATATATACGGAAGTAACTATATCTGCCTCTTACGTTTCCACTCGTAAAACTGAATCGATTTGAATGAACTGTCGCCCACTAAATAATTATTTTGGTATTTATGCAATAAGACGCTCGTAGCATCTTGGACACTACGTTACCGTAGCCTACAGACGCTCGTAGCACATTGGGCACTACTCACGCGCTGATTTTTTCATTTGTGAAACATGTGTAAGTACATATAAGGTATATCTCCACCCCCTATTTCTTTCTTTCAGTAGGTTGGTCTACTTTGTAAAAAATTGAATTGAAATAAATTTACTGCCGAAAGTACTCACAAAATAGTTAACTGCAATAATAAAACTGTAATAGTAACACAACTTGAATTCATTTAAATGCTATTACATCAATGTTATTAAAAACCAAGAAAAAGCGTGATCTTTATATTAGAGATCTCACCGCAGGAATGAGCAATAAATAGTGTAATTTAGCTGTGCTATTTTATAAAATAGAGGTCTTATTCGGCCGCTCAAAACTCATAGGCGTATCTACGCACTACTTCTCTTAAAAAATATTAAATGTATTTTTCTTTTCACTAAATAGAGCAGCACTTGCTTTCTAGAAAACCCCTGGCAACGATTTTTCTTTATCAATTTTATTTCTAATTCAACAGAGAATATTATCACTAAAGCTGCGGGGATCTCTCCGTTTCATATTAAGCTCGCCACTTGTAGCAATTCTAAAACTTTAACTGCGGGGACACGCGGCTCGTAGCACTGTTACATAACAAAGGAGTTTACTGAACACCAGCATGTACCACGAGTACAACTAACTTATATAATAGTCTGGATTTCATTAACCTTACGTAGGTTCTTGCAGAATTAAAATTTTGTGTGTTTTATTTACGGAGGCGCGATGTGGAATCTTAAAGCTAAGTTTACAAAACAAATCCATAAAATGTTGTCCATTTTTTACTTACAGTTCAATTTTACAAATCAAACATCTATACTTATATTATAAATGTCTTCAAAACTGCTAAACCAAATCAGATGAAATAGAAATTTGGCAAAGAGATTCATTACACCCAGTGAATAAATAATATATACTGTAGTACAAACAAAAAAAAAAAAATCTAGAAAAAAAATATGTCCTGGGCCGGGGACAAACTCTTTACAAGTTTCTATAATTTTTAAAATAAAATTAGGAATAAAAAATTATATGTCTCCTATACACTCATATTGTACACACGACAGCACATCAACTGTAACAGTTGCACTACAAAAGCCGCCTCTATTACAGACGGAGTAAGGGCGATCTCAAGATCAAACTGTTACGTTTGATGTGCGGTCCACTGTTCAAGCCTGATAATGAATTCAAAAGCAGTGTTTTTTTACTTATTTCAAATACCTATTACAATCATATTTAATTATACAAGCTATTCAAAGCTTAGTTTTTGATGTTGTTAAAATAACGTTTGAACATTCACGGAGGTTAGAATGCTATTGCGCTTTTTGAGCAAGAAGGTGTTATTTTAATTTTCGCAAGTTGTCAGCACTGGCTTAACGGGACGCGCGCTTATGCTAGGAATACTGGGTAACGGATGAATAAAAATTTTCATGTGTGGTTTTTTAATTATGTGTGTTTACTAGGTGGTAGACTCGTATGTAGGGTCGTCTGGGTAGGTACCACCGCGTTTTTTATTTCAGCCGTGAAACAGTTTGCTGTGTTTCGGATTCAAGGGAAAGGTAGCCAGTGTAATTACTGTGCATGAACGGTATTTCATCTTAGACCTCAGGATGACAACGCATCTGCAATATCAAGTGATTTTACCTTGTTATTGCATGTGGCTATAGGCGGCGGTAACGCCTACCATCAGGTGGGCCGTCAGGTTGTTTGTGATCTAGTTGTATATAAAAAAAATGTAATATAATATTAGAAATAAACATAAAAACATCCATGACTCGTGAAAGAATGTTCGTGCTCATCATATAAACCTCTGTCCCTACCGGAATTCAAACGCAAGACCTTTGGCTTAGTAGACAGGGATCACTTGACCAGACGACTCCTTGTTATGCGTATGACGGTAGTGGAGGAAGTTCTTCAACAATTTCCCATACTATCCTAGTCCCATTAAGACATTAAACAACGTAAGGTAATAATACCATGCTTCAAATATCTTAGAAATCATGCCCGTAGAAATTGCTACGAAATTCGTAGCAATTGCTACGTGATTCGTAGCAATCGCTACAATACTACAGTCGTAGCAGAACTCGAGCGACGTAGTAACATATCGAGTTTAGTACGTGATATTCAACTGTGAGAGAACTAGTTAAGTTTAACTACGATCTTAAATTACTGTTGTAGTTAAAGCGGCTAAGTTGTCCTAATTAAAACAAAGAGCATTGCAATTTGATACCAGACAGGTTATTATACTATAGCCTTGGAATAACTCCAAAAATCCCTTGTATTGTCTTAGGGAATTTGTTAACTAAAAGTTTTTTTTATACAACTAGATGACAAATAAGCTGACGGCCCACCTGATGGTAAGTGGTTACCGCCGCCTATCGACACCTGCAATAACAGGAAAAAATCACTTGGTGTTGCATGTGCGTTGTCACTCTGAGGCCTAAGATAAAATGCCATCCATGCCTAGTAATTATACTGGCTACCTTTCCCTTCAATCCGAAGCACAGCGAACTGTTCACGGCTAAAATAAGAAAGGCGGTGGTACCTACCCAGACGACCTTACATACGCGCCTACCACCTAGTGATTAAAATGTGGATTTATTTTAAATATCAAGTACGGCAAACGACTCAATACCACCTGATGTGAAGCGGTAAGAAGAGTCCTTATGCGAAGACAGATAGTGCAGGTTGAACGAATCATTCCCTATGCGTCGAATCTCTTTACGTCGACTCTCCGCGCTACGGTGACTCTCGCTGCGTCGCCTCTGCGCTTACTAGCAGCCTCCATCTTGCATTTTCACGCCTCTTTTGAAGGAACTCATATTATAAAAAGAAGGGAACATGACATGTGTTTTGGCAAATTATTACAAGTTTTGTAAGTGCGACAAAGAAACAAGTTGTTAAATTTCTTAGTGCGTTGAGGTGGCAACAGTGAAAGGTGCGACTTAGTTTGTTAGAAATCACGAAACATAAATCAGCTTGTTACAAACGGGCCGTGTAGGTATTATAATTTAGTATGATTTTATCGGGATTTAATTTTTTTTCAACAAGTCGTGATTAAGGAAGGTTAACAGGACTGCCAACTGCCTTCGTTATCGAGAGCGTTCCCCTTACACCCAGTATAATTGAAAGAAAGAAATACATTGCTTTGTTTCGGACCTGCTTTATTCTCCTTATATTACTAACTTGTCGAAACCACTCATTAATTTCCCTCACGTGCTAGTTTTAGGGCATGATGCTTACCCTCATGCCTCAATTTTTTACGACAAGGTAGACAAACCTCTCTAATAAGCGGTTATCGTACTCTGTGAGCTCGTAGCACTTGGACACTATTTACGCTCTGCCTACTCTGCGAAACTCAACGCTCTTCAACTAGCTTTTGCGAACCTACTCGCTGCAGAAACACAACATAGCAAAGTACTATGATTTTGCTACGGGCTTCCGAAAGGCGGAGTAGACTATGTTACGATGGTTTCTGTTTCTTCACATTTATTTAATTTTAACCACCGATGCTAAAAAAGTGTGTTATAAGTTTTATGTGTCTGTATAAGCGAATGGACCGATTTTGATTTGGCTTTTCTTCGTTTGACAGCTGACGGAGATGGTCCTTAGCTTTATTTTACGAACTTTTGTTTAGACGTTTGACGATAAACAGCTTATTTCCTACTTCACTAACTTACCGCAGTTATAGCGTGTTTGAGCTAATGATCGAGAACGGGGCTACTTAAAATTTTAATTTTATGTTTTGTATTCAGTCGTAAAGATCAATTTCCTTATGGAGCCAGTTACAATATCAAGAATTGAAATTACAGTTTAACAATTACATTCAAACCTACAAATCTACATGGACATGTTGAATAGACTCTATTCAGTGGTAATAGAAGTGGTTATTGCTGCGCAGAAACATTCGACTGGTGAAATAAACACGACTGTTTATATTAATCCGCTACGAAACGTAACACTACAGGCGTTTTGTAACAAAGCGGCACTTTACTATCTGTTTCGCTATAAACGCCGGTCACGAGTGGCGGGAAATTAAAGCGGCACCCGATACCAACTATAAACTCCCAACTGCCAAATATGTCTTCACGGAATGCGGCTAAATTTCAATAAAGATGTATTTTTATGTAAGTATAAGAACAGAGGTAAGAGAAGCTTAGTAAAGTAATGGTTTGAGCACTCTGGATTAGATTACGAAAACAAAGCAACTTATGGTATGGTTGATCTCAGGATGGGTCAATCAAACAAATTATCATATAGGGCTCTTCTGCACTAAAGACGGTGTGTTGAGCCGTTTGGTCCCGGTTGTTACTGCAACCTCATTAACCCACCAACCCGCATTGGCCCCGCGTGGTGGTGTTATGGCCCAAACTCCTCACGTGTTTCTCTAAAGTCTTTTCCCAGCGGTGGGGTGTATATAGGCTGGTGATGATGTAGGTATGGTTGAAACCACTAGCTTAACACTTCAGTACCATGTCACAACAACTATTGAGAAACTTTGTCACACTATCAACTAATGGTTGATTGTTAGAGGCGTCTCCTAAAAATAGGAAATCTATTGTTTCTATTATGTACTTCATAAAATAAGAAACATAGTCCGATTCTGACAATCATAAAAAATCCGCAGACAGTTGTGTTTTTGTTATAGGTATTAATAAAAGCTTCGGCTAAAATGACTTCGCTATTATCTTTCTACATTTGGTCCCTTACCAGGCTGCTGCGTATCCTGAACAATAGAAAACGTATTGTGTATTTTGTGGGTGCTTCTTAAATAACGAAAAACTAATTTAGAATTAAGATTTTACACAGACAAATAAAAAGTTGATAAATTAATTATTCATCTTTTTATTTTAATTAAATACTTTAATTACAACTACTGCGTTTATGTGGTACATGCCAGGTTCATAATTACTGCTTCCGTCATAGAACACTCACAGAAACTCATTCGAGGATGTGTACAGTCACGAAGTATAATTTGTACCCACGTTTCAGCATCTTTATTACCTTTGTAATAAGAGTCACGAACGTCGAAAATGTGTACATATTAGCGCTTATGATTGTACATGTATTAAGTTTTACAAGCTTCAACTAAACACAGGTGAAATTAATCATCATCCGGCGTCAACTTGAGCCCGCGTTTATTCCCGCGTCAAGTTTTATGTGTGAAATTAGAGAACACAGCTACACTCACATTTGCGCCGCTGTTACTTACGATTGTTATGAGAACAGGAATACCTTGCGTAAGGTTGGGTAAGGTTGGGCTTTGTGGATATTGTTATTCTTAAATACAAAGTGTTAACAAAACGTAGACGTGTTGAAAATATTAAACAGCCCGGATAAAACATTTCATACGAGATACAGTAAAAAAAAAATATGTTCAACCGTCATAGTGGTGAAGGTCCCAAATATCACACACAGGAAACTGTCTACCTAGACATTGACAAATAAATGTATGTCAATAAAATAAGACTCACTTCTGTCTTATCTATTAGAAGTATTTAATTTACTGTCATTTGCATACTTTTTATTATGTTTCTGGAGTTTTCATAATCTGTGATCATAAATAAGTCATGACAATTAACGGAATAACATAAAATAAATGAACAAATTATAACACTATACAGATATTGGTGTGCAATAAAAGCATTATGTTTACCTACCATACCACCATCAAAATGTACACTTGATTTCAGTGAAGTTTTTGAATTATTGTGTGTGAGCGCGGGTTGGCTGATTAGAGAGGAAAGGTTAGTCTGGATGTCGGTTATCGCACCAAAAGTTAGCCTTTATAATTTCTCAGTATCTATATTATTTTTGTGCCAAATTTTATCTAAATCGGCTTAGTGGTTTAGGACGAAAGTTTAACTGATAGACAGGCTAAATTACTTTCACATTTCTAATATTACCAAAGTAAAAGATATAACTATGGATTCTACAATTGAGGTACCGACAGAACGCGAAACGGCAGGAAAGGGAGCTTCAGAAAACTGTTTAAAAAATATAAATGTTTTTTTTCTTGACTATAAAAAGTTTATCTTTAAACAGTTTCCTCGCAATGGTTGTTTAGGTCACAAAAATTACCGTTGTCTAACATGTTTTTGCCTTTTTTGTATTACTGACAGCAGAATTAACTGACTTAACGACTCCGACGACGAATAAGTCTCCTATTAACTTTTCAAAACATAAAAGTTATATGTATAGGAGCTACATAAAATAAGCCCACCCGTTGCATTCCATGTCAAGTTAATATAAGTATACAGCATTAGGTGGTATGTGCGGCGCAGACGTCACCATGAGCGCTGTAATTGGCGGCGGTGTGACGCCCAGCTCGCTCCTGGAACCTTTATTCAATTACGACGCGAAGGAACTGCTGTCTAATTACTATAAATTCGTTTTATAATGGATATCTTGAGACTTTATTACGAATATATTATTCGGTGCTTAAATTGTGCGAAATTGACAATATCACGTTGAGGACAAGTCTCCACTGTTAGGCTGTTATAAAAGCTGTTGATAAGTGATAAACTGTATTAAGAGGAATAATTTACTACAAACAAAAGAGGAGCTACATGGCGTTGGCTTGTGACTCCAAACGTGGTCGTTTCAGTACCTAATAGACTGTAATACTGTTACTGTATAAGTCTCAAGTCAGGCCCCATATGGAGTACTGCTGCCATTTATGGACGGGAGCACCCAGATACCAGCTTTGTATTACGGGGCGTGTTCTGAGGAATTATTTGACATAATGCCCACGGCTTCTTTCTATCATCGCACCGCCTGCCACCGGCAGGGAGGGAGCATCCTCACAAATTGGAACCAAAGTGGTCGCGTACTGTATGGTTTCAGAGAAACTTTCTCCCGCGTACGCTCAAGTTGTGGAATAAGTTCCCTGCAGAGGTTTTCGCGGATGAGTACAGCATGGGGTTCTTCAAAAAAGACGTGAAAAGGTCGGCAACGCGCATTTGATACCCCTGGTGTTGCAAGCGTCCATAGGCTACGGTAACCGCTTACCATCAGGCGGGCCTTATGCTTGATTTCCACCTTAGTGGTATAATAATAATAATAATGATAGTTAATAATTTCTTTCTACTGGCGGAGAGACTTGTTACGAGTAAGAGACACCTATTCTGAATTACCTCACTCTCCCCTATTCACCTAACCATCGCCAACGCGGTCTGGTCCTGGATATGCGAACAACTTAACTTGATCTTGAACTCCTAAGTGCTTCAGAAGACGTAAAACAATAGATTTACCGTCGAAAACTCGTAAGGGCCATAAACGTTAGTTTTAAAATACAGACCACACAAAATTACTTAATAAAAATTGAAAATTTTAAGTAACCCCCGGCTTTAATAATCATCTATCTAACAGCATCTCGTTGAGACCATTCTTATTAGCACAAACACCCTATATCTGCTGTAAGTTTCTCAAGAATTGGGGATCCCGCAAAATTTTCGTTGGTAAAGGATCAGCTCAAGGTTAGTATGTCATGGAATTACAGCGAAGTGACAATTTCAAATCAATCGGATCTGTGAAAGTTAGTAAAACCCTTTTATCATGTTGAAAATGAGCTGTCAGTCACTGAACGCCTGAATTTATCTTCATAAATAATAGTTAAGAACCATCCTAGTCACGTCAGCTTTCGTTCAGCAAATAACGTACCATGTAGGTGGGGGTGTTAATAACAGTAAGAAACTGAGCTTATTGTCAGTAGTTGAAGTGGAGATAACCATCAAACTTAACTAGAAAAGCCTATAAATCATAGATTGTGGCCTAAGTTCAAACCAAAAAATAAACAGAAAACTAGAATAAATGCATAGGGTCCTCCATAAATCCTCGGTTAGCTGAGTATTATGACCACTCATCCGATTTGTGAAAGGTAGTCCAGTTAATTAAGTCGTCAACGTAAATAATACTCGAAAAGTGTTGCCTTCAAGTTAAAATAAAATATAATGATGAGAATAATATATTATCAGTAACTAACCCACAGTAAGCACCATTAAGAGCTTGCGTGATAGATACTAGATAACCGAGAAAAATTAGTAAAAATAATGTAATTTAAATAGAATAAAACTAGAAAAATTTTACGTGTATTTTCCTGCCTCAGGACGTGAAATTTTTCTAGTTTTATTCTATTTAAATTACTAAGTAATTTTTCAAACATTTATAATAATGTTAAAATCAAAAATTAAGAATATTTGAAAGCACTGCCCCAACTTAACCGAATCGTAGGTATTTGTAAAAATACTCGTTTCGGATGTTGAAATAGAATATTTCGACATTGTAGGGTGGACGTTAGCTCATAAACGAAAATACACATAGACTAGAAGAATTTCACAGGGATATCCCAAGTCCTGGGTGGCTCAGTGGTCAGAGCAGTCGCCCGGAGTGCGAAAGGTCGCGGGTTCGATTCCTGCCTCAGGACGTGAAATTTTTCTAGTTTTATTCTATTTAAATTACTAAGTAATTTTTCAAACATTTATAATAATGTTAAAATCAAAAATTAAGAAAAATAATGTATAAAATATTATAAATATACTCAATAAACATAGATACAAACATCCATGACTTGTGAAAAAATGCTCTTACTCACCATAGTAACATCTGCCCCTACCTGGATTCGAACCCGGGACCCCTGATCGAGTAGTTTGTATAGTAAGGGGTATAGCTCAATCGACCAGCTGACCAGCAGCTAAATACAATAAATTAAAACATGGGCTATATTAGTTCATAGAAATGGTTTGGCACCTTAAAAAAAATCTTATTAATTTGATAATTTTATGACATTTGTATGAAAAAAAATATAACATTGACTGCAGACATTCATAGATATATGTCATGAAGTTATAAAATGAATATGATGGTTTCGAAAGTGGCAAACCATTTCTATAAACTTATATAGCCCATGTTTCAATTTATTGTCGTATTGACGGCACCACCCAGTTTATAAGACACTAATTATTTAAATCAGTTCTTCGTTAAATTTCTGAGAATAATTTTGAAGATTTCAACTTCTATCAGCTTAAATAAGATTCATTAAGGGATTATAAGGTGTAAAGTTTCAATGAAAATTAATCTTAGTATTATTAAAATTGTAATTTATAAAAACTTTTACCTAGTTATCGTTATAAGACTAAATTTCGTTTTAAGAATTAATAAATTACTGCTTTACGTAATCAAAAAATTATATTTTATTCACAATAATCTTATTTCGTTTTGGTTATACTTATTTCTATAATGCCAATGTCAGTAACAGACAACAGTAGGAATTAGGAGAGTTATTACTCGGCGTGGAGTTAGTTCAACATATTGCTACGACGAAGAGCTGAACTACGGTTCGTAGCATCGCGACGGATCGTAGCAACACTAAGCTCGTAGCTATATATTACGAGTGCAGTTAGCGTACTGGGAAGACTTTATTAGTCGTTTAAGTTTTAATACGTGTTATTATGTGGGGACCGCGACATAACTGCTTTCCACTTTTCGAAGTGAAGCTGCCAACTTTGAACGTAGCCGGAAACGTTGCGATTTAGTTTTGTGTCACGTGCCATTTGAATTTGCTGGAGGGAGTATGTTTTAATGTACATATTATTTTGAAATAAAATTAATAAATGTTTTTGGTCCATTTTCATTTTGACTCCAGATTCATTTAACCATGTCGATCAGACTGGTATTCTCAACTCTAAATCAGAACGCCTGTCACGTGACGTGGTTGTCCTCACAGTTACCAAACAGCACTTGTCTTTAGTGGTTTGTACAGTCGACCACAGAAGTAGCTTTACACTTTAGTACCATCTCGCACCGACTGTTGCGCTCGTAGTTAATTGTGATACCGTACTAATATTGATGCCATAGTTATTGTGACATGGTACTAAAGTGTTAAGCTACTTCTGTGGTCGACCGTACGTCTGGCCAGTGAGATAGGCAAAGCTCGTTGAAGAAGCACGGTGTTGGTAGCTGGTGGACTTATCACCTACGCTATCAATATTTATACTTCCTCTTTATGTACACAGGGCAGGCAATGCATGAGTGTCCTTTGTGTGCTTGTTTGCCACCTTAGTTACATAAAAAATAGCACACACCAGTATTAAACAAAGTAATTTAAAAAATATACTCTATAATTATTTTCAAACAATAGATAGATAGATAGAAGTTTTTCCAAATTCTTCAGTAGCTTAGAGATCAGAACAATCACCAGAATAGTGATAGATCTATAAATTACGATATTTCCTTACAATCTTTTTGTAATTAATTAATTAAAATATGATTTTGTTCTCATGAAATCATCTATTATATTAGCTACCTCTTTATTTCAATTTGAAACAGTACTTTTGTTGTATCGATGGTATTTTCAAAGAGCTATTTTACTAATTATAATTTAGTCATTTACTCTTGCCATACCCATAAAGCGACTTCGATATAACAATTAAATTATAATTACTTTGAGAATAATCATATAGGTGTTCAACTTCAAAGGCTCCTACGAAATGTACACCAGTAAAATATCGATACATTACTTAATATCGAATGCTGTCAACTTGTCACACCTCCAGACGTGCGGAATAGCCTGGTGGTCCGTGACGTCACTGGTCATGACAGGCGTGACGGCAGCGCGGCAGCCGCGAGACGTGACGCGACGCTCAACAAGTCCGCGCGCGATTTGAATAGAAAATATTATATTTGGAAGTGTATTTTATTTAGTTATGTTACTAATAATACAGCGATAACTGTGACTTCATAGATTATAAATGCTCCGTATTTTTTTTATATAATGGTCAGGTCTGTAGTAAGTATAAAATACGCTGTCTTTACTGCAGTTTTAAGTAGAGAAAAAAGTTGAACAAAACACCAACTAATTAACTATCGCAGCTAGAGTAAAATTCCGCTATGAAATGAACAATATCCGACGCTCGTAGCACCTTGGTCACATCACGCGTTGTCATTGTAGCCTATAGACGCTCGTAGCACTTTGGGTACTACACACGTGTGGTCACCGTATCCTATAGATGCTCGTAGAACCTTTTTTTAGCCGACTTCAAAAAAGGAGGAGGTTATAAAAAAAAATTAATTATTTTATCCATTTCTTTTTTTTGGAGTCGGTTTTATTTTTTGTTTAATTTTTTTATATATACAACAAACAAGCCGACGGCCCACCTGATGACAAGCGGCTACCGACACCTGCAATAACGAGGGAAAAACACTTGATATTGCGAACTGTTCCACGGCTGAAGTAGTATCTGGTGACCCAGTTATTTAAAATTACCTATAAATTCATTAATCTTAACTGGCCGGTTCATATCACCTTTGATACAGGGTATTACTATATTGTTTCCCCACTAACACGATAAGCCGGAGTACGCCTAATATGACAAAGGCGAGGAGTCCATTGCCAGTGGGGGGCACCTCCCCCACCCGGCCCCTTCCGCTTGAGTGCCGGCTTCATCTCGAGTGCAGCGGTGGTGCCCGGCGATTGATCCCGGCTGACCGGATGGGTTTATATTGTGGTTTATCAAATTTAACATCATCTATTTGCTTTATGATAAAAAGTTTCAGTGAAATGTGAAATGAGATTCATTTTTTATTACGCTTGTGTTATGTTTATTATATAAGATATCGGAGAAATATAGATTATACGTAATATATAGGCTAACATTTGATCACAATCACACGATGGCCTACGACGGTATCATCATCACCAGCCTATATACGTCCCACTGCTGGGCACAGGCCTTCCTACATGGCAGAAACACATGAGGAGTTTGGGCCATAACACCACCACGCTGGCTCAATGCGGATTGGTAGGTTAAAGCGGTTGCAGGAACAACCGGGACCAACGGCTTAACGTGCCTTCCGAAGCGCGGAGGCGGACTATGGTGAAAGTTGCTTTATTTTTCGTATGGAACTAAGCGCTTAAACCAATACGCCACCGAGCTCCTCCTCTACGATGGTATACTCGTTAACTATTGTTAGAATTCATCATTCAAACATGTGTCCCGTCCCTACCTGGATTCAAAACCATTCTGGTCTCTAGCTTAGTAGACAGTACTTAACTGTAACTTTATTTAATCAATTATTGATACTTGTAACCTTGGACATAGCGGTGGTAGTCTATAATCCAACCACTGAATGTGTTCACAATTAAACAATTCTTATTTTAATATACATTCTTAAACCATACGTATAGATTATACCTTCAACAACATTTAGTACTTACTGTTCCCACTTACAGTTGTTCTGTTTGTTGTCAGCGCGGCGCGGGCGCGGCGTGTGGCGCACGCGCGGGCTCGCCGCCTGCCTCCTGCTCGTAGCCGCCGCTGGTCAGTATGATTGATTTATTTATTTTATACAAATGAGTGTCTATTAGTCGACTGTAGCTACTTACCACCAGGTGAGCTGTTTTTATATTAAAAATGGCTCACCTGGTGGTAAGTGGCTACCGTTGCCCACAGCCACCTGCAATAACAAGGAAAAAATCACTTGGTTAACAGCTGAAAAGGAAAGGCGGTGTTACCTACCCAGATGACCCTACATACTGACCTACCACCTAGTATCTAATAAAATTTAAAGCCGACTTAATCACTTTTCATTGTCAAGCATTGCGCGCGGTAGCGTTCAGTCGCAGGTTCCGCGTGCATCTCTCACGATTTGGCCATTATAACCGCGAGGTTGGCATGGCCATGGGAGGTGGTGGGTTGTCCCCTACTCCTTGAATGTATAAGACACACATTTTACGCACAAACACAACCACAATGACTTTCCGCGACGACAAAATATTTATTAACAATACAATGCGAAAATAATAAATTCTTTATTCGAAGAAATCAAAGACTCGGAGTCTCCGGACTGAAATGCTCTCAAACCGATGTATTTGTGGCCGTGTCCTCGAAGCACTCACGGCATCTCAACGAGTTTTTTCTTCATGATAAAATCTCAGCCGAGCTCCGTTTAATTTTGAAGATTAGTTCTGACAATGGTCGCGCCGGAGTACAGATATATTGTTATAATTTTATTTCGTCAAGCAGCCGACGATAATGCGCTCTCCAGACGGGACCATTGAAATTATCGGCAATTTCACAATAAGGACATGAGAGCCTGCGACTGTTAATTGGTTAATTACATACAAGACTTCTTTCGCCCGCGGGACGTAATTGCGCGGAAGACAAACTAATTCTGACAAATAACCTGGAAACTTGGAATCACACTTCGGAGGACAATTGTTGGGAATCGCTTGGAGTTAGCAACTTCGCGTTTTTAGCTCCAACAATTTTAAAAGTTGCCCAGCGATGTTACTGCTTTAAGTGGCTTAAAGTAAGTTGGCAGTATCGCGGCGCGGGCACGTCGCGAGGTTCACCAAACAGAGCCTTTTAGAGAAAAAGTTGGTTGTTTGTTTCATATTTAACGTTGGATACATAGCTGCTAATGCGGGAAACTATGCGAAAGAACATAAAAATACTGTAAATTGGGTAACTTTTTGGAATTGAGTTTAAATAAATCTGTTGGATCAGCCTGTAGGTATAATATACTATTTTTAATATTTTTACTAGGTGGTGAGCCCGTAATGTAGAATCGCGTTTCTTATTTCAGCCGTAAAGCAGTTCGCTATGTTTCGAATTGAAGGGAAAGGTAGCCAGTGTAATTACTGGGCATGGACGGCATTTCATCTTGGCATTCAATCTAAATCTAAAATCTATTCTAATATATAATAAAACTAGAAAAATTTTACGTCCTGAGGCAGGAATCGAACCCGCGACCTTTCGCAATCCGGGCGACTGCTCTGACCACTGAGCCACCCAGGACTTGGGATATCCCTGTGAAATTCTTCTAGTCATAATGTTAAAATCAAAAATTAAAAATTTATTCTAATAATTAAATTTAAGTAGGTCGTCATACTCATCACTTAGAAACATATTTTTTGGAGTTGGTGCTAAGTTGTTTCCAGAAATAATAGAACGTGAAGCATCGACTCCAAAAAATATGTTTCTAGGAGATGTACCTCCTTAAATTTTATTTTCAGTTTTTTGAAGTCGGTTTTAATTTTTGTTTTTTCCTTGTTATTGTAGGTGTCTATAGGCGGCAATAGCCACTTATCACCAAGCTAACAGCTTGTTTGTCATCTAATTGTAATATCTTACTTAAAATTATAATAAATGATGTAGGCTGTCTGTGTGTTTGTGTAGCGGGCGGGGCGGCGGGGGCAGGGGCGGGTGGGGAGCGTCGGGCACCGTGGCTGGTGTGGGAGCCGCCGTCGCTGGTGCGGTACTGGGCGGGCGGCGGGACACGCGTCAGCTGTGCGGCGCGCGGGCAGCCGCCGCCCGCGCTGGCCTGGCTCGGCGACGACGGCGCGCCGCTCGCAGACGTGCCCGGCCTCAGGTAACTATGTGCCTATTCGGCTAACTGTCAACGAATATTACTTGATCTATGCTCTTGTGGAGAGAAATGATAGCCGACTACGGTTATAATCTTCGTCCTTTATTTCCACTCCTGGCTCATCAACCTAAATGTAATTTCGTATACTTAGTTCTTTAATGTTTTGCGAGAAGAATGAATGTGAGTCCACTTGTGTATAATTAAGTATATCCTCTTATTTAATTTTATGTTTATGTTATTTTTACTATCTGTGTTTTATTCAATCATTTTTTTTACTAATTAATGTAATTGGCATGTCCGTTTTAATTTTAAAAAAATACAATTAACATTCTACTTGTGGAACTAAAAAAGTGTATATTTTGAGAAAGTGTACTTACTGTATGTGAAAGCATGTGATGAAATCTAGATAAGTTATTAATTTGTGATAGGATGTATCAAGTATTGAAAAGTGTACTAGAACAGAAAGTGTATAAAACGCGAATAAATCATCTCGTTGTGTCAGCAGACACAATGACATTCATTAACTGGAGCTCACATTCATCTGTACGTTGAGAATGGATTCAATGACTTTCAACTGTCATATTAAGCTTGCCTTGTTTATGTCTTGGGTCAAAACTGTTAAACACAATAATAACCTAATAATAACTATTAAAAAATCTAATAAAACATTTATTTTTCAGTAATAGTAAATGCTGTGTAATTTTAGGAAGTATGTTTTTCGAGTACAGTTCAAAACTAGTATATTTGTAATATCTCATTGTGCATTCACAACTGTAATCTGTTATGTATCTAATAAATACCCGCAGAAAATATACTAAAAGCTAAAATCAATTAGGTAACTCTCAGTCACCTATCACGCCACTCTCCTTGTCAACCTACACTAGAGCACTAATTGGATTACAATAAAATGTGGGGCGGCACGACCGTTTACATATTGTTACGGGCTGGGAATAGCTGAAACCACAATTTTATCGAAAGGTCATGTTTATTACACAAAATAATAATATTTTAATAATAATATTCATACACTCACACCTATTATCTAGCCCAAAGTAAGCATCATTAAGAGCTTGTGTTATGGATACAAGACAACAGATAAATATTGATAATAATATTTGAATAAATATATTAAATAAACATATAAACATCCGTGACTCGAGAACAAATGCTCGTATTCATCATACAAACATTTGCTCCTACCGGGATTCGAACCCGGGACCTCCCGACCGAGTAGCCTGTATAGCAAGGGGCACAGACCACTCGGTCAGCCGGTCATCAAAAATACTGATCACAAAAAAATTACAAGTCACTAAAAAAGTTACGAACACAAAACATTTTGTCACATAATAAACACAGCAGTAAACCATTCATTATTCGCTTATCGCACTTAACACTTTGCGCTGGTATCGCTTCAAAGTAATCGCTTCGTAATTTAAAAGTGATACTGTCTTTGCTTTGTTACGAGAGCTTATGTTTATAATTTGAGTTAAAGTCAAAGAACATATTTTATACACCTACCGAAGTGCAGCTACTGAGACGGTTCAGCTTTCACAGTGTAATGTCCTTTAATCGAAAATGCTAGAAAATATATTTTATGAAAGAACATGTTGTCTCTTTCACTACCAGTTTATCATTATTTCCGTGATGTGTATAACTTAATTGTTACTGTTTGATGTGTGGTGCAGGCGGGTGTACCCCAACGGCACGCTGGAAGTGTTGCCGGCGGCGGGGCAAGGTACAGGCGCGGGCGGGGGCGGGGCCACCACGCTCCGCTGCCGCGCCGTCAACGCGCACGGCCTGGCACTGTCCCGTGACGTCACGCTGCAGCCAGGCCAGTATCACACCCCACTCTACTACATCTACAACTAAGGAGCCCTAAAAACCGCAGTCCCTGTAAAATCTAAATTGAATTCATAAAATACGTCCAGTAACAATGTTGTACAAATAGTACAAAAGCCAGTCGAAAGTTTACTAAAGTTTCATTTTAATACAATTTGTTCGGCATCCGGAAACTAGGTTGGGAACTAGAAAATTTCCACTTACCGAGTTGGAAAAGCGTGAACCCATAAGTATCCAATAAAATTGCTGACTGTATCCAAGGTGCTCGAGGCGGTTCATTAGCGCAAAGCCGGGGGCGACTACTTGTGCTCGCTGAGTTCAGATCAGCTATGCCGGCGAGAGACGGCTCAGCTGATAGCTCGGCAATCTGGATAGAGATACAGCGAGCGGTAATACTGAGCGAGTCGCACAGCGAGGGGGGCGGGCGGAAACGCTTTGTCAGTGTTTGAATGTTTACAGATTGGAGTTTATTGCTCGTCCCGCTGCCGGCGGGCGTACGAGTTTTTTCAGATTATTACCTCAACTTTCTTGGTTTATGACTTCAATCTATGAAAGCTTTGTTTTAAAGAATTGCTCAGCAGAAAATATTTTGTTACTTAGAAAGTCTTCGATTTTTCGGCCTTATAGGTATTTTTGATGCATACTCATTTTTTGATGAATGGCTTGAATAATGTCAAAAGAAGGTTTTTAAATGAAGAAGAAGAAAAAACACTCGCTTTTAACTTCTATCTATCTAATTAAGCTGCAACCAAGGTTTGTTTTATGGTAAGTAAAAGAAGGTCAGGTAAGTTAAATAAATTTCTCATAGAGCACAAAATAAAGTGATAGGTACCTATGAGTTACCAATAAGCATATTATGGCGGTTAGCTCTTAATACTAAATCTTAGAACTTGAATGGAAAAAATGCAGTTAAATCATTACGAGCTTGTAAATTGCAAAGTATAAAGCCTCCAAACGAACGCGGTTGCTATAAACTCGTCAAGGTTCCA
The DNA here is from genome assembly GCA_947347705.1 of Nymphula nitidulata. Taxonomy (NCBI): domain Eukaryota; kingdom Metazoa; phylum Arthropoda; class Insecta; order Lepidoptera; family Crambidae; genus Nymphula; species Nymphula nitidulata. The sequence continues at coordinate 265,078 of OX374617.1, read as the reverse complement.
CCAGGTATCCGTAAGAACTTTATCTGCTCATGTGCAAAATATTTCCGCATCCATCTCTGTACACTCACGAGCGATAACCACCTTATAACATTTATTTATTTTTATACAACTAGATGACAAACAAGCTGACAGCCCACCTGGTGGTAAGCGGTTACCGCCGCCTATAGACACCTGCAATAACAAGGAAAAGCACTTGATATTGCAGGTGCGTTGTCATCCTGAGGCCTAAGATGAAATGCCGTCCATGCCCAGTAATTACACTGGCTACCTTTCCCTTCAACATTTGAAAACTCTTATAACCTTTGCTATTAAAGTCATGAATTGTGAAAAATGGATACATATTATTGCTCGAGACTGTACACGGCATGTTGTATTTTTCGAAATTGTTTTAACTCCTGCTGTGTCGGCAGGAGTGGTAAGAACGTATGATCTTTATCCAGGGTGGGCAGCAGTTGTGAGAACTTATAATGTTGTGCAGTGGTGGACACGGGGTGGGAGGTGGAGCTGAGCGCGGCGGGCGCGGTGGTGGGCGGCGTGGCGGCGCTGACGTGCGGCGCGGCGACCGCCGGGGGGCTCGTGGAGCCCGCCGTCTGGTACCGCGGCGACCGCGTCATCGACGTGCCCCCGCCCACGCCAGGTACACCATCCCAGCCCATGATGGCCCCTGCAACGACCTCAAGACCTCCCACGACCCTGACCAGGCCGTCGTAATTTACGCTTTTCGGTACGTGGTCGCCATGTTAGAACTTTAATGCCCCACCGACTATCCGTTCTGCGTCCACTATAATTTAACTTTGTACTCAAATACCCTATCCGAAACTGCTCTTGCTTTTAAGCACTTGTGGCTGATTTCTTACTGCGATCATAATTTGTCAAATTAAACATTCAGCGCATATTCATTGCTGGCATAGCAAAGAGTGTTGTTACGCTAGTACTTATTGATCCAGCAATGGATGTAATAAGTAAAGTAATAGGGTAGTTGACAACTTTTTTTTTTATTTCATAAATAAGAAGTATATAACTCATAATAGTATGTCTAAGATCAATAGTTTCACAGATATAGTGGTATGTTTGATGTGTTGCGGCGCATCATCCAAAAACGCTCCATAGAAAATCTGCGGAACAGGTGACGTCACATGTTCCCATATTACTAAGTAATGTATGGGCATACTGACAAAATTAATAATAACTATGTATTAAGTATGTTTTTATTAATAGTTCTCATAATAATAGTTGTTTTAATTGATTTCAGCAATCTAATATCAATAACATTTTTAATGAATATTTGAAAAAAAATATGCCCATTTTTTAGTTTTCAAAACTGTACAACTTCAACAATATTACATATCTTTTAAATTAAAACTGTTTTTACGGGTAACAGTAGCGTATATTATCGGAATTTGTGACAAATAGCGCCATATTCAAACTTAGGCAACATCCCAATTGTAATCGCGACAATTGAAACAGAAAATAGCGAGGATGATCCTAATATATATATATATATATACGAAAGTCGCCGCATTAGCGGTCTTATTAAAAGTAAAACTCTGATTCTTTTTTTAAAGATAAATTTTCATAACCAAAAAGCAATAACAATGTGGACCAGCTGCTTTATTGATAACGAACAAATCGGAATAACTAGTTACATTATTCATGAAGCAAATTCTTCTAGAAGATTCTAATATTTCCACAATCACCTTAAACTTGTGTACTCGTAACAAACCATTATTTGCAACATTCCATCAAAGTCAGCAACAAGAACTGATGATCGCCCTAAAATGTCAGTATTTTTGAAGGCATATTAATTAGCCGGACCTCTACAAAATTTACTCCTTATGACATGGTCGCTTTTCTGAGTTTATTAAATTCATGATTAGATTTAAACTAATATAGTAGCAATATGTATACATTTACGTATTATGAGTTCTTAAATTGAAAATAGAGATAAAAATCACACACAATAAACAACTTGCCTCTACATTTTTAAAATCATGTGTCCATTTGAGGATGACCCTACGATAAAAGAAACCGCTAAAGAGCAATCTTGTGATTAAAGCGCAATCTCTATGCGGTCTGTTTTCCTTAGAAGCAAAAATCAAGACATTATCCCGTATTTCGTAACGCGGCTTAAGAGATTATCGGCGCGCAGCATACATAAATTATAGGTTTGCTATCGAAACAGAAAAACAGCGTGCGTCGGGAACATATAAATCTATCATCCGGACACGCGGTGGGCGCCGCCGTTACTCACGCCCGCCGATACCGACGCTTCTTAATTAATTAATTTATTGCCTCCGCCGATCACTTGCTTACGATTGTCTTGGAAAGAACGTTCTCAATTAAAATCAGATACCATGGACTATCTTTTTGATATTTATATATATGCGTATAGCTTCAGATGACTCATTGCCAGTTATGCGACAGGGTTGGGGTAGACAAAATGATAGTTACTAGAGTTTGCTGATATAGCCCTTAAGCCTGGATGATTTTCGCCACTAGTCACACCTTTGTACAATTATTATTCGCGATCAAATTATGTTTTTCACCACATTTTTTCGTTTGCTTACATCATAAAATTTAAATGCCGCCGTTGTTATCTATTAAAGCCTGATTAGGCCACCGTGGTGGTATTGACAACAAATAAGTCGTCATGTCTTTCTTATTTACAGGAAGGCTTATGCCCAACTGTGGAACGCATACAAGCTGTTGCTCATGAAATTGATGCTCTTGTATTTTGTTAAGATCTTTATTGTGCCGAATAGATGGATCAGACAAGTCAGTTTTATTTATTTTAAATGAGCCGGACTATTGGTTAAAAAGCCAGATACTCTTTCTATTACGGATTTTAATATACATTTTAGTATTACATTTAAAAAGGCAACCCCCAATTTTTATCCTACGCTACCAACGCTGCTTAAAGCTGATCACCTGCCTGATGGTTTATAGGTACCATATTATCTTTTAGCACAATCTATTAGCTCATTATGTATATTTTCCAGTAATGTATTAATTTTTGTATACAAAAATGTTTCTCATATGTTTTCCATTCTTTTAAAATTATAAAGTGTCTCGTGGCGTGCTCGTCATCTCCGGCCTAATGGACACCGAGTGTCACAGGACTAACAAGGGCCTCTCCACCGGAGACCATATTTATATTCGCCAGCGAAGTTATATTAATTAAGGCAATATCTCATTTGGCGAGAGCGGCGCCGGCCATATTTCACCCGGACGCTGACGGATGGCCCGGATAAGAACTTGTTATAATCTCCCTGAAGACGCACACAATTAGTTGGCGTATGCATTTTTTATATTTCCGGCTAATTAATTAATTATTGTCCAGGATTCAGCGGCCGCACGGTTTTAGCTTTCTTCGAGCGTCTTGTATTATTTAAACTTTACGGCGTCGTTTAAGTTTACGATGGTGTCGGGAAGTTTTATAGGCTTTTAAGCCACCATAAGAAATACTGGTGAATTGTTTTCCTTGGACAATTAATGTTGAAAGTGAATTTCCAAAACAAAAATGCTTTTACCAGTCATATGCCTCGTCTGATCATAAGTTATCTCCTCGAGTTAAATATCGACTCACATATAAAGTCATCTACGTGAAGATATATTTTATTTCGAATAAAAAGCAAAGTTCTGTATCAATCAATCTTTCCGTGTTAGTATAATCCATCTTTTGGTGTCACTGCTGTTGTAAAATTACGTGCCACTTTATAAAACACATATGGGAGGCGTCAACCTTAATATTATAATTATATTAGGGAGGTATACGTTACCATGGTAAGTGTTAGCCTTACTTATGCGATGTGATATCGAACAAACTTGATTAGCCGTAAAAAATTGGTAAAGTAATATTTAATTATTTACAGTTGCGTGACTCTTATTCCATTTACAATAAGAGTTAAGAACAATGAAAAGTAAGTACGTGTGGCTCGTGACTATACATTCATATGCTGTCTGTATGGTACAGCGGTGTGTTGTCTGTATGGTACAGCGATATGTTGTATGTATGGTAACAGCGGTGTGTTGTATGTATGGTACAGCGGTGTGTTGTATGTATGGTACAGGGTTGTGTTGTGCACAGAGGCGCGGTACGTGGTGGCGGGCGACACGCTGCTGATCCGCGACGTGTCGGCGGCGGACGCGGGCGCGTACATTAGTGTGTTGTATGTATGGTACAGCGGTGTGTTGTGCACAGAGGCGCGGTACGTGGTGGCGGGCGACACGCTGCTGATCCGCGACGTGTCGGCGGCGGACGCGGGCGCGTACATTAGTGTGTTGTATGTATGGTACAGCGGTGTGTTGTGCACAGAGGCGCGGTACGTGGTGGCGGGCGACACGCTGCTGATCCGCGACGTGTCGGCGGCGGACGCGGGCGCGTACAGCTGCCTCGCGCGACACACGCTCTCCGCACACTCGCGCCGCTCGCGCCCGCACCACCTCGTCGTCACCGGTCAGTCCTTTTACTACCGTTACGATATAAATAATGCATCTATTCAGACAAAAATATATGGCAGCGTGTCAAATAAAGAAAATATCGTTGCCATTGTCATCAAATAGATTTATTAGAATAGATTCTAGTACAATGATAAACGAACACCGTTTTTTTTTGTTCTGGCAAAGGCGGAACTAACATGATTTCGAATGCTAATTCATTTCCACGCTTATTCATTATTCATAATGAAATTATAAGTGACAACGAATGAATTACTATTCATTATCACCAGTACACAGAATTGTCAATAAAATTATTATATTCCCTGGCCATTATCCTGTTATCTTCACGCGCATCTAATGCTCTCCAATTTATGAATGCTGTAATTTATTCCACAGACGGTGCAGGCGGTAGCACATAATATTTCAGGTCGAAAATCGACTCATAACACAACAGACTAATGCTCGTTTTCATTACCATTTGTTATGTGTTAAGAGTCTCTGAGTGATTTTAGCTCACTCTAAATAAAGAAAATAAAAAGAGACATAAGTCGATAAGAGTCACCTAAAAGCCTAGTGAATAAGTTACCCATAAATATGTGTTTCGCTTTGTCTGTTACTGTGTGTGCTTAGATTTCCAACCAGCGCTACAACCATGAGGTGAAACCGGTAAAACGGTGTTATTTTAAACTTGTAGTACTTTCGAAAATATTGCGATTAGCAAATAGTGTTAGTAAAGTTTTGTTGGCAGCGGGCGAAGTCCGCGCGGCGCCGCGGCTGTGGGCGGCGCGCGCCGTCGTCGCCGCGGCCGGCGCCCGCGTCTGCCTGCCCTGCGCCGCCAGCCAGCGCCCGCCGCACTACACGTGAGTCATAGCCAGCGCCCGCCGCACTACACGTGAGTCATAGCCAGCGCCCGCCGCACTACACGTGAGTCATAGCCAGCGCCCGCCGCACTACACGTGAGTCATAGCCAGCGCCCGCCGCACTACACGTGAGTCATAGCCAGCGCCCGCCGCACTACACGTGAGTCATAGCCACCGCCCGCCGCACTACACGTGAGTCATAGCCAGCGCCCGCCGCACTACACGTGAGTCATAGCCAGCGCCCGCCGCACTACACGTGAGTCATAGCCAGCGCCCGCCGCACTACACGTGAGTCATAGCCAGCGCCCGCCGCACTACACGTGAGTCATAGCCAGCGCCCGCCGCACTACACGTGAGTCATAGCCAGCGCCCGCCGCACTACACGTGAGTCATAGCCAGCGCCCGCCGCACTACACGTGAGTCATAGCCAGCGCCCGCCGCACTACACGTGAGTCATAGCCAGCGCCCGCCGCACTACACGTGAGTCATAGCCAGCGCCCGCCGCACTACACGTGAGTCATAGCCACCGCCCGCCGCACTACACGTGAGTCATAGCCAGCGCCCGCCGCACTACACGTGAGTCATAGCCAGCGCCCGCCGCACTACACGTGAGTCATAGCCAGCGCCCGCCGCACTACACGTGAGTCATAGCCAGCGCCCGCCGCACTACACGTGAGTCATAGCCAGCGCCCGCCGCACTACACGTGAGTCATAGCCAGCGCCCGCCGCACTACACGTGAGTCATAGCCAGCGCCCGCCGCACTACACGTGAGTCATAGCCAGCGCCCGCCGCACTACACGTGAGTCATAGCCAGCGCCCGCCGCACTACACGTGAGTCATAGCCAGCGCCCGCCGCACTACACGTGAGTCATAGCCAGCGCCCGCCGCACTACACGTGAGTCATAGCCAGCGCCCGCCGCACTACACGTGAGTCATAGCCAGCGCCCGCCGCACTACACGTGAGTCATAGCCAGCGCCCGCCGCACTACACGTGAGTCATAGCCAGCGCCCGCCGCACTACACGTGAGTCATAGCCAGCGCCCGCCGCACTACACGTGAGTCATAGCCAGCGCCCGCCGCACTACACGTGAGTCATAGCCAGCGCCCGCCGCACTACACGTGAGTCATAGCCAGCGCCCGCCGCACTACACGTGAGTCATAGCCAGCGCCCGCCGCACTACACGTGAGTCATAGCCAGCGCCCGCCGCACTACACGTGAGTCATAGCCAGCGCCCGCCGCACTACACGTGAGTCATAGCCAGCGCCCGCCGCACTACACGTGAGTCATAGCCAGCGCCCGCCGCACTACACGTGAGTCATAGCCAGCGCCCGCCGCACTACACGTGAGTCATAGCCAGCGCCCGCCGCACTACACGTGAGTCATAGCCAGCGCCCGCCGCACTACACGTGAGTCATAGCCAGCGCCCGCCGCACTACACGTGAGTCATAGCCAGCGCCCGCCGCACTACACGTGAGTCATAGCCAGCGCCCGCCGCACTACACGTGAGTCATAGCCAGCGCCCGCCGCACTACACGTGAGTCATAGCCAGCGCCCGCCGCACTACACGTGAGTCATAGCCAGCGCCCGCCGCACTACACGTGAGTCATAGCCAGCGCCCGCCGCACTACACGTGAGTCATAGCCAGCGCCCGCCGCACTACACGTGAGTCATAGCCAGCGCCCGCCGCACTACACGTGAGTCATAGCCAGCGCCCGCCGCACTACACGTGAGTCATAGCCAGCGCCCGCCGCACTACACGTGAGTCATAGCCAGCGCCCGCCGCACTACACGTGAGTCATAGCCAGCGCCCGCCGCACTACACGTGAGTCATAGCCAGCGCCCGCCGCACTACACGTGAGTCATAGCCAGCGCCCGCCGCACTACACGTGAGTCATAGCCAGCGCCCGCCGCACTACACGTGAGTCATAGCCAGCGCCCGCCGCACTACACGTGAGTCATAGCCAGCGCCCGCCGCACTACACGTGAGTCATAGCCAGCGCCCGCCGCACTACACGTGAGTCATAGCCAGCGCCCGCCGCACTACACGTGAGTCATAGCCAGCGCCCGCCGCACTACACGTGAGTCATAGCCAGCGCCCGCCGCACTACACGTGAGTCATAGCCAGCGCCCGCCGCACTACACGTGAGTCATAGCCAGCGCCCGCCGCACTACACGTGAGTCATAGCCAGCGCCCGCCGCACTACACGTGAGTCATAGCCAGCGCCCGCCGCACTACACGTGAGTCATAGCCAGCGCCCGCCGCACTACACGTGAGTCATAGCCAGCGCCCGCCGCACTACACGTGAGTCATAGCCAGCGCCCGCCGCACTACACGTGAGTCATAGCCAGCGCCCGCCGCACTACACGTGAGTCATAGCCAGCGCCCGCCGCACTACACGTGAGTCATAGCCAGCGCCCGCCGCACTACACGTGAGTCATAGCCAGCACCCGCCGCACTACACGTGAGTCATAGCCAGCGCCCGCCGCACTACACGTGAGTCATAGCCAGCGCCCGCCGCACTACACGTGAGTCATAGCCAGCACCCGCCGCACTACACGTGAGTCATAGCCAGCGCCCGCCGCACTACACGTGAGTCATAGCCAGCGCCCGCCGCACTGCACGTGAGTCATAGCCAGCGCCCGCCGCACTACACGTGAGTCATAGCCAGCGCCCGCCGCACTACACGTGAGTCATAGCCAGCGCCCGCCGCACTACACGTGAGTCATAGCCAGCGCCCGCCGCACTACACGTCAGTGATAGCCCCGCCCCAACCACGTAGCACCCACATTACACGTGAGTCATAGCCCCGCCCCAATCACAAGCAAAGCAACTTTCGCGAAGCTCTATCCCGGGATAGGTCGATAAAAATTTGTAATCTCGAGGTTCTCCATACTAGTCCGGTACCGCTAGGTTTCGAGGTTCCAAAAATATTAAAGTTTATGATTTTTTGCATACAGTTAGTATACTATTCGACCAACCCAAATCATGATTTTGTGTCATTTTTGTTGGTTGCTAAGGTCACAATTTAGGTATTTGTCTTTTTATGCATTATTTCGTTGAAAAGAAAATTAGAGTTGAAAATTTAACTTCCATGATGATAACAAAGTCATAACTGATATACATAAGCTTTTTGTGCCAGCTCACTCCATGGGAATACTGGTTTTACCCAAATACCTTACCCATCGCTGTAATAGCTATAGAAAAATATTAAAGTTGATGAAATAAGTGTTAACGGTTCTCTAACTCTAGTATCTATTGTTTAAATCATTTTGTGTCATATTCATCCATGGTGTTCGGAACTATATTTTTTTTCCTATTTAACCCCCTGTAATAGCCATAAAAGAAAATTCAAGTTATTAGAGTTTATGTCTTTATTAATATTAAGGTAAAACGAAGCTCTATGCTTAATTTGTGTCGTTTTAATCCATGGGTTTTTGATTTATGTTATTTTCAACGTTTTGGTGCGAAGAACACTAGCACGGCCACAGCGCGCGTGGCAAAGGAGCGCGTAGGCAGTCACTGGCTCCGCCCGGCGCGGCGACCGGCTGCCGGCCGGGTGCGAGGCGCTATTTGTTTGCTGTTGTACGAGTAGTGACTTGTGATAATTGCGTAGAAAATGGAAAATAATAAAACATGTCATATTTGTGGGCTAATGTTGGGTGGTAAAGCTGTGTTTTTTTTCTATATATGTACACCGATTACGCCGAGATTACTGATACGGTTTACGTGATTCTTTTTTTGTTCGATGCAGAATAGCTGCCATTTAGTTCCATAAAATTTTTTTCGTTTTCTCAGTCGTTACCACAACTGCTTTAACTCACCAAACCGCTTTTTATATACAAAGCTCAGCGAATGAGTCATCACCATCTGATGTGAAGCGGTAACAAAAGTCCATGTGCGGAGACAGCTAGTGCAGTTTAAAAACACACCGGATCAGTATCCGGGTTACGTGATTCTTTTTTTGTTCGATGCAGAATAGCTGCCATTTAGTCCCATAAATTTTTTTTCGAAATCAGTTCGGTAGTTTGGTTTTTAAATAAAAAAAACTTAAATCAGTAAGTCGTCTACGTATGCGAAATTTTTTTAAACAATAATTAAAACCGACTTCAAAAAACTGAAAAGGATAAAATAATTAAATTGAGTAGGTAGGTACACTCATACCCTAGAAACATATTTTTTGGAGTTGGTGCTAGGTTGTTTTTAATTTAATTAATTTATACAGTGATTTGAGTATCTCGGTGGTGATAGCGTAGTGATTTGAACGCTATAGTTTCGATTGCAATAACAAAGCAACTTTCGCCATGCCCCGAGATGGGTCAATCATAATTTATAATCTCCAGCTCCTCCGTGCTTTGGAAGGCACGCTAAGCCGTTGGTCTCAGTCGTTACCACAACTGCTTAACTCACCAAACCGCTTTTTATATACTTCAGCAAATGAGTCATCACCATCTGATGTGAAGCGGTAAGAAAAGTCCATGTGTGGAGACAGCTAGTGCAGTTTAAAAACACACTGTTCTAGCCGCCCCCACCTTGCCAGCCCTTTTAACACCTTTTTTAAAGGAACCCATGTTATAGGAAGGACGGAACACATGTGCTGGCAAAGAATTCCAAGTTTTGGAAGTCCGACAATGAAACGAGTTACTATACTTCTTTGTGCGTGATGTTTAGGTGGAGACAGTAAATTGATGACTCCGAGGACCGGCACGCGTGCTCCTGAGTAGGAAAGGGGAAGGTGGGATAAGGTCGAAAAGCTCCTCAGAACACTCTCTATGATAAAGCCGATAGATGGCGCTTAGCGATGCAATCTCTCGACGGAGTTGTAGAGGTTCTAGGCTGTTTGTGACCTCTACGTCGTCAATAATACGGACGGCACGATGCTGCAATCTGTCCAGCCCATCGAGGAGGTACTTGGCGGAGCTATCCCACTGATGCGAGCAATATTCAACGCAAAACCGGACCAGGTCAGGCGTGAAAAATCGACGCACCTTGTTCAGGACACCTAGCTTCCGTGAGGCTGTTTTGACCACGGTTTCGATATAATTCCTCTGATTTAGATCGCAGCATATCTTCATACCGAGCAAGTTGATGTAGCCCTATGCCGAAAGAGTAGTGCCCTAAAGAGAGGGAAGGGGAAGGAACGGCGACATTTGGCTTAGCATTGAACTCAACAAGATTTTTAAATCCCTATTCAGATATGAGGTTTAACACCCTGTTAAGCTCAATGGTAAGATTGATTCTCTCCCTCTCGGTTTCAATGCGCCCAGCCCCTGGGCGACCTTAATATCCACAATGCACTGTACTGTCATCCGCATAGTAGTGAATGTTTCCTAATGGAAGCATATTATTGATATGAAGAAGAAAGAGAGTGGGGGATAGAACAGAGAATTGTGGTCCACCAGCGTTCACTGAAATGAACCACGAAGCGAGTCCATCAACGAGGACACGGATTCTCCGCTCATGCAGGGAGCTGGCGATCCAGTTGCAGAGCTGAATGTGCAGACCGTATGCCGGGAGCTTGGAGAGAAGAGCCCTGTGCCAGACCCGATCAAAAGCTTTGGCGATGTGAAGGCTAACAGCCACTGACTCACCACGTTTGTCAATAGCTTCACCCCACACATGCGTTAAATACGCTAGAAGATCACCCGTTGACCGTGTCGACCGAAACCCACACTGACGATCATTAATTAATGAGTGATCTTCTAGGTATCGGACCAGCTGGTTATTTATGATCCGTTCCATAACCTTGCAAAGAACAGAGGTAACAGCTATTGGGCGGTAGTAAGCTGGGTCTGATCGGTGGCTGAGAATTTCAGTCATCGATTCAGGAGTGAGCAGCAAAGAGTTTTACCATGAGATCGGCTATCTCTTGCGGCTTATGAGCAAGTGTTCCGTCAGAGCATCTCAACGGGGGCAGCGAGGATTGGCAGAAGTTGGATAGCACGGCTTTGGCCAGACGCCAGTAGCTACGGCTTCCCGTAGGGTGCGTTAGTATTTCTTGGCCAACTCGTGCAACGCGCGGAGCATCTGCTCTGATGAGGGCCCTTTTGCAGGACTTGGTGGCATTATTATAGGTTGCTTTCAGTGAGTCGTTATTGGGATCCCCATTGACTCGACCTCTGATCCAAGCGGTATGCCGACTGTTTGTTCTCAACAGCTAAGGCACACTCGCAATTCAACTAGTGGTTACGCCTGCGCTTACTGACGAGATCGGAGTGAGGGATATAGTACTCCATCCCTAACATTATCTCACCAGCTCACTCAGAAGTAGCGCTAGCATTCGGCTCCGACTCACTGAAACAGCGCTGCCTCCAAGGAACAGATGCAAAGTAATCCCGCATATCGCCCCAATCTACCGACGCATAGTGCCAGATGCGGCGTTTGGCTACCACAGATACCGGTAGCGACGCCCGTGGCATCCCAGCGGAAATCAGGCAGTGACCCGATGATCCCAAGGAAGCTCGAACCTCTAACTGATATCCCTTCGGGCGAGTCGTCAGCAGAAGGTCCAACAAAGAGGGTGCGTGACCGACAATATCTGGAATCCTGGTGGGCTGGTTAACCAGTTAAGTCAGGTCGTGCGTGAGAGCGAACGCATGGGCAGTTCTACCAGCATGGTCAGGTTTGGGGAAACATAACCACGTCTTGTGGTGAACATTGAAGTCTCTCAACAACACCAATTCCGCGGTTGGAAACTGCTCCTGCGCAACATCTGCCACCCGACTGAGGTGTTCAAAAACTCGACTCGACTCGAAATTTGTCTCCATGTCACCGCTGTGGGATCTGTAGAGGCCAACGTAGACACGGTAATGACTGCCCAGGTCCACGTGCACCGCTGTACGACCATACACATTACTTGTCGCTGCCATGGATGGATATAGGCAGTCAAATCGTGAGGCCTGTTTCGCCAGGTCAGCAAAGTCAAGTCAAACAGCCGACAGCAGAGAAGCTCTGACCCGCCGGACGGAAGGGCCCCCGATCCCTCCCGGGTATGGCCGCTGGAAACCCACCATCTGGTCACCAACCGGCACGATGGACCACCCCGAGATTATCTGAGGCATGATGGGGCAGCCTCACGATCTGGATAGGAAAGCTTGGGACCCTGTACTGTGCCACGGGCGGCCAGGGGGTCAACGTAGTCCACTTGGCACTAGTTAGACGGAAGCCACCATTGACCGCATCCATCGCGGCATCGTCTCCTCCGACTGATCCCGGAACGCGGCCACAAGTGGTCACTTGGGGGGTTTTGCGCCTTACGTACGGTGGTCACTAACCAGGGTTTTCACACTCTACCACCAGTGGAGCAATTGATAGCTCAAAGATCCCTTAGTCGCCTCTTACGACACCCACGGGAGGAAATGGGGCGCCGCACGGTACAATTTTTAACCGACTTCAAAAAAAGGAGGGGGTTATCAATTCGTCTGTAAGTTTTTTTTTTATTTATTTTTTATGTTTGTTACCTCAGAACTTTTGACTGGGTGAACCGATATTGATGATTCTTTTTTTGTTCGATGCGGAATAGTTCCCATTTGGTCCCATAAAAATTTTTTGAAAATCCATTGGGTAGTTTGGTTTTTAAATCAAAAAAATTGGAAAAATGAAGTCGTCTACATATGCGAAATTGCGGATTTTTGCTTTCCTATGAATGTTTCGTAAAATGATACGATAGTAGAAATCAATTTAAGCTCACGGTCACCCATCTAGCTTTGACCTTCAAAAGTTATCACTAAAAATTGTAAAAAAAAATATTTAAACAAAAATTGAAACCGACTCCAAAAAACTGAAAAGGATAAAATATTTTTTGGAGTCGGTGCTTCACTATCTATTGTTTATGGAAACAACTTAGCACCAACTCCAAAAATATGTTCTTAGGGGATGAGTACCTACTAAAATTTAATTATTTTATCCTTTTCAGTTTTTTGGAGTCGGTTTTAATTTTTTTTTTAATATTTTTTTTTAAATAAGATTTTAGAGATATAACTGTTTTATTACTACTATTAATAAGTTTACTATCTCTAGAATTGTTCAATTTAATTTAATTTTATTTCACTAATATAGCCCAAGTTTTAATTTATTGTCGCATTGACCGCGCCACTCTGTATAAATTTATTATTATATAATTTCGCTCACAACACGCGGTACCCGCACTTGTTTTATTTATCAAATAAAGTATGCTCTTAAATTTTTCATTATGTAGGGCTTTATAACGGTTATGAAATTAATTCGGATTATCCGATCTAACCATTAATAATGTGCAAATGTTTATAAATAAAAAATATACCTACTTTTAATACGAAATTGTTATGTTCTGTACACTATTGTCACAAGAATTGATAAATTTATACTTAAATGTAAAACTACAGACTACAGCACATCAAGTGTAACAGTTGCAATACGAAAGCCACCTATATTACAAACGCAGTAAGGGCAAGCTCGAGGTCATACTGTTACGCTTGATGTGCTGTCGACTGTACAACAACAGCAGGTCAGGTAACCGTAATATGAGAAAAAAATCCAATCAATTTTCAACCTAAATGAAATCGAATTAAAGTACAAAACGTTTAGCTTAATTCGGGCGTTTGTGTTAACGTGACCTTCGGTTGACTGTTCCTACTTGCTACTCTTTGCAAACGTGTGTAAATGCTCCGTGCGGTACACAACGCGCGAGCGAATTAATATTTATGTATGAAATGAAATATATTTTTTAAGTATATCATGGATTAAAGTGACACAAATTTTTATAGCAGATATATTATGCTTTTATGATATTAATTGTGCAAACTCTAATAACTTTAATATTTTTTTACAGCCGCTATGGCTTGGAAAAGCTAAATTATTAAATATCTTAATAACCCATGGCTTAGTTAGGCACAAAATTACGTTTGGGTCATAATTAGGTGCCCTGAGTTAGGTTGTATTTGTTTTATAAACTATAATATTTTTTTGACACTTTAAACATATATTGGGCCCCCTGTCAATTTGCACTGGACGAAAACGACACACACTTATTTTGCACACAGCCTAGGCTATTTTACACTCAATATTATTATCATTTGACACATTAAATTATTTTTGGTAGTTTTATTTATATTTTAACATTTAAGTCACAAAATAATGAATTACTGAAAAAGCAATAGCAAGATTTGACACAAAAATTAAATATAAGCTTTTTAGGTAGAAGTGTATCCCCTTGCAAAAATTTAGAAACTTTAGAATTTTTGTAACTTAGCACCTCAAAATCGCCTAGCCGTACCGGACTATACTTTATGCATTTGGATTCGGTTGAATGGCTTTGAATGATAGTAAAAATTATTTTAAATATCATAATCTGCTTTTATTCTTCAATATTACAAAGCTCGTTGAGCAGGTAACAATGTTTTCCAGACAAACGATTACGTTACACAAAAACTCATTGATTCCGCGCGCGCCGCGTTCTGTGAACATTTTCGTTCTGCTGAACACGTATTTACGCGTAGCTTTCTATTAATTTCATTTATAATACGTGAACGTATTCAATAGACGCGCTTCCACCGAGCCGAGGCGGTATCACACCAATAGCCAATTACTTTCTCGTCCCCCATCCTTACAGAAATTGCTTTTTTGACGGCTCTTTTACGAAAAAAGACGCGAAGAATACACGCTGACAGCTGTTTATTAATATATTTTGTGCCATTTATATTTACGTTCATTATTTATTTTACGCGAGCGAATTTTATCATAGAACTGAGCAGATGTTCACATAGCACTTCGACCTTTGTATATACGATCAGCAAGTAAATAACATTTTCTGTAAATTAAATAAACAGCATGGTGGCCGGCCTCGATAGGTTACTAAATTTAGTCCTGAAAATTAGGAGATGTACTTGAGTGGATTTTTCACAACTGTGTAAATTCGTACACGCTATTGTACTAACGTTACAAATAATTTTGAATAGGTTCTACTCATGTTAGGAGTATTTTGTTAATAAATTTTATTAGAAAAACTATTTTTTATTTTCCTTGCATTTGAAATGAAAAGTAGAGTGCTACAGACGGGTAAAAGGAATCAAACCCTACTGGGACTAACAACCTCGTAGGGATTGATTCATTTCCACTCTTATAAAGCAATCTAGTATTGTAGACACGGCGTGAGTAAGGTCAGCAAGGGTGCGTGTTTGCGTGTTCCCTGTCAGATGGTACCGGTCTAGCGGCGGGCGCCTGTCGCCGGCGGTGGCGTCGTCGTCGTCGTCGGAGGCGTGGTGGTGGGCGGGCGGCGCGGCGTTGTGTCTGCGTGTGACGGCGGCGAGCGGCGGCACGTGGCTGTGCAAGGCGTCCAACGCGTACGGCGACGCCACCGCGCACACCGAGCTCGACGTGCGCGACGCCCTCACCGTCACCGTCCACCCGCCCGACCTTGTGGTAACTACCACTTTGGTTTATATTATAGCTAACTCTGGAGTTGCATCGTACAGTATGGTGCAGCTCTGCTCGCCTACTGTCTGCTGCGTTGTTCAGCATGTCATTTTGTTCAGAGTAGAGATGGGCCAACTCGGAAAAAACACGACTCGATTTAACTCGAGTTGAAATGCACGTAACTCGAGTTGAACTCGAGTTGTGCAACTCGAGTTAACTAGATGAAACTGAGTGAACCATTTGTATTGTTTTTACAATTAAACCAAATATTTTTGAAAAATGACAAAATTGAAAAATAGATTGGGCTTAAATATGAATTCGGACAATAATATTTGCTGAAGATGAAGTCTTATTTAAGTTATTCGTTTCTTCGACGGCGGCAACACTTAGGTGCTTCTTTTTGATGTAGTTTAATAAAGTGGTCTATTCCCAATATATTTAAATGAATCTGAACACTGTTTACACTTAACACGTCCACTTACTGGCGATTCAAATACATTCCAAACAAGGGATGTCCTTTTAGGTCCCGGCATTTTTCTAAAACAGTACTTAATTAATACTACGAAAACTAATAATAACAACCGTTACTACAAAAATAACCTCTTTGTAATATTGTGCCTGTCCCAATCACATGAATATAGTAACAAACGATTAGCAAACTTCGCTGTGTCGGTGTCATTAGGTTGGTGCTGAGATTATGCTAAGGGTTGGTGTGATGCGCTATGGCGAGCGGGTACCTATTCTAAATCAAGTCACAGATAATTCGACTCGAGTTAATTCGAGTTAAGCCTAACTCGAGTCAACTCGAGTTAGTAAATCGAGTTGACCATCACTAGTTCAGAGTGATCTAGAATTTTGGCTTGCCTTTACCTGCCTTTGATTATTATGTACCTACAAAAATTGAAACATATTATTAAGTTCTAAAAAATATATACTCAAAAAGTAATTTACAGGGGCACTAACATAAGAACTATAAATATTAACGCCCAGCGTCAGAAAGACACTATAAATTTAATTATTATCTGGCTCTATGTTTTTTGCGCCTATAAATCTAAGCAAGCAAAATAAATCACTTAGTCACAATAAATAAAATGACTGGTTCTAAGTTATTCGTAAGTGATAAGTTTCCGATGTGCTGTCGGATGTACAGTCGACAGCACATCAAGTGTAACGGTCGCACTACGAAAACCGTCTCTATTAAGAACGAACAAGGACGGTCTCAAAGTCAACCTGTTACGCTTGGCATGCTGTCATAATTCATAATTCATTTATTTATTCACAAACATGAGTAATACATTGGTTTTAAATATTAGAAAATATCGATACAGCCATGATTCGCCATATAGGCATATTGTAATTAAAATAAAATAACAAATAATAACAATTATTAAATAACAACAATTATGAAGATAAGTATGTAATAAAATTGGAATTAATGTCATAATCTAGTCATCTTCAAATAAAATTTATAATGTCAAAATATATTAATTGTTATTATATACAAATTATCCATCATTAGTTATTATTGTCTTATCATGTAAAAATATTTTTGTGTCATAATAAACTTTTTCAGCAAGAAAGCCATTCAGAGCAGTTTTAAAAAATCTTTTGTTGTCATTAATTCTTTTTATATCTAGTGGAATTTTATTGTAAATGGTAGGCGCCATACAATTTACACTAGTTTTACGAAGAAGAGCTGTCGACTGTACCTAAGGGATTGTGACGTTTCGAAAGAACTTTTGGGGGATGTTTTTTAGGTTTGAATTTAGATCATTAGTGCAGTTCCCTGTTACATTTGTTGTCAGTCTGTACCCCAAGGTGAAGATTTCTTCTCTTATCGGGTGTATCCTTTAGTTTTATTTCCTTTTTGTCTTGAATTGGTCCATCAGCAATTAACAAAATTTTTAGGTTAGGAATAGTAAAGTTTCAAGGAATTAACAAAGAAAGATATGAGAAGAAAAGACTTGCAGGCATTTTTTCGGTTACGAATCTCAGTTACCAAATGGGCGGTAGGGGGCCAATACAAACAAGGTCGAACAACATGCGAGTGTATCACTTCAAGAAAACGTTGTATCGGCAACAAGGGGGTAGTTAGCTTTGTCCTTTGCTGCCTGCATCATGCTTCCTGCTTCCGACTAATCTTTATGGGGATTCTTTTTACGATCAAAGTTACATGTGTTTTCATACTACGCGTCACATATTGGAAAAGTTCTTTCAATAATGAATAATAAAGCAGACGCTACTGCCCTACTTTTTCATGAGTTTGATAGTAAAATGAAAGTTGATGTTTAGCTTGTCTCAAAGGTTGTTGCATAAGTTTGGGTTAGTATCCTTTGTGTATCTGTATCCTAGCAACAACCTTTGAAATACGATGATGACAGAGAACTAAATGATGGTGGCATCAAAATCTTAGAATGGCTTTTGAATCTTTGACAGAAAAATCAAAATAGCATCATGACATCGTTACAATATTTCCATTACAAATGCTATCATCACCTTCGATGGCTATACGACAACGATACTAAAATTTTAAATGTTTGTGCCATGGATACAGTTTGGAGAGGCAACTCTTTTAAGGGAACCCTGGATTCGTAGTCCAAGGAAAACATTCAAAATGTACAACAACCCTCAGACAATCCGAGTGAGAAGCATTACCTTTTCCATAATTATGTAAGTCCAACCCAAAGCTTACTACTTATCTGTCGCTGCATCACATCAAAACAGCGCTCATAGTAAACCAGTAGAGGATTTTATAGCAAACGATTCTGCTGCTGAATTTCTAAGTATTATAAATGACGTATCTTACTTCTAAAGAATACGAGTACCTATAATACATTTCAATTTGAAAGCATACAATAGCGAAGTACGATATCGCGAAAGTATTTCTGGCGCTCGCTTCGCTCGCTCAGCTTCACGCAGTTGGTTCATAAGTCGATTTGCTCCTCGTAACGTAATTGAAGTCGGACCTTATACTTTTGAACTAGTTTCCCACTAACATATTTCGCCATCGTGTTCTTTACCACCACAAACTAACTTACGTCTTCATTTCATACGTCGACATTCAGTAACGAAGTGGCAATAACTCCAGATGAAGTCCGCTACCGTTGGAGTAGCGTAATCAGGTGGTTCAGAAAAGTGAATGTTTTATTCGACTTCGGGGCATATTGTACACTTATTGAACGTCAATTGTAAGCCATCCGGTCTGAAATCTACCGAGGTCTCGTTCTGAGGAGAGCTGACAGGAAAATCAGTAAAGTTTGTCGCTAATGATTTTTTGAATAATATTAAAATTCACCGAGTCAGTAAACAACTTCTAACATAAAACTACTTCTTTACTAGGTAGTAGGCCCGTATGTAGGGTTCTCTGGGTAGGTACCACCGCGTTTCTTATTTCAGCCGTGAAACATTCGCTGTGTTTCGGATTGAAGGGAAAGGTATCCAGTGTAATTACTGGGCATGGACGGCATTTCATCTTAGGCCTCGGGATGACAACGCACCTGCAATATCAAGTGACTTTTCCTTGTTATTGCAGGTATGTATAGGCGGCGGTAACCGCTTACCATCAGGTGAGCCGTCAGCTTGTTTGTCATACTAATGTGTACCATACCTACATAAGGTGGCGGCGAGCGGCAGCACGGTGCGGCTACAGTGCAACGCTAGCGACCCGCGCGCGCGCCTCTGGTGGCTGCACGACGGCGCGGCGGCCGGCGGGGGAGCCGGGGGAGCCGGGGAAGGGGGAGACGGGGGAGGTGGCGGGGGCGACGGGTCCCAGCTAGTGCTGCGGGGGGTGGGGCGCGCGCACCGCGGCGTGTACCAGTGCTTCGCGCGCCTCGGCAGCGACAGCGCGCACGCAGACGTCGAGGTACGCCTAGGAGGTACGTATCAAACAAAATGTAATCACTACGCCTAATAAGTGTCACCGTACTGATTGATATGCTGACTCTGATGATGTGATTAAATGCTAGTGCTAAGATTGCACAACTACACGTGAAAAATATTTTTTCCTTTCTAGTGTTTTGGAGTCTGTTTTATTTATTTTTATTTATTTTTTTACATTTTTAGTGATTTCTACAGGTCAATGCTTCAGGGTGACCGTCAATCAGCACTATCGACTTGTCTGTCTCTCAGTCTTCGGTTGAAATACATATTGTTTTATATTATGACGGCCGGCTGGTAGAGCGGTCTGTACCCCTTCATATACAGGCTACTCGGTCAAGAGGTCCCGGGTTCGAATCCCGGTAAGAGCAAATGTTTGTATGATGAGTACGAGCATTTGTTTACGAGTCATTAATGTTTATATGTTTATTTAGTATATTTCTAGTATTTATATACACATTATTTTAATTTTTCTTCCTTATCTAGTATCGATAACACAAGCTCTTAATGATGCTTACTTTGGGCTAGATAATAGGTGTGAGTGTATTAATATTGTGAAAAAGAGGTTAGTTATAACGCAAACCGTTACGGAGTTTTGCCTTCAATCATCAGTTCACCCGAATAACCCGATAGAATACAACTTTTGGTCTATACGTACCTATAATATTTAAAGAATTATCTTCCAACTCCTAACCGTTAAGGATTGTACCATGCGCAAGAGATGATGAATGATGATTCCATGAGTTCATCAACATGAGATGATGACTAACAGAAGCAAATACTTAAAGAGCTTTGGAAAAAAGTAAGACATGTCATACTCCTATAAAATTTGAGGTTTGTCTTCTATTTCCATGGGACCCTGACTTGGTGACAATGAGATTACCTGAGAAGTATACTCTATAGAATAAAAGAAGAATTTTGAAAATAGGTTCACAATTGACAGAGAAATCGGTGAACATACATACAAAAAATTACATACAGTAGAACATAGAACCTCCTTCAAGTACACTTGTAAGTCCTTTCAATCAATTTCTAATACGTATCTAGAAAAACTATCGACATAACAGCCGCACCTCAGTTCTCTCGGCCCACGGTAGTATACATCAGTCCCTCCGCGGGCGACAACTTCGGCTAATTTACAATCGTGCGCTGTTCGCCTTTTCAACTTTTTCAGAGTCCAGCTGACCAGAGAATCTCAAATTGTTTCTCTTCTTTAGATGAATATTTTAATAACTTGATGAATGTATTTTTCATGTTATGGGTGTCAAGCAGGCATACACAGTCTTACTAAGCACACAAATTGTTGTAAATTCCATATAATCCAATAGTCTGGAATAGAACTCGCCTTCCTAATCCCTCTTGCGGTCGCCGACGTCGTCTTCACAGGAAAGTGTTTCCCATTAATTAAAAACTGCCGTAATTTTTCTAAAGGAACCAGCGAGCGAGACCCTTGCGGTGCCGCTGAGGGAGAGAGGGGGGACATACGGAGACTTACGACGCTACTAATTAAAAAACATTATTTATTACATATTAAAATCTGTTTAGTTTGAGTTAACTCAGCACAAGGCGAGCGGAAAGGTCCAACATCACGCCTCAAATGATCTCCTCAAGCTCTGCATTCCGCCTGCTTAAACCAAATTTAACGAAGGAAGCGTTATCCCATGGGAACGCAATATCGGAACAAAAAATATCCTTATTTTTAATCCAGATTATTATAACCTACGACTTTGCAACATTTCATTCAGATTCGTGCAGCCGTTCTAGCGTGATACACTAAAAAGCATGAAACCTTTTGCATCTAAGTATTACTAAGTAATAAGAAAACATGATGTGTAGGTAAAAGAAATGATTATTTTGCGACCATGAGCTTGTTTCCGTATATTATCACAACATAAAAATCTTTCTTTGTTAGAAATAAAGTCGTCACGTGATCGCACTCACAACAAAAGACCTCACTTTTGTCCCCAACGCATCCGACAATCAATCTCAGGCGGCGCTTACGTCGCTTTTTCTCGGACTGAAACTGATATCCTGACTTAAAGGGGTAGAGCCCGAGGGAGGGGCGGGGGGGAGATACATCAATCTCAATGTGCTGTCGTCCGGGCCCGAGTCCGAATCAATCAGCGAGGCGCCTGAGAGCCCTCCACGACACGTCCACGGCCCGTTGTATTGTTTAGGTTCACGACTCAAAACCACTCTCAGTGGAGTAACGGCGATATGAGAGGGACAAAGTCGATGACAATAAAATTTATTGTGACGCGATCCAACGCGACACAATCTTCACACGTAACTCGGCTTCGATCTTGTTGCCTGGACATAAGAAAGTTTTTTGCTTAGCGAGATTACTTGAAGTACTGTTCTCGGCTGTTATTAAATTTTATACGCCTGCCGCCTGCTTTACGTGCTCCAGAAAAATGTTTTATATAAAATTATCTTATGTAATTACACCTTGACATCTTTATAGAGGTTTTGTTTTTTATAGAAACAATGTTGTATTCATATAATCTGACACAGGTATTACTACAAAGGCGGTATCAGAGTACTTCGTACCGGAGGAACGCGAGGCTTCAGACGAGTTGAGTGAGCTCCTGGCATTAGAACACTTCGGAGCATGGCATGCCACGCGCTCAAATCATTATATCGGTCTTTGAATTTTGATATCGTCAGATCAAATTCCAAATTCTAATTTTAAATGAGTATTTGAAGTCAAAAACATTTTTAATACCTACTGATTTAAATTTAGAATAAAGGTAGAATAGTTATATTGTGTTGGAAAAGAATGTATAAACGCTACTACTTGTGTTGTGACTTATAAATACTATAAATTTAGTTAACAGCAATGAAATAAAAATATACAACACGTTACTCTGACAATTGTTAGGGGTTTGCATTAAAAAGTTAAAACTCTAAATTGACCATTATCTGATCTGATGTCATCTGCCGTCTTATGCATAAATATCGACAAACTTTTTGGTATGATTTGCCTTACTATATTTCAAAAAATTATAGACTTCTTATTTTAGCTATATCGGTATTTTTTTTTAAATAAAATTAATTTGATATTAGTTACAAAACAGGAATTGTTTAACCTGTTATGGATAAAATGTGAAAGACTTTATGCTTTTAAGCAATTATATGATTCTGATTCTCATTAATACAAAATTATTCAGTGTTCTTTACATAAACACTAATATAATATAATGTCTGAATTACGGGCAACATCACTCGCGTATATCCGCGCTACATTATAACGAGCGTATTAATAGCTCACGTCAGTTGCACGTGGAATTTATTAGGCTTTAAGGCTGTAGCGGAATTAATAACCGGTCGCAATGAGCGATGCGATGGTGACACCTCGTCAGCTAGATCGATGCGCACCTCCGGGCCTCCGGCCCATGACCTGTCCAATTATTCGTTTAAAATTATCCTATGTCCTTCCAAAAGTCTCAAACTATCTCCGTACCAAATTTCATCTGAATCAATTCAGCGGCTTAAGCGTGAAGAGATAACAGAAGGACATACAGAATTACTTTCGTAATACAATATAAGTATAGACGGATGCTAAGCAGCACGCGGTGCGTAAACACTTGTGACGTGGTACGTATTATTTATTGCTCCTGTATATCATTGTGAATCTCAGGACCACTTTTAGTTTCCAACACAACGCTCCCTGTACCAGCTATGAAGACTACATCTTAAGAACAAAACTGTGACACTTCGTGGTCATATTGGCGGCCTTTTTGATGAAGTAGTGAATATTTCAGTACCCATTCGAGTCCCGGTAGGGCCAAACGTTTGTGTGATAAATCAAGTTGAGGTCTCACGTCGGTCTCCTAACTAATAACTCTAATTGATTTTGTATTTTATTCTGTCGTTATATCTGTAAACATTTTGTTACCTATTATATTTTTATCATTTTGAAATAGATCCAAAGCACAATTTTAAATAGCAATTTTAATTGAAGATGTAAATATATTTAAAAGTAAATTTACAACAATATTATTATATGTTTACTTGTTTTCTGTTATGTGACTCAAAATGATTAGTCAAATGTAAGAAAAGAGAACTTGCGGTTACGAAATGCTAATTTTTTACCAACCATTTAATATAGGTCGAATTCCGATGTCATACGCCTGTAAAGGTTGGAACCTGTACACTGGAAGTTTTTGATGAATATATTTACCTGGGATAAATAGTCTAACTTGGTAAGTCCAACTTCCAGAAAGAGGTTAATCGACAGACTCAACTCAGCTGGGCAGCGTTCGGGAAGCTTCGCAGTATATTCTCGGCTCAACTACCGCAGTGTCTCAAGACGAAATGGGAAGATGGGCCGCATAAGAAAGCTAAATGGCACCCAAAAGGCAATCGAGAGGACTATGCTCCATACGATTAAAGCTAGCACTCGCTGATTGATCATCATTTTTGATAATAATATTTCGTCTACGGTTGAAAAGTAAAGCTTATCATTGCTACATGTTGTCAGTAGTATCGACAACATACACATCTCCTTATTAGCAATTATCTGCCGCAGTCAATCATCGAACAGCTGCATAATTCCGTGCACCTAATCGGATTTCATTGTTTCCATGAGTGGTCTCCGGCGCGCGGCGGGCTAGTGAGTGTGTGTGTGCACTGTGGGAGAGAGCTCTTGTTTGTCTCCAAACATCGATGCAAGCAGTGACAAGTGTCTAACTAGCTAACGGCTGGTTGATTACAGATTAAATACGATTGGGTCAGACGGCGGCTCTAGGTTTATGATTGAATTAGCTCCTCATTGGCTCGGTATCCTTCATGGGCATGATACTAGATAGACATTATCTTAAAATGGGAATTCAAGACAGCTGTACCAATATCGGGATATACTAAGGGTGTACCATAACGTCCAAAAATGTTCAAACATACTACCAAGGCTTACTGAAGCGTTTAGTTTATATAAGAAGTTAGGCGATAATACAATTTTTTGCTAAATTATCTGCAAGCATTTATGGAACCAGATAAATTATCATCCATCTTTACGCTGAACGTTTAAATCTGTCAAGTAAAAATATTCGCTTATATTTAATTTATAACCTAACTTCGCCGATCTATAAATCCATTTTATATACAAGAGTAGCACTCATACTATCATTTTTAGTTTAAGCTCAAATCAACACTAAAGTTTCTAATCTCATATTATCTGCAAAATATGAAGATTGAAGTCAAAGTCTGTATTTTTACTAAGCTACCATTTATAAAATACAATTCAAAGTGTAACGCTTCCGCAATCACTATAATGGCCCATTGTTTCACTAGCCATTACTCTTCCATTATCTACCTTATAGAGCCGCGACACGTTTTAAAATTTCTGCAACAATGTGGTCCTGATTTCGCCAATTTGTCTCTGTCACCCCTCCCCCTCCTACACCTTAGCCTGAAAAGGCCCTTATACACGTTGGTATAATGCAGTCCTTTACTTTGGGCCAGAGTATTTGGTGGTAGCAGACAGCTCTAAAAAAATGTAACTGGTTTCTTTGTCGTACTGCCCAAACTTGGAATTCTTTGCCAGCACATGT
Organism: Nymphula nitidulata; assembly: GCA_947347705.1. NCBI lineage: Eukaryota > Metazoa > Arthropoda > Insecta > Lepidoptera > Crambidae > Nymphula > Nymphula nitidulata. The sequence goes on along the minus strand of OX374617.1, from coordinate 239,958 downwards.
ATTACCTCCTTCCTATAACACAGGGTTCCTTCAAAAGAGGCGGAAAAGGCCCCTTATGAGCCGACAATATGGAGGCGCTTAGAATAGCTGTCTTATCATAATAATGTGGATCTTCTTACCCCTTCACATCAGGTGGTGTTGGGTCATTTGCCGTGCCTTGTATAAAATAGGAAAAACTTCAGCTAGAATTAGCAAATGGGTAATATCCAATGACAGTGTTTTTTTACATTGATTTTCCACATGCAGCTGGATTATTGTAAATTTTAACCACCTCTGTGTTCTAGTGGGTGGCATCACCTACCTCAGATCTAGAGGACCGGGGTTCAATTCCCGTGTGGCGGAAATTTCTGCTAGGTTTGGTTGGTGGTATGGCTTTTGTAAGCCTGCCTGGCTAGCTACCATCATCTCACTTAAGTCTGCCGCCATAAAAATAATTCCGGCAATTGAAGATGAGATAGCCAGTTTCTCTGTGGTTGAATCCAGGTGTAACTCGCTTGCATCCCCGGCCTTATCATCTCTTACCATCAGGTAAGATGAAAGAGCAACCCTGTTAAAATATTCGCTGTTTTTTTTTAATTATTTTTAGGCCGACAAGGTGGAGGCGGCTAGAGCAGTGTCTAAACTGCACCGCTGCAGACCCACCATACCCCTAGCCCTACCCCTGGGGGTAGGGTGGGACTGAACCATACCACCGTAGTAGAAATTGACAATATTGTCATTATATTTAGATGTGAGGATAACTCAATCGAAATATCGTATGTATGTAGCTGGATCATCCCCTGAAGTACCAGGCTACCATATCTATGTAGGAGATGTTTAGCATACTGTTAATTTTATTTATATAATAATCGTAGGGGCACAATAAATAGCCTCTGATATACTTATGGTAGCCTGGTACTTCAGATTGGAAATATACATTTATTAGGTGTCAACGGATCAAATGAATCAACGTAATGAATTACTTTCTCTTTGTCGCATTGTCGGTTTTTGTTTAATTAGAAACAATTATAAAATAAAAAAAAGAATTATGCTACTAACACCAGGGTCGTAATATTTGGAAAAACAAAACCTGTAAACTTATAGTGCACAGCACTACGGTGGTATGGTTCAGTCCCACCCTACCCCCAGGGGGATGACTAGGGGTATGGTGGGTCTGTCATGAACTGTACTAGCTGTCTTCGCATATGCGACTCCATATAGGCTCTTCTCACCGCTTCACATCAAGTGGTGTTGGGTCAATTGCCATGCTTCTTGTAAAAAACAATGTCATCATTTCCGTACAGCCCACTCTTTCGATTAAGACTGATCAACTGTGTATACGGCTCCTAAAACAACGCGTGTCAAAAGACTCCCCGTGACAATGACGTGCGTTCAAGCCACGATCACGGGAATAATAATGAATGATGCCCACCTTTGAGCGCCCGTACAAAAGGCTTTACTAAATAAATATCACATTTTTCTAAGCTCAAGGCAATATGGTTTTTATGTTATTAACTTGGGAGATTTATATGCTAGACTTGTAATGTTCAATTCTTTTCATTTTGATTCCGATTTGATTATAGCTACTAATAGTTAGAAATGTGTATTATGTGTCTTGACTGAATTTTGAGATATTTAATACGTTAATTGCTGGTAAAGATTAACTAATAGCATGATTATTTATTAAAATTAAATAATCTTTGCGGCATTGGTTCTGGTTTATAAGTAATCAGTGTACAGTCACGAACAATAATACGTCATCAGTCTAAAAATGTGTACCAACTTAAGGTTTATAATTGCATGCACAAATTTGTGTCATGGGGTCAATGATATAATTTGATTAGACATTTGGCATACATTTTTCACTCACGAAAATTACGAATAAAAAAAGAAAAAGGATATGGAAAACCTTTTTTGTTCAAAAATATCAATATAGATACAATATAAAAAGTTTACGGACAAGCAACAATCAGTCTATTTTATTAACTGACTTCAAAAACGAGGAGGTTCTCAATTCGGCTGGTATGTTTTTTTTCTATGTATGTACACCGATTACGCCGAGATCACTTATCCGATTTACGTGATTCTTTTTTCGTTCGATGCAAAATAGCTTCCATTTGGTCCAATATATATTTTTTTAAATCAGTTCGGTAGTTTGGTTTTTATAAATAAAAAACTGAAATTAGTAAGTCGTCTACGTATTTTTTTCTTTGTATGTACACTGATCACGCTGAGATTACTGATCCGATTTACGTGATTCTTTTTTTTTCGATGCGAAATAGTTGTCATTTGGTCCCATATTTTTTTTCTCAAAATCAGTTGGGTAGTTTGGTTTTTGAATAAAAAAAACTGAATTCGTTTCGTAAGTCGTATGCGAAATTGCGGATTTTTGCTCTCCTATGACTTTTTAGTAAACCGATACGATAGTGGGAAACAATATAAGTTGACGGTCACCCATCTAGCTTCGACCTTAGAAAGTTAACATTAAAAATTGTGAAAAAAAAACATTAAACAAAAATTAAAACCGACTTCAAAAAACTGAAAAGGATAAAATATTCTAAATTTTTGATTTTAGCATTGTTATAAATGTTTGAAAAATTACTTAGTAATTAAAATAGAATAAAACTAGAAAAATTTCACGTCCTGAGGCAGGAATCGAACCCGCGACCTTTCGCAATCCGGGCGACTGCTCTGACCACTGAGCCACCCAGGACTTGGGATATCCCTGTGAAATTCTTCTAGTCTATCTGTATTTGAGTTGTTTTTTTTTTTTTTTTTTATACAAAGCACGACAAATGACTCAACACCACCTGATGTGAAGCGGTAAGAAGAGTCCATATGCGAAGATAGCTAGTGCAGTTCAGACACTGCTCTAGCCGCCTCCACCTTGCCGGCCCGAAAGGTGCTTTTTCACGCCTCTTTTGAAGAAACCCATGTTATACGAAGGAGGGAACACATGTGCTGGCAAAGAATTCCAAGTTCTGGAAGTTCGACAAAGAAAAGAGCTACTAAATTTCTTTGTACGTGATGTTGAGGTGGAGACAGTGAATTGATGACTCCGAAGACCGGCTCGCGTGCTCCTGAGTAGGAAGGGGGAAGGTGGGATAAGGTCAAATAGCTCCTCAGAGCACTCTCCGTGATATAGCCGATAGAAGGCGATAAGCGACGCAATGTCTCGACGCAATTGCAGAGGCTCAAGGTTGTTGGTGACCTCTGCATCGCCAATGATACGGACAGCACGACGCTGCAATCTGTCCAGGGCATCGAGAAGGTACTTGGCGGAGCCATCCCACAAGTGCGAGCAATATTCCACGCAAGACCGGACCTGAGTTTTATAGAGCAGGCATAATTGGTCAGGCGTGAAAAATCGACGCACCTTGTTCAGGACACCGAGCTTCCGTGAGGCTGTTTTGATCACGGTTTCGATGTAGTTCCTGGAATTCAGATCGCAACATATCTCCATGCCTAGCAAATTTAGGGAGCCCTGTGCCGAAAGAGTCATGCCCTGAAGAGACGGAAGGGGAAGGAACGGCGACATTTTAGCTGTAAACGCGCACACCTGTGTTTTCTTAGCATTGAACTCAACAAGATTGTTAGATCCCCATTCAGATACGAGGTTCAACACCCTGTCGAGCTCAATGGTAAGATTCTCTCTCTCCCTCTCGGTTTCAGCGCGCCCAGCCCCTGGGCGACTGTAATATCCCCCATGCACTGTACTGTCATCTGCATAGCAATGAATGTTTCCTAACGGAATCATGTCATTGATATGAAGAAGAAAGAGTGTGGGGGATAGAACAGAGCCTTGTGGTACACCAGCATTCACTGACATGAACCGCGAAGCGTATCCATCTGCGAGGACACGGATTCTTCGCTCATGCAGGAAGCCGGTAATCCAGTTACAGAGCTGAGCGGGCAGACCGTATGCCGGAAGCTTGGAGAGAAGAGCCCTGTGCCCTTGTAATTTTTCTTGTTTTATTCTATTTTAATTACTAAGTAATAAACAAGGAAAACACTTGCTATTGCAGGTGCGTTGTCATCCTGAGGCCTAAGATGAAATGCCGTCCATGCCCAGTAATTACACTGGCTACCTTTCCCTTCAATCCGAAACACAGCGAACTGTTTCACGGCTGAAATAAGAAAGTCGGTGGTACCTACCCAGGCGACCGTACGTACGGGCCTACCACCTAGTAGACATTCCCAGATTCGCATATAAAGTATTATCCAACAACATAAGATTTTTCATTATTGTGCCCCCGTGAACCCTTTCAGGGCTATGCTAACCCTTATCGGTCCGGCCCCGGGCGCTCGTACGTCACGCGGCCGCCTACCCGTCACTGTCACCGAAGCTCCACACTAAGCAAATAGCGTACAGTACCCCTGGCACAAACATTTTTAATTTCGATTCGTAATCGTATCGTTCACGCACGCTTGATATATCAAACAAAAGCCAGACAGAAGTTAAGGTAACTACTCGATACGATGGCGATTCGTAATTTAAAAGTGTCCGTGCTAGGGGTACAGGAGGGCCCAATACATGATTGTCTTTTGAAATCGGTTAAAGAGCCATTACCATTAACTGCGGTGTCCGATGGGATCCATGATGGCTATGTAACATCTACTGTAACATTAGATGACATGCAATTAAGGTATTCAGTATTAGAACTTTAAGTTTTCAGCCCAATTTTTCTCAACCACGTAGGTACTTTAAAGAAAAAGTGGTCGTAAAAATTCAACTTTTTCAAAAGTCCTCTTCAATGAAAATCCACTCGTTAAAAACTTTTCAGAACAAAAATTACCCCTAAATGTGATGAATAATTTTACTATTTAAATTTTTCCTAATTTTGTACCTGATTAAATTTCAGATCAGAAGGTTTGAAAAGTAATATTATTATGACAAAATAATATACATCGGGTGTGATAAACAGAGACATGATAATAATACAACAAAAGTACTCATAAAAAAATATTTAAGATTTTTTAAATTGTATTTCACATGTAGAAATAAAATGAAAAAATCATAAATTACAATTGTAAAAAATAAATTAAAGGACTGAAAATATACATGTAAAAAATAGCTGTCCATAAAAGTGTACAGTGTTTTTTTTTAATCAAAAATTTTAAATTTCTTTATTTGCTTATAATTTTATTACATCAGTTACAAGGGTTGGGAATCTCCTTTTAAGTTTAAAACTTGAATTAGGATAACAAGAACTTGTTATTTATTTTTTAATTTTATAAAATGCCTATACACACACAGCGCTTTAATAGAATAGCATCTAGAGAACTATCGCTATTTTTTGTTTGTCGGTCACCATACTCACAAGGGGACCTTCTGTGGTCACTTTACTCTGTGGTCCGTTCGCTGGCTATCTAGAGCCGATCTGCGGATCAAGTTAAATGACCCCATTACAGCGTCGCCCTCAGTGCTCGCGCCGATAATTTACTTGGGTCACCTTCACTACGCTCGCGCCTTAATAATGTTACTGCATATTACCTTGTCCTATTTTGACTTCGTATTTTTTTATTTATTTTTTTATACAAATAATGACAAATAAGCTGACGGCCCACCTGGTGGTAAGAGGTACCTATAGACACCTGCAATAATAAGGAGAAAATCACTTGGTATTGCAGCTGCGTTGTCGTGAGGCCTATTTATCATAGGCCTCAAGATGACAACCTTCCATGCCCAGTACTTTTCACTTTCACTTCTACTGTTTTTTATTCCTTCAAACGGTTTTGTGAAATTGAAAAAACATTTGAGTTTTTTTACCATAAGCTTCTTGTTCTCCATAACACAAGATAATTATTTTTTCACGTTTGAAATATAGCAAGGACAAGTCCTTAGAGTGTATTTATATTATGGAAATATTGTTATATTTCTCAGAGCAGTATTTGTAGAGGATTGTGGAACCTATTAAATATTAAACCTAATATTTCACAAGAAAACAAATTAAGTTATCGTTTGGAACACATTTTTTTTGACAAAACAAACATACAATAAAGTTAACTATCTCAACTACTATTTGTCAGACTGTCCGTTCCAATCAAAAACTTTTGATTTTAAAATTTTATATTTTTTCTACTTTTTTAATTACAATTTCTATCTATCGATAGCAATTACTATTTTTAACTTTAAAAAGGAATAGGTTATCAATTAAGTACTCTGTCATTTATTAGCCGATTTGGAAAATTATTTTTCTGATTGAAAGTACATGTTTTCGGATTGCTTTCATAGTAACTACTTATATTGAAATCGTTTGGGCAGTTTAGTTTTTAAATCGAAATAGCTAAAATAATTAAGTTGTCAATGTTTGCAAAATTGTGAATTTTCGCTTTCCGGTGACTTTTTAGTGGTACAAATTACGATACGATAGTAGGAAATAATATTTATGCAGACGGACCTAATCTTGGACTTAGAAATTTATCAATAAACATTGTTAAACAAATCTAACAAAAAGAAAAACTAACTTCACTCTAAAAAGGAAAAAAAAAATCATTTGAATAGGCATTTGTCTCCGGAAACATATTTTTTTGGATTTGGTGCCAAGTTGTTTCCAAAAACAGTAGAAAGTGAAGCACCGACTCCATAAATATGTTTCTAGGGTGTAAGCTGCCCGAGTCGCCTGTGCCCCTTGCTATACATGCTACTCGGTCAGGGGTCCCGGGTTTGAATCCCGGTGAGAGCAACTCTTTGTATGATGAGTACGGGGATTTGTTCACGAGTCATGGATGTTTATATGCTCATTTAGTATAATATATTTGTAATATTTTTATGCATACTATTGTCATTATTTCTCCGTTATCTAGTATCTATAACACAAGCTCTTAATGATGCTTACTTTAGGCTGGATAATAGGTGTGAGCGTATGAATATTATTATTATTCTTTTTAGCGTTAAAAGTAGTTTTTTTTAATTCCACTATATAGATTATCAATCTCTGAAATTATCATATAAATCGTGTATTACACAATACAACACAATAGAGTGTGATGCCATAGATGAGTGTGTTGTCGTATGTCAGACTCATCGCCGGAGCTGCACTACACGTTCATCGAGCAGGCGCTGCGGCCGGGCGGCGAGGTGTCGCTGCGCTGCGCCGCCGCCGCGTCGCCGCCGCCGCACTTCCTCTGGTTGCTGGACGGACAGCCTCTCGACGCACATCGTCCGCCGCACAGGTAACACTCTCTGTAGTAGAGCCAACGCCGAGCGTAGCACAGGTAACGCCAATCGTAGCATGGAGCACTGATCGTAGCATAGGTACTACGAACCGTAGCACAGATACTAAAAACCGTAGCACAATAGGTAACTCTCTAATAGGTTTAATTTATTTTAGTAAGTGTTCGAAATTACTATATTTTTTTCAATACAACATTCAACTCGTTTAGGTGCGTCAAATTAACTCTATGGTTGTTTGTAGCTCTTTGCTGGTGTCTCAAATTGTTACATACACTGCTTTACATATTGTAATCTGCGATAATTTTATCTATCTATGATTATAATTGCTTACTTCTACTAATAATAGGTACTTACACTAACAAAATCAAATGAAAAACCCACTTAGAATAAGCACAATAAGTATGTAGATACCTACAAAGACGTAATAAACCTAATTTGAAAATGGAACGTCTTGGTTTGAACAGAGACGTGATAAACCTTATATGGCGGTAAAGGTGGTAATTTCGAACACTTGCTAAAATAACTTAAAGGACATGAAAACAATGCATTTTATTCATTTTGGAAATCATGTTCCATAGTAATATTTACTGCTTAAGAAGACCTACACAATCGATATCTAAATGGAAATAGTGTTAGTTTTATTTCTAAAAACGTCCGGGTTCGTTTCACGAGCTGAGTACACGTTTTTTTCTGAATGTATGAATGCAGTTATTCTTATTACTAAAATCGATGACATGGTTCCTAAGAAGAGATCTTCGTATTTTTTTTTTTTATACAACTGGTTGACAAACAAGCTGACGGCCCACCTGATGGAAAACGGTAACCGCCGCCTGTAGACACCTGCAATAACAAGCAAAAATCACTTGATATTGCAGGTCATGCTGGGGCCTAAGATGAAATGCCGTCCATGCCCAGTAATTACACTGGTAGTAATTACACTGTCTTCGTATGTCTTATAGTTTCAGACTTTCCCATACTAACCGATCTAAATGTATGGTCACATGGAAAAATTAATAATAGTTTTGTTATTAATAATGTGGACGAGAACTGCTGCCGACAAACTGCTTAGCAGTGTGACAGAGATTAATAAAAAGAATAAATAAATTTAAAAAATATACTACAAACCGTAGCATAGATACCGTCTACTGTAGCACTTAGACTTACTGTGCTGTCTAAGTTATAAGCACCGCCAGTTGTAGCATTAAGTTTCACCTCTAATCGCTTATTGTTCTAATACAGTGACTAACTTAATCATTTATCGTTTTCACACACACTGCTTAATTCAGATTATACTGAAACTGAATATCGGATAGAATCTATTTCTGTAGACTGTCTAATCTATAGATTGTATGATATGGGTGCGTGTGTGCGTATGTGCAGGTACTCGATCGGGTCGGAGACGTCTGTGACCGGTGACGTGGTGTCGACGCTCAACATCAGCGGGGCGTCGACGGCGGACGGCGGCCGCTACACGTGCCGCGCGCGCAACGACCGCGGCCACGCCGACCACTCCGCCAGGCTCAACATATACGGTACCACACCAACAACTAACAACCATTTGAACGTCCGGTCAATATACCAGCGTGGTGGTGTTATGGCCCAAACTCATCGACTTATATAGGCTTAAATTCTCAGTTGGAACTGGTTTATTGCGAGATAGGCCATTACTCAGGATATGCAGATTTTGGAGAATTTCAGACATTAAATTCGGAAATACCCTACATGCTATTATTTACGCGCGGACTAAGTATCTGGTGGGGAGAAATTACGGCTTCAAATACGGTTGTAATATTTGTTATTTATTTACAATTACTTTCCATTTGTACTACAAATATAAGTAATTTTGTCAGCAGAACAAAATAGCATCTAACAGGGGAAGAATGTTTGACTCTCCATCGTCAAACAAGAAAATGTTAGCATACCAGCCAGTGTCAGCAAGCGTCTCTAAATAAGACTTCCGAGCGAACGTTGTAATTTATTAACCCTTCTCCCAGTTAATTAAGATCAACCTCTTCATGCAAGTATTTGCCTCATTCATTGCCGGGAACAGAAAATCGATCGACGAAATTACTCGCTGCGATGGTAATGATTGTTCAGCAAACTTTGGCCTCGGATCCACTATTATTTCTAAGCTTGATTGGAATTTCTACTTTGTATGTAAAAGAGGTAGGCTGTGCCTTAGAAAGGTGACTTGAGGGAAGATAACAAAGGACGGATTTTTTACTGGTCTCTTTGAGTTTATGCAAAAAAGAAAAACTAAACTTTAATAGGAGTAGATAATACTCCTGTAGAATTATAGTCCTGATATCAAAAACGTGTTAGCTGTGGTAGTTACCCAGCATTAGGTTGGGATATAAATTACAATCTGAGTGAGTCGCCTGAATTTACAGAATTTTATCCACAGAGTTGAATAATAACTGGTGTTACGAAAACTTACATTCAGATTAAAATCTCTATAAGAATAATATGAGTACTATTAGAGTAAGTGTTAAGAACTACAACAATATACCTGACATTATTTAAAGAGTTTAAGATAATATGATTTTTACCAAAAAACTCCAAGTTCTAACAATTGGGTTTTTCTATCAGTAACAAATATTAACGTTAAGTTATAAAAGGTGCGCGAGATAGTCTGTTATAAAGTACAAAATCATAAGAAGTTGAAACAGATCATAACGCTAACGTCTCGTCTCAAGTGAAACCATAACGCCCCTGGTGGGACAGGTATTGATGATAAAGCAGCCCTTAGCTAATAGTATTATAATAAATAGTATCTTATCTTAGCGAGGTTACTCGTGATGCGACTCGGCGCGAGTGATATCGCATAGCTACTGTCGACCGTATATCGAACTTATGACTCTAAAGTTATGTAGCGTTCATTTATTATTACATTTTCTTAAACAAAAACACAGCCAAAAAGTAATCTCGTGCAATAAATTCACTTCCTCAATAGTTATTATACAGATGGGATAAAGTCAATTTCAAGATGAAACTTGTGATTGATGTACGGTCGACAGCTAGTGCGCACACTTGTCCTTTCGTGTCGAGTTACGTAATGGATAAATATTCTTCGCTTGCTTGCGTATGCGCCGCTGTGACGGCTGTGACCTCTGTGACGGTTGTGACGGCTGTGATGGCTGTGACCGCTGTGACGGCTATGGCCGTAGTGAGTGTGTGACTGGCGTGGTGTGCGCAGGTCCGCCGTCGGTGCGGGCGTCGGCGGCGGTGCGCGTGGTGGCGGGCGCCGACGCCACGGTGTACTGCCCCTACGCCGGATATCCGATCAGGTCCATAGAGGTGCATTTGCTAGTATGATTCCTCTATCGCACACTTATAATTACGTACAGTCAACATCAACAGAAAGTGTATGCTTTTGGTTTCGTAAAGTCATTAATTGTCAAGGATATTACAAACTTTTGATGTTGATTGTATTACAACAATCGTAGAATTTATGTTTATTGTTTAATGCACTGATCTGTTTGAAAGCTTGAGGTATTTCGTTGGCTTTTTGTATTCATGTTGTTAGTATAATTGTTTTTTTAATTTCGTTTAGCTAAAAAAAATATCTTAAATTTTAATTGGAAAATAAATATTGTGCACCTACAAATCGTAAAAAAAAATTATTAGCCTAGTGTATTATTACTCAATCAATGTTTTTATCGGAACTTATATCATATTGATAGGAAGTTCTTACAATGTAACAAATTATGAATAAATTAATTAGTTTTGTTGAATTTATAAAAAAAGATATGTAAATTAAACTTTATAAACACTCGGTTGTGCTGAGAAATATATTGACGGCTATGTAAATAAAAAATAAATCTTAGATTATCTATTTTGTGTTTTGTCTCATTCTTACATATTCCACATGTCAAAACACGACAAGACAACAATTAGCTATTTCGAGGATCCTCCAAGGACAAATATTTTATTCATTAGGTCGTGAATGATCAACGAGAATATGATATTTAAAATAACATTAACCGTAGATTATTGGCGACACAGACGTTCACATGATTTGATCAAACTGTTTGATGAAATAAATTATAGATCAAACTGTCCCTCACTATTTGAGTCGTCCCGTTTGATCAAATGAGTTGAACTAGTCCCGATAGATGTGTGAGGTGGCGGGGCACACAGTAGTGATATGTTATTGACGCGTGCAGCTCCGTGTCGTGGCGGCTGGGCGGGCGGGCGCTGGGCGCGGCGGGCGGCGGGCGCGTGTGGGCGGCGGGCGCGGCGCTACGGCTGCGGCCGGCGCTGGCGGCCGACGCCGGCCGCTACACCTGCGCCGTCACCGCGCCCGCCGGCGCCGCCGCCAGGGACATCGACCTCATAGTCCGCAGTAAGCCGCCAGGGACATCCACCTCGTAGTCCACAGTAAGCCACGCACAAGCACAAGCCGCACCGCCGCGCCGGGCCTTCCACACGCTTGCACATATTATGGTTAATTTTAGAATTTTCATCCGAAATTTTGAAGACGAACGAAACAATAAAGATCGCTTCTAGCAATAAGAACGCCTTATTGGCATATTGCGTTTGTTTTATCTCTGTACTGTCTATTTTTTTTTTTTTTTTTTTTTATACAAAGCACGGCAATTGACCCAACACCACCTGATGTGAAGCGGTAAGGAGAGTCCATATGCGAAGACAGCTAGTGCAGAAACGGACAATGCACTAGCTGCCTCCACCTTGCCGGCCCAAAAGGTGCTTTTTCACGCCTCTCTTGAAGAACCCCATGTTATAGGAAGGAGGAAACACATGCGCTGGCAAAGAATTCCAAGTTCTGGAAGTACGACAAAGAAACGAAGAACTAAATTTCTTTGTGCGTGATGTTGAGGTGGAGACAGTAAATGGATGACTCCGAAGACCAGCACGCGTGCTCCTGAGCAGAAAGGGGGAAGGTGGGATAAGGTCGCAAAGCTCTTCAGAGCACTCTCCGTGATAAAGCCGATAAAAGGCGCTAAGCGACGCAATGTCCCGACGCAATTGTAGAGGCTCAAGTTTGTTCGTGACCTCTACATCGCCAATGATACGGACAGCACGACGCTGCAATCTGTCCAGTGCATCGAGGAGGTACTTGGCGGAGCCATCCCATAAGTGCGAGCAATATTCCACACAAGACCGGACCTGAGTTTTGTACAGCAGGCATAGCTGGTCAGGCGTGAAAAATCGACGCACCTTGTTCAGGACACCGAGCTTCCGTGAGGCTGTTTTTATCACGGTTTCGATGTAGTTTCTAGAATTGAGATCGCAGCATATCTCCATACCGAGTAAGTTCAAGGAGGCCTGTGCCGAAAGAGTAGTACCCTGAAGAGAGGGAAGGGGAAGGAACGGCGACATTTTAGCTGTAAACGCACACACCTGTGTTTTCTTAGCATTGAACTCAACAAGATTGTTAGATCCCCATTCAGATACGAGGTTCAACACCCTGTTGAGCTCAATAGTAAGATTCTCCCTCTCTTTCTCGGTTTCAGCGCGCCCAGCCCCTGGGCGACCGTAATATCCCCCATGCACTGTACTGTCATCCGCATAACAATGAATGCTTCCTAATGGAAGCATATCATTGATATGAAGAAGAAAGAGTGTGGGGGATAAAACAGAGCCTTGTGGTACACCAGCATTCACAGACATGAACCGCGAAGCGCATCCATCTGCGAGGACGCGTATTCTCCGCTCATGTAGGAAGCCGGCGATCCAGTTGCAGAGCTGATCGGGCAGACCGTATGCCGGGAGCTTGGAGAGAAGAGCCTTGTGCCAGACCCGATCAAAAGCTTTGGCAATGTCAAGGCTAACAGCCAGTGACTCACCACGTTTATCAATAGCTTCACCCCAGACATGCATTAAGTACGCTAGAAGATCACCCGTTGACCGTTTCGGCCGAAACCCGTACTGTCGATTATTAATTAATGAGTGACCTTCTAGGTATCGGATCAGCTGGTTATTTATGATCCGCTCCATGACCTTGCAAAGAACTGAGGTGACAGCTATTGGGCGGTAGTTTGCTGGGTCTGATCGGTCTCCCTTTTTGGGGACCGGTTGCACATTGGCCTCTCTCCAAGATTCAGGCACACACTCAGAAGAGAGAGAAAGGCGGTATAGCCGGGTTAAGATGGGAGACAACTCCGCTGCGCATTTATTTAGTACTATCGCTGGGATGCCATCAGGTCCACTAGCTTTCCGGACGTCGATTGACTGCAGCTCCGCACGTACATCACATTGCCTGATACGGATATAAGGCATTGTGTGGCCACAGTGGAAGAGTGTTGGTGGCTGTGAGTTGCAGTCATCGATTCGGGAATGAGCAGCAAAGAGTTTTACCAAAAGATCGGCTTTCTCTTGCGGCTTGTGAGCTAGCGAGCCGTCAGAACATCTCAACGGGGGCAGCGAGGGTTGACAGAAGTTGGACTGCACGGCTTTGGCCAGACGCCAATAGCTACGGCTTCCCGTAGGATGCGTGAGTAGTTCTTGGCCAACTCGTGCAACGCGCTGTGCATCCGCTCTGATGAATGCCCTCTTGCAGGACTTGGTGGCGTTGTTATAAGCTGCTTTCAGCGAGTCAATGTTAGGATCTCCGCAAGCTCGACCCCTGATCCAAGCGCGGTATGCCGACTGTCTGTTCTCAACAGCTATGGCACACTCCCGGTTGAACCAGAGGTTACGCCTACCCCTACTGATGAGATCGGAGTGAGGGATATAGTACTCCATCCCTAACATGATCTCATCAGCAACAGCAGTAGCGCTAGCGCTCGGGTCCAGCTCACTGAAGCAGCGCTGCCTCCAAGGGACAGATGCGAAGTAATCCCGCATACCATCCCAATCTGCCGACGCATAGTGCCAGATGCGGCGTTTGGCAACCATAGGTACCGGTGGCGACGCCCGTGGCACCCCAGCGGATATCAGGCAGTGATCCGATGTTCCCAAAGGAGCACGAACCTCTAGCCGATATCCGTCCGGACGAGACGTCAGCAGAAGGTCCAACAATGAGGGCGCGTGACCGACAATGTCTGGAATCCTGGTGGGCTGGTTTACCAGTTGTGTCAGGTCGTGCGTGAGAGCGAAAGCATGGGCAGTTCTACCAGCATGGTCAGTTTTAGAGGAACTTAACCACGACTCGTGGTGAGCATTAAAGTCCCCTAAAAACACCAATTCCGCGGTTGGATACTGCTCCAGCGCAACATCTGCCACCCGACTAAGATGTTCGAAAAGTCGAGTTGTCTCCATGTCACCGCTGTGAGATCTATACAGGCACACGTAGACACGGCTATGTGTGCCCAGGTCCACATGCACCCCAAGAATCGAGTAGGAAGGGTCCTCCAAGCAGCGCAGACGGCGACAGCAAACATCCGCCCGGACAAACAAGCATACCCCGGCCTTCGCTTTGAAGGACTCCTCAAGAGCGTAGCCGGGGTAATCCAAGTAGCTAGTGTCAGCCGGGCGAAGTATTTGCGTCTCCGTCAAAAACAGCATAGCCGGTAGAGCCGTCTCGAGATGTTGGTGGACGGCATTGAGGTTAGCATGGAGCCCACGGATGTTAGTGAGCCCGACCTCAAACAGCGTGGTTGTGGTGGGGGTGTGCACCGCTGATCGATCGTTCATGTTCTTGAGCGCTGCCATAGAATATGATGTAAGGAGGAGAGGCGTGAATTGAGGGAACGTTGCCGCGATATAGACGGTCAAAGCGTGAGGCCTGTTTCCCCAGTTAACAGCCGACAGAAGAGAAGCGCTGACCCGCCGAACGGAAAGGCCCCCGAACCCCCCCGGGAATGGCCGCCGGGACCCCACCACCCGGTCACCAACCGGCACGACGGACCACCCCAAGATTATGCGTGGCATGATAGGGCAGCCTCACGAACTGGTTAGGTTCGCTTGGGCCCCTGTACTGTACCACGGGCGGCCAGCGGAACAGCCGTTTCTTCGGGTCTCCCTGGTCGGCGGGTCAACGCAGTCCACCTGGCTCTGGTTAGACGGAAGCCGTCACTGACCGAATCCATCGCCGCAACGTCTCCCCAAGCTCTGGTTGTACGCTGACTGATCCCGGAACGCGACCACAAGTGGTCACTTGGCGGGTTTTACGCCATGCGTACGGTGGTCACTAACCAGACGGGTGCTCAGACCCTACCACCAGTCGAGCAGTTGGTAGCTCGGTAATCCCTTAGTCGCCTCTTACGACACCCACGGGAAGAAATGGGGCGGTGAATTGTATTCTTAATCCGTCACCGCACGGACTAAAATCTATGTAGATGAACAAATCTATCTATCTAATACTGCATAACTAAATACGAACCTACCATGACAATTGCTTCAGTATGGAACCTTTTATTAACCGACTTCAAAAACGAGGAGGTTCTCAATTCGGCCGGTATGTTTTTTTTTTCTATGTATGTACACCGATTACGCCAAGATTACTGATCCGATTTACGTGATTCTTTTATTGTTAGATGCGGAATAGCTGCCATTTGTTCCCATAAATTTTTTTCAAAAACAGTTGGGTACTTTGGTTTTAAATTAAAAAAACTGAAATTATTATGTCGTCTACATATGCGAAATTGCGAATTTTTGCTTTTCCAATGACTTTTTCGTGAAACGATACGATAGTAGGAAACAATATAAGTTGACGGTCACCCATCTAGCTTCGACCGTAGAAAGTTATCACTAAAAATTGTAAAAAAAAAAAATATCAAAAATTAAAACCGACTTCAAAAAACTGAAAAGGATAAAATAATTAAATTTAAGTAGGTATTCATCCCCTAGAAACATATTTTTGGAGTTGGTGCTAAGTGGTTTCCAAAAACAATAGAAAGTAAAGCACCGACTCCAAAAATATGTTTCTAGGGGATGAATACCTACTTAAATTTCATTATTTTATCCTTTTTAGTTTTTTGAAGTCGGTTTTAATTTTTGTTTAAAAATTTTTTCAGACTAATAAGCAATATTATAAAATTTAAAAAATCATAGGGTTACTTTAAACCTCTATGTCATGAAACTCACTTGATCGCATCAGCATTAACAAACGTAAATTATAAAACATACTTATTTAAAATGATCCTCGTCAAAGATAAAAAAATAATAGATATTCAACTAAGTTCACTTTAAAACTTTTAACGAGATAATTTATTAAATATTTTGTTACTACATCAAGTGCTTTAATAAAAATATGTTCCAATACCCTAATACTTCACGCAGATCCTCCGAAAATTTCACCATTCATGTTCTCGTCGGAGTTGACGGAGGGAAGCTCTGTCCAAGTACTATGCGGGGTGTCGTCGGGAGACAAACCCGTGTACTTCTCCTGGCTCAAGGATGGAGCACCGTTACCTTCTAATTTACAAGTGAGTTATATTCTTAAATTTAAATTTAGTTCATTAGCAAATTCATTGTAACAGGTATACTTTTCAGATAGAGGAAAAAAGCTTAAATGAGTTCTCGTTGCTGATGTTCTCTGACCTGACGGCCCGTCACAGCGGCGAGTACACGTGCCGCGTGTCCAACCACGCCGCCACCGTCAACTACACCGCCGCGCTCAGCGTCAAAGGTGAGACCCGCCAGCCCACTGGACACATTCGTCCCGTACTCCTTAACATATACCGCATAATTTAGTAGGCAAATAATGTTCGATTGTTGTTAGTGGCACCCACATGGTCGAGGGAGCCGCTAGATGTCGCTGTCCTACTCGGTGCGCCGCTGAGCGTGGAGTGTGCGGCTAAGGGTTATCCAGTCCCGACAGTAGCGTGGTATAGGAAAGTTGGTGGGTGTCAGTAAGCCAATATATATTTTTTAGATTTGCAAATAAATCTCATAAAAACTAATTTGTAGGTGAAGGAGCTTCAATAGCAGCAGACGGCTCAGATCAGTGGCAAATAATAGAAAGTGTAGACTGGAATCGAAAATCTGTCGATGGATCACATTCCTCCGTGCGCGCACACAACGGTAGCCTCATAGCTGATGTCGCTGCAAGGAATCAGCAAGGAGTTTACCGCTGCCTCGCCGACAACGGCGTCGGTCCAGCTCTCGTGAAACACATCAACCTGACTATCCACGGTTTGCATATTTAGTGAATCTACTTTACACGTTTAATTGTACAAATCATTTTTAATTTACAATTTAGTTTTTCCCAACAGAACCGGCGCACTTCGAGGGGAACGGAGGAAACGTGTCAAGTACACGCGGGCAAAGCGCGTCGCTGACATGTCACGCGCTGGGGGATGCCCCCCTGACCGTACACTGGACTCACATGGGCACTCGGCTCGACCTCAACTCTTACAGGTATTACCTGTTCACTCGGGGGTAGGTCACGCTCAAAGTTCCACATATGACCTGAACCGCATATCAACTTGAAATAGGTGGACTGTATCAGAAGTCCGTACCGCAGATGGGCTCCGATCGGCGCTTCAACTGCGGGCGGCCGAGCGAGCGGACGCCGGGGAGTACCGTTGCCACGCTCACAACCAATTCGGAAGGAGCGAGGTCATCATTTTTCTACACGTGGAAGGTATAATCCAATCATAACGTGTTGGGTGTGCACGGTGTGCGGGGCGCGGGCCTACATCGGGTGTGTGTGCACAGAGCCGCCCGCGGCGCCGCGGTGGCTGCGTCTGGGCGGCGTGGCGGGCGGCTGGGCGCGCGTCACGTGGCGCTCGCGGCCGGCGCCCGGCGCGCGATACTCCGCGCTCTACACCGCGCTACACACGCTGCACATGCTGCCGGGCGGCGAGCCTAAGCAGACCATCACCAATTTAACACTGGAGTCATTAGGAGATGACAGGTATTAACAACAAAAATATGATGTATTATTTTTACATTGTTGCGTTAAAAATAGATAAACAAACCAAAAAGAAAATGAAAGCCAAGTTTATTGAAATCGAGGGAAGTTTGATGACGCCCTGTTACTCTATCAAAGAACAATTTTTCAGTTTAATTAGGACGTATCTGTTACATTGTGTGTAGATTAGATGCTGACGGATTTGTTACACTGAGCGCTCGCGTGGAAGGCCTGCGCCCGGCCGCGGCGTACTCGCTGCGCCTGGCGGCCGCTAACCACGTCGGACAGTCGCCTCACTCCGAACCGCTCCTCTTCACTACTTTAGAAGAACGTAAGAGTAAAATAGTTCGTAGGAGTGATCTATCATAGATGCTGAAGTGAAATTATTAATTGTTTGACGTTCAATTACGCAGCGCCTACGGCTTTCCCACAAAACGTCCAAGTGCGGCCGGCTGACGACGGCGAACTGCACGTATCGTGGGCGGTGAGTAATTATATTTCTCTTCAGGTGGTGTTTAGTAATTTCTCATGTTACAACAAAAAGTAAAATTTTATTGCTATTAATAGGCTCCCCCACAAGACGGTTGGAACGGGGAGCTTTTAGGCTACGTGGCCACGTGGCGCGAGCTGCGTACAGAAGCGGAGGCGGACGTGGAGTCGGAGGCGGAGGCGGAGGCGGAGGCGGGGTCCGAGCGCGTGCTGGGCGGGCGCGCGGCGCGGCTGGTGGTGGGCGGGCTGCGGGCGGCGGCGCGTGTCGCCGTACAGCTGCGGGCCTTCAACCGCGCCGGGCCCGGCCCGCCCGCGCCCGCCGTCCATGCCTCCACGCCCGCGGGAGGTCAGTGCCACCCATGCTGCCACGCGCCACCACAACGTACAGCTGCGCGCTACAACCGCGCCCGCCGTCCATGCCTCCACGCCCGCGGGAGGTCAGTGCCACCCATGCTGCCACGCGCCACCACAACGTACAGCTGCGCGCTACAACCGCGCCCGCCGTCCATGCCTCCACGCCCGCGGGAGGTCAGTGCCACCCATGCTGCCACGCGCCACCACAACGTACAGCTGCGCGCTACAACCGCGCCCGCCGTCCATGCCTCCACGCCCGCGGGAGGTCAGTGCCACCCATGCTGCCACGCGCCACCACAACGTACAGCTGCGCGCTACAACCGCGCCCGCCGTCCATGCCTCCACGCCCGCGGGAGGTCAGTGCCACCCATGCTGCCACGCGCCACCACAACGTACAGCTGCGCGCTACAACCGCGCCCGCCGTCCATGCCTCCACGCCCGCGGGAGGTCAGTGCCACCCATGCTGCCACGCGCCACCACAACGTACAGCTGCGCGCTACAACCGCGCCCGCCGTCCATGCCTCCACGCCCGCGGGAGGTCAGTGCCACCCATGCTGCCACGCGCCACCACAACGTACAGCTGCGCGCTACAACCGCGCCCGCCGTCCATGCCTCCACGCCCGCGGGAGGTCAGTGCCACCCATGCTGCCACGCGCCACCACAACGTACAGCTGCGCGCTACAACCGCGCCCGCCGTCCATGCCTCCACGCCCGCGGGAGGTCAGTGCCACCCATGCTGCCACGCGCCACCACAACGTACAGCTGCGCGCTACAACCGCGCCCGCCGTCCATGCCTCCACGCCCGCGGGAGGTCAGTGCCACCCATGCTGCCACGCGCCACCACAACGTACAGCTGCGCGCTACAACCGCGCCCGCCGTCCATGCCTCCACGCCCGCGGGAGGTCAGTGCCACCCATGCTGCCACGCGCCACCACAACGTACAGCTGCGCGCTACAACCGCGCCCGCCGTCCATGCCTCCACGCCCGCGGGAGGTCAGTGCCACCCATGCTGCCACGCGCCACCACAACGTACAGCTGCGCGCTACAACCGCGCCCGCCGTCCATGCCTCCACGCCCGCGGGAGGTCAGTGCCACCCATGCTGCCACGCGCCACCACAACGTACAGCTGCGCGCTACAACCGCGCCCGCCGTCCATGCCTCCACGCCCGCGGGAGGTCAGTGCCACCCATGCTGCCACGCGCCACCACAACGTACAGCTGCGCGCTACAACCGCGCCCGCCGTCCATGCCTCCACGCCCGCGGGAGGTCAGTGCCACCCATGCTGCCACGCGCCACCACAACGTACAGCTGCGCGCTACAACCGCGCCCGCCGTCCATGCCTCCACGCCCGCGGGAGGTCAGTGCCACCCATGCTGCCACGCGCCACCACAACGTACAGCTGCGCGCTACAACCGCGCCCGCCGTCCATGCCTCCACGCCCGCGGGAGGTCAGTGCCACCCATGCTGCCACGCGCCACCACAACGTACAGCTGCGCGCTACAACCGCGCCCGCCGTCTATGCCTCCACGTCCACGGGAGGTCAGTACCGCCGCGGCCGCCACGCGCCGCCACAGGGGCCTCGTAGCTTTCAATATAAAATGTAGATTTCAGCAGGCACTATGTGTATGAGTTATTCTTGGTCCTGGTGTGGTTTTGGTGGTCCTGTAACGTGTAAAATCCGGTAAGGTTAGTTGTAAATAAAACAAAGGTATTTTTAGGTAATTAATACAGTAATTTATTGATAATATTATTTAGTTTATGGCCACTGGCGTGGAGCTGCACGGTCACGCAATTGTGAAGTTTAAGGATTGTTAGTTACAATTAATAATAAGTATAAGTAGTAAAAGGTCGTGGCACACTTGGTCGATAACGCTGTTTAATGATAGTTTAGAACTTACATGTAGGTAGGTTATAAAGACTACTAAATCCTGTGGTGTCTCTGTTGAGGCGGCATGGTAGACCAGAAGGGTTCAGCACAAGGTGGTGGTACGCTTCAACATATTATCGTCGAACGGATCAACAGCAGAATATCACATTGCTTTGTAGCAGTCTATTGCAGTAGAATATTGTAGTAGAATATTACATAGCAGAATATTGCAATATATTCCTTAGAAGTACGTTACATTGAAGTAGTACATTGAAGTAGTAGGTAGTGGTACATTACAGCAGTAAATAACATCAGTTTATAGCACCGTATATAACAGCAGCATATAACACCAGTATATAACACCAGTATATAACAGCAGTATATAACACCAGTATATAACACCAGTATATAACACCAGTATATAACACCAGTATATAACACCAGTATATAACAGCAGTGTACAACACCTCCTGGAAGGGACAAGGATAAGTTAAGTATGATCCCTCCAGAGAGAATTTAGTTAAGGGAATCAACAAAAGTTGTATTGGCAGAAATCACCATTAAAAGAATAATTTTAGGTATTCCTTGCATAATAGTGGTAATCATATGCAAATAAGATACATAGTCTTGCTATTCTATGTATAGTAATAAGAATTTATGAAATAGTTTAGGTTAAAATACTGATTTAAGGTTATTACTTATTTCAATTAATTACTGGCAGAATATGAGATAATCTGACTAAATCATTACATGGAAAGAGCTATTCACTATTAATTATATGTTAAATATTTAATTTTTACTTTTAATGCAGTATTTTAATAAGTTAATGTAAATTGTATGTTTTAATTAAATTGGTATATTTAAGAAGAACAAGTTAAATTAGTATTAAATTGTACTTATTAGATTGTAATTGGGTTACACTGAAAACTAATTATTAAATAATATTGACATAAATACCTGTCGGAGGTGGAGATAAATGTGGTTTCCTTTCACATAATGTATGTAGGTATGTTTAAGTAATATTTTGGGATTCTTTGGTACAATCTGTAAATTAATTTATATTCCAAATGAATATGGTAAAAGGTAATTGTTAGATGAGTAGTTTGGAATAAAACGTTGTCCAAGGGAGGTTATGAACACAATTAAAGGCATGATTTTATCTACTCAATTTAAATTAAATTGTGTCAGAAATTGCATAACACTGATCAAATAGGGTTAAAGTAAATGTAGTATTTGCTTACCAAAAGAATTCAGTGTCCCATCTGATATTAATCTAAGTAAGTACATAAGTAAGATTTTTTAATGTTTAAAAATCATTGTAAAAGGTGGTCTCTTTGTATGATCTGCAAAGAATAAACAATGGTGAATAACCAATTGTATGATTTTAAGGGTTTATAATAATTTTGATATTTAATTGCTTACCAATAGAAAATACGTGAGACGCCACGAGGTTATAAAATGTAGAAAAAAGGTAAGTCAAAGAGATGTGAAATCTTCGTCGACAATTTTTTCGAAAAGTAGAAGGCAAAAGGAACTAGCCTTCATACAGCCAAACAGCCGTAGACCATAAACGAAAAATAGGGCTACAATCCGCATTATAAGTATAATATATTATAGTTGTAAAAAATGCAAGTATGTACAAGCACCATAAAATCTCCAAATGCTTACCAAAATATTAATATTATACTGAAGTAGGTAGGACAGCTTATAAGAAGAATGCAATATATTATTTTTCGAAAGCTTATTAAATCAAACAAATCCAGTGATGGTCGCTCTGATACTGATGTATTTTACAAATAATTATAAAATTTATACTAAGACGATAAGAAGTGCTGCGCGGTAATCGTGTGTACAATAATAATTTTTACTGTTATTGTTTCAAAATAGCCTACTATTCAGTGAGTTATTGATGTCATAAGAAACTATTGACATAATGTGAAGGAGGACGTAAAAGTTGAGGTGTGTTGTTGGTTGCGCAGCGCCGGAGTGGTGGCCGGCGGGCGTGGCGTGCGCGGCGGCCGGCGCGCGGGCCTTGCGCGTCACGTGGGCGCCCGCCGCCAGCGACGTAGACGTGCTCGTGTACTACGCGCCGCTGGACCTCGCGCGCGGTCAGTTCATGGCTGCATACCTGGTGTCGTAGCTTACAAGCTGCCCGTCACAGGGCGTACAATGTCTGCAAGTTTTCAGAATCTGAATGACTACTGCGGTTTATCTATTTTTAGTATCGACATTTTTTTAAATGACTTTTAAACATTAATTTATTATAAATAAAATTTTATTGAAATAAAATCTCAAAAATCATTTACAATATTTTTAAAAAAAGATAAGTTTTCTTGTCGCTAAAGTTGTAATGCCCGACAAGGTCTCTAATTATAATAAAATGTTCTATCGTATTTTTTTATTCAAAAACAAGCTCACAGGAACAATAGTATGGGCCATAATGGCTACAGCCGTGTGTTGCGCAGTGTCGGCGGGCGCGGTGCTGGGCGCGGCGGCGAGCGCCGGCGCGGGCGCGGCGATGCTGGCGGCGCTGGCGCCCGGCGCGCGCTACGCCGTGTGGCTGACTGCCCGCCGCGGGCCGCCCTCGCCGCCCGCGCTGTGCCGCACCGACCACGACGGTACCTCCCGCCCCACACCCCCCCACACCCCCCCACACCCCCCCACACCCCACACACCTCCCCGCGCGTACACTACCTGCGTGTGGCTGACTGCCCGCCGCGGGCCGCCCTCGCCGCCCGCGCTGTGCCGCACCGACCACGACGGTACCTCCCGCCCCACACCCCCCCACACCCCACACACCTCCCCGCGCGTACACTACCTGCGTGTGGCTGACTGCCCGCCGCGGGCCGCCCTCGCCGCCCGCGCTGTGCCGCACCGACCACGACGGTACCTCCCGCCCCACACCCCCCCACACCCCACACACCTCCCCGCGCGTACACTACCTGCGTGTGGCTGACTGCCCGCCGCGGGCCGCCCTCGCCGCCCGCGCTGTGCCGCACCGACCACGACGGTACCTCCCGCCCCACACCCCCCCACACCCCACACACCTCCCCGCGCGTACACTACCTGCGTGTGGCTGACTGCCCGCCGCGGGCCGCCCTCGCCGCCCGCGCTGTGCCGCACCGACCACGACGGTACCTCCCGCCCCACACCCCCCCACACCCCACACACCTCCCCGCGCGTACACTACCTGCGTGTGGCTGACTGCCCGCCGCGGGCCGCCCTCGCCGCCCGCGCTGTGCCGCACCGACCACGACGGTACCTCCCGCCCCACACCCCCCCACACCCCACACACCTCCCCGCGCGTACACTACCTGCGTGTGGCTGACTGCCCGCCGCGGGCCGCCCTCGCCGCCCGCGCTGTGCCGCACCGACCACGACGGTACCTCCCGCCCCACACCCCCCCACACCCCACACACCTCCCCGCGCGTACACTACCTGCGTGTGGCTGACTGCCCGCCGCGGGCCGCCCTCGCCGCCCGCGCTGTGCCGCACCGACCACGACGGTACCTCCCGCCCCACACCCCCCCACACCCCACACACCTCCCCGCGCGTACACTACCTGCGTGTGGCTGACTGCCCGCCGCGGGCCGCCCTCGCCGCCCGCGCTGTGCCGCACCGACCACGACGGTACCTCCCGCCCCACACCCCCCCACACCCCACACACCTCCCCGCGCGTACACTACCTACGTGTGGCTGACTGCCCGCCGCGGGCCGCCCTCGCCGCCCGCGCTGTGCCGCACCGACCACGACGGTACCTCCCGCCCCACACCCCCCCACACCCCCCCACACCCCACACACCTCCCCGCGCGTACACTACCTACGTGTGGCTGACTGCCCGCCGCGGGCCGCCCTCGCCGCCCGCGCTGTGCCGCACCGACCACGACGGTACCTCCCGCCCCACACCCCCCCACACCCCCCCACACCCCACACACCTCCCCGCGCGTACACTACCTGCGTGTGGCTGACTGCCCGCCGCGGGCCGCCCTCGCCGCCCGCGCTGTGCCGCACCGACCACGACGGTACCTCCCGCCCCACACCCCCCCACACCCCACACACCTCCCCGCGCGTACACTACCTACGTGTGGCTGACTGCCCGCCGCGGGCCGCCCTCGCCGCCCGCGCTGTGCCGCACCGACCACGACGGTACCTCCCGCCCCACACCCCCCCACACCCCCCCACACCCCACACACCTCCCCGCGCGTACACTACCTGCGTGTGGCTGACTGCCCGCCGCGGGCCGCCCTCGCCGCCCGCGCTGTGCCGCACCGACCACGACGGTACCTCCCGCCCCACACCCCCCCACACCCCACACACCTCCCCGCGCGTACACTACCTACGTGTGGCTGACTGCCCGCCGCGGGCCGCCCTCGCCGCCCGCGCTGTGCCGCACCGACCACGACGGTACCTCCCGCCCCACACCCCCCCACACCCCCCCACACCCCACACACCTCCCCGCGCGTACACTACCTGCGTGTGGCTGACTGCCCGCCGCGGGCCGCCCTCGCCGCCCGCGCTGTGCCGCACCGACCACGACGGTACCTCCCGCCCCACACCCCCCCACACCCCCCCACACCCCACACACCTCCCCGCGCGTACACTACCTGCGTGTGGCTGACTGCCCGCCGCGGGCCGCCCTCGCCGCCCGCGTTGTGCCGCACCGACCACGACGGTACCTCCCGCCCCACACCCCCCCACACCCCCCCACACCCCACACACCTCCCCGCGCGTACACTACCTGCGTGTGGCTGACTGCCCGCCGCGGGCCGCCCTCGCCGCCCGCGCTGTGCCGCACCGACCACGACGGTACCTCCCGCCCCACACCCCCCCACACCCCCCCACACCCCACACACCTCCCCGCGCGTACACTACCTGCGTGTGGCTGACTGCCCGCCGCGGGCCGCCCTCGCCGCCCGCGCTGTGCCGCACCGACCACGACGGTACCTCCCGCCCCACACCCCCCCACACCCCCCCACACCCCACACACCTCCCCGCGCGTACACTACCTGCGTGTGGCTGACTGCCCGCCGCGGGCCGCCCTCGCCGCCCGCGCTGTGCCGCACCGACCACGACGGTACCTCCCGCCCCACACCCCCCCACACCCCACACACCTCCCCGCGCGTACACTACCTGCGTGTGGCTGACTGCCCGCCGCGGGCCGCCCTCGCCGCCCGCGCTGTGCCGCACCGACCACGACGGTACCTCCCGCCCCACACCCCCCCACACCCCCCCACACCCCACACACCTCCCCGCGCGTACACTACCTGCGTGTGGCTGACTGCCCGCCGCGGGCCGCCCTCGCCGCCCGCGCTGTGCCGCACCGACCACGACGGTACCTCCCGCCCCACACCCCCCCACACCCCCCCACACCCCACACACCTCCCCGCGCGTACACTACCTGCGTGTGGCTGACTGCCCGCCGCGGGCCGCCCTCGCCGCCCGCGCTGTGCCGCACCGACCACGACGGTACCTCCCGCCCCACACCCCCCCACACCCCACACACCTCCCCGCGCGTACACTACCTGCGTGTGGCTGACTGCCCGCCGCGGGCCGCCCTCGCCGCCCGCGCTGTGCCGCACCGACCACGACGGTACCTCCCGCCCCACACCCCCCCACACCCCACACACCTCCCCGCGCGTACACTACCTGCGTGTGGCTGACTGCCCGCCGCGGGCCGCCCTCGCCGCCCGCGCTGTGCCGCACCGACCACGACGGTACCTCCCGCCCCACACCCCCCCACACCCCCCCACACCCCACACACCTCCCCGCGCGTACACTACCTGCGTGTGGCTGACTGCCCGCCGCGGGCCGCCGTCGCCCCACACCCCCCCACACCTCCCCGCGTGTACTGTACGTGCGGCTGTCCGCAGTGCCGGGCGCGCCGCAGCAGGTGCGGGCGCTGGCGGCGGGCGCGGCGGCGGTGCGCGTCACGTGGGCGCCCGTCGGCGGCGCCGCGCACTACACGCTCCACACCAGGGAGCGCGGCAAGTGAGCACCACCCACTTTTTACTCGGTATTGTTGATCCCTGGCCTGATCCCTGGCCTAAACCTAAGCCTAAGCCTCCCGCTTATGCCCAGCAGTGGGCGTCTCTCGGCTGGAATTATGATATAGCTACACGGTACTTTTGTTCACATTTGATAAGAATAAAACTATAATACCTATTACTATCTGTTAAAATTTTTATGCTGCGCAACTCGTATCCACGCACTAATTCGCAGCGTGTCTGATACCTGGTTACCACAAGTAAAGCGCTTGACACTGCACCTCGAGATAAAAGTACTGTGCCTATATGAATATGACACATCTGCAATACCACCTCATTTTTTTCATATATAGAAATAATCTAATAATCAACAGCTGTTTTACAAGTCGTCCGTGAGCAGTAATGATAGCTATGTGTGTGGTCCACGTGTAGGGCGAACGGCGAGTGGTCTACGCGCGTGGAGGCGGAGGCGGCGGAGGCGGCGGAGGCGGCGGAGGGCGAGGTGTGGCACGACGTGTCGGGTCTGCGCGCGGGCGCGGCCTACGAGCTGAGCGTGCGCGCGCACGGGCCCGCCGGCGTCGGGCCGCGCTCGCCGCCCGTCGTCGCCACGCCCGCCGCCCTCGGTAACTGCTCGGGAATCAATGCCAGTCACTAGTCACTACAAACCCGTGTAGTGACTAGTGACTAAATTATCTGTGGTTTTTAAAATAAATTATTGTTCCGCTGAACCTCTCGTATTAATTGCCGCCTTTTTTTCATCATCTCATTTGATTTTTATGTAGTAAAATACAACCACATAAACAATAATCCCTGCAAAGTAACATTACTGTGGCTGCTACGTCGTAACACTAGATAGGTGTCAAAGTTGAGCGCGGTTCGAGCTTAAAGGAAAACAATACGCAAGAAATTATGTTGCCAAAAATCAGCTTGTGATACCAAACAGTAGCTCGAGAATAATAAACTACGATTTTTATAAAATATACCTTAATATAAAAAAAAAATACCCGTTTTTTTCTGGGCATAAAAGTTTATTAATGCTAAATATCACTGGACAAATTTTAATATTGACCATAACAATATTAAAATTTGTCCAGTGATAGTTTTCTTAAAGTTGAAACTTATTTTATATCTATGTTAATATCTTCAACGTATATTCTCAAAATGTAGGTATAAAAATCATCAAACATAGACATGAAAATGTTAAAAGTATTTATCCATTGAAAATACTGATTTTAACTATATTCGCTTTCATTTATGCACTGTGGTTGTCAGTGGCCCCGCGGATCACGTCGTCGGGGCGCGTGGTGCAAGTGGCGAGCGGCGCGCGGGTGCGGCTGCGGTGCGCGGCGGTGGGCGCCCCGCCGCTGCGATGGCGGTGGTCGCCCGCCACGCCCGCCGACACCACCACCGACACCGGGGACTTAATAATACACAGTACGGTACTTTACATGCTTTACATAGGTAATATTTAGAAATATTATTTATCTTAAAGCATTAGCGCAGCATTAGGCTCTCTTCATACTTGTGATGTACGAAAAAATTTGGTCTTGCAAATAACATTAGTTATGCCTAAAGTTTTTATGTGTAGAAACTTCAAATTTATGGAACTAAAGCCCGAGCTCGACTGCTCAATGAATGTACAAAGATGATCTGACCGAGTGTTCGGAAGCGAGAAATAGTTTAAAAATGTGTGAAGCGGGACCAAAAACTAACTGCGAGCGGTCTTAACACTAACACGTCCCTACGTGACGTGACCGGGATGTGGAGGAAGCGCACCATCTCGCTCTGTTCGATGAAAATCATAACTATCGCGATGGTTGCGAGGTTTGGCAAACAACCAACTAGGCCTTTTGCGCCTATTTTTGACTCTTTCGATGTCGAGCCGTTTCTATGAAATGTATCATTGCAAGTTGAGTGATTTCGCGGTCGAGCTCCGGTTTTAGAGAGTATAAAAGGACTGGATGCAATTTGTATCCAGAGGTGGAGTCGAGCGGCAACTGGTCGTGCACGGTGGGCGGGCGCGGCGGCTCCGCCTCCGTGACGCACGCGCTGGTGGTGCGCTCGCCGCCCGCCGCGCCCGCCCTACGCGCGCTCACACCCGCCGCACCGCGCGCCGTGCGCCTCGCCTGGGACGCGCCGCACGACGGCGGGGCACCCATCCTCGGTACTCTACAATTATCTTACTGTTACATATCATCATAAATTCTGTCCACTTGGTGGGCCGTCAGTTTATTTGTTATCCTTGTATATAAACATAGAATATTTTTAAAGTAATTTTTGTTTATTCGGTGTTCTACTTTTCACTCGTATTGTCATGTAATAATAGTTTGTTGACTCGTCTGGCGACTTCCACGATTGTAGATCATTTACAGATTTTGTATTTAAAAAAATTTAGATACAGCCATTATAGGAGCCTTTTGAATGTTCGCTCAAGTTATATCTATCGTTCTCAGGGTGTCAACTAGTAAAAGAAATGTATATATAGTTAGTAAAAAAATGTACGAACCTTGATGACATAAGAGTGTGTGTGTGCAGGCTACACTGTGCGGTGGGAGGCGGGGGCGGGGGCGGGGGCGGGGGCGGGCGGCGGCGGGCGCGTGGCGCGCGCGGCGGGCGGGGCGCGGTGGCTGCGGCTGCGCGGGCTGGCGTGCGGCGCGCGGGTGCGCGTCACGGCGCGCGCACACAACGCGCTCGGCGCCTCGCCGCCCTCGCGCCCGCTGCTGGCGCGCGCCGCCGGAGACAGTCAGTCAACCCATAATCCTATACCTTGTACCATACACCATTGCTATTCTTGAAACACAACCTGGATAATAGTTAAAGCGAATTGATTTGATTAAAACATAACGCTTTAATCGAATCGATTCGCGATAAGTTTACAACGATCATTTAAATAAATAATTAGTCTCATTGTGTCCTCTCAAAAATAAATGCAATTTTATGAGTTAGCGATTGAAAATAGTGAAAACCCGTACAAGTTTCTTAATGGAGTAGTTTCCTTCGTTCATCTTCCCAAATCGGTGGAAATTCAGACATGACAGGATTAGATTAATTTGAAATACTTATAACAATGAATCTAAAAAGAGCAGAAGGTAAATGCAGTGGTGTACACTATTATAGTTAAAAATCTTCCATGTCAATACACCGGCCGCGACCGTACATTGTGACGTAAGGAGGTGATGGTGTGCGTAGAAGCGAAGCCGGCGCCGGGCAAGGAGTTCATCTGGGCCAACAGCTCGTCGCTGCGGCTCAACCTGCTGACGTGGGCGGGCTGCGCGCCGAGTGCTTGGGTCGCGGCCGTGCGAGTCTCCGCCGACACCGCTGATACCGCCACCACCGCCGCCGCCGCCTGGGACGAGCTGCCCGCGCGGGGGGACATCGTCCAGGTTCTTATTCACAAACTAATCTCTATTTAGACCATTAAAATAGTGTATGAGGAGTTTGTTGCATGGATCTATCATAATTTGTAATCTTGAGCTCCTCCATGCTGCAGAAGGCTTGTAATGCTGTTGGCCCCGATTGTTTCTGCAATGGCTTTAACCCGCCAACCCGCATTGGATCAGCGTGATGATATTATAACCGCAACTGCTTACGTGTTTCTCCTAAGCAAAAAGACCTGTGCTCAGCAGTGGGACGTATATAGGCAGGTGATGATGATGGTGATAGTCATAAAAAATAAGTCTGCATTTTTAAATTTCCCTATCTCGCTTATGACATTTCGATGGCTATAACTATAGGTATACCTATTTTTATAAGAGCTAATCTTCCTCTTAGATTAATAACCTGAGACCGGGCACTTGGTACGAGATTCGCGTGCTGGCTCGCTCGTCCGCCGGTGACACTCAGGCGTTTTATAGAGCGGCCACACACACTGTAAACGGAGGTGAGTCAAGACTTTTCTACTCGCTTGCTCGTAAGATTACATCACGAATGGTATTGTATGGTGGTGTTACGTGATACAGAGCGGCTCGGGGAGCCTGTAGAGGTGCCGGTGGAGGCGCGCAGTCAGCTGGCGGAGGACGCGGCGGCGGCGGCGGCGGCGGGCGCGGGGGCGATCACGTCACTGCTGCTGGCCGGCGGGCTCGCCGCGCTGCTCGTGGCTCTAGCGGGTACGACGCTCTAAGCTCGTAGTTTTATGGAAAATTGAGTTAACTCCTTAAGCGGCGTTACTCCACCGGAGGGCTTTAATAATTCAAAAATCAATTGTGTCTGGAATCCGATGCTTAACGGAATAATATTTAGTACTAATTTTAGATTTTAAAAGACAGATTGGAATTTTTCTTCTGTTATAATATTAGTATTGTTTTCTGGCTTAATGTTAGCTATTTACGCGTTTTTGGGCGTGGTGGGGTAGTTTGTGATGTACTACACTAGACACGTATTATAATGCCTACAATTTTGTAACCATAGATTTCGAATAAATTACAACACAGACATTAGATTTTAAGCGACTTTTGAGACAACTTTTAGAACGTAAAAATGAAGGTGTATACGAGCTAACAGCTAGAGTTTGACCCCTTTTTTGCTGATGACTAGACTACTAGAAAAAAGTAAAGTTGCGGAAAAACTTGTCAAAACATACAAAAAAATTTTAGAATATTATTATATTATAAACCAGTGGTTTTACATGTACAAGTTAAAGCAAAGTATATCCACCAAGATACAATGTGTTTTAAACAAACAAAGGCAATAGATATACATAGATGATTGTGTGGGTTGCGGGTGGCTGCAGGCGCGGCGCTGGCGCGGCGGCGGCGGGCGGCGGGCGGCGGCCGGGCGCGCGCGCCGCCACTGTACGCCGCCGAGCTCGCCGAGCCCGCCGCACGCAACGGGAAGATCATGACGCCGCCCGACGCGCTAGCCGGTGCGTCCAACCTTTACCATCGCATAATGATCTCATTTCATTTAGACTTAGCAAATTAAATGTGCGACAACTCATTCCCTTCAAATAGACTTTTACAAAGCCTTCGACAAAGTTGATAATATCATCTCGATCTTAGAGACATGAAAATCCGATGTCCAAAGTAACTTGAAGCACGAGAATACGATGATCCGCCTCTGATTGTGTACTTTAAGGGAACGGAATCCATAACTTTAAAGGTATCCCTCAGGGTTCACACCTGGGTCCCATCTTATTATGTGTGACGTTACTTTAACGCAGTCCACATTGGTCGCGTGCGGCTGCCTCACAGATTCTTCCGTGTCCCGCGCAGATGACCTGCACGAGATCAGCCCATACGCGACGTTCAGCATGTCGGAGGCGGGCGCGGCGGCGGCGGCGGCGGCGGCGGGTGGCTGCGCGCTGCACGTGCGAGGGTTCGCGGCCGAGCTGGAGCTGGGCGCGCCGCCGCCGCGACCCAGCCTGCTGCGACCCAGCGGTCAGTGCCACACGCATACATCATTAAATAAATGTGTAAACATGTGTTCGAAAATTTTTTGACGGAGTTTCATGTGACCGAACACTTTTCGACTAGTTTTGTTACGACTTTTTTTACTTCATCGAAATCACATTTGCCCCTGCATTAGTTGACCTATTATCAATTAGTTTTGCTTTCTTTACTCCCATGTTTCATTTGGTAGATATTTTTTTTTACCTAAGTTATGCTTTTTTCTCTTTTTTTTATACAGCTAGTTGACAAATAAGCTGACGGCCCACCTGGTGGTAAGCGGTTACCGCCGCCCATAGACACCTGCAATAACAAGGAAAAGCACTTGATATTGCAGGTGCGTTGTCATCCTGAGGCCTTGATGCTTGGCGATGCTGGGCCGAAATAACCTTTGTTCGAAGTATTATGTTTTCTAACATTCACTAAAGTACTGTTTTATATGCCATATTTTCATTTCGTTTGATGGAATGAAAAATTTAAGCACACTATTTCCAATCATACAATGCAAGCAAGCAAGCATGCAAATAAGTCTGCAGCAAGCAAGCAAACATGCAGCATTAAAATATGCAGCTTTTTGTAAGCCAATAGTAAAAAGTTATTTTGAAAATCGATAAAACTTATTTCGTTAAAATAATACATATGTCAAATAATATCTCGATGGTCTAAGCATATGGAAAACAATTCATATAGCAAAGACGTTGGTTAAACGTTGTCGGTCAAATAATAATGTACTTGTCTGAACAAGTAAACTTAGTAAACTTCGCACAAGTAATCGGTTCCCATGCATAAAACTATCCGATGAGCTCCGGATTCATGCTCCAGATATGGATTTGTTTACACTACATATTAGGCACATAATCAAACTCTTTTTTTCTCTCTCTCCTAATGTTTGAACAGAAATTAATAGCAGACTATTCAATTTTGTATTGCTCCAGGTGCCTATATTATTATTGAAAGATCAAATTATAAATCTAATCGACGACATGAAAATAAAGCTTGAAGCGAAATGCACTTTTCAAAAACTAACTGGAAGAATTTCCTCTTTTGATAAATCATGCCACAAATAAAGTGAATGAATACAGCATTCTCACCAAATATTTCATCTATCATAATACTCACGCACGACATTCGCTAGAACAATCACAAGTCCTCGTCGTCGTCGAGGACTCATAGCGGCGGCGGCGGCGGCTGGCGCTCGGCCAGCTACATATAAAATGATTTTATAATTACAAGTACAAAAACCTTTTTTATATGGGCATTAGTCAAAGCTTTCAATTCAATTCAATTCAATTCATTTATTGCATTCATGTGTATAAATAGGTCTTAAATCTAGATGCTGGTTACAACATGAACCCTGTCAGGGCACAGCAATTTTTGCAGTAAATATATTTAATTTTATTTTTAAGTTATTATGTCAAATATTAAATTATGTATGTCAAACAGAAACAGAAATTAAAATAGATTGCGAATAAAAATAAAAATAAAAATAAAAATTTCTTTAAAATTTTTATGTAAATTATGATTACAAAAGAATTGGAAAATCATTTATTTATATCTACTATTTTACTGTTTTTACTTTAAATAGGAGAAGGCTATACTTTCAAGTACATAATTTCATAGTATCGTAAGAAATTGGTACGGGTCAACATCTAAGGCTCAGTCGTAGAGTGATTCAAACTTTTGCATTAAGTATTGTGACATTTATAAATCGTGACTTGCCTCTGTGTTTACATTTAGTAATTTTCGCTGATCAACCACTTCTCGGTAACTTAATACTATTGTATATGTAGCGCTACGACGAAGCCACTACATCTTTCTCATGTTAGTAGGTTAGGAATGAAAATGTTAGAGATAGAAAAAGTTACATTTATTATATAATATCAGTACGGATGTCAACTTTTTTATATATTTTTTTATATCACTAAGGTGGCAATCAAGCATACGGCCCACCTGATGGTAAGCGGTTACTTTAACCTATGGACGCTTGCAACACCAGGGGTTTCACTTGCGCGTTGCCGACCCTGTAAAAAACTTTTCACGTATTTTTAGAAGAACCCCATGCTGAACTCATTTGAGAAAACCTCTGCAGGGAGCAGGTCCTCTCATTTTCATTTTCATTCATGATCAGTAGTTTATTTAATCTTTTATGACTGACAGACAGACACGGTGGTCCTCGATGGCAGTGGCTTCGATTACGAAAACAAAGCAACTTTTGTCATCTATAGTTGTATTCGTAGATGCTCGTCCACTCGTCCAGAATCAGCGCCAACATAATTGCGCTTCTATCCACAACGCTCATATTTTCCAAAAAATGTTTGATATTTTTTACTGCTTTTTAGTCACTTATTGAAAATTTATATCAGGCAGGCTCAGACAAGGAAATAAAATGATACCTATCATCATCATTGTCATCGATTAAGCTGAAGACGTCCACAAACGGCTGGACAAAGGCCTCTCATAATGATTTCCGCGAAAAACGGCGCTGTGCTAATAGTAATTTACAGCTTCACTCTCTAAGCTGTTATAATCATATCAAAGGCAAATGACATATTTAATCAGCCTTCGAGTGACCACGATCGCTGTAAAGTAATCGAAACGTTGGGTGTTTTTTTTTTTATACAACTGGATGACAAACAAGCTGACGGCCCACCTGATGGAAAGCGGTAACCGCCGCCTACAGACACCTGCAATAACAAGCAAAAATCACTTGATATTGCAGGTGCGTTGTCATCCTGGGGCCTAAGATGAAATGCCGTCCATGCCCAGTAATAATAATAAGTATAACAATAAATCCGGTTAAGTGGCTTCATTTCAAATTTCGCTTTAAGTCGACTTACATTATTAAATAAGCCTTAGTTATTTTTGTCAATCTATTAAATAATTTACATTACTGTTACTCGTGCAATTATTCTATTTTTAAAGTTTTCTTATTCAAGTTTTTTATTACTCAATGAACATTAGTTATAAGAAACTTGAATAAGATAACTTAAAAATAGATGATATATGACGTAATTGAAATATGAAATATATCATAATAATAAATATAATCTTTCACCGTAAATTTCACGTAAGAGTAGGTAAAAGATGATGAATAAAATTGGTTAGAACACACATAAGGACGGACAAGACAAAATTGTAACAGGCAGTGTTCTTAACTTTGTGAATACTATGTTAAACTTTACCCCAACAACGCTTACATCAAACATAAAGTTAGCTAAAGCACGACCATCGAAACCCCAATTATGTAGGTACAAAGTTTACGTACATTAGTGGAAAACTGCAACTTTGTAGTTCAGTATATTAAAAACGCCATAAAATAATAATAGTTCATTGTAGAGGCATTATCTCTGGTTCCATTGAGCGAGCTTGCAATATCCGTTGTGTGCAATGCCCATTGTGCCTGAGGAGGGGCCACTTGGTGGGGGCGGGGGCGGGGGAGCTCCCCCCAGTCGAGCAACTGTACCGCACCGGGCAGCGCTCCTCGGGCATAACACCCAAAAGTTACAAAGTGACAAACCAACACTCTTTCATTCGCAGAAAGCAGAAATTGACGATGTCTGCATATTGTCCACAAGAGCACAATACTTCTTGCTTTGCTTGCTTCGTAATTTTCACGTTACCTACCCCGAAAAACCAAAAAGACTATTCGTTACTACCTCAGAAAGACGTAGTGGCTCAGCTGTTCCATGCAATTGAGTTCATTTGCTAATTATAATTCAAATTCATATTTGTATTGTTTGTTTTCGTTTTTTTTTTAATATTTGAAAGAAATTATTTAAATAGCACGATGGACTTCCGAGTTGAGTTATAAGTACAAACAGGAAAATTATTTCCCAGACATAATTAATTTAACACATGTGTTATAATAACATACAACACATTTATAAATACACACAGAATCAAACCCACAAATGAAAAAACTTTGTGTCAATAAACCACTGGAGTGTCCCTCAATGCGTCCAGATTAGTAAACAAACAACGATAGCGGTTTTTTCACATTAAACACAATGTGAGCCGACCGACTGACGTTGTTTGGTGTTCTACGGGGTTACGTGGTCCACCGGCTCCCTGTGTCGGGTCGCGTCACAGACACCTGTATTACAACCACTCGCTAATTACTGATCATTATTAAAGATATTGTGACAGCAAAATTGAGTCAACATTAAATTATTTAAACGCCTTCTGTGATCTAGTTGTCTTTCCTGTGGGAGCAGTAATTTTCTGCTTAGTTTGTTTGGTGATAGGGTCGTTCTTACGTCCGCCTGGCTAGCTACCACCGTCTTATCTGTCTGCCGCCATAACAGTAATGTTTACAGCATTATTGTGTTTACGCAGTTGGAAGTAAGATAGCCATTTCCTCTGTGGTTGAGGAATCCGGGTGTAGCACGCTTCCATCTTCGACCTCATCATCACTTACCATTTGCTCTGTCGACGGCTAAGAAAGCCATAATTATTCATCATTTTATTTCCGTCAAGACGGTTAATATCGAAGGATTCCTTCATCTTTACACACATCGCAATATAGAATGGAACAAGTACAGCTGAATTAATGCAGAGTGTGTGTTGTCTCATTAAATTTATGAACGTTTGTATTTAAATATTTCGGTCATAAATCCTGTGTTTCATTGTTCTACATGTTAGATTATTACATTATCATTATTCTAATACAATCGGCTCACTAACGCCGCAAATGGAATCAAAGCTGACATACTTCAGTGGTATCAAAGTGATTATTGCTTATATTATTTTACTGACAATTATTATAACTGGTCATTATTTTAAAACGTAGCTCCGATGGTGTTAATGGCGATTATTTTATGCACCAGAGTAACATGGAGTCATTTTAAAATTGCAAAATATTTTTAAATGAATACTAGTTTTTTGTGTCGTAACCAGATTAATGCATGAAATATGATCTAGGTTGTTCTATTAAATAAAAGAAATAGCAATGGAAGCGTCCTATTTCGTGGCGCACATTACCTTTGTTCCGTGTGCGGGCGGTTGATACAAGTGACAGAGATTTCCAAAATAATCTTTTGTATCGATACGTATCGCAACCAATCGTATCGATTCAGCGATATATCGGAACGTCTTGTATCGATACATACGATATTTATTTATTTTTTAAACAGGTTATAATAAAATAAAAGTAAAAAAGTACAACAGTAAAAAAGTCTTTACTGTCATAAAAATGGAAGTTATACCTATTACAATATTTTACAATGGCCATTGAGAGGTGGTAAGGCTACGTAAAAAAAGAGTCTAGACAGGCGTTGCGGATTTAAGAGATTGCGTCTATCTGAAAATGTCATCCATGCCTTCTCTAGTGTACATTTTTTGAAGATTCAGTACATAAAGGACGTTTAATATTACAGGTTCAATCAAATCATAATTTTAAACAGATATTCATGGGTTCGATATTTTTTACCTGGAGATACGATACATCGATGCGTATTGTATGGTCGTGTATCGATACAAAATATCGATTCATATCGCGCATCTTTACAAGTGACTGAGCAGATACATATACCATTAATCGTGGACTGAGCGAGTGGTTTGCATCGTACCTTTATTTGCCTCATACAGAGGGCATCAGGCTGCGGGAGCGCAGTCGTGTAGGATCGTATTCACCAACTTTATATTAGAATCTATTAGCACCATCAAACCAGTACGGTATCTTACTATAACAAGTGGGCTACTTAGTCTTGTCGGACATCTTTTACTTTTGACACCAGGAAAACACCTTTCCTCTTTTTCGCCTGAATTTTCTGTTTAAAGAATAACTTGGTTTCCCCTTTTTACTTAATTTTTTTTCTAAAAGGCAAAGGGTTTTCTGCTACTTCTAGACGTAAGGTACCCAAGTTATACAGCCCTGCACTAAAGCCAGGTTCTTGTGACACAATTCTAGCTAAATTTAGCTTAATTTATTTATAGAAGAGAAACGGGAATTTAATAGCTGCCACTATTTTCCGAACATAATAAGGTAAAAGGTTAATTAAGGGTGTGATTGAGCGCGTGACCGCGACAACCGACGTCTCAACTCACCATACTTAATAATTCTACAAAAAAGCAGACAACAGCGTATCCGACACGCATCAACGGATCCGTAGCAATATTAGATGAAACCACCTTAATATTTATGTAATTACTAATAACCGCCGGTGGCTCTAGGCACGTGGGTGTCGGTTTGGCTCCAAAAAGTAACCTTTGTCCTTTACATGGTCTCGAACTATTTGCATACCGAATTTCATCTAAATCGATTCAGCGATTTAAGCATGAAAAGTAACACACGGACGAGGTTATTATCGTAATTTTATTATTATTTAGTATAATATTAACATTTACGTAATAAAATTGTTTACACACTTATTTACTGACATAAAATTTTATATTGAAAATTATTTTAAAAATACAATAATCGTGTCTAAAATGTAAGTAATTGTTAGGTATAAGTAGCTATAGGTGCGCGGCTGCGCCCGCGCAACATTATGGAAATATACCAGTGCGTTGACAGCCGTCGTTTGTTTCACTCGTTCCCTGTGCTCGCATATCTTATAGTGGCGACGAATACCCACAACTATATAGAAAAAAAAATGTCTTATTCAAATTTTGGAATATTATCGAATTTCGACCACAATGTCAATACTTGGAAGACATACAAGTGCAGATTGACGCAATGGTTTATTGCAAATGATATCCATCGGGGTAACGATTCTACGGGAGTGAAAAGACGAGCGATACTTCTCAGCGCACTCAGTGAGGGTACTTATAAGCTCGCGGCAGACCTCGCGCTGCCAAAGGAACTGCAGGATGTACCCTACGAGGATATCGTGAGACTTCTGGACATCCACTTCACGCCGAAACAGGTTGGATTTAGCGAGCGACATCAGTTTTATGCCGCTACCCAACAGTCAACAGAGTCGCCGTCGCAGTGGGCCGCCAGGTTGCGTGGTCTATCATCACAGTGTAACTTCACAAATGTTGAAGAAGTATTAAGGGATCGGTTCATAATGGGCATGCTGCCGGGAGCTGAAAAGGAGAAAATGTATGTGCAGGAGCTGGCAGGATTAACGTTGACTAAGGCTGTGGAGCTGGCTGAGGGCATGCGCGGCCGCGGCCAGTGCCGCCGGCCCGCCCGCGACTCCGCAGTTTGTGACATCCATGTCAGATCAGCTGTTCAAAATCAACCAAAAAATCAGTGGGTCCGGTAGTGCTGGCCCTCGACGAAATGATAAAGTGAAGTGTGTGGTATGTGGTTATACCAACCATAAAGCAGAGTTGTGTCGTTTTGCCGGTTATACGTGTAGGAAGTGTAATACGAAAGGTCATCTAGCTCGGATGTGTAAAAAAGTGAATTACGTAGCGACTACTACGAGTGAGGTGAACGATGGCGACGACGACGACGGTGAGTTGTACAATGTTCGTTCAGACAGAGGGGAGCCACTAGTTGAAACGGTGAATATGAACGGGAAAAAAATACAATTTGAAATAGATAGCGGGTCAGCGGTAACGGTCATATCTGAGAACACTTACAATTTACATTTCAAAAACCAGCTTTTGACAAAAACTAACAAAAGACTGATGAGCTACACGGGCGAAGTACTGGGTTGTGTTGGGTGTACTCAAATGTCCGTGCAGTGGGGCGGGCGTACACGCGTACTGTACGTGTACGTGGTGCGGGGTGGCGGCCCGCCGCTACTGGGACGTCACTTGCCCAATTCGAACTTCAACTTAGCCCGGTGCAGTATTGTGAACAAACTGACGAGTTAGTTAAAACTTTACCGTTACAGTATCCCAATTTATTTTCTGGGAAATTAGGAAAATTTAACAAATACGAAGTTAAATTAACATTAAAAGAAGGATCTCAACCGATATTCTGTAAGGCGCGGCCAGTGGCTTTCGTATTAAAAGATAAGATCGAAAACGAAATAGATCGACTAGTCGAATTAGGCGTGCTCCGGCCGATAGAACATTCAGAATATGCTTCGCCAATCGTACCGGTCTTAAAACGCGACGGGTCGGTACGGATATGCGTGGATTATTCTATTAGTATTAATAAACAGTTGGTTATAGATCAATACCCGCTACCTACGGTGAAAGAGTTGTTTTCAAAATTATACGGTGGAGTTAATTTCACAAAATTAGACTTATCTATGGCGTATAATCAATTTTGTTTGAATACGGAGTCACAAAAGATAGAACGTTTGAACTTGGGCAGTATGTTTGGTACAAAAAACATGTGAATAGTAATAAGTTTTCTTGGGTTAAAGGACAAATTGAAAAACAATTAGGAAAAATGTTATATTTAGTTAAGGACTGTTTAACATTAGAATGTGTTAGAAAACATAAGGACCAATTGTTGAATTATAAAGGATTAGATGTTACCAGTCGAACACCTGGAGAAAGCGTTGTGTATACCTATGACTTCAATGATCCAAGTTCCGATGCCCTGGCAATGTCTCAACCTACATTGTCACTACAGCACTCGCCACCTACATGCGAAGATTCCATCTTAGGTGCGGAGGGAAGTAAGACTGAAGTGACGCCACCGCCCCTAACAGAGGAGACCTTGAGGTTCAGCGACCCGCCTACGCCATGTCGCGTAACGACCACGAGAGGGGTGCGACGTCCAGCTTTTTCTGACGATGATATTGATTTCTTTGATGTAGAATAATACACGGAACCAATAACTGTTTAACATAAACATTGCTTATTATAAGAGAGTTGTATATTTTTTAATTGTAAAGGGGGAAATGTTAGGTATAAGTAGCTATAGGTGCGCGGCTGCGCCCGCGCAACATTATGGAAATATACCAGTGCGTTGACAGCCGTCGTTTGTTTCACTCGTTCCCTGTGCTCGCATATCTTACAGTAATGTTAATTAATTCAATTAAAAATAATAAAGTTTACATTTAATAATGATATTCATATCATGAATTTATTTCAATCATTATTGCGATCACTTCAATGCTTTATGTTTGTAAATAATCTTTAAAGACCTCTTCAACTAAACCGCAACAATTGGGTAGCTTGAATAAAAAAAACATTTCATAACGTTCTCATTACTGCTTTCAGGGCTCCAGTGTATGTCTTTATTTTATTAAAAAATATATGCACAGTTTAATGAACAGATAGACAGACAATATAAATAGTAGAATACTGTTTCAGTCATTTTAGCTACGGAACTTTAAAACTAAATTGCAACATGTAACCACACTCGCTCGACTAATAAACTAAATTGAACTTTAACCGAACTCAATAAAAGTTAGTGGTCTGAACGCGTGCTACGCGCGCCCGTAGACCAGCTACGTGCCGTAGCAGATGTGACTTCCCGTAGCATCTGCTACGTGGCACGTAGCATAAGATGAGGTTCGTCTACGAAGTTACAGACGTTTTACCTACTATGGTTTTCTGTATACTGAATTGATTGAGAAGTAATGGATATTTTAGCAGTTGGAATAATGAAAATTTCAGCTTTGTTTATATACTTTGTAACGGCTCCTGCAACGTGTCCTATTTTGTTTTTTATTTTCTTTGACAAGTATTTTAATTTCTCATGCTATACCAACTGAACACGGCCGTTCCACGGAACCCAAAACGTTGTAGGACATAGAATATTAAGATTAAAAATTAGTATTTTTCACAAGTGTTCGACTAGGGCAGGAAGAAAAGTCGCTACCCAATAACACTATTTTATAGTGCTGTGCTGCAGCGGTAAATAAAGTTGCCAGAGCTCGCCGTAGCAGCAGGACGAAGACGTTTCTCTTGCTGTCAACATTTCGCTTATTGTTTATTTTTACAGAGCGACCGCTTGCCTACAGGCGGGCCTTATGCCTGTTGTTCGATATTCTTAGACTGTTTACATCTAGTATGTCTGTGTGTTTGCCTAGCACACAGAGTGTTAACCCAGTCTATGTGTGTGTGTGTGTGTGTGTGTGTGTGTAGTGAACTGTCGGTCTGTGTGTGGCAGAGTTCGGGCGCGCGCGTGACAGCGACTCGGAGTCGAGCGGCTCGCCGTGCGCCGCCTGCGCCGCGCACTACCGCGCGCCACAAGCGCACCAAACCGGTACTACATAATTATACTAACATTTATTTACTTACAAATTTATTTAATAATGTAACTCTGAAGCCGATTTAATTTTTCGTGCATATGTATAATGCTTTTTTAATTTAGAGCATATTCCTACACGAAGTTTCTTAAACGAGAAGTTTTGATACGTAAAGACATAGTTACGTTCGTATCGTATGACGTATGACGTGTGTAAGTGGTGCGTCTTAATTCCGTTTGTAATATAATAATTGATTTTATCAATGTGTTTATTATTCGCTTACTCGGTCATCTAAGAGTAAGCGAATATTTTGCACATTGATTTATAATGACCTTCATAGCAATAGTTTCATTTCGAATGGTGAACGCTTTAATATTGACTATTATAGTTTCAGTTTTCATTCGAGATGTTTATTCTAAGCTGATGAACTATCAGCTAAAGTATTAGATTTTCAGCATTGGCCCTAATTCTGGAGAACACATGCTAAGTTTAAATTTAAGTTCAGTCCATCTCTTTCTCTCAATAAAAATACAAAAAGGATGGCTGTCATATTATTTGAAATTTAGAAACATGCGTTCAATTTACGACCTTATTACACGCCGTCTAAATTTGTCTATGGTTCCTTTGAAATCTGTCTAAATATAGTTGACAGCTCTAAACGAATTGTTGCTATCTTTTCCTGTTACATATTGCTAGAAAGAGATATACTGTACTTAAATTTAAACTTAGAGTGTGTCTCCAGAATTAGGTCCATTGAGAAACGAATTAATAGTACTACGAAGTAAGTTGTTGATAAAAAACGTACTTCGTAGTACTATTAACAACTATTTCAGATTTATTGTCGTGATCAAAAACCTTCCATTTAAGCAGAAATTCTCGCGGCTTGTACGAAAGTCTGTCATAGAGCAATATATTCACATTTTGATGAAGTTCAGTTATTCATTTTACTGCGATAAGACAGAATTTTGCACTAACAGCGGAGAATACAGTATAAAATATATTAATAGATGTTTTACGTGATTCACATTACCAGACACGCTACCAGTTGAGTCCAGCGCAGAAGACACTTCGTACAGCGCGTGCGGGCGCGGCGGCACGACACGCTCAACCCGAGGCCCGCATGAGCGGAGCGAGCGCAAAGAGCGCGCCGAGCGTTACGAGCGCAGCGAGCGCAACGAGCGCGGCGAGCGCAACGAGCGGGGCGAGCGGGGCCGGCAGCCGCGCGGACGACGCCGACGCGACCACTCGCGGCAATCTTCCGAGCCCACTGTCAGGTATCATGGACTTACTTTTTACTCCAAGTTCTTTAATCCACTTTGTATAGTCATTTTATTTCTATCATATATTCAAGTTTTTTTTAAGTCTGTCAGTCATTCGCAACATCTCTGATTATTTATTGAATTTTCTATAAAAATAATTTTAGAGTATGGTTATTTTCTATCAAGCGATCTAATTCAATTCAATCAATTCAATCATTTATTTGCCTTTGAATAAGGTATACAGTAGATGGAAGTCAATGGATGGAAGTAATTTTCTTTTTATTTTATTACTCATATTAATTTTATGTTAGTAATTAGCATTTACATTTGTGATAATCCAAACAAATAATACTTGTTATTGTGTGTGTTCACCTGATTCTCCTGCAGGTCCCTTGACGAAGGTTTTTACTGAACTATAAACGTTTTCTGTTTCCAACAAAGCCACCGTTTCTAAGGACGTTGATAGATCCCGCGGGATCACTGGCGGCGGTAATATACTAGAATCGAGGCCCCGGACTAGACTCACTCCCGCCCGACACACGCATGGCTTGCAGCTTCGCCCGCCCGCTGAAGCCTCCTAGTTGCATGAGCGTAGCGAGCGTACTGAGCGAACCGAGCGCCCGCTGCCCATCTCCAAGGCATTACTATTGGATCAGTCGAAACTCTGTCCAACATCCGAACTCAATGACTTACATAGTAATATCGCATCCTCCGCTCCGCATGCTCTCAGCGCAAGTTCGGTCGCACACTTGAAAATAACGAAGTTATTTATTACTTACTTTTCTCGGTTCCTATATCAATTATGACTAATCTTACCTATAGTTCGACCAGTTTATCAATTAGTGAACGTACTGATACGATTAATGAACATGCAGTTTCAGAACGAGACTTGGATTAGAAAAATAACTTGTCGATCACAGATAGATTTTCACTCCTAAACATTTTTTTTAATACCGATTTGCTTTATATTTGAAATCTGATCTCTCATTAGGACAAGTCATCTTTCTAGTCTGTATTGTTTTTAAATACCTATAAGTAATTAAATATAATGCTAACAACAGACAATTTGATAACTTACCATTCTAGTAAAATCGTACTCATTTGAGAAAAAGGAACCAACACAGCCTGTACTCGCAAAGGTTTTGTTTTGAAATTTGAACTAAAAAGAATAATGTAGTGGTGTGCGGCGAGCCTGGCTGCAAGTAGGTGTAGCAGTAAGCCGCGAGCGCTGCAGCGGCTGACTGGTCCCGTGTTGCAGGTACTTGGCGCCGCTGCAAGCGCTGCAAGCGCTGCCGCCGCGCCAGCAGCCGCTGTGAGCGCCGCCGCCCGCGCCCGCGCTCTGTACATACTGTGTTGTAACTTTGTAAGGAATCCATTCGTTGTCCCGATCTGACTGATCTAGTCCTATTTATTAAACAAATGTGTTTTCATACGTTGTTTCAATTCCCCACGATATAATTTTATTGTTAACTAGCTGACCCCGCAAACGTTTTTAGCCATAAAAAAAATT
The DNA here is from genome assembly GCA_947347705.1 of Nymphula nitidulata. NCBI lineage: Eukaryota > Metazoa > Arthropoda > Insecta > Lepidoptera > Crambidae > Nymphula > Nymphula nitidulata. The sequence continues at coordinate 195,144 of OX374617.1, read as the reverse complement.
GTCCAAAAAATATATAGATAGTAGCCGATTCTGAGACCTACTGAATATACATAATAAAATTTAATGAACATCGGTCAAGCCGTTTCGGAAGAGTATGGTAACTAAATTTGTGAGTCGAGAATTGTATATTATACTATAAGATAAACAAGGCATTGGTGTCGATTCTGTTGTGATCCTCTATTTATAACTAACATTCAGTTACTATGCTTTTTTTAAATTCTCGTACAATAAAAACTACTTCTAATGAAAACATTAAGGCAGTTGACAGATAAATTGGCTAAACCGCTGTAGGACACCGAGAGTCTATTACAATCTAAACCTAATTGTGTATTGAATCTGCGTCTGAACAGGTTAACCGATCCATACATTATTAATGACTTATTTTAATATTTCTTGACATTCGTTAAAATTACACAAAATTATTTTAAAAACTACCAATCTCTCTACAATATTACTACAATTTCACAGAGATATCAAGTCCTGGGTGGCTCAGATGGTTAGAGCAGTCGCGGGTTCGATTCCCGCCTCAGGACGTGAAATTTTTCTAGTTTAGATATTTTTATTAGTAAAAACTACCATTTTAGTGACGTCACCCCTGTCATCTATTTTTTTGGTCAGATTGTAATGAAAAAGTATTATTAAATCCAAATTTTATTTTAATTCGTGGACAACAGACTCAGAGCCATTATACAAATAGTTACTTACTCCTCATCCCATCATATACAATTTCAATATCAAATTATAGTGTAAGTAAAATCAGAAGCACTGAAAGGGAAGAGCGTAAAGTGCTCGCTGTCAGTGGTAGTTAAGTGTCGGTAAACTAAGGACTCGTAACGTCGAAACTAGGCTGCCCGCTCACGTCGAACAGCCGTTGACTGAGAAATTAATGAACTTTTGAAAAGGTATCCACTAAAGCATACATTATCTAGTGAATAACGTTGCTGGTTGTATAATAAGGAATAGTTATTGTTATGTTTTTTTTAAACAACTAGATGACAAACAAGCTGACGGCCCACCTGATGGTAAGCGGTTACCGCCGCCTATAGACACCTGCAATAACAAGGGAAAATCGCTTGATATTGCAGGTGCGTTGTCATCCTGGGGCCTAAGATGAAATGCCGTCCATGCCCAGTAATTACACTGGCACCTTTCCCTTCAATCCGAAACACAGTGAACTGTTTCACGGCTGAAATAAGAAAGGCGGTGGTACCTACCCAGACGACCCTACATACGGGTCTACCACCTAGTATTATCAACATAAGCATTATTATGTAATTGTTTGTTTTTCCAATAAATTGAAAACAAAAAGCACATATTACAAGTACCTTTAATATTGTAGTGACAGCATCAGTTTTAAACCAGGTCTTATAATAAGGAAGATTAGGTAAGTCCGAAACACGTCTATTCCCGGTTGTCACCACTGGCTTTGTCACCACTGAGGATAAATGGGAAAAATAATCCCGATTGTCACCAGTGGCGACGTATAACACTTTGTTTCCCAGTTGTAGCCACTGGCTTTGTCACCACTGGTGACAAATGAGAAAAAAACATCCCAATTATCGCCAGTGGGGACGTACGACACAGATATTGTCGCTAATGTCACCATCCATGACACACACAAAATAAAAGTCAAGTCAAGTCTGGATTCAGTCACAGTCTTTCGTAAGAGAGTCAAAGAATATAGTTTAGCTCGACAATTAAACGGCATAACTGAACATTTATTATAATACTGAACATATACAGAAAATATAAACATTTACCATTAATAATAATAATAATAAATAGTTTTTTTTTATTTATAGTAATTATATACCATTTACACAAAAAAAAATAAGTAGGTGAAATCTATATCGTACTCTAGGAGTAATATTATAGGCTGCTGATAAAAACTAACCATGAAACAACACATTTTATCAGAGACATGAAACGTTTTTTTTTTTTAAATGTATATTATACTGGTAAATGTTAATATATACGGGTGGTAGGCCCGTATGTAGGGTCGTCTGGGTAGGTACCACCGCCTTTCTTATTTCAGCCGTGAAACAGTTCGCTGTGTTTCGGATTGAAGGGAAAGGTAGCCAGTGTAATTACTGGACATGGACGGCATTTCATCTTACGCCTCAGGATGACAAGGCACCTTTATATCAAGTAATTTTCTCTTGTTGTTGCAGGTGTCTATAGGCGGCGGTTACCGCTTACCATCAGGTGGGCCGTCAGCTTGTTTGTCATCTAGTAGTATAAAAAAATAAAATAAAAAAATATATTCTGTATATGTTCAGTATTATAATAAATGTTCAGTTATGCCGTTTAATAGTCGAGCTAAACTATATTCTTTGACTCTCTTACGAAAGACTGTGACTGAATCCAGACTTGACTTGACTTTTATTTTGTGTGTGTCATGGATGGTGACATTAGCGACAATATCTGTGTCGTACGTCCCCACTGGCGATAATTGTGATGTTTTTTTCTCATTTGTCACCAGTGGTGACAAAGCCAGTGGCTACAACTGGGAAACTAGGTGTTATACGTCCCCACTGGTGACAATCGGGATTATTTTTCCCATTTATCCTCAGTGGTGACAAAGCCAGTGGTGACAACTGGGAATAGACCCCGAAACATGCTGGAATAAATAAAAGGCCGATGATCTGGCCTAACGTGCGGGCAGCCTTAGTTGATCGCGGGGTTCGATGCTGAGGTAGATAGGCCGCCGCCCGCCGCTCGTAGGTATTAATCTCACAAACAAGCTTAACAGCTTTAATTATTTGCGAATAACGATCCTTTTACTGCCACCCCATTTTTCTTTTCACCCACGAAATGTTTTCAAAGTTTTCATTATCAGGTAATGAAATCTAAGATAATGTTTAACGACTGGTGCACTGGTTGATTCTTTTTTTATTACAAGAGAAATTATATTAAATAGTGATCTACTCAACAATTGATAAATAATTAAAGTAATAATAAAAATATACACATGTAATTACATTATTCTAGAAATAAATTAGTTACGAAATAAAAACAAACTTACAAACAATAAACATCACCTAAATCTTGCGAAACAGGAAGTGTACCAATAAGGCTAGTCTGTCTGAATTTACATTAATGAAGTGGTAAGCGGTCACTTTAGTCTATAGACGCTCGCAGCAGCTTGAGCTAGTGCTCAACATAACGCGTATATCTGTATAACTGTCCTGTGAGAGACGAGTCTTTTTACTCTCAGAACAACACAGTGCTACAGAGTAGCCTTATTTAAGTTCTAGTAATTTGTTTTCGATTGTCAAAATAGCCCAAGCCCAATAAAGGAAATCACTTATCGTCGCTGGGCGTGCAAGACCGCGTAAGAGCAGTTTGCAATACCGCGTATTTACAAAAGTCGCATAATTTAAACAACCAGAGGCTCTTAGCGCTGATTTGCCTATGCGAGATTCTCATTAAACAACACCCAGATAAATCCCAAACAAGTTCAGTCAAAAAATGTGTAGAAATATCCAAGATATTAACTTTTTTCTTCTATCCTGTGAAATAAACAAAAAGCACATACGCGGTATTGCAAACTGCTCTTATGCGGTCTTGCACGCTCACCGACGATATGACATTAGATACTTATTAATGAAATGTAATCCCCGGCCAGCACGTGACCATGGCGGGCGCGTCCCGTCGGCGGGCGGAATATAAACAAGCTCCCAAATAAGCACTCCCGTCAACTTATTGTACCGAACCTTTTTTCCTTATTGCTCAGACAAGCTTAGGTGGGTACTGCTCCAAAATTATTTCCTAAGATTACTTTTATTGAGCATTTTATGCGATTGGAACGGAACATTGCGAGGGGATTGTAATTTACGATCCACGAAGATCTTTGTCTCGTTAAGCAGATCAGCGGCGCTTGAGGCTCGTTGCGGGAGTTGGCCAAGCGGAAAATGGCTACGAAACGTCTTACAAAAGGAAGAAATCGTAATTATCGGTATAATTTTGAAAATAGTAGGGCATAGTGATAATTAGGGGAAGCGATTCCACCTTATAGAAGTTTGCAGTTAAATTACACTTATTTACAGTCCTGTGTTCTGTGTTTGTGCGGGAGGCACAAACACAGAACAGCGGAGCGGAGCTCACGTTATGTTGGCAGCTGACACGTTCGCTTCCTATGTTGACAACATAACACTTTCTCTTCATTATATTATATTGTATAAATTCTTTAAAAAAACACTGGAGGTACGGTCAACCACAGAAGTAGCTGAACATTTTAGTACGATGTCACAATAACTATGGCGCACATATAGTAAGATAGCGACTAAAAAGTACGAGGACAATAGTAGGTGGGACACGGTACTAAAGTGTTCAGCTACTTCAGTGGTCGACTGTGCTATGTTTCTTGGCCTTCATCTCACCTGATAGTAAGTAGGGTCGCAGATGAAAACAAGCTACACCCGAATTCCTCAATCAGTGAGGAGCTGGCTATCTTACCTCCAACTCCCGGAACACAACAATCCTGTAACATTACTATGTGGTAGCTAGCCAGGCAGTCTTCGAAAAAGCTGTACCACCAACCAGATATCAACCAGCCAGTCCACAACAGTGGTAAGGTAATTTCATCAAATTCTCTCTTCGTTGCATGCAACCGAGCCACTACACGTCATCGCTCCATCGAGACATTTGCGGGACATTCTTTATGATTGAAACCTTTTCGGGAAGAAGTCATTTACAGTATAATTTTTCTTCCATAAATTTATGAATCAATAGAGGTCTACACTTCGTTACACTTTTTTTATTCAACTAGATAATAAACAAGCTGACGACCCACCTGGTGGTAAGCGGTTACTGCTGCCTATAGACACCTGTAATTACAAATAAAAATAACTTGGTAAGTATTGCAGGTGCATTGTCATCCTGGGGTCTATTGTGAAATGCCTTCCATGCCCAATAACTCCCTTACCGTTACCTTTACCTTCAATCCAAAACACAGCGAACCGTTTCACGGCTGAAATAAGAAAGGCAGTGGTACCTACAGAACGATCCTACATACAGGCCTACCTACCTAGTGTCAATTTTCGTAATATAGTATTATGTTGCCCTCCCTATACTTACTGAAACAGTAGAATTTTATATTGGAAATATTAAATTTTACTGTTTTAGTAAGTTCCAACCTCTTTGTACACAGACACAATAAATTTTGTTGCACGTGTACGCCGGCGGGCTGGTAAGCTTCGAAAAGTTAGGCAGTACTTGTTAATAATATAGAAAATAATTATGATAATTTATATGCTTATGAAATAAACTGTAAGATATTAACATTATACGCGAGGGTTCTCCGAAGGAGCGTCTTCATGGAGGCGAGCGACCGCCGATGCTTAAAAGGTTGAAATGGTTTTAATTTTTCATGCATAATTAAGCGGAGGACTCGTGCATTTTTAAATTGATAAAAGCGTTTCCGCGGTTCCCGGGTGTCTGTACTTGGAGAACTGTATCTATAGTCTGGATGGAATGCAAGCTTTTATTTTATTTTATACTGAACAATAAGCAACGGTGACCGAATCCCGTAAATGCATGCTCGTGGACATCGCAACACGTCGAATGATTTATTGAAAACCCGACCTGTTTCCATACATGGAGGAAGAACTCCCTTACTGCCAATATTATTATGTACGTACTCTTTGTTGTTCTTCTAACGAAACTTTTTAAAACGATTATAATTAGTTAACAAGGGTGGACTTATCTCTATAAGAGATCTCTTACAGTAGTCCCGGTAACCCGTGAGTGTGTTGGATATTAATGTGGTAAGCTGGCGACTAAACAGCGCACAGGTATTCATAGATTTTTCATTATTATTACTCAAGAAACTATGGTACTCTCCCCTAACTCCTGCCTTGAAAACAGCGGCCTGCTTAGCTGAAATGTCTTCTCCAAACAAGCTGCTCTCAGCATTAACAAAAAGTTTAAGAAGATAGTGGCCCTAATCTTATATATAAAATACTCGACTCACAAATTTAGTTACATACTCCTCCGAAACGGCTTGATCGATTTTCATGAAATTTAATATGTATATTCAGTAGGTCTGAGAATCGGCTACTATCTAATTTTTTTGGGCATTATTTTGTGGCAAAACAACGTTTACAGGGCCAGCTAGTTAAATATAAATTTAATTTGGGTACATCTCGTTCTCTTAATATGAATACAGGATGATGGCTGTCTTAAAACAAATAAATAGCTGTAATTTGATATTTAGAAAAGTTTGTTCAACTTTCAATCTTATTAAACGTAATAAAATGCAGGGTTTAGGAAGAACCTCCGTACCATGTCATCTAAAATTGTCTATTTTTTTATTATTTTTTTATTTTTTTTTATACAAAGCACGACAAATGACTCAACACCACCTGATGTGAAGCGGTAAGAAGAGTCCATATGCGAAGACAGCTAGTGCAGTTCAGACACTGCTCTAGCCGCCTCCACCTTGCCGGCCCGAAAGGTGCTTTTTCACGCCTCTTTTGAAGGAACCCATGTTATAGGAAGGAGGGAACACATGTGCTGGCAAAGAATTCCAAGTTCTGGAAGTTCGACAAAGAAAAGAGCTACTAAATTTCTTTGTACGTGATGTTGAGGTGGAGACAGTGAATTGATGACTCCGAAGACCGGCACGCGTGCTCCTGAGTAGGAATGGGGAAGGTGGGATAAGGTCAAATAGCTCCTCAGAACACTCTCCGTGATATAGCCGATAGAAGGCGCTAAGCGACGCAATGTCTCGACGCAATTGCAGAGGCTCAAGGTTGTTGGTGACCTCTACATCGCCAATGATACGGACAGCACGACGCTGCAATCTGTCCAGGGCATCGAGAAGGTACTTGGCGGAGCCATCCCACAAGTGCGAGCAATATTCCACGCAAGACCGGACCTGAGTTTTATAGAGCAGGCATAATTGGTCAGGCGTGAAAAATCGACGCACCCTGTTCAGGACACCGAGCTTCCGTGAGGCTGTTTTGATCACGGTTTCGATGTAGTTCCTGGAATTCAGATCGCAACATATCTCCATGCCTAGCAAATTTAGGGAGCCCTGTGCCGAAAGAGTCGTGCCCTGAAGAGACGGAAGGGGAAGGAACGGCGACATTTTAGCCGTAAACGCGCACACCTGTGTTTTCTTAGCATTGAACTCAACAAGATTGTTAGATCCCCATTCAGATACGAGGTTCAACACCCTGTCGAGCTCAATGGTAAGATTCTCTCTCTCTATCGGTTTCAGCGCGCCCTGCCCCTGGGCGACCGTAATATCCCCCATGCACTGTACTGTCATCTGCATAGCAATGAATGTTTCCTAACGGAATCATGTCATTGATATGAAGAAGAAAGAGTGTGGGGGATAAAACAGAGCCTTGTGGTACACCAGCATTCACTGACATGAACCGCGAAGCGTATCCATCTGCGAGGACACGGATTCTTCGCTCATGCAGGAAGCCGGCAATCCAGTTACAGAGCTGAGCGGGCAGACCGTATGCCGGGAGCTTGGAGAGAAGAGCCCTGTGCCAGACCCGATCGAACGCTTTGGCAATGTCAAGGCTTACTGCCACTGACTCACCACGTTTGTCAATAGCTTCACCCCAGACATGCATTAAGTACGCTAGAAGATCACCCGTTGACCGTTTCGGCCGAAACCCGTACTGTCGATCATTAATTAATGAGTGTTTCTTTATAAGATATCAAGTCTATGGTTTCTTTATAAGATATCAAAAATTATTTTTCATCCCCCCATCTTGGAAAGAGTATTTTTGCTCTTGGATATCTGAGAGTAAAAGCCGTTTTTATCCACTAGAGGATTAAGTAAAATTGAATTTCGAACATCGTGTGCACCAAGTTTGTGAATTCAATACATCATTAAACCTCTTTACTTCTACCTACATGGTGCCGAATTTATCATACAACGTTTTTGAACGTGTTAAAAACTCAGACTCGGCACCTTCTTGGTCTACTTTTTGTTTAATTTGCTTTGCGCGCGCCAGTTTCTTTTCGCGACATATTTGTTAAAACCATAGGTTTAAAACAAGAATCTTGAAAACAAGTAAAAAACCTAAAATGAGTGATTCTAGCGACGAAGAAATTTATTTCACGCCGACAGAATTGACTGAAACTGTTAATAATGCGCAAATGTTTTTTTTTGCATTTAGTCATTTCCTCGTTGAGGTGGGATGAAAAGTTTCGTGTTGCACCCGAGTGCAAAGATTTTTCAACTCGTGCTCTTTTGATTTCCTCTCTTGCTCGGTCATCAAAATTGAGCACGCGGTTAAAAAGCAACTTTGCACTCTTGTATAACAAATAACTATGACTTATTATGTTCCTTGCTATCTTTTTCCTTTACACGTTGAGAGAAAAAGATATACTGTACTTAAATTTAGATTAAGGGCCCAGCAAGATTTTGAAACCTTTGCATTGTTTCCAAAACATGTTTCGTTCCGATGACCTTCGGGTTAAAAGCGCGAATCAAAACAGCAGTCCGCTGTGACCGCTTTATTTATTCATCAGCGGCCTGACGTGACGAATCCTTGACTTTGTGACGATAACGTGACGGGCGCGTGACGGCGGTGACGAGGGTCGCTCGCCGCTCTCATTGCTTGCCGCTCGCCACGTTACAATATTTAGTAATTAGGTATTATTTCTTTGGTTACAATAAAAACACTGTAAATCAAAAATCGGACACAGAGCGCTTGGATTTCATTCATTTAACAAATAAAATATAAAGCTCACATTTTGAGTTATCCCTGCCTCGATCATCATCTTTCTGACACCTTTTCAGTGAGACTACTCTTAGGCTACATCTGCTGTACGTTCCTGAGAAATTTTGCATCCGGCAGACTATTTAGCTACATGGTTCTTAGCTATAATTTTCAAAGATGTGTTCGGACGTCAGCTTACAATCAACAAACCGAATCAAAGTTGGTCTATTCGTTTAAGAGCTACGATGCCTTATACAGATACACAGCCACATTATAAAGACACACAAACAGATACGACAAACTTATAACAGCCCTCGTTTAGCGTCGGAAGTTAAAACCAAGAAATCTAAGATAGTCGAGGAATAAATAAATTCACTAAAAGTATATAATCATAAACCTACTGTACACTTATCATACTGACATTCGTAATTAAGGATTATTAGCTGTCCGAGCGATCAACGGAGCCCGCTATTACCGTAACGTTTTAATGACAACTTATAACTGACATCATAATAGGGGCATTCATCATTATTATCTTGGGAACGTGGCTCAATATTACCGTTAATAATAGATTATTTCTCAAGTCAATTGTAAATATACTTTGTGTCATATGTTACCAGAATACTAATTTATATCAGTGTAGGCTGAAAAGTAAAGGTATACATAGAACGAAACGGAGTAAACGAATGATTGTACGAATGAAATATTTGAGAAGTGTGTGAGAAGGATATCAATTGAGTGTTGAAGCTTGAAAAAAGAGACAAGGAATGAATGAAGTGAGTTGTGCAAGAGATTGGGGATTAAAAGGAAAATATTCTAGGATCAAGTAAACCGACTTCACTTCTCCTGTTATAATAAGGTAGTGATTCCTTTATTCAAAGTGTAATTCAATTGTATTTTTATGGAAATAAACTTTTAATTTGTTTACATCAAACGGTTTCCTACGTCTATAACACTTATTTAATTTATCAATGTTGGTAATCGCTTCACTCCTAGTGTTGCGTACACGGCTTAATAGAAAACCAAATAATTGTGCCTTGGTTATAGTTGCTTCACAATTTGAGTAATAATTAGAAAACAAAAAAATAACAGATATACCATTTACTATGTATGACACGTTCTCCGAAGTTTTGGACCATAATATTGATATAATTATTATAAATTAGTAGCTGACCCCGCTAACGTTGTTTTGCCATTAAAAAATGACAAAAAAATAAAAATAGTAGCCGATTCTCAGACCTACTGAATATACATACAAAAAATTCATAAAAATCCGTTTCGGAGGAGTATGCTAAGGGTAACTAAAGTTGTGAGTTGAGAAATTTATATATGATATTACTATTATTATTTATCTGAACGGGGTAACTCTTGACCTTCATCTCACCTGATGGTAAGTGAAGATAAGGCCGACGATGGAAGCCAGCTACACCCGGATTCCTCAACCACAGAGGTACTGGCTATCTCACCTCTAACTGCCGATACACAACCATGCTGTTAACATTATTGTTATGGCGGCAGACTTAGGTAAGATGGTGGAAGCTAACCAGGTGGACTTAAAAAAGCCCCACCACCAACCAAACCGAGCAGAAAATTTCTGTCTCCACGGAAATCGAACCTCGGACCTGTAGAGCTGAGGTGAAGTGGTGGTATTTCACACGAAGACCATAATCTAGAAACAAGATGCTATTAAAGAGCCTAGTACGGCACTACAATTTGTTTGTATCTAATAATAATAATAATAATTTCATTTCATTTAAGAATTCATACAGTAATCAAAAGCCGGCACAAACATCGATTGTAGTTGCGTTTGTTGTTGTTTTGCTATTTTGTACGCCTTCATGATTCACAAATTATGATTAAAAAATCACTGCCAGGAGGCATCTTATGGATAATGTCGGGCCGGTCTTACGTGCCGCCTCTGAAACAAAATGTTTGAGCGCGGAGGCGACGTAGCGAGAGTCACCGTAGCGAGAGTCACCGTAGCGAGACGTTAAAAGAGTCTGCGCAGAGAGAATAAATTCTTCGTGATCATATTCCAATCAAACACGTTTGCATGGAACCTTCTAAAGACATAATAGAGAAGCCGCACGAATTGACTCGTCTTTATTGACAGCCGGTGAGGGCCCGTTAAGTGGGGGAGGGGGTCCCGCCGACGCGAGCACAAAGCCCGGCTTTGTCCCGCGACAGCCAATACCGGGATTATCTCCGGCAGTCGGCTCGCCGTCATATCTAATAACGGGCAACGATTCCCCATCGACAACTTTGCTTACATGAAAACCCTTTTAAATGTTTCTTAGCCTCTTCGTGTTAGTTCGATAGTGTCTATTCGAAGCACGCATATTACTTTCTGGCGTTCATGTAAAACATTGCAATGCGGTCGCATGCAGCAGGCAGGCACCATCTTTGCTCATATAAGCTTTGTAGAAAATATTATTGTTATTTTATTGCGAAATCATTTTTACGAGGGTCTGTAAGCAAAAAAGGACTAAATATTGAACCTATCATAGATTCCAGACAAAATTGGCTTAAAATCGCCATCCCGGGATGAGTCGACCAAAGTTTGTTATCTGGAGCTCCTCCGTGCTTCGAAAGTCATGTTGAGCCATTGGTCCTGGTTGTTACTGCAATGGCTTTGACCCACCAACTCCCCTTGGGCCTGCGTGATGGCCACAACTCTTCATCAGTTTATCCTATCTAGGACGGCATGTGCCCAGCTGTGGGTCGTAGGCTGGGGATGATGATCCGGGACTGGACGCGGCTACAGCCGCGACCGGCCCGGGGTGAGGCCTGGTGCCCTGCCCTAGGACTGGCTCTGGTCGGTTCTAGGGTCGGGCTGCCCGAAGGCAGCTCGGTGAAATGCTTGGGCAAACCCCGGGTCGTCTCCATTATGGGCATGGGGAAATCGGAGTGGTTTAGCAGGTATTCCCAGTGCCGCTATGATCAGGCGCTGGGCGACCCCTGCACAGGCCCATCTAGGCCCGTCTAGCCGACGGTCCGCTGGTCCACCTAACCAGCGGTTATCGTCTGTAAGCGGATTCCACTCCGAAAAAAAAAAGGCTGGGGATGATGATGGCGATATAAACAACAATTTATTAATGTCATAGGTTCAAACACAACCTACGTACAATACGCGTGGAGAGCGCTGAACGTTCCCTTACGCGTTCGGGATAAGTCACAACCCAATCACCGATGAAGTAGTCAGTTATCAACCCGCACATAACTTTGGGGCTCTCACTTAGTCAAGTATTCTTACAAAAACAGCTGAAAGTCACTAATAGATCAAAGAGCAGAACAAATAGTAGGCTACATCATCATCATACATCATCACCAGCCTATATACGTCCCACTACTGGGCACAGGCCTTCCAACATGGGAGAAACACATGAGGAGTTTGGGCCATAACTCCACCATACTGGTCCCATGCGGGTTGATGGATTAAAGAGGTTGCAGTGCACATTACCCATCCTGAGATAGACCATGGCGAAAGTCACTTTGTTTTCGTAATCGAAACCAGAGCGCTCAAACCACTACGCCATAGAGAACATTTTTTTACGGGTACACTACGCCACCGAGGTTTTCGAACAATAGGCTACATTTTAATTAAATTTTATAATATTTTACCATCTTCAAACAAAATAATATTTCTCACGCAAACACTCGACGCAGCAAAAGTGGGCGCTGTTTGAGGGTCTATTGTCTGTTTATAAATAAAATTTAAAAGTGTTATTGTTGAGGCACCCAACAGTATTGATACTGGCACGGTTAATTGGCGGCTGGCCACTCGCCGTGGAGTGGCCGCCCGTCATGATCGCGGCTTTGTCCTGCGACTCGACATCACGCGCTCGCCCTAACAGGATACCCTTTCTTGTTGAGCTATTAATTTACAAGAGAATCAATACGCTGCTGATAAAACCTGATACGATGCCGGGCTGCTGTGTCGGCTCTATGTAGAGCGTCCTTCATTAGATCTGTAGCAAAAAGCGTTCAAAATAGACTTAAGTATTCGGCTTAAGTATCTTACAAATATTAAGTATATTACAGATATTGCACATGAATATTCCGTTCACAATAATCTTGCGCCAAATAGATTGATAGCAAACACCACCAACCAACCACCAACCAAACCAAAACTCTTTGCTACAAGACGATCCTTTCAATGCGCCAAGTCGTTAAACGTTAAGTGAGTCTAGCTCAATTAACTATGGGACTCGGCATTTGATTGGATGCCGGCGTTTAATCAACGGGCTAGGTATCCAATTGAGCGGCGAATTGAACCAGATGGCGGCGACCAACATACTATAAGATAGTCATATACTGTTGTAATAGGTACTGCAATTTTCTAATAAATAAATCATTAATGATAAACTTTAATTTATATCTCTGTTATCGAGTAGCCACTTGGAATGACACTCACTCCGACAATACGTGTATTTCAAAACGAGATCCTTAAAATGAGATCGAATCCTTTTATTAATGACAGAGGCAGCACTCGGCGAGCGGCGCGCGGTATCACAATCTACCCTCCGAGCTTATTTATGGCCGCGCCGGCGACGATCACCGGACAACGGATTTAATTGAAACGGTAAAAATGTCCGCCGCGGGGACCTCCCGCTCGTACATTGTTGATGATGTTTGTGCCTCGTCCTCGCTGAATGGAACTTATACATGTTTTGTAATTACTGCCTTATCCTTAACGTCTTATCAATGGAAACAGTTTCATTAAATACGCGTATCTTTCAGATTTGGTTTCTGAAATGTTGACTAGGAGAGGGTGTAAACGTCGCAGCCATATGGTTAAATTAGCTTATGTTATTATGAAATGAATAAGCCGATGATTAATTGAACTAGAATAACTTAACGTTTATCAAGTTAGCGTTTTGAAAGTCAGCTCAATTGTGCGCCTGGGCGAACCATTTGTGCTGAAGAGTTTTTGGTGTAATTAGTTGGTTTGAGGCTGTTTTTTATGATCACTTTTAAGCAAAACAATTTCGGTTGTAAGTAGTTATAAAAACCTTAAACCTACCAATCAAACAAACAGTCACACAAAAAGTGTTCTTATCTACTAATGCGAGATATGTTGCTAGTCGAGGGTGTTGTGGGGGATGTAATTAAACGACCTTGACGGAGTTTACGAGTGTATTGTCTGAACTGTCGTTACAGAGCGAAAAGACACAACGCATACTTAATGCCTAAGTTTTACTAATACTAATTTGGGTCAACCAATACACGTCACTATGTTGCAGCGTGTAACGCTTAGTTGCGATGTAAGTTAGACTTTAGGCATATACTTAACAGTGTAGCTGTTTGTACCTTGGAGACTTCGTAGTGTCATTCAGGCATTCGCATTACATATTGAGTCTTTATACTTTTCGCTGGTTAACCGCTTCTCGGTTCATCACCAGCCTATATAAGTCTCACTGCTGGACACATTGCGCTATGACGTAGCCGGTACAATACTACAACTACAGTATAGTGTAATTACTGGGCATGGACGGCATTTCATCTTAGGCCTCAGGATGACACCGCACCTGCAATATCAAGTGCTTTTCCTTGTTATTGCAGGTGTCTATAGGCGGCGGTTACCGCTTACCACCAGGTGGGCCGTCAGCTTGTTTGTCATCTAGTTGTATATAAAAAAAGTGAAACAAATAATAACGCAGTATTTTTGTTTCTTTAACACGATCTCAAGTGTCCATACTTTCTCAATTGGGTCATAGCCTCAGAAATCTTCGTTGAATGCTGTTTCACTCTCTGTGGACGTAGTTTGCATGCAAAGAGCCCTCTAAAGCCCCGCGTCTTGTCGAGGCCCAATTAACGGCCGATGGAGCACCGAGCCCGCCTCGAGCCCGCTAATAACCTTCAAAGGACCTTTGTGTATCGCAATACTTTGTCTCTGAAACTGGAACAAACTAAACCAAGTACGTTTTGAGAGGATTTTGCAGCGGATGTAAAGCCGATTAAGCACACTGAACCATCCAATAATATTGATAGCGCTATCTTTCTGTACATCAGCGTTATAAACCATCTTCCGGCGTGTCTGATGGTATGCGTTTACCGTAGCCTATTGACACTTCCTTGCGAACCTTAGTATAATCCAAGAGGAAGCGCGATATTGAGATTATGAGAGACAAGTCCATCTGCTCCAGAACAGAGTGTCCACGATGTTCTGCCTCAGCAACGGAACACATGAGAGATGATGCCTAAGAGGGAGAGAGAGAGAGACGAAAAATTCGAAAGTAAAGGATTCTTTTTGTGAAGGTCTTCTCTTATTTAAGAGTGAATTTTTTTTGTTGGTTTTTAGAGCACAAATCCTGTACCGTAATACGTGTCCGCCTCGTTTTTGGACCGTTTTTTATTTTCAATATATTTTGGTATTTATGTAAAGTCAGACCTTCCTACTATCTACATTAATTTTGTCAGACTTCACTTCTTATTTGACAAAGTATAAATCATTCAAAGCGTGCCCTTGAACATGTCGCGGATAATGTGCTCCTCGTCAGTCTCAATATACCTGCAGCTCTGTGAGCCAACCCTCATCACGACGAGACCTATTATTAAATTAATATTTCAGCGAAGGCCATGTCATTCAATTTATTTGTCACTACTTCAAGATTTAACGTTCTTCTTGTAATGTGAGTCTATTTGATACACAGGATATAGTAATAAATTGAAACAATGAATATCAGCCTAAACTTCAGGCCCTAAAACTGCCAGCGACTGAACTTCTTTTATAGCAATACAAGAAGTTTAATAATGATTACTGTACATAACAGATAAATACATGCTTTTATTGTTGCTAAATAACCCTTAATTGATACGGTTTGGGGTGTGGGGTGCCGCACACCCCAAACCGTATTTGCACGTTCATAACTCTGAAATTTGATTTTACTTCACAAGTTTTTCTAGTAGCTTCTTAAAACGGTGAGACCTTCGTAATTCATTCGCAAAAGTTGCTTGATTGTGTATAATTATGCTAGGCACTCTAATGCACTCTGCATTTGGCACGTGATTGTTCACGTAATTAATTCTTTTTTCATTGGAATAAATATAGTTCAACTCAGAGAACTATGATCGAAAATGACCGGACTGTGTCTGACTGTGATTTCATCAAAATTGGTTTAGTAGTCTTTGAGATGGAGATTAAGTGTGTATCATTCTAAAACACGTAATTATGCATTGACGGCTGCCTGGCCGAGTGGTCTGTACCCCAGGCTACTCGGTCAAGATGTCCCGGGTTCGATTCGTTCGAGTCGTTGTTCGAACAAGTGTTTGTATGATGAGTACGAGCATTTGTTTACGAGTCATGGTTATTTATATGTTTATTTAGTATATTTCTAATATTTATATACATATTATTATCATTATTTCTCCGTTATCTAGTATCCATAACACAAGCTCTTAATGATGCTTACTTTGGGCTGGATAATAAATATTATTATTTATTATTATTATTATTATGCATGTTTTTTTCAATGGTTGCATGCAATGAGGCTATCATTATCTTCATCAGCCTATAAACGTCTCACTGATGGGCACAGGCCACAGGCCACAGGCCTTCCTTTATGATGGAAGGGATACAATTAGGCTCTAGCTAAATGAAATTTTAATAAGTGTATGGTTTTCTGAAATTAATGCTAAACTATTTCAAGAAACAATAGAAGGTGAAGCACCGTCTCCAAATACCTTTTAATGAAATAAGTACAAAAAGAATAGTAAGTAGTGTAGTAAGTAGTGTAAATAAGTAAGTTTTAGTGAAGTAAGTATTTGTTTCTTTTTAGTGTTTTGAGAGAGGAGGAGCTCGGCGGCGAAGTGGTTTGAGCGCTCTGGTTTCGATCACGAAAACAAAGCAACTTTCGCCATGGTTGGTCCCTGGATGGGTCAGTCAAATTTATAATCTTGAGCTCCTCCGTGCTTCGGAAGGCACGTTAAGCCGTTGGTCCCGGTTGTTACTGCAACCGCTTTAACCCACCAACCCGCACTGGGCCAGCGTGGTGGTGTTATGGCCCAAACTCCTCATGTGTTTCTGCCATGTAGGAAGGCCTGTGCCCAGCAGTGGGACGTATATAGGCTGGTGATGAGTGTTTTGAAGTCGGTTTTATTACACATGTATTGTAAAACCTATATTAGAAGTTCATTATAGAGTATACATTTTTTTTTAATTATTTTTATTATTGTTACGATTATTCATATTTATTTATTTACAAATATAATCATTACTTTATTTATTTAAAAAACCAGTTAAAGAGTTGATTAATATTAAACTTCATCAATTAAAGCCTTATTTTGAATGTAAGGTGTTTTATTTCAATTAACTTTGGGGTACACCCCATGCGACTGTTTATGTAATTTTTTAGGCGCGCCCAATTAAGGGTTAATAATTGGTAAGTGGAGCTCGGTGGATTGGTTTGAGCGCCCTGGTTTCGATACGAAAAACAAAGCAACTTACGCCATGGTCGATCCTGGGATGGGTCAATTAAAGTTTGTTATCTCGAGCTCCTCCGTGCTTCGGAAGGCACGTTAAGCCGTTACCCGCATTGGGCCAGCGTGGTGGTGTTATGGCCCAAACTCCTCATGTGTTTCTCCCATGTAGGAAGGCCTGTGCCCAGCAGTGGGACGTATATAGGCTAGTGATGATGATGAATTGGTAAGTAACTATTTCATTATGCTTGTGTTGTGATAAAGATGGAATCAATTTAAAACAATTTACGAGTTGCGCAGTTGTATTCACTTGTGGAATGTGAAGCCGATTAAATAAAATCTAACCGCATTTGCTCTCAGCGAGAAGCCATCGATTTATCAGCGTACAGTTACAATAATATACTTATCTTTGCCAAACTTGAAAGCTATTCTATTCGCTCGGTCCAGAGAAATCTATTATTTAATGGCTCATCGTAGATGTAGATCATTTATTAAATTTCGTCAGTCGCGGCGCGTCGGTCTTGTAAATTGAATTTAGTCCGTCGCACTCAACGCGTTACAAATTTTCTTCACTTACGAGTTTTCTTCATTTTTTTATATTCAATAAAGACGAAGTGGTTGAGCTCGTGTCTCTACTTGGCGTTTTTTTTTTAAATTTTGTTTATGAACTTATCCTTAGCACAAACGATGAATATTTTTATATAGTGGATGTGGTTGTATGACAATTCCTACCAACTGTTCCACATAGTATTTAGCTAATAAAATCACCAGGTTTTTCGTTCACCATGGTTCGTTGAAGTCTTTTATTTATGTCATTATATTTTACAAAAATTCAAATGCATCTGGCTTGTCAAGTCGTCCTCAAGTTCTAACTTCGAATTCCGTAAATAGGAGTAGCGGCAGATGCTTGTATGATGGTCCTCGCTACACGGTTGAGCGTCGCGCAAATTTCTGTTCCGTGCGGAAGAGCGGAATGGTTTGGTTTTTGAAGGCTATCTTGCAAAATTTGTGGTTCGAGCATAGAACTTTCGATAAGCATAGTTGACATTAAAATTCGACAAAACGGTATTTTATCGAGTTTTTATCGATCTCGGTAGCACAGAACTCAGTTTATCGATCTCTCGACAAAGTCGACTAATCTTACTGAATTTCTCGATAAACTTAGACACAACCTAGCATCAAAATCCAAAGAAAAGCTTGCTGACAGGCTAGCAACGCTTGAGAGGATATATTTTTTTTAATTAAAATTTTAAGAGAAGGTCGACGAAATATCTGTAATATTATAAAATTATTTATATTTCCATTATCTTATATTCATATTACAAGCTCTTGTTATAATTAGCACCATCATGGTGAGGGGAGCTTTTGTACACAGGCATTGTGATGAGCTTTGGCCAGAACGAAGAAGTTGCACCACCTTGATTTAAAAATATATAGAAATAAAGTAATCTGTAATATGAGCCTGAGCGATGCCAGCGGCACACTGCTCTCTGGCCGCACTGAAAACGATTATGAATGTAAAGAAATAACCCAGGGGTGCTAAAGTTGAATTAAATGTTAATGAGAAAAAATTGTGAAAAAAAATTTTTAAACAAAAATTAAAACCGACTTCAAAAAACTGAAAAGGATGAATTAATTAAATTTAAGTAGGTATTCATCCCCTAGAAACATATTTTTGGAGTCGGTGCTTTACTTTCTATAGTTTTTGGAAACCACTTAGCACCAACTCCAAAAATATATTTCTAGGGGATGAATACCTACTTAAATTTAATTATTTCATCCTTTTCAGTTTTTTGAAGTCGGTTTTAATTTATGTTTAAAATTTTTTTTTCACAATTTTTAGTGATAACTTTCTACGGTCGAAGCTAGATGGGTGACCTTCAACTTGTATTGTTTCTTACTATCGTATCGTTTCACTAAAAAGTCATTGGAAAAGCAAAAATTCGCAATTTCGCTTATGTAGACGATTTCATAATTTCAGTTTTTTTTAATTTAAAACCAAAGTACCCAACTGTATTTGTAAAAATTTTTATGGGACCAAATGGCAGCTATTCTGCATCGAACAAAAAAAGAATCACGTAAATCGGATCAGTAATCTCGGCGTAATCGGTGTACATACATAGAAAAAAAAAAAAGAAAAAAAAAATCATACCGGCCGAATTGAGAACCTCCTCGTTTTTGAAGTCGGTTAAAAATGATATTCGCAATAAATTCAAATGAAGGCGGCTCACTTAAAATTCAATGTTTGCAAGCATCCATCCGCGCTACGAAAAGGAAATATATTCTATTCAACTATTGGAAAAAGTTGTAATAATATTGTGATTTCACAAATATTAATGTAAAATTCATTGCTTAAATTTATTAAATCTTAAAATTCAATAAATAAGATACCAAAAATTAAATTCAGTAAGTATATTTTTAAAAACTATTGAAGTACTTCGACCAGAATACACATGTAATAAAAAGTTCCATCAAGCTACATTTACATCGAGGAATCAATAAT
Organism: Nymphula nitidulata; assembly: GCA_947347705.1. NCBI lineage: Eukaryota > Metazoa > Arthropoda > Insecta > Lepidoptera > Crambidae > Nymphula > Nymphula nitidulata. The sequence continues at coordinate 175,533 of OX374617.1, read as the reverse complement.
GACGATGCCATTACTTTCATAAGAGCCGGCGAACAAACATTGAAACAATATTTTGTTAGGCAACCGTTGCTTTGCAGCCCAGGAAAAATTGAAATACTAAAACGAAAACATTGATTCTGGGTCCTTGTTCGCGCTGCTATTACAATAGTGTTTCCGATTCTCAATATACGGTTGCTGCGAGCCTCGCCTGCGGTTTTCATTGGTTTTACGAGATTTGTTTCTCCAATAAAGCGCCAGTGTCCAGGCGGTCGCATCCTTCACTTGCAAATGCTTGCTGGCTCGTGATACTCGTTATTATAAAAGTACTTAATTAGCGATTGCATTGTTTGAGGTAGGTGTCTCTTCTAGAACAGTGTCGTATCTTCAACCCATTTTTTTTTTCCTTTTATAGCACAGTGCGGTAACAATACTATCGTGCTTTTAGTAATCTCATATCTATTGCGTTTGCCGCAGCACCGCGTAGAACGTGTAGGATGATCTCAATATCTGAAATAAAATAGAAGATTATTAACCAAGGGGGTAAAGCAGTGTCTTCTGTCGCGGGTGACGATTTAAATTGCGAGCGTAACGAAGGACTCGAGGTTTACTCCCGAGCGTAGCGAGGATGTTAAAAACTTAAATCACGAGCGAAGCGAGGGATTTAAGACGAGTCCTGAGTGTAGCGAGGGATTTAAGTTCACCCAAAAATAAAACAGCTTTATCACCGAGGAAAATACTCTACTTTTCGTACCATTTGCGAAAAATTTACACAATAATAATATGAGATAAGCATTTATTAAAAATAATGACAGTAAAAAGTAAAAGTTAACATTCGAAACATTGGTCCAATTATTGATAGAGAGAGTTACATTTTTGTGCGTATTCCTTTTTCAAAAAGATGTATAATGCTTTATATTCAAACTCAATGGTGTAAACACAGTTTTTTTTTATACCACTAAGGTGGCAATCAAGCATACGGCCCACCTGATGGTAAGCGGTTACCGTAGCCTATGGACGCTTGCAACACCAGGGGTATCACTTGCGCGTTGCCGACCCTGTAAAAACTTTTTCAAACCCTTTTTGAAGAACCCCATGCTGTACTCGTTCGAGAAAACCTCTGCAGGGAGGTCATTCCACAACCTGAGCGTACGCGGGAGAAAGTTTCTCTGAACCCGCACAGTACGAGACCATTTTAGTTCCAACGTGTGAGGTTGAATTCCCTGCCGATGGCGAGCGGTGCGATGGTAGAAAGAGGCCGTGGGCATCATGTCAAATAATTCCTCAGAACACACTCCGTTATACAACCGGTAGAACACACATAAGGAAGCAAAATCTCTCCTTAGGCTTAAGGGTTCAATACCGCTTGTGAGTTCGGGATCGTCGACAATTCTCATAGCGCGTCTTTGAACTGCGTCAAACGGTCCAAGCTGGTATCTAGGTGCTCCCGCCCATAGGTGGCAGCAGTATTCCATATGGGGCCCGACTTGAGACTTATACAGTAACAGTCTTTGCCCCGAAGAGAAGTACCGCCGCGCTTTATTGAGCACACCAAGTTTCTTGGATGCCAGCTTGACTTTATCTTCTAAATGTCCGCGGAACTGCACGTCACTAGAGATATCGATACCAAGGATCCCGATACTCTTAGAGATGGAAAGGGGTGTGTCAAGAAATTGTGGAGACACAGCGAATGGGGTTTTTTAGCGGTAAACGCGCAGACTTGTGTCTTCGTCGGGTTAAATTGGACTAAGTTTAGTCGTCCCCAATCGGAGACTCTGATTAGAGAACTCTTGATTTCAGACACAAGTCGACCGCGACTTTCCTCCACAGTAGACCGAGGGGTATTAGCACGACTCGTATAGTAAGCGTCACCAGTACTGTCATCCGCATAACAATGTAGTCCGTCAATAGACAGCATATCATTGATATGCAGCAAGAATAGCGTTGGAGACAGCACCGAGCCTTGCGGGACGCCAGCGTTAATGTCCATGCTATCCGAGCAACTGCCATCAACGACGGCTCTAATGCATCTGCCGGACAAAAAGCTAGCGAGCCATTTGCAGAGCCCCTCAGGTAGTCCGTAAGTTGATAACTTCGAGAGAAGACCCCTGTGCCAGACCCGATCGAACGCCTTCGCTACATCTAGGCTAACAGCCAATGCCTCACCTTGACTCTCAATGGCAAGAGCCCACCGGTGTGTTAGGTACAGTAGAAGATCACCCGTCGAGCGATTATGTCTAAAGCCGTATTGGCGGTCGCTGATTAGGTCGTGATCTTCTAGGTACCTGAGGAGTTGCGTATTTATGACGCGCTCCATCACCTTTGAGAGAAGGGAGGTTATAGCGATTGGCCTGTAATTCGATGGATCTGATCTGTCGCCCTTCTTGGGCACGGGATGCACATGGGCAGTCTTCCACGAAGACGGAACTTGCCTGGTGGAGTACGAAAGCGCGAAAAGGCGCGTCAGAATAGGACACAACTCAGGAGCACACTGCTTCAGAACCACTGCCGGTATACCGTCTGGCCCGCTCGACTTATGAATATCCAGAGATAACAACTCACGCCGTACCTCCCGTTGCGTAATGGAGATCTCAGGCATAGAGCTGCCGCACCAGGGTATGGTAGGTGGTACAGCACCTCCGTCATTGAAAGTCGAGTTCGAGGCAAAGAGAACACCCAGTAAATCGGCTTTCTCTTTGGCGCTGTGGGCCAAGTTTCCGTCAGGTTTACGGAGTGGTGGCAAGGACGACCTACAAAAGTTTCCTTCGGCAGCTTTGGCGAGTGACCAGAAAGCACGACTCCCAGAAGGGTATCTTGCAAGCCGATCGCCAATTCTGCCGACAAAATCGAATTTCGCTCTGGCAATCACTCTTTTACAGAACCTCGAAGCAGCATTTAACTTCCGCTTCACGTCAGAGATGTTTGGATCCTGATTGACTCGAGCCGTGGTCCAAGCCTGAAACGCAGCTTGCTTGCAAATGCGAGCTTCCCTGCATGGCCGATTAAACCACGGCCGCCTCTTTACCCCTGCGGCCACTAGCGTGTTAGGAATGTAACATTCCATACCCGCCAGTATAGTCTCAGTGACTGCTGCTGCACAGGTATCAGGATTATCTGACGCGAAGTAGAGCTGCTTCCACGGGTACGATGCGTAAAATTCACGCAACCCATCCCAGTCTGCTGACTTATAATGCCACACGCGGCGCAACCCAGCGGGCCGGGGTGCATCGGGCCGCGCGTTGCGCACTTGGGTCCGGACGAGGCAGTGGTCCGATGAGCCTAAAGGCGCATCCACTGAGATGGTATATCCGTCCGGACGCGTAGTCAGCAGAAGGTCCAATAAAGAGCTCGTATGGTTCTCGATATCTGGTATTCTTGTAGGAGAATGAACCAGTTGCGAGAATCCATAGGCCAGGGCGTATTCGTGAACAGACCTTCCCGCATAGTCAGTGGACCGAGAACTGAGCCACTCGACATGGTGGGCATTAAAGTCTCCCAATATCACTAACTCTGCAGAAGGATACTGCTCGAGAACTTTGTCGGTCGTCGATTGCAGGTGTTCAAAGAGTCGAGTCGTGTCCGAATCACCACTATGGGACCTGTAAAGGCACGCGTAGATGCGGGTGTGGCCGCCGTGATCAACATGAACCCACAGAATCGACAGATGTAGTTTAGTATAGATTTCGTATAGATTCCAAATTTAAATCACATTCTCCCCCTAGAGGATGAATGAAATTCAGTACAATTTTCTTTCCCTGTTTTTAACAGATTAAAAATGACTATTGTTATGTTCGCTTTTTGTGGCATAGAATGTCACTTTTTTGAGCAAGTGGTACGAAAAATATTTTACCGCGATCCGTTCGTAAAGTAACAGATTGTTGAATATAAAGTGGATTTCATACAGTTACGAAAGTGTTCAGCGACAGCGGGATGATGAGTCCAGCGGCGGGTGTGAGCGGTCGCTGGGCGCGCTCCATGGTGAGCACGAGCGAGCGCTTGAACGACAGCGGCGCGCGCAGCCACGACATGCCGTACAGCGAGCCCACCACGCGCGAGCTCTGTACACACAGTGTGACTGAGGCCGGTATAATGTGTACACACAGTGTGAGTGAGGTCGGTATAATGTGTACACACAGTGTGAGTGAGGCCGGTATAATGTGTACATACAGTGTGAGTGAGGCCGGTATATTGTGACAGCGGCGCGCGCAGCCACGACATGCCGTACAGCGAGCCCACCACGCGCGAGCTCTGTACACACAGTGTGAGTGAGGCCGGTATAATGTGTACACACAGTGTGAGTGAGGCCGGTATAATGTGTACATACAGTGTGAGTGAGGTCGGTATAATGTGTACTCACAGTGTGAGTGAGGCCGGTATAATGTGTACATACAGTGTGAGTGAGGCCGGTATAATGTGTACATACAGTGTGAGTGAGGCCGGTATAATGTGTACTCACAGTGTGAGTGAGGCCGGTATAATGTGTACATACAGTGTGAGTGAGGCCGGTATAATGTGTACTCACAGTGTGAGTGAGGCCGGTATAATGTGTACATACAGTGTGAGTGAGGCCGGTATAATGTGTACATACAGTGTGAGTGAGGCCGGTATAATGTGTACTCACAGTGTGAGTGAGGCCGGTATAATGTGTACATACAGTGTGAGTGAGGTCGGTATAATGTGTACACACAGTGTGAGGCCGGTATAATGTGTACATACAGTGTGAGTGAGGCCGGTATAATGTGTACATACAGTGTGAGTGAGGCCGGTATAATGTGTACATACAGTGTGAGTGAGGCCGGTATAATGTGTACACACAGTGTGAGTGAGGCCGGTATAATGTGTACATACAGTGTGAGTGAGGCCGGTATAATGTGTACTCACAGTGTGAGTGAGGCCGGTATAATGTGTACATACAGTGTGAGTGAGGCCGGTATAATGTGTACATACAGTGTGAGTGAGGCCGGTATAATGTGTACTCACAGTGTGAGTGAGGCCGGTATAATGTGTACATACAGTGTGAGTGAGGCCGGTATCATGTGTACATACAGTGTGAGTGAGGCCGGTATAATGTGTACTCACAGTGTGAGTGAGGCCGGTATAATGTGTACATACAGTGTGAGTGAGGCCGGTATAATGTGTACATACAGTGTGAGTGAGGCCGGTATAATGTGTACTCACAGTGTGAGTGAGGCCGGTATAATGTGTACATACAGTGTGAGTGAGGCCGGTATAATGTGTACATACAGTGTGAGTGAGGCCGGTATAATGTGTACTCACAGTGTGAGTGAGGCCGGTATAATGTGTACTCACAGTGTGAGTGAGGCCGGTATGATGTGTACATACAGTGTGAGTGAGGCCGGTATAATGTGTACATACAGTGTGAGTGAGGCCGGTATAATGTGTACTCACAGTGTGAGTGAGGCCGGTATAATGTGTACATACAGTGTGAGTGAGGCCGGTATAATGTGTACATACAGTGTGAGTGAGGCCGGTATAATGTGTACATACAGTGTGAGTGAGGCTAGTATAATGTGTGAGCGGTCCATGGTGAGTGTGTGCGGTCTTTGGTTGGTGAGAGCGGTATAATATGTAACCGGTCCATAATAAGCACGAGCGAGCGCTTGAACGACAGCAGCTTAGAATTATGACCTGACTTGAACAATTAAACTTAAACACATGACTTACTTCAACGGTCACTTCGTTGCCGTAGTAGCAGTAGAGAAATAGTTCGGTAAGTATACAGGTTATGAAAAGTATCATAGAGGCGAATTCGATGCTTAGAATATTCAACTGAAAAGGAAAGACTACAATTTAAAATAATTTCAGTAAATTATAAGTTCAAGCAATAAATTATTCAGTTTATTTTTAGCTAACCAATAAGTTTATTGGTGAACCTAATTATCAGAGGGTATCTAAACATTTAAACTCTAAACATTTAAACAATGACACCAGGGTACTGTTGTTAATAACATCTAAAAGTAAAAAGAAACTGAACAGCCCGTCCATTCGCTGGCATCGTTGTGCGCTTCACGCGCTTGACTTAAGTAATTTGCTTTTTATTTTTCTTAGTGACGAATCAAAATTAAATAATTTTGTTTCTTTTCAGTTTATTGAAGACATTGAAAACAACGCATTTCAATTGACATCATCATTCTAAGTGTGTATGAAACATCATACATATTTAATGGTCTTTCGAGTCGGATTTGAAACAACCCATGGATATCGCATATTTCACTGTAAGCAATAAAAACACCAAGAAATAGCACCAATAGGTAAGCGGCAAATCGTTGTAATTTTCATTAATGGTATATGGGTTGCATAAATAAGTATGATGTTTCATACACACTTAGAACGATAATTATTGATATTACCTAATCATCCAGGAATGATAATAAAAGCATGTTGTTGATTGTTTGGTAGTCATCATCATCATCATCATCGTCGTCACCAGCCTATCTATGTCCCACTGCAGGGCACAGGCCTTCCTACATGGGAGAAACACATGAGGAGTTCGGGCCTTATCACCACCACGCTGGCTCAATTCGGGCTAGAGGGTTAAAGTGGTTGTAGTAGCGACCAGGACCAACGGCATAACGTATATGAGGAATCACGAAGAAGCTCGAGATTGCAAAGTTTTGGTTGACCCATCCCGGGATCTACCATGGCGAAAGTTCCTTTGTTTACGTGATCGAAACCAGAGTGCTCAACCCTCTACGGATACTGAAATACATGTTTATTCGTACAGCATTCATAAAACAAATTTGAAATCACACAAATTGTCTTGTAAAGTATTCTATTAACTAGTGGCGGCAAGTCAAACCAGACACAACATCAATTCTATTGTTGAGGATATCTAAGCAGGCTGGTAAGGGACGAAAGTTTAAGGTGCCAATTTTACAATCTTGACGTTTGAGGTTAATGGACCCTCAATAATATATGGGTGCATGTTCACATGTGTTTTAAACAGTTTTACAGACTTAAAAACTATGTAAATAGTGCAGGCACACGTAAGCTGCGTGGGTACGCCACGGCAGTATGATTGTGCTGATGCCTGCGCCGAACACTTACGCTTACTAGTTTGTAGGCCGCCATACACAAAATCCAGCCGCCAATACCAAATTGAACCAAAATCGCTGTTCCGAAAATGTCTTGAAGTCGTTGGTTAGTCCTAGAAATATTTTATAATTTATTTTTTGTATTTTATTCAAGATGAAGAATTTCATGATCATCACCAGCCTACTGGTGGGTACACGCCTACCTACATGGGAGAAGCACCTACGTCCCACTGCTGGGCACAGGCCTGGCCTGGCCATGGGCCATAACACCACCACGCTGGCCCAATGAGGGTTGGTGGGCTAAAGCGTTTGCAATAACAACTGGGACCAACGGCTTAACGTGCATTCCGAAGCACGGAGGAGCTCAAGATTATAAATTTGATTGACCTATCCAGGAACCGACCATGGCGAAAGTTGCCTGCTTTGTTTTCGTGATCGAAATCAGAGCACTCAAACCACTACGCCACCGAGTTCCTCGATTTATGAGATTTCATGATCGTGCCTTAATATTTTGCTCACTCTGATATCCTTCTGTAATGTTCTAGGCAGTCTAAAAATAATCTCTTCAGTACTGTTTCATACGTTTGGTTCGGATTCTTTCTCATCTCATCATTTGCTCTTTCCATTAAATTTTCAAAATTCATCCTGAAACAAAACAGTGAAAGTATTTAAAAAAAATGGAGCAAAACAATGTTACAATATTTTTTTCTTAATATAATGGAAAAGCATCGCTTAATGTACAGTCAAAATCTTAAAAATTAACCGTTTTACCTCAGAATTTTCAGTTGCGTTTTGCATTGATACAACACCGTCGCCATAAAAGCGTCCATAGTCGTGTTCGCGATACCCACCAGAGTGGTCACGTAGTACGAATACATCAGGACGACGACGAATCTGTAACGTGAAAATAATTCGAGTTCAATTAAGCGTGTCATTCATGTCAGCCACGTCAACCGGTAGTAGGAGAATTGACTTGCACGGCTGGTCTCGCGCAGTCGACGTTGATCCAGAACGGGAAGTCGACGGGCTCGCCGCGCACGTAGTACATGACGGGGAAGATGGCCCACAGCGTGCACGTGAGCACGGCCGTGCCCGAGTACGCCGCCACCAGCCGCGCCGCGCGCCGCGACGTCGTCGTCAGTAGGGCGACGCCCGCCGCCGCCGAGGGGTTGTACGCCGCGTCTACACACACGTATTACGCCATCTACACTATTTACGCCATGAAAGTACGAAAAATAAACAAGTCTGCCAGTAGAATCGATTGTTCATTATCTAATTTATTTTACTGCATAAGTTGTTGAACTTAATTGATTATCTATTTTCTTATAATTATGTGTATTGTGATATTAAGATCAATGTCAAAACTTTAAAAAAAATAAACAGAATTCAAAACACTAAAATAAAACAAAATAATTAAAATGAAGTAGGTAGTTCCTTATCTAATAAAAAAGGTATTTTTGGAGTCAGTAGTTCACTTTCTATTGTTTCTCGAAACAGTATAGCACCAACTCCAAAAAATAACTGTTCATGAGATTAGTATCTACCTATTTCATTTTTATTATTTTATTTTATTTTAGTGTTTTAAAGTAGGTTTATTTTTTTTAATTTTTTTTGTTTCTTAATTTTCTTAATTTAATGTGTTTTAAAATTATGCTGTTAAGCCAACGACACGTTTACACGACACAAAACGTGTGGTTCGTTAGCTAACAAAACTCTCTATCTCAAATACTACTGAACCGATTTTAATAAAACTTGCAGAGTTCCCTAAGACGGACTATATAAAGTAAAAAAACAAGAATACTTGCAACCTAGCTTATATTTTATGGGATATGCGTGGACAAACATACACTCATGAAATTTGGCACCCATGTTCAGAGGCTGTGCAATTATGACAATACATATTACATACATACGGGTCAAATTGATAACCTCCTTTATTTGAAGTCAGTTAAAAATTTTTTGGTGTCTATCAACTCTAAATTAATATCATCTCATTGGATATTCATTTCAGAAACTTAGCTTTTTTCTATTTCACACTGATCGGGAGTAGCAATTTTTTATTAAAGTATTATTTTCATATTTTTATTTTCAGATTTTATAAGAATCCAAAAAAACCGTTAGTAAATTGGCAAATAATACTATATCTGACGTTTCTTTAGCTGCAAAAGGATGGTCGCTAAAGTAAACCAAACATAAAAACGGTCTAATGATGTTTCCCTGTGGAACATCTATTTTTGATGGTGTAACATTCGTTATTTTACCGTCAACTCCTAGTCTCTGAACTCTGTTATATGAAATGAAATTATATTTATCGCTAAAATCTTGGGCATCATATTGAGATAATTTATAAATTAAAATATGATGATCAACGCAATCAAATGCCATTGATACATTGTAGAAAACACCCTTTGTATCGTGCGAGGTTTCTCATGCGCGTGAAACATTGTAATGAGTTTTTCTCCCCCATCTCATGGTGGATTTATCTTTTATAAAACCAAATTAATGTGTATGTAAACTTTTTTAAATTGTAAATAAATAACGAATATTATAACCATAGTCGAGGCTGTTATATTTCTCCACCAGATACATAGTCCCGCGCGTCATATTCATACTTTTATAACGAACCTACCGTCGAACCCCGAAATCATCTCGTCGATTCTGTCGGCGTCCACGTTAAACACGATCTGCTTAATGATCGACGTGACGTGACACAGCAGCAAGAACATCACTCGTGACAGTTTATCCATATCGTTGCGCTCCTGCGATTTAATACGACATTGTTTTTAAGTATTGGTACAAAATGAAGGTAGAAAATTCGGAGTTAGTGATAGTTACTAGGTAAGCGTATATGCACTCCTGGATGAGGTAAATGGTAGTGACGGCGAGAGCAAAGCTGCAGTAGAGTGAGTGCGCGCGGCGGCCGAGCTGCTCGCCGAGCTGCTCGCCGAGCGGCTGCGGCCCGCGGCTGGCTCGCGGCCGCAGCCGACAGAAGCCGCACCCGCGCAGCAGGGCCAAGTGCCGCGCCAAGCTGCGCCCTGCCAGCGACCTGCCAACACTCACCCATCTAACATCTACCAGGCAAGTCTGATTGACTGTCAAGTGTTGGCCGTCATAAAGAAATATCTCAGATTTATAAATAATTACGCGTTTTCATCTTTATTATTACTAAACAGATTCTTGAACTACTATATTTTAATAATAAATGTATAGAATCTGAGATAAACTTTTCCATTCGAGCTCCATAATATAAAGAAGATAATATGCCTAAAGAAAACATAGCAACGTTACTTGGCACCTTCGTTATGAGCCTAACCTAACGAAGGTAATGTAGAAGCGTTTAGAGGTCACCTCTGAGTAACAAATGTTGACAATACTGTAATCTCCGCATTTGTTAGCATGTCTTCAGTGATTACTTTGTTTTGCGTGCTTGTTCAGATTATTTGTGCTTCATGAAATAGTATATAAATTAACACACATTTGAAATAACTCAGTAAATACTTGTGTCGTCACTGTGCTGCTGGTAGTCGGGTACCGATGCGTGTGTCGTTATCCGTTAGCGGCACTGATATAGCATTTAATTATGGTGTTGATTGGACCAGCAATATCTTAACCCTTGACTAATACCGTTTGGTGGTTTCCTTTTAGTTTAATGTATTTTTCTTGTATGAATCTGAAATCAGAAGAATGTATAATACCAAACAAAAATAATATCACTTTTCTTATTAGAATTTCTTATCGTAAAATTTGTTATTTTAGTCTTGCTAAAACAAATTCTCCTTGTCAAAATTTTTATCAATTACCTACATTGTACCTAATGAACTCACAAATTATTCATTAGTTATAACTTACAGTAAGAAAAAAATACACTTACAGTTTAATGAAATTAAGAATTACTCGAGTAGATTTTATAATCTGCAAATTATATCCTGTGTATTTATACTTAAAGGTAGTCATTTTGGTCTACATAACACAGCGTCACTTATTTGGAAAGGACCTTGGACTAGCAACGATGAAGGGTTGAACTGAAATCTTACGTAAATTATTAACAGACGCCACAACACTGGTCGTCGCCATCCAAATTACATGTTTCAGCTATCTAATTACGGCCCGGCGCTGCACCTTGTAATTACTCTATCGAAAGGTAATATTTATTTATCTGGTATTTGAAGTTAGATTACATCATCATCATTATCATTTTATAGAAAAAAACTTGTATATAAAGTAGAACTTGCTTATGTTTGCGGCTCTTATAAATAAAGTAAACTAAAAAAAACTAAAAAAAACATATTAAAAAAGAAGCAAATAAAGAGATTCTATTTTGAGACTTAAGAAAAAATTGTAGTAACCCTATATTGCACCAAATATAAAACAAAAAATGTATCCAAATATAATTAGTAATACGCAAGAGATTAATTACTGTAATATTACTATAAACATTTGTTTTTGTTTTCTCTTATCTCTATGAAAGATCTCTCCTAGCAATCCAGTCAGAGTTGAGTGGAATTATCCACTCGGCGTTATTATTTCCTCTAATATCCCGGAATAATTATAATGACGATAAAATCCCGGGATATAAAAATAATACAATATTTATATTAAAGTTATTTTTTAATTATTTCAAGAATCATCAGACATTTATGGGTGCCAAACTAGAACTAGGAAAAAACACGCACACACTGCATTCTAGAATTATTTAAAATTCAAGTGTAATTAATGTTAATTGATACTTCAAATCAATAATTTGGAAATATAAAATAAATAATTGTAATAAAACCAATTTACCGGATTTAACTCGCATTTAATTAGAAATTGGCCCTAATTCTGGAGAACACATACTAAGTCTAAATTTAAGTTCAGTGCATTTCTTTCTCTCAAAATGAATACGAAAAGGATAGCTGTCATATAATTTGATATTTACAAACGTTCGTTTAATTTTTCACCTTATTGAACGTGATAAAATGCCGTCTATAATTGTCTATGGTTTCTTTGAAATTCTTGTGCTGTTCCTTCCTGCAATAGCAGGTGTCTATAGGCGGCAATAACTGCTTACCACCAGGTGGGCCGTCAGCTTGTTTGTCATCTAGTTGTATAAAAAAACCATCTAAATTTAATCCATCTTTTATTTTTTTGCTATCTTTTTCTTATTACATATGCGAGAAAGAGATATACTGTACTTAAATTTAGAATTAGAGTGTGTCTTCAGAATCAGGCCCAATGTAACATCAAACGCGAGTTAAATCCAGTAAATTGGTTTTATTTTAAATGTGTAGTGCTCGCGAAGATGCAAAACAATACTAAATAGTTCTAGATTTATATATCCCGGGATTAAAAGTCATTAGTCTTCTCTGGACTTTAGAGGAGGTATTATCAACTTCTTGGTACTTCCTTCGAAGCTTATGTAAATATGAAACATCTTTAATTTCTATAAGTAATTAATTAATTATAAAAATAAAACGCGCCACTGGTGCTTCACTAAATTTTATTTATTGTGAAATAATGCTTCTAAAGTAGCCGTCGATACACTACTTTCTACTCTAAGCATATCTGTAATTTGAATATAGAGACTTGTCAGGATTATTTATTTAGTCTGTCTCAAGACGGCGTAGAAACTGTAGGATGACTTTAAAACCTGTAACCAAAAATTTTTTTTACAGTTCTTTGCGACGTTCAAACACGTACAAAATATTAGAATAATTTATGTTATTAATCCAAAGACTGACCGTGACGAAGGTGTCGAGTGACAGTGGAATAATGTGTCCAGCGGCGGGTGTGAGCGGTCGCTGGGCGCGCTCCATGGTGAGCACGAGCGAGCGCTTGAACGACAGCGGCGCGCGCAGCCACGACATGCCGTACAGCGAGCCCACCACGCGCGAGCTCTGTACACACAGTGTGACTGAGGCCGGTATAATGTGTACACACAGTGTGAGTGAGGTCGGTATAATGTGTACACACAGTGTGAGTGAGGCCGGTATAAAGTGTACATACAGTGTGAGTGAGGTCGGTATAATGTGTACACACAGTGTGAGTGAGGCCGGTATAATGTGTACATACAGTGTGAGTGAGGCCGGTATAATGTGTACATACAGTGTGAGTGAGGCCGGTATAATGTGTACACACAGTGTGAGTGAGGTCGGTATAATGTGTACACACAGTGTGAGTGAGGCCGGTATAAAGTGTACATACAGTGTGAGTGAGGCCGGTATAATGTGTACACACAGTGTGAGTGAGGCCGGTATAATGTGTACATACAGTGTGAGTGAGGCCGGTATAATGTGTACATACAGTGTGAGTGAGGCCGGTATATTGTGACAGCGGCGCGCGCAGCCACGACATGCCGTACAGCGAGCCCACCACGCGCGCGCTCTGTACACACAGTGTGAGTGAGGCCGGTATAATGTGTACACACAGTGTGAGTGAGGCCGGTATAATGTGTACATACAGTGTGAGTGAGGCCGGTATAAAGTGTACATACAGTGTGAGTGAGGCCGGTATAATGTGTACATACAGTGTGAGTGAGGCCGGTATAATGTGTACATACAGTGTGAGTGAGGCCGGTATAATGTATACATACAGTGTGAGTGAGGCCGGTATAATGTGTACATACAGTGTGAGTGAGGCCGGTATAATGTGTACATACAGTGTGAGTGAGGCCGGTATATTGTGACAGCGGCGCGCGCAGCCACGACATCCCGTACAGCGAGCCCACCACGCGCGCGCTCTGTACACACAGTGTGAGTGAGGCCGGTATATTGTGTACATACAGTGTGAGTGAGGCCGGTATATTGTGTACATACAGTGTAAGTGAGGCCGGTATATTGTGACAGCGGCGCGCGCAGCCACGACATGCTGTACAGCGAGCCCACTACGCGCGCGCTCTGTACACACAGTGTGAGTGAGGCCGGTATAATGTGTACACACAGTGTGAGTGAGGCCGGTATAATGTGTACATACAGTGTGAGTGAGGCCGGTATAAAGTGTACATACAGTGTGAGTGAGGCCGGTATAATGTGTACATACAGTGTGAGTGAGGCCGGTATAATGTGTACATACAGTGTGAGTGAGGCCGGTATAATGTATACATACAGTGTGAGTGAGGCCGGTATAATGTGTACATACAGTGTGAGTGAGGCCGGTATAATGTGTACATACAGTGTGAGTGAGGCCGGTATATTGTGACAGCGGCGCGCGCAGCCACGACATCCCGTACAGCGAGCCCACCACGCGCGCGCTCTGTACACACAGTGTGAGTGAGGCCGGTGTAATGTGTACATACAGTGTGAGTGAGGCCGGTATATTGTGTACATACAGTGTGAGTGAGGCCGGTATAATGTGTACACACAGTGTGAGTGAGGCCGGTATAATGTGTACATACAGTGTGAGTGAGGCCGGTATAATGTGTACATACAGTCATAGTCATAGTTTTCAATGTAGGCTTTTAACAAAGCACTTATTGACGTCAAAATAAAAACATAAAATTTAATATTATTTAACTACTTAGTAGAAATATAAATTATTACTAGCTTGTAATGTATTTATTACACATCGAGTAGGTACATACCTACCCTCGTCCGTATATCTAAAAACTAAACATAAATTTTATTGCCATGGATGTCTGTCTTCGGTGAAGTCTTTCCCCTATAGTATGCTTCCTATTGTATGGTATGGTGGTTTTCCCTTTTTTTTTTGTTTTGTTACGCTGAGGGGAAGCTCTTCCAGCCTATCCTTCTCTCCCTTGGGGGGAAGAGGGGGGGTGTGTGGGGCTCTCACCCACTAAACCCCTCAGCGATGCACCTCGTTATCTGCTTCCTACCGATGTAACGGGATGGCCCGAAAACATTCACCGTCGTCGGCAGGGCAGTTAACCCATGTCGGTCCCGTCTTATGGGGAGGCTGTAAAGCCCCCCCCCCCCCAATCCGACTTTCTTCTTTAAAGTCGGCATGCCGGTGCATTGGCACGCCGACTGGGCTGTTCTAGCCAGGCAACGGCCCCCAACCGTGCCCGGAGCCCAAAGATGGTGATTTTTACGGCGTTTGTAGGCGCCCAAATTGCGCCCTCCTTCGCCCAGGACGTCGGCGGCGGATGGCGGAAGTGGCGGCTGCTTCCCGCACGCGTTCCGCCTCCTCCTTCCAACTTACTACTTCCTCGCAAAAAGCGAGGACCGCCTGCCACGACCTATCGCTCTCGACCATCTTTAAGACGACGGTCGGGAGGGAGAGGTCGTCCCCAATCATCGCGGTCAACCTCGCGCCTCTCATTCGCCCACGCTGGGCACACCTCAAGCGCATGTTGTGCTCCCTCGTCAGGGCAGTCGTCGCAGTGGTGGCAGGTGGCAGTCGGTTCCCTTCCGGCGATCCGACACAGGTATCCCCCGAAGCATCCATGCCCCGTGAGGACCTGTGTCATGCGGAATGTCAGGACTCCGTGCTGCCTTTCTACCCACTGCCTTAAAATTGGACTGACCGCCCCGATCGTTCGGACTCCAGCGCTGACCCGCGCGAGTCTCCGCCCATACGGGGGCGCCGTAAAGGGCCATTGATCGAACGATGCCGACGTAAAGTTTCCGGCACGCCACGCCTGGTCCAGCAATATTTGGCAAAAGCCACCCAAGCGCTGCTGCCGCCTTCAACAATTTCGGGACCAGTTTCTCGAAATGGGCGCGAAAGTTCCACCGCCCATCTATCTGGAGCCCCAAATATCTGAATGATGACCTCATCTCGATGCGGACACCACCCACCACAATTCCGGAGCCATTCGGTGGAGATCTGCGGCGGCCGAGGAAGCATAAGGCCTCCGATTTTTCGAGGGCCACTTCCAACCCGAGCCGCCTGATCCGCGCCACCACTTGCGCGACTCCCGCAGTCGTTAGGATTGCGGCCTCCCTGAAACTCTTCCCTCTTGCGAGCACCAGTGTATCGTCCGCGTAGCACACCACACTGATGCCCGGTAAGTTCTCACCCCGCAGTACTGAGTCGTACCCGATATTCCACAGGAGTGGCCCTAGGACCGAACCCTGTGGAACACCGCACGATACCTGCGTTCTGCATATGCCGTCTTTGGTCTGGCACACAACGCCTCGGGACGCCAGGTAGTCCACGATGATGTTGCGGAGGTATGGGGGCACCCTATGGTAGATTAGCGCACCCTTTATGCAGTGCCTTCAACACCCTCCGTGTTGAAGGCATTGGCGATGTCTAATGATACCGCCAAGACGACCTCACCCTGGGATGACGCCTCCTCAGTTATGGCCTTGACCTTGAGGATGGCCCCCACTGTCGAGCGCATGCGCCTGAAGCCGTGCTGGTGCTCTGACAGGTCCGGCCCAACTTCCTCTAGATACCTTCGGAGACGGACAGCTATGACTCGTTCCAATAGCTTGCCCACCTCATTGAGGAGGACTATGGGCCTGTAGGCACATGGTGAATTGGGCGGACGGCCCTCCTTGTGTAAGAGCACCAGCCAACCCTTCTTCCACTCCTGGGGGAAACTTCCCTGTCGTAGGCATGCGGTGTAAAGCCGTCTCAGGCGATCGTCGAGAGAGCCCAAGGCCAAAGCCCAGGCATTCCCGTAAATGCCGTCCGGGCCGGGAGCGGTATTTTTCGCCTTCATGCGATCTACCGCCACCTCCAATTCTCCACGGCTCACTTCCGGCACCTCCTCAATGTTAGGCACGGTTCGCTCCGCTAACCCATGCGGCATCGTGGCAGTTCGCTGCCTGTTTGATGGGGGGAACAGGGCGGTCACCACTCTGGATAGGACCTGGGGCTCTAGGCTCTCTGTGATGGGTGGCGTCCACGCTCTCAATTTCCCCCTCAAGGCTCGGTATGGCCTGCCCCACGGATCCCTGTCCAGGGCCGCCATCGACTCCTCCCTTACACGCATCTTGGCCTCCGCGATTGCCACTTTGAAGGCCTTGCGGGCGGTATTATATGTCTCGTGCAGGGAAGTTTCCCTGATTGCGTCTCGGACCCTTCGCCGTCGGCTGCGGGTGTACTGGCGGCGTGCTGCCATGCACGCTTGACGCAGCTGCGTTAATTCCGCCGACCACCAGTGCAACTGGCGTCTGGGGCAGAAAGCTTTGGTCCGGGGCATAGCTGCATCGCAGATTTGCGTCATTGCCTCTCGAAACCATTGTGCTTCCTCATTTACTTCAACCTCGGCTTCGACAGGCATTGGAAGCCAGGCCTTTACCGCCGCTGCATCGCATAGAACATCGCTATTTAATTGCTTTAGGGCCCAGCGGGGGCCGACCTCCCTTTGGGCAGTCTGTTCTGGACTGACTGGTGTTGACCGGGAAGAGACATTAAACCGGATGTATCGATGATCCGACAGTGTCTCCTCCCCCCCGAGAACTTCCCAATCCTGGACACGGCGTGAAATACTTGGGCTCGCAAGGGTAATATCCACAATGGAACTCCCCTGCGGCCTCACGCACGTGTAAGTCGACCCCCTGTTCAGGACGCAGAGGCCCACCCCTACTGCCCACCTATCAAGCAGCCTACCGCGTAGATTGGTAGCACGCGAGCCCCACGTTGATGAGTGGGCGTTGAAGTCACCGGCGATGAGCGCAGGAAGCGGTAGGTATCGGCCAACAGTGGCCCTAGTAGCGAGTGAGTCTAGTAGCTGTTCGAAATCACTCCGGTTCCAGCTAGGGGGGCAATACACCCCTACTACTAGCATGCCACCGATTACAGCCGCTACAAAGCCCCTGCCTCTAGTGACACCATTAAAAGGAGGCGCACTAGCAGCTCGGTTTGTGTGTAGAGCCACTATGCCTTCCGTATCCCCGACCCAGTCATCTCTGGCTGGGAGATAATATGGTTCCGCTACAACCACCACCTGTGTCAACCACTGTGCCACGCTTTGATAGAGCAGGTCCTGTGCCCTGGCACAGTGGTTAATGTTCGCCTTTAGGAAACGAATTGGCGCCATTATAACTCCATGGCAGTCGGACCCTCCTGCGCCCTGGCATGACTACCGGGGTTTGCAGGCTGCGGGGCTGCTCTTGCCCCGGCGGCCTGTCTACCTCTACCGCGACTGGGTTTTTTGGGCGGGGCTTTGCAGGCCGCGCTCCCAACCTTGTGATCCGCCGGCTTTTTGGATGACTCGCATACCGGACAATGTGGGGCCGCTTCGCATAGGGCGGCTTGGTGGCCAGTCTGACCGCAGCGGTAACATAGTTTACTGCGGTCTCCTCAGATGTGCACATCTCCCGCACGTGTCCCACCCTCATGCACTTGAAACAGCGCACAGGGCGCTGCTCCATGAGCTTGACACGTGCGGCTACCCATCCAACTAGAACGCGGCGTGCCAGAGCCACCTTCCTCGCTGTTGCCACTGGGCACTTGACCCAGATAGCGCCCATCCCCGACGCGTCTGGCCTCACCTCGCCTGCTTTAATGAGGCTCGAGGAGCATTCGCCTACTCGAGCCACTGCCGTTGCCACCTCTTCGGACGTCACTGAGTCGTCCAGGCCCGATATCCTCAAATCTGCGGTCCTGGTGGGCCTGGAAATCTTGACGTCTTCCTCTGCAAAGATTTCGCGGAGCTGGTCAGCCAGCGCGTCGGCTTTTTCTCCGTTGGCGACGCCGGGGATCTCAAATATACGGCCGCCTGTGGCCGACTTACGGCAGCTCATCTGTGACAGACCTACAGATTCTAGGCTGAGGCGGTTCTTAGCCTCGCCTATCACCTTTCCGTAGGTGAGCCCTTTCTCTATTGCCCCCGGCTGCAGAGTCAACACTACGGCTACTGAGCGGGGGGTGCGGGGCGCTGCCGGCTTTGTCTTTAGAGGCATTTGTTGGTCCCCCAGCCTGTCGTCTTGCGCAAGCTGTTGGTTCGCAGACTTCTTAATTTTACCCTTTTTGGTCACCACGTTCCACGGCTGTTCTACAGACTGCGGGGCTGGTGGCAGAGGTCGGGAGCTCTCTGACTTAGAAGGGGCTGGTTGAGTCATCCTTGACGTACTTTTAACGACTGTTCCGGACTTCCCTTTCCGTGGGGCTGCCACAGGTAGGGTCTCTGTGGTGACCGTCTTTCCGTTAGCAGCAGGAGCCAACTTAGTTGTGGTTGGCACCTCTTTGCTTGGACCAGCTTGCGGCATGTCCTCCTCCGTCTTTTTTTTATCTGCAGCAAGTGGGGGTCGATAACTTTTTTCTGGGAGAAGGCGCCCGCCGACTTCCAGACCCTCCAGTTCGGCACTCACCATAGTCCCCGCTTGCTCCATGATGCACTTCATAAGTTCGGGGTAATAGGGCGGCAGAGCCTGCTCCTCACGAACTGGGCCTTTGCGGCTACGGCTGTTAATTTTCGGTGCCGCCACAGGGACAGACACCTGGGAGGACACTGATGGGGTCACGTCCATTTCTTCGGACTGATTGACGGCCGGCTGCCTGATGCCGCGCATAACCTCTGTGCGCAGATCAGCCATCTCCAAACACAACCTATCGAACCGCTCTTGTAAGCGGTGGTTTTCAGCCCTTAGAATGGCAGTTTCATCGCTCACTGCTCCGATTGCAGCTTCCTTTATTGAGTCCGCAGCAACCTTCAGAGCTTTGACAAAGGTGCCCCTCAGGTTGGACGACTACTCGGCCACCTTAGAGATAGTCGAAAGCGCCTTATCAATTTGGTCTTTAAGACTAAGCGCGTCCTTATCGCCTATGTCCCCGGTGTCACCACCAGGGGTTGCCATAGCTGCTTTGGCTTCCAGCCGGGCTGTTCTCTGCTGTTGTGAGAGTGCCATGGCTTCCAACACTTCTTGCTCGGCCTGAATGTTTAGGTTATCCTGGTTTGCTTTAAGGTACGCTGCCTTGGCGGCAGCGAGGCCCCCGTAGTCATCTGATGTAATCGGTTGACCTCTCCCTCTCTTCATAGGCCTGCCAAGTCGATGTGTACGGTCTGCGGGCGTTCTGTGGGGACCCCTAGGGGTCCCCACAGAACGCACACAGAGTGCAAGGCGTTTGAACGCCACCCTCACATGGCCGCATAAACGGCCCGCGGACACTGTTCGCCATCCATCGACTTTAAAGTCCACTGCCACTTGAGGTGGCAACACACACTGCCTCCTCTGACTCCTTTACTACGAGAGGAGCAGGGAGCAGTTCACAATGGAGCCGTCTGATACTCGGACACCAAAGCCCTTCGCGGGAGCAGAGCTTAACCACCCGACTCCGCCGACAATTTGCAGAGAGGTAGGAGTAGCAGCCGCGATTGTGGCGCTGCTCCTACCCCCCTCCCAGGGTGCATCACGAGGAGGTTTGCCAGCCCACACCCCATGGTGGTGTCCCCTATAGTAGTTTTCTGGTTCCTATAGTATGCTTTAGCAATCAGTTGACTTTTAATTCTCTCCTTGAAGTGTGTGTCCGTCAAAGTTTACAGGTCGTCAGGTATTCTATTATAAAACCTTATGCTATTCCCTACAAATTAATGATTAGTCTTAACAAGTCTGAGCTTTGGAACTACTAATCTATTTTTGTACCTAGTATTCAAATTCCTAACGTCACTTTTCTTTTTAAAATTATGTATATTTTTGCGCGTATACATAATATTCTCAAAAATGTACAGAGATAGAAGAAGAAGATAGAAGATAGAAGCGTCAGAATACCGATGTCTTTGAATTTATTTCTCAAGGAATCACAGGGCTTAATTTTGTAAATAAACTGTACCGCCCGTTCCTGTAGTACAAGATTTTTATCTATATTAGCTGCTGATCCCCACAACAAAATGCCGTACGACATGACGCTATGAAAATAGGCAAAGTAAACCAATCTTGCAGTAACCTCATCTGTTAAGTTCCTAATTGTCTTTACCGCATATACAGCTGAACACAATCTATTTGCTATGATATCTAAATGTGTCCGCCATTGTAATTTTAAATCTAAATTGATACCCAAAAAGTTAGTATTGTCAACGAGTTCTAAATTATTTTTGTCTTATTTAATATTTAGGGGCAGAATTCTTGTATTTGGAACCTGGAATCTAATGCATTTTGTTTTTTTTTACATTCAAAACTAAATTATTTAAAGATAACCAGCGAGAAACTTCTTCCAGAGTGTTATTTATATGTGTCTACGCGCATAAGGGGCAATCAGAAGACATTGTGTGTTTGCTTAGTGCCGGCCCGTAGGCGCACGCGCTCCTTCGTAGATTCCCACTACGGCTATTCACTTTCTGTACGACCGTCAAGTTGTTAACATTAATATATTTTATAACTTCGAAATTGATTGCTTCAATTGCCACCATTGTGTAACTAAATACATAAATTGGTGGCCCATGAGGGGAACTAAAGAAATAGACTCGCGATATTAAGAAAAATAATAAGAAATACGAAGAATTACGAAGAAATTATTTTACAATTAACTACTACTACGGCGGTTATCGTGCTGGATAAGAAGCTGCATTGGCGAGGAAGAACATTTATTTTACTGATACCACAAGCATACGAACTGGAACTGAAGAAACTCTTTATCTAAGGCTGAACGGGCAGTGATACATCAAAAGTATCGCATCGTGCAGTTGGGTTTTACGAAAGTTAAGTGTCCTTCCCTATTACCTACTTTCCAAGTAACCATTTCATTATTCAATTTTACTGAGAATCTAAATCCATCTGTGTATTAAAGTGTATTTTTACAGCTCATTGCGAAGTATTACGTAAGCCAATTTGAATTTATTTCAAACTTACCCACAATTATTTTTTTACATAAAAGGCAATTGAGTAAATTTTATATTACTTTAATTAAACGTTAATAGTTTTATTTACATTTCATATCATAAGAACTTGACTGTCTGAAAGTAATTGGTAACATTTATTTCCATTTTATTCATTAATCATTTTGTCGATTGCGTAAGTAGGTACTTACCAGCCTACAAAATCCAATTTAAATTTTATTTAACTTTAGTGCATACTTATGCACACCGTAAATTCTAAATAATTGATAATCCGTAATTTTTTAATACGTAAATTCTAAGCCTTTAATAATTTTATAGGTACGTTTCGAGGAATTATTTTATTTGGTTATTTATTTCTACGTTTTGGCAATTCCAGGGAAATAAAACTATAAAACCTCTGGAAATTCTGGAATATAAATTATCGATCAATCGATTCGAGGCCGGCTGGTTCGTGTGTAGCAGATTTCTGTGGGAGGTACCTACCTGTCGTCGGAACGAGGAGCGTGAGATAGTTATTTTAATTACCTACCTATTTAAAATTTTAGTTTATTACAAAGCAAATTAATTTAATCATCATGCCAATTGAAGATAAACGTTGTAAAGAATTAAATATTAAAAGATCGTCTATTAAGGGGCAGATTACTAAATTCAAAAAATATTTAAATAATATTTCCAAAGAAAAGGAATTAAAAAATATTCAATTGACAGAGTTAAATTTAAAACTTGCAAAATTTGAAGCCTTGTCTATTAGATTTGATGAATTGCAAAATGAGATTGATGTCTTAAACTCAGAAAATATTTCGACTGAAATCGATGAACGTTACAATGTTGAACAAGATATTATAATAAGCATAGCCACTGCAAAGGAATTAGTCGAAAAATTTTCCAAACAGCTTGAGTGCGAACAAAGACGCAACTCAACTCATGATGCTACTTGTTGTTATGATCACCAAGAGGTAGGCATAAAGCTTCCTCAGATTCAAATAGCCAGATTTGATGGCTCTTATTTCCGTTGGTTGGAATTTAGAGATACATTTGAAAATTTAATACATAAAAATGATCGTATTTCTACAATAAATAAATTTCATTATCTTACGTCTTATCTAGAGGGTGATGCCGCCAGAATAATTTCTAACTTAGAGATTTCTATTGCAAATTATGATGAGGCATGGAGATTACTTTGTGGCCGCTATAATAACAAAAGAATTTTAATAAATCACCACTTAAATGCATTATTTACTATTAAACAATTTACACGTGAATCAGAGAGGTCATTAAGGTTTTTGGTCGATCACGTGACAAAGAATCTACGCGCTCTGGCCAGTCTAGGACAACCAACAGATAAATGGGATATTTTAATTATTTTTATGCTGTCTTCAAAATTAGACGGCAACACTTTATTAAAATGGGAAGAGTACAGAAATAATATAGATAGTGATGTGCCAACGTTAGATCAATTCTGTAAATTTTTGATTGATCGGGCTGATGTACTTGAAGCTTTAGGTCGTAATAAGCAAGACAGTACTACAATAAGGCCACCAATAATTGCATCACGTAACAATTATTCATTTAATAGTCAAAAACAAGGTCAAGGCTATATAAATAATACTCAAAAACAAGGTCAATGTTACGTTAAGTCTTTTGCTAGTTTTAATAATAAAAATAAGAAAGGGCATTGTTTTATTTGCATTATATGTAATGACAATCATAAAATCTATGATTGTACGACGTTCAAGTCTAAGAGTGTCGATGAACGAATGCTAGATGTGACAAAATATAAGCTATGCGTCAACTGTCTTAGGCAGGGGCATCCCGTCAATGAATGCCGAATGGGGCCTTGTCGGGAGTGTCAGAGAAAACACAACAGCTTACTACACCGTCCTCTAAATTTAGCTAATCACTGCGTCACCGTTGATAAACTAAATGAGTCCATAGTTAATTTCTCAAATCATGGTTATAATACAGTTTTATTATCTACAGCTTTGATTGAGGTGTCGAATCCACTTAGCCACCAAAAGGCAAAGGTTCGAGCACTTTTAGATTGTGGCAGTCAATCAACTTTTATTACAGAATCTTTAAAAAATAAATTATCACTAAAACCAAATGCCATTGATGCACTAAAGGTCATTGGTATCGGCAATAATGTCACTAACAACGTAAGAGAAAGTTGTAACATTCAAATAAAGTCATTAAACAGGCCATTTGAGACAAACTCACAATGTCTCATTCTAAAGGAATTGACAGGTCACTTACCCAAATTTTCTATTGATATTCAATCGTCTTTGTTGCCCAAAGATTTGGCTGACCCTTTGTTTTAATAGCCCGCTCCAATAGATGTTTTAATTGGAGCTGACATATTTTGGGACATCCTAGGAACAGAACAAAAATCTATTGGTCCCAATAATCCCAAGCTCAGGAACACTAAATTCGGCTGGATTATATCTGGTCCTATAAGCACAGTAGCTTCGAAAAATACAACGTGCTCCAATTATGCTATTGTAAATAAAGCTCAACCCGAAAACATTGAGCAAATGCTTGCAAAATTTTGGGAAATAGAAGAAATCCCAAAGCGAATAATTATGAGTGAAAGTGACAAATTTTGCGAACAGCATTTTACTAAAAATACAACCAGAGACAGTGAGGGCAGATTTTGCGTTAAACTTCCTCTTAAGGATTCTCCAGATTGTCTTGGAGATACACACGCACTAGCTAAAAAACGTTTCTATTATTTAGAAAAGCGTTTCAAAAGAAACACAAAACTGAAATTAGATTATGTCAAATTCATTAGGGAATACGCCGAGTTAGGTCATTTGTCACCATGCAGCGGTATTTCGGGCTCGACTTACTATTTGTGTCACCATGCAGTTTTTAAACAAGATAGTGAGTCCACGAAGCTAAGGGTAGTATTTGATGGTTCTGCTCGCTCCACATCAGGATATTCATTAAATGACATTTTGATGGTAGGCCCAAACGTACAAAATTCTGTTTTTTCGATTTTGATTCGGGCAAGACAGTACAAATACTTGCTAACGGGAGATATTGAAAAATGCTACCGCCAAGTGTCATTGAGTGAGGGTGACCATAATTTACAACTAATTCTATGGAGGGAGGACGAAACACTGCCAATTAGAACTTTAAAGCTAAAAACACTTACGTATGGTACCGCAAGTGCCAGTTATCTACACGTTGCATATGGCAGATAGGCGAGGAGCAAGGCGATCAGCTGATCAAAACTATCATTCAAAATGACTTTTATGTCGACGACCTCATCACTGGCGCTGATAGCGCGCAGCAGTTAATATATATACAAAATTCAGTAGCAAAAGCGTTAAAATGTGGCTGTTTTAACCTGCGTAAATATAAAACAAATATTCCAATAATTTTTGAACATGTTGACATTAATAAAAAGGATAACTTAACTATAAGTGAGTCGTCAAGCACTCTTGGCTTGGGGTGGTCTCCTTCTAGTGACACTCTTTATTTTCCTATAAAAGAATTTAATTATAATACCGTAGATACAATTATTACAAAACGATTCATTATGTCTAATTCATTTAGAATATTCGATCCTCTAGGTCTTATAAGCCCAATTGTTATTCAACCTAAAATTTTATTACAAAAACTTTGGCAGGAGAAGTTAGATTGGGATCAACCTGTTCCAAAAAACATAAAAGATGAATGGAACAAATTTAGCAATAGCGTTAAATCTCTTTCTACTCTTCACATCCCAAGATTAGTCTTATGTGAGTCGCCATCGGTAATAGAACTACATTCTTTCAGTGATGCTTCTCAATCCGCTTATGGTGCATGTATTTACATGGTTTCTACTAGCGCCAATACAGACATCATTGTTAGGCTGTTATGCTCAAAATCAAAGGTAGCGCCTACGAAGCCTACTACTATACCGCGCCTTGAATTGTGTGCAGCTCTGCTGGCTTCTCAGCTTTGTAAGGCAGTAACAGACTCGTTAAGATACAAGCCGAAGCAAATAATTCACTGGTGCGATTCCAATGTAGTGCTGGGATGGATTAAAAGCGACCCTACCAAACTTAAAGTTTTTGTAGCTAATCGTGTAAGCGAAATTACAGAATTGACGAACCCATTGGCGTGGAGATACGTGACTAGTGCACTAAACCCTGCCGATTTAATCTCTAGAGGAGTAGATGCTAGAGAGTGAATTTCAATGAATTTATGGTGGTGTGGTCCTAAATTTCTAAGTCAAAATGAATCTGAGTGGCCTATTCTTAATACCCAACCACCAAAAGACTTACCTGAGACAAAATCATATTTAACCATAGTTAGTGAACCTTTAATAAATTTTGATAAATATTCATCGTTTAATAGAATAAATAGATTATGGGCATACGTTAGGAGATTTATATTTAATATTAAAAAACCTGAAAGTAAACGTACAGGAACACTATCAGTAGATGAGTTGCGTGAAGCATTCCACTCGCTGTGTATTCTGTCTCAATGTCATTCATTTCCTACAGAATACTCTTTACTTACTAAAGGTAAGCAATTAAGTCCGAAAAGCAAAATTTTGGCACTTACACCCTTTTTAGATATAGACAAAATAATACGTGTTGGTGGACGTTTAGATGCATCTAACTATGAATATGAGAAAAAACATCCTATCTTGCTTCATGCATCCCATAGACTCACTAAATTATACTTTGAAAGGGAACATATTTATAATATGCATGCTGGTCCGCAGTTGTTATTATCAACTGTTAGAGAAACTGTGTGGCCAGTGAACGGGCGTCACCTAGCTCGGCGTACCGTGTCGAATTGTGTAAGATGCCGACGTTTTAAAGGTAAAGCGTTTTATCCTAAAATGGGTGATTTACCAGTCCAGCGGGTTATCCCAGACTTCCCGTTTTTATCTGTTGGTTTGGACTATGCAGGTCCCTTTTTTATAATAAACCGAAAGGGTCGTGGTAGTCAAGTTATCAAATGTTACTTGTGTCTCTTTGTATGCTTGCGCTATAAATGTCTCAACCTGGAAGCAGTCAGTGATTTGACCAAAGACGCATTCATAATGACTCTCAGGCGCTTCATAGCGCGTCGAGGAAAACCAACGGAAATATTTAGCGACAACGGACGCAACTTTGTGGCCGCCGCAAGGGAGATAGGTGATTTTATAAAACAAAATGAAGAACCTCTGTCTGATTTTGCAAGTCAGCAAGGCATAAAATTTAAGTTCATCCCTACTTACGCTCCTCATTTCGGCGGCATTTGGGAAGCCGGGGTTAAATCTGCTAAGCACCACTTACGGCGTGTTATTGGCAACAGTCATTTAACTTTCGAAGAAATTTCAACTTTATTTACACAAGTGGAGGCGATTCTCAATAGTCGTCCTTTGTGTCCTCTATCCCCCAGTCCTAACGACTTCCTATCCCTCTCGCCAGGACACTTTCTTATCGGTAGACCTTTGACAGCACTTCCATCAATTGCCCTGGAGACGTTTAAAGAAAATCAACTGCAACGTTACGAGCGCCTCGAGAAAATAAGGCAGCATTTCTGGCAGCGTTGGCAGAAGGAGTATGTATCGGAACTCCAGCAGAGAACGAAGTGGCGAACAAATAAATCAAAATTAAACGAAGGTGATATGGTGCTTATATCAGAGGACAATACTCCTCCATTAGCATGGCGACTTGGAAGAGTTCTCCGTCTCTATCCGGGACCTGACGGGGTATCCAGAGTGGCAGATTTGAACACCGTCAAGGGACAAGTACGGCGGTCTCTAACTCGACTGTGCCCTCTACCCACTGCAGAAGAACTTCAAGGTTGAAAGCGGTCTTTCAACGGCGGGGAATATGTCTACGCGCATAAGGGGCAATCAGAAGACATTGTGTGTTTGCTTAGTGCCGGCCCGTAGGCGCACGCGCTCCTTCGTAGATTCCCACTACGGCTATTCACTTTCTGTACGACCGTCAAGTTGTTAACATTAATATATTTTATAACTTCGAAATTGATTGTTTCAATTGCCACCATTGTGTAACTAAATACAATATGACTCTCACTATGTTGCGTATCAGTTCTGTCCAACGAAAAAATCAAAGAAGTGTCGTCCGCATACAACACTACATCTGACATATTCTTGACCATGTATGGAAGATCGTTTATATAAACGAGAAATAAAAATGGTCCAAGTCTCGAGCCCTGCGGTACACCTATTTCAATTAATGAACCATCAGACATTACTGATACCTATTTTCTACTAATACTACTCTGATACCTATTTTCTTTATTGTATTTTTAAGGTAGGATTTTATCAATTCCAAAGCTGTACCACATACACCATAATAATTCAACTTTCTTATCAAAGTTCCATGGTTGACGCAATCAAATGCTTAAAGGTCACAAAAAATGCCTATAGAGTCACACGTTTTTTCCAAATTGTCTAAAATATTATTTATTAACTTAGCTCCCGCATCAGAAGTTGATCGTCTTTTCATAAATTCAAATTGATTTTTGTGGAATATTCCGTTCAAACAGAAATGGGCATAGAATCAAATCAAAGAGTATAGACATTTAATTGAGTGTAAATTATTCTCTCGAATATTTTACTCAGTGCAGGTAAAACTGACACAGGCCGGTAGTTAGAAGGATTATTTGTATTTCCAGATTTGAATATTGGAGTTACTCGATAGTGTGAGTGAGGCCGGTATATAGTGACAGCGGCGTACATACAGTGTTAGTGTGGGTGGTATAATGTGTAGGTACATACAGTTTGAGTGTGGGCAGTATAATGGTTACATACAGTTGGGGTGCACGGGGTATACGTGAGTACACACTATGTGAGCGCTCCATGGTGAGCTCGAGCGAGCACTTGAACAACAGCGGCGCGCTGGACTTACAGGATCTATGATTAATCTATTACATTTTTCACTACATAAATATTCTGAATCAATCAAATAGTCTCACCTCGACAGTGACTTCGTTTCCGTAGTAACAGAAGAGAAACAGCTCCACTAGTACACAGACAATAAAAAGCGCAGTGGATGCAAATTCCAAGCTTAGTACATTCACCTAAAATTTTAAAAATGCAAAGTTAATATTGTCATTGTATTTCGATGTTAGGCATATTGGCGCTTTTGTGCCGAAAAGGATATCGCAAAGAACTAACGCTGACAATTCTGTAAGCGGCCATGCACAGGATCCAGCCGCCCACGCCGAACTGCACGAGGATGGCCAGCCCGAACACGCGCTCCAGCTCCTCCATCGTCCTGACAACAAGCATACGTCACGCGTGGGCTGCGGCGTCACGGACCACACACAATGTTTCATACACTTACTCTGTTATCTTTTGAAAGTGTTTGATGCAGTCGATAAAGAGTGTCATCAGCGTTGCCTCATAACTGGCCACAGATCGTACTGTTGTCATTTCTTCTGCTATATCTGGTAGATTTTCTAAATTCATTCTATAACAAATTATCAAAGCTTATATTTACAACTTAGATTTACTTATAAATTTATCAAACACTTTCATAATTTTCTCATCGCAGAAGAATAGTCACCGTAAAATTCGAAGTTGACTCTTGCACTGATTGAGAATCGTAGCAATGAAGGTGTCTATCGCCGTGTTCCCGAAGGCTACTAGGTTTGTCGCGTAGAACGAGTGAAGCAACACTATCAGGAACCTACAAGATACATGGAAGGTGAAACTAAAAAGTAAGTTTAATTCCACGGAATAATTACTCTCCAACGAATATCAAAATATCTAAGTGAAAATTGGAGTAAGAGTCCAAATTCAGATGCCAGCATGAATTGCAGGCTATAGGTACGTCAACAAATATAGCTATATCATCACAGGCTACTAAAAAAAAAAAAAAAAAAAAAAAAAAAAAACGGGTAATCGCCATCGAGTAAACACTTGCTCTTCAAACGAATTTCGATAAAATTTGAATAATGTCTGTTTTTTGTTTAAAAACATCCATAAAGTGCATAAAGTGAAGTGAGAAATACGAGTTAATGTTATCCATGGCATTACAATCCTGTAAACCGATATATTTTCAACAACACTAATCTACCATCTAATATACAGACCAGTGACAAAGAAGAACAAATTCAAAACAGTTACAGTGTCAAACATAAGAAATTAGAGCAAAGAAATTTTAATTATGGCATACAGTGTTTTTATCTGTGATTTATTGTGCAACGTATAAATTCACATAAATCTATCACCCTACCGCCTTTTCTTTGGATGAATTTCTAACGAGACTGATTAGGACTGCTACATTCGCCAAGTCTATTATATACTCGCTGGTCTATTCGCCAACTACGTCGCCTCTTCAGCCACAAGTCACCGTGTTCAAATCCCGGCGGAGACCCGATTTTTTTAATATTTGTCTCTTCAGTAATATATTAAAATGAATTTCTTGGATAATATTACATTTCGTAGACGAAGAATACAATCACTAACCGAAACATCGGTCACTGATGACGGAAAGTTAACGAATTCTACACTAGATGTCACTTCTGGTAGCTTACCGAAGTTATCCGATAGTGAAGATGAGGACAAAATTGAGGAACTAAAAAATACAATAGAGAAATTAAACTTAGAATTGCAAACAGCACATACAGAAATAGATAACATAACGATAGAAAATTCCGAATTAAAGAAATCACTAAATGAAATTAAAATAAAATATGAATTATGTAAAAAAGCGACAAAAAAGTTATGTACACCAAATAAAAATAAATCAACACCAGTCAATGACTCGAAAAATGCACCCTGTCCACAAACTTATTTCCCAAAGAATATTTCTACACTATCCAGACCGACATTGGTAGCCGACGCTGCTCCAATATCGAACCAAAAAAAAAGATCACAAAAAACTAATATAAAGGAAGATAAAAATAAGAAAGTATGTATTATAAGTAGCAACAAAAACAACAAAATACTAAAAATTTCAGAAAATACATTTACTAAATTTAACATATGCCATTATCTGACACCACATTGTGGCACAATAAGACTTATCGAAAATATACATTTGAAATTAAAAGGTTTTACAAAACATGACTTTTGTATTATCATGATAGGAGAAGAGGATTTTAAAGAAACGAAGAATTATATTGATTTAATTATTGAGCTACGAGAAACACTGAAGCCAATCGAATATACAAATATTGTTATATGCCTACCAACTTATAAATGTAATGAGTACTCCACAATGTTTAATTGGAGAGTAGAAAGTTTCAATAACTTACTTTATCTCGATGTAAACACACATGGCTATGCGTACATACTAGACTCGAACTTGGAACTATATTACGACAATCGTATGTTTCTAAAATACAATGGTTTGGTTAATGACTACGGCATGAAAAGTATATTCAAGTTTCTCAACAAATTACTCACAGAAATATCAGTGTACGAGTACGATGACAATGATGACACCAACTGCTTTATACATTTAAATGAAAATGAAGTCGACGAAACACGTTCAGAAGCAAGGGAAACAAGAACTGATTTTTTTCTTTTACAATAATATATCTATAATTCATCAAAATATTGCAGGAGTATTAAGCAAGGCAGAGTTATTAACTCTTCACTTGCAAGAACTATATGAACAGGGAAAAGGAATTGACATAGTTTGTCTAACAGAACACTTTATGATGTCAGGCTATGAGAGACTCCTAAATATTCCTAATTATTTTCTTGCGGCTTGCTTCTCCAGGAAAGACAAGAAGCGAGGAGGTGCCTGCATCTTAACAAAAAATACAATTAGTTGTTGTAAGGAAATATCAGCTGTGTCTAAAAATTCAATTACAGGTGTTTTTGAGTGCTGTGCGATAGAAATAACTGAACACGAGGTAATTATTCTATGTATCTACAGACCACCCATAGTGAGTACTTTAACTATTTTTTATGAAAAATTAGATCTTATTTTACAAAAGCTGTGCAAAAAACCAGATAAGAAAATTATCATCTGCGGAGATTTTAACATTGACACACTTAAGAGAAATAAAATATCGTTAGATTTTGAATATTTCCTTTTAAATTACAATTTAAAGCTAGAATTGAAACAGCCAACAAGATTGGTTAGTAAAACTTGTATTGATAATTTCGCTCACAATTTGAAGCATAATGTTAAAAGTGAAATCATCGACTTTGAACTTTCAGATCATACGGCTCAAATCATGCAAATAAAAACTAAGAAAACTTGCACATTAAATTACTATCGGGTCCTGAAGCGTGACATATCTCAAGAAAACCTTCAAATATTTATGAGGCATTTACAGAGTCTTTCATTTGCAGATATTTATAATATTAAGGATCCCAATATTGCATATAATAACTTTATGGAAACTTTCGGTCTCTTGTACGATCTCTGTTTCCCCCATAAATTAGTTACGATAAAGACAAATAAAAGAGTAAAATGGCTCTCAAATGGCTTAAAGTCGTGCAGTAAAAAGAAACGTTTACTTCTGTGGAAGTATAGACAAACTCCTACCAGCCATAATAAAGACATATTTAAATCTTATTCGAGAACGTTGAAGAAAATCGTATATTTGACCCAAAAGGCACAAAATAACCACTTTATAAATATGTCTAATAATAAATCTAAAGCTGCATGGCAGGTAATAAATAATAAAACACATATAAAAGAATCAATACGACAGATAAAAAAAGACTCTAAAATTATCGTTGATCCCAACGCTATCGCTGAAACATTCAACGAATACTTTATAAATCGAGTTGAAGCCAAATCACAAAATAATGCAAAATACTGCTCAAAGCATGTCGTCCTTCCTAATCGGCATTCTATATTTATGCCTCCAATTTTACACGAAGACATAATCAAGGCAATAAAATCTTTAAAAAATAAAAATAGTGTTGGATACGACGGAATTTCAACTAAAGCTGTAAAGTTTGTGTCAGGTATCATTGCACCGCACCTAAGCCACATTATGAATCTCTGCATAGATAAAGGTGTTTTTCCGGATGGTTTGAAACCTATTATAGTAAAGCCACTTTGGAAAAAGGGTGACAAAGAAGATATTACTAATTATAGACCGATAGCATTAACTCCAATACTTTCTAAGGTATTTGAAAGAATTATGTATGACATTTTTTACACATTTTTGACAAAATATAATATATTATGTGACGAACAGAAGGGATTTAGAAAAAACATGACTATAAATATGGCTATATATGATCTGGTGAATAACCTAATACAATCTATGGATAAAAAATTACCTATATGCGCCATTTTTACTGATATGACAAAAGCATTTGATTATGTAGATCATAAAAAGCTTTTGAAAAAATTAAACGAGTATGGTATTAGAGGAAATGCTCTCAATCTAATTGAATCATTTCTAAGTGGTCGCACACAATGCGTAGAAATAAACAAAATATGCGTAAGATCAAAAAGACAAGAAGTATATTTGTCTTCTACTAGGGTTATTAAGTTTGGGGTCCCTCAGGGCAGTGTGCTCGGTCCCTTGCTGTTTTTACTGTACATCAATGATTTACCGCAAAACATAAATGAAAAAATGATCTTATTCGCTGATGACAGTACGGCAATTATAAAAAGTAATAATTTAGACATTAATAATTATAAAATGAATATCAATAACGCTTTAAGTGAAATGATTTATTGGCTTGAAAATAATAATTTGATTATAAATTTAGAAAAAACCAAGGTTATTCAATTTTACCAAAAAAAAAATATCGGAGACATTAATATAAATTATCAAGGTCAACTAGTAGAAGAAGTTCAGTGCACCAAATTCCTAGGACTGTCTATCGATAGACAACTCACTTGGAAGTTCCATGCTGAGGAGATTTGTAAAAAACTAAATAAACATGCATACGTCTTATATCATCTCTCTAAAAGGGTTTCGCCTGACACTGTTCTGACAGCATACCATGGCCTCGTTGCTTCTGCGTTAAGGTATGGTTTGATTTTCTGGGGTAATTGTAGCGACAGAGAAACTATATTCAGAGCACAAAAGAGATGTATTAGATCAATGTGCGGTCTTCAGACGACTGACAGCTGTGTACCCTATTTCAAATTGTTAAAAATCCTAACATTGCCATCATTATATATATTGGAAGTATCGGTTTTTGTTAAATCAAACATTGGTCTTTATAAGACAATATCAGATTCACGGTATAGACCTACTGAAGTACGATCCCAATACAAACATTTGTTATGTATTGATCGGTGTAACACAGCTTTAGCTAAAAAAAGTATGATTCATATGGGACCTGTAATATATAATAAATTACCTAGTGATATAAAAATGTTACCTTTGAAACTATTCAAAAAGAAATTGACATTATTCTTAATACAAAAATGTTACTATACATTAAATGATTTTTTGACAGATAAATTCTGACATTACTAAATAATAAAAACCCGACTGTCTCTAATTATATTTGAAATTTATTTAAGTAATTGATAAAAACTGACATTGTTATATTTTTATTTTATTTTTTATTTACTATTCACACTTGACTGCTGAAACATTTGATAATGTATTTGTATAATTGTACGATTGACATGATATTTTGTAATCGATTAAATTAAATTGATAGAACTGTTATTGACATTAGAAATTTTAAACACTAATAATTTTCTTGACTTTATATAAAATCACATTCCTAAATCCAATGAATTGTCTAATAATTAAATGTATTATAGTTTTATTGATAAAATATAAATAATTATAAATTTGCATGCCAATAATGGTAGAATGTACAGGAAGCCACATATTTAAATCAAACAACAAAAATGCATTGTACCTACATTCTTAGCAAATAAAAGTTTTGACTTTGACTTTGACTTTGACTTTGACTTTGGCTAGAAAAATGAAATAAAATGAAACAAAACAAAACGAAATAAAAAAATAATTAAAAGCACTTTCTAATCGTCAAAACTCCCCTTTGTACTAACACTAACACAAGAAAATTTCAATTTCAATTTCAATCTTTATTGTATTCCAAAATATGTTACATAGATGTTAAATATTTAAAATGCCAGTACAATTTCGGACCCTGCCGGGTACAACAATTTAGGAGAGAGGAAGACGTTCCACAAACATTCTTAATGTACATAAGAGATCTATTACAAATTCAATAATTATTCTTAAATAAATTATTATAATAATAATGAATTAAATTACAGCATATGAACTATTACATATTTTATTACATTTAATTATTTAATTATTTATTAGGTAAATATATCATTTTATTATGCATTAAAATACTTCGTCATTGTTTATTTTAAATATTATAAGGATTTATCGTTCATATATTCATTTAAGGAATAGTAACTCTTATTTATTAATAGTTGCTTAAGACTTTTCCTAAATTTTGTTTCACTAATTTCATTTTGTATTTGTCTTGGCAAATTATTGTATATTCTAATGGACATGACGTAGGGGCCTGAGGAGTAGAGTTTTAATCGAGACGCGGGAAGTACTAATTTATTTTTGTATCTCGAAGGGTATTTTATTGTTGCTTCTCCTCGCTTGTTATATAATTCAGTATGTTGGCGAACAAACTTACAGATTTGAAATATGTAGATACCTGGTAAAGTTAAAATTTCATGTTTAATAAAATACGGTTTACAACTTTCTGTATTTTCCAAATTTTCTAAAATTCGAATTATTTTTTTTTGTAAAATAAATACTGTTGGCGCATCAGTACTGTTTCCCCAGAGGATAACTCCGTAGTTCAACCAAGAGTACGCATATGCATAATACATGACTAAGGCCGTTTGTATGTTGGTTGTTTTTTTTATTTCACGGAATGCATATGTGAAACTAGCTATTTTTGATCTTATTTTGTTAATGTGTTGTTTCCAAGTAATTTGTTTGTCTATGATTAGTCCGAGCAAACAAAATTCGTCAGCAACTTCCAAGTTTATGTTTTTATACTGAAAATAAATGTGTTAACTTACAATGTCATAGTGTCTGTCTGTCATATCTATCTGTCTGTGTCACAGTGACCAAGTAATGGACAATTATCTGAAAATACATTCATAGTAACCGAAAACCCAAAAACTCAAAAACTGATTTTACTTCTGACTCAACAACTAATTATCACATTCAAATCGCATCATAAATTGTACAGGTATACAAGTGTACAGGTGTATGTTCGTTTGAAAAGGAACATAAATATTTCTACATATTTTTTCAAGTGGTCTGTCTGTTTTAGTTTATAACACATTAAGCTCGTCACAGACTTCTGCTATAACGTAACAGAGGTTACGGTATCAATACTTTATAGTTATATGGCAAGATGTAGTGGAATGTATTGAGCTATAATGTAGGTAGGTAAGCATCAAGTAACATTTTGACCTTGAGACCGAACTTACTCCATTCGTACTGAAGGTGGCATTCATAGTGTAACTGTCACACTTGATGTGATGTCGTGTGTTCTTGTATATGGGCAGTACTTGTGGTGGGCAGTCACTTACATGAGTGGGTGGTCGTAGTCGAGGAAGGTCCAGAAGGGGAACTCGACGCGTCGTCGTTGCAGCCGGTGCAGCACCGGGCCCACGCCCCACAGCACGCACGTGGACACCGCGCAGCCGCAGAACCAACGCAGCAGCCGAGCCGCGCCCCGAGCCGTGCCCGCCAGATGCCCGCGCCCCGCCGCCGACCGAGGCGCGAACACCGCCTCTGTCAACACGGGCCCGAGCGTCTAGCGACCGGCCGACCTCATCGCCGCGAACACCGCCTCTGTGACCACGGGCCCGAGCGTCTAGCGACCGGCCGACCTCATCGCCGCGAACACCGCCTCTGTGACCACGGGCCCGAGCGTCTAGCGACCGGCCGACCTCATCGCCGCGAACACCGCCTCTGTGACCACGGGCCCGAGCGTCTAGCGACCGGCCGACCTCATCGCCGCGAACACCGCCTCTGTGAACACGGGCCCGAGCGTCTAGCGACCGGCCGACCTCATCGCCGCGAACACCGCCTCTGTGACCACGGGCCCGAGCGTCTAGCGACCGGCCGACCTCATCGCCGCGAACACCGCCTCTGTGAACACGGGCCCGAGCGTCTAGCGACCGGCCGACCTCATCGCCGCGAACACCGCCTCTGTGACCACGGGCCCGAGCGTCTAGCGACCGGCCGACCTCATCGCCGCGAACACCGCCTCTATGAACACGGGCCCGAGCGTCTAGCGACCGGCCGACCTCATCGCCGCGAACACCGCCTCTGTGAACACGGGCCCGAGCGTCTAGCGACCGGCCGACCTCATCGCCGCGAACACCGCCTCTGTGACCACGGGCCCGAGCGTCTAGCGACCGGCCGACCTCATCGCCGCGAACACCGCCTCTGGGGGGTGAGCAAGCCACACTTGGGCTCGAGTGGTCTATAGACCAGCCGAGGACACTGGCGCAGACACCTCCTCTGTGTGTTGTGCGCTGTACAGCAGAGCGAGATACGAGTATGGCGCGATAAGACAGGGCACCCAGGATGCCAGGACTGTATCATTGTTAAGCGTGAGTCTTTATTTCAGCTAGTTACGATGCCTAGCCTCTCTACGGTTGATAACCTGTGTTACAGGATACATCCTAGTATAGGTATCAACCTGCCATGATCAAGTTTCTTATCCAACACATGTAACTTATGTTTCTTGTCAGATTATGGTGAGGATTAAATGATTTATTATTATTATTTATAGATTACCAGCAATGGCAGTTTAAGTGGCAAGCCCATTGCACTGTGGCCCACGGCTTGGTCGTGCGGCGAAGATATCGTGGACTTTGTTGAAATAGTTAATTATTTCTATATTGTAATACTGAATGTAAGTATTATACCCGTCTCTAAGTAATTCAAGTATACAAACGTAATGTGCGTGGGTGACTGACCGTCGAGGCCGGCGACGAGGCGGTGGATGCTACGTGCCTCGGCGAGGAACACGAGCTGCTTGGTGACGCACGTGACAAAGCACAGCAGCAGGAACGACACCCGCGACAGTTTCTCCATGTCGCGCCGCGACTGACCACGAGCCGGGAACACAACCACGTTTATAAATAATTAGCTAGTATTGCTACTAAAATACCCCGCGTAATACTCCTTTAAGTATTATCGTCAACCGTAATAATAATTGATGTTTCCGCCTAATATATTATTTAAACATTTATAATAATGTTAAAAACAAAAATTAGGAATATCTACGTAAATTTTGAAACTGAGTTATAATTATAAATGCAGCTCGACTTTAAATATTCCGCTTTATTTGGCTTTATCGATCTGTGTATTTAATAATTAAAATATAAAATTAAAACAGTAGCCCCCGGCCTCATTAATCATCTATCTAACACCCCACATCTCGTTGAAACTATTCTTATAACACGCTATATCTGTAATTTTCTGAAGAATTAGGCATACCGCAGACTTTTTGATGCCTTAGGATTAGCTCAAGGTTAGTATGTCATGGGAATGTCACCGAGGAGAATACACCTAATTTCAAATCATTCGGATCTGTGAAAGTCAATAAAGCACTTTTATCATGTAGAAAATAAACTGATAGTCATCAAACGCCTGAACTGATCTTCATAAATTATACCTCACTATAAACCATCTTAATCAAGTCAGCTTTCCAACAAAAAAAATCGGTCCATTCGTTTAGATGCTATGGTGCCACAAACAAACACACAGATACACAGACAGGCACGTCAAACTTATAACGCCCCTCTTTTTTCGTCGGGGGTTAAAAAAAAGTATCAATATGATGAAAAAATGCAAAAATCACTGCAAACCATTGAAATTGCAGGTACGTTAAAAAAACTAAATACTGTTTTGTTTTTAGTATATTTACCCAAGTTAAAACATCATGCATGAGTAACGTAAGAGTAATTTTTGTACATATAGAAAAATTATAAAAGTTACACTATTTTTTTTTACGTGTGTTGCAATTTAGTTTTTTCGACTGTATTGAAAAGTCGCCATTTAGCGGTTACAGCAATTGTTATTGAAGCTGACGATAATATAAGAGAAAATCCAGTGTGTCTGGATAGTCTGGATTGGAGTGTGGCTTCACTCACCGATAAAGCGTGGTATAAAACTAATTTTAGATTAAAAATAACTTGTTTATTGATCGCGGTAGAATTTGTAGATACACGTGACTTTAAAATATAGTAGAAGTGTTTGATTTGTGCAATTAGTGAGTTTTTATATGCTACTAATCCTAATTTTAATGTTATTCTAATATGCGTAAGCTTGGATGGATGTTTGTTTCTCTATCACGCCAGAAAGGCTGAATGAATCTGGTTGTAAGGCACAGAGACAGATCATAGTCCGGAATAGAACATTTTTTTTAATTTGGTACATTGACAGCCGCACTGATAAAAATATTTAGCCAAACTACTTCGATTAAATCAGTTATAACCAAAATTTACCGAGATGTAATTACAGTTTATTTGATTTAACATAACAATGCATCTCTATGCAACTTTATTTTTTGCTATGTGTTACCCTGTAACACATCGTTACAAAAATTTCCTTAGTGTTATTAATTTAATATGTTCTTTCTACAAACCATACTAGTAACGCCATCTGTGTTGGTAGCTTGTGAGACTATCACTGCAAACATCATTGAAATTGTTTTGCTTAAAATGAATCAGATATTTTAAAAGCGTTGGCAATTAATATATTTAATTGTAACTTTATAGTATGATAGAAAAGAAGACTTTCAACAGTTAGTCAATTTTGGTTCTAGCCAATTCCATAGTTTTAGGATTCATCTGTCAACCTTTCTCCAGGTTTCTTTATCTGTGTGAATCATGACATTTTGGACTATGTTTCCGCTTCAATTTTTTTGACACTTTCTTTTGGACACGATTCCTTGGAGTTTATTGCTCCCTCTTATATTTTTTTATTTCTACAATTTTTTTTACTTTTGTATTTTGATGGGATTCTCATGATTCGACTGACGACGCCATTTTCTAATGCTGTGGTAAGATTTTGATTGTGAGAATATATCTCGCGAGTGCTAAGATTTTCCGTTGTATTTCGAGCCCCAAACTAATTACCTTTTTGTTTCAGATGCTATGAAATTTTGGTTCACATCCTAAATGCTTAAGGCTTAATTTTTTTTTGACAATTATTTGATGGCATTGTGTTACTAATTGCCAATACACCACGTGTTAATTTACATATGTTATGGGTAAGCATCAACCACACAGTTATGAATTAAATAAGCTTTGCCAATGTTTGATAAAATCTTAAATGTCTTGTTTGGTTTTTAATATCACCATGTATAGGTATTCACCCTTTTCAGTGGAGCAAAGATTTCTGTCATTTTGAATGCCACTAATATTAATGCATGTTTTAGGCATGAAGCCCTGTTTTGGCTTGGCTGATGACCATCACGCTGCTCTGCACTGCTGGCTGGAGCACCAGTGAACGCTGACTGTTAGTTTTGGAGAGTCTACTTACAGGGATATGCCTCTGCTCGGGCAGCAATTAGTGTTCATTACTTGCTAATCAAAGTACGGTATTTATAACTCTATTTTTTGATTTAACTTATAATGGGTTGGTGATACCCAGGTTCATTATTGGTGACATCCTTTCTTTCTCTCAATTTTATTGTTAACGTGTAATACAATGAAGCAATGATGATTAATATGGTATGAACATTGTTAGATATTATACTTGAAATTATCATAAGTGAATCCTCATTAGTATTAGCTTTATTATTACTGTTCGTATTTGTAAACTGAACTAGTTAACCTTTTGTCAGAACATGTTAGCTATAGTATTAGATAAAATTCAAATGATGTTTGTTATGTGAGTCCCATCAAACTTTCCTCTTTTTTTATTAATATACATTCTTTTACAACTGAGAAGGAAGGCCTTTTTATTGATAAATCATCATTCATCTCTTTCTTGTTTTGAGAATAAAACCAGTGGCGCCCTCCACACTTCACTGTTCGAGCTTGGAGCACCCGAGAACCACGAGCTAGCTTACCAACTTCTTAACAACTTTTTTTTTTTTTTTTTTTTCTTACGCTGAGGGGAAGCTCTTCCAGCCTATCCTCCTCTCCCTTGGGGGGAAGAGGGGGGGTGTGTGGGGCTCTCACCCACTAAACCCCTCAGCGATGCACCTCGTTATCTGCTTCCTACCGATGTAACGGGATGGCCCGAAAACATTCACCGTCGTCGGCAGGGCAGTTGACCCATGTAGGTCCCGTCTTATGGGGAGGCTGTAAAGGCCCCCCCCAATCCGACTTTCTTCTTTAAAGTCGGCATACCGGTGCATTGGCACGCCGACTGGGCTGTTCTAGCCAGGCAACGGCCCCCAACCGTGCCCGGAGCCCAAAGATGGTGATTTTTACGGTGTTTGTAGGCGCCCAAATTGCGCCCTTCTTCGCCCAGGACGTCGGCGGCGGATGGCGGAAGTGGCGGCTGCTTCCCGCACGCGTTCCGCCTCCTCCTTCCAACTTACTACTTCCTCGCAAAAAGCGAGGACCGCCTGCCACGACCTATCGCTCTCGACCATCTTTAAGACGACGGTCGGGAGGGAGAGGTCGTCCCCAATCATCGCGGTCAACGCCTGCCTCTGATTCGCCCACGCTGGGCACACCTCAAGCGCATGTTGTGCTCCCTCGTCAGGACAGTCGTCGCAGTGGTGGCAGGTGGCAGTCGGTTCCTTTCCGGCGATCCGACACAGGTATCCCCCGAAGCATCCATGCCCCGTGAGGACCTGTGTCATGCGGAATGTCAGGACTCCGTGCTGCCTTTCTACCCACTGCCTTAAAATTGGACTGACCGCCCCGATCGTTCGGACTCCAGCGCTGACCCGCGCGAGTCTCCGCACCCACACCTCAAGTGCCGCCTGACGCAGCTCGTCACGTCCATCCTTCACCTCATGTGGTGCTGGGTCTTGTCCTCGGGCACGCGCCTCCTCGCGCCTGAAATATACTGACGCAAGGGCCTTCGCCTCTAAATCCCAGGGGACAGAGCCCGCAAGAACCGCTGCCGCTTCACCCGATATCGTTCGATACCCACGTATAACCCTCGTGGCCATGGCTCTCTGCGGTTTGCGCAAGAGGGCGATTTCCCGGCCTTTCAGGGTGTCAGCCCATACGGGGGCGCCGTAAAGGGCCATTGATCGAACGATGCCGACGTAAAGTTTCCGGCACGCCACGCCTGGTCCAGCAATATTTGGCAAAAGCCACCCAAGCGCTGCTGCCGCCTTCAACAATTTCGGGACCAGTTTCTCGAAATGGGCGCGGAAGTTCCACCGCCCATCTATCTGGAGCCCCAAATATCTGAATGATGACCTCATCTCGATGCGGACACCACCCACCACGATTCCGGAGCCATTCGGTGGAGATCTGCGGCGGCCGAGGAAGCATAAGGCCTCCGATTTTTCGAGGGCCACTTCCAACCCGAGCCGCCTGATCCGCGCCACCACTTGCGCGACTTTCAGCAGTCGCTAGGATTGCGGCCTCCCTGAAACTCTTCCCTCTTGCGAGCACCAGTGTATCGTCCGCGTAACACACCACACTGATGCCCGGTAGGTTCTCACCCCGCAGTACTGAGTCGTACCCGATATTCCGCAGGAGTGGCCCTAGGACCGATCCCTGTGGAACACCGCACGATACCTGCGTTCTGCGTATGCCGTCTTTGGTCTGGCACACAACGCCTCGGGACGCCAGGTAGTCCGCGATGATGTTGCGGAGGTATGGGGGCACCCTATGGTAGATTAGCGCACCCTTTATGCAGTCCCAGGGGAGGGTGTTGAAGGCATTGGCGATGTCTAATGATACCGCCAAGACGACCTCACCCTGGGATGACGCCTCCTCAGTTATGGCCTTGACCTTAAGAATGGCCCCCACTGTCGAACGCATGCGCCTGAAGCCGTGCTGGTGCTCTGACAGGTCCGGCCCAACTTCCTCTAGATGCCTTCGGAGACGGACAGCTATGACTCGTTCCAATAGCTTGCCCACCTCATTGAGGAGGACTATCGGCCTGTAGGCAGATGGTGAATTGGGCGGACGGCCCTCCTTGTGTAAGAGCACCAGCCGACCCTCCTTCCACTCCTGGGGGAAACTTCCCTGTCGTAGGCATGCGGTGTAAAGCCGTCTCAGGCGATCGTCGAGAGAGCCCAAGGCCAAAGCCCAGGCCTTCCCGTAAATGCCGTCCGGGCCGGGAGCGGTATTTTTCGCCTTCATGCGATCTACCGCCACCCCCAATTCTCCACGGCTCACTTCCGGCACCTCCTCAATGTTAGGCACGGCACGCTCCGCTAACCCATGCGGCATCGTGGCAGTTCGCTGCCTGTTCGATGGGGGGAACAGGGCGGTCACCACTCTGGATAGGACCTGGGGCTCCAGGCTCTCTGTGATGGGTGGCGTCCACGCTCTCAATTTCCCCCTCAAGGCTCGGTATGGCCTGCCCCACGGATCCCTGTCCAGGGCCGCCAACAACTCCTCCCTTGCACGCATCTTGGCCTCCGCGATTGCCACTTTGAAGGCCTTGCGGGCGGTATTGTATGTCTCGTGCAGGGAAGTTTCCCTGATTGCGTCTCGGACCCTTCGCCGTCGGCTGCGGGTGTACTGGCGGCGTGCTGCCATGCACACTTGACGCAGCTGCGTTAATTCCGCCGACCACCAGTGCACCTGGCGTCTGGGGCAGAAAGCTTTGGTCCGGGGCATAGCTGCATCGCAGATTTGCGTCATTGCCTCTCGAAACCATTGTGCTTCCACCTCGTTTATTTACTTCAACCTCGGCTTCGACAGGCATTGGAAGCCAGGCCTTTACCGCCGCTGCATCGCATAGAACATCGCTATCTAATTGCTTTAGGGCCCAGCGGGGGCCGACCGCCCTTTGGGCAGTCTGTTCTGGACTGACTGGTGTTGACCGGGAAGAGACACTAAACCGGATGTATCGATGATCCGACAGTGTCTCCTCCCCCCCGAGAACTTCCCAATCCTGGACACGGCGTGAAATACTTGGGCTCGCAAGGGTAATATCCACAATGGAACTCCCCTGCGGCCTCACGCACGTGTAAGTCGATCCCCTGTTCAGGACGCAGAGGTCCACCCCTACTGCCCACCTATCAAGCAGCCTACCGCGTAGATTGGTAGCACGCGAGCCCCACGTTGATGAGTGGGCGTTGAAGTCACCGGCGATGAGCGCAGGAAGCGGTAGGTATCGGCCAACAGTGGCCCCTACTGAGTCTAGTAGCTGTTCAAAATCACTCCGGTTCCAGCTAGGGGGGCAATACACCCCTACTACTAGCATGCCACCGATTACAGCCACTACAAAGCCCCTGCCTCTAGTGACACCATTAAAAGGAGGCGCACTAGCAGCTCGGTTTGTGTGTAGAGCCACTATGCCTTCCGTATCC
This sequence comes from Nymphula nitidulata, assembly GCA_947347705.1. Classification (NCBI taxonomy): domain Eukaryota; kingdom Metazoa; phylum Arthropoda; class Insecta; order Lepidoptera; family Crambidae; genus Nymphula; species Nymphula nitidulata. Next base: position 131,495 of record OX374617.1, on the reverse strand, counting down.
CCGACCCAGTCATCTCTGGCTGGGAGATAATATGGTTCCGCTACAACCGCCACCTGTGTCAACCACTGTGCCACGCTCTGATAGAGCAGGTCCTGTGCCCTGGCACAGTGGTTAATGTTCGCCTGTAGGAAACGAATTGGCGCCATTATAACTCCATGACCCTCCTGCGCCCTGGCATGACTACCGGGGTTTACAGGCTGCGGGGCTGCTCTTGCCCCGGCGGCCTGTCTACCTCTACCGCGACTGGGTTTTTTGGGCGGGGCTTTGCAGGCCGCGCTCCCAACCTTGTGATCCGCCGGCTTTTTGGATGACTCGCATACCGGACAATGTGGGGCCGCTTCGCATAGGGCGGCTTGGTGGCCGGTCTGACCGCAGCGGTAACATAATTTACTGCGGTCCACCTCAGATGTGCACATCTCCCGCACGTGTCCCACCCTCATGCACTTGAAACAGCGCACAGGGCGCTGCTCCATGAGCTTGACACGTGCGGCTACCCATCCAACTAGAACGCGGCGTGCCAGAGCCACCTTCCTCGCTGTTGCCACTGGGCACTTGACCCAGATAGCGCCCATCCCCGACGCGTCTGGCCTCACCTCGCCTGCTTTAATGAGGCTCGAGGAGCATTCGCCTACTCGAGCCACTGCCGTTGCCACCTCTTCGGACGTCACTGAGTCGTCCAGGCCCGATATCCTCAAATCTGCGGTCCTGGTGGGCCTGGAAATCTTGACGTCTTCCTCTGCAAAGATTTCGCGGAGCTGGTCAGCCAGCGCGTCGGCTTTTTCTCCGTTGGCGACGCCGGGGATCTCAAATATACGGCCGCCTGTGGCCGACTTACGGCAGCTCATCTGTGACAGACCTACAGATTCTAGGCTGAGGCGGTTCTTAGCCTCGCCTATCACCTTTCCGTAGGTGAGCCCTTTCTCCATTGCCCCCGGCTGCAGAGTCAACACTACGGCTACTGAGCGGGGGGTGCGGGGCGCTGCCGGCTTTGTCTTTAGAGGCATTTGTTGGTCCCCCAGCCTGTTGTCTTGCGCAAGCTGTTGGTTCGCAGACTTCTTAATTTTACCCCTTTTGGTCACCACGTTCCACGGCTGTTCTACAGACTGCGGGGCTGGTGGAAAAGGGCGGGAGCTCTCTGACTTAGAAGGGGCTGGTTGAGTCATCCTTGACGTACTTTTAACGACTGTTCCGGCCTTTCCTTTCCGTGGGGCTGCCACAGGTAGGGTCTCTGTGGTGACCGTCTTTCCGTTTGCAGCGGGAGCCAACTTAGTTGTGGTTGGCACCTCTTTGCTTGGACCAGCTTGCGGCATGTCCTCCTCCGTCTTTTTTTTATCTGCAGCAAGTGGGGGTCGATAACTTTTTTCTGGGAGAAGGCGCCCGCCGACTTCCAGACCCTCCAGTTCGGCACTCACCATAGTCCCCGCTTGCTCCATGATGCACTTCATAAGTTCGGGGTAATAGGGCGGCAGAGCCTGCTCCTCACGAACTGGGCCTTTGCGGCTACGGCTGTTAATTTTCGGTGCCGCCACAGGGACAGACACCTGGGAGGACACTGATGGGGTCACGTCCATTTCTTCGGACTGATTGACGGCCGGCTGCCTGATGCCGCGCATAACCTCTGTGCGCAGATCAGCCATCTCCAAACACAACCTATCGAACCGCTCTTGTAAGCGGTGGTTTTCAGCCCTTAGAATGGCAGTTTCATCGCTCACTGCTCCGATTGCAGCTTCCTTTATTGAGTCCGCAGCAACCTTCAGAGCTTTGACAAAGGTGCCCCTCAGGTTGGACGACTACTCGGCCACCTTAGAGATAGTCGAAAGCGCCTTATCAATTTGGTCTTTAAGACTAAGCGCGTCCTTATCGCCTATGTCCCCGGTATCACCACCAGGGGTTGCCATAGCTGCTTTGGCTTCCAGCCGGGCTGTTCTCTGCTGTTGTGAGAGTGCCATGGCTTCCAACACTTCTTGCTCGGCCTGAATGTTTAGGTCGTCCTGGTTTGCTTTAAGGTACGCTGCCTTGGCGGCAGCGAGGCCCCCGTAGTCGTCTGATGTAATCGGTTGACCTCTCCCTCTCTTCATAGGCCTGCCAAGTCGATGTGTACGGTCTGGGTTCAAGCACACGCTCCCCTCAGACTCTGACCCTGAGCCGTCCCTCACTTCTACATCCCTGCTGCGCGACCTCTTGCGCCAGAGACGTCCTTTACGTTCAACTGGCAGCACCAGTGACTCTCTAGATCGTGACCTTAGCGTGATCTTACTATCGCATGAGGATGCACGTGATGAGTCCTCCTTTATTTCTGCAATACCCATTTTTCGACACGGCGCTTTGTCGTCTCCTTTTTTGAGGAGGATGTCCTCAAGTATCACGACCGCATCACTAATTTTTGGACAAGGTGGGCCGTCTTCACACTTCTCTGCGCTCATTGAAGAGCAGTTCTTCCTTTCGTCTACTTCGTCTTGGGTTTTTGGTTTGGAAAATTTTGCATTACTCATAATTATTCCCACGAAAATGGGGGAAATATGTGGTCCACCCCGGCGGTGCCCCCTGCACCGGGGTAACCCTAATACACCTAAGGGTCGGGCTGTCCTCAGGGTCGAGCGCTTACTGGTGGGCTTGCCCAGTCCACCACCTAAAGGCCTCCCATCGCCACGGTTCCCAGCGACAGGAGTTTGGGGTTTTTTAGTGTGGTTATCTCCACGCAGGGCCGGCCAATTAAGGCAAGCCCCCCTGGTCCCGTGTGTGCCGCTAGACGTGTTCAACGACACACACACGGGATAACAGGCTGCCCGACGGGGAGCCGAAACCCACCTGGTGACCGCAAAAACCACGGTCACCAGACCCGCCGCGCCGCAGACCTTGGAGGTCTGCCATACCACGCCGCCAAAAAGGCGGCCGCTGACCCCTAGGGGTCCCCACAGAACGCACACAGAGTGCAAGGCTTTTGAACGCCACCCTCACATGGCCGCATAAACGGCCCGCGGACACTGTTCGCCATCCATCGACTTTAAAGTCCACTGCCACTTGAGGTGGCAACACACACTGCCTCCTCTGACTCCTTTACTACGAGAGGAGCAGGGAGCAGTTCACAATGGAGCCGTCTGATACTCGGACACCAAAGCCCTTCGCGGGAGCAGAGCTCAACCACCCGACTCCGCCGACAATTTGCAGAGAGGTAGGAGTAGCAGCCGCGATTGTGGCGCTGCTCCTACCCCCCTCCCAGGGTGCATCACGAGGAGGTTTGCCAGCCCACACCCCAACTTCTTAACAACTAGGGCAACACCAACTAAAACAGACACATATAGGTTACAACCCTAACTTGGTTATGTAGTCACTTTTTTGAGCTAGAAGTCGTCCAAAGTTGTCATTTTTTTCAGTGCGAGGCTAATGAAAACGTACACAACTCGACTTATAATTAGTAACACAGACACCACCGCACATCTTCAAATAAACACCAGACAGTTCACACTGAAATTTAATAAATCCAAACAATATTGATAGTGATACTAGTAGAAATACACAATATTAACGAAAATTAAAGTCTCGATATTAAGTTATTAAAGGAAATAATAATAATGAAATTATATACGTACTTACAGATAGTTATATAATTATCAACTATACATACATACCTGTGATAAGATAAGATACAAGTTACAATAATTATACTAACTTTATGAGGTTCAAGGAGTGTCTATGATATTAGTTTTGCCCCCGATGAAGTCTGCGGTATGCCTAATTCTTCAGAAAACAGATATAGCGTGTTTGGGCTCATAAGAATAGTCTCAACGAGATGGTGTTAGATAATTAACGAGGCCGGGGGTTACTGAAATTTTTAATTTTATATTTTAATTATCAAATACACAGAGGGGTGTTATAAGTTTGACGTATCTGTATGTATATTTGTGTGTCTGTCTGTGGTATCGTAGCTGCTAAATGAATGGACCGATTTATCATTCGGTTTTTCTTTGTTTGAATGCTGACATGACTAGGGCGGTTCTGAACATGAAGATCATGTCAGGCGTTTTATGACTATCAGCTCATTTTCTACATGATAAAAGGGTTTTAGTAACTTTCAAAGATCCGATTGATTTGAAATTTGGTGTACTGTCACTTTGGTGACATTCCCATGACATAGGTAAGTATTTACCTTGAGCTGATCCTATACCATCAAAAAGTCTGCGGGATCCTTAATTCTACGGAATCTTACAGCAGTTACAAGCACAGAACATAGAGAGTAGTTAGAAAGCGTAAGTGGGCGGGACGCGCGCGCCGCGCATAAGAGTAAACACTCTTATCCAGTCCTTTTGATGATTCGACGCGCTCAGTAGTTCGCTAACCTATGCAGAGCAATATTATGCCAAAACTAGTGGAAAGATGCCTCTTTGTGCTACTTTAACACGCTGGAAGCAAAGTAAAACTTATAATCTTACTCATTGAGACATTTCTTATCATCGCTTAGTACATTTTTACTGTAAAATAGTGAAAAACATTAAATTAAAACGACGCCATGCCAAAAATAAATATTGCTGGCTGTGTACGTCGTCAATAAAAGTGGCTTTGTATTTAGCCCGCAATGTATGCTTTTTGGGGTAAATTAAAAGAGTTGCTAGCACGTCACACTTATTTTGCGCAAATGAGTCAAAAATATATCAATGTTTAATTTAATTAGAAATTATTACAACAAAGTATTATGATGTCAAATTATTGCCTAGTAACTATTTCCATATAACAAAACTCTTTGATGTTACTCGTTTTTTTTACTTGTGCCAAGTATGTAAACAAAACAAACTAACAACAATTTCGTAAATGTTGAACAATCCCCTAGTTCAACGTAAGACACCTTACACTTTATTATCACGCCTTTTTTTGCTACGTAAATAACTATGAAATATTTACAAAAATACGAAATATTTGCCACAGACTACGTTAAGTTAAGGACTACGTTTTGCCTTTAAATAAAAATAAAGCACCGAAAAAATGAGGTTATTTACTAGTTTTTGCTGTTCATATATTCTCTCTATTAAAGAGAACACAAGGGGAACGAACGCCCATAAGTATTTTCTGTCATTCTACAAATATTGCATTGAAATACTAGTGCAATGCAATACATTTCAATGCAGTTCTTAGTGTCTTTCTCAATGTCTTCACATCAAATTCACTTATATTACAATGATCTTCCAATGGCATGTAATGTAATGTAAACACAAACACTTCTTTTACAAAACTACTTATACCAATTTTATAACACAATGTTCGCTCAGACAGATTTTTGTGATTATTGTAATAAAAATCTTGACTGATATGACAGCATTAAACCTCGACAAAAACTCCAAATATAAAAATATGATGCCATTCTTCATGATGCCACTTATTGAGGTAGATAGCCACGATGAATTTCACAACGCGAAAATGAATGAATGGATTTCACCATACGTGAAAACTGGATAACTGGGACATTAAGGGATCTGCGAATTGGTCTCGCTTAAAGAGGTATACCACTTCCTCAGTATCTCACAGAAACATAAATAAATATCTGTCTACATATACAGAGGGTACTATTAATAAAGATGATAATAAAGGTTATTTCAGTTAGAGAGGTGCGATTATTAAATAAAAAATGTATTTTGTAAACATTTGAAATAAAACCAATTAGCCAGATTTAACTCGCGTTTAATTAGATCTTACATTATTATTATACACCCGACGTTTCGATAACTTTACAGCGAGTTTTCTTCCTCCTCTTCGTTCTTTTATTCGTTTAAGTCACTATTAAATACATCAACGAACTCAAAATTTCCCATCAAATTGCATTTTATTTTTATTCTGGTAACACTGCTATATATGTGCACAAACAAATTCAATCTTTATGTTGTTGAAATATGGCCTGTATTTAAATGGACTGTTTTTCACTTGGTACATTTTTGTATTGATTTTCAGGAACCAATCGCGTAATGGTGTTTTATGTTGTAAAATACGAACTTATCATTAACATGTGTGCGAGAGGCGACACTGGTTCTGGTACTAACGTCGCTTGATACTACTTCTAACCTCTCTTTTATGTTCTGTGGTTACAAGCGTGTTTGGGCTCTTATGAATAGTCTCAATGAGATGTTGTTAGATAAGTAGATGATTAATTAGGCCGGGGTTACTTAAAATTTTATATTTTATATTTTTGAATAATTATCTAGTCCCAAAGAAGAGATGACAGGCTCGAAGAATCTGTCATTGTTTAGACGCGGAAGGCGCGTTAGAATAGAGTCGCTACCTTAGTGAGTAACACTAATAGAATACTTTTATCCCGTAAGATTCCTTATATACTTATTTATCTAAAACCCTTTGAAGCCCGATAAACCAGACACAATTGAATTTTAATTGTCATGTCAACTTAAGTTGCCGTCTGGGCACTAAAGGATTAATACGCTACTTCAATTAAATACTAGCTGTATACCTGGCCAACCTGTGTACTTTGACATACAAATATTTGTAAACAATATAAGTATAGTGTCAATGCACTGTCTAAATATTACACTAATCATATGAATGATGATGGACAAGCGGTGTAAGCTAAGAGATTGACCTGGTACGCATAGATGGCTTGCTGCACCACGTAGAAGGAGGTGACGCCGAGCACGAAGTAGCAGTACAGTGTGTGCGCCCTAGTGGCGGCGGCGGCGGCGGCGGCGGCACCGCCCACGCCGTCGACGGGCCGGCGACAGAAGCCGCAGGCACGCAGCAGACGCATGTGCGGCCGCACGCTCAGCCCGGCCAGCGACCTCACACACGATACACAACGCGGTTAACTTTGCAATCCTTTTCATACTGTACATGCCATTTTGCCAATTTTTTAAAGGCTTTGCCAAACAGATCGCCCGCTTAGCGCGTGTCAGAGCGCTACTCTGACGCCGCGCTATAGCGTCGAATTGTGTTGTACTATGAACGGTATTAGCTGTCAAACAGAGCACCGGCGCTAGCAGCTATGCGATTCTCTAAAGTCAGCAGCCATGAATTCGTGGCTGTCGGCAGCGCCGTCATACTTTTGTCGTTTGTTTGACAACCGTTGGCGACACCAGCGTTCCGACGTTGAGCACGGCGTGAACCGGAACTAAAAGTGGTTGATTTTTATATCTTTATGTAAAAAATCTATCAATATTGAATGAAGTCATTGCGATACAATTTGAACACAACCAAAAAGAAATCAAAATATATCGATTGTACTTCATGTAGTATAACCAAAACAGAGACAATTGTACACAGCCAAGAGACCGACGTAGAGATTAGTGAATACGGATTCACGTAGCGCAGTGCGCAAACGTCAAAACCAATGGCAGCTCGTCGTCTTTGTCAGACGTCAAGCTCGATGTCGAATATCTTTGTTTGTGAATCACACTGCAGTACCCGACGCTCTGTTGCGGCGCTAGGACCGTTTGACAGCTTTAGATTTTAGATTGCTACGCCGATGTACCTACTCTATGCATGTACATTATTCCGCATTTATTTGACAGTGCAATAAAGACGTTCGGCTTCTACTGACGTATTTTTAATTAAATCTCACGTAGTTCGTTCCGTGACAACATTGACGTATTCCTGACATCCGTAGGTCCGGGCACTCATACGAGCTCGCACACAATCATACTATTCTCTCCTTTCATACAATATTATTCTGGTAAGACTGTACAAGCATAAGCAAATGAGGCTAGTCTAAAAAGTTGTCAGAAGGCTTTTCGAAAGTTGAGGAATAACAATTCTAAGCTTTTCATTCTAACCAAACATCGCCTATGATTGCCGTTTTTATTAGACTTTTCGCAAAATCCTTTACGAAAGCCCGCCATGCTTATGCATGACAAATCTTGTTGGAATCAATTTGTTTATAAATTTACTAAAAATAATCAAATCTTGTTAAAATCAATTTGTTTATAAATTTACTAAAAATATCTAAATATCCTCACCTATTTTCAATTTTATTTCATTGAACAGTTACTAAGAAAATGCGGTTACAGAGTGAAGTCCGTAGGTATAGTTAAGATAGTATAAGGTATATTATTATGACCTAGCTATTCTCTCAAGATCTCAAAGTCTGGTTGTGCAAGTTTAGGCCAACTATGTATGTATGTTACAAGATAATTGTGCTTAGTTCTTAATTTTTATTTACTATTATTATAAATGTTTGAAAAAATATTTACTAATAAAATTCTAAACTAGAAAAAATTTACGACAGCAATTTTTTACAACATTGTAGGGTAGACGTTAGCTTATAACGCAAATACAGATAGACTGGAAGAATTTCACAGGCATATCCCAAGTCCTGGGTAGGTCAGATGGTTAGAGCAGTCGCCCGGATTACGGAAGGTCGCAGGTTCGATCCCCGCCTCAGGACGTGAAAATTTTCTAGCTTAGTTTTTCTTTCTTAGAACTTAGTTTATTTACATAAGAATGCTTATTCAATACAATTCAATACCTTCTATTATCAAATAATGAGATTGTTAAGCATGTTTAAATTGCATTCCAATGCTGAACACAGCGTTGACATAGAAACGAAGAAGAATAAAAAAAAACAATAATCAGAAAGTTGATATTCAACTTTCTGATGATTTTTTTTATTCTTATATGATTTTTTTTATTCTTATAAAGATTATTGTTTTAAATGAACTACTTATCTATTTTAGCGTCAAACAGAAGGTTTATACAGCATATAGCTGTTTTATTGCTTTATAAAATGAGTACCTATAAACTCTGAGAGGGTATATCCAATCCAAACCATCGATTTTACCATTAAGTATAATGACGTATACATTCGAAAAAGTGGACTTGTTGTTATTGCAAAAAAAGCAGGGAGAACAGTTAGTTTTAAATGATAGACGGCCCAACAAATTCACAGCATCCCACCGATTATTAATGATTTTATACAGATGCAAAGATCCTGAATGGAACGTCTAGACTCCAAAGTATTCAGTCCAAAGTACTGCAGTTTTGCTTCACATGTTGATAACTTTCGTGTGAGACCCAGCTTCGAACTTAAATGACGCAGAAAACGCCTCTGGTCTGCCTCCGATCTATCTACGTGAACACTGTATTGCGGACACCATACAAAAGAGTTATACTCCAAAACACCTCTAGCAAGGACACCTACAGCGTCAGTACACTAGCCGGCCTACCAAATGGTTTTGCAGTCCTCCAAATGAAACCAATGGCCCTTTTTACCTTTGCTGTAATGTTATCATAGTGGTGTGTTTAACTTAGCTTAAAGTCCAGCCATTCTCCGAGATCCTTGATAAAATTTTGTCGATTTAGTAAAGTATTATCAATGTTGTAGGCATGATGAACTGGTGATTTCTTTTTTGTAAAAGTAATTAGACAACACTTTGAAATATTCAAGAACATGCCATGATTTTTACACCAATTATGAACCTTATAAATATCGTTCTGCAGCAACACGGCATCGCTTGTAGACTCAACTTCTCTATATATATTTTAATTATATACATATGCGATATAATTAGGGGATATAAATTCCACAAATAGATAGATTTGTTGCCCTTTTCAGGCACTGAATTTGGTATTTTTTGGTGCCTCACATATTATTATTTGTCCTAATTTGAAAAAATAGTATTAGATAACCACTTACATCTGTAATTCAAAATTAGATCCTCGGTGAACAGAAATCAACAGTTCTATAGCGACTCATCGGTATGTGATCTTATAATTGTCTGTTTGAAACACTAATAACTTAATAGACAGAATTCTGTCAATGATCAACTAATAGCGTCCTCTAGAGCGTTGCTGCCTACATACGGACCCTCATGCTCACACAAATACGCACACAGCAGGCACTCGACGCCCGCCAATTGTTGAAAAAGGTTGAACTAAAGTTGAAATTTCCGTTTTTTTTCTGTAAAGCCTGCAGCAAAATAAAACCAATTCTGGTGCAGGCCAACGATCGACAGTAGCTGCAGTAGCTGTGACCACATACTGTTTGTCACGTCTGCAAACAGCATTATATTCTATGTGCATAAGTCGACTGTCAGTTACACAAGGGCTTATAATTACAGGCCACAGTCATTAAGAACGTCACGTGTCACAGAGACCATTGTTCAAATCATCAAACGATTTATAATTATTTAAACTTAGTTTATTTCAAATTCCAATTTTAAACCTATTTATTCCTCAAAAAGTATTATGAAAATAAAACTACTTTGTGTTTCTTTTTTTATACAACTAAATGACAAGCTGACGGCCCATCTGATGGTAAGCGGTTACCGCCGCCTATAGACACCTGCGATAACAAGGGAAAATCACTTGATATTGTAGGTTGTCGTTGTCATCCTGGGGCCTAAGATGAAATGCCGTCCATGCCCAGCAAACACTCATAATCAGTAATCGGAATTGGGTGAGTATATATACCTACAGTTTGTAGAACAGAGACAAAAATCGGAGACTTCCTTAAAACATTTTTTTATCTTACCGATAATTTACCGGAATTTTAGCTACTTAAATTCAAACAACAAATTAATTAAATAGAAAGGTCTCTTGCGTAAATATTCTTCCTTATTCTTTCTATTGTTTTTAAAAACAACTTAACACCAACTCCAAATAATATTTTTCTAGGGGATGAGTACCTACTCAATTTAATTATTTTATCCTTTTCAGTTTTTTGAATTCGGTTTTAATTGTTGTTTAACACTTTTTTTCACAATTTTTAGTGTTAACTTTCCAAGGTGGGTGACCGTCAACTTCTAATATAAGAAACAATATTATTGTTTCCCACTATCGTATCGTTTCACTAAAAAGTCATAAGAAAGCAAAAATTAGCAATTTCGCATACGTAGACGACTTACTGATTTCAGTTTTTTTAAATCATATAAATGGTCCGGACCACGCATATTGTTAGAAGTTGAACGCAACCATTGTTTTCATAATACTGGTATAACTTTTATTTATATTAATTCTAGCAACACTGCTCTGTACTTTGTCTTTTTCCTAATGTCATGTGTCAATTGGTGGAAATAAAACGCTCTCATATTTTTCATCTCTGTTTAATATTCATTTCTATATTAGTAAAACCATTGCTAAATCCTTCATGGGAGCAGAGCGTGGTTCGGTCAAGTTACTACAATAGAAGTCAGAAACAGGAAAACGGCTGGTGCGTTCCGAAGAAGTGACCGGCATTTTTCACAACCTACAAGTGGTCGCGTGGCCGGCCATTTTTATCAAGTTATTGTTTGGTACAGCAAATATTAAAAAGGGGAAGTAAAGATGTCCAGTACGGGTCACAATCCGTTCCACATAGACCGGCTCATCGGCCGGGATAATTATGCGAGTTGGAAATTCGCAGTTCAAGCATATTTCGAACTCGAGGAGCTATGGGCATGCATTAATGGTACCAATTCAGATCCAAAGAAAGAAATCAAATCGAAATCCAAACTAATATTATTGTTGGATCCGATTATTTACGTTCATGTTCAAAGTGCTAAAACATGTAAAGAAGTTTGGGATAACTTGGAGCAAGCTTTCGATGACAGCGGGTTGTACAGAAGAGTAGCTTTATTGCGAGACCTTATCACTACTACACTCGATTCTTCGAGAAGCGTTGATGATTATGTTAACAAGATAATGACCACTGCCCATAAGCTTAGGAATATAAAGTTCGACATAAATGATGAGTGGCTCGGAACACTTATGTTGGCCGGTCTTCCAGAAACCTACAAACCCATGATCATGGCTATTGAGAACTCAGGCACAGTTATTAGTGCTGACTTAATTAAGACTAAACTCCTGCAGGAAGTTCAACACTCTGAGAGTTCAGCGTTCTTCACAGGGAAAAAGAATGTTGTAGTCAAGCAAAATACTGTTAAATTTAATAAAGGACCCCGATGCTTCAACTGTAATAAGCATGGTCACTATGCAAAGTTCTGCCGTGTTCCAAAGAAAAAGATTTCTAGCAAAACAGAAGATACAAAGGGTTTTGTTGCAGCTTTTTCAGCTTCTTCGCATTTGATGAGTAATGATTTGTGGTATGTGGACTCAGGTGCATCTATGCACATGACCAATAGTTGTGATTGTATGTATGACCTTAAATGTCCACCGATACCTACCATAACTGTTGCCAGTAAGACACCGCTTCCTGTGGAAAGAATGGGAAATGTCAACTTACTATTAAGTGGTATCAAAGATAACAAGATTCAGGTAAGAGATGTTTTGTACATACCTAAACTTGCTGCTAATCTCTTGTCAGTCAGTGCCATGGTAAAGAATGGCTGTAAAGTCAATTTCAGAATTGATGGTTGTGATATTTACAATGAAGAAGGGAAACTTCTGTGTACAGCCACACTTGTTAATAATCTGTATTTATTAAATACACAGAGAGAAACATGCAACCTTTCACAGACAGATAAATTAAATGATATTGTCCTATGGCACAGACGGATGGGACATTTGAATTTTTCAGACATTAAGAAATTACCAGAGTGTGTTGATGGTGTTACCCTGTCCCTGGAGAATAAAGAACCTGTCACCTGCACAACATGCTTTGAGGGAAAGCAGACCAGACTGCCATTCAACAATGTGGGTAAAAGAGCATCACAATGTCTACAGCTGATCCACACCGACTTATGTGGCCCCATGGAAAACATGTCCCTAGGCGGTATGAAATATTTTATTACATTTATCGATGACTTCATCAGAAGGGTCAATGTGTATTTTCTAAAGGATAAAATGAGTATACTAGAAGCTTTCAAAGATTACAAATGTAAAGTAGAAAATGAAATTGAAAGAAAAATAAAGATTATTCGTTCAGATAATGGAAAGGAATACTGTAACAAAATATTTGAAAGTTTCTTGAGTAGGCATGGCATAGAGCATCAAACAAGTAATCCATATTCTCCCCAGCAAAATGGGCTGGCAGAATGGAAGAATCGGACACTTGTAGAGAGAGCAAAATGTATGTTGTTTGATGCTAATTTGCCTAAGCAATTTTGGGGAGAGGCTGTAGCAACTGCAGCATATATTATTAATAGATCCCCGACTAAAACAATTGATGGTAAGACCCCATTAGAAATGTGGTCAGGTAAAAAGCCTGATTTGTCAAACTTAAAAATATTTGGCTCTGAAGTAATGACCCAAGTACCTAAAGAGAAACGCCATAAGTGGGATTCAAAATCTAGAAAACTAATATTTGTAGGCTATTGTGAATCTACAAAGGGATATCGCCTATATGATTTTAAAACAGATAAGATTATTAAAAGTAGAAATGTCACCTTTTTGGAAAATTTAATTAAATATGATAAAATATACTTACCATGTACCCCCAGTAACAGCTCCCAAGAACAGCTCTCCAATAAAACCTGTAAAGGGAAATTAGAGATATTAAGTAATTCTTCAAGTGATGAATATCATTCAGATGGTAATGATGACTCATCTTACATACCTGAGAAGAGTGTTATACTGGATACTCCGGCACGAAACATCAACTTACGGCCAAGGAATAAAACACTTCACTATGCAGAAAAAGGTGAGCATGATTTGAGTTTCTTTTGTCCAATCTCTAATCTGAATGACCCTGAAACAGCTGATGAAGCTCTATCTTCATCTGATGCTGAACACTGGAAGAAAGCTATGGATGAAGAATTTGAGTCTCTGGAGAAGAATCACACTTGGTCATTAGTAAATTTACCACCAGGTAAAAAGGCCTTACCATGTAAATGGGTTTTCAAAACTAAAAGCAATGAAAAGGGTGAAGTATTGAGATATAAGGCTAGGTTAGTATTAAAGGGGTATACTCAAAGAAAAGGAAGTGACTATGATGAAGTTTATGCCCCAGTTGTAAGATATGTTTCTATTAGATATTTAATTGCACTAGCTGCTAAGTATAATTTGGAAATGGACTAGATGGATGCTATAAGCGCATTTCTACAAGGTGACATTGATGCTGAAATTTACATGGAGCAACCTGAAAGGTACACTGAAGGTACACAGGTGTGTCTATTAAATAAATCAATATATGGGCTCAAACAAGCCAGTAGACAATGGAATTTAAAGTTAAATAGTATATTATTAGAAATTGAATTGATTAGATCAAAAATTGATCCATGTGTCTATTATTTAGTCAAAGATCTAGTGATTATATTTGTTGTAGTCTGGGTTGATGATTTATTGATTTTTACAAATAATAACTGCACAAAAATACAAATTAAAAATAAATTACAGGAAAAATTTTGCATGAAAGACTTAGGTGAAGCTAAACAATGTATTGGCATAAATATTAAGAGAGACAGAGAAAAAGGGACAATCATGTTGGATCAAGAAAAGTACATAAATATGATATTAGAAAGATTTGGTATGACTGAATGTAGACCAGTGCGAACACCTATAGAAGTCAATGTACAATTAGATAAAAATTCAATTTTTAAAAATAATAATATTCCTTACAGGGAAGCCATTGGTTGTCTTTTATACCTGGCACAGGTGACAAGACCAGACATCTCATATGCAGTTAACAAATTAAGTCAATATTGTAACTGTCCAGGAGATCAGCATTGGCTTGGAGTAAAAAGAGTCCTGAGATACCTGCAAGGAAGTAAGAATCTAAAGCTTTGTTTTAGTAAGGAAGAATCAAAGGAGATAGTAGGTTATTGTGATGCTGATTGGGCGAGTGACCCCACAGACAGGAGGTCATGCACAGGTTACGTTTTTATGTTTCAAAATGGAAGCATGCATTGCTTGGAACTCATGTAAACAACAAACAGTGGCTCTCTCTACAGCGGAGGCAGAGTATATGGCGATGGCTTCGGCGACTCAAGAAGCATTGTGGCTGCGACAACTGCAAGTTGAGCTGGGTCAGCATGTGAACAGCGCGCTGCTCATTCACTGCGACAACCAAAGTGCTATTCGACTTGCGTCAACAGATTGTTATAAGTCTAAAACAAAACATATAGACATACGTCTACACTTTCTCCGGGAAAACATTGTAAAATCATTTATTAGGTTTGTGTTTGTTAAGGGTTCTGATATGGTAGCTGACAGTTTGACAAAAGGTACTACCTATGAAAAACATTTGTATTGTATTCAAAAAATGGGTTTGCGTTCTGTAGGGGGTGCTAGAAGTTGAACGCAACCATTGTTTTTATAATACTGGTATAACTTTTATTTATATTAATTCTAGCAACACTGCTCTGTACTTTGTCTTTTTCCTAATGTCATGTGTCAATTGGTGGAAATAAAACGCTCTCATATTTTTCATCTCTGTTTAATATTCATTTCTATATTAGTAAAACCATTGCTAAATCCTTCACATATGCATATTGAGAGGAGTTCAACGAATAAATAATTTAGATGACAGACGTGTCATACTGAATGATTTTCATTTACTGCCTACGAGTGGCCACGCAGGCATTAAAAGAATGGCTAAAAACATCAAGAAATATTATTTTTGGCCTAGTATGGAAAATGACGTAAAAACATTTATATCAAAATGTAAACAGTGTCAAAAGCATAAGTACTCGGTAAACACTAAGCAGCCAATGGCTATCACAAGTAAATTAAGCTAATTTAGCTTTCGAAAAAATATATCTCGATATTGTCGGCCCACTCCCGAAAGATGATTATAATAAAAGATATGTGCTCACATTACAATGTGAACTAACAAAGTTTGTCGAGGTTTATCCGCTACAAACAAAAGATACGGTAAGTGTTGCAAAATTATTCGTAAATAATTTTGTCCTTAAGTATGGGATCCCACGAGAGATAGGCACAAATAGAGGAACAGAGTCCATATCAAGCACAATGAAAGAGGTATGTCCACTTTTAAATATAACTCATTTAACCTCAACAGCCTACCATCATGAAAATCTAGGAGCGGTAGAAAACTCACATAAGGATATGGGTACGTATTTAAGAATTAATTGCGAAAATCATACTAATTCATGGAGCGAATATACATATATAGGATACCTTTTTGGTGTTTTGCTTAAATAATAACGTTCACTCGGAAACCCGATACACGCCCTATGAGTTAGTGTTCGATAAAATATGCAATATACCTACGAACTTCACAGGAACTGTAGTGAGTCCTTTATATAATCTGGTCAGTTATCCGAAAGAATTAAAATACAGGCTTCAATTAGCCCAGAGAGACGCTAGAAATAATTTATATAACAGTAAAATAAAAAGAAAACTATGCTATGACAAGAATATTAAGCCAATCGAATTTATGAAAGGAGATTACATATTAGTTAGGAACCCGTCAGGAGATAAAATGCAAAGTATACAGGGTGTACCAAAAATACAAATAAAGTGAAAAGGGTGTAAATGGGTCCCTTGTGTAGAGTTTATTACCAATGTATGACAACTGTAGTATGACATTATTACATGCTGAAAAATTAATTATTTTTGATAAAATAATAAAATAATCGACATTGAAGCGCAGCTCTATTCTAAGTTCATTCCCCCTAACAGACGTAAATACCTCCTACTCTTAGAAACTTTTCTACTCCTGGTAGCTAATATTTATTTGATCAAATATCAACCTAAAATAAATAACCTATAATTCCTCAATTACGGTATTCATTTTACTAGGCTAAGTACAAAAAAGATAAATAGATATTAGATAACTTTATTGAATACTTTACAAGAATATTAAGTGAGTGAGAATCAAGATAGGTATGAGTCAACATAAAAACCACAAATAAATTTTAAAGTTGTATTGAAGTAACAATCTGAGTAGGTAGGTTCTATCTATATAATAGCTCAGATGAATAAACTAAGGTTTTAAGCCGTAAACCAAAAATAAAAATAATTTTAAACGAGTAGGTATGTATTTATCACACACTAGAACCCGTAAGATCGATAAATGTGGTTAAAAATTTATCACGGATCAATCAATTAGGTACTATGTAATTGTACTAGCACTATCCTACCATTTAGAAATAAAAAACAACTTACCTCGAACTAGAAACACTTTTTTCATACAACAACGCAAGATGACAAGCAAGCTGACGGCTCACCTAACAAGCGCGCCCACTTAACTCAATCAACACAGCTTTACAGTTCACATGAATATCTTACACAACAACATAACACTTACAACATAGCCCTAAGATTAGATAAGCAGTTCAAAGTGTACCTACTCCTTGTTGCCTCAACAACGACGGCCGTCGTCGGGACGGACACGGCCTGTGTCGCATTTCGCACCATATTATCGTCATCGTCCTTGTAATCGATGCCAACATACCTACTCATGGCATACACATAGCATTATCTCGCAATATTTAATAAGAATAACGACGATCAGAGATAAAATTATACGCGACTACACTTTATGAACTTATGATCAACTGAGCTCTGAAACAGATGAGGTGACACTGACGAGCCGACAAAGCGGGAAGCGGCTTTGAAATAGGTAGTCTGCGCGCGCCGCTCTGCGCCGCTGTTTTTTCCTTCTGCGCATGCGTACGGGATATGACAGGGATTGTCAACATTTAACTAGTTTTTTAGTTTAGTAAAATTATTTTAGGTATGGATCGCAATAAGTAATTTAAGTATTATTGTGCCCAATAAACTTTTTTCTATTCTATTCTATTGTATTTAATAAACAACTTTGACTTTAGTGTCCTTATAACTATTGGGTCCAAGCTAAGGCTGGTACCAAAAAATAATTACAACAATACAAGGTTTTCGTTTTCGTTAAGAGGGTTATTAGAGCTCTGTTCGACTTAAATTGGATTTAAATATCGTGGCAAGCAAGAGCTATTTAATTAAATGTTAAGATGATTTTTCGGAGTGAATCTTCTGTATTTGTACTATTATGTATCTGTGGTATAAGAAGTAGTGTAACATAATTACCCCAACGACGCAAACAAACCGTTAAATGCTTGTCTTGCATTCGAAGCCCAGTAAGATCCATTTATTCAACGTTAAAAAAGTAGGTTACAAAATAAGTAAAAACATATCCAAGCGAGCACGGTCGCAAACACTACCTAATCAACCGTTTATAGGCACTTAGTCATAATCCGGCAGTACTCTGCACTGGTTTTTTTATATCGAGTATTAAAAAAAGCTTTTGAATAAAATGTTGGTAACCAATGACACATTTGGGGGAAAAAATGTAAACCAAATTTTTGAATCTCCTCTGAACTCCTAGTACTTACATAATCTTACAATTTAATTTTGACCGACAAATAACCTTGCTAGATCATGCTCATTTAAAGGAAAAGCTTGTAAAATAAAGGGAAGGCCGGTACATTTTAAATCCAAGTGAAGACTTCGGCCCGCTTTAATGCGTAGGTAATTCCGTCGACAGCACGTTAATAGTACATGCGCGTTCATTGTGACCACTTACTACTACCATATCATCATTAACATCATCATACCAACCTCTGATGTCCACTACTGAACAAAGGCCTCCCCCACCGATTTCCAAATGAAATGGTTCTTGGCAGCTGCATCCAACGGCTCCCCGCGACTCTGACCAGGTCTTCTGTCCATCTAGCTAGTGGGAGACCGTCCTTCTTTGCACTTCCCGGTATGTGGTCGCCATTTTAAAACTTGAACGGCCAACCAGCCGTCTGTTCAGCGTGCTATGTGCCCTGCCCACGCCACTTCAACTTGCTAATCCTATGAGCTATGTCAGTGACTTACCATACCATACAATTTTTTATAACGGCAGTCATCAGGTAGGCCATTTTACACGTAATGGTATAAAAACCAGTTTTATTGACCCAGAGCAATGCGTCACGTAGTTTATTTCCATTTAATAGTAATTTTGAACCCTGTTCTCGTTTGACCCGTCGCTTCGATTGTGCAATATCGTGCTGTGACATAAACAAAACAGCTTGAAAATAACATCACACCTTTTCACATCGCGCATTTTTTGATAAAGATATGTACCTCCCACCCTGTCACTGTATTGAATACTCCGGTATGTACAAAAACTTACGTATTATTTAAGTTTGAAAAATAAATGCGGAACCCGAGGTGTATTTTTTCAAATGGCGGTGAATTCTGCTGCAAGTCTTGTATTTTCAAAGACTAAGCGGTAGCAGATGAGTGCTTAGTTAGATTAGTGCAATTTGATTTTACATACTCTATTTATTTAAAGGTGTTTACGTAATATGCGAAATCGATACTAATAGCAATTTATTGCCTAAAAATAATAAACAACACCTAAACAAAAAGATAAATAATTGTTAAAAAAATTAAAAAATAAATGACTATTTCAATAAAATTATTATTACTTGTCATCGTAATAGAAATTAAGGCATCGTACTATAAGTTTTATCGGCAAAGAAAGTTTTTTGCATCACAGAAGGAATCGACGGTACTAATAGTTTGCATATTCTAGTCTTTGGAAATATAGTCTATTGATTTGATGTAAATTTTAGGTTGAATGACATTCACAGCCGATCACTAGAGTAGTGACATTTTCATTTTGAGTTTTCGATGAAGAAGATATAATACATAAAAATAAAAATAAATTTTTTTTTTTTTTAGAACGTAAGTTAATTATGTTGTTTATAAAACTCATTGTTAGGATTATATTGTCACAATAAACACTTATAATATTTAGTAATTAAAATAATATAAAACTAGAAAAATTTCACGTCCTGAGGCGGGAATCGACCCACGAACATCAAACATTTATGATAATGTTAAAATCAAAAATTAAGAATACTTATAATATTAACAATCTAAGCTGATTTAAATAAGTAATATTTTTTTGTTATCTATATATGTAATGATAGAATTAGTATGTATAGCAATCTTATATTTTGCCAAATGTATACCTACTGTATATTTGATTATTAATTACGTGTGTAAAAAAAAACCTTTAATTGTTTTTTTTTTTCAAATAAGGGGTAAGATGTAGTGTAGTAACCTTAATAATGATGATTGATGCGATTCTCTTAAGTATAAATATATTTTTTTTAAAAAAAAGGTTTTATTTAAATGCTCTAAAAAACTCGAGGACCATTCCGCCCCATCAGCCTTCACTCCTCCTTGCACAGTGGCCTGCCCACTGCCCCTTGTCTGTCTGTCTGTCTGTCTGTCTGTCTGTCTGTCTGTCTGTCTGTCTGTCTGTCTGTCTGTCTGTCTGTCTGTCTGTCGGTTTAGGTTTAGGTTTAGGTTTAGGTTTAGGTTTAGGTTTAGGTTTAGGTTTAGGTTTAGGTTTAGGTTTAGGTTTAGGTTTAGGTTTAGGTTTAGGTTTAGGTTTAGGTTTAGGTTTAGGTTTAGGTTTAGGTTTAGGTTTAGGTTTAGGTTTAGGTTTAGGTTTAGGTTTAGGTTTAGGTTTAGGTTTAGGTTTAGGTTTAGGTTTAGGTTTAGGTTTAGGTTTAGGTTTAGGTTTAGGTTTAGGTTTAGGTTTAGGTTTAGGTTTAGGTTTAGGTTTAGGTTTAGGTTTAGGTTTAGGTTTAGGTTTAGGTTTAGGTTTAGGTTTAGGTTTAGGTTTAGGTTTAGGTTTAGGTTTAGGTTTAGGTTTAGGTTTAGGTTTAGGTTTAGGTTTAGGTTTAGGTTTAGGTTTAGGTTTAGGTTTAGGTTTAGGTTTAGGTTTAGGTTTAGGTTTAGGTTTAGGTTTAGGTTAGGTTAGGTTAGGTTAGGTTAGGTTAGGTTAGGTTAGGTTAGGTTAGGTTAGGTTAGGTTAGGTTAGGTTAGGTTAGGTTAGGTTAGGTTAGGTTAGGTTGGGGTGGGGTGCATGTTGGAGAGCCTCCTAGAGTGCTGGGGGCGTTGTCGGGTCCGCTTGTTGCATTTTGGCGGATGTTCTGTCATCCGGTGCAAACGGCGGGTCCCACAACGTGTCCAGACGGCGCATCCTGGGCGACTGCGAACTCATTATCCGCTCGTTAGGGTAATGGGTTCGGAGCCGGCCAATCTCCAGCACGGTGTGGCTGCCTTCGGGCATTGCACGGTCGCACAAGCCCGTAGCCCTGCATTTATGTGGGGTCGGGGGCTGGGCGTATGGGGCTTGCCCTGTGCGTCTGGCTGTGAGGAAGAAAACCTCTCTAAAAAATCACCCTGGTGGGGCCCCAGTCGGGGCCAGAGGACCTTTGGGTCGGAGGATGGCGGGCTGCTAGCCCGCGGTCTGCCTGTGCGGACTTGGGTGGGGGCGGTTGCGCCCTTTGCGCTTTTAGCGCTTTTTGTTGGAGGGCCCTTCACAGGGCCAGCGGACTTCGGTCGTGGTTGGCGGGCCTTCAAGGCCCGCGGCGCGGCGGTATGCTTCGGCTGCCGTCGGGCAACCCGTTTCCCTTCGGGGCCGGGGGCCTACAGGGCTTTTGCCCGGGCCGAGTGGAGTAAACCACAATAAAAAATCCCCTAATCCCAAGGTTCGGGGGGTGCCGATGGGATGAATGGCCGGCGGGGCTACGCCGGTCCCAAGCCCTCCATGAGTGTGGGAGTGGGTGGCCGCGCCCGTAAGCGGCAAAAAAACAAAAACAAAATGAACAGTCTTGGGAAGAACAAACTACCCCAGGAGGGTTCCGGTCGCTCCGCGGCCGGGGAATCCCTCCCTGTCGCTTCGGCGGCAGGCTGCCCCATCGTTTCTGGGGGGGGCACCAGCTGTTCTGGGCGTAGCCCAACAACATGCGAACCCGTTGAGAGCGGGCGCCCATCGGTATCCGGGCCGGTGGGTGTTAAATGTGCTACCGGTAGTGTGGTGAGTGGCTCGGAGCGTGACCCGAGAGATTCGGTCATGGACCGGATCATGAACTGGGAGGTGGAGTCTGCGGCGACCTCGGAGCTGGAGTTTGGCTCGTTGTCGTCCAGAGGGCCCTCTCGGTCTAGCTCGGTAACTTTGAAGTTCGGCGTTTCTGCGGGGAAAGTGAAAGGTCGTACCGCAGGGACCAAGGCCAGGAAGCTGACTGGGCGTGGCCGTGGCGTCAGAGACAGGGAAGTTGACCGGTCGTCCCTCAAACGCCGGAAGCCTCTCACAAGGGGTGACTCGGCGGCTGGGAGGCGTGGAGCCGTCGAAGAAGTGGACAGTCCCGGTCCCCCCGCGGCAGAAGTTATGCCGGCACCAAAAAAGCTGCCGCGCTCCAACCGTGGCAGGGGCTACAGCCACAATGTGGGGCTCGCCCAGGCCCTTCGGGAATTAAGGGCGGGGCCGCACGACTCGGGGTCGGAGCTGGACGAGTTGGAGCGCGAACTCGAACAGGAGCTCAGCCCTGAGCCTAGCCCGGTCCTCGACATCAGTGGCGGGGAATTAGAAGAAGGGGACATGCCAACCCCTCCCCCTAACAGCGTCAGGGGGTTGCTAAAGCGTGCGGAGGATGGAGCCGCAGCTATCCACCGGGCTACCCGCAAGTCCGGGAATTTGAAAGGGACCACCATGCGGGAGATTGACTGCGGCTCCAAGGCCATGCTGGAGGCGGTAAAGGAGCTGGCAAGACGCCAGGACGGGGAAGAGCTGCGTCGGCTCCGTGAGGAGAACGCGCGCCTTCAGGCCCAAATTTTCACCCTGAGGGGGGAGATGAGGGCCTTGAGAGAGGCAGTCGCGGAGCACACGGGTCCACGGAGAGGTGAGGGTCCCCCAGGGGCGACGGCCGTCCCTCGGATGGAGCGAGCTGGGGCGGATGTGGGGCCGCTGGAAGAAGACCAGCACGCGGTGACCCACGTAGAGTTCGCCCGCGCCATGGAGGGCATGCAGCGGGCCCTCATGGACCACATCGGAGCTGTGGTGGGGGCGCGGTTCGAGGGGCTGGAAGTTGATGGACGGCTGATGCCCGCCAAGTCCCATCGTCCCCCGTTGGCGACGGATGCGCAGAAGGGGCAGGCGGGCGCTAGTGCGCCGACTACCCTGGCCCCGCCAGCGAACCAACCGCGGGCGGCCAAGATGAAGGCTGCCGCGAAGAAGGCCGCTACGAAGAAGCAGGCCCCGACGTCAAAGGAGACGGCTGCGGGGCCCTCCCGGGAGGCACCGGCGGCCGAAGAGGGCTGGACACTGGTGGCGGGGAAGCCCCAGAAAAAGAAGGCGGCCCCGGTGCCGGACGCCAAGGAGGCCCCCGTCCCCAAGGCGAAGTCTAAGAAGAAGCGGGCCCCGAGGCCACCCAGACCACCGCGGTCGCTAGCAGTGGTTATGGCCCTCAAGCCGGAGGCGGTGGCGGAGGGCCTCACATACAGGGATGCGCTGTCCAGGGCCAAGGAGCGGGTCAATTGGGGGGAATTGGGAATGGGCCCAGCGCGTTTCCGACAGGGCGTAACGGGGGCTCGTATTCTTGAGCTCCCCAAAGAGGCCACTGTGGCCCAGGCGGACGCCTTAGCGGCGAAGCTGGAGGAGGTGTTGGGGGATGCCGCGAAGATAACTCGCCCGACAAAACTGGCTGACGTCCGGGTCTCGGATCTGGAGGACTCGGTGTCGGCCGAAGAGCTTCGGGTGGCGCTGGCCGAGCGTGCGGGATGTGCCACGCAGCTTGTGAGGGTCAGTGCCATCTCCCCGGGTCTTGGCGGAATGGGGACGGCCTGGGCCTCGTGCCCGGCGGAGGCCGTGAAGCGGCTGGTTGAGGGTGGAAGAATGGTGGTTGGGTGGAGCGCTGCTCGGATAAGAGTGATGGAGCAGCGCCCCATGCGATGCTATCGGTGCCGGGAAGTGGGTCACCCCCAGCAGTTATGCCCGTCCGAGAAGGACCGCAGTGGCCTTTGCTACCGCTGCGGAGCCGAGGGCCACTTTGCGGCAGCCTGCAGGGCGCCGAAACCACGGTGCTCTGTTTGCGCTGATCGGGGCCTTCCGGCTGAGCACCGGATGGCGGGGCCGGCCTGCAAACCCCCAAGGGTTAAGGGCCGGCCGATCCCACCGGAGAGGAACTCCGGGGCTACGGCCTCTGCCGTCTCCCTTGGGGAGTCACCGATGGAAACCGGTGGTGCCTAAGCACAGCCGGGCCGTTGGTGGCGCCCCACGGCGAGTGGAGCGGAGTTTGTAGTGGATCCCTCTCGTTACCAACTGTGGTTTGAGCCATGGTTGGGAACGAGAGGGTCTGGGATGTTCTGCCCCCCCCCTCCTGTCGGAAAGCGTCTGTGCTGGTGTGCGGACGCTGTCTGGCAGGAGGGAGGGGGCGCGGGGGGGGTGCGGGAGGGGGCTCTCTGTAGTGGGGAGCCACCTCCGGCATCCCTTCCGGCGCTGACGGGTGGATGGGGCAAGACGGGTGGCTTAGACTGCCCGTGTTGCCCTATCCTAAGACGTGGCTGCGTGTGCGGGGGGAAGGCTGCCCCTCGTGCATGCATTGCACTTGTCACGTCACGTCTGGGGTTGCCCTGCGTTTCCTCTGGGCAACCTCCATGGGCGCTAAAGGCCACTTTGGAGCCTGCTTCGGCGGGTTCTGAGGTGGTGCCGGGGGCCCCATTCCGGTGCCGGCTGCGGTCTGTGGCTGCGGCCGGTTCCGGAGGGGGCCTGGCGCTTTCCCTGGAGGCTGACTTCGGTTGGTTTCTGGGGAGAGCTGCCCGGAGATGGCTTGGTGAACTTGCTTCGGCAGATCCCGGGTCATCTTCGTCATGGGCATAGTGGGAAATCGGAGATGGTTTAGTGGGTATTCCCAGTGCCGCCAATATCAGGTGCTGGGCGACCCCCACACAGGCCCACGCTAAGCCGGCGGTCCGCTGGAACATAGTCCAGTGGTTTAGGGTATCGTCTGTAAGCGGATTCCATCTCCGTAAAAAAAAAAAAAAAAAAAAAAGGTTAGGTTGGGGTGCATGTTGGAGAGCCTCCTAGAGTGCTGGGGGCGTTGTCGGGTCCGCTTGTTGCATTTTGGCGGATGTTCTGTCATCCGGTGCAAACGGCGGGTCCCACAACGTGTCCAGACGGCGCATCCTGGGCGACTGCGAACTCATTATCCGCTCGTTAGGGTAATGGGTTCGGAGCCGGCCAATCTCCAGCACGGTGTGGCTGCCTTCGGGCATTGCACGGTCGCACAAGCCCGTAGCCCTGCATTTATGTGGGGTCGGGGGCTGGGTGTATGGGGCTTGCCCTGTGCGTCTGGCTGTGAGGAAGAAAACCTCTCTAAAAAATCACCCTGGTGGGGCCCCAGTCGGGGCCAGAGGACCTTCGGGTCGGAGGATGGCGGGTTGCTAGCCCGCGGTCTGCCTGTGCGGACTTGGGTGGGGGCGGTTGCGCCCTTTGCGCCTTTAGCGCTTTTTGTTGGAGGGCCCTTCACAGGGCCAGCGGACTTCGGTCGTGGTTGGCGGGCCTTCAAGGCCCGCGGCGCGGCGGTATGCTTCGGCTGCCGTCGGGCAACCCGTTTCCCTTCGGGGCCGGGGGCCCACAGGGCTTTTGCCCGGGCCGAGTGGAGTAAACCACAATAAAAAATCCCCTAATCCCAAGGTTCGGGGGGTGCCGATGGGATGAATGGCCGGCGGGGTTACGCCGGTCCCAAGCCCTCCATGAGTGTGGGAGTGGGTGGCCGCGCCCGTAAGCGGCAAAAACCAAAATGAACAGTATCGGGAAGAACAAACTACCCCAGGAGGGTTCCGGTCTCTCCGCGGCCGGGGAATCCCTCCCTGTCGCTCCGGCGGCAGGCTGCCCCATCGTTTCTGGGGGGGGCACCAGCTGTTCTGGGCGTAGCCCAACTATATGCGAACCCGTTGAGAGCGGGCGCCCATCGGTATCCGGGCCGGTGGGTGTTAAATGTGCTACCGGTAGTGTGGCGAGTGGCTCGGAGCGTGATCCGAGGGATTCGGTGATGGACCGGATCATGAACTGGGAGGTGGAGTCTGCGGCGACCTCGGAGCTGGAGTTTGGCTCGTTGTCGTCCAGAGGGCCCTCTCAGTCTAGCTCGGTAATTTTGAAGTTCGGCGTTTCTGCGGGGAAAGTGAAAGGTCGTACCGCAGGGACCAAGGCCAGGAAGCTGACAGGGCGTGGGCGTGGCGTCAGAGACAGGGAAGTCGACCGGTCGTCCCTCAAACGCCGGAAGCCTCTCACAAGGGCTGAATCGGCGGCTGGGCGGCGTGGAGCCGTTGAAGAAGTGGACAGTCCCGGTCCCCCCGCGGCAGAAGTTATGCCGGCACCAAAAAAGCTGCCGCGCTCCAACCGTGGCAGGGGCTACAGCCACAATGTGGGTCTCGCCCAGGCCCTTCGGGAGTTAAGGGCGGGGCCGCACGACTCGGGTTCGGAGCTGGACGAGTTGGAGCGCGAATTAGAACAGGAGCTCAGCCCTGAGCCTAGCCCGGTCCTCGACCTCAGTGGCGGGGAGCTGGAAGAAAGGGACATGCCGGCCCCTCCCCCTAACAGCGTCAGGGGGTTGTTAAAGCGTGCGGAGGATGGAGCCGCAGCTATCCACCGGGCTACCCGCAAGTCCGGGAACTTGAAAGGGACCACCATGCGGGAGATTGACTGCGGCTCCAAGGCCATGCTGGAGGCGGTGAAGGAGCTGGCAAGACGCCAGGACGGGGAAGAGCTGCGTCGGCTCCGTGAGGAGAACGCGCGCCTTCAGGCCCAAATTTTCACCCTGAGGGGGGAGATGAGGGCCTTGAGAGAGGCAGTCGCGGAGCACACGGGTCCACGAAGAGCTGAGGGTCCCCCAGGGGCGACGGCCGTCCCTCGGATGGAGCGAGCTGGGGCGGATGTGGGGCCGCTGGAAGAAGACCAGCACGCGGTGACCCACGTGGAGTTCGCCCGCGCCATGGAGGGCATGCAGCGGGCCCTCATGGACCACATCGGAGCTGTGGTGGGGGCGCGGTTCGAGGGGCTGGAAGTAGATGGACGGCTGATGCCCGCCAAGTCCCATCGTCCCCCGTTGGCGACGGATGCGCAGAAGGGGCAGGCGGGCGCTAGTGCGCCGACTACCCTGGCCCCGCCAACGAACCAACCGCGGGCGGCCAAGACGAAGGCTGCCGCGAAGAAGGCAGCCACGAAAAAGCAGGCCCCGGCGTCAAAGGAAACGGTTGCGGGGCCGTCCAGTGAGGCAGCGGCAGCCGAAGAGGGCTGGACACTGGTGGCAAAGAAGCCCCAGAAAAAGAAGGCAGCTCCAGCCCCGGTGCCGGACGCTAAGGAGCCCCCCGTTCCCAAGGCGAAGAAGCACGCAAATAAGAAGCGGGCCCCGGGGCCACCTAGACCACCGCGGTCGCTGGCGGTGGTGATGGCCCTAAAGCCAGAGGCAGTGGCGGAGGGCCTCACCTATAGAGACGCGCTGGCTAGGGCCAAGCAGCGCGTCAATTGGGCGGAGCTCGGGATGGGTCCAGCGCGGTTCCGTCAGGGGGTGACGGGGGCTCGAATCCTCGAGCTACCCAAAGAGGCCACTGCGGCCCAGGCGGACGCCTTAGCGGCGAAGTTGGAGGAGGTATTGGGGGAGGCGGCCAACATCACTCGCCCGACGAAGAAGGCCGACGTCCGGGTCTCGGGTTTGGAGGACTCGGTGTCGGCCGAGGAGCTTCGGGTGGCGCTGGCCGAGCGTGCGGGATGTGCCACGCAGCTTGTGAGGGTCAGTGCCATCTCCCCGGGTCTTGGCGGCATGGGGACGGCCTGGGCCTCGTGCCCGGCGGAGGCCGTGAAGCGGCTGGTTGAGGGTGGACGCATGGTGGTTGGCTGGAGCGCAGCTCGGATAACGGTGATGGAGCAGCGCCCCATGCGTTGCTATCGGTGCCGGGAGGTGGGCCACCCCCAACAGTTGTGCCCGTCCGAGAAGGACCGCAGTGGCCTTTGCTACCGCTGTGGAGCCGAGGGCCACTTGGCAGCAGCCTGCAGGGCGCCGAAACCACGGTGCTCTGTTTGCGCTGATCGGGGCCTTCCGGCTGAGCACCGGATGGCGGGGCCGGCCTGCAAACCTCCAAGGGTTAAGGGCCGGCCGATCCCACTGGAGAGGAACTCCGGGGCTACGGCCTCTGCCGTCTCCCTTGGGGAGTCACCGATGGAAACCGGTAGTGCCTAAGCACAGCCGGGCCGTTGGTGGCGCCCCACGGGGAGTGGAGCGGAGTTTGTAGTGGATCCCTCTCGTTACCAACTATGGTTTGAGCCATAGTTGGGAACAAGAGGGTCTGGGATGTTCTGCCCCCCCCCTCCTGTCGGAAAGCGTCTGTGCTGGTGTGCGGACGCTGTCTGGCAGGAGGGAGGGGGCGCGGGGGGGGTGCGGGAGGGGGCTCTCTGTAGTGGGGAGCCACCTCCGGCATCCCTTCCGGCGCTGACGGGTGGATGGGGCAAGACGGGTGGCTTCGACTGCCCGTGTTGCCCTATCCTAAGACGTGGCTGCGTGTGCGGGGGGAAGGCTGCCCCTCGTGCATGCATTGCACTTGCCACGTCACGTCTGGGGTTGCCCTGCGTTTCCTCTGGGCAACCTCCATGGGCGCTAAAGACCACTTCGGAGCCTGCTCCGGCGGGTTCTGAGGTGGTGCCGGGGGCCCCATTCCGGTACCGGCTGCGGTCTGTGGCTGCGGCCGGTTCTGGAGGGGGGGCCTGGCGCTCTCCCTGGAGGCTGACTTCGGTTGGTTTTTGGGGAGGGCTGCCCGGAGGTGGCCTGGTGAACTTGCTTCGGCAGATCCCGGGTCATCTTCGTCATGGGCACAGTGGGAAATCGGAGATGGTTTAGTGGGTATTCCCAGTGCCGCCAATATCAGGTGCTGGGCGACCCCCACACAGGCCCACGCTAAGCCGGCGGTCCGCTGGAACATAGTCCAGTGGTTTAGGGTATCGTCTGTAAGAGGATTCCATCTCCGTAAAAAAAAAAAAAAAAAAAAAGGTTAGGTTAGGTTAGGTTAGGTTAGGTTAGGTTAGGTTAGGTTAGGTTAGGTTAGGTTAGGTTAGGTTAGGTTAGGTTGGGGTGCATGTTGGAGAGCCTCCTAGAGTGCTGGGGGCGTTGTCGGGCCCGCTTGTTGCATTTTGGCGGATGTTCTGTCATCCGGTGCAAACGGCGGGTCCCACAACGTGTCCAGACGGCGCATCCTGGGCGACTGCGAACTCATTATCCGCTCGTAGGGTAATGGGTTCGCAGCCGGCTAATTCTCCAACACGGTGTGGCTGCCTTCGGGCATTGCACGGTCGCACAAGCCCGTAGCCCTGCATTTATGTGGGGTCGGGGGCTGGGCGTATGGGGCTTGCCCTGTGCGTCTGGCTGTGAGGAAGAAAACCTCTCTAAAAAATCACCCTGGTGGGGCCCCAGTCGGGGCCAGAGGACCTTTGGGTCGGAGGATGGCGGGCTGCTAGCCCGCGGTCTGCCTGTGCGGACTTGGGTGGGGGCGGTTGCGCCCTTTGCGCTTTTAGCGCTTTTTGTTGGAGGGCCCTTCACAGGGCCAGCGGACTTCGGTCGTGGTTGGCGGGCCTTCAAGGCCCGCGGCGCGGCGGTATGCTTCGGCTGCCGTCGGGCAACCCGTTTCCCTTCGGGGCCGGGGGCCTACAGGGCTTTTGCCCGGGCCGAGTGGAGTAAACCACAATAAAAAATCCCCTAATCCCAAGGTTCGGGGGGTGCCGATGGGATGAATGGCCGGCGGGGTTACGCCGGTCCCAAGCCCTCCATGACTGTGGGAGTGGGTGGCCGCGCCCGTAAGCGGCAAACTAACAAAAAATGAATAGTCTCGGTAAGAACATACTACCCCAGGAGGGTTCCGGTCGCTCCGCGGCCGGGGAATCCCTCCCTGTCGCTCCGGCGGCAGGCTGCCCCATCGTTTCTGGGGGGGGCACCAGCTGTTCAGGGCCTAGCCCAACCACATGCGAACCCGTTGAGAGCGGGCGCCCATCGGTATCCGGGCCGGTGGGTGTTAAATGTGCTACCGGTAGCGTTGTGAGTGGTTCGGAGCGTGATCCGAGGGATTCGGTGATGGACCGGATTATGAACTGGGAGGTGGAGTCTGCGGCGACCTCGGAGCTGGAGTTCGGCTCATTGTCGTCCAGAGGGCCCTCTAGGTCTAGGTCTGTTACGTTGAAGTTCGGCGGTTCTGCGGGGAAATTGAAAGGTCGTACCGCAGTAACCAAACCAAGGAAGCTGACTGGGCGTGGCCGTGGGGTCAGAGATAGGGGAGTTGACAGGTCGTCCCTTAAACGCAGGAAGCCTCTGACTAGGGCTGACTCAGCGGCTGGGCGAGCCGTTGAAGAACTGGAGAGTCCTGGTCCCCCCGCGGGAGAAGTCATGCCGGCGCCAAAAAAGCTGCCGCGCTCTAATCGTGGCAGGGGATACCACCACAATGTGGGGCTCGCCCAGGCCCTTCGGGAGTTGAGGGCGGGGCCGCACGACTCGGGGTCGGAGCTGGACGAGTTGGAGCGTGAACTGGAGCAGGAGCTCAGCCCTGACCCTAGCCTGGTCCTCGACCTCAGCGGCGCGGAAATAGAAGAAGGGGACATGCCCACCCCTCCTCCTAACAGCGTTAGCGGTTTGTTGAAGCGTGCGGAGGATGGAGCCGCAGCCATACACCGGGCTACCCGCAAGTCCGGTAACCTAAAGGGGACCACCATGCGGGAAATAGACTGCGGCTCTAAGGCCATGTTGGAGGCGATAAAGGAGTTGGCAAGACGCCACGACGGGGAAGAGCTGCGGCGGCTCCGTGAGGAGAACGCGCGCCTTCAGGCCCAAATTTTCACCTTGAGGGGGGAGATGAGGGCCTTGAGAGAGGCAGTCGCGGAGCACACGGGCCCACGGAGAGCTGATGGTCCCCCAGGGGTGACGGCCATCCCTCGGAAGGAGCGAGCTGGGGCGGATGTGGGGCCGCTGGAAGAAGACCAGCACGCGGTGACCCATGTAGAGTTCGCCCGCGCCATGGAGGGCATGCAGCGGGCCCTCATGGACCACATCGGAGCTGTGGTGGGGGCGCGGTTCGAGGGGCTGGAAGTGGATGGACGGCTGATGCCCGCCAAGTCCCATCGTCCCCCGTTGGCGACGGATGCGCAGAAGGGGCAGGCGGTCGCTAGTGCGCCGACTACCCTGGCCCCGCCAGCGAACCAACCGCGAGTGGCGAGAGGTCTAAAGGCGGCTTCAAAGAAGCAGGCCCCGCAGCCAAAGGAGCAGGCTGAGGTGCCCTCCTGCAGTAAGGCGCCGGTGGCCGACGAAGAATGGAATGTGGTGGCAAAGAAGCCCAAGAAGAAGAAGGCGACAGCCCCGGTTGTACTGGAGGCTAAGGAGGCCCCCCTCCCCCAGGCGAAGAAAAAGGAGAAAGTGAAGAAGAAGCGGGCCCCTGGGCTACCTAGACCACCGCGGTCGCTGGCGGTGGTGATGGCTCTCAAGCCGGAGGCAGTGGCGGAGGGCCTCACCTACAGAGACGCGCTGGCTAGGGCCAAGGAGCGCGTTAATTGGGCGGAGCTAGGAATAGGTCCAGCGCGGTTCCGCCAGGGGGTGACGGGAGCTCGAATACTCGAGCTCCCCAAAGAGGCCACTGCGGCCCAGGCGGACGCCTTAGCAGCGAAGCTGGAGGAGGTGCTGGGGGAGGCGGCGAAAATTACTCGCCCGACAAAGATGGCTGACGTCCGGGTCTCGGGTTTGGAGGACTCGGTGTCGGCCGAGGAGCTTCGGGGAGCGCTGGCCGAGCGTGCAGGATGCGCCCCTCAGCTCGTTAGGGTCAGTGCCATCTCTCCCGGTATTGGGGGCATGGGAACGGCCTGGGCCTCGTGCCCGGCGGAGGCGGTGAGGCGGTTAGCTGATGGTGGCCGCATAGTGGTTGGCTGGAGCGCTGCTACGATAAGGGTTATGGAGCAGCGCCCCATGCGATGTTATCGGTGCCGGGAGGTGGGTCACCCCCAGCAGTTGTGCCCGTCCCAGAAAGACCGCAGCGGCCTCTGCTACCGCTGCGGGGTCGAGGGCCACATGGCAGCGGGTTGTAGGGCGCCAAAGCCACGGTGCTCTGTATGTTCAGATCGGGGCCTTCCGTCTGAACACCGGATGGCCGGGCCGGCCTGTAAACCTCCAATGGTTAAGGGTCGGCCGATCCTACCGGAGAGGAACTCCGGGGCTACAGCCTCTGCTGTCGCCACTGGAGTGTCACCGATGGAAACCGGTGGTGCATAGGCACAGCCGGACCGTCGGAGGCACCCCATGGGGCGTGAAGCGGGGTTTGTGGTGGATCCCTCTCGTTAACAACCGTGGTTTGAGCCACGGTTGGGAATGAGAGGGTCTGGGATGTTCAGCCCCCCCCCTCCTGTCGGAAAGCGTCTGCGCTGGTGTGCGGACGCGGTCTGGCAGGAGGGAGGGGGCGCGGGGGGGGGTGCGGTAGGTGGCTCTCTGTAGTGGGGAGCCACCTCCGGCATCCCTTCCGGCGCTGACGGGTGGATGGGGCAAGACGGGTGGCTTCGACTGCCCGTGTTGCCCTATCCTAAGACGTGGCTGCGTGTGCGGGGGGTAGGCTGCCCCTCGTGCATGCATTGCACTTGTCACGTCACGTCTGGGGTTGCCCTGCGTTTCCTCTGGGCAACCTCCATGGGCGCTAAAGGCCACTTTGGGGCCTGCTTCGGCGGGTTCTGAGGTGGTGCCGGGGGCCCCATTCCGGTACCGGCTGCGGTCTGTGGCTGCGGCCGGTTCTGGAGGGGGCCTGGCGCTCTCCCTGGAGGCTGACTTCGGTTGGTTTCTGAGGAGGGCTGCCCGGAGTTGGCCTGGTGAACTTGCTTCGGCAGATCCCGGGTCATCTTCGTCATGGGCATAGTGGGAAATCGGAGATGGTTTAGTGGGTATTCCCAGTGCCGCCAATATCAGGTGCTGGGCGACCCCCACACAGGCCCACGCTAAGCCGGCGGTCCGCTGGAACATAGTCCAGTGGTTTAGGGTATCGTCTGTAAGCGGATTCCATCTCCGTAAAAAAAAAAAAAAAAAAAGGTTAGGTTAGGTTAGGTTAGGTTAGGTTAGGTTAGGTTAGGTTAGGTTAGGTTAGGTTTTTTTTTTTTTTTTTTTTTTTTTTTTTTTTTTTTTTTTTTTTTTTTTTTTTTTTTTTTTTTTTTTTTTTTTTTTTTGTTCACAATGGTTGTTTTGGTTTGGCTTGGGTCTTAAATCTAAGCGTCCACTACATTGTGGACTATCCACTTACTCGCTAAAGTGATTGGGTGTGCCAGAGCAGTTGGCCAAGAACGCGAATGGGATACGATCCCAGCCACGCCCGACACACCCCATCACCACTATCATAAACTAAATATATACCTAACTATACATATATCGGCTGTAGCGTGTGCAAGCTCAGCCGGCAGCGCGAATGGGATACGCTGCCGGCCAAACCTTAACCCACGCAAACAACCCTACCTAACTATACATATGTCGGTTGTAGCATGTGCAAGCTCAGCCAGCAGCGCGAATGGGATACGCTGCCGGCCAAACCTTAACCCACGCAAACAACCCTACCTAACTATACATATGTCGGTTGTAGCATGTGCAAGCTCAGCCAGCAGCGCGAATGGGATACGCTGCCGGCCAAACCTTAACCCACGCAAACAACCCTACCTAACTATACATATGTCGGTTGTAGCATGTGCAAGCTCAGCCAGCAGCGCGAATGGGATACGCTGCCGGCCAAACCTTAACCCACGCAAACAACCCTACCTATAAATAAACAATAATGTATATATGAGAATCGCAGCCAGCAGCGTATCACATCAAATGGGATACGCTACCGGCTGCGATCTCCCTACGTGTACAAACATAAGCAAACACATAAATAATCACAAACATGTAAATGTTACATATCAACAAAAGTATAATAGTGAATCTATACAAAAGATACCAACGCGTGACCGCTGCGTTCGCGGTGTCCAGCGTCCCTATCAAAAGACATCAACGCGTGTCTGCGCTGCCGCCCCCCCCCCCCCGCGCGGCCGCGGCAGCGCTGCCGGCAGCGCTGCCGGCAGCGCTGCCGACCGCTGCCGGCCGCGCCACCGCGGCAGCGCTGCCGACCGCTGCCGGCCGCGCCACCGCGGCAGCGCTGCCGACCGCTGCCGACCGCTGCCGGCCGCGCCCCCGCGGCAGCGCTGCCGACCGCTGCCGACCGCTGCCGGCCGCGCCACCGCGGCAGCGCTGCCGACCGCTGCCGGCCGCGCCCCCGCGGCAGCGCTGCCGACCGCTGCCGGCCGCGCCCCCGCGGCAGCGCTGCCGACCGCTGCCGACCGCTGCCGGTCGCGCCACCGCGGCAGCGCTGCCGACCGCTGCCGGCCGCGCCCCCGCGGCAGCGCTGCCGACCGCTGCCGGCCGCGCCACCGCGGCAGCGCTGCCGACCGCTGCCGGCCGCGCCACCGCGGCAGCGCTGCCGACCGCTGCCGGCCGCGCCACCGCGGCAGCGCTGCCACGATACCGCTGCACCGCTGCCGGTCACGACACTTACAAAGTATTAATAGTCATCACAGTTACGTAATTTGCAATTTCACAATTTCAACAATGACAAACAGAATAAAACAGAATAAGAATATACTAAACTAAATGATCCGTCATTACAAACAATTGTTAACTATTATTATCTACTGTTATAAAAATTTTCTATTTACACACACAAAGGAAAATCAATGCAATCAGTATAATACTATGCCCTACCTTATCCTAATATAATTTAATGCACAATGTCCTTGTTAACAAAATAATATTATTAATAATAACAATAATAGCATCTCAAACTAACACATGATAGAACATACACCTAATATACTAGCAATATTAGTACTATGTAGTACCGAGATAATACTATAAGTGACAACCTTAAATTACTAAAACTTAACTTAACATTACAATCCATGCAATACACACTGCCAAAACATCAAAACCTACTTCCACCCAGAAGACAAAGTCAAATCCGCGAGATGAGAGATGCGCTCAGCACCCCCTATACATTAGCGATCAAACATGAGCTCAGACGAATTTGTTTGTTTGCTGGAGTTGCATGCTTATTATGTAATGATTTATGATTTATGATGCTAACTTTAACATTAATCCGTGAGTAAATTTAGTTATTTACAAATGTCTAACATAATTATTTAATTATCCTACATAACTATTCTATACAATAATTATAAAAACACAATAGCGCAATCATGCGCCTTGGCGCAACCGGCGATTTCCGTGTTTTTGAGTTTACCTATTTTAGTTTTATAATGAGATTATTATCTATAATAATTATATAATATATATATGTATACATAATATGTTTGACAGCTGCAGCTGCCGCTGTACGCCGCCTATTGGTCCCGCTGTACCCTACGCTGCATCCGCAAACCTATTCGTCCCCCTCTCCCCCGCGCGCTATGGGACCGCCTCCCCTCACCTCTATTCAGCCGTACTGTCCAATCCAGACAGCCCTCCGCTGATTGGTAGATGCCGTAAATAGGCTCGCCCGCTCTGATGGGGCAGAGCTTCTTACCCCTGCTATATACTAGTGATGTATATGCCGCGAAATAATTGGCTAGGAATAACTGCTGTTATTTTAGAATAACCAATAATGAAATATATGATTAGTACCATCATGATAGCGAGGAAGAGAACAAAGTATAAGAATATCTAGCAACTTATTTATTACGGAGTTTACTAACAATATTTATAAAAGTTACTTATGCCATTTAATTGAATTGAACTACACATTTATACAGCGAGATAAGATTTTTTAATATTAGAATTTAAAAATATATATATATATATAAATCGATAATCGTGCCCGTGTACGGCTCGGAAATTAAACCTAAATTATACTTATTATTATAAAAATATTCAATTAACTCATGCATACCTACACTAGACTTATCTATATTACACTATAAAATCTTAACTTTATCGTTAGTTACCATAGTCTATCTTACTCAATATTTTATTCTTCATGGCACGCAATCTTGGGCAAACCTGGGATGTCGCTAGGTGTTTGGTGTCTGCATTGTCCTTGAATCTGGCATTGTGTGAGGTGCAGTTGGCGCATATAGGCGCCCCATTGCTTGCTTTGAGTGGGCAGGCTTGAGTTTCGTGATCCTTCTTTAGGCAAAAGAGGCAGAAGGCCTCCTTCTCACCGCACCTGTTCTTCGTGTGCCCGAACTGGCAGCACCTAAAGCACTGCACGAACGGCGAGAATTCTTCCGCATGTACCAGTTGGAAGTCCACGCATATCCTCTGCTTCTTCACTACTGCTTTCCAGACCTCCGGGTTGGCTAGGAAGACCGCATTGTAAAGCCTCTCATTTCGGTTGTTTCTCACGAACCTAAGCTTAAGCTGCGTCTGATCGAACGCCTCCAGCTCAGGATTCTGGTCCGGGAGTATGGCCGCAAGCTCGTCCCTATCTACGTTTTTGGACACGCCCTTCAAAATGAACATTGGCTGTAATTTCTTCTCAGCCTCAGCCACAATCAGAGTATTGTTACTGCTGTTGATTCGCCGCATGGCATCTTCCATTTGGTCACGGCTCTCAAATTCGACCCGCATTTTCCCCTTAGATAGGGCTTGAACACGGGCCGGTGCGTATTTCGCCTCCCTAAAATTCACAGCCTTGCGGAGTTCGCGAACGGAGTCCTCTCGCGTATGCGTCGGCGACTTATGGGTAATTACCATTGCCGGCCGGGATGGTGGTGGTGGCGGCGCGCGAACTGGGGCCCTGCTGCCGTCGCCTGTAGGTTCCGTGGCTAAATGTGTTTTGGCTATTTGCGCATACGTAGCCGTTGAGTTGGTCACAGCTTTTAGGGAGGGCGCTATTTTCTTTATTTCCGCCTTGATCTCCTGCCGAATAGTGTCTCTGATCATGTCTGTCAGGCCGTTCAGGTTGCCATCGAGCAGGTCTTTGGTGGCTGATCGTGTCGCCTGCACCTGGGCCTGTGGTGGTTGCGGTTGAGCCAGTTGGTCCAGCTTGCTGAGTCGCTCGCTGCAGTTCTGCAGTTCTACTGCCGCCTTAAATATAAAGCCCTTGCTCTCTCTTGTTACGCTCTGGGTTTGGGCTCGGATTTTGATCTGGGAGGTCAAGTACTCCACCACCTTGGCGTATGAGTCCAGGTTATGCACGTCCTGAGAGCTCATCTTAAAAAACACCTGCACATCAGCAAACTCCTCCTTACCCTTTTTGCCGATGGCTTTCTTGGGCTGTTGCTTCTTCTCCGGGTCATCAGCTTGTGCTGTGCTGGTACAGGGTATCGGTTGGCCGCTTGGTACCTCCAGTGAGCTTGCTATTGGGAGTAAACTGAAAGTGTTGTTTAGCAGCGGGCTGCTCTCCGCGCTCATGTGCAGCTCTGGCGTAGCTAGACTTCGTGTACCATCAGCTTGGGGTGTGCCCGGCGTGGAGGTGATTGTAGCCTGTCGCGGCCGCGTGGGCGATCTCGCGATAGGCATATTGCCAGCTTATCGTTCAAACTTATGTTCAAAATATAAATCAAAGTGTTCACTCACTGTAGGAATGTTGATATAAAATGGTATAATGCTTGTAAAAACGCAGTGTTCACTCACTGATAGGCCTGATTCTGATGCACAAGACGTAGCATGAAGTGTTCACTCACTATAAGGATAAGTCAATATTCACCAAAGTCCGCGCTGCCGCTGCCGCGCTGCCGCTGCCGCGCTGCCGCTGCCGCGCTACCGCTGCCGCGCTGCCGCTGCCGCGCTGCCGCTGCCGCGCTGCCGCTGCCGCGCTGCCGCTGCCGCGCTGCCGCTGCCGCTGCCGCGCTGCCGCTGCCGCGCTGCCGCTGCCGCGCTGCCGCTGCCGCGCTGCCGCTGCCGCGCTGCCGCTGCCGCGCTGCCGCTGCCGCGCTGCCGCTGCCGCGCTGCCGCTGCCGCTGCCGGCCGCGCTGCCGCGCTGCCGCTGCCGGTTGCGCTGCCAAGTGCGTCCGCGCTGCCGCTGCCGGGTGCGTTATCACTTGCGTCCGCGATGCCGCTGCCACGCTGCCGCTGCCGCGCTGCCGCTGCCGCGCTGCCGCTGCCGCGCTGCCGCTGCCGCGCTGCCGCTGCCGCGCTGCCGCTGCCGCGCTGCCGCTGCCGCGCTGCCGCTGCCGCTGCCGCGCTGCCGCTGCC
The DNA here is from genome assembly GCA_947347705.1 of Nymphula nitidulata. NCBI lineage: Eukaryota > Metazoa > Arthropoda > Insecta > Lepidoptera > Crambidae > Nymphula > Nymphula nitidulata. The sequence goes on along the minus strand of OX374617.1, from coordinate 93,684 downwards.
GCTGCCGCGCTGCCGCTGCCGTGCTGCCGCTGCCGCTGCCGCTGCCGGCCGCGTTGGATGCGTGTTGTCTCGGGAGCGGCCCGAGAGCGACTGTTGGTTAGGTTAGGTTAGGTTAGGTTAGGTTAGGTTAGGTTAGGTTAGGTTAGGTTAGGTTAGGTTAGGTTAGGTTAGGTTAGGTTAGGTTAGGTTAGGTTAGGTTAGGTTAGGTTAGGTTGGGGTGCATGCTGGGGAGCCTCCTAGTGTGCTGGGGGCGTTGTCGGGCCCACTTGTTGCATTTTGGCGGATGTTCTGTCATCCGGTGCAAACGGTGGGTCCCACAACGTGTCCAGACGGCGCATCCTGGGCGACTGCGAACTCATTATCCGCTCGTTAGGGTAATGGGTTCGGAGCCGGCCAATCTCCAGCACGGTGTGGCTGCCTTCGGGCATTGCACGGTCGCACAAGCCCGTAGCCCCGCATTTATGTGGGGTCGGGGGCTGGGCGTATGGGGCTTGCCCTGTGCGTCTGGCTGTGAGGAAGAAAACCTCTCTAAAAAATCACCCTGGTGGGGCCCCAGTCGGGGCCAGAGGACCTTTGGGTCGGAGGATGGCGGGCTGCTAGCCTGCGGTCTGCCTGTGCGGACATGGTTGGGGGCGGTTGCGCCCACTGCGTACTTTGCGCTTTTTGGTGTCAAGGGCTCTTTTCAGGGCCAGCGGACTTCGGTCGTGGTTGGCGGGCCTGCAAGGCCCGCGGCGCGGCGGTATGCTTTGGCTGCCGTCGGGCAACCCGTTACCCTTCGGGGCCGGGGGCCTACAGGGCTTGTGCCCGGGCCGAGTGGAGTAAACCACAGTAAAAAATCCCCTAATCCCAAGGTTCGGGGGGTGCCGATGGGATGAATGGCCGGCGGGGTTACGCCGGTCCCAAGCCCTCCACGAGTGTGGGAGTGGGTTGCCGCGCCCGTAAGCGGCAAACAAACAAAATGAACAGTCTCGGGAAGAACATATTACCCCAGGAGGGTTCCGGTCGCTCCGCGGCCGGGGAATCCCTCCCTGTCGCTCCGGCGGCAGGCTGCCCCATCGTTTCTGGGGGGGGCACCAGCTGTTCTGGGCGTAGCCCAACAAAATGCGAACCCGTTGAGAGCGGGCGCCCATCGGTATCCGGGCCGGTGGGTGTTAAATATGCTACCGGTAGCGCTGTGAGTGGCTCGGAGCGCGATCCGAGGGACTCGGTGATGGACCGGGTCATGAATTGGGAAGTAGAGTCGGCAGCAACATCGGAGTTGGAGTTCGACACGTTGTCCTCTAGAGGGCCCTCTAGGGGGTCAGTAACTTTGAAGTTTGTCGGGGGTGCGGGGAAATCGAAAGGGTGTACCGCAGCAACTAAGAAGAAGAATCTGACCGGGCGTGGCCGTGGTGTCAGGGAAAGGGGTGCCGATAGGTCGTCCCTCAAGCGGCGGAAGCCCCAGACTAGGGCTGATTCAGCGTCTGGGCGGCGTGGGACAGGGGACGAGCTGGAGTTCCCTGGTCTCCCTGTGGAAGAGGCCATGCCAGCGCCACAAAAGCTGCCACGTTCCAAATATGGCAGGGGCTACAGCCACAATGTGGGGCTTGCCCAGGCCCTCCGGGAGTTGAGGGCGGGGCCGCCGGACTCAGAGTCGGAGCTCGACGAATTGGAGCGGGAGCTGGAGCAGGAGATCAGCCCTGTGCGTAGCCCGATCGCCGGTCACTCTGTGACAGAGCAGGATGAGGGGGACATAGGACCCCCCAACAGCGTCAGGGGGTTGCTAAAGCGAGCGGAGGATGGAGCCGCAGCTATCCACCGGGCTACCCGCAAGTCCGGAAATTTGAAAGGGACCACCATGCGGGAGATTGACTGCGGCTCCAAGGCCATGCTGGAGGCTGTAAAGGAGCTGGCAAGACGACAGGACGGGGAAGAGCTGCGCCGGCTCCGTGAAGAAAACGCGCGCAATCAGGCCCAGATTTTCACCTTGAGGGGGGAGGTGAGGGCCCTTAGAGAGGCGATTGCGGCAAGCACTGGACCACGGAGAGCGGAGGCCCCCCCCCTGGGGGTGACGGCCGTTCCGGAGCAGAAGCGCGCTGAGGCGAGCGTGAGGCCGCTGCAGGGTGACCAGCACGCCGTGACCCGGGAGGAGTTCGCCCGCGCTATGGAGAAGATGCAGCAGGCACTGATGCAGCATATCGGAGGTGTGGTGGGGGCGCGATTTGAGGGGCTGGAGGTGGATGGCCGGCTGATGCCCGCCAAGTCCCATCGCCCCCCGTTGGCGGCTGTTGCGCGAAAGGGGGAAACGGTGGCTAGTGTGCCAACTACCCTGGCCCCGCCAGCGAACCAACCGCGGGCGGCTAAGACCAAGGCCGCTACCAAGAAGCAGGCCCCGATGTCAAAGGAGACGGTTGCGGGGCCCTCCCGGGAGGCACCGGCAGCCGAAGAGGGCTGGACACTGGTGGCAAAGAAGCCCCAGAATAAGAAGGCGGCCCCGGTGCCGGACGCTAAGGAGCCCCACGTCCCCAAGGCGAAGTCAAAGAAGAAGCGGGCCCCGGGGCCACCCAGACCGCCGCGGTCGCTAGCAGTGGTTATGGCCCTCAAGCCGGAGGCAGTGGCGGAGGGCCTCACATACAGGGATGCGCTGTCCAGGGCCAAGGAGCGGGTCAATTGGGGGGAATTGGGAATGGGCCCAGCGCGTTTCCGTCAGGGCGTAACGGGGGCTCGTATTCTTGAGCTCCCCAAAGAGGCCACTGTGGCCCAGGCGGACGCCCTAGTAGCGAGGCTGGAGGAGGTGTTGGGGGATGCCGCAAAAATCACTCGTCCCACAAAGATGGCTGACGTCCGGGTCTCGGAGCTGGAGGACTCGGTGTCGGCTGAAGAGCTTCGGGTGGCGCTGGCCGAGCGTGCGGGATGCGCCCCTGAACTCGTTAGGGTCAGTGCCATCTCTCCAGGTATTGGTGGTATGGGAACGGCCTGGGCCTCGTGCCCGGCGGAGGCCGTGCGGCGGTTGATCGAGGGTGGACGCATGGTGGTTGGCTGGAGCGCTGCTAAGCTAAGGGTGATGGAGCAGCGCCCCATGCGATGTTATCGGTGCCGGGAGGTGGGTCATCCCCAGCAGTTGTGCCCGTCGCAGAAGGACCGCAGCCGGCTTTGTTACCGGTGCGGAGCCGAAGGCCACATTGCGGCGGTGTGCAGGGCGCCGAAACCACGGTGCTCTGTCTGTTCAGATCGGGGCCTTCCATCTGAACACCGGATGGCCGGGCCGGCCTGTAAACCTCCAATGGTTAAGGGTCGGCCGATCCTACCGGAGAGGAACTCCGGGGCTACAGCCTCTGCTGTCGCCGCTGGAGTGTCACCGATGGAAACCGGTGGTGCATAGGCACAGCCGGACCGTCGGAGGCACCCCATGGGGCGTGGAGCGGGGTTTGTGGTGGATCCCTCTCGTTAACAACTGTGGTTTGAGCCATGGTTGGGAACGAGAGGGTCTGGGATGTTCTGCCCCCCCCCTCCTGTCGGAAAGCGTCTGTGCTGGTGTGCGGACGCTGTCTGGCAGGAGGGAGGGGGCGCGGGGGGGGTGCGGGAGGTGGCTCTCTGTAGTGGGGAGCCACCTCCGGCATCCCTTCCGGCGCTGACGGGTGGATGGGGCAAGACGGGTGGCTTCGACTGCCCGTGTTGCCCTATCCTAAGACGTGGCTGCGTGTGCGGGGGAAGGCTGCCCCTCGTGCATGCATTGCACTTGTCACGTCACGTCTGGGGTTGCCCTGCGTTTCCTCTGGGCAACCTCCATGGGCGCTAAAGGCCACTTTGGAGCCTGCTTCGGCGGGTTCTGAGGTGGTGCCGGGGGCCCCATTCCGGTGCCGGCTGCGGTCTGTGGCTGCGGCCGGTTCTGGAGGGGGGCCTGGCGCTCTCCCTGGAGGCTGACTTCGGTTGGTTTTTGGGGAGGGCTGCCCGGAGTTGGCTTGGTGAACTTGCTTCGGCAGATCCCGGGTCATCTTCGTCATGGGCATAGTGGGAAATCGGAGATGGTTTAGTGGGTATTCCCAGTGCCACCAATATCAGGTGCTGGGCGACCCCCACACAGGCCCACGCTAAGCCGGCGGTCCGCTGGACATAGTCCAGTGGTTTAGGGTATCGTCTGTAAGAGGATTCCATCTCCGTAAAAAAAAAAAAAAAAAAAAAAAAGGTTAGGTTAGGTTAGGTTAGGTTAGGTTAGGTTAGGTTAGGTTAGGTTAGGTTAGGTTAGGTTAGGTTAGGTTAGGTTAGGTTAGGTTGGGGTGCATGTTGGGGAGCCTCCTAGTGTGCTGGGGGCGTTGTCGGGATCGCTTGTTGCATTTGATGTTCTGTCATCCGGTGCAAACGGCGGTCCCACAACGTGTCCAGACGGCGCATCCTGGGCGACTGCGAATTCATTATCCGCTCGTAGGGTAATGGGTTCGCAGCCGGCCAATCTCCAACACAGTGCGGCTGCCTTCGGGCATTGCACGGCCGCACAAACCCGTAGCCCTGCATTCATGTGGGGTCGGGGGCTGGGCGTATGGGGCTTGCCCTGTGCGTCTGGCTGTGAGGAAGAAAACCTCTCTAAAAAATCACCCTCGGGGGGCCCCCTTGGGGGGCCAGTGGAGCTTCGGCTCGTGGGATGGCGGCCTTCAAGGCCGCGGTCCGCTTCATGCGGATGGTGTCGGGAGCTTTTGCTCGTGGCGCAGTCGCGCCTTTGTTGGAAAGGTCCTTTTCAGGACCAGCGGACTTCGGTCGGTGTATGGCGGGCCTTCAAGGCCCGCGGAACGTTCAGCGTTCGTTTTCGGCGTGGGGCGCTCCAACGCTCCATTTGCGTCGGCTCTTGGGGCCTGCCTTAACTGGCCGGTCTCGACGGAGCTTGCCTTTATTGGCTGGCTCAGCGGCCGCCTTCGGGTGGCGTGGCACGGCGGACCTTCAAGGTTCGCGGCGCGGCGGGTCTGGCGGCCGTGGTTTTGCGGTCGCTGGGTGGGTTTCGGCCTCCCGTCGGGCAACCCGTTATCCCGTGTGTGTGTCTGGTGTCATGTCTATCGGCACACACGGGACCGGGGGGGCTTGCCTTAATCGGCTGGCCCTGCGAGGAGACAACCTCACTAAAAAACCCCAATTCCCCGTAGTTGAGATCCGTGGCTACGGGGGGCCTTCGGGTGGCGGGCCGGGTAGAGTCCGCCAGCTAGCGATCCCCTCCAGGAGACCGCCCGACCTCCTGGAGTATCAGGGTTACCCGGGTGCAGGGGGCACCGCCCGGGTGGACGTTTTGTTTCCCCCATACTCGTGGGTTTAGTTATGCAGAATTCTAAAATACAAACCAAAAAACCAATTAGTTTAAGTTTCCCAGTCGGGAGTTGCTCCACAAGGAGCCTGAGATCGAAGGACAAAGCGCCCTGTCCGCAAGTGAGTGGCGCGGAGAGTGGCGATGAGGATGATGTGAGGGACGCGAGCAAAACTGCGTCGGACTTCGGCTCATGTTGGTCAGTCGACAGCGTCGAATCTCAAATCAGCAGGAAGAGGGCAAGATCCCCGATTAAGAAGGGGCCAAATTATAGAAAGGCATCTGGCACCGACAGCGCATCCAGCGCAGAGTCTGAAAAGGCGCCGAAGCCCAAAAAACCTGCCGCTAGTCGTGGCCGCGGCCGTCCTATCAAAACCGGGGACTATGCCGGCCTCGCCAAAGCTCAGAGGGAATACAGCGCTGCATTGCGTGAGTCTATGCGCCTGGAGGCCGAGAAGGAGGTCGCCGCGGAATTGATTCAAAGGCGTTTGCGGTCGGAGTCGGCGGCGTCACGGCAGTCCGACTACTCTGATGTTATGTCGGTGGAGGAGGAGCCTTTTGCTGCCAAGCTGTATCAGTCTGTCGAGAGCGAGATAAGCTCGATACTCAAGCTTGTGTCCAGCTCTAGTAATTTGAAGGGCACCTATCAAAAGGCCATCAAGATGTCCGTCTCGTCGATTAAAGACCACACACAGGCGCTTCTTCGTTGCACCGTCAATGAAGAAGTGAATAAGCTAATGCGGGAGAATAAGCGCTTAGAAGGCAGTGTACAGGACCTTCAAAGGCAGCTGGATGAGTTGCGCGCCGGGAGTAGTGCGCCTTCTCAGGCAGCCTCAGCAGTCCACCCGTCACTTAACGCCGAAGAAATCGTCCGCGCCGTTTCTAGTGTAGTGGATGACAAAATCCGGGCGGCGATGACTTCAGTTAGTAACATCATCGACGCTCGATTTGAGGGCCTAAAGGTACCAGATCGCCCGCGGCCACCGTTGGCTGCGGACAAAAAGAAAGAAGCTGCACAATCGCGCCCGCTGAAACCAGCAGCAAAAACGACATTTGCAGCCACAGTGAAGGCATCTCCCGCCATCAAGTCAAAGTGCGGGACAATGACCTTAATTCCCTGCACATCGTCCCAAAAAAAGGGTAAAGGCAAGGGGAAGGGGAAGAGGACGGCTGCTGCGCCGACCCCAAGCCCAGTGACAGACCCGGAGCCCGGCCCGTCAACATCGTCGGCGCCCCTGCCAACCGCCCCCGTTTCTGAGGAGGAGGCGGAATGGAGTACAGTAGGGAAAAACGGCAAAAAGAAGAAGACGCAACCAGCTGCGACCCCTGGTCCAAAGCCTCAAGCCAAGGGCACCAAAGGCGCGCAGGCAAAGGCCAAAAAGCCCCGAAAGATTAGGGAGCCACGCTCGGCGGCCGTGGTTATAACTATCAGCCCAGAGGCGGTACAACGCGGCGTTTCGTACGCCGACGTAATAAAGAAGGCCCGAAATGGTATTAATCTTGTAGACATCGGCGTCGACCAGCCGCTGCAAATCAAAACAGCGGTCACTGGCGCCAAAATATTGGAAGTTCGTGGTGAAGACCAGGGCCCCAAAGCAGACGCTTTTGCTGAACAACTTAGGACTCTCTTTGAGGAAGATGAGGACGTCCGAATCGCCAGGCCCACAAAGTCCATTGAGATATCCATCTCTGGCCTGGATGATTCGGTGGAGAAGGAGGACATTGTGTCAGCCATTGCCAATAAGGGCAACTGCGCTCACCACTCCGTCAGGGTCGGTGAAATCCGGCCTGGACCTGGCAGCATGGGCGTTGCTTGGGCTTCATGCCCTGTGGGCGCCGCCAAGAAGGTATTGGAAGCGGGCCGCCTCCTTGTCGGGTGGAGCTCAGCGAAAGTGCGCCCTGTGGAGCAGCGCCCAATGAGGTGTTTCCGCTGCTTAGAGCGTGGGCACGCCCGCCAACAGTGCGTAGGCGAGGATCGCAGCGACCTGTGCTTCCGGTGCGGGAAGCCAGGCCATAAAGCTTCCAAGTGCAGCGAAGAAGCCCACTGTGTCCTCTGCGCCAAAACTAAGAGGCCAGCAGGACACATTATGGGAGGCAGGAGCTGCAAGGCCCCCACCATACCTCCCAAGAAGTCGAAACCAGCGCCCAAGACCCGGACTGCTGAACAGGCTGTAACTGCAGAACAGCCCATGGACACAACGCCAATCGTCGATGGCCCTACGTCCACTCCGTAAAGTCATCCAGGCGAATGTGAACCACTCCTCTGGTGCGCAGGACCTCTTACTGCAAACCATGAGAGAGTGGTCAATACATCTCGCGGTGGTTTCCGAACCATACTTCGTCCCGCCTTGCTCCGACTGGGCTTCGGACTTGGATTCGACTGTGGCTATCACCAGACCTTGTCTCAATTCGTCCCCAACCCTCTCAGTCCAGCAGAGAGGGCATGGGTTTGTTGTCGTCAGATGGGGAGATATTGCCGTCATAGGCGTTTACTTCTCCCCGAACAGACCCTTGGCCGAGTTTCAACTATTTCTCGGTGAGTTGGGTGCAGCAGTTCGGCGCGCTTCACCTGCGCTTGTCCTCGTACTGGGGGACTTCAACGCGAAGTCGTCCGCGTGGAATTCCCCCGTCACTGACCACAGAGGCACTGCAGTCGAGGCCTGGATGGCAATGTTCGGGCTTTCACTATTAAACCAGGGCTCAGCCAATACCTGCGTGCGACAGCGGGGGGGGTCTATAGTGGACTTAACGTTCGCTACCCCCGCTCTCGCCGCGCACGTGTCTGGCTGGCAGGTCCTGGAAGAGGTGGAGACTCTAAGCGACCACCTCTACATAACGCTGGAACTCTTCTCTCAGGACTCGGGTCGCAGTCCCGTCCAACCAACGCAGTCTCCCTTCCCCAGGTGGGCTCTAACAAAACTCGATAAAGAGCGCCTCGAGGAAGCTGTCCTGGTGGAAGAGTGGAGTTCACTGTCGACTACCACACCTGTTGACGTTGACGCAGCGGCGGATCGCTTCCGCGAAAGCTTACAACGGATAAGCGATTCCGCCATGCCGAGGATCCGCCGCCAGCCGCCCAAAAAGGCCGTGTACTGGTGGTCAGACGAGATCGCAGCTCTCCGCGCAGATTGCTCGTCTAAAAGGCGTGAGCTGGCAAGGTACCGTCACCGCACGCGTAACAGCTATCGCGATGCAGTCTGGGAAGACCAGCTGCACGCTCTCTATACGGAGTCTCGAAGGGCCATGCGCGTTGCCATCTACAAGGCCAAGACTGAAGCAAGGGAACAAATGCTTGAATCCCTCGACAGCAACCCGTGGGGTCGTCCGTACCGTGCCGCGTGCAATAAGCTGCGCGGCCAAGGCCCCCCGGTTGCCGATACGCTGGAGCCCCAACTTCTCCAAGCGGTTGTCGAGGCACTGTTCCCAGCTCGTGGAGAACATGTCCCTCCACCCATGGTGCCTCGTAGGGCGCAGAACACCGACGGCGATACGGATGCCACAGTGCCTCCCATCACTAATGCCGAATATGACTCGGCCGTCATCAGGCTCCGGTCTAAGAAAACCGCTCCGGGCCCAGATGGGGTCCACGGGCGCGTGTTGGCGCTCTCCCTTGTGGAGCTTGAGCCCCGGATAAGAAATATCTTTGACGCATGTCTCGTGGCAGGAAAATTCCCTAAGGCTTGGAAAAAGGGGCGGCTCGTCCTCCTGCAGAAGGCGGGAAGAGATGTCGACTCTCCTTCAGCTTACCGGCCCATTGTCCTTTTGGATGAGGCCGGTAAGCTCCTTGAAAGAATCATCGCTGGACGCATCACAAATCACCTAGCATCCAGTGGTCCCGACCTATCAGAGTGCCAGTTCGGTTTTAGAGAGGGTCGTTCGACTATAGACGCAATCATGCGCGTGAAGGCCCTCTCTAACGAGACGACCTCTCGCGGCGGGGTGCTTTTGGCGGTGTCACTTGACATCGCCAACGCTTTCAACACCCTGCCGTTTGAGTGCATTTCTGAGGCCCTAAAACACCACGGGGTACCTCAGTATTTGCAGGACGTTATAGCGGACTATCTGCGTGGGAGAGTAGTGACCTGTCAAGATCGGAGCGGCAGGATTCTCGAAAGGCGAATGACGTGCGGTGTTCCACAGGGGTCGGTTCTAGGCCCTCTCCTGTGGAACATCGGATACGATTGGGTGTTGCGGGGAGCACTTCTGCCGGGTGTCCGCACTTTTTGCTACGCGGACGACACCCTGGTAACGGCTAAAGGGTCGTCGTTCGCCCAGGCTGCGATATTAGCAAAGGTGGGGACAATACAGGTCGTACACAGGATCGAGAGGCTCGGTCTGCGGGTGGCCCTCAATAAAACCGAGGCCCTACTTTTTCACGGGCCGCGGAAGGGTCCGCCTGCGGGAGCATCTCTCGACCTGAACGGGGTCAGAGTCACCGTTGGCTCTCAATTAAAGTACTTGGGGCTCGTGCTTGATCCGGGCTGGACGTTCAAAGAACACTTCCGGCAGCTGAGCCCCAAGCTTACTGCAACGACGGCTGCGCTTAGTAGACTCCTGCCTAATGTTGCAGGCCCCGGGGACACATGCCGCCGCCTCTTCACAGGGGTGGTACGGTCAATGGCGCTATACGGTGCGCCAGTGTGGATAGACGCTCTGACGGCCCACAACAAGACTCTTCTGCGGAGAGCGCAACGAGTAATGGCCGTCAGAGTTGTCCGCGGATACCGCACGGTGTCCTATGAGGCCTCATGCCTACTGGCTAAGACACCTCCCTGGGATCTCGACGCACGAGTCCTGGCGGAGGTGTACGAGCACGGAGCTGCGCTTCGTGCGGAGATGGGGCACCGGCGCATAATGCCGGAGCTGGTTTCGCGCTGGAGGCGGGAGGCGCAGAGACGGATTATGACGGCATGGCTACAACGCCTTAACGAGCCCAAGGCGGGTATTCGAACCGTGGAGGCCATCCGCCCGGTCTTCCGGGATTGGATGAGGCGGCGGCACGGGGTGCTTACCTTCCGTGTTGTGCAGATTCTGACCGGACACGGGTGCTTCGGCAGATATCTGCACAACACGGCAAGAAGAGAGACCAGTGCCCGCTGCCATGAGTGCGGCCACACTGAGGACACGGCGCAACACACGCTCGAAGTTTGCCCTGCGTGGGACGAGCAGCGCCGTGCCCTAGTCGCCAGTATCGGAGGCGACCTCTCCCTGCCGACCGTCGTGGAGAAGATGGTTGGCGGCGAGAGTAACTGGGAGGCGGTAGCCACCTTCAGTGAGAACGTCGTCTCGCAGAAGGAGGCTGCGGAACGGGCCCGCGAGGAAGATGCCCTTGCGGACCCGATTCGCCGCAGAAGGTTGGGCCGAAGAAGGCGGCTCTACGGCCACCTTCAACCGCCGAGTGGGGACGGCGGGTGACGGAGTGGGGCTCCGTCACCCGCGCCAAGGCGTCCCTGCGCGGGGGAGCGCGCGTTTTGTTTCGCGCGTGCTCCCTATCCCCGGTGAGCCCGGAAGTGGGCGATAACTACGCAGTCTTCGGCGTATGACAGCGCTTGCGAAAAGTTCCCTGTCATGCGTCGAAGCCGTGGTCTCGAGGAACACGTTGGTTTTTAGTGGGTATGCCGGCACTTTACACCGGTGACTCCCACATAACCCAGGGGCAGCCCCATTCGCTCCTGGGTACCTATAAAAGGTTTTCCAACGCAAAAAAAAAAAAAAAAAAAGGTTAGGTTAGGTTAGGTTAGGTTGGGGTGCATGTTGGGGAGCCTCCTAGTGTGCTGGGTGCGTTGTCGGGTTCGCTTGTTGCATTTGATGTTCTGTCATCCGGTGCAAACGGTGGGTCCCACAACGTGTCCAGACGGCGCATCCTGGGCGACTGCGAATTCATTATCCGCTCGTAGGGTAATGGGTTCGCAGCCGGCCAATCTCCAACACAGTGCGGCTGCCTTCGGGCATTGCACGGCCGCACAAACCCGTAGCCCTGCATTTATGTGGGGTCGGGGGCTGGGCGTATGGGGCTTGCCCTGTGCGTCTGGCTGTGAGGAAGAAAACCTCTATAAAAAATCACCCTCGGGGGGCCCCCTTGGGGGGCCAGTGGAGCTTCGGCTCGTGGGATGGCGGCCTTCAAGGCCGCGGTCCGCTTCATGCGGATGGTGTCGGGAGCTTTTGCTCGTGGCGCAGTCGCGCCTTTGTTGGAAAGGTCCTTTTCAGGACCAGTGGACTTCGGTCGGTGTATGGCGGGCCTTCAAGGCCCGCGGAACGTTCAGCGTTCGTTTTCGGCGTGGGGCGCTCCAACGCTCCATTTGCGTCGGCTCTTGGGGCCTGCCTTAACTGGCCGGTCTCGACGGAGCTTGCCTTTATTGGCTGGCTCAGCGGCCGCCTTCGGGTGGCGTGGCACGGCGGACCTTCAAGGTTCGCGGCGCGGCGGGTCTGGCGGCCGTGGTTTTGCGGTCGCTGGGTGGGTTTCGGCCTCCCGTCGGGCAACCCGTTATCCCGTGTGTGTGTCTGGTGTCATGTCTATCGGCACACACGGGACCGGGGGGGCTTGCCTTAATCGGCTGGCCCTGCGAGGAGACAACCTCACTAAAAAACCCCAATTCCCCGTAGTTGAGATCCGTGGCTACGGGGGGCCTTCGGGTGGCGGGCCGGGTAGAGTCCGCCAGCTAGCGATCCCCTCCAGGAGACCGCCCGACCTCCTGGAGTATCAGGGTTACCCGGGTGCAGGGGGCACCGCCCGGGTGGACGTTTATTTCCCCCATACTCGTGGGTTAAGTATGAAGTGTTCAAATATAAAAAACAAAACCAAACCATCTCTAACTTTAAGTTTCCCTTGTGGGAGTCGCTCCTTAAGGAGCCAGAAATCCAGTGACAAAGCGCCCTGTCCGCAAATGGGTGGCGCAGAAAGTGAGTTGTCCGACGACGATGTCGAAAGAGTGTCTACGTTCGGCTCGTGTCAGTCTATGGACACAGTGGGGTCCCAGTCGGGGCGAAAAAGATTAAGATCCATTGATTCCGGGTCGGACAGTGCATCAAGCACAGAGGTTGCGGCTGCCCCGAAAAAGTCCGCCTCGTCAACCACCGCCCGTGGACGAGGCCGCCCAATTAAGACGGGAGAATATTCGGGTCTGGCGAAAGCCAGGGAGGACTATAACACCCAGCTGCGGGAGTCACTGCAGCTGGAAGCGGAAAGGGATTTCGTGAAGGATCTGGCGCAAAGGAGGACGCGCTCGACCTCTATCGTTTCTCTTGCTGATCCCGAAAATGTATTGTCGATGACGGAAGAGCCCAGTGCGGCTCAGATTTTTAAATCAGTGCAGAATGAGCTGCAGACAATTTTAAAAGTGGCAACAACGTCGAGCCACCTTAAAGGCACTTACCAAAAGGCCTTAAAAAATTCTGCGGCGTCGATACAAGAGTGTACACAATCGCTCTTAAGGTGTACTGTATCTGATGAAGTCACCAAGCTGGAGCGTGAGAACCGGCGCCTTAGGTCCGATCTGGACGAACTGCGGAAGCAGATGGAGGAATTGCGCGTCGAAAAACTGCGCCCGCAAGAGCATGCGACACAACCCTTGGACGGAAATCACATCCTCCAAGCGGTCTCCACGGTGGTCGACGAGAAAATCCGGGCGGCTATGACGACGGCCACTAATATGATAAACGCCAAAATTGAAGGCCTTAAAGTTGCCGATAGACCGCGGCCACCGTTGGCAGCGGACAAAGTGAGGGAAGGTACGCAGTCGCACTCTCCTTCCGTAGAAGATTTCCCGCCCTTAGCGGCTCCGCAAAAGAGGGTCCCTCCCGCCATCACTTCGAAGTGCGGGACCATGTCCCTTATCCCTTGCACGTCGTCCCAGCGAAAGGGAAAGGGCAAGGGTAAGGGCAAAAAGACAAAGACGGCACCTGCTCCAGCAGAAACAACTCCGCCTGTAACCGCCACACCTGAAGCCTCGACGTCGCAAGAGGCTGGTTGGTCCACTGTTGGGAAGGGTGGTAAGGTAAAGAAGGCGAAGCCCACTGCACCGGCCGCTAAGCCTCAGACTCAGCCCAAGCCGAAGCCAAAATCGCAGGGTCAGACGCGGGCGAAGACTAAGAAGCCCCGCAAGGTTCGGGAACCCCGCACGGCCGCTGTTGTTATAACGCTCGGCCCTGAGGCGGAGAAAACAGGCCTCTCCTACGCGGAGATAATTCGCAAGGCACGGTCTGCCATTAACGTAGAGGCACTCGGTATCCCGCCGATTCAAATCAAGACGGCCGTAACTGGGGGCAAGATTCTGCAGGTTTCCGGGGACAACCAGGGCCCGAAGGCGGATGAGCTGGCACAGCAACTGAGGTCTGTCTTTGACAACGAAGACATTCGAGTCTCCAGGCCCATGAAGTGTATGGAGATCTCCATCACGGGTCTGGATGACTCAATTGAAAAGGACGAGCTTGGGATGGCCATTGCTGAGAAGGGAGGCTGTGCTCAAGATAATATTAAAGTGGGCGAAATCCGTCGTGCTCCCAGTGGCATGGGGACTGCGTTTGTGTCGTGCCCTGTCGGCGCGGCCAATAAACTTCTGGAGGCCGGTCGTCTTCTGATCGGGTGGAGCTCGGCGCGAGTCCGCGCAGTGGAGCCCCGCCCTATGAAGTGTTTCCGCTGTTTGGAGCGAGGTCACGCTCGGCCGCATTGCACCGGCGTGGACCGCAGCGGTCTTTGCTTCCGCTGCGGGAAAGCCGGGCACAAAGCGGCTGGTTGTTCAGCGGATCCGCACTGTGTCGTCTGTGCGGCTGCCAAGAGACCTGCAGGCCACATACTGGGGGGCAAGAGCTGTAAGGCCCCTACCGCCCCCCCGAAGAGGGTAAAGAGCAAGGCCGCCAAGACCCCGGCTGCTCAAGAGGCTGCAGATGCTGCGCAGCCTATGGACACGTCACCAGCCGTCAATGGCCCTACGACCAGCGGCTAAATTCATACAGTCGAACTTGAACCACTCCTCTGGTGCGCAGGATCTCCTCTTGCAAACCACGAGAGAGTGGTCAATTCACATCGCCGTGGCTGCTGAGCCCTACTTTGTTCCACCTTGTCCCAACTGGGCTGCGGACCTGGATGGCTCAGTTGTTATTATCAGGTCGGTATTCAACGCCTCTCCAGCCCTCTCAGTCCATCAGAGGGGGCGTGGTTTCGTCATTGCCAAATGGGGAGACACGACCATTGTTGGCGTGTACTTCTCCCCCAATAGGCCACTGGCAGATTTTGAGGCCTTTCTGGACGAGCTTGGGGCTGCAGTTCGTCAGTCGCCTTCGACGCACACCTTGGTTCTGGGGGACTTCAACGCCAAGTCTACGGCTTGGGGTTCCCCGGGCACTGATCCTCGAGGAGCAGCAATGGAGAGCTGGATGGCTATGTTCGGCCTCATTCTGCTGAATCAGGGCTCAGCCTACACCTGCGTGCGACAGCGGGGGGGGTCTATTGTGGACTTAACGTTCGCTACCCCCGCTCTCGCCGCGCACGTGTCTGGCTGGCAGGTCCTCGAAGAGACTGAAACCTTGAGCGACCACCAGTACATCTCCTTTAACATCTTTTCTCGGAGTGATACTGGTGGCCGCCCTAGTCCATCGTCGCGGGCTACCTTTCCAAAATGGGCACTTACAAAGCTCAACAAAGAGCACCTGGAAGAAGCGGTCTTAGTGGAGGACTGGTGTTCGCCTTCCACCGCCTTGCCGACTGACGTTAATGCAGAAGCGAGTCACTTCCGCCAAGCCTTGCAGCGGATAAGTGATGCCGCCATGCCGCGAATCCACCACCAGCCTCGTAAAGGCGCCGTCTATTGGTGGTCTGCGGACATCGCTGCTCTTCGGGCCGATTGTACCGCCAAACGGCGAGACCTCGCCCGATACCGCCACCGCACGCGAAACACCTACCGTGATGCGGTTTGGGAGGACCACCTTCATGACCTTTACACGGAGGCGCGGCGAACCATGCGCGTTGCCATTTATAAGGCGAAGACGGAGGCACGGGAACAGATGCTGGAGTCCCTTGACAACAATCCGTGGGGTCGACCATACCGTGCCGCGCGCGACAAGCTGCGCGGGCAGGGTCCCCCGGTTGCGGAGTCACTGGAGCCACATCTTCTCCGAAATGTTGTTGAGGCTCTGTTCCCGTCCCGCGGCGAACACAGCCCTCCGCCTATGGTTCCCCGTGGGGCCCAGGTTGCTGATAGGGATTTGGACGTTGAGGCGCCACTTATTACTGACGCCGAATATGACGCAGCAATATCGAGGCTTCGTGCCAAGAAGACAGCTCCGGGTCCTGACGGGATTCACGGCCGTGTACTGGCCCTAACGCTCGTGGAACTGGAGGATCGCATGCGTAATCTATTTAACGCGTGCCTCAGGCTAGGAAAATTTCCGCGTGAGTGGAAGAAAGGGCGCCTTGTCCTCCTGCAGAAGGCGGGAAGGAATGTCGACTCTCCCTCAGCTTACCGGCCCATTGTTCTTTTGGATGAGGCCGGTAAGCTTCTGGAAAGAATCATCGCCGGTCGCATCACCAGTCACTTGACGTCCACTGGTCCCGATCTCACAGAGTGCCAGTTCGGCTTTAGAGAGGGTCGTTCGACTATAGACGCCATCATGCGTGTGAAGGCCCTCTCTAACGAGACGACTTCTCGCGGCGGGGTGCTTTTGGCGGTGTCACTCGACATCGCCAACGCTTTCAACACCCTGCCGTTTGAGTGCATTACCGAGGCTCTAAAATACCACGGAGTACCTCGGTATCTGCGTCATGTGATTGCGGACTATCTGCGTGACAGGGTAGTGACCTGCCAAGATCGGAGCGGCAGGTTGCTAGAGAGGAATATGACGTGCGGTGTTCCACAGGGGTCGGTTCTAGGCCCTCTCCTGTGGAACATCGGTTACGATTGGGCGTTGCGGGGAGCCCTCCTGCCGGGTGTCCGCACTTTCTGCTACGCGGACGACACCCTAGTAACAGCAAGAGGGTCGTCTTTTGTACAGGCTGCGGCGTTAGCCAAAGTAGGGACTATACAGGTCGTGCACAGGATCGAGAGGCTCGGTCTGCGGGTGGCCCTCAACAAAACCGAGGCCCTTCTTTTTCACGGGCCGCGGAAGGGTCCGCCTGCAGGAGCATCTCTCGACCTAAACGGTGTGAGGGTCGCACTCGGTCCGACTATCAAGTACTTGGGGCTTGTGCTTGACCCGGGGTGGAATTTTAAATGCCACTTCCGGGAACTTACCCCCAAGTTGACGGCTACAACATCTGCCTTGGGTAGACTTCTGCCCAACGTCGCGGGCCCTGGAGACGTGTGCCGCCGCCTCTTCACAGGGGTGGTGCGCTCAATGGCGCTATACGGTGCGCCAGTGTGGGTGGATGCTCTGACGGCCCACAATAAGACCCTCCTGCGGAGAGCACAGCGGGTCATGGCCGTCAGAGTAATCCGGGGATACCGCACCATCTCCTTTGAGGCTTCATGCCTACTGGCCAGGACACCTCCCTGGGATCTCGATGCTAGAGTCCTAGCGGAGGTGTATGAGCACGGAGCACAGCTTCGTGCGGAGTTGGGGCACCGGCGTATAATGCCGGAGCTCGTGTCGCGCTGGAGGCGGGAAGCGCAGGGGCGCATACTAAGCGCCTGGCTACAACGCCTGGACGAGCCCACGGCCGGTCTCAGGACCGTTGAGGCCATCCGCCCGGTGTTCCGGGAATGGATGAGGCAGCGGCATGGGGTGCTGACTTTTCGTGTTGTGCAGGTTTTGACCGGACACGGCTGCTTCGGCAGATACCTGCACAACACGGCCAGGCGGGAAACCGATGCCCGCTGCCATGAGTGTGGCGACAGCGAGGACACGGCGCAGCACACCCTGGAACTCTGCCCGGCGTGGGCCACTCAGCGCCGTGTCTTAACCGCTACTATTGGTGGCGACCTCTCCCTGCCGACCGTCGTGGAGAAGATGGTTGGCAGCGAGAGTAACTGGGAGGCGGTAGCCACCTTCTGCGAGGACGTCATCTCGCAGAAGGAGGCTGCGGAACGGGCCCGTGAGGAAGACGCCCTTGCGGACCCGATTCGCCGTAGAAGGCTGGGCCGGAGAAGGCGGCTCCATGCCAACCTTCGACCGCCGTAGTGGGGACGGCGGGTGACGGAGTGGGGCTCCGTCATCCGCGCCAAGTTCGTCCCTGCGTGGGGGAGCGCGCGTTTTGTTTCGCGTGCGCTCCCTATCCCTGGTGAGCCCGGAAGCGGGTGCTAACCACACAGTCTTCGGCGCTTACGACAGTGATTGCGAAAAGTCCCCTGTCGTGCGTCGAAGCCGTGGTAACGAGAAACACGTTGGGTTTTAGTGGGTAGGCCCCGCATTCTGCGGGGAGAGTCCCACATAACCCGTGTCTTCCCAGGGCACGGGTATGCGTAACGCATTTCCCAACGGAAAAAAAAAAAAAAAAAAAAAGGTTAGGTTAGGTTAGGTTAGGTTAGGTTAGGTTGGACCTTCGGGTCGGAGGATGGCGGGTTGCTAGCCCGCGGTCTGCCTGTGCGGACTTGGGTGGGGGCGGTTGCGCCCTTTGCGCCTTTAGCGCTTTTTGTTGGAGGGCCCTTCACAGGGCCAGCGGACTTCGGTCGTGGTTGGCGGGCCTTCAAGGCCCGCGGCGCGGCGGTATGCTTCGGCTGCCGTCGGGCAACCCGTTTCCCTTCGGGGCCGGGGGCCCACAGGGCTTTTGCCCGGGCCGAGTGGAGTAAACCACAATAAAAAATCCCCTAATCCCAAGGTTCGGGGGGTGCCGATGGGATGAATGGCCGGCGGGGTTACGCCGGTCCCAAGCCCTCCATGAGTGTGGGAGTGGGTGGCCGCGCCCGTAAGCGGCAAAAACCAAAATGAACAGTATCGGGAAGAACAAACTACCCCAGGAGGGTTCCGGTCGCTCCGCGGCCGGGGAATCCCTCCCTGTCGCTCCGGCGGCAGGCTGCCCCATCGTTTCTGGGGGGGGCACCAGCTGTTCTGGGCGTAGCCCAACTATATGCGAACCCGTTGAGAGCGGGCGCCCATCGGTATCCGGGCCGGTGGGTGTTAAATGTGCTACCGGTAGTGTGGCGAGTGGCTCGGAGCGTGATCCGAGGGATTCGGTGATGGACCGGATCATGAACTGGGAGGTGGAGTCTGCGGCGACCTCGGAGCTGGAGTTTGGCTCGTTGTCGTCCAGAGGGCCCTCTCAGTCTAGCTCGGTAATTTTGAAGTTCGGCGTTTCTGCGGGGAAAGTGAAAGGTCGTACCGCAGGGACCAAGGCCAGGAAGCTGACAGGGCGTGGGCGTGGCGTCAGAGACAGGGAAGTCGACCGGTCGTCCCTCAAACGCCGGAAGCCTCTCACAAGGGCTGAATCGGCGGCTGGGCGGCGTGGAGCCGTTGAAGAAGTGGACAGTCCCGGTCCCCCCGCGGCAGAAGTTATGCCGGCACCAAAAAAGCTGCCGCGCTCCAACCGTGGCAGGGGCTACAGCCACAATGTGGGTCTCGCCCAGGCCCTTCGGGAGTTAAGGGCGGGGCCGCACGACTCGGGGTCGGAGCTGGACGAGTTGGAGCGCGAACTCGAACAGGAGCTCAGCCCTGAGCCTAGCCCGGTCCTCGACCTCAGTGGCGGGGAACTAGAAGAAGGGGACATGCCAACCCCTCCCCCTAACAGCGTCAGGGGGTTGTTAAAACGAGCGGAGGATGGAGCCGCAGCTATCCACCGGGCTACCCGCAAGTCCGGGAATTTGAAAGGGACCACCATGCGGGAAATTGACTGCGGCTCCAAGGCCATGCTGGAGGCGGTAAAGGAGCTGGCAAGACGTCAGGACGGGGAAGAGCTGCGTCGGCTCCGTGAGGAGAACGCGCGCCTTCAGGCCCAAATTTTCACCCTGAGGGGGGAGATGAGGGCCTTGAGAGAGGCAGTCGCGGAGCACACGGGTCCACGGAGAGCTGAGGGTCCCCCAGGGGCGACGGCCGTCCCTCGGATGGAGCGAGCTGGGGCGGATGTGGGGCCGCTGGAAGAAGACCAGCACGCGGTGACCCACGTGGAGTTCGCCCGCGCCATGGAGGGCATGCAGCGGGCCCTCATGGACCACATCGGAGCTGTGGTGGGGGCGCGGTTCGAGGGGCTGGAAGTAGATGGACGGCTGATGCCCGCCAAGTCCCATCGTCCCCCGTTGGCTACGGATGCGCAGAAGGGGCAGGCGGGCGCTAGTGCGCCGACTACCCTGGCCCCGCCAGCGAACCAACCGCGGGCGGCCAAGACGAAGGCTGCCGCGAAGAAGGCAGCCACGAAAAAGCAGGCCCCGGCGTCAAAGGAAACGGTTGCGGGGCCGTCCAGTGAGGCAGCGGCAGCCGAAGAGGGCTGGACACTGGTGGAAAGGAAGCCCCAGAAAAAGAAGGCAGCCCCGGTGCCGGACGCTAAGGAGCCCCCCGTTCCCAAGGCGAAGAAGCATCCTAATAAGAAGCGGGCCCCGAAGCCACCTAGACCACCGCGGTCGCTGGCGGTGGTGATGGCCCTCAAGCCAGAGGCAGTGGCGGAGGGCCTCACCTATAGAGACGCGCTGGCTAGGGCCAAGCAGAGCGTCAATTGGGCGGAGCTCGGGATGGGTCCAGCGCGGTTCCGCCTGGGGGTGACGGGGGCTCGAATCCTCGAGCTACCCAAAGAAGCCACTGCGGCCCAGGCGGACGCCTTAGCGGCGAAGTTGGAGGAGGTATTGGGGGAGGCGGCCAACATCACTCGCCCGACAAAGAAGGCCGACGTCCGGGTCTCGGGTTTGGAGGACTCGGTGTCGGCCGAGGAGCTTCAGGTGGCGCTAGCCGAGCGTGCGGGATGTGCCACGCAGCTTGTGAGGGTCAGTGCCATCTCCCCGGGCCTTGGCGGCATGGGGACGGCCTGGGCCTCGTGCCCGGCGGAGGCCGTGAAGCGGCTGGTTGAGGGGGGACGCATGGTGGTTGGTTGGAGCGCAGCTCGGATAACGGTGATGGAGCAGCGCCCCATGCGTTGCTATCGGTGCCGGGAGGTGGGCCACCCCCAACAGTTGTGCCCGTCCGAGAAGGACCGCAGTGGCCTCTGCTACCGCTGTGGAGCCGAGGGCCACTTTGCAGCAGCCTGCAGGGCGCCGAAACCACGGTGCTCTGTTTGCGCTGATCGGGGCCTTCCGGCTGAGCACCGGATGGCGGGGCCGGCCTGCAAACCTCCAAGGGTTAAGGGCCGGCCGATCCCACCGGAGAGGAACTCCGGGGCTACGGCCTCTGCCGTCTCCCTTGGGGAGTCACCGATGGAAACCGGTGGTGCCTAAGCACAGCCGGGCCGTTGGTGGCGCCCCACGGGGAGTGGAGCGGAGTTTGTAGTGGATCCCTCTCGTTACCAACTATGGTTTGAGCCATAGTTGGGAACAAGAGGGTCTGGGATGTTCTGCCCCCCCCCTCCTGTCGGAAAGCGTCTGTGGTGTGCGGACGCTGTCTGGCAGGAGGGAGGGGGCGCGGGGGGGGTGCGGGAGGGGGCTCTCTGTAGTGGGGAGCCACCTCCGGCATCCCTTCCGGCGCTGACGGGTGGATGGGGCAAGACGGGTGGCTTCGACTGCCCGTGTTGCCCTATCCTAAGACGTGGCTGCGTGTGCGGGGGGAAGGCTGCCCCTCGTGCATGCATTGCACTGGTCACGTCACGTCTGGGGTTGCCCTGTGTTTCCTCTGGGCAACCTCCATGGGCGCTAAAGGCCACTTTGGAGCCTGCTTCGGCGGGTTCTGAGGTGGTGCCGGGGGCCCCATTCCGGTGCCGGCTGCGGTCTGTGGCTGCGGCCGGTTCCGGAGGGGGCCTGGCGCTCTCCCTGGAGGCTGACTTCGGTTGGTTTCTGGGGAGAGCTGCCCGGAGTTGGCTTGGTGAACTTGCTTCGGCAGATCCCGGGTCATCTTCGTCATGGGCATAGTGGGAAATCGGAGATGGTTTAGTGGGTATTCCCAGTGCCGCCAATATCAGGTGCTGGGCGACCCCCACACAGGCCCACGCTAAGCCGGCGGTCCGCTGGAACATAGTCCAGTGGTTTAGGGTATCGTCTGTAAGCGGATTCCATCTCCGTAAAAAAAAAAAAAAAAAAGGTTAGGTTAGGTTAGGTTAGGTTAGGTTAGGTTAGGTTAGGTTTTTTTTTTTTTTTTTTTTTTTTTTTTTTTTTTTTTTTTTTTTTTTTTTTTTTTTTTTTTTTTTTTTTTTTTTTTTTTTTTTGTTCACAATGGTTGTTTTGGTTTGGCTTGGGTCTTAAATCTAAGCGTCCACTACATTGTGGACTATCCACTTACTCGCTAAAGTGATTGGGTGTGCCAGAGCAGTTGGCCAAGAACGCGAATGGGATACGATCCCAGCCACGCCCGACACACCCCATCACCACTATCATAAACTAAATATATACCTAACTATACATATATCGGCTGTAGCGTGTGCAAGCTCAGCCGGCAGCGCGAATGGGATACGCTGCCGGCCAAACCTTAACCCACGCAAACACCCCTACCTAACTATACATATGTCGGTTGTAGCATGTGCAAGCTCAGCCAGCAGCGCGAATGGGATACGCTGCCGGCCAAACCTTAACCCACGCAAACAACCCTACCTAACTATACATATGTCGGTTGTAGCATGTGCAAGCTCAGCCAGCAGCGCGAATGGGATACGCTGCCGGCCAAACCTTAACCCACGCAAACAACCCTACCTATAAATAAACAATAATGTATATATGAGAATCGCAGCCAGCAGCGTATCACATCAAATGGGATACGCTACCGGCTGCGATCTCCCTACGTGTACAAACATAAGCAAACACATAAATAATCACAAACATGTAAATGTTACATATCAACAAAAGTATAACAGTGAATCTATACAAAAGATACCAACGCGTGACCGCTGCGTTCGCGGTGTCCAGCGTCCCTATCAAAAGACATCAACGCGTGTCTGCGCTGCCGCCCCCCCCCCCCCCCCCCGCGCGGCCGCGGCAGCGCTGCCGGCAGCGCTGCCGGCAGCGCTGCCGACCGCTGCCGGCCGCGCCACCGCGGCAGCGCTGCCGACCGCTGCCGACCGCTGCCGACCGCTGCCGACCGCTGCCGGCCGCGCCCCCGCGGCAGCGCTGCCGACCGCTGCCGACCGCTGCCGGCCGCGCCCCCGCGGCAGCGCTGCCGACCGCTGCCGGCCGCGCCACCGCGGCAGCGCTGCCGACCGCTGCCGGCCGCGCCACCGCGGCAGCGCTGCCGACCGCTGCCGGCCGCGCCCCCGCGGCAGCGCTGCCGACCGCTGCCGACCGCTGCCGGCCGCGCCCCCGCGGCAGCGCTGCCGACCGCTGCCGGCCGCGCCACCGCGGCAGCGCTGCCGACCGCTGCCGGCCGCGCCCCCGCGGCAGCGCTGCCGACCGCTGCCGGCCGCGCCCCCGCGGCAGCGCTGCCGACCGCTGCCGACCGCTGCCGGCCGCGCCACCGCGGCCGCGCTGCCACGATACCGCTGCACCGCTGCCGGTCACGACACTTACAAAGTATTAATAGTCATCACAGTTACGTAATTTGCAATTTCACAATTTCAACAATGACAAACAGAATAAAACAGAATAAGAATATACTAAACTAAATGATCTGTCATTACAACAATTGTTAACTATTATTATCTACTGTTATAAAAATTTTCTATTTACACACACAAAGGAAAATCAATGCAATCAGTATAATACTATGCCCTACCTTATCCTAATATAATTTAATGCACAATGTCCTTGTTAACAAAATAATATTATTAATAATAACAATAATAGCATCTCAAACTAACACATGATAGAACATACACCTAATATAATAGCAATATTAGTACTATGTAGTACCGAGATAATACTATAAGTGACAACCTTAAATTACTAAAACTTAACTTAACATTACAATCCATGCAATACACACTGCCAAAACATCAAAACCTACTTCCACCCAGAAGACAAAGTCAAATCCGCGAGATGAGAGATGCGCTCAGCACCCCCTATACATTAGCGATCAAACATGAGCTCAGACGAATTTGTTTGTTTGCTGGAGTTGCATGCTTATTATGTAATGATTTATGATTTATGATGCTAACTTTAACATTAATCCGTGAGGTTAGGTTAGGTTAGGTTAGGTTAGGTTAGGTTAGGTTAGGTTAGGTTAGGTTAGGTTAGGTTAGGTTAGGTTAGGTTAGGTTAGGTTAGGTTAGGTTAGGTTAGGTTAGGTTAGGTTAGGTTAGGTTAGGTTGAAGCCCCAGAAAAAGAAGGCAGCTCCAGCCCCGGTGCCGGACGCTAAGGAGCCCCCCGTTCCCAAGGCGAAGAAGCACGCAAATAAGAAGCGGGCCCCGGGGCCACCTAGACCACCGCGGTCGCTGGCGGTGGTGATGGCCCTCAAGCCAGAGGCAGTGGCGGAGGGCCTCACCTATAGAGACGCGCTGGCTAGGGCCAAGCAGCGCGTCAATTGGGCGGAGCTCGGGATGGGTCCAGCGCGGTTCCGCCAGGGGGTGACGGGGGCTCGAATCCTCGAGCTACCCAAAGAGGCCACTGCGGCCCAGGCGGACGCCTTAGCGGCGAAGTTGGAGGAGGTATTGGGGGAGGCGGCCAACATCACTCGCCCGACGAAGAAGGCCGATGTCCGGGTCTCGGGTTTGGAGGACTCGGTGTCGGCCGAGGAGCTTCGGGTGGCGCTGGCCGAGCGTGCGGGATGTGCCACGCAGCTTGTGAGGGTCAGTGCCATCTCCCCGGGTCTTGGCGGCATGGGGACGGCCTGGGCCTCGTGCCCGGCGGAGGCCGTGAAGCGGCTGGTTGAGGGTGGACGCATGGTGGTGGGCTGGAGCGCAGCTCGGATAACGGTGATGGAGCAGCGCCCCATGCGTTGCTATCGGTGCCGGGAGGTGGGCCACCCCCAACAGTTGTGCCCGTCCGAGAAGGACCGCAGTGGCCTTTGCTACCGCTGTGGAGCCGAGGGCCACTTTGCAGCAGCCTGCAGGGCGCCGAAACCACGGTGCTCTGTTTGCGCTGATCGGGGCCTTCCGGCTGAGCACCGGATGGCGGGGCCGGCCTGCAAACCTCCAAGGGTTAAGGGCCGGCCGATCCCACTGGAGAGGAACTCCGGGGCTACGGCCTCTGCCGTCTCCCTTGGGGAGTCACCGATGGAAACCGGTGGTGCCTAAGCACAGCCGGGCCGTTGGTGGCGCCCCACGGGGAGTGGAGCGGAGTTTGTAGTGGATCCCTCTCGTTACCAACTGTGGTTTGAGCCATGGTTGGGAACGAGAGGGTCTGGGATGTTCTGCCCCCCCCCTCCTGTCGGAAAGCGTCTGTGCTGGTGTGCGGACGCTGTCTGGCAGGAGGGAGGGGGCGCGGGGGGGGTGCGGGAGGGGGCTCTCTGTAGTGGGGAGCCACCTCCGGCATCCCTTCCGGCGCTGACGGGTGGATGGGGCAAGATGGGTGGCTTCGACTGCCCGTGTTGCCCTATCCTAAGACGTGGCTGCGTGTGCGGGGGGAAGGCTGCCCCTCGTGCATGCATTGCACTGGTCACGTCACGTCTGGGGTTGCCCTGCGTTTCCTCTGGGCAACCTCCATGGGCGCTAAAGGCCACTTCGGAGCCTGCTCCGGCGGGTTCTGAGGTGGTGCCGGGGGCCCCATTCCGGTGCCGGCTGCGGTCTGTGGCTGCGGCCGGTTCTGGAGGGGGGCCTGGCGCTCTCCCTGGAGGCTGACTTCGGTTGGTTTTTGGGGAGGGCTGCCCGGAGGTGGCCTGGTGAACTTGCTTCGGCAGATCCCGGGTCATCTTCGTCATGGGCATAGTGGGAAATCGGAGATGGTTTAGTGGGTATTCCCAGTGCCGCCAATATCAGGTGCTGGGCGACCCCCACACAGGCCCACGCTAAGCCGGCGGTCCGCTGGAACATAGTCCAGTGGTTTAGGGTATCGTCTGTAAGAGGATTCCATCTCCGTAAAAAAAAAAAAAAAAAAAAAAGGTTAGGTTAGGTTAGGTTAGGTTAGGTTAGGTTAGGTTAGGTTAGGTTAGGTTAGGTTAGGTTAGGTTAGGTTAGGTTAGGTTAGGTTAGGTTGGGGTGCATGTTGGGGAGCCTCCTAGTGTGCTGGGCGCGTTGTCGGGATCGCTTGTTGCATTTGATGTTCTGTCATCCGGTGCAAACGGTGGTTCCACAACGTGTCCAGACGGCGCATCCTGGGCGACTGCGAATTCATTATCCGCTCGTAGGGTAATGGGTTCGCAGCCGGCCAATCTCCAACACAGTGCGGCTGCCTTCGGGCATTGCACGGCCGCACAAACCCGTAGCCCTGCATTTATGTGGGGTCGGGGGCTGGGCGTATGGGGCTTGCCCTGTGTGTCTGGCTGTGAGGAAGAAAACCTCTATAAAAAATCACCCTCGGGGGGCCCCCTTGGGGGGCCAGTGGAGCTTCGGTTCTTCGGAGGTGTCTGCGGTTGAGCTTTGCTCCCGCGGTGGACACTCTGGTTTCCGAGTGTTGTGGGCTGCTCTCGGCGCTCCTCTGTTTCGTCAGAAGAGGCAGGAGACGCGGTGGTTTGACAGGAGGAGAACGGGCTGTTTGTCGGCTCGTGGCGTAGTTTCGCCTTGTTTAGGAGTTTTATCTCCTGCGGGAGCTCTATCTCTCGCTGACGGTCGTTTTAGGCGGTCACGCGCGGCGGGGATCCCTGTATGACAGGCCCTCGTCGGGCAACTTGTTACCCTCACTGAGAGGGCCAAGAGACTAGGCCACTGAGGTCTGGTCTGAGAGGAGCTTACCTCAATAAAAAAGCCCCAAGCCTAAGTTTGAAGTGTGGTGATAGGCTGAATGGCCAGAGGGAGTCTGGTCCCTAGCACTAGTGGTGAAAGGGAGTAAGCGAGAACCTATACTCGCCAAAAAATGGGAACAACCACCATGGACGCAGATCTAAAAACTAAACAACCCCAGGAGGGTACCACCGTAGGTGGAGAATCCCTCCCTTCGGCTTCGGCCGTTGGCAGGCCCCACGTATCTGGGGGGGGCCAAGACTGCTCCGTGTCAGTTGACACGAGGTCATACGATCCCGCTGACCACGGGCGCTTGCCGTTATCTCGGGCGGCTAGTGTTAAATTGGTTACGAGTGAGAGTGGTGAGGAAGTCGGCGTCAATAAGTCCGGCTGTTATGGGAAAGATAAAGAGGTGGCAAGACTTTGGAGCCAAGGACAATCTGATATGGAGACCGAATCAGATGGGTCGGGATACGAGACCCCTTGCGCCGCAAAACAAGCGGCTTTAACTTCAAAATTTCTGAAAGAGGGAATGGAGTCGGACAGTTCAATGCCGGCGAAAAATACACGCAGTAGATCTACTGTTGTGAAAAGGAAAAGAGAGGAGAGAGGCAATGGCAGAAGCCGTAGCGACTCATCGTCCACAGAGTCAGTGATCTTCAGGCCATCATCAGCTGCGCCGGGATCTACGGCGAAAAGAGGACGCGGACGGCCACCGACGATTGGCACCTTCGTTGGTTATGGTAAAGCCAAAGAAGAGAGGGAGAGGAAAAGGCTTGACATTGCGGAGGACATAACGGCTAAGGAGATTGCTGACTTAGCTAGAGATTTCACTGGCGGGGAAAAGGGAAGGAGAATCCCCGATAAACTGGACGAAGATATTGACGACCCGTCAGCCCCTGGGCTTATTGAGATGGGCAAGCAAGCGGTCAAGGTATTCGAGACCATGCTCGAAAAGTCACAGAGGCTGAAGGGCAGCGTGAAAGGCGAGATGAAGAGAGCCTGTGTTTTGATGGCGGAAGTTATGAACAGGATAGGAGCTCTCACTATCACAGAGGAGACCAAAATGCTTCATCGAGAGAACGACCACCTCAAAAATGAAATGAGGCTGATGAAAGAAAGGACGGAGCGAATCGAGAAAGACCTAGAAGAATGCCGCTACCAGCTCATCCGCAATAAAGCTGCTGAAGACAAACCTCCGGCGCCTTCACAGGACCCACGCCTTCAGGACAGACAAAAAGAGAAGGACGAAGACAGGCTGCGTACTGAAATTCTTGCGTCCGTCAGAAACATGATGGAAGCGAACACAGAGTCCATCCTGAAAAGGCTTCCGCCACTCGCGCCTGAACCTAATCTTAGACCGCCTCTTGCAGCCGACGCGAGACGCCAAGCTGTGCTTAAAGAGACTCAGCCCCCAGAACCTGTCAAAAAGGACAACGGGAAAAAGAAAAGGAAGAGGAGTAAAAAGACGGAGGAAACAAACGAAACAAAGGTCCAACCAAGGATCGAAAATACTTCTCTTCCGAGTACCCCGGCGAAACTACCATCAACCTCTGCTGTAGCTCAGGACAGGGAGGAAGAAGGGTGGAACAAGGTTGTGAGCAAGAACACCCAAAGGAAAGAAAAAAGAGAAAAGGCAAGAAATATGCAAAAGGAGGCAAACAGCAAGGCCACAGGAAAACCACAAGTTGGCACTGAAGCTCACAAAAAGAGAAAACGGCCGCCTAAACTGCGAGAAAGGAAGACTGCAGCAGTGGTCGTCGACATTATACAGTCGGAAAAAGAAAAAGGCTTGACGTTTGCCGAAGTCATGAAGCAGGCGAAACAGAATGTTGACCTTAAGGAACTGGGGATCACTGGCATCAACTTTAGGAGGTCGGTCGCGGGGGCGCTTGTCCTCGAACTTCCCAAGGAGGCCGGTGTTGTTGAGGCTCAAAGACTAGAACAGACCCTTAAGGAAAAGCTCCCTGTATCGGTCCGGGTGACGCGCCCAATTAAAAAGGCGGAACTCAGGGTGCTGGGGATGGACGACTCAGTTTCCTGCGATGAGGTTGCTGCAGCCGCTGCTAAAGCGACAGGACTTCTGGTGGAGGATTTTGCCATCGGGGAACTGAGGATGGACCGATACGGCATGTTGGCCACATTGATCCGCTGCCCTGTGGCAGCTGCCAAAAAGTTACTAGAGCAGAAGCGCCTGCTGGTCGGATGGAGCTCGGCAAGAATCGTCGCCCTTGAGCCTCGACCGATGCGGTGCTACCAGTGTATGGAGTTAGGGCACACGCGGCAAATTTGCGCATGCAATATCGACCGGAGCAACCAATGTTTCCGCTGCGGAGCCACTGGTCACTTTGCCGCGGATTGCAGGGCGAAACCGAACTGCACGGTTTGCGCCGCTCATGGGAAGCCAGCCGACCATACTATGGGGGGCCGGTTGTGTCGCCCAACCCAATCGAATAGCAGAAGACGTGGTCCTCCGAGGTCCTCCAGCTCTGCAAGGCCTGCCAAGCTAGCCCAGAAGCTGCCCGTGGAGGCGATGGTCACGGATAATGCCCAGGGGTAGAACACAGCGTCTTATTCAGGGGAATTTGAACCATGCTCGGCACGCACAAGACCTCCTGGTGCAGTTCATGGCGGAGGAAGAAATTGACCTGGCAGTGATGGCGGAGCCGTACCTGGTCCCAAACCAACCTCGATGGGCTGGTGACCGGGACGGTACGGTGATGATAGCTGGAGGACTAAACTCTCCACCCCTCAGAGTTAGGTTCAGAGGGCAAGGTGTGGTAGCAGTGAACTGGCAAGAGGTCGTTGTAGTCGGGGTATACTTTTCGCCTAATAGGCCAGTGGCAGATTTTGAGGCGTTTCTAATTCAGCTCGGGCAGGTCGTCAGTGCAGTTCACCCTCTTCCCGTGATGCTAATGGGTGATCTCAACGCTAAATCGTCTGCGTGGGGATCGGACACAAATGATCAGAGGGGGGATTTGCTGGAAGATTGGCTGGTGCAAATGGGTCTCGTCGTTGCTAACGTGGGACGGGAATGGACATGTGTGCGGCAACAGGGTGGATCAGTGGTGGACATCACTCTCGTCTCTCCTTTTATAGTGGACAGGATCAGAAACTGGCGTGTGCTGGGGGGGGTAGAGACCCTCTCAGACCATGTTTATATTCGGTTTGAGGTCTCCATCTCATCCAGCGCAGATAATGGTAGCAGCTCAACTCGGCGTGACCCTTTTCCGCGTTGGTCGTTGACGAAGTTAGACAGGGAAAACGCTGAAATCGCGGCAATAATAGCTTCCTGGGTACCAGCCCCGGAGGGATCGACTGGAGTCGAGGATGAAGCGAGCCGACTGCGGGACGCCTTTCAATCCGTGTCCGACGCGTCCATGCCTCGCGTGCGTCGTCCTCCTCCAAAGAAAGAGGTCTATTGGTGGTCCCAGGAATTGGCCAATCTTCGTGCGGCGTGTATCAGTGCCCGAAGAGCCTACACCAGGAGCAGAAGGGCTAGGTTTCGCGACTTGGACAGGGAGTCTGTTCTCTGGTCAGCCCATCGCGACGCAAAGGACACCTTCAAAAAGGCCATTGCACAAGCCAAAGACAGAGCATGGCAGGAGCTTTTGGACGGAATAGAGGCGGATCCTTGGGGTCGCCCGTACCAGAGGGCTCGTGATAAATTGCGCTCCCAGGGTCCGCCTGCAGTCGAGACTATGCAACCTGAGCTGCTAAACAACATCGTCGAGGCCTTGTTCCCGCATGTTGCGGAGCACACTCCCCCTTCCATGGAGCCGCCGGAACAGAACGAGCCTGAAGAAGAATTAGCCGCGGCACCAGTCACGACCGGAGAAATCGAAAGTGCGATCGAAAAGATGACGGCTCGCAAAACCGCCCCCGGGCCAGACGGGATGCACGGGCGTGTACTACAACTGGCTCTTGATCATCTTGGAGGTGCGATGCGCTCCCTATTTGACCGGGCAATAACAGACGGCAAGTTTCCGAACATCTGGAAGGCGGGGAGACTGGTTCTGCTTCACAAACACGGCAGACCAGCGGACTCCCCCAGCGGATACAGGCCCATAGTACTGCTAGACGAGGTGGCAAAAATCTTCGAAAGGATCTTGGCGGGCCGCCTTAATCAACATGTGGCGAATCGCGGAACCGGCCTTTCCAACGCCCAATTCGGGTTTAGGGAGCACCGGTCAACGGTGGACGCGGTGCTGGTGCTCAAAAGTGCCCTTCAGGCGGCACAACAAAGGGGAGATGTGCTCATAGCGGTGTCCTTAGACATCGCGAATGCTTTCAACACTCTCCCCTTTGCGACAATTCTGGAAGCACTTCGTTTCTTCGGTGTACCGGCATATCTGCAAAGACTAGTGAAAGACTACCTGACGGCACGGGAAGTTTTGTTTGCGGGTCAAAGTGGTGTCCTTCAAAGACGGCGTATGTTGTGCGGTGTTCCACAGGGGTCGGTATTGGGGCCACTCCTGTGGAACATCGGATACGATTGGGCCCTCAGGGGATCCCCTCTGCCCGGGATGGGAGTGATCTGCTACGCGGACGACACTCTCATCACGGCCAGAGGCAGGGACCCACAAAGGGCTGCTGCGTTGGCGACGGCTGCCACCAGCCTTATAGTAGGAAGAATTAAAAGACTAGGACTTCAAGTCGCCGCCCATAAAACGGAAGCAATTTTATTTCGACCTCCCCGGACTAGGCGCGTCACGGGATTGACGATCGAGGTGGAGCGAGCTCGAATCGAAGTGGGCCATACGCTGAAATATCTGGGGCTAGTTTTAGACGACACCTTTAGTTTTGAGGAACACTTCAGCCAGCTCAAGAGGAAACTGGTCGGTACTGCTGGAGCCCTCGCTAGGCTTTTGCCCAACGTTGGAGGCCCCAGTGGCACTTGTCGGAGACTATACGCGGGTGTCCTACGTTCAATGGCGCTGTATGGTAGCCCCGTATGGGTCGACGCCCTGTCCGACCGCAACCGTGCCCATCTGCGCCAAGCACAGCGGATAGCGGCCAACAGAATCATTAGGGGCTACTGTACAATCGGGTTTGACGCCGCCTGTGCCCTTGCGGCAACCCCGCCTTGGGAGATGGAAGCGGAAGTCCTTTCGAAAATATACAGGATGAGGGTTAATGCGATCACGACAGCGACGCCAATCGACATCGAACGCATCCGGCGTCATGCCAAAAAGAAACTGGTTGCTGAGTGGGCGGAGAAGCTACCGACTGCCGCGTATGGAGTAAGGACCATTGAGGCACTCCGCCCTGCACTGTACAAATGGGTGCGGAGAAAGCACGGCTCGCTTACCTACCACATGG
Organism: Nymphula nitidulata; assembly: GCA_947347705.1. Lineage (NCBI taxonomy): Eukaryota > Metazoa > Arthropoda > Insecta > Lepidoptera > Crambidae > Nymphula > Nymphula nitidulata. The sequence goes on along the minus strand of OX374617.1, from coordinate 62,356 downwards.
TGCAGTTGCTCTCAAATCATGGTTGCTTTGGGAGCTACTTGCACCGGATCGGCAGGGAAGCGAGCCGTGCGTGTGCCCAGTGTGGGCATGTGGAGGATAACGCCCAACACACTTTAGAGGACTGCCCGTTCTTTGGGCGACAACGTAGAGATTTAGTGCGTGTCATAGGGCATGACCTTTCGCTGCCTGGCGTGGTTCTGTCCATGCTAAGCAGCGAAAGGTCATGGGACGCAGTGGCAGCCTTCTCTGAGGCCGTCATCTCGGAGAAGGAAGCCTCGGAGCGGGCCAGAGAAGACGATCCTCTCTCTGACCCGCGCCGACGCCGCCGCAGCGGGCGAAGGAGGCGCCAGTTTGCACGACAGGTGCCTCCCTAGCCTGGACCACGTGGGCGTTGGGACGGGGGTCCCGACGTCCACATTGCACGGTCCAGCCGATTGACGATCGCCCCTTGCTCAGGCGATCGTCAGTTCCCTGTAGGGTAGCGGAATAGAGGGGGCTCTGTAACAGCCCTCCTCTGAGTGTAGGGGCCAACATACGCCCCCCCTCTTTGTGGAGTCCGAAAGGACCTCGCCATCGTCGCAGGATGAAAAATAACAGTTCCCTGGACGACATACGGCGGTAGCGGAGCACCCTGTGTTTTAGTCGGTTCGAGTCCGACATAACTCGTTATCCCCCCGGATAACCAGTATGCGTGGGCATTTCACAGGGCAAAAAAAAAAAAAAAAAAAAAAAAAAAAAAAAAAAAAAAAAAAAAAAAAAAAAAAAAAAAAAAAAAAAAAAAAAAAAGGTTAGGTTAGGTTAGGTTAGGTTAGGTTAGGTTAGGTTAGGTTAGGTTAGGTTAGGTTAGGTTAGGTTAGGTTAGGTTGGGGTGGGGTGCATGTTGGGGAGCCTCCTAGTGTGCTGGGGGCGTTGTCGGGATCGCTTGTTGCATTTGATGTTCTGTCATCCGGTGCAAACGGCGGTCCCACAACGTGTCCAGACGGCGCATCCTGGGCGACTGCGAATTCATTATCCGCTCGTAGGGTAATGGGTTCGCAGCCGGCCAATCTCCAACACAGTGCGGCTGCCTTCGGGCATTGCACGGCCGCACAAACCCGTAGCCCTGCATTCATGTGGGGTCGGGGGCTGGGCGTATGGGGCTTGCCCTGTGCGTCTGGCTGTGAGGAAGAAAACCTCTCTAAAAAATCACCCTCGGGGGGCCCCCTTGGGGGGCCAGTGGAGCTTCGGCTCGTGGGATGGCGGCCTTCAAGGCCGCGGTCCGCTTCATGCGGATGGTGTCGGGAGCTTTTGCTCGTGGCGCAGTCGCGCCTTTGTTGGAAAGGTCCTTTTCAGGACCAGCGGACTTCGGTCGGTGTATGGCGGGCCTTCAAGGCCCGCGGAACGTTCAGCGTTCGTTTTCGGCGTGGGGCGCTCCAACGCTCCATTTGCGTCGGCTCTTGGGGCCTGCCTTAACTGGCCGGTCTCGACGGAGCTTGCCTTTATTGGCTGGCTCAGCGGCCGCCTTCGGGTGGCGTGGCACGGCGGACCTTCAAGGTTCGCGGCGCGGCGGGTCTGGCGGCCGTGGTTTTGCGGTCGCTGGGTGGGTTTCGGCCTCCCGTCGGGCAACCCGTTATCCCGTGTGTGTGTCTGGTGTCATGTCTATCGGCACACACGGGACCGGGGGGGCTTGCCTTAATCGGCTGGCCCTGCGAGGAGACAACCTCACTAAAAAACCCCAATTCCCCGTAGTTGAGATCCGTGGCTACGGGGGGCCTTCGGGTGGCGGGCCGGGTAGAGTCCGCCAGCTAGCGATCCCCTCCAGGAGACCGCCCGACCTCCTGGAGTATCAGGGTTACCCGGGTGCAGGGGGCACCGCCCGGGTGGACGTTTTGTTTCCCCCATACTCGTGGGTTTAGTTATGCAGAATTCTAAAATACAAACCAAAAAACCAATTAGTTTAAGTTTCCCAGTCGGGAGTTGCTCCACAAGGAGCCTGAGATCGAAGGACAAAGCGCCCTGTCCGCAAGTGAGTGGCGCGGAGAGTGGCGATGAGGATGATGTGAGGGACGCGAGCAAAACTGCGTCGGACTTCGGCTCATGTTGGTCAGTCGACAGCGTCGAATCTCAAATCAGCAGGAAGAGGGCAAGATCCCCGATAAAGAAGGGGCCAAATTATAGAAAGGCATCTGGCACCGACAGCGCATCCAGCGCAGAGTCTGAAAAGGCGCCGAAGCCCAAAAAACCTGCCGCTAGTCGTGGCCGCGGCCGTCCTATCAAAACCGGGGACTATGCCGGCCTCGCCAAAGCTCAGAGGGAATACAGCGCTGCATTGCGTGAGTCTATGCGCCTGGAGGCCGAGAAGGAGGTCGCCGCGGAATTGATGCAAAGGCGTTTGCGGTCGGAGTCGGCGGCGTCACGGCAGTCCGACTACTCTGATGTTATGTCGGTGGAGGAGGAGCCTTTTGCTGCCAAGCTGTATCAGTCTGTCGAGAGCGAGATAAGCTCGATACTCAAGCTTGTGTCCAGCTCTAGTAATTTGAAGGGCACCTATCAAAAGGCCATCAAGATGTCCGTCTCGTCGATTAAAGACCACACACAGGCGCTTCTTCGTTGCACCGTCAATGAAGAAGTGAATAAGCTAATGCGGGAGAATAAGCGCTTAGAAGGCAGTGTACAGGACCTTCAAAGGCAGCTGGATGAGTTGCGCGCCGGGAGTAGTGCGCCTTCTCAGGCAGCCTCAGCAGTCCACCCGTCACTTAACGCCGAAGAAATCGTCCGCGCCGTTTCTAGTGTAGTGGATGACAAAATCCGGGCGGCGATGACTTCAGTTAGTAACATCATCGACGCTCGATTTGAGGGCCTAAAGGTACCAGATCGCCCGCGGCCACCGTTGGCTGCGGACAAAAAGAAAGAAGCTGCACAATCGCGCCCGCTGAAACCAGCAGCAAAAACGACATTTGCAGCCACAGTGAAGGCATCTCCCGCCATCAAGTCAAAGTGCGGGACAATGACCTTAATTCCCTGCACATCGTCCCAAAAAAAGGGTAAAGGCAAGGGGAAGGGGAAGAGGACGGCTGCTGCGCCGACCCCAAGCCCAGTGACAGACCCGGAGCCCGGCCCGTCAACATCGTCGGCGCCCCTGCCAACCGCCCCCGTTTCTGAGGAGGAGGCGGAATGGAGTACAGTAGGGAAAAACGGCAAAAAGAAGAAGACGCAACCAGCTGCGACCCCTGGTCCAAAGCCTCAAGCCAAGGGCACCAAAGGCGCGCAGGCAAAGGCCAAAAAGCCCCGAAAGATTAGGGAGCCACGCTCGGCGGCCGTGGTTATAACTATCAGCCCAGAGGCGGTACAACGCGGCGTTTCGTACGCCGACGTAATAAAGAAGGCCCGAAATGGTATTAATCTTGTAGACATCGGCGTCGACCAGCCGCTGCAAATCAAAACAGCGGTCACTGGCGCCAAAATATTGGAAGTTCGTGGTGAAGACCAGGGCCCCAAAGCAGACGCTTTTGCTGAACAACTTAGGACTCTCTTTGAGGAAGATGAGGACGTCCGAATCGCCAGGCCCACAAAGTCCATTGAGATATCCATCTCTGGCCTGGATGATTCGGTGGAGAAGGAGGACATTGTGTCAGCCATTGCCAATAAGGGCAACTGCGCTCACCACTCCGTCAGGGTCGGTGAAATCCGGCCTGGACCTGGCAGCATGGGCGTTGCTTGGGCTTCATGCCCTGTGGGCGCCGCCAAGAAGGTATTGGAAGCGGGCCGCCTCCTTGTCGGGTGGAGCTCAGCGAAAGTGCGCCCTGTGGAGCAGCGCCCAATGAGGTGTTTCCGCTGCTTAGAGCGTGGGCACGCCCGCCAACAGTGCATAGGCGAGGATCGCAGCGACCTGTGCTTCCGGTGCGGGAAGCCAGGCCATAAAGCTTCCAAGTGCAGCGAAGAAGCCCACTGTGTCCTCTGCGCCAAAACTAAGAGGCCAGCAGGACACATTATGGGAGGCAGGAGCTGCAAGGCCCCCACCATACCTCCCAAGAAGTCGAAACCAGCGCCCAAGACCCGGACTGCTGAACAGGCTGTAACTGCAGAACAGCCCATGGACACAACGCCAATCGTCGATGGCCCTACGTCCACTCCGTAAAGTCATCCAGGCGAATGTGAACCACTCCTCTGGTGCGCAGGACCTCTTACTGCAAACCATGAGAGAGTGGTCAATACATCTCGCGGTGGTTTCCGAACCATACTTTGTCCCGCCTTGCTCCGACTGGGCTTCGGACTTGGATTCGACTGTGGCTATCACCAGACCTTGTCTCAATTCGTCCCCAACCCTCTCAGTCCAGCAGAGAGGGCATGGGTTTGTTGTCGTCAGATGGGGAGATATTGCCGTCATAGGCGTTTACTTCTCCCCGAACAGACCCTTGGCCGAGTTTCAACTATTTCTCGGTGAGTTGGGTGCAGCAGTTCGGCGCGCTTCACCTGCGCTTGTCCTCGTACTGGGGGACTTCAACGCGAAGTCGTCCGCGTGGAATTCCCCCGTCACTGACCACAGAGGCACTGCAGTCGAGGCCTGGATGGCAATGTTCGGGCTTTCACTATTAAACCAGGGCTCAGCCAATACCTGCGTGCGACAGCGGGGGGGGTCTATAGTGGACTTAACGTTCGCTACCCCCGCTCTCGCCGCGCACGTGTCTGGCTGGCAGGTCCTGGAAGAGGTGGAGACTCTAAGTGACCACCTCTACATAACGCTGGAACTCTTCTCTCAGGACTCGGGTCGCAGTCCCGTCCAACCAACGCAGTCTCCCTTCCCCAGGTGGGCTCTAACAAAACTCGATAAAGAGCGCCTCGAGGAAGCTGTCCTGGTGGAAGAGTGGAGTTCACTGTCGACTACCACACCTGTTGACGTTGACGCAGCGGCGGATCGCTTCCGCGAAAGCTTACAACGGATAAGCGATTCCGCCATGCCGAGGATCCGCCGCCAGCCGCCCAAAAAGGCCGTGTACTGGTGGTCAGACGAGATCGCAGCTCTCCGCGCAGATTGCTCGTCTAAAAGGCGTGAGCTGGCAAGGTACCGTCACCGCACGCGTAACAGCTATCGCGATGCGGTCTGGGAAGACCAGCTGCACGCTCTCTATACGGAGTCTCGAAGGGCCATGCGCGTTGCCATCTACAAGGCCAAGACTGAAGCAAGGGAACAAATGCTTGAATCCCTCGACAGCAACCCGTGGGGTCGTCCGTACCGTGCCGCGTGCAATAAGCTGCGCGGCCAAGGCCCCCCGGTTGCCGATACGCTGGAGCCCCAACTTCTCCAAGCGGTTGTCGAGGCACTGTTCCCAGCTCGTGGAGAACATGTCCCTCCACCCATGGTGCCTCGTAGGGCGCAGAACACCGACGGCGATACGGATGCCACAGTGCCTCCCATCACTAATGCCGAATATGACTCGGCCGTCATCAGGCTCCGGTCTAAGAAAACCGCTCCGGGCCCAGATGGGGTCCACGGGCGCGTGTTGGCGCTCTCTCTTGTGGAGCTTGAGCCCCGGATAAGAAATATCTTTGACGCATGTCTCGTGGCAGGAAAATTCCCTAAGGCTTGGAAAAAGGGGCGGCTCGTCCTCCTGCAGAAGGCGGGAAGAGATGTCGACTCTCCTTCAGCTTACCGGCCCATTGTCCTTTTGGATGAGGCCGGTAAGCTCCTTGAAAGAATCATCGCTGGACGCATCACAAATCACCTAGCATCCAGTGGTCCCGACCTATCAGAGTGCCAGTTCGGTTTTAGAGAGGGTCGTTCGACTATAGACGCAATCATGCGCGTGAAGGCCCTCTCTAACGAGACGACCTCTCGCGGCGGGGTGCTTTTGGCGGTGTCACTTGACATCGCCAACGCTTTCAACACCCTGCCGTTTGAGTGCATTTCTGAGGCCCTAAAACACCACGGGGTACCTCAGTATTTGCAGGACGTTATAGCGGACTATCTGCGTGGGAGAGTAGTGACCTGTCAAGATCGGAGCGGCAGGATTCTCGAAAGGCGAATGACGTGCGGTGTTCCACAGGGGTCGGTTCTAGGCCCTCTCCTGTGGAACATCGGATACGATTGGGTGTTGCGGGGAGCACTTCTGCCGGGTGTCCGCACTTTTTGCTACGCGGACGACACCCTGGTAACGGCTAAAGGGTCGTCGTTCGCCCAGGCTGCGATATTAGCAAAGGTGGGGACAATACAGGTCGTACACAGGATCGAGAGGCTCGGTCTGCGGGTGGCCCTCAATAAAACCGAGGCCCTTCTTTTTCACGGGCCGCGGAAGGGTCCGCCTGCGGGAGCATCTCTCGACCTGAACGGGGTCAGAGTCACCGTTGGCTCTCAATTAAAGTACTTGGGGCTCGTGCTTGATCCGGGGTGGACGTTCAAAGAACACTTCCGGCAGCTGAGCCCCAAGCTTACTGCAACGACTGCTGCGCTTAGTAGACTCCTGCCTAATGTTGCAGGCCCCGGGGACACATGCCGCCGCCTCTTCACAGGGGTGGTACGGTCAATGGCGCTATACGGTGCGCCAGTGTGGGTAGACGCTCTGACGGCCCACAACAAGACTCTTCTGCGGAGAACGCAACGAGTAATGGCCGTCAGAGTTGTCCGCGGATATCGCACGGTGTCCTATGAGGCCTCGTGCCTACTGGCTAAGACACCTCCCTGGGATCTCGACGCAAGAGTCCTGGCGGAGGTGTACGAGCACGGAGCTGCGCTTCGTGCGGAGATGGAGCACCGGCGCATAATGCCGGAGCTGGTTTCGCGCTGGAGGCGGGAGGCGCAGAGACAGATTATGAGGACATGGCTACAACGCCTTAACGAGCCCAAGGCGGGTATTCGAACCGTAGAGGCCATCCGCCCGGTCTTCCGGGATTGGATGAGGCGGCGGCACGGGGTGCTCACCTTCCGTGTTGTGCAGATTCTAACCGGACACGGGTGCTTCGGCAGATACCTGCACAACACGGCAAGAAGAGAGACCAGTGCCCGCTGCCATGAGTGCGGCCACACTGAGGACACGGCGCAACACACGCTCGAAGTTTGCCCTGCGTGGGACGAGCAGCGCCGTGCCCTAGTCGCCAGCATCGGAGGCGACCTCTCCCTGCCGACCGTCGTGGAGAAGATGGTTAGCAGCGAGAGTAACTGGGAGGCGGTAGCCACCTTCTGCGAGGACGTCATCTCGCGGAAGGAGGCTGCGGAACGGGCCCGCGAGGAAGATGCCCTTGCGGACCCGATTCGCCGCAGAAGGTTGGGCCGGAGAAGGCGGCTCTACGGCCACCTTCAACCGCCGAGTGGGGACGGCGGGTGACGGAGTGGGGCTCCGTCACCTGCGCCAAGGTGTCCCTGCGCGGGGGAGCACGCGTTTTGTTTCGCGCGCGCTCCCTATCCCCGGTGAGCCCGGAAGCGGGCAATAACCACGCAGTCTTCGGCGTATGACAGCGCTTGCGAAAAGTTCCCTGTCGTGCGTCGAAGCCGTGGTCTCGAGGAACACGTTGGTTTTTAGTGGGTATGCCGGCACTTTACACCGGTGACTCCCACATAACCCAGGGGCAGCCCCATTTGCCCCTGGGTATCCATAAAGGATTTTCCAACGCAAAAAAAAAAAAAAAAAAAAAAAAAAAAGGTTAGGTTGGGGTGCATGTTGGGGAGCCTCCTAGTGTGCTGGGCGCGTTGTCGGGATCGCTTGTTGCATTTGATGTTCTGTCATCCGGTGCAAACGGTGGTTCCACAACGTGTCCAGACGGCGCATCCTGGGCGACTGCGAATTCATTATCCGCTCGTAGGGTAATGGGTTCGCAGCCGGCCAATCTCCAACACAGTGCGGCTGCCCTCGGGCATTGCACGGCCGCACAAACCCGTAGCCCTGCATTTATGTGGGGTCGGGGGCTGGGCGTATGGGGCTTGCCCTGTGCGTCTGGCTGTGAGGAAGAAAACCTCTATAAAAAATCACCCTCGGGGGGCCCCCTTGGGGGCCAGTGGAGCTTCGGCTCGTGGTATGGCGGCCTTCAAGGCCGCGGTCCGCTTCATGCGGACGGTGTCGGGAGCTTTTGCTCGTGGCGCAGTCGCGCCTTTGTTGGAAAGGTCCTTTTCAGGACCAGTGGACTTCGGTCGGTGTATGGCGGGCCTTCAAGGCCCGCGGAACGTTCAGCGTTCGTTTTCGGCGTGGGGCGCTCCAACGCTCCTTTTGCGTCGGCTCTTGGGGCCTGCCTTAACTGGCCGGTCCCGACGGAGCTTGCCTTTATTGGCTGGCTCAGCGGCCGCCTTCGGGTGGCGTGGCACGGCGAACCTTCAAGGTTCGCGGCGCGGCGGGTCTGGCGGCCGTGGTTTTGCGGTCGCTGGGTGGGTTTCGGCCTCCCGTCGGGCAACCCGTTTTCCCGTGTGTGTGTCTGGTGTCATGTCTATCGGCACACACGGGACCGGGGGGGCTTGCCTTAATCGGCTGGCCCTGCGAGGAGCCAACCTCATTAAAAAACCCCAATTCCCCGTAGTTGAGATCCGTGGCTACGGGGGGCCTTCGGGTGGCGGGCCGGGTAGAGTCCGCCAGCTAGCGATCCCCTCTAGGAGACCGCCCGACCTTCTGGAGTATCAGGGTTACCCGGGTGCAGGGGGCACCGCCCGGGTGGACGTTTATTTCCCCCATACTCGTGGGACAAGTATGGAATCGAATCTAAATAAACCAAAACAAAAACCCAAAACTATCAGATTAAGTTTCCCTGTGGAAACTAGCTCCGGCAGGAGCCTAAGATCAAAGGACAAAGCGCCCTGTCCGCAGGTGAGTGGCGCGGTTAGTGACGTGTCGGACGACGATGTCGAGCGAGTCTCGACCTTTGGCTCGTGCCAGTCGCTCGAAACAGTGGGGTCCCAGTCGGGACGTAAGAGGTTAAGGTCCGTTGACTCAGGATCGGATAGTGCATCAAGCGCAGAGGTGGCGGCGGCGCCTAAAAAGCCCGCTTCGGGAGAAACGACCCGTGGGCGAGGCCGCCCTATTAAGACGGGAGAATATTCGGGTCTGGCAAAAGCCAGGGAGGACTATAACACCCAGCTGCGGGAGTCACTGCAGCTGGAAGCGGAAAGAGATTTCGTGAAGGATCTGGCGCAAAGGAGGACGCGCTCAACCTCTGTCGTCTCCCTAGCTAATTCGGGCAGTGTCATGTCCTTGGAGGAAGAGCCCAGTGCTGCACAAATTTTCAAGGCGGTACAGAGTGAGCTGGAGATAATTCTGAAAGTGGCCTCCACATCCAGCCACCTAAAGGGGACCTATCAAAAGGCCCTCAAAAACTCTGCAGCATCAATTCGAGAGTACACGCAATCGCTCCTTAGCTGTACCGTGTCGGACGAAGTTGCTAAGTTGGAGCGGGAGAACAGGCGCCTCAGATCTGACATGGACGATCTGCGCAAGCAAATTGGGGACATGTGTGCAGCAAGACCGGGCCCGCAAGAGCCAGGACAGTCACAACCCTTGGATGGTGACAAAATCCTCCAAGCGGTCTCCACGGTGGTGGATGAGAAGATCCGGGCGGCCATGACGTCGGCCACAAATATGTTTAACGCACGCATTGAGGGCCTCAAAGTTGCGGACAGACCGCGGCCACCGTTGGCCGCGGACAAAGTGAGGGATGGGACGCAGTCGCACGTTCCTTCCGAAAAAGATTTCCCGCCCTTAGCGGCTCCAAAACAGAGGGTCCCCCCCGCCATTACATCAAAGTGCGGGACAATGTCCATAATCCCTTGCACGTCGTCCCAGCGAAAGGGAAAGGGAAAGGGCAAGGGGAAGGGAAAAAAGACGGCCCCTGTTCCGGCAATATTGACTGCGCCCGAAACTGCTCCACCAGTGGCCTCGACGTCGAAAGAAGCCGGCTGGACCACTGTTGGGAAGGGTGGAAAGGCAAAGAAGGCACAACCGACCAAACCAGCCTCTAAGCCTCAGGCTACGCCTAAACCGAAGCCCAAGTCACAGGGTCAGGCGCAGGCGAAGACCAAGAAGCCCCGCAAGGTTCGGGAACCCCGCACGGCTGCTGTGGTCATAACGCTCGGCCCTGAGGCGGAGAAGACCGGCCTCTCCTACGCGGAGATAATACGAAAGGCGCGATCGGCCATTAATATTGAGGCTCTCGGCATCCCGCCGATTCAAATAAAGACGGCTGTCACCGGGGGCAAGATCTTACAGGTCTCCGGGGACAATCAAGGCCCCAATGCAGATGAGTTGGCGCAACAGTTGAGGACTATCTTCGACAGCGAGGATATCCGAGTCTCCAGGCCCACGAAGTGCATGGAGATCTCCGTCGTGGGCCTGGATGACTCCATAGAGAGGGACGAGCTGGTGACGGCCATTGCCGAGAAGGGCGGCTGTGCTCACGAAAATGTTAAGGTGGGGGAAATCCGCCGCGCTCCCAGTGGAATGGGGTCCGCGTGGGTGTCGTGCCCTGTCGGTGCGGCCAACAAACTCCTGGAGGCCGGTCGTCTTCTGATCGGGTGGAGCTCAGCGCGAGTCCGCGCAGTGGAGCCCCGCCCGATGAAATGCTTCCGATGCTTGGAGCGAGGGCACGCTCGGCCGCATTGCTCTGGTGTGGACCGCAGTGATCTTTGCTACCGCTGTGGGAAGCCCGGGCATAAGGCGACTGTCTGTTCAGCGGAACCACACTGCGTTGTTTGCGCGGCCGCCAAAAGGCCGGCAGGACACATATTGGGGGGCAGGAGCTGCAAGGCCCCTACGTCCCCCCCGAAGAAGGTAAAGAGTAAGGCCGCCAAGACCCCGGCCGCTCAAGAGGCTGCTAGTTCGGAACCGCAGCCAATGGACACGTCACCAGTCATAAATGGCCCTACGACCAGCGGCTAAATTTATCCAGGCGAACCTGAACCACTCCTCTGGTGCGCAGGATCTCCTCTTGCAAACCATGAGGGAGTGGTCCACTCACATTGCTGTAGCCGCTGAGCCGTATTTTGTCCCGCCTTGCAACAACTGGGCTGCGGATCTAGACTCCTCGGTCGCTCTAATTCGGTCGGTGCTTAATGCCTCTCCAGCCCTCTCAGTCCATCAGAGGGGGCACGGTTTCGTCGTCGCCAAATGGGGAGACACTGCCATTATTGGCGTGTACTTCTCCCCCAACAGGCCACTGGCTGAGTTTGAGGCCTTTCTCGACGAGCTCGGTGCTGCAGTTCGTCAGTCGCCTTCGACGCACACCTTGGTTCTGGGGGACTTCAACGCCAAGTCAACGGCTTGGGGTTCCCCGGGCACTGATCCGCGAGGAGCGGCAGTGGAAGGTTGGATGGCCATGTTCGGTCTCATCCTCCTAAATCAGGGCTCAGCCTACACCTGTGTGCGACAGCGGGGGGGGTCTATAGTGGACCTAACGTTCGCTACCCCCGCTCTCGCCGCGCACGTGTCTGGCTGGCAGGTCCTTGAAGAGGCCGAAACCTTGAGTGACCACCAGTACATCTCGTTCAACATCTTTTCTCGGGGTGATACTGGTGGCCGCCCCAGCTCATCGTTGCAGTCAACCTTCCCCAAGTGGGCCCTTACAAAACTCAATAAGGAGCACCTTGAGGAAGCGGTTCTGGTAGAGGACTGGTGCTCACCATCCACCGCTTTACCAACCGACGTCGACGCAGAAGCAGACCGCTTCCGCAAATCCCTGCAGCGGATCAGCGACGCCGCCATGCCAAGAATCCACCGCCAGCCTCGTAAAGGGGCCGTTTATTGGTGGTCCGAGGAGATTGCAGCACTTCGGGCTGATTGTGCCGCCAAACGGCGAGAGCTGGCCCGGTACCGCCACCGCACGCGTAACACCTACCGTGATGCGGTCTGGGAGGATCACCTGCACGGCCTCTACACTGAGGCGCGGCGGACTATGCGAGTGGCCATCTATAAGGCGAAGACGGAAGCACGGGAACAGATGCTGGAGTCTCTCGACAACGACCCGTGGGGTCGACCGTACCACATCGCACGCAGCAAACTGCGCGGGCAAGGTCCCCCGGTTGCGGAATCTCTGGAACCACACCTTCTCCAGAGCGTTGTCGAGGCACTGTTCCCGTCTCGCGGTGAACATGTCCCCCCGCCCATGGTCCCTCGTGGGGCCGTGTCCTCGGACGAAGGGTCGGTGGAGCCAATCTCTGACGCTGAGTACGACTCTGCCGTCACTAGGCTGCGGGCCAAAAAGACTGCCCCAGGCCCCGACGGGGTTCACGGGCGCGTCTTGGCGCTCTCACTTGTGGAGTTAGAACCGCGCATGCGGAACCTTTTCAACGCGTGCCTCAGAAACGGCAAATTTCCGCAGGTGTGGAAGCGAGGGCGTCTGGTCTTGTTACATAAGGCGGGCAGGTCTGCCGACTCACCCTCTGCCTACCGGCCCATTGTCCTCTTGGATGAGGCCGGTAAGCTTTTGGAGCGCATTGTTGCGGGCCGTATCATCAGCCACTTGTCGACCACGGGACCGGATCTGGCCGGGTGTCAGTTCGGCTTTAGAGAGGGCCGCTCTACCATCGACGCGATTATGCGCGTGAAGGCCCTCTCTACCGAGGCAGTTTCTCGCGGCGGGGTGCTTTTGGCGGTGTCTCTCGACATCGCCAACGCTTTCAACACCCTGCCGTTTGAGTGCATTCTCGAGGCTCTGCGTTATCATGGGCTGCCTCGGTATCTGCAAAACATCATCGCAGATTACCTACGAGGCCGAACTGTCACCTGCCAAGACCGAAACGGCAGGCTGTTCGAGCGGCGGATGACGTGCGGTGTTCCACAGGGGTCGGTTCTAGGCCCTCTCCTGTGGAACATCGGGTATGATTGGGTGTTGCGGGGTGCCCTTTTGCCGGGTGTCCGCATTTTCTGTTACGCGGACGACACCCTCGTAACAGCCCGAGGCTCATCTTTCGCGCAAGCCGCGCTTTTGGGTAAGGTGGGAACAAGGCAAGTGGTCCACAAAATCGAGAGGCTCGGTTTGCGGGTGGCCCTCGATAAGACCGAGGCCCTGCTATTTCACGGGCCGCGGAAGGGTCCACCTGCGGGAGCAGCCCTCGACCTTGATGGGGTGAGGGTCAACATCGGCTCGACTTTAAAGTACTTGGGGCTAGTGCTCGACCCGGCGTGGAATTTTAAATGCCACTTCCGGGAACTAAGCCCCAAGCTTACGGCGACGACATCTGCCTTGGGCAGACTCCTGCCCAACGTCGCGGGCCCCGGAGACGTGTGCCGCCGCCTCTTCACGGGGGTGGTGCGATCGATGGCGCTATACGGTGCGCCAGTGTGGGTAGATGCTCTGACGGCCCACAATAAGACTCTGCTGCGGAGAGCGCAGCGGGTCATGGCCGTCAGAGTAGTCCGAGGATATAGGACGATCTCATATGAGGCTTCATGCCTTTTGGCCAGGACACCTCCCTGGGATCTCGACGCTAGAGTCCTAGCGGAGGTGTACGAGCACGGAGCCGAGCTTCGTGCGGAGTTGGGGCACCGGCGCATAATGCCGGAGCTAGTGTCGCGCTGGAGGCGTGAGGCGCAGGGGCGCATACTCAGCGCATGGCGAGAACGCCTGAACGAGCCCACGGCCGGTCTCAGGACCGTGGAGGCCATCCGCCCAGTCTTTCGGGCGTGGATGCGGCAGCGGCACGGGGTGTTGACCTACCGTGTTGTGCAGATTCTGACCGGGCACGGTTGCTTCGGCAGATACCTGCACAACACGGCCAAACGGGAAACCAGTGCTCGTTGCCACGAGTGTGGCTACAGCGAAGACACGGCGCAGCACACGCTGGAACTCTGCCCGGCGTGGGCTACGCAGCGCCGTGTCTTAGTTGCTGCTATTGGCGGTGACCTCTCCCTGCCGACCGTCGTGGAGAAGATGGTCGGCAGCGCGAGTAATTGGGAGGCGATAGCCACCTTCTGCGAGGAAGTCATCACGCAGAAGGAGGCTGCGGAACGGGCCCGCGAGGAAGATGCCCTTGCGGACCCGATTCGCCGCAGAAGGTTGGGCCGAAGGAGGCGGCTCCATGGCCACCTTCAACCGCCGAGTGGGGACGGCGGGTGACGGAGTGGGGCTCCGTCACCCGCGTCAAGGCGTCCCTGCGTGGGGGGGCACGCGTTTTGTTTCGCGCGTGCCTCCTATCCCTGGTGAGCCCGGAAGCGGGTGTTAACCGCACAGTCTTCGGCGCATGGCAGTGATTGCGAAAAGTTTCCTGTCGTGCGTCGGAGCCGTGGTTTTGAGAAACACGTTGGTTTTTAGTGGGTATGCCGGCACTTTACACCGGTGACTCCCACATAACCCAGGGGCAGCCCCATTCGCTCCTGGGTACCTATAAAAGGTTTTCCAACGCAAAAAAAAAAAAAAAAAAAAAAAAAAAAAAGGTTAGGTTAGGTTAGGTTAGGTTAGGTTAGGTTAGGTTAGGTTAGGTTAGGTTAGGTTAGGTTAGGTTAGGTTAGGTTAGGTTAGGTTAGGTTGGGGTGCATGTTGGGGAGCCTCCTAGTGTGCTGGGCGCGTTGTCGGGATCGCTTGTTGCATTTGATGTTCTGTCATCCGGTGCAAACGGTGGTTCCACAACGTGTCCAGACGGCGCATCCTGGGCGACTGCGAATTCATTATCCGCTCGTAGGGTAATGGGTTCGCAGCCGGCCAATCTCCAACACAGTGCGGCTGCCTTCGGGCATTGCACGGCCGCACAAACCCGTAGCCCTGCATTTATGTGGGGTCGGGGGCTGGGCGTATGGGGCTTGCCCTGTGCGTCTGGTCGTGAGGAAGAAAACCTCTATAAAAAATCACCCTCGGGGGGCCCCCTTGGGGGGCCAGTGGAGCTTCGGCTCGTGGGATGGCGGCCTTCAAGGCCGCGGCCCGCTTCATGCGGACGGTGTCGGGAGCTTTTGCTCGTGGCGCAATCGCGCTTTTGTTGGCAAAGGTCCTTTTCAGGACCAGTGGACTTCGGTCGGTGTATGGCGGGCCTTCAAGGCCCGCGGAACTTTCGTTCGTTTTTCGGCGTGGGGCGCTTCAACGCTCCATTTGCGTCGGTCTTGGGGCCTGCCTTAACTGGCCGGTCCCGACGGAGCTTGCCTTAGTTGGCTGGCTCAGCGGCCGCCTTCGGGTGGCGTGGCACGGCGGACCTTCAAGGTTCGCGGCGCGGCGGGTCTGGCGGCCGTGGTTTTGCGGTCGCTGGGTGGGTTTCGGCCTCCCGTCGGGCAACCCGTTATCCCGTGTGTGTGTCTGGTGTCATGTCTATCGGCACACACGGGACCGGGGGGGCTTGCCTTAACCGGCTGGCCCTGCGAGGAGCCAACCTCACTAAAAAACCCCAATTCCCCGTAGTTGAGATCCGTGGCTACGGGGGGCCTTCGGGTGGCGGGCCGGGTAGAGTCCGCCAGCTAGCGATCCCCTCCAGGAGACCGCCCGACCTCCTGGAGTATCAGGGTTACCCGGGTGCAGGGGGCACCGCCCGGGTGGACGTTTATTTCCCCCATACTCGTGGGTTAAGTATGAAGTGTTCAAATATAAAAAACAAAACCAAACCATCTCTAACTTTAAGTTTCCCTTGTGGGAGTCGCTCCTTAAGGAGCCAGAAATCCAGTGACAAAGCGCCCTGTCCGCAAATGGGTGGCGCAGAAAGTGAGTTGTCCGACGACGATGTCGAAAGAGTGTCTACGTTCGGCTCGTGTCAGTCTATGGACACAGTGGGGTCCCAGTCAGGGCGAAAAAGATTAAGATCCATTGATTCCGGGTCGGACAGTGCATCAAGCACAGAGGTTGCGGCTGCCCCGAAAAAGTCCGCCTCGTCAACCACCGCCCGTGGACGAGGCCGCCCAATTAAGACGGGAGAATATTCGGGTCTGGCGAAAGCCAGGGAGGACTATAACACCCAGCTGCGGGAGTCACTGCAGCTGGAAGCGGAAAGGGATTTCGTGAAGGATCTGGCGCAAAGGAGGACGCGCTCGACCTCTATCGTTTCTCTTGCTGATCCCGAAAATGTATTGTCGATGACGGAAGAGCCCAGTGCGGCTCAGATTTTTAAATCAGTGCAGAATGAGCTGCAGACAATTTTAAAAGTGGCAACAACGTCGAGCCACCTTAAAGGCACTTACCAAAAGGCCTTAAAAAATTCTGCGGCGTCGATACAAGAGTGCACACAATCGCTCTTAAGGTGTACTGTATCTGATGAAGTCACCAAGCTGGAGCGTGAGAACCGGCGCCTTAGGTCCGATCTGGACGAACTGCGGAAGCAGATGGAGGAATTGCGCGTCGAAAAACTGCGCCCGCAAGAGCATGCGACACAACCCTTGGACGGAAATCACATCCTCCAAGCGGTCTCCACGGTGGTCGACGAGAAAATCCGGGCGGCTATGACGACGGCCACTAATATGATAAACGCCAAAATTGAAGGCCTTAAAGTTGCCGATAGACCGCGGCCACCGTTGGCAGCGGACAAAGTGAGGGAAGGTACGCAGTCGCACTCTCCTTCCGTAGAAGATTTCCCGCCCTTAGCGGCTCCGCAAAAGAGGGTCCCTCCCGCCATCACTTCGAAGTGCGGGAACATGTCCCTTATCCCTTGCACGTCGTCCCAGCGAAAGGGAAAGGGCAAGGGTAAGGGCAAAAAGACAAAGACGGCACCTGCTCCAGCAGAAACAACTCCGCCTGTAACCGCCACACCTGAAGCCTCGACGTCGCAAGAGGCTGGTTGGTCCACTGTTGGGAAGGGTGGTAAGGTAAAGAAGGCGAAGCCCACTGCACCGGCCGCTAAGCCTCAGACTCAGCCCAAGCCGAAGCCAAAATCGCAGGGTCAGACGCGGGCGAAGACTAAGAAGCCCCGCAAGGTTCGGGAACCCCGCACGGCCGCTGTTGTTATAACGCTCGGCCCTGAGGCGGAGAAAACAGGCCTCTCCTACGCGGAGATAATTCGCAAGGCACGGTCTGCCATTAACGTAGAGGCACTCGGTATCCCGCCGATTCAAATCAAGACGGCCGTAACTGGGGGCAAGATTCTGCAGGTTTCCGGGGACAACCAGGGCCCGAAGGCGGATGAGCTGGCACAGCAACTGAGGTCTGTCTTTGACAACGAAGACATTCGAGTCTCCAGGCCCATGAAGTGTATGGAGATCTCCATCACGGGTCTGGATGACTCAATTGAAAAGGACGAGCTTGGGATGGCCATTGCTGAGAAGGGAGGCTGTGCTCAAGATAATATTAAAGTGGGCGAAATCCGTCGTGCTCCCAGTGGCATGGGGACTGCGTTTGTGTCGTGCCCTGTCGGCGCGGCCAATAAACTTCTGGAGGCCGGTCGTCTTCTGATCGGGTGGAGCTCGGCGCGAGTCCGCGCAGTGGAGCCCCGCCCTATGAAGTGTTTCCGCTGTTTGGAGCGAGGTCACGCTCGGCCGCATTGCACCGGCGTGGACCGCAGCGGTCTTTGCTTCCGCTGCGGGAAAGCCGGGCACAAAGCGGCTGGTTGTTCAGCGGATCCGCACTGTGTCGTCTGTGCGGCTGCCAAGAGACCTGCAGGCCACATACTGGGGGGCAAGAGCTGTAAGGCCCCTACCGCCCCCCCGAAGAGGGTAAAGAGCAAGGCCGCCAAGACCCCGGCTGCTCAAGAGGCTGCAGATGCTGCGCAGCCTATGGACACGTCACCAGCCGTCAATGGCCCTACGACCAGCGGCTAAATTCATACAGTCGAACTTGAACCACTCCTCTGGTGCGCAGGATCTCCTCTTGCAAACCACGAGAGAGTGGTCAATTCACATCGCCGTGGCTGCTGAGCCCTACTTTGTTCCACCTTGTCCCAACTGGGCTGCGGACCTGGATGGCTCAGTTGTTATTATCAGGTCGGTATTCAACGCCTCTCCAGCCCTCTCAGTCCATCAGAGGGGGCGTGGTTTCGTCATTGCCAAATGGGGAGACACGACCATTGTTGGCGTGTACTTCTCCCCCAATAGGCCACTGGCAGATTTTGAGGCCTTTCTGGATGAGCTTGGGGCTGCAGTTCGTCAGTCGCCTTCGACGCACACCTTGGTTCTGGGGGACTTCAACGCCAAGTCTACGGCTTGGGGTTCCCCGGGCACTGATCCTCGAGGAGCAGCAATGGAGAGCTGGATGGCTATGTTCGGCCTCATTCTGCTGAATCAGGGCTCAGCCTACACCTGCGTGCGACAGCGGGGGGGGTCTATTGTGGACTTAACGTTCGCTACCCCCGCTCTCGCCGCGCACGTGTCTGGCTGGCAGGTCCTCGAAGAGACTGAAACCTTGAGCGACCACCAGTACATCTCCTTTAACATCTTTTCTCGGAGTGATACTGGTGGCCGCCCTAGTCCATCGTCGCGGGCTACCTTTCCAAAATGGGCACTTACAAAGCTCAACAAAGAGCACCTGGAAGAAGCGGTCTTAGTGGAGGACTGGTGTTCGCCTTCCACCGCCTTGCCGACTGACGTTAATGCAGAAGCGAGTCACTTCCGCCAAGCCTTGCAGCGGATAAGTGATGCCGCCATGCCGCGAATCCACCACCAGCCTCGTAAAGGCGCCGTCTATTGGTGGTCTGCTGACATCGCTGCTCTTCGGGCCGATTGTACCGCCAAACGGCGAGACCTCGCCCGATACCGCCACCGCACGCGAAACACCTACCGTGATGCGGTTTGGGAGGACCACCTTCATGACCTTTACACGGAGGCGCGGCGAACCATGCGCGTTGCCATTTATAAGGCGAAGACGGAGGCACGGGAACAGATGCTGGAGTCCCTTGACAACAATCCGTGGGGTCGACCATACCGTGCCGCGCGCGACAAGCTGCGCGGGCAGGGTCCCCCGGTTGCGGAGTCACTGGAGCCACATCTTCTCCGAAATGTTGTTGAGGCTCTGTTCCCGTCCCGCGGCGAACACAGCCCTCCGCCTATGGTTCCCCGTGGGGCCCAGGTTGCTGATAGGGATTTGGACGTTGAGGCGCCACTTATTACTGACGCCGAATATGACGCAGCAATATCGAGGCTTCGTGCCAAGAAGACAGCTCCGGGTCCTGACGGGATTCACGGCCGTGTACTGGCCCTAACGCTCGTGGAACTGGAGGATCGCATGCGTAATCTATTTAACGCGTGCCTCAGGCTAGGAAAATTTCCGCGTGAGTGGAAGAAAGGGCGCCTTGTCCTCCTGCAGAAGGCGGGAAGGAATGTCGACTCTCCCTCAGCTTACCGGCCCATTGTTCTTTTGGATGAGGCCGGTAAGCTTCTGGAAAGAATCATCGCCGGTCGCATCACCAGTCACTTGACGTCCACTGGTCCCGATCTCACAGAGTGCCAGTTCGGCTTTAGAGAGGGTCGTTCGACTATAGACGCTATCATGCGTGTGAAGGCCCTCTCTAACGAGACGACTTCTCGCGGCGGGGTGCTTTTGGCGGTGTCACTCGACATCGCCAACGCTTTCAACACCCTGCCGTTTGAGTGCATTACCGAGGCTCTAAAATACCACGGAGTACCTCGGTATCTGCGTCATGTGATTGCGGACTATCTGCGTGACAGGGTAGTGACCTGCCAAGATCGGAGCGGCAGGTTGCTAGAGAGGAATATGACGTGCGGTGTTCCACAGGGGTCGGTTCTAGGCCCTCTCCTGTGGAACATCGGTTACGATTGGGCGTTGCGGGGAGCCCTCCTGCCGGGTGTCCGCACTTTCTGCTACGCGGACGACACCCTAGTAACAGCAAGAGGGTCGTCTTTTGTACAGGCTGCGGCGTTAGCCAAAGTAGGGACGATACAGGTCGTGCACAGGATCGAGAGGCTCGGTCTGCGGGTGGCCCTCAACAAAACCGAGGCCCTTCTTTTTCACGGGCCGCGGAAGGGTCCGCCTGCAGGAGCATCTCTCGACCTAAACGGTGTGAGGGTCGCACTCGGTCCGACTATCAAGTACTTGGGGCTTGTGCTTGACCCGGGGTGGAATTTTAAATGCCACTTCCGGGAACTTACCCCCAAGTTGACGGCTACAACATCTGCCTTGGGTAGACTTCTGCCCAACGTCGCGGGCCCTGGAGACGTGTGCCGCCGCCTCTTCACAGGGGTGGTGCGCTCAATGGCGCTATACGGTGCGCCAGTGTGGGTGGATGCTCTGACGGCCCACAATAAGACCCTCCTGCGGAGAGCACAGCGGGTCATGGCCGTCAGAGTAATCCGGGGATACCGCACCATCTCCTTTGAGGCTTCATGCCTACTGGCCAGGACACCTCCCTGGGATCTCGATGCTAGAGTCCTAGCGGAGGTGTATGAGCACGGAGCACAGCTTCGTGCGGAGTTGGGGCACCGGCGTATAATGCCGGAGCTCGTGTCGCGCTGGAGGCGGGAAGCGCAGGGGCGCATACTAAGCGCCTGGCTACAACGCCTGGACGAGCCCACGGCCGGTCTCAGGACCGTTGAGGCCATCCGCCCGGTTTTCCGGGAATGGATGAGGCAGCGGCATGGGGTGCTGACTTTTCGTGTTGTGCAGGTTTTGACCGGACACGGCTGCTTCGGCAGATACCTGCACAACACGGCCAGGCGGGAAACCGATGCCCGCTGCCATGAGTGTGGCGACAGCGAGGACACGGCGCAGCACACGCTGGAACTCTGCCCGGCGTGGGCCACTCAGCGCCGTGTCTTAACCGCTACTATTGGTGGCGACCTCTCCCTGCCGACCGTCGTGGAGAAGATGGTTGGCAGCGAGAGTAACTGGGAGGCGGTAGCCACCTTCTGCGAGGACGTCATCTCGCAGAAGGAGGCTGCGGAACGGGCCCGTGAGGAAGACGCCCTTGCGGACCCGATTCGCCGTAGAAGGCTGGGCCGGAGAAGGCGGCTCCATGCCAACCTTCGACCGCCGTAGTGGGGACGGCGGGTGACGGAGTGGGGCTCCGTCATCCGCGCCAAGTTCGTCCCTGCGTGGGGGAGCGCGCGTTTTGTTTCGCGTGCGCTCCCTATCCCTGGTGAGCCCGGAAGCGGGTGCTAACCACACAGTCTTCGGCGCTTACGACAGTGATTGCGAAAAGTCCCCTGTCGTGCGCCGAAGCCGTGGTAACGAGAAACACGTTGGGTTTTAGTGGGTAGGCCCCGCATTCTGCGGGGAGAGTCCCACATAACCCGTGTCTTCCCAGGGCACGGGTATGCGTAACGCATTTCCCAACGGAAAAAAAAAAAAAAAAAAAAAAAAAAAAGGTTAGGTTAGGTTAGGTTAGGTTAGGTTAGGTTAGGTTAGGTTAGGTTAGGTTAGGTTAGGTTAGGTTAGGTTAGGTTAGGTTAGGTTAGGTTCCTCCCTGGGATCTCGATGCTAGAGTCCTAGCGGAGGTGTACGAGCACGGAGCCGAGCTTCGTGCGGAGTTGGGGCACCGGCGCATAATGCCGGAGCTAGTGTCGCGCTGGAGGCGTGAGGCGCAGGGGCGCATACTCAGCGCATGGCGAGAACGCCTTGGAGAGCCCACGGCCGGTCTCAGGACCGTGGAGGCCATCCGCCCAGTCTTTCGGGCGTGGATGCGGCAAGGGCACGGGGTGTTGACCTACCGTGTTGTGCAGATTCTGACCGGGCACGGTTGCTTCGGCAGATACCTGCACAACACGGCCAAACGGGAAACCAGTGCCCGTTGCCACGAGTGTAGCCACAGCGAAGACACGGCGCAGCACACGCTGGAACTCTGCCCGGCGTGGGCTACGCAGCGCCGTGTCTTAGTTGCTGCTATTGGCGGCGACCTCTCCCTGCCGACCGTCGTGGAGAAGATGGTTGGCAGCGAGAGTAACTGGGAGGCGGTAGCCACCTTCTGCGAGGAAGTCATCTCGCAGAAGGAGGCTGCGGAACGGGCCCGCGAGGAAGATGCCCTTGCGGACCCGATTCGCCGCAGAAGGTTGGGCCGAAGAAGGCGGCTCCATGGCCACCTTCAACCGCCGAGTGGGGACGGCGGGTGACGGAGTGGGGCTCCGTCACCCGCGCCAAGGCGTCCCTGCGTGGGGGAGCACGCGTTTTGTTTCGCGCGCGCTCCCTATCCCTGGTGAGCTCGGAAGCGGGCGTTAACCGTACAGTCTTCGGCGCATGACAGCGATTGCGAAAAGTTCCCTGTCGTGCGTCGAAGCCACGGTATTGAGAAACACGTTGGTTTTTAGTGGGTATGCCGGCCTTCTGCCGGTGACTCCCACATAACCCAGGGGCAGCCCCATTCGCTCCTGGGTACCTATAAAAGGTTTTCCAACGTAAAAAAAAAAAAAAAAAAAAAAAAAGGTTAGGTTAGGTTAGGTTGCGCTTGTCCTCGTACTTGGGGACTTCAACGCGAAGTCGTCCGCGTGGAATTCCCCCGTCACTGACCACAGAGGCACTGCAGTCGAGGCCTGGATGGCAATGTTCGGGCTCTCACTATTAAACCAGGGCTCAGCCAATACCTGCGTGCGACAGCGGGGGGGGTCTATAGTGGACTTAGCGTTCGCTACCCCCGCTCTCGCCGCGCACGTGTCTGGCTGGCAGGTCCTGGAAGAGGTGGAGACTCTAAGCGACCACCTCTACATAACGCTGGAACTCTTCTCTCAGGACTCGGGTCGCAGTCCCGTCCAACCAACGCAGTCTCCCTTCCCCAGGTGGGCTCTAACGAAACTCGATAAAGAGCGCCTCGAGGAAGCTGTTCTGGTGGAAGAGTGGTGTTCACCATCCACTACCACACCGATCGACATTGACGCAGCGGCGGATCGCTTTCGCGAATCTTTGCAGCGAATAAGCGATTCCTCCATGCCAAGAATCCACCGCCAGCCTGCCAAAAAGGCAGTGTATTGGTGGTCTGACGAAATCGCAGCTCTCCGCGCTGATTGCTCCTCTAAGCGGCGCGAACTGGCAAGGTACCGCCACCGCACGCGCAACAGTTACCGCGATGCGGTATGGGAAGACCATCTACACGATCTCTACACAGAGTCTCGTAGAGCGATGCGCGTTGCCATTTATAAGGCCAAGACAGAAGCAAGGGAGCAAATGCTTGAGTCCCTCGACAGCAACCCGTGGGGTCGCCCATACCGTGCCGCGTGCAATAAGCTGCGCGGTCAAGGCCCTCCGGTTGCTGAAACGCTGGAACCCCAACTACTCGAAGCGGTTGTCGAGGCGCTGTTTCCAGCTCGTGGGGAACATATCCCTCCACCCATGGTGCCTCGTAGGGTTCAGAACACCGACGGCGATACCGATGCCACAGTGCCTCCCATCACTAACGCCGAATATGACTCGGCCGTCATCAGGCTCCGGTCTAAGAAAACCGCTCCGGGCCCAGATGGGGTCCACGGGCGCGTGTTGGCGCTCTCCCTTGTGGAGCTTGAGCCCCGGATAAGAAACATCTTTGACGCATGTCTCGTGACAGGAAAATTCCCTAAGGCTTGGAAAAAGGGGCGGCTCGTCCTCCTGCAGAAGGCGGGAAGAGATGTCGACTCTCCTTCAGCTTACCGGCCCATTGTCCTCTTGGATGAGGCCGGTAAGCTCCTTGAAAGAATCATCGCTGGACGCATCACAAATCACCTAGCATCCAGTGGTCCCGACCTATCAGAGGGCCAGTTCGGTTTTAGAGAGGGTCGTTCGACTATAGACGCAATCATGCGCGTGAAGGCCCTCTCTAACGAGACGACTTCTCGCGGCGGGGTGCTTTTGGCGGTGTCACTTGACATCGCCAACGCTTTCAACACCCTGCCGTTTGAGTGCATTTCTGAGGCCCTAAAACACCACGGGGTACCTCAGTATTTGCAGGACGTTATAGCGGACTATCTGCGTGGGAGAGTAGTGACCTGTCAAGATCGGAGCGGCAGGATTCTCGAAAGGCGAATGACGTGCGGTGTTCCACAGGGGTCGGTTCTAGGCCCTCTCCTGTGGAACATCGGATACGATTGGGTGTTGCGGGGAGCACTTCTGCCGGGTGTCCGCACTTTTTGCTACGCGGACGACACCCTGGTAACGGCCAAAGGGTCGTCGTTCGCCCAGGCTGCGATATTAGCAAAGGTGGGGACAATACAGGTCGTACACAGGATCGAGAGGCTCGGTCTGCGGGTGGCCCTCAACAAAACCGAGGCTCTTCTTTTTCATGGGCCTCGGAAGGGTCCGCCTGCGGGAGCATACCTCGACCTGAACGGGGTCAGAGTCACTGTTGGCTCTCAGCTAAAGTACTTGGGGCTCGTGCTTGATCCGGGGTGGACCTTCAAAGAACACTTTCGGCAGCTGAGCCCCAAGCTTACTGCAACGACGGCTGCGCTAAGCAGACTCCTGCCTAATGTTGCAGGCCCCGGGGACACATGCCGCCGCCTCTTCACAGGGGTGGTGCGGTCCATGGCGCTATATGGTGCGCCAGTGTGGGTAGACGCTCTGACGGCTCACAACAAGACTCTTCTGCGGAGACCGCAACGAGTCATGGCCGTCAGAGTTGTCCGCGGATACCGCACGGTGTCCTATGAAGCCTCGTGCCTACTGGCTAAGACACCTCCCTGGGATCTCGACGCTAGAGTCCTAGCGGAGGTGTACGAGCACGGAGCTGCGCTTCGTGCGGAGATGGGGCACCGGCGCATAATGCCGGAGCTGGTTGCGCGCTGGAGGCGGAGAGCGCAGAGAACCGTCATGGAGGCATGGCTTCAACGCCTAAACGAGCCCAAGGCGGGGATTGGAACCGTGGAGGCCATCCGCCCGGTCTTCCGGGATTGGATGAGGCGGCGGCACGGGGTGCTTACCTTCCGTGTTGTGCAGATTCTAACCGGACACGGGTGCTTCGGCAGATACCTGCACAACACGGCAAGAAGAGAGACCAGTGCCCGCTGCCATGAGTGCGGCCACACTGAGGACACGGCGCAACACACGCTCGAAGTTTGCCCTGCGTGGGACGAGCAGCGCCGTGCCCTAGTCGCCAGTATCGGAGGCGACCTCTCCCTGCCGACCGTCGTGGAGAAGATGGTTGGCGGCGTGAGTAACTGGGAGGCGGTAGCCACCTTCTGTGAGAACGTCGTCTCGCAGAAGGAGGCTGCGGAACGGGCCCGCGAGGAAGATGCCCTTGCGGACCCGATTCGCCGCAGAAGGTTGGGCCGAAGAAGGCGGCTCTACGGCCACCTTCAACCGCCGAGTGGGGACGGCGGGTGACGGAGTGGGGCTCCGTCACCCGCGCCAAGGCGTCCCTGCGCGGGGGAGCACGCGTTTTGTTTCGCGCGTGCTCCCTATCCCCGGTGAGCCCGGAAGTGGGCGATAACTACGCAGTCTTCGGCGTATGACAGCGCTTGCGAAAAGTTCCCTGTCATGCGTCGAAGCCGTGGTCTCGAGGAACACGTTGGTTTTTAGTGGGTATGCCGGCACTTTACACCGGTGACTCCCACATAACCCAGGGGCAGCCCCATTTGCCTCTGGGTATCCATAAAGGATTTTCCAACGCAAAAAAAAAAAAAAAAAAAAGGTTAGGTTAGGTTAGGTTGGGGTGCATGTTGGGGAGCCTCCTAGTGTGCTGGGTGCGTTGTCGGGCTAGCTTGTTGCATTTTGGCGGATGCTCTGTCATCCGGTGCAAACGGCTAGTCCCACAACGTGTCCAGACGGCGCATCCTGGGCGACTGCGAACTCATTATCCGTCTCAGGGTAATGGGTTCGCAGCCGGCTAATCTCCAGCACAGTGCGGCTGCCTTCGGGCATTGCACGGCCGCACAAACCCGTAGCCCTGCATTTATGTGGGGTCGGGGGCTGGGCGTATGGGGCTTGCCCTGTGCGTCTGGCTGTGAGGAAGAAAACCTCTATAAAAAATTACCCTGGTGGGGCCCCCTTGGGGGGCAGCGGAGCTTCGGCTCGGTGGATGGCGGCCTTCAAGGCCGCGGTCCGTTTTGGTCTGGCGGACGGTGTCGGGAGCAGTTATGCTCGTGGCGCATCTGCGCCGTTTCGTGGGAAAGGCTTAGTTGGCTGTCTCAGCGGCCGCCTTCGGGTGGCGTGGCACGGCGGACCTTCAAGGTTCGCGGCGCGGCGGGTCTGGCGGCCGTGGTTTTGCGGTCGCTGGGTGGGTTTCGGCCCCCCGTCGGGCAGCCCGTTATCCCGTGTGTGTGTCTGGTGTCATGTCTATCGGCACACACGGGACCGGGGGGGCTTGCCTTAATCGGCTGGCCCTGCGAGGAGCCAACCTCACTAAAAAACCCCAATTCCCCGTAGCAGAGATCCGTGGCTACGGGGAGCCTTTGGGTGGCGGGCCGGGTAGAGTCCGTCAGCGAGCGATCGCCTCCAGGAGACCGCCCGACCTCCTGGAGTATGAGGGTTACCCGGGTGCAGGGGGCACCACCCGGGTGGACGTTTGTTTCCCCCATACTCGTGGGTTTAATATGAAGAGCTCTAAAATTAAAAACAAGTCAATAAGTTTAACTTTCCCTTATGGGAGTCGCTCCTTAGCGAGCCAAAAGTCGAAGGACAAAGCGCCCTGTCCACAAGTGAGTGGTGCGAAGAGTGGTGTGGAGGATGACGTTAGGGATAGGAGCATAACTGCGTCAGAATTCGGTTCGTGTTGGTCCGTTAATAGCACGGAATCGCAAACAAGCAGGAAGAGGGCACGATCCCCGTTAAAGAAGGGGTCAAATTACGAGAAGGAATCCGGCAGCGACAGTGCATCTAGCGCTAATTCTGAGAAGGCACCGAAGCAGAAAAAACCTGCTGCAGCCGGTAGTCGCGGGCGCGGCCGCCCCATTAAAACTGGGGAATACGCTGGCCTTGCCGAGGCAAAGAGGGCATACTACGCTGGGTTGCGTGAGTCCGTACGACTGCATGCCGAAATGGACGTCATGAAGGATTTGGCTCAGAAGAGGCGCTTGCGTGCAGAGTCGGTGGTATCACGGAAGTCGGATTGTTCTGATGTCATGTCTGTTGAGGAGGAGCCTTGTGCTACCAAGCTGTACAAATCAGTGGAGGAAGAGATAAGCTCGATTTTAAAGCTCGTAGCCAGCTCGAGCAACTTGAAGGGCACATACCAAAAGGCAATAAAGCTGTCCGCTTCATCCATCAAGGAGCATACACAGGCGCTTCTTCGATGTACTACGAATGAAGAAGTAGGAAAATTGACGCGGGAAAACAAACGCCTAGAAGGCAACATACAGGACTTGCAGAAACAACTGGACGAGTTGCGCGCCGATAGTAACGGGGCCTCTCAGACAGCCTCCGCAGTCCAGCCTACCTTAAATGCCGAGCACATCGTTCGTGCCGTCTCGAATGTAGTGGATGACAAAATCCGAGCGGCGATGACGTCAGTTGGCAAGATTATCGACGCCAGAATTGAAGGTCTCAAAATACCAGATCGTCCACGGCCACCGTTGGCCGCGGATAAGAAGAAGGAAGCTGAATCGCAAGAATCATCAGTGGCGCCGTCCATTGCTGCTTCAGTGAGGGCCCCTCCCGCCATCCAATCCAAGTGCGGGACGATGACCCTGATTCCCTGCACGTCGTCCCAACAAAAGGGAAAAAGCAAGGGGAAGGGGAAGAAGAAGACGACATCTGCGCCGACCATAAAACCGGTGGCAGTTTCAAATCCTGAGCCGGTCCCGTCAACATCAACAGCGTCACTGCCAACCGCCCCCGTTTCTGAGGAGGAGGTGGGATGGAGTACGGTGGAGAAAAAAGGGAAAAAGAAGAAGAAGGCCCAACCACCTGCGGTCCCCGGTCTAAGGCCTCAAACTAAGGCCACCAAAGGCGCGAAGGCAATGGCCCCAAAGCCGCGCAAAATAAAGGAGCCACGCTCGGCAGCGGTGGTAATAACTATCAGCCCGGAGGCGGTACAGCGCGGCGTTTCGTACTCCGACGTAATAAAGAAGGCACGCAAGGAAATCAATCTTGCTGATATCGGCGTAGATCAGCCGCTCCAGATAAAAACGGCGATCACTGGTGCAAAGATTTTGGAAGTCCGTGGTGAGAACCATGGCACCACAGCGGACGCATTTGCTGAAAAGCTCAGAAATGTATTCGAAGATGATGAGAACATCAGAATAGCTAGACCTATAAAGACGATAGAGATATCCATTACCGGTCTGGACGACTCAGTGCTGAGGGATGAGATCGTGTCCGCCATTGCCGAGAAGGGTAACTGCGCGCACCACTCCGTCCGGGTAGGAGAAATCCGGACTGGACCTGGCAGCATGGGCGTTGCCTGGGCCTCGTGCCCTGTGGGCGCCGCCAAGAAAGTGTTGGAGGCGGGCCGCCTCCTTGTTGGATGGAGCTCGGCGAGAGTGCGCCCTGTTGAACAGCGCCCGATGAGGTGTTTCCGCTGCTTAGAGCGTGGACATGCCCGCCAGCAGTGCACAGGTGAAGATCGCAGCGACCTATGTTTCCGATGCGGGAAAACAGGCCACAAAGCTGCCGTATGTAAAGAAGAAGCCCACTGTGTCGTCTGCGCGAAATCCAAAAGGCCAGCAGGACACATTATGGGAGGTAGGAGCTGCAAGGCCCCAACCGTGCCTCCGAAGAAGACGAAACCAGCGCCCAAGACCCGGACTACTGAACAGCCCATGGACTTAGCGCCAGTCATCGATGGCCCAGCGTCTACTGCGTAAGGGCATGTGAAGATAAGGCGAAGAAGACGACCTTCAACTGCCGAGTAGGGACGGCGGGTGACGGAGTGGGGCTCCGTTACCCGCGCCAAGGCGTCCCTTTGTGGGGGAGCGCGCGTTTTGTTTCGCGCGCGCTCCCTATCTCCCTGTTGAGCTCGGAAACGAGCGATGTCCCTTTGGCGCATGGCAGCGATTGCGAAAAGTACCCTGTCATGCGCTGAAGCTATACTCTCGAGGAACACGTTGGTTTTTAGTGGGTAGGCCCCGCCTTCAGCGGGGAGAGTCCCACATAACCTGTGTCTTCCCCAAAGGCACAGGTATGCGTAACGCATTTCCCAACGCAAAAAAAAAAAAAAAAAAAAAAAAAAAAAAAAAGGTTAGGTTAGGTTAGGTTAGGTTAGGTTAGGTTAGGTTAGGTTAGGTTAGGTTAGGTTAGGTTAGGTTAGGTTAGGTTAGGTTAGGTTAGGTTAGGTTAGGTTCCAAGAAGGTATTGGAAGCGGGCCGCCTCCTTGTCGGGTGGAGCTCAGCGAAAGTGCGCCCTGTGGAGCAGCGCCCGATGAGGTGTTTCCGCTGCTTAGAGCGTGGGCACGCCCGCCAGCAGTGCGTAGGCCAGGATCGCAGCGACCTGTGCTTCCGGTGCGGAAAGCCAGGCCACAAAGCTTCCAAGTGTAGCGAAGAAGCCCACTGTGTCCTCTGCGCCAAAACCAAGAGGCCAGCAGGACACATTATGGGAGGCAGGAGCTGCAAGGCCCCCACCATACCTCCCAAGAAGTCGAAACCAGCGCCCAAGACCCGGACTGCTGAACAGGCTGTAACTGCAGAACAGCCCATGGACACAACGCCAATCGTCGATGGCCCTACGTCCACTCCGTAAAGTCATCCAGGCGAATGTGAACCACTCCTCTGGTGCGCAGGACCTCTTACTGCAAACCATGAGAGAGTGGTCAATACATCTCGCGGTGGTTTCCGAACCATACTTCGTCCCGCCTTGCTCCGACTGGGCTTCGGACTTGGATTCGACTGTGGCTATCACCAGACCTTGTCTCAATTCGTCCCCAACCCTCTCAGTCCAGCAGAGAGGGCATGGGTTTGTTGTCGTCAGATGGGGAGATATTGCCGTCATAGGCGTTTACTTCTCCCCGAACAGACCCTTGGCCGAGTTTCAACTATTTCTCGGTGAGTTGGGTGCAGCAGTTCGGCGCGCTTCACCTGCGCTTGTCCTCGTACTGGGGGACTTCAACGCGAAGTCGTCCGCGTGGAATTCCCCCGTCACTGACCACAGAGGCACTGCAGTCGAGGCCTGGATGGCAATGTTCGGGCTCTCACTATTAAACCAGGGCTCAGCCAATACCTGCGTGCGACAGCGGGGGGGGTCTATAGTGGACTTAACGTTCGCTACCCCCGCTCTCGCCGCGCACGTGTCCGGCTGGCAGGTCCTGGAAGAGGTGGAGACTCTAAGCGACCATCTATACATAACGCTAGAGCTTTTCTCTTGTGGCTCGGATCGCAGTCCCGACCAACCAACGCAGTCTCCCTTCCCCAGGTGGGCTCTAACAAAACTCGATAAAGAGCGCCTCGAGGAAGCTGTCCTGGTGGAAGAGTGGAGTTCACCGTCGAATACCACACCTGTTGACGTTGATGCGGCGGCGGATCGCTTCCGCGAAAGCTTACAACGGATAAGCGATTCCGCCATGCCGAGGATCCGCCGCCAGCCGCCCAAAAAGGCCGTGTACTGGTGGTCAGACGAGATCGCAGCTCTTCGCGCAGATTGCTCGTCTAAAAGGCGTGAGCTGGCAAGGTACCGTCACCGCACGCGTAACAGCTACCGCGATGCGGTCTGGGAAGACCAGCTGCACGCTCTCTATACGGAGTCTCGAAGGGCCATGCGCGTTGCCATCTACAAGGCCAAGACTGAAGCAAGGGAACAAATGCTTGAGTCCCTCGACAGCAACCCGTGGGGTCGCCCGTACCGTGCCGCGTGCAATAAGCTGCGCGGCCAAGGCCCCCCGGTTGCCGATACGCTGGAGCCCCAACTTCTCCAAGCGGTTGTCGAGGCACTGTTCCCAGCTCGTGGAGAACATGTCCCTCCACCCATGGTGCCTCGTAGGGCGCAGAACACCGACGGCGATACGGATGCCACAGTGCCTCCCATCACTAACGCCGAATATGACTCGGCCGTCATCAGGCTCCGGTCTAAGAAAACCGCTCCGGGCCCAGATGGGGTCCACGGGCGCGTGTTGGCGCTCTCCCTTGTGGAGCTTGAGCCCCGGATAAGAAACATCTTTGACGCATGTCTCGTGACAGGAAAATTCCCTAACGCTTGGAAAAAGGGGCGGCTCGTCCTCCTGCAGAAGGCGGGAAGAGATGTCGACTCTCCTTCAGCTTACCGGCCCATTGTCCTTTTGGATGAGGCCGGTAAGCTCCTGGAAAGAATAATCGCCGGTCGTGTTATAAATCACCTAACATCTAGTGGCCCCGACCTATCTGAGTGCCAGTTCGGTTTTAGAGAGGGTCGTTCAACTATAGACGCAATCATGCGCGTGAAGGCCCTCTCTAACGAGACGACCTCTCGCGGCGGGGTGCTTTTGGCGGTGTCACTTGACATCGCCAACGCTTTCAACACCCTGCCGTTTGAGTGCATTTCTGAGGCCCTAAAACACCACGGGGTACCTCAGTATCTGCAGGACGTTATAGCGGACTATCTGCGTGGGAGAGTAGTGACCTGTCAAGATCGGAGCGGCAGGATTCTCGAAAGGCGAATGACGTGCGGTGTTCCACAGGGGTCGGTTCTAGGCCCTCTCCTGTGGAACATCGGATACGATTGGGTGTTGCGGGGAGCCCTCCTGCCGGGTGTCCGCACTTTCTGCTACGCGGACGACACCCTGGTAACGGCAAAAGGGTCGTCGTTCGCCCAGGCTGCGATATTAGCAAAGGTGGGGACAATACAGGTCGTACACAGGATCGAGAGGCTCGGTCTGCGGGTGGCCCTCAATAAAACCGAGGCCCTTCTTTTTCACGGGCCGCGGAAGGGTCCGCCTGCGGGAGCATCTCTCGACCTGAACGGGGTCAGAGTCACCGTTGGCTCTCAATTAAAGTACTTGGGGCTCGTGCTTGATCCGGGGTGGACGTTCAAAGAACACTTCCGGCAGCTGAGCCCCAAGCTTACTGCAACCACGGCTGCGCTTAGTAGACTCCTGCCTAATGTTGCAGGCCCCGGGGACACATGCCGCCGCCTCTTCACAGGGGTGGTACGGTCAATGGCGCTATACGGTGCGCCAGTGTGGGTAGACGCTCTGACGGCCCACAACAAGACTCTTCTGCGGAGAGCGCAACGAGTAATGGCCGTCAGAGTTGTCCGCGGATACCGCACGGTGTCCTATGAGGCCTCGTGCCTACTGGCTAAGACACCTCCCTGGGATCTCGACGCAAGAGTCCTGGCGGAGGTGTACGAGCACGGAGCTGCGCTTCGTGCGGAGATGGGGCACCGGCGCATTATGCCGGAGCTGGTTTCGCGCTGGAGGCGGGAGGCGCAGAGACAGATTATGACGGCATGGCTACAACGCCTTAACGAGCCCAAGGCGGGTATTCGAACCGTGGAGGCCATCCGCCCGGTCTTCCGGGATTGGATGAGGCGGCGGCACGGGGTGCTTACCTTCCGTGTTGTGCAGATTCTGACCGGACACGGGTGCTTCGGCAGATATCTGCACAACACGGCAAGAAGAGAGACCAGTGCCCGCTGCCATGAGTGCGGCCACACTGAGGACACGGCGCAACACACGCTCGAAGTTTGCCCTGCGTGGGATGAGCAGCGCCGTGCCCTAGTCGCCAGTATCGGAGGCGACCTCTCCCTGCCGACCGTCGTGGAGAAGATGGTTGGCGGCGAGAGTAACTGGGAGGCGGTAGCCACCTTTTGTGAGAACGTCGTCTCGCAGAAGGAGGCTGCGGAACGGGCCCGCGAGGAAGATGCCCTTGCGGACCCGATTCGCCGCAGAAGGTTGGGCCGAAGAAGGCGGCTCTACGGCCACCTTCAACCGCCGAGTGGGGACGGCGGGTGACGGAGTGGGGCTCCGTCACCCGCGCCAAGGCGTCCCTGCGCGGGGGAGCGCGCGTTTTGTTTCGCGCGTGCTCCCTATCCCCGGTGAGCCCGGAAGTGGGCGATAACTACGCAGTCTTCGGCGTATGACAGCGCTTGCGAAAAGTTCCCTGTCATGCGTCGAAGCCGTGGTCTCGAGGAACACGTTGGTTTTTAGTGGGTATGCCGGCACTTTACACCGGTGACTCCCACATAACCCAGGGGCAGCCCCATTTGCCTCTGGGTATCCATAAAGGATTTTCCAACGGAAAAAAAAAAAAAAAAAAAAAAAAAAAAAAAAAAAAAAAAAAAAAAGGTTAGGTTAGGTTAGGTTAGGTTAGGTTAGGTTAGGTTAGGTTGGGGTGCATGTTGGAGAGCCTCCTAGAGTGCTGGGGGCGTTGTCGGGTCCGCTTGTTGCATTTTGGCGGATGTTCTGTCATCCGGTGCAAACGGCGGGTCCCACAACGTGTCCAGACGGCGCATCCTGGGCGACTGCGAACTCATTATCCGCTCGTTAGGGTAATGGGTTCGGAGCCGGCCAATCTCCAGCACGGTGTGGCTGCCTTCGGGCATTGCACGGTCGCACAAGCCCGTAGCCCTGCATTTATGTGGGGTCGGGGGCTGGGCGTATGGGGCTTGCCCTGTGCGTCTGGCTGTGAGGAAGAAAACCTCTCTAAAAAATCACCCTGGTGGGGCCCCAGTCGGGGCCAGAGGACCTTTGGGTCGGAGGATGGCGGGCTGCTAGCCCGCGGTCTGCCTGTGCGGACTTGGGTGGGGGCGGTTGCGCCCTTTGCGCTTTTAGCGCTTTTTGTTGGAGGGCCCTTCACAGGGCCAGCGGACTTCGGTCGTGGTTGGCGGGCCTTCAAGGCCCGCGGCGCGGCGGTATGCTTCGGCTGCCGTCGGGCAACCCGTTTCCCTTCGGGGCCGGGGGCCTACAGGGCTTTTGCCCGGGCCGAGTGGAGTAAACCACAATAAAAAATCCCCTAATCCCAAGGTTCGGGGGGTGCCGATGGGATGAATGGCCGGCGGGGTTACGCCGGTCCCAAGCCCTCCATGAGTGTGGGAGTGGGTGGCCGCGCCCGTAAGCGGCAAAAAACAAAAACAAAATGAACAGTCTTGAGAAGAACAAACTACCCCAGGAGGGTTCCGGTCGCTCCGCGGCCGGGGAATCCCTCCCTGTCGCTTCGGCGGCAGGCTGCCCCATCGTTTCTGGGGGGGGCACCAGCTGTTCTGGGCGTAGCCCAACAACATGCGAACCCGTTGAGAGCGGGCGCCCATCGGTATCCGGGCCGGTGGGTGTTAAATGTGCTACCGGTAGTGTGGTGAGTGGCTCGGAGCGTGACCCGAGAGATTCGGTCATGGACCGGATCATGAACTGGGAGGTGGAGTCTGCGGCGACCTCGGAGCTGGAGTTTGGCTCGTTGTCGTCCAGAGGGCCCTCTCGGTCTAGCTCGGTAACTTTGAAGTTCGGCGTTTCTGCGGGGAAAGTGAAAGGTCGTACCGCAGGGACCAAGGCCAGGAAGCTGACTGGGCGTGGCCGTGGCGTCAGAGACAGGGAAGTTGACCGGTCGTCCCTCAAACGCCGGAAGCCTCTCACAAGGGGTGACTCGGCGGCTGGGAGGCGTGGAGCCGTCGAGGAAGTGGACAGTCCCGGTCCCCCCGCGGCAGAAGTTATGCCGGCACCAAAAAAGCTGCCGCGCTCCAACCGTGGCAGGGGCTACAGCCACAATGTGGGGCTCGCCCAGGCCCTTCGGGAATTAAGGGCGGGGCCGCACGACTCGGGGTCGGAGCTGGACGAGTTGGAGCGCGAACTCGAACAGGAGCTCAGCCCTGAGCCTAGCCCGGTCCTCGACATCAGTGGCGGGGAATTAGAAGAAGGGGACATGCCAACCCCTCCCCCTAACAGCGTCAGGGGGTTGCTAAAGCGTGCGGAGGATGGAGCCGCAGCTATCCACCGGGCTACCCGCAAGTCCGGGAATTTGAAAGGGACCACCATGCGGGAGATTGACTGCGGCTCCAAGGCCATGCTGGAGGCGGTAAAGGAGCTGGCAAGACGCCAGGACGGGGAAGAGCTGCGTCGGCTCCGTGAGGAGAACGCGCGCCTTCAGGCCCAAATTTTCACCCTGAGGGGGGAGATGAGGGCCTTGAGAGAGGCAGTCGCGGAGCACACGGGTCCACGGAGAGGTGAGGGTCCCCCAGGGGCGACGGCCGTCCCTCGGATGGAGCGAGCTGGGGCGGATGTGGGGCCGCTGGAAGAAGACCAGCACGCGGTGACCCACGTAGAGTTCGCCCGCGCCATGGAGGGCATGCAGCGGGCCCTCATGGACCACATCGGAGCTGTGGTGGGGGCGCGGTTCGAGGGGCTGGAAGTTGATGGACGGCTGATGCCCGCCAAGTCCCATCGTCCCCCGTTGGCGACGGATGCGCAGAAGGGGCAGGCGGGCGCTAGTGCGCCGACTACCCTGGCCCCGCCAGCGAACCAACCGCGGGCGGCCAAGACGAAGGCTGCCGCGAAGAAGGCCGCTACGAAGAAGCAGGCCCCGACGTCAAAGGAGACGGTTGCGGGGCCCTCCCGGGAGGCACCGGCGGCCGAAGAGGGCTGGACACTGGTGGCGGGGAAGCCCCAGAAAAAGAAGGCGGCCCCGGTGCCGGACGCCAAGGAGGCCCCCGTCCCCAAGGCGAAGTCTAAGAAGAAGCGGGCCCCGAGGCCACCTAGACCACCGCGGTCGCTAGCAGTGGTTATGGCCCTCAAGCCGGAGGCGGTGGCGGAGGGCCTCACATACAGGGATGCGCTGTCCAGGGCCAAGGAGCGGGTCAATTGGGGGGAATTGGGAATGGGCCCAGCGCGTTTCCGACAGGGCGTAACGGGGGCTCGTATTCTTGAGCTCCCCAAAGAGGCCACTGTGGCCCAGGCGGACGCCTTAGCGGCGAAGCTGGAGGAGGTGTTGGGGGATGCCGCAAAGATAACTCGCCCGACAAAACTGGCTGACGTCCGGGTCTCGGATCTGGAGGACTCGGTGTCGGCCGAAGAGCTTCGGGTGGCGCTGGCCGAGCGTGCGGGATGTGCCACGCAGCTTGTGAGGGTCAGTGCCATCTCCCCGGGTCTTGGCGGAATGGGGACGGCCTGGGCCTCGTGCCCGGCGGAGGCCGTGAAGCGGCTGGTTGAGGGTGGAAGAATGGTGGTTGGGTGGAGCGCTGCTCGGATAAGAGTGATGGAGCAGCGCCCCATGCGATGCTATCGGTGCCGGGAGGTGGGTCACCCCCAGCAGTTATGCCCGTCCGAGAAGGACCGCAGTGGCCTTTGCTACCGCTGCGGAGCCGAGGGCCACTTTGCGGCAGCCTGCAGGGCGCCGAAACCACGGTGCTCTGTTTGCGCTGATCGGGGCCTTCCGGCTGAGCACCGGATGGCGGGGCCGGCCTGCAAACCCCCAAGGGTTAAGGGCCGGCCGATCCCACCGGAGAGGAACTCCGGGGCTACGGCCTCTGCCGTCTCCCTTGGGGAGTCACCGATGGAAACCGGTGGTGCCTAAGCACAGCCGGGCCGTTGGTGGCGCCCCACGGGGAGTGGAGCGGAGTTTGTAGTGGATCCCTCTCGTTACCAACTGTGGTTTGAGCCATGGTTGGGAACGAGAGGGTCTGGGATGTTCTGCCCCCCCCCTCCTGTCGGAAAGCGTCTGTGCTGGTGTGCGGACGCTGTCTGGCAGGAGGGAGGGGGCGCGGGGGGGGTGCGGGAGGGGGCTCTCTGTAGTGGGGAGCCACCTCCGGCATCCCTTCCGGCGCTGACGGGTGGATGGGGCAAGACGGGTGGCTTAGACTGCCCGTGTTGCCCTATCCTAAGACGTGGCTGCGTGTGCGGGGGGAAGGCTGCCCCTCGTGCATGCATTGCACTTGTCACGTCACGTCTGGGGTTGCCCTGCGTTTCCTCTGGGCAACCTCCATGGGCGCTAAAGGCCACTTTGGAGCCTGCTTCGGCGGGTTCTGAGGTGGTGCCGGGGGCCCCATTCCGGTGCCGGCTGCGGTCTGTGGCTGCGGCCGGTTCCGGAGGGGGCCTGGCGCTTTCCCTGGAGGCTGACTTCGGTTGGTTTCTGGGGAGAGCTGCCCGGAGATGGCTTGGTGAACTTGCTTCGGCAGATCCCGGGTCATCTTCGTCATGGGCATAGTGGGAAATCGGAGATGGTTTAGTGGGTATTCCCAGTGCCGCCAATATCAGGTGCTGGGCGACCCCCACACAGGCCCACGCTAAGCCGGCGGTCCGCTGGAACATAGTCCAGTGGTTTAGGGTATCGTCTGTAAGAGGATTCCATCTCCGTAAAAAAAAAAAAAAAAAAAAAAAGGTTAGGTTAGGTTAGGTTAGGTTAGGTTAGGTTAGGTTAGGTTAGGTTAGGTTAGGTTAGGTTAGGTTAGGTTAGGTTAGGTTAGGTTAGGTTAGGTTAGGTTAGGTTAGGTTAGGTTAGGTTAGGTTAGGTTAGGTTAGGTTAGGTTAGGTTAGGTTAGGTTAGGTTAGGTTAGGTTAGGTTAGGTTAGGTTAGGTTAGGTTAGGTTAGGTTAGGTTAGGTTAGGTTAGGTTAGGTTAGGTTAGGTTAGGTTAGGTTAGGTTAGGTTAGGTTAGGTTAGGTTAGGTTAGGTTAGGTTAGGTTAGGTTAGGTTAGGTTAGGTTAGGTTAGGTTAGGTTAGGTTAGGTTGGGGTGCATGCTGGGGAGCCTCCTAGTGTGCTGGGGGCGTTGTCGGGTCCACTTGTTGCATTTTGGCGGATGTTCTGTCATCCGGTGCAAACGGTGGGTCCCACAACGTGTCCAGACGGCGCATCCTGGGCGACTGCGAACTCATTATCCGCTCGTTAGGGTAATGGGTTCGGAGCCGGCCAATCTCCAGCACGGTGTGGCTGCCTTCGGGCATTGCACGGTCGCACAAGCCCGTAGCCCTGCATTTATGTGGGGTCGGGGGCTGGGCGTATGGGGCTTGCCCTGTGCGTCTGGCTGTGAGGAAGAAAACCTCTCTAAAAAATCACCCTGGTGGGGCCCCAGTCGGGGCCAGTGGACCTTTGGGTCGGAGGATGGCGGGCTGCTAGCCCGCGGTCTGCCTGTGCGGACATGGTTGGGGGCGGTGCGCCCACTGCGTTCTTTGCGCTTTTTTGGTGTCAAGGGCTCTTTTCAGGGCCAGCGGACTTCGGTCGTGGTTGGCGGGCCTTCAAGGCCCGCGGCGCGGCGGTATGCTTTGGCTGCCGTCGGGCAACCCGTTACCCTTCGGGGCCGGGGGCCTACAGGGCTTGTGCCCGGGCCGAGTGGAGTAAACCACAGTAAAAAATCCCCTAATCCCAAGGTTCGGGGGGTGCCGATGGGATGAATGGCCGGCGGGGTTACGCCGGTCCCAAGCCCTCCACGAGTGTGGGAGTGGGTTGCCGCGCCCGTAAGCGGCAAAAATCAAATTATGGACAGTCTTGGAAACAACAAACTACCCCAGGAGGGTACCGGTCGCTCCGCGGCCGGGGAATCCCTCCCTGTCGCTCCGGCGGCAGGCTGCCCCATCGTTTCTGGGGGGGGCACCAGCTGTTCTGGGCGTAGCCCAACAAAATGCGAACCCGTTGAGAGCGGGCGCCCATCGGTATCCGGGCCGGTGGGTGTTAAATCTGCTACCGGCAGTGTTGTGAGTGTTTCGGAGCGTGATCCGAGGGATTCGGTAATGGACCGAGTTATGAATTGGGAGGTGGAGTCGGCAGCAACCTCGGAGCTGGAATTCGGTTCGCTGTCGTCCAGAGGGCCCTCTAGGGGGTCTGTTACTTTGAAGTTCGGCGAGTTTGCGGGGAAAGGGAAAGGATGTACCGCAACAAAGAAAGTCACCAAGCCGAGGAAACTGACTGGGCTTGGCCGTGGTGTCAGGAACAGAGGGGTCGACAGGTCGTCCCTCAAACGTCGGAAGCCCCAGACTAGGGCTGATTCAGCGGCTGGTCGGCGTGGGACGGGGGACGAGCTGGAGTTCCCTGGTCTACCGGTGGAAGAGGCCATGCCAGCGCCACAAAAACTGCCGCGCTCAAAATATGGCAGGGGCTACAGCCACAATGTGGGGCTCGCCCAGGCCCTCCGGGAGTTGAGGGCGGGGCCGCCGGACTCAGAGTCGGAGCTCGACGAATTGGAGCGGGAGCTGGAACAAGAAATTAGCCCTGAGCCTAGTCCGGTGTTCGGCCACAATGTCGCGGAGAAAGAAGATGGGGATATGGGGCCCCCCAACAGTATCAGGAGGTTGATAAAGCGGGCGGAGGATGGAGCCGCAGCCATACACCGGGCGACCCGTAAGTCTGGGAACCTCAAAGGGACCACTATGCGGGATATAGACTGCGGCTCCAAGGCCATGATGGAGGCCATTAGGGAGCTGGCCAATCGCCAGGACGGAGAAGACTTGCGTCGGCTCCGTGAAGAGAACGCGCGCCTCCAGGCCCAGATATTTACCCTGAGGGGGGAGATGAGGGCCCTCAGAGAGGCGGTCACGGAAGGCACGGGCCCACGGAGAGCGGAGGGTCCCCCGGCGGGGGTGATGGCCGTCCCAGAACCGGAGAGAGCGAAGGCGGAGTCGAGGCCGCTGCGGAATGACCAGCATGCCGTGACGCGGGAGGAGTTCACCCGCGCCATGGAGCACATGCAGCAGGCCTTGATGGAGCACATTGGTGGTGTGGTGGGGGCGCGACTCGAGGGGCTGGAGGTGGATGGCCGGCTGATGCCCGCCAAGTCCCACCGCCCCCCGTTGGCGGCTGATGCCCGGAAGGGGGTAGTGACGCCGGTGGCTGCCAGTGTGCCGACTACCTTGGCCCCGGCCGCGAACTTGCCGCGGGCGGCTAAAGGAAAGGCTGCCAAGAAGAAGCAGGATCCGAAGCCAAGGGAGAGGGTTGAGGAGTCCTCTCGAAATGAGGCACCGATACTTGAAGAGGGATGGACACTGGTGGCGAAGAGGCCCCAGAAAAAGAAGGTGGCGGCCCCAGTGCAGGAGGCTCAGGAGCCCCCGCTCACTGAGGCTAAAAAGAAAAAGAAGAAGAAGAAGCGGGCCCCGGGGCTGCCGAGACCGCCGAGGTCACTGGCGGTGGTTGTGGCCCTCAAACCGGAGGCGGTGGCTGAGGGCCTCACCTATAAGGATGCGCTGGCCAGGGCCAAGGAGAGTGTGAATTGGGCGGAGTTGGGAATGGGCCCTGCGCGATTCCGCCAGGGGGTAACGGGGGCTCGAATCCTGGAGCTCCCCAAAGAGGCCACTGCAGCCCAGGCGGACGCCTTAGCAGCAAAGTTGGAGGAGGTGTTGGGGGAGGCTGCTAGGATCTCTCGCCCGACCAAGAAGGCCGACGTCCGGGTCTCGGGCTTGGAGGACTCTGTGTCGACCGAAGAGCTTCGAGTGGCGCTGGCTGAGCGTGCGGGATGCGCCCTTGAGCTCGTCAGGGTAAGCTCAATCTCTCCGGGCGTTGGGGGAATGGGAACGGCCTGGGCCTCGTGCCCGTCGGAGGCTGTAAGGCGTTTGGTTGATGGTGGCCGTATAGTGGTTGGTTGGAGCGCTGCTACGATAAGAGTGATGGAGCAGCGCCCCATGCGATGTTATCGGTGCCGGGAGGTGGGTCACCCCCAGCAGTTGTGCCCGTCCCAGAAAGACCGCAGCGGCCTCTGCTACCGCTGCGGGGTCGAGGGCCACATTGCGGCAGTGTGCAGGGCGCCGAAGCCACGGTGCTCTGTCTGTTCAGATCGGGGCCTTCCGTCTGAACACCGGATGGCCGGGCCGGCCTGTAAACCTCCAGTGGTTAAGGGTCGGCCGATCCTACCGGAGAGGAACTCCGGGGCTACAGCCTCTGCTGTCGCCACTGGGGTGTCACCGATGGAAACCGGTGGTGCATAGGCACAGCCGGACCGTCGGAGGCACCCCAGGGGGCGTGGAGCGGGGTTTGTGGTGGATCCCTCTCGTTAACAACTGTGGTCTGAGCCATGGTTGGGAACGAGAGGGTCTGGGATGTTCTGCCCCCCCCCTCCTGTCGGAAAGCGTCTGTGCTGGTGTGCGGACGCTGTCTGGCAGGAGGGAGGGGGCGCGGGGGGGGTGCGGGAGGTGGCTCTCTGTAGTGGGGAGCCACCTCCAGCATCCCTTCCGGCGCTGACGGGTGGATGGGGCAAGACGGGTGGCTTCGACTGCCCGTGTTGCCCTATCCTAAGACGTGGCTGCATGTGCGGGGGGAAGGCTGCCCCTCGTGCATGCATTGCACTTGTCACGTCACGTCTGGGGTTGCCCTGCGTTTCCTCTGGGCAACCTCCATGGGCGCTAAAGGCCACTTTGGAGCCTGCTTCGGCGGGTTTTGAGGTGGTGCCGGGGGCCCCATTCCGGTGCCGGCTGCGGTCTGTGGCTGCGGCCGGTTCTGGAGGGGGGCCTGGCGCCCTCCCTGGAGGCTGACTTCGGTTGGTTTTTGGGGAGGGCTGCCCGGAGTTGGCTTGGTGAACTTGCTTCGGCAGATCCCGGGTCATCTTCGTCATGGGCATAGTGGGAAATCGGAGATGGTTTAGTGGGTATTCCCAGTGCCACCAATATCAGGTGCTGGGCGACCCCCACACAGGCCCACGCTAAGCCGGCGGTCCGCTGGAACATAGTCCAGTGGTTTAGGGTATCGTCTGTAAGCGGATTCCATCTCCGTAAAAAAAAAAAAAAAAAAAAAGGTTAGGTTAGGTTAGGTTTTTTTTTTTTTTTTTTTTTTTTTTTCACCTGACTACCTCAGACATTATCCGAGCCTTTTTGTATCTTGAATTTACTTACATTCATTCCAGTTCTCGCATTTGTGCCTCTCGTACTTTCATTCTTCATACTTTATCTTTCTTTCATACATCTCTTTTGCTGCTTAAGTTATTGGATACTAAGGGATTTTTTGCTAGGTTCTTTATTTAAATTATTATGTCCAGTCTCTTTATTGATTACATATTTTCTACTTATATATAGTTTACATTTTATCTTATCTTATATTTCGTACATCTTGTATCATAGTCGGCTACTTGTTATATCATTATACATTACAATTTCTTATTTTAATTATACATTCATATATTGTTTATTATATTAACAATTTTCTATATTTATTGACATCTTATACTTTACTTATTCTATGGCATTATACATTCTTAACTACATTGTACATAGTTCACTATCATTTAGTATTACAATGTTTTAAACATTTTTTGTTATTTATCTTACATTTTACTTATATCTATATCACATTTCTAGCTTTTCTAATTTACAATTTCTATTTCTACCTATATTTTACATTGTGGCTTTGTATCCTTTTATTTTTATATAGCTATTTTATGTATATTACATGTTTCACATTTTATGGTTATTACACTTTGCATAATATTCAGCTTATTACTGCTGAGTATTTACATGTGTTTTATTTATTATCTATATATCACAGTTATACTTAGTTCTATGCCATTTATTAAGCTAGTTTGTATTCTACATTATTTTTCCTAATTCCCTATTGTATTGCATGTTGTAAAGCCTCATTTTATATCACAGTTATATTGTTTGTTTGTTATTTTGCTCTTGTTATATGTTTATGTTTATTAATTGTTTCCTATTACTTTCAACCGTGTTTATTTATTAGTTATTCATAATGCTGCGTGTTTGTTTAATTTGCTTGTTGATTGTTTAACCGATTTTTCCATTTTTTGCACACACGATGCAGATATATCGAGATATATTTGTTTGTGTTGTGCACTATATGGTGCAGGTTATTTTGACGAAAACATTCGTCGCCGTCTTTTTACGATATTCATTGAATATATGGCGTGTTTTCAAAGTTGTTTTTTACTTAATAGGTTGTTTACATCTAGATGCTTCAGACCTATGCGGTGTGTGTTTTGTTTTTGTGTTTTTGTATATGTGTGATTTGTGTGTGTGTGAGTGTGTGTGTCTGCGTTTGTGTACATGTATGTGTGTGTGTCAGCGGTATGCGACGGTCGATCTGGCTATCTCGTCCCATTTACTTCTTATCTGGCATTCATTGCTGAATGCGTTGTGCTGTTTGTTATCAACTCCCGACCTTTCGCAATTTTTGCACGATGGGGGATTGTCGCGTTGGGGGCACTCCTTCCTCAAATGAGGTCCTCCGCAGTGGCTGCACAGGTCTGCGGTCTCCTGGCAGAACCTTTTTCCGTGGCCGTATCCGAGGCAACGGGTGCATTGTACCAGTGGAGATTGGTCTTCCACCCTTATCCTTTGGAGGTCCATACGTACAGCTCCAGCTTCCACCGCTCTCTTCCAGATTGTTGGAGACGTGCTCAAGACTACATGTTCTGCATGAGGGTTTCTTGTCCGTCTTCTATATTTTATATTAAGTCTGTCGTTTTCTGTTGTTAATCCCTCAAATATTGTCTTGTTTTGGTTTCTCAATGCATTTATAACATCTTCGTCGGTGTTTATCTTGAGCACGTCCCTTAGGATTATTAGAGGATCCTTGTTCGCGACTTCTTCTATGTTCAAGTTTTCCGTTTCCTTTCCCAATCTTTCCGTCATCTTCCTTCTCTCTTCTTTCGTTCTAAAGCCCATGATTACTTTTCTATCCTTTGCCTTCCTTACCTTTTCCACAGTTATCCATCCTTCCTTAGCGTTTGCCGCTTCTCTTACTCTGTTTAATACTTCCTCTCCTGTTTCCATCTCGTCTTTCGATGTGACCACCATCGAAAACAGGGTGTCCCTTTCGCGGCGGGTGATCTCCGATTGGTTGTTGGTTGAGGGCTTGCTGTCACCTTTCAGCACCTTTGCGTACGTCCTTGTATCCTTCTCTTCTATCACTCTTGCTATCATGTCTATTTGCTCTTTCATCTCTTTCATTCCTGTGTTGTCCAAGGCAACACCCTTACACTCTTTTGTTTCCTTCTTTTCCTTACCTATGTTCACTATTTCTTCTGCCATTCTCTTCATTTCTTCCTTGGTCTCTTTCATCATATTCACCATCTTATCCACGTTGTCATGCAATTCGTCTGTGAAGGTTATTTTCCTAATGCCTTCGTCATCTTCATATTTCGCCAGTAGGGTTTTATACTCTATCCTGAGATTCTTTTGAAACTTTGCATCATCTTCCTTCATCCCATAGTTATTCTTCAACTCATCATAATCCATTCTATACGTTGTCAGTGCTTTTTCATACTCGTCTAATTCTTCTATCATATTTTCCTTCTCCTTTTTTAGCATTTCAATTTCCTTACTTAACTCTTCATTTTTCCTTTTCCATTCATTCACTTCATCTTTCATTCCAGTCCCTTGTTCAATTTGATTCATCCACCGAATTACCTGTCTTATAGTTGCAGCTGCCGTTTCCTTTTTTAACTTGGTCATTTTGTCAGCTTTTAGCGTCTCCAGTACCGTGTCCATATCCCTGGATA
This sequence comes from Nymphula nitidulata, assembly GCA_947347705.1. NCBI lineage: Eukaryota > Metazoa > Arthropoda > Insecta > Lepidoptera > Crambidae > Nymphula > Nymphula nitidulata. The sequence continues at coordinate 18,467 of OX374617.1, read as the reverse complement.
GCTTTTGTTTTTCCATATTCTGGGCTTCAATTATATTAGGCGTTTTGCTGTGGGTATTTAGGGTTCTCGTTCTGTTTCCCTCTGCTATTGTGGGTCGCCCTTTTGGCGTCTCTTCACCGTCCGTCCGCCCCATAGATTGTCTGTCCTCGGTGGCACCAGATGGCCGCCTGCGTCTGCTCTCGTGAGTGCCGGCCGTTGTATGGTCCTCGCTAGGTGGGCCGGAGGTCCTTCTGCCGCTCACTCTAGCGGCCTTTATGGCGGGGGTGCGGTGCATTTTTGACGGGGGAGGGGACGAGATAGCGGTGAGCAAAATTTTATTTTACTGTATAATGGGAGTTGTAATAGTGTGCTATGTACAGTGCAACGGTGTTCTATGCTGTTTCTAATTTTATTTACCCTGTATAGAGGGGTCAATTCCTATTCTACTAGTTTATTGGCTTGTCGGCCTTATCCTAATGTTACCCTGTATAGGGGGGTCAATGTTTTAAGCTAATTAATGCCAAAAGGCCACGTAATTCCTAAAACTAACAAAATTGAATAAATTTTTGCCTGTAAAGGGGGTCAAAGTTGCTTGTGTTAAGTGTATGTGTGTGTAAGTGTGTGTATGTAGAGCTGCGATTGTCAGCCCGTATGGGTAGGTCAATATCGCAGCTCTATGTGTGTTTTTGTGAGTGTTTTGCGTGTTTTTGTGTGTGGGACTCTATATAGAGCTTTGGCTCTACTTGTGTTCAATAGCCCCCTGAGCGCCCAGCGTCCACAAAAAAGTCTCGTCCTCGTAGGCCTCCTAGTTCCCGAGATATTTCGATTCCAAACTTTTCAAAATGGCGGACAATATGGCCGCCGAAAAGTTTGCAATGTTGTATCTCAGGAACGGTACCTCCTACGACGATGCGGTTTTCTGCGGAAGACTTGGCGCCTGGAGCTCTGTCCCTGGGTGTTATTTTGTATGTGAGTGTGTGTGGATATATATAGAGCTGTGCCGGTCAACCTGTATAAGGGGTGTCAATACACTAACTCTATATATATCGTGTAGTGTGTATGAGTGTGAATAGAGTCAGCTAGTCTACCTGTAAAAGGGTGTCAATGTTGACTCTATATGTGTTTGTGTGTGTGTGCGTATGTGGTGTGAGTAGAGCCGTATGTGTCAGTCCTCTAAGGAGGGTGTCAGACACGACTCTGTGTGTGTTTTGTGGTGTGCAGTTGTGTATATAGAGTCGCGTTGGTCAAACCTGTAAAGAGGGTGTCAAAGTCGACTCTATATTTGTTATGTAGTGCGTGTGTGTATGTGTACGTGTATGTTTTATGACCCTGTATGGGGGAGTCTTACTATGTCTAATTGCCTATCTAATTTTTTTTTTAAAACTATATGCCACCCAAAAGGGGTCCGTTAAATTAGTGTAAGTATCACAGTCTATTGTAGGTCTTGTTTTAATTTGTGCTCTAGGTAGAGTCAACTGGCAGTTCGGTGTCTTATATAAGACGCCTGTTGTCTAATTTTTCCCAATTTGGAGTAGAAATGCCTAAAAAATGCCTAAATATGCCTTCGACTCTATGTAGAGCTTTCCCTCTACCCTAATGTGGTAGCCCTCACCTTGCCGAGCCCCCAGGAAAAAGTCCCGTCGTCGCAGGTCCCTTGGTTTCGGAGATATCGCAATCCGAATATTTCCAAGATGGCGGACAAAATGGCCGCCAGGAACTTCGGATCGATATATCTCCGGAACGAGCCGCCGTACGAAGGCGGGGTTTTCACTGGGGTAATGGGCTCCCCAGACTCTACCTCAGGGCTGAGTTTCAGGCTTCCGTGAGCCGCTCTATGTAGAGTCCCGCTGGGTGTTGATTTAGGTAGAGCCCCGGTTGCCCTTGTCAGCTGTGAAAACCTCAGTCTCCCCGGACCAGTGGTTCCTGAGTTATTCCGCTTTCAATTTTAGGCAAAATTGCAAAAGCAAGTTTGCCCAAAATCGCGAAACTGGTTTACTCGGCTCCTATCGGTCACAGAAGGCCGCGGTTTCCAACGCTGTGGTGTCGGTGGTGTTTGCTACCCTTTGGCTTGGGCAGTTTTGCCCAAAATTTTTGGGGTGGCAAATAGGGTCGCTGGGTGTCCCAAGTGATTCCCTGTACCTGGGGAAGTGTCCTCAAGAAAACCCCGTTGAAATCGGACCGGTAGTTTGGGAGATATTCAAGTTTTTCCGAAAAACAAGATGGCGGCCAAGATGGCGGCGCTGTTTTTGAAGCTCTATATCTCCGGTCCTATCGGTCCGATTCCCTCGGTGTTTGGGTTTCCCGTAATTGCCCCGGCGTCCTCTACAAGATGGTGAGTTTTATTTTTGGATCCAAGGGCTCCAAAATGGCGCCAAAATTTTTTGCCTTGAGAAAGCCGGGATGGTCAGACAAAACACCCTCGTGAAGTCCGCACTTCAAATTTTTTAATATTTTGGGACTTATAGATTTTTCAAAATTTTTCTAATTTTTTGGGAATTCCAAATTTCAAAATTTTTAGTCGCTGGGCCGGTAGTCAGATAGCGCTTAACGTGCCGATTATGACAATCCAAATCCCGTCAAGATTGGCCCACCCGTTTAGGAGCTGTGGCCTTCCTAAGTTTTTCAAGATGGCGGCCAAGATGGCGGCCGATTTTTTAACGTGCTATAGCTAAGTCCCTATCTATCCGAGGATATTGGTGTTTGGGTTCTTTGTTGTCACCTTTTTGCCCTCTTCACGATGGTGGGGTTGATTTTGAGAAATGTGTGGTAAATATTTACCACACTTTTTTATGTGTCGAGGGGGTGGGGGTAGCAACTTTATTCCCTTCCCCGAAAACCGCTCGTGCGAGAATCGCTTAATTTGGGTTTTATAGATTTTAGAAGAATTTTTTGTGTTTTTCAATTTATTAAATTTAGGGGTTGGGGTGGTTTTTCCGACGGGGTTGTTTTGGGGTTGTGTTTTCGGTAGTACTAAAGTACTACCGGTGGGTCCAAATTTGATGTTAGAATTTAGATCTGACCGCTGGTTCTCGAGTTATAAGGTTTTCCAATTTTGCAGATTTTTCCCGGAAATTTTTTGTAAACAAACTTTTCAAGGTAAAATTTAAAATAGTTGCCAAAGGGTGAATTTAGTCAATTTGGTATGAAAAGTTGTGCAGTTTTATGAATTTTTGATTTGAAAAGTAATTTTGAAAGAATTTTATTATTTGATCGAGATATTACTATTTTCACAAGTGTGGGTCCAAATTTGTTGAAATTTAAAAATTTTAAAACTTCCCTCCCTTATATCTTGGGAACCCGCGGTCCGATTTGGCTGAAGCTTTCTCCCAGATTATTATTTTCGGACGTACTACAAACTAAGATTTTAAAATTTTAATTTTGTTCAAAATTGAGGGAGACGATTTTCGAAATATATTTACGAAAGTTAATTCTAAAAGTAGGGGTAGGGGGTGGAAAACAGGGGGGATCGATAGCCTGGCTCAAATCGGTGTGGACACTTTAGTGTCCGCACCTGACTCCGAATCCGGGGTTGTTTTTTGCCTAGGGTGGCTCCTTCCCCTATTTTTCAGCCCCTAAAATTTTGAAAGTTTACACACAATTTTTAAAAACTTATATCTCCTAGACTATTTGTTCAAAAATTAAAATTTTTTCACTGTTATGACCGGAAGGGTCCAAATTAATTTTTAAAAAGTAAACGCGCTAGGGTTGTCACTGGAAATTTTTATCTAGGGTTGAACAAAAAGTAAATTTTTATTTTTGAACTTATTTATGCTATAACTTATTATACACTTAACTTAAAATTCTGCCAAAAATTTTCTTTTATTCTGCTCGTCTTCCTCTCTCTCCCGGCGCCTTCCACGTTCTCCTGCGGGACCTCCTTCTTGGACCACGTGTCCACGTGGTTTTGTTTTCCCGGCTGTTTTCTCCGCGGTTTCCCAGCGGAAAAATCCGGAAAAATTTGGTGGTGTAGTGGGGACCGGGACGCACCCAAATGTAAATTTTTATTTGGGGGTCACCGATCTATATTTTGTGGCGTATGCGTTTTTGTATTTTATTTTGATGCACTTTATAACCTAAAAAGGTTTTTTGCACTTTCCCCTTATGGGGTATACACTTTTTCACTTTTTTATTTTTTTCACTTTTTTCCGCACTTCTTTCCGCGTATTTTGGTGTATCGCACTATAGGTTTTCTATTGCTTTTGCACTTTTTATTATTTTTTGTACCGGAGCACTTTTCAATTTTCGTTTTTCGAGAATAACTTCCGTATTTCCGGTCCGATTTTCAAACGGTTTTCACCAATAGGCGCAGCTCGTTTTTGCGCACACGACGATACCAAATTTGGGAAGAAACGGTTTACTTTTACCACTTTTAAGATTTTTGAGGTCGGGAGCGTCACAGATTCGTGGCGTATGGCTCGGGGGGCACCGTGCGACTGGTTAGGTTAGGTTAGGTTAGGTTAGGTTAGGTTAGGTTAGGTTAGGTTAGGTTAGGTTAGGTTAGGTTAGGTTAGGTTAGGTTAGGTTAGGTTAGGTTAGGTTAGGTTAGGTTAGGTTAGGTTAGGTTAGGTTAGGTTAGGTTAGGTTAGGTTAGGTTAGGTTAGGTTAGGTTAGGTTAGGTTAGGTTAGGTTAGGTTAGGTTAGGTTAGGTTAGGTTAGGTTAGGTTAGGTTAGGTTAGGTTAGGTTAGGTTAGGTTTTTTTTTTTTTTTTTTTTTTTTTTTTTTTTTTTTTTTTTTTTTTTTTTTTTTTTTTTTTTTTTTTTTTTTTTTTTTTTTTTTTTTTTATAAACTAGTTTTTTCACATTTAAGCAATTGTTTTTCACAAATGGCGCAGAAGAACTTATAACTAATATTGAAGTGAGTCCAAGATAGCCGGTACTGGTTGTGAGATGAACCAGTAGCAACTATCAAGCTGCTCACCGAGGCGATAAGGGATGTCGCCAGGGTGAAGGGGGGGACAGAGACAGAATAATACAATAATATATATATACTTAAATAAAATATATAAGATGCAAGGACCGAAAGAGGTAGTCCTTGCACCCAGTACTAACTTATACTAACTTATACCTAATATCACATGTTGTGATTGGACAAAACAAAATGGCATTAATTTAAATTTGGAGTACAAGTAGAAGACATCAACGCGCGCGCTTAAAAAAAAGTTGCTCGCGTTGATGTCTTTTACCCGAGGCACACATCGTTACCGGTCACGATAGCATCGTGACCGCTATCGTGACCGCTATCGTGACCGCTATCGTTACCGGTCACGTTATGCTATCGTGACCGGGCACACTTCACTATCGTTACCGGTCACGTTATGCTATCGTGACCGGTCACGCTACGTTATCGTTACCGGTCACGTTATGCTATCGTGACCGGTCACGCTGCGGTATCCTTACCGGCAACTTTACTTATCGTTACCGGTCACGTTAAGAGCAGTTGGACGCGTACTAACTTATACTAATACTTATACTAACTTATACCTAATATCACATGTTGTGATTGGACAAAACAAAATGGCATTAATTTAAATTTGGAGTACAAGTAGAAGACATCAACGCGCGCCCTTAAAAAGATTTGCTCGCGTTGATGTCTTTTACCCGAGGCACGCATCGTTACCGGTAACTTTATATCGTGACCGGTAACTTTATATCGTGACCGCTATCGTGACCGCTATCGTGACCGCTATCGTGACCGCTATCGTGACCGGGCACTTTATGCTATCGTTACCGGTAACTTTACATATCGTGACCGGTCACGATAGCCACACAGAATTATTATGACTAACTTATTTGTTTATCTAAGTACTAATTACATTAATTACATAGCCCGTGGAATACAAAGCAAAACAAGATTACTTAACATGAGAATTAACAAAACTAACAAAATATATCTTATATCCTAATACAATCATGTGTCTCTAAGTCCGTAATTACCTGACACGTAAAACAAAGCAAAACACGATTACTCTTAGATTAATTAACTTAATTATATTTAATTCTAATCCTAATTTAATTTTAATTTTAGTTTCCTCACATATACTAATGTTGCCACCTGCCCCCGAGTGCCGGCTAAGATTGCGATGTCGGCTGGGGAACGGAGAGGGGCGGGAAATTGAAATCTTTAACATTCCTATAAATGGTTAGGTTAGGTTAGGTTAGGTTAGGTTAGGTTAGGTTAGGTTAGGTTAGGTTAGGTTAGGTTAGGTTAGGTTAGGTTAGGTTAGGTTAGGTTAGGTTAGGTTAGGTTAGGTTAGGTTAGGTTAGGTTAGGTTAGGTTAGGTTAGGTTAGGTTAGGTTAGGTTAGGTTAGGTTAGGTTAGGTTAGGTTAGGTTAGGTTAGGTTAGGTTAGGTTAGGTTAGGTTAGGTTAGGTTAGGTTAGGTTAGGTTAGGTTAGGTTAGGTTAGGTTAGGTTAGGTTAGGTTAGGTTAGGTTAGGTTAGGTTAGGTTAGGTTAGGTTAGGTTAGGTTAGGTTAGGTTAGGTTAGGTTAGGTTAGGTTAGGTTAGGTTAGGTTAGGTTAGGTTAGGTTAGGTTAGGTTAGGTTAGGTTAGGTTAGGTTAGGTTAGGTTAGGTTAGGTTAGGTTAGGTTAGGTTAGGTTAGGTTAGGTTAGGTTAGGTTAGGTTAGGTTAGGTTAGGTTAGGTTAGGTTAGGTTAGGTTAGGTTAGGTTAGGTTAGGTTAGGTTAGGTTAGGTTAGGTTAGGTTAGGTTAGGTTAGGTTAGGTTAGGTTAGGTTAGGTTAGGTTAGGTTAGGTTAGGTTAGGTTAGGTTAGGTTAGGTTAGGTTAGGTTAGGTTAGGTTAGGTTAGGTTAGGTTAGGTTAGGTTAGGTTAGGTTAGGTTAGGTTAGGTTAGGTTAGGTTAGGTTAGGTTAGGTTAGGTTAGGTTAGGTTAGGTTAGGTTAGGTTAGGTTAGGTTAGGTTAGGTTAGGTTAGGTTAGGTTAGGTTAGGTTAGGTTAGGTTAGGTTAGGTTAGGTTAGGTTAGGTTAGGTTAGGTTAGGTTAGGTTAGGTTAGGTTAGGTTAGGTTAGGTTAGGTTAGGTTAGGTTAGGTTAGGTTAGGTTAGGTTAGGTTAGGTTAGGTTAGGTTAGGTTAGGTTAGGTTAGGTTAGGTTAGGTTAGGTTAGGTTAGGTTAGGTTAGGTTAGGTTAGGTTAGGTTAGGTTAGGTTAGGTTAGGTTAGGTTAGGTTAGGTTAGGTTAGGTTAGGTTAGGTTAGGTTAGGTTAGGTTAGGTTAGGTTAGGTTAGGTTAGGTTAGGTTAGGTTAGGTTAGGTTAGGTTAGGTTAGGTTAGGTTAGGTTAGGTTAGGTTAGGTTAGGTTAGGTTAGGTTAGGTTAGGTTAGGTTAGGTTAGGTTAGGTTAGGTTAGGTTAGGTTAGGTTAGGTTAGGTTAGGTTAGGTTAGGTTAGGTTAGGTTAGGTTAGGTTAGGTTAGGTTAGGTTAGGTTAGGTTAGGTTAGGTTAGGTTAGGTTAGGTTAGGTTAGGTTAGGTTAGGTTAGGTTAGGTTAGGTTAGGTTAGGTTAGGTTAGGTTAGGTTAGGTTAGGTTAGGTTAGGTTAGGTTAGGTTAGGTTAGGTTAGGTTAGGTTAGGTTAGGTTAGGTTAGGTTAGGTTAGGTTAGGTTAGGTTAGGTTAGGTTAGGTTAGGTTAGGTTAGGTTAGGTTAGGTTAGGTTAGGTTAGGTTAGGTTAGGTTAGGTTAGGTTAGGTTAGGTTAGGTTAGGTTAGGTTAGGTTAGGTTAGGTTAGGTTAGGTTAGGTTAGGTTAGGTTAGGTTAGGTTAGGTTAGGTTAGGTTAGGTTAGGTTAGGTTAGGTTAGGTTAGGTTAGGTTAGGTTAGGTTAGGTTAGGTTAGGTTAGGTTAGGTTAGGTTAGGTTAGGTTAGGTTAGGTTAGGTTAGGTTAGGTTAGGTTAGGTTAGGTTAGGTTAGGTTAGGTTAGGTTAGGTTAGGTTAGGTTAGGTTAGGTTAGGTTAGGTTAGGTTAGGTTAGGTTAGGTTAGGTTAGGTTAGGTTAGGTTAGGTTAGGTTAGGTTAGGTTAGGTTAGGTTAGGTTAGGTTAGGTTAGGTTAGGTTAGGTTAGGTTAGGTTAGGTTAGGTTAGGTTAGGTTAGGTTAGGTTAGGTTAGGTTAGGTTAGGTTAGGTTAGGTTAGGTTAGGTTAGGTTAGGTTAGGTTAGGTTAGGTTAGGTTAGGTTAGGTTAGGTTAGGTTAGGTTAGGTTAGGTTAGGTTAGGTTAGGTTAGGTTAGGTTAGGTTAGGTTAGGTTAGGTTAGGTTAGGTTAGGTTAGGTTAGGTTAGGTTAGGTTAGGTTAGGTTAGGTTAGGTTAGGTTAGGTTAGGTTAGGTTAGGTTAGGTTAGGTTAGGTTAGGTTAGGTTAGGTTAGGTTAGGTTAGGTTAGGTTAGGTTAGGTTAGGTTAGGTTAGGTTAGGTTAGGTTAGGTTAGGTTAGGTTAGGTTAGGTTAGGTTAGGTTAGGTTAGGTTAGGTTAGGTTAGGTTAGGTTAGGTTAGGTTAGGTTAGGTTAGGTTAGGTTAGGTTAGGTTAGGTTAGGTTAGGTTAGGTTAGGTTAGGTTAGGTTAGGTTAGGTTAGGTTAGGTTAGGTTAGGTTAGGTTAGGTTAGGTTAGGTTAGGTTAGGTTAGGTTAGGTTAGGTTAGGTTAGGTTAGGTTAGGTTAGGTTAGGTTAGGTTAGGTTAGGTTAGGTTAGGTTAGGTTAGGTTAGGTTAGGTTAGGTTAGGTTAGGTTAGGTTAGGTTAGGTTAGGTTAGGTTAGGTTAGGTTAGGTTAGGTTAGGTTAGGTTAGGTTAGGTTAGGTTAGGTTAGGTTAGGTTAGGTTAGGTTAGGTTAGGTTAGGTTAGGTTAGGTTAGGTTAGGTTAGGTTAGGTTAGGTTAGGTTAGGTTAGGTTAGGTTAGGTTAGGTTAGGTTAGGTTAGGTTAGGTTAGGTTAGGTTAGGTTAGGTTAGGTTAGGTTAGGTTAGGTTAGGTTAGGTTAGGTTAGGTTAGGTTAGGTTAGGTTAGGTTAGGTTAGGTTAGGTTAGGTTAGGTTAGGTTAGGTTAGGTTAGGTTAGGTTAGGTTAGGTTAGGTTAGGTTAGGTTAGGTTAGGTTAGGTTAGGTTAGGTTAGGTTAGGTTAGGTTAGGTTAGGTTAGGTTAGGTTAGGTTAGGTTAGGTTAGGTTAGGTTAGGTTAGGTTAGGTTAGGTTAGGTTAGGTTAGGTTAGGTTAGGTTAGGTTAGGTTAGGTTAGGTTAGGTTAGGTTAGGTTAGGTTAGGTTAGGTTAGGTTAGGTTAGGTTAGGTTAGGTTAGGTTAGGTTAGGTTAGGTTAGGTTAGGTTAGGTTAGGTTAGGTTAGGTTAGGTTAGGTTAGGTTAGGTTAGGTTAGGTTAGGTTAGGTTAGGTTAGGTTAGGTTAGGTTAGGTTAGGTTAGGTTAGGTTAGGTTAGGTTAGGTTAGGTTAGGTTAGGTTAGGTTAGGTTAGGTTAGGTTAGGTTAGGTTAGGTTAGGTTAGGTTAGGTTAGGTTAGGTTAGGTTAGGTTAGGTTAGGTTAGGTTAGGTTAGGTTAGGTTAGGTTAGGTTAGGTTAGGTTAGGTTAGGTTAGGTTAGGTTAGGTTAGGTTAGGTTAGGTTAGGTTAGGTTAGGTTAGGTTAGGTTAGGTTAGGTTAGGTTAGGTTAGGTTAGGTTAGGTTAGGTTAGGTTAGGTTAGGTTAGGTTAGGTTAGGTTAGGTTAGGTTAGGTTAGGTTAGGTTAGGTTAGGTTAGGTTAGGTTAGGTTAGGTTAGGTTAGGTTAGGTTAGGTTAGGTTAGGTTAGGTTAGGTTAGGTTAGGTTAGGTTAGGTTAGGTTAGGTTAGGTTAGGTTAGGTTAGGTTAGGTTAGGTTAGGTTAGGTTAGGTTAGGTTAGGTTAGGTTAGGTTAGGTTAGGTTAGGTTAGGTTAGGTTAGGTTAGGTTAGGTTAGGTTAGGTTAGGTTAGGTTAGGTTAGGTTAGGTTAGGTTAGGTTAGGTTAGGTTAGGTTAGGTTAGGTTAGGTTAGGTTAGGTTAGGTTAGGTTAGGTTAGGTTAGGTTAGGTTAGGTTAGGTTAGGTTAGGTTAGGTTAGGTTAGGTTAGGTTAGGTTAGGTTAGGTTAGGTTAGGTTAGGTTAGGTTAGGTTAGGTTAGGTTAGGTTAGGTTAGGTTAGGTTAGGTTAGGTTAGGTTAGGTTAGGTTAGGTTAGGTTAGGTTAGGTTAGGTTAGGTTAGGTTAGGTTAGGTTAGGTTAGGTTAGGTTAGGTTAGGTTAGGTTAGGTTAGGTTAGGTTAGGTTAGGTTAGGTTAGGTTAGGTTAGGTTAGGTTAGGTTAGGTTAGGTTAGGTTAGGTTAGGTTAGGTTAGGTTAGGTTAGGTTAGGTTAGGTTAGGTTAGGTTAGGTTAGGTTAGGTTAGGTTAGGTTAGGTTAGGTTAGGTTAGGTTAGGTTAGGTTAGGTTAGGTTAGGTTAGGTTAGGTTAGGTTAGGTTAGGTTAGGTTAGGTTAGGTTAGGTTAGGTTAGGTTAGGTTAGGTTAGGTTAGGTTAGGTTAGGTTAGGTTAGGTTAGGTTAGGTTAGGTTAGGTTAGGTTAGGTTAGGTTAGGTTAGGTTAGGTTAGGTTAGGTTAGGTTAGGTTAGGTTAGGTTAGGTTAGGTTAGGTTAGGTTAGGTTAGGTTAGGTTAGGTTAGGTTAGGTTAGGTTAGGTTAGGTTAGGTTAGGTTAGGTTAGGTTAGGTTAGGTTAGGTTAGGTTAGGTTAGGTTAGGTTAGGTTAGGTTAGGTTAGGTTAGGTTAGGTTAGGTTAGGTTAGGTTAGGTTAGGTTAGGTTAGGTTAGGTTAGGTTAGGTTAGGTTAGGTTAGGTTAGGTTAGGTTAGGTTAGGTTAGGTTAGGTTAGGTTAGGTTAGGTTAGGTTAGGTTAGGTTAGGTTAGGTTAGGTTAGGTTAGGTTAGGTTAGGTTAGGTTAGGTTAGGTTAGGTTAGGTTAGGTTAGGTTAGGTTAGGTTAGGTTAGGTTAGGTTAGGTTAGGTTAGGTTAGGTTAGGTTAGGTTAGGTTAGGTTAGGTTAGGTTAGGTTAGGTTAGGTTAGGTTAGGTTAGGTTAGGTTAGGTTAGGTTAGGTTAGGTTAGGTTAGGTTAGGTTAGGTTAGGTTAGGTTAGGTTAGGTTAGGTTAGGTTAGGTTAGGTTAGGTTAGGTTAGGTTAGGTTAGGTTAGGTTAGGTTAGGTTAGGTTAGGTTAGGTTAGGTTAGGTTAGGTTAGGTTAGGTTAGGTTAGGTTAGGTTAGGTTAGGTTAGGTTAGGTTAGGTTAGGTTAGGTTAGGTTAGGTTAGGTTAGGTTAGGTTAGGTTAGGTTAGGTTAGGTTAGGTTAGGTTAGGTTAGGTTAGGTTAGGTTAGGTTAGGTTAGGTTAGGTTAGGTTAGGTTAGGTTAGGTTAGGTTAGGTTAGGTTAGGTTAGGTTAGGTTAGGTTAGGTTAGGTTAGGTTAGGTTAGGTTAGGTTAGGTTAGGTTAGGTTAGGTTAGGTTAGGTTAGGTTAGGTTAGGTTAGGTTAGGTTAGGTTAGGTTAGGTTAGGTTAGGTTAGGTTAGGTTAGGTTAGGTTAGGTTAGGTTAGGTTAGGTTAGGTTAGGTTAGGTTAGGTTAGGTTAGGTTAGGTTAGGTTAGGTTAGGTTAGGTTAGGTTAGGTTAGGTTAGGTTAGGTTAGGTTAGGTTAGGTTAGGTTAGGTTAGGTTAGGTTAGGTTAGGTTAGGTTAGGTTAGGTTAGGTTAGGTTAGGTTAGGTTAGGTTAGGTTAGGTTAGGTTAGGTTAGGTTAGGTTAGGTTAGGTTAGGTTAGGTTAGGTTAGGTTAGGTTAGGTTAGGTTAGGTTAGGTTAGGTTAGGTTAGGTTAGGTTAGGTTAGGTTAGGTTAGGTTAGGTTAGGTTAGGTTAGGTTAGGTTAGGTTAGGTTAGGTTAGGTTAGGTTAGGTTAGGTTAGGTTAGGTTAGGTTAGGTTAGGTTAGGTTAGGTTAGGTTAGGTTAGGTTAGGTTAGGTTAGGTTAGGTTAGGTTAGGTTAGGTTAGGTTAGGTTAGGTTAGGTTAGGTTAGGTTAGGTTAGGTTAGGTTAGGTTAGGTTAGGTTAGGTTAGGTTAGGTTAGGTTAGGTTAGGTTAGGTTAGGTTAGGTTAGGTTAGGTTAGGTTAGGTTAGGTTAGGTTAGGTTAGGTTAGGTTAGGTTAGGTTAGGTTAGGTTAGGTTAGGTTAGGTTAGGTTAGGTTAGGTTAGGTTAGGTTAGGTTAGGTTAGGTTAGGTTAGGTTAGGTTAGGTTAGGTTAGGTTAGGTTAGGTTAGGTTAGGTTAGGTTAGGTTAGGTTAGGTTAGGTTAGGTTAGGTTAGGTTAGGTTAGGTTAGGTTAGGTTAGGTTAGGTTAGGTTAGGTTAGGTTAGGTTAGGTTAGGTTAGGTTAGGTTAGGTTAGGTTAGGTTAGGTTAGGTTAGGTTAGGTTAGGTTAGGTTAGGTTAGGTTAGGTTAGGTTAGGTTAGGTTAGGTTAGGTTAGGTTAGGTTAGGTTAGGTTAGGTTAGGTTAGGTTAGGTTAGGTTAGGTTAGGTTAGGTTAGGTTAGGTTAGGTTAGGTTAGGTTAGGTTAGGTTAGGTTAGGTTAGGTTAGGTTAGGTTAGGTTAGGTTAGGTTAGGTTAGGTTAGGTTAGGTTAGGTTAGGTTAGGTTAGGTTAGGTTAGGTTAGGTTAGGTTAGGTTAGGTTAGGTTAGGTTAGGTTAGGTTAGGTTAGGTTAGGTTAGGTTAGGTTAGGTTAGGTTAGGTTAGGTTAGGTTAGGTTAGGTTAGGTTAGGTTAGGTTAGGTTAGGTTAGGTTAGGTTAGGTTAGGTTAGGTTAGGTTAGGTTAGGTTAGGTTAGGTTAGGTTAGGTTAGGTTAGGTTAGGTTAGGTTAGGTTAGGTTAGGTTAGGTTAGGTTAGGTTAGGTTAGGTTAGGTTAGGTTAGGTTAGGTTAGGTTAGGTTAGGTTAGGTTAGGTTAGGTTAGGTTAGGTTAGGTTAGGTTAGGTTAGGTTAGGTTAGGTTAGGTTAGGTTAGGTTAGGTTAGGTTAGGTTAGGTTAGGTTAGGTTAGGTTAGGTTAGGTTAGGTTAGGTTAGGTTAGGTTAGGTTAGGTTAGGTTAGGTTAGGTTAGGTTAGGTTAGGTTAGGTTAGGTTAGGTTAGGTTAGGTTAGGTTAGGTTAGGTTAGGTTAGGTTAGGTTAGGTTAGGTTAGGTTAGGTTAGGTTAGGTTAGGTTAGGTTAGGTTAGGTTAGGTTAGGTTAGGTTAGGTTAGGTTAGGTTAGGTTAGGTTAGGTTAGGTTAGGTTAGGTTAGGTTAGGTTAGGTTAGGTTAGGTTAGGTTAGGTTAGGTTAGGTTAGGTTAGGTTAGGTTAGGTTAGGTTAGGTTAGGTTAGGTTAGGTTAGGTTAGGTTAGGTTAGGTTAGGTTAGGTTAGGTTAGGTTAGGTTAGGTTAGGTTAGGTTAGGTTAGGTTAGGTTAGGTTAGGTTAGGTTAGGTTAGGTTAGGTTAGGTTAGGTTAGGTTAGGTTAGGTTAGGTTAGGTTAGGTTAGGTTAGGTTAGGTTAGGTTAGGTTAGGTTAGGTTAGGTTAGGTTAGGTTAGGTTAGGTTAGGTTAGGTTAGGTTAGGTTAGGTTAGGTTAGGTTAGGTTAGGTTAGGTTAGGTTAGGTTAGGTTAGGTTAGGTTAGGTTAGGTTAGGTTAGGTTAGGTTAGGTTAGGTTAGGTTAGGTTAGGTTAGGTTAGGTTAGGTTAGGTTAGGTTAGGTTAGGTTAGGTTAGGTTAGGTTAGGTTAGGTTAGGTTAGGTTAGGTTAGGTTAGGTTAGGTTAGGTTAGGTTAGGTTAGGTTAGGTTAGGTTAGGTTAGGTTAGGTTAGGTTAGGTTAGGTTAGGTTAGGTTAGGTTAGGTTAGGTTAGGTTAGGTTAGGTTAGGTTAGGTTAGGTTAGGTTAGGTTAGGTTAGGTTAGGTTAGGTTAGGTTAGGTTAGGTTAGGTTAGGTTAGGTTAGGTTAGGTTAGGTTAGGTTAGGTTAGGTTAGGTTAGGTTAGGTTAGGTTAGGTTAGGTTAGGTTAGGTTAGGTTAGGTTAGGTTAGGTTAGGTTAGGTTAGGTTAGGTTAGGTTAGGTTAGGTTAGGTTAGGTTAGGTTAGGTTAGGTTAGGTTAGGTTAGGTTAGGTTAGGTTAGGTTAGGTTAGGTTAGGTTAGGTTAGGTTAGGTTAGGTTAGGTTAGGTTAGGTTAGGTTAGGTTAGGTTAGGTTAGGTTAGGTTAGGTTAGGTTAGGTTAGGTTAGGTTAGGTTAGGTTAGGTTAGGTTAGGTTAGGTTAGGTTAGGTTAGGTTAGGTTAGGTTAGGTTAGGTTAGGTTAGGTTAGGTTAGGTTAGGTTAGGTTAGGTTAGGTTAGGTTAGGTTAGGTTAGGTTAGGTTAGGTTAGGTTAGGTTAGGTTAGGTTAGGTTAGGTTAGGTTAGGTTAGGTTAGGTTAGGTTAGGTTAGGTTAGGTTAGGTTAGGTTAGGTTAGGTTAGGTTAGGTTAGGTTAGGTTAGGTTAGGTTAGGTTAGGTTAGGTTAGGTTAGGTTAGGTTAGGTTAGGTTAGGTTAGGTTAGGTTAGGTTAGGTTAGGTTAGGTTAGGTTAGGTTAGGTTAGGTTAGGTTAGGTTAGGTTAGGTTAGGTTAGGTTAGGTTAGGTTAGGTTAGGTTAGGTTAGGTTAGGTTAGGTTAGGTTAGGTTAGGTTAGGTTAGGTTAGGTTAGGTTAGGTTAGGTTAGGTTAGGTTAGGTTAGGTTAGGTTAGGTTAGGTTAGGTTAGGTTAGGTTAGGTTAGGTTAGGTTAGGTTAGGTTAGGTTAGGTTAGGTTAGGTTAGGTTAGGTTAGGTTAGGTTAGGTTAGGTTAGGTTAGGTTAGGTTAGGTTAGGTTAGGTTAGGTTAGGTTAGGTTAGGTTAGGTTAGGTTAGGTTAGGTTAGGTTAGGTTAGGTTAGGTTAGGTTAGGTTAGGTTAGGTTAGGTTAGGTTAGGTTAGGTTAGGTTAGGTTAGGTTAGGTTAGGTTAGGTTAGGTTAGGTTAGGTTAGGTTAGGTTAGGTTAGGTTAGGTTAGGTTAGGTTAGGTTAGGTTAGGTTAGGTTAGGTTAGGTTAGGTTAGGTTAGGTTAGGTTAGGTTAGGTTAGGTTAGGTTAGGTTAGGTTAGGTTAGGTTAGGTTAGGTTAGGTTAGGTTAGGTTAGGTTAGGTTAGGTTAGGTTAGGTTAGGTTAGGTTAGGTTAGGTTAGGTTAGGTTAGGTTAGGTTAGGTTAGGTTAGGTTAGGTTAGGTTAGGTTAGGTTAGGTTAGGTTAGGTTAGGTTAGGTTAGGTTAGGTTAGGTTAGGTTAGGTTAGGTTAGGTTAGGTTAGGTTAGGTTAGGTTAGGTTAGGTTAGGTTAGGTTAGGTTAGGTTAGGTTAGGTTAGGTTAGGTTAGGTTAGGTTAGGTTAGGTTAGGTTAGGTTAGGTTAGGTTAGGTTAGGTTAGGTTAGGTTAGGTTAGGTTAGGTTAGGTTAGGTTAGGTTAGGTTAGGTTAGGTTAGGTTAGGTTAGGTTAGGTTAGGTTAGGTTAGGTTAGGTTAGGTTAGGTTAGGTTAGGTTAGGTTAGGTTAGGTTAGGTTAGGTTAGGTTAGGTTAGGTTAGGTTAGGTTAGGTTAGGTTAGGTTAGGTTAGGTTAGGTTAGGTTAGGTTAGGTTAGGTTAGGTTAGGTTAGGTTAGGTTAGGTTAGGTTAGGTTAGGTTAGGTTAGGTTAGGTTAGGTTAGGTTAGGTTAGGTTAGGTTAGGTTAGGTTAGGTTAGGTTAGGTTAGGTTAGGTTAGGTTAGGTTAGGTTAGGTTAGGTTAGGTTAGGTTAGGTTAGGTTAGGTTAGGTTAGGTTAGGTTAGGTTAGGTTAGGTTAGGTTAGGTTAGGTTAGGTTAGGTTAGGTTAGGTTAGGTTAGGTTAGGTTAGGTTAGGTTAGGTTAGGTTAGGTTAGGTTAGGTTAGGTTAGGTTAGGTTAGGTTAGGTTAGGTTAGGTTAGGTTAGGTTAGGTTAGGTTAGGTTAGGTTAGGTTAGGTTAGGTTAGGTTAGGTTAGGTTAGGTTAGGTTAGGTTAGGTTAGGTTAGGTTAGGTTAGGTTAGGTTAGGTTAGGTTAGGTTAGGTTAGGTTAGGTTAGGTTAGGTTAGGTTAGGTTAGGTTAGGTTAGGTTAGGTTAGGTTAGGTTAGGTTAGGTTAGGTTAGGTTAGGTTAGGTTAGGTTAGGTTAGGTTAGGTTAGGTTAGGTTAGGTTAGGTTAGGTTAGGTTAGGTTAGGTTAGGTTAGGTTAGGTTAGGTTAGGTTAGGTTAGGTTAGGTTAGGTTAGGTTAGGTTAGGTTAGGTTAGGTTAGGTTAGGTTAGGTTAGGTTAGGTTAGGTTAGGTTAGGTTAGGTTAGGTTAGGTTAGGTTAGGTTAGGTTAGGTTAGGTTAGGTTAGGTTAGGTTAGGTTAGGTTAGGTTAGGTTAGGTTAGGTTAGGTTAGGTTAGGTTAGGTTAGGTTAGGTTAGGTTAGGTTAGGTTAGGTTAGGTTAGGTTAGGTTAGGTTAGGTTAGGTTAGGTTAGGTTAGGTTAGGTTAGGTTAGGTTAGGTTAGGTTAGGTTAGGTTAGGTTAGGTTAGGTTAGGTTAGGTTAGGTTAGGTTAGGTTAGGTTAGGTTAGGTTAGGTTAGGTTAGGTTAGGTTAGGTTAGGTTAGGTTAGGTTAGGTTAGGTTAGGTTAGGTTAGGTTAGGTTAGGTTAGGTTAGGTTAGGTTAGGTTAGGTTAGGTTAGGTTAGGTTAGGTTAGGTTAGGTTAGGTTAGGTTAGGTTAGGTTAGGTTAGGTTAGGTTAGGTTAGGTTAGGTTAGGTTAGGTTAGGTTAGGTTAGGTTAGGTTAGGTTAGGTTAGGTTAGGTTAGGTTAGGTTAGGTTAGGTTAGGTTAGGTTAGGTTAGGTTAGGTTAGGTTAGGTTAGGTTAGGTTAGGTTAGGTTAGGTTAGGTTAGGTTAGGTTAGGTTAGGTTAGGTTAGGTTAGGTTAGGTTAGGTTAGGTTAGGTTAGGTTAGGTTAGGTTAGGTTAGGTTAGGTTAGGTTAGGTTAGGTTAGGTTAGGTTAGGTTAGGTTAGGTTAGGTTAGGTTAGGTTAGGTTAGGTTAGGTTAGGTTAGGTTAGGTTAGGTTAGGTTAGGTTAGGTTAGGTTAGGTTAGGTTAGGTTAGGTTAGGTTAGGTTAGGTTAGGTTAGGTTAGGTTAGGTTAGGTTAGGTTAGGTTAGGTTAGGTTAGGTTAGGTTAGGTTAGGTTAGGTTAGGTTAGGTTAGGTTAGGTTAGGTTAGGTTAGGTTAGGTTAGGTTAGGTTAGGTTAGGTTAGGTTAGGTTAGGTTAGGTTAGGTTAGGTTAGGTTAGGTTAGGTTAGGTTAGGTTAGGTTAGGTTAGGTTAGGTTAGGTTAGGTTAGGTTAGGTTAGGTTAGGTTAGGTTAGGTTAGGTTAGGTTAGGTTAGGTTAGGTTAGGTTAGGTTAGGTTAGGTTAGGTTAGGTTAGGTTAGGTTAGGTTAGGTTAGGTTAGGTTAGGTTAGGTTAGGTTAGGTTAGGTTAGGTTAGGTTAGGTTAGGTTAGGTTAGGTTAGGTTAGGTTAGGTTAGGTTAGGTTAGGTTAGGTTAGGTTAGGTTAGGTTAGGTTAGGTTAGGTTAGGTTAGGTTAGGTTAGGTTAGGTTAGGTTAGGTTAGGTTAGGTTAGGTTAGGTTAGGTTAGGTTAGGTTAGGTTAGGTTAGGTTAGGTTAGGTTAGGTTAGGTTAGGTTAGGTTAGGTTAGGTTAGGTTAGGTTAGGTTAGGTTAGGTTAGGTTAGGTTAGGTTAGGTTAGGTTAGGTTAGGTTAGGTTAGGTTAGGTTAGGTTAGGTTAGGTTAGGTTAGGTTAGGTTAGGTTAGGTTAGGTTAGGTTAGGTTAGGTTAGGTTAGGTTAGGTTAGGTTAGGTTAGGTTAGGTTAGGTTAGGTTAGGTTAGGTTAGGTTAGGTTAGGTTAGGTTAGGTTAGGTTAGGTTAGGTTAGGTTAGGTTAGGTTAGGTTAGGTTAGGTTAGGTTAGGTTAGGTTAGGTTAGGTTAGGTTAGGTTAGGTTAGGTTAGGTTAGGTTAGGTTAGGTTAGGTTAGGTTAGGTTAGGTTAGGTTAGGTTAGGTTAGGTTAGGTTAGGTTAGGTTAGGTTAGGTTAGGTTAGGTTAGGTTAGGTTAGGTTAGGTTAGGTTAGGTTAGGTTAGGTTAGGTTAGGTTAGGTTAGGTTAGGTTAGGTTAGGTTAGGTTAGGTTAGGTTAGGTTAGGTTAGGTTAGGTTAGGTTAGGTTAGGTTAGGTTAGGTTAGGTTAGGTTAGGTTAGGTTAGGTTAGGTTAGGTTAGGTTAGGTTAGGTTAGGTTAGGTTAGGTTAGGTTAGGTTAGGTTAGGTTAGGTTAGGTTAGGTTAGGTTAGGTTAGGTTAGGTTAGGTTAGGTTAGGTTAGGTTAGGTTAGGTTAGGTTAGGTTAGGTTAGGTTAGGTTAGGTTAGGTTAGGTTAGGTTAG